>CM077674.1:214461903-224461903 GCA_039707655.1 Elymus sibiricus
GGCAATCCAAGGTACTTCCCTTCAAACTCGGATTTTTGTACCTGCAATTCCTGTCTGACCACCGCCTGCATCACCAAGGGGCAACTATCACCAAACTGAATAGAGCACTTTTGTGGGTTTATGAGCTGGCCTGTGGCCCTTGCGTATCTATGGATAACATTCTTCACATAAATAGCCTGGTCAGCATTAGCTTTGAAAAACAGAAGGGTGTCATCAGCGAACAATAGATATTCCTGGTGCACGGCTACAGATTTTGATTGGTTGGAAAGCTTGTGTCTCCACTCCCTGTCTCAGTAGCGCAGACAACCCATCAGCAATGAATAGGAACAAAAAGGGGGATAGGGGGTCACCTTGCGAAGCCCTCGCGTCGGTGCAAACGAATCCAAGATGGCTTCATTAAATTTTACTGAATAGCTCACCGAGGTTACACATGTCATTATCCATTGTACCCACTGATGAGAGAAGCCCAACTTTTCCATCACCTGCTTCAAGAACCCCCAGTCCACCCTGTCATACGCCTTTGAAAGATCAAGCTTGTACTCACAAAAATGTTGTCCGGATTTTTCTCATGTTGAAGAAAGTGCAGACACTCAAAAGCAAGCAGTGCATTATCTGTGATCAGACGCCCCGGCACAACGCACTCTGATAAGGTGAGATGATATCATCAAGCAGGGGCCGAAGTCTATTCACCAAGCACTTAGCCACAATTTTATAAATGACATTACAGAGACTTATTGGTCTGAAATCAGTTAAGCGGACGGGGTCATCAACTTTGGGAATAAATACAATTACCGTTTCGTTGACCCCATCAGGCATGCAGCCTGTCTTGAAGAATTCCTGTACTGCCTTTACAATTTCTTCCTTCATAACAAGCCAATTTTTCTGAAAAAATCTCGCCGGAGATCCGTCCTTCCCCGGAGCCTTCAACGGTCCCATTTGAAAGAGACTGTCAGATATCTCTTTTTCGGTGAAGTCCGCGCATAGCCCCGTTCGTTCATCTCAGGGGTGACTTTCTCCTCATAAAGGTCTAATAGTGCCTGCTGCTCAAGAGTCTCATCACGCGTAAACAGAGTTTTAAAATAAGAGGTAACCATGCTACTCATTACCTCACGATCGCCATGGCTGCACCCTGTATCATCAATCAGCCTTTTCACCCTGTTTTTGCGTGCCCTCCATACTGCTTTGCTCTGGAAAAAAATTGTGTTGCGGTCGCCCTCCCGCAGCCAGTCTATCCGGCTGCGTTGCATCCACAACATCTCCTCACGGTACAACAACTTTTGCATATGGTCACTTACTTTCCGTATATCATTCCTATCCGCATTCATTCTCATTAATTCGTCAAGCTGAGTTCTTGACTTCTCAAGTTCCTTAGTGATGTTTCCAAATTTTTCTTTGCTCCACGCATGAAGCTCCACCATGAGTTTTGCAAGGCCAGAACGAATGTCTCCTAGGCTGAACTTATGTCCCACCTTTTCCCAGGCCAAGGCGACACGTTCTGGTAAACTTGCATCCCTTTCCCAAAAGGTTTCATACTGCCTGAAATTACTGCGTACACTATTTGGTTCCTCTTTTATGCACTTCAGAACTAGCAGGCTATAGTCAGAACATGGAGAAACATTATGCACCACCCGTGCTTCAGCAAAAAATATCTCGCCACCGGTTGTCCGCAACTGCTCTATCCAGCCGTACCCTCACATTCTTACGGCCCTTCTGCCTGTTATCATATGTAAAGGGTAAGCCAGAGAAACCAAGATCCATTAACTCGCATACCTCAAGGGTGTCACGAAAGGCCAACATCTGACTTTCACTACGTGCTGTAACAAAGAAGTGTTCAAATGACCACATAGCCTCGTTGAAATCTCCAATGACACACCATGGCAGATCGGATTGTTGTTTGAGATTCTTCATTATTGTCCAAAATAATGACTACATAAATTTGCATATGGGATAACTGTGGAACAACGATTTTAGATAAAAAAATGCCCAAAAAATGGTTTTTTGGGCCGTTGCCCTATTTAGAGCTGCTATTCAAGGTGAGCTCTGTATATGGCCTTGCTTTCGCATGCGAGCAATAAATGCCTTCGATACATATCCTAGACAAAGCACGGCGGTATCCCTAGACAAAGCACGCCGGTCCAGATTGCCAGAGCATCTGGGCTTTCTGCCTGGTCTCCACAAGCTACTATGGCGCCGCCGTTAGGGGCAAAAACGACAAATTTAACCTCTGGGCGAAAACAATTCACAAACTGAACTGTCCCGAAAAAAAATTCACCCAGCTGATCCTTTTGTGTGGCGCCCGACAGCTAGGCGCCACACTACACTGTGCAGCGCCTAGCTCTTAGGCGCTACACATCTGGCCAGCGTGGCACCCCTGGCCCAGGCCCTGCCCCACACCCAGCCTGTGCAGCGCCTAGCCGACAGGCGGCACACATGATGTGTAGCGCCTGATAGCTAGGCGCCACACTTGTAATTTGCAGCGCCTAGCCGTTAGGCGTTGCACATTCTGTCACATGTAGGCTGGTCCCCCCTCCCCCCCCCTCCCACACACACCCCCAACCCCCAACACCTCTCTCCCCCTCTCTCTCCCTCTCAAATCCTTCTCCAAATCTTCCAAATCTGAAGATTTTCTCCGTGGATTTCCAACCCAATCCCTCCCTCAAGGTAATCTCCTCCGATCCCCTCGTTTTCATCCAAAAAATGCTCACATTTGCTCATTTGTTGCTAGTTTGGGGAAACCCTAGTTTTTTATGGATGTTGAAATTTGTATGGAGATATGAGATGTTTGTTTGCCAATTTGCTAGGGTTAGGCTTCTTAGTATGTTAGGGTTAGGGTTATGGGTGTTGTTATGTTGGGGTTAGGGTTAGGGTTGTTAGTATGTTAGGGTTATGCTTATGGTTATTGTTTAGTGAGGGTTAGGGTTATTGTTTCATATACATGTTAGGGCTTTTTTATTTTGTGTTAATCTTCGGATGAGTACTTATGGAATCCATGTTACGTTGTGTTGTTTTAATTATTCTAGGGATGGGAAGAACATGCGTTTATGTTCATCATGTGGACAAAGACGCCTTTTTGAAAGGCAATATTGAACCGGACCCGGATGAGCTTGACATGGTGTTTGAGAGTAGTCCTAGCTATGCCGAGGTCTTGGAACAAGTGAGAAAAGATTTGAATTGGATGGACCCAAGTGATATCGTTGAGTTGGAGGGAAGGCATAATGTGGGTTTTGGAATGCACATCCGTTGGAAGACCATGCGTGTGAACTCCGAGCAACGTTGGGTCAACAAGTGAGGCCAACATTGAGCCCGATTACAAACAACCAAAATGAAGATTTGCAAGAGGAGAATGATGAGTATGAGGACGATGACAATGAAGTTGATCTCCATGACAACAATGTGGGTGATCTCGACAAATATCACGTGCAAGAGACAATGGACCATTCCATCCCTTATTCCCGTGGCTATGCATCGGAGTCAGATGACGAAGGTTCCGATGAAGAACTTGATGAGGAGGGGTTCACGGTGAAGGAGGCCAAAGCTTCGAGAAGGTATTTGGGCGGGATCATCGGACACCATTGTTCAAGGATGTTAGTCTCGCGGATGAAGCCGTGGTGGACGGTGGCAAAGGTGTATGTCTTGGAGTTAGGCCATCTTCTCACCGGAATTTGGAAGACGGCAAGAACGGGATTTCTCCCGGGTCGAAATTCGGAACCTTGTTGGAATTGAAGATGTGGCTCGACAACTACTCGGTCACGCATTATCGTCCACACAAGGTGGTTCACTCGGACGTCAATGTGCGTTACACGGTTGCATGTGAGGCTGACCGATGTCCATGGATCGTGCGTGCAAGACCATGGAAAGGAGGGCCCACTTGGCACATAGTTAGTTGAGTACCAAGTCACATGTGCCGAGGCAATAAGGTGGATGGCAAGATTGTGTCCCAAGACCATAGACAACTCACGTCCGAGTTCATCGCTTACAGGCTTTCCAACACAATATGCACACTTCCAATCATGAGCATTCAGAGCGTCATGGACCTTGTGAAAGCCATCTTTCATTACAAGGTGAAATACGGCAAGGCATGGAAGGCGAAGCAAGCCGCATTCAAGATGTTGTATGGTAATTGGGAGGTAACATATAACCGAATCCCTAGGTTGATGTTAGCTATGGCCGCTGTTGGGTAACGTTGCATGGGAAACAAAAAATTTCCTACGCACACACAAGATCTATCCATGGTGATGAGCATCTACGAGAGGGAGAGTGGATCTACATACCCTTGTAGATCGCTAAGCGGAAGCGTTTAAGAAACGCGGTTGATGTAGTCGAACGTCTCCGCGATCCAAATCGCAAGTCGTCCCTCGATCCGATCACGAACTAGCGCCGAACGGACGGCACCTCCGCGTTCAACACACGTATGGCTTGATGACGCCTTCACCTCCTCGATCCAGCGAGCGATGATGAAGTAGTGGTTGAGTTCCAGCAGCACGACGGCGTGGTGATGGTGGTGAGGAACAATCTCTGCAGGGCTTCGCCAAGCACTACGGAGATTATGACGGAGGATCTAGAGGGTTAGGGTTGCCGCACACGGCTTGGGGAAATCTTGATGTGTCCCGTGTGCTAGCCCTGTCCCTCTATTTATATGTTGAGCCTTGGGGTCTAAACTTGGAGTAAAAGCCTCCTCCAGGTCGGTTTTGCCCGCACAAGGTCGGTTTGGCCCGCAGGGAAAGAGTCCAACTCGGATCCCTGCCGAACCGTGCACAGCCGCACACAAGCGGTAGTACCGCTTCACACAAGCGGTAGTACCGCTTGGGCGGTAGTACCGCTTCACACAAGCGGTAGTACCGCTCGGGCGGTAGTACCGCTTCACCAAGCGGTAGTACCGCTTACGCGGCAGCAAAACTACTTTTGCACTTTCCAATACCTCGTGGGCTTTTATCCCTTGGCCCATATAAAGTGTTGCTGCACCCGAACACTTCGGTAAACATCCGGAACCCCTTCCGGTGAACTCCGGAACTCTTCCGGAGATCAAAACACTATTATCACATATATCAATCTTTACCTCCGGACTATTCCGGAGATCCTCGTCATGTCCGGGATCTTATCCGGGACTCCGAACAACCTTCGGTCACCAACATAATAACTCAACTATACTAATCGTCACCAAACGTTAAGTGTGTAGACCCTGCGGGTTCGAGAACTATGTAGACATGACCGAGACACCTCTACGGCCAATAACCAATAGCGGGACCTGGATGCCCATATTGGCTCCTACATATTCTACGAAGATCTTTTATCGGTCGAACCTCTATGTCAAGGATTCAGTTAATCCCGTATGCTGTTCCCTTTGTTCTTCGGTATGTTACTTGCCCGAGATTCGATCGTCGGTATCACTATACCTAGTTCAATCTCGTTACCGGCAAGTCTCTTTACTCGTTCCGTAATACAAGATCCTGTGGCTAACTCTTTAGTCACTTTGCTTGCAAGGCTCAATGTCATGTTGTATTACCGAGTGGGCCCTGAGATACCTCTCCGTCACACAGAGTAACAAATCCCAGTCTTGATCCATGCCAACCCAACAGACACCCTCGGAGATACCTGTAGAGCACCTTTATAGTCACCCAGTTACGTTGCGACGTTTGATACACACAAGGTACTCCTCCGATGTCAGGGAGTTGCATGATCTCATGGTCATAGGAACAGATACTTGACATGCAGAAAACAATAGCAATAAACTGACACGATCAAAATGCTACGTTCTTAGTTTGGGTCTTGTCCATCACATCATTCTCCTAATGATGTGATCCCGTTATCAAATGACATCTCATGTCAATGGCTAGGAAACCTTAACCATCTTTGATCAACGAGCTAGTCAACTAGAGGCTTACTAGGGACATAGTTTTGTCTATGTACCCACACATGTATTTGAGTTTCCAATCAATACAATTATAGCATGGATAATAAACGATTATCATGAACAAGGAAATATAATAATAACCAATTTATTATTGCCTCTAGGGCATATTTCCAACAGTCTCCCACTTGCACTAGAGTCAATAATCTAGTTCACATCACTATGTGATTTACATTGTAATGAATCGAACACCCATGCAGTTCTGGTGTTGTTCATGTTTAGCCCTTGGAAGAGGTTTAGTCATCGGATCTGCAACATTTAGATCCGTGTGTACTTTGCAAATATTTATGTCGTCCTCCTTGATATAATCGTGGATGGAATTGAAACGTCGCTTTATGTATCTGGTCCTCTTGTGAAATCTTGGTTCCTTGGCTATAGCAATGGCACCAGTATTATCACAAAACAGAGTCATTGGGTTAAGTGCACTAGGCACTACTCCAAGATCTGTCATGAACTCCTTCATCCAGACACCTTCCTTCGCCGCCTCCGAGGCTGCGATGTACTCCGCTTCGCATGTAGAATCAACTACCACGCTTTGCTTGGAACTGCACCAGCTAACCGCACCCCCATTAAGAATAAACACGTATCCGGTTTGAGACTTAGAGTCATCCGGATCAGTGTCAAAGCTTGCATCGACGTAACCCTTTACGACGAGCTCTTGATCACCTCCATAAACGAGAAACATATCCTTAGTCCTTTTCAGGTACTTCAGGATATTCTTGACCGCCGTCCAGTGTTCCATTCCTGGATCACTTTGAAACCTTCCGACCATACTTATGGCAAGGCTGACATCGGGTCTTGTGCACAGCATTGCATACATGATAGAGCCTATGGCTGAAGCATAGGGGATGACACTCATCTTTTCTCTATCTCCTGCAGTCACTGGGCATTGAGTCTTACTCAACTTCACACCTTGCAAAACAGGCAAGAACCCCTTCTTGGACTGATCCATTTTGAACTTCTTCAAAATCTTATCAAGGTATGTGCTTTGTGAAAGTCCTATTAAGCGTCTTGATCTATCTCTATAGATCTTGATGCCTAATATGAAAGCAGCTTCTCCTAGGTCCTTCATTGAAAAACTCTTGTTCAAATATTCCTTTACGCTTTCCAACATTTCTATATTGTTTCCAATCAGCAATATGTCATCCACATATAATATTAGAAACGCTATAGAGCTCCCACTCACTTTCTTGTAAATACAAGCTTCTCCGTAAACTTGTATAAACTCGAACGCTTTGATCACCTCATCAAAACGAAGATTCCAACTCCGAGATGCTTGCACCAGTCCATAAATGGATCGCTGGAGTTTGCAAACTTTGTCAGCATTTTCTGGATCGACAAAACCTTCTGGTTGCATCATATACAACTCTTCCTTAAGGAAACCGTTAAGGAACGTTGTTTTGACATCCATCTGCCAAATTTCATAATCGAAAAAGGCAGCTATTGCTAACATGATTCTGACGGACTTAAGCATCGCTACGGGTGAGAAGGTCTCATCGTAGTCAACTCCTTGAACTTGTGAAAAACCCTTTGCCACAAGTCGAGCTTTATAGACGGTGACATTACCGTCCGCGTCCGTCTTCCTCTTAAAGATCCATTTGTTCTGAATGGCCTTACGCCCTTCAGGTAATACTTCCAAAGTCCATACTTTGTTTTCATACATGGATCCCATCTCGGATTTCATGGCCTCTAACCACTTCTCGGAATCCGGGCCCATCATCGCTTCTCCATAGCTCGTAGGTTCATCGTTGTCCAACAACATGACCTCTAAGACAGGGTTGCCGTACCACTCAGGAGTAGTACGCGTCCTTGTCGACCTACGAGGTTAGCAACTTGATCCAAAGCTTCATGATCATCATCATTAACTTCCTCTTTAGCTAATGTAGGCTCCACAGAAACAACTTTCTGCGCTGCGCTACTCTCAGGTTGAAGTAAAGGTTCAACAACCTCATCAAGTTCTATCTTCCTCCCACTCAATTCTTTCGAGAGAAACTCTTTCTCAAGAAATGTTCCGTTTTTAGCGACAAACACTTTGCCTTCGGATCTGAGATAGAAGGTATACCCAACTGTCTCTTTTGGGTATCCTATGAAGACGCATTTCTCCGCTTTGGGTTCCAGCTTTTCAGGCTGAAGCTTTTTGACATAAGCATCACATCCCCAAACTTTAAGAAACGACAGCGTTGGCTTCTTGTCAAACCAAAATTCATATGGCGTCGTCTCAACGGATTTCGATGGTGCCCTATTTAAAGTGAATGCAGCTGTCTCTAATGCATAACCCCAAAATGATAGTGGCAAATCGGCAAGAGACATCATAGATCGCACCATATCTAATAAGGTTCGATTACGACGTTCGGACACACCATTACGCTGTGGTGTTCCAGGCGGCGTTAGTTGTGAAACAATTCCACATTGTCTTAAGTGACTGCCAAACTCATAACTCAGATATTCTCCTCCTCGATCAGATCGTAGGAATTTAATCTTCTTGTTACGATGATTCTCAACTTCACTCTGATATTGTTTGAACTTTTCAAATGTTTCAGACTTGTGTTTCATTAAGTAAATATACCCATATCTACTTAAGTCATCAGTGAAGGTGAGAAAGTAACGATAACCACCGCGCGCCTCAATGCTCATCGGACCGCACACATCAGTATGTATGATTTCCAATAAGTCACTTGCCCGTTCCATTATTCCAGAGAACGGCGTTTTAGTCATCTTGCCCATGAGGCATAGCTCACATGTGTCAAGTGATTCAAAATCAAGTGACTCCAAAAGTCCATCAGCATGGAGCTTCCTCATGCGTTTTACGCCAATATGACCTAAACGGCAGTGCCACAAGAAAGTGGTATTATCATTATCAATTCTACATCTTTTGGCATCAATGTTATGAACATGTGTATCATTACTATCGAGATTCAATAAGAATAAACCCCTCACATTGGGTGCATGACCATAAAAGATATTACTCATATAAATAGAACAACCATTATTCTCTGATTTAAATGAGTAACCGTCTCGCAATAAACAAGATCCAGATATAATGTTCATGCTTAACGCAGGCACTAAATAACAATTATTCAGGTTCATCACTAATCCCGATGGTAATCGAAGAGCGAGCGTGCCGACGGCGATCACATCAACCTTGGAACCATTTCCCACGCGTATCGTCACTTCGTCCTTTGCCAGCCTCCGTCTATTCCGCAGTTCCTGTTTTGAGTTGCAAATATGAGCAACCGCACCGGTATCAAATACCCAGGCACTACAACGAGAGTTGGTAAGGTACACATCAATAACATGTATATCATATATACCTTGTTTGTTGTTGGCCGTCTTCTTGTCAGCCAAATACTTGGGGCAGTTCCGCTTCCAGTGTCCAGTTCCCTTGCAATGAAAACACACAGTTTCTGGTTTGGGTCCAGCCTTGGGTTTCTTCACGAGAGGAGCAACTGCTTTGCCACTCTTCTTGGAGTTACCCTTCTTACCCTTGCCATTTTTCTTGAAACTAGTGGTTTTATTGACCATCAACACTTGATGCTCCTTCTGAATTTCAGACTCAGCGGCTTTCAGCATCGCAAACAGCTCGGCGACTGACTTGTTCATCCCGTGCATGTTATAGTTCAACACGAAGCTCTTGTAGCTAGGTGGCAATGATTGAAGAACTCTGTCAGTGATAGCCTCTGGCGGAAGGTGCATCCCCAATTCAGCCAGACGGGTGGAGTACCCAGACATTCTGAGCACGTGATCACTGATAGACCCGTTCTCCTCCATCTTGCAAGCATAGAACTTATCGGAGATCTCATATCTCTCGATCCGGGCATTCTTCTGAAAGATAAACTTCAACTCCTGGAACATCTCATATGCTCCATGACGTTCAAAACGTCTTTGAAGTCCCGGTTCTAAGCCATACAACATTGCACATTGAACTATTGAGTAATCATCAGAACGAGCCTGCCAGGCGTTCACAACGTCTAGAGACTCAACTGGAGCGGGTGGATCACCAAGCGGTGCATCAAGGACATAAGCTTTCTGGGAAGCCGTAAGGATAATCCTTAGATTACGGGCCCAGTCCACAAAGTTACTTCCATCATCTTTCAACTTAGCTTTCTCTAGGAACGCATTAAAATTCAGGGGTGCTACTGCGCGAGCCATGATCTACAACATAAATATAGCAAAGACAACTTAGACTATTGTTCTAGATAATGAGTTTAGTTAATCATATTACTTAAAAACTCCCACTCAAATTGACATCCCTCCGGTCATTCGAGTGTAACATGATCCAAATCCACCAACTCAAGTCCGATCATCACGTGAGTCGAGGTGGCTTCAATGGTGAACATCTTCATGTTGATCATATCTACTATATGACTCATGTTCGACCTTTCGGTCTCTTGTGTTCCGAGGCCATGTCTGTACATGCTAGGCTCGTCAAGTTTAACCCGAGTGTTCCGCACGTGCAACATGGCTTGCACCCGTTGTATGCGAACGTAGAGTCTATCACACCCGATCATCACGGCGTGTCTCGAAACGACGAACTTTCGCAACGGTGCACACTTGGGGAGAACACAATTTATCTTGAAATTTAAGTGAGGGATCACCTTATAATGCTACCGTCGTCCTAAGCAAAATAAGATGCATAAAAGGATTAACATCACATGCAAATCATAAGTGACATGATATGGCCATGAACTTGTGCTTTTGATCTCCATCTCCAAAGCACCGGCATGATCTCCATCGTCACCGGCATGACACCATGATCTCCATCATCTTGATCTCCATCAACGTGTCGCCATAAGGTTGTCGCGCCGACTGTTGCTTCCACGACTATTGCTAACGTTTAGCGATAAAGTAAAGCATTACATAGCGCTTAATGATTGACACGCAGGTCATACAATAATTAAAGACAACTCTATGGCTCCTGCCAGTTGCCGTACTCATCGACATGCAAGTCGTGATATTCTATACAACACATGATCATCTCATACATCACATATATCTCATCATGTAATTGGCCATATCACATCACAACATACCCTGCAAAAACAAGTTAGACGTCCTCTAATTGTTGTTGCAAATTTTACGTGGCTGCTACGGGTTTGCAAGAACCGTTCTTACCTACGCAAAACCACAACGTGGTGTAGTGATTGCTTTTTGATCTTCTAAAAGAACCCTCTTCATTGAAATCGATTCAACTAAAGTGAGAGAGACAGACACCCGCTAGCCATCTTTATGCAACGAAGTTACATGTCAGTTGAAGGAACCTGTCTCGCGTAAGTGTACGCGTAATGTCGGTCCGGGCCGCTTCATCTCACAGTACCGCCGAATCAAATATCAACTAGTAACGGCAAGCAATATGTATACACCCACGCCCACAACTCGTTTGTGTTCTACTCGAGATCTCATCTACGCATAGACCTGGCTCATGATGCCACTGTTGGGTAACGTTGCATGGGAAACAAAAATTTTCCTACGCACACACAAGATCTATCCATGGTGATGAGCATCTACGAGAGGGAGAGTGGATCTACATACCCTTGTAGATCGCTAAGCGGAAGCGTTTAAGAAACGCGGTTGATGTAGTCGAACGTCTCCGCGATCCAAATCGCAAGTCGTCCCTCGATCCGATCACGAACTAGCGCCGAACGGATGGCACCTCCGCGTTCAACACACGTACGGCTTGATGACGCCTTCACCTCCTCGATCCAGCGAGCGATGATGAAGTAGTGGTTGAGTTCCAGCAGCACGACGGCGTGGTGATGGTGGTGAGGAACAATCTCTGCAGGGCTTCGCCAAGCACTACGGAGATTATGACGGAGGATCTAGAGGGTTAGGGTTGCCGCACACGGCTTGGGGAAATCTTGATGTGTCCCGTGTGCTAGCCCTGCCCCTCTATTTATATGTTGAGCCTTGGGGTCTAAACTTGGAGTAAAAGCCTCCTCCAGGTCGGTTTTGCCCGCACAAGGTCGGTTTGGCCCGCAGGGAAAGAGTCCAACTCGGATCCCTGCCGAACCGTGCACAGCCGCACACAAGCGGTAGTACCGCTTCACACAAGCGGTAGTACCGCTTGGGCGGTAGTACCGCTTCACACAAGCGGTAGTACCGCTCGGGCGGTAGTACCGCTTCACCAAGCGGTAGTACCGCTTACGCGGCAGCAAAACTACTTTTGCACTTTCCAATACCTCGTGGGCTTTTATCCCTTGGCCCATATAAAGTGTTGCTGCACCCGAACACTTCGGTAAACATCCGGAACCCCTTCCGGTGAACTCCGGAACTCTTCCGGAGATCAAAACACTATTATCACATATATCAATCTTTACCTCCGGACTATTCCGGAGATCCTCGTCATGTCCGGGATCTTATCCGGGACTCCGAACAACCTTCGGTCACCAACATAATAACTCAACTATACTAATCGTCACCAAACGTTAAGTGTGTAGACCCTGCGGGTTCGAGAACTATGTAGACATGACCGAGACACCTCTACGGCCAATAACCAATAGCGGGACCTGGATGCCCATATTGGCTCCTACATATTCTACGAAGATCTTTTATCGGTCGAACCTCTATGTCAAGGATTCAGTTAATCCCGTATGCTGTTCCCTTTGTTCTTCGGTATGTTACTTGCCCGAGATTCGATCGTCGGTATCACTATACCTAGTTCAATCTCGTTACCGGCAAGTCTCTTTACTCGTTCCGTAATACAAGATCATGTGGCTAACTCTTTAGTCACTTTGCTTGCAAGGCTCAATGTGATGTTGTATTACCGAGTGGGCCCTGAGATACCTCTCCGTCACACAGAGTAACAAATCCCAGTCTTGATCCATGCCAACCCAACAGACACCCTCGGAGATACCTGTAGAGCACCTTTATAGTCACCCAGTTACGTTGCGACGTTTGATACACACAAGGTACTCCTCCGATGTCAGGGAGTTGCATGATCTCATGGTCATAGGAACAGATACTTGACATGCAGAAAACAATAGCAATAAACTGACACGATCAAAATGCTACGTTCTTAGTTTGGGTCTTGTCCATCACATCATTCTCCTAATGATGTGATCCCGTTATCAAATGACATCTCATGTCAATGGCTAGGAAACCTTAACCATCTTTGATCAACGAGCTAGTCAACTAGAGGCTTACTAGGGACATAGTTTTGTCTATGTACCCACACATGTATTTGAGTTTCCAATCAATACAATTATAGCATGGATAATAAACGATTATCATGAACAAGGAAATATAATAATAACCAATTTATTATTGCCTCTAGGGCATATTTCCAACAGCCGCCACTAACCCGGGCATGGTTCATGTGGTCGAGCCTCATGGGCAAAAAACAATGATTCACGACGGAAGGACCGTGCAAGTATTTGGCCGTGCATTTTGGGCGTTCGAGCAATGCGTGAGGGCTTTCGAACACTGTCGGCCGGTCATCGCCGTTGATGGCACGTTCTTGACCGGACAATACAAGGGCACCTTGTTGGTTGCAATAGCAAGTGATGCCAATAACCGGGTGTTGCCTTTGGCTTTTGCTTTGGTTGAGGTGGAGAACAATGATAACTGGGAGTGGTTCTTGCATCTTTTGAGAACCAAGGTATTACCGGCTCAAAGGGAAATTTGTGTCATATCGGATCGTCATCAAGGAATTCTTAACGCGGTGGACATTGACATTCCCGGGCATGCTCCGTTGCACCATCGATGGTGCATGAGGCATTTTTGTTCAAACTTCTATAGGGCATGTGGCCTTAAGGAGTTGGCCGATGATCTTCAAGATTGTTGTCTCGCTTTCTCCGACAAGCGGTTCACCAACTTGTACAACAAATTGCTCACACACAAAAAACTTGATCCCGGGGGTCTTGACTTTCTCAATAGGAACATTCAAGAAAGGAATAAGTGGGTACGTGCTTTTGATGAAGATGGCCGGAGGTATGGTCAAATGACAAGCAACATGGCCGAATGCTTCAATAGGGTGCTCAAGGGTGTACGTGCATTACCCGTGACGGCAATAGTTCAATACACATATGACAAGATGAATGCGTACTTTCTAAAGCACTCAATGGAAACGGATAAGCAGATTGCGGGTGAGAACAAGAAGAAGTACAAGTACAAGTTCCCACCAAAGGTTGATGAATGGTTGGAATTTCAATCACGGAAGGCGGACTCCCAAGAAGCTATATATAATGACGACGATTGGTTGTTCAAAGTGAAAGAGCGAGGAGGAACCACAAACGATGGCCGTCAACACGGACGACGGGCTTTCAAGGTCTCCCTAACACGGTGTGATTGCTCTTGCCAGAGGCCATTGTTGCTTCATCTCCCATGCTCGCACTTGTATACCGCAGCTCGCGTTAGGAGTGTGGACGTCAATCACCCCCTCACCGTGAGGGAGTCCGAGTTCTCAATCATGACGGTTAAGAATACATGGGCTCCCCGATTTCACCCATACTTCGACCAATCACAATGGCCGGAGTACCATGGAGTTCAACTATGGCCCGATCCGGAATTGAAGGTCGTTAAACGGAGAAGACGTAAGACAAAGCGTTTTAGAGGTGACATGGACGGATGGGGCCATGGTGGCGGTCGAGAATCGGGCAACGGCCAATTCCAAGAGCCTCGTGAGAGATCCCGTTGTGGTGACTGCAAAGGTGGGGGACACAACACAAGAACTTGTACCAAACCAAGAAAGAGATCAAAGAAAAATGATGCAAGCACAAGCCAACGAGGGCCAAGCCAAGCAAATAGTAGTGAACATGGTCATACGCAACAAGGGCCAAGCCAAGCAAGTGGTAGCCAACCAAGTGCTAGTCAACAAGTGCCAAACCAACCAAGTAGTAGCCAACAAAGGGCAAGCCAACGAGGAACTAGGCAACAAAGAGGGAGGCAACTGTTGGAAATATGCCCTAGAGGCAATAATAAATTAGTTATTATTATATTTCCTTGTTCATGATAATCGTTTATTATCCATGCTATAATTGTATTGATTGGAAACTCAAATACATGTGTGGGTACATAGACAACACTGTGTCCCTAGTAAGCCTCTAGTTGACTAGCTCGTTGATCAAAGATGGTTAAGGTTTCCTAGCCATTGACATGAGATGTCATTTGATAACGGGATCACATCATTAGGAGAATGATGTGATGGACAAGACCCAAACTACGAACGTAGCATATGATCGTATCAGTTTATTGCTATTGTTTTCTGCATGTCAAGTATCTGTTCCTATGACCATGAGATCATGCAACTCACTAACACCAGAGGAATACCTTGTGTGTATCAAACGTCGCAACGTAACTGGGTGACTATAAAGGTGCTCTACAGGTATCTCCGAGGGTGTCTGTTGGGTTGGCATGGATCAAGACTGGGATTTGTTACTCCGTGTGACGGAGAGGTATCTCAGGGCCCACTCGGTAATACAACATCACAATGAGCCTTGCAAGCAATGTGACTAAAGTGTTAGCCACGAGATCTTGTATTACAGAACGAGTAAAGAGACTTGCCGGTAACGAGATTGAACTAGGTATAGAGATACCGACGATCGAATCTCGGGCAAGTAACATACCGAAGAACAAAAGGAACAGCATACGGGATTAACTGAATCCTTGACATAGAGGTTCAAACGATAAAGATCTTCGTAGAATATGTAGGAGCCAATATGGGCATCCAGGTCCCGCTATTGGTTATTGACCGTAGAGGTGTCTCGGTCATGTCTACATAGTTCTCGAACCCGCGGGGTCTACACACTTAACGTTTGGTGACGATTAGTATAGTTGAGTTATTTTGTTGGTGACCGAAAGTTGTTCGGAGTCCCGGATAAGATCCCGGACATGACGAGGATCTTCGGAATAGTCCGGAGGTAAAAATTGATATATGTGATAATAGTGTTTTTGGTTGCCGGAAGGGTTCCGGAATTCACCGGAAAGGGGTTCCGGATGTTTACCGAAGTGTTCGGGTGCAGCAACACTTTATATGGGCCAAAGGGATAAAGCCCACGAGGTATTGGAAAGTGCAAAAGGAAGTTTTGCTACTGCCTTAAGATGGTAAGGCAGTACTACCGCTACTGTAGCAGCGGTACTACCGCTTAAGCTGGTTAAGCGGTACTACCGCTACTGTATCAGCGGTACTACCGCTTAAACTGGTCAAGCGGTACTACCGCTTATCGTCAGCGGTACTACCGCTTAAGCTGGTCAAGCGGTACTACCGCTTATCGTAAGCGGTACTACCGCTTGTGCGCGGTACTGCAGGGATCCGAGTTGGACTCTTTCCCTGCGGGCCAAACCGACCTTGTGCGGGCAAAACCAACCTGGAGGAGGCTTTTACTCCAAGTTTAGACCCCAAGGCTCAACATATAAATAGAGGGGTAGGGCTAGCACACGAGAGACATTAGATTGCCCCAAGCCGTGTGCCGGCAACCTCTAGTTCCTCCTACGTCATAATTTCAGTAGTGCTTAGGCGAAGCCCTACTGAAATAGTTCTTCATCAACACCACCACGCCGTCGTGCTGCTGGAACTCTTCTTCTTCTCCGCTCCCTCTTGCTGGATCAAGAAGGCGGAGATCGTCATCAAGCCGTACGTGTGTTGAACGCGGAGGTGCCGTCCGTTCGGCGCTGGATCGTGCTTGGATCAAGGGACGACTTGCGATTTGGATCGCGGAGACGTTCGACTACATCAACCGCGTTTCTTAAACGCTTCCGCTTAGCGATCTACAAGGGTATGTAGATCCACTCTCCCTCTCGTAGATGCTCATCACCATGGATAGATCTTGTGTGTGCGTAGGAAATTTTTTGTTTCCCATGCAACGTTCCCCAACAGTGGCATCATGAGCTAGGTCTATGCGTAGATGAGATCTCGAGTAGAACACAAACGAGTTGTGGGCGTGGGTGTATACATATTGCTTGCCGTTACTAGTTGATATTTGATTCGGCGGTACTGTGAGATGAAGCGGCCCGGACCGACATTACGCGTACGCTTACGCGAGACAGGTTCCTTCAACTAACATGTAACTTCGTTGCATAAAGATGGCTAGCGGGTGTCTGTCTCTCTCACTTTAGTTGAATCGATTTCAATGAAGAGGGTTCTTTTAGAAGATCAAAAAGCAATCACTACACCACGTTGTGGTTTTGCGTAGGTAAGAACGGTTCTTGCAAACCCGTAGCAGCCACGTAAAATTTACAACAACAATTAGAGGACGTCTAACTTGTTTTTGCAGGGTATGTTGTGATGTGATATGGCCAATTACATGATGAGATATATGTGATGTATCAGATGATCATGTGTTGTATAGAATATCACGACTTGCATGTCGATGAGTACGGCAACTGGCAGGAGCCATAGAGTTGTCTTTAATTATTGTATGACCTGTGTGTCAATCATTAAGCGCTATGTAATGCTTTACTTTATCGCTAAACGTTAGCAATAGTCGTGGGAGTAACAGTCGGCGCGACAACCTCATGGCGACACGTTGATAGAGATCAAGATGATGGAGATCATGGTGTCATGCCGGTGACGATGGAGATCATGCCGGTGCTTTGGAGATGGAGATCAAAAGCACAAGTTCATGGCCATATCATGTCACTTATGATTTGCATGTGATGTTAATCCTTTTATGCATCTTATTTTGCTTAGGACGGCGGTAGCATTATAAGGTGATCCCTCACTTAAATTTCAAGATAAATTGTGTTCTCCCCGAGTGTGCACCGTTGCGAAAGTTCGTCGTTTCGAGACACGCCGTGATGATCGGGTGTGATAGACTCCGCGTTCACATACAACGGGTGCAAGCCATGTTGCACACGCGGAACACTCTGGTTAAACTTGACGAGCCTAGCATGTACAGACATGGCCTCGGAACACAAGAGACCGAAAGGTCGAACATGAGTCATATAGTAGATATGATCAACATGAAGATGTTCACCATTGAAACCACCTCGACTCACGTGATGATCGGACTTGAGTTGGTGGATTTGGATCATGTTACACTCGAATGACCGGAGGGATGTCAATTTGAGTGGGAGTTTTTTTAAGTAATATGATTAATTAAACTCATTATCTTGAACAATAGTCTAAGTTGTCTTTGCTATATTTATGTTGTAGATCATGGCTCGCGCAGTAGCACCCCTGAATTTTAATGCGTTCCTAGAGAAAGCTAAGTTGAAAGATGATGGAAGTAACTTTGTGGACTGGGCCCGTAATCTAAGGATTATCCTTACGGCTTCCCAGAAGGCTTATGTCCTTGATGCACCGCTTGGTGATCCACCCGCTCCAGTTGAGTCTCTAGACGTTGTGAACACCTGGCAGGCTCGTTCTGATGATTACTCAATAGTTCAATGTGCAATGTTGTATGGCTTAGAACCGGGACTTCAAAGACGTTTTGAACGTCATGGAGCATATGAGATGTTCCAGGAGTTGAAGTTTATCTTTCAGAAGAATGCCCGGATCGAGAGATATGAGATCTCCGATAAGTTCTATACTTGCAAGATGGAGGAGAACGGGTCTATCAGTGATCACGTGCTCAGAATGTCTGGGTACTCCACCCGTCTGGCTGAATTGGGGATGCCCCTTCCGCCAGAGGCTATCACTGACAGAGTTCTTTAATCATTGCCACCTAGCTACAAGAGCTTCGTGTTGAACTATAACATGCACGGGATGAACAAGTCAGTCGCCGAGCTGTTTGCGATGCTGAAAGCCGCTGAGTCTGAAATTCAGAAGGAGCATCAAGTGTTGATGGTCAATAAAATCACTAGTTTCAAGAAAAATGGCAAGGGTAAGAAGGGTAAATCTAAGAAGGGTGGCAAAGCAGTTGCTGCTCCTGTGAAGAAACCCAAGGCTGGACCCAAACCAGAAACTGAGTGCTTTCATTGCAAGGGAACTGGACACTGGAAGCGGAACTGCCCCAAGTATTTGGCTGACAAGAAGGCGGCCAACAACAAACAAGGTATATATGATATACATGTTATTGATATGTTCCTTACCAACCCTCGTTGTAGTGCCTGGGTATTTGATACCGGTGCAGTTGCTCATATTTGCAACTCTAAACAGGAACTGCGAAATAGACGGAGGCTGGCGAAGGACGAAGTGACGATGCGCGTGGGAAATGGTTCCAAGGTTGATGTGATCGCCGTCGGCACGCTCGTTCTTCGATTACCGTCGGGATTAGTGATGAACCTAAATAAGTGTTATTTGGTGCCTGCGTTAAGCATGAACATTATATCTGGATCTTGTTTATTGCGAGACGGTTACTCATTTAAATCAGAGAATAATGGTTGTTCTATTTATATGGGTAATATCTTTTATGGTCATGCACCCAATGTAAGCGGTTTATTCTTATTGAATCTCGATAGTAATGATACACATGTTCATAACATTGATGCCAAAAGATGTAGGATTGATAATGATAATACCACTTTCTTGTGGCACTGCCGTTTAGGTCATATTGGCGTAAAACGCATGAGGAAGCTCCATGCTGATGGACTTTTGGAGTCACTTGATTTTGAATCACTTGACACATGTGAGCCATGCCTCTTGGGCAAGATGACTAAAACGTCGTTCTCTGGAACAATGGAACGGGCAAGTGACTTATTGGAAATCATACATACTGATGTGTGCGGTCCAATGAGCATTGAGGCGCGCGGCGGTTATCGTTACTTTCTCACCTTCACTGATGACTTAAGTAGATATGGGTATATTTACTTAATGAAACACAAGTCTGAAACGTTTGAAAAGTTCAAACAATTTTAGAGTGAAGTTGAGAATCATCGTAACAAGAAGATTAAATTCCTACGATCTGATCGAGGAGGAGAATATCTGAGTTATGAGTTTGGCAGTCACTTAAGACAATGTGGAATTGTTTCACAACTGACACCGCCTGGAACACCACAGCGTAATGGTGTGTCCGAACGTCGTAATCGAACTTTATTGGATATGGTGCGATCTATGATGTCTCTTGCCGATTTGCCACTATCGTTTTTGGGGTTATGCATTAGAGACAGCTGCATTCACTTTAAATAGGGCACCATCGAAATCCGTTGAGACAACGCCATATGAACTTTGGTTTGGCAAGAAGCCAAAGCTGTCGTTTCTTAAAATTTGGGGATGTGATGCTTATGTCAAAAAGCTTCAGCCTGAAAAGCTGGAACCCAAAGCGGAGAAATGCGTCTTCATAGGATACCCAAAAGAGACAGTTGGGTATACCTTCTATCTCAGATCCGAAGGCAAAGTGTTTGTCGCTAAAAACGGAACATTTCTTGAGAAAGAGTTTCTCTCGAAAGAATTGAGTGGGAGGAAGATAGAACTTGATGAGGTTGTTGAACCTTTACTTCAACCTGAGAGTAGCGCAGTGCAGAAAGTTGTTTCTGTGGAGCCTACATTAGCTGAAGAGGAAGTTAATGATGATGATCATGAAGCTTTGGATCAAGTTGCTATCGAACCTCGTAGGTCGACAAGGACGCGTACTGCTCCTGAGTGGTACGGCAACCCTGTCTTAGAGGTCATGTTGTTAGACAACGATGAACCTACGAGCTATGGAGAAGCGATGATGGGCCCGGATTCCGAGAAGTGGTTAGAGGCCATGAAATCCGAGATGGGATCCATGTATGAAAACAAAGTATGGACTTTGGAAGTATTACCTGAAGGGCGTAAGGCCATTCAGAACAAATGGATCTTTAAGAGGAAGACGGACGCGGACGGTAATGTCACCGTCTATAAAGCTCGACTTGTGGCAAAGGGTTTTTCACAAGTTCAAGGAGTTGACTACGATGAGACCTTCTCACCCGTAGCGATGCTTAAGTCCGTCAGAATCATGTTAGCAATAGCTGCCTTTTTCGATTATGAAATTTGGCAGATGGATGTCAAAACAGCATTCCTTAACGGTTTCCTTAAGGAAGAGTTGTATATGATGCAACCAGAAGGTTTTGTCGATCCAGAGAATGCTGACAAAGTTTGCAAACTCCAGCGATCCATTTATGGACTGGTGCAAGCATCTCGGAGTTGGAATCTTCGCTTTGATGAAGTGATCAAAGCGTTCGAGTTTATACAAGTTTACGGAGAAGCTTGTATTTACAAGAAAGTGAGTGGGAGCTCTATAGCGTTTCTAATATTATATGTGGATGACATATTGCTGATTGGAAACAATATAGAAATGTTGGAAAGCGTGAAGGAATATTTGAACAAGAGTTTTTTAATGAAGGACCTAGGAGAAGCTGCTTTCATATTAGGCATCAAGATCTATAGAGATAGATCAAGACGCTTAATAGGACTTTCACAAAGCACATACCTTGATAAGATTTTGAAGAAGTTCAAAATGGATCAGTCCAAGAAGGGGTTCTTGCCTGTTTTGCAAGGTGTGAAGTTGAGTAAGACTCAATGCCCAGTGACTGCAGAAGATAGAGAAAAGATGAGTGTCATCCCCTATGCTTCAGCCATAGGCTCTATTATGTATGCAATGCTGTGCACAAGACCCGATGTCAGCCTTGCCATAAGTATGGTCGGAAGGTTTCAAAGTGATCCAGGAATGGAACACTGGACGGCGGTCAAGAATATCCTGAAGTACCTGAAATGGACTAAGGACATGTTTCTCGTTTATGGAGGTGATCAAGAGCTCGTCGTAAAGGGTTACGTCGATGCAAGCTTTGACACTGATCCGGATGACTCTAAGTCTCAAACCGGATACGTATTTATTCTTAATGGGGGTGCGGTTAGCTGGTGCAGCTCCAAGCAAAGCGTGGTAGCTGATTCTACATGCGAAGCGGAGTACATCGCAGCCTCGGAGGCGGCGAAGGAAGGTGTCTGGATGAAGGAGTTCATGACAGATCTTGGAGTAGTGCCTAGTGCGCTTAACCCAATGACTCTGTTTTGTGATAACACTGGTGCCATTGCTCTAGCCAAGGAACCAAGATTTCACAAGAGGACCAGACACATAAAGCGACGCTTCAATTCCATCCGCGATTACATCAAGGAGGTCGACATAAATATTTGCAAAGTACACACGGATCTGAATGTTGCAGATCCGATGACTAAACCTCTTCCAAGGGCTAAACATGAACAACACCAGAACTGCATGGGTGTTCGATTCATTACAATGTAAATCACATAGTGATGTGAACTAGATTATTGACTCTAGTGCAAGTGGGAGACTGTTGGAAATATGCCCTAGAGGCAATAATAAATTAGTTATTATTATATTTCCTTGTTCATGATAATCGTTTATTATCCATGCTATAATTGTATTGATTGGAAACTCAAATACATGTGTGGGTACATAGACAACACTGTGTCCCTAGTAAGCCTCTAGTTGACTAGCTCGTTGATCAAAGATGGTTAAGGTTTCCTAGCCATTGACATGAGATGTCATTTGATAACGGGATCACATCATTAGGAGAATGATGTGATGGACAAGACCCAAACTACGAACGTAGCATATGATCGTATCAGTTTATTGCTATTGTTTTCTGCATGTCAAGTATCTGTTCCTATGACCATGAGATCATGCAACTCACTAACACCGGAGGAATACCTTGTGTGTATCAAACGTCGCAACGTAACTGGGTGACTATAAAGGTGCTCTACAGGTATCTCCGAGGGTGTCTGTTGGGTTGGCATGGATCAAGACTGGGATTTGTTACTCCGTGTGACGGAGAGGTATCTCAGGGCCCACTCGGTAATACAACATCACAATGAGCCTTGCAAGCAATGTGACTAAAGTGTTAGCCACGAGATCTTGTATTACAGAACGAGTAAAGAGACTTGCCGGTAACGAGATTGAACTAGGTATAGAGATACCGACGATCGAATCTCGGGCAAGTAACATACCGAAGAACAAAAGGAACAGCATACGGGATTAACTGAATCCTTGACATAGAGGTTCAAACGATAAAGATCTTCGTAGAATATGTAGGAGCCAATATGGGCATCCAGGTCCCGCTATTGGTTATTGACCGTAGAGGTGTCTCGGTCATGTCTACATAGTTCTCGAACCCGCAGGGTCTACACACTTAACGTTTGGTGACGATTAGTATAGTTGAGTTATTTTGTTGGTGACCGAAAGTTGTTCGGAGTCCCGGATAAGATCCCGGACATGACGAGGATCTCCGGAATAGTCCGGAGGTAAAAATTGATATATGTGATAATAGTGTTTTTGGTTGCCGGAAGGGTTCCGGAATTCACCGGAAAGGGGTTCCGGATGTTTACCGAAGTGTTCGGGTGCAGCAACACTTTATATGGGCCAAAGGGATAAAGCCCACGAGGTATTGGAAAGTGCAAAAGGAAGTTTTGCTACTGCCTTAAGATGGTAAGGCAGTACTACCGCTACTGTAGCAGTGGTACTACCGCTTAAGCTGGTTAAGCGGTACTACCGCTACTGTATCAGCGGTACTACCGCTTAAACTGGTCAAGCGGTACTACCGCTTATCGTCAGCGGTACTACCGCTTAAGCTGGTCAAGAGGTACTACCGCTTATCGTAAGCGGTACTACCGCTTGTGCGCGGTACTGCAGGGATCCGAGTTGGACTCTTTCCCTGCGGGCCAAACCGACCTTGTGCGGGCAAAACCAACCTGGAGGAGGCTTTTACTCCAAGTTTAGACCCCAAGGCTCAACATATAAATAGAGGGGTAGGGCTAGCACACGAGAGACATTAGATTGCCCCAAGCCGTGTGCCGGCAACCTCTAGTTCCTCCTACGTCATAATTTCAGTAGTGCTTTGGCGAAGCCCTGCTGAAATAGTTCTTCATCAACACCACCACGCCGTCGTGCTGCTGGAACTCTTCTTCTTCTCCGCTCCCTCTTGCTGGATCAAGAAGGCGGAGATCGTCATCAAGTCGTACGTGTGTTGAACGCGGAGGTGCCGTCCGTTCGGCGCTGGATCGTGCTTGGATCAAGGGACGACTTGCGATTTGGATCGCGGAGACGTTCGACTACATCAACCGCGTTTCTTAAACGCTTCCGCTTAGCGATCTACAAGGGTATGTAGATCCACTCTCCCTCTCGTAGATGCTCATCACCATGGATAGATCTTGTGTGTGCGTAGGAAAATTTTTGTTTCCCATGCAACGTTCCCCAACAGCAACTAGGTCTTACAAGAGGCCGTGGTGGTGGTAGAGGCCGTGGTGGTGGTCTTGGACTTGGCGGTGGTAGAGGCCGTGGTGGTGGACTTGGCCTTGGTGGTGGTCTCGGCCAAGGTGGTGGTAGAGGAATGTTTGGATACCTAGATGGACCTTTTTCGTACGTGGCTTACTACCTATTTTGTTGCAGTATACATGTTTTTCATACTTTGTTCTTGTCCTTACTAACTATTATTTTGCAATTTACATGTTTTTTAATATGTTCTTCTTGTCCTTACTAACTATTATGTTCTAATTTTTATAGGTATGGCGGCTTCTCAACCCAACAAACCAACAATGAAGGGGGTGGAGGAGAAGGATGGGGAAGGTGAGATGGCGGGGTGGTGGGAGAAGACTGCGAGGAAGCTGAGAGAGGAGGATGCAGCCGCACTAGAGAAGAAGAAGCAACATGAGTTTGAAGAGAAGATGAAGGAAAAAGAGAGAGGTATATTTGAGGAGATCACAAGGAGGGACAAGTTGAGGATTGCATGTGAGAAGGCGGCTGCGCAACTGCAAAAGGATTTTGAAGAAAAATGCAAGAAACTTTGGGCTTTTGAGAAGGAAAAGAAAGAGAGGGAGCATAAGCTATTCATAGAGAAGGTGGTTCATGAGTCTCATCTCATAAGGAAAAGGGAGGAGGAAGAAGAAGAGGAGAGGAAGAAGAAGAAGGGAAAGGGACCTTGCTCGACACAATAGAGCAATGTGACCTTGTTGTCTACTACGCTATGATCTTCGATTTGGTTGTCGACCAAAGTTTGTAGTATTATGTGCTATCACTCTTCTATGTGTACTTCCATGTCCGCCAACCTCCTCTATGTGTTCTAGTATGTCCTATGGACTCCTCCATGTGCTATGACTCTTGTAAGTCTACTACGATGTGCTATGACTCCTCTATGTCTACTAATATGTGGTATGGACTACTCTATGTGTATTTGTGCTATGTGTTGTGGACTAATCTATGTGTATTTGTGCTATGTGCTTCTTGATATAAGATTTGAATCTCAAAATGTATTTTTTTTCAGTTTTCTAAAAAAGCCAACCGTGCAGCGCCTGAGGGATAGACGCTGCACTACACAGTGTGACGCCTAGGGTCCAGGCGTCACACTATGTAGTGCAGCGCCTGAGGCAAAGGCGTTGCACACACACTTAGACAAATATTTGGAGGAAAACCTACTGGAACCTATCTGTTGCTGATATCCAGGTATGCAACGCCTAGGCGTAAGGCGCTGCACTACACAGTGTGACGCCTGACACCTAGGCGTTGCATATCTGGATATCAGCAACAGAAAGGTTCCAGTAGGTTTTCCATCAAATTTTTGTCTAACTGTGGGTGCAACGCCTTTGGCTCAGGCGCTGCACTACACAGTGCAACGCCCGCCTGGGCGTTGCACTGTGTAGTGCAGCGCCTGAGCCAAAGGCATCACTCTTCTGTTCACTGCAGAAACAACAGATTTCCTGTTCATTTCTTTTTCATCCAATATTTGTATTGATAATATATAACATGGATCTAACATAAAGCAATTTGGTCATACATTGACAATTTCAACATCACTTCAAGTTCAACATCACTTCAAACAGAAGTAGCACATTACTAAGAGTTCATCAACATCCTCTCAACATCTTACATAACCTCACAAGTTCATCAACCAAATAAAACGACGACAATTTCAGTTTCTTATAAATGTTAGCAGATAGGTGGTTGCCTCCTTCCACAAACTCCATGCCCTCATCTGCAGATACTATCCACTCCCTCAATCCGTTGCCGACGGTGGTGAGCGGTATGGCAAGGGATCCACCGGCTCTGGGGGCGGCGGGGTGCGGGTAGGCATCAGACCTATGATGCAATCCCATCTCTCTGCACGACTCCGATCTGTTGACTTCGCTTCCTGCTTTGCCCAATGGACGAACGCTACTGGCGGCTCGGATGGATGCGGCACCCTGCGCTTCTCCTCCCTGTTGCCCTCGAAGTAAATTCTCCAGGCGAGATTCAGCAATTCTCGATCTGCACAATCCTTGCACACCCGAGCATGTCTCCTGGCGACGGAAATCAGATCTGACCCCTCTTCCACCTCCTCCTCTGCTTCCTTCCACTCCCTCACGCACAACGTCCATGAGAGAGCATCGTCTCTGATCCGCATCGCCCGCTCCCTCCAGCGCTGCGCCCTGCTCTCCGCTAATTGGGCCTTCGCCGAGATCGAATCGAGCGGCTGCAGGAGATCTGGAAACGCCTGGTAAACCAGAGGCAGCGGGATTCGGTACCCCCTCCCCTCCCCGAATGGCACCCCGGTAGATTTGGAGGCGTGGGCCATGGGGAGGGGTATGCGGGAAGGAGATGGTCGGAGAAGCGGCGGCGGAGGAGGTGGTGGCGGCGGCGGTGGCGGTGGCGGCTGCGTAAGACAAACAATCAAAGCATACCAATAATCATCACAAAACACATATGCATCCAAAACAATATAAGGTTCCATAATGGTTTCATCTCACTCATCTCAAAAACATCTCAACATGTAGGTTCCGGAACGAAAGCATCCTTGTCAATAAAAATCTAGAATTTCATCTCACTCATCTAAAAAAACATCAACACAAACATTTCAATATGTATAGGGTTCATCTCAACAATCTAGGTTTTCACTATGGAAACATATATTGTCAATACAAATCAACTAAACTAGGGTTACAAAATGATTACAAATCATCTACAAATCCTAGATCCCACAAATCTATTTCTAAATTTACATGCAAATTTCTAATCCAACCAAATAAGGGTTCCACAAATCTGAAAAATACGTAACATTTTCTGGATATAAAGAAGGGGATCGGAGGAGAATACCTTCTAGGATGGATTGGTGAAGAAATGCACGCAACAAATCGTCAGATCTGAAGATTTTGGGAGAGAGGATTGAGAGGGGGAGAGGAGGAAGCCGCCGCCGCCGCGCTCTATTCTGTAACTGAACGAATGGGGTGGGGTGGGGGGAGGGGCAGCGCGCGGCCGTTACAAAGTCACAGTGCAGCGCCTAAGAGCTAGGCGCTGCACATGCATGTGTGGCGCCTATCTCCAAGGCGCTGCACTACTCGGTGCGGGGCCCAGCTGTGCCACGCTGGGCAGACGTGCATCGCCTGACAGCTAGGCGCTGCACAGTGGAGTGTGGCGCCTAGCTGTTCGGGGCCACACAAAAGGGTCAGCTGAGCGAATTTTTTTAAAGGCAGTTCAGTTTGTGAATTCTTTTCGTCCTCAGGTCAATTTTATCGTTTTTGCCGCCGTTAGGAAGGCTGACGGGGTGGTCATAATGTGATGTGTCTGTAGTGTGTTGCCCTATTTTCTGGCCTGCGTGCCAAACTATCGTAGAACTGTACTTTTTCTTTTATAGTTTTCATTTGCTGAACTGCTCCTCTCAGTGAGCTGATTGTATAAGCTATGTTTGGTTTCATCTGGTAATGGAGCAGGGGAGAAGCCTCCCTGTTCATCTAAAAAAAAAAAGCACAGCGGTCCGGATTGCCAGAGCATCTGGGCTCAGGAGCCAAATCGCCATACAGAGCAGTTCTGTCCGAATCTGAATACCCGTTTGGTCTCTGTTACAAGAAAAACTTTAGTCGAACTTTCTATTGCAGTGCAGTAAATAAACTGAGAAAATTGTGAAACCAAAAGGTATCAGGTTCCCATCCTGTACCCTGTACATATTATTTTCATCACTAGCACTAATCCTAGAAAATTCCTAGCTCTTTGCAACGCTCTCATAGAACAAGATGTAGCCATGATCGGTGTTGCCAGAATATTCGCGAGAAGAACCATAGAACGTTTGCAGGGTGGACTCCTGAATCTTGTCGACACTCTCATCGTCAAATGACAGCCAGTGGTCGCCGCTTTTAATTTGGCTTACATAGTGTCCGTGGTTGGCGCCGCTCCCAACGTGGACCACCACAGCAAAGAGCGAGTATTCGCAATCCGCATCATCAGAGGCACTGCTCAGCTTCAGCTCCATGGGGTATACCACTCGGTATGACAGTTTCTTGTGCTGACTCAGGTGTTCAATGAACTTGAAGCGCTTTAAGTGGATCACCAATATTTGCGGCGCCTTTTTTATCTTCATTCTCTTCTGTGCTTCTTGCAAACTGAACAGTGCACCACAATTTCAGTGTTAAAAGGAAATCAAGCAGTACAAAGGGTCTTTTCATCTATTCCACAAGTAGCACCATAACGATTTAAACTCGTGTTAGCAATTTAATGCATAAAGCCTCTATTGTTGCTCCGAGAGACAGAACATTAAGGATCAAAATGACATAGAACATTGTTACCTGCAGCAGTTGTCACAGAAAAACTTGTCCTCGGCATTTAAAATCTCGGTGGAAAAGAAATTCTTCAGGCAGCTTGTCAGTGAACTATTCTGTTCAATGTCGATGCTCAAATCTAAAAATGTCTCATCCTTTGCGGTGACAGTCTCACACATCAGGCACTTTGTTTCATTGGTCAAAATACCCTGCAAATGGAAATGGTGATTAAGCACCAAATTCTTGGAAGAAAATACATATATTTTTTGCATTTTAGCGACTAGTCACCTGAAAATTCTTGTGGACCCATGTAACCAGCGGCTCCCTTCGAACTTCATTGGCTAAATGATAAACTTCCTCATTTGGCACCCCTCCAGGGGATGTGGTTTCAGGAGAATCCTTCACGATACTAAACTCTTTTTCCAGAATATCGACAATCTCATTCAACAAGAAATTCAAAAATTCATGGGCATCCTACAAACAGCAAAGCGGAGTTACTTACGGAACAATTACTCTTTTATGTCCCTAATGTTAAGAGTTGTATATACTTAGCCATGTAATATAGTCATTGTATAAGGGGTTTTCTACATATTTACCGCATATGTACATGCATATATATTGGCCTACGGCCTCATGGAAATACAAGTTGCGTATTTCCTCACATTGTATTGGAGCTTAGTGTTTCCTCGCGATCAGTTGCATCTCATTTTCGGTCTTCGATCAAATTCTCTGGATTCTCCATAGTCCATACCACGCATCCTCCAATGGCCATATCGAGCCAATCCTTAGGTACCATGCAACTATTTTCTATTGGCCAGATTACTCTCTGATTGTCGTGTTATTCTCAATGTTATTCTTGTTGTGTTCAGGACCGTCACAAGGGAGCCTGGTTAGGGCTGGCCCCTGACGCCATGACTCACAGGCCCTTTCAGAGCTTGACTGACTTCACATTCCTTCCGTTGACACTGCCGCCAGTCTCTCTGCCCCCGTCGCGTTGTGTACCGGCTCTTTTCAGCAGTGACATGCATCATCTTCTTGGTCATCTGTGTGGTTCTCGTCTGTCGTCTTTAGTTCATCCTGGTCAGGTTCAGTTACCTTAACCTATAGTGAGTCCGTGTCAGAGCATCCTTTGGATCTTGTTCATTCATATGGTTGGGGTTCAGCTCTCTTTATTTGAAAGAGGGTTATCAATACCATATTATTTTTACAGATGATTTTTCTCGCCACACTTGGATATACTTTACATCTTCTCACAGTAAGGTCTTATCTATCTATATGGAATTTCTTGCTAAGGTTCATACCCAGTTCTCTACTCCTATTCGTGTCGCTATTGACCGCTGTAGTTTGGTAGCGCTGCTCTTCTTGAGCCAACTTCTTATGGCAGCTTGCGACGGCTGAGGAGCTTGTCTCTCTAGGGATCTTGCCTCACTTGTAAGTGGGTCTATAAGTATAAGGTTAATCCTCTCTCGGTTGTTCCTCACAACATGCACAAGTACACAAACTGTTTTGGTGACTTGCAGGAAAATCTTTTATATTTTTGATGCACTGTGTTTGTTTGGGCTCTTTTCAGTGGCTTCTACAGCTTCTGGCCCAGATAAGCCGGAGCCCAAACAAACGGGCTGTTTCAGAACTAGCTCCATGCAGTGCTTTCATGGAGCGCTCCAAAAATAGCGAACAGAAGCTGCAGCTGAAAATTCGGGCTTTTGCTCCTCGCAGCCGGCTCCAAAGTGGCGGATGACCGGTTTGCCCTCCCGCAAAAACACATACAACAGCAGAAATACCCTTACCGGTTCGGCCCAATTCCCCGACACCTCGAGCGCTTTTCCTCTCGCTCTCTCTCAGCACGGTGCATCTGAACAGCCCCGCCGCCGCGGAGCCCCAACACCCCCGCTGCCGATACCCCGAACATCCCCGCTGGCCGCTGCCGAGCCCGAGACTCCCCTGCCTCCGCTAATCCTGTTGGCCGCGACGAGGCGCTCGTCTTCCACCTCGCCACGCAACTCACCGAATCGAGCCGCCGCCCGGAGATCCCTCACCAACGATGCCTCCGTCATGAGATGCCTCGGCAACGACGGCCACCGCCACGAGTCTCCTCGCCAATGACGGCCGCCGGCCCGTGTTTCCCCTCTCTCCTCCGTGCTGAATCGAGCCAAGGTTGCCGCATCCGTGGTGGTCCTTCCTGGTCAACGCCGGGCACGCGCAGCTGTGAGCGAACCCCTAGGCGTGCCTGTGCTTGCCGACGACGAACCCCGGGTCGTTTCGGTGCAGGCTCCAGCGTGGCCTCGTCCAGACCGTGGCCTCGTCCAGGAAGGGGAAGCCGCTCAACGCCGTCTGTACCCATGTCCAGCGCCCGTTGCTCAACTGTGATGTGCTAATTGATATGTACTGTATACGAGTGCTAATTGTTGTCCAAGGACTTTTTTACACCGATGCATCAGACTCATCTACGTCAAGCACGAATGATACTGCGATTATTCGTGATGTCAAGTCCATTGTTGCAGATTATGCATTGTCATATGTCTAATTCGTTTAAATACATGGTCTATATTATCAAACAAGTGCAATTACAGTTAAAATCCGTAAAAAGTGGTCATCTGCAGATAATACCACTCTTAAATGAGTAATTTACAATTGAGCAGTACAATCATCTTTAAATCCAATCTATTCAACAACAAAGGGTATTTAGGTCATTTCAGCATGTTTATGTATCAGCCGCAGCTGCTACAGCACAGTTACGAAACGACAGCATTTTAGCTCCAACCTTTCAGCCGCAGCTAGCAGCTACAGCCGCTCCTTCCAGCTGGAACCGTTGCAGCTGCAGCCGAAGAAGTTGCAGCCCAAACAAACACACCCTAAAGCTTCTCTTTTGGTGCTACGATTGCTGCAGCTGGCTGGGTCAAACTTAATGAAGTTTGACTTAGGACAATCGTAGAACTTCAATTATTTTGAAACGGAGGGAGTACCATCACTATAACATTGGCCTATGCTAATGTGAAATCTATAAATGTGACAGTGCCATATGATCTCTTATCTTATAGCTTACCCTTCCCATTATATAGTTATTAGGTTATAATACTATTTCCAGATTATGCCACATTGACTATCGATAATAATTTGGTTGCAAATAAACAAGGTGATCTTATTATAGTCTGGTTTGTATCGTATTCTTATTGTTATCTGTATATACATTACCTTTTGTAAGTATATACATATATAAATGTATTTCCTTGATATTGAGGTGCTTTTGTAGGTGGGTTATGTAATAGCTTTGGTTGAAAATTATTTGATTTGCAGCGATATTGGCCATATGCTGACATTGTCTACCATGGCAATGGCGCCATTGGTCCATGACATTTGTTGTAAGGGCGTCAACGTAAGGCCTCTGCGGAGAAGCAAATGGATTACACCCTAATGAAAGGGAATAAATAATTCTGCGGGGCTCAATTCATTTAAACTTTGTATTTGTTGGCCTTGATTTTTCAAATTTTGTATTTTGCTTAGAATCAAATCACTGGAAACTGATGGTAGCATGCGATTTGGCGTTGTGGTGTTATTTCATCTCTTGATATATTTCTGTATTTCCTATGCATCTGCTCAATGATGATTGCTTAGTCAGTGTTTATATATGCATACATTAGTCAAGCTTTGGTTTTCATCTCCTTTGTATCCAAAAATGTATTCCATCACCGATATACGTACTGGTTTGCCCGGTGAATGATCATGTGACTGACAGGTAGCGCGTGGCAAGCCGTGCCCTAATCTACTTACCAAATAAATACCTGAGCATTAACAAGCTTTGTAAGCTATCTGCAAGTTACCTGGTGCATAGAACTACGAAACGATTCATTCTGTTTCCTCACTCTATGGACAAAACGTTTTGGAGAAATAACACCAGTCTTTTTCTTCGATAGGCTTATCTGCAAGTTATCAGGTAACAAAAATGTGCAGAAGTTTCAGGTAACATGAGCAAACCAAATAACATCATGCACATGAAAGCGTAAAAATGGAGAGTAGATAGCTAATAGAAACTAATAACATGTCTGCTGGCTTGCCTTGGTTGCAAGTGAGTTAATATGAGAAGTCATATTTTTATGAGTTAGACAGTTAGACGAAACAATTATTAAAATTGTCAGCAAGCACCGTGCAAAACTGAGAGTTGAGACAAACCAAATTAACTATGGTACTATCTAGTATCTAAGACTATAATGTGTCCAATCACTGCCCTGAAAGTGTAAATAATGAAAAATCACCATTTATATTCTATAATATAGTTTTCTCAGGTTCAAGTACTCCTCCCCAAAGCAAAACACATACATGCACGAGCACACAAAAAACTGCCATATAGTGAGGAATTTCGGTCCAAATAAGGGAACGGATTGTCAAGAAACAATGTTATTTTAGTACTTATTAGTGCTCTTAGTACTTCCTCCATCACTCAATATAGGCCATTTTAGATATTGACACGGTCTCAAAAGTATCACTTTAACTACTGCCTGATTCTATCACTTGTAATAACATATCATATTTGATTTTTTGAAAAAAAATCTAGAATGAATTGCTGCTACCACTTTATTCTTTTGAGCAAAATCGTCGTAACTTATCAATCACCAAGAAATAAAGATTATCAAAGTATATTTCAAAATTATGCGGATCCCAGTTCATGTGGACATCTAGATTATTTTCAGTTTCGACATACTGATGGTCAAAACTACGAATGATTGATTACTTGATTTGTTGGAGGACCTACTATCTTTACACCACAGATACAAAAAGCACGAGTATTTTTTTTTTTTGAAAGCACGAGTTGATTCTTCAGTCTTTGCTACCTCTGCCCCAGTTTCTGTCAAACCAAAGTTTATAACCCTCTTTTTTTTTCAAGAAAACGCAAAGAGATTTTTGCGTTTCTTTGTATTGAAAAGATAGGGTTTATGTTACAATCCTCCTAGGAGGTACAGTACTGATGACCCTCTGACTAATGGAATCAAATAGCTCACTCATTAAGTTGGTTCTGCTATCCATTAGTTGCTATCAGAATTCTAATTGCTTACCATAATCCCCTCTGACGATCACCAAAAAAAACTAAAAACCTGACTCCCATTCCCTTCATTGACTTGACGACACAATATTTGAACCGTGTATGAGAAAAAAATCAATCTATTGGTAAGCATATATTTGAAGTAAAACCAATAATCTTCAATATTATCATCTTTAAATTTTATGATGACATTGAATCCATGTGTGCACTGACTAGTTAGTGATAGAGTTGGTTCCCTAATTGATTTTTTAGAGCAACAACCTAGCAAATGTAGCAGTATATCAGCTAATAACAGTATTTGTATTTTCACCTGCGCAAAAAGATCTGCCAAGCAGGTCAACAAATTTTCCTCAGCATCTCCTGGATTCCTGTAATTTGCATAATATTCCAGCAACTGCTCCCGAAATGGAATACAATAATAAAGTGCCTGAAACAAAAGTATAATTTGGACACATTAAATACATGACACACCAATAACTGCACAGTACTTGTAGCAAGCATGAACAAATGATCTGTGTAAAGAACGAATCATTTATTAAAAATAACAAATGACAACAGGAACCAAAACTGAACATGGATGACAAATAATTGAAAACGGGTAATATTTTCATCTGTATATAAGATGATCCTGATCAGAAAACATTGAAGGCTATCAACAGCACTAGGCAAAAGGCCCACAATAATACATCTATGCTAACAAATAGGCAACACAGGGATGTTAACCGTTGCTTTGTGTCAGGAATAACACTTCCCTTCAATTATATGGAAACGATCCCCTTCCCTGTTAAATGCGATGAAACATTAAACAGAACCAGTGCTATTGCCGGACTCATTTTCTTCATTTTAATGGTATTTGAGAATATCAAATAATCCACAATCAGTAATGCCAAACAGATATGTTGTCTGATTTGTTTCACAGGATCCATTAGACAGTCATCGATCATGCACTCTTGAACATGGATAAGAGGACTAAGGACATATCACCCTGCTGTAAATGTTTGCTTATTCTTGCATATTTCAAGCAAACTAGGGGGGGGGGGGGGGGTGTGCAGAGGCGAGACTACTAAGCAGGCTTAAACAGGCTCAAGCCTACCCTCCAATAAATCATTTTTTTCTACTACTACCGTTCTTACTTAGCCAGCTCTCATGTCTCAACCCATGTACTCCATGGCTCTCACACACGCACGGGCACAGCCGCCAACAGGAGCGAACGCGTCCATGCGGGGATCGAACCACGAAGCTCCATGCCTTCAACCCTAGCGAGCGGACGCACGGCAAGCTGCAGCCGTCGCCCCGCACCGGGAGCCGCGAGCCAACGGCCGGCAGTTGGCATCGGTTGTTTTAGGAAAAAAAACTAAGCTATACGTGAAATCCTCAAAATATTGTGCTAAGCCGGTAGCATAAATACTCTCACGAACTGTTGATTGATATCCAACACAACTTATTTGCAGATTTAAAAATGCGAAGAGAAGCATATTTTGAGCTTATTTGGACAAAAGGATTATGAGATGGTGGCTATTTTGCTAAACAGATTCAAAAATAGATATTTTAAAAAAAATCAAAAAATATCCATCAAATAATAAAATGTTTTCAATAGTAATCTGGGAATTTTTGAGCTTATTCGGACGAATGGACTAGGAGGTGGCTACTTAGCTATACAGATCCAAATTTTCGTTCCAAACATAATATTTTGCAAAAATACAGAAAAAAAATCATGCAAATAGTACACGTTTCCTGCAGTAATCTAGGATTATTTAAGGTTGTTCTGAAAAAAGATTATGAGATAATGGTTTTTTCTTTAAATGACATTTAATTTTCTCGTCGTTAACTTTGAGCGAATTATATTTTTGTATCAGATTTTAGTAGTGCTTCACTAGCTCACTATGTCTAAGCAAATGCCCACTGCTCGTCTACAAAAAAAACTAAACAGGGGTACAGGAGTAGCAGACGAGTTGGCATCAGACAGCAAGAAAAGCCTAGAATATCCTCAGAAGTCAGAAGATCCTAAAGGAGATCATCATGTGAAGCCTGAAGGCTGGAGATTTTGAGGGTGTCCTGCGTATGCTTACCAACCTGCCAGAAGTCGAAGTCCGGAAATTGAACCTATCTATCACAATACGACATGCACATGGTCGTCCGGCGAGTACATTGCTCAACAACACCATACAAATCATGCGATTTGGAAAATAATAATGGCATGGCCTCATTTTAGAGGCTTCACATACATGCTACTTCCAGTGTGAGCTACCTTTCCCTACACAATTTATAGAACCCTCATGTCAACACCTCAGTTCACATTCCAGCAACTATGGGCCAAAAGTTACTATTAGAGAACCAGCTCAAACTTACAAAGGATAGATGAGGGAGTGAGGACCCTGATCAGCTGCGGAGGGAAATATCAATTGTAAACAATCACGGGATACAATACTAACACCCAGTCTTTGCAAATGCGTCAGCAATACAAGCTTGTGGAAATTGTACAAGAAACCGCTCGATGCAAGATGACTAGAGCACACGGTACTTGCCAACTTATCATGTCATCCACTAGGGCTGGAATTTTAACTCGAAACTTGCGAGCTAAATGAGTAGCTCGTGACTCGGCTCCGACTCGGTGACTAATGAGTCGAGTCAACAGGTTGACCCGCGAAGCCACGGAGAAGATAATCATGTAGAAGATGGATCACCGGATGGAACCACAAACGGCAAAATCAGGCCGCCGCCGCACGTCGAACCCGTGTCCAATGAGAAGCTGCGGGGCGCATGGGGGTTGAGCAATGGATCTTGGAGAGCTGAACATTCCCGAAAAGGGCGTGAACCGCCTCGGTCTCCTTTTTATGTGACAGAAAGACTGTAAGGGAGGCCCCTACAATATAATTGGTGCAACAAAACCAAATTGCATGTACCATACCTTGAACCTGGGTGTGTGGGAAGGCATCAGCCCCTATCCACCACTAGGCTATGCCTTTGTCTGCCGGTCTCCTCCTTGGACAGGGGGTCCGCGGAGAGGGCGAGGAATCGCTAGAGAAGAGCGTCCTCGGAGGCCTCCGCATCGCCGTCCTCCGGGATGCCCCACTTCTTGCGAAGCACCACCCGTGCACACTCGATAGTGGATAGGGACGGAGGCGGCTTGCCGGCAAGTCGCCGGTTGGTGCGGCGCACCGGAGGCGGAGGGGTAGCAAGACCTAGGTCCGGTGGGGCAAGCAGAGGTGGCGGCATGTCGGAGGAAATGTAGGCGACGAAGCGAGATGCCCCAATCTCCAAGTGGGGCGAAGCAGGCAGCTCTGGAGTTCTATGGTCGTCCACATGGGCAGTGGCCTGTGGGGGCGCTGGACCAAGGGGAGCACCGAGGTGGGCTGCAGGCCTAGCATCAAGGCCTAGCTCGGGGTGCCCAGGCACCTCGCAAATAGGGTCCACGGTGGAGCCTGGATCATCAAGCACAGGCGTGCTCCCCTCCGGCGTCAGCATAGATGCTCTGACCGAGTCGCACGTAAAGTCGTTGTGGACCAGGCACCCCTCCTCACAGCGGGCCTGACAGGAGCAACCTACGAGGAACCTGCGGCAGCAAAAGCCACAATGTCTCCTGCCTAATGGGGAGGTCGGGCATCTATGGGGATGCTCACAGGATCAAGCAGCAGGGGCAGGTCGATCAGACCATGCCCGGCCAAAGGCTCCAGACTGTCGGGAGGGAGCGGCGGTTCGACCAATGCGGTCCCAACGCATGCAGAGGAGGCGACACCAATAGGAAGCTGGGGCGACGGTGCAACGAACTGCATGGAGCACTCAATTAGGGCATCGCCGGGGACACTGTTAGCAGAGGGCGGCGCCGCCAACCGGTGGTGCCACCAAGGCCACCAAAGTGGGGACCAGAGGAAAGCCCGCCAAAGTCACCGTCGTGGCCCGCCGGAGGATGAGCTAGCAGAGCCAAGACCCGGACCATTGCGGCCGTAACGTCCATCTCAATCCAGAGACGGATCATAGTGGCGGGGCCAAGACACATGTGGGCAGGGCGAGCTTAACGAATTAAACGAGCTAACTCGCGAGTTACGCGAGAGGAGCGAGTTTGAATTTGAGCTCGTTATGCTAACGAGTCGAGCCAAACTAACTCGTTATCTTAACGAACTCTAACGAGTGGAGCCGAGCCGGCTCGACTCGAGTTGAATTCCAGCCCTATCATCCACCATCACATCACCTGAGGTGAGGCACAATTACCTAACCATATCTATAAATGCCAAATACACAAAATTCACTTGTTAGTCCCTTGAACTGCGCCTGATAGAACAACAAAATCCGGTGCCTGCCGCAAAAAATCAACACCACCCTAACTGTTTCGAAAGCAACGACCTAATCAAAATCGAATACGAATACCACCAGATTGGCACGGAACATGCAGCTAACACCACGGGCCGGTCAAAACGTCGGAGTGGAGGGGGCTGGGTTACCTGCAGGACGCTGTTGCAGTAGCAGGTGTTGCCAAAATTATCCAGGCCGAAGTAGTGCTCACCCTCGGGGAACTGGTCGTCGAGAGTTTTCTCGAGCCTGGAGACGCCGGTCCCGACGATCGACCACCGATCCAGAAATCCAGAGGCGGCGCTGGCGAGGGACCGGAGCCCCGACCCGACCGCGGAGCGGGACTTCTCTGCGGCCGGCAAGGCCTCCGCCGTCGGCGATCGCGCCGGTTTAGCCATCCAGGTTTTTTTGGATGCCCTCACAACCAAGCGCGCAGATGTAGCCTGTTTCTGTTGGCCGATGCTTTGCTTTCTTCAACTGGAGGGCCTTTGATGTGCATCTAAATTTGACCTTGTTCTTAACGGAAACGGAATGGACTCTAGTTGACTTTGGTGCAGCACGGCGATTCGGTGCCCAGGTCTATGGCCCGCCCAGCCCATGGCAGAAACACTGTGTGGGGTTGAGAGTAGACTGGGCCACAGAGGGCAAAACTAGCGGGCCTTCCTTTTACTGGGCCAAATTCGGTACTGTAGCTTCCCACCACATGCTTTTTCTTATCGTTCAAAAAAAAATCTTTTACTAAAAATAACATTCTTTTTCTTAAACATTACTCCTAGAAAGGATGTTGGAGTACCCGCCCGCCTCCTGGGGGCCTTCAAGGGCGAGAGTGCCCTCCGCGCCGTCCGTTCCCAGGTGGCGTCCCGCGGGGGCCTCTCCGCGCTGTCCGATCTCCAGACAGCGCGTGCCCGGGCGACCCGCCTCGGTGGTTCATGACGGGTGGACCGCGGGTGCGCGCCTGGGGGGCGGCGTCGGACGCGCGTGCGATGGCCTTTTCTTGCGGTGCTTTGCGCACGACGGGCCAGGTAGACCCGCTTGTTGGGGTGTACGCCCCCTGTGGGTGCGTCACTCACGCCAGCGGGGTCGTGCACGCTCGCGTGCGTCAACTCGTGCGAGAGGCCACTCTATGGGGTGGTTCGCTCGCTCGAGTCGGGTGCCTGCGTGCCGTCCCACCCCGGCTGGTTCCCTCACACCAGTCGAGGTGTGCGTGGCGCCAGCAGTGCCGGTTTGCGCAGGGCCCCTCTGCCCGAGTGGGTTGCTCGGGCGAACCGCGTGCTTGCGTGTCTGATGACCCACAAGTATAGGGGATCGTGACAGTCTTCGAGGATAGTATTTCACCATAATTTATTGATTCGACACAAGGGAGCCAAAGAATATTTATAAGTCTTAGCAGTTGAGTTATCAATTCAATCACACCTGAGAAATCACTTCCTTGCAACAATTTATTAGTAGCACGGTAATATGATAGCAGAGTAATAGTAACAATAGCAGCAATAGTAACAAGTTTGTAACAAGTAGAGCAACAGTAACTTTAGCAAAGGCAATAGCAGAAAAGCATAGGCATGGAGTAGCGATGGGATGTTCATATGAGATTCAATATGCAACGGTCACAGCCTAGAGCGATACAAAAGTAGCTTCAATTCATCAATCATATGTAGGCATGTATTCCGTATATAGTCATACATGCTTGCGATAAAAACTTGCATAACATCTCTTGAACTACCCTCCCATGGCAGCGGGGTCCTAATAGAAACTAAGGGTACTTAAGGTGCTCCTTTTAATAGAGAACCATAACAAATCATTAACACATAGTGAATACATGAACTCCTCAAATTACAGTCATCCCCGTTGAGTATCCCAATTATTGTCACCTTGGGGTCTAGGGTTCAGAACAATAACAGGTGCATACAACTTGCAGATATGATCAAGAACTCAAATATATTTATGAAAACATGATAGGCTCATATCTGAAATCATGGCACTCGAGCCCTAGTGACAAGCATTAAGCATAGCAAAGTCATAGCAACATCAATCTAAGAACATAGTGGATACTAGGGATCAAGCCCTAACAAATTGACACGGTTACATAAGAAATCTCATCCAATACCATCTACCTCCGATATGCCTACAAGGGGATTACTCACACATGATTGTGAGCATCATGAAATTGTTGATGAAAAAGGGTTGGTGATGACGACAGCGGCGTGATACGTCTCCAATGTATCTATAATTTTGATTGTTTCATACTATTATATTATCAATCTTGTATACTTTATATGCTTTATATGCATTTTTATATCATTTTTGGGAACTAACCTATTAACTCAGTGCCCAGTGCCAGTTGCTGTTTTTTTGCCTATTTTTTGGTTTTTCAGGAAATCAATACCAAACGAAGTCCAAATGGAATAAAACCTTTAAAATGAGTTTTTCTGGACCAGAGGAGACCCTAGAAGATTCGGGAGGAGGCCAGAAGACGTATGGGAGAACCACGAGCTCACGTGGCGCGCCCTAGGGGGGGCGCGCCACCCGAGCTCGTGGGTCCCACGCAACTCCGTTTGACCTAATTCCACTTCTATAAATTCCCAAATATTCCAAAACCAACAGAGAGCCACCCGAAATAACTTTTCCGCCGCCGCAAGCTTCTGTTCTTCCGCGATTCCATCTGGAGGCCTTTTTCGATGATCTGCCGGAGGGGGAATCGATCACGGAGGGCTTCTACATCAACCTTGCCGCCTTCCGATGATGTGTGAGTAGTTTACCACAGACCTACGGGTCCATAGCTAGTACCTAGATTGCTTCTTCTCTCTCTTTGATCTTCAATACCAAGTTCTCCATGATCTCCATGGAGTTCTATCCAATGTAATCTTCTTTTGTGGTGTGTTTGTTGGGATCCGATTGTCGTGGGAAAACGACGATCTATGGGATTGAGAGGATCCTTTTGCGGTTCGGCTATGGGATCGGCGTGCTACGAAGAGCAGGGCTGATAGATGCAAGAACAGCAACGATTTATGCAGGTTCGGGCCGCTATGAGCGTAAAACCCTACTCCTGCTTTGGTGGTTAGATTGTATATGAGCTCAAGTTACCAGGAGCGCAGCTTGCCGGCAAGGTGCGCGGGAAGTGCAGCTACAACGCGTAATTGAACTAGGTGTCGCCCGTTCTAACTGTAGCCGTGGGCCTCCTTTTATAGGCCAAGGGGTTACCACAGTGGCTAATACGGTCATTACAGGGTATGAACAGTGACTGCACCGTCACCAAGTCTATCTCCTAATGGGGTAGGACAAACGCATTAAATGCACCATTAGGTGCTACGTCGGGGAGGCGAAGCTTTGGGCAAAAGATCTGTATTAACGGTCCAGCCGCCCTCCTGTTATCTCGACACGTCCCAGGGACGGGTGTCATTAAAGTTAGCCCTTGCGTGGCATGCTAACACGTGCCTTGGCCAGCTATGTTTGACTGCCTGCCCGCTCGACACCTATCATACGAGCTTATCTAGCCGATGATGAGGTGGAGCGGTAATGAGACAGGCAGAGCCTGCTGGCACGGAGCTTGCCGGGCTTCGCTTACCGGCAACCAGAGTCTTGGCTTGTCGGTTTCCTACCTTGCCAGTGCGAAGCTTGCCGGCAAGGGTAGTCTTGATCTTCAGTACTAAACTAGTACTTCTCGATGACCTGCCTGGAGGTCTTCTTCACGGTCTTGTTTACCAAGTCTTGAGTCTTGGACACGGAAGCAATCCTCCGGCAAGCCCTTGCCGTCAGGAAGGCTACAACTGCCTGTGCACAAGTCAGGGTACGAAGGCACCCATGTTTTAGTACACTGACAGGAGCCCCCGGGCCTGGGCCATACACGCATGCGAGGTGTCGTTGGGCTAGGCCCAAATAGTGCACAGGCATGCGTGGCAGAGGATAACTGTCATAATCTTCTCTTTTACCACGCCCCCCACGACGCGCATTAAATGCGGACGTGGGATAGGTGGAACGAAACGACCGCGGGAGGTAGCGCGCCTAAAAAGCGCAGCCACGTAGGACATTAAAGAGCCTGCCCCCGCGCCTTCCCCATAAAAAGGAAACCGCAAGGGGCGCTGCTCATTTACCCCCTTCTCCCAATCTAGCCATCCGCCATTGTCTTCTTCCTTGCGCAAGAACAGAGTGCCTCCTCTTCCACCGCTGCGCCGCGCCCCCGCCTGCTTCCAAATCCGCCCTCCCCAAGGCAACCATGGCTCCCAAGAAGAACCAAAACAAAACAGAGAAGGCGGTCGATCCCCACGCAGAGGCGAAGAAGTTGGAGCTGGCAGCGGCGCGGAGAGACAATGTCGTCTTCAATCCGGTGCTGGATTAGAGCGATTTGGTGGAGCGGTACTCAATCATGTGAGGGAAGGGAACGACCACCCACACCGTGCCAGAAGTCCTTCCCAGCTCCGTCAAATCTGGCGAAGACAAGTACCCTTTCTTCATCGCCTATTTCTACTGCGGCCTTGTCCCGCCTTTCTCTGAATTCTTCGTAGAAATCATGTACACCTACGGGTTCCGTCTCCTAGACTTCACCCCCAACGCCATGACTTGTATGGCCGTCTTTGCGCACATGTGCGAAAATTTCGTTGGGGTATTACCCAGTGTAGCCCTCTTTCGCCATTATTTTACTCCGCGCATCGAAGCAGATGCCCTCTCCGGCGGCATCACTTGGATCCCCAGGGACAAGGACGTCTATCTTGAGGGGCTGCTCCATCGGAAGTGGAACGAGTGGCGTGGAGAATGGTGTTGGATCAAGGTTGCTGATTTCCCAGATTTCTGCAAGCCCAGAACGACAAAAGTGGTGCACGGCAATGACTGGAGCTCTTTCGACGCCGATGACAAGAAGCTCACAATCGCCTGTCGGTGTATGAAAACATGGGTGTCATCATACCCTGACTTATATACAGACGGTTGCAGCCTTCCTGACAGCAAGGGCTTGCCGGAGGATTGTTTTTGTCAAGACACAAGACCGTGAAGAAGACCTCCAAGCAGGTCATCTAGAAGTACGATTCTAGTACCGAAGATCAAGATTACCCTTGCCGGCAAGCTTCGTACCGGCAAGGTGAAGACCAAGACTCTGGTTGCCGGCAAGCCAAGCCCGGCAAGCTCCGTGCCAGCAGGCTCTATCTGTCTCGTTACCGCTCCACCTCATCATCGGCTAGATAAGCACGTATGATAAGTGTCGAGCGGGCATGCAGTCAAACACAGCTGGTCGGGGCACGTGTCGGCGTGCCACGCAAGGGTTAACTTTAATGACACCCGTCCCTGGGTCGTGTCAAGATAACAGGAGGCCGGCTGGGTAGGTGGTACAGATCTTTTCGCCAGAGCCTCGCCTCCCCGGCGTAGCACCTAACGGTGCATTTAATGTGCTTGTCCTACCCCGTTAGGAGATAGACTTGGTGACGGTGTAGTCACTTTTCATACCCTGTAATGACCGTATTAGCCATTGTGGTAACCCATTGGCCTATAAAAGGAGGCCCGCGGCTACAGTTAGAACGGTCGACACCTAGTTCAATTACGCGTTGTAGCTGCACTTCCCGCGCACCTTGCCGGCAAGCTGCGCTCCTTGTAACTTGAGCTCATATACAATCTAACCACCAAAGCAGGAGTAGGGTTTTACGCTTATAGCGGCCCGAACTTGGATAAATCGTTGCTGTTCTTGCATCTATTAGCCCTGCTCTTTGTAGCACGCCGATCCCGTAGCCGAACCGAAAAGGGATCCTCTCGATCCCATAGATCGTCATTTTCCCACGACATCTTTGGCGCGCCAAGCAGGGGGTCGTGTGTTATGAATCAGTATTCGTAGTGTGAGCTTCAGCCCCATCACCTTCATCGATGGCGCCGAAGAAGAAGAGCGGAGCCGCAACGGCTCCCACCACCTCCAAGCGGCCTTCCCAGGCATCCGCAGGTGGCGCAGTCACCTCGGGCGCTACGGCTGGGACGGCCGGGTTAGGAGGCGCCGGCGGTGCGGGTGCCCAGCATCCCCACCGTTCCGGCGATCGCAGTCGCCACATCGGAGATGGAGCAGACGGCCAACTCCAACGACGTTCTGGTGAGCACAGTCACCGTAGCAATACGGTTCGGACCGGTGCAAGCCAGGACCCAGCCGCCGCGACGTCCAAGGACGGAGCGCCAACGTCCAATAACGTTGCGGTGGGACGTGTACCACGACCATCGCAAGATGGGCGCGACACGCTTTCCCATGGTGCTGGTGGCCCTGGACGGCGTCAAGCCGGCCCTGAGCATCGTCCTCATGATGTTCAGGCACCACCACCACCACGCCAACCCGTTGGTGAACATGTGCCGCGGCAGAAGGTACGTGGCGGAGTTCCTTCTGGCTCTGTCAGAAGTCGAACCCTATCTCGTTCCATGCTTCCCGCCATGCCAACCACGGTGGCGGAAGCCATGGCGCGTGTTCAAATGCTTTTGAACTTCCCGCCAGCTCCCGACAAGATGGACGAATGGAGGTCCACCATCCAGAGTCTCATCAGTTTTGCCGATCCCGGCAAGACACCGGAGGTGGGATCCTCCAGACGACCACCCACAGTGCCGGCAGGACCATCTGGCTGCCGTGCCGGAGACGGTGCGCCAACGGTGCTGTCGCCTCCATGTCAACAACCACTACAACGGCAAGCTCGCCAATCGGATGACCAGGACGTGATGTCCATGGCGTCGTCGGATCCGTAGGGTCGCCAAGATCAGCGCCAAGTGCTCCACGAACGGCGCGTCGAGGACACCTGTACGCAGATCGAGCGGTGCCGGGAGGCACGCCATCTATCAGACGACCGTGCCGGGCCGGCAGCAGACGTGCCAGTGCCAGGGTACCCTAGGTGTTTACCTTACGAGGTAGGCTACCCAGCGTTTACTCGTGAGCTGCGGCAGCTTTGCTGGCCGTCCACCCGTGCTTTCAAGCCGGAGCTGCCCGATAGGTACGACGGCACGCTCAGTCCGTCAGAGTTCCTTGGCATCTACACCATTGCGGTGCAGGCTACCGGGGGGCGGGACGACAAGATACTGGCCAACTACTTCCCGTTGGCGCTCAAGCCCAACGTAAGGTCGTGGTTGATGAATTTGCCGGAGGGCTCCATTTATTCTTGGTCGGATCTATGCCATTGCTTCGTTGGTGCTTACCAGGGTGGCCACAAGCTCCCTGGTCAAGCTAGCGATCTGCACGTGATACCCCAAAGAGATGGCGAGCCCCTCCGCAAATATATATATACAAAGGTTCAGCCGTGTACACCACAACATCCCCGATGTTCATCCCGTAGCTGTTTGCACCGCGTTCCACACGAATGTGCGCAACCGCAGAATGCGATCTGAGATGAACATCGGGAAGGTCAGAACCATCAACGAGCTGTACACTTTGGCGGATAAGTGTGCACGTGCTGAAGAGGGGAGGTGACTCCCTAGGGAAGATGCTGGCGCCAAAGTCGACTCTGAGGACGACGACGCAGACGACGCATCAACCCCGCAGAAGAAGGGCCAAAAGCGCAACAGGAAGCGCAAAGGCAAATCAGTGATGGCCGTCGAAGGCTCCGGTGACACCAACGCCGCCAAGAAGCCCAAGGCAGAAAGCCCCGTCAAGGAGGTTGCAGGATGCGTTGATTGCTGGGAGGCTGCGGCAGGCGACAAGGCCGGCAAGACCGATGGGCCATACTGCAAGATCCACCGCACCAAAGGCCATGACCTCCAGTAGTGCCGGCAAGTAGAGCAACTTGCCGAGAAGCAGAAGCAAGAGTACGAGAAGCACGACAAGGGGAAGGGCCAGGATGGTGCCGGAGGGTCCGGCAAGCAAATCAGTGGTGGCCACGAAGGCCGCCGCGACAAGGCCAAGCAACCGAAAGAGAAGGCCGCCCAGGGCCAGAAAGGAGATGATGATGAGGAGGACGAAGACGGGTCCGACAAGGAGTTCCAAAATGCAGTGGACGCCATGTGTGTTGACGGAGGCGCATCTTTGCACTCCTCGCACCGGCAACTGAAGCAGTGGATCCGCGAAGTGAATGCAGCGGAGCCGGTGATGGAAGCACAGAAGCCACTCAAGTGGTCGCACGCGCCCATCGTCTTTGACACCGAGGATCACCCTGATCGCACCACTACAGTCGGGTGTTTGCCGTTGTTGGTTTCACCAACAATCCGCAACCTCAAGGTGACAAAGTTGCTGGTTGACGGTGGGGCTGGCTTGAACTTGATTTCTCCCGATGTGATCAAGAGGCTGCAGATCCCCGACAAGGATCTCAAGGAAACAGGCACTTTCCAAGGGATCAGTCCGGGGAGGAACAAGCCGAAGGGCCAAGTGACATTGCCAGTCACGTTTGGCAGCGAGCTCAACTGCCGGATGGAGAAGATTGTCTTCGACGTCGTCAAGATGCCGTTGCCGTACAATGGGATTCTGGGCCGCCCCACGCTGGCAAAGTTCATGGCTGCGTCGCACTATGCGTACAATGTCATCAAGATGCCAGGGTCAATGGGCGTCCTCACCATCAAATCCAACCAAAAGGATGCAATCATCTGCACCAACAAGCTCTACCGAGAGGCAGTGGCAGCATCCGCCGTCGAGGTACATGCTCCTGCCGGCAAAACTCCCTGGGGAGGAAAGAAGAAGAAGACCTATAAGACCCCCGATAAGGACTCCGGGAAGCGCACTTTAGAGTGCAGCATGCCTGTTGAGGACATACCAGAGAGCTCTACCGGCAAGAGCAAGAAAGCCAAGGCCTCTGCATCGGCGACCAAGGAAGTCTCTGCAAGGGAAGGTGGGACGAGTGGCACTTTTTCCATAAGTGCCACTCTCGATGACAAATAGGAAAGCGCGCTCGTTGCCTTCCTATGGAAAAATGTCGACGTGTTTGCCTTGCAAGCATCTAACATCCCCGGTGTTCCTAGGGAGCTTGGGAGGTAATTGAGCACCACCTTGCTGTCTGCCCCCATGCGAGACCAGTCAAGCAGAAGGTCAGAAAGCAAGCCTTGGAGCGGCAAGAGTTTACTGCCGAAGAGATCAAGAAGTTGGAAGCAGCAGGCCTGGTCAGAGGAGTGCTACACCCCATGTGGTTAGCCAATCTAGTGGTAGTGCGCAAGGAGAATGGGAAGTGGAGGCTTTGTATCGACTTCACTAATATAAATAAAGCTTGTCCAAAGGACCCTTTCCCTTTGCCGTGCATCGACCAGATTGTAGACTCCACTGCCGACTGTGAGTTACTCTCTTTAATTTCTTGGCGCCTACTCTGGTTATCATCAGATTTTTATGGCCAAGGAAGATGAGGAGAAAACAGAGTTCATCACCCCGTGTGGCACGTATTGTTTTTTTACTTGGTGATTTGAATCTTTCATCAGATTGTAGACTCCACTTGGGCTCCGGAAGCGGAGGCTGCGCTCCAAGATTTGAAGGAGTACCTGTCCTCTCCGCCAGTCCTAGTTGCGCCTAGGCTGCAAGAGACGTTGCTGCTATACTTAGCGGCAACGAATCAAGTGGTTAGTGCTGCACTTGTGGCTGAAAGAGAGGCAGATGAAGAGGAGGCAACAGTCGCAGAGCCATGACCTGACAAGCTAGAGTCTTCTCCCGACAAGATCAGGTGCCGACAAGCTTGAGATTGTGCAAGCAAGTGAGCCAGATCAACCAGTTGTGCAGAAGAAGAAGATGGTGCAGCGCCCAGTCTACTTTGTCAGCTCTCTCCTGTAAGGGGCTAGGTCGAGGTATTCTGGCATGCGGAAGTTGCTCTTTGGCCTTCTCATGGCCTCAAGGAAGCTGCGCCACTACTTTCAAGCACACCAAGTCACCGTCATCACTCGCTTTCCTTTGCAATGAATTCTGAGAAATCCAGAAGCCACCGACAGGATTGTGGAGTGGGCATTGGAGCTGTCAAGCTTTGATTTGAAGTTCGAGAGTACCTCAACAATTTAGAGCAAAGCCTTGGCGGAATTCATTGTAGAATGGACCCCAATGCCAGACGAAGAAATTCTAGAGATGTCTCTTCCCGGCAAGGAAACTGTTGACGATTGGATCATGTACTTTGACGGTGCTTTCATGCTGAAAGGCGCCGGTGCCGGCGTGCTGCTTATAGCACCCACCGGAGAGCACCTCAAGTACGTGCTTCAGATGCATTTTCCCAGGGAGCAGGCCACCAACAACACTGTTGAGTACGAGGGATTGCTTGCCGGCCTGCGCATTGCAATCGACCTTGGTATTTGAAAATTGATTATTAGGGGCGACTCGTAGCTTGTGGTGAGGCAGGTCAACAAGGATTACCAGAGCCCCTTGATGGAGGCATATGTTGATGAAGTGAGGAAATTGGAAGAGCACTTTGACGGTCTGCAAGCAGAGCACGTTCCTCGTGCCCAGAATGAAATTGCCGATGGCCTGTCGAAGCGTGCTGCCCAAAAGCTGCCTGTGGAACCAGGGACTTTTGTGCTCCATTTGACTCAGCCATCCGTTACACCATCAAGGCTGGCGAAGAAAAGGAAGCAAGATGTTGGTGGTTACTTTCCGGCAGAGCTGCCGACAGCCACCAAGAAAGTAGATACCACCAACAAGACACCCTTGGCTGGTGAGCCGCAGCTTTCGGCAAGCCAGATTCTTGCCGTCGAAGCAAGCGTTCCCGCAGAGGAAGAAGTACCTTTAGTCCTTGTTGTCGAGCCGCAGGCTCCGACATGGGAACAGCCACTCGTCCAGTACCTTCAAATAGGAGATCTTCCCGATGAGCAAGAAGACGTAGAAAGAGTAGCCCGTCAATCAAGGATGTACAAATTTGTTGACAACATTTTGTACAAGAAAAGACCGAACGGGGTGAAATTGAAGTGCATTTGCCGGGAAGATGGACAGCGGTTGTTGGAAGAGATACATGAAGGAATGTGTGGCTCTCATATTGGGTCGTGCACGCTTGTCGGCAAGGCGTTCCGTCAAGGATTCTACTGGCCGACAACCCTTCAAGATGCCTTGGCGGTGGTCATCAGGTGCGAAGCGTGACAGTTCCACTCCAAGGACACCCACCAACCAGCTCAAGCCCTCCTCTTCATCACAACGTCTCTTTCATCAGATTGTAGACTCCACTTGGGCTCCGGAAGCGGAGGCTGCGCTCCAAGATTTGAAGGAGTACCTGTCCTCTCCGCCAGTCCTAGTTGCGCCTAGGCTGCAAGAGACGTTGCTGCTATACTTAGCGGCAACGAATCAAGTGGTTAGTGCTGCACTTGTGGCTGAAAGAGAGGCAGATGAAGAGGAGGCAACAGTCGCAGAGCCATGACCTGACAAGCTAGAGTCTTCTCCGACAAGATCAGGTGCCGACAAGCTTGAGATTGTGCAAGCAAGTGAGCCAGATCAACCAGTTGTGCAGAAGAAGAAGATGGTGCAGCGCCCAGTCTACTTTGTCAGCTCTCTCCTGTAAGGGGCTAGGTCGAGGTATTCTGGCATGCGGAAGTTGCTCTTTGGCCTTCTCATGGCCTCAAGGAAGCTGCGCCACTACTTTCAAGCACACCAAGTCACCGTCATCACTCGCTTTCCTTTGCAATGAATTCTGAGAAATCCAGAAGCCACCGGCAGGATTGTGGAGTGGGCATTGGAGCTGTCAAGCTTTGATTTGAAGTTCGAGAGTACCTCAACAATTTAGAGCAAAGCCTTGGCGGAATTCATTGTAGAATGGACCCCAATGCCAGACGAAGAAATTCTAGAGATGTCTCACCCCGGCAAGGAAACTGTTGACGATTGGATCATGTACTTTGACGGTGCTTTCATGCTGAAAGGCGCCGGTGCCGGCGTGCTGCTTATAGCACCCACCGGAGAGCACCTCAAGTACGTGCTTCAGATGCATTTTCCCAGGGAGCAGGCCACCAACAACACTGTTGAGTACGAGGGATTGCTTGCCGGCCTGCGCATTGCAATCGACCTTGGTATTCGAAAATTGATTATTAGGGGCGACTCGTAGCTTGTGGTGAGGCAGGTCAACAAGGATTACCAGAGCCCCTTGATGGAGGCATATGTTGATGAAGTGAGGAAATTGGAAGAGCACTTTGACGGTCTGCAAGCAGAGCACGTTCCTCGTGCCCAGAATGAAATTGCCGATGGCCTGTCGAAGCGTGCTGCCCAAAAGCTGCCTGTGGAACCAGGGACTTTTGTGCTCCATTTGACTCAGCCATCCGTTACACCATCAAGGCTGGCGAAGAAAAGGAAGCAAGATGTTGGTGGTTACTTTCCGGCAGAGCTGCCGACAGCCACCAAGAAAGTAGATACCACCAACAAGACACCCTTGGCTGGTGAGCCGCAGCTTTTGGCAAGCCAGATTCTTGCCGTCGAAGCAAGCGCTCCCGCAGAGGAAGAAGTACCTTTAGTCCTTGTTGTCGAGCCGCAGGCTCCGACATGGGAACAGCCACTCGTCCAGTACCTTCAAATAGGAGATCTTCCCGATGAGCAAGAAGACGTAGAAAGAGTAGCCCGTCAATCAAGGATGTACAAATTTGTTGACAACATTTTGTACAAGAAAAGACCGAACGGGGTGAAATTGAAGTGCATTTGCCGGGAAGATGGACAGAGGTTGTTGGAAGAGATACATGAAGGAATGTGTGGCTCTCATATTGGGTCGTGCGCGCTTGTCGGCAAGGCGTTCCGTCAAGGATTCTACTGGCCGACAACCCTTCAAGATGCCTTGGCGGTGGTCATCAGGTGCGAAGCGTGACAGTTCCACTCCAAGGACACCCACCAACCAGCTCAAGCCCTCCAAACCATCCCTCTTTCCTAGCCTTTCTCGGTGGGGGATCGACATCATTGGCCCCTTCCTCCGTGCTACCTGGGGCTTTGAATTCTTGTACATTGCAATCGACAAGTTTACAAAGTGGCCTGAGGTAGAGCCAGTGAGAAAGGTGACGGCACAGTCAGCTATCAAGTTCCTCAAAGGATTGGTTGCTCATTTTGGTGTATCCAACAGGATCATCACCGACAACGGCACCCAGTTCACGAGCCACGCCTTCACAGCATATTGCCAAGAACTTGGAAACAAGATCTGCTACGCTTCTATTGCTCACCCAAGGAGCAATGGACAAGTAGAGAGGGCAAATGCAGAAGTGCTGCGTGGTCTCAGGACCAGAACTTTTGACAAGCTGCACCAATGTGGAAGGCGCTGGGTGGAACAGTTGCCGGTGGTTCTTTGGTCAATCAGAACGACACCAAGTCGAGCCACTGGCCAGACACCCTTATCCCTTGTATATGGTGCAGAAGCGGTGCTCCCCACAGAACTTAGATACATGCCACCTCGAGTTTTGGCCTTCGATGAGGAGGATCAAGATGAGCTACAGCAAGATGATGCCACGCTACTTGAGGAAGATCGTTTCCGGGCTGCTGTCCGTGCTGCACGGTACCCGCAAGCTTTGCGCCGCTACCATAGCAGCAAAGTCAATGCCAGGAACCTTGAGGAAGGCGACCTTGTTCTTCATCGGATTCAGTCCACGAAGGGTAGAAACAAGTTGGCGCCAAAGTGGGAGGGCCCTTACCGGGTAGTACGAGTCACTAGGCCTGGCGCAGTCCGCCTAGAGACCGAAGATGGCACTCCGGTGCTCAACTCATGGAATATTGAGCATCTTCACAAGTTTTACCCGTAAGGCGCGGTTGCCGGGCTGCCCGGCAACCTCTTTTGTACAAGCTTGCCGGCAAGGCATGTAATCCTTTGTACAGAGCTGGGCGCAGATCCCGTGCACAATGAATAAAAGCTAAGTGTTTTGCAACTCTTTGTCAAAGTACATATTTATTTATGTGTTGCAGACAGTGTTGTGCTACATTTTACCTTGCATAGGATGATTAACGAACCGTCAAGGTTCTAGCCTACTCTTTTCTCTTCTTTCTTTTTCTCAAAGGACAGAAGGGTTCCTTGCATGCAAATTTCCTGGGGGGGGGGTGACGGTATGGATACTAAGTGACGTTCAAGATATCGTTCTACGACAAGAAGTACAGCAAAGAAGAAGCTAAGTTGCAAAACTTTGAAATAAATTATTTGTTGTAGTTGCAATTTCTCCTTGAACGATTTTGGCCTTTGTATGAGAAACCTGCACGCTAAGGAACCTTGTCGTGATCATCTACGCTCTTACTTTGTTTCGAGTCCGCTCAACAACTTAAGTGGCTGCGTTGTGATCGTCAAGTGTAACCTTGCCGGCAGCGGCACTTCCGGCAAGCTACTAAGGACCCGTTCCTCAAGCGCTCGCGGCAAGAGTGCGCTCACCGGCAAGATTCTGGCAAGCGTAAGGTACAAGAATCACGCAAGGACAGAATAAGACAAGGGGAATAGCATGCATACATCCATTCAGAACACAAGTCATATTACATCAAAAGAACAGTATAGTTCTAAGATAGTTTTGTCTTTTACATAGACTACACTTGTGACAAGATGGTACGAGAAGAATTAGTGCCTGTGCCCACCCTGAGTCCTGGAGACTGGCCAACCTGGTCGGCTATTGGAGCGATGATCTTGTCAGCAGCTGTGGTGTCGGCGTTCTTCGGCAAGCTTGTGAAGGCACCGGAGAGGTCGACGCCTGGATTGCGGTAGGCAACTTTGATGAGTACCTTGTAAAGTATGTCTCGAGCAAGCTTACGGGACTCCTTGGCGAAGGAGTCGGACCGCTCTCCGTGGTGCTTCTCCAGCGCCTTGATGAGGCCCTCGAAGAAGAGAGTCAGGCTGGCGCTTGCCGCTTCTTGGTCAGTGGGGGAGTAGCTGTACTCCATCAAGCCCATGACGACAAGCTGGGCGCTGATCTGTTCTGCAGCCTCTACAAGGCGGTCGGTCCACAGCTGCAAGTTGCTGTTAAGCGTGTTGAAGGAACTGACGGCATCGATGTACGTAGCTTTCTCCTTCTCAAGATCTTTGGACAAGGCTGCCTCTCTGGCCTTGGCGCTGTCAAGATGGTCCTCCAAACCACGTAGCTTCAGATTCAGATCTTCCTTGGCGTTGGCAGCTTGGCTAAGTTCTTGACTCTTGGCGGACAGCTGCGTCTGCAGTTCACCAAAGTGTGGGCTGCCTTCTGCGCTGATGCTTGGAGAGTCGAGAGCTCCTCTCTGTTGTTGGCAAGGTCCTCTTCGAGCTTTGCTACCTTGGACTCCAACTCTACCTTGGCGGCCTCGGCGCCTTCTGCGGCCTTGACGGCTTCCAAGAGCTTGTCAGCATGAACCCGAGCTTGAGTCTCAATGGCCTTTTTGTGGCCCTCCTCTAGCTCTTTGGTTCGCTGCACGAGCAGAGTTTGGATCTCTTCATCCTTGCCGCGGAGCTTGGCGGCAAGTGCTTCTTCTCGGGCGGCGAGGTCTTTTTATTTGATGATGAGTTGCACTTTGCGCTCCGTCAACTTGCCGTCCAAGGCCGTTGCCTTCTCCTTGGCAGCATCAATCTTCTCTGCCTGCCTCTTAAGGCTATGTAATTTATCATTATACCACGTGCGGAGTTCCTTTGCCTTCTCTTTCAGTTTCCCCTCGGCTAGCTTTATGGCTTGCCACTGTGAATGGAGCTCCTCCCAACGTTGGTTGTAGCGTTGCTGCACATCCTGGAAGCCGGTGGTCATCGTTTTTAGGAAGGCCATATCAGCGGTGTTGTTGGCGGAGTCGTCCGTTCTCGGGGCACCTTGAGAGAGGGGTACCCAAATTCCTGCAATGGCATCCTCGAAGGAGAGTTCCCCGGCACCAGATGAGCTGGGGGCTTCGGATTCCTGCTGCTGATTGGTTGGCCCCGAGGGACCCGTCAGAGCTTGCGCGTCAGACACACTGGTATGGACGTCGGTGCCTGGCTTGTCGCTGCCAGCTTCCCCCATCTCAGCGTCCATTATGGCGAGCTCAGATGTGCTGCTGGAGGGCATGGTAGGCTCTTCGGGGGATTTCCTGGCCTCCTCAGCGGCAGACACAACGGCCTCCATGGAAGAAATCATGGCGGCCTCGTTAGCGGCGCTCTTCGCAATCTCCTCCACAGATACCTCCCTCTCCTCTGGAGGGGTTGGTTCTGCTAGACAGGGAAGAAGCGGAAAGCAAGATGAAATCAATACTTCAGGACAAGTTAAAGAAAACAAAAAAAAAGGATTGACAAGAGTTGGATTGCATCTGGGAAGAGATTTACCTCGATGAGTACGGGGAGGGGATGCCATTCTTCCTCCAGCAACTTCGGTTGCCGTTGCTTGGTCCCCCGCAACGTTGGTTGCTGGAGGGGCCTCGATGCGAAGGAGCCCTTCTAGGGGCTCCTCGGGAGGAGGGCTACTCCTTGCGGGTGAAAGTCTTAGTGACGGCTCGGAGGTTGAGGGTGCCATCAAGGGATCCATCCCTTGGCGCTCTCCTTCTGGCTGGCCACTTTCCAACTCCTTGTCAGTCTCCATTGCAGAAGACTCGATGGCGGCGCTCGCCAGCGGGAATTGGACGTGAGCCTCGCGCGGGGGGCTCGAGCCGACAACCTCAGACGGGGTGGCGCCTTGATCTGTGCCTGTTACCGTCTCACCCTCCTCGGCGGTCCTGGGTTTCTTCCTCTGCCTTTCCACCAAGGGCACCTCATCCCTGCAAGATCAGAACAATCGGGATGATAAGTGCAAGAACAATATCAAGACGATCATAAGAATGATGGATGAAGATGGTGAACTTACTCTTCCTCCTCTTCTCGATCGCTAAGGACCGACAGGTCCCAGTGACGGTGTCCTGGACTAGGGGGTACCAACCTAGTCGGCCCATATTCCTCGGGCTGGGCCAGTGGGCCCTCATTCTTATCAAGATGGACTCCGGAAGATGCACGCGAGAAGAAAGAGCAAGATTACATCTGCCGAAGACTTGACGTATACTCCAAGACTTCTCCTGCCGCCTCCACGCCTAGATACCGACCTTGTAACCCTAGATACCCTACCCGACGTGTATATAATCCGAAGGATTAGCCCTTAGAGGGGACCTCAACACAATCTCATTCACCTAGCCTTAGGACTAGATCATATCTTACGATCTCGAGGTAGATCAACTTCGTACTTGATACATCTCCATCAATATAAACAAGAGCAGGACGATACGTCCATTTTGCATCATGTTTTAATACTGTTATTTACAGTGTTTTTAATCAATATAACACTTTGTGGAGCAATTCTAATGCCTTTTCTCTCTTAATATGCAAGATTTACACAAGGAGGGAGAATGCCGACAGTTGGAATTCTGGACCCGAAAAAGCTATGTCAGAGATACCTATTCTGCACATCTCCAAATAAGCTGAAATTTTCTGGAGATTTATTTTGGAATAAATAAAAAATACTGGAAGCAAAAAGTACCAGAGGGGGCCACCCAGGTGCCCACGAGGCACCAGGGCGCGCCACCCCCCCCAGGCGCGCCCTGGTACCTCGTGGAGCCCCTGGCCCACTTCTGGCCCCCATTTTCTGGTATATAAGTGCATTTGACCTAAAAATTTATAGAGAAGACTTTCGGGATTGTGCGCCGCCGTCTCGAGGTGGAACTTGGGCAGGAGCACTTTTGCTCTCCGGCGGAGAGATTCTGCCGGGGATACTTCCCTCCGGGAGGGGGAAATCGTCGTCATCGACAACACCAGCGATCCTCTCATCGTGGGAGGACTAATCTTCATCAACATCTTCACCAGCACCATCTCATCTCAAACCCTAGTTCATCTCTTGTATTCAATCTTTGTCTCAAAACCTCAGATAGTTGATGCTTGTTGGTTTATTTGGTGGATGATTATATGTTCAGATCTATTATGCTATTCGATACCCCTCTGATCTTGAACATGTTTATGGCTTGTGAGTAGTTACTTTTGTTCTTGAGGACATGGGAGAAGTCTTGTCATAAGTAATCATGTGAATTTGGTATTCGTTCGATATTTTGATGATATGTATGTTGTTGATTCTCTTAGTGGTGTCATGTGAACGTCGACTACATGACACTTCACCATCTTTGGGCCTAAGGGAATGCATTGTGGAGTAGTAATTAGATGATGGGTTGCTAGAGTGACAGAAGCTTAAACCCTAGTTTATGCGCTATTCCGTAAGGGGCTGATTTGGATCCATATGTTTAATGCTATGGTTAGAGTTATCTTAATTCTTCTTTCGTAGTTGCGGATGCTTGCGAGAGGGGGTAATCATATGTGGGAGGCTTGTTCAAGTAAGAACAACACCCAAGCACCGGTCCACCCACATATCAAACTATCAAAGTAACGAACACGAATCAAACAAACATGATGAAAGTGACTAGATGAAATTCCCATGTGTCCTCGAGAACGCTTTACTTACTATAAGAGATCGTTCCGGTCTGTTCTTTGCTACAAAAAGGATTGGGCTATATTGCTGCACTCTTTGTTACTATTGCTACTTATCACTTGTTACAAATTATCTTGCTATCAAACTACTCGTTACCGATAATTTCAGTGCTTGTAGAAAATACCTTGCTGAAAACCGCTTGTCATTTCCTTCTGCTCCTCGTTGGGTTTGACACTCTTACTTATCGAAAGGACTACGATTGATCCCCTATACTTGTGGGTCATCACAGGACGTAGGGTTTTACCTCCATCAAGAGGGCCCGAACCTGGGTAAACATCGTGTCCCTGTTCCTGTTACCATCTGCCCGAGATCCACAACTCGGGACCCCCTACCCCGAGGTCTGCCGGTTTTTACCCCGACACTGGTGCTTTCATTGAGAGTTCTGCTGTGTGATTGCAAAGGATTGATGGCTCATCTGCAGATCAACTGCGGCAATGGCTGTGGGGATGCATATGTCCCCGGCCAGCTTTTTGTATTTGGCAGCATGATCTTTTGCGCCGACTCGACAGGCCACCTGGCCACCGTTGAGAACTACGGTCCTGATCAGGTCATTACCTTCGGAGGACTGGAGTACACCACAGACTCCCGCGGCGAGCTCGTCTTATCAGGCTGGACCCCCGGCCAGATTCCGGGTCTGGCAAACACCAGATGTTCGACCTCGTAACGGATATCCTTTGAAGACCACGAATCGTGTCCCCCAGCACCGTCGGGGGCTACGGAGGAACTTCCCTTCCCCGCCTCGGACAACCCTGTCATGGTACCTGACTCCGATGTAGATCAGAGCTCGGCCTTGGACGCAGCGTCGGGCTTAAAATCAATCTCGGTGGCAGATCTAGAATCCATCGCGCCTCCTTGAATGGCCGAAGACGCATCAAGCGTGGCACTACGAGTCGATCCGGCTTATGGCCAGACCATGAACCCGGAGGAGTTATCTCACCTTAATGAGATGCTTGACCGGATCCAGAGTTTGTCAATCTCGAACGCCTCAGTTTATGATAAAATCGGACTTAAAGCCGACGATCGGGAAATTTACATCCCACCCACCACCCATCTAGTCACCACTGTCGACGATTTAACTGATATGCTAGACTACGACGAGGCAACCGACATGGATGAAGATGTCGGCAGCCCTACGTACAACACCTTGCCGCCTACCAACACCGGCAGGTGGAAAGCAACATCTACGTACGATGTGTACATGGTCAACACTCCCAACTCCCCCCTAAGGCGTAGGTGAAGATGCAGAAGGGGTGCTAACAGGGAGCCCAGCGGGAACAACCCTACCGCCGACACAGCGGCCAACGACGCGGAAAATCCAAGGGAAGACCCCCAAGCCTCCCCAGAACACAATGTCGACCCCGAGGGCATCCCCAAGGACTCGGATCCCGGTGACCTTTTTGAAGGGGCCAATGACAATTACATGCCGGAATCCGAGGAGGATGTAAGCCTTGGCACCGAGGACTTCATAGTCCCCGAAGACCCTGCTGAGCAAGAACGCTTTCGGCGGCGCCTAGTTGCCACCGCCCGAAGCAAGAAGCACAAGCAGCAGCAGCTGCAGGCCAACGAGGATGCGCTAAACGACAAGTGGGTCGAAATACTTTCGGCCGAGCAAGACCTCGAAGAACGGCATCACAGTGCACCTGAATCTTATCCACGCAGGCGTTTACTGCCTGAATTCGATGATGAACTAACCGCCGAGGCACCTGACCGCCCCCCTCGAGGGCGCGACAGGCCCGCGCGGGAGGATTTCCACACCCAACCAGCCCCACACTGTCATGGCAAGGACCCTGTGGATTATCTTGACCCTCAAGACGTTCGACGTCGGATAGAGGCAAACCGGGCGCCACCCCGGTCCATTTATGGATCAAGAGGACGCGCTCCGGCCGGGCATGACGGCTACGACGCCTGGGTGGACAAGAACGGCCGCGCCCGAGATCAAACTCATACTCGGTTCTCTCCCGACGCCTGGTACGACACCGCTCGGTTCCAAGGACTAGCCCACCTGATCTGTTTTACAGATAGGGTAATGGAACACCAGTTCACTGATGGGTTTAAACCCATCAACATAGAATCTTACGATGGCACCACGGACCCAACTGTATGGATTGAAGACTTTCTTCTCCATATACACATAGACAATGGAGATGACCTCCATGCCATCAAGTACTTGCCGCTCAAGCTAAAGTTGCCGGCGAGGCACTGGCTGAATAGCCTGCCGCCCCACTCCATTGGAAGCTGGGAGGCTCTTGAAGATGCCTTTAGGGCAAACTTCCAAGGAACCTACGTCCGACCTCCGGACGCCGATGACCTCAGCCGTGTCACTCAGCAGCCCGGCGAATCAGCTCAGAAATTCTGGAATCGGTTTCTTACTAAAAAGAACCAGATCATAGACTGCTCAGATGCCGAGGCCATCGCTGCATTCAAAAACAAGATCCGAGATGAGTGGCTCGCCCTCCAGCTCGGCCAGGACAAACCGAGGACCATGGCAGTCCTCAGCTCGCTCATGACCCGCTTTTGCACGGGAGAGGACAGTTGGCTGGCCCGCAGCACACACGACGGTGAGGCGGGGACCTCGGAGACTCACGACACCAATGGCAAACCTAAGCGCAACAAAAATAAGCGCAGGCATAGAAACGGCGGAAGCGACACAGAAGATGCAACAGTCAATGCAGGCTTCACCAGACCTCGATCCGAATAGAAAAGAAAGCCCTTTAAAGGGAACAAGGATGGACCGAGCCAGCTCGACAAGATCATGGATCGACCGTGCCAAATTCATGGCACTCAAGACAAACCAACAACCCACACCAACAGGAATTGCTGGGTCTTTAAGCAGGCTGGCAAGATAGCAACAGAGGGTCAAAATAAAACCCAAAATCACAGCGAAGATGAGGATGAACCTCGGCGGCCAAACAATGGAGGCCAGAAGAAGTTTCCTAATGAGGTAACGAAGGTAAACATGATTTACGTTACCCACATCCCTAAAAGGGAGAGGAAACGCGTACTTCAGGACATCTACGCGTTAGAGCCTGTGGCCCCGAAGTACAATCCATGGTTGGCTTACCCGATCACATTCGACAAACACGACCATCCAACAAGCATCAGGCATGGCGGATCGGCCGCACTTGTCCTGGACCCGATCGTCGACGGTTTTCACCTGACGCGCGTCCTTATGGACGGGGGGAGCAGCCTCAACTTGATCTACGAGGACACGGTAAGGAAGATGGGGATTGACTCATCTCGGATTAAGCCTAGCAGCACCACCTTTAAAGGTGTAATACCAGGGGTCGAGGCTCGCTGCACCGGAACCGTGTCCCTAGAGGTAGTAATCGGATCACCCGAGAACTTCAGGAGCGAGGAGTTAATCTTCGACATCGTACCTTTTCGCAGCGGATACCATGCACTCCTAGGACGCACCGCATTCGCCCGCTTTAATGCAATCCCGCATAACGCTTATCTTAAGCTCAAAATGTCGGGACCCAACAGTATTATTACAGTAAATGGTAACACCGAACGCTCTCTCCGGACGGAGGAGCAGACCGCGGCTTTCGCAGCCAAGGTGCAGGCATCCGAGGAGGCCGCCCGTGGCGGTAAACACACCCCCAGCTCCTCGAAGCGTGCGCGGACTGCGCCAGTTGACCTTGGACAGGCACCTCCCCACCCTAAATAGGGGTACGGGCTCCTCGCGCGCTTCCCTTGGAAGGGGCACTATGTCCCTAGGGTGCACAACTTCGCACTAAAAATTCCCTGGGTCGCCGAGGACCCAAGACAATGGAAACGTCGGGTTGGCTAGACCGAGCAGCGACGAAACCTCGGGCTCACATGTTGGCAGGGTTCTGTCAAAGAGCTAGCCAACACTAGCATTCCCATGTGGCTTTAACCACACAACTAACAGCTGCAGACCTCTTCGAAGGGATCGACCAACGAACGCATCAAGCGCATACTTGGCCGAAGCTGCATGCTACCAATATCAACCCCCGCTATCAACGAGGACGAGCTGGTCAACAGCACGGAGACGCAGACGTGCGGCAGGAAGCGGCCTGGGCTCATAAACCCGATGACAAGATCCGCCCTATTTTCTTTTAGTTTCTCCCTCATTATCTTTACCCGCATTACATCTTGCTTAGTTCCTTTCATCAAAAGTTCGGCATGTAAAGCTTGGCTACTTGAAATAAAGGAATCGTGCCCATAAAGGTCTTTAAACGTATTTTCTTACAGGCACTGCCCACGAACTATGAGAACATCTCTAAGGTACAATTGCTAAAGGGCCTCAATGTTACACCCTGAAACACAAGTCCGAAGTACTCGGTGTCTCGGATGTTGCATTATATGCATCAGTTTCGAACCTAGATTTTGGTCAATAGTTGGGTTGCCCGGCTCCTACGTGCACCCCTTACGTTCCCGACAAATTCGGCTAAGGGTGTAATGGGAGAACCACTGTGATAGTGCCGCTAGTTTAACTCGCAGAGCGCCTCTGTGGAGAAAGCCGAAAACTGACTATCTAGGTAAGCGCAAACTGGTCGGCCATCCGCAGACCGCGTCAAGCGACGTGTCGTTAGAGATCACCCGTATTAAACGAAGGGCTTCTTCCTCGAATTAACTGAAGTGGGCAGGGCATTGACCTCGGCTAACTAAGCCGACCACTTCACTCACCGGGGGCTCATCATCAGTCCCCACCGTCAAACTCCTATGGCTAAGTGAAAGTTATAAAGCCACCATAGTCCGATTGCCTAGTCCCTATGTGCACAGACCTCCTCAAGGAACCGAGACGTTGGCTAAAGGTCATGAATGCCTAAAAGGGGCACCCTTTGTATATTATGCGAAGGGGTTGAAGCCGACGACTGGCCACTTTCAGTTAAACACAGTCAAACAGGAGGAATCTTAAAAATAAAGGAGAGAAACTTAAGTCGTACTCATTAAACAACTGCTAATTTTTATACATCACATGCACTTCGGCATTCCAAAGTGCTACCTAGAAATACAACTTGTCCTTAGGACACATGGCCTCGGTAACACGGGCTCCCTCCTCCACTTCGGCAAAAAACTGCCCCGCGGTGCACGCCTTCCCTTCAGGGGGGGCCCGCAGCAACAACCTCTGCCTAAACCTTCCGGAAGTGCATTTTCACATAGGCATACGCCCGCCGTGCTCCTTCCAGACACGTGGATCACTTCCAGCGGTTGACTTGCAGGACGGTTTCTTGCAGTCGCACCAGGAGCCCGAAGAAGCTGGCCGGCAACACCTCCGTGGGCCACAGATTGACGCAGAGGTCTTGGAGCACCGGCCTTGCCATCTGAAGAAGTTTCACCAGTTGCTTCATCTGATGATTGAGCAACTGCGGCTGCAACGACTCCTGGAACTGACTCCAGAAGGCCTTCTCCGCCTCATGGCCCTCCAGTTGGCCAAAATGAAGGCCGGCATCCGCCGCACTCTTCGGGAGATCGGCAAAGACCTCTGCGGATCACCACAGCTGGGTGAGCTCGACGAACCCTTTGCTGCCAAATACACATTGAAGTAAATATGGCTTACCCGCGGCTACCCGCTCCACTTGCTGGATCACCTGGCGATGGGCCCGGCCCCGAGTCTGGAGCTCAGCATGAGATAGACGTAGCTTTCGCAGCTGCTCGCCCATCTCTTTCTCCTTTTTCTCAAGGGAATCGTGTTTGAGATACACGCCCTTGAGAGTCTCCTCGACCTCCAGGACCCGCGCCTGGTCTTTCCCCCTAGCCACCTTTTCGGCGGCTAGGTCCTTTTCTGCTTTGGCCGCAACAGCTTTCTGTTGCTCGACCTCTTGCTGAGCCATCAAGAGCTCGGCCTTGAGCCCCTCAAGCTCGGCCAACGCCGCTGTTATCAAATTAGTTCGGCATCAAGTTTAAAAAAAAAGCGCGCTACCCTCGTTAAAAAATTAATTAAAAAAAATGACGCATCGGTCGCTTACCTTGAGACTGCTCGACCTCCTTGTTCATCAGGTTGAGGTCCTTCTCGGACCTCTCGAGCTTCCGGCTCATCTCCGCAATCTCCTCGGAGACGGAGCCTAGAGCCGAGGTTGAAACCTATATAAGCACTTTCCAGTGAGACCCATGATCAATTCATTGACACTTCGGACACACACACCCTGTCTTATCAGTCCTGGGGGCTACTCTTTCCTCTGCACCTATCCTTCGACCCCAACACCAGTTTTCCAAACTAGCGTTGGGCTCGGGGGCTACTCACTTGCTTGGCCATCTAAACACTAGGCAACGGATGTCTTCGGACAGTTACAAGGATCAAATAAAGTAAATCTAAGCAGAGAAGACCCTCTTTCGCGTAAAGACAGAAAGATTACCTCGAAGCTCAAAATGAGGCCCTTGAAGGCCTCACGCATTCCGGCCTCTGTGGACCGGAATCCTAGCAGCACCGCTCCGATCAGCGCGTAGTGCTCCGCCTTGAGGGAGGAGCCCGTCAAGGCTGCCTCCATCTCTTCAGTCCACCCCGCGCTAACCCGCCCTAGAGCGGGAGGTGAGGGTGGAAAGACCTCGGGCCCCAGCACCTGGGTGCTGGGTACGTGGGTCTCCAGCTGTGGCGGTGGAGCCGGAGCAGACTCCGGCTGGGCCACTGATTGGCCCATCCCTTCCTGGGTGACCTCGGGGACCCCGTCCCCTTGGCCTTGTGGGGCTAAGGTATCAACCTCGGCCATGACAACCGACTCTTCGGGCCCCGCTGTGTCAACCCGAGGGGCCGGAGTCGATGTTACCTCCCCCAACCCTTCTTGAGCCGGGGCAGCGCGGTCCGGCGTCCCGCTGGTGGGCGGCAACCCGCTGGAGGAGTCGCTAAGGCGTGCCCTTTGCGGGCTGTGGAAAGATACGCATGCGAATTTAGTCCTGCAGGAAAGACTTGATGTAAAATCAAACACAAAAGACGATATCGGACCTTCGGGGTGCCGGTTTCTTCCTCCCCATCGTTAGGGGATCATCTCCCAGCTCGTTGGAGAGCATGGCCTTCCCCAACGTTGTGGCCTTGACGGCGGCCTCGTCCGGGGTCTTCTTCGACCTCTTGGGGTCTTCAGCTTCGGTGTCCTCCACCGCCGCCCTCTTCCTCTTTGGGGGAGGGTTCTCTTCTTCCTCGTCCCCCCCCATCGCTTTCGTGGGTGGAGAAGGCGTGGGTCTCCTCGGATCGGGTGACCAAGGTCTCCCGTTTCCGAAGACCTGCCCTGCCCTTTTGGGGCTTGGACCCTTTGGGGACCACCACGTGCGGCTCCTCTACTAGGAGCGCCGTAAGCAGGGGGGATATCTCCTCCTCTGGCAGCGGTGCTGAGCATCACATCTGCTGCATCTTAACTATCTAGTTCTGCAAATACGAAGAGAGGCGATTCATTAAAATCTGTCTCACCTAACAGGAGAAAAATATGAACGTATGTATTCAACACTCACCGGCGGGGCGTCGTAGCCGACCTCGAAGTCGAGGTCCTCCCCCTCCTTAGGGATCTTGTCCTTGGGTAGCTTGAAGAGCCGCATCCACATGCCGGCCAAGGAGGAGCGGAAGAAGTTGAGCACGGGCCCCGCATCTTCGGATTTACGCTCCCACATCGGGGTGGCCCGGAGTTGGAGCGGGAGGATGCGGCGGTGGAGCATGACGTTGACCACTTTGGCTAATTGGAGGTCCCTCTCGGCGGACCACCACTTGATCTTCTGGATTAGGGCCTCCACCACCACGGGGTTCCCCCAGGTGATGCCCTTCTCCCTCCAGGACTTGAGCTTCCTTGTGGGCCCAGCCGAAAAGGCTGGGACTTCGGTTTGGCCGGCGGCGAGCGGCTCATTGATATAGAACCACTCCCGCTGCCATTCCTTGACCGTCTCGATGAAGGTGCCTTTGAACCAGGCGGCGCCCTGGTTCTTGCTGACCATGGCACCTCCACACTCCACCAGATCAGAGCCGCTGGACTTCGGCTTAACACCGAAGGTCTTCAGCCATAGGCCAAAGTGTGGCTCAATGCGGAGGAAGGCCTCGCACACTGTGATGAAGGAGGCGAGGTGGAGAATGGAGTTCGGGGTCATATGGTGGAAGTCGAGCCCGTAGTAGAACATCACCCCGCGCACGAAGGGGTGCAGCAGGAACCCCAAACCCCTGATAAGGTGTTGGATGAAGACTACCCGCTCCCCCGGGTTAGGAGCGGGCACTTGCTGGTCGGCGTCGGGAGCACGGGCGGTGACGTTGGCGGGGATATACCCCGCACTCCGTAGCTCTTGGAGCATGCCCTCCATCACGATGGAGCCCCCCAGTACCCTTTGAGGGTGTCGGCCACGACTATTGGGGGAGCACGGATGCGCGGAGGTGGGAGAAAGCAAGATCAGATCTGGGCGCTAGAGCTCGAGGAGGCAGCAGGCGGGGGAAATGGAAGTGTGGATACTGGTTCTATTGGCCTTTTACTCCTATAGGCTGCTGAAAGGCCAAGAGTCCCCTCGCCGCGCCAGTAAAAATGCCACTTCTCCCTGCAAAAAATGCCGTTGTATGCATGGGGGGCACAAAATCTTGATGATATTGTTGACACACGAACGCGTCACGTGTACCCTCGACGCCGGGGGTGATGCACCGCAGCTCACGTCGAGGGAGGCCTGCCGGAAGCGCGATACGCAAGACAATCCGGCCGACGCTTTTGAGACCCGAAACCTCACACTCCCGGGAGGGACCCCGTCAGGGAGCACGGCGGCAATGGGCTACCCTAGGTCGATTCGCTCGCCCCTAGGGCCTCGGGATTCGCAGCTCTCCAACACGAAGAACGACGAAGAACGAGGAAGAAGATACGAGGGTATGAGACAAAACGTAGATGAAAAAGTAGTATCTTGATTTGTTCGATTGTGTGTTTTTCAATCGGCCATCACCTCTTCTATTTAAGAGGGGATTGGACTTCCCGTACAAGTCATGGATTCATCTTTCCTTACAAAGTATCAAAAACACTAGCCAAATTCGGACTCCTCAAAAACCTGCCCGAATCTGCGCGACGGTAAGCGGTAGTACCGCTCTGGTAAAGCGGTAGTACCGCTACAAGTGGTAGTACCGTTCTGAGTATAGCTGAGTACCGCGCTACTACCGAGTAAGGGTCTCGGGATACCAGAAGAATTTTCGTAAGCGGTAGTAATCGCGGTAGCAAAATACGGTAGTACCGCTCAAGCGGTAGTACCGCTCTGGAGGGCGGTAGTACCGCTCTAGAGGCTGTCTTACGTCTCCTCGCGTCCATCTTGATCTTCGGTCTTCGACGGGCCGTCGCCTTCCCGGGAGTACCATCAGGATATCTTGCCGGGTCGCCTTGCCGGGTCATCCTCTTGCCGGATCGCCTCCTTGCCGGGCTGCCTCCTTGCCGGATCACCTCCTTGCCGGGCTATCTCCTTGCCGGGCCGTTTCCTTGCCGGATCTCCTGCCGGGTCATCCCCTTGCCGGATCGTCCCCTCGCCGGGTCGTCTCCTTGCCGGATCGTCTCCTTGCCGGGTCATCTTCAACCCCTGTTTGGGCCTCCACTGAAATCGGCAAGCACTCAAAATCGACAAGCCAAACCGGCAAGCCTTCAGCTCGAGCGGTAAGATTTCACTGGCAAGCCTTTCATGCCGGCAATGTGAATTTTCTCGTATAGAAGACTTCTCCGCTTGAGTCCACCTTTACTGTATTTTGCACTGTGCCAAAATCGGGTGTCAACACATGCCCCCCTGTTTTTCGGCAAAGCTTGCATGCCGAAAAATAATTTGCATTAGGCTTGTTCTAAGGACGATGTCAACACTCCATCGGCCATTAATATGTGCTTAGGGCGATAATCATATATTGGCCATTGCCTATTTAGGCTTCTTGCACACACTTGGGTGGTACTTCTTCAAATATTTGCCATTGAGAGCTCGAGGTAGCAATGTTCCTTGCATGGATTCCACCAAATATGAATTTCCGGGAACTATTCTTGCAATCTTGAAAGGACCTTCCCAACTTGGAGACCACTTCCCGAATTTTCTGTCCTTTGAACCAATCGGTAGAATCACCTTCCACACAAGATCACCAATCTGAAAATTCTTCAACTTGACCTTCTTATTGTAGGCTCTTGCTACCCTCAACTTGTCTCTCTCTATGGCTTTTAACGCAGCCAAACGCTTATCGGCAACCTCGTCAATATTATCCATCATCAAGTTATAAAAGTCCACTGCCGATAAACCATTTTGTTTGGCTATTCTCAAAGCATTCAAATTAACTTCCACCGGTAAAACGGCCTCTTGACCATAAACGAGCTCATATGGAGTTACCTTCGTCGCACCATGCCTTGAGATTCTATGCGCCCATGAAGCCTCGGACAATAATTCATGCCATCTCCTTGGATTATCTTCAATCTTCTTCTTGATGAGCTTGATCAAAATTTTATTGCTAGACTCAGCTTGTCCATTGGCTTGAGCATAATACGGGGAGGAATTGAGCAACTTTATCTTATATGATTCGGCAAATTCTCTAACTTGATGTGACATGAAAGATGAACCTTGATCCGTAGTTAATGTTTGCGGAATACCGAATCTATGAATAATGTGCTCACTTATGAATTGAATTACCTCCGTATGTGTCATATTCTTGAGAGGTACTGCTTCAGACCATTTAGTAAAATAATCAGTTGCCACCAACACGAACCGATGCCCCTTTGAAGAGGAAGGATGAATTTCTCCAATAAAGTCTAATCCCCAACCTCTAAAAGGCCACGACTTGATAATAGGATGTAACATAGCAGCGGGAGCCAACTGAATATCACCAAACTTTTGACAAGCTTCACATCCTTTATAATACCTGAAGCAATCGTTGATCATCGTCGGCCAATAAAATCCAGCACGTCGTAATAACCACTTCATCTTGGGGGCCGACTGATGAGTGCCGCAAATTCCTTCATGAACCTCTCCCATAGCAATTCTTGCTTGGTCTTCGTCCAAACACTTCAAGAGAACATCTTCAACCGTTCGGCGATAAAGACCATCGTCTCTCATTGTATATTTGAAAGCCATGCGCCGAACAGCCCTGTCCACCCTTCCACTCAGATTGCACAAGTAATCAATAATGGGCTTCCTCCAGTCATGATTTTCATCTTGTCTCGGCATCCAATAGGCGTCGGCTCAAATAAGTGATAGCATGCTCTTTTCCTTCGGTTTCTTGAGTCAAAACAGCTCCAATAACGCCTTCCTCGGCTGCAATGTAAAGTCTAAAGGGCTCTCTATGCTTGGGCGCCTTCATCACCGGAGGAGTGCACAAATAATTCTTAATCATATCAAATGCTTCTTGCTGTTTTGCCCCCCAAGTAAAATCAACATCATTCTCAACCGAAGGATATGAGTAAATGCATCAACCTTCCCTGACAAATTAGCTATGAACCTCCTCAAATAATTGACCTTGCCAAGGAATTTTTGCATATCTCTCTTGCATGTTGGAGCCTCCACTTTTTGTATAGCTTCTATCTTTTTGGGATCAATCTCTATGCCATCTTCATGAATAATGAAACCCAAAAACTTACCAGCCAACACGCCAAACGCACACTTCAAAGGATTCATCTTCAACCCATATTTCTTCATCCTCTCAAAAGCTAAACGCAAATCGGCTAAGTGAGATTCAAAAACATCCGATTTGACAACAATATCATCAATATAGACTTCAAGTATAACACCGAGCAAATCATGAAAGATCAAATTCATAGCCCTTTGATATGTGGCGCCGGCATTCTTCAATCCAAAGGTCGTCACTATCCACTCAAATAATCCAAGGAAACCGGGGCACCGAAAAGCCGTTTTGGACATGTCCTCTTCGGCAATAAAAATTTGGTTGTACCCCGCATTGCCATCAAGAAAGCTAATAACCTTATGTCCAGAAGCATCATTAATAAGCATGTCGGCTATAGGCATAGGATACTCATCTTTGGGCGTAGCTCTATTCAAATCTCTGAAATCAATGCACACCCTCAACTTGCCGGAGCCTTTCTTTTCCACCGGCACAATATTAGAAATCCACTCGGCGTACCTGCAAGGTCTAATAAAATTAGCTTTAAGCAAACGACCGATCTCTTCCTTGATCCGGTCATATATTTTTGGATTGAACTTCCTAGCCGATTGTTTATACGGTCTAAAACCGGCTTTTATAGGTAACCGATGCTCTACTAGCTCTCGGCTTAAACCTGGCATCTCATGATATTCCCATGCAAAGCAACAAATATATTCTTTCAATAGCTCGATTAACTTGACTTTACAATCGGCCTTCAAATTTTTGTTTACATATGTCGGCCTAGGAATTGAGCCATCTCCAATATCTACTTCTTCTAATGGGTCGGCTGATGTAAAACCATGTCCAAGTTTGTCCATATCACCTAACTCCTCTATAGACTCATACATATCGTTCCCTTTGGACCGATATTCTGCAAGCCGCTTTTGTAACCACTCAGAGTTAGGATCCATTTAAATACGTCATACCTTGGAGCCGATTTCCACCAACCAGCTTTAAAGAAACGGGTACAAAACCACTCTTGGTGGCGCTGAGAAAGTCAAACTCTGATAAGTCCCGTCCCGTCAAGCAAGCAGCATTGGGGTGTTGCCAATCCACCGGTGTATCGGCTAAAGCAATGCAAGCCGAATTGTCCGCATGAACGATCTCCACTTCATCATCAACCCATTGAATTAAAAACTGGTGCATAGTGGATGGCACACATTGGTTTGCATGAACCCAATCACGGCCTAGAATGATGTTGTAGTTACCTTGCACCTCGGCGACAAAGAATGCAGTAGCCAAAGTTTTGCTTCCAACCGTAAGCTCCACGTAAATCACGCCTTTAGCTTCGGTTTTCTCTTTGCCTTCAAATCCATTGAGCACCATATTAGTTTTCATCAATCCTTCGTCAGGCAAACCCAATTTCTTGAAGACTGAATAGGGCATGAGATTCACCACAGCACCACCATCAACCAGCATTTGAGTAATTGGTGATCCATTGATATGGCCCCTGAGGTACAACGGTTTCAAGTGTGTCACTGGTTCTTTTGGCTTCTCAAATATTGCATTCTTAGGGCCAAAATCCAGCTGAGCCACCTCCCCTTCTTCATCTATAGCACGAAACTTAGCGGGTAAGTAAAACACCATGTTGATATCCATACCTTCATGCACCGGTGTAGGCTCACAATCCACCATATCTTCCTTCTCCTCGGGCGTATCTATTGGTTCTGAAATTTGTTCGAGCGAAGCGGAATCAATAGGCGCCGCGGACGATGTAATAACAATGGCATCGTCCTCCTTTGGTGGTACAGGCACTGATGTGACAGATATAGAGACTACCGCACTTTGTATTTGCTTAGGCACCCATACTTGTTTTGTAGGTACCATGGGCCGAATGTCATTGAACCAGTTATCCCTTTGCTTTTCGGCCTCCTGTTCAGCCATCTCATGACTTCTCATCCTCTGTAGTTTTCTCTTTTGTGTTTTTGTCAGCCCTGGAGGACACCACTTAGGTTGCATATACTTTGGATCTTTGAACTTGGCCTTGCTTGTGCTAGCTTCATGATCATTAGCCGAGTGCTTTGGCGCGATAGCAAGTATCGGCTCAGTAGGGTTGTTCCGCACAGTTGGCTGTTGTATGGTGAATGTCTCAGTGCCCAAGATGAGTGAGTCGGCATCAACTTTTCCTTTGCCCTTTCCAGACTCGACCGCTGTGCTTGGTGATTTGGCACGCCATACTTGCTTGTTGACCCCTTCTTGATTATTCTGCATTGGCCGATTGACACCATTGTTCAAACGGCTTCGTGTGGGATAAGAAAGCCTTTCACGCGTAGGCCTCCTTGGCTCTGCCCATCCTGGATGAAAAGCATAAGGAGCCATTGGGGGCTGCCCCCATCCTCCATTGAATCCTCCCATGTAGTATGGTGCATAGGGAGGTGGCGCCATCCACGGTCCTGGCGCCCATGAACCATATGGCTTTGTGTGATGCTGCAACTCTCGCCTCGGAGGTGATCTTGGGCGCTTCAAATTTGATGGCTGATTAGAGCTAGAACCGGCCGCTTGATTAGCATACTTGGACAGCAACATATCAAAAGTTGGCTTGGCTCTCTTGCGCTGCACTTTGGCTTCATTCAGCTTCCACTTGCCAACTTCCGGACTCTTGGGCTTGATAAACTTAACACGAGTGTCTTGTTGCTCCTGTGGTTGCCCCCCAAGTGTAGGATTCTTGACGGTGATCTTGATTATCTCTCCACCATCGGGTTGCTTGTCAAGCACCACTTGCCTTCCCAAGATCTTGTCGCCATCTCTGTTTTTCCTGGGCTCACCAATGACAACATTAGTTTTATTAGCGGATTCGGCCACCTCCGGCCGAATGAGTAACTTTTCCCCCTCCAAATCCAGAGTATTCATTGGGAAGGGCTGCTTATCCACTTGCATTTCAGAAAAGTTCAATCGTCCGTCATTAATGGCCGATTGTATCTGTCGTCGGAAAACATTGCAATCATTAGTAGCATGAGAAAAAGAATTATGATACTTGCAATAAGCACGCCGTTTCAGCTCTTCAAACGGCGGTAAAGTATGAGATATTCTAATAATCTTAGCTTGTAGCAAAGCATCAAATATTCTATCACATTTAGCAATGTTAAAAGTAAACTTCATCTCATCATCATGATTCTTATGAATCGGCTTTAGATCATGACAAGTAAAAGGTTTGGCCTTCGAGGGCCAAACAAATTCAGCAGCATAAATATCACCCTCATCGTCCGAATGATCACTATCATATTCAACCATATTCATCTTTGGACGATCAGTTTTATATCTATGCACTTCTTTGAGGTCCTTGCTTCGGCTTTCATGAGCCAAAGCCCTCTGTAAGACTTGGTTGATATTTATAAATTCATAGCCTTCTAGCTTTTCTCTAATATGAGTTCTCACACCATTGAGCACAAGATCAGCCAAGTCTCTCTCAGTTATCACTAAACTATAGCACCGGTTTTTTGTCTCTCTAAATCTCTTGACGTAATCGGAGACCAATTCATCATGCTTCTGCTTAACCGATGTAAGATGTGACAACTTAAGTTCATTATCGCCGCTATAAAAATGATCATGAAATTTTTGCTCTAGTTGTGACCAAACACGAATAGATCCATGCGGCAAATAAGAAAACCATGAAAATGCAGTACCAGTTAATGACAAAGGAAATAAACGCACTTTCAATTCATTTATCGAGCCTGCTTCACCCAATTGTGCTAGGTATTGGCTAACATGCTCCCATGTGGTTTTCGTGCCCTCTCCATTGAACTTAACAAAATCTGGAATTTTATATCCTTGGGGGCACGGAATTGCATCAAAGTACTCAGGATACGGCTTTTGATAAATCCGATTCCTAGGTAATTCAACGCCAAAATTCTCTCGAAGCGTTTTAGCCATCTCCTCTCTAAAATTAGCTAAAGCATCGTCCATAGTAGACGATGGAGCTTGTGGCAATGGCATAGGAGGATTAGGGTTAGCAACTATGGGTGTAAATTGTGACATGTTGGCCGAACCATAGTTCGGCGATGATCTAGCAATGTTTCCACCTATCGGTAAGGTTTGGTTCGGCGTTGCCACTGAACTCTGCATATTCATGAAAGGATTAAGCGGTGCAGCCACAATTTGATTGGTATGGGTGGGAAAATAATTCATCGGCATGGGGGGCGCCAATGAGATAGGCAAAGCTGAATTAGGGTTTCCCATACTAGCAGGCATATTAGGCATATTCTTCTGAGCATTATTATTTTCTAAGAAAGCTTGATAGATCCGATTATTGCTATCAGAAATACGGCTCTCAATTTCAGCCAATTGCTCAGGAGAAAAGGTAGTACTTACAGAACGTTTAACCTGATCGGCTTGCAGAGGAGGGAACTTGATTTCTCCAACCGGAGTGATATTGCCTTGGCGGTCCTTCTTGAAGTTTCCAAGGAACTCCTGCAACTCCTTCTCTTCACGCGCCTTCTTCTACTCCTCATAAGCTTGGCGATGCTCGGCCGATAACTCCTCCAGATTGGGTTTGATGATGTTATCGACGTCAACTTCCGAGGGATTGGGAAGATTGGACATGATGGATGATGATGATGAATCAAATTCCCCAGCGGAGTCGCCAAAAAGTGTGTTGACACACGAACGTGTCACGCGTACCCTCGACGCCGGGGGTGATGCACCGTAGCTCACATCGAGGGAGGCCTGCCGGAAGCGCGATACGCAAGACAATCCGGCCGGCGCTTTTGAGACCCGAAACCGCACACTCCCGGGAGGGACCCCGTTAGGGAGCACGGCGGCAATGGGCTGCCCTAGGTCGATTCGCTCGCCCCTAGGGCCTCGGGATTCGCAGCTCTCCAACACGAAGAACGACGAAGAACGAGGAAGAAGATACGAGGGTATGAGACAAAACGTAGATGAAAAAGTAGTATATTGATTTGTTCGATTGTGTGTTTTTCAATCGGCCATCACCTCTTCTATTTAAGAGGGGGTTGGACTTCCCGTACAAGTCATGGATTCATCTTTCCTTACAAAGTATCAAAAACACTAGCCAAATTCGGACTCCTCAAAAACCTGCCCGAATCTGCGCGACGGTAAGCAGTAGTACCGCTCTGGTAAAGCGGTAGTACCGCTACAAGCGGTAGTACCGTTCTGAGTATAGCTGAGTACCGCGCTACTACCGAGTAAGGGTCTCGGGATACCAGAAGAATTTTCGTAAGCGGTAGTAATCGCGGTAGCAAAATACGGTAGTACCGCTCAAGCGGTAGTACCGCTCTGGAGGGCGGTAGTACCGCTCCAGAGGCTGTCTTACGTCTCCTCGCATCCATCTTGATCTTCGGTCTTCGACGGGCCGTCGCCTTCCCGGGAGTACCATTAGGATATCTTGCCGGGTCGCCTTGCCGGGTCATCCTCTTGCCGGATCGCCTCCTTGCCGGGCTGCCTCCTTGCCGGATCACCTCCTTGCCGGGCTATCTCCTTGCCGGGCCGTTTCCTTGCCGGATCTCCTGCCGGGTCATCCCCTTGCTGGATCGTCCCCTCGCCGGGTCATCTCCTTGCCGGATCGTCTCCTTGCCGGGTCATCTTCAACCCCTGTTTGGGCCTCCACTGAAATCGGCAAGCCTCAGCTCGAGCGGTAAGATTTCACCGGCAAGCCTTTCATGCCGGCAATGTGAATTTTCTCGTATAGAAGACTTCTCCGCTTGAGTCCACCTTTACTGTATTTTGCACCGTGCCAAAATCGGGTGTCAACAGATATCCCTGAGAATACGAGCACGATCTCCATCTCGATGGGACGCAAAAGTAAAAGGGCAGCCTCGAACCACGATTTGAGGTGGGCAGTAACTGCCTGACCCATGATACGTCTCCAACGTATCTATAATTTATGAAGTATTCATGCCATGTGTATTATAGTTTTGTATGATTTTGGTGCACTTTCATATGGATTTTATATGATTTTTATGGACTAACATATTGACCTAGTGCCCAGTACCAGTTGCTGTTTTCTGCTTGTTTTTGGTTTTCTAGAAAATCCATAACAAATGAAGTCCAAATGCAGCGAAACTTTTTGACCATTTTTTTCTGGAAGGAAACAGACGCAGGAAGCTTCGGGGGAGCAGCAGAAGACCTACAGGGGCCCCACAAGCCACCTGGGCGTGCCACCCCCCATGGGGCTCGCCCTGGTGCCTTGTGGGCCCCCTGTGGCACATCTTCTCGTGGTTCCAACGCCAAAAATTCTTATAAATACCAAAACCCCCAGAAATAACCCTAGAACTTGGACTCCGCCGCCGCAAGCCTCTGTACCTCCATGATCTCATCTACAGCCCTTTTCCGGCACCCTGCCGGAGGGGGAATCATCACTGGAGGCCCTTTTCATCATCCCGGCGGTCTCCATGACGAGGAGGGAGTAGTTCACCCTCGGGGCTGAGGGTATGTACTAGTAGCTATGTGTTTGATCTCTCTCTCTCTCTCGTGTTCTTGATTTGGCACGATCTTGATGTACCGTGAGCTTTGTTAATATAGTTGGATCATATGGTGTTTCTCCCTCACTATCTTGTTGTGATGAATTGAGTTTTTACCTTTGAGGTTTCACTATTATCGGATTGAATACTTTTATGGATTTGAGAACACTTGATGTATGTCTTGCATATGAATACCAGTGGTGACAATGGGGTATTATATTGATTCACTTGATGTATGTTTTGGCACTCAACTCGCGGATTCCCGAGGTGATATTGGGGTAATCTATGCATAGGGGTTGATGCACGTTTTCGTCCTACTTTCTCCGGTAGAAATCTTGGGGCACTCTTTGAAGTTCTATGTGTGGATTGAATATTATGAATCTGAAGTTGTTTGATGCATATCGAATAATCAACTCACGGATACTTGTGGTGACATTGGAGTATTTAGGTGACATTAGAGTTGGTTGATGCGTATCATATGGTGTTATTTTAGTACGAACTCTAGGGCTGTTTGTGACACTTATAGGGATGGCTCAATAGATTGATCGGAAAGGATAACTTTGAGGTGGTTTCGTACCCTACAACAATTTCTATCTTATGTTCTCTGCGAATAGGAACTTTGGAGTGATTGTTTGTCACACGTTGAGGGATTGTTATATGATCCAATTATGTTAGCATTGTTGAGAGATTGCACTAGTGAAAGTATGAACCCTAGGCCTTGTTTTCAAGCATTGCAATACCATTTATGCTCACTTTTGTTACTTGCTACCTTGCTGTTTTTATATTTTCAGATGATGAAAACCTATTTCTACTATCCATACTACACTTGTATCACCATCTCTTCGCCGAACTAGTGCACCTATACAATTTGCCATTGTATTGGGTGTGTTGGGGACACAAGAGATTTCTTGTATTTGATTGCAGGGTTGTTTGAGAGAGACCATCTTCATCCTACACCTCCCACAGATTGATAAACCTTAGGTCATCCACTTGAGGGAAAATTGCTACTGTCCTACAAAACTCTGCGCTTGGAGGCCCAACACGAGTCTACAAGAATAAAAGTTGCGTAGTAGACATCAAGCTCTTTTCTGGCGCCGTTGCCGGGGAGGTGAGTGCTTGAAGGTATATCTTTAGATCTTGCAATTGAATCTTTTAGTTTCTTGTTTATTCACTAGTTTGGTTTTATAAAATAAAACTACAAAAAAAATGGAATTGAGGTTGCCTCATATTATTCGTCTTTATAATGTCTTTCTTGAAAATGATGGATCAGAAAATTGTGCTCAATTGCTAGAGGAAGAATTTAATAAAATGTTTAATGTGAGTACTTTGAATGATGAGCATGATTTCAATGATATTAGTATAAATTCTTTGAATATCCATGATGCTAATGATATGCAAATCCATAAGCTTGGGGATGCTATGTTTGATGAAGATGATAATTTTAGTCCCTCAAGTTTTGATGAGAAAATTTATTACGATGATAGCATGCCTCCTATTTATGATGATTATATTGATGAAAGTGGGTTTGGAAGAGTGTCAACTCTAGGTACTAATGATCCAACTATTTTGGAGGGTGTTGAATCTTATGGCAATAATTATGAAAGTGGATTTGGAGAGGTCACAACTTTATTTAATGATGATTCCACTATTTTGGAAAATGTTTCAATTGATTATGACAATAAAGTTGCTATCTATGATGATTATTGTGATGACATGTATGCTATAAAGAATAATGATAACCATGAAACTTGTCATCATGATTTTAATTTTCAATTAGATTATGCAAATCAAGTATCTCATGATAGTTATTTTGTTGAGTTTGCTCCCACTATTATGAATGAGAAGAAAATTGTTTATGTGGAGAGTAAAAAAAATTCTATGTTTGTGGATCATGAAAGGAATGCTTTATGTGATAGTTATATTGTTGAATTCATTCATGATGCTACTGAAAATTATTATGAGAGAGGAACATATGCTTGTAGGCTTCTCAATAATATCAAGTTTCCTCTCTTTGTGTTGAAAGTTTTAAAGTTATACTTGTTTTGCCTTCCTATGCTAGTTGATTCTTGCTCCCATAAATTATTTGCTCACAAAATCCCTATGCATAGGAAGTGGGTTAGGCTTAAATGTGCTAGTCATATGCTTCATGATGCTCCCATTGTGTTTCAATTCTTCACTTTTTATGTGAGCATCATTAAAATCATCATGCCTAGCTAAAAAGGCTTTAAAGAAAAGCGCTTGTTGGGAGACAACCCAATATTTATACCTACTGTTTTTGCATGTTCACATGATTAATATACTGTAGTAATCATGTTTTATATGTTTTCTTTCAATAATGTGCCAAGTAAAGCCTTTGAGATAGTGTGGATACTTGTTGATTTGATTCTGTGCAAAAACAGAAACTTTTGTGTCTAGTGCTGGAATTGCTATTCTGTAATGGAGCGTGATAAAATTCTGAAATTTTTACAGAGTATTGGGTTACAAATTTTCTACGTTTTCCTATTTTTTCAGAATTTTTGGAGGTACATAAGTATGGTTTTTAAATCGCTCACTACATGCTGTTCTGTTTTTGACAGATTCTGTTTTTATTGCATAGTTTGCTTGTTTTAGTGTTTCCATAGCTTATATTATGAGATATAAATTGTGGAAATTATAGAGTACAGTAGGCATTATGTGAGAACAATTATGAATCTAGTCTTGACAGTACCTAAGTGGATGATTTATTTTTATCTTACTAACCTATCTCACAAGTTCCGTTAAGTTTTGTGTGATTGAAGTTTTCAAGTTTTGGGTGAGATATCGATATGAGGAGAATAAGGAGTGGCAAGACCCTAAGCTTGGGGATGCCCAAGGCACCTCAAGGTAATATTCAAGGAAGACTCAAGCATCTAAGCTTGGGGATGCCCCGGAAGGCATCCCCTCTTTCGTCTTCAACATTATCGGTAACCTCACTTGGAGCTATATTTTTATTCGTCACATAATATGAGTTTTGCTTGGAGCATCATTTTATTTTGGTGATATTTTCTTGCTGTTATGAATAATAATTTTGTGTGTCTTTTATTTCAATAAAATGCCAAGTTTAGCCTTTACCATGCTCAGTTTGCAAGTTCATGTGTTGCTGTTTGAAAACAGAAAGTTTTTTGTTATGTACAGAATATTACTGAATAGTCAGAACATGATAAAAATCTGAAATTTTAACACAGCAAGAATGCATGAGTTCTCTGTCACGTGGTAATTTTTCAGAATTTTTGGAGTTAGGGAAGTTTGAATTCTTATTCCCCCTTTACAAACTGTTCTGTTTTGGCAGATTTCGGTTATAGTTGCATTGTTTGCACATGTTGCTTGTTTAATGTTTCTATTTGTGGATAGGAGAATTAAATATGTAGAGGCATTTAGTATGCAATGTTTAATTATAATTTTAGTAATTTTCTACAGTAGAGAATGTTAAGGTTTTGAGTTGATTTATACTAAGTTATCTCACGAGTTCTTGTTGAGTTTTGTGTGGATGAAGTATTTAAGATTTAGGGAAACCGTGATATGAGAGGAATTAAGGAGACACAAAATCTCAATCTTGGGGATGCCCAAGGCATCCCAATATAATATTTCAAGAAGTCTCAAGCATCTAAGCTTGGGGATGCCCCGGTAGGCATCCCACCTTTCTTCTTCAACAATTATCGATTAGTATCGGTTGACCATAAGTTTTTGCTTCTTCGCATGAGATGTGCTATTCTTGGAATGTCATTTTATTTTGTTTTGTTTGATGTTTGAATAAAATACTTAAGATCTGATTTTTTTTATGAGAGAGAGTCCTCACATAGCTACTTAATTGTTTGACTACTGATTGATCTTCACTTATATCTTTTTGGAGTAGTTTGTCATTTACTCTTGTGCTTCACTTATATCCTAAGTGAAATCTATTGAAGCTTGACAATCACAATATTGGTCATACAAGCAATTCATGAATGATTAGTATAAGGAAGAGAACTTTCACATATAAATATATTATCTTGGACATCTTTTATGATTGTGAATACCCATTAATTTTTTTCAAACTTGAGCAAATTAGTTGAAGTTGGATAAGGAAGACAACGTAATGAGTTATGTTTGGGTATATTTGCATAGAAGTTATATTGTTATGGATCCTCTAACATGTGGTGCTTGCTTAGGATCTTTTGCTAGCCAAAAATTCGTACTAAGTAGAGATACTACTTGTGCATCCAAAAACCCTTAAACCCAGTTTCTTGCCATGAGTGTCCACCATATCTACCTATGGATTGAATAAGATCCTTCAAGTAAGTTGTCATCGGTGCAAAAAGAAATAAAAATTGCTCCTAAAATATGTATGATCTTTTATTGCAAGGGAAAATAAGCGTTGCACGAACTTGTGATGGTAAAGAAATAAAAGCGACGAACTGCATAATAAAGGTTGCTATCACAAGGGGCAATATAACGTGACGTTCCTTTGCATTAAGGGCTTGCACATCCAAAAATCAAAAGCGCACGACAACCTCTGCTTCCCTCTGCGAAGGGCCTATCTTTTACTTTATGTATTTACTTTTATGCAAGAGTCAATAGTATTCCTTCTCATTTCAACCTCAATTATTCTCTAGTTGGCAAGTATCATGTGGTGGGGAAAGATCAAGGCATATATGGCCAGTCAAATATATTTGATCATGGTTTATTATTGTTGACAATTATCTCTATGATAAATAAGTTGGGAGGCGAAACACTAAGCCCCTATCTTTCTCTGTGTTCGATGGATGCCATTTGTTATAAAAATATGCTTTGAGTACTAGCAATCATAGAAGACTATATGATAATTGAGTATGTGGAGCTCTTACTTAGAATTTGTTGAAATTAAGTTGAATTGCAATTGTTTGGTGACTAAGAACATAGGTTGTTAAGTTTCAAGAGAATGCATTGTTTGAACCATAACATGTGAATTGATTGCTACTTTATCATGATGAGTTTTATGAGAAAGAGTTGCTGTTATGATGCTAGGAAAAGTGATTGAAATTATCATTGATCAAACTTATGCACTATGCTAGCATTCACACTTCATAAATTATTTCTTTTATCATTTACCTACTCGAGGATGAGCAGGAATTAAGCTTGGGGATGCTGATACGTCTCCAACGTATCTATAGTTTATGAAGTATTCATGCCATGTTTATTATAGTTTTGTATGATTTTGGTGCACTTTTATATGGATTTTATATGATTTTTATGGACTAACATATTGACCTAGTGCCCAGTTATCGGTGTAAAAACCGGCAGACCTCGGGGTAGGGGGTCCCGAAATGTGGATCTCGGGTCAATGGTAACAAGGACAAGGGAGACTATGTTTACCCAGGTTCGGGCCCTCTTGATGGAGGTAAATCCCTACGTCCTGCTTCTGTTTATATTAACGGAGATGTATCAAATACAGAGTTGATCTACCTCGAGATCGTAATGTGTCTAACTTCTAGGGCTAGGTGAGAGATATTGCGTTGATCCCCCCTCTCACGAGCTAAACCCTATGGCTTATATACACGCCAGGGAGGGTATCTAGGGTTACAAGGTCGGTATCTAAGAGAAAGGCAGTAGGAGAGATCTTGGAGTATACGTCAAGTCTTCGGTAGAGACAATCTTGATCACGCTTCCTGTGTACAGCTTCCGGAGTCCATCTTGATCATGTGCGAGGGCCCACCAGCCCAACCGAGGAGACGGGCCAGTTAGGTTGGCACCCCCTTATCTAGGACACCGTCAGTAGCCCCTGAACTGGTCTTCGATGCCGAAGTAGACGGCCTTCAATTTCTGGAGTCTTGGATCGATAGACAAGTTCCCGTGCTTCGTTCTCTGATCAAACTTGAAGACCTCGGCCAACCCCTAAAATTCCATTGGGGCCCAACTTCAGGTTTCGAGAATCGTGTTATCTAGGGAATTGGGACCCTTTATGGAAAAAATGTCGAAGTGTCAGCCCCTTCAGCCTGTACTCAATATAAACGTGCAGCCTCTGCCAACGGCCATACGCATCAACCGCAACCGTAGCAAAAATCCTCCTTCCATCCCAGCCCAAGCTCAAGAGCCCGAACAATGGCGAGTGGTGAAGGATCGTCAAGGCGCCCCCACATCCCTGACAGAGGGGACTGGGGGAGCTGCTCCGTCGCGCGCCTTCAACTAGAGCGCTTGGCAACGCAGGGCTACCTACCAGACGCGGATCTGGCCCCAAGTCGTCCTGGATTAACATCCATCGACGATCAAACCCACGCCGAGAATTACCCTTCGCCACAAGGAGACGAGCGGGTATGCTTCGTACCTTTCCTTCTCTGTGGTTTAGGGTTTCCAATCCACCCTTTCCTCCGCGGCCTGCTGGAGTTTTACGGGCTGCACCTGCACCACCTCTCCCCGAACTCGATATTGCACATCGCGGGGTTCGTCGCGCTCTGCGAGCTACACCTCAGCTGTCAGGCGCACTTTGGGTTATGGCGAAAGTACTTCTGCATCGTGCCCCACTCCTCGGCCGACAAGCTGTTCGAGGTTGGAGGAGCCGAAGTCTGCCGAGTCGACAAGACCGGCTATCCAGCGGGAACACCTCGGGAGGACGCTGATTACTGGCCTTCCGAGTGGTTCTATATCAACGACGTCCCGCTGTACGAGCCAGTCCGGCCAGGCCTCCTGCCCTACTCATTGGATCCACCGAGGAAACGTTACAGCTGGAGGCCGCGGAGCCTGGCGCAAGAGGAAGACGAAGCCGTGACCAGTCTAGCGGCCAAAGTGAAGCTACTATCGAGTGATGGCCTCACGATCATTGATGTGATGGCGGTGGCCCTAGACCGAAGAGTCCAACCCCTCCGGCAACGTCAGCACTTATTGTGCGAGTATAATGGGTCCAACGATGCCTCCCGATCAATCAAGGGAGCTTTTATGGACCAAATGACCCTTGGAGCTGTACTAGCCAGCATGTACCAAGGGTCCGCGGAGGAGTTCGCCAAGCGCCAGTTCCAGGACGGGCTGTCATACAGCAACCGTGCCGACATAGTAAGTTTCTCTTCCGAACTCTTCCATTTACCTTGGGATTTTTAAAGTTAATCCGCAACACCTCGGCCCGTGAACAGCGGTGGAGGCATTGGCTTGAAGGCGTGAGCAGTCCGGCCCCTGAGCCAGAACTGCACTGCCGCGCGGAAGATAATCTTTACAATGAGGATGAAGACCTGGACCTGATCTACGAAGGGAGGAAGTTTTTCTTGGAGAGCCTTGATGGCTCAAAAGTGGTTGTCATCCCTGACACGCCGGGGACGAGGCCAGCTTCATGGGTAACACTCCCTTCCTCTAAACGAAAGAGAGCCCCTCGTCCTCCAGCCCCCAGCCATCTGACTTCTCCTCCAAGGCGGCGGCGCTCCCAACGCCTACGCAGAGAGACGGCTTCACTGGGAAGGACTCTGGTAGAAGTACAAGAAACTCAGGCTGGGTCACGGGGGCAGGCGAAAGTGCCCCCTCTATTACGGGGTAATACTTTTGATCTATGCCGCTGCAAAGAAACTTCGGATTTTAACCTTCCAGATTATTTGCAGACAACCTTCATCCACTCCAACAAACGTGGAGGTCGAGGGAGCCATGGCCCCGTCCAGGGAGACGGGTGCCTGAGATCCCATGAGAGTTGACCTCGGAGCCGCCCAGCCCGAGGACTCGGTGACATCGGCCACTCCGTCCGAGATTCAATGTGCTGCGCGCCGGCGAAAAGCTTCTCTGAACAGTCCAGCTTTCTCAGACAGGGAGTTGAATGCTCTCAGCGCGGTGGATGCATACCTCGGGGCAACCCGAGGTGCTTTTAACGAATCGCTGGACGTCTTGTCCCGGGGGCTACGGGTAAGTTTTTATAGACAACCATGACTACTGAGTATGGTAGTAGTGATGGGGAACGAAGCATGAAAATCAAAATATTTCCTACGAACACCCAAGATCAATCTAGGAGAAGCATAGGAACGAGAGAGGAGAGTGTGTCTACGTACCCTCGTAGACCAAAAGCGGAAGCGTATATAATGTGGTTGATGTAGTCGTTCTCTTCGCGATCCGATCACGATCCAAATGATCTAGTGCCGAACGGACGGCACCTCTGAGTTTAGCACACGTGCGGCTCGATGATGTCTCCTCCTCCTTGATCCAGCAAGAGAAGGCGGAGAATTAGATGGGATCACAACCAGCATGACGACGTGGTGGTGATGGTGGTGGCGGAGCACCGACAGCGCTTCGCTAAGAGTCGTCGGGACGAGGCGGTGGTGTAACGGGAGAGAGAGGGGCGCCCAGGGGCTGGTGTATTGTTTGGGGCGCCCCCTCCTCTATATATATAGGTGGAGGGGCATGGGGAACATCCCCTCCAAGCCCTAGGGCGCAGCCAAGGGGGGGAGGACTTGGACTCCATGTCCAATCCTATTCCTACTAGGACTCCCCTTTTTTTTTTCCTTCCCTAGCCACATGGGCTTTTGAGGACTTGGTGCACCTAGCCCAATAAGGCCAGGGCGCCTCCCCTCAGCCCATGCCAGCCCTTGGGACATGGTGGACCCACATGTGGACTTCCGGACCCCTCCGGAATCCTCCGGAACCTTTTGGAAGCTTCCCGGTACAATACCGAAAAAACTGCACCTTTTTCCGGAACCCAAAATATGACTTCCTATATATAAATCTTTACCTCTCGACCATTCCGAGACTCCTCGTGATGTCCAGGATCTCATCCGGGACTCCGAACAACATTTGGTTACCAATCATCAAATATCCCAATACTACTCTAGCGTCAACGAACGTTATGCGTGCGACCCTGCGGGTTCGGGAATCATGTTGTCATGACCGAGACACCTCTCCGGTCAATAACCAATAGCAGGACCTGGATGCCCATATTGATTCCTACATATTCCACGAAGATCTTTTATCGGTTGAACCACGATGTCAAGGATTCGGTTAATCCCGTATGCAATTCCCTTTGTCCGGCGATATGTTACTTGCCCGAGATTCGATCGTTGGTATCTCCATACCTAGTTCAATCTCGTTACCGGCAAGTCTCTTTACTCGTTCCGTAATACAAGATCCCGTGACTAACCCATTAGCCACATTGCTTGCAAGCTCTTTACAATGTTGTATTACCGAGAGGGCCCAGAGATATCTCTCCGTCATACGGAGTGACAAATCCCAGTCTCGATTCGTGCCAACCCAACAAACACCTTTGGAGATACCTATAGAGCACCTTTATGATCACCCAGTTAGGAAGTGATGTTTGGATACACACTAGGTGTTCCTCCAGTGTCAGGGAGTTGCACGATCTCATGGTCTAAGGAACAAATACTTGACATGAAGAAAGCTGTAGCAAATAAACTAAACGATCTGGTGCTAAGCTTATGGTTGGGTCTTGTCCATCACATCATTCTCCTAATGATGTGATCCCGTTATCAAATGACAACTCATGTCTATGGTTAGGAAACCTTAACCATCTTTCATCAACGAGCTAGTCTAGTAGAGGCTCACTAGGGACACGGTATTTGTTTATGTATCCACACATGTATTTAAGTTTCCAGTCAATACAATTCTAGCATGAATAATAAACCTTTATCATGAACAAGGAAATATGATAATAACCATTTTATTATTGCCTCTAGGGCATATTTCCAACAGTCTCCCACTTGCACTAGAGTCAATAACCTAGTTTACATTGTAATGAATCTGACACCCATGGAGTCCTGGTGCTGATCATGTTTTGCCCGTGGAAGAGGTTTAGTCAATGGGTCTGCTACATTCAGATCCGTATGTACTTTGCAAAGTTCTATGTCTCTATCCTTAACATAATTATGAATGGAGTTGAAACGGCGCTTGATGTGCTTGGTTCTCTTGTGAAACCTGGTCTCCTTGGCAATTGCAATAGCTCCAGTGTTGTCACAAAAGATAGTCATTGGATCCGATGCACTAGGTATTACACCTAGATCGGATATGAACTCCTTCATCCAGACTCCTTCTTGCGCTGCTTCCGAAGCAACTATATACTCCGCTTCACATGTAGATCCTGCCACGACACTCTGCTTGGAACTGCACCAACTGACCGCTCCACCATTTAATATAAATACGTATCCGATTTGAGACTTAGAGTCATCCGGATCTGTGTCGAAGCTAGCATCGACGTAACCCTTTACGACGAGCTCTTCGTCACATCCATAAACGAGAAACATGTCCTTAGTCATTTTCAGGTACTTCAGGATATTCTTGACCGCTGTCCAGTGATCTACTCCTGGATCACTTTGGTACCTCCCTGCCAGACTAATGGCAAGGCACACATCAGGTCTGGTACACAACATGGCATACATTATAGAGCCTATGGCTGAAGCATAGGGAATGACTTTCATCCTTTCTCTTTCTTCTGTCGTGGTCGGGCTTTGAGTCTTACTCAACTTCACACCTTGCAATACAGGCAAGAACCCTTTCTTTGACTGATCCATTTTGAACTTCTTCAAAACTTTGTCAAGGTACGTGCTTTGTGAAAGTCCTATTAGGCGTCTTGATCTATCTCTATAGATTTTGATGCCCAATATATAAGCAGCTTCACCGAGGTCTTTCATTCAAAAACACTTATTCAAATATCCTTTTATGCTTTCCAGAAATTCTATATCATTTCCAATCAACAATATGTCATCCACATATAATATTAGAAATGCTACAGAGCTCCCACTCACTTTCTTGTAAATACAAGCTTCTCCGTAAGTTTGTATAAAACCAAAAGCTTTGATCACCTCATCAAAGCGTATATTCCAACTCCGAGATGCTTGCACCAGTCCATAGATGGATCACTGGAGCTTGCATGCTTTGTTAGCATCCTTAGGATCGACAAAACCTTCTGGTTACATCATATACAATTCTTCCTTAAGAAACCCGTTAAGGAATGCCGTTTTGACGTCCATTTGCCAGATCTCATAATCATAAAATGCGGCAATAGCTAACATAATTCTAACAGACTTAAGCATCGCTACAGGTGAGAAAGTCTCATCGTAGTCAACCCCTTGAACTTGTCGGAAACCCTTTGCGACAAGTCGAGCTTTATAGACGATGACATTACCATCAGCGCCTGTCTTCTTCTTAAAGATCCATTTATTCTCAATGGCTTGCCGATCATTGGGCAAGTCCACCAAAGTCCATACTTTGTTCTCATACATGGATCCTATCTCGGATTTCATGGCCTGAAGCCATTTGTCAGAATCTGGGCTCGTCATAGCTTCTTCATAGTTCATAGGTTCGCCGTTGTCTAACAACATGACTTCCAAGACAGGATTACCGTACCATTCTGATGCGGAACGTACCCTGGTCGACCTACGAAGTTCAGTAGTAACTTGATCCGAAGTTTCATGATCATCATCATGAGCTTCCTCTTTGGTTGGTGTAGACATCACGGGAACTATTTTCTGTGATGTGCTACCTTCCAATTCGAGAGAAGGTACGATTACCTCATCAAGTTCTACTTTCCTCCCACTCACTTCTTTTGAGAGAAACTCCTTCTCTAGAAAGGACCCATTCTTGGCAACAAAGATCTTGCCCTCGGATCTGTGGTAGAAGGTATACCCAATGGTCTCTTTAGGGCATCCTATGAAGACACACTTCTCCGCTTTGGATTCGAGCTTATCAGGCTGAAGCCTCTTGACATAAGCGTCGCATCCTCAAACTTTAAGAAACGATAGCTTAGGTTTCTTGCCAAACCACAAATCATACGGTGTCGTCTCAACGGATTTAGACGGTGCCCTATTTAAAGTGAATGTGGCTCTCTCTAATGCATAACCCCAAAATGATAGTGGCAAATTGGTAAGAGACATCATAGAACGCACCATATCCAATAGAGTATGATTACGACGTTCGGACACACCATTACGCTATGGTGTTCCAGGTGGCGTGAGCTGTGAAACAATTCCACATTGTCTTAAATGCATACCAAACTCATAACTCAAATATTCACCTCCACGATCAGATCGTAGAAACTTTATTTTCTTGTTACGATGATTTTTCACTTCACTCTGAAATTCCTTGAACTTTTCAAATGTTTCAGACTTGTGTTTCATTAAGTAAATATACCCATATCTACTCAAATCATCTATGAAGGTAAGAAAATAATGATATCCACCGCATGCTTCAACACTCATCGGACCGCATACATCAGTATGTATTATTTCCAATAAGTCACTAGCTCGCTCCATTGTTCCGGAGAACGAAGTTTTAGTCATCTTGCCCATGAGGCATGGTTCACATGTCTCAAGTGATTCATAATCAAGAGATTACAAAAGTCCATCGGCATGGAGTTTCTTCATGCGTTTTACACCAATATGACCTAAGCGGCAGTGCCAGAAATATGTGGTACCATCATTATTAACTTTGCATCTTTTGACATCAATATTATGAATATGTGTATCACTACGATCGAGATTCAACAAGAATAAACCATTCACAAGGGGTGCATGACCATAAAAGATTTTACTCATATAAATAGAACAACCATTATTCTCTGACTTCAATGAATAACCGTCTCGCAATAAGCAAGATCCAGATATAATGTTCATGCTCAACGCAGGCACCAAATAACAATTATTTAGGTTTAAAACTAATCCTGAAGGTAGATGTAGAGGTAGCGTGCCGACGGCGATCACATCAACCTTGGAACCATTTCCGACGCGCATCGTCACCTCGTCCTTAGCCAGTCTTCATTTATTCCGCAGCTCCTGTTTCGAGTTACAAATATTAGCAACCGAACCAGTATCAAATACCCAGGTGCTACTACGAGCACTAGTAAGGTACACATCAATAACATGTATATCAAATATACCTTTGTTGATTTTGCCAGCCTTCTTATCTGCCAAGTACTTGGGGCAGTTCCGCTTCCAGTGACCATTCCCCTTGCCGTAGAAGCACTCAGCCTCAGGTTTGGGTCCAACCTTGGGTTTCTTCACGGGAGCGGCAACTGCTTTACCGTTCTTCTTGAAGTTCCCTTTCTTTCCCTTGCCTTTCTTGAAACTAGTGGTCTTTTTAACCATCAACACTTGATGCTCCTTCTTGATTTCTACCTCCGCGGCCTTAAGCATCGCGAAGAGCTCGGGAAGTGTTTTCTCCATCCCTTGCATATTATAGTTCATCACAAAGCCCTTATAGCTTGCTGGCAGTGATTGGAGAATTCTGTCAATAACCAAGTCATCTGGAAGATTAACTCCCAACTGAGTCAAGCGGTTGTGCAACCCAGACATTCTGAGTATATGCTCACTAACAGAACTGTTCTCCTCCATTTTACAGCTAAAGAACTTGTTGGAGATGTCATACCTCTCGACCCGGGCATGAGCTTGAAATACCAATTTCAGCTCCTGGAACATCTCATATGCTCCCTGGTGCTCAAAACGTCTTTGGAGCCCCAGTTCTAAGCCGTAAAGCATGGCGCACTGAACTATCGAGTAGTCATCAGAACGTGCCTGCCAGATGTGCACAACATCCACAGACGACGCTGGAGGGGGTGCGTCACCTAGCGGTGCATCAACGACATAAGCCTTCTATGCAGCAATGATAATCCTCAAGTTATGGACCCAGTCCGCATAGTTGCTTCCATCATCTTTCAACTTAGCTTTCTCTAGGAACGCATTAAAATTCAGGGGAACTACAGCGCGGGCCATTGATCTACAACACAAATTTTGCAAAGACAATTAAGACTAAGTTCATGATAATTTTAGTTCAGTTAATCAAATTACTAATGAACTCCCACTTAAATCAACATCCCTCAAGTTGTCTAAGTGACACATGATCCAAATCAACTAACCCATGTTCGATCATCACGTAAGATTGGGTAGTCATCAATGGTGAACATCTCCATGTTGATCATATCTACTATATGACTCATGTTTGACCTTTCGGTCTCCTGTGTTCCGAGGCCATGTCTGTACATGCTAGGCTCGTCAAGTTTAACCCAAGTATTCTGCATGTGTAAAACTGGCTTACACCCGTTGTATGCGAACGTAGAGTCTATCACACCCGATCATCACGAGGTGCTTCAAAACGACGAACTTTCTCAACGGTGCATACTTAGAGAGAACACAATTTCTTGAAATTAAGTGAAGGGATCATCTTATAATGCTACCGTCGTCCTAAGCAAAATAAGATGCATAAAAAGAATAAACATCACATGCAATCAATATGTGACATGATATGGCCATTATCATCTCGTGCCTTTGATATCCATCTCCAAAGCACCGGCATGATCTCCATCGTCACCGGCATGACACCATGATCTCCATCATCATGATCTCCATCATCGTGTCGTCACGTGGTCGTCTCGCCAACTATTGCTTCTACAACTATTGCTAATGCATAGCGATAAAGTAAAGCAATTATATGGCGTTTAACAGTTGACTCGCAGGTCACACAATAAATTAAAGACAACCCTATGGCTCCTGCCGGTTGCCGTACTCATCGACATGCAAGTCGTGAACCTATTACAAAACATGATCATCTCATACATCAACATATATCACATCACGTTTTGGCCATACCACATCACAACATGCCCTGCAAAAACAAGTTAGACGTCCTCTACTTTGTTGTTGCAAATTTTACGTTGCTGCTATGGGCAACTAGCAAGAACCATTCTTACCTACGCAAAGCCACAATGGTGATAATCAAGTTGCCTTTTAACCTTCTATAAGGACCGCCTTCGTCAAATTAGATTCAACTAAAGTAGGAGAGATAGACACCCACTAGCCACCTTATGCAAAACAAGTTGCATGTTAGTCGATGGAACCGGTCTCATGTGCGAGGACATGTAAGGTTGGTCCGAGCCGCTTCATCCCACAATACCGCCGAATAAAAATAAGACAAGAGAGGTAAGCAATTTGAGCATCAACGCCCACAACTTTTGTGTTCTACTCGTGCATACAAATCTATGCATAGACCTAGCTCTGATACCACTGATGGGGAACGAAGCATGAAAATCAAAAAAATTCCTACGAACACCCAAGATCTATCTAGGAGAAGCATATCAACGAGAGAGGAGAGTGTGTCTACGTACCCTCATAGACCAAAACCGGAAGCGTATATAATGCGGTTGATGTAATCGTTCTCTTCGCGATCCGATCACGATCCAACCGATCTAGTGCCGAACGGACGACACCTCCGAGTTTAGCACACGTGCGGCTCGATGACGTCTCCTCCTCCTTGATCCAGCAAGAGAAGGCGGAGAAGTAGATGGGATCACAACCAGCACGATGGCGTGGTGGTGATGGTGGTGGTGGAGCACCGACAACGCTTCGCTAAGCATCGTCGGGACGAGACGGTGGTGTAACGGGAGAGAGAGAGAGGGGCGCCCAGGGGCTGGTGTATTGTTTGGGGCGCCCCCTCCTCTATATATATAGGTGGAGGGGCATGGGGAACAGCCCCTCCAAGCCCTAGGGCGCAGCCAAGGGGGGGGGGGAGGACTTGGACTCCAAGTCCAATCCTATTCCTACTAGGACTCCCCTTTTCCCCCCCTTCCCTAGCCACATGGGCTTTTGAGGACTTGGTGCGCCTAGCCCAATAAGGCCAGGGCACCTCCCCTCAGCCCATGCCAGCCCTTGGGACGTGGTGGACCCACATGTGGACTTCTGGACCCCTCCGGAATCCTCCAGAACCTTCTGGAAGCTTCCCGGTACAATACCGAAAAAACTGCACCTTTTTCCGGAACCCAAAATATGACTTCCCATATATAAATATTTACCTCTTGACCATTCTGAGACTCCTCGTGATGTCCGGGATCTCATCTGGGACTCTGAACAACATTCAGTTACCAATCATCAAATATCCCAATACTACTCTAGCGTCAACGAACGTTAAGCGTGCGACCCTGCGGGTTCGGGAATCATGTAGTCATGACCGAGACACCTCTCCAGTCAATAACCAATAGAGGGAACTGGATGCCCATATTGATTCCTAGATATTCCACGAAGATCTTTTATCGGTTGAACCACGATGTCAAGGATTCGGTTAATCCCGTATGCAATTCCCTTTGTCCGGCGATATGTTACTTGCCCGAGATTCGATCGTCGGTATCTCCATACCTAGTTCAATCTCGTTACCGGCAAGTCTCTTTACTCGTTCCGTAATACAAGATCCCATGACTAACCCATTAGCCACATTGCTTGCAAGCTCTTTACGATGTTGTATTACTGAGAGGGCCCAGAGATATCTCTCCGTCATACGGAGTGACAAATCCCAGTCTCGATTTGTGCCAACCCAACAAACACCTTTGGAGATACCTGTAGAGCACCTTTATGATCACCCAGTTACGAAGTGACGTTTGGATACACACTAAGTATTCCTCCAGTGTTAGGGAGTTGCACGATCTCATGGTCTAAGGAACAGATACTTGACATGAAGAAAGCTGTAGCAAATAAACTAAACGATCTGGTGCTAAGCTTACGGTTGGGTCTTGTGCATCACATCATTCTCGTAATGATGTGATCCCGTTATCAAATGACAACTCATGTCTATGGTTAGGAAACCTTAACCATCTTTGATCAACGAGCTAGTCTATTAGAGGCTCACTAGGGACACGGTATTTGTTTATGTATCCACACATGTATTTAAGTTTCCGGTCAATACAATTCTAGCATGAATAATAAACCTTTATCATGAACAAGGAAATATGATAATAACCATTTTATTATTGCCTCTAGGGCATATTTCCAACAAGTAGCCCCTAAGGCTTGGTACGAGCCCCTGGGGTCGAATCAAGACTTAAATACTAACCAGCAATCACTGACTTGAACAGGAAGCTCGCTTGAAGAACGAGCAATTGACCTCGGCGTTGGCCCAAACAAAGGTGCAGCTTGACGCGGCTTTGTCCGAGGTTGATCAGGTGAAGAAATTCACCAGGGAGGCGCACGGTAAGTGCTTTGTGCTTAAATTGGGTAATGCCAATGGAACTAGAGTTGACGCCAGAATCCCTTGTAGCAGCGGAAGCCCTAAGCCATCTTGAAAGGGACCTGAAGCAGGCCCGCGAGGATCTGGCGTACGCGGAAACGCAACGTCAAGCAAACAAACACGTGGTTACTCAAAGAGTGGACATCGTGAATGTGCTTAGGGCTGAGAACACCCGTCAGGCCCAGGAGATTGAGAGTTTAAAAGCTCACCTCGCTGTTGCGGAAGCAAAGAATAGGCAAATGGACGACATGATTTATGGTAAGTTTATAGGCCTCGAGGAATGCTTGTCATGTAACTTGTGCGAGGTGACTTGTCATTCGAATGTTGTCTTGTTTGGCAGCTTGTTTGTCGGGCCTTCCTCCGGAATCGCGGGGTCCGACGTTTGAAGACATGAGCGTTCGTCTATCCGAGGTGCACGAAAAGGCATGGAAATCGATGAAGGATGTGCACCAGGCTTTATGGCCCGAGGTGGTGCCGGTCCTCGAGGACATGGCCGTGCTAGCTGAATAGCTAAAGAGAGCTCGGTGCCGGATCCAGGCTTGGAAGGTATCAGCTTGCCGAGAAGGTGCGAGGGAGGCCTGGATCATGGTGAAGACCCACTACACCGGTCTGAAGACGACAGAATTAGCAGAGGTGGGACCCATGGGATCTGATGGGAAGGAAATCCCCTCTAGCCAGGCCTATGATAGTGTAATGCCTGCGGCGCGATTCTTGCAGAAGGATTGCGCATTGGACACCCTGATAGACGGGCTAGACCACGCATGAAAACTTTGTATGACTTTATGTACCGAAGTATTTATGCCTATTTTCAATCCATGTATCCAGACTCTGTCAGCCAGCCTTCGGCTTTCGCCTCCTCGGATAAACTCCGAGGAGTGTCCCCTACTACTGGCCGAGGCTATACGGCTCGAAGGACAAGAGGGCAATGGAAAGTTATGTTATATTACTTTTTAACGTAAGAAACATCTTCCGAGGAAAATAGTTCTTCCAACAGTTCCTTTCCTCGGGTCGCTGTGTTGAACACATATGTCCAAAGACGGATGGCCTCGGGGGTAAAGCCCCTGGTCAGGGTTTAAAAAGACCCCTGCCACGTTAGTCCTATGTCAAGGCCGACCGATTCGCATTGTAAGAACGCTAGCTTTTGGCTTTATCCGTCTGAGGTACTACACCGGCTGATCCGGGAGTCACAATCACAACGGTGCTCCCTTTGCCCCCTAGCCGAAATATCGGGAACGTAAGGGGCAAGCACAGGAGCCGGGCAACCCAGCTTGGCCGGATCTTAAAGCGAATCGATGCATATGGTGGCTCAAACGACGATAGTACATAAGAGGTGGAATAGTTCTTGTGCTTAGAAAGAACGTGCTATTTTGTCCTCGGGGTCATTGAATAACTTTCCGGGGTGGGAAAATAAATAACGAGTAAAGAATTCAGTCAAAGAAAAATGCGCAAGGTATTTACACGGACCGTATGCGTGGTGTCAAGCGTAGAAGCGTCGGAGTAGCGCCGCATTCCAGGGGTGGGGTTCTAGCCGGCCGTCCTCTGGATCTCGGATTCGATAAGCTCCTCCAATGAGTACTTGGTCAATGATAAACAGCCCGTCCCATCTAGGGGATAGTTTGTGCTTTTGTTTTTCGGGGTGTAGCCTCATTACGAGATCCCCGATGTTAAATTCTTTGGCACGAACCTCTCTTCCATGGTAGCGCCGGGCCTGCTGCTGATAAATAGCTGATCTCGCCCGTGCGACGTTGCGCTCTTCGTCGAGAGCGTCTAGGGCATCCTGCCGATCAAGCTCGGCCTCTAGCTCCTTATACATGCGTACTCGAGGTGCGTCGTGTATGATGTCACATGGGAGGACCGCCTCGGCGCCGTACACCATGAAAAACGGGGTGTATCCTGTGGACCTGTTTGGTGTCATACGCAAGCCCCATAGTATGGAATCAAGTTCCTCAACCTATTTACAGTCGGCTTTTCTAAGGGAGCGAACTAACCTAGGCTTAATTTTGCTAAGGATTAGTCCATTGGCCCGCTCCACTTGCCCATTAGACTGTGGGTGGTAGACGGACACGTAGTCGAGCTTAATGCCCATTTTTTTGCACCATGCCTTAACCTCTTTAGCTGTGAAGTTGGTTCCGTTATCTGTAATCAGACTGTGGGGGACACCGTAATGGTGTACTACCCCCAAGATGAATCTGATTACTTGGACGGCTTCAGCCGAGGTGACCGGCTTAGCTTTGATCCACTTGGTAAATTTGTCGACCATGACAAGGAGGTACTTATTTTTGTTTGATCCACCCTTAAGTGGCCCGACCATATCGAGCCCCCAGACCGCAAAAGGCCAAGTGATGGGGATGGTGCGAAGGGTCGTGGGGGGCATGTGGCTCTGCTTGGCAAATACATGACAGCTTGGGCAACGCTGTACTAATGCCTCGGCATCGGCGCCTGCAGTTGGCCAATAGAAACTGGCTCGGAAAGCCTTGCTGACCAAGGTCCGAGCAGCGGCATGATGTCCGCTCATGCCGGAGTGTATATCCCAAAGTAGGAGTCTTCCTTCTTCCTCGGATATGCATCTCTGGAGGACGCCCATTGTGCTCATTTTATAAAGTTCCCCTTCATGCACCTTGTAGGCTTTAGACTGCCTTACAATCCGGCGGGAGTCAGTTTGGTTATCGGGGAGCTCTTTTTGGAGCAAGTACACAAGGAGCGGCTCGGTCCACGGTGCGATAACTGCCATGACCTCATGCGCTGAAGCGGTCTTCCGGATCATTGAGCTGCCTATGATACCGTCATCTTCTTCGGGCGGGGCTTGTTGCCCGATGTCGGTTAGATCCGACGTTCCTTTGCTATCTTGCCAGACTACAGATGGCTTGAAAAGCCATTCGAGGAAGGTGTTTTCGGGAACCTTATCCCGTTTTGCGCCCAACCGGGCAAGCACATCTGTGGCCTGGTTGCTGTCTCGGGGTATGTGGTGAAACTCCAGCCCCTCGAACCTGGCCGAGATCTTTATGACGACGTTTCGGTAAGCTGTCATCTTCAGTTCTTTGGCGTCGAATTCGCCGTTGATTTGTGAGATGGCAAGGTTAGAATCACCTCGGACCTCCAGGCATTTAACACCCATAGAGACTGCTATCCGAAGTCCGTGTAGGAGGGCTTCGTATTCAACCGCATTATTAGAGTCTGTGTACATGATTTGTAACATGTATCTAATGTTATCTCCCGTGGGTGACGTGAGCACCACGCCAGCCCCTAGGCCGGCGAGCATTTTGGAGCCAGCAAAATTAATTGTCCAATGCAAGTAAGTACTGTACTCACGGGGGAGTTCGGCTTCGGTCCATTCGGCTACGAAGTCTGCCAACACCTGGGATTTAATGGCCCGACGTGGTTTGTAGATGATCTCAAAAGGTAAGAGCTCTATGGCCCATTTGGTGATGCGCCCTGTCGCGTACCTATTATTGATGATGTCACTTAACGGGACGTCGGATGCCGCGGTCACCGAACACTCTTGAAAGTAGTGCCGGAGTTTTCGTGACGCCATGAAGACCGCGTAGGCTATCTTTTGGTAGTGGGGGTAGAGTGACTTGCATGGGGTTAAGACCTCGGAGACGTAATACACGGGCTTCTGGACCTGGAATTTGTGTCCTTCCCTATCTCGTTCGACCACGAGAACTGCGCTAACCACCTGGTTTGTGGCCGAGATGTACAATAGCATCGGTTCGCAGACACCTAGCGCTGCCAGGATGGGATTGGTGGCGAGGAGGGTCTTGATGTCTTCCAGGGCCGCCGCGGCCTCCTTGGTCCATTTGAATGTCTTGGTCTGCTTTAACAGCTTGTACAAGGGTAAGGCTTTTTCTCCGAGCCGTGATATGAAGCGGCTCAAGGCTGCTACGCAGCCCGCCAGTTTTTGTATGTGCTTGAGCTCTGTTGGGATCTCCAAGCGATCCAAGGCTTGAATTTTAGCCGGATTGGCTTCAATTCCTCGGCTAGATACGATGAAACCGAGGAGTTTGCTGGCTGGGACTCCGAAAACGCATTTCTCCGGATTGAGTTTTATTTGATATTCCCGTAGGCTGCCAAATGTATCTCGAAGGTTGTCCACCAACTGGTCGATGTGTTTAGTTTTGACAACTACATCGTCTACGTAGGCCTCAACGGTCTTTCCGATGTGTTTTTTCAGGCATGTTTGAATCATGCGCTGATATGTGGCGCCAGCGTTCTTTAGTCCGAAGGGAATCGTGTTGAAGCAAAACGGCCCGTAGGGAGTGATGAATGCCGTTGCTGCCTGGTCAGATTCCTTCATCTTTATTTTATGATATCCTGAGTAGGCGTCTAGGAAGCACAATGCATCATGGCCCGCAGTGGCGTCCACTATTGGGTCAATATGGGGTAAGGGGAAGGGGTCTTTGGGGCAAGCTTTATTGAGGTCTTTAAAGTCGACACACAACCGCCAGGACCAAATTGGCTAGCCAGTCAGGGTGTTTTATGTCCCCGACGAATCCTGCCTCCAGCAGCTTTGCTAGTTCATCGCCCATCGCTTGACGCTTGGGCTCGAAGAAATGCCGAAGTGTTTGTTTAACAGGCTTATAGCCTGGTAATATGTTTAGGCTATGCTCTGCGAGCCTACGGGGTATCCCTGGCATATCGGAGGGGTGCTAAGCGAATATGTCCCAGTTTTCCTTGAGGAAAGCGCGTAGGGCTTCGACAACTTCTGGGTCGAGGTTAACCCCTATGGAAGCCATTTTAGCAGGGTCCGTTGGGTGAACCTGGAACTTGACTATCTCGTCGGCCGGTTTGAAATAAGTAGGTTTTGATCTTTTGTCGAGAACGACATCGTCCCGGTCGATCTCGACGCGCAGTGCGGTCAGCTCCCCGGCCGCGAAGGCCTCGGCCAGAGTCTCAAGGGCGAGGGATGCCGTTTTATTCTCGACTTTGAGTGCCCTGTCAGGATCACTTGAGATGGTAATGATCCCTTTCGGGCCCGGCATCTTGAGCTTCATGTAGCCATAGTGCGGCACCGCTTGAAATCTTGAAAAGGCGTCCCGTCCGAGAATGGCGTGGTATCTGCTCTTGAAGGGCGCGATGTGGAACATAATCTCCTCGGAGCGATAATTATCCGGGGTTCCAAAGACTACGTCCAGGGTTATCTTTCCGCTGCAACATGCCTCTCGTCCAGGGACTATTCCTTTAAAGGTGGTAGTGCTCTGTTCTATGCGCGATTTATCGATGTGCATTTTGTCCAGAGTGTCCTTGTATATTAGATTCAAGCTGCTGCCTCCGTCCATAAGGACCTTACGGAGGCGGTAGTGGTCCACGATGGGGTTGAGGACTAGCGCGGTGGGGCACCTGTCTAGGGCCGACTTCGGCTGATCGTGGTGGTTGAAGGTGATCGGCGTGTCTATCCACGCGCCCCTGGGTGGTACTTGCCGGACGGCATTGATTTCCCGCAAGGCCCGTTTGCGCTGGTCATTAGACGTAAAGGTCTCATAAATCATTAGGACCTCATCTTCGTCCGAGGTCCGTTCAAGGTGGCTGGAGGTTCCCGCCAAGGGGCGGGTCCCCCTTTTGCCACCTGCCTCAACACCCAACAGTCGCGAAGGCTGTGAGTCGGGCAGGAGTTAACCAACACGGCGCGGATCAGGCATGGTTTATCCAAAAAGCCGTCCAGAGCCGTTCCGGGGTGACCGGAGGTTTTCTTCTTCTTCCGGGGTCGATCGCCCGAAGTATTCCGTTTGCAATTTTCGCGCCGAAGTGTCGACCGGTCGCGTTCCAGGAAGTTATCACAGATCAAGTCCGTGTTTTCCTCGGTGCGCCAGGTGTCTTTGATGGCGCAAAAATCATGCTACCAGGTTGGTTAATTCAGGGAGTGTTTGGATGCAACGTCAGGCGAGGACGTTCGAGACGCCCTTATCCTTGCACCCGCGCTTGAACGCGGAAATTATGTCAGAGTCTTGGTAGTCCATCATCTTGTTCTTGACGGACGAGAATCTGGCCCAGTATCGTCTAATCGGCTCACCGGGGAACTGCCGTACGTAGGCCAAGTCCCAGACGTCAGGTGGGCTAGAGTTATCGGGGCGATATTCTATATGGGAGGTGAGCGGACCAGCTCCGATCTCTAAAGACCACGGGCTCAAGACCATGTTATTTTCTCGTGACGCTAGATCCGCAGTTACCGGTTTATCCGAATTGATCTGAAGGTCAGTCGTCGGTAGGTCGCTGTCCGATCCGCTCTCCAGGAAGTATCTTAGCCCCTCGTCCGTGAGGTTTTTTTTTTGTTGAAACCAAAGAAGGGTCATGGTTCACTTCCACATTACGTGGGGGCATCTCTGTGACTAGGGCTTCATACGTGGAGACGTGCTCCGTGGGCCTGATGCCGTTAACCGGCAATCCCATCGATCCTTTTGGCGATCGCACAACGGAACTCTCAATGAAAGCACCAGTGTCGGTGTAAAAACCGGCAAACCTCGGGGTAGGGGGTCCCAAACTGTGGATCTCGGATCGGTGGTAACAAGGACAAGGGAGACGATGTTTACCCAGGTTCGGGCCCTCTTGATGGAGGTAAAACCCTACGTCCTGCTTCTGTTTATATTAACGGAGATGTATCAAATACAGAGTTGATCTACCTCGAGATCGTAATGTGTCTAACTTCTAGGGCTAGGTGAGAGATATTGCATTGATCCCCCCTCTCACGAGCTAAACCCAATGGCTTATATACACGCCAGGGAGGGTATCTAGGGTTACAAGGTCGGTATCTAAGAGAAAGGCAGCAGGAGAGATCCTGGAGTATACGTCAAGTCTTCGGTAGAGACAATCTTGATCATGCTTCCTGTGTACAGCTTCCGGAGTCCATCTTGATCACGTGCGAGGGCCCACCAGCCCAACCGAGGAGATGGGCCGGTTAGGTTGGCACCCCCTTATCCAAGACACCATCACCAGTGCCAGTTGTTGTTTTCTGCTTGTTTTTCGTTTTCCAGAAAATCCATATCAAATGAAGTCCAAATGCAGCGAAACTTTTTGACTATTTTTTCTGGAAGGAAACAGATCCAGGAAGCTTTTGTGGAGCAGCAGAAGACGCACAGGGGCCCCACAAGCCACCTGGGCACGCCACCCCCCCGGGACGCGCCCTGGTGCCTCGTGGGCCCCCTGTGGCACATCTTAGCGTGATTCCAACGCCAAAAATTCTTATAAATACCAAAACCCCCAGAAATAACCCTAGAACTTGGACTTCGCTGCCGCAAGCCTTTGTACCTCCACGATCTCATCTACAGCCCTTTTCTGGCACCCTGCCGGAGGGGGGAATCATCACCGGAGGCCCTCTTCATCATCCCGGCGGTCTCCATGATGAGGAGGGAGTAGTTCACCCTCGGGGCTGAGGGTATGTACTAGTAGCTATGTGTTTGATCTCTCTCTCTCTCGTGTTCTTGATTTGGCACGATCTTGATGTACCGCGAGCTTTGTTAATATAGTTGGATCATATGGTGTTTCTCCCTCTCTATCTTGTTGTGATGAATTGAGTTTTTACCTTTGAGGTTTCACTATTATCGGATTGAATACTTTTATGGATTTGAGAACACTTGATGTATGTCTTGCATATGAATACCCGTGGTGACAATGGGGTATTATATTGATTCACTTGATCTATGTTTTGGCACTCAACTCACGGATTCCCGAGGTGACATTGGGGTAATCTATGCATACGGGTTGATGCATGTTTTCGTCCTACTTTCTCCGGTAGAAATCTTGGGGCACTCTTTGAAGTTCTTTGTGTGGATTGAATATTATGATTCCGAAGTTGTTTGATGCATATCGAATAATCAACTCACGGATACTTGTGGTGACATTGGAGTATCTAGGTGACATTAGAGTTGGTTGATGCGTATCATATGGTGTTATTTTAGTACGAACTCTAGGGCTGTTTGTGACACTTATAGGGATGGCTCAATAGATTGATCGAAAAGGATAACTTTGAGGTGGTTTCATACCCTACAACAATTTCTATCTTATGTTCTCCGCGAATAGGAACTTTGGAGTGATTGTTTGTCACACGTTGAGGGATTGTTATATGATCCAATTATGTTAGCATTGTTGAGAGATTGCACTAGTGAAAGTATGAACCCTAGGCCTTGTTTTCAAGCATTGCAATACCGTTTATGCTCACTTTTGTTACTTGCTACCTTGCTGTTTTTATATTTTTAGTTTACAAAAACCTATTTCTACTATCCATACTACACTTGTATCACCATCTCTTCACCGAACTAGTGCACCTATACAATTTGCCATTGTATTGGGTGTGTTGGGGACACAAGAGATTTCTTGTATTTGATTGCAGGGTTGTTTGAGAGAGACCATCTTCATCCTATGCCTCCCACGGATTGATAAACCTTAGGTCATCCACTTGAGGGAAAATTGCTACTGTCCTACAAAACTCCACGCTTGGAGGCCCAACACGAGTCTACAAGAATAAAAGTTGCGTAGTAGACATCAACCCGTCGTGGGTAGCGTCGCTTCGATAAAGTTGTCAGGCTGTAAGGTACTGTTCACACCTAGGTGGCTAGCCTTGAAGGTTAAGTAAACTCATGACCCCGGATGGGGAGGGGACTTGGTTGAACTTCGTTTTCAAGACACTGTTCCTCGGAAAGACGGTTAAGAGATCTGGAATCATGAAAAGGGAACTCGTCTGTCGAGCCAAGGACTTCGGATCCGAAGTTATTTCCGTTGAAGAGATCATCCTCGGTGTAGAAGACCAGTTCAGGGGCTACTGACGGTGTCTTGGACTAGGGGGTACCAACCTAGTCGGCCCATATTCCTTGGGCTGGGCTAGTGGGCCCTCATTCTTATCAAGATGGACTCCGGAAGATGCACACGAGAAGAAAGAGCAAGATTACATCTGCCGAAGACTTGACGTATACTCCAAGACTTCTCCTGCCGCCTCCACGCCTAGATACCAACCTTGTAACCCTAGATACCCTACCCGGTGTGTATATAAGTCAAAGGGTTTAGCCCTTAGAGGGGACCTCAACACAATCTCATTCACCTAGCCTTAGGACTAGATCATATCTTACGATCTTGAGGTAGATCAACTCTGTACTTGATACATCTCCATCAATATAAACAAGAGCAGGACGTAGGGTTTAACCTCCATCAAGAGGGCCCGAACCTGGGTGAACATTGCCTCCCTGTTCCTGTTACCATCTATCCGAGATCGACAGCTTGGGACCCCCTACCCCGAGGTCTGCCGGTTTTTACACCAACACCTAGTATACCGCATCATCTGCACCGGCGGGCGTGCTACTTGTAGCTTGCGTTGGTATTTCCCCGAAGAGGAAGGGATGATGCAGCACAATAGAGATAAGTATTTCCCTCAGTTATAAAACCAAGGTTATCGAACCAGTAGGAGAATCACACAACACCTCGTTAGCAGTACCTGCACACAAACAACAAACCCTTGCACCCAACGCAAACGAGGGGTTGTCAATCCCTCGGCGGTAAATTGCAAGATTAAATTGTATGTGATAGATTGATAGATTGAAACAAAAATATAAAATAAAATAAATAAAATAAAATGGCAGCAATATTTTTAGGGTTTTAGTAATATGATTTAGATAGACCCGGGGGCCATAGTTTTCACTAGAGGCTTCTCTCGAGAAAATAGCATACGGTATGTAGACAAATTACTGTTGGGAAATTGATAGAAAAGCAAATAATCATGACGATATCCAAGACAATGATCATGTATATAGGCATCACATCCAAGATTAGTAGACGGACTCCTGCCTGCATCTACTACTATTACTCCACACATCGACCGCTATCCAGCATGCATCTAGTGTATTAAGTCCATAAAGGAACGGAGTAATGCCTTAAGAACGATGACATGATGTAGACAAGATAAACTCATGTATGAATAAACCCCATCTTTTTACCCTTAATAGCAACGATACATACGTGTCATGTCCCTTTGTATCACTGGGATTGAGCACCGCAAGATCGAACCCATTACAAAGCACCTCTTCCCATGGCAAGATAAATCAACTCAGTTGGCCAAACCAAATCAATAGATCAGGGAAGAAATACGAGGCTATAATAATCATGCATAAAAGAGCGCAACAAAGACTCAAATATATTCATGGATGATCTGATCATAAACTCACAATTCATCGGATCCCAACAAACACACCGAAAAAAGTGATTACATCGGATAGAACTCCAAGAACATCGAGGAGAACATTGTATTGAAGATCAAAAAGAGAGAAGAAGCCATCTACCTACTAACTATGGACCCGAAGGTCTGTGGTAAACTACTCAAGCATCATCGGAAGGGCAACAAGGTTGATGTAGAACCCCTCCGTGATCGATTCCCCCTCCGGCGGAGTACCGAAGAAGGCCTCCAGATGGGATCTCTCTGGAACAGAAACTTGCGGCGGCGGAAAAAGTATTTCGTGGACTCCCCTGAGGGTTTCTGATTTTTTCTGAATTTATAGTGGAGGAATTAGGTCAAACGGAGCTCTGTGGGCCCCACGAGGCACCAGGGCGCGCCTGCCCCCCCAGGCGCGCCCTGGTGGCTCGTGGGCCCCACCAAGGTCTTCTGGCCTCCTCCCAAAGCTTCTAGTGTTTACCTTGGCCAATAAAAAATCTCCAAAAAGTTTCGTGGCATTTGGACTTCGTTTGGTATTGATTTTCTGTAAAACAAAAACAGGGCAGAAAACAGCAACTGGCACTGGGCACTAAGTTAATAGGTTAGTCTCCAAAAATGATATCTAATTGCTGTAAATGCTTATAAAAACATCCAAGATTGATAATATAATAGCATGGAACAATAAAAAATTATAGATACGTTGGAGACGTATCAGCATCCCCAAGCTTAATTCCTGCTCGTCCTCGAGTAGGTAAATGGTAAAAATAGAATTTTTGATGTGGAATGCTGCCTAACATATTCATCACATATTCTTTTCTTTTATAGCATGGACATTGGACTTGTATGATTCAAAACAATAGTCTATAGTTTGACATGAAAATATAGATACTCAAGCATACTAACAAGCAACCATGTCTTTCAAAATATCAACGCTAAGGAAAGTTATCCCTAGCCCATTATGCTCAATCATTGATCCATTCATGAAACACACTCGAATATTAGCTACATCCAATGCACAAGTATGACAATAGTGTTCTCTAAATTGTGCTTTATAAGAGAAGATGGAGACTCATGAAAAATAAGAATTGCATAAAAGTAAATAGATAGGCCCTTCGCAGAGGGAAGTAGAGATTTGTCAAATGTGCCAGAGCTCAAAGCTGAAATTAAAGAGATAAAAATATTTTGAGAGGCATGCTTTTCCTGTCAACGAAAACGACCGAGAAGTCCCAATATTTTCCATGCTAGACACATCATAGGTGGTTCCCAAACAGAAAGTAAAGTTTATTTCCTTTCCACCATTTCTTTCACAATCCATGGCTAGCCGTATCCACGGTGCCCTCCATACCATCACTTTCCAAGGAATTTTGTTGTTATTAATTTTGATTTCATTGTGGGGTTGGGCATCCCTATTACCAACCATAGTCTCATGCAATGACAAGTGAATAAACACTCATCGTGAGAATAACACACCTAGCATGGAAAATAATGGCCACCCCCTGCCGCTTCATGAGCGGTACGGGCACACAAAACAGAAAAATTATTTTGAAAATTAGAGTTGGCACACGCAAATTTACTTGGAACGACATTGAAATACCGCATATAGGTAGATATAGTGGACTCATATGGCACAACTGGGTTTAAGGATTTTGGATGCACAAGTAGTATTTCCGCTTAGTACAAATGAAGGCTAGCAAAAGATTGAGAAGCAACCAACCAAAAAACGAAAACGGTCATAAACATGCATTGAACATAACTAACACCGAATAATGCACCATAAGTAGGATATAATTTCTTTGCATAACTATTGACTTAACGTGCATGCATAGGGAATCACAAACCTTAACACTAATATTCTTACTTGATCACAATTACTCACTAACATGACTCACATATCATCATCTCCATATCGCAAAACTATTGCAAGGAATCACACTTATCATATCCAATGATCTATATGAAAGTTTTTATTATATACCTCTTGAATATTCATCACTTTGGGACCAAATTCATATCTTGTGCAAATTACCGTTACTATTGTCAACTCTCAAAAAGATTTAAGTGAAGCATGAGAGTGCAAATATTTCTTCAAAATTTCAATCTTATCAATTCTCAAAATAATATAAGTGAAGCATGAGGATTCATTTCTTCAAAATTTTAATCTTGTCAATTCTCAAAATAATATAAGTGAAGCATGAGAGTTTATTTCTTCAAAATATAGCCACCACCGTGCTCAAAAAGATTTAAGTGAAGCACTAGAGCAACTGCCTAGCTTAAAAATTTAAGTGAAGCACAAAGAGTATTCTAACAAATTATGATGATAAACGTGTGGCTCTCTCAAGATGGGTCTGTTCAGCAAAGATGATTGTGACAAACTAAAAATCAAACAAAGAAAAGACTCATATAATACACGACGCTCCAAGCAAAACACATATCATGTGACGAATAAAAATATAGCTCCAAGTAAAATTACCGATGGTTGGTAGAAGAAAGAGGGGATGCCTTCCGAGGCATCCCCAAGCTTAGACGCTTGAGTCTTCCTAGAATATTACCTTGGGGTGCCTCAGGCATCCCCAAGCTTAGGCTTTTGCTACTCCTTATTCCTTCATCCATCGTGATCTCACCCAAAACTTGAAAACTTCAATCACACAAAACTCAACAAAACCTTCGTGAGATCCGTTAGTATAACAAAATAAATCACTACTCTAAGTACTTTTGCAAACCCATTCATATTTTATTTTTGCATTATACCTACTGTACTCTAACTTCACCATGGCTTATACCCCTCGATACAATCCATAGATTCATCAAAACAAGCAAGTAGTGCATCAAAAACAGAATCTGTCAAAAACAGAATAGTCTGTAGCAATATATTTAAAATCCATACTTATGTAACTCGAAAAATTCTTAAAACTTGGGAAAAAGTGGAAAATTCATATACCAATACTGTGTAAAAATTTCAGATTTTTTCGACGCTCCAGTACAGAAACAAAATTCGGGCACTGGACGCAAAACTTTCTGTTTTTCAAACAGCATCAATTATATTATCTTCCAAATCAATCCAAAGGTTCTACTTGGCACAAACACTAATTAAAAACATAAAAACACAATCATACCAGTAGCATAACAGTGAAAACACACAATAACATAAACTTATAACAAAAATTTATTTTATTTATTGGGTTGCCTCCCAACAAGCGCTATTGTTTTATGCCCCTAGCTAGGCATAATGCATAATTTCAAGTATTGTCATCTTTCAAGTTGATTCCATAAGTGGCCCTCATAATGGATTAATATGGTGCTTTAATTTTCTTCCTAGGGAAATGTTACATACCCTTTTTTTAATGGAAATTGAAATTTTATATTCCCTTCTTTCATATCAATAACGGCACCTATAGTTCATAAGAACGGTCTACCAAGTATTATTGGGCAAGAAGAATTGCATTCAATATCAAGTACAATAAAATCAATGGGCACATAATTTCTATTTGAAAGAATAAGCACATCATTAATTCTCCCCAAAGGCTTTTTAATAGTTGCATCCGCAAGATGTAAATTAAGAGAGCATTCATCTATATTGGTAAAACCTAGCACATCACATAGAGATTTTGGAATTGTGGAAACGCTAGCACCCAAATCACATAAAGCATTGCACTCATAATTTTTAATTTTAACTTTAATGGTGGGTTCCCATTCATCATATAATTTTCTAGGAATTGAAATTTCTAATTCAAGCTTTTCTTCTAACGCTTTCACATTGCTTCTACTATATGTTTAGTAAAAGCCTTGTTTTGCTCATAAGCGTTGGGTGAATTTAGCATGGATTGTAACAAAGAAATGCACTCAATCAAAGAACAATTTTCATAATTAAAATCTTTATAATCCAAGAGAGTGGGCACATCGCTATTTAAAGTTTTTACCTCTCCAAACCCACTTTTAGCAATTTTCTTATCAAGATTTTCACCCTCCGAATTATGGGGACGCTCACTAGCTAAAGTTGGCTCTTCTTCAGTCCCCTTTTCATCAAGTTTTATATTACTAAACAAAGAATCAATAGATGAAACACCAATCATTTTAATATCCTCATCATTACTACGATAAAAATCAGGAGGAATCACTTTTTCTAAAAATTCTCGTTTAGCTTTTAGCATGGCGGTTCTTTTCTTTCTCTCATCCATGGAGACATATAAAGCTTTGATTGATTCATTAATATCAATTTTAGGTGGAAAAATTTTAGTCTTAAGATTTTTCACATCATGAATAATTCTATCAATGCTCCTAGACATATCATCAATTTTGCTCAATTTTTCTTCTATCGTAGTGTTGAAAACTTTTTGAGCATTAATAAATTCTTTAATATTACTTTCAAGATCAGAGGACATCCTATTATTATTATAAGAATTACCATAGGGATTGCTATATTTATTAGAGGAATTTCCAGGAAACGGTCTAGCGTTGAAATTACCTCTATAAGCATTATTATTAAAATTGTTTCACGAGACAAAATTCACATCTACGGGATCATTATTTTGTTCAATCAAAGTTGATAAAGGCACATCATTAGGATCAATAGGAGCATTTTTGCTAGAAACCAATTTTATAAGCGCATCAACTTTATCATTCAAAGTATTAATTTCTTCAACAGAATTCACTTTTTTACTAGTAGGAACTCTTTCAGTATGCCATTGTGAATAATTTGCCATAATATTATCAAGCAATTTAGTAGCTTCTCCCAAAGTAATTTCCATAAACGTACCACCCGCGGCGGAATCTAAAAGATTTCTAGAAACAAAATTCAATCCCGCATAAATTTTTTGTATGATCATCCATAAATTTAAACCATGAGTGGGGCAATTTCTTATCATTAATTTCATCCTTTCCCAAGATTAGGCAACATGTTCATGATCAAGTTGCTTAAAATTCATAATTTGATTTCTTAGTGAAATATTTTTTGCGGGCGGAAAATACTTAGTAATAAAAGCATCTTTACACCTATCCCAAGAATCGATACTATTTCGTGGTAAAGATGAAAACCAAATTTCTGCATGATCCCGCAATAAGAATGGGAATAATTTTAATTTCACAATATCATTATCCACATCTTTTTTCTTTTGCATGTCACACAATTCTACGAAAGTGTTAAGATGGGATGCGGCATCCTCATTAGGACTACCGGAAAATTGATCTTTCATGACAAGATTTAACAAAGCGGCATTAATATCACAAGTCTCCGCACTAGCGGCAGGAGGAGCAATCGGAGTACTAATAAAATCATTATTATCAATATTGGAAAAATCACACAATTTTGTATTTTCTTGAGACATCATGACTACGCAAACAAGATAGCAATCAAGCAAACAAGAAAAAGGCAAACGGAAAATATTTTTGTAAAAATGTTTTAGAAGTGGGGGAGATGAAAACGAGAGGCAAATGGCAAATAAAGTAAATGCAAGGAGATGAGAGTTTATGCAAAGGTACTTGATAGATGTTGATGATGTCTCCCCGGCAACGGCGCCAGAAATTCTTCCTGCTACTTGTAGCTTGCGTTGGTATTTCCCCGAAGAGGAAGGGATGATGCAGCACAGTAGAGATAAGTATTTCCCTCAGTTATGAAACCAAGGTTATCGAACCAGTAGGAGAATCACACAACACCTCGTTAGTAGTACCTGCACACAAACAACAAACCCTTGCACCCAACACAAACGAGGGGTTGTCAATCCCTCGGCGGTAAATTGCAAGATTAAATTGTATGTGATAGATTGAAACAAAAACACAAAATAAAATAAATAAAAGAAAATGGCAGCAATATTTTTAAGGTTTTAGTAATATGATTTAGATAGACCCGGGGGCCATAGTTTTCACTAGAGGCTTCTCTCGAGAAAATAGCATACGGTGGGTAGACAAATTACTGTTGGGAAATTGATAGAAAATCAAATAATCATGACGATATCCAAGACAATGATCATGTATATAGGCATCACGTCCAAGATTAGTAGACGGACTCCTGCCTACATCTACTACTATTACTCCACACATCGACCGCTATCCAGCATGCATCTAGTGTATTAAGTCCATAAAGGAACGGAGTAATGCCTTAAGAACGATGACATGATGTAGACAAGATAAACTCATGTATGAATAAACCCCATCTTTTTACCCTTAATAGCAACGATACATACGTGTCATGTCCCTTTCTGTCACCGGGATTGAGCACCGCAAGATCGAACCCATTACAAAGCACCTCTTCCCATGGCAAGATAAATCAACTCAGTTGGCCAAACCAAATCAATATATCGGGGAAGAAATATGAGGCTATAATAATCATGCATAAAAGAGTGCAGCAAAGACTCAAATATATTGATGGATAATCTCATCATAAACTCACAATTCATCGGATCCCAATAAACACACCGCAAAAAGTGATTACATCGGATAGAACTCCAAGAACATCGAGGAGAACATTGTATTGAAGATCAAAAAGAGAGAAGAAGCCATCTAGCTACTAACTATGGACCCGAAGGTCTGTGGTAAACTACTCACGCATCATCAGAAGGGCAGCAAGGTTGATGTAGAGCCCCTCCGTGATCGATTCCCCCTCTGGCGGAGTACCGGAGAAGGCCTCCAGATGGGATCTCTCTGGAGCAGAAACTTGCGGTGGCGGAAAAAGTATTTCGTGGACTCCCCTGAGGGTTTTTGATTTTTTCTGAATTTATAGTGGAGGAATTAGGTGAAACGGAGCTCTGTGGGCCCCACAAGGCACCAGGGCGCGCCTGCCCCCCTCCCCAGGCACGCCCTGGTGGCTCGTGGGCCCCACCAGGGTCATCTGGCCTCCTCCCGAAGCTTCTAGTGTTTATCTTGGCCAATAAAAAATCTCCAAAAAGTTTTGTGGCATTGGACTTCGCTTGGTATTGATTTTCTGTAAAACAAAAACAGGGCAGAAAACAACAACTGGCACTGGGCACTAAGTTAATAGGTTAGTCTCCAAAAATGATATATAATTGCTGTAAATGCTTATAAAAACATCCAAGATTGATAATATAACAGCATGGAACAATCAAAAATTATAGATACATTGGAGACGTATCAGGGCGTAGGAGGTGGCGGCGTCTTTCTAGCCCGTTTGGCTCTTGACGGAGCCAGGGGCTGTGATGCACCCTCGCCCTCTGCGGTTGGTGAAGCCGGTTGCCGAAGAGCGGCCCCACGAGGGGGCTGATGCTGGGAAGGTTGGACCCGGGAAGCTTTGGCTGCTGCCCTGGTGCCGACAAGTTCTCCACTTGCCGGCTCGGCATGCGTTGCTTTCTTTCTTGCAGGCTTCTTGGCGATGGTCGCCTTCACTTTCGGAGGACGACGAGGTGCTTCTTCCTCTTCCTCCTCATCTGAAGATTCCTCGGGCTGCTCCTCCTCGTCTTCGGACCCCTTTGCCTAGTCCTCTTCACTAACATGCTCTCCGGTATGACCCTCGGTATGCCCTCCACTGCTGGTCCTCGGGGATGTAGCATGCTCCCCGGCAGGCTCTTCGATGTGCCCTCTGCTGCCGGCACCCTTGGTTTCCCGGGAACGGGCTGCCCTCTTGAGCTCTTTAGCCCTCGCCATAAGGAACTCCTTCTCATCATCCTTTGTTGGATGAATCATATCGTCCTCGACTCGGACATCCATTTCCTTTAGGCCGGCAAGACAGTATTCCACTGCTTTCTTGCCGGGTACCTTTCATGTGCTCAGAACCGTCTTGGCATTGTAGGCCGACATCATTGCCAGTATGGAAGCCTTGGCGGTGTTGTTGCACAGTGGGATCACTGTTGCCAGCAGGTGGAAGGTGCAGCCCCTGTTGAAAAGCTGGCAGATGAGCCAGTAGTGCTCCATTACCGTCAAATTGTTGTTGAGACCTGGGTGCAGGCGCATTGTGTCGGCAGGGTTCTGGTAATCCCACGCTTGCCGGCCTCCTCTGTGCTGCAGCGGGGCGATCCGACGGCGGGTGAAGTCTGCCCCCACCATCTCGATTGTCAAGCCGGCTTCTTTGAGGGCAATGATCCAATACAGAGCCAGCCCAAGCTTGGCATCATTGGGTTCGACGTTGCCCCAGTTGATGGCCTTCTCTATTTTCTCGGTCCTGAGATGACAGAATTCCGGGAAGTCCTTCTGTTTGATCTAGCACCAGTCGGCCCTCCACTCATTCCACTTGATGTGCAGCTTGCCCTCCAAGTAGTGCTTCTTCTGATTACCCCTTGGGATCCAAGTGACGCTGCCGAACAGCGAGTCATCCTCAACCTGGGGAATGAAGAAATGCCAGAACAGGGCGACATTTGGGGCTATTCCCACAAAGTTTTCGCACAAATGCGCAAAAACTGACAAGCAGGTGACAGCATTGGGTGTGAAGTCTAGCAGTCTAAATCCAAAGGCGTTCATCACCTCTATGAAGAAATCAGAAAAGGGCGAGCACAGCCCGCAATAGAAATACCCGGTGAAGAAGTGGTATTGGTCGCTGGCAGGAGGCAGGGACCCTGGGAGCACCACCATGGCCTCGCGGTCCTTCGTCTTCCCCGCGTACACATATGAGTACTTCTCCGTCAGATTATCTTCGGTGAGCGCCGGCGGGAAGACGACGTTAGCCAGCCACCGCACGGCCTTAGCGGATTTCTTCTCCTCCACCGCCGAACTGGTGGGCTTCCCGACACTCTTCGGTGCCATGGCGAGATCTGGGGGGGGGGAGCTTGGTGGTGTCTGCGCGAAACTGTGCACAGGCGGTGCGCTCTGTTCTTGCATGAAGTTGAAGAAGAAGGCGGCTGGATTGGGAGAGAGAGGGGTAAATGAGCAGCGCCCCTTCGCGAGCACCCTTTTTATGGGGAAGGCGCGAGGGGCTAGCTCTTTACTGCCCAATGTAGATGCACTTTTGCAGGCGCACTACCCCAATCGCCGTTTTGTTCCACCTCTCCCACGTCCCGCATTCAAAGCGCGTCGTGGGTAAACAGTGAAAACAAATATTATAGCAGCGATTCTGCGCCATGTGTGTCTGTGTATCTGTTGGGCCTAGCCCAACGACGCCTCGCATACGCGTGTGGCCCAGGCCCAGGGGCTCCTGTCAGTGTACGAAAACATGGGTGTCATCATACCCTGACTTATACACAGACGGTTGCAGCCTTCCTGACGGCAAGGGCTTGCCGGAGGATTGTTTCTGTCAAGACATAAGACCGTGAAGAATACCTCTAGTACCAAAGATCAAGATTACCCTTGCCGGCAAGCTTCGTACCGGCAAGGTGAAGACCAAGACTCTGGTTGCCGGCAAGCTCCTTGTTGGCAATGAAGCCCGGCAAGCTCCGTGCCAGGAGGCTCTGCCTGTCTCATTACCGCTCCACCTCATCATCGGCTAGATAAGCACGTATGATAAGTGTTGAGCAGGCATGCAGTCAAACACAGCTGGTCGGGGCACGTGTCGGCATGCCACGCAAGGGTTAACTTTAATGACACCTAGGGAGGCGTGCTGCTTATAGCACCCACCGGAGAGCACCTCAAGTATGTGCTTCAGATGCATTTTCCCAGGGAGCAGGCCACCAACAAAACTACTGAGTATGAGGGATTGCTTTCTGGCCTGCACATTGCAATTGACCTTGGTATTAGAAAATTGATTATCAGGGGCGACTCGCAGCTTGTGGTGAGGCAGGTCAACAAGGATTACCAGAGCCCCTTGATGGAGGCATATGTTGATGAAGTGAGGAAATTGGAAGAGCACTTTGATGGTCTGCATGCAGAGCACGTTCCTCGTGCCCAGTATGAAATTGCTGATGACATGTCGAAGCGTGCCACCCAAAAGCTGCCTGTGGAACCAGTGACTTTTGTGCTCCATTTGACTCAGCGATCCGTTACACCATCAAGGCTTTCGAAGAAAAGAAAACAAGATGTTGGTGGTTACTTTCCGGCAGAGCTACCGGCAGCCGCCAAGAAAGTAGATACCACCGATAAGACACCCTTGGCAAGTGAGCCGCAACTTCCGGCAAGCCAGATTCTTGCCGTCGAAGCAAGCGCTCCCGTGGAGGAAGAAGTACCTTTAGTCCTTGTCGACGAGCCGCAGGCTCCGGCATGGGCACAGCCAATCATCCGGTACCTTCAAACAGGAGATCTTCCCGATGAGCAAGAAGACGCAGAAAGAGTAGCCCGTCAATCAAGGATGTACAAATTTGTTGACAACATTTTGTACAAGAAAAGACCGAACGGAGTGAAATTGAAGTGCATTTGCTGGGAAGATGGACAGAAGCTGTTGGAAGAGATACATGAAGGAATGTGTGGCTCTCATATTGGGTCGCGCGTGCTTGGCGGCAAGGTGTTCCGTCAAAGATTCTACTAGCCGACAGCCCTTCAAGACGCCTTGGCGGTGGTCATCAGGTGCGAAGCATGCCAGTTCCACTCCAAGGACATCCACCGGCCAGCTCAAGCCCTCCAAACCATCCCTCTCTCCTGGCCTTTCTCGGTCTGGGGGCTCGACATCGTCGGCCCCTTCCCCCCTGCTACCGGGGGCTTTGAATTCTTGTACGTTGCAATCGACAAGTTTACAAAGTGGCCTGAGGTAGAGACAGTGAGAAAGGTGATGGCATAGTCAGCTATCAAGTTCCTCAAAGGATCGGTTGCTCATTTTGGTGTACCCAACAGGATCATCACCGACAATGGCACCCAGTTCACAAGCCGCGCCTTCACAACATATTGCCAAGAACTTGGAAACAAGATCTGCTACGCTTCTGTTGCTCACCCAAGGAGCAATGGACAAGTAGAAAGGGCAAATGCAGAAGTGCTGCATGGTCTCAGGACCAGAACTTTCGACAGGCTGCACAAGTGTGGAAGGTACTGGGTGGAAGAGTTGCCGGCGGTTCTTTGGTCAATCAGAACGACACCAAGTCGAGCCACTGGCCAGACACCCTTCTCCCTTGTATATGGTGTAGAAGCGGAGCTCCCCACGGAACTCAGATATGGGTCACCTTGAGTTTTGGCCTTCGATGAGGAGGATCAAGATGAGTTACGGCAAGATGATGCCATGCTCCTTGAGGAAGATCGTTTCCGGGCTGCTGTCCGTGCTACACGGTACCAGCAAGCCTTGCGCCGCTACCATAGCTGCAAGGTTAGCGCTAGGAACCTTTAGGAAGGCGACCTTGTCCTTCGTCGGATCCAATCCACGAAGGGTCAAAACAAGTTGACGCCGAAGTGGGAGGGCCCTTACTGGGTGGTATGAGTCACTAGGCCCGGCGCAGTCCGCCTAGAGACCGAAGATGGCACTCCTGTGCTCAACTCATGGAATATTGAGCATCTTCACAAGTTTTACCCATAAGGCGCGGTTGCCGGGCTACCCGACAACCTCTTTTGTACAAGCTTGCCGGCAAGGCATGTAATCCTTTGTACAGAGCCGGGCACAGATCCCGTGCACAATGAATAAAAGTTAAGTGTTTCACAACTCTTTGTCCAAGTACATATTTATTTATGTGTTGCAGGCAGTGTTGTGTTGCATTCTACCTTGCATAGGATGATTAACGAACCGTCAAGGTTCCAGCCTCCCCTTTTCTCTTCTTTCTTTTTCTCAAAGGACAGAAGGGTTCCTCGCGTGCAAATTTCCCAGGGGGAGTGACGGTATGGATACCAAGTGACGTTCAAGATATCGTTCGACGACAAGAAGCTCACAATCGCCACGACACACATCCTCCGTCTTAGAGCTGCCGGCCTCACCATTGAAATGGTGGGTGCCAATTTCCTTCGCCGCTGCATCGCTCCTCTCCAGAACAAGGACAGGCCCACCTGGGATTACAAGAACGCGGTAGATATCATGCGGGTGCAGAAGAGGAGTTCAAGAAATGGGTCGAGGAAACGCAAATCTGGTATGCAGAATGCCTCCAAGAGCTCCATGAATGCCAAACCCAGCTTGCCAAGGCCAAGGAATAGTTTCTTTTGGAGAAGGCAGAGGCCGGCAATTTACAAGAGGAGGCTACGCAAAGGATAGCGGCAGCCGATGCAGAATTGAACGAGTGCAAGATTGGTCTTGACTCTCACGAGGAAGAGCTTGCCGCTCGTGAGGCAGAACTTGCCGCTAAGCTTTGCGGCAAGGATGACGAGATCCAGGCTCTCATTGCGCGGCAGACCTAGGAGCTGGAGCGAGGGCATAAAGAGGCAATTGAAGCTCAAGCCACAGAGCATGCCAGCAAGTTCAAGGAGGCCGTCGATGCGGTCGAAGCCGCAGAGGCTGCCAAGAACGAGCTGGAAGGAAAAGTGCAAAAGCTTGACGCGGATATCGCCGACAGCGGCAAGGACATCTTGGCGCTCAAAGCAGACATGGACAAGACAACTCACACCTTGGCGGAGCTGCAAACCTCAGTGCCTGCCAAGAGCTAAGAGCTCACCAAGGCCAATGATGTTATTGCAGATCACAAGATGAAGCTGGCTTCCTTGGAGAAATCCCTTGACGCCGCCAAGGAGCGTGAGAAGATCTTGACAAAGGACCTCCAAGACGAGAAGGCCTTGGTCACGAGCACCGCCAACACCTTGAACGAACTCAAGAACGCCTACAAGCTTTGGACTAATCGTCTTGTGGTTGCTGTGGAGAACCTCACCACACAGCTTTCCGTCATGGGCTTGCCGGAATACCACTACTCCACCACTGAAGGGGACACCGCCAGTGCCAGGCTTACTCTTTTCTTTGAAAGCTTGATCGAGGCACTGGAAAAGCACCACGAAGCTCGAGCCGCACACCTTGCCAGCGAATCTCGCAATCTTTGCCGGGACGTCCTCTTCAAGGTGCTCGTCAAGTTGGTGTACCGGAACCCAAGTCTTGATCTCTCCAAAGTCTTCACCAGCCTGCTGAAGGGAGCCGACACCAAGGCCGTCGAAGAGCTTGTCGCGCCCATCGCCGACAGGGTCGGCCAGATCCCCAAGACAGAGGGCCAGCATAGGCACTAATTCTCCTTGTATCATCTTGTCGCAAGTGCAGTCTATGTAAAAGACAAATCTATCTGAGAACTGTACTGTGCTTTTGATGTAATATGGCTTGTGTTCTGAATGGATGTATGCATGCTATTTCTCTTGCCTTATTCCGTCTTTGCATAATTTTCTTTACCCTACGCTGGCCGGAATCTTACCGGTGTGCGTACTCTTGCCACGAGCGCTTGAGGAACGGGTCCTTAGCAGCTTGCCAGAAGTGCCGCTGCTGGCAAGGTTACACTTGATGATCACAACGCAACCGCTTAAGTTGTTGAGCAGACTCGAAACAAAGTAAGAGCGTAGCTGATCACGACAAGGTTCCTTAGCGTGCAGGTTTCTCATACAAAGGCCAAAATCGTTCAAGGAGAAATTGCAACTACAACAAAGAATTTATTTCAAAGTTTTTCAACTTAGCTTTTTCTTTCTTGTACTTCCTGTCGTAGAACGATATCTTGAATGTCACTTGGTATCCATATCGTCACTCCCCCCGGGAAATTTGCACGCGAGGAACCCTTCTGTCCTTTGAGAAAAAGAAAGAAGAGAAAAGAGGAGGCTGGAACCTTGACGGTTCGTTAATCATCCTATGCAAGGTAGAATGCAACACAACACTACCTACAACACATAAATAAATATGTACTTGGACAAAGAGTTGTGAAACACTTAACTTTTATTCATTGTGCACGGGATCTGCGCCCAGCTCTGTACAAATGATTACATGCCCTGCCGGCAAGCTTGTACAAAAGAGGTTGCCGGGCAGCCCGGCAACCGTGCCTTACGGGTAAAACTTGCGAAGATGCTCAATATTCCATGAGTTGAGCACAGGGGTGCCATCTTCAGTCTCTAGGCGGACTGCGCCGGGCCTAGTGACTCATACCACCCGGTAAGGGCCCTTCCACTTCGGCGTCTACTTGTTTCGACCCTTCGTGGACTGGATCCGACGAAGGACAAGGTCTCCTTCCTCAAGGTTCCTGGCGCTAACCTTGCGGCTATGGTAGCGGCACAAGGCTTGCTGGTACCGTGCAGCACGGACAGCAGCCCGAAAACGATCTTCCTCTAGGAGCGTGGCATCATCTTGCCGTAACTCATCTTGATCCTCCTCATCGAAGGACAAAACTCGAGGTGACCCGTATCTGAGTTCCGTGGGGAGCACCGCTTCTGTACCATATACAAGGGAGAAGGGTCTCTGGCCAGTGGCTCAACTTGGTGTCATTCTGATTGACCAAAGAACCGCCAACAACTCTTCCACCCAGTGCCTTCCACACTTGTGCAGCCTGTTGAAAGTTCTGGTCCTGAGACCACGCAACACTTCTACATTTGCCCTCTCTACTTGTCCATTGCTCCTTGGGTGAGCAACAGAAGCGTAGCAGATCTTGTTTCCAAGTTCTTGGCAATATGTTGTGAAGGCACGGCTCATGAACTGGGTGATGTTGTCCGTGATGATCCTGTTGGGTACACCAAAATGAGCAACAAATCCTTTGAGGAACTTGATAGCTGACTGTGCCGTCACCTTTCTCACTGGCTCTACCTTAGGCCACTTTGTAAACTTGTCGATTACAACGTACAAGAATTCAAAGCCCCCGGTAGCACGGGGGACTGAGAAAGGCTAGGAGAGAGGGATGGTTTGGAGGGCTTGAGCTGGCTAGTGGATGTCCTTGGAGTGGAACTGGCATGCTTCGCACCAGATGACCACCGCCAAGGCATATTGAAGGGCTGTCGGCCAGTGGAATCCTTGATGGAACGCCTTGCCGACAAGCATGCGCGACCCAATATGAGAGCCACACATTCCTTCATGTATCTCTTCCAACAGCCTCTGTCCATCTTCCCAGCAAATGCACTTTAATTTCACTCCATTCGGTCTTTTCTTGTACAAAATGTTGTCAACAAATTTGTACATCCTTGATTGACGGACTACTCTTTCTGCGTCTTCTTGCTCATCGGGAAGATCTCTTGTTTGAAGGTACCGGATGATTGGCTGTGCCCATGCCGGAGCCTGCGGCTCGACGACAAGGACTAAAGGTACTTCTTCCTCTGCGGGAGCGCTTGCTTCGACGGCAAGAATCTGGCTTGCCGAAAGCTGCGGCTCACCTGCCAAGGGTGTCTTGTCGGTGGTATCTACTTTCTTGGCGGCTGCCGGCAGCTCTGCCGGAAAGAAACCACCAACATCTTCCTTTCTTTTCTTCGCCAGTCTTGATGGTGTAACGGATGGCTGAGTCAAATGGAGCACAAAAGTCCCTGGTTCCACAGGCAGCTTTTGGGTGGCATGCTTCAACAGGTCATCGGCAATTTCATTCTGGGCACGAGGAACGTGCTCTGCTTGCAGACCGTCAAAGTGCTGTTCCAATTTCCTCACTTCATCAACATATGCCTCCATCAAGGGGCTCTGGTAATCCTTGTTGACCCGCCTCACCACATGCTGCGAGTCGCCCCTGATAATCAATTTTTGAATACCAAGGGCGATTGCAATGCGCAGGCCGGCTAGCAATCCCTCGTACTCAGCAGTGTTGTTTGTGGCCTGTTCCCTGGGAAAATGCATCTGAAGCACAGACTTGAGGTGCTCTCCGGTGGGTGCTATAAGCAGCATGCCGGCACCGGCGCCTTTCAGTGTGAAAGCACCGTCAAAGTACATGATCCAATCATCAATAGTTTCCTCTTCGGGGAGAGAGGTCTCTGGAATTTCTTCGTCTAACATTGGGGTCCATTCTGCAATGAATTTTGCCAAGGCTCTGCTTTGAATTGTTGAGGTACTCTCGAACTTCAAATCAAAGCTTGACAACTTCAATTCCCACTCCACAATCCTACCGGTGGCTTCTGGATTTCTCAGAATTCATTGCAAAGGAAAGCGAGTGACGACGGTGACTTGGTGTGCTTGAAAGTAGTGGCACAACTTCCTTGAGGCCATGAGAAGGCCAAAGAGCAACTTCTGCATGCCAGAAGACCTCGACCTAGCCTCTTGCAGTAGAGAGCTGACAAAGTAGACTGGGCGCTGCACCATCTTCTTCTTCTACACAATTGGTTGATCTGGCTCACTTGCTTGCACAATCTTAAGCTTGTCGGCACCTGACCTTGCCGGAGAAGACTCTGGCTTGTCTGGTAATGGCTCTGCGACTGCTGCCTCCTCTTCATCTGCCTCTCTTTCAGCCACAAGTGCAGCACTAACTACTTGATTCGTTGCGCTAAGTATAGCAGCAATGTCTCTTGCGGCCTAGGCGCAACTAGGACTGGCGGAGAGGACAGGTACTCCTTCAAATCTTGGAGCACGGCCTCCGCTTCCGGAGCCCAAGTCACTGGGCCTGCCTTTTTCAATATCTTGAAAAACGGCAAGGCGCGCTCTGCTGATTTGGAGATGAACCTGCTGAGTGCGGCAACGCAGCCGGCAAGACGCCTGACGTCCTTAACACGTCTTGGTGCTTTGATCTGTTTGATTGCTTTGATCTTGTCGGGGTTGGCTTCAATCCCTCTCTGATACACAAAGAACCCAAGAAGCTTGCCGGACGGAACACCGAACACGCATTTCTCGGGGTTGAGCTTCAAGTTGAGTTTGCGCAAGTTTGCAAATGTTTTTCCAAATCTTGGATTAGCGTTGACTTATCCTTGGTTTTGACCACAATATCATCCATGTAGGTTTCCACATTTCTGTGCAGCTATGGCTCAAAACCGATCTGAACTGCTCTGGCAAAGGTTAGCTCGGCACTCTTCAACCCGAAGGGCATTCATAAAAAGCAATACGTGCCACATGGGGTGATGAGCGCCGTTTTCTCCTCATCTTCCTTGGCCATAAAAATCTGATGATAACCAGAATAGGCGTCAAGAAAAGAGAGTAATTCACAGCTGGTAGTGGAGTCTACAATCTGGTCGATGTGCGGCAAAGGGAATGGGTCCTTTGGACAAGGTTTATTTATATCAGTGAAGTCGATACAAAGCCTCCACTTCCCATTTGCATTGCGCACTACCACTGGATTGGCTAACCATGTGGGGTGTAGAACTCCTCTGACCAGGTATGCTGCCTCCAACTTCTTGATCTCTTCGGCAATAAACTCTTGCCGCTCCAAGGCTTGCTTTCTGACCTTCTGCTTGACGGGTCTCGCATGGGGGCAGACAGCAAGGTGGTGCTCAATTACCTCTCTAGGAACACCGGGGATGTCAGATGCTTGCCAGGCAAACACATCGACATTCGCCCATAGGAAGGCAACGAGCGCGCTTTCCTCTTTGTCACTGAGAGTGGCACTTATGGAAAAAGTGCCACTCGTCCCATCTTCCCTTGCAGAGACTTGCTTGGTCGCCGGTGCAGGGGCCTTGGCTTTCTTGCTCTTGCCGGTAGAGCTCTCTGGTATGTCCTCAACAGGCATGCTGCACTCTAAAGTGTGCTTCCCGGAGTCCTTATCAGAGGTCTTGCCAGTCTTCTTCTTCTTTTCTCCCCAGGAGCTTTGCTGGCAGGAGCATGTACCTCAATGGTAGATGCTGCGATTGCCTCCCGGTAGAGCTTGTCGGCGCAGATGATTGCGTCCTTCTGGTTGGATTTGATGGTGATGACACCCATTGGCCCTGGCATCTTGATGCCATTGTACGCGTACTGCGACGCATCCATGAACTTTGCCAGTGCGGGGCGGCCCAGAATCCCATTGTAAGGCAGTAGCATCTTGACGATGTCGAAGACAATCTTCTCCGTCCGGTAGTTGAGCTCGCTACCAAACGTAACCAGCAATGTAATCTGGCCCTTTGGCTTGTTCCTCCCCGGACCGATCCCTTGGAAAGTACCTGTTTCCTCGAGATCCTTGTCGGGGATCTGCAGCCTCTTGATCACATCTGGAGAGATCAAGTTCAAGCTGGCCCCACTATCAACCAGCATCTTTGTCACCTTGAGGTTGCAGATTGTTCGTGAAACCAACAATGGCAAACACCCGACCGCAGTAGTGCGATCAGGGTGATCCTTGGCGTCAAAGATGATGGGCACGTGCGACCACTTGAGTGGCTTTTGTGCTTCCATCACCGGCTCCACTGCATTCACTTCGCGGACCCAATGCTTCAGTTGCCGGTACGAGGAGTGCAAAGATGCACTTCCGTCAACACACATGGCATCCACTGCATTCTGGAACTCCTTGTCGGACCCCTCTTCGTCCTCCTCCTCATCATCATCTCCTTTCTGGCCCTGGGCGGCCTTCTCTTTCGGCTGCTTGGCCTTGCCGCGGCGGCCTCCGCGGCCACCACGGTTTTGCTTGCCGGACCCTCCGACACCATCCTGGCCCTTCTCCTTGTCACGCTTCTCATACTCTTGCTTCTGCTTCTCGGCAAGTTGCTGTACTTGCCGACACTGCTGGAGGTCATGGCCTTTGGTGCGGTGGATCTTGTAGTATGGCCCATCGGTCTTGCCGGCCTTGTCGCCTGCTGCGGCCTCCTGGCAATCAGCGCATCTGGCAACCTCCTTGCCGGGGCTTTCTGCCTTGGGCTTCTTGGCGGCGTTGGTGTCATCGGACCATTTGACGGCCATCACTGATTTGCCTTTGTGCTTCCTGTTGCACTTTTGGCCCTTCTTCTACGGGGTTGATGCGCCGTCTGCGTCGTCGTCCTCAGAGTCGACTTCGGCGCTAGCATCTTCCCCAGGGAGTCGCCTCCCATCTTTAGCACGTGCACATTTATCCACCAAAGCGTACAGCTCATTGATGGTTCTGACCTTCTCGATGTTCATCTCAGATCGCATTCTGCGGTTGTGCACATTCGTGTGGAACGCGGCGCAAACAGCTGCGGGGTTAACATCAGGGATGATGTGGTGTACATGGCTAAACCTTTTAATATATTTGCGGAGGGGCTCACCATCTCTCTGGGGTATCACGTATAGATCGCTAGTGTCGGTGGTAAAACCAGCAGACCTCGGGGTAGGGGGTCCTCAGCTGTGTATCTCGGATCGGTGGTAACAGGAACGAAGGAGACAGTATTTATCCAGGTTCGGGCCCTCTCGAAGAGGTAATACCCTATGTCCTACTTTGATTATATTGATGATGATGTATCGAGTACAGGCTTGATCTACCTCGAGATCGTAAGGAGAGATCTAACCCTAAGGCTAGGTGAATGGTAATTGTGATTCGGTTCCCTCTACGGGCTAAACCCTTTGGCTTATATAGACGCCAGGTAGGGCATCTAGGGTTACATAGTCAGTATCCAGGGATGCGTATGGAGGCGGTAGGAGATGTCTTGGAGTATAAGCCAAGTCTTCGGCAGGTGCGATCTTGATCACGCCCAGGCGTGTGGCTTCCGGAGTCCGTCCGAATGAGCGATGAGGGCCTGCAGGCCCAGCCGAGGACTATGGGCCGACTAGGTTAGCACCCCCTAGTCCAGGACACCGTCAGTAGCCCCCGAATGGGTCTTCTATGCCGAGGACGACTTCTTTGATTTTAACGACTTCGGATCCGAAGTCCTTGGCTCGATAGACGAGTTCTCCCTTTCTGTTGACACTTTTCTTTATTTGGAGCCGCCATGGACCACTCCTCGAAGGAGGGGCATCCCTTGAATAGGATCCTACCAAACCCGCTCCGTGTCTGAAGACGTGGGGTTACTTAGCCTTGAAGGCCTGCCACGTAGGTGTGAACAGTGCTTCTAGCTTGACAACTTTATCGAAGCGGCACTACCCACGACCAGGCGGGCAGTTACTGCTCACTCGAATCATGGCCCAAGGCAATCCTCTTATTTGCACGTCCCATCAAAATGGAGATCATTCCCATTTTCTAAGGGATATCATTAATATTTTGTTTCTCCCTACACGCATAACGACATCTTTTTATGGGGAAATGGCGATTTCAACGGCGCTGCCGAAGGAACTCTTGGCATTTTATCAGCCTATATAAGAGCAAAGGGATAGCGATGGGAAAAGCATGCTCCCCTTCCTTCCTGCCTGCTGCCTCTCGAGCTCCAGCGCCCAGATCCAATCCCGAATTCATCTTGCTCCCTTAGCGCTTCTCCACCTCCATCCCCCGCAATGGCGGAGAACACCCTCAAGGGGCACCGGGACCTCACGGAGGCCACCATCTTGGAGCTACACTGCGCGGGGTACATTCCCACTGAGGTCAGCACTCACGTGCCGGATCCGCACCATCGAGTACCCGCTCCCCATCCTGGGGAGAGGGTTGTCTTCGTCCCCCACTTCATCAGAGGTCTGGGGTTCCCGCTGCATCCTTTCATAGCGTGGGATCATATTCTTTTACAAGCTAGCTTTCCACCATCTGGCCCCAAACTCCATTCTCCACCTCGCCTCTTTCATCACCGTCTGTGAGGCCTTCCTCCGCATCGAGCCGCACTTCGGGTTGTGGCTGAAGATCTTCGGCATCAAGCCGAGATCCAGTGGCTCCGAGCTTGCAGAGTGCGGGGGCGTGATGATTAGCAAGAACCAGAAGGTGGGCTGGTTCAAAGGCACCTTCATAGAGACCATCAAGGAGTGGCAGTGCGAGTGGTTTTATATCACCGAGCCACTCGCCGTTGGCCAAGCCGAGGTTCCAGCGTTCTCGGCTGGTCCTCCGAAGAAGCTTGCGTCCAGGAGGAGGAAGGGCATGGACTAGGGGAACCCAGCGGAGGTGAAGGCACTGCTCTAGAAGATCGAGTTCTGGACAGACAAGAAGGACCTCAAGCTGGCGGACGTGGTGAACGTCATGCTCCACCGCCGTGTCCTGCCCCTCCAATCCCGGGTCACCCTGATGTGGGCGTACAAGCCCGAGGATGCGGTGCCTATCCACCACTTCTTCTGCTCCACACCGGCCGGGATGTGGACGCTGCTGTTCAAGTCGTCCAAGGACGCGTTTCCGGCCGGGAGGGATCTCGGCTTCGAGGCCGCCCACGACGCCCCGAGGTAATTTTTAGTACACAGCTCTACACTCCGTGTTTCTTCGAACCTCAAACTCCGGCTGACCAATCAATTGTATATTTGCAGAAGTGGATCTCCAAGGCGCAGCGAATGCTGTGCCCGGTGCCGTTGCCCGAGGAGGAGAGAACTTCCCAACTCACGGCCCTCTTAACCGAGGAGCCGCACGTGGTGATCCCCAAGGAGTCGAAACCTCCGAGGGGCTGGGTGGGCCTCCGAGCACGGGAGACTTTGGTCACCCGGTCTGAGGAGACCCACGCCTCCTCCACCCACGAGGATGAAGCGGAGAAGGACACAGGGGAAGGAAATCCTTTCCTCAAGGGGAAGAGGGCGATGTCCGAGGGCGTCGAGGAGGAGGCGAGGCCGAAGGGTCTGAAAAAGCCGCGCAAGGCCTCCGCCAATCCTGCCCTGTCGGAGAAGGCCAACTACTCCGATGAGTTGGACGGGGACCTCCTTGAGCTGGGGAGGGAGAAGCCGGTGCCCCAAAGGTACGTTTATTATGACCAAATTTGGACTTCAAAAGCCTGTTCATCAAATGAGACTTATAAAGGCATTTTACCAGCCCGCCCAAGGTACGCCTCAGCGGCGACACTTCGAGCGGGCTGCCTCCGTCGGACAATGGGACACCCGAGCGCGCCAAGACTCCCCCAGCTCTCGAGGGGCTGGGGGAAGCGACATCCGATCCGGCCCCCCAGTCAACACAACGGGTCCGAGGTACCGCTCATCATGGCCGAGGTTGAAACTTCGGCCGCACAGGGCCAAGGGGAGGTAGTCCCCGAGGTCCCCAAGGAAGGGCTGGGCCAGACATCGGCCCAGCCTGAACGATCTCCGGTGCCAACGCCACAGCCGGAGACCCTCGTGTCCAGCACCTCGATGGTGGGTTCAGAGGTTGCACCGCCCCCGTCTCTCGCTCCAGGGCGGGCCGCCGCGGGATGGGCCGAGGAGATGGAGGTAGCCTTAACGGGCTCCTCCATCGCAGAAGAGCACCGCGCCCTGATCGGCACGGCGCTGCATGGCTTCCGGTCCGCAGATGCCAGAATGCGTGAGGTCTTCAAGGGCCTTGTCAAGAGCTTCAAGGTATACTTCTTTATATTTGTATTACGAATAACCTCCATGCTTAAAATTGCTTGTGAAAGCTGGCTTCTGTCTGAAGACTTTTTGCTTATATCGTAGCGTAGCATTTGTAAGAGCACAACCAGCCAGTAGCCCCCGAGCCTGAAGCTAGTTTTGAGAAACTGGCTTTGGGGTCAAAGCTTGAGAATAGTAGGCGCTGATTCAGTAGCCCCCAAGACTCTGGCCAGCCTTCAAAAAAGGACTGACCAGGGGACTGAAGTCGAAAACAGGGACTAAGGCGTGAGTGTATGCTTGTAGGTGTCGACCTCGGCTCCGAACTCCACCTCCGAGGAGATAGCGGAGATGAGTCGAAAGTTCAAGAGGTCCGAGGAGGACCTCGATCTGATGCAGAAGCAGATCGAGCTGTCTCAAGGTAAACTTCAAGAAGTTGCGAGGGCATCAAATTTACTTTGAAAATGCTCTAAATTTTGTTTAATGCTGACGCCAAGCTATTTTACGTGACAGCCGCTATGGCAGAGCTTGAGGCGCTTAAGACTGAGCTGGCGAAAGCTCGGCAAGAGGCCGAGCAGCAGAAGGCTATGGCCACCAAGGCCGAGGAGGATCTGGCCACTGAAAAGGTGGCTAGGGACAAGGACCAGGCACGAATCCTGGAGGTGGAGGAGAGCCTGAAGGGAGTGTACCAAGAGCGCGATGCCCTTTAGAACAAGGAGAAGGTGGCGAGCGCGAAGCTCGAGAAGCTGTGCCTGGTGCACGCCGATGTCCAGACCCAGGCCCGGGCCGACCGTGAAGTGCTTCAGCAAGTGAAGCAGATCGCTGCTGGTAAGCTATTTTTACTTCAGTGTGTATTCGGCCGCAAGGGGTTCGTCGGGCTCACCCAGCTATGGCGATCCACAGAGGCCTTCGCGGATCTTCCGAGGCGTGCGGCGAACGCCGGCCGCTATTATAGCGCGCGGGAGGGCCACGCCACGGAGAGAGCATTCTGGCAACAATTCCAGACGCCCTCGAATCCGGAGCTGCTGAATCATCAGATGAAGCAGTTGATGGAGCTCTTCTGCATGGTGAAGCTGGCACTCCAAGACCTCTGCGTCAACCTTTGGCCCGCGGAGGCGTTGCCGACCAGCTTCTTCGGGTTCTTTGCCCGGCTGTGAGACGCCGGCCCCCAAGTGATGCGCTGGAAGCATTCCACGTGCCTGAAGGGTGCTCAGCGGGTGTATGCCCACGTGAAGACGCACTATCCACGCGTTGAAGCGGTAGTCGTGGCCGCCGGGCCCCCCGAAGGGAAGGAATGGACCGTGGAGCAGTACCTATCCCAGGTGGCGGAAGGAGCCCGGATCACCGAGGCCGAGTGTCCTAAGGACACTATGTATTTTTAGATAGTACTTTGGAATGCCGAAGTCTGGTGGAATGTAAAAAACTTCCTTTTTGTTCGAAATGAATGCGGCTTTATATTCCGACATATTATTCTGTGTTTTATTTTTTGACTCCTGTGTGACCATGTTAAACTAAAAGTGACCAGTCGTCGGCTTCAACCACTTTGTACAGTACACAGAGGGTGTTTCCTATGCAATCATGACCCTTAGCCGATGTCTTGGCTCCCGAAGGCGGTCCGTGCACATGGAAATGAGGCAATCATACTATAGTGGTTTTATAGCTTTCACTTAGTTGTAGGAGCTTGACTGTGAGGGCTGTTGACGAGCCCTCGGTATGTGAAGTGGTTGGCTGTGTAGCCGGGGTTGATGCCGCTAACCACTTTGGCTGACTTAATAAAAAGCTCTTCGTTTAACACGGGTGATCTCAAACGATACATTGCTTGACACTGTCTTTGGATGGCCAACCAGTTTACGCTTACCAAGACAGTCAGTTTTCAGCTTTCTCCACCGAGGCGCTTTGCCATTCGAGATGGCAGCGCAATCGCAGTGGTTCTCCCTTTACACCCTCAGTCGAATGGATTGGAAACATAAGGGGTAAGCACAGGAGCTGGGCAACCCAACTATTGACCAAAATCAAGGTTCGAAACTAATGCATATAACGCAACATCCGAGACGCCGAATATATACATCGGACTTGTAGTGGGGGCATGAGATTAAAAGCGAAGCCCTTGGTAATGTAAATGACAGTTGTATCGTGAAAATATACTTTTGGCTCAAAGGCAGTGGATATAAGGAAATGCGCACTGACCTCGAGGGGGGCACTTTCTTTATTTTATGTGGTCAAGCCGTACATGCCGAGCTTTGACAAAAGAGATTCACAAAAGATACAATTGAAAATAAAAAAAAGAAAAGGAGTAAAAATAGGGCGCACATGTTTGTCGGGTTTAGTAGCCCGAGTCCCTCCCTGTCGCACGTTTGCGTCTCCGTGCTGTTGACCAGCTCGCCTTCGTTGATAGCAAAGTGGGTATGGATTGTATACAACCTCGGCCGTTTGTTTGCTTGATGCTTTCATCGGTGGAGTCCTTGAAAAAGGTGTGCAACTACCGCTTGGGTGGTTTAATCCATATGGATATGCCATTGCCGTCAGGGCCTTTTACAGCGCCCTGCTGGTATGCAAGTCCGAAGTGCGTTGCTGTTCGGTTGAGCCGACAACGACGCATTTTTTGATTCGGCTCCTCGGCTGCCCATGGAATGTTTAGTGCAAAGTTATGCACCCTAGGGACGTAATGCCCTTCCAAGGGGAGGCAAACAAGGAGCATGTGCCCTTATTTGTGGTGAGCGGATGCCTGACCGAGGTCGGCCTATGCAGCCCGTGTGCGCTTTGATGAGCCGGGCCTGTGTTTAGTTGCATGAGCTACCTCCTCGCTTGTCTGTACTTCGGCTGCGAAAGACGCGGTCTGCTCCTCCATTCGGAGGGAGCATTCGGTGTTACCATTAACTGTAATAACACCATTAGGTCCTGGCATTTTCATCTTTAAGTATGCGTAATGCGGGACTGCGTTAAAGCGAGCAAATGCGGTGCGCCCGAGCAGCGCGTGGTATCAGCTCCGGAAGGGGACTATGTCGAAGATTAACTCTTCGCTTCGAAAGTTCTCAGGTGACCCGAAGACTACCTCTAGAGTCACTGTTCCCGTGCAGCGAGCTTCGACACCTGGTATGACACCTTTAAAGGTGCTGGTACTGGGCTTGATTCGAGATGAGTCTATGCCCATCTTTCTGATTGTGTTCGTGTAGATTAAATTGAGGCTGCTGCCTCCGTCCATGAGGACGCGCGTCAGATGGAATCCGTCAACGATCGGATCCAAGACCAAAGCAGCCGATCCGCCATGTCGTATGCTAGTCGGATGATCATGTTTGTCAAATGTCATTGGTTATGCCGACCACGGATTGAACTTCGGGGCAACAGGCTCTAGGGCGTAAATGTCCCGAAGTGCTTGTTTCCTCTCCTTTTTAGGGATGTGGGTGACGTAAATCATGTTCACGTCTTTCACCTCGTGAGGAAACTGTTTCTAACCTCCATTACTGTGTCGCCGAGGTTCATCCTCGTCTTCACTGCGAGGTTGGGCTTTACTTTGGCCCTCCGTCGCCAATTTTCCGGTCTGCTTGAAGACCCAGCAGTTCCGGTTGGTGTGGGTTGCTGGTTTGTCCGAGGTGCCATGGATCTGGCACGGTCTGTCGAGGATCTTATCTAGCTGGCTGGGTCCATCTTTGTTCCCTTTAAAGGGCTTCTTTTTCTGCCCGGATCTAGGTCCGTTGAACCCTACATTTACTGCGGCATCCTCGTTATCGCTCCCGCCATTTTTATGCCTGCGCTTATTCTTATTATGCCTGGGCTTTCCATTGGCGTCACGGGTTTCCGAGGTGCCTGCCTCACCATTGTGAGTACTACGGGCCAGCCAAATATCCTTTCCCGCGCAAAAGCGGATCATAAGTGAGGTGAGGGCCGCCATGGTCCTCGGCTTATCTTGCCCAAGCTGGCGCGCAAGCCATTCATCTCGGATGCTGTGCCGGAAGGCGGCGATCGCCTCGGCGTTGGGGCAATCTACAATTTGGTTCTTTTTAGTTAAGAACCTGTTGCAGAATTTCCTTGCCGACTCACCGGGTTGCTAAATGACAGGGCTGAGATTGTCGGCGTCTGGAGGTCGGACATAAGTGCCCTGAAAGTTTGCCCTGAAGGCATCCTCGAGTGCTTCCCAGCTCCCGATGGAATGAGGAGGCAGGCTATTCAGCCAATGCCTCGCCGGCCCCTTTTGTTTGAGCGGCAAATATTTGATAGCATGGAGATCGTCTCCCTTGGCCATGTCGATATGGAGAAGGAAATCTTCGATCCACACTGTTGGGTCAGTAGTGCCATCATATGACTCGATGCTAATGGGCTTAAACCCATCAGGGAACTGATGTTCCATTACCCTGTCTGTAAAACAGATCGGGTGAGCGGGACCTCGGAACCGAGCAGTCTCGCATCGAACATCGGGAGATATCCGTGTGTAAGCTTGGTCCCGGGCTCGGCCGTTCCTGTCCATCTAGGCATCATAGCCATCGAGCCCGGCTGGCGCACGCCCTCTGGATCTGTAGATGGACCGAGGGAGCGCCCGGTTTGCCTCTATCAGGCGTCGTGTGCCGTAAGGCTCGAAGTGATCAATGGAATCCTTGCCATGACGGTGTGTCGTTGTTTGGGTGTGGAAATTTCCCGGTACTGGCCTGTCGCGCCCTCAAGGGGGTCGGTCAGGTTCATCAGCCCGTCCGCGTGTTAAGAACACATCGTCGGTTAGTTCTTCGTCCAACTCGGGCAGCAAACGCCTGCGCGGGTAAGATTTAGGCGTGCTACGGCGCCGTTCTTCGAGGTCTTGCTTAGCCAAGACTATCTCGACCCACTTGTCATTTAGTGCGTCTTAATTGGCTTGCAGCTGCTGCTGCTTCCGTTTCATGCTTCGGGCGGTGGCCACAAGGCGTCGCCAGAACCGTTCTTGCTCAAAGGGGTCCTTGGGGACTATAAATTCCTCGGTGCCAAGGCTCTCATCCTCCTCAGATTGAGGTAAGTAATTGTCGTCAACCCCTTCGGAGAGGTCATCAGGGTCCTCATCTTCGGGGATTCATGTCGGGCTGTGTGGCCGCCCTGGGGAGGCTTGAAAATCCTCTCCCGGGTTATCGGCATCGTCTGCCGCCGCGTTGATGTTGGTGGCAGTGGTGTCGTGCCCGCTGGGGTCCCCGTTGGCGCCTCTCCCGCGCCTTCGCCGACATCTTGACGGGTTCTTGGGAGTGTTTACCATATATACGTCGTAGGTGGATGTTGTCGTCCACTTGCCAGTATTAACCAGTGGCGTAGTGGTTTCTGTAGGGCCGTGGACATCTTCATCCATGTCGGTAGCCTCGTCATAGTCTAACACGTCGGTTAAATCATCGATCATGGCGACTAGGTGGGTGGAGGGTGGGACATAAATCTCCCAATCATCGGCTTTAAGTCCGATCTTGTCATAGACCGAGGTCTGACCGTCCGAGATTGATAAGCTCTGGATACGGTCGAGCATCTCGTTTAGGTGAGATAATTCCTCGGGGTTCATGGCCTGGCTATAAGCCGGGCTGACTCGAAGTACGATGGGTGGGTCGCTTGACGCGTCCTCAGCCTCGTGAGGGGCCGGGGTTGACTCCGGATCTGGCACCCGGGTCGGTTCCAAACCCGACGTAGTATCCGAAGACGGGTCCGAACCAACGTTGGGGCTTGACGCCGGGACGAGGTTGCCCGAGGCGGAGGTAATTGATTCCTCCGCGGGGCCTTGAGGGGCCAATGGGCTTGGCCCGACGTCCTTGAGGGAGATCGGTTCCAGGGTTGAGCCCCCGATGTCTGATAAGCCCTCGACCCGACTCGGCGCCCATCCTGAAAGGACGATCTGTGATAGCCTGGCTTAATAGGGATGGTAGACTACTCATATCAATAAGGAATTCCTTCTTTTCCGGGAGCCCATTCGGAAAGAACTCCAAAGTTAAGCGTGCTCAGCTTGGAGTAATTTCAGGATGGGTGACCGACCGGGAAGTTGGTCCCGGGTGCGCACGAGTGAGGACAAAGTGCGCAGGAAAGACTAGTATTGATCTGTGGGGCCAGTCTAGATCCCGCCAGGAGTAACGACCATCGGCGGGTGTGTCCGGGGCGTTACAAGTTGGTATCAGAGCTGACCCTCGTCATTACACGGATGTTTGCGGGCCAGGTGCGCGGTCATGTTGTGCATGACGTTTGTGACCAGTCGTGGCACACCGCTTGGCACATGTGCTGGACTGGACGCACAGACATATGTGCCAAGAGGGAATGTTCTTGTGGCCCGACGAGGACGTTGGTTCCTCTGAGTGGGGGTGTATGTGATAGCCTGGCTTAATAAGGATGATAGACTACTCATATCAATAAGGAATTCCTTCTTTTCCGGAAGCCCATTCAGAAAGAACTCCAAAGTTAAGCGTGCTCAGCTTGGAGTAATTTCAGGATGGGTGACCAACCGGGAAGTTGGTCCCGGGTGCGCACGAGTGAGGACAAAGTGCGCAAGAAATACTAGTATTGATCTGTGGGGCCAGTCTAGATCCCGCCAGGAGAAACGACCACCGGCGGGTGTGTCCGGGGCGTTACACGATCTCACCGCGGGAATCCGCGGTGTACTCCAAGCTTCCGAAAGTCACGATGTGATCTGGAGCGTAATTCTCGACGGGAGCCAGACGACTCGCAAAGTTGGCACAAAAGACCATGCTACCGAACACGAAGAGTTGGCCAGGGATGAAGATGTCCTCATAGGCGGTGCTGTAACACCCCAAGTGTGATCCTTCCTATTTTGTAACCTCAACCATGTTGCCATGTATGGATTCCATGTTACCATGATATATGTTGCACGATGATATTTGTGTTGTGTTGTTCTTTTATTTGTTGCATGCCATGTTCAACACTATTATTATGCTTTGTGCCTCTTGTCTTTGTTGCATTTCATCATGATCACCCTGTGCATTGCATTCTTCGTGATATTTGTGTTGCTCATGAATGCTTGTGTGTGTTTTTCCCTACCTTGCCATCTCCCTCTCAAGCCAATGTATTTCTCCCATGCATGATCATCACCTTCTTCTTCTTTTCCATTTTATTCCAGGTGGATATAAATATGTCCCAAATTAATGTTCACTATTTTCCTATAAATCCTACTCCATGCCATTTGCCTTGGATCTGGTTTGGTTGGGTTCAAAAATGCATCAAGTTTGAATGTAATTCAAACTTGGTTTATTTCTCTATCTCTAAAAATGACCAAACCATTTTATTCAAATAGTGCATTAATCATGGATTCCAGGAATATTTGCATCTCCTCCTGGGTCTTCCCCAAACTCTCTGTTCTTTTCCCTTTGATTTTCTGATTGAAGAAATAGAAAAGGGAAAGAGTGCAGCGAGAGAGAGGCAGCAGCATCAGCCCACTAGCAGCAGCCCAGCACTGCAGCCTTCCTGGCCCAACCGTGCAGCCCAGCTCGTCCCCATGCGCCTCCTTCTCCTTTTCTCACCCACGCGCCCGCGTACCCCCGCTCGCCCGCGTCCACGTGTTCCGCCCGGCCCCGCCTGGCAGCCTCTGTCTATAGGAGCCCCGCACCCACCTTTTCGTCCACCTCGCTCCCTCGCCATGGGGACCGCGAGCCCGAGGGCACGCGAGCTCTGCGTCGTCGCCTTCGGCCTCCTATAAATCCCCTCTCCATGCGCTGGTTGCCCCTAGGGTTTCCCTCTTCCATCTCGTCGCCGCCGCCAGGTGAGGGACCCACCATAGCCGTCGCCATAGCCCCGTCCCGAGCGCATCTGAGAGCGCAGCTCCATTGCCGACGTGCCCTCCGGTGGAACCATCTGCAGCCGCCGTGTCCGCCAAGTACCCCAACGTCGACTACGTCGCCTACGTCCACTACCGCACCGAGGGATCGCCAAGTCCACCCCGTCTTCTTCCTCTTCTTCCGCGTCGGTCGCCGCCGTTCCGTCGACGATTCCGGACAACTCCGACCACCTCCCGTCGATCCAATCACGCTAGCGTGTTCGTGGTGAGCTCACACGCCACCCCGCGCCCTTCTCCGCTGTAACACCCTAGTTTTCGCTCCTTATTTTTTTTCCTTCGCGGGATTTGACTCCCGTCTTTTTTTCCGGTGTTATTGGATTTTCTATCGCTCTTGGTTATATGAAGATGGTCATTTAGCCTTGCCTTTCCTATCTAACCAGAGATTCTCTCCGATTCAACCTTGCCACCCAAGATGTATTCTCAAGATTTTGCCACCGAAACCCTACTCTCCGGTTTACCGGAAGGGAAACCCTAATTCTTGTGGTTACAAAGGAACCCTAATTTCCTTTGATCTGTTGCCTCCCAAACTTTTCCCAATGATCATCCCATATCTATAAACCCTGGATATGCAAAAATATTTTCAAGTCATTTGCAATATTTTCCATTTAAAATTAATTCCTTTTTCTGCTGTTTAAAGGAATTAAATCCAGGAAAATATCTATCCATCTCCAAAGTTCATGAAAACTTGTGGAGATATTCTTTGTGATCATATTGAGCTCTCATAAAAATATTGGCCATAATTAAATAAGGGAAATTGCATTTCCCTATTTAAAGCCAATATTGCATTTTGGGCACTTTCCAAAGGAACTACCATTTTGGTAGCCAGGAAAAATCCCAAATAATTTGTGGAGCTTCTCCTACCCATATCTTCACCATTTCCATCAAGAACCCAAGTTCCACAGTTCAAAGTTTGAGAGCATCATCCAGTTCTAGTTTCTGGACTCATTTTGAGGTTGTGAAGCAACTATATTTTATATTGCTTCAAAATTATTGAAATTAATCCAGGACCTCACATTCCCTATATGATGTGAGCATGAAAAAATTCACATCATTTTATCTAGCCAATTTCTCCCAAAAATTTCATCTAGCTTCTGTCCAGCAGAAAGCTCTATGAAGGAAGTACCATTTAGGTTTATCCAAATAAGCTGAAATTTTGCCACTACCTCCATACTTCCAAATCATCACCCTACACAAAGATTCAGCTCATTTAATTGATCCATATGAGCACAGCTTCAAATTCTAGATTCTGAACCAAATTTGGCATTATGAAGGAAGTGCATGCAAATAAGGTCCAAATGGCCTCAAATTTTTCCAGCATCTACTCCTTTCTACCACAATTCATTATGGCAAGAATCCAACTTTAGTCCTTCAGCCATTTATCCAAAAAGATCCACTCAAGTTTCTGATCAGAAACAATTTCTGGCCAAATTTCTCACCTCTCAGCCTCCCAGTGGATTCCAGCCACTTCTAGCATCTATTTGACCTTTGAGTCACGCAATAGACAAGGTTTTGGGTCAAGGCATGCGCCAGAGAGTGTTTTTGCATGGTGAACACACGGACGGCGGGCAGAAGTGCGCACTCTGCGCACGGCACCCTTCGAGAGGTCAACTCCGGCCGGCCTCAGCTTGTCCGAGCGTGTCAAACGGCTCTGCGGCGTCCACCTGCCCCTCTCTAGACCCTTCTCCCCTGCTCTCCCTTCCTCCTCGCGCCACGACGAGTGCCGCCATGGCCATTGCCGCCCCGTGATCCGCCATCGTCTTCCTCTCCGTTGGCCTCTTCCCTCCCAAGCCATCTCGTCCATCCAAAGCACGTCAGGTCGGCACCTCTCCCCGCTTGCCACCTCGCCGGAGCTCCAGGACGCTGATAAGGCCGCCACGGCGGCTGTGCTCATCCAAGCGCCCTGGCCGCCTATATATAGGCCGCCCCCGAGTCCCTCGAGCTCACCAGCCTCTCTCCACCCTCCTTGTACCCTGCCCCACCTCTTAGGTAAGCTAGGGAAGCTCTCCTGCTCCTCCATCGCCGCCATGACCGCAATCCACCCTCGCCTAAATTCTATTCACTCAAGCTCTCGTTGCTCCGCCTAGCCACCCTGGACGAACACCACCACAACCACCAAGAGGCCCTCCCCGCCTCCATTTCTTCCCGGGACAGGCCATAGCCTCGGCCCCAAGCACACCGCAGCCGCCATCAGGCTCTGCCCGCGCCGCCTGCTGCAGGCCCTCCATTCTGAGCACGCCGGTAGCCGGAACTCCGCCGGAGACGGCCCGTAGTGCCGGGAATCGCCGGTCGACGACGCCTCTGTTCCTCCAGCCAGCACGCGCGAGGAGGGAGACGGTCCTGCCAGTGGGGCCCCCTCGTCAGCGACACCCCCTCCCTCTGTTTTTTTAAGTGGCAGTGCAGGTGGGCCGGGCCATCATCAGCAGCAGCAGCTATGCGGCTCGGCCAGCCCCCAGGCTCCAGCCGCTTTTGGCCCAAGTCAGCCCAGTGCAACATTGCACTTTATTCTTTTCGGCTGAATTCCAGCCAAGGACTTGTTTGTGAATTATTCTTTTACAGATTGGTCCCTGGCAATCTGTTAGCTATATCTTCGCGATCGTAACTCCGAATCAGGTGATTCCAAAGCCCACCTTCTCTGTTCATCGAGCCCGTTCCGATGGCATCACTTTCATCAGGTTGACACTTTCTGAAAATGCCCATTTTACCCCTGCCCTAAATTCAGCCCCTCCGAGAGGGAATCTTCTCCGGCAAATTTTTCCGCGAAGTGATCGCACTTCTCTCCGGTGAATTCATCGACCCCCAGGCAAGCTGACCATCTGATATATGCCCTAAAGCATTGCTCTGTGTTATTCTTGTGTGTTTAATTAATGAACATGCCTGTGTTAGAAATAATTGAACTCCTGCTAGGTTGAATTTGCTATGTACATTACCTGCTAATACTCATCATATTATCGCACTAGTGACTCGTAGGTGACATTATGGAGATAGGTTGTTATGTTTTCATGATGCATTACTACTGTTATTGCCATGATAAAGAATGTGACTTAATTATGACAACCTCCTCCGTCGGCTGGATCGAGTCATAGTGCCACCGAACCGAGCTCATCAGTGCAGCCACATTTGCCTTTATGGGAAGGCCCTAACTTGGTCTATTGTCTTGCCTTTTACCGGTACCATCAAAGAGGGAAGGTTATGCATGCGTGCTACCCTGGCCCGGTAGGCGGCGATAACCTTGTGAGCCCAGTTAAGTTATTTGCTGGCGTCCCCATTTGGGACAGTTTTGTTTGGCCACGATGGTGGTAGGTGTCAGGAGTGACACAGGGGCCACCCAGGACTTGATCCGGACGGGGTGTGATTGTCGGTGGGGCCGTAAGAGTGTCGAGCAATAGACAAGTTTTGTTGGAGCAGCACTGGTCCACCCGAATGGGAGCATGAGGCCAGGAGCTCCATAGTGTGGGAAAAGTGCGCAACCTCTGCAGAGTGTAAATCTATTCGAATAGCCGCGTCCTCGGTCATGGGACACGGTTCGTACTAGGTCACACTATTTGGTCTGTGTCGAGTCTGGAGGAACAAACTATATAATGTTATTGCTAAGACTGAACTAGAGAATGGTAAGGTTTGACAGACTTGCAGTACAGATGCATGGACATCAGATGATGTCCGGGATATGATTATTACCCGTGCGATGGCTATGAGATGAGTGGTCAGATGACTGCAAGAGTTAGATTGGATTTGGTTATGGTTTTGGACTGGATCATGAGAATATCCGGAGTATGGATTATTTACTTGTTATGCTTTACTTTACTTTAGTTGTTATCATGCTAGATAATCCTGCTATGACATGATAATTAATATTGCTATAAGAATTGATACATGCTTGAATGCCATGGATTGCTTTGCTTGGTGTATATGTTGGTTTGGTTTGCTTGCGAGTACATTCAAAAGTACTCAGCGGCCTTCAATGTGGCCAGGTTCACCTAAGGATCCGACGTCCACTAGCGAGGAGCCGGAGCGTTCGTGGGCTAGAAGAGTAACCCAGTCAGATCCCTGTGGAACGGAGCCGCACCAAGACCATGCTGCTTTAGATAGAACTTTTCTGCTGCCATCACCCTTGTAAAATATATCATGCAAGACTTATATATTCATTAATAGAAGGCCTGTGTTCATGATACTTGTTGTAAAAGCGCATGCCAGAGTGATCTCCTGGGCTGGTGTGTGCGGCGACCGTCTACTTCAGTGGTATTCAGGCGGGGCGCCACATCCCCCTCTTTTGCATGCTCTAGCCGTGGTAGCCATGTGAGCTGAGCTCGCCGCCGTCGGGCCTCGTCTCCGGCGAGTGCTCCAACCCCCATAGCTCGTTTGCGCATGTCCTACGTGTTCGCCGTAGTGCGTTGGGCCGATCCCGTCGCTTCTTGATCGCGGTAGCCCCCCTAGCATCCGATCCTAGCTTGCTGTCGCTGCCTCTGTCTTCCATTGCCGGCGTCGCCTCCGTCGTCGTCCGGTGACGTGAGTAGCATGCGTGCATGCGAGATCCATGTGCGCACCCATCCGCATCCTCCGCCGAGCCGTTTGGCCACCGGAGGCAACTCCGGCGAGCCCCTCCACCACTCTGTGCTAGCCACTGGCGCCCACTCTGTTTTCCACTGTTTTACACTCGCACACACCAGTGGGGCCCGCTGTCATACACGCACTCGCACATGCCCACTGGTCATTCTCTCGCACACACACCTCTGCCAGCGTGGGCCTTGACCCCACCAGTCAGGGGCTGCCCCTAGCCTTTTCCTTCCTTTTTCTGTCTTATTCCAAATTCCGCATATTTCATTTCTGGCAGGTTTCCAATTCCGGCACATTCCAAATCTGGCATATTCGGTTTCTGGAATATCTGGCAATTCCAATTTTGGCAGTATATTGTATATTGCATTTGTGGCATTTTTCCTACAGCAACATATGCATATTATATATCAAATTGGGGTAGAACAATCCAACTAATCCAACTCTGGGATTAATTCTGTCATTTGAGCAAGTATTGGTGCACGACATTTTCACAGCATATTGCATTTTGTCAATTTTGTGTGATTTAATCCATGCATCATATTTTGAGACTTTGTACATGACTTTGGAGCATTTTCATGTCATCTCACTGTTGATATTTTTGCAATGCCATGATAAACCTGTTGAGGCACTGTTACAAGCTTGCAAATATGCTATGATAATGTTGCTGATTCCACTTGCTGAAATATTGCCGTCTTAATTTGCCTGTTATTAAACTTGTCATTTTGTCTTGATGAATGCATATGGCCATGCTCATTAAACATATTTTGTTCTATGCCATCTGAACTTTCATGCCATGCTATTTGATGCTATGTAAAACTCATGTAGCATGTCTTAATCTTACTCTAAACATGTCATGTTAGTATAGCAGTTCTGCTGTTAACAGGAAGTTGCATCTTGTGAGCTTAATTGTGACTAAACCATGCATCCTATGAATTTGTGACAATAGAACATTTTGAACATTACCATGTCTACTATAGCTGCATATCAATTTAGTGCACATTATGTTCTTGTAGCATGCTGTAAGGTTGCTTGCAATGTGTCATGTTGCTGTTGTTGGCAGATTGCATTACATATTTGTTTTGCTCACCGTTTGAGTTCTATGCATCCGATTGCCATGATCTTTATATCCATTTCATCTAAAAATTTCCCTTATTTCCAGTGGCATGCTTGGAATGCAGAGATTTTGCCCATGCCTATATTTTCATCACCGATCCCTTTCCGATACCGTTTCTTTCGTTCCGGTAGAACCGTATCTCCGATCATGACGTTCTTGATATGCATTTGTGGTAGAATTGAGTGTAGAATATGTTTATTGCCATGCCATGCATCATATTTATCACCATGTTTATGTACTGTCCAGATTGCATTTCTCACTTAAATGAGCATGAAGTAATTGCTTGAATCACTCCTAGGTGGCTCAAGGCTTCATTTAATATTGCCATAAGTTGATGCCATGCTAACAACATTTAAAATGTCATGCATGCATCTTGCTTGCGCATAATTGTCATGCTTGTTTGTTTACCGTGTCATTTGCTTCTTCTGATTAGTTCTTGTTGCGAAGTGTGAGGATTCGTTCGACTACGCTTGTTCGACTACTTCAAGGATTCGGTCTTCTTCCAAGCGGGATTCCAGGCAAGATGACCATTACCTTGGATATCACTACTATCTTTGCTTGCTAGTTGTCTCGATGCTATTGCTATGTCTCGCTACCTACCACTTGTTTGTCAGCCTCCCAAATTGCCATGATACAACATCTAACCTCCACAACCCAGCAAACCGTTGTTTGGCTATGTTACTGCTTTGCTCAGCCCCTCTTATAGCGTTGCTAGTTGCAGGTGCAGTTGCAGGTTGTTCCATGTTGGGACATGGATATCATGGGATATCTCAATATCTCTTATTTAATTAATGCATCTATATACTTGGTTGTGTGTGGAAGGCTCGGCCTTTTGCCTGGTGTTTTGTTCCACTCATGCCGCCCTAGTTTCCGTAATACCGGTGGTATGTTCCTTGATGAGCGTTCCTAACATGTTCGGGGTATATGGGGCCTGCTTGACAGTTCACTTTGAATAAAACTCTTCCAGCAAGGCCCAACATTAGTTTTACCATTTGCCTAGTAACAACTAAAACTTGCATAGGGACTTTCCAGACCCCGAGGATAATTAATCAACAACCCAGGCCAGTGCTCCTCATGAGTGTTGGTCCAAACTAGGGCGATGTCTGGCGCCCCCTGGGAAACCGGGGTCTCAGCCAACCCGACGTCAAGCCCATCCGGTGTGCCCTGAGAACGAGATACGTGCGGCTCCTATCGGGATTGTCGGCACCCCGGGAGGACTTGCTGGTTTTGTATTACCATTGTCAAAATGTCTTGTGCACCAGGAATTCCGAGGATACTTCGGGCTGTCTCGAGGTTGATCGGGCTGTCTCGGGATTGAGGTTTTTCCACCGCGGCTTGTGATAGTTTGTGATGGACTAAGTTGGGACACCCCTGCAGGGTTATATCTTTCAGAAAGCCGTGCCCGTGTTTATGTGGCGACTTGGAAATTTATAACCTCTGGTTGTAGAGAACTTGACACTAAATCTAATTAAAATACACCAACCGCGTGCGTAACCGTGATCGTCTCTTTTCGAGGGAGTTCAGGAAGAGAACACGGTGGGGTTATGTATGACTCGTAAGTAGGTGTTCAGGATCACTTCTTGATCATTACTAGTTTGCGCCCGTTTATGCATAGTTACTCTTCTTATTCTTGTACTCGTAAGTTAGCCACCATACAAATGTTTAGTGCTTGCTGCAACCTCACCACTTAACCATTCCATACCCATTAAGCTTTGATAGTCTTGATACCCATGGTAATGGGACTGCTGAGTCCTCGTGGCTCACAGTTTACTACAACAACAGTTGCAGGTGCAGGTAAAGCGATGATTTGACATGAGAGCGATGCTTGTTCTATTTGGAGTTCTTCTTCCGCTTCTTATTCATCGATCATAGGATGGGTTCCCAGTTGGCAGCCTGGGATTAGCAGGGTGGATGTCGTTCTTCTTTTTCGTTTGATTTCATCCATAGTCGGATCCTGCTCTTCTGTATGATGATTGCTATGTATTGATGTATTGATGTATTCATGCTGTAGCTTGTGGCGAGTGTAAGCCTTTATCTCGTATTCCCATCTATTCAGTACATGGTATGTTGTAATGATATCCACCTTGCGATGCGTCTCCGATATGCGCTTCTATCCTTAGCGAGACATTCGAGTTCAGTGAGGATAGGGCCGCATATTGGCCATTACAAGTTGGTATCGGAGCCTCTACCGACCGCAGGAGCCGCCTTGATTGATCAAACTTGGCCGTTGTTGAGTCTAGAAGAAAAACTATTTTGAGTCTAGTTATATATCGGAGAGTAGGAATTCTTTTTACTCCTTATCCCCTTCGTCGCTCTGGTGAGGAATTGTGACGTAGGTGTTTTGATTCTACTACTCTTCTCACTCAATTTTTTTTTAGGATCACGCGGGTATTTCGGAATCGTTGTGATATCATTGTGACGGGAACTCTGTTCTTGGTGCCTCCTGACATTTGGGGTTGTGGCGATGTCCTGGGGAGTTGAGCTCCAATGTTTTCGTGTCACATTCACTATCGTTTCAGTTCCTGAATACCAGCGGACGCCGAGATCGAAAAATGCTTCTATATTTGTTTGTGGTGAGAGGAGTCTGGCGCCACCCAGTACTGGGGAGGGAGATCAGATGTATTACCACAGCTAGTATAGCGGATGTTTTTTTCGAAGGTCTGAGGTACACGAGTTTTCGAGATTTTGGTTATGTGTTGATGGAGGCGGTACATTTGGAGCGTAGAATTCTGCTAGGAGTTGTCTGATGATATTTTGGTCCTTGTACTCGTTGGAACGGATTGCATAACCGAAAATTTCGGAAGTTCTCAGGTGGGAATTCAAGTAGTTACCTAGGATTTTCCTTCCAACAAATGCATGAGGGGTTATGTATTTGTTTCTGGCTTAATTTGCAAGCCTCATCCTTTGTTTTGTTTTGGAGTGTGGTATTCGAGTTGCTTCGATATCAAGTGTTGATTTTAGACCTTTCCTAAATGGTTTTCTCATATTCCTTCGGAGCGCCTTTCCTTTTCATCAATTGAATTTTGTCCAGACACCGGTTGGAAAAGAATTGCATGTTTTTCTGAAAAGGTGTGCTTCTCTTCAGGATAACTCAATCCGCTCATCAGTTGCAAGATCAATTCTTAGTTATCTCAACGGTGTCCGTTTCATCCGTCCCAAGTTGTCTTTATTTTCCCACCCTCCCACCCTTTTTATTTAAGGACTCAGAGATCTCAAATCATGTATCCATGCTATTCATGCGAAGTCTCTTCATCCTTTTCCTTCAATGTTCTTAACCGGTGATTTCTCATTAAGATTCCCAGGAGCTACAAGTTCATCATTCTTCGTTCTTGTTTTCTTCTCCGGTGGATTAAATTCAAGCTTTCGGTGTTGATCATATCCCTTTCCTCATTTCAAATGCTTTCCCATGCCGGTGCACCTGTTAATCATTCACCAATCTCTATTCTTCCCCGTAGTGCCAAAGTTATCTTAGATAATTCATCTTTCCATTCAAGATACGTTCGTGATATTTCGAGGTTGTTATTTCATTCAAGCCATGTAAATCAACCAATGCAATCATCTCTTTCTAAGCAATTGTTCCAATGGTGTTCTCTTTGAGTGGGCCCATAACCCACATGTCTTTTCCCAGGATCTTACCTGACTCTTCTAATTTTCCGGAGTTATTCTCAAATTCTTTCAAGGTGACGTAAGCATGGCTTCCATCAGTCATATGCCTTCTTCAAGTTTGCTTTCAAATTATTTCCATGCTTGGCTCAACATTTATATTCTTCACTGTTCCGGAGTGTCTAAACAATTTTGGTGGTGTTTCTTGTCGTCATTCTCGGCGTTGAAGATCGAAGAAGAGTTTCTCGTAAATCATATCCGTTCTCTCAAAAATTCAGGGTTCAAGATTGTTGCTATCCTCTCTAATTGTTCCGTTCATGAGAAATTCTTTCATACCCATCCGAAGTATTTCAGGAGTGTTTTAATTTCGATTCTTCGGAGGCCGTCATTCCAGAATAAATTCTTCATTCTCGACGTTCATCTCTCGTTCTCAAACTCTTCTGGTGCTTCGTTCAAGTATCCTCTAGTCAACTCATGATCTCTTCGTTCTCTTGTATCTAAATTCCCTCAAGTATCTTCGTTCATTTTCTAATTCTTCCCGGCGGTTCATTCTTTTTCTTCGTTCATTTTCAATTCTTACGGTGGTTCGTTCAACATTCCTCTTCCTTTGTACCATATCAATCAATTCGTTCTTTCCACAAATCCTACCGGTGGTTCGTTCAAGACCTTCCCAAGTTTGCAATATATCTCTCTGCAATCTTTTCAAGAAGAATAAGTGGCATGCCAATCCGTTGCCTGTCATCAATTTAAATTGTGTAAGCATCACATAATTCTTATTCTTATTTCATCGAGGAGAATTAATTCTTTCTTCCAGAGTTTGCTCATGATAAATGAATTCTCGGTTCGAAGTGTTCCATCTTTTCCGGAGTTCCAAATTTTCTCGGTTATCACATCACGAAGCTCCATCTAAATCATCGTTGGTAAGGTGGCCATATCCAATGATAGCTCGATACAAAATGTTATGCTTGTTGAATCTCTTGGTTACAATCTTCTTTCCATATCTAGACTAGCCGAGTTTGGTGTCAATGTTCTATTTACCGAAGTAGATTGCCAAGTGTTTCGTTGAGATAATCATAATATGGTCTTTACCGGCATACGTAGAGGTGATCTATACATTGTTGATTTCACTAAAAGAGCCCAACCTCATACATGTTTAATTGCTAAATCTTCTAAAGGTTGGTTATGGCATAGAAGACTTGTATATGTTGGCATGCGTAATCTTGATAAACTCGTTAAAGGAGATCATATTCTTGGTGTGAAATATGTTATATTTGACAAGGATCGACTTTGTAGTGCTTGCCAAGCAGGAAAACAAGTTGGAGGAAGCCATCCCGTGAAGAACATTATGACCACGAGGAGACCACTCGAGCTGCTTCATATGGATCTTTTTGGTCCCAACTCCTATAAGAGTCTTGGTGGTAACTCTTTCGGTTTGGTCATTGTTGATGATTTTTCAAGATTTACGTGGGTGTTCTTTCTCGATGACAAATCGCAGGTACAAAAGATCTTCAAGAACTTCGCAAGGAAGGCCCAAAATCAATTTGAAGTGAATATCAAGAAGGTTCGGAGTGACAATGGAACGGAGTTCAAGAACGCCAATGTGGATACCTTTCTTGATGAGGAAGGCATTTCACATGAGTTCTCAGCTACGTACACACCTCAACAAAATGGAGTTGTTGAGAGGAAGAACCGGACTCTTATTGAGATGGCAAGGACAATGCTTGATGAATACAAGACACCAAAACACTTTTGGGCGGAAGCGGTTGAGACAGCTTGTCATGCTACAAATCGACTCTATCTTCACAAGCTTCTTGGTAAAACGGCATATGAACTACTCACTGGTAACAAACCACGAGTTGGATACTTTCAAGTATTTGGCTCAAAATGTTACATTCTTGATAAGCATCATCGTTCAAAGTTTGCTTCTAAATCTCATGAAGGCTTTCTACTTGGTTACGGATCGAACTCTCACACTTACCGTGTCTACAACAACTTCACTCGAAAAGTTGAAGAGACGGTAGATGTAAAGTTTGATGAGACTAACGGCTCGCAAGTCGAGCAATTGCCAATTGATGTAGGAGATCAAGAACCATCGGAAGCAATCCAAGACTTGTCTATTGGCAAGATTCGACCTGTGGAAGTGAAGGAGAGTACTTCTTCAATTCAAGTGGAAGCTCCAACTTCACGTCAAGGTGAACAACAAGTTGACATGGAGGCATCCACAAGTGGAACACGTCAAGACGAAAGGAATGAGGAAGTGCAACAAGATGATCCACCTCAACCTCCTTCTCCACCTCCACAAGCGAATAACGACAACAACAATGAAGAAGAAGAAGATGATGATGAGGAAGCCTTACCACAACCCAAGCAAAAGCTACCTCGAGTTAGAGCAAGAATTGACAAGAATCATCCTGTCGAACAAATACTTGGAGATATCCAATCCGGGAGAATCACTCGCTCTAAATCTCGTTTAGCTAACTTTTGTGAGCATTACTCATTCATCTCTAGTGTTGAGCCTTTGAAGGTAGAAGAAGCTCTCAAGGACCCCGATTGGGTGAACGCAATGCATGAGGAGCTACACAACTTCGAGAGGAACCAAGTTTGGACGTTGGTTGAGAAACCTAAAGATGAGCAAAACATTATTGGAACCAAATGGGTGTTTCGGAATAAGCAAGATGAAGATGGACAAGTTGTACGCAACAAGGCTCGTCTCGTAGCACAAGGTCACACACAAGTCGAAGGTATGGACTATGGTGAGACCTATGCCCCCGTTGCTAGACTTGAGACCATTCGCATTTTACTTGCTTATGCCAATCACCATGATATCACTCTTTACCAAATGGATATTAAAAGTGCTTTCTTAAATGGAGAAATTAAGGAGGAAGTGTATGTTAAACAACCTCCCGGCTTTGTTAATCCCAAGAAACCTAATCATGTTTACAAACTTCGTAAAGCTCTTTATGGTCTTAAACAAGCCCCTAGAGCTTGGTATAAATGCTTGACAAATTTCCTTCTTGAAAAAGGTTTTGAAATTGGGAAAATTGATTCAACTTTTTCACGAAGAGGGTTAATGGAGAATTGTTTGTATGCCAAATTTATGTTGATGACATTATCTTTGGATCTACTAACCCCTCTTTTAGTGAAAAGTTTGGAAGGTTGATGTCGGAAAAGTATGAGATGTCTATGATGTGTGAACTCAAATTCTTTCTTGGTTTGCAAATTAATCAAACAAAGTATACCAAGGACTTATTCATGAAGTTCAACATGCAAGAAAGTAAAGGTATGAAAACTCCAATGCCCATGAGTGGACATCTTGAGTTGACTAAGGATGGCAAACCAGTTGATCAAAAAGTTTATCGATCTATGATTGGTTCATTGCTATATCTATGTGCCTCCCGTCCCGACATTATGCTAAGTGTGTGCATGTGTGCACGATACCAAGCGGCACCAAAAGAGTGTCACCTTAAGGCCGTGAAAAGAATTGTGAGATACTTGCTGCATACACCAAACTTTGGCATATGGTATCCCAAAGGATCTTCTTTTGATCTTGTTGGCTATTCCGATTCGGACTATGCCGGAGACAAGGTTGATATAAAATCCACTTCGGGTACATGTCAATTTCTTGGTAGATCTCTTGTGTCTTGGTCCTCCAAGAAACAAAACTCGGTATCTCTATCTACTGCCGAAGCGGAATACATTGTCGCGGGATCGTGTTGTGCTCAATTACTATGGATGACACAAACTCTTAAAGACTATGGTGTGCATAAGTGACATGTGCCATTACTATGTGACAATGAGAGTGCTATTAAGATTGCACACAATCCCGTGCAACATTCTCGAACTAAGCATATTGAGGTTCGTAACCATTTCATTTGAGATCAGGTTGAGAAACGTGACATTGACCTTAAGCATGTTCGTACCGACAAGCGATTGGCTGATATATTCACCAAACCTCTTGATGAGAAGGTGTTTTGCCACTTGAGGAGTGAGTTGAACATCATTGATGCTTCAAATGTGAACTAGAGGTTCATGTGGATGCATACAAGGGCATGAGCATTCTTGACTAATCCATGATACTTCCATGATCATATTATATCTTGGACATTTTGCTCCCTTGTATTGTATCTAACCTTTTGTAGGTACTTGGACAAGCTTCATGTCACAAGATTGCACCTCACTCTTATCTTGAGCAATCTTGTATAACCCAAGTATCAACAATCCTTGGTGGAACAAGGAATAAGACAACCTAAACATATCCTTTGACAATTTTTGAGTTATGCTTCATTCTTGTCATTTTGGATATACATGATGTTCCTTTCAAATCTAACCCATGTAGGAAGATGAACTACAAATGATAGGATTGCTCCCAACTTCAACTCATGAGCATCCACTTCAAGTTCAACTACATGATGGACATCACCACCAAATCCCAATGTAAGTTCTCATATCTTAGAGAAGCTTTACTCAAAGTCATGAGCCAAAGCAACTCAACAAGATGTGAATACATTGAAATGCTTAAAAGAAAAATGGCAACCCCATTTTGAGCTTAACGATGAGTATGACCTATGATCAAGTGTTCTCACTTGACTCCTAAGTCAATATACTCTAACATAGGTGACCTAGTCGCCAACCCCTCTAGATGAAGTTCTCTAGTGTTTCTTTTGTGATTCTCTTCTTGCTAGAATGTTTCTTTTTTCAAAAAAAAAACTTCATCTAGATGTTTCTTAGTTTCTCTGTGTTTCTTTTCTTTCAGTGTTCTTTTATCTTAGCTAGTTTCATAGTTAATTCATTGCAAATAATTATGTGAATTCCTTTGCCTAGTGAGCTGAGTTGACACAAACTTCCTTTTTCGCACCAGACTCGGTCACACCGAATTGCTTCAACTTGGAGTCACTGATTTTGCTGCTCTAAGGGTTTTTCTGTCAAATATTTTATGAGTTTTTCTGCTCCAGCTCCACTCAATGATTCTTACCCTCTGCTTGCATCTGCAACTACACTATGGCTGGATGTGTTTCCCAAGGACCACACCCACTTGACCAATAACCTTGAAGTAGCCCTTCTTGGAAATTGATGTCAAAGGGGGGAGAGAGATACATCAAAGCTTATATCACAAGCTCTTCGGAGAGAGAAAGATGCACTTTACAAGAGGAGAGAATGTTACATGTTTCTAAGAGGGGAGAAACATGATCTCAGTGTTTTTAGTGTTTTTGATTGCTTTAGTTTTCTCGCCCTACCTGCTTCCAATATCCAATGTCAGATTCAGGGGAGAGGAAGTTCTTTTAAGGGGAGAAAACTATTTTCTTTTGGGGACATGTCTGCTTCAAAGAAGTATTCACTTAGTGATACTCTCTTCTACATGTCATCCCAATCTTGGTTTCTTGTTGATCTTGTGTCTTTTCTTGAAGAAATTATCTTGTGTTATCCAACCTTGTTTTCTCAAGTGTATTTCTTCAGGTTCTTGATCAAGAACTTCTAGGTAAGTATATGCATCACACTCATGTACATGATGACCTCTTGCTATTGTATATATTGTTTGCAAGAAGATAATCATGAACATGTGGATATTTCAATTTCATGTTTATTGCTCTGATGCATGTAGCCAAGATACATGTTGCATGTGTATTTCCTTCAATTTGTGCCTCTGCTTTCCATGAACTATCATCAGTGTCTATGCACATCTTTAGGGGGAGCTCATACATGTTACATGTCTTCTTCAAAGCTTTCATACAAACTTCTATTATATCTTTATTTGAAGCTTTGATGTATGTTGTCATCAATTACAAGAAAGGGGGAGATTGAAAGCACATTTGCTCCCTTGGTGGTTTTGGTAATTTATGCCAACATACATGTTGTTGGACTAATGCCTTTATCTAGTGAATTTCAGACAAGTTCAACAATGGCATGGCAAGGACAAGAAGATGTGGAACCCTTCAAAATGCTAAGGATATACATTGGCAAAAGCTCAAGACTCTACATTTTTGGTTTAATGATCCAAGATCACATTGAGTCCATAGGAAAGCCAATACTATTAAAAGGGGATGAGGTTTTGATAATGATATGTTTGCTCAAGTGCTTAGTGATATTGCTCCAAAACCCTCAGCCACTTTCTCTATCCAAACTTGTCCAAATTTCCAAAGTTAAACTCGGTTCCACCGAATCCTATTCTTCCGGACCCACCGAGTTCATAAGGACAGTGCCACAAGCCAAATCCTAACAAGTCGGATCCACCGATATGGATCTCGGTCCCACAGAGATGGCCTGGCCAACTCTCTGTCATCTGTTGCAATTATTTCGGTCTAACCGAGTTTGCAATCGGTGCCACCGAGATGGCTTTACCAACTTTCGGTTGCCTTGTTGCAATTATTTCGGTCTCACCGAGATGTTGCAATCAGTGCCACCGAAACGAGGTTTGCCCTACCATTGCACATCGGTCGTTCCGAGTTGTTTCCATTCGGTCCCACCAAAACTTCGAAAGTTCACATCTTTTGCATAGGTCGGTCTCACCGAGAATTCCAGTCGGTGCCACCGAGTTTGGTCAAAAGTGTGTAATGGTTGGATTTCGTGTGGAGGCTATATATACCCCTCCACCACCCTCTTACGAAGTAAGAGAGCCATCAGAACGTGCCTACATTTCCACCATACATTTTCTGAGAGAGAACCACCTACTCATGTGTTGAGATCAAGTTATTCCAATCCTACCATTTGAACCTTGATTTCTAGCCTTCCCCAAGTTGCTTTCCACTCAAATCCTTCTTCCACCATAGCCAAATCTGTGAGGGACTGTTTGAGTGTTGGGGAGACTATCACTTGAAGCACAAGAGCAAGGAGTTCATCATCAACACACCGTCTATTACCTTTTGGAGAGTGGTGTCTCCTAGATTGGTTAGGTGTCACTTGGGAGCCTCCAAGATCAGGTGGAGTTGAACCAAGGAGTTTGTAAGGGCAAGGAGATCACCTACTTCATGAAGATCTACCCCGAGTGAGGCTAGTCCTTCGTGGATGTAAGCCATGGTGGAATAGACAAGGTTGCTTCTTCATGGACCCTTTGTGGGTGGAGCCCTCCGTGGACTCGCGCAACCATTACCCTTCGTGGGTTGAAGTCTCCATCAACGTGGACGTATGATAGCACCACCTATCGGAACCACACCAAAAACCATCGTGTCTTCATTGCGTTTGATCTTCCATACTCTACCCCTTTACTTTCCGTACACTTGCATCCTCTTCTATTTCCCCTGCTCAATCTCATGTGTAGGAAGGCTTGGTGATATCTTAACTTGTACCAAAATCTACCTAAATTTCAAGTGAACTAAATATCTGCACCTTTGGTTGGTTAAGGGTCTATTCACCCCCCTCTAGACCTATCTCCTCGACCCCACAGTTAACCAGTCTTTGCTACCCCGCCCACCCCAAAAAACAATTCCACATTCAACCAGGCCATCTATTTATCTTCATGCATTACCTTTTTTCCTCTAATAGTAAAAATTTAGGCGGTGTTCGAGTGTTCGACAAGCCGACGCAGATATCTAGATACATGGTGAGCTTTGGACTGAAGAATATCCACATGTAGGATGCAGCGACATGGGGAGCAAACCAAACTTGATGGGAAAAAAAGGATGCAGTGACATGGGGAGCTGGCCCATTAGAAGAAGGCTGATTCTAAAAGAAGTTATACCTCCGGTCGACGGGATGTGGCGAGGCAGGCGGCGGGATCTGCCAACACGACGACAGCGAGCAAGGGTGCGGAGGACCACCCACGCCAGCGCCAGTTCAGAGAAGACGGCGCGCGTCGGCTTCCTCCCTCGCCAACGGCGACCGCGTCAACGTTGCACCTCGTACCCTACCTAGCGGAAGGGATCTGGCTGGATCTGTGACCACCGATGATAAGAGAGAGAAGCAGAGAGAGTGGACACCACCGTCTTGTTTAGATCTGGAGAGGGTGAGAGAGTGAGAAGAAGAGAGCAACCCTCGCAAGCAAGTCTCGAAGCTCCAGCCTACATATATAATGGAGTAATTTTTTTCCTCTCCGTTGCAATAATTTTAAATTGAATATGCGTGGAGCCATCTTTTCATTTAATATACCAGTAAAAAAACTCGATCAATAACCACGCCACCGCGTTCAGGTCGCACTTTCTATGGCTCACATGTGGTCCCAGACCCTACATTAAGTGGACAACTAGATGGGTCAAATTATCATAGTTGCCTCTTCGTGTGCAAATGCGCTCCATCGTGTACTGCGCGTGTGCGTGAGGGAACAATCGAGTGCGTGCGTGCGCTTCTTCTCCTCGTGTGTGTGCGTCTGTGTGTGTGTCCCTCTCTCTCAGAGACAATGAGACACTGACCTAGACAGAGATGGTGTGTACAAAAAGTCGCGAGCGTGTGTGTGTGTGCACGCGCGCGTGTGCATGAGAGCGGACACGGATGTGGGAGGACGCCATCCAACCGTAGCCGCATACATTTTGACAACAGTTCGAACCAACAAGACGAAATTCGTGCAAACACGACCGGATTTCATATAAACATGACGGATTTTCATATAAACATGATGGATATCATTACATTTACATCAACTAACCGGTGCTAGTCCGGTTCTAGAGGTACTATTAATACCTAATCTAAATGGTCGCCGGCGGCTCCTTTTGTCTTCCTCATGTCCGGCAGCCCGATCACCGGACAGCCGGGAGCCCCGGAGGTATATGCTTCAGCACATAGGGCGGCTCGCTTCCCCACCACTCATCAAAGTGGAACCCCCGGCTAATGCTTCAGCCGGAGGGGAAGGGGGCGCCTCCGCATCCTTGGAGCCCATGCGGGGTCGACGATGGTCTGCGCTGAAGAAGAACCGTGCAAGACACTGGCTGTGTACGCCGGCGTCGCCTCGGCGGTGGCCTTCATGGGATACAAGCGGTGGCGGCCTCCTGTGTTCTACTTCTCCTCGATGATGGCGGCAGGCGCGGACGTGCTGGCCGCCACCTCATCGACATCCGCACAGCCGGCTTCTTTATCAGCCTGCATGGCACGGCTACGCGCGTGTCGACAGCAGATGGCGCGGTCGTAGGCACTAGAGGCGCCGTGCGGGCATGGAGCAACTCGCCAGTCCTCCTCGAGCTGGCCTGGAGCGTCGAGTTGCTGAACCACGCGCTGGCTGGGGGTGGCAACTGGATCCGTCAGGCTAGGCGAGGGAGGTGGAGCAGCGAGCTGCCTCACTCGTAACCGCCGGGCTAGCGGCAGGCCACCTAGCTGGCTTTTATGCCGGAGAACTGCTCTTCCTGCTCGTCGGATGCCATCGAAAGAGTGGAGAAAATGGTGGAAGGAGGAGCTTGGCCGGCGTTGCATTTAATGCCGACCCGCTCCTGAACAGACGTGTGGATGTACTAGGTTTCTCGGCTTCCATGCGGGTGCAACTTGTAGCTTGCGTTGGTATTTTCCCCGAAGAGGAAGGGATGATGCAGGATAGTAGAGGTAAGTATTTCCCTCAGTTATGAAACCAAGGTTATCAATCCAGTAGGAGAATCACGCAACACCTTGTTAGCAGTACCTGCACACAAACAACAAATCCTTGCACACAACGCAAACGAGGGGTTGTCAATCCCTCGGTGGTAAGTTGCAAGATTAAATTGTATGTGATAGATAGATAAACTGAAACAAAAATACAAAATAAAATAAATAAAGAAAAAATGCAGCAAGTATTTTTAGGGTTTTTAATATATGATTTAGATAGACCCCGGGGCCATAGTTTTCACTAGAGGATTCTCTCAAGAAAATAACATATGGTGGGTAGACAAATTTCTGTTGGGCAATTGATAGAAAAGCAAATAATCATGACGACATCCAAGGCAATGATCATGTATATGTGGCACCCCGGCTCAGAGGACCGGTTTACCCAGTGTTTCCAACCCAGAGATCATGTCTTTTGGAAATTACATCGGGTAGCGAGGCCAGAAGCACTACATGTGCTATGACAATATCTACATTATTTATGGAACATAACAAGGCCTCAGTACTACTAGGTGATTCTACGGCGTAGCGGAACAATGGGTGAAACTCTCCATCCCATAGGGACACTGCTGGAACACGACCTAGTTAGCGTAGCACGAACCATTGGGACCTCCATTCTCGGCTTCTCCTGCATCTGGCATGATATGCCAGGTGAGTACTTGGAATGTACTCGCAAGCTCATAGCAACCACAACAATGCAGCAAACAACAGCATGGCAATGAACATGTTAAATGCTTAAGTTGCTTACTTACTGTTACCGAATATCAACTTACTCTCTTCCGGGTTGTACCACAACCCTCGGAATACTCGTGATCCACTGAGCACTTCCGAGCATAAGACAAGTTCTTCCATCATTATTATTATTACGGTTGACCACTCAGTGTGACCAAGTGCGGACTGTGTCCAATACCGTGGACGCGGCTATTCGAATAGATTCTTACACTCTACAGAGGTTGCGCACTTTTTGTGATAGCCTGGCTTAATATGGATGATAGACTACTCATATCAATAAGGAATTCCTTCTTTTCCGGGAGCCCATTCGGAGAGAACTCCAAAGTTAAGCGTGCTCAGCTTGGAGTAATTTCAGGATGGGTGACCGACCGGGAAGTTGGTCCCGGGTGCGCACGAGTGAGGACAAAGTGCGCAGAAAAGACTAGTATTGATCTGTGGGGCCAGTCTAGATCCCGCCAGGAGTAACGACCACCGGCGGCTGTGTCCGAGGCGTTACACTTTTCCCACACCATGGAGCTCCTTGTCTCGTACCTCGGTACACTTCCCTTCTGGGTGGACCGGTGCTGCTCCAATGAAACTTGGCTAACCCATGACCCCTCCATCGTACCACCGACAATCATCCTCCCCCAGAGTCATGCCCTGGGTGGCCTCTTTGTCACTCTTGACACCTGCCACCGTCGTGGCCAACTAAACTGTCCCAAACGGGGACCCCGGCAAATAACTCAACTGGCTCACATGGTTATCGTCGCCTACCTGATCAGAGTAGCACGCATGCATAACCCTATCTCTTTGGTGGTACCGATAAAAGAGCATGTGTTCAGACCAAGTCAAGGCCGTCCCATTCCGGCAGATGTGGCTGCACGGGTAAGTCCGGGTCGGTGGCACTTGATCAACCATTAAGCTTAGTTTTAGTACTTACATGACAAGCAAGGTTGTTTATCATGAATATACGAATATGGCAGTAGTTATGCAACAATATAATTTACTATGAACTATCACATTTTAAAATAATGCAAATAATTCAACATTAAACCAATACAATTGAAATGCTTCATGTAATGGATGATGTGGCTTGCCTTGCTCAGTTGGGTTGTCCACAAACTCCTGGTACTCAAAACCAAAATGATTTCCCTCTAAAAATATTTTAAAATAACAAAAGAAAATGTCACATAATACATTTCTGTTAACCAGAAATTCTGTACATGTGAGAAAAATACCAAAAATTATCAGAAAATAGAGGGGCTCAAGACAAAGACAATGCAAAAAGAATCAATTGATATGGACTTGTAGATAAAAAGTAATGGACAGTCAAAGTTACTGGTCAAAGTTGAAATTTAACAGAAATTTGAAAATCTCTGGAAGGGCCACGTCGAAGGTGTATTTCCCGAATACACTTCCACTTAGGTACCATTTCGGGCGCGGCTGGGTCACTGACGTGCGGGGCCCAACTGTCATATTTAAAAGGAAAAAGAGGGGAACAGTAAGAGGGCGGCTCACCGACGGCGATAGCCAGAGATTGCGACGGCGGCGAGGTCGGGAGAGGGTGGAGATGGATCGTCCACATGACGGTGGTCCTCCCTATACCAGCAGTGTCTCCGGGGATAGCCTGATGGTGTCGCCCCCTTCTTCTCCGGCGGCGGCTGGTTTCGGGGGTCATCGGCGACGGCGTCTCCGGCAGCGGTTTGGCTGAGCAAGAGGTGGAGAATAACCAGTAGAGCTTACTGAGCTCGGGGACGGGGTTGGGCAAGGCTGGGGTGGAGTGAATTGAGCTGGTGGTGGAGTTGGCTTAGCGGCGGAACGCCGGCGAGCTGCGAGGGCAGAGGGCCTCTCGGCCGTGGCTCGATGCTCTGGTGATCGATAGGAGGCGGAGGGAGTGGGGTGAGGAGCTGGGAGAGGTCGGGGAGGGCCTTTTATAGGCGGGGCCGGAGCTTCTGGAGTCGGGCGGCGCCGCGGCCATGTCGCCGGAGCGAGGACGGCTAGCTGGCTGGCGCGGCGCGGGCGATGCGATGGAGGATGCAGAGGGTGTAAATGCACGAAGAGACGGGTCGTCGGGAAGCCTCCAGCCACCTCACCTCCCGTACGGCTACTGTGCCGCCCGTGGCGCACGGTGGCCGTATCCGGCAAGGACAATTCCGGCGAGGGGGAAGGGTCTAGGGCGGCCAGGTGGACGGAGGGGAGCTCGTCGGCGCGCGGAGACAACGTACGGCGACGCGGTCGTCGCGCTCCGACGTGACCCGTGCCTACCGGTGCCCAGAGCACGGTTTTGGCAGGGCTGGCCACGCGGTCACCGCGTGCACAGGCACACGTGGCGCGAGCTGGCCTGCCAAGCCGTGTCTGGTGCGTCGACTTTGCATACTGGAACCCTCTCGTGCCACTAGTTCGCCCAGAGACTCACTGAGCCGAAGTGTAGCATCAACTACAGTTTGCTGTTAGTAACTTAGGTGAGATCTGGAGAGAAGATGAGCTGGAGATGAAACCAATGGAGTTGTCTGGAGTGATCTATGTTGGAAGCACTACATGCTGGCAAGATTTGAGAAACTTTGGCCAAGATTTGAACATGGTTCATGTACAAATGCTATACTAGTCCAGAAACTTGGTGAGGTTGTTGCACTCACATGGGTGATCTCCTGGATCTGAAATTTGGTGTGTGGGAGTTATTTGGTAATGCCAAGTTGTCATAAAAAATTTAGCTCAAATGGGTACCCCTAGCTGGTACTTCCTTCACAGAGGTTTGAAATGAACAGAAACTTGGCAGAATATTTATGCTGGAAATTTATACTAGACAAGGAGATGTTTTTGAATATTGTGGCAAGATAAGTTCCCTAGTATCTCAGGAAATTATTTGAGAGTTTTCTAAGGCCTAGAAATATATGTTGCTTCACAAAGGGCCAGTGCTGTCCAGAAGATAAATGGAATATTCTGGACCAAATCTTATACTGGTCCATGAAATGTTTTTGAAGATTGTGGGAGTAGATGATGACAAGAAGGTGTGGTATTAATTTGGGATTTTTCTGATCATCAGAACTATAGGTTGCTTCACAACCCATAGTGAAGACAGATTTTCCCAAGGAAGAAAATGGATTATTTTGAAAAGAATGAGAATTGGAATTTGATCCAGAAGGTGTGTGGAAAGATTTTGGCAAGATATTGAGGGCTTTGGATTACTTAGAGATAAATTCAAAGGTTTCCCAAGTCCAAAGTCAACTGAGAAGGTTCAAAACCCATCCAATTTGCAAATAAAGCTGGGAAAATTTTGAAAAGAAAAAGTTGCCAAAAACCAGGGTGTCACAAACCTACCCTCCTTAGGATGAATCTCGTCCTCGAGATTCGATTGCTCAGGGAATAAATGCGGATATGCTGATCTCAGAAAATCCTCTCTTTCCCAGGTAGCTTCTTCCTCAGTATGATGATCCCACAATACTTTGTAAAATTTGATTATCTTACTCCTGGTAGTTCTTTCCATTCCGTCCAAGATTCTGACAGGCTTTTCCTCGTAGGTCAAATCCTTAGTCAGCTCTAGCTCACTCATATCTGCCTGCTTGATCGGAGGTGCAATGCACTTTCTCAACTGTGATATGTGAAAGACATCGTGAACATCGGACAACTCCGGTAGTAACTCCAGCTGATATGCCACTCTGCCTCTTCTAGCAATTACTGGAAAGGGACCGATATATCTCGGTGCAAGCTTCCCTCGGGTATGAAACCTTTTTATTCCTTTCATGGGGGTGACTCGGAGATAAGCATACTCTCCCGGCTCGAAAATTACTTCTCGATGCTTAGGGTCATAGTAACTCTTTTGATGGGACTTGGCTACTCGAAGACGTTCCTGAATATCCTTAACTTGCTTCTCAGCCTCGAGCATCAAATCCGTGCCGAAGATACGGCTATCTCCTATCTGGGACCAATTTAAAGGAGTGCGACATTTCCGTCCATACAGTGCTTCGAATGGTGACATCTTGAGACTCGACTGATAACTGTTATTGTAAGAGAATTCCGCGTAGGGTAGACTATCCTCCCATTTGGGTTCATAGGTGAGAGCACAAGACCGAAGCATATCTTCCAATATCTGGTTCACTCGTTCGGTTTGCCCGTCTGTCTGTGGATGATATGCCGTGCTATGCTTTAGCACGGTTCCCAGGGCTTGGTGCAACCGCAGCCAGAATGCTGAAGTGAACAAGGATCCTCTATCTGATGTGATAAACTTGGGTACTCCATGAAGACTAACAATCCGGGACATGTAGAGTTGTGCAAGCTGATCGGCTCTGAAGGTAGTCTTTACTGGAATAAAGTGAGCCACGTCCACGATGGCCCAGATAGCATCATGGCCTCTCGTTGACTTAGGTAGTCCAACAATGAAGTCCATGCATATGTCATCCCATTTCCACTGGGGAACTTGTAGAGGTTGCAATAGTCCAGCGGGTTTCTGGTGTTCAGCCTTGACTCTGTTGTAGACATCACAACAGGCGACATAGTACGCAATGTCCCTTCGCATTCCTGGCCACCAAAAGGTTTCCCTTAAGTCCTGGTACATTTTTGTTCCTCCCGGATGAATAGAGTATGCAAATTCATGTGCCTCCCTAAGTATTTATTGTCTCAAATTTTCTTGATCAGGCACACATATTCGGTTTTCAAACCATAAGGTGCCCTGGTCATCAACACGGAAGGACTTGGTCTTTCCTTGCTGAATGTTCTCCTTGATCTCTTGTACACTTTTATCTGATTTCTGGGCTGTCTTAATTTCTCCCATAAGTGTTGGAGTAATTTCCAATGTATCTGGGCTAATTGGGCCGCATAGCACCATATTAAGCTTGGCAAACTCTTCTTGTAGCCTTGGATGGATACCCTCAGTCATGGCATTCATGGTGCCTTGTTTTCTGCTGAGAGCGTCGGTGACCACATTGGCTTTTCCCAGATGATAATTAATTCCAATGTCATAGTCCTTGACCAGTTCAAGCCATCTTCTCTGTCTGAGATTAAGGTCGGGTCGGGTGAAAATATACTTGAGACTCTTGTGGTCTGTGTATATTTCACATCGCTGCCCAATGAGATAATGCCTCCAAATCTTTAATGCATGAACCATGGCTGCCAATTCCAAATCATGAGTGGGATAGTTCTCTTCATGGCGTCGTAGCTGTCTGGATGCATATGCTACAACCCTTCCTTCTTTCATTAGCACGCAGCCGATTCCACGCCTGGAAGCATCGCAATATATATCAAAGCTCTTGTGGATGTCTGGAAGAACTAAGACAGGGGTCGTAGTTAGCCTCGTCTTTAACTCCATGAAACTGCTATCACATTCTTCCGTCCAGGCAAATTTGTGATTCTTTTTCAACAGTTCTGTCAATGGCTTGGCTATTTTTTAGAAGCCTTCAATGAAACGACGGTAGTAGCCTGCCAATCCCAGAAAGCTGCGGACTTCAGTTACCGTGGCTGGTGTCTTCCAGTTTAATACAATAGTCACTTTGCTGGGGTCGATGGCCACACCCTGTTCTGACAGAACATGTCCCAGAAATCCCACCTCTCTTAGCCAAAATTCACACTTACTGAACTTGGCATACAAGCGATGGGTCCTTAGTCTTTCCAGGATAGCACGGAGATGTTGCGTGTGTTCTTCATCTTTGGAATAGATAAGAATATGATCGATGAATACTACCACAAACTTGTCCAAAAAGTCCATGAAGACCTTGTTCATCATGCTCATGAAATAGGCTGGAGCATTTGTCAGCCCGAATGACATGACTGTAAATTCATACAGACCATATCGGGTAGTGAAGGCTGTCTTGGGGATATCCTCTTTCCTGATTTTTAGCTGATGATATCCCGTTCGAAGATCAATCTTGGAAAATACCCGGGCCCTGTTTAACTGGTCGAACAGATCATCATTGCGGGGAAGCGGATACTTATTTTTAATGGTGACCTCATTCAATTGGCGGTAGTACACGCACATTCGTAGGCTGCCATCCTTCTTCTTAACAAACAGCATAGGTGATCCCCATGGCGAGGTGCTTGGACGAATGTACCCTTTTTGTAATAATTCATACAGCTGTTTCTTTGATTCCACTAGCTCCGGGGAAGGCATGCAGTAGTACTTCTTATAAATTGGAGTGGTTCCGGGAACAACATCAATAGCAAACTCTAGTTCCCGATCAGGTGGCATTCCTGGTAGTTCTTTCGAAATACGTCTGGAAACTCACTGACTACTGAATCAGATTTATATCTATAGCAGTGGCTTTGAATGCCATTCCCTTCTTTGACATCATTCTGCTAGCAGTGAATTGTACTGTTTGACCTGCTGGGTTAACCAATGTCACTGTCCTGGTGGCACAGTTGATACAAACCTGATGTGGTGTTAACCAGTCCATCCTCAGTATTAAATCCAGTCCAGGTGATTCAATGGCAACAAGGGTAGCTGGAAACTTAACTCCATGTATCAAGATTTCCAGATCCTTGTATATAATATTTGTTATGAGCATGGAGCCAGGGGATTGTACCACCATGATTTTGTCCAAAAGAGAAGGAGAAAGTTTGTGTATGGTGGCAAAACTCCACGAAATAAACGAATGAGAAGCCCCAGAATCAAATAAAATTATTGCGGGTATGTCGTTAACAGAAAACATACCAAGGACCACGTCTGGTGCTTCACGGGCTTCCTCAGCGGAGATATGATGGAGTTGGCCGCGGTAGAAGTTTTGATTGGGGCAGCGTCCGACATTGTTGACTTGTGGCTTGTAGTCGGACGGTGGCTTCCCGTTTCTTGTGGGGCACTGCCTGGAGTAATGTCCGCCCTGACCACAAGTAAAGCAAGTGTTGTTGCGGCGGCAGTCCTCCAGCACTGGCTATTTGCCAAAGGTCTTGTCCTGGCTGACAGGCCTATTGTTGTTGTTGCCGTTGCTCCAGGCAGGCTTATATTCAGACGGACCTGGTTGCCAGATATGTGGCTTCTGCACAAACTGCTCCCGATTATCCTTCTTGGGTTCAAACTTCCGCTTGCAATCGTCATATCCTGACTTATGCTCTCGTTCAGCTATGAAAGCCTTGTTCACCAAAGTTTGGAAGTCAGGAAAATCAAGCATACAAAGCAGACAACGGAGGGTATGATTAAGCCCTCCTAGGAACCGGTCTATCTTTCTTTCTTCTATGGACACGTCGTGAGTGGAGTACCGTGCTAGATTATTAAACTTGTTCAAATACTCACCCACTGACATATTCCCTTGTGTAAGAGCAAGAAATTCCCTCTGCTTCACCTTCATTATGCCGGTAGGAATATGATACTTGCGGAATACCTCTTTGAATTTCTCCCAGGAAATATCTTCCCCAGGAGGCCACATTATTTTTGTATTGTCCCACCATATAGCTGCCGGTCCTTCCAGGTAGTGGGTAACAAAAGGAACCTTGTCTGACTCATCACAGCGGGCTATTTCTAACTTCTTTTCCATGGTCCTCAGCCAGTCATCAGCTTCCATAGGATCCATAGCTTGACCAAAACTGGGTGGCTTGGTACGCTGAAAATTAGACAATTTAGAGTGTGTCCCATTGTTGTGATTCTGGCCCACCATAGTCTGCATACTTTTTAGAAATTCATGAGGTCTTGATTCCTTTTCTCTTCAAACATTCTCATGATTTGATCAGTGGTCGGTGATTGTGGTGGTGGAGGTGGCAAATCTCCTGGTGATTGTCCTGCTTGTCTGGCGGATCGACGAACGGGAGTTCCATCGCCGCCTTGATTACTACACCTCTTCATCCTAAACTTGTTCCCATTGCAAAATACCGAATCGATGAGCAACATCCATAAGGGAAATGCAACAATATGACACCAGGAAAAGAAACCAAATAAAAAGGGAGAAAAAAGCGAACAACATAATTATACAAGGCAACCCAACATCATACATGACAAGCTAGTAGGGGGTTATCATGACTAGAACTGCTCATACGGCAGTTGACACATGCAGAGATGCTACGATGCATGCACTGAAACTCAAGCCTCCACTCTAGTAGCGCGGGTGGCACGGACACTGGCAGACTGAAGACTCCTCATTGTCTGATCCTGTCTCGGAATCGGAACTGATGATGTGAATCTCAGCCTCCGGATCAAAGGAAACACGGCGACGCTGACGGGAAGGTTCTCCCTCTGAAGGTGAAGAAGCACGACGCTGCAGCATCGGAGCAGCTGGAGTAGCTAGGAGTGAGGCCCATTCTGCTGGGGTCTCACGTCGGCTACCAGACAAAAAGCATGGCGGTCCGAATGAGCTAGAAGGAGTCTCAGGTGCTAGTGAAGGTGGAACGGGTGGAGTATACACAGGTGAAAACGCAGGAGGAAGAGGAGACTGTGCTGCCGCAACAGCTGCAAGTGCCTCTCGGGCATGAGTCAGCTCCTCAGCCAGTGAGGTGATCATATGGTAACTGGTGTTCAGATAACGAGATAAAACACCAGTAGCACGATCACTCGCCGGGTCAACAGGTGCGAAAAGGACTCGCCCTGTCGTAGGGGACAGGGTGGGGTAGTGAAAGAAACCTGGATGTGTCTGCATCTCAACCTCGTGGAAGCGCAAGTCAGTGAGAGCCTCCATCGCAGCAAACTAGATCGCCAACTCCGGAGTAGAAGCAGTTCCGCCCTTGGAAGAGCGGGAGTAGCTGCCAATATCCGAACTCGCAGTAAGAAAGGCCTCCGCGTGATACTCGTACACTAAACCAGCAAGCTTCTCTCGGAACACCTGGTACACTGGGTCTTTGCCGTTGGGATAGAGCCGAAGCCAGATGCTACGGAGCAGTACTGGAAAAGTGAACGGTGCTGGCTCATGGTTGTGGTGGTACGAAACTGGTGCCATCTACACTCACAAGGCCAACGGTTAGCACAACAATAAACTATATGCATGCCATGCAGCAATCAAATTGTGGCGCCCCGAGACCGATGCTCCAGATTCCTTCCATTTATTTCCGTCGTTGCCATGTGATTCGTTTGCTTGTTGCACTTCGCCATGTCATCGTGTGCATTCCATCCGCATGTTTTCATAAAACTTGCATCCGTTCGTAGTTGCCGGCTTCTCCGCGTCCCTTCTGTTGTCCGTTTCGAGACCCGACACACTCGCACGCGCCCGCGGCACCTCCGAATTATTATTTTATAAGTGGGATAAAAATGTTCTCGGAATGGGTTGAAAGTTGGCGTGCGGTCTTGTTATATTGTAGGTAGACCGCCTGCCAAATTTCGTCCCATTCGGAGTTCGTTAGATGCCCCAACGGATAACCTATAGCGGCACTATAGCCGGATAAAATGTCGGACGTTTTCGGTGTTCCGAAAATCATGCCGGGCTACACCACTTCCCTCTCTTCTTAGCCCACACCTCTCCACACAGCCCACTAGGCCCAGCCTATGCCCCCTCTCGACCGGAGCCGTCAGATCGCGATCGAAGGGCTCCGAAAACACCCCAAAACCCCCCTCCAAATCATCCCAGCTTATATATGGACAGACTCCTCCTTCCATTTCTGTCAAACCCTAGCCCCTAGCCCTCCACGCAGCTCCAGCCATCGCCACCCCTCATTTTCCGCACCGGCCACCCATCCACCGCCACTTGGCGCGCCGCCGCCTGCACAGCGCCCATGTCGCCCCACCTCCCACGCGCGGGCCCGCAAGCCCATGGGGGCCCGCCCGAGCCCATCCGCCGCCCGCGCCCGCAGCCGATCGAGGGGAGGAGCCCCGCTCGATCTGGACCAGCAGGGGTCCCGAGCGCCTCGACCCCGCGCGCCGCCCCGCCGGCGACCTCGCCGAAGCTGCTAGCCGGAGCAGCACCAACCTCCACCAGGCCAGACTTCCCCTCGCGCCCCTCTCCTTCTTCCTTCCCTTCTCCTTCTCCATCTCATTTCTTCCTCTGTACCAGGAACGAGGAGCGCCATGGCCGCCCCGTGCTTCTTCACCCCACCGCGCCATCCCAACTCCGGCCAGATCCAGCCGGCCCCGGCCTCCCCCGCCACGGGAACCGCCGCCCCGCCAAGTACCTCGACCGGTGCCGCCCAGACTCCATCCTCGGCCTCTGCTCTACCTCAAGCTGCTGCCCTGCCGAAGCCCGTGGCAAGTCCCTGCCTCGCCGGAGCGAGCCCCACCGCCGCCGGGAACGGGCTTCCCCGCCTCGGATCCGGCGATCCCCGCCCGTTCAAGTCGCTCCGACCTCCTGCAAGCCGCCTTTGCAAGTCCACACCACCGCTGCTCTGCTTCCTGTAGAGCAGAGTCAACGCCTGCTCGATCCCCTGCTGCGTTGACCGCGTCCCCGCACCGATTCGCCAGTCCAGCTCCACCCAGGCCGATTTTGGCCCAAGGTGAGCGCCCAACAGTCCATCTGCCTATCTAGCGCCCGTGTGCACTGTTTGTTATCCGGCGCACAACCTGTTGGCCTAGCATGCTCCAGATTCAGCCCGTAGTGTATTTTTTCCCCTGCCTGCGAATTTGTCTAATTATCCAGAGAACGCCAGTTTTGCAGAAAAACCCTCCATCTTCATGCATTTAATAACTCCACAACCGTGCATCGGAATTAAATAATTTATATATGCAAAATGCTTAGAATTTCATGTAGTTTCACAATATCCAACTTTCATCCATGTAAAAAATGTTTAAACTTTGCATTAATTTGCATAAATGACATGCTAAAATGATTTATTTCATAACTAAATAACCGTAGCTCCGAATTAAATAAACTTTATATGTAAATGGGGTAGCAAAATGTGTAGATTAACATGGTGCACTTTATTTTGCTGTTTAACAACATTAAAATATGGTTTAGGCAAGAACAGTACCAAATTCGAAAATTGCATATGGGGATTTTCCGGAATTGCTATTTGCGTTTCCGGCCTCATTTAAATTTGCCTAGATGTATGGGTTGCTTATGCTTCATCTCTTGCCATGTTTAACTACATTTAACCTTGTCATGCATCATATCTGGTTATGCATCATGCCATGATTATGTTTGTGTGTTTACCATGTTGTTTGTTTCTTTCCGGTAGTGCTTCTTCTCAATAGTTCCGGTTTCGTTGTGATTGTGAGGATTCGTTCGACCACGCGTGTTCGTCTTCTTCATGGATTCGATCTTCTTCCTAGCGGGATTTCAGGCAAGATGATCATGACCTTGGATATCTCTACTATCTTTGCTTGCTAGTTGTCTCGATGCTATCGCCATGTCGCGCTTCCTACCACATATATGTCAGCCTCCCATATGCCATGATACAACCTCTAACCACCCTTACCCAGCAAACCGTTGTTTGGCTATGTTACCGCCTTGCTCAGCCGCTTTCTTATAGCATTGCTAGTTGCAGGTGCAGTCGCAGGTTGTTCCATGTTGGGACATGGATATCTTGGGATATCACAATATCTCTTATTTAATTAATGCATCTATATACTTGGTTTTTGGGTGGAAGGCTCGGCCTTTTGCCTGGTGTTTTGTTCCACTCATGCTGCCCTAGTTTCCGTAATACCGGTGTTATGATCCTTGATTAGCGTTCCTAACATGCTCAGGGGAATGGGACCCTCTTGACATTTCGCTTTGAATAACCGCTTCCAGCAAGGCCCAACATTGGTTTTAACATTTGCCAACATAGTAATACTGAATTAAATAATTAATTTTGCATAGGGAGTTAGCGCTACCCGAGGATTCTTAATTCAACATAATACAGGTGGGCCAGTGCCGATGGTGTTCGTCCGAACCGGGCAGACTGCGGGGCCACCACGAGGAAACTCGAGGATCTGGTTTTACTCGTAGGCTTTCCCATCCGGTCGTGGCCTGAGACGAGATACGCGCGGCTACTATCAGGGTGTCGGCACGCCGGGAGGTCTTGCTGGACTTGCGTTACCATTGTCGAAATGTCTTGTGCACCGGGATTCCGAGGATACTTCGGGCTATCTCGGGGTTGAGGTATTTCCACCACAGCTTGTGTTGGTCTATGATGGACCAGGTTGGAACACCCCTGCAGGGTTAAATCTTACGCGAGGTGCCCGCGGTTATGTAGCAACTTGGATATTTATAACCTCCAGTTGTAGAGAACTTGACACTAATTCTAATTAAAATACACCAACCGCATGCGTAACCGTGATCGTCTCTTTTCGAGGGAGTTCGGGAAGAGAACACGGTGGGGTTATGTTTGACTCGTAAGTAGGTGTTTAGGATCACTTCTTGATCATTATTAGTTTGTGACCGTTATGCGTAGATTACTCTTCTTATTCTTGTACTCGTAAGTTAGCCACCATACATTGCTTAGTGCTTGCTGCAACCTCACCACCTTACCCTTCCATACCCATTAAGCTTTGATAGTCTTGCTACCCATGGTTATGGGATTGCTGAGTCCTCGTGGCTCACAGATTACTACAACAACAGATGCAGGTACAGGTTATGCGATGATTTGACGTGAGAGCGATGCGCGTCTGCTTTTGGAGTTCTTCTTCTTCGTCGTTCTTGGGATAGGTTCCTGGTCGGCAGCCTGGGCTAGTAGGGTGGATGTCATTCGTGTTTTTCGTTTGTGTTTCATCCGTAGTCGGATTCTGGTCTTCTGTATGGTGTTTGCTATGTATTGATGTATTCCTGTGATGACTGTATGTATTCGTATGTATCCCCGTCTATTATGTACATGGTACGATGTAATGATATCCACCTTGCAAGCGTCTTCGATATGCGCTTCTATCCCTGGTGGGACCTCCGAGTCCCTCGAGGATAGGATCACATATTGGGCGTGACAAGTTGGTATCAGAGCCGACCCTCGCGGTTACACGGATGTTTGCGAGTCAGGTGCGCGGTCATGTTGTGCATGACGTTTCTGACCCGTCGTGGCACACGGCATGGCACATGTGCCGGACTGGACGCACAGACGTATGTGCCAAGAGGGAACGTTCCTGTGCCCGACGAGGACGTCGGTTCCTTTGAGTGGGGGTGTATGTGATAGCCTGGCTTAATAGGGATGATAGACTACTCATATCAATAAGGAATTCCTTCTTTTCTGGGAGCCCATTCGGAAAGAACTCCAAAGTTAAGCGTGCTCAGCTTGGAGTAATTTCAGGATGGGTGACCGACCGGGAAGTTGGACCTGGGTGTGCACGAGTGAGGACAAAGTGCGCAGGAAAGACTAGTATTGATCTGTGGGGCCAGTCTAGATCCCGCCAGGTGTAACGACCACCGGTGGGTGTGTCCGGGGTGTTACAGCTGGTATCAGAGCCTCGACCGACCATAGGAGCCCCCTTAATTGATCGAACCGTTGGCAAGTCTAGAAGAAAAACTATTTTGAGTCTAGCTATATATCAGAGAGTAGGAATTCTTTTTACTCCTTATCCCCTTCGTCGCTCTGGTGAGGAATTGTGACGTAGGTGTTTTGATTCTACTACTCTTCTCACTCAAAAAAAAATTTAGGGTCACGCGGGTATTTTGGAATCGTTATGATATCGTTGTGACGGGAATTTTGTTCTTGGTGCCTCCTGACCGTATGGATCGGACCCGGGGAGTTGAGCTCCAAGGGGTTCTTGTCACATTCGCTATCGTTCCAGTTCCTGAATACCTGAGGACGCCGACATCGAAACGCTTCTATACTTTTTGTGGTGGCAAATAGTGCCGTGACTTTTCCCCAGTACTGGAGGAGATAGCTCGAATGATCCACCATGACTAGTATCACGATGTTTTCGAAGGTCTGAGGTAGACGAATTTGCGAAGTTTCTCGGTTGTGTGTTAAGGGTTGCGGATGCAGTTGCAGCTGATTAGGTTGTTGTTTGCTGAGTAGGTTCCTGGATCCACAACCTGATCGTATAATCAAGAAGTTTCGGAAGTTCTTAGGTGGGAATTCAAGTATTTACCTAGGATATCTTTCCGACAGATGCATGATATGAGATTGGGGTTCGACGTCTAGTGGTCCGCCTGCTCACGGTCGTTTTTACAGTGGGTCTCGTTGTGTCTTAAAGAGCCCTTGTAGCTTGCTACGGTTCGGGGACGCTTCGTAAGTCATGTACACTGCCTTGTACGTGATGGTCGCTGTACGATCGAGCCCGTGTGGGCCCCACCACGAAAATTTTGGACGAAATCTCTATCATATGTTTGTTCTGGCTTATTCTGCAAGCCACATCCTTTGTTTTGTTTTGAGTTGTGGTTTTCGAGTTGCTTCGAAGTCAAGTGTTGATCCCATTCCGTTCCTAAGTGGTGTTCTCATATTTCTATGGGAGTGCTAATCCATTTGATCATCGAGATTGTCATGGAAAATTCTTTTCACCTGATGTGCTTCTCTTCAAGTTGATCCGATCCTTTCAACATTTGCAAGATCAATTCTCAGTTTTCTCAATGGTGTTCGCTTCACCCGTTCCAAGTTATCTTTATTTTTTCCCACCCTCCCACCCTTTTTCACGGAGTCAAAATTCTCAAATCAAGTATCCATTTTATTCGTGAGAAGTCTTTCCATTCTTTTCCTTCAATGTTCTTAACCGGTGATTCTCATGAAGATGCTCAGGAGCTACAAGTCATCATTCTTCGTTCTCGTTTTCCTCTCCGGTGGTCTAAATTCAAGCTCTCAGTGTTCATCATATCCTTTTCTTCGATTCTAATGGTTTTCCTGTGTTGGAAATTCTTATCCAAGCCTCTCTTGTCTCCTCTTTCTATTCTTTTTCGCTGCGAAGAAATTATCTCAGAAGATTCGTGTTTCCATTCAAGATCCGTTCAAGCCAATTCGAGGTTGTTACCTCATTCAATCCATTTAAAACTTTCCGATGCATTTTCTCTATTTCAAGCAGTTGTTCCAACGGTGTTTCTTTTGAGTGGGCCCATAACCCATAGGTCTTTTCCCAGGATCTTACCCGACTCTTCTAATTTTTCGGAGTTATTCTCAAATTATTTCAAAGTCTGATGTAAGAATGAATTCTCATCGGTCAAATGTCGTCTCCAAGATCACTTCCTAATTCTTTTCAAATTTGGCTCAACCTTTCTATTCGTCATTATTCCTGAGTATCCCATAAATTCTTCTTGGTGGTTCTCGTCGTCATTCTCAGCATTTGAAGACCGAAGAAGAGATTCTCTTAAATCCATATCCGTTCTCTTGAAGATTCATTGTGCAAGCTTCATGCCATCCTCACAATTGCTTCGATCATGAGAAATTCTTTTTGTACCCATCCGGAGCATTTCATGAGTTCTTTCCATTTTTGATTCTCCGGAGGCCGTCGTTCAGAAGATTTATTCGTTCTCAGTTTTCAGCTTTCGTTCTTTGATTATTCCAAAAATTGATATCTCTTCGTTCGTCTCCTAATTCTTCCGGTGCATCTTTCAAGTATTCTCTAATAAGCACGTGATCTCTTCGTTCTATTGTATCTAAATTCCCTCAAGTATCTTCGTTCGTTTTCTAATTCTTCCCGGTGACTCGTTCTCTTTTCTTCGTTCATTGTCATTTCTTACGGTGGTTCATTCAAGATTCCTATTCCTTTGTTATCGTATCAATTCATTTGTTCTTTACAAAATCCTACCGGTGTTTCCTCGAAGATTTCGTCAAGTTGGCGCTATATCTCTATTCAATCTTTTTCAAGAAGAATAAGTAGTATGCAAATCCATTGCTTTTCATCAATTTATTTTGTTGAAGGATAGACATATCATAATTCTTATTCTTGTTTCATGGAGGTGATTTAATTCCTTCTTCCGGAGTTTGTTTATGATGAATAAATTCTCGATTCAAAGTTGCTCGTCTTTCTTTTCCGGAGTTCAAAGTTTTTCTCATTATCTCGTCATGAAGCTCCATCTAAATCATTGCAAGGCTTCATCTTGTTCTTTTCAACTTTCATTTCGTTTTGATCATCTTGGTAGTTATCCGGAGTTCTTTGAGAGTTTCTTCATGATCTTTCGTTAAGGATTTAATTCATTCTTGAAGTGCGTCAAGATTCTTGATGGAACTCAAGTATTCTTCTTCTTGCATTTCGAAGTGCAATTAATTCTTCATTGTCTTTGGGAGATGTGCTTCGCATCTTTTCATTCGTCTCAAGCAATCAAATTGTTTCTGTTAGTGGCTGGTTGTCATCTCATAATTTTGAGATGTTTCCATAAGCCCACAACAAGCTTATTCTTTTCGTTGTGGACTTTTCCAACAACTCCGTTCAACCCTTCTTTGTAAGGATGCTTTTCAAATTCAATTGTGGTAGAAATTGTCATTTTCTTCTCCGTTCTTTTCTTTCCAACGATCTAGCTTCTATAAATTTCTTCCGGAGACATTGTGATGTTGCTCTCTCCGACCTTCATCTCGTTTTGTCAAGATCATGTTCTTTCCTTGCTTATTCATTTTACCGAAGTGTTGTGCCCTCTTTTCAAGTCCTTTTCTTCTTATCAAGCGTTGCTCCTCCTTTCTACCGGAGTGCTGCCCAAATTCTTTTTGTTCTCATTCCTTATCTATCTCGTTTCAACCAGAGTGGTTTCGAATTCTTGCTTGTTCCTCAAGCCATTCTACAACTCTTTGCAACCTCCAAGGCTCGTTGGTTTCGCTCTTTTGTCAAGAAGCAACTTTGTTTTCATCTTCCTCTTCCATCTTCCGGTTCCTTCCTAAGATCTCGGGTCGAGATCTTCTGTTAGTGGGGGAGAGTTGTGGCGCCCCGAGACCGATGCACCAGATTCCTTCCATTTATTTCCGTCGTTGCCATGTGATTCGTTTGCTTGTTGCACTTTGCCATATCATCGTGTGCATTCCATCCGCATGTTTTCATAAAACTTGCATCCGTTCGTAGTTGCCGGCTTCTCCGCGTCCCTTCCGTTGTCCGTTTCGAGACCCGACACACTCGCACGCACCCGCGGCACCTCCGAATTATTATTTTATAAGTGGGATAAAAATGTTCTCGGAATGGGTTGAAAGTTGGCGTGTGGTCTTGTTATATTGTAGGTAGACCGCTTGCCAAATTTCGTCCCATTTGGAGTTCGTTTGATGCCCCAACGGATAACCTATAGCGGCACTATAGCTGGATAAAACGTCGGACGTTTTCGGTGTTCCGAAAACCATGCCGGGCTGCACCACTTTCCTCTCTTCTCAGCCCACACCTCTCCACACAGCCCACTAGGCCCAGCCTATGCCCCCTCTCGACCGGAACCGTCAGATCGCGATCAAAGGGCTCCGAAAACACCCCAAAACGCCCCTCCAAATCATCCCAGCCTATATATGGACACACTCCTCCTTCCATTTCTGTCAAACCCTAGCCCCTAGCCCTCCACGCAGCTCCAGCCACCGCCACCCCTCATTTTCCGCGCCGGCCACCCATCCACTGCCACTTGGCGACCCGCCACCAGCCAGCCGCCGCCTGCACAGCGCCCCTATCGCCCCACCTCCCAAGCGCGGGCCCGCAAGCCCATGGGGGGCCCACCCGAGCCCATCCGCCGCCCGTGCCCGTAGCCGATCGAGGGGAGGAGCCCCGCTCGATATGGACCAGCAGGGGTCCTGAGCGCCTCGACCCCGCGCGCCGCCCCGCCGGCGACCTCGCCGAAGCTGCTAGCCGGAGCAGCAACAACCTCCACCAGAACGGACTTCCCCTCGCGCCCCTCTCCATCTTCCTTCCCTTCTCCTTCTCCATCTCATTTCTTCCTCTGTACCAGGAACAAGGAGTGCCATGGCCGCCCCATGCTTCTTCACCCCACCACGCCACCCCGACTCCGGCTAGATCCAGTCGGCCCCGGCCTCCCCCGCCACGGGAACCGCCGCCCCGCCAAGTACCTCGACCGGATGCGCACCCAGACTCCATCCTCGGCCTCTGCTCTGCCTCAAGCTGCTGCCCTGCCAAAGCCCGTGGCAAGTCCCTGCCTCGCCGGAGCGAGCCCCACCGCCGCCGGGAACGGGCTTCCCCACCTCGGATCCGGCGATCCCCGCCCGTTCCTGTCGCTCCGACCTCCTGCAAGCTGCCGTTGCAAGTCCACACCACCGTTGCTCTGCTTCCTGTCGAGCAGAGTCGACGCCTGCTCGATCCCCTGCTGTGTTGACCGCGTCCCCGCACCGCTTCGCCAGTCCAGCTCCACCCAGGAGGATTTTGGCCCAAGGTGAGCGCCCAACAGCCCATCTGCCTATCTAGCGCCCGTGCGCACTGTTTGTTATCCAGCGCTCAACCTGTTGGCCTAGCATACTCCAGATTCAGCCCGTAGTGTATTTTTTTCCCTGCCCGTGAATTTGTCTAATTATCCAGAGAACGCCAGTTTTGCAGAAAAACCATGCATTTAATAACTCCACAACCGTGTATCGGAATTAAATAATTTATATATGCAAAATGCTTAGAATTTCATGTAGTTTGACAATATCCAACTTTCATCCATGTTAAAAATGTTTAAACTTGCTGTTTGCAATAATTTGCATAAATGACATGCTAAAATGATTTATTTCATAACTAAATAACCGTAGCTCCGAATTAAATAAACTTTATATGTAAAAGGGGTAGAAAAATGTGTAGATTAACATGGTGCACTTTATTTTGCTGTTTAATAATATTAAATATGGTTTAGGCCAGAACAGTACCAAATTCGAAAATTGCATATGGGGATTTTCCGGAATTGCTATTTGTGTTTCCGGCCTCATTTAAATTTGCCTAGATGTATGGGTTGCTTATGCTTCATCTCTTGCAATGTTTAACTACATTTAACCTTGTCATGCATCATATCTGGTTGTGCATCATGCCATGATTATGTTTGTATGTTTACCATGTTGTTTGTTTCTTTCCGGTAGTGCTTCTTCTCAATAGTTCTGGTTTCGTTGCGATTGTCAGGATTCGTTCGACTACGCGTGTTCGTCTTCTTCATGGATTCGATCTTATTCCTAGCGGGATTTCAGGCAAGATGATCATGACCTTGGATATCTCTACTATCTTTGCTTGCTAGTTGTCTCGATGCTATCGCTATGTCGCGCTTCCTACCACATATATGTCAGCCTCCCATATGCCATGATACAGCCTCTAACCACCCTTACCCAGCAAACCGTTGTTTGGCTATGATACAGCCTTGCTCAGTCCCTTTCTTATAGCATTGCTAGTTGCAGGTGCAGTCACAGGTTGTTCCATGTTGGGACATGGATATCTTGGGATATCACAATATCTCTTATTTAATTAATGCATCTATATACTTGGTTTTTGGGTGGAAGGCTCGGCCTTTTGCCTGGTGTTTTGTTTTACTCATGCCGTCCTAGTTTCCGTAATACCGGTGTTATGATCCTTGATTAGCGTTCCTAACATGCTCAGGGGAATGGGACCCTCTTGACAGTTCGCTTTGAATAACCACTTCCAGCAAGGCCCAACATTGGTTTTAACATTTGTCAACATAATAATACTGAATTAAATAATTAATTTTACATAGGGAGTTAGCGCTACCCGAGGATTCTTAATTCAACATAATACAGGTGGGCCAGTGCCAATGGTGTTTGTCCGAACCGGGAAGACTGCGGGGCCACCACGAGGAAACTCGAGGATCTGGTTTTACTCGTAGGCTTTCCCATCCGGTCGTGGCCTGAGACGAGATACGCGCGGCTACAATCAGGGTGTCGGCACGCCGGGAGGTCTTGCTGGACTTGCGTTACCATTGTCGAAATATCTTGTGCACCGGGATTCCGAGGATACTTCGGGCTATCTCGAGGTTGAGGTATTTCCACCGCAGCTTGTGTTGGTCTATGATGGACCAGGTTGGAACACCCCTGTAGGGTTAAATCTTACGCGAAGCCATGCCCGCGGTTATGTGGCGACTTGGCTATTTATAACCTCCGGTTGTAGAGAACTTGACACTAATTCTAATTAAAATACACCAACCGCGTGCGTAACCGTGATCGTCTCTTTTTGAGGGAGTTCAGGAAGAGAACACGGTGGGGTTATGTTTGACTCGTAAGTAGGTGTTCAGGATCACTTCTTGATCATTATTAGTTTGCGACCGTTATGCGTAGATTACTCTTCTTATTCTTGTACTCGTAAGTTAGCCACCATACAATACTTAGTGCTTGCTGCAACCTCACCACCTTACCCTTCCATACCCATTAAGCTTTGATAGTCTTGCTACCCATGGTTATGGGATTGCTGAGTCCTCGTGGCTCACAGATTACTACAACAACAGATGCTGGTACAGGTTATGCGATGATTTGACGTGAGAGCGATGCGCGTCTGCTTTTGGAGTTCTTCTTCTTCGTCGTTCTTGGGATAGGTTCCTGGTCGGCAGCCTGGGCTAGCAGGGTGGATGTCATTTGTGTTTTTCGTTTGTGTTTCATCCGTAGTCAGATTCTGCTCTTCTGTATGGTGTTTGCTATGTATTGATGTATTCCTGTGATGACTGTATGTATTCATATGTATCCCCATCTATTATGTACATGGTACGATGTAATGATATCCACCTTGCAAGCATCTTCGGTATGCGCTTCTATCCCTGGTGGGACCTCCGAGTCCCTCGAGGATAGGATCGCATATTGGGCGTGACACAAATGCAACAGGCAAAGCACATACCAAGACTCTAAGATAATCAAGGTTCTAGCGTGGGGTTAACTAGGGTGTCCTACAGTCAGCGCAGCTCTGATACCAAGCGTTGCGGCACCCCGGCTCAGAGGACCGGTTTACCCAGTGTTTCCAACCCAGAGATCATGTCTTCTGGAAACACACAACAACTTGGAACAGAACAGAACTGATCTTTATTAATATTGTACAAGTACAAGCTCGGAAATTACATCGGTTAGCGAGGCCAGAAGAACTACACGTGCTATGACAATATCTACATTATTTATGGAACATAGCAAGGCCTCAGTACTACTAGGTGATTCTACGGCGTAGCGGAACAACGGGTGAAACTCTCCATCCCATAGGGACACTGCTGGAACACGGCCTAGTTAGCGTAGCACGAACGATCGGAACCTCCATTCTCGGCTTATCCTGCATCTGGCATGATATGCCAGGTGAGTACTTGGAATGTACTCGCAAGCTCACAGCAACCACAACAATGCAGCAAACAACAGCATGGCAATGAACATGTTAAATGCTTAAGTTGCTTACTTACTGTTACCGAATATCAACTTACTCTCATCCGGGTTGTACCACAACCCTCGGAATACTCGTGATCCATTGAGCACTTTCGAGCATAAGACAAGTTCTTCCATCATTATTATTATTACGGTTGACCACTCAGTGTGACCTAGTGCGGACTGTGCCCAATACCGTGGACGCGGCTATTCGAATAGATTCTTACACTCTACAGAGGTTGCGCACTTTTCCCACACCATGGAGCTCCTTGTCCCGTACCTCGGTACACTTCCCTTCTGGGTGGACCGGTGCTGCTCCAACAAAACTTTCCTAACCCGTGACCCCTCCATCGTACCACTGACAATCATCCTCCCCTGGAGTCATGCCACCGTTGTGGCCAACTAAACTGTCCCAAACGGGGACACCGGCAAATAACTCAACTGGCTCACAAGGTTATCGTCGCCTACCTGATCAGAGTAGCACGCACACATAACACTCCCTCTTTGGTGGTACCGATAAAAGAGCACGCGGTCAGACCAAGGTAAGGTCGTCCCATTCCGGCAGATGTGGCTGCACGGGTAAGTCCGGGTCGGTGGCACTTGATCAACCATTAAGCTTAGTTTTAGTACTTACATGACAAGCAAGGTTGTTTAGCATGAATATACTAATATGGCAGTAGTTATGCAACAATATAATTTACTATGAACTATCACATATTAAAATAATGCAAATAATTCAACATTAAACCAATACTATTTAAATGCTTCATGTAATGGATGATGTGGCTTGCCTTGCTCAGTTGGGTTGTCCACAAACTCCTGGTCCTCAAAACCAAAATGATTTCCCTCTGAAAATATTTTAAAATAGCAAAAGAAAATGTCACATAATACATTTCTATTAACCAGAAATTCTGTACATGTGAGAAAAATACCAAAATTTATCAGAAAATAGAGGGGCTCAAGACAAAGACAATGCAAAAAGAATCAATTGATTTGGACTTGTAGATAAAAGTAATGGACGGTCAAAGTTACTGGTCAAAGTTGAAATTTAACAGAAAATTGAAAATCTCTGGAAGGGCCACGTCGAAGGCGTATTTCCCGAATACGCTTCCACTTAGGTACCGTTTCGGGCGCGGCTGGGTCACTGACGTGCATGGCCCAGCTGTCATATTTAAAAGGAAAAGGAGGGGAACAGTAAGAGGGCGGCTCACCGACGGCGATAGCCGGAGATAGCGACAGCGGCGAGGTCGGGAGAGGGTGGAGATGGATCGGCCACACGACGGCGGTCCTCTCTATACCAACAGCGTCTCCGGGGACGGCCTGACTGCGTCACCCCCTTCTTCTCCGGCGGCGGCTGGTTTCGGGGGTCGTCGGCGACGGAGTCTCCGGCAGCGGTTTGGCTGGGCAAGAGGTGGAGAATAACTAGGAGAGCTTACTGAGCTCGAGGACGGGGTTGGGCAAGGCTGGGGTGGAGTGAATCGAGCTGGTGGTGGAGTTGGCTTAGCGGCGGAACGCCAGCGAGCTGCGAGGCCATAGGGCCTCTCGGCCATGGCTCGGTGCTCTGGTGATCGATAGGAGGCAGAGGGAGTGGGGAGAGGAGCTGGGAGAGGCCGGGGAGGGCCTTTTATAGGCGGGGGCAGAGCTTCTGGAGTCGGGCGGCGCCGCAACCACGTCGACGGAGTGAGGATGGCTAGCTGGCTGGCGCGGCACGGGCGACGTGATGGAGGAGGCAGAGGGAGTAAATGCAAGAAGAGACGGGTCGCCGGGAAGCCTCCAGCCACCTCACCTCCCGTACGGCTACTGTGCCACCCGTGGCGCACGGTGGCCGTATTCGGCGAGGACGATTCCAGCGAGGGGGGAGGGTCTAGGGCGGCCAGGTGGACGGAGGGGAGCTCGTCGGCGGGCGGAGACAATGTACGGCGACGCGGTCGTCGCGCTCCGACGTGACCCGTGCCTGCCGGCGCCCAAAGCGCGGTTTTGGCAGGGCTGGCCACGCGGTCACCGCATGCACAGGCACACGCGGCGCGAGCTGGCCTGCCAAGCCGTGTCTGGTGCATCGACTTTGCATACTGGAACCCTCTCGTGCCACTAGTTTGCCCAGAGACTCACTGAGGCGAAGTGTAGCATCAACTACAGTTTGCTGTCAGTAACTTAGGAGAGATCTGGAGAGAAGATGAGCTGGAGATGAAACCAATGGAGTTGTCTGGAGTGATCTATGTAGGAAGGACTACATGCTGGCAAGATTTGAGAAACTTTGGCCAAGATTTGAACATGGTGCATGTACAAATGCTATACTGGTCCAGAAACTTGGTGAGGTTGTTGCACTCACATGGGTGATCTCCTGGAGCTGAAATTTGGTGTGTGGGAGTTATTTGGTAATGCCAAGTTGTCATAAAAATTTTAGCTCAAATGGGTACCCCTAGCTGGTACTTCCTTCACAGAGGTTTGAAATGAGCAGAAACTTGACAGAATATTTTTGCTGGAAATTTATACTGGACAAGGAGATGTTTTTGGATATTGTGGCAAGTTCCCTAGTATCTCAGGGAATTATTTGAGAGTTTTCTGAGGCCTAGAAATATATGTTGCTTCACAAAGGGCCAGTGCTGTCCAGAAGATAAATGGAATATTCTGGACAAAATCTTATACTGGTCCATGAAATGTTTTTGAAGATTGTGGGAGTAGATGATGACAAGAAGGTGTGGTATTAATTTGGGATTTTTCTGATCATCAAAACTGTAGGTTGCTTCACAACCCATAGTGAAGACAGATTTTCCCAAGGAAGAAAATGGATTATTTTGAAAAGAATGAGAATTGGAATTTGATCCAGAAGGTGTGTGGCAAGATTTTGGCAAGATATTGAGGGCTTTGGATTACTTAGAGAGAAATTCAAAGGTTTCCCAAGTCCAAAGTCAACTGAGAAGGTTCAAAAGCCATCCAATTTGCAAATAAAGCCGGGAAAATTTTGAAAAGAAAAAGTTGCCGAAAACCAGGGTGTCACAGTATATAGGCATCACGTCCGAGACAAGTGGACCGACTCCTGCCTGCATCTACTACTATTACTCCACACATCGACCGCTATCCAGCATGCATCTAGTGTATTAAGTCCATAAAGAACGGAGTAACGCCTTAAGCAAGATGACATGATGTAGACAAAGTAAACTCACGCATGAATAAACCCCATCTTTTTACCCTTAATAGCAACGATACATACGTGTCATGTCCCTTTCTGTCATTGGGATTGAGCACCGCAAGATCGAACCCATTACAAAGCACCTCTTCCCATGGCAAGATAAATCAATCTAGTTGGCCAAACCAAATCAATAGATCGGAGAAGAAATACGAAGCTATAATAATCATGCATAAAAGAGATCAGAGAAGACTCAAATAATATTCATGGATAATCTGATCATAAACTCACAATTCATCGGATCCCAACAAACACACCGCAAAAAGTGATTACATCGGATAGAACTCCAAGAACATCGAGGAGAACATTGTATTGAAGATCAAAATGAGAGAAGAAACCATCTAGCTACTAACTATGGACCCAAAGGTCTGTGATAAACTACTCACGCATCATCGGAAGGGCAGCAAGGTTGATGTAGAGCCCCTCCGTGATCGATTCCCCCTCCGGCGGAGTACCGGAGAAGGCCCCTAGATGGGATCTCTCGAGAACAAAAACTTGCGGCGGCGGAAAAAGTATTTCGTGGACTCCTCTGGTGGTTTCCCGATTTTTGGGAATTTATAGTGGTGGAATTAGGTCAAAAGGGTCAGAGGTGGGCCCACGAGGCACCAGGGCGCGCCAGCCCCCCTCAGGCGCGCCCTGGTGGCTCGTGGCCACCTCCTGGGTCTTCTGGCCTCCTCCCGAAGCTTCTAGTGTTTGTTATGTCCAGAAAAAAATCTCTAAAAAGTTTCGTGGCATTTGGACTTCGTTTGGTATTGATATTCTGTAAAACCAAAAACAGGCAGAAAATAGCAACTGGCACTGGGCACTAAGTTAATAGGTTAGTCCCAAAAAATGATATATAATTGATGTAAATGCATATAAAAACATCCAAGATTGATAATAAAACAGCATGAAACAATCAAAAATTATAGATACGTTGGAGACGTATCAGCATCCCCAAGCTTAATTCCTGCTCGTCCTCGAGTAGGTAAATGATAAAAACAGAATTTTTGATGTGGAATGCTGCCTATCATATTCATCATATATTCTTTTCTTTTATAGCATGGACATTGGACTTGAATGATTCAAAGCAATAGTCTATAATTTGACATGAAGATATAAATACTCAAGCATACTAACAAGCAACCATGTCTTTCAAAATATCAACGCTAAAGAAAGTTAGCCCTAGCCCATTATGCTCAATCATTGATACATTCATGAAACACACTCCATATTAGCTACATCCAATGCACAAGTATGAAAATAGTGCTCTCTAGTTGGTGCTTTATAAGAGAAGATGGAGACTCGAATAAAAATAAAAATTGCATAAAAGTAAATAGATAGGCCCTTCGCAGAGGGAAGTAGAGATTTGCTAATGTGCCAGAGCTCAAAGCTTAAATTAGAGAGATAAAAAATTTGAGAGGCATGCTTTTCCTGTCAACGAAAACGACCGAGAATTCCCAATATCTTCCATGCTAGGCACATCATAGGCGGTTCCCAAACAGAAATTAATCTTTGCCACCATTCTTTCACAATCCCTGGCTAGCCATATCCACAGGTGCCCTCCATACCAACATTTTCCAAGGAATTTTGTTGTTATTAATTTTTGATTCATTGTGGGACTGGGCATCCCTATTACCAGCCACTCTCTCATGCAATGACAAGTGAATAAACACTCATCGTGAGAATAACACACCTAGCATGGAAAATATTGGCCACCCACTGCCGCTTCATGAGCGGTACGGGCACACAAAACGGAAAAATTATTTTGAAAATTAGAGTTGGCACACGCAAATTTACTTGGAACGGCATGGAAATACCGCATATAGGTAGATATGGTGGACTCATTTGGCACAACTTGGGTTTAAGGATTTTGGATGCACAAGCAGTATTTCCACTTAGTACAAATAAAGGCTAGCAAATAGATTGAGAAGCAACCAACCAAAAAGCGAAAACGGTCATAAATATGCATTGAACATAACTAACACCGAATAATGCACCATAAGTAGGATATAATTTCGTTGCATAACTATTGACTTGATGCGCATGCATAGGGAATCACAAACCTTAACACTAATATTCTTACTAAATCACAATTACTCACTAACATGACTCACATATTATCATCTCCATATCGCAAAACTATTGCAAGGAATCACACTTATCATATCCAATGATCTATATGAAAGTTTTTATTATATCCCTCTTGAATATTCATCACTGTGGGACCAAATTCATATCTTGTGCAAATTACCATTACTATTATCATCTCTTAAAAAGATATAAGTGAAGCATGAGAGTGCAAATATTTCTTCAAAATTCTCATCTTATCAACTCTCAGAATAATATAAGTAAAGCATGAGAGTTTATTTCTTCAAAATTTTAATCTTATCAACTCTCAAAATAATATAAGTGAAGCATGAGAGTTTATTTCTTGAAAATATAGCCACCGCCGTGCTCAAAAATATTTAAGTGAAGCACTAGAGGAACTGCCTAGCTCAAAAAAAATTAAGTGAAGCACATAGAGTATTCTAATAAATTATGATGAACGTGTGGCTCTCTCAAATTGGTGTGTCCAGCAAGGATGATTGTGACAAACTAAAAAGCAAACAAGGCAAAGACTCATATAATACACGACGCTCCAAGCAAAACACATATCATGTGACGAATAAAAATATAGCTCCAAGTAAAATTACCGATGGTTGGTAGAAGAAAGAGGGGATGCCTTCCGGGGCATCCCCAAGTTTAGACGCTTGAGTCTTCCTTGAATATTACCTTGGGGTGCCTCGGGCATCCCCAAGCTTAGGCTCTTGCTACTCCTTATTCCTTCATCCATCGTGATCTCACCCAAAACTTGAAAACTTCAATCACACAAAACTCAACAAAACCTTCGTGAGATCCGTTAGTATAACAAAATAAATCACTACTTTAAGTACTGTTGCAAACCCATTCATATTTTATTTTTGCATTATACCTACTGTATTCTAACTTCTCCATGGCTTATACCCCCCGATACAATCCATAGTTTCATCAAAACAAGCAAGTAGTGCATCAAAAACAGAATCTGTCAAAAACAGAACAGTCTGTAGCAATCTATTTAAAAGCCATACTTATGTAAGTCCAAAAATTCTGAACAATTAGGAAAACGTGGGAAATTCATATGCCAATACTGTGTAAAAATTTCAGATTTTTCTGATGCTCCAGTACAGAACCAAAAATCCAGCACCGGACGCAAAACTTTCTATTTTCCAAACAGCATCAATTATACTATCTTCCAAATCATCCTAAAGGCTTTACTTGGCACAAACAGTAATTAAAAACACAAAAACTCAATCATAACAGTAGCTTAAATGTGAAAACACAAAATAACAGAAACAAAAGTAAAAAATTATTTTATTCATTGGGTTGCCTCCCAACGAGCGCTATTGTTTTATGCCCCTAGCTAGGCATAATACATAGTTTCAAGTATTGTCATCTTTCAAGTTGATTCCATAAGTGGCCCTCATAATGGATTCATATTGGGCACTAAGTTAATAGGTTAGTCCCAAAAAATGATATATAATTGTTGTAAATGCATATAAAACATCCAAGATTGATAATATAACAGCATGGAACAATCAAAAATTATAGATACGTTGGAGACGTATCAGCGGGTTTAATGGAGACGTTTGAATGCGGCGAGGAGGCGCGTTCAGCCGGGCGTGCAGCGGGTGGCTCCCTCAACCGGTGCGCCGCTTCAATGGCAGACGCGACCTCTCACTCTCACTGCGTCCGCCCTGAGCCGCCTTCAATGTGGAGCGGCACGCTCTACAACGGCGTGAATGCGGGCAGCTGGTGCCAGGCGGGAAGCGCGCGCAGGAGGGGGAGGGGTTTTTGGTGGGCCAGGGAGGTCAAAACCTCAGAAGCGGGCTTGGGATCGGTCCGGACTCCTGATTTATGCCGCTTCAACTAGGATGAATCGTGTGGAACCACACTAGAAAGCTGAGACCATGGTTCCCGTTGCCCGCCGCTATGGATCGTGCCTTCTATGAAGAACGCCTGGGACTGGAACCAGGTGGTGTACATGGAGTCCATCAACAACGTTTAAGTGGAGTAGTCGTGCACAAAATTATGGGAGCGCTGTTAATCTATGTAGAGTAGTGCACAAATTTTAATACAGGAATGGGGTATGAACTTGTGTGGCATGTTGGCATATGTCCCTTAGAACTTACTAGTAAATGTGTACGTGCTACTTGTGTGGCTGTTGCACGGGCTTTGACACGCTTTGTGAGATTACTAAAAGGTGGCACGGCTTTGCCTATAACTGACCTTGCGCTTGGCTCTTCGCCTCTTCTGGAAGTCGAATAATGATGATGGTACTACTACTAGTAGTACTACTGTAGTACGAGTAGTAGGAGTACATAGTTCTGGCAATCTGACACCGAATGAACTGATGCACGTCCACCGCATAGTAAGCAAAAGCTTCTCCTTGTCCTGTGAGCCACCGAGCGCGCGTGGGCGAGGGAGAGGGCGTAGTAAGCAAGCTTCTCCTCGTTTTGTGAGTTGACGGGACACATCAAAGTAGTACTCCCTCCGGTCCTTTTTAGTCCGCATATAAGTTTTGTCCAAAGTTCTGTACTAGTAGTCTCCAAAAAGGGCCAACCATGTCCATGGCTACCATCCCGTGCTCCGTCACTATACGTGCACGATTCACGTGCCATTGAAGAAGAAAAATTGCGTACGTGCCACTGAAGAAAAAACTTTATTTACAAATAACACGCCACCGCGTCATGGTCGAACTTTGATTCATTCACGCGTGGTTCCCGACCCTCCACTTAAGTGAACAACTACTACACGCGTCAAATTATCACGTGAGCTGCCTCTTCGTATGGAAATGAGCTCCACCATGTACCCGCGCGTGTGTGTTAGGGAAAGAGGCAAAGAGTACGTGCGTCAGTGCGTGCACCTCTTCTCTTCGTGCACGTACTCCTTTTTTTTGCAGGTGATCGTTGGTGAGTCTCACTTACACTACTTATCTCCATATTCTTGCATGACACGTGGACCTGGATGCTGGATGTCCCACGTGTCGGCAAAAGGAAGAAGAACAATTTCCGACGATCGAGAAGGAGCCAGGAACCGCGTGGTGGAGTACTATACCAGAGGAGTCCGAAACACGGCAGCCTAGTGTAGTTACATCATACATGGCCCACCTCACGCTATCACCATATTCTCGGCCTCCGTGCGACACCTAGCTCCACCAGCCCGTATCGCTTCTAGCTCCTCTTCTCTCTCAAAGTGCAGCGGGTTGGCGATTTTGCCGTCAATTGATTTCGGTTTGCTCCCACTCCCTCCCACATGTTTTTTTTAAACATCCCTCCCACATGTTAGTGATATGCCAAGAGCATTCTAAAAAAATGATATGCCAAGAGGAACCGCTTTGACCGATGGACCAAACGCGACAGGCGTGCCGTGAGTGAGTCCAGTTTCTCGTTTTGAACTTGTTTGGTGTAGTAGTAACACTTGGTTTTGCACCTTCATAGATTGATGCAAATCCCCGCTAAAAAGGCGCTTCGCTTTCTACTAATCCCGTCAACCGTCCTGCTACAGTATATCACTCACATCTGGTTTATAGAGCTTAATCTCCAAATTTTTGTATTACTATACCATTTTGTCAGTCTAAATTTTACTGGTCACAATCACATGTTTAGATTTCAAAGCGCATTAAACTATTGCGTGCAAGGATTAACCGAAAACTAACCAATGCATGTAAATGTTATTGGTCATTGTACTCCTCATGCATGCATGTGTTGATACGTACTACTCCAAACGCTCACCATCTAGTAGTTCATTGGTTGGTTTCGACTTTTGAATTGAGCCCCATAAACCCATATTAATGCTGTGCTGCTACCGTCCAATATTCGAGTGTGGTGGTTTCTAGAATAGAAAGGAGGTACTTACTGTGGGAAAGGTGAAATGATGGTTGCTTCGTCCGAGCAACTTACTGTGGGAATATTGGCGTACGAGCGGATTCAACAAATAGTGAAATGATGGTTGCTTCGTCCGAGCAACTTACTGCGGCAAAGGTGGGGCCCTGTGATTTGACTGCTCAATAGTCATTATTACTGCGGCGCAACGACCGGGGTGAACCCCCCTGTGGTTGTGAACTCAATATTGGTGCATGGCATGTGGACCAGGATGCTGGATGTCCCACATGTCGGCGAAAGGAAGTTCAATGGTTTCTGGCATTGCTATCAAGCTTTCAGGATTTGTTTATATGTCACATAATTTTCTAGCATAATAAATTATATTTTAATGCTATGAAGCTTTCAACTTTGGTTTCTTGTGTCCACTTGCCTCCAAGGTTGTCTTGTTACAACATTCCATCAAATACAAGGTTGTCTCGTTACAACATTCCATCAAATACGAAAAAACTAACATGGATGCTAATGCATCACAATGATTCGCAGATCAGCCCCAATATTTACATCACAACTGAAGAAAAAGTTGTGAGAAGGTCTACAAATAAAGAAAAATTAAAAATTGATCGATGCTGTCCGTAGGCACGGTTCCATTTCCTGGCCACGGTGTTCATTGGTCGGCAGCTAGTTTCACGCAGCTCTGTCAAACTTAACAAGACATGTTAGCCAAGAAAGAAGTCTATGGAGGACATGGACCATCCAATCATTTTGTGCAGTTCCACTAAAATCGAGCTGAGCATCCCTGTTTGCAAAGATATGACTCGGTGTTTTTACAATAATAGTGGCACTAGGTGATGAAACAAACACACACAAATAGAAGCCGATCACCTTTGCAATCTCTCGTAAAACTAACTACTTGTTGGAGAACATTAGGCTCGGAGTTGGATGAGGAGGATAGCACAACCAATCTCCCTTTGTACAGTCCCACTGAAATGTAGAAACGTTGCCCGTGTGACATTTTAGTGGAACTGCACAAAACACTCTTAAGAAAAAAGTGATTTGTGCAGTTCACCAAAAGGTCGCAATAGCAACGAGGTGAAATGGATAGCCCTGTTTGCAAAAAGAGGTAGAAAGTAAACTGTCGGAATCGGGGCTCCGGGGACCCAAAGGTTAAAACACTGGGGGCGAGCTAGTTCATACCAACCAAGGATGACCACGGTGAGGCTATGGCGAGAGCACTAGCGTGGGGCACGACAGGGGACACGACGGTTACCAAGGTTCGGGCCACCTTGCGGTGTAAGTGGTTGGGATTGCAATGGGCAAGAAGGTGTTCTCACGTACAAAGTCAGAGACGAAGGAATCGATCCCCTCTACAATGGCAGCTCTGTCACTCTCTATCTCCGCCCTGGTCCTCTTTTCCTGAAAATATATGCGGGAAGGGATGTCACACTTGGCGGGTTTTGAAAGGGGACAGGCGCTCAGGCTATCCTGACTAAAGGCGGTCTTTGCCTGCAAAAGCGTGATCCATGATGTGCCGGTGGGCTCGGTGGTGACCTCCGCCCTGCGCGCCTGCTGTCTTGTTCTTCTTTCACCAAATGGGCAGTCCTTGGGACTTGCTTTGGAGGTGGGCAGCTGGGGCTGCCCCTTTAGCACCAAAGAGGAAAGCCTCTCTGTCCGCGCCCGCCATTCGTCGCCACACGCATCACCCACGTGGTGGGCACAGGACCGCGCGGCTGCCATCAGGCGCGGTCGACCTCGGGCAGCTGCCTCGGGGGGGGGGGGCGCCTCAGGAGGCCGCCTCGCGAGGCTTCCGCCGCTGCTACGGCTAAGTCTTGGTGATTCGCACCTCGAGGAGGGGTCCTCGGGAGGCTGGTGCCTCGTGGGATGTCTTCGCTTCGCGGCGCCCTTAGATGGGCCGCGTCTTGGGCCTTCGCCAAGCGTCATTTCCTGGGCCACAGGCAGACGGGCCAAGGTACCCTGGTTCCCAATGGCCCGACAATAGCCCCCGGGCCCGTGGCACGCATGTTCCCGCCCGTTGGGAGCAAAATGGCGCGGGCCCTGACAGACTGTGGGGCCCATGTTCGATGCGTGGCGCACGATGGGACGTGGGACGCCGCCACTTCCCCACTATGCCTCGGTAACCGCCTGCGCCTGCCATAAAGCCTGCCCGCGCGGGGCGCAGGCCATCATTGCTTCCCTTCTACTGCCTCAATTCCCGGTGTCGAAGAAGATGGAGCTGCAAGGAGGCCGTCCTCATAAGGTGTTATAAAAGGGAGTGGAAGGAAGGTAGAGGCCTCCCCCGCCATCTTCTACCTCTGCCTCTCCCCTTCTTCCACCCTTCACTCTTCCTCGCTCTTTCCAGGGCCACCCCTGCGATCGCGAGGGGTAGAGGGCGAGCCCGCGCATCCGCTGCTGCCGCGAGGGTTCCTCCTCGGGGCCGGGGGTGCTCCTCGGCGGCCACCGAAGCAGGCCCCAGTGCTCGCGGAAGGGCCGCCGCCCGCGGCCGTGGAGGGTGCGGCGCGCGCAGCCGAGGCGGGCGCCGCGGGGCTGCCGACCATCCTCCCTAGGCGGGATTCCACACGGCGGAGGCGACATACGAGTTCGTCGTGGGGCTGCATCGCCGGCCCTGCAGCTAGCTCTGACTCCCTGACTCCTTTGCAAAAGCGATGGAGGGCAGCGGGCCCCTGGGTCTGTGGCTGCAGGCGAACGGCTGCTGCAACGGCCCCTCCTGGGTGGCGACCAAGTTCTCCCCCGCTGGCTTCATGTTCCTGAAGCGGGGGTGGAAGTCATTTGCCCACGCCCGTGGCCTAAGGCGGGGGCATCTTCTTCAGTTCAAGTACGACGGAGCCGCCACTCTCTTTGTGAAGTTCTTCGGGGTCTCTGGTACCCGCATGGAGTGCTGCGCCGAGAGCGAGAGCGACAGCGGCTCCGACTCCTCCAGCGGAAGCAACAGCAAAGGCAGCACCGACTCCAGCAGTGGGGGCGGAAGCGACGACCGCTCTCCGCGCATCAAGAGCGAAGAGGAAGATTCTGACTAGGCGTAGGTAGCGCCCGAGTCGGGTCTTGAAGACGTGTCGTGCTCCCCTCTGGCCCCTCTCCTTTGTTCCTTGGTGCTGAAGACATGTCGTGCTCCCCTCTGGCCCCTCTCCTTTGTTCCTGTAGTAGGTCGATGTGGCCCCGTGGGGGCGTGAAAAACAATGTCTTTTGCTTAAGTACTTTGTGATTTGCTATAAAGTATGTTTTCTCGTGAGGCTCTCTCGTGAGGCCTATTTCCCTTTCTTTGCTTGCCTTGGTGCTCTACGTCGTCAGGACCCAGCCCCCGAGTGGGCTACAGCCATCGCTGGTATGTCAGGTCACGTTGCCTGGACAAGGCCAGGAGGTGTAGGGCACTGAGAGGCGGTAAGGGCTCCTGAGGGGTGATGCTTGGAGAGCCCCCCTTTGACGTGCAAGCGGCTTGCACGGAGGAGAGAATGTCAGCACTCAGCGAGGTTGTGGGGAGAGGAAAACTTGAGGGGCGCCGAGAGCGGCTCATGAGGTGTTTTTGTACTTAGCTCTTTCATGAGTGTTGCTTGCCGTGTCGTGGCTGCGGAGTGCGCCTCGCGGGGTTCTCGTTCATGAGGCCTCCCGCTAGCACTTGGTGGAGACGGTCGCCGCAGGTTGGCTCACGAGGCAGCGCTCGCGAGGCTCCCTGAGGGCTTACGGAGGCATCTTGTCATGAGTCACCTCGCGAGGCAGTGCTCGCGAGGCCTTTGAGTGCCTTATTCCTGTGAAACCTTCATATCAATTTCACAAAGGGGGGAGCGGTGCACGCTTGCTAGCTTGCTCGTGGGCGTCACGCGAGGAGACAAGACACCAAGGACCTTGGTGAGGTGGCGTGTACGGGAGCAGGCCCGCGAGCCAGAGCTCGATCACTTGGGTTTTGCAGTGCTGCTGGGACTGACCCGAGCACAGGCACCGTGTCCAGCCCCCACTCGCGAGATGCGCAGGAGGAAGGTCGCGAGCGTACACAGCTCCTGAGGCAAGCAACTTAGCAACACATAAAATATCTTAGGAAATAAGGCTTTACTGCAGCATAATAATAAGTTCATTACACAACCAAAAAGATATGCGGCTGCCGTGTCCGGCACGGGTCAGCTTGAGGTTGGTGCAGCCCATGGGGCGCCCTCAGTTTCACATCCGAAATAGAAGAGGCTGCCGTGTCCTGCACGGATCAACGTGAGGTTGATGCAGCCCATGGGGCGCCCTCAGTTTATTGTTCCGCCAGCGCTGAGCATGGGGCTTCCACTGAGACATGGGCGGGAGCTCTCACGGGCCCATCAGGCGAATGCAATGAGAGGCTCCGGAGCGTGTACAACTCCACTTCATTCGTACGCATGAGGGTCATGGGTAGAACTTGTGGAGGTGTTGGATGTTCCTTGTGTTGGGCATAGGAACTCCGTCCTCCGTCTCCAGCCGGGCGGCGCCGGGACTGGAGACATGAGCAACCCTGAAAGGGCCTTCCCACATGGGTGAGAGCTTGTGGAGTCCCTCTCTGGAGAGGATCCTTCTCAGGACAAGATCGCCGACTTCGAGGGTGCGTGGGCTTATGTTGCGGCTATGATAGCGACACAAAGCCTGCTGGTATCTTGCGGCGCGTAGGGCGGCCTGGCGACGGGCTTCCTCGAGGAGCAGCAGGTCGGCCTCTCGCGAGCCGTCCTGACGAGCCTCATCGAAGGCGAGGACTCGCGGAGAGCCGTGCTTGAGCTCAGAAGGAAGGACTGCTTCGGCTTCGTAGATGAGGAAGAAGGGAGTCTCATCGGTAGGCTTGGTTGTCGTTGTGCGGATGGACCATAGCACAGACTGTAGCTCATCGAGCCAGCCCTTGCCGCAGGCCTTGAGCTTTTTCTTGAAGCTTCTCGTCTTGAGGCCCTTGAGGACCTCAGCGTTGGCATGCTCGGCCTGGCCATTGCTTCATGGGTGCGCCACAGAGGCGTAGCAGATCTGCGTGCCGAGGCTGGCGCAGTATGACTTGAATAGGCCGCTTGTGAACTAGGAGCCGTTGTCAGTGATGATGTGGTTGGGGACGCCAAAGCGGCTCACGAGGCCCTTCATGAACTTGACGGCAGAGCCTGCTGGGATGGTGCGCACGGGCTCGACCTCTGCCCACTTGGTGAACTTGTCGATGGTGACGTAGAGGTAGCGGTAGCCGCCAGCTGCGTGAGGGAAGGGTCCCAAGATATCCAGCCCCCAGACCGTGAAGGGCCACGACAGAGGAATCGTTTGGAGGTCTTGCGCCGGCTGGTGGATTTGCTTGGCGTGGAACTGATAAGCTTCACAGGATTGGACCAGCTCGGTGGTGTCGTGAAGCGCGGTGGGCCAGTAGAAGCTGCTGCGGAAGACCTTGCCGACAAGGGTGCGCGATGAGGAGTGGTGACCGCAGTCTTCTCCATGGATGTCGGCGAGCAGCTCGCAACCTTGTTCTTCAGAGATGCACCGCAGAGAGACGCCATTGGGGCGCCTGCGGTACAGCTCACCGTCCTTCAAGCAGTAAGCGGTGGCCTGGCGAGCCACGCGCTCTGCCTCTGAGTCCTTCTCCGGGAGGGTGCCGTGAAGCAAGTAGGCCTTGAACTCAGCGGCCCAGCTGTCCGGTTGAGATTCAAGCGCCAGCAGCAGGCGGTCTCCTGAGGCTGGGCCGCAGTCTGGTGCGCCCATGGGTGGTGCGGGTGGGAGCTCTTCATGAAGCAACGTGGCGCCCATGGCAGGTGGTGTAGCTGATGGCTTGAGGAGCCTTTCCTCAAAGATGCCGGGGCTTTGAGGCTCGCGGCGAGATGCTCGCTTGGCGATGTCGTCGGCCTCCTTGTTGCCGCCGCGGGGGACGTGCTGGAGTTCCAGGCCAAGGAAACGCTTCTCGAGCTTGCGTACCTCTTCCACGCCTCCCGTCTACTCAAATAGCTACACCACACCTCCTAGCTAATAAAAATGGGGACGCGTGGCAGCACGTAAATGGTTAGTACAACGCCCACGGTTTGAATAACACTTGTGTTTCCGATTGTAACGTGGCAGCTCTTTGTTCCAAAATGACTTTGTCTATTGTTAATGTGTGTTGTAGGAACGAAGTATGTCTACCAAAGGGGGGGGTGAATGGGAGTTTTAATTTTCTTCGGAAAAAATCAAAACTCTCGGAACCCAGCAGCGGAGCGAATGAAAACAACATACAGTGAGCGAATACAATCTACCGAATGGAAACTAAGGGCATGCATCGAGATAATTCACATGATTGAAATTTCTCATATGGTACAGTTTGAATGTAAAAGAGAGTAGCAGAGGTAACCAGTGATGCTCGATGGCGACAAGATATTTGGTAGACCAATTCGCCCTTCTGCAAAAGGACTACATCTGGTTGGAGGGGTTGTGATTTAACACAGAAGATAAACTCTCTTCGCCCTATTCTCCTCGACAATTGGTTCGTCAACCAATGCCGATTACTCGTGGTAGATGCTTGAGGCGATCTCCGAACCTTTACAGACTTCTTCTTCGAGAACCACAATTACTCTTGGTCTCTGAAGAAATTGACACCTAACCGTCTAGAAAGTTCGCAGCTCTCAAGACTAATAGGCGGAGCGTACTGGACTTAGATTCGAGTGATGCTGAACCACTATCTAATTTTTTGGCTCCGGGGTTTTTCTCTCGGTGGATTTTAAACTCAAATCTATCGGAGAGGGGTTTGCTCAACAATCTTTTCAGAATCAAATGGAGCAGCCACCGGACAACGCCGGTGCGGGGTGGCTATTTATAGCCACAGCCTTCCCTGATGGGAAATGACCATTTTGGACACATGGTCCAGCCAATGGTCAACCGACACGTTCACAACGGTCGGATTTTAAGAGCAACGGTAACATTACTTGGGGAGCAAGTAATGCTAACTCCTCGGTCAGAGACAAATCTCTCGCAGCGAAGAAGATCACAGTCTCTTGCTGGCAAGTATTTGCTCGGAACACAAAGAGATTTCTCTCGCAACTTTCATAGGATTTGGGTTTAGCATCAGCGAATCAAATCTTCGAATGCTACACCCCTCTTAATAGTACGGTGGTCCTATGACTCAATAAAGAGAAGAGAAACAACGAAATGAATGCTACGTCTTCGCTTCGTCTTCAATCTTCTCGGTAGCAGTCATATTCTTCGGACGAACACCGAATCAATTGCTTTGCATCAGCAAATTTTGAGGGGTCACTCTTGTCGTCATAATCTTCCGTGATAACCTTCACTGCTACGCAGGGAATATTCTTTGGAGTTTGAACCAAACTCCTCTTGACTCCAGGGACCTGTTACTCTGTGTGCACTAGCAAACACATCAGTCCCTCACTGTTTATGTCAACAATCTCCAAAACATAAGGAGGCAAATTATTGCTCCAACAATCTCCCCCTTTTTGGACGATTGTTGACAAAACAGATAATCATCGAAGAGAAGATAGATAGGTGTAAAGTAATTCAACAAGAGTGAGTAAATGTTACTTTGCTCGATGATGAAATAGACTCCCCCTATATGTATGCAGGGAAGAAAGATATGAGATAAATTCTCCTGCTAGTATTGAAGTACACGGAGGAAATTTCAATCATTCGAGACATTGATTCGCACTGATGAGATATAATCCATCGAGATCGTAGTGCAATCACTTATAACTTCTGATAATAATTCCACCTGCAAGACAAATGCTTCGAGAGAAATAGTGCAGCAACAGTGGTTATTAACATATCAGCACAGAAGTTATCGAGTTTTACAACATAGTACAGATAACTTAAACCAGAAGTTGCAAACTCACACAAAACAAGAACCAATCGAAACACCGAAAGCAAATCTATCAAGACTCGATGCAATTCTCCCCCTTTTTGTCAACAAGTGTCAAAAAGGTGACGAATAACAGGAGTGCAAAATCGCAGAACATGGTTCAATCAGTGGCATCTCCCGAAGAACTGTCCGAGGTGAGTTCGTCTTCGGAAGTGACGGGATTGACTTCTTCTTCAGCAGCAACAGATTTTCCTTCAGAGATAATAACTTGGGGCTGAGCAGACGAGGGTATAGCTGGAGTAGCCACAGGCGGAACATGGGAGTGCACATTGCCTTCGGTAGGTTTTTCTGTCGGTGAGGTGGCTTCAGACTCGTCAAGTAGTTTGTGAAGCTTGAGATGAAGAAGATCAGTTGTTGGCTCACAAACGGGCAGAGGAGGGGTACTCCGATCTTGAAAATCTTCCACAGTGAAGCCTTTGTCAATATAGTCATAGAGCTCTTAGAGATTGACATTCAGGAGTTGTTTCTCGGAGAAGAACTTACGAAGCAATTTCCAGAGCCTCTTCTTGTTTTCATTAGCTATCAGATGCATAATCCTTGTGCGATTGTTAAGTGCATTCAGCTCGGAAGCGAGATGTTCTTTTTCGCGTCGATCCTCGGCTATATGCTGCAGCAGCAGTTGTTGTGTACGCAAACTGACTTCGAGTTGCGATGGAGGTTGAGGCGAAATCTTTCGGTCGCGCTAAGGAAGACGTGGCCCATCGAATTGCTTGTGATAGTCTTGGGGGCTTGATGTAGGTGATTTGCCCGAAGTAATATCTTTCATGACTTGCAAGGTATCGCGAACAGGAGGAATGAAGCTTTTATGGTTTTCCTTCGCGAGATACACTATGCGCATTGCATGATCAACAACTTTCTGGATCCAGGGAACGAACACTTTGATGCAGAAGGGATATTGAGCAAAATCCTTCAGAATGCGCAGGAACATGTCTTCCACGTCGAAGATGTATCGCTCAAAGATTGCATAGATAGCATTTCGAAGAACATCTTAGATGGATTTGTCTGGATTCATACCCGCCAGAGGGCAAATGGTGTAAGAGAGCATGTGGAATAGCGTCTGATTCTCGAACGTTAAGTGCTCAGGACGAGGAGGACCAGAGTAGTCACGAATCTTGTCTTGATCCATAGTGCACCAAAAAAATTCATCCGATATGACATCAATGTTATGGACCTGAATTTCAGTGTTACCATGCTCAAAGCGAGGGAAATGGAAGTGCGAGACAAAATCCGTTGAAGTGCATTTAATGCGTTTTCCTTCGGTCATCCACTCCATAATCCATTTCGAGCTATCAGATGCATCGCCAGAGATGTACAACGTAGCATAGAACTGAAGAATAATCTCTCTGTTCCAAGGATGCTCGAATTCAAATACCTTGGTGAGGCAGAAATCATCCAGATCCTGAAGCAATTGATTGAAACAGCCAATATTGCGCATTGCAGAGATGTCCAGATATTCGTGAGGAAATATCTTTCGGCTTTCATAGAGGACCCGAGAGTAATAGATGGCTTGTTCCTTAGTCCAGAAGCGAGGCGATTCCGAAGTGCGCGGCCCATCACACGAACTAGCTTGAAAGAATTTGGGATGCGCATTCCGATTGAAAAGAGGACCTTTGGCGCCTGCTCCTGATGAGAACAAAGGCAGTTTTTCATGAGGGTACGGGTATTTGAGTTCTTCTTCAGGAGAGAGATATTCATCACCATATACAACTGAGTCAGTTCGGCGAGCAGAGACAGATTTTCGTTCGGAGGGACCAACATCTTGGATTCGTGTCGCTGTGTTGATACTTAACTTGAGTGGAGACGGGGCAGGTGTTGCAACAGAGGGTGCTGCTAGGGCAGTAGGCAGCAGGGCAGGTTTATCAATTTTAGGCACTGAGGCCGAATCAATCACTGGAGGAGGTTGAGCTTGTTCCACGGGAATCTATTGTTGCTCAACAGTAGGAGAAGCCGAGACTTTTGGAGCTTCATGAGCCGGAGAAGCTTGGGGCTCGGAGCGAGCGATTTCACCTTCCTCGGAAACAAATTGTTGCGAGGGAATATCAGCTTGAGCAGGGGAGGCCACATGCACTGATTCAGTTGGCCTTGGCGAGGGAGGAACATCTGAGTCTTTGACTGGGGGGTTCGAAGGGATAGCTGGCTCAGGAGATTTTCCTTCCTGTGACTGCGCAACTTGGTGAACAGGCGACGGTTCATTCGGAGCAGGAGGTACATTTTTCTTCGCAAGTCTTTTTCGTTGCTTTTTCATTTGCTGAGCAACTTGATCAATGTGGCCCTTGACCAGATCATTGTAGCCGGTGACCTTTGCTTGATGTTCGTCTAGATCCGTGTGAAAGCGTAACCTTCGGTGACGAAGGAGAGTCATGGCATGGTTGACATCCTTGTAGGATTCTTCGAGTGCTTTAATGACAAATTTTGAAGAGGCAGTTTTCATTCGATCATCAAGATCCATTAGCTCGGTAGAGAGAGAGTTGATCTCAACTGCATCTTCCCTCAGTTCTTGAACTATGGAAGTAGCTTGTGTAATAACTTCAGCAGGGATTGGCAGAGAGGCCACTTCACCATCGAATGGATTGTCCACAAATTTATCGAGCCGTTCCATGATAAATATGTGATCATAGTAATGAGGGGCATCAGACTGGACAGTAGGAGCAGTCTGGACAGGAACTTGCTCGGAAGGAGGCTTAGAAGCCAATGGTTGAGTCAAGGTAGGCGCAAACTTAGCAGCCTTCTCCTTCGGAGCAGCAGCTTGTGGAGTATCTTTCTCGGTAGGCGCCTTGATTTTCTTCATGTCAGGCTTGGGAATTATTTCGCCTGGCTTCGCAGAACTCACAGGAGTGTCAACCACCAAATCCTTCAAATTGATAGCATCTAGATGAGGAGTCGTGTTCACATGCTGTCTCAGAGTGACAGTGGTAGCAGGGGCTTTTCTAGCTGGGATCTTCTTCGGTGGTGCTTCTGGAACCAAATTAACCCGAAGATCAGGCAGCACAGTTGATGTGGTAATATTGACTTCCTCGCTGAGAGTAGCAGCAACTTCTTCCTTGGTGAGCGGAGGGTCATCATCATCAGCCGAAGAATCATTCATTTCCATTTCATTAGCAGGATCAGCCTTTTTCTTCTTTGGTGCGCTCTTTCTCTTTGCAGCAGCGCTGGGATCATGCTTTCGTATAGAACGACCTTTAGATTTTCCTTCGGCCTTTTTCTTCTCCACATCATCTTTGAGAAGGCGAAGATTTTCCTCTTCACGAGCCTTTTGCTTTTCAGCCCTCTGAGCTCGCTTGATGGCATTGCGCTGACGCTTAGCTAGCTCATCAGGATAAGATGCGGGTGTACGAAGGGATGACTCATGAGCATTTGGCGGAGGAGGTGGTCTCTCTTGGGGACCATTTGGCTTAATGAGAGAAATTTCCCGGCAGTCACCCCATGGTGGATGAAATGCAAAGTTTTGAGCAAACCGAGGATGAACAAATTCATAGTTGAACCATTTGCGCACCCAGTGACGGTGAATCCATTGTTGACGAGTATCTCTCTGGTGTTTGGTTTCTCCTGGAACAGTATCATACCAGTCATGAGAGATGTACTCAGCTGTGTTGGTGTATGCCTGTCTGCCACCCCTCTTCTTCTTCGGAGCATTTTCTTCTTGCGCATCGGCATTTTGCTCGGTTCTTTTTCGCTTGCTGGTGGATGGGCCTACCGTTGGGCCCTTAGCATTCGGAGCTTTGGATTCATCAGCAGTACCCAGAACAGCATCATCTCTGTCAGCCAAGCTTACTGGTTGAGCTGAATCCTCAACTGACTGCATTTTCCTGTGAACAAAGATAGATGCGAGTGAAAATGGGGACAGGGTTACGAATGCACACAGCGAAGATTTTGAAAAAGAAGTCGTTTTTGATGAAGAAGTAGATGCAGACTTTGTGAAATGTTTCGGTCGAAGGAAATGTATGGAACGAATTAGTAGGTTCGAAGAATATACTAGTAAACGTGCTAAGCATTCCGTTCGTACGAGACATAACACAAACCCTAGATCTGAAATTTTTCGGATGCGAGGGACAACTACAAACCACATCCGCACAAGTTACCTAGCAATAAAGATCTGGGAAATGTAGTAAGATTAGGCAATTTCTACCGCGGACGAACTCGAACAAGATGAATGGAAGAACGAGTTCATACTACACATACCCTAACTCGGTGATGTGCAGCGACTACGGCGGCGCGGGGATGAAGATGATCCACAGCGGCAAGGAATGACTCCGGCGACCTCTTTCCGGCAGCGAAGTGGCGAAGATGATCGACGACGTCGAGCTCGAGGTGGCACAGTGCGGTAGGGCTTCGGAAGGTGACGTTGGCGGAGAGAGATGCGAAGTGAAATGAGGGAGGGTGGCGGCACAGTATATATATGCGAGGAGGAAATAACCGCACCCGGTGAATCTGATCGGACGGCTACAGATAGAGGACTTATGCGATTCAACGGACCAGATGCACTGGCAGTTGATGAAGAGCACGTGGCAACCGTCACCAAAGAACGTGGTCCAGACTTGGGCGGGAAACCCCAAATTTTGGACGGCTTTCGCCAAAACAGATTAAGTTCGGACCGAAACTTTAACGTGGTCAAGGACACCAGATAAAGTTTCGTTTCCAGATAAACTTTGTGCATTCATAACAGAGCAGCATAGACTGGAAGAGATAGAATAGAGGGAAAACAGGGTCCTAGATATTTCACTCAGACAAATAAACACAAACACCCGAGAGAGAAGCTATGAGTGAAATACATTCGGACTAACACAAAAACTTCAAACGCAACTCAACGAAGAGAAATTGTGGTGGCGTTACCCACCGTATAAGAACTGTATGACCCCGAGCATCGCACAATTATCGTGGCACCCGGTTAGTCTAGTTCTTCGTTAATGTATTCACTCTCAGAAAGAAAATTTCACTTTGTCGAAATTTTCAAACTCTTCGAGTGTTGTGCACCCATTCCTTCTAAGATGTGGAAGTGATGGTACGGGTGCCGAGTCCAGCTTACTGCACGTTTGCGGAATCTAGGATATTTAGCTCACACCGTAATGCACAGAATCTTTTCTCATCAAGAGGCTTGGTGAAGATATCGGCTAGATTCTCTTCGGTATTGACGTGACTGATAACAATATCCTCTCGAGCAACATGATCGCATAGGAAATGATGTCTGATCTCAATATGCTTGGTGCGAGAGTGCTGCACTCGATTGTGTGCAATTTTGATTGCACTCTCATTGTCGCACAATAGAGGGATCTTCTTGACCTTGATGCCATAATCCTTCAGAGTTTGCTTCATCCATAATAACTGAGTATAACAGGCGCCAGCAGCAATATATTCGGCCTCAGCCGAAGAGAGCGAGACAAAGTTCTGCTTCCTTTACGACCAACATACCAATGATCTACCGAGGAAATGACATGTCCCCGAAGTAGATTTCCTGTCAACCCGGTCACCTACACAATCTGAGTCTGAATATCCAACGAGGTCAAACTGTGCTCCCTTAGGATACCATAAACCTAAGGTGGGGGTATGAGCCAAATATCTCAGAATACGCTTGACCGCTTGGTGATGCGATTCTTTCGGTGCAGCTTGAAAACGAGCACACATACAAACACTCAACATGATGTCAGGTCTGGATGCACACAAGTAGAGCAAAGAACCAATCATCGAACGATAAGCTTTCTGATCGTAATCTTTACCGTACACATCTGCGTCCAGCTGTCCATTTGTGAGCATGGGAGTTTTGTAACCCTTTTGTTTGCAATCTTGCATTTTGAACTTCGTAAGACAGTCTCTTAGATATTTCTCCTGAGATATGAAAATTCCATTGTCCTGTTGACGAATTTGCAGTCCGAGAAAGAATTTGAGTTCACCCATCATAGACATTTGATATTTCTCGGACATCATTCGCCTGAATTCCATGCTGCAAGCATTGTTAGTACAGCCAAAAATAATATCATCCACATAAATTTGACACATGAATAGATCGCCATCAATAGCACGAGTGAAAAGAGTGGAATCCGTGGATCCAGGCTTGAACCCTTTGTCGAGCAGAAACCCCTTCAGAGTGTCATACCAAGCTCGAGGGGCTTGCTTTAGCCCATACAGAGCCTTTTTCAACCTGAAAACTTTGTTAGGAAACTGAGGGTTTTCAAAGCCAGGTGGTTGTCTAACATATACTTCCTCATCAATTTCACCATTGAGGAAAGCACTTTTCACATCCATTTGATAAAGCAGAATATCATTGTAATTTGCATCAGCGAGAAGAATACGAATTGCCTCAAGGCGAGCAACAGGAGCATATGTTTCACCGAAATCAATACCTTCTACCTGTGTATACCCTTGAGCGACAAGACGCGCTTTGTTTCTCACAACGATGCCATTTTCATCTTGCTTGTTCCGGAAAATCCATTTTGTGCCGATGATATTATGCTTCTTAGGATTCGGTTTGTCAACCAATTCCCACACATCATTCAATTCAAATTGCACCAACTCTTCTTGCATAGCATTCATCCAATCGGGATCATTCATGGCTTCTTCATACTTGGTAGGTTATGTCAATGAGACAAAGGACAAAACTGCCACAGTAGTTAGCCAAGCGAGTGCGAGAGCGAGTTGTGGGTCGGTAACCTGGATTTTCGAGATCTTCGAGGATTAATGCCGGGTCAACTCGATTTTCCACTCGTGGTAAAGGATTTCCTTCTTGATGGTTGTTTTCATTTTCCTCAGTATCAGCATCAGGATTGGCATTAGTATCGCCATTATCATTGGGATTGCCATTTTGATTAGCACTTGCATTTGGATTGCCATTTGTGTTCGGTGCGGCATTTTCTTCGACAATAGATTGGCGTGTTCTTCGAGCTATGGGGGCATCATCATCGGAAGAGTCAGGTGTATTTCCTTCGACTGGCCTGACGTCCCCAATGGCCATTTGCCGAATAGCATCCGAGATCGGAGGTTCATCTATCACATTAGGCAGGTGCTCCTTTTGAGAGCCGTTAGATTCATCAAACCGCACATTTACCGTTTCCATAAGTTTCCCGTGGTGAGAGTTATAGACACGATAAGTATGCAAGTTCAAGCCATAATCAAGAAGAAAACCTTCATGTGCCTTTGGTGCAAACTTGGAATTGTGATTCATGTCACGAATATAGTAAGGTGCACCAAAAACACGTAAATAAGAAACATTCGGTTTCTTGCCAGTGATAAGCTCATATGAGGTTTTCTTAAGGAATTTGTGAAGATAAACACGATTCACAACATGGCAAGCAGTGTTAATAGCATCAGCCCAGAAACGAATGGGAGTTTTATACTCACTGAGCATTGTTCTCGCCATTTCAATGAGAGTTTAATTCTTTCGCTCAAGAACTCCATTCTGTTGGGGAGTGTATGCGGCAGAGAATTCATGAGTGATACCATTTTCATCAAGAAAGTCTTCGATATGAGTATTTTTGAACTTAGTACCATTGTCGCTTTTGACATGCTTAATTCGCACATCATATTCATTTTGAGCCTTCTTGGCAAATCTTTTGAAGATGTCTTGGGTGCAGGTTTTGTCTTCGAGAAAGAATACCCAAGTGTATCGAGAGAAATCATCAACTATATCCAGACCATAATGATTGCCTCCGAAACTGGCATAGTTTTGAGGCCCGAATAAATCCATATGAAGAATTTCCAGTGGTCTTGTTGTGGTCATGACAGTTTTTGACGAATGGTGCTTCTTGGCCAATTTGCCAGCTTCACACGCAGCACAGAGACGATCCTTGTCGAATTTTACATCAGGAATACCACAGAGATGATGTTTCTTCAAGAGAGTCTGCAAATTTCTCATACCTGCATGACCAAGTCTTCGGTGCCACAGCCATCCTTCGGTTGCTTTTGCAAGCAAACAAGTTTGGACTGAGGGACCCTTAGAGAAATCCACAATATATAAATCACCTTTTCTATTTCCCTCGAAAATGAAGGAATTGTCAGTGGCCATAAAGACGATGCATTTGGATTTAGAAAATAGAACTAGCATGCCTAGATCACAAAGTTTGCCAACGGACATGAGATTGAATCCAAGAGACTGAACAAGTAAAACGTCATCAATGTTCTTGTCCTTGGATATAGCAATTTTACCTAACCCAATTATCTTTCCTTTGTTGTTATCGCCGAAAGTAATATACTTCTGAGATGAAGCAGTTAAGTTGGGGTCGACAAACAATGACTTGTCTCCGGTCATATGACTAGTGCATCCACTATCCAATATCCATTCGGTACGCCCGGAGACATAGTCCTGCAGAGAAATCAGGCGTTCCTAACCACCCACATCTTTGTAGGTGGCTTCGAAACATATGAGCGAGCAGGATATGATTTCTTTCAATAGTTATGCGAATTGTGACTTGAATGAGTACGAGCATAATCGAAAGAATATGCATTAAAATTCCTTCCCGACGAATGAGTATAGTGAATAGATGAGGTATGCATGTACTCATTCTGTCGAGCCTTTACAAGGATATATCGAGCATTTTCTTCTTGCATGGTTAGTAGCCTGGTAACAGGTAATGCTTCGATAGTTTTCCTGGGCACCCATATAGCTTCCTTCGGGGGGGCATTCCTGCTGTTAGGTCCAACGTAGCAAGCAACAGCCTCACCACGTTGATTTTTGAACAACTTATAGTTGTCCAAAGAATCATCATATGAGTATTTAGGAATAGGAGAGTCATATCCCGAAAGTAAAGCTGGATCGAGCGTTTTGCTCTTGGCAGGCACCCACACAGTGCGAGGATATTGATCAGGTTCCCAGTAGGAGCCATTTTCATTCAGTTTCCTTTCGAAACCGATACCTTCTTTCCTGGGATTTTTGTGAAGAATGGATTTCTTCAGAACATCACACAGGGTTTGATGCCCTTTGAGAGACTTGAACATTCCTGTCTGAAGAAGATCCTTCAACCTAGCTTTTTCATCAGAAACAGAACCATTTTCCTCGACAGAGGGGTTAGCATTCACAGAAGATTCATCATTTGATTCAGAGTTACTGCGTTCAAGGCATTTTAAGCAGGGTGGTACAAACACCTCAGGTTTCTCTTTGAGTTGTTGGGTGAGAAGAGAATTTTCTCTGATCAAGTAATCATGAGCCACTCTCAGCGACTCGAGTTCCTGTTTCCTTTTCAGGTAATCATAAGTCAATCTCTCATGGTCGGCCGAGAGAAAATCATGACGACTTGATAGTTCTTCCATTCGAGACTCGAGAGCGGAATGCTCTTTTGTTAATGACTGATTTTTCTCCATCTCCTCAACCAACAACCCTTCAGATTTCCTGAGGGTTTTCTCAATTTTCTCGAGAGAGTTTTGTTGCATGTTAGCAATTTTGATCTGTTTAGCATGGTCATCCTCATCCGAAGAGTATTGATCACTGGAGTGAACCTTGTGATGTTCGGAGGATACCTTTTCTTTCGAAGCTTTGGCCATGAAGCAGTACTCAGGAGACTCGTTGTCGCTCGAATGATTTTCGAAGAAGTTCGATGCAGGAGTAGAGGCACATGCTATGCCAGCCATGCCTGAATCAGAATCCTCATCGGATTCATCAACTTCTTCGGAGTCAGATGACTCTTCTTCATCGGAATCCATCTCCTTGCCGATGTACGCCTTGGCCTTGCGAGAGGCATTCTTGCGGTTGGATGAGGACTTGGAAGGATTCCTTGAGTAAGATCTTGACGAGGACTTGGTGGAGCTATCCTTCTTCTTGAAGAACTTCTTCGTTTTCTTCTCATCATCGGAGTCGGAGCTTTTGCTCTTGCCTTTGACATGGTTGTGTCCTGAATCAAATCTTCCACTAGCACGGATTTCAGCTTCCCAGAGAGGGCAGTCCGAAATAAAATGTCCTAGCTTTTTGCACTTGAAGCAGGTGTAATCTCCAGTAGGTTTTGATGAAGATTTAGAACCACCAGAGTTGCTGGACCCTTTCTTCTGAAACTGATTTTTCCTTTGAAGGCGCTGGAATCTTTTCATGATCAATGCGAGATCCTTTCTGGATCATCTGAATCTTCTTCGGCATTTCCTTCCGAGGAAGAATCAGCCACAGCCTTGAGAGCATGACTTTTTCGGTGACTTGAGCCATAGAGATCTCTCTTTTCTTCTTCTTGTTCTTCGTGGGTGTTTAGCCTTTCCATGATATCAGCAGAGTCGAGAACTTTGAAATCAGCTCGTTCCCGAATCATCAGAACTAGCGTGTCGAACGAACTGTCAAGGGATCGGAGCAGTTTCTTCACAACTTCGTGATCAGTGATGTCTTTGGCGCCGAGACCTTGTAGCTCGTTTGCGATGTCACTTAGACGATCGAAGGTTTTCTGGCAGCTTTCATTTCCAATTCGCTTGAACCGATTGAACTTTGCCCGAACAGTATCAATACGAGCTTCTTTCTGAGTAGAGACACCCTCGTTTATCTTTTCGAGAATGTCCCACAGTTCCTTTGCAGTTTCACACTGACGATAGCGAAGAAATTGAGCACGAGAGAGATGGCCACCAATTTCATCTTTGGCTTGACCATCCATCTGAATGAGTTTCTTCTCGTGGTCAGTGGGGACCTGGGGCACCTCAACCATGAATCCATTCTGCACCACGTTCCACATATCATCATCAATAGCTCGGAGACGGATCTTCATCTTCTCCTTCCAGAAGGGATAGTCCGTCCCATCGAAGATGGGAATCTTGAGGTGCGACTTGTAGCTCACTGAAGACATACTTAAACTCCAAGGTGGTTAGACCAAAATGAGTAGAGTCAAGGAGTACCAGGCTCTGATACCAATTGTAGGAACGAAGTATGTCTACCAGAGGGGGGTGAATGGGAGTTTTAATTTTCTTCGAAAAAAATCAAAACTCTCGGAACCCAGCAGTGGAGCGAATGAAAACAGCATACAGTGAGCGAATACAATCTACCGAATGGAAACTAAGGGCATGCATCGAGATTATTCACATGATTGAAATTTGTCATATGGTACAGTTTGAATGTAAAAGAGAGTAGCAGAGGTAACCAGTGATGCAGTTCGCCCTTCTGCAAAAGGACTACGTCTGGTTGGAGGGGTTGTGATTTAACACAGAAGATAAACTCTCTTCGCCCTATTCTCCTTGACAATTGGTTCATCAACCAATGCTGATTACTCATGGTAGATGCTTGAGGCGATCTCCGAACCTTTACAGACTTCTTCTTCGAGAACCACAATTACCCTTGGTCTCTGAAGAAATTGACACCAAACCGTCTAGAGAGTTCGCAGCTCTCAAGAGTAATAGGCGGAGCGTACTGGACTTAGATTCGAGTGATGCTGAACCACTATCTAATTTTTGGGCTCTGGGGTTTTTCTCTCAATGGATTTTAAACTCAAATCTATCGGAGAGGGGTTTGCTCAACAATTTATTCAGAATCAAACGGAGCAGCCACTGGACAACGCCGGTGTGGGGTGGCTATTTATAGCCGCGGCCTTCCCTGATGGGAAATGACCATTTTGGACACGCGGTCCAGCCAATGGTCAACCGGCACATTCACAACGGTCGGATTTTAAGAGCAACGGTAACATTACATGGGGAGCAAGTAATGCTAACTCCTCAGTCAGAGACAAATCTCTCGCAGCGAAGAAGATCACAGTCTCTTGCTGGCAAGTATTTGCTTGGAACACAAAGAGATTTCTCTCGCAACTTTCATAGGATTTGGGTTTAGCATCAGCGAATCAAATCTTCGAACGCTACACCCCCTTAATAGTATGGTGGTCCTATGACTCAATAAAGAGAAGAGAAATAACGAAATGAATGCTACGTCTTCGCTTCGTCTTCAATCTTCTCGGCAGCAGTCATATTCTTTGGACGAACACCGAATCAATTGCTTTGCATCAACAAATTTTGAGGGGTTACTCTTGTCATCATAATCTTTGGTGATAACCTTCACTGCTACGCAGGGAATATTCTTCAGAGTTTGAACCAAACTCCTCTTGACTCCGGGGACCTGTTACTCTATGTGCACTAGCAAATACATCAGTCCCTCCCTGTTTATGTCAACAATCTCCAAAACATAAGGAGGCAAATTATTGCACCAACATGTGCGCCATCAAAAAATTGGACAAATTTTTTACCACAGCATGTTGGTGCCATGTCAAGGCAACATGCCAAGTTTCATGATTTTCAGGCAAGTTTTGGATTTACAAGAATTTTAAAACCAAGTTTGTCAATGTTTTCGGTCGAGCCACGACACCCGAATGTTTGAAATTCATTCTCATTTCTTGCATGGGACCTAAACATTCACCCAAGGACACATATACGATTTTTCAACCCATTTTGGTGCACTGGAGCATGTGCATGTAGTTCAAATTTGAATTATGCACATTAAAATGCCTACAAAACTCAATAAATGTATAAAAAGGCCAAACGAACCCGGAATAATTCCAAATTATAGTGCGACACTCCTATTGGTCTTTGTTGCCTCTGTAAAAAAATCATGGCAGGAAGAGGCAATGTATGTCGTTTCGCCCATAAAGGTAACACATTCCCTATCGGAACCATGAGCCTTCTTGAGAGAAGCTCCGGTTTGTAAGAAGCTTATAACAAAACTTGTCCCAAATCGAAAAAAAATTTGCCACAACATGTTGGTGCCATGTCAAGACACCATGCCAAGTTCCGTGATTTTTAGGCAATTTTTGGATTCACAGGAATTTAAAAACCAAGTTTCTCAATGTTTTCGGCCGAGCCACGACGCCCAGATGTTTGAAATTCATCCCCATTTCTTGTATGCGACCTAAACATTCACCCAAGGACACATATACGATTTTTCAACCCATTTTGGTGCAGTGGAGCATGTGCTTGTAGTTCAAATTTGTATTATGCACATTAAATGCCTAAAAACTCAATTAATGTATTAAAAAGGCCAAACGAACCAGGAATAATTCCAAATTTTAGCACGACACTCCTATCGGTCTATGTTGCCTATGTAAAAAAATCAAGGCAGGAAGAGGTAGCGTATGTCGTTTCGCTCACAAAGGTGACACGTTCCCTGTCGGAACCACGAGCCTTCTTGAGAGAAGCTCCGGTTTGTAAGAAGCTTATACCAAATCTTATCCCAAATCGAACAAAAATTTTACCAAGGCATGTTGGTGCCATGTCAAGACACCATACCAAGTTCCGTGATTTTAAGGCAACTTTTGGATTTACATGAATTTTAAAACCAATTTTCTCAATCTTTTCGGCCGAGCCACGACACCCAGACATTTGAAATTCCCTCCCATTTCTTGTATGGGACCTAAACATTCACCCAAGGACACATATACAATTTTTCAACCCATTTTGGTGCACTGGAGCATGTGCATGTAGTTCAAATTTGATATCTCTTTGTCTGTTTGTGCTCCTAAAACTCCCTCCTTCTCAACCTGCGCCTTGCTATCCCGAAATTACAACGCGCGCGAAAACTCCCTCCTCCTGCGAAATCCCAACACGTGGAATCCCCGTTCTACCCCTGGGCGAAAAGAGCCGCTAGTTCAAATTGGTAGGGGTACTTTTGTAACTTACCCTACATTTCGGACAAGCGCGTCCCTAAGTCATGGTTCCTCCCTCCCATCCCCTTCTTTTCCCCATTCAAAAACCGAGGCCACCAAAACCTCTCTCCACCAGCCGCGAAACCCCACCCTCCTCAGTCCGCCACCCCCCCCCCACCGCCGCCCCGCCGGAGCCTCTTCCCCGACGATGTCGTCCACGGCAATAGCTCGACGTCCCTCATCCACCGCACCTGATGAGGATCCATCGTTGATCTCGTCGTCCCGCCGGTTCAGCCGCCCCGTCCTCCACCTCCAAGGAGCTGCTCCGACGATCGCCTCGTCTATCGCGGCTGCTCCATTCCCACAGCGCCGCCTTAACCTGCCCCACCGGAACCGCAGCATCCTCACTGACTCCTCGGATGAAGCCGAGGCCTACTCGGCGGCACCAAAGAGGTTGTACACTCATCGCATCTTCTCCTTCACTCGACCTCACGGCGCCGCCGATGCTCGATCCTGCTCCAACATGGCCCGGCTCCCTCGACGCTGGCGCCACCGGCGACATCCTCCACGGCCGATCTCCCCCATTGCGAGGCTCCCTCAACGGCGGCATCCATACCAGCCGGAGCTCCTGCTGCTGCTCCGGCTCTCGCTTGCGCTGTTGCTCTGCTCTTGCTCTCGCTCGTGCTGCTGCTCTGCTCTTGCTCTCGCTCGCGCTGCTGATGCTGGTACACAGGCTGCTGCAGCTGCAAGAGTTGCTGCTCTGGCTCTCGTTCGCGCTGCTGCTCCGGCTGCTAGCTGCTAGTGCATTCCCTGTTGAGCGGCTGCTGATTTAGATCACTGCTTCTCTGCTACCAGTGCTTGAGCGGCCTAAACTACCAACGAAGTGCTTGTTTGCTACTAGTGCGTCCAGTTTCGACAGTAAAATTCAGTTTCGACAGTAAAATTCAGTTTCGATAGTTAAGTTCAGAGTCAACAGTTTTTACATCATCTGTTGGAGTTGGTTGTCTTTTGGTGATGTAAATTTTACAGCTAGCACTTTTTGCTGATGTATTTTACATCATCTATTGGAGATGGTATTAGAATCCCACTTCAGATTAACGATGTCCGTCTTGTACTGCTTCAGCCTCGACGTCGTACAGCTCGCCGGAGCTGCTCCAACGACGGAACCATCCATCACAACAGAGCAGTACCCTCGACGCCGTCTACAGACGCCTCAGATCTTCTTCCCCAGCTCCGACAGCCACCTCAGCCGCAACATCTTCAACGACCAACCCAATGATGCTAAGGTCGACACGGCTACGCCAAAGAGGTTGTACACTTGTCGCATCACTTTTTACTCTACATTCATGTCGATCCCTTAGGGCTATTTTGGTTCAAAGGAAAAAATGAAGGAAAAACATAGCAATAGGAAATTTTCCTATGGTACCCTACTATTCAATTATTCATGCATTTGGTTGAAAGGAATGGAGCAAAACAAAACTGAAGGATTTTTTCCTTTCATGTCTGTTTCAAAGGAAAAACACAGAAATTTTAACATCCGCCTGGACCTACTTATCAAAATCCTATGCATGAAAAGAAGACTAAGTGCATTACTGGCATAATAACATTCTAACTGTACACATTTGAAGGTGGTTTGACTTTAATTTGGCCGTGTTTCTTTGCATTCCTGTGCTCTTCCTGCAAGCCAAAGGAGCCCTTGCAGAATTACTTCATTTACAGATAGGTGTCGAAGAAAACTTTGTGTGGTTTGTCCTGCTCTTGTCGCGCCGTCATCCACCTTACCTGAGCTGCTCCATCGATAGAAGCATCCACCATACCAGACATCACGACTCCTTACCATCTTTTGCCGCCTCAGATCTCCTTCCCCGCCGCCGGCAGCCACCGCAACTGCATCACCATCATCGACTCAGTAGATGAACCAGAGGAGTACACGGGTCCGCAAGAGAGGTCGCACTCTTTTGTTTCTGCTTACTTTATGCATTGCTTAATATTACCTGCTAGTTTATCATCCTGTTCATCTCTTAGACTCCAAGTCAGGTCCAAATTAATGTTGAAACTTGAGTTTGAAAATGCTTGTGGGGCACATATCGAGGCAGCAATGAATAGTATATCGATCTACTATCTGTTTCATCTAGGGTATCTACTATGTCGTTGATACGTCCATTTCGCATCATGTTTTACTACTGTTATTTATAGTGTTTTTAATCAATATAACACTTTGTGGAGCAATTCTAATGCCTTTTCTCTCTTAATATGCAAGATTCACACAAAGAGGGAGATTGCCGGCAGTTGGAATTCTGGACCTGAAAAGGCCCTGTCAAGATACCTATTCTGCACATCTCCAAATGATCTGAAATTTTATGGAGAATTATTTTGGAATATATAAAAAATATTGGAAGCAAAAAAGTACCAGAGGGGGCCACCCAGGTGCCCATGAGGCACCAGGGCGCGCCCTGGTACCTCGTGGGGCCCCTGGCCCACTTCTGGCCCCCATTTTCTGGTATATAAGTGCATTTGACCTAAAAATTATAGAGAAGACTTTCGGGACGGTGCGCCACCGTCTCGAGGCGGAACTTTGGCAGGAGCACTTTTGATCTCCGGCGGAGAGATTCTGCCGGAGAAAGTTCCCTCCGGGAGGGGGAAATCGTCGTCATCGACAACACCAGCGATCCTCTCATCGTGGGAGGACTAATCTTCATCAACATCATCACCAGCACCATCTCATCTCAAACCCTAGTTCATCTCTTGTATTTAATCTTTGTCTCAAAACCTCAGATTGGTACCCGTGGGTTGCTAGTAGTGTTGATTACATCTTGTAGTTGATGCTTGTTGGTTTATTTGGTGGAAGATTATATGTTCAGATCTATTATGCTATTCAATTCCTCTCAGATCTTGGATATGAACATGATTTGTGAGTAGTTACTTTTGTTCTTGAGGACATGGGAGAAGTCTTGTCATAAGTAATCATGTGAATTTGGTATTCGTTCAATATTTTGATGATGTGTATGTTGTGATTCCCTTAGTGGTGTCGTGTGAACGTCGACTACACGACACTTCACCATCTTTGGACCTAAGGGAATGCATTGTGGAGTAGTAATTAGATGATGGGTTGCTAGAGTGACAGAAGCTTAAACCCTAGTTTATGCGCTATTTTGTAAGGGGCTGATTTGGATCCACATGTTTAATGCTATGGTTAGAGTAATCTTAATTCTTCTTTCGTAGTTGCGGATGCTTGCGAGAGGGGTAATCATAAGTGGGAGGCTTGTTCAAGTAAGAATAGCACCCAAGCACCGGTCCACCCACATATCAAATTATCAAAGTAGCGAATGCGAATCGAACAAACATGATGAAAGTGACTAGATGAAATTCCCATGTGTCCTCGAGAACGCTTTACTTACTATAAGAGATCGTTCCGGCCTGTCCTTTGCTACAAAAAGGATTGGGCTATATTGTTGCACTCTTTGTTACTATTGCTACTTGTCACTTGTTACAAATTATCTTGCTATCAAACTACCCGTTACCGATAATTTCAGTGCTTACAGAAAACACCTTGCTGAAAACCGCTTGTCATTTCCTTCTGCTCCTCGTTGGGTTAGACACTCTTACTTATCGAAAGGACTACGATTGATCCCCCATACTTGTGGGTCATCAAGACTCTTTTCTGGCACCGTTGCCTGGGAGTGAAGCGCCTTTGGTGAGTGGAATTTGGTAAGGAAACATTTATATTACGTGCTGAAATTTATTGTCACTTGTCACTATGGAAAGTAATCCTTTGAGGGGTTTGTTCAGGGTATCTTTACCTCGACCGGAACTCCAAGAGTTGCTCCTCAACCTACTGCACCTATTGAAAAAGATATTTATTATGAGATTCCTCTGGGTATGTTAGAGAAACTGCTAGCTAATCCTTATGCAGGAGATGGAACGGTACATCCTGATATGCACTTGATCTATGTGGATGAAATTTGTGGATTGTTTAAGCTTGCAGGTATATCCGGAGATGGAGTTAAGAAGAAAGTATTCCCTTTATCTTTGGAGGGAAAAGCATTAACATGGTATAGGCTATGTGATGATACTGATACATGGGACTGGAACCGATTGAAACTAGAATTCCATCAGAAATTTTATCCTATGCATTTGGTTCATCGTGATCGGAATTATATATATAATTTTTGGCCTCGTGAAGGAGAAAGCATCGCTCAAGCTTGGGGGAGGCTTAAGTACATGATGTACACATGCGCCAATCATGAGCTCTCAAAAGAAATTATCTTATAGAATTTTTATGCTCGGCTTTCTCATGATAATCAAAATTTGCTCGATTCTTCTTCGACTGGCTCCTTTATGAAGAAAACTATTGAATTCAGATGGGATCTTCTGGATAGAATTAAACACAACTCTGAAGATTGGGAACTCGACAAAGGTAATGAGTCAGGTATAATACTTGAGTTTGATTGTGTTAAATCTTTTATGGCCACCGATGCTTTTCATAAGTTTAGCACTAAATATGGACTTGACTCTGAGATAGTAGCTTCCTTTTGTGAATCATTTGCTACTCATGTTGACCTCCCTAAGGAGAAGTGGTTTAAATATCATCCCCCTGTTAAACAAAAAATTAAGGAACCTGTTAGTGTTAAAGAAGAAACAACTGTTTACCATGCCGATCCAGTTGTGCCTACCGCTTATATTGAGAAACCACATTTTCCTGTTAGGATTAAGGAACATGCTAAAGTTTCAACTGTGGTTAACAAAAGTCATATTAGAGCACCTAGACCCTCTGAACAAATTAAAGTTGAACCTAATGTTGCTATGGTTAAAGATCTCTTGGTTGATAATATTGATGGGCATGTTATTTACCTCTGCGATGAAGCAGCTACAATTGCTAAACCTGATCCTAAAGATAAAAACAGACCCGTTGTGGGCATGCCTGTTGTCTCAGTTAAAATAGGAGATCATTGTTATCATGGCTTATGTGATTTGGGTGCTAGTGTGAATGTTATTCCGTTTACCATATATCAAGAAATTATGCATGAAATAGAAGACATTGATGTTACTATTAAGCTTGCAAACAGAGATACCATTACACCACTTGGGATTGTTAGAGATGTTGAAGTCTTGTGTGGAAAAATAAAATACCCTACTGATTTTCTAGTCCTTGGTTCTCCACAAGATGATTTTTGTCTCATTATATTTGGTAGACCTTTCTTGAACACTGTTAATGCCAAGATTGATTGCGCTAAAGAAACTGTTAGCGTTAATTTTGGTGGTATGTCTCATGAGTTTAATTTCTCTAAGTTTTGTAGACAACCTCATGATAAAGAATTGCCTAGTAAGGATGAAATTATTGGTCTTGCTTCTATTGCCGTACCTCCTACTGATCCGTTAGAACAATATTTGCTAGACCAAGAAAACGATATGCATCTCAATGAAAGAAATGAAATAGATAAGATGTTCTTTGATCAACCACCTATCCTTAAACATAATTTTCCTGTTGAAAATCTTGGAGGCCCTCCTCCACCTAAAGGTGATCCTATGTTTGAATTGAAGCAATTGCCTGATACATTGAAATATGCTTATCTTGATGAAAAGAAGATATATCCTGTTATTATTAGTGCTAACCTTTCAGCGCACGAAGAAAAGAGGTTACTAAAAACTCTAAGGAAGCACCGAGCTGCTATTGGATATACTCTTGATGATCTTAAGGGCATTAGTCCCACTCTATGTCAGCACAAGATTAATATGGAACCTGATGCTAAACCAGTTGTCGACCACCAACGACGATTAAATCCTAAGATGAAAGAGGTGGTAAGAACTGAAATATTAAAACTTCTGGAAGTAGGTATAATCTATCCCATAGTTGATAGTAGATGGGTAAGTCCCGTTCATTGTGTCCCTAAGAAAGGAGGTATTACCGTTGTTCCTAATGATAAAAATGAACTCATTCCACAAAGAATTGTAACTGGTTATAGGATGGTAATTGATTTTAGAAAATTAAACAAAGCTACTAGAAAAGATCATTCCCCTTACCTTTTATTGATCAAATGTTAGAAAGATTGTCTAAGCATACACACTTTTGTTTCCTAGATAGTTATTCTAGTTTTTCTCAAATACTCGTATCACAATCCGATCAAGAGAAAACCACCTTTACTTGTCCCTTTGGAACTTATGCTTATAGATGTATGCCTTTTGGTTTATGTAATGCACCTGCTACCTTTCAAAGATGTATGACTGCTATATTCTCTGACTTTTGTGAAAAGATTGTTGAGGTTTTCATGGATGATTTTTCCGTTTACGGAACTTCTTTTGATGATTGCTTAAGCAACCTTGATCGAGTTTTGCAGAGATGTGAAGAAACTAATCTTGTCTTGAATTGGGAGAAGTGCCACTTTATGGTGAATGAAGGCATTGTCTTGGGGCATAAAATTTCTGAAAGAGGTATTGAAGTTGATAAAGCTAAGGTTGATGCTATTGAGAAAATGCCATGTCCTAAAGATATTAAAGGTATAAGAAGTTTCCTTGGTCATGCTGGTTTCTATAGGAGATTTATTAAAGACTTCTCTAAAATTTCTAGGCCTCTTACCAATCTTTTGCAAAAAGATGTTCCATTTGTTTTTGATGATGATTGTCTAGAAGCCTTCGAAACACTTAAGAAAGCCTTAACCACTGCACCTATTGTTCAACCATCTGATTGGAACGTGCCCTTTGAAATTATGTGTGATGCTAGTGATTATGCTGTTGGTGCTGTTCTAGGACAAAGAGTTGATAAGAAATTAAATGTTATCCATTATGCTAGTAAAACTCTAGACAGTGCCCAAAGAAACTATGCTACTACTGAAAAAGAATTTCTAGCAGTTGTGTTTGCATGTGATAAATTCAGACCTTACATAGTTGATTCCAAAGTAACTGTTCACATCGATCATGCTGCTATTAAATATCTTATGGAAAAGAAAGATGCTAAACCTAGACTCATTAGGTGGGTTTATTGCTACAAGAATTTGACTTGCATATTATTGATAGAAAGGGAGCTAAGAATCCTGTAGCAGATAATTTGTCTAGAATAGAAAATGTTCTTGATGACCCACTACCTATTAATGATGATTTTCCTGATGAGCAATTAGCTGTCATAAATGCTTCTTGTAATACTCCGTGGTATGCAGACTATGCTAATTTCATTGTTGCTAAATATATACCACCTAGTTTCACATACCAACAAAAGAAAAAGTTCTTCTTTGATTTAAGACATTATTTCTGGGATGACCCACATCTTTATAAAGAAGGAGTAGATGGTATTATTAGATGTTGTATACCTGAGCATGAACAGGAACAAATCCTACGGAAGTGTCATTCCGAAGCTTACGGAGGACACCATGTGGGAGACAGAACTGCACACAAGGTATTACAATCTGGTTTTTATTGGCCTACTCTTTTCAAGGATACTCGTAAGTTTGTCTCCTCTTGTGATGAATGTCAAAGAATTGGTAATGTTGGTAGACGTCAGGAAATGCCTATGAATTATTCACTTGCTATTGAACCATTTGATGTTTGGGGATTTGATTATATGGGACCTTTTCCTAAATCCAATGGGTATACTCATATTTTAGTTGCTGTTGATTACGTTACTAAGTGGGTAGAAGCTATTCCAACTAGTAGTGTTGATCATAACACTACTATTAAAATGCTTAAAGATGTTATTTTCCCAAGGTTTGGAGTCCCTAGATATTTAATAACTGATGGTGGTTCACATTTTATTCATGGTGCATTCCGTAAATTGCTTGCTAAATATGATGTCAAACATAGAATTGCATCTCCCTATCATCCTCAAACTAGTGGTCAAGTTGAATTGAGCAATAGAGAAATAAAATTAATTTTGCAGAAAACCGTCAATAGGTCTAGAAAGAATTGGTCTAAGAAACTTGACGATGCATTATGGGCTTACAGAACCGCTTATAAAAATCCTATGGGTATGTCTCCTTATAAAATGGTTTATGGAAAAGCATGTCATTTACCTCTTGAGTTAGAACATAAAGCAAATTGGGCAATTAAAGAACTAAATTATGATTTCAAACTTGCCGGTGAAAAGAGGTTATTTGATATTAGCTCATTAGATGAATGGAGAAACCAAGCTTATGAAAATGCCAAATTATTTAAAGAAAAAGTTAAACGATGGCATGATAGAAGAATTCAAAAACGGGAATTCAAAGTAGGTGAGCAAGTTCTATTGTACAATTCTCGTTTGAGATTCTTTGCAGGAAAACTCCTCTCTAAATGGGAAGGACCGTATATCATCGAAAAAGTTTATCGCTCCGGAGCCATCAAAATAAACAACTCCGAAGGCACCAATCCGAGAGTGGTGAATGGCCAAAGAATTAAGCATTATATTTCAGGTACTCCCATTAATGTTGAAACTAATATTATTGAAACAATTACACCGGAGGAATACATAAGAGAGACCTTTCGGAACACTCCAGAACCCTGAAAAGGAAGAGGTAGGTGATACGGTAAGTAAACCGACTCCAAAAATTCCATAAAAATATTTTCTGTCAGTTTTGGAATATTTATAAAAATACAAAAATAAGAAACAGCCGGGGGGACCCACCTGGTGTCCACGAGGCACCAGGGCGCGCCACCCCCCCAAGCGCGCCCTGGTACCTTGTGGGCCCCACGTGTGCCTTCCCGACTCCGTTTTTCTTCTGGTTTACTTGTTTTGCAAGATAAAAAATATTTATATATACTTCCAGACGTTTTGACCACCGTATCGCAGAAATCTCCTCCGTGCTTGTTTCGTGCTATTTTTCTGATAGATCTAAATCGTCATGGCTCCCCAAAAGCTCCGTGCCAAGCACCGCATTGTGCAGCCATCGCTGGGCAAATGCCCCTACAGCGAGGTTTACTACGAGTTGTCATCGGGAGAAGAAGACAATGGCAAGGAGGAGAAGGTCGAGGAAGTTGCGGGAGCCCAAGCTCTGGAGGAAGGGCAAGCCATCCCTATGGAGGAGACCGCAGAGAAGGGAGATATCCTTCAACCTTTATATGATCATCTCTCCCCATCCGTAATTGAAGCCCTAAGAGTCTTTGAAATAGTTAGTGTTCAGAATACATCTCTCACTCGCGAAGTTATTTTGTTGGAGGAGCAAAACATCGCCCTTCGGAGCATCAACCGCAGATTGATGTATCTACTTGAGCTGAAGGACAAGCTCGCCACTTCACCATCAGCACCATCACCGAAGAAGGATACTTGAGCACATGGGTATGGGCACTCCCCTTGGCTTGTGCCAAGCTTGGGGGATGTGCCCCGGTATCGTATGACCATCACTTTTATTATCATTACCTATTTTTAGTTTGATCCTTAGTTATTTCGTGATCTAGTTGAATAAAAGTTTAGTATGATCTATTTTTGAGTGTTAGCTTCATGATCTATCTATCTATGTAATCGAGTTGAGAGTTATATAATAAAGAGTAGTTGAGTTGCTTCTTTACTTTCATGTTCCAATTCTAGCAATGAAAATAATGAAAAAGATCATATGCTAATCGTATGGAAAGTAATGACATTACATAAAGAAAAGTATAAGTGGTAAAATTTATTGGAAGTTAACAAGCATAGTATTAGTTAATGATGCAATTCATGAAAGAATTAATAAGGGAAGAGAAGATTCACATGCAAATATACTATCTTGGACATCTTTTATGATTGTGAGCCCCCATCAAGTATTTTATGTCAAATTGTTGACGTTGGACAAGGAAGACAACGTAATGAGTTATGTTTGTTCATATTCACATAGAAGTTATATTGTTATAGATCCTCCAACATGTGGTGCTTGCCAGTATCTTTGCTAGCAAAAAATTCGCACCAAGTAGAGATACTACTTGTGCATCCAAAACCCTTAAATCCAGTTTCATGTCATGAGAGTCCACTATATCTACCTATGGATTAAATAAGATCCTTCAAGTAAGTCGGCATCGGTGCAAAAAGCAATAAAAATTGCCTCTAAATATGTCTGAACTTTTATTGTAAGGGAAATAAGCTTTGTACGAACTTGTGATGGTAAAGAAATAAAAGCGATAGACTGCATAATAAAGGTTGCTATCACAAGGGGCAATATAAAGTGATGTTCCTTTGCATTAAGAGCTCTAGCATCCAAAAACAAAAAGCGCATGACAACCTCTGCTTCCCTCTGCGAAGGGCCTATCCATTACTTTTATGTATTTACTTTTTATGCAAGAGTCAATAGTGTTCTCCTCTACTTCCTTTTTATTTTTCTCCTATGCAAGCATCATGTGGTGGGGAAAGATCTAGGCACATATATCCAGTTGGATATGGGTGATCATGATTTATTATTGTTGACATCACCCTTGAGGTGAATCAGTTGGGAGGCAAATCCACAAGCCCCTATCTTTCTATTTGTCTGGCTGAAACTTTTGCTCCATATATATGTCGTGAGTGTTAGCAATCATAGAAGACTAAATGATGGTTGAGTATGTGGACTTGCTAAATAGCTCCTACATGAGACCCTTCCTGAAAATATGACGAATTGCAATTGCATTGTTGACTGAGAACATAGTTTGTTAGTTTTCAAGAAAATTTATGCCATATACTCCATTGTTGTGATGAATTGTTACTTGCTCATGAGAAGTTTATGATAATAAATATTGCTGTTATAATAATGATCATGATGCTTCTATGTCCGTATTTTGTTTTTATCGACACCTCTCTCTCTAAACATGTGGACATGATTATCGATATCGGCTTTCGCTTGAGGACAAGCGAGGTCTATGCTTGGGGGAGTTGATACGTCCATTTCGCATCATGTTTTACTACTGTTATTTATAGTGTTTTTAATCAATATAACACTTTGTGGAGCAATTCTAATGCCTTTTCTCTCTTAATATGCAAGATTCACACAAAGAGGGAGATTGCCGGCAGCTGGAATTCTGGACCTGAAAAAGCCCTGTCAAGATACCTATTCTGCACATCTCCAAATGAGCTGAAATTTTATGGAGAATTATTTTGGAATATATAAAAAATATTGGAAGCAAAAAGTACCAGAGGGGGCCACCCAGGTGCCCACGAGGCACTAGGGCGCGCCAGCCCCCCAGGCGCGCCTTGGTACCTCGTGGGGCCCCTGGCCCACTTCTGGCCCCCATTTTCTGGTATATAAGTGCATTTGACCTAAAAAAAATTATAGAGAAGACTTTCGGGATGGTGCGCCGCCGTCTCGAGGAGGAACTTGGGCAGGAGCACTTTTGATCTCCGGCGGAGAGATTCTGCCGGAGAAACTTCCCTCCGGGAGGGGGAAATCATCGTCATCGACAACACCAGCGATCCTCTCATCGTGGGAGGACTAATCTTCATCAACATCTTCACTAGCACCATCTCATATCAAACCCTAGTTCATCTCTTGTATTCAATCTTTGTCTCAAAACCTCAGATTGGTACCCGTGGGTTGCTAGTAGTGTTGATTACATCTTGTAGTTGATGCTTGTTGGTTTATTTGGTGGAAGATTATATGTTCAGATCTATTATGCTATTCAATTCCTCTCAGATCTTGGATATGAACATGATTTGTGAGTAGTTACTTTTGTTCTTGAGGACATGGGAGAAGTCTTGTCATAAGTAATCATGTGAATTTGGTATTCGTTCGTTATTTTGATGATGTGTATGTTGTGATTCCCTTACTGGTGTCGTGTGAACGTCGACTACATGACACTTCACCATCTTTGGGCCTAAGGGAATGCATTGTGGATTAGTAATTAGATGATGGGTTGCTAGAGTGACAGAAGCTTAAACCCTAGTTTATGCGCTATTTCGTAAGGGGCTGATTTGTATCCACATGTTTAATGCTATGGTTAGAGTAATCTTAATTCTTCTTTCGTAGTTGCGGATGCTTGAGAGAGGGGGTAATCATAAGTGGGAGGCTTGTTCAAGTAAGAACAACACCCAAGCACCGGTCCACCCACATATCAAATTATCAAAGTAGCGAACGCGAATCGAACAAACATGATGAAAGTGACTAGATGAAATTCCCATGTGTCCTCGAGAACGCTTTACTTACTATAAGAGATCATTCCGGCCTGTCCTTTGCTACAAAAAGAATTGGGCTATATTGCTGCACTCTTTGTTACTATTGCTACTTGTCACTTGCTACAAATTATCTTGCTATCAAACTACCCGTTACCGATAATTTCAGTTCTTGCAGAAAACACCTTGCTGAAAACCGCTTGTCATTTCCTTCTGCTCCTCGTTGGGTTCGACACTCTTACTTATCGAAAGGACTACGATTGATCCCCTATACTTGTGGGTCATCAGTCGTTCATCTTGGGTGGGAAACAAACAGTAAAGCAGCCATCATCTGTCTTTTTATTAAATTAAGCTATCATTTGCTTGCTATCATTATTTTTGGATCTATCCACTGGTTGTTACCACCACTCTAGATTTCTGCATGCTCTCCTTACTTAATCTCACTATATTTTTTTCGTATGCATGTCAGTTATTGTACACAGTCATGCTGAACAAGTAGAGAAAAAGAGAAGAGTCTTGCGCGGCAATACAATGTCATGCAGACATCGCTCCATGGTGGGTGCAATGGCAACCCCCCCCCCTCCTCAAGATTGTAATCCAGAGGAAGATAGCTGTTCAGAGGTGAAGTCAGAGGGAGCTGACCACTCCTATTTACCCCCGAGGTGTTTGCTCTAACTTGGCATGATGATGTTGGTCATATCATGCATATGGTGCCTTGCTTTGCTTACTTTCCACATCATATATGTCATCTGCTTAGTTTAGACATGTTCTGTAATGCCACCTGTTTAGTTTCTATATCACATATGTGAATTATGCAATGCCATCTTTTTTAGCAAGCCATAGTATATGTGAAATATGCATTGCCATCCTGTTTAGCCAGGCATCATATATTTGAATTATATCTTGCCATTCCTTTTTTCCATTACATTTCAATTTGTCAACAATGTTTGTACATTCAACTACTCTTCCTGTGAATCAGCCATTTGGGTGGGTGATGAAAAAATCTGGAGTGAAAACAAGTTCTTCAGAGCAGACAGTGCTACCTGTCGAAGCAGATCTCTTGCTGGGTCCAGATAGCTCCTCAGAGGAGGATTCAGAGACAGATGACCAGTCCTATTCCCCCCCCCCCCGAGGTGTATGCTCTAACTTGGCACGGTTATACTGCTCGTATCATGCATATGTTGTCTTGCATTGCATAGTTTAGACATCATATACACAATATTCAACACCATCTGCTTAGTTTAGACATCATATATGTGAATGCCATCTACTTAGTATATAAATCACATATGTGAATTATATCATGCGATCATGTTTACTTAGATAACATGTATGTGAATTATGTCATGCAAACCTGTTTACTAAAGACATCATATAATTATCTCATGCCATCCTTTTTAGTTAGTCATCGTATCTTTGAATTATGTCATGCTATACTATTTAGATAGACATCATATATGTGAAATTATGTCATGCTATCCTGTTTAGTTAAACAACATATATGTGAACTATTTCATGCCCTCTTTTTTCCTCACTATCTATTGCATCTATCTCATACAAGGTCTGTACATTCAACTACTTTTCTTGTTTATCAGCCATTTGAATTGGAGGGGGTGATGGCAGTATCTAGCGGAGTAAAAACACGGTCTTCAAATAAAACAGCGCTACCTGTCGATGGAGATAGCACCCCGGTTGTACTTGCACAAGAACCAGCCCTACCACACATAACCCAGACTATCGCAGATTGTACCCCTACTCCGATGGACAGAGAACCAGCTTCACCCAATCTAACCCCAATCCTAGCAGATAGTAACCCAGTTCCAGTTGACACAGCACCATCTCCACAACAGAGCTCCCAAACAAGAGCAGTTAGTAAGGCAGCTCCAGTGCCCAAAGCGCCAGGACTACCACGGCGAACCCCAACTCCACCAGTTAGTACACCTATTCCTGTGGACGAAGCAGAACCAGTCATCCATAGTTTAGCGCCTATCGCATTTGATGTTGTTAAATCCTATGTGGGTATCTTCCCATCATGGAAATATTATACTGAAGATGAAGGAAAAAGCCAGTTGCAGGTGTTCCTCCAGGAGTTATGTGTAAGTATTCATGGCAATTACTTTGCTTTGTCCCATACGTTCTACCTCCCTGCTGGTTATAACACAGCAAATGTTCCCATTTTTCTGTGTAGAGAATGATCGATTTGGAAACTCAGGATGAGGTAACCTATGCTAATACCTGTGCTATCTTCAAGAATGCTTTGCGGTAGTATCGGAATTACCTGAAGAAAACGTATTTCACTAGCAAGGAAACTCATCAAATTCCCTTACTTTCTCCGGAGACACATTTACGGGACGATGACTGGGAACGCCTTGTTCTGTATTGGTCTAGACCCATGAATCTGGTAGGGTCTATGAGATCATATTTCATTTTGAAGTACTATATGGCTGCGTCTTACTGTACTCTCTTATTGTAGAACAAGTGCTTAAACCTGAAGAACAACTGTTCTCAGGTAAGATTCCATAGCTATGGTGCATACTGCTTTGCTCTTGTATCACTGTATTTACTCATACCAACTAATTTTTAAATAGAAGGATCCAATCAAAACTCCAATGGCACAACAGGTATGTTTAAACATGTTTCTTTAACTGGTTTGCTCTTCTAAATTGATCTATGTTGATTTCAATTTCAATTGTGTAGACAGTTGTCTTCTCATATCATGCACATTACTAGCATCAAAACAGAGCCAATAGTGTCGTTAGTTGTACATGTATACCCGTGGTACCCATCTGAAATCTTGTGGTGACGTGTAGTTTCCTACACTTCTATTCTTTCAATGCTATTTTGTCTTGAACTGATATGATTTGAACTATGTCTCTATTTTGATTTGGCAAGACAATGCAGTGACAGTAGCACATAGATATATGTTTGTTTGATGCTTTTATAATGTACTACTTTGCAATAGAAGACTTGATAGTTTAATCCTATCCACCTTCCTACTGAACTGGTTCACCAAAATGAGTTTCATATACTACATGCTAAACCTGTTATGTGTCTGCTTGTTTCTTCTTTTAGAATGCTGACAGAATATTGGAGAAGAGTACCACATTAAGCAATGGTAAAGGAAGTAATGCAGATAAGGTTGAAGATAGTGAGACAACCTTGCTGGTCTCCAACAAAGCTAATAAAACAGATAAGGAAAACTATATTGAAGACAGTGAGACAACCCCAAAGTCCTGTCTTGATGTAGTGTTCGAGTTACTGGCCACTACCACTTGCACAAGCTCTTCAAACTCGCTGTCTGAATCAGTTCGGTTTCTTGAGTCTCAACTACAAGATGAAAGACATCGATTAGTTGTGCTGCGACAAGAAGCCGAAGGACTGAGGAAGTCCCTGGAGAATTCAGATGCATACTTTCTGGTGCAACAGCAAGCGTTGGAGGATTTTAGCACCAAACAAGAGAAAGCTAATAAGCTTGCTAAGCTTATTGCCAACATGGTGGATACCCAGGATAATGTTTCTTGAGCTCTTCTGAAGTTGTTTCAGTTCTGGACTTGCTTTGCTGCCGCGTTTATTTGCACTGTTGGCCAATTTAGATGCCCAGTGTATGTAATATGGTGCTTTGTTGTTCCCTTTATTTGCACTGGTGGCGAACTTTGATGCCCAGTGGATGTAATGTCTGTAATAGCCGTAATAGCCTAGCGTTAGTTGCTTGCTTATTTATTTGTTTTCTTGTAGTCACTGTAGTTTTTTTCCTCGGTTTGCTAGTGGCCGCAATAACCATGGACCACATACGGGCCGTGGTAACGATGGGCCTCCTACGGGCCGTAGGGATCCATGGCCCTCCTATGGGCCGTAATTTCCATGGGCCTCGTACTTGCCGTAGGATCCATGGGTTGTACTGTTCGTGGACCAAAACCGGACCGCAATATCGACCGTAAACGGGCCTAAATCAGAACCGTCCGTTTATGGGCCCTGACCATAACGGGTCGTTAACAGGCCGAAAGGCAGCACAGGCTTAATTCTATCAACAGGCATGACGGGTCGTTAATGGGTCGGATTGCAGGACATGATGAAAACGGCCCAACGTGTTAATGGGCCACAAACGGACCGATTGTCACCACGGGCTGAATTTGGCCCATTAGCATAATAGGCCAGTAACGGACCGTAAGTAATCGAGGGCCAGAAATGAGCCCAAGAAATTATGGGCCCTTAGAAGGCCGAAGAAAACACGGCTGGAAACGGCCCAACTGAATCATGGGCCGTTAATGGGCTCAAAGCGGTTTACTGTTCATGATGGGCCTGTTTCACCACGGGCCGTCAATGGGCCCAGAGATGCAAAAGGCCTCATATGGGCCGAAAGACATCACGGGCCATAGATGGGCCGAAAGTGACAACGGGCTGGAATCATATGGGACGGCCCACATGACGCTACTGGGCCGAATATTGAAAGGCCCTAACAGGCCGTGAGTACCCGGGCCGTAAATGAGTTGTATGCGAACAAGCCGTTAACAGGCTTTCCATGGGCCGGCTCATTCCCGCAACCCGCGGCGCGTCGTGACGAGGTGTGGCGTGGCGAGGCGGGCGGCGGAGGAGGAGTGCGCGTGAATGTCTCTCTTGTTCTCATCCTCATACATGTGGAGAAACAACCTCCCTTATAAGGAGGTCTAACTCCTACTAGGTGAGCAGTATGGGACTAAACTTTTGTCCCACCTCTTGCCTTGCATGAATGGGCTAAGTGGGCCTCTAAGATTTATTAGGAATTCCAAAAATGCTATTGGGTTGGCCCAAATATAGACTAAATTCCAGCAATCACCCACCAGATCCCAGAGGCACACAAAATTTGCCTTTGGTTCCAAAACACTGTTTTATATACCGGTACTGCAGTGGAGACTGTTAAGTTGAACTTCCACCTAGAACTCTAGGCTACACTAGTAAGCAACTTGAACAGTGGACTAGGCCTTGAACTGCAAGTTTTTTGTGAATCTAGCTTCACACAAAGCCTTGACCGATACTGGGCTACCGTGGGACTTCCCCGCGGGTGGAGCTTATGCGTCATACTCCGAGGCCTTTCATGAGTTTACTAGAGAGCACCCTACTCTCATAGATTGCGACGTTTAACAATCAGACTCATATAGGTGTGTTCTTCAAAAGATGTTCTGTAGGACAACATCTCTGCTAAATAAGCCACTCAGAACACAATAAGATATACATCAACATGCCATGCAGATTAGGAGAGTATTGCATCTTCATGGAGTGGTATTATTAATAGTAAGGATACTCTCCTCTCAGTTGACCAACAGCTTGTCTTGCACATCTAATTCATGGGATCTCTGATCACATAGAATAGGTTACCACTGTGAACAACTCATATTGTGGGTCTCATACCCATCTCCTTCGATGCATTATCTATCACATTACATGATAGACCCTTAGTAAAAGGATCAGCCAGATTTTTAGATGTTTGGATATAATCCAATGCAATAACTCCGGAGTTTCTCATTTTTCTGACAGATTTTAACCTTCTCTGAACATGTCTGGATGACTTCATGTTATCCTTTGAGCTACTCACTTTCGTGATCACAGTTTGATTGTCGCGGTTCATAAGGATACCCGGTACATGTTTCTCAACAACCGGCAAGTCATTCAAGAGCCGATGAAGCCAATCTGCTTTGACCGTAGCTGTATCTAGTGTTGTGAGTTCTGCTTCCATTGTTGACCTCGTTAAGATGGTTTGCTTGCAAGACTTCCAAGAAACAGCGCCACCTCCATGAGTGAATACATATCCGCTCGTGGCCTTTATCTCATCAACATCTGAGATCCAATTTGAGTCCCTGTACCCTTCAAGCACCTTTGGGTACCCAATGTAGTGAATTCCATAATTCACAATGCCTTTTAAATAACGCATAACTCTCTCTAGAGCTTTCCAATCATCATCTCCCGGTTTTGAAACAAATCGGCTCAGTTTGCTAACACAAAAGAGATGTCAGGTCTTATAGCACTAGCTAAATACATAAGTGAGCCAATAATCTGAGAATATTTCAATTGATCTCTAGCAATCCTTCGATTCTTTCGAAGCAACACGCTAGCATCATATGGTGTTGGAGAGGGCTTGCAGTCACTATAACCAAAGCTACTCAAGATCTTTTCCACATAGTGAGATTGAAGCAATGTAATCCCACCATCATCATCTGTCAATCGCTTGATGTTCAGAATAACATCCGCTACTCCTAAATCCTTCATCTCAAAGCAACGAGATAGGAAAACCTTGATCTCCTTAATAACATTCAGATTTGTTCCGAAAATCAATATGTCATCAACATACAAGCAAAGGATAACTCCCTCGCCCCCACCAGGGCGATAGTAAACATATTTGTCAGCTTCGTTTACAACAAAGCCTGCAACTGTTAAAGTTCTTTCAAACTTCTCATGCCATTGCTTAGGTGCTTGCTTAAGTCCATACAAAGACTTCAACAATTTGCACACCTTCACTTCCTGACCGTCCACTATAAACCCATCTAGTTGTTCCATATAAATTTCCTCGTCCAACTCTCCATTTAGGAAAGCAGTCTTAACATCCATTTGATGAACGAGAAGACCATGTGAGGCAGCTAATGAAAGTAGTACTCGAATAGTGGTCAGTCGAGCCACAGGTGAGTAAGTATCAAACAAGTCTTCACCTTCCTTTTGGGTATAACCCTTGGCCACGAGCCGTGCCTTGCACTTCTCAATAGTACCATCAGGTCTAAGCTTCTTCTTGAATACCCATTTGCACCCTATAGGTTTGCACCCATGTGACGCCCCCGACTCAATCGTGCACTAATCATACACGCAAATGCACACGATCAAGATCGGAGACTCACCGGAAGATATCACAACACAACTCTAGACACAAATCAAAAGTCATACAAGCTTTATATTACAAGCCAGGGGCCTCAAGGGCTCGAATACATAATCTCGAGTACAAGCATTAGCGGAAGCAACATCATCTGAGTACAGACATAAAGATTAAACAAGTCTGCCTTAAGAAGGCTGAGCAAAACAACGACCCTGGATCGAAAAGGCGCAGGCCTCCTGCCTAGGAGCCTCCTATCTACTCTTGGTCGTCGGTCTCCACATAGTAGTAGGCTCCACCGTGGTAGTAGTAGTCGTCGGCGGGATCAGCTGGCTCCAGGGCTCCGTCCTTTGATCGCAGCAGTCGGGTATGGGGAAAAGAAGGTAGCAAAGCAACCGTGAGTACTCATCCAAAGTACTCGCAAGACTTACATCAGATCTATTCTATTTATGCATCGGTATCAAATGAAGGGGCTGTATCTGTGGACTAGACTGCAGAAATGCCAGAATAGAGGGGAAGGCCTAGCCTAACGAAGACTAGCATCTTCAGCGTCTTGCAGCATTAGAAGAGTGCAGATTAGCAGTATAACATAAAGTAATAAGTAATAGTAGCAATGCCCAGAGATCCTTCCTCGGCTCCCTGCGAGAAAGCAATCCCGGAGCAAACATATTATTAAGCATCTCAAGTATCCAGTTCTAGTAGTAGTAGATCGGGATACTCTCCGAGCATCCGTTACCGTGGACACGGCTATTCGAATAGATATACTTCCCTGCGGGGGTGCACCAACTTACCCAACACGCCCGATTAACTCTGGCCGGACACACTTACGCGGGTCATGCCCGGCTTCGGCTGATCGACACGCCGTAGTCCTACCTAGGCTCAACAGAGAGGTCAGCACGCCGGTCTAACTCCTAAGTGCGGAGGGGTCAAGGGCCAATCGTCCTTTGCACTCCTGCGTGTTGCGAACGCAGCCGGGAGCAGACCCGCCCCCTTAATACAGGCGCAGGCGGTTACCGTCCAACCCGGCACACGCCACTCAATTGCTGACGTCTGAGAGCTTTTGGGTGAATCATACGACGCCGAGTGCCCATACTTATTCCCGCGCGGTGGTTAGTGCGAAAAGGCCAGAGGCCTACTCAGATCACATATCCTAACCCATTAGTGTATTGGGAGCTCGCGGAAACGATCAGCGATCCACGATCTGTGGTCCCGTCGCCCCGTCTCGAGGACCTACGGCAAGGGCCAGGAATGCCCGGCCGTGCCTCGTAATTATCTCGCGGGTACCCTCACGGTCAACCCGACTCCACATCTCACACGGGTACCCCTCGGGGTCAACCCGCCTTCAACAACGGACTGAGGTAAAACATAGTATCCGTGTGTCCATAATATCAAGGGGGAATCCGAGGAATCACCCTCGATGGATTCCCACTCGATGTATCCGTCAAGGTGAACTTGGAGGAATCACCCTCGACGGGTTTACACTTGAGGGGTTGCACGACAGAGGCATCATCGGAGGTAGTGAAAGAGGAATCACCCTCGGCAACCCACCACCGACTTGCTACGCTACAGAGATATCTTCAGGGGTGAGGTAGGAGGTATCACCCTTGGCACTCGATAATAGCTCTGCAAAGTCGTACAACTAAGGGGGGTGTGCGGTGATGTGTCGGTATCAGCCCATCGATCACATTGATCGGGGCACCGGTAACAAAGCGGGGCAACAGGGACAAGGGTGAGGGGCCACTGATGGTTCACCAACCAACCTATACTAAGCATATAGGATAACAGGTAAAGTAGCAACAGCAGGTTACAACAATAGGCTATGCATCAGAATAGGAGCTATTGAACAGCAGTAGCAAAAACTAATGCAAGCATAAGAGAAAAGGAAATGGGCGATATAGGAATGATCAAGGGGGGTTTGCTTGCCTGGAAGCTCTGCTGAAAAGGGCTGGACGTCTGGAGCGTAGTCGTACTCGGGAGCAGCGTCGGTCTCGGGGTCTACCGGAGAGAAGAGCGGGAATAAACAATAAATATAGAGCAAACAAATGCAACACAGATGCATGGCATGGCAATAAGATGTGCTGGTGGTGAACTAATGCAGCACTACACGTTGCAGACGGAGCGGGAAAATATCTGGGAATATTTTACCGGTTTTAGGCATCTGTCAGACAGATGAACCGGAGGGGAAGGTTCCATGTTTGCAGTGTTGTGGGCATGTGGTAGCTACATGGAGGGCATATACGGATTCGTCTCGTTTTTCTAATCAACTTTCATGTAGAAAACTTTTTCATCCGAGCTATGGATTATTTTTTATGATTTTTCAAAGTTTTAACAATTTTCTGAAATTGTTTTAATTAATTAATTCGAATTTTAAACAGTGCAATACTTTTTATACTCAGACTGAGCCAGCCATAGTCAATGACATGTGGGGCCAGTCAAAGCCCAGTCAGTAGTCAACAGAGTTGACCACTGACTAGTCAAACTGATAGGTGGGGGCCTCCTGTCATACACAGTAGCTAATTAATTTAACTAATTGAAATAATTAGTTAGGTGGGACCCCACTGTCAGTGACTATTTAATTAACAGTTTTAATTAACAGAGTAATTAGCAGATTAATTTATTTTTTAAAACGTTTAATTAGCGTGGGGGGCACATGTCAATGACCCAGACTGCCCAGTCAGCAGGGTTGACCAAGTCAACCCAGCCAACTGAGCCTGTGGGACCCACTGGCAACGACCCAGGTGGGCCCCAGAGGCCAGCCACGTCGGCAGGCGGCGCCGGAGAGGCTTTGGTGACCTTTCCAGGGGCGGTTCTTCGCCGGAGTTGGCCGGAAAACCGCTACGGCCCACCATTTTGCGCGCGGCGACTTGTGTTCGAACAGGGAGAGCTCGCCGCATCGATTGGGGCAACTAGGCGGAGCTGGGGGTTGCCGGAAAGGGGTGCCGGTGACGAGCCGTGGTGACAGCGAGGTTCGGGCTAGCTCAGGCGCACAGGTACGGGGCGTCTACGGGCGTTCTAAGCAGCTAGGCGGGATCTACGGAGCAACAGAAGCTCGCTAGGGTAGACGGACGAGGCTGTAAGGGCTCGGGAGCGCGGCGCTTGCAGCAATGGCGGCGGGTAGAGCACGGTTACGGCGGCAGCCAGCAGCAGCAGCTAGAAGAGCAGCGGGGAGAGGAGAGAGATGTGGTGCTCACCGCGGGGCACAAGGTGGCCGGCAAAAGGCTTAGGAGCAGCAGAGGAGTAGATCGCAGAGGAGGAACGGCGGCGTCTCGAAGTTGAAGACGGGGCGATGGCGACACTGTGGCGGCTCCGTGCTCCAACGGGTCGATGTGGTCGACGTAGACGAGGACGAGGGCGCTCCTGGACAAGCTCCGGGGGCGTGGAGACGGCGGTGGCCGCGAGAATCTCGGCGAAGCGGCCATGGAGGCGTTCTGTGCTGCGGGCAGAGAGGGGCGACGTGAGAGGGGGAGAATGGGGACGGCTAGGGTTTGCCAGGGGGAGGAGCGTGGGGATAGCAGATGTCCGCGGCGCTGTAGCAGCGCATTGTCGCTCGGACGAGAGGGGGGCCGGCGCGGCATGCGCGTGCGCAGGCGACAGCAGCGCGGGAGTGAGCAGGAGGAGGGAGAGGACAGGCGGTGGGCTGGGCTTGGCACTGTGGACTAGAGCCCAGTGCCACAGTGGCTTTTGCCCTTTTTCTTTTCCTTTTCTGCCTTTTTATTTCCTTTCTTTTTTGCAAATCATTAGGCCCAAAAATGACTTTTGTAAAATGTGTAGCTGGGCTCAATAATTAGTGTGCAATATACCTCACTGCCACAAAATGTTTGGGGGCAATATAATTTCATTTGAATTTTAGCTTGCAATTTAAAGGCTAAAAAGGGTGATGTTTGGTCCTGTTTTGGATGCTAGGGTCAACTTGGGAATTTTAGTGATGTTGTTCTCCTGAACAATATTCACAATGGAGTATTTCCAAAATTATGAACTATTTAGTTTCCAAATTTGAACAACTTTTATTTTCACTTCATATTTGAATTTCAATTTGAGTTGGAATTTGAAATGAGATATGATTCCAAAGATGATCAAGCGTTGCAAATAAAAATGACTTAGCGTGATCATGAGGATCACTGTAGCTCATTACATAGGGGTGTTACAATTCTCCTCATCTAAAAGAAATTCTCGTCTTGAGAATTCAAGAGGTAGAAGGGAAAAGATCGGGATATTCTTCATGAAGACGATCCTCGGGTTCCCAAGTGGCTTCATCTTCAGTGTGATTCGACCACTGTACTTTGGATAACCAGAATTCACACTTGGAATATTTGGCATATAGCTGATGTTCTCGAAGCTTTTCCTGTACAAGACGAAGATGTTCAGCATGTTCTTCCTTATTCTTGGAATATACCAGGATATCATCCAAATAAACCATGACGAATTTGTCGAGGTAATCCATGAAGATATAATTCATCAGGCGGGAGAACGTTGCAGGAGCATTGGTTAAACCGAAAGACATGACGGTGTACTCATATGAACCATAGCGAGTAACGAAAGCGGTCTTCGGAATATCCTCTTCACGAACGCGGATCTGGTGGTAACCCAACCTTAAGTCGAGTTTAGAGAATACCGAGGATCCAGCAAGTTGATCATACAGGTCGTTGATCTGAGGAAGTGGATACTTTTTCTGAATGGTTGCCTGGTTGATAGGTCGGTAATCTTGGACCAAACGGTCCGTACCATCCTTCTTCTTAACAAAGAGAGAAGGTGCTCCCCAAGCAGAGGAACTTGGATGAATGAAACCCTTGCAAAGTGATTTGTTGATTTCCTCCTTAAGTTCAAGGAGTTCATGCGGCGGCATCTTGTAGGGACGCTTCACAATAGGAGTAGTGCATGGTTTCAAGTCGATGACAAACTCGACAGCTCTAACAGGGGGTACTCCTGGTAGTTCTTCTGGAAAGACATCTTGGAAGTCGCGAACGACTGGAACGTTTTCGATTCCCTCAAGAGGTGAAGCGTTCAACGCATTCAGGGAATAAATTTGGGCTTCGACATTTTGAATGAAATGAGCATGGTAGTTTACTATCACGTTCGAGGGGTGCAGGAGTTGGATGACTTTAGTGGCACAATGGATAGAAGCAGTATGAGCTTTCAACCAATCCATTCCCAGAATGAGGTCAATATTGGAAGACTTCAAAATAATGGGGGAGACATGGAATTCCAACCCTTCAATTTCAACGGTAACGTTGTGGCTAACCATGGTGGTTTGACATTGGCCCGCGGGAGTGTTTACCACTAGTGGGATGTTCATCTCCTCATATTTAAAGTCATGCATGTATGCAAAAGTTTCTGATATGAATGAATGCGATGCTCCTGAATCAAATAAAACAGAAGCTGGTACTGAATTAATGAGAAGAGTACCCAGCACAGTAGCAGGTTGATCTTGAGCTTCATTCAGATCAACATGATAAGCTTGACCACGACCATAAGAAGGCCTGGCATTGTTATTGCAGAGCTGATAGTTACCACGGCCAGCTGATGGAAGCACAAGCTGTTTCTGATCTTGAGAGCAGTCTCTGGCACGGTGACCTGGACGGCCACACTTGAAGCAGAGCCCGTCTTCGGGACGGGGAGCAGGAGCTCGAAGTAGTGGAGCTTGAGGTCTTGGCTGCCTCGGAGGTGGAGGAGGCAGACGAGGTGCAGCATACGACGGCCTTGGAGCAGGAACAGTCGGGCAGTACATGCTGTGAGGAATCCATATATGGCGCTTCTGCGAAGACGAGCCCGAAGATGAGCCCGCTTCACGGGTGCGCTTGAGAGCGTCCTTGTGATCCTTCAGTCCAGTCTCGACCTGAATGGCCTTGTTCACCAGGGTGGCAAAATCAGCGAAGTCTTGGACAAGAAGTGCTAGCTTGATACCAGGTTTGAGCCCTTCACGGAACTTCTCCTGTCTGCAGGCATCAGTAGCAATATCTTCTTCAGCATAGCGGGATAACTCAAGAAACCCCGCTGGTAAACTTCCACAGTCTTGCTGCCCTGAGAGAGGTTGCGGAACTCACGTTTCTTCTGATCCATAACTCCTTGAGGAATGTAGCGGGCGCGGAAAGCAGCTTGGAACTCCACCCAGGTGATGATAGTTCCAACAGCTAGGGTACGCCTGTGACTGTCCCACCATTGAGCTGCGGGACCTTTCAGAAAGTAGGATGCCAAAGTGACCTAGCTGGCAGGGATAACATTGGCCGACTCCATCTCATAGGTGATGTCACGGAGCCAGTCATCAGCATCAAGCGGCTGAACTGAGTTGCGGAAGACAGTTGGGTTGAGGCGCACAAAGTCTTGCAATGTTATTGAGGCTGGCTGCTGGTTGGCATTTGGACGAGGAAATTGATCCATAAGCCCTTGCATGAATTGACGGTTTAGCTCAAACTGTTGCATCATTCCAGCCATATAGTCGGGCGGTGGGGGATTGTTGGCACCACGGCCACGACTTGCGGGTCTAACCATCCTGCTAAAATCAACAGAGGGTAGTTTAGCAACGAGCACTGCAGTTGTATGGAATCATTCATGAAGTAACATGCACAATCAAAGGAAGTGCAATAGATACAACATCATAGTCAAACATGACAATCAGATCCATACATAAAGTCGGTTACAAACCAGCGGTACAAGTTCAGAAAGGGAAAAGCTAGACACACTAGGCGGCACGCAGGCATGCGGTGGAGGGATACAACAATGGGACATAGCGATAGCTACATCAACGTCGGAGAAAACCACTGAAGCCAGGTAACTGCAAGTGACGACGCAGGGTACCCTCGACACGGGGATCATGCGCTCCGTGAACACTCTGGTGCAGAACCTAGTCCTGGATTGGAAGAAGATGACCACGTGTAGGAGTACAACCTCCAACAATAGGCCACTCAAGACCCGGTGGCATCTCCGTCCTGCGCGGGTAAAGGATATACTGAGGATGTATCCCTGCACTGACTGCTGGCAGCAACTGTGTCAGAGCATTGTAAAGACGAGCACGAGTGGCGTACAACTCGACAGCAAGAGCTCGGATAGTGCGATCCAAAGCCTCAGTGTATTGTACCAAAACCTGCGGGTCATAACGACGACGCACGTAAGGGGTACAGACAGCAGTGTAGTATCCACTCTCATCCCCAGCGGGGGCATGCGGGATATATCTGAAGGCAGTCTCCTCCAAGCGGCTGTGCTCTCCATGGAGACGGGTAATAGCAGTATAGGCAGCATCATGGACCGCCATGTCAACAGTCACTCCAACACCATGAAAGGTGTGCAACTCGGTGATGGAGTTGTTCTGTCGATCAAAGATACGAACCCACAGCATGGTACTGCTCCTGGTTGAACTCGCGGTAGTCCTCGTAAACAGTGTACTCGGGGTACCAGCGATATCCCAGCCTGGTCAAGAGGTCGACCAAAATAGCAGGGAACCCAGTCGCATCAACAGCCATAGTGTGGTGTACGAGCTGTCTTGCGGGAGGCATCTGAAACAAGGGAGTGCAAGATGTCAAATGATAGTGTGAGAAGCATATGATAACTTTGAAAGGAATGATTGCAGATAATCCAGCTCTCCGGGTGAATGTGAACACGAGAACCTAATGTTAGAGTTAGCAAAATCTTTAACCCAAATAGAAGAGAGATCAGAGTCCCAGAGTAAGGAAGAGGAATAAAAGATCCTAAACCCATCCATTGGCGACGTGGGCCCGTAAGCCACACAGCCATGTTAGTAAAACAGTTTTTCAAAGACTAGACTCAACTTCGGCCAAGGAGTTGGAAAGGGGGGTGTCGGTGTCAAAACCGGCAGACCTCGGGGTAGGGGGTCCCGAGCTGTGGATCTCGGATCGGTGGTAACAGAGACAAGGGAGACGATGTTTACCCAGGTTCGGGCCCTCTTGATGGAGGTAAAACCCTACGTCCTGCTTTTGTTTATATTGATGGAGATGTATCGAATACAGAGTTGATCTACCTCGAGATCGTAATGTGTGTCTAACTCTAGGGCTAGGTGAAGGATATCGCGTTGATGTCCCTTCTACGGGCTAAACCCTATGGCTTATATACACGCCAGGGAGGGTATCTAGGGTTACAAAGTCGGTATCTAGGAGTAAGGTGGCAGGAGAGATCTTGGAGTATACGTCAAGTCTTCGGTAGAGACAGTCGCAATCACGCCTCCTGTATACGTCCTCCGGAGTCCATCTTGACCACGCACGAGGGCCCATTGGCCCAACCGAGGAGACGGGCCAGCTGGGTCATCACCCCCTGATCCAGGACACCATCAGTAGCCCCCGAACTGGTCTTCTATGCCGAGGACGACTTTCAACAGACATCACCTCGGATCTGAAGTCCTTGGCTTGACAGACGAGTTCCCCTGTATATTTCACTTTTCTTTTAGTGGAGCGATGACATCCGAGGCCCAACCGAGCTTGCACCCTGCCCGAAGGGGGTAGATATCTTAGCCTCGAAGGCTTGCCATCGAGGTATGAACGGTCTAGTCCGGTCTGACAGCTTTATCGAAACGGCCCGCCCCACGATAGGTCGGGCAGTTACTGCCTCCCTTAAATCGTAGTTCGAGGCAGCCTTTTTACTAGCACATCCCATCAAGGTGGAGATTGTGCCCGTTTTCTTAGGGATATCATTACGATTTTGTTTCCGCCCGTATGCTTAACGACATCTTTGATGGGAGCGGCGAGTTTATAGGCACAGCGAGGGGACTCTCAGCCTTTCACAGGCTTATAAGAGCAAAAAGGAGGACAGCGCAATCGACCCTGCTCTCATTCTCTCCTGCTACTGCTCCGTCCAGCTCCAGCGCCCAGATCCCATCCTGTTCCTTTTTCCTTCTGCGAGTCCAACCTCCACCACCAGCCATGGCCGACACTCTAAAGGGGCACTGGGGTGGCTCCATCATGATGGAGGGCACCATCCTGGAGCTGCGCAGTGCGGGCTATCTAACCCCCGCCATCACCGCCCGTGCTCCAGCTGCTGGCCAGCAGGTGCCCGCTCCCAACGCCGGGGAGCGAGTGGTCTTCGTGCCCCACCTCGTCCAAGGTCTGGGGTTCCCGCTCCATCCCTTCGTGCACGGGGTGATGTACTACTATGGGCTAGATTTCCACCACATGGCCCCCAACTCCATTCTTCACATCGCCTCCTTCATCACGGTCTGCGAGGCCTTCCTCCGCGGCGAGCCGCACTCCGGCCTATGGCTGAAGCTCTTCGGGATTAAGCCAAAGTCCAGCGGCTCGGATCTCGTGGAGTGCGAAGGAGCCATGATCAGCAAAAACCAAGGGGCCACCTGGTTCAAGGGCACCTTCATCGAAACGGTGAAGGAGTGGCAGAAAGAGTGGTTTTACATCATTGAACCGCTCGCCCCTGGTCAGACTGAGGTCCCAGCTTTCTCAGCCGGGCCTCCCAAGAAGCTCAAATCCTGGAGGGAGAAGGGCGTCGCCTGGGGGAACCCAGAAGAGGTGGAGACCTTGATCGAGAGGATCATGTGGTGGTCTACCACGGGGAAGCTTGAGCATACCGACGTCATCAACGTCATGCTCAACCGCCGCATACTCCCTCTCCAACTTCAGGCTACCCCGATGTGGGCGCAAAATCCTGAGGACATGGACTCCATCACCACCTTCTTCCGCTCCACCTTGGCCACCATGTGGACGAAGCTCATGAAGCTGGCCAAGGACAAGATCCCCAAGGAAGGGGAGGACCGCGGCCTCGAGGACGGCTATGAACCCCCCCCCCCCGGTAAATGATTTTGTCCACCAATTATCAACTTTGTCCTCCGTATCGAGGAGTGGTGTTTTAATGAATCGATATGATTGATGTTTTGCAGAAGTGGTTGGCCTGGGTACAAGGAGTGCGATGCCCGGCCCCACTGCCCGAGGAGCCTCCGACTCCCCTCCTCTCGGCGCTCCTGACCGAGGAGCCGCACGTGGTGGCCCCCAAAGGGACGAAGTCCCAGAAGGGTAGGTCAAGTGCTCAGACTCGGGGGACCTCGGTCACCCGGTCCGAAAAGACCCACACCTCCGCCGCCCAAGATAGTGACGCAGAGGAGGGTGAGGAGGAGGAGGTCCCCTTCCCGAAGGGGAAGAGGTCGGCATTAGAGGACGCCGAAGTTGGCATGCCACCGAAGGGCCCAAAGAGGCCGAGGCGAGCCTCGTCCGGGGCTGCTAGCAAGTTGTCGGAGAGAGCCAAACTCTCCGGTGACTCAGAAGAAGACCTCCTCGCCGTGGGGAGGAAGAAGCCGGTGCCTCGAGGGTAAGCCGTCGTCTTTGCATCCCGTCTTTCAATTTGACAAGTTATTTTTTAGCAAGGGAAAACTTACAAAAGCGTCTTTTCTTATGCAGTCCACCGAGGGTAATCCCCAGCGGTTCCTCGAGTGGGTTGCCATCACCCAGCGGGACTCCAGAGCCCGCCGCTCCTCCCTCGGCTCATGACGGGCTAGGGGAGGCAACATCCACCCTGGCCCCTCACATCAACATGACGGGGGCCGACGAGGTGGCCATCATGGCCGAGGTCGACACCTCGGCCCAACAAGACCTGGGGGAGAAGCGCCCTGTGGTCATCGAAGAGGGGTTGGGCCAGTCATCAGCCCAGCCGACATCTACCTCAGCTCCGCCACCCCAGGTGGAGGCTACCCGGGTAGATGTATCCGAGGTCACCCCTCCACCCCAGCCAACTGCCCAGGGACGGGCTGGCGTGGGGTGGACTGAGGAGATGGACGACGCCCTGAAGGGCTCCTCCATCAAGGAAGAGCACCGTGCCTTGGTAGGTGTGGCACTGCAGGGTTTCCAGTCCGCAGGGGCCGGCCTGCATGAGGTTTTCAAGAACCTCGTAGCGGGTTTCGAGGTACGCTTCTATCCGCACACCAAGTTTAACTCGTTTATCTCAACTTTATTTATTTATGTATTCATCCGAAGACATAAGAGCACAACCTGCTAAACGACTTAGTGAGTGAGTAGCCCCCGAGCCCGAAGTCGGTTTCAAGAAACCGGCATTGGGGTCGTTTGACTAAGTAGGAGCCTATTAAGTAGCCCCCAGGGCGCTGCCGAAGGCAGCCGTCCTGGAACCATTTAGTAATTTAACTGTTCCCTTTGTAATAAGGAGTTTTACTGCCAGGTTTCAACCTCGGTTCCGGACTCTGTCTCCGAGGAGATTGCGGAGATAAACCAGAAGCTCAAGAGGTCCCAGGAGGACCTTAACCTGGCGAACTGGAAACTCGAGCAGTCTCAAGGTAAGCAAGTTTAAACTTGCACTGTACTTTGGACGAAGGAGGTATGATGTGTTTTGTTAAAGAAAACAACTAAGGCCGAATTGTTTTGACAACAACAGCGTTAGCGGAGCTGGAGACGCTCAAGGCCGAGCTCAAAAGGGCTTGGCAGGAGGTGCGGCAGCAGGAGGCTGCTGCCACCAAGGCAGAGAAGGCCTGGGCCGCCGAGAAGGCGGCCGGGGACAAGCACCAGGCGCGGGTGCTGGAGGTTGAGGAGACCCTGAAGGGCGTGTTTGAAGCACGCGACAAGCTTCAAGAGGAGGGGCAACGAAGAAAGGAGGAGCTCGAGAAGCTTCAACTTGCCTACTCCGAGCTCAAGACCTTGGCCCGAGCTGACCACGAGGTGCTCCAGCAGGTGGAGCAAATCGCCTCGGGTAAGTTATTTTTGCTACAGTGTTCGTTTGGCAACAAAGGGTGTGTCGAGCTCACCCAGTTATGGCGTTCCGCAGAGGTCTTTGCGGATCTTCTGCAGAGCGCGGCGGATGCGGTGGTGTACTTCGGCCAGCTAGCGGACCACGAGGTGGAGAAGGCCTTTTGGGGGCAGTTCTCGGGGTCGCCGTCGGCATAGCTGCTGAATCATCGAGTGAAGCAGCTGGTGGAGTTGTTTCGCATGACGAGACCAGTGCTCCAGGACCTCTGCATCGCGGTGTGGCCCGCCGAAGAGCCTTTTCGGCCTTACGGCTCGCCTTCGAGATGTCGTGCCCTGCATGAACAGCTCAAAGAGGTCCGTGTGCTTTGAAGGAGCGCGGAGGGCGTACGCCTGCTTGAAGACGCACTTCCGAAAGGTTGATGCGGTGACATGTGCCGTGGGCCCTCCTGCCGACAAGCTGCGCACCACCGAACAGTTCTTCGCCAAGGTGGAGGCGGGAGCTCGTACCACCGAAGCCATGTGTCCAAAGGACACTATGTATTTCTAAATAGTACTTCGGAATGCCGAAGTGTATGATGTACAAAAATTTATCTTTTCATCGAATGAATATGGCTGTGAATTCCATGTGTTTTGATTTTAATTACTTTTACCTCCTGTATGACTGTTTTAAAATTAGAGTGGCCGGTCGTCGGCTTCAGCCCCAGTGTAGATCATACAAAGGGTGTTCCTTAAGGCACTCTTGACCCATAGCCAACGTCTCGGTACCTGGAGGTGGTCGGTGCTTTATAGGAACTAGGCAATCAGACTATAGTGGCTTTATAACTTTCACTTAGTCATAGGAGTTTGACTGTGGGGGCTGATGACCAACCCCCGGTGTGGGAAGTGTTCGGCCAGGTCGGCCGAGGTCTAGGCCATAACACACTTTGGCTAGGAATAAAAGCCCTTCGTTTAACATGGGTGATCTCTATCGTCACATCGCTTAACGCGGTCTACGGATGGCGGACCAGTTTGCGCCTACCTAGATAGTCTGTTTTCGGCTTTCTCCACTGAGGCGCTATGCCAATTGACCTGGTAGCACAATCGCAGTGGTTCTCCCATTATGCCCTTAGCCGAATTTATCGGAAACGTAAGGGGTACACATAGGAGTCGGGCAACCCAACTATTGACCGAAATCTAGGTTCGAAACTGATGCATATAAAGCCAAAATCCGAGACGCCGAATACTTCGGACTTGTTATACAAGTGTATCTTTTTTGGAGAACATCTTTGTCTCACAGGGGCCATGCTAATAAACAGATATGATAAGGACCTTTAAGGGGCACAATTTCTTTATTTCATAGTTTAAAGCGTGTACATGCCCAACTGCGGCGAGAGGAATTGAAAGAATACAATGTAAAAAGTAAAGAAAAAAGAGGAAGAAACAGGGCGGATACTTGTTAACGGATTTTGAAGAATCCGGGCCGCTACCTGCCACACGTCTGCGTTTCCGAGCTGTTGACCAGATGTTCACCATTGATGGTGAGGACTTGTGGAGGTTGATGCCTTTCCGGCCCTTTATACGCTTCAAGCGTTTGATTGACCGAGCTCCTTTAGAGGAGACGTTGCCGAAGTCCGTTCTGTGGTTGAAACCACTTTGACGTAGTCATGTTTGGCTGTTTCTTTTACAGAGACTTGCCTGTGCGGGGGCTCGAAGCCACGTCTTTGCTTGGTTGAACCGCGCCGACGTTTGAGTAAATTTTTGGCTCCTCGACGGCCCAGGGAATCTTCAGTGTGAAATTATGCACTCTGGGGACGTAGTGCCCACTCCAGAGAGGGCACGCGAGGAGCCCGCATCCCTATTTCGGGTGTGGGAGTACCTGGCCGAGGTCATTTGTGCAGCCCGGGCATGCTTCAAAGAGCGGGCGGCGCGTTTATCGCAACGGGCTGCCTCCTCGGACGCCTATACCTCAGCTGCGAAAGCCGCGGTCTGTTCCTCTGTTTGGAGTGAACGTTTGGTGTTACCATTGACTGTGATAATGCCGTTAGGTCCCGGCATTTTGAGCTTGAGGTAGGCATAATGCGGGACTGCGTTGAAACGTGTGAAGGCTGTGCGCCCTAAGAGCACATGGTATCCACTTCGGAAAGGTACGATATCGAAGATTAACTCCTCACTTCTGAAGTTCTCGGGCGAGCCGAAGACTACCTCGAGGGTGACCGTTCCGGTACAGCGGGCTTCGATGCCCGGGATGACACCTTTAAAGGTGGTGGAGCTCGGTTTGATCTGAGATGAGTTGATGCCCATCTTCCGAACCGTGTCCTCGTAAATGAGGTTGAGGCTGCTTCCTCCGTCCATCAGGATGCATGTTAGATGATAACCATCAACAATAGGGTCCAGGACGAGTGCCGTCGATCCGCCATGCCTGATGCTGGTCGGATGATCATGCTTATCAAACGTGATCTGGTAAGCCGACCATGGGTTATACTTTGGGGCGACTGGCTCCAGCTCGTATACATCCCGAAGCACACGCTTCCTCTCCCTTTTAGGGATGTGGGTGACATAGATCATATTGACCTCTGTGACCTCATCAGGAAATTTCTTTTGGCCTCCATTACTGGGCCGCCAAGGTTCGTCCTCCTCTTCGCTGCGATTTTGGGTTTTACTTTGACCCTCTGTCGCTATTTTGTCGGCTTGTTTGAAGACCCAGCAATTCCTGTTAGTGTGGGTTGCTGGTTTTTCCTGAGTGCCGTGGATTCCACATGGGCGGTCCAGGAGTCTATCAAGCTGGCTAGGTCCATCCTTGTTCCCTTTAAAGGGTTTTCTTTTCTGTCCGGATTTAGGTCCGGTGAACCCTGCGTTGACCGCAGCGTCCTCAGTGTCGCTTCCACCATTTTTTATACCTGCGCTTATTTTTATTGCGCTTGGGTTTTCCATTGGCGTCGCGAGTTTCTGAGGTGCCTGCCTCGCCGTTGTGAGTACTACGGGCAAGCCAACTGTCCTCCCCCGCACAAAAGCGGGTCATTAGTGAGGTGAGGGCTGCCATAGTCCTCGGCTTATCCTGGCCGAGTTGACGGGCCAACCATTCATCTCGGATATTGTTCTTGAATGCGGTGATGGCCTCGGCTTCGGAGCAGTCTATAATCTGATTCTTCTTGGTGAGGAACCTGTTCCAAAATTTCCGGGCTGATTCGCCTGGCTGCTGGGTGACACGGCTGAGGTCATCAGTGTCCGGAGGTCGGACATATGTACCCTGGAAGTTTGCTCGAAAAGCGTCTTCTAGGGCCTCCCAGCTGCTGATAGAGTGAGGAGGGAGGCTGTTAAGCCAATGCCTCGCCGGCCCCTTTAGCTTGAGTGGCAGATATTTAATGGCGTAGAGATCATCTCCGTTGGCCATGTGTATGTGTAGGAGGAAATCCTCGATCCAGACTGCTGGGTCTGTAGTGTCATCGTATGATTCTATATTGATGGGCTTGAATCCTTCCGGGAATTGATGTTCCATCACCCTGTCTGTAAAGTAGCTTGGGTGAGCCGGACCTCGGAACCGAGGAGCGTCTCGTCAGAGGTTGGGAGAGAGCCGCGAGTAGGCTTGCTCTCGGGCACGGCCATTCCTGTCCACCCAGGCATCGTAGCCGTCAAGCCCAGCGGGCGCGCGTCCCCTTGATCCATAGATGGACCGAGGGGGTGCCCTGTTTTCCTCAATGCGACGTCTAGCGTCGTGAGGATCTAGGTAATCCATGGGGTCCTTGCCATAACGGCGCGGAGGTGGCCGGTCACTGAGGTCTTCTCGTCTTGGCCTGTCCCGGCCTCTAGGGGGTCGGTCGTGGTCGTCGGCGAGCTCCTCATCGAACTCCGGTAAGAGACACCTACGTGGGTATGATTTCGGCGCACTATGGCGCCGATTTTCCATGTCTTACTCGGCGGAGAGCACTTCGATCCACTTTTCATTTAGTGCGTCGGTATTGGCCTGCAGCTGCTGCTGCTTGCGTTTTATGCTTCGGGCCGTCGCAACGAGGCGCCGCCGGAAGCGCTCTTGTTCAAAAGGGTCTTCGAGACGATGTAGTCCTCGGTACCGAGGCTCTCGTCCTCCTCGGATTCCAGCATGTAGTTGTTGTCGGCCCCTTCGAAGAGGTCATCGGGATCTGAGTCCCTAAGAAGTTGGTCCGGTGTGCCGTTCCTTATTGGGGAGGCTTGAACGTCCTCTTCATGGTTACCGGCATCGCCGTCCTCCATGTTGCCATTATTGGCTGTCCCGTCATTACCACTGGGTTCCACGTTATTACCCCTTCGGCGCCTTCGCCGACATCTTGGAGGGGATTTTGGGGTGTCCACCATGTAAACATCGTAGGTGGACGTGGCGGTCCACCTACCCGCGTTTATCGGGGGCGAGGTGTTCTCGATGGGGCCATCAGCATCTTCCTCCATGTCTATGGCCTCGCCATAGTCCAGCACGTCGGTTAAATCGTCGACCGTGGCGACTAGGTGGGTGGTGGGTGGGATGTAAATTTCCCTATCGTCGGCTTTAAGTCCAATCCGATTATAAACCAAAGTCTTGCCATCCGAGATGGACATGCTCTAGATGCGGTCAAGCATCTCATCGAGGTGAGATAGCTCTTCGGGATTCATTGATGTGCCATAGGCAGGGCTGACTCGAAGTATGCCCGGCGTGTAACTTGACGCATCTTCAGTGCGAAGGGAATCCGAATGCAATTCTGGGTTCTACGCCAAAGTCAGTTCTGGCACTGACGTAATTTCGGAAGTGGAAGCCGGATCTATCTCTGGACTGACGATCAAAAGAAAACTGGCCAGAGTAGTTGCGTCAGGGGTCTCTACAGGCACCGCGACGGAATTCGGTTCTGGAGTCGAGCCTCCAGCACCGGTCGAGTCCTCAATCCGGCCAGGAGTCCATCCCGATAGGACGAGTTCACCACGGGAATCCGCAGTGTATTCGAGGCCACCAAAGGTCATGATCCGACCTGGGGCATAGTTCTCGACAGAGGCTAGATGCCCTGTTGAGTCAGCGTAAAAGACCATGCTGGCGAAAACAAAGAGCTGGCCAGGGGCGAAAACGTCCCCAAGGCCGTTGGCGTAGTTAATCTGCAGGTGAGCCATCGATCCTTCTGGTGATCGCGCAGCGGGACTCTCAATGAAAGCACCAGTGTCGGTGTCAAAACCGGCAGACCTCGGGGTAGGGGATCCCGAGCTGTGGATCTCGGATCGGTGGTAACAGAGACAAGGGAGACGATGTTTACCCAGGTTCGGGCCCTTTTGATGGAGGTAAAACCCTACGTCCTGCTTTTGTTTATATTGATGGATTAGTATCGAATACAGAGTTGATCTACCTCGAGATCGTAATGTGTGTCTAACTCTAGGGCTAGGTGAAGGATATCACATTGATGTCCCTTCTACGGGCTAAACCCTATGGCTTATATACACGCCAGGGAGGGTATCTAGGGTTACAAAGTCAGTATCTAGGAGTAAGGCATCAGGAGAGATCTTGGAGTATACGTCAAGTCTTCGGTAGAGACAGTCGCAATCACGCCTCCTGTATACGTCCTTCGGAGTCCATCTTGACCATGCACGAGGGCCCATTGGCCCAACCAAGGAGACGAGCCAGCTGGGTCAGCACCCCCTGATCCAGGACACCGTAAGGGAGGGTTCCTACAGGCAGTCGGCTCTGATACCAACTTGTGACGCCCTCGACTCAATCGTGCACTAATCATACACGCAAATGCACACGATCAAGATAGGAGACTCACGGGAAGATATCACAACACAACTCTAGACACAAATCAAAAGTCATACAAGCTTTATATTACAAGCTAGGGGCCTCGAGGGCACGAATACATAAGCTCGAGTACAAGGGTTAGCGGAAGCAGCATCATATGAGTACAGACATAAAGATTAAACAAGTCTGCCTTAAGAAGGCTGAGCAAAACAACGACCCTGGATCGAAAAGGCGCAGGCCTCCTGCCTAGGAGCCTCCTATCTACTCCTGGTCGTCGGTCTCCACATAGTAGTAGGCTCCACCGTGGTAGTAGTAGTCGTCGGCGGGATCAGCTGGCTCCAGGGCTCCGTCCTCTGATCGCAGCAATCGGGTATGGGGAAAAGAAGGTAGCAAACCAACTGTGAGTACTCATCCAAAGTACTCGCAAGACTTACATCAAATCTATTCTATTTATGCATCGGTATCAAATGAAGGGGCTGTATCTGTGGACTAGACTGCAGAAATGCCAGAATAGAGGGGAAGGCCTAGCCTAACGAAGACTAGCATCTTCAGCGTCTTGCAGCATTAGAAGAGTGCAGATTAGCAGTATAACATAAAGTAATAAGTAATAGTAGCAATGCCCAGAGATCCTTCCTCGACTCCAAGTGAGAAAGCAATCCCGGAGATAACATATTATTAAGCATCTCAAGTATCCAGTTCTAGTAGATACTCTTCGAGCGTCCGTTACCGTGGACACGGCTATTCAAATAGATCTACTTCCCTGCAGGGGTGCACCAACTTACCCAACACGCTCGATTAACTCTGGCCTGACACACTTACTCGGGTCATGCCCGGACTCGACTGATCGACACGCCGTAGTCCAACCTAGGCTCAATAGAGAGGTCAGCACGCCGGTCTAACTCCTAAGTGCGAAGGTGTCATGGGCCAATCGTCATTTGCACTCCTGTGCATTGCGAACGCGGTCGGGAGCAGACCCGCCCGCTTAATACAAGCGCAGGCGGTTACCGTCCAACCCGGCGCACGCCACTCAATTGCTGACGTCTGAGAGCTTTCGGATGAATCGTACGACGCCGAGTGCCCATACTTATTCCCGCATGGTGGTTAGTGCGAAAAGGCCAGAGGCCTACTCAGATCACATATCCTAACCCATTAGTGTATTGGGAGCTCGCGAAAACGATCAGCGATCCATGATCTGTGGTCCCGTCGCCCTGTCTCGAGGACCTACGGCAAGGGCCAGGAATGCCCGGCCGTGCCTCGTAATTATCTCAATGGTACCCTCACAGTCAACCCGACTCCACATCACGCGCGGGTACCCCTCGGGGTCAACCCGCCTTCAACAACAGACTGAGGTAAAACATAGTATCCGTGTGTCCATAATATCAAGGGGGAATCCGAGGAATCACCCTCGATGGATTCCCACTCGATGTATCCGTCAAGGTGAACTTGGAGGAATCACCCTCGATGGGTTCACACTTGAGGGGTTGCACGACAGAGGCATCATCGGAGGTAGTGAAAGAGGAATCACCCTCGGCAACCCACCACCGACTTGCTACGCTACAGAGATATCTTCAGGGGTGAGGTAGGAGGTATCACCCTCGGCACTCGATAATAGCTCTGCAGAGTCGTACAACTAAGAGGGGTGTGCGGTGATGTGTCGGTATCAGCCCATCGATCACATTGATCGGGGCACCGGTAACAAAGCGGGGTAACAGGAACAAGGGTGAGGGGCCACTGATGGTTCACCAACCAACCTATACTAAGCATATAGGATAACAGGTAAAGTAACAACAGCAGGTTACAACAACAGAGTATGCATCAGAATAGGAGCTATTGAACAGCAGTAGCAAAAACTAATGCAAGCATAAGAGAGAAGGAAATGGGCGATATAGGAATGATCAAGGGGGGTTTGCTTGCCTGGAAGCTCTGCTGAAAAGGGCTGGACGTCTGGAGCGTAGTCGTACTCGGGAGCAGCGTCGGTCTCGGGGTCTACCGAAGAGAAGAGGGGGGAAGAAACAATAAATACAAAGCAAACAAATGCAACACAGATGCATGGCATGGCAATATGTTGTGCTGGTGGTGACCTAATGCAGCACTACACGTTGCAGACGGAGCGGGAAAATATCTGGGAATATTTTACCGGTTTTAGGCATCTGTCAGACAGATGAACCGGAGGGGAAGGTTCCATGTGTGTAGTGTTGTGGGCATGTGACAGCTACATGGAGGGCATATTCGGATTTGTCTCATTTTTCTGATCAACTTTCATGTGGAATTTTTTTTCATCCGAGCTACGGATTATTTTCTATGATTTTTCAAAGTTTTAACAATTTTCTAAAATTGTTTTAATTAATTAATTCGAATTTTAAACAGTGCAATACTTTTTATACTCAGACTGAGCCAGCCACAGCCAATGACATGTGGGGCCAGTCAAAACCCAGTCAGCAGTCAATAGAGTTGACCACTGACTAGTCAAACTGACAGGTGGGGCCCTCCTGTCATACACAGTAGCTAATTAATTTAACTAATTGAAATAATTAGTTAGGTGGGACCCCACTGTCAGTGACTATTTAATTAATAGTTTTAATTAACAGAGTAATTAGCAGATTAATTTATTTTTAAAAACGTTTAATTAGCGTGGGGGCCACATGTCACTGACCCAGACTGTCCAGTCAGCAGGGTTGACCAAGTCAACCCAGCCAACTGGGCCCGTGGGACCCACTGGCAGTGACCCAGGTGGGCCCCAGAGGCCGGCCACGTCGGCGGGCGGCGCCGGAGAGGCTCCGGCGACCTCTCCAGCGGCGGTTCTTCGCCGGAGTTGGCCGGAAAACCGCTACAGCCCACCATTTTGCGTGCGGCGACTTGCGTACGAACGGGGAGAGCTCGCCGCATTGATTGGGGCAACCGGGCGGAGCTGGGGGTTGCTAGAAAGGGGTGTCGACGACGAGCCGTGGCGACGGCGAGGTTCGGGCTAGCTCAGGCGCATGGCTACGGGGCGTCTACGGGCGTTCTAAGCAGCTAGGTGGGATCTACGGCGCACCAGGAGCTCGGGAGCGCGGCGCTTGCAGCAATGGCGGCGGGCAGAGCACGGTTATGGCGGCAGCCAGCAGCAGCTTGAAGAGCAGCAGGGAGAGGAGAGAGATGCGGTGCTCACCGCGGGGCACAAGGTGGCCGGCGAAAGGCTTAGGAGCAGAAGAGGAGTAGATCGCAAAGGAGGAACGGCGGCGTCCCGAGGTTGAAGACGAGGCGATGGTGACACTGTGGAGGCTCCGAGCTCCAACGGGTCGATGTGGTCGACGTAGACGAGGACGAGGGCGCTCCTGGACAAGCTCCGGGGGCGTGGAGACGGCGGTGACCGCGAGAATCACGTCGAAGCGGCCATGGAGGCGTTCTGTGCTGCGGGCAGAGAGGGGTGATGCGAGAGGGGGGGAATGGGGACGGCTAGGGTTCGCCAGGGGGAGGAGCATGGGGATAGCAGACGTCCGCGGCGCTGTAGCAGCGCGTTGTCGCTCGGACAAGAGGGGGGCCGGCGCGGCGTGCGCGTGCGCAAGTGACAGCAGCGCGAGAGTGAGCAGGAGGAGGGAGAGGACATGCGGTGGGCTGGGCCTGGCACTGTGGACTAGAGCCCAGTGCCACAGTGGCTTTTGCCCTTTTTCTTTTCCTTTTCTGCCTTTTTATTTTCTTTCTGTTTTGCAAATCATTAGGCCCAAAAATGACTTTTGTAATATACCTCACTGCCACAAAAAGTTTGGGGGCTATATAATTTCATTTGAATTTTAGCTTGCAATTTAAAGGCTAAAAAGGGTGTCGTTTGGTCCTGTTTTGGATGCTAGGGTCAACTTGGGAATTTTAGTGATGTTGTTCTCCTGAACAATATTCACAATGGAATATTTCCAAAATTATGAACTATTTAGTTTCCAAATTTGAACAACTTTTATTTTCACTTCATATTTGAATTTCTATTTCAGTTGGAATTTGAAATGAGATATGATTCCAAAGATGATCAAGCATTGCAAATAAAAATGACTTAGCATAATCATGAGGATCATTGTAGCTCATTACATAGGGGTGTTACAACCCATAAGGACGATCAGTGATCTCCCAAGTTTCATTTGCCAAGATAGAATCCATCTCACTACGGACCGCTTCATTCCAGTAGTCAGCATCTTCAGATGCATAGGCCTCTGAAATAGAACTGGGAGTATCATCTATGAGATACACAAGAAAATCGTCACCAAAGGACTTTGCAGTCCTCTGTCTCTTGCTCCTTTTAGGAGCCTCATTGTTGTCCTCCACAGGATCTTCAAGATGTTGCATCAGAATGGTAGGTTCAGAAATTGCAACTACATCCCGACTCGACGAACTAGGCAACTCCTGATTTGATGAGCTACCCATATCCTTCGTGGGAAAGATATCTTCAAAGAAAATCGCATCATTCGACTCCATGATTGTACCGACATGCATGTATGATACCTCGGATTTTACAATCAAGAATCTATAACCAATGCTATTAAAAGCATAGCCCAGGAAAACACAATCCACTGTTTTTGGTCCAAGCTTGCGCTTCTTTGAATTGGCACATTGACTTTTGCCAAGCAGCCCCAGGTTCGTAGGTAAGAGAGTTTCAACCTTTTCTTCTCCCATTCCTGAAATGGAGTTTTCTCTTTGTTCTTTGTGGGAACTCGGTTTAGGACATGACATGCAGTCAATATCGCCTCCCCCCACCATGCCTTGGAGAGACCCGACGTGTCTAACATGGCGTTAACCAAATCAGTTTGAGTACGGTTCTTTCTTTTGGCTACCCCATTTGACTGAGGTAAATAGGGAGGCGTCCTCTCATGGATTATACCATGTTCCTCACAAAAAGAATCAAATTCATTGGAAAAATACTCTCCACCACGATCGGATCTAAGCCTCTTGATTTTTCGATCAAGTTGGTTTTCCACTTCAGCTTTATAGATCTTGAAAAAGTTCAAAGCCTCATCTTTTGATTTCAAAAGATACACATGGAAGTATCTAGTGGAGTCATCAAATAATGTCATGAAATATTTCTTTCCACCTTTTGTCAAAACACCATTCATTTCACAAAGATCTGAATGTATGAGTTCTAGTGGTGCAAGATTTCTTGTTTCCGCAGTTGTATGAGACTTACGAGGTTGCTTAGCTTGCACACAAACTTGACACTTATATCCCTTGACAGCGGTGAAATTAGGGATTAAGTTCAACTTGGCTAGCCGCGTCATGAAACCAAAGTTAACATGACAGAGACGTGAATGCCGGACATTTGATTCACTATTGTTGCAAACATGATTAACAACTTTATTACAAATATCTGACAAGGATAAGCGAAACAAGCCTCCTGACTCATACCCTTTACCAACAAAGGTTCCATACTTGGATATTACAAATTTATTTGACTCAAAGACAAGCTTGTAGCCATCTCTACACAGAAGAGATCCGCTAACAATCTTTTTATTGACGGAGGGGACATAATGCACGTTCTTCAGCCGCACGATCTTCCCCGAAGTAAACTTCAGATCGACTGTGCCAACACCACGAGCAGAAGCACTTGAACCGTTGCCCATCAGCACGAAAGTAGTCCCTGCGGCCTGATATGAAGAAAACATGGAAATATCACCGCATACATGTACATTAGCACCCGTGTCAATCAACCAATCAGGAGAACGACATACTGAGAGAATAGTGGGAAGTATACCATACCCAACATCCTTCATCTCAGTGTCACCAATGACAACATTGGCGATCTTGTCACCTTTCCCATGGTGATGCTTGTCATATCGGTTAGGGCAACTAGGAGCCCAATGATCAGGATCTCCGCAGACATGACAAACACCATTCTTCTTGTCAGTCTTCTTCTTGAAGTTGGTGTTCTGCGAAGCCTTGTTCTTCCCATCAAACTTCCCTTTGCCATCAAACTTGCCCTTGTTCTTGAACTTGTGGGGCTGGAAGTTTTTCTTCTATACCAGATTGGCACTAGAACCTCCATCAATACCTCGAGCACATATGTCTTTTGCTCTCGCCTTTTCTTCCACATCAAGAGTACCAATGAGGTCCGGAACGGAAAACTCCTGCCTCTTATGCTTCAGAGGTGTAGCAAAGTTCCTCCACGAGAGAGGAAGCTTAGTAATGATGCCTCCGGCAACAAACTTGTCCGGTAACATACAATTGAAGTGCTCAAGTTCTCTAGCAAAAGACTATATCTCGTGAGCTTGCTCAACCACGGAGCGCTCATTAGTCATCCTGTAGTCATAGAATTGTTCCATGATATACAGCTCAGTGCCGGCATCCGAGACCCCAAACTTGGCCTCGAGTGCATCCCACATATCTTTGCCATTATCAATTGACACATAAGCATCAACTATGTTCTCACCAAGAACACTCAAGAGAGCAACCTTAAACAAGGTATCAGTTTTCTGAAAAGCTTGTTCCTGTTGAGGATCAAGAACTCCTTCAGGTTTGCCAAGAGTGGCGTCATAGCAGCTCATGGTTTGAAACCATAAACAGATCTCACACGCCACCTCTTATAGTGCACACCCTCAAACATAGGGGGGCTCATGGAAGCAGCAAAACCACTCGGGGTAAATTGCCTATGATAAGGTTTTTGGATTGTTGGAAATATGAGCAATTTACCGTATGATTTTATTAACAGAAATGGTAGATAAAACATGACTATCATAGTAGATATAAGACAAGTCATGCAAACCGACAGAGAGTATACAAATAGCATCTGAAGTAGTCAATATGTAGGGAACGTAACTAGAAGAGAGGCTAGAACAAGAAACTATGGCAGAAACTCAAACAGAAAGAACACAAACACGTACTGAGCAGCAGCAGTAGCTTTGGCGTTCGCGTTGACGTCGTTGCCAGCCATGTCATTGAAGAGGTTGTCGACTTCGGGGAAGAAGTCGTCGTTTGGGAAGTGGTCGTCGGCGTCTGTGACGTCCGTGATGGAGAAGTCAGTAGTCACGCAGAGCGCTCCCCAAAAACCTTATCACCCTTCTCCCGTACAGGACTCGAAGTGGCAGGGTTTCGGAGGCCTACTGTCCCAACCTGCGGTGCACGCTGCAAGCCGGGATGGGGAAGAACCTAGCAGCAGCTCAGAGTTTGGAACTCGGTGGCGAGAGGAAGATGATGTCCTGATGTGTCTCTCTAGAGAGGAGCGACCTCTCTTTTATAGGCACACGAGAAGGAGGCGAACAGGCCGCGATGGGAGGCGAAGCAAAAGAGGGAGATGAAACGAACAGACAACAGCCGAAGGGTGCAGCGTTCGCATTCAAACTCCACTACAGCAAAACTTTCCAGCTCCCGTGTGACCTTTCATATACCAGTTGTGCGTGGCAAAAATTTAGACAACGGCTCGGCTCATTCCCACAACCCGCGGCGCATCGTGACGAGGCGTGGCGTGGCGAGGCGGGCGGCGGAGGAGGAGTGCGCGTGGATGTCTCTCTTGTTCTCATCCTCATACATGTGGAGAAACAACCTCCCTTATAAGGAGGTCTAACTCCTACTAGGTGAGCAGTATGGGACTAAACTTTTGTCCCACCTCTTGCCTTGCATGAATGGGCTAAGTGGGCCTCTAGGATTTATTAGGAATTCTGAAAATGCTATTGGGCTGGCCCAAATATAGACTAAATTCCAGCAGGGTCTTCCACTTGAATGGATGAAGTACTCTCCTTCACCTCCATGGGACGAATCTTGCCAATCGACAAGTCTTGGATTGCTTCCGATGGTTCTTGATCTCCTACCTCAATTGGTAATTGCTCGACTTGCAAGCCGTTAGTCTCATCAAACTTCACATCTACCATCTCTTCAACTTTTTGAGTAAAGTTGTTGTAGACACGGTAAGTGTGAGAGTTCGATCCGTAACCAAGTAGAAAACCTTCATGAGATTTAGGAGCAAATTTTGAACGATGATGCTTATCAAGAATGTAACATTTTGAGCCAAATACTTGAAAGTATCCAACTTGTGGCTTGTTACCGGTGAGTAGTTCATACGCCATTTTTCTAAGAAGCTTGTGAAGATAAAGTCGATTTGTAGCATGACAAGCCGTCTCGACCGCTTCCGCCCAAAAGTGTTTTGTTGTCTTGTATTCATCTAGCATTGTCCTTGCCATCTCAATAAGAGTCCGGTTCTTCCTCTCAACAACTCTATTTTATTGAGGTGTGTACATAGCCGAGAACTCATGTGAAATGCCTTCTTCATCAAGAAAGGTATCCACATTGGCGTTCTTGAACTCCGTTACATTGTCACTCCGAACCTTCTTGATCTTCACTTCAAATTGATTTTGGGCCTTCCTAGCGAACTTTTTGAAGATCTTTTGTACCTGCAATTTGTCATCGAGAAAGAACACCCACGTAAATCTGGAAAAATCATCAACAATGACCAAACCGAAGGAGTTACCACCAAGACTTTTATAGGCATTGGGACCAAAGAGATCCATATGAAGTAGTTCGAGTGGTCTCCTTGTGGTCATGATGTTCTTCACGGGATGACTTCCTCCAACTTGTTTTCCTGCTTGGCAAGCACTACAAAATCTATCCTTGTCAAAGATAACATCTTTCACACCAAGAATATGATCTCCCTTAACAAGTTTATCAAGATTACGCATGCCAACATGTACAAGCCTTCTATGCCATAACCAACCTTTAGAAGATTTAGCAATTAAGCATGTACGAGGTTGGGCTCTCTTAGTGAAATCAACAATGTATAGATCACCTCTACGAATGCCGGTAAAGACCATATTATGATTATCTCGACGAAACACTTGGCAATCTACTTCGGTAAATAGAACATTGAAACCAAAGTCGGCTAGTCTAGATACGGAAAGAAGATTGTAACCAATAGATTCAACAAGCATAACATTTTGAATAGAGCTATCATTGGATATGGCCACCTTACCAAGGCCAAGTACCTTACCCTTGGAGTTGTCTCCAAAAGTCACATACTTGTGTGTACCATCGTTTTTTGCAAGCTCACGAAACATGTCTCTATCTCCGGTCATGTGATCGGTACATCCACTATCAAGAATCCACTCTTTTCCTCCGGCCATATAATCTCGAAGATTTGCCATGAGACTAAGATTCCTCATAGTCTTCTCATATTTGATATCAAATTCCTCGTCCTCATCATAGTAGCCATGCTCAACATCATCATCAACAACATGTATGTGATCATCACCTAGGGCAATGAATTCATTAGTTTCATGATCATGAGAATGTTCAAGTTTATGAATTCTAATGGCTTCCGTGATAATGTTACTAATAGTTCTAACATCTCCTTTAGCACACATAAGATCACGAAGCTCAAATAAGCAATCATCAAAGTTAGGATCACTAGGCTTCATCTTGTGAAAAGCAATAGTCTTATGAAGAATCTCATCAAGATTCTTTAAAGAGTAGTTGGGATATCGCTTTTCCAAGTCACTCCACAGAGTATAGGCGCACTCAAAGTTTTGCATACAACCAAGAACAATTTTAGGTAACACTCTAATGATATGATTGATGGTTCTAAGATTACGAAGCATGTCAATTTCCTCTTCATGAGTGGGATGCAAGGGGTCAATGGGAGGCACATAAGGATTATGACTGTACTTGCTCAAGTTAAATTCATCAAAAATATCAAGCATCTCATCCTTCCAAAAGTGATAATACTCCCCATTGAGAATAGGCACTCTACGTCTAAGACTCCCCAAAGTAGACACATTCATCTCCCTCCAATGGTGATTAAACCAAAGCAATGGAGACCAAAGCTCTGATACCAATTGTGGGGTCGAGGAGATATGTCTAGCGGGGGGGAATAGACTCTTAACCAACCAAAGGTGCAGTTTTTAGTTTTCTTGGAATTTAGGCAGATTTTGGCACTAGTTAAGATATCACCAAGACTTTCTACACATGCATATCTAGAGACAAAGCAGCGGAAAAGGTAAAGCATGCAATTGTGCGGAAAGTAATGGGATAGAGTAAAGAAGATCAAACGCAATGAAGACACGGTGGTTTTTGGCGTGGTTCCGATAGGTGGTGCTATCGTACGTCCACGTTGATGGAGGCTTCAACCCACAAAGGGTAACGGTTGCGCGAGTCCACGGAGGGCTCCACCCACGAAGGGTCCACAAAGAAGCAACCTTGCCTATTCCACCATGGCTTCCATCCACGAAGTACTAGCCTCACTCAGGGTAGATCTTCACAAAGTAGGCGATCTCCTTGCCCTTACAAACTCCTTGGTTCAACTCCACATGATCTTGGAGGCTCCCAAGTGACACCTAACCAATCTAGGAGACACCACTCTCCAAAAGGTAATAAATGGTGTGTTGATGATGAACTCCTTGCTCTTGTGCTTCAAATGATAGTCTCCTCAACACTCAATCTCTCTCATAGATTTGGCTTGGGTTGGAGAAGGATTGGAGTGGAAAGCAACTTGAAGAGGATAGAAATCAAGGTTCAAATGGTTGGATTGGAATCTCTTGATCTTAACACATGAGTAGGTGGTTCTCTCTCAGAAAATGTATGGTGGAAGTGTAGGCACGTTCTGATGGCTCTCTTAGAGAGTAAGTGGTGGTGGAGGGGTATATATAGCCTTTACCAAAAATCCAACCGTTACACACTTTTTGACCCAACTCGGTGAGACCGAACATAAACTCGGTGAGACCGACTAGTGTAAAAAGTGCGAACTTTAGGATTTTCGGTGGGACCAAAGTGCAACAACTCGGTGAGACCGAAAGTGCAATGGCTAGGGCAGACCCAGTTTCGGAAATTCTGATTATTTCAACTCGGTGATTCCGAAGTGAAATAATGTTGTTACAGCAACTTGGTCATGCCATCTCGGTGGGACCGAGATCCTTTTCGGTGAAACCGAATTGCTAGGGTTTGGCTGTGGCAATATGAGTGATGGTCTTGGTGAGTCCGGATGAAGTAGTTCTGGTGGGACCGAGATAGAAGTTTAGGGTTTGGACAGATGTGGTTGTGGAAGAATGACTGGTTTTTTTTGGAGCAATACCACTAAGCACTTTGAGCAACAACCTCATCATTAACACCTCATCCCCTTTTAATAGTATTGGCTTTCCTAAGGGACTCAATGTGATCTTGGATCACTAAAATGAAAATGAAGAGTCTTGTGGATGCCAAACTTGTCCTTGACATATTGAAGGGTTCCACATCTTCTTGTCCTTGCCATGCCATTGTTGAACTTGTCTGAAATATACTAGATAAAAGTATTAGTCCAACAACATGTATGTTGACATTGATTACCAAAACCACCAAGGGAGCAAATGTGCTTTCAACATGGCAGGCTGTTAACGGGCCAGTCCACTAGTATCTGACAAAATCTAGTGGGCCTTTGGCTGGGCCGGCCTGTTTAACCTGAATGGGCCACTATTGGGCCGTGCCACGTGTCGACCTGTAATAGGTGTCTCCCATCCAATGAATGGATGACAACTGTCACCGCGCCGAGCTAACACATGGATCCTCTGGCGAATGAGATATTTACACGTGCAAATCGCCATTGGTCCGGGCTGTTAACGGGTTATCGGATCCAAACCCGGACCCGATAGCTTAATGGCGACCCATTATGGTGGATGCCACATGTCGGTTACCCTTGACAAAAACACTTCCATGACGCGCCATTTATCGTCATGGAAGTGGACACTTCCGTGATGATATTTTGAGTATTGTCATGGAACAGTTCTACGACAGCACAGGTATGACTATCTTGATTCTGTCATAAAATCGTCACGGATGTACATGCATGATAGAAAACGTGACCTACTGTGACAAACATGTATCATCACGGAAGTGTTTCTTTTGTAGTGTAATGAACTCCCACTTAAATCAACATCCCTCAAGTTGTTTAGTGATACATGATCCAAATTCACTAACCCAAGTCCGGTCATCACGTGAGATGGAGTAGTTTCAATGGTGAACATCAACATGTTGATCATATCATCCATATGACTCATGTTTAACCTTTCGGTTCGATGTGTTTCGATACCATGTATGTACATGCTAGGCTCGTCAAGTTAACCAAAGTATTTCTGCATGTGTAAAACTGGCTTACACCCGTTGTATGTGAACGTAGAATTTATCACACCCGATCATCACGAGGTGCTTCAAAACGATGAACTTTCGCAATGGTGCATACTAAGAGAGAACACTTTTATCTTGATATTAAGTGTGAGGGATCATCTTATAATGCTACCGTCACGATCTAAGCAAAATAAAATGCATAAAAAGACAAACATCACATGCAAGTATAATGTGACATGATATGGCCTTTTTCTTCTTGTGCCTTTGATCACCATCTCCAAAGCACCGGCATGATCTCCTTCACCACCAGCATGGCACCTAGGTCCTCGGTGCCATCATATGGTTGTCTCCACCAACTATTGCTTCTACAACTATTGCTAACTCATAGTGATAAAGTAAAGCAATTACATGGCGTTTAAACATTGACACGTAGGTCATACAATAATATTAAGACAACCATATGGCTCCTGCTGGTTGCCGTACTCATCAACATGCAAGTCGTGAAAGATTACAAAACATGATCATCTCATACATCACATACATCATATCATATCATATCTTGGCCATACCACATCACATGCTGTAGGATCGAAAGTATGTCTAGAGGGGGGGTGATTAGACTACTTGACCAAATAAAACCTAACCTTTTCCCAATTATAGTTGTGGGCAGATTTTAGCAATAGTACATGTCAAGCATCACCCTACACATGCAATTCTAAGAGTATAGCAGCGGAAAATAAGCAATTGCATATGTAAGTAGAGAGGGGATTGGAGATTTCAAACGCAATGAAGACACGGTGGTTTTTGGCGTGGTTCCGATAGGTGGTGCTATCGTACGTCCACGTTGATGGAGACTTCAACCCACGAAGGGTAACGGCTGCGCGAGTCCACGGAGGGCTCCACCCACGAAGGGTCCACGAAGAAGCAACCTTGTCTATTCCACCATGGCTTACGTCCACGAAGGACTAGCCTCACTCGGGGTAGATCTTCACGAAGTAGGCAATCTCCTTGCCCTTACAAACTGCTTGGTTCAACTCCACATCAGGTTGGAGGCTCCCAAGTGACACCTAACCAATCTAGGAGACACCACTCTCCAAAAGGTAATAGACGGTGTGTTGTTGATGAACTCCTTGCTCTTGTGCTTCAAATGATAGTCTTCCCAGCACTCAAACAACTCCTCACAGATTTGGCTTTGGTGGAAGAGGGATTTGAGTGGAAAGCAACTTGGGATAGGCTAGAAATCAAGTTTCAAATGGTAGGAATGGAATAGCTTGATCTCAACACATGAGTAGGTGGTTCTCTCTCAGAAAATGTATGGTGGAAGTGTAGGCACGTTCTGATGGCTCTCCTTACTGAGAAGGAGGTGGTGGAGGGGTATATATAGCCTCCACACAAAATCCAACCGTTACACACTTTTGACCCAACTCGGTGGCACCGAAACAATCATCTCGGTAGCACCGAACTGTGTAAAAGATATGAACTTTAGGAATCTCGGTGGGACCGATATGAACATCTCGGATGGACCGAAGTGCAATGGCTAGGGCAATCCTCATCTCGGTGGCACCTATTGCATCAACTCGGTAGGACCGAAGTGAAGCAATAAGGCAACAGAGAGTTGGCAAGCCATCTCGGTGAGACCGATTTGCAAAACTCGGTGAGACCAAAGTGAATGCAAATGATTACAGAGAGTTGGCAAGGCCATCTCGGTGGGACCGAGATCCATTTCGGTGGATCCGATTTGTTAGGGTTTTGGCAGTGGCTAAGTCTTGGATGAACTCGGTGGGGCCGGATAGGAAATTTCGGTGGGGCCGAGTTAGAATGTAGGTTCTGGACATATTTGGGTAGAGAGAGTGGTTAAGGGTTTAGGACTACTGTCACTAAGCACTTGAGCAAAAAGACCATTAAGCAACACCTCATCCCCTTTTAATAGTATTGGCTTTCCTATGGACTCAATGTGATCTTGGATCACTAAACCAAAAATGTAGAGTCTTGATCTTTTGCCAATCCTTGTCCTTAGCATTTTGAGGGGTCCACGTCTCTAGTCCATGCCATGCCAATCATTGAACATCCTGAAATCTTAATCTTGAATGGACATTAGTTCAATGAGATATATGTTGTTATGAATTACCAAAACCACCAAGGGAGCAAATGTGCTTTCACATGCCCTGCAAAAACAAGGTAGGCGTCCTCTACTTTGTTCTTGCAAATTTTACGTGGCTTCTAAGGGCAACGTATAAGAAATGTTCTTACCTACGTAAAGCCACAATGGTGATATACAAGTTGCCTTTTAACCTTTTTAGGACCGCCGTTGTCAAACCAGATTTTAACTATAGTAGGAGAGACAGACACCCGCCAACCGCTTTATGTAATACAAGTTACATGTCAATCGCTGAACCGGTCTCTTGTGCGTGGAAAAGTAAAGTTGGTCCGGGCCGCTTCATCCCACTATGCCGCCAAATCCAAAATAACAAAGGAGGGTAGCAGCATGAACATCAATGCCCACAACAAAGTTGTGTTCTACTCGTCTATGCATAGACGGGGCTCTGATACTACTGATGGGAATCGTTGCATGGAAAACAAAAAAAAATCCTACGAGATAACGAATTCACCCAAGATCTAATCTACTAGATGCTAGCAATGAATGGGAGAGAGTCTACATACCCTTGTAGACCGAGAGCAGAAACGTTCTAATAAACGTGGTTGGTGTAGTCGTACTTTCTTCGCGATCCAATCCGATCAAGCACCGCATGAACGGCACCTCCGAGATATGCACACGTACGGCTCAGTGACGTCTCCTCCTTCTTGATCCAGCAAGCAAGAGGGAGAAGTAGATGGGATCTAGGCCAGCAGCATGACGGCGTGGTGGTGGAGGTGGTGGAAATTCTGCAGGGCTTCGCCAAGCGATTGCGGAGGAGGAGGTGGAGTAGCAAGGAGGGGAGGCGCCTAGGGTTGGGATGGCTGCTGCCCCCTGCGCCTCCCCCTTTATATAGGCGTGGGAGGCTGGGAGGCTTGCCCTCCAAGCCTAGGGCTGGCGGCCAAGGGGAGGGACTTGGCCTCCAAGTCTCCCCCCTTTCCTTATTTTTGGGGTAGGGTTTCCCCTAGGCTCATGGGCCAAGGGTGGCTGGTGCGCATGGCCCATAAAGGGATGGTACACCCCCCTTGGGTCCATGTGGACCCTCCGGGGTAGGTGGGCCCCACTGTGGGACCCCCGAAACCTTCTAGAATCCTCCGATACAAATACCAGAAAAAAGAACATTTTCCGTAACCCTGAAAACCACTTTCCTTATATGAAACTTTATCTCCGGACCATTCTGAAGCTCCTCGTGATATCCCAGATCCCATCCGAGACTCCGAACTATCTTTAGTCTCACCATTATGAATATCCCATTGTTGGGGAACGTTGCATGGGAAACAAAAATTTTCCTACGCACACACAAGATCTATCCATGGTGATGAGCATCTACGAGAGGGAGAGTGAATCTACATACCCTTGTAGATCGCTAAGCGGAAGCGTTAATAAACGCGGTTGATGTAGTCGAACGTCTTCGCGATCCAAATCGCCGAGCGTCCCGCGATCCAATCACGATCCTTCCGATCTAGTGCCGAACGGACGGCACCTCCGCGTTCAACACACGTACGGCTTGATGACGCCTTCACCTCCTCGATCCAGCGAGCGATGGTGAAGTAGTGGTTGAGTTCCAGCAGCACGACGGCGTGGTGATGGTGGTGAGGAACAATCTCTGCAGGGCTTCGCCAAGCACTACGGAGATTATGACGGAGGAACTAGAGGGTTAGGGTTGCCGCACACGGCTTGGGGAAATCTTAATGTGTCCCGTGTGCTAGCCCTGCCCCTCTATTTATATGTTGAGCCTTGGGGTCTAAACTTGGAGTAAAAGCCTCCTCCGGGTCGGTTTTGCCCGCACAAGGTCGGTTTGGCCCGCAGGGAAAGAGTCCAACTCGGATCCCTGCCGAACCGTGCACAGCCGCGCACAAGCGGTAGTACCGCTTCACACAAGCGGTAGTACCGCTTGGGCGGTAGTACCGCTTCACACAAGCGGTAGTACCGCTCGGGCGGTAGTACCGCTTCACCAAGCGGTAGTACCGCTTACGCGGCAGCAAAACTACTTTTGCACTTTCCAATACCTCGTGGGCTTTATCCCTTTGGCTCATATAAAGTGTTGCTGCACCCGAACACTTCGGTAAACATCCGGAACCCCTTCCGGTGAACTCCGGAACCCTTCCAGAGATCAAAACACTATTATCACATATATCAATCTTTACCTCCGGACTATTCCGGAGATCCTCGTCATGTCCGGGATCTTATCCGGGACTCCGAACAACTTTCGGTCACCAACATAACAACTCAATTATACTAATCGTCACCAAACGTTAAGTGTGTAGACCCTGCGGGTTCGAGAACTATGTAGACATGACCGAGACACCTCTACGGCCAATAACCAATAGCGGGACCTGGATGCCCATATTGGCTCCTACATATTCTACGAAGATCTTTATCGGTCGAACCTCTATGTCAAGGATTCAGTTAATCCCGTATGCTGTTCCCTTTGTTCTTCGGTATGTTACTTGCCCGAGATTCGATCGTCGGTATCACTATACCTAGTTCAATCTCGTTACCGGCAAGTCTCTTTACTCGTTCCGTAATACAAGATCCTGTGGCTAACTCTTTAGTCACTTTGCTTGCAAGGCTCAATGTGATGTTGTATTACCGAGTGGGCCCTGAGATACCTCTCCGTCACACGGAGTAACAAATCCCAGTCTTGATCCATGCCAACCCAACAGACACCCTCGGAGATACCTGTAGAGCACCTTTATAGTCACCTAGTTACGTTGCGACGTTTGATACACACAAGGTATTCCTCCGGTGTCAGTGAGTTGCATGATCTCATGGTCAAAGGAACAGATACTTGACATGCAGAAAACAATAGCAATAAACTGACACGATCAAATGCTACGTTTACAGTTTGGGTCTTGTCCATCACATCATTCTCCTAATGATGTGATCCCGTTATCAAATGACATCTCATGTCCATGGCTAGGAAACCTTAACCATCTTTGATCAACAAGCTAGTCAACTAGAGGCTTACTAGGGACACAGTGTTGTCTATGTACCCACACATGTATTTGAGTTTCCAATCAATACAATTATAGCATGGATAATAAACGATTATCATGAACAAGGAAATATAATAATAACCAATTTATTATTGCCTCTAGGGCATATTTCCAACAGTCTCCCACTTGCACTAGAGTCAATAATCTAGTTCACATCACTATGTGATTTACATTGTAATGAATCGAACACCCATGCAGTTCTGGTGTTGTTTATGTTTAGCCTTTGGAAGAGGTTTAGTCATCGGATCTGCAATATTTAGATCCGTGTGTACTTTGCAAATATTTATGTCGTCCTCCTTGATGTAATCGCGGATGGAATTGAAACGTCGCTTTATGTGTCTGGTCCTCTTGTGAAATCTTGGTTCCTTGGCTAGAGCAATGGCACCAGTATTATCACAAAACAGAGTCATTGGGTTAAGTGCACTAGGCACTACTCCAAGATCTGTCATGAACTCCTTCATCCAGACACCTTCCTTCGCTGCCTCCGAGGCTGCGATGTACTCCGCTTCGCATGTAGAATCAGCTACCACGATTTGCTTGGAACTGCACCAGCTAACCGCACCCCCATTAAGAATAAATACGTATCCGGTTTGCGACTTAGAGTCATCCGGATCAGTGTCAAAGCTTGCATCGACGTAACCCTTTACGACGAGCTCTTGATCACCTCCATAAACGAGAAACATGTCCTTAGTCCTTTTCAGGTACTTCAGGATATTCTTGACCGCTGTCCAGTGTTCCATTCCTGGATCACTTTGAAACCTTCCGACCATACTTATGGCAAGGCTGACATCGGGACTTGCGCACAGCATTGCATACATGATAGAGCCTATGGCTGAAGCATAGGGGATGACACTCATCTTTTCTCTATCTTCTGCAGTCACTGGGCATTGAGTCTTACTCAACTTCACACCTTGCAAAACAGGCAAGAACCCCTTCTTGGACTGATCCATTTTGAACTTCTTCAAAATCTTATCAAGGTATGTGCTTTGTGAAAGTCCTATTAAACGTCTTGATCTATCTCTATAGATCTTGATGCCTAATATGAAAGCAGCTTCTCCTAGGTCCTTCATTGAAAAACTCTTGTTCAAATATTCCTTTACGCTTTCCAGCATTTCTATATTGTTTCCAATCAGCAATATGTCATCCACATATAATATTAGAAACGCTATAGAGCTCCCACTCACTTTCTTGTAAATACAAGCTTCTCCGTAAACTTGTATAAACTCGAACGCTTTGATCACCTCATCAAAACGAAGATTCCAACTCCGAGATGCTTGCACCAGTCCATAAATGGATCGCTGGAGTTTGCAAACTTTGTCAGCATTCTCTGGATCGACAAAACCTTCTGGTTGCATCATATACAACTCTTCCTTAAGGTAACCGTTAAGGAACGCTGTTTTGACATCCATCTGCCAAATTTCATAATCGAAAAAGGCAGCTATTGCTAACATGATTCTGACGGACTTAAGCATCGCTACGGGTGAGAAGGTCTCATCGTAGTCAACTCCTTGAACTTGTGAAAAACCCTTTGCCACAAGTCGAGCTTTATAGACGGTGACATTACCGTCCGCGTCCGTCTTCCTCTTAAAGATCCATTTGTTCTGAATGGCCTTACGCCCTTCAGGTAATACTTCCAAAGTCCATACTTTGTTTTCATACATGGATCCCATCTCGGATTTCATGGCCTCTAACCACTTCTCGGAATCCGGGCTCATCATCGCTTCTCCATAGCTCGTAGGTTCATCGTTGTCTAACAACATGACCTCTAAGACAGGGTTGCCGTACCACTCAGGAGCAGTACGCGTCCTTGTCGACCTACGAGGTTCGATAGCAACTTGATCCAAAGCTTCATGATCATCATCATTAACTTCCTCTTCAGCTAATGTAGGCTCCACAGAAACAACTTTCTGCGCTGCGCTACTCTCAGGTTGAAGTAAAGGTTCAACAACCTCATCAAGTTCTATCTTCCTCCCACTCAATTCTTTCGAGAGAAACTCTTTCTCAAGAAATGTTCCGTTTTTAGCGACAAACACTTTGCCTTCGGATCTGAGGTAGAAGGTATACCCAACTGTCTCTTTTGGGTATCCTATGAAGACGCATTTCTCCGCTTTGGGTTCCAGCTTTTCAGGCTGAAGCTTTTTGACATAAGCATCACATCCCCAAACTTTAAGAAACGACAGCTTTGGCTTCTTGTCAAACCAAAGTTCATATGGCGTCGTCTCAACGGATTTCGATGGTGCCCTATTTAAAGTGAATGCAGCTGTCTCTAATGCATAACCCCAAAACGATAGTGGCAAATCGGCAAGAGACATCATAGATCGCACCATATCCAATAAGGTTCGATTACGACGTTCGGACACACCATTACGCTGTGGTGTTCCAGGCGGTGTTAATTGTGAAACAATTCCACACTGTCTTAAGTGACTGCCAAACTCATAACTCAGATATTCTCCTCCTCGATCAGATCGTAGGAATTTAATCTTCTTGTTACGATGATTCTCAACTTCACTCTGAAATTGTTTGAACTTTTCAAATGTTTCAGACTTGTGTTTCATTAAGTAAATATACCCATATCTACTTAAGTCATCAGTGAAGGTGAGAAAGTAACGATAACCACCGCGCGCCTCAATACTCATCGGACCGCACACATCAGTATGTATGATTTCCAATAAGTCACTTGCCCGTTCCATTGTTCCAGAGAACGGCGTTTTAGTCATCTTGCCCATGAGGCATGGCTCACATGTGTCAAGTGATTCAAAATCAAGTGACTCCAAAAGTCCATCAGCATGGAGCTTCTTCATGCGTTTTACGCCAATATGACCTAAACGGCAGTGCCACAAGAAAGTGGTATTATCATTATCAATTCTATATCTTTTGGCATCAATGTTATGAACATGTGTATCATTACTATCGAGATTCAACAAGAATAAACCCCTCACATCGGGTGCATGACCATAAAAGATATTACTCATATAAATAGAACAACCATTATTCTCTGATTTAAATGAGTAACCGTCTCGCAATAAACAAGATCCAGATATAATGTTCATGCTTAACGCAGGCACTAAATAACAATTATTCAGGTTCATCACTAATCCCGATGGTAATCGAAGAGCGAGCGTGCCGACGGCGATCACATCAACCTTGGAACCATTTCCCACGCGCATCGTCACTTCGTCCTTTGCCAGCCTCCGTCTATTCCGCAGTTCCTGTTTTGAGTTGCAAATATGAGCAACCGCACCGGTATCAAATACCCAGGCACTACAACGAGAGTTGGTAAGGTACACATCAATAACATGTATATCATATATACCTTGTTTGTTGTTGGCCGCCTTCTTGTCAGCCAAATACTTGGGGCAATTCCGCTTCCAGTGTCCAGTTCCCTTGCAATGAAAACACACAGTTTCTGGTTTGGGTCCAGCCTTGGGTTTCTTCACGAGAGGAGCAACTGCTTTGCCACTCTGCTTGGAGTTACCCTTCTTACCCTTGCCATTTTTCTTGAAACTAGTGGTTTTATTGACCATCAACACTTGATGCTCCTTCTGAATTTCAGACTCAGCGGCTTTCAGCATCGCAAACAGCTCGGCGACTGACTTGTTCATCCCGTGCATGTTATAGTTCAACACGAAGCTCTTGTAGCTAGGTGGCAATGATTGAAGAACTCTGTCAGTGATAGCCTCTGGCGGAAGGGGCATCCCTAACTCAGCCAGACGGGTGGAGTACCCAGACATTCTGAGCACGTGATCACTGATAGACCCGTTCTCCTCCATCTTGCAAGCATAGAACTTATCGGAGATCTCATATCTCTCGATCCGGGCATTCTTCTGAAAGATAAACTTCAACTCCTGGAACATCTCATATGCTCCATGACGTTCAAAACGTCTTTGAAGTCCCGGTTCTAAGCCATACAATATTGCACATTGAACTATTGAGTAATCATCAGAACGAGCCTGCCAGGCGTTCACAACGTCTAGAGACTCAACTGGAGCGGGTGGATCACCAAGCGGTGCATCAAGGACATAAGCCTTCTGGGAAGCCGTAAGGATAATCCTTAGATTACGGGCCCAGTCCACAAAGTTACTTCCATCATCTTTCAACTTAGCTTTCTCTAGGAACGCATTAAAATTCAGGGGTGCTACTGCGCGAGCCATGATCTACAACATAAATATAGCAAAGACAACTTAGACTATTGTTCTTAGATAATGAGTTTAGTTAATCATATTTAAAAAACTCCCACTCAAATTGACATCCCTCCGATCATTCGAGTGTAACATGATCCAAATCCACCAACTCAAGTCCGATCATCACGTGAGTTGAGGTGGTTTCAATGGTGAACATCTTCATGTTGATCATATCTACTATATGACTCATGTTCGACCTTTCGGTCTCTTGTGTTCCGAGGCCATGTCTGTACATGCTAGGCTCGTCAAGTTTAACCCGAGTGTTCCGCACGTGTAACATGGCTTACACCCGTTGTATGCGAACGTAGAGTCTATCACACCCGATCATCACGGCGTGTCTCGAAACGACGAACTTTCGCAACGGTGCACACTTGGGGAGAACACAATTTATCTTGAAATTTAAGTGAGGGATCACCTTATAATGCTACCGTCGTCCTAAGCAAAATAAGATGCATAAAAGGATTAACATCACATGCAAATCATAAGTGACATGATATGGCCATGAACTTGTGCTTTTGATCTCCATCTCCAAAGCACCGGCATGATCTCCATCGTCACCGGCATGACACCATGATCTCCATCATCTTGATCTCCATCAACGTGTCGCCATAAGGTTGTCGCGCCGACTGTAGCTTCCACGACTATTGCTAACGTTTAGCGATAAAGTAAAGCATTACATAGCGCTTAATGATTGACACGCAGGTCATACAATAATTAAAGACAACTCTATGGCTCCTGCCAGTTGCCGTACTCATCGACATGCAAGTCGTGATATTCTATACAAAACATGATCATCTCATACATCACATATATCTCATCATGTAATTGGCCATATCACATCACAACATACCCTGCAAAAACAAGTTAGACGTCCTCTAATTGTTGTTGCAAATTTTACGTGGCTGCTACGGGTTTGCAAGAACCGTTCTTACCTACGCAAAACCACAACGTGGTGTAGTGATTGCTTTTTGATCTTCTAAAAGAACCCTCTTCATTGAACCGATTCAACTAAAGTGAGAGAGACAGACACCCGCCAGTCACCTTTATGCAACAAGTGCACGCAGCGGTGAAACCAGTCTCGCGTAAGCGTACGCGTAATGTCGGTCCGGGCCGCTTCATCTCACAATACCGCGGAATCAAGTATCAACTAGTAACGGCAAGCAATATGTATACACCCACGCCCACAACTCGTTTGTGTTCTACTCGAGATCTCATCTACGCATAGACCTAGCTCTGATACCACTGTTGGGGAACGTTGCATGGGAAACAAAAAATTTCCTACGCACACACAAGATCTATCCATGGTGATGAGCATCTACGAGAGGGAGAGTGAATCTACATACCCTTGTAGATCGCTAAGCGGAAGCGTTAATAAACGCGGTTGATGTAGTCGAACGTCTTCGCGATCCAAATCGCCGAGCGTCCCGCGATCCAATCACGATCCTTCCGATCTAGTGCCGAACGGACGGCACCTCCGCGTTCAACACACGTACGGCTTGATGACGCCTTCACCTCCTCGATCCAGCGAGCGATGGTGAAGTAGTGGTTGAGTTCCAGCAGCACGACGGCGTGGTGATGGTGGTGAGGAACAATCTCTGCAGGGCTTCGCCAAGCACTACGGAGATTATGACGGAGGAACTAGAGGGTTAGGGTTGCCGCACACGGCTTGGGGAAATCTTAATGTGTCCCGTGTGCTAGCCCTGCCCCTCTATTTATATGTTGAGCCTTGGGGTCTAAACTTGGAGTAAAAGCCTCCTCCGGGTCGGTTTTGCCCGCACAAGGTCGGTTTGGCCCGCAGGGAAAGAGTCCAACTCGGATCCCTGCCGAACCGTGCACAGCCGCGCACAAGCGGTAGTACCGCTTCACACAAGCGGTAGTACCGCTTGGGCGGTAGTACCGCTTCACACAAGCGGTAGTACCGCTCGGGCGGTAGTACCGCTTCACCAAGCGGTAGTACCGCTTACGCGGCAGCAAAACTACTTTTGCACTTTCCAATACCTCGTGGGCTTTATCCCTTTGGCTCATATAAAGTGTTGCTGCACCCGAACACTTCGGTAAACATCCGGAACCCCTTCCGGTGAACTCCGGAACCCTTCCAGAGATCAAAACACTATTATCACATATATCAATCTTTACCTCCGGACTATTCCGGAGATCCTCGTCATGTCCGGGATCTTATCCGGGACTCCGAACAACTTTCGGTCACCAACATAACAACTCAATTATACTAATCGTCACCAAACGTTAAGTGTGTAGACCCTGCGGGTTCGAGAACTATGTAGACATGACCGAGACACCTCTACGGCCAATAACCAATAGCGGGACCTGGATGCCCATATTGGCTCCTACATATTCTACGAAGATCTTTATCGGTCGAACCTCTATGTCAAGGATTCAGTTAATCCCGTATGCTGTTCCCTTTGTTCTTCGGTATGTTACTTGCCCGAGATTCGATCGTCGGTATCACTATACCTAGTTCAATCTCGTTACCGGCAAGTCTCTTTACTCGTTCCGTAATACAAGATCCTGTGGCTAACTCTTTAGTCACTTTGCTTGCAAGGCTCAATGTGATGTTGTATTACCGAGTGGGCCCTGAGATACCTCTCCGTCACACGGAGTAACAAATCCCAGTCTTGATCCATGCCAACCCAACAGACACCCTCGGAGATACCTGTAGAGCACCTTTATAGTCACCCAGTTACGTTGCGACGTTTGATACACACAAGGTATTCCTCCGGTGTCAGTGAGTTGCATGATCTCATGGTCAAAGGAACAGATACTTGACATGCAGAAAACAATAGCAATAAACTGACACGATCAAATGCTACGTTTACAGTTTGGGTCTTGTCCATCACATCATTCTCCTAATGATGTGATCCCGTTATCAAATGACATCTCATGTCCATGGCTAGGAAACCTTAACCATCTTTGATCAACAAGCTAGTCAACTAGAGGCTTACTAGGGACACAGTGTTGTCTATGTACCCACACATGTATTTGAGTTTCCAATCAATACAATTATAGCATGGATAATAAACGATTATCATGAACAAGGAAATATAATAATAACCAATTTATTATTGCCTCTAGGGCATATTTCCAACACCCATTACTACCCTAGCGTTATCGAATGTTAAGTGTGTGATCCTACGGGTTCGAGAACATGCGGATATGATCGAGACAACTCTCCGATCAATAATCAACAATGGGGCCTGGATGCCCATAATGACTCCCACATATTCAACAAAGATCTTTATCGGTTTGAACCACAATGTCGAGGATTGAAACAATCCCGTATTCCATTCCCTTTGTCTCGCGATATTTCACTTGCCCAAAATTCGATCATCGGTATCACCATACCTAGTTCAATCTCGTTATCGGCAAGCTCTCTTTACTCGTTCCGTAATACAGTATCCCCGTTACTAAACACATTAGTCACATGCTTGCAAGCTACTTAGGATGTTGTATTACCGAGAGGGCCCAGAGATATCTCTCCGTCACATGGAGTGACAAATCCCAGTCTTGATCCATGCAACCCAACTAGTACCTTCCGAGATACCTGAAGAGCACCTTTATGATCACCCAGTAACGAAGTGACGGTTGATACCCACAAAGCATTCTTCCGGTATTAGGGAGTGGCATGATCTCATGGTCTAAGGAATAGATACTTGACACTAAGAAAGCTATAACAATTTGAACTTAGTGACACGATCAGATGCTAAGTTTGTGATTGGGTCTGTCCATCACATCATTCTCCTAATGATATGATCTCATTATTAAATGACAGCTTATGTCTATGGTTAGGAAGCCTTAACCATCTTTAATCAACGAGCTAGTCTAGTAGAGGCTCACTAGGGACACAGTGTTTGTTTATGTATCCACACATGTATTTGAGTTTCCGGTTAATACAATTATAGCATGGAGAATAAACATTTATGAAGAACAAGGATATGATAATAACAACTTTCTTATTGTCTTTAGGGCATATTTCCAACAGAAATGTCACTCAAGGACAAGAGGAGCTCCACAACAAGTCTAGTGGTGCTTACAAGGCTTTAAGTGATGCTCCAACAACCTCAAGTGACAAGCTTGTGTCCAATGAAGAGATTAGCCCTATGGTGAAGAACTTCAACAAATTCTACAAGAATAGAGGCAAAGAGAGAAGCTCCAACTCAAGATACAATGAGAATAGATCTTCAAGTCGTAACCGAAATTGCTACAATTGTGGAAGACCCGAGCAATTCTCGAATGAGTGCACGACACCTCCCAAGAAAAGAGATGAGTCACCAAGAAGAAAGAGTATAAGAGATGAGAAACCTCGCAGAGAGAGAAGGAGCAGAGAAGATAGATATGAATAAAGACCTTCCTGGAGAAGCAAGGATTCGGATGAGAAGAGACAAGTCCACCAAGAGGTATTCAAGAAGAAGACCCCAAGCCATGTTGGTGAATGGATATCCGGCTCCGACTCGGACAATCAATCCGAGAGAAGCTTTCACTCCAACTCCGATTATAGTCAAGACAAAGGTGTTGTCGGACTAGCTCTTGTGTCCTCCAAGTCCTATGATTTATTTGATTCACCAAATGAAGGAATTGGAAGATACTTCATGGCCAAAGGTCCTAAGGTAACTCAACCCGAATTCATTGATTTTAATATTGATGAGGATGACTTGTTCAATGATGAAACTAGTGATGTTAGCTATAATGAACTTGCTAGTAATCATGAAAATCAAGATGAGTTGGTTGTCAATGCAACGAGGGAGATTGAGCGCTTGAATCAAAAACTAAACACTCTTAAGTTAGCTCATGAAACTCAACAAGAAGGTCATAGAGAGCTCCTAAAGACTCATGAGAAGCTATGCTTCGAGAAGCTAAATTTAGATCAAGAGCATGAGTTCTTAAGAGCTATCAATGACGACCTTCGAAAGAAGAGTTCCTCTTATACTGCCAAACAACTTCTCTTGTCTATTTTTATGCCACAAGTTAAATCTAGACAATCACATAACAAGAGCAAGAAAGGTTCTACTTCTAGTGGTAACAATAACAAAGCTAAATTCAAGATTTGTTGCTTCTAGTAGTTCTATTGATTCCACTAACGATTCTCTTAGCCAAGTTACACTTGAGCAAGAAAACAATTTATTGAAAGGAATCATAGAAAAGGGTGTCTGCAAAAGTCTTGCCGGGAGTAAGCAATTTGAGGAAATTGTACACAAGCAAGGGTGGCACCGTAAGAACCAAGGTGTTGGTTTTGAACGAAAGTTCAATGCCAATGGAGTTGAGTGGGAAGAAGATCAATACCCTAAGATGAAGTTTGTTCCCAAAAAGTAGAAGTACGATCCCACCTCCTTCAAGCGAACTCAAGCTCAATATGATCTTCCACCACAAGACCACAAGCAAAAAAGGATAGGACAAGCTACAAGATGAGCAAGACTCATATGAAGAACCTTGTCAAGCTTTGGTCAAGTGGGTTCCCAAGACTACTTCAAGTTTCGCTTCATCAAGTGCTACCAGAACTCCAAGGATTCCCATCAAGTTGATGTGGGTCCCAAAGAAGATGAACTAGAGAGTTCTTGAGGGTGACTCCGCCAACAAACTTCACTCATATTCATTCAGTGCAATGAGTTAGTGCAAATCACTTCCACATCATGCACTAATTCATGGAGTCACAAACCCTCTTGTTAGTAAGTCAAGGGACAAGGTAATGAATGTATTCATGGACATCATCATATGTGTACTTCACTCTATGTGTTTGGATATCTTTGTTGTTCCTTGTGGGACTAACCCATGTAGGTTAAAAGTGCTACAGATCCCATGGAAAGCTCCCAACCCATGATGATCATCATCAACATTGAGCTTCGACAACTACAACTACAACCACATGAAGTCTTCAACAACAAAACCGAAGGTTAGTCATCCCTCTTAGGGTGGATCTCACATCTAGGGGGAGTTTTGCTCTAAGACTTGAGCTAAAGAAACTCTAGTGATGTGAACAATTAATGCTTTATGTAAAATGGTAACCCCATTTGTGCTTAAATGATGAGTATGACCTATGATCAAATGTTCTCATTTGGCTCCTAAGTCAAGATACTCATATATAGGTGACTTTGTCACCGACCATTGTCTTGATAGTTGTTAGGTTGGTTGTTCATGTTTGCCATGTTTTATTTGCAATCTTTATGAGTGAGCATATTGCTATGCATATTTTCTCATTCGAGGATATCCAATTGTTGCTTGGTTGATTTGGATCTTTTGACCAATTGGATGGACAAGAATGCCTAAGCACCATCCCTAGCTATCTATATCAACTTGTCTAAAATTCATTCTTGCTGAGCACAAAAATTGAACAAGTTCCTACTCGGTCCCTCCGAATGAGGAGCATTCGAAGCCTCCGATCTGAATAGGGCTGAACTTTAAAACCTTCTATGTGTACTTCGGTCTGACTGATTCATTCTCTATTGGCCTCACCGAGTCACACAAATTAATCTCATATTTGCCCATGGGACAGCTTGAGTGAAACCTTTCGGTCTCACCGAAGCACTCTTTACAGAGCAGTTATACACTTTGGTGCCACCAAAAATTTCCACTCGGTCTAACCGACAGTGCGTGAGGTATACATACCGCGGACGGTTTGATTGAAAATTTCTTCAAACGCCACACCCCTGTGCCTCACCTCTACCACTGCCATGATCGCCTGATCATCACCCATTGTTCCTGCGACCTCCTGCCATTGGATTCCATCGCTGCCGCCGTCAATCTTCTCCGACATCGTCGCCGTTGAGAACCACCACCAAGTTAGGGTACGGTTCGATCTCTCATGTACTCCTCTTTCTGATTCTATTACACGAGATCATACGCATTGTCTTGCCACATTTGCTCAACTTCTATCCACCATAATTATCCTAGATTATAGGCTAGAGCGAAGAAGTTAGGTTTAGGGTCTCTCAGTTATCATCTCGGACTGACCGAATGGAATCGCTTCAGTGCCACCGAGTTGCCTTTAGCCATTGCACAAAGTACTCTTTGGTCTGACCAAAATGAACTCGCTCGATGTGACCGAAACGATGATTAGTGTTGCCATGTGCACTTCGGAGAGACCGAGCCACATAATCGGTGACACCAAAACGTGTTGGCACAGTCTCTGTTGTTTTGCCTCGGAATTTCTGAACCATTCCACTCGGTGAGACCAAAATGCTAACAGAGAAAACCTAAAGTTGACTTTTGAACTCAATTATTTGCAAAAACTTCTGCATTTTGTGATTCTCATCTTGTCTATTCCCATCTATCTATTTCACAGGGTCAGTGTGCAAGATGTCAGGGTCTAAGGACAGCCAGAACAGGGAGATGGAAGTTGATATTGAGATGAGCTCAGAAATTGATCCAGAGAGTTCTGACTCTAATCTAGGTTCTCCTAGTGACCATGGCCTCCCTCCTACTGCTAGCTATGCTAGGAAGAAGAACTCAGATGAGGAGGATAGTGACTTCAGTCCATCTATGGAGGTGGAGTCAAGGAAAGAGAGAGTTGTTACTCAGAAGGTGTCTGCCTCTACTACTGCCAAGAGAGGTATTGCATTGACTCAAGAAGGAGGCAGCTTAGCTCGAGGGCAGTCAAAGCCTGAGAGGCAAAGGAAGAGGATCATGCATGTTCAATCCAAGAAGGCCACTATGTTTGTGGATCCCCATGAAGATGCAGCTGAGAACAACAATGAGGAGGATGGGTAAGAGGAGGAAGAATAGGTGTGCAAGCCCCTTGCAAATAAAAAGAAGCTCATGTCTGATGTTATGCCTAAGTCACCACCTCCTGCATCAAAGCCTAAGCCACCTCCCAAGGGAGCATAGCTGTTGTTGCTGCTGCCAAGAAGAAGAAGGCAGTTATGCCTGAAGAGGAAGAGGAGGAAGCCCCAGCTCACCTCAAGAAGTTGAGACCTTTCCTGCCTTCCCACAATGATGCTTATCCTGAGGCAGAGGACATGAAGAAGAGGAAGGACAAGGGTCTGATAAAGTGGAGAACAAATGATCCATATCTTCCTAGGTCCAAGAAGACAGCTATGGGCTACATATTCCATACCATATAGTAGCATGATTTCTATGAGTCAGTGCTGCTAGAGAAGAAGCCAACTGTAAGTGATATGAAGTGGGTGGATTGGAAGTTCATTGATAAGCATCCAAACAATTTTCCCAATGTACATGAGAACTTCAAGACTCTGAACATAGACAAGTTTGTGAGTAAGGTGAAGTCTAACTAGTGTGAGGAGCTGATCATGCATGCAATTCTACTCCACGACACATTTCTATCCTGATGGTAGAATCAAGTGGATGACTGAAGGTAAGAGGTTTGAGTCTTTAGTTGATGAGCGGGCCAAGTTGTTTGGCTTGCCCCGAAGAGAGAAGGCTTCATTGATGTGTATGTTGATAGTCACATGAACCACAACACAATGAAGAACATGTACCAGCCTATTCCTGCTTCAGAGGTTGCAAAGCACAAGCTGGGATATATGTACTTCCCTCTGTCAGGACTTGCCACCATCAACACCATCTTCAGGCATACTTTGATGCCCAAGTCTGGAGATGATAGGATGATTCGAGGCTACTCCATTGACATGTCGCACCATCTTGATGAACTCACCAGCTTTAATGTCATGGACTTGATTGTTGAGTCTGTGAAGAGGACTGCTGCTGATCAGAAGCGCTCTTGTGGCTATGCAACATACATTCAGTTGCTCATCAACTCCAATATTGGTAGCAACACCTATTTGCTTGAGCACAAGCACTTGCCACTTCAACCAGAGCTAGAGTACTGCACTGTCACTATGGATCCAACTGATCCTAGTTTTGCTGCTTCTCAAGAGCAAGCAGAGGCTGCCAGAGCTACTACACAGGGCAGTGGCCCAAGTTCATCTACTGCCAGGGCTGCCACTGCTGAGATGCTGAAGTCCAAGGGTGACCAGATGACATATCTTTTCTTAGCTACCCAGAGGATTGAGCAAGGCCTAGCTAACCTTGTGAAGAATCAGGAGAGCTTAGAGAGGATCATTGAGATCAAGTTCCACGCTCTTGATGTCAGGGTGACAGAGATGGCCACGGATATTGGAAATCTCAAGGAGGACTTTGAGGCACGGACAACAGTGATTCTGACGAGCAGACGACCACTCAGTACCAGGCTCAGCCCAGGCCTGCTCCCACAGTTGCTCCAGCTGCAGTTGTGCCACCTCCCGTGTCTACACCACTGGCACCTCAGACATCATCAGAGGCTTTTACAGACGCTCTCATCTTCACTCCATCAACCCACACCGGAGCTGCCAACCAGAGGACTTCTTCAGTACCTTCAACTGTGGGTCGAGCCCAGAGTGACGCTTAGATGTAGGTCATTCGAACTTTTTGGCAACTTGTTGCCAAAGAGGGAGAGTGATATAGATCTTAGGGCTTCAAGTGCGAGAGTGGTTTGGATTTGGCTTTTATTTGGCTTTGCTTTTGAGATACTTCGATCTGCTTGGTTTTTAAGACTTATATCATGTGCTTGACTGTACTTTGTTTGGTGATCATGCTACCTATTATCTGCTTATGCCTGTTATCATGGTCATTCACATGTGTGCCTTGGTGATGAGTGCTTATTGTATTCCATTCGTATTCTTTTGTGCGCTCCACCAAGATGTATGTGCCATGGAAGAGTTATCCCACGATCCTAATCGATTGTGCATTTGCATTCAAACAGAAATGTTAAATAACGCACAAATTTAGGGGGAGCTCTTGCTTATCACATACTTCTCAAAGCGACGATGTTATTCATGATTATATCTTATGTCGAAGCTTTAATCTATATGTTTTCATCAATTACCAAAAAGGGGAGATTGAAAGTGCATCTAATCCCTGGGTGGTTTTGGTAATTCATAACAACATATACACCACTGAACTAATGCCTATTCAAAGAATATTTCAGGAAAGTTCAATTTAGGTATGGCAATGGGATATGAATGTGGACCCCTCAAAATGCAAAGGATACATGTTGGCAAAGCTTCAAGACTCCACATTTTTGGTTAAGTGATCCAAGATCACATTGAGTCCATGGGAAAGCCAATACTATCAAAAGGGGATGAGGTTTTGATCATGGTCTAACTGCTCAAGTGTTTAGAGATATTGCTCCAAAACCCTTAGTCACACTCTCACATTCATCCATGTCCCAAACCCTAAAGTCATTCTCGGTCCCATCGAAACACATACAACCGAACTCATCGAGATACACTTGACATAGCCACTGCCTAAACCCTAGCGTCTCGGTCTCACCGAGATGACCCTTTGGTCCCACCGAAGAGCACTTGCCAACATTCTGTAACCAATTGATTTCACTTCAAAATTTCCAAGTGGTTTCAATCGGTGGCATCGAAGTGTGGAAAGTGATTAGGTCATCATCATTCGGTCCCACCGAGAGGTTTCATCCGGTCTCACCGAAAAGCCTAAAGTTCAGACCTTTTGTACTAGTCAGTATCACCGAGTGTTTTCATCCGGTCCCACCGAGTAGTGCATAAAGGTGTGTAACGGTTGGATTGTTGGTGCTGCCCATATATATCCCCACCCATTCCACCAACTCTCAGAGAGCAACCGTTTCGAAGCTACCACTTCTCATATCCATTTTCTAAGAGAGAACCACCTACCCTTGTGTTGAGATCAAGAGGATTCCGCTCCAACCTTTGATCCTTGATCTCTAGCCTCCCCAAGTTGCTTTCCACTCCAATCCCTCTCCTACCACATAGCCAAAATCTGTGAGAGCGTGTTTGAGTGTTGAGGAGACTATCTTTTGAAGCACAAGAGCAAGAAGTTCATCATCAACAACAACATCTATTACCTTTTGGAGAGTGGTGTCTCCTAGATTGGTTAGGTGTCACTTGGGAGTCTCCAAGCTCATGGAGTTGAACCAATGAGTTTGTAAGGGCAAGGAGATCACCTACTTCATGAAGATCTACCCTGAGTGAGGCTAGTCCTTCATGGGCGTAAGCCATGATGGCATAGACAATGTTACTTCTTTGTGGACCCTTCGTGGGTGGAGCCCTCCGTGGACTCGCGCAGCCGTTACCCTCCGTGGGTTGAAGTCTCCATCAATGTGGACGTATGATAGCACCACCTATCAGAACCACGAGAAAAATCACCGTGTCTTCATTGCGTTTGATTATCTCCAAACCCTTCCTCTACTTTCATATGCAAAGTCCTTACTTTCCCCTGCCACTGTATTAGACTTGCATGTGTAGGGTGCTAGTAGACTTGATAGTATTGCTAAAATCTGCCAAAAACTAAAATTGAGAAAAGGAGGCTAGGTTTTTATTGGTCAAGTAGTCTAATCACCCCCCCTTTAGACCTACTTGCGATCCTACAAAGGGTGGTATGGGCTTTTGAGACCTATAATTGTTTAACTTGGCACTTCTTGGAAAGCATGGCTGGAGGTTCATGACTAACCATGGTTCACTTTGTGCTCGAATCATGAAGAGGAGATATTCTGCGGAGACAGATTTCATGCATGCCCAGTGCCACAGTCGGCCTCGCCTATATGGCAAGCCATTGTCGCGGGACGTGAAGCTCTTCAGGCGGGTTTAATTACTTGTGTCGGTGATGGTCGTCCCATCTAAGTTTGCAAGATAAATGGATCCCGACAACACTGCATATGTCTCCTATGTTTAGACCTGTAGGCTCGCCAATTCTGACAGTTAATGAATGATGAAGAGAACTGTACTTGGCGAGCTGATCTGGTTCGCGATACTTTTCTGCCATCAGACGCGGATGTTGCTCTAAATATTCCAATTCAGAATGGTGGTGGTGAAGATTTCTTTGCTTGTGGGTTTGAAAATTTGGGTATCTATTCTGTAAAATTGGTGTACCATGCTCTCATGAATAAAAAAATGTGTACAACTCTTGAGGAAGGGGCGGCTACCGCAACTTCACAGTCAAATGAACAGATGTGGACATCCTTGTGGAAGCTCAAAGTTGTACCAAAGTTAGGGTCTTCTAGTGAAGGGTGGTTCGTGGAATTCTCCATGATGAAACAACCCTCAAACGTCGGCATATTAAGCCGATCAACTTGTGTAATGTCCGTATGGCGAAGGAGGAGGATTTGATGCATGACTCCTCCCATGTACGACGTTTCGAGGATAAGGCTCAATCCTGTTTTGCTTTCCGCTTACCAAGACTTCATCTCGATACTTGGTCGCGAGATATTTTATGTGACAGTCGTTTCTCGGATCAAGAGCGTGCAAAAATCATCTTGGTTATGCGAGCTATATGGAATTCGAGGAACAGATGGACTCATGACGAGGTGAAACCTAATCTGGTGTTCTCTATTCGACGCATCAGGGAAGACCTAGCGGTGCTAATTCTCAAGTTGGTGTCCTTCAGGGCATGGTTGGAGGCCACTCGATGATGGTTGGGTTAAGATCAATACTGATGCGGTTGTTGATTATGAGGCTGGGATGGCAGGTGCGGGAGGTGTCACTCGCTCGGCCACTGCCTTGCTGGGTGCTTTGTGCAAACCTCATCCCAAGGTCATGGACCCGTTGATCGCCGAGTCCCTATCACCGCGAGACGGAGTTATCTTTGCTAAACTAAGAGGTTACTCACATGTGGTAATGGAAACAGACTGCTTGGAGGTGGCGAACCTCTGAAACTCTCGCCATAACTCACGTTCGGTTATGGCACCTATCCCGTTAGAGATCGGAGAGCTTGCTTCGTTGCTTACTTCTTTTGTTATTCAAAATGTAAACAAGACAGCTAAGAGCATCTCCAACAACTCTCCTTTACCCAACAATTAAATTGTATTGGGGGAGTTGAGCCAAAAAACCTGCTCCAACAGCTCCCCTTTTCTCAATAAATTATTGGTGATTACCAATAAAACGATCCATCTTTCCCTAAATGTAGGGGGAGTTGACTCTCTCCTAATATGATCCCTAATACCGCCACGTCGGCGCTCCGCCATAAATGGCCACCAGACCACCTCCGAAACATCGCCGACGCCACTGGATCACCGTCGGAACGTCGCCGACGCCGCCGGACCATCGCCGGCGCTGCCGAACCATCATCCGAACGCCGCCGATGCCGCTGGAGCATCGCCGGAGTATTGTCGCCCCACTGCCTACGGATTGACAAGTGGGTCTCTCATGTCGGGCTGGTTATTGGGGGAGGTTTATTCGGATTTGCTGAAGCACCGAACCCCAATAACAAAAAAAGTGTTATTGGGGAGTTCCAATAGATGGTTATTGGGGAAGCTTTTGTGAGCTGTTGGAGATGCTCTAATCTCCCGGCCCATCGTAGTGCAAAGTGTGCCTGCTCCCTCATGGTTACCAAGAGTTGGTTAGACTTTGAACCTTCCTTCCTGATCACCAACTGGCTGGTTGTCCCAAGAGTTCTTTTGTTTGAATAAAGCTCCCTGAATTCCCTCTAATAAAAAAGAAAAACTTGGTTCACAAGGTCAAAACAATGATTTTGCTCTACGGGCGACGAGACGAGACTGGCGCAAAAGGACCGCGTCCACGAGATCCTCGGTGCACCGTCAGCAGATGCCCTTCTGCGCCCTCCGTATTCTTCTCACTAGCTCCATCAATTCAGCTGCCCCACCGCAACACCCCCTGTACTCCTCCACCACCACTCCCTCTCGCTTTCATGTGGGTCCTCAACTCCGTGACCCACAAGTCGGCCAAGTTGTAAGATTCCTGTAAGCTGTAGCCTTCTCCTCCCGCAGCATAGGCGATGGTCCCGTCGCCCAGTAGAACAATTTACTACAGGTCGGGTCATACACACACGCACTACGAACTTAATTAAAGCTACAGAAATTTATCCCACCCATTCCATCAGGGAAGAGAGGGAGGAAGAAAGAAGGCGCCGAGCTATCAACGGCGACACGGTGGTCCAGCAGATCCGTACAGCTCGTCGGATCTGGGGGAAGGGAGAACTGGTGGGGGCCGCCTATGCGTCGGTGATGTGGGGCCCAGTCGGCGCTAGAGCAGGAATGGCGGCGGCGTTGTTGGGGAGAGGGAGGTGGCGACCGGTGGTCGTCGCTGTGCTGATGGTTGTTGCGGGGGTGGGCCATGTCGTCGCCAACACGGAGGGTAAGCTGCTTTGATCTGCCACATGGTCGTTGATGTGGGGATGCTGGTCGGTTGGTTTGGTGTATGGTTAGTGATTTTTCAGTTGCTTTTACTAGCACAAGCTTGAGACGAAGGGTTGGGCGGTCTCATCCTGTACTTTCCTAGCTTCGTGTAGTGGAATTGGTTGGAAGGGAATTTATTGTTCCGTATAGTTGATTTTCAACGTCACATAGTAGTTTCTCTAGTTTGGCCTGATTGGTCTGCTTTGTGTGTGTAAGGATAGAAATCTGGTTCCTTTCTTCTTATTCCAAATCTAAAGAAAAACGCGCTAATGAGGAATTGCTATTTTGACTCTTAGGTGACATATTTCATTTGATCTGTGTTTGAGTCAAGACGAGTGCATTCTTGTAAAGGCTAGTTATAAGAAATCTTTTCTTGCACAATTGCATCATTAAACAGTATACAGATTGATGAGCTGCTTGATAATCTATTTACTTTGATGATTACATAGTTTTTGCCCATCATACCTGTTTCTTTGCAGTACTGTTCCATATATAGTCACTCAAGGAGCTTCTTTATATATTCTTCATAAGCTTGTATATGTCGGCCCATGCTAATTTACCTTTTATCAATAATAGGTGATGCTCTGTATAACCTGCGTCAGAGCCTGAAGGATAGCAACAATGTATTGCAGAGTTGGGATCCCACTCTTGTTAATCCTTGTACATGGTTTCATGTTACATGTAACAATGATAACAGTGTAATAAGAGTGTAAGTTGACAAAAAACTCTCAGCATGCATACCAAAGGGTTCAAGAGTGATCATCTTCGTTATACCCTTTTGCTCTTTTCAGTGACCTTGGAAATGCACAATTATCTGGTGTACTAGTGTCCCAGCTTGGGCAGCTGAAAAATCTCCAATATTTGTAAGTTCTGGATGCCATGCACTACTTTTTTCAAACTGTAGACTGGCACGTAATACATCTTACATGCAAATTCGGTAAAATATAGTACTAAAAGGTTGCCACTTCATATATTCATATAACATCTTGTTATTTATTTACTCTAATGGTTTGGTGTCGATTGTGTGACTTGCATCTATTGTACTCTAGAGGAACACATGCCTTACATAGAGGGGTTACAACCGCAGATACACTCCACTTAATTTAAGAAATCCTTTCCTAATTCAAGCACTTCCCTATCTCCAACTCCTGGAGTCCTAACTTACTTGGCAAGAAATATCAACACTAAGCAACTTGGGTTCTGCAACCTTAGGTGTGCCCAACTCTCTGCCTAGCTGCCGCTAACCAGGTCTCGGTAGTTCCACATGACATGGGCAGTGGTGAAAGGTCAGATCTTGGCCGACAGTGCAACTAATCGACTAATCGAGTGACCCTTCATCAGTGTATGCTTGATATTGCTGTGAACTTCGTCGAAGGTTTCCTCTATGTCAAATTGGCTATCCTGACGGACACCGACAACTTCTCCAAATACGCCCACTTCATCCATCTAGGTCATCCTTATTCACTCTCTATGGCTCAGGTGTTATTTGATTAGGTGCATGGCATCCCAAGTTTCATTATCTGGCACATTCTTGTTTGTGGTCAACTGAAGATTGGTACCATGATTCCAGTCATGTTGCAAGGGCGGTACTTCGAACTATGTCTTTTGTACCTGCCGTGCTCCTGGAACTAGGCAAATCTTGGTAAGATGGACTTGTCTTCCAGAGTGAGGCTGTCTAGGAGAATATTGCACAAACCAAGCAGCACTAACCTTTTTCCAGCTCCAGGGTGAGTTGTTTGCCATGAAGAGGGGTGATGACACTCACGTGGGAACTCTCCTACTGCCGGAGACTTAGGGCTATCAATGGTCAGACACAAGATTTATGTGTGGTTGGGCTGAATCTAGGATTGTTATTCCTTGACCAATACTTAAGGGCTAGGAGTTTGAAGTAAGGGAAGCTGTTGAATCAGGGAAGCTATATTGAATTTAGAGTTATATCTGGTTGAAACCCCTCTATACAAGGGGATTGAAGTATCAGTAAGGGAAAGCAGTAATTACTCTATCCTCCCATTCCTGATTTTCTCTCCTCCCTCGGCCTCAGGGTCTCTAAGCACGTGGAAGACAGCTGGTCCCATTCTATGGTTTGGCATCTCTCAAGCCTGTAATGCACTTACTGTGGGATTACATATGAGTTAACTTGCTATTTGATTTACTAAGTTGGGTCTATTTATGTATTTTCCCTTCACACAAGTTGTGATTGGTCACGCATGGCACACCTGCCTCCCAAATCTTACTCCAACGCCAAATGCCCCTCCCAACCTGTATCACGGCCCCGCAGTAGTGTAGCGTCTTTGGCGGAGATGGCCTAACTGATCTGTTTACCGTATCTTAGGACTAGCCGTACAGATAAGATCCTTGTGCACAACGATAGTGAACTGAACCTTGAAATGAAGCTTCAAATATTTTGGGTAGATATCCAGAAACCCTGCAACCTATGTGCACAATCCTAGTTTGGGAGCCTTGGCGCAGCGATAAAGCTGTTGCCTTGTGACCATGGTCACGGGTTCTGAGTCCTGGAAACAGCCTCTTGCAGAAATGTAGGGAAAGGCTGCGTACAAAAGACCCAAAGTGGTCGGACCCTTCCCCGGACCCTGCGCAAGCGGGAGCTACGTGCACCGGGCTGCCCTTTTTTTATATCCAGAAACTCTGTAACCTATGTGCACAATCCTTGTAGATTTGCTACCACATTTGCTAGGACTATCAGGAATGCTCAAAAAAAAATCTTGAAGAAAAGATAAGACACCCAAAGGGCATCTTAGATCTGATAATTATCAAGGAAAAAAGCCAGCACAATGGAAAGGTAACTGGACGCAGAATGACCAGTAAAATATAAAATTACATTGAAAATCATACTAGCCTTCTTCCTCCGATTGTACGCCGCCCGCCGGGGATTGAAAATTGCAGTAAACCAACAGTAAAGGACAGGGACACCTTCAAACGCCCTCGCCATACCAGACTTTAAAGACCGCAATAGCCACTCGCCGCTTGAGACGAGATCTAGAAATCGCTGAAGAAACATCGGCTGGAGCATCACACCACGCAGAACAGGCTTACAATCCATCACCACCGGTCCAGAGAGTTGGAGAAACTGGACCATGCCGCATAACAACATGGAAGAAGATGTTGAAGTCGCCACACCAATGGCCAACCAACTGCTCTCCTTGATAGACACACAAACTGCCAAGATCTGAAGAGAGCCAACAGATTTGGCGACACAAACTCTCACAGGCCCTTTGTCGGCGCCGGATCGGACGTCGTCGAGGTAGGGAGAGACCTTATTCCAACACGCCATCGCAGCCACCACCTCGTCGATGCCGCCAGGGAAACAAAATGTTAGGGAAAGAGAAACGAAACGGATGACGAGGCCGCCGGATGTGGGAGAGGAGGGGGACCGAGGCCACGGCGTGGAGGAGACCTTTGGGGGCGGTGGTTAGGGTTGGGAACAGGAGACAAAACTGAATGCTCAATTTTTGTAGATTTATACACTTGTGCATGCCATTTTGAAGATGTTATTTTGCTCATATTCTGTGTTTTCTTCTGTTAGTTGTTTAGTACATATTTCCTCACTTTGAAATGTCTCTTTACACTTGAAAACTGATATGTATTCCTTTGGTTAGGGAGCTTTACAGCAACAACATAAGTGGGCCAATACCTGCTGAACTGGGCAACCTAACTAGTCTAGTCAGTTTGGATCTGTATCTGAACAAGTTCACTGGAGTTATTCCTGACAGCCTGGGGAATCTTTTGAAGCTTCGATTCCTGTAAGAATAGGTCTTTTGTCCACTAGCACATCTGTTGTTGCATATCTGATGGTGTTACTTTGATGTTGTTTAGATTCTTTTCAGTTGGTCTGTTCTTCTGAGTTGTAACAGTTTTTCTTGTCCTGCGATCTTTTCTCCTTTGGGAGAATGAGGCGTACGAACTAGTGTTATGAATGGAAACAGATAATTCTCATTGAAAAGCATAATCCAAATGCCATGATGCATGCATTGATTTATGTATCATTTTTTTGTACTTCTCTTTGTAAGGATTTTTGGTGTTTGTCACTCCTCTGTATAACATTTTTGTTTCCATTTTTTACTAACTTATCATGCAGATTGAGTGCTAATCATACCATTATGTTTCCTATTATTAGTTGTATCATTTGTTCCCTTGTATTTGTAAGTCTCTAACTTTTTTTTGCTACTATGCCTACTTGGAAGGATAGCCGTCTTAACAACAACAGCATGTCGGGTCTAATTCCTAAATCCTTGACTGATATCACTACCCTTCAAGTACTGTAAGTTGAACGTTGTGCTCTGTCGTTCTCATGTAGTTTCGTTATGTGTTGTGATGAATATATATAACAATTACATTAATGCAGCGATCTCTCAAACAACAACCTCTCAGGAGCAGTTCCATCTACTGGCTCCTTTTCGCTCTTCACCCCTATAAGGTCTTCTATCTGCAAAAGATTGAATGATGCTTAGCCTAATTCCATTGCCAGTTTTAATAAGGTCTTATTTTTGGCTCAGTTTTGCGAATAATCCACTTCTTTGTGGTCCTGGTACTACAAAGCCCTGCCCAGGGGATCCTCCTTTTTCCCCACCTCCTCCATACAATCCTCCAACACCACCAACTCAATCAGCAGGTAAGTTCTGACTCTACTTGAATTTGCTTGTCAATATTCAATGCAGTAGAAAAGATAGCACTTTGGTACATGTGCTTGATGGATTTTATTCCATTAGGTGCCTCTAGCACTGGAGCTATTGCAGGTGGTGTTGCTGCTGGTGCTGCACTGGTGTTTGCTGTTCCTGCTATTGCATTTGCAATGTGGCGCCGTCGTAAACCTGAAGAACATTTCTTCGATGTGCCTGGTCAGTTTCATATACTGATACATTTCTTGATTTGCCAAAAATTGTGTCCTCATGTCATCCATGCCACACATTTTGTTCTTATTTTCTCAAACACCACACATTATGTTCTAATGTCATCTCATTTTTCTTCAGCCGAGGAAGATCCAGAAGTTCATCTTGGTCAGCTTAAGAAGTTCTCATTGCGAGAGCTTCAAGTTGCATCTGACAACTTTAATAATAAGAACATTCTAGGAAGAGGTGGTTTTGGAAAAGTGTACAAGGGGAGGCTTGCAGATGGTACATTGGTAGCGGTGAAAAGATTAAAAGAGGAGCGTACCCCTGGTGGCGAGCTTCAGTTCCAAACAGAAGTTGAGATGATTAGCATGGCAGTGCATAGGAACCTTCTCCGACTTCGTGGTTTTTGCATGACACCTACTGAACGATTACTAGTCTATCCATACATGGCCAATGGCAGTGTTGCATCACGTTTGCGAGGTACTTTGTTCTTTCCTGTAATACCTAACACGTTCCGAATGGAGCTTCCTCAGCCAATAATCACTTTAAATATGACCTTTTCTGCTGTGATGATATGCTGAAATATTTCTGTTCTTATTTATGGTGCTTGATTTCATAGAGCGTCAGCCATCTGAACCACCCCTTGATTGGGATACCAGAAGACGAATTGCACTTGGATCTGCAAGGGGACTCTCTTACTTGCACGACCACTGTGATCCCAAGATCATCCACCGTGATGTCAAAGCTGCAAATATTCTTTTGGACGAGGACTTTGAGGCAGTTGTGGGTGATTTTGGGCTTGCCAAACTTATGGATTACAAGGATACTCATGTAACTACTGCTGTTCGTGGAACAATTGGACACATTGCTCCTGAGTACCTATCCACTGGAAAGTCCTCTGAGAAGACTGATGTTTTCGGCTACGGAATCACACTTCTGGAGCTTATTACTGGGCAGAGGGCATTTGATCTTGCTCGCCTTGCAAATGATGACGATGTTATGCTTCTTGACTGGGTAAATACTTCTTCTCAAAAGCATGGTTTTGAGTTTCAGTTTCAGAAATATTTCAGCCATAGCCAAAATTACTGAATTTCATTGAAATTCAGTGGTTCCGTTTTGGAATTCAGTGATTTTGGTTTTCATTTCGGCCAAAGGGCCAAAATTTCCACTTGAATTAGATTGCAATCTAACTAAATATTTCGAAAAATTCAAAAATTATTTGAGAATTATTTGAATTTGTGCATACTATCGTAATTGCTGTGAGTGAAGCAAGGGGTCGGGCGTAGGAGGACCTCTACCAGCGTTTAAACACAAAGGAAGGCGAAAGGGACATCTATAAGATGGCCAAGATTTGAGAGAGGAGGACGAGGGATGTCAACCAAGTCAAATGCATCAAGGACGGAGCAGATCGCCTAGCAAGAGTACTTCGAAAAGTTGTTCAATGGAGAGAATGTGAGCTCTGTCATTGAGTTGGATGACTCCTTTGATGGTACCAACATGCGTTTTGTGCAACAAATCTAGGAGTCTGTGGCCAGGGAGGCTTTAAAAGGGATGAAATGAGGCAAGGCGATGGGCCCTAATTGTATCCCCATTGAGGTGTGGAGAGCCTCGGAGACAGCGATGGTATGGCTAACTAAGCTTTTCAACCTCATGTTTCGGGCAAACAAGATACCGGAAGAATGGAGGCAGAGTATATTAGTACCAATCTTCAAGAACAAGCATGATGTTCAAAGTTGTATTAATTACCGTGGAATTAAGCTGATAAGCCATACAATGAAGCTATGTGAGAGAATCATTGAGCACCGCTTAAGAAGAATGACAAGTGTGATCAAAATCAATTTGGTTTCATGCCTGGGAGGTCAACCATGGAAGCCATTTTCTTGGTATGACAACTTATGAAGAGATACATGGAGCAAAAGAAGGACATGCATACGATAAGATACCGCGAAATGTTATGTGGTGGGCCTTGGAGAAACACAAAGTCCCAACAAAGTACATTACCCTCATCAAGGACATGTATGATAATGTTGTGACAAGTGTTCGGACAAGTGATGGAGACACTGATGACTTAACCATTAAAATAGGACTATGGTGTATGCTCTTTGCGGATGATGTGGTGCTAGCGGCGATAATCGGACGGGGGTTAATAGAAAGTTAGAGCTATGGAGAGAGACTTTGGAATCAAAAGGTTTTTTGGCTTAGTAGAATTAAAACCGAGTACATGAGATGCGGTTTTAGTACTAGTAGGCATGAGGAGGAGGATATTAGCCTTGGTGGGCAGGTGGTACCTCAGAAGAACACCTTTCGATATTTGGGGTCAATGCTGCATAAGGATGGTGATATCGATGAAGATGTGACCCATCGAATCAAAGCTGGATGGATGAAGTGGTGCCAAGCTTCCGGCGTCCTCTGTGACAAGAGAGTGCCACAAAAGCTAAAAGATAGGTTCTATAGGACGGCGATTCGACCTGAGATGTTGTATGGCGCTGAATGATGGCCAACTAAAAGGCGACATGTCCAACAGTTAGGTGTAGTAGAGATGCGCATGTAGAGATGGATATGTGGCCACACAAGAAAGGATCGGGTCCGGAGTAGGCACGAGGAGGAGGTTAGCCTTGGTGGGCAGGTGGTACCTCAGAAGGACACCTTTCGATATTTGGGGTCAATGTTCTAGAAGGATGGTGATATTGATGAAGATTGACCCATCGAATCAAAGTTGGATGGATGAAGTGGCGCCAAGCTTCTGCCATCCTCTGTGACAAGAGAGTGCCACAAAAGCTAAAAGGCAGCTTCTGTAGGACGGCGATTCGACCCGCAATGTTGTATGGTGCTGAGTGTTGGCCGACTAAAAGGTGACATGTTCAACAGTTAGGTGTAGCGGAGATGCGCATGTTGAGATGGATGCTTGGCCACACAAGAGGATTGGGTCCAGAATGATGATATACGTGATAGAGTTGGGGTAGCACCGATTGAAGGGAAGCTTGTCCAACATCGTCTGAGATGGTTTGGGCATATACAACGCATGCCACTAGAAGCGTCAGTGCATAGCCGACGTTTAAAGCATGCTCATAATGTCAAGAGAGGTCGGGGTAGACCAAACTTGACATGGAAGGAGTCCGTTAAGAAGCATGCTCATAATGTCAAGAGAGGTCGGGGTAGACCAAACTTGACATGGGAGGAGTCCGTTAAGAGAGATATGAAGAAATGGAATGTCACTAAAGAACTAGCCACGGACAGGGGTGCGTGGAAGTTACCTATGCACGTGCGAGAACCATGAGTTAGTTTCGGGTTCTTATGGGTTTTAACTCTAGCCTACCCCAACTTGTTTGGGACTAAAAGGCTTTGTTGTTGATGTTGTTGTACTGTAATTGCTGAAATAGTTTGACGGAAAGACAATCAGAATTAATGAAATTCCGATTGAAAGTACAAAGTGAAAACCATGCTCAAGAGTGAGTGTAAATTATCATCATCACCGCATCTAATGTTTTTCTCATGATCATGCTGTTTTGGGATTCTAGTTTAAGATTTCTTATAAATGATTGTCACCCAAGCCCGTGTAATAATGAGCTGTCCTTAGCCCCATTAACTTGTTATATAGACGGTACACATTGGTGAGTGACAAGCTGGCAGTTCATCCTTCCAGGACAGAATGTGCTAATGAGAGGCGATTTCCTATGCATGGTGGTAGCTACGCACGCATGGTGGCAGCTACACATCATTGGGCATAAGTGCCTTTTTTTGATATATGAGGTGTCATGTTTCTTATGGCATTGGCACAAGTGCATTTTTGTTGTATGGAAATGACTTTTTCTCACTTCTCTTTGTCTTTTTTATTACCTTTTTGACACAAGTGCCTTTTCGTTGTGTAGAAAGGGCCTTTTCTCACTTCTCTCGGTCTTTTTGCTTGCCTTTTTGGCCCAAGTGCCTTTTTGCTTGCCTGGCTGGTCCAAAGTAACGATATTTTCATTATAGATTTATTTTCCATGGTCCAAAATAATTAGAGATAAAAATTGGGGCCATGTGTAGCTACCACCATGGGTAGCAAATTATTTCCGATGATATTTTCGTTATAGATTTATTTTCCATGGTCCAAAATAATTAGAGATAAAAATTGGGGCCATGTGTAGCTACCACCATGGGTAGCAAATTATTTCCGATGTGCTAATATGCTGTCACTAGAGACAACCAGTTGTATCACATGTGGGATGCATTATACTCTGTTATCAGAAACAAGTGGGCAAATGAATAATTCAACTGCCAATTCTACAGGTGAAAGGGTTGTTGAAGGAGAAAAAGGTTGAGATGCTGGTGGACCCAGACTTGCAGAGCAACTATGAAGAGACCGAGGTGGAATCGCTGATCCAGGTGGCGCTGCTCTGCACGCAGGGCTCGCCAGTGGAGCGCCCCAAGATGTCGGAGGTGGTGAGGATGCTGGAAGGTGACGGCTTGGCAGAGAGATGGGAGGAATGGCAGAAGGTGGAGGTGGTCAGGCAGGAGGCAGAGTTGGCTCCTCTTCGCAACGACTGGATTGTTGACTCCACATATAACCTCCGCGCCGTGGAACTGTCTGGCCCAAGATGACCAACATCATTCTCCGGCATAGGCAAAAATCAACATTCGATCAGTCATTCAGCCTAATTGTTGTTTGTGAATATGAAAGGTAGCTGGTACACTTTTGTTTATGACAAATTTAAAGGATGTATTTTTACCCCCCATTCTCCTCCATAGACTGAGAAGTTATGCTAGGCTGCAGTCATTTGTTAAGGTGGAAGGCATACATTTTGTGTTGAATTTGCAAGGCACTGTTGTATCAATCTGATAAATGCGCAATGTGTTATTCTGCTATCCCTTTGTCGCATAGATATTCAATTCTCTTTTTTTTCTGGTGTCTTGTATTGAAAGCTATTGTCAGTCAGTGTAAGTGGAGCATCTAAATAATAAATCACAACCTGCCATATCAAACCCTAATCCAGTGTGTGTGTGGGATCAAAGGGGGTGTTCGCAGCCAGCAATTAGGAACATACGTGAGAGGCACACACCAGCCGTCTGATGAACTGATGTATGCGACAGAAAGTGAAACAGGTTGCACGAGCTGTGCTATACTGCTTATATTTACCCTGCAATTGTACAGTATGTACATCTCTTCATCTATTACACCTCATGTACAGAGATTCATACTCATACGCCAATGGCTACGCTACACTTGCACAGACAAAAAGAAAAAAAAGAAAAAAAAGCGGATGATAACCGCAATGTATTACACTGAAATCTTTTGGGTCAGCTCTCACTGGTCGATGGTGAACTCAGGCAGTGCCGGTTATCAATCTCTCTTGTTGGTCCAGTTTCTTCACCTTGAGAACGCCAAGCAGGATTTGTAGCCCAAAGAACGCACAAAGAGAGTATGCGATGGTTGCTGGCATCTGCAATGGATAAATGGAAGTGTAGTTGAATTTTTTTGTGCTGGTAATTTTCTAAAAGATGAATGCAGTTTCTTTGGAAACTTACTCGGATCGAATTGAGGTGCAGAATGGTAGCGAGGTTTACCAAACTGCCCGCAGCCACTCCCTGGGTGACACGCAGATGGTATTAGCACACAAGAGAAACTAAATACAGAGCATGACATCATGATCACATATAGGGATGTTCATGGCCGGGTTCATTTGAACCCAACCAAAACCAACAGTCAGATGATAGTACAGTTTTTGTATTAGCCCTGATCAATGACACAAGTTATGGTTCAAATAAATGAATAGAGCGGTTCCCACAGTGAGTCCATTTTTGACCACCCTAATCACACAGTGCATCCTGAGAGTTGAAAAACTAGCATGCACTCACTATCAGTTTTATCTTGGACAGCCCTAAATTCCCATAGCAAGCATAACGTAACACAACATAAAGCTTAATTAATTTATAAAACTCACATATCCAATTGTTTTCTGTACAGCAGCAACTCTTTGAAACGATCTTTCCGATTCTAATGCTCTGACACGAAGCTTGAGATCACCTTGCTCCTGTTAACACATTAGACCATTGAGTTCATTGTTGAATAAACCACGGAAAATAGACCAAAGAACGTTGTAGATACCAAACGCTCAATGATCTGTGCAAGTTTTTCAACTCTGTCAGGTTGACGAAACACATTGTAGAATGCACGAGACTGCCTGTTCCATCGCTTCCTTGCATCCTGAGGTATAATGAAGTGCACATGAAACAATCACATTCCATGGTAAACATACTCAGACGCCACCATGTAGGTTATAATTATGGACCAAACGTTAACTTGCCTTAACAAGTACTTCAACACCAGCTTCATTAAATCTGAGCAACTCCATGGCATAACTAGTAATTTAAACAGATGCATCAAATCAGATTCAGAGAAGGCCATGTCGAAATTTTGTCAATTAAGAACATGGAATGCTACTAATGTAGAGAATACTCACGGCTTAGCAATCTCTGTAATATCAAATCTAGGATCTAAACCTTTCCCAATACCATCCAGTACTGAAAGAATGGAGAAAGCATAAGGCGCCATGAAACTATGACATCATGTTACAGCCATGATTCTCTACATGTAAAGTTGTCAGACCTGAGAATGCTCTGACCACAAATGTAAAGGTGGCAGGAAACCGAAATGGTTGATCAGCAGCAATTGCCAAAAGATCCTCTCCTGTAAAATTTTGATGCAAGTTAAAACAGAGAAGCAAAACCAGTAGAATGACATGCATGGCCCTTCTATCATGTTCCCTGATAGATTGCAGGAATCATGAACCATTACCGATAGCTGCAAGTCTCTGCTTCTTCTTTTCAAACTTTTCCTCCTTAGATAATTGTTTTTTAAATCCAGGTTCCACGGTTGCCATCTCTCTCTCTTTCCTTTGTGCAGCTAGACGCTCTTCAAAGCTATATAATAGATAAACAGAACACAGTGAGGCTAAGCGGCGTTGTTGATCTGATTTAGGAAATTTTTCATGTAACTAAGTACAAAGGAGCATCCTTCCGGGATAAAGGACTAGTAGACTACCTATCCAGGAAAAATTGAGCTGTTCTTCTGACGGCTGTCATATCTCCAGTAGGAACAAGGACACCCATTTGAACCATTGCTTGAAGCACCTGCATGGATACACATGATGTTCTGTCAAACTTCACAGGGTCTACATTATTGTCTGCAGGTAAACTACCAAGAAAAACTTACTTTATCAGGATCTTTTTCATAAACTCCATAAAATACTTCAAGCAGTCCTTCGCGGATATTTGGGCTAATACTGCGAGTAAAAAGAATGAAGATTAGATTAATTACATAAATAGACTTTGGAGAAAACAAAATGATCATAAGCAACCTTCCCATCATCCCAAAGTCGTAGAAGATAAGCCTCCCACCATTGGCATCATCAACAGCAATGTTCCCTGGATGCTGTAAAGGGAATCAATTTAACCAGTGCATGGCTACTGCATTTAATCGAGATACTTAAAAGGAGCAAAATAGAGTACATATGATTTGATATCATGGAATTTATAATCTAAGAGACGATAATATTTGACATTATGGCTATAAGCTGACATAAATAGAGCTGCAGCCAATAAAATTGCCAAGGCTGGAGATTGTTTGATGATTTGGAATGCACAGGTGCTTTGCTGATGGGACTCTGGCAGAGCATGACCACATAACTACACCTAGTTCCTCTTAGTCCATAATCATTTTCGTGATTCATTTGAATACATTATAGCGTCCCCACAAAAAAAAACATTATAGTGCAATAATAGAAGGTTGACTGCATTTTTGTGATTTGAATGCAGAAGACATTGCCAAAACTCTGGAAAAAAAACACTAATATAGTAGATATAGAGTAATATGAACCTGCAAAGGTTATACCCGAATTCATCCATGTAATCAAGAGGACAAGAGACTATAATGAGAAGTAATGAACAACACATCCATTAGCCCGAACACTGCTTTACTTTATGTGTACTGTATCCATGAATTTATCAGAATTTGTAGAACATTCTTTAATGCTCAAACTGCAAACGGGAAGCAGCTTCCCTGCCTGGACACCGAAGTCCTTTTGAAACAACTACATCACATTTCGCTTATGTATAGTGCAACTAACCGGGTCGGCATGGAAAAATCCATGCGATAAAATCTGCTCAAGGTAGGACTCAACAGCATACCGGCCTAACCTGAAAGAGATTAAGGTTGGCAACAAAAGATACCAATATTAGTAGGTACTGCAAAAAAAGTCATGGCTGAGTAGTATTCAGACTTCAGAGGATACCTTTTCCGATCAAGCCCTAACTTATCTATCTGCTGTATCCTATTTATTTTGATTCCTGGGACATACTCCATTGTTAGAACCTACAAAGCATACAAAATAAACTTAAGTTTTATCTTCTGTTCTATGTTGCTTGAAAGTCTATGCACAAGTTTCTGTATGGAAGGAACCTGAGGTGTAGTATACTCCCAGTAAATTTCTGGAACCTTCACATAATCCATATTTTTGAAGTTTTCAGCAAACTTTTCAGCATTAAATGCTTCTTTGGTATAGTCTATTTCCTAAAAAACAACCATAAGATGAGTATGTAATTTGCTTTCATGTAAATATACAAGAAACACCGAAAATCAAATGGCTGATTTGAAAGAATTTATCTAATACAGTCTGAGAAAAATATATTGATACAAAGAACTCAAAGCAAGAAAGAGCATCATGAAATGGACTAATAATACAGAGCAAAGTCAACATCAAGATGTAAGCCTCTCAAGCCCAATCCTCTCACTATTATGGAAGTATTGACACCAAAACGCTGTTTTGTGATGCCTAGAGAACTCTACCTACGCATCAAATTATCTCAATTTACTCTCACTGAGGAAAGATGCATAAAAATGGATACATTTGCTTCCGATAGTCTGTTATATAATAGGTGTTATTTCAAAAACCTGAGCTCTGACAAGCATGAGATAGTAACAGACCGTAGGTTGTGAGCATAAGACAGCCGCACCTGATATAATACATTTGCACATTCATCATAAATAGCAACCCAGTCTCTCTTGGCACCATCTGACTTGGGATCCACTTTCTGAAGGTATTCTGCTATTACCTAGAACATCATCAGTTGAGGCTATCAGCTGATGGTTTCAAAAGAAAGAAAAATAATAGAGGGGCACAATCTGTTAGGGAAAAGTACACTTTTTAAGAGACTTGCCCTTAAATTCTTCAGATCAATATCAAACAGCTCTTTCAGACCAGGCCTTTGCACCTTGAGTACAACTTCTTGGCCATTTAGGCATGCCCGATGAACCTGGCCTGCCAAAAAGGGATGTATTGTTACAGTGTCAAGTTGCTACAAGAAACTAAAATGCTTTTGTTTTAGTCAAATTTCAAGATTAAATATCTAGTCTACAAGCTTATTACCGAGGCTAGCAGCAGCTAATGGTTCAACGTCAAATCGTTCAAATATCTCATTTACAGATGCTCCCAGCTCTTCTTCAATAGTTGACACAGCTGTCTCTGAAGGGAATGGAGGGACCTGATCCTGCAAAAGAGGGTCCATGATAACATTAGTATAAAGTAAAGAGCACTGCTAGTTACCAAAAATCTAGGAAACACGAGAAGTTTTTAACTGAGAAGAACGACTATTTTACTACGCTGATCTGATGACCAATTTAACTAAATTGGATACATATTTATGCATAAATTTGCAACTGGAGGCCTTTGGGGAATTTGGGTCAGCAAGAATCAAGCGCATATAGCTGAAGCCCATAATGTACTGGAGGAGATCGTGATTAGCCCGCGCTAACAGAAACGAGAGACGGTAAGATTTCAAGGACTGAGAGCAGTTACGTGCTGCTGGTGGAAGTGTTCTTAAGGCCAGTTCTTTTGGTAGCTTTTTTGGGCTTCCAGAATAAGCTGCCCCCTACCCAGCTTATTCTAGAAGCCCAACCAAAAATATATTTTTAGAAGCCTACTAGTCAAGTCTTAATTAGTAGACTTCTAAAAATATATTTTTGATTGGTCTTCTGGAATAAACTGGGTAAGGGGCGGCTTATTTCAGCTTATTTTAGAAGCCAGCAAAAGAACTGGCCCTATAGGCCTTAAATACTTGTGTTTTATCAAACCACCAAAAAACGAACGATGTTTCATATGCAGATAGGGTGGTTCATAGCAGGTATTATGAGATTCCGATAGACTCCCAATTTAAAATCCAAGAGATAATCTTTTGAAGTCAATCTATATCAAGACACTTAGTACGGATTTTACCCATGGTCATTACTGAATACTTGTTTTAAGATTCACAAACTTTTCGTTACGAGTAATGAAGCAAGCCCTTATGTTTTTCTAATAGGTTAAGTACACGTTCCCTATAGCAATCTATTACAGATACAGATTTGCTAATAAACAATAAGCCAATATTCACCGCAGATGCTTTGGATGTGTCCAGATGCGGAAGTATAGAAGTGTGCATGCAAACCTGCAATTCAGATAATTGATCCACATATTCTTTTGGAAGAATATCCACCCTGGTGGAGAATTGCTGCCCTATTTTAATAAATGTGGGGCCTAATCTCAAAATACTCTCCTTGAGCCACTTGGCAAGAACTTTCCTCCTCATTACCCTTTTCTCTTCCGTCATCCCCCCTGCAGGTAATTCATCGGCATCAAGGGATGCCTTATGCAGACAATTTTACTAAGAATATGTAGGGAACTTTAGGACAGAAACGAACACCATCCAGTAAGTCAGTGAACTGTTTAAAATGCAATACACCCTGTTTATAAGATGAAGGATTTTAAGCCGGCATCCTTTCTCCATGTTATCATATAGTACTTCCTGTTATATGTTCAAACAGTAAGGTGCCTATTATGACATGTAACCTAAAGTAGTTGGATTACACTTCGTCTCAAAAGCCATGGACTTGCCTATTATTTTCAAAGTAGAAAAATAAGTCCAAATCTGCCTCTCAAGTATCTTGGTAACAAATATACTAACACAAATAAACATGTAAGGCTGCACGTGGTTGACAAGTAAAGCCTAAATGTGCAAAAAATATGACACATAAAACAATCATTTGTTACTTTATGGAATATGACCCAAAGATTTGCAAGAAACTGACATTTAGTGGAGTACGAAAAGATAGAAATTCAGGTACCTAAGCTTTGTGGTATAAAACCTTTAATGTAGTACTGTGTCATTTCTGTTTGCGTGATTAAGTTCTAACCTCGATAAGTGAACTTCTGGTTGTTGAGCCAAACCTTGAATATAAATGCAAAGACAGAGCCCCATATCTCCAGGGTTCTTTGAATCGTTGAATAGGTTTTAAACCGATTCCAACGACCACCAGGAACAACAGACACCTGCAAGATTTAGATTTTCAACCCAGAATGAGAAAGCAACAATAATGACATAAGATAAACATTTCAGCTGATCCCAGATGAACAACAATATTAACACAAATCATGGAGCCAAAATGTGCATGACGGTAAGTCATGCTTCCATCCGCACAAGCTGAAAGCACTACGGGGCTGACAGAACAAACAACCGACAAGCTTGTTTACTTCTCTCCACCACGGTGCCTATTCTATTACTCCTTTCTGTCGATGCTATTACCCTGCCTTCCCTGAATTTAACTTCATTCCAGCTAGAACAAAATATGAATGACCTACTCCTTGCATTACACATTTACACTGACGTGTCACTTAAGTCTTTAGTCAAAGCAACATCGCAGTCCGGCTTACTACAGGAGATATCGCACATCTGTCTCAGAAAACAAAAATGGCACAACCCACTGGTCCCACACACTGACAGACGCATACTTAGGAATAGGAAAGCCGAGCAAACAAATATTCACCTTGGGCATGGCCTCCCCGTCGCTTCGCTTAAACCATGCGTCCTCCCTGCCTATCTCCTCCACTCTCTCCTTCCTCCTCCTCTCATCCTCACCCGGCCCACAGCCGGATACCACAGAAGTGCCAGACCCGGATGCCACGGGCTTCACGCTCGCGCCGTTCCCACTCCCACTCGCACTTCTGTTGCTGTTGCCGTTTCCGTTGCCGTTGGACCCGAGGTACGCCTCCACCGCGGCATCGTCGTACCCGAGCCTGCTCGCGCTCCCGTTGAGCCCGAACTTCCTTGCTTCCTCCTCAGTAAGCGCAGAGGAGGACTGTTCCTCGAGAATAGCAAGAACGAGGCGGTTCTTTGATCGGCGGCGGAAGCGGAGCGGTGGCGGGGGGCGGCGGAGGCGGAGGTGGTCGGGGACGGAGAGCGAAGAGGAGGCGACGAGGGAGGCCGCCGCGGCCGCGATGGACATGGCGGGGCGGAGAGCTAGGGTTTGGCTGTGGGGGTCGGGGGGGGGGGGGGAGTGGAAGCGAGGGGAGGCGGCGGGGGAGGGAGTGGTGTGGAGGAGAGAGCGAGGCGGGGGAGGAGAGAGGTGGTGGGAGGGGAGCCACATGGTTGGCACGGAGGATGAGGCGATCTCACGTGTGGAGAGGTGATTGGGGCGACGGTGAGTGATGGGGCCCAGTTGGTGGGGTAAGATCACGTGGAAAGTTTCTCTCTCTCTTTTTCTTTTTTCTTTTTGGGAAATCTTATCTGCGTCCGTTAGATTTTAAGCCCCTCCCAACGAACGTTGTTGTAGCCGTTTGATTCTGTTGCAGGGATCTTGGCGCACGCTACCAGCCACGTCACCGCAATTGGATCGTTCGCTGTTGTGCGGATCGTAGCGAATGACTTATCCATTTTCACCCACTCGCCCTCACCCTCCACAGAACACCCTGCATTCCCCCGCTCGTCCAACCCCTCCCAGCCGAATCTCCGGCGATCCCCGGCGAGGTTTCTACGACGGCGGCCGGCGGACTGTCGCGATTCCGGGCGAGGGATGCGCGTTGGTCCCTGTGTAGTCATGCGGCGGAGCGACGTCTGCCCTGGCGCGTGCCGCAGCAGGCAGAGGAGGCGGGATTCACATCCCCAGCGAGGGTGTTGCGGCCTTCCGGCACGCAAAGACCGACCTGTCTGTGAGGGTGGTCTGGTCTGCCGCCAGGAGGAGACGGCGAAGTCGACGATGGGTGGCTCTCGCGCGGGGTGCGGCGGATATCACCTAGGTGGATTCCCGCGACGCGGCTGGCTTGGCAGGCGGCGCAGAGGGGGGGTGGGGGGAGCGGCGACTGCACCTGGCCAAGAGCGGAGCAACTGTCGAGGATGGCTGCGCGACGGGAGAAGGCCTAGGTCGTCGCCAGCGAGCGGAATGAAGCCGAGGTTCATCCCACCGATCCACAACTGCTTCATTTCTTCTCTTTCTTCGAATGATACGAACAAACATAAACTTGCTTGTCTATGGTTGTGTATGTTGTACAGAGGCATGCAATTTTTGCCATCCTTTTGTGGTTGCTCCTAATTTTGTTTAGATCTCCCTTTTTTGTAGATGTGAGGATTTGAAATGGGATTGAGTAAACCCATGGCAGTTTTGCATAATTTGTTTTGAATGTCCCCCATGGCAGAAGTTGTTGACATTTAGGATTAGCAGCAAATTTGATCAAGCCCATGGCAATTTGTAGATTCTTCATATTTGTATCTTATTCACATGGCAATTTGTTGATATACCATGGCAAATTAACCATGTATGCTTTAGTAAATGAACTATGTATTGTCATGGCATTTTCAGAGATACCTTTCTGTGGCATTTTTTGGGTATGTGTTTGAACATGTTGTATAGTGGTGCTCCATGGCATTTCTTAAATGTCTGTAGGGAAGAAGAGAGCTGCTAAATTTTTAACATGTGTCCCCATGTCATTTTTAACATTGTGTTCCATTGCAATTTAACAATGGTCCCCATGGCAAATTATATTTTGTAGAAACTATGGCAAATTATATTGCAATGTATATATACCCTACAAATTATGTTTGTTACATATCACATGAAACTTTGGGTTAGGGAGGAGAGGCGGAGGGTAATTCACGGCATTTTTTGTATATAGCATTGCAAATGAACTAGCCATGGCAATTCTTACATGAATCGTTCTAAGAACATGGCATTTTGTTAACTAGCGGCATGGCAAGTTTTACTAGGCGACATGGCAAAATTCATAACATGGCAATTTTGACATTGTTTTTTACCATGGCATTTTCTACATGAACAATTCTAAAAAAAAACATGGCATTTTGTTAAGTAGCGACATGGCAAATTTTTACTAGGTGACATGGAAATTTTCAGAACATGGCATTTTCAACATTGAATTGCCATGGCAATTTCTACATGAACTGTTCTAATTTCAATTGTGTATCCCGCATTTTTATTCAAGTGGGACCAATTTTATCTACAACCATTGCATTTTTCCCGAACTTTTTAGTGATAGTACATGGCGAAATGTTTTTTGCAAAGTGACATGGCAATTTTTTAATTGTCACACGACAAAGTTATTATGTGAACCATGGCAAAGTCATCTACTGGCTCATGGCATTTTTTATATTCTGTAGATAGCACGGCAACTTTATTACTTAGGCCATGGCATTTTTTATAAATCTGATCTTGTGCATTTTCTCTATAGGCAGCATGACACTTTTATTAGTTAGACCATGGCAATTCTATAATCAGATCATGCTAGTTTTGTTGTATGCAGTATGGCAATTTCATTTATTTTTTAGACCATGGTTCAAGTTTAATAGTATGTATGCCATGGCAACTTAACTAGTCAGAACATGATAGCTTTATTACATGCATCATGGCACTTTAATTACCTCAAGTATGGCATTTTATTTTTTTACAACATGGCATTTTTGTATGAAATGATATGGAAATTTCCTTTATTTTTTAAACCATGTGGCAAGTTTAATATGTATGCCATAACAACTTAATTAATCAAAACATGGTAGCTTTATTATAGGAATCAATGGCACTTTAATTACTTCAAGTATGGCATTTTAATTTTTGAAGAAACCATGGCATTTTTTAAGAGCATGTCATTTTAATTTTAAAGAGCATGGCATTTTTATTTGCAAGAGCATGGCATTTTTATTATAAAGAATATGACATCTTTTTATAGAGCATGGCATTTTTATTTTAAAAATGACATCATTTTTATTACAAAGAGCATGGAATTTGTTTTACAGAGCAATGGTATTTTTTATTTGCAAGAGCATGGCATTTTTGTTATTTAGGAGCATGGCATCTTATTTTAAAGAGCATGTCATTTTTGTTTTTGTAAGAGCATGGCATTTTTGTTTTTGTAAGAGCATGGCATTTTGTTATTTAAGAACATGACATTTTATTATCAAGAGCATTACAGTTTTTTTAATTAAGAGCATGGTGCTTGCTCTCGCCAAAGTTATTGGGATTCCCCCAAGTGTAAGGGTGAAGCAGAACAACAACAAGTATTCCCCTCAGTTAGATAACCAAGGATATCGATCCAGCAGGAGCTTCTCCCAGCGAACAAAGTAAGCAACACCTGCACACAAAACACAAAACAACTTGTCCCCAACATGGTAAGAGGGTTGTCAAACCCCTTGTCTTTTCAGACACAAGATTAAACGCAATAGATAGAGATAATTGGTAGCAAAGTAAAATATAACAGTAGCAATTGTATAGAAGAACTCAGTAATGGAGAATAGACCCAAGGGGCCATAGGTTCACTAGTGACATTTCTCTCTGTCAAACAAATGAGTGGCATGCTAAACAAATTACAGTTGGGCACCGATTAATATTGCAATATTTATGACTATGATCATTCATGGTATAAAAATCTCATATAGGCATTACGTCCGTGATAAGTAGACCGTTAATCCAACTGCATCTACCACTAATACTCCACCCCAAAACTGCTATCCAACATGCATCTCGAGGTATTAAGTTTACAAGAAATAGAGCATTGCAATAAGCATGATGACATAATGTAGACAACAAAACATCAATTAATATGACGAGACACCACTGTGTTATCCTTAGTGGCAACAATATAAATACATGTCTTGTCCCTTTCTGTCACTAGGATATAGAGCACCCGCAAGATTGAATCCACTACAAAGCACCAATTCCTCTAAAGAAAAACCCTTCGAACTTGGCCAAAGAAGATAGATAGATCAGAGAGCATGCAAAGCTATTTAATTATACAGCAAGAAAACCTCAAAAGATTCAATTGATTTTAATGAACAATATGATTCATAAAATGATAATCCATCATGTCCCAACAAACACACCACAAATTTTTTGATCCCAATCATGTGAGGCAGCTCACGGGAACATGATATTGAAGATTCAAATAGAAAGAGTCATCTAGCTAATACTATGGACCCTAAGGTCCTGATGGAACTATTCACACATAGTCATGGAGGGAGCAAGGTTGATGAAGAAGCCTTCAGCAGAGCTCCGAAACAGGCCTTCAGATTGGATCTTCGCGAAACAGGAACTTGTGGCGGCGGAAAAATTCTTCTGTAAATATGGAGGAGGTTTTGGTATTTATAGGAATTTATGGCGGTAGAATGGACGAAAGGCAATGCAGATGGGCCACACATGGCCTAGGGGCGCGCCAGGTGGCCGTGTGGGCCCCCTGTGGCTCCTCTCGATCTCTCCCAAAGCTTCCGGGGTACGTCGTCACCCGAAAAAAATCATATTAAATCGGCAAGTTATTTTGACCTCCGTAGATATTGATTTCCTGTAAAACCAAAAACATGCAGAAAACAGGAACTCACACTGGGCACTAAATTAATATGTTAGTCGATAAAAATAATATAAAATGGTATAAAAGTATACAAAAGTGATAATATAATAGAATGGAGCAATAAAAAAATTATAGATATGTTTGAGACGTATGACATGACATTTTAATAATAAATAACATGGCATTTTTATTTTTAAGAGGATGTCATTTTTTATTTTTTATGGCATCACAATTCTTGTGTGTTTTTTTATGTTTTTGGAAACAAAGATATGTAATCTAAGATGCGAAAAAAAAAGATATGTAATCTAACTGGGGCTTATCCAGATAAAAAAACGGATGGCAGTTTTTAAAGTTTAGCATGACAACTTTATTTTTTTCCTATATATAATCTTTTTTGTTAAATAATTTTTTAGTTTTTTAGTTTATGATTTTTTTTAAATAAACTGCTATCTGGGCCTAGCCCATTTTGTTTGTTCGTGCAGGCCACCTGGATCGTTCGCTGGTTCGATCCTTCCCTAGCGATCTTTACGTTCGCTGGATCCCTCCCTTCAGCTGATGTTCCCCAGTTATTGGGGTTCTTCTTTTTTAATTGATGGTGGACAGTTTGTTTCTTTTGGAGAAAACGTGGAAATATTTGACCTTTAGGTTGGAGTTGTGTTTTTTTAAGTAACCACATGTATAGTATTTCATTAGACAAATGAATTACGAAGAGTACACACGTTGTCACCAAAAGAGACATACATAGATGTCTTGCAATATTGCATCAAAGACTTCAAGAAGTAAAAGTATTCACTCGTAGAATCTTGTAACATGATGAAATATTGCCTACCATGTTCCTCTGCAGCTGCCGAGACAATGCTGAAGAAAGAGAGAAACTGTCGTCATACATAGATCTGAAAGGGCACCTTCGCATAAAAGGATGCCGATGAACCAGACCGCTGCAAATGATGAGGCCGAGGCTTTGTGGCACGTCGACCGGGGTTCTTCCCCGTGTTTGCTAGATCCCATCATCGTCAACATCATATGACGCGGTCGAAGAAGAAGAATGTCCTTGCTTGCTACCATCCAAACACATGTAGTGACCCGGATTTTGTAGGATCTGAATCTCTGTGCTTCTGTGCTACCACTGGATCATAGCTAGCACACACAGTAATAAGAGTGAGTATCAATAAAACATACATCATTTTACTACAATGATAGATCCAAAATTATATTAATACATACCATTGGCACAACTCGATGTTGGCTCATAATACAGCAGAAATATACGTAGTGCTAAGTTAGGGCTCCATCAACGCCACTGGGCTCGTTGAGTGTAGACCATAACCCTGTCGCCTCTTATTCTATCGAAATCTGCACATGACAGGTGCAGGTGAGTACCTGAAATGTACTCGCAAGTTGCAAAGGAAAGTATAACAAATTATATATGTAGGGTAAGCAAAGAATTGGTACTGTTTTGTTTGCGTAAAGCCAATTTTGTCCTATACTAAATATTTACAAAACTTTTTCCCACACTAGATTTTATATAAGATAAATAATTTAGGGTTGGTAGGTACATAAAGTGTCCCAACTCCAACCTAACTCATGACACCCTCCATGAGGCCCAAAATACCGCTACACTACCTCATCATTACAACATACGTGCCTAGAGCCATATAGGAACATCAATTAATGTGACGAGACACCGTCGTTTTATCCTTAGTGGCAAGAATACAAATACGTGTCTTGTCCCTTTCTATCACTGAGATATAGACCACCGCAAGATTGACCCCACTAAAAAGCACCACTCTCTCTGAAGAAAAACCCATCGAACTTGGCCAAAGAAGATAGATAGATCGGAGAGCATGCAAAGCTATTTAATTATACAAAAAGAAAACCTCAAAAGATTCAATTAATTCCAATGAACGATCTGATTCATAAAGTGAAAATCCATCATGTCCCAACAAACACACCACATAATTACATTGAATTGATCCCGATCATGTGAGGCAGCTCACGGGAACATGGTATTGGGGATCCATATATATATATATATATATATATATATATATATATATATATATATATATATATATATATATATATATAGAGAGAGAGAGAGAGAGAGAGAGAGAGAGTCATCTAGCTACTACTACGAACCCTAAGGTCCTAATGGAACTACTCACACATGCACATAGTCATGTAGGCAACAACGTTGATGAAGAAGCCTCCGGCAATGGTTTCCCCCTCCGATAGAGCTCCGGAACAGGCCTCCAGATTGGATCTTCATGAAACAGGAACTTGTGGCGGCGGAAAAATTCTTCTAAAAATATGGCGGAGGGTTTCAGTATTTATAGGAATTTATGGCGGTGGAATGGAGGAAAGGCTGTGCAGGTGGGCCCTGCATGGCCTAGGGACGCGCCCTAGGGCAGGGGCGTGCCAGGTGGCCGTGTGGGCCCCTTGTGGCTCCTCTCAATCTCTCCCGAAGCTTCCTAGGTCCTTCATTGCCTGAAAAAATCGTATTAAATCAGCAAGTTATTTTGACCTTTGTAGATATTGATTTCCTGTAAAACCAAAAAATGCAGAAAACAGGAACTGGCACTGGGCACTAAATTAATAGGTTAGTCCAAAATAATAATATAAAATGGTATAAAAAGTATACAAAAGTGATAATATAATTGCATGGAACAATAAAAAAATATTGATATGTTTGAGAAGTATCAGCATCCCCAATCTTAATTCTTGCTCGTCCTTGAGTAGGTAAGTGATAAACAAAGATAATTTTTTATCTGCAATGCCACATAACATAATTTTGATTGAATGATGTAATGTGGTATGAACTCGAGACAAAAGTGATTCAAAGCAATAATCTAAAATTGATAACAAGCAAGTAACATCAAAATGTGTAAACAAAATTACTATTGCTTTTTCATGGATAAATGTTCTCATGTAATACCAATCAGTACTCGTATGTATCACAATCATGTCCCCAATTGCTCAAGGCTTTATCATATTCAAACATCTTATCATAACGCAATCCAGTCCTTCAGTCAAGTAACCGAATCCATGACGAGCCCTTTTCAACCACTCAGCACTTCGCTCAATGCTCAAGTCACAAGCCTTTATCTTTGCACTTTGGATGGCAAATAGAATGATGATGGGGATTTTTATAAGTAGATTTTTTTTTGAGAAAGTCTCACACCAATGCAGCTGATCGCTAGGCAATGGAGAAGCCCAAGGAGTTGAACCCCGCTGGCCAATGCCTACTCTGGAAAACGAGATGGATTGGGCTTCCAATTTGATGGAGAAAGCCACCCGGAAGGAAAGGGATCTCATCCAGGCTACCAAGGATGAAGAATTGGTGCACATCGCCAGCATAGCTGCAGAGGCCGCAAGAGTTAATGCTGCTGGCCGTTCTAGTGCCGCGGCAACTGGAGATGATGATGAAGAACATCTTGATGAAGAAGTTGCCGAGGAACACCAAGAGGAGCCTGCCGGAGACGAGGTTGCCGGAACTGAGGTTGCCAGAGATCTTGAAGAGGAGGAAGCCCTCGGGCCCCAAGGAAGAGGACACGCCGTCTTCGAAGGGCGGCCAGCCAGGAACCGGTACATGCTTCTTCGCCAGGAGCTGGTCCTGTCGTGAAGAAGACGACCACCAAGACCGGCCATCAGGAAGAAGTGCGCCAGCAACCAGTTCGGCGCCCTCGAACTCAGTCTTCATCTTCCCAGCAAGAGGCTGCCGGGGAAGTTGGGTCTTCTCAGCCGGCAAGTTCATCTCCTCCGGCACTTAAAAGGGCCAGAGAGTCGCCTCCGCCGGCAAGATACGATCTCTCCGTCCTCAGCGAGTCCGAAGACGAGGAGTAAGTACATTTATTGGCCTTCATTAAGTCTTAACTCCATCTTGATCATGGTTTTTGAGTTGATTCTTTTCTGCTCTTGTAGAGACACAGAGCCACTTGTGCAACGGTCCAAACGAGCCAAGGCCGCGGTGGAAGGCGAATCTGCGGCGAGTGCTGGACAAGGGGGTGTACTCACTGATACTATTATCGTCAGCCCCCAGTCCAGCCCCCAGCACGAAGTTGAGGTGCGATCCTCGTGCGCCGGCACTGGCGTTGATGCTTCTTCCTCTGGTCTCGACAAGGAGGTGGGAGAACGCCACCAGGAGTAAAAGCGCCAAGAGGCGGATCCTGCCGTGGTTCCTCCGTTAACCACCATCTCGGGGAGTGCTTCACCGACAAGGGCCTTCACTGGTGAGCCTGTCCGCACTGATATAGTCCCGGCAGACGAGGTTGCCGGAGACCGTGCGGCAGCAACCGAAGCTACCGGGGAAGGGAATGCCCTCCCACAACAAGCATCAACAGATAATCCACTTGTTTCCGAACACCTTTCATTTCTCTTTTGTTTTCTTGAACTTGACTTGTCAATTGAATCTTATTTTTGTCCTTTGCTTCTGTCTCTTTCCACAGCTCCAACTTCTCTCGAAGAAGGCGAAATTATTGCAGAAGTGGCAGATATTGCAAAAGACGCCGCCAATGAAGCCACCAAGGTTGCTGCTGAGGAAGATCTCGTGCAAGTTGCTGAAGAGGCCAAGGAAATCCCCGAAGAACCTGAGAGGCCTTCTAGCAATACATCTGATCCCGCCAGCATGGATGTGGAGATGGCGCCCGTCAATATTACCGCGCCGAACCCCAACAACTAGCCAGCAACGCCCTTCTTGCAGATCCCGTTGAGCAGTTTGGCGCTGGTCGCTTCTCAACGAGAATCTGGAGCCCCCAGTTCATCAGGCACTTTAGAGCTAGATTTCGATGCAGAAATTGCTCGCATCCTCGCCTCCATCCCCAAAGACACCCTCGAATCTGACAACGCTGCCGATAGCACAGCGGATCTTGCCTTCCTGGAAACCATGGCTGCAGGCCTCAGAGATGTGCAAGAACGCTACGGCAAGCGATGGGATAAGCTCCAAAACGAGCACGCAGCTCTGGAGGTTATTGAGGAGAATTTGAAGAAGAAAGCTGAGGATATTCGAACTTGGTATAATAATCAAGCCAACAACCTGAGAAGGCAGGAAGAAAAGTTTGCCGCTGCCCAGGAGAAGGCGACGGCCTTGGACGGCAAGCTGGCAGAGCGCGAGGCACAGCTCAACGCCAAGGAAAGGGATCTTGCCGCACGAGAAGAGGCCCTTGCCGCCAAACTCCACGGCAAGGATGAAGAAATTGAGAAGCTCCTTGAGCTGAGGACTCAAGAGTTGGAGAAAAATCACAAAGAGCTTATCGAAACTCAAGCTCAAGAGAATGCCGTCAAGCTCAAGGAGGCTACCGACAATGCTGCCGCTGCCAAGGCAGATATTGAGATCCAGGTGGGCAAGCTGAAGGAGGAACTTGCCGGTAACGATAAAGAGATCGAGACTCTCAAGGGCGAAGCGCAGAAAGCAGCCCTCACCTTAGGGGAGCTGCAAACATAGCTCTCATCCAAGAATCAAGATCTTAATACCGCCACTAAGGCAACTGAGGATTTGAAATCCAGACTTGCCGGCCTGGAAACAGATCTTGAATCCACCAAGGAACGGGAAAGGCTCTTGACGGAGAAGCTTGACGCAGAAGAAACTCTCCGGGAAGACACCGAGAACAAATTTACAGAGCTGCATGAGGTGCTCTCCCTTTGGACGAAGAGGCTTGTTAATATAGCTGAGCGCCTAACTTCGCAGCTTGTCGTCATGGATATGAAGAGTTGGAGTTTCACCGTCAATGAACATGAAACTAACAGTGCTAGATTGACCAAATTCTTCGATGGCCTCATTGATGCACTGAAAACGTATCATGACGACAGGTCCGCCTCATTTGCCGATGAATCCCGGAAGTTCGCGCGCAACGTCCTTTACAAGGTGCTGCTCAAGTTCGTGCACCGCCATCCTGACCTTGACCTCTCCGGAATCTTCAGAAAGCTGCCGCAGGACACCGATGTCACCGCCGCCCACAAGATCGTTGCTCCTCTCGCCGACAAGATTCTCCAAGTTCCTCCAAGTTCCCAGGGTCCAAGGCGATCGTCGGGATTAAGCTTGTCGTCACACTCACCACAGTGCTGTCATGTAAAAGATACATTTGACCTTATGTTAGATCTGCACTGGTTTTGTGATGTAATATAACTTATGTTTAATGAATGAATGTATGCTATATCCCTTGTTTCTCTTTGTCCTTGTATGATTTTTGATACCCTATGCATGCCAGAAGCTTGCCGGTACATGCACTTGCCGCGAGCACTTGAGGAACGGATCCTTAGCAGCCTGCTGGTAGTGTCGTGGCCGACAAGTTTTCCTTTGACGTTTTCAATGCGGCTACTTAAATTGTTGAGCGGACTCGAAACAAAGTAAGAGCGCAACTGATCACGACAAGGTTCCTTCGCGTGCAGGTTTTTCATACAAACACAGAATCGTTCAGGGGAAATTACAAATGTAACAAGGAATCTGCTTCAAAAAATTTCAACTTAGCTTTTCCTTGTCGCATAAAATCTTGTTGTACAAAATGATCACTTGAACGTCATTAAGTGGTATCCCCATCATCACTCCCCCCGGGAAACTTGCACGCGAGGGATCCTTCGGTCCTTTGAGAAAAAGAAATAAGAAACAAGAGTGGTTTGGAAACCTTGATGGTTCATTAACCATTTCATACAAGTCAAAGCGTAATCACAATATTACATGTATTCATACATAAACGAATGTACATGAAAAGTTGTGAAACACTTAGCTTTATTTCACTTATGCACAGGATCTGCGCCTGGCTTTGTACAAAGGGTTACAAGTCTTGCCGACAAAGCTTGTACAAAAGAGGTTGCCGGGAGGCCCGGCAACTGCGCCTCACGGGTAGAACTTGCAAAGATGCTCAATATTCCATGAGTTTTGCACTGGGATGCCATCTTCGGTCTCCAGACAGACTGCGCCAGGTCTGGTGACTCGCGCTACCCGGTAAGGGCCTTCCCACTTCGGCGTCAACTTGTTTGAATTCTTGGCGGATTGGATGAGCCGAAGAACAAGGTCGCATTCCTCAAGGCTCCGGGCATGCACTTTGCGGCTGTGATAGTGGCGCAAAGCTTGCTGGTAGCGTGTAGCTCGCACAGCTACCCAAAGACGATCCTCCTCAAGGAGCATTGTGTCATCTTGCCACAACTGCTCTTGCTCTGCCTCATCATAGGCATGCACTCGAGGTGACCCGTATGTGAGTTCTATGGGGAGCACCGCTTCTGCCCCATAGACTAGGGAGAATGGTATTTGGCCGGTGGCTCTATTTGGTGTCGTCCTGAGTGACCAAAGAATTGTCGGCAACTCATCAATCCAGTGCTTTCAGCACTTGTGTAGCCTGTCAAACATTCTTGTCTTGAGGCCTCGCAGCACTTCAACATTTGCTCTTTTCATTTGACCGTTGCTTCTCGGGTGAGCAACAGATGCAAAATAGATTTTGCTGCCAAGGTCTTGGATGTACTGCATGAAGGTGCGGCTCGTGAACTGTGTGCCGTTGTCGGTGATGACCCTGTTGGGAACACCAAAACGGCAAACTAATCCTTTGAAAAACTTGACGGCTGACTGTGCTGTCACCTTCCTCACTGGTTCTACCTCAGGCCACTTCGTGAACTTGTCGATTGCGACGTACAAGAACTGGAAGCCCCCGGTAACACGGGGAAAGGGGCCCAAGATATCGAGCCCCCAGACCGAGAAAGGCCAGGAGAGAGGTATTGTTTGAAGAGCTTGAGCTGGCTGATGTATATTTTTCGAATGGAACTGGCATGCTTCACACTTGGTTACTAGCTCAGTTGCATCCTGGAGGGCAGTGGGCCAATAGAAGCCTTGCCGGAAAGCTTTGCCGACAAGTGCTCTTAATTCTATATGAGAACCACATACACCCCCATGTATCTCTACCAACAGTTTTAGTCCATCTTCCTGGCAAATACACTTCAATTTCACCCCATTCGGTCTCTTTCTGTGCAGAATGTTATCCACAAACTGGTACATACTTGATTGACGGGCTACTTTCTCAGCTTCTTCTTGGTCATCGGGAAGTTCTCATGTTTGAAGGAAATGAACTATTTGCTGTGCCCAAGTCGGAGCCTGTGGCTTGACGACAAGAACTAAAGGCATCTCTTTGGCTATGGGAGCACTTGCCTCAGCGGCAAGAACCTGAGGTTCTGCGCAAAGCTGCTGCTCACCGACAAGCAAGTCGTTGTCTTCGGCAACCTTGTTGCCGCCGGCTTCTGGAAGCTCTGCCGAAAAATACTTGCCGGTGTTCAACTTTCTTCTTTTGCTGGCCTGCGTCGACGGAGTGACTGATGGTTGATTCAAATGGAGCACAAAAGTTCCCGGTTCCACAGGAAGCTTTTGAGCAGCACACTTTGATAGATGATTAGCGATGCTATTTTCCGCACGAGGAATGTGCTCTGTTTGCAATCCGTCAAAGTGTTCTTCCAATTTCCTCACTTCTTCCACATACGCTTCCATCAACGGGCTCTGATAATCTTTGTTTACTTGCTTCACAACAAGCTGTGAGTCTCCTCGGACGATCAATTTTCTGATCCCTAAATCCACTTCGATCCTAAGACCGGCAAGGAGCCCTTCGTACTCCGCAGTGTTGTTTGTAGCCTTCTCCCTGGGAAAGTGCATTTGAATTACATACTTGAGGTGCTCTCCGGTGGGTGCGACAAGCAGCACTCCGACACCGGCGCCTTGCAGTGAAAAAGCTCCGTCAAAGTACATGATCCATTCTTTATCTGTTTCTTTGCCGGGGAGGGCTGATTCTTGGATCTCTTCGTCTTGCGTTGGTGTCCATTCTGCAATGAATTCTGCCAAGGCTCTGCTCTGAATAGTTGACGTGCTCTCAAATTTAAGTGCAAAGCTCGACAACTCCAACGCCCACTCCACTATCCTGCCGGTTGCATCTAGATTTCTCAAAATATGCTGCAACGGAAAGCGAGTGACGACGGTGATCTCATGTGCTTGGAAGTAGTGGCACAACTTTCTCGAGGCCATGAGGAGACCAAAGAGCAATTTTTGCACCCCAGAATATCTTGACCTAGCCTCCTGTAAAAGGGAGCTTACAAAGTAAACTGGGCGCTGCACAAATTTCTTCTTGGGCACTACTTGTTGATCTGTTCCATTTGCTTGCACTGATTCTGACTTGTCGGCACCAGACTCTGCCGGAGAAGATTCCGGCTTGTCACTTGGCGAGCTTGCCGCTGTTGTTTCTTCGTCATCGACTTCTCTCTGTGCCACTAATGCAGCACTGACCACTTGATTTGTTGCCGCCAAATATAGCAGCAACGGCTGTTGTGGCTTAGGCGCAACTAGTGTTGGCGCAGAGGAGAGATATTTTTTTCAAATCCTGCAGCGTGGCCTCCGCCTCCGGAGTCCATTTCATTGGACCTGCCTTTTTCAAAATTTTGAAAAACGGCAAGGCGCACTCGGCAGACTTTGAAATGAATCTACTCAAAGCAGCCACACAGCCGGCAAGACGCCGCACATCCTTGACGCGCTTGGGTGCTTCGATTTGCTCAATAGCTTTGATCTTGTCGGGGTTAGCTTCGATTCCACGTTGAGATACAAAGAACCTGAGAAGCTTGCCGGATGGTACGCCAAACACACACTTCTCAGGATTGAGCTTGAGATTGATCTTGCGCAGATTTGCAAATGTCTCTTCTAAATCTTGAATGAATGTTGATTTGTCCTTAGTTTTAACCACTATATCATCCATGTATGCTTCCACATTTCTATGCAGCTGAGGCTCAAAACCAATTTGGACAGCCCTTGCAAAAGTTGAACCAGCACTCTTTAATCCGAAAGGCATACACACGAAGCAGTATGTGCCACATGGAGTAATGAATGTGGTTTTCTCCTCATCCTCCTTGGCCATGAAAATCTGATGATAACCAGAATATGCATCAAGAAAGGAGAGTAAATCACAGCCGGCGGTAGAGTCTACAATTTGATCAATTCGTGGCAAAGGGAAAGGATCCTTTGGACATGCTTTGTTGATATCAGTGTAGTTAATACAAAGTCTCCACTTTCCATTCGCTTTGCGTACTACAACTGGATTTGCCAACCAAGTTGGATGTAGTACACCTCTAACTAGACCAGCTGCCTCTAGCTTCTTTATCTCTTTAACAATGAATTCTTGACGTTCCAAAGCTTGCTTCCTGACCTTCAGCTTGACGGGCCGAGCATGAGGACAGACGGCAAGGTGGTGCTCGATTACCTCCCTGGGAACGCCGTGGATGTCAGATGGTTGCCATGCAAACACATCAACATTCGCCTGCAGGAAGGCAACGAGCGCGCTTTCCTATTTGCTGTCAAGGGAGGCACTGACGGTGAAGGTACCGCCCGTGCCATCCTCCTTTGCTGGCACTTTCTTTGTCACTGGTGGAGCAGCTTTGGACTTCTTGGCGGTAGAGCTCTCTAGCAAATCCTCGACGGGTGCGCAGCACTCCGAAGAGGCGCGCTTCCCGGAAGACTTGTCAGAAGTCTTGCCGCTCTTCTTGCTCTTCTTCTTCTCATTGGCAGGAGCGGGTGCTTTGGCAGCAGATGCTGCAATCGCCTCTCTATACATCTTGTCAACGCAGATAATTGCATCCTTCTTGTCAGAGTTGATGGTTATGACACCCATCGGCCCTGGCATTTTCAGCATGTTGTAAGCATAATGGGATGCTGCCATGAATTTTGCCAAGGCTAGGCGACCAAGAATTCCATTATACGGCAAAGGAATCTTGATGACATCAAAAACTACTTTCTCTGTCCTGTAGTTCAATTCCCCGCTAAACGTCACCGGCAATGTGATCTTCCCCTTGGGCTGACTTCTTCCTGGGTTTTCCCCTTGAAACGTACCAGTTTTCTCGAGCTCCTCATCGGGAATCTGTAGCCTCTTGATAACTTCCGGAGAGATCAGGTTGAGACCAGCCCCACTGTCAACTAACATTTTTGTCACCTGGAGATTGCGTACTGTTGGTGAAACCAACAACGGCAAACACCCGACCGCAGTTGTGCGATCAGGGTGGTCCTCGGCGTCAAAAATGATAGGCGTGTGTGACCACTTGAGTGGCTTCTGGGTGCCTATTGCCGGTTCCGCCGCATTAACTTCACGCGCCCACTGCTTGAGCTGGCGGTGAGAAGAGTGCAAAGATGCACCTCCGTTAATGCACATAGCATCAGTTGCTTTCTGGAATTCCTGCTCACTGGAGTCTCTGTCATCCTCCTTATCACTACCATCATCATCCTCTTTCTTTTCACGGCCTCAAGCAGGCTTCTCCTTCTGCTGCTTGGCCTTGCCGCGATGGCCTCCTCGACCACCGCGGCCCTTCTTGCCAGATCCGCCAGCACCATCCTGGCCCTTCTCTTTGTCGCGTTTTTCATATTCAGCTTTCTGCTTCTCAGCAAGGTGCTCGACTTGTCGGCACTCTTGGAGATCATGGCCCTTGGTGCGGTGAATCTTGTAGTATGGCCCATCAGATTTGCCGGCCTTCTCGTTCGCCGCCACCTCCTGACAAGCGGCGCATATAGCAGCCTCCTTGCCGGAGTTCTCCGTTTTGGCTTTCTTGGCGGTGTTGGAGTTGCCGGACCCTTCGACAGCCATCATAGTTTTGCCTTTGCACTTCCTGTTGTGCTTTCGGTCCTTCTTCTTTGGGGTGGCAACATCGTCATCCTCGGAGTCCACCTCGGCACCAGCGTCCTCCCCGAGAAGTCTCCTTCCTTCCTCAGCGCGCGCGCACTTATCCGCCAATGTGTAGAGCTCGTTGACGGTCTTCGGCAGCTTGATGTTCATCTTTTCCCGCATCCTTCGATTGCGCACGTTCGTGTGGAAGGCGGCAATCACGGCTGCGGGGTGCACATCTGGGATATTGCGGTGCACGCGGCTGAATCTTTGGATGTACTTGTGCAAACTTTCACCATCTCTTTGTGGGATCACTTGTAGGTCGCTGGGCTGACCAGGGGCCTTGTGGCCTCCGGTAAAGGCACCAACAAACTCATTGCAAAGATTTGACCACGAAGAAATGGAGTTCTCCAGCAAGTTCATCAGCCAAGATCTCACGTTGGGCTTCAGCACCATTGGAAAGTAGTTGGCAAGAATCTTCTCGTCTCTTCCTCCGGCAGCTTGCACGACAATCATGTAGATGCCCAGAAACTCTGCCGAGTTCAGCTTGCCATCTTACTTTTCTGGTACTTCTGGCTTGAAGGCCCGGACGGACGGCCAGCGGACTTGCCGCAGCTCACGAGTGAAGGCTGGACATCCAACCTCGTAAGGCAGATATCCGCCAACCTCGGGCGCAGGCTCATCAACGACTGGGCCATTGCGCGCATCGGATTGATGACGCGCCTCCAGGCGCCTCTCGATGGTAGTATGGGCATCCTCTACCCGCCTGTCTTGTAGCACTTGCCGCTGATCTTGTCGCACCCGTGGATCCGAAGAAGCCATCGACACCTCGTCGGGCTCTGCGGTTCGTTGGGTTTGCCGCGGCTGCTGACGTTGCTGATGTTAAGGTTGTTGCCACGGAGGTGATTGCACCGTTGGTGCAGCGCCACCGACACGACCACCAGTTGGAGCTACTGGTGTGATTCGCGGACGCCGTGAGGGTTCCGCTTGCTGCGACTTGCTCGTCTCGGCGAATCCGATGAGGCTCTGAATGGTGGCTCTCCACTCATCCATCTTATCCGCCGTTGGAGGGAAGTTTAGCAGCATTTGGGATCGTGCCATCGCCTCTGCTGCTGTGGCTGGCATGGCCGAAAGCGAAGAACGTGATGTCGCTCTACTCCTGGCAGAGCCAGTAGGAGCGCCGTTACGATCTTGCTGCCGCGGCTCATGTCCAGCAGCGGGCTGACATGGCGGAGGTGGTGCCTGAGGATCTGGAACTTGATCGACAAGAGTCTTGCCATGTGGTTGCCGCCGCCCTGAGTCGTCGACGCCGCTCGGAGTTGCGCCGCGCCCATCATGCGACGGGCGTGGCGTATGTTCTAATGCAGCATCCCTGGACGCCGTCGTGGCGGGATCTTGACTTGCGCCGGCCCGGGCATTGTTGTTCCGGTGGCTGCGCTCGTCGACGCGGCGAGGAGGAGGAAGACGTCCATCCGCTCCGCCTGCGCCGTTGCGGCTTTGCTCGCCAGAGGGTCGAGGAGGTTGACCGCCTCCAGTGCCTCCGCCTCCTGCTCCAACCACAGTGGGCATGGCGACCGCGCCACCTGTGCCGGTCGTGCGAACCGCGGTGTCCGCACCGCCCGTGTTGGCTGCGCCGCCTGCGGATACGTGCAAAGGAACTTTGGAAGTGGAGGGAGCCATCATCGTGATGCCCTTCTTCCTGGGAGCCATCGACGACGAGGAATATGGTGATGAAGCTGATGAAACTGACACGCAATCTAATGATTCAGGTTCGCGCAAGTGATCTCCCTACCTGGCGCGCCAAAGATGTAATGCATACGACCATCTATGGGGCCATTTAGCCCCTTTGCGGTTCGACTAGGGGAATGCACAAGCACAAAGAGCAGAATCAGCAGAGAACACAATGGTTTTTACCCAGGTTCGGGCCACCGTGAGGTGTAAAACCCTACTCCTGCTTTGGTGTATTATGTGTGGAAAGCTCAAGTACAAGGTGCGCTTCGTCCCGGCAAAGTGTGGAGGGAAGCAGCTACGCATGCAAAATGAGCTAGAGTGTCTAAGGATCCATCCTTGTAAAGGTTGCCCTGGCCCTCCTTTTATAGCTCAAAGGGGTAACCACAGTGGCAAAACAGTCATTACAAGTTGATTAGATAGCAAACAGTGCTATCATACTAACTCTGCCGGTTTAGGACAAAAGCATTTAATGCTCCGTTAAGTGTCATGTGGAGGAGGAGCCCCGGCAAGGTTTCTGCACCGCTCGCCCAGCTACCTCATATTATCTTGACATGCCTCCTGGACGGGTGTCATTAAAGGTAAATCTCCTTCCAGCGGGATGACACGTGCCCCGACAAATCTCACCAAACTGCCTGCGCGGTCAACACCTCACCGATTAGTGACTAGCTGCTCGTGCGGTGGAGCGCTGGCGAGCTGGCGGGACCTTGCCGGGCACGGAGCTTGCCGGGCCTTCATCTTGCCGGCTCAACCCTTGCCGGCAAGGGTTGCCTTTTACCTTCAACGATTGATAAATGCCTTCAATGTTGATCTTGATGCTTCTCCATGGTTTCGCAACCATCTTGAATATTTAACCTTGATGATCTCCGGCAAGCCCCGGCCTCTAGCTGTGCTACCACTGTCTGTGCATAAGTCAGGGTATAAAAGTACCCATGTTTTTATACACCGACAGATTGCAATAAAGCAATACATTCAGTAGTAGAGCAATTTGTTGAATGTATAATTTGGCTACTAGGTATTTTATGGGCCAAATTAATTTAAATGTGTGGTTAAATTATTGGTTGACATATTTATTTTTTGGACTTGCTGTTTATTTTAAAATGCAGGCTTGTCAGGCGTAGCAAGCTACTTTACCCAAGACAAATATATGGAGTTTCGCATGGACTAGCGGCTACCTGGACAAATTCTCATACACTGGGCTAAACCGTGGTTGCTAAGATGAAGGATTTTTAGCATGAGTAATGAAGTCAGCGTAAGCAAAGGTGCAAGCACATATGGTGGATGATTAATCCTTATTATCTAGTGTGATAGCGACCTTGCCGAAATATTTTATTCCTATATACAAGAGTCCTTATACGTGAATATGGCCTAATACGTAGCATGTAGATTTTGTAGGCGTGTACTACATGGTAACCGAATCAAGGAGGGACAAGTCCTATTCGGTTCTAGTTTTGGAGTTGTATTCCTGTACCGCAAGTCGCCGTGTACGCCAAGTCCCGCGTGCCTTATATAGGCCACGGCCGATTGAGAAAAACAACAATCAATCTATTCACTAAAATACTCTATCTTTTATCTACGTTTGTTTCTTGTTCGTTTTCTCTGCCAAGCCATAGCAGCCCTAGGGTTTGGTTGATCTTTCCTTTTTGCGCTCAAAAGCGGCAGTCTCTCCTCCACGAAAGCAAGGAAATCTTTGTTGCTTTGCTCGTAAAGCAATCATTCGTCATTATGAAAGCACGACGGTTATCGTGGTGTCGCGCGGCAATTTTGCATGGCAACACAATCGGTGACTCCGCTGGGGACGAGAAGAAGAAGAGGCACACGATGAGCACCGAGTCCAGGAACGGGAGCGACATTGACCCGGAGAACGTCATCGCTGTCACACTCGATGATCTGTCGAAAGATCATCGGCGCGAGCTTGAACAGGAGCTTGAGAAAGAGAGGGTTGAGAGGATGAAGCTGAAGTTGGCTGGGTACCAAAAGACGAGGAACGGCGTCGTCAAAAAGGTAATTCTGAGCCCTTCTGATGCGTTCAACACTGAGGTAAAAAAACTCAACCGAAGAAATTGCTCATCTAATTGATGTGTCCGTAGCTAGTAAATATGGTTCTGATATGGAAAATACGGCACGTACAATTACTCAAGCAGTAGCTAGTAGAGTTGAAGAATTTAAGGTACAGTTTAATAAAGATCTTGAAAATTGTCTACCTGGCCATGTACGCTCATTAGTGCTACAAGTCAATGATGAATATTCTGGGAAAAAGCCGATGCCACCGCAAAATAGCGGATTCATTAATTTTCCTAGTCATATACATACACCTGGTGCGTCGGCTAATGTTACGCAGCTTCCTGTCCCTTTACCAAATAATCAAGATGGCCGGAACTATGTGGGCACTTCGGTTAATAATTTTGTTTCTATTGCTACTGCTCCTATTGTTCCGACTTCGGTTCCACAAAATCACAGTAGCAATAACCGAAGTTTTGGTTTTAATTCTAATTTGCAACAGCCTAGTTATCGGACAGTAGCATATAGTACACCACCACTGCCGCCTGTCGGTACCGTGGTTCCATACGGGCCGGTATCCGATTCATATTTTAGTGGGTCTCCGTTGCAAACTTCACATGCTCAAATTTCTTTGCCGGAGTTTCCGTCGCGTGCTTGCGTTCCATCTGACCCACAAACCCGTTCTCTACAGCCCAATGATAATTTTAAGGATCAGCTTGCTAGTATACTTAGAGAATTTGGTTTAGAACCTAAGGGCAGAGCACGTGCATATCAAAAACCATACCCTGATTACTTTGACTCGACACCATATCCTCGTGGTTTTAGAATTCCAGATTTTGTTAAATTTACGGGGGAAGATGGTAGATCTACTTTTGAGCATGTAGGACAATTTTTAGCACAATGCAGCGAGGTCCGCACATCGGATGTTTTTAGATTAAAATTATTTCCTTTATCTTTATCCGGTACTGCAGTTACTTGGTTTACATCGCTTGCTCCTAATTCTATTTCAACATGGGCACAATTGGAGCAAAAATTTCATGAGTATTTTTATAGCGGTGAAACAGAACTTCGACTTTCAGATTTAACTATGGTTAGGCAAAAATATAATGAACATGTTCATGATTATATTAGGAGGTTTAGGGATGTCAAAAACCGATGTTTCAGCCTGACCATAGCCGAAAAGGATTTAGCCGATGTTGCCACGCAAAAGCGGCCGTCTCTCCTCCACGAAAGCGAGGAAATATTTGTTGCTTTGCTCGTAAAGCAATCGTTCGTCATCACGAAAGCACAACGGTTATCGCGGTGTCGCGCGGAAATTTTGCGTGGCAACACAATTGGCGACTCCGCTGGGGACGAGAAGAAGAGGCACACGATGAGCATCGAGTCCAGGAACGGGAGTGGCATCGACCCGGAGAACGTCATCGCTGTCACACTCGACAATCTGTCGGAAGATGATTGGCGCGAGCTTGAACAGGAGCTTGAGAAAGAGAGGGTTGAGAGGATGAAGCTGAAGTTGACTGGGTACCAAAAGACGAGGAACGTCGTCGTCAAAACGGTAATTCCGAGCCCTTCTATTGCATTCAACACTGAGGTAAAAAACTCAACCGAAGAAATTGCTCATCTAATTGATGTGTCCGTAGCTAGTAAATATGGTTCTGATATGGAAAATACGGAACATACAATTACTGAAGCAGTAGCTAGTAGAGTTGAAGAATTTAAGGTACAGTTTAATAAAGATCTTGAAAATTGTCTACCTCGCCATGTACGCTCATTAGTGCTGCAAGTCAATGATGAATATTCTGGGAAAAAGCCGATGCCACCGCAAACTAGCGGATTCATTAATTTGCCTAGTCATATACATACACCTGGTGCATCGGCTAATGTCACGCAGCTTCCTGTCCCTTTAACAAATAATCAAGATGGCCGGAACTATGTGGGGACTTTGGCTAATAATTTTGTTTCTCGTGCTACTGCTCCTATTGTTCCGACTTCGGTTCCACAAAATCACAGTAGCAATAACCAAAGTTTTGGTTTTAATTCTAATTTGCAGCAGCCTAATTATCGGACAGTAGCATATAGTACACCACCACTGCCGCCTGTCGGTACCGGGGCTCCATACGGGCCGGTACCCGATTCATATTTTAGTGGGTCTCCGTTGCAAACTTCACATGCTCAAATTTCTTTGCCGGAGTTTCCGCCGCGTGCTTGCGTTCCATCTGACCCACAAACCAGTTCTCTACAGCCCAATGATAATTTTAAGGATCAGCTTGCTAGTATACTTAGAGAATTTGGTTTAGAACCTAAGGGCAGAGCACGTGCATATCAAAAACCATACCCTGATTACTTTGACTCAACACCATATCCTCGTGGTTTTAGAATTCAAGATTTTGTTAAATTTACGGGGGTAGATGGTAGATCTACTTTTGAGCATGTAGGACAATTTTTAGCACAATGCAGCGAGGTCGGCACATCAGATGTTTTTAGATTAAAATTATTTCCTTTATCTTTATCTGGTACTGCATTTACTTGGTTTACATCGCTTGCTCCTAATTCTATTTCAACATGGGCACAATTGGAGCAAAAATTTCATGAGTATTCTATAACGGTGAAACAGAACTTCGACTTTCAAATTTAACTATGGTTAGGCAGAAATATAATGAACATGTTCATGATTATATTAGGAGGTTTTGGGATGTCAAAAACTGATGTTTCAGCCTGACCATAGCCGAAAGGGATTTAACCAATGTTGCCACGCAAAAGCGGCCGTCTTTCCTCCACGAAAGCGAGGAAATCTTTGTTGCTTTACTCGTAAAGCAATCGTTTGTCGTCACGAAAGCACGACGGTTATCGTGGTGTCGCACAGCAATTTTGCATGGCAGCACAATTGGCAACTCCGCTGGGAACGAGAAGAAGAAGAGGCACACGATGAGCACCGAGTCCAGGAACAGGAGCGACATCGACCCGGAGAATGTCATCGATGTCACACTCGACGATCCGTCGGAAGATGATCAGCACGAGCTTGAACAGGAGCTTGAGAAAGATACGGTTGAGAGGATGAAGCTGATGTTGGTTGGGTACCAAAAGACGAGGAACGGCGTCATCTAAAAGGTAATTCCGAGCCCTTCTGATGCGTTCAACACTGAGGTAAAATGCTCAACCGAAGAAATTGCTCATCTAATTGATGTGTCTGTAGCTAGTAAATATGGTTCTGATATGGAAAATACGGCACGTACAATTACTCAAGCAATAGCTAGTAGAGTTGAAGAATTTAAGGTACAGTTTAATAAAGATCTTGAATTGTCTACCTGGCCATGTACGCTCATTAGTGCTGGAAGTCAATGATGAATATTCTGGGAAAAAGTCGATGCCACCACAAAATAGCAGATTCATTAATTTGCCTAGTCATATACATACACCTGGTGCATCGGCTAATGTTACGCAGCATCCTGTCCCTTTAACAAATAATCAAGATAGTCGGAACTATGCGGGCACTTCGGCTAATAATTTTGTTTCTAGTGCTACTGCTTCTATTGTTCCGACTTCGGTTCCACAAAATCACAGTAGCAATAACCGAAGTGTTTTGGTTTTAATTCTAATTTGCAGCAGCCTAGTTATCGGCCAGTAGCATATAGTACACCACCACTGCCGCCTGTCGGTACCGGGGTTCCCTACGGGCCGGTACTCGATTCATATTTTAGTGGGTCTCTGTTGCAAACTTCACATGCTCAAATTTCTTTGCCGGTGTTTCCGCCGCATGCTTGCGTTCCATCTAACCCACAAACCAGTTCTCTACAGCCCAATAATAATTTTAAGGATCAGCTTGCTAGTATACTTAGAGAATTTGGTTTAGAACCTAAGGGCAGAGCATGTGCATATCAAAAACCATACCCTGATTTCTTTGACTCGACACCATTTCCTCGTGGTTTTAGAATTCTAGATTTTGTTAAATTTACGGGGGAAGATGGTAGATCTACTTTTGAGCATGTAGGTCAATTTTTAGCACAATGCAGCGAGGTCGGCACATCGGATGTTTTTAGATTAAAATTATTTCCTTTATCTTTATCCGGTATTGCATTTACTTGGTTTACATCGCTTGCTCCTAATTCTATTTCAACATGGGCACAATTGGAGCAAAAATTTTGTGAGTATTTTTATAGCGGTGAAACAGAACTTGGACTATCAAATTTAACTATGGTTAGGCAGAAATATAATGAACATGTTCATGATTATATTAGGAGGTTTAGGGATGTCAAAAACCAATGTTTTAGCCTGACCATAGCCGAAAAGGATTTAGCCAATGTTGCCATGCAAAAGCGGCCGTCTCTCCTCCACGAAAGCGAGGAAATATTTGTTGCCTTGCTCGTAAAGCAATCATTCGTCGTCACAAAAGCACGACGGTTATCGTGGTGTCGTGCGACAATTTTGCGTGGCAACACAATTGGCGACTCCGCTGGGGACGAGAAGAAGAAGAGGCACACGATGAGCACCGAGTCCAGGAACGGGAGCGACATCGACCCGGAGAACCTCATCGCTATCACACTCGACGATCTGTCGGAAGATGATCGGCGCGAGCTTGAACATGAGCTTGAGAAATAGAGGGTTGAGAGGATGAAACTGAAGTTGGCTGGGTACCAAAAGACAAGGAACGGCGTCGTCAAAAAGGTAATTCCGAGGCCTTCTGATGCGTTCAACACTGAGGTAAAAAACTCAACCGAAGAAATTGCTCATCTAATTGATGTGTCCATAGCTAGTAAATATGGTTCTGATATGGAAAATATGGCACGTACAATTACTCAAGCAGTAGCTAGTAGACTTGAAGAATTTAAGGTACAGTTTAATAAAGATCTTGAAAATTGTCTACCTGGCCATGTACGCTCATTAGTGCTGCAAGTCAATGATGAATATTCTGGGAAAAAGCCGATGCCACCACAAAATAGCGGATTCATTAATTTGCCTAGTCATATACATACACATGGTGCGTCGGCTAATGTTACGCAGCTTCCTATCCCTATAACAAATAATCAAGATGGCCGGAACTATGTGGGCTCTTCGGCTAATAATTTTGTTTCTAGTGCTACTGCTCCTATTGTTCCGACTTCGGTTCCACAAAATCACAGTAGCAATAACCAAAGTTTTGGTTTTAATTCTAATTTGCAGCAGCCTAGTTATCGGACAGTAGCATATAGTACACCACCACTGCCGCCCGTAGGTACCGGGGTTCCCTACGGGGTGGTACCCAATTCATATTTTAGTGGGTCTCCGTTGCAAACTTCACATGCTCAAATTTCTTTGCCGGAGTTTCTGCCGCGTGCTTGCGTTCCATCTGACCCACAAACCAGTTCTGTACAGCCCAATGATAATTTTAAGGATCAGCTTGCTAGTATACTTAGAGAATTTGGTTTAGAACCTAAGGGCAGAGCATGTGCATATCAAAAACCGTACCCTGATTACTTTGACTCGACACCATATCCTCGTGGTTTTAGAATTCCAGATGTTGTTAAATTTACGGGGGAAGATGGTAGATCTACTTTTGAGCATGTAGGACAATTTTTAGCACAATGCAGCGAGGTCGGCACATCGGATGTTTTAGATTAAAAGTATTTCCTTTATGTTTATCCTGTACTGCATTTACTTGGTTTACATCGCTTGCTCCTAATTCTATTTCAACATGGGCACAATTGGAGCAAAAATTTCATGAGTATTTTTATAGTGGTGAAACAGAACTTCGACTTTCAAATTTAACTATGGTTTGGCAGAAATATAATGAACATGTTCATGATTATATAAGGAGGTTTAGGGATGTCAAAAACCGATGTTTCAGCCTGACCATAGCCAAAAAGGATTTAGCCGATCTTGCCTTTTCGGGTCTGCTCGCTCATATTAAGGATAAACTAGAAGGACAAGAATTTTTAGATGTTAATCAAGTTTTGCAAAAGGCTTTGGCGCAGGAAAACCGAGCTAAAGAAATTAAAAAATATAGCCGGTTTAAAGATAGTAGAAATAAAGAGAAGGATAACCATGCGGTTAATGCTTTAGATTATGATAGTGATTCGGCTAGTGAGGATGACGTTAATATATGTGTAGCCGAATGGTTTCAAGTGCCAAAGTCAAAACTTTTGCATGTTCTGCTTTGAAACCCACACGTGCTAGAAGAGACGAAATTAAATACACTTTTGATGTTAGCAAGTGTGATAAAATTTTTGATATGTTACTGCAAAATAAATTAATTAGAGTGAGAGAGGGTCATGTAATTCCACCTCTAGAAGAATCGGGTAGAAGAGCTTATTGTAAGTGGCACAATTCTTTTTCTCATGCTACTAATGATTGTAACGTGTTTCGTCGACAGTTGCAATCAGCCATTAATGAAGGACGATTGACATTTATAGAAGGTTCTAAGATGAAACTCGACAGCGACCCTTTTCCTATCAATGTGGTCGAACTTGAGAGTAAGAAAATGCTTATTCGGTCGGATCAGACCGAATCCACAAGAGAGAAAAATGTTGTTGATGATAATGCTCCTCCGAGGATGATCAAACCAAAAAATCCAGAAGTAGGAGTGTGGAAAGTCAATGGAAGAAGGAAACAAGCTCCGAGACCAAAGCCGGCAGTTAGCATGTTGTTGAAAAAGTACACCTCACGCAAGGCTAACGATGTGTTTAATCAGCTTGGAGGTAATAAGCGTCCTAGATCTCCTTCTGGACCTGGCGATCATGAGCGATGGCAAGGAAGTTCATATGACCAGCAGCCGTATTTTGCAATGGAGCCGACATATTGGGGCTGTGCACCTCCTATGTATCCGCAATTTCCTCCATGGGGGTTTAATCCTTGGGCGCCATATCCTATAGGGCCAGCAAGTTATTTTCAGTCGGGATGGATTCTGCCGAGGCCTATGTTCAGACCAAACGTGCATGAGAAAAGGGCTCGGTTCAATGAGGAGGCTAGATCACATGACGCCATTGAGATTCGAGGAAGTCGATCACCGGTACGCAATGCAGATGGCAAAAACCATAAGGGTGACCACAAGCGCGTATGGGTGCCGGTGAAGCGTGCTGAACCTAAACCTATAAAAAGTCCAGATGATTTAAATGCTGGTCTGAAAGTGGTGGAACGTTAGTTAGGTGAAGTTGTTGTCAATAGTACTCCCTCCGGTCCTTTTTACTTTGCGTATTAGATTTTAGTCAAGTCAAACTTTACATAGTTTGACCAAATTTGTATTAAAAATATCAATATCAACAATACAAAATGTATATACTATGAAACTACATTTCACAATGAATCTAACAATATTCATTTGGCATCGTGAATGTGGATACTTTTTTCTATAAATTTGGTCAAAGTAGAGATAATTTGACTTCGGGTAAAACTTATACGCAGACTAAAAAGGACCGGAGGGAGTACAGATACAAGCAGTGTTGTTGGACTAGGATCAGTCCCAAAAGAAGCTATCGGCACAAAAGAGAAAAGTAATGGCGTGAAGCTGCAGCAAGCCGGCCAATCTAATCAATTTGAAAAGAGAAGTGATTCTGGGCATAGCATGCAAGTACAGTCAGAAAAGGCATTTGTTGTATCCTCACGTACTAGTCAAAAGTCCAAATCGGCTAGCTTACATGCTGATTTTGTTATGCGAAGCTGCTCAGGAACATCCATGAATTTCAGGTCTAACACTAGTACATCTATACGATGGGATTCAAGGAACGTACATGGCCAGAATTTTAATGCTAGTAACGCATATGATCAGCAGAGAAGTTTTCCGGCCAAAGATAAAATATTTGCCACAAAAATAGAAGTACGCCAGTACATGCCAAAGGACCCGGGGGGCAGCAGAATTAAGTGTCGCGCCAGGGACTAAACCAGCACTTCAGTGGTGCCCAAAGAGACTTAACCACACTCAGAAATGACGTGTACAATGACTACGAGCATTGGAAATAAAGGAAGAGATAGCTGAGAAGAAGCGCGATAAATGGTTCAATCAAGATAAGTGATACGTCTCCAACGTATCTATAATTTTTGATTGTTTAATGCTATTATTGTATCAATCTTGGATGTTTTATATGCAATTATATGCCATTATATATCATTTTTTGGGACTAACCTATTAACTCAGTGCCCAGTGCTAGTTGTTGTTTTCTGCTTGTTTTTCCTTTTCAGAAAATCATTATCAAAAAGTGTCCAAACGAGAAAAAAAACTTTGGATTAATTTTTTCTGGACCAGAAGAGACCCAGGAAGCTTTGGGAGAAGACCAGAAGGGCCACGAGGAGGCGGCAAGCCTGGAGGGCGCGCCCAGGGGGGTAGGCGCGCCCCCAGGCTTGTGGGCCCCTCGTGGCACATCTTGACCTAATTCCTTCGCTATAAATTCACAAATATTCCAAAACCAACAGAGAGATAGAAGAGAAAACCTTTCCGCCGCTGCAAGCCTCTGTTCTTCCGCGATCCCATCTGGAGGCCTTTTCCAGTACTCTGCCGGAGGGGGAATCGATCACGGAAGGCTTCTACATCAACCTTGCTGCCCTTCCGATGATGTGTGAGTAGTTTACCACAGACCTACAGGTCCATAGCTAGTAGCTAGATGGCTTCTTCTCTCTCTTTGATCTTCAATACCATGTTCTCCTCGATGTTCTTGGAGTTCTATCCGATGTAATCTTCTTTTGCGGTGTGTTTGTTGGGATCCGATGAATTGTGAGTTTATGATCAGATTATTCATGAGAAATATTTGAGTCTTCTCTGAACTCTTTTATGCATGATTATTATAGCTTTGTATTTCTCTCCAATCTATCGATTTGGTTTGTCCTACTAGATTGATTTATCTTGCAATGGGAGAGGTGCTTTGTGATGGGTTCAATCTTGCGGTGCTCAATCCCAGTGACAGAAGGGGACATGACACATATCTGTATTGTTGCCATTAAGGATAAAAAGATGGGGTTTAATCATATTGCTTGAGTTTACTTTGTCTACATCATGTCATCTTGCTTAAGGCGTTACTCTGTTTCATACTTAATACCCTAGATGCATGCTGGATAGCGGTCGATGGGTGGAGTAATAGTCATAGATGTAGGCAGGAGTCGGTCTACTTGTCTCGGACATGATGCCTATATACATGATCATTGCCATGAATCCGTCATAATTATTTGCTTTTCTATCAATTGCCCAACAGTAATTTGTTTACCCACCGTATGCTATGCGTTCGAGAAAGAAGCCTCTAGTGAAAACTATGGCCCCCGGTCTACTTTATCATATATTAAAAACCTAAAAATACCTTGCTGCAATTTATTTACTTTTATTTTAATTAGTATTTTAGTTTATCTATTTATCTCTATAAGATTTAATCCTTGCAAATAACCGCTAAGAGGATTGACAACCCTCTTATTTGCGTTGGGTGCAAGTGTTTGCTCTTGTGTGTGCTGATGCATTTAACAGAATTTTGCTTGGTTCTCCTACTGGATTGATAACCTTGGTTCTTAGCTAAGGGAAATACTTATCTCTACTGTACTGCATCATCCTCTCCTCTTCGGGGAAATACCAACGCAGACTACAAGTAGCAACAAGCCAATGGTACCCACAAAGACTTGAAAGGAGAAGCGCATCGTAGCGGAGGGAAATAAAAATACGGATGATACAATTGTTGATGAAAATTTAGAGAATAATGCAGACGCACCTACTGATATGGATGTTAATATGGTGTTTGTGTTGCCTACCGAATTTCGCGCGCCCGAGGCTGAAGTTGCTGAGCTTGTTCTTGGTCCAAAAAATGCTACATTTGAGAAACCAGAGAAGCATGGACAACACCTAAAGCCATTATTTATCAGGGGTCACATTGATGGTAAGCCTATTGGTTGCATGCTTGTCGATGGTGGTGCAGGTGTTAATATTATGCCCTCTTCGGTATTTTCTAAACTGAACCAAAAAGAGAGCGAGTTAATGAAAACCAACATGGGACTTAGCAGGTTCTCAGGAGAATTGTCTGAGGCTAAGGGTGTTATTTCTATGAGCTCACAATCGGAAGCAAAACATTGCCGACTACGTTTTTTGTTGTTGATGTCAAAGGCCGGTATAATATTCTTTTGGGGCGCGACTGGATTCATGCAAACTGTTGCATCCCTTCTACTCTACACCGGTGCTTAATTCAGTGGGTTAATGATGATGTGGAGGTGATTGAGGCAGACAATTCTTCTTGTATTGCTTTGACGAATGCGCCGGTTGATTGGCAACACGGTGAGATGCAATGTTTGACTGGTAGAGATTTATCGGATTATGATTATATCAATATTGGTAGAGATGGTTTTGTACCTATAAATGCACAACTGGCTAACGTAGCTTGGGTTAATGATTTATCTATATAAATGATGAATAAAGACGATAGTATTAAGTGGCTGCAAAGACGCACGGAGGAGTATCGTTCCGAAAAGAACGATATGCATGGAACAATTGAAGATTTTGATGACATAGAAAAGCTTGTACAGGGATTCTCATCGGCTGATCCACTTGAAGAAATAGATATTGGTGACGAAACTATTCCGAGGCCTACATTTATCAAAGCTAACTTGAAAGCCGATCAGAAAAGTAAGGTATGTGTATTACTTAAAGAATTCGTTGATTGCTTTGCTTGGAATTATACTGAGATGCCCGGTTTGAGTAGAGATTTAGTGGAACATAGATTACCTATTAAACCTGGTTTTAGGCCACATAAACAACCTCGTAGAAGTTTCAATCCTAATTTGTATGACCGCGTCAAAAAAGAAGTTGATCGGTTGATAAAAGCTAAGTTTATTCAGCCGTGTAGATATGCAGATTGGGTTTCTAATATTATGCCCGTGGAAAAGAAAAATACCGGTAAGATTAGAATCTGTGTTGATTTAGAGATTTGAATAAGGCTACTCCAAAAGATGAATATCCTATGCCTATAGCTGACATGCTTATTAATGATGCCTTGGGACACAAAGTAATTAGTTTTTTAGATGGTAATGCAGGTTATAATCAAATATTTATGGCCGAACAAGATATGTCCAGGACTGTTTTTCGTTGCTTAGGTTTTGTTGGTTTATTTGAGTGGGTCGTTATGACATTTGGGTTGAAAAATGCCGGTGCTACATGCCAACGAGCTATGAATTTAATTTTTCATGATCTTCTAGGCATTGTACTAGAAATATATATTAATGACATAGTTGTTAGATCGGATGGGTTTGATTATCATTTAGCCGATTTAAGATTAGCTTCTGAAAGGATGCGCCGGTATGGGTTAAAAATGAATCCACTCAAATGTGCTTTTGGCATGTCGGCTGGTAAGTTTTTAGGCTTCATGGCATAGAGATTGACCCTAAGAAAGTGGAGGCAATTAGAAATTTGGGGGAACCCACGTGTAAAAAGGATGTGCAAAAATTGTTAGGAAAAATTAATTACTTGAGACGATTCATATCTAACCTTGCAGGGAAAATTGAATCGTTTGTTCCTTTACTTCGGCTAAAGGATGAGGCCGAGTTTACTTGGGGGCCAGAGCAACGGGATGCTTTTAATGACATAAAGAGATGCTTGTCAAATCCTCCAATATTGCGGGCGCCCAAGTCCGGTGTGCCGTTCAGGTTATACATTGCTGCACAAGATAGAGTGATCGGCGCGGTGTTGGCGCAAGAGGACAGCGGAAAAGAGTACATCATTGCATATTTAAGCCGTCGTTTGCTTGATGCCGAAAGTCGGTACGTGTTTATTGAAAAGTTGTGTTTATCTTTATACTATGCATGTACCAAATTTCGGCCTTATCTTCTTTCCGGTACATGTGTCATAGCTTGCCAGGCCGACGTCATTAAATATATGTTGTAACAACCGATTCTTAGTGGTAGGATTGGAAAGTGGGCTTATGCGCTAATAGAATATGATTTAACATATGAATCGTTGCGTGCTATGAGGGGTCAAGTTATCGCCGATTTTATTGTTGATCATAGGATTACGGATGCTGAAAATATTAATTATGTTAGTGTATGCCCATGAAAGCTTTATTTTGATGGATCGGTTTGTAGGGACGGACAAGGCGTCGGTAATGTTTTAATTTCACATAATAATGTTGTTTATGAAACATCGGTCCGTTTGGAATATCTTTGTACTAATAACCAAGCCGAGTATGAAGCTTTACTGTTCGGTTTACAAAATTTAGTAGATATGGGCGTAAAGGATATAGATGCTTTTGGGGATTCGCTTCTAGTAGTACAACAAATTAATGGAGAATCTCAGTGTTTCGATAGATTACTAAATAGTTATTTGGACCGATGTTTGGACATAATTAAGTCTCTGGATACGTTCACTATCCATCATATACCTAGGGAGCAAAATTCTAGAGCTAATTGTTTAGCACAACAAGCATCTGGTTATCACATCAGTAGAGGGAAGTTTTTTATATTAGAAAAACCGATGCATACTGATGTTGGAAATGAGTCTATCATGTTGGATACTTTGCCACACGGTGCACTTGGTCCTAGGACAGTTGAACAACTAGCGGTACATTGTAGTGCAGATTCGGTGCATGAGTCACAAACGACCGAATTAGCAAATAATTTAGAACTAAGTGATTGGAGAGTTCCACTAGTTAATCATTTAAAGGATCCAAGTCAAACGAGAGATAGGAAAATTCGGCGACAAGCTTTAAAATATACTTTGTTTAATGACGAGTTGTATCGTCGAACAATAGATGGGTTATTTTTAAAATGCTTGGATTCTGATCAATCTAGAGGAGCTATGGGTGAAGTGCACGAAGGAATATGTGGGACACATCAGTCGGCTCACAAAATGCGATGGTTATTAAAAAGAGCGGGTTTTTATTGGCCAACTTTGCTAGAGGATTGTTTTCGGTACTATAAAGGTTGTGAGGCATGTAAAAAATTTGGTAATGTACAGTTAGCGCCCGCGGCTATGTTAAATCCCATAATTAAGCCGTGGCCATTTAGAGGATGGGGCTTAGATTTTATTGGTGAAATACATCCTTCATCTTCTAAAAAACATTGCTTCGTCCTAGTAGCCACATATTATTTTACTAAATGGACTGAAGCGGTTCCTTTGAAAAATATGACTCACAAGGAAGTTATTAGTTTTGTTTTAGAGCATATTATTCACAGATTCGATATTCCTCAAACTTTAACTACCGATCAAGGTGCTTCTTTTATGTCTCATCAATTTCGTGAATTTGCTGAATCTTTGGGAATTAAGTTGTTAAATTCATCGGCTTATTATGCTCAAGCTAATGGACATGCCGAATCTAGAAATAAAACTTTAATTAAACTTATAAAGAAGAAAATTGAGGAACATCCGAAAAGATGGCATGAGGTACTTTCGAAAGCATTATGGGCTCATCGGATATCTAAACATGGAGCGACTCAAGTAGCACCATATGATCTAGCATATGGTCAGGAGGCGGTGTTACCTGTAGAGGTTAATTTACAAGCTCTTAGAGTTGCCAGACAAACCGATTTGTCGGCTGTAGATTATAATGATTTGATGATGGATCGAATAGATGACATTTCAGAAGAGAGATTAAGAGCCTTGCGAGAAATTGAGAAAGAGAAATTAAGAGTAGCTAAGGCTTATAATAAAAAAGTGAGAGAGAAATTGTTTCGAATAGGAGATTTAGTGTGGAAAACGATTTTACCTATTGGAACTAAAGATAGGAAATTCGGCAAATGGTTGCCGAGTTGGGAAGGCCCGTATAAGGTTGTAGAGATCGTTCCTGGAAATTCATATTTTGTACAATCTTTGCAGGGAGGGAAGTTGCCCAAAGCTCTCAATGGAAAATATTTGAAGAAGTACTATCCTAGCATGTGGCAGGAGGCTTGAGCAAATTTGGCCAATATATTATTTGAGATATCGCCCTAAGAAAATTTGGCCGATGTACTCTTTGGACATCGCCCTAAGCAATTATATGGCCGGTGGATTGATCAACATCGCCCTAAGGTATTGTTATGGTGTTTTTGATAAATCCAATTTTAACACAATTGTCATAATTAAATTCTTGAAAATCCAAAACAGTGGGTGTAATGCTACTTAAAGTCTTGACCTCTCCAAACCCATTTTTATCAATTTTAGCACAATGATTTTCACCCTCCGAACTCTTGGGGCTCCTTCTAGCTAAAGTCGACTCTTCTCCAGTCCCTTTATTATCATCATCTTTAACATTTTTAATGTTTCTAAATAAATATTCTATGGGTGACACACCTATAGTTTTAATATCTTCATCATTACTAGTAAAATGGTGTGATTCAAGTTTAGCAACCAATCTGTTAACTAATGTGGTTTGCTTATCAGACATTTTGCCCAAGATAGTTTTAGTTTGCACCAATTGTAACTGCAAATTAACAACTTCTCTATTAATATCCTCAAGTTGTTTACTTATCTCCTTAAGAATGGAAGGGTGTTCCTTAACCTCGTTTGAAAAAGATTCATTTTGTTCAAATTGAGCATGCATAAAATGCTTAGTTGATTTTTCAATCTCTTGCAACCTCTTTTCATAAGCAGAATTATTCGGATAAGGTATAGGATTATTACCAAAGTTCCCCCTATAAGCATTGTTGTTGAAAGTAGGGACAATTAATTTTATGCCCCTAGTTGAGTCACACTCGGCAGTTTTACCCCTAGTTTCTAAAAACACCCGTTCATGCCCAAACCACTTTGTTCGTCTTATGCTTTTGCCATTTGACCGTCACTTTGATAACTTCATCACAAATTCATACTAACTCAGAAAATGCAAATAATATATCAAAATGTTTAGAGAAACATCACCTACACGTGCATGTCATTTGCATTCATGAAAAAAGTGTTGGAAAGTCCCCATCTCAGTTTGAGCTCATATGATCTCAGCATGAACAGTAAAATCTAAAACAATTGAAAAGAATTCAAAACATTCTATTTGTTTGGTGGGAAACATTGACCAATGTTTTGAGTGCTTGCCAAGTTTCATCACGGAATGACATTCTTGGAAGCCATGGCAAAAAAACACAATCGATGTTCCAAAACATAAGCATTTTAGAGTGCCGATTTTGTCTTTTTTGCCAAGATTTTACTTTTCATGCTGAGATCATATGAGCTCAACTGAGATGGGGACTTGCCAACACTTTTGTCATGAATGCAAATGACATGCACATATAGGTGACGTTTTTTTGAACATTTTGATATATTATTTGCATTTTTCCGAGTTAGTATGAATTTGTTATTAAGTTTTCAAAGTGACGGTCAAATGGTCAAAGGGCAAAAGCATAAGACGAGCAAAGTGGTTTGGGCAGGAACGAGTGTTTTCAGAAACTAGGGGTAAAACTGCCGACTGTGACGCAACTAGGGGCATAAAATTAATTATTCCTACAAATAAAATTAACATCAACATGATCTTTATTTTGCTCAATTAAAGTAGACAATGACATATTGTTTGGATCCACAGAAGTTTGCTTTGTAGCAAGTGACGGTGTCATGGACTAGTGGGTGCTAATCATGCTGGCCCGCACTCATGGGCTGGGCCGAGGACCCCCAGACGACCGACAAGTGGGCACGTGTGCCATGGCCGACGACGTACTCAAGGTGGAATCCTCCGAAGACTTGGTGCATACTTCAAGACACGTTTAAATTATCGGCATGTTTATCCCTAGATGTAACCGACCTACATGTAACCCTAGGTACCCCTGGTGCCTATATAAGCCGAGGGGTTTTAGACCGTAGGGTTAGAGATATTCACATATGATCTCGAGGTAGATCTTCTTGTACTTTGTACACCATCCTCTTCGAGAGTTTTACCTCGAGATCATATGTGAATATCTCTTCGAGAGGGCCCGAACCTGGGTTAGAGATATTCACATATGAACCCTACAATCAATACAATAGAAGCAGGACGTAGGGTTTTACCTCTTCGAGAGGGCCCGAACCTGGGTAAAACATCGGGTCCCTCTTTGTCCTGTTACCATCTAGCCAAGATCACCAGATCAGGACCCCCTACCCGAGATTCGCTGGATTTAACCCCGACATTGGTGGCCCATCACCACAAAAAAAACACTTCCGTGATGATACGTGTTTGTCACAATAGGTCATGTTTTCTGTCATGCATGTACATCCATGACGATTTTATGACAGAATCAAGATAGTCATACCTGTGCTATCGTAGAAGTGTGCCATGACAATACTCAAATTATCATCACGGAAGTGTCCACTTCCATGATGATAAATTGCGCGCCATGAAAGTGTTTTCGTCAAGGGTAACCGACACATGGCATCCACCATAACGGGTCGCTGTTAAGCTAACGGGTGCGGGTTTGGATCCGATAACCCATTAACAGCTCGGACCAATGGGGATTTTCCACATGTAAAATTCTTATTGGCCAAAGGAACCACGTGTTAGCTCGGTGTCGCGACAGATGTCATTCATCCAATGGACGAGACAGGCCTATGAAAATGTGACACGTGGCACAGCCCAACAGTGGCCCATTTAGGTTAAAAAAGCTGGCCCAGTCAAAGGCCCATAAGATTTACTCAGGTACTAGTGGGCCAACCCACTAACGGCCTGCTTAAACATGGCCCATTTATGACCCACCGCCAGATTGGGCCTGTTAATTGTTCGCTCAGTCTTTGGGCCCCATTACGGCCTAGTGAGTTTTCGGCCTGTTAGAGGTCCGATGTAGAAATGGGCCCATTTCATCTCGGTGTGTCTTTCGGCCTGTTAATGGCCCGTGCTGCACATGGGCCATATATGGTCCGACGCGACATTCGGCCCATTAACGGCCCGTGATCTCGGTGGCAACATTTCAGCCCAACCTGACTTTGGGCCTGTTAAAGGCTTGTCGTACAATTCGGCCCGTTGGTGCCTCTACTAAGCTTTCGGCCTACTAAAGGCCCATGATATGATTGGGCCAACCAAGGCCCGAGATATGTTTCGGCCTGATAATGGCCCATCATGTAACTGGGCCAATAAAGGCCCGAGGTTTATTTTAGCCTGCTAAAGGCCCATGGACGACTCTTGAAAATTGAGGCCCAACATGCTTTTTGGCCTGCTAAAGGTCCATGGTGTCTTCTGGGCCATAACAGGTCAGCAAAATATTCAGCCTGTTAATGGCCCAAAGCAACATGGGACCAACTAATCTTTGGGCCCATGTGAGTTATGGGCCTGGGCGTACGTGTCCATGGAGGGCCCATACGGCAGGTCCGCGTAGGCCCAAGTAAAGCCTATTGTGGGCCGGCCCAATTATGGCCCGCTGAAATGCAGGCTCGTTAGAGGCGCATGTTTCAGCCCGTTCCCCTCCATCAGATTTTCACCCTTTTTTTCTGATAGTGAATGATGGCATATACGGTAACTAAGAATTAAGAACAAACCTACCCTATACAATAAAGAAATTATGGCATAGTAACTTAGAATAAACCTACACTATACAATAAAGGAATTAGGGCATATTACATCCACTGGGCATCAAAGTTCGCCACCAGTGATCATAAAGCGCAAAGCAGATTACAAAAACTGGGCATCAAAGGTCCTGCCATTGCAGCGCAACAAAATAACACTGAACCAAGACCACTTCAACACAGTTCAAGAAACGTTAGCCTCGCGTGGGAGCTGCTGCGCAAGCAGCTGAGAAAGGCAGTGAGAATGGCCTAGCATGTCGGTCATATCTTCCAGCTCTAGCTGTTTAGCAATGAGTTTCTCATTGGAGTTCTCTGCGAACTTCCTTAGAGATTGGACTTCAAGTCAAAGTTGAGTTGCACAATGCCTTTCTGCTTGAAGTTGAGACTGAAGAAGTCGAACTGATTCAGGAAGCGACTTCTGTGAGCTTGCGTGACTGCTAGTCTCGAGTAACTTGAACACTGCATCAAGACATGACTTTGGGGTTGTCTCACTATCTTCAAGATGTTTTGCCTTCTTTGCTGCAATATATGTTGGGTTTGTCTCACAGTCTTCAGCAGACTTGTGCGTGCCATCAGGCATATCACCCTGAAACAACAAGATAGATGACATGTTTTGCACGTATATAAACAAAGATGGTAACTGCACTGTCAATTCCATCCAGTTTCATATTAGAAAATAAAGAGACAATTCAAAATGTCATTAGCATAATTTGGCATTGTTCATAATGCGGGGCGCTTCACCACACTACTGGATTATAGATCAACAACACAAGCATAGATGTAGGGCAAAAGAAAATCATTGTATCTCTTTTGGTTAATGTGCATGCCATGATCATATCATCAGTCAGATTAGTTAAGACAAAGCAGGAAATGACAAGGTGCAAATGTGGGCAGCTTCACCACACACTGGATTATAGATCAACAACACAAGCATACATGCAGGGCTAAAGAAAATCAATGGATCTGTATTGAATAATGTGCATGGTATGAATAAGGAATTTGGTTTCACGACTAAAACTTGAAACTTGCAGTTGTTGCGAACATGCATTTTGATAGAAACAACAAACTAAACAGCAGTTGACAATAGGTAGTATGAGCAAATTAAACAGCAGTTGAGGAGAAAGGCTTTAGAAGGACGGACTTACATTAACAGTTAACACCGGCTCTATAGTGCCCTTCTCCATGTCAAGGGAGGGATAACTCAAGTATTTCAGCACATAAACTTCTTCATAAGCATTGCCTGTACTCTACATTTTGTAGAGAGTAATTATTGATATGATAATACTGGAAGGGATAGAGGATAATGAAGATAAGATGCAGAGTGATGCTACATAATCAACTACCTATCCATGTAAGTACAGCGTTACAGGACAAAATGTACTGACAAGAGCAATGGGGTACATTTTTGCACTGGCATTGTCGGTGTATTCAAATTTTTGGTAAGATTAAATATAGATCTGATATTTTTTAGGAAATGGTGGGTGAGGGAGATAAGATGCAGAGTAATGCTACACAATGAACTACTCGCTCCGTCCCATAATATAAGTGTTTTGTACACTAGTGTAGTGTATAAAACGCTCTTATATTATGGGACGGAGGGAGTAGCAATTAATGTAAGTACAGTGATACAAGATGTCCAGTCCTTACAAGAGGAATGCAGAGCTAAACTTCTTCAGAAGCATTGGGTTGATTCTAAATTTATGTAAGAGTCAATACGGATCTTATAATGTCCACCAAATGGAGGATAAGGAGGCTAACATGTGCAGTGATGCTACATAATCAACCAGCTATGAAAGTAAGTATGGTGATACAGGGCAAGAGGTACTCACAAGAGCAATGCAGTGTGCAGTATAGTTGCGAGATCCCGTGGTCCCTTGAGAATGGATATTCTTCTGCAAACAGTTTTCGTACAAGTGAGACGGTAAGGCACATGCAGAAATGTAGTTCAAATTGTGATGTGATATCATAGACAGTACCTTACGCTGCAGACGAGACGAGTGTGTAACAACCTTATTCCAGCCACTGTCTAGTAAATGTAGCACCGGAGACTTTACAGAAATTTCGTTTAGAGGCTTGCCATCGAAGTGCGCTTGCCTCAGGTAGCAACGATACTTCCTCAATGTGTACTTGAAAAGCGCAACCAAGCTTTGCTCGTCTTGACTAACCAGTTTGGTCCTCGCCTATTTAAAAGAATCAAATCTTTTGTGTTCTGTCAGCAGAAACATAGGCACTAATTACCATGAATAGCATTAGTACATTACTTACACGTAAGTTGCGGAGGAAGATTGGGAATTGTTGTTTGTCTGTAGTATAATCTTTCCATGAAGGAAAGATGCACACAAAGTTCCTGACAACAATAAAAGCTTCGTCTTCTAAACTGGGAAGAAGTGGAACAGGGGTCCTATTTGCTGCAATTGGGGCTCTCTCCAGTTCAAAAAGGGATTTGGCAACTGGAGTTTGTGTACTCTTTGCTGGAATGGGGGTTTTGCATCGTAGAGCTGGTGCTATGTCAACTGGCATCGTCATACTTTTTGCTGCAGTTGGGGCATCTGAGATGGCTAGTGGGGTAGGGGTAGAGTCTGCTAGAGTTGGGGCTGTGTTTTGTGGGTTTGGTGATATTGCCATTACACCTAATGGGCTATTTGATTTATCAGGTGTCACTACCTTTTTCAAATACTTTGTTTGTGCTCCTTCGCGATCAGCAATCACCCTCTTCCTTTTGAACGTCTGATACACAAGAACATCATTTGAATGGAGAAATATGGTATGATGACAGAAGGAATATGTACTAAAAATGGATATGCATGGCATATTCACATATATGATGTGTAAACTAAGCAAATGGCGGTGCAACAAAGTAGAAGCAATGCAAAGTATCATTTTCAAGATATGTGCGACCAATATAACCTTGCCAAGTTAGAGCAAGCACCTTGATGGGTGAATAAGATAGGGCATCTGCCTGTGACTCCTCCACTAGGGAGCTACATTGACTTAGGTCTCCCTCTAGCTCAGAATCATTGTTAGGATCATATTCTGAACACGAATCTATAGGTGGAGAGCGTGGGCATTCCATTGCATCCAGACTGGATCTCAGTCCCTTAATGCCAAGTTTGATAGCCATGGCATTGTTCTGCTTTATTCTTCTCATGCGCGCAAGCTCATAATCATTATGATGATGTTCAGTATCTGAGATTCATGAAAACATAAAAAGTAGTCAGATTGTCTTTGGAATGCATTACGGATTCTACTCCAATAGTGTCTCCCTACAAACCCCTGCATATACAAAGTTCATCCCCCAACCGTGCTGACCAGACCACACACAGAAATACAAACCTCTTATGTCTCTATAAGGGGCGGACACACATTTCAAAACTGAAGTAGGAACATTAGCATCAAATTAAATTCGTATTTGAACAAATAAACTTCGGAATTATGAGTGGCATAATGTTTATCTTCAAGGGTGGAGTGCTGGTAGTGCGACACAAAGCACGTAGGCAGATTGTATTCCATGTAAAAAATCGTAGTCTATGTAAAAGGTGGATATAACATTTTTGTTTCTATACAATGCAGTGTTCGTTGCCCACACATGATGGAAGAGATCACACAGAGAAATACTATTCACTCATGTCTGCGGTTCCAGGATTTGGAAACAGGGTGGTCCACCCTAAAAAAATATTGACAACAAATATGACAAGGCAAGCATAGAGCTAGTGAATCAATCATTACTTGTGAGCTTACTAGGACAAGTATGCAGAATCGTAACTGCAGTAAGAGACCGTCCAAAATTTGAATCAAGAAGTTGGGCTAGCACTTATTGTTTGCAATTAATCGAAGTGAATAATTGGATATCATATTGAATGAGTAACAAAGACTAGTAAAATTGTCAACAAACCTGGTCTGCAGTAGTAATCCGGGTCAATGTCACTATGACCAACAATCCAACATGACTACTATTTGTTCCTAGGCCAGGAATTTTGAAACCCTGTCAACTTTACAGGTACTAAAGATTACTGAAACATCTGAACAATTAAATGTAGGTAGCACTCAGTACACAACAAACCCTAGTGACAGTCCTGCCTAATGAGTAATGAATCAATTAGAAAATGGGTGATGGGGAGTGGCTACTGAGTGTTGAAGATGGCATATCTCAGGATAAATCGGGTTGGTTGAGTGGGTGCTGCACGCCCGAGACCTGAGCGGACTGGGAAGCTGGGCACGCCGGCGCGGCCGGGCAGCGGTGACGCTGTTGGGTGAGCGGCTCCTGACCTCCTGTTAGTTCGGCGTCTCCTCCTAAAGTCATGGCGTCCGGCGACGGCAAGTCGCCGGCGAGGCAGACGGCTGGCGGCGAGTAGAGATCGGAAGCGGAGCAGAACAGAGGGGAATCAGGGTCTGGAGGCATTGGCTTTTTTTTGAGCAAAGGCATTGGCAGGCTGACCATGTTCTAATCTCTTATGGTATACAGGCCGACCCAAAATCCCAGGGTGGGCCGCGGCCCACCCTGGCCACCCTGTAGATCCGCCCCAGCGGTGCACATTCATTTTGAAACTAAATTAGGAACACTTAGCTGACCAATTAAATAACTCTGTTTTACTAATATCAGCATCATATCAGATTCGTATTTGAACAACTAAGCTTGTTTAGCTTGATGGGTGGAGCAGTGCTATTATGTCACGAAGCACGTAGGCTGATCGTATAGTGATCATAAAAGGGGGGAAACCCTAAGCATGATCAATTAAACTCTATTATGACTGTGCCATGGCAGATCTGAAGCTGCAAACCGCATAAAGGCTACTTAGCAACCAATGTTTGCTTTGAACTAACAACTAAGATTCTAAGAGCTGAAAAGAAAGTACAGTAAACAAGTGACGATCTATTTTCTGGTTGAGATCAAAAAGTTGAGCAGATATGAAAGAGTACCACCTCTCTTGCGGCGCCATGTAGGCATCGGGGGTGCGATGGCTGTCGGCGGCGTGGAAGCAGATCTGCGATGGTAGACGGAGGCATCGGGTGATAAGTCTCGTTGCGGTGGACGAGAAGGTCGTCGGAGCGGCCCCGACAATGTGGACGACGGCGCGGATGAAGCGAGAGGACGCAATGCAAGGCACCTGGTCCGGCGTCGTGGATGAGGAACATCGATCTCTTGCAGTGGACGACGTGGTCTGGGTAGGCGCTCCGGCATGGTGGAGGAGGGCGGCGATGGATGGGGTGGCAGACGGAGGAGGCTGGTGTGGAGATGGTGTTCTGGCACCGACAGTGTATGAATGGGAAAATGGAGGGAGAGGGGTAGGGGGAGCCATGTCTTTGGGACGCGCTTGTCTGAAATGTGGGAAAGTTACGAACTTAGCCCCCGTTTAAAATTTCGGACATCTTGTCGGTTGAGGATAGGACGGTAATCTCGCATCTCCCCAATATTTGCCGAGAGCGATTTCGGGCGAGGAGAGGGTGTTTTGGCGCCCACAGTTGGCGCCCATGGTGTATGAATGCGGCTGACAGGTAGGGCGGTTGTGTCACGTATGAGTGAAGTTACAAACCTGCCCCTATTTAAAATATTTGCCGAGATTGATTTCGGACGATGAGAGTTTGTTTGGCGCCCACCATGTATGAATGGGGAAATGGAGGGAGAGAGATCTTTGGGACGAGCTTGGACCAAATGAGTTTTGGTGCCCATGTTTGGCGCCCACCGTGTATGAATGGGGTGAGAGGCGGTCGTGTCACGTTTGAGTGAAGTTACAAACCTACCCCTATTTAGAGCAGTGGAAATCGGGCCGACAGGTTGTGCATGTCAGGGGTAGACAGTAATTTTCATCTCCCAAACTTTTGGGAGAATAAGCATTCACGTTTACCTTGGCAACTAAATTCGAATCCATTTTGTATTCTTATACGAATCTTTATAAATCATTCTATGTTTTTTTATATATCTTCAAAAGCACAACAAAGATGTATTCCACCTTTATATATGAATATGATTTACAAATGCCATGATACTCGAATTCAGAAGGTTGAATCCAGTTTAAGGTGAATTCGAATATTTGAAACCACTTTATGTTCAACTCAACTGTAACATGTATGACACAAGCAACATATAGTGTACTCCCATTTAGATATGAATCTCAGAAGCCAAGTGATGTCTCAAAATAAAAAATAATGTGTCAACCAACCAATAATATAGAAAACTAGCAGACATATGACCACATATAGAGTATATGGATCAATAATATGAACTAACATACATAAGCGAGGACGCCGTACTGTTTTTGGCTAGAAGAGCATCTTTTGTATAGCAAAGCTAGTACAGCATCTTGGCCCTTTCAGATGCGTGCCACTTAAGGCCCATCTATACTACTATTTTTGTTGAATGCATAATCAGCCCGATTGGCATATTTGTAGGTCTGGCATAGCAAACAAAATGAAATGTCTTTGCCTCAACCAAAAAAAATGAAATGTCTCACGGTCTTATCAATTATTACAGACTCGTGCTAAAAAAATACAGACCGAAAAACAATTTTTACATGATCTCTAAAACAAATGGTTACAATCTATTGTATGAACAAACAACACAAAGCTCATTCAACGATGGAAAAACATTTCACCTATGATTTACGAAGTGGGATTTTAATTTCCTTTTTCCCTCCAGGACCTTAACAATGCGGTCAGTCTCAGCTTGCTTCGTTCTGAAATCCACCAAATATTTAATGGTTTTCATGAGTACTGCTTGTGATTGTGCCGTTTGCTTCCTCAACATGTCAATTTCATCTCTAAGTGTAGAAGCACACTCTCTTTCTACCAATAGTTTAGCCTCTAGAGCATCAACAATTGGCAGTTCATGATGTATGGTTGGGCCGGTGCCACTGCTCTGGGATGATCCAACGTCCATGGGGACCTCGCTCTTTGATCTTGGGGTAACCTGTTTTGCCATTACAGTTCCGATTGGATTCAGAAAAATTGAAGTTAGCAAAACATCTCAACTGGGAGTTAGAACATCAATCCAGTTAAACAAACAAGGAATTAAAGAGTATCGATTGGATGCTGAAAAGTATAAGTTATTAACATCATTAGAGCAACCGGTTGCAGCAGCAAAGTAGTTAAACAAACAAGTTTTACAAAAGGGACCTATTGTGCCATTGGATTTTCTCTTGGATCCTGAAAATTTCAGTAGTCAGTAACTTGATTAGAGCAACAAGTTATAGCAGCAAACCTGTTACACAAATAAGTTTTTGAAAATGTTCCTGCTGTGCAATTGGAGTTCCAATTGGATCCTGAGAAGTTGAAGTTGGTAACATGATTAGAGCAACAAGTTACAGCAGCAAACCAGTTAAACAAGGAAGTTTTTCAAAACATACCTGTTGTGCCATCAGAGTTTCAATTGGATCCTGAAAACTTGAAAGTTAGCAAGCATAAATAAAGTGTTGCAAGAGCCATAAGAAACTAACATCAAACTAGTAAAACTAAACAGTTTTGGCAACATATTTAATTACATATGAACTAGTAAAACTAACAAGTTTTTGGCAACATATTAAAGTAACAAGTCGGTAGAGTTTACCAGCAACACAGACATCTCTAAATTTCATTGATGTAAGCAAAATGATTCTGACACATATATATAAGTTAAAAAGATGGTGTCCCTCATATAAACCTGACAGTTGTCTCTCGATGAATATGCAAACATTACTAGTGCTAGAAGTCATAACAGCAAACCAGTTTTACAAACATGGTATCAGAAGGTAAATTACACATGAATTTTGTTGCACCCTAGAAGTAGATATGACCAGCTATCTACGTGCTTAAGTAGCTATTGAAGTTCAGGCAAATAGGTAATTCTATAAACAGTAAGTAACAAACACATAGATAGGCGCAGTCTATAATAGGATTAACAGGCTATGGTATTATGTAATCAGTAGCAAACTAAATTAAGGCAAGCAAGATAATTGAACAATTTTGTAATCAATGGCTAACTAAAATTCCGAGAGGCAGGTAACTGAACTTACGCTAGCTCTTTGTACAGGCACACTGCAACTTGTTTTTTTGCTTACAAGGTTCTACAAAGGAGTCCATGGCATCACTTGCTTGGATACACAGTCCCAATACTCCTTTCTTCCCACACTGCATTTTGGTAAGTCGAATGGTTAATCTGATAAGATGGTGCGACCTTGATATGTTATATGAGGATGGGTTGTCAGACTAGTTGTTGCAACACACATCACACTGGCTTTTACTGTATATTTCATGCGATTATATTTGGCATATCAAGATCTAAGCAATCTACAATAGGATGAAAAGACTGGCATCGTTCTCATTATTGGCCAACTCAGTTCATAGAAACAAGCAATTCAACCATTATGTGGGTAAATCAAAAGCGCCACTGGAATACTTTTCACTACCCCAATCATACACGCTGGCTAGTACGAATTAAATGAAATGTAGGGACTTACACTAGCTCATTGTACAAGCTCACTACAGCTCTGCTTGCGCTTGGGATGTTCCATGAAGAAGTCCATGTTACCACTTACTTGGATGTGCAGGCCCTGTACTCCTTCCTTCCCCCTCTGCATTTTTGGCATGGCGAATGGTTGATCTAATGAGAGGAATCGACCTTGCTATTGTACAGGAGGACAGGTACTTACAAGGTTATACGAGCGTGCAGGATTTGTACCAGATCTCGTAGCACCGTCATGCTTCACTAAAAATGGTTTTGCTTGTTTCAGATGATAGCTCCAGAATAAATAAGAGTTAAAGTCAGAGTTGCATAGGTGTATAAGCTAAGATATGCAGTAAAAGGATATCCAAACATCATCGGAATAGTGCACATCGCAGTGATATGTGGATACCTAGTTCAGGCCAGCGTTTGGGCATACTCGCCTAGAGTGCGGGTCACTTCAGAGCCGTTGAGGGTGATGCACTTGCATTGGCTGGCCGCCTACAGAAGTAGATCTTGAGCGGCGATGGAGCGCTACGATGCGGTGGACGAGGCCGTTGGCGAAGCACCAGCGGGGGTGGGGGGTGGAGGTGCGATGATGTGCTCGGTGAAGTAGCCCCGGTGAGGTGGAAGACGGCGTCGGTGAAGCAGACCTGATGCGGTGGAAGTCGGTGTCTGTGAAGAACGTCGGCTGTGGCGGCCGACATTGTTGGTGGACCACCCAGTGCGGTGGACGAGGGCGTAGATGAGGCAGCTCTGGTGCGGTTATGCAGCGCCACCGTCGTCTTCGTCGTCGTCATCTGGTATAGAGGTGGGGAAAGAGATGAGACGAGGGGCGATTCAAATTTTGCTTGGGTGGCAGTGAATTAGGGATTTGATCTCTCTGGGAGTGGAAGAGGGCAGGGGGAGAAGGGGGATTTTGCAGGGCTGGAATTCGGGCTGCCAGATATTTCAATCCGAAACGTGGAGGCACGTAGTTTTTAACGTCCGTACGACACACGCCACCACCACGACACGACCCTGGTCTACCTGGTGCGCCTACATTTGAGAATGCAAACGAATCTTTTTTTCATTGGCAAACGAATCTGTATGTATTACCATGCCTGTGTTTTCCTTGCAAATAATTAGTCCTTCGAAACGAGATACTGGTAATTAATTAATGATGAGTTCTTTGAATTAGAGTGTGTTTGTGACATATCGATCTCCAATTCTAATGTGGATTTCGCATTTCATGGTATCCATGCTAAGTTTTTGAATGCAAATTCATATGTATAAGATGAACACTATGGTGGTGAGAAAACTTTGGATGTATTCAAGCATATGACCACACACATACAAAATACCACAACAATCGAGTAAATATTAGTGCATCAACTTTTCCAAACCTAGTATGGCACGAATTTGAAATAATTACAGAAGCCATATGCATAGTCCTCAATTCAAATTTTACAATGTACACTAAATAGAAACGTCAATATTAAGTCTAGTACTATCTACATTCAAATGTTGTGTTTAGGTCCCCCCACCCCCCCGGCACACACACTACATACTTCCTCTATTGATCAATCTTCCCCTCTTAACAACCTTATAGAGCTATTGGTTTTCAACACAAGCTCATTCTTTCTCTCCATGTTTCGATCTCTAATTCTCTCAAATACACAACCCCCTTTCCCCCACTCTCTCAACAAACGTATTTCCCTCACACACCCGCCATTGCACTCCATGCCGAGCTCTCTCTCTCCCTCCCACCCTCTCTCGCTAGATACATACATTGCCTCTCTAGACCCCCCCTCTCGCGCACACGCACGCACATTGTCTATCTAGGTCACTCTCTCCACACCGTCTCACTCTTTCGACCGCACGGCAGCCCACACTCGCTCAATCTCTCTCTCTCTCTCTCTCTCTTTATCTAAGTCTCGATTAACCTCGCTTTCTCTCACACACGAACAATATATCTCCCTGTTTGGGCCTCGATCGACACACTCCATACTCTGTCACGCAGATTGTCTATCTAGGTCACTCTCAGCAAATCGTCTCACTCTTTCGACCGCATGGCAGCCCACACTTGCTCAATCTCTCTCTCGCTCTTTATGTATGTCTTGATTGACCTCGCTTTCTCTCACACACAAACGATATATCTCCCTGTTTGGGCCTAGTTTGACATATTGTATACTCTCTCATGCACATTATCTATCTAGGTCACTCTCTCCAACCCGTCTCACTCTTTCGACCGCATGGCGGCCCACAGTCGCTCAATCTCTCTCTCTTTATCTATGTCTTGATTGACCTTGCTTTCTCTCACACACAAATGATATATCTCCCTGTCTGGGCCTCGATCCACACTCTGTATACTTTGTCACGCATGTTGTCTATGTAGGTCAATCTCTCAAGATCTCTCTTACAGCCCCCGCCCTCCCCAAAAGCTCAATCGCACGATATCTCTCCAGAGCATATCTCTCTTTTGACCGAATGTCGGGCCACACTCACTCTATCTGCTCTCTATCTATCTATGTCTCGATTAAACTCGCTTTCTCGCGCCATCTCTCCCACACATAGACGCTACCTCTCCATCTCTCGCAGAGCCAGAGCTATTTACATTGCCTGGGGGACTATGCCTCCGACCTTGGATTAATTTGTTAAGGCATTTATTTTGAAGGGTTTAGGTTAGATTTTTTTCTAGCATTTGGCCCACAACTATCCAAAGACCGTAGCCCCGCCCCTCGCCACCCCTCCCTCAATTGATTTCCCTCTAGCTCTGTCACCGCTCTCTCACACGCTCTTTCTCACGTTCCCCGTCGCACCATGGTATTTTTGCAAAAAAACTCTCATGTTTTCTTTAATTATTACAAACAAGCTACAAACTACACACCGGGGGTCCACCTGTAATGGAACAAATTTCGACCCATAAATTAAAATGCTACAAACAACACACCGGGGGACCCACCTGTCATGGAACAAATTTGGATCCATATAAATTAAAAATGAAAAGGATGAGGATCGAACAGGCGACCAGGTCCTTCCAGGCGCACGTCAATAGCCAACATAGTAGCAACGTTTGTTGCATCTTTAATGGATAACATATTTTTATATTACTTTCAGTAGATTAGTGGGACCCGCTCGTCAGCACGCACTACTCCCCTTCGTTGAGCCACTTACTGGTGGGTCCCATGTCCACTCTCTCTCTCTCCTCCCCTTCTACATTTATATGTACGGGCAAACACGAAGAATGTGGGAGCCAGTAAACATGGCGTGCCACCCGAGGCAGATGCCCGATGCCGTCGACCGTATCTGGACGCGTTCACAAGTTACGGCACCAGTTTCACCTACTAGTATTTTACAAGTATAGGAAAAAAGTGACCGTGACGGGCAAGTTCAGGCACCCGTGGTGTATTTAGCTAGTAATAATTAAAAGCAAGGATAAATAGATGTATCGCCTAGTGCTCGAACAAGGGACCTTCTCACGCCCTACAAGTATTTGGAATTGATGAAGGTATTTAATATGAAATGATTGCGATGAGAAGGAATACATGTCGCTTGATGACTTTTTTTATTTAGTTTGATAGGGCTCTAGCAGAACACTCAATCGATCAAACCATAGATTTCGTTCAGTCTGACTGTGACTTTACATTCATACCGCGATCGAACTAAAAATAAATAAATGAATAAAATTAATTGCAGCGGCGGCGGGGGCGTCTTGCGGCGGGAAGCGGCTCCTCTGCCATGCCTTGTGTGCCATTGGGCCATTGACCGGCGGCGACGGCGGCGTCTTGCGCCGGTGTTGGCATACTCCTGGACGTTGGCCCAAGCTTCAAGGAAGGACAGAATGTTCTGGACTTCGGTCTCTAGGAGCTAGTCAACCGGCGGGAGGCGACGACTGGCGGCGGTGCAAGGAAGCGGTCGACGACGGCGACCCATGCCACTGAGGGGGGCACTGGCACCGGCGCGGGGACAGGCGCTGGCAATGGTGCGACAGAGATATTCATGTGCACGGACACCGGCACGGGCGCGTGCGTCACTGCACGCGCAGGCACATGCGCTGGCAGGTGCACGGTCGCGTGCAGGTCGCACATGCGCTGGATCCCCGTGGCTTCAAGCTGGGCGACAATGTGCGGTTCCCAGCCCATCAATGCCATGGGAATGGGCGCTGGCGCAGGCGTGGCGACGGGAGCTGGAATGGGCGTGGGGACAGACACGGCGACTTCCCGCACAGCCAGGTCAATCTCGTCCGAAAGCTCCTTAGGGTCTTTCTCAGGAAACTGGAAGACTAGGGGCAGCCCATCGTGATGCGCCATGGTGTACGGCGAGGTCAGGCTGATTGGAGGCAGACGACAGGAGAATTGAAGAGGCAGAGAGAAGATTGTAACGAGACCGGGGAGTGCGGCAGTGATTTAAACTGCGGCGCGGGCGCCATTAAAAGTGGGGGCAGTTGGGATGAAGGTGGTCGGCGGAGGCTGGTCAAAGGGCTCGCCTCCTGATGAGCCTGCGTAGTGGCCTGATCACATGCTCCCGTCGACTCACACGCTTGCTCGGACGGCACCTGCCTATGAGAAGCGGGACGCATGGCGACACGTTGGTCTAACGCCCACGGTTTGAATAGTGACACCGTTCGCGTTAAGGTGACAACTCTTTGTTCCAAAATACCTTGGTTGTTCATGTGTGCAACTTTTCATAAGCAACTTGTCTCAAATTGAAAAAAAAAATTTACCACGGCCTATTTGTGCCATATCACGAGACCATGCGCTGTTTCATGAATTTCAATTGACTTTTGGATTTTCTGGAATTTAAAAACCAGGATTTGAAACAATATCATTACATGCATCATGAAATAAATTTTCAAGCAATACATCTTTAGTGTTGTAGATGTTCATATTTTTTAAGATAGAATTTGGTCAAACATTGCTTAGTTAGACTTCAAACAAATTATATATGCAGAGTAAAAAGATACTCCCTCCATACCAGTGCATTGCGTGATACTCTAGTAGGCACGAACAAACGAAGCTCCATTCTATACTCATCCTAGTGTAGTAGGAAATGGAGTTGACGGGTGACCTTGGGTAGCGGCGACCGAGGGACTTGAACGTGCTCGACATGGTAGGTAACATGGGCTAGTTACTAAAGCATCCCTCCATTGTTCATCGGTAGTAGTCATTATGGACCGGGGACATAAGGGGAATTTTGCAGGGCTGGAATTCTGGCCGCCAGATGTTTCGATTCACAACACGAAGGCTAGAGTGGAGGCGCGAAGTTTTTATTGCGGTTCTTTTGGTTGGGGTTGGCTAATGTGCGTACCACGCACGCCACCACCAAGACACGAGCCCGGTCTGGCTGGTACGCCATCGGGTGCTACCATTCGAGAATGCGAAAGGAATCTTTTTTAAAATTGGCAAACGAATCTATATGTATTACAATGCCCGTATTTTCCTTGCAAATAATTGGTCATTCCAAAAGGGACGGTAATTGATTTATGATGAGTTCTTGAATTAGAGTGAGTTTGTGATATAGTGATCTCAACGTGGATTGCACATTTCATGGTATCCACACTAAGTTCTTGAATGCAAATTCAAATTTAAAAGATGAACGGTATGGTGGTGAGAAAACTTTGTATGTATTCAAGCATATGACCACACACACACAAATACAACAACAACTGAGTCAGTATAGTGCATCTACTTTTCCAAACCATGCATGTATGGCACGAATTCAAAAGTAAAATGTAAGCCATGCATGGTCCTCAATTCAATGTTTACAATGTACACTAAACTGAAACATGAATATTAAGTCTACTACTATGTACACTCAAATGTTGTGTTTAGGTCTCTCCATCGACCCCCCCTTCACCACACATACTTCCTGTATCGATCGATCTTCAGCTCTTTGTTAATAGATCTATTGGTATCCGACACACGCTCATTATTTCTCTTCATGTTTTGATCTCCATTTAGCTCACACCCGCCCTCATGCTCTCAACAAGTGTATTTCTCACACACAATCTAGTCATGCCTTCCATGATGAGCTCTCTCTCTCTCCCTCTCTCTCTCTCTCTCTCTCTAGACACATACGTTGCCTCTGTAAAAAGCCTCCACGCCGCGCGCACACACACAAAGTCTATCTAGGCCACTCTCTCGGTAACTATCTCCCTCCAGCCCTCACTACAGCTTCCTCACACAATATCTCTCTGTATCGTCTTTCACATTCGAGTGTACGCTAGCCCACACTCACTCGATCTGTCCCTCTATATATGACTCGATTGACCTCGCTTTCTCGTGTCATCTCTCTCACATATAGACGCTCCCTCTACGCCTCCTGCGTAGGTGGAGCTATGTAGATTGTCGGGGGGTAACCCCCCAACCTTAGATAAAATTGTGAACGTCTTTTTAGGAGGGTTTAGATTATATTTTTTAAACATTTGGCCCCACCCTCCCAAACACCGATGGGTTGTGCCCCTCCCCCCCTGGATAATATCAGGTGCTCCCACACCTTAGATGCTATATGGTGATACGAGTTCCTCGGAGCCATTAGATCTAAGATCCAGCGGCTCACAGGAGGTCTGAATATTTTTGCAAAAAAACCTTAATGAGTTTGGGAATTGCACACAATTAGTACAAAAACTACTCAGATGCCATTGGATCCAAGATCCAACAACCTCGAAGCTCGTATCACCGTAGCATCTAAGATGCGGGAGCACCTGATATTCTCTCGTCTATAAGAATATCACGTGCTACCACACCTTAGATGATGTGGTGATACGAGCTCCTCAGAGCCGTTGGATCTGAGATCCAACAGCTCCTAGGAGGTCCGAATGGTTTTTGCAAAAAAGCACTCAAAGAGTTTGGGAACTGCTCACAAGTACAAAGACTACTCACATGCCATTGGATCTCAGATTGAACGGCCTCGAAGCTCGTATCACTGTAGCATCCAAGCTGTGAGAGCACTTGATGTTCTCTCGCCCGGGAGAATATGAGGTGCTCCCACACCGTAGATACTATGGTGATACAAGCTCCCGAGAGACCTAACGGCTCCCAGCAGGAGGTCTGAATGTTTTTGCAATATAGACCTCAAAGAGTTTGGGAATTGTGTAGAAGTACAAATACTACGCACATGGCATTGGATCTCAGATCCAACGGCCTAGAAGCTCGTATCACCGTAGTGGCTAAGCTGCGGGGAGCACCTTATATTCTCTCATACGTGAGAATATCAGGTGCTCCCACACCTTAGATGCTATGGTGATACGAGCTCCTGGGAGCCGTTGGATGCAAGATCCAGTGGCTCATAGGAGGTCTGAATGTTTTTTGCAAAAAATCCCTCGAAGAGTTTGGGAATTGCGCATAAGTACAAAGACTACTCACATGCCATTGGATCTCAGATCCAACGACGTAGAATCTCTTATCACCGTAGCATCTAAGCTACGTGGAGCAAGTGATATTCTCTGCCGCTGTCACTTTTGTTCCTAAACTTGTAAAATACATGTAACAGGTGCCGTAACTTGTCTAACCACGCAAAGTGTTTGTGCAAAAAATCCCTCGTACACAGAAAGATCGAAACAACACACGGGGGTCCCACTTGTCATGAAACAAATTTGGACCTAAAAATAAAAAATCTGAAGGACGAGATTCGAGTCGGCAACCTGGATTACAAAGCGTATGTCGATAGCCAGAAATAGAAATGGTTGTTGGCTTTGCCGCATAACTTGATTTTATATTGTATTACATTGAGTAGAGTAGAGGGAGTGGCTCGTCAGCACGTGCATGATCGTTGACTCACTTACTGGCGGTCCCATGTCTGCGATCTCTCTCTCCTCTCCATCTACAACCTTTAGGCGCATGGGCAAACATGAAGAGCGGTGCGAACTGGCTGTGGTGTTATTATAACTAAAAAAATGCTTGGAAAATAGATGAATCGCCTAGGAACAAGAGACCTCATGGCTGGTCGAGACGGAGCTAACCACACCTATCCTCCGTGCCACGTTAGCATGATGAAGCCGTGTGGCTAGTGTGGTGTTTTCGATCGACTGGTTGGGTCCCAAGTTCGAACCATAGCTATGTCTCATATATTTTTACACGCACATTTTCCTCTGTGCTGAGACGTGGCACACTCTACCGCGCGGTTTCTGGGTCCTCCCCGGTGGTGCACGCATATTTTCTTCCTTGCTAGGATGTGGGATGCCCTACCGTGCGGTTTTTGGGTCCTCCTCGGTCATAGCGCCGAAGTAATGAATCATCAAATCACAAAACCCCACCTTTCCCGCCGAGTACATCAGTGAAGCACGGTGGCTAGCTAGTTGGGATAGTGTGACCGATCAGCTAGGCTGCCACCACATTTGTTTTTTCATGCATTATTTCCCTCCTTGCTGCTAGGTAAATTAAATATCCACCGCTGCATTGCTATGGTCTTTGGGCGCGGCAGGATTTTTTTTTGACGGGAGCAGGCGCGGCAGTAATTAGTCATGATGACTCCGCCAGTAAAACCCACTGCTCCCAAATGTGAAAAGGCATTGACTGGGGTTTCCCATAGTGAAAACCAAAAGATTTACCCCGCACCTCCGCTGGCTCCCTCCGCCTTCCCATAGATTGCATTGCCTTTCAGCCATTTCGCCTCATTTGCTTCCTTTCCCAATTGCTTCTACTGGGTTCCATGGCGGCGCACTAGATCATGGAGTTTGAGGTTAGGCGCCTGACAAAGGAGCTCCAGGCCAAGGATGTAGAGCTCAGGGCCAAGGACGTGGAGATCCGTGAGCTCAAGGAGGAGAAGAGTGCCATGCTCCTCCGTTATGAGCGGGAGTTCACGGAGCTTCAAAAGCTGCAGGAGTCCACCACAAAGATGCTTGAGGCGTCGGCGGCGTTGTTGCAGAAAGCGTGAGATACACTAGCTGGCCAGGTTTCCCTGATGGCGAGCCGGCTGGAGCATGAGCGGGCCGATCGTGACGAGGTCTAGGATCGCCTCAACCACTTGCTGGACCATGTTGCCACGCACGTGTTGCGGCTGCGTGATGCCTACCGTCGTGGCAGCGCGTCCATGCCGACTGTCGGTCTAAACCTGACCTGGTCTCCTTCTTCACCTATATCTCCAAGGAGCTGAACCGTCTCTGCGCGGTGGTGGGGGCGGCGCTGGACAAGGAGGGGGTGCGGGCGACCGTCGCTGTTGCTGGGTGAATCCTCTCCGGGCTTCGTCACCGGAATCCATTTGTGCCTTTGGACGCCATCTTTGACGAGCTGGCTCCCGTCGACCGGGAGCGGGCTCTGCGGGCGGTGGCACCCTGCATCGCCATCGTCGTGCGCCTGGAGAAGCAGAGGGACTTCGGTGTTGTTTAGGCGTCCTCTGCATGGGCATGTCACGATGTAACATGATCGTTGGATCAAACTCACACGGTCCAGATCAGTCATTGTAGCACAAAGCACTATAGAGGCGTGCTTCATATGGTTCCTGTTCGGTCGAGTACTGTAGGAGAGTACTCTCCATGCACTGTAGCCCGGGTACTATTGACATTGATCTCACCGTTCATTCTCGATCGGACGGTAAAAAATGGGCATGTTACACTACTGTTCATAGGTGACATGCGCACAACATGCCACTGTGAAAGAACATGTGGTGCCCCCATGTTTGGTTTTGGTAATTGATGACAATCTCTATGGACTAATGGTTGCCATGAGTTATATTGAAGGGTTTGTCCATAGGCATTTCTTGAAGTCCATTTGTTGGTTTCAAGGAGATTATGTGATGACCAAGGTGCTATTCAAGGATTTATCCAAAGATTGGTCATGTGAGAGTTGAGCCTATTGCAAGCATGTCTTGAAGAAGAAGATTGTGTGAACATTCATGTTTACCTTCAAGACATCATCCTAATGAATAGAGTTGGAAAGATTCAAGGTTGATCAAGACTAAGTACAAAGAGTGATTCAAGTTGATCAACACAGAAAGCGTAGAAGATGTACCGGGTGGGATCAAGTGATCTCATGGTATGGTAAGCATTGTCCTTTGCGCTTTGTGTACTAACCCATTGTCTACGTAAGTGTTCGTTGTGGGGTTAGGTTTGTTTCCATGGGCGTGCATCAAAAGGAAGGTCTCATATGTCCCATGGAGGATGACGTCAAGTGGTGATCGTCATCAAGGTTGCGGTGTGCAAGTTCAAGTGGAGCATCACGAAGAGATCATGCTTGAAGCTTGCCGTCCATTGTGGTGACAATGGACTTGGGAAGATGTGCCGAAGAGTGGCTCACCCATAGTGGAGTATGGGGGAGCAATCAACTAGTCTTCATCGAGCCAACGCAATCAAGAAAGGTGGTCCAACTTGAGGAGGTCAAGATCATCATCATCTAGCTCAAGTGGACTATGCGCAAGGAAAAGGTTCGCCCTTGATAGGTTTTCCATTTTACCGGTCTCATCGTGGTAGTTGGGAGACCGGGTTTTAGGATCGATAGCCGTACTATCAAGGGGGGCTCTCGGATGAGTAGCTTGATCGTATCATTCGTAGAGAGCTCAAACCATTGCATCCTTGCATCATCTTTCTTGGTTCTTGTTTGGTGTTTCTCTTTGTGAGTCTTTGAGCTTTTGGTCACCATCATGACAAGCTCAAGTTCATCGAGAACGGATTTCGTTTGCTTCTTCTAGTATGTTCTCGATGTTGGGGTTTTTGCCGGATCTTCTTTGATAGAGGTTTCACACCTCTATACCATAGGCATTCTTTTACTGCCACTTCTTTTTATAACCAACAAGCTTCGTTGTTGGATAGTACTCGTCGTCCTCTATCCAACAAGCTTGAGTTTGCTCTTTTCGGAGCTCATTTGCAGAAGTTATGGCAGTTCTGGCTTTATTGTATCCTCTGTTTTCTGTGCAGTGTTCCTGAAGGCCCCAAGCGGTAGTACCGCTCTCTAGAGCGGTAGTATCGTGGCCTTGTGCCGCGCATAGTACCGCTGCTTCTGGGAATGCGATTTTTCGTGTCGGGTTGCGCGGCAGTGGAACGGTAGTACGAGCGGTAGTACTGCTTGTAAGCGGTAGTACCGCCCGTGCACTACCGCTCCACTTTTGCTTCACTCCAGGATCCTGCGTGCTCCCAGCTGTTGTAGAGCGGCAGTGGGTGTGCGGCACTACCGCCTGTAAGCGGTAGTACCGCTGGTGCGGCTCTGCCTCACCCCACCTGTCCTGCTCTGCCTCCTTAGTGCCCTGAGCTGCGACCCCAGCGGTAGTACCGCTGGGGGGAGCGGTAGTACCGCTCCGGCGGCACTACCGGCTCTTGGTCTCGCACCTTTGCACTGCTCTCTGTGCACTACCGCCCGGGCGGTAGTACCGCTCTGTGCGGGCTGAGAGCAAGGTAACGGTTGGATTTTTTTCCCTCCTATAAAAGGGGGTCTTCTTCCCCCTTGAACCTTATCCTTCTAGCTCATGTTCTTCCCCCATTGTTGACCTTCTTCGAGCTTGCTATCTCTCAATCCCTCCAATGATTCTTGCTAGTTCTTGAGGGAAAAGAGAGAGGAGATCTAGATCTATGTTTCCACCAATCACTTTCTCCTCTATGTGAGGGGAACCCCTTGGATCTAGATCTTGGAGTTCTTGGTGTTCTCCTTCTTGTTCTTCCTCTCATATTCCTCCATAGCTTTCGTTGCTTTGGTGGGATTTGAGAGTGAGGGACTTGGGCACTCCGTGTGCCCTTGCCATTGCATTTGGTGCATTGGTTTGAGTTCTCCACGGTGATACGTGGAAGTGAAGTTTGAGAAGCTTTTTACTCTTGGGTGCTTGGTACCCTAGAGCTTGTTCCTCTTGGGTGCTTGGGCGCCCTAGATGGTTGGTGGTGCCTCAGAGCTCAATCATTGTGGTGTAAAGCTCCGGGCAAGCGTCGGGGTCTCCAATTAGGTTGTGGAGATCGCCCCGAGCAATTTGACGGGTACCGGTGACCGCCCCCAAGGGTTGCCAAAGTGTACGGGTTCGGTGACCACCCCCAAGGGTTGCCATTTGTACGGGTTCGGTGACCGCCCTCAAGGGTCCCTTAGTGGAATCATGACATCTTGCATTGTGCGAGGGCGTGAGGAGATTACAGTGGCCCTAGTGGCTTCTTGAGGAGCATTGTGCCTCCACACCGCTCCAAACGGAGATTAGCATCCGCAAGGGTGTGAACTTCGGGATACATCGTCGTCTCCGCGTGCCTCGGTTATCTCTTACCCGAGCCCTTTACTTATGCACTTTACTTTGTGATATCCATATTGTTTCTTGTTATATATCTTGCTATCACTTGGTTGTTTATCTTGCTTAGCATAAGTTGTTGGTGCACATAGGTGAGCCTAGTCGATTTAGGTTTTGTGCTTGACAAATTAAACGCAAGTTTTATTCCGCATTTGTTCAAGCCTAAACCGTAATTATTTTAAAGCGCCTATTCACCCCCCCCTCTAGGCGACATCCATGATCTTTTACACTAGATGTCAATCCTCCGGAGACACCCTTCCGGAGCAGTTGCTGCCTCCATCCCTTGATTCTACTTCTCCGGTTGCCTTGTCTGCTAAAAATAATACACCATAGGTCGCCTGTACGCCGAGTTAGCATGGGATGGAAGGCACGTACACGCAGGGGACCCACCCAGGACCGTATTCATGAATACTAGCCGCAATGTAAACCAAAAATATGATGAAACACTCGCAACAATATCCCTCACCACATATTTATTTATAATCAGTTACTTTTCTTCGGGTGGGTATAATCAGTTTACTATACATCATTTTTTATCGTCATATCTTACTACACTAGCAACAGGATAAGACTGCTGTATGAACCACTGCACATGCCTACTAGTAGGAGTACTAGTAGTGTAAGTTCAAGTGGCTGTCGTGTTTCGCACTCCTCCGTCGTAAGAGTCAAAACGCTTGCTGTAATCAATTTTTTTTAAGAAATAGTGGAGACTGTTGGAAATATGCCCTAGAGGCAATAATAAAATGGTTATTATCATATTTCCCATTCGTTATAAATGTTTATTATTCATGCTAGAATTGTATTGAACCGGAAACTTAAATACATGTGTGAATACATAAACTATAGCATGTCCCTAGTAAGCCTCTACTAGACTAGCTCATTGATCAAAGATGGTTATGGTTTCCTGACCATAGACATGAGTTGTCATTTGATAAACGGGATCACATCATTAGGAGAATGATGTGATGGACATACCCAACCGTAAGCTTAGCATCAGATCGTTTAGTTATTTGCTATAGCTTTCTTCATGTCAAGTATCTGTTCCTTAGACCATGAGATCATGTCACTCCCGGATACCGGAGGAATACTTTGTGTGCTATCAAATGTCACTTCGTAACTGGGTGATCAAAAAGGTGCTCTACAGGTATCTCCGAAGGTGTCGGTGGAGTTGCATGGATCGAGACTGGGATTTTTCACTCCGTGTGATGGAGAGATATCTCTGGGCCCTCTCGGTAATACAACATCAAGAAGCTTCATGTGGCTAATGAGTTTAGTCATGGGATCTTGTATTATGGAACAAGTAAAGAGACTTGCTGGTAACGAGATTGAACTAGGTATGGAGATACAGACGATTGAATCTCGGGCAAGTAACATATCACCGGACAAAGGGAATTGCATACGGGATTGACTGAATCCTTGACATCGTGGTTCAACCGATAAAGATCTTCATTGAATATGTAGAAACCAATATGGGCATCTAGGTTCCACTATTGATTATTGACCGGAGAGGTGTCTCGGTCATGTCTACATGATTCTCGAACCCGTAGGGTCGCACGCTTAATGTTTGGTAGCGCTAGGGTAATGTTGAGATATTAATAGTGGAAAGTACGAAGGTTGTTCGGAGTCCCGGATGGGATCCGGGATATCACGAGGAGCTCCGGAATGGTCCAGAGGTAAAGATTTATATATGGGAAGTCATATTTTGGGTTCCGGAAAAAGTTCATTTTTTTCGGTATTGTATCGGGAAGGTTCTAGAAGGTTTCGGGGGTTCCACCATGGGGCCCATTGACCCAGGAAGGGCCCACATGGACCGAGGGGTGGGGCTACAGACCACATGGGCTGGCCGCACCATTCCCCAAGGCACATGTCGTTTAAATATAGAGATAAGGTCTTATCTCTAAATTTAAAGGGTTGAATCTAGAGATATGATATTATCTCCAAGTTTAAAGGGATTTCTCCTTTGTGGCCGGCCCTAGGAGGGTTTTGTATGCCCTCCCCTGTCCCCTAGCCTATGTATAGAGGGGGAGGCGCATGGGGGCAGCCATCCCTTCACCCTTGCCCATTGCCTCTCCCAACTCCTCCCACGTTTCTCCGGTACGCGCTTGGCGAAGCCCTGCCGGAATTCCGTTGCTGCCACCACCACCATACCGCCATGCTGGTTCCGATTTCATCTACCTCCTCTACCTTGCTTGCTGGATCAAGAAGGAGAGGCCGCCTTCTAAACTCAGAGGTGCCGTCCGTTCGGCGCTAGATCGGTTGGATCGTGATTGGATCGCGAAGAGTACGGCTACATCAACCGCGTTTTATACGCTTCCGCTTTCGGTCTACAAGGGTATGTAGACACACTCCCCTCTTGTTTCTATGCATCTCCTATATTAGATCTTGGGTGTTCATAGGAATTTTTTTGATTTTCATGCTTCGTTCCCCATCAGTGGCATCATGAGCTAGGTCTATGCGTAGATGATATGCACGAGTAGAACACAAAGATGTTGTGGGCGTTGATGTTCAGATTGCTTACCTCCCTTGTCTTATTAGGATTCGGTGGTATTGTGGGATGAAGCGGCTCGGACCAACCTTACTTGTCCTCGCACAAGAGACCGGTTCCACTGACTGACATGCAACTTGTATTGCATAAAAGTGGCTTTGCGGGTGTCTGTCTCTCCCACTTTAGTTGAATCTGATTTGACAAGGGCGGTCCTTGTAGAAGGTTAAAAGGCAACTTGTATATCACCGTTGTGGTTTTGCGTAGATAAGAACGGTTCTTATAGTTTGCCCTAGCAGCCATGTAAAAAATGCAACAACAAAGTAGAGGACGTCTAACTTGTTTTTGCAGGGCATGTTGTGATGTGGTATGGCCAAAACGTGATGTGATATATGTTGATGTATGAGATGATCATGTTTTGTAATAGGTTCATGACTTGCATGTCGATGAGTACGACAATCGGCAAGATCCATAGGGTTGTCTTTAATTTATTGTATGACCTGCGTGTCAACTATTAACCGCCATGTAATTGCTTTACTTTATCGCTATGCGTTAGCAATAGTCGTAGAAGCAATAGTTGGCAGAGACAACCACATGGCAGCACGATGATGGAGATCATGGTGTCACGCTGGTGACGATGGAGATCATGCCGGTGCTTTGGAGATGGAGATCAAAAGCACAAAGATGATGATGGCCATATCATGTGATGTTTATCTTTTTATGCATCTTATTTTGCTTAGGACGACGGTAGCATTATAAGATGATCCCTTCACTTAATTTCAAGATAAAAGTGTTCTCCCTAAGTATGCACCGTTGGGAAAGTTCATCATTTTGAAACACCTCGTGATGATCGGGTGTGATAGACTCTTCGTTCACATACAACGGGTGTAAGCCAGTTTTACACATGCGGAATACTTGGGTTAAACTTGACGAGCCTAGCATCTACAGACATGGCCTCGGAACACGGAGGACCAAAAGGTCAAACATGAGTCATATAGTAGATATGATCTACATGGAGATGTTCACCATTGATGACCACCCCATCTCACGTGATGATCGGACATGGGTTAGTTGATTTGGATCATGTAACACATAGACAACTTGAGGGATGTTTGATTTAAGTGGGAGTTCACTAAGTAATTTGATTAACTGAACCAATTATCATGAACATAGTCTAAATGTCTTTGCAAATTTATGTTGTAGATCAATGGCTCGCGCTGTAGCTCCCCTGAATTTTAATGCGTTCCTAGAGAAAGAAAAGTTGAAAGATGATGGAAGCAACTATGCGGACTGGGTCCGTAATTTGAGGATTATCCTCACTGCTGCATAGAAGGCTTATGTCCTTGATGCACCGCTAGGTGTACCACCCGCTCCCGCAAATCTAGACGCTATGAACGTCTGGCAGACAAGAAATGATGACTACATGATAGTTCAGTGCGCCATGCTTTACGGCTTAGAACCGGGGCTCCAAAGACGTTTCGAGCACCACGGAGCATATGAGATGTTCCAGGAGCTGAAATTGGTATTTCAGGCTCATGCCCGTGTTGAGAGGTATGACACCTCCGACAAGTTCTTTAGCTGTAAGATGGAGGAGAACAACTCTGTTAGTGAGCACGTACTCAAAATGTCTGGGGTACTATAATCGCTTGAATCAGTTGGGAGTTAATCTTCCGGATGAAGTAGCGATTGACATGGTTCTCCAGTCACTGCCACCGAGCTACAAGAGCTTCGTGATGAACTATAATATACAAGGGATGGAGAAGACGATCCCTGAGCTCTTCGCGATGCTTAAGGCCGCGGAGGTAGAAATCAAGAAAGAGCATCAAGTGTTGATGGTCAACAAGACCACCAGTTTCAAGAAGAAAGGCAAGGGAAAGAAAGGGAACTTCAAGAAGAATGGCAAGCCAGTTGCCGCTCCCGTGAAGAAACTGAAGGCTGGACCCAACCTGAGACTAAGTGCTTCTATTGCAAGGGGAATGGTCACTGGAAGCGGAACTACCCAAGTACTTGGCAGATAAGAAGGCTGGTAACGTCAACAAAGGTATATTGGATATACATGTTATTGATGTGTACCTTACTAGTGCTCGTAGTAGCGCCTGGGTATTTGATACTGGTTCGGTTGCTAATATTTGTAACTCGAAACAGGAGCTGCGGAATAAATGGAGACTAGCTAAGGACGAGGTGACGATGCGCGCCGGAAATGGTTCCAAGGTTGATGTGATCGCCGTCGGCACACTCCCTCCATGTTTACCTTCGGGATTAGTTTTTAACCTGGATAATTGTTATTTGGTGCCTGCGTTAAGCATGAACATTATATCTTGATCTTGTTTATTGCGAGACGGTTATTCATTTAAGTTAGAGAATAATGGTTGTTCTATTTATATGAATAATATCTTTTATGGTCATGCACCCTTGGTGAATGGTTTATTCTTGTTGAATCTCGATTGTAGTGATACACATGTTCATAATATTGATGCCAAAAGATGCAAAGTTAATGATGATGGTACCACATACTCGTGGCACTGCCGCTTAGGTCATATTGGTGTAAAGCGCATGAAGAAACTCCATGCTGATGGACTTTTGGAATCACTTGATTATGAATCATTTGAAACACGTGAACCATGCCTCATGGGCAAGATGACTAAAACCCCGTTTTCCGGCACATGGAGTGGGCAAGTGACTTGTTGGAAATAATACATACCGATGTATGCGGTCCAATGAGTGTTGAAGCACGCGGTGGATATCATTATTTTCTTACGTTCACTGATGATTTGAGTAGATATGGGTATATTTACTTAATTACACACAAGTTTGAAACATTTGAAAAGTTCAAGGAGTTTCAGAGTGAAGTAGAGAATCATCGTAACAAGAAGATACAATTTCTACGATCTGATCGTGGAGGTGAATATTTGAGTTACGATTTTGGCATGCATTTAAGACAATGTGAAATTGTTTCACAACTCACGCCACCTGGAACACCACAGCGTAATGGTGTGTCCGAACGTCGTAATCGTACTTCATTGGATATGGTGCATTCTATGATGTATCTTACCGATTTGCCACTATCGTTTAGGGGTTATGCTTTAGAGACAACCGCATTCAGTTTAAATAGGGCACCATCTAAATCCGTTGAGACGACACCATATGAATTATGGTTTGGCAAGAAACCTAAGTTGCCGTTTCTTAAAGTTTGGGGATGCAACACTTATGTCAAGAGGCTTCAGCCTGATAAGCTCGAACCCAAAGCGGAAAAGTGCATCTTCATAGGATACCCTAAATAGACCATTGGGTATACCTTCTATCACAGATCCGAGGGCAAGATCTTTGTTGCCAAGAATGGGTCCTTTCTAGAGAAGGAGTTTCTCTCAAAAGAAGTGAGTGGGAGGAAAGTAGAGCTTGATGAGGTAATCATACCTCCTCTCGAATTGGAGAGTAGCCCATCACAGAAAGAAGTTCCCGTGATGCCTACACCAGCCGGTGAGGAAGCTAATGATGATGATCATGAAACTTCATATCAAGCTGCTACTGAACTTCATAGGTCGACTAGGGTACGTTCCGCACCAGAGTGGTATGGTAATCCTATCCTGGAAGTCATGTTGTTGGACAATGGCGAACCTACGAATTATGAAGAAGCAATGATGAGCCCGGATTCCAACAAATGGCTTGAGGCCATGAAATCCGAGATAGGATCCATGTATGAGAACCAAGTATGGACTTTGGTAGACTTACCTGATGACCGTAAGGCCATTGAGAACAAATGGATCTTTAAGAAGAAGACAGACGATGATGGTAATGTCACGTCTATAAAGCTCGACTTGTCACAAAGGGGTTTCGGCAAGTTCAAGGGGTTGACTATGATGAGACTTTCTCACCCGTAGCGATGCTTAAGTCTGTTAGAATTATGTTAGCAATTGCCACATATTTCGATTATGAAATCTAGCAGATGGATGTGAAAACTGCGTTCCTTAATGGTTTCCTTAAGGAAGAGTTGTATATGATGCAACCGAAGGGTTTTATTGATCCTAAGGATGCTAATAAGGTGTGTAAGCTCCAACGATCCATCTATGGACTGGTGGAAGCATCTCGGAGTTGGAATATACGCTCTGATGAGGTGATCAAAGCTTTTGGTTTTATACAAACTTATGGAGAAGCTTGTATTTACAAGAAAGTAAGTGGGAGCTCTGTAGCATTTCTAATACTATATGTGGATGACATATTATTGATTGGAAATGATATAGAATTTCTGGAAAGCATAAAAGGTTATTTGAACAAGAGTTTTTCAATGAAAGACCTGGGTGAAGCCTCTTACATATTGGGCAACAAGATCTATAGAGATAGATCAAGACGCCTAATAGGACTTTCACAAAGCACATACCTTGACAAGATTTTGAAGAAGTTCAAAATGGACTAGTCAAAGAAGGGGTTCTTGCCTGTGTTGCAAGGTGTGAAGTTTAGTAAGACTCAAAGCCCAACCACAGCAGAAGAAAGAGAAAGGATGAAAGTCGTCCTCTATGCCTCTGCCATAGGCACTATAATGTATGCCATGCTGTGAACCAGACTTGATGTGTGCCTTGCCGTAAGTTTAGCAGGGAGGTACCAAAGTGATCCAGGAGTAGATCACTAGACAGCGGTCAAAAATATCCTTAAGTACCTAAAGAGGACTAAGGACATGTTTATCGTTTATGGAGGTGATGAAGTGCTCGTCGTAAAGGGTTACGTCGATACTAGTTTTGACATAGATACGGATAACTCTAAGTCTCAAACCGGATACGTATTTATTTTAAATGGCGGAGCGGTTAGTTGGTGCAGTTCCAAGCAAAGCGTCGTAGCGGGATCTACAAGTGAAGCGGAATATATAGCTGCTTCGGAAGCAGCGCAAGAAGGAGTCTGGATGAAGGAGTTCATATCCGATCTAGGAGTGATACCAAGTGCATCGGATCCAATGACTATCTATTGTGACAACACTGGAGCAATTACTATTGCCAAGGAACCCAGGTTTCACAAGAAGACCAAGCACATCAAGCGCCGCTTCAACTCTATTCGTAATTACATTAAGGATGGAGACATAGAACTTTGCAAAGTATATACGGATCTGAATGTGGCAGACTCGTTGACTAAACCTCTTCCACGGGCAAAACATGATCAGCACCAGGACTCCATGAGTGTTAGATTCATAACTATGTAAACTAGAATATTGACTCTAGTGCAAGTGGGAGACTGTTGGAAATATGTCCTAGAGGCAATAATAAAATGGTTATTATCATATTTCCCGTTCATGATAAATGTTTATTATTCATGCTAGAATTGTATTGAACCGGAAACTTAAATACATGTGTGAATACATAAACTATACCGTGTCCCTAGTAAGCCTCTACTAGACTAGCTCGTTGATCAAAGATGGTTATGGTTTCCTGACCATAGACATGAGTTGTCATTTGATAAACGGGATCACATCATTAGGAGAATGATGTGATGGACAGACCCAACCGTAAGCTTAGCATAAGACCGTTTAGTTATTTGCTACAACTTTCTTCATGTCAAGTATCAGTTCCTTAGACCATGAGATCTTGTCACTCTCGGATACCGGAGGAATACGTTGTGTGCTATCAAACGTCACTTCGTAATTGGGTGATCATAAAGGTTCTCTACAGGTATATCCAAAGGTGTCTGTGGAGTTGCATGGATCGAGACTGGGATTTGTCACTCCGTGTGACGGAGAGATATCTCTGGGCCCTCTCGGTAATACAACATCACAAGAAGCTTCATGTGGCTAATGAGTTTAGTCATGGGATCTTGTATTATGGAACGAGTAAAGAGACTTGCTGGTAATGAAATTGAACTAGGTATGGAGATACCGACGATCGAATCTCGGGCAAGTAACATATCGCTGGACAAAGGGAATTGCATACGGGATTGATTGAATCCTTGACATCGTGGTTCAACTGATAAAGATCTTCGTTGAATATGTAGAAACCAATATGGACATCCAGGTCCCGCTATTGGTTATTGACCGGAGAGGTGTCTCGGTCATGTCTACATGATTCTCGAACCCGTAGGGTCGCACGCTTAACGTTCGGTAGCGCTAGGGTAATGTTGAGATATTAATAGTGGAAAGTCCAAAGGTTGTTCGGAGTCCCATATGGGATCCGGGATATCACGAGGAGCTCCGGAATGGTCCGGAGGTAAAAATTTATATATGGGAAGTCATATTTTGGGTTCTAGAAAAAGTTTGTTTTTTCGGTATTGTACCGGGAAGGTTCTAGAAGGTTTCGGGGGTTCCACCATGGGGCCCAATGACCCAGGAAGGGCCCACATGGACCGAGGGGTGGAGCTACAGCCCACATGGGCTGGCCACACCATTCCCCAAGGCACATGTCGTTTAAATCTAGAGATAAGGTCTTGCCCTGCCGGAATTCCGCTACTGCCACCACCACCATACCACCATGCTGGTTCTGATCTCATCTACCTCCTCTCCCTCACTTGCTGGATCAAGAAGGAGAGGACGCCATCGAGCTGACCGTGTGCTAAACTCGGAGGTGCCGTCCATTCGGCAGTAGATCGGTTGGATCGTTATTGGATCGCGAAGAGTACGACTACATAAACCGCGTTTTATACGCTTCCACTTTCGGTCTACAAGGGTATGTAGACACACTCCCCTCTCGTTGCTATGCATCTCCCAGATTAGATCTTGGGTGTTCGTAAGAATTTTTTTTGATTTTCATGCTTCATTCCCCATCAGAGACGCGTCGGGGACCTTGCTCCACGGTCGTCGAGAACCTTGCTACTCACTTTCGCCGATGTGTGGGACAACCATCATCGGGGTCCACTTGCCATGCACCAAATTACTCCGCACTAGAGTGCACAACTTCACGGTGGACTTACCCTAGTCGTAGCGCCGCAGTAATACCCAATGAGTCGACCAATCACAAAACCCCACCTTTCCAGCAGTAAGTTGGACGAACAAAGCAACCACCATTTCACTCTTCTTCCTCATCTTCCTCTCTTGAAGAAAACCCCAACTCGCTTCTCCCTCATCTTGTTCGTCGTTTGTTCAAGAAAACCCCAACTCGCTTCTGCCATTGTTCTTCTCTCCCAAAGAAGGAAAGGTGAGTGCATCAATGGTGTTGCTATGCTTCCGTTCCGTTCATCTTTTGCAACCCCGCGACCGATCCTAACTCCCTCTCTGTTCTTCTTTTGGGTTTCTGATTATCATTTTCTTTCCTTTTATTTCTATTTGACAGTTTCCTTTATTTCTATTTGACAGTTTCTTGACGGGCACCGGCCAAAGTGATGTCTATGGCTCTAGCCAAAACCGCCGAGGCTCAGAGTCTGAAGAAGCGCAAGCACCCCGCCGAGACGACCACAGACAAGCTCAAGGCCACCTCTCCGGGATCCCTCGTTAAGCCGGTTGAGGTAATATCTCTTGTTGACGATCCTTTTGGCGATCTTGATCGTGTTTTTTGATCTAACTTGCAAAGTGCTTGCTAATATGCGAGGTTTGTGTAATGCACACGTAGTACTAGTAGTATAACTTTCTGGGCGATCTTGCATGTGATTTTTGTGTGCCAAATGACGGTTCTAAATGTCTCTTTTAACCAAAACATGCGAGAGGTTGACATGCATATGATTTTTGCACATAACACTGATTTCTTATAGATTACTTTCAACTACTTTATGAACATCAACACTAGCTATAGGAAATGCAAGATTGTAGCTCTCATGCCTTGGAAGAGAATATAGTAGCCTCAGTAACTTGTGTTATGGGTATTGTAAGTAATCCCTCTGTTCACAAATATAAGATGTTCTAACTTTTTTGTGTATCTGATGTAGACATGTTTTAGTGTCTTTGTTCACTCATTTCTATGCTTATATGTAGTCTTATATGGAGTAAAATATAGAAAATCATCTTATATTTGTGAACGGAGGCAGTAATAAAATATTGGTTTCTGTTTGAATTAGAACCATGTCCGCTATGGAGATGAAGTTCTCAAAGTCATGCCGTGTGAACTGGAAGACCTGAGGATGTGCACTACTAAACTATCCAGCTGATGTGTCTTTGTAGCCGCATGTCGTGAACAAGTGTTTTCCTGTAGCATTGTTGTCAGGCGTGTTCTCAAGGGTGTACTTCACCACAACAATTTTGTAGTTGTGCCTTTGATTACGAAGGGTGTGGTTCTTGTAAAGCTTCCCGACAAATCTGATGCGGCATGTCTTCATCATCATGTTTATGAGTGGAAAGACCACACTGTTAGGTTTTCCAAGGTTGACGAGATGGTGAAGGTGCCGATAGACATCTTTCACGATGTCCATGGCCTGGTCAATTTTGTGGGGCACATCCCATAGGTCGGTGGCAAGAAATAGTTTGCAGAGTTTAATTATTGCAACTTTGCTTGTCTGTAGTAAGTAATATTTTTCAGTACTTGATTTGTGTGTGTGAACCCTGTATGGGTTAGTACTGCCGCTTTTGTTTTGTGGTGAATCCTGAGAACACTCTATGTTAATGTTTAAGAAATGGTGAACCTATAATACCAATTTTGGTTGTCTGATATCTGTGTTTTTTCATGCCAGTACAGTACTCCCTCTGTTCAAAGACATAAGATGTTTACATTTTTTGTGAATCAGATGTATATAGAGTTAGACATGTTTTGGTGTGTTTGTCCACTCAATTCAGTTCGTATATTTTGAAATATCCAGATCATCTTAGTTTTGTGGACGGTGGGAGTATATATCAGTTATGGTTACACTCCAATATATGTATGCATTGTAGGGTTTATTGCACCCACCAGGATTTCCATTCCCACGGATGTTCGCTCCATATGAGTTGTCACGACCTTTGGACTGTCATGCTTGTGGGAGTAAGGAGGGGCCCTGCATGCCACCCGTAATTGGATGAACAACCTTCAATTTAGAACTTGAAGATAGTGATTTCCTGGTAAGGATTCAGTCGTGTCACATAAAGTAAATCTCATTGATTAACTGTCATGTTTTCTTACTTTTGCTGCAATTTTATGATGCAGGTTTTGCCATGTCACATTCGTTACAGAATAAACCATTTGGTTTGCTATATGATGGTTATTTTAGCAGGTTTCACTTCTTATGATGTGTCAATAACGAAGGCACTGTCCATCACTTATATTACTAGACACAATTAGATCCGTATGTTGTCTGAGTACAATCAGAAGCCCTCTGATCAACTGCAGTTTACTTTAACAAACACGCCAGAATTAGTCCTTGTCGCCTTTAAAAGAAGGAAAGAAAAAGACTGGATCCGGGTCACGGAGCCGGAGGAAGCTCGAATTGCTCACGTGCACTCTCGCTTAAGAAGGATGCGGAGCATAGTTACAAAGCTGCAGTCTGAAATCAAAGCAAACTAGAGACGAGCGCTGCTGTCTCGCACATCGGTACCACCTCCAGCATCGGCAGCCGCAGCGATTCGAGCACCGTCACCTGCTCCGACACCAACACTGGCTCTAGCACTGATAGTGGCAACATCTCAGTCTGTTCCAGGAGAGGATTGGGCACCGACCGCGTCGGTGGATTAGGCTGATCTACCAGAGGATCGGGCACCAACATCGCCACCTGCTCCGACACCGGCACCAACTCCAGAAGGAGCACCGTCTCCGGCAGCAGCAACGACACTACCAGTCGCACCGCCACGGGCACCAACACTTAAACTTGCACTTGCATCTGCTCCGACCCGTGCAGTGGCAACGGAACCAGCACTTGCATCGGCAATAGACTGGGCTGCAGTTCGCACTGCATATACCAAAGTCCTTACAAAAACCGACATCTCCACCTTTTTGGTAAGCATTGGCAGCCCAAGTGCTTTGTTCTTTTGTCTTTGCATGTTGTTTCACATGATTCACTGTGTTGATCTAACTGTTTGTGTATGTCTTCTTGTTTGCAAACAGAAAATTCCTAGAGCAATGACGGAGTCGTTCAATAATCCAGGCGACCGTGGCCAAGTTTCTCTTACCATGCGCAGCCTTGGTGTGAATGAACCTGCGCAATATACCATAAGTAGAAAGGATGGTCGCATGATGATTGATGCTAAAGGATGGTCAAGGTTCAAAACTCAATCAAATCTTGCGGTTGGGGATGATGTCAGAATCAAAGTTTCTCTGCAAGGAGAGCTGGTCCTAATCAACTTTGAAATTCTTTAGTAGCAGCACGCAACTGCCAAACTGATCTATCCTCCGAGAGCTTGTGATGTAATATGCCATGGTGAAACAAGTGTCCTGTGTGTATAAGTAGTACTAGCATATATCACGTAGGAAATGCAACTTTGATTGCTGGTTTGGAACTGTCGTTCGATTTCAGTCTAACAGCTGGCGTGCTTTATTCAATTTTCTGTCTTCTCCTTGCAGCAACATCTAAAACCAGTGCCGTCCCGATCGCATGCAATATTTATCAGATGAAATGCGCTGACATAGAACACATGGGCCCCCAAACATGCAGGCCCACCGACCTGTGGCCCAAAGTCAAGAGCCGTCAGCCTATCTGAGTATTTTATTCTCAAACACACACACACACACACACACACACACACACACACACACACACACACATATATATATATATATCTGAACCCCATATTTATGTATATATATTCCCCTTGATTTTTCTTTTGTATAAAGTTGTGATATAAAAGATTTTTATATTTCTTTACAGAGGGAGTATCTCTCTATCACAAAAATATTTATGTGTAACTAGTTACTCCTGCCTTTCTACTTCATTTCGTTGATATGCGGGACATCCAGCAACCAGGTCCACGTGCCATGCACCAAATTAGAGTGCACAACTGCACGGTAGACTCACCCCGGTCGTAGCGCCGCAGTAATGCCCAATGAGCCATCAAATCACAAAACCCCACCTTTCCAGCAGTAGCAGTAAGCTGGACGGACGAAGCAGCAATATTTCACTCGACCTGAATCCCCTTCTCCCTCATCTACTTGTTCAGAGAAAACCACCTCTCGGCAATTGCTTAGGGTTTTGTCATGGAGAACCAGGTACAAATTCTTCATCCATCCCTAATAAATCCTAGTTCCTTTGCTGCCGGTAATCCTAGGATGGCAACCACCGCCGTTGATGCATTTTTCTTCGTACCGAATCTAGTGTGTTTCATTTGCAGTGCCCAAAGTGCGAGGACCCTACAGGTTTCTACGCCCTTGGCGAGACGCCAAACTTGTTCCTTCTCATCCTAACACAGGATTTGAAAAAGCGCACGATATGTTCCTAGAATCCTCTTTTCTATCCATGATATGTGTAGATACAACATGGCATCACAACATAACTCTACGACTCAAAGTATTTATTTAAGAGGCTCCGAAGAGCCATACATAACATAATATTACAAACATGAGTCTAGGGATGTAAATGGTACGGATAATTTCCGTTCCGAATCCGCATCCGCATCCGTTTTTAAGAATATGGTATGCACTTTCATGAATCCGGTGAATATGGATTTTGGTCAACCAGATATCCGACGGATATGGTAGCGGATATGGTATTGGCAATATCCGACGGATGTGGATTATCCGGTATTTTTTTAGGATTATCCGACATTGTCAAATAGGATTACCCGACAAGTTTAGCCCAAATACACAAATAGTCCACTTTTTAAAATCACATATAAATATAATATAACTAATTCCTTGTTGCAATCTTACATGCATGTACAAGCACAGCCAATAAACTTAAGAACACGTACTGTACTACTTAGTAGTTAACTTAGCTACTATTTAAACCGATTTTATGGTAGATTAGAGAACAATATTTATATGAATCTGTGATGTAAGCTATTAATCCCACTAAAAACATGTACAAGTTAACATGCACATACAAGAACCGTTGGTCATGCTTGCTGCAGCTTGTAAGCTAGTAATCCCATTATAAGCAGTAAAAACTGGTTAGTTACTTATATACGTATTGTTCTTCTCTGTATAGATCGCCTGTAGAAATATATTATGGAAAATATCTACATCAATATTTTTTGTACGTTTCTAATCCGAATCCGCTCCATTTCTCCTCCAAATCCGTAGTCCGATAAATCCGCATTCGAATCCACATCCGATCATTATCCGCTCCACTCCGAATCGGACAAAAAAATATGGTTAAGGATATGGTAAAAGCATTATCCGATCCGATCTGATCCGTTTACATCCCTACATGGGTCTCATGACCCAACATACAAAGTCATACAAGCAACAGAAGCATACACATGTCTGAGTATAGACAACTACAAAAGAAAAAGGCTGAGAAGCCTAACTATCCACAAGACCCTCCACAGGAACCAGACCTCTGTCTGGTATTCCCAAGCTACTCGGTCAACGTCAAACTTCACATAGAATTACTAGTGAGACTGAAGTCTCCTCTGCAAAACATAATTTAAGCAACCGTGAGTACAAAGGTACTCAACAAGACTTACATCAGAACTATCTACTTATGCATCAGTATCAACAATGGGGTTGTGGAGTTTAACTACAGCAAGCCAGCTTTGACTCATGGCTAACCTGTACTATGACTACGAGTATTTTCTTTGGGGTGAGAGAGAACACACGAGTCCACATAGTCACCACATCAATACACCACTATGGATCCTCTTCTGTCTCCCTACGAGAAGGCCATCCATAGCACTCACACTTATCTTGCGCATTTTAGAGTATCCACTTAAAGTTGTCTATGAACCATATAAGTCTCCAAGTAGTCCATATCCGAGGACGCGGCTATTCGAATAGTTTGATAACCCTGCAGGGATGTACTTCTTCACACACGCTCTCACCACTTACCACCATATACACGTCATGTATCTCGGCAACCTTCAAGCGGAAGCCTGGCAAGGCTGTCGGCCACAACCTGACTAACCACGCAAGACTCTAGTCCAGGTTTATCGCCTATCCGAGGCTGAACCCGCAAAGGAAGTCCAGCCGAAGTTTCCATCACGGCCCCATACGATGTGTGCATGGTTCCCAAGTCCACCTCGACGGATGGTACTACGCTTGGTACACCGTGCCACTGTGCCTAGTCTGTCCCAAGCCCACCTGTATCGGGTGCCACTTGTTAGACCAATAGCACGACCTACAAACACCAGAAGCTAGTTGCAACTCCTAGACAGATATCAAGGTGATTAATAAGCCGAGAGGGTCAATTAAGTATCCCAATGTGTGGTAGTAACTGTTCTTGGATAACATACACAAAACTCAGTTCTTAAGGACGGTCTCAATGAGACAACCCACCATGTACTCCGACATGGCCTCTCATCGCTACCTTTACCAAACCGAGACGCTCCCGACTCGACTGTGCACTAATCATACAAGCAAATGCGCACGATCAAGATCAGAGACTCACAGGAAGATATCACAACACAACTCTAGACACAAATTTAAACATAAGGGAGTTATATTACAAACCAAAGGTCACGAGGACCCAAATACATAAGTCAGTGAAAGCAACAATATTTGAGTACAGACATAAATAGACAAGTTTGCCTTAAGAAGGCTGAGCAAAACAATGACAACTAGATCGAAAAGGCGCAGGCCTCCTGCCTAGGAGCCTCCTAAACTACTCCTGGTCATCGGTCTCCACGTAGTAGTAGGCACCATCGAGGATCTCCAGCTCCTGGGCTCCGTCATCTGGTCGCAGCAACCGGGTAGGGGAAAAAGGTAGCAAAGCAACCCTGAGTACTCATCCAAAGTACTCACAAGACTTACATCAGATCTATGCTATGTATGCATCAGTGTCAATGTATGCATCAGTGCCAGAATAGAAGGGAAGACCTAGCCTAACGAAGACTAGCCTCTTGCAGCGTCTTACAGCATCTGAAGAGAGTAGCGTATAGTATAATATAGTAACATGTAAATAATAGCACGCCCAGAGATCCTTCCTCGACTACCCTGTGAGAAAGCGATCTCGGAGGAAAATAATAGTTTAGTATTATATAGAAACAGTTTCTAGTTGTAGTAGATCAGGATACAACTCCGAGCACCCGTTACCGTGGACACGGCTATTCGAATAGATTTACTTCCCTGCAGGGGTGCACCAACTTACACAACACGCTCAATTAACTCCGTCCGGACACACTTTTCCTGGTCATGCGCGGCCTCGGCTGATCGACACGCCGTAGTCCTACCTAGGCTCCGCAGAGAGGTCCCCGCCGGTCTACATCCTAAGCGCAAAGGGGTCATGAGCCAATCCTCCTAAGCGCTCCGGGTCGTTGCGCGCAGGGCGGACCCAGGCACCACCTCTGTCCTGGATGGCGCTAGCCCAGCCATGCCACAATGCGGAACTAGACGTCTGACAGAGCTTTCGGGAGAATCGTACGACGCCGAGTGCCCATAACTTATCCCGCGTGGTGGTTAGTGCGAAAAGGCCAGAGGCCTACTCAGATCACATATCCAAACCGTTAGTGTATTGGGAGCTCACGGAGACGATCAGTGATCCTGTCGCCCCGTCTCGTGGACTTACGACAAGGGCCAGGCCCATCCCGCTCCTGGGGCGGTCTCTGCCTGCCCGGTCGTGCCACATCAATAAATCTCGCGAGTACCCTCATGGTCAACCCGACTTCATTATAGACTGCAATAACTCTCGCGGGTACCTTTGGGGTCGACCCGACTTCTACAAAGGTCTGTGCTAATAGTCAAGGTAACCGTGTGTCCATAATATCAAGGAATCTGAGGAATCACCCTCGATAGATTCCTATTCGATGTAAAATGTCAAGGTGAACTTGGAGGAATCACCCTCGATGGGTTCACACTTGAGGTGTTGCACGACAGAATCATCATCGGGAGTGGAGAGCGAGGAATCACCCTCTGTAATCCACAACCGACGTGCTATACTACAGAGATATCATCAGAAGTGAGATACGAGGCATCTCCCTCGGCACTCAATCGTAGCTCTGCAGAGTCATACAACTAAGGGGGTGCTGGTGGTGCGTTTGGTCTCTGCACGTCGATCATATTGATCGAGTCATCCGGTAGCAAAGCAGGGCAACACGGACAAGGGTGTGGGGCCACTGATGGATCACTAACCAGCCTATACTAAGCATATAGGACAACAAGTAAAGTATCAACAACAGGTTACAAAAACAGGCTATGCATCAGAATAGGAGCTATCGAACACAGTAGCAAAATCTAATGCAAGCACGAGAGAGAAAGAATGGGCGATATAGGAATGATCAAGGGGGTTTTGCTTGCCTGGAAGCTGTGCTGAAAGGGGGCTGGTTGTCTGCGGCGTAGTCGTAACCAGCGGCGTCAGCGTCGGTCTCGGGGTCTACCGGAGAGAAGAGGGGGAAGAAACAGTAAATATAAAGCACACAGATGCATCACAAAGCATGACATGGCAATATGCTATGCTAGGGATGACCTAATGCAGTGCTAAGCATTACAGACGGAGCGGGAAAATATCTGAGAATATTTTCCCGGCTTTAGGCAATTATCGGTCAGACGATCCGGAGGGAAAGGTTCCATGTTTGTAGTGTTGGAGGCATGTGGCAGGTATGTGGATAGCATATTCGGATTCGTCTTATTTTTCTGATCATTTGTCATATATAAATTATTTTCATCCGAGTTACAGATTATTTTATATGAATTTACAAAGTTTTAAACATTTTCTGGAATTTCCTGATTTAATTTTAATTCGAAAATTGCAGCAGAAATACTAGGTGCACCCGGTGCAGTGCACACACAGTGCACCACAGAGGCTGACAAGTGGGCCCAGTTGACTGGGTCAACTGCCTAGTCAGCAGTCAACAGTGACTGTTGACTGGTCAACGGGCCCGGTGGGACCCAGCGTCAGTGACACAGGGGGTCCACTGGCAGGGCCACGTGGCGGTAGCGCGCCGGCGTTTAGCCGCCGGCGACCAAAATCGTGGCGGAGCGCTCGGGCACTCGCCGGGAATCGGCTACAGGCCACCAAAATGGGCATGGCTGGTCGCGTTCGAAAGCACGTGAAGTGCCGCATCCAACGGCGGTGGTGGCAGGGGCGGAGATGGCGCGTAGCGACGGCGGCGACCACTGAGACGGACGCCGGAGTTCGGGCGATGTCGAGTACATTGCTACGGGGCACGGGAGGGAGCATGCGTGGGCTCGTTGGACTCCTAGGAGCTCCAGGAGCACAACATGGGGCTCGAACACGAACGGCAGCGGCAGTGAGTACGGCAGCGACATGGACGGCGCCGACGAGCTTCGGCCATGAGCAGGGGGTAGCTACGGGCACGGAGAAGAGCAGGGGAGTGAGGGGGTCGATGCGGGTGCTCACTGGGTGGCACACGGTGGCCGTTGGGGGGTTTAGGAGCTGCAGACGGCGGCGAATCAAAGCGGTGGAGCTCCGGCGAGCCAAGGAGGAAGAAGAGGGCGTGGTGGTGATGCAGTGGCTCCGAGCTCCAATTGCCGGCACTAGAGGGCGTAGAGGTCGATGGCGAGTCTTGTAGACACGGCGGTGAGGCGAGGCGGCGTCGGTGGCTACGCAGGCGAGCTCGCGACGGCGACGGCAGAGGCGGCCATGGGGGGAGGAGGAGGAAGCAGCGCGAGGAGAGGGAGGATAAGGACAAGGGGCTGTCCCGAGGCACGGCGGTGGCGTCCTTATCCTCCCACGGCGGTGTAGCGACGCGAGGAGGCGAGCTGGTGCGGTGGCGACGACGTCCATGGCTCGGACGCACGCGTGCAGTGCCGACACGGGGAGGAGAGAGGAGGGAGACGACGGGGGAGGCAGGCTGGGCCGGTCACTGTGCAATAAGGCCCGGTGCACAGTGGCCTTTCTTCTTTTATTTCTCTGTTTTCTTTATTTCTCTACTGTTTTGCATTTTGTTTTGCCATCAAATGATTTTTGTAAAATACGGGACTTGGCCACATATTTACATTGCATTAGTTGGCACTGCCACAAAAAGTTTGGAAAATATTTGAAGCTGTTTGAATTTTTCATATTTGGAAAAGCATTTAAATATGCTGATTTGGCACTGTTTTAATTGCTATAGCCCATTTAAGCAAATAGGTGATGTTGTTTTCCTTAACAAATAATTGGTATGGAATATCTGCTAAAACATGGACTATTTTCCAACCATGTTTGTGAAACTTTAAATTTCACTTGCAATTTGAATTGATTTATGAGATGGAGTTTGAAATGAGATATGAATCCATAGTGATCAAGCATAGCAAAGCAAAGTGACTTAGCATAATCATGATGGATTACTGTAGCTTAATACATGGGGGGTGTTACAACTCTCCTCCTCTAAAAGAAATTCTCATCCCGAGAATCAAGAGGTAGAAGGGAAAAGATCGGGGTATTCTTCACGAAGACGATCCTCGCGTTCCCTAGTGGCTTCATCTTCAGTATGATTTGACCACTGCACTTTAAGGAACTTGATTACCTTCTGGCGGGTTTGACATTTAGCTTGATCAAGAATGCGGATCGGATGCTCTTTATAAGAGAGATCATCTTGCAATTTGAGCATTTCATGATCCACTGCACGGTGTGGATCCTTGAAGCAACGACGAAGTTGCGATACATGGAAGACATCGTGGATGTGAGAAAACTGCGGTGGCAATTCCAATTTATAAGCCACATATCCACGTCTGGCGAGAATGCAAAAGGGTCCAATGTAGTGAGGAGCTAACTTGCCCTTGATTCCAAAACGATGAGTGCCCTTCGTAGGAGTGACATGCAGATAAGCTTTTTCACCAGGTTGATAGATCGATCCCCAGTGTTTACGGTCATAGTTGCTCTTCTGGTGGGACTAAGCCGCCTTGAGATTTTCTCGGACAATACGGACTTGCTCTTCAGCTTGTTGGATAATATTCGGACCGATGAGCGGCCGTTCCCCAGTTTCTGACCAATTCAGAGGGTTTCGGCACTTACGCCCATATAATACCTCGAAGGGAGCCATCTTCAAGCTAGTTTGATAGCTGTTGTTGTATGAGAATTCAGCATACGGGAGAGATTCTTCCCACTTCTTGCCAAATGAGATGACACAAGCACGTAGCATATCTTCAAGCACTTGGTTAACTCGTTCAACTTGACCTTGGGATTGGGGGTGATAAGCTGTGCTCCAGGTTATATGAGTTCCCATAGATTCTTGGAAACTTTCCTAGAACTTTGAGGTGAAGAGGCTGCCACGGTCTGAACTGATCTCCTTCGGAATACCGTGGAGTGTCACAATTCTGGAGATATACAAGTCTGCTAACTGACTAGCAGTGATCGTCTCCTTGACTGGCAGAAAATGTGCAACTTTGGAGAATTGGTCGACAACGACAAGAATAGCATCGTGACCCTTTTGTGATTTGGGAAGGCCAGTAATGAGATCCATCTGAACCTTGTCCCATTTCCATTCGGGGATAGGGAGCGGTTGCAGAAGTCCAGCAGGTTTTTGGTGTTCTGCTTTGACGCGACGGCAAATGTCACATTCAGCAACGTATCGAGCAATGTCTTGCTTCATATTAGACCACCAGTATCTCTGATGAATGTCTTGGTATATCTTGGTACTACCCAGATGAATAGACAGAGGTGTGTCATGTGCTTCCTTCATAACTTTCCATGTCATATCGTCAAACTGGGGTACCACAAGGCGAGCTTTAAAGAACAGAGCTCCATCCTTAGCAAGCGAGAAATCTGAGGCCTTACCAGAGGCAAGATCACTCTTAATCTGATCAACTTCAGTGTCATTCTCTTGTGCAGTATTGATGGATTTCTCGAGAGTTGGTTCCAGGACAAGGGTATTGAGAGAACCCTGTGGAACAATATGGAGGTTCATTTTGCGAAGTTCTTCATAAAGAAGGGGTTGAGCTTGCTGAACCATGAGGTTGTTGCAATAAGACTTGCGGCTCAAAGCATCGGCCATAACATTAGCCTTACCAGGGGTATATGAAATACTGCAATCATAGTCTATAATTGCTTCCATCCATCGTTGTTGACGGAGATTCAGATCCGACTGAGTAAACAGGTACTTCAGACTTTGATGATCAGTGTAGATCTCGCAACGATTACCGAGAAGGTAATTTCGCCACAACTTTAGTGCATATATAACTGCAGCAAGTTCGAGATCATGAACTGGGTAGTTCTCTTCATGAGGACGCAATTGTCGAGAGCCATAAGCAATCACTTTGCGCTCTTGCATTAGGACACAGCTTAATCCTTGACGGGATGTGTCGCAATAAATGATGAGTTCCTTGCGAGAATCTGGAGGGGCAAGCACTGGTGCGGATGTCAACTTATCTTTGAGTGTCTGGAAACTTTCCTGCATTTTTCTGTCCACTCAAGCTTAACGCCCTTGTGAAGTAAATCAGTCAAAGGCTTGGCATACTTGGAGAAGTTCTCGACAAAACGGCGGCAATAGCTGGCGAGTCCGAGAAAACTCCTGACTTGCTTAACATTCTTTGGAGGAGTCCAGTCAAGAATAGCCTGAACTCGCTCTGGGTTGACAGCAATACCATCCTTGGAAATCACATGACCAAGATAGGTCACTTTGGATAACCAGAATTCACACTTGGAATATTTGGCATATAGCTGATGCTCTCAAAGCTTTTCCAGTACAAGACGAAGATGTTCAACATGTTCTTCTTTATTCTTGGAATATACCAAGATATCATCCAGATAAACCACGACAAACTTGTCGAGGTATTCCATGAAGATATAGTTCATCAATCGAGAGAACGTTGCTAGAGCATTGGTTAAGCCGAAAGACATGACGGTGTACTCGTATGAGCCATATCGAGTAACAAAAGCTATCTTCGGAATATCCTCTTCACGGACTCTGATCTGGTGGTAACCCAACCTCAGATCGAGTTTAGAGAATACTGAGGAACCAGCAAGTTGATCATACAGATCATTGATCCGAGGAAGCGGATACTTGTTCTGAATAGTTGCCTGGTTGATAGGTCGGTAATCTTGGACCAAATGATTTGTACCATCCTTCTTCTTGACAAAGAGAGAAGGTGCTCCCCAAGCAGAGGAACTTGGATGAATGAATCCCTTACGAAGTGATTTGTCGATTTCCTCCTTAAGTTCAAGGAGTTCAAAGATGTCAAATGACAGTGTGTGAATCATACATCATACATTCAAAGGAATAGTTGCAGATAATCCAGCTCTCCAGGTTGATGTGATCACGAGAACCTAATGTTAGAGTTAGTAAAATCTTTAAACCGAATAGAAGAGAGATCAGAATCCTAGAGTAAAGGAGAGAAATAAAAGATCCTAATCCCATCCATTTGCGATGTGGGCCCGTAAGCCACACAACATAGTTAGTAAAATAGTTTTCCAAAGACTAGGCTCAACTTCGGCCAAGGAGTTGGAAAGGGGCTTCCTACAGGCAGTTGGCTCTGATACCAACTTGAGACGCCCCTGACTCGACCATGCACTAATCATACATGCAAATGCGCACGATCAAGATCAGAGACTCACAGGAAGATATCACAACACAACTCTAGACACAAATTTAAACATAAGGGAGTTATATTACAAACCAAGGATCACGAGGACCCGAATACATAAGTCAGCGAAAGCAACAATATCTGAGTACAGACATAAATAGACAAGTTTGCCTTAAGAAGGCTAAGCAAAACAACGACAACTAGATCAAAAAGGCACAGGCCTCCTGCCTGGGAGCCTCCTAAACTACTCCTGGTCGTCGGTCTCCATGTAGTAGTAGGCACCATCGAGGATCTCCGGCTTCTGGGCTCCATCATCTGGTCGCAGCAACCGGGTAGGGGGAAAAAGGTAGCAAAGCAACCCTGAGTACTCATCCAAAGTACTCGCAAGACTTACATCAGATCTATGCTAAGTTTGCATCAGTATCAATGGGAAGGGGCTGTATCTATGGACTATACTGCAGAATTGCCAGAATAGAAGGGAAGACCTAGCCTAACGAAGACTAGCCTCTTGCAGCGTCTTACAGCATCAGAAGAGAGTAGCGTATAGTATAATATAGTAACATGTAAATAATTGCACGCCCAGAGATCCTTCCTCGACTACCCTGCGAGAAAGCGATCTCGGAGCAAAATAACAGTTTAGTATTATATAGAAACCGTTTCTAGTTGTAGTAGATCAGGATACAACTTCGAGCGTCCGTTACCATGGACATGGCTATTCGAATAGATTTACTTCCCTGTAGGGGTGCACCAACTTACCCAACACGCTCGATTAACTCCGGCCAAACACACTTTTCCTGGTCATGCCCGGCCTTGGCTGATCGACACGCCGTAGTCCTACCTAGGCTCCGCAGAGAGGTCCCCGCCGGTCTACATCCTAAGCGCAAAGGGGTCATGGACCAATCGTCCTAAGCGCTCCGGGTCGTTGCGCGCAGGGCGGACCCAGGCACCACCTCTGTCCTGGATGGCGCCGGCCCAGCTGTGCCGCAATGCTGAACTAGACGTCTGGCAGAGCTTTCGGGAGAATCGTACGACGCCGAGTGCCCATAACTTATCCCGCGTGGTGGTTAGTGCGAAAAGGCCAGAGGCCTACTCAGATCACATATCCAAACCGTTAGTGTACTGGGAGCTCGCGGAGATGATCAGTGATCCTGTCGCCCCGTCTTGCGGACTTACGACAAGGGCCAGGCCCATCCCGCTCCTGGGGCGGTCTCTACCTGCCCGGTCGTGCCGTGTCAACAAATCTCGCGGGTACCCTCATGGTCAACCCGACTTCATTATAGACTGCAATAACTCTCACGGGTACTTTTGGGGTAGACCCGACTTCTACAAAGGTCTGTGCTAATAGTCAAGGTAACCGTGTGTCCATAACATCAAGGAATCTGAGGAATCACCCTCGATAGATTCCTATTCGATGTAAAATGTCAAGGTGAACTTGGAGGAATCACCCTTGATGGGTTCACACTTGAGGTGTTGCACGACAGAATCATCATCAGGAGTGGAGAGCGAGGAATCACTCTCTGTAATGCACAACCGACGTGCTATACTATAGAGATATCATCAGAAGTGAGATACGAGGCATCACCCTCGGCACTTGATAGTAGCTCTGCAGAGTCGTACAACTAAGGGGGTGCTGGTGGTGTGTTCGGTCTCTGCACATCGATCACATTGATCGAGTCATCTGGTAGCAAAGCAGGGCAACAGGGACAAGGGTATGGGGCCACCGATGGATCACTAACCAGCCTATACTAAGCATATAGGACAAAAAGTAAAGTATCAACAACATGTTACAAAAATAGGCTATGCATCAGAATAGCAGCTATCGAACACAGTAGCAAAATCTAATACAAGCACGAGAGAGAAAGAATGGGCAATATAGGAATGATCAAGGGGGTTTTGCTTGCCTGGAAGCTCTGCTGAAAGGGGGCTGGTCGTTTGCGGCGTAGTCGTAACCAGCGGCGTCAGCGTCGGTCTCGGGGTCTACCGGAGAGAAGAGGGGGAAGAAACAGTAAATATAAAGCACACATATGCATCACAAAGCATGACATGGCAATATGCTGTGCTAGGGATGACCTAATGCAGTGCTAAGCGTTACAGACGGAGCGGGAAAATATCTGGGAATATTTTCCCGGCTTTAGGCAATTATCGGTCAGACGATCCGGAGGGGAAGGTTCCATGTTTGCAGTGTTGGAGGCATGTGGCAGGTATGTGGATAGCATATTCGGATTCGTCTTATTTTTCTGATCATTTTTCATATATAAATTATTTTCATCCGAGTTACAAATTATTTTATATGAATTTACAAAGTTTTAAACAATTTCTAGAATTTGCTGATTTAATTTTAATTAGAAAATTGCAGCAGAAATACTAGGTGCACCCGGTGCAGTGCACACACAGTGCACCACAGAGGCTGACAAGTGGGCCCAGTTGACTGGGTCAACTGCCTAGTCAGCAGTCAACAGTGACTGTTAACTGGTTAACGGGCCCGGTGGGACCCAGCGTCAACGGGCCCAGTGTCCACTGGCTGGGCCACGTGGCGGTGGCGCGCCGGCGACCAAAATCGCGGCGGAGCGCTCGGGCACTCGCCGGGAATCGGCTACATGCCACCAAAACGGGCGTGGCTGGTCGCGTTCGAAAGCACATGAAGTGTCGCAATCCAATGGCGGTGGTGGGAGGGGCGGAGATGGCGCGTAGCGACGGCGATGACCACCGAGGCGGACGCCGGAGTTCGGGCGAGGTCGAGTACGTTGCTACGGGGCACGGGAGAGCGCGTGCGTGGGCTCGTTGGACTCCTAGGAGCTCCAGGAGCACGACACGGGGCTCGAACATGAACGGCAGCGGCAGTGAGTACGGCAGAGACATGGACGGCGCCGACGAGCTTCAGCCATGAGCAGGGGGGCAACTACGGGCACGGAGAAGAGCAGGGGAGTGAGAGCGTCGACGCGGGTGCTCGCCGGGTGGCACACGGTGGCCGTTGGGGGGTTTAGGAGCTGCAGATGGCGGCGAATTGAAGTGGCGGAGCTCCGGACATCCAAGGAGGAAGAAGAGGGCGTGGTGGTGATGAAGTGGCTCCGAGCTCCAACTGCCAGCACCAGAGGGGGTAGAGGTCGATGGCGAGTCTTGTAGACACGGTGGTGAGGCGAGGCGGCGTCGGTGGCTATGCAGGCGAGGTCGCGACGGCGACGGCAGAGGCGGCCATGGGGAGAGGAGGAGGAAGCAGCGCGAGGAGAGGGAGGATAAGGACAAGGGGTTGTCCCGAGGCGCGGCGGTGGCATTCTTATCCTCCCACGGCGTTGTAGCGACGCGAGGAGGCGAGCTGGTGCGGTGGCGACGACGTCCATGGCTCGGGCGCGTGCGTGCTATGCCGACACGGGGAGGAGCGAGGAGGGAGACGACGGGGGAGGCAGGCTGGGCCGGTCACTATGCACTAAGGCCCAGTGCACAGTGGCCTTTCTTCTTTTATTTCTCTGTTTTCTTTATTTCTCTACTGTTTTGCATTTTGTTTTGCCATCAAATGATTTTTGTAAAATATGGCACTTGGCCACATATTTACATTGCATTATTTGGCACTGGCACAAAAAGTTTGGAAAATATTTGAAGCTGTTTGAATTTTTCATAATTGGAAAAGCATTTAAATATGCTGATTTGGCACTGTTTTAATTGCTATAGCCCATTTAAGCAAATAGGTGATATTGTTTTCCTTAACAAATAATTATTATGGAATATCTGCTAAAACATGGACTATTTTCCAACCATGTTTGTGAAACTTTAAATTTCACTTGCAATTTGAATTGATTTATGAGATGAAGTTTGAAATGAGATATGAATCCATAGTGATCAAGCATAGCAAAGCAAAGTGACTTAGCATAATCATGATGGATTACTGTAGCTTAATACATGGGGGGTGTTACAACTCTCCTCCTCTAAAAGAAATTCTCGTCCCGAGAATCAAGAGGTAGAAGGGAAAAGATCGGGGTATTGTTCACGAAGACGATGCTCGCGTTCCCTAGTGGCTTCATCTTCAGTATGATTCGACCACTGCACTTTAAGGAACTTGATTACCTTCTGGCGGGTTCGACGTTCAGCTTGATCAAGAATGCGGATCAGATGCTCTTTATAAGAGAGATCATCTTGCAATTTGAGCATTTCATGATCCACTGCACGGTGTGGATCCTTGAAGCAACGACGAAGTTGCGATACATGGAAGACATCGTTGCGACAACATGGCTCAAGCAATTCCTACTCATGCTAGTATGTTTTACTATTTACTGTGACAAAGACAGGTCATGCAGAGGAATGGTTTCAACTACCGCAACATGTAACAGTTGAATCGTTGTTGTCCTAATGCAGTAAAAGAGAGCAAGAGCGAGAGAGTGGGATTGTATCGGAATGCTCAATGGGGGTTTGCTTGCCTGGCACTTCTGAAGATAGTACTGTTAATCATCGGTGTCAACGATCACTACGTCGGAATCATCTTCTACTGAGAAGGAAGAAACACCGACAAACAAAGGAACACCATTCAATTCAATGCACAATCAACTGAATGATATGCCATATTAAGGTACTGAATTGACCTAATGCAACAGCAAGTCATTTTAATTGAAGTGGAGTTCAAACATATAGCAAATTCCAACTCCAAAGCTAAATACCATATATTCCATAATCATGAATTGTCCTAGTTGGTGATGTTAACTTGTTCAAACATGCATGATCATGGCATAAACAGATTCTTTGGATTTTTCTGACCGTTTTTCATATATAAATTATTTTCATTGGAGTTATAGATTATTTTCTATGATTTTTAGAAGTTTTAAACATTTTCTAAAATAAACAAATCATTCTAGATTTATTTAAAACCAAGAAAAGATTTATGACATCAGCGCTGCATCGGCACTGCATCAGCAAAGTCAAACCTAACGTGTCGGGTCCACGCGTCAGTAGCACAGGGTTATTTAATCTAACTAAAAGTTTTGCCGGCTAATTAATCAAACAAGGTCCACCTGCCTGTGTCACCGGGGGGTAATTAACATTAAACTAATTACTGCCACGTCGGCAAATCGACGTTTAGCCGTCGGTGACCAAAACCCGCGGCGGAGACTTGCGGGGGTAGTGCTGCAGGGGGCGGATGGACGAGAGAAGGGCACCAGGAGGAGGCCCTCACTCGCGCGCATCCCACAGTGGCCTCAGGTGCCACGGGGGCGGCCGGGAACATCAACGACGCCGAGCTCCCGTGGCGGCGGAGCCACGGCTTCGAGCGGGACGAGGCTATAGAGCACTACAGGAGGCATGGGTGGTGGTGTTGGGTTTCTGGGGAGATACTGAGCAGATTCCAGTGCTCGGACGCAAGCGGCGGTAGCTGTGGCCACGGCGGTGTCAAGGCCGACCGCGAGGAGCTCTTGGGTTCAACGGAAATACAGCCTAGGGGACGGGAGCAAGCACGGGAGGAGGGGGAAACGGCGCAGAGCCTCACAGCGAACTCGAGAAGGTAGTCGGTGAGGCCAGGGAGGTCCTGGTGGCGTCGAATTTGGCGATGGTGGCCGTCGGGTGTCGGTACCAAAACCGGCAGATCTCGGGTAGGGGATCCGAATTGTGGGTCTAGGAATCAATGGGTAGTAGGGAATGTAGAGACAGCGATTTACCCAGGTTCGGGCCCTCTCGAAGAGGTAATACCCTACGTCCTGCTAGATTGTATTGATGTGATTGTATGAAGGTTACAGAGTTGATCTACCTTGAGATCGGATGGGCTAAACCCTAGGCTATGGATATGATGATCCTCTACGGACTAAACCCTCTGGTTTATATAGACACCAGAGGGTCCTAGGGTTACATATAGTCGGTTACCATCAGGGGATAAACATGCCGGCCACGCCAATTATTGCTTGGAGGAGACGCCAAGTCTTCGGAGGTTTCCTTCTGATACACGGGGTCGCCCAGAGTCCGGCCTTCCATCGATGAGTAGAGGGCGGCCCACCAGCCCGGCCTATGAGAGATAGGCCGGCGGCCCGAGTACCCCCTAGTCCGGGACACCCTCAGTAGCCCCCGAACTAGCCTCCAATGCCGAGGTTGACAATCTTCGGCGGCTTCATGCTTCAATGGTCTTCGGCTTGGGTGGCGAGTTCCTCCCTTTACCTGTATTTGGTTTAACAGTAGTTCGGCCACCAATAGCTCGGTTGCCGAAGAATCCTCCAATGGGCGAGGCCCCGTGGGGCCCGCCATACCACTTTTCTTCGCCCAGAATCAAATGACGACCCTCGATTTCTGCGCACCCACGGAATGCGAGTGGCCCGACAGGTTTTTACAAAAATGCCCCTCTTTCGGGGGGAGTCAATGCCCCTTTAATAGGACAAGGGCGCGGAGGTTGACGCACCCCACCCCTTGCCATTCTTCCTTACATCCTCGCGAGGTCGCGACCAGCAAATAATGGCGAGCGTCCCAGGCTCTTCCTCACGCCCTCACGGCCCCCGTCAAGGTGATTGGGCGAGCTGCTCCGTATCCCTCATGCGTTTACACAGGCTCGAGACGCAGGGATATCTCCCTGCTTCAGATCTCGCATCCACCCGTCCCGGATTAACTTCCGTAGACGGGGAGGCCCTCACAGAGAACTTTCCTTCCCCTCACGGGGAGGAAAGGGTGTGCTTCGTGCCCTTCCTCTTGCGAGGGATGGGTTTCCCCATTCATCCTTTCTTGAGGGGTTTACTAGAGTTTTATGGGATTCAACTCCACCACCTGACCCCAGGATCAATTCTTCATATATCGGGCTTCGTCGCTCTCTGCGAGATGTTCCTGGGCTGCGAGGCCCATTTTGAGTTGTGGAGGAAGTTCTTCTGCCTCGTCCCCCGTACCCGAGGAGGCACACTCTACATGGTCGGCGGGGCCGAAGTATGGCGGATCGCCGGAACCGGATACCCCGTGGGGACTCCGAAGAAAGATGCCGAAGAATGGACTTCGGAATGGTTTTATATCGAAGACGTCCCCCTATTTGATCCAGTCTGAAGGGGGCTGCCTAAGTTGTCATTGGTCCCTCTGAAGAAGCGGTTCAACTGGCGCCCGAAGAGTCCTTCTCAAGAGGAAAGCGCCGAAGTGACTCGGCTGGCCGCTCAAGTGAGGTCGCTGGCCCACAACAGGCTAACCGTTATTGATGTGACGGCCGCAACCATTGCTCGGTGCGTCCAACCTCTCCAACATAGAATGCACCCGCTTTGGTGCTACAACGGGGAAGATGATGCAAGCCGGTACAAACGGAAGGGACCTGCCGACCAGGCGGCGATGGCGGCCATACTGGCCGATCTCTTCAAAGGAGAAGAGCAGGAATTTGCTCGGTTAAGGCCCAAGGAAGGCTTCGCGAGCTACAAACCCATTGAAATGGTGAGTCTGACCACGTTTTATAGTTCAGAAGGTACCCCCAAATTTTTCTTAACCAGAATCCCATCTTGTCCGAACAGAACTAGAGGTGTTGGATCGAGACAGTGAGCTGCCCTGCTCCTCAACCGGAGAATTACTCTCGTGATGACGATCCTGGGTTCCACGATGACCCTGAAACATCGATTAATTTCGAGGAGGGGGTCTTCTACCAGGAGAGCCTTGACGGTTCCAAGGTGGCCCTTTTGGCCGACCATCCCGGGGCGCTTCCCTCCTCCGCTGTAAGTGGCCAACGGGCTTCCTCTCGAAAGAAAAACTCAGCCGCTGTTGCCCCGAATACACTGACACCTACTCCCAAGGGTCGCCGCACGACGCGCCGAACAGCCACAAGGGCGGCGCCAGCGGCCCCAGTGACGAGTAGTCATGGGGTGACCAGACGCATGGCCCCAACGGGAGCTACATCACCTGCGCCCCGCCCGAAGAGGTAACGCATCCGCCGTACCACCATAGCCTCTATCTTTGACATCCACCAAATATGCCAATAATTTTCTCCATGGTGTCCTGTAGACGATATGTGGAATCGCCCTCGACTGGGGATGTTGAAGAGGCGCCGAGGGGTGACTCAAACCCGAGGTCGCCAGCTGTAGCCGGAGTTACTCTGGGGGTCCCTGCCGAGGACCAACATCCCGAGGACTCAGGTGGCGTCTCGGCCACTAACTTCGAGGTTGAAAGTGTGATGAGTCATCGGCGGCGTAAGGCGTCACTTCGGCACCCCGCGTTTTCAGATCAGGAGTTTAATGCCTTCAGCTCGGTAGACGCGTACCTTGGCGCAGCCCGAACGGGACTTGAAGGGGTCGTAAAACTCATGTCTACTAATATGCAAGTATGATATTAGTTTTGACAACTAGTATCTAACCCAGTAGCCCCCAAGCCTTAATTTGGGCGGGACGGCCAAGTTAAGGGTCTGATATTTATCATGCCCTGCTATTGTGCAGACTGTTCGGGAGCAAAACAAAAAGCTGACCGATGACCTCAAACAGGCGCGAACAGAGTTAGAGTCTGTGAAGGCCGAGCTAGAGGGTGTGAAGAAATTCACCAGAGAGGCACATGGTAAGTACCGGGCTCAAAGTTATGTAAGAATAATTTGATGGAACATCTCTACTAATGAAAGATGATTCCATAGCAGCCGAGTCGATAAATCAGCTGCAAAAGGATCTAGATATTGCCAGGGAAGCTCAAAGGTATGCGGAGTCACGGCAAGAAGCTGGCTACCGGGTGCTTTCCCGAAGTTATGAGGAGAGGGATAAGCTTAAGGCAGAGGGCGAACAACAGGCTCAAGAAATCAAAACTTTGAGAGCTCAACTGACCCTATCCCAAGAGGAGAACCAGAGACTGAAAGCAGGCATGTCCGGTAAGTGCAATCTATTTTTTCAGTTCAGAAATTGCACGTATTAAGCAGCAATATGAACAATGCCACATCTCGTTGCAGTTCGTCTGACCGGACGTCCCGAAGAGGAGGCCGGCTCCGTCGGGCGGGACCTCCTGAAGGAGTTATCTGCCGTACATGAGCGGGCCCGGAAAGCCATGAAGAGCATGTGCAAAGCACTGTGGCCTGGCAAAGTGGCTCCGGAAGGGATGGCCGAGCTCACGAATCGTTTCAAAGGAGCTCGACGCCACTTGGAGCTATGGAAGATATCATCTTGTCGTGAGGGAGCACGGGAGGCTTGGGCGATGATCAAGACCCGTTACACCAAGCTGGAGCCGGAGCATTTAGCTAGGGTTGGGCCGGTAGGGCCAGATGGGCAGGAAATGCCCATGCATCTGGTATATGACCAGGTTATGCCCGCAGCTCGGCTGTCCCAAGCAGATTGTGCTCTGGAGACCATAATAGATGGTCTTGATCAAGATTAACAGTTTGATTCTATGTATCTATGTACTTTACATCAAGTAGTCACCCAACCGTGCGTAAAACGTTGTCTTAACCGGCCATCGGCTTCCGCCTCCTCGACCAGGAGCCGAGGAGTGTTTCCTACTATGTGATCCGAAAACATCGGCAATCACTTCGGAGAACTAGGCGATCCAGCCATTTGGTGCAAACAGACAAAAACGTGCTCGGGGAGTTATGTTATATTACTGTTTGACGTAAGAAACATCTTCCGACGAAAATAGTTCCTCTATGGGTCCCTTTCTTCGGGTTACCACGTTAGCCGTGGATGGATAACCGAATACCCGAATTAGACAGGGATGGTTACTTTGGGAAAATACCCTAGAAACTTGGTGATAGTTACCAATTATTTTCACTTTCCCCGTGGCCGACCAATTATGTTCTTAAGAACGCTAGCTTTTGGCTTCACCCGTCTGAGGTACGTACCCCGGAAATCCGGACGTAACAATCACAGAGGTGCTCCCTTTACTCCCTAGCCGAACAATCGGGAACGTAGGGGGTAAACACAGGAGCGAGGCAACCCAGCTTGGCCAAATCTTAAGTCAAATTGATGCATATAGTGGCTTTAAAATGATGCAGGAAGGTTGCAAACTCGTAAAAGACAGATAGTTGCATGAATAAAATATGAATGGCTCCACAAAAGGAGCCCCCAGGTAACAGTGTGTGGTACATTCAAAGATGTGTGCCGAAGAAAAAACTTAACGTAGTTCGGCATATCCGAACACGACCCGGGAGAGACTATTGACTAGAAAAATATAAATCCTAGAAGGATGAACCGAACAAGGCAAGGTGGCGGAGTTTGCCGTAGAAACGTCGCAGCCGAGCTGCATTCCATGGGTTTGGTTCGAGGCGGTCGTCCTTTGGGTCGCGGAGACGATATGCTCCGCCCGCGAGTACTTGGTCGATTATGAAGGGCCCCTCCCATTTGGGCGACAGCTTATGCTTCTGCTTCTCCGGGAGGCGCAGGACCAGATCGCCGACGTTGTAGGCTTTCGCCCGTACTTCCCTGCTCTGATAACGTCTGGCCTGCTGCTGATAAAAAGCAGAACGAGCCCGAGCTATGTCACGCTCGCCCTCCAGGGCGTCCAGGTCATCTTGCCGATCCAGCTCGACCTCCTTTTCTTCATACATACGCACCCGAGGGGTGTCGTGAATAAGGTCGCAGGGGAGGACGGCTTCTGCCCCATACACCATGAAGAACGGTGTGTAGCCCGTGGATCGATTAGGGGTGGTGCGTAAGCCCCACAGTACGGAGTCAAGCTCCTCGACCCAATGGCAGTCGGATTCTTTTAAAGATCTGACCAAACGGGGCTTGATGCCGCTCAGGATTAGTCCATTAGCTCTCTCGACCAGTCCATTAGACTGTGGGTGATACACCGAGGCATAGTCGAGCTTAATGCCCAAATTGGCGCACCAGTCTTTGACTTCCTGGGCGGTAAAATTGGATCCGTTGTCCGTTATTATGCTATGAGGGACACCGTAACGGTGTACGACGCCGGATATAAAATCGATGACCAGCTTAGACTTGGCTGAAGTTACTGGTTTTGCCTCAACCCATTTAGTAAATTTATCTACCATGACGAGTAGATATTTTTTCTTCTTGGTCCCCCCTTTAAGTGGTCCGACCATGTCCAGCCCCCAGACCGCGAAAGGCCAAGTAATCGGTATCGTCCGAAGGGCCGTGGGAGGTATATGGCTCTGATTTGCGAAGAGCTGGCATCCAACGCAATGCTGGACCAATGTTTGAGCGTCTATTCGGGCAGTGGGCCAGAAGAACCCTGCTCGGAAAGCCTTGCTGACCAAGGCCCGAGCTGCCGCGTGGTGACCGCCCATGCCAGCGTGAATCTCGGCCAGGAGCTGCCTTCCCTCCTCTTCGGATATACATCTTTGAAGGACGCCAGAAGTGCTTTTCTTATATAGTTCTCCCTTGTGGACTTTATAGGCTTTAGATTGTCGAATGATACGCCTTGCCTCAATCTGGTCGGCCGGTAGTTCTTGGCGGAGGAGGTAGGCGAGGAAGGGCTCGGTCCATGGCGCGATTACAGCCATGACTTCGTGAGCCAAAGATGTCATTACGATTGTCGAGCCCCCGATAACTCCTTCGTCTGGTTCGATAGGCGGAGGGACGAGCTCTCCCGATGTATTGGACGCCGAGCCCTGGGCTTCCTCCTGCCACACCACGGATGGCTTGAAGAGTCGTTCTAAAAAGGTGTTCTCAGGGACACGGTCGCGCTTGGCGCCCATTCGAGCGAGAATATCGGTAGCTTGATTGCTGTCTCTAGGTATATGGTGAAACTCCAGTCCTTCAAAACGGGCTGAGATTTTCAAGATGACGTTGTGGTATGCTGTCATTTTCGGGTCTTTTGCGTCGAATTCACCGTTGACTTGAGAGATGGCGAGATTAGAATCTCCCCGCACCTCGAGCCGTTATATGCCCATTGACACCGCAATCCGAAGTCCATGTAGCAGAGCCTCGTATTCGGCTGCGTTGTTGGAGTCGGTGTACATGATCTGGAGTATGTACCGAATATTGTCGCCAGTGGGGGATGTGAGGACCACTCCAGCCCCCAGTCCGGTGAGCATTTTGGAGCCGTCGAAGTACATCGTCCAATGTGAATATGTACTGTACTCCCTAGGGAGTTCGGCTTCCGTCCATTCCGCAACGAAATCAGCCAAAACCTGAGATTTAATAGCTCGGCGTGGTCGATATATGATTTCGAAGGGGAGGAGTTCTATAGCCCATTTGGCTATGCGGCCGGTGGCATCTCGATTGTTGATTATGTCATTCAGTGGTACTTCGGATGCTACCATAACCGAGCACTCCTGGAAGTAATGGCGGAGCTTTCGGGATGCCATGAAAACTGCGTAGGCAATCTTCTGGTAATGCGGGTACCTCGTTTTACATGGGGTGAGCACTTCGGATACGTAGTACACAGGTTTCTGCACCTGGAGCTTGTGACCGTCTGCCTCTCGTTCGACGACGAGAACCGCGCTGACCACCTGATTCGTCGCCGAGATATATAGCAGCATTGGCTCGCCCGGGCTGGGTGCTGTCAAGATCGGGTTGTTGGCCAGTAGAGTTTTTATTTCTTCGAGTGCTGCTGCCGCTTCACTGGTCCATTCGAAATTCTTCGTCCGTTTGAGCAATTTATATAGCGGTAAGGCTTTTTCTCCGAGGCGTGAGATGAAGCGGCTTAAGGCTGCAACAGTGCCGGCAAGTTTCTGGACGTGTTTGAGCTCAGTGGGGATAGCCAGCTCGGATAGTGCCCGTATTTTCGCTGGGTTGGCTTCTATTCATCTATGGGAAACGATGAATCCGAGCAGCTTACCGGCCGGTACTCCGAAGACGCACTTTTCCGGATTGAGCCGTATATCGAAAGTCCAAAGACTATCAAAGGTTTGCCGGAGATCGTCCACCAGCTGGCTGACGTGTTTGGTTTTGATAACCACATCGTCCACATATGCCTCGACTGTTTTGCCGATTTGTTTTTCCAAACATGTTTGAATCATGCGCTGGTATGTAGCCCCTGCGTTCTTTAATCCGAAGGGCATTGTGTTGAAACAGAATGGTCCATAAGGAGTGATGAATGCAGTGGCTGCTTGGTCGGACTCCTTCATTTTAATTTGATGGTATCCGGAGTAAGCGTCGAGGAAACACAGTGAATCATGCCCGGCGGTGGCGTCTATGATCTGGTCTATGCGGGGCAAGGGGAAAGGATCCTTAGGGCAGGCCTTGTTTAAATCCTTGAAATCGACACACAACCGCCAGGATTTATCCTTCTTTGGTACCATGACCAGATTGGCCAACCACTCTGGATGTTTGATGTCCCAGATGAACCCGGCTTCGAGCAACTTTGCCAGTTCCTCGCCCATAGCCTAATGCTTGGGTTCGGAAAATCGACGCAGAGTCTGTTTGACGGGCTTGAAACCTTTAATGATGTTCAAGCTGTGCTCGGCTAATCTACGCGGGATCCCTGGCATGTCTGACGGGTGCCAGGCGAAGATATCCCAGTTTTCACGTAAAAATTTGCGCAGCTCTTCATCGACTGTGGGATCCAGCTGAGCTCCAATGGACGCCGTCTTGTTGGGATCTGTTGGGTGCACTTGGAATTTGACGATTTCATCCGTTGGTTTGAAGGACGTGGATTTGGGCCTTTTGTCGAGGATTACGTCGTCCTTATCCACCGTTGAGCGGAGCACGGCCAGTTCTTCGGCTGCGAGGGCTTCGGACAATGCTTCAAGGGCGAGGGATGCTGTTTTGTTCTCGGCCCGAAGAGCTATGTCCGGATCACTTATTATTGTGATCACGCCGTTTGGCCCTGGCATTTTAAGCTTCATGTACCCGTAATGTGGGACTGCATGGAATCTTGCGAAGGCATCGCGCCCTAATAAGGCGTGGTAGCCACTGCGGAAGGGCACGATGTGGAAAAGTAGTTCCTCGGATCGGTAGTTCTCGGGAGTTCCGAAGACCACATCAAGAGCTACTCGGCCACTAGAACGCGCCTCCTTTCCGGGGATGATCCCTCGAAAGGTGGTGTGGCTTTGCTCGATGCGGGATCTGTCGAACTGCATTTTGTCCAAGGTGTCCTCGTAAATGAGGTTTAGCCCGCTACCGCTGTCCATTAACACCTTTTGGAGTCGGAATCCATCCACTATGGGATCAAGGACAAGGGCGGCAGCAGCTCACGTAGGGCAGGACCTCGGCTGGTCTTGTTCACTAAAAGTGATGGGTGTGTTTGTCCATGAGTCTGTCTCTGCCACGTGGTGAATTTGAGCGAGCTCTCGAAGAGCTCTCTTCCTCTGATTCTTCGAGGAGTACGTCTCGTAGATTGTTAAGATTTCGGCTTCGTTATCAAGGGGCGTTGCTGGACTTTTATTTGAGTGCGGGCCTCCGAGGATGACTTCGCCACTCTTGGCGACTTGTCTGACCGCCCAGCAAGCTCGAAGGTTGTGCGTTGGGTTTGTGTTGAGGAGGACGGAGTGTATGGGGCACGGTTTATCCAGCAGTTCGTCAAGGACCGTTCTGGATCTTGTCAGGGGTTTCATCCTTTTCTCGGATGGCTCGTATTGGAGTGTCCGGCGAGGGTATGCGCGTTTTGCCCGAGCTCGGTTTGGTTCCTCTGTACGGATTGACTCTGTTTGCTCGAGCTGAGTCTACCAAGCATAGTCCATGGCGCAGTATTTGGACACCAGATCCGATAAATCAGAGAAATTTTGGATGTGGCGGCGGGCGAGGGCGTTTAAGACGCCCTCGTCTCTGCAGTTCTGTCGGAAGATCTCCAAAATGTCCTTGTCGCAGCCGTCCGTCATCTTGTTTTTGACGATAAGGAATCTGGCCCAGAAGTGCCGAACTGTCTCTCCGGGTTGCTGCTTAACGTACATCAGGTCCCATATATCGGGCCGTCTTGAGTTATCTGGACAGTACTCAATGTGGGGGGTGGGCAGGATTAAAAATTTGGTCCCAGCGGAGTGTGAGTCCGGAGTTTTGGCGGCCGCGTCCTGGATTGATATGGAATCCAGTGCGCCGAGCTCTGGATAATTGACCGGGCGCGGGTGCATGGATCCGGAATTGCGTGCTGAACCAGACTTCGGCTCTAAACCCTCTCCGGAGCGGAGTTCGGCTGCCGAGCTGGAGGATGAGGCCTGCTGGTCAGAAACTTGCACCTCATGCGCTTTCGGTTCTGAGGGAAGGGGTGAGCCCTCCATGGGGCCTTCAATAGTGGCGACCAAGTGAGTGGTGGCAGGGGTGTGAATTTCCCTGTCGTCGGTTTTAAGCCCGATCTGATCGTAGACCGAGGACTGGCCATCGGTGATTCCCAGGGCCTAGATCCGATCTAGTATCCCGTTTAATAACGAGAGATTCGTCGGCTCCAAGTTCTGGCAGTTTGCGGGGTCAACCCGCAATATGGCCGTGACGGGGGCGTCTGAATCCACCCTATAGTCATGTTCAGCCGAGGCTGATATTCGGCAGCCAAGCACGGGGATTAGGTCCGGGCTCAAGGCTGGATCCGCAGTGGTGGCCGTCTCGGTAGTGGGGTTGGCCGTAACCGAAGTCGGCGCTTCAGGATTTGTGGGATCTTCAGGTGAGGCTGATGACCCCGTGAGGATAAGATCTCCCCGGGAGTCGGTGACGAACTCTAGGTTTCCGAACCTGATCTCCTGGTCGGGGGTAAAGCTGTCGACCCGGCCAAGGTGACCGGCCGGATCGGCGTGTAGCATGACGCTGCCAAACGCAAAGAGCTGGCCGGGAACGAAAGTGTCCCTGCGGCTAGCGTCGTTGCTGATGATTAGGCGAGCCATTGATCCCTGATGACCCACGGCGGAACTCTCAATGAAAGCACCAATGTTGGTACCAAAACCGGCAGATCTCGGGTAGGGGATCCGAACTGTGGGTCTAGGAATCAATGGGTAACAGGGAACGTAGAGACAGCGATTTACCCAGGTTCGGGCCCTCTCGAAGAGGTAATACCCTACGTCCTGCTAGATTGTATTGATGTGATTGTATGAAGATTACAGAGTTGATCTACCTCGAGATCGGATGGGCTAAACCCTAGGCTATGGATATGATGATCCTCTACGGACTAAACCCTCTGGTTTATATAGACACCAGAGGGTCCTAGGGTTACATATAGTCGGTTACCATCAGGGGATAAACATGCCGGCCACGCCAATTATTGCTTGGAGGAGACGCCAAGTCTTCGGAGGTTTCCTTCTGATACACGGGGTCGCCCAGAATTCGGCCTTCCATCGATGAGTAGAGGGCGGCCCACCAGCCCGGCCTATGAGAGATAGGCCGGCGGCCCGAGTACCCCCTAGTCCGGGACACCCTCATCGGGGCAGAGGAGGAAACCGAGCTCGATGGCGATGACTTGGTGCACTTCTGGATGCGTCCGTCGGCGAGGAGACGAATAGGGGCTCAGCGGAGCGGCTTGACAAACTTGCGCGGCGACCATGCGTCGCTGGCTGCGCTCACGAACGACGGCGCCCGGCTATTGCTCTCGGGTGGCTGCGGGCACGAGTGCTAGAGGGAGAGAGGGTGACCAGAGAGAGAGGAGAGGCAGAAGGGGCTGCGGGGCATCTCTATCCGGTCGAGGAGAGGCAGGAGGTGGAGGCTAATGTGTGCGCTTTCGCCACGGCCTCGCTCTGCCTACTGTCCAGAGGAAGAAGACAAGGGTGCCCTCCAGGGGCTGGGCCTGGCAGGCTGGCTACTGTAGCAGGTAAGGCCCAGGTACTTCTCTCCTTCTCTCTTTATTTGTGTTTCCTTTTTTCTGCAATTGTTTTGAATTTGGTTTGCTAACCAAATCATTTTTTATTGTGGATGCAATATGGACTATTCCAAAGCCCCACAAAAAGTTTCAGAATTATTGGAGCTATGAATATTTTTATAGCCATTTATTTGCTCCAACTCAAATACTTAGTGAGTTAATTCAAAGCCCAATATGTCCTGGAAAAATATGCATCATCTCTGGTAGAGGTTTTCTCCTTTTTCCATAAATCATGAACATTTTTGAAGGGCATTTTGGGTTCATTGAAAATAATTTTATTTGACTTAATTGAATTAATTTGGTGCTAGGGTTGGATCATCCCCATTTCAAGTTCATTTGAATTTTAAACAAGATGCATGGATGCAGATGCAACTATTTACAATCAATATTCTAGGGTTGTGACACCATTTGATTGATGAAGAAATTGATGAGGACGTGGATATTGATGGCTCTACAACGCCACAAATTCATGATGACTTCTGGGATGCAGTGCACCCAAACTCACCAATCACCACGCCTCTACGCAAGTGCCTCAGTCGCCAACTAGGACTGAAGAAATTCACACTGGCTCTGAAGGACGCCAGTCTTCTCTTCAGAACATTGTTGAAGAAATTCCAGCTGCATCAGCTGAAGAAATTGTGCAACAGGAAACAACTGATGATGTTGAACCTCCTCCACTTCAACGAGAAGAATCAGTTCCTTCAGCAGACTCAGACACAGTTCCATTTGCAACAGCTGAAGAAGTGGCCAAGTCTCTAGCCATCACTGATCCAAATGATTCAACTAGATCTCCAAGGCCAATCTTTGATGTGAGGTCAAAGAACATAAATCTTCAGCCAGTGCCTTCAATGCCCAAAGTTGGCAAAAGCATCTGGAGACCAAAATTTGATAATGTTGCCTTCTTTGGAGAGAAGAATTTCTTCATTGGTGAGTCCCCATATGATTCAGCCAAGATAAGGCGTCAGCGCTTCTGGACAAAGACGCAGATGAATTACTATTCCTCTCTGCTATTCGACAAGGACAAGGTCTTCCCGCATCGCCATATTCCTCATGTGGATATGGAGTCTCTACCATGTTTTAGGCCAATCTTGACTGTTCTTCATGATGTTGGGTTGCTGAGTCTTTGCTCAGACGTCTGCGACTAGAATGAAGAGCTAATTCTTCAATTCTATGCTACACTGCACCTCTCTGGCGAAGTTGAAGACATTCATTCATGGGCTTTGGACTGGATGACAGAAAATAGTCACTACAAAGCTCCAGCTGATGAATTGCTTCGGGCTCTTCCTGTTGAGCTGCCTACAAGTGATGCCAAGTGCATCTATGAAGAACCAGAACTGCCAAATCATCTGATGCAAGTTCTGATGAAACCGCTTGCTGAAGGAGAAGCACCAAGGACCTCCTTCCTTGTGAAGGATTTTCTATTTGTGCCGTGCACTGTTTATCGCATTTTGGTTAAAACCCTTAGCCCCATCAAAGGCCACAATTCTGAAACTAAAGAAGTTGTGGGGATCATGAAGAATTTGTTGTTCAACATAATTCATGGGATTCCCATCAACATCCATGATTTCTTCATAAGGACATTGGCCACAGTTGCGCAATCACCTTTTGAGTTGAAGCCTTATGCACCCTGGATCATGACAGACCGTGAGCTTCTCATCAGTTTGCACCAGAAGGTGGATCTCAATCACAACTGGGTTAAGCGTCAGCTTGCTGCTATTCTTGCAAATATGACAGTGACGTAAAACTCAGTTTGCAAAAATCACTATTATGCTCATGAGATATTTGACAGAAGTTGGGCCATACTATCACATATGAAGACCTCTGAAGAACTTGAAGAGATGGAATTCAAACAAGACTTTGATTGGTCGATTCCGCCCAATAAGAAGTTCAAGAGAGTTCAAGTTCCTCAGATGGTCCCAAGCTCAGTGTCTCCTTCACGATCTACTGATGAAAATGAAGATCTTGCAGACACTGCAGCTGGCCCTTCTGCTTCACGCGACCCCGACAACAATGCTGGCGCTCCTCCGAATTCCTCAAGATGATTTTCTTCAGGGGCATTAGTCCTCAGTTTCGTCTCCTTTTGGTCATTTGATGACAAAGGGGGAGAAATTTGAGTTAGTCTTCAAGCGGGTCTTTATATCGGGCTGTTTTTGCTTAAGTTGCAACTCTTGGTTTTATTTGACGCGTTCTATGATGGGTTGTAACTTAATAACTGTTGGTCGTCTGACCCTTTTGCTACACTCTATCTGCATGCTTTGATCCTTAATGACATATATGCTCATGCATGTTGTATTTCGTGAGACACCAATTTCCATCATGCATTCAAATTCTTCAATATCTTATGACCATGCATGATTGGATTCCAAGATATAGGGGAGATCTCCACAATTCCAACCTGCCATGTGCATTTGCAATCCAAAGCAAATTCATCATATGAACATCTTCAGGGGGAGTTCCTCTATATCATGTAACCAATTTCTTCATACTCTGTTCTTACACTTCCATTATTTATCCCCGTTGAAAACTTAACCAACTTGACATCAATCACCAAAAAGGGGGAGATTGTAAGTGCATCAAGTGCCCCCCCCCCTTAGTGGTTTTGGAGTATTGAAGACAAATAGGTTAAGGGACTAATGTGTTTGTGAGTATACACAGGTGTTGTAGTCCCTGAAGATTTGGTTTAACCTACGGAAGTCGACCCCTAAAAATGTATTTCTTCAAGTGAAGAATTTGGTGCAGCCTTTGAAGAAATTGATGTGAAGACTTGGAAGCTTGAAGACTTTGTTTTCGTAGCTTCTTTTTTCTTCTTATTTGAGTCATAGGAAAAACCGTACTATTAAAGGGGGTCTAGGTGATATACATGTCACATTTTCAAAGTGATGCTCAAACCTATACACACTCTTGCCGCTTCGAGTGAAGCCTTTGGAAATCTCTGGAATAGCTGACAAATTTGCTAGTGACAGTGACGCAGTTCATTTGGTCGCTGACGAATTAGGTCAGTCTGAGGAGTTAGGATTTCGCTAGTACGATCTGCCTATCGTGAGGAAATTGAGTGCCCCGACGAAATTGAGAGATCAATTTTCCGACCGTTGCTGCGCCGCATGCCAGCTGTCGAGTGGATTCTTACCCTGCAACGGTCATGTCCGAAGGGGCATTTATGACAATTCATGCCGGGTTGCCCCCTGGCTATAAATAGCCGCCCCCCACAACCACTTGTTGGTTGGCTGCTCTAGAGGGAGATTGACACTTGTCATTTGAGAGCAACCCTTCCTCTGACGACTTTGTGAGAACCCAAGTGAGGAAAAACCCAACTAGAGCCAAAGTGATTGAGCATCACTGAAGAAGTTGATCTGTGTGATCCGATGCCTGTTACCTTTGAAGACTGTCATTCTTCGAGACGGTTAGGCGTCATGTTCTGAGCACCCAAGAGTAATTGTGGCGTGCCGGTGAACAAGTCTGTGAAGGTTTTGGAAGTCTACCTTGAAGACTTACCATGAGTGATTGGGAGAGGTCTAAGTGACCTTAGCTCAAGAGGAATACGGTGAGGACTAAGTGTACTCTAAGGTAAAACTCAGCCGCCTCAACTAGACGTACAGTTGATACAGCAACTGGAACTGGTCTACCAAATCACTGTGTCTTCACCGAGCCTACCTGGTTTCAAATTCCTCACCCCTTACCTTTATGTTATTTCGCTGCTGAAGAACATGTGATCTACATTCTGAAGAATTTGTACTATTGACCTTCATCATGTTGTTTATCATTTCTTCATTTCATCTTCTTTACACTTGAATGCTTGTATGATCTCATGTTCTTCAGTTGTATGTATCTCGTATGCATGCTTTCTGTCTCTGTGATGATTTAGTTTCATTCCCGTTTCTATTTCTTCACTCTGATCTTCGTCAAATTCATCATAGTTTGACGAATTTCTAAAAATATTCCATTCACCCCCCCCTCTGGGAGTAAACATGCGCTTCAATAACCAAGAATGAAGCAAGATCATGAAACCACACAGAAACTCGCAAGCAACGAAACCTCACCGTAGGGACCAAACAGACAAACATCTCCTCATCCATCAAAGAAAAAACCTTGATGCCCTCCTCGTTTCTAGGCAAATGGCCTCCACTTGACCTACTGCACGAATGGAACAAGCATGCAAGACAAAAAAATTAGCTGACTAAAAGCAGAAGCTAAAACAAAATATAAGACAATGCCATCCCCCGCAAAATAGAGAAAAAAAGAATAGCATGCGTTACGCCGGTGAGAAAAAATGAAGCACCGATGGCCACGAAATGGAAGGCACGCGTCATCAACATGTAGACCAATCCGGCCAGGCGCCGAGGACGGTAAGACGGCCTGAGTCAACGAAACAACATTTTCTTCCTGGAGCAATTCAAGGAAAAAGGAGAAAGAACAGAGCAATAAACAAGTAAACAGGAAACTCGCCTCAAGAGCCACAACCAACGAGGCTCACACACGAGCAAGAACAAAGACCACGCCGGGCATTAAACATCAAAGGGAGAAGCTCGAAGAGAAGCTCCAGCGAAGCGAGGTGAGGAACGAGCGGCATCACCGGAGCTCAAACATAACCTCCAACGAAGCGACGCGAGAGACGGGTAGTGTTAGCGGAGCTCGAAGAGAACCTCCAGCGCAGCGGGGCAAGGGACAAGCGGCGTCAAGCCGCAAAGCAAAAGCCAAACAACGAGAAGAAAAGCTAACGAAGAAGGAGACGGGGGAAGATAAATAGGCAAACAAACTGACATAACCCACCACATGAGCCGGGGAGGAGGACATGCCCCCCCCAATGGGCCAGCCAGACAAGCACAATCAAAACAAACCGAGCACAGCAAAGTAGCCGAGCAACCATAAGACCAACCATTGTCGGGACCCACAGAGCAGACAACGACCCTATGTCGACCAGCTAGAGAAGAATGTACGACCAAACTCCACCGGACACGAAGCAAAATGGGCAGGAAAATGGCAAACTAACCTCAACCCACCCTGGCTAGTCGACAATGTACCGGCTCCCTAAATGGCCCGAGCAAAACACCCCTGGTCGGATGGCCCGCGTGGGCAACTGGCTCGCATCGCAACACCTAGCCGAATGGCGCAAGCGAAACATCCCAACAGGGGGCAAACGAGCCAGACACAAGTGCCTGCCCGGCTCACGCGAGCCAACCATCCGGCTAGGAGGCCAACGAGAACGCCGCACACACGTGACCGACTCGTGCGAGCGAAACTTCCCGGATGGGGCGAACGTCACAGTCTCACGCGCCTGGCCGGCTGCTGCGAGCGAGAGACCCGGACACACACGCATAGCCGGCTCACGCGAACGCGAGCGACGCAGACCGTTTGGGGCCGACGAACGCTGACAGGCGAACCTGGCCTCACGTCGCGCGTGGGGCAACACGTGAGAGGTTGCAAGCAGGCGCGACGAAAGCCACCATATGACGGTGGCCCCAACCGCGCCCGCGGTCCACCCATCATGGACCCCCAAGGCAAGCCGATGGGTGGGCGCCGTCCGGGCAGATCAGGCGGCATAGAGAGCCCTAGGGAGGCGCCCGCGGCACGCCTGCACCAAACGGACAACGCAGAGTCCCTTCTCGCCCGCGGAGACTCCCTGGAGGCGGGTACTCCAACGTCTTTCATAGGAGTAAACCGTAGACCCCCTCTTCCCTTGTGACATCACATAAACTGTCGATCCTCTCTTCCCTAGGGACACCACAGAAACCATTGATCCCCTCTTCCCCAAGGACATCTGATGAGTCCCTTTAGTGATCCGGTAAAGGAGCAGAAAGGATTCTCGCATTTTTCCCCAGAGGTGACCCTGAGTTATCAAACCCATGAGAGGAAGTGCACCTTGAAGACAAGGGTTTCTAACAAGCTTTGTGAGAGAATTAAATTCCAGGATTTTGGACCGGATCAAATCAAGTTGCATAGTTGAACACTTATTAATAAAAATAGGCATGGGTATGAGGACTTGTTCTTACAACCATATATATTTGAGAACGGGATCATCATGATAGTCGCTTGTGTTTTGGAAGTCAGCACCAAGATGTGCTTGCAACGTTTCGAAGTGGGGGATGTGTCCAAATTACGTCTTGACCGGCACGCGTCCTGCATCAAGAGTCAGTTATCCAACTGAAGACCGTATCCGTCGCGCGGGGTTGCCTCGGTAATTAAGATAAATCAGACAAAAGCATTGGGTGTTTAATGACTACACCTCTTGTGTCCCCGGAGATAGGATCCACGCTACCATACTAAACCCTTCTACCACTGGTGTTCATAATAGCTTTTCACGGTCTCTCTGCCCTTAGCCTCTCCGTGGCTCGATCTCCATGATCCTGGGTACCTGCAAGGACAAAGATCGCGAATGAGATAAGAAACAACTACGAAGCAATTTTATTTCACTCATACAAGACATCAAAATACTTCCATCGATCCCTCCAACAAATACATTGGGTTGCAGGGCTATGCCTCAACCCATGACCTTACCGAGCTACTCACACATGGAGATCAGATCGCAAGAAGAAACCATTGAAGAACACATCATGAAGATTAATCGATTGATAATATGTCTTACAATAGTTGTCGGATGCGATACACGATTAGAAAGTATGGCTAGTTAGATGAGTGCTACGGTGATGGTGGTGGAGATGGCTATGGTGATGGAGATGAAAAATGATGGCCCTACCGTGGATGACGGAGATGGAGGTCTAGGTGATGTTCTGTTGCTTATTTGTCGTTGGCCCCTTCATGTTATTTGTAGGGTTGGACCAGGCGGCACCTTCGGCAGCTCATACAAGTGCGTGCGCTCATATGAGACGCCGTCTTGCACTCTCGTGCTTCTCCTGCGCCTCCCATTTGATCTCCCTCATCTCCTTTTTACTCCTTTCCATGTATATGATTGATTTTGTCCATATTTAGCCTCATTTCCTGTGAAAACAAAATAAAGATAGGATTTTGAAATCATTTACATTCATTAGTCATTAGTGGCAATATCAGAACGGATATCTTGGTTTTTATGAAATAACTCAGTTTAATCTCATATGTGAAGAGTGTAAAAATAACACTCATCAACATCACAGAGCAAAGGCTAGTGGTGGGGCAACGACGCATGACTATAGGGAGGCAAGCAATGGCAACGACACCTGCGCGTATGGAAAGGTCGGATTAGGAGAGAGAAAGAAGAGATGGGATCGAGGGAGAGGAAGGAGTTGGCTAAGTCTCATAATCTTACATGTCAGCTCTACCTACACCTCGACATTTTGTCCACTTGAGCTACCAGTCAACCTAACAACCGTGTCCCACCGATCAATTCTGCTATTAGAGACAACTAATAATATCTGAATCAATGTTTTGTGTTACTCACCGGCCTCTAAACTGGTGGTTTTGCATGTTAGAGGCATCGTGTATATCTAAGAGGGTGATCCCCAGTAATAATTATCTCAACATGTATGCTTTCACATCATCAAAATTGTTGTAGCCGTTAAATTTACTAGCTTGGTCCACTAGCAACTGTCCGATCTATGCATGAGAATCCTCTACCATGTAATATGTATGCACATGCGTTATGCTACATCATCAGTTCATGCATTTATGTCATCACCTAATTTTTTTGCACTAAATTGTGTGCTCTCAAGGAAACAGTATATATGTTCGGCGCTTGGGGCATACCTATATTGTTGATCCTTCATTTTTTTTGGAATGACACTCTTTTAACTGAATCTAATATTTTTCTTTTCTAAACATCATTTTTCATATACTTCATATTCTCAAAATATTGTAAAGTCTAAATTTTTCATATACTTCATCATTTTTCACCTAATTTTATTTCCATTTCTTTTAGTTGTTTATGTTACACCTAATTATGGAGAGTGGATTTTTTGCTCCCGGTCTCCATGGAGTCCGAAATTTCCAAAAAATCAAAATCATTTTTTTGTGTCAAAAAAATCTGAAAATAAATACACAAGTACTTGTAGATGTATACTAGATGTGTGTAAAATTTCATCACGAAATCCGTTTTGATGTGAGCTGTACTTTTTTAGTGAATAGTACATGGGCTAGAAATACATGATTTTGTCATTTTTGTGTAGCTCACATAAAAAAGTATGATTAATGCAGCAACGCGCAGGTATCATCTAGTTATCCAAAGTTAGTACACCCGATGATGGCAATCTTGTGCTAATTTGGTTTCTTCGACATATAAAAATACTATATAACAACTAAGGTCAATAACCTTTTCAGTGTGAACAACGAGATATTTAGACATATAATGATTAGGGAGTACTTTTCTGCAGTCAATCACGAAAAGTCAATCGACACGAGATAGGCAGCCATCAAAAAAATAGCGAATCAATCTGACAGGAAATAGAAGAGAACATCGAGTCAAAGAAACTTTTTCTGAGACCAGTGTAATCATATCCACCTTTTTCATGGTTGAAAATACCACCTTATCCTTTTTCGAAAATAAAGATAAGAACTGACGAGGGGGAAAAGCAACCTATTTTTCAAAGGGCAGCAGGACAGGACCTACATTTGGTACTCCTGGGAAAAATATGATAAATCCTAACCACATTTTCCAACATGCCAAAAATTGTCAGAACTACTTGTGAACCACCTCCCCAAGTTGATAGACGAGTCATCAGGGGAAAAAAATCTCGACTTGTTAATCTAGACAAAACTCATGCCAAGGACTCTTTGCTATCAGTTCTCAGCATCAAAAGATGTGACTAGCCATTGCATTTTGCAAACTGTGGCTTCCATAGTCCCTAGTACCTGCCTTTTAAAGCGTTTGTTTCCTGTACTCTAGGCTCCTTCAACCTTTCATTTAGCTCTGGCCGCAAAGATAAAGGAGAATTATCTTGATGTCGGCGTTGGCTTCCATGGAGAAAAGCCTCTGCTCCAGCCCCTTATGGCGCCTCACCTGCACAAGATTGGAATTGGTGTCATAACAAAAAATGGTGTCAAATGCTTCATGTGAATATAAGTAACTACAGAACGCTGTTAAGTTCAAACATTACAGGCCTCAAGTTTTGGTGAATTGGGCATATGTCACTAGAATGTGAAGGACATCAGAAATTAAGAATGAAAATGACTTACATAATCAGCAATTTCTTCCAAACCCAAAGGTTGCACTTTTTCATCTTTACTCCAGCCAAGGGATATCATGAAAGCCAGATCTTCTGCAGTAAATATGGCTTCAGCTGGATACTCCTCGTCTTCTGGTTCAGTAGCCTCTGACGATGAACTAGCTTCCTCATTGCCAGACTGGGAGTTCTTGTACCCATCATCTGAATCTGCAAGCGCTGAGGAGGAGCTACCATCTGCATTGTCTGAGATGGATACCTGGAATCCTTCATCTCCTGTATCAGCAAGTTCAGATGAGGAGTCCGACTCCAGGTTTTCTACTACAAGCTGCTGAGATCCCCCAGCTGCCATGTCAACAGACTGCAAGGATGAATTGATCTCCTCACTGTCTGAATGGTGCCGCTGAGATCCCTCGGAAGAATTTGCTTCTTCACAGAAACACTTTCCATTCCCCATGCATTTCATTCCTGAATTAAGACAAGAATCATGCTTCGCATCAACTCCGCTGGATGGAGATGGCTCACAACCTGACTCAACGGCTGAACTTGAACCATTATAAGATTTGGTTCGCAATGACTCGAAGAATTTTAATCTTGATTTGCCAACACCAGATGAACCTTGCACTAGAGGAAGATCATGTGTGGAAACCTTGAGCTTTTGGCCGAGAGGAGGCTTCATATGTGGTTCCATGGAAACCACACGAGCTGGAGGACTCACAGGATTGCCTGGAGAGTCTTTAGGAGTCTGTGCAGTACAATTTTGCTCTCGGCTGAGGATTTTAAAGCTTCCTGAAAGATTAAGCTTTGAAAGCTCGGTTTTGGCTGGAGCTCGAACAGAACCATTGGCGGGAAGTGCTAATGATTGTTGTATGGCCTTACTAGTACCAGCAAGATCTCCAATCCGTGTTCCTTTTGATTTGGAAGAGCTTGTTACCTGAATAATCTTGAAATAAGTTAGCTAAGCGAAATACATTGGTGCATGCATATCACACTCAAAAAAGGTGAGACAAACACAACCAGAACACATAACTGCCAAAACCATGTAACGTTTACTAGCATCAGTTTTATGAGTGAGCCTTTTCTTTTCGAGGCAAAACTTTTGCTTGTTTTTTAATTATATATGTCTGACACACCTGGTGGCACATTGCACCTGGGGGACAGAACATACATACAGCAGAATCCAGCACTAACAAACAAGGTCACATCCAGATAATCAATAGTCTTAGCATACTGCAAACGGTGACACCGATTAGGGCAATGGATGTGGCAACAGCAATCAAATCCATAGGTATAGGAATTGGGAGATTAGTTTCCCTGCTAGATTAAGTAGTTATTTCCTTCTCTTTTTAAGTTACCATTTTACACATCTTTCAAGCAATATTTTGTTATTAGGCACACACACCTCTACATAAGATGAACAATTATGTTTGATCATCAAGCAAGAGTAATGATAAATCCTTCTCTACTAGGTTCCCTCTTCTTTCAAGCTGTGCCATCTGGCATCCTTCCACAGTATTTACCCATTGGTCAAACCGTCAAAGTTCATAACACGCACAAGGAAAACAACCTATCAAACTAATTCAGGATAGTAGCTGTTAGGAATACTTCAGAATATATATTTAAATCCCATTAGAGTGAAACATGAAGTGCAGGAAAGTAGGTATCACATGCAAATTATTTATGCACTTCATAGCAGTCATTCTGCCCATGCCTCTAACATACAAAATAGCAAGGGTGTAAATATTCCACTTCCAAAGCATGTTTAGATTGCCTTAGTGCATATCTGCACAACCAGCTAAATATAAAGCATCTCCGGGAGTACCATTAGTTGAGTAATGTTCAGGTACAATCAAACATGCAATCATGCTAGAGCAGAAAATCCGATATTACATTTTGCATATATCAGAGGCAAATGAAGTGCCCCATGATGTCATACTAAATCATAACATAGGAAACAGAAAATGTAATGTCTAGTCCAACACCAAGAGTTAACCGTATATACATATATTGATAAATTATTTTATTACTGCAACTGCTAGCAAATATGGGAAGAGTTTTACACCCACAAGTAAGAGCAAAAAGTAAATCACAACCATTCTTGCAGGTAAAAGGTACTAAATGTGAAAAATTCTTCTGGTCAAAAGGCAGAAGATAACTCACAGAAGATTTGCTTGTTGTAGAAGTCATAGGTCTTAGAGTGTTTTGTCTCAAAGTTCTTTCTTCAATCTTCTGAGCATCAATTGATAACTACAAGCAAAAGAGTACGTGGACATGAATCCAGAGAGACAACATTTATATCAATGAGAACATTATAAACACCATTCCATGGTTCCTACCTGAGGTCCAGATGAAGTTCTCTGAGGAGCTTGCATAACAGTCTCAGCCATGCTTAATGCAGTTCCACTGTTCAGTGTTACTTCAGGCTTTTTACTAGGAGCGACTTGTGGAACAGAAGAGGCAACAAGATTTTTCTTTGGCTCACTTGATAGAGGAGCACCTACTAGCTTGGAAGTCCAGCCATCAGATGGAGTAAACGGAGGCAGGCCCTGAATTGGGGTGGTGATACCAGGAGATGGGACTCTGCTTATGTCTTGCCTTCCATTCTTGTCCTCGGAACTAAGCTGTGGGAATTCTCGCTCAAAGGCAACGCCAACAGTATTGCTTTTAGATGTACTACCATTATTTAGACTAATTACCCCCTTACTTGATGTGTCTGCCTTCGAGCGAGCACGATTTAACCTATCCCTTTCAGGTCTACATGAGCTAAATGATTGAAAGCCATCACGATCTGCTGTAACGGACCTACTCTCCCTATCACGGGAATCAAAATCCTTCTCCCTCTCCTTATCCTTGTTCCTTCCAAAATTTGCATAGCCCCTTGTCTTCCCCATGTCATCCCGGTCAAGCCTTCGGGATCCACTTGAGACTGAACTCTTCCGTGAAGAAGACTGCCGGGAACTCTGGTCACGGTTGTGCCCAGATGAGCGATTTCTTGATGAACCACCCTTACCTTGACAATCTACTAGAATATCCAAGAGAAGACTTGTTAGTATAATATATGACAGCATTGCAACACAGAAAAACAATGCCACTTATAGTTTACAGGTGTATGAAACTACAATGCCCCCCCCCCCCCACCCCACATAAGAGTCATTCTTCATAATGGCATTTGCAGACAAATAGTATGCTCGTAAGAGCACATAAAAATCATCCTAATGAAAAGAAGTAGCAGGGTATGTATGCATGGTGGCCAAAACTCGCCTGCCAATTTTCTGACCAAGATCACAATTTTAGGATGGTTGCCAATTATTTGGTGGGCCAACGCCTCCTTAGCACCTTTAGTTCATCTTGCTTGCCAATGTTGGCCAATTCCATTTATTTGTTGAAAGTTAACATTAGCAGGTCAAACAGCCTTCCATACAAACAAAAAGAGCTGCTTCCTAGTACAACAATGTAGATGGTTCAATTTAAGTGTGATGCCCTTTTAGCAAGGTACTTTCCGCTTGCAAATAGTTGTTGTTTAGCTGTTCAAGGAAACATATTCCACCAACAACTATAAATGTTAAATTGATATACTATAGAGTAAATAAAGCATGGTCATAAATAAATTAATAAAGCATTAACCCCTTAATTGATGGCTTGATGCACATCTACAAATATCTATTTTGTAAACCAGAGGGAGTATGAGTGTCACGAGCCTTCCAGATGTTACCATGTTTACAAATAGTATAAACTACAGTAAAACATGTAAGGAACACAATGCAGCTGACAACCGCAGCTCATACCACCTGAATCATATGAGCATCATTTCAAACTACAGGAACCCTTGATACTAGAAAAAAAAACATGGATTCTTCAATGATACCCATAATTGTGCCAATACTCTAATTAATCCAAGAAACAACATTCGAATTCACCAATCTCTATTTTCAGACCAAAATCACATTAGCAAGTTACAAACTACACATAAGGATGTTTAAAGAAGCACAGGTTCTGACCATCAGACTAAAAAGTAGCACAAAACCCTAATCTCTTCTTAAACAATACCTGCACGCAAGTATCTCATTAAATAAGCATGTATCTCCAGCGTGAATCAAAATGCATCCGTTTCAACACAGATGTCCACATTCAATCATACAAAGCCACAGCTAGCAACACCCGCAAGGCGATACATTACATTTATAACACTAGCAGTCTGAAAGTACCAAACACGAAATTGGAAGGCTGGTGAATTCACCTTTGCGTGACGAAGCTGCAGCCCAGAGGGTCGCGGCACCAGTGGCCGTGACCTGGCCCTGCATCAGCCATTGCGGCTTGAAAGCGGGTATGTCCTGCTCCATGGGGGGAACCACTCACCATCTACCCACCAATGGCGGTGGAGAGGGGAGGTCCTTCTCCAGCGATCCAATCGGTGCGCCCACCAGCCTAATCTGCGGCTGCAATGCCCCACCGCCGCCGCCAACGCTCCGCTCCTATCCCCTTATCACCAATCAACGCATGCCGGCGACCTCCACGCCACCCCTCCGTGGAGGCAGGGCTACCACGGAAACCCTAGCGCGGCAGCGCCTACGCCTCGCCGCCCGACCGAAACCCTAGATAGGGCTATCACCAGAGCCGCCCCTACAATCAGCCCCCGAAAAATCACGGGGAAAAAAATCGGGGCCGCCGCCTCCAATTGACCCCGTATCGTATCACGGGGCGCCTCTCTCCCGATTGAAGGCCCCCCAATCCACTCGTAATCAGTCGGCGAGATGGGGGTAGGGTCGTATCGGCGTCGATTTCCTGCGCTGGGTCGGCGAGTTTGCCCTCGGCGAATTGAAACGGCCGGCGGCTACGGGGCGGAAGAGGGGGGGTGCAGGGGGAAACGAACAAAAAGCAATTTGCGAGAGAGGAGGATAGGGATATATATTTTGTTGGGGGTTTTATAGGATTTGGCTGCCTGGCAGCAGGGGAGCTCGACTCGTACACGTTCTGGATGTGGATACCTGGAGAAACCCTACTCAAAATTCTTTTGCTCTTATTAGGTGAACTTTAGGTGGATAGCCTGCTCTGCTATTTGTGTAGGCACCTTATAAGGAGCATAGGTGGTGTTTAGTTTAGCTCTGGATCGTGAGAAAGCTGCTGGAAAATCTGAAAAAAAAATTGATAACTTTGGATTTGATAAAAAAAAATGTTTTTAATGCCTTTGAAGACTGTATATATTAGTTAACTGTAAACATCAATTTATACACTGAATGACATGTAAATGATCGTTTTGGAAGGAAATTATGAAGTTTAAATGTTGCATAGGCTTGAAAAATATGAACAGGCCGATTGTACCGGAGTTCAACATAGTCAGTACATTCCAATTTATAGAAAATTCATCAACACTCGCATAAATTGGTACGAAGATCACAAATTTGTCACGAATCTCTACCTAATAATAAAGCACGGATTGCTTAGTTAGAGGGACCATGGTATCCCCAACCCACCAGGGTTCAAGTCCTGGTGCTCGCATTTATTCCTGGATTTATTTCAGGATTTCCGGCGATGCGCATTTAGTGGGAGGAGACGTTCCCGTCGACGACGAGGCGCCTACGGTGACTTCGTAAATCTCAAGATGATATGCCGGCTCAGTCTTTCGGAGGTGCTCATAGGGGTAGGGTGTGCGTGTGTGCGTTCATAGGGGTGGGTGTATGCGCGTGTATGTGAGCGCTTGCGTCTGTACTGTGTTCAAAATAAAATAAAAAATAAAGCACGGATTGCTTCTGCCCGCATACCCGTCGCGGTCGTTTTGCAAAAAAGTCCCTGTGTTTTTTGAGAATCAACCCGCAGTCCCTTTTTAAGTGGATCTGGGAAAACGCTTCGTTTTTGCACAAAACACCCTGTCATTTGGAGTATTCAACCCGCGGTCCGATTTGTAAAGAAAAAAGAAAACACAAGCCCGGTTCCAGCGGGATGAGTTGGGGAAGGAGAAGGTCGCCGGCCTCCCCGCCTCCTCACCGCCGCCTACAAGAGCACGCACTGGACGCGGTCGTCCCCGCGGCAGCCCGTGTTCCAATGGGATGACCTCTGGAAGGAGAACCTCGCCGGCCTCCCCCCGCCTCACTGCCACCATCGATGCCGCAAGGTACGTATGCTTTTCGGCCGGTTGTGCGTGATGTGTGCGGCGCTCGATAAGCAGAGGAAGTGAATGGTTGCAGGCAGAGGAAGCTGCTGGCTGTTGGCAGAGGAGGATTTGGACAGTTCCCTTGATTTGTTTTGTTCTGAATTAGTACAAAAGTGCACTGATATTTGTTTTGTGCTGCAGGAGCTTCAAGACAGAAGGAACCAATTGAAACCTTCATTGTTTATCTGTTCTATGAACCAATTTGTGATGGCTTCTAAAAGCACTTAGCTGGAACAGAGCAATTTTCTGTAGTCTTCAGCCGGGAGAAGATGGGTGCAGAGAAGAGAGAAACGGGCCAGTCGGGTGTGAAAAGGAGAATGTGAGAGATAGCGACGATGTGGTGCTGCACTGCTGCTCTCTTACTGCTAGCTTGCTACTTCTAGCTGAATTTTGCTATTGCTGCTAGCTGAATTTTGCATAGGCATGGCGAGCTGTTTGGTACTTATACAAATGATGCTGCTATTTTTGTTATTGCTCACACCCGGCCGCCCGCGCTCACGGCCAGTGCTGCAGATTTTGTGGTTGGCTTGCTTATCCTCACTATGTTCTGACCCGGAGGTTGGAGCCAGTTCGCAACCCAATGTCCGACTTTGAATGTTGACGCTGACGACGGACTCAAGCACTCCACCATATTCTTAGTATATGCAGACCGGCACCGCTGAGGGCTTAGCCAAGCTGCTTTTAAAAGTCATATAACAATTAAGTGCTAGATATTGTCATAGATTATTTTTGATGGATAGGATTTTAATAAGCTACAAAGCAGTGTAGGTCGAGATGAACAGAGAATGGTATGCAAAATGTGTAGACAGTATTTGATACATTTACATTGGCAGGTCTGGGCTCGCTGGAGGGCTGTATGCTTTTGATTGATTAAGCTTAACACTTCTGCTCACTCATTATTTACTCTGTATTCATCAAAAAATATTTATTTTGTACTATATCATAGCATGTTCGACGGACACAAGCAGAGACGGCCATGGTGCTAGCTGATAGCACTTGCTAACTTAAGAAGTCTACATACCTTTTATCTAACTAAAAGAGAGTTTCTTACCAACTATTGAGCCTACAAGTTTTAGATCTATGTCTCTAAAGCCACTACTCAACTTCATATCGGTACTTTGCTGTAGAGTATACCTCCATAATTCTCCATCTAAGATATTACTAAAGTTTATTGATGATGCTTAGTTTCAGGATATGCATTACAAGCCATCCATGTGAAAAATCCAAGGGGTTCAAGGCCGATTGAAAAAGAGCTGGAGCAGGTGGTGGATTGAGGAAGGAGCTGGAGCAGAGGCGGATCGAGGCTGCCCCTACGTGCGCTAAGAAGCAGCAGGAAATTATGAGGCGCCTACGATCTGGACGCTACTGCGTTTTCTCCGTCTCTCCAGGTAAGCCCTCAGCAGCACCTCCCATATCCCCTCCATCTGAATTCAGCAGCGCGCAACGACAGCGGTAGCCGAGTCCTCCTCATCCATGACACTCCAATTTTTTTGCTTGTTACAACCCACATCATACACGGTTCTGCATTGTGGTGTGTGTGCCAAAGTTCAAAATTGCATAAGTGCTTGGACCAACTGGAAATAACATAAAATTTGTGTTTTCAGTCACAAGTCTACTCCCCATTGTCGATAGTTTCATACTGAATGTGGTGCGTAGGTGTGAGACAGAAATTTAGTGGAGATGCAAGACGAAAGATGGAGCATGATGCTTCAAATCAGCATAATTATAAGGACTGCATATTTTCTCAGGGAAATCAATACAACGGTGATAAATATATGTAATTGCATTTTTTCCCCTGGAGAATATGTAATTGCATTTATAGCATCTGTTTTGAACTGTATTTTATATGCCATTTATGTATCATGGTGGAACACAAAATTTAAATAGAAAAGAATAGCAGTGACCAATGTATATCTTGCAAGTTCAGATATATATCCATGCTTAACTAAAGTACATACAGTGCATACTGTGGAATCATACATCAAATATTCATGCTTAACTAAATATTCTGCAAGTTTTGTTTGCCGCTACTTGGTCAAGCAAAGCCAGCTGCTCGCCACTATGTGCGGTTCTCTTGCCATTTCATGGGGTGCAACTGGAAGTGGCACAAGACTGTAGTTGTGTCGTTGTAAAATTTACTGATGTTGATGTTTCTTTTCCAGATTGTAGTATTGTTTACCAATTTGGTCCCTGGGTTATGTACAAATTTCCTTTTCTATTCTTTGTAGATAATTTGCTTCAATTCATTGAACTACCTGCTGAAACATGCGTATTGTTTCTCAATATATTGGGCATCAATCCACCTATCATGAGATTTCTGAATTTTCGACGCATATTGTATTTGCTGAATTATTTCCTCCAGATAACTATGCTTGGATTCACAAATGCGTGCAATGCTTTCAAGTAGAGGTTAGTTCTTTACTTATGATGTGCTATTCCACTTTCATGTTTTTGGTCCTAGAAGTGTAATACTTGCTAGGTTAGCTGCAGAAGCGGAATGTATATGGCCTAAATTTATATTTCAGAGTGTATAAACTGATTCAGAGTATTTTGACCCCTTGCGTTTTGAAACGTTTTGTTGTATGGTTCTGTCCTGAAAGAATAGAAGCAATTCTTCTATGGGAGAGAATATAAATGTTATTCACAAACAACATGCAGCGTCATTAAGTTTCTTATTACCAATTTAAACATGGTCAGTAATAGCACAACTAAAGTTTGTGAACATATCATTATAAAATGGTTGGTTGGATTGCGTTTTGTATGGATTCTACAAGGGTCATTTTGTCTAGTTGATCACAAACCCGTCCGAACATTTTTATGGCTGGGCTCATCGTCTTTGGATTGCCCACGTTCGGACGGGTTTGTGATCAACTAGACACCATGATCACCGTCAGTGAGGGTGGGAAGGAGGTTAAGGGGCGACACGGGTGTGGCGCTGTGCTGAAATAGAGGGTGTGAGCCTGTGGTGGTCTTGAACCATGCTTATTGCGCTAAGAGTGTGTGATATTTTTTCTTTTCCCGTTGCAACGCACGGGCATTTTTGCTACATTATATGTGAAGATATAAACTGCAGGTATAAACTGTTTCAATGATTTGGGACAAAATTTCAGTCAGCATGAACAATGTATTTAAGTGGACCAAAAGGTTCTTTATGATTTTTTTGCATGATTTGCTAATTAAAACACTCCTGATTGCTTCAATCCATTATATGTTGAGAGAGCAAATGTGTCAGTTTACTTGGTTGCTTGCCGCTGAAGCTTGTACATTTCTATTTCAGAAATTAGCTGAGCATGAAGCAACAATGTTGACGTTTGTCCATAGATGCCTAATTATTCATTCATTTCCTGGTGAGTTTGCTATCTCAGACAATATATGTAAGACCTTTTCCTTTTTGCATCACCATTACATAATTGTATCTTGATTATGTGAGCCTATTACTTTTTGCATCACCATTAACTAATTTTAATTTTAGTTTGTTAGCCAATTCTGGTGCCAATTACTCAGGAAAGTCAGCTTCAATTGGGTGGTCCTAAGAACAAGTGGAAGGTAAGGATATATTTTCTCCTCGATGATTAGCTTAATCCACTTTCTGCATGTAGAAGAATTCAAACTTGAACGTTCTTGTGTTGTGTTTTAGGTTGTAAAATATACTGGAGCTATATATACAACCACCAATTTGTAGCGTACTATAGAAAGGACCTTTGGATGTTTCTAATCACAGAAAGATGAATTTAATAACATGTAGTTTCGTTCTTGTCTAATTTTTTAGCACAAACCAAGTATCTTTTTGATGGGTCAATCTGGAATCCGTATTTGCATCCTAGATATTTTATTGCCTTTTTTTGACATTCCTTTAGATAAACACGCCATGAATATTAGATGGAGTAGAGACAGCAAGTGGAAGAATCACAGAGCAAAGGAAAACTAAGCGCACTCTCATGCTTGGGTACAGATTTTCCAATTATTCTGTGCATTTGGTCCTCTGCCTGTTTTATTCTTCTTAGTAGCTTCAATCAATTATGTCTTGAGCAAGCAACTGGCATGTCATGGTTGTTCTTACTAGGGTAATTATTTTTGATGTTTCGGGCTTTTATTTTGCTGTGAAATTTCCTTGGTTGTAACACTCATGCATACCTCTGCAGCTGACTGAACTTCAAATCACAGTTTTATTCAAACCACGTTGTCTTCTCTTCAATAGGGATAATCTACAGAGGTTACAAACTTAGTCCTGAACTGTTGTGTGTCTGCATGATTGTATCGTTAACATAATGTATGAGATAGATCTTTTTGATCTAGAGAAAAAAGAAGCTACGGAAGGTACTTTCAGCATTTTGAAATATTCCCCACGATATATGAAGACAGTGGAAAAACTTCGTATACTGCCAGTATTTTCAACACTTAATTCTGATCTTTGATGCTTGCACCAGGTACAAAATTCTGGGGGCACAACTACCGATGTCGCATTGCTCTTCTCATGGGCAGTTAGTGCAAAGCCAACACTCCGCTCTTTGTACCATGTAGCAATCCCTCTAACAGTGTATCATCCTTAAAAGTTGATAACATATGTATCATCCTTTCACAATTGAAACACATGTTTTTAGGACCTCTAGAGCTTGCTACCTACTACTTTTGTCTTCTAGAATTGTTCATGTAAAATGCCAGGATTTCCACTTTATTATGTTTTATTTTGTTAATATTGTGTGACAACGGCATGGATCGCTGACAACTGGTGCTCACCAGCCACCCAACACATGCCGACACAACCTCTACAACCATCATGGAATATATTTCAAGCTGGGTTCGAAGATAAACAGTTCTGTTTTAACTTACAATATGATGATGAATTATTGGTGAGCATTAAATATCGCATGAACTATCATTGTGTTTTGCCCATATAATTCTAACTAAATTTACATACACATCAATTATGTCTTCCGTTGCAACGCACGGGCATTTGTGCTAGTATTCATATAAATGTCACAAATTTAAAAGGAACTTTGTACAAGCCGTTCAAATTCATATAACGACCACAAACGATCTTTGCAAAAAAACCACAAATTCCTTCCCATTTTCTCCCGACTGTTGTAACCTTTCGTTCGCATCATGTCTCCTCGCGTGCGGCAACTCCATCGCCTCTTCCCATCATTGTGCATATGAATCAATTCATCACAACCATCAGTTTTTTTTTGAGAACTTGGGACAGTAGGAGAGGCTCCTACTGACTTTAAATTAAAATATCAAAAGGGTACAAAAAAGTTTACATCCTGTTGACCAGGAGAGAGCAAGGGGAGTGCAGAGCACACTAGATGGCTAAGATACAGATCAAACCGAGGCCACAAAGGCCCTAATAAAGGGGTGAAGAGCCTCCCTAGTCCTATGAACCATCAACGATACATCATTTTTTAATCTATCCCGCCACGAATTAAAGGATGGTTGCATCCCCCTGAAATGTTTATTGTTCCTTTCCTTCCAAACCCCCCATGCAGCAATGATGAATATTTCCATAAACATGGGTCTATTCCAGGCAGCTCTTCCATCATGCAGAAGGGCCAATCTACAATCAGCATCACTCCAATTGATTCCAACGGCATTCCAGCAGCGGACAACAAACGGGCATTTAAAGAACAGATGCGTGACCGTTTCCTCCGGAGGATTGGAGCACAACAAACAAGTGTACACGTTGTCCTGCAGCACATACTTCCTCCGCCTCAGCATGTTTCTAGTATTCAGCCGGTCAGCCAAAAGGAGCCAAGCGAACACCTTCCATTTGTTTGTGCACTTTGATTTCCAAATCCAGGAGAAGGCATCATCGACCTGAACATCCTTGAAACAAAATTTATAGAACTCACTGGGAGCAAAACCCTTTCTGTCGGTGTCATCCCACGTACATATCCATCTGTCCCCTCTACCACAGCCGGGGTCTATTTCAGACGTGCGTGACTGTAGGTCACGGATTTCTTCACGGGCTTGCAAAGAAAGAGGTAGATGAAAAGCCTCCCCGATGTTACTCGATAGGAGCAGCTTCTGGACAGTCAAATCCTCATCAACAGCGAATGAGAAGGCTCTGGGATGTGAGTCGCAGAGAATCTGGTCATTCCACAGATATTTCCAGAATAGGGTGGTGCTCCCGTCCCCCACCTCGACCCGTGTGACGCCTCTGAAGATGTCCGATAATTGCAGCATGTCACGCCACCAGAAGGAACCACGGGCATCAGAGGCACGGGGGACATCCTGGCTGTAGTAGGTACTCCAAACCAAATTTACCCAGGGAACATCCTGTCAATTGTAGAACTTGAAGAGTTGCTTGAGGAGCAAAGCTTGATTCTGCACTTTGATGTCAACGATACCAAGGCCGCCCTTGGTTTTTGGCCGGCACACCATTTCCCATGCAGCAAGCGATGCGTGTTTCGGACCATCTAATGTTTGTTTGTTCCAAAAGCAGTGACGGATGAGCTTGTCCAAGTGTTCCACTATCTTCGGCGAGATCTTGATGGAACACATGGTATAGACTAAAAGTGACGACAACGCCGAGTTGACAAAAGTGAGCTTTGAGCCATAGTCCAGGAGGGTGGCAGCAACTGAAATTTTCCTCTCCACCGACGCCACAAGGGGCATCAGATCGGCCACATTCGGCTTAGTGGTGCCTAGAGGGAGGCCCAAGTACGTGAACGGCATCTGTCCAACTGTGCAGCCAAAGATCCCAGCAAACTCAAGGGCCGCCGCGGGGGAGAGGTTTATAGGAATCAGCGTGGATTTTTGAAAATTAATGCGCAGCCCCACAGATGTGGCATACTGTAACAGCAATTGTTTCATATTCTCAGCTTGCACTGTATCAGCCGGCAAGAAGACAATTGTATCATCAGCGTACTGGATGACGGGGTAATCTTGATCAGAAGTTGGGATTGGCTTGTGAATCAGGCCTCTGCGAAAGGCATCATTAATGGCAGCTTGGAGGAGGTCCGCCGCAAGGACGAAAATGAGGGGCGACAGGGGATCACCCTGTCTCACCCCTCGTTTACAATCAAACTGTCGACCTGGGGTCCCATTGAGCAGCACCGAAGATTTGCCTGACGAGAATATACAGGACATCCATTTGAGCCATCTCTCATTAAAGCCCATGGCCCGCATAATTTCCATCATCGGTTCGTGTTCAATAGTGTCAAATGTCTTAGCAAAATCAAGCTTAAGGAGCAGAACCTGCCTCCCAGAGGACTGACACTGGTGTATGTACTCGAACGCCCAAGCAATACAATCCTGGATTGATCTATTGCGCAGAAAACCGTACTGGTTAGCATGTACGATGCGCAATATTACTCTCTGCAATCGGTTTGCTAGTAGTTTAGTCAAGATCTTCAGGCAGCAGTTTAGCAGAGTAATTGGGCGATAATCATTCACAGATTCAGGTGACTGACATTTTGGGATGAGAGTGATAAAACCAGTATTCAGGCTTTCCAAGTCCAAGCCCCCCTCATAAAAATCCATGATGAATCTATAGAAGTCATGCTTGATAATATGCCAGCACGCTTTCAGGAAGCATCCATTAAACCCATCCGGGCCCGGGGCTCGGTCGGATGGCATCTCCTTGACCACTTGATCGATCTCAGCAGTGGAGAAAGGAGTTGTAAGTTCATCAAGGCCCTCCACCCGTTTAATGATTGAAGCAAGATTAAAAAGCATGTTAGGTGGATCAGAACTTCCTAGTCTCTGTTTGTATGACTGGAACAGTACTGCCTCTTTTCCCACATGATCTGAAATTATAGTTCCATCATCAATTTTCAGAGAAGCTATGGAGTTCCTACGATATCTCTCAGTAGCAACAGTGTGGATTTTTTTTGTGTTTCCATCCCCCACTTGAAAATAACGGATTGTACATCTTTTCTGCCAATACAATCTTTTATAGTTTAGTAATTTCAGCAGGTGAGACTTCAAAATTGCTCTGAAATTATCCTCAGGGACCGTTAGTTGTCTCTTCTCTTCAAGAGTGTCCAGGTCTAACAGAGTTTGATTGGAGTTATCAATTAAGATGGACAATCTCGATATTTTCCTACTCCAATTCTTGAGATCATATCGCAGGTTTTTTAATTTCCTGCATAGAAGGGCAGTAGAGTTTGATGCATAACACGGTTTGGACCAAGACTTTTGGACCATTTCATGGAAGCCCGAGTGCTGCACCCAGAAATTCTCAAAGCGGAACACCTTGCTTTTTGGGATGGACGACTCAATGGAAACGACACAAGGTGTATGGTCTGACACTGGTTTCCCCAAAGGAACTACCAAAGTGTTGCGGTACGAGGTTGTCCAGTGAACAGAAGAAAAGTACCAGTCCAATTGTTCCAGCAAGGGATTATTTTGCATGTTACTCCAAGTGAACGTCCTCCCTTTAATCGACAACTCAACGAGGGACTGTGATCTAATAAAATCATTGAAGGTCAATATGTCATTAGTGTTCCCCCCAGGTTTGTTTCTGTTGTCCGGTGCCCGAATGTAATTAAAATCACCAGCTAGGATCCAATCCTCAGAGGCTGGGATATTTAAACTAAAGAGCCAGGCAGTGAAATTCACACGATCAATGCTAGCACATGGACCATAAACATTTATCAACGTCCATTTAGCATTAGTGTGCATCGAAGTAAAAGTAATACCAAGAGCAAAGGATTCCTCCAAAACAATATCAGCAGAGAACACAGAGGAATTCCATGCAGTGAACAATCCACCAGATGCTCCATTGGACTGAATAAAAGCAAATTTATCTAGGCGTTTAGGACATTAATTTAACAAAAGCTCTATCAAACACAGTACGCTTAGTCTCTTGCAGACATAACACATCACAACCACTAAGATCGACAGCATTACGAATAGCTAACTGTTTATCATCTCCATTTATTCCACGAACATTCCAGCACAAAATGTTCCATCTCCTGCCCTGTTGCGTCATGGGAGAGAAGAAGCAGATGTGCATGGCAACTGCAGCTTCTCAGCGCTGAGCTCCTCTGGCGGGATGCCACATCTGCCCGTGCCGATCTCTTGGATTGTCTCAATTGGTGTTGGGGCAGGCACATCGACTGAGCTACCAGCTCCATCAGGGATAACAGAAGTACCCGATGGTGCTGTAGCAGCGAAGTTGCAAGTAACAGCTGGTACTTTCCTCTGTTTCACCTTGGATGATACCTTTTTTTATGTCAGGTTGCGGTACCCGGAAACCATCATACCTAGTAGATCTGGTGCTTCTGCGCAGAAAGGTAGTATCAACATGTGCAGTTTCCTGTAGGATCATTCTGCCAAAGTGATCAGGTAAATTCTGAGTAGTGGTATCTTGGTCCTGCTGGGCCTCCAGCAACGGCGCAGTGAGTGTGGCGGGAGAGTGAGCATTTAAAACTTGGGCTGCCTCCTCAAAGAGCCCAACTGTTGCCTCCTGGTTACTTGGAGTCTGTCGACGATCACCAGCCAATACATTGTGACGTTCTAGCAGAGCCCAGCCATCAGCATCAATAAAAAAACCTCATTATATGCTGCAGCAAACCATCCATCCAGGGAGGTCCTACTGATACAGAGGCTCAAGTTGCGAGCAATAGATTCCATGATCTGATTAAAGAACCGGAGAGGGTTGATAGGGAATAACTGAAAACTCTGCACATTGTCCCTTAGATCACAGTTTGGGAGTCCAGGTGTGTGGATATTGGCATATATTGAGCCCAGGAGCTCAATTAGAGTAGCAAACTGATCAACCACAAGTATCATATCAGAACCTCCAGCCCTCACAAACTGAAAGTTAGGGGTATTAATTCCTCTAACAAAACTGTCCGCTGCCTCAGCAATATCCGAGTACACTGACCATTCATCTTGTGGGTCATCAGAGATGTTACTGTCATGTTCAACTCCATCCATCAGAGATGGCCCATTGTACTGAAAATAAGTTCTGAAGCTGAAACCTCTGTATGGGGGCGGCACTACTGGCCAGAGTCCCCATCCATTATCCTGCATGTGCTGTTCTTGCGGAATCCCTTGATTCCAGGCCTCATCCACTTGCTGCTGGATCCATTGCTGATGTTCAAATTGCGGATCCCTTGATTCCAGGCCTCATCACAACCATCAGTTGGTAGTGCATGTTAGCAATGAAGCAAAAGAAGTTTTGTCATAACAGGGAGACGGCACCGTGCGGGGAGGGCCGACCAGAGGAGGTCGAGCGCGGAATCCTAGCAAGGGTAGGCGACGTCCAGAGTGGCTAAGCTTCGCCATAGGGTCGGCCGGACGACGGCGGGGAATACGAGGAAGAGACTGGGACGCAATGATGGTGCGTGCTAACGCTACAGAGTCGCCAGAGGTGGGAGGCTCGATGGGAATCGCTCGATGAGCTGCTCACTCAATTGAGACTCTGGTACCGATTCGACTTGTTTTGGTGGCAAAGGTGTGTAAATTCATCCAAAGGCTGGGGTAAGCTCGGGGAAAGAGGAATCCAAATCCAGGAAAGCACCTCTTTGATAGATTTCTCTCGTGGATGTGTTTTTTGATGGATTCAGGGGAAGCACGTTTGGAATCTGTCTATTTGGTTGGCTTTGGGCTTTTCAGCGGTGGAAGCCAACGAAAAATCTCACCAAATAGGGCCTAAGAGAGATTATGTATTTGGATGTGCTGGTTGGATCTTGTGGCGACAGATTTCTGTATTACTAGATCATTGATGGCGCGCGTTGCCGCGCCCATCTATTTTGTCTCTTAGTTGTTAGGAATATCAAATAACATACTCCCTTCAATCCATATTAATCGTCACTGATTAGTACAAAGTTATACTAAATCAGCAACAAATCATATGGATTGGTGTATTTACATACATTTGTTCGCAATGATTTGAAGTATTGTGCTTCCCTTTAGATTATGCATGTCTCTTTTATTTTTTAAATTAATGATTTGTAATCAAAGAGAGAGCAGTGTGTTGAGCTTTTTTCTCATGTCTACTTGATTTGTAGTTGGTTCAAATTCTGGTATCATGAGTATGAGATTTGAATTGGAATGGATACATGCTTTGTTTTTAATCATGTCGTCTTTTAACTCCTAAAAATGCTATCTTACAAAATCTCACGTCAGGACATCTAAAATATAATTGCTTTGAGGAAATACATTAGCAGTATTTGAGAAAATAAAAATATACAGTGCAAATATTTTAGAAATTCAACATTTATAATTTAAAAAATCCCGATGCATTTCTGATGTTGTTGCTGGCCTGCAAAAGGAGTACATTGTAGTCTAACATACAAAGATTCTAAAAGGGTTTACAGTTACACCCAGGCATACATCTATTGTCATCGTGTTTACAAAAACTCTGGCATGCAGCTTTTGTCATTAGGCTTACAAAAAACTGAGGATAATGTGATCTCAGCATGAAATTGATGCTCAATTATGATTTTCCTAATTTCAACAGAACCGTCTTAATCATATCGACAAGTGTCTGCAAGTCGCCTTGGTTTGGCCTCCTAACCTTCTTGTTCGAACGAAGGAGCGCTACCTCATAGAATGTGTTCAGGGCTTACATGAGGTTCCTTTCTCTGCTCATACACATCCTAGGTCGTTCCATGCCATCACATGGCTTGGTTGGAGCTCCATCACCTTTTCAAAATTGTTAATCGTCATGTCGAGTTTGTTCTCTCCCTTGTAGCTCACTTCTAAGTCACCGTCCATCAGGCCAACAAAGTATGGCAAAAGGTTTCCAGCACATCCAATGAGGATATATATAGTATCAAGAGGAGATACATAAACATAAGCAAATGGAAATATGTAAGGTAACGCCGGTCAAGAAACAAAACGGAGTTACGCTCTATTTATATATGAATAAAGGTTGTTGTGAAAAATATCTAACATTTTACTGTACAATGTTATCTAATCCAATGACATATCTACCATCTTATTGTACGACTATCTCTGGCTTATCCGAATGATCTAGCCTTCACATCAATAATCAATTTAACATTAGGCGTAACTCTTTGCCTCATGATGGTGTGTGTTGCTACACCCGTCCAATTTCTTTTAGAATGATAGCAAATTTGGTAAATATATGAAGACATTAAATTTGAAGTTAATTTGTACAGACCCATATACTCCACAGTAATAGAAGTGAGAGATTTTAATTTGCGCGTGGAGTGCAATAGTAAGGGGGAGAACTGTATATTTATTCTTGAGGTTAATGCGCTTGAAGCTGATTCAAGTTTGAGACTCAAGTGTGTGGGCTTCGAAGGACGATAAGATGGAAAATGTAGGCGTGTAGCAGCAGCAAGCTATTATTTACAATTTGCCTTACCTCACAGCTCATCTTCTCCGGTGTCACATATACTTCATTTTCTAAAGAGACCTTGATGAAACCATATCCTTTCGATCCATGTATCACATGATGATATATTACTTTGACTGTTCGACATAAACCACATATCTAACACTAAACAGAGTCTAAGCAGGTTAATGTCTTCATTAACAGTGCCATACTGAGAGACATCATTCAGAGCAATTGTAGTTGTGTCATTGGACAGACCTGCAACTCGGGGGAAGAAATGGGAGGCTATCCAAACTTACTGGACCATAAGTGAATAGTATTGTTGCAATGTTCCATGCTCATATATATCATTTGTAACATTATCATTCAGTTCCTGCCAAGAAAATTTACATTTGGTTGAAATTGGAGTACAGATTTCACCGGACAAAATAATGCACTATGCTTGTCTCTAGCAGGCATGCTGATGTACTATTTAGCATGAACCCTAGCATAATGGCTTGTCATTTCAAGAAAATTACACACAAGGAGGATATGATTTTATTTATTTATTTTTTGCGGGGAGAGGAGGCTATGGTTTTAGCATGTAAAAGTTCCAAGTAACTCAAGCAAAGACATAACCATGTGTTCCGAGATCAAATCGTATGAAGAACTGCTCACAACAACTTAAGAACATCGGCGCACATGTGCATAGATATGAAAAAAGTATGTGATACACAAGCATACATGAGAAAGTAGAAAATATGTGTCGACGACATTAGTAGGTCCTCCGTGGTAGATGCCTTGATGAGGGTCAATGACTTTGTATCTTCAAAACCTACAAGAAAAGGTCATCTGGAGCAATCAGTCCCAAAATCACCCAGCCTTCCAGGTAAAGAATAGGTAAACTTGCATCATACTTGAGAAATGCTTTCTAATAGGTAAAATTGCATCCAGGTAAATAATATTTGATCTCTCAACTTAGCCACCGACGCAGGCTTAATCCCACATCTCACCCATTCCAATTTAAGCTTCAAAACCTACAACATAAGCTCATCAGATCATCTTATTCTAATCAATTGAAACAACCACAAACACTGCCAAAAATATTAGGAGAAACCTGATCACCAAACTGGCTGCATGCGGGATGGGGATCAGACGCAATAGGAGTTTGTGCTCAGGGGGTTTGTATGGGAAAGGGGAGGGCAGTTCATTAAGATGTGAAAGGATTCTAATCAATGGAGGCGAGGTGTTTGGTGTGTATACCAGGACAGGTCTCGGACAGCTTCGAATTGACCTCGATGACCTCGCCAATGGGCGAGTTCGCGCCAATGGTGGCCTTCACACTCTCCATGTTGCCGAAGGCCCCACCCTGGCTCACCTTCATGCCGGCCTCCGGCAGCTCCACGGACACCACCTCCCCGAGATGGCCCTGCACCCAGCGATTATATTACTGAAATGGGACTGGCGTATGAAGAATCATGTAGGTTGTGCTGTTTGTTCACCTGGCCCCGCTCAACTTGATCCAAATTCGATTGATTAATGAAACATATATGGGATCTGAAGATTGTCCTGGGACAATCGGCCATGCCAGTAATAGTCCTTAGTTCTGACAAGTACCCATGGGTAGTAAAAAAACATCAAATTCTGTTTCAGGTCACACGGTGTTCAAAAGAAGGAGATTAGAACAACACGAGATTGGTTCACCTTCTTCAAAGGAGGGAGTAGGGTTTGGTGAGGGGTCGTGATGCTAGGAGGCGAGCTCGGTGCGGCTCCTTGGAATGGCGCCGGGATGTCCCGCCGGTTGATATGAACTCCCGGGTCCTCCGGACAAGGCAGCAGCGACGGATCTCGTGGTCCTAGGGTTCCTGCCAGCGGGGAGGGCACCACGGTGCAGAAGTGAAGAAGAGAGAGGTCACGGGGCGAGCGTAGCAGGACGCCGGGGGAGCGGAGGAGGGGGGAGGCGGAGACTACCGGGATGGCGGCATGGTGAGATCGCCATGGTCGGGGTGGCGGAGAGGACAATGGGGTAGGACAGGAGGGGAACGGGTCAGACAACTGGCGATCCGCTTCGGTCGACCCAAGTGCCTCCAGTTTTCTTTTTCTCTAAGGCTGAAGTAGGCTTCGCGCGACACGGAAGGCCCAATTAACCACGGGCCTCCGATTTGGCCACGGGAGCAGCTGCCCATAGGACATCCGGTCCAGTCGTAGTAAATATCGCGGCTACAGTTGATCGAACGGCCAGAAAACGTTCGGAGACGAAATCGAACGGACCATAGTACTAAGGGCATGAGAGGGCTGGAATTAGGCTCAGTTTTACTATCCTAAATGCTTGGTTTTCTATACAAACTCTCTTATGTATTTCTCGCTTATGTTTTGATGCTATGAGAGTGAATCTTATCCGTAAAGATGTTTGATAAAAAAAAACATTGCTCTTGTGTGGACGAAACACCATCTCAATAAAAAAAAGATTTTTGGGATTTATAAAGAACTGACAAACATGTCCATGTGTTGCAACCAAACAAGAAAATCACATACCCCTAGCCAAATAAGCATGGATCAAGACTCCCCACGGGTCCACGCTCTCTATTTCAACATGGCTGCTACCCCGCATTCGCTACAGAGCAAACAACAGTAGGCATGAATTGGACGACATTGTGGCTAAATGAATCAAGACGATGATTAAGTGATATGTATAAGGTCAATGGAACATTTGATGTGGCAACTGCGATCTAGACGCACCGCAAGGCTATGTGATTAACAGAGCGAGCGAGATGGGTTCCTAACGATGGAGGCACCAAATGTTGGATATATGCCCTAGAGGCAATCATCTGATGATGATTATTTCCTTATGTATTCATGAGTTATTTGTATTGTCCTTAAACATCATCACTGATGTGTATCAATAAGTATGTGACTTGTTTGTGAGACTATATATTGTATGATGATCGTTCTAATGGTCTCTAGTTGATAAGGTTATGCGGGCACATACCCTTTGACTACTATATGATTCGGTTGATGGCTATGTGTTCACAAGTCATGGGCATATAGATGTTGACCCGATAGTATGGATTGGGGATAGAGATCACCGAGTCGGACAAACCCAGTTTGAGACACACCGAGATATTGTCATTTGTTAATCTCATGTACGATGTATATCCCATGTACTAGACTTGAGGTCATCATATGTTCTCAGGATGAGGCCTGACTCACTTAGGGTCTATCAAACACTGTTAAGTAATTGGGTAGTTATAAATATAGATTTCGGGTGAGTCGTGAAACATGCCATGAGACATGGTTGACCAAGACAGGTATGCCCCTCTAATACAAATAGATGTTCTCTGGGCCCTCTCGAGTGATCAGGTTCAGAAAGCATGGCCATGCGACTTGGGCTAAGTGTTAACCCGATTCGGGAATCTGTATTATGGTTTTGGGAAGAGAGGTCGAGCCACCACAAGGATGAGAAATACTCGCCTTGAGCTCAAAACATATATCGTGAGGCAAAAGGAATGTTACATGTGATACATTGTCAATAGTTCATCAAACGAATTTACACACACATGGGAGTTGGCACGTTCTGCTAGGAGCTGCTACGAGCTATCGACTTGGGTCGTGTCCAACTATACGTGAACCTACAGGGTCACAGATTTAAGGGTTTGTAGCCTTCTTTGGATTAGGATCCGAATTAGACAGGGGCTAGAGCACTAACGAGACTCTCGTGTAGAAGCCCATTAGGGAGATCTATATACCTATACTAATAAAGGGAATTGATATTCTTGGTCTGTCGTGCGGTTTTGCATTTTAACCCCTCGCAAAGTGGAATATCAATTGCGGTAAAAAAAATCCTCCGTCATTGCTGGCGCACTGATACGTCTCCAACGTATCTACTTTTCCAAACACTTTTGCTCTTGTTTTGGACTCTAATTTGCATGATTTGAATGAAACTAACCCGGACTGGCGTTGTCTTTAGCAGAACTACCATGGTGTTGTTTTTGTGCAGAAATAAAAGTCCTCGGAATTGGACGAAACTTTGCGGAGATTTTTTATTGAATAAATAAAAAAATACTGGAACAAAGATCTACTAGAGGGGGGCCACCTGCTGCCCACAAGGCAACATGGCGTGCCTACCGCCCCCAGGGCGCACCCTAATGACTTGTGGGGCCCACAGGTGGCCGTCTGACCTAATTCCAAGCCTATATATTCCGTTTCCCCGAGAGAAAAATAAGAGAAGAAGTTTCATCGCATTTTACGATACGGAGCCGCCGCCACCTCCTGTTCTTCATCGGGAGGGCTGATCTGGAGTCTGTTCGGGGCTCCGGAGAGGGGAATTCATCGCCGTCGTCATCATCAACCCTTCTTCATCAACAATTCCATGATGCTCACCACTGGGAGTGAGTAATTCCTTTGTAGGCTTGTTGGACGGTGATGGAGATGGATGAGATTTGTCATGTACTCGAGTCAATTTGTTAGGCTTCACTAGTGGAAAAACGGCTAGCCAGAACTTTCGTTGGTGGCGCGCCATTTTCCATCAACGCCAGCACTATTTTTTTTAAATAGTGCTGGCGTTGGCCAAATTGGTACGCCAGCTGTACAAGGTTAGTGCTGGCGTGATTATTTTTGGACACGTCACAAATATGTTGGCCCACCTGCACTCACCGTTTGGAAGATAGTGGTGGCGTTGGGTTTCTATGCACGCCGTAGTTAATTAATTAGTGCTGGTGTTCCAAGTTATGTTACGCCAGAAATAATTTTTCCACTTTATCAAGTATTTCAAGTATTTAATGATTATACTAGTCAAAAAATAATGAACATTTTATATTATATTTTTTACATTATTATTATTAGTATTTTTATCATTTTGGGACTTTTATTTCTTTACTACCAGTTCTAATTTTGAGTCTTTAATTATGTTAAGTCTTTCATTAATCTTAATCTTTTTTAATTTGGGCTGTTATTAGCTATGGCGTTGCATTTCAGGCCCACGCCAGCAATGGCCCACCTGAGTCAACTGCACGCCTTAGTAAAAGACCTAAGTCGCCACCCGGCCTCTCTCATTTCACCCAATACTGCCTACACTCCCCCCTCGACCAGCCGCCGCCGCCCGTCGCCGCTCCTCGCTGCCCCGCCGGCAGCAAGCAAGGTTCAATCCTCTCCTTCCCCTCCCATCGCATCTCCTTCCTCTCCAGTCACACCTCCTCCGTCCACGCAGAATCCATATGGGATTCATATATGTATAAGTTGATTTAGGATTGCTTTGTGTAGAAATTGTAGTACATATAATGGATTGCTTTGTGTGATGTAGAATCCAATGTTAATTAGTTCCATGGATTGCTTTGTGTAGAAATTTTAGTGATAATCCGATGTAAAATCCGATTTTAATAGTGCATTTTGAGTAGAAATTTTTTGAGTGTTTAGAATATTAATGATTCAAGTTCAACTTAATTTGGTAGTGTAGTCTGGAATGCCAGGAATAAATAAAATGAACTCCTATAAATTAGATTGGAGGTGTAGAATTTGTTTATTTGTGTCTCCCTCCGTGGATTTTGTTTATTTGTGTATACAATTACTAGTGTATAATTATATTTAGCACCGTAGTATCCGATTATGTTTAGTACAAATTGATTTACTAGTGTAGAAACCGATTATACTTAGTGTTCGTTCAATAGTTTAGAAATCCGATTATATACTTGGTTTTCAATATGTTTTGTGTAGAATGGCGTAACCACCACCATGTCAAGTGTGCAAGTCAAGGTTCGCAACTGGCACGCCGTTCGGCATCTACTTCCAGCCGTGTTTTGTTCCCGCAGCGGTAACAAATTATATGAACCTTCTAATAGTTCGTTCTTTTGTTTTTGTTGTTATTATTCCACTAATGCATTGTGTGTGTTTTTTGGTTTTTCTTACACAGATCGTCCCTTGCAATGTGAGATTGGAGTTCAATGAACTCATTACCGGAGACACAGTGATCTTCGACGCTCCTGGGGGGCCTACACTATGGAGGTCCAGAAGGGACGGAAGATAACCCAGATTGGAGGAGATGAATGGGAGCGTTTCATCGCCTGCATGCATCTCACTAGGGGTGAATTGATCAGCTTCTCCTTCAGAAGACAAACTCCAAGGCTGGCTGTTATCTATCTCAACTTGGAGGAAGAAGATGAGGACCCACTTGATGAAGCCCTCTATGCCCAAAGAATGAGGCTGAGCGAGGATGAAACGGACAACCTCTGGGAAAAACTTCCGCCATGTGATGCTTACGTCGGGATGCCATTCGTGACCCGCCTGACAAGGACGAATGTTAACCGCCATGTGATGGTATGTTACTTAGTGTATTAATGTGATGATATGCTTAGTGTACAATTTGGTGATGATATGCTTAGTGTAGTAATGTGATGATATGCTTATAGTGTAGTAATGTGATGATATGCTTAGTGTGTAGTAATGTTGTGATATGCTTAGTGTAGAATTTGATGATATGCTTAGTGTACAATTTGGTGATATGCTTAGTGTAGTAATGTGATGATATGCTTATAGTGTAGTAATGTGATGATATGCTTAGTGTGTAGTAATGTTGTGATATGCTTAGTGTAGAATTTGATGATATGCTTAGTGTAGTAATGTGATATGCTTAGTGTAGTACTGTGATGACATATGCTTATAGTGTAGTAATGTGATATGCTTAGTGTATTAATGTGATGATATGCTTATAGTGTAGTAATGTGGCATGCTCATTTATCATATTTGTTTTTTTCAGAAATTACCTAAGAGGCTATGTGTGAGCTGTGGCATCGAGCCAAATGAAGCAGGCATTGATGGACTACGCCTTACCACAAGGGGCTCCATCACCACCTGTGCTTACACAGTGGACACGGACGGTCGCACTGTCTTCAGCGCGGCTGGGTGGAGCAACTTCCTTGCTGGCAAGAATCTCCGGGTTGGGCATGCCATCTTAGTCACTATCAGGAACACCCCACGCCATGACTTGAGGATGATGATCGTCATCGACCTCCTTTAAAAGTATGGTGTGGCCGGGTCATCGATGTGAAATGAACTCCTTATTAACTATATTAGTTTGCTCGTGTTTGTGAGGATTGTAGTTTATTAAATAGCTACCTAGCTAGTACTGTTTGTGAGATTGTCACTTATTATTAACTGGTATTGTTCTATTAGCTGGTATTGTTTGATCTAGCGTGTAATGTTTTATATGTGCTTAGTTTTAATGTGAAATGCTAAATGTTATATGGTGGGGAAAAATATTTTTTTTGGCTGCACAAAACGTTCGTGGCGTGCAAAGTACATTGCACGTCGCAGGTGAGTGATTATAGTGGTGGCGTTGACCACGTGGCACGCCAGCATGCACATACAATACTGCTGACGTGGGATCCAACGCCACCACTATTTTTTAACAATGGTGCCATATTGGTGGCGTCGGGTGGCCATGCTAGCAAGGCCATTTTTGCCACGCCATAGCTAGGCTTTTCTGCACTAGTGCTTGATCCCTAGTATCCATTATGCTCTGAGATTGATGTTGCTATGACTTTGCTATGCTTAATGCTTGTCACTAGGGCCCGAGTGCCATGATTTCAGATCTGCACCTATTATGTTTCCATGAATATAAGTGTGTTTTAGATCCTATCTTGCAAGTTGTATGCACCTATTACGTGTTATGATCCGCAGACCCCAAGGTGACAATAATTGGGATTCACTCCGATGATGACCATAGTATGAGGAGTTCATGTATTCACTAAGTGTTAATGCTTTGTTCTGGCTCTCTATTAAAAGGAGGCCTTAATTACCCTTAGATTTCCTTATGGACCCCGCTGCCATGGGAGGGTTGGACAAAAGATGTTATACAAGTTCTTATTGTAAGCACGCATGATTATATACGGAATACATGCCTACATTGAATTGATGAATTGGAGCTATTGTGTATCGCTCTAGGTTGTGACTGTTGCATGATGAATGTCATCCATAACAAATATCCATCGCTGATCCAATGCCTATGCTTTGCTTATATTGTCTTTGCTAAGTTACTATTGTTGCTATTGATGTTACAATCACTACAAAACTGCTACTGTCACTGTTACTGTTACTATTGTTACTGATGCTGCTACTATCAAACTATCATACTACTGTGCTACTAAACACTTTGCTGCAGAGAAACAACTCTCCAGGTGTGGTTGAATTGACAACTCAACCGCTAAGGCTCATAAATATTCTTTGGTTCCCCTTGTGTTGAATCAATAAATTTGGGTGAAATAGTACCCTCGAAGACTGTTGCGATCCACTATACTTGTGGGTCATCAAGACTATTTTTTGGCGCCGTTGCCAGGGAGCATAGCTCTATTTATTGAGTTCATTTGGGAGTTAAATATCTGCTGATCACTATGAAGAATCTGAAAGACTCTAAGACCAAGATTGTACCCTCTAAGACGAGGGGAAGTAAGGAACTGCCATCTAGCTCTGCACTTGATTTACCTTCTGTTTGAAGTCGACTTGCGACACCACCACTTGCTATTCTGATATGTCGCAAGTAATAGACACTGCTTCTGCTATTGATGATACTCATGATGATGTCACTACTTTGCTTGATGAAATTGTGCCATTAGGTGATTTCCTTGATGCTCAAATTGCTAAAGCTAAAGAATTTGAAAATGATGAATCACCTGTTACACCTAGCACTCCTACTAGAACTAAAATGCTTAATATATCTGAGGGTTATGTTATGGATGGGGAGATTGCTAAGGAATTTCTTGCTTGTAATGATAGGGTGGATCTTAAGAAATTACTGAGTAAGCTAAAAGAAAAAAAGCTATGATTGAAAGAATGAAATATGATCCTAAGTTTGCAACCTCTCCTATATTTGTTACTGATAAGGATTATGAATTCTCTGTTGATCCTGAATTAATTATTTTGGTAGAATCTAATCCTTTTCATGGTTATGAATCTGAAACTGTTGTGGCACATCTTACTAAACTCTTACTAAACTGAATGATATAGCCACCCTATTTGCTCAAGAGGAAAAGATTCGCTATTACTATATCCTTAAGTTGTTTCCTTTCTCGTTAAAGGGTGATGCTAAAGAATGGTTCAATACTCTTGCTCCTGGTTGTGTGTGTAGTCCCCAGGATATGATATATTACTTCACTGAAAAATATTTTCCTGCTCATAAGAAACAAGCTGCCTTACAGGAAATATATAACTTTGTGCAACTTGAGGAAGAGCATCTCCCTCAAGCTTGGGGGAGGCTTCTCCAATTATTAAATGCTTTGCCGGATCATCCTCTTAAGAAGAATGAAATACTTGATATCTTTTATAATGGACTAACCGATGCTTCTAGGGACTACCTAGATAGTTGTGCTGGTTGTGTTTTCAGGGAACAAACTGTTGAACAGGCTCATGAATTATTAAATAACATATTGAGGAATGCCGATGATTGGACACTCCCTGAACCACCACCCAAGCCAACTTCGAAGAAAAGAGGTATTTTATTCCTTAGTCCAGAAGATATGCAAGAAGCCAAGAAATCTATGAAAGAGAAATGTATTAAATCTGAAGATGTTAAGAATCTACCACCTATTGAAGAAATACATGGACTCAATATCCCGACACTGGTAGTAGAGGTAAATTCTCTTTATAGGTTCGATGAGGGTGATATTCCTTATAATAAATCTCCAAGTCAGTGTTTGGATGAATTTGATAATTTCATTATTAAGCAAGAAAACTTTAGAGGGCAGGCCTGGCGCAGTGGTGAAGTACTCCCCACTTATGCCAAGAGGCCTTGGGTTCGAACCAGCCTCTCTGCATTGCACTTCGTAGGGGTAAGACTAGGTTCCTATAATCCCTCCCCAGACCCCACCTTGTGTGGGAGCTTCTATGCACTGGGTCTGTCCTTTTTTTTAAGCAAGAAAACTTTAATAAATATATCAGTGATCAATTGAAATGCAATGCTATTATGATTGAACGCTTGAGTGATATGATGTTTAGAATTGCTAATGATGTTAAAAGTTTATGTAAACACTCATCTATGGTCCAAACCGAACTAGAACAAGTTGCTAAATCACAGAACGATTTGCTTAATGAAATGAATAGTAAAAACAAGGATCATGCTGTTAGGGTAATGACTAGAGGAGGTAAAATGACTCAGGATCCTCTATATCCTGAAGGCCATCCTAAAAGAATTGAACAAGATTCTCAGAGAATTAATGATGCTTCATCTAGTTCGCCTAAGAAGAAGAAAAAGAATAAGAATAAGGATAAAACTTTGCATGCTTCTAGTGAACCTGTTATAGAAAAACCCTCTGAGAACCCAAATAATGTTTCTATTTCTGATGCTGGGACACAGTATGGTAATGAGCATGTACCCAGTGATAATGATAATGATGATCATATTGATACTCAACCAGACAATAATAAAGAATCTGATAATGAAATAGAAATAGAACCTGAACCTGAGCTTGATGACCCACCTCCTAAGAATAAAAGATATGATAAAAAGGATTTTGTTGCTAGAAAACATGGCAAAGAAAGAGAATCATGGGTTCAAAAACCCATGCCATTTCCTAGTAAAGCTTTAAAAACCAGGGATGAAGAGGCTTTTAATCGCTTTGTTGAAATGCTTAGACCTTTATATTTGCGAGCACCCTTGACTGAAATTATGAAAATGCCTTCATATGCTAAATACATGAAAGATATTGTCACTAATAAAAGAAAAATACCCGAGGCTGAAATTTCTACTATGCTTGCTAATTATTCCTTCGAAGGAAAAATACCTCAGAAATTTGGAGACCCAGGAATACCTACTATACCATGCTCCATTAAAAATAAGTATGTCAAAACTGCTTTGTGTGATTTAGGAGCTGGTGTTAGTGTTATGCCTTTTTCTCTTTATAGAAGACTTGACTTGAGTAAGTTGACACCTACTGAGATTTATTTGCAAATGGCTGATAAATCAACTGCTATACCTGTCGGTATTTGTGAAGATGTTCCTGCTGTGGTTGCTAATATTACTATCTTAACGGACTTTGTTATTCTTGATATGCCCGAGGACGACAAAATGTTGGTCATCCTTGGTAGACCTTTTCTGAATACTGCAGGGGCTGTTATTGATTGCAACAAAAGCAAGGTCACTTTTCATGTTAATGGCAATGAACATACGGTATATTTTTCGAAGAAGACGAATAAAGTGAATAGTATAAATTCCATTGAAAAAGTTATGACAATTACTATTGGAGATTTTGAGTTTCCTTTTCCAGTTCATGAAAAGAAATATCAAACTCTTATTGTTGGGACAATGCATATCCCAGCTGAGGTAACCTAGTGCTATACAAAAGTTCTTCGGTTTTATGTCACCCGAAAATAGTTTGTTAATAAGACCTTATCAACCTTATTAATGGATTATTTTTGAGGGGCATATGGCCGATGAATTCAATAAGCACAACCTTCTGTAATATTAGTTTACTCTATGTTATTTTTAGTTTAATAAAGTGAAATGTCATGTTTATCCTATTTTCTGAATTATCCGTCCAATAAAAAATGACCCAAAAATAAAAGTGCTCAGTATGTCATAACATTTTAACACGATTATTATGGAATATTTAAGAATTTTTGGCACTGGACACACCCAGGGGGTGCACCTGTTGTCCACAAGGCAACAGGGCGCGCCACCCCCTGGGCGCGCCATGATGCCTTGTGGGGCCCACAGGACTCCACTCACTTAGTCCACCTGCCCATTGCTTCTTCTTCCTCCAGAAAAAATCATGGTAGCTCTTGTTCTCGTGTTCTTGCTCCAAAAACTGAGATTTTCGATCTCTTTGCTCAGAGCTCCATTTCCGAAAATGTTTTGGGGGATTGCTCCTTGGTATGTGACTCCTCCATTGGTCCAATTAGTTTTTGTTTTAGTGGTTTATACTTTTCTTATTTTGCTATTGTTGGTGCCACTGAGAGTGAGTTTGCATGTTGAATTCATTTGGTTCTAAGTAGTTTGAATGCTTGGTATGGCCTCTATACACTTGTAGGAGTTGTTGCTATCAATTTTGTTAAGTTTTGTTAACATCTTTTTGTGGTCCAAAAATTTCAGATTTTTTTAAGGAAGATGAACATATTCCGGAGGAAGTCTTCAGGGGGTTCCTCGAGTCAAAGCTCGGCACGACCGACATATCATGAGCCAAGGGCAAGCTCGGTGCGGGGTGTCGAGGTGAAATCGTGTCAGTGGACTTGCGGCACTTTCATGATAGGCGCCGGTATTAAGCAAGAAATTGATCAATATATTGAGAATGCCGAGCTGACTGCCTTCCTCGCAGATAAGTGTATTCCGCACTACCACCTTACCAATTCCTTCACGTAGAAATTTAAGTATCGGTCTAACACTTCTAGAGTCCTTTTTCATCTCTATGAGAAATCTTATAGCATGTCCCTAGAAGAATTTTGTGATGCATGCAAAATTCCGTATTGGGGTTCGCTCGCCGAACCGCGGAAAGTTGACTATGATGCATTTCTGAGTAGTCTTTGCAATGGTGAGGATAGGGGTGTGACACAAGCTAGGGTTAGAAGCATTCAGTTTCCCGCTATTCGTTACTTTGCAATATTCATTGGGAGGTGTTTAGTTGGCAAGCATGATTGTAGTGCACTTTGTGATCCTGATTTGAGTATCCTTCATGCTGCTGTAAATGGCAGTAGAAATTATAACTTTGGGGCCATTATTGCGCGTCGGTTAAGCCAAAACGCGGATGATGGTGATTTATATGGAGGAATCTATGCCTCCCGTGTAGCTGCAAGACTTGGAGTCTCCATTAGACCAAATTATCCTGTACTCCCTGATAAGTACTTGGACTTTGAGGCAATGCAACGTCACAAGTTTATTGCCTATGGGACTAATGAATATGAATATAACCTGACATTTAATAAATACCATGATGTCTCTATTATTTTGCCTGCACCTACTCTCTTTGACTTTCAGAACAAACAAAGGCATTTTGTCTATGAGGAGGAGGCCCGCGAGCAACGCAGCACTGGAGGCCGCTCACCTCATTGAGGAGGCAGCGAGGAACGCCACCTCGAGCTACCATTACGACTATTTTCCTGGTCAGCAGTGGCCATAGACCGAGTTAGGCCAAGAGCCTAAGCTTAGGGGAGTACGTATGATGGGGTCACCTACTAAGGGTAGGGTCATAGACCTGACATCTAGGGCCCACCTAAGGTCCTACACCACCGTTGGAGGGTCTCCGGACCACAGGCGCATTCGGATGCACACCCCTGATTATCCACTCGGATATGATCCAGTCACTCGGATGTCTTCCCTCCAGTCGGCCGCACCAGCAACACTCGTACAGAGGAGATGGAAAGGCGACATGGGAGCTACAACGTTCGAGGGTCTTAACATCTAGCATCAAGTGTAGTTAATGCGACAGTTACCAGTAACATCTGTAGTTATCTCCTCCTTAAACGCCCTTGTAACGTAGCCATAATGAGTGGTTGTGCACTCTATATAAGCCGCCCCCCACTACTGCAGGCGACCGCTAACGCGACACATGAATTAGAGACCCCGCGACCAAACTGTGTGCAATGCATGAATTGCAAACGGTGTCGTAAAAAACCGTCCCCAATAAGATGAACTGTTTGCGATGCCGGAGACAAAAAAACGATTCAGATTAGGGACGCGTGTGCGATACATGGCATACAGTTGATCCATACTAACTGTTTGTGATAAGCCAGAACAACAAACACGGTCAGCCAGTTCGTGGTGTGTCGATACGCGGCATACAGTTCACTCGGATGAACTGTTTGTGATTACCCAACACAACAGAAACGAGCAGCCAGTTCGTGGTGTGTGCGATACACGGCATACAGTTCACTCGGATGAACTATTTGTGATTACGCAACACAACAGAAACGGGCAGGCAGATCAAGGTGTGTGCGATATACGGCATGCGGTTCACTCGGATGAACTGTTTGCGATTACCCAGCACAACAGAAACGATTCAACTTAACAAGATGTGTGTGATACGTGACAAACATGTCAGTAATCCGAAATGTGTGGGAAGACGGATAACAATACAGACGATTCCTGCTAATAACCCGTGTGTGTTGTGGGCAAACGCTTGTTGGTATACAATTGTCAGTGATTGATGAAATCATCACCGACGGGTTCCCTAGTTTAGCCCGTGGGCGATGTGATTTGCTCAACCTACAGAAGAACAACATATATAACCAAATTAAACATCCAATTACATAGGTGACTATACAAAACATTCGCACACACCTCAATAAGCAATTACATGCATTCTAAACTAGGAGAAACGATCATCTAATCATCTACTTCTTGTGACGCTGCCGCCACTACTGTACTTCTGTGCCTCGATCCCTCGTCGTCCACGGGAAGGAGGCACTCCCTCATGTCAATGATTCGCCTGTACATCTCGTAGTTTGTGTACGCGTCCTTGGCCGCATACTTGACGTGTTCTTCATCCAGTCTCCACACCCAGGCCTCGTGCCAGGCATCCTTGTTCTTTTTGAACTCATCTTTCATGCCTCTATAGTAGGGGTCGATGATGGCCATAGCTAGGTCAACCAGGGAGTCCTTCTTCTTCTTTTTGCCCCAGACCCTGTACTGGCCTTGGATGTCGACAAGATTCTGGCAGGCCAAGCCCGTAGTCTCGAGCACCTTTAGATCGTTGAAGGTGTCCACTATAGCGAACCTGTAGTAGGGGCTGTTGATAAACCTGGCAAAACGCTCACAAGGCCTTGTGGCCAGGGAGTAGTGGTAGACGAGGACGTGATGGCCCATGCACAACTGGGCGACGGCAACCGCCTGATCAACCCCGGGACGACCGCCGGTGTACTGGAGGTCAAAGCCGACCACTTTGTACTTGTCGTCCTTAGCAAGCAACTGCTCCATGGTGTTGATGGAGTCCTCCACCACAGCCTGGTCGATGGTGTACACCACCGTGAGTTCCTTTTCCCTCACGTGAGTGTTCGCACGATGCACGCCGTACTCCATTGGAGAGCCGCTGGATATCCTCTCTCACTATGTGTCGTCGTGGGTGTGCTTGTTGTGTTGTGGGGCGCGCTCGAAAGGTTGAAGAGACTAAGGTTATAATGGCCGTGGGAATAAATGGGGAGACCGAACGGCCTGGAGTATCGGCGCGTGTGGATGGCAGTTGTTGCAGCGCGTAACTGCATCGTGCCGCACATATTAACTGTATCGCGGCGACTCGCGCAGACGCAACCGCATGCATATGGCACCCAAAACGTGATCGTGCGCCAGCCCCAACCGCTGAAAGAGCGCGCGCGGAGGGACGCGAGCAGAGCGCACCGTGGCCGCCTCAACGTCGAGCAGAGCGTGCGAAGGGACGCGAGCAGAGCGTGCCGCGTCCGCCTCAACGGCGAGCAACCACATGCATAATTATTGCATATAGCATTTATGATTTCTAGGCATTCAACTAAAGAAATGGGACCTAAACATTCACCCAAGGACACATTTATGATTTCTAGGCATTTAATTAAAGAAATGGCAAGCCATTGGCCCTATTTGAAAGAAAAATATGAGTTACAGCCGAGTTGAAAAGGGCAACAACATCTAACTCCAGCTTACAAACGGTACAAAAGCACGAGGATCAGTTCATCAGGTTTAGACAAAACCCAGATTGAACATGGCAATAACATCTAACTCAACCAAATTTTTTGGTAGTCACAGTCAAATGGATCAGTCTGATCCATAAAATCAAGATCCTGGGCCAGAAAATTTACTGGTACATGATCACAAGTTGTTGTAAATAGAAGCCGAGCACGTTCAGAAGCCCTTTTGTCCACCTAAAACTTCTTTTTGTGTTGTTCAACGTGTCCATCCGTGAGAAACTTTTTGTTAAAAAACTTAATCCTCACGGACAATAGTACCCTTGCATTCAACAGGAAGAATGTGACAAAGCTAGTGTTTGCATGGTTGGATGCATATCCTTCCATTGTTATTGTCCTCAAGCGAATGTCATGAGAACTGAGAAATTCCCTGTGCTTCTTATGCCACCGATTGGTTATACATTTTTGTCCATGTGTTATTGCCTAAATAGACATGAAGATTGAAAACTGTTAATGTCTAAAAAAAGAGTATGTCGAAAGAGCGACAGCTGAACGGTTAATTCTAGTACATTATATATGGGCTTTCAATGTGCGTGAAATCATCACCTCTACATACAAATTCTCCAGGCATGGAAAGCATCATAGCAAGCCAATAATCGTGTTCAGATCTAAACACCACATACTGATATGTAAGGTCTTGACAGAATCCAACACCATTGATAGGCTATCCATGGACAAACTCTTCATTGAGCATAGAACATAAAATTAGTACCAAAAGTGTACTCCAAGATGATATAAAACTTATGCGCACAAATGAAAAATGCAGCTTATGATTACAAAAGTGTTGATGATAATATACAGTACCTGAATAATTGTGGAGCCAAACACCATCTTGTAACCTTTAAACGGATCACGAATTACACCCAAGGTCTCCAGTTTAGGCGCAGAGACCACAGTTATTTGCGAAGGTGCGTAACAATAATAAAGGACCAACCTTTGAAGTGAAGGGGCATCTTCGATGATGAGCTTCTGTCCTTTAAAACAAATTCCAATGCTTACAAGGTGAGGCGACTTTATTTGGAGATAATGGATACGGATTTCTTCTCCAAAAACAAGCAGCAAGCGCTCCAGGGCAGGGCAGCTGGAGTGGATGATTGATACGTCTCCGTCGTATCTACTTTTCCATACACTTTTGCTCTTGTTTTGGACTCTAATTTGCATGATTTGAATGAAACAAACCCGGACTGACGCTGTTTTCAGCAGAACTACCATGGTGTTGTTTTTTGTGCAGAAATAAAAGTTCTTGGAATTGGATGAAACTTTTTGGAGATTTTTTATGGAATATATAAAAAATACTGGAACCAAAACCTACTGGAGGGGGGCCACTGGCTGCCCACGAGGCACCAGGGCGCGCCACCCCCCAGGCGTGCCCTGGTACCTCGTGGGGCCCACATGACTCCGCTGACCCTAATCTCAGGCCTATAAATTCACAATTCCAGAAAAAAAATAAGAGAGGAAGTTTTATTGTGTTTCACGATACGGAGCCGCCGCCACCTCCTGTTCTTCATCGGGAGGCCAGATCTGGAGTCTGTTTGGGGCTCCGGAGAGGGGGATCTTCCGGCATCATCATCGTCAACCATCCTTCATCACCAATTTCATGATGCTCACCGCCGGGAGTGAGTAATTCCTTCGTAGGCTTGCTGGACGGTGATGAGTTGGATGAGATTTATCATGTAATCGAGTTAGTTTTGTTAGGGCTTGATCCCTAGTATCCACTATGTTCTGAGATTGATGTTGCTATGACTTTGCTATGCTTAATGCTTGTCACTAGGGCCCGAGTGCCATGATTTCAGATCTGAACCCTTTATGTTTTCATGAATATATTTGTGTTCTTGATCCGATCTTGCAAGTTGTATGCACCTGCTACGTGTTATGATTCGCATACCCCAAGGTGACAATAATTGAGATTCTTTTCGGTGATTGCTGTAGTTTGAGGAGTTCATGTATTCACTAAGTGCTAATGCCTTGTTCCGGTTCTCTATTAAAAGGAGGCCTTAATATCCCTTAGTTTCCTTATGGACCCCGCTGCCACGGGAGGGTAGGACAAAAGATGTCATGCAAGTTCTTATCGCAAGCACGTATGACTATATACGGAATACATGCCTACATTACATTGATGAATTGGAGCTAGTTCTGTGTCGCCCTAGGTTGTGACTGTTACATGATGAATGTTATCGAACAATATCACCGATCCAATGCCTATGAGTTTTTCACATATTGTTCTTGCTAAGTTACTACTGTTGCTACTGCTGTCACAATTGCTACTACTATTGCTGCTACCGTTACTGCTACTGTTACTCTTATTGCTACTGCTACCAAACTATCATACTACTGTGCTACTGATCACTCTGTTGCAGATATTTAGTCTCCAGGTGTGGTTGAATTGACAACTCAATTGCTAATACTTGCAAATATTCTTTGGCTCCCCTTGTGTCGAATCAATAAATTTGGGTTGAATACTCTACCCTCGAAAACTGTTGCGATCCCCTATACTTGTGGGTTATCAAGACCTTTTTCTGGCGCCGTTGCCGAGGAGCATAGCTTTATTTGCTGAGTCACTTGGGATTTATATCTGTTGATCACTATGAAGAATCTGAAAGACGCTAAGACCAAGATCGTTCCCTCTAAGACGAGGGGAGGTAAGGAACTGCCATCTAGCTCTGCACTTGATTCACCTTCTGTTTTGAGTAAACTTGCAACACCACCACATGCTATTAATTCTGATATGTCGCAAGTTATTGATGATACCACTTCTGCTATGAATGATACTCATGATGATGCTAGTACTATGCTTGATAATGCTGTGCCACTTGGTGAATTTCTTGGTGAACAAATTGCTAAAGCTAAAGAAATTGAAAATGCTGAAACTCTTGAGAATTATGGTTCACCTATTATGCCTAGCTCTCCTACTAGAGTTGAAACACCTGATGAACATTGCTTTGATAGGGAGACGGCTAGAGCCATTCTTTCTTGTAATGATAGAGATGAAGTTATAAAATTGCTTGCTGAAATGAAAGAAAAATCTATGAGTGAGAGAATGAAATATGATCCTAAGTTTGCTACCTCTCCTATATTTGTTACTGATAAGGATTATGAATTCTCTGTCGATCCTGAGTTAATCACTTTGGTTGAATCTGATCCTTTTCATGGTTATGAAACTGAAACCGTTGTGGCACATCTTACTAAATTAAACGATATAGCCACCCTATTTGCTCATGAGGAAAAAATTCGCTATTACTATATTCTTAAGTTATTTCCTTTCTCATTAAAGGGTGATGCTAAAGAATGGTATAATACTCTTTCTCCTGGTTGTGTGCGTAGTCCCCAGGATATGATTTATCACTTCTCTGAAAAATATTTTCCTGCTCATAAGAAACAAGCTGCTTTACAGGAAATATTTAACTTTGTGCAAATTGAAGAAGAGAATCTCCCTCAAGCTTGGGGGAGGCTTCTCCAATTACTTAATGCTTTGCCTGATCATCCTCTTAAGAAAAATGAAATACTTGATATCTTCTATAATGGGCTAACCGATGCTTCTAGGGACTACCTAGATAGTTGTGCGAGTTGTGTTTTCAGGGAACGGACTATTGAACAAGCTGAGGAATTATTGAATAATATATTGAAGAATGATAATGATTGGACACTTCCTGAACCACCGCCTAAACCCACTCCGAAGAACAGGGGTATTTTATATCTCCGTCCTGAAGATATGCAAGAAGCAAAGAAATGCCAGAAGGAAAAAGGTATTAAAGCTGAAGATGTTAAGAATTTACCACCTATTGAAGAGATACATGGTCTTGACAAACCGACACAGGTGGTAGAGGTAAATTCTCTTATAAAGTTTGATGAAAGTGATATCCCTTATAACAAACTTCCTAGTCAATGCTTGTATGAATTTGACAATTATATTATTAAGCAAGATCACTTCAATGCCAATGTTATGAAACAATTGAAATGAAATGCCTACATGATTGATCGCTTGAGTGACTTGTTATTTAGAATTGCTAATGATGTCAAAGGTGTAAGTAAACATGCATCTATGGTTCAAACCCAATTAGAACAAGTTGCTAAATCTCAAAGTGAATTGCTCAATGAAATGAATAACAATATGAATGATCATGCTGTTAGAGTAATGACAAGAGGAGGTAGAATGACTCAAGAGCCACTTTATCCTGAAGGTCACCCAAAAAGAATTGAACAAGACTCTCAAAGAATTAATGTTGATGCACCTAGTCCATCTAAAAAGAAAAAGAAAAAGAAAAATGATAGGACTTTGCATACTTCTAGTGAACCTGAGGTAGAGAAACCCTTGGAGGATAGTAATGATGTTTCTATTTCTGATGCTGAAACACAATCTGGTAATGAACATTTACCTGATGATAATAATGATGATGATGCTCATGTGGATACCCAACCAGATAATGATAAAGAACTTGATAATGATGTTGAAATAGAACCTTCTGTTGATCTTGATAACCTACCTTCTAAAAATAAACGTTATGATAAAAGAGACTTCGTTGCTAGAAAACATGGTAAAGAAAGAGAACCATGGGTCCAAAAACCCATGCCCTTTCCTCCTAATCCATCTAAGAAAAGGATGAGGAAGAATTTGAACGCTTTGCTAAAATGCTTAGGCCAGTCTTTTTGCGTACTCGTTTGACTGATATTATAAAGATGCCTCCTTATGCTAAATACATGAAAGACATTGTCACAAATAAAAGAAAGATACCTAAAGCTGAGATTTCCACCATGCTTGCAAATTATTCTTTTAAGGATGGAGTACCTAAGAAACTAGGAGATCCAGGAATACCAACTATACCATGCTCCATTAAACGAAATTATGTCAAAACTGCTTTGTGTGATTTAGGAGCCGGTGTTAGTGTTATGCCTTTCTCTTTATATAAAAGACTTGATTTGAATAAACTCTCTCCCACTGAAATATCATTACAAATGGCTGACAAATCAACTGCCATACCTATCGGTGTTTGTGAGGATGTGCCCGTTGTAGTTGCAAATGTTACTATTCTAACAGACTTTGTTATACTTGATATGCCCGAGGATGACAACATGTTGATTATCCATGGTAGACCCTTTTTGAATACTGCAGGGGCTGTTATTGATTGCAACAAAAGCAAGGTCACTTTTCATATCAATGGTAATGAGCATACGGTGCACTTTCTGAAGAAACAATTTCAAGTAAATGGTATTCGTGTTATTGGAAAGACTCCGACAATTACTATTGGAAGTTTTCAACTCCCTCTTCGTACTGTTAAAAATAAATATGAAACTCTTATTATTGGGGAGATGCATATCCCCGTTGAGGTAACTTAGTGTTATACGAAAAAAATTCGGTTTCATGTTACTCGGAAATGGTTTGTTAATAAGACTTGATCAACCTTATTAATGGATTCTTTTTGAGGGGCATGTGGTCGATGAATTTAGTAAGCACAACCTTCTGTACCCACTTTTTGTTTTCTGTTATTTTTTGTTAAATAAAATAAAATGCCATGATTACCCTGTTTTCTGATTTATCCATGCAAAAAAATAGGCCCAGAAATGAAAGTGCTTAGAATGCAATAAAATTTTGATATGATTTTTTATATAATATTTAAGAATTTTTGGCACTGGAAACATACCAGGGGGTGCCCCACGTGCCCATGAGGCACCAGGGCGCGCCACCCCCCTGCCGTGCCCAGATGGCTCGTGGGCCCCACAGGGACCCCCTCACTTATTCCTTCAGTTCACTTCGTCTCTTACCTCTAGCAAAAATTCCTGGTAGCTCTCTCTCTCGTGTTCTTGCTCACAAACCTAAAATTTTTGATCTCTTTGCTCGGAGCTCCATTTCCGAAACTGTTTCGGGAGATTGCTCCTTGGTATGTGACTCCTCCATTGCTCCAATTAGTTTTTGCTCTAGTGGATTATATTTTGCTTAATTAGCTGCTCTTGGTGCTACTGAAAATGAGCTTGCATGTTGAATTCTTTGAGTTCCAATTAGTTTGAATGCTTGATATAGCCTCTAGACATCCATATGAGTAGTTGCTATCAATCTTGTGAAGTTTTATTGATATCATTTTGTGACCCAATTTTTTTCAGAAATTCGTTCTTAGGAAAATGAATATCTTTCGGAAGAGTTCTTCGAAGCGGACTGCCAAGGGAGTCCTTGGGGACTCCTCGGACAATGACCTCAACATCCCGCGTAGGACGGAGGTCCGGCCGTGCGAATGGCCGCACAATGCCTTCATGAACGAAGCCGGATTCTACCAAGAGTTCGCGCAATTTGTTGCCAATGCCGGATTGACCGACTTCCTCACAGATGAGTGTGATCAGCACCACATTCTTACAAATTCCTTTGTGCAAAACTTTCATTTTCTGAATAGGCTCGAACCTCCTGAGGTGCGCTTTGATTCATATGCTGAACATTATCAGATAGCTCTGGCTGAGTTTTGTGAGATATGTTTGATTCCCTTCGATGGGGAAATTAGAGAGCCTCGCCCGGAGGAGTTCAAGGGTTTCCTCCACACTTTAACGGTGAGAGAGACAAGGGGCGTGTTGAGAGCCCGAGTCACTAGCTTGCAGTTTCCCTCTGTTCATTACTTTGCTCTATTCTTAGGGAAATGCTTGATTGCTAGGGAGCAAGGTAGTGCGCTAGCTGCACCTGACTTTGCCATTTTACGTCGTGCACTGCATAATGACAACACTTATAACTTGGGAGCTATCATTGCACGCCGCCTGCACACTAATAGGACTAGGGGTAAAATTCATGGTGGTATTTATGCTACTCGCTTAGCGAGACGTTTTAATGTTAACTTACGCTCTCATGATTACTTGTTGCCTAGAGTTTACTTAGATCACCAGTCCATGAGGGACCACCACTTTCTTGATGCTCCTGAGCCTCCTCACAACATTCATTATAACTTGGTTTTTAGTGAGGATACTCGTGATATTATTCCGTTGCCTGCACCTGCTTTGTTTGATTCTCATGCCAGGAACGGATATACCGTGATGCCACCGGACATCGTTACTTATCGAAACGTGTTGGCAGCGGTAGAGGAGGAGGACCAGGATTGGGACGCTCATGTGCCGCCGCCTCAGGACTTTCACATGGGACCGGATGGCTACTACGGATGGCCATAGACCAAGCTAGGCAAAAGCCTAAGCTTGGGGGAGTACGTATTTCTCACTGACATTACATTCATGCCCAAACATTTCATTCCAGTTGTCGGTGTTCATACTTTTTCATTGTATAATCCATGTTAATTTTATTTTTCTCGCTTTCTTCTTGTGTGTTTGAAAAACTTTGATAAAATCCAAAAATATTTCTCGTTTCTTTTCGGTTTTTCTTTCTAGCTTAATTAGTTGTAGAATTAAAAGAAAACCCAAAAAGATTTCCCGTTTCTTCTTTTACTTGTTGGGAGTTCCCCCGTGTAAATAGTTTTCTTTTCTCATTTTTCTTTTTCTTCTTTAATTTGCTTTCTTCAAAAAAACTAAAAACTCCAAAAATATTTCAGTGTGTTTCTCTGAAATTCTTTTCTTTTGTTGAGTCATTGTAAGGAGAAGACCACGATGAAAATGTTGAGTGGCTCTCGTATGTATTATTGTTGATCTAACAAAAAGCCCATATTACCTTGTCTTCTCCTTTAAATAAAATGCTTGCAGATTCCAGCTTAGTCCACGGCACAGTTGCACTATTTTTATTTTCATATCATTCAGTCGTGCAAGTGAAAGGCAATAACGACGATGATTTGATGAAGTGACTGTGGCAAGGAAAAACGGGTATGAACTCAACTTGTTCTTTGTTTTTGTAAATATGTTTAACTCAGTATCCATAATTCAACATATTATGATTAAACATGTTTATGATGACAATTAGAGATTATAGTTGCTCATGCCATGCTTAAGTAGCTAGGAGTGGATAATGATTTATCTTGAGTGTCAACATGCATTAAAATGATTGTGATGTAGTATGATGATATGGTATCCTCCTCTGAATGTTTTGAGTGGCTTGACTTGGCACATGTTCACGCATGTAGTTGATTCAAAACCAACATAGCCTCCACGATATTTATGTTCATGGTGCTTATATCCTACTCATGCTAGTATTCAATGTTGATTACTCATTATGCATGATTATGACCATTTTCGCTCTCTAGTTGGTCGCTTCTCAACCTATTTGCTAGCCTTCGCCTGTACTAAGCGGGAATGCTACTTGTGCATCAAAATCCTTAAACCAAAGTTATTCCAGATGAGTCCACTATATCTACCTATATGTGGTATTACTCTGCCGTTCTAAGTAAATTTGCATGTGCCACCTCTAAATATTCAAATGAACATCTGTTTTGTGTGCCTGTACCGCTCATGGAGTGACAGGGGGCGGTCAGTATCTTCCATGCTAAGCGGGTTATTCTCATGACGAGTGTTTATTCACTTGTCCTTGCACGAGAGGGCTGGTAATCGGGATGCCCAGTCCCATTATTAAAATTGCAAAATAATAAAACAAACTCCCCCGGAAAGTTGTTGGTATGGAGGGCACTCGAGGATTCGGCTAGCCATGGCTTGTGTTTGTTGGTGGAGGGGGAGTAAACTTTACTTTACCGCTTGGGAACCGCCACTAATGTGTTTAGCATGGAAGATATTGAAAACTCTCGGTCGTGACGTTGACAGGAAAGGCATACCTCCCAAAATTTTATTTATCTCTGATTTAAGCCTCGAGCTCTGGCACCTCTGCAAATCCATGCTTCCCTCTGTGAAGGGCCTATCTATTTACTTTTATGTTATTTTACTTTTATTGTTGAGTCATCACCTTCTCAAATAAGCACCAGACCTGAGAGCACTATTGTCATTCTCATGCATTGTGAATAGTTAATGTTGTGTGCATCATGACTGGATCTCTGCTACCATGAATTACAATGTTTAGTCACTGCTTGAACTTTGGAGGTGCTCTGCATTTATGTTTTGCGGTCTCAGAGAGGGCTAGCGAGATACCATGTTGTCATATTATATCATGATTGTTTTGACAAAGTGTTGGCATTTGAGATATCTTATTATTGCTCGCTAGTTGATTATGCCATTGATATGAGTGAATATAATTTCTAAGAGTTATCATTTGCATGGTTAGTTATAATCTTTGTTGAAAACTTGGATACTATTTAAGCATATATATAGATACAAGAACAAAAGAGTTTGTAAAAGTTTTTCTTTATCACTTTCAGTTTGTCAACTGAATTGCTTGAGGACAAGCAATGAGTTAAGCTTGGGGGAGTTGATATGTCTCCGTCGTATCTACTTTTCCAAACACTTTTGCTCTTGTTTTGGACTCTAATTTGCATGATTTGAATGAAACTAACCCGGACTGACGCTATTTTTAGCAGAACTACCATGGTGTTGTTTTTTGTGCAGAAATAAAAGTTCTTGGAATTGGATGAAACTTTTTGGAGATTTTTTATGGAATATATAAAAAATACTAGAGCCAAAACCTACTGGAGGGGGGCCACTGGCTGCCCACGAGGCACCAGGGCGCGCCACCCCCCCAGGCGCGCCCTGGTACCTCATGGGGCCCACGTGGCTCCGCTGACCCTAATCTCAGGCCTATAAATTCACAATTGCAGAGAAAAAAATAAGAGAGGAAGTTTTATTGCGTTTCACAATATGGAGCCGCCGCCACCTCCTGTTCTTCATCGGGAGGCCAGATCTGGAGTCCGTTTGGGGCTCCGGAGAGGGGGATCTTCCGGCATTGTCATCATCAACCATCCTTCATCACCAATTTCATGATGCTCACCGCCGGGAGTGAGTAATTCCTTCGTAGGCTTGCTGGACGGTGATGAGATGGATGAGATTTATCATGTAATCGAGTTAGTTTTGTTAGGGCTTGATCCCTAGTATCCACTATGTTCTGAGATTGATGTTGCTATGCCTTTGCTATGCTTAATGCTTGTCACTAAGGCCCGAGTGCCATGATTTCAGATCTGAACCCTTTATGTTTTCATGAATATATTTGTGTTCTTGATCCGATCTTGCAAGTTGTATGCACCTGCTACGTGTTATGATCCGCATACCCCAAGGTGACAATAATTGGGATTCTTTCCGGTGATTGCCGTAGTTTGAGGAGTTCATGTATTCACTAAGTGCTAATGCTTTGTTCCGGTTCTCTATTAAAAGGAGGCCTTAATATCCCCTAGTTTCCTTATGGACCCCGCTGCCACGGGAGGGTAGGACAAAAGATGTCATGCAAGTTCTTATCGCAAGCACGTATGACTATATACGGAATACATGCCTACATTACATTGATGAATTGGAGCTAGTTCTGTGTCTCCCTAGGTTGTGACTGTTACATGATGAATGTTATCCAACAATATCACCGATCCAATGCCTACAACTTTTTCACATATTGTTCTTGCTAAGTTACTACTGTTGCTACTGCTGTCACAATTGCTACTACTATTGCTGCTACCGTTACTGCTACTGTTACTCTTATTGCTACTGCTACCAAACTATCATACTACTGTGCTACTGATCACTCTGCTGCAGATATTTAGTCTCCAGGTGTGGTTGAATTGACAACTCAACTACTAATACTTGCAAATATTCTTTGGCTCCCCTTGTGTCGAATCAATAAATTTGGGTTGAATACTCTACCCTCGAAAACTATTGTGATCCCCTATACTTGTGGGTTATCAAGAATGATGCTGTGTAGTGAGGCCTCGGACAGATCAACCACCACAAGTGCAAGTTTTTTTAGCAGTGGGAGTCGAAGCATTTGTACCAGATTGTCTGCAAGATGGCACCGGGCCAAGGTGGCGGTGTGGAGAGAGGAGGAGAACCATGAGATGGACATCGGTGGTGAGGGCACAGATACAGCGGTTGGTGGTAAGCTATTTTTCGTAGTAATGGTAGAACTCAAGCTGCTGGAGTTTTTCAAATTCATGGGATGTCAGCCAGTCATCCACCATGCAGGGTTTGTGCAGCAGGCAACATGCCGGGATGCAGATGCATTGAACGGAGCCCTGGTGGGAGGAGATGATGGATCCTGGGAGTTCAAAATCATGAACGACAGATAGCTGACTATAGTCGAGATTAAGAGGCGCGGTGCACCACAGAGGGCGCCACCGAGATGCGAGGACCTGTGTGCGGCAGCCATCCTTGGTGGGGAGAAGGGAGATGATCTCCCCAAGGATGGCGTCCGGGAGATCGCTTATGTTGTCCGCCCGATATTCTACCGGTTCCTCAGATCCAGGGGGGCCGTGTCCGCTTCTGCCCTCGCTGCTGGGTGTAGGATCTACAACCAGCGGCAGCGCTGGCCAGAGCCTCATCAGTGTACATACCAATCTGGGGAAAAAAATTGGCACAAACATATATGTAGGACATTCAAAATCAATTCTCAAGATCTGGAACAAAAAAAATGACACAAACATATATGTAGGACATTCAAAATCAATTCTCAATATCTAGCTATGAATTATTAGCACGAACGCTAACCCTTGTCAGATTATTAGCAAAAATCATTTGTACAGAACAAACAATTAATCACTAACCCTAGACGGATACCATTCAAACAATCAATACAGTACACTACACGGATGTAATGAATCTTACTCTGATTTCATGAACTGAGAGAACATAACCACATGATTTCTATTCCAAAAAAATGAAGGGGGGAGGAGTAACAAGAGAAAACACATGATATATTTGCCACAAAAATGGGTATCGATGACTAACCGGTTTTCCGTCGGAGTCAGAGTCGTTGCCGGAGTTGATGTGGACCTCCGGCTGCTGCTGGCGAGGCACGACGGCAGCGACAACATCAAGGTCGCGCTGTTGCCCACGCGAGACCTCGTCGGCGGCGATGGCAACCTCTGTGCCCAGCTTCACGCGTTGCGTGGGTGCTTCACCAGCCCCGGCGTCGCCACTCCCTCTGATGGTGCACTTCGGCGACATCCTCATACACTCCAGACGGCGATGACCACTGTGGATGGGGGGTGCGGCTGCCTATTACGACCAGTGGCTCGGGCGCGCCATTAATATGGAGCAGTGGGAGCGAGGCGGGCGGCGGTCAAAGGGCTGGCTCACCTCCCGGTGAGCCTGCGCAGCGGACTGCTGGCATGCCTACCGTCATTTCACACAGCTAATAGCACGCCCCCCGATGACACTGCGCAGTGAACACACCTCCCGTCAATTCACACATCTGCCCGCACGCCTCCCGGTCTTCCTGCGCGGCGGACTTCTCGCATGCGTCCCATCAACTCACGCCTGCTCACACGGCACACGGGACGCGTGGTGGCACGTATATTGTTTTTCTTTTTTGATGATTAATTCTGCCGCTTTATTGCTTAACTAAAGGATGGCACGTACATTGTTGGTCTAACGCCCACGGTTCGAATAAATAATCCGTTTGCGATATTGGTTGCCAATTATTAATAATCTCCCATTTATAAGAAGATTATATCAAAACTTGTCTCAATTTTGACAAAAAAACAATATCACAGTCTATTGGTGTCCATATGACACCACGATAAGTTTCATGAATTTCAACTAAGTTTTGGATTTACTGGATTTTAAAAATCAAGATTCTCAATGTTTGAAATTTCACGGGGAATAAACATGCACCCAGGGACACACATATGATTTTTCAATCCATTTTGGTGCACTATCACATGTGCATGTAGCTCAATTTTGATTTCTGCATATTAAATCCCTAGGAAATCAATCAATGTATAAAAACGGCCGAATGACCTCTGATTTTTTTTTCAAAATTTAACACGACACTCCTTTGGTCACATGTTCAGTGCAGAAAAAGTTTGACATGCCTCGAAGTGGCGGTGGTGGTGCGGTGTGTGGGTGGGGGGGGGGTCCGGCAGTACACTACGAGTCATGATCCTCCGTGTGGGATTGACCGTTTTGTGAGGCATGCCACATCAAAGTCGTGAATTGGTTATTTAAAACATTACACAACCCTTCCATATATATATATATATATATATATATATATATATATATATATATATATATATATACAACCCGTCTATTCTGCCAATATTGGCAGAATAGTTATTCTGCCAACACTTCAGAACTGCACGCCGAACGCGAGTACACTGCACTTTCTGAAGCAAGCGCACTGCAGTACCGAGACGAATGAACTTCTTGTCAAAAAAACTGTACCGCGGCACCCCACACGACCACTACCTACCCCAAGCCCCGCTGCCCATCACCACTCCCACATCCGGTGACCACCACGGCGCCCCACCCCACCACATCCAGACCCCCTTCCCCCCACCGCGCCGGCCACCGCCTCCCACCACACCGGCCTCCGATCTGCCCCGCCGCCGCGCCGGACGGCTACAGAAGCACCGGCCCCGTGATGAGTTGCAGGATCCAGGGTGGTTTCGGGGGTCAAGAAGCCGTCGACCTCGTCGGAAATCGCCCTTCCCTCCTCCGGGCCAATCTCGTCCACCGGATGCCTCGGGCGCTGCTACGCCAGGCGCCGGATCCCTCGGCCACCGCTATGCCAGGGGATGGATCCGTGCTCTCTCCTCCGCCGCTGCCAAACTCCTCCCACCGGCGGCGACTACACGCGCGGGCGTCGGGGAGGCTCTGCTCTAGCGCAGGCTAACAACTACGAGAGGGAGGAACTCTGCTTCTCCACCGACGGGCGAGCAGATGACTCCCCAGGCAGTTCGGTGGCCCAGCGCTCATGAGTGTTGATCTGTCGATGCAGTTCGTCGGCGTGGGCCGTGCGGTTCGGTGGACGTGGTCCGTACCACGAACATGGCTCCGGTGCAGTGCGCCTCTGCTCTTCAAAGTTGTGGCGCTAGGTCACTGCCGCTGTTGATGGTGCCGATGCCGTCCTCCGAGAGGACCATCCTCAAGAGCCTCCCCTCGACGGATCTGGCGTTCCTGGACGGCATCTCGCCCCCGCCAGTGGCACTCTGGTCCTGCCGCTTCCATCTGCATCGCAACGCCAGGCCATGGAGGTGTCATGGCTGACGCGCCTATGCAGTTCGCCTTATGGGCCCTCGCATTTTCCGGCGTGTGCGGTGCAGTGCGGGGCGCATATGTGTGCAGTCCGGCAACGTCAGCTCTGCCCGCATGTACGTGGGCGTGCAGTTCCAGCAGCATGGCCGTGCAGTACGCGGGCGTGGGGTTGCAGTGTGGTGCCCGTGTGTGTGCAGTCCATGATGATGGATAGGTGCAGCTCGGCCACAAGTGTTGACCGATAGGTGCAGCTCAGCCCAGGCCAGCATGCGGCTCGACCGGCAGCGGCTTGCAGTTCTGACCACGGGCCGTGCAGTACGCCGACGCTCTCCGTGCTCGCCATCTCCACTTGCAGTCCACTAAGCGGGCGCATGCAGAACATTCCTTGACTTCGTGCAGTTCGCTCCGCCACACATCACCGACGAGCGTCGTCGTGCCTTTTTTGCAAATTGTTTTTGCGGCTCACTTCGGCGACTATGCAATTTGTGGCGTGCACGGGTGCAGTTTGATCCACAGGGCAGTGATCAAACTCTCGCAGCTGGCTAATTTTTGTGCTTGCCGTTCACTCGGCAAAAAAGGAAAAAAAGACCCTTGTAATTTTATTTCGTTCTTTAGTTCTGAACATTTTTGCAGTTCGGCTGGCACGCAAGGGTAGTTCAGTTCGATTCGTTCTGCAACTTTTTCAAGATTTTTTTAGCCCCTCCAGGTGGGTTCCTTCTCCCCCTACATCTCGCTGTTCTTTGGCGCACAGCACAGCGTCCAGGTGGGATTCACATGGCGAACTGCATAGCGTCGCTGTCCTACTGCACTGCACTGCATGGCGGCGCGGGAGGCGGGGCAGCGGTGCGGGGCGAGAGGCGGCGGTTGCGTTGGCCGGCGCGGGAGGCGGGGCAGCGGCGCGGGGCGGGAGGCGGCGGTTGCGCTGGCCGGCGCGGGAGGCGGGGCAGCGGCGTGAGAGAGAAGGTGGGTTAGCTGTGGGGTGAGGTATTGGCAGAATAAGACCCAGTGTTGGTAGAATAAGGTCTTAAGGGGGTTGGTAGAATAGACCCACCCTATATATATATATATATATATATATATACACACACATGTTCGGGCCACATGCATGCATTATTGGTGGTCCTCGGACACTCCTCGTGCGGTTATCAGCGATGTGCCCATTCGTTAGCCCGTGAAGGTTATCAGTTTTCACCGACATCAAGAGGCATTTGATCAAAGGTGGATTCATCTTGGCCTGTGTATACGGTGTGGATCATGGTGAGATTCTAGATCAAAGTTCGAGTGCGTGAGGACACATGAGTCCCTCTCACCACCGGCTCAAAGTGAGGGAGACCATACACGTCGTGAACCTCTGTGTGTGTTTCCGGAGCATGTGCCACATCAAAGTTGTGCATTGGGTATTCAAACATCACACAACACCTCTTTGGGCCACATGCACGCGGTGGTTGTTCTAGGACACTCACTCGCGTGTGACGCTCTGTGTGTGCCCGTGAGGTCGTCGTCGACCATATCACTTTGACCTATAGCGAGGGAGAGGTTAATTATGTTAACCAACAAGGATGGTTCCTTTTTGGTTTGTGTTATGTACGGTAGGAGTATATATATATAGTACGCGTCGAAGAGGCGGGGCAACATATATACTACGCATCATGAACCTCACTCCATGTGGGGACTTTCCGGTTTCCGAGGCAGGTGACACATTTAAGTTGTGTATTGGTTATTCAAACATTCACACAACACCTCTTTGGGCACATGCAGCTGGTGGTTGCCCTATAGGACACTCACTCGCATGTGACGCTTCCATCCGTGGGCCCACGAGGTCGTCTCGAGCACTCTGACCCAACGAGAGAGAGGTTAATTAGTTTGACCAACAAGGAGGATTCTTTTTGGTTTGAGTTACAGTACGAGTACATAGGACGCGTCGAAGAGGGCCGTGGGATCTAGGGGACGACCATCACATAACTACGCATCATGAAAACCTCGCTCCGTGTGGGGACTTTTCGGTTTCTGAGGCAGGTGTGCATTGGGTATGTATTCAAATATCACACAAACACCGGCCTCTTTGGGTCACATGCAGACTATGCAATGAGTGTCGTATATGACACTCACTCGCGTGCAAAACGCTTCCCTCTCCAAGGGCCCGCGAGATCGTCATCCATCACTTTGACCCAACGAGAGAGGTTAATTTGACGACCAAAGGAGGATTTCTTTTCGGGTTGTGTTACGTATGGTAGGAGTATATAGTACGCGTCGAAGAGGGGGGGGGGGACCAGCATATATATATATATATATATATATATACTATGCGTCACGAGAACCTCGCTCCGTGTGGGGACTTTACGGTTTTCGAGGCGGGTGCCACATCAAAGTTGTGCATTAATTAGGTATTAAAACATCAGAACCACACACACCTCCATACATATGTTTGGGCCACATGCAAGCGATGGCGGTGTCCTCTGGCACTCACTCACACGGTTATCGGCGATGCTTCCATCAGTGGGCCCGCTTGGTCCATCACTTTTGACCGACAGCGAGAGAGGTTATAATTTGACTTAGGAGGGGATTAATTTTTGGTTTGTCTTATGATATAGGTCATGCTATATATGAGATTACATAATATACTTTGAGCGCAAGTGTACGCATGAATCCCTTCCACCGGATCAAAGTGGGGGGGGGGGGGGGCGAGCATATATATACACGACGCGTCATGAACCTTGCTCTGTGTGGAGACTGTGCGATTTTCGACGCATGCGCCACATCAATGGTGTGCATTGGGTATTCAAACATATGCATATGCATCACGCACCTCCATACATATGTTTGGGACACATGCATGTAGTGGTTGTCTTCGGACACTCTCCCCTCGATTGGTTATCGGCGGGAATCCTATATATTCGTGGGCCCGCGTGGACGTCCATCACTTCGACAGACAAGGAGAGAGGTTACCAGGGTGGATTCTTCTTCTTTGGTTCGTGTTATCGTATAGTACGTAGGTCGATCATGGTGAGATTAATTCCAGACCTAAGTTTGAGCGCATGCATGCATGCGTACGCATGAATCCCTCTCACCGGCTCGAAGTGGGGTGACATGCGTACATATATATACTATACGCGTCGTGAACCCTCGCTAGCTCCGTGTGGGGACTTTCCGATTCCAAAGCACGGTGCCACATCAAAAGTTGTGCATTGGGTATTCAAACACCACACAACACTTCCACACATAAGTTTGGGCCGCATGCACGCAGTGGTTGTCTTCGGGCAATCCCTCGCGTGGTTATCGTCGACAAGCTAGCCCATTTGTGGGGCTGCATGGACGTCCATCACTTTGACCAACAACGAGAGAGAGGTTATACGACCAAGGTGGATTCTTCTTGGTCCGTGTTACAGTACGTCTTGGTGAGATGCCCCATCGTCCCACCGACTCAAAGTGTGTGTGTGTGTGTGGGGGGGGGGCACTACTCCGCACTTCCTGAAACTCCGTGGGGTCGGGGATGCCCGGTTAATTTGTGAGAGGCACACATGTGCCACATCAAAATTGTGAATTGGGTATTTAAATATCACACCACACACCCTTTTCACACACACACACACACACACACACACACACACACACACACACACACACACATATATATATATACCCGCATGTGGTTAGTATGTGGTCTCACCCATCTCGCGCCACAAGCACACATTTGTGGGCCCGCACACGGTCCACCTTTGACCGGAAGCGAGGGGGGGGGGGGGTTGACCATATGATGGACTCCTGTAGGTTTTGTGTTACGGTAGGGTGAGATGTCAGACCTAGCTATTTGGGGGCATGCGTTCATAGCTAGGATTCCCCTCCCGCCGACACGAAGTGGTGGGGGGAGGCGTGTGGTGGATTATAGCAATAATGGGTGCTTTGTAAGACACGTGCCACATCAAAGTTGTGCATTGGGTATTTGAACATCAAACCACCCTTTTCATATATATATTTGGTCCACATGCAAGTGTGTTCGTGTTCTGACCCTTTCCCGCGTTTTTTTGCCAAATTTATAAACAGCAGACGAGACAGATGTGATTGGGGACGTAACAGACACGGTTTCCTCAGACTACCCGTGTGCCAACCCCGTGCGCCTGTCACTCACATCAGCACAGTAGATTGGGGTCCACGAGGCTTCCCTCCCAATCACAAAAATATCTACCCGCCTGGAGGGTTTTTCTGTTTGATAGCACACGATTACTATGTTTCGACCGTGTGCGATATTCGTTGCTCCCGCTCTCAAAAATATCTACCCGCCTGAAGGGTTTTTCTGTTTGATAGCACACGATTATTATCACTACAAGAAATATGTCAACTTGTGACCTTCTGTCAGTGATCCTGGAAGAAATAGTCATAATTCTACGACCATTTAGACCCAATTGGTTGTAAGCTGTTTGGGAGGGCCAAAACACTAAACCATAACGACCGTACTGGCAAAGAAGGTCATAATTGCCTTACACGAAATGGTCGTAAAGCAAACAACACTGTCCGACAGCCTTATTTCTAGCTCATTACGACCAATCTACATGGTCATGACGTTGTAAATGTGAATGCCTTGATATGACTAGGCGCCACCTCATCAATTTTGTCTATGTGTAATATCTGTGTGTCAATTTTTGCCTATGTGTCATGTCCATGTGTCAATTTCGGCTGACGTGTCTAGATAAGACTAGGATTAAATATATCACTGACAGGTGGGACCAACACATTAACCTGTAGACCCCACAAAACTGACATGCAGGTCCCAGCACCAACCTGACAGGTAGGACCCACCAAGTGACATATGGGACACAACACCGACCGGACACGTAGGGCCCATTAATGGACCCACAACCGACTTGTCTACCCATAAATAATTAAAGCAGCAAAATGAAAAAAGGGCTCAGAGGGATTCGAACCCGCGCCCTCGACCTCCTGGTTGAAGGACACTACCACCACACCACACACAGCCACGTGTTATGGTTCAAGAGGAATACTATTTGTACACAAATGCTTCGTCCTGGGCCCTCGTGTTGCACAAGGGCGCCCCTGAATGGGCCGGCCCATTTTCGTTCTTTCTGTTTTTTTCTTTTTCGATTTTTGCTGGCTTTGTTGTTTTTCCGTTTCCTTTTTTCTATGTATATTCATTCAAAAAATGTTCGAGAATTCAAATTTTTATTTGAAATTTATAAAAATGTTCTAATTTTGAATTTTCTTTTCAAAATTTCAAATATGTTTGCATTTTCAAAATTCGTTCATACAATTTAAAAAATGTGAACCAGAAATGTTCATGTTTTCAAAAATTGTTGGTATTTTTGATTTTTTTCAGGGAATTTCGGAAAATGATACAGTTTTCAAAACTATTATTCTTTTCAAAACTATTATTCTTTTCAAAACTATTATTCTTTTACAAATGTGGTCTAATATTTTTAACAAATATTTGGTCCAATTTTAGCCCATTTAGGGTTTATCCAATTTTACAACAAATATTTGGTATGTTTTCACAAAAAAAACATTTATGACGCTGGAAAAATGGAAAATGATTTTTTGTGCAAAGAAAATGACACTCCCTTCGTCAACATTGCTTGCTATTCCAAGGTGCACACTTGTACACAATATAAGATCATTTGGACAAATTATGCCACGAATGTGGCCATAATATTGGTCATTTGGCTTGAAAACTATGAATCTTCATACATAATAGCTCATTTCTGAGAACATTTTTAAAGATATTTGGCGTAGTCCATGTTTTTTATTTTTCCAAGAAACTAGGTCACATATAATGACACAATGCGAAGGTTTTCAATTTTTTTGTTTTTTTTGAATTTCTTATGCCCGTTTCAAAATGCGGTCAAAACGGCAGCATGACCGTTCGTAGGTAGGGGTTGAATCTTGCAAATCTTTTGGAGTGTCTCTGATTAAATAGATACTTATGTACCTATGATTTTTGGTAAAAATAAAGAGCAAAGTATGAAGCAGTTGTAGTTCAAATTTAACCTGCTTCCTGCTAAATCGGCGAAAATTTGTCTTTTTCACAAGAGGTGGATCAAAAACTTTTGACACCCAACCATTTGGTCAATTGTACATTAAATATGGCCTAATATTTTAGAAAATTGATTTGGTCCAATTTTGCAACAAATATTTGGTAGGTTCTTCACAAAAAACCCGTTTTGGGCACTCAGAAAATGGAAAATGGATTTTTCGTGCAAAGAAAATGGAACGCCCTTTGGCAACATTGTTTGCCATTCCAAGATGCACCCTTGTGCAAAATATTAGATCATTTCAACAAACTATGCCATGGGTGTGGCCATAACATTGGTCATTTGGTATGAAAGGCATGAATCTTCATACATGATAGCCCATTTCTGAGAACACTTTTTTAAAATATTTTTCATAGTCCAAGTTTGTTATTTTTCCTGGAAACTAGGTCATATATAATGATGCAATGCGAAGGTTTTCTATTTTTTTGAATTTCTTATCCCCGTTTCAAAATGCGGTATAAACAGCGGACATGACCGTTCGTAGCTAGGGGTTGAATCTTGCAAAAAAATTGGAGTATCTCTGATTAAATAGATATTTATGTACCTAGAAATAATTTTTGTAAAAAATAAAGAGCAAACTATGAGGCAGGTGTAGTTCAAATTTGACCCGCTTCCTACTGAATCGACAGAAATTTGTCTTTTTCATGAGATGTGGATCCAAAGCTTTTTGACACCCAAACATTTGGTCAATTGTACATTAAATATGGCCTTGTATTTTAGAAAATTGATTTAGTCCAATTTTGCAACAAATATTTGGTAGGTTCTTCACAAAAAACCCGTTTTGGGTACTCAAAAATGGAAAATGAAATTTTCGTGCAAAGAAAATGAAAACTTCCTTAGGCAACATTGTTTGCCATTCCAAGATGCAAACTTGTCCAAAATATGACATCATTTGAACAAACTATGCCATGAATGTTGCCATAACATTGGCCATTTACCTTGAAAGCCATGGATCTTCATACATGATAGCTCGTTTATGAGAACACTTTTTAAAGACATTTGCCGTAGTCCAAGTTTGTTATTTTTCCTGGAAACTAGGTCACATATAATGATGCAATGCGAAAGTTTCAATTTTTTTGAATTTTTTTGAATTTCTTATGCCCGTTTCAAAATGCGGTCAAAACGGCGGGCATGACCGTTCGTAGCTAGGGCTTGAATCTTGAAAAAAATTGGAGTATCTCTGATTAAATAGATACTTATGTACCTAGAAATGATTTTTAAAAAAAATAAAAAGCAAACTATGAGACATCTGCAGTTGAAATTTGACCCGCTTCCTCCAGAATCGACGGTAATTTGTCTTTTTGACGAGAGGTGGATCAAAAGCTTTTGAAACCAAACCATTTGTCAATTTTACATTAAATATGGTCTAATATTTTTAAAAATTGATGGAGTCCAATTTTGCAACAAATATTTGGTAGGTTTTTCAAAAAAACCCATTTTTGCCGCTCAAAAAATGATTAAAAATAGCTAGAAAGATCAGAAATGCATACAAATTGGTGCTCATCCATAAAATGTGGTCTAACTTGAGTGAAAATTTGTGTGGTGCCCTTTTGCAAAATATTTTTGATAGCTGCTTCACAAAATCCCCCTATTTTTAGAACTTGGAAACTATTTTAAATCACAGATTTTCCGAACCAATCAGGACTCTTCCCACGGATCACCCCACTGTAACCGATCTAAACCGTCCACAACCGACGGATCCAACGTCTCTCACTCACCTCTCAACAGCCCAACCCAAACCCTAGCAGCCGGCGGCACATTCTCCTCCTTCCCGAGAACACACCCGCCGCTGCCTCTCTCTTCCCCTCTCCCCGATCCAGATCCCTCGCCGGCAGGTCCCTCTGTCACCGCCCCCTCACATCCCACAAAGAGAGAAGAAGAGAAAAAAAGCCAGCCCACCCACCCATGAACAGATCCCTCTCCCTCGTCCCCATCTCTCTTTCGCACGACTCTGCTCGCCGCCGCCACAAACGGCGCCCGATCCCGGCGACCTCGGGCGGGAATCGACGATGCCAAGCACACCACAGGGATCCCCTCGCTCCGCTCCTCCCTCCTGGCCGGCGCGATCCGGCGCGCGCGTCCTCCAGTGCCACCCATGACCGTCTCCCGTTGCTAGGGTTTTGGCCGGGGTGGCCCCGACGAGTCAGGTGCGTCCCTCCACTCCATCTCCTCCTCACAGCCCTCCCTCACTTCCTCACCTCGTGTTCTCTCCCTCCCAGATCCAGGACGCCATCCTCGCTCGAGCACCGGGACGCCATGGACGGGATGGCCGCTTCCTCCCCTACCCAACGCCATGGAGGACACCTCTCTCTCCCTTTCTCCCCCACTATCTCTCTGTCTCGATTTCTCTATCTGAATCCCCCCCTCTCTCTCTACAGGCACCCATGGACGCGAGGATGGAGCCTCAACGGAGCGTGGATGGAACCGATGGGACCTGGAGCCCTGCATGAATCCGGCGATTACCAGTGGTACAACAACAACGACAGCGAGTCGGGCCTCGCCCACCTTGCCGATAAGATCTATGTACGTTGCTTGCCCCTACCCCTACCACTTGCTTCCTGTCTTACCAGGCCAGCCTAGTTCGTGTGGATTTTTTTTCATTTTCTAGCATGGCTTGAAATTATGTCAATTAGGTAGGCTGTTACCGTAGGGAAAGGCCAATTAGTAGTGCTTCTTAGGCCATTTTGTTCATGTGAATTGTCCTTAGTACTTATGCTGCTACTGTTGCCCTGTGCTACTATTACATAACCACAGGAAAGTGGAAGGTAAAATTGACAATGAGTTTACAGACTTGCAGTAGTCATTTCAGTTATGGTCTATGAAGGCATGCTTGAATGTGAAATATCTCTATTCTTTAGGAAATGCATCTGTCATATTTGATCTGGATTTACTCCATAACCATGGTACAAAAAGTTTCTGCAGAATGCTTGCAGACCTGCAGCAACCATTTTAATAATTGGCTCTCAATTTTTTCCTGCACCAAAAAATTTAATCCCAACTACTATATTTCATATGGAGCATATTAAGTTTTGCTTGCATAGTAAATCATCACTACAGGAATTAGTTGTTCTCCTGCTATAATCTTAAGCTATCAATTGCCGAGCTCTTCCCCTCACACCCGTATCTCTTCTGCTGCTTCCATATACACATGTATGTATGTTTAGTTATTCGACACGCTTCAAGTCTGAAATTGACTTGGTGGCTTTAGACCGAAACACTATGCTTGTTCAAATGGATTGCCCATGTTGTGTGATATATGATGTTACCCCGTTGTGTATCTCTCTTTTCTTGTGTGCTGCATCATTGTAGATATGCTTGATGGAGTGAGTTATTTCAGTTCTGGTTGTGTCAAATCTTTACTATGTACCATGCTTAGTGTTTACTGAACTGAGGCATTGGCCATCGGAATTTGGGCGCGTATGTATAATTTTAGTTCTGGATGTGTCCAATGCAAACATTACTGTCAACTGTCAAGTTGATTCTAAAATGTCTCATTAACTTCATTTCAGATGGTGATTTCTGAATTTGGTACCAATTTATTGTTGGCCTGGCCTGTGCTCTGTACCTTGCTTTGGTTTTAAGTAGCAAGTAGTGCCTTAGTACCTTTTCTGTCATGTGGTGTCCATGGATTGAAATGTTGGCTGTTATGTATTGATTTTTGTATCGAAAATGGCTCAAACTTGAAGTACTTAAAATAGATTCTCGTTCCTTTCTTGTTTGTTTTGATACCCATATACCTACCCTGTATTAGATCTTTCCTTTTGTGCATGTTAATTCAATGTTGTTGATTTGATGCTGATGTTCAGAAACAAGATTTTGATGGATGGGTTTATTTCAGTAGGCTAAATAGGCTATCTTCTTGGTTTGTTGGCGTGTAGATGATCGATGAGCTGAGCTTCTTCCAGCAGTGGTAGCGGAACTAACGCTGGAGCAGTACATGGATCAGCAGATCATCATGCCGTTTGGGCAGGGACAAGCTGGGACGGCCCTAATGCAGCAACACTATCATTGGTACATTTTCCAGTTCCTAGTTGCGCCTCTTTTTGCATGTTCTGCTGGTATTTATGCACACGGATTGGCCTTCATTATTTTGTTATTTACTGTTAAATATGCTGTTAGATTTACTTTTATTTTGTTCCTAACCATTTTGTTCTATAACGTGCAGATGCTGACCTTTCATGTTTCTTTGCGAGCATCAGGAAGCATAGTTCTAGCTCATTGGAGCTAGTTCTGGGAGTAATGAAGCCCTTGATGCTGATCCTATTGGATCAAACTGAAGCACGAACTTGGCTCATGTGATAGATTGTACACTTGTAGAGCTTGTTATCTGATTGTAAACTTGATGCTGATCACATTTGTATGTGTGTTATATGATGTAGCAGATTGCTTCTTGTTGTTATTTGAAGTATTGCGTCTATTTTCTATCTATTTTGATTTAAATATTGGCTGTTTAATTATCGGCATATTGAAATCTGAAGAACATGACATTTGGGACCCACTTACCAGAACTAGACAATTGGGGTGCATTAAAAAAAGAAAAACAAAGGCTACAACCCAAAAATAAAAAATGCTAAAATGTTGGCCCTGGCCCATGTAGCTGACCAAAATTAATAGGAAAAAATATATAAAAAGGCTGAATTGTTGGGCTTGGCCCTAGTAAAGCGTCGAACTGGACCCGGCTGATTCTAATCTATGACCAATTCATTTGGTCGCAATTTTGCCACGTAAGCTTGCCACGTTGGATCTGACGTGGTCTGGGCAGACTGCCAGTGACCAAAACAATTAGTCATAAAAGCTATGACCTTTTGTTTTGGTCGTAACAGTCTACGACCATTTCATATTGAAGGTCGTTAAGTTTCATTAAAGACGATCAGCTTTTGACCAACTGTTTTTGGTCACAAAAAGGTCACAAATGGGAAACAATGACCATTCAGTGACCAATATTGATGGTCGCAAGTTGCCATATTTCTTGTAGTGTATGTTTCGACCGTGTGCGATGTCTGTTACTCCCACTCTGCTTCAATCTGTTGATCCAAATTTTCAGTAGCCCTGGCATTTTACTCCTGCCTGCATCCCTCGCAATCTCTAAAATATCAGCTCGCCTGGAGGGTTTTTATGTTTGATAGCACACGATTATTATGTTTGGACCATGTGCGATGTCTGTTACTCCCGCTCTGCTTCAATCCCTTGATCCAAATTTTCAGTAGCCTCGGCATTTTACTACCGCCTACATCCCTCACAATCTAAAAAATATCTGCCCGCCTGGAGGGTTTTTCTATTTGATACCACATGATTATTATGTTTGGACCGTGTGCGATTTTTGTTACTCCCGCTCTGCTTCAACCCCTTGATCCAAATTTTCAGTAGCCCCGGCATTTTACTCCTGCCTAATAAAATTTTCAGTAGCCGCGGCATTTCCTCAAACACCACCTTGCCCCCCTCCACACACCCCCCCAAAACCTCCGTTCACACTTCACACACACCCTCCATCCCTCGCTCGAAACCTAGCTAGGTCACCGCCACCGCTGCCGCGCCGCCTCCATCGTCAACCTCTACCGGTCTGCCCGTGCAGGTTACCCACCGATCAACATACCCTCGCCGCCCTGAGTTTCTTAGATGACGCCTGCGAAACGCCCCCTTTCCCACAGATCCCCATCCCCACCCCTCCCCCACTCTAGAGCAACGCAGCCTAAGCCCGGCTACGCTTCCTGAGGAGCTCGAGGAGTGAATGGCCCAAAAGAGGTTTATCGCGGCCTCTTCGCCCGACGTCGGCATGGTGGCCGTCGACGAAGCTGACAACGATGACTGGCCGGAGGCTTTCAATCAGCGGGCTAGAGTATTTTGGTATGTCACGGATGCCGGCTACGACATCGAGGTCATCGACAGCGACGGCTTGACGCGGGCTATGTCACAGGTTAAGTTGCCCACCCCCAACCCCTCGGGTTCAACCGCCGTCAATCTCCTCGATGGCCTTGCCGCTGATCTCCTCTGGCTCGTTGTCAAAAATTTACCATCCTTCATCGCCATGGAGCCCCTTTTGTCATTTCTGAAGGACACGTTCTGCGACGCTGGCTTGGGATCCTCAGCTGCCAAGTCAGACCACATCGACGGCGACCACGAGGACGGCACCCTCTCCGGCTCTTCCAAGGGGAAAGAGCCCATCTGCGACATCAGGGAGGGCACCCTATAGCCGTGCTCTTCCAAGGTGAAGGAGCCCATCTGCGACAACATGGGGCGCACCCAGAGTCTGTGCTCTTCCAATGGGAAGGAGCCCATCTTTGACAAGTGAGGAAACCCATGATTTGTTTTGCCGTGCCTCTTCACAGGGGGAATCCCATGATTTGTTTTTGGTTGATCGTAGTATGCCTTGTTTATTTCAGTTATTCACAAAGTGATGTTCTATATGTGCAAGTATGAACTTTGTAGTTCAATTTCATCAATACCAGTTTCAACAATACCAATATGAATGACTATATTTGCTTGCTGTTAAGCCTGTTGTAGCGACCATATGCCTCTTTTAATGGTTTTTGGTTGTTCGGTTGTTTGTAGTTAGCATATGTCCAGTTTTAATTGCTATCTTTGGTTGTATGTAGTATGCCTTGTTTATTTCAGTTATCCACAATGTGATGTTCTATATGTGCAAGTATGAACTATGCAGTTCAATTTCATCAATACCAGTTTCAACAATACCAATATGAATGACTATATTTTCTTGCTGTTGAGCCTGTTGTAGCGACCATATGCCTCTTTTAACGGTTTTTGGATGTTCGGTTGTTTGTAGTTAGCATATGTCCAGTTTCAATTGCTATCTTTGGTTGTATGTAGTATGCCTTGTTTATTTCAGTTATTCACAATGTGATGTTCTATATTTGCAAGTATGAACTTTGCAGTTCCATTTCATCAATACCAGTTTCAACAATACCAATATGAATGACTATATTTGCTTGCTGTTAAGCCTGTTGTAGCGACCATATGCCTCTTTTAACGGTTTTTGGTTGTTCGGTTGTTTGTAGTTAGCATATGTCCAGTTTCAATTGCTATCTTTGGTTGTATGTAGTATGCCTTGTTTATTTTAGTTATTCACAATGTGATGTTCTATATGTGCAAGTATGAACTTTGCAGTTCAATTTCATCAATACCAGTTTCAACAATACCAATATGAATGACTATATTTGCTTGCTGTTAAGCCTGTTGTAGCGACCATATGCCTCTTTTAACGGTTTTTGGTTGTTTGGTTGTTTGTAGTTAGCATATGTCCAGTTTCAATTGCTATCTTTGGTTGTATGTAGTATGCCTTGTTTATTTCAGTTATTCACAATGTGATGGTCTATATGTGCAAGTATGAACTGTGCAGTTCAATTTGATCAATACCAGTTTCAACAATACCAATATGAATGACTATATTTGCTTGCTGTTAAGCCTGTTGTAGCGACCATATGCCTCTTTTAACGGTTTTTGGTTGTTCGGTTGTTTGTAGTTAGCATATGTCCAGTTTCAATTGCTATCTTTGGTTGTATGTAGTATGCCTTGTTTATTTCAGTTATTCACAATGTGATGTTCTATATGTGCAAGTATGAACTGTGTAGTTAACACACCTTTCACTTCTTGTTTTGCTTAACTAGCGTGCTTAAACCTACACACTGAAGCTATCATTTGGAGATTATGTTGTCTACAATGGATATATTTGGTTGATGTTTAGCCTATTGTGCTTAACATGCCTTTCGATGTACTTACACAGAACAATATTGGGAATGACTGTTGTTTTCCATCGAGGTTAGTTTCATCCCATGGCTTATATATACTCACTGTTCAGGATATCGATAGCTAGTACCATATAGGCCGGGGGCTGATAAGGGATTAATCGGTGAATCGTACATTTAACTGAATATATCTGTAACCCATTTATCGGTAGGTTAACTAGGGCCATATCTAATATATCTGAGGCTACATAGCAACATGCATTGTACTGAATGTCTAAATATGCAATCCTAGGCTACATAGCAACAAGGAAGAGTGTTACCTTAATGTTCTGATGATGTCTAGATATACATAGAAGAGCAGCAACAACAACAACACAGCAGCAGTTACCTGCAGTTAATCGGCCGATATTTGTAACAATGTAATAAACTCCCTCCACCCCATAATATAAGATGTTAATTCATCCAATATGTGAGTATATTGTATGTAATAAGATCTTATATTATGGGACGGAGGGAGTGTTGTACTACATCATTGTGCAATTGCTGTTTAGCTTCTAATATTAACTTGGTGCTTTTAGGTACATATGTCATTGGCAAACATCCGCGCTTCGACCCTTTTTGCGTATGGGGCAATGAGATATTAATGAACCAGCATCAAGTGAGGAAACTGATAAAGATTGTTAGTAAAATGGGTCAAACGATGGCAATTAAACTATTTGTGTACACTTTATCCAAGACAACAGTGAACTGTAGGATGGTAAGTAAGAACTCTGCAGGCTTCTTTTTACTGCCCATAATGAGTTGTGTTAGATGACAATGTATGAATCCTTTTCCTTTGCAGTGGTTCCGAAAGCAGTTTACTCAAGATTTCCTCTCAAACTACATGATTGGTGGGCATGCAAAGGTTAAAGTATTTCTACTAGAACACAATGACTATCGAGATGTCCTCATGAAGACAGTGAAGGGTGGGCGGTTGGCCATCACAAGTGGTTGGACTAGAGTCGTGCGTGCCTTCTGCATAGAAGGGGCCACAATATGGGCATTCCGTTTCACCTTATTTAGCAACCAGAATGTCTTTCGCCTCTTTCTTTACCATCTTTAATAGTACAAGTATACAGCCCTGGTTCATCATTCTTTATTTGGTGCATCTGTAATTCTTGTTTTTTTGGATGTAACTCTTGAACATATGTACCTGTGAATCGAATAATGCATTGGTTGTTGAACCTGATGCTTATAAATAAAGTTATAGCCTACTTTCAAATTCAAATTTGGTACAATTTTAAATAACAGCAATTAAATTAGGGTGAAAATACGCTCTGCAGGTCATTACAGCGCACACGGTCTGTATAGCACAACGTGTGTGATATACATCATAATCCGACACGGTTCACAGAGAGGAAACGTGTGCGACCATGCACACAGTTGCCGTTTGCAAAGCGTGTGTGATGTCAGACAATATCACAAATGGTGCGAGCGAACTAAATGTTTGTGATAGTCGCCTTATCGTACACGCTTTACAACCATTAACTGTTTCTGATGTCGTACGCATCGTAAACGTTGCACCACAGAATAGCGTGTGCGATAGTTATCCCGTCCGACACACGTACGATAGTCGGACGTTTCGTAATCTCATCCAACACTCGTATGATGATTAACTAATCTTCTTAATTATATATCGCATATGGTTCGGGAGAAGTGAATGTGTGTGATAGTCTCCTTATCTTACACGTTTTACAATCGTGAACTATTTGTGATGGGGCGCGCATCATAAACGTTTCACCACAAAATACCGAGTGCGATGGTAATGCGAGCACACACGAGTAGCAAGGATGGAGCATTTGGGATATTCGATAGATCACAAATAGTTGTGTGACGAGTCGCGTCTGGGATAGATCGGGCATCGCATACGCTTAGTTCTGCGAAATGTATGCTTGCGTGCTCCCTACCACTGACGGTTTCTGGGTCGTGTGGGAAGGACCCCCCTATCGCACACACAGGCAAGGCGACGCTTTAAAACTCCGTCGCAGAAAGGGGGTAAAAACCATTTGTATAGTAGCTCATTATACCTGTGCCCCTAGTGCTGAGACAAGGGTTCACAACCTTCTGTAATCATACACCCCAAGAGAAAACACAAGCCCCAGGGCAGGAGACGTAGGGTTTTTACCTCTCCGGGAGGGGCCTGAACTCGCTAAATCCGAGTGTTACACCTATGTCGTAGCTAGGTTCTGCCCCTATTCATACCCCTAGTACTCACTGTCAGATTCGTTGCCTCGATAGTTGGTGCCCACCTTGGGGCTGCGCGTCTAGCAACATCCGGCGCAGGTGGAATTTCTTCATCATCATCATGGTTTTCGGCGGTGAGTTCGAGTCCGGCCGCGAGATCCGTCTCGGCGCCCTCACCTTCATCGCCGACGACTCAGCGTGGCTTCAGGAAGCCCCACTGGACGCAGAGTCGCTGCCCATCCGTGGCATGGCACACTTCTGTGCGAGTTCATTCGTGGTCCTGCTCCGGCAATCATTGGTTCCGTACCGCACGGCATCCCCTCTTCTTGCAAGATGCCGTCGCAAGCACTCCGGGCACTCTCGGCTCCAGCGATGGGTCAAGCATGCCATGGTCCACCAGGCCACAACCGCACATGTGGCATCACTCGTGCCCGACGAGCCCATCCTTGACTTGTTCGCCTCTCTTCATGAGGTGTCGGAGGACGGGTCCTATCATGAGAGCATCGAATCCTCAGCAGAGGTGCTGATGGTGGGCTCGTAGCATAGCCCTCCTGGTTTCCCTCGCGGTTGGGACGGCGAAGCACACGGGTGCACTGATGGCGGCCACGTGGACGCTGAGCCGTATGTCCCCAAGCCTCTCACTCGGGAGCAGAGGGAGGTGCTCAGGCAGAAGAACGAGCAGTCCCTGCTCACCCCGATCATGGGGACGACTCCTGAGGCCCTGGCCTTAGAGTCTACGCGCTTGGCCACTTTGGCCAAACGCGAACGCCTTGATTGGCTGCAGAAGATGCTCGAGGACTGCGCTCGTCAGGAGCTGAGCTCTAGTCGGAGCTGGTGGCAGTTGTTCCCGAGCAACCAGTCCTGAAATTACCAAGTGCTCAACACTCCGCTGTAGAATTTAGCAGCAGCAACTCGAATTGCCGACTCCATCTAGCCTTCCGTCTCAGCGGCGGGAGAAGGGATTCGGCAGATCCGAGCACCATTGAAGACAGCCATGTCCCAGAACGCGGCTGTTTCTTAGTCTCACAATCGCATTCATAGCGCGTCTGTCCGTGTTGAGACGGTTTAGTCAGCTCATAGTCCGAATGCCCCTGGAAGACGCAGACCATCGCCCCCTCCGAGGGACGCGTCTCGTCTCCCACATAGAGATCAGTACGAAGACCGGAGACATGATTAGGTCACTCCTCCCCGGTGGCACAACGATTATCATTGCACTCGGACGCCCCCTCTGCGGGACGTCACATACGGGCACCAGCCCTGTGATGACAGGCGGCCGTACGAGGATGATCGGAGACCAAGTCCTCCATGTCGTCCGGGCAGCTACCGGGATCCACAGTTCAACGCGAGATCCATTCTCGCTCGAAGCCTGGTCGATAGGGATCGGTCCCAGAGAGACGGCCTTGACAGAGACATCCTGAGTGGGTCCTCGTCCTCAGGGCCCGAATGTTTCAGCAGATACAATCGGGCTGCAGAGACATTCCGGCCAACTTCAGGTTGGCGACTGGGATCAGCAAATTAACTGGCGAGTCAAAACCAAAAACTTGTTTAGAGGATTACCGAGTGGCCATGCAGATAGGTGGTGGTAATGACAATGTAGCTATGAAGCACCTGCCGCTGATGCTTGAAGGGTCAGCAAGAGCCTGGCTCAACCAACTTACTGCTGGGACGACCTGGCCTGAGTCTTTGTGAAAACATTCGAGGGCATGTACAAGCGGCTGGGTGGTTTGACGGAGCTACACCACTATGTGCAGAAAAACAATGAAACTCTCTGAGAATACATTCAGCGTTGGACAACTATGCACAACATGGTGGAGAACGTCAGTGAGCACCAAGCCATTTGCGCCTTCAAGGCGGGTATCAAGTACCGTGAACTCATCCTCAAGTTTGGCCGGACAGAGAGTCCCACTCTCAGCCGAGTGATGGAGATCTCCAGTCGGTATGCCAATGGCGAAGAAGAGGACCGGTTGAGAAGCGGCAAGGGGCAAGCCAGAGAGGCCCATCAGTCGGGCAATAACTCCAACCGAAAGCAGAAGTGCAAGGCCGACATGGCTGACAACTCAGAAGCAGCAGTCCTAGCTGTACAAGGGAAGGGCAAAGGCCAGCCAAAACAAAAGAAAGAGTGGACTGCCAAAAAGAAGAATAACTCAGGAGGTGACATACTTGATCAGCCTTGTCAGGTCCACACGAAGAGGCATGAAGATGGCAATCTGATTTTGCCGAAGCATACCACTCGGGAATGCAGACTGCTTAAGCAGGCCATGCAGGGAGAGCCTTCCGAGGATAAGGATCAAGATGATAGTGATGGAGGGAAGAAACCTGCCTCAGGTTACCTCACCATCGAAAAAGTTCTGATGATCTTCGCAGGTGCCGAGAGCAAGAAAATCTCAAAGTAATCAATCAGGAAGTGAATTTGGCCATGCCATCTGTCACGAAGTTCCTCGACTGGGCTCAGACGCCCATCAACTTCGATGAGTCGGACCATCCAGCTTACATACCGACCCCAGGGCGGCAAGCGCTTGTGGTGGATCTAGCCGTTGAAGGCGTCCGACTGAGCAAGGTCCTCCTGGACGGCGGCAGCGGACTGAATATCATTTACGCCGACACGTTGAAGGCAATGGGCATTCCAATGTCCAAGTTGAGCAAGAGCAATATGCAGTTCCATGAAGTAATTCCTGGGAAGAAGGCTAAGTCACTTGGACAGATCCTCTTGGACGTCGTGTTCGGTGACGAGAAAATTTCAGAAAAGAGAAGCTGACCTTTGAAGTGGTCAATTTCCTTAGTGCCTATCACGCCATCTTGGGTAGGCCTGCCTACGCATGTTTCATGGCCCGACCATGTTACATGTACCTAAAGCTCAAGATGCCAGGTCCGAATGGTGTGATTACGGCCACAGGAAACATGAAGAAGGCAGAAGAGTGCTTACAGCAAGGTTCTGCCATAGCAGACGAGCAGATGGCGGTGGCCGAGCTAGAGGAATAAAAGAAAGAGGTCGATCCGAGTGAACTGTTGAAGTCAAAGAAGCCGAAAGTTGATTCGGCATTCCAGTCGGCTGGCGAGACGAAGCAAGTTCATGTTCACCCAGATGATCCCAATGCCCAGCCGACCAACATCTCCACGACGCTGGACAGCAAATAGGAAGCCGAGCTCATCCAGTTCCTCCGTGAGAACTGGGACATCTTCGCATGGAAGCCTTCTGACATGCCGGGTGTTCCCAGGGAGCTGGCTGAGCACCATCTCCGAGTCGATTCGAAGATCAAGCCAGTGAAAGAGCACCTTCGTCGCTCCTCAACCGAGAAGCACAAGGCGACTGGGAAGGAAATTGCATGGTTGCTTGCAGCCGAATTCATCCGTGAAGTGTACCACTCCGAGTGGCTCGCCAACGTCGTCATGGTGCCAAAGAAGAATAATTCTCTCAGGATGTGCATTGATTTCAAGCACATCAATCGGGTATGTCCCAAGGATCATTTCCCTCTCCCCCGTATAGATCAGATAGTGGACTCCACTGTGGGGTGTGAGCGTTTGTGTTTTCTGGATGCGTACTCCGGGTACCACCAGATCCGAATGTATGGTCTGGATGAAATAAAAACAGCCTTCATCACCCCTTTCGGGTGCTTTTGCTATATCACTATGCCATTCGGACTTAAAAATGCCGGGGCCACTTTCCAGCGCATGATCCACAAATGCTTGCAAAAGCAAATCAGTTGAAACATGGAGGCATACATGGATGACATCATGGTTAAGTTTAGGAAAGGTTCCGACCTCCTAACTGACCTCGCCGAGACCTTCACGAACCTGCGCAGATATGGAATCAAGCTCAATCCGGCCAAGTGCACTTTCGGGGTTCCAGCCTGCAAGTTACTCGGTTTCCTCATTTCCGAACGTGGTATCAACGCCAACCCTGAAAAGATTGGCGCTGTAATCCGAATGAAGCAACCAGAACATCTCCATGACGTCCAAAGACTCACGGGTTGCCTAGCAGCCCTGAGCAGATTCATTTCACGACTCGGTGAGAAGGCCCTACCGCTGTACCGACTCATGAAGAAGTCAGACAAGTTTGAGTGAATGAGTGAAGCGCAAGCTGCATTCGACGAGCTTAAAGCCTTGCTTTCCACCCAGCCGGTGCTTACTGCTCCGAGCAATCGGGAGCCATTGCTCCTTTATATTGCGGCCAGGAGTCAAGTGGTCAGTACCGTGCTCACAGTCGAGCACGAAGAACAAGGCAAAGCTCTAAAACTCCAGAGGCCAGTGTACTACATCTCAGAGGTTCTGACTCCTTCGAAGCAAAGGTACCCACACTATCATAAGATGGTGTACGGGATTTATCTAACTGCAAAGAAGGTGGGCCATTACTTCCAAGAGCACTCGGTCACAGTTGTCAGCGACGCTCCCCTGTCAGGGATAATGAATAACAGATACACCACGGGACGAGTGGCCAAGTGGGCCACCAAACTCCTCCCCTTGGATATCAAATTTGAAGCAAAGAAAGCAATCAAATCACAAGCCTTAGTGTATTTCTTGGCCGAGTGGACCGAACACCAGCAGCCGGCCCTGAGCCTCCATGAGCATTGGACCATGTTCTTTGATGGCTCTAAGATGCTCAATGGCTCGGGGGCTGGAGTAGTTCTATTTTCCCCCAAGGGAGACCGCCTCAGCTATGTGCTGCAGATTCACTTTGATTCCTCCAACAACGAGGTGGAATACGAAGCTCTTCTGTACGGGTTGCGTATGGCCATCTCACTCGGCATCCGTCGATTGATGGTATACGGTGACTCGGATCTCGTGGTCAATCAAGTGATGAAAGAGTGGGACATTCGGAGTCCGGCAATGACGAGCTACCGCAATGCAGTCAGAAAGCTGGAGAAACACTTTGAAGGGTTGGAATTGCATCACATTCCTTGACTCAAGAACCAAGCGGCCGATGACTTAGCCAAGATCGGTTCCACCTGGAAAGAGGTTCCGAAGAACGTGTTCCTTTAGCACCTGCACTCGCCATCTGTCAGAGAAGACCCCTTCATGGAGGAGCCGTGCAACCAGTCGGCCCGTCGAATCCGACTGAAGTTGAAATTCCAGCAGTAATTGATATGGTCCATGAAGTGTTGGTGATCATTCCCGAGTGGACGCAACCTTACATAGAATACTTGTTCAGGCAAGAACTCCCCGAAGACGAGGTTGAGGCCCGACAGATCATCCGACGATCAAAGGCTTACACTGTCATGGGAGATCAGCTTTACAAGAAGAGTACTTCTGGTGTTACCCAACGATGTATTTCACCAGAAGAAGGGTAGCAAATCCTGCAGGAGATTCACTCGGGAACTTGCGGGCACCACGCATACTCTGGGACATTGGTCGCTAAAGCATTTCGGGGCGGTTTTTATTGGCCCCGTGCCAATGAGGCCGCCAGAGATATAGCGGAACAGTGCGTGGGATGACAGTTCTACACAAATCAGTCACACAAGCCAGTGTCCGCGCTGAAAATGGTTCCCCTCACATGGCCGTTCGCCGTCTGGGGGTTGGACATGATCGGACCCCTTCGGACTTGAGCTAGCGGATTCACTCATTTATTGGTGGCAGTGGACAAGTTCACCAAGTGGATTGAAGCGAAGCCCATCAAGAAGCTGGACTCGGCCACGGCGATCAAGTTCATCAAGGAGATAATCTTCAGGTTCGGAGTCCCACATAGCATCATCACTGGCAATGGGTCGAACTTTGACTCGGACGAATTCCGTGAGTTCTGCTACTCTCAGGGCACTCGGGTGGATTATGCCTCTGTGGCTCATCTGCAGTCAAACGGCCAGGCAGAGCAGGCGAATGGGATGATACTCCAAGGGCTGAAGCCATGCCTCATGCGCGACCTGAAGCATGCTGCAGGAGCTTGGGTCACCGAGTTGCCGTCGGACCTCTAGGGCCTGCGGACGACCCTGAATCGATCCATGAATCACACTCCTTTCTTCATGGTGTACGGAGCAGAAGCTATCCTTCCGAGTGATTTACTTCACAATTCCCCCCGAGTGGAAATGTATTCGGAAGCAAAAGCTGAAGAAGCACGTCAAGATGGCCTCAACCTCCATGAGGAAGAGCATGAGTTGGCACTCATCAGGTCGACTACCTACCAGCAGGATTTGTGCCGCTACCACGACAGACAGGTCAGGGGGGGTGCCTTTCAAGAAGGTGATTTGGTCCTCCGACTGGACCAACAGAAGCCACACAAGCTGGCCCCTCAGTGGGAAGGACCCTTTGCGGTCTTAAAGGTGCTGAATAATGGAGCCTTTCAACTTTACAACTTCAACAAATACATAGAAGAGCCCAGAGCTTGGAATGCGGACCTGCTTCATAAATTCTTCACATAGAATAAATTTTGCATTGTAATAGCTTTCCGAGTGATATTCGATGAATACAAGTCTTACTTTTCCTGTATATCATCGAATTTGGCTAGATGCTATGATTCACTCCGGTGACTTAAAACACTCGAAAACTAGAACACTCCTAGCAGGTGAACTTAACCGCGAACTAGAATCCCCTTAAGTTAAAAATCTTTCCGAGTGAGGACATCCTCCTCACTCGGGGGCTTAGCCACGAACCAGAATTCGCCTAAGTTAAAAATCTTTCCAAGTGAGGACATCCTCCTCACTCGTGGGCTTAGCCACGAACTAGAATTTGCCTAAGTTATAAATCTTTCTGAGTAAGGACATCCTACTCACTCGGGGGCTTGGCTGCGATCCAGAACTCGCCTAAGCTAAAAACACGTCAGCAAATAAGACAAGGATTCGAATATCCGATTAAAACCTTGATCTGTTCAAGCTAGCAAAGCAAAAGATCAAGTGCATGAGCTCCAAGCTCAATAAAGGTTAATGGTTACATAAACCACTCGGCATACCGAGGCAAATTCATTCGGAATTAGAAGTTTTCAGTCAAGCGTCTGACGGAGGGCTAGCCGGATCGACGAAGGTGTCCAAGTCAATGCCATATGCAATCCGAGTGGCTGCTTTAATGAACGTCTCCATGAAGTCCTCAAAGTTGAGTTTCTTCTTATTGATGACCTTGAGAGACTTCAGCTTCTCCTCATCGATGTCCTTGCAGTGCACACGGACGAGGGAAAGTGCCACATCAGCTCCACATCGGGCTACAGATTTCTTCCACGATTGCACTCGGCTGGGAATGCCCTTCAGCCTAGCCATCAGGGAATCGAGATCCTTCTAGAGTGTTTCCTCCGGGAACAGTTCTGCGTCGATATTCTCCATGGCGACCTTCAAACGCTCCATGTACGCAATGGTGTTATCAATGCGCTCGTCCAGTCGGAGGATCGCCAACACTGCGCTGTCCCTGAGAAGCAGCCTCGAGGGGTTCAGCTCCCTTTCGATCCTCTCGGTCTCCAGTTCGGCGTCAGTGCAGAAATCTATACACAGAAACAAACAGACGATTAACATCACCAGAGACCTCGAATTAAGCAGGAATCACTCGGCCAGGACGGCATACCTTCGAGCTTCTTGCTCATTTCCACGCCAAAATCCTCGATATAGTGCTCAAGTTCGGCTTTCTTCTTGAGGAGCTGAGTAACCTGGTCAGACAACTTTTTCTTTTCCCCCTTAAAGTCACTCACTTGGCTCTTGAACTTCTGGTCCCACTCGGCGTAGCTCTTCTTCAGCTCTGAGATCTCTCCCTTCATCGCCTCCGCCGCGGCCTTGAGAGTTTTGTTTTCCTCCTTGAGATCCAAGACGGCCTTCAAGGAATCCTCGGCCGCCTTGGTCTTTGCATTTGCATTCTTCCAGGTTTCCGCCAGCTTGGCATCCTTGTCCTCGAGGGCCTGCTTCATGGTTTCTAAAGAAATAGCAGTCCTGAGCCTCTTTACAAGTTGGGCATTCTCACTACGAACATCTGCTAAAGCGAGTTCGTTCGATCAAAGGAAAAAAAAGTTTCAATGAGCAGTCGGATAGCAAAATCAACCTCCCAGGGTGCGCTTCTCTTGAGCAAGGCACTCACTCTTGTGCTTCTCAGCATCCAAGTCCGAGCGAAGCTGCAACACTTCTTTCTCCAGGGCAGCGTAGTTGGTCCCAAGCTCGCAGGTTCTCTGGTGCAAGACAGCAAGACGATCAGTCGGATATAGTGCAAAATGAACACACGACTATCTAGACTACTCAAACCTACACTCTGAGTCAAGAGTAGTTCATAGTCAGAACTTTTTCGCACTTAAAACCTAACAAGACACCCACTTGGTCAGCCGAGTGAGGGATTGCACTCCGAGTGTGAACATAATAGTTCTATAAAGACTCCCGCCGATTGCCCACAATCGATGGCAGTCTCGGGGACTACACCCAGTGGGTGCACTCAGCATGCCCCCACTAAAGGACATCCACTTGGACGGTCCAAAAAAATGATTGGCAATCGTGCTTAGAGCAAAAGACGCTAAAAGTTCTAAGACTCCCGCTGACTGCTATCAGTCGACAACAGTCTCGGGGACTACACCCAGTGGGTGCACTCAGCGTGCCCCACTAGAAAAGATGGCTCGGATCGGTCCGGACGGATCCGAGTGGAAAACCATTCAAAAGGAAAACCGAAGTTCTAAGACTCCGCCGACTGCAAACAGTCGATGGCAGTCTCGGGGACTACACCCAGTGGGTGCACTCAGCGTGCCCCCACTAGAACGAAAACACACCAAGTGGGTGTACTCCGTGTAAACCCACTAGCAGAGACACAACTATTCATTCGGAGAATAGAAGAAAACCCAAAAACTCCAAAACTCTGACTGAAAAATGTACTTACAATGGTACTTACTCGGACATTGGTCTTCAGAGCCTTGCTGGCGTCATACACCTCCTTCAAGCGACCGTTCATCAATTCGACTTGGATTAGAGCCTCCTTGCTCACCCCCACCTGGTCTTCTGGGACCCTCTGCAAAGAGAATAGGGTGATTGGGGCAGGCCGCGGAGCCAGCGCTGGTGAAGGAGTTGGAGTCGTAGCATCGAGCTCAATCCCAATCCGGGCCGCCGTGCTCGGGCCCGCAGACTTTGCGACGACCTTGGCCGGCGAGACTGGACTCACTCGGCTTGTGGGAACTCCTTGCATAACAGTATCGACGCCAGTCGGCGCTCTCCTGTCAATCTCTGGGTTCGTCTATCGGTGCTGCAAACGAACTTCAAGTGTGAGTCCACAAGTCACTCAGACAAGAACGCTAACAAGTCGCTCAGTACCTTTGGAAGACGCAACGTCCATCTCCGCTTGGCCCTTCCCTGCAACACTAAGGTTGGGCAAGGTCATCGACGTGTCGGTGCTGCATTTGCAAAGATCACTCTGTTATAAACCAATACAGTTTGACAAGACAAAGGGGACTCGGTCTCATCACTTACGTCGACGCCAATGGCACGGTCACCTTGATCTTGGGGAGAACCGTGGCCTTCCGAGGCTTGGTGGTCATTTGTTTGGGCTGCTTGGGCACCTTCTCCACCGGCTCAGTAGATTCTGCGCGACCGCGCTTCGGATTGCACACAGTCGGCAAGGGAGCGCTCGGCACATGAGCACCTGGCGCACACGCACTCGGATCATGAGCCCTCTTGGTCCGTGGCTCCTTGGGCTCGTTCCCAGATGGAGAAGACTCGGCCTCTTCGCCCTCTTCAGTATCCTCGTCATCATCACTCTCTTCATCTTCGCTCTCCTCAGCATGCCGTCGCTCAGTGTCACTCTCCACATCCTGAGGGGCGCAGTTGACAGTCGGCACTTGGGAGATCATCGCCTGGAAACTCTGTTGAAGAGACAAAAATAAAGTCAGATCCTAGCACTCTGATTCTTCAGCAAGATGACTCGGATAAAACGTGCATACCTCGGCAGGCGGATGATCCCGATCATAAGTAGCCACCCTCCTTGCCCCCTGCGGGTTGTCACACACGGAGGTGATGGCCATTATCCATTCCTCCACCTCCTTCTTGAACAGATCTTCCGAGTGCACTCGGGTGGGGTCACTCAGACCCTCGTATTGCCACATGGGATGTGTCCTCTCTTGCAGTGGCTGAATCCGCCGACTGAGGAAAACCTCCAGCAAGTCCATGCCGCTGACCCCCGCCCTCATAACACCTACCAGCGCTTCAACCAAGATTCCTACTTCTACCTTCTCGCTCTTCGCCACCATCAGAGATGGAGGAGCGCTCACTTTCTCTCCCGAGTAAGAAGGGAGACCAGTCGGCGAGCTGGCACTCGAGACATCCTTGCAGTAGAACCAAGTGCCCTGCCAGGCTTTGACGGAGTCCGGGATGCTGAGAGAGAGAAAGGCACTCTTGCCCCTCAGCTGTATGCCCAAACCGCCACACTGCTGCATGACATTAGTCTTGGTCCCCTCCGGGTCAGCCTTCTTCACGGTCATCGATCGGCAAGTAAATATGTGCATGAACAAGCCCCAGTGGGGGTGGCAACCAATGAAATTTTCACAGAAAGAGACTAAAGCCGACAAGTACATGATTGCATTGGGGGGCAGGTGGTGTCGCTGCGCCCCGAAGAAATTCAAGAAACCGCGGAAGAAGGGATGGGGAGGCATGGAGAAACCTCGCTCGGTGTGGGTGAGGAGGAGGATGCGCTCATCCGGCTGCGGTGTTGGCTCCGTCTCGTCCTCCGGCAGCCTCCACCCTTGCTGCGGAATCAACCCATCGGTGACGAGCTCCAGCACTTGCTCTTCGGTGACCTGCGAGGGAAGCCATTCCCCCTGGGTCCAGCCGTGCAGGACAACAACGCTCGACGTCGAGCCCTTCTGCGCCTTCTTCGCTCGTTCGAGCTTCGCCGTTGTGTCCTTCGCCATCCGCCCCGAGCGCTCCAACGGGTGTTGTTGGCGTCGATGGGTGGCGGATTCGTCGAGAGGGAAAGTGGGCGTAAAGGGGATCTGGTGGCGAATAACCCTAGCCCCTCGTCATTTTATATCTCAGGTGAATCTGCTCCGTGGAACGACAACCATTGATTTGCAGATCGACGGCGTACGCGATGTCCGCCATGCAGATGAAACAGGGCACGTGGCGGATTTCTAGGGCGGAAATCGAGGCGTCATGCCCCACTTTCCCCACGAGCTGCGGCGTAACCGCTTTGACACACGCACGCATGCTTTCAAATCGCGAAATTTCTGCCACGAATCGATCCGATTGATCGCCTCAGATTTCTTTCCTAAGAAACACTATTCCCCCAGCCGAACGCCCTCCGTTGGTCGACGTGCACTCGGACACGTAATCAAAACCGACTGAAGTCATCTCCAGGTCCGCGACGGGATGAGCTGAGCGTTCCTCTACGGATTGACTTGGCCCTTCTTCTAGGCCCCAAGACGTGAGACTCATGAACTTGGACTCGGAAAGGACCCGTGATGGCGTTCCTCTAGGATATTGAGTGGCATCTCTCCAGGGAGTCAGCCCACACGTCGGCATCATCACTCGAGTTATATTGCACGTCCTCATTCGGACCTCAAGTCAATCTCTTCCAAGAGACTTACGAGTGCCACCAAGTTTCACCCGGCAGTCAACATTATCCGATCAATCGGAAAAGTTTAGTCCAGAACCCATAGCGATTTCGCTTAGGTCATGATTGGTTATTGCTTGGCGACGGGCTCTAAGTGCTTTCGTGGCACTCGGCCCAAACCTAGAATTCAACCGATCCGTCCTATGAAACCTCAACTGATTCAGGGGCTAATGATGGGGTCACCTACTAAGGGTAGGGTCATAGACCTAACATCTAGGGCCCACCTAGGGTCCTACACCATCGTTGGAGTGTCTCCGGACCACAGGCGCATTCGGATGCGCAACCCTGATTATCCACTTGGATATGATCCAGTCACTCGAACGTCTTCCCTCCAGTCGGCTGCACCAACAACACTCGGATAGAGGAGATGGAAAGGCGACGTGGGAGCTGCAATGTTTGAGGGTCTTAACGTTTGGCATCAAGTGTAGTTAAAACGGTAGTTACCAGTGACGCCTATAGTTATCTCCTCCTTAAACGCCCTTGTAACATAGCCATAATGAGGGGCTGCACACTCTATATAAGCCACCCCTAGCGCTGAGACAAGGGTTCGCAACCTTCTGTAATCATACACCCCAAGAGAAAACACAAGGCCCAGGGCACGAGACGTAGGGCTTTTACCTCTCCGAGAGGGGTCTGAACTTGCTAAATCCGAGTGTTACACCTGTGCCGTAGCTAGGTTCCGCCCCTATTTGTACCCCTAGTACTCACTGTTAGATTCGTTGCCTCGACAATGTATTCTCATCGACATTACATTTATGTTCACACATTTGTTTCAGTTGTCGGTGCTTCGTTCTCATTGTATATCCATGCTTTGCATTTATTTATTTTCTTTTCTTTTGTGTGTTTGAAAAACTTTGAAAATCCAAAAATATTTCTCTCTTCTTTTTGGTTTTTCTTTCTTGTTTAGTTAGTTCATAGTTTTAAAAGAAAACCCAAAAAGATTTCTGGTTTCTTCTTTTGCTCTTTGTTGAGAGCTCTTCAGTGTAAATTTTTTTTCTCGCTTTTCGTTTTTCTTCTTTCGTTTGTTTTCTTCATAAAAACTAAAAACTCCAAAAAGATTTCAGTGTGTTTCTCTGAATATCTTTTCTTTTCTTTGAGTCGTCATAAGGAGAAGACGTCATAAGAATTGTCGATTGGCTCTTATATGCTTTATTGTTGATCTAACGAAAGGGCCAATATTTCCTTGTCTTCTCCTTTGAATAAAGTGTTTGCAGATTTCAGCTTAGTCCATGGCACACTTGCACTATTATTATTTTCACATCATTCGGTCGTGCAAGTGAAAGGCAATAATGACGATGATTTGATGAAGTGACTGTGGCGAAGAAAAGCTGGTATGAACTCTTCTTGTTTCTATTTTGTAAATATGTTTAACTCAGTAGCCCTGATTCAGCATATTATGATTAAACATGTTTGTGATGACAATTAGAGATTATAGTTGCTCATGCCATGCTTAAGTAACTAGGAGTGGATAATGATTTATCTTGAGTGTCAACATGCATTAAAATGATTATGATGTAGTATGTTAGGATGGTATCCTCCTCTGAAGAATTCAAGTGGCTTGACTTGGCACATGTTCACATATGTTGTTGATTAAAAACCAATGCAGCCTTCATGATATTTATATTCAGGGTGTTTATATCCTACTCATGCTCATTTTCAATGTTAAATATTCGCAATGCATGATTATGACCATTGTCGCTATCTAGTTGGTCGCTTCTTGATCTATTTGCTAACCTTCACCTGCACTAAGCAGCAATACTGCTTGTGCATCCAAATTCATGAAAACCTAAAGTTGTGCCAAAAGAGTCCACTATGTCTACCTATATACGGTATTACTCTGACGTTCCAAGTAAATTTTCATGTTCCATCTCTAATCATTCAAATAAACATCTGTTTTGTGTGCCCGTACCGCTCATGGAGCGACGGGGCGGTCAATATCTTCCATGCTAAGCGGGTTATTCGCACGACGAGAGTTTATTCACTCGTCTTGCACGAGAAAGGCTGGTAATTGGGATGCCCAGTCCCGTTAAATGAAAACAAAGAAAAATATAATAAAACAAACTCCCCCGGGAAAGTTGATTGTTTGGAGGGCACCCGAGGATTCGGCTAACCATGGATTGTGTTTGTATGGTTGTGGGGGAGTAAATCTTTATCTTTCTGCATGAGAACCACCAATAATGTGTTTAGAATGGAAGATATTGAAATCCTTTGTATTGACATTGACAGGAAAAGCACGCCACTCAAAATGTATTCATCTCTGTTTTAGCTCTAAGCTCTAGCACCTCTGCAAATCTCTACTTCCCTCTGCGAAGGGCCTTTCTATTTACTTTCATGTTATCTACTTTCATTGTTGAGTCATCACCTTCTCATTCAAGCACCAATTTTGAGAGCACAATTATCATTCTTAGTTTAACATGCATTGAGTCTAGTTAATGTTGAATGTGCTCACGACTGGATCTATTCTACCCTGAATTACAATGTTTACTCACTGCTTGAACTTCGGAGGTGCTCTGCATTTATGTTTTGCAGTCTCAGAAAGGGCTAGCGAGATACCATATTATCATATTATATCATGATTGTTTTGACGAATTGTTGGCATCTGAGATATGTTATTATTACTCGCTAGTTGATTATGCCATTGATATGAGTAAATGTGAGTTCTAAGTGTTATCATTCACATGGTTAGTTCATGATCTTTGCTGAAAACTTGGTTGCTAGTTAAGTTTATATACGGCAACAGAAACAAAAGAGTTTGTAAAAGTGTTTCTTTGTCACTTTCAGTTTATCAATTGAATTGCTTGAGGACAAGCAATGAGTTAAGCTTGGGGGAGTTGATACGTCTCCAATGTATCTACTTTTCCAAACACTTTTGCTCTTGTTTTGGACTCTAATTTGCATGATTTGAATGAAACTAACCCGGACTGACGCTGTTTTCAGCAGAACTACCATGGTGTTGTTTTTGTGCAGAAATAAAAGTTCTCGAAATTGGACAAAACTTTGCGGAGATTTTTTATTGAATAAATAAAAAATACTGGAACAAAGATCTACTGGAGGGGGGCCACCTGCTGCCCACAAGGCAACACGGTGCGCCTACCTCCCAGGGTGCGCCCTGATGCCTTGTGGGGCCCACAGGTGTCCGTTTGACCTAATTCCAAGCCTATATATTCTGTTTCCCCGAGAAAAAAATAAGAGAAGAAGTTTCATCACGTTTTACGATACGGAGCCGCCGCCACCTCCTGTTCTTCATCGGGAGGGCTGATCTGGAGTCTGTTCGGGGCTCCGGAGAGGGGGATTCGTCGCTGTCGTCATCATCAACCCTTCTTCATCAACAATTCCATGATGCTCACCACCGGGAGTGAGTAATTCCTTCATAGGCTTGCTGGACGGTGATGGAGATGGATGAGATTTGTCATGTAATTGAGTCAATTTGTTAGGGCTTGATCCCTAGTATCCATTATGTTCTGAGATTGATGTTGCTATGACTTTGCTATGCTTAATGCTTGTCACTAGGGCCCAAGTGCCATGATTTCAGATCTGAACCTATTATGTTTCCATGAATATAAGTGTGTTTTAGATCCTATCTTGCAAGTTGTTGATACATTTCCAACGTATCTATAATTTATGAAGTATTCATGCCATGTTTACAACAATTTTATATGGTCTTGGTGCACTTTTATATGATTTTCATGAACTAACCTATTAACCTAGTGCCCAGTGACAGTTGCTATTTTCTGCATGTTTTTGGTTTTCCAGAAAATCCATACCAAACGAAGTCCAAATGCCACAAAAAGTTACGGTGATTTTTTTTGTAACATAAGTGACGGTGTCCTGGATTAGGGGGTGCCAACCTAGCTGGCCCGTCTCCTCGGGTGGGCCGATATACCCTCATGCGTGATCAAGATGGACTCCGGAGGCTGCTCGTGGGAGACGTGATCGAGGCTGTCTCTGCCGAAGACTTGTAGTACACTCCAAGATTTTTCCAGCCGCCTTACTCCTAGATACCGACCTTGTAACCCTAGATACCCTCCCTGGCGTGTATATAAGCCATAGGGATTAGCCCATAAGGGACATCGACGCAATATCGCTCACCTAGCCCTAGAAGTTAGACACATATCACGATCTCGAGGTAGATCAACTCTGTACTTGGTACATCTCCATTAATATAAACAAAAGCAGGACATAGGGTTTTACCTCCACTAAGAGGGCCCGAACCTGGGTAAACATTGTCTCCGTTGTCTCTGTTACCACCGATCCGAGATTTGCAGCTCGGGACCCCCTACCCCGAGGTCTGCTGGTTTTTACACCGACACTGGTGCTTTCATTGAGAGTTCCGCTGCGCGATCACCAGAAGGATTGATGGCTCACCTGCAGATCAACTGCGCCAACAGCTGTGGGGACGTCTATGCCCCCGGACAGCTTTTCGTCTTCGGCAGCATGGTATTCTGCGCTGACTCGACAGGTCACTTGACCTTTGTCGAGAACTATGCCCCAGGTCGGATCGTGACCTTCGGTGGCCTCTAGTACACCACGGACTCCCGTGGTGAACTCATCCTATCTGGATGGACTCCCAACCGGATCGAGAGCTCGGCCGGTTTCGGAGGCTCGACTCCGGAGCCGGACTCTGTCACGGCGCCCCTTGAGACCCCTGACACCGCTGCTCTGGCTGGTCTCCCCCCAATCGCTAGCCCGGAGATGGATCCGGCACCCACTCCCGAAATTGCGCCGGTACCAGAACCGATTTCGGCACAGAACCCGAAATTATGTGCAGATTCCCTTCACTCCGAAGACGCGCCTGGTTACACGCCGAGTATACTTCAAATCAGCCCTACTTATGGCGCATCCATGAATCCTGAAGAGTTGTCTCACCTCAATGAGATGCTCGACCGCATCCGGAGCATGTCCATCTCAGACGGCAAGACTTCGATTTACAACCAGATCGGACTTAAAGCCGACGATAGGGAAATTTACATCCCACCCACCACCCACCTAGTCGCCACGATCGATGATTTAACCGACGTGGTGGACTACGGAGAACCCTCGGACATGGCGGAAGACGCTGACGACCCCATCGAGACCACCTTGCCCTCGGTAAGCGCGGGCAAGTGGATCGCCACGTCCACTTATGACATCTATAAGGTGGACACCCCCAAGTCCCTTCCACGATGTCGTCGAAGGCGCCGAAGGGGCAATAATGGGGAACCCAGTGTCAACGACACGACAGCCAATAATGGCGACGTAGAGGACGGCGATGCCGATAACCGTGAAGAGGAAGTTCAAACCTCCCCAAGTAAGGAACGGCTCACCAGACCGACCTCTCGGGGACTCAGATCCCGATGACCTCTTTAAAGGGGCTGACGACAACTACATGCCGGAATCCGAGGAGGACGAGAGCCTCGGCACCGAGGACTACATCGTCCCTGAAGACCCTTTTGAACAAGAACGCTTCTGGCAACGCCTCATCGCGACGGCCCGGAGCTTAAAGCGCAAGCAGCAGCAGCTGCAGGCTAATACCGATGCACTAAACAAAAAGTGGATCGAAGTGCTCTCCGCCAAGCAAGACATGGAGAACCGGCGCCATAGTGCGCCGAAATCGTACCCACACAGGCGCCTTTTACCAGAGTTCGACGAAGAACTCGCCGACGACCTCGATCGGCCCCCTAGAGGCCGAGACAGGCCAAGACGAGAAGACCCCGGTGAACGGCCACCTCCGCGCCGTCATGGCAAAGACCCCGTGGACTACCCAGATCCACACGACGCTACACGTTGTATTGAGGAAAATAAGGCTCCCCCTCGGTCCATCTACGGATCAAGGGGACGTGTGCCCGCTAGGCACGATGGCTATGATGCCTGGCTGGACAGGAACGGTCGCGCCTGAGATCACTCCTACTCATGGCTCTCCCCCGACCTCCGACGAGATGCTCCTCGGTCCCGAGGTCCGGCCCACCCAATCTGCTTCACAGACAGGGTGATGGAACATCAGTTCTCGAAAGGGTTTAAACCCATCAACATAGAATCATACGATGGTACTACGGACCCAGCAGTTTGGATCGAGGATTTCCTCTTGCATATACACATGGCCAATGGAGATGATCTCCATGCCATTAAATATCTGCTGCTCAAGCTAAAGGGGCCGGCGAGGCATTGGCTTAACAGCCTCCCCCCGCACTCTATCGGCAGCTGGGAGGCCCTAGAAGACGCTTTTCGAGCAAACTTCCAGGGCACATATGTCCGACCTCCAAACGCCGATGACCTCAGCCGAGTCACCCAGCAGCCAGGCGAATCAGCCCGGAAATTCTGGAACAGGTTCCTCACCAAGAAGAACCAGATCATAGACTGCTCTGAAGTCGAGGCCATCGCCGCCTTTAAAAACAATATTCGAGATGAATGGTTGGCTCAACAGCTCGGCCAGGACAAGCCGAGAACTATGGCTGCCCTGACCTCGCTCATGACCCGCTTTTGTGCGGGAGAAGATAGCTGGCTTGCCCGAAGTACTCATAACGGCGAGGCAGGCACCTCGGAAACTTGTGACGCCAATGGAAAACCAAAGCACAATAAAAATAAGCGCAGGTATAAGAATGGCGAAAGCGACACCGAAGACGCCGCGGCAATGCAGGATTCACTGGACCTAAATCCGGGCAGAAAAGAAAACCCTTTAAAGGGAACAAAAACGGACCTAGCCAGCTTGATAGGCTCCTGGACCGCCCATGTGGGATTCACGGTACCCAGGAAAAACCAGCAACCCACACTAACAGGAATTGCTGGGTGTTTAAACAAGCCGGCAAGATAGCGGCAGAGGGTCAAAATAAAACCCAACACCGCAGTGACGACGAGGATGAACCTCGGCAGCCCAATAATGGAGGGCAAAAGAAATTTCCAAACGAGGTAACAGAGGTCAATATGATCTATGTCACCCACATCCCGAAGAGGGAGAGGAAACGTGTACTTCGGGACGTATACACGCTGGAGCCAGTCGCCCCGAAGTATAATCCGTGGTCGGCCTACCCGATCACTTTTGACAAGCACGATCATCCGACCAGCATCAGGCATGGCAGATCGGCGGCACTCGTCCGGGACCCTATTGTTGATGGTTACCATCTAACACGCATCGTGATGGATGAGGGAAGCAGCCTTAACCTCATTTACGAGGACACAGTTCGGAAGATGGGTATCGACTCATCTCGGATCAAGCCGAGCTCTACCACCTTTAAAGATGTCATTCCGGGCGTCGAAGCCCGTTGTACCGGAACGGTCACCCTAGAGGTAGTCTTTGGTTCGCCCGAGAACTTCAGAAGCGAGGAGTTAATCTTCGATATTGTACCCTTCCGAAGTGGATACCATGCGCTCTTAGGGCGCACAGCCTTTGCACGCTTTAATGCAGCCCCGCATTATTGCTACCTCAAGCTCAAAATGCCGGGACCCAATGGCATCATAACCGTCAATGGTAACACAGAACATTCACTTCGGATAGACGAACAGACCGCGGCTTTTGCAGCCGAGGTTCAAGCATCCGAGGAGGCAGCCCGCAGCGATAAACGCGCCGCCCGCTCTTTGAAGCGCACCAAGGCTGCACAAATCGACCTCGGCCAGGTACCCCCGCACCCGAAATAGGGATGCGGGCTCCTCGTGTGCCCTCTTTGGAGTGGGCACTACATCCCCAGAGTGCATCACTTTGCACTCAAGATTCCCTGGGACGTCGAGGAGCCAGAACAATCACCCAAACGTCAGGCGCGGGTCAACCACACAAGGACGAGGCTTAGAGCCCCTGCACAGGCAAGCATCTATAAAAGAAGTAGCCAAATATGACTACGTCTATGTGGTTTTAACCACAAAGTGACTTCAGCAACACCTCCCTTCGAGGAACTCGGTCAATCAAACACTTAAAGTATATAAAGGGCCAGAAGGGTATCGACCTTCGCAACTTACTCGCCATCAATGGCGACGATCTGATCAACAGTTCGGAAATGCAGACGTGCGGCAGGTAGCGGCCCGGATCCTTTAAAATCCATTAGCAATTATCCGACCTGTTTTCCCTTTTCCTTCTTCACCATCTACATTGTACTCTTTCCATTACTCTCGTCAGAAGGGCATGTACATGATTGATATTATGAAATAAAGAAACTATGCCCTTTCAAGGTCTCTATTGTATTTCTTTATCAGCATGGCTCTAGGACGATGAAGTTCTTTAAAAAAAGATGCAATTGTGTAGCAAAGTCTGAAGTATTCGGCGTCTCGGATCTTGGCCTTATATGCATCAGTTTCGAACCTAGATTTCGGTCAGTAGTTGGGTTGCCCGGCTCCTATGTGTACCCCTTACGTTTTTGATGAATTCGGCTAAGGGTGTAATGGGAGAACCACTGCGATTGAGCTGCCAGGTCAATTGGCATGGCGCCTCAGTGGAGAATGCCGAAAACTGACTATCTAGGTAGGCGTAAACTGGTCTGCCATCCGGAGACCGCGTCAAGCGATGTGGCCATAGAGATCACCTGTGTTAAATGAAGGGCATTCATTTCTAGCCGAAGTGTTCTATGGCCTAGACCTCGGTCGACTTGGCCGACCACTTCCCACACCGGGGGCTGGTCATCAGCCCCCACAGTCAAACTCCTATGACTAAATGAAAGATATCAAGCCACTATAGTCCGATTGCCTAGTTCCTATAAGTCACCAACCACCTCCGGGTACCAAGACGTCGGCTAAGGGTCCAGTGTGACTTAAGGAACACCCTTTGTATGACCTACACTGGGGCTAAAGCCGATGACTGGCCACTCTCGTCTTAAACAGTCACACAGGAGGAATAATTAAAATTATAAAACAACACACATGGAATCTTAAGCCATTCTCATTCACCATAAGATAAATTTTTTACATTGCACACTCCGGCATTCCGAGGTATACTCTAAAAATACAAAGTGTCTTTGAGGTACATGGCCTCGGTGGTCCGAGCTCCCGCCTCCACCTCAGCGAAGAACTGCTCGGCGGTCCGCGGCTTGTCGCCAGGAGGGCCAGAGGCACATGTCTCCGCATCTACCTTGCGGAAGTGAGTCTTCACGCAAGCATATGCCCTCCGCGCCCCTTCGAAGCACGCATACCTTTTCTAGCGATCCACGTAGGGCACGGCCTCTCGGAGACGGGCCGTCAGGCCGAAGAGGCTCTTCGGCATGGCTTCGGCAGGCCACAGAGTGACGCAGAGGTCCTGGAGCGCCGGCCTCATCATGCGAAACAGCTCGACCAGCTGCTTCACTCGATGATTTAGCAGCTGCGCGGACGGGGACCCTGGGAACTGCCCCCAGAAGGCCTTCTCCGCCTCATGGCCCGCCAGCTGGCCGAAGTATGCCACCGCATCCTCCGCGCTCTGTGGGAGATCCTCGAAGACCTCTGTGGAACGCCATAACTGGGTGAGACTCGACACACCCTTTGCTGCCAAACGCACACTGCAGCAAAAATATCTTACCCGAGGCGATTTGCTCCACTTGCTGGAGCACCTCACGGTCCGCTCGGGCCGAGGTCTTGAGCTCGGAGTGGGCACATTGAAGCTTCTCGAGCTCCTCCTTTGTCCGCTGCCCCTCCTCCTGAAGTTTGTCACGTGCTTCGAACATGCCCTTCAGGGTCTCCTTGACCTCTAGCACCCGCGCCTGGTGCTTCTCCCTAGCCGCCTTCTCGGCGGCCCGCGCCTTCTCGGCCGCGGCGGCAGTAGCCTCCTGCTGCCGCACCTCCTTCCGGGCCCTTTCGAGCTCGGCCTTGAGCGTCTCCAGCTCCGCTGTCAACACAGTTCGGCCTTAGTTGTTTTCTTTAACATACATTATACCTCTTCATCCAAAATACAAAGGCAAGTTTCAACTTGCTTACCTTGAGATTGCTCAAGTTTCCGGTTCATCTCCGCCATCTCTTCCGAGACGGAGTCCGGAACCGAGGTCAACACTTGGAATACAACAGATCCTTATTACAAAGAGAATAGCTAAGATCACTAACATGCCCCAGGATGGCTGCCTCAAGCAGCGTCCTGGTGGCTACTCAACGGGCTCCTACTTAATCAAGCGACCCCGATGCCGGTTTCTGAAAACCGACTTCGGGCTCGGGGGCTACTCACTCACTAAGCCGTTTAGCTGGCTGTACTTCTATGTCCTCGGACAAAATTCATAAAACAAACAACTTAAATAAACAAATTGAATACGCAGAAAGCGTACCTCGAAACCTGCTACGAGGTTCTTGAAAACCTCATGCAGGCCGGCCCCTGCGGACCGGTAGCCTTGCAGCGCTGTGCCTATCAAGGCACGATGCTCCTCCTTGATGGAAGAACCCTTAAGGGCGTCCTCCATCTCCTTGGGCAGTTGGCGGGGGTGGAGGGATGACCTCAGATGCATCCACCCAACAGTCTCCGCCTGGGGTGGCGGTGCCGAGGTAGACGCCGGCTGGGCCAATGACTGGGCCAGCCCTTATTCGATGACCTCGGGGCGCTCCGACCCCGGGCCTTGTGGGGCCGAGGTTTCAACCTCGGCCATGATCGCCTCCTTGTCGGCCCCCGTCGTGTTGATGTCGGGGACCAGTGTGGATGTTGCCTCCCCCAGACCAACCTGCGTCGGGGGAGAGGCGGCGGGCTCTGGAGTCCCGCTGGCAGATGGCAACCCGCTCGTAGAACCGCTGGGGATCACCCTCGGCGGGCTGCATGTGAAAAGTTGCTTCTGTAAGACTTCCCTTGCTGAAACAATGACTCAAGTAAGGAAGACAAGGATAAGGGCTTACCCTCGAGGTGCCGGTTTCTTCCTCCCCATTGTGAAGGGGTCTTCCTCTGAGTCACCGGAGAGCTCGGCCCTCTCCGACAACTTGTTGGCGGCCTCGGATGAGGCTCGCCTCGGCCTCTTTGGGCCCTACGGCGGCATGTCCATGTCGGTGTCTTCTAACGCCGACCTCTTCCCCTTTGGAGGGGGAACCTCTTCCTCCTCACCCTCCTCGGCGCCGCTGTCTTGAGCGGCGGAGGTGTGGGTCTCTTCTGACCGGGTGACCGAAGTCCCCCGGGTCCGAGCACTGGACCTCCCCGTCTGGGACTTCGTCCCTTTGGAGGCCACCACATGCGGCTCCTCGGTCAGAAGCGCTGAGAGCAGGGGAGTTGGGGGCTGCTCCGGCAGTGGGGCTGGGCATCGTACCCCTTTTACCTAGGCCGACCACTTCTGCAAAATGTCAAAACATGACGGTTCAAGTAAAAACTTTGCTCCTCGGCGTAATGAGCAAAGAACAAAAATTGAAGGGCGAAACCACTTACCGGGGGGGCCTCATAGCCGTGCTCGAGGCCGCGGTCCTCCCCCGCCTTGGGGATCTTGTCCTTGGCCAGCTTCATGAGCTTCGACCACATGGTGGCCAAGGTGGAGCGGAAGAAGGTGTTGATGGTGTCCATGTCCTCGGGCTTTTGTGCCCACATCGGGGTAGCCCGAAGTTGGAGGGGGAGTATACGACGGTTGAGCATGACATTGATGACATCGGCCAACTCAACCTTCCCCGTTGTGGACCACCACAGGATCCTGTCGATTAGGGTCTCCACCTCCTCTGGCTTCCCCCAAGCGACGCCCTTCTCCTTCCAGGACTTGAGTTTCCTGGGAGGCCCGGCCGAGATGGCCGGGACCTTGGTTTGACCAGGGGCAAGGGGCTCAGTGATGAAGAACCATTCCCTTTGCCACTCCTTCACCGTTTCGATGAAGCTCCCTTTGAACCAGGTGCCCCCTGGTTCTTGCTAATCATGGCCCCTCCGCACTCTGCGAGTTCCGAGCCACTTGACTTCGGTTTGATCCCGAAGAGCTTCAGCCATAAGCCGAAGTGCAGCTCACAGCGGAGGAAGGCCTCGCAGACTGTGATAAAGGCGGCGAGGTGGAGACCGGAGTTAGGGGCCAGGTGGTGGAAATCTAACCTGTAATAGAACATTACCCCACGCACGAAGGGGTGCAGTGGGAACCCCAGGCCTCGGATGAGGTGGGGGACGAAGACCACCCGCTCCCCGGCGTTGGGAGCGGGCACCAGCTGGTCGGCCGCTGGAGCACGGGCGGCAATGGCGGGGGTCAGGTACCCCACGTCGCGTAGCTCGGCGATGGTTGTGGCCGTCACGATGGAGCCGCCCAGTGTCCCTTGAGGGTGTCGGCCATGGCTGGTTGAGGAGTTGGGCTTGCGAAAGGAACAGGCGTGTTGGTTGGATCTAGGCGCTGGAGCTAGACGGAGCAGCAGTGGGGGAAGAATGGGAGCGTGCGCTGTTACGCTGTTCTCCCCTTGGCTCTTATAAGCCTATGAAAAGCCAAGAGTCCCCTCGCCGCGCTGATAAAATCACGATTGCCATCAAAAATGCCGTTGAAGCATATGTGGGGAAACAAAATCTTGATGATATCCCTAAAGAAACGGGCACGATCTCTGCCTTGAAGGGACGTGCCAGTAAAAAGGCTGCCTCGAACCGCGATTTAAGGGGGAGGCAGTAACTGGTCGACCTGTCGTGGGGCAAGCCTCTCCGATAAAGTTGTCAGGCCAGATTGGATCGTTCATACCCGAACAGCGAGCCTTCAAGGCTAAGATATCTACCCACTTCGGACAGGTTTCAAGCTCAGTTGGACCACGGACGTTGGTGCTCCATTGGAGAGAATCCAAAATACAAAGTGGAACTCGCCTGTCAAGCTGATGACTCCGGATCCGAAGTGATGTCTACTGAAAGTCGTCCTCGGCGTAGAAGACCAGTTCGGGGGCTACTGACGATGTCCTGGATTAGGGGGTGCCAACCTAGCCGGCCCGTCTCCTCGGGTGGGCCGATATACCCTCATGCGTGATCAAGATGGACTCCGGAGGCCGCTCGTGGGAGATGAGATCAAGGCTGTCTCTGCCGAAGACTTGTAGTACACTCCAAGATTTTTCCAGCCGCCTTACTCCTAGATACCGACCTTGTAGCCCTAGATACCCTCCCTGGCGTGTATATAAGCCATAGGGATTAGCCCGTAAGGGACATCGACGCAATATCGCTCACCTAGCCCTAGAAGTTAGACACATATCACGATCTCGAGGTAGATCAACTCTGTACTTGGTACATCTCCATTAATATAAACAGAAGCAGGACGTAGGGTTTTACCTCCATTAAGAGGACCCGAACCTGGGTAAACATCGTCTCCGTTGTCTCTGTTACCACCGATCCGAGATCCGTAGCTTGGGACCCCCTACCCCGAGGTCTGCCGGTTTTTACACCGACAATAAGTGATGTAGGGTGGAACCCTATAGTGATGATCTTTTCACACTTGGAGGGGGAAAAGAGAGGAACAACAAGAACAACCAAGGGAAATCACTCAAACAAACCCAAATCACAAATCTCCACTAGGATAGCATACATGAGATCCACATGCATACAAGGTCAATCCAAGGAAACAAGCACAAGGGTAAAGTTCTTCCCACTCCAAAGGAGGTGAGGTCTTGGTGATCTAGGTGAGATCCTTCTCCCTTAGGAGGTCTTGATGATCCTATGATGGGGATCCTTCTCCCTAGAGAGGTCTTGATTCCCCAAGAGGAGATACAAGGAGCAAAGCTCTACTCAATGTCTCAATATACTTTGCTAACCCTAAAACATTGATAGAAGATGAGTATATATAGTCTAGGAGGGTGAAGGGGTACATGGGCCTCGGCCCGAGTGGTGGAGACAGACAGGCGTCGGACGTCCGGACGCTACCGGTCGTTTGGTGGCTCGTGAGGGTCCGGACGTCCAGTAGAGTCCTGACTTCTGGCAATTCAGCTCTGATCAGGTGGCGTCGGTCATCCGGTGGTGGTCGGTTGTCCGGTGCGTTGGTCGTCCGGAAGTCTTTGGATTTCTGGGGTATTGACTCTGTCGTGGAGGTGCCGGATTTCCGGAGGAGGTCGGACGTCCGGTCGCTATAGAGTGTCGGACGTCCGGCCACTGTAGCATTCCTCAGCTGGGTCTTCTGGCTGGCTGGGCCTCCACGTGTCGGACGTCCGGTGCTGTCCGGTCGTCCGATGGCTGTAGCTCCCCAGCAGTCCTTTCTCTTGCTTCTCACACTTGGTGTCCTCGCCATCTTGTCCACTAGCAGCTTCATGTCCTTCCTCCAAGTACCTAATCACACACAAGGTCTCTATTTGAGGTAGTAGCCATGTCTCGCATGTAGAATGTGTAAGTTCGGAGAAGAGAGTTCACCTCGGTTTTGATGGCTCTTGCACGTGCTCTAGTCATGGGTCCACGTGGTGTCTTGGGAGACGAAGGTACGTCCATGGGGATGACCGTAGGATGCTCCGCATCATCTCCCCCCCTTGGGAAAGATCCGTCCTCGGATCGAAATCCACATCACCATGGAAGGGAGATAAGTCCTTGATGTTGAAGATGTCACTCACGTTGTACTTGTCGCTTGGAATGTCGATCTTGTAGGCATTGTTGTTGTAGCATGTGAGCACTTTGAATGGTCCATCGGCTCGAGGTAGTAGTTTGGACTTGCGCTCATTGGGAAAGCGTTCTTTGCGTAAATGTAGCCACACAAGATCTCCGGGGTTGAACACCATGGGGTTCTGGTCGCGAGTTGTTGTACTTGGCGCTCGATCGTGTGCCTTGTATCTTCATGCACCTCCTTGAGGTAGGTGGCTCGTGCACTTGCATCCATGTTGATGCGCTCTTGGAGTGGTAGCGGTAGGATGTCCAATGGTGACAATGGGTTGAACCCATAGACGACCTCGAAGGGAGACTTGCCGGTAGTCGAATGTCTTGCTCGATTGTAGGCGTACTCGACGATGGGTAAACATTCCTCCCACTCCCTTATGTTCTTCTTGATCAACACACGAAGGAGTGTGGAGAGCATCCGATTTGTGACCTCCATTTGGCCATCGGTTTGTGGATGATATGCCGAAGAGAATAGTAGCTTGATTCCGAGCTTGGCGCATAGGGTCTTCCAAAAGTAGGTTAGAAAATTGACGTCGCGATCCGATACAGTCGTCTTGGGCACTCCATGCAATCTCAAGATTTCCCTACAAAAGAGATTTGCAGCATGTGAAGCATCGTCTATCTTGGTGCAAGGAATGAAATGCGCCATCTTAGAGAAACGGTCCACAACAACAAATACCGATTTTTTGCCATTTTGAGTACGAGGCAAACCAAGTACAAAATCCATGCTAATATCTTCCCATGGTTGATATGGAATAGGAAGTGGCATATATAGACGATGAGATTGAGCTTTTGACTTAGGTTTGCGGCATGTAGAGCACCGGTTGGTGTAGCGCGAAACGTCTCAAAACATCTTTGGCCAAAAGTAGTTCTTTGAGAGCGTAGCGAAGGTCTTGTCACGTCCAAAATGTCCCATGAGTCCTCCACCATGAGCTTCTTGCAAAAGTAGCAAACGAAGAGAAGACTCGGGAATACAAAGTTTGTTAGCTCTCATAAGATAACCATCTTTCAAGTAATATTGTTCCCAAGTTTTATGCGATGAACATTTAGCATAAGGAATGGCAAATGATGAATCATGCTCATACAAGTCTTTAATGTGCTCAAAGCCAATAACATTCAACTCAAGTTGAGTAACCAACATGCACTTGCGGGAAAGAGCGTCTGCCACAACATTTTCCTTACCTTTGATATACTTGATAACATAAGGAAATGACTCAATGAAATCACTCCACTTGGCATGACGCTTATTCAATTTAGTTTGACCCTTTAGGTACTTAAGCGTTTCTTGATCCGTGTGGATGACAAATTCACGTGGACGGAGATAATGTCCCACACATGCAAGACTCTCACTAAAGCATATAACTCTTTGTCATAGATAGGATAGTTAAGTTGTGCACCGAAGAGCTTTTCGCTAAAGTATGCAATGGGTCGCTTCTCTTGCAATAACACACCACCTATGCCATTACCACTAGCATCACAATGCACTTCAAAAGTTTTCTCAAAGTTGGATAATGCAAGTAATGGAGCATGTGTAAGCAAGTTCTTAAGCTCATGAAATGCGGTATCTTGGGAAGGACCCCAAACAAAAGGTGCATTCTTCTTACTCAATGCGTGCAATGGTGATGCAATAGTGCTAAAATCCTTCACAAAGCGTCTATAAAATCCGGCCAAGCCAAGGAAGCTACGCACTTGAAGCAAGTTGGTTGGTTGTGGCCAATTTTTAATAGCATCAATTTTAGCTTCATCAACATGAACACCCTTAGATGAGACAACAAAACCCAAGAAAACAAGATTATCAACACCAAAAGTGCATTTTTCCATGTTAGCATAATGTCGCTCGTCTCTAAGGACTTGCAATACGTCTCTAAGGTGGTTGACATGATCTTCAAGAGTTTCACTAAACACAAGGATGTCATCAAAGTAAACCACAACACAAATGCCAATATATTTGCGAAGAACATAATGCATCACACGCATAAAAGTGCTAGGAGCTTGCGATAAACCCATATGCATGACTAACCATTCATACAAGCCAAATTTACTTTTGAAAGTGGTTTTCCATTCATCACCTTCTTGCATGCGAATTTGATAATAGCCACTTTTAAGGTCAATTTTAGAGAAAGTGGTGGCTCCACTAAGTTTATCAAGCATGTCATCTAGGCGTGGAATGGGATGGTGATATCTAACGGTGATAGCATTTATGGGACGGCAATCAGAACACATGCGATAGGAACCATCTTTCTTAGGCACAAGAATTACTGGAAGGACACATGGCCTCGAGCTCTCGCGTACATACCCATTCTCCATGAGATGTTTCACTTGCCTTTGGATCTCTTTGGTCTCGTCGGGGTTGACTCGGTAAGGTGCCTTGTTCGGTAGAGGTGCACCGGGGATGAGATCGATGCGGTGTTCGATTCCGCATAGAGGAGGAAGTCCGGGAGGTAGCTCATTGGGGAACACGTCCTTGTATTCCTACAAAAGATGAGACAACACTAGAGGAAGATGTTGTGAAGCATTAGTCCGCTCAACTTCACCTTTGCATAAAAGCACAAAGTGAAGAACACTTGATGGGCTCTCACTCACATCCCTCAAATCTCTTTTGGTGGCTAAAAGAACTATATCTCTTTTGTCGCTCATCGTGGAGTCGCTCATTTTTGGCTTGTGGCGCTCACTCTCTTTTTGGTGGTTCGCTCGCTCACTTGTCTCTCCATGATGGGTAGATGCTTGCTTGTCCGCGCTGACTTGAGTTGGTGACAATTGTCGAAGAACGAATTCCTTGCCCTTCATCTTGAAGCTATATTGGTTGGTCCTTCCATTGTGGATGACGCCGCAGTCGAATTGCCAAGGTCTCCCAAGAATTAGATGGCCCACGGACATAGGAACCACATCACACTCCAAGGTGTCTTCGTAGGTGCCGATCTTGAAGGATACTTGGATGGTGTGCTCCACTTGAATGGTGCCAGAGTCGCTAAGCCATTGGACCTTGTAGGGGCGAGGGTGCTTCTTCTTGACCAATTGTAGGTTGGAGCATAATTCTTCGCTTGCCAAATTGTGGCAACTTCCGCCGTCGATGATGACCTTGACGGAACGTCCTTGGATACCCTCTTTGGTATGGAAGATATGGCAACGTTGGTCTTCGTCGTGTTGTTGTTGAAGTGTTAAGATCTTGGAGACAACAAGAGAGGGGCTCGAATCATTGTCACAAAACACTTGATCATCTTCATCTTCATTCACTTGTCGATGTATGGCCACGTGCTCAAGTGCTTTCATTTCTTCTTCACTCATAGAGTCGTAGGTGCCGTCCGCGTTGGCGATCATGGTACGCCATGTGGGACACTCAAAAGACTTGTGGCCTCGGCCTTTGCAAGTAAAGCACTTGATGTCACTTGTTTTGTCGGTGGCATCCATAGGAGTTGTTGATGACGAAGCTCTTGGCTTGGAGTTGCTTGTAGTGGTAATAGGATGACTCGAAGATGTTGAAGGGTTCTTGTAGCTTGACTTGTCACCGGTACTTGGTGTAGCTCGAGTCGTTGGAGGAGGTGGCTTAGTCGTTGAAGCTTGAGTGTAAGAACCGTAGGTCTTGGAAGAGTACTTGGAGTACTTGTAATCATCTTACACTTGTCGCTCCGCTTTGGTGGCTTGGTGCACTAGCTCGAGGAGGTTGGAGTAAGGTTGAAAGTCCGCAATTTTCTTGATTGGATGATTGAGACCATTCAAGAAACGTGCCATAGTTTGTTCATCATCCTCCTTGACTTTGGCTCTTATCATTGCAATCTCCATTTCTTTGTAGTATTCTTCAACCGACTTGGTGCCTTGCTTGAGGAGTTGAAGTTTCTTGAAGAGGTCGCGGCTATAGTGTGTAGGCAGAAAACGAGCTCTCATGACATCCTTCATTTGAGTCCACGTTGTGATAGGTGGTTCGCCTTTCTCTTGGCGTCTCTCGATCACTTGCTCCCACCAATTGAGAACATAGTCTTGGAACTCAAGCGATGACATGGCTACCTTCTCTTCCTCATCATAGTATTGTAGACGGAATATCTTGTCCACCTTTAAGGCCCATGAGAGGTAGTCTTCAGGGTCGTTGCTTCCGAAAAACTTGGGCATGTTGAACTTGAGCTTGCCGTAGCATTGTTCATCATTATGCCGATGTTGTCGTCGCTCGTTTCTTGGAGGTGGGTCTTCATCCCCGTTTTCTTCTCGCTCCATGCGGTTGTCTTGACGGTGGGGACGTGGTACTCTTGCCCGGTTCCTCCTTTCTGGATTCTCTTCTTGGTGTGCAGCTTCTTCTTGGTGACGTGCCTCTTCTTCTTCACGCACACGACGGTTGTGTTCATTGAGGGCATGAGTGGCTTCGCGAAGGGCACGTTATGCTTCGAGGGCTTGTTGTTCATGACGTTGTTGCTCTTGCCAAAGTGGATTGCCGTCTTGAGCGTCTTGTTGTTGACATTGTGGAACTTGCTCTTGGTACGTGTCGTCTTGAACTTGATGGCGTTGCTGTTCGCGTTCTCGAAGGCGTTGTTGCAAACCATTGCCATGTAATGGATGTGGTCGAGCTTGATGTTCTTGTTGAGGATGTAGATGAGCTCGAGGAAGACTTGCATCCGATGATGAATCCGAAGAATGGCGTCTTGACCGTGTTCTCCTTGTCGAGGATGAAGTTGAGGAAGCACGGTCAATCATCATGGCATGAAATTCGTCCATTTGTGTAGTAAGCTTGGCGTCGAGGTAGTCTCTTGTTCGTGTTTCGGAGTGATGCAAGTCGGTGGCGAGTTGCTCAATGCGATCGCCTAAAGCTTCACTTTCTTGATGCAAGGCTCCTTGTACCCCAAAGAGATGGCTCTTGGATACGTAGTCGTTCGGTGCTTCGTGCTCATCGAAGAGAGGATTCGATGATGTACTTGGCCTATCCATCATGATCAAGTAGAGGTGAGTAGGAAATGAGAGAACAAAACCAAAGTCACCTTTTCCGAAAATTGAAGATGTATCGAGTATCACTCAATGTATAGCTATGATAGTAGAATTGGTACCGGGTTTGTTTCTCACACCTACACAAAAAGGCTTTTGGAGTAGCTTGGTTAGGATGGTGGCACAAAATAGTTGCAATTTTGCAAGCAAGATATCAATAATGTTGAAAAGATTCACAAGTTCGCAAGTGTAACAAGTAGACAAATAGCAATAAGTAGCACACGGAAACACACACACAGATAGATAAATGAGGTCGTGCAACCAAGGAATGAGCTCAAAATGTGGAATCCACAAAAAATTCTCTTGTTGCACAACACTAGAGAGACACTATCACTATTGCTCAATAGGCGGATATGAACTTGTGCACAACCTATAAGAGACAAAACGTATGGACTTTCTATCTCACTTATGCTATGTCTGTATGAGTCCCGGTGAACTTGTCACAATGATCCAAGATGATCAAATATGATATGTAATGTGGCGATGCTATGGCTATTGCTTACAAGCTTGTTGTTGCTCTTTCTCTTTTGCTTAAAAGCTTCTCTTTCTTTTGATATTTTCCTTTTGCCACTTATGCGAAATGCTCTTACGAAGATAGCAATGATGTATATGCAGGAACAAAATTTTGGCACAAGAGATGATATGATGATATATGCACGCTATGAAAGCTATGCGGAATGGTATCACTAAAGTGCACAAGTATCGTTGCCCGGCAATACTCAAATGGCTAGTCTCGTAGGAAAGCTACACAAAAGATGGTCTCGGGGGTTAACATTGCAATGGCAAGGAAAATGAACAAGTTGTCGTCGATGTTACCGTCCTTGCTATCGGTGGTGGTGTCAAAATGATGGAGTTGTCGTTGTTGATGTCGAGTCCGTTGCGATGATGAGTGGCGGTGAAGTCGATGTCGAACCGTGCCTAGTTAGCCGAAACACACTAGGAAATGGAAAACCGCGACTCAAAATCTCAAATTGCAAACGGAACAAAATTGGCATTGGTTGTGGAAGTAGGTGGTGGAGTCACACGAGTATGCGTGTTGCTGAATTGTGGTGGTAGAAATCGGAGGTGGCAATGCGGAAGTGGGGCGGTGGCTGAAATTTTCTGTTGAAAAATTCGGTTTTGTCAGGTTCGGCCAGACGTCCGGTATGTGTCGGATGTCCGGTGGCTAGTGGCTGTCGGATGTCCGGTAGACATCGGATGTCCGGTGGATAGTGTCTGTCGGACGTCTAGTGGCTGGCGATTTCTGGAGCACGGGATGAACTCATGGATATGAAAGTGGGGAAGAAAAATTGGGGCAAAATTTGTGGAATTTTGTGGATGGAAATGATGGAGAAGGTGGGGAAAAGCAAGATCCACTCAAAATCAAACAAATCCATGGATCAAAATCAACAAAACATCATCAAACCAACAAATCAATTTTTTTTGGTATGGCTATTTTTGTGGGGAATTTTTGAAATTGGGCAAAATCAAACAAAATTGGAGCTAGAAAGTGAGGGGAAAGACTCCAAAGTGTGAATCAACGTGGCTCTGATCCAAGATGATGTAGGGTGGAACCCTATAGTGATGATCTTTTCACACTTGGAGGGGGAAAAGAGAGGAACAACAAGAACAACCAAGGGAAATCACTCAAACAAACCCAAATCACACATCCACTAGGATAGCATACATGAGATCCACAAGCATACAAGGTCAATCCAAGGAAACAAGCACAAGGGTAAAGTTCTTCCCACTCTAAAGGAGGTGAGGTCTTGGTGATCTAGGTGAGATCCTTCTCCCTTAGGAGGTCTTGATGATCCTATGATGGGGATCCTTCTCCCTAGAGAGGTCTTGATTCCCCAAGAGGAGATACAAGGAGCAAAGCTCTACTCAATGTCTCAATATACTTTGCTAACCCTAAAACATAGGTAAGATACGAGTATATATAGTCTAGGAGGGTGAAGGGGTACATGGGCCTCGGCCCAAGTGGTGGAGACAGACAGGCGTCGGACGTCCGGACGCTACCGGTCGTCCGGTGGCTCGTGAGGGTCCGGACGTCCGGTAGAGTCCGAACTTCTGGCAATTCGGCTCTGATCAGGCGGCGTCAGTTGTTCGGTGGCGGTCGGACATCCGGTGCGTTGGTCGTCCGGAACTCTTCGGATTTCCAGGGTTTTGGCTCTGTCGTGGAGGTGCCGGATTTCCGGAGGAGGTCGGACGTCCGGTCGCTGTAGAGTGTCGGACGTCCGTTACTTGTCGGTCGTCCGGCTGCTGTAGCGTTCCTCGGCTGGGTCTTCTGCCTGGCTGGGCCTCCAGGCGTCGGACGTCCGGTGCTGTCCGGTCGTCCGGTGGCTGTAGCTCCCCGGCAGTCCTTTCTCTTGCTTCTCACACTTGGTGTCCTCGCCATCTTGTCCATTGGCGGTAGCAGCTTCATGTCCTTCCTCCAAGTACCTAATCACACACAAGGTCTCCGTTTGAGGTAGTAGCCATGTCTCGCATGTAGAATGTGTAAGTTCGAAGAAGAGCGAGTTCACCTCGGTTTCGATAGCTCTTGCACGTGCTCTAGTCATGGGTCCACGTGGTGTCTTGGGAGACGAAGGAACGTCCATGGGGATGACCGTAGGATGCTCTGCATCAATAAGAGACCCCCGAAACTTCGAGGAAGGACCAGAAGACCTACGAGGGAGTCACAAGCTCACCCGCCACGCCCTGGGGGGGTAGGGAGGGGCGTCTGAGCTCGTGGGTCCCACGTAACTCCGATTGGCGTGAAACCAACGCTGAAAATTCTTACAAATCGAGAAACCCCCAGAAAGAAACCTAGAACTCCCACGCTGCCGCCGCAAGCCTTTGTTCCAAAGTGATCTCATCTGGAGGCCTTTTCCGACACCCTGCCAGAGGGGGAAATCATCACCAGCTGCCATCTTCATCATCTCGGCGGTCTACATGACGAGGAGGGAGTAGTTCACCCTCGGGGCTAAGGGTATGTACCAGTAGCTATGTGTTTGATCTCTCTCTCTCTCTCTCTCTCTCTCTCTCTCTCTCTCTCGTGTACTTGATTTGGCACGATCTTGATGTACCACGAGCTTTATTAATATAGTTGGATCATATGGTGTTCTTCCCTCTATATCTTGTTGTGATGAATTGAGTCTTTCCCTTTGAGGTTTCATTATTATCGGATTGAATATTTTGGATATGAGATCACTTGATGTATGTCTTGCATGTGGATACCCGTGGTGATGTGACGCCCCTGACTTAATCGTGCACTAATCATACACGCAAATGCACACGATCAAGCCTAAGGACTCACGGGAAGATATCACAACACAACTCTAAACACAAATAAAAGTCATACAAGCTTTATATTACAAGCCAGGGGCCTCGAGGGCTCGAATACATAAGCTCGAGTCATACAAACATCAGCGGAAGCATTAGATATCTGAGTACATACATAAAAGTTAAACAAGTTTGCCTTAAGAAGGCTAAGCAAAACAACGACACTAGATCAATAAGGCGCAGGCCTCCTGCCTGGAAGCCTCCGAGTCTACTCCTGGTCGTCGGTATCCACGTAGTAGTAGGCTCCACCGGTAGGGTAGTAGTAGTCGTCGGCGGGAGTAGCTGGCTCCTGGGATCCATCATCTAGTCGCAACAATCAGATATGGGGAAAAAGGGGAAGCAAAGCAACCGTGAGTACTCATCCAAAGTACTCGCAAGACTTGCATCAGATCCATTCTATGTATGCATCGGTATCAAAGGAGGGCTGTATCTGTGGACTAGAGTGCAGAAATGCCAGAATAGGGGGAAGGCCTAGCCTATCGAAGACTAGCAACTTGCAGCATTGTGGCACCCCTATAGAGGGCCGACGCATGCCAGTCCCAGGATAAGACCTGGCGCACACCTGAGACATGATACAGCAAATTCCAGGCACAAAAATGGCTTTATTATATGAAATGGAGTTTTACAATACTGTTGCTTACAACAATATTACATGGCTCCAAGGCTAACTAACTGGCAGCGGAGGTCTTGATTCAGTGGCAACGACATCTCTGGCTGGGCTCCACAACGCACAGGACTGGCTGGGTTATGATCTAGCATGATGGACCTTCTCCTGCAACTGGCCACGTGCAAGGCCAGGTGAGTACTTTGAATGTACTCGCAAGTCAACCAAATACATAGCATCCAAACAAGCAGATGACAAAGCAAGCCCTATGCTTCTATAAGAATTTAATCTAAACATGGTAGGGAATTAACAGGAAATCATGGATCAATCATGGCATACATGGATCAGGCATATCAACTTTATATCATGGCATGGCATGGCAATTTCTACGAAGCATGGCATCCAAGCTTAAACTGAAACCTACACTACACCTACCTCCCGTGAAGCATTAAAGTAATATGTGGTGACATCACTCAGTTTTTCTGCCTTTCTGGGCTAACTCATGACTCACCGAGATCTCATCTCGTGATCATATCAGAACAACATGGTGACTGCTCACAATTATCCAAATTACCACATTCACTTAGTAGCACATTCCTTAACAAGTTTATAATAACAGGTTTGTCCTCCAGATCGACTAAGACCAAATAGTGTGACCTAATATGAACTGTGTCCAATACCGTGGACGCGGCTATTCGAATAGATTCTTACACTCTGCAGAGGTTGCGCACTTTACCCACACTATGAAGCTCCTGGTCCCATACCTCGGTACACTTCCCCTTTGGGTGGACCGGTGTTGCTCCAACGAAACTTGCCTAACCCGTGACTCCCCCACCGTACCACCGACAATCATCCTCCCCCGGAGTCATGCCCTGGGTGGCCCCTGTGTCACTCCTGACACCTGCCACCATCGTGGCCAAACAAAACTATCCCAAACGGGGACTCCCGGGCTAAACAAACAACTGGGCTCACAAGGTTATCGCCGCCTACTGGGCCAGGGTAGCACGCGCGCATAACCTTCCCTCTTTGGTGGTACCGGTAAGAGAGCACAAAGCTAGACCAAGTCAAGGCCATACCATACCGGCAAATGTGGCTACATGGGTAAGCTCGGTTCGGGGGCACTATGACTCGATCCCATCGATGACGGAGGAGGTTTAATTTTAGAAGTTCAATGTAACATCTCCATCATCTCACCATAACATCAACATTTACGAGCAAGAATAATTACTTAACAACGGCATAACAAAATCTTAATGGTACTGACAATCATGGCATGAGATCAAATCATAGCACTAACATGATAATGGTACTAAAATATTGTTACTAGCATGGGAAAATATGACATGAAAGCAATTCATAATATCACATGGTAAATAACACTAGTATCTAGCACAGATGAAATAACAGGGCTACGGCAGTGCAGACTAACAGATGATCTGAAATATACGGCAACACACACACAGGGTGCAAGCAAATTCATCACGCAAGTCCGGAGCTCATGATAAGAGGTTGGCTTGCCTTGGGGTTGACGGAGTCACCGGAAAGAAGTGCGATGGGCTCGCGGAAAGATTTGCCGAAAAAGTTTCCCTCTCGAAGGGGCTGATTTAAGGGCAAGGGCAAAATGGTCATTTTCACAGTGTGAAAACATTATGAAAATGATGCCATCGGAACGGTCTCGACGAACTAAAGACGTGGGCGTTGGATTTACCTCAATCGGAGTTACGGTCGCGAAGAAACGGCCGTTCGTTCGTTAAGCGGTAAAACAAACAAAAATTTGTTCATTTTAGCCCTTAACGGGTGAACGTCCGCAAAATAGCCTCTTCGGATGCGGCTTGGTGGTTTTGGTAATTCATAACAACATATATCTCATTGAACTAATGTCCATTCAAGATTAAGATTTCAGGATGTTCAATGATTGGCATGGCATGGACTAGAGATGTGGACCCCTCAAAATGCTAAGGACAAGAATTGGCAAAGATCAAGACTCTACATTTTTGGTTTAGTGATCCAAGATCACATTGAGTCCAAAGGAAAGCCAATACTATTAAAAGGGGATGAGGTGTTGCTTAATGGTCTTTTTGCTCAAGTGCTTAGTGACAGTATTCCTAAACCCTCAAGCACTATCTCTACCCAAATATGTCCTAAACCCAAAGTCCAACTCGGCCCCACCGAAATTTCCAATCCGGCCCCACTGAGTTCATCCAAGACTTAGCCACTGCCAAACCCTAACAAATCGGATCCACCGAAATGGATCTCGGTCCCACCGAGATGGCCTTGCCAACTCTCTGTAATCGTTTGCATTTACTTCGGTCTCACCGAGTTTGCAAATCGGTCTCACCGAGATGGCTTGCCAACTCTCTGTTGCCTTATTGCTTCACTTCGGTCCTACCGAGTTGATGCAATCGGTGCCACCGAGATGAGGATTGCCCTAAGCCATTGCACTTCGGTCCATCCGAGTTGTCTGTATCGGTCCCACCGAGATTCCTAAAGTTCATATCTTTTACACAGTTCGGTGCTACCGAGATGATTGTTTCGGTGCCACCGAGTTGGGTCAAAAGTGTGTAACGGTTGGATTTTGTGTGTAGGCTATATATACCCCTCCACCCCATCCTTCTCAGTAAAGGAGAGCCATCAGAACGTGCCTACACTTCCACCATACATTTTCTGAGAGAGAACCACCTACTCATGTGTTGAGATCAAGATATTCCATTCCTACTATTTGAACCTTGATCTCTAGCCTTTCCCAAGTTGCTTTCCACTCAAATCTCTTTTCCACCATAGCCAAATCTATGAGGAGTTGATTGAGTGCTGGGAAGACTATCACTTGAAGCACAAGAGCAAGGAGTTCATCAACAACACACCGTCTATTAGCTTTTGGAGAGTGGTGTCTCCTAGATTGGTTAGGTGTCGCTTGGGAGCCTCCAACCAGATGTGGAGTTGAACCAAGAAGTTTGTAAGGGCAAGGAGATCGCCTACTTCGTGAAGATCTACCCCGAGTGAGGCTAGTCCTTCGTGGACGTAAGCCATGGTGGAATAGGCAAGGTTGCTTCTTCGTGGACCCTTCGTGGGTGGAGCCCTCCGTGGACTCGCGCAGCCGTTACCCTTCGTGGGTTGAAGCCTCCATCAACGTGGACGTACGTTAGCACCACCTATCGGAACCACGCCAAAAACCGCCGTGTCTTCATTGCGTTTGAAATCTCCTATCCCCTGTCTACATACATATGCAATTGCTTACATTCCGCTGCAATACTCTTAGAATTGCATGTGTAGGGTGATGCTTGACATGTACTATTGCTAAAATCTGCCTACAACTAAAATCTAGGAATAGGTTAAGTTTTATTTGGTCAAGTAGTCTAATCACCCCCCCTCTAGACATACTTTCGATCCTACAAGTGGTATCAGAGCTTTGGTCTCCGTAAGCCTTGATTTCCATAGCTTTGGTGATCATAGCCTTGGTTTCACAACCTAGGAGAGTATGGCGTCTAGTGAGGGTAACTATCACCGTAGAGGTCCATATTTTGATGGTACAAACTTTGCTAGTTGGAAACATAAGATGAAAATGCATATTCTTGGTCATAACCCTGCCGCTTGGGCTGTTGTTCGTGTTGGCTTGCAAGGTGACTTCTTTGAGGATGGCAAGGAACCGGATCGTGAGGCAACCTCGGAAGAATTGAAGATGTTGCAATACAATGCTCAAGCTTGTGACATTCTATTCAACGGTCTATGTCCCGAAGAATTCAACAAAATCAGCCGCCTCGAGAATGCAAAGGAAATTTGGGATACTTTGGTTGATATGCATGAGGGTACCGAGTCCGTCAAGGAATCTAAGTTGGATGTGCTTCAAAGTCAACTTGACAAGTTCAAGATGAAGAATGGTGAAGGAGTCACAGAGATGTACTCTAGGCTTGCTCTCATCACAAATGAGATTGCCGGCTTAGGTAGTGAAGAGATGACCGACAAATTCATCATCAAGAAGATACTTAGAGCTTTGGATGGAAAGTATGATACCGTCTGCACATTGATCCAAATGATGCCAAATTACAAAGATCTCAAGCCCACGAAAGTCATTGGAAGGATTGTCGCTCATGAAATGTCACTCAAGGACAAAGAGGAGCTGCACAACAAGTCAAGTGGTGCTTACAAAGCCTCAACCGATGCTCCAACAACTTCTAGTGACCAGCTAGTATCCAATGAAGAGATAAGACTAATGGTGAAAAGGTTCAACAAGTTCTACAAGAACAAAGGAAAAGAAAGAAGCTCTAGCTCAAGACACTATGAGAGAAGATCATCAAGTCGTGACCGTAATTGCTACAATTGTGGGAAGCCCGGACACTACTCAAATGAATGTACGGCTCCATACAAGAAAAGAAACGAATCACCAAGAGGAAGACATAGAAGAGATGAATCACCTCGTAAAGAGAGAAGGAGTAGAGATGATTATTATGAACGAAGACACTCTCGAAGAAGCAAGGATTCAGAGAGGAAGGACAAGTCATCAAGGAGCTACACAAGAAGAAGACATCAAGCTCATGTTGGTGAATGGGTTTCCGGCTCCGACTCCGACAACCACTCCGAGAGAAGTTATCACTCCAACTCCGACTATAGTCAAGATGAAGGTGTTGCAGGACTTGCACTTGTGTCATCCAACTCCTACGATCTATTTGACTCACCAAATGAAGGAATTGGAAGATGCTTCATGGCAAAAGGCCCCAAGGTATCACACCCTGAGTATCTTGATTTTAATAGTGATGAAGATGATTTGCTTGGTGATGATGATTTACTTGTTGATAGGGCTAGTGATGTGAGCTATAATGAAAATGCTAGTAATCATGATAGTCAAGAGGAAACGAGTGACAATGCTATGAAGGAGATTGAGCGTCTAACTAAAGAACTAAATGCTCTTAAGTTAGCTCATGAAACAACTCAAGAGGATCATATAGAACTTCTAAGAACTCATGAGAAGCTACGCTTCGAGAAGCTAAATTTAGAGCAAGAGCATGAGTTTCTTAAAGCTATCAATGACGATCTTCGAAAGAAGAGTTCTTCATATCTTGCCAAACGTTTACTCTTGTCTACCTTTATGCCACAAGTTAAACCTAAGCAAACTAGCAACAAGGGTAAAAATTGTTCTACCTCTAGTAGTAACAATAACAATGCTAAATCCAATGTTGTTTCTTCTAGTAGTTCTATTGATTCCACTAATGATTCTCTTAGCCAAGTTACACTTGAGCAAGAAAATATGCTATTGAAAGGAATTATAGAAAAAGGTGTCTACAAGAGCCTTGCCGGGAGTAAACAATTTGAGGAAATTGTACGCAAGCAAGGAAGGCATCGGAAGAACCAAGGTGTTGGTTTTGAACGAAAGTTCAATGCCGATGGAGTTGAGTGGGAAGAAGGTCAATACCCCAAGACGAAGTTTGTTCCTCAACAAGAGAAGTATGATCCTACTTCCTTCAAGGGAACACAAGCTCAAGAAGACCTTCCACTACAAGACCACAAGCTAAAAGGCAAGGACAAGCTTCAAGAAGAGATTGACTCATTTGAAGAAGCTCCTCAAGCCATGGTCAAGTGGGTTCCCAAGACTTCATCAAGTTCTACTTCATCAAGTGCTACTACAACTCCAAGGATTCCCATCAAGTTGATGTGGGTCCAAAAGAAGAAGAACTAGAGAGTTCTTGAGGGTGACTCCGCCAACAAACTTCACTCATATCATTCATGGCAAGAACTTGTGCAACCAACTTTCACATCTTGCACTAGTTCATGGAGTCACAAACCCTCTTGTTGGTAAGGCAAGGGACAAGGTAATCAATGCATTCATGGACATCATCATATGTGTATTTCACTCTATGTCTATGGATATCCTTGTATGTTCCTTGTGTGGGACTAACCCATGTAGGTATTGAAAGCACAAAACTCCAAAGGATTGCTCCCAACATTTGGTGGTCTACATCAACATTGAGCATCCACATCTTCAACATCTACATGAAGTCATCATCGACAAAACCCAAGGTTAGTTCAACCCTCTTAGGGGGGATATCACATCTAGGGGGAGCTTTGCTCTAAACAATTGAGCTAAAGCAACTCTAATGGTGTGAACACATTAATGCTTTATGTAAAAGTGGTAACCCCACTTGTGCTTAAACGATGAGTATGACCTATGATCAAATGATCTCATTTGGCTCCTAAGTCAATATACTCATATATAGATGACCTAGTCATCGCCATTGCTTGATAGATGCTAGAATTGGTTGTGCATGTTTGACACATATTTCATTTGCAATCTTATTGTGTGAGCATGTTGGTTTGCATGATTTCATCATTCGAGGACATCCATTTGTTGTTTTGATTGTCTTGGTTTTTCTGGCCAAGTGGATGTACAAGAATGCCGAAGAACCTTCTCTAGCTATCTATGCTTTCTTGTCTCAAATTCTATTCTTGCTGCATCACAAAAATTGAACAAGTCATTTTCGGACCCTCCGGGTGAGGAGCACTTGAAACCACTGATCTGAAAGGGCTGAACCTCCAAAACCTTCTAATTGATTTCGGTCAGGCCAACCTACTCAAACTCGGTCGAACCGAAAGCATTTAGATTGATCTAGGTTTTCATCTCGGTGCTACTGATTAGACCAACTCGGTCGGACCGAGTTGCTGTAACTGCAAGCAGTTGCACGTCTCGGTGCTATCGATTTGTTCCACTCGGTGCCACCGATAGCGAATGGGTATATATTCCCAGCGAACCGTGCGGTTGAAAATTTCTTCAAACGTCACACGCCCGCGCCCCATTGCTGCCGCCCCTTTGGTCTCCGGATCGTCACCGTCGTCGCCTGTGCGCCCTCGCCGCAGGACTCCGTCACCGTCAATGGTAATCTCCACCGCCGTTGCCGCCGTAGAGGAACTCCACCGAGTTAGGGTGAGTTTCGATCCCTTTCGTGCTTCCCTTTTCCGATTCAATGCACGATTGGATTGCCTGTAATCTTGCCACGAATGCAATTCTCTTTCCACCAGATTAGTTCATTTGAACGAGATTCGAGCAAAAAATTTAGGGTTAGGTTTCCGCCGAATGCATCTCGGACCGACCGAATAGGAATTTTCGGTCCCACCGATTTGGCCCTGGCCATAGCACAAGTACATCTCGGTGCCACCGAGTTGTGCGAATCGGTAAGACCGAAAGTAACGTCTCAGTGAAACCCTAGCATCTCGGAGCCACCGAAACCCATCTCGGTCAGACCGAAATGGCGTGCCATGTCTCTGTAGTGTGCTTCGGTGTCACCGAGATTACCAACTCGGTCCATCCGAACTGCATTCTGTGAAAACCTAGAACTAAAGTTTGAACTCATTTTTATGAAAAACAATCTGCTTTTTGTGATGACTCATCTACTCTACCCATACCTATCTATTCACAGGGTCAGCTCAGCAAGATGCCTGATGTCAGTGACAGTCAAAACAGGTCAGAGCAGCATGAAGAACAAAGTGAAGGATCAAGCCATAATGAAAGTTACTATGAGGGAGAGAGAAGCTCTCCAGATCTACCTAAAGCTGCTACAAGAACACGGAAGAAGAAAACCTCAGACAGTGAGGATGAGGACTTTGTTGCAAGTGAAACTGTTCAAAAGAAGAAGAGAGTAGTGCTAGCTAAGGAGTACAGCACAAAGCCTACTTCTGTCAAGGAAAGAACTGCTGTGAGGAAAGTGCCTCAGCAGACTGTGCAAGAGCCTAGTGAGGCAGCTGCAGGTGCCAAGAAGAAGAGGATAAGGAAAACTACTGCCCGAGTGATTGGCAGACCTACTATGATGATTGATGAGGAATAAGAGGAGGAGGATGAGCCTGTTGCTGCACCCCCTGCAAAAGCACATAAGCTCATGTCTGATGCTATCAAGACTGCTGCACCTCCCAAGTCTAAGCCTAAGGCACCAGCACCCAAGAGATCAACCAGAAACATATCTGCTGCAGAGAAGAACAAGGCCCCAATGCCTGAATCAACTGTTGATGAAGAGCCTCTAGTGCTCAGAAAATTGAAGCCAAAGATTCCAGAACATGACAACGCACACCCAGTAGCTGAGAACATGATGTTGAGAAAGGACGAAGGACTGCTTCAATGGAGATTGTCAGATCCGTATGCTGTGAGGAGGAGGACTGCTTGTGATTATCGGTTTCACACCCGTGAGCAACAGGATTTCTATGAGACAGTTTTGCTTGATAAGAAGCCCATAGTCAGTGGCATGAGATGGGTGGACTGGGAATACATTGATGAGAACGAGGATTATTTCCCCCATGTGCATGAAAGCTTCAGAATTGCTGGTGTTGATGAGTTCGTTGGACAGAAGTTGACCAAGTGGAATGACGAAATGGTCATGCAATTCTACTCCACAGCACATTTCTATCCAGATGGTCGCATAGTGTGGATGACTGAAGGAATCAGATATCAATCAACCATTTCTGAGTGGGCAAATCTTCTTGGTGCACCCAAGGAAGAGGATGATGATTATGATGTATATGCCAAGCTCAAGTTTGATCACAATTCCATGAAGAACATGTACACTGCTATTCCCCAGGAGGATCATGAGACTCATAAGCTTGGATCAGTGAAGCATCTGCTACCAGGTCTGGCCACAACGAACACTATACTGCGGTACACTCTGCTACCCAAGTCAGGAGATGACAAGATGATTCGTGGCCACTCCATCAACTTGCTGCATTTATTTGATACACCTCAGAAATTCAAGGTGATGAGCCTGATAGTTGAGACTATCAAGAGGACATCAGCAGATCAGAAGAGATCGTGTGGTTATGCTCCACATATTCAGGTGTTGATCAATTCCAAGGTTGGAATCAGCACGTATCTTCTTGATCGAAAGCATCTGCCACTCCGTCCAGATTTTGAGGACAACGTTATAGTGATGGATCCTTCGCATCCCACTTCTGCCCAAGCTCAAGAGGAAATCCGCAAAGCACAAGAAGCTAAAGCAGCTCAGGAAGCAGCAGCTCCAAATGCTCCAATTGCGAATCTCAAGACACCAAAAGATCAAATGCAATATCTGCTTGAAGCCACTCTGAGGATTGAGCGAAGTCTGGCCAACCTCACCCAGACCCAGGCTAGTTTTGAGCGGATCATAGAAACCAAATTTCATGATTTGGATGTCAAGGTGACAGAGATTCAGACCACAGTGGAACAACTGCAAGGAGATGTCGATGCTGTCAAGCAAGCCAGATCAGATGACAGCGAAGATGAGAGACAGACTACAGAGCAGTTTCAGTCAATGCCTAGGGCTGCCAGGTCAGCTGCGATACCAGTTGTGGATCCACGGACCACAGTATCTGCACCAGCCACCACAGCCACAATGCCACAACAGGTCTCAACTCCACCAGTCCAGCAGTCGTCAGCAGAAGCATTCGCGGACGCTCTCATCTCAACGCCATCTACGCACACCGGAGCCGCCAGCAGGAGATCGCCTTCGGAGGACCATGCCTAGAGAGCCGACTAGTGCTATGCGATTCGAACTTTTTGGTACTTGTTGCCAAAGGGGGAGAATTTGTATAGATCATAGGCTTCGAGAGAGAGAGAGAGTTTCCTTTGCTACTTGTTTGCTTGTTCATTGATACTTGTTATGTGTGTGTTGCTACAGTATTCTGTCATTTATACTTGTGAGATACGATGTTGATTGATCATATTATGCCTATTGTGATATTCCATGTTTATCTCTACCATTATCTTGTATGATCAATTACTTATGTTGGTGATGCGTGCCTATTATTTCAATCTTATCATTTTGCGCGCTCCACCAAGATGTATGTGACATGGAAGAGTAACCCATGAGCCTAATCGATTGTGCATTTGCATTCAAATGCAAATTTTTAATAATGCACAAATTTAGGGGGAGCTCTCGCTTATCACATACTTCTCAAAGCGACGATGTATTTCATTTACTTAATCATCTGTCGAAGCTTTGATCTATATGTTGTCATCAATTACCAAAAAGGGGGAGATTGAAAGCACGTTTGCTCCCTTGGTGGTTTTGGTAATTCATAACAACATATATCTCATTGAACTAATGTCCATTCAAGATTAAGATTTCATGATGTTCAATGATTGACATGGCATGGACTAGAGATGTGGACCCCTCAAAATGCTAAGGACAAGAATTGGCAAAGATCAAGACTCTACATTTTTGGTTTAGTGATCCAAGATCACATTGAGTCCATAGGAAAGCCAATACTATTAAAAGGGGATGAGGTGTTGCTTAATGGTCTTTTTGCTCAAGTGCTTAGTGACAGTATTCCTAAACCCTCAACCACTATCTCTACCCAAATATGTCCTAAACCCAAAGTCCAACTCAGCCCCACCGAAATTTCCAATCCGGCCCCACCGAGTTCATCCAAGACTTAGCCACTGCCAAACCCTAACAAATCGGATCCACCGAAATGGATCTCGGTCCCACCGAGTTGGCCTTGCCAACTCTCTGTAATCGTTTGCATTTACTTTGGTCTCACCGAGTTTGCAAAATCGGTCTCACCGAGATGGCTTGCCAACTCTCTGTTGCCTTATTGCTTCACTTCGAGTTGATGCAATCGGTGCCACCGAGATGAGGATTGCCCTAAGCCATTGCACTTCGGTCCATCCGAGTTGTCTGTATCGGTCCCATCGAGATTCCTAAAGTTCATATCTTTTACACAGTTCAGTGCTACCGAGATGATTGTTTCGGTGCCACCGAGTTGGGTCAAAAGTCTGTAACGGTTGGATTTTGTGTGGAGGCTATATATACCCCTCCACCCCATCCTTCTCAGTAAAGGAGAGCCATCAGAACGTGCCTACACTTCCACCATACATTTTCTGAGAGAGAACCACCTACTCATGTGTTGAGATCAAGATATTCCATTCCTACTATTTGAACCTTGATCTCTAGCCTTTCCCAAGTTGCTTTCCACTCAAATCTCTTTTCCACCATAGCCAAATCTATGAGGAGTTGATTGAGTGCTGGGAAGACTATCACTTGAAGCATAAGAGCAAGGAGTTCATCAACAACACACCGTCTATTACCTTTTGGAGAGTGGTGTCTCCTAAATTGGTTAGGTGTCGCTTGGGAGCCTCCAACCAGATGTGGAGTTGAACCAAGAAGTTTGTAAGGGCAAGGAGATTGCCTACTTCATGAAGATCTACCCCGAGTGAGGCTTGTCCTTCGTGGACGTAAGCCATGGTGGAATAGGCAAGGTTGCTTCTTCGTAGACCCTTCATGGGTGGAACCCTCCGTGGACTCGCGCAGCCGTTACCCTTCGTGGGTTGAAGCCTCCATCAACGTGGACGTACGATAGCACCACCTATCGGAACCACGCCATAAACCGCCGTGTCTTCATTGCGTTTGAAATCTCCTATCGCCTCTCTACATACATATGCAATTGCTTACATTCCGCTGCTATACTCTTAGAATTGCATGTGTAGGGTGATGCTTGACATGTACTATTGCTAAAATCTGCCTACAACTAAAATCTGGGAATAGGTTAAGTTTTATTTGGTCAAGTAGTCTAATCACCCCCCCTCTAGACATACTTTCGATCCTACAAGAGAGCTCCGGGAGCTCGGCTGAGGGGGCGAGGGGGCTGCTAGTGAGGAGGGCGAGCTCGGAGGCGCCTTATATAGGCGAGGGGAGGGCTACACGACGGTGGCCGAAGCTCCGAGAGCCCGTCACCGTGGTGGCGACCTAGCGGCGAATCGATGTTGGCAGAGGCGGCCACGAGCTAGAGTACGAGGGGGAGAAGACTCCAGGCGGTCCACGCGTGCGGTGGGGAGCTCGCCGGCGCTCGCGGACGAGCTGGAGCTCGCTGGAGACGGCCTCCCAAAGCGTCCAGTGCACAGAGCTCTGGTTTGGCGCGCTTCGCACGTGGTCACCGCGTGACCACGGCGTTGCCATGCTGCACTTGAGGCCAAACCTTGTCTGGGGTCTTCTTCGTCCTTCCTGGAGTTGACCTACGTGGTTGAAATGCAATGAACTGCTCTGGTGTGACTGCACCTTGGTCAAACAGTTTCCAGCAGCAAACTGTTGACATGTGGTGTGGTCAACACAGTGCTCCTCTTGGCCTGATGTTTGGCATGGGTCAATAATCCACTAAGGTAGTCATCCTGGCCAAGTTTCAGCACAAATGGGCAAGACTAGATTGTACTTCCTTTGTAACCTAGCAATCTGGCCAGAAATGAAGATGATGATGCTGGGGTCAAATGGCTAGATGGAATTAGCTGATTTTTGGTGTAGAGTGATGATTTGGTCATGAGAGATAGCTGGAAAAGTTTCAGCTCAAATTGATCATCCATGAGGGTACTTCCTTCACAGAGATTCAATCTGAACAGAAACTTAGATAATTTACTGAGGAAAATTTGCTAGATGAAATGGGCTGGTTTTTGGTATCCAGAGGTGATTTATCCTTGTTGATTACCCTGAAAAATCTCAGCCCAAAAAAATCAAGGGAACAAGCACTTCCTTTGCAAACTGGAAATCTGGACAGAATTTGCAAATGGATATTGTGCTCAAAATTTGAATTGTGGAACTTGAGATTTTGGTGGAAATGGTGAATATATGGATAGGAGAAGTTCCACAAATTAGTTGTAATTTTTCCTTCTTACCAAAATGGTAGTTCCATTGGAAAGGCCCCAAATTGAAATATTGATTTTAAATAGGATAATGAAATTTTCCTTATTTAATTCTGGCCAATATTTTTGTGAGAGCTCAATATGATCACAAAGAATATCTCCACAAGTTTTCATGAACTTTTTGGATTTAATTCCTCAGAAAGGAAGAATATTTTTCTGGATTTAATTCCTCACAAAGGAAGAAAAAGGAATTAATTGTAGATGAAAAATATTGCATATGACTTGGCAATATTTTTGCACATCTAGGGTTTATGGATTAAGGAGGGTCTCTAGAAATTTTGGGAGGATTAACAGAGCAAGGAAAATGATAGCTCCTTTGTAAACACAGAGGCAGGATTTCCAGTTCCAATATTTTGAAACTTGGGTTTGAATGAGGTTCGGGGTTTACTGACGGAAGCTTGGCTGGCACAATAGCATGGGAAAGGTATGGAGAGATTGAGGATTGTCTGGATTCACCTGGTCACTCACCAGATTCCAGAGGAAAAATTTGGGATAGGAAAGCTAGGAAGGGTTAACAGCACAAAAATCGATAACCCGATTTTTGGGGTGTTACAAGCATCTTGCAGCATTAGAAAAGTGTAGATTAGTACATAGCAAAGTAATAAGCAAGTAGTAACAATGCCCAAAGATCCTTCCTCGACCCCTGCGAGAAAGCGATCCCGGAGCTAACATGTCAGTTTAGTAACACAAGTATCCAGTTCTAGTTGTAGTAGATTGGGATACTCTCTGAGCGTCCTGTTACCGTGGACACGGCTATTCGAATAGATATACTTCCCTACAGGGGTGCACCAACTTACCCAACACGCTCGATTAACTCTGGCCGGACACACTTTTATCGGGTCATGCCCGGCCTCGGCCGATCGACACACCGTAGTCCTACCTAGGCTCAACAAAGAGGCCAGCACGCCGGTCTAACTCCTAAATGCGAAGGGGTCATGGGCCAATCATCCTTTGCAATCCTGCGCATTGTGAACGCGGCCGGTGAGCAGACCTAGCCCCCTTAATACAAGCGCAGGCTTTCCCAGTCCAACCCGGCGCGCGCCACTCAATTGCTGACATCTGACAGCTTTCGGAAGAATGGTACGATGCCGAGTGCCCATACTTATTCCCGCGTGGTGGTTAGTGCGAAAAGGGCCAGAGGCCTACTCAGATCATATATCCTAACCCGTTAGTGTGCTGGGAGCTCGCGATGACAATCAGTGATCCACGATCTGTGGTCCCGTCGCCCCGTCTCATGGACTTACGGCAAGGGCCAGGAATGCCCGGCCGTGCCATGTAATTATCTCGCGGGTACCCTCACGGTCAACCCGACTCCACATCTCTCATGGGTACCCCTCGGGGTCGACCCGCCTTCGACAAAGGTCTGAGGTAAAAGTCATGGTATCCGTGTGTTCATCACATCAAGGGGGAATCCGAGGAATCACCCTCGTTGGAATCCTACTCGATGTAATCCGTCAAGGAGAACCAGGAGGAATCACCCTTGATGGTCCACACTTGATGGGTTGCACAATAGAGTCATCCTCGGGAAGGGGAGAGTGAGGAATCACCCTCTGCAATCACCACCGATGTGCTATACTATAGAGATATCATCAGGAGTGCAGTACAAGGTATCACCCTTGGCACTCGATAGTAGCCCTGCAGAGTCGTACAACTAAGGGGTGTGTGCGGTGATGTGTCGGTTTCTGCACATCGATCACAATGATCGAGGCACTGGTAACAAAGCAGGGCAATAGGGACAAGGGTGAGGGGGTCACTGATGGATCACTAACCAACCTATACTAAGCATTTAGGATGACAGGTAAAGTAACAACAGTAGGTTACAAAAATAGGCTATGCATCAGAATAGGAGCAATCAATTACAGTAGCAAATTCTAATGCAAGCATGGGAGAGAAAGAATAGGCGATATTGGAATGATCAAGGGGGGGTTTGCTTGCCTGGAAGCTCTGCTGAAAAGGTCTGGTCGTCAGGGGCGTAGTTGTACTCGGCAGCAGCGTCGGTCTCGGGGTCTACCGGAGAGAAGAGGGGGAAGAAACAATAAATAAAAGCAAACAATGCAACACAGATGCATGGCATGGCAGTATGCTGTGCTAGGGGTGACCTAATGCAGCACTACACGTTTCAGACAGAGCGGGAAAATATCTGGGGATGTTTTCCCGGCTTTAGGCATCTGTCAGACAGATGAACCGGAGGGAAGGTTCCATGTTTGCGGTGTTGTGGGCATGTGACAGCTACATGGAGGGCATATTCGGGTTCGTCTCTTTTTTCTGATCAACTTTCATGTAGAAAACTTTTTCATCCGAGCTACGGTTTATTTTCTATGATTTTTCAAAGTTTTATACATTTTATGAATTTTTTTTAATTAATAAATTCGACAGAAAAGGAAATATGATGTCAGCATGAGGTCAGGGTGACGTCAGCAGTCAACTCCAGCTGGTCCAGGTCAAACCTGACCACTGGGACCCACATGTCATACACAGTGAGCTAATTAGAGATTATTTAAACTAATTAAAGATTAATTAGAGGGTGGGCCCCATCTGCCTAATTAGATTAAATTTTAAATGTAAATTAGTTTAATTAGTGGTGGGGCCCGCCTGTCAGTGACTCAGTTTAATTAACAGTTTTATTTAACAGATTATTTATTTATAAAATCATTTAAATTAAATGTGGGGGCCACATGTCAGTGACCCAGGCTGCCCAGTCAGCAGGGTTGACTTGGTCAACCCAGCCAACGGGACCCACGGGGCCCACTGGCAGTGACCCAGTGTGGGCCCCAGAGGCGCCCACGTTAGCGCCGTCGCGGGAGCAACTCCGGCGACCAAAACGCGCGGCGGCGCGCTCGGGACCTTACCGGAAAACGCGCACGGGGCACGGCTGGGGGCGTTCTTGGGCTCTACGGGACGCTGGGAACGCGCCGCGTCCAATGGTGCCACCCACGCAAGCCGGGGTGGTCGGGAACGACGACGGCCACAGGAAAAGCGGCGGTCGGAGTTCGGGGCTTCGCGGGATCGGCGAACTAGCGCGCGCGAGCGATTTGAAGGCCCAGTCCGCACTATTGGAGTGCCCCGAGCACAACGGTGTGCTCGAGCGGCCATGACAACGATGGGAGTAACGGCGGCGAGCCGCACGGTGGAGCTGGGCTCAGCCATGGTGAATGTGCTCGCAAGAGCTAGCAAGCGACAACGCGAAGAGAGGGGAAAGGGAGCTAGGCTTACAGCGGTCCTGTAGACGTGCTTAGCGGGCTCGGGGGAGGCTCGGGGCGGCCGGGATCGTCGATGAACGGCGGCGGCGATCCGAGGAAGAAACAGCTCGATCTGAGGCTGTGGTGCACCCGGGCTCGAACGGAGGCCCGTAGAGGTATTAGTCGAGGCGGGCGCGTCTCCCAGACACGAGGAGGCAGCGAGGAGGGCACGGTGGCCACGAGGTTACGGAGGGGCGGCCATGGCTACGCTCGGAAGAGGTGGGAGAGAGCGAGGGAGGGGCAAGGAGGGGCGCTAGGGTTCGCCAAGGGAATGAGGAGGGGTCTTTATCCCCTCCACGAGCTCAGTAGCAGGCCGCTGTCGAGCAGAGGAGAGGGGAGGCCGGCGCGGCGAGCGCGCGCGGCGACAGAGAGGAGAGAGAGATGAGCAGGAGGTGGGCGGAGACAGGCGGTGGGCTGGGTTGGGCCTGGCACTGTGGACTAGAGCCCAGTGCCACGGCGACCCTTTTTCCTTTTTCTTTTTCCCTTTTTGTTTTCCCCTTTTGTTCCTGTTTTGCAAATCATTAAGCCCAAAAGTGACTTTTGTAAAATATGTAGTTGGGCTCAATAATTATTGTGCAATATACCTCACTGCCACAAAAAGTTTGGGGGCAATATAATTTCATTTGAAATTTCTATTGCATTTAAAAGAGTCAAAAGGGTGCTGTTGGCCCTGTTTTCAAGATGCTAGAGCCATCTAGGAAATTTAGGTGATGTTGTTTTCCTGAACATAAATAGTTATGGAATATTTCCAAAATTATGAACTATTTAGTTTCCAAATTTAAACAACTTTTATTTTCACCTCATATTTGAATTTCAATTTGAGTTGGATTTTGAAATGAGATATGTGTCCAATGTGATCAAGCCTTGCAAATCAAAATGACTTAGTATAATCATGAGGATCACTGTAGCTCATTACATAGGGGTGTTACAGTTCTCCTCCTCTAAAAGAAATTCTCGTCCCGAGAATTCAGGAGGTAGAAGGAAGAAGATCGGGGTATTCTTCACGAAGACGATCCTCACGTTCCCAAGTGGCTTCATCTTCAGTATGATTCGACCACTGCACTTTGATAAACTTAATTGCCTTCTGATGGGTATGACATTCAGCTTGATCCAGGATGCGGATCGGATGCTCTTTATAAGAGAGATCATCTTGCAATTCGAGCATCTCATGATCCACTGCATGGTGCGGATCCTTGAAGCAACGACAAAGTTGCGACACATGGAAGACATCGTGGAGGTGAGAGAACTGCGGGGGCAATTCCAATTTATATGCCACCTGACCACGTCTGGCGAGAATGCGGAAGGGACCGATGTAGGGAGGAGCTAACTTGCCCTTGATCCCAAACCGATGGGTGCCCTTCATAGGAGTGACACGCAGATAAGCGTGCTCACCAGGTTGATAGATCGATCCCCAGTGTTTACGATCATAGTTGCTCTTCTAGCGAGACTGGGCCACCTTGAGATTTTCCTGGACAATACGGACTTGCTCTTCGGTGTGTTGGATAATATCTGGACCAATGAGCGGCCGTTCCCCAGTTTTTGACCAATTCAGAGGGGTTCGACACTTATGTCCATAAAGTACCTCGATGGGGGCCATTTTCAAACTAGCTTGATAGCTGTTGTTGTACGAGAATTCAGCATACGGGAGAGATTCCTCCCACTTCTTGACAAATAAAATGACACAAGCACGCAGCATATCCTCAAGCACTTGATTAACTCATTCAACTTGGCCTTGGGACTGGGGATGATAAGCTGAGCTCCAGGTTATATGAGTTCCCATAGCTTCTTGGAAACTTGCCCAGAACTTTGAGGTGAAAAGGCTGCCACGGTCTGAACTGATCTCCTTGGGAATACCGTGGAGTGATACAATTCTGGAGATATACAAATCTACTAACTGACTAGCAGTGATCATCTCCTTGACTGGCAGAAAGTGTGCAACTTTGGAGAGTTGATCGATGACGACAAGAATAGCATCATGACCCTTTTGTGACCTGGGAACACCAGTAATGAGATCCATTTGAACCTTATCCCATTTCCATTCGGGAATAGCTAGTGGTTGCAGAATTCCAGTAGGCTTTTGATGTTCTGCTTTAATACGACGGCAAACGTCACATTCAACAACATATCGAGCAATGTCCTGCTTCATTTTAGACCACCAATACCTTTGCCGGAGATCACGATAGATCTTGGTGCTACCCGGATGAATAGACAGTGGTGTATCATGTGCCTCCTTCATAACTTTGTCTGTCATAAGCTCGAAACGAGGTACTACAATGCGATCTCTGAAGTACAAGGTTCCATCTTCAACAAGCGAGAAATCTCTGGACTTTTCAAGGTCGAGATCTCTTTTCTTCTGATCAATTTCAGTGTCTTTTGCTTGCGCAGACTTAACAACTTTTTCAAGATTTGGTTGCAGAACCAGGGTACTAAGAGAACCCTGAGGAACAATGTGGAGGTTCAACTTGCGAAGTTCTTCATGAAGCCGGGGTTGAGCTCGCTGAACCATGAGATTGTTGCAATAAGACTTGCGACTCAAAGCATCAGCCATTACATTAGCCTTACCAGGGGTATACGAAATACCGCAGTCATAGTCCGTGATTGCTTCCATCCATCTCTGTTGACGGAGATTCAGATCCGGCTGAGTGAACAAATACTTCAGACTTTGATGGTCAGTGTAGATTTCGCAACGATTACCGAGAAGGTAATGTTGCCACAACTTTAGTGCATAGATAACTATAGAAAGTTCGAGATCATGCACTGGGTAGTTTTCTTCATGAGGACGCAACTGTCGTGAGGCATAAGCAATCACTTTATGCTCTTGCATCAGGACACAGCATAATCCTTGACGAGAGGCGTCGCAATAAATGACGAATTCCTTGCGAGAATCCGGAGGAGCAAGCACTGGAGCAGAGGTCAGCTTGTCCTTGAGAGTCTGGAAACTTTCCTGACATTTGTCTGTCCACTCAAACTTAACGCCTTTGTGAAGCAGATTAGTCAGAGGCTTGGTAATCTTGGAAAAGTTCTTGACAAAACGGCGACAATAGCTGGCGAGTCCGAGAAAAGTTCTCACTTGCTTGACATTCTTCGGAGGAGTCCAGTCAAGAATAGACTGAACTCGTTCTGGGTTGACAGCAATGCCATCCTTGGAAATCACATGACCAAGGTAGGTCACTTCGGATAACCGGAATTCACACTTGGAATACTTGGCATATAGCTGATGCTCTCGGAGCTTTTCCAGCACAAGACGAAGGTGTTCAGCATGTTCTTCCTTATTCTTGGAAAATACCAAGATATCATCCAGATAAACCACGACGAACTTGTCGAGGTAATCCATGAAGATATAATTCATCAGTCGGGAGAACGTAGCTGGATCATTAGTTAAGCCAAAGGACATGCCGGTGTACTCGTATGAACCATAGCGAGTAACGAAAGCGGTCTTTGGGATATCCTCTTCACGGACTCGGATCTGATGATAACCCAACCTCAAGTCGAGTTTAGAGAATACTGAAGATCCAGCAAGTTGATCATACAGATCGTTGATCTGAGGAAGCGGATACTTGTTCTGAATTGTGGCCTGGTTAATGGGCTGGTAATCTTAGACCAACCAATTTGTACCATCTTTCTTCTTGACAAAGAGAGAAGGTGCTCCCCATGTAGAGGAACTTGGACGAATGAAACCCTTGCGAAGTGATTTGTCGATTTCCTCCTTAAGCTCAAGGAGTTCATGCGGCGGCATCTTGTAGGGACGCTTAGCAATAGGAGTAGTGCCTGGTTTCAAGTCGATAACAAACTCGATAGCTCTAATAGGGGGTACTCCTGGAAGTTCTTCTGGAAAGACATCTTGGAAGTCGCGAATGACTGGAACGTTTTTGATTCCCTCAAGACGAGAAGCGTTCAAAGCATTCAGGGAATAAATCTGGGCTTCGGCATTTTGAATGAAATGAGCATAGTAGTTTACTAACTCGTTCGAGGGGTGCAGGAGTTGAACGACTTTAGTGGCACAATGGATAGAAGCAGTATGAGCTTTCAACCAATCCATTTCCAAAATGAGGTCAATGTTGGATGACTTCAAAAGAATGGGAGAGACATGGAATTCCAACCCCTCAATTTCAACGGTAACGTTGTGGCTAACCATGGTGGTTTGACATTGGCCCGCGGGAGTGTTTACCACTAGTGGGATGTTCATCTCCTCATATTTAATGCCATGCATGTATGCAAAAGTTTCTGATATGAATGAATGCGATGCTCCTGAATCAAATAAAATAGAAGTTGGTACTGAATTAACGAGAAGAGTACCCAACACAGTAGCAGGTTGATCTTGAGCTTCATTCAGATCAACATGATAAGCTTGACCACGACCATAAGAAGGTTTGACATTGTTGTTGCGGGCCTGGTTGTTGCCACGGCCATTTCCATGGCCAGCAGGGGGAAATGCAAGCTGATTCTGGTTCAGAGTGCAGTCTTTGGAACGGTGACCTGGACTGCCACACTTGAAGCAGCGCCCGTCTTCGGGACGGAGAGCAGGAGCTTGAAATAGTGGAGCTTGAGGTCTTGGCTGCCTCAGAGGTGGAGGAGGCAGACGAGGGGCAGCATACGACGGCCTTGGAGCAAGAATAGTCGGGCGGTACATGCTGTGAGGAATCCATATACGGCGCTTCTATGAGGACGAGCCCGAAGATGAGCCCGCGTCACAGGTGTGCTTGAGAGCATCCTTGTGATCCTTCAGACCAGTCTAACCTGAATGGCCTTGTTCACCAAGGTGGCGAAGTCGGCGAAGTCTTGGACAAGCAGTGCTAACTTGATATCAGGGTTGCGCCCTTCACGGAACTTCTCCTGTCTGCGGGCATCAGTATCAATGTCTTCCTCAGCATAGCGAGATAATTCAAGGAACTCCCACTGGTAAACTTCCACAGTCTTGCTGCCCTGGGTAAGGTTGCGGAACTCCCGCTTCTTCCGGTTCATAACTCCTTGCGGAATGTAACGGGCACGGAAGGTAGCTTGGAACTCCACCCAAGTGATGATGGTTCCAGCAGCTAGGGTATGCCTGTGGCTGTCCCACCATTGAGCTGCGGGGCCCTTCAGAAAGTAGGATGCGAAAGTGACATAGCTGGCAGGGGCAACATTGGCTGACTCCATTTCGTAAGTGATGTCACGGAGCCAGTCATCAGCATCTAGCGGCTGCACTGAGTTACAGAAGACAGCTGGATTGAGGTGCACAAACTCTTGCAAAGTTATTGAGGCTGGCTGCTTGTTGGCATTCGGACGGGGAAACTGATCCATAATCCCTTGTATGAATTGACGGTTCAGTTCAAACTGTTGCATCATTCCAGCCATATAATCGGGCGGTGGTGGATTGTTGGCACCACGGCCACGACCTGCGGGTCTAACCATCCTGCTAAAATTCAACAGGGGTAGTTTAGAAACGAGCATTTACATGTGTATGGAATCATTCATGAAGTAACATGCACAACAAATGGAGTGCATTAGATACATCAACATAGTCAACATGACATACAGATCCATACATAGATTCGGTTACAAGCCAGTGTTTCAACAACGGAAAGGAAAGCTAGACCCACTAGGCGGCACGCATGCACGCGGTGGAGGGATACAACAACGGGACATAGCGATAGCTACATCAATGTCAGAGAAAACCACTGAAGCCAGGCAGCTGCAAGTGACGACGCAGGGTGCCCTCGATGTAAGGATCCTGCGCTCCGTGAACACTCTGGTGCAGAACCTAGTCCCGAACTGGAAGAAGAGGACCACATGGAGGAGTACAACCTCCAACAGCAGGCCACTCAAGACCTGGTGGCATCTCCGTCCTGCGCGGGTAAAGGATGTACTCTAGATGTATCCCTGCACGGACTGCTGGCAGCAACTGTGTCAAAGTGTCGTAAAGACAAGCACGAGTGGCGTACAACTCGACAGCAAGAGCTCGGGCAGTGCGATCCAGAGCCTCAGTGTACTGAACCAAAACCTGCGGGTCATAACGACGTCGCACGTAAGGGGTATAGACATCAGTGTAATATCCACTCTCATCCCCAGCGGGGGCATAAGGGATATATCTGAAAGCAGTCTCCTCCAAGCGACTGTGCTCTCCACGGAGACGGGCAATAGCTGTATAGGCAGCATCATGGACTGCCATGTCAACAGTCTCTCCAACACCATGAAAGGTGTGCAACTCAGTGATGGAGTTGTTCTGCCGATCAAAGATACGTACCACAGCGTGGTACTACTCCTGGTTGAACTCGTGGTAGTCCTCGTAAACAGTGTACTCAGGGTACCAGCAATATCCCAGCCTGGTCAAAAGGTCGACCAGGATAGCAGGGAACCCAGTCGCATCAACAGCCATAGTGTGGCGTACGAGCTGTCTTGCAGGACGCATCTGAAACAAGGGAGTGCAAAATGTCATGAGACAGTGTGAGAAGCAAAAGATAACTTTGAAGGAATGTTTGCAGATAATCCAGCTCTCCGGGTGAATGTGAACACGAGAACCTAATGTTAGAGTTAGCAAAATCTTTAACCCGAATAGGAGAGAGATCAGACCACAGAGTAAGGAAGAGGAATAAAAGATCTTAACCCATCCATTGGCGACGTGGGCCCGTAAGCCACACAGCCATGTTAGTAAAACAGTTTTTCGAAGATTAGACTCAACTTCAGCCAAGGAGTTGGGAAGGGGGTTCCTACAGGCAGTCGGCTCTGATACCAACTTGTGACGCCCCCGACTTAATCGTGCACTAATCATACACGCAAATGCACACGATCAAGCCTAAGGACTCACGGGAATATATCACAACACAACTCTAAACACAAATAAAAGTCATACAAGCTTTATATTACAAGCCAGGGGCCTCGAGGGCTCGAATACCTAAGCTTGAGTCATACAAACATCAGCGGAAGCATCATATATGTGAGTACAGACATAAAAGTTAAACAAGTTTGCCTTAATAAGGCGCAGGCCTCCTGCCTGGGAGCCTCCGAGTCTACACCTGGTCGTCAGTCTCCACGTAGTAGTACGCTCCACCGGTAGGGTAGTAGTAGTCGTCGGCGGGAGCAGCTGGCTCCTGGGATCCGTCATCTGGTCGCAGCAATCGGATATGGGGGAAAAAGGGGAAGCAAAGCAACCGTGAGTACTCATCCAAAGTACTCGCAAGACTTACATCAGATCTATTCTATGTATGCATCGGTATCAAAGGAGGGCTGTATCTGTGGACTAGACTGTAGAAATGCCAGAATAGGGGGAAGGCCTAGCCTATCGAATACTAGCAACTTGCAGCATCTTGCAGCATTAGAAAAGTGTAGATTAGTACATAGAAAAGTAATAAGCAAGTAGTAACAACGCCCAGAGATCCTTCCTCGACCCCTGCGAGAAAGCGATCCCGGAGCTAACATATCAGTTTAGTAACACAAATATCCAGTTCTAGTTGTAGTAGATCGGGATACTCTCTGAGCGTCCTGTTAACGTGGACACGGCTATTCGAATAGATATACTTCCCTGCAGGGGTGCACCAACTTACCCAACATGCTCGATTAACTCTGGCCGGACACACTTTTATCGGGTCATGCCCGGCCTTGGCCGATCGACACATCGTAGTCCTACCTAGGCTCAACAGAGAGGCCAGCACGCCGGTCTAACTCCTAAATGCGAAGGGGTCATGGGCCAATCATCCTTTGCAATCCTGCGCATTGCGAACGTGGTCGGTGAGCAGACCTAGCCCCCTTAATACAAGCGCAGGCTTTCCCAGTCCAACCTGGCGCGCGCCACTCAATTGCTGACATCTGAGAGCTTTTGGAAGAATCGTACGACGCCGAGTGCCCATACTTATTCCCGCGTGGTGGTTAGTGCGAAAAGGGCCAGAGGCCTACTCAGATCATATATCCTAACCCGTTAGTGTGCTGGGAGCTCGCGGTGACAATCAGTGATCCACGATCTGTGGTCCCGTCGCTCTGTCTCGTGGACTTACGGCAAGGGCCAGGAATGCCCGGCCATGCCACGTAATTATCTCGCGGGTACCCTCACGGTCAACCCGACTCCACATCTCTCACGGGTACCCCTCGGGGTCGACCCGCCTTTGACAAAGGTCTGAGGTAAAAGTCATGGTAACCGTGTGTTCATCACATCAAGGGGGAATCCAAGGAATCACCCTCGTTGGAATCCTACTCGATGTAATCCGTCAAGGAGAACCAGGAGGAATCACCCTCGATGGTCCACACATGAGGGGTTGCACGACAGAGTCATCATCGGGAAGGGGAGAGCGAGGAATCACCCTCTGCAATCACCACCGATGTGCTATACTACAGAGATATCATCAGGAGTGCAGTACGAGGTATCACCCTCGGCACTCAATAGTAGCCCTGTAGAGTTGTACACCTAAGGGTGTTGTGCGGTGATGTGTCGGTCTCTACACATCGATCACAATGATCGAGGCACTGGTAACAAAGCGGGGCAACAGGGACTAGGGTGAGGGGGTCACTGATGGATCACTAACCAACCTATACTAAGCATTTAGGATGACAGGTAAAGTAACAACAGTAGGTTACAAAAATAGGCTATGCATCAGAATAGGAGCAATCAATTACAGTAGCAAATTCTAATGCAAGCATGGGAGAGAAAGAATAGGCGATATTGGAATGATCAAGGGAGGGTTTACTTGCCTGGAAGCTCTGCTAAAAAGGTCTGGTCATCAGGGGCGTAGTCGTACTCGGCAGCAGCGTCGGTCTCAGGGTATACCGGAGAGAAGAGGGGGAAGAAACAATAAATAAAAGCAAACAATGCAACACAGATGCATGGCATGGCAGTATGCTGTGCTAGGGGTGACCTAATGCAGCACTACACGTTTCAGACGGAGCGGGAAAATATCTGGGGATGTTTTCCCGGCTTTAGGCATCTGTCAGACAGATGAACCGGAGGGAAGGTTCCATGTTTGCGGTGTTGTGGGCATGTGACAGCTACATGGAGGGCATATTTGGGTTCGTCTCGTTTTTCTGATCAACTTTCATGTAGAAAACTTTTTCATCCGATCTACGGTTTATTTTCTATGATTTTTCAAAGTTTTAAACATTTTATGAAATTGTTTTAAATAATAAATTCGACAGAAAAGGAAATATGATGTCAGCATGAGGTCAGGGTGACGTCAGCAGTCAAATCCAGCTGGTCCAGGTCAAACCTGACCACTGGGACCCACATGTCACACACAGTGAGCTAATTAGAGATTGTTTAAACTAATTAAAGATTAATTAGAGGGTGGGCCCCATCTGTCAGTGGCTAATTAGTAATTAGATTATTTTTTAAATGTAAATTAGTTTAATTAGTGGTGGGGCCCGTCTCTCAGTGATTCAGTTTAATTACTAGTTTTAATTAACAGATTATTTATTTATAAAATCATTTTAATTAAACGTGGGGCCACATGTCAGTGACCCAGGCTGCCCAGTCAGTAGGGTTGACTTGGTCAACCCAGCCAACGGGACCCACTGGCAGCGACCCAGTGTGGGCCCCAGAGGCGCCCACGTCAGCGCCGTCGCCGGAGCAACTCCGGTGACCAAAACGCGCGGTGGCGCGCTCGAGAGCTCACCGGAAAACGTGCACGGGGCACGGCTGGGGGCGTTCTTGGGCTCTACGGGACGCTGGGAACGCGCCTCGTCCAATGGTGCCACCCACGCAAGCCGGGGTGGTCGGGAACGACAGCGGCCGGAGTTCGGGGCTTCGCGGGATCGGCGAACTAGCGTGCACGCAAGCGATTTGAAGGGCCAGGCCGCACTATTGGAGTGCCCCGAGCACAACGGTGTGCTCGGGCGGCCATGACAACGACGGGAGTAACGGCGGCGAGCCGCACGGCGGAGCTGGGCTCGGCCATGGTGAATGTGCTCGCAAGAGCTAGCAAGCGACGACGCGAAGAGAGGGGAAAGGGAGCTAGTTTTATAGCGGTCCTGTAGATGTGCTTAGCTAGCTCGGGGGAGGCTCGGGGCGGCCGGGATCATCGATGAACGGCGGCGGCGATCCGAGGAAGAAACGGCTCGATCCGGGGCTGTGGTGCACCCGGGCTCGAACGGAGGCCCGTAGAGGAAGTAGTCAAGGCGGGCGCGTCTCCCAGACACGACAAGGCGGCGAGGAGGGCACGGTGGCCGCGAGGTTACGGAGGGGCGGCCATGGCTGCACGCGAGAGAGGTGGGAGAGAACGAGGGAGGGGATAGGAGGGGCGCTAGGGTTTGCCAGGGGAACGAGGAGGGGTCCTTATCCCCTCCACGAGCTCTGTAGCAGGCCGCTGTCGAGCAGAGGAGAGGGGGGGGCGTGGCGAGTGCGTGCACGGCGACGGAGAGGAGAGAGAGATGAGCAGGAGGTGGGAGGAGACAGGCGATGGGCTGGGATGGGCCTGGCACTGTGGACTAGAGCCCAGTGCCACGACGGCCCTTTTTCCTTTTTCTTTTTCCCTTTCTGTTTTTCCCCTTTTGTTCCTGTTTTGCAAATCATTAAGCCCAAAAGTGACTTTTGTAAAATATGTAGTTGGGCTCAATAATTATTGTGCAATATACCTCAGTGCCACAAAAAGTTTGGGGCCAATATAATTTCATTTGAATTTTCTATTGCATTTAAAAGAGTCAAAAGGGTGCTGTTGGCCCTGTTTTCAAGATGTTAGAGCCATCTTGGAAATTTAGGTGATGTTGTTTTCCTGAACATAAATAGTTATGGAATATTTCCAAAATTATGAACTATTTAGTTTCCAAATTTAAACAACTTTTATTTTCACCTCATATTTGAATTTCAATTTGAGTTGGATTTTGAAATGAGATATGTGTCCAATGTGATCAAGCCTTGCAAATCAAAATGACTTAGCATAATCATGAGGATCACTGTAGCTCATTACATAGGGGTGTTACAGGTGACAATGGGGTATTCTATTGAGTCACTTGATGTATGTTTTGGTAATCAACTTGCAGATTCCCGTGGTGACATTCGGGTAATCTAGGCACATAGGTTGATACATGTTTTCATCCTACTTTCTCTGATAGAAACTTTGGGGTACTCTTTGAAGTTCTTTGTGTTGGATTGAATATTATGAATCTGAAATAGTTTGATGCATATCGAATAACTGACTCACGGATACTTGTGGTGACATTGGAGTATCTAGGTGACATTAGAGTTGATTGAAGCGTATCATATGGTGGTATTGTAGTACAAACTCTAGGGCCGTTTGTGACACTTATAGGGATGGATCAATAGATTGATCAGAAACATAACTTTGAGGTGGTTCGCTAATTTCATCTTATGTTCTCCGCTATTGATAAGAACTTTGGAGTGATTCTTTGTCGCACATTGAGGGATTGTTATATGATTCAATTATGTTAGCACTGTTTAGAGATTGCACAAGTGAAAGTATGAACCCTAGGCCTTGTTTTTAAGCATTGCAATACCGTTTGTGCTCACTTTTGCTACTTGTTATCTTGCTGTTTTTATTATTTCAGACTACAACAACCTATATCTACTAGCCATACTACACTTGTATCATCATCTCTTCGCCGAACTAGTGTGCCTATACAATTTACCATTGTATTGGGTGTGTTGGGGACACAAGAGACTCTTTGTATTTTGATTGCAAGGTTTTTTGAGAGAGACCATCTTCATCCTACACCTCCCACGGAGTGATAAACCTTAAGTCATCTTGAGGGAAATTTGCTACTGTCCTACAAAACTCTACGCTTGGAGGCCCAACGGAGTCTACAAGAATAAAGTTGCGTAGTAGACATCAAGCTATTTCTGGCGCCATTGCCGGGGAAGTGAGTGCTTTAAGGTATATATTTAGATCTTGCAATTGAATCTTTTTGTTTCTTATTTATCACTAGTTTGGCTTTATAAAAGAAAACTACAAAAAAATGGAAGTGAAGTTGCATCAAATGCTTTACCTTTATGATGTCTTTCTTGAAAATGACGGATCAGAAAATTGTGCTAAGGTTGTAGAAGAAGAATTTAGTAAAATGTTTAATATGAGACCTTTGAATGATGAGCATGACTGCAATATTGTTAGTACGCTTGTTATGAATATCCACAATGCTAATGATGATTGCACTAGTCATGCTAAAAATGTTTCTTATAAGGATGTCAATTTTTGTAGTTAGCATAGACCTTGTGAAGACATGCCAATAAGGGATGATAGATTTTGTAAGAAGCATAAATATCGAAGAACCCAATGGTTGCTTAAGATGCTAGATGATTATGCTAAAGAATTATGTTCTCTTCTTCCCATTACTTGTGAACTTTGCAATGAAGGTGGTCATCTTAATTTTCAATGCATACAATTTTATTATCGAATTGCGTACAAATATTGTCATGATATGATCACCCTTGAACATTATAATGAACTTAGTCTGTTTTTGGGGTACGAAGAAGTGACACATAAAAATAATTGGTTTGAAGCATTAATTCACACGAAAAATCTTGTACTTGATCTAAGGGAAATTTGTATGTATTGTGTGGTAAATTGTAATGAGAATGCTTATCTTGCCAATTATATAAAGATGGGAAAATAAATAGAATATAAAGAGGATACTAATGAAAGGGAAAAGATTTCACAATTTCCTCCTATTGTTTCTCATGATGAATCGGGTGACGAAGAGGAGCTTCCTATCCAACCAATCTCTTCAATAAGAAGCTCGAAAGAATTAATTAAACCCATACACAATGTGGTGAAGAAGAAGAAAAGAAGGAAAAGCAGAGGTAAAAAGGTATCTCTCCCAAGTAATGTTTCTCCCATTGTGGTTGTGCCTCATGAGAATGAATCAAAAAGTATTGTGGAAGATGATGAACTTGATATTGTTTTTTGGTCATATGGCACAATGTCCGAACGAACTATTGAGGATGATTTTGTTATGCTTATTACTTGTTATGATAATTATGATTGGGAAGATAATGATACTTCTTATAATTTTGAAAATCTTTTTGGCACCAACTTGGAAAATTATGATGATAATAATTGTTATACTATTGGTGCTATTCATACTATTAATGATAAGAGTGATTATGCCAACGATATGCAAAGCCACAAGCTTGGGGATGCTATGTTTGATGAGAATGACATGTTTGAGAATGTATTTTCTGCAAATAATGTTTATCTTAAGCTTGGGGATGCTATGCTTAATGAAGATGATCTTTTTAGCCCCCCTACTTTCAATGATCAAATTTATTATGATGATAGCATGCCTCCTATTTATGATGATTGCAATAATTATGAAAGTGGGTTTGGAAGAGTGTCAACTATAGGTAATGATTATCCCACTATTTTTGGAGGGTGTTGAATCTTATTTTAATGATAAAAGTGGATTTGGAGAGGTCATGACTTTATTTAGTGATGATTCCACTATTTCGGAAGAGGTTTCAATTGATTATGATGGGAACAAAGTTGCTACTTATGATGATTATTGTCATGATACTTATATTATAAAAAGTAGTGATAATTATTCTTATAAAACTTTTCATAATTATGAATACCCTTTTACTAAACATTACTCTTTTAATGTGGAATCAATTTATAGTGTTCAAGTCTTATAAGATACTCCCACTATTATGAATGAGAAGAAATTTGCTTATGAGAGAAGTAATAAAAATTCTATGCTTGTAGATCAAGAAAAGAATGTTTTGTGTGATAGCTATATTGTTGAATTCATTCATGATGCTACTGAAAATTATTATGAGATAGGGACATATGCTTATTGATATCTCAATAATATGAAGTTCCCTCTCTACGTGTTGAAACTCTTAAAGTTGTCCTTGTTTTGCATTCCTATGCTAGTTGATTCTCGCTCCAATAAATTGTTTACTTACAAAATCCCTATGCATAGGAAGTTTGTTAGGTTTAAATGTGTTTTACATATGCGTCATGATGCTCTTTTATGTGTTTCAATGCTTACTTCTATGTGAGCATCATTAAAATCATCATGCCTAGCTAAAAGGCATTAAAGAAAAGCGCTTGTTGGGAGGCAACCCAATATTTATCCTTACTGTTTTTTGTGTGTACACATGATTAAGCTACTGTAGTAATCATGTTTTATATGTTTTCTTTCAATAATGTGCCAAGAAAGACCTTTGGGATAGTGCAAATGCTTGTTAATTTGGTTCTGTGGAAAAACAGAAAGTTTAGCGTCCAGTGCATGATTTTACATTCTGTACTGGAGTGTGAGAAACTTTTGAAATTTTTACAAATTACTGCTATACAATTTTTTTACGTTGTCCTAAGTTTTCAGAATTTTTGGAGGTACAGAAGTATGCTTTTTAATTCGCTCACCACATGCTGTTCTGTTTTTGACAGATTCGGTTTTTATTGCATAGTTTGCTTGTTTTAGGGTTTCCATAGCTTATATTGTGAGATATAAATTGTGGAAATGATAGAATACAATAGGTATTATGTGAGAACAATTATGAATCTTGTCTTGACAGTACCTAAGTGAATGATTTATTTTCATACTAACCTATCTCACGAGTTCCGTTAAGTTTTGTGTGATTGAAGTTTTCAAGTTTTGGGTGAGATGACGATGGAAGAAGAATAAGGAGTGGCAAGACCCTAAGCTTGGGGATTCCCTTGTCACCCCAAGGTAATTTTCAAGGAAGACTCAAGCGTCTAAGCTTGGGATGCCCCGGAAGGCATCCCCTCTTTCGTCTTCAATCTATCGGTATACGTCACTTGGAGCTATTTTTTATTTGTCACATAATATGTGTTTTGCTAGGAGCATCATTTTGTTTTGTTTGGATTTTATTACTGTTATCAATAATCATGTTTTGTATCTTTTATTTCAATAAAATGTCAAGTATAGCCTTTACCATGCTCAGTTTGCAAGTTCATGAGTTGCTGTTTGAAAACAGAAAGTTTTCTGTTATGTCCAGAATATTCCTGAATTGTCATAACATGATAAAAATCTTAAATTTTTACACAGTAAGCATGCATGAGTTCTCTGTCATGTGGTAAATTTTCAGATTTTTTGTTGCAAGGGAAGTATATTTTTTATTCCTCCTTTTCAGACTGTTCTGTTTAGATAGATTGCTGCTATAGTTGCATTGTTTGCATATGTTTGCTTGTTTAATGTTTCTATTAGGTGATAGGAGTATTAAATATGCAGATATATTTACTATGCAATTTTCAATTATAATTTTAGTGATTTTCTATAGTAGATAATGTTAAGGTTTTGAGTTGATTTATACTAACTTATCTCACGAGTTCTTGTTAAGTTTTGTGTGGATCAAGTTCTTAAGACCCAGGGAAACTTTGATATGAGAGGAATTAAGGAGACACAAGAGCTTAAGCTTGGGGATGCCCAAGGCATACCAAGCTAATATTCCACCTTTCTTCGTCAACAACTATCGGTTAGTCTTGGTTGAGCCTAAGTTTTTATTCGTTCACATGATATGTGCTATCATGGAGTGCCCTTTTATTTTTGTTTTGTTTGCTGTTTAATAAAATCATTAGATCTAAAAGTTTTTATTGAGAGAGAGTTTATACATAGCTACTTAATTATTTGACTACTCATTGATCTTCACTTATATCTTTTGGAGTAGTTTGTCATTCGCTCTTGTGCTTCACTTATATCCCAAGAGTAAATTCTTGAATGAATTGGATATCATAAATCTGAAATTATCCATGTTCCATATGCTTAGTAATATTTTCACATTAGGTTTACAAAGTAAAATCTATTGAGATTTGACAATCACAATATTGGCCATACAAGCAATTCATGAAAGATTAGTATAAGATAGAGAAATTTCACATACAAATATATCATCTTGGATATCTTTTATGATTGTGAATACCCATTAATTATTTTTAAACTTGATCAAATAAATTGAAGTTGGACAAGGAAGACAACTAATGAGTTATGTTTGGGTATGTTTGCATAGAAGTTATATTGTTATGGATCCTCCAACATGTGGTGCTTATTTATAATCTTTGCTAGCCAAAAATTTCTGTACTAAGTGGGAATACTGCTTGTGCATCCAAAATCCTTGAGAAGGTTTCTTCCATGAGTGTCCACCATACCTACCTATATACGGTATTACCCTACCATTCCAAGTAAATTTGCAGGTGCCATCTCTAAAACCTTTAAATGAACATTTGTTTTGTGTGCCCGTACCGCTCATGGAGCGATGGAGTTGTCAATATCTTCCATGCTAAGTATGTTTTACTCACCGACGAGAGTTTATTCACTCGTCTTGCACGAGACAGGCTGGTAATTGGGATGCTCAGTCCCGTTAAACAAAAACAAAGAAAAATATAATAAAACAAACTCCCCCTGGAAAGTTGATTGTTTGGAGGGCACTCGAGGATTCGCCTAGCCATGGATTGTGTCTGTATGGTTGCGGGGGAGTAAATCTTTTCCTTTATGTATGGGAACCGCGATTAATGTGTTTAGCATGGAAGATATTGAAAACTTTGTCGTTAAACCGTTGACAGGAAAAGTAGACCTCTCAACTGAAATTATCTCTGTTTTAAGCAATGAGCTCTGGCACATTATCAAATCCATGCTTCCCTCTGCGAAGGGCATATCTATTTACTTGTCATGTCGACTCAACTTCTTATTCCAACCTTAATTATTCTCCACTTGGCAAGCATTGTGTGGTGGGGAAAGATCCAGGCACATATATCTAGTCAAATATATTTGATCATGAGTTATTATTATTGACAATTATCTCTATGATAAGTAAGTGGGTGGCAAAACATTAAGCCCCTATCTTCCTCTGTGTTCGATGGATGCTATTTGTTCTAAAAATATGCTTTGAGTACTCGCAATCATAGAAGATTATATGATAATTGAGTATGTGCAGCTCTTGCCTAGACTTTTCTGAAAATAAGTTGAATTGTAATTGTTTGGTGACTAAGAACATAGGTTGTTAAGTTTCAAGAGAATGCATTGTTTAAACCATAACATGTGAACTGATTGCTACTTTATCATGATGAGTTTTATGAGAAAGAGTTGCTGTTTATGATGCTAGGAAAAGTGATAGAAATTATCATTGATCAAACTTATGCACTATGCTAGCATTCACACTTCATAAATTATTTATTTTATCATTTACCTACTCGAGGACGAGCAGGAATTAAGCTTGGGGATGCTGATACGTCTCCATAGTATTTATAATTTTTTATTGTTCCATGCTATTATAGTATCAATCATGGATGTTTTATATGCAATTATATGCTATCTTATATCATTTTTTGGGATTAACCTATTAACTTAGTGCCCAGTGCCAGTTGCTGTTTTCTGCATGTTTTTGGTTTTCCAGAAAATCCATATCAAACGAAGTCCAAATGCCATGAAAATTTACGGTGATATATTTTTTGGAACATAAGAGACCCCCGAAGCTTTGAGGAAGGACCAGAAGACCCAAGAGGGAGTCACGAGCTCACCCGTCATGCCCTGGGGGGTAGGGAGGGGCGTCTGAGCTCGTGGGTCCCATGTAACTCCGATTGGCGTGAAACTAACGCTGAAAATTCTTATAAATCGGGAAACCCCCAGAAAGAAACCTAGTACTCCCACGCCACCGCCGCAAGCCTCTGTTCCGAAGCGATCTCATCTATAATTCTTTTCCGGCACCCTGCCGGAGGGGGAAATCATCACCGGAGGCCATCTTCATCATCCCGGTGGTCTCCATGACGAGGAGGGACTATCTCACTCTCGGGGCTGAGGGTATGTACCAGTACCTATGTGTTTGATCTCTCTCTCTCTCTCTCTCTCTCTCGTGTTCTTGATTTGGCATGATCTTGATGTACCACGAGCTTTCTTAATATAGTTGGATCATATGGTGTTCTTCCCTCTCTATCTTGTTGTGATGAATTGAGTCTTTCCCTTTGATGTTTCATTATTATCGGATTGAATATTTTGGATATGAGATCACTTGGTGTATGTCTTGGATGTGGATACCCATGGTGACAATGGGGTATTCTATTGAGTCACTTGATGTATGTTTTGGTAATCAACTTGCGGATTCCCGTGGTGACATTGGGGTAATCTAGGCACATTGGTTGATACACCTTTTCATCCTACTTGCTCCGATAGAAACTTGGGGTACTCTTTGAAGTTCTTTGTGTTGGATTGAATATTATGAATCTGAAATGGTTTGATGCATATCGAATAATTGACTCACGGATACTTGTGGTGACATTGGAGTATCTAGGTGACATTAGAGTTGATTGATGCATATCATATGGTGTTATGGTAGTACGAACTCTAGGGCTGTTTGTGACACTTATAGGGATGGCTCAATAGATTGATCGGAAAGATAACTTTGAGGTGGTTCGCTACCTACAACTATTTCATCTTACGTTCTTTGCTATTGATAAGAACTTTGGAGTGATTCTTTGTCACAAAAGAGACGCTTTGCATTTTGATTGCAGGGTTGTTTGAGAGAGACCATCTTCATCCTACACCTCCCACGGATTGATAAACCTTAGGTCATCCACTTGAGGGAAATTTGCTACTGTCCTACAAAACTCTGCGCTTGGAGGCCCAATGGAGTCCACAAGAATAAAGTTGCGTAGTAGACATCAGTTGTATGAACCTATTACGTGTTATGATCCGTATACCCCAAGGTGACAATAATTGGGATTCACTCTGGTGATGACCGTAGCATGAGGAGTTCATGTATTCACTAAGTGTTAATGCTTTGTTCTGGTTCTCTATTAAAAGGAGGCCTTAATTACCCTTCGATTTCCTTATGGACCCTTCTGCCACGGGAGGGTTGGACAAAAGATGTTATACACGTTCTTATTATAAGCACGTATGACTATATACGAAATACATGCCCTACATTGAATTGATGAATTGGACCTATTGTGTATCGCTCTAGGTTGTGACTGTTGCATGATGAATGTCAACCATACCAAATATCCATCGCCTGATCCAATGCCTACGCTTTGCTCATATTGTCTTTGCTAAGTTACTACTGTTGCTATTGCTATTACAATCACTACAAAACTGCTACTGTCCTTGTTACTATTATTACTGCAGCTGTTACTATCTAACTATCATACTACTGTGCTACTAAACACTTTGCTGCAGATAAATAACTCTCCAGGTGTGGTTGAATTGACAACTCAACTACTAAGGCTCATAAATATTATTTGGTTCCCCTTGTGTCGAATCAATAAATTTGGGTCAAATAGTAGCCTCGAAGACGTTGCGATCCCCTATACTTGTGGGTCATCACGCACGGATTGCATTGCCGTCGCCAACTTGGATGTTGTGTCCCCGGAGGAGAACTGCTCTAGCATGTCATCAAGCAATGCCAGACACGGACTCTGCGTGTCCTTTGCCACATTGTGACGCCCCCGACTCAATCGTGCACTAATCATACACGCAAATGCGCATGATCAAGATCAGAGACTCACGGGAAGATATCACAACACAACTCTAGACACAAATTAAAGTCGTATAGCTTTATATTACAAGGCAGGCCACGAAGGCTCAAATACATAAGTCAGCGGAAACAACAATATCTGAGTGCAGACATAACTAAACAAGTTTGCCTTAAGAAGGCTGAGCAAAACAACGACATCTAGATCGAAAAGGCGCAGGCCTCCTGCCTGGGAGCCTCCGAACTACTCCTGGTCGTCGGTCTCCACGTAGTAGTAGGCTCCCTCGGTGTAGTAGTAGTCGTCAGCGGGACCAGCTGGCTCCTGGGCTCCGTCATCTGATCGCAGCAACCGGGTAGAGGGGAAAAAGGTAGGAAAGCAACCGTGAGTACTCATCCAAAGTACTCGCAAGACTTACATCAGAACTATGCTAAGTATGCATTGGTATCAAAGGGAAGGGGCTGTATCAGTGGACCAAACTTCAGAATGCCTGAGTAGAGGGGAAGGCCTAGCCTATCGAATACTATCATCTTGCAGCCTCTTGCAACAACAGAAGAGAATAGAGTAACATAGCATATAGTAACAAATATATATTAGTAACGCCCAAAGATCCTTCCTCGTCTACCGCGCGAGGAAGCGATCCCGGAGCCATCATGTCGGTTTAGTGTCACATGTATCGAGTTCTAGTTGTAGTAGATTGGGATACAACTCCGAGCGTCTGTTACCGTGGACATGGCTATTCGAATAGATAACTTCCCTGCAGGGGTGCACCAACTTACCCAACTCGCTCGATTAACTCCGGCCGGACACACTTTTCGGGTCATGCCCGGCCTCGGCTGATCGACACACCATAGTCCTACCTAGGCTCAACAGGGAGGTCATCACACTGGTCTACATCCTAAGTGCGAAGGGGTCATGGACCAATCGTCCAAAGCACTCCTGCGCGTTGCGAATGCGGCCTGGAGCAGACCCACCTCATTATACAAGCGCAGGCGGGTACCGTCCAACCGGGCACGCGCCGCTCCATTGCCGATGTCTCTGAGCTTTCGGAAGAATCGTACAACGCCGAGTGCCCATACTTATTGCCGTGTGGTGGTCAATGCGGAAAGGCCAGAGGCCTACTCAGATCATATATCCAAACCCATTAGTGTGTTGGGAGCTCGCGGTGACGATCAGTGCTCCTGTCACCCCGTCTCACGGTCTTTCGACAAGGGCCAGGCCCATCCCTCTCCTGGGGCGGTCTCTGCCTGCCCGGTTGTGCCGCGTCATTATCTCACGGGTACCCTCCTGGTCAACCCGACTTATTAAGAGATTGTCGGGAACTCAGGTCCACCTCTACCGGGGTGGTACCGCCTGTCCCTCCAGTCCCGCAGTAACAGTTAACGGGGAACATTTAAAGTAGTTGTGGGTCCATACCATCAAGGAGAACTCAGAGGAATCACCCTCGGTAGGTTCACACCTGAGGTAAAATGTCAAGGTGAACTTGGAGGAATCACCCTCGATGGGTTCACGCTTGAGATGCTGCACGACAGAGTCATCATCGGGAGTGGTGAGCGAGGAATCACCCTCGGTAAACCACACCTGATGTGCTACACTACAGAGATATCATCAGAAGTGGGACACGAGGCATCACCCTCGGCACTCGATAGTAGCCATGTAGAGTCGTACAACTAAGGGGGGGGGGGCACTGGTGGTGTATTCGGTCTCTGTTCATCGATCACACTGATTGAGTCACCGGTAGTAAAGCATGGCAACAAGGACAAGGGTGTGGGGCCACTGATGGATCACTAATCAGCCTATACTAAGCATTTAAGACAACAAGTAAAGTATCAACAGCAGGTTACAAAATCAGGCTATGCATCAGAATAGGAGCTATCAAATACAGTAGCAAAATCTAATGCAATCACGAGAGAGAAAGAATGTGCGATATAGGAATGATCAAGGGGTTTTTTCTTGCCTGGAAGCTCTGCTGAGAAGGACGGGTCATCAACGACGTAGTCGTACTCGGGGTTAACAGCAGTCTTGGGGTCTACCGGAGAGAAGAGGGGGAAGAAACAGTAAATATAAAGCAAACAAATGCATCACATTGCATGACATGACAGTATGCTATGCTAGGGGTGACCTAATGTGGTGCTAAGCATTACAGACAGAGCGGGAAAATATCTGGAAATATTTTCCTGGCCATAGGCAATTATCGGACAGACGATCCGGAGGGGAAGGTTCCATGTTTGCAGTGTTGGAGGCATGTGACAGGTACGTGGATGGCTTATTCGGATTCATCTTATTTTTCTGATCATTTTTCATATATAAATTATTTTCATCTGAGTTACGGATTATTTTATATGATTTTCCAAAGTTTAAATGATTTCTTAAATTTACTGGATTGATTTTATTTCGATAATTATTAAATAGTATATGCTATGGGTACACAGAAGTGTACCCAACACTATGCACATGTGGCGGACAGGTGGGGCCAGAGTCAAAGTCAACATCCCAGTCAACGTTGATTGGTCAAAGGTGAACAGTGCAAGTGGGGCCCATTTGTCATTGTCTAATGTTTAATTAAAAGTAATTAGCAGTGGGGGGTCCCACATGTCATTGGCTATAGGCTAATTAACTAAACAATTAAACTAACTGGTTAAATTTACCCTAATTAAATTTGGGCCGGCCCCACTGGTCAGTGGCACAAGCCGGCCTCTCCTGCGGCTGGACACGCACGCACGCACAGAGGCGCCGGCGGCCAGGGCTAGGAACAGGCAGCTGCGGGCGCGGCCGACAGCAGGCGGTGCGGGCGGGGCAGGGGGCGGCCGGCAGCGGGCGCGGCAGCGGCGACAGGCAGGCAGAAAAGCATGGCGCGGCCGGCAGGCACGGGCCGCGACGAGCAACGACGGAGCGCAGCCGGCAGCGAGCAGCAGCAGTTAGTAGCGGCACCAGCAGTAGTAACCAACAGCAGGCAAAGCAGCGCAGCAGCAGGGGAGCAAGAGTAGCAGAGCAGCGGGATGAGCATCAGAGCAGCAGCAGCAACGCATAGCAGCAACAGCTAGCGGGAGCAGCCGCAGCGGAGCAGCAAAGCAGCCAAGCAGCAGTTGCGGCAATAGGCGGGGCTGTGCGAACGCGCGCGAGCGAGGCACAGGAGCCGTGGCCATGGGCAGGAGCAGGCGGCAGCAGCAGCAACACGTACGCGTACGCGAAAGCGGAGCTCCGGCCATGGCCGTGGGACGACGACATACGGCGATGGATCAAAGGGCAAAGCAAGGGAATCGGCAGAGGAGCTCACCGGGAGGGCACACGGTGGCCCGGTGATGGCTTAGTAGCGTAGATGGTACCTGGATTCGATGAAGAACGCCGGCGACCGAAGGTAGAAGAGGAGCTCGATCCGCTCGATGCAGGCCTTCCCAGCTCGAGCTGATCGTTGTAGTCAAAGTAGAGGAGGCAGACGAAGCTCCTGGTGAGATCTCAGTTGATGGGGACGACGGTGGCCACGCGGACGGAGGAGGCCATGGCGACGATGCGTCGGGCAAGCGCGGGGGGGGGGGGGGGGGGGAAGAAGAGAGCGAGTGGGGGAGTGGGGAAGTGGGCTAGGGTTTCTCCAGGGGGTCGGGGTGAGCTAGTAGGATGCCGGGGCGTCGCCGGATGGCTGGCACATGGCCAGGCGCGGCCATGGCGCCGGTGGATGCCTGCCACGGCGTCCTATGAACAGGAGGAAGAAGATGGCGCCGAGTGGGCTGGGCTATGCACTGTGGTCACTAAAGGCCCAGATGCACAGTGCCCGTTTGCATTTTTCCTTTTCCTTTTCTGTATTATTTTTCTGGCTGCTGTTTTGTATTTATTTGGAGTATCAAATCATTTTTGTTATATGTGAAACTTAGCACACAATCCAAACACATCATACAAAGGCTAGACACAAACTTTCAAATATTTTGGAAATGCTTAAATAATTGTTTTATTTCTAATGGTTTAATTAAATGATATATGTCCACTTTATTTGATGCTAGGGACAAAACGGTAATTCAAATAATATTGGTTTCTTCATGACAATTACCTAGTGAATATTTGCAACCCAACAAACATTTTTGTTTTGCTGTTTGAATAATAATAATAATTTTGACTTGCAATTTAAATTTGGATTTTGAATTTGATTTTTGGACAAGTGGCAATTTGCATAGTAATCATGATGACATGGCAACCATTAGGGGGAGATTACTGTAACATGATTATCGGGTTGTTACAAATCTCCTCCACTACAAGAAATCTCGTCCCGAGATTTAAGAGGTTGAGTTAAGGGAAAAAAATTGGTTACGAAAATCTAACGAGTCTTCTAGGACTTGGTTGCTCTTCCCGAAGAGGTTGATCTACTGCATTGAAGTCTTTATTTCTCTGCATCATGCGTCATGTCGAAGTTGTCATTCTTCCTTCAGGATCTTCATCGTACTTACGCAAAGGATAAGGGGTAAATTCGAAAGAACGAACCACTACAAGGTTGATTATCTGGTAGATAACTCAGGGAATGTGGCAGAAAGTATCTCTCGAATTGAATAAATGAAATATATCGAGAGCAAGATACATATATAAGAAGTTATAAGAAGTTTCAAGCAGGTAGGCAATCGTTCGATGCCTGAAACAAAGTCTGAAAGGGGTTCAGAGCAACGGGAATAAGTATTGCATCTGAAACCAGAATAGATCATCTCTAGGAAGGTGGCTCGTGAATTACATACGAAGCCAAGCGTGAGGAATAACTTAGGAAACGGGGATGTACATGAGAGTCAGGTTTCGATCCTGTGGAATTGTGGTTAGTGTGGATTAAGAGTAGGAAGGGCGGTGACATCTTGCGATAGCAAGGCATGTCAGAGGATAGCTTGTCAACTATGTCGACAACAACGTCGGTATCAAGGGCAGGGGACGAAAAGAACCAGTTTCGTGCTCGTTGAAACGAGGCGGACCAATAGGCAAAGTTCTCGTCCACCGGTGTTACCGGAATGTCATCAACAATAGTAATAGGGTTTTACTTGACAGGGTTGTACTTGGGGGTGTTGACATAAGCAGGGAATTATCACTGCTCAGATAAGTTAGATTACAAGAAAGGTTAAACAGACCAATGGAAAGGAAAATGTGATTATTCATAAGTATTAGGTGTATATCCTTCCCAAGGAAAAGCAAAGCATGATATACATGATAGGGCATCAAGTACAAAATCATTTAGATAAAGGGGCGAGGAAATTCATGATGTTACCCATTCAATGGTGTTTGGATAATTGATCAAGAAACATTTAGCATTGCGCTTCCAATGTTCTTATTGATGTTCGGAGTACCACAGTCATGCTTCGGGGTAGCAATAATATGGTGTTTCAAGTAAAGGTTGGGTGTGAAGATCACAAGAAATACAGAAGGAACAATTTCAAGAATAGCAAGGAACTTCAGGCATAACCAAAACATGACCAAGTCGGGGTTGGAAGGAAAGCAAGGATGTTGTCGATGGCAACACAGATTATTGAGGGGCAAGGATGATATTTCATATCATGAGTTTAATTGACATCTCAGAAGAAGTCAAAATGTTGACGATGATCACGACACATTTTGTCGAGAGGTTTCAAGAGGATGCAATCAAACAACGATGTCATCAAGCAAGGGAATGACGAAGTGGAAAGTTATGGGAACAACAGATAAGATGCAAGCTCGGCATCGGAGTTGCTTTTCAAGACAAAAAAATGATGTTGAAAACTCGACGTAAGCCTTGCTCACAGTCTGAAGAATTCATGCACCAAAGAAGGACGAGGTAGCACGGTCAAAGGTAGCATGATAAGGATGTAGCCGGTAGTCTAGGAATGACTAGATTGAGTTTAAATTTCCTAGCAACAAATTACTAGGGGTATTGAATTGGAGTGCGGATTTGATTCACTAATCGGTGTTCTCAGTTCACAACAACCCAGAACCCGTGGAATGACTAAGACAGGGAAAGGTATTACTTCATCAAAAATTCATAAGATGTAGTGCAATGGCATGATATCCTCGAGATATCCGAGGGTAATACTTGAAGGTAAAACAGAATAAAAGCTGAACTGGATCGTTGACCCGCGGACTGCTGATACTTTACCCTTGTCGAAAAATAGACGAGGCACTGGAATGGATTCCTTTTAGATATATCGAATAAGGACATCATGGTCGGAACCATAACTGCAAGGGGTCAAATTTAATGATACCGAAAGAATTATTCAAATGATTAAATATTTTACAAGAAGCTTCTGTGACGGTCTACATCGGTTCCATGGGCATGAACACAAAGTTCAAGGTCGACTCCCACTTCATCAATGCATAACCTTTCATTCGCTTCTTGTTTTCGAAGAAGTTGTAGTGTTGAAAATTTATGTGACAAAGCGCCAGTAGAGTATAACCCGCATAACTTTCGGGTTCACATAGATTAGAAAAGGCATAGGTTCAACCCATCGGGGCATCTTAGGAACATATACCACAAACTTCAGGAGTAATTAACACAAGCTCGAAAGCAGAGCATGGTTGACAAAGCAGAGGATACAATTTACCAAAGGCATTATGTATCCGAGGAAAAAACTCACAAGGTTATTGAATATGAAGGACACTGTCGGATAATAATCCAATAAAGGATTTGGCGGTCCACAAAGGATCTGATGTGAGTATCGGTACTCAACCAGAAGAAGAAAGAATGCAAAAGCATCAGGTTATGGAATCATCTAATCAACTCGAAGTATAAAATACAAAGAGTTTGCGATTTCTAAATCGAGGGATCAGAAGCAGACGCTCTGATCAAGGATGGATAAGTTGAATAGACTTAGGGGGGGGGCACAATCGATGGCAAATTGATTGGCCGAGAACCAACTCATGTTCAAAATGACGTCTGAGCCAGAAAGACGAATTCTAGGATTCGACTGATGATTGCGAGCGTTCGCAACATATTGAATCAAGGGACTTAAAATGATAGTGACAAAGGATGCCAATAAGATTACTAGACTTATGGAATTAACCATAATGCAAGCAGGCAAGGATGTCAAGAGCAATAGACTACTGAGGATTTCGGAAGATCGAAAAGCATTTCAAGGAATTTTGTGAAACACATGAACAACTAGGGATGAATTAAAACCCGATAAATGTGAGCAATTATTCGTAGGTGTATTCATGCGGAAATGGTGCTGCAAAGCAGTAGGCACAATGTATTCTCCAAATATCAGAGAGTAATTCGAGGCATCTTGTAATAACAAGAGCAACTGGGAATGAATGTATGAATGGCAAGGATGTATAGTTATCCACAGGGATTTATCGGTGGTAGGGAATCACAAAAGCGATGAGCACAAGGGTCTCGGGAAAGCATCGAAGAGTGCTTCGGGATATCTTGAAATATCCAGGGATGATCGAGAATGAGTTGCTCTCCGGAATGAAGTCATTACGTGAACCTAGAGTTAGAGTTAGCAAAATCATTTAACCCAAAAACAAGAGAGATCAGAATCCTAGAGTAAAGAAGAGGAATAAAAGATCCTAATCCCATCCATTTGCGATGTGGGCCCATAAGCCACACAACAATGTTAGTAAAATAGTTTTTCAAAGACTAGACTCAACTTCGGCCAAGAGTTGGAAAGGGGCTTCCTACAGGCAGTTGACTCTGATACCAACTTGTGACGCCCCTGACTCAATCGTGCACTAATCATACACGCAAATGCGCATGATCAAGATTAGAGACTCACGGGAAGATATCACAACACAACTCTAGACACAAATTAAAGTCATACATCTTTATATTACAAGCCAGGCCACGAAGGCTCGAATACATAAGTCAGTGGAAGCAACAATATCTGAGTACATACATAACTAAACAAGTTTCCCTTAAGAAGGCTAAGCAAAACAACAACATCTAGATTGAAAAGGCGCAGGCCTCTTGCCTGGGAGCCTCCGAACTACTCCTGGTTGTCGGTCTCCACGTAGTAGTAGGCTCCGTCGGTGTAGTAGTAGTCGTCAGCGGGATCAGCTGGCTCCTGGGCTCCGTCATCTGATCGCAGCAACCGGGTAGAGGGGGAAAAGGTAGCAAAGCAACCGTGAGTACTCATCCAAAGTACTCGCAAGACTTACATCAGAACTATGCTAAGTATGCATCGGTATTAAAGGGAAGGGGCTGTATCTGTGGACCAAACTGCAGAATGTCAGAGTAGAGGGGAAGGCCTAGCCTATCGAAGACTAGCATCTTGCAGCGTCTTACAGCAACAGAAGATAATAGAGTAACATAGCATATAGTAACAAATATATATTAGTAACGCCCAGAGATCCTTCCTCGTCTACCCCGCGAGAAAGCGATCCCGGAGCCATCATATCAGTTTAGTGTCACATGTATCCAGTTCTAGTTGTAGTAGATCGGGATACAACTTCGGGCGTCCGTTACCGTGGACACGGCTATTCGAATAGATAACTTCCCTATAGGGGTGCACCAACTTACCCAACATGCTCGATTAACTCTAGCCGGACACACTTTTCGGGTCATGCCCGGCCTCGGCTGATTGACACACCGTAGTCCTACCTAGGCTCAACAGAGAGGTTAGCACGCCGGTCTACATCCTAAGTGTGAAGGGGTCATGGGCCAATCGTCCTAAGCACTCCTGCGCGTTCTGAACGCGGCTTGGACCAGACGCACCTCCTTACACGAGCGCAGGCAGTTACCGTCCAACCGGGCGCACACCGCTCCATTGTCGACGTCTGTGAGCTTTCGAAAGAATCGTACGATGCCGAGTGCCCATACTTATTCCCGCGTGCACTACAACAGGACAGAGCTTTGGTAACACCGCCTTGTGTTACTACAGGCCCAAAAGTGTGTTACTAGGCCATAGAGTAACACAGTTTGTAATGTGTTCCATTAGACCGTGTTACTAAGTGGTGTCAACCGTGACACATAGTAATTGTTATGATATATTAAAAAATGAGTTACAATTTCATTCTAGTAACATGCGTATTATGTGTTACCAAACACACTGGTAACACATTTTTGTAATTATAGTAACACCATAGTAACATGTTTTCATAGACGTAGAACATTGATGGTAACATGTTTTTGTAACTATAGTAACACAAATTGTAACACATTTTTTTAGCATCGGAACACAACCGGTAACATAATATCCAAATATCGTAACACTATAATTTATAGTTGTCAACTACTCTAGTAACAAATTTTGTAACTATAGTAACACCATCGGTAACACTACTATATCAATATGGTAACATAAGTAATGTATTTGTTTTTTATTATTAACCACAAAATTCAATACCCATTTTATGGAATATAATTTTATTTAATAAAATCAATGCAATTGCGCAAATAGTTAATCATTTTATTATTATGCTTGGCAGCATCAAAATGATATAAAATTTGAAGCACACCACATATATAAATTCAAAATATGAAGACATTAATTATGAATATAAAAGAGTGTATGATACATATGCATTACAATAAAGATATCATTCATATCATTTTGAGCATAGAAAACAACTATGGAGAATATTACAGCATAGCACTTGCATCAATTCGACGAAAGAAAAAGATCTTGTGGATGATATTACATTTTTCAATCTATCAATGTAAAACTATGACTATTGGTAGCTAAAATCTTCAAATTTTATTTGCTTCTTGATCCAAGAATTCAGCTGCAACTCAATTATCCTTCTCTCGAATCTGTAAAAGAAAATTGCACCTTAGATATATGTGATTAAATGTACACAAATATGTTTTCAGAATGTGGAAGACAAGATTTTAACTTACGAAAGCTGAAGGCCAGGCAATTAAGTATCCTACAATTAGAAACTTCCCTTACCAAATCCTCACTATCAAGAATAGGTTGATCTATGCGCACAAGGGCAAATTCAGCACCTAACTCAATACCACCAGCCTTAGTTCTTGGATCAGTACTCCGAATAGTACCCTACGCAACATTCCGCTTGTTGGGATATGTTGAAGTCTTTAAAACTACTTTGGAATCAACCTATATTGTGATCAATATTAGCATTGGACAACAATGATAATATAATTTGCATGAACAATATGTGCTCTTTTTAATGTCAGCCCAGTATAGGTGCCCCAAAAAACTAAATAAACTGGACCCAGCATCGAAGTCTAATGCCCAAGGTCACCTCACTTGCTCATGCTTGGTTAAATTTATCCTTTACTTGCATATAGCAGATTGAGCAAAATTTGTAACAAAATCTATTTTTCAAGGAGGCATGTTAATGTGGTTTGGGTTGGGAATTTGGGTGCAGTAAACCTTTGGCAGATCTTTACCTTGATGGAAGAAGTACGCCTTTTTTTGGCGCGAGCTGGGTGTGGGTGTTCAGTTCTAGTCCCCTGCTGGTTCAGTCTTGAAAAAGATTCACGCATAAGATCCCTCGTTTCCCTCACCTACCAAGAGACAATAATATTATATGGAATGATATTCATATGTTGAAGCTACAGAAAGCTACAACTTCAAAACTCAAAAGCACACAAAAATTACCTCTGGCACAGAATCAATAACAAGTTCTTGTGGCAATGATGAATTTTGTTGAATTTGTAATTGGTTGACATCATGGTCGCCAGCCTAGTTCCATGACACAACAATGGTAAGCAAGTAACTATTTTATATTCTATGTTTGTGACATGAGTAAGAGTAGCTGTAGGCATAACCTTTTCGTGCGAACGTGATAAATTATTATCCTCAGAAATGTCATGTTGCATAGACGAGCGTGCCTCAACAGGTCCATTGCATTGGATTCTCTGCAAACTAAAATATTAATACGAAGGTTTCAAGTGACAAGCAATGATATAGCCATGTATTAACATTACCTTTGTTTTACCATGTAGTATTGGTAACCGAGAAATACCATTATCATTTGATTGGAGGTTTTCCTACATAACTAACAAATCTGAGTACAATATTGATAGAAATGCAAACAATAAGTGGGATAAAGAAGTCCTTTACCTCTTCTAGTCCATTATTCACATAGCATTCTTTGTTATTCATATCTTCAATAATCTAGTCTTGCCTTTTTATATGTTCCTTCATCTTTGCTATTTCCTCCCAAACATCATGTTCAACTTCATATGGTGATCCATCAGTTGTAGTCATATTGATGTTCTTTAGATACCGTGGTGTCCGACCGTAGACTTGCTTAGGAGTTGGAAGCAAACCCATGCCATGCACTTGTCCAATCTTTTCTTCCCCTAACACTTCCTGCAGGGCATCACCTTCCCATGCGACTCTTCCATTCAAATTTTGTGCCAACTCTGGTCGTTCAGTTATTAGATTCTCCAATCGATCCTATAGGAAAAGAATCATGCATATACTACTTGTTAGATTGAACTGTAAGTTGATCCCGAGAACAATTAGATCATTTCTATATTAATTGCCTACCAGACGCTCATTTCTATCTTTATTTTTAGCATTAGCATCATCCTTCTTCTTATGAGTTGCTAAATAAACCTTTGATCTGTGCGATCGTTTCTTTTCTGGATCAGCTTGTCTCTACAAAACAGAAAGAGCACCCATATGACAAAAGAGACAGAGGAAAGCACTTCAGGAATCAAGAATACTCACCATGTCTTCAGCCCAACAAGCATAACTCTTTGAGCCAGCATTATGTGAATTCTTCATGAGGGAATGACTAATTATGTTCTTCTCAGCAAGGGCCTGTTATGATGCAATCATATCATTAGTGCAACTTTTAAGATCAGTCCAAGAACTCACATTTAAATGTCAAAACAGGAAAGTACAGTATCTCATTCATTACCCTTCCTTTTTTTGACTTCCAAAATTTAACAAGCCCACGCCATTGATCGGTGTCCACATCTTCTAGACAGAGCTTATACAAAGCCTTTCGCTTGATGTTTGGATTTTTTTCAATGGCGGGTTTGAAGAAAGCATCTTTCAAACTAGACTTAAATTTCCTCCAGACTCTTGATCGGTGGCCACGCAGATGGAGGAGGCCATGGCGACGATGCGTCGGGCAAGCGCGGGGGGGGGGGGGAAGAGAGCGAGTGGGGGGGAGGGGAAGTGGGATAGGGTTTCTCCAGGGGGTCGGGGTGACCTAGTAGGACGCCGGGGCGTCGCCGGATGGCCGGTGTGTAGCCAGGCGCGGCAATGGCGCCGGTGGATGCCTGCCACGGCCTCCTGTGAACAGGAGGAAGAAGATGGCGCCGAGTGGGCTGGGCAGTGCACTGTGGTCACTAAAGGCCCAGATGCACAATGCCCATTTGCATTTTTCCTTTTCCTTTTCTGTATTATTTTTCTGGCTGCTGTTTTGTATTTATTTGGAGTATCAAATCATTTTTGTTATATGTGAAACTTAGCACACAATCCAAACACATCATACAAAGGCCACACACAAACTTTAAAATATTTTGGAAATGCTTAAATAATTGTTTTATTTCCAATGGTTTAATTAAATGCTATATGTCCACTTTATTTGATGCTAGGGACAAAACGGTAATTCTAATAATGTTGGTTTCTTCATGACAATTACCTAGTGAATATTTGCAACCCAACAAACATTTTTGTTTTACTGTTTGAAGAATAATAATTTTTGACTTGCAATTTAAATTTGGATTTTGAATTTGATTTTTGGACAAGTAGCAATTTTCATAGTAATCATGATGGCATGGCAACCATTAGGGGGAGATTACTGTAACATGATTATTGGGGTGTTACACACATAAAAAGGACTCGAGCCCCTTTATGAAAGCATCCAAACTCGTTGTTGCCTATGGATAGGCGTGGAGAAGCCACAACCAATCTCCTCTGTGTGCCCATGTGCGTCATCGATCCCCTCGCTACAGTACTGTGAGGTGATTTTGGGGATGAATCGTCGATCCCCGCTGGCCTATGCCGGCGTCGTGCTTTGGAGGCGGATGGATCTGATGGCTCTCCTAGGGTCGCTGCGCGCTGGCAATTAGTGGATCCTGGGAGGTGATCTCCGTCTGGGATTGTACAAGGTCTGCAATCTCTCTCTCTTTGCTTCCCCACCTCCCTCTGTTCTTTCTCTCGCTAGTTTTGGTGCTACCTGGATTCTAGTTGGTCCTGGTTTGGGGTGATTACGAGACAATCCTTGCATTGCCGCCCACCCTTGGCCATTGCCGACTAGGATCTGCCGGCGTGCTCATGGCAGGGACTATGGGGGGGGGGAAGGGGAAGAGTGGTGAGGCAGTCACCCCCATTGGCCCCGTGCAGCGGTGGTGTCTCGTGGGGGCCACTGCTTTCCAGCTTGGGGAAGGTGGCGGCGGTCTCTGAACCAGTGCGGGAGACGGGTGGCTCCAGCTCGGGTGCACCTATTGAAGAATTTGTTGGAGCGTTTACGGCTGACGATAGGCGAGGCGCAACCTGCGTTGCTGGACGATGAAGATGACGCTGATCTGGTTGACTCCGATTGTGCGTTGGTGGGGAAGGTACTTTTTCCTGGTGTTCTTCATATTTAGACGATCACGTCGGCAATGAGGCCGGCTTAGGGCAACCCGAAAGGGCTATTGTCGGAGCTAAATCTGGCAGATCATGGTTAGGGGTCGCGAGCTGATAGTCTTGGCATGATGGTAACAGAGACACATGTTTTACCTAGGTTCGGGCTCTCTCAAGGAGATAATACCCTACGCCCTGCTTTTATTTCATTAATATGATGGGATATAGAGTATAGGTTGATCTACCACGAGATTGTTGTGTGTTTTATCTCTAGGATGTGTTGAGATTCTATATTGACTAGCCCAGCCTCTGTTTATATAATGTATCAGAGGCCTAGGATAACAGGAGACCTAGTCGGTTACGTCAGTCGAGAGTAGTCCTTGTCTTGTATGCCAAGTCTTGTGGAGTCTTCCTCGTATGTGTCATGGACTCAAAGTGATCCCCACTAATGAACCACCACGGGGGTCCTCAGCCCGGCCCTCCTGGCCGGGAGACGACATGGTGAGTACCCCTACACTGGTGCAGCAACCTGCTATACAAACGGTTTTTACCCCCTTTTCGCGACAGAGTTTTAAACCGTCGCCTTGCCTGTGTGTGCGATAGGGGGTCCTTCCCACACGACCCAGAAACCGTCGGCGATAGGGAGCACACAAGCATACGTTTCATAGAACTAAGCGTATGCGATGCTCGCATCTTTCCCAAATGCTCCGTCCTTGCTACTCGTGTGTGCTCGCATTACCATCGCACTCGGTATTCTGTGGTGCAACGTTTACAATGCTCGCCCCATCACAAATGGTTCACGATTGTAAAACATGTATGATAAGGAGACTATCACACACATTCACTTTTCCCAAACCGTATGCGATTATATAATTAAGAAGATAAGTTAATCGTCGTACGTATGTCGGATGAGCTTACGAAATGTCCGACTATTGTACGCGTGTCAGACGGGATAACTATCGCACACACTATTCTATGGTGCAACGTTTATGCGTACGACATCAGAAACAGTTGATGATTGTAAAGCATGTACGATAAGGCGACTATCACAAACATTTGGTTTGCTCGCACTATTTGTGATATTGTCTGACATCACACACGCTTTGCAAACGGCAATTGTGCGCATGGTCGCACACGTTTTCTCTCTATGAAACGTGTCGGATTATGATGTATATCACACACATTGTGCTTTACAGACCCTTTGTGGCCTAATGACCTGCAGAGCATATTTTCACCCTAATTTAATTACTCCAATTTAAAACTGTACCAAATTTGAATTTGAATTTGAAAGTAGGCAATAACTTTATTCATATCCATCAGGTTCAACAACCAATGCTTTATTTGATTCACAGGTACATATGTTCAAGAATTACATAAAAAAAAGAATTACATAAGCACCAAATAAAGAATGATAAACCAGGGTTGTATACTTGTATTAAAGATGGTAAAGAAAGAGGTGAAATACATTTTGGTTGCCGAACAAGGTGAAGCGGAATGCCCATATTGTGCCCTCCTCCATGCCGAAGGCACGCACGACTCTAGTCCAACCCCTTGTGATGGCCGACCGCCCATCCTTCACTGTCTTCATGAGGACTTCTAGATAGTCATTGTAGTCTGGTACAAATACTTTAACCTTTGCATGCCTACCAATCATGTAGTTTGAGAGGTAATCTTGAGTAAACTGCTTTGGGAACCACTGCAAAGGAAAAAGATTCAGACATTGTCATCTAACACAACTCATTATGGGCAGAGAAAGAAGCCTGCCGAGTTCTTACTTACCATCCTGCAGTTCACTGTTGTCTTGGATAAAGTGTAAACAAATAGTTTAATTGCCATCTCTTGCCCCATTTTACTAACAATCTTTATCAGTTTCCTCACTTGATGCTGGTTCATGAATATCTCATTGCCCCATACGCAAAAAGGGTCGAAGCCCGGATCTTTACCAATGACATATGTACCTACAAGCACCAAGTCAATATTAGAAGCGAAACTGCAATTGCACAATGATGTAGTACAATTCTCCCTCCGTCCCATTATATAAGATCTCATTACATCCAATATACTCACATATTGGATGAATTAACATCTTATATTATGGGGCGGAGGGAGTATATATAAGCCATGGGATGAAACTAACCTCGATGGACAACAACAGTCGTTCCCAATATTGTCTTGTGTAAGTACATTGAAAGGAATTCTAAGCACAACAGGCTAAACATCAACCACCTATATCCATGGTAGACAACGTAATCTCCACATGATAGCTTCAGTGTGCAGGTATAAGCATGATAGTTAAGCAAACAAGTGGAAAGGTGTGTTAACTGCAATAGGCCTAACAATTAACAACAACCAAATTTAGTCATTCGAACTGGTATTGTGCAGGTTTATGCACACTAGATATTGTAAAATAAAAATGGAAAGGGGTGTTCACTACAACATGCTTAATAGCAACCAAATTGTACTTCGCGGTCAATACTTGCACATATAGAGCTTCACATTGTGAATAACTGAAATAAACAAGGCATTCTACAAACAACCAAATATAGCAATTGAAACTGGACATATGCTCAGTACAAACAACCAAAAACCGTTAAATAAGGCATACGCTCACTACAACAGGCTTAACAGCAACCAAATATAGTCACTAATAGTGGTATTGTTGAAATTGCATAGAACTAAGCTTGTGCTTAAACATCAAATTGTATGATTGCACATCACATTTTGAGAAAACTGAAATAAATAGGGGGCGTGTTAACTACACCAGCTTTAACAGGAACCAAATTTGGCCATTGTAACTGGTGTTGATGAAATTGAACTGCACAGTACATTCTTGCACATATAGAACATCACATTGTGAATAATTGAAATAAACAAGGCATACTACCAACAACCAAATATAGCAACTGCAGCTGGACATATGCTCAGTACAAACAACCTAACAACCAAAAACCATTAAACAATGCATATGCTCACCACAACAGGCTTAACATCAACCAAATATAGTCACTCATAGTGGTATTGTTGAAATTGCATAGAACTAAGCTTGTGCTTAAACATCAAATTGTATGATTGCACATCACATTTTGAGAAAACTGAAATAAATAGGGGGCATGTTAACTACACCAGCTTTAACAGCAACCAATTTTGGCCGTTGAAACTGGTGTTGATAAAATTGAACTACACAGTACATTCTTGCACATATAGAACATCACATTGTGAATAACTGAAATAAACAAGGCATACTACAAACAACCAAATTTAGCAATTGAAACTGGACATATGCTCAGTACAAACAATCTAATAACCAAAAACCATTAAACAATGCATATGCTCACTACAACAGGCTTAACAACAACCAAATATAGTCACCCATAGTGGTATTGTTGAAATTGCATAGAACTAAGCTTGTGCTTAAACATCAAATTGTATGATTGCACATCACATTGTGAGAAAAATGAAATAAACATGGGGCGTGTTAACTACACCAGCTTCAACAGGAACCAATTTTGGCCATTGAAACTGGTGTTGATAAAATTGAACTACACAGTACATTCTTGCACATATAGAACATCACATTGTGAATAACTAAAATAAACAAGGCATACTACGAACAACCAAATATAGCAATTGAAACACGGCATGGTTAAAACATAGCATGGCAAAAGCTACGAGCGCGATCATATGATGTTTCCCCCTTGGAAGAGGCAAGGCGAAACAAATCATGGGTTTCCTCACTTGTCACAGATGGGTTCCTACCAATTGGAAGAGCATGGACTCTGGGTGCGCTCCCTGTTGTCGCAGATGCGCTACTTCCCCTTGGAAGAGCATGGCTGCAGGGTGCCCTCCCTGATGTCGCAGTTGGGCTCTTTCCCGTTGGAAGAACCGGAGAGGGTGCCCTCCTCATGGTCGCCGTCGATGAGGTCTGACTTGGCAGTTGAGGATCCCAAGCCAGCGGCGCAGAACGGGTCCTTCAGATATGACAAAAGGGGCTCGATGGTGATGAAGGATGGCAAATTCTTGACAGCGAGTCATAGGAGATCAGCGGCGGGGCCATGGATGAGATCGACGGCGGTTGAACCCGAGGGGTTGGGGGTGGGCCACTTAACCTGTGACATAGCCCGCGTCAAGCTGCCTCTGTCGACGACCTCGATGTCGTAGCCGACATCCATGAAATTCTAATATACGCGACACCGCTGATGGAAAGCCTCCGGCGAGTCATTGTCGTCAGCTTCCTCGGTGGCCTCGGCGCACCTCACCATCGTCGGGCGAAGAGGCCACGATAAATCTCTTTTTGGCCATTCGCTCCTCGAGCTCCTCGGGAAGCGTAGCCGGGCTTAGGTTGCAACACTTTGGATTGGGGGAGGGGGATGGGGATCTATGGGAAAGGGGGTGTTTCACAGGCATCATCTAAGCAACTCAGGGCGGCGAGGGCGTGGAGATCGGTGGGTAAGCTACACGGGCAGAACGGCAGAGGTTGACGGTCGAGGCGAGGCGGCGGCGGCAGCGGGCTAGCTAGGGTTTCGAGCGAGGGAGGGGTGGTGTGTGTGTGAGCGGAGGTTTTGGCTGGGGTGTGTGGGGGGGGGGGGCGGGCAAGGTGGTGTTTGAGGAAATGCCGTGGTTAGTGAAAATTTACTAGGCGGGAGTAAAATGCCGGGGCTACTAAAAATTTGGATGAAGGGAATGAAGCGGAGTGGGAGCAACAAACATCGCACACAGCCCAAACATAATAATCGTGTGCTATCAAATAGAAAAACCCTCTAGGCGGGTACATATTTTTAAGGGGAGCAGGAGCAACAAACATCGCACACGGCCCAAACATGATAATCGTGTGCTATCAGACAGAAAAACCCACCAGGCGGGTAGAAATTTTTGAGATTGCGAGGGATGCAGGTGGGAGTAAAGGTAGATATTTTTGAGATTGCGAGGGATGAAGGCGGGAGTAAAATGCCGGGGCTACTGAAAATTTGGATGAAGGGATTGAAGCGGAGCGGGAGCAACAAACATCGCACATGGCCCAAACATAATAACCATGTGCTATCAAACAGAAAAACCCTCCACGTGGGTAGATATTTTTGAGATTGCGTGGGAAGCCTCATGGAGCCCAATCGACTGTGCTGATGTGACAGGGGCACGGGCTTGGCACATGGGTACTCTAAGGGAACCCTGTCTGTTGCGTCTATAAATTTGGCAAAGAAACGCGGGAAAGGGTCAGAACACAAACACACATGCATGTGGAACCAATATATGTATGAAAAGGGGGATTTGATGTTCAAATATCCAATGCACAACTTTGATGTGGCACCTGTCTCACAAAGCGCACAGTTATGCTCGTCCGCCCCCCCCCCCCACTTCATGTCGGCAGGAGGGGAATCATAGCTATGAAAGCATGCCCCCTAATAGCTAGGTCTGGCATCTCACCCCATCGTAACACAAAACCTATAGGAATCCATCATGGTCAACCCTCACCCCCCCTTATCGCTTCCGTTCAACAAGGTGGACCATGCAGGCCCACAAATGTGCTTGTGCGCGGGGGATGGGTGAGTGTGGGGTCGAGGAGATAGGTCTAGAGGGGGGGGTGAATAGACCCTTAACCAACCAAAGGTGCATATTTTTAGTTCACTTGAAATTTAGGCAGATTTTGGCACAAGTTAAGACAACACCAAGACTTCCTACACATGCATATCTAGAGATTGAGCAGCGAAAATAGTAAAGCATGCAAGTGTACGGAAAGTAAAGGGGTAGAGTATGGAAGATCAAACGCAATGAAGACACGGTGGTTTTTGGCGTGGTTCCGATAGGTGGTGCTATCGTACGTCCACGTTGATGGAGACTTCAACCCACGGAGGGTAACGGTTGCGTGAGTCCACGGAGGGCTCCACCCACAAAGGGTCCACGAAGAAGCAACCTTGCCTATTCCACCATGCCTTCCGTCCACGAAGGACTAGCCTCACTCGGGGTAGATCTTCACAAAGTAGGCGATCTCCTTGCCCTTACAAGCTCCTTGGTTCAACTCCACATGATCTTGGAGGCTCCCAAGTGACACCTAACCAATCTAGGAGGCACCACTCTCCAAAAGGTAATAGACGGTGTGTTGATGATGAACTCCTTCCTCTTGTGCTTCAAGTGATAGTCTCCCCAACACTCAAACACTCCCTCACAGATTTGGCTATGGTGGAAGGAAGATTTGAGTGGAAAGCAACTTGGGGAAGGCTAGAAATCAAGGTTCAAATGGTAGGATTGGAATATCTTGATCTCAACACATGAGTAGGCGGTTCTCTCTTAGAAAATGTATGGTGGAAATGTAGGCACATTCTGATGGCTCTCTTACTTGGTAAGAGGGTGGTGAAGGGGTATATATATCCTTCACACGAAATCCAACCGTTACACACTTTTGACCAAACTCAGTGGCACCGACTGGAATTCTCGGTGAGACCGACCTATGCAAAAGATCTGAACTTTTGAAGTTTCGGTGGGACCGAATGCAAACAACTCAGAGCGACCGATGTGCAATGGTAGGGCAAACCTCATTTCGGTGGCACCGATTGCAACATCTCAGTGAGACCGAAATAATTGCAACAAGGCAACAGAAAGTTGGTCAAGCCATCTCGGTGGCACTGATTGCAAACTCGGTTAGACCGAAATAATTGTAACAGATGACAGAGAGTTGGCCAGGCCATCTCGGTGGGACCGAGATCCATATCGGTGGATCCGACTTTTTAGGGTTTGGCTAGTGGCACTGTCCTTATGAACTCTGTGGGTCCGGAAGAATGGGATTTGGTGGAACCGAATTTGACTTTGGGAAAATAGGACAAGTTTGGATAGAGAAAGTGGCTGAGGGTTTTGGACCAATATCACTAAACACTTGAGCAAACAGATCATTGTCAAAACCTCACCCCTTTTAATAGTATTGGCTTTCATATGGACTCAATGTGATCTTGGATCACTAAACCAAAAATGATGAGTCTTGAGCTTTTGCCAATGTATATCCTTAGCATTTTGAAGGGTCCACATTCCCTAGTCCTTGCCATGCAATTGTTGAACTTGTCTGAAATTCACTAGATAGAAGCATTAGTCCAACAACATGTATGTTGGCATAAATTACCAAAACCACCAAGGGAGCAAATGTGCTTTGAATCTCCCCCTTTTTGGTAATTGATGACAACATACATCAAAGCTTCAAATAAAGATGTAATTGAAGATGTATTAAAGCTTTGAAGGAAACAGGTAACATGTATGAGCCCCCCCTACAGATGTGCATAGAAACTGATGATAGTTCATGGAAAGGAGAGGCTCAAAGTGAAGGAAATACACATGTAACATGTATCTTGGCTACATGCATCAGAGCAATCAACATGAAATTGAAGTATCCACATGTTCATGATTATCTTCTTGCAAACAATATATAATAGCAAGAAGTCATCATGTACATGAGTGTGATGCATATACTTACCTCGAAGTTCTTGATCAAGTACCTGAACAAATACACTTGAGAAAACAAGGTTAGATAACACAAGATAATTTCTTCAAGAAAAGACACAAGATCAACAAGAAACCAAGATTGGGATGACATGTAGAAGAGAGTATCACTAAGTGAATACTTCTTTGAAGCAGACATGTCCCCAAAAGAAAATAGTTGTCTCCCCTTAAAGGAACTTCCTCTCCCCCTGAATCTGTCATTGGATATTGGGAGCAGGTAGGGTGAGAAAACTAAAGCAACCAAAAATGTTGAGATCATGTTTCTCCCCTCTTAGAAACATGTAACATTCTCTCCTCTTATAAAGTGCATCTCTCTCTCTCTTTTTGTTAAAGAAGAGCTTGTGATATAAGCTTTGATGTATCTCTCTCCCCCCCTTTAACATCCATTTCCAAGAAGGGTACTTCAAGGTCATTGGTCAAGTAGGTATGGTCCTTGAGAAATACATCTAACTATTAAGTAGTTCCAGATGCAAGTAGAGGGTAAGAATCATTGAGTGGAGCTGGAGCAGAAAAAATCAGAAAATATTTTGACAGAAAATCCCTTAGAGCGGCAAAGTCGGTGACTCCGAGTTGAATCAATTCGGTGTGACCGAGTCTTGTGCAAAAAGAAAAAAAATGTCAACTCAGCTCACTAGGCAAAGAATTCTCACAAGAATTTGCAATTAATTTACTACTAAACTAGCTAAGAGAAGATAACACTGAAAGAGAAGAAACAGAGAGACAAAGAAACATCTAGATGATTTTTTTTTGAAATAGAAATACTCTAGCAAGAAGAGAAACACAAAAGAAACACTAGAGAACTTCATCTAGAGGAGTCGGCGACTAGGTCACCTATGTTAGAGTATATTGACTTAGGATTCAAGTGAGAACACTTGATCATAGGTCATACTCATCGTTAAGCTCAAAATGGGGTTGCCATTTTTCCTTTAAGCATTTCAATGTATTCACATCTCGTTGAGTTGCTTTGGTTCATGTCTTTGAGTAAAGCTTCTCTAAGATGTGAGAACTTACATTGGGATTTGGTGGTGATTTCCATCATGTAGTTGAACTTGAAGTGGATGCTCATGAGTTGAAGTTGGGAGCAATCCTATCATTTGTAGTTCATCTTCCTACATGGGTTAGATTTGCAAGGAACAACATATGTATGCAAATTGACAAGAATGAAGCATAACTCAAATGTTGTCAAAGGATATGTTTAGGTTGTCTTGTTCCTTGTCCCACCAAGGATTGTTGATACTCGGGTTATACAAGATTGCTCAAGATAAGAGTGAGATGCAATCTTGTGACATGAAGCTTGCCCAAGTACCTACAAAAGGTTAGATACCATACAAGGGAGCAAAATGTCCAAGATATAATATGATCATAGAAGTATCATGGATTAGTCAAGAATGCTCATGCCCTTGTATGCATCCACATGAACCTCTAGTTCACATTTGAAGCATCAATGATGTTCAACTCACTCCTCAAGTGGCAAAACACCTTCTCATCAAGAGGTTTGGTGAAGATATCCGCCAATTGCTTGTCGGTACGAACATGTTTAAGGTCAATGTCACCTTTCTCAACATGATCTCGAATGAAATGGTGACGAACCTCAATATGCTTAGTTCGAGAATGTTGCACGGGATTGTGTGCAATTTTAATAGCACTCTCATTGTCACATAGTAATGGCACATGTCTCTTATGCACACCATAGTCTTTAAGAGTTTGTGTCATCCATAGTAATTGAGCACAACACGATCCCGCAACAATGTATTCCGCTTCGGCAGTAGATAGAGATACCGAGTTTTGTTTCTTGGAGGACCAAGACACAAGAGATCGACCAAGAAATTAACATGTACCCGAAGTCAACCTTGTCTCCGGCATAGTCCGAATCGGAGTAGCCAACAAGATCAAAAGAAGATCCTATGGGATACCATATGCCAAAGTTTGGTGTATGTAACAAGTATCTCACAATTCTTTTCACTGCCTTAAGGTGACACTCTTTTGGTGCCGCTTGGTATCGTGCACACATGCACACACTTAGCATAATGTTGGGACGGGAGGCACAAAGATATAGCAATGAACCAATCATAGATCGATAAACCTTTTGATCAACCGGTTTGCCATCCTTGGTCAAGTCAAGATGTGCACTCGTGGGCATTGGAGTTTTCATACCTTTACTTTCTTGCATGTTGAACTTCTTGAATAAGTCCTTGGTATACTTTGTTTGAGAAACAAAGGTACCCTCCTTAGTTTGCTTAATTTGCAAGCCAAGAGAGAATTTGAGTTCACACATCATAGACATCTCATACTTTTCCGACATCAACCTTCCAAACTTTTCACTAAAAGAGGGGTTAATAGATCCAAAGATAATGTCATCAACATAAATTTGGCATACAAATAATTCTCCATTAACCCTCTTCGTGAACAAAGTTGAATCAATTTTCCCAATTTCATAACCTTTTTCAAGAAGAAACTTTGTCAAGCATTTGTACCAAGCTCTAGGGGCTTGTTTAAGACCATAAAGAGCTTTACGAAGTTTGTAAACATGATTAGGTTTCTTAGTGTTAACAAAGCCGGGAGGTTGTTTAACATACACTTCCTCCTCAATTTCACCATTTAAGAAGGCACTTTTAATATCCATTTGGTAAAGAGTGATATCATGGTGATTGGCATAAGCAAGTAAAATGCGAATGGACTCCAGTCTAGCAACGGGGGCATAGGTCTCACCATAGTCCATACCTTCAACTTGTGTGTAAGCTTGTGCTACGAGACGAGCCTTATTGCGTACAACTTGTCCATCTTCATCTTGCTTATTCCGAAACACCCATTTGGTTCCAATGATGTTTTGCTCATCTTTAGGCTTCTCAACCAACGTCCAAACTTGGTTCCTCTCAAAGTTGTGTAGCTCCTCGTGCATTGCATTTACCCGATCGAGATCCTTGAGAGCTTCTTCTACCTTCAAAGGTTCAACACTAGAGATGAATGAGTAATGCTCACAAAAGTTAGCTAAACAAGGTTTAGAGTGAGTGATTCTCCTGGATTGGATATCTCCAAGTATTTGTTCTACGGGATGATTCTTGTCAATTCTTGCTCTAACTCGAGGTAGCTTTTGCTTGGGTTGTGGTGAGGCTTCTCATCATTATCTTGTTCTTCTTCGTTGTTGTTGTCGTTGTTTGCTTGTGGAGGTGGAGAAGGAGGTTGAGGTGGATCATCTTGTTGCACTTCCTCATTCCCATCGTATTGACGTGTTCCCCTTGTGGATGCCTTCATGTCAACTTGTTGTTCACCTTGTCGTGAAGTTGAAGCTTCCACTTGAATTGACGAAGTACTCTCCTTCACTTCCACGGGTTGAATCTTGCCAATGGATAAGTCTTGGATTGCTTCCGATGGTTCTTGATCTCCTACATCAATTGGCAATTGCTCGACTTGCGAGCCGTTAGTCTCATCAAACTTCACATCTACCGTCTCTTCAACTTTTCGAGTGAATTTGTTGTAGACATGGTAAGTGTGAGAGTTTGATCCGTAACCAAGTAGAAAACCTTCATGAGATTTAGGAGCAAACTTTGAACGACGATGCTTATCAAGAATGTAACATTTTGAGCCAAATACTCGAAAGTATCCAACTTGTGGTTTGTTACTGGTGAGTAGTTCATACGCCGTTTTACCAAGAAGCTTGTGAAGATAGAGTCGATTTGTAGCATGAAAAACTGTCTCAACCGCTTCCGCCCAAAAGTGTTTTGGCGTCTTGTATTCATCAAGCATTGTCCTTGCCATTTCAATAAGAGTCCGGTTCTTCCTCTCAACAACTCCATTTTGTTGAGGTGTGTACGTAGCCGAGAACTCATGTGAAATGCCTTCCTCATCAAGAAAGGTATCCACCTTGGCATTCTTGAACTCCGTTCCGTTGTCACTCCAAACCTTCTTGATCTTCACTTCAAATTGATTTTGGGCCTTCCTTGCGAAGTTCTTGATGATCTTTTGTACCTGCGATTTGTCATCGAGAAAGAACACCCACATAAATCTGGAAAAATCATCAACAATGACCAAACCGAAGGAGTTACCACCAAGACTCTTATAGGAGTTAGGACCAAAAAGATCCATATGAAGTAGCTCGAGTGGTCTCCTCGTGGTCATAATGTTCTTCACAGGATGGCTTCCTCCAACTTGTTTTCCTGCTTGACAAGCACTACAAAGTCGATCCTTGTCAAATATAACATCTTTCACACCAAGAATATGATCTCCTTTAACAAGTTTATCAAGATTACGCATGCCAACATGTCCAAGTCTTCTATGCCATAACCAACCTTTAGAAGATTTTGCAATTAAACATGTACGAGGTTGGGCTCTTTTAGTGAAATCAACAATGTATAGATCACCTCTACGAATCCTGGTAAAGACCATATTATGATTATCTCGACGAAACACTTAGCAATCTACTTCGGTAAATAGAACATTGAAACCAAAGTCGGCTAGTCTAGATACGGAAAGAAGATTGTAACCATGGGATTCAACAAGCATAACATTTTGTATGGATCTATCATTGGATATGGCCACCTTACCAAGGCCAAGTACCTTACCCATGGAGTTGTCTCCAAAAGTCACATACTTGCGTGGACCATCATTTTTTGCAAGCTCATGGAACATGTCTCTATCTCCGGTCATGTGATCGGTACATCCACTATCAAGAATCCACTCTTTTCCTCCGGCCATGTAATCTCGAAGATTTGCCATAAGACTAAGATTCCTCATGGTCTTCTCAAATTCAATATGAAATTCTTCGTATTCATCGTAATAGCCATGTTCAACATCATCATCATCAACATGTATGTGATCATCACCTAGGGCAACGAATTCATTAGTTTCATGATCATGACAATGTTCAAGTTTATGAATTCTAATGGTTTTCATGATAATGTTACTAATAGTTCCAACATCTCCTTTAGCACGCATAAGATCACGAAGCTCAAACAAGCAATCATCAAAGTTAGGATCACTAGGACTCATCTTGTGAAAAGCAATAGTCTTATGAGGAGTCACATCAATATTCTTTAAAGAGTAATCGGGATATCGCTTTTCCAAGTCATTCCATAGAGTATAGGCACACTTAAAGTTTTGCATCCAACCGAGCACAATGTTGGGTAATCCTCTAATGATAAGATTGACGGTTCTAAGATTACGAAGCATGTCAATTTCCTCTTCATGTGTAGGATGCAAGGGATCAATGGGAGGCACATAAGGATTATGAATGTACTTGCTCAAGTTAAATTCATCAAATATATCAAGCATTTCATCCTTCCAAAAGTGATAATACTCCCCATTGAGAATAGGCACTCTACGTCTAAGACTCCCCAAAGTAGACACATCCATCTCCCTCCAATGGTGATTAAACCAAAGCAATGGAGACCAAAGCTCTAATACCAATTGTGGGGTCGAGGAGATAGGTCTAGAGGGGGGGGTGAATAGACCCTTAACCAACCAAAGGTGCATATTTTTAGTTCACTTGAAATTTAGGCAGATTTTGGCACAAGTTAAGATAACACCAAGACTTCCTACACATGCATATCTAGAGATTGAGCAGCGGAAATAGTAAAGCATGCAAGTGTACGGAAAGTAAAGGGGTAGAGTATGGAAGATCAAACACAATGAAGACACGGCGGTTTTTGGCGTGGTTCCGATAGGTGGTTCTATCGTACATCCACGTTGATGGAGACTTCAACCCACGGAGGTTAACGGTTGCGCGAGTCCACGGAGGGCTCCACCCACAAAGGGTCCACAAAGAAGCAACCTTGCCTATTCCACCATGGCTTCTGTACACGAAGGACTAGCCTCACTCGGGGTAGATCTTCACAAAGTAGGCGATCTCCTTTCCCTTACAAACTCCTTGGTTTAACTCCACATGATCTTGGAGGCTCCCAAGTGACACCTAACCAATCTAGGAGACACCACTCTCCAAAAGGTAATAGACGGTGTGTTGATGATGAAATCCTTCCTCTTGTGCTTCAAGTGATAGTCTCCCCAACACTCAAACACTCCCTCAAAGATTTGGCTATGGTGGAAGAATGATTTGAGTGGAAAGCAACTTGGGGAAGGCTAGAAATCAAGGTTCAAATCGTAGGATTGGAATATCTTGATCTCAACACATGAGTAGGTGGTTCTCTCTCAGAAAATGTATGGTGGAAATGTAGGCACGTTCTGATGGCTCTCTTACTTGGTAAGAGGGTGGTGAAGGGGTATATATAGCCTTCACACGAAATCCAACCATTACACACTTTTGACCAAACTCGGTGGCATCGACTGGAATTCTCGGTGAGACTGACCTGTGCAAAAGATGTGAACTTTTGAAGTTTCGATGGGACCAAATGGAAACAACTCGGAGCGACCGATGTGCAATGGTAGGGCAAACCTCGTTTCAGTGGCACCGATTGCAACATCTCGGTGAGACCGAAATAATTGCAACAAGGCACCAGAAAGTTGGTCAGGCCATCTCGATGGCACCGATTGCAAACTCGGTTAGACCGAAATAATTGCAACAGATGACAGAGAGTTGGCCAGGCCATCTCGGTGGGACTGAGATCCATATCGGTGGATCTAACTTGTTAGGGTTTGGCTAGTGGCACTGTCCTTATGAACTCGGTGGGTCCGGAAGAATGGGATTTGGTGGAACCGAGTTTGACTTTGGGAAAATAGGACAAGTTTGGATAGAGAAAGTGGCTGAGGGTTTTGGAGCAATATCACTAAACACTTGAGCAAATAGATCATTATGTAAACCTCATCCCCTTTTAATAGTATTGGCTTTCTATGGAGTCAATGTGATCTTGGATCACTAAACCAAAAATGAAGAGTCTTGAGATTTTGCTAATGTATATCCTTCGCATTTTGAAGGGTCCACATTCCCTAGTCCTTGCCATGCCATTGTTGAACTTATCTGAAATTCACTAGATAGAAGCGTTAGTCCAACAACATGTATGTTGGCATAAATTACCAAAACCACCAAGGGAGCAAATGTGCTTTCAGTGAGACTACGAACCACCTGCCGGTGGAAATGTATGAAAAGGGTGCTGTGATATTTAAATACCCATTTCACAACTTTGATGTGGCACATGCGCCTCGCAATCCGGACATCCCCGACCCCACGGAGGTTCAGGACGTTCGGAGTAGTGCCCCCCCCCACACACACTTCGAGTCGGTGGGAGGGCATCTCACCAAGACCTACTGTAACACGGACCGAGAAGAATCCACCTTGGTAATCTCTCTCATTGTCGGTTGAAGTGATGGACATCCACGCGGGCCCACAGATGGGTTGCCGCCGATAACCACACGAGGGAGTGCCCGAAGACAACCACCGCATGCATGTGGCCCAAACATATGTATGGAAGTGTTGTGTGGTATTTGAATACCCAATGCACAACTTTGATGTGGCACCGTGCTTTGGAACCGGAAAGTCCCCACATGGTGCGAGGGTTCACGACGCGCAGTATGTCACTCCCCCTCTAGCCTACCGTAACACGAACCAAGAAGAATCCACCTTAATTGGTAACCTCTCTCAAACTTTGGTTTGGAATCTCACCATGACCTACCATAAAACAAACCAAGAATAATTAATCCACCTTGGTAACCTCTCTCGTTGTCGGTCGAAGTGATGGACGTCCACGCGGGCCCACGAATATGGGCTTGACGCCGATAACCATGCGAGGGATAGTGTCCGAAGACAACCATAGCCTGCATGCATGTGTCCCAAACATATGTATGGAGGTGTTGTTGTGTGATGTTTGAATGTATACCCAATGCACAATGTTGATGTGTCACCTACCTCACAAACCGTAAAGTCCCCAAACGGAGCGAGGTCCATGACGCATCGTGTGCTAGCTGCCCCCATTTCGATCCATTGTGAGGGATTCATGCATACACATGCGCTCAAACTATACTATAAATGTAATCTTAGCATGACCTATACGCAAGAGAAACCAAAATTTAGTCCCCTCCTATGTCAAATATTAACCTCTCTTGCTGTCGGTCAAAGTGATGGACCAAGAGCGCACACAGATGGAAGCATCGCCGATAACCTCGTGAGTGAGTGCCAGAGGACAACCACCGCTTGCATGTGTGGGCTAAACATATGTATTAGAGGTGTTGTGTGATGTTTGAAAACCCAATATGCACAGCTTTGATGTGGCGCCTGCCTCGGAAACCGTAAAGTCCCACATGGAGCGAGGTTCATGACGCGTAGTATATGATGCCCCCTCTCTTCTGCGCGTTCTATATATATACTCCTACCGTAACACAAACAAAAAAGAATCCTCCTTGGTCAAATTAACCTCTCTCGTTGTACGTCAAAGTGATTGACCTCACGGGCCCACAGATGGAAGCATCGTCGATAAACCGCGTGAGATAGCTATAGGACAACCACCGCCTGCATGTGGCCCAAAGAGGTGTTGTGTGATGTTTCAATACCCAATGCACAACTTTGATGTGGCACCTGCTTCGCAAACTAGAAACGCCCCACACAGAGGTTCATGACGCGTAGTTCCCCTCACTTTGAACTGGTGGGATGGATAATTCGTGTGTACGCACGCACTCGAACTTTGGTCTGGAATCTCACCATGATCTACACCGTAACACAGGTCAAGATGAATCCACCTTTGGTCTAATGGCTCTCGCTATCGGTCAAAGTGATAACCTGCGCGGGCTAACGAATGGGCGCATCACTGATAACCACACGAGGGAGTGTCCGAGGACCACCACTACATGCATGCATGTGGCCCAAACATATGTATGAATGGGTTGTGTAATGTTTAAATACCCAATTCACGACTTTTATGTGGCACCTGCCTCACAAACCGGTCAATCCCACATGGAGGCTCACGACGCGTAGTGTGCCGGACCCCCCACCCACCGCACCACCACCGCCACTTCGAGGCATGCATGTCCAACTTTTTCTGCAGTGAACATGTGACCAAAGGAGTGTTGTGTTAAAATTTGAAAAAACTTCAGAGATCATTCAGACATTTTTATACATTGATTGATTTCCTAGGGATTTAATGTGTAAATATCAAATTTGAACTACATGCACATGCGATAGTGCACCAAAATGGATTGGAAAATCATATGCGTGTCCTTGGGTGCATGTTTAGTCCCCATGCAAGAAATGGCAAAAAAATTCAAACATTGAGAATATTGATTTTTGAATTCCAGTAATTCCAAGACTTATTTGAAATTCATGAAACTTGTCGTGGTGCCATGATATGACACCATATTTTTTGGGTCAAATTCGGGACAAGTTTTGATATAAGTTTCTTGCAAGTGGGAGATTATTAATAATTGGAACACAATATCGCAAACGGTTTATTTATTCGAACCGTGGGCGTTAGGCTAACAATGTACGGGCCATGCTTCGGTTAATTAATAAAGCGGCAGAATTAATCCTCAAAAAAGAAAAACAACATACGTGCTGCCACGTGTCCCACGTGCTGTGCGAGCAGGCATGAGTTGACGGGACGCATGCGAGCAGTCCGCCGCGCAGGCAGATCGGGAGGCGTGCGAGCAGGTGTGTGAATCACTGAATTGATGGGAGGCGTGTTCGCTGCACAGTGTCATCGGGAGACGTGCGAGCAGCTGTGTGAAATGACGTTAGGCATGCAAGAAGTCCACTGCACAGGCTCGCCGGGAGGCGAGCCAGCCCTTTGACTGGCGCCCGCCTCGCTCCCACTGCTCCATATTAATGGGGCGCCCTAGCCACTGGTTATAATAGGCAGCCGCACTCCCCATTCTGGCTACACACACAATCCTCTCTCTCCGCCTGCATCCTCTACGCCGTTCTCAGTCGTCACCGCCGTCTGAAGTGTATCAGGATGTCGACGAAGCGCACCATGCGAGGGAGTGGGGATGCCGGGGCTGGTGAAGCACATCACCGCGTGAAGCCGGGCACAGAGGTTGCCATCGCCGCGGACGAGGTCTCGAGCGGGCAGTAGCACGACCTTGAAGTCGGCGCCGACGTCGTGCTTCCCTAGCCGGAGCCGGAGGTCCACAGCGACCCCGACGACCACTCCGGCGACCACTCCGGCGACGACTTCGACGACGACGGAAAACCGGTTAGTCATCTATACCCATTTTTTGGCAAATTTAATCCTAGGTTTTCTTTTGTTAGTCCTGCCTCCCCCTATTTGGAATATAAATCCTATGGTTATATGTTCTCTGCAAATATAATCCTTCGTCTAGGGTTAGTGATTAATTGTTAGTTCCGTAAAAATGATTTTTGCTATTAATCCGACTAGGGTTAGTGTTTCTGCTAATATTTCATAGCCAGATCTTGAGAATTGCTTTTTAATGTCCTACATATATGTTTCTGACAAATTTTTTTCCAGATTGCTTTGAACATAGATGATTGTGCTAAAAAATTGAACCAAAATCTTGCTAATAACATGTCTAGGGTTAGTGATTAATTGTTTGTTCTATACAAATGATTTTTGCTATTAATCCGACTAGGGTTAGTGTTTCTGCTAATATTTCGTAGCCAGATCTTGAGAATTGATTTTTAATGTCCTACATATATGTCCTACAAATGATTTTGAATGTACATAGATGATTGTGCTAAAAAAACCAAACCAAAATATTTAGATCTGTCAAGAATAATAGCCATCAAATCCTAATCCTACTTTACGGCATGTAAATTGGTTTGATGCCAAAAGTTGGCATGCCTAATTTTGGCAACTGCCAAATGTTAGCTAGAGATTGGTTGCATATACCAATTTTCATTGCCAATCTCAGAAATGTTGGCAACTTTTTATTTTGCCAAATGTTGGTAGCAAACCAACCAGCATCTTAATTTTGTTGCACTAAGTTGTGTGCTCTCAATTTATGCATGCCGAATTCGCATTATACTATGTTTCATAAACTCTGCCTGCCGAATTCGCATTATAAAATATACCAACGCCACATTTTCTACTATATGTATAGGTTCTATCTGACTATGTCGACAGCGAGGATGAAGATAGCCAGAGGAAGTTCAAGAAGCAAAAGCTCAGGGAGCTTTATGCTGGAGAGCATAACAGGCATGTTAGGACCCTGAATGGGGGCTTTGGATGCCCGTTCTGCAACCAAATCCTTCATGACGCGTTTGAAAGTGTTCTGGCGCATGCAAGAGGAAGAGTCACTGGCTCATTCTCACAGGGCGGCGCACGCCGCTTACGCTGAGTACCTGGAGAAGCTTCACCTACATGCAGGCCTGGAGACCCGTTGAACTATGGTTAATTGGTTATGTTCAGAAGTACCCTAGCTATCTAGTGTGTGCATATTAATGATATCTAGGCTTGAGTATGCTTATTATTATCGGTGGAACTATGGTTGAGCTATGCTTGAGTACACTTATTATCTATGCCTGAGTATGTTTATATCTATGCTTAATTATATCTAGATGTGGGATGAGTATGCAATCAGTTTGGTTGATGGAATTTTATGCTTCTCTTAGACCAACCTATGATTGCCCACAGCACACACAGCTTATTAGCACGAATCGTCGGTGTTACTTTCGGTCTTTCCACACAATTTTATACTAGCAACCGTTTGCCCAAAACACACACAGCTACGTGTGGAGAGTTGGCAAAAAAATTGAACACGTACGGTGCATATTAGGGTGAATGTTTAGCGTGGGTAAAAATTTCAGTGTCAACCGACGAAGGAAATGTGGACCTTGGAACCATCTGCGATGACTTTTATTGTGCCGCGGCACGTGTGTTCTGATTGGCCAGAACGCATCCCCACGGATCGCACGTCTGCACCGTAGGATGTACACAGATCGAACGGCAGTCCGTATCGCCCTCACACCAGAGTGATGTTAACACACACGGTTGGGTCTACCAAACCGTTGCCTCCGAAACGCATTCTGGGACAGAAAACCCTCACCACCCCCACGTCACAAAACCCTCACCCGCCCGCCACCCCCCCGTCCCCAGTTGCACCTACACTCCTCCGCGACTCTGCATGTCATCGCCTATTGCCGCGGCAACCACTTAGCTCGACACTTTTCGCCGCCAATGGCTACTGGCAAACCCCACTGCATTTCGACACTGCCGCTTGCCGCCGCCTATCGCCACCGACTATCTCACGTTGCTCGCCGTCAATCCAGCTCCGCCCGATTGGGGAATCTGCGGTATTGGAGGTTTTTCTCAAGGAGAACCAGGTAACTAATTTACTAAAATATTTGCTCATCTCTTATCCCAGTCCGTCTGCCCCTTTTAATCACCTGGCCAAAATCACCGTAAATTCATTTTTATTCTAGCTGATTCGAGGGTTTTCTTTCATTCATAAAGTGTACAGTGCAAGGAGACATCAGGCCTATGTGGCCTCGGCCAGATAGCTGAGGAGTTCCATCTCACCGTACCAGATGACTTCAGGAAGCGCACGGTATGTTCAATCTCACCCTACCTCGGTTGGCATGGCCTACTTTTCTGAACATATACTATATATTGATACATTTGGATAAAAGGTGCCACATGTAGCATATACGTCAAAGGGGATTTTTCTTCTTTCTATATTAGGCAAATTAATGTCATAATGTTCTTTCGATTACTCTCATATTTGCATGACATCATGGTTACACTATCTGTTTAATTATAAATTTGTGTCCTTTGATTTCAATTGCCGTGTACTGTTCTTTCAATTACTCCAATATTTGCATGTTACCCTATTCTTTAACAATCTTATCATTTCCTGCAGTACATCCCTTGCTTTGCAACAGCAACTGTAGTACACAATCTTGGCCTTTACATAACTGAAGACTCCAGGAATGTCATATTGAACACAAACCATGGATTTACAATCGTTGCTTCTATAAAACTTGATGAACATGGTCACTGCTATTTTGGTGCGGGCCTTTGGACAGAAATTTCTAAGTTTTATGTATTGAAAGCTGGCACTAAAATTGCACTGCACCTAAAAGAGCCTGGTCATATGATATATGCTAACTTCCCCGACTATATCATCCGTCCAGACTTTGTTCGAAGTAAGTGTTCCTTTTCAAGTATCTGCATGTTGACTTGCCTAGCAATATCAAAGTAATTGTGTAGTATTTAAGCAATCAATTGGGATTCCATTTTCTGACTCTGTTAAGTCTGTTCCTACCTAGTAACTTCTAGTTACCAATACACTTTTCTTCTGCCCTGTTCTAACTAAATATTCCCTATCCTCCCACTCCTCCACTCCTATCAGATTGCGTCACCGCCGAGGAGACTCCGGAGGTGGAGGACGAGGATGCCAACAAGCGGAGGCGGGTCGAGTAGGAACCACAAGCAACTCCGGTGGGCCTAGACTTCATCAGCAGCCTCCCCGATGATATGTTGATCGTCATCATCTCCCTCCTCCCAATCAAATATGGCGCGCGGACAACCGTCCTTTCCCGGCGGTGGCACCCCCTATGGCACTCTACCACTCTCGACCTCATCAACGTCCACAAGCTCTGCCATGGCTATCACAAAAGCTTGGACGCATTGTCCCAGATCCTCGGCAGGCACCTTGGCCCAATCAGAGGCCTTATCACGGGCAAGTTCCGTTTCAACGACAAGGACCGAGCCAAGCTTGATGAGTGGTTCCGATCCCCTGCCCTAGATCACCTCGAGGAGCTCAGTTTTAATGATGGACATATGCGCTTGCTGACACCATCCGCACTCTACCTTGCGCCAACGCTGCAGCTCGCCAGGTTAATGAACTGCCATTTGCCCCCGATTTATGACGCGCCCGCTCTTTTTCTCACTCGACTGAAGCACCTCGAGCTCATCACTGTCTGCATCCCCAAGGATGACATAGAGCGCCTGCTCCGTGACTATACTGTACTCGAGTACCTTCGTCTTCAGGAGATCAATGGGTTGAGTAGCTTCCACATCACCTCCATGACTCTCCGAACAATTTATGTGTGTTGCTGGTGCTGCAACAAGAGATCACATAAGGTGTATCATAGTATGGTCATTGAGGACACACCTTTACTTTAGAGATTACTTGTAGTTGATCAACAAGGTCCAACAAGAACCAGTGTCATTTCTGTGCCAAAATTGACAGTGGTGGGCTACTCGTCTATTAAATTCTCTGAACTTGTTATTGGATCCACACCCGTTCAGGTTCAATAGTCACCTTCTTCTTCTCCTTCTTGAAATTGACATTTTCTCTAATTTTGAAGATGTATGTTCGTCTGTCATCCAGAAAATGAACCCGACAAGCTTGACCCCGTATCTGCGCACAGTGAAGGTCTTTGCACTAGAATCAATCGGCCCCAACCTGGACGAAGTTGTCACTTTCCTGAGATGCTTTCTGTGCCTGGAGAAGCTATATATCGAGGTGATGCTTCTTTCCTATTAAATGTTAACCATAAGGGAGTTCAATTTGTTGGTACCTTTTCCCAAGTTTACAATGACGAATGTACTATGTTTTCTGAAGGAATTTTGGAGGATTTCAGTACATAGATGTTTTTTCCCTATAGTGGTTGCTTGATTCATAAGGTTACAATCCATATGCATTTCTCCTTTGGATTCACCTGTACTACTTCTCGTAGGGAAATTTCCATCCACTCCAACCTCTTGGGAAGAAGCCTACGTTTTTTCTAGATTGTAATCAAATGCCCATGTTAATCATGTAGGATCAAAGATGGCATGTCACTCTATTCGTGTATTTTATAAATCCTACAAATCAAAGAGGCCTGTAGTAGTGTTCAAAACTGCATGTAGGCACTAATACATTCTCTTCTTTTGCAGATAAGATTAGGCCCGGTAGTGGATAATGTTATACAATATAACAATCACATCGAATGCCTTGATCTGCATCTCTCAGAAATTACTTCGAACTCCTACCGAGGGACCTTACCGGAGATTATATTCGCCAGGTTCTTTGTTGTGAGAGCAAGGGTGCTAAAGGTAATGTGGTTTGCCCTACATTTGCTTCGCAGGGCAGAATGGAAAAGGCTTTGCAGAAGCTGAATTTCATTTTGGAAGTTCAGTTGACAGAGTAATCAGAAGTCATTATGTCAAGCCCATACATGACTTGTCAGTGGCTGATCCCTTCGCAGAAATGTTGAGGTTTCAAAACGGGTGTTACAAGTTGTAATATCAGTTTGAACCTCTCATATGTCCATGTTCAGCTGATCAGCACGGCGTCTGCATCTGCATGAGCTGAATTTCATTTCTAATATCAGTTTGAACCTTGTAATCTTCGAATTTGAGCCTTCTAACTCTGGAATTTGAGCCTTGTAATATTTCGGGCTTTTGTGGTACAATCGTTGAAATGGCATCGTATATGAGACTCTTATATTGGTAGTACTATTTTGACCTTAATATGCAATGGACGATTAATATCTGGACCTCAATGGACTTGATTTTATTTACCATTCTCGAATATGTTTCCCCTGTCAATCTCATCGCAAATGATCTATATTGCAGAATCGAGAGCGATCTTCAACATTATTGTACACATTTGGTTTCTTCAACTGTGTGCCCAGGATTATCGCACTCGAGTTTCCATCATTACCTGTCTGTGTAACTTTGACCTCATCACCCACGGGTAAATTTGGTGCTTCTTCGAGCCCACGCGTGGTCAAACGAAACGCGTGTGGGGTGCTCAAGTGTGCACTGGAATACTCCACTAGGAATGCGGTGACAAGATGTGACGATTACAGGCCGCCCAGCCCCCATTTATTACAACGTCCATTTAACCCTTGTGTCTGTTCAACCTTTTGATCGCGCTCCAGTATTGCAAGAAGAACACCCACGACGACAAATATAAAGAGGGTATCCTGCGCGGCTCCAATGGCGCTCCCAGCGGCTGCGGACGACGAGCGGCAGGTCACCATGAATGCCGTAGTGGACACCCACAGAAGGTTCACGGAGCTCTCGGTGGTGTACACCAACAACCCGATCTGGGTGGAGAACTCCATCCACACTATGGATCTGTTACTTGCTGCGGAGAAGTACAAGGTGGTGGGGTTCGACCTCGAGTACACCCGCGATCATGCCGGGTCTCGTCACAAGGTCGCCGTCGCCTAGATGTGCATGCGCAATCACGTCCTCATCTACCACTACTGCCTGGCCACAAGGCCTTGCGAGCATTTTGCCAGGTTTGTCAATAGCCCCCACTACATGTTCGCTACGGTGGACATCACCAATGATGTAAAGGTGCTCAAGAATTCGGGCATCGCCTGCCAGAATCTTGTCGACATCCAGAGCCAATATAAGATCTTGGGCAGCAAGAAGCATGAGAAGGACTCACTGGTTCACCTCCCCGAGGCCATCATCGACCCCTACTACAGAGACATGAAGGATTCCTGCAACAAGGACAAGCGTGTCTGGCACTCGGCCAGGATGAAGAAACTCAATGAAGCTCACGGCGTGTACGCGGGAAAGGAGGCATACACGAGCTACGAGATGTACAGGCAGATCGTTGACATAAGGAAGTGCCTCCTTCTTCCCCAAAATGGCCAAGGATCCAGCCGGAAGCAGAGCAATGGCAAGCGTCATCACAACAAGAAGTAGATGATTAGATGATCATTTCTCCTAGTTTAGTATGCATGTAATTGTTTACTTTGGTGTGTGTAGTCACTTATGTTATTTGATGTTTAATTTGGTTATGCAATCATGTTCTTATAAGTATATATGTTGTTGTTGTGTAGACATAGCATATATGTTGTGCGGACAGAGCAAATCACATCGCGCACGGGCTAAACTAGGGAACCCGTCGGTGATGATTTCAATCACTGACAATTGTATACCAGCAACTGTTTGCCCACAACACAGACGGCTAATTAGTAGGAATCGTTTGTGTTGTTATCAGTCTTCCCACACATGACTGATTACTGACCTATTTGCCGTGTAACACACACATCTTGTTAAGTTGAACCGTTTCTGTTGTTTTGGCTCATCGCAAACTATTCATCCGAGTGAACTGTATGCCGTCTATCGCACACACCTTGATCTGGCTGACCATTTCTGTTGTGTTGGGTAATCACAAATAGTTCATCTGAGTGAACTGTATGCCATATATTGCAGACACCTCGATCCGGCTGACCGTTTCTGTTGTTCTGGCCCATCGCAAATAGTTCGTATGGACCAGCTGTATGCCACGTATCGCACACACGTTTCTAATATGAATCATGCTTGATGTCTCCACCATCACACACAGTTCGACTTATTGGTGACGGTTTTATTACGATACCGTTTCTGATTCTTGCATCGCACACAGTTTGGTCGGGGGGTCTTTGATTCATGTGTCGCGTTAGTGGTCGCCTGCAGTAGTGCTAGTCCAGGAATCCATCAGTAGCCCCTGAACCAGTCTTCAAGTTGGGGACCGATGTCTACTACACAACTTTATTCTTGTAGACTTTGTTGGGCCTCCAAGCGCAGAGTTTTGTAGGATGATAGCCTACAAGTGCACAGGGTTTAGTTGTAGCCTTTTCGAAGTAAGAGTATCGATCCTATAGAGAGCAAAAGAATTGAGCGTTGCCTCTTGTATTGAATTATGGATTTGTGCCTGCAAGTAATTGTAGACTACAAACAAAGTGAGGGTGGAAGTAAATAGTAATTTTGGTGTAGAGTGAACTAAAAGTAAATAACATAAAAGTAAATAGAAAACTACAGCGCGAGTAACAAGTGGAAATGATGAGTAAGGCATTTTCAGGGAGTTCAAAATTCCCATTCTTATGTTTCTAGTGCAACTTATGCATCTGCATAATATGGTCTGGATACTTGAACCACTCTTGACGATTATGCTGGCAGAAGCTGGGTACATTACACGTTCTACTCTAGGTAGACTTCTTGCCACGCACGCCAATACCGTAGTCTCCCCCTGCAGGTTATGACTAAGGTAATTAAGGGTTACCCGTGGATGTGGCCTCTCTAAGGGTTCTCCATAAATCCCCCATCAATCGCAAAGGCTAGAAGCAAAGGCTTTTACTGTCAGCTCGAATTACCTTCACATTCTAACCTTTACAATGACAGTGATACACTTTGTGTCCTTTTGGCGATAATGTTGAGTGGGGCCCCTTCACAACATTCATGAAGTATATTAAACTAAGCATTCAACAAAGGATCTCATATCCAACATAACAGTTCAAATCCTATATGTACCAATGTTCATCCATATCCCCGAGAATTTGGGTTCTACTCACACATGGAGACAACAAACATCATAAGGGTGGTGATGGTAAACATGAATGAATCACAGAAGTAACACACAAGATGATCCACTAGGGTTCTTGATGTTACAACGAGATGGATGTGGATGATGATGATGACAGTGGTAATGATGTTGTAGCCCCCTTGTGCTTGGTGGTGAAGATGGCGATCTCCTCCTTGCCAATCACTCCTATGGATGAACTCCGGTGTCTAGGGTTCTGCCTTATGGATGAATTTCTGGTCTCTCTATTCGTCTCTTCCCCAATCCAATTTCATGGGGTGGAAGTAGTGGACAAGGCGGCGGCACTGGCGCATCATACGACCGCCCATACGAGCTTGCACGCTTGTATGGAGCGCCGTCTTCTACTCTGGAGGCTCCGCAGCGAATCCTCCTTTTGGCTGGTTTTCTCCATTCTTTAATGGTAGATGATTATCACATTAAATACGTGATTTCACTACCATTTCCTTGGATTCCTTCCATAAAATCTTATTTGCTCCAAAAGGCGTTACCTGTGGAATACCGACAAAAAGAGGTGGGCGAACGCGGTAAAACTCCACAAAGCCTACCATGTAGGCACAAAATAACTATCGGAATCATCACAAATATTGGACTCATCAATGCCTCCAAGCTTAAGTCTTGCTCGTCCCTAAGCAAGTACCATAGTTTGTAAAGAACAAGGTCAACTTGGGATTTATATGGTACGGATATTTGTAAAGGCATGAGTCCATCGTTTGTTATGGGAACGGATAAGGATAAAAGTATCAGGACAAGTGATAGCTCATTTCCACTATGAGGATGATCATAAAGTCTTTCACATAATGCAACTTCGTTCTCTAGTGGATGAGGCATAGCTTTATATCCTAGTTTATAATCATTTCAACTGGGCAAGTGGAAGGGATTGTCATTCTTCTCTTTTTCAGAAAGTTGTGACTTTGATTGTTTTGTCCCATGTCATCGAAACATGTCCCAATGCCCATTCACAATTTTGTTTAATGTGATATGTAAGCTAGTAGACATAATCCTCGTGGGAAACTCTTGAAAGGCAATTTTTAGTTTGAGGAGATTATCATTTACCATTCCGCTTGCACTTTCTTCTTTTCCAGTTGAACCTCTAATGAACTAGCATATAGAGTTACTCTCCTCCTTTAAGAACTTTGTAACAAAAATGTGAAGTACTCATAATCATCACACTAGTGATTATGCCCTACTACTTATATCATGATTATCATCATGTACGTTCTCTCATAGCAACAATGGTTCACACATCAAAACATCCAAACACTCATTGAAAAGGATTATTCCCTGTTCAAGAGGAAAAATGATAGTTCAACCTTATTGAATAAAAACTGCGAGCTAATCTCGACTTGCTGAAAATAAATGCAGAAAGGTAAAGATACATAGTACGCTAGGATCCCCCCCAAGCTTACAATCAAGCCGGAGAGATCCTGGTACTTAGCGTTTTATGCTCACTCCTGGGTATCCTTGCAGGTGGTGTAGATGTTCTTGAAGCATCCTTTGATCTCCTCAATCACCTTCTGCTGATCGTCCATAATCTGGGTCAAAAACTCAAGTTGTGCAGTGTTTTGATTAAGAGTATCAACTGTGAGACCGATCTTATGGAAGAGACCATCAACCCATGCTTCTAGGTCTTTGCTCATCAACCAATAAGAGTCAATCCCTTCTCCAATAGTGTTCACACAGGCCTATGAGACTTGTTCCAGATTCTTGATCTTTTCCTTTATCTCCTTCGGGGTAGGTGGTTCCTTCCCTCACTCCTTTTGAGGAGGCCCAAGAGGAAATAACGAAATAGATCCTCGATTATTGAACTTGTAAGGGTTTGGAGGATACTCATCTGGAGTGGATTCATCATCCCCCTCTTGTTCTGCTTCTGCTTCCTTGATCTCCACACCTTCATCTTGTTGCTGGTTTCCTCCTCCGGGCGTGGTTCATCCTGGAGACTCATCTTCCTTAAGTCCCCCCATCCAGCAGGCACCAGTTCATCCAAGTTAGGAAAAGGGATGAAGTGGATGGAGGTTGAAGAAGGCTTGTTGTTCATGGTGGCGCCCGTGTTCTTAATTTGTGGCTAAAGTTATAGGAGTAAGTTGATAGAGGCAAAGGTGTCCCATCTTTCGATGAGATGGTAACTATCATTTTTGGTGGAGTAGACTTTGACGATCCGACTATGAACATACAAAGACGTCGCACCTTAGCAATCACTAAACCAACTCCGAGAGGTTATTGACCATGTCGGAGCACGATCAACCTGACCACGAGGGTCTATTTCCTGCAGGAAAATGAAGAACAAGCAAGAAAAGATGATTGCAATCTGGATATTGTGAATTTAAGAGGAAAGCTTTATTGATGAAAGTGGGGTTCTAAAACGTCTTGGCCTGGTCGTTGGACACAAACGAAGTACGCGCATTGCACTATGGCGAACTATAATCTAAACAAAACCCAAGTCTAACTAATGTCTTAAGGGTTGTATTTATAGGGGAAAAGAGAGGGGATTTCGTCCACCCTTGGCAAGGTGGGACTAAAACACCTCCTGAGTCGTTTTCCCTACAATACAGACTCTAAAAACAGCCTGCAAAAAGGTATTTCGAAATTACATGGGCCTGGCCCAAAAATAAGGTGGCGCATCACCTATAAGAAGCTATGGACGAAATTCATGAAAGGACATCTTGTATATTTCGTCCATGTCCTTGGATGTCATCATGGGGGCTTCAAACGGCTTAAATCTCCACTGGAAACTTCGTTCTTGTTCACTTCACGCGCGCCTTCATGTCTACTGTTGATCATACTCCAATGTTCATCCTTCTTGTCCGTGCTAGGCTCTTCATTTATAAGCGAAACAAATGTATTCAATTTAGGCAACATCATATTCTCATGAACATTATAATCATTATGAAGAAACGAAAGTACCTGGTAATTCAATTGGCGTGCGTGAGCTCTAGTCATTGGTCCAGTATTTGTAGCAGCAAGAGCTATGGGTGTAACTATGGTAGGGATGTCCTCATCATCATCCCCTTCTTGAATTGAAGTCGTCCTCGACGGAAGCTCATCTTCCTCACCAAAGTAAGTCTTCAAATCTGCAATGTTAAATGTGGGACTAACCCCAAAATCTGGAGGCAGCTCAAGTTTATATGCATTATCATTTATTTTCTCTAGCACCCTAAAAAGACCATCAACACGTGGCATAAGCTTAGATTGGCATAAATCAGGAAACCTATCTTTCCATAAATGTAACCAAACAAGATCTCCTTGTTCAAACACAATATGTCTTCTACCCTTATCGCCAACAAGTTTGTACTTAGCATTCATGCACACAATGTTTTCCGTACTTATCTCATGCATTTTTAAGATTAATTCAACACGTTGTTTAGCATAAAAATTAACCTTCTCTGAAGATGGAAGAGGCAACAAATCAATGGGTGCACGTGGTAGGAAACCATACACAATTTGAAAAGGGCACATCTTAGTAGTAGAATGCAGCGAACTATTATAAGCAAATTCAATATGAGGCAAGCATTCTTCCCACATTTTCAGGTCATTCTTCAAAACAGTCGTAAGCATAGTAGACAATGTTCTATTGACTACTTCAGTTCTTCCATCAATTTGGGGGTGACAGTACTAAAAAGTAGTTTAGTCTCCAACTTAGCCCATAAGCATCTCCAAAAGTGGCTAAGAATTTAGTGTCACGATCTGAAACAATAGTATTGGCACACCATGCAAGTGAATAATTTCACGATAGAACAAATTAGCAACATTAGCAGCAACATCGCTTTTATGACATGGTATAAAGTGTGCCATTTTCAAAAATCTATCCACGACAACAAATATGTTATCCCTCCCCTTCTTTGTTCAAGGTAATCCTAAAACAAAGTCCATGGATATGTCCTCCCACGGAACACTAGGTACAGGCAAAGGCGTATATAAACCATGAGGATTGAGTCGTGACTTAGCTTTTTGACATGTAGTGCAGCGAGCAACAAAACACTCAATATCTCGTCTCATCTTTAGCCAAAACAAATGTGCAACAAGTACGTCCTCCATCTTCTTCATGCCAAAATATCCTATTAATCCTCCTCCATGCGCCTCCTGCAACAACAAAAGACGAACGGAGCTTGCTAGAATGCATAGCTGTTAGCACGGAACACAAATCCATCATTAATGACGAACTTGTTCCATGTTCTTCCTTCTTTACAATTCTGCACCACATCTTTAAATTCAGCATCATGCACATATTGATCTTTGATGGTCTCCAAACCAAATCTTTTAAAGTCAATTTGTTAAAGCATAGTATAACAACGAGACAAAGCATCAGCAATAACATTTTCTTTACCTTCTTGTGTTTAATGACATAAGGGAAAGTCCCAATGAATTCAACCCATTTAGCATGTCTACGGTTTAGTTTTGCTTGACTTCTAATATGTTTCAAAGATTCATGATTAGAATGTATAAGAAATTCTTTGGGCCATAAGTAACGTTGCCAAGTTTCTAAAGTCCGAACAAGAGCATACATTTCTTTATCGTAAGTAGAACAGTTCAGACTAGGCCCACTCAATTTTTCAAAAAATTACGCAACAGGTTTACTATCTTGTAATAACACACCTCCTAATCCAATTCTACTAGCATCACATTCAAGCTCAAAAGTCTTATTGAAATCAGGAAGTTGGAGTAAAGGAGCATGTATCAACTTATCTTTCAATACCGTGAAGGCTTCTTCCTGTGCGGTACCCCAAACAAAAGGCACATCCTTCTTTGTAAGCTCATTGAGAGGTGCAGCAATGGTGCTGAAATCTCGCACAAAACGCCTATAGAAACCAGTGAGGCCTAGAAAACTCCTCACTTGTGTGACCGTTTTGGGCTACGGCCAACTCTCAATAGCTTCAATCTTGGCTTTATCAACTTCAATTCCCTGTGGAGTAACAACATAGCCAAGAAAAGATACTCGGTCAGTGCAAAAGGTGCACTTCGCAAGGTTACCAAACAAACATGCATCACGTAGAGCAAGAAAAACAACACGTAAATGTTCCAAATGTTCCTCCAAAGATTTGCTATAAATCAGTATATCATCAAAATAGGCTACCACAAATCATCCAATGAAAGCACATAAAACTTCGTTCATTAATCTCATGAATGTGCTAGGTGCATTAGTTAACCCAAAAGGCATGACTAACCACTCATATAAGCCAAACTTAGTTTTAAATGCAGTTTTCCATTCATCTCCCAATTTCATACGAATTTGATGGTATCCAATACGCAAATCAACTTTGGAGAATATGGTAGAGCCACTTAATTGATCAAGCATATCATCTAGCCTAGGAATAGGATGACGATAGCGAACAGTAATATTATTAATGGATCTACAATCAACACACATACGTGATGTACCATACTTTTTCGGCCCTAGAATAATAGGAACAACACAAGGACTAAGGGATTCACATATATAACCTTTGTCGAGCAGCTCCTACACTTGACGCATAATCTCCTTCGTCTCCTCTGTATTGTACGGTATGGCGCACGGTTGGGCAGCGAAGCACCAGGAATTAAGTCAATCTGATGCTCAATCCCTCGAATAGGTGGTAATCCCAGTGGCACGTCTTGTGGAAAGACGTCAGTGAACTCCTGCAAAATGTTAGTGACAGCAGGAGGCAAAGAGGGAGGCATGTCCTCGAATGAAAATAATGCCTCTTTGCACACAAAAGCATAGCAAACAGATTTGCCAAAATCTAGATCAGTAATATCAGATTTGGTGGCAAGTAAACATGCACTTTTCAATTTAATTTCAGAGGCAACATTAGATGATGGTTTTTTATTAGACTTATGTTATTGCTCATTTTTTTCCACAATCTGATTTTCGCTCTTGTTTTGCTCCTGTTTTGCTTTACTAGCTCTAGTAAGATCATCTTTCAAAATGTGTTCAAGAGGCACAGGAAGCAAAGTAATATTTTTATCCTTGTGAACAAGAGTATACTGGTTTTTTCTACCATGGTGTACAATTTTTTTATCAAATTGCCATGGTCTACCAAGTAAGAGGGAGGAGCATGCTTGCATCGGTACCACATCACAATCAACATAATCAGAATATGTAGCAATACTAATATTCACACGAACAGTACGTGTTACCTTAACCTTGCCGCTGTTGTTGAACCATTGTATGTAGTAAGGATGAGGGTGTAGTCTGGTGGTGAGGGACAACTTCTCACCCATCTCCATGCTAGCCAAGTTGTTACAACTCCCTCCATCAATGATGACGCGGACACAAAGTTCCTTCACAACTCCCTTTGTATGGAACAAATTGTGCCTCTGATTTTGCTCAGCCTGTCTTACCTGCACACTCAAAACACGTTGAGCTACTAAACTTTCATACCTCGCAGCATCTTTAGCAACCATGTATTGTGTCTCTTGTTCAGAATCATTGCCACCCTGTTCTTCACTCGCAATAAGAGCCAAAGTGTCCTCATCGTAGTCACTAGCTGTCGGTGTATTAAACTTGGGTGTTTATACCCTAACTATGCACAGACAGTTGCAACCTTCCCGACGGCAAGGGCTTGCTGGAGGATGACCTTTCCAACATACTCAAGAGTTGGAAATTGAAAACTATGAGGACGACCTCCAGGCAGGTCATCGAGAAGTACTGAAGATGAAGACTCAAGTAGCCGGCAAGCTGCGAGCCGGCAAGCCTCGGGCCAACGACCTCAAGACTGATGAGCTCTGTCCCACCGCTCCACCGTGGTAGTTGTCAGGAACTTGCCGATAGGTGTTGAGCGGGTAGGCGGGTTGGTAGAGCTTGTCGGGACACGTGGCGATCTGGTGCTGAAGAAGCAACTTTATTGACTCCCGTCCAGGAGGCATGTCAAAGGAATAAGAGGTAGCTGGGCGAGCGGTACAGGTAGAGCTGGGCTCCCTTGCCAGCATTCATCCTCAGCTTGACACCTAATGGAGCATTTAATGCCTTTGTCCTAACTCATCTGTGTTAGGTATGATAGCACTGTTGCTATCATTTCATCATGTAATTACCATTTTTGCCATTGTGGTAGCCCCTTTCATCTATAAAAGGAGGCCCATGGCTACCTTTACAAAGGCCGACACTCTGCCCTTTTGCACTACGTAGCTGCACCTCCCGAGCTCCTTGCTGGGAAGGTCATGCTCTCTTGTAACTTGGGCTTTTCCACATATAATCCACCAAAAGCAGGAGTAGCGTTTTACGCTTCGCAAGCGGCCCGAACCCGCACTACAAAAAAAAGACACATCCATGACATTATGGCCCGAATGAAAACTTTTTCTATCATAGTTGTGACACTTCTATGACAATAATTGTGACAAAAACACGTATCATCATAGATGTGGTGGGCTCCTACTTCTATGACAAAAAATTATGACAGAAAATGGGTTTTCGTTCTGGGTGGGCCGGAGACGCATACGCATGACAATCTTTGGGCCATCCATGATGTAAAAAATCATGGTAGAAGTGAGGGCGAGGAAATTTTCGGGGAGTTCCTGGTTACGGTGGGTGGTCAGGGCCGAGCGATGCAGTGTGGTTTGCACGTTTCTCTCGTACGTGCGTGTGTGCGAGGCGTTCGCTAACAGAACCCAAGCGAGGCGTTCTCTTACTGAACCCGAGCGATCACACTAGCCAGCTACGTACTGAAGTCGAGCGATCGATCCCACTACGTAATGAAGCCGATCGATCGATCCCTTCTCTGCTAACTGAACCCGAGCGATTCCTTTGTTGCTAACTAAACCCGAGCGATTGCTTCACTGCTAACTGAACCCGATCGATCCTTCTCGCTACTTACTAAAGCCGATCAAGCTCCCGTGCGAGACGTAGCTAGCCGGTTGGGTTGCCTCTTGATGAATAGTGCCCGTTGCTGCCGCGCGCGTGATACATGTAGACATGAGTCGAGACGCATCGATCGAGCCGGTTGGTTGGCTGTGGATGAACAGTTCCCATTGCTACCGCCCACTCGTACGCCCCACTCCAGCCGGTGGGGGTTGGATGAACAGGACCCCGGCCGTGTAGGCGGTTGGCGCTGGATGAACAGGACCCCAAGGAGTCTATGTTGTGGTACGCCATACCCCAGCCGGTTGGGGGTGGATGAACAGGACCCCGTGGAGGCTGGATGAACTGTAGCCAGTGGAGGCTGGATGAACAGGACCCCGTGGAGGCTGGATGAAGTCGACGGTGGATGAACAGTAGCCCGTGGAGTCCCGTTTTGTGGTACGCCACACCCCTCCTGATGAACAAGACCCCTGTTTCGACCGTAGGCGCTCGAAGAGAAGTTCGTTTCCTCCGTTTTGCGGTACACCACACCCCTCCCGATCAACAGGACCCAATTTCGACCGTAGGCGGTTGACACTGGTACAGCCAGCTGCTATACAAACGGTTTTTACCCCCTTTCCGCGACGGAGTTTTAAACCATCACCTTGCCTGTGTGTGCGATAGGGGGGTCCTTCCCACATGACCCAGAAACCGTCGGCGATAGGGAGCACACAAGCATATGTTTCGCAGAACTAAGCGTATGCGATGCCCGCATCTTTCCCAGACGCTCGTCGTCACACAACTGTTTGTGATCTATCAAATATCGCAAATGTTCCATCCTTGCTACTCGTGTGTGCTCGCATTACCATCGCACTCGGTATTTTGTGGTGCAACGTTTATGATGCGCGCCCCATCACAAACAGTTCATGATTGTAAAACGTGTAAGATAAGAAGACTATCACACACATTCACTTCTCCCGAACCGTATGCAATATATAATGAAGAAGATTAGTTAATCATCGTATGAGTGTCGGATATGATTACGAAACGTCGGACTGTCGTGCCAGTGTCGTACAGGATAACTATCGCACACGCTATTCTTTGGTGCAAATGTTTACGATGCGTACGACATCAGAAACAGTTCATGGTTGTAAAGCGTGTATGATAAGGCGACTATCACAAACATTTAGTTCGCTTGCAACATTTGTGATATTATCTGACATCACACATGCTTTGCAAACGACAACTGTGTGCATGGTCGCACACATTTCCTCTCTGAGAACCGTGTCGGATTATGATGTATATCACACACGTTGTGCTATACAGACCGTGTGCGCCGTAATGACCTGCAGAGCGTATTTTCACCCTAATTTAATCGCTGCTTTTTAAAATTGTACCGAATTTGAATTTGAAAGTAGGCTATAACTTTATTCATATGCATCAGGTTCAACAACCAATGCATTATTCGATTCACAGGTACATATGTTCAAGAGTTACATAAAAAAACAAGAATTACATATGCACCCAATAAAGAATGATGAACCAGGGTTGTATACTTGTACTATTAAAGACAGTAAAGAAAGAGGCAAAAGACATTCTGGTTGCTGAACAAGGTGAAGCGGAATGCCCATATTGCGCCCTCCTCCATGCAGAAGGCACGCACGACTCTAGTCCAACCCCTTGTGATGGCCGACCACCCACCCTTCACTGTCTTCTTGAGGACATCTCGATAGTCATTGTGTTCTGGTAGAAATACTTTAACCTTTGCATGCCCACCAATCATGTAGTTTGAGAGGTAATCTTGAGTAAACTGCTTTGGGAACCACTGCAAAGGAAATGGATTCAGACATTGTCATCTAACACAACTCATTATGGGTAGTAAAAAGAAGGCTGCAGAGTTCTTACTTACCATCCCGCAGTTCACTGTTGTCTTGGATAAAGTGTAAACAAATAGTTTAATTGCCATCTTTTGACCCATTTTACTAACAATCTTTATCAGTTTCCTCACTTGATGCTGGTTCATGAATATCTCATTGCCCAATAAGCAAAAAGGGTCGAAGCGCGGATCTTTACCAATGACATATGTACCTAAAAGCACCAAGTTAATATTAGAAGCTAAACAGCAATTGCACAATGATGTAGTACAACACTCCCTCCATCCCATTATATAAGATCTTATTACATACAATGTACTCACATATTGGATGAATTAACATCTTATATTATGGGGCGGAGGGAGCTTATTACATTGTTACAAATATCGGCCGATTAACTGCAGTTAACTGCTGCTGTGTTGTTGTTGTTGCTGCTCTTCTATGTATATCTAGACATCATAAGAACATTCAGGTAACACTCTTCCTTGTTGCTATGTAGCCTAGGATTGCATATTTAGACATTCAGTACAATGCATGTTTCTATGTAGCCTCAGATATATTAGATATGGCCCTAGTTAACCTACCGATAAATGGGTTACAGATATATTCAGTTAAATGTATGATTCACCGATTAATCCGTTATCAGCCCCCGGCCTATATGGTACCAGCTACCGATATCCTGAACAGTGAGTATATATAAGCCATGGGATGAAACTAACCTCGATGGAAAACAGCAGTGGTTCCCAATATTGTCCTGTGTAAGTACATCGAAAGGCATGTTAAGCACAACAGGCTAAACATCAACCAAATATATCCATGGTAGACAACATAATCTCCAAATGATAGCTTCAGTGTGCAGGTTTAAGCTTGCTAGTTAAGCAAAACAAGAAGTGGAAAGGTGTGTTAACTGCACAGTTCATACTTGCACATATAGAACATCACATTGTGAATAACTGAAATAAACAAGGCATACTACGAACAACCAAAGATAGCAATTGAAACTGGACATATGCTAACTACAAACAACCGAACAACCAAAAACCGTTAAAAGAGGCATATGGTCGCTACAACAGGCTTAACAGCAAGCAAATATAGTCATTCATATTGGTATTGTTAAAACTGGTATTGATGAAATTGAACTACAAATTTCATACTTTCACATATAGAACATCACTTTGTGAATAACTGAAATAAACAAGGCATACTACGAACAACCAAAAACAAATAATGGGAATCCCCCTGTGAGGAGGCACGGCAAAACAAATCATGGGTTTCCTCACTTGTCACAGATGGGCTCCTTCCCATTGGAAGAGCACGGACTCTGGGAGCGTTCCATGTTGTCGCAGATGGGCTCCTTCACCTTGGAAGAGCACGGCTGTAGGGTGCCCTCCCTGATGTCGCAGATGGGCTCTTTCCCCTTGGAAGAGGTGGAGAGGGTGCCCTCCTCGTGGTCGCCGTCGACGAGGTCTGACCTGGCAGCTGAGGATCCCAAGCCAGCGTCGCAGAACATGTCCTTCAGAAATGATAAAAGGGCTCCATGGCGATGAAGGATGGAAAATTGTTGACAATGAGCCAGAGGAGATCAGCGGCAGGGCCATCGAGGAGATCGATGGCGGTTGAACCTGAGGGGTTGGGGGTGGGCAACTTAACCTGTGACATAGCCTGCGTCAAGCCGTCGATGTCGACAACCTCGATGTCGTAGCCGGCGTCTGCGACATACCAGAATACTCTAGCCCGCTGATTGAAAGCCTCCAGCTAGTCATCGTCATCAGCTTCGTCGGCGGCCACCACGCTGACGTCGGGTGAAGAGGCCGCGATAAACCTCTTTTGGGCCATTCGCTCCTCGAGCTCCTCGGGAAGCGTAGCTGGGCTTAGGCTGCGACGCTCTGGAGTGGGGGAGGGGGGTGGGGATGGGGATCTGTGGGAAAGGGGGCATTTTGCAAGCGTCATCTAAAACTCAGGGCGGCGAGGGTATGTAGGTCGATGGGTAACCTGCATGGGAAGACCAGCTGAGGTTGACGATGGAGGCGGCGCGGCGGCGGCGGCAGCGGTGGCGGCGACCTAGCTAGGTTTCGAGCAAGGGATGGGGGGTGTGTGTGAATGGAGGTTTTGGGGTGTGTGTGTGGAGGGGGGCCAAAGTGGTGTTTGAGGAAATGCCGTGGCTACTGAAAATTTTACTAGGCGGGAGTAAAATGTTGGGGCTACTGAAAATTTGGATCAAGGGGTTGAAGTAGAGCGGGAGTAAGAAACATCGCACACGATCCAAACATAATAATCGTGTGCTATCAAACAGAAAAGCCCTCCAGGCAAGCAGATATTTTTTAGATTGCGAGGGATGTAGGCGGTAGTAAAATACCGGGGCTACTGAATATTTTGATCAAGGGATTGAAGCAGAGCGGGAGTAACAAACATCGCACACGGTCCAAACATAATAATCGTGTGCTATCAAACATAAAAACCCTCCAGGTGAGTAGATATTTTAGAGATTGCGAGGGATGCAGGCGGGAGTAAAATGCCAGGGCTACTAAAAATTTGGATCAAGGGATTGAAGCAGAGCGTGAGTAACAGACATCACACACGGTCGAAACATGATAATCGTGTGCTATCAAACAGAAAAACCCTCCAGGAGAGTAGATAGTTTTGAGAGCGGGAGCAACTAACATCGCACACGGTCGAAACATAGTAATCGTGTGCTATCAAACAGAAAAACCCTCCAGGCGGGTAGATATTTTTGTGATTGGGAAGGAAGCCTCATGGACCCCAATCTACTGTGCTGATGTGAGTGACAGGCGCACAGGGTTGGCACACGGGTAGTCTGAGGGAACCGTGTCTGTTACGTCCCCAATCGCATCCGTCTCGTCTGTTGTTTATAAATTTGGCAAAAAAACGCGGGAAAGGGTCAGAACATGAACACACTTGCATGTTGACCAAATATATGTATGAAAAGGGTGGTTTGATGTTCAAATACCCAATGCACAACTTTGATGTGGCACCTGTCTCACAAAGCGCCCATTATTGCTAGTCCGCCACCCCCCACTTCGTGTTAGTGGGAGGGGAATCCTAGCTATGAACGCATGCCCCCAAATAGATAGGTCTGACATCTCACCCTACGGTAACACAAAGCCTATAGGAGTCCATCATGGTCAATCCCCCCCCTCGCTTCCGGTCAAAGGTGGACCGTGTGCGGGCCCACAAATGTGTGCTTGTGGCGCGAGATGGGTGAGACCACATATGAACCACATGCGGGTATATATATATATATATGGATGAAAAGGTGTGGTGTGATATTTAAATACCCAATTCACAATTTTGATGTGGCACATGTGTGCCTCACAAATTAACCGTGCATCCCCGACCCCACGGAGTTTCAGGAAGTGCGGAGTAGTGCCCCCCCCCCCACACACACACTTTGAGTCGGTGGGATAGGGCATCTCACCAGGACGTACTGTAACACGGACCAAGAAGAATCCACCTTGGTCGTATAACCTCTCTCTCGTTGTTGGTCAAAGTGATCGATGTCCACGCGGCCCCACAAATGGGTTAGCTTGTCGACTATAACTACGTGAGGGAGTGCCCGAAGATAACCACTGTGTGCATGTGTCCCAAACTTATGTAAGTGTTGTGTGGTGTTTGAATACCCAATGCACAACTTTGATGTCGCACCGTGCTTTGGAACCGGAAAGTCCCCACACGGAGCTTGCGAGGGTTCACGACGCGTATAGTATATATATATATATATATATATATATATATATATATATGTGTGTGTGTGTGTGTGTGTGTGTGTGTGTGTGTGTGTGTGTGTGTGTGTGTGTGTGTGTCACCCCACTTCGAGCCGGTGAGAGGGATTCATGCGTACGCATGCATGCGCTCAAACTTAGGTCTGGAATCTCACCATGATTGACCTACTATACGGTAACACGAACCAAAGAAGAAGAATCCACCCTGGTAACCTCTCTCCTTGTCGGTCGAAGTGATGGACGTCCATGCGGGCCCACGAATATATTGGCTTCCCGCCGATAACCAATCGAGGGGAGAGTGTCCGAAGACAACCACTACATGCATGTGTCCCAAACATATGTATGGAGGTACATGATGCATGCATATGTTTGAATACCAGATGCACACCATTGATGTGGCACATGCATCGAAAATCGCACAGTCCCCACACAGAACGAGGTTCATGACGCGTCGTGTATATATGCTCACCCCCCCCCACTTTAATCCGGTGGCAGGGATTCATGCGTACACACGCGCTCAAAGTATATTATGTAATCTCATATATAGCATGACCTATATCGTAAGACAAACCAAAAATTAATCCCCTCCTAAGTCAAATTCACCTCTCTCGCTGTCGATCAAAAGTGATGGACCAAGCGGGCCCACAGATGGAAGCATCGCCGATAACCGCGTGAGTGAGTGCCAGAGGACACCGCCATCGCTTGCATGTGGCCCAAACATATGTATGGAGGTGTGTGTCGTTGTGATGTTTGAATACCTAATTAATGCACAACTTTGATGTGGCACCCGCCTCGGAAACCGTAAATTCCCCACACGGAGCAAGGTTCGTGACGCGTAGTGTGTGTGTGTGTGTGTGTATATATGCTGGCCCCCCTCTTCGACGCGTACTATATACTCCTACCGTAACACAACCCAAAAAGAAATCCTCCTTGGTCGTCAAATTAACCTCTCTCGTTGGGTCAAAGTGATGGATGATGACCTCGCGGGCCCACGGAGAGGGAAGCGTTTTGCACGCGAGTGAGTGTCCTATAGGGCAAACCACCATCTGCATGTGGCCCAAAGAGGCCGGTGTTTGTGTGATGCTTGAATACATACCCAATGCACACCTGCCTCGAAAAACGAAAAGTGCCCACACGGAGCGAGGTTCATGACGTGTAGTATGTGATGGTCGTCCCCTCCCCCGGCCCTCTTCGACGCGTACTATATACTCCTACTGTAACACAAACCAAAAAGAGTCCTCCTTGTTGGTCAAATTAATTAACCTCTCTCGTTGGGTCAGAGTGCTGGAGACGACCTCGCGGGCCCATGGATGGAAGCGTCACACGCGAGTGAGTGTCCTATAGGGCAACCACCGCCTGCATGTTCCCAAAGAGGTGTTGTGTGATGTTTGAATAACCAATGCACAACTTTGATGTGTCACCTGCCTCGGAAACCGGAAAGTCCCCACACGGAGCGAGGTTCATGACGCGTAGTATATATGTTGCCCCGCCTCTTCGATGCGTACTATATATATACTACTACCGTACGTAACACAAACCAAAAAAGAACCATCCTTGTTGGTCAAATTAATTAAGCTCTCCCTCACTGTAGGTCAAAGTGATATGGTGGACGACGACCTCGCGGGCCCACAGAGAGCGTCACACACGAGTGAGTGTCCTAGAACAACCACCGCGTGCTTCTGGCCCAAAGAGGTGTTGTGTGATGTTTGAATATCCAATGCACAACTTTGTTGTGGCACATGCTTCGCAAACCGGAAACGCACACAGAGGTTCACGATGTGTATGGTCCCCCTCACTTTGAGCCGGCGGTGAGAGGGACTCATGTGTACGCACGCGCTTGAACTTTGATCTGGAATCTCACCATGATCCACACCGTATACACAGGCCAAGATGAATCCACCTTTGGTCAAATGCCTCTCACTGTCGGTGAAAACTGATAACCTTCGCGGGCTAATGAATGGGCACATCGCTGATAACGGCACGAGGAGTGTCCGAGGACCACAAATAATGCATGCATGTGGCCCGAACATGTATGTATATATATATGGAAGGGTTGTGTAATGTTTTAAATAACCAACTCATGACTTTGATGTGGCATGCCTTACAAAACGGTCAATCCCACACGGAGGATCACGACTCGTAGTGTACTGCCGGACCCCCCCCCCCACCCACACACCGCACCACCACCGCCACTTCGAGGCATGTCAAACTTTTTCTGCACTGAACATGTGACCAAAGGAGTGTTGTGTTAAAATTTGAAAAAAAAATTAGAGATCATTCGGCTGTTTTTATACATTGATTGATTTCCTAGGGATTTAATGTGTGTAGAAATCAAAATTGAGCTACATGCACACGTGATAGTGCACCAAAATGGATTGGAAAATCATATGTGTGTCCCTGGGTGCATGTTTATTCCCCGTGAAATTTCAAAAATTGAGAATCTTGATTTTTAAAATCCAGTAAATCCAAAACTTAGTTGAAATTCATGAAACTTATAGTGGTGTCATATGGACACCAATAGACTGTGATATTGTATTTTTTTTGTCAAATTTGAGACAAGTTTTGATATAATCTTCTTACAAATGGGAGATTATTAATAATTGGCAACCAATTTCGCAAACGGATTATTTATTCGAATCATGGGCGTTAGACCAACAATGTACGTGCCATGCTTCGGTTAAGCAATAAAGCGGCAGAATTAATCATCAAAAAATAAAAACAATATACGTGCCACCACGCGTCCCGTGTGCCGTGCGAGCAGGCGTGAGTTGACGGGACGCATGCGAGTAGACCGGGAGGCGTGTGGGCAGGTGTGTGAATTGATGGGAGGCGTGTTCACTGCGCAGTGTCACCGGGAGGCGTGCTATTAGCTGTGTGAAATGACGGTAGGCATGCCAGCAGTCCGCTGCGCAGGCTCACTGGAAGGAGAGCCAGCCCTTTAACCGCCGCCCGCTTCGCTCCCACTGCTCCATATTAATGGCGCGCCCGAGCCGCTGGTCGTAATAGGCGGCCGCACCCCCCGTCCACAATGGTCACCGCCATCTGGAGTGTATGAGGATGCCGCCGAAGCGCACCATCAGAGGGAGTGGCGACGCCGGGGCTGGTGAAGCACTCGCGCAACGCGTGAAGCTGGGCACAGAGGTTGCCGTCGCTGCCGACGAGGTCTCGCGCGGGCAGCAGCGCGACCTTGACATTGTCGCTGCCGTCGTGCCTCGCCAGCCGGAGCCGGAGGTCCACATCAACTCTGGCAACGACTCCGACTCTGACGGAAAACCGGTTAGTTATCTATACCCATTTTTGCAGCAAATATATCATGTGTTTTCTCTAGTTACTCCTGCCCCCCTCCCTCCCCCCTTCATTTTTTTGGAATAGAAATCCTATGGTTATGTTCTCTCAGTCCATGAAATCAGAGTAAGATTCGTTAGATCCGTGTAGTGTATTGATTGTTTGAATGGTATCTGTCTAGGGTTAGTGATTAATTGTTTGTTCTGTACAAATGATTTTTGCTATTAATCCAACAAGGGTTAGCGTTCATGCTAATAATTCGTAGCCAGATCTTGAGAATTGATTTTGAATGTCCTACATATATGTTTGTGCCATTTTTTTTGTTCCAGATCTTGAGAATTGATTTTGAATGTCCTACATATATGCTTGTGCCAATTTTTTTCCCTAGATTGGTATGTACACTGATGAGGCTCCGGCCAGCGCCGCCGCCGGTTGTAGATCCTACACCCGGTTGCGAGGGCAGAAGCGGCCACGCCCCCTGGATCTGAGGAACCCGTAGAATATCGGGCGGACAGTATAAGCGATCTCCCGGATACCATCCTTGGGGAGATCATCTCCGTTCTCCCCACCAAGGATGGCTGCCGCACACAGGTCCTCGCATCTCGGTGGCACCCTCTGTGGTGCGCCGTGCCTCTTAATCTCGACTGTCGTTAGCTATCTGTCGTTCATGATTTTGAACTCCCAGGATCCATCATCTCCTCCCACCAGGGCTCCGTTCAACGCCTCTGCATCCCGGCATGCTGCCTGCTGCACATATCCTGCACGGTGGACGACTGGCTGACATCCCGTGAATTCGAAAAACTCCAGCAGCTTGAGTTCTACCATTACTACAAAAATAGCTTACCACCAACCATTGTATCTGTGCCCTCACCACCGATGTCCATCTCATGGTTTTCCTCCTCTCCCCACACTGCCACCTTGGCCCGGTGCCATCTAGTAGACAATCTGGTACAAATGCTTCCACTCCCACTGCTAAAAAAACTTGCGCTTGTGGTGGTTGATCTGTCCCAGGCCTCACTGCACAGCATCATCCACTCCAGCTGCCCTGCACTGGAGCGCTTGCTGCTTGTTTTTGGAGAAGAAATCCGTATCCGCTGTCTCCAAATAAAGTCACCTCACCTTGTAAGCATTGGATTTTGTTTTAAAGGATAGGAGCTCATCATCGAAGATGCCCCTTCACTTCAAAGGTTGCTCCTTGATATTGGTATGCACCTTCGCAAATAACTATGGTCTCTGTGCCTAAACTGGAGACCTTGGGTGTAATTCGTGATCCGTTTAAAGGTTACAAGATGGTGTTTGGCTCCATAATTCTTCAGGTACTGTATATTATCATCAACACTTTTGTAATCATAAGCTGCATTTTTCATTTGTGCGCATAAGTTTTATATCATCTTGGAGTACACTTTTGGTACTAATTTTATGTTCTATGTTCAATGAAGAGTTTGTCCATGGATAGCCTATCAATGTTGCTGGATTCTGTCAAGACCTTACATATCAGTATGTGGTGTTTAGATCTGAACACGATTATTGGCTTGCGACGATGCTTTCCATGCCTGGAGAACTTGTATATAGAGGTGATGATTTCACGCACATTGAAAGCCCATAGATAATGTACTAGAATTAATCGTTCAGCTGTCGCTCTTTCGACATACTGTTTTTTTTAGACATTAACTGTTTTCAATCTTCATGTCTATTTAGGCAATAACACATGGACAAAAAGGTATAACCAATCGGTGGCATAAGAAGCACAGGGAATTTCTCAGTTCTCATGACATTTGCTTGTGGACAATAATAATGGAAGGATATGCATCCAACCATGCAAACACTAGCTTTGTCACATTCTTCCTGTTGAATGTGAGGGTACTATTGTCCATGAGGATTAAGTTTTTTAACAAAAAGTTTCTCATGGATGGACACGTTGAACAACACAAAAGAAGTTTTAGGTGGACAAAAGGGCTGCTGAACGTGCTCGGCTTCTATTTACAACAACTTGTGATCATGTAACAGTAAATTTTCTAGCCCAGGATCTTGATTTTATGGATCAGACCGATCCATTTGATTGTGACTGCCGAAAACTTTGGTTGAGTTAGATGCTATTGCCTTGTTCAATCTGGGTTTTGTCTAAACCCGATGACCTGATCCTCGTGCTTTTGTACCATTTGTAAGCTGGAGTTAGATGTTGTTGCCCTTTTCAACTCGGCTATGACTCATATTTTCTTTCAAACAGGGCCAATGGCTTGCCATTTCTTTAATTAAATGCCTAGATATCATAAATGTCTACTTGGGTGAATGTTTAGGGCCCATTTCTTTAGTTGAATGCCTAGAAATCATAAATGCTATATGCAATAATTATGCATGTGGTTGCTCGCCGTTGAGGCGGCCACGGCGCGCTCTGCTCGCATCCCTTCGCGTGATCTGCTCGACGTTGAGGTGGTCGTAGCGCACTCTGCTCGCGTCCCTCCGCGCGCGCTCTTTCAGCGGTTGGGGCCGGCGCACGATCATGTTTTGGGCGCCATATGCATGCGGTTGTGTCCGCGCGTGAAGCCACGATGTTGTTAATACGTGCGGCATGATGCAGTTACGCGCTGCAACAACTGCCATCCGCGCGCGCCGATACTCCAGGCCATTTGGCCTCCCCATTTATTACCACGGTCATTATAACCTTAGTCTCTTCAACCTTTCGATCGCACCCCACAACACAACAAGCACACCCACGACGACACATAGAGAGACGATATCCAGCGGCGCTCCAATGGAGTTCGGCAAGCATCGTGTGGACACCCACGTGAGGGGGAAGGAACTCATGGTGGTGTACACCATCGACCCGGCCGTGGTGGAGGACTCCATCAACACCATGGAGCAGTTGCTTGCTAAGGACGACAAGTACAAAGTGGTCGGCTTCGACCTCCAGTACACCGCCGGTCGTCCCGGGGTTGATTAGGTGGTTGCCGTCGCCCAGTTGTGTGTGGGCCATCACGTCCTCGTCTACCACTACTGCCTGGCCACAAGTGCTTGCGAGCGTTTTGCCAGGTTTGTCAAGAGCTCCGACTACAATTTCGCTACGGTGGACACCGTCAATGATGTAAAAGCGCTCCAGATTTCGGGCTTGGCCTGGCCGAAGCTTGTCGACATCCATGGCCACTATAGGGTCTGGGGCAGCACAAAAAAGGACTCCCTGGTTGAACTCACTGTGGCCATCATCGACCCCTACTACGAAAACATGAAGGAAGGTTCCAAGAGAAATGTTGGATCCTGGCATGGTGCCTGGGTGCGGAGACTGGATGAACCTCACCTCAAGTTTGTAGCCAAGAACGTGTACACATGCTAAGAGATGCACAGGCGGATCGTCGACATGAGGGAGTGCCTCCTTCCTGTAGATGACGAGGGATCGAGCCACCAGCAGAGCAGCAGTGGCAAGCGTCACAAGAAGTAGATGATGATTAGATATGATCGTTTATCCTAGTTTATTATGCATGTAATTGTTTACTTTGGTGTGTGCATATGTTATGTGTGTAGTGAGTTATGTAATTAGATGTTTAATTTGGTTATGCAATCATGTCCTTATAAGTATATATGGTGTTGTTCTGTAGACAGAGAGCGTAGATGTTGTGCAGAGTGAGCAAATCACATCGCACACGGATTAAACTACGGAACCTGTCGGTGATGATTTCATCAATCACTGACAATTGTTTACCAGCAAGCGGTTGCCCACAACACACACTGGTTATTAGCAGGAATCGTCTGTGTTGTTATTGGTCTTTCCACACATTTCTGATTACTGACCTGTTTGCCGTGTATCACACACATCTTGTTAAGTTAAACCATTTCTGTTGTGTTGGGTAATCACAAACAGTTCATCCGAGTGAACCACATGCCGTATATCGCACACACCTTGATCTGCCTGACCATTTCTGTTGTGTTGGGTAATCACAAACAGTTCATCCGAGTGAACTGTATGTCGTGTATCGCACACACCTCGAACTAGCTACCCGTTTCTGTTGTGTTGGGTAATCACAAATAGTTCATCTGAGTGAACTGTATGCAGTGTATTGCACACACCCTGAACTAGCTGCCCATTTCTGTTGTTCTGGCTCATCGCAAACAATTCATATGGATCAACTGTATGCCACGTATCGCACACGCGTCTCTAATCTGAATCATTTTTTATGTCTCCGACATCGCACACAATTCGTCTTATTGGCGACGGTTTTGTTACGACACCATTTGCGATGCATGCATCGCACACAGTTTGGTCGCGGGGTCTCTGATTCATGTGTCATGTTAGCGGGCACCTGCAGTAGTGTGAACAGAAGTCCGTTTCATCCGTTTAGCGGTACGCCAGACCCCCAGTCGATGAACAGGACCCCATTTCGACCGTAGACGCTCGAACAGAAGGCCGTTTCCTCCATTTTGCGGTACACCAGACCTCGAGTTCATGAACAGGACCCCATTTCGGCTGTTCTGCCCAAGCCGGTTGGCTCCCGATTAACAGGACTCATTCTGACCGAGTTAGTTGCCTCCCGATGAAGACGACACTGTTTCCTCCATTCCGACCTAGCCGGTTGGCTGCCGATGAACAGGAGACCGTTGCTGCATACCCCCACCGTCGCCTCTCCATGTACATGAGCCCTGGCCGTACGTATGTGCGAGTACGCGTTCGAGACCCCCCCGTATGTACGTACGTGCCCATATTTTTTGCAGCATGGTTGTACGTACGTGTACATGATTTAGATGGGGCTGCCTGAACTGCTATGTCGGGGGCTCTACTACGACACGTGCCACTCCTTACATGCCCACGGTTCATCGTTGCAGAGAGACCGATCGACTAGTATGTATGTACACGTTCGCGACCAGACAGACAACCCTACGTACACTTTGACCGGGTGGGTCCCAGCTATCAGGGAGGATAAGGAGGCACTTCCTTGCATGCAAAGATATAGCAGGTGGGTCCCAGCTGTCAGCAGGATGGATAATTTTTTCCCGCGTAATAAGGAGGCACTTCCTTGCGTGCAAAGATGTAGCTAGTGGGTCCAGCTGTCAACCTCACCGCGTATAGTCCTCTTCCGATGGCTGTCGTTCATTGACCACATTGACTACGCCGTGCCGAGAGTACCAAGGCGGTGGACGACGGCGAGGCCTAGGAAGGGAACGACGCGGAGCCGGGGAAGAGGCGGCAGTGGATGCCCACGCGGAGGGGAGTATGAGGGTTGAGTGGTTCGCTTGCGGTGTGAGGCTGCAGTCGCCGGAGAATAACAGGGGATGTGGGTGCGTAGAGGGAAGGCCTGGCCAGTGGTGGGAGTAGGGTGGGGCGGTGAGGCCTGCGGGGCAGCACAACAGGCCACGGGAGGCAGGAGCAGGCGGTCCCACCGGCGCTGGTTTGGGCGGCTGGAGCAAGAAGATCAGAGATTGAAGAAGCTACACGGCCGTTGGATGAACATCCAACGGTCACTGCTGCTAGAATCGTTTGTTGACTAAGTTGACAAAGCCCTGCGTACGCATCAACTTAGTAGGCCCACAAGCCAGCCTCCAAATCTGGTGGGTCCTAGTTGTCATGGGGACAAATCGTTTTTTTTGCGTAATAAGGAGGAACTTCCTTCCGTGCGAAGATATAGCTGGTGGGTCCCAGCTGTCAGGGGGAGGAATCATTTATTTTTCGCGTAATAAGGAGGTACTTCCTTGCGTGCGAAGATGTAGCTGGTGGGTCCCGGATGTCAGTGGGAGGAGTCATTTTTTTGCGCGTAATAATGAGGCACTTCCTTGCGTGCGAAGATGTAGCTGGTGAGTCCCAGCTGTCAGGGGGAGGAAACTTTTTTTCCGTGTAATAAGGAGGCACTTTCCTTGCGTGCGACCATGGACGTCGTGGGTCGTAGCTGTTAGCCTCTCCACGTATAGTCATCTTCTGATGACTCTCATTTGTTGACCATGTTGAACACGCCGCGCCAAGCGCAGCAAGGCGGTGGACGACGGCGAGGCCCCACCGCCCCAGACGAGAACGACCCGGAGATGGGGAAGACACGGCAGTTGAGTCGCAAACAGAGATGAGTGCGAGACTTGACTGGTTCGGGTGCAGGGTGGGGCTACACTTGGCAGAGAATAACAGGAGGTGCGGAGGAGTGGAGGGATGGCCTGGCCGTCTGTGGGGTAGCGTTTCGCAACGAGGCGCGCGAAGCAACGCTGCTGGACGCCGGAGGTTGGAGCAGGCGGTCCCGCCAGCGCTGGAGGAAGAAGACGAGAGATTGAAGAAGAATGCCGGCCGTTGGATGTACATCCAATAGATAAGGCTGTCAGAAACTTTTTTTGAATAAGTTGACAACGCCTTACATAGGCTTTGACCTATTGGTCCACATGTCAGCCAGTCCATTTGGTGGGCTGGGTGAAACAATAATGTAGCGTCTATACAGCCCATTTATATATTTTGTTAGCATTTACAGCCTATTTGTATATTTTTCAAAATACACGGTTTTGCTGGGCTGGGTGAAAATATCATCTTCGGCAGGTCAGAGAAATGTTATAAAAACATAAACCGGTGCTGGGCATTTTATTATAAAACTACATAATTTGCGGAGCATAAACACATGATTGCACGTCTATTACTGCATTGGTCCGTAAAATCTTAGCAAGCTTATGTACGCAATCACCAGGAATTAACTTGCCAACTTATTGTTGAATAATAATTATTATTTGGTAAGAACTTATCGATTTACCAAATAAAATATTATTTATTTTGAAGACTTAATAAGATGTGGGGTATTATTATTTTTTAGGCTAGACGTGGGACACTTGAGTTGGTTTTAGGTAAAACCTGTAGGAGAAAAATCAGAGATAGGATTAATAAAAAACAAAAATAAAGGAAGTGGGAAGGTCTATACAAAGGTTGGACGAAGGATAGGTCAAACGGGAACCCTATGTTCTTCTATTATATGTACGGAGCATATGTAATAAAATAAAATATAAATATATATACTATTATAGAAGGGAAAACATAATTTGAGTTTGGCATTCTTATAGAAAAATAGAACTTCTTTTTTTGAGCGGTATAGAAAAATAGAACTAAGCTATGAGTTGTCTTCAAGAAACAAACATAAGTTGGGCTGCTGATGTTATAAAACAAGCTAGGCTGGGAGGCCCAGAGGCCGATTGATACCTGCTGGACCTCAAAAAAAAGTTGAAACCTGCTGGATCAACTGTGTCAGCATGTCGTGGGCTGCGCATGTTAAACAACAAAACCTAGGCTGGGCAGGCCACAGCCCAGTTGTTACTTGTTTGACCTCTGAAAAAAATGATTACTTGCTAGGTCGCGGATGATAGCCACCTTGACTACGTTGACAATCTTGTGGGCCCCACACGTCAACATACCATAAGGAGGAAGCATTTTTTTGCAATATATATGGAGGCACTTGTTTGCGTACGGCCATGGACCTGGTGGGCCCGGACTATGAGCCTCTCCACGTACAGTCATCTCTCGATTCCTCTCATTTGTTGACCATGTTGAGAACGACAGATGGCGGTGCCGTGGCAAGTGCACCAAGGCGGAGGACGACGTCGAGACCTCGGACCAAAACGAACTAGATCCGGGGAAGACACAGGCGGAGGGGAGTACGAGGGTTGACTGGTTCGGGTGCAGGATGAGCCGGTGGAGCTGCCACCGCCAGAGAATAAAAGGAGATGTGGGGGAGTAGAGGGATGGCCTAGCCAGCGCCATGCATAGGCTAGGATGGGTCGTCGAGGCGTGCGCGGCAGCGCCGTGAGCCGCTGTAGGGAGAGGACAAAAAATTGAACAAAATAAAGAAATACAAATGGATAGGTGGTTGGTCCCAGATGTCTGTGTACGAGACCTGCTGGGTCCACCTGAGAAGGGGAATGTGTTGGGAGGAAGGAGATTCAAAGCACACCAACCATTGGATTTCAATCTAATGGCTGCCAGAAGGACTGACAGAAGACGTAGCAAACTTAACTTGTTCTCGTCGTTTGTAATCAAAGATGACCACCCTGAGTGAAGTTATCTGATAATCTAGGCAAAATGAACGACTGTGCAACCTATAGAAAACTGCACTCAGACTTCAAAAAAAATGCACAAAAAAATGATACAACTGCTGGATCCCCATAAGCATGTCGTGGGCCGTGGATGTCCTAAGAAAAGAAACCTGGGCTGGGCAGCCACAACCCAGTTGATACCTACTCGACCTCAAAAAAAAAAGGAAACACGGCAGCCCTACGAACTAGTACTCTTATTACATACATAAGCAAGCAGATTCATAGCCACTCGGAAAAAAAGCAAACAATTTCATGTGTTCTTAGACAAAATATTACGGATAAAACAGATAATTACGACACATAGGCTAATGCATGAAACACTCAGATGATAAAGGTGCTTAAACAGACAAACTACACCATCTAGATCTTCCTAGCACGCTTGATCATGACGCCGCGGCTGTCCGTGTACTCCTCGGTCACGGGAAGCAGACATGCCCTCATGTCCAAGATCCGCCTGTACATGTCATAGCATGCGTAGGCATCCTTGGCCGCGTAGGTGATGTAGGCTAGATTCAGAGGTACCTCCCACGTGTTCAGGTCCTTCGTATCCACGTCCTCTTTCATGTTGGCGTAGCAGGGGTCGATGATGGCCGCGGCGAGGTCAACCATGGAGTCCTCCTCTTGCCCGTTGCCAATGATCTTGTATTGCTTCTGGATGTCGACGAGCTTCTTGCACCAGATGGCCAAATCGTAAAGCACAGTGGCGTTCTTCCTGCTCTCCACTGTAGTGAAGGTGCAGTTGGCGGTGCCGATGAAATGGGCGAATGCTCCAGAACCCCTGATGGCCCTACAGTAGTGGTAGACTAGAACCTCATCCCGCACGCATACCTGGGTGACGGCAATCCGCTGGTCCCTGTTAGGAGATGGATGGATGGGCAAAAGGTCTAGTCCCGTGACCTTGTGCTTCTCGTCCTGTAGGTACTCCTTGGACTTGGCGACGCAGAGCTTCACCGAGTCCGGATCGTTGGTGTACATCACATTCAACTTGGTGCTGCCATGGGTCTAAATGGCGAACTCAAAGGTGAACTCCTTGCTGGAGTCCATATCCAGCAGGCTCACCCCTCGGATCACCATTGGAGTCTCTTCTCACGCAGAGTTGTTGTGGCGGTTCTTGTTTTGTGGGCATTGGGGGCAGGGGGAAGATGAAGATGATGGGGAGATATGGACAGCGGAGGGCTCCTTATTTACACTGGGGATCGGTTTGTAGTGGCATACTGGGGGACGGCAGTAGCAGTTCGTTTTTCCAATCTTGGGGAACTGTCGCCAGTGAACGTAGGGGGTAGGCAGCGGCGGCAGTTCGTTTTTTCACTCTTGGGGAACTGCAATCGCCGGTGAACGTAATGGGTACAGGCGGCAGCAGTTACTACCCCTTCCTCCCTCGCCCACTGCACACCCCCTCGACCCATTCAAACGCCTCCATTAAACCGGCATGGAAGTCTAGAAACCTATTCCGTCCACACGTCCATTCACGAGAGGGTCGGCATTGGCATTGTAATAGCGAGTGTTAGTGTGGTCGCTTTACTTAAATTTTATTCTTAAAATAAGCAAAGCATTGGCTCATTCTATCAGTGCCATAAAATCAACATGCAAAACAATTAGAATTATTATTCTCAGGACGCACTTAAACAGCTCATTTGCCGCGCTTTCTGACAGACAATACTACCAAGTTTGAACAGATTGTTAGGGTTGCTGTCCTCTGCATCATCATGCCATGTTTCACATCTTGCAAGATTCACAACCAACTCATAAGATTCAAATAATAAGTACAACAAAGATGCCTACACATCTCAATGATTCACAGATCAGAGCCAATAGTTACTGTTTAACTAAAACGTTGTGAGAATGTTAACAAATAAATAAAATCGAACGATGCTTCATGTAAGCAATTTGATTCAAGGATTTGCTGAAACATTGAAACCAGTCCTGTTTACGGCCACGCATGTCAAACATTGGCAGATGAACATTTTCTGGATAACTGGTGGCACTAGCACCTCCAATATCTGCATAAGCGGGTCATCATGTGTTGGACCAGGCTCATGAGATACAGTGCATCGCTAAGGAGCTGGAGCTCCTGAAGTGTGAGTTGCCAGACAAGTTTGTCACGGGTTGCATTATTGCAAAACTCCCTCCTTCATGTAGGAACTTTGCTACTTCTCTCACGCACTTGAGGCATGAATTCTCTGTTGAGGATGTCATCGGTCATCTAAGTGTCGAGCAGAACTCGAGAGCAAAGGACTCACACGCGAAAGGGGCAGAGGGTTCTTCTAGCGCCAATGTGGTGCAGAAGAATTTCCACAAGTTCAAGGGAAAGAACACTGTCCAGCACCAAGAACTTGGCGAATGCTTTGACCATCTCAACATCTGTAGCTGAGTATTCCTATTTGCACAGATAATGAAAAAGCATGATTACTATAATAGTGGCACTAGTTGTAGCAACTTTATTTTCTTAATGGGAGAAAAGATTGTGATACAATAGCTTTATATAAAAAAAATACAATGCTAGCACAGTATGATAAAGCACGATCATGTGGATGAAGGACAGTACTGACCAGTGTGAGATTACTTTGTGAGATCAAGTTGTTCTTCAGGTCCCCGTATCTTGCCATGATGACGATTTGTTGACATCTATCAACAACTTTAGTGTGGCAGTAGAAGGAGGGGCCTTGAGTCATTCGAATATCTTTTTTTGTGTAGTTCAACTAAAATTATGGCGCTCGCCATGCTGTGAGGGAGAGAGGGTGCCCGCTCCACCTTGACGGTACACCTCATGGACTCAACTAGTTCAGTGCACATGCTATGTGGTTGATGCAGTGCAAATGGACTCAATTCTCCTGGATACGCCTTCAGCAAGTTATCTACATTGGAAATGAGATGATAGTTAAGACAGTAGCTCTATTATAACTGTATTATTACTTCATTTTATTAGTGGCACTAGTGGTGCCAAAACATTGCCTCAAATTATTAGTGGCATTACATTAAGATGCAAAAACAATATCATTATTCCTTTCTCATAGCAGTGTAAAAACAGTAGCACAAGATCACTAGCTGAATGCAGAGTCAAAATCAACCAAAAAGGAACATACCTGGTCATGGGAACCATAACTGCAGTCAACGCCATTGTAGACGGGTTGACACCAGTCACCAACATGGATGATTCAATTCATGCGACCTTTTTGTGTAGTTCACCTAAAATGAAGTAATGTTTGCATCATGCAGCTAGCAAGATGTACTTGGTCCCACGAGCTGGCAGCTTCTCCTTCATTAGTTGCACTAAAATTTGAGCAGCGTCAAGGTTGGCTATCATGCTCATGGAAGGTGCAACTATAATTTGCTTATCCTTTTGTGCAGTTCCACTAAAATCAAGTGCCATTGTGGTGACGATGATGGCTAATCTTGCAAAGGTTAATAAACTATTGCACGAGATTACCGACAGAGTTAGACGAAGAGGTTAGGAACTCCAATCACCCTTTGTGCAGTTCCACTAAAATCGAGAGACATTGCCCATGTGACATTTTAGTAGAACTGCAGAAGACACTCTTTCAAAAAAAACAAAGTGTTTTGTGCAGTTCACCAAAAGGTCACAATAGCAACGAGGTGAAGTGGATATCCCTATCTGCACAAAAAGATAGAAAGAAAACAGTTACTGGTCAATAACAAGATATGAAACATACACGAAATGAAAAGAAGCATCTATCTTCATGGCAATCATGCAAGGACAGTAGAAATTTTAAAACGGCAGCATTGCTTCATATTACTCGAAGCATTATGATGACGAAAAAAGGTTACCCCCCGCTTTATATTATAAAGCAACCACCACAACATCGATCAGCAGGTCCAAGTACAGAAAGAAAATAGCAAAGGTACAAGATACCGAAAGAGCCACTAACAAACATCGAATGCCCAAGAGAGGCTTGAGCATCGAGGCTCTCGGCGAACAAGATCCTGCATACGACACGATAAGGACAAGGGAGTAACCCGTCGCTGGAGGAAGACCATGCTCCATCAACTCCAAAGGCCAACCATAATTGGTCCATCATCCGTCTCTGCCGCCAAAGAAGGCATCCCTGCCTTCGCATCTGGATCGTAGGGTGCCACACCATCGGCAAGCAAAGCCGCTCACCACCGAGCGGAAGGAAGAGGACCAACGGGTTGCCGTGGAGAGAATGAGAGGACGGCTACCTCACCGTGCGAAGCAAGGCCCCAAACTTCGTCATGGCCATCGGCAAGGATCACATCCACCGCAAGCAGCCGAGCGGGAGCCCCCACGGAAAGTATCCGGTAGACCACCCCCGTCACCGCATCCCCGACCACCACACCACTGTCCAAAGGTGGCGTCTTCAAGAAGACCAACGACGCCGGAGTGCCGTCGCCACCCAATCCATGGATTTGGGGTTTTCACCCGGAAAATGGAGGAATGGGGTAGTGGAGGATCGCAATGTCGCCTTCAGGAACGGGAGAGACGCCCAGAGCGCCACCGACATCGTGGCCGCAGAAGCCGGCCAAGGGTTTCCCCCGATACAAACACACCAGCCCCCCATCCTCACCCAGCCACCAGCTCCGGTGAGCCGGAGGAGCACCAGCCGATAGCGTGAGTTGGCGAGGCAAGAAGGGACACGAGGGGGGATCACCAGCCTCCAGATCCGCTTCGAGGATCGCGGGGGAGTCCCGGGAGCAAGATCCACGCCCGCCGCCAACCCGCCGCTTGCACGGCCAGGCCAGCTTTCTTCCGCATCCACCCCAGCCACCCACTGTAGGGGAACATGGGAGCCACGCGCGTGTGGCACCGCCACATCTCCAGGCGCATCCACGCAGAACACCACCGAGCCCAACGCGCTGCCGCCAGGCACCGGCCTTGCCACCGTCGCCCGCCGCCACGCCCTCGACCAGCGCCGCGCCGCCGCCCGCTGATCCCGACCCGTGTCGGCCCTAGCGAGCAGGGGAAGAAAGGCCCCGCCGCCGCCGAGGCTGATCAGGCTTCGCCCGTCAATGCGAGCCGGCGGCGGCGAGGGGGGTGTCGAGGAGGAGGGGGGCCTGTGACCGACGGCTAGGGTTTCCCCTCCGCGTCGCTCGCGGTAGAGACCGGGAGGGGAGGGCGGGGGGGACTATTCTTGGGAGGGAAGCAGACATCGATCAAATATGCGATTACATTAATGGTAGCATTGCTTCGTTTTACCAGCTACATTTGATCAACAATAGCTAAATAGTTGGTATAAGTGCATGGGACAGTGGGGACACCAGGACATTCACCAGCGTAAAGAAGCAACTTACTTATCATAATGGGAAATCTAGCAGGAGTGTAGCATTTGTAGAACAGTTTAACTGCATCATAATACTGGAGGCATTAGATTAACAACAACATTGGTTAGACATGTCCTTACTTTAACAGTGTGATTGCTTCATTTTACAAGCGCCATTACATTAACAACATCAAAAAGTTAGTACAAGGGTATGCAGACAGTGGACGCATTAGCACCATGTACCTACAAGGAGGCATAATGTGGTGAGCCGAGTTTGTTGCCCCGAGCAACAAACATCCAACCAAGATCTGGGATGGTCCCAAATTTAGTTCTCTTTAGGCACCTTTTACTACGTGAGGACATCAAATCTAATCCTGGACATACTCTGTTGACTTGTCCCCCAGCTGCCACTTTCTTTCCTTCTTCCACCAATAATATATCTGTTCCTTATCCAGTTTGTACTGCGTTTTCCTTTTATTTCCCTTTTGAACCAAGAGACCGGTTGGGTAGCCAGTCTCTACAACCAATTCTAGCATCTATCAAGCAATGGCGATGACTAGGTCATCTATATATGAGTATATTGACTTAGGAGTCAAATGAGAACATTTGATCATAGGTCATACTCATCATTTAAGCACAAGTGGGGTTGCCACTTTTACATAAAGCATTGATGTGTTCACACCATTAGAGTTGCTTTAGCTCAAGTCTTAGAGCAAAGCTCCCCTTAGATGTGATATCCCCCCAAAGAGGGATGAACTAACCTTGGGTTTTGTCGATGATGACTTCATGTAGATGTTGAAGATGTGGATGCTCAATGTTGATGTAGACCATCAAGAGTTGGGAGCAATGCTTTGGAGTTTTGTGCTTTCAATACCTACATGGGTTAGTCCCACACAAGGATATCCATAGACATAGAGTGAAATACACATATGATGATGTCCATGAATGCAATGACTACCTTGTCCCTTGCCTTACCAACAAGAGGGTTTGTGACTCCATGAACTAGTGCAAGATGTGGAAGTTGATTGCACAAGTTCTTGCCATAAATGAATGTGAGTGAAGTTTGTTGGCGGAGTCACCCTCAAGAACTCTCTAGTTCATCTTCTTTTGGACCCACATCAACTTGATGGGAATCCTTGGAGTTGTAGTAGCACTTGATGAAGTAGAACTTGATGAAGTCTTGGGAACCCACTTGACCAAGGCTTGAGGTGCTTCTTCAAATGAATCAATCTCTTCTTAAAGCTTGTCCTTGCCTTTTAGCTTGTGGTCTTGTGGTGGAAGATCTTCTTGAGCTTGTGTTCCCTTAAAGGAAGTAGGATCATACTTCTCTTGTTGAGGAACAAACTTCGTCTTGGGGTATTGATCTTCTTCCCACTCAACTCCATTGGCATTGAACTTTTGTTCAAAACCAACACCTTGGTTCTTCCGGTGCCTTCCTTGCTTGCGTACAATTTCCTCAAATTGCTTACTCCCGGCAAGGCTCTTGTAGACACCTTTTTCTATAATTCCTTTCAATAGATTGTTTTCTTGCTCAAGTGTAACTTGGCTAAGAGAATCATTAGTGGAATCAATAGAACTACTAGAAGCAACAACATTGGATATAGCATTGTTATTGTTACTACTAGAGGTAGAACCCTATTTACCCTTGTTACTAGTTTGCTTAGGTTTAACTTGTGGCATAAAGGTAGACAAGAGTAAACGTTTGGCAAGATATGAAGAACTCTACTTTCGAAGATCGTCATTGATAGCTTTAATAAACTCATGCTCTTGCTCCAAATTTAGCTTCTCGAAACGTAGCTTCTCATGAGTTCTTAGAAGTTCTCTATGATCCTCTTGAGTTGTTTCATGAGCTAACTTAAGAGCATTTAGTTCTTTAGTTAGACGCTCAATCTCCTTCGTAGCATTGTCATTCGTTTCCTCTTGACTATCATGATTACTAGCATTTTCATTATAGCTCAGATCACTAGCCTTATCAACAAGTAAATCATCATCACCAAGCAAATCATCTTCATCAAGATACTCGGGGTGTGATACCTTGGGGCTTTTTGCCATGAAGCATCTTCCAATTCCTTCATTTGGTGAGTCAAATAGATCATGGGAGTTGGATGACACAAGAGCAAGTCCGGCAACACCTTCATCTTGACAATAGTCGGAGTTGGAGTGATAACTTCTCTGAGAGTGGTTGTCAGAGTCGGAGCCGGAAACCCATTCACCAACATGAGCTTGATGTCTTCTTCTCGTGTAGCTCTTTGATGACTTGTCCTTTCTCTCCGAATCCTTGCTTCTTCGAGAGATTCTTCGTTCATAATGATCATCTCTACTCCTTCTCTCCTTATGAGGTGATTCATCTCTTCTATGTCTTCCTCTTGGTGATTCGTCTCTTTTCTTGTAGGGAGCCGTACACTCATTGGAATAGTGTCTGGGTTTTCCACAATTGTAACAATTTTGCTCACGACTTGATGATCTTCTTTCATAGTGTCTTGAGCTAGAGCTTCTTTCTTTCCCTTTGTTCTTGTAGAACTTGTTGAATCTTTTCACCATTAGGCTTATCTCTTCATTGGATACTAGCTTGTCGCTTGAAGTTGTGGGAGCATCGGTGGAGGCTTTGTAAGCACCACTTGATTTGTTGTGTAGCTCCTCTTTGTCCTTGAGTGACATTTCATGAGCAACAAACCTTCCAATGACTTCCGTGGGCTTGAGATCTTTGTAATTTGGCATCATTTGGATCAATGTGCAAACGGTATCATATTTTCCATCCAAAGGTCTAAGGATCTTCTTGATGATGAATTTGTCGGTCATCTCTTCACTTCCTAAGCCGGCAATCTCATTTGTGATGAGAGCAAGCCTAGAGTACATTTCAGCGACTCCTTCACCATCCTTCATCTTGAACTTGTCAAGTTGACTTTGAAGCACATCCAACTTAGATTCCTTGACGGACTCGGTACCCTCATGCATATCAACCAAAGTATCCCAAATCTCCTTTGCATTCTCGAGGCGGCTGATCTTGTTGAACTCGTCGGGGCACAAACCGTTGAAGAGAATGTCACAAGCTTGAGCATTGTATTGAAACATCTTCAATTCTTCCGCGGTTGCTTCACGATCCGGTTCCTTGCCATCCTCAAAGAATTCACCTTGCAAGCCAACACGAACAATAGCCCAAATGGCGGGGTTATGACAAAGAATATGCATTTTCATCTTATGTTTCCAACTAGCAAAGTTTGTACCATCAAAATATGGACCTCTACGGTGATAATTACCCTCACTAGATGCCATACTCTCCTAGGTTGTGAAACCAAAGCAATGGAATCAAGGCTTACGGAGACCAAAGCTTTGATACCACTTGTAGGATCGAAAGTATGTCTAGAGTTGGGGTGATTGGACTACTTGACCAAATAAAAACCTAACCTTTGCCCAATTTTAGTTGTAGGCAGATTTTAGCAAGTATACAAGTCAAGCAACACCCTACACATGCAATTCTAAGAGTGTAGGACCGGAAAGTAAACAATTGCACATGTAAGTAAAGGAGGGGATCAGAGATTTCAAACGCAATGAAGACATGGTGATTTTTGGCGTGGTTCCGATAGGTGCTCCTATCGTACGTCCACGTTGATGGAGGCTTCAACCCACGGAGGGTAACGGCTGCGCGAGTCCACGGAGGGCACCACCCACGAAGGGTCCACGAGGAAGCCACCTTGCCTATTTCCACCATGGCTTATGTCCACGAAGGACTAGCCTCACTCACGGTAGATCTTCACGAAGTAGGTGATCTCCTTGCCCTTACAAACTCCTTGGTTCAACTCCACATCATGTCGAAGGCTCCCAAGTGACACGTAACCAATCTAGGAGACACCACTCTCCAAAAGGTAATAGACGGTGTGTTGTTGATGAACTCCTTGCTCTTGTGCTTCAAATGATAGTCTCCCCAACACTCAAACAACTCCTCATAGATTTGGCTATGGTGGAAGAAGGATTTGAGTGGAAAGCAACTTGGGAAGGGCTAGAAATCAAGGTTCAAATGGTTGGATTGGAATGTCTTGATCTCAACACATGAGTAGGTGGTTCTCTCTCAGAAAATGTATGGTGGAAGTGTAGGCACGTTCTGATGGCTCTCCTTGATGAGTAAGAAGGGGTGGAGGGGTATATATAGCCTCCACACAAAATCCAACCGTTACACACTTTTGACCCAACTCGGTGGCACCGATCAGAAATCTCGGTGGCACCGAACTGTGTAAAAGATATGAACGTTAGGAATCTCGGTGGGACCGATTGGAACAACTCGGATGGACCAATGTGCAATGGTTAGGGAAAACCTCGTCTCGGTGGCACCGATTGCATCAACTCGGTGGGACCGAAGTGAAGCAATAAGGCAACAGAGAGATGGCAAGCCATCTCGGTGAGACCGATTTGCAAAACTCGGTGGGACCGAAGTAATTGCAACCGATTACAGAGAGTTGGCAGGGCCATCTCGGTGAGACCGAGATCCATATCGGTGGATCCAATTTGTTAGGGTTTTGGCAGTGGCTAAGTCCAGATGAACTCGGTGGCTCCAGATAGGAATTTTCGGTGGGGCCGAGTTGGAATGTAGGTTTTGGACATATTTGGATGGAGAAAGTGGTTGAGGGTGTTGGATCACTGTCAATAAGCACTTGAGCAAAAAAGACCATTAAGCAACACCTCATCCCCTTTTAATAGTATTGTCTTTCCTATGGACTCAATGTGATCTTGGATCACTTAACAAAAAATGTAGAGTCTTGAGCTTTTGCCAATCCATGTCCTTAGCATTTTGAGGGGTCCACATCTCTAGTCCTTGCCATGCCAATCATTGAACATCCTGAAATCTTCATCTTGAATGGACATTAGTTCAATGAGATATATGTTGTTACAAATTACCAAAACCACCAAGGGAGAAAATGTGCTTTCAGAGACCACCGAACGACCTACTACCGTCACAATGAGCCGCCGATGCACCGCTGTTGCCGCCATCGTACCTGAGCCGGCTTGACCTCGTCGATGACAGCTGGGAAGTGTTTGTGCACTTGCCCCTAAGGAGCGGCGACCCGAAGCCATAGTAGTCATAATTAATGTGAAGTACCTAACTCATATAACACAAAGGGCCTGTTTGGTTCATGACTAACTTTGCCACAACTAAGCTTAGGTAAAGTGTGGCTGCCATAAAAAGTGTGGCTAACAAAATGGTCACCACAAGTGTGGCAAGATTTGGCAAAAATTTGAGCCAATGACATGTGGACCATATTGCTAGAAAAGTGTAGCAAGCCACAAGTGTGGCAATGAACCAAACATATGCCTAAGATATTATGGCATGACTAAGCTTAGGCGTGGCGACCTTAGGCTGTAAACCAAACAGGTCCAAAATTTTGCCACACGACAAGAAACCCTAGCCTTACCGCCCCAAGGAGACGACATGAATCTATGTTGGAGCTCCATCGACTATGCCCTGACGAGGATCAGAGCTCGAAAGACAAACTCATACAAGATGTGTCGATCGATATCACCGCTATCCTACCGGAGTCGGCTTGACCTTTTTGATGATAAACGGGAAGTCTTTGTGCAGATGCCCATAAGGACCAGAGCCGTAGAGCCGTATTGTGTGTTTGGTTGCATTCTCATCTCAGCATAGTTGTTCCCTCTTTGTGCATGCTCATCTCAGCATCCCTCTTCATGCATACTCCTAGTGTATTTGTGTTAAGCTAGCGTGGACTCATGCACCCTTCATACACTCTACCAAACACCCAAAAGTGGGTCGAGAAGGGAACTTTTACTCTCATGCACCCTTCATACACCCTACCAAACACCCAAAAGTGGCTCGAGAACGGAACTTTTCCTCTTGCGCACCCTTCATACACCCTACCAAAACACACCCTTGTCGTCATTGAACCATTCTAATTATCCGAAGCACTTGACACCTAATCTCGCCACATGACAATATGCTCATGTTCCATCCACTATGTCTAGATGGACGAACTCGAGGAGGATCGGAGCCCGAAAGACAAACTCAAAGGAGAAGTGCCCCCATCCGAGTGAGGGCTGCGCGTGCGTGGACTAAAAAACCCTAATGTAAACTACTAACTGGAGCGGAGGCACCTGGATTCCCCTCCCCGCCACCAGTGGCCCGAGCGGCGGGAAGAGGGGAGGGGTGAATCCATGGGATCACCGGTGAAGCGTGGAGCGGGGAGGTTGCCCTAGCTGCCTAGGGTGGGGGGAGTAGATTTGTATTCATACAGAAATAGATTCGAATTTTATTGGTACTGTACAGTACTATACAACCGGTGTCTCGACCTTTTTTTTTGATTTCTCAACATATCTACAGCCCGTATGTTACTATCGCTCGTCTCTCTTTTCTACTGTACTGTAGTACTTAGTAGTAACTCAGCCTGCCTAAAAAAAGTAACTCAGCCGTATGTTACCATCGCTCATCTCTCTTTTCTAGTATTGTAGTAGTAGTAATGCAACGCGCGTTCCATTCGGTGAGCGGTGTGCCGGACCGACCGTGGGGGTGCGACGCAAACACGACGGGCGTGCTATATACATGTACCACCTTTTTCTTTTGGTTTTGCTCCATGCCGCAATCAATCGATACAAAATTATATTTAAAAGTCGAGGGCGGGGATTTTCCCGCGCGGTACGCGCGGCAGTTTCGCCTAGTCGGTTTGACAGAGAGGCGACGAGGATGAGGAAGTAGCGGATTCAACTTACTGCTGGAAGAGTGGGACTGTGTGATTTGACGGCTCATTACTGCAGGAAAGGTGGGGCCTTGCGATATGACTGCTCATTTATAGTCATTATTACTGCGGCGCTACGACCGGGTGAGGCTCCCCTTCCGTTCCCCACTCTAATATGGTGCATGACACGTCGACCCGAATGCTGGCTGTCCCACATGTCGGCGAAAGGAAGAATAATTGTTGCTGACGACGTAATAAGGAGCAAAGAACCATGCGGTATACTCTAGTTTAGCACTGGAGTACTAGTATACGTCGGAGGAGTGCAAAATACGGCAGCCCAGTGAACCAGCAGGCGATATGGCGATAAAAAACAATCTACTACAGTCCAGCCTTAGCATGTACATGCCACCGCTTCCTCCTCCCCCTCTGGGTTTATCGCCATCAGCGGAGCAAGAGCATCATCGCAGCTTAGCTAGTAGTACTCCTACTCCTCTCCAACCTTTTTTTTACAATTCCTTTGTTTTTCCTGTGGCGTTGAACACTCTTTGCTAATCCTATTGGATTTAGCACTCCAGTCCCATACTGTCCCCATTCCTGTATTTTCAGTATCCTGGGAATCAAAGAGGCCCTTAGACTGGTTTAGGGACGGTCATTTTTTTCAATGAAATATGTCCAAAATGTAATGAATGTGCTCCGGTTTCTATGAAAATCATCTGGTTTGCATGTAGTAATTCATTTCTTTATTCTTTTGCGGGGGGTTTGCATGTAATTTGTCTAGTTTGAAATGTACTCGTACGCCGGCATGGTTGGATGGCCCGCTGCCGCATTACTGTCTGAGGACTCGTCCCTACCGGTTGGCGCTCGGCGTTGGAGATGCCCCGAGTGCTTGCAGGTGGATCCAGATGCTCTATGTCCCACATGTCGGCGAAAGGAAGCACGTAAAAATATTTCTGACGACCGCGGAGCCGAGCAGTACATCTCAGCAAATAGGAAAAATGCATGAAAAAATATGTACTATGAAGCGTAGCTGCAAAGTGACGATAGGTATAGGTCGCACACACCCAACGAGTCGTCATAGTACATACGAGTACAAACGAGTATGGGGTACTCCTCCTCTATCAACACGAGTCCCATTAGACAATGACGTCCATGCTACAGCAAGCTCTTCTCCCTCCTCGTTTCTCTCTTCTAATTCTAACTCAGCCGACGCGCAGCTGGTGGGGTGGGGATTTGCCGATAGTCGGTTTGCTCAACTGCGGTCCCACATGACAGTGAAAATGCTAGACAACATGCGTTCCCTAGCTTGAGCGGCGTGCCGAACCGACCCTAGTACTCCCAACCGTGTGGGGGTGCCACGCGATGCGACATGCTTTTCCTTTTGAACTTGTAGGAAATGTAACATTTGGTTCTGCTTCTGCTCCTTGGCACGGTAGACAGATAGAAACAACGATTAAAAATGCTAGGGCGGGGATTTTCGAGCTCAATAAGCGGGGGAGTTTGCCAGTTTGGCGCATCATCGGTTTTCTCACATCGGGCCCACATGTCAGTGATAATATGCCAAGCCAATGTGCGCTGAGCGGCGGGCCGGAACGACAGTGTGGGGTGCGACGCGAACGGGACAGGCGTGCTGTACTTGTTCCACTTTCTCGTTTTGAACTTGTGACGTATAATGCTTAGATTCGAATTTATAAGTTTGGTTATCGCGCCCATATATATACAATAGTTTGGTAGGTTGGGTCATGCATCGTATGTAAATTACGAAGTTGATGCAATAGGTAAGTACTACCTTCGTCCTGGTTTGTTGGTCCCCTTTGTGCCAAATTTTAACCATAGAATTAACTAACAAAATATTAATGCATGTCACCAAAAAATATATCGTTGGATTCGTATTTGAACATACTCCCTCCTTTCCGGTTTAGGGTTTCGAGGTACATTAAATCACTCAATGCAAGTATCAAGAGAAAACTCACCAATGCATGTAGAAGTTCATGGACATTTAGTGTTCATGCATGCATGCGTTGTAATTAATGCATCGGTAAACATAACTTTTTGAGGAAAACGAGCATACTAATTAAGTACTTATGCAAACTATGAAATTTATTCCACCACTCACCATCTACCTTGGTTGAAGAGATTTTGAAATTGTGCCCTATAAACCAGAAAGGAGGGAGTAGTTTCCAACGATATTGTTTTTTGTGACATGCATTAACTTATTGTTAGTTAAATCTGAAGTCAAAATTTGGCACAAAACACGAAGGTGACCAATAAACCATTGTGAAGACAGTGATACATATAATTAACACCAAATGAGAGCAAGGGATCACACATGTCATTTATGACTGGAATGATAATGCGATACAATACGCGATGCAGTGCTGGTTACAGGAGGCAAGAAGAAAGATGCATCCATCAACGACCTCCTCCTCCTCGACTCAGGGCGCCGGCCCATCGAACGGCGGCTGAGGAGCAACAACTTTTGTGGCGAGGTCAACGTGCTTCTGAACAATGGCGTCCAAGGCTTCCAGCCGGTCAAAGAAGGTCAACGTCTTAACGTCGTCCCTGGCCCTGTAGTGGCCTATGTAGACGATTTCCTCATAGACATGGATGTGTAGGTCGACGGTTTCTTGCTCAGCGAGGCACTGCGCGGCGAGCGCGGCCTCGAGGTGGACATTCTTTGTCGCGACATCGGGCAGCTGCATGGCCACTAGTGCATGAAAAGAGGTTGTCACCATGGAGGCCGATGAGGGTGACAGGCAACGAGGAGCCTGGGCGCGCGGGCTGGAGGAGTACGGCAAGGTCGTCCGCGCGCTTCTTGACAGTGGTGAACTTGCGGATGGAGCGGGCCATCATCTCGCCCATGTGAGAGGCGAAGCCGTCGTTGCCGAGGGCTATGATGCTGGTGGTCGCCAGCACCGTCTGGAGACGCTGCTCGGTGCCTTGCCGCAGGCCGGCATCGTGGATCATCTGGCACAGCCGCATGCCGCTCGCGTCCATCGCCTCCATGGGTGGTTGTGGCTTCTGGTCACTTGGTCTTGGATTGGAGTGAGCATTTTGTGTTGGTATGTGTGATGTTACTTATAGCCATAGTGGAGAGTAACATACACTAGTACTCCTAATATACACATATCCCTAGACTATGTTACCACCTTCATAGTAGGTAGTAACTTAAGTGTGGTGTCATGCAAAACTTTATTTATTAGGTTATAGACTCATATTGTATTGGGATATGTGATGTTACGGTAAGTAGCTAAGTTACGCAAACTACCTCTCTCCTCATTAACTCATTGCCACATAGGCAAATTTGCTGAGTTGGACTCCATGTTACTGCTAAAGTTACTCAGTGTTGCATGACACTACACATATGTTACTCCCCACTATAGAGGTAGTAACTAGTAACATGTGCATGTTACTAGGTAGTAACATAGTCTAGGATAGCGTGTATGTTACTAGTGTAAGTTACTCTCCACTGTGACTAGTCTACTAGTAGGATAATTTTTTCTCCCACCGCAGTCGGTCTCGTTGGTTAAATTTATGGTCAAACTTAGATCTCGGGAAGCGCGGGCGCACTACATTGTGGTAAATTGAATGAGGATGCATCATTGACCGTTCAACGTTTCGGGAACCGCTACCCTCTCCCTCATTGGCATTCAAGCAGTATCAATGTAAATGCGTGTCAAAAAGAGACTAGTCAACAGTTCACCATGAGCCTATATCTAGCGATCGCCACAATAACCGTAAGATCCGCATCCAACGGTGGCACCTATTGGATGCAAACAGCAATAAAAAAACAAATGCCATGGCATTTTACAAAACTGCCACACCACACCCCTCCCCTACACATGAGAGACTACCACGCGAGCGTTCACAACTGCCACATTCGGGTTGCGCTTGGCTCTTTGCCTCTTCGGGAAGTCGTACTACTACAATAATACTAGTATATGCTTCTGGCAATCTGACACCAAATGAACTGCTGCATGTCCACCGCGTGGGGGAGGGAGAGCATGTTGTAAGCAAAAGCTTCTCCTCATACATGGGCGAGGTAGAGGGCATAGTAATCAAGCTTCTCCTTGTTGTACGAGTTGACACGACACATCAAAGTAGTACACTCGATTTTCTCAAGAAGTTGTGTTTACCGATGCATAAATTACAATGCATGCATGCATGCCATGATTTTCCTTTTGATCCTTTCATGTGTTGATTTAACGCACCTTGAAGTATACACATGTGATGGTAAAACTTTCTAATAATACCCCGGCCCCAAAGTGAGAGATGGTGGTGCACGAGAAGAGCGAGATCATGCTGACGAAACAGGACCCGACGATGGATGTCTTTATGGACCTCACCATGCTCCATTGCCCCTTCTGCCTCCGCCCCTTGAAGCCTCTAGTGTACGAGGTTCGAATACATCTTGTTCGTTCGGCTGATCGAGCAAGGCGCAGTTTTCTTGATTTATGTGGTGTTCGATTGATTTGTGCAGTGCAAGGGAGGGCACCTGGCCTGTGTGGACTGCCGCGGTGAGTGGCCCAGGAACCAGCGGCAGTGCCAGAAGTGCGAGGGCGGCGGCAGCTTCGACGTGCATGACACGGCGATGGACGCCGTCCTCTCCTCGGCGAGGGTGGAGTGCCCGCACGAAGGCTATGGGCTCTACATCACTTACCACAACCTCCACGATCACCAGAGCGCGTGTCCGCTCGTGCCGTGCAAGTGCCCCGTGCCCGGCTGCGGCTACGAAGGCCCATCGCCGGCGCTCCCCAACCACCTCATCACCATGCACTCCATGCTCATGCACAGGATCCAGTACAACAAGGTGCTCCAGCTGCAGGTGCCGGTGTTGGAGACGCGACGCTTGCTGTACGCGGAGAAGGATGGCCGCGTGTTTTTCGTGGTCAGAGCACGCTCGGCATCGGCGCGCCTATCGCCGTGTCGGTCATCTACATCAGAGCGGGGGCGTCCCCACCGCCGCACTACGCGGCCAAGGTGTGGGCGAACGGGCCGCCGGGGGCGCCCAACGGCAGGACCGACGCCGTCAAGGTGGAAATCGAGGTGACAAGCAGCAAGGAGCCCGGCGCCGTCGCCGTGGAGGAGCTGACCTTCTTGATAGTGCCGCCCAAGCTGCTGGCAGGGGATGGGTCGTCGAGGACGGTGTCCCTCCACATTCGGATTGACAAGCTGACCTCCTAAATGATTCCACAATGCCTTCTAGTTATCTTAGTAATATGCTAATGTAGGGTTTAGTTTGGTCTACTTTACCTTAAGAGATGGTGAATTTTGGTGGCGATGCAACAATTACTTCAACATCACATCAGCAGTTGAAGTAATTCCCAACAGTCCAAGGGATATTTTGTGTCTGTTGGATATAAGATCTTTTGGGTAAGAAATAAACCTAAATATAAGCTGCTTATATGTTTGTTTGTTAAGGAAGTGTTGCATACTTCTGCGAGTTGACACGACACATCAAAGTAGTACTACTAGTACTCACCCATCTGCGCACCAGGCAGACCAATCTCGTGTCGTGTTGGTGCCGTGTGTGGTACCCACATTAAGCAAAACCTCGCGCCTCCAGCTGAGCCTCCACGTTTTGAACCTTTGAATCTGAAGGCCAAGGAGCGACGTGAACCTTTGATAGAGCGAATCGGATGGTTAAGAACACTATGATTCGTAGCTACAGATGCGTGTGTGAGAGAGGATGAGTGTGTGCGTGCATCTCTTCTCTTCGTGTACGACGTACTAAACCTAGAGTACAAGTGTATGTATGTGGCATCGACCTAGAGAGCTAGAGATGGTGTGTGCGAGAAGTCCCGAGAGACTCGTGAGCGTAGGTGTGTGCGTGGGAAAGAGGGAGAGAGATGATATGTGTCGATGTAATGCATGTGAAAAAGAAGTCAATAGTTCGCCGCTAGGCTATTCCTGGCGAACGCCCCAGTAACCGTAAGATTTGCATCCGAGGGTGCCAGTTATTGGATGAAAACAGCAGTAAAAAAAGAAATGCCATGGCATTTTACAAAACTAGCACACCACGCCCCTCCCCACACATGAAACTGCCACGCGAGCGTTCGCAACCGAGGGAGCCATAGCCATGGTCTGCTCCTTGGTGCGATCTATAGAATTATTAAAAAGGCTGGGCTTTTGGCGTGCGGTAGGCGGGGGATCTTGGCTTGTCCGTTTGCTACTCCTCACATGCGGTCGTACATGTCAGTGATGTATCAAGCCGATGCATGTCGAGCGGCGGGCCGGACCGACCGTCTGTTCATGCTACTGCTCACATGTGGTTGCACATGTCAGTGACACACCAAGCCGATGCGCGTCCCTTCAGTGAGCGGCAGGCCGGACCGACAGTGTGTTGGTGCGACGCGAACGCGACGGGCTGTAAAGTTAACAGCCTAACTTAATAGTACTATGTAAAGTGTAACACTTGCTTTCACCCCTTAACGAGATCGGTCGATAGAAATCCCCATTAGAATGGCGAGGCCAGTGTTTTTCCAGCGCGGGAAGCGAGGGAGTTTTTTACTGGAGCGGAGGCGTGGGAGTTTGGCCTACGGTTTGCATACGTTTCTCGGACGCGTACGTGGGCCCGCGCTCTCGGAGGCCATCGTGGCGGAGCCAGATGCCCGCAACCTCTCCGACCAAAAAAAGAGGAGCCCGCTGCTGGCTATTTCTATAATTAGTTTTGAAATTCTCAATAGTTCATGTGTGACGTGATATCAGCCGTTCGTTGATGTTGATCCAACGGTCTAGGTGTTTCTGCTTCGCGTCTACAGTAACCTAAGTGTACCCACCCTAAAAAAAGTGTCTAAGTTCTTCTAGAACTATCGGCACATCAGTGTGATCAAATCCACACAGGAAGCAGGCAAAAAACACCTCCACATGTGCAATGTGGCTTCATTGATGTCCCCCACATCATTTTATTCATAAATATATTGACTAAAAAAAGAGACATCACCCTAAACAAGATCTTCCTCGTATTTTGTTTCCTACGAAGTAGTGCCATGCTATTGGAAATCAAACTTGGTTGCTTTGCACGTACCGGAAGTACTAGTGCCACATCATCTAAAAAGCCTTTCTAGACGTGTCAAATTATCAATCACGTGGGCTGCCTCTTCTTATAGAAATGTGCTCCACCGTGTACCCATGTGTCTGTATGAGGGAAGGAGTGAGTGCGTGCGTGCACCTCTTCTCTTCGTACATGTACTCCACCTAGTGGGTGTGTCACAGAGAGAGAGAGAGAGATGGTGTGTGCGACATGCCTCTATACATATGTTTGTGTCAAAGAGAGGCCTACATACATAGTATATGTATGTGCAGGGGGCGATATACGACAAGAGAGGGGAAAGATATCATTTACGCCAGATATCGATAGAGATGGAAAGAGGGAAAAACTTTACAAGCGTACAAGCGCTAGGACAGAGGGGGTGCTTGAAGATGGTGCGAGAGGCCAGGTAGACGAAGATAAGGAAGGAGTACAAGTGCGATATCGATAATTAAAGAGAGGGGACGAGAACGTGCGTGGGCGCGCACATCTGATTGATAGATAAAGCGGAAGGCATGGATGATGAGATGGGAGGGACAACTAATGTGTGTGTGGTAGGTAGTCCTATCGAGAGAGGTCATAGTTCTGTCGATGTGTGTACGCGGGAAAAGAGGGGGAGACCTAACTAGAGATATAGATCGGTCGGTTTGTGTGGGAAAATAGCGAGAGAGACCTGGCTACACGTAGAGGGAAATCGATTGGTGCACATGCATGCATGTGTCAGAGATAAAGAACTCCCAGAGTGACGAAGAGAGGGAGAGGTGTGTGTGTGGGGGGAGGAGGGATGCAGCTAGCTAGCTAGCTAACTACCTAGGAGATGGTGCGAGAGGCCTATTAGTTAGTTAGCTTGACACAATGTATGAGTGCGAGATGGATAACAACAGAGGGGGCGACAATGCGCACGTTCCTCAGAGTTAGGGCGGGAGGCATGGATGGTGAGAGGAGGGTAGGACCATATGTGTACATGTTTGTGTGTGGTAGCTAGGCAGACCTAGCTAGAGGGGTATATCGATTGGTGTGTGTGGGAAAGAGGCAGATGGAGAGACCTAGAGAGATCGTGGGAGACTGACCTATAGAACGAGAACGTGTGTGCGCGATGTAGAGGATGCCGAGTGGGGAGTGTGTGTGCATATATATATGCATACACGATAGGAAAGTTAGTGGTATATATCCACAAAGAGAGGAGGAGTGTGTGAGTGGGTGTAAAAGACTCACATAGATGATAATCAATATAAAAGTGGATTCAAATATTTGAATAAGAGATCATGATGTTTGTAACCCATGCATGCATGAATATAATGGAGATATGTGTGTAGTTTTGAATTGAACATGCAATACTATATACACGTCGAACAAGCCAAAATTGATTTGAATTTGAGACACCGATGGCAGGCATCGTTTGACCACATTGCATCCATGCATGGACATAAATATTCGAATTTGAGATAATGTGTGGCTTTCGCAGCTAACATCTAAATGCTGTGTGTGTGGGGGGGGGGGGGCATGCATTGTGTGTGTTAAACACATTATACATATGAAAACATGGTTTAGATCATTCCGAACATCTAGCTAGAAAATGAAATGTACTGTGATTTGAATTCAACATAAAATGGATACAAATATTTGAATTGGAGATCGTATGGTACATGTAGTTCATATTTAAATAGGATTACTACTACATGCATGTATTGTGTTATCAAGATAATATTTAAATGATGGTATAACTTGACAACATCGTATTCAAATAGGAAAATTGATTCAAATTGAGTCAATATGGTAGACGACAGTATTTTGATTTGATTTTTTTGCGGGAGTGTTTTGATTTGTTTATTTGTTGTTGTTGATTTGTTGTTGTTTTTGTTGTTGAGGGAAGTGCGAATTGATTTGGTACTTTACACGCTAAGCTTGTTCTACCGAATTTGTTAGTTATTTGTTGTTGGTTTTGAATGGCATTTGTAGTAATATTGTAAAACGGGACATGTCTCTCTTTTGTCTTGTATGAATTGTATTTTGTCTTGTTTTTTGTACACGTTAAGCTTGTTCTCCCGAAATTCGAAGCCGCGCCTTGTTATCCCGAAATTTTCAAGCTGCAGTATCTCTTTGTCTCTTGTGGTGCGAAACTCCCGCCTCTTCAACCCGTGCCTTGTTATCCCAAAATTTCAACGCACGCGAAAACTCCCTCCTCATCCGAAATCGGTCACGCCGCCCAACACGCGAAATCCCCCTTCTACCCCTCAGCCAGAAATACCGCCTCGACGTCCCATGGATAAAACGGGTGGGGGTACTTTCGTAACTTACCCCAAATTTCGGACTAGCGCGTCCCTAAGCCATGGCTCCCCCTCTCTTCCCCTACGTTATCCCCATTCGTACACCGAGGCCGCCAAAACTCGCGACACCCCACCCTCCTCCGTCCACCACCCTACCGCCGCCCAGCCGAAGCCTCTTCCCCGATGACGTCGTCCACAACAACAACTCGACGTCCCTCATCAACCGCTCCAGATGAGGATCCGTCGTCGATCTCATCATCCCGCCGGTTTAGCTGCCCCGTCCTACACCTCCAAGGAGCTACCCCGATGTTCACCTCGTCTAACGCGCCACCTCCATTCCCACAACACCATCTTCACTTGCCCCACCGGAACTGCGGCACCCTCTCCAATTCCTCCAACGAAGCTGAAGCCTACTCGGCGCCACCAAGGAGGTTCTACACTCATCACTGCATTTTCTCTTTTATTCGATCTCATGGGGCTACCGGTGCTCGATCCCGAGCCGCCATGGCGCGTCTCCATCGACGGCGGCGTCGCTGGCCACTTCCTCCATGGAATCTCTCCCCCATGGCGTTGCTCCATTGGCAGCGACATCCACACCAGCAGGAGCTGCTGCTGCTCCGGCTCTCACTCACGCTGCTACTGCTGCTATGGCTCTCGCTCGCGCTGCTTCTGTTCTCTTGCTGTTGGTCGCGCTGCTGCTCTGCTCTTGCTCTCGTTCATGCTGCTGTTGTGCTCTACTCTTGCTCTTGCTCGCGCTGCTGCTGCTGCTGCTACACGACCTGCTGCAAGTACATGAGTTGCTGCTTTAGCTCTCGCTCACGCTGCTGCACGAGCTGCTCTCTGCTAGTGCATTCACTGCTCGAGTGGCTGCTGATTTAGATCACTGCTTCAGGAGCTACTAGTGCTCGAGCGGCCTAAACTTCTATTGCAGTGCTCTGCAACTAGTGCAAACAATTTTGACAGTAAATTTAGTTTCGTCAGTAAAATTCAGTTTCGATTGTACAATTCAGTTTCTTCAAGTTCAGAGTCAACAGTTTTTACATCATCTGTTGGAGCAACCGCGGCGCGGCTGATGCATTTTACATCTAGCACTGTTTGTTGATGTATTTTACATCATCTATTGCAGATGCTATAAGAATCCCACTTCAGATTAACGTTGTCTGTCTTGTCCTGCTTCGGCCTCGCCGTCGTACCCCTCACCGGAGCTGCTCCAACGATGGAACCGTCCATCACAGCGGAGCAGTACCCTCAGGGCCGTCTCCAGACACCTCAGATCTTCTTCCCCGCCTCCGACAGTCACACCAGCCGCACCATCCTCCACGACCAACCCAATGATGCCGAGGTCGACAAGGCTACGCCAAAGAGGTTGTACACTCGTCACATCACTTTTTTACTCTACATTCACGTCGATCCCATAGGGATCCTTGGTTCAAAGCAGTTGCAAATCTAGAAAGAAATGGAGGGTGGTCTCAAAGTTAACAGGGAGAAAACTAAATGCTCTTTTGAATCACAATTTGAATCGGTTTAGCAAGATAGCCATTATCTCATAATCATGTGGACCAAATAAACTCACAAAATTTTAGATTACAATGGGAACATGTACTATTACTGAATTGTTTGGTTTTTTTAAAGATATAATTTTTTTTAACCAGAGTAAAGGACCAACTTATGTTGTCCATATAAGCTAAAAAATTTTCAGAGTACAATAGAGCACATGTAGTATATATTGAAACACTTTAGGTTTCTTTTCGAAAAATATCCAGTTCATGTAGGCAAGAACAACCACTGAGAACACGTAGTAACGAGAAATACGAATAGTTTCTCAAATATGACAAGCAGTGAGGTAGTAGGCAAGTTAGCTATCCGTGTTGGACTCTCTCGAAAGCGATCTTTTTTTATTTCTGCATGTTGGAGCCGTGCATGTGTAGATGGGCCTGGGAGTTGAGCTAGTTGGTTGTGTCCAAAATAGTAGTAGTAGAAAAACATTATTCGAGGGCAGGCTTCAACCTGTTGAAGACTGCCTACTAGAATCGCCGCTGGTTCAAAGAAAAAGTGAAGGAAAACATAGGACTTGGAAAGTTTCCTATGGTACTACTATTCATGCATTTGGTTAGAAGGAATGGAGCAAAGCAAAACTAGAGGATTTTTTTTCCTTTGGTGTCTCTCTCAAAGAAAAAACGTGGGAATTTTAATATCCACTTGGACGTCCTTTACAAATTACTATGCATGAAGAACACGACTAAGTGCATTATTGGCATAATAAGATTCTAACTTTACATTTTCATGTGGTTTGACTTTAATTTGACCATGTTTATCTGCATTCCTGTGTTCTTCCAATTCCTGTGAACCAAACACCCAGTTTGACAAAAATCTTGTGTTTGCAAATGCTCTGTTTTGCACGTGCATTCCTATCCTATTCCTGTGTTTTTCTAGTCCATGCATTTTTAGAATCCTCCAGTTCAAAGGAGCCCTTACAGATTTACTTCATTTACAGATAGGTGTCAAAGAAAACTCTGTGTGGTTTGTCCCGCTCCTGCCGTGCCGTCGTCCACCCCACATGAGCTGCTCCATCGAAGGAAGCGTCCACCGCAGCAGAGATCCCCACTCCAGACCTTCTTTTGCCGCCTCAGATCTTCTTCCCCGCTGCCAGCAGCCACACCAACTGTATTACCATCATCGACTGAGCAGATGAACCTGTCGACTAAACAGTTCCGGAAGAGAGGTCGCACTCTTTCGTGTCTGCTTACGTCATACATCGATTAATATTACCTGCTACTTTATCGTCCTGTTCACCTCTTAGACTCTGAGTCAGGTCCAAACTAATGCTCAGACTTGAGTTTTAAAATGCTTGTGGGGCACATATCCAGGCAGCAACGAATAGTATCTATGTCTACTATCTGGTTCATCTCAGGTCTTCTATGTGGTTCTTGTTGGGTGGGCAACAAACAGTAGAGGAGCCATTTCTCTCTTTTTTAACTGAAGCTATCATCTGCCTGCTACCATTAGTTTTGGATCTATCCACTGTTTGCTACCATCAGTCTAGATTTCTGCATGCACCCCTTAGGCCTTACATAATCTGACTATGTTTTTTTATTATGCATGTCAGTTATTGTACACAATCGTACATAACATGTAGAGAAAAAGAGAAGAGCGTTGCGTGGGAATATAATGTCATGCGGACGCCGCTCCATGGCCCCCCTCCCCCCATTCCAGGTTGTATTCCTGAGGAAGATAACTGTTCAGAGGGGGATTCAGAGGAAGCAGACCACTCCTATTTACCCCCTGAGGTGTTTGCTCTAACTTGGCATGTTGATGTTGGTCATATCATGCATATGGCGCCTTACATTGCTTACTTTATACATCGTATATGTCATCAGCTTAGTTTAGACATGCTTTGTGTGAATGCCACCTGTTTGGTTTCTATATCATATATGTGACTTATGCAGTGCCATCTTGTTTAGCCAGGCATCATATTTGTGAATCATGCAATGCCATCCTGTTTACCCAGTCATCATATATGTGAATTATATCATGCTATACTATTTTTTTCATCATGTATTCCATTTGTCGACAATGTTTGTACATTCATCTACTCTTCCTGTGCATCAGCCATTTGAGTCGGTGATGGAAAAATCTGGAGTGAAAACAAGGTCTTCAGAGCAGTCAGTGCTACCTGTCGAAGCAGATATCTTGCTGGTTACAGATAGCTCCTCAGAGGAGGATTTAGAGACAGATGACCAGTCCTATTCCCCCCCTCCCGAGGTTTATGCTCTAGCTTGGTAGGGTTATATTGCTCATATCATGCATATAGTGTCTTGCATTGCTATGTCATCTGCTTAGATTAGACCTGCTTTGTGTGAATGCCACCTGTTTAGTTTCTACACCCTCCGTTCCTAAATATAAGTCTTTGTAGAGATTCCACTATGGACTACATACAACTCATTTTGCTCTGTATGTAGTCCATAGTGGAATCTCTACAAAGACTTATATTTAGGAACGGAGGGAGTATATCATATAAAGACATCATATAGTTATGTCATGTCATCCTATTTAGATAGTCATCATATGTTTTATTATGTCATTCTATCCTGTTTAGTTATCCATCATATATCTGAAATTGTGTCATGCTATCCTGTTTAGTTAGCCTTAGCCATCATATATGTGAAATTGTGTCATGCTGTCCTGTTTGGTTAAACAACATATACATGAATTACTGCATCTGTCTATCATACAATGTCTGTACCTTCAATTTCTTTTCTTGTTTATCAGCCATTTGAATTGGAGGGGGTGATGGCAGTATCTAAGGGAGTAAAAACATAGTCTTCACAAAAGACAGTGCTACCCGTCGATGCAGATAGAACCACGGTTGTACTTGCCCAAGAGCTAGCCCCACCACACAAAACCGACACTCTTGCAGATTGTGCCCCTACCTCGTTGGCTAGAGAACCAGCTACACCCCATCTAACCCCAACCCCAGCAGATAGTAACCCACTTCCAGTTGACACAGCACCCTCTCCACCATAGAGCACCCACACACGAGCAGTTAGTAAGGAAACTGTCATGCCCAAAGCACGAGGACCACCACAGTGAACCCAAACTCCACGCTTAAAGCAGAAGAACAACTGTTCTCAGGTCAGATTCCGTAGCTATGGTGCATTCTCCTTTGCTCTTGCATCACTGTATTTACTCATACCAACTAATTTCTAATTTGAAGGATCCAATTGAAACTCCAATGGTGCAAAAGGTATGTTTTAAACCTATTTCTTTAATTGGTTTGCTGTTGTAACTTCTTGCTCTATGTTGATTTCAGTTTCAATTGTATAAACAGTTATGTTCTCATGTCATGCACATTACAAGTGTTATTAGTGCTGTGTAGTTTCCCACACTTGTATTCTGTCTATGCTGCTTTGTCTTAAACATATATGATTTGAACTGTGTCTCTATCTTGATTTGGCAACATAAACTAGGATGATATAGACAAAACCGTGACCATAGTACATAGATATATGTTTGTTTCATTCTGTTATTATGTACTACCTTGCAATAGAAGACAAGTTAGTATAATCCTGTCAACCTTACTACTGAACTGGTTTACCAAAATGAGTTTCATATACTACATGCTAAACATGTGATGTGTCTGCTTGTTCCTCTTTTAGAATGCCGGCAGAATAGTGGAGAAGAGTACCCCATTATGCAATGGTAAAGGAAGTAATGCAGATAAGGTCCAAGATAGTCAGACAACCCTATTGTTCTCCAAGAAAGCTGATAAAAACTATCTTGAAGACAGTGAGACAACCCCAAAGTCCTGCCTTGATGTAGTGTTCGAGTTACTAGCCACTACCGCTGGCACAAGCCCTTCAAACTCGCTGCCTGAAACAGTTTGGCTTCTTGAGTCTCAACTACAAGCTGAAAGACAACAATAAGCTGTGCTGCGACAAGAAGCCGAAGGACTGAGGAAGTCCCTACAGAATTCAGATGCATACTTTCTAGAGAAACAACAAGAGTTGGAGGATTTTAGCGCCAAACAAGAGAAAGCTAATAAGCTTGCTATGCTTCTTGCCAGCATGGTGGGTGCCCAAGGTATCGTTTCTTGAGCTCTTCTGAAGTGGTTTCAGTTCTGGACTTGTTTTGCTGCCGTGTTTATTTGCACTGGTGGCCAATTTAGACGCCCGGTGTATGTAATATGCTGCTGTCGGGCCCGTGGAACCCAGGGTATCTCGGGCCATCTGCCTGCGGCCCAGGATGCAACGCTTGGCGGAGGCCCAATAGGTGGCCCACCAGCGGGCACTTGAGCAAGACCCCTCATGAGGCCCTGGCCTCCTGAGGACCCCTCCTCCAGGAGCAGGCAGGCAAGACTCAGCCACGACTTCACCGAGAGCCTCACGAGGCCCTCTCGCAAGGCAGCCTCCCGAGGTTGCCTCCCGAGGCACCCTCCCGAAGGTATGCAAGGCAAGTGCTGTTTGGCTTGGTCGCGCGGTCTCGTGCCCACCACATGGGTGACGCGCGCGGCAACAAATGGCGACAGAGGCCGCGCCAGCAGGCGCGGATGGTGAGGATTTCCCCTTTTGTGTTAAGGGAGCAAGGCCAGCAGTCCATTTCCTAAAGCAACCCCAAAGGTTGCCCGATCGGTGAAAGAAGACCAAGATGATGGATGCGCAGGGCGGAGGTCACACCCGAGCCCACCGCGGGGCAGAGCGCGCTGAGCACAGGGCGGCTCGCGTGGCCCAGACGGAGCTGGTGCGCCGTGGCAACCGCCACCGCCACGTCGAGGCCACTGCCGCCACCAACCCTGCCGCCCGGGAGCAGTAGGACTCCTCCCTGCACCCATCCGTGCAGGCAGATGGCCGCATCGCCATGGCTTCCTCCTCCCTCACCCGCCGTGGGCCGCCGAACGCGCAGGCCGCGCTGCTCATGGCGCGTGAGCTACTCCGCTACCATCCAGCTGACACCGGCTACGACGCCTGGCTTGGTCACATCACCGAGCTCGACAACGCCACCGGGGACGCTCCGACGCCTTCCCACTCGCTCCGCCATCCACCGTCTCGCGCTGAGGACGTCATGCATGGCGCCCCCCTGCCACCTCCTTTGCGCGACGAGCTCGCCGGGCACCAGCGCAACGCGCGGGCGCGTGAGCCGTCCCACGGTGCGTCCTCGCCGGTCTGAGACGAGGCCAACTGCCAAATCGTCCGCCGCGTGCCGCCCGATGCACGTGTGCTCCTCGAGCAGTAGCGCCGGCACCAAAGCCGGACCGTCCAGGAGGTCGCGGTGGCCGGGCGCCAGAACCGCACCGCCCTCGTCGGCGGTGTTCCCTCGAGCGGCGTGGGATGCCGCGCCTTCACTCGCGAGCTGCGTCAGGTGGTGTGGCCCGCCTTGTTCAAGCCGGACCTGCCTCCATGCTACGATGGCACCCCCAACCCCGTGGAGTTCCTTCAGCTCTATGCGCTGAGCGTCGAGGCGGCGAACGGCGACGGCAAGGTCATGGTGAACTGGTTCCCCATGGCCCTCAAGGAAGGCCCACGCTCTTGGCTCATGAATCTCCCTGAGGCGTCCATCTCGTCGTGGGGCGAGCTCTGCAGCTAGTTCATCGCCAACTTCAAGGGCACGCATGACCGCTCCCTCATGGTCAACGACCTGCGGCATGTGCGGCAGCGCCCAGATGAGACCCTCCGCAAGTACATCCAGTGTTTCAGCCAGGTGTGCAACAAGATCCCACGTGCCTCCGACGCGGCCGTCATCTCCGCGTTCACCACCGGCATCGCGGACGTCAAGATGCGCGAGAAGCTCACCATCAACGACGAGCTGGACTCGGTGCTTGAGCTGTTCGACCTCGCCGACAAGTGCACCAAGGCTGAAGAAGGTTGCCTCTTCACCCACAACGACCCCGATGCGGCGCTCGACGCCGCCAAGGCCAAGGGCAAGGACGTCAAGCGCAAGGGCCCTGCCGTGCTTGCGGTGGAGCCCGATCAGACACACGGCCGTGACCGTGACGAGCCCAGGAAGGACGGCCGGCCGTTCTGTGTCTACCACAACGTGCATTCCCACAGCATCGAGACTGCCAGCAGCTCAAGCTGCTCCACGACGAGCGCCTGGGCCGCCGAGGCGACCGCAACGACCGCGGCGCCGGCCGCGGAGGTGGCCGCAGCGGCAACCGTTGGGACTGCCACAACGGCAGTGGCAACTTTCGCCAAGGCTGGCGCGACCAGCCTCGCGAGGCCGCCTGGCGCGATTAGCCTCGTGAGGCAAACCCTTAGGCCAACTCCGCTCTTCCGCCGCTGTCGCCGCCACCCCAGAGGAACGACGTCAACCAGCCTGACGAGGGGGCAGGGGGCTACCCGGAGCCTCACGCAGTTGCCTGCATCCTCGGCGGGGCTCTGGCTCCCGCGTCCAATTGCCACTTCAAGCAGTTCTCTCATGAGGTGAACGCACCCTCCCGAAGCGTGAGGACGCACGGCCCCTCAAGTGGTCGCAGTACGCCATCACCTTCGACTCCAAGGATCACCCCAAGTCCACGGCCACCGCGGGTGCGCTCCCCATGATGTGCACTCCCACCCTCAGCAACGTCGCGGTCACCAAGACCCTCATCGATGGAGGCGCGGGCCTCAATGTGCTCTCCATCAAGACCTTCGAGCAGCTCCAGGTGCCTTACGAGCAGCTCATGCCGACGAGGCCCTTCTCGGGCGTGACCGATAGCTCCACGCTGCTTCCGGGGCAGGTGCGCCTCCCCGTCACCTTCGGCACCCGCAAGAACTACCACACTGAGCTCATCGACTTCGACGTCGCCCACCTCGCCCTGCCCTACAACGCCATCTTGGGCTACCCAACACTCGCCAAGTTCAGGGCGGTGACTCATCACGCCTACAACGTCCTCAAGATGCCTGGCTGTAGTGGCATCATCACCGTCTCCTGCGACGAGAAGGACGCGATCTGCTCCCTTGAGCATGCCTACAAGGCTGCCACAACTACCCATCCAGCTGACGAGGACGCGGTCGAGCCTCCTGAGGCCGTGCCCACGAAGAAGAAATAGCTTTTCTCTCAGGACCACACCGAGACGAAGAAGGTGTCGGTTGACGGCAGCGGCTCAGGCCCTGCCTTCACCATCGGCACCTGCCTTTCTCCTGCATAGGAAGGCGTGCTTGTCACCTTCCTTCGGGCAAACTCGGATGTTTTCGCCTGGAAAGCATCTGATTTGTCCGGTGTACCGAGGGAGGTGATCGAGCACCACTTAGCGGTGTGCCCCAACGCACGCCCCGTCAAGCAAAAAGCACGGCGCCAGGCGCCTGAGAAGCAAGAGATCATTGCTCAAGAAGTGAACAAGCTGCAAGAAGCTAGAGTTGTCCATGAGGTGCGCCATCCCGAATGGCTCGCCAACCCAGTCATCGTCCCCAAGAAAGGCGGCAAGGAATGGATGTGCGTCGAGTTCACGAGCCTCAACAAGGCCTACCCTCAGGACCCCTTTCTGCTGCCGCGCGTCGGCCAGGGCGCCGACTCTGCCACCGGCTACACCCGCATGCCCTTCGGCCTGAGGAACGCCAGCGCCACCTTCCAGAGGCTGACGCGCCTCGCGCCGGGGCCTCGGACGGGGAGGGGCGCGGACTTCCCGGGACGCCCCCAGCGTGTCACTTCCTCAGACCTCTCCCCCTCTGAGTCTCGCGAGCCCCCTGCTTCTCATGAGCCCCCTAGGCCCCAGGAGCCCCTCGGCCCCTGAGGAGCGAGCTTCCATGGCATGCCTCGCCAGGCGACTTGCGCACTTCTCCAGCACAATTCTGCCAGGTGCATTCGAGCGTTACCTTGCGCGGCCCGAATTCCTCCTCGCCATCGCTTCTGGGATCCTCCTACCAAGGTGATTTTGTTTTGCTCAATTGAGGGCGCCCCATGGGCTGCACCAACCTCAAGCTGACCCGTGCCGGACACGGCAGTCGCATCTCTTTTGGTTGTGTAATGAATCTTATTGATTTTCCCTAGTAAGTTCATGTTGCCTGCATAATTGTATATTTGGTACGATGCTATCTCGAGAGCGCCCTGCGCTCGCGATCTCCCTCCTGACCGTTCCCTAAGCGGGGGCTAGGCACGGCGCCTGTGCTCGGGTCCGTCCCTGTAGTGCCACTAAATCCAGGTGACTGAGCTCTGGCTCGCGGGCCTGCTCCCGTGCACGTCACCTCGCCAAGGTCCTTGGTGCCTTATCTCCTCACGTAATGGCCACGAGTAAGCTAGCAAGCACGTGTCGCTCCCCTATTGTGAGGCTTGTCGACGTGCAGTTGCCTCAGGAGCAAGCCGCTCAGAAGCCTCGCGGGAGGCGTCTCGTGGGCCGGCCTGCGTCGGTCGTCTGAGCAGAAGGCCTCGCGAGCAGAAAATCACGAGGGCCAAGCCTCATGAGGCACGCCTCGTGAGCCGTGCGCACCCCTTGTGAACCACGGTTCGCCCGACGCCACTCCCCGCAAAAAGCTAAGTCTAACCACCTCGCGAGACGCCCTCACCATTTCTCGAGTTCCCTCCTTTCGCGATCTCACTAAGTGCAGGCATTTTTTCTTCGCACGAGCCGCTTGCACGTCAAAGGGGGGCTTCCTGAGAATCACGCCTCGGGAGCCCTTACTGCCCCACGGTGCCCCTCACCTCCTGGCCTTGTCCAAGCATCGCGACCTGACATACCAGTGACGGCTGTAGGGCCGCTCGGGGGCTGGGTCCTAACGACGTAGAGCACATAGGTGAGCAAGAAAAAAAAGAGGGCAAGCCTCGCGAGAGGACTTCAGGAGGGAACATACATTCCAAACCACAAATGCATTAAGTTAAAACACAGAAGCCATTGTTTTCACGTCCCAACGGGACTGCATTGTTCTCATACAGGGCAAGGAAGCAATATGCGCGGAGCGCGGTTCGCCCCCAAGAGCCGCCTCGCGTGCTGCGCACACCTAATTGGAATCTTCATCTTCGCTCTTGACGCGAGGGGAGCTGTCGTCGCTCTCGCTTCTGCCGGAGGAGGCGGCGCCATTGTCACTGCCGCCCTCGCTGGAGGAGCCGGAGTCACTGCTGCTCTCGCTCTCCACGCAACACTCCAGATGGCTGCCGGAGACCCTGAAGAAGTTCACGAAGGGCGTGGCGGCCCTGTCGTACTTGAACTAGAGAACGTGGCCCCGCTTCAGGCTGCGAGCAAGGCCAAACGACTTCCACCCCAGCTTCAAGAACATGAAGCCTGAGGGGGTGAACTCTGTCACCACCTAGGAGGGGCCATTGCAGTAGCCATCCGCCTGCACCCACAGACCTAAGGGCGCACAGTCCTCCATCACCTTCGCGAAGGAGTCTGGAAGCCGAAGCCAGGTGCATGGCCGGCAATGCATACCCACGATGAACTCATGAGCCGCCTCCGCTGAGTGGCTCCCTACCTGAGAAGGTAGGTTGGCTGCCCCGCCCCGGCCACCTCGACCGCGGGCACCGCGCCCTCCACGCCCGTGGGTAGCGCCCCTCCCACGGGCGCTGGGACCGGCACCGGAGGCCGCCGGAGAGTAGCCTTGGCCCCGGGGGGGACCTTGGATGCAACAGCAGAAGAATGGGCTCCGCCTCTTCCCCTCGCCATCGCCACGGAGGCCCACCAGGATCGTGGAGGAGGAGGAAGGGACTGATGGAAGAATATGGGCGGGGAAGTCCTTCCCCCGCGTCTTTATAGCGCTCAAGGGAGGTGCGCTCCTCCCCGTTCTACCTTCGACGCGCGCAAGGATTCGAGGCGGCAGCGGAAGGAAGGCAATGATGGTCTCGCACCATGCGCGAGCAGGCTTTATGTCAGCGCGGGCAGTTACCAAGGCATCGTGGGAGAAGTGGGGGCGTCCCCCATCACATCGTGCGCCACGTGTCGCGCCTGGCCCGCAGGCGGTTAGGACCCACGTTGTTTCGCCCACGAATAGGCGGGAACGTGCGCGCCACGGGCCCGGGGCCTACTGTCGGGCCCGTGGAACCCAGGTTATCTCGGCCCATCTGCCTGCGGCCGAGGATGCAACGCCTGGCGGAGGCCCAATAGGTGGCCCACCAACAGGCACTTGAGCAAGACCCCTCATGAGGCCCTGGCCTCCTGAGGACCCCTCCTCTGGGAGCAGGCACGCAAGACTCAGCCACGACTTCACCGAGAGCCTCGCGAGGTGTAGGATCGAAAGTATGTCTAGAGGGGGGGTGATTAGACTACTTGACCAAATAAAACCAAACCTTTTCCCAATTTTAGTTGTGGGCAGATTTTAGCAATAGTACTTGTCAAGCATCACCCTACACATGCAATTCTAAGAGTATAGCAGCGGAAAATAAGCAATTGCATATGTAAGTAGAGAGTGGATTGGAGATTTCAAACGCAATGAAGACACGGTGGTTTTTGGCGTGGTTCCGATAGGTGGTGCTATCGTACATCCACGTTGATGGAGACTTCAACCCACGAAGGGTAACGGCTGCGCGAGTCCACGGAGGGCTCCACCCATGAAGGGTCCACGAAGAAGCAACCTTGTCTATTCCACCATGGCTTACGTCCACGAAGGACTAGCCTCACTCAGGGTAGATCTTCACGAAGTAGGCGATCTCCTTGCCCTTACAAATTGCTTGGTTCAACTCCACATCATGTCGGAGGCTCCCAAGTGACACCTAACCAATCTAGGAGACACCACTCTCCAAAAGGTAATAGATGGTGTGTTGTTGATGAACTCCTTGCTCTTGTGCTTCAAATGATAGTCTTCCCAGCACTCAAACAACTCCTCACAGATTTGGCTATGGTGGAAGAGGGATTTGAGTGGAAAGCAACTTGGGATAGGCTAGAAATCAAGTTTCAAATGGTAGGAATGGAATAGCTTGATCTCAGCACATGAGTAGGTGGTTCACTCTCAGAAAATGTATGGTGGAAGTGTAGGCATGTTCTAATGGCTCTCCTTACTGAGAAGGAGGTGGTGGAGGGGTATATATAGCCTCCACACAAAATCCAACCGTTACACACTTTTGACCCAACTCGGTGGCACCGAAACAATCATCTCGGTAGCACCAAACTATGTAAAAGAGATGAACTTTAGGAATCTCGGTGGGATCGATACGAACATCTCGGATGGACCGAAGTGCAATGGCTAGGGCAAACCTCATCTCGGTGGCACCGATTGCATCAACTCGGTAGGACCGAAGTGAAGCAATAAGGCAACAGAGAGTTGGCAAGCCATCTCGGTGAGACCAAGTTGCAAAACTCGGTGAGACCGAAGTAAGTGCAAATGATTATAGAGAGTTGGCAAGGCCATCTCGATGAGACCGAGATCCATTTCGGTGGATCCGATTTGTTAGGATTTTGGCAGTGGCTAAGTCTAGGATGAACTCGGTGGGGCCGGATAGGAAATTTTGGTGGGGCTGAGTTAGAATGTAGGTTCTGGATATATTTGGGTAGAGAGAGTGGTTGAGGGTTTAGGAGTACTGTCACTAAGCACTTGAGCAAAAAGACCATTAAGGAACACCTCATCCCCTTTTAATAGTATTGGCTTTCCTATGGACTCAATGTGATCTTGGATCACTAAACCAAAAATGTAGAGTCTTGATCTTTTGCCAATCCTTGTCCTTAGCATTTTGAGGGGTCCACGTCTCTAGTCCATGCCATGCCAATCATTGAACATCCTGAAATCTTAATCTTGAATGGACATTAGTTCAATGAGATATATGTTGTTATGAATTACCAAAACCACCAAGGGAGCAAATGTGCTTTCAATCTCCCCCTTTTTGGTAATTGATGACAACATATAGATCAAAGCTTCGACAAATGATTAAAAGAATGAAATACATTGTCGCTTTTAGAAGTATGTGATAAGCAAGAGCTCCCCCTAAATTTGTGCATTATTAAAAAATTGCGTTTGAATGCAAATGCACATTCGATTAGGCTTATGGGTCACTCTTCCATGTCACATACATCTTGGTGGAGCGCGCAAAATGATATGATTGGAATAGAAAGCACGCATCACCAACATAAGTGAGTGATCATATAAGATAATGAAGAAGATAAACATAGATCATCACAATAAGCACAGTATGATCATCACATGAGGTAGCTCACAAGTATAAGCAACATATTAACTGTAGCAACACTACTAGGGAAAACCCTAGTAGTAGCGCTGGTTTTATAGCTACTAGTAGCGCTTGTACAAGCGCTACCAGTAAGGCGCTATAGCTAACTGGTAGCAGTAGCGCTGGTTTTCCAGCGCTACTGCTATACCTAGTTAGCAGTAGCGCTCGTCATGGAAAAGCGCTGCTGATAATAGTAAGTAGCAGTAGCGTTTCTTCTGAAAAGCGCTACTGCTAAATTTTCCTGTATTTTTGGAAATGCAGCTTATTGTCGCTGTATTTGTATAGGTTTTATATACAGTACTTTCCTCATATGATTTTATGACCATGATTAGTTATTATATATAACAGTGGGTGAAATGAACGTGGATTAGATTGAAGTGGAGGCAACATGTGGTGCATGTCGAAAGTACTACTAATCCAAACTTGATCTAGTTTGGATTAGTAGTACTTTCGATGTGCACCACATAATGCCTCCACTTGAATCTAATCCATGTTCATTTCACCCACTGATATATATAATAACTCATCATGCTCATATAACAACTTAGCATCATGCATCATCATAATAATAAATAACTCATCATTGGTATCATAATAACAAGTCCTACTCATCATCATCATACAACTACTCGTTATCATAATAACAAGTCATACTCATCATCATCATAGTCATCTAACCAACCCTACTTAATTGTTCTTAGCACATGATCATGAGTATTAGCTAGGACCTAACTACCCTCTCTAAGGTAAAATAGAATAAAACAAGATAGGCCCTGACTCTCCATTATGGAGAATGGAGACTATCCTGTCTCCAATTCTTGCGCTTCACACAATGTTGGTTCCAAGTAGCTCCCTACGATTGTCCATACATTTTTTCCATTCTTTGATTGTCATGTCTTGATCGGTTTTAGAAATCCGGTATGAACAGTTGTGACGCCTAGGCAGATATGGCCGTAAGCTAATAACATCAAGCCGTCCTTTCGGAAACATCAGATCAGGCACACAATCCTTTGGGATTTTTTGTTGAAAAACATAATAATAACATCGTAGTTAGCAATGTAGTTTAGCTTTAGAAGAATATATGCAAAAGATGCACGGATGTCGTAATAGTAAAAAATCTTACCATGCCATCTCCATGGATGTTACCGTAGGTCAGCACGTGCACTAGTGGCACGTATTGACCATAATGTGCAGGAGTTTGATAATTTATATTGTAATTCTCAACATCAATAATAAATGAGATCAGATGATCTTTCTCCTGATAAGTTAATTTTGCGCCATCCGTGTAGTAGGTTCTGTCTACCAGCTTCCGTACATTCTTTGAAGAATGAAAATAAGCTGTCAACTATTTTGAAATAAACAATATAAATTACTTAATAACTATGTTTGAGAAACTCACATAGCGGTAGAATTGGAAGCGTATCAACAAGGACCCAAATGTCCATATTATGTTGGTCGATGTCAGGATCACCAAGATCCAAGGTGACAAGCATACCCTCATGAAAATCATACATCTTGCAAAGTGCTTCCCAATTCGGGCAACCAAAATGGGATACGCTCTCAGAATTGTATAGATTTACAGGAAAATCTATACCATGATTGGTCCTTAGATGAACTATCTTTGTTTCCATACTTTCATGATCTTCAAAATCCATCCTCTCCAAGACATAGCGTCTTGCATGGCATGGGATAATCTAGTCAAATTGTAAAAGACGAAAATTACACGTTGAAGAAGTAGAAGTCGTGCTTAATTACGAAAAAACACTTGTCGTCGTTGCGTACCGTTTCAACATCGAAGGTCTCCTGGAGCTTAATGCTGAAGCGCCGACCTTCTACCAAATGAGGCCTGTCGCACAGACCCCGGTCGTCGCCGCACCAGTCGCACTCCGGGAGACTATCGTCGTCCGACGACATTTCCTATGTTCATAATTCAAAGATTAAATTTCTAAAATTAAATATATATGTACTACAAAAACTAAATTACATCATTATTATTCATCACGGGTTAACTATCGGTCTGTCGGGATTCTCCTTCCTCTCTCATATATGGTGGACACTCCCTCACTGATTTTTTGACCGTCGATGATGGTCGCTACTCCTCCTTCTCCTAGTGCATAACAAAGGTCTAGCACATGGAGAAGAAGGAGAAGCGACCCCCCCGACAGACTTAAAGTCAACTCGAAATGTCGTTTAATTCTCTTTCTAGCAAATCCGGGGCACTCGATATTTCCTACATATTCTAGAACAAGTCATGCTAAAATTCACGGAAAAACCCGGCATGACCTTTGCTAAAATAGGACATATCGAGCGCCTGAAATTTGCCGGAACGGAAATGAATCAACACTCCGGCAAAACATAGGCCACTGTGAGGTGTTCCCTGCAAACATAGGCCACTTGGGCAAGCACTAGTACTACAGAACACTACATATCACATATTCCATGAAAATTGTCACAGCTACTCATGTAGCTACTACTCTACTACAATTATCAAAACATCTACATCTTCATCGACATGGGGATTTGGCTGGTCTCACCTCGAGGTCGGAGGTGGTCGGTGACGGGGACGACGGCGGGGATGATGCAGGGGCTCCTTGATTTCTGCAAAAACAAAATATAAACAAAAACATTATTATCCTCATCTTAGGACTTAGTGAAACCCTATGTCTAAAACATCCTAGTTCTAGCCCTAACATTTACTAAAAATACCTTGTTCTAACCCTAAAAATTGAAAAGACCTATACATTTACTAAAAATACCCTAGTTCTAGCCCTAACATCTGTCCATCCATCCATCTATCTATATATCCTCATAAACCCTAGTTCTAATCATCGACATGGGCATTTCCATATTTTATTTGATACCGACATCGAACGAAATCTATTGTATTCAAAAACCTACATTTACTAAAAAAAATCTCATATAGCATAATACATTTATGTACCTAAAAATTTCTATTACTAATTTCTTTTACTAAAAATTTTATTACTAAATTCTATTACTAAAAAAAATTCTATTACAGAAAGGAGGAGGAGGAGGAGGTGGGAGGAGGAGGGAGGAGGAGGAGGGAGGAGGAGGGGGAGGAGGAGGGAGGAGGAGGAGAGAGCAGGAGGAGGGAGGGGGAGGAGGAGGGAGGAGGAGGGGGAGGGAGGAGGAGGAGGAGTGAGGAGGAGGGGGCCGCTGGAGGGAGAAGGAGGAGGAGGGAGGAGGAGGAGGAGGGAGGAGGAGGGAGGAGGAGGGGGCCGCCGGAGGGAGGAGGAGGGGGAGGAGGAGGGAGGAGGAGGGAGGGAGGGACCTTGGGGGCGCTGGTGGGCGACGGCGGCGACGGCGGCGACGGCGTGCGGCGGAGTGAGTGAGAGTGTGAGGGGGAGAGTGAGGACGCGCGCGGGCCGTGTGGATAAGGTGCCCCGTAGTAGTAGCGCTGGTTCTTAACCACCGCTACTGCTAAGTACAATAGCAGTAGTGCTTTAGGTGAACAAGCGCTACTGCTATTCTCATTAGCAGTAGCGTTTTTGCAGAACCAGCGCTACTACTAAGGCTATGATCATTAGCATGTAAAAAAAGCATCAAATTAAAAAAAGCATTGGTCATCATTGATCTTTTTGTGTAGAATCTAAATTGTCAGTATGAATCTTCGCCGGTTTAGGAACCGGCGAAGATTCATATTGCCACAGATCCTACACATAGAGTACAATGAAGACCAAGTGGTTGTGATAGTTTGAGAAGCACCATATTTAAGGTGGTAAACATTCTGTTCGCGGAGCGAGGTGGGACTAAACTTTGGTCTTAGGAGGGGACTGAATTTAGTAGTAGCGCTGGTTAGAGGAAAGCGCTATTGCTAAGTTCAATAGCAGTAGCGCTTTTAACGTATGAGCGCTACTAGTATACCTAGCCTGCCTACAACGGTCTGGCAATTGTAGTAGTAGCGTGTTTTATATCTACAGCGCTACTGCTATGTGCATAGTAGCAGCGCTCTTTCTGCCCAAGCGCTACTGCTATTTAGCAGCAGCGCTTCCTTTTTAAAAGCGCTACTGGTGAGCTCCTGTGTATAAGCATTTTCCTAGTAGTGCAAGCACACTCATAACAAAGTACCAACAAGCAAATAAGTAGCAAAAGAACTCTCGAGAGAAAAACCAATGACCAAAACACTCTCTCTCGAAGCCAATGATCTATACAAATTCTCCCCCTTTGGCAACAAGTACCAAAAAGATCAAACTATATAGGACTAGTCGGCACTCTAAGCACGGTCCTCCGAAGCTCCTGAAGGCGATCTCCTGCTGGCAGCTCCGGTGTGCATAGACGGCGTAGAAAGAAGTGCATCCGCGAAGGCTTCTGCAGACGTTTGCTGGGCTGGTGGAGTGGAGACCGTTGGTGGCACTGTGGCAGTAGCAGCTGGTGCAGATACTGTGGTCCTCGGATCCACAACTGGTATCGCAGCAGACCTGGCTGCTCTGGGCACTGTCTGAAATTGCTGTGTGGTTGGTCTGTCATCTCCACTGTCATTTGATGGGGCTGTCTTGACAGCATCAACGTCATTCTGCAGTTGCTCTATGGTAGTCTGAATCTCTATCACCTTCACATCAAGATCATGAAATTTGGTCTCAATAATCCTCTCAAAACTAGCCTGAGTCTGGGTGAGGTTGGCCAAACTTCACTCAATCCTCAGAGTGGCTTCAAGCAGATATGTCATTTGATCCTTGGGTGTCTTGACATTGGCAATAGGAGCATTTGGAGCTGATGCCTCTTGAGCTGCTTTTGCTTCCTTTGCTATGCGGATCTTCTCTTGGGCTTGTGCTGAAGTGGGATGCGAAGGATCCATCACTATCACATTGTCCTCAAACTCTGGAAGGAGTGGCAAGTGCTCTCGATCAAGAAGGTATGTGCTAGTTCCAACCTTGGAATTGATCAAAATCTGAATATGTGGGGCATATCCGCATGATCTCTTCTGATCTGCTGCAGTCCTCTTGATAGTCTCTACTATCAGGCTCATCACCTTGAACTTCTGAGGTGTATCAAACAAATGCAGCAAATTGATGGAGTGGCCACGAATCATTTTGTCATCTCCTGACTTGGGTAGCAGAGTGTACCGCAGTATAGTGTTCGTTGTGGCTAATCCTGGGAGCAGATGCTTCACTGATCCAAGTTTGTGAGTCTCAAGGTCTTTCTGAGGAATTGCAGTGTACATGTTGGCCATGGAGTTGTGATCCATCTTGAGCTTGGCATAGATATCAATGTCATCATCCTCTTCCTTGGTTGCTCCAAGAAGACTTGCCCACTCAGAGATGGTAGACTGGTATCTGATACCCTCAGTCATCCATATAATGCGGCCATCTGGATAGAAGTGTGCAGTAGAGTAAAACCGCATGACCATCTCATCATTCCACTTGGTCAACTTCTTACCAACAAAGTCATCAACTCCTGCAATCCTGAAGCTTTCATGGACATGGGGGAAGTAGTCCTCATTCTCATCAATGTATTCCCAATCCACCCATTTCATGTCATTGACTATGGGCTTCTTATCAATCAACACTGTCTCATAAAAATCTTGTTGTTCACGAGTGTGAAAGAGATAGTCACATGCTGTCCTTCTCCTTATTGCATAAGGATCTGTCAATCTCCACTGACGCAGCCCTTTATCCTTCCTCAGCATCATGTTCTCCACAACTGGGTGTGCATTGTCATGGTCTGGTATCTTTGGCTTCAACTTTCTGAGTACTAGAGGCTCTTCATCAACATTTGACTCAGGCACTGGGGCCTTGTTCTTCTCTGCAGCTGAAATATTCCTTGTAGATCTCTTCGGTGCTGACACCTTTGGCTTGGCCTTGGGGACAGCAGTCTTAATTGCATCTGACATAAGCTTTTGAGCCTTTGCAGGGGGTGCAGTGGCTGCTGGCTCTTCCTCCTCTTCTTCCTCATCAATCATCATCGAGGGTCTGCCAATCACACAGGCAATAGTTTTCCTTACTCTCTTCTTCTTGCCACCTGCAGCTGGTTCTGAGTCACTAGGCTCTTCAAGAGTGAATTGCATAGTCTGCTTAGGCACTTTCCTCACAGCTGTTTTATCTTTGGCAGTTGAAGGTTTAGTGTTGTACTCCTTAGCAAGCACAACTCTCTTTTTCTTGGATGCAGCTTCACTTGCAACAAAATCCTCATCCTCACTGTCTGAGGTTTTCTTCTTCCTTGTTCTGGTTGCAGCTTTTGGAAGATCTGGAGAGCTCCTCTCTCCCTCATAGAAACTTTCAGCTGGGCTTGACCCTTCAGTCATTTCTGCATTCTGCTCTGACCTGTTCTGACTGTCACTGCTGGGATCTGACATCTTGCTGAGCTGACCCTGTGAATAGATAGGTATGGCTAGAGTAGATGAGTCATCACAAAAAGCAGATAATTTTCATAAAATTTGAGTTCAACTCTTAGTTTCAAGTTTTCACAGGATGCATATCGGATGGACCGAGTTGATCATCTTGGTGATACCGAAGCACACTACAGAAACCTTACACGCCACTTCGGTCAGACAGATATGGGGTTCGGTGGCTCCGAGATGCTAGGGTTTCACTGAGATTTACTTTCGGTCTCACCGATTCGTACAACTCGGTGGCACCGAGACGTACTAGTGCTATGGCCAGAGGCCAAATCGGTGGAACCGAAAACTTCGAATCGGTCGGTCCGAGATGCATTCTGCGGAAACTTAAACCTAAAAATTTCGCTCGAATCTAATCTACGGAGTTTGTAGTGTAACAGGAATTCTCAATCCGTGGCATGAATTCATGCAGTCCAATCGTGCATTGAATCGGAAAAGGGAAGCACGAAAGGGATCAAATCTCGCCCTAACTTGGTGGAGATCCTCTACGGCGGCAACGGCAGAGGAGATTCCCGTTGACGGTGGTGGAATCCGGCGGCGAGAGCTCGCTGGAGACGACGGCGAAGTCCGAAGACGAAGGGCGACGGCAGCAACAGGGAGCGGGAATGAGTGGGGTCGAGAAATTTCAACCGTTCGGTCCGCGCGACATATATACCCGTACGCTGTCGGTGGCGCCGAGTTGAATAACTCGGTGGCACCGATATGTGTAACTGCACGCAGTATAGCACATCGGTGGCGCCGAAATAGTTCAATTCGTAGCACCGAGATGGAAAACCTAGATCAATCTAAGTGATTTCGGTTGGACCGAGTTTGAGTGAATTGGTTCTGCCGAAATCATTTAGAAGGTTTTGGAGGTTCAGCCCTTTCAGATCGGTGGCTCCGAGTGCTCCTCACCCGGAGGGTCCGAAAATGACTTGTTCAATTTTTGTGATGCAGCAAGAATAGAATTTGAGACAAGAAAGCATAGATAGCTAGAGAAGGTACTTAGGCATTCTTGTACATCCACTTCGTCAGAAAAACCAAGACAATCAAAACAACAAATGGATGTCCTCGAATGATGAAAACATGCAAACCAACATGCTCACACAATAAGATATCAAATGAAATATGTGTCAAACATGCACAACCAATTCTAGCATCTATCAAGCAATGGCGATGACTAGGTCATCTATATATGAGTATATTGACTTAGGAGCCAAATGAGAACATTTGATCATAGGTCATACTCATCGTTTAAGCACAAGTGGGGTTGCCACTTTTACATAAAGCATTAATGTGTTCACACCATTGGAGTTGATTTAGCTCAATTACTTAGAGCAAAGCTCCCCCTAGATGTGATATCCCCCTAAGAGGGATGAACTAACCTTGGGTTTCGTCGATGATGACTTCATGTAGATGTTGAAGGTGTGGATGCTCAGTGTTGATGTGGACCATGAAGAATTGGGAGCAATCCTTTGGAGTTTTGTGCTTTCAATACCTACATGGGTTAGTCCCACACAAGGAACATACAAGGATATCCATAGACATAGAGTGAAATACACATATGATGATGTCCATGAATGCATTGAATACCTTGTCCCTTGCCTTACCAACAAGAGGGTTTGTGACTCCATGAACTAGTGCAAAATGTGGAAGTTGGTTGCACAAGTCCTTGCCATAAAGAATATGAGTGAAGTTTGTTGGCGGAGTCACCCACAAAAACTCTCTAGTTCTTCTTCTTTTGGACCCACATCAACTTGATGGGAGTCCTTGGAGTTGTAGTAGTACTTGATGAAGTAGAACTTGATGAAGTCTTGGGAACCCACTTGACCATGGCTTGAGGAGCTTCTTCAAATGAATCAATCTCTTCTTGAAGCTTGTCCTTGCCTTTTAGCTTGTGGTCTTGTGGTGGAAGATCTTCTTGAGCTTGTGTTCCCTTGAAGGAAGTAGGATCATACTTCTCTTGTTGAGGAACAAACTTCATCTTGGGGTATTGATCTTCTTCCCACTCAACTCCATTGGCATTGAACTTTCGTTCAAAACCAACACCTTGGTTCTTCTGGTTCCTTCCTTGCTTGCGTACAATTTCCTCAAATTGCTTACTCCCGGCAAGACTCTTGTAGACACCTTTTTCTATAATTCCTTTCAATAGCATATTTTCTTGCTCAAGTGTAACTTGGCTAAGAGAATCATTAGTGGAATCAATAGAACTACTAGAAGTAACAAAATTGGATTTAGCATTGTTATTGCTACTACTAGAGGTAGAAATATTTTTACCCTTGTTGCTAGTTTGCTTAGATTTAACTTGTGGCATAAAGGTATACAAGAGTAAACATTTGGCAAGATATGAAGAACTCTTCTTTCGAAGATCGTCATTGATAGATTTAAGAAACTCATGCTCTTGCTCTAAATTTAGCTTCTCAAAGCGTAGCTTCTCATGAGTTCTTAGAAGTTCTCTATGATCCTCTTGAGTTGTTTCATGAGCTAACTTGAGAGCATTGTATTGCAACATCTTCAATTCTTCCGGGGTTTCTTCACGATCTGGTTCCTTGCCATCCTCAAAGAAATCACCTTGCAAGCCAACATGAACAACAGCCCAAACGGCGGGGTTATGACCAAGAATATGCATTTTCATCTTATGTTTCCAACTAGCAAAGTTTGTACCATCAAAATATGGACCTCTACGGTGATAGTTACCCTCAGTAGACGCCATACTCTCCTAGGTTGTGAAACCAAGGCTATGATCACCAAAACAATGGAAATCAAGGCTTTACGGAGACCAAAGCTCTGATACCACTTGTAGGATCGAAAGTATGTCGAGAGGGGGGTGATTAGACTACTTGACCAAATAAAACCTAACCTTTTCCCAATTTTAGTTATGGGCAGATTTTAGCAATAGTACATGTCAACCATCACCCTACACATGCAATTCTAAGAGTATAGCAGCGGAAAATAAGCAATTGCATATGTAAGTAGAGAGGGGATTGGAGATTTCAAACGCAATGAAGACACGGTAGTTTTTGGCGTGGTTCCGATAGGTGGTGCTATCGTACGTCCACGTTGATGGAGACTTCAACCCACGAAGGGTAATGGCTGCGTGAGTCCACGGAGGGCTCCACCCACGAAGGGTCACGAAGAAGCAACCTTGTCTATTCCACCATGGCTGACGTCCACGAAGGACTAGCCTCACTTGGGGTAGATCTTCACGAAGTAGGCGATCTCCTTGCCCTTACAAACTGCTTGGTTCAACTCCACATCATGTCGGAGGCTCCCAAGTGACACCTAACCAATCTAGGAGACACCACTCTCCAAAAGGTAATAGACGGTGTGTTGTTGATGAACTCCTTGCTCTTGTGCTTCAAATGATAGTCTTCCCAGCACTCAAACAACTCCTCACAGATTTGGCTATGGTGTAAGAGGGATTTGAGTGGAAAGCAACTTGGGATAGGCTAGAAATCAAGTTTCAAATGGTAGGAATAGAATAGCTTGATCTCAACACATGAGTAGGTGATTCTCTCTTAGAAAATGTATGGTGGAAGTGTAGGCACGTTCTGATGGCTCTCCTTACTGAGAAGGAGGTGGTGGAGGGGTATTATAGCCTCCACACAAAATCCAACTGTTACACACTTTTGACCCAACTCGGTGGCACCGAAACAATCATCTCGGTAGCACCGAACTGTGTAATAGATATGAACTTTAGGAATCTCGGTGGGACCGATATGAACATCTCGGATGGACCGAAGTGCAATGGCTAGGGCAAACCTCATCTCAGTGGCATCGATTGCATCAACTCGGTAGGACCGAAGTGAAGCAATAAGGCAACAGAGAGTTGGCAAGCCATCTCGGTGAGACCGATTTGCAAAACTCAGTGAGACCGAAGTAAGTGCAAACGATTATAGAGAGTTGGCAATGCCATCTCAGTGAGACCGAGATCCATTTCGGTGGATCTACTTTGTTAGGGTTTTGGCAGTGGCTAAGTCTAGGATGAACTCGGTGGGGCCGGATAGGAAATTTCGGTGAGGCCGAGTTAGAATGTAGGTTCTGGACATATTTGGGTAGAGAGAGTGGTTGAGGGTTTAGGAGTACTGTCACTAAGCACTTGAGCAAAAAGACTTTTAAGCTACACCTCATCCCCTTCTAATAGTATTGGCTTTCCTATGGACTCAATGTGATCTTGGATCACTAAACCAAAAATGTAGAGTCTTGATCTTTTGCTAATCCTTGTCCTTAGCATTTTGAGGGGTCCACGTCTCTAGTCCATGCCATGCCAATCATTGAACATCCTGAAATCTTAATCTTGAATGTACCTTAGTTCAATGAGATATATGTTGTTATGAATTACCAAAACCACCAAGGGAGCAAATGTGCTTTCACGAGGCCCTCTCGCGAGGCGGCTTCCCGAGGTTGCCTCCCGAGGCACCCTCCCGAAGGTATGCAAGGCAAGTGCTGTTCGGCTTGGTCGCGCGGTCTCGTGCCCACCACGTGGGTGATGCGCGCAGCGACGAATGGCGATAGAGGCCGCCAGAAGGCGCGGATGGTGAGGATTTCCCCTTTTGTGTTAAGGGAGCAAGGCCATCAGTCCATTTCCCAAAGCAACCCCAAAGGCTGCCCGATCGGTGAAAGAAGACCAAGATGATGGATGTGCAGGGCGGAGGTCACCCCCGAGCCCACCGGTGCGTCATGGATAATCGCTTTGCAGACGAAGACCACCTTCTGTCAGGATGGACTGCGCCCCTGTCCCCCTTCAAACTTGCCGTTGTGTGGCAACCCTTCCCGCCAATGTTTTCGAGGGAAGAGGACCAAGGCAGATATAAAAGGAGGGCAGGGTGCCGCTGTAGAGAGGATCGACTCTTCCGCCCCAAACCTTGTACTCTCGCGCTAGAGCAATCGCAACCAAGCAGGAGTTGGGTTTTACACTGCAAGGTGGCCTGAACCTGGGTAAACCACTATGTCTCTGGCCCACTCCCGCTAGCGCGCTCTCGCCGTAGTTTTGATGTGGTACCAGACGAGGTGGTAGGAATGAGCTCACCCCAGTATTCGAACCTTTGGGTCCCCGGAGCCCGATCTCCGACAGCTACTTTGTTGTTCCCTAATATTTGCACTGGTAGCGAACTTTGATGCCCAGTGGATGTAATCTGTGTAATCGCCCTAATAGCCTAGCGTTAGGTGCTTTCTTATTTATTTACTTATAGTCTTGTTTATTTGTTTCCTTGTAGTCACTGCAGTTCTTTTTCCTCGGTTTGCTAGTGGCCACAATAACCATGGGCCACATACGGGCCATGGTAACGATGGGCCTCCTATGGGCCATAGGATCCATGGGCCTCCTATGGGCAGTAGGATCCATGGGCCTCGTTCGCGCCGTAGGATCCATGGGCCGTACTGTACGTGGGCCAAAACCGGACCGCAATATGGACCGTAAAAGGGACAAAATTGGAACCGTCCGTTTATGGGCCCAGACCATAACGGGCCGCTGGAAGACATCACAGGCTGAATTCTATCAACAGGCATGATGGGTCGTTAATGGGCCGGATTATAGGACATGATGAAAACGGCCCAACGGGTTAACGGGCCACAAACGGACCGATTGTTACCACGGGCTGAAATTGGCCCATTAGCATAACAGGCCAGTAACAGACCGTAAGTAATCGAGGGCCGGAAATGAGCCCAAGAATTTATGGACCCTTAGAAGGCCGAAAGGGAGCATGGTCTGGAAACGGCCCAACTGAATCATGGGCCGTTAATGGGCTCAAAGCAGTTTACTGTGCATGATGGACCTGATTCACCACGGGCCGTCAATGGGCCCAGAGATGCAAAAGGCCTCATATGGGCCGAAAGACTTCACGGGCCATAGATGGGCCGAAAGTGCCAACGGGCTGGAATCATATGGGACGGCCCACATGACGCTACTAGGCCGAATATTGAAAGGCCATAACGGGCCGTGAGTACCCGGGACGTAGATGGGCTGTATGCGAACATGCCGTTAACAGGCTTTCCATGGGCTGGCCTGCTAATTTTTGACCAAGTCAAACGGGTCGGCCTTTTAAACCTAAATGGGCCACTGTTGGGCCATGCCACATGTCGATGTATCATAGGTGTCTCACGTCCAATGAATGGATGCCATCTGTCGCAACGCCGAGCTGACGCGTGGATCGGCCGGCGAATGAGAAATTTACACATGGAAAATCGCCATTGGTCAGGGTTGCTAACGGGTTATCAGATCCAAACCGGAACCCGATAGCTTAACGGCGACCCATTATGGTGGATGCCACGTGTCGGTCACCCTTGACGAAAACACTTCCATGACGCGACATTTATCATCATGGAAGTGGACATTTCCGTGATGACAATTTCAGTATTGTCATGGAACACTTCTACGATAGCACATGTATGACTATCTTGATTCTATCATAAAATTGTCACGGATGTACATGCATGACAGAAAACTTGACCTACTATGACAAAGACGTATCATCATGAAAGTGTTTTTTTGTAGTGCTGGGTAAATCTTTGTGTGCTAATCTGCTAGATCTGCTCTTTGTGTGCTACATCCCCTTAGTCGAACCGCAAAGGGGCCTTGCTGGTCCCATAGATTGTCGTACACCGACATTTTTGGTGCACCAGGCTGGGGGATCGCGTACGCGAATCTGCTCCAGCAGTGTAGTCACCACCTTCATTATCCATGGCGCCCAAGAAGGCCAAGGGCGCGACCGCTACTGCTCCGTCCAGGTCCAAGTTGCCATCCCAGACATCTGCGGGAGATGGGGGCAGAGGCAATAGAGGCGGTCAGAGTCCCCATCGCTCTAGTGATCACAGTCACCATAGCGGCATAGTCTGGAGCACCGCAAGCCAAGACGGAGGCGCCGCGACGTGCAAGGACGGCGCGGTTACGTCCAAGAACGGCGCGACAAAGCATGTGTCGAGGCCATCACAAGATGGACGTGATACGCTTCCCCGCGACGCTGGCAGCTCTGGTTGACATCGCGACAAGAACCCTGAGCATCGTTCTCAAGACGCTCATGGGCAACCATCGCGTCATCCCACTGGCGAAAATCGGCCGTGGCAGCAGGCACAAGATGGAGCTCCTTCTAGCTCTGTCAGGAGTCGAGACCCTCGCACCTGGTCATGCCAAACACGCCGGTGGAGGCCATGGAGTAAGCTTAGCTGCTGCTGAACTTCCCTCCAGCGCTAGAGAAGATGGATGAGTGGAGAGCCACTATCCAGAGCCTCATCAGCTTCGCCAACAATGACGGGGCATAGCTGGCGGGACCTTCACGGCAGCAACCAACGGCGCCAGTGAGAGCAGCTGGCGAACGGACTGGAGGTGCTGTACCAACGGTGCAATCTCCTCCTCAGCAACAGCGGCAAGCCCTGCGGACTGACGCGTAGGACGTGGTGTCCATGGCGTCGTCTGAACCGCGAAGCCGCCAAGACCAACGTCGGGTACTGCAAGACCTGCGAGTTGAAGATGCCCGCACGACCATCGAGCGACGCCAGGAAGCACGTCGTCAGTCACATGACCGTGCTGGGCTAGCAGTGAACGAGCCTACGCTGGGGGTATCCTGGGTGCTTGCCATACGATGTAGGCTCCCCAGCGTTTACCCACGAGATGCGGCAAGTTCGTTGGTCCTCTTCCCGGAGCTTCAAGCCAGATTTGCCGGGCAAGTATGACGGCAAGCTCAACCCATCAGAGTTCCTCGGCATCTACACCATAGCTATCCAAGCTACAGGTGGTAGAGACGAGACGGTTCTCGTCAACTAATTTCCATTGGCGCTCAAGCCCAATGTCAGGTCTTGGCTGATGAACTTGCCGGAGGGCTCAATCTCATCTTGGGCGGATTTGTGCCATCAATTTGTTGGTGCTTACCACGGAGGCCACAAGCTTCCTGGTCAGCCCAACGATTTGCATGTGCTCCCACAGAGAGAGGGTGAGCCCCTCCGCAAGTATATCCATAGATTCAGTCGTGTGGACCACAATATCCCAGACGTTCACCCTGCTGCCATTATTGCTGCGCTCCACGCGAACGTGCGCAATCGGAGGATGTGGGAAGAGATGAGCATCAAGAAAGTAAGGGATATTTCCAAGCTGTACGCTTTGGCCAACAAGTGTGCATGTGCTGAAGAAGGGAGGCAACTTCTTGGGGAGGATGCAGGGGCTGCTGTTGATTTAGAGGATGACGATGCAGCCACCTCGAAGAAGATGGGCCAAAAGCACAACCGCAAGTGCAAAGGCAAGGCAGTGATGGACGTTGAGGGGTCTGGAAACACCGGCAAGAAGCAAAAGACCGAAGGTGCCGACAAGGAGGTTGTCGTTTGTACCTGTGGTCATGAAGCTGCTGCCGATGAGAAGACCGATGGTCCATACTGCAAGGTCCACCACACAGCTGGTCACGATCTTTAGGAGTGCCGGCAAGTTGAGCATCTTGCTGAAAAGCAGAAGCTAGAGTATGAGAAGTGCGACAAGGAGAAGGGCCAAGGCAGTGCTGGTGGGTCTGGCAAGAAGAACCATGGCGCCCGCGGGGGCCGCCGTGGCAAGGCCGGCAAGCAAAAAGAAAAGCCTGCACGTGGTTGTGATAAGAAAGAAGGAGAAGAGGAAGATGGTGACGATGACAAAGAAGAGTCTGAGCCAAAGTTCCAGAACACTATTGATGCAATGTGCATTGGTGGAGGTGCATGTTTGCACTCCTCTCACCAGCAGCTCAAGCAATGGGCCCATGAGATCAATGCGACTGAGCCGGCAATCGCAGCGCAGAAGCCATTGAAGTGGTCCAACACGCCCATCATCTTTGATGCCAAGGACCATCCAGATCTCACAACTGCGGTTGGGTGTTTGCCATTGTTGGTTTCACCAACAATCCGCAACCTCAAATTCACAAAGATGTTGGTTGACGGCGGCGCTGGCCTAAACTTGATCTCTCCAGATGTGATCAAGAGGTTGCAAATTTCCAATGAAGATCTCAAGGAGACAAGATCATTCCAAGGGGTCAATCCGGGAAGGACCAAGCCCAAGGGTTAGATAACGTTGCCTGTCACTTTTGGCAGCGAGCTCAATTACATGACAGAAAAGATAGTCTTCGACGTTGTCAAGATACCATTGCCTTACAATGGGATTCTTGGTCGCCCCACTCTGGCAAAGTTCATGGCGGCATCACATTTTGCCTACAACACGTTGAAGATGCCAAGGCCCATGGGTGTGATCACCATTCAATCTGACAAGAAAGATGCAGTAATCTATGCCGACAAGCTGTACCGGGAAGCAGTTGCAGCATCTGCCGGCAAGGCACTTGCTTCTGACGACAAAGCTCCCAGGGGGCAGACACAGAAGAAGAAGTCCGGCAAGGCCTCCGGGAAGGCACTGCAGAGTGTAGCACGCCCGTTGAGGAAGCAGAGGCCTCAGCCGGCCAGAGCAAGAAGTCTAAAGTGACTGCACCTGCGACAAAGCAAGTTTCTGCAAAGGAGGATGGGACTGGTGGCACTTTCACCATAAGTGCCACCCTTGACGACAAATAGTAAAGCGCGCTCATTGCTTTCCTACGAGCAAATGTTGATGTGTTTGCATGGCAACCATATGACATCCCCGGGGTTCCCAAGGAAGTAATTGAGCACCACCTTGCTGTCTGTCCTCGTGCAAAACCCGTCAAGTAGAAGGTCAGGAAGCAGGCTTTGGAAGGGCAAGAATTCATCGCCCAAGAAATCCAAAAACTTGAAGCTGCTGGTCTGGTTAGAGGAGTGCTACATCCTACATGGTTAGCCAATCCAGTGGTAGTTCATAAGGCAAATGGAAAATGGAGACTTTGCATTGATTTCATTGATACTAACAAAGCATGTCCAAAACACCCTTTTCCTTTGCCGCGAATTGACCAGATTGTTGACTCCACTTCCGGCTGCGATCTCCTCTCTTTTCTTGACGCCTATTCTGGTTATCACCAGATCTTCATGGTTAAGGAAGATGAGGACAAAACTACATTCATAACTCCATGCGGCACGTACTGTTTCATACGTATGCCTTTCGGATTAAAGAGTGTCGGAGCAACATTTGCAAGAGCTGTGCAAACTGGTTTTGGTCCTCAGCTGCACATAAATGTGGAAGCCTATATGGATGATATAGTGGTCAAAACCAAGCACAAATCAACACTTATCCAAGATCTAGAGGAAACATTTGCAAATTTGCGCAAAATCAACTGGAAGCTCAATCCCGAGAAGTGTGTTTTAGGCGTTCCATCCGGCAAGCTTCTTGGGTTCTTTGTGTCTTAGCATGGAATTGAAGCAAATCCCGATAAGATCAAAGCAATTGAGCAGATAGAAGCACCAAAGCGTATCAAGGATGTACGGCGTCTTGCTGGTTGTGTTGCCGCATTAAGCAGGTTTATTTCCAAGTCAGCTGAGTGCGCCTTGCCGTTTTTCAAAATCTTGAAAAAGGCAGGTCCTATGAAATGGACCCCGGTAGTGGAGTCCGCACTTCAAGACTTGAAGAAATACCCCTCCTCTCCACCAGTACTAGTTGCGCCTAAACCACAAGAGCTGTTGCTGCTATACTTGGCAGCAACTAATCAAGTGCCGAGTGCTACGCTAGTGGCTGAGAGGGAAACAAATGATGAAGAGGCAGCAACCACAGAGCCACAAGCTGACAAGCCAGAATCTTCTCCGGCAAGGTCGGGTGCTAAAAAGCTAAGATCAGCGCAAGCAAATGAATCAGAACAACAAGTTGTGCCGAAGAAGAAGATGGTGCAGCGCCTAGTTTATTTTGTCAGCTCTCTATTGTAGGGGGCTAGATCAAGATATTCTGGTGTGCAGAAGTTGCTCTTTGGCCTTCTCATGGCCTCACGGAAGCTGCGCCATTACTTCCAAGCACATCAAGTCACCGTCGTCACTCGCTTTCCACTCCAACGCATCTTGAGAAAACCAGAAGCCACCGGCTGGATAGTGGAGTGGGCGTTGGAATTGTCAAGCTTTGACTTAAAGTTTGAGAGCACTTCAACGATCTAGAGCAGGGCTTTGGCAGATTTCATTGCAGAATGGACACCAACGCAAGACGAAGAAATACCAGAGACCTCTCTTCCCGACAAGGAAACTACAGATGATTGGATTATGTACTTGGACGGTTCTTTTATGCTCCAGGGCGCTGGTGCCGGCGTGCTGCTTGTCGCACCCACCGGGGAACACCTCAAGTACGTAGTTCAAATGCATTTTCCAAGGGAGAAGGCCACCAACAACACTGCTGAGTACGAGGGATTGCTTGCCGGTCTTCAAATAGCAATCGACCTTGGTATCAAAAAATTGATCATCAGAGGCGACTCGCACCTTGTTGTGAAGCAAGTCAACAAAGATTACCAGAGCCCATTGATGGAGGCATATGTTGATGAAGTGAGGAAGTTGGAAGAGCATTTTGACGGCCTACAGATGGAGCACATTCCTCATGCCCAAAATGAAGTTGCTGACGACCTGTTAAAGCTTGCCGCCAAAAGGCTTCCCATGGAACCAGGAACTTTTGTGCTACGACTAATTCAACCATCAGTTACACCATCAGCAAGGCCAGCAAAGAAGAGAAAATTGAACACCGGCAGTTACTTTCCTGTAGAGCTGCCAACAACCGCTGGTAAGGTTGATGCCGTTGACAAAACACTTCTTGCCGATGAGCTGCAGTCTCTGACAAGGCAAGCCCTTGCCGTTGAGGTATGCGCTCTGGCAGAGGAAGAACAACCATTGATCCTTGTCGTCGAGCCACAGGCTCCGGCATGGGCACAACAGATTGTCCATTACCTTCAAACTGGTCAACTTCTCGATGATCAAGAAGAAGCTGAAAGAGTAGCACAACAGTCAAGTATGTACCAGTTTGTTGACAACATTCTGCACAGAAAGAGGCCAAATGGTGTGAAATTGAAGTGTATTTCTTGGGAAGATGGACAAGCTCTGCTGGCAGAGATACATGGAGGCATGTGTAGGTCCCACATTGGGTCACGTGCCCTTGTCGGAAAAGCTTTCCGGCAAGGCTTCTACTAGCCGACAACCCTCCAAGATGCAACTGCACTAGTAACTTCATGTGAAGCGTGTCATTTTCATGCCAAGAATATCCACCAACCAGCACAAGCTCTTCAAACCATACCTCACTCCTGGCCCTTCGCGGTCTGGGGTCTGGACATCCTCGGCCCTTTTCCCCGTGCAACCGGGGGCTTTGAGTTCTTGTACGTAGTAATCGACAAGTTCACAAAGTGGCCTGAGGTAGAGCCGGTAAGGAAGGTGATAGCATAGTCAGCCGTCAAGTTTCTCAAAGGAATAGTTGCTCGTTTTGGTGTTCCTAATAGAATCATCACCGACAACGGCACACAGTTCACGAGCTGCACCTTCATGCAGTACTGCCAAGAGCTTGGCAGCAGGATCTTCTTTGCATCTGTCGCTCACCCGAGAAGCAACAGGCAAGGTGAAAGGGCGAATGCTGAAGTGCTGCAGGGGCTCAAGACTAGAACATTTGACAGGCTACACAAGTGTGGAAGGCTTTGGGTGGAAGAGTTGTCGGTAGTTCTTTGGTCGCTCAGAACGACACCAAATCGAGCTACCATCTAGACACCCTTCTCCCTTGTTTATGGTGCAGAAGCGGTGCTCCCCACGGAACTCACTTACGGGTCTCCTCGAGCCCAAGCTTTTGACGAAGCAGATCAGTAAGAGAGGAGGCATGATGATGCCACACCCTTGGAGGAGGACCGTTTCCAGGCTGCTGTGCGTGCTACACGTTACCAGCAAGCCTGCGCCGCTATCATAGCCACAAGGTTCATGCTCGGAAGCTTGAGGAAGGTGACCATGTTCTTTGCCGGATCCAGTCTGCGAAGGGATCAAACAAGTTGACACCGAAGTGGAAAGGCCCTTACCGGGTAGTTCAAGTCAGTAGACCTGGCTCTATACATCTAGAGACCGAAGATGGCACTCCTGTGTTAAACTCATGGAACATTGAGCATCTTCGCAAGTTCTACCCGTAAGGCGCAGTTGCCGGGCCTCACGGCAACGTCTTTTGTACAAGTTTGCCGATAAGGCATGTTATCCTTTGTACAGAGCCGGGCGCAGAACCCGTGCGTAGTGAAATAAAGCTAAGTGTTTCACAACTCTTTGTCAAAGTACATATTTATTTGTGTATGTCAAATGCAATGTTGTGTTACATTTTATCTTGTATGAAATGATTAACAAACCGACAAGGGTTCTAGCCTACTCGTTTCTCTTCTTTCTTTTTCTCAAAGGCAGAAGAATTCCTCCGTGTGCAAGTTTCCCGGTGGGAGTAATGGTGTAGAAACCCAATGGCGTTCAAGTTATCATCAATTACAAGAAGTACAACGAAGAAATCTAAGTTGCAAAACTTTGAAACAAATTTCTTTGTTGTTATTACTATTTTCCCTTGAACGATTTCTGTCTTTGTATGAAAAACCAACACGCAAAGGAAACTTGTCAGGATTGGTTGCGCTCTTGTTTGTTTCGAGTCCGCTCAACAATATAAGTAGCTACGCTAAGACCGAGAAGTGTTAACTGTACCGAGAAGTGGCATTTCCGGCAAGCTACTAAGGACCCACTCCTCAAGCACTGTCGGCTAGAATGTGCGCACCGGGAAGGTTTTCCTGCAAGTGTAGGGTACAATAAGTACAAAGGCAAAATTTCACAAGGAAGATGCATACATTCATTCATTCAAGCACATAAGTTATATCTTGCATAGATAGCAAGGCTGGTCTAATTAAAAGATAAATTGTTCTTTTTACATGGGCTGCATTTGCTACAAATGAGCACAAGGAGATTAGTTTCGGAGCTGGCCTTGGACCCTAGCAGATCCCCCGGAGGCCCTGTCAGCGATTGGAACCACGAGCTTCTCGGCAGCACTGGTGTCCGTTCCTTCTAGAAGGCTTGTGAAGGCCTTGGAGAGGTTGATAATGGGGTTGTGGTGCACAATCTTGACAAGAACCTTGAAGAGTACATAGCGAAGAAGAATGCAAGACTCACTGGCAAACTTGGCGGCTCGCTCCTTGTGATATGCGTCCAGTGCGGCAATGAGACCCTCGAAGAAAAGAGTCAACCTGGCGCTTGTGGCTTGCTTGGGATTGGTAGTAAAGCTCCAGCTTCTCATCTTCATGACTGCCAACTACACACTGAGACGCTCTGCAATGTCGACAAGCCGGTTGGTCCAGAGGGAAAGTGACTCTTTCAGCTCTAAGAATTTCTCATCAGCATCTGCTAGCAAGATCTTCTCATTCTCCAGATCTTTCGTCAAGATTTCTCTCTGGCCTTGGCGGCGTCAAGAGAATCTTCCAAGCCGGAGAGCTTCATTTGCAGATCAGCTTTGACATCAGTAGCAGCTTGGAGCTCTTTGTTCTTGGACAATAGCGAAGTTTGGAGCTCTGCTAACATGTGAGCTGCTTTCTGCGCTGACTCCTCGAGAGCAGAGATCTCCTTATTGTTGACAACAAGCTCTTCGTCAAATTTCTTCACCTGAGCTTCCAAGTTCGCCTTGGCAGCCTTGGCGGCATCAGTAGCATCGACGGCTTCCTTGAGCTTGCCAGCATGATCTAGTGCTTGAGCTTGGATGGTCTCTTTATGAGTCTGCTCCAACTCATGGGTCCGCTTGGCGAGAAGAGCTTGGATCACTTCATCTTAGCACGAAGCTTGGCGGCAAGCGCATTTTCCCTGGAAGCAAGATCCTCTTCTTGGGCGTCGAGCTGAACTTTGAGCTGGGTCAGTTTGCTGCCTATAGCTGCAGTTTTCTTGTTGGCTTCTTCCTGTGCCATCTCGGCTGCAGCCTTCTCCAGAATGAAAGCATCTCTAGCAGTAGCAAGCTCAGCTCAATGGTCTTTGATGCTTTGGACCCTCTCCTCATACCACATGTGCGCTTCTTCAATCTTCTTCAGCCTTTGTTCACCCATCTCCATGACAAGTTGCCGCGTTTGGAGTTTTTCCCAGCGCCTACTGTAGCGCTCTTGCACATCCTTGAAGCCATCGCCCATGGCCTTCAGGAAGGCAAGATCAGCAACATAGTCATTGGTGGCACACACTTCTTCAGTGCTTCGGGACATGGGTACGACAACCTCATCGTCCACGCTCTCAAGGGCATGCTCTCCGGCATCAGATGAGCCGGGGGCTTCAGATTCTTGCTGCTGGCTCAAGAGCATCAAGAAATTCTCGTGTGAGGGGCGTCAGATGCACTGGGATGGTTGTTACCACCTGGTTCAACATCATCAGCTGCTCTCAGTCTACATCCACCGTAGTTGGGACAGAGGTGTTGCCGGCAGCCTCGGTAGCTTCATCAGCAGCTTTCCTAGCCTCTTCTGCGGCAGATTTTGCGGCCTCCTCCGCAGTAATCTTGGTGGCTTCAGTGGCAACAATTTTTGCGATTCCTTCCACATCAACAATGGTCTCCTCCTCTTCTTGTAGCGACCTGACCCAAATGGATTGGAGTCTCTGTGTTTAAGTGCCATCCCTGGATCGGTATGCTAGCACACACAGTACTCGATGAAATATAACAGAGTTCAATCACACACTTTATTACATCGAAGTCCTCCAAAGGAGTATTTATTACAATAATATGGCTGAAGGCTATCTAAAATAAATAACTATAGAAGCTTCGAAGGTAAATGAGTCCATCAACTCCACGGCAAAACTGAGTGCAGAACAACGACCTATCGCACCTTACTCTTCGTCGAAAAAATCTGCAACATGAAACGTTGCAGCCACAAAGGGTCAATACATTGAATGTATTGGCAAGTCACACCCAAGGTATTAAAACAGACCTAGCATCTATATGCAAGGATATATCAAGTGGAAAGCTCTAAGTTTTATTTTGCATAAAGCCATTTTTGTCCTAATTCTACTCCCTAGTCAAGTCTTGTTTCAACTTAATTGACCTATTATTAAATTGGACCGCCTCCAATTTAACCACCTATGAGAGCCTCCGAGGATCATAGGTTCCCAATTGTTATTACCATGAGAGCCCCCGGGGATCATGGTTTAATTAAACCCACTTTATATTATTAGCTTGAGATGAGAAGATCTTCCAGAGGTTTCAAGTCAGTTGCTCAAAATTCTCCATAACCGGGGACACGGCTAATCGATTAGTTTTACACTCTACAGAGGTTTGTGCACTTTTCCCCACAAGATTCGTCCCCTCCTTTTACGTCCTCGCACTTCCTGGTTGTCATAAGAGGGGCTCCGGGGACCCTGGTTTGAACACTGGGGGCCTGCTCGCTATCTAATGACTGGACGGTGACCGTGGCACGGCTTCGGCGAGCGGGGCATGACGGGAGCGCACGCACACACACAGGGCTCGGCGGGGACACGAGGAGCTACCCTGGTTCGGGCCACCGTGCGGTGTAAAACCCTACTCCTGCTTGCTGGGATTGCTGTGAGTATAGTGCCCTGGAGTTACAAGGTAGAGGAAGGTGGAATTGTCCCCCCCTAAGGTAGCAGCATTGCCCCTTATATAGTTGCCTTGGTCCTCTTCCCCCGAAAATATTGGCGGGAAGGGTTGCCACACAACGGCAGTTCAAAGGGGGACAGTCGCTCAGTCTTATCCTAGCAAAAGCAGCCTTCGTCTGCAAAGAAGTCGTCCATGACGCGCTAGTGGGCTCGGCGATGACATCTGCCCTAGCGTGCCTCGTCATCGTGGTCTTCTTACACCAAAGTGGCAAGCTTTGGGACTTGCTTTGGGGGAGGCAGCTGCAGCTGGTCCTTTATCACCAAAAAGGAAACTGCCCCCGACCGTGCCTGCGACACGGCCCCTGTCGCTATCGTCTTGTGCAGGCACGTCACCCATGTGGTGAGCACGCAACCGCGTGACTGGCGTCAGGCGGCTCCCCCATGTGGAGGGCCTCACGGGAAGTCGCCTCACGAGGGGACCTCGCGAGGCTACCGGCCGCGAAAGGTTGCCTTCAGTAGCGCCTCCCCTCGTGGAGAGGGTCCTCGCGAGGCCTGGCCTCACGAGGCGTCTTGCTTCACGGCGCCCATGGCTGGGCCGCCTCTTGAACTCTTCGACAGGTGTCACTTCCTGGGCAGCAGGCAGATGGCCCGTGGTACCCTGGTTTCCACTGGGCTGACAGTAGCCCGCGGGCCTGCGACACACATGTTTCCGCCCATTGGGAACAAAACGGCGTGGGGATTAAGTAGACTGCCGGGCCCAGGTAGGGACGTGTAGCGGCACGACGGGATGTGGCCACCCCCACTTCCCCCACAACGCCTGGGTAACCGCCCGCCCTACCATAAAACGGACCCGCGCAGGGTGCGGCATCATCATTGCCTCCCTCTGCTCCATTTGCCTCCCTTGCGCCCTGCTCCTTGTGACCCTTCTCTCACTCCCAAGCTTTCCTTGCATCCATGGCTCCCGCCGGCAAGAAAGGCAAGGTGGCGGCTATGGCCGCGGCTGCTGCGGATTTGGAGCCAGCCCTATTGAGGTCCAACATCCTCATCGAAGAGGGGCTGGACAAGGTGCGCCCCATGACCGCCTGCGACCACAACGAGTGGAAGGCCACGAAGATCTGGCCGGCCTCACACGCAGCCCACGACTTGGAGGCGACGACCTTCCCCTTCTTCCTCCACACCATCTTCGTCGGCCTAGTACCTCCCTTCTCTGACTTCTTCTGCGCCATCCTCACCCACTACCAGATCCATGCTCTCCACCTTCAACCCAACTCCGTCCTTCTCCTCGCCATCTTCGCCTACCTCTGCAAGGGTTTCCTGGGCGTGATGCCCTCGGTAGTGCTCTTCCGCACTTTCTACAGCTTGTGGATGTCCGCGGCGAACCAGCGATTGGGATGCGTCTTGTTCTGCATCGTCGACGGGATGGCGGCCCACATCATCCCCATGAAGATCATGAAAAAGGTGGAGGGCTTAGGGGCACACTGGGTCTACATGGATGCGGGCCAGTTCAGCCCCCTCCTACTGATGCCGGCCGCCCCCACCATGAAGAGCTCCGGATGGGAGCACGCCAAGCTCACCGATGAGAGGCTGGCGCCGCTCATGGAGCGGATGAAGGAGCTGAAGGCTGCAGAGCTGACGGGGGTGTTGGTCACCCAGGAGTTCGTACGCCAGCGCATTGCCCCCCCCAGAAGTGCTCGCGCCCAGAGTGTGGACCTGCACCGGCCCCGAGGACCCGACGAGGCTGAGTGTCGACAACATCATGATGCCGGTGTTGGATCAGGTCATGAAGATCCTGTTCGCCGAAGAGGTGGGGAACCTGCCTGAAGCCGCATACCCATTGTACCGCTACAGCAACAGGGACGAGATGGTCAAGGAGATGCCGTGGTTCGACTAGTGGGGACTGGTCCCTGAGGGCCACGAGGGGCCTCACGATAACCCCCTCTTGGTGGTGCCTGGCTCAGGCGGCCGCGACGACGCCGAGGCTTCGGCAAGCGCTGAGGAGAGCGATGATGGGGCGGCCCTGCGAACCCGCCACCAGCTGCTAGCCGACCTCAGCGATGATGACGACAATGACGACGACGATCGGTTCGTGGTCATGCCCTCCCGGCCCGCGAGGACGGGGGGTGGACGTGGCACCAGAGGGGAGACCGCCGAGCCCCCTGCGGGTAAAACCGGCACCGGCGGCGAGGCCGCCGAGCCCCTCGCGGAGAGGACCGGCACCGGTGGCGAGGCCTCTAGGCCCCTCGCAGATAAGACCGGCACCGGCCAGACAGAAGAGGACCCCGGCAGGCCCCATGCCGAGCCCTCCAGAGGGAGCGCGAGCGAGCCTCGGAGGAGCAACAGCGGCAGCCGCCCACCGCTGAAGCTAAAGAAGAGGCGCTGGGTCCCCAATGACAAGCGAGTCCCTTTGTCTTGTTTTTTTTTCTTTGGATTTTGCTTTCTACCTCCCGAGCCCTGGTCTGAGCCCTTGCACCATGCAGGAAGGCTGGGTGAAAGAAGAGGAAGGCCCCCGATTCAAGGGGGACCACGGCATCCACCACGGGCGCCGAGGGGCACGAGGAGGCCGCCCGCCACCCTGAAGCCGAGACAGGGCACGTGGAGGTGGAGGAAGGGCATGCGGCTCCTCCTGAGCCACGCGAGAATTTGCCTCCCCCAGCAGGGGAAAGCAAGCCTCGGGAGGAGGCCTCTGGAGGAGGGGCCGTGCTGCCCAAGGCGCCTGGCGCGGGGGGCGACGCGGTGATGGAGGAGGCTGAAGAGCCAACTCCTCCGGAGGGCTCCACACCCGCCAAGGAAGCCAATGCCACCGAGGGGGCTACGGCGAGCCCCCGGGGATCGCTTGTGCACTAGGCCCCTGGCACGGGCGTGACGAGCCCGCAGCACGTGATGGCGCGGTAGGCCGAGGAGGAGATCGCGGGGAGCCCCCCGTGCTTGACGGAGGACGCAGCCCCCACCGGGAGTGTGGACACGGGAGCCCGGAAGGGGTCTGATGCCGGTCCCTCGTAGGCCATGGCGGAGGAGGGCGGCACCGGCACGCACACTGGCTGGGCCCTGCAGCTAGTGAGCAACAATGCCGTGCTCAAGCGCGGGGTCTTGCAGAGCGCCAGGGCGGCCCATGACGTGCTCGAGAAGGACCTCCAGGCAGAGGAGTCGCGCCTCGCGGAGGGGTAGCGCCAGCTCAAGGAGGCCGTCAAGTTTGGCCGCCGGACAGAGGCCGCCGCGCTGCAGCAGTGCGAGAAGGTCGCCCAGGACGCCAAGGAGCTCTTCGAGAGCGCCGTCAGGGACGCCGAGGAGGCCGACAGGCGACGCGAGGCGGCGGAGGCCCGTGTGAAGGTGCTCCAGGAGCAGGCCGTCGCCACGGTGCAAGGGTTCCAGGCGCAGGAGGACGCCATTGGAACTCGCGAGGGGCAGCTTGCCTCCCGCGAGGGCAAGCTCACCAAGCGCGAGGAGGCCCTTGCGCTCTGCGAGGGGGACACTGAGATCCGGAAGCGGGAGCTCGCGAGGACGGCGACTGAGCAGGAGACCGAACGCGAGCGCCTGGCGATGCTCGACCGCAAGGTAGCCACCGCCCAAGCCTCCTACAATGACGGCCTCGCCAAAGCCAACACACAGCTGGCAGAAAAGGAGAAGAAGATCCAGGCGGATGCTGACGCGAAGTCCAAAAATGAGCGCGAAGCACTCGCCGAGGACTACAGCAAGAAGTTGAAGCTTCAGGAGGACCGCTTCACCAAGAAGCGGGGCGAGCTCCAGGACGAGATCTCCCGCCTCAAGAAGCAGCTGAAGGAGGTGGAGGTTGGACGGAAGCTCGTGCTGACGACCAAGGCAGACACCAATGGGGAGCTGGCGTCCCTGCAGGCACAGGTGGGCGGCGTTTCCGAGGTCGTCGAGAAGGCCAAGGACGAGGTATCCCGGGCGCGGGGGTGGTAGCATGAGCGCGCGAAGATGTTACGCACCCTTGCGCACCATGCTTGCGCCACCCTTTCCAGCTTCGCCGTTGAGAGGCTTAAGGACCCCCTCGAAGATGACAACGTTGGCTACCTGGACTTCTTCACCAAGCTCGTGAAGAGGGTGGAGGACGGAGCTGCGCGGATGGACAACATCATCGAGGAGGAGTGCGGCGACCTGCTGAGCCAGGCGGCGACGCGGGTCTTCAGCAACCTCTTTTGCGCCGACGCTGCCTTCGACTTCGATAGGGTGATGAGCCTTGTCCCGCCGGAGCTTCGCAATGGGCTTGAGAAGGAGGTGCAGGAGCATGTGGAGGCTTTGGTCTAGAAGTTCTCCCACGACAGTGAGAGCTCTGGCGAGGGCGGCGGCGGTGATGGCGATGGCGATGACGAGGGCGGCGACAGCGCCTCATCCGCTTAGGTTCCCTTCCTTTCTGTTATCCTGTATTAGAGTAGGTGTAGCCCCGTGGGGGCGTGAAAACATTGCTTTTGTAATCACGCTAAGTATTCGATGCTTGTTGCAATTCCTTGTTTCCTCATGAGGCCTGTTCTTTTCCCTTTTACATGCTTTCGTGCTCTACGTCACTAGGACCCAGCCTCCGAGCGTGCTACGACCGTTGCTGGTATGTTAGGACGCGTGCCTAGACAAGGCTAGAGGGTGTAGGGCTCCGCGAGGCGGTAAGGGCTCCCGAGGCGCGATGCTCAAGAAGCCCCCCTTTGACGTGCAAGCAGCTTGCACAAAGGAAAAAACCATTGATGCTCAGCAAGACAGCGAGGAAGAGAGAGAGCTTGAGGGACACTGAGGAAGGCTCGCGAGGCATTTTAGACTTAGCTTTTTCATGGAGTGTGAGGCTTGGCGTGCCGCGGCCTGCGGGATGCGCCTCGCGAGGCACCCGCCCATGAGGCCTCCTACTGGTGCCTGGTGGAGATAGGTGCCGCAGGTGGCCTCGTGAGGTAGTGCTCGTGAGGCCTCTTGTGGGCTCTTTGAGGAGGTGATGCGCCGCGGACTGCTTCGCGAGGCAGCGCTCCTGAGGCCTCCGGTGCCCTGTTCCCGTGACACCCATATTCCAACAAGTTTCACAAGTAGTGTAGAGGCGTGCGCTTGTTAATTTGCTTGTGGGTGTCGCACGAGGAGACAAAGCACCAAGGACCTTGGTGAGGTGACGTGCACGGGAGCAGGCCCGCGAGCCAGAGCTCAACCACTTGGGTTTAGCGGCGCTGCTGGGACTGACCCAAGCGCAGGCACCGTGTCCAGCCCCCGCCCGCGTGATACGCAGGAGGGAGATCGCGAGCGCGCACAGCTGCTGAAGTAAAATGCTTACCGAGCACACACAATACTTAGGAAATGAAACTTTACTACTACATAAAAAGGTTTCATTACACAACCAAAAAGATAATGCTGCCGTGATGCGCACGGAGCAGCTTGAGGATGTAGTGGCCAAGCGGCGCCCTCAAGTAATCAGTCCGCCATGTCTGAGCATGGGGCCCCACTAGGTTGTGGGCGGGAGCTCTCGCGGCCTCGGCAAGCACCGCAAAGAGAGGCTCTGGAGCGTGTACAGCTCCACTTCGTTCGCGCCCATGAGGTCACGGGTAGAACTTGTGGAGGTGTTGGATGTTCCATGTGTTGGGTACGGGAACTCCCTCCTCCATCTCTAGCCATGCTTCACCAGGCCGAGAAACATGCACGACCCTGAACGGGCCTTCCCATATGGGCGAGAGCTTGTGGAGTCCTTCCCTAGATAGGATCCTTCACAGGACAAGATCGCTAGCTTCAAGGGTGCGGGGGTGTATGTTGCGGCTGTGGTAGTGATGCAATGCCTGCTGAAACCGGGCTGCACGGATGGCGGCCCGGCGGCGTGCCACCTCGAGGAGGAGCAGATCAGCTTCCTGCGGGCCATCCTGGTGAGCCTCGTCGAAGGCCAGGACCCATGGGGACCCATGCTTGAGCTATGAAGGAACGACCGCTTCTGCCTCATAGATGAGGAAGAAGGGTGTTTCACCAGTAGACTTGGTCGCTGTTGTGAGGATCGACCATAGCATGGACTGGAGTTTGTCAAGCCAGCCTTTGCCACATGCTGTGAGCTTTTTCTTGAAGCTTCGTATCTTGAGGCCCTTGAGGACCTCAGCGTTAGCATGCTCGGCCTGGCCGTTGCATCGCGGGTGCGCCACGAAGGCGTAGCAGATCTGTGTGCCAAGGTTGGCGCAGTATGACCTGAAGAGGCCGCTGGTGAACTGCGAGCCATTGTCAGTGATGATGCGGCTGGGGACGCCAAAACAGCACACAAGGCCCTTGATGAACTTGACGGTTGATCCTGCCGGGATGGAGCGGACGGGCTCCACTTCTGCCCACTTGGTGAACTTGTCGACTGCGACGTAGAGGTAGAAGTAGCCGCGAAATGCGCGGGGGAAGGGGCCCAGGATGTCCAGCCCCCCGACCTCGAAGGGCCACGAGAGGGGGATGGTCTGGAGTCCTTGTGCTGGCTGGTGGATTTGCTTGGCGTGGAACTGGTAGGCCTCACAGGATTGAACCAGCTCAGTGGCGTCTTGAAGCACTGTTGGCCAGTAGAAGCCGCTGCGGAATACCTTGCCGGTGAGGGTGCGCGATGAAGAGTGGTGGCCGCAGTCTCCACCATGTATGTGGCAAGCAGCTCGCGCCCTTGCTCCTCGGAGATGTACTGCAGCGCAACTCTGTTGGGGCGCTTGCGGTAGAGGTCGCCTTCCCTCAAGCAGTAAGGCCCAGCCTAGCGGGCCACGTGCTCTGCCTCTGTCTCGTCCTCCAAGAGGGTGCCGCTTTCTTGGTAAGCCTTGAACTCAGTGGCCCAACTGTCAGCCTGGGGCTCCAGCGCTAGCAGCAGGCGAGCGCTTGAAGGTGGGCCGCAGTCTGGTGCGCCTGTGGGTCTTGCGGGCGGGAGCTCTTCATGAGGCACCATGGCGCCGGCAGCAGGCGGTGCAGATGATGGCTTCGGGAGCCTTTCCTCGAAGACGCCACGGTTCTGAGGCTCCCGGCAAGATGCCCGCTTGGCGATGTCGCCTGCTTCCTTGTTGCTGCCGCGAGGGATGTGTTGGAGTTGCATGCCGAGGAAGCGCTTCTCGAGCATGTGCACCTCCTTTAGGTAGGCGGCCATGTGCTCATCCTTGGGCTTGTAGCTCTTGTTGGAGAAGTTGATGAGGAGCTGTGAGTCTCCCTTGAAGAGGATGCGCTTGATGCTCAGAGTGAAGGTGGCCTTGAGCCCAGTGATGAGGCCTTCGTATTCAGCGATGTTGTTGGAGACCTTGTCATCTTGTTTGAAGCAGAGCTATACGGCATAGTAGAGCATGTCTCCTGCTGGCGAGGTGAGCACGACGCGAGCCCCCGCGCCCTGCCGGGAGAACATGTCGTCAAAGTGCATGGTCCAGCCGCCCGGGGTGTCCTTCCCAGGTAGGAGAGATCCTTCCTCGTGAGGCTCTTCTTGGTGCGGATCCATCCATTCCACCGTGAAATCTGCCAAGGCTGCGCCCATGATCGTCCTTGTGGTGAGGAATTCCAGCTCGAAGGCCTGCAGCTCGATGTTCCACTCGGCGACGCGGCCGGTGGCGTTGGGGCTGTGTAGGACTTGCTCCAGTGGATAATATGTGATCACCTTGATGGGGTGTCCCTGGAAGTAGTGGTGCAGCTTCCTGGAGGCGATGAGGAGTGCGAAGAGGAGCTTCTGCTGCATGGGGTACCGCTCGCACGCATCCCGCAGCACCATGCTGACGAAGTAGACGGGGTGCTTGACGAGGCGCGTGGTCGCCGGTGCGGCAACCTGCTCTTCGGGAGGCTCGCCAGGGGCCTCCTGAGGGGGACCGTCAGTAGGCGCTGGTGCGGCCTTGGCAGGCTTCTTCTTGGCACAGGTAGGCTCCTCCCGTTCCACCACAAGGTCCGTACTGGCCGTCTAGGGGGTAGCTGCCAAGTACAGGAGCAAGGGCCCGCGTGGGCGCGGGGCAACCATGACGGGAGGGCTTGTCAGGTACCTCTTGAGGTCCTCGAAGGCCACGTGAGCTTCGGGAGTCCACTTGAAGGGGCCTGATCTCTTCATGAGCTTGAAGAATGGCAGGGCTCTTTCGCCAGACTTGGAGATGAAGAGCCCAAGCGCGGCCATGCATCCCGCCAGCGCTGCATGTCCTTGTGGTTCCGGTGAGGGCGCATCTGCTCGATGGCCTTATGTTCTCGGGGTTGGCTTCGATGCCGTGGTGAGAGACCAGGAAGCCATGCAGCTTGCCTGAGGGGACTCCAAAGACGCACTTGCGGGGTTGAGCTTGAGGTTGACCTTGCGCAGGTTCGCGAAGGTTTCTTCGAGGTCCGCGATGAGGGAGCACGATTTGTAGCTTTTCACAACGATGTTGTCGATGTAGGCCTCTGCGTTCCTTCCCATCTGGGGCCCCAGGGCTATGCGCATCAGACTCTGGAAGGTGGCTCCCGCGCTCTTCAGGCCAAAAGGCATGCAGATGTAACAGTAAACGCCGTAGGGGGTGATGAAGGCTGTTCTCTCTTCGTCTTCCTTTGCCATCTTGATCTGGTGGTAGCCTGACAAGGCATCCAGAAAGCAGAGCAACTCACACCCAGTGGTGGAGTCCACGATCTGGTCGATCCGTGGCAGCAGGAAGGCGTCCTTGGGGCAGGCTTTATTGAGGTTGGTGAAGTCGACGCACATCCTTCCCTCGCCGCTATGCTTAGGGACCACGACAGGGTTGGCGAGCCACTCGGGGTGGTGCACCTCGTGGATGACTCCTGCCTCCTGCAGCTTCTGAACTTCTTGAATGATGAACTCTTGCTTCTTGGGCGCTTGGCGCCGTGCCTTTTGCTTCACGGGGCGTGCGTTGGGGCACACCGCTAAGTGGTGCTCGATCACCTCCCTCGGCACACCGGAAAAATTTGATGCTGTCCATGCACACACAGCAGCATTTGCCCGGAGGAAGGCAATGAGCGCGCCTTCCTATTTGGGAGAGAGACCGTTGTCGATGATGATGGTGGGCCTGGAGCCACTGCCATCCACCGACACTTTCTTCGTCTCGGCGTGTGCCTGAGAGAACAGCTGTTTCTTCTTCGTGGGCGCGTGCTCAGCAGGCTCGATGTCGTCCTCGTCAGCAGGGTGAGTGGTGGCGGCAGCCTTGTAGGGACGCTCGACGGAGCGTACTGCCTCCTTCTCGTCATAGCGGACGGTGATGGTGTCGCTGCAGCCCGGCATCTTAAGGGTGTTGTAGGCATGGTGAGTCACCGCCATGAACTTGGCGAGCATGGGGTAGCCCAAGATGGCATTGTAAGGCAAGCCGATGTGCGCCACGTCAAAGTCGATGAGCTCGGTGTGGTAGTTCTTGCAAGTGCCGAAGGTGACAGGAAGGCGCACCTGCCCCAGAAGCAGGGTGGAGCCGTCAATCACGCCCGAGAAGGGCCTTGTCGGCATCAAGCGCTCGTAGGGCACCTAGAGCTTCTCGAAGGTCTCTATGGATATCACGTTGAGGCCTGCACCGCCGTCGATGAGCGTCTTGGTGACGTTGTTGATGGTGGGAGTGCACAACATGGGGATGGTGCCCTGATATGTCCCAAACGTATCTACTTTTCCAAACACTGTTGCTCTTGCTTTGGACTCTAATTTGCATGCTTTGAATGGAACTAACCCGGACTGACGTTGTTTTCAGCAGAATTGCCATGGTGTTATTTTTGTGCAGAAATAAAAGTTCTCGGATGGACCTGAAAATTTACGGAGAATTATTTCATAATATATAAAAAATACTGGCGAAAAGATCTACTGGAGGGGAGCCACCCAGGGGCGACAAGCCCAGGGGCGCGCCTACCCCCCAGGGCGCGCCCTCCAGGCTTGTGGGCCCTTGGAACCTCCGTTTGACCTAATTCCAATGCTATATATACCTCTTCGTGGAGAAAAAATCAGAGAGAAAGAATCATCGAGTTTTACGATACAGAGCCGCTGCCACCTCCTGTTCTTCATCGGGAGGGCTGATCTGGAGTCCGTTCGGGGCTTCAGAGAGGGGATTCGACGTCGTCGTCATCATCAACCATCCTCCATCACCAATTTCATGATGCTCACCACCGTGCATGAGTAATTTCTTCGTAGGCTTGCTGGACGGTGATGGGTTGGATGAGATTTATCATGTAATCGAGTCAATTTTATTAGGGCTTGATCCCTAGTATCCACTATGTTCTGAGATTGATGTTGCTATGACTTTGCTATGCTTAATGCTTGTCACTAGGGCCCAAGTGCCATGATTTCAGATCTAAACCATTTATGTTTTCATGAATATATTTGTGTTTTTGATCCTATCTTGCATGTTGTGTGCACCTATTACGTGTTATGATCCGCATACCCCAAGGTGACAATAATTGGGATTCTTTCCGGTGATTACCGTAGTTTGAGGAGTTCATGTATTCACTGAGTGCTAATGCTTTGTTCCGGTTCTCTATTAAAATGAGGCCTTAATATCCCTTAGATTTCCTTATGGACCCCGCTGCCACGGGAGGGTAGGACAAAAGATGTCATGCAAGTTCTTATTATAAGCACGTATGACTATATACGGAATACATGCCTACATTACATTGATGAATTGGAGCTATTGTGTATCGCTCTAGGTTGTGACTGTTATATGATGAATGTCATCCAACACAATTATCCATCACTGATCCAATGCCTACGCTTTTCTCATATTGGTCCTTGCTAAGTTACTATTGCTGCTGCTGCTTTTACAATCACTACAAAACCGCTACTGTTACTGTCTTAGTTACTATTCCTACTATTACTACTGCTATCAAAACTATCATACTACTGTGCTACTAGACACTTTGCTGCAGATATTTAGTTCTCCGGGTGTGGTTGAATTAACAACTCAACTGCTAATACTCACAAATATTCTTTGGCTCCCCTTGTGTCGAATCAATAAATTTGGGTGAAATACTACCCTCAAAGACTGTCGCGATCCCCTATACTTGTGGGTTATCATGCCCACAACCCTCATGGACTTGGGGTGGTCGTTGGAGTCAAAGGAGATCGCGTACTGTGACCACTTGAGGGGTTGGGAGGCTTCGGGCCCCGGGAGGGACGCGTTCACCTCGCGAGAGAACTGCTTGAAGTGGCGGTTGGCTGAGGGTGCCTGGGCCCCGCCGAGGATGCAGGCCACCTCGCGAGGCTCCTGGTAGCCCCCAGCGTTCTCGTCAGGGAGGTTGCCGTTGTTCCTGCCAGGGGGCGGCGGGGCGGCGTTGGCTTGAGGGTTGGCTTGTCGCGGCTAGTTCAGCTAGCCCTTCCAGTACTTCTTGCCGCCGTTGTTGTTGCGGTCTCCCCAAAGGTTGCCGCTGCAGCCGCCTCCGCGGCCTGCGCTGCGCTCGTTGCGGCTACCGCGCCCGTCCTGGCAGCTATCGCGAAGCAGCTTGAGCTCGTGGCAGTCCTCTGTGTTGTGGGAGTGCGTGTTGTGGTAGGCACAAAAGGGACGTCTGTCCTTCTTGGCCTCATCGTGATCACGGCCGCGCTTCTGCTCAGGCTTCGCCGCAAGCACGGCGGGGCCCTTGCACTTGGCGTCTTTGCTCTGGGTCTTGGCGTCGTCTGGTGCCACGTCAGGGTCATTGTGGGCGAAGAGGCGGCCCTCTTCAGCCTTGGCGCACTTGTTAACGAGGTCGAACAGCTCGACCTCGGTGTCGAGCTCGTCATTGATGGCGAGCTTCTCGCGCATCCTTATGTCCGTGACGCCAGAGGAGCTCTGGAGATGATCGCGGTGTGGAAGGCGCGTGGGATCTTGTTGCGCACTTGGCTGAAGCGCTGGATGTACTTGCGGAGGGTCTCGTCTGGGCGCTGGCGCATGGCGCGTAGGTCGTTGAGCATGAGAGGGCGCTCATACGTGCCCTTGAAGTTGGCGACGAACTGCCGGCACAGTTCAGACCACAAGGAGATGGAAGCTTTGGGGAGGTTCATCAGCCACGAGCACGCGGCATCCTTTAGGGCAATGGGGAACCAGTTCTCCATGACCTTGTCGTCACCGCCCGCAGCCTTGATGCCTAGGGTGTAGAGCTGCAGGAACTCCATGGGGTTGGGAGCGTCGTCGTAGCGGGGAGGCTGCTTCGGCTTGAACTTCATGGGCCACACCACGCGGCGCAGCTCGCGAGTTAAGGCGCGGCATCCCCCGCTGCTGGAGGCGACGCCATTAGCGAGAGCGGCGCGGTTCTGGCGCCCGGCCGTGGCGACGTCTTGGATGGTGCGGTCTTGGTGTTGGCGCTACTACTCGAGGATCACACGCGTGTCTGGCGCAGTGCGCCGAACGATCTGGCAGCTGGCGTCGCAGTGGTCCGGCGAGGACGCGTTGTGCGATAGCTCGCGCGCGCGCGCCACGGCAATGTCCCACGCCGTCGTCGATTGGAGGAGGCGGAGGAGGCGCGCCGTGCCCTGCCACCGCGTCACGCGGTGACGGAGGCGTTGAGAGCAGGAAGGCGCCGGGGCGTCTTCGGTGGCGTTGACGAGCTCGGTGATGCGCGCTAGCCAGGCGTCGTATCCGGCCTCAGTGGGGCGGTAGCGCAGCAGCTCATGCACCATGAGCAGCGGGGCCTGCGGATCCGACGGGTCGCGGCGGGCGAGCGAGGATGCTGTGGTGGTGCGGCCAGGCGGCCGCACGGATGGGTGAAGGGAAGAAGCTTGCTCCTCCCCCACCACGGGCTCGGTGGCGGCACCGGCGCGCCCACGGCGGTTGTCGTTGGCGACGGGCTCTGTGCAGACCACCCTGGCGGCCCTGCACAGGGCACGCTCACGTCATGCGTCGGCCATGTCGGTGTTGAGGTCGGAGACGCGGAAGCTGGCCCCCTACCTGGCATGCCAAATATCGGAAGAGGGGCTCCGAGGACCCTGGTTCGAACACGGGGGGCCTGCTCGCTATCTAACGACTGGACGGTGACTGTGGCACGGCTTTGGCGAGCGGGGCACGACAGGAGCGCACGCACACACAGGGCTCGGCGGGGACACGAGAAGCTACCCAGGTTTGGGCCACCGTGCGGTGTAAAACCCTACTCCTGCTTGGTGGGATTGCTGTGAGTATAGTGCCCCAGAGTTACAAGGTAGAGGAAGGTGGAATCGTCCCCCCTAAGGTAGCAGCACTGCCCCTTATATAGCTGCCTTGGTCCTCTTCCCCCGAAAATATTGGCGGGAAGGGTTGCCACACAACGGCAGTTCAAAGGGGGGCAGGCACTCAGTATTATCCTGGCAAAAGCAGTCTTCGTCTGCAAAGAAGGCATCCATGACGTGCTGGTGGGCTCGGCGATGACATCTGCCCTAGCGCGCCTCGTCATCGTGGTCTTCTTACACCAAAGTGGCAAGCTTTGGGACTTGCTTTGGGGGAGGCAGCTGCAGCTGCTCCTTTATCACCAAAAAGGAAACTGCCCCCGACTGCGCCTGCTGGGACGGCCCCTGTCGTTGTCGTCTTGTATAGGCACGTCACCCATGTGGTGAGCACACAACCGCACGACCGGCATCACACGGCTCCCCTGCGTGGGGGCCTCGCGAGGCTACTGGCCGCGGAAGGTTGTCTTCAGTAGTACCTCCCCTCGTGGAGAGGGTCCTCGCGAGGCCTGGCCTCGCGAGGCCTCTTGCTTCGCGGCGCCCATGGCTGGGCAGCCTCTTGAACTCTTCGACAGGTGTCACTTCCTGGGCCGCAGGCAGACGACCCGTGGTACCCTGGTTTCCACTGGGCCGACACTGGTGTTTGAGAACAAGATTACCGAAACATGGTCTTTCAAAGAGTTTCCCTAACCACTACCGGTGCCCATCCAACCCTACCGTTCATCTATATCTCGTAGCACTAGTCCAGTCAGAGTCACAACTAAGATCAACCAAGCCAGAGCACATAATGGCTTGTGGCTGCGCACGGAAGCTACTTGATATGAAACATGTCCAACCTTTTTGAACCTGGGCGGCATTCCCCACTTTTTTCCTGAGTAATGCAGAGCCTCCCAGAGGATACATACTTGTCGACTGGTCCCGACAAATCTTTCCACCCAGATGATTGAATAATTGGTATTGCAGAGCCCCCGGGGAAATACAATACATGTAAGTTGTTAATGTAGTCATTGCTTAAGTTCTCTCGCAACTTTCATGAATCACACAGTACCTAATCCACGTCTATCATAGCATGGCTAAGCAATAACTACAATATAACGATTCCCAATGTGGCGGCAAAGATTATCAAGATCAGGCTAAACATATGGCTGTCCTATCTAGGTTCAGCATAGCATAGTACTCCTACACATGCATACTACCGAGTTGATAGAAGGCACTACATGCAAAGTAAAAACATAGGATTGGTATGATCAAAAGTGCAACTTGCTTGTTAAGTTGATGAAGTCCTTCGCACTCAAAATCCTGACAATTCTACTATTCGTACTCCGGACAATCTATCGTAAACAAACAATAGCTCATACATAAGAAATCAAACAAAGATCCAAAAGGAAAACAAAGAAAGTACTAATGAAAACTCCAAAAACAATCAAACAAAGTTTCTGTACAGAAACATATTTTAACAGTAGCAATAATTAGGTGATTTTGATCTCAACAGAAAGTGGATGTCCTAAGCTTCAATTTGCAAAAAGATTCAACTAAATCGGAGTTATAGATCTCAAGTTATGGCCTATTGAAGTTCAAATTTGAATCGGATCTAATTCAAATTTTAAATTGTCAAAAATATTTTTGGCTTAGGCCACTGGATAGATGGGATCAATATGAATCAGTAGGAAAAAGAATCACTAAATTTGGATCTATGGATTTAAAGATATGCTAAAAGAAAAATTGGATTGAAATCTAAAATTGAAAACAGTAAGTATCGGCCAACCGTGTCAGAGGTGACATGTGGCGAGATCTGAGTTGCTTGGAGGTGTGTGCTGTAGAACTCAGCGGCTAACAACCGATGTTTAAAAAAAGAGTTCAGTGAACAAAATAAAAAAAGAGATCTAACCTAGATGGTTAGATCTCGATCGGACGGCCAGTGGCTGTTCGCTAAGGGATTCAAGTGGCGGATGCCCGCTATTTAACAGAAAACGATTTGAAAAAAAACTAAGATCTAATCTGGGGCATCGGTTGTAGATTGAACGGAGGAGGGCGGAGGTGGCTTACAGCGAGGCAACGACGGCGAGGGTGGCGGCGAGGTGGCTCGGGCGTCGACGGCGGTCGTGCTTCGGCGGTCCTCCGGCGTGGGCACGGGGTCGGGGTGATGCGGCGGAGAGTGGGGCATCTGGTGGTGGTCTTGGAGAGACTCGAGGAAGACCGGATGTGGGGGGGCGACGACGGAGGAGCTCGGGTGCTCTGGCGGCACAGGTGAACTCGAGGGCGAAGCTCCGATGCGATCTGGGCGAATAAAAGGTGTCAAATGGGTGCACAAAGGTGAGAGGAACCAAAAGACGGAGGGAGGGGTCACGGGTTGGCTCACCGGCAATGGAATCGACGGCGGAAGGGCTCAGCTCTGGTGGAGATTGGAACAACGACGGCAGGCATTACGGGTGGTATTGGCGAGGGGTTTTCGGGGGCATACGAGAGAGAGGGGGCTCAGCTTTTATAGGGACATCAACGTGGGCGAGGGGAAAGCCTCTACGATCGGATCCTGCAAAGATCGGGCACGGCGAGGCGGCATGCATGAGCCGGACTCATGCTCGTTGCATGCAGAGGAGGAAGAAGAGGTGGGGCCGGGCGTTAGCAGGAGAGGGGAGGCGAGCGAGAGGGGCCGTGGGCCGTGGGCCTATTTTGCCGGCTGGGCTGGCGGTTAGCGCTGGCCTGGCTAGCCGATTTCCTTTTTTTTGTAAAACAGAGATTTTTTTATGTTTCTATTTACAGAAAAGCTAAAACATAGAAAAGACTAATACAACTAATTCTAAAAAATTCTAGAAAAATTCACATAAATAATTGGCAATATATAGAGCCATGTGAACTTTATTTTGGCCTAAATGCAATATTTTAAAAAAACATTTTTGCTAAACTAATAAAATTAGCAATAAAATAATTTGCAAATAAATACAACTAAATAAATTTTGATTTCAAATTTCAATTCCCGTTATTTCATTTCAGTTTTTGAAGAGGTCATATTTTCTTCTCTCTTTATTTTATTCTTTTGAAATAAATGGAAATAATCTTTGAAACCTATAGTGATCCAATTCCAATTTTGAATTAAGCAAGTTTCAAAATGGATTTAGGAGAACTTCCAACTCTCTCTTTAGTAAAATGAAGAAGTCATATTATCTTCATTCGAAAGAATCCCTGAGTTGCTAAAAGTTCTCTGGATCAAAATTCAAATGGAAAACAAATAGAATGCAAAAAATGCATAAATCATGGATGCAAATGAATGATCTATATACAAACATCCAAATTGAAAATTGGGATGTTACACTTCGGGAAGTGTTGAGTCTACAAAGGGGGGAAGAAGAGAAGCCAAAGGGAATTTCAAATTCAAGAAATCAAACAAGACTGACGATGGAAGAGAAGCGCTCAAGGAAAGTTCATTACCTGTGTTAGTTTGTTGAGAGGAAACTGTTTCCTATCCGGCAGCATCCGTTGCCGTCGCATGGCTGCCGGCAACTTCACTTGCCGGCACGTCCTCAGTGCGGATGGGCTCATCAGTGGACATCCTTTCCGCCGAGCCGCTCTCCGGAACGATGGTTGTCAAGGGAGTCACCAAGGGATCAGTTCCTTGACGCTCGCCCTCCACTTCCCTGTCGGCTTCAACGATGGGATCATCAGCAGTGGTGCTTGCCGGCTGGCCTTGTGTGGTTTCCTCTCGCTAGGGGCTGGTCATAACAACATCCAGAGATGTTGTGCCTTGGTGAGTGCTCGGTGCCGGCTCATCCTCCTCGGTGGTCTTTGCCTTCTTCTGAGGCCTCGGCTCCAAGGGTGCTTCATCCCTACAAGATCAAGACAAACAATAGTTAAATAATAGCAACAACAATGACAAGAAATCAAGGATGGATGAAGAAGGATTGAAGTACTCACTCCTCTTCTTCGCGGTCGCTGAGATTGGATAGATCCCAATAAGCCTCGTTCTCAGCACCGGAAGTCGCAGAGGGTGGGCGTGGTGCTCTGGCGTGCTTCATCGAAGAAGAAGCTGGGGGCTGTCAGGTTCCCACTTCTTCCATAGTTGATGGAGTTGGCTGCCGGGAAGATGGACGCCGAGGTGGTTGCTGCTGAGAAGTTTGGCGCTAGGAAGATTGTTGCTGGGCAGCTTGCTGCCGGGGAACCCTGACAGTAGCTTCTGTGCCGACAAGCTCATTGCTTGCTGGTTCGGTGCGTGTCGCCTTCTTCCTAGCTGGCTTCTTCGAAGTAGTAGCCCTTGTTTGAGCAGGAGGAATAGGGGGCTCTTCCTCCTCTTCTTCCTCCTTCACATGAACCTTGGCATGTTCTTCTTCTCCTCCACGCTCTTTGGCATGTTCTTCTTCGTCCTCACGCTCTTCGGCGTGTTCTTCCTCCTCGGCATCACCAACGACTGCCTTGGAGCGTGCCATTTTCTTCATTTCTTCTGCCGTCAGGGCAATGAATTCAAGCTCATCATCCTTGGTGGGGTGGATCATGTCATTCTCCTCTCTGGTTGGCATTTCTGCCAAGTTAATGAACCATGCATCCACCTCAGCCTTCTTGGGCACTTTCCAGTGACCCTCAACACCCTTGGCGTTGCATGCCGGCATCATTGCAAAAATGGAATCCCTGGCATTGTTGTTGCACAGCGGGATCACCGTTTCCGGCAAGGCGAACTGGCAACCCTTGTTGAAGAGCTGGCAGATAAGCCAGTAGTGCTCCATCACTGTCAAGTTGTTGTGGAGAACTAGGTGCAGCCGCATCGTGTCGGCTGGATTTTTGTACTCCCAAGCTCGTCGACCTCCTCTCTGTTGTAGGGGAGCGGTCCGGTGTCAGAGGAAGTCTGCTCGAACCATCTCAATGGTCAGCCTGGTAACTTTGAGCATCAAGATTCTGTTCAGAGCAAGGTCGAGCTTGTTGTTGTTGGGCCCCACATCACTCCAGTGTTTGTTCCTTTGGATTTTCTCGGTTCAGGGAGCGCAGTAAGCCGGGAAGTTATCTTGCTTAATCGAACACCACTCCGCCCTCCATTCAGGTCACTTGATGTGACGCCTGCCATCAAGATATTGCTTCTTCAATCCTGTCCTTGGAATCCATGTGACACTGCTGGAGAGGGCCTCGCCACTTTCAATACGGGGAATGAAGAAGTGGCGAAAGAGGGGCACATTGGGCACAACCCCCACAAAATTTTCACAGAGGTGAGCAAAGACAAACATGCAGGTGATGGCATTGGGAGCAAAATCCAGAAGTCTGAACCCGTATGACCGCATAATCTCATCGAAGAAATCCGAAAAGGGGGGACACAGCCCACAGTAAAAGTACCCAGCAAATAATCGAGACTTATCGTTGGTCTGGGGAGCCGTTCTTGGAAGGACTTCTGTGGCTTTGTGGTCTTTGATTTTCCTCGCCCACACGTATGAGTATCTGGTGGTGAGGTCATGGGCCGTCAGCGTTGGTGGGAAGACGACATTCTCCCTCTGCTGCTTGACTACAATAGCTTTCCTCTTTTCTGCCTCCGGGTCGGCCTTCTTCGGAGCCATGGCGACTAGGAGAAGGGGGGATTTGATGGAAAGCGCAAGCGGGGCGGCGCGGCGACGGAGAGCTCTGTTCCTGTATAAGGAGGAGGAAGAAGATGGGCGCTATGAGATGGATTGCAAGCGAAGGAAGCGGTGAATCGAGCACCACAACCACATATTCCCTTTTATGGGGAAGGCACGGGGGCTGGCTCTTCACTGCTCGGCATGGCTGCGCTTTTTCAGGCGCATGACCGCAAGTTACTGTTTCGCTCCAGCACTCCCACATCTTGCATTTGACGTGCCATAGTGGGTGCGCAGTAAAGGTGATCATGACGACAGTTATCCTCTGCCACGTATGTTTGTGCATTGTTTTGGGCCTAGCCCAACGATGATTCGCATGCGTGTATGGCCCGGGCCCGGGGGCTCCTATCAGTGTATTAAACACGGGTGTTTATACCCTGACTATGCACAGATAGTTGCATCCTTCCCGACAGCAAGGGGTTGCCAGAGGATGACCTTTCCAACATACTCAAGAGTTGGTAATTAAAAACTATGAAGAAGACCTCCAGGCAGGTCATCGAGAAGTACTAAAGAAGTACCAAAGATGAAGACTCAAGTAGCCGGCAAGCTATGAGCCGACAAGCCTCGGGCCAATGACCTCAAGACCGACGAGCTCCGTCCCACCGCTCCACCGTGGCAGCTGTCAGGAACTTGCCGACAGGTGTCAAGCGGGCAGGCGGGTTGGTCGAGCTTGTCGGGACACATGGTGATCCGGTGCTGCAGAAGCAACTTTATTGACACCCGTCCAGGAGGCTTGTCAACGGAATAAGAGGTAGCTGGCCGAGTGGTACAGGTAGAGCTGGGCTCCCTTGCCAGCATTCATCCTCAGCTTGACACCTAATCGAGCATTTAATGCCTTTGTCCTAACTCATCTGTGTTATTTATTGTGTTGTGATCTTGTGTGCATCTCCATCCTCTCCTCTTCATCATTCTTTTTCCACCTTGTTCATCTCAGCCAAAACCTTGATCTATGCAAAACCCCATCATCTAGCTTCTTCATTCCATTCACCCAATTGTTTTCAAGTGGCATTTTTCGTATCTCAGAAAAATGTTCACCATTTTTCTTAAGTCCCTACACCATGTCAATAACCTCTCTTCCAAATTGCAGCCCATTTGGATATGCTCTGGTTGGACTTCCAAATTATCCAAGTTTGAATTAAATTCAAACTCGATTTAATTTTTAGTCTTTAAAAATTGCCATGACATTTTATTAAAATTGTGCATATTACCAGCATTCCAGAGATATTTCTATCTCAGCCCGAAACCTCTCCAAACTCCCTGTACATTTCCCTCTACTGTTTCTGTTTGAAGAAACACGGAAAAGGAAGAAAGGCCTACCTGGGCCGACCTCACCTGGGAGCGCCCTGGCCCAGCAGCCTCCAACCGCGCAACAGCAGCCGCCGCTAGCGCTCGCCTCCTCCCTGCGCCCTCTCTCTCTCTCTCTCTCTCTCTCTCTCTCTCTCTCTCTCCCGGGTAACTCCTATGTGGATCACCTCCCCGGACCCACTGCCAGCGAGTCCCTCCTCTCCTTTCCTTCCTCCTCTACCAGGCGCTCCCTCTCACAATAAAAACTGGAGGGGCAGCGCACATGGCTACCGTGACCACCACGACCCGTCGCCCTCCTCCTATAAATATATGCCGCGCCCTAGGGTTTCCCCCTTCCTCCTCATTCCTCTCCGCGCCGCCACCACCCAGTAGGTCCATGCCCACGCCACCATAGCCGACGCCCGCGCCATGGCCGAGGAGAGCTCGGGCACTTCTCCGGCTTGATCCTCGCCGTAGCCGTCTTCTTCTCCCACGGGAACGTCACGGACACCTCCGTCTTCTTCCACGACCATGCACGCGACCACACGGACTCCCTGAGCTCCTTCCTCTCCGGCGACTCCTTCTTCCTCTGCTTCGGCTCTGCGCGTGTACCCAAGCACCACCGCCATGATTAGCACGTCATCAAGCCATCCCCGTTCACCTCTGACCTCGTTCAACTTTAGCAGCACCCCCTCGGTGAGCAGCCGCTCCTCCCAGCCCTCTTTGGTTCAAGTTCGTCGTTGTAGCCATCGATCCCATTGTGTCCGAGCCGCGGCTGCCGTGCTATCGCCATGACCGATTTTGAACCGAGCCGATGCTCTTTTCCGCGGCACTCGCACCCTCACCCAGACACCCATGCACGCACAACCTTTTTTTCCACACACCCGCAGCTCACGCGCTTGGCCAAGCGATTGCTCAAGGGCGTGGTCGAACGCCTCGACCAGCAAGGCCAGCCCTTGTTTGGTTCGTCTTGTTTCAGTTTTCACTGATCTTGTGAATCACCTAGCACCGAGCAGCTCTCCTAGCACAACCGCCAATGCAACCTGCTGGTCACCGCAGCCGCACTGCCTCGCCTCGCTGTGCGCCTGTAGGATCGAAAGTATGTCTAGAGGGGGGGGGTGATTGGACTACTTGACCAAATAAAAACCTAACCTTTTCCCAATTTTAGTTGTAGGCAGATTTTAGCAAGAACACAAGTCAAGCATCACCGTACACATGCAATTCTAAGAGTGTAGCAGCAGAAAGTAAACAATTGCATATGTAAGTAAAGGAGGGGATCGGAGATTTCAAACGCAATGAAGACACGGTGGTTTTTGGCGTGGTTCCAATAGGTGGTGCTATCGTACGTCCATGTTGATGGAGAGTTCAACCCACGAAGGGTAACGGCTACGCGAGTCCATGGAGGGCTTCACCCACGAAGGGTCCACGAAGAAGCAACCTTGTCTATTCCACCATGGCTTATGTCCACAAAGGAATAGCCTCACTAGAGGTAGATCTTCACGAAGTAGGCGATCTCCTTGCCCTTACAAACTCCTTGGTTCAACTCCACATCATGTCAGAGGCTCCCAAGTGACACCTAACCAATCTAGGAGACACCACTCTCCAAAAGGTAATAGACGGTGTGTTATTGATGAACTCCTTGCTCTTGTGCTTCAAATGATAGTCTCCCCAACACTCAAACAACTCCTCATAGATTTGGCTATGGTGGAAGAAGGATTTGAGTGGAAAGCAACTTGGGAAAGGCTAGAAATCAAGGTTCAAATGGTTGGATTGGAATATCTTGATCTCAACACATGAGTAGGTGGTTCTCTCTCAGAAAATGTATGGTGGAAGTGTAGGCACGTTCTGATGGCTCTCCTTACTTAGAAGGAAGTGGTGGAGGGGTATATACAGCCTCCACACAAGATCCAACCGTTACACACTTTTGACCCAACTCGGTGGCACCGATCAGAAATCTCGGTGGCACCGAACAGTGTAAAAGATATGAACGTTAGGAAACTTGGTGGGACCAACTGGAACAACTTGGATGGACCGAAGTGCAATGGTTAGGGCAAACCTCGTCTTGGTGGCACCGATTGCATCAACTCGGTAGGACCGAAGTGAAGCAATAAGGCAACAGAGAGTTGGCAAGCCATCTCGGTGAGACCAATTTGCAAAACTCGGTGAGACCGAAGTAAGTGCAAATGATTACAGAGAGTTGGCAAGGCCATCTCGGTGGGACCGAGATCCATATCGGTGGATCCGATTTGTTAGGGTTTTGGCAGTGGCTAAGTCCAGATGAACTCGGTGGCTCCGGATAGGAAATTTCGGTGGGGCCGAGTTGGAATGTAGGTTTTGGACATATTTGGATGGAGAAAGTTGATGAGGATATTCCTACTATGGTTCCCTCTCAACCTCATGAAGATAAACAACCTGTTGCTGCAAAGAAGATGTCCAATGATGAAATCAGGATTGGTCCAATTACAAGAGCTCGTGCTAAGTTACTAGAACAACAGGTGAATTCTCTCTTAGTTGATAATGCTATTTATTTTAATGAGAGCTTTATACTGCCTAAATCCTTGTGTGTATGTGTCATTAGGTACATTGGAGAGGAAGGCATGGCACAAGGGAGCAAGGAGGGGAGCAAGGAGGCATTGCAGTTGGGAAGGGAGGAAGACCCTGCAGTTTCCAGGGCGGTAGTACCGCCCCACACAAGCGGTAGTACCGCTTAGCGGTAGTACCGCCTCAGTACTACCGTCCTAGTACCGCTTAGGAAATTTCTTCTGGAATCCAAGCGACCCCAAGCGGTACTAAAGCGGCACTAAGTATTTTTAGAGCGGAAGTACCGCTTAGGAGCGGTAGTACCGCTTGCTATAAGCGGTACTACCGTGCTGCCTGCGCGCAGACTTTGGGGCTGACGGCCCGTGTACCCCTTCGATCTATCTTAGGATATAAATACCCTTCCTTAGGGTTAGTTAGAGGCAGACCACGTTTAAGATAAACCCTAGTTCTTGAGATTGCTTGTAAGCATTCATCTTGAATCCTCATCTCCAATTCATATCGATCTGGAGATCATATACTGCAAGTTGAGTGTAATCTGCTGTTCCATTGGGAATTAGTATATTGCAATTATACCGTTTCGTGGTCGACGGCTACGTGTGCAAGTGTGTGACGTTGTGAATATCCAAAGGGTTGAGACCTTTTGCATTGGCATCAGGGATCAAGCGAGGGAGAGTTCATCGGCGACATACAAGTTATCTATCATCTTCATCATCATCACCGCCGCTTACTGAGAAGATCGGGACACCCCATATCATCTTGGTATCAGATTTCCAGTGTTGCCTCGGTAAGCATACACCAAATCATCCGTAGATTAGTTGTGTTTTTCATCCTATCCAGAAGAAGCCTCACAAACATATTAGGGTTCTTAGTAGTTTGCCATAGCCTAGATTGCATCGTAGATTGGTTTTAGTTGCTGGTTGTTGTGTCTTTCTTTTTGCGTAGCTTTTTCCTTCGAATCGATTGGTTTTAGTTTCCATCGTAGATTGCATCGTAGATTGGCTTTTTGTTTCGATCAGTTATCTTGTTTTGCAAAATCCATAGCCACAGCCTGTCTACACAAAGGTGTTAGGAACTTACCCACGAGACTAGTTTCCGCTCTATAGGCTGCTCATATAGGTTTTGGTGCTTTGCAATTTCTGGACGTGATCCAAGAACAGTCGCCGCTGCCTGCGCTCTATTGCTCATATAGGTTTTTACTGTTCACGTACTGACAGTTGCAAAAAAAAACAGAGAGAAAGAAAGAAACGAGAGAAACAGTGGCTGGACGTTGTTGCTATCTATTGCACTGTTGGATTTGTATTATCTTGCGATTGTGCACTAGTAGAATTGAGCAATCTTGTGCCTGTTTACATTGAGCATTGCTAGTGTCTCTCTAGTGCATTGCAACACATCCTGTTTTTATAGTTGCTTTGCCACATTTTTCTCCACTGTGTGTGTTTCCTTGGGTGTTTGTTCACACGATCAGCACTAGGGCTTGTCTTCGGTGTTGTTAGGTATCCAAACCAAGCTCCACCATATACCCTGTTTTGTCGTGTGATTGCTCTTATACCCGGGTATTCACTTCATCACATCCGTGCATTAGTCATCCATCCGAACGGGTAAGCATTGCTATTCACTTTGGAACGGTAAGATTTCCTTTTCTTGTCAGTTTTGAGTGAGTTGTGAGTGTGCCACCAACCAGATTTTGATTTTTGCACTAACCGACTAATCATGTCTTCTAGTGATGTTGATGTACTGCAGAAAAAGGCTGATGACGAGTGTGTTTCCTGGAAGGACCATGAAGGTCTCCGCGTTCATTTGACAGGGGTTATCGATAGATCCGCTGAAAAAATTGAGGCTGATATTCAAGTTATACAAATGAAAGTGGACGCAACTGACACTACCGTCAATGCTATGCAAACACAAGTCAATTCTCTCCAAATAAGTATACAACAGTTGACAACTTCAGTCAATGGGCTGCGTGTCGCTATTGAGCAACGCCAACATGACGGTCATGACGATGCTGATAGTGTCCATGACGACAATGACAACATGGTGGGCAATCATGGCCGTGGGCGTGACTTGCAAGGGCATGGTCATCTACCACTACGTGGTGCTCGGCGGGTACCGCTTCAGGAGGATGATGGTTTGGGCAAGCCCAAGTTCACGATTCCTAGATTTGAAGGCTCCACTGATGTCGAAGAGTATCTCACTTGGGAGCTTAAGATGGAGAAATTATGGCGTTTGCATGATTATACTGAATATAGGAAGGTCAAGCTTGCTTCTTCTGAATTTGATGGCTATGCATTGCGTTGGTGGGATAGCATTGTGAGTACCCGTCGCGATGACAATGAACTTCCTGTTCGCACATGGCGTGAGATGAAGGCGGTTATGAAAGCTCGTTTTGTTCCCACTAATTACTTGCGGATAGTTTATGATAAATTGACACAATTGAAGCAAGGTTCCATGACGGTTGATGCATATTACATGGAGATGGAGATGTTGATGCAGCGTGCTCGAGTACGAGAATCTGTGGAGATGACTATGCAACGTTTTCTCCATGGGCTGAAATATAACATTAAGGGTATTGTTCGGCATCACCAATACAATACAATGAACGAGCTCCTCCATCATGCAAGAGAAGCTGAGTCCCAGTTGGCCGAAGAAGCTCAAATTAAAGGCCGTTATACTACAGCTGGGCGGTTCTCCCACAGAACACAGCCGCCCCCTAGTGAGGGCGCTGCCAGCCGCCCCTCTTCTTCTGCAACCAAACCAGCCTCCACTGTTCCACAATCAAAGCAACCTGCTGCTCCTGCTGCTAGCTCAGGTTCCAATATGTCTACAGCCCGTAATAGAGATATGCTCTGTCATACATGTGGAGGCAAGGGACACTTCAAGAGAGAGTGCCCAAATAGAAAAGTGATGATTGTGAACGATGACAATGAGTATGAGACTGGAGATGATGCTGATCCATATGCTTCAGATGACGATGGGTACACACGTGACGACGGCATAGATGCTTTTGCTTCTCCAACACCTACTATTGTTGTCTCGCAGCGTGCTCTTAGTGTGCAGCCACATGTTGATTCACAATGTTGCAATTTGTTCCAAACAAAAGCACTAGTTGGCCCCAACAAAGCTTGCAAGGTGATCATTGATGGAGGTAGCTGCCTCAATCTTGCAAGCAAGGAGTTATGTGCCAAGCTAAATCTGAAATATTTACCTCACCCCAATCCATAGTACGTACAATGGTTGAGTGACAATGGTGAGATGAAGGTGAGTCATATGGTGCGCGTAAATTTTGAGATAGGACCATACACGGATTCCATTGAATTTGATGTGGTGCCTATGACAGTTTGCCATCTTTTATTGGGTCGGCCATGGCTCTATGACCGCCATGTGCAACACAATGGCCGTGCCAATACTTATCACTTGGAGTTCAAGGGCAAGAAAATAAATCTGCAGCCTATGTCACCACAGCAAATTGTCACTGAGTCTCGTCAAAAAACAGAAGTGAATATCGAACAGCCACCTGCACGAGAGAACAATGTAAAAGCCGTGAGTGATAATATAACGAAAAGTGTGAGAGAGCCTAGTTTGCTTATATTAGCCACCAAAGAAGACATGAGAGAATTTTGAGAGGATCCTACAGCCCTGCCTCTTGTGCTTATGTACAAAGGCAAGGTTTTAGTTTCTAATGATACGCAATCTGTTTCTCTTGGTGTGTCTACTATTTTGCAGGAATATGGCGATGTGTTTCCGGAGGAGGTACCATCGGGGCTGCCACCATTGCGTGGAATTGAGCACCAAATTGATCTCATACCCGGCGCCACCCTCCCCAACCGAGCGCCATACAGGACCAATCCCGAAGAAACGAAGGAAATACAGAAGCAAGTGCAAGCGCTACTAGACAAAGGGTATATTCGTGTTTCTGTTAGTCCTTGTGCTGTTCCTGTTATTTTGGTGCCTAAGAAAGATGGTACATGGCGCATGTGCGTAGATTGTAGAGCTATTAACAACATCACTATTCGATATCGTCATCCTATTCCACGCTTAGAGGATATGCTAGATGAATTGAGTGGTGCTGCTGTTTTCTCTAAGATTGATTTGCGTAGTGGTTACCATCAAATTCGGATGAAGGAAGGCGATGAATGGAAAACTGCTTTCAAAACTAAATTTGGTTTATATGAGTGGTTAGTTATGCCTTTTGGTCTTACTAATGCACCTAGTACCTTCATGAGATTAATGAATCATGTTTTGCGAAAGTTTATTGGTCGTTTTGTGGTTGTATATTTTGATGATATACTTATTTACAGCCGCAATGAATCTGAACATTGTGATCATATTCGACAGGTTTTGCAAGTGTTGCGTGATAATAACTTGTATGCTAATCTTGAGAAGTGCACATTTGCAAAAGATAAAGTGATATTTCTGGGATACGTTGTTTCTAAGCATGGGGTAGAAGTAGATTCATCTAAGATTGAAGCAATTCAAAATTGGCCTACTCCCATGAATGTTAGTCAAGTACGAAGTTTTCACGGTCTTGCTGGTTTCTATCGTCGTTTTGTGAAAGACTTTAGTACTATTGCTGCACCATTGAATGAATTAACAAAGAAAGGTGTGCCTTTTGTGTGGGGCATAGCCCAAGATCATGCTTTTGACGAGCTGAAACGTTTACTTACTTCTGCACCATTACTTGCACTACCAGATTTTTCCAAACAATTTGAGGTTGAATGTGATGCTAGTGGTATAGGTATTGGTGGTGTGTTGATGCAAGAAGGTAGACCTATTGCTTATTTCAGCGAGAAACTTTCTGGTGCTAGACTGAATTATCCTGTTTATGATAAAGAATTGTATGCGCTTGTTAGAGTTCTTGAGATTTGGCAACATTATCTATGGCCAAAAGAATTTATCATACATTCTGATCATGAAGCATTGAAGTATTTGAAAGCTCAATCAAATCTGCATCGACGCTTAGCTAAATGGGTTGAGTTTATTGAGTCTTTTCCGTATATCATTAAGCATAAGAAGGGAAAAGATAACATTGTTGCTGATGCTCTATCTAGGAAGAATATGTTCTTGACACATCTCGATGTTCAAATTCCTGGTTTAGAGAGTTTGTGTGATTTGTATGCAACTGATCATGATTTTGCTGAACCATATCGTTTATGTTTGCTTCGAAATGCATGGGAGAAATACCACATCCATGATAGATACTTGTTTCGAGCTAACAAACTTTGTGTTCCAGAATCGTCCGTCCGTTTGCTATTGTTGCAGGAATCACATGCAGGAGGATTGATGGGTCACTTTGGGCGTGAGAAGACGTTGCTCATGCTGGCTGATCACTTTTATTGGCCCAAGATGAGGCGCGACATGGACAGGTTTGTTCGGCGCTGCATTACATGTCACAAGTCCAAGTCCAAATTGAAGCCTCACGGTTTGTATACGCCACTACCTACACCTACCATACCATGGGAAGATATAAGTATGGATTTTGTGTTAGGTTTGCCACGCACTAAAAGAGGTCATGATTCTATATTTGTGGTAGTGGATAGATTTTCTAAGATGGCACATTTTATTGCATGCCACAAAAGCGACGATGCATCGTATATTGCTAACCTGTTTTTCAGGGACATCGTACGCTTGCATGGAGTGCCAAAGACAATTGTTTCTGACAGGGACGTGAAGTTTATGAGCTACTTCTGGAAGACATTGTGGGGAAAGCTAGGAACAAAGTTGTTGTTCAGCACTACATGTCACCCACAAACTGATGGTCAAACGGAGGTGGTGAATCGCACATTGTCCCAATTGCTGAGAGTTATGATCAAGAAAAATCTGCGTGAGTGGGAGGAGTGTTTGCCACTTGTTGAGTTCGCTTATAACAGGGCTGTGCATTCTACCACCCAGCTTTGTCCTTTTGAGGTGGTGTATGGTTTCAAACCAATTACACCACAAGATTTGCTGCCTCTTCCATTGCATGAGAGGGTTGATATGGAGGCCTCAAACAGAGCAGATTATGTGAAGAAGATTCATGAGAAGACACGGGAGGCTATTGAGAAGCAAGGCAAGAACATTGCTGCTGCACGAAACCAATCAAGAAAGAAAGTTTTGTTCCAGCCTGGCGATATGGTGTGGGTGCATCTTCGCAAGGACAGGTTTCCACAGTTGAGACGTTCTAAACTTCGGCCGCGTGGTGCTGGTCCTTACAAGGTGTTAGCCAAGATAAATGACAATGCCTACTCGATTGATATTCCTATTGCTGACTTTGGTGGCGTTAGCAACAGTTTCAACGTTGCTGATTTGTCCCCATGTGATGTTGATGACCTTGGAGCGTCGGGGTCGACGCCTTTTGAAGGGGGGGAGGATGATGAGGATATTCCTACTATGGTTCCCTCTCTACCTCATGAAGATAAACAACCTGTTGCTGCAAACAAGATGTCCAATGATGAAATCAGGATTGGTCCAATTACAAGAGCTCGTGCTAAGTTACTAGAACAACAGGTGAATTCTCTCTTAGTTGATAATGCTATTTATTTTAATGAGAGCTTTATACTGCCTAAATCCTTGTGTGTATGTGTCATTAGGTACATTGGAGAGGAAGGCATGGCACACGGGAGCAAGGATGGGAGCAAGGAGGCATTGCAGCTGGGAAGGGAGGAAGACCCTGCAGTTTCCAGGGCGGTAGTACCGCCCCACACAAGCGGTAGTACCGCTTAGTGGTAGTACCGCCTCAGTACTACCGTCCTAGTACCGCTTAGGAAATTTCTTCTGGAATCCAAGCGACCCCAAGCGGTACTAAAGCGGCACTAAGTATTTTTAGAGCGGAAGTACCGCTTAGGAGCGGTAGTACCGCTTGCTATAAGCGGTACTACCGTGCTGCCTGCACGCAGACTTTGGGGCTGACGGCCCGTGTACCCCTTCGATCTATCTTAGGATATAAATACCCTTCCTTAGGGTTAGTTAGAGGCAGACCACGTTTAAGATAAACCCTAGTTCTTGAGATTGCTTGTAAGCATTCATCTTGAATCCTCATCTCCAATTCGTATCGATCTGGAGATCATATACTGCAAGTTGAGTGTAATCTGCTGTTCCATTGGGAATTAGTATATTGCAATTATACCGTTTCGTGGTCGACGGCTACGTGCGCAAGTGTGTGACGTTGTGAATATCCAAAGGGTTGAGACCTTTTGCATTGGCATCAGGGATCAAGCGAGGGAGAGTTCATCGGCGACATACAAGTTATCTATCATCTTCATCATCACCACCGCCGCTTACTGAGAAGATCGGGACACCCCATATCAAAAGTGGTTGAGGATTTAGGGGTACTGTCACTAAGCACTTGAGCAAAAAGACCATTAAGCAACACCTCATCCCCTATTAATAGTATTGACTTTCCTATGGACTCAATGTGATCTTGGATCACTAAACCAAAAATGTAGAGTCTTGATCTTTTGCCAATCTATGTCCTTAGCATTTTGAGGGGTCCACATCTCTAGTCCTTGCCATGCGAATCATTGAACATCCTGAAATCTTTAACTTGAATGGATATTAGTTCAATGAGATATATGTTGTTATGAATTACCAAAACCACCAAGGGAGCAAATGTGCTTTCAATCTCCCCCTTTTTGGTAATTGATGACAACATATAGATCAAAGCTTCGACAAATGATTAAATGAATGAAATACATCGTCGCTTTGAGAAGTATGTGATAAGCAAGAGCTCCCCCTAAATTTGTGCATTATTAAGAATTTGCATTTGAATGCAAATGCACAATCGATTAGGATCATGGGTCACTCTTCCATGTCACATACAACTTGGTGGAGCGCGCAAAATGATATGAATGGAATAGTAGGCACACATCACCAACATGGGTGAATGATCATACAAGATAATGACAAGTATAAGCATTAAGCATCACATAAAGCATAGTATGATCAATCACATAAAGTAGTAGCTCACAAACATAACGAACAAAGTATCTCACAGACGTAGTATCAAGCACACATCAAATCAAAGTACCATAAAGCAAACAGTAGCAAAAGAACTCGAGAAAAACCAACGAGCAAAGCAAGACTCTCTCTCTCGAAGCCTAAGATCTATACAAATTCTCCCCCTTTGGCAACAAGTACAAAAAGCTCGAATAGGTATAGGACTAATGCGACACTCTAGGCACGATCCTCGAAAGCTCCTGAAGGGGATCTTCGGCTGGCAGCTCCGGTGTGCATAGATGGCGTAGAGAGAAGTGCATCCGCGAAGGCTTCAGCTGATGTCTGTTGGGCTGGTGGAGTAGATACCGGAGGTGGCACTCTAGCAGCAGCAGCAGGTGCAAAGACTGTGGTCCTCGGATCCACAACTGGCACTGCAGCTGACCTGGCTGCCCTGGGCACTGACTGGAATCTCTCTGTAGTGGGGATGTCATCTCCACTGTCATCTAAAGTGGCTGCCCTGGCTGCATCAACGTCGTCCTTCAGCTTCTCCACAATGGTTTGAACCTCTGTGATCTTGACATCTAGATCATGAATCTTCATCTCGACTATCTGCTCTAAGCTATCCTGGTTTTGGGTGAGGTTGGCCAGACTTCGCTCAATCCTCAGGGTGGCTTCTAGTAGATAAGTCATCTGGTCACTCTTCGACTTGAGGTTGGCAATGGGAGCATTGGGAGCAGATGCCTCCTTGGCTGCTTTTGCTTCTGCTGCTACTCGGATCTTCTCTTGTGCTTGAGCAGAGGTGGGATGCGAAGGATCCATCACAATGACATTGTCCTCAAACTCTAGACATAGTGGGAGATGCTCATGATCAAGAAGATAAGTGCTCGTTCCAACCTTGGAGTTGATGAGCATCTGGATGTGTCGAGCATATCCGCAAGATCTCTTTTGATCAGCAGCTGTCCTCTTGATGGTTTCAACAATCAAGCTCGTCACCTTGAACTTCTGAGGTGTATCAAAGAGGTGCAGCAAGTTGATGGAGTGGCCACATATCATCTTATCATCTCCTGACTTGGGCAACAGAGTGTACCTCAAGATAGTGTTTGTAGTGGCCAAACCAGGTAGCATGTGCTTCACTGACCCTAGCTTGTGTGTCTCGATGTCCTTTTCTGGAATAGCTGTATACATATTGGCCATGGAGTTGTGGTCCATCTTGAGCTTGGCATAAATGTCAATGTCATCATCTTCTTCTTCTGGAGCACCAAGAAGACTAGCCCACTCAGAGATGGTTGACTGGTATCTGGAACCCTCAGTCATCCACACAATCCTGCCATCAGGATAGAAATGAGCTGTGGAGTAGAATTGCATGATCATCTCATCATTCCACTTTGTTAGCTTCTATCCAACAAACTCATCAACACCAGCTATCCGAAAACTCTCATGAACATGGGGGAAATAATCCTCATTGGCATCAATGTACTTCCAATCCACCCATCTCATGTCACTGACGATTGGCTTCTTATCAAGCAAAACGGTCTCATAGAAGTCTTGTTGTTCTCTGGTCTGGAAGCGGTAATCACAAGCTGTTCTTCTTCTAGCAGCATAAGGATCTGACAATCTCCACTGACGCAGTCGTTTGTCCTTCCTTAGCATCATGTTCTCTGCAACTGGGTGTGTATTGTCGTGATCTGGAATCTTTGGCTTTAACTTTCTGAGCACTAGTGGCTCCTCATCAACATCAGCTTCAGGCAATGGGGCCTTGTTCTTCTCAGTTGCTGGAATATTTCTTGTGGATTTCTTTGGTGCTAGAGCTTTTGCCTTAGACTTGGTGGGGACAGCAGTCCTTATAGCATCTGACATAAGCTTTTGAGACTTGGCAGGAGGTGCATCAGCTGCTGGCTCCTCCTCCTCCTCATCAGTCCTCATGGAGGGTTTGCCAATCACATGAGCAGTAGTCTTCCTTGCTCTCTTCTTCTTTCCTGCAGCTGCTTCTGCATCACTTGGTTCCTCAAGTGTGAATGTCATAGTTTCCTTAGTGACTTTCTTGACTGATGTCTTCTCTTTGGTTCTAGCAGATGGTTTGGTGCTATACTCCTTTGCAAGCACAACTCTCTTCTTCTAAGATGCTGCTTCACTAGCAACAAAGTCCTCATCCTCATCATCAGAGGTTCTCTTCTTCCTGGTCCTTGTTGCAGCCGTTGGAAGATCTGGAGAGCTTCTCTCTCCCTCATAAAAGCTTTCTGCGGGATTAGAACCTGAGCTGAGATCTGTGTGCTGCTCTGACATGTTCTGGCTATCGCTGGCATCAGACATCTTGCAAAGCCGACCCTGTGAATAGATGGGTATGGGCAGAGTAGATGAGTCATCACAAAAAGTAGAAGTTTTTCATGAAAACTGAGTTCAAATCTTAGTTTCAAGTTTTCATAGAAGGCATTTCGGATGGACCGAGTTGATCATCTCAGTGATACCGAAGCACTCAACAGAAACTTTACACTCCATTTTGGTCAGACCGAGATGGGGTTCGGTGACTCCGAGATGCTAGGGTTTCACAGAGATTTTACTTTCGGTCTCACCGATTCGTACAACTCGGTGGTACCGAGACGTACTAGTGCTATGGCCTGGGGCCAAATCCGTGACTCCGAAAATTTCTAATCGGTCGGTCCGAGATGCGTTCGGCGGAAACTTAAACCTAAAATTTTTACTCGAATCTAATCCATGGAATTTGCAGTGTAAAGGGAGTTCTCAATCCGTGGCAAGAATAATGGCTATCCAATCGTGCATTGAATCAGAATTTTGAGCACGAAAGGGGTTGAATCTCACCCTAACTTGGTGGAGATCCTCTACGGCGGCAACGGCGGAGCAGATTGCCATTGTCGGCGATGGATTCCGGTGGTGAAGGCGCGCTGGAGACAAAGGTGAAGATCCGGAGACCTGGGCGACGGCAGCAACGGGTAGGGAACGAGGGGGTTTGAGAAATTTCAACCGTTCGGGCCCGCGAGGTATATATACCCGTGTGCTGTCGGTGGCTCCGAGTTGGACAACTCGGTGGCACCGATATGTGTAACTGCATGCAGTTTAGCACATAGGTCATACTCATCGTTTAAGCACAAGTGGGGTTGCCACTTTTACATAAAGCATTGATGTGTTCACACCATTAGAGTTGCTTTAGCTCAATTGTTTAGGGCAAAGCTCCCCCTAGATGTGATATCCCCCCAAGGAGGGATGAACTAACCTTGGGTTTTGTTGATGATGACTTCATGTAGATGTTGAAGATGTGGATGCTCAAAGTTGATGTAGACCATCAAGAGTTGGGAGCAATCCTTTGGAGTTTTGTGCTTTCAATACCTACATGGGTTAGTCCCATACAAGGAACATACAAGGATATCCATAGACATAGAGTGAAATACACATATGATGATGTCCATGAATGCATTTAATACCTTGTCCCTTGCCTTACCAACAAGAGGGTTTGTGACTCCATGAACTAGTGCAAGATGTGGAAGTTGGTTGCACAAGTTCTTGCCAAAATGTATATGAGTGAAGTTTGTTGGCGGAGTTGTTAGGACCGAGACTATATCGACCAGAGGGGGGTGAATGGGAGATTCAAAAATTCTTGCTAATGTTTTGAACTGATCCCAAACACAGCAGCGGAAATAAGATTCGGTAGTAAAACACTTAATTGAGCTCGCTATAGCGGAACATATTTATCGTGGTAGAAGGCAGTTATCATTCGAACACAGGTTGACAGATTTGAAGGTAATGCGAAATACAGACAGATGCAGTTGCACGGAGAAAAACAATATATGAACAGTGATGAAAATGCACGGGAAGAGATGACAAGGTGATTAGATACAACACTGAATGAAATCACACAGACATAGTAACACGAATAGAAATAACTTATCCTGAGACGACTAAAATGAATGATGAATATGCGACAGATAATTGATGAGCTATGATTGATCAGATAACACTATCAACACAGAGCACGAATGTAAACTGCTGAAGGAAATGCAGTTATGTAGAACGAACCAGTGGTGCTCGATGGCGACAGATGAATTTGGTAGACCGGTTCACCCTTCTGCCAAAGGGCTACGTTTGGTTGGAGGGGTTGTGATTTAACACAAAGGATAAACTCTCCTCGCCCTATTCTCCTTCAACTCGTAGGTGATCAGACTCCAGTTGATTTCACTCGTGGTAGATACTTGTCGGCGATCTCCAAACCTTCGACAGACTTCTTCGCGAACCACAATGACTCTTGGTTGCTGAAGATCTAGCTCGGTGAAGACAATTACTCTTCGACACTCGAGCCGACACCTATCCGTCTAGTGAGTGCACAACTCTCAAGAGTAATAGGTACAAGAACTCTTACTCAGAACTACTGTGATGCTCAACCACTATCTAAGTTTTGGTTCTTGATTTTTCTCTCGGTGGATCTGAAACTCAAATCACTCGGAGAGGGGATGCTCAATCAATCTTCTCAGAAAGCTTAAGCGGAGCAGCCACTGGACAACGCTGGTGCGGGGTGGCTATATATAGCCGCAGCCTTCCCTGAAGGGAAAAGACCAAATTGGACATGTGGAGCAGCCAACGGCCGAACGACACGAGTCCAACAGTCTGAATTGAGCACAACGGTAACATTACGTGCGGAGCAAGTAATGCTAACTCCTTAGTTCGAAGGATATCTCCCGCAGCACCGAAGAACAACGTCTTCTGCTGGCAGGTAATCATTCGAAACATAAAGAGATTTCTCTCAGTCTCGCATAGGTTTGGCCTAAGCATCACAGCGGATCTAAGCTTCGAGAACCTATACCCCTCTTAATAGTACGGAGGTCCTATGACTCAAATAAAAGGAAGAAGAATAACGAAAAAAATGCTACGTCTTCAGGTCGTCTTCGTCTTCCATCACTGCAGTCAATTTCCTCGGACCAAATCACCGAACCAACTGCTTTGCGTCAGCAGTAAATTTTTGAGGGGTCAATTACTTCATATCATTCTTCTCGTCTACCAGACTACTCAGGCTATAGCACATTCTTCTCTGCTGTGCAGATATTCTTCGGTAAAGTTCCTCGAACTGGACACCGGAGACAGCATTCTCTTCGGTACTGCATGGACTATTTCTCTCTGTGTGCACTAGCAAACAAATTAGTCCATGCCTGTTTCTGTGAACAATCTCCAAAACACAAGAGGGCAAGAATTGCACCAACAATCTCCCCCTTTTTTGGACGATTGTTGACAAAATAGAACACATCGAAAGATAGGAAATGGAATGCGAAGGGTTATGGAGAACGAGAGAAAATTACGAAGATGAAACATGCTCCCCCTGAAGATATGCATCATTCTGACTCGAGAGTAATCATAGAAGATAAAAAAGGAGGGCAGCGAGGTGAATCTTCGTATGAATGACATTGACATAAGATCACAATCGTAGTTTCATCCAATGCACTCGACGGTGTCTGAGGTATTTCCTGCCACACACACAACTAACGAAGTAGATTTGTTAGATAGCGAGGATATATAGAAGTGAGTTGTGGCAATGGATAAGCCATGAAGATTTTCTCAGAACACAATTTAATTCCGCACGAGATATAGATTGCCTGCAGGTTAGATATACAAAGTGAATCAAAGCAAGGGAGTCACAGGTAAATTGCTCGGAGTAGATATGTTTCAGTCGAGGTTTTCCTGCAACAAGGATGATACGATAGAAATATGCGAGGAAAAACAACATGTGATTCAGAGCAATCTGCTCAGAGACAACCTTTCTTCTCCTACATTTAGATAGCGAAAGATAAACATAGGAGTAAGATATATGCGGTTTCAAGTTTCAATAACCCTTGCACGATAGAAAAGTATCGAGGATAATTATTGCAAGGAAGTAAGCATTCGATAGCACCTACAAACAAATAACGATAGCACCTGCAAGCAAATAACTGGAAGCAAATATAGCATTGCAGGGGTTATTACCGGTACATGACGACGCAGTATGCCATCACCACAGGCGGTGAGATTAAGTTCCACGACCAAGAGTACCAAAAGCAAATTGTACAAAAGAAGAGCAAATGGCGAATGGAAACACCCTGCAAATAACTCGCTTGTCTTTCTCTCGATGTTCTTCTCCCCCTTTTTGTCAACAAGTGTCAAAAAGGAAAGAGAATGCATGCGAGAAACTACTCGTCCGAAGAACCCCCAGAGCTCAAACTGTTTGGCGAAGCAGAGCGAGCGATGGTCGAGGCCGAAGCAGGAGTTGGAGATGCAACATGGGCTTCGGGATCAGCTTCGGGAGTAGCAGTGCGAGGTGCATCTGGCTTGTATATATATGTGCCTGCTGTGTCGTCAAGTTCATCATCATGTTCAACAAACAGCAGGTCGGTGCAGACAGAACGCTAAGGAAGCACTGGGGTTTGCCTTCGAATACGAGGAACTTCAAACAGCTCCAGATAATCATAATCTTTCTCGATACCCTTGGCAAATAGTTGAGTGCAAGAATAATGCTTGCGCAGAAGGGTCCACGAGCGCTTCTTCTGTTCTTTCTCATACAGCAGAGCTTGACGAGCATAATTGTGAAGCTAATTGATCTCAGTCATCATTTCCAGCTTTTCTTTGCGATCGAGCTTGATGTGACTTTCCAGGGCTTGCTGAGTGCGAAGACAAATCTCGTATAGAGAGGGATTTTCTTCATGAGGGATTTCTACTGTGACCTTCTTGACCTTCGGAGCTCTAGCAGAGGCAGAAGCAGTGGCATCTATTGGTGTCTTCCCTTTGCCAATGTCCTTCACAATTGGGAGAGTGTCTCGGACGGGTGGCATGAAAACTTTTGGGACATATGGGCAGAAGAACTTTTTCTCGATAAGCTGCTCAATGGCGAACATGACCCATGGTGCATATGGCTTCAAGACTTGAGGGCTGTCAGCTGCATAGGCTAGGTTGCGAATGAGAAGATCTGGAATGTCAAACTGAATGCCATGAGCTATTGCTTGAAGAGCATTTGCCACGATGCCATGAATGGTTTCGGGCCTGTTTGTTGGCGTGAGAGAGTTGCAGAGGATATAGAACAAAACTTTGTTCTCATAGGCCAAGTTCTTAGGATTTGCCTCGGTACACTCATCTCCAACAAGTTTGGGGTCCATCAGCATGTGAAGTTCAGCTTCGGATACTTCCCAGAAGTGCAATCTGTGTTCACATGAGGCATCAAATTCGCACCAAGGAAGATTCAACAGTGCCAAAAACTGGTCAGCCGAGCATTTGATTTTTTCCTCCTCGGTCATCCATTCGAGAATCCAAGTACTGCTGTTTGCAAGATCTCCTGAGATATAAAGAGTAGCGTAGAACTGAAGGATAACTTCACGGTTCCAGCCATGATTGAAATGAAGAAAACTCTTCAGGAAGACCTGTTCAATCTGCTCGATGGTGTGATGGAAGCAGGGTAAACTTTCGAGCTCAGCGAAATCCAGAATCTTATGCTTGAAGATGCGATTCTAGCCATACAGAATGCGAGCATAATACACGGCCTGTTCCTTTGTCCAGAATCTCGGTGACATGGAAGTTCTTTCTCCTTCAAATGGGCTGGTCCCAAAGAATGCAAGTTTCGTATGATGAAACTGCTCATTGAAAGCTAGACCATTTGGGCCATCATCAACAGGAAACAACGGATAAGTTTCCAGAGGGTTACTCAGCGGTTCTTCATCGGCCATGGATTGGGTCCGAACATCATCAGGCGCACGCACACCTTCCTCAATAGGCTTGAGAGGAGCACGAAGCTTCTTCGATTTTTCTCGTGCAGATGGCTTTGAGGAATTTGACTGACTGCTGTTCTTACTCGCCGGAACTCCTTCGGCATCGTTTTGACTTTCGGGCTCAAGGGCCTTTTCTTTCCTTGCTCTTTCTTTGGCGGGAGGCACGACATCTTCTTTCTCGATTGCTGGTGACACAGCTGGTGGAACAGTTTCTTTTCGAGCCATCGGCTCATCAGATTTCTTTTCTTCTTCTACCACCTATGGTGCAGTGATAAGAGGAGCAGGATCAACATCCATCTGGGTAGGGGCACCAGATGATGTGATCGGGGGTGTTTTCACTCGGGAAGCATTGAGCTCCCCCTCAATCTTGTCATTTTCCTCCTTATTCGGTTCGGAGGGCTCAGTTTGCTCTGTTCTTGGTGGCGATGGATCTGCCTTCTCAACATCAATCTCTTCATCAACCTTATCAGCTGGGGTTTGCTGCTTAGGAGGTGCATTTTCCTCGTCAGTCTTTTCAAGGAATATATCAACAACTTCATGTTGCTCATGGGCTTCTGGCGCAGGAATGATAACCTCTTCAGCACCAACCTATTGCATGAGTTCATCCTCGAGAGGTGGAGATGGAGGAACTTGCTGCAAGGGTACATGAGAATCCAGTGTGGGATTAGCAGTGACATTCTGAAGGGGGCGGTCTTTGTTAGTTTTCGGCTTGCTTACTCTCGCCCTGGCCTTCTGACGTTTTTCTTCCTGAATTCTTCTTCGAGTGAGATCTGCCTTGCGGTCAATCTCCTCGTTTCTCCTGTCACACAGTTGAGATGCATCCATGTGCAGATGCGAGTGCCACTCAATTTTCTCATTTCGCAAGATACTGAGAGCCTTGGTGAGTTCAACAATTTCTTTGTTCCTCTTTTTCCTTTCGGATCTGTCTTGGCCTCATTTCTCATTTTCTCGACAGCTTGCTTGTCTTTGACAACTTTGTTCAGCTTCTTGGAGATTTTCTTCAGCTCAATAAAATGCTTCATTACCATTTCGGCAACATCATCAGGCAGTCCCAGACCGCTCACATCATCAGCTTTTGCATCATATGCAGCACTGTCAATCACATCGATCATGAAATTGAAATCATACTTCTGTTCCTCTGTGGAGGTAGGTACAGTGAGCTTGGTCTTCTTGGCAGCCACATCTGCTTGTTCTTCAGAGTGCAGCTTTCTCTTCGCTGCTGTGCTTGTCAAAGTTCTCGGAGCTACTGAACCCGAAGGTTTATCAGTGGACAGAATGGGTGCATGCCTGGGTTTATTTTCTCAGAGATGGCAAGGATTTCATTGGAGAAGGGCTCTTGGATGGCTTGTTCAGAATGGCGAGATGATCATACAATAGAATTTTATCAGGGGTATTTTCTCTGGATGACTCTTCAGACGAGTCAGGAGCTGCTTTCTTGATTCTCTTGGCCAGAGTTTTCTTTCGTGGTGCACGAGGGGAAACAGATTTCCTAGATTTGCTTTCCTTCGAGGCTGATGCTCGTTCCTTCTTCTTCTGTACGTCGTGCTGAGTCAACGCGACGTTTTTGGCTTCAACTTGGTTTTTCTTTGCTTCTTTAGCTTCACGCTTAGCTTTGGCCTTAGCCCTCTTAGCCACTTCATCAGGAAAATCAGCGATGGTTTTGAGGGAGTCGGGGTGAGCATTTGAAGGCTGAGGTGGTCTGACTTTTTCGTTATCGGGGCCAATGCAGTTTTCGGCAATGCAGTCATTCCACGGTGGTGTGAAGGCAAACAAAATCTGGTACTTCTCGCGAACATTTTCATATCTGTACCATTTGCCAGCCCAGTGGCGGCGAATTCTTTGAAGCCTGTTGTTGCGATCTGTCGTTGATTCACCCTCAGGAGGAGTTCTATAACTGTCAGGATCAGACATCTCAGCAGTGGTGTTCTTTTCTCTGCCATGACCGCCCTTTATGGGATTTCCATCGGAAAAGATGGTTAGAGCGGCTGTGACCAATTCATCCTCGGGCTGACTGTGAGCAGAGGGGATTTCCTCATCATCTTCTTCGTGCTCAAACTCGTGTTTCTTCTTTGGGGCCTTGGATGGCTTCGAAGATTTTCCACCTCCAGTCATTCTTATGCGTTCAGATTTTGATGGAAACTAAGCCAATAATTCGTCAGAATCTGAATACTCTTGCGAATACTGTGACATGACCAACCTGTGAAATAGAAATAGATGCGAGGGAAAAAGGGTAGGGTCATAAGCATGCACAGAAGTATTTTGTACAAAAATGATTTTTGAGGGAGTCCAACAAGGAACACGTGGTAAAACAGAAAGATATCATCGATAGATATTACGGGCTAGCCACAGAAAAAAAAATTCTAGGCAAGTTGATAGTTATCTAATCTTTCGGATAATTACACATGAACCCTAGATAAGCAGAACCAGTACGAGGAAGATCTACAAACCGTACCAGTCAAATCCTAGTGATTTCTAAAGATCTACCGCAGAGAAATAAATCGAAGAAAATAGCATAGGTAAGAACTGCCCTAAGAACAGAGAGATAGAAAGGAGCAGTTCCGGATCTAAGCACCCTAACTTGGCAACTTAGATCAACTACGGCAATGCGGGAGGACGGATTACCGCATCGGCGTGATCAGCTGCGACGAGACTTCACCAGAGTTGCACGGTGGAGCTTCTCGCCGGAGTTGCTTCGAGCTCGGGCTCGGGTGAAGGTGAAATGAGGGTTTGCGCGGATGAGGAAGACGACGAGGTGAGGGGTATTTATGGCTGGAGAGCTGAACCTCCTCTCCGAAATCTACGGCCCACAGATGCGGGACGTTCCGCATTCGACGGACACGATCACGATAGTGGAGATCGTGGGCATGTGGCAACCATTTTCTGCATGAAACTCGGGAAGAGAGCAGGAGATCAAAAGATTTGAAGGGCTGGATGCCAAAACGTGGATAAAAGTTCAAAGTTGATTCCTTTCGCGACCAAGGACGTCGGAGAGAGATCTTCTTCAGATCAAATTGCATGCTTACGATGGACAACATAGATTTAGAAGAGAAAGAATAGAAAGATAACAGGGTCCGAAACAAAACACTTAGCCAAACGAGAAGAAACACCAAACGAGGAGCTATGAGTGAGTTGTTCATCGGACGAAACACAAACACGGCAACTCAAAGACGAACAACAAACAGAGAAAAAATAAACACGAAGAACCGGCACCAACAAGATAGATCTCAGGGCTAAAGATAATCGAATGAAATCCCTGAGATAGTGTTCCTGCCAGAAAAGTTAGTTCTTTCTCGCAACCCACACTTGTGTGGATGGCGCAGTCCTCATTTGTCTTGACTGAGCAGGGATGTTCCTTCGTTGATTTCCGTAGTTCACCTGTGCATCTCGAGAGTAATCATATGAGTAAGCATTGAAATTGTTCCCAGAGACATGAGCATAATGATTCGAGGAGATACACATGTACTCCTTTTGTCCAAAGTTTGGATGATGTCCATTGGAAGTTTCAGTGCCATACTGTGAGGAATTTTTATTTCCTAGAAGAGAATTACTCTGCATATTCAGGTTAGCAGTGACAGATAAATTTTCAATGGTGCGCTTCTTCACCCAGATTTGCTTCTTGGGTGAGCCAGACCTGCAGTTAGTCCCAACATACCGAGCAAAAACCTTACCATTCTGTTGTTAGAAGAATTTGTAGTTTAAGTCATTAGACTCGTCAGAAGTAACAAGAATGGGAGTATCATATCCAGACAGGAGTGCAGGTTCGAGAGTTTTTCTTTTAGCAAGAACCCAACTAGTACGAGGATATTGCTCGGGAGTCTAGTAAGTTCCATCAACGTTGAGTTTCCTTTCGAAACCCAACCCTTCCTTTCAGGGATTTTTGTGCAGTATTGACTTCTTGAGCACATCACAGAGTGTTTGATGTCCTTTGAGGCTCTTTAGCATTCCTGTCTCAAGCAAGTTCTTTAGCCTGCAATTTTCATCAGAGATAGCAACAAATTCCTCGGAAGAGGGGTTAGAAATATCATTCGTAGTGGTTGCAATATTCTTGATGGCAGTATTGGATATTTCAGCATTTGAATCATCATTGCTATGTTCTAGGCATTTTGAGCAAGGAGGCACAAAATCATCAGGAAGCTTGTTAGATTGCTCGGCGAAGAGAGAAGCATTTTCTTTCGCAAGCACGTTATGAGACTCTTTTAGCGACTCGAGTTCTTGATTCCTGCTAAGGAGTTCATCTGATAAACTCTCGTAGTCGACTACAAGAGAATCATATCGTTTGGAAAGATCATCAATCGTTGAAGAAAAAGCATCATGCTTTTCAGTCAACTCTTGATTCTTCTCCATCTCTTCGACCAGTAATCCTTCGGTTTTCCTGAGATTCGTCTCAAGTTTTTCAAGCTCATTTGTTGAGATTTTGCAATTTTAACAAGTTTAGCATAGGCAATGTATTCAGAGGAATATTCAGTCATTGATTTTTGGTGTTTTGCTGATACCTGATCCTTTGAGGTTTTTGCCATGAGACAGAGTGCGATTGGTTCATCATCACTTGAAGCATTATCATCAGTGTCTGATTCAAGAGACTTCTCGGATGATTCATAAGAGACAAATGCATTGCTTCTTTCTTGTTTTCTGTAAAGCTCTTCGTCTTCTGATTCTGATTCGGATGTTTCATCTTCAGATTCCATATTCATTTCAGCACACACTCTAGTCAGCTGCGATATTCTCTTCATATTAGATTCAATGGTCGCTCTGGTTTGCGCGTCAGTGACTGGTCTCGTTGAAGGAAAAAGTCAGATTCATTTTTCTTCGTGAGCTTAGTGTGACGATCTACTCGAGTGAATCAAGAGCAGTGAAGATAAATCCATCTGCTGCTAGGTTTTTCATCTTGCTCCCAGCAGCAAGGACAATCTGTGATGTAGTGGCCAAATTGTTCGCATTTGAAGCACTTAATTTCATTTGGAGGTAATCTTCTTGAAGATTCAGGCAAGTCAACTTCGTCATCATTTGTGAGACGCAGATTTTGTCTTCTGAGATCACCAAGTCTTCCTGTGAGCATTTCGAGTTCTCGTCTGATAGAGTGTTGATTCTCGATATCTTCTTCTTGTGAGCTGCCATAGTGTGAAAGAATTTCCCCTTCGCTTTCCGAAGAAGATTCTTGATGCCCATTTTCAAGTTCCATCTTTTCTTCGTGAATAGACAACAGCGTCATGACCTCGACATAGTGAAGTTCTTGAAAGTCTGGTCTTTGCTTGATTTCAGCCACGAAAGGATCGAAGGTTGCATCAAGAGCACTCAGTAGTTTGTTGACCACATCTCTATCGGTGATATCTGTTACTCCTCGTTGATGAAGTCTTTCAACAATATTTGTCAACCTATCGGTGAGTTCCATAGCACTTTCCCTACGAAGACTACTGAAACCTGCAAACATGGCATGAAGCATATCTGTGTGTTGATCTGTTCTGGCAATGGATTCTTCATGAACATCCTTGATGGCATCCCAGAGTTGCTTGGCCGATTCAAGCTTTCAGAACCGAATGAAAATGTCTTTTGAGATGCTGTCACAGATAATATCTTTTGCTTGAGCATTTAATCACATTCTAGCTTTGTCATCGGGGGTGGGATCATCAGGGTGCTGAACAGTGTATCCATTTTCCACAATCTGCCAAAGTTCAATGTTGATGGCTTGAAGTCTGATTTTCATTCGCTCCTTCGAGTAGACATAGTCATTTCCATCAAAGATAGGAAACCTTTCAGAGTGCGAGGATCCACCTGCAAACGACATACTCAAAAGTCCAAGGTTGTTAGACCTTTAATAAGCAGAGACAGGGAGTACCTGCTCTGATACCAATTGTTAGGACCGAGAGTATATCGACCAGAGGGGGGGTGAATGGGAGATTCAAAAATTCTTGCGAATGTTTTGAACTGATCCCAAACACAGCAACGGAAATAAGATTCGGCAGTAAAACACTTAATTGAGCTCGCTATAGCGGAACATATTTATCGTGGTAGAAGGCAGTTATCATTCGAACACAGGTTGACAGATTTGAAGGTAATGCGAAATATAGACAGATGCAGTTGCACGGAGAAAAACAATATATGAATAGTGATGAAAATGCACGGGAAGAGATGACAAGGTGATTAGATACAACACTGAATGAAATCACACAGACATAGTAACACGAATAGAAATAACTTATCCTAAGACGACTAAAATGAATGATGAATATTCGACAGATAATTGATGAGCTATGATTGATCAGATAACACTATCAACACAGAGCACGAATGTAAACTGCTGAAGGAAATGCAGTTATGTAGCATGAACCAGTGGTGCTCGATGGCGACAGATGAATTTGGTAGACCAGTTCACCCTTCTGCCAAAGGGCTACGTCTGGTTGGAGGGGTTGTGATTTAACACAGAGGATAAACTCTCCTCGCCCTATTCTCCTTCAACTCGGAGGTGATCAGACTCCAATTGATTTCACTCGTGGTAGATACTTTTCGGCGATCTCCAAACCTTCGACATTCTTCTTCGCGAACCACAATGACTCTTGGTTGCTGAAGATCTTGCTCGGTGAAGACAATTACTCTTCGACACTTGAGCCGACACCTATCCATCTAGAGAGTGCGTAGCTCTCAAGAGTAATAGGTACAAGAACTCTAACTCGGAACTACTGTGATGCTCAACCACTGTCTAAGTTTTGGTTCTTAATTTTTCTCTCGGTGGATCTTAAACTCAAATCACCCGGAGAGGGGATGCTCAATCAATCTTCTCAGAAATCTTAAGCGGAGCAGCCACCGGACAACGCCGGTGCGGGGTGGCTATATATAGCCACAGCCTTCCCTGAAGGGAAAAGACCAAATTGGACATGTGGAGCAGCCAACGGCCGAACGACACGAGTTCAACGGTTGGAATTGAGAACAACGGTAACATTACGTGCGGAGCAAGTAATGCTAACTCCTCAGTTCGAAGGATATCTCCTGCAGCACCGAAGAACAACGTCTTCTGCTGGCAGGTAATCATTCGAAACATAAAGAGATTTCTCTCAGTCTCGCATAGGTTTGGGCTAAGCATCACAACGGATCTAAGCTTCGAGAACCTATACCCCTCTTAATAGTATGGAGGTCCTATGACTCAAATAAATGGAAGAAGAATAACGAAAAAAAATGCTACATCTTCAGGTCGTCTTTGTCTTCCATCGCTGCAGTCAATTTCCTCGGACCGAATCACCGAACCAACTGCTTTGCGTCAGCAGTAAATTTTTGAGGGGTCAATTCCTTCATATCATTCTTCTCGTCTACCAGACTACTCAGGCTATAGCACATTCTTCTCTACTGTGCAGATATTCTTCGGTGAAGTTCCTCGAACTGGACACCAGAGACAGCATTCTCTTCGGTACTGCATGGACTATTTCTCTCTGTGTGCACTAGCAAACAAATTAGTCCATGCCTGTTTCAGTCAACAATCTCCAAAACACAAGAGGGCAAGAATTGCACCAACAGGAGTCACCCTCAAGAACTCTCTAGTTCTTATTCTTTTGGACCCACATCAACTTGATGGGAATCCTTGGAGTTGTAGTAGCACTTGATGAAGTAGAACTTGATGAAGTCTTGGGAACCCACTTGACCAAGGCTTGAGGTGCTTCTTCAAATGAATCAATCTCTTCTTGAAGCTTGTCCTTGCCTTTTAGCTTGTGGTCTTGTGGTGGAAGATCTTCTTGAGCTTGTGTTCCCTTGAAGGAAGTAGGATCATACTTCTCTTGTTGAGGAACAAACTTCGTCTTGGGGTATTGATCTTCTTCCCACTCAACTCCATTGGCATTGAACTTTCGTTCAAAACCAACACCTTGGTTCTTCCGGTGCCTTCCTTGCTTGCATACAATTTCCTCAAATTGCTTAGTCCCGACAAGGCTCTTGTAGACACCTTTTTCTATAATTCCTTTCAATAGCATATTTTCTTGCTCAAGTGTAACTTGGCTAAGAGAATCATTAGTGGAATCAATAGAACTACTAGAAGCAACAACATTGGACTTAGCATTGTTATTGTTACTACTAGAGGTAGAACCCTTTTTACCCTTGTTGCTAGTTTGCTTAGGTTTAACTTGTGGCATAAAGGTAGACAAGAGTAAACATTTGGCAAGATATGAAGAACTCTTCTTTCGAAGATCGTCATTGATAGCTTTAAGAAACTCATGCTCTTGCTCTAAATTTAGCTTCTCGAAGCGTAGCTTCTCATGAGTTCTTAGAAGTTCTCTATGATCCTCTTGAGTTGTTTCATGAGCTAACTTAAGAGCATTTAGTTCTTTAGTTAGGCACTCAATCTCCTTCATAGCATTGTCACCCATTTCCTCTTGACTGTCATGATTACTAGCATTTTCATTATAGCTCACATCACTAGCCTTATCAATAAGTAAATCATCATCACCAAGCAAATCATCTTCATCACTATTGAAATCAAGATACTCGGGGTGTGATACCTTGGGGCCTTTTGCCATGAAGCATCTTCCAATTCCTTCATTTGGTGAGTCAAATAGGTCATGGGAGTTGGATGACACAAGAGCAAGTCCGGCAACACCTTCATCTTGACTATAGTCGGAGTTGGAGTGATAACTTCTCTCAGAGTGGTTGTCGGAGTCGGAGCCGGAAACCCATTCACCAATATGAGCTTGATGTCTTCTTCTTGTGTAGCTCTTTGATGACTTGTCCTTCCTCTCCGAATCCTTGCTTCTTCGAGAGTGTCTTCGTTCATAACGATCATCTCTACTCCTTCTCTCCTTATGAGGTGATTCATCTCTTCTATGTCTTCCTCTTGCTGATTCATCTCTTTTCTTGTAGGGAGCCGTACACTCATTGGAATAGTGTTCGGGTTTTCCACAATTGTAGCAATTACGGTCATGACTTGATGATCTTTTCTCATAGTGTCTTGAGCTAGAGCTTCTTTATTTCCCTTTGTTCTTGTAGAACTTGTTGAATCTTTTCACCATTAGGCTTATCTCTTCATTGGATACTAGCTTGTCACATGGAGTTGTTGGAGCATCGGTTGAGGCTTTGTAAGCACCACTTGATTTGTTGTGTAGCTCCTCTTTGTCCTTGAGTGACATTTCATGAGCAACAATCCTTCTAATGACTTCCGTGGGCTTGAAATCTTTGTAATTTGGCATCATTTGGATCAATGTGCAAATGGTATCATATTTTCCATCCAAAGCTCTAAGGATCTTCTTAATGATGAATTTGTCGGGCATCTCTTCACTTCCTAAGCCGGCAATCTCATTTGTGATGAGAGCAAGCCTAGAGTACATTTCTGCGATTCCTTCACCATCCTTCATCTTGAACTTGTCAAGTTGACTTTGAAGCACATCCAACTTAGATTCCTTGACGGACTCGTTACCCTCATGCATATCAACCAAAGTATCCCAAATTTCCTTTGCATTCTTGAGGCAGCTGATTTTGTTGAATTCATCGGGACACAAACCATTGAAGAGAATGTCACAAGCTTGAGCATTGTATTGCAACATCTTCAATTCTTCCGGGGTTGCTTCACGATCCGGTTCCTTGTCATCCTCAAAGAAATCACCTTGCAAGCCAACACGAACAATAGCCCAAACGGCGGGGTTATGACCAAGAATATGCATCTTCATCTTATGTTTCCAACTCGCAAAGTTTGTACCATCAAAATATGGACCTCTACGATGATAGTTACCCTCACTAGACACCATACTCTCCTAGGTTGTGAGACCAAGGCTATGATCACCAAAGCAATGGAAATGAAGGCTTACGGAGACCAAAGCTCTGATACCACTTGTAGGATCGAAAGTATGTCTAGAGGGGGTGACTAGACTACTTGACCAAATAAAAACCTAACCTTTTCCCAATTTTAGTTGTAGGCAGATTTTACCAAGAACACAAGTCAAGCATCACCCTACACATGCAATTCTAAGAGTGTAGGAGTGGAAAGTAAACAATTGCATATGTAAGTAAAGGAGGGGATCAGAGATTTCAAACGCAATGAAGACACGGTGGTTTTTGGCGTGGTTCCAATAGGTGGTGCTATCGTACGTCGACGTTGATGGAGACTTCAACCCACTGAGGGTAACGGCCGCGCGAGTCCACGGAGGGCTCCACCCACGAAGGGTCCATGAAGAAGCAACCTTGTCTATTCCACCATGGCTTACGTCCACGAATGACTAGCCTCACTCGGGGTAGATCTTCACGAAGTAGGCGATCTCCTTGCCCTTACAAACTCCTTGGTTCAACTCCACATCATGTCGGAGGCTCCCAAGTGACACCTAACCAATCTAGGAGACACCACTCTCCAAAAGGTAATAGACGGTGTGTTGTTGATGAACTCCTTGCTCTTGTGCTTCAAATGATAGTCTCCCCAACACTTAAACAACTCCTCACAGATTTGGCTATGGTGGAAGAAGGATTTGAGTGGAAAGCAACTTGGGAAAGGCTAGAAATCAAGGTTCAAATGGTTGGATTGGAATATCTTGATCTCAACACATGAGTAGGTGGTTCTCTCTCAGAAAATGTATGGTGGAAGTGTAGGCACATTCTGATGGCTCTCCTTACTTAGAAGGAAGTGGTGGAGGGGTATATATAGCCTCCACACAAGATCCAACCGTTACACACTTTTGACCCAACTCGGTGGCACCAATCAGAAATCACGGTGGCACCGAACAGTGTAAAATATATGAACGTTAGGAAACTCGGTGGGACCGACTGGAACAACTCGGATGGACCGAAGTGCAATGGTTAGGGCAAACCTCGTCTTGGTGGCACCGATTGCATCAACTCGGTAGGACCGAAGTGAAGCAATAAGGCAACAGAGAGTTGGCAAGCCATCTCGGTGAGACCGATTTGCAAAACTTGGTGAGACCGAAGTAAGTGCAAACGATTACAGAGAGTTGGCAATGCCATCTCGGTGGGACCGAGATCCATATCGGTGGATCCGATTTGTTAGGGTTTTGGCAGTGGCCAAGTCCAGATGAACTCGGTGGCTTCGGATAGGAAATTTCGGTGGGGCCGTGCTGGAATGTAGGTTTTGGACATATTTGGATGGAGAAAGTGGTTGAGGATTTAGGGGTACTGTCACTAAGCACTTGAGAAAAAAGGCCATTAAGCAACACCTCATCCCCTTTTAATAGTATTGGCTTTCCTATGGACTCAATGTGATCTTGGATCACTAAACCAAAAATGTAGAGTCTTGATCTTTTGCAAATCTATGTCCTTAGCATTTTGAGGGGTCCACATCTCTAGTCCTTGCCATGCCAATCATTGAACATCCTAAAATCTTTAACTTGAATGGATATTAGTTCAATGAGATATATGTTGTTATGAATTACCAAAACCACCAAGGGGGCAAATTTGCTTTCAGCGTCGTAGCCGAGACGAGCTCCAGCTCAATGCCCGACCTCCGACCTCCTTCCTTTGCTCGCCCGCAGCACACGCACGCCTCTCCCGATGCACGCACATGCGCACGCCCACACCTGCACACCAGCGCCTCGCTTGCCGCAGCACGCACAGCACCCGGGGTGCACCCTGCTTGCTCCTCGCGCGCACGCTGCCGTGCGTGCCCAGTCATGGCCATAGAGCAATCTGTCTCTGTTCGTTATTTTTAATTTTGGTTTAGATCAGCTTGAGTTGATGTGTGAACTAGAGCCGAACCCATCTAACATCACAAATGCATTCTGGCTCAACTGGTTGACCACGCCTCCAAACATCCTTGGGGTCCTTGGTTCGAAACCGAGCTGGCCCCTTTTGCCTCTGTTTTATTTTTCTTTTGTCAACACACACACACACACTCGGCCACTTGGGCCTAATCCTCTTCAGGGCCGCAGCACTGTGATGCTTCGGGCCCGTGCATGTTTTGTTTTTCTGCCGGTGGATTTACTTATGTTTTAGTGCATTGCATAGTTACATTCATGCCATTGTTTTAAAAATGCTAATAGTTAAATAACCATGCATCAGATTAAAATGATCTATATATGTAAAATGCTTACAATTTTGTGTCGTTTCATAATATCCAACTTTGATCCATGATAAAAATGTTCAAGATTGTTGTTTGCATTAATTTGCATAAATAACATGCTAAAATGATTTATTTCATAACTAAATAACCGTAGCTCCAAATTAAATAAACTTTATATGTAATTTGGGTAAAAAAACTGTAGTTTATCATGGTTCACTTTATTTTGCTGTTTAACAACTTTAAAATTGTGTTTTAGGCAGAACAGTAGCAAATTCAAAAATTACATATGGGGAATTTCCAGAATTGTTGTGTGTTGTTTCCGGCCTCATTTAAATTGCCTAGATAGGTAGATTAATTATGCTTCACCTCTTGTCATGTTTAACAACATTTAAAATGATTGTGTACATAAACGGGAGTGAATTAAGTAAATGATTGTGGAGTTTCGTCAATATGCACTCATTGCATATTGAGCTTCACTTAATGTGTAGTAGTTGTTTGTTGCATCTTTGCCATGCTATGCATCTTTAAACCGGACAAGCATCATACTTGTTTGCGCATCATGCCCTGTTTATGCTTGTGTGTTTACCATGTTGTTTGCTTCTTTCCGGTTGTGCTTCTTCTCAATAGTTCCGGTTATATTGTGAAGTGTGAGGATTCGTTCGTCTACGTTGGTTCATCTACTTCATGGATTCGGTCTTCTTCCTAGCGGGATTTCAGAAAAGATGACAATTACCTTGGATATCACCACTATCTTTGCTTGCTAGTTGTCTCGATGCTATCGCTATGTCTCGCTACCTACCACATGTTTGTCAGCCTCCCATATGCCATGATACAGCCTCTAACCTTCCACCATCCCAGCAAACCGTTGTTTGGCTATGTTACCGCTTTGCTCAGCCCCAATTATAGCGTTGCTAGTTGCATGTGCAGTTGCAGTTTGTTCCATGTTGGGACATGGATTTCATGGGATATCACAATATCTCTTATTTAATTAATGGATCTATATACTTGGTAAAGGGTGCAAGGCTCGGCCTTTTTCTTGGTGTTTTGTTCCACTCTTGCCACCCTAGTTTCTGTAATACCGGTGTTATGTTCCTTGATGAGCGCTTCTAACACATGTGGGGTTTTATGGGGACCACCTTGCTTATTCATCTTAGGATAGAACTTCTCCAGCAAGGCCCGACATTGGTTTTAAAAATTTGCCCAACATAATAATACTGATAATTAATTAACGCATAGGGAGTTAGCGCTACCCGCGGATTCTTAATTCCACATAATACAGGGGGGCCAGTGCTGGTGGTGCTGGTCCAAAACTAGAGCACTATGCGGGGCCGCCCCTAGGCAACTTGGAGTCTTTTGGCACCTGTACGCGTAGCTTATCCAGTCGTGGCCTGAGAACCTGATACGCGGGGCTCCTATCGGGGCGTCGGCACACTGGGAGGTCTTGCTGGTTTAGTTTTACCTTTGACGAGTGGCTTGTCCACCGGGATTCATTATCATAAGCATCATGTTATCACGGTGTGAGGATGTTCCATCGGATGTGTGTGGTAATTTATAATGGACTACTTGGAGCACCCTTGCAGGGTTAAATCTTTCGGAGAGCCGTGCCCGCGGTTATGTGGCGACTTGGAAATTTATAACCTCTGGTTGTAGAGAACTTGACACTAAATTCAATTAAAATACACCAACCGTGTGCGTAACCGTGATCGTCTCTTTTCGAGGGAGTTCGGGAAGAGAACACAGTGGGGTTATGTATGAACCGTAAGTAGGTGTTCAGGATCACTTCTTTATCATATTAATTTGCGCCCATTTATGCGTAGTTACTCTTTTTATTCTTGTACTCGTAAGTTAGCCACCATACAATGCTTAGTGCTTGCTGCAACCTCACCACTTATCCATTCCATACCCATTAAGCTTTGCTAGTCTTGATACCCATGGTAATGGGATTGCTGAGTCCTCGTGGCTCACAGTTTACTACAACAACAGGTGTAGGTATAGGTAAAGCGATCGTTTGACGTGAGAGTGATGCATGTTTGCTTTTGGAGTTCTTCTTCTACTTCTTCTTCTTCATTGATCATAGGATGGGTTCCCGGTTGGCAGCCTGGGACTAGCAGGGTGGATGTCATTCTTCTTTTTCGTTTGATTTCATCCGTAGTCGGATCCTGCTCTTCTGTTTGATGATTGCTATGTATTGATGTATTCATGTATTCATGCTGTAGCTTGTGGTGAGTGTAAGCCTTTATCTGGTATTCTCATCTATTCAGTACATGGTATGTTGTAATGATATCCACCTTGCGAAGCGTCTTTGATATGCGCTTCTATCCTTAGTGGAACTTCCGAGTTCCTTGGGGATAGGACCGCATATTGGGCGTTACAAGTTGGTATCAGAGCCTCTACCGATCGCAGGAGACCTCTTGATTGATCGAACCGTTGACGAGTCTAGAAAAGAAAAACTATTTTGAGTCTAGTTATATATCGGAGAGTAGGAATTCTTTTTACTCCTTATCCCATTCGTCGCTCTGGTGAGGAATTGTGACATAGGTGTTTTGATTCTACTACTCTTCTCACTCAAAATTTTTAGGATCACGCGGGTATTTTCGGAATCGTTGCGATATCGGTGTGACAGAATTTTGTTCTTGGTGACTCCTGACCGTATGAATTGGACCCGGGGAGTTGAGCTCCAAGGGGTTCTTGTCACACTCACTATCGTTCCAGTTCCTGAATACCAGAGGACGCCGACATCAAAAAACTCTTCTATCTTGTTTGTGGTGAGAAAACCTCGACGTCACCCAGTACTGGGGAGATAGTTCGGGAGTACTACCTCGGCTAGCATAGCGGATGTTTTTTCGAAGGTCTGAGGTAGATGAATTTGCAGAGTTTCTCGGTTGTGTGTTAAGGGTTGCTGATGCAGTTGCAGCTGATTAGATTGTTGTTTGCTAAGTAGGTCCCTGGACCCGCAACCTGATCGCATAACCAAGAAGTTTTCCGAGTTCTTAGGTGGGAATTCAAGTAGTTACCTAGGATATCTTTCTGACAGATGCATGCTATGAGATTGGGGTTCGACGTCTAGTGGTCCGCCTGCTCATGGTAATTTTTACAGCGGTGCTCATTGCGTCTTAAAGAGCCCTTGTAGCTTTGTTATGGTTCGGGGACGCTTCGTAGTCTCGTACACTACCTTGTATGGATGGTCACTGTAAGATCGAGCCCGTGTGGTCCCCACCATGAAAATTTCAGACGAAATCTCTATCATATGTTTGTTCCGGCTTATTCTCCAAGACAAATCCTTTGTTTTGTTTTTGTTGTGGTATTCATGTTGCTTCAAAGTCCACAAGTGAGATCCATATCTTTCCTAAGCGGTGTTCTCATATTTCTATTATAATACTAATCCTTTTGACCGACCGTATTTTCATGGAAATTTCTTTTCAACCGGTGTGCTTCTCTTCGAGTTAATTCAATCTTCTTCACCATGTGCAAGATCAATTCTCAGTTTTCTCAACGGAGTTCATTCCATCCATCCTAAGTTGTCTTTATTTTTCCCACCCTCCCACCCTTTTTCTTCGCGGAGTCAAAATCCTCAAATCAAGTATCCATTTTACTCATGAGAAGTCTCTCCATTCTTTCCTTCAATGTTCTTAGCCGGTGATTTCTCGTGAAGATGCTCAGGAGCTACAAGTTCGTCATTCTTCATTCTCGTTTTCTTCTCCGGTGGTCTAAATTCAAGCTTCGTTGTTGATCATATCCCTTTTCGTTGATTCAAATATTTTCCCATGTTGGAAGTTCGTATCCAAGCTTCTCTTGTTTATTCGCCTCTCTCTATTCTTTTCCGGTGCGAAGAAATTATCTCACAAGATTTGTGTTTCCATTCAAGATCCGTTCGAGCTATTTCGTGGTTGTTATTTCATTCAAGCCATTCAAATCTAACCGGTGCGATCTCTCTTTCTAAGCAATCATGTCAACGTTGTTTCTTTTGAGTGGGCCCGTAACCCATAGGTCTTCTCCCAGGATCTTATCTGACTCTTCTAATTTTCTCGGAGTTATTCTCAAATTCTTTCAAAGTGTGACGGAAGAATGAATTTTCATCAATCAATTGTCTTCTCTGAGATTTCCTTCAATTCCTTTCATTAGATTTAAATCTTCACCTTTTCATTGTTCTAGAGTGTCTCAACAAATCATGGTGGTGTTTCTCATCGTCACTCTCAGCTTTTGAAGACCGAAGAAGAGTTTCTTGTAAATCATATCCGTTCTCTCGAATATTCATGGTTCAAGCTTGTTGTTATCCTCTGAAATTGTTCCGATCATGAGAAATTCTTTTCATACCCATCCGAGGCATTTCAGGAGTGTTTTCGTTTAGATTCTCTGGTGGCCATCATTTCAGAAGAATTCTTCGTTCTCAACGTTCATCTCCCATTCTCAAATTCTTCTGGTGCCTCGTAAAAGTATTCTCTAATAAGCTCGTCATCTCTTCGTTCTCTTGTATCTAAATTCCCTCAAGTATCTTTGTTCATTTCTAATTCTTCCCGGTGATTCGTTCTCTTTTCTTTGTTTGTTTTCAATTCGTAAGGTGGTTCATTTAAGATTCCTTTTCCGTTGTTATCGTATCAATTCATTCATTCTTTCAAAATCCTACCGATGGTTCATTGAAGACCTTCCCAAGTTTACGCTATATCTCTCTTCAATCTTTTCAAGAAAAATAAGTGGCATGCCAATCCGTTGCTTGTCGTCAATTTAAGTTGATGAAGGGTAAGCATGACATAATTCTTATTCTTATTTCACCAAGGTGATTTAATTCTTCTTCCGAAGTTCATCCATGATATCAATTTCTCGTTTCTAAGTTGTTCATCTTTTCTTTCCGGAGCTCCAAGTTTTCTCGGTATCTCATCACGAAGCTCCATCTAAATCATTACAAGGCTTCAATCTTCTTCTCTTCAATTTTCACTTCCATGTTGTCATTCTTTTATTATCGGAGTTCTTTCTGGAGGCTCTACATGGTGGTTCATCAAAGATTTCATTCATTCTCGAAGTGTTTGTCAAGATTCTTGTTGGAGGAGCTCAAGTATTCTTCGTCTTGCATTTCGAAGTACAATTAGTTCTCCATTGTCTTTTGAGGTGGTGTTTCGCATCTCTTCATAACTCTCAAGCAAATTGTTTCCGTTAGTGGCAGAATTTCACCTCAAGTTTTGAGATGTTCCATAAGCCCACGGGAAGCATATCTTTTGGGTGATTGATTCATTCAACAAATCCATTCAAGCATTCGTCGTTAGCTTGCTCTTTCGAGTTCTTGATGGTAGAAGGTGTCGGTTCCTTATCCGTTCTTTTGATTTGTTTCGGAGCATCGCGTTGTTCCTCTCTTCGAAGTATCATCTCATTTCGACTAGTTCATGTTCTATTTCCTTTCTTCTATTTTCAGCCGAAGTGCTGTCCGAATTCTTTCGTTCTTGTTCCTTGACAATCTCGTTTTAACCGGAGTGGTTTCAAAGTCTATCTTTTCCCATGAGCTCTTGGTTCTCGCCGTATTCCTTGTTCCTCTTGCCTAACGGAGTGTTTTCAATTTCGTTCATCTCCATCATGTCATTTCTTCAAGTTTTTCAAACTCTCAAGGTTCTTTGGTTTCACTCATGTGTCCAAGAAGCAACTTTGTTTTACGTCTTCCTCTTCCTCTTCTAATTCCAAGATCTCGGGGCGAGATCTCTTATAAGTGGGGGAGAGTTGTAACAGCCCAAGACCGAGACCTTCATTATTTTCGTGATATGTTCTTGCTTGGATGCTATGTTGTTGTTGTTGTGGCTCCATGTTATTATTATTTTTGCATCATGCATCATGATCATCCTTGTTTGCTTTGCATGATTATTTATTGTGTTGTGATCTTGTGTGCAGCTCCATCCTCTCCTCTTCATCATTCTTTTTCCACCTTGTTCATCTCAGCCAAAACCTTGATCTATGCAAAACCCCATCATCTAGCTTCTTCATTCCATTCACCCAATTGTTTTCAAGTGGCATTTTTCGTATCTCAGAAAAATGTTCACCATTTTTCTTAAATCCCTACACCATGTCAATAACCTCTCTTCCGAATTGCAGCCCATTTGGATATGCTCTGGTTGGACTTCCAAATTATCCAAGTTTGAATTAAATTCAAACTCGATTTAATTTTCAGTCTTTAAAAATTGCCAGGACATTTTATTAAAATTGTGCATATTACCAGCATTCCAGAGATATTTCTATCTCAGCCTGAAACCTCTCCAAACTCCCTGTAGATTTCCCTCTACTGTTTCTGTTTGAAGGAACAAGGAAAAGGAAGAAAGGCCTACCTGGGCCGACCTCACCTGGGAGCGCCCTGGCCCAGCAGCCTCCAGCAGCGCAGCAGTAGCCGCCGCTAGCGCTCGCCTCCTCCCTGCGCTCTCTCTCTCCCCCGGGTAACTCCTACATGGATCACCTCCCTGGACCCACTGACAGCGACTCCCTCCTCTCCTTTCCTTCCTCCTCTACCAGGCACTCCCTCTCACAGTAAAAACTAGAGGGGCAACACACATGGCTACCGTGACCACCACGACCCGTCGCCCTCCTCCTATAAATCCATGCCGCGCCCTAGGGTTTCCCCCTTCCTCCTCGTTCATCTCTGCGCCGCCGCCACCCGGTAGGTCCAAGCCCACGCCACCATAGCCGACGCCCGTGCCATGGCCGAGGAGAGCTCGGGCTCTTCTCCGGCTTGATCCTCACCGTAGCCGTCTTCTTCTCCCACGGGAACGTCATGGATGCCTCCGTCTTCTTCCACGACCACGCACGTGACCACACGGACTCCCGGAGCTCCTTCCTCTCCGATGACTCCTTCCTCTGCTTCGGCTCTGCGCGCGTACCCGAGCACCACCGCCACGATCAGCACATCGTCTTGCCATCCCCGTTCACCTCCGACCTCGTTCAACTTCAGCAGCACCCCCTCGGTGAGCAGCCGCTCCTCCCAGCCCTCTTCGGTTCGAGTTCGTCGTTGTAGCCGTCGATCCCATCGTGTCCGAGCTGCGGCTGCCATGCTATCGCCATGGCCGATTTTCAACCAAGCCGATGCTCTGTTCCGCGGCACACGCACCCTCACCCAGACACCCGTGCATGCACAGCCTTTTTTTCCACACACCCGCAACTCACACGCTTGGCCAAGCGATTGCTCAAGGGCATGGTCGAACGTCTCGACCAGCAAGGCCAGCCCTTGTTTGGTTTGTCTTGTTTCAGTTTTCACTGATCTTGTGAATCACCTAGCACCGAGCAGCTCTCCTTGCACAACCACCGATCCAACCTGCTGGTCACCGCAGCCGCACTGCCTCGCCTCGCTGTGCGCCGTAGCCGAGACGAGCACCAGCTTGATGCTCGAGCTCCGACCTCCTTCCTCTGCTCACCTGCAGCACACGCACGCCTCTCCTGACACACGCGCATGCGCACACCCACACCTGCACACCAGCGCCTCGCTTGCCACAGCATGCGCAACACCCGGGGTGCACCCTGCTCGCTCCTCGAGCGCACGCTGCCGTGCGTGCCCAGTGATGGCCATAGAGCAATCTGTCTCTGTTCGTTATTTTTAAGTTTGGTTTAGATCTGCTCGAGTTGGTGTGTGAACTAGAGCCGAACCCATCTAACATCATAGATGCATTATGGCTCAACTGGTTGACCATGCCTCCAAACATCCTTGCGGTCCTTGGTTTGAAACCCAGCTCGCCCCTTTTGCCTCTATTTTGTTTTTCTTTTGTCAACACACACACACACACACACACACACTCTCAGCCACTTGGGCCTAATCCTCTTCTGGGCCGCTGCACTGTGAAGCTTCAGGCCCGTGCATGTTTTGTTTTTCTGCCGGTGGTTTACTTATGTTTTAGTGCATTGCATAGTTACATTCATGCCATTGTTTTAAAAATGCTAATAGTTAAATAACCATGCATCAGATTAAAATGATCTATATATGTAAAATGCTTACAATTTTGTGTAGTTTCATAATATCCAACTTTGATCCATGATAAAAATGTTTAAGATTGTTGTTTGCATTAATTTGCATAAATAACATGCTAAAATGATTTATTTCATAACTAAATAACCGTAGCTCCGAATTAAATAAACTTTATATGTAATTTGGGTAGAAAAATGTGTAGTTTAACATGGTTCACTTTATTTTGTTGTTTAACAATTTTAAAATTGTTTTTAGGAAGAACAGTAGCAAATTCGAAAATTACATATGGGCAATTTCCGGAATTGTTATGTGTTGTTTCCGGCCTCATTTAAATTGCCTAGATAGGTAGATTAATTATGCTTCACCTCTTGTCATGTTTAACAACATTTAAAATTATTGTGTACATAAACGGGAGTGAATTAAGTAATTGATTGTTGAGTTTCGTCAATATGCACTCGTTGCATATTGAGATTCACTTAATGTGTAGTAGTTGTTTGTTGCATCTTTGCCATGCTATGCATCTTTAAACCGGACATGCATCATACTTGTTTGCACATCATGCCATGTTTATGCTTGTGTGCTTACCATGTTATTTGCTTCTTTCCGGTTGTGCTTCTTCTCGATAGTTCCGGTTATGTTGCGAAGTGTGAGGATTCGTTCGTCTACGTTGGTTCGTCTACTTCATGGATTCGGTCTTCTTCCTAGCGGGATTTCAGGCAAGATGACCATTACCTTGGATATCACTACTATCTTTGCTTGCTAGTTGTCTCAATGCTATCGCTATGTCTCGCTACCTACCACTTGTTTGTCAGCCTCCCATATGCCATGATACAGCCTCTAACCTTCCACCATCCCAGCAAACCGTTGTTTGGCTATGTTACCACTTTGCTCAGCCCCTCTTATAGTGTTGCTAGTTGCAGGTGCAATTGCAGTTTGTTCCATGTTGGGACATGGATTTCATGGGATATCACAATATCTCTTATTTAATTAATGCATCTATATACTTGGTAAAGGGTGGAAGGCTTGGCCTTTAGCTTGGTGTTTTGTTCCACTCTTGCCTCCCTAGTTTCCGTAATACCAGTGTTATGTTCCTTGATGAGCGCTTCTAACCCATGTGGGGTTTTCTGGGGACCCCCTTGCTTATTCATCTTAGGATATAACTTCTCCAGCAAGGCCCGACATTGGTTTTAAAAATTTGCCCAACATAATAATACTGATAATTAATTAATGCATAGGGAGTTAGCGCTACCCACGAATTCTTAATTCCACATAATACAGGGGGGCCAGTGCTGATGGTGCTGGTCCAGAACTATAGCACTGTGCGGGGCCACCCCTAGGCAACTTGGGGTCTTTTGTCACCTGTACACGTAGTTTATCCGGTCGTGGCCTGAGAACGAGATACGCGCGGCTCCTATCAGGGCGTCGGCACGCCGGGAGGTCTTGCTGGTTTAGTTTTACCTTTGACGAGTGGCTTGTCCACTGGGATTCCTTATCCTAAGCATCATGTTATCATGGTGTGAGGATGTTCCATTGGATGCGTGTGGTAATTTATAATGGACTACTTGGAGCACCCCTGCAGGGTTAAATCTTTCGGAGAGCCGTGCCTGCGGTTATGTGGTGACTTGGAAATTTATAACCTCCGGTTGTAGAGAACTTGACACTTAAGTCAATTAAAATACACCAACCACGTGCGTAACCGTGATCGTCTCTTTTCGAGGGAGTTCGGGAAGAGAACACGGTGGGGTCCTGTATGAACCGTAAGTAGGTGTTCAGGATCACTTCTTGATCATATTAATTTGCGCCCATTTATGCGTAGTTACTCTTCTTATTCTTGTACTCGTAAGTTAGCCACCATACAATGCTTAGTGCTTGCTGCAACCTCACCACTTATCCATTCCATACCCATTAAACTTTGCTAGTCTTGATACCCATGGTAATGGGATTGCTGAGTCCTCGTGGCTCACAGTTTACTACAACAACAGGTGCAGGTACAGGTAAAGCGATGATTTGACGTGAGAGTGATGCATGTTTGCTTTTGGAGTTCTTCTTCTGCTTCTTCTTCTTCGTCGATCATAGGATGGGTTCCCGGTTGGCAGCCTGGGACTAGCAGGGTGGATGTCGTTCTTCTTTTTTGTTTGATTTCATCCGTAGTCGGATCCTGCTCTTCTGTTTGATGATTGCTATGTATTGATGTATTCATGTATTCATACTGTAGCTTGTGGCGAGTGTAAGCCTTTATCTGGTGTTCTCATCTATTCAGTACATGGTATGTTGTAATGATATCCACCTTGCGAAGCATCTTCGATATGCGCTTCTATCCTTAGTGGAACTTTCGAGTTCCTTGGGGATAGGACCGCATATTGGGCGTTACATGGCCATAGACCAGGTTAGGCCAAAAGACTAAGCTTGGGGTAGTACGTATTCTCACCGATATTTCATTCATGCTATCACATATTCATTTCACTTGTCGCTTGTCGGTGTTCATTGTTTTCTTTGTATTTCCTTGTTCGCTTTTATTTGTTTCTTCTGTGTGTCTGAAACAACTTCAAAAATCCAAAAAAATGTTTCCCGCTTCTTTTCGGTTTTTCTTTTCCTTTTAGTTAGTTCGTAGTATTAAAAGAAAACCCAAAAATATTTCTTGTTTCTTCTTTTGTCATTTGTTGGGAGTTCTTTTGTGTAAATAGTTTTTCTCGCTTTTAGTTTTTTTTCTTTCGTTCTCCTTATTCAGAAAACCTAAAAACTCCAAAAATATTGTAGTGTGTTTCTCTGAATTTTTTTTCTTGAGTCGTCGTATGGAGAAGACTTCGTAAGAACTTTCTAGTGGCTCTTATGTGCTTTACTATTGATCTAATGAAAGGCCAAATATTTCTTTGTCTTCTCCTGTGTATAAAGTGTTTGCCAATTTCAGCTTAGTCCATGTCACACTTGCACTATTTATTTTTACACTCATTCACCTTTGTTTAAACCGAGATATTTCATTTGAAAAGAGATATTCGATCCGATATTGCTACTAATGACTAATGAATGCAAAGGATTCCACAAATCCTCTCTTTGATGTGTTTCCATAGGAAATGGGCTAAAAAGGGAAGAAATCATGTGTGGGAATGGAAAGGAAGGAGAATGGAAGCAGAAGGATTCAACAGGAGGCGTCTCTACAAAAACGGAGCAAAAGACGGTGTTCCATACGGGCGCACGCGCCCGTATGAGCGCCTGTATGGCATGGAAACCGAGGCAGATCGTCCACCTATACAACTTTTATAAAGGGGACCCCATCGAATTGTCAACATAATGAGCATGGGGTGAGCGTCAACAGTAGCCAGAACACTTTCATCATCATCTTCATCCACAAACCCTAGCCGCCGCCATTTCCATCTCCATAGCCACCATCACCAGCATAGTGCTTCCTCATCTAGTTCATACTTGTAATCGTGCATCGCACAAGCCATCCATTGTAAGCCATATTTGCAATCAATCAATCTTTAAGATGTGTTCTTCAATGTTTTCTTCTCGTGATATGATCTCCATGTGTGAGTAGTTCGGTAAGGTATGGGTTGCAACCCTTTGTATTTGTTGTGGGGATCAATGGAAGGGCTTTGAAATAATGTCCCGTATGTGTGAAATAAAATTGTTTTGTAGATGTCTCTTGTCTTGTCCACGATCTTCATACCTGCAGGTACCTAGGATCATGGAGATCGAGCACCGGTGAGGCTAAGAGCGAGGAGACCGTGAAGTGTTATATCGAACACCGGTGACGTTAAGGTTCAGTAGGGTAAAATGGATCATATCCTTGGAGATATGAGGCGTAGTCATTCAATGCTCAAAGCTCTTGTCTAATTTTATTATCTTAATTATTGAGGCAACCCCACACGACGGATAGGGACTGTGGTAGGACAACCGATTCTTGATGCAGGACTCATGCCGGTCAAGATGTTATTTGGACACATCCCCCACTTCGATCCATAACAAGCACATCTCGATGGGTGACTTCCAGCGCACAAATTAAGATCATATCTGGTCCCAACACAAATACATGGTTGTAAGCATTAAGACCTCATACCCGTACCACTTTTTATTATAAATGTTTGAATCAATATTTGCTTGCTTGATCCGGTCAAAAGCTGGATTTGACACTTTGACAAAAGCTTGCTAGAGACCATCGCTTCAAGGGAATCTTCCTCTCGTCGGTTCGATAACTCAGGGTCACCTCTGGGGAAATAGGTGCAGGATACACTTTTCTGTTCCATTACTGCATCAATAAATGGAGGTATCAAGCCCTTTTTTTGGCGCCATTGCCGGGGAGGAGTTTAGTATTCCTAGTCTTTGTGTTTAGAGTTTTTGTTAAAGTTAATTTTCAGTTTTTGTTTTTGCTTTTCTGTTTTTAGTTTAAGTTAAATTTTTGTTGCAAGTCTTGTCAGCAATAACTTCATGGCTCGTAATGTTGGGAGTTTGGCTACTCCCAGCAATAACTTCATGCGTGAACCTATAACACAACCCGAGGTTGCAGCACTGAGTATGAGATCAAACTGAATTTAGTTTCCATGGTTCAACAGGACCAATTTGGATGCTCTGCTTCTGAGGATGCCGGTATGCACTTGCATAATTTTACTGAATTATGCAACATGACACACATTAAAGATTATGACCCTGATGCTCTGAAATTGCGTCTATTTTCTTCCTCTCTGAAAGGAAAAGCTAAGGAATGGCTTCTAGCTCTACCTAGAGGCAGTGTTACTTCTTGGGCCAATTGTTGTAGTAAATTTTTATCTAAGTTTTGTCCACCTACAAAGATTATGCAATTACGTTCTCAGATTATAGGTTTCAAGCAGGAAGAACGTGAGCCACTAGCGCTTGCGTGGGATAGGATGAAAGAAGCTTTAAGGAACTGTCCCAATCATGGAATGGATGAATGGTTAATCCTTCATATGTTTTATAATGGTTTAAATCACATGTCAAAACTATGCTTGATATAGCTGCAGGAGGAACAATCATGGGAAAGCCCATAGAACATGTCAAGAAACTACTAGATGATATGCAAGAGAACCATGCCCAATGGCATGTTGAAAGATCCACCACCAAGAGGGTGAATGCCATTGAAGAAAGTAGCACGGAGTTGATAGCCAAACTTAATGAACTTATCTCCGTGATGAAAGGTAAAGAAGAGGTAAATGTGAATGCCATCACTAATGAAGAAACTAGTGATGTGAATTTTATTGCTCGTAATAGCTACAATCCTAATTGGAAAAATAATGGTTATGCTCCTAGATTTCCATATCCTAGTAATGGAGGAGCATCCAATAATTTTAATGGAGCTAATGGTAGCAATAGAAATACTCTTGAAGAAACTCTTAAAAGTTTTATTGCTAGTCAGACTAAGCAAAATGAAAAGTTCAAGAATATCTTGAAGCACCATGATAACTTACTTGGTCAAATGACCAGTAAGGTTGTTGGACTAACAAATGATGTGCAGATACTTGAAGGAAGATCCAAGAATATGGAAGCACAAGTGGCTTAAATTGCAGAGAGCCAAACATTAATTTTAGCCAAGTTTGCAGGTAAACCGGAGCCTAACCCGGTTGAAGATGTTAAATGATGAGAAGAAATGAAGAGAAGGCCGAAGTACTTGACACAAGCCATCTTCTAGAGTACAATTACACTGTTGCTGATTTTGTAAAGATGATATCCATGAAGTATCCACTACCTGAGGTAACTAATAACGAAGCATATAATGTCTTTGTTGAACAAGTTGTAGCTAAGGTACGTGAACTTGATCATGAAACGAAGAAGCTTTACAGTAAGTTACCAGCTAAGCAAGAAGATGATTTTGAACCTACAATAGAGATTGAGATTAGATTGAATAAATTCAGTGCCATATGTGGTCTAGTGGCTAGTGTTTCCACTATCACTAAATCTGTTTATGATAGTTTCAATCTAGGTCCTAATGCTACTACTGAGAGTATATTGAATATGGCTAATTCTACTTTTACTCAGGCAGTAGGCATTAAGCATGGAGTTATAGTTCAAATTAATGATTGCCCTATCATGATTGATCTTGTGATAGTAGATATGCCTGAAGATCCAATTGCCCCTATAATTCTTGGTAGACCTTTTCTAAGGACTATCAAAGTTGTGATAAATGTGTTTGAGGGGAATGTAAGATTTGACTTACCAGCTAAAGATCCTTTTGAGAGACATTTCCCCAGAAAAAAGAAAATGAAGACCTACACAGGAGAAGGCATCATCGTGATTGCCAGAAGCTATGGTCTCAGTGTGTTTGCACCAACTTGATCACTACTACGGTCGAGCTAACCGACCAAAAACAAGCGCTTCATGGGAGGCAACCCACGCGAATAAAGTAGACAAGTAAGTTTTTGTTTTTGTTTTAATAAAAGAGTGATTGAAGTTCTTTATAAAGAAGTAAGTTTGGAAGAGTTGTTCTAATGAAGGCTTTGCTATGTGCAAGTTGAAATATATGTCGTATTGATGTTTGGATGCCTGGAAATATGTCTATGTATTGCTTTGGAACTTACCCCGCAGGAGAACAAAGAAAAAGAAAAGTTTCGGAAGAAACTGATCAAAGGACGGCCTTTAAAATGACCGCAGCGGTCGTATGGCCTGCTAGAGGTTCCAATGCAAAACAACCAGAGACATCAGAGTGATCGACTGCATTTCAAACGAGCGCAAGCGCTCGTTTCAGCGGTCATTTGAAATCTCTGCAGAAATGAGAAAGATTCCAGAGCATTTGATGACGTTCCAAATGGGTGCGTCCGCCCGTTCAAGCGGTTGTATGACAACCTCGACCAGAAGAAGAAAAAGATCAGAACGAAAGACGGCGTACCAAACGGCCGCCGCCGCCCGTTTCAGTGGTCGTTTCATTTATACACAGACGTAGGTAAGTCATCAGGGTGAACGACAACATTCCATACGGGCGCATGCGCTTCTATGAGCAGTCATTTGGACCCCTGGCAGCCACAATAAGCCCGAGGAAGAAGGTAATCACCCCCATCTATCTCTTTTCTTCTTCCTCCTCATCCAAACCTCCCCAAACCCTAGGAAAACTTCGCCTGATCTCGCTACTCGCTCGATTTCAGTTCAAATCCTTCTGTGTGATCGATCTACGGTATATTTCTCCTCCAATCCCCAATTTATTTTTCGCGAATCCGTGTTCTACATGCCTAGCATTGACATGACTAGGAGATGCATATTTTTGATCCAAATTTGAGTTTGGCTTGGATCCGTTGATGTTTTTAGAGGAGTATGATGTTCTGACTACCGTAGGATCAATTTTGTTGGACTGAATTTTTTTTTGTTTTGTAGATGTTTACAAGGAGGTCTACTCGTGTACGTGGTGCTTCGAGTTCATCCACCGTACCACCACAACAAGTTTTCACTCAGGGGATCGTCTCCACCGACCGTGAAGCTAGGAAGAAATTTCGAAAGCTCAATACAAGGAAGATCAAAGCAACCAAATGGGCTTGCGCGACAACACTCGCCAAGCTTGGTATTACTAATGATTTCAATTTGCTTTGGCAAAATGTCGGGTTGCATCATTTTGTTTATCAGGGATGGGAGACATATAAACGCATGACACTTGAGTTTCTTAGCACTCTCTCACATACTGTTGGTTTGGTGCTAAATGCATATGAGGAGGAGGGGATCATTTTCCGTCTCCTGGACCAAGACTTCAACATCACTCTCGGAGAGTGGTGTAATTACTTGCGCTTCACCAACAATGATGATGATCTTAGATATGTTTATGATTTCACTAACCCGCACCCAAGGTAATCCTTCAATTTGATGAGCATACATTGCTCAAGAGCCAGTTGCACTGAAAGTCCTGTTATACGTTATTTATATTATGTTATCACTAACTCGTTGCAGGCATGAGGAGAAGTTTCTAAGGTGAATGATGAGAACATGATAGTTCTCAAGAAAGCAGCAAACCTTGACGTCGGTTATTCGCCCAACTTAGGGGCAATACTTTTGCTACACCTCGTGCATCAAGCAAATCATGCACAAGGAGATATCGTGTGTGGAGGAGTGATCACCATGTTGGCCAACTCCCTTGGTATCAACTACAATTACCTTCACCCCATTGTAGGTAACACCCTTGTTAATATTCGTGTTCTCACTAGCGCTAGAATGGTAGTAGTTCGTAATGGCCGTCATTGCATCAGAATTCCTGGAGTGGCATACTTGTTGCCTACTTCTATGCCTAACCGTTTTTCCATAGAACATGGACAATTGCATTATGTTGCACAGGCAGGAGATGCAGCTTTTGACCAAGAAGGCCCAGAACCAGAACAAATAGATGAAGAAGATCTCGCCACCAATGAAGAAGAGGAGCAGCCCCAAGAACAACCACAACAAGGAAATTGCACCACCTATGCGGACCTCAACAGCCTCCAGGGCTCTATCCAAGATATGAGCAACCTCGTCGAGTCTCTTCGAGGCACGTCCGCTTACATGAACATGAACTGCTCCAACTAGAGCCAAGGATGGGCTCCTGACCAACCGCCACAATGATCCCGCCAGTTTGGGCTTGCAAAAGCTTAAGCTTGGGGGAGGTCATCACGACTTCTACATCAAGATGTGGCGGTATTATTTGAATAAATTGTAATGAGGTTGTACTTAAGCTCATGGAGCTTCAAAACACTCGTGTTGGTTTGTTCCAACATTTTGCTTTTATTCGCTTTTGCCTTTGCAATTTTTTTTTGCAAGTTAGTTTTCAAAAACCCAAAAAAACCAAAAAAGAAAGAATAAGATTTGCTTTGCTCTTTATTTTTCTCCTTGGAATTCGTTTGCATTTTGTTTTCAGAGGAGCAGATCTACAGTGGGCAACGAGGAATGCAAGAGTAAGGAAGAGAAGTGTGTAAATTCGCAACCGTGAAGGTATGTCCTACGACTCCCATCTTTTCCACTTGAAATACTTAGAGTAGATGTAGTAGTAGTATGTGTGATATGTGCAAATGGGAGTGAGTCTTGATAATTAAGACAAATGTTTTGTTCTAGTAGCTAAAATAATTTTGCAACCTTTGTTCTATTTAGTTTAGACAACCAAGACTTTTCGTGGGACTATTTTTGAATGAAATGATCTTAACTAAGAATAACCATGCACAAGAGAAAGTCTTCAAAGACTTGGGAGTTGAGAAAAATTGTTGCAGAAATGATGTTTGAAATTCTCAACCCCATGTTGTTAATTTTAATAGACTTGATAGCACTTGTGGATTAAATTTGCTAGAAGAACTTAGTTGAAGGGTGAACGAGATTATGCCAAAAATCTATGTTGTATCTCTTACATGGTGCTTCAGCTTCTTGTTGGTGCCATGGCCCCGCTACTCTATGCACGTGTATGTGTGTAAATGTGGCTTCGTCACCTTTCTTGATGTTATGCTGAGGACTCCGCTAGCTAATGAATGATCCACCAAGAGCGATAGCTCAGATTTTGGCTATCAGTTTGTTACCTTACATAGTTGCAACACTACAAACACATATTATTCGGCTTTCTCTTGAATGGGTGTGTATGTGGTAAATAAAGGGGACTGGTCAAAAGAGCTCGAAAGAGACATATATCAAAGGTCCATAGTTCCCAAACATTAAGCCACAGCAAAACTCTGTGCATGATCACTTATTTGGCATAATCCCTTCACGTGACAACCAAAGTTCGGACAAACAATGATTGAAATGAAATGCTTAAGAGCCTTGGGGAGGAAATAATTGTGGGTGTGCTTATGAGCACTAGAGGATCATATTTTTCTACATGCTTTTCACTCCCTAACATATGTTTTTATGGCTCTATCAAAAGAAAACTCTTCCGTGCATTCCCGGTAAGCAAGTGTTGTCTAGAATAAATAGAATAGAGTGTTGCAAAGTTGTTTTATCTAGTAGATCAAGAACTTGTGTGGATTATCTTTGCTTCACTAACACTTGCACTATAACCATGCCACCACTACAGCTATGCTAAGTTTTCGGGTCAAGAAGCGGAGGGCTATCTAGGTGTACCGATCATAAGTGAACCAAAACCTTCTCGTTATTTCAGTTTAAACAACTGAGTTACTTATGATTTGGATTTCTCTTTGTGTTGCTCGAGGACGATCAAGTTTAAGCTTGGGGGAGTTGATGAGTTATATTTTTACACTCATTCACCTTTGTTTAAACCGAGATATTTCATTTAAAAAGAGATATTCGCTTTGATATTGCTACTAATGACTAATGAATGTAAAGGATTTCACAAATCCTCTCTTTGATGTGTTTCCATGGGAAATGGGCTAAAAGGGAAGAAATCACATGTGGGAATGGAAAGGAAGGAGAATGGAAGAAGAAGGAATCAATAGGAGGCGTCTCTACAGAAACAGAGCAAAAGACGGCGTTCCATACGGGTGCGCGCCCGTATGAGCGCCCGTATGGCGTGGAAACCGAGGCAAATCATCCACCTGTACAACTTTTATATTGGGGACCCCAATCGAAATGTTATCAGAACAAGCACGGGGAGACCATCATCAGCAGCCAGAACACCTTCATCATCATCTTCATCCACAAACCCTAGCCGCCGCCATTTCCATCTCCATAGCCACCATCACCACCATAGTGCTTCCTCATCTAGTTCATACTTGTAATCGTGCATGGCACAAGCACTACAAAAAAAGACACTTCCGTGACATTATGGCCTGAACGAAAACTTTTTCTGTCATGGATATGACAATTCTATGACTATAATTGTGACAAAAACACGTATCATCATAGATGTGGTGGGCTCCTACTTCTATGACAAAAAATTATGACAGAAAATGGGCTTTTCATTCTGGTCGGGTGTCGGGCCCCTTTTTCCGGAATAAATCACAGAATAGCCCCAAGTCATACCAGCGCCAAGATCAAAACAACTGGTGGACTCCCTTGATATAGATAACCAGTACATACATAATATTACACAGGGTTGAGCTAGAGTGCTCAACATTTTATTACAAACTTGTCCATATAAGATGGTGGTAGAATATGACAGTGGTGTGATGATATTACAACACTGATACAATAAAGTAAAGTCAAGCGTTAGTGTGAGGCTTGGCTATTTATTTGTGTTGCGGAAGCACTACGGATGATACACGTGGTAGACTCCAAGATCACAGGTTGACTGACTGGGAACACCTCTAAGCGTTGGGCTCGCTAGCGCACTCTTCTTCCACAAGCTCGTCTTCCTCCAGGTCTGGCCAAATTAACAAGCCAGGGACAAGCCTGTGAGTATGTTGGAATGTACTCACAAACATTATGAACAAAAGATATACCGAATGCATATGCTCATGATGGACCATATTAAATGCATATGCTGACCGGAATTAACTTATGGCATGATAAATAGTAATATGGTGTGCATAAATAATTATATAACTTCTGTAATAAATAAAATGGAACATCAGGCGTTGGACCACCCGAGAAATTCAAAGAAGAATGCCAAACGGGTGTCTGAAAGCGACGCCTCGAGAGGTCTTGAAAAGAAATGCCAAACGGGTGTCTGAAAGCGACGCCTCGAGAGGTCTTGAAAAGAAATGCCAAACGGGTGTCTAAAAGCGATGCCTCGAGAGGTCTTGAAAAGAAAACTGAGTATCCAGGTGGACTAGCCATCCCAAGTGATACTCGGAAAATAAAATAAAACTGAGTATCCAGGTGGACTAGCCATCCCAAGTGATACTCAGAAAAGAAAATAAAACTGAGTATCCAGGTGGTCTAGCCATCCCAAGTGATACTCAAAAAAGAAAATAAAACCAAGTATCTAGGTGGTCTAGCCATCCCAAGTGATACTCAGAGGTTGCACATAGAAGAAAAGGTTAGTCCACAATAATATCCATGATAACAATAATATTCATGATAGCATCAGTTGTGGCAACAATTATCCTGCAAAAGTGAATCATGCTCAATTTTAATTATTTCCTCCGAAGACCGACACCGGGACCGACATGACCCTTCCCAGTTAACGTCCTTGACCGAGGACACGGCTATTCGAATAGGTATAACTCTGCAGAGGGTGTACTCTTTACCCACAAGTAAAGGATTTCTTTAGCCAGCACCAAGATACTGACTAATTCCCATTACGTTCTTTGGGTTGAAAACACACCTAACCAGCACACACCAGATTGACTTTTCGGATGCCAGGAATCACCCAAAGCATCGTTCAAGAAAAACTCTAAGTCGGGGAGACCATCGTCTCGAATAGCATGGATCACTATTAATACGCGCGGATTACAAGGGGTGCCCCCCTCTCGGCCCAGCCGGATATACCCATGCCCCCTGACCCGATGACTGGCATTAGTCCATGGCCATGGAACCCTCATCACGGCCCCTCTATGTGGTGTATACACAGAAAGGGGTTAGCAACTTACTAGACCGTACTTCCCTCGCGGGGAGACAAGTGGCAGCACGGTATTTAGCTAGGCTTGACGGAACAAGACTCGATCTAGGGTAGGCACGGTATTTAACTAGTGTTGTTATTATGACTGGCATGCTTCACATGCCACTGTGACACCATCGTGTCGGATGTGACTCGTGCCTACCAGCACGTCCAGGGCAGGAGGTACACTCCTGGTTTCTCACCACTTTCTTCACGTTAGAAAGATTCTTTGATGCATGCAAGATATGCCAAAATGATATGACCACACATGCACATGCTATTTATCACATAACCGGTGATATCTCGAACGGATGCAACATGTATGCAATTCACCATATCCCAAGTTCAAAAATGCTTGCCTTGATCACAGTAGTCAGAAGATGATCACTCGAAATTCCCGGCAAAGTCCCCCTCTTCGTTTTCGAAAAAAATAAGAATTCAAATTAAAATTAATTTTTTTGCAACAGTACAAAAAGTTATCTCAAAATATTTTCAAATAAATACTAAAAAAAACTAGAGTGAAAAATAAGAATTTTAGAAAAATAATAAATTAAAAATGATTTGTGGTTTAAAAGTTATGAAGGTTTTAAAACTAGGGACTTCTTTGTAAAAATAAAAACTGCCAGCAGCTCCTTACGGTAAAAACAGAAAACGCCTCAGAAGAAAATATGCTTTCCAGTGCATAAAACGTAAACAGACAGAAAGCGCTTTCGATTAAATCAGAAAAAGATTAAAACGCTGACGGGTGGGCCCCACCCGTCAGGTTTGAATTCAAACGCGCCTCGCGCGCGTATACAGAGGAGGTGCAGTGATCACCGGTGACGATCGCCGGCGTTCCAGGAGGCGGCGATGGTACGGTTGAGTTCGAGGAGGCGTTCCGCGTCGACGGTTGGTGGTGGTGGTCGCCGGCGAGCACCGGAGCGATGGTGAGGTCGACTCGGGCGGACGGTGGCGTTGGGTGGTGTTCGATCTCGCCGGGGAGAGCTCCGGGTGTTAAATTGAAGCGTGGAATCGATTACATGGTGGACTAAAGAGCTATTGACGAAGTTTGAGTGGTGGAGATGGCCTACTGGCGTCGGGTGGTTCCGGGGATCCGAGGCGGATCGGCCGGCCGGAGATGGTGAAGACGACCTCCTTGAGGTCAAGGAACTGCGGGAAAGGTCGATTGGGAGTGTGTGTGGGTGGTGCGAGTACCGAACGGAGCTCAAGAGCTCCTTATATAGGTGAGCCAAGGTGGTCAGAGGAGGAGCGGATCATGCCGGAGTAACTGGGGGCGGCGGAGTTAGCTAGGGCCGATGACCTCGGTTGGTGGTCATAAGTGTGGTCGGTGGAACCCTCCCGAAGCGCCAGCTCGGACGGGGTTGAGCTCTATCCATCCCTCCCGTGGATGAGCTCCCGTACTGGCATGGCAGCAGTGAGCTGCTCCGGCGACTGCCAGGCGGGGTCGGGACGGCGCGTGGAAGCTGCAGAGGAGGGCGACGCATGGAGAGGAGGTAGGAGAGGGAGCGGTGGGAGTGATGGCGGCTGGTGGCCGTGTCGATCCGCTCGGCTGCCGCGGCCGAGGACAGTGGCCATTGCACTGGCCAGTTCCTATGCTGTCGGCGGAGAGCAACTGACAAGGGGTCCCCGGCGACTCATTTAAGCTCAATAGAGTGTGGATGAGGAGGAGATGGAGTGGAGTGCATCGTGCGGCGCCTAACTCTACTGTTGTCTGAACTTTGCTATTAACTGAATTTTTTGATAGTAGCTACAGTGTGCACACCAAGTGTATGATGAAATGCTAGATGGCTCTAGGTATTTTAGGCATTTTTGAGAACTTTTGTGGTGAGGTACTGAGGTATAACAGAGATGCTGGCAAAAATTCAGAATTTTTGGAGCAATTAAAAATAGGTTTTGATCAGAGAGATTGAATCTGGTTCAAATTTCATTTGAATGAAATTTGAAAATTTTAAACTGTGGAACAGAAGATTTTTGGTGAAATGGAGTGTGGGTACTATCAAGTAGTTGGAGTAATTTTTGTGGGTGCAGAAGTGTTGGATAAAAATGTAGTTCCTTTGTAAATGAAAGAAACTAGGAATAAATGAAATTCCCATTTTGGAATTCATTAAATATGGTAAAAAGATTTTTGTGGGGAGGAGAGGTGTTGGGTACTGTCCTAGGGTGTGAGGATGACTTGGGTGATAATTTAAAGTGTCAAAAATAATTTTTGGGAGAATACTAAGTGTTTGAAAGAGGAATGAAAGGCCATTTCATTGGAATAATTTTTATTATTCAAAAACTTTTCTGAAAGAAAATATCTTTGATCTTTCAAAAATAATTACCCAAGTAATAACTCATCAAATCAGAACCATTAAAAGAAATTTTGAAACCCAACTGAAAATTCAAAAGTGATTTTCAGAGCAGAAGCAAGAGAAGAAGAAAAATAGGGCCATACTAATTCAAAGTATTTCCTTTTAAAGAAAAGATTTTGAAAATCCAAAGAAAGTATTTTGGGGTGTTACAACACCTACCCCCCTTAAGAAAAATCTCGTCCCCGAGATTTCAGCTGTCCCTCGAATAGGTACGGATATTTGGTCCTTAGGTGATCTTCCCGTTCCCATGTTGCTTCTTCCTCGGTGTGATTACTCCACTAGACCTTGTAAAACTTTATCACACTCCGACGGGTTCTCTGTTGAGACTCCTCCAAAAAATTTATAGGGTGTTCCTTATATGTAAGGTCTGGCTGGATGTCTAGGTCCTGATGTTGGACTTGTTTGTTTGGATTACTGACACATTTCCTCAGCTATGACACGTGATATACATCATGAACATCTGACAATTCTGCTGGTAGCTCTAGTTGGTAGGCAACCTTGCCTCTTCTTGCAATTATTTTAAATGGTCCAATAAAACGCGGTGCCAGTTTCCCTTTGACTATCTGTGTAGTCCCCTCATTAGTGATACTCTGAGATACACATATTCATTAGGTTCAAAACTGATCTGACGGTGTTTCTGGTCATAATAGCTTTTCTGACGGCTTTGAGCTGCTTTCAGTCTGTCTCGGATAAGTTTTACTTTTGTTTCTGCTTCCTTGAGAACTTCTGGGCCGAAGATTCGGCTATCTTTGGTTTCAGACCAATTGAGTGGGGTACGGCACCTTCGTCCGTATAGGGCTTCGAAGGGTGACATTTTTAGACTGGCATAATAACTGCTGTTATATGAGAATTCCGCATATGGCAAACTGTCCTCCCAGCTGGCTCCGTAAGTAAGAACACAATCTCTCAACATGTCCTCTAATATCTAATTTATCCGTTCAGTCTGCCCTCCTGTCTACAAGTGGTATGTCGTACTGAATACCAGTTGCGTCCCTAAGGCTTGCTATAAGTGATCCCAAAACCTAGAGACAAACTAAATGCCTCTATCGGAGACTATGGTCTTGGGTACTCCGTGTAAGCAAACAATTCGGGAGAGGTATAACTTAGCAAGCTTCTGTGTTGAATATGTTGTTTTTACCGGAATGAAGTGTGCCACCTTGGTTAGTAAATCTGTGATAACCCAGATAGCATCACTCCCTTGTCGTGACCTTGGTAACCCGACGATAAAATCCATCCCTATCTTGTCCCATTTCCATTCAGGCACCCTGAGTGGCTGTAATAGTCCTGCTGGCCTCTGGTGTTCTGCTTTTATACACTGACAAGAGTCACAACGTGCCACATATACGGCTATATCCCTTTACATCCCGTGCCACCAAATTTTTTCCTGCAGATCCTTGTACATCTTGGTTCCTCCTGGGTGAATGAAGTATGGAGTGGTATGGGCTTCTGCCAAAATCTATTGCTTTAGCTCTTCCTTATTGGGTACGCATAACCTTTTCCCGTACCATAGGATTCCCTGACAATCAATGGTAAATTCGGAGGCCTTGCCTAAATTTACTTTTCTTTTAATTCCTTCGATGCTGGGGTGTCCTTTCTGGATTTCTTTGATCTGATCCTCCAATGCTGGTTTTATTTCCAGGCGAGCAATGGTTCCTTCCATGACTAGGACCATCTTAAGTTTGGCAAATTCTCAGTTGAACTCATGCTGTGAGAATTGCACACTGTCATTGTTGGTGCATGGATTCCGGCTGAGGGCGTCTGCCACAACATTTGCTTTACCCGGGTGGTAGTGAATTCCCACACAATAATCCTTAATTAGCTCGAGCCAGTGTCGTTGTCGCGGGTTTAGTTCTAGATGGGTGAAGATATACTTAAGACTATCCGTGTATATCTCGCATCAATTACCAAGAAGGTAATGTCGCCATTCCTTGAGTGCATGTATCACTGCTGCTAGTTCTAAATCATGAGTAGGATAATTTTCTTTGTGTCATCGCAGTTGTCTCGAAGCATATGCTACGACCTTTCCTTCCTGCATTAGTACACATCCAAGGCCCTTTCTAGAGGCGTCACAGTATATTTCAAAATTCTTGTGCACATCTGGCACGGTTAGAACAGGTGCCGTTGTTAACCTCTTCTTTAATTCTTGGAAACTTTTCTCACATGCTTCGGTCCACTCAAACTTTTTATCCTTCTTGAGCAACTGGGTCATGGGTTTGGCTATGGTGGAAAATCCTTCGATAAATTGTTGATAGTAGCCAGCCAAACCAAGGAAACTCCTGACCTCAGTCACATTGGTGGGTTGCTTCCATCCTAAGACATCCTTTACTTTACTTGGGTCCACTGCTATTCCATCCTGTGTCAGTACATGTCCCAAAAAACCAACTTCTCATAACCAAAATTCACACTTACTGAATTTGGCATATAGTTGATTTTTCTGTAATTCTTTCAGGACTATACGAAGATGTTGCCCATGGTCTTCCGGTGTCTTGGAATAAATAAGTATGTCATAAATGAACACAACCACGAACTTGTCCAAATATTTCATGAAAACCTTGTTCATGAGATGTACAAAATATGCATGAGCGTTGGTCAATCCGAATGGCATCACAGTGAACTCATATAATCCCTACCTGGTGGTAAAAGCAGTCTTGGGTATGTCTGAGGATCGGATTCTTAACTGATGGTAGCCTGACCTCAAGTCTATTTTTGAAAAAACCTTGGCTTCCGCCAGTTGGTCGAACAGGTCATTGATCCTTGGCAGTGGATATTTATTTTTGATAGTAACCATATTGAGTGCCCTGTAATCAATACATAACCTTAGGGTACCATCCTTTTTCTTGGAAAATAAAACCGGTGATCCCCATGGTGATGAGCTGGGTCAGACATATCCTTTTTCAAATAATTCCTTAATTTGTTTCTTCAGCTCAACCAGTTCTATCGGAGCCATTCGATAAGGCTTCTTGTAAATGAGTGCTGTTCCAGGTGCTAGTTCAATAACAAATTCGATCTCGTGATCTGGTGGCATGCCTGGTAGCTCTTCAGGGAATACATCGGGGTATTCGCATACCACAGGAACCTTGCTTAATTCTATCATATCCACTTGATTTAACTTTCCTTGTGACATAGAAATTGATGGGGAACGAAGCATGAAAATTAAAAAAATTCTTACGAACACCCAAGATCTATCTAGGATAAGCATAGCAATGAGAGAGGAGAGTGTGTCTACGTACCCTCGTAGACCAAAAGCGGAAGCGTATATAACGCGGTTGATGTAGTCGTACTCTTCACAATCCGATCATGATCCAACCGATCTAGTGCCGAACGGACGGCACCTTCGAGTTTAGCACACGTGCGGCTCGATGACGTCTCCTCCTCCTTGATCCAGCAAGAGAAGGTGGAGAAGTAGATGGGATCACAACCAGCACAACGGCGTGGTGGTGATGATGTTGGTGGAGCTAGTTCAGCAGGGCTTCTCCAAGCGCTACTAGAACGAGGACGGAGGAGCTACGGAGTAACGGAAGAGAGAGGGGCGCCAAGGGCTTGGTGTGTCCTCTTGGGGCACCCCCTCCCCTCTATATATAGGTGGAGGGGCGTGGGGAACAGCCCCTCCAAGCCCTAGGGTGCAGCCAAGGGGGAGAGGACTTGGACTCCAAGTCCAATCCTATTCCTACTAGGACTCCCCTTTTTTTCCTTTCCTAGCCACATGGGCTTTTGAGCACTTGGTGCGCCTAGGGCGCCTCCCCTCAGCCCATGCCAGCCCTTGGGGCATGGTGGACCCACTTGTGGACTTCCGGACCCCTCCGAAATCCTCCGGAACCTTCTGGAAGCTTCCCGGTACAATACCAAAAAAACTGCACCTTTTTCCGGAACCCAAAATATGACTTACCATATATAAATCTTTACCTCTCGACCATTCCGAGACTCCTCGTGATGTCTGGGATCTCATCCGGGACTCCGAACAACATTCGGTTACCAATCATCAAATATCCCAATACTACTCTAGCGTCAACGAACGTTAAGCATGCGACCCTGCGGGTTCGGGAATCATGTAGTCATGACCGAGACACCTCTCCGCTCAATAACCAATAGCGGGACCTAGATGCCCATATTGATTCCTACATATTCCATGAAGATCTTTTATCAGTTGAACAACGATGTCAAGGATTCGGTTAATCCCGTATGCAATTCCCTTTGTCCGGCGATATGTTACTTGCCCGAGATTCGATCGTCGGTATCTCCATACCTAGTTCAATCTCGTTACCGGCAAGTCTCTTTACTCGTTCCGTAATACAAGATCCCATGACTAACCCATTAGCCACATTGCTTGCAAGTTCTTTACGATGTTGTATTACCGAGAGGGCCTAGAGATATCTCTTTGTCATACGGAGTGACAAATCCCAGTCTTGATTCGTGCCAACCCAACAAACACCTTTGGAGATACCTGTAGAGCACCTTTATGATCACCCAGTTATGAAGTGATGTTTGGATACACACTTAGTATTCCTCCAGTGTCAAGGAGTTGCACGATCTCATGGTCTAAGGAACAGATACTTGACATGAAGAAAGCTGTAGCAAATAAACTAAACGATCTGGTGCTAAGCTTATGGTTGGGTCTTGTCCATCACATCATTCTCCTAATGATGTGATCCCGTTATCAAGTGACAACTCATGTCTATGGTCAGGAAACCATAACCATCTTTGATCAACAAGCTAGTCTAGTAGAGGCTTACTAGGGACACGGTGTAGTTTATGTATTCACACATGTATTTAAGTTTACGATCAATACAATTCTAGCATGAATAATAAACATTTATCATGAACAAGGAAATTTGATAATAACCAATTTATTATTGCCTCTAGGGCATATTTCCAACAGTCTCCCACTTGCACTAGAGTCAATAATCTAATTCACATTGCTATGTGATTAACACCCAATGAGTTCTGGGGTTTGATCATGTTTTGCTTGTGAGAGAGGTTTTAGTCAACAGGTCTGCCACATTCAGATCCGTATGTACTTTGCAAATCTCTATGTCATTCTGTAGATGCTGCTACCACACTCCACTTGGAGCTATTCCAAATGACTGCTCCACCATGCAATATAAATACGTATCCGGTTTGAGACTTAGAGTCATCCGGATCGGTGTCAAAGGTTGCATCGACGTAACCCTTTACGACGAACTCTTTATCACCTCCATAACCGAGAAACATTTCCTTAGTCCTCTTTAGGTACCTAAGGATAATTTTGACCGTTGTTTAGTGATCCACTCCTTGATCACTCTTGTACCCCCATGCTAGACTCATGGCAAGGCACACATCAGGTATGGTACACAGCATGGCATACATTATAGAGCCTATGACTGAGGCATAGGGGACGACCTTCATCCTTTCTCTTTCTTCTGCCGTGGTTGAGCTTTGAGTCTTACTCACACCTTATAATATAGGAAAGAACTCCTTCTTCGACTGATCCATTTTGAAATCCTTCAAATTCTTGTCAAGGTATGTGCTCTGTGAAAGTCTTATCAGGCGTCTTGATCTATCTCTATAGATCTTGATGTCCAATATGTAAGCAACTTTACTCAGGTCTTCCATTGAAAAACTCTTGTTCAAATAACCTTTTATGCTTTCCAGAAATTCTATATCATTTCCAATCAACAATATGTCATCCACATATAATATTAGAAATGCTATAGAGCTCCCACTCACTTTCTTGTAAATACAAGCTTCTCCATAAGTTTGTATAAAACCAAAAGCTTTGATCACCTCATCAAGCATATATTCCAACTCTGAGATGCTTGCACCAGTCCATAGATGGATCGCTGGAGCTTGCATACTTTGTTAGCATCCTTAGGATCGACAAAACCTTCTGGTTGCATCATATACAACTCTTCCTTAAGAAACCCGTTAAGGAATGCCGTTTTGACGTCCTTTAGCCAGATTTCATAAAATGCAGCAATCGCTAACATAATTCTAACAGACTTAAGCATCGCTACGGGTGAGAGTGTCTCATCGTAGTCAACCCCTTGAACTTGTCGGAAACCCTTTGCGACAAGTCGAGCTTTATAGACGGTGATATTACCATCATCGTCTGTCTTCTTCTTAAAGATCCATTTATTCTCAATGGCTTGCCGATCATTGGGCAAGTCCACCAAAGTCCATACTTTGTTCTCATACATGGATCCTATCTCAGATTTCATGGCTTCAAGCCATTTGTCGGAATCCGGGCTCATCATAGCTTCTTCATAGTTCGTAGGTTCGCCGTTATCCAACAACATGACTTCCAGGACTGGACTACCGTACCACTCTAGTGCGGAACATACCCTGGTCGACCTATGAGGTTCAGTAGTAACTTGATCCAAAGTTTCATGATCATCATCATTAGCTTCTTCTCCGGTTGGTGTAGCCATCACAGGAACTGCTTTCTGTGATGCGCCACCTTCCAAGTCAAGAGAAGGTACGATTACCTCATCAAGTTCTACTTTCCTCCCACTCACTTCTTTCGAGAGAAACTCCTTCTCTAGAAAGGACCCATTCTTGGCAACAAAGATCTTGCCCTTGGATCTGTGGTAGAAGGTATACCCAATGATCTCTTTAGGGTATCCTATGAAGACGCACTTCTCCGCTTTGGGTTCGAGCTTATCAGGCTGAAGCCTCTTGACATAAGCGTCGTATCCCCAAACTTTAAGAAATGACATCTTAGGTTTCTTGCCAAGCCATAACTCATACGGTGTCGTCTGAACGGATTTTGACGGTGCCCTATTTAAAGTGAATGCGGCTGTCTCTAAAGCATAACCCCAAAACGATAGTGATAAATCAGTAAAAGACATCATAGAACGCACCATATCCAATAGAGTATGATTACGATGTTCGGACACACCATTATGATGTGGTGTTCCAGGTGGCGTGAGCTGTGAAACAATTCCACATTGTCTTAAATGCATACCAAACTCGTAACTCAAATATTCACCTCCACACGATCAAATCGTAGAAATTTAATTTTCTTATTACGATGATTCTCCAATTCACACTGAAACTCCTTGAACCTTTCAAATGTTTCAGACTTGTGTTTCATTAAGTAAATATACCTGTATCTACTCAAATCATCTGTGAAGGTAAGAAAATAATGATATCCACCACGTGCTTCAACACTCATCAGACCGCATACATCGGTATGTATTATTTCCAATAAGTCACTTGCCCGCTCCATTGATCCTGAATACGGGGTTTTAGTCATCCTGCCATAAGGCATGGTTCACATGTCTCAAATGATTCATAATCAAGAGATTCCAAAAGTCCATCGGCATGGAGTTTCTTCATGCGCTTTACACCAATATGACCTAAGCAGCAGTGCCACAATCATGTGGTACTATTATCATTAACTTTGCATCTTTTGGCATTAATATTATGAACATGTGTATCACCACGATCGAGATTCAGTAAACCATTCACATTGGGTGCATGATCACGAAAGACATTACTCATATAAACAGAATAACCATTATTCTTTGACTTAAATGAATAACTGTCTTGCAATAAACAATATCTAGATATAATGTTTTATGCTCAACGCAAGCACCAAATAACCATTATTTAGGTTTAATACTAATCCCGAAGGTATTACGAGTGTGCCGATGGTGATCATATCAATCTTGGAGACACTTCCAACACCCATCGTCACCTCGCCCTCAGCTAGTTTCCGTTACTCCGCAGCTCCTGCTTCGAGTTACTAATATTAGCAACTGAATCGGTATCAAAATACCCTGATGCTACTACGAGCACTAGTGAGGTACACATCAATAACATGTATATCAAATATACCTTTGTTGACGTTGCCAGCCTTCTTATCTGCCAAGTACTTGTGGCAGTTCCGCTTCCAGTGATCATTCCCCTTGCAGTAGAAGCACCCAGTCTCAGGTTTGGGTCCAGCCTTGGGTTTCTTCACGGGAGCGGCAACTGCTTTACCGTTCTTCTTGAAGTTCCCTTTCTTTCCCTTGCCTTTCTTGAAACTAGTGGTCTTTTTAACCATCAACACTTGATGCTCCTTCTTGATTTCTACCTCCGCGGCCTTAAGCATCGCGAAGAGCTCGGGAAGTGTTTTTTCCATCCCTTGCATATTATAGTTCATCACAAAGCCCTTATAGCTTGGTGGCAGTGATTGGAGAATTCTGTCAATAACCGAGTCATCTGGAAGATTAACTCCCAACTGAGTCAAGCGGTTGTGCAACCCAGACATTCTGAGTATATGCTCACTAACAGAACTGTTCTCCTCCATTTTACAGCAAAAGAACTTGTCGGAGATGTCATACCTCTCGACCCGGCCATGAGCTTGAAATACCAACTTTAGCTCCTGGAACATCTCATATGCTCCGTGGTGCTCAAAACGTCTTTGGAGCCCTGGTTCTAAGCCGTAAAGCATGGCGCACTGAACTATCGAGTAGTCATCAGAACGTGCCTGCCAGATGTTCACAACATCCACAGACGACACTAGAGGGGTTGGCACACCGAGCGGTGCATCAAGGACATAAGCCTTCTGTGCAGCAGTGAGGACAATCCTCAGACTACGAACCTAGTCTGCATAATTGCTTACAATATCTTTCAACTTAGTCTTTCTCTAGGAACGTATTAAAAACAGGGAGCTACAGCACGAGCTATTGATCTACAAAATAATTTTGCAAAGACAATTTAGACTATGTTCATGATAATTAGTTCAATTAATAAAATTACTAATGAATTCCCACTTAAATCAACATCCCTCTAGTTGTCTAAGTGATACATGATCCAAATCAACTAACCCATGTTCAATCATCACGTGAGATGGAGTAGTCATCAATGGTGAACATCTCCATGTTGATCATATCTACTATATGACTCATGTTTGACCTTTTGGTCTCCTGTGTTCCAAGGCCATGTCTGTACATGCTAGGCTCGCCAAGTTTAACCCAAGTATTCTGCATGTGTAAAACTGGCTTACACCCGTTGTATGCGAACGTAGAGTCTATCACACCCGATCATCACGTGGTGCTTCGAAATGACGAACTTTCGCAACGGTGCATACTTAGGGAGAACTCTTTTATCTTGAAATTAAGTGAAGGGATCATCTTATAATGCTACCGTCGTCCTAAGCAAAATAAGATGCATAAAAAGATAAACATCACATGCAATCAATATATGACATGATATGGCCATCATCATCTTGTGCTTTTGATCTCCATCTCCAAAGCACTGGCATGATCTCCATCATCACCGGCATGACACCATGATCTCCATCATCGTGTTGTCACGTGGTCGTCTCTCCAACTATTGCTTCTACAACTATTGCTAACGCATAGCGATAAAGTAAAGCAATTATATGGTGTTTAACAGTTGACTCGCAGGTCACACAATAAATTAAAGACAATCCTATGGCTCCTGCCGGTTTCCTTAATCATCGACATGCAAGTCGTGAACCTATTACAAAACATGATCATCTCATACATCAACATATATCACATCACGTTCTGGCCATACCACATCACAACATGCCCTGCAAAAACAAGTTAGACGTCCTCTACTTTGTTGTTGCAAAGTTTACGTGGCTGCTATGGGCAACTAGCAAGAACCATTCTTACCTACGCAAAGCCACAATGGTGATAATCAAGTTGCCTTTTAACCTTCTGTAAGGACCGCCTTCTGTCGCGGAAACGAACACCTATGGGACCAAAGGATCCCTTTACGGTTCGGCAGGGGAGAAAGGACAACACAAAGAGCGGAACTGACGATCGACGCGGGGGGATTTTACCCAGGTTTGGGCCGCTCGGAAGCGTAAAACCCTACTCCTGCTTGGTTGTATTATTGTGGATGTTCTTGGCCAAGTTCCGGGAGCTACAGTAGTAGCTACGCATGCAGAACGGGTTCAATGTCTCCTCCTCCTTCCGTAGCTACGCCTTGGGCCTCCATTTATATGTCCAAGGGGTCTCCAACAGTGGCGAAGTACAAGAGGTGTAAAGTATCTACAGTATCTCATGATTACCAGTATCTCATGATTACTACTGACGCCCTAGGACAAACGTCCTAGGACAAGCGTCTCAGGACAAGACGCATTCCATGCTCTGAACAAGTGTCCCTGCCCTTCTTGGGGATGGAAAGAAGGACTCGTCCCATCAGCACCGCTTAACCCCTTCTGCGGCCAGTGCCGTGACACGCAACCAGGAGGACAAGCCCTAAACGACAGGCTGGTCGCTGCGCTGGAGAGGTGGCACTGTGCTGAAGCGGTGGTATCTTGCCGGGTGCTGATCTTGCCGGGGCTCATCTTGCCGGGGCTGATCTTGCCGGGGCTTATCTTGCCGGGGCTTATCTTGCCGGGGGCTGATCTTGCCGGGGCTCGACGGGCCAGTCCGGCAAGATCTTGCCGGACGCCCAGCCTTCGGTCTTCTGATCTCCAGCTTTAACGCCTTCTTGATATCTCGCATCTGTCTCCAGCCGTCCTCCGGTAGGCCTTGCCGCAGGTATGGCTACAACTGTCCGTGCACAAGTACGGGGTACTAAGGGACCCGATCTTTAGTACACCGACAGGAGCCCCCGGGCCTAGGCCACACACGTGTGCGGGGCATTGTTGGGCTAGGCCCAAAACAGTGCACGGGCACGTGTGGCAGGAGTTACTGTCATAATCTTCTCATTTACTGCGCCCTCCCACGGTGCATGTTGAATGCGGAATGTGGGGGACGTGCGCGGAATGACCGCAGCCTCCGCTCCTTCCCCATAAAAATGAAACCGCAGGGGCGCTGCTCATTTACCTCTTCTTCAATCTAGGAACCGCCGTCGTCTTCCTCCTTGAGCCTGAAACTGAGCCTCCTCCATTCTTCCGCCACCCGCACACCCTCGCCATCTTCGGACTCTGCTTCCACTCCCGCCCAAAGCAGGCAAGGGAAAAACGGCGAAAGCCGCCGGCTCAGCCGCAGGAGCAGATGAAGAGGATCTGGTGCGGATGCGGAGAGAGCGCACCGTCTTCGACCCGACGCTTGACGGGCGCACCTTGATTACTCAGTACAGGTGCGTATGGGGGGAGGGAGACAAATGGCCATCCCAAAACTCGCGCGCTTTCGGCTTCCGCCGGGGGCGGCGCGAATAGATACCCTTTCTTCGCCGCTTATTTTTACTGCGGGCTCTGTCCTCCTTTTTCCGACTTCTTCGTCGACATCATGTACACGTACGGGTTCCGCCTTTTGGATTTTACGCCGAACGCCGTAACGTGCATGTCTGTCTTTGCGCATCTTTGCGAAAACTTTGCCGGAGTGGTCCCCAACACAGCCCTCTTCCGCCACTACTTCATCCCCCGCATCGAGGCAGGAGACGCCCTCTCTGGATCTATCACTTGGATTCCAAGGGCACGGAACAAGGATATATACCCAGGGGGTCTCTACCGCAAGAAGTGGGAGGAGTGGCGATCCGAGTGGTGCTGGATTCAGGAGGAAGATCCCCAGCCGTTCTGCGTGCCCCGGCAAAGGAAGGTGGCCCGTGGTGAGAATTGGAGCGACCTCGACCCTGAAGACGAGAAGCTCACGATTGCAATCACCAGGATCCACCGCCTGAAGGCTGTCGGGCTCACGATTGAAATGGTTGGCGCAGATTTCCTTCGCCGGCGCATCGCCCCTCTGCACAATAAGGGGAGGCCAGCCTGGGACTTCAAGAACGCAGCAGATATCATGAGGCTGCGCCCTGGCTTGAATCACAATTTCACGATCTTGCAGCACATGTATCTCTGCCACAAGCTGTTCAGGCCTGACGGGAGGTACACGTTGCCGTCTGGAATTGTCCCTCTGTGCAACAACTCTGCCCTGAGCTCCATCATTGCTATGATGCCAGTGTGCAACGCCCACAGCCTTGACGGGACTTGGGTAGAGCCGCCTCCAGAGCAAGTGCAGGAGTTCTTTGACAACTTGTCAGAGAGGGCCATCCGGAAAGATTCCAACCTTATCCGTCCCACCACTGAGGGAGAAATAGCTTACATTGCCAGCAGGGTGGAAGAGGCAAAACTTGCCGCAGAGGCCGGCGACTTTGGCTTCACGGGAGAAGACACCAGTGAAGACGAGACGGCGCCAGAGGAGACCTCTTCGGAGCAAGAGGAAGTTGCCGGGGAGCAGAGCGGCATGGTTGCCGGGGGCTCTACCGTCGAGGGCGCAACCGTGGAGCAGCCGCCCTCAGGGGACGAGGTCCCCGGCAAGAACGCGGCCGGCGAGGCCGTGCAGCGGCAAGAGGCCCAACAACCGCCCGTGCGACATACGACACGCTCGACCGCGGCACAAACTGGTGCGGCGGGAGCGCCCCATACGACGACACCAGCGGCTGGAGCAGCAGGGTTGCAGCAACCTGCTGCTTCCGCTGCAGCCAAGCGCGCCAGGTCTCCTTCTCCACCTCCTCGCCCAGGTGCCGAAGCGGAAGTCGTCTTCGACCTCTCTGCCTTGGAATCCGACGAAGAAGAGTAGGGACCTTGCCGCACCTTGTAATTCCCATATTTCTGTCTTTACTTGACTAATTCGCTTTGGCTTGTCTCCACAGAGATGCAGAAACCTTGGTGCAAAGGATGGCGAAGAGGGCGAAGACCTCAACGGGCGATGAACCGCCGGCGAGCACCTAAGGTGCACCATAAACGATCAACATCAGCCCGGAGTCGAGCCCACAACGCAGTCCTTTACGCAGCCCCCGGTGCAGCCCCCAGCATGAGTCCGTTATGCACTTTCCGCTGGCAAGTGTCGGGGTGCGTATCTTCACTGCTGACATCCCCAGGCGTGCAGGAGCGGAGCGGCAACAAGGAGCACCAACGGGAACCGTCCCTGATGCGCCGCCGCCATCGACTACACCGCCCAGAAATGAGCCTCCGGCAAGCGAGCTTAACCGTGATGAAGAAGAGCCAGCGAGCACTGGTTCCGGCAACCCTCCTCAGCAGCTCGACGCAGGTAAACCGCTCACCTCAGAGTACCTGCTATTCTGTTTTTCTCTCTCTTTTTGTCTTCTTGAACTTCAATCTTGGTCTCACCCTGCTTCCCTTCCTGGGCTTCCAGATTTCCTCTTGGCGGAACCCATGGATGTCGAAACCGTCATCGAGGAGACCGCCAGGGATGCTGCCGCCGAGGCCGACAGGGTCGCAGCGGACAAGGCCGCCAAGGCCACACAGGAAGAGACTGCCAAGAAGTCTGCTGAGGGGACCGGCAAGGAGACCGACGACCGTACCGACGACATTCCTGCCGCGGGAGCGCCTGGCGCTACACCGGTCACGGAGCCCCCAGCTGCCGGTGAAGATCAACCGTCAACATCTGACGTGCCCCCGTCAAGCAGCTACTTCAAGGTCGGCGACAACCTGTTCGTCAGCATGCCAGGGATGGAAAGCACTGGGGTGCTGGTGGAAGGAGAAACTCTGGATGGAGACGTCGTCGCCGCCGCCAGCAGCAGTGAACCCACGGAAGAGCAGCTACTCCAAGCCGTGCACGACAACTATCAGAAGCTCCAGGCACTCTACCGCGCCCGGAAGGATAAGCTGGATTCCAGGGCAGCGGTTGTTGATGCAGCAGAGGCGGACTTCCAAAAGCACGTCGAGGAGATGCAGGCTTGGTATGCTGAGGCCTTCCAAGAGCTGAAGACTGCTCGGGAACAGTTGAGCGAGAACTGGAACGACCTCCTCCTGAAACAATCTGGTGTCGAGAAGGCACAGGAGGAGGCTGCACAGCAGGCCGCCGCAGCAGAAGCCCGCCTGACGGAGCGCCGCATCGGGCTCGATGCTCACGAAGAGGACCTTACTGCTCGTGAGGAGGCGCTTGCCGCCAAGCTCCATAGCAAGGACGAGGAGATCAAGAAACTTGTCGCGCAGCGGACCCAGGAGCTAGAGCAGAAACACATGGAGATGCTCGGAGCTCTGACTGAAGATCACGTCGGCAAACTGAAGGAAGCCGTCGATGCTACCGGAGCTGCAGAGGCCGCCAAGAGCTTGCTGGAGGGGAAGGTGAAAAAGCTAGAGGCTGATCTCGAGGATCGCGGCAAGAAGGTCTCGACACTCGAAGTCGAAAGAGACAAAGCTCTTCACAGCTTGATGGAGGCACAAGTTGCCGCATCCGAGAAGATTCAACAGCTCACCTCCGCCAAGGAATCCATCGTTGATCTGGAGCAGAAGCTGACCACGCTGGAGGAGACCCTTGAGACCGCCAGGGGTCGGGAGAAGGCCTTGATCAAAGACCTCCACAACGAACAGGAGCTGCTCAAGAGTGCTGCCGCCACGCACAACGACTATGTGGCAGGCGTGCAGATCTGGACTGAGAAACTCGTCGACATTGCGGAGAAGCTTGCCGCACAACTATCCACCATGGGTCTGCAAGGCTTTAGGTACTCTTCTGACGACAGGGTGTCCACAAGCGCCAGGCTGACCATGTTCTTTGACCACCTAATCGAAGCCTTGGAGCAACTTCACTCTGACCGAACGTCCCAGCTGGCGGACGAATCTCGCAAGCTCTGCCAGGCCATCCTCCACGAGGTGCTGGTCAAAGTTGTGCACAAGAACCCCGGCATCAACCTCTCCAACGTCTTCAAACGCTTGCTGAAGGATGCGGACGTCAAGGCACTCGAAGAGCTTGTCGCGCCCATCATTGACAGGGTGAGCCAAGTCAAGAGGGTTGAAGGCGATCGCCGGGATTAGCTGCTTCTCTTCTCATCTTGTCGCCATCGCTCCATGCCAAAGACAATGTATCTTTAGTTAGAAACACGGCAACTATCGATGTAATATAACTTGCCATGTCTGGATTAATGTATGCTATTCCCTCGTCTGATTTCTTTCTGTACGGCTTGTACCCTACGCTTATGCTGGGAACTTGCCGGTGCGCACCCCCGCGAGCGCTGGGTTCGAGACTTCAGCAGCCTGCTGGAGGCGCAGCTACCGGCAAGAAACATTGACGTTTTTAGTGCAGCCACCTAAACTGTTGAGCGGACTCGAAACAGAGTAAGGGCGCGACCGATCATGATGAGGTTCCATCGCGTGCAGGTTTACCATACAAAAGTCGAAATCGTTCAAGGGAAATAGCCTTACTATAAAGATTCTGCTTAAAGGGTTCTGCAACTTAGCTTTTCGTTGCTGTTCTTCTTCTTCTTCCGGCAAGATGTCAACCTTGAACGTCGCCGTCGCTATCCATATCATCCACCCCCCCCCCCCCGGCAAACTTGCATGCGAGGGAACCTTCTATCCTTTTGAGAAAAAGAAAGAAGAGAAAATATGGAACCTTGGCGGTTCATTAGCTCTCACCGGAAGCAAGCGCAATACAACATCTCAGATAATCATGCATATAAAATGACATGAAATCGACAAGAATTGTAAAACACTTAGCTTTATTTAACTATGCGCAGGGTCTGCGCCTGGCTTTGTACAAAGGATTACATGCTGCATCGGCAAGACTTGTACAAAAGGTGGTTGCCGGGAGCGTTTCTGCGGCAAGAACCCAAGGTTTTGCGCGAAACTGCTACTAACCGGCAACCGCGCCTTACGGGTAGAACTTACGAAGATGTTCGATATTCCAGGAGTTGCTCACTAGTACGCCATCTTCGGTCTCCAGGCGGACAGCGCCAGGCCTGGTGACTCGTACTACCCAATAAGGGCCTTCCCACTTCGGCGTCAACTTGTTGGAATTCTTGGCCGACTGAACGCGCCGAAGAACAAGGTCGCCTTCCTCAAGACTCCGGGCATGAACCTTGCGGCTATGATAGCGGCGCAATGCTTGCTAGTAGCGTGCAGCACGCACAGCAGCCCCAAGACGGTCTTCCTCAAGGAGCACAACGTCACCTTGCCGCAGCTGCTCTTGCTCGTGCAGCACGCAGCAGCCCCAAAGATGTCGCGGAAACGAACACCTATGGGACCAAAGGATCCCTTTACGGTTCGGCAGGGGAGAAAGGACAACACAAAGAGCGGAACTGACGATCGACGCGGGGGGATTTTACCCAGGTTCGGGCCGCTCAGAAGCGTAAAACCCTACTCCTGCTTGGTTGTATTACTGTGGATGTTCTTGGCCAAGTTCCGGGAGCTACAGTAGTAGCTACGCATGCAGAACGGGTCCAATGTCTCCTCCTCCTTCCGTAGCTACGCCTTGGGCCTCCTTTTATATGTCCAAGGGGTCTCCAACAGTGGCGAAGTACAAGAGGTGTAAAGTATCTATAGTATCTCATGATTACCAGTATCTCATGATTACTACTGACGCCCTAGGACAAACGTCCTAGGACAAGCGTCTCAGGACAAGACGCATTCAATGCTCTGAACAGGTGTCCCTGCCCTTCTTGGGGATGGGAAGAAGGACTCGTCCCATCAGCACCGCTTAACCCCTTCTGCGGCCAGCGCCGTGACACGCAACCAGGAGGACAAGCCCTAAACGACAGGCTGGTCGCTGCGCTGGAGCGGCGGCACTGTGCTGAAGCGGTGGGATCTTGCCGGGTGCTGATCTTGCCGGGGCTCATCTTGCCGGGGCTCATCTTGCCGGGGCTTATCTTGCCGGGGCTTATCTTGCCGAGGGCTGATCTTGCTGGGGCTCGACGGGCCAGTCCGGTAAGATCTTGCCGGACGCCCAGCCTTCGGTCTTCTGATCTCCAGCTTTAACGCCTTCTTGATATCTCGCATCTGTCTCCAGCCGTCCTCCGGTAGGCCTTGCCGCAGGTATGGCTACAACTGTCCGTGCACAAGTACAGGGTACTAAGGGACCCGATCTTTAGTACACCGACACCTTCGTCAAATTAGATTCAACTAAAGTAGGAGAGACAGAGACCCGCTAGCCACCTTATGCAAAACAAGTTGCATGTCAGTCGGTGGAACCGGTCTCATGTGCGAGGACATGTAAGGTTGGTCCGAGCCGCTTCATCCCACAATACCGCCGAATCCAAATAAGACAAGAGATGTAAGCAATTTGAGCATCAACGCCCACAACTTTTGTGTTCTACTCGTGCATATACATCTACGCATAGACCTAGCTCATGATGCCACTGATGGGGAACGAAGCATGAAAATCAAAAAAAATTCTTACGTACACCCAAGATCTGTCTAGGAGAAGCATAGCAATGAGAGAGGAGAGTGTCTCTACGTACCCTCGTAGACCAAAAGCAAAAGCATATATAACGCGGTTGATGTAGTCGTACTCTTCGCGATCCGATCACGATCCAACCGATCTAGTGCCGAACGGACGGCACCTCCGAGTTTAGCACACGTGCGGCTCGATGACGTCTCCTCCTCCTTGATCCAGGAAGAGAAGGTGGATAAGTAGATGGGATCACAACCAGCATGATGGCGTGGTGGTGATGGAGGTGGTGGAGCTAGTTCAGCAGGGCTTCGCCAATCGCTACTAGAACGAGGACGGAGGAGCTACGGAGTAACGGGAGAGAGGGGCGCCAAGGGCTTGGTGTGTCCTCTTGGGGCACCCCCTCCCCTCTATATATAGGTGGAGGGGCGTGGGGAACAGCCCCTCCAAGCCCTAGGGTGCAGCCAAGGGGGAGAGGACTTGGACTCCAAGTCCAATCCTATTCCTACTAGGACTCCCCTTTTTTTTCCTTTCCTAGCCAGATGGGCTTTTGAGGACTTGGTGCGCCTAGCCCAATAAGGCCAGGGCGCCTCCCCTCAGCGCATGCCAGCCCTTGGGATGTGGTGGACCCACTTGTGGACTTCCGGACCCCTCCGAAATCCTCCGGAACCTTCTGGAAGCTTCCCGGTACAATACCGAAAAAACTACACCTTTTTCCGGAACCCAAAATATGACTTCCCATATATAAATATTTACCTCTCGACCATTTTGAGACTCCTCGTGACATCCGGGATCTCATCCGGGACTCCAAACAACATTCGGTTACCAATTATCAAATATCCCAATACTACTCTAGCGTCAACGAACGTTAAGCATGCAACCCTGCGGGTTCGGGAATCATGTAGTCATGACCGAGACACCTCTCCGGTCAATAACCAATAGCGGGACCTGGATGCCCATATTGATTCCTACATATTCAAGAAGATCTTTTATCGGTTGAACCATGATGTCAAGGATTCGGTTAATCCCGTATGCAATTCCCTTTGTCCGGCGATATGTTACTTGCCCGAGATTCGATCGTCGGTATCTCCATACCTAGTTCAATCTCATTACCGGCAAGTCTCTTTACTTGTTCCGTAATACAAGATCCCGTGACTAACCCATTAGCCACATTGCTTGCAAGCTCTTTACGATGTTGTATTACCGAGAGGGCCCAGAGATATCTCTCCGTCATACGGAGTGACAAATCCCAGTCTCGATTCGTGCCGACCCAACAAACACCTTTGGAGATACCTGTAGAGCACCTTTATGATCACCCAGTTATGAAGTGACGTTTGGATACACACTAAGTTTTCCTCCAGTGTCAAGGAGTTGCACGAGCTCATGGTCTAAGGAACAGATACTTGACATGAAGAAAGCTATAGCAAATAAACTAAACGATCTGGTGCTAAGCTTATGGTTGGGTCTTGCCCATCACATCATTCTCCAAATGATGTGATCCCGTTATCAAATGACAACTCATGTCTATGGTCAGGAGACCATAACCATCTTTGATCAACAAGCTAGTCTAGTAGAGGCTTACTAGGGACACGGTGTAGTTTATGTATTCACACATGTATTTAAGTTTCCGATCAATACAATTCTAGCATGAATAATAAAAATTTATCATGAACAAGAAGATATGATAATAACCAATTTATTATAGCCTCTAGGGCATATTTCCAATAGAAATTCCCCTTGTACCAAACTTTACTGTCTTCCCTTGACAATTGGTGAGAGTCACTGTTTGATTGTAGCAGTCTATAAAGCCTTTATTTGTGGTCAACCAGTCCATTCCCAAGATAACATCCAGATTGACTGCTTCCAATACAATAAGATTTGCTAGGAACTTCATTCCTTTTATTTCAATATTCACATCTTGGCAGTACCATTGGGTGCTTTGCTTTGATCCCGGGGACTGAATAACCATTGAATTTTTCAAAGGCGAAAAAGAAAACTGATTCTTCGAGGCAAATATTTTAGAGATGCATGAATGGGAAGCTCCAGAATCAAATAAAACTGTAGCATTAATTGTGTTGATAGGGAACGTACCAAACACGATGTCCGGTGCATTCTGTGCTTCCTCAAATGTCACATGGTTAACCTACCCCTTTCTATGATTGTTGTTGCTGTTGTTGTGTCGTGGAGCTGCATTAGTACTGCGGCCATTGTGGTTGGGCTTGGGGGTATTATTCCCTTCTTTGGGCATTGCCTAGCATAATGCCCCTCTACTCCACAAGCATAACAAGTGATGCCCGGACGGAATATTGCGTCCTTGGCCCTATTGTTGAAGGTACTGCGGTTTTGTTGTGGTCGTGGTATTGGGATTGCTGGTCGGGGTGCCGCAGGCCTCTGAAATTCATTTCGGAACCTGTTATTGCGAACTTGTACTAACTGGATCATCCGGCGCTTGCGAATTTCATTCATGTTACAGTGCTCATTTTCCAGGATAATAGCCTTGTCTACAGTGTCTTGAAATCCGGAAAAGTATGAATCACCAGTTGGCATTTTAAAGATGGAACAAGTCCGTCGAGAAATTTCTCCATCTTTTTGCTCTCTGTCATATATTCGTCATTGGCATACCGGGCTAGCTGAGTAAATTGATCGAGGTACTGAGTTACCGTTGTGCCCCGTTGCTTGAGATCCTCGAATTCCCTTTTCTTTAATTTCATGATGCTGTTGGGAATATGTGCTCCCCGAAAGCTCTCCTTGAATTGCTCCCATGTCATGTCTCCTCCATTGGGATGCGTGTGGCATAAATTTTCCCACCATGATGATGCTGTTCCAGAGAAATAATGTGGGGGCATATAACACTTTTTCCTGGTCCGTACACTGGGCTATGACCAATTTCCTTTCAATATCACGCAGCCAGTCGTCTGCCTCTAAAGGTTTATCTGTGTGAGAAAAGTGAGTTGGATTGGTCCTCTGGAGTTCAGATAATTTTGATCTGTGTTGATGCTGTCCTTGGTGATTCCCCATATTTATTAAATGTTGCATCATTTCCTGGTGCTGCTGCTGACTTTGTTCATAAAGACGGCACACCTGTGAGAATGCTGAATCACTGCCTTGCTGACTTGTCTGTCTTGGTGTGAAATTATTTCCCATCTGTGCAAAGTTGTCCTCTGGTGGACTGGGCATAGAATGGGTCCAGGGACGATGCATTTTCTTTCTGGGGCATTTGTGTAACACCGATGAGAAAAGAAATCCCAAAGGAACAAAATAAATTTTTAAGAGACTGAAAATAATTTCCCCCAAAACGTAGCAAGTTATATTATACAGGCAGGATTTAATTAGACATGCATGATTTAATTATACAATATGCTCGTCGTAGCCGTGATGCTTAGATGACCGCTTATTTAGACTAGTGCACTACTCCGTCCTCTTAGCGCGCTGCGATCCATGGTCTACTACTCGCCATCTTACAAAGAAGAAAAGAAACAGAAAATAAATATTTTACAGCTACACTCTCATAAAAGGCGACTGCGGTGCTGATGTCTAGTCTGCGATCACGGAGTGTCTGGAACGTTGTAGGCCCTGCTGAGGGTAAGTCCCAAATGAGGTGCTGAAGACTCGACCTCCTCCTCCTCCTCGGGTTTGGTCTCTAGTCGGGCAGCTGTCAATGCCATGCCTGCCTGTGGTGGTAAGGTACTCGTAGGCGGTGAAGGTCTAACCGAAATGGGACCAGCCAAGCGACTAGACTCATCGCTCGGAGATGAGCGTCGAATCGCGGAAAGAGTGGGTGGATCGTATGGTGGAGTCGAAATGCAACGAGCGTGTGGTGAAGGAGAACGAAACTCACTCCTGCGAGGAACCCTCGCACGAGCCAAGTCCATCTATGCTGTGAGATAGTCGTCCACCAGTGAGGTGAAGTCTGACTCTAGAGCCATGATGTACTAAACAAGGGGCTCAATCGCCTCGTCCCTTTATCCCGCGGTGCAAGAGAAAGCATAGTGACTAGTGTATGGAACATGGCATGGAAGATAGTGATAGGGACGTGTCTGCATGACTGGAAGAATGTCCCTAAGACGAGCGATGGCCTCTAGAGCAGCCATCTGGATAGCATGCCTCTCAGTAGGCATGACTCTCCCCACAAACTGATAGTTGTGATGAGGCTCAACTGATCCACCCCGAATATATACCGAGGCCTGGTACATAGTCAGGGTGTCTGTGATCCTGTCGGGGTAGACGGTGTACTCCGGACGGCTCGGAGATCGCATCGCGACTCTAGCTATGACGACGAGAAGACGGGAAAATCCTGCAGGCTCGTTGGCAAAAATCTGGGTCGGGCAGCTGCCGCCAGACATCTACAACAGTAGACAAAAAATCCAAATAGTCATATCATAAGTATATGATGACCAAGGAAAATTTGTTACAATGCATGAAATGCATGCTAAAAATGTTAGGACTGACTCTATTACTAGCGATCGTACCTAGGGCTTCCTAAAGTCAACCTGGCTCTGATACCAAGAATTGTCGGGCCCCTTTTTCCGGAATAAATCACAGAATAGCCCCAATTCATACCAGCCCCAAGATCAAAACAACCGGTGGACTCCCTTGATATAGATAACCAGTACATACATAATATTACACAGGGTTGAGCCAGAGTGCTCAACATTTTATTACAAACTTGTCCATATGCGACGGTGGCGGAATATGACAGTGGTGTGATGATATTACAACACTGATACAATAAAGTAAAGTCAAGCGTCAGTGTGAGGCTTGGCTATTTATTTGTGTAGCAGAAGCACTGTGGATGATACACGTGGTAGACTCCAAGATCACAGGTTGACTGACTGGGAACACCTCTAAGCGTCGGGCTCGCTAGCGCACTCTTCTTCCACAAGCGCGTCTTCCTCCATGTATGGCCAAATTAACAAGCCAAGGACAAGCCTGTGAGTACGTTGGAATGTACTCGCAAACATTATGAACAAAAGATATACCGAATACATATGCTCATGATGGACCATATTAAATGCATATGCTGACCGGAATTAACTTATGGCATGATAAATAGTAATGCCAAACGGGTGTCTGAAAGCGACGCCTTGAGAGGTCTTGAAAAGAAATGCCAAACGGGTGTCTGAAAGAAATGCCTCGAGAGGTCTTGAAAAGAAATGCCAAACGGGTATCTAAAAGCGACGCCTCGAGAGGTCTTGAAATGAAAACTGAGTATCCAGGTGGACTAGCCATCCCAAGTGATACTAAAAAAAGAAAATAAAACTGAGTATCCAGGTGGACTAGCCATCCTAAGTGACACTCAGAAAAGAAAAGAAAACTGAGTATCCAGGTGGTCTAGCCATCCCAAGTGATACTCAGAAAAGAAAAGAAAACCGAGTATCCAGGTGGTCTAGCCATCCCAAGTGATACTTAGAGGTTGCACATAGAAGAAAAGGTTAGTCCACTATAATAGCCATGATAACAATAATATTCATGATAGCATCAGTTGTGGCAACAATTATCCTGGAAAAGTGAATCATGCTCAATTTTAATTATTTCCTCCGAAGACCGACACCGGGACCGACACTTGACCCTTCCAAGCTAACGTCCTTGACCGAGGACATAGCTATTCGAATAGGTATAACTCTGTAGAGGGTGTACTCTTTACCCACAAGTAAAGGATTTCTTTAGCCAGCACCGAGATACTGACTAATTCCCATTATGGTCTTTGGGTTGAAAACACACCTAACCAGCACACACCAGATTGACTTTCCGGATGCCAGGAATCACCCAAAGCATCGTTCAAGAAAAACTCTTAGTCGGGGAGACCGTCGTCTCGAATAGCATGGGATCACTATTAATACGCGCGGATTACAAGGGGTGCCCCCCTCTCGGCCTAGCCGGATACACCCATGCCCCCTGACCCGATGACTGGCATTAGTCCATGGCCATGGAACCGTCATCACGGCCCCTCTATGTGGTGTGTACACGGAAAGGGGTTAGCAACTTACTAGACCGTACTTCCCTCGCGGGGAGACAAGTGGCAGCACAGTATTTAGCTTGGCTTGATGGAACAAGACTCGATCTAGGGCGACTCAGGAGGTCTTGTTATTATGACTGACATGCTTCACATGCCATTGTGACACCATCGTGTCGGATGTGACTCGTGCCTACCGGCACGTCCAAGGCAGGAGGTACACTCCTGGTTTCTCACCACTTTCTTCACGTTAGAAAGATTCTTTGATGCATGCAAGATATGCCAAAATGATATGACCACACATGCACATGCTATTTATCACATAACCGGTGATATTTCGATCGGATGCAACATGTATGCAATTCACCATATCCCAAGTTCAAAAATGCTTGCCTTGATCACAGTAGTCAGAAGATGATCCCTCGAAATTCCCGGCAAAGTCCCCCTCTTCGTTTTCTAAAAATATAAGAATTGAAATTCAAATTAAATTTTTTGCAACAGTACAAAAAGTTGTCTCAAAATATTTTCAAATAAATAATAAAAAAAATAAAGTGAAAAAGAAGAATTAAAAAAAAGAATCAACTAAAAATGATTTGTGGTTTAAAAGTTATGAAGGTTTTAAAACCAGGGACCTCTATAAAAATAAAAACTGCCAGCGGGTCCCTGCGGTAAAAACAGAAAACGCCTCGGAAGAAAATACGCTTTCCGGTGCAGAAAACGTAAACAGACAGAAAGCGCTTGCGATTAAATCAGAAAAAGATTAAAACGCTGACCGGTGGGCCCCTCCCATCAGGTTTGAATTCAAACGCGCCTCCTGCGCGTATACAGAGGAGGTGCGGTGATCACTGGCGACGATCGCCGCGTTCCAGGAGGCGGCGATGGCATGGTTGAGTTCGGGGAGGCGTTCCGTGTCGGTGGTTGGTGGTGGTGGTCGCCAGTGAGCACCGGAGCGACGATGAGGTCGACTCCGGCGGAAGGCAGCGTCGGGTGGTGTTCGATCTCGTTGGGGAGAGCTCCGGGTGTTAAATTGAAGCATGGAATCAATTACGTGGTGGACTAAAGAACTACTGACGAAGTTTGAGTGGTGGAGATGGCTTACTGGCGTCGGGTGGTTCCGGGGATCCGAGGCGGATCGGCCGGCCGGAGATGGTGAAGACGACCTCCTCGGGGTCGAGGAACTGCGGGGGAGGTCGATTGGGAGTGTGTGTGGGTGGTGCGAGTACCGAACGGAGCTCAAGAGCTCCTTATATAGGCAAGCTGAGGTGGTCAGAGGGGGAGCGGATCACGCCGGAGTAACTAGGGGCGGCGGAGGTAGCTAGGGCCGATGAGCTCGGTTGTTGGTCATCAGTGTGGTCGGTGGAACCCTCCCGAAGTGCCAGCTCGGACGGGGTTGACCTCTATCCATCCCTCCCGTGTATGAGCTCCCGTACTGGCATGGCGGCGGTGAGCTACTCCGGCGATTGCCAGGCGGGGTCGGGACGGCTTGGACAGCGCGTGGAAGCTGCAGAGGAGGGCGACGCGTGGAGAGGAGGTAGGAGAGGGAGCGATGGGAGAGTGATGGCGGCTGGTGGCCGTGTCGATCTGCTCGTCCACCGCAGCCGAGGACAGTGGCCATTGCACCGGCCAGTTCTTGTGCTGTCGGTGGCGAGCAACTGACAAGGGGGTCCCCGACGACTCATTTAAGCTCAACAAAGCATGGATAAGGAGGAGATGGAGTGGAGTGCATCGCGCGGCGCCTAACTCCACTGTTGTCTGAACGTTGTTGTTAACTAAATTTGTTGACAGTAGCTACAGTGTGCACACCAAGTGTATGATCAAATGCTAGATGGCTCTAGGTGTTTTAGAAATTTTTGAGAATTTTTGTGGTGAGGTACTGAGGTATAACAGAGATGCTGGCAAAAATTCAGAATTTTTGGAGCAATTAAAAATAGGTTTTGATCATAGAGATTGAATCTGGTTCAAATTTCATTTGAATGAAATTTGAAAATTTTGAACTGCGGAACAGAAGATTTTTTGTGAAATGGAGTGTGGGTACTATCAAGTAGTTGGAGTAATTTTTGTGGGTGCAGAAGATTTGGAAAAAAAATGTAGTTCCTTTGTAAATCAAAGAAACTAGGAATAAATGAAATTCCCATTTTGGAATTCATTAAATATGGTAAAAATATTTTTGTGGGGAGGAGAGGTGTTGGGTACTGTCCTAGGGTGTGAGGATGACTTGGGTGATAATTTAAAGTGTGAAAAATAATTTTTGGGAGAATACTAAGTGTTTGAAAGAGGAATGAAAGGCCAATTCATTGGAATAATTTTTATTATTCAAAAACTTTTCTGATAGAAAATATTTTTGATCTTTCAAAAATAATTACCCAAGTAATAACTCATCAACTCAGAACATTAAAAGAGATTTTGAAACCCAATTGAAAATTCAAAAGTGATTTTCAGAGCAGAAGCAAGAGAAGAAGAAAAATAGGGCCATACTAATTCAAAGTATTTCCTTTTAAAGAAAAGATTTTGAAAATCCAAAGAAAGTATTTTGGGGTGTTACATCGGGCCGGAGATGCACCTGCATGACACTCTTTGGGCCGTCCATGACATAAAAAATCATGGTAGAAGTGAGGGCGACGAAATTTTCAGGGAGTTCCCGGTTATGGTGGGTGGTCGGGGCCTAGCGATGCACTGTGGTTTGCGGGTTTCCCTCATACGCGCGATGCTAACTGAACCCGAGCGAGGCGTTCACTTACTGAACCCAAGCGATCGATCGATCCCTCACACTACTACGTACTGAACACGAGCGATCGATCCCACTACATACTGAAGACGATCAATCCCATCGCTGCTAACTGAACCCGAGCGATTCCTTCACTTCTAACTGAACCTGACCAATTCCTTCGCTGCTAACTGAACCCAAGCGATCGATTGTTGCTGCTTACTGAAGCCGATCGATCAATGCGTTGCATCGAGCCCCCGTGCAAGACGTAGCCGGTTGGTTGCCTCTCGATGAACAGTGTCTGTTGCTGCCGCGCGCGCGATACGTAGAACGAGTCGAGACTTGCATCGATCGATTGAGCCCCTTTGCGCGAGACGTGGTGAGTTCACCTAACTGGTTGGTTGGCTGTGGATGAACAGTTCCCGTTGCTGCCGCCCGCTCATATGCCCCACCCCTGCCGGTGGATTGGCTGTGCATGAATAGTACATTGGTCATGTGAAGGTGAATCGCGCTGGATGAACAGGACCCCGATCAATCAAGGAGGCCATGCCGTAGTACGCCACACCCTAGCCGGTTGGGGGTGGATGAACAGGAGCCCGTGGAGGCCGTAGGTAGTTACGGATGAATAGTATCCCATGGAGGCGCGCGGTTGGAAGTCGACGGTGATGAACAGTAGCCCGTGGAGTCTTGTTTTGCGGTATGCCACACCCCTCCCGACGAACATGACCCCCATTTTGACTGTAGGCGGTTGGAGACAAGTCTGTTTCCTCCGTTTTGCAGTACGCCACAGCCCTCCTGATGAACAGAACCCCGTTTTGACCATACGCGGTTGGTGAGAAGTCCGTTTCATCTGTTTTGCGGTACGCCACATCCCTCCCAATGAACAGGACCTCGTTTTGACCGTAGGCGGTTAAACAGAAGTCTGTTTCCTCCGTTTTACGGTACGCCAGACACCCAGCCGATGAACAGGACCCCGTTTCGGCTGTTCCGTCCAAGCCGGTTGGCTTCCGATGAATAGGATGCATTCTGACCCAGCCGGTGACCTCCCGATGAACACGACGCTGTTTCTTTCCGACCCAGCCGGTTGGCTACCGATGAGCAGGACGTTGTACGCGTTCGAGACCACGCCCTTATGTATGTACGTGGCCGTATTTTTTGCAGCATGGCTGTACGTACGTTTACACGATATAGACGGTACTGCATGACATGCTACGTTGGGGGATCTACTATGACACGTGCCGCTCCTTACTCGGCCATGGTTCATCATTGCAGAGAGACCGATCGACCAGTATGTACGTACATTTTCGCGACCAGATAGATAACACTACGTACGCTTCGACCGGGTGGGTCCCAGCAGTCAGGGGGGAATCATTTTTTTGGCGTAATAAGGAGGCGCTTCCTTCCGTGCGAAGATGTAGCTAGTGGGTTCCAGTTGTCAGGGAAAGGAAGCATTCTTTTCTGTGTAATAAGGAGGCACTTTCTTGTGTGCGAAGATATAGCCGGTGGGTCCTAACTGTCTGGGGGAGGAATCATTTTTTCCGCATAATACGGAGGCACTTCCGGTGGGTCCCAGCTATCAGGTGGATGAATCAATATTTTGCGTGTAATAAGGAGGCACTTCCTTGCGTGTGGCCGTGGACCCAGCTGTCAGCCTCTCCAAGTACAGTCCTGTTCCGATGGTTGTCATTCATTGACCACGTTGACCACGCCGCGCCGATTGCACCAAGGCAGTGGATGACGATGAGGCCTAGGAAGGGAACGACTCAAAACCTGGGAAGACGTGGCAGTGGAGTCCCAGGCGGAGGGGAGTACGAGGGTTGTATGCGGGGTGAGGTCGTCGTCGCCGAAACAAACAGAAGGTGTGGGTGAGTAGAGGGATGGACTGGCCAGCGGTGGGAGTAGGGTGGGATGGTGAGTCCTTCGTGACAGCACAGCCGTCCATCGGAGTCGGGAGCAGGCAGTCCTGTCAGCGCTGGTTTGGGCGTGTGGAGCAAGAAATAAGAGATTGAAGAAGCACAACGGCCGTTGGATTGACATCGAATGGTCACCCTGGTAGAATCAATTGTTGACTAAGTTGACGAAGCCTTGCGTACCCGTCAACTTAGTAGGCCCACAAGTCAGCCTCCAAATGTGTGGCAGACAGCATACAACCTATTTGCTATCTTTGTAAATAATTTACATCCCATTTGTTAATTCTTAAGGAATTTATTACAGCCCATTTTCTGCCTAGTACCACGGTTAATAAATTCACCAAAATTTCGCATATTTCGGTAGAGTCCGAACTATTTTTAATCCCGAAATTTCGCATCGGATTCAAACAAATTTGAAAATAAAATAAATTAGATTAAAATCCAACGATATTTAAAATCTCAAAATCCAAAGAAAAACGCAAAAATTTGAAACTAAATGCTAGTTTGTTGTGTTTTTTATATTTACAACCTTTTTATTATTAGTTATTTCAGCCAATTTTCTAGGCATTCCGAATGCATGCCTCCTTGTCTTGAAAGATTTGCAGCCCAGTAATTCGCAATAAAAAATTGCAGCCAATCACGGTCCTACCAGCGCGGGAGGAAGAGGATGAGAGATTGAAGAAGCACGTTGGCCGTTTGATTTACATCCAACGCCTACGGCTATGATAATTGTTTTGTTGACCAAGTTGACAACGCCTTGCATGGGCTTCAACCTCATGGGCCCACAATGTCAGCTTCCTATTCTGTGCCGGACATTCAGCCCATTTAATATTTTTTAGAATTTATAGCCCATTTGTTAAAAAAATTGAAATACACCCATTTGCTGGGCTGGGTGAAAAATAATGTTGCGGGCATGCTGCAACCATTTATTCTTTTTTACAGCCCATCTGCTTCTTTTCTAAATACACGCATTTGCTGGGCTGGCTGGACAGAGCAATGTTATAAAAAATAAAAATGGGCTGGGCATTTCGTTTGGGCAAGAGATTTTCTTTAATAATTTACAAGATGTGTAAAAAATATTGTTGCGCACTGCAACCCATTAACTTTTTTATGAGAATTTAAAGGCCAATTATTATTTTTCTGAAATACACCAATTTCTAGGCTGGATTAAAAATTAATGTTGCAGACATGCCCCACTTAATATTTTCGGATAATTTACAGCCATTACCTTTTTTAGAAATACACACATTTGCTTCTCTGGGTTAAATAGTAATGTTGGTCTGGCCACAACATTCTTATAAAATATAAGACATTTTGTAGGCTATTTTAGCCTACCAAAACGTTATATATTTTGATACGAAGGGGGTAGAAAATAAGAACTGAGCTATGCGTTTTTTCTTAAAAAAGGTAAAATAACCTGGCTGCGCCATTTTTTAAGGAAAAAAACTAGGCTCGGTGTCCCACAGCCCAGTCGAGACCTACTGGATCCCGCTGTCAGCCTGTCGTGGGCTGCGCATATACTAGGCTGGGAGGGCCAAAGCCCAGTTTATATTTGCTCGACCTAAAAAAAAGAAGTCCTTGGTGATAGCCTCTCCTTGTTTAATTCACTCGTTTATTTACTACGTTGACAACCTGGTGGGTCCGAGATGTCAGTATATTAGTAGGCAGTGAGACTCTTTTTCTCACTTTTACTATTTATATTTCTGGTGGCAGAACATTTGTTTCGCGTCAGTCGTTGGCCGCGGGGTGGCGGGAGCATGTGGTCTGGCCGGCGTTGGTTTGGGAGGCTGCAAGAAGAAAAAGACGGGAGATAGAAGATGTAAGAGAAAACGCACGCAGGACGTTTGATATGAATCCAACCATTGGCAGAAAGAAAACACCCCTTTGACAGTTGATTCATTCAGACGAATAACAGTAGTAGTACTAGTTAATTTGCTTCCACCACGACTACATTTTTAGAAGTTGATGCTGAACCAGACACTAGCCACGGCCACGGCCTCCGCCACGGCCAGCACCACCCCCACGGCCACGACCTCCGCCATCGCCATGACCGCGCTCACCACCACCACCATGGCCGCGGCCAACACTACTCCCACGGCCACGACCGCCGCCACCGCCGTGGTAGAATGCGTGGAATCGGGGAAAGTTGGAGTGAACGGCGTGGAAATACACCTCACCGGTGTCAATGTCCAAGGTAGGCCATTCATCCATGACGGGTGCGGGGGCCCCAAATAGCTGCTCCGCCTCCACCTTCTTCTGGGCAACTATCTCCAAGCCCAGGTCCATCTCATCCCATAACGGATCTAGAGGATTCACGGGATGCTCATCCTCCTCCTCTCCAAAATTGAACATGAGTGGGTGCTCCTCCGGTTGCACCATTGACGAGGGAGTGCTGGTGGATTGGAGATGGGAATGGGAGGCACCAGAGAGAGGATTGGGGCGATAGAGGGTATGGCAGCGGCGTATTATAGGATGCCGCGGGCTCCATCAAGGAGGAGGTAAGAGTGGCGGCGGGCAGTCAAAGGGCGCGTCTCCCAGGTGCAGTGCATTAGATGACGTGTCACAGTCTCCGTAATTAGAGAGATTAATGACAGGCAGCCATCGCTGGTGGTGCATTGGATGCTGCGCTTCTTCAATCCCCCGGCAGCGCGAGGAGGAAGAAGATGAAACTTCCGTCCCACGCTAGTGGTTGGGGTATGGAGTGAGTTGGATTTAAGAGGGGCGGGGGGCATGGCGCGAGGCAGTGCCGCCGGCCCCTGGGCGGCAGCAGGCAGTCCGACCATGCTGGTTCTCGCTGGTTTGGGCAGCGGGAGAACCAGCAAAGGGAAAACTGAAGAAGAACGTCAGACGTGATTTTTTTAGTGGATGGCTCTCGATGGGGTATTTTTTTAGCTTGCATCTCTATGATATAACTTGTTTTTATAGCCTCCCAGCCCGTGGTGGACCAGCAGCCCATTTGTTGGGCAGCCCAACCTACAGAAAACAACATTTGTCAAAGCCCAAAAACAATGCAGTAGTATGTTTTTCTAGAGGCCGAAAATAGTATGGCAGGGGATGAGCGGGGCGGTTCAACCAGCTGGGTACCAGATGTTAGTCTGAAATCTGTTGGGTACCCTGTGTGTTCGAGCGTGATGATGCGTTGGGTCATTCGTGTAGGATACAATCGATCTGATGCCATGTAGTGTTCATGTGTTAGCAAGGTAGTTAGCGATCAGTGCTTGTAAAGACTGAGCAAAAGATAAATAAGAGTTGATGTGCCCTTGCAACCCTAACAAGCAGGTTCCATTCTTCTTGAGACAATGGTGTGTCATGTGACACTCACACATCACAAGCCCATAGTATACATTCTAACAAGTTCACACCCAAGTACAACATAAAAGGTAAACATTTAGATCAAACTCAGGTTCACAGGATACGTTCATATTCATAGCCAACATTCACAATCAACTCCTCAAAAAATTCACATATACACAAGTTCAGCATGTTTATGCATCCAAATGATTGAGAGATCACAAGCCAATATTCATAGCCAACATTCAGAATCAACAACTCAAAAGATTCACGTATACAAGTTTAGCATGTTTATGCATCCAAATGATTGAGAGATGACAGCCAATATCCTCCATCGACACACTTTAATTACCTCGGGTTCAGACTGGTTAAGTGGTGTTCACTCGGTGGTACTTCTTGCTAAAATTAATGCTTGTCCGAGCAAACTTTCGAGTACATAAGAGGCAGCATAGACCATCTGAATTTTGCATGTAGGTTATCCTCTTGATGGTGGCCTCAATGCCACGAGAGGTTTGAGCATCTTGGCCACTACTTTCATCCAACTAGTTTACTAGCTCATCTTGGTCCTGTAGCTCGCCAAAATTCTACCATGCAGACAAGGAGGTGGTGGACAAAATGAACCACCCAAAGTTTTTTGTAGTTGAACTGAAATGGAGCATCCCTGGGGTGCAGACTGGTTAAGTGGTGTTCACTCTGTCACTTCTTCTTGTAAACATCGGTGCTTGTCTGAATGAACTTTGGAGTACATAGGAGCCAACATAAGTATCTAACCATCTGATCTTTTTGTGCAGTTCTACTAAAATCGGCCAACATAATGCTTTGCTTGTACGGTCTTTCCATTAATGTTGCATGCGATTTGGATGGGGTATTTTCTCAGTTCAGAGATTGACATGGAACATTACGATGATACGCTTAATGTTGCCTGTGAGTTGAGGCTCCAAGTTACTCCTTTTATAAAGCTGTGTTGCCTCATCTTGGGTCTGTAGCTCGCCAAGGCTCTTAATTTGCAGGCAAGAAAGGAGGCAGTGAACGCAATGAACCACCCACTATGATTGCCATGCTTATTACCTACTCGTGGATTAGATTAATCGAAAAGGTGCCAATATTTCTAACAGTCGAGCATCCCTGTTTGCACAGATATTGAGGAAGTGAGATTTACTATAATAGTGGCACTAGTTCTTTAAACATATACTAACAAATAGAAGCATTGTGATTACTTAATGGCTAAAGATAGCAACATAGTAGCCTTGCTTAAAGGGTGGTATTAGTTTATTTTATTAGTGGCATAGGCTCATCACGCAAAGAATTGGCATGTACATAAGTTGCATTTGATTAACAAGCAAAACTAAAGCACTTTCTCATGACAGTAGCAAAATAGTAGCACAATACCAAATTACCAATAGATATGGCAAAGCACAATAATCGGGATGAAGGTTGTAGGCTAGTACCAGCCTGTGTGAGGAAGCTTATCAATTACTACTTCCTTTGACTGGAAGTAGAGATAAGCGACTGACGGGAAAGTAAGGAGGCAGTTGAGGCAATTAACAACCCAAAGTCTTTGTGTAGTTCCACTAAAATCGAGCATCCCTGTTGGCACATATATTGAGAAAGTGAGATTACTGTAATAGTGGTACTAGTTGATGAAACATACACTTACAAATAGAAGCATCCTCATTATCTTAATGGGTAAAGATAGCAACATAGTAGCCTTGCCAATTAGCTCAACACGCAAAGCATTGCCATGTATCATCGGTTGCAAAGATTTAACTTGCAAAGATAAAGAACTTTCTCATGACAATAGCAAAACACTAGCATGATACCAATAGAGATGACAGCACACTAATCTGGATTAAGGACGTAGGCCGGTACCAACCTGCATGAGGAAGCTTATTCAAGTAATTCCAGAAGAGAAGATAAAGCACTGACTAGAATAATTCGATAGTATCCTCTTGTGAGATTATATAGACAGATTATCAAGCACTTCCAGCAGAGATAAAGCACCGACTGGAATACAATCCATAGTATCCTCTTGTGTAGTTCCACTAAAATGTATAATTGACACAACATGATCCCTGTTTGCACAAAGTAGGAACGAGGTGAAACCTTCATTAGCTTAGTGAGAAATGATAGAAAGACAATAACATATTACTTTAACTGTAGCATCAAATCATGATGACAATAAAGTAGGAAAACATTGGCTCATTCAACCAGTGGCAATGAATTGACATACAAAATGATATAATTACTATCTCATGACACTACCAAGATAGTAGCAACACAACAATACAGTACCACTAGCAAGATGCAAGGATAACAAAGGACGGTACCAGCGAGTGATCCTTCTTCATTTCCTCCTTCTTTTTTGTCTTCCACTTCTTGGTCTATTCCCCTTTCTCCTCACCAATTGGTGAAACCAAGGACATGATTGGCCTTTAATGTCAGATTTGGTTTTGTCAGTGAGGGAGTACAAGTATACTAGTAAACCCACTACAAAAAAAGACACATCCGTGACATTATGGCCCGAACGAAAACTTTTTGTCATGGTTGTGACACTTCTATGACAATAATTGTGACAAAAACACGTATCATCATAGATGTGGTGGGCTCCTACTTCTACGACAAAAAATTATGATAGAAAATGGGCTTTTTGTCCTGGGCGGGCCAGAGACACACTCGCATGACATTCTTTGGGCTGTCCATGACGTAAAAAATTGTGGTAGAACTGAGGGCGAGGAAATTTTCGGGGAGTTCCGGGTTACGGTGGGTGGTCGGGGAGGAGCGATGCAGTGTGGTTTGCGCCTTTCTCTCGTACGCGCGCGTGTGTGTGCGAGGCGCTTGCTAACTGAACCCGAGCAAGGCGTTCGCTTACTGAACCTGAGCGATCACACTAGCTACGCACTGAAGCCGATCGATCCCTTCGCTGCTAACTGAACCCGAGCGATTCCTTTGCTGCTAACTGAACCCGAGCGATTCCTTTGCTGCTAACTGAAGCTAGTCGAGCCCCCGTACGTACGAGACATAGCCGGTGTTGGGTTGCCTCTCGATGAACAGTGCCCGTTGCTGCCGCGCGCATGATACGTAGAACGAGTCGAGACGCATCGATCGAGCCCCTTGTGTGAGACGTGGTGAGTTGACCTAGCCGGTTGGTTGGCTGTGGATGAACAGTTCCCGTTGCTGCCGCCCACTCGTACGCCCCACCCCAACTGGTGGGTTGGCTGTGGATGAATAGTACCCTGGCCGTGTGAAGGTGGTTGGCGCTGGATGAACAGGACCCCGAGGAGGCCAGCCGGTTGGGGGTGGATGAATAGGACCCCGTGGAGACTGGATGAACAGTAGGTGGTGGAGGCTGGAGGAAGTCAACGGTGGATGAATAGTAGCTGGTGGAGGCAGGAGGAGGTTGACTGTGGATGAACAGTAGCCCGTGGAGTCCCGTTTTGCGGTACGCCACACCCCTCCTGATGAACAGGACCCCCGTTTCGACCGTAGGCAGTTGGGGAGAAGTCCTATTCCTCCGTTTTGCGGTACGCCACACCCCTCCCGATCAACAGGACCCCATTTCGACCTTAGGCGCTCGAACAGAAGTCTGTTTCCTCCGTTTTGCGGTACGCCAGACCCCCAGCCGATGAACAGGACCCCATTTCGACCATAGGCGGTCGAACAGAAGGCTGTTTCCTCCATTTTCCGGTACACCAGACACCCAGCCGGTGGGGGGTCGATGAACATCACCCCATTTCAGCTGTTTCGTCCAAGCCGGTTGGCTCCCGATGAACAGGACGCGTTCCGACCCAGTTGCTTGGCTCCCGATGAACACGACGCTGTTTCCTCCATTCCAACCCAGCCGGTTGGCTCCCGATGAACAGGACGCGTTCCGACCCAGTTGCTTGGCTCCCGATGAACACGACGTTGTTTCCTCCATTCCAACCCAGCCGGTTGGCTGCCGATGAACACGACGCCGTTGCTGCCGTCCGTTGCCTCTCCATGTACACGAGCCCTGGCCGTACGTATGCACGAGTACGCGTTCGAGACCCCGCCCCTATATATGTACGTAGGTGCCCATATTTTTTGTTGTGTGGCTGTACATACGTGTACACGATTTAGACAGGGTTGCCTGAACTGCTACATCGGGGGCTCTACTATGACACGTGCCGCTCCTAACACACCCACGGTTCATCGTTGCAGAGAGACCGATCGACCAGTATGTACGTACACGTTCACGACCAGACAGACAATGCTATGTACGCTTTGACCAGGTGGGTCCCAGATGTCAGGGAGGATAAGGAGGCACTTCCTTGCCTGCGAAGACATAGCAGGTGGGTCCCAGCTGTTAGGGGGGAATCATTTTTTTGCGCATAATAAGGAGGCACTTCCTTGTGTGCGAAGATGTATCTGGTGGGTCCAGCTGTCAGCCTCACCGTGTACAGTCCTCTTCCGATGGTTGTTGTTCATTGACCACGTTTACTATGCTGCGCCGAGAGCACCAAGGCCATGGATGACGGCGAGGCCTAGGAAGGGAACGACGCGGAGCCGGGGAAGACACGGCAGTGGATGCCCACGTGGAAGGGAGTACGAGGGTTGACTGGTTCGGCTGCGGTGTGAGGTTGCCATCGCCGAAGAATAACACGGGATATGGCTGAGTAGAGGGAAGGCCTGGCCAGCGGTGGAAGTAGGGTGGGGCGGTGAGGACTGCCCGGCAGCACAGCTGGCCACAGGAGGCAGGAGCTGGCAGTCCCGCCGGTGCTGGTTTGGGTGGCTGGAGCAAGAAGATCAGAGATTGAAGAAGCAGCACGACTGTTGGATTAACATCCAATCGTCACTGCTGCTACAATCGTTTGTTGACTAAGTTGACAAAGCCCTGTGTACGCATCAACTTAGTAGGCCCACAAGTCAGCCTCCAAATCCGGTGGGTCCCAGTTGTCATTGGGAGGAATCTTTTTTTCGCTTAATAAGGAGGCACTTCCTTCCGTGCAAAGATATAGCTGGTGGGTCCCAGCTGTCAGGGGGAGGAATCATTTATTTTTCGCGTAATAAGGAGGTACTTCCTTGTGTGCGAAGATGTAGCTGTTGGGTCCCAGATGTCAGGGGGGACGAGTTATTTTTTTGCGCGTAATAAGGAGGCACTTCTTTGCGTGCGAAGATGTAGCTGGTGGGTCCAAGCTGTCATGGGGAGGAATCATTTTTGGTGGCGTGCGACCATGGACCTCGTGGGTCCCAGCTGTCTGCCTCTCCACGTACAGTCCTCTTCTGATGGTTGTCGTTCATTGACCGCGTTGACGACGCCGTGCCAAGAGCACCAACGCGGTGGACGACGGTGAGGACCTGGAAGGGAATGACCCGGAGCCGGCAAAGCCACAGCAGTGGATGCCCACGCTGAGGGGAGTATGAGGGTTGACTAGTTCGGCTGCGGTGTGAGGCCTGTGTCGCCGGAGAATAACAGGAGGTGTGGGTGAGTAGAGTGATGGCCTGTCCAGCGGTGCGGTAGTAGGAGGGGGCGGTGAGGGCTGCGCAGCAGCACAGCCGACCATGGGAGGCGGCAGCAGGCCATCCCGCCGGCGCTGGTTTAGGCGGCTGGAGCAAGAAGATCAGAGATTGAACAAGCAGCACAGCCGTTGGATGTTATCCAATGGTCACTGCCGCTAGAATCGTCTGTTGACTCTTTTTTTTGAGAACTCCTCGTTTGTTGACTAATAAGTTCACATAGCCCTGCGTACGCGTCAATATGGTAAGCCCACAAGTCAGCCTCCAAATCTGTGGCAAACATCATACAACCCATTTGCCATTATTTTTAATAATTTACAGCCCATTTGCTAATTCTTAAGGATTTTTTAAGCCCGTATTCTTTTTGTTAGCATTACAGCCCATATTCTGGCCACGGTTAAAAAATTCAATGAAATTTTGCATATTACGGTGGGGTCCGAACTGTTTTTAATCCCAAAATTTGGAGTCAGATTCAAACTAATTTGAAAAAGTAATTTATATTAATTTAAATCCAACAAAATTTTCCCCGTAGAAAAATCAATGAAATTTAAAATCTCAAAATCCCAGAAAACCGTAATTTGAAACTAATTGCTGGTTTGCATTTTTTTGAGTGGTGTAAGTGCATCAAGTGCCCCCTTAGTGGTTTTGGAGTATTGAAGACAAATAGGTTGAGGAACTAATGTGTTTGTGAGTATACACAGGAGACAGAGTCCCTGAAGATTTGGTTTAACAAATGGAAGACGACCCCTAAAAATAGATTTCTTCAAGTGAAGAATTTGGTGATGAAATTGGTACGGCCTTTGAAGAAATTGATGTGAAGACTTTGAAGCTTGAAGACTTTGGTTTTCGTAGTTTCTTTTCTTCTTATTTGAGTCATAGGAAAAACCATACTAATAAAGGGGGTCTAGGTGAAACATATTTCACAATTTGAAAGTGGTGCTCAAACTTACTCAAACCTATACACACAAAAGCTGCTTCGAGTGAAGCCTTTGGAAATCTCCAGTATAGCTGACGCATTTGCTAGCGACAGTGACGAAGTTCATCTGGTCGCTGACGAATTTGGTTAGGCTGAGGAGTTAGGAGTTCGCCAGTGTGATCTGCCTACCCTGAGGAAATTGAGTGCCCTGACAAAATTGAGAGATCAATTTTCCGACCGTTGCTGCGCTGCGTGCCAGCTGTCAAGTGGATCCTTATCCTGACAACGGTCGAATCAGTGAAGGGCATTTATGACAATTCATGTTGGGTTTCCCCCTGGCTATAAAAAGCTGCCCCCGACAACCTATTGGTGCAACATTTGCCCTCTTGTGTTTTGGAGATTGTTGACAGAAATAGGCATGGAGTGATTTGTTTGCTAGTGCACTCAGAGAGAAATAGTCCATGCAGTACCGAAGAGAATGCTGTCTCCAGTGTCCAGTTCGAGGAACTTCACCGAAGAATATCTGCACAGCAGAGAAGAATGAGCTACATCCATAGAAGTCGTGTAGACGAGAAGATTGATGTGAAGGAGTTAACCCCTTGAAATTTATTGCTGACGCGAAGCAATTGGTTCGGTGATACTGTCCGAAGAAAATTGACTGCAGCGATGGAAGTCGAAGACGAAGTGAAGACGTAGCATTCATCTCGCTGTTCTTCTTTCATTTATTTTAGTCATAGGACCTCCGTACTATTAAGAGGGGTATAGGTTCTCGAAGCTTAGATCCGCTGTGATGCTTAGCCCAAACCTATGCAAGACTGAGAGAAATCTCTTTATGCTTCGAATGATTACCTGCCAGCAGAAGACATTGTTCTTCGGTGCTGCAGGCGGTATCTGTCGAACTGAGGAGTTAGCATTACTTGCTCTGCAAGGAATGTTACCATTGTGCTCAATTTCCGACCGTTGGACTCGTGTCATTCGGCCATTGGCTGCCCCACATGTCCAATTTTGTCTTTTCCCTTCAGTGAAGGCTGCGGCTATAAATAGCCACCCCGCTCCAACGTTGCCCGTTGGCTGCTCCACTTAAGATTTCTGAGAAGATTAATTGAGCATCCCCTCTTCGAGTGATTTGAGTTTAAGATCCACCGAGAGAAAATCAAGAGCCAAAACTTAGACAGTGGTTGAGCATCACAGTAGTTCTGAGTTAGAGTTCTTGTACCTATTACTCTTGAGAGCTACGCACTCTCTAGACGGATAGGTGTAGGCTCGAGTGTTGAAGAGTTGTTGTCTTCACCGAGCAAGATCTTTAGCAACCAAGAGTCATTGTGGTTTGCGAAGAGGTCTGTCGAAGGTTTGGACATCGCCGACAAGTATCTGACACGAGTGAAATCAACTGGAGTGTGATCAGCTCCGAGTTGAAGGAGAATAGGGTGAAGATAGTTTATCTTTTGTGTTAAATCACAACCCCTCCAACCAGACGTAGTCCTTTGGCAGAAGGGCGAACTGGTCTACCAAATTCATCTGTCGCCATCGAGCACCACTGTTTCACTCTACTTTACTGCATTTCCTACAGCAGTTTACTTTCGTGCTCTGTGTCGATAGTCTTATCTGATCTATCATAGTTCGTTACTTATCTTTCGCATTCTCATCATTCATTTCTGTCGTCTCAGTCTAATTTATTTCTCTTCGCACTTCTGCATGTTAGCGTGATTTCAATCAGTGCCGTATCCATTCACCTCGTCTCTATCCTCCTTGCATTTCCTTAGTAGTTCATACCTAGTTTTCCCTCATGCTACTGCATCTGTTCATAAATTGCATTACCATCATAATTGTCAAACCTGTGATATTCTATGCTCAAACTATTATTGCTTCCTACATCGATAGATATGTTCCTCAATAGCGTTCTTGATTAAGTACATTTCTACCGAACCTTATTTCCGCTGCTGTGTTTGGGATCAGTTCAAAACATTCGCAAGAATTTTTGAATCTCCCATTCACCCCCCTCTGGTCGATATACCCTCGGTCCTAACAATTGGTATCAGAGCAGGTACTCCCTGTCTCTGTTTATTAAAGGTCTAACAACCTTGGAGTTTTGAGTATGTCGTATGCTGGTAGATCGTCGCACTCTTAAGGGTTTCCTATCTTCGATGGAAATGACTATGTCTACTAGAAAGAGCGAATGAAAATCAGACTTCAAGCCATCAACATAGAACTTTGGCAGATTGTGGAAAATGGATACACCGTTCAGCACCCTGATGCTACTACTTCCGATGACAAATCTATAATGTAGTTGAATGCTCAAGCAAAAGATATTATCTGTGACAGTATCTCGAAGGACATTTTCATTCGGTTCCGAAAGCTTGACACTGCCAAGCAACTCTGGGATGCCATAAAAAATGTTCATGAAGAATTCATTGCCAGAACAGATCCACACACTGATATGCTTCGTGCCATGTTTGCTGGTTTCAGAAGTCTTCGTAAGGAAAGTGCTATGGAACTCACTGATCGGTTGACAAATATTGTTGAAAGACTTCATCAACGAGGAGTAACAGATATCACCGATAGAGATGTGGTTAACAAGCTGCTGAGTGCTCTTGATGCAACCTTCGATCCAATCGTAGCTGAAATCAAGCAAAGACCAGACTATGAAGAACTTCACTACGTCGAGGTCATGACGGTATTGTCTATTCACGAAGAAAAGATGGAACTTGAAAATGGTCATCAAGAATCTTCTTCGGAAAGCGAAGGGGAAATTCTTTCACACTATGGCGGTTCACAAGAAGAAGATATCAAGAATCAACACTCTATCAAAAGAGAACTAGAAATGCTCACAGAAAGACTAGGTAATCTCAGAAGACAAAATCTGTGTCTCACAAATGATGACGAAGTTGACTTGCTTGAATCTTCAAGAACACTACCTCCGAAAGAAATAAAGTGCTTCAAGTGCAAACAATTCGGTCACTACATAGCAGACTGACCTTGCTGGGAACTAAATGAAAAACCTAGCAACAGATGGATTTATCTTCACTGCACTCGATTCACTCGAATGGACAGTCACACTAAGCTCTCGAAGAAAAATGAATCTTTCTCATCCTCTTCGAAGAGACCAGTCACTGACGTGCAAGCCAAAGCAACTATTGAACCTAATATGAAGAGAATATCACAGCTGACTAGAGTATGTGTTGAAATGAATATGGAATCTGAAGATGAGACATCCGAATCCGAATCAGAAGACGAAGAGCCTCACAGAAGCCTAGGAAGAGGCAATGCATTCGTTGCTTATGAATCATCCGAGAAATCACTCGAATCAGACACTGATGATAATGCTTCAAGTGATGATGAACCAATCGCACTTTGTCTCATGGTAAAAACCTCAAAGGATCAGGTATCTGCAAAGCACCGAAAATCTATGACTGAATATTCTTCTGAATACATTGCCTATGCTAAACTGGTTAAGATTGCCAAATCTCAACAAGATGAGCTTGAAAAACTTGAGAAGAATCTTAGGAAATCCGAAGGATTACTGGTCGAAGAGTTGGAGAAGAATCAAGAGTTAACTGAAGAGCATGATGCTTTTTCTTCAACGATTGATGATCTTTCAAAACGATATGATTCTCTTGCAGTCGACTTTGAGAGTTTATCAGATGAACTCCTTAGCAGGAATCAAGAACTCGAGTCACTGAAAGAGTCATATAACGTGCTTGCGAAAGAAAAAGCTTCTCTCTTCGCTGAGCAATCTATCAACCTTCCTGATGATTTTGTGCCTCCTTGCTCAAAATGCCTAGAACGTAGCAATGCTGATTCGAATGCTGAAACATCCAATTCTATCATCGAGAATATTGCAACTACTACGGATGATATTTCTAACCACTCTTCTGAGGAATTTATTGCTATCTCTGATGAAAATTGCAGGCTAAAGAACTTGCGTGAGACAGGAATGCTAAAGAGCCTCAAAGGGCATCAAACTCTCTGTGATGTGCTCAAGAAGTCAATACTGCACAAAAATTCCTGAGAGGAAGGATTGGGTTTCGAAAGGAAACTCAATGTTGATGGAACCTACTGGACTCCCGAGCAATATCCTCAAACGAGTTGGGATCTTGCTAAAGAAAAACTCTCGAACCTGCACTCCTGTCTGGATATGACACTCCCATGTCTGTTGTTTCTGACGAGTCTGATGACTCAAACTACAAATTCTTCAAACAACAGAATGGTAAGGTTTACGCTCGGTATGTTGGGACTAACTGCAGGTCTGGTTCACCCAAGAAGCAAATCTGGGTGAAGAAGTGCATCATTAAAATTTATATATCACTGCTAACCTGAATATGCAGAGTAATTCTCTTCGAGGAAATGATAATCAATCGCAGATTGGCACTGCAACTTCCTCGAATGGATATCGGTCAAACTTTCGACAAAAGGAGTACATGCGTACCTCCTCGAATCATTATGCTCATGTCTCTGGGAACAATTTCAATGCATATTCATATGATTACTCTCAAAATGCATAGGAGAACTACAGAGATCAATGAAGGAACGTCCCTGCTCAGTCAAGACAAATGAGGTATGCACTGCCCACACAAGTGTGGGTTGCGAGAATGAACTAACTCGTCTTGCAGGAACTCTCTCTCTCTCAGGGATTCTATTCGTTTATCCATAGCCCTAAGATCTATATTGTTGGTGCTGGTTCTTTGTGTTTATTTGTCCTCAGTTTGTTGTTTGTCTTCGAGTTGCCGTGTTTGTGTTTCGTCCGATGAACAACTCACTCATAGCTCCAAGTTTGGTGTTTCTTCTCTTCTGGCTGAGTGTTTTGTTTTGGACCCTTTTATCCTTCTATTCTTTCTCATCTAAATCTATGTTGTCCGTCGTGAGCATGCAATTTGATTTGAAGAAAATCTCTCTCCGACGTCCTTGGTCGCGAAAGAAATCAACTTCGAACTTTTATCCATTTTTGGTGTTTAGCCCTTCTTCAAACCTTTCGTACTCCCGCTCTCTTCCTGACTTTCTCGCAGAGAACGGTTGCCACATGCCCACGATCTCCACAATCGTGATCGTGTCCGTCGAATGCGGAACGTCCCACAACTTTGGGCCATAGATTTCGGAGAGGAGGTTCAGCTCTCCAGCTATAAATATCCCTCACCGCGTCTTCTTCCTCAGTTCCTCAAACCCTCATTCTACCTCCACCCGAGCCCGTGCTCGAAGGAACTCCGGCGAGAAGCTCCGCCGTGCTACTCCGGTGGAATCTCATCGCAGCTGATCATGCCGGTGCGCTAATCTTTCCTCCCGCATTGCCGTAGTTGATTTAAGTTGCCAAGTTAGGGCGCTTGGATCCGGAACTGCTCCTTTCCATATCTCTGGTCTTAGGGCAGTTCTTACCTATGCTATTTTCCTTGTTTTATTTCACTATGGTAGATCTTTAGGAATCACTAGGATTTGACTTGTACGGTTTGTAGATCTTCCTCGTACTTGTTTTCCTCGAACTAGGGTTCATGTGTAATTATCCGAAAGATTAGATAGTTATAAACCTGCCTAGAATTTTCTTTGGCTAGCTTGTAAAATCTATCGAGGATATCTTTCTGAATTGCCATGAGTTCCTTTTGGACTCCCTCAAAATCTTTTTTGTTCAAAATACTTTCTGTGCATGCTTATGACCCTTCCCCTTTCCCTCATATCTATTCTATTTCACAGGTTGGTCATGACACAAAGTTCGCAAGAGCAGTCAAATTCTAAAGAAAATTGCCTCTGATTCCATCAAGGTCTGAACGAATGAGAATGACTGGAGGAGGAAAATCTTCGAAGCCACCCAAAGCTCCGAAGAAGAAACAAGAGTCTGCATCCAAAGAAGATGATGAGGAAATTCCCTCTGCTCATAGTCAGCCCGAGGATGAATTGGTCACACACACCCTAACCATCTGCTCTGATGGAAATCCTAAAAAGGGCGGTCACGGCAGAGAAAAGAATACCACTGCAGAAATGTCTGATCCTGATAGTTACAGAACTCCACCAGGGGGTGAATCAACGACAGACCGCAACAACAGGCTTCAAAGAATTCGCCGCCACTAGGCAGGCAAATGGTACAGATATGAAAATGTTCGCAAGAAGTACCAGATTCTGTTTGCTTTCACACCACCGTGGAATGACTGCATTGCGGAAAACTGCATTGGCCCCGATGATGAAAAAGTCAGACCACCACAGCCTTCAAATGCTCACCCCGACTCCCTCAAAACCATCGCTGATTTCCCCGAGGAAGTGGCTAAGAGGGTGAAGGCCAAAGCCAAGCGTGATGCTAGGGAAGCGAAGAAAAGCGTCGCGCTGACCCAAGAAGACGTACAGAAGAAGAAGGATCGTGCATCTGCTTCCAAGGGAAGCATGTCTAGGAAATCAGTTTCCCCTCGTGCACCATGAAAGAAAACTGTCGCCAAGAGAATCAAGAAGGCAGTTTCTAACTCATCTGATGAGTCATGCAGCGAAGATTCCCCTAATGAAATTCCACTGTATGATCAACTTGCCATTCTCAACAAGCCATCCAAGAACCCCTCTCCAGTGAAAGTTTTACCCTCTCCAAGGAGATCACCAAGGCATGCACCCATTCCCTTCACTGACAAACCTTCGGGTTCTGCAGCTCTGAGAACTTTGACAAACACTGCAGCGAAGAGAAAGCTGCAGTCTGAAGAAAAAGCTGATGTCTCTGCTAAGAAGACCAGGCTCACTGTTCCTGCTTCCATAGAGGAACAGAAGTATGATTTCAAGTTCATGATCGATGTGATTGACAGTTCTGCATATGATGCAAAATCTGATGATGTAAGCGGTCTGGGACTGCCTGATGATGTTACTGAAATGGTAACGAAGCATTTCATCGAGCTGAGGAAAATCTCCAAGAAGCTAAATAAAGCTGTCAAAGATAAGCAAGCTATCGAGAAATGAGGAGTGAGGCCAAAACTGAATCCGAAAGAAAAGATCTGAACAAAGAAATTGTTGAACTCTCCAAGGTCCTCAGTGTCATGCGTAATGAGAAAATTGACTGGCACTCGCGTTTGCACATGGAAGTAGCTCAGTTGTGTGACAGAAGGAACGAGGAGATTGACCGCAAGGTAGATCTTGCTCGAAGAAGGATTCAAGAAGAAAAACGTCAGAAGGCTAGGGTGAGAATCAGCAAACCGAAAGAAAACAAAGACCGACGCCTTCAGAATGTTACTGCTGATCCTATTCCACTTCACTCCAGTGCACCCTTGCAGCAGGTTCCACCATCTCCACCTCATGAAGATGAACCTATGCAGCAGGCTGGCACTATGGAGGTTATCATTCCAGCTCCAGTAGTCCAAGAACAACTTGATGTTGTTGATGTTTTCCTGGAAAAGACTGATGAAGAAAATGCTTCGCTTAAGCAGCAAGCCCCAGTTGATGAGACTGATGAGGAAATTGAAGTTGAGAAGGCAGACCCATTAAGAACATAGCAAGCAGAGCCCTCCAAACCAAATAAGGAGGAGAATGACAAGATTGAGGGGGAGCTAAATGTTTCCCGAGAGAAAACAACCCCGGTCGCATCATCTGGTGCCCCTACGCAGATGGATGTTGATCCTGCTTCCCTTACCACTGCACCACAGTTGGAAGAGGAAGAAAAGAAATCTAATGAGCCGATGGCTGAAGTTTTTGTACCACCAGTTGTGCCTCAAGCGTCTGAGAGAGAGGTCGTTGTGCCTCCAACCAAAGAAAATACAGAGAAAGAAAAGGCCCTTGTGCCCGAAAGCCACAAAGCAGCTGAAGGAGTGCCAGTGAGCAAAAATGATAGTCAAGTTCTTCAAAGCAATCTGTACAAGAAAAATTGAGGTTGCCACGTGCTCCTCTCAAGCCTATTGAAGAAGGTGTGCCTGCACCAGATGACATTCGGACCCGGTTTATGGCCGATGAAGAACAACTGAGAAACCCCTTGGAAACCTACCCTTTGTTTCCTATCGATGATGGCCTGAATGGTCCAGCTTTCAACGAGCAGTTTCATCATTCGAAACTTGCATTCTTTGGGACCAGCCCATATGATGGAGAAAGAACTTCCTTGTCACCAAGATTCTGGATGAAGGTACAGGCCGTGTACTATGCCCGCATTCTATACTGCAAGAATCGCATCTTCAAGCACAAGATTCTGGATTTTGCAGAGCTCGAAAGTTTACCTTGCTTCCATCAAACCATCGAGCAGATTGAACAAGTCTTCCTGAAGAGCTTCCTTTGTTTCAATCATGGCTGGAATCGTGAAGTAATTCTTCAGTTCTATGCCACTCTTTATATCTCAGGGGACTTTGCAAATAGCAGTACTTGGATCCTCGAACGGATGACCGAAGAAGAAAAGATCAAATGTTCGGCTGACCAGTTCTTAGCACTGTTGAATCTTCCTCGATGCGAATTTGATGCAACTCGCGAACATAGACTGCATTGCTGGGATGTATTCGAAGCCGAACTTCATATGCTGATGGACCCCAAACTTGTTGGTGATGAATGTACCAAAGCAAATCCTAAGAATCTGGCCTATGAGAATAAAGTTTTGTTCTATATCCTCTGCAACTCCCCCACACCAACAAACAGGCCAGAAACCATTCATGGCATCGTGGCAAATGATCTTCAAGCAACAGCTCATGGCATTCGGTTTGACATTCTGGATCTTTTCATTCACAACTTGGCCTATGCAGCTGATAGCCCTCAAGATTTGAAGCCATATGCACCATGGGTCATGTTTGCTATTGAGCAGCTTACTGAGAAAAAGTTTTTCTGCCCACATGTCCCGAAAGTTTACATTCCACCAGTCCGGGATACTCTCCGGGTCGTAAAGGACATCGGCAAAGGGAAGACACCTATTGATGGTACAACCTCTACCTCTGCTAAAGTGAAGGTCAAGAAGGAAACAGTCGAAACTCCTCGTGAAGAAAATCCCTCTCTGTATGAGATTTGTCTTCGCACTCAGCAAGCCCTGGAAAGTCACATTAAGCTCGACCGCAAAGTAAAACTGGAGATGATGGCTGAGATAAATCTGCTTCACAATTATGCTCGCCAAGCTCTTCTATATGAGAAAGAACAAAAGAAGCACTCGTGGACCCTTCTGCGCAAGCATTATTCTCTCAAACAACTATCTGCCAAGGGTATCGAGAAAGAATATGATTATCTAGAGCTGTTTGAAGTTCCTCGCATCCGAAGGCAAACCCCAGTGCTTCCTCAGCGTTCCGCCTCCACCGACCTGCTGTTTGTTGAACAAGATGATGAACTTGAAGACACAACAGGAACATTTATATTCAAGCCAGATGCACCTCGCACCGCTACTCCCGAAGCTGATCCCGAAGCCATGTTGCGACTCCAACTCCTGCTTCAGCCTCGACCATTGCTCGCTCTGCTTCCCCGAACAGTTTGAGTACTCAGGATTCTTCGGAAGAGTAGTTCCTCGCATGCATTCTCTTTCCTTTTTGACACTTGTTGACAAAAAGGGGGAGAAGAACATCGAGAGATAGATAAGCGGGTTATTTGCAGGTTATTTCCAGGGGTTGAACTATTTGCTTTTGTTCGTGGAACTTGGTCTCACCGCCTGTGGTGTTGGTATACTGCGTCGTCGTGTACCATTAATAACCCCTGCAATGCTATATTTGCGTCCAATTATCTGTTTGTAGGTGCTATCGAATGCTTACTTCCTTGCAATGATTATCCTTGATACTTATCTATCGTGCAAGGTTAAGAGAAAGCATTTCAAGGAGGATTGGAAATCATGTTTCTCTAAAAGAGATATCTTACTCCTTGAAACTTCATGCATCTTCCACTTGGATATACTCCTATGATTATCTTTCACTATCTTACGATGTAGGAGAAGAAAGGTTGCTTCAGAGTAAATTTACTCATGATTCAAAAGAGAATTCTTTCTATCTGTCTCATAAGCTATTTTTCCTCGCATATTTCTATCATATCATCATTGTTGCATGGAAACCTCGTCTGAAGCATATCTACTCCGAGCAATATACTTGTGATTCCCTTGCTCTATTTTTCTTCGAGTATCTAACTTGCAGGGAACCTATATCTCGTGTGGATTCAAACTGTGTTCTGAGAAAATCTTCATGGCTTATCCTTTGCCACAACTCATTTCAAAATATCCTCACTATCTAACAAATATATTTCAAAGGTTGTGTGTGGCAGGAAATACCTCAGACACCGTCGAGTGCATTGGATGAAACTACTAATGAGATCATCTGTCAATGTCACTCATACGAAGATTCACTTCGCTACCTTCCGTTTTATCTCCTGTGCTTACTCTTATCAGAATGATGCATACCTTCAGAGGGAGCGTGTTTTATCTTCGTAATTATCTCTCGTCTTTCATTACCCTTCGCATTCCATTTCATACTATCTTCTATCTTTCGATGATGTGTTCTGTTTTGTCAACAATCGTCCAAAAAGGGGGAGATTGTTGGTGCAACATTTGCCCTCCTGTGTTTTGGAGATTGCTGACAGAAACATGCATGGACTGATTTGTTTGCTAGTGCACACAGAGAGAAATAGTCCATGCAGTACCGAAGAGAATGCTGTCTCCGGTGTCCAGTTCGAGGAACTTCACCGAACAATATCTACACAGTAGAGAAGAATGAGCTACATCCATAGAAGTCATGTAGACGGGAAGATTGATGTGAAGGAGTTAACCCCTCGAAATGTATTGCTGACGCGAAGCAATTGGTTCGGTGATACTGTCCGAAGAAAATTGACTGCAGCGATGGAAGTCGAAGATGAAGTGAAGACGTAGCATTCATCTTGTTGTTCTTCTTTCATTTATTTGAGTCATAGGACCTGCGAACTATTAAGAGGGGTATAGGTTCTCAAAGCTTAGATCTGCTGTGATGCTTAGCCCAAACCTATGCAAGACTGAGAGAAATCTCTTTATGCTTCGAATGATTACCTGCCAGCAGAAGACGTTGTTCTTCGGTGCTGCAGGAGATATCTTTCGAACTGACGAGTTAGCATTACTTGCTCCGCAAGGAATGTTACCGTTGTAATCAATTTCTGACCGTTGGACTCGTGTAGTTTGGCCATTGGCTGCCCCACATGTCCAATTTGGTCTTTTCCCTTTAGGGAAGGTTGCTGCTATAAATAGCCACCCCGCTCCAACGTTGCCTGTTGGCTGCTCCGCTTAAGATTTTTGAGAAGATTGATTGACCATTCCCTATCTGAGTGATTTGAGTTTAAGATCCACCGAGAGAAAATCAAGAGCCAAAACTTAGACAGTGGTTGAGCATCACAGTAGTTCTGAGTTAGAGTTCCTGTACCTATTACTCTTGAGAGTTGCGCACTCTCTAGACGGATAGGTGTTGGCTTGAGTGTTGAAGAGTTGTTGTCTTCACCGAGCAAGATCTTCAGCAACCAAGAGTCATTGTGGTTTGCGAAGAGGTCTGTCGAAGTTTTGGAGATCGCCGACAAGTATCTACCACGAGTGAAATCAACTGGAGTCTGATTAGTTCCGAGTTGAGGGAGAATAGGGCAAAGAGAGTTTATCTTCTATGTTAAATCACAACCCCTCCAACCAGACGTAGTCCTTTGGCAGAAGGGCGAACTGGTCTACCAAATTCATCTGTCACCATCGAGCACCACTGGTTCACTCTACTTTACTACATTTCCTACAGCAGTTTACTTTCGTGCTCTGTGTCGATAGTCTTATCTGATCTATCATAGTTCGTTACTTATCTTTCGCATTCTCATCATTCATTTCTGTCGTCTTTGTCTAATTTATTTCTCTTCACACTTCTGCATGTTAGCATGATTTCAATCAGTGCCGTATCCATTCACCTCGTCTCTATCCTCCTTGCATTTCCTTCGCAGTTCATACCTAGTTTTCCCTCATGCTACTGCATCTATTCATAAATTGCATAACCATCATAATTGTCAAACCTGTGATATTCTATGCTCAAACTATTATTGCTTCCTACATCGATAGATATGTTCCTCAATAGCATGCTTGATTAAGTACATTTCTACCAAACCTTATTTCTGCTGCTGTGTTTGGGATCAGTTCAAAACATTCGCAAGAATTTTTGAATCTCCCATTCACCCCCCCTCTGGTCGATATACTCTCGGTCCTAACACAACCACTTGTTGGTTGGCTGCTCCGAGAGAACTTGACACTTGTCATTTGAGAGCAACCCATCCTCTGACGACTTTGAGAGAACCCAAGTGAGGGAAAACCCAACCAGAGACAAAGTGCTTGAGCATCACTGAAGAGATTGATCTGTGTGATCCGACGCTTGTTACCTTTGAGGACTGTAATTCCTCCAGACGGTTAGGCGTCATGTTCTGAGCACCCAAGAGTAATTGTGGTGTGCCGGTGAAGAAGTCTATGAAGGTTTCGGAAGTCTACCTTGAAGACTTACCACGAATGATTGGGCGAGGTCTAAGTGACCTTAGCTCAAGAGGAATACGGTGAGGACTAAGTGTCCTCTAAGTTGCGACTCAGCCGCCTCAACCAGACGTACAGTTGATACAGCAACTAGAACTGGTCTACCAAATTCCATTGTCTTCACCGAGCCAACCTGGTTTCAAATTCCTCACCCTCTCTTACTTTTTTCCGCTGCTGAAGATTTTGTGAACTATCCTCTGACGAATTTGAACTGAAATATTTGATCATGCTATCTTTTATTTCCTCAGTTCATATTCTTCGTGCTTGTATGATTGTATGATTGCATGTTATTCACTCTTATGTATCCTGATCGCATGTACTCTGATTTTGTGATGACTTAGTTTCCCTTGCGTTTCTATTTCTTCACTCCGATCTTCGTCAAATTCATCAGAGTTTGATGAATTTGTAAAAATTTCCCATTCACCCCCCTCTGGGAGATAACCTGTGCTTTCAATTAGTATCAGAGCAAGGTACTCCCTTGTTCTGTGTGATTTTGGTTTAACCACCTGGAGTTTTAGTTATGTCGACCGCATGTATGATCAAGGTCTCCGCTGCGTGCCCCATCTTCGATGGCATAGAGTATCCCTACTGGAAGAACAAGATGCGAATGCATCTTGAGGCTATTGACAATGATCTCTGGTTCACCGTCGAGAACGGCGTCCCCACCATTTCACCTAGTATCAATGCTGCTGATGTGAAGAGATTCAAACAACTGGACTCTCAAGTGAAGAACATCATTTGTGGTCATCTCAACAAAGGACAGTATGGCAGAGTGAGTGCACTAGAAACCTCGAATCTCATCTGGGACCGACTTTCAAAAGTGAATGAGGGTGTTTCCACTCAACGTGACTCCCAAGTTGATGTTCTGCGCAATCTCTTCAATTGCTTCAAAAGACTCGACAACGAAAATGTACATCAAACCTTCGACCGCCTCACTGATATCTCCAATGAGCTCAAGCTCTTGGTGCTGCTAACATCACCGATCATGAGGTGGTGAAGAAATTGCTGAGGTCTCTGGACAGTTCCTTTGACACTTTGGCACTGATGATTCAAGAGCGCCCTGATTACAAGTCACTGGATCATGCTGACATTCTTGAGAGGCTCAACACACATGAATTTCAGCAAGCAGAGAAGAGAGATATGTATGGACCCAGCTATGGTCGCCCTCGCGCTCTGAAGGCTAAAGCAAAAGCCAAGGCTATTTCTTCATCTGAAGAAGAAGAGGAATATGAGAGCAGTTCTGACGGTGCTGAGGAAATTGGCAGAGAACTGGCTATGCTGGTGAAGAAGTTCCAGAAGTTTTCCAAGAAGAACCGATTTGGAAAATCTTCAAAGTATGACTCGAAGAACACTGGAGAAGCATCTACTCGAGACTACAACAAAAGAACCTGTTACAAATGCAAGAAGCCAGGCCACTACATCGCCGACTGCCCTCTTTGGCAGAAGAAGAAGAAGAAGAAGAGCAGGGATGATGATGAGTCTGATGGCAAAAAGAAGAAGTCCTCAAAGTCTTCATCAAAATCCGCATCACACAAGTAATCTAGTTCTAGCAAAGCTCGTGCATTCCTTGGGAAGAAAATGGATTCTGAAGAAGAATCTGATGATCAGCAAGCTGAGGAATCTGAGGAGGAGTCAGACACTGGTGTGGCAAGCCTTGCTCTCGCCACTGAATACGTCAGCAAGTCCATCTTCAACACTGAGGATAATGGTATCTCCACCAACAATGATGACTGTGCTGATGACTACACTCCCACCTATTGCTTCATGGCACGAGGTGCAAAGGTATCCTCACGAGAAGCTTACTTTGAAACTTCTAGTGATGATGATTCTGAGTGTGAAGCTAAACCAAGCTATAAGAAACTTGCTAAAATTGCAACTGAGCAACAACATGCCATGGAAAAGATTCAAAAACTGCTAGACAAAAGCGATGATCTGTTGGACGAGGAAATGGATCGTAGTCAAGCCTTGTCTGAGGATCTCAGAAGGCTTAAGTCTCAATATGATGAGCTTGAAAGTCGTCATGTGCCCCTCTCAGCTGAACATGAGAAGCTATCCTATGAATTCCTTCAAAGGAAGCAAGATCTCGAGAAGCTGAGAGCGTCTCATGATGATCTTCAAAAAGAAAACGATTCACTCCTCGCTCAACAGATCAGTACCGCTCAGGAAGAATTTGTTGTACCATGCTTAAAATGCCTTGAACGTGATAATGCTAATTCTTCAGCTAAATGTTCAAATGCTTCTGTTCTTGCAATTGCTTCAATTGCTACGGTGGCCACTAACCCCTCATCCGAGGAAGCCACCAGTGATACTGATGAAAATGTAGGGCTGAAGGAATTGTATGTCACTGGCATGTACAAAAGCCTCAAAGGGCATCAAACCCTGTGTGACGTGCTCAAAAAGCAAATTCTTCACAGGAACCCTAGGAAGGAGGGTATTGCCTTTGAGAGAAAGCTCAACGCAGATGGTTCGTATTGGAATCCTGAGCAGTATCCCAAAACCACATGGGTTGCTGCAAAGGGACCTCCAGTAGACCCATCCACTTTATCTAGCTATACTTGTGATTCTTCATATTCTTCAGATGAGTCATTTGACTCCAACTATAAATTGTTCAAGAATCAGAATGGTGAGGTCTTTGCCATATTCATTGGTACTAACTGCAGGAACAGTCCACATGTGAAGAAAATCTGGGTTCCTAAAAGCCGTCTGGAAAATCTTCAGGTGAATGTCATCATGACACCACCGATGAAGAAGAAACTTCACAAGGCAAATTCTTCACAGGGATTAAAGTCGTCAAATGGACGCAGACCCACTTATGGTTGCACTAATGCCTCTATTTCGCAGGGAAACAAACAACGATTTGATGAATATGAGCATTATTCTTCGAACCACTATGTTCACAAATCTTCGAAGAATTTCTCTGTTTATTCATTCAATTACTATAACCCTCATGTGAAGAGAAATGCATATTCTTCAATGCCTAAGTTCTGCATTAATGCACTTCACCACATTGCTTCTCAGCCACCCATTCAGATGTGGGTGGTTAAGAAGAAGAACTAATCTCTTCTGCAGGGTCAGGTCTTCAGACAACTAAAATGTCTGATGAATTTGCTAAAGACCTGAAAAAATGCCTGTTGGGATGCAGGGTAATCATGCTGGAATGAATGTTTCATTTCACACATCCCTTATGCTTCTAGATACTATTCATTGATGAAATTGTCTGACGAAATTGATCATCATCATATTCTTCATTTTGAAGCATATGAATTTGTAAGTCAGACTAATGCTTCTACAGGATGATACACCTTCAGCCACTGAATGGGTCTTGGACAGTGGCTGCATGAATCATATGACTGGAGATAGGAATCTCCTCACTGATGCTCCCCTTACTCCGTCTCATCTGAACCATATCACATACGCTGACAAAGGAAAAAGCAAGGTATTGGGTCTAGGTAAGGTTGCCATTTCAAAGGATCGACACATGGAAAAGGTGATGCTTGTCGAGTCCCTTGGATACAACCTCATGTCTGTCTCAATGCTTTGTGATCTTGATATGATTGTCATGTTTGGCAAATATAGATGCATTGTGCTATTGGAATCTGACAAATCCAAAGTCTTCGAAGGCTTTAGGAAAGGTGACTTGTACATTGTAGATTTCTTTATAGGTCCTCAACCTGCAACATGTCTAATGGCAAAAGCTTCGGAATGCTGGCTATGGCATCGACGACTTGGACATGATGGAATGAGGAATTTGAGCACTCTTGTCAAGAAGAAGCATATCATTGGAGTCGAGGGTGTCAAATTCGTCAAGGATCACCTCTATGGTGCTTGTGAGTCTGGAAAGATGACCAGAGCCAAGCACCTGGTGAAGACAATCATGACCACTACTCGTCCTTTTGAATTACTTCACATGGATTTGTTTGGTCCTACACATTATGCCACACTAACCAATGCAACATCTCTCTATAGATTCGTCATTGTTGATGACTACTCTCGCTACACCTGGGTGCACATCATTACCTACAATACTGAAGTTCAGAATGTCTTCAAACGATTCTCCAATCGGGCCATGACAAATTATGGTCTCAAGATCAAGCACATTAGGAGTGTCAATGGCACTGAGTTCAAGAACACTGGCCTCGACGACTATCTTGATGAACTTGGTATCACTCATGAGCTCTCTGCTCCCTACACTCCTCAGCAGAATGGAGTCGTGGAGCGGAAGAACAGAACCCTCATCGAGATGGCGCGTACTATGCTTGATGAATACAAGACACCTCATCACTTCTGGCCTGAAGCAATTGACACTGCATGCCACATCATCAACCAGGTATATCTTCACAAATTCCTCAAGAAGACCTCATATGAGCTCCTCACAGACAAGAAACCCAATGTGAGTTATTTCAAAGTCTTCGGTGCTAAATGTTGGATTAGAGATCCTCATCACAGTTCTAAATTTGCACCGAAAGCACATGAAGGTTTTATGCTTGGTTACGGAAAGGACTCACACACCTACAGAGTCTTCAACTCCTTCCACCACAAGGTTGTTGAAACTGTAGATGTGCGGTTCGATGAAGCTAACGGCTCGCAAAGAGAGTACCTGCCTCCTGTGCTAGATGAAATGCCTCCTGAGGAATCTATCAAGCTGATGGGCACTGGTGAAATTGTACCCACTGAAGAAATAGCTCCTGATGAAGAAGTGGTTGTTCCTCATCGTGAAGAAAATGAACATCCTGACGAAAATGATGCTGAGGATTCTACACGGCAACAACAACAACAAGGCCCTCATCTAGCACATCCACGAGTGGCGAATGAAGTGCAGATTGAGAAGATCCTCGACAACATCAATGCACCTGGTCCCCTCACTCGCTCCAGAGCTTCACATTTAGCTAACTTTTGTGGGCATTACGCGTTTGTCTCTATTTCAGAGCCCACCAAAGTTGATGAAGCCTTTTTGGAACCTGAATGGATTCAAGCAATGCAAGATGAATTGCATTAGTTCGAGCTCAACAATGTGTGGGAGCTTGTTAAGCGTCCCGATCCACGCAAGCACAATGTCATCGGCACTAAGTGGATCTACCGCAACAAACAAGACGAAAATGGCCAAGTGGTGAGGAATAAGGCCCGTCTTGTAGCTCAAGGTTACACACAGGTTGAGGGTATTGATTTCGATGAAACATTTGCACTTGTTGCTAGGCTTGAAGCCATTCATATATTGCTTGCATATGCTAACCATCATGATATCCTCTTATATCAAATGGATGTGAAAAGTGCATTCCTCAATGGTAAGCTTGAGGAAGAAGTATATGTTGCTCAACCACTAGGTTTTGAGGACCCAAAGCATCGTGACAAAGTCTTCAGACTCAACAAGGCTCTCTATGGCCTCAAGCAAGCCCCTAGGGCTTGGTATGACACACTGAAGGAATTCCTGAAGAAAAAGGGGTTCAAGCCCGGTTCACTTGACCCTACTCTTTTCACAAAATCTTATGATGATGAACTATTCATATGCCAAATATATGTTGATGATATTATCTTTGGTTGCACTAACAAGAAATACAGTGACGAATTTGCTCATATGATGCAAGAAGAATATCAGATGTCTATGATGGGGGAGTTGAAGTTCTTCCTCGGGCTTCAAATTCGTCAACAACCCAATGGCATCTTCATATCTCAGGAGAAATATCTCAAAGACTGCCTGAAGAAATTCGAAATGCAAGATTGCAAAGGCCTCAAGATACCAATGCCAACAAATGGCTAACTCAACACTGACGAAAATGATAAAGATTTCGATCAGAAGGTATATCGCTCCATCATTGGTTTGCTGCTTTACCTATGTGCATCTAGGACAGATATTATGCTTAGCGTTTGCATGTGTGCCCGCTTTCAAGCGTCACCGAAGGAATCACACCACCAGGCTGTGAATCGAATTCTTCGATATTTAGCTCACACTCCAACACTTGGATTATGGTATCCCAAGGGCTCATCACTTGATCTTGCTGGATATTCCGATTCTGATTATGCTGGTGATCGTGTGGATCGCAAGTCAACATCAGGCACATGCCATTTCCTCGGACGATCTCTTGTATGTTGGTCCTCGAAGAAGCAGAGCTGCGTCTCACTTTCCACTGCCGAGGCTGAGTACATTGCTGCTGGCGCCTGCTGCTCCCAGTTACTATGGATGAAGCAAACCCTCAAGGACTATGGCATTAACGTGAGGAAAGTGCCACTCTACTGCAACAATGAGAGCGCCATCAAGATCGCCCACTACCCAGTGCAACACTCAAGAACGAAGCATATTGAGATTCGTCACCATTTTCTTCGTGATCATATGTTGAAGGGAGACATGGTCATCGACCATGTGAAGACGGAAGACCAGCTTGCAGATATCTTCACTAAGCCCTTGGATGAGAGAAGGTTTTGCATGTTGTGGTGTGAGCTAAACATCTTAGAATCTTTGAATGTCCTTTGAAAAGTACACACATCCTAACGCTTATGCATTCTTGATGACTTTGATGCACAACACACGAAGTAACGTTTTTCTTCAATCAATGAAGACTAACCCTCTAAGTGCGAAGAAATTATTGAAGAACTTGATTCTCAGAACCCTACAACAATTGTACGCGGTGTCTGAAATCATCATAGTTCTTATACGGTGGGTAACGCCACCACCTCTTTATGACATTCTTCAAATTTGAGTTTTTCGTCATTTGCAATTTCGTCAAACTTTTCAAATTCATCATTTGAGGTTATTCTTCATTGCTTATTGTTTATATATATATATTTGAGTTTTTCATGTCCTCAACAGCATCCACATATAGCTATTTCTTCAAACAGTGTTTTTTGTCATCTATGTGGATGTGATCGGACCCGCTCCCCTCTGTGCTAAAATCAAACCACTCTGTTCTCAATCTCTTCATATGCGTTCTAATTGACACTGTTCAAAGTCTTCACTGTGTCCTTGATAGCTGAAGAAATGGCGAACACATTCTAAAAATATTCTAATCAATTTTTGGTGGTTGCCACAGTAACCTCATCCCACGCCATCGACGCATGGATAAGCGCGTTCAAAATGCATGTATGACGCGTGTCACTCAGATGCAAAACGCCAGGGGCTTATCCGTCCAAAATCTTCGGACCTCTCAGTTTTTACCGTGCCTATATAAAGGCTTGACCTCGTCAACCCTAACTCATTTCACTCTCGCGCCCCTGTCGCGCTCAAAAACCCTAGCGCCGCCGCTGGAACTCATCGTCGCCAGAGAGGAAGAGCTTCACTGCCTTGACTTCTTCGCCGTCGTACTCGTGCCGGCCGCGGATTTCTTCACCTCCGCCGCCGCCGTAGACGTCTTTCGTCGCCAAGTTAGGGCATGGAAGATCTGAACTGACGATTTCCTTCGACTCGTCGTCCAGTTCATCGAGTTCATCCTTGGGGTAATAAAAATTTATTTTTACCGCCCAAGTTTGATCTTTTTACTGCCACAAAATCTTCTAGTGCTATTTTTACCACTCTTCCAATTCTTCAGCACTTCCTTTTGGCCAGTCTTGAGTATTTTCATCTAAGTTATACTTAACAACTAGATTCCTCAATTGTGCAAATTGCTCAATCTGTACAACTCTGGAACCTAGGTCGAGAACACTTAGTGAATTGCGTCAAGACGATAAGGGTCAATTTCCTCAACTGGTTTATTTTGAAATCTCTGAGAACGCATGTGACTCTTCCCTATTTCCTCGCAACTATACTCTATTCATAGGTACAATGTCTGCCAACGAATCACTAGGTTCTCATCAAATTAATTCATTTGCAGCATTGCTTGAGGAAAACCTTCAAACATCTTCACAGTCCTCACGAGTTCAAAAACCTCAGCTGAAGCAAATGGCTGATGAAAAGAGGCCTCAAAAGGGTGGCAAAAGGAAAGAAATACACACTACTTTCGAGATTCATGACGACTTGTATGCAGGGTACTGTACACCAGATGAAAATATTCATGGCCCTGAGACCAAGAAGCAACGCAAAACACGCACACAGAAAATCAAACGGTACTGGATGTACGAATGGAGAGATTACAGATATGTCACTCCCAAATATATGAAGGATTTTGCTGTGAAGCCTCCGTGCAATAGGCCACCGCTTGCTGAAGGTCAAGTTGCTCATCCCACAAGTATCAAGAGGGGTGAAGAATTTCCCAAAGAATGGGCAAAGCGTCAAGCTAAATTACAGAAACAGGCCCAAAAGGCTGTTGAAGAATTCAACAGGGCAACAAAGGCCTCTGTTGAAGCTGGTGCTAGTGGCAGTGCAAGTGCTCCAAAGAAGGCCATGCAAAAGAAGCCTGCCAACAAGCCCAAGCCGTCTGTCCCAAAGCCCTCACTGGCTCAACCGGTAGCTTCAAAGCCTACTGCACCCAAGATTTTAAAATCTTCAGTGCCTCCTCCTGCTTCAAGTTCATCAATGGCAGCAGCAAGAGCTTCAACACCGGTCGTGCTCGCATCTTGCCAGCGCACCGAGGGCTTTCCAACAGCCCCAATTGCTGCATCAAGTGCCTCAGCAAGTGGGCAACCATCTTCTATGCCCAAGCTGAAGCAAAAGGTCACTGCTGGCCATGGAACTAGGCCAAGTCCCAAGAGCAAGGCCGTCGTGCCTCAGGTTGACGAACATGGGCTGGCTGACGAAGATGAGCTCATGGAGTTCCTCAGAAGGAAGCAAGAGCAAGCTGCCTTTGCTAAAAATTCTTCTGTTCCAATGATGCTGGACCCCAAGAAGCTTCTGTACTTTATTGACATCTGGTGCACCAAGCCAGATACGCCTCTTGATGAATTGAATCTACCTCCTGGCCCAAGTCATGTATTATCTGCTTTCATCTTGAATGACAAACACAAGATTGCTCAGGCCAAGTTAGTTAGGAAACAGCAACTACAGAAAGAGAAGGAGCTACAGAAGAACATGCTCTCTATTTCTCCTCAACAACTTGTAACTTTACAGTCTAAAATTCAACAGCTGTCTGAAGAGTTTGAACGCCAGTCAAGTCACTGTTGTGGGGTGCGCGACAGATTCATCCAAACCACCACCAAAGTGGTTAATGAGCACAACAAGCGTGAGGCTGCCAAGTTTGGCATCGTGCCTCCTTCCAGTTCTTCAGCTCCACCACCATCAACTCAGACCAGTGAGACTGCCAGGGTAACAGAGGTTGCGCCTGAAGAAAATGAAAGGGCAACTGAAGAAGTTGATCCTGAAGAAACAGCCAGGGCGACTGCACCAGTCGTTCCGGAAGCAACTGAACCATCAAGTTCCTCAGCAGCAGCACCACCAACGACTTCATCTGTGAAGACTATCACCCTTCCTTCTGCATCAGAAGTGAAGAAGACCAAGGCTGCTGAGAAGGAAGCTAAAAAGAGAAAAGCTTCAGCCCATCCTGCCATCACTGCAATAGTGAAGAAAATGAAGATGACTCCATTGTCTTCAGACGTTCCAATTGATGCTACACCAATTTTATCAGTGCCCCCAACTCGTTGTAATGAAGATCGTCAAATGGTTCCTTATGGGGTGGAATATGAAATTCCTCAGGCTGATGAAAATAAAAATGATACCCATTCTGATGCTACCACAGAGCAGATGGATGAAGAAGATGCTTCACTTCCTCTTGTCTCATCACGGAAGCCATCACAGGTTCCGGTGACTGATGAAAATGCCACTACTTCTACTCCATCTGGCAGTAGTGAAGAAACTGAAGAGGATGTGGATATTGACGGTGCAACTACCCCTCCAATCATTGATGAATTTTGGGAAGCTTTTCATCCAAATTCGCCCCTCACCACTCCTCTGACGCAAGTGCCACAGTCACCCGCTATCACTGAAGAAATTGACACGGGTTCTGAGGAACGACAACCATCACTTCAAAGCATTCCTGAAGAAATTCCAGCTGCAGGAGCTGATGAAATTGCTCAAGATGAGCCAATGGTTGATGTCATCAATACATCCCCTCCACATGCGGACTCAATTTCGTCAGCTGACACAGATACTGTTCCAACTGCCACAGCTGAGGAAGTTGCTCGAGCTCTTGCCGTGACTAATCCAAATGATTCCACTGGGTCCCCATGACCAGTGTTTGATGTATGTTAAAGGATGCACAACATTCAACCAGTTCCTGTGATGCCAAGGATTGGCAGAGTCCTTAGGCGGCCTCAGTTTGATAATGCCAAATTCTTCGAAGAGAAGAACTTCTTCATTGGTGAGTCCCCATATGAGTCAACCAAGATTAGGCGCCTACGCTTCTGGACAAGGACTCAGATTAATTTCTATGCTTCATTTTTATTCGACAAGATCAAAGTATTCCCACATCGCCATATTCCTCACGTGGATATGGAATCACTACCGTGCTTTCGGCCAGTTCTGGCAGTTCTTCACGATGCTGGATTACTCAGCTTCTGCAATGACGTCTGCGATTGGAATGAAGAACTAATTCTTCAGTTCTATGCAACTGTGCACTTTTCTGGCAACCTTGGTGACATTGCAACATGGGCTCTGGACTGGATGAGTGAAGACACTCATTACAAAGCACCAGTTGACGAACTTCTTCGTACTCTTCCCGTTGATCCACCCCATGAAGAAGCAAAGAGAATATATGAAGAACCTGAATTGCCAAACCACCTGATGCAAGTGCTTATGAAGCCTATGGCTGAAGGAAAAGCTCCAAGGACAACCTTCCTAGTGAAGGATTTGCTGTATGTACCACGAACGGTCTATCGCATTCTGTCCAAAACCCTCAGTCCCATTAAAGGTCACAACTCCAATACTGAAGAAGTTGTGGCATTATGAAGAATCTGCAGTTCCACATCATTCATGGTACTCCCATTAACATTCATGATTTCTTCATGAGGACTTTGGTCATAGTGGCACAGTCTCCATTTGACTTGAAGCCGTATGCCCCATGGATTATGAGATTCATCAGAACCCGGTCTTCAATTCACTACACGGCTGATTGTCAAAATCACTTAAGCTATCTGCCTGAAGTTGAAGTTCTTCAGAGCACTCTGTCCACTGTTCCTGGCAAGGGCAAGATGGTTATTGATGAAGGAATTGGCCCCTTGATGGACAATTTTGTCAACCTATTTCAAGCTCCAATGCTGATGAAACTGCTAGCCAGGACACAGCTGCAAATGCTTCAAGACCATCCTCTGCACCTGAAGCACCACGTGTCATGACAGACCATGAGTTGCTCATAAGCATGCACCAGAAAGTTGACAAAAAGCACCGATGGGTTAAGCGTCAGTTTGCTACTATCTAAGCTAATATGACTATGATGCAAAACTCCATATGCAAAAACTGCTATTATCTCCACGAGATTTTTGACAGATCATGGGCCATCCTCTCGCACCTCAAGACCGATGAAGAACTTGCTGATATGGATTTCCAAATGAACTTTGACTGGGCAGAACCGCCAAGGAAAAAGTTCAAGAAAACCCAAGTTCCTCCTCTCATGCCAAGTTCAGAGTCTTCATCACGCACAACTAACGAAAATGAAGCGGTTGAAGACACTGCGGCTGGTCCTTCTACATCTCGCGACCCCAACAACGCTGGCGCTCCCTCGACTTCTCCGTGATTTTCTTCAGGCGCGTTAGTCCTCACCTTTGTCTCCTTTTGGTCATTTGATGACAAAGGGGGAGAAGTGTGAGTTAGTCTTCAAGCGGGTCATTATATGGGTTGTTTTGCTTAAGTTGCAACTCTTGAACTTTATTGGATTTGCTCTTTGATGAGTTGTAACTTAATAACTGTTGGTCGTCTGACTCTTTTGCTACATTTGATATGCATGCCCTGACCTTAATTATATCTGCTCATGCATGCACAGTTTCGTCAGACACCAGTTCTCATCATGCATTCATATTCGTCAAATATCTTATGATCATGCAAGATTGGATTCCAAGATATAGGGGGAGATCTCCACAATTTCAACCTACCATGTGCATTTGCAATCCAAAACAAATTCCTCATATGCACATCTTCAGGGGGAGTTCCTCAATATCTTGTAATCAATTTCTTCAAACTCTGTTCTTACACTTCAATTATTGTTACTCCCATTGAAAGCCTAACCAATTTGTCATCAATCACAAAAAAGGGGGAGATTGTAAGTGCATCAAGTGCCCCCTTAGTGGTTTTGGAGTGTTGAAGACAAATAGGTTGAGGAACTAATGTGTTTGTGAGTATACACAGGAGATAGAGACCCTGAAGATTTCGTTTAACACATGGAAGATGACCCCTAAAAATAGATTTCTTCAAGTGAAGAATTTGGTGATGAAATTGGTACGACCTTTGAAGAAATTGATGTGAAGACGTTGAAGCTTGAAGACTTTGGTTTTCGTAGTTTCTTTTCTTCTTATTTGATTCATAGGAAAAACCGTACTGTTAAAGGGGGTCTAGGCGAAACATATTTCATATTTCCAAAGTTATGCTCAAACTTACTAAAACCTATACACACAAAAGCCGCTTCGAGTGAAGCCTTTGGAAATCTCCAGTACAGCTGAAACATTTGCTAGCGACAGTGACGAAGTTCATCTGGTCGCTGACGAATTTGGTCAGGCTGAGGAGTTAGGAGTTCACCAGTGCGATCTGCCTACCGTGAGGAAATTGAGTGCCCCGACGAAATTGAGAGATCAATTTTCCGACCGTTGCTGCGCTGCGTGGCAACTGTCGAGTGGATCCTTATCCTGACAACAGTCGAATCAGTGAAGGGCATTTATGACAATTCATGTCGGGTTGCCCCCTGGCTATAAATAGCCGCCCCCACAACCACTTGTTGGTTGGCTGCTCTGAGAGAACTTGACACTTGTCATTTGAGAGCATCCCATCCTCTGACGACTTTGAGAGAACCCAAGTGAGGAAAAACCCAACCATAGCCAAAGTGATTGAGCATCACTGAAGAGATTGATCTGTGTGATTCGACGCTTGTTACCTTTGAGGACTGTCATTCCTCCAGACGGTTAGGCATCATGTTCTGAGCAATCAAGAGTAATTGTGGCATGCCGGTGAACAAGTCTGTGAAGGTTTTGGAAGTCTACCTTGAAGACTTACCACGAGTGATTGGGTGAGGTCTAAGTGACCTTAGCTCAAGAGGAATACGGTGAGGACTAAGTGTCCTCTGAGTTGCGACTCAGCCGCCTCAACCAGACGTACAGTTGATACAACAACTAGAACTGGTCTACCAAATTCCATTGTCTTCACCGAGCCAACCTAATTTCAAATTCCTCACCCTCTCTTACTTTTTTCCGCTGCTGAAGATTTTGTGATCTATCCTCTGATGAATTTGAACTGAAGTATTTGATCATGCTATCTTTTATTTCCTCAATTCATATTCTTCATGCTTGTATGATTGTATGATTGCATGTTCTTCACTCTTATGTATCCTGATCGCATGTACTCTGATTCTGTGATGACTTAGTTTCCCTAGCGTTTCTATTTCTTCACTCTGATCTTCATCAAATTCATCAGAGTTTGACGAATTTCTAAAAATCTCCCATTCACCCCCCTCTGGGAGATAACCTGCGCTTTCAAGTGGCTATTGCCGGTTTGTTGTGTTGTTCTTAAAATTTATAGCCCATTTCTTACTACTTATAGCATATTTTCTGGGTAAACCCTGAATACATCCCTCCTCGTGTTGAAAGATTTGCAGCCCAGCAGTGCTGAGAAAAGCAAGTAGGCCTCGATTGGGTATTCTTCAAAAAAATAGAACTAGGCTAGCCATTTTCAAAAAGAGAAAAAAACAACTGGGCTGGTCATGTGGTAAACAGAAAATAAAAGCCTGGGCTTGACGGGCTACAACCCCCGCATAGCCCAGTTGATACCCTGCTCCGTCTCAAAAACAAAAAAAACTGCGCGAGCTGCTGGTCCCTGGTGTCAGCCGCTCGTTGGGCAATTCTCTCGTTTATTGACTACGTTGACAATGTCGTGGGACCCAGATGTCAAACCATTAGGAGGAAGCATTTTTTGGCTTGTAATAAGGAGGCATTTGCTTGCGTACTGCAATGACCCTTGTGGGTCCCTACTGTCATCCTCTCCATGTACAATCATCTCCAGATTCCTCTCGGTTGTTAACCATGTTGACAACGCCAGACGGCGGCACTGCGGCGAGCGAACCAAGGCGGAGGATGAAGGCGAGGCCTCGGACGGGGACGAACAGGAGCCGTGGAAGATGCGGCAGTGTAGTCGCAGACAGAGGGGAGTACGAGGGTTGACTGATTTGAGTGCGGGGTGGGGCTGACTTCGTCGGAGAATAACAGGAGGTGTGTGGGGTAGATGGATGGCCTGCCAAAGTTTTAGGGTGCGATGGGGCAGCGATGCGTGCGCGGCAGCGCAGCCAGCCGTGGGAGGCGGGAGCAGGCGGTCCCGCCGGCACTGGTTTGGTTTTGGCGGCTGGAGGAAGAAGAGACTGAATAAACACGACAGACGTTGGATGTCAATCCAATGGTCAACGTTGGCAGAATCGTTTGTTGACTAAGCCGACACCATGTTGCATACATTTTTTGCAAGAAAAGAAAAACTGGGCTCGTTCACCAGATAACATTCCCGAAACTGCCACCGTTTGATCTTGCGTCGCAACTAAAACTACCAAGAAAATGCGTTCGTTTGCCATCCTCCTCCCAGGGAACGTTCACCAGATAACATTCCCGAAAATCAAAGACTTGAGAAGGCATACAGAACAAGCTAGTCCGGTAGTAAAGAGACGTTCCTGACTGTTAGAAAAAAGAGAGACGTCCTCCTATAACTGGTTCGAATCCAAACCTAGACTATATATAGTGTTATACTACTCTGCAAGTAATGAAACTAACATATCCAACGTTCGCTTCTCCTCTTCTCTAGTTACTCTGCCTAGCTTCAGAAGCTCCGGCCGCAGCAACCATGTCCGCTGGCTCGTCCACCTGCTCTTCAGCAGGGAATCGAGCCAACAACCAGATGTGCGCGAAGTCGCCACCCGTACCACCGCCTGTGGGTCTCATCACACGCCCGCCGGCACACTCACCACAGCCGGTTGCTCATCGCACCCTGCTGCCATTGGTGTGGTGCCACTACTGCAAATCATGCAGAGTCATCCGTCGCGTCTCAACTACAACCCTCAACCCTGGCCGAGTCTTCTACAAATTCCCAAATCATGGGGTAATATGGTCAAGTTGTTCGCCTGCTTTTAGTTGATGAATTTTATTTTTTAAGAGTTTGGTTGATGATCTTCGAATGTGATTTGTGCAGAAAAGGGAAGATTCTTGTAATTTGTATTTCTGGGAAGTTGCAGATGTGGGGGAATGGAACTACGCGGATTATTTGGTTAGCCGATGAATCCCAATACCAGCAGGCTGGGGTGTTGGACAAGTAACTGAAGGAACGGCAGAAGAGGAAGATGCAGAGCAAAAGGTTAAAGACGATGCAGTTCATCAGATCATGGCCAAGCAACAGCTGGTGAACAGCCTTGGCAGCAATCAGGAGATGAAAGAGCTTGTGAAGATAATGGGCAAGATCGTTGTGCTCTGTAGGATGATTGTCTCTTTATTTGCAGTGTATGTAGCACTCGTGATGTATTCAGTGGCTCTGACATGACCACTTTGCTGAAACTAGTAATGATTGAAACCTATTTAGTAGGCTGGGCGTCTAGCAAACTGCCATCAACTACATTTGCGGTTGTAAAATCATCAAATACAAGTTTCACAGCAAAATATGAGTACTACTAAACAACAATGTCATCATGTTTCAGTCATCATACAATCACCAAGCACAAATCAACATACATAATAAGTGATGTTCTCACTGAACAACTACTTCATCAGGTTTCAGTTGTCATAGCAAACACAATTTAACATAGTAGATAATAAGTCATCTTCTCACAGGCAAATACGACAAAAGCAATCTAATCATCATCCGCCGTAGCAGCGTCAACATCTTCACCATGTGTGTCAGTCTGAATCGTAATTCCCCCCAGTGTCATCTTCCTCTTCGGCATCAATCTGCTCGAACGTTGGCTTCTTATTGATCAACTCATCTACTTCCACAGCGTGACATGCAATCTTTTCTCCAGCCTTATTGATGTGATGGTCCACAAACATATCATAAACATCCGTGGAATCCTCTACATCAGCAGAAGTGTAAGCATCATCTTGTTGTGCAACTTCATTAAACGAATTCCTCTGCTCAAACTTTTACAATATTTTCCAGTCTTGGCTACGTGCATATGTGTCTTCCAAGAAAAATATATGTGTTGCTTGATTTGCCAAAATATAAGGCTCGTCGGTGCGGTACGCCGCCTTGACATTGATGGATTTGAAATAATCATCAGCTTTGGGTTTTGAGATCCTGGTAAACTGGTTATACCAACGACAGCAAAATAGAACCACGCACCGAAGAACCTCAAAACTGGAGATATACTACAACTGAACTATGTCTTTTATGTTAGCATACATTTCAGTTGTCACTTTCTTGTGCATATCCGTGCTCATGACGGCACTGTTTTGTGTCTTCCTGCCTTCGTTGTGTGCAAGGGTGTTGTAGCGTACATCTCCAACAACGCAAGATGCATAATGTCTTACCCGAGTATCAGGACCCATTGCTAGTGCGTAAAGGGTATCACTAACTGCCTGCCCCTCCTCCCGCATCTCCTTAACCTATGGTTAGAAAATAGACAAGCTGATCATCTTATGTACTCTATATATTAAAAAAACTGACAGTGCAACTCAAAAGCTTACACGACTCTTCAACCATTTCGCAAATCCTTCCCTAACCCGTTTGTCAATGTTTCTTTGATTTTGCGCCAGTAACTCCTCTTCATACACGCTGCAGAACATAGTGATCACGTCAAACATCTAAATATATAAGAATGTGCTACAAGTTTAGTAGATTACGATGTATAAGCTGCAGTACTTAGCACTTACTCGATATAAGGTAGAATCTCAGGACAGTTATTCAACACACACCAAACCATTTTGTCCAAATCTTTAGGTTTGTCATCTTGTCGACTCTTCCCTGTTACTCGAACAGCAGGATCAAAAACATTGAGCTCAGAATTTTTTTCGCCCACCTTTTTGCTAGGCTGATCAGCTGTTTCAATGTATCTTGAGTAGAATGTCAATGCTTCTGTAGCAATGTAGGCCTCTGCAATGGAACCCTCAGGTCTAGCTCTGTTCCTAACATAGCCCTTGAAAGTGCCTAGCCGCCTTTCAATAGGGTACATCCATCCATACTGTACTGGACCTCTAAGTAGTGCCTCATCAGGTAGATGAACAGCCAAATGCACCATCACATCAAAGAAGGCTGGAGGGTATATCTTCTCAAGGTCACATAGCATAGTTGGTATCCTCTCTTTAAGACGATTCACAGGATCTATCCTAATATTTCTACTGCAGAGTTCCCTGAAGAATTGTCCCAACTCTGCAACTGCTCTGTATAAGTCAGGGCGGCCCAATCCTCTAAGGAGAACAGGTAAAACCCTTTGAAGTAGGACGTGGCAGTCATGAGTTTTCAACCCTTGTACCTTGGTTCCATCTGCACTGATTCTCCTTTCAGGGTTGGAAGCAAATCCATGTGGGAATCTCACACATGACAGGATCTTGCAGAATTCTTTTCTCTTTTGCTTGTCCAAGACGTACATAGCTGGTGCCATATCCCGTGATTCACCATTGTATTTCACCTGCAAATCAGATCTGATAGCCAGGTGTGTCAAATCAATCCTAGATTTTAAGGTATCTTTTGTCTTGCCTTCAATATTAAGAAGTGTGCCGATAATGCTGTCACATGTATTTTTCTCGATGTGCATCACATCAAGATTATGCCTCAGATCCAAATCCTTCCAATACTCCAAGTCCCACAAAGTGGACCTGCGGGTAAACAATAATCTCTCTTTTGCCTTGCCACGCTTTCTTTTCCCGCTACCATTATCGAGATGGTTTCCTGGTGTAATATGCCTGACCTTCTCTAATTCCCCCTGCAACTCATCGCTGGTGAGCCTCTCTGGTGCATCACGGTTTTCATGACTTGCATTGAACATAGGTTTTCGGTATTTTCTTAGGCACAACTTGTCCTTGTCAAGGAAACAGCGGTGTCCAATGTAACAGACCTTGCTAAGTATTGGGTATGACAGCGGATTCTTGTAACAGTGAACACATGCATTGTAACCATGTGTCATTCGCCTTGACATAGTGCCCAAAGCCGGATAATCATGGATGCACCAAATTATAACAACACGCAGAATGAAATCAGCTGGTGGGCTGCTATATAGGTCTCGAGTGAGAACACCCCTCCATAGCTTTTGAAGTTCCTCCACAACAGGCTCCATGAATAAATCAAAATCCTTTCCAGGACTTTTCGGACCTGGGATGAGCAAGGCCATGATGTAGTTTGATTCTTTGGTGCAGACATTTGGCGGGATGTTGTAAGGGATAACAAGCACTGGCCATATACTATATGTCGCGCTCTGGTGGCCAAATGGGTTGAATCCATCTGTAGCTAAGCCAAGTCTAATGTTTCTCGGCTCAGTAGCAAACTCTTCGTGTTTTAGATTGAAGCTTGTCCAGTCACTACCATGAGATGGATGGCTCATTACATTCCGATCTCTGTGCTCCTGGTTCCTAGAATGCCACAGTACATCCTCTCTTGTTTGAGCATCATGAAACAACCTCTGCAATCTTGGTATAATTGGAAAATGTCTCAGACCTTATGAGGAATCCTCTTCACAGCATCGCCATCTTTCCATCTTGATGATTTGCATTTTGGGCATTCACTTAAGTTGGCATAATCCTTCCGCAATAGAACACAATTATTCTCGCAAACATGGATCATATCATATCCAATTCCAACCGCACAGAGGAAATTCTTCATTTTACTGTAGGTGTGTGGCAGCTCCGACACAGCTGGGTAACAATCGCGGAAAGCAGCCATCATCGCATCAAATGATTTGTTGGTCATCCGCTGAGATGTCTTCACCTGAAGAAAGCTGACCATAGCTAAGAATACTGATAGCTTACAACTTGCGGTGATTGCCACGTTGCATTGCTCCAACATGCGGGCCCACTATTTTTCTTGTACAGGTGTAAGTTCTCGAAATACGTGAACATTTCATAGCATTGTTTCAATCTTGATCAAAATCACTAGCTCCGCCGCCACCTCCACCTCCTCCTCTTCCTCCTGAGCATCAGGCAGATCAAGATGGTGATCTGCTGCTTCCAAATAGTCAGTGACATTGACGTTCACAGCTTCACCATGATGAACCCACCTAGTATATGTGACTGACATCCCATACAAGTGTAGATGATTTTGCACAGTTGACTGGGGTCTTGAAACTGAATTCATACAACTGCTACACGGGCAGCGCACATCTGCTTTCGGACCACCGTACTTAGCTCTGATAAAGTTTATGAAGTTTTGAACCCCCTCGACATATGCAAGGGAGAATCGTCGAGAAGAAGTTATCTAAGTCCTGTCCATCTGTCAGACATACAAATTAGTTCTTCTACTAGATATTATAGGAAAAACATATATGTTTCACTATAAAGTCCAGAAAAAATACCTAGGTCGATGTCTAAAGCTATGACAAGATATTTGGACAAGCAGATCTAAGTAACGAAATATATGTAAGCTATGACAAGATATTACAGCAAGCAGATTGAGTGCTAAATTACGGCAGGCTATTTCAGCAATCAATGAGGCCGAGCACACAGCCATCGAAAACCATCTCAGCAACAAAGATTGAGTGTAAAACGGTGTCGAGCTATTTCACCTAACAGATTGGCTACTAGACCATGGCAATCTACTTCACAATACATACATGGTCCTAAAATATGGCAGGATATTTTAGCAACTAATCAGGCATGGCATGCCATCTCAGCAAAGCAGATTGAGTGCAGAACAGGGCAAGGTAGCTTTTTAAGCAGAGCATATTGAGTGTAAACTATTTCTGCAAGCAGTAAGATTAATAGCGTCTATCAGCTAACATCCAGCGCTACTCCGACATGCACGGGGTCTCAGTCTAGAATGCGCGTACCGTGGGAGAAGCTGACCGCCGTGCGACTCCACAAGAACATCGCCAGCGGTGGCGGCGCGACTGGAGGATGGCAGTTTACGAGAGCGTACTATGGGATAGAGAGGATTGCCGTGCGTCCCCTCGAAGAACCGCGGCGCCGACGTATCGGCGCGGCGGGAAGGGCTAGTTTGGCGGAGCGAATGGAGTGGAGGGGGCGGGAGGAGGGGGGTTTGGGGAATATTATTGGCTAGTTGGCCAAAGGGGAGTTGAATTTTGGATTTGGGGGGAATTTTCACGCGGTGGGCGGGGGAGTTTGGCGAATGGTCGGTTTCTCCAATTGTGGTCCCATGTGTTAGTGAAGAGGCAAGCCGAAGCGCGTTCCCTTTGGGTGAGCGGTGTGCAGGACCGACCGTGTGAGGGGTGCAATGCGACCGCGACAGGCGTGCTATAAGTGTACTGCCTTTTCCTTTTGAACTTGTAGAGCATAACACTTGGTTTTGGTGCTTAGCACGATCCATCGATACAAATCCCGACTAAAACGGCACGGGCGGGTCTTTTCCCGTGCGATATGCTGGGAGTTTGGCTTAGTTGGTTTGACAGACAGAGTGAGAGAAAGACGTGAAATGCGTGAATGTGTAGTGGACATAATTTTGGAGGGCCTAAGAGAAATTGTGTATGTAAACCCTCTGTATTTATTTACTTCGCATATTAGCTTTGTCTCGGGTCAAACTTTCTAAACTTTGACCAAGTTTATACATACAAAAACAATGACAACCACAATACGAAGTAAATACGATTAGAATCATTATTCAATATATTTTCATACAACATATCTTTTTATTGTGAAAGTTCATATAACCGGACGAGATTCATGCAAACACGGCAGATTTTCATTACATTTCGAACTTTTAGGACAAAAAAAGAAAAGAAACACGACCCTAAACCTATCCTATGGCGACGGCGTACGTCCACTTTCCTTTGTATTCCGCATCGGCGACCACGTCCTCCATCTGCCGTCTCCATGAATGGCAGCGGTGACGGTGTCCTGGACGAGGGGATATTAACCTAGTCGGGCCATATTCCTCGGGCCGGATGAGTGGGTTCTCATTCTTGTCAAGGTGGACTCCGGAAGATACACGCAGAGAAGAGGTCAAGACCACATCTACCGAAGACTTGGCGCATACTCCAAGACTCCTCTTGCCGCCTCCATGCCTAGATGCCGACCTTGTAAACCTAGATACCCTATCCGGTGTGTATATAAGCCGAAGGGTTTAGCCCATAGAGGGGACTTGAACACAATCTCATTCACATAGCCTTAGGACTAGATCATACGATCTCGAGGTAGATCAACCATGTACTTGATACTTCTCCATCAATATAAATAAGAGCAGGACGTAGGGTTTTACCTCCATCAAGAGGGCCCGAACCTGGGTAAACATCATCTCCCTGTTCCTGTTACCATCTGTCCGAGATCCACAGCTCGGGACCCCCTACCCTGAGGTCTGCCGGTTTTTACACCGACACTGGTGCTTTCATTGAGAGTTCCACTATGAGATCAAAAAAGGATCGATGGGATCATCGGCTCACAATTCCGATCTCGCGGGCATGATTTTCGCACCTGAAGCTTCTATCACAGAAGCACCCGTCCTTCCACACAGATCAGGAATGATCCATGATTCCTCCCTAGCTCCGGCCAACCCCCCTTTTAAGGGCGAAGGGCTGAAGTATTTCTTGGAAAGTGATTCAGACGGCGACCAGCCAGACACGACCGATGAACCTGATCTTCAAATCAGCTCGGCCAGGCCGACGACCGTAGGCCTGCCACGTGGTGAAGATACCAAGGCTTCAAGCCCACGGTCCTTAGAGATCGAAAACTCACCCACCTCCCACATCGAGTACTGCCCCGATTACTCGGGGCCCCCAGACATCTGGGATCTAGCCTACGTGCAACAATTCCCCGACGAATCGATCAGATAGTTCTGGGCCAGATTCTTGCCGATCAAAAACAAGATACCAAACTACCAGGACTCAGACATGATAATAGCATTTCAGCACGGATGCAATGAAAGAGGCATCTCGAATGCTCTCGCTCGCGCTGTGTATAGACCATCTCGGAGTTGTCCGAGCTGGTGTCTAAATTTTGCACCATCGAGGATGCTTGGATTACCAAGAAGAGCACAGATTTGATCTGTGAGCGCAAGTTAAAGCGAGAAAGACCCACACTTCAATGTGCACCCCGCGCAGGGACCATACCGACCAAGCAACCTCGGAAAAAGAAGAAACCCTCTGCCCTCCCTAGGACCACCCTCGATGGTCTCCTGGACAAACCATGTCCGAGACATGCTGTTTTGCTCAATTCCTGCCCAACTCACAGCCTGTGCGACTGCTAGGTAGTGAGGCAAGTGGCAAGCCGAGGACCCGCCCTCCTTACGGGCACCCCCCGTCACACAGAAGAATCCTTGGATGAGGGCGAGGTCATGATGATCTACAAGACCTTTACGTCCAACAACCAGCGCAAGCGGGCCCTGGGAAAAATCAACTCCATCCATCAGGTACCAACTCGGGGCACGTGGATAGACACGCCCATCACCTTTGATCATAAAGATCAGTCGAGGTCAACCCTGAATAGGTGCCCCGCCGCCCTGGTTCTTGACCCAATCGTGGGCAGCTGCCGCCTCCGAAAAGTATTAATGGACGGAGGCAGTAGCCTAAATTTGATATACGCGGACACTCTGGACAGAATGCAAATCGATTAATCGTGCGTCGAACAGAGTAGCACCACCTTCAAAGCATTATACCAGGGCGAGAGGCACGCTGCAGTGGAAAGATAACCTTGGACGTGGTCTTCGGAACTGCAGATAACTATCGATCCGAAGAGATTACGTTCCACATCATCCCGTTCAGGAGTGGATATCACGCCCTCCTAGACAAGACGCTTTCTCCAAATTCCAAGCAGTACCGCACTACGGCTATATGAAGCTCAAAATGCCGGGCCCGAACGGGATAATCACTGCCTCAAACGACCCCGACAGAGCACTCACAGCCGAAAATAAGACGATGTCTCTCGCTCTTGAAACCCTGTCTGAAGCCCTCGCGGCCGAGGAACTAAGAACATTATGACCCGAAGTCGATCGAGATGATATCATCCTTGACAAACGGCCGAAGTCCACCTCATTCAAGCCGGCCGATGAAATAGCCAAATTCTAGGTACACCCCACGGACCCAGCTAAAACGGCGTCCATAGGGGCAAACCTCGACCCAGAAATTGACGAGGCTCTGTGAGGTTTTCTTAAGGAAAATTGGGACATATTCGCCTGGCACCCTTCAGACATGCCAGGAATACCCCGCAGGCTTGCGGAACACAGCCTAAACATATTGAAAGGCTACAAACCCGTCAAGCAAACACTTCGACGCTTCTCGGAACCCAAGCATCAAGCAATGGGCGAGGAACTGGCCAAGCTACTGGAAACCGGATTCATCCGAGACATAAAACACCCCGATTGGCTTGCCAACTTGGTCATGGTACCAAAGAAGGATAGGTCCTGGCGCCTGTGCGTCGATTTTAAAGACCTCAATAAAGCATGCCCTAAGGACCCTTTCCCTCTACCACGAATTGACCAGATCATGGATGCCACCGCCGGGCATGACTCGCTATGCTTTTTGGATGCCTACTTGGGATACCATCAGATTAAGATGAAGGAATCTGATCAGGCGGCAACAGCATTCATCACACCTTACGGGCCGTTTTGCTTCAATACAATGCCCTTTGGATTAAAAAACGCCGGCGCCACATACCAGCACATGATACAATCATGCTTGGAAAAACACATCGGGAAGACCGTTGAGGCCTACGTCGATGATGTGGTTGTCAAAATCAAACACGTCGGACAATTGGTCAACAATCTCCGTAACACATTCGCCAACTTACGGGAGTATCAAATTAAGCTCAACCCGGGGAAATGTGTCTTCGGAGTACCAGCCGGCAAACTCCTCGGCTTCATCGTATCTAGCCGAGGTATTGAAGCCAATCTGGCAAAAATAAAAACCTTGGACTGCTTAGAGGTACCAACAAAGCTCAAACATGTACAAAAACTAGCAGGATGCATGGCAGCGCTGAGTCGCTTCATATCAAGACTCAGGGAGAAAGCCTTACCTTTGTATAGACTCTTAAAATAGACAAAAACCTTCAAATGGACCGAGGAGGCCGCGGCAGCTCTGGAAGGCATTAAAGCTCTCCTTGCAACCAATCCTATCCTGGCAGCGCCCGGCATATGCGAGCCGATGATATTATACATCTCGGCCACAAACCAGGTGGTCAGCGCCGTACTCGTGGTCGAACGAGACATGGAAGGTCACAAGTTTCGGGTGCAAAGGCCCGTGTACTACGTCTCCGAGGTCCTAACACCGTGCAAGACACGCTATCCCCACTATCAAAAGATAGCCTATGCCATCTTCATGGCATCTCAAAAAATTTGGCACTACTTTCAAGAGTGCTCGGTAAACGCAGCATCCGATGTCCCATTAAGTGACATAATTAACAACAGTGATGCAACGGGGCGTATAGCCAAATGGGCCATACAGCTCCTACCCTTTGAAATAATTTACCACCCATGCCAAGCTATTAAATCTCAGGTGTTGGCCGACTTCGTGGCCGAATGTAGGGAGGCCAAGCTCCCTCGAGAATATAGCACTTATTTGCATTGGACCATGTATTTCGACGGTTCCAAAATGCTTGCCGGCCTAGGGGCTAGCATAGTGCTTACCTCACCCACAGGGGATAGTATTCGGTATGTATTGCAAATCATGTATACCGACTCCAATAACGCGGTGGAATACGAAGCCCTGTTGCACGGACTCCGGATAGCAGCCTCCATGGGTGTCCAATGCCTGGAGGTCCGGGGTGATTCCAACCTCGCCATCTCATAGGTCAATGGTGAATTCGACGCAAAGGACCCAAAGATGACAGCCTACCAGAATGCCATTGCACGAATCTCGGCCAGGTTCGAGGGGCTGGAATTTCATCATATACCCCGATATAGTAACCAGGCCACAGATATACTCGCCCGAATGGGCACTAAGCGGGAAAAAGTCCCGGATAACACCTTCCTTGAACGGCTCTTTAAGCCCTCCGTAGTCTGGCAAGACGACACGGGGACGTCGGAATCAAACGACGCTGGACAACCTATCTCTCCTGAAGATGACGAGGGGCTGGATATAGTGGGCGGCTCGGCTGTTCAGAAAACAGCCTCTGCGCACGAAGTTATGGCAGTCCCGCAAGACCAAACCGACGCACGTCGGATTGTAAGGCAATCTAAGGCCTACAAGGTCCACGAGGGAGAACTCTATAAAATAAGCACCACGGGCGTCCTCCAGCGATGTATCTCTGAAGAGGAAGGGCGATTATTACTTCACGAGGTTCACTCCAGAATGAGCGGACATCACGCCGCTGCTCGGACCTTGGTTAGCAAGGCCTTCCGAGCTGGTTTTTACTGGCCAACCGCGGGCGCCGACGCCTCTACGTTAGTACAGCGCTGCCCCGACTGCCAGGTGTTCGCAAAACAAAGCCACATGCCCCCTGCGGCTCTCCGCACAATCCCTATCACTTGGCCTTTCGCGGTCTGGGGGCTAGATATGGTCGGCCCACTCAAGGGCGGATCAAGAAAACATAAATACCTACTTGTCATGGTGGACAAGTTTACTAAGTGGATCGAAGCAAAACCAGTAACTTCGGCCGGTGCAGTACACATACTCAAATTCATATCGGTGGTACTACACCATTATGGTATCCCCCATAGTCTCATAACAAACAATGGAACAAACTTCACGGCCAAAGAAGTGAAAACATGGTGCGCCAAAATGGGCATTAAGCTCGACTATGCATCCGTCTATCACCCGCAGTCAAACGGGCAGGTAGAACGCGCCAATGGACTAATCCTTAGCGGCATCAAGCCCAGGCTAGTTCGCTTCCTCAAGGAGGCCGACTGCAAATGGGTAGAGGAACTCGATTCCGTCTTATGGAGTCTGCGCACCACACCAAACAGATCCACTAGGTATACTCCATTTTCATGGTGTACGGCACCGAGGCAGTGCTCCCCTGCGATATCATACATGATGCACCTCGGGTACGCATGTACGAAGAGCGGGAGGCCGAACTAGATCGGCAGGACACCTTGGACGCCCTAGAGGAGGAACGTAATGTCGCTCGGGCGCGGTCTGCCATTTACCAGCAACAAGCTCGCTGCTATCATAGCAGGGAGGTCCGCGCAAAGGACTTCAACAAAGGAGACCTCGTCATGCGGCTTCATCTAAAGAAGCAGACGCATAAGCTCTCCCCTAAGTAGGACAGGCCATTCATCATCGACCAGATCCTCACCAGAGGCGCATACCGGATTTGAGACCCAGAGGATGGGCGTCTAGAACCCAACCCCTGGAACGCGGCGCTACTCCGACGTTTCTATGGTTGAAGCTCCGAGAACTACTCACCTCTGTACATACACCACCCTGCTTTTCTTTTTTCTTTTTCTTCCTGTCTTTCTCTCTCTTAAAAGACTTCGGAGTCATCCCTTTAGGGGCCCCAAGGAACAAAATCAATACCGCATGTTCTTTTCAAAACACGCATTATTCCACCTCTTACATACTGCTGTCTTTCAAGCCATAATATGCATCGATTTGACTTAAGATTTGGCCAAGCTGGGTTGCCCGGCTCCTGTGCTTACCCCTTACGTTCCCGATCGTTTGGCTAAGGGGCAAAGGGAGCACTGCTGTGATTGTTACTCTTGGGTTATCTGGTGCAGTGCCTCAGATGGACAAAGCCGAAAGCTAGCACTCTTAACGTACAAATCGGTCGGTCATGACATAGTAATAAAGTGGAAGGGGTCTCTAAATCCCCAACCAGGGGTTTTACCTCCGAGGTCACCCGTCTTCGGACTCATGTGTTCAACACAGTCACCCAAGGAAAGGTACTGTTGGAAGAATTATTTTCCTCGAAAGATGCTTCTTACGTTAAAAAGTAATATAACATAACTCTACGCCCCACTCCTGTCGTTCGCACCATATAGCCGGATTGCCTCGTCTCCCAAAGCATCTGTTCTGATCACTTCGGTCAGTAGTAAGAAGACACTCCTCGGTCACTGATCGAGGAGGCAGAAGCCGATGGCTCGTTAACAGAGTTTGGATGTGCGGATTGCATAAATGACGTAGAGTACTTTCATACATAGAGTCACATATTACAATTTCATTGCACATGGTCTAACCCATCTATTAAGACATCTAAGGCGCAGTCCTTTTGCGAAGACCGAGCAGCAGGCATGACATTCTCGTACATGAGACTAGTTGGCATTTCTTCCCCGTCCGGCCCCATCGGCTCTACCTCGGCCAGATGCGCCGTGTCGACCTCTGTGTACTGGGTCTTGACCATGGCCCAGGCCTCCCTAGATCCTTCCTGGTAGGCGGACACCTTCCATGCCTAGATCCGATGTCGAGCTCTTTGCAGGCACTTGGTTAGGACGGCCATGTCCTCGGGGACGTGCTCCACTTCGGGCCACAACTCCTTGAAGACTACCTTCATTGATTTCCGTGCACTTTCGTGCACTTCATATAGATGAGCCGCCATGTCATCAGGTACCGGACCTCGGGTGTCCAGGGGATGGCCAGACAGAGAAACTGGTAAGAAACATGTGTTAGTCCGCTAATCATCTCGGCTATACCATTAAACTTGCGGAAAGATTCTTAAAATCACGCCTTACCAAAAATCGCTTCATCGGTTCGACGATTCTTATCCTCAGCAGCAGTCAATTGTGCTTTTAAGCGCTTGATCTCCTCGGCTTGTCGGGCATTTTCTACCCTTAGCGCATTAACGCCATCTACCCTTTGGGTCACCACATGCTGGTTCGCCTGGCGCTGCGACTCCGCATAGAGCAAATCCTCTCGAGCCTTCTTGATGTCTCTTTCAAGATGACCTAAGGCTTCCGCTTCTACATTGGATTACGCTATTAGGAGATCTTAATGACTACGATCATTATATGCCACACAAAGCACTTACCATGTGCCTCGCGAGTAAACTACTTCTCCTGCTCCACTTCGGCCAAGGCGGCCTCTAGCCTCCTCTTTGTCTAGGAAAGGGCCTCGGAAAGCTGATCATTCCTTGCCCGAGAACTCTACAAGAATATAAAGTCTTCAGGTTTAACATCAAGCCTCGCTACAGGCATTTTTTGCCTATATCAAGCCTTAGGGGCTGTTACCATGGCAGGCAGTGTCGTTTGTCTTTATACAAACATAAAGATGTAAGGAGAACTTGGGCTGGACCTCACCTGTAACCCTTGCGACAAAACATCTAATGATTGATCAAAAACAACGCGGGTCACCCCGAGGTATGCATCAACCGAGCTGAGAGCATTGAACTCCCGATCCGAGAAGGCTAGACACCTTAGAGAGGTCTTCCGCCAGCGATAATTCGCGGCACACTAGATCTCGGAAGGAGTAGCCGAGCTGGTCTCGGAGTCCTCAGGCTGGGGGACTTCAGGAGCGGCTCCCGAAGTTGGGCGCGCTTCTGCTTCCTTGTTTGAAGTTGCCACCCCCTTGGCCCTCGTGCTCGCCACCACGTCGGAAGAAGGCCGCCTACGAATGATAAAAAAAGGTCTGAGCTTGAGATGACGTTTTAGTAAAATGCAGCAATCATAAGTCACCTGGTAATTGAGGGAGCACTTTCGCCAGTTTCCATGAACTCGGCTGGAGCTTCCTCCACATCCTGTGGGAGGTTCCCTTGAGGAGCCATCTCTCCGTGCGAACATTTCGAACGCCGTCCCTTCGGAGGAGAAGTCAGGGGAGCAGGGGCTTGGGGATGAGGGGCTCGCTTTCGATTAGATGAAGAGGTCGTTGCCGATGAAGCTGGCCTCGTCCCCGGTTTGTCCGGGGTGACGGCTACCTTGGAGCCGTCAAGGCACTCCATGTAAAATTTCCTCCCCTCATAGATGAGGGCCAGATCCTCGTCCTCATGAAAGAGGGGGTCTTTCGCTCGTTGGCGTGTTTCCGGCTCGGGCGCCGGGCTGTTTAGAGCCTCCATCCAACGCCTCCATCTCTGCTCAAAATTAATAAACAGATCAATCAAATGGACTGGCCATCAAAACAACTCGAGTAGGCACAATAAAGGAGCGGGAGGACTCACTATGTCAGCAGGATTATAGTAGGATAGCCCGTCTCAGAATTGACGTTGGGCGAACTCCTCTGATGTTCCTTGGTAGATTCCGGCCATCACTGTCCCGAAGGCCGCTTGGTCAAAGAAACGTTGCCGGATCGATGGAGACCAGTCTTCGGTCCCGTTGTATGCGCACATCGGGTGAGGGTGTAGCCGGAGTGGTTGGACTCTTCGGTCTATCGCCGTGGCCATTACGTCTATTATGGTAAGGCCTATCCTTACCTGTTGCTTCACCTTGGCGGCCAGCTTGGTCACCTCGGCACCACCTTCTGGGACCATACCCTGCAGCCTGCAGCTATATCGCCTCTTCGAGGGCTCCGGAGAGAAAGGGGGAAGCCCTGGCCAAACTGGGTCTGGGAGAGGGACATCATCTATGTAGAACCACTCTGTTGGCCAGACGTCGGCATCCTCCCGAGGTGTGCCTGGCGGGTAATCCATCTCTTCGATTCGAAAGACTTCGGCCGCTCCGACCTCATAAAGCCTTTTGGCGAAGGAACAAGGCACTACACAGAAATACCTCCTCCAGAGTCTGAAGTGTGCTTCACACCCAAGATGCATCTTGCATAGGGCGACGTACCCTGCAATGTGCAGAATTGAGTTGGGGTAAGATGGTGAAGCTGCAGCCCATAAAACTCTAACAGGCCCCGAAGGAAAGGGTGAATCAGAAATCCTAAACTGCGCAGCAAGAAGGAGATGTAGCATACCCATTCATCCTTTTGAGGGGAGGGGAAGTTCTTTGCCAGTACTTGCCCGCTGATGTATGATAAGCCCGGGTGGGTCGCTATCAGATTTGAATCTGGCAGGTATCCCTACCTGGCCAGGCGCTCCAGTTGGAGGCGCGAGACGGTGCAACTGCCCCAATCACCCCTGACGGGGCCATGGGGGCGCCTTGAAGAACCTGCATCGCTCGCCATGGGAAATCCTCAAGGATGGAATTGGGAGGAAGGGGAGCACTTGTGCGGTTTGCTTGAAAGGAATATTGGGGGTTTGTGATAAATTCGCACGTCTGACTCGTGGATAAAAAGGGGAGGAGACCGACGCTTCGACGTTTTGCCATAAAGCTGACCCGCTTCCCCGTAATACACGGTTCCCCAAGGGTTAGAAAGTTGAGGCAACGTGTGGTGGGGCTGGACCCACTCGGCAGGATTGTCAATCTTGCCGAGGTTTGCTTAAAGCTAAGCTGAGGAGATCATATACGGAACTTGCCTAGCGAGCCAAAGACTCCGGAGCCGAAGTCCAAGAGTGTCGTCCTTGGCGTCGGAGGCTAGTTCAGGGCAACTGATGGTGTCATGGACTAGGGGGTATTAACCTAGTCGGCCCATATTCCTCGGGCCGGATGAGTAGGCTCTCATTCTTGTTAAGGTGGACTCCGGAAGATACACGCAGAGAAGAGGTGAAGACCGCATCTACCGAAGACTTGGCGCGTACTCCAAGACTCCTCCTACCACCTCCATGCCTAGATGCCAACCTTGTAATCCTAGATACCCTATCCGGTGTGTATATAAGCCTAAGGGTTTAGCCCGTAGAGGGGACTTGAACACAATCTCATTCACATAGCCTTAGGACTAGATCATACGATCTCGAGGTAGATCAACCCTGTACTTGATAATTCTCCATCAATATAAATAAGAGCAGGACGTAGGGTTTTACCTCCATCAAGAGGGTCTGAACCTGGGTAAACATCGTCTCCCTATTCCTGTCACCATCTGTCCGAGATCCACAGCTCGTGACCCCCTACCCTGAGGTCTACCAGTTTTTACACCGACAGGCGGGGTTCAAGACCCGTGAAGTAAAGGTGCAGTCTCCGACGAGGAAGAGTAGAACACGGGAGACAGACCAGCCCACTTGGGACACCATGCCTACCGCCTCCCATGGCCTACTCACCTCGGAGGAGTTCGCGGCCTCGGCGGTGCTGGTGGACGTGAGGTCGATGATGGATGTGGACGGTCCGTCGCTGTTCACGTGCCATATGCACCCCCGAACGTTGGACGGTGGCGTGTAGAACGTGCGGCTGGCGGTGCATTGCGAGCGACGGGTTGAGCAAGGGCGGCGACCTCGAGCTCCATCTCCGAAGACAAGCTCTCCCGCAGAGCGTTCCCGCCCGCGGTCATGGTGGATGTGGTGCCAGGGAGGAGGATGTGCTCTAGTGTGGAGTTTAGCTGGGTGTTGCCGCCTTTAAGTAGCGCATACCGGTGAGACCAAGCGTCCGGGTGTGTCAATGAGTCACCGGAGTTCGTACCTTGGGCGGCGAGCCTGCTTAATGGCGGCATGCGGATGGACGGCATGAATGCGGGCATCTGGTGCCGGGGGGGGGGGGGGGGCGGGAACGCACACGGGCCAGGGTAGTTAGCTGCGGGCGTGGCAACGTCGCAGATGCCCTTTGCTCACATCCGATCCCACATGTCAGTGACAAAGCAAGACGACCCGCATTCCCTTGGGTCAGAAGAGCATGCCAGACCGACCGTCTGGGGTTGTGACGTGAACGCGACAGGGGTACTGTCAGTGCACCGCCTTTTCATTTCAAATTTGTAAACCGTAACACTTGTAGAGTGTAAGACCGAAAGCATATAGTATGAAGTTGGCACCTCACCTATATCTAGCTTAGTAGCCCACGTGTACAATAGTTATTCTTACTAGCATATGTACCAGCATAATTTGTGTACCACCCTTTCCTTTTCAACTCATGAAGCGTAACGCTTGATTAAGTAGCCGGACAATGTGTGTTGCCTGTCTTTGTATGTATTTGAGGTGTGCCGATTGAGGTGTCCGGCTATTTGAAGGAATAATTGAGGTGTGCCCGCTCCGTGCTCGCATTTAGGTGTTCAACTTACCATGTTCCGGCTGTAGTAACTATACTATGTAACTTGCTTGGAAAAATAGTTACCTAGGTCGGTTTTGTGAGCCGTCCACTACGTGTCGCTCCCCGTCTTAGTAGTGACAAACCCCTTCGGTTCATGACCCGACACACCTTGACGAGATCGATAGATGTGGAGAGATCGAGTGTGTGTCGTGCAAATCAAGGTTTTGGTGTGTGTCTATGATAGAAATGATCGTGTGAGGTGGATAGTGGGGGGGGGGTGTTTGTGTGTATGCTAGTCGGTCATGTACCATCTAGCTATAGATCGATTGAAATAGGACTAGGGTGGGTCCAGAGATCGATCGATCGACCGATGTACATAGGGGTGTAGAGAAAGATGAATGTATGCTTAAAAAATATAGATGAAAGGCTTGGTTACAGTTAATGCATGGTAGAGTGACCTAGGCATGTGTCGAAGAGCGACCTGATGAACGAGATTAAATACCGATACCTCAAGAGGTCGATCATGTATGAGATGCACAAAGAGGAAGAGAGGTGCTATGTGTGTGTGCGAGAGAGAGAGAGAGACCCTGAGATGAAACCGAGAGAGATCAAGTGGGTGTGCTATACAGAGAGAGCGTGCGTCAAAGAAAAAAAACATGACAACACTCTATGTTGGATGTGTGAGACACATTATGCATAAGAAGACACTTGGGACTTGAATCCAACCTAAAAAAGTTTCAAATATTAGAATTCAACCTAAAGTGGATTCAAATATTTGAACCGGTGATCATAGCATTTGCAAATCATATGTAATGGGCATTCAATCTTCGTTTCGCTTTTCAACTTACAATATACCATGTACAAGCACGTATATAAATTTGTATTCAAACAGAAAATGGTTTCCAATTTGTATTCAAACACGTGAATGTTTGTTCTCGCGCATGCGCTTGCTACTAGGATTTTGCCACGCCTAGCCAGTCCAATAGCAGTAGGAGTACTAGTACTAATAGTACTACCTTTGTTTTTCGTGCCAAATTTTGACAATAATTTCAACTCAAATTTTTTAATGCATGTCATCAAAAATTATATCGTTCCATTCGTATTTGAACATAGTTTCCAATGATATTATTTTTGGTGACATGCATTAATATTATTTTAGTTAAATCTAAGGTTAAAATTTGACACAAAATACGAAGGGGGCCAATAAACCAGGACGGAGGCCTCTGCACTAGAGTATGGAGTGCTTATTAACACATGGCCCACCTCACACTCTCAACAAATTTCTTGGAATCTGTGCTACAATCTCTCCCTCCTTGTCTCTCTCTTCTAGTGTGTGTTTTTTACATCAGCCGTCTCTCTCTTCTAAATTCAGTCGACGTGAGCGGGGGATGGGGAGATGGAGGGGGAAAGTTTGCCTGCCATCGGTATGCTCTGAACTGCGGTCCCGCAAGCGAGCGAAAATGCAAGACGAAGCGCGTTCCATTCGGTGAGCGATGTGCCGGACCGACCGTGTCAGGGTGCAACGCGAACGGGACAAGTGTGATGTACACCGTCAGTTCCTTTTGAACTTCCATACTTGTTTTTTTGGAATGGCTAACGCGCGCGCGCGCGTTGGAGCGCATGATTTCCGACCGGCTGGGCTTGTCCTAACTAAGTAAGTTCATCAGGGTGTATTATTGATAATTAAGGAAAGGGTGGGCAAGTAGCTGGCATAGAATATCGGGGGTTATCTTCACAAGTTTAAAACGAGGAAAAGGAACAATCACAACACGCCTGTCGCGTTTGCATCAGACCAGCACACGGTCGATCTACCCCGCCGCTCAATGCCAACCGGCTTGGCATTTCACTGGCATGTGGGAACGCATGTCAGCAATCCGACCATGGGCCAAACTAGCCCGCCCCACCGTCGCCATTTCCTCCACGCGCGTGGTTCGGCCAAAATTTCCGCTCGCTTTTTTTGTGAAATATGCTTGTATTCAAATCACGAAATAATACAAAGAAAATTTTTGCTCGCTGATGAACGAGGTAGTGAGGGGAACGAGCACGGAATTTAATGCATTACCCCTAAGCATTTTGGGAATATCTGATTTTCGTAAGGTGACTTATACACCTGGACGGAGGGAGAAACCGCATGTGATCAAACCAAACTCAGCCATCCAATCGCTGACACCTAATTTTCGTCGATACAGTATGTTTATAAGGCCGATTTATTAAATATAAATATGTTTTTACACAGCAAATGATCCCTAAAAACAACAACATGAACAAAAACTATCACTGCTCACGGAACGAGTCGGCCTCATCGTCTTTGGCTGCCGGCGCGAACCAGCCGGAGCTACCGACGTGTGTCTCCACGGCGTGGTTGTCCTCGGCCTCTAGCTACTCATTCATGCAGAGCGTGATGGCGCTCTGCACGGATGCGAGCACCGCCCGGTTCACATCCACGACATTCGGTTTCGCCTACAGGAGGGCCTCAATGGCAGCGGCATCCGCGCGCTCCGCGTCGAGTTGAGAATCCGCCGCCCGGTTCAAGTCCACGATGTCCGGTTCCACCTATAGGAGGGCCTCGATGGCAGCGGCATCCGCACGCTCCGCATCGAGTTGAGCCTCCGCCGCCCGGTTCACGACCACGACATACGGTTCCACCTGCATGAGGGCCTCAATGGCAGCGGCATCCGCGCGCTCCACGTCGAGTTGAGCCTCCGCCACCCAGTTCACGACCACGACATCCAGTTCCACCTGCAGGAGGGCCTCGATGGTAGCGGCATCCGCACGCTCCACATCTAGTTGAGCCTCCGCCGCCCGGTTCACGACCACGACATCCGGTTCCACCTGCAGGAGGGCCTCGATGGCAGCGGCATCCGCGCGCTCCGCGTCGAGTTGAGGCTCCGCCGCCCGGTTCACAACCACGACATTCGGTTCCGCCTGCAGGAGGGCCTCGATGGCAGCGGCATCCGCGCGCTCCCCGTCGAGTTGAGCCTCCGCCGCCCGGTGCTTCTTTAGGATTGCCAGGTTGAACCGCTGGTCCGCCTGCACCATGGGGGACCTAGACGCCGGCATGAAGTCGACGTCCATCGTCTTCTTCGCCGCGACCTCCGCCATGAACATTGGATCGCCTTCCTCCTCGAAGCTCAGCTCCAGAGGACTCGGGGATTGGCCAGCCGCAAAGCAAGCTTGGGAACAGAGGTCTGTGGCGCCTACCGCCGGCGCGATTTCTGCGCGGCGCTCCGGCGTCAACATCTTGTAGTACGTGATCTTGCTGCGCACCATGGCTATCTGGAGAACTAGGGGACGGCTGATGCGGGCTAGGGGATCAAAAGGTGGGAGAATGGGCTAGGAGGTGGGGTTTTGGGGCAGGGGTGACCGGCCGGCAAGTGGCTGGCGTAGGCCGAGCAGCGAAGGTTCCGGTGTGAATAGTGGTACCGGTGACGACCGGTCAATCGGTTTTGTCTGTGTGGAGTTTGCGAAGCCGGACGGCTGGAGCCTGGAGAGTTGTGGGGTGGGATGGGACCAAAGTTTCGTAGTTTGACGTCGCAGACGTCCGGACCTCCCCACCCGTTCGATCTGTGGGATTTGCTTTTTTAGATGTTGTAGGTGGGATTCGTATCCGAAAAGACTCTACCGCGATTGCGCGTGCCAACGCGTGGATCCTATTCTCGCAACCTCAATCAACTTCCGACCAAGTCTTTTTCTTTCCGAATTAATAACTGCAGCCGTTTCCATGGATTTACAGTGGCCCCTCCTCCTCCTTTGATGATACAAGCAGCACATGGTTGCATGCATGTTGGCCCACTTTACTTTCCATTTAATCCTCGCCTGGTGAATGCGCATGGACCTTTCCATCCCCAATTAATCGCCCCCCCTAATTTTCACTTGGGTGGGGCCCGCCCTTTCCTTAATTATCAATAATACACCCTGATGAACTTACTTAATTTGGACAAGCCCAGCCGGTCAAAATTCGTGCGCTCCGACGGGCGCGCGTGTATCAATTTTTTTTTGAAGATAACACTTGGTTCTTTGCCTTCGCGCGATACATCGATGGAAATCCCGATTATAATGACGCAGAATTTTCTACCAAATCCCGTAAAAAGGCGTCCTCTTCGCCCCTCCGGCCGCAATCATGGCGCTAATCATATACTTTCTATTTGACTTCTTTCCCCATTACGGTGACGTCGACGATATCACGATCGTTGTGGCTTTGGCGAAGTGCGTTCAACGGAGCGCACCATTGAGGCAGACGACGGTCATGTCATTTGGAAGTGCTGCCTGGAAGCCAAGACAACCGCCTTCTTTGCATCCAGGAAGTCCGTAGGAGACAACAACTGTTGTGTCACCGTGACTGTTGGATGCGACGTGACCACGTCGTTCGAGCTTGAGCTGCCGCAAGGGGACTCGAGCATGACCGTGTACCCTTACACGGGCACCGGTTTACTGTCGGAAAGGCTCTTCCACGTCGGGGACCTGTCCAGCCTGTGCAACCAACGGAATTGCCGACGTGCGATTTGGGGCTGGCTCCGCTCATTGATCTACGTCCCAACGAAACAGAGTGGGAGACGGTCGTCCCCGATGGCGTTGTTAGGAAGATAGTCCAGGAGGTGAATCACTGGCGGTCGTATCAACGAGGAGGGTGTGACTTCAGCTTCGACATGAATGTGGACCGGCGTCATGTCATTACCCTGCCGGCATCATGTCATCACTGGCGGCATCATGTCATTACCCTGCCGGCGTCATGTCATCACTGGCGGTCGTATCAACGAGGAGAGAGGTTGCATTTTTTTATTCCTTCAATCAATTTGGCATCGGCGCACCACCGAGTTCCGGTTCCCACTTTTTTTGGCTTTCGCAGCACCCTCCACAATGGTTCCCATCGATGCCAAAAGCTATTTTACCATTTGGCTACACATTGTGGATGCCCTTAAGCATACCACTTGGTTAAAGAGGAGGTGCTTTTGCCGCGCGGAAGGCAGGGGAGGTTGGCCTCACGGTTTGCTAACATGCGGTCCCATGTGCCAGTGATGTACCAAGCCGATTCGTGTCCCACATGACTACATGAGGTAGAATAACGGCAAAAGCAACTTCAGCAAGGAGTGAAATGATGGTTGCTTCGTCCCTCCAACTTATACTGCGAGAAAGCTGCAGCTTTGTGATTTGACGCCTCATTGTTCATTACTACTGCAGCGCCACGACCGGGGTACGTCCCCCTTGCTGCTCTGCACTGTTATTTGGTGCATGGCACATGGACCCGGATGCTGGATGTCCCACATGTCAGCGAAAGGGAGTAGAACATTTGTTAAAGCGAGCGCTCCACTCTTACGACGGAGGAGTACAAGACACGGCGGCCCGGTGAACTGTAGCTTGTACTGTACTAATGTACTAGTACTATGTGGTAGTCTTGTACTACTCTTGTACCACTTGGTTTTGCTGTTTCGCGTGATCCATCGATACAAACCCGATTAAACAGGCGAGGCCGGGTCTTTTCCCGCGCGGTAGGCAGGGTAGTTTGGCATAGTCGGTTTGACAGAGAGACCAAGAGAAAGATGTGAAATGCTTGAATGTGTAGTGGGCCCTTTTTTTGTGTCATGTGTGTGTGTAGTAGGACCTTTCATATCACTAGATGATACTAGCCATACATTTCAACGCAATTTTAATGTATGCAACATGAATAATTGAAGTAACAATATGAGATCGAAAACTTAAAATACATATGATTTATTGTGTTAGAGTATAGTAGTACTGTATTGCATAGTTGTTAGATATAACATGCGAGAACGTGTAGGGACATACTTTTCGAGGGCCTACAGAGAGAAATTCGGCATAAAGTGGATTCAAATATTTGTATTCATCATCATAGCATTTGTAACTCATATCTAGAGTTTATATGGTAGACGTGGATGCTTGTTCGCTCTTAGGAAACCAGTACAACAATGTTGGGGTGGCGTGCACAAATTTAGGCATGGGAGGTTGGCCTAGTCGGCTCCATGGAGAGAGCAAGAGAAGAGATAAATACACTGGCGGTCACTGTATTTGAAGCGAAAGCATAACACAGTCACCGGACTTCAGAATACGCTCATTAGGGTCACTATATACGTTTGACGATGATTATACGGTCACTCGCTCACCGTTCAGCATCGTATTGCCCTCTGTTGACCGGCCAAATAGTCTACGTGGCACTATGTTGACTGGTTAAATTTGCCACGTTCCTTGTGGGTCCCACCTATCAGTTGGCAAAGGAAAGAGATAAGATAAACAGAAATTTACGCAGGCGCGACAAGACTCGAACCCTTGTGCACGAACCACCTGGATATGTATGTGTGTGTCAGGGCCTGATGTGTGTGCATGCACGTGTAGGTTGAGCACTTGAGCGTGAGCATGAGCATGTGTGTTGGTCGTGTGGTGAGTGCATGCATGCGTGCGTGCATGCGTGTCTGCGTGTGTGTGCATGCATGAGTGCGTGTGTGCGTGTGAGTGTTGCATGCTTGCAGTTCGTGTGCATGCGTGCGTGTGTGTATAATCACCACACTAGATCCTATGTATTAAAAGAACCAGTCAACCAGCATAGCATACCAATACAAGGCCACCTTGTCCGCGCCACTTCGAATCTCTTCTACTAGTGATACCCACCGTGCTATATTTTATTTTTGTTTGTTTACATTCTTATACCCGCTGACGGGTGGGCCCTATGGTAGTGAGATAATGAGCGCTGATGATGCAACACTAGATGCGCCATGTGGACTGTTTAACTGGTCAACTAATCGTGTCTTCAACAAATACAGAGCTCTACGGTGAGCCTGTGACTGTATAACAACCACAAAACATATATGGTGACCGTAGTGAGTGTATTGTGAAGTCCAGTGATCGTATCGTGCTTTGACTTCAAATACAGTGATCGTCGGTGTATATCTCGCGAGAGAGAGATGGAACATGCGTGAATGTGACGGGGCGTACTTTTAGAGGGCCTAGAGATAGTTTGTGTGCGTACGTGAAAGAGGCGTAGAAAGGGGGGCGATGGGGGGAGAGAGAGATGCTCTTCGTTTCTCTTTATTATGACTAACTTCATAGTATAAAAATATAAACATTCACAATGCAGAATAAATATCATTGGATGCACCATGCAATTAACTTTTGTACTCCATATAACTTTGCAATATTGTATAGATGTAGATTTTATAAAATAAATTTTGGCCACACTTTGCGTAGTTATAATTCAAAAGGAATCTTGTATGCGAAGTAAACATGAACAAAGGGCTTTTTAGATCAATGGAGCACATGATAAGATGCAACATGTGTGAATGTGTAGTTTACATATTTGGCAGGGCCTGGAGAGGGTATGTGTACGTATTCGAGAGAGGCGCGGATAGAGGGGGTGCGTGCGCGATGAGAGATAGATAGCACGAGAAACGAGAGAGGTCTAGAGAGATAGAGACAAATAAGATATGTCTCGACGAGAGATGGTCTTGAGTGTGCGTATGCAAGGGAGAAGGGGAGAGAGACATGAGGAGAAATAGTGTGTGGGGTGTGTGTCTCTGGTATGCATGTGTGGGTGTGACAAGATACCGAGACCTAGGGGTAGGGGTGTGTGAGGTCTGGTGGGCTGAGGTGAGGCCCCCGGTCGGTTCCGTCCTGCGCCACATTGGTCCGCTAGTGACACATTATACGGAGACCCCTGGAGGACTAGTCGCACAAGACAAAGAAACCAGAGCCGCGAAGGACTTTGTGTCCACTGACAAAGCCGGCTAGGAATTGTAACCCAAGGCCCCAGGTATGTTTATAAAAGCCCGGGGCCTAGTCTGTCGATAGCATACACAGAATCCCTTGGTATTCACATAGTGTACTCTGTACACACCCTAGTCACAAATATACATGACCGGGGGTAGGGTATTTCCTGGATCGCAAGGGCCCAAACTAAGGTAAATCCTTGTCTCTTATTACCATGCATCCAACCTAGCTGTAAGGGATATCCTACTGAATGCTCTGCTGGAATCATATTCATTAACTAGTAAGAGAGGTGGATATCGACAATGCGTGCGAGATAGGCCTAAGCGTCCGGGAACACGTAGGCAGGTATATGTACAGAGAAAAGGGTCGATGTCGATCATGCGTGCCTATGCGTGTGAAAGAGTTCTTGTGATAGAGACTAGTGAAAGGAGTCATAGATAGTTGTGAGATAGAGGGAGGGAAGGTGATATATATAGACAACGTGTGTGCGAGAGACACCTCAGGAGAGAGTGTGAGGATGTGCGAGAGAGAAGGCCGATGGATATACAGCATGTGCGTGTATGTGTGAGAGAGAAAGATAACACGTGTGTGAGGAGGGTACGCGTAAAAGACTGATGTACACATCAATTTAAAATATAAAATTGTATCCAAATATTTGGATGGGATCATGATATTTGCGATTCGTGTATGGAACGATCATTGGTGTATCAAACATCCATATTCTGTCAAATTTGAGAATGCGTATGGTATTATTCAACATAATTGATCCATAGAGTCAATATTTTGAAATCCAGGCAATGCATGGCTTTAGCAATTCAATTATAAACGTGATTATAGTTTATGTTGTGTGTGTAAAGCACATTATACATACAAAAGAAACATAGTGAACATTCTAAATAGCTAGCTAGGAACTAGCATACGTTTGAAATCAACTTAAGGTGGTTTCAAATATTCGAATTCAACAAGTGCATTTAATTATTTGAATTCGAGATCATGCCATTTGTAAATCATACCTAAATTAAGGGTGCATCAATCTTTGCTTTGCTATTGTACATAATAACATATAGTCATGTACAAAATACATTCAAATTTACCACCTCCATTCCAAAATAATAGTAGTTATAGGATTTTCAAGAGACAAAATTTCAAAAGAAGCGCATAATTTAATGAGGTTTTCAATCATACAAGGTCAAATTTAACGAGGTCTATTAAGGTCAATCCTAATAGTTCAAGAGTACTGTAAACGTGAATGCTTCTGGTTCAAAATTTTGAACGAAGCGCTAAAAGAGCCTCTCCTCGCCCGAAACCGCGCGAGACCAATGTTTGGTAGAAGGAAATTACCATCCTAACTCTGACCCGTGAAGCCTATCGGCCCGACATTCAGAAGTCTAAACCGAGGTAGGTTTGTAACTTCACCGAGATGCCACACAACCGCCTCCGAAAAACATTCATATACCGTGTGTGCCTAAACGCCGATGCGCTCGGCCTAAATCACTCCCGCCCACTATGTTGGACACGTGAGATTACCGTCCTACCCCCGACCCGCTGCATGTCCGAAATTTTAGATGGGGGTAAAGTTTGTAACTTTCCCCAAATTTCAAACAAGCGCATCCCGGAAACATGGTTCCCCCTTAGCTTCCCCCCCTCCCCCGTCCGATTCCCCATTCATACTCCGTGGGCGCCAAAACTCCCTCTCCACCAGCCGCGAAACCCCAGCCTCCTCCGTCCGCCACCCCATTGCACCGATCCACCGCCGCCCTCCTCCATCACGCCGGAGCCGATACCCCGACGTCGTCGTCCATCGCAACCTCAACTGCAGCGCCCTCCAGGACTTAGCAGTTGAAACCAAGGCAGAGCTGCCTCCACGACACGGACGTGCATCGTACCCGAGCCACTTCAACCCCTCCGTCCTGCACCTCACCGCTGCTGCTCCAACGTCGCAACCGTCCACCGCACCAGAGCTATTCCTGCTACGCCGTCGTTTGCCGCCTCAGATCTGCTTCTCCGCCGCTGACAGAGGGCCACCGCACCACACTCAGCAACTTGGCCATGGGTGCGTCCAAGGCTCCACCGTCCTCCACAACATCTGATTTCCAGTGAACCACAAGAAGATCGTCAAAATATCATAAGGAGGAGTGGAGGACACAGCATGGCAAGCCGATATTGGTACTCCTCTTCCCTTATTCTTGCAAATCTTACATCTCTGCTCGCATGGTATTCATCCCACGAAGGAAACTAGTTGACCACTTCTTACTGCACATTCTTCTTGATACTAGATGTTCCAAGTAACTTGTGATGCACAAGGTTTCCCCCCATTTACTATTTCACTTTAGCTAGAGGTCCGTCGCCTGCCTGGATTTCAATTCAGTGTCAGTTGATTCCCAATTAAAGGAAGCACCACCCGCGGAGGCGCGTGGAGCACCTAGTCCACTTGTTCGCCAGGGAATCAGCGCCTCAGTGTCTATCTTAGAGGTGTGTGTGGCGCAGGCGCTGCTGGCGCCCGATCTGGAGGTCCGCCGGGCTTAAAGGGATGGCCGGGGGGCGCTGCCAAGCACGGCGGTGGGGTGAGGTTGAGGAGGGCGGGGTGGAGGAGGCAGGTGTCTAGGCCGGAGGTCGCTGGCGGTTTGAGGAAGATCATCAACAGTGACTGGAGGGAGGTAGATGAAGGCCATCTGCCCATTCCTTGTAGATCGGACGGTGCAAAAAAATTGACTGACCTATTTGTTTTCAGTCGATTGTTATTTTCATAGGACCACATGTGGTGGTTTGCTGGAGGATTACCTGCACTTCCCAGCCATCCCTATGCTCATATTTCAAAAGCCTAGAATCTAATTTCGTGTGCCATGCATGTTGTAGAGCTATCATATGTCTGCCGTCATTTGTTTTTGACCTACCAGCTATCTGATACTTTTACACTGCACTACTTGTGCACAAACTACACCCATACTCTCTCACTAGTTTTTTATTATGCATGGGTATTTCAGAATCTCAACCACAGTATTCTAAAAAGAAAACTCAGCTGTCGCTCCAGTCTGCATCGAGGATTGGAAAGGCGTGGTTTGACGCTCTAAAGAAGAGTGTAGTGTCATTCGATGAAGACTGTCAACGTAGCTCTGTAGTTGATGACCCCATTCGCCATACACCAGCATCGCAGGTGCTTGCTTTAACTTCATGGTGTCATATGTGGTTGCATGTTGCATACGGTGTCTACCTTGTATATTGCTTCTAAATTGGTTAAATTGCATCTACTTAGCCATATATTGTGAATATGACATGCCTTCTTGTTTTTGGTACATAATGCATATGTCTATTAACCATGTTCTTACATCAAACTAATGTTCTTGTGTATCCCTCATCAATCACTGATGATGAGACAATCAGACAGGTGGGTTAGTGTGAGACGCGCTACTCTTTTAAAGAGTGCAGTGCCATCCTCCCCACATGATTCTCAACAAACAGCAAGGCTAGATGAAGATAGTCAACATAGCTCTGTAGTTGGTGACCGCATTTCCCCTACACCACCATCGCAGGTGCTTGCTCTAACTTGGCAGTGTGATATGTGGTTGCATGTTTCATATGGTGTCTAGCTTGTAATTCTTCTAATTTGGTTAAATTGCATCTGCTATTCTACTTAGTTTACACATTATACCTGTTAATGTGACATGCCTTCCTATTTTTGGTACATACTACATCTATCTATTAACCATGTCCTTACATAAAACTCATGTTCTTGTGTATCCCGCATCAATCACTTATGACGAGACACCTTTAGTATATACTGCTTGATATTTGTTGCATCTTGCATATGATTTATAGCATGTACCGCGTCTAATTTTTTGAAATGCCATTTATTATGAGACGCTTTTAACTTGGCAGAGTCATATTGGTTGCATCTTTCATGTGGTGTCTACCTTGCATTGCTTCTAATTTGTTGAAATGGCTTCTGCTTAGTTTACACAAATAGGTGTGAATATGCCATGCCATCCTGTTTTTCGTACATATTCCATCCTTGTATCATGTGTTTGCCTTACATCCAAGTAGTGTTCGTCAGTATCATGCATGAATGAGTTCTGGAGAGTGATTTTTATTCCTTTTTCTTGTCGTTTGACTTGACAATGCAAAATCAATAAAACGGACGGAAATTAGCAAGGCAGTGGATGATGGTGCTCCTTCCGACCAACTGAAATGGAGGGTCTCTACAGATTCTACTCCGCTATCCTCCAAACAAGATTTGCAAGACAACACATGCATAGACAGTCAACGTAGTTGTGTTGATGATGAGCACATCTCCCCTACCCAACCATCACAGTTGCTCGCTCTAACTTGGCACTGTTATATGTGGTTGCATGTTACGTATGATGTCTAGTTTGTATTGCTTCTAATTTTGTTGAATTGCATCTGCTTAGTTTACACATTATACTTGTGAATAAGACATGTGTTCCTGTTTCTAGAACATACAATATCTGTCTATCACGCCATGTTGTTACATCAAAGTACTACTGTTGTGTAACCTGCAACAATCACTTATCATAAGCCACATTTCACTTGGGAGTGTGATATAGGTTGCATCTTGCATTGTTTTCTAGCTTGTACTGCTTCTAATTTGTTGAAATGGCACTTATGATTAGACAGTTTTAACTCGGTAGAGTGACATTTTTTGCATCGTTCATACAGTGTCTAGCTTTCATTGCTTGTAATTTGTTGAAATGTCTGCTGCTTAGTTTACACATCATAGGTGTGAATATGCAATGCTATCCTTTTTTCTTACATATTCAATCCTCCTATCATGCGGTCGCCTTACATGAAAGTAGTGTTCGTTAGCATCATGCATCAATGAGTTCTGAAAAGCGAATTTTATTCATTTTTCTTGTGGGTTTGACTTGACAAGGCAAAAAAATAAGAGAGAGGAAGGAAAAAAGTAGGCAGGGGATGATGGCGGTCATCTGGCGCCACCAGTAAGGAGGCGCTCTAGAGATTCTGCTACTACTGCTAGTGCAGTAGAAGTTCCAAGTAAATATGATGTGCCCAACAACCCTACTCCAGCATCCCAGGTGCTTTCTCTAGCTTGGCAGTGTGATATTTGCTTGCATGTTGCATATGGTGTCTAGCTTGTATTGCTTCTAATTTGATTAAATAGCATCTGCTTAGTTTACACATTATACCTGTTAACATGGCATGTCTTCCTTTTTTTGCATATACTACATCTGTCTATTACATGTTCTAACATCGAAGTACTGTTCGTGTCTATCCTGCATCAATCACAAATGACGAAACACCTTTAACTTGGTAGTGTGATATTGTTTGGATCTTGCATATGATTTACTGCTTGTACTGCTTGACATTTGTTTAAATGCCACTTATGACGAGACACTATTAACTTGGCAGAGTGATATTTGTAGCATCTTTCATATGGTGTCTAGCTTCCATTTTATTGCTTCTAATTTGTTGAAATGCCTTCTGCTTAGTTTACGCATCATAGGTCTGATTATCTCATGCCATCCTATTTTTCATACATATTACATCCTCCTATCATGCGGTTATCTAACATCAAAGTTCAATTCGTCTGAATCACACATCAATTAGTTCTGAAGAACTAAATTTTTATTCCTTTTTCTCGTGGTTTTGACTTGACATGGAAAAAAGAGAGGAAGGTACACAGAATGGTAGGGGATGGTGTTACTACTCGGGAGGCATGGAAATGGAAGCGGGACAGCTCTACAGATTTTGCTGGTACTGATAGTGCAAGAGAAGGTCGAAGTCCACCTGATAAATGTACAAACACAGTATCCCCTGCTACACCACCTGCAAAACGTACCAAAGACAAACGAACCAAACAAGCAACGACAGCCCTAGTGGTTGCAGCACCTTCTTCCACAGTACCAACATGTGTACGACTTACTCGTTCGTCAACTCTGCTAGCGGCAAGTTCCTAAGCTCCTTTGCCACCTGACACTACTTCTGAAGCACTCTTGGCACAAGAGGACTTGGCAAGATCAGATGAACCTTGTGAGCTTCAACACCAAGATGGTAGTTGATCGAGTCAAGTTACAGTTGCATGCTTTTTTATATGTAGTCTTTGACGAACTCTTTATATGTAGTCTCATAGTTTGATGTACACTAACACTTCCCATGTTCGTTGTTGAACTAGGACCTAGGCGCAAGAGGAAACAGACATCAGGGATAATGCTCGACAGGTTAACTAAATCTAAATCAGGAAGAATGGAGATCCATTTTGAGTCAGGTTTAAAAAGGCCACGTGATGCTATAGAGTCAGCCAAGTTAGTATCAGGGTTTTGCATTGGTGCCAGACCTGTCAGCGAAGAAGGCTCCTTACTATGGCGCTCCCACCCACCCACCCCTAAACCTTAGCCCATCGGCGATCTCCACCCACGGCCAGTAGTTTGGTTTTCCTCTCCAATCATCCTCTCCGGCGTCTCCTAATCTACTCGCTTGTACCCATGGTGATGGGTTCCTCTTCTGGATCTACCCTTGGACTGGATTTCTCCAGGGGTAGAGCTTTTGCAGATGAGATCTTCAAGGCTTCTAGTCTTTTGGTTCATCCTATGGAGAATATGGGATCTTTCACGCTGGTGGTATCTTTTAGCCGGCATGATTTTAGGCTCAATGAGGAATCAGTGGCAGCTGCGCTTGAGTCTGCACTGGGCGGTTCTGCTATTGAATTCTTGGTCTCGGCCACTGGTGATAAGGTATTTAGCTTTAACGTCTCATGCAAGGATGTTGGTTTTTACATAGTGGATCTGCATTCTTTTTCTTGCCCACAATTCAAATGTTACTTTCATTTGTGGGGTAATGGAGGACCTAATTGGGTTCGTGAGTTTAAAATCAGGAGGAAGGAATGTGATGCTGAATGGATTCTTGTTAGCCCATCCAAACGCAGAGCTGCTTTGGGGATGTTGGCGATGCATAATCCCCCGGCCAAATCTTCTATCAAGTCGGCATCTTCTGCCTGTAAAAAAATCTCATTTGCAACATTCCAGAATTATAATGTTTGCAAGGGCTATAGGTACCCTGCCACGGCCAATTGCATTGCCACCACTGAGATTGCAGGTTATGAGATTATGGATCATGAGCGTGTTATTATTCATGCCCCTTCCCCACCAGAACTTCACTGGACTGTTGCCTCGCCGATTGTGTTCGGCACGGTGGATTCCCCGGTGACTCGTCATCGCCATGATCAGCGCAATCAATCTTTTTTGGTGTCGTCATCTTTGGATCAGCTGGTAGGTGGGACGCCTATTCTGTCAATTTCCCATGATGGGCCAGCTGAAATTGAGCCCACAGAGATATCCTCCCCCACTGTTCGCATAGCCTCAGATTTGGTCCCTGTTTCTATGGTGGGCCTCTTAGATTCTGTCTCTCTGGATGGGCCGTCTGAGGATATTCCCTCAACGCAGGAGGCCAATAATGCTTTTAATGAAATGATTGAAAATATGGTGGATAAAATCCTTACTTGTCAAAAATGCTCTCAGTCTAGCCATTTTGGAAAAAACTACCCTCTATCTCTTGTTTGTTTGGCATGTTCTCGTGTGGGCCATAATCGCAGAGATTGTGAAAAGATTGCGCTGGAGCAAGGGCTGTTTTGGAAGCCAAAATATTCTCCGCCTTCTCCGGTTCCCAATACCGGTCTTGAGGTTGCTGCCTCCCAGTTTTACCTGAAGCAAGGGACTCTTCGTGCTCCCCTGTCAGACCAGTCCCATCTATTCATTGCTGCTCTCCACCAAAAACTCCATTGGGCTCTCCTCCGGCTATGCCCCCACCACCATTGCCCTCGCCAGCACCTTCCGTCGACCCACCTATGGCGGTCTTTGCTCTCGACCCGCATCACTACGTTCCGGCCGGTCACCACATCATTGATGGCGGAGCAAATCGGCTGCCCCGGACGTTCGTCATGCCTCCCTCGCCCATCGATCGTAGCCATGAGGAGTTCATGGTTGCGGAGACCAGGTTGGCCCTGCAAGGGAAGATGTTGTTGATTTTTTGGAGAATAGAGGAGTTCTGGTTTGATCTGCTCAGCCCTGGGTTTGTGGAGTAGGATTGTTTCAGCTTAGAGATGCTGGGGTACGCTTTCCGTTGCTGCAGCTGCCTCCGCAACCGCTTGGTAATGATAGATTTGTTTGGTTTTTCAAGCCTGATGAAGGAATTGGTTATCGGGGCACTCATGGTTTCCATGATGGGTGTTTGATGTTTCTTGGCATTCCTTTGGATTTAAGAACAACTGAGAACATTCGAGCTGCGGTTAATACTTTTGGGAAATTCCAGCATTGGGTTAGTGATGATCCCTACCTTGTGAGGACTATTGTTTTTGCTTCGTTCCCTGAAGATATCTTGGTCCCTTGTGATGTGGTTTTCATGGACTATGCAACATATGGTGGAGCTAAGGTCTCGTGGACAGCACCGTGTTATATCTTGGGTGCTAATTTTGCTGACCAGATGCCGGAGGACGAGGATCCTATGCCATTGGATGGCAACCCACACCCTCTGCCAGGAGAATTAGTGCCAGATGTTCATAACTTTGTCTTGCTTCCATATCCTGTGCTTGGTTGGAATGATCTTCCCCCTATCCCGACGCCGGTGCCTGATCATGTTGATCATGACAACTGGGGCCATGACCATTGGGGAGATGTGGCAGAGCAGCATGTTGAGCAACAGGATGAGAACAACCAACCAGTTCAAGACCAAGAGTCCATGGTGATTGACTAGCCTATTTTCTTAGATTTAGAAGTGCAGATGAATGCTCCTGTTATTGTGGAAGATGTAGTACCGCAACAGTTTGATGCCAATGCTTGGGCAATAGTACCCTACCAGCCTCCTCTCATTCAGTTTGATCGTATCATTGTTGGGGCTGTGATGGTGGTTTATGGCCCGGTTCTGCCGCCAGAGCTTGCTTGGAGGAGAACCTTTGAAACTCTCTTGTAGATCTGCCCCATGCAGGGCAAACCGATGCCCATGCCATCATCTGCTGTGGAGCCCATTGTGCTCTCCAAAAGGAATTGGGCTTTGGCGTTTGATGATGTCCAAGTGGTATCTAAGTTGCAGTGGATGCAGGCCCCCATAGTCAGCCCGGCCAAATCTTGGCCTATGGCTAGGAATCTCTTTCCTATGACTGATGTATCTGAAGATGTGACAGCCAACTCCCTAGGCTTGGAGGCTGCTACTGTTGCCGTTCTGGTCTCTCAGTCAGCACCAGAGGAAGCTTTCTCCTTTTCTGCCCAATGCAATAACAAGAAGACCCGTCACCGTAAGACCTTGTCACCCACACCATTGGTGGAGACATCAGTCCATCGATGCACCAGGGGATCTGCCAAGCGTGATGGTTATAAGCCTTTCTTTCAGGAGCTACAAACTCAGCCGAAGAAGAAGAAGTCTAGGTGTAAGCCTTTCGTGGTTGTGCCCTCGGAGGAAGTGCAAGATGTGGGTGATCGTGGCCACAAGACCACGGATGATGCAAATGCAAACCTAGGGGACATGCCACCACCCACACCTATCAAGATGATCCAGCAGATTGGCCAGGACCTAGGAATTGCGCCAGAGAAGATGATGGTGCAGTGGCTTATGTCCAATCCAACTGAAGAAACTTCGGCCTCCTCTGATGATTAGCTCGCTAGTTTGCTTCTGGGTTTGGCCAGCCCTTAAATTAGCTATTTTATTTTGTTTTGGGCTTTCTATAGTCCAAATTTCCTATGTTGAACTGTCTGAATTTCTTGCTGGCTGTAATAATGTTGCACTGGAACCAATATGGCTGTTAAATGCAGTAATTTTGATATCAGAGATATTAGGGCTTTTTGTCCTAAGCAATTTGACACCTTTGTTTTTGCACCTTCTGTGGGAGCATCTGGTGGAATCCTTGTGGTTTGGAATTCTTCAGTTTTGTTTGGAATGCTGGTAGAAATTCAGTCTTTTGCTGTGGTGGTAAACTTCACTTCCAGACACAATAATGAGCAGTGCACACTTCTGACTATTTATGGTCCTTGTCAAGGTGAACCCAGAGATAATTTTGTTAACTAGCTATATCATCTGAATATTCCTCTAGAGGATAACTTGTTGTTATTGGGTGATTTTAATTTTATCAGATCTATTGAAAATAGAAATCTACCAGGAGGGGATATTAATGACATGTTTATTTTCAATGAGATCATTGGGCACTTGGGGCTGCTAGAGCTCCCCTTGAAAGGGAGATCTTTTACTTGGTCCAATATATAGGATGCTCCTCTGTTAGAGCAACTGGAATGGTTCTTCGCTTCAACTAATTGGATTACTTGCTATCCTTTTACTGAGGTGCTTCCATTGGCCAGAACTGCCTCTGATCATGTGCCTTGTGTGGTTGTTATAAAAACTTCAATTCCCAAGTCCAACATTTTCAGATTTGAAAACTATTGGGTTCAGATGGAGGTTTTTTTTATTGTGTTAAAAAGTCCTCGGATAAGCCTTCTAGGAAAACACATATCACTGCCATCATTGCTGATAAATTGAAAACTTTGAGGCAAGATCTTAAGAGATGGAAGCTTGGAATCTCAAAGCTTAAAATCCTTATTGACAAGTGCAACAAAGTGATTATTATTCTGGACAGTTTGGAGGAATTGATACCTCTTTTCAGACAGGAGTTTAACTTCAGGAAAATTGTTAAACTTCATGTGGAGCACCTTTTGCATTTGCAGTTCCTCTACTGGAAGAAAAGATGTACCATCAGGTATATTAAAGTGGGAGAGGAGAATACTAAGTTCTTTCATGCCATGGCAACTGAGAGATTCAGGAGGAACTCCATTGCTAGTTTACAGTTACAAGATGGGGTTGTTATCTCTGATCGTAATCAGATGGAAGGTATTATTTGGTCTGCTTTCAAAGGAAGATTGGGAACCTCTAGGGGGATTAATATGGGTTTTTATCTCAAAAACTTAATTAAGCCAGTGCCTGGGTTAGATGCACTGACTAAGCCATTTACAACTGATGAAATAAATGAAGTTGTCAGGCTCATGCCCATTGACAAAGCTCCTGGCCCAGATGGATTTAATGGTCTATTTTTTAAAAAATGCTGGCCTATAATTTGCAAAGATTTTTATGCTCTGGCTCAAGAGTTCTATGATGAAAAGGCTCAGCTTGCAAATCTTAATGCCTCATATATAACTTTGATCCCTAAAAAATTAGCTCCTGAGGCTGTTGGGGGTTACAGACCAATCTTCCTGACTGGAATGGGTGTCAAATTCCTATCCAAGATTGATGCTAATAGATTTCAAGAGCTCATCATGGACTGTATCCATAAGAATCAATATGGGTTCATCAAGTCAAGGACTATTCAGGACTGTATTGGTTGGACATTGGAATATCTTCACCAATGTCATCAATCAAAAAGGCCCATTCTGATTCTTAAGTTGGACTTTGAAAAGGCTTTCGACTCCATAGAGCATTCTATCATCTTTGAAATTATGAAGCATAAAGGTTTTAACAATAAGTGGATTAACTGGATCAAAGAGCTGTTAACTACTGGAACCTCCTCTGTGCTACTCAATGGAGTGCCTGGCAAGTAGTTCTTGTGCAAAAAGGGTGTGAGGCAAGGTGATCCTATATCTCCTTTGCTCTTTGTCCTTGCTACAGACCTGTTGCAATCAGTTGTCAATAGTATGCATCTCAGGGGGGGGCTTCAATTGCCTATACCATGTCATGATAGGGATTATCCTATTATTCAGTATGCTGATGACACCTTGACTATTGTACCTGTTGAGGAGAATCAACTGTTAGCTTTGAAAAAGATGTTGCAAGTCTTTTCTCAATCTACTGGGCTAGATGTTAACTATCATAAATCATCAATGGTCCCTATCAATGTGTCATAGGAAGAGACCAGCAGGCTTGCCTCTATCTTTGGTTGTCAGGTTGGGAAGATGCCCTTCACCTACCTTGGTCTCCTAGTGGGGACCACAAGGCCAAGAATGGTTGATCTAATGCCATTAGTTGATTGCATGGAAAGAAGAATGACTGCCAGCTCTTCCTTCCTTGCCCAAGGTGGCAGGCTCCAGTATCTGAATTCTGCTATGTCCCCCCTGCCTATTTTCTTCTGATGCTGCTTGTTCATCAATCCTAGAATCTTAAAGCAACTTCAGAGAATTTAAAGACAGTGTTTGTGGAGGAAGAATAAGCAGGAACCAGCACCCTCTCTGGCTGCTTGGGATCTAATCTATAGGCCCAAGGATAAAGGTGGTTTAGGAATAATGAACCTTGGTATTCAAAATGTTGCCCTCCTGCTTAAACATGTTCATAAGTTCTTGAATAAAGCTGATGTTCCCTGGGTGCACCTTATCTGGAATTCTTATTATCATGGTGTTGTCCCTCAAGGTACTGCATCCTGTGGATCCTTTTGGTGGAAAGATATCCTCAAGTTGCTTGATCAATTCAGAGAAGTGTCCTGGGTGGAGATTAATCAGGGGGACACTACCCTATTTTGGTTTGATAAGTGGAAGTTGGGAGATTCAGTTTTGCCTCTTCAGAATAGATTTCCTAGACTGTTCTCTTATTGTAAGGAGACTTTGCTATCTATCAGGGATGGCTTGGAGTGTCAGGACCTATCTTCTTGCTTTAGCTTACCTTTGTCTGAGCAGGCTTTTAATGAGCTTCTATCCCTTCAAAATTTGCTTCAGACTCATGATGGACAGTCTGCCTCCAGAGATGTATGGCACTGGCATGGCATTGATAAACCCTACACACCCAAGAGGTTTTATTCCTTTATGCACTCAAATCTAACTTTTAATCCTTTGCTCAAATGGGTTTGGGCCAGTTCTTGCACCATGAAAATTAAGGTGCTTGGATGGATGATGATTATGGATAGACTAAACACAAAAGATATGGTGGAGAGGAGGCACTGGCATATTGATGATGGTATTTCCTGTGTTCTTTGTCATGTGCAGACTAGAGAGGACAAAGACCATTTGTTCTTCACTTTCTTATTCAGTCAGAGGGTGTGGAATTATCTGCAGATTGATTGGTCTGTTGGGAATGATATGACTGAGATTGTTGTGAATGCTCGAAGGGACTTTAACAAGCCTTTCTTTGCTGAAGTGGTTTTTACTGCTTGCTGGAACATTTGGCTAATCAGAAATGCAAAGCTTTTCAGGCATGTGAGACCTAGCTTCAACCAGTGGAGAGGGGCCTTCATTCATGACATGTCCCTGCTTTCTCATAGAGTTAAGTCTAGTTATAAGGAGGTCCTGGTTCGATGGGTAACTTACTTACCCCCTTGACTTTGTCTCTCTATTTTATTTAGGTCATGTTAGTCTTTTCATTTTTTGGGTTACTCTTGGTAACCTTTTGTAAATACTGTATTTTTTCATGAATAAAGTGATATGGTTGTGGGTTTTTTTTTTCCTACAGTAACCAGTCAAAAAAAAGTTAGTATCAGAGGCAGCCGTTGCTATTAGGTGTCATGCACGTATGCTCCCAACATGGATCCAGTACAGGGATGACAAAGACGAAATCCAGTTTAACACCTTCCTTGACCATTTATCTGTAAGTATGGTTATTTATGGAACTTAGTAATATCGTCTTGCTCTGTCCCATACTTTCTAGGTTGCTGGTAATGAGACTCCTATAATTTTGAACAGATGAGGTTCAAGTTGGATCAGCAAGATGATGCAACCAGACAAGCATGCACTCATGTTTTCAAGTCTGCTCTGCGATAGTATCGGTATAATCTGAGGAAAACTCACTTTGAAGGCAAGGCTAACAATGAACTTGCCCAAACATCTGCAGTGGAAAATATAACGGATGAAGACTGGACAGCCCTTGTTAAACACTGGTCTGATCCAAAGTATCAAGTATGTTATATAGATGTGATCAGATCACATGTTGAACTCCTATTTATGCATGTCCCTCACAAATCTATCTTCTTCTAGGTGAACTATTCAAAGAACAAGGCCAATCGTACGAAAGTGAAATTCCAACAGACGACAGGATCTCATAGCTATATTGCACACTGCGAGGCTCTGGTAACTAGCTGCTGTTTCACTCTTTTGGCTGTGCCATATTATCAGATCTATATTGACTTGTTCCAAATGCAGAGGAAAGCCCACAAGGACCAAAAAGAACCTGAACCAAATGCGGTGGAAATCTTCAAGGACTGTCACACCAGCAAGACGAAGGGCATGACTACACCAGTCAAAGCCGCGGTAGTAAGTCCTTAATCCTTAGGCCCTTTGGACTACTGGTTACTCTGACTTGTGGTGCATTGAACTACATGGTTTGTAGCCAATGTCTATTAGTCTTTTCAATTTTATACACAGTTGTCTGAACGTATCATTGCACTTTACAAGGTTTGAAAGAGAGGAACGATGTTCCTTTGCTCTTGATCTGTAATCTAGTTATGTGCTGCACACAATGTTACAATTGTCTGTTTGTCTGATCTCAGTAGTTTTGTGATATGAATGATGTCATACTATGCTCACCGTATTATAAACTTTGTCTCTTTATCTTAGCTATCAATACAGTGTGAAGAAATAGACAATACATTAGCCATGGTATATGGTCATATATTTGGAACGAGGTTTTATTATGTACTTTGCAGTAAAATACAACTAATATTTTACATGGGTTCACCAAAATAAGTTCTGTATATAAACCAAAGCTATTCAGTTTGGTTTTGCTGCCTCATTAATAACTTCTGTTCTGGTACTACTAATGTACAAACTCAACTTTTCAGCAAGCTATGGAACAAATGGTGGAACCGCAACAACCTCCTGAAGGTGATGAGGCAACCATAACCACAATGTCACCTCTTGCTGCAGCGGGTCAGTATCTCTCCACTAATAGTGCCAAAAGCACCTTCCTGCGTAATACTGGGTTGGTTGTTAAGGCAACCTCATCCAAACTGCCTCATGAATAAGATCTGCAAGCTCGACAGAATGATATATCTGCGCTCCACACACAAGTCCAATCCCTAACAGAGACCCTTTGTGAAACAAGAACAGCCATTGTTCGATGTCGTCAAGATATGCATGGTTTTGAAACCAGACTATGAGACATTTGCTATGTTGTTCAGGAGCCTAGGAGAAATGACAGCGAAGTTTATGGTGCTCCATCAGACACTACAGCATGAAAACGTACCAGTCAAGTCAAATCATCCGAGCTTCTGAACTTCTGATGGTGCATTTACTTTTATGCCAACTCTCCTTTTGTTATATGGCTGTAATTTGTTTTGTTTCGTTACAAATTTTGTTCTTAACGGGCAGCGACCGGCTGAAGAAAATAGCAAGCGTTTTTTGTATAGTGTAGGGTGGTCCCTATATTTGCACGGGTGGCGAACTTTGATGCCCAGTGGATGTAATGTGTGCAATCGACGTAATAGCCTAGCGTTAGTTGCTTGCTTATTTATTTCCTTGTAGTCATCTTTTCCCTCGGTTTGTTAGTGGCCACAATAACCATGGGCCACATACGGCCCGTGGTAACCAAGGGCCATCTACGGGCCGTAGGATCCGTGGGCCAAAAGCGGACCGCATTATGGTCCGTAAACGGGCCATAGTGGGAATGGTCTGTTTAAGGGTCCGTAGCATAACGTGTCGTTAACAGGCCGAAAGTCATCACAGGCTTAATTCTATCGACAGTCATAACGGGTCATTAATGGGTCAGAATACATGACGGGCTGAAAATGACCCAATGGGTTATCAGACCACAAACGAGCCGATTGTAACCACGGGCTGAATCTGGCTCCTTAGCATAACAGGCCAGTAACGGACCATAAGTAATCGAGGGCCGGAAATGAGCCCAAGATTTTATGGGCCTTTAGAAGGCCAAAAGAAAACATGGACTGGAAACGACCCAATTGAATCATGGGCCTTTAATGGGTTCAAAGCCGATTACTTTTCATGATGGGCCAGAATCACCACGGGCCGTCAATGGGCCCAGAGAAACAAAAGGCCTAATATGGGCCGAAAGACGTCACGGGCCATAGATGGGCCCAGAGAAACAAAAGGCCTAATATGGGCTGAAAGACGTCATGGGCCATAGATGGGCCGAAAGTGACAACGGGCTGATATCATAAGGCACGGCCCACATGGCGCTACTGGGCTGAATTTTGAAAGGCCGTAACGGGCCATGAGTACCCGGGCCATAAATGGGCTGTATGCGAACAGGCCATTAACAGGCTTTCCTTAGGCTGTCCCGCTTACTTTTGACCAAGTCAAATGGGCCAGCCTTTTTAACGTAAATGGGCCACTATTGGGCCGTGCCACGTGTCGACATATCATAGGTGTCTCGTGTCCAATTAATGGATGACATCTGTGCCAACGCCGAGCTGACACGTGGTTCCGTCGGCGAATGAGAAATTTACACGTGGAAAATCGTCATTGGTCAGGGCTGCTAACGGGTTATCGGATCCAAACCGGAACCCGATAGCTTAACGGCGACCCGTTACGGTGAATGCCACGTGTCGGTTACCCTTGACGAAAACACTTCCATGACGCGACATTTATCGTCATGGAAGTGGACACTTTCGTGATGATAATTTCAGTATTGTCATGGAACACTTCTATGACAGCACAGGTATGACTATCTTGATTCTGTCATAAAATTGTCACGGATGTATATGCATGACAGAAAACTTGACCTACTGTGACAAAGACGTATCATCACGGAAGTGTTTTTTTTGTAGTGACCATAACATTATTTTGTCACGACCATAGCAAAATAGAGGTGAACACATGCGCTAAATATCATTTTTTACTGTACACTGTAGGGCAATCTCCCCATAGCAATTTTTATTAATCAAAAACAAACAGTTACAAGGCTTGAGCTAAGCCAGAAAAAAAGGGAAAGAAAAAAAAAAGAAAACCAAATTACAGTTGAAGTGAATCTAGCCAACTGTTGAACTCTGAAGCATATCTCTGTTTGATTCTGTTCCTGAGTAGTTGAATCTCTTCCCTGTAAGTATCTCCCATCTGACAATGGTTGGTTGGATGTTTTGGAATATGAAATTGTTCCTTGTGATCCAAATGGCCCAAGATGCCAGTATAATAATCTCCATGAAGAATGGCACATTTAGTTTCCGTTTCAAGTCTGCAAAAGCTTCCAAAACAGAGAGATCTCTCTGTCTAGAAGGGCAGATGAGATCCCAGCACTGGGAGGCAAAAGGACATGTCCAAAAAATATGGTGCAAAGTTTCATCCTGTTGGCAATTGAGTGTAGCACAATTATAATCATCCAAGTGGAAAGATTTTCTTCTTAGGAAATTTCTTGTGTTAAGCCTATCATGCAACAATCTCCAGAAGAACACTTTGTGTTTTTGGTTGACAAGAGGAGCTTCATATCCAATCAAACTGCTGAGGTACCTGTTTTACTCCAATTAACAGTCTGTAGGCTTTGGCCACATAATTTTTTTCATTTCCCCAAATGTAACTCCAGGTATCAGTGTGTTCTCTGAATTCTGATCTTCTTAAAATGTCACAAATATCTTCCATGGCCTCAAATTCCTCGAAAGCTTGTGAAGTAAGTGGTAGGTGAAATAGGTCCTCCAGATATTCATATTGTAACACTCTATTCACAATGATGTTTTGGTCCTTAACAAAGGAAAACAAGTGGGGAAACAGTTGGTTGAGGCATGTTGTGTGACAGAGATCATACTAGAAGAAAGCACTTTTCCCATAACCTACATTGCACCTTGCCAAAGATTAGAAGTTATCCACCAGTCTCAAATTAGCTTTCCACCAAAAAGAGCCCTCCCAGCCAGTTCCAAGTGGATTTCCATTAGCATAGGATTCCCAAATCAGGTTGACCCATGGTATGTTTTCTCTGTTGTAGAATTTGTGGAGGTTTTTGAGAAGCAGAGCTTGATTCTGCACAAAAATATTCATGACTCCCAATCCTCCCTGTCTTTTTGGTCTGCAAACAGTGGAACATGTAACCAAGGCAGGTCTATGATCATCTAGATTAGGGCCCCTCCAGAGACAGTGTCTTAGGTATTTGATGAGTTGATTTTTGATTGTTACCGGCACATCCATGCACCCCATGAAATAAATAATTAGTGAGTTGAGCACTGATTTAACCAGAAGAAGCCTCCCAGCAAGAGTCATGAATGCAGAAAGGCCTACCAGCTTTTTGGACACTCTGTCGACTAAAGGGAGAGACTGCTCCACAGTTGGTTTATGTAGGCCAAAAGGCATTCCAAGATAGTTCAAAGGAAATGCACCCTTCTTGCAGTTTAGTGTTTTTGCCAGGACCTCCAGTTTATCCTCTGTTACATTGATGGAAGGAGGTTATGGTGCCAATATGGATGATGAGGATAGGAACTCAGATCTCCCTTTGTGCAGTTCCACTGAAATTGACCAACGGTTCCAGTGTGACATTTTAGTTGAACCGCACAAAGCACTTCTCACTTCTCTTAAGAAGTGTTTTGTGCAGTGCACAAAAAGGTCGCAATAGCAACGAGGTGAAATGGATATCCTTGCTTGCACAAAAAGCTACAAAGGAAATAATTAGAGTCTCAACCAATTAGTGGCAATAACAATTGGTTAAACTTGTCATGACTAATAATAGTGGCATGGCTTCATTTTACCAGGGGCATTAGATTAAGAATAGCTAAATAGTTGCTATAACAGCATGGGACAGTGTGTGCACCAGCACCATGTACCTCAACTGGGGCATAAAGTGGTGATGCAGAGTTTGTTGCCCCGAGAGAAACAAACATCCAAGCAACATATCTGGGTTGGCCCCATTTTTGTTCTGTTTAGCCACCTATTCCTATGTGTTGATAGCAAATTTAGTCCTGGTCATACTCTATTGCCTTGTCACCCCCTGCGCCCACTTTCTTTCCTTTTTCAACCAAGATATTGGTTGCTTATCCAGTGTGTACAATGTTTCCCATATATTTCCCTTTTCGACCAAGAGACCGGTTGGATAGCGAGTCTATACTACTTTCACCGCCTTTCTTTCCTGTTTGAACCAAGTCCTATATACATACTGCATCTTTTCCCCCGTTTCTTTCCTGTTTGAATGAAGTACTAGATTCGACTGCATCAAGTAGCTTTACCTCTAATAATAGAAAAAAATAGGTGGCGTTGGACCAGCTGATCGAGCCTAGCTACGTGGGGGGCTGAGAGGTAGAAAATGATGCACCTGCAACGATGTGGGGAGCTGGGGCAGTAGAGCAAGGCCGGTTTCGAAGGAAGATATACCTGAAGGTCATCGGGGTGTGGCTAGGTCGGGACGGGAGGTCGGATCCGCACACACTACGGCAGCGACGAAGGGATCGGAGGACTCCTACACCGGCGCTCCGTCAGAGATGATGGTGCATCCGGCAGTGGGTCTCCTCCCTCGCCGTCGACGACAGCCTGAACGCTGCACCTCCTCCTCTTCCCTGACAGAGGGGATGCGTCTGGTTCTGTGACCAGCGGCGAGCAGAGAGAGAGAGGGTGACCACTACTATCTTGTTTAGATCTGGAGAGGATGAGATTGTGTGAAGAGAGCAACCCTAGCAAGCAAGCGCAGAGGCTCCTGCCTATATATACATATAGTGGAGTAGTTTTCTTTTTTCACTCCATAAAAACAATCATTTAAAATTGTGTACGTGTCAGGTCGCACTTTGTATCATTCACGTGTGGTGCTCGATCCTCCATTAAGTGAACAAACACCCCCTCATAAAAATTGTGAACAACCCATGGCTCAAATTATCAGAAAAGTGGGCTACACCAACAAGCAATATTATTTATATTTTGTATGTATAGTTTGATAAGTAGCAAACTTTTAATGCATGTCACTAGAAATTATATTGTTGGATTCCTATTTTTATGGAGTATTGGTTTTGCTACATACAATTTATATTTTGTTAGTTAAAATTATGGTCAAAATATAACTCAAAATATGAGGGGGCTACTACTCAGCAGTAGTAATAGTAGACACGCTTGACCGCTTGGTAGCCCCTCGGTCGTCAAAACTGTTTCTATGACAAGCCGCTCTATTACATTGTTTCACGGGCATGCAGGCCATCAAGCATCCGGGACTATGTGTCATCCACCAAATCACAGCGAGGTGCTACAGGCTAGACTCACCAGTCACCCCGGTGTGGCAGTCATGACCCATCATATCACAAAACCCACACCTTTACCAGCTGTAGTAAAGTGGCTTGGTAAGTTCGACGGACGAAGCAACCATCATTTCACTAGAACACACGTTCAATCCTTTTCTCCCCTGTATTGAAGAAAACCACACTCCAGGCTATTCACTTCTGCCATTTTTCTTCTCTACCAACAAAGGAAAGGTGAGCGAATCAGTGATGCTACTCTATTTTCTTTTCAAGATTCTTCTTTTTGCCAAGCATCGACCGATCCTCACTGCCTATTCTTTTCCTGTTGTCACTATGATTGTGGTTTCCCTTCGATTCCTTTTTGTTTGTCAGTTTATTGATGGATCCTGGAGCACTGGGCAAAGAGTTGCCGGCGGACAACCCACTCAAGACAGAGATCTCCAGGAAGCGAGCACCGACCAACAAGTTGGCGATGTTGGCGGGCAAACCCATGGAGACGAAGAGCTCCAAGAAACAAGCACTGGCCAAAGAGTTGACGATGTTGACAGACGAACTCCTAAACACAGAGAGCTCCAACAACAGCAAGGGCCGCACCGTGCCTACCCCAGAAACCCTAATGGCCACCTATGAGAGGCTCAAGGCCGGATTTGAGGAGATAGTCACCGTGGAGGAGCAGTGTTCCCTTGGCAAGACGATGGCCCCCTTCGAGGAGATGGCCTCGAGAGGGATGGGATCCCCCGGTGAGCTGCTAAAGTTAAAAAAAAATTGGCTTACCATAATTGTGGTCTTCGATTATTAGCAATGTGCTTGCTAATATGTTAGGGTTGTGCAGCTACCAATGGACGTCCTTGATGATTCCCATGTCGCCGTCCATCCTGTGGACATTGCCCCAGAGATCGATGACAAGAAATAGTTGGTCGGGCTAATCTTTTGATGTAGTTTTCATTGTGTTTAATTACCAGATGCGTGTTATCAAACCTTGTCGAGTCTGTGTGGGCGGTACTTGCTACTTTTGTTTGTTAGTGAATCATACGAACCCTCTCCGAGTTATGGAAACAGACGTATCCTCACCAGCTTTTGATGTAATATATGGCATGCTGAGACGTAAGTTTGCACTGTCTATCATATAAGCAGGGCTTGTTTGATGATTCTTGGTGTCAAACCTCATCTGAACCCGCACTGTGTTAGTAGGCTAGCTACTTTGCAAGCTATACTACTACTTGCAAACACTGACCGAAGAGAAACGTTGGGGTCATCAGCTTGTTCTACACTAATAGGTTTGGCCGTCAATCTTTTGGAGGAAGCGTGAATGAGTAGTACTTTTGCAGTGCCTACAGAGTGTGTGTGTACGTGTGTTAGAGAGGGGTTTTAGGATGAAGAGAGATCTGGAGCAAGAGAAAGGCCCTCCATTTCTTTTTAATCGGCAGCAAATCATACAGAAACGTACAAATCCTAGAACATTGGTGTACAAAAACTTTCAAACGGTGCATTTTATAATACATTTCCATCAAATCTGGACATGCGTCAAATCAACTCTACAAGCAGTACAAAGCAGTGCTCCAACTTTATTAAGACATGGCCCACCTCACATTATCACCATATTTCTTGGAGTCCACGTGCGGCTGGCGGGCGATCTCTTCTCCCTCTTCTCCCTCCTCGTCTCTCTCATCTCAGCCAGCACTCGGCGGGCGAATAGATTTTGGGTATCATCAGTTTATTCAATTGCAATCCCACATGTCATTGAAAATGCAAGACAACGAGTGCGTGTTCCCTTTGGTGAGCGGCGTGCCAGACCGATCGTGGGGAGTGCGACGTGAACGTGACATGCGTGCTTTAAGTGTGTCACCTTTTCCTTTTGAGCTTGTAAAGTGTAACATTTTCTTTCGCTTGTTCTTGCAATCGATCGGTAGAAATCCAAATAGAAAAGACATGGGCGGGGTTATCCCCGCGTTAGGCGGGCTAGTTTGGCCTAGTCGGTTTGCTCACATATGTTCCCACGTGTCAGTGATATGCCGTGAGGAAGCACGTTGAGCAATGGGCCGAACGCGATAGGCGTGCTGTGAGTGGTCCACTTTCTCGTTTTGAACTTGTAAGTGTAACACTTGGTTTAGCACCTTCATACGAAGGATCGATGCAAAACCCGGTTAAAAAGGCGTCGCACTTTCTACTGATCCCGGGAAGAATCCTGCTACATTTTGTAAGTCTCAGTTTAATTGCTCCCACTCACATGTTTAGATTTCAAGGTTCATGAAATCTTTGAGTGCAAGGATTAAGAGAAAAATCACCAATGCATGTATACTTCTTGGTCATAGTATTGGTCGTGCATGCATGCGTTGCAATTAATACATTGGTAAACACTCACCATCTGTTTCACAAAAAAAATACTCACCATCTGGTTGGTTTAGATTTTTGAATTGAGCCCTATAACCAGAAGTGAGGGAATATTATTTTCTGGAACCATCCTCCCTTCACGTTACGGACAATGTTCATATGCTGTGCTGCCACAGTGCCGTCCAGTCTTCGCGTGTGCTAGCAGTATTGATGCTACAGTAGTTTTTGTTCGAGCAACTTACAGTTGGATAGGTGGGGCCTTGTGATTTGACGGCTCATTAGTCATTATTACTATGGCGCTACGACCGGGGTGAGTCTCCCCTTCAGTTCTGCGTGATGCACTCTAATTTTGGTGCATGGCAAGTGGACCTAAATGGTGGATGTCCCACATGTCGGCGAACAAAAGTACTCTACCCGCTATGGAGGAGAAGCAAGGAAACCGCATGGTAGAGTGTCACTATTGTTTCATATTTATTCTTTATTTTTGATGAAAGCTAGCGTTTCCACTCTTATGATGGAGGAGTGTGAAACATGGCAGCCCAGTGAACTTGGCATGTGCAGTGGTTCATACTGTTTTTTTAATGACTTGATGATTTGAAGATTGCTCACCACGCCTGCTGCTTGGTTGGAGTGGTTCATACGGCAGACTTGTCTTAAGTCCGGCACGTAGCCAAGAGATCAAGATATGGGGATAAATTTCTGCTTGGCATGTGCTGGATGTCCCACATGTTAGCAAAAGGACGAGGACAGGAACAACGTGGTAGAGCGTCTCCACTTCTTCCATTTTTATGAAAGCAAGCATCTCCACTCTACAAGGGAGGAGTGTGAAACATGGCAGCACAGGTGTTATGACCGTTCGCTTTTTCTTTGAGGGTAATTTGACTGTGTAGTTGGAGGGTCGGAGACCACACGTAGTATATAATGATACAAACTGTGACCCGGAGAGACAGACACGTCTAGTTGGAAGGTCTCGGACCATATATGTAAACAAATATCCAACATAATATGTGCCTGCAATTAATATACTAGAGTACTTAGGCACGTACATCATAATATCAACGTGCATTGCACATAACATTTAGTGGTAGTAAGTTCTAAAAGGCAAATGCCAACATGCCACGCAGGTTCATACTATTTGTGCCTGGCTACTTCACCTATATTTGCTGCGATACATTACTCAGGTTCGTACATGCCTGGGTACATGTCCATCTCGTAGTTCTAGTCCCAGGTGTTCTTCATAGATGGCACGATCCATAACGAAGGGCAATGGGAATCCATATCATCGCAGCTTTTTAGTGTGGCTCCCCACGATCGCGACTCATCCAAGCTGAAGCGGCATAAGTCAGGGATAGGTGCGTTCAAGATATTAATTCGGTGGTGCGTAATGAAAACGCACCCATTCTTCATGAATGGCAGGCCGTCGGCATCGTGCCCGCAAGGTGGCATTGTTTTCACAATGGGGTAGCTATCCCAGTGAAAACCGAATACTCTCCAAGTGTGTTCATCTGCACCCAGGTAGCATCATGGGGGTCGAACACGCCGCCGTCCATCTGGTACACCTGGCATCTCAAACCTGGATACATGGTGACGTGCATGGTCAAGGTCCATGCAGGATAAATGTTGTGCAGCAAGTATAATAGGGTGACATAAGCAGAGGATACGGATTAAAATAAAATATTCTATATTTGCTTATTTCTATCATAGGGAAGTGATGTAGTCTAGTAGGAGTAGATTAGAGCCAGCTGCGGTATGGGCTACAAGAAACAATTTGAGAGTGTGACGTGGGCCATGTATATTAATTAAAGTAGGAGGAGTCCTAGTAGTAGTACTTTTTTTGTTTGATGGGATTCAGGCTCACTAGCTAGTACATTGCGGAATTGAAATTGCTAAGTACATCGTTAATTATAACTGGCATTATAATGTTGCGTCGACGACTATCCCAATCAATCAAAAAAAAAGAAAAGAACTACTCCTCATGGAGTATAACGAGACATGTACTGAAATGTTATAAGATGACATGACAATAAGATATACTCTAGCTCCTGGCTCTACTACTCTTAGATCAGAGAGAATGCATTACCTGGGTACATGATCAGGGTCCGTTCGTGATAGATCGTGGCACCTTGTTGCCCTTCAATGGTACCATGGGTAACGACTGCTAAGATAGTACGTCCCAACTGGGTGTCGTCAGTTACAAGGTTCCAAGTGAGACCGAATGCCCCGTGCACAACCACGATCGGCGATCTGATTTTGATCGGGAGATGACTTTTCCCTGCAAAATAGTGGAGCACTGTTAGGGATTACACCATGATGGTTAGGGCATCTCCAACGCTGATCCCCCAAATTTACTCCGTCATATGTTCGCGGACACTGATGCCGGAGGCTGCCATTCAACGCTGCCCACATACCTTTCGACAACTATATGAATAACCGGACGAAATTCATTGCATTTCGAAAACTTTTCATATAAACTGGACGAAATTCATTACATTTTTCATACAAACCGGACTAAAACGTAATCTAAACTTATTCTAAATGATCGCCGGTTCCCGTCCCCCATGTCCAGCCATGAGCCCCAAGAACTGAAGCTCCGGCTATTGCCTTCGCCTTCTCCTATTCCAAGTCGGCGCTCTCCAGCTCCGCCTCCGTAACCTCCTCCTTCGAAGCTCCAGGAAGTGAAGATTTCTGCCTCCACGTCACCGCCAATTGGAAAATCGGCCCTTGATGTTGTGCCCAATGAGCTTAGCTTTGACGGGAGGGGAGAAGCGGTGGCCTTCTTGGGACTCGAGTGGCGGTGACCTACCATGCACTACTCTTCCTCGCTGCCGGCGGCGCCCGCGCAGACATGCCGGCTTCGTGATCATGGAGGTGGAGTGTGGCCGGGGCGGAGCCGGCAATGTCCTTCTTCTGCTCCGGTGACAGTCCATCCCAGAGAGCTTTGGAGCGCGAGGAGGCCATGGTGGGAGGGGTGTCGAGAGGAGAATGGGACCGGAGGAGGATGACTGCGGCTATGGCCGGGGCTGAAGTTTATATAGCGGGTGAATGGCAATGAGCGGCGGCAGGCGGACGGACGGGTGGCGCCGGAGTAGGTTCCTCGGCAACTGCGTGTCATTAATGTGGGCGGCGGACCGACGGACGGTCGGCCGTGGTGTCATTTCAACGCGGAGTAGTCGCGTGCACTAGGAAGCGGCGCTCTCTCGGTCGTCGCACTGCTTCAAAGCCGGCGCCTGTGACAGTTCGCGTCCGCTCTGGCCGGGTATGAATGCGGCACTGATGCTCTGGAGCGGCGCTGACCATTTCAGGCAGGAAGCGCGCGCGGGCGAAGAGGGGGTTTGGGTGGGCCAGGGCGGTCAGGCGCGGGTGTGGTGGTATTGATTTTGTAGTTTGCAAAAGTACTCAGTTAATGCACTCAATTTCCTAAAAAAATTGTGGTTAAAAACGTTAACTGCAATTCATGCATGCGTGACCAATAAATGACCAAAAAAACTAGTACATGCATTGGTGAGTTTTCTCTTAATCCTTGCATGCAACTATTTAATGCACCTTGAAATCAGGACATGTGATGGGGAGCAATAAAATTGAAATTTATAAAATGGAAAAACTAAACATATAAACCGGATGAGAGGGAGTATACCGTAGGATGTGTCCCATATGAAACAAGTCCCCTGGTTTGTCACCCTGAAGATGCGGTTTAAATGGAGCACGACGTCTTCATACTCGTACGGCAACAAATCAGCCGCAGACATGATGGTCCAGCTTTGACCGCCACGTGCAGGATGGTTTGTGAAAGCAATCGCGATGTCAAACACCGTGATGAGAGAGTAATCTTTGTTGCCACACGACCTTGTCGGGGCTACCGGGATTGCTATCCTCTTCAAACTCACCGTGGTTCCATTATACCAATTCAGCTGGTGCCCCATTGCATGGCCGATCCCAATGCTGGACAAAGGTTCAACAGGAACGGTTTCATCGGTGTGGATGTTGAGCAAATTGATGTTGGTACCCTCCCGTACGTATGCAAGCCAATCTCCATTGGCACCAAGCCTAACCTGTGCAATAGTGGACAGCGGGGGAATTATGAAATGGAACACGGAAGTAGTCTTTAGAATACATTTACATGATCAAACTCTTCACTGACCCGCTCATCATACAAAATCCGAGTGCCCCTCAACGTCGGCATCTCAAGGGGCGTCAACTTGCAACTACGGCCACACCGCGCTGGAGAGACCCCCCAGGAAACATCCTCGTCCTCAAGGATGCATGGCAGACCAACTAGCATGGCCTTCTCCCACGCATTTTTACACACCGTCTTAAAATATTTGGTGCAAGCACCGCTGAGTCTTGCGGATATGAGGAAGTCAGAGCGACTTACGATTTCCCCCAAAGCATCGTCGTCCAAGGTCTCCCAACCTTGACGAGGACGAGAAGCACCACCGCCTTGCGAATCCATGGCAATGGCAGCGAACTGTCTTCTGCCTTTGGGAACTGGTTTAGATGAGAGGAGATGGTAACCGCAGGGCTTCGTCCCTTCGGAAAGGATGTTGTGCGGGTGCGCATTAGCAGTAGTGCGCTAGTGTGGTTTATATTTGATATTAGGGAGCCGGCGGGCGGTTCTTTGTACGACACATTTGCGTCCATCCACTAGCCCGTAATTAAAGCATGCACGACATTTACAGTAACTGGGATTGGTTTGTTTTCTGAGCGCACCGACCAACGCGGACTAGCAGACCTCGTCGCCCTTTTTCGAGCATGACTTCGACAACTACGTGCGTGACAGGGAAAATATCTAGTGCTACCAAGGCTTAGGTGCTACTGTGATACGGGCTTCTGGGTCATTAGATTCTCAGATCGATTGGCTCCCAGTAACTCTGTGACATTTGCAAAAAAAGCCCAGGAGCCCGTATCACGGTAGCACCTAAGCCTCGGTAGCACCATATAATATCTCGTGCCTGACATGCCTGCATGCAAATCTCGCATGACCAAAAAAAATCATGCGAGATGGAGCGGTAGGCTATCGAACTACAGCCTGCATGTTGTAGCCATGTCATCTACACGCAACCTAAAGGCCTAGGTGTACGTAGTACTAGTAGTTAAATATGCATTGTTTGGCACGAAAGTTCCTTGGAGCTTGTGCTGCAGCTGGTGTACTCCACAGCCCGCTTCTCTTCTCTTTCCTCTTCCACCGCCCAGGCATGTCCGCGGGCAGTGATCGGTCAACCCTAATATAATACTCCCTCTATTTTTGTTTACTCCGCATATTAGCTTTGATTGAAGTCAAACTTTATAAAGTTTGACCAAGTTTGTAGAAAACAATATGAACATTTACAGTAACAAAATTTATATGATGTGAAAATATATGCAATGATGAATCCAATGATATTGATTTGGTGGTGTATATGTTAATATATTTTTCTACAAACTTGTTGAAAGTATATAAAGTTTGACTTTAGACAAACCTAATATGCGTAAATAAAAATAGAGGGAGTATTTCCTTCACCACATCCAAGTACAGTACAGTACTACAAAAAGATGCATGCATGACCACTAATTTCCTTTCTCTTATCTCTATTAATTAAATGTGGCGTGAGACTCAGAGCCCTTTTAACTTAATTGGACTCAATGTGAGCCTAATATAATGGAAATCTATTTTTTTAGATGAGCCCTTTAAACCAGAAAGAGGGAGTACCACGTATATTAGATATCTCAAATCCATACAAAGCATGCAATAGTACATAGTACTACGCACATAACCTAAGCTAGACCACGCTACTTGTCGTCGAAGATGGGTAGGCGGCCGCATGCTGCAACTCCTGCTCCTCCTGATCCTCCTCCAGTTCAGCGAAAATTTCGTTGACCCCCCCTACCGCTGGCAGAGGAAGCGGCGGTTGGCCTCCACCTCGGCCTCCGACTGGATGGACTCGAGGATGGCCTGCTATTCCGCCACCCCCTCCGCTTGGGTCATCTCCGCCATGGCGTCGGCCATGGCAAAGCCTGCAGCCGGCGGCGCCAGCTCCACCTTGCCCACGTCATCATCGTCCTCCTCCTCCGGCTCTGCTTCGCCCACGTCGTCGTCCTCCTATTCCAGCTCTGCGTCGTCGTTCTCCTCCTCCGGCTCCGCGTCCTCCATGTCCGCGTCCTCCCCTGCCTCCCCCGCCTCCTCCTCTGGCCCCGGCAAGTCCAGAGGTAGGTCTTCTACGATCCGGGCTTCGTGCCACCTCCAGATCTCCGGAAGCAGCTCAAAGCGCAGCTCCGGCGCGAGCATGGCGTATGTCGTTACCTTCTGCCGATCCATGGCTATGGAGTGACGGCGAGCGGAGAAGAGGTAGTGAGGAATGAATGCGTCTAGTGTTTGGGTTCGCCGTCCAGCTTAAATAAATGCGCTCCATCACGTGTACCCGGGCGTGCAGAAATTCTACACATACGGGTCTGTTTAGGGTGCGTCACGTAACTCGCATGTGTGTGAGATTCTGAGAGACGGAGTGTGTGTGCACCTCTACTCTTCGGATATGTACTCCACCTTTTGCAACGGGATATAAATATTATAATGGTATGTTAGCTTGTGATTTACCTGACCATATTAATGTGATTGTGTAAATAAAAATTTGTCAATTCCAGCTCATGATTCACGTTATATTTTGATGAGAAGTTTGTTAACTAAATTAAAGTGGAATTTCTCCATGTTATAAGTAAATTAAGGTGATTGATAATCATTCGGAGAAGGTTGGACAAAAGGTGCGGTAGGAACAAATACTCCACCTAGAGCATGTGTGTGTGGTCGTATAGAGAGACGGTGTGTGTGTGTGTGTGTGTGTGTGTGTGTGTGTGTGTGTGTGTGCGTGTGTGTGAAATGGAGTCTTCAGTAGGGAAAGTAATTAAGTGTGTGTGGCTTCATCATAGAGAGGTGATGTGTATGGCAGAGGCCCCCAACTAGGGGGGTGCGAGAGATAAGAGGCCCGGAGAGAGGGAAGAGAAGGCATGTGCGCAAGAGAGGGATGGACATCGAGATAACGCGTTTGTTCAAGAGACACCGAGAAAGAGTACTATCAATGGTGCATTTAGGTGGGAATTAAACGAAGGGATGGTCTTATTGGTTTCAGGGATACAAAGGGAGGGAGTGAGAGAGAGAGATAGCTAGAGGGAGATATATAAGTGTGAGTTTGTGTTTTAGAGAAGAGACCCATCCAGACGGAAGTCATATGTGCATGAAAGAAGAGAGAGATTCGAGGCGCGGTGGGGCTGGGGTGGGGGTAATTAACTACATATGGAGAGAAATGAGACCTAGAACGTGCATGTGCGAGAGGTATACATATATACGTGGATAGAGGGTGTGTGTGCGCGCACACATGATCGAGATAAAAGAGATGAGACATAAGTCATAAAATCAAGGATGGGAGAGATGGATCGATATCACAATATGCATGCATGTGAGATGTGGAGGGAAGAAGGCTCGATGATGGAGCGTGTGTTGTTGTCTTTAAGAGAGAGTGACGTGAGGTGGAGTATGCATATATGGCCAGTAGAGAGAGCGAGACACAATGTGTGTGCAAAAGAGATCAACGCATGCATGTGAGATGTGGATGGAAGAAGGCTCGATGATGGAGCGTGTGTTTTTGTCTTTAAGAGAGAGTGACGTGAGTTGAAGTATGCATATATGGCCAGCAGAGAGAGCGAGCCACAATGTGTGTGCAAAAGATATCAATCTATAGATGCATGTAGAGAGAAAGAGATATAGTGTGCATGGTAGGAAGCGAGAGTGCGTCCGAGAAAAAAGGTTGATGGAGAAAGAGAGAGATAGAGAGAGAGATCACTAGCTAGAGGGAGATCGACTAGTGTGTGTGTGTGTGTTTTAGAGATAAGAGTCGAGTGGATCGAAAGGGTGAGTTCTGTGTGTGTGAGAGAGATAGAGAGAGGGTGCATGTGAGCGACATACAAGCAAATATTAGAGAGAAATGAGACCCCGAGAGATGGAGTTCGTGTTTGTGAGAGGGAAAGATATTTTAGAGGGAGAGTCGTAGCTAGAGAGACATAGGGAGCGCGAGATAACCCTAGGGAGAGAGGGTGTGTGTGACCGACATACACGGGAATAGTGGAGATGAATGAGACCCCGGGAGACTGAGTTTGTGTTTGTGAGAGAGAAAGATATTTAAGAGGGAGAGTCGTAGCTACAAAGACATAGGGAGTGCGAGACATCTCTAGAGAGAGAGGGTGCGTGTGAGAGGCATACAGGGGAATAGTATAGAGAAATGAGACCCCAGGAGACGGAGTTTGTGTTTGTGGGAGGGAAAGAGATTTCAGAGGGAGAATCATAGTTAGAGAGACATAGTAGGGAGCGAGATATACCTAGAGAGAGATAGACTGAAGGTTGAGGGAGAGAGTACTGTTAGTGTGTGACGAAGAAAATAGACTGCTACCGAGAGAGATATATACAAGGAGCACGAGAGATACCCGAGAGATAGTGAAGGCGTACGAGTCTAGATATATATATATATATATATATATATATATATATATATATATATATATATATATATATATATATATATATATATATAAGGGCATGAGTGATAGCTATATGAACCAAATATCTGAATTAAATGGGATTCAAATATTTGAATTAGAGATCAGGACATCGATAATATCAGAACAAAAATTGGTCTATCAAACATGCATATTCATTTGAATTTGGGGACACATGTACACTACTGCAGGATGCTGCTAACGCGACACATCAATCAGAGACCCTTCGACCAAACTGTGTGCGATGCATGAATCGCAAACGGTATCGTAATAAAACCGTCACCAATAAGACGAACTATGTGCGATGGCGAAGACATCAAGCACGATTCAGATTAGAAACGCGTGTGCGATACGTGGCATACAGTTGATCCGTACGAACTGTTTGCGATGAGCTAGAACAACGGAAACGGTCAGCCAGATCAAGGTGTGTGCGATGTATGGCATACAGTTTACTCGGATGACCTATTTGCGATTAGCTAACACAACAGAAATGGTCAGCCAGATCAAGGTGTGTGCGATACACGGCATACAGTTCACTCGGATGAACTGTTTGTGATCAGCCAAAACAACAGAAACGGTTCAACTTAACAAGATATGTGTGATACGCGGCAAACAGGTCAGTAATCAGAAATGTGTGGGAAGACCAATAACAACACAGACAATTCCTGCTAATAAGCCATGTGTGTTGTGGGCAAACGCTTGCTGGTATACAATTGTCAGCGATTGATGAAATCATCACTGACGGGTTCCCTAGTTTAGTCCGTGTGTGATGTAATTTGCTCTGTCTACAGAAGAACAACATATATAACCAAATTAAACATCCAATTAGATAAGTGACTATACAAAACATTCGCACACACCTCAATAAACAATTACATGCATTCTAAACTAGGAGAAACGATCATCTAATCATCTACTTCTTGTGACGCTGCCGCCAATGCTCTGTGGCTCGATCCCTCGCCTGGGGAATGACGAAGGCACTTCCTCCTGTCAACGATCCGCCTGTACATCTCATAGCTTCTGTACGCGTCCTTAGCCGTGTACTTGATGTGTTCTTCATCCAGTCTATGCACCCAGGCCTCGTGCCAGGCATCCTTGTTCTTGTTGCACTCATCCTTCATGTCTCTGTAGTAGGGGTCGATGATGGCCACGGCGAGGTCAACCAGGGAGTCCTTCTCCTTCTTTTTGCCCCAGACCCTGTACTGGCCTTGGATGTCGACAAGCTTCTGGCAGGCCAAGCCCATACTCTCGAGCACCTTTAGATCGTTGAACGTGGCCATCGTAGCGAACCTGTAGTCGGGGCTCTTGATAAACCTGGCGAAACACTCGCAAAGCCTTTTGGCCAGGGAGTAGTGGTAGATGAGGATGTGATGGCGCACACACAACTGGGCATGACCCTCGGTGAACTCGAGGTCGAAGCCGACCACTTGGTACTTGTGCTCAGCAAGCAACTGCTCCATAGTGTGGATGGAGCTCTCCACCGAGACCGTCTCGTTGGTGTACACCACCGAGAGGTCCTTCCCCATCACGTGGGTGTCCACTACATGAGGCGTGGCGTACTGCCGCCCGTCGTCGTCGTCAGCCGGTAGGAGCGCCATTGGAGCCGCTGGATATCCTCTCTGTATGTGTCGTCGTGGGTGTGCTTATTGCGTCGTGGGGCGCAAGAGATGAAGGTAAATGGCCACGGGAATAAATGAGAGCCGGGAGGCCGGGATTCTTGGCACATCCGCATGGCAGTTTTTGCCACACATAACTGTGTCGTGGCGCCGCGTCCGGCGCAACCGCATGCATATGGCACCCTGAACGTACGTGATCATGCGCCGGCCCAAAACGCTGGGAGCGCGCAGAGGGACACGGGCACAACACGCGGAGGGACGCGAGCAGAGCGCGCCGTGGCCGCCTCAACCACGAGCAACCACACGCATAGAGCACTTGAACAGGCAGGGAATGGCCGTCTACAAGCCGGCCAACAGTTGCGAGCCGGCGGCCTGATGTGAAACTACGTCGCATTCCACATCACACAGTGGGCGAACAATCATTCGCGACGCTGCGTATAGAGCGTCCGTGTGCTAGGTAATTAAATCGCAAACATTTTTTTAATTAACCGTATGTGTACATGTCATTTCGTCCTCCTCTTGCACGTCTTGTCACCGTGCTGCCGCAGAAGGCTTCGAGCGCAAGCTTGAGCACCTCACAGGCGTTCTTCTGGATAAACGTTAGCTCGAAGAGGCGCCAATGAATCGTTGGTGAGCCCTTTCCCGTGCAACCATGCAGGTTCCCACGCATAACCATTCAAGCTTCCCACCCGACTCGGCAAAATCCCCCAAAACCCCAGTGCTTACCGACCTGCTATATAAATAGTCACGGCCAGTGAGTCGGCATTGCATTTTCCCCTCCCTCCCCGTAGCTTATCTCGTCTACTTCTCCCACAGTTGCCAATGGCACTGGTCCGTCGTCGCTCAGCCACTCCACCGTCATCTGAGGACAGCTCCAGCTAGGAGGCTACACCATGGCAGCGGCGTAGTCCCCGGTGGCTTGTATTGCGCGTGGCGTCCTTGTTGGGTGTGTGCACAACACCCGCCACACGCTCGCCGCCTCTGCCTGACGGCAGCTGTTACCGGCCACCGTTGCTGCCACCCCACTGTCGGCCGCCGTGGCCGCCACACCACCGTTGGCCTCCAGGGCCATCGCTCGCTCCGCCACCATGGCCCGAAGGTGGGTGGTGGCCGTCGTGGCCGCCACCCCACCGTGGACTGCCGTGGCCATCAGCCGCTCTGCCACCGTGGCCCGAAGGCGGGAGGTGGCCGCCACCCCACCATCGGCCGCCATGGCCACCACCCCACCGTCGACCGCCGGGGTCATCACCCACTCCGCCACCGCGGCTCGAAGGCGGGATGTGGAGGCCCGCATGTGCCTCTGCGACCTTGCCGCGCGCTACATCGAGTTCCTGCGAGAGGAGGAGGAGCGCCTGGTCGAGCACGCAAAGAGTCTTACCGTCGCCGTGGCCGCAGTAGAAGCCGCCGCAGTGGTGCGGATGCAGAGATCTACGAGGAGTCCCACTGCTTTGAGAGGGATCATCTGGAGCAGCAGAGGGCATTCGAGCTGGGCGTCTCTAAAGGTGCAGCAGCGACAGGCGCTGGATTCCACTTCTCCAGCTTGTCGGTAGGCTCCTCCTCCTCTGCGTCTTACTGAGCGCACTCAGCAGAGGAGAGGCTGCTGGAAGTAGTACAAAGCCCCTCCGTAGTAGTAGTATTTAGGGGCTATTTTGTTTAGTTCATCTAACTATAGATATGGTTGAACTATACTATGTACTTAAAATTAGCTAGTATATATAGTTGAACTAGCTATTTCAGTACGTGGTTGGCAACAATTGGGTAAATGTTTGTTCGGTTCAGCTGTCGACTTGAACTATTTGTATAAGGAACGACTGCTTAATCTATGAATGAAATCTATGCTTACTGAATTTCATTTCCAAAAATTAGACAGTACTAGTGATTTTTAGATACAAAATTTGACAAATTGCAGTGTTTTTTTTAGGATCACAAATGGCAGTGTTACAAGGTTGTCAAATGGCAATGTTACTAGATTGACAAATGCCAATGTTTTCAATTTGACAAATGGCAAATATACCCAATATGACAGATGCAAATCTTACCACATTGTTTGTATGTCGTTGCACACGGGTCATCATGCAAAATCGTTTGCGATGAAGAGATGCACAAAACCTGCGCGCCACATTTTCCCTTGGCTTAGCTGCAAAGGAACCCAGCTCTTGCTTTGCATACGGGTGTTCAGTCTGAAACGTTTGTGATGAGTGTTTTATTCAGAAAAAAACATTTATGTTTTTTTACTATGATAAGTCTGTACATTCAGAGAAAAAACGCTAAGTTGATCAAAACCATAGATTTCATTCAGTCACACTGATTTTACATTCATACGATCGAGATACAATATTAAACAAAAAAACTAATTGCGGCGGCGCCGTGCTGCGCCGGCGTTGTCGTCCTCTGGGACGCCGTTGTTCAAGTCTTCAAGCCATCCCAGAATGTTCTGGACTTGCAAATCCAAGAGCCGTTCATCACGCGATCGACGGGCGGGCGGCGGGGGGACGACGACTCGTGGTGCTGCGAGGTAGCGGTTGATGGCGGCGTCCCATGACACTGAGGAGGGCCCGGCCAGAGCAGCCACGTGCACGGGCACGGGCGCGGCAGGTGCAGGCAAGCGCACGGGGACCGGCGCCGTGACGGGTGCTGGGGCGCGCAGGAGCACAGGCGGGGGCACTGGCGCTGGCACATACACGACCTCGCGCGGGTCCGCGGGGACCTCGCTGACGCCCGCGGCTTCCAGCACTGCGATGGTGCTCGGCGACCAGCCCATCAATGCCATGGGGATGGTCGCTGGTGCGGGCGCGAGTATGGGAGCTGGGACGGGTGCGGGGGCAGCATCCGCCGCGGCCAGCTCGTTCAGGGCCATGTCCCTGATGTCCCATTCCTCCTTATTTTCTATCTCCTCCGGCTCGGAGTCGACTTCACCAAACCAGAAAACTAGTGGCAGATGATCCTTGTGCGCCATGGCATAGGTGGAGCTCTGGAAGATAGGATTCGGGCGAGAGGGGAATGGGAGGCGAAGAGAGATCAGTAAGGCCGCCTATTAAACAGCGGCTCGAGCGCCATTAATGGAGAAGTTGAGAGCGAGGCGGGCGGCGATGGAGGTCAAATGGCTCGCTTCCCGATGAGCCTGCGCAGCGTACTGCTCGCACGCCTCCCGGTGAGCCTGCGCAGCGGAGGACTGGTCGCACGCCTCCCGGTCAGCCTCCGCAGCGTAGGACTGGTCGCATGCCTCCCAGTCAGCCTACGCCACAGACTTCACTCGCACGCCTCCCGTCTACTCCAAGAGCTGCCCGCATGGCACCTCCTTACCAATAAAAAAGAGGGATGCGTGGCGGCACGTAAATGGTCAGTAGAACGCCCACGATTTAAATAATACTGTACAACCGTTTGTGATGATAATGTGACAGCTATTTGTTCCAAAATGGCTATGTTGGCTGTGGTTGTTAATGTGTGCGCCTTCTCTCATATTGGACAAATTTTTTACCACAGCATGTTGGTGCCATTTCATGACACCATCCCAAGTCTCATGAATTTCAGAGGAGTTTTTGATTTACAGGAATTTAAAAACCAAGTTTATCAATGTTTGCGGCCGAGCCACAAAGCTTGGGTGTCTGAAATTCATTCCCATTTCTTGCATGGGACCTAAACATGCACCCAAGGACACATATATGATTTTTGAACCCATTTTGGTGCACCGGAGCATGTGCATGTAGTTCAAATTTGAATTATGCACATAAAATGCCTAGAAAACTCAGTGAATGTATACAAATCTCCAAACGAACCCTGAATAATTCCAAATTTTAACACGACACTCCTATTGGTCTATGTTGCATCTAGAAAAAAAATCAAGGCGAAAAGAGGCAACGAATGTCATTTCGGCCACAAAGGTGACACATGTTCCCTACCGGAACCACGAGGCTTCTTGTGAGAAGCTTATACCAAAACTTGCCCCAAATGGGACAAAAAATTTACCACGGCATGTTGGTTCCATTTCATGATACCATGCCAAGTTTCATGAATTTTGGATGAGTTTTGGATTTACTAGAATTTTAAATCCAAGTTTCTTAATGTTTGTGGCTGAGCCACGAAGCCGAGGTGTTTGAAATTCATTCCCATTTCTTGCATGGGACCTAAGCATGCACTCAAGGACACATATATGATTTTTCAACCCATTTTGGTGCACCGAAGCATGTGCATGTAGTTCAAATTTGAATTATGCACATAAAATGCCTAGAAAACTCAGTTAATGTATAAAAATGTCCAAATGAACCCCGAATAATTCCAAATTTTAACACGACACTTTGTATTGGTCTATGTTGTGTGTAGAAAAAAAATTCAAGGCGAGAAGAGGCAACGAATGTCGTTTCGTCCACAAAGATTACACGTTCCCTACCAGAACCACGAGGTTTCTTGTGAGAAGCTCTAGTTTGTGAGAAGCTTATACCAAAATCTGCCCTAAATGAGACAAAAATTTTACCACAGCATTTTGGTGCCATTTCATGATACCATGCCCAGTTTCATGAATTTCGGATGAGTTTTGGATTTACTAGAATTTCAAAACCATGTTTCTCAATGTTTGCGGCCGAGCCACGAAGCCTAGGTGTTTGTAATTCATTCCCATTTCTTGCATGGGACCTAAGCATGCACCCAAGGACACATATATGATTTTTCAACCCATTTTGCTGCACCAGAGCATGTCCCTATAGTTCAAATTTGAATTATGCACATAAAATGCCTAGAAAACCAGTTAATGTATAAAAATGTCCAAACAAACCCCGAATAATTCCAATATTTAACACAACACTCCCATTGGTCTATCTTGCCTGCAGAAAAAAAATTGAAGGCAAGAAGAGGCAACGAATGTCGTTTCGTCCACAAAGGTGACACGTTCCCTACCGGAACCATGAGGCTTCTTGTGAGAAGCTCTGGTTTGTGAGAAGCTTATACCAAAACCTACCCCAAATGGGACAAAAAATTGACCACAGCTTGTTGGTGCCATTCCATGATAGCATGCCAAGTTTCATGAATTTCAGACGAGTTTTGGATTTACTAGAATTTCAAAACCGAGTATCTCAACGTTTGCGGTCTAGCCACGATGCCGAGGTGTTTGAAATTCATTCCCATTTCTTGCATGGGACCTAAGCATGCACCCATGGACACATATATGATTTTACAACCCATTTTGGTGCACCAGAGCATGTGCTTATAGTTCAAATTTGAATTATGCACCTTAAATGCCTAGAAAACTCAGTTACTATGTAAAAATATCCAAACAAACCATGAATAATTCCAATTTTTTTGACGACACTCCTATAGCTGCATGTTCACTGTAGATAAATGTTATAGCAATTCAAACATCGTCCTTTGCCGCTGTGACCCCATTCTGTATTTCAAATCAAGACGAAACATCAAGTACATCACACACAGTTTATTATCATCAACCGTGTGAGATGCAGTACAGAATATCTTGTTGCACCATCATATATGGCTTACGCGAGAAGGTTCGTCGGCTACAGTCCACATCTGGTGCGTCAAGCACACTAGCTCCCCAAATATCATTTCACTGTTCAATCGTCGCTGGTCAAAGATGGGGACGTGGACCTGCGTCGTGAGGGCAACTTCGGTGGTGCACTCCGGCGAGAGCGCGACCGCAGCCTCCATGAGCGTGCTCACAACCTGTATGAACGCGGCTGCAATCTGCGACCGGGTGGCTGCAGTGACCGAAACGGCCGCTACTGCAGCTCAGATAGCGGCAGCAACATCTGCGACGGGGATAGCAAATGGCGAGAGTGGGATAGCAGCTGTCTGTTACACGGCAGCCACCTTAGCCCTAATGGAGGCCACCCATGCCCATGTCGAGGCCGCCCACGCCTAGCTCATGGCGGCCACAACAGAAATTGCACGAAGCTTCTCCGACAATGGTCGGAAACCCATGGCCGAAGAGTTGGCAATCGTTCGAGCAGTCGTCCGTTCGTTCGTGGCATACCTTGCAGCGATGGAGCCCGTCCAAGCCCAGACCGCGGCCACCCACACCCAACTCGCGGCAGCCTTTTCCAAAGAGATGGCGGATGCGGATTGTGAGATGCTTGCCGAGTATGGTGCGATGGATGCCATGGAGCCCCTTCCCCAGGAGATCGTCAGGTGCGAGCTGGTCCTGGAGGAGGCAGCCGAGACCGACGAGCGCCAGGCGGAGTAGTAGTCTTTGTTTAGAGCGCCGGTCTTTTGATAGAGTAATGTTTAGGTTGCTAGCTCTGTTTAATTGCTGAACTTGCTCGATTAAGAAGTGTGGGTGTGATGTAGGCTCTTTTGTGTACCCAAATTATGCAATGACGTGGATGACCACTGTAACCAAGGAAATTCAAACCAAAATTTGCCTGTTCAAACTCATCACACATGGGGTAAGCCATATGAATCATTTGTGATGTTCAGATATCGTACACAGTGCTGAATAAGGGACCGTGTCTGATGACACTTTGCGCGCCAGTTTTTTGCTGCACGGAGCAAAAAAAATTGGCATCCGCGGAAATATCTACCTCCCATGCCCCCTCCTCCTTACCAAAAGCCACATTTGCCATGTTTCCCCTTCCATTCCAAGTTCAAACCTTCACTGCTTGCTTGCAGCGCCACCGCCTCGCCGACGACGCTCCTTCCTGCTGCTCGGCCTCGTCGATCTAGTCAGGTAATCCACACCCGACCCCCATCCTCCTCCTCCTTCTACATCCCACATGCCCCGACCACCGGCGCGACACGTTCCACCCAAATCACCGACCCATCCTCCAAATAAGCACCGCCCTAAGCCATGGTGCATGTAGTATAGCCAGGAGCTCAAGGAGCATTTGGTAGTGGAGAAGCAAATCACGGCCACACGCGCGGATGAGGTCACGATGGCTGTCATGCGTGCCGACCACCAGATCTTGGAGGAGCACCTCGCCATCGAAGCCACCATCGATGCCTCGTGCGCGGACGCCGCCACGCGGTTGGCTGCTTTAAACAACAGTTCGTCGTGTTTTCTCGAGGCCACCGTCAGTGCCTTCGACGAAGACTACGAAGTATTTTCTCAGCATGCCCGTGCTTACCTCAACTCCAGAGCTAGCAGGTTGGTGCCAGGAGCGGCTCAGGCGACTCACCAGTACGAGGAGGGCACCCATGATGTGGAGGCCTCACCCTCTTCCAAGTCCAAGGAGCCCATCATCATCGATATCTCCGGCGATGAGGAGTAGCTTGTCTTTTTAGCTCACTACAAGGACCTGTGTTCAGCTAGCTAGCTACGCCGATTAAGCATGCTCTTTTTACCTGTTGCACGTGCTACTCCTACCTTTCCTCTATAAATCTAGTGAATTATCCTATGTATTGTTACTATGCAATCTGATCCTCTAGTATATATGTTCTATATATTGTGCAATGTGGTGCTCCGTCAACTGTTTGGTTAATTTGTTGTCATGTTCAGCTAACTCTTTGGTTCAATTCTGCAATGTGATGCTCAATTCTTGTGGGTGCAATTTTGTATTCTCTTGCATGTGTGAAATAAATCGAATTTGGCTGTACGAAATACATGAGAAACAAATACAATTGCTATATTTCCAAGTTGTTAAGCACACTAGGTTTGGTTAACTGTCTGATCTTCTAGTATGTTCTATTGTGCAATGTGGTGCTCAGTTAACTGTTTGGTTCATATGTTGTGGTGCTTAGTTAACTATTTGGTTCAATTCTGCAATGTGATGTTCAATTGTTGTGGGTACAATTTTGTATTGTTATGCATGTGAGAAATAAATCGAATTTGGCTGTACTAAATACATGAGAAACATATACAATTGTATATTTCCTAGTTCTTAAGCATGCTTGGTTTGGATAAATGGATTTTCCATGTGGCTTGAATTAATCTGCTGAATCTGCAATGTGTTTATTTTTCATCAACATATTTTACTGATAGTATGCCAACCCTCACTTAACCTGATCAATAACTACCTTATATGTGTTGCAGGGAAACAATGGGAGGCACTGAGGTTTACCATCGAGGTTCGCACATGCATGGTCCTTTGTCTAATAACACATTATTGTGCAATTGCAGGAACCATTCTAGAGGTTTTTAACAATTTGGTCTTGCACATGTAGGTCCTGCTGTCAGAGGTTTTGACCCACTGTTCGACCCATTTTGCATATGGGGAAATGAGATGTCCATGAATATCAGTCAAGTCAAGAAACTCAGAAAGATTGTTAGGATAAAGAAACTAGCGACGAAAAACAACAAGATCTTTCTCTGCACAATGAAGAAGACATCAGTGAACTACATGATGGTACTAACTCTTATACCTTGTTTTTTTATTCCTTTGCACCATTTCAAAATTTAGAGAAGATATTTATGCATATCTTTGTTTTCAGGCCTTTCCAAAGCAGTTCATAGAGGATTACCTCGCAAACCACCTATATGGTCAAGAGGCGAGGAAGGTGTTCATACAACACCCACGGTACAATATTGAAGTCTTCCTCAAGAGGACGAAGGATGGGCGGTCAATCATCCACAGGCACTGGCCTAAAGTAGCAAGGGCCATCAACATCATTGAAGGCTCAATATTCGCCTTCCGCTTCAGCAGTTTTCCAGATGAGATTCATCTGTCTATCTACCGTGTATGATGCTAATTTCCAAAGGTCTTACATGTTGCATGTGAAACTTGGTTCTGTTGTGTAATGGGGTAGCTAGCTATATGCCTATATGGTGTAAGTGAGTGCTGAAGCTATATGATGTTGTACTCTGATGTATTTCAATTATGAAATCCTGGTTCCGTAATACGAAAATGAAATATATTGTGTGTTTAATATGAAATGTCAATTTGATTACTAAATGGATTAACAATAATAGGCCAATTAGCCCGCTTATTGGGCTTTTCTAGTGCAAACGGTTATTGAGACAACACTGTGGGTGATGATCTCAGTCAACCCACACAGTTTCTAGGAAGTAAACCTGTTGGATCAATGAACAATCACACACGCCTTCCTCTGGACAACTATTTGCGTTAGGCCACCTTGCACAAACGTTTTCCACATAAAAAGTGTGTGTGATGGACAGCCTATGCCACATAGTTTCTTCTAGGCACCGTGCATGATGCATTCAATAACACAAATGATAAAATTATTACTATCGTCTGCAATGGCAATGCTATCACAGACGATGTGATGCGGAAGATTGTGTGTGATGTACGCACGAACGGAAACGTTTGTCTGGGATTCACTGTGTGGGAGGTATATACGAACGGAAACGTTTGTCTGGGATTCACTATGTGGGATGTATATACGAATAGAAACGTTTGTCTTGGATTCACTTTTTGGGATGTACATACGAACGGCAACGATTGGGCAAGTATAATTGTCTGCGATGGCTTGCCCGATCGGACACGAGCTCTTTTTGCCCCGCGTGTGTGACTGGAGGCCCTATCGCCGATGGTTTCTGGGTCGTGTGGGAAGGACCCCCCCCTATCACACACAGAGGCAAGGCGATGGTTTAAAACTCTGTCGCGGAAAGGGGGTAAAAACCGTTTGTATAGTAGGTCACTGCACTTGTGGTAATGTTATTTAATTTATAGATATTAGTGATCCATAGATTTTTTTAATTAGAGACAATGCATGGCTTATGCAATTCATGTCTAAATGGGATTACACTATATGTTGCGTGTCAAACACATTATATGTGGTTTCAAATATTTGGATTCAACTTAAGGTGGATTCAACCTTATGAATTTGAGATCATGGCATTTTTATACCATATTTATATATAAAGGGTGTTGTGCTTTTGAAAGTATATATATAAAAATGATGTATACAGATTTGTATTTGAAAACAAAATGGATCCTGTCTGGAAAAAAAAGAATACAAAATGGATTCGAATTTAGTTGGCACGGTAAACGTGAAACTTACATTCTCCTAAAATTTGAACAAAGCGGCGAAACACACAGTCCCTCTTCGGCCGTAACCGCCCGAAAAGAAATTTTGGGAGATGGAAATTAGTGCCTATCCCTGACACGTGAAGCCTATCGACTCGCTTTCTATAGGTCTCGATAGGGGTAGGTTTGTAATTTCACTCAAATATGACATAACCGCCTCTCACCCTGATTCAGACACGGTGGGCGCCAAAACACAGTCTCTCCTCGGCCGAAATCGCCTCTCACCCCGAATCATACACGATGGGCGCCAACAGTGGGCGCCAAAACAAACTCTCCTCGGCCGAAATCACTCTCGGCAAATATTCGGGGTATGCGAGATTATCGTCCTATCCCCAACCGACCAATATCGCTCTGATGTCTAAAATTTTAAACGGGGGCTAAGTTTGTAACTTTCCCCGCATCTAAGACAAGCGCGTCCCAAAGTCATGGTTCCCCCTACCTCTCTTCCTCCATTTCCCCATTTGTACTCCGTGGGCGCCAAAACACCCTCTCGACCCCAGCCTCCTCCGTCCGCCACCCTATCCACCGCCGTCCTCCTCCAGCATGCCGGAGCTGATAACCTGACGCCGTCGTCCATTACAAGAGATTGATGTCTCTCATCCACGGCTCTGAACCAGGATCCTAGTATCGCGTCCTCTCGCTTCATCCGCGCCATCGTCCACCTTGTCGGGGCCGCTCCTACGACCGTCTCGTCCACCGCACAGGGACATATCCCCCGCCGCCACCGTCTGCTCTCCCAGATCTGCTTCCACGCCGCCGACAGCCATCGCAACTGCAGCACCCTCCACGTCTCAGCAGATGCTTACATGGCGCCGCAATAGAGGCGGTACTCTATCATATCTGCTCAAGTTATTTATCTTAGCCAGAAAATAGTTGGCGCCACTACTTTACTGTGATTTCTTATCCATCACTTAGAATCTTACTTGTTAGTTGAAAGCAAACATTGGTTGCGAAGTATCCTTTGTCCCCTTTGCACCTTCAGATCCGCCGTGGCACGGTCAACACTATACTTGCAATGCTTATGGTTTTCCCATTTTATATTCACTACCATCATCCTAGGTGCTAGTCTGCTCCAAAGCTTAGTTGTTCGAATACGAATCTGATATGATGCTGATATTACTAAAACAGAGACACGTTTAATTGGTCAGCTAATGTTCCTACTTTAGTTACAAAAAGTATCTGCACCACATATAGAGAGACAGCAGGGAATTGCATTTCTTTGTGATCTTTGGTTCATCATGGGTGGGCAACGAACATTGTATTATCCAAAATCTGCTTGCTCTTCTTTAAAATGTTCCTCTTCTGTTCTTCTTTAATAAGTATAGTAGTACAGTATGTTTCTTGTCGGGAAGACGAGCAGGGACATTTGCAGTCCACATGTCTATTGGGTCGCTTCTAATCGATGCTTTCAACTCTTCGAGTTGGTCTGCCATAATATCCAGGAATGCAGGGAGCTATGTCGCCTTTGAGAGTCTAGACTGATAGTAACAATAGTGCGCTATCAGTTGAAGAGAGCTGCCCCTGTAGGGGATCCAAAGCCTTTCTAGCCATACCAGCAATACAAGCCCATATTTTCTAGCTAGTTTCACTTTCCCAATTTTACTCGTGATGCATAGGGTTTTCCCCTTATATTTACACTATGATCTGCGTACGTGCTTTGTGTCGTACTAGCAGCACTCCACCCTTCAAGCTAAACAACACACCACTCATAATTCCAAATTTGTTGTTCAACTAAAAATGTGATATGATACTGATATTAGTTAACAGACACACATTTAATTGGTCAGCTAATGTTCCCACTTGAGTTTCCAAATGCACGTGGCCACATATAGAGAGACAGCAGGGAATTGCATGTGACAGCCCGACACCGATGCTCCAGATGCCTTCCATGTTTTCGTGCTAACCGCGTTAATTATTTGTTTGTTGCATTCATCATCGCATCATTCACATTACATCGGCACTCCGTTGCCATCATTTTCCAAAACTTGCATTCGTTCGTAGTTGCCGCTTCTCTCTTTGTCTCCGTTGACCTTCTCTCAGACCAACTGAACTGCTCTCTTCTCTCTTATGTCTGAGCCCAACAAAACCCACTCGCAACCAAGCCCGAAAACTTCCCAACCCGAACTGCCCGATCGTGACCGGTAGGTCCAGATCAACCCTGAAATACCCCAAACATCTTTGGTTTCTCCATTGGACTCCCCTGCCTTTTATCTCAATCGTTCGATGAAAATCGGAGGGTCCAAAATCTGTCCAATAGTCACCCCTACCTATCTAAGCAGATCAAACCCTAGCCCCTAGCTGTCCAATCCACCCATTCCCATCGCGCCGCCGCCAGCCCCCCTAGTCTCCCCCTTCCTCGGGATCCTGCCTGATCCATTCCACCCACTCCACCCAGTCGATCCGACCATCTCTCTCGTTTTCAGCACCAGACCAACCCGTCGCCGGTCCACCTTCCAGATCCATCCATCCACCCATCGCACGCAGCCATCGGGAGAGATGCTCCCTGCCTCCTCATGCCTGCACCCACGCAGGCCCGAGCTCCTGCAGCCACAGCTCAAGGGACGAGCCCCGACGCCCGCGCTTCCTGCCACCTCGTCCCCGAGTCAACCCTGGCCGCGCCGCCGGAGCAAGTTCCACCGGCGACCAGGAGCCACCTCGTCCCGCGCCTCTCCTTCTCTCGTTTCTCCTATTGTTCTCTCTCTGTTGCTTATCTCTCTCGCTCTCTTTCTCTGTTTCCCGCAGGGACCGCCTTGGACGGCCGCAGCAAGCAGCCGCCGTTGCTGACAACCCTCGCGGCTCCACCGGAGCTGCTCCTCGCCGGACTCCGCCGCCCCCAGGACAGCACCTCTGTCCTCCCCTTTCTCTGTCTTCCTTCCTCTGCCTTTTTCTCTCGCTCTTAACACATCTCGCTCTCTCTCCCAGATACCCCTGCAGCCATGGACGTCGGAGGCTCCTCCACCCATACCACGACGCCCTCATCCTCCAGCAGTTGGCTCCGCCGGTGAGCAGCCCCCGCAGACCAACGCCGCCCCTATGTTGCCTTTTCTTCTCTCACCTCTCTCTCGTCCCATGCACAGGAGGCCTTCAGGAGCTCTCCTTCCAGACGACATGGACAAGCCACCGCCGCCTGTAGCTTCCACGCCCCCGTACCCATGCAGCAGCGAGCAGCGCCCGACCCCGCCACGTCCGCGCTGCCAGTCGCCTCCTCTGCTCGTCCAGATCGGGACTGGGATGCGCCGCCGCGCCTGTTCTCTACCGACCCGGAGCTCCCCTACGTACCAAGTCCTGCTTCGATCGAACCGGCAATAGCTACGTAGGCGTTGATCGCGCCTTCCTCGTCCACGTGGGTCACGGCCACGTCCCTGCCCCGCGCCCTTGGCCCAGCCAGTGCCTGCAGGGCCCAGATCCGCCCCAGCCTGCCTTCGTGTCGCTCGGCCCGACCACCTGTCGGTGTACTAAAGCATGGGTGCCCTCGTACCCTGACTTGTGCACAGGCAGTTGTAGCCTTCTTGACGGCAAGGGCTTGCCGGAGGGTTGTTGTGACCCCAGACTTAGATTAAACAAGACTGTGAAGAAGACCTCAAGGCAGGTCATTGAGAAGTACTATTCTAGTACTGAAGATCAAAACTTCCCTTGCCGGCAAGCTTCATACCGGCAAGGTGAAGACCAAGACTCTGGTTGCCGGCAAGATCCTTGCCGGCAAGCGAAGGCCCGGCAAGCTCTGCGCTGGCAGGCTCGTTCTGTCCCGTTACCACTACACCTCATCATCGGCCAGATAAACATGTATGATAGGTGTCGAGCGGGAAGGCAGTCAACACAGCTGGCTAAGGCACGTGTCAGCATGCCCCCCAAGGATTAACTTTAATGACACCCGTCCATGGGATGTGTCAAGATAACAGGAGGGCGCCAGGACCGGTGGTACAAATCTTTTGCCCAAAGCCTCGCCTCCCCGACGTAGCACCTAACGGTGCATTAAATGCGCTTGTCTTACCCCGTTAGGAGATAGACATGGTGATGGTGCAAGTCACCATTTAACACTGTAAATGACCGTATTAGCCACAATGGTAACCCCTTGGCCTATAAAAAGAGGCCCACAGCTACACTTAGAACGGTCGACTCTTAGTTCAATTACACGATGTAGCTGCACTTCCCGCGCACCTTGCCGGCAAGCTACACTCTTTGTAACCTTTGAGCTCATACACAATTAAACCACCAGAACAAGAGTAGGGTTTTACGCTCATAGCGGCCCGAACCTGGATAAATCGTTGCTTGTTCTCACATCTATTAGCCCTGCTCTTTGTAATATATTGATCCCATAGCCGAACCGCAAAGGGATCCTCTCGATCCCATAGATCCTCGTTTTCCCATGACATATTTGGTGCGCCAGGCAGGGGGTCTTATATTACGAATCAGTGTTTGTAGTGTGAGTACCGGCCCCACCACCTTCGTTGATGGCGCCGAAGAAGAAGACCGGAGCCACAACGGCTCCCACCACCTCCAAGCGGCCTTCCCAGGCGTCCGCAGGTGGCACAGCCGGTGCGGGCGCTACCGCTGGGACGGCCGCGGCAGGAGGCGCTGGCGGTGTGGGTGTCCAGCATCCCCACCGTTCCGGCTGTCACAGTCAGCACACCAGAGATGGCGCAGACGGCCAACTCCAACAATGCTCAGGTGAGCACAATCATCGCAGTAATACAATTCGGACCGGTGCGATCCAGGACCCCGATGTCGTGACGTCCAAGGACGGAGCGGCGACGTCCAACAACGCTGTAGCGGGACGTGTGCAGCGACCATCGCAAGATGGGCGCGCCATGCTTCCCCGCGGCGCTGGTGGTCCTGGACGGCGTCAAGCTGGCCCTGAGCATCGTCCTCATGCTAACCCGTTGGTGAGCATGCACCGTGGCAGTAGGTACGCGACGAGCACCCTCCTGGCCCTGCCAGGAGTCAAACGCCGCCCCGTTCCGTGTTTCCCGCCATGCCAACCACAGCGGCAGAAGCCATGGTGCAAGTTCAAATGCTTTTGAACTTCCTGCCAGCACCAGACGAGATGGAAGAATGGAGGGCCACCATTCAGAGCCTCATTAGTTTTGCCAATCCCGGCAAAACACAAGATGTGGGCCCCTCCAGACGACCACCCACAGTGCTGGCAAGACCATCTGGCTGCCGTGCCAAAGATGGTGCATCAACGGTGCAGTCGCCTCCACGCCAACAACCACAGCGGCGGCAAGCTTGCCGATCGGATGACCAGGACACTATGTCCATGGCATCGTCGGATCCGCGGGGCCTCCGAGACCAACGCCAAGTGCTCCACGAACGGCGCGACGAAGACACCCATATGAAGATCGAGCGGTGTCGGGAGGCACGCCGTCTATCGGACGACCGTGCCAAGCCGGCAGCATACGTGCCAGTGCCAGGGTACCCTGGGTGCTTACCTTACGAGATGGGCTGCCCAACGTTTACTCGTGAGCTACGGCAGGTTTTCTGGCCATCCGCCCATCCTTTCAAGCCAGAGCTGCCCGATAGATACGACTGCACGCTCCATCCAGCAGAGTTCCTTGGCATCTATACCATCGCCGTGCAGGCTGCCGGGGGGCGTGACGACAAGCTTTTGGCCATCTACTTTCCGTTGGCGCTCAAGCCCAATGTTAGATCATGGTTGATGAACTTGCCGGTGGGCTCCATTTCTTCTTGGTCGGATCTATGCCATCAATTCGTGGGTGCCTACCAGGGTGGCCACAAGCTCCCTGGTCAGGAGAGCGATTTGCATGTGATCCCCCAGAGAGATTGCTAGCCCCTCCGCAAGTATATACAGAGGTTCAGCCATGTGCACCACAACATCCCCGATGTTCAACCCGCAGCTGTTTGCACCGCATTCCACACGAATGTGCGCAACCGCAGAATGCGGTCTGAGATGAATATCGTAAAAGTTAGGACCATCAACGAGCTATACGCCTTGGCGGACAAGTGTGCACGTGCTGAGGAAGGGAGGCGACTCCCTGGGGAAGATGCTGGCGCTGAAGTCGATTCCAAGGACGACGACACAGATGACGCATCGACCCCACAGAAGAAGAGCCGGAAGTGCAACAGGAAGTGCAAAGGCAAGTCAGTGATGGCAGTCGAGAGCCCCGGTGACGCCAACGCCGCCAAGAAGTCCAAGGCAGAAGGCCCCGGCAAGGAGGTTGCTAGAAGCGCTGACTGCCGGGAGGCTGCGGCAGGCGACAAGGGCGGCAAGACTGGTGGGCCGTACTACAAGATCCACCGTAGCAAGGGCCACGATCTCCAGGAGTGCCGGCAAGTGGAGCAGCTTGTCGAGAAGCAGAAGCAAGAGTACGAGAAGCGCGACAAGGAGAAGGGCCAGAATGGTGCCGGTGGATCCGGCAAGCAGAATCGTGGTGGCCGAGGGGGCCGCCGCGGCAAGGCCAAGCAGCCAAAAGAGAAGGCTGCCCAAGGCCAGAATGATGATGATGAGGACAAAGATGGGTCCGAGAACGAGTTCCAGAATGCAGTGGAGGCCATGTGTGTTGACGGAGGCGCATCTTTGCACTCCTCGCACTGGTAACTGAAGTAGTGGGTCCGTGAGGTGAATGCTGCGGAGCCCATGATGGGAGCATAGAAGCCACTCAAGTGGTCACACACGCCCATCGTCTTTGACGTCGAGGATCACCCTGATCGCACCACTGCGGTCGGGTGTTTGCCGTTGTTGGTTTCGCCAACAATCCGCAACCTCAAGGTGACAAAGATGTTGGTTGACGGTGGGGCCGGCTTGAACTTGATCTCTCCTGATGTGATCAAGAGGCTACAGATCCCCGACAAGGATCTTGAGGAGACCGGCACATTCCAAGGGATCAGTCCAGGGAGGAACAAGCCGAAGGGCCAGATCACACTGCCGGTCACATTCAGCAGCGACCTCAATTACCAGACGGAGAAGATTGTCTTCGACGTCGTTAAGATGCCACTGCCGTACAACGGAATTCTGGGCCGTCCGGCGCTGGCCAAGTTCATGGCCGCGTCGCACTTCGCCTACAACGTCATCAAGATGCCAGGGCCGATGGGTGTCCTCACCATCAAGTCCAACCAGAAGGACGCAATCATCTGCGCTGACAAGCTCTACCGGGAGGCAGTGGCAGCACCTGTCGTCAAGGCACCTGCTCCTACCGGCAAAGCTCCCGGGGGAGGAAAGAAGAAGAAGAAGTCCGGCAAGACCTCTGATACGGACTCTGGGAAGCACACTTTAGAGTGCAGCATTCCTGTTGAGGACATACCAGAGAGCTCTAACGGCAAGAGCAAGAAAGCCAAGGCCTCTGCGCCGGCGACCAAGCAAGTTTCTGCAAGAGAGGATGGGACGAGTGGCACTTTTTATGTAAGTGCCACTCTCAGTGACAAATAGGAAAGTGAGCTCGTTACCTTCCTACGGGTGAATGTCGATGTGTTTGCTTGGCAAGCATCTGACATCCCCAGTGTTCCTAGGGAGGTAATTGAGCACCACCTTGTTGTCTGCCCTCATGTGAGACCCATCAAGCAGAAGGTTAGGAAGCAAGCCTTAGAGCGGCATGAGTTCATTGCCGAGGAAATCAAGAAGTTGGAAGCAGCAGGCCTAGTCAGAGGAGTGCTACACCCTACGTGGTTAGCCAATCCAGTCGTAGTGCGTAAGGCGAATGGGAAGTGGAGGCTTTGTATAGACTTCACTGATATAAATAAAGCCTGTCCAAAGGACCCTTTCCCTTTGCTGCACATCGACCAGATTGTAGACTCCACTGCCGGCTATGAGTTACTCCCTTTCCTTGATGCCTATTCTGGTTATCATCAGATCTTTATGGCCAAGGAAGATGAGGAGAAAACCGCATTCATCACTCCATGTGGCACGTACTGCTTTTTGCGTATGCCTTTTAGATTGAAGAGTGCCGGGGCAACCTTTGCCAGAGCAGTCCAGATCGGTTTTGATCCACAACTGCACATCAATGTGGAAGCCTACATGGATGACATTGTGGTCAAAACCAGAGACAAGTCAACACTGATCCAAGATTTGGAAGAGACATTCGCAAACTTGCGCAAGCTCAACTTGAAGCTCAACCCCGAGAAGTGTGTGTTCGGTGTTCCGTCCGGCAAGCTTCTTGGGTTCTTTGTATCTCAGAGAGGGATTGAAGCCAACTCCGACAAGATCAAAGCAATTGAGCAGATTGAAGCACCAAGACGCATCAAGGATGTCAGGCGTCTTCCCGGCTGCGTTGCCGCCCTCAGCAGGTTCATCTCCAAATCGGCAGAGCGTGCCTTGCCATTTTTCAAGATATTGTAAAAGGCAGGTCCGGTGAACTAGACTCCGGAAGCGGAGGCCGCGCTCCAAGATTTGAAGGGGTACCTGTCCTCTCTGCCAGTCCTAGTTGCGCCTAGGCCGCAAGAGATGTTGCTGCTATACTTAGCGGCAACGAATCAAGTGGTTAGTGCTGCACTTGTGGTTGAAAGAGAGGCAGATGAAGAGGAGGTAGCAGTCGCAGAGCCACGACCCGATGAGCTAGAATCTTCTCCGGCAAGGTCAGGTGCCGACAAGCCAGAGATTGTGCAAGCCAGTAAGCCAGATCAGCAAGTTGCGAAGAAGAAGATGGTGCAGCGCCTAGTCTACTTTGTCAGTTCCCTCCTGCAAGGGGCTAGGTGAAGGTATTCTGGTATGCAGAAGTTGCTCTTTGGCCCTCTCATGGGCTCAAGGAAGCTGTGCCACTACTTCCAAGCACACCCAGTCACCATCGGCACTCACTTTCCTTTGCAACGAATTCTGAGAAATCCAGAAGCAACCGGCAGGATTGTGGAGTGGGCATTGGAGCTGTCAAGTTTTCATTTGAAGTTAGAGAGTACCTCAACAATTTAGAGCAGGGCTTTAGCAGAATTCATTGCAGAATGGACCCCAATGCCTGGTGAAGAAGTTCCAAAGACCTCTCTCTCCGGCAAGGAAACTGTTGACGATTGGATCATGTACTTTGACGGTGCTTTCACGCTAAAAGGCGCCAGTGCCGGCGTGCTACCTATAGCACCCACCGGAGAGCACCTCAAGTACGTGCTTCAGATGCACTTTCCCAGGGAGCAGGCCACGAACAACACTGCTGAGTATGAAGGATTGCTTGCCGGTCTACGCATTGCAATCGACCTTGGTATTCGGAAGCTGATTATCAGAGCCGGCTCGCAGCTTGTGGTGAGGCAGGTCAACAAGGATTACTAGAGCCCTTTGATGGAGGCGTACTTGATGAGGTGAGGAAGTTGGAAGAGCACTTTGACGGTCTGCAAGCAGAGCACGTTCCCCGTGCCCAGAATTGGATTGCCGACGACCTGTGAAAGCTTACCGCCCAAAAGATGCCTATGGAACTAGGAACTTTTGTGCTCCATCTGACTCAGCCATCTGTTACACCATCAAGGCTGGCGAAGAAGAGAAAGCAAGATGTTGGTGGTTACTTTCCGATAGAGCTGCCAGCAGACGCCAAGAAAGTGGATACCGCCGACAAGATACCCTTGGCCGGTGAGCCGCAGTTTCCGTCAAGCCAGATCCTTGCCGTCGAAGCAAGCGCTCCCGCAGAGGAAGAAGTACCTTTAGTCCTTGTCGTCGAGCCACAGGCTCCAGCATGGGCACAGCCAATTGTCAAGTACCTTCAGATAGGAAATCTTCTCGACGAACAAGAGGATGCAGAAAGAGTAGCCCGTCAATCAAAGATGTACAAGTTTGTTGAAAACATTTTGTACAAGAGAAGACCAAATGGGGTGAAATTGAAGTGTATCTGCCGGGAAGATGGACAGAGGCTGTTGGAAGAGATGCATGAAGGGATGTGTGGCTCTCACATTGGGCCATGCATGCTTGTCAGCAAGGCATTCTGTCAAGGATTCTACTGGCCGACAGCCCTTTAAGACGCCTTGGTGGTGGTCATCAGATGCGAAGCATGCCAGTTCCACTCCAAGGACATCCACCAGCCAGCTCAAGCCCTCCAAACCATCCCTCTCTCCTGGCCTTTCTCGATCTGGGGGATCGACATCATTGGCCCCTTCCCCCGTGCTACCGGGGGCTTTGAATTCTTGTACGTTGCAATCGACAAGTTTACAAAGTGGCCTGAGGTGGAGCCAGTGAGGAAGGTGATGGCACAGTCAGCCATCAAGTTCCTCAAAGGATTGGTTGCTCGTTTTGGTGTCCCCAACAGGATCATCACCAACAATGGCACCCAATTCACGAGCCGCGCCTTCACAGAATATTGCCAAGAACTTGGAAATAAGATTTGCTATGCATCTGTTGCTCACCCAAGGAGCAATGGACAAGTAGAGAGGGAAAATGCAGAAGTGTTGCGTGGTCTCAAGACCAGAACTTGCGACAGGCTGCACAAGTGTGGAAGGTGTTGGGTGGAAGAGTTGTCGGCGGTTCTTTGGTCAGTCAGAACGACACCAAGTCGAGCCACTGGCCAGACACCCTTCTCCCTTGTTTATGGTGCAGAAGCGGTGCTCCCCATAGAACTCAGATATGGGTCACCTCGAGTCTTGGCCTTCGATGAGGAGGATCAAGATGAGCTGCGGCAAGATGATGCCACGCTCCTTGAGGAAGATCGTTTCTGGGCTGCTATCCGTGCTGCACGGTACCGGCAAGCTTTGCACCGCTACCATAGCCGCAAAATGAACGCCAGGAACCTTGAGGAAGGCGACCTTGTTCTTCATCGGATTCGGTCCACGAAGGGTCAAAACAAGTTGACGCCAAAGTGGGAAGGCCCTTACCGGGTGGTACGTGTCACTAGGCCCGGCGCAGTCTGCTAGAGACCGAAGATGGCACTCCGGTGCTCAACTCATGGAATATTGAGCATCTTCGCAAGTTTTACCGATAAGGTGCGGTTGCCGGGCTGCCCGGCAACCTCTTTTGTACAAGTTTGCCGGCATGGCATGTAAACCTTTGTAAAGGGCCGGGCGCAGATCCCGTGCACATAAATATAGCTAAGTGTTTCACAACTCTTTGTCAAAGTACATATTTGTTTATGTGTTGCAGGTAGCCTTGTGTTACATTTTTCCTTGCATAGGATGATTAACGAACCGTCAGGGTTCCAGCCTCCTCTTTTCTCTTCTTTCTTTTTCTCAAAGGACAAAAGGGTTCCTCGCGTACAAGTTTCCCGGGGGGAGTGATGGTATGGATACCAAATGACGTTCACGATATCGTCCTATGGCAAGAAGCACAACAAAGAAAAAGCTAAGTTGAAAAACTTTGAAATAAATTCTTTGTTATAGTTGCAATTTCTCCTTCAACGATTTTGGCCTTTGTATGAGAAACCTGCACGCTAAGGAACCTTGTCGTGATCAGCTACGCCCTTACTTTGTTTCGAGTCCGCTCAACAACTTAAGTGGCTACGTTGTGATCGTCAAGCGTAACCTTGCCGGCAGCGTCACTTCCGGCAAGCTGCTAAGGACCCGTTCCTCAAGCGCTCGCGGCAAGAGTGCATGCACCGGCAAGTTTCCGGCAAGCATAGGGTATAGAAATCATGCAAAGATAGAATAAGACAAGAGGAATATCATGCATACATCCGTTCAAAACACAAGTTATAGTACATCAAAGCCAAGTGCAGTTCTAACTTAAGATGAATCTGTCTTTTACATGAACTACATTTGCAATGAGGAACGACGAAGGGGGATAATTCTTGCAATCACCCTCAGTCCTGAGGACATGATGAATCTTGCTGATGAGGGGAGTGACGGCTTCTTCGGCAGCCCTGGTGTCTGTCCCCGGCGGCAAGCTTTTGAAGGCGTTGGAGACGTCAATTCCAGGGTTCCGGTAGATAATCTGGATGAGCACCTTGGAGAGGACGTCGCTGAAGAATTTGCGAGATTCACTGGCAAAGTTGGCAGACCACTTTTCGTGATGTTTCTTCAATACCTCGAGGAGTCCTTCAAAGAAGAGGGTGAGGCTGGCACTTGTAGAAGCATGCTCGCCGACTGTGAAGCTATAGTCCTCCTTGTCCATGACGATCACTTGAGCAGCGAGGCGCTCGGCAACATTGACAAGGTGACCAGTCCACAGATCTAGGGCCTTCTTGTGCTCGTTGAAAGAGTTTGCAGCATCGGCATGCGCAGCTTTCTCCTTTTCCCAGTTTACCAACAGCTCCCTCTCCTTTTCCCTGCCAACCTCCAGATCCTTCTCCAGAGTCGCGAGCTTTGACTTGAGGTCAGCAATGGAGTGGTTGGTAGTCAAGAGTTCTTGGGCTTTGGTGACGAGTTCCTCTTCGAACTTCGATACCTTGGACTCCAACTCTACCTTGGTGGCCTCAGCGCCCTCTGCGGCCTTGACAGCTTCCAAGAGTTTGGCGGTGTGAGCCTGAGCTTGAGTCTCGATGGCCTGTTTGTGGCCCTCCTCTAGCTCTTGGGTCCGCTGCACGAGCAGAGTCTGGATCTCCTCATCCTTGCCGCGTAGCTTGTTGGCAAGTGCTTCCTCTCGGGCGGGAAGGTCTTTTTCCTTGACGATGAGCTGCGCTTCGCGCTCCGTCAACTTGCCGTCCATGGCCGCTGCCTCCTCCTTGGCAGCATCAAGCTTCTCTTCCTGCCTCTTGAGGCTATGGAATTTGCCATTGTACCAAGTACAGAGTTCCTCTGCCTTCTCCTTCAGCTTCCCCTCGGCTAGCTCTATAGCCTACCGCCGTGAATGGAGCTCCTCCCAACGCTGGCTGTAGCGCTGCTGCACATCCTTGAAGCCGGTGGCCATTGCTGTCAAGAAGGCAAGATCCACGACACCGTCGCTGGAGCTGTCTGATGCTACGAAGCTGCTAGATAATGGCACCAAGATCTCCGCGATGGCTTCATCAAAAGTAGGCTCCCCGGCACCAGATGTGCTAGGGGCTTCGGATCCCTGCTGCTGATCGGTTGGCCCCAAGGGTCCCGTCAGAGCCTACACATCAGCCGCACTGGGGTTGGCGTTGATGCTTGGCCTGTCACTGCCAGCCTCGCCCATCTCAGTGTCTGTTATGACAAGCTCAGATGCACTGCTGGAGGGCATAGCAGGCTCTTCGGGGGTTTTCATGGCCTCCTCAGTAGCGGGCGCGGCGGCCTCCATGGCAGAAATCCTGGCAGCCTCGTCAGTGGTGCTCTTCGCAATTTCCTCCATAGGTACCTCCTTCTCCTCCAGAGGGGTTGGTTTTGCAGGACAGGGAAGAGGCGGGAAGCAAGATGAGATCAAAATCAAAATCCAGATCAAGTTCAAGAAGACAAAGAGGAAATGGTAAGGGTAAAGTAACACTCGGGCGATGGTTTACCTTTGCGGGCTTGTGGAGAAGATGTTATTCCTTCTCCGGCAATGTTAGTTGCCATCGCTCAGGTCCCGGCAACGTCCATGGATGGCGGGTTCTCGATGTGGACGAGCCCCTCTTGCCGCTCCCCTAGAGAAGGGGTGGACCTTGCCAGAGAAATGCTTGGCGATGGAGCAGAGGTTGAGGGCGCCATCAAGGGATCCGATCCCTGGTGCTCTCCCTTCGGTGAGATGCCCCCCATCTCCTTGCCGGTTTCCATGATGTCGGTCTCAATGGTGGCGCCCGTCGACGGGGGTTGAAGGTTGGACGTACGTTGGGGGCTGGAGCCGACAACATCAGGAAGGATTGGATCCTGGCTGATGTTCATTGCCGCTTCGCCTTCCTCGGTCGCCCTGGCTTTCTTCCGATGTCCCTCCGTCAACAGCGCCTCTTCCCTACGAAGCCAAGCCATTCCTTACAGTCAAGACTAGCAATAGATGCAAATTAATGGTTCAAAAAACATGGAGGAAGAATGAGGTCCTTACTCTTCGTCCTCGTCGGGATCACTAAGGACTGACAGATCGTAGAGAACTATGTTCCCGATGCCTGCAGTTCTAGGTGATGGCGGTGAACTCCTGGGACGCTTCATCCCTAGGGGAGCTGGGGGCTGCGAAACGCCCGCCCCCTCCATGGTTGATGGGGTAGGTCGACAAGGAGCAGCAGTGCGGGAAGGCTATTGCTGGGAAGGCTGTGCCCGAGAGGTTACGACTGCTACCTTGATGGCGGCAAGCTCCTGGCTTGCCGACTCGGTATGCGCTGCCCTCTTTCGAGTGGGCTTCTTGGCGACGGTCACCTTCACCTTGGCAGGAGGAGGGCGAGGCACTTCCTCCTCCTCCTCTTCCTCTCCCTTTTCCTCATCCCCTTCAATCTCTTTGGCATGCTCCACGTCATCGCCCTCATGCTCGTCGGAATGCTCATCATTCGCTGAGGTCTCACCCATGTGCTCCTCGGCGTGCTCGTCAGGGTGCTCCTTGGTGTGCTCCTTGGCCTGTTTTCCCTTGCCGGAACCCTTAGTTGTCCGAGTGTGGCGCGTTCTCTTCAGTTCCTGGGCTCTGGCAGCACGGAACTCCTCTTCATCATTCCTTATCGGGTGAACCATGTCATCCTCGACTCGGACAGTTGCTTCCTTCAGGCTGGCAAGCTAGTCATCCACTGCCTTCTTGTCGGGTACCTTCCATGTGTTCAGTACCATCTTGGCATCACAGGCCAGCATCATTGCCAGTATGGAGGCCTTGGCGGTGTTGTTGCACAGTGGGGTTACCTATGCCGGCAGATGGAAGGTGCAGCCCCTGTTGAAGAGCTGACAGATGAGCCGGTAGTGTTCCATTACCAACAGGTTAATATTTAGGCCTGGGTGCAGACGCATTGGATCGGCAGGGCCCTGGTAATCCCACGCTCGCCGGCCTCCTCTGTTCTGCAGCGGAGCAATCCGGCGGCGGGTGAAGTCCGCCCCCACTATCTCGGTCGTCAAGCTGGCCCCATTAAGGGCAATGATCCGGTACAGAGCCAGCCCAAGCTTGGCATCATTGGGGTCAACATTGCCCTAGCTGTTGGCCTTCTCGATCTTCTCCTTCCTGAGATGGCAGAATTCCGGGAAGTCCTTCTGTTTGACCCAGCACCAATCGGCCCTCCATTCATTCCACTTGATGTGCAGCTTGGCCTCCGTGTAGTACTTCTTGCAATTTCCCCTTGGGATCCAAGTCACGCTGCCGGAAAGGGCATCGTCTTCAACCTGAGGGATGAAGAAGTGCCGGAACAGAGCAACATTTGGGGCTACTCCTAGAAAGTTCTCACACAAGTGCGCGAAGACCGACAGGCAAGTGACCGCGTTGGGTGTGAAGTCTAGTAGTCTGAATCCGAAAGTGTTCATCACCTCAACAAAGAAATCAGAGAAGGGCGGGCATAGCCCGCAGTAAAAGTACCCGGCGAAGAAAAAAAAGTGGTCGTCGGTGGGAGGAAGGGATCCTGGGAGCACCATTTTGGCCTCATGATCCTGCGTCTCGCTCGCATACGCATACGAGTAGTTCTTCATCAGATCGTCTTCTATAAGCGCCGGCGTGAAGACAACATTGGCCCGCTACCGTGCGGCTTTGGCGGCCTTCCTCTCATCCGCCACCGAACTGGAGAGCTTCGTGACTCTCTTCGGTGCCATGGCGAGATTTTGGGGGGGGGAGTCTAGCGAGCGGCGGCGGAAGCAAAGGGCGCCTTCTGCTCTTGCGCGAGGAAGAAGACGGCAGCAATGGCGAGATTGGGAGAAGGGGGGTAAAGGAGCAGCGCCCTTCATGGATTCCTTTTTATGGGGAAGGCGCGGGGGCTGGCTCTTTACCGTCCTACATGGATGCGCTTTTCAGGCGCACTACCTCCCCGCGCCCGTTCCATTCCACCTCTCCCACGCCCGCATTTTATTCGCGTCGTGGGGGCATGGTAAAATAGAAGATTATGACAGTTATCCTCTGCCACGCGTGCCTGTGCACTCTTCGGGCCTAGCCCAACGACGCCTCGCATGCGCATGTGGCCCAGGCCCAAGGGCTCCTGTTGGTGTACTAAAGCATGGGTGCCCTCGTTCCCTGACTTGTAAACAGACAGTTGTAGCCTTCCTGACGGCAAGGGCTTGCCGGAGGGTTGCTGTGACCCAAGACTTAGATTAAACAAGACTGTGAAGAAGACCTCAAGGCAGGTCATTGAGAAGTACTATTCTAGTACTTAAGATCGACATTACCCTTGCCGGCAAGCTTCGTACCGGCAAGGTGAAGACCAAGACCCTGGTTGCCGGCAAGATCCTTGCCGGCAAGCGAAGCTCGGCGAGATCCGTGCCGGCAGGCTCATTCTGTCTCGTTACCGCTCCACCTCATCATCGGCTAGATAAGCACGTATGATAGGTGTCGAGCGGGCAGGCAGTCAACACAGCTGGCCAAGGCACGTGTCAGCATGCCACGCAAGGATTAACTTTAATGACACCCGTCCCTTGGACGTATCAAGATAACAGGAGGGTGCCAGGACTGGTGGTACAAATCTTTTGCCCAAAGCCTCACCTCCCCGATGTAGCACCTAACGGTGCATTAAATGCGCTTGTCTTACCCCGTTAGGAGATAGACGTGGTGACGGTGCAAGTCACTATTCATACCTTGTAAATGACCGTATTAGCCACTGTGGTAACCCCTTGGCCTATAAAAGGAGGCCCACGGCTACACTTAGAACAGTCGACTCTTAGTTCAATTACACGCTGTAGCTGCACTTCCCGCGCACCTTGCCGGCAAGCTGCGCTCTTTGTAACCTTTGAGCTCATACACAATCAAACCACCAGAACAGGAGTAGGGTTTTACGCTCATAACGGCCCGAACCTGGATAAATCGTTGCTTGTTCTCACATCTATTAGCCCTGTTCTTTGTAATATATTGATCCCATAGCCGAACCGCAAAGGGATCCTCTTGATCCCATAGATCGTCGTTTTCCCACGACACCACCCCAAGCCCACTGTGAGCCTCGCCCAACTCCCCTATGCATCGCCCAGTGCTCGATTCATTATGTTGCGCCCAGTCCTCTATTCGAGTTTCGGCCCAACTCTTGTTTTTTTCCCAGTGGACAAATTTTCTCTATTTCCAGAAAACTACAGATTTTACAGATTAGTCCCTAGAATCATGCATCTAATAACTTGTCACTCGTGCATCAGAATTAAACAACTTATATATGTAAAATGCTTAGAATTTCATGTAGTTTCACAATATCCAACTTTCATCCATGTTAAAAATGTTTAAACTTGCTGTTTGCACTAATTTCCATAAATTACATGCTAAAATGGTTAATTTTATAACTAAATAACCGTAGCTCCAAATTAAAATAAATTATATATGTAACTTGACTAGAAAAATGTGTAGATTAACATGGTGCACTCTTTTTGCATCTTTAACAACAGTAAAATTGTGTTTTAGGCAGAACAGTAGCAAATTCGAAAATTGCATACGGGGTTTTTCTAGAATTGTTATGTGTTGTTTCCGGCCCCATTTAAAGTGGCTATATAGTGTAGTTTAATTATACTCCACCTCTTGCCATGATTAACAACATTTAATCTTGTCTTGTACATAAACGAGAGTGAACTAAATAATGCGAATGTGGAGTTTCGTCAATATGCAACCCGTTGCATATTGAGCTTCACTTAATGTGTAGTAGTTGATTGTTGCATTTTGCCATGCCATGCCTCATTAAACTTGTCATGCATCATACTCGGTTGTGCATCATGTCATGATTATGTATGTGCGTTTACCGTGTAGTTTGCATCTTTCCAGTTGTGCTTCTTCTTGATAGTTCCCGGTTACGTTTCGGAGTGAGGATTCGTACAACTACGCTTGTTCGACTATTTCACGGATTTGATCTTCTTCCTAGTGGGATTCCAGACAAGATGACCATTACCTTGGACATCACTACTATCTTTGCTTGCTAGTTGTCTCGATGCTATCGCTATGTCTCGCTACATACCACTTGTTTGTCAGCCTCCCATATGCCATGATAAGCCTCTAACATCCACCTTCCTAGCAAACCATTGTTTGGCTATGTTACCGCTTTGCTCAGCCCCTCTTATAGCGTTGCTAGTTGAAGGTGCAATTGCAGGTTGTTCCATGTTGGGACATGGATATCATGGGATATCACAATACCTCTTATTTAATTAATGCATCTATATACTTGGTTGTGTGTGGAAGGCTCGGCCTTTTGCGTGGTGTTTTGTTCCACTCATGCCACCCTAGTTTCTGTAATACCGGTGTTATGTTCCTTGATGAGCGTTCCTAACATGTTCGGGGTATATGCGGGCCCCTTGACAGTTCGCTTTGAATAGAACTCTTCCAGCAAGGCCCAACATTGGTTTTACCATTTGCCTAATAACAACTAAAACTTGCATAGGTACTTACCGATGCTCGCGGATAGTTAATCAACAACCAGGGCCAGTGCTCCTCATGAGTGTTGGTCCAAACTGGGCGATGTCCGCGCCCTCTGGGCAACCAGGGTCTTAGCCAACCCGACGTCAAGCCCATCCGATGTGCCCTGAGAACGAGATACGTGCGGCTCCTATCAGGATTGTGGGCATCCCGGGAAGTCTTGCTGGTTTTGTTTTACCATTGTAGAAATGTCTTGTGCATCGGGATTCCGAGGATACTTCGGGCTGTCTCGAGGTTGATCGGGCTATCTCGAGGTTAAGGTCTTTCCACCGTAGCTTGTGATAGTTTGTGATGGACAAGTTAGGACACCCCTGCAGGGTTATATCTTTCGGAAAGCCATGCCCGCGGTTATGTGGCGACTTGGAAATTTATAACCTCCGGTTGTAGAGAAATTGACACTAAATCTAAATAAAATACACCAACCGCGTGCGTAACCATGATCATATCTTTTCAAGGAAGTTCAAGAAGTGAACACGTTGGGGTTATGTTTGACTCGTAAGTAGGTGTTCGGGATCACTTCTTGATCATATTAATTTGCGCCCGTATATGCGTAGTTACTCTTCTTAATCTTGTACTCATAAGTTAGCCACCATACAATGCTTAGTGCTTGCTGCAACCTCACCACTTATCCATTCCATACCCATTAACCTTTGCTAGTCTTGATACCCATGGTAATGGGATTGCTGAGTCCTCGTGGCTCATAGATTACTACAAAAATAGGTGCAGGTACAGGTAACGCGATGCTTTGACGTGAGAGCGATGCATGTTTGCTTTTGGAGTTTTTCTTCTGCTTCTTCTTCTTCATCGATCATAGGATTGGTTCCCAGTCGGGAGCCTGGGATTAGCAGGGTGGATGTCGTTCTTCTTTTTCGTTTGTTTTCATCCATAGTCGTATCTTGCTCTTCTATATGATGATTGCTATGTATTGATGTATTCATGTATTCATGTTGTAGCTTGTGGCCAGTGTAAGCCTTTATCTGGTATTCTCATCTATTCAGTACATGGTATGTTGTAATGATATCCACCTTGCAAAGCATCTCTGATATGCGCTTCTATCCTTGGCAGGACTTCCAAGTTCCTCGAGGATAGGACTGCATATTGGGCATGACAAGTTGGTATCAAAGCATTACCGACCGCAGGAGCCCCCTTGATTGATCAAACTTCGCCGTGTCAAGTCTAGAAAAAAATAACTATTTTGAGTCCTAGATATATATCGGAGAGTAGGAATTCTTTTTACTCCTTATCCCCTTCGTCGCTCTGGTGAGGAATTGTGACGTAGGTGTTTTGATTCTACTACTATTCTTACTCAATTTTTTTTAGGATCACGCGGGTATTGTTGGAATCGTTGCGATATCGTTGTGACAGAATTTTGTTCTTGTGCCTCCTGACTATATGGATTGGACCCGAGGAGTTGAGCTCCAAGGGGTTCTTGTCACATTCGCCATCGTTACAGTTCCTGAATACCAGAGGACGCCGACATCGAAAAACGCTTCTATATTGCTTGTGGTGAGAGTAGTCTGGCGCCACCCAGTACTGGGGAGGGAGATCAGATGTATTGACACAGCTAGTATAGCGGATGTTTTTTTTGAAGGTCCGACGTAGACGAGTTTGCGGAGTTTCTCGGTTGTGTGTTAAGGGTTGCGGATGTAGTTGCAGCTGATTAGGTTGTTGTTTGCTATGAGTAGGTTCCTGGACCCGCAACCTGATCGCATAACCAGAAAGTTTGGAAGTTCTCATAGTTACCTAGGATTTTCCTTCCAACAAATGCATGAGGGGTTATGTACTTGTTTCCGGCTTAATTAGCAAGCCTCTTCCTTTGTTTTGTTTTGGAGTGTGGTATTTGAGTTGCTTCGATGTCAAGTGTGGATTCCATACCTTTTCTAAGCGGAGTTATCATATTCCTATGGGAGCGTAAATCCTTTTGATCATGCAGAATGGTCATGGTAATTCTTCTAAAAAGGTGTGCTTCTCTTCAAGTTGATCCGATCATGTCAACATTTGCAAGATCAATTCTCAGTTTTCTCAACGGCATTTGTTTCACCCATCCCAAGTTGTCTTTATTTTTCCCACCCTCCCACCCTTTTTCTTCACGGAGACAGAAATCTTAAATCAAGTATCCATTTTATTCATGTGAAGTCTCTTCATTCCTTTCCTTCAATGTTCTTAGCCGGTGATTTCTCATGAAGATGCTCAGGAGTTGCAAGTTCATCATTCTTCATTCCTGTTTTCTTCTCTGGTGGATTAAATTCAAGCCTCTCTTGTTTATTCACATCTCACTATTCTTATCCGGAGTGCTGAAGATATCTCAGAAGATTCGTGTTTCCATTCAAGGTCTGTTCAACTAATTCGAGGTTGGTACCTCATTCAAGCCATTTAAATCATCTAGTGCAATCTCTCTTTCAAGCAATTGTTCCAATGGTGTTTCTTTTGAGTGGGCCCGTAACCCACAGGTCTTTTCCCAGGATCTTACCTGGCTTTTCTAATATTTTCTGGAGTTATTCTCAAATCCTGTCAAAGTTTGACATAAGAATGGATTCCATCAGTCAATTGCCTTCTCCAAGATCGCTTTCAAATTATTTTCATTTATGGCTCAAACTTTCTATTCTTCATTAATCCGGAGTATCTCAAAAATTCTTCATGGTGGTTCTCGTCATCATTCTTAGCTTTGAAGACCGAAGAAGAGTTTTCCTATAAATCATATCCTTTCTCTTGAAGATTCATGATTCAAGCTTGTTGCTATTCTCTCAAATTGGTTCCGATCGTGAGAAATTCTTTTCATACCCATCCGAAGCATTCCATGGGTGTCTTTGTTTTGATTCTCCCGAGGCCATCATTTCAGAAGATTTATTCATTCTCAACAACCAGCTCTCGTTCACCAATTCTCCTAAATTGTTGTTTCTTCTTGTTCATCTCTAAATTCTTACCGGTGCATCATTCAAGCATCCTCTAGTTAGCTCGTGATCTCTTCCCTCAAGTATCTTCGTTCGTTTTCTAATTCTTCCCAGCGATTCGTTCTCTTTTCTTCGTTCGTTTTCAATTCTTACAGTGGTTCGTTCAAGATTCCTCTTCCTTTGTTATCAAATCAATTCATTTGTTCTTTCCAAAATCCTACCGGTGGTTCGTTGAAGACCTTCCTAAGTTTGCGCTATATCTCTCCTTAATCCTTCCAAGAAGAATAAGTAGTATGTCAAATCCATTGGTTGTCATCAATTTAATTTGATGAAGGATAGACACAACATAATTCTTATTCTTGTTTTGTCGAGGTAATTTCAATTCTTTCTTCCAAAGTTTGTTCATGATGAAGAAAGTCTCGGTTCCCTTTGCTTCATCTTTTCTTCCGGAGTTCCAAGTTTTCGCATTATCTCGTCACGAAGCTCCATCGAAATCATTGCAAGGCTTCATCTTTTTCTTTTCAACCTTCTTTTCGTTTCGAACATCTTGTTATCTATCCGGAGTTCTTCGAGAATTTCTTTGTAACACCCCAGTGTCATGCTACAGTGACCTCACACTAATGATGCCAAGTCATCATCATTATATCCTAAGAAATGCAATTAAGAAATAATTCAACTCAAATTCAAAATTCAAATAACAAGTGAAATTAGAAAAACTTCAAACTTGTAAACAAAATAGTTCATAATATTGCATATAATCTCAAAGCAATTATAAAAACAAAACCAACATTATTTGAATTTCCAAATTGACCCTAGCAACCAAAACAGTACCCAAAACAGCCCCATTTAATCCATTTTCATTTATGCAAAATTCAAGTGAAATCATCTTGCCTCCAAACTTTTTGTGGCAGTGCCAAATATTACAAGATATTTATGTCACCAAGTCCCACATTTTTATAAAGTGTATTGGCAGCCCAAGTATTTCCTAAACAGTCTCTGTTTAAAAAGAAAAGAGAAAACAAAAAAGGAAAAAGGAAAAGCCCTACTATGCACTAAGGCCCAAAGCTACAGTGTGCGGCCCAGCCCGCTACCCCCATCGCCTACCTGCTCCCGCCCCGCTGTCGCGCCCGCCATGGCCGAGAGTGCGCCGCTCCGTCCACCAGTCGCCATGGCGCCGGAATGGTTAGTCGGAGGGGATAGGACCAGGCCCGGCGCCCTCTCTCCCTCCCTGAAACCCTAGAGCCCCCCATTCACCCTCTCCTCGCTCCCTCACCTCGCCCGGGCGTATCCGAGCGCCGCCGTTGCCGCACCACCTTCACGGCCGCGGCCACCAGCTACCCCGCACCACCCCACCTTATCCAGGAGCAGCAGCGCTGCCGTATACATCGTCCTCGAGAAGCAGATCGAGCAGGAGGACACTGCAATGCACGGATCGACCACCTCTTCACCGACGGCCACCATCGCCATCGCCGTCGATTAGCTCCACTCCGACCCCCTCCGGCTTCACCGAGCGGCTCCCCATCACCGATGTGAGCACCAGTGCTTTTCCCCCCTCTCTCATTTGCTCGGCCTCGTCACCTCACCGCCCTTCCGTGAGCACCGGCTCCGCTGTCCAGCATGACCGGTGAAGACGACCATGCCGTGCTTCCCCGTACCAGCCCGTGATGCGTCCGAGCTCCAGAGGCCCGCATGAAGCATTTGCACCACTCGGCTCGCTCACTTGTACACTGTAGCGACGTCCCCGTCATCACCATGGACGCGCCGCCGCGGATGTCGACCCCGCGGACGAACCTGGTCACCCCACGGCCTCCCGCGGCCACCCCTGGATGCGTGTGGGCGAGGACAACCTACTGGTGCCCTCGGATTGACCTGCCGCCACCCGTAGCTTCGCCCCAGTGGGACATCGCCGCGCTGGTGGGTCGTCGCCGGCTAACCCCCGGCCGGCTGATGTGGCGTCATTAGCCACTTAATTAACCCCACTAATCCCCACTGACATCGGGCCCCGCACGGGTTAGTTAGAGCTAACAAAATTGGTTAGTTAATTAACTCACTGACATGCGGGTCCCACTGGACCCAGTTGACTCAGTCAACCGCTGACTGGGCGCCCCCAGTCCATGACATGTGGGTCCCACTGGACCCACTGTCCAGTCAACGTTGACCCAGTCAACTGCTGACTGTGCAGTTGACTGGGCCCCACTGTCAGTCTCACACACACACTGTTGTGTGCAATTCTGGGTGCACATATCAATTTGTCCATTTAATTTGAATAAATTCCAGAAATTTTCAGAAAATGTTATAAACTTCAAAAATTCGTAGAAAATAAATCGTAACTCAGATGAAAATAATTTATATATGAAAAATGATCAGAAAAATCTAATGAATTCGAATATGCCATTTGCATTCATGTTTGAATCCTCTAAGCAGATGAACATGGAACTTTTTGCTTGTTTCCGATAAATGAATAGTGCATGGCTTTGGTAAAATAATTCCAAATAAATTCCTAAAACATCTAAAATATTTAGAGATGCATTATATCACCCCTGCATATCGTTTAACCGTGTCATGCATATTGTTGCATTTGTGTGCTTCGTTATTTATTCTGTTTCTTCCCCCTCTTCTCTCCGGTAGACTCCGAGACCGATGATGATCCGGTGAACGTCTACTTCGTTGAAGATCCGTTTCTGTCTGCAGAGCAACCAGGCAAGCAAAACCCCCTTGATCATTCCTATATCGCCCATTCTTTCCCTCCCATGCTTGCATTAGATTTTGCTACTGTTTTTGATTGCTCCTATTCTGATGCATAACCTGTTTTTGTAACTGCTGTTGATACCTTACCTGCTATCCTAAATGCTTAGTATAGGTTGGTTAGTGATCCATCAGTGACCCTCACCCTTGTCCGTGTTGCCTTGCTTTGCTACCGGATGACTTGATCAACGTGATCGATATGCAGAGACCGACACAGCACCGCACACCCCCTAGTTGTACGACTCTGCAGAGCTACTATCGAGTGCCGAGGGTGATACCTCCTACCTCACTCTTGATGATATCTCTGTAGCATAGCTAGTCGGTTGTGGGTTACCGAGGGTGATTCCTCTTTCACCATCTCTGATGATGCCTCTGTCGTACAACCCCTCAAGTGTGAACCCATCGAGGGTGATTCCTCCAAGTTCACCTTGACGGTTACATCAAGTGGAATCCATCGAGGGTGATTCCTCGGATTCCTATGATGTGATGGACACATGGGTACTTTGACCTTCACCCCATTTCTTTGGGAAGTCGGGTTGGCCAGGAGGGCACCCGCGAGAGATTATTGTGGCGGAACGACAGGGCAGGTGGAGACCACCTAGGAGAGACGTGGGCCTGGTCCCTGGTTGTTGGTCCGCAGGTTACCAAGTCGGTGCGACAGGGTGTCGGAGGTGAGCCTTGAGCCCTGTTCGTACCGCGAGCTACTAATAACACGCTTAACGGATTTGGGTATTTGATCTGAGTTGGCCACTGGCCTATACGCACTACCACCCCGCGGGATAATGGTTTAATGGGCCCCTCGGCGCCATATGTATCAGCCGAAAGCTCTGTCAGATGTCCAGTTTAGCATTGTGGCACGGTTGGATCGTGCCATCCAGGAGAGGGATGTCGCTGGTATTCACCCTGCTCGCAACGACCCGGAGTGCAAAGGGCGATGGGCCCAAGACCCCTGAGCACTTAGGATGTAGACCGGCGGGGACCTCTCTGCGGAGCATAGGTAGGACTACGTTGTGTCGATCAGCCGAGGTCGGGCATGACCGAGAAAAGTGTGTCCAGCCAGAGTTAATCGAGCGTGTTGGGTAACAGTAGTGCACCCCTGCAGGGAAGTTATCTATTCGAATAGCCATGTCCACGGTAACAGGACGCTCAGTGTTGTATCCCGATCTACTACAACTTGAACTGGATACTTGTTACTTTAATTAATTTGATAGCTCCGGGATTGCTTTCTCGCTGGGAGTCGAGGAAAGATCTCTGGGCATGGTTACTATTATACTTGTTGCTACTACTATATTTATGTACTAATCTGCACTCCTCTAATGCTGCAAGACGCTGAAGATGCTAGTCTTCGATAGGCTAGGCCTTCCACTCTATTCTGGCATTTCTGCAGTATAGTCCACAGATACAGTGCCTTCCCCTTTGATACTGATGCATACTTAGCATAGATCTGATGTAAGTCTTGCGAGTACTTTGGATGAGTACTCACGGTTGCTTTGCTACCTCTTTTCCCCATACCCGATTGCTGTGATCAGATGACGGAGCCTCGGAGCCAGCTGACCCCATCGTCGACTACTACTACCCCGACGGAGCTTACTACTATGTGGAGACCGACGACCAGGAGTAGTTTAGGAGGCTCCCAGGTAGGAGGCCTGCGACTTTTCGATCTAGATGTCGTTGTTTTGCTCAGCCTTCTTAAGGCAACCTTTGTCTAATTATGTCTGTACTCAGATACTAATGCTTCCGCTGACTCTTGTGTAACTCGAGCTTATGTATTCGAGCCCTCGAGTCCCCTGGCTTGTAATATAAAGCTTGTATTATTTTATTTTGTGTCTAGAGTTGTGTTGTGATATCTTCCTGTGAGTCCCTGGGCTTGATCGTGCGCATTTGCGTGTATGATTAATGCACGATCGAGTCGGGGGCGTCACATTCTTCATGGTGGTTCATCAAGGATTTAATTCATTCTCGGAGTGTTTGTCAAGTTTCTTGTTGGAGGAGCTCAAGTATTCTTCTTCTTGCATTTCGAAGTGCAATTCATTCTCCCTTATCTTTTGAAGTGGAGTTTTGCATCTATTCGTTCCTCTCAACTAATCAATCATTTGGTAGTGGCGGAATTTCACCTCAAGTTTTGAGATGTTTTCCATAAGCCCACAACAAGCTTATTCTTTTCGTTGTTGATTTTCCAACAACTCCGTTCAGTCCTTCTTTGTAAAAATGCTTTTAAAATTCAATTGTGGTAGGAGTTGTCATTTTCTCCTCCGTTCTTTTCTTTCCAACGATATAGCTTCCATTCTTTTGTTCCAGAGGCATTGTGATGTTGCTCTATTCGAAACATCATCTCGTTTTGTCAAGATCATGTTCTTTTCTTTGCTTATCCATTTAAAGGGAGTGTGGTGTTCTCTTTTCAAGTTCTTTTCATCTTATCAAGTTTTCCTTCTCTTTTCTACCGGAGTGCTGCCCAAATTCTTTCCTTCTCATTCATTGTCTACCTCGTTTAAACCTGAGTGGTTTCAAATTCTATCTTGTCCCTTGTGTTCTTTTCATGTCTTTGCAACCTCAAAGGTTCTTTGGTTTTGCTCGTTTGTCATAGAAGCAACTTTGTTTTACCTCTTCCTCTTCTCATTCCTAGATCTCGGAACGAGATCTCTTGTAAGTGGGGGAGTGTTGTGACAGCCCGACACCGACGCTCCAGATGCCTTCCATGTTTTCGTGCTAGCCGCGTTAATTATTTCTTTGTTGCATTCATCATCGCATCATTCGCATTGCATCGGCACTCTGTTGCCGTCATTTTCCAAAACTTGCATTCGTTCGTAGTTGCCGCTTCTCTCTTTGTCTCCGTTGACCTTCTCTCAGACCAACTGAACCGCTCTCTTCTCTCTTTAGTCTGAGCCGAACAAAACCCACTCGCAACCTAGCCTGAAAACTTCCCCGAACCCGAACCGCCCGATCGTAACCCGTAGGTACGGATCAATCCCGAAATACCCCAAACATCTTCGGTTTCTCCATTGGACTCCCCTGCCTTTTATCTCAACCGTTCGATGAAAATCGGAGGATCCAAAATCTGTCCAATAGTCACCCCTACCTATTTAAGCAGATCAAACCCTAGCCTCTAGCTGTCCTATCCACCCATTCCCATCACGCCGCCGCCAGCCCCCCTGGTCTCCCCCTTCCTCGGGATCCTGCCTGATCCATTCCATCCACTCCACCCAGCTGATCCGACCACCTCTCTCATTTTCAGCAACAGACCAACCCGTCGCCGGTACACCTCCCAGATCCATCCATCCACCCATCGCACACAGCCATCGGGAGAGATGCTCCCTGCCTCCTCGTGCCCGCACCCACGCAGGCCCGAGCTCCCGCAGCCGCAGCTCAAGGGAGGAGCCCCGATGCCCGCGCTTCCTGCCTCCTCGTCCCCGAGTCAACCCCGGCCGCACCTCCGGAGCAAGTTCCACCGGCGACCAGGAGCCACCTCGTCCCACGCCTCTCCTTCTCTCCTTTCTCCTGTTGTTCTCTCTCTGTTGCTTATCTCTCTCTCGCTCTCTTTCTCTGTTTCCCGCAGGGACCGCCTTGGACGACCGCAGCAAGCAGCCGCCGCTGCTGACAACCCTCGCGGCTCCATCGCAGCTGCTCTTCGCCGGACTCCACCACCCCCAGGACAGCACCTCCTGTTGGAACAGGTCGAGGAAGAAGAAGACTCTCTCACACACAAAGGTAGAAGAACACACACAGAGTTTTGGCACCGCACACAACTTGTGCCCTTTTTTTTTTGAGGGAAAGCCTACTCTTTTTATTGATCAAAGACCACAAAATGTGGGATAACTGTTTCGTCATGAGGTTGGCCAAACCACACATGACACCCAGGTGCTAAATTCAAAGCAAATCAAGCTAAACTATGAGCTTCTACATTACTCGATCGACCTTCAAAAATGAATTTACAAGAACAAGAAGTACTACGAGATTTAATTTCTCTAATGATTGCCGCATGTTTTCCTTGGTTGCCTAGGTTGATGTCATTGATAACCTGTTTAGCATCAGAGGCCACCACGAATTGCTGGAGGAGGAGATCTTCAGCTGCACACAATGCTTCTCTACAAGCCATCGTTTCCAATATGATGGGATCATCCACTCCCTGAACCATTATTGCAGAACTCCCCAGGTAATTCCATGTTGCATCTCGGCATACCACCACTGCAGAACCTCCCCTTCCTGCTCTTACTGCGGCGTCAACATTTATTTTTGTGTGATTTGGGGGTGGTGCTATTGGGCGTGTAGCCGCACTGCCATTTCTGTTCGGTACAGGAACTGAACAAATGTTCAACTGCTTCTCGTTGATTATCTATAGTTCACTAATGAATCTCATGGTGAAGGAGTGTATTGATTGCGGACTTTGGAAGACACCCTCATGAATTGCCTTTCTTCTAGCTGTCCATATGGCCCATAAAGTGACAGCAAGCTTCACAAAGTGTACATGTGATAACGAGTCAATCTGAGAAAAAAGCCATTGCTTTGCATGCTGCTCTGTATTCGAGATCAAAGACTGCTCAAGTTCCTCGTCCACCAGGGCCCAAGTGCATCTTGCCATGGTACACTCCAGCAGGGAATGTCGCGAAGAATCAGTAGAACCACAGAGACCGCACGTAGATGTGTTTGACATGTCTCAGTGAGCACAAACATCTTCCGTCGGCAAAGATTGCTTGGACAGCCTCCATAGGAACATCCTTACTTTTGCTGGGACTTGAGTATTCCACAACATTTTCCATTGCATTTCCTCTCCCCTGATACCTGACGAGCCCGCTGAACCTTCAAGCCATGCCTCCCTTCAATGTCTCGTCGCAACCAACATGTTGTAAGCTGATTTGACTGAAAATTTTCTGTTTTTCTCAAAGTGCCAGCACCAAAAATCGGGAACATTTCTAGTACAGAGTGGGAATCTAGCTATTATCTTTGCATCGAAGGGAAGAAATACCTCGCGTAACTTCTGCATGTTCCAGGATGCTGTTGTCGGGTCAATAATCTCTGCAACGCGCTGAGGCGGGTCATCCGCCATGCATCCATATGGTTTGAGCATCTCATCCCTCGGCGGCCAATTCTCTGTCCAAATCAGTGTGTCCTCCCCGTTGCCAATTCTCTTGATAAGTCCTTGCGCAAGGGTGTCCCGACCATCAACAATTGCTCTCCAAATTTGGCTTGGGTGGGATCCCAAGTTAGCATTCAAAATTGTTGACCCCGAAAAGTAAACACTCTTTAATATCCGGGCACTCAGAGAATCAGGGTTCTGCAATAAACGCCATGCTTGTCTGGCTAACAGGGATAAATTGAAAAGCTCAAATCTTTAAAACCTAGGCCTCCCATGCCTTTCAGTTGCGTCATCTCTTTCCAAGACACCCAATGTGGTTTGCGTTGGCCATTTTTGCTACCCCACCAAAACTTCTGTATGAGCATGTTGAGGTGTTCGCATAGCCCTCTTGATAGCCTAAAGCATGACATGGAATACACTGGCACGGCCTGGGCCACGGCTTTCACTAACAATTCTTTACCTGCAGTTGATAAGGTATTCTCAATCCATCCCTGGATCTTACTCCATAAGCGGTCCTTTAAGTACTTGAAAGCTCCACTCTTTGATGAGCCAATGTCAGAGGGCATGCCTAAGTACTTTTCATTCAGTGTCTCATTGGGCACATTTAGCACTCCCTTTATCTCATGTCTTACATTGTTCGGGACCCCTTTACTAAAGAAAATGGATGCCTTTATAGTTGATTCGCTGACCTGTAGCTTGACAGTAAATATCCAAAACCTAGTTCACCTCAGTAGCTCCCATACCATTTGCCTTCAAGAACAGTAGGCTGTCATCTGCGAATAAAAGATGGTTTACCGGTGGCGCCGAGGGTGCCACTTGTATCCCACTTAGGTTAGATGACTCACTTCTTGATTTTAGGAGGCACAACAGGCCCTCTGCTGCTAACAAGAACAAGTATGGGGATATTGGGTCCCCTTGTCGGATTCCTCGTGATGGCGTAAACTCCTGTAATTTCTTTCCATTGAACATTACTGAAAAATTCACCGAGCTCACCAGATTCATAACAATATCAACCCACTTTGTGGTGAAGCCCAGCTTCAACATAATAGCTCGGAGATAGGGCCATTCCACCCTATCGTATGCCTTCATCATGTCGAGTTTTAGGGCACAAGACTGATGTTTCTTTGCCCTGTTATGCTTCATAAAGTGCAAACATTCATACGCCGTGATGATATTGTCGGTGATTAACCTGCCTGGCACAAAAGCTGATTGCTCCTCTGACACGATCTCGGGCAAAACTTGCTTCAACCGGTTAGATATCACCTTGGATGCAATTTTATATAGAACATTGCAAAGACTGATCGGACGGAATTGTGATAGAAGTGTAGGATTTTTTACCTTTGGGATGAGCACCAAAATTGTTTTGTTTATGCATTCAGCCGACTCCGTTCCATCAACAATCCTTAATACCACCCTAGTGATTTCCTCGCCACAGACATCCCAATGGCGTTGGAAGAAATGTGTGGGGAATCCATCTGGACCGGACGCCTTTATCGGGAACATCTGAAATAAGGCCGTTTTGACTTCTTGCTGGCTATAGGGTGCATTCAGAAGATCATTCATGGCTTGTGTAACTTTGACTGGTACTGTATCCAAAACATGCTCCATATCGTGCACCCCTTCAGACGTGTACAGGGTCTTGTAAAACTCGTTGGTCATCTCTTCCATCTCTTCTCTGTCCTCTGTTAACTGTCCGTCTTGCCTTTGAAGAGCTTTTATTTGATTCTTCCGGCGACGACGGCTAGCTCGTAGATGAAAAAAGTATGTATTCTTGTCTCCGTGAGCCAGCCACTCCAGCCGCGCCCTTTGTCTCCAGAGGATTTCTTCTCTATGGTAGAGCTCAACTAGGTGGTCCGAGATTTTAGTCTCTGCATGAGAAGGCCCTGTACGGTTTCGGATCGGCTGAAGAACCTCCACTTCTTTCTTTAACCGTATTATTTCCAATCGAACACTGCCAAAATGCTGCCGGTCCCATGCACCAAGATCTCCCGCCATTCGCTGCAGCTTTTCTTGCATGGACTGTACTGTGTCGCCCCCTGTCGCTGTCCACGTCGAGCCCACCAGGTCGAAAAGCGATGGATCTCTTTCCCACATCAATTCGTACTTAAATCCTCTTGGGGCCCTCGTGCCTGCACCATGCACGTCACTCATCTTTAGCTCAATCGGCACATGATCTGAGGATGCAACCGTTCTGTGCACGATTTCGGCCGCCGGAAAGGCTAGCGACCATGCCGGGTTAACCACAGAACGGTCCAAACGTACTCTGGTGAAGGTGCCTCCTGCTACTTTCTTTTCAAATGTCCAGGTCTTCCCTGTATAGCCAATATCAGTTAACCCGCATGTGTCAAGGGCATCTCTAAAAGCATCCATCTGCGCTTGACACTACAGGAAACAGGTAATATGCCGATGGTGAAAAGTATGCCTACGGGCCCCGTCGGCATACATCAAGATAAGCCGACGGCCAAACTGAAACCGTCGTCATACAAGGGCTGTCGGCAAATTCAGAGATATGCCGACGGGGCCCGTAGGCATACAAATACCGTAGGCATATCTCCTATATACGCCGACGGTCACCGTCGACATAGATTCACCGTAGGCATATCTCCACTGTACGCCGACGGTCACTGTCGGCATATGTTAACCGTCGGCATATGTGGTTTTGGCTGACGGAGGGCTACCGCCGTCAAAGCTATGCCGACGGCCCTAACGGCGGCCGTCGGCATAGATTTTTTTTATTTCTTTTCTGTTTTTTTTAAAAAGGGTTGAATTTGAGTTAGCTAAACTTAAACATATACATATTATATATCAATTTGGGGTAGAATTTTCCATAGAGTATGAATATACACTTTGTTTATGTTTTCCAAAATGTTTAAAATGTGACCTCATGTACTTTTGCAAATAGGTCCTTATACTTTATAAAAATCACAACTAATTCATACTTGCATCGATTTTGACAAACTTTATATGTGTTTCTATCAGAATATGGAAAGGAATTTGTTAGTATATTATGTTTTGAAATTTTAACAAATTAAAATCATGTTTATTTCGAAAATTTCAGATAACACTCTCTTGTTTTGATTTGTTTGTATATTTTTCATTCCTTGACCAAATGAGGCAAACTTTATATCTATTTGCATCAAAAAGTTTCAAGGATTTTAAAAATCATGTGTTTAGTTTGGAATGTTTAAATATTACTTTGATTCTTTGCTACAATAGAGAAATCTACCCCCCTAGATTTCCGGGTCACACTGGTCACAGTTACGCCGCTCCGGTGCCTTCGGAGGTTAGCAATGCCACCAAAATTTGCACTGGATCCTCATACATGTGTGAAAGTGTGGTGGTAGGTTTAAACACCCAACACACTAATTCAGTGTGTGACACCCTTCATGGATGACACTGCCGCCATCACTTAGAGGGAGAAACTTCGACGGAGGTTCGACCCGGAGGGAATCTTGTGATAGGTTGGGCTAAAACTATATTTTGGAATGTTCATATGGGCTAACCTAGCACAATCAAGTGGAAAAGTACATTGGTCAAAGTTCGTCCGGTGAAAGCCAAAGGGCTAGATCACGGGGTCAAACTGTCCACGGTTAGGCCGCTCGAGGGCCTTCAGAGGTTAGCAATGCCACCATAGCTTGCATTGTGTCCTACTACATGTCTGAGAGTGGCCCCCTTCATGGACGGCGGTAAGACCGAAGGAGCTTTCAACACTTTTGTTGCAGTATGAATTGTTCTGAATAGTGAGAGCATGATCAATTCATCAAATCCAACCATATAAATCCTCGAAAAATCGTATGATGCCGGAAATCCTCGGGATCTGGCACGACATCATCACATGGCCCCTGTAGGGTGTGGTAAAATTTTGGACGCGTTTCGAAAAAGCCTCACATGAGGCCGCTTGTAAACTACACCATCTCCAAGTTAGTCTCTGGGTATCGAGAGGGAACATGTCCGGTTTGTGAAGCAAGTGTGAGTCATGTTGCTCCGTTGGCCTGAAAACTTCTCGTGCTCTCAATGGAGGCCATCGCATGACACGTGCCAGGCCCCCGCATTTTCCGGACAAACATGCAATATTTGAGACATTTAGTGCACTCTAGGGTTTCAACATCGGAAATTGCAGATCTGCGAGGCGGCACATGAAATCATGCCCATAAGCTAAATGGAAAATCCTATGTGATGTCTTTGCGCCATGCATAGGCCATGTGCAGATGAGGGAGTGGTGGGCCCGGCCACCGAGGGGTTGAAATTAGCTTGGCGGCATGTATGATCCAACCGTATAAATTCTTGAAAAATCGTACGATGCCAGGAATCCTCGGGATCTGGCACGGCACCATCACATGGCCCCTGTAGGGTGTGGTAAAAGTTTGGACGCATTTCGAAAAAGCCTCGCATGAGGCCGCTTGTAAACTACACCATCTACAAGCTAGTCTCTGGGTATCGAGAGGGAACGTGTCCGGTTTGTGAAGCTAGTGCAAGTCATGTTGCTCCTTTGGCCCCAAAACTTCTCGTGCTCTCAAAGGAGGCCATCACATGACACGTGCCAGGCCCCCGCATTTTCTGGACCCACATGCAATATTTGAGACATTTATTGCATTGCTAGGGTTTCAACGTCGGAAATTGCAGATCTGTGAGGCGGCACATGAAATCATGCCCATAAGCTGAATGGAAAAACCTATGTGATGTCTTTGCGCCATGCGTAGGCCATGTGCAGACGAGGGAGGGGCAGGCCCTGCCACCGATGGGTTGAAACTAGCTCGTCGGCATTTATGATCCAACCGTATAAATTCTCGAAAAATCGTACGATGCCGGAAATCCTCGGGATCTGGCACAACATCATCACATGGCCCCTGTAGGGTGTGGTAAAAGTTTGGACATGTTTTGAAAAAGTATCACCTGAGGCCGCTTGTAAACTACACCATCTACAAGCTAGTCTCCGGGTATCGAGAGGGAACGTGACCGGTTTGTGAAGCAAGTGCAAGTCATGTTGCTCCGTTGGCCTCAAAACTTCTCGTGCTCTCAAAGGAGGCCATCGCATGACACATGCCACCCCCCCGCATTTTCCGGACCTGCATGCAATATTTGAGACATTTATTGCACTGCTAGGGTTTCAGCGCCAGAAATTGCAGATCTGCGAGGCGGCACATGAAATCATGCCCATAAGCTGAATGGAAAATCCTATGTGATGTCTTTGCGCCATCCGTAGGCCTTGTGCAGACGAGGGAGGGGCAGGACCTGCCACCGGGGGGTTGAAATTAGCTCGGCGGCATGCATGATCCAACAGTATCAATTGTGTCGATGGGCTAACCTAGCGCAAACTTGGTTTTAAAATGTTCCTATGGGCTAACCTAGGACAACCAGGTGAAAAAGTCCATTGGTCAAAGGCCGTCCGATGAAAGTCAAAGGGGGTAGCTTTCCTGGTCAACCGGGCTACGGTTAGGCCGGTCAGGGGCCTTCTTGGTGTAGCTATACCACCAAAACTTGCACTGGGTCCTCATACATGTCTTAAAGCATGGTGGTATGTTCAAACACCCAACACGCAGCTCCGGAGTGTGGCCCCCTTCACAGACGGCACTGCCGCCACCAGTTAGAGGGAGGAACTGCCGCGTCGGATCAACATGCTAAAAGAAAAATACGAAAATGATACTTGTGGAACTCTGTTTTAGGTGTGTTGGACAATATCGCGGGATAAAGTTGTCGAACTGACATAAAAAATTCTAAATATTAGCACGCACAGATTTACCGGTCGGACTGGTAGATGTTTTCAGTGAAATGGGCCACTGTTAGGTTGGTCCGGGGTTTCAATGAGATGGGGATAAATAGATGGTTCTATTTATAAAAGTAATTATATAAGCATAAATATATGGTTATAAATCTAATGGGGTAGAGCATGGAGAACAGCGGGGAGGTGCTGTCGAAATTTTGTCTCGGAATGGGGTAGAGCATGGAGAACGTACTCAATCTACACATCCTCGGGTGGGATTAGGACCCTCTTTACCTATCAGAGATGTAGGTTGATTCGTTGCCGTATCTCGTCAACCTGGTAGAAAATAAAAAATTGATGCTATTAATTAGATACAATTAATTTAAATGAAATGTTAATTTTGTTGTGTGGCTCCCAACAAAGCAGAGGATAGCTGATAATGAGTGGATGTACAGTGGTCATATCGGTCCGAATAGAACAACAGAAGAGTGGGTCGCGAAAACCGATGTGTTGTTGAAGGAGGTCTACCGTTGTCAAATGAGAGCTCCCCCACATTGCCCTTGCGCCCGCTGCAAGAACCATCATCGCCTAGAAGAGTCTCAGATGAAAAACACCTTTGCAAGTTTGGGTATATGGAAAACTTTAACATGCCGGTAAACTTTGCCGAGGAGGGGCGTGTTACAAAGGAGGTGATTCGACAACGCGTCGATAATCATGAGGACGATGGGGTTAGAACCATGATAGATGATATCAGTGTTGCAGAGATGCCCCATTCGACACCTACAGAGAATGAACCGGAGGAAACCGCAAAGGAGTACATGCGGATGTTGGCCTCGTCAAAGACACCTCTTTACAAGGGAGCCAGAGTTTCTCAGCTGGATGCCATCTCGCAACTGGTGGCAATCAAGGCTGAGTACGGTTGTAGCCAAGCTTGCTTTGAAGCATTTCTGGGAGTATGGGGTAACAGCCTCCCTGATGATCATGAACTGCCAAAAAGCATGTACGAGACGAAGAAAATCATGAAGACGCTCTCTATGGATTATGAGAAGATACATTGTTGTCCAAAGAATTGCCTTCTGTTTAGAAATGAGACGCGGATGACAAGTACTGTAGGGAGTGCGGTTCCTCTAGGTATATTGAGGTGGACATTGCTGGTGGTCAGAAGAAGGAGCTAGCCATCCCTGTAAAGATTCTTCGGTATCTCCATTTCATAGAAAGACTACAACGTCTTTTCATCACCGAGGAGTCTGCCAAAATGATGAAGTGGCACAAGAGGGGGAAGAGGTACCATCCGACGAAGAAAGTACAACCATCGAACGCCGAGGCATGGAAGGCATTCGATAGGGAATACCCCGATGAAGCTGAAGAGGCTGGGAATGTAAGAATCGCGATATCAGGAGATGGGTTCAATCCATATGGTATGTCATCTAATTCGTACAGTTGCTGGCCTGTGTTTGTTATTCCGCTCAATCTCCCTCCCGGCGTCCTAATGCAACGCAAGACCATGTTCCTGTCGCTGATCATTCCAGGGCCTGAATACCCGGGGAAGAATTTGAATGTGTTCATGCAGCCATTGGTGGATGATTTGCACAATTCTTGGTACTTCCCGAGGTTGACATACGACCGACATTTGCAGCGGAACTTTTTGATGAAAGTTTGGTTGCAGTATTGCATGCATGACTTTCCCGGCTATGCCCTGTTCTGCGGATGGTGTACAAGTGGGAAGATGCCATGCCCAGTGTGCATGCAGGCTCTACTTTTCATTTGGCTGAAGAAGGGTGGCAAGTATGTTGCCTTTAACCTGCATCGACAGTTTCTCCCTGCCGACCATGAATACAGGGAAGACAAGAAGAACTTCACGAAAGGTCGGGTTGTCCATGAAGTGAAGCAGATTCCAACGTTTTCGGGTGAAGATGTTCTTGCTCAGCTAAATGCTCTCGAGCCTGGCGGCAAAGGCAAAGGCAAAGGCAAAGACAAAGGCAAAGGGGGCAAACGTTTTGAGGGATATGGCGAGACGCAAAACTGGACTCACATTGCTGGCTTCGCGAAGCTTCCCTATTTCAAGGACCTCAAACTTCCATATAACATCGATGTGATGCACACCGAAAAGAATGTCGCAGAGTCCCATCTCGGCGCCGCACCATCTCGGTGCCAACGCCGTGCTGCAGATCACGGGCTTCGCCACGCTCTGCGAGGGCTACCTCAGCATGCTGCCGAACGTGGACTTGTGGGTGAAGATGTTCTTCCTCAAGCAGCAGGGGGCATCGACCAGCGTTATGTTCGACTGTGGGGCAGCGGTGGTCACCGGCCGGCCGAACGGGCCGTTTCCCAAGCTGCCACTTGAGGACTCGGCCAAAAAGTGGCAGACGACTTTCTTCTACGTGCGGAACGCCGACCCGGTGGTGGACGTCATCAATCTCCCGCCCTTCGTCGACACGCCGCCGCTCGACAAGCCGAATTGGGGCTACTGCCCCAAGAGGCCTCCGCAGGAGCTCTTGAACATCTGTAGCTGGGTCAGGCAGATGACGGAGCGCGAGGGGCTAGTGCCGGCTGATCTCATCGCGGCCTTCATCGCCCGCCGGGTGCTGCCGTTGCAGCGCCGAGCGCACCGGATCTGCGACATGAGCGCCGGCACGACCCGACCCGGATGTCGACCAAGGAGTTGGGGCCGCCCGGGATCGCCCAGCGGGTGAACTACATCTCCAAGGCCGGGATGAAGGAGGAGGGGTGGAGCTTCGGGAAGGAGCCCTATCACCGGGGGAACCCGGCACCGGCGGTGAGTCCCTGGTCATTATTCTTTGCAGCTTCAACATTATTCCTGTGTCCTGACGCGACGGTAGGGCCGCAGCTGTTCGCCAGCCAGCAGAACCATGACGGAGCGAATCCCCAGATTCTGCTGGCCGACTTGCCCGACTCCGATGTGGAGGAGGCCGGCGCCGAGGCGGAGGAGGGGGCAGTCGAGGCGCGCCTGGCCGACGCAGTGGCCGGTGGGTCGCGGCACGGGGGTAAGTCTCCGCCTTCAGATCTTCTGCGCGACTGGCCGGATGATGACTAGGAGGGCCTGATCGGTGCCCGCGGTGCATTGCCCTCGGCCGGGGAGGATGCCAGCATCGACCCCCCAAGACGGCTGCGGAAGACGGCCGGCGCCGGGCCGGCCCACGCGGCGGCGTACGACAGCCGGCCGCATGGGAAGGAGGCGGTCGAGACGAGGCCGGCCGCAAAGCGCCCGGCGGCGGCGGGGCCGGCGCGCGAGAGGGCCGTTGTCAAGAAGAAGCGCCGGCTCGCCCCGTCCGTGGGCCCGAGGCGGGATGTCCCGAAGGTCATTGGGTAAGTGTCTCTTGTCTTCTTCCGATTTCTTGCTTGTTTCTTGCCCATGCCTCGATCATGATAAACTTGCTATGCACAGGTCCGCCCTTGACCTGGCGGTGATGGCAACGGCGTCCACGGCAGGCGAGGCCGTCTGGAGGAAAACCCAGAGCAGCGCCGTCGACCGTGAGCCGGACCGAACCGCGGAGGACGACCTCGCAGCCCGCCAGTCCGGCCGGGATCCTGACGCGGCGGCGCGCGCTGCTTGGTGGGACCGGGCGAAGGCCGAAAAGGAGATGGTGAAGGCCTCGGCCCGGGCGTGGGAGAGGGCTTCTGCGGCATGGGCCGGGACCACCGCGGACCCGGCCTGGCCAGAGATGGAGAGGGGCTCGGTGCCGGACGCCGCGATCATCGAGCCGCAGCCGGAGGGGGCGGGCGAGCCGGCAGGGCGGACGGAGCCGGTCGACGGCGAGTCGGATGTTGACGAGAACATCATCGTAGACACGCCGCCCCGGGCCGACCAGGCAGGAGGAGGCGAGGGTGGCGGAGAGGGGCCCGAGCCGGAGCCGGCAGTCCCCGAGCTGGAGCCGGCAGTCCCCGCGCTTGGGCCGGGAAGTCCAGGGTTGGGTGGCTGCACGTTGGGAATGTCCGGGACGAAGATGGATTCGGACTCGGGGGACGGCTTGATGGACGGCTTCCATAGGTGCTCGAGGGAGACGCCGGATGGGATGGCTTGCCGGGTGGAGCCCACTTCAGCCAGTGCGTCAGCCGATTCGTTGTCCGCGCGAGGGACGTGGAGGAACTCGCAACCATTGAACCCGCCGGAGAGCTGCTGGACCAGGAAGCGTTAGCTGGCCATGTTGGTGTCTCTGGCGTCCCAGTCGCCGGAAACTTGCTACACCACCAGGTCCGAGTCGCCATAGCAGAGGATGCGCCGGATGCCGATCTCCTTGGCCAGCCGGATGCCATGCACGAGAGCTTCGTACTCGGCAACGTTGTTGGAGGTGGTGAAATGGATCTACAACACGTACCGCAGTCGGTCGTTCTTTGGGGAAGATAGCACGATGCCGGCTCCCAAGCCGTTGCGCATCTTGGAGCCGTCGAAGTGCATGCACCAGTGAGTCGACTCGGGCGCCGGCGGCAGGTATTGGGTCTCTGTCCAGTCGACGAGGAAGTCGGCTAGCGCCTGGGACTTGATGGTGGTGCGGGGCTCGTAGAGGATCATGTGGCCGGCTAGCTCGATGGCCCACTTGGCCACCCGACCAGAGGCATCCCGGCAGCCCATGATCTCGCCGATGGGGGCCGTGCTCACCACGGTAATGGTGTGCTCCTGGAAGTACTGCCTCAGCTTCTTGGCGGCAAAGTACACGCCGTAGCACATCTTCTGGTAGTGGCGGTAGTTCTGCTTGGAGGCAGAGAGCACCTCGCTCAGGAAGTACACTGGACGCTGGACCGGCTGCACCTTGCCCTCCTCAGGGCGCTCGACTACTAGCACCGTGCTGACCGCCCAGGAGGTGGCGGCGATGTATAGCAAGAGTGGCTCTTTCTCAGCCGGCGCGGCCAGGACGGGTGCGGTGGATAGCATGCGCTTGAGGTCGCGGAAAGCTTTGTCCGCCTGGTCGCTCCACTCGAACTCCGTCGTCTTCTTCATCAGCTGATACAGGGGTAGGGCCCTCTCCCCCAGCCGGCTGACGAACCGGCTGAGAGAGGCCAAGCAGCCGGTGAACTTCTGGACGTCGCACAGCCGGGCCGGCTTGCGCATGCGCTCAATCGCCTTAATCTTTTCCGGGTTGGCCTCAATGTCGCGCTCCGAGATGAGGAAACCAAGGAGTTGGCCAGCCGGCACGCCGAAGACGCATTTCTCCGGGTTGAGCTTGATCTGGTACCGGTGCAAGTTGGCAAAGGTCTCCTTGAGGTCGGCCAGGAGCGTGAGGTGCTGCTTGGTCTTCACCACGATGTCGTCGATGTAGACGTGTACATTTCTGCTGATCTGGGGCAGCAGGCATTTCTGCATGCAGCACTGGAAGGTGGCGCCGGCATTCTTCAAGCCGAACGACATGGTGATGTAGCAATACGCCCCAAAGGGCGTGATGAAGGACGTCTTGAGGGCGTCGGCCGGGTCCAGCTTGATCTGGTGGTAGCCGGAGTAGGCATCCAGAAAGGACAGGAGCTCGCAGCCGGCAGTGGAGTTGATGACTTGGTCGATCCGGGACAGAGCAAATGGATCTTGGGGGCAGGCCTTGTTTAGGCTGGTGTAGTCGATGCACATGCGCCAGGTGCCATTCTTCTTCAGGACGAGGACTGGATTGGCCAGCCACTCGGGGTGAAAAACTTCCATGATGAAGCCGGCTGCGAGCAGCCGGGTGATCTCTTCACCGATGGTTCTTCGCTTCTCCTCGGAGAAGCGGCGTAGCGGCTGTTGGACAGGCTTGGCGTCCTTGCGGACGTGAAGTTTGTGCTCGGCGAATTCCCTCGGGACACCCGGCATGTCTTTGGGGGACCATGCGAAGATGTCCTGATTCTCACGGAGGAAGTCGACGAGCTTGCCTTCCTATTTGCTGTCGAGGCGGGTGCCCACGACAACATACTTGCTGGAGCTGGGGTCGGCCAGGTCGAGCGGGACCCTCTTCTTGTCTTTTGACGGCTGGAAGGAGGCCTCGTTGGCGGACGGCTTGGGCGGAGTCGGCACCGCCGGCTGCGCGCCAGCCAGCGCCACGATCCGGTCGAGTTGGCGCCTCTCCTCGGCGATGACCAGTGACTCGGCCAGCTGGGAGCCGGCTTTGGCGCACTCGAGGGACTTCTTTTAGTCGCCGACGATGGTGATGAGGCCCTTGGGACCCGGCATCTTCAACTTCAGGTACGCATAGTGGGGGACCGCCATGAATTTGGCCATCGCGGGCCGGCCCAGTAGCGCGTGGTAGGAGCTGGCCAGGTCAACCACCTCGAACCAGATCGGCTCACGGCGGAAATGGCTGTTGGAGCCAAACAGCCCGTCAAGCCGGATCCGGCCGATCGGAGAGCAGGAGAGACCCGGAACGATGCCGTGGAACACCGTCCGGGTCGGCTCCAGCTGTCGCGCCTCGATGCCGAGCTTGGTCATGGTGTCGCGGTACAGGATGTTCATGCTGCTGCCGCCGTCGATCAGCACCCGCGAAAAACGGCAGGTGCGCTTTTCAAAGACGAAGGTGGGGTCGAGTACAAGGGCGTAGGTCGGACCAATGGATGTACTGGGGAACCGGAGGGACGACGGCGTTCACCTTGGCCGGGTGCTTGCGCTTGGCGTGCTTGTCATCGCCCTCGCTGGTGAAGACGACGTAGGACGTGTCCGGGCGCGGGAAAGCATTGTCGGCGAGGGCGCCGGGTGGCGGCGGGGGTGGGGGAAGCGGCGGCTGCTGCGGGCCGGCTCCGGGTGGCGGGGGTGGAAGGTTGCCCTTCAACAGGCGTTGGGTGAAGCTGCACTGCCGGAGCGTGTGCGTCGACGGCTTCGCGCCGCTGTGGTTCTTGCAGGGGGCGTCGAGCATCTGCTTGAAGGACAGCTTGGGCTGCCAGGTGGCCTTGCTAGTGCGCGGGCGCTGGTTGGAGCCTTGTTCGGCCGGCTGCTCCCCTTCCACCGCGGCGACCTGCCGGTTGTCGTAGCGGGGTGCCTGCTGGTCGTTCCTGCGCTTGCCGTTGTTGTTGTTGTTGTTGTCTTGCCGGCGCTGGTTGTTGTCGCCAGCCGGCTTGGGGGGCACCGACTGGACCGGGAGGAGCTTGCCGTCTGCGTCGATCGTGACCTTCACATTCATCGCGGAGTCGGGCGTAGCGTACTTGTCCGCCACGGCCATGAGCTCCGCCAGGGTCTCCAGCTCGTCGCACACCAGTCGGTGCTTGACCAGGGTGCCGTCTTGGCACCCGTCGATGAAGTACTGGATGGCCTGGACCTCGTGGACCCCCTCGCAGTAGTTGCGCAGCTCTGTCCACCGCGTGAGGAAGTCGCGAAGGGGCTCACCTGGCTTCTGGACGCACATGGAGAGCTGGCGAGGCTTGCCGGGGCGCTTGTAGGTGCTGGTGAAGTTGCGGATAAACGCATCTTCAAAATCTAGCCAGGAGTTCACGCTGCCGGTTCACAGGCTGTTAAGCCACGTCCGGGCCGAGCCGAGCAGCATGAGGGGGACGTATCGTACGGCCACACGCCGGTTGCCGCCGGCTATGCCAACAACCGTGGTGTAGTCAGTCAGCCAGTCCTTCGGCTTGGTGACGCCGTTGTACTTGGGGGATTCGCGGGGCAGCGAGAAGCCTTTTGGGAAGGGCCCTTCGCGAATGCGGGGGCCAAAGCACGCTGGGCCGACAGAGCTCTCCTCCTCCAGGGCCGTGGAGCGCGCCAGCCGGTCGAGGCGATGACGGGCGTCGTTTTCGTCGTAGGGCTCGCGGGGACCGAGCCGGTCAGCCACAGGACCATGGGGTGCATGGGCTTCCAGGGCCGGCTCGAGCCGCCGAGCCGGCCGCACGGGGGGCTCCAGTGGCTGAACCCGGCCGTCGCCAGTCGTCTCGCCGGCAACGCCATTTTCGGCGGATGCTACACGATTGTGCCGGCTCCGACCAGACCGATGCCGGCCAGAGCGGCTCGCGCTAGTGGCGTGGGAGGACGTCTGTTGCGCGTCCTGGAGGGCCCTCTCCGGGTTCGCGGTATTTCCTGAAGCGGAGGCGGATGGCTGGGCCGGGTCGAAGCGCTTCTGCTGCTTGTTTGCCGCGGTGATGAGGTCGCAGATGCGCTGCTGTTGCTGCAGCAGCTCCTCGCCCTCCAGGAACTCGAGATCCACCATGGCCGCCTGCGCCGCACGCATGTTCTTGACGGGGGTGTCGTAGACGGGCCAGCTTGTGCCTAGCGCACGGCCGATTGCGCCTCCACGAATCCGCACTTCCGCGACCCGGCTGGGCTCAGCGGTAGCCGGCGTGAAACCGTGGACGTTGTCGTACTCCCGCTGGGCGGACTCCAGCCGACGCCGCGTTGCCGTGAGCGTCGTGGCCTCGACCAGCAGATGCTGACGGTCCTCGTTGAGCTGAGCCACTGCGGCTGCTGTGTCGGCGTCGGGCGTGATGGGGGCTTGCAGGCTCCGGATCGTCTTGCGAAGCGGGTCGACCTGGCGGGGCGGGACCGCAGCCGCGGCAGCCTTCTCCTTGCCGTGCAAGGAGCCGGAGCTAGCGCCGATGGTCAGCACCTCCACGCGGGCGCAGAGGGCCGCGATGTCATCGGAGACGGTGCAGCCAACGGGGACGGGCGAGTTGGCAAAGCTGTGTACTTCGCTGGGGTACTCGTCGGGGATGAGCGCGACGAAGATGCGCAGTGTGCCGAAGGGGACGACGAGGCAGCCTGTGGGGCAGGTGGCGTCCGCGCCTGGCGTAGCATTGCGGCCGGCCGGACCGGCCGCGCGGGGCGCGCGTATCAAACCGTGCATGATGCGCTCGCTGGAGCTGGTGAAGGGCCTCGTCCGGAACTTGACCCCACGGTGGGTGCCAACTATCGTGGTATTCTCACAGCAGATGCCATGAGATGGCTAAAAAGGTGGGGCTACGTGAGGACGCTGGTGGGTTCCATAGGCGAGGTCGGCATGCGCAAGTGTGAGACACGAGACGTACCCAGGTTTGGGGCCCTCCGGAGAGGTAACACCCCTAGTCCTGCCAAATGGAGTATGGAGTGTACAAGGGCCACAAGGTTGCTCCTGGAGCTGTTTGGGCGGAGGAGGAAGAAGGGGCTAGGCCGCCATCCTGCCTCTCCTGCGAATGCGTGTGTGTGTGTGTGAACTACGAATCGAGCTCAACCGAGAGAGAGCGAACCCCTCTGCATGGAGGGCTCCCGGGGGGTCTTAGAGGCTGGTCCCCCGGGGTACAATGGTAAGATTACATGGGCATGGGGTCTTGGTGTCATCGTCTGGGAGCCGGAGGTGGGGGCCGCCGGGTCGCCTGGTCCGTCGGGTCCGCCGGGTGCGGGTCTCGCCGGGTCCGTCGGGCACGGGCCGTGCCGAGGCCACCGGGCACGGGTCCGGTCGGCTGCGCGGCACTGTGGCATGTCTTGTCTTGCGTCATAGGGCGACTGGCGCCGCCCAGCTACAGGATGGCGCCACAGGTACACCGCCCGCCCGGACGGGGGCGGAGGGTGTGCTGTAGCCGCGCCCGCTTGGGCCAGCGCAAAGGAGGGAGCGCTGTAGCTACGCCTGTCTCGTCATGAGGGATTGCCCTCATGTGGCCAGCCGGCCGAGCCGGGTCGCCATGCCAAGCCGGCTCGCGCTGGGGAGCCGGCGAGCGGGCTAGCCGGATTGAGGGGCTTGGCTTGCTCCGATATTTTGAAAAGGGGTCCGGGCTTCGTTGCCTACCCGGGGGTCATCCCCCTGACAGGCGGCGGCCGAAGAAGAGCGGCGGCGGCGGCTAGGTTAGGAGCGCGGCGGCGGTGCTCGAAGTAGGCGAGGAACCCGACAGCGTGACGAAGACCGACGAGGATGGTAGTGTTCCCACGCCAAGGGAGGCGGCACGACGCATACCACGGGAAGTCAACGCGCGGGGACAGCGGATGTGGTGCCCCGCCTGATTACCACGGTAGCCAGACGGTCGCCGCACACACCAGCCCAGGAAATCACTCTGGCATGCGTGTTTACAACAAGTATCATGAACATAGGCACAGTTGTAATAAGAATATATTTATTAGCCATTGTGGCTGGAATAAATACAACATGGTTACACAGATGGGCAGCGGAAAATTATTAACCACGACAGCACGGTCTTGGTGCGGCTCCAATCCATAGGGATCTGACTGGGTTACTCTTCTAGCTCCATAGGGATCTGACTGGGTTACTCTTCTAGCTCGCGAACGCCTGGATCCTCGACGGATCCTTAGGTGAACCTGGCCACATTGAAGGCCGCTGTGTACTTTTGAATGTACTCGCAAGCAAACCAAACCAACACATACACCAAGCAATGCAATCCATGGCATTCAAGCATGCATTTGTTATCTTAACAATGTTAACTATGTTATGGCAGGATTATCTATCAATATTAATTATCATGTTATAACAGGATTACCTAGCATGGAAACTACCAAGGTAAAGGCAGTAAGGTAAGGCATAACGGTAAATGCAATTGATCATGTTCATCCACATGATCCCTCCGGATCCAAGTTCTGATGGTCATCCAACCATTCCCCTTATAGCCATCCCATGGCCAACAGCACATTCCGGACATCATCCGATGTCCAAATATTCGCACTGCATTTCCGATGAGCTTACGTTGTTCTGGTTCATTCTTAGAAATTATCCGGTTGGCTCCTCCAGAATCGACACAGACCAAATAGTGTGACCTAGTACGAACTGTGTCCCATGACCTAGGATGCAGCTATTCGAATAGATTTACACTCTGCAGAGGTTGCGCACTTCTCCCACACTATGGAGCTCCTGGCCTCGTACTTTAGTACTTGTTCCCATTCGGGTGGACCGGTGCTGCTCCAAAAAACTTGTCTATTGCCCGGCACTCTTACGGTCGCACCGACAACCATACCCCTTTCGGGTCATGTCCTGGGTGGCCCCTGTGTCACTCCTGACAGCTGCCACCGTCGTGGCCAAACTAAACTGTCCCAAATGGGGACGCCGGCAAATAACTCAACTTGGGCTCACAAGGTTACCGTCGCCTACCGGGCCAGGGTAGCACGCACGCATAACCTTCCCTCTTTGGTGGTACCGATAAGAGGCAAGACAACAGACCAAGTTAGGGCCTTCCCATAAAGGCAAATACCGCTGCACTGATGAGCTCGGTTCGGTGGCACTATGACTCGATCCAGCCGACGGAGGAGGTTGTTGTTATTAAGTCACATTCTTTTACTGCAATAACAATAGCGGTGCATAATGAAAACATAACAACCTATCTCCATATTGTCACCTACGAGTCTCTAGTGCGATAATATGATGAGTACCAACAAATAATGCAAACAGTAATACAAACTATCAGGAGTTTAATTATTTCTAGCACAAACATATTCATTAATTAAACACGCAAGAATAACACAGAGCAATGCTTTAGGGCTTATATCAGATGGTCGGCTTACCTAGAGGTCGATGATTTGGGTGTGAAAATGCACTGGTAAAATTTCAGCTCATTTGGATGCCCTATGAAGGTACTTCCTTCACAGAGCTTCCTGCTGGACAGAAACTAGATGGAATTTGTGGAAGAAATTGGCTAGATAAAATGATATGAATTTTTGCATGCTCACATCATATAGGGAATGTGAGGTCCTGGATTAATTTCAAGAATCATGGAGCAATATAAAATATAGTTGCTTCACAACCTCAAAATAGGTCCAGAAACAAGAACTGGATGATGTACTCAAAATTTGAACTATGGAACTTGGGTTCTTCATGGAAATGGTGAAGATATGGATAGGAGAAGCTCCACAAATTATTTGGGATTTTTCCTGGCTACCAAAATGGTAGTTCCTTTGGAAGGTGCCCAAATTGCAATATTGGCTTTAAATAGGAAAATGCAATTTCCTTCATTTAATTATGGCCAATATTTTTATGAGAGCTCAATATGATCACAAAGAATATCTCCACAAGTTTTCATGAACTTTGGAGATGGATAGATATTTTCCTGGATTTAATTCCTTTAACTGGCAGAAAAAGGAATTAATTTTAAATGAAAAATATTGCAAAAGACTTGGCAATATTTTTACATATCCAGGGTTTATAAATATGGGATGATCACTAGGAAAAGTTTGGGAGGCAACAGATCAAAGAAAATTAGGGTTCCTTTATAACGGAAGGAACTAGAGTTTCCCTTCCGATAACTCCGGAGGTAGGGTTTCGGTGGCAAAGTCCTGAGAACATATCTTGGGTGGCAAGGTTGGTCCAGAGAGAATCTCTGGTTGGCTAAGAAAGGCAAGATTAAATGACCATCTTCATATACCCAAGAGCAAGAGAAAATGCAATAACATCGAAAAAAAGACGGGAGTCAAATCCCGCGAAGGAAAAAAAACAAGGAGCGAAAACCAGGGTGTCACAGTGGAGTGGACCGCGGGCCACGGCACTATGGCCCGAAGGGGCGACGTAGCGGCAGCAGGCGGGTCGGGGCGACAGTGGGAAGACATCGGGGCGGCGGCGGGGACGACGGGCCGCGACGCTACGGCCCGAAGGGGTGGCAGAGCGCGGGTCGGTGCAACCGCGGGGACGGCCTCGGGGCGGCGGCGTGGACCGCGTGTCGCAGCACTATGGCCCGAAGGGGCGATGCAGCGGCGACGCGCGAGTCGGTGCAGCCACAGGGAAAACCACGGGGTGGCGGCGCTGTGGCCCGACGGGGCGACGCAGCGGCAGCCCGTTGCTCGATCGGTGGAGGGGGCGCGCTGAACTCGGGAACGATCTTCACAGAACCTACGGAGGCGCGCGCAAGCGACTAGGTGATCAATCTGGCCGCTCGCAAGATCAGGGTTGCCGGTTGGGGATGAGGTGGCTGAGCCACCGAGGCCACGCGCGAGGGACGGGCGAACAGCCGGCGCGTGCACGCGGCCCATGCCCGAGATGGGCGCAAGCTGCACATCACAACGCAGCCAGTCCATGCATTATGTGCGGCGCGGCGCCAGGGCCGGCAGACAGATGCAGCCGAGCGGGGTGGAGGTGAGGTGATGCAAAATCCTGATCAGATGAGTGCGACGACGGTCGGCACAGAGCGACGGGCGGGCAGACGCGTGAACAACAGCCTGGAAGGGCCGCCGCATCGCGCGAGGCTGCCGGGTCGGGGAGGAGGTCGGGTGGTCGCATCGGTGTTGGAGTAGAGGCGCGCGGGTGTCGACGGTGGCGGCGGGCGACGCAAACCGATCTTAGATCGGAAAACCAAAAAGTAAACGCCGATGTCGGTGTATAAAACATGGGTATTTTATACCCTGACTTATGCACAGACAGTAGTGGCCTCCTTGCCGGCCGAGCCATGCCGGGGACCGCCAAGGCCAATATTCAAGACTAGATTGCAGGAGCTCAAGACAAAGCATCAACGAGCACTCGACTACTACCAAAGAACAGAGACTTTCCTTACCGGCAAGACTAAACCGGCAAGGGGAATACCCGGCAAGCTCAGCGCCGGCAAGCTTATACCAGTCCTCCAGTGCTCCACCTCACTGCACAAGTGTTCGCTAATGGGTGAGGTGTCGGCCGCGCAGGCTGGTTGGTGAGGCTTGTCGGGCACGTGTCAGCATGCTGGGATAGGATTTGCCTTGACACACGTCCAGGAGGCGTGTCAGGATAATACGAGGTAGCTGGGCAAGCGGTGCTGCCGCGACTACCTCTCCACACGGTACCTAAACAGTGCATTTAATGCTTTTGTCCTAAATTGGCAGAGTTAGGTATGATAGCACTGTTTGCTATCTAGTCATTATGTAATTACTGTTTTGCCACTGTGGTAACCCCTTGAGCTATAAAAGGAGGACCAAGGCCACAGTAAGGGGGATTCGGACCCCTTTTCAAACACAAGCACCTCTCGCGTAGCTGCTCCTCTCCGCACCTTTCCGGGGGAAGCGCTCCTTGTACTGTGCTTGTACACTTCTAATACACCAAAAGCAGGAGTAGGATTTTACGATTCTCAGCGGCCCGAACCTGGCTAAATCCCTTGTGTTTTCCATTATTCTTGCTCTTTGTGCACGTTGATATCCCCCGCCGAACCACAAGGGGCTGCATGGCCCCATAGATGGTCGTACCACCACGACATCTTTCGCGCGCCAAGTAGGGGAGTAGCGCTTGTGCGAATCTTGATCAGTGGATTACGCGTCTTTTTCATCATCATCACCAACCTCATCGTCGTCCTCCTCATCGTCGATGGCGCCCAAGAAGAAGGGCATCACGATGACGGCCACCCCGCACGCATCCGCTGGTGGCGCAGGCGGCACAGCCAATGCGGGCGGCGCGGACACCACGGTTGGCACGACTAGCACAGGCGGCGCGGTCGCCATGCCCACCGCGGTCGGCGCAGGGGACGAACACGCTGGAGGCAGCCGACCTCCTCGGTCCTCTGGCGAACGGAGCCGCGACGGCGTGGCCGGAGCGGATGGACGTCCTCCTCCTCTTCCTCCTCGCCGCGTAGACGAACGCAGCCACCGGAGCAGCAATGCCCGGGCCGGCGCGAGCCGAGATCCCGCTGCGGCGACGTCCAAGGATGCATCTTCAGGACAGACGCCGCGCCCCTCACATAATGGGCGCAGTACAGCCCCGAGCGGCGCCAACGACTCCGGGCAGCGGCGACCTCATGGCAAGACTCCTGTGGATCAAGCCCCAAATCCTCAGGCACTGCCTCCGCCTCGGCGACCAGCCGCTGATCGTGAGCCGTGGCGCTCCTACTGGCTCCGCCAGAAGTAGAGCGACGTCTCGCTCTTCGCTCCCGGCCATGCCAGCCACGGCGGCGGAAGCAATGGCGCGAGCCCAGATGCTGCTGAACTTCCCTCCAGCGGCAGTGAAGATGGATGAGTGGAGAGCCACCATCCAAAGCTTGATTAGATTTGTCGAAGCCGGTAAATCACAGCAAATGGAGCCCTCACGGCGTCCGCAAGCGGCACTGGCATCTCCAGTTGGTGGCCGTGTGGACGGTACCACGCTAACAGTGCAATCGCCACCGCGGCAACCGCCTCAACAACAGCAATGTCAATAGCCGCGGCAAGCCCAGCAGTCTTTTGGACCCGACAAGATGTCGATGGCGTCATCGGACCCACGGGCGCGGCAAGATCAGTGGCAAGTGCTGCGAGACAGGCGGGCAGAAGACGCCCGCACCACCATCGAACGGCGCCAAGAGGCGCGCCGTCAATCCGACGCGTGTAACGGCCCCATCGTTGATGAGCCTGTGCCAGGGGTTGGCGGATATCTACCTTACGAGGTTGGGTGTCCCGCCTTCACTCGTTTGCTGCGGCAAGTCTGATAGCCGTCCGTTCGAGCCTTCAAGCCAGAAGTGCCGGAAAAGTATGACGGCAAGCTGAACCCGGTAGAGTTTCTGGGCATCTACACGATTGCTGTACAAGCTGCCAGAGGAAGAGATGAGAAAATCCTCGCCGACTACTTTCCATTGGTATTAAAGCCCAACGTGAGATCTTGGCTGATGAACTTGCCGGAGAACTCCATTTCTTCGTGGTCAGATCTCTGCAACGAGTTTGTTGGTGCCTTCACCGGAGGCCACAAGGCCCCTGGACAGCCAGCGACCTACAGGTGATCCCGCAAAGAGATGGTGAAACTTTGCGCAAGTACATCCAGAGATTCAGCTGTGTGCATCGTAATATTCCAGATGTACACCCCGCAGCCGTGATTGCAGCCTTTCACACAAATGTGCGCAATCGAAGGATGCGGGAGAAAATGAACGTCAAGCTGCCCAAGACCGTCAACGAGCTCTACACATTGGCGGATAAGTGTGCACGTGCTGAGGAAGGAAGAAGGCTTCCCGGGGAGGACGCTGGCGCCGAAGTAGATTCTGAGGACGATGATGTTGCCACCTCGAGGAAGAAGGGCCAAAAGCGCAACAGGAAGCGCAAAGGCAAAACTGTAATGGCCGTCGAAGGTTCCGGCAACTCTGAGTCCACCAAGAAAGCCAAGACTAAGAACTCCGGCAAGGAGGCTGCTGTATGCGCCGCTTGCCAGGAGGCGGCGGCAAACAAGAAGGCCGGCAAATCGGATGGGCCATACTGCAAGATTCACCGCAACAAGGGCCACGATCTCCAAGAGTGCCGACAAGTCGAGCACCTTGTTGAGAAGCAGAAGGCCGAGTATGAAAAGCGTGACAAAGAGAAAGGTCAAGATGGTGCTGGTGGGTCCGGCAAAAAGGGTTGTGGTGGTCCAGGAGGCCGTCGCGGCAAGGCCAAGCAGCAGAAAGAAACACCTGCTAGAGGCCGAGACAAGAAAGAGGAAGATGATGGGAGCGACGAAGAGGATGATGATGAGACCAGCGAACAAGAATTCCAGAAGGCAACCGACGCCATGTGCATTGACGGAGGAGCGTCCTTGCACTCCTCTCACCGCCAACTTAAGCAGTGGGCGCGTGAGGTTAATGCGGCGGAACCGGCAATGGGGTCTCAAAAACCACTCAAATGGTCACACACGCCTATCATCTTTGATGTTGAGGATCACCCTGATCGCGCAACTGCGGTCGGGTGTTTGCCGTTGTTGGTTTCACCAACAATTCACAACCTCCAAGTAAGGAAGATGTTAGTTGATGGTGGGGCCGGTCTGAATCTGATCTCTCCAGAAGTAATCAAGAGGCTGCAGATTCCCGATGAGGAGCTCGAAAAGACAGGCACTTTTCAAGGAGTGAACCCGGGAAGAAGCCAGCCCAAGGGAAAGATCACGTTGCCGGTAACATTTGGCGGGGAACTGAACTACAGGACAGAAAAGATTGTGTTTGACCTCGTCAAGATCCCCTTGCCATACAATGGAATTCTTGGCGCCCAGCCTTGGCAAAATTCATAGCAGCATCTCACTATGCTTACAACACATTGAAGATGCCAGGGCCGATGGGTGTCATTTCCATCAATTCCGACAAGAAAGATGCAGTCATTTGCGTCGACAAGATGTACAGAGATGCGGTTGCAGCAGAAGCCGCCAAGGTGCCAGCTCCTGCCAAGAAGAAGGAAAAGAAGAACTCCGGCAAGACCTCTAGCAAGGATTCTGGGAAGCGCACCTCTTCGGAGTGCTGCGCACCCGTTGAAGACTTGCCAGAGTGCTCTGCCGGTAAGAAATCCAAAGCCACCGCACTGGCAACCAAGAAGGTGCCAGCGAAGGAGGACGGCACTGATGGTACCTTCACCATCAGTGCCACCCTTGACAGCAAATAGGAAAGCGCGCTCGTTGCCTTCTACGGGCGAATGTCGATGTGTTCGCATGGCGACCATCCGACATCCCTGGTGTTCCCAGGGAGGTAATTGAGCACCACCTTGCCATCTGTCCCCATGCTCGGCCCGTCAAGCAAAAAGTCTAGAAGCAAGCTTTGGAGCAGCAATAATTCATTGCCGAAGAAATCAAGAAACTTGAAGCGGCAGGCCTGGTCAGAGGAGTGCTACATCCCACTTGGTTGGCAAATCCAGTGGTGGTGCGCAAAGCAAACGGAAAGTGGAGACTTTGTATTGATTACACTGATAGCAACAAAGCATGCCCGAAGGATCCTTTCCCTTTGCCGCGCATTGACCAAATTGTAGACTCTACTTTCGGCTGTGATTTGCTCTCCTTCCTTGATGCGTACTCTGGATACCACCAGATATTCATGGCCAAGGAGGATGAGGAGAAAACCGCATTCATTACTCCATGTGGCACGTACTGCTTCGTACGTATGCCTTTCGGATTAAAGAGTGCCGGTTCAACATTTGCAAGAGCTGTCCAGGTTGGTTTTGAACCCCAGCTGCATAGGAATGTGGAAGCATACATGGATGACATAGTGGTCAAGGCCAAGGACAAGTCAACCCTCATTCAATATTTAGAAGAAACGTTTGCAAACTTGCGCAAAATCAACTTGAAGCTCAATCCCGAGAAGTGTGTGTTTGGCGTCCCATCCGGCAAGCTTCTTGGGTTCTTTGTATCTCAATGAGGAATTGAAGCAAATCCCGACAAGATCAAGGCCATTGAGCAGATTCAAGCCCCAAAAAGCATCAAGGATGTGCGGCGTCTTGCCGGTTGTGTTGCTACCTTGAGTAGGTTCATTTCAAGATCTGCTGAGCGCGCCTTGCCGTTTTTCAAGATTTTGAAAAAGGCAGGTCCAATGAAATGGACTCCGGAAGCGGAGGCCGCGCCGCAGGACTTGAAAAGATACCTCTCCTCTGCCCCAACACTAGTTGCGCCTAGACCACAAGAACCGTTGCTGCTATACGTAGCGGCAACGAACCAAGTGGCTAGTGCGGCATTAGTGGTGCAGAGGGAACTCGATGACAAGGAAGCGGCCACGGCAAACCCGTCCAGTGACGAACCGGAATCTTCTCCGGCAAGGTCTGGTGCCGACAAGTCGAAGATAGCGCAAGCAAATGAAACTGATCAACAAGTAGTGCCGAAGAAGAAGGTGGTGCAGCAACCCGTGTATTTTGTTAGTTCCCTTCTGCAGGGGGCTAGATCAAGATACTCTGGAGTGCAAAAACTGCTTTTCAGCCTTCTTATGGCCTCGAGAAAGCTGCGCCACTTCCAAGCACTTCAACCATCCAGAGCAGAGCCTTGGCGGAATTCATCGCTGAATGGACGCCAACGCAAGACGAAGAGACTCAAGAAACAGCTCTCCCCGACAAAGAGACAACAAAAGAATGGATCATGTACTTTGACGGTGCCTTCTCGCTGCAAGGCGCTGGTGCCGGAGTGCTGCTTGTCGCACCCACCGGAGAGCACCTCAAGTATGTGGTTCAAATGCACTTTCCCAGGGAGCAAGCTACAAACAACACTGCTGAGTACGAAGGACTCCCTGCCGGTCTTCGGATCGCAGTGGACCTCGGAATCAAAAAATTGATCATCCGCGATGACTCACAGCTTGTTGTGAAGCAAGTGAATAAGGATTACCAGAGCCCGTTGATGGAAGCATATGTGGAAGAGGTGAGGACATTGGAAGAACACTTTGACGGGTTGCAAACAAAGCACATTCCTCGTGCGGAAAATAGCATTGCTGATAGCCTGTCAAAGTGTGCCGCGCAAAAGCTTCCCGTGGAACCAGGAACTTTTGTGCTCCTTTTGAATCAACCCACAGTTACTCCGTCAACACAGGCCAGTAAGAGAAGGAAGTTGAACACCGGCAAGTACTTTCCGGCAGAGCTCCCGAAAGCCACCAGCGAGGGTGTTGCCGGGGACAACAACACGGCCGCCGGTGAGCAGCCGCTTAGCGCAGGACCACATGTTCTTTCCGCGGAAGCAAGTGCTCCCGCGACCGAAGAGATGCCTTTAGTCCTTGTCGTCGAGCCACAGGCACCGGCTTGGGCACAGCAGATAGTCCATTTCCTTCAAATAGGAGAACTTCCCGATGAGCAAGCAGAAGCTGAGAAAGTAGCCCGCCAGTCAAGTATGTATCAGTTTATGGATAACACTCTATACAGAAAGCGCAATCAGCCGTCAAGTTCTTCAAAGGATTAGTTTGCCGTTTCGGGGTTCCTAACAGGATAATCACTGACAATGGCACGCAATTCACGAGCCGCACCTTCATGCAGTATATTCAAGACCTTGGCAGCAAAATCTGTTTTGCATCTATTGCTCACCCGACAAGCAACGGCCAGGCGGAAAGGATGAATGCTGAAGTGCTGCATGGCCTCAAGACAAAAACTTTTGACAAGCTGCGCAAGTGTGGAAGGCACTGGATTGATGAGTTGCCGGCGGTTCTTTGGTCACTCAGGACGACACCAAATCCAGCTACCGGCGAAACACCCTTCTCCCTAATCTATGGTGCAGAAGCGGTGCTCCCCACGGAACTCATATACAGGTCACCTCGAGTGCTCGCTTATGATGAAGCTGAGCAAGAGCAGCTGCGGCAAGCCGACGCGTTGCTCCTTGAGGAAGATCGTCTTCGGGCGGCTGTGCGAGTTGCACGCTACTAGCAAGCCTTGCGCCGCTACCATAGCCGCAAAGTGCATGCCCGAAGCCTTGTGGAAGGCGACCTTGTTCTTCGGCGCGTTTAGTCCGCCTAGGGATCAAACAAGCTGACGCCAAAGTGGGAAGGCCCTTATTGGGTAGTACGAGTCACCAGACCTGGCGCAGTCCGTCTGGAGACCGAAGATGGCACCCCAGTGCAGAACTCATGGAATATTGAGCATCTTCGCAAGTTCTACCCGTGAGGCGCAGTTGCCAGGCCTCCTGGCAACCCCTTTTGTACAAGCTTTGTCGGCAAGACATGTAACCCTCTGTACAAAGCCAGGCGCAGATCCTGTGCATAATAAAGCTAAGTATTTCGCAACTCATTGTACATATTCATTTCTATATGTGAATACATGTGATGTTGTGACTTATACTTTAGTTTGTATGGAATGGCTGATGAACCGTCAAGGTTCCCAAACCACTCTTTTCTCTTCTTTCTTTTTCTTAAAAGGACAAGGGAATCCCTCGCGCACAAGTTTCCCGGGGGGCAGTGGACATGGGGTACCATTTTAATGACGTTCAAGTGATCATTTCATGCAGCAAGAGAAACGACACAACGAAAAGCTAAGTTGCAAAGCTTTGAATTTTTTTCCTCAATTACATTTGCGATTCCCCTTGAACAATTCTGCGCTTTGTATGAGAAACTTGCACGCGAGAGGAACCTTGTCGCGGTCAGTCCGTGCCCTTGTTTGCCTCGAGTCCGCTCAGCAAGCTTGACGGCTGCGTTCTGGCCCGGCAAGTTACCTTGCTGGTGGCGGCACCTGCAGCAGGCTGCTAAGGACCCGTTCCTCGAAGCGCTCGCGGTAGGTGTACACACCGGCAAGCTTCCGAACAAGTGTAGGGAACACAATGATGCAAAGGCAAAATAGGACAAGGGAAACGGCGTACATACATTCAAGCAGCGCAAGTTATATTACATCACAGAAATAGTGCACGGCTAACAAATGATCAAATGTATCTTGTACATGACAGCACAATGGTGGATATAGCGACAAGCTTAGTCTCGACGATTGCCTTGAACCCTGGGGATTTGGAGAACCTTGTCGGCAAGAGGGGCAGCGATCTTGTCGGCAGCGGTGACGTCTGTGCTATCCGGCAACCTCCTGAAGACCTCGGAGAGATCAAGGCCGGGATTGCGATGAGCGATCTTGAGTAGCACTCTATACACGACCTCACGTGCAAATTTCTGGGATTCGTTGTCGGGCCCATGGACCCCGGGGTATCCAGGCCCGTCTGCCTTTGGCCCAGGGCGCGACGCCTGGAGTGGGCCCGGCGGGCCGTCGCCACCAAGTGTTTCACCAAGACCCCTCATGAGGCCCTGGCCTCCTGAGGCCCCCTCCTCAGGGAGTAGCAGGCTACGCTCAGCACCACCATCAACGGCCTCGCGAGGTCCCCTCACGAGGCGGCTTCCCGAGTGGCCTCACGAGGTGGCTCCCCGAGGTGGCCTCACGAGGCCCCCTCTCCAAGCGGTCCCCCGAGGCATCCTCCCGATGGCTTACAAGGCAAGGAAGATCTGGCTCAGTCGCGTGGTCTCAGCCCATCACGTGGGTGACGCGCGCGGCGACGGGCAGCAGCAGAGGCCACGCCAGCAGGCGCGGATGCAGATGGTTTCCTCTTTTGTGTTAGGGAAGCAAGGCCAGCTATCTACTCTCCAAAGCAACCCCAAAGGTTGCCCGATCGGCGAAGGAAGACCAAGACGGCGGGCGCGCAGGGCGGAGGTCATCACCAAGCCCACCGGCGCGTCATGGATCATGCTTTGGCAGGCGAAGACCACCTTTAGTCAGGATAGCCTGAGCGCCTGTCCCCTTTCAAAACCGCCAAGTGTGGCAACCCTTCCCGCCTAAGTTTCCAGGGGGAAGAGGACCAAGGCCAGCATAAAAAGGGCAGTGCTGCCATTGTAGAGGGGGTTCGGAACCTGTTCTTCCTCCTTCACCGTGTATGCGAGAACTCTCTTGCCCAGTGCAATACAACACACAAGCAGGAGTAGGGTCTTACAACGCAAGGTGGCCCAAACCTGGGTAAACCACTGTGTCCTCGCCCGTCCTACGCTAGCGCGCCCTCGCCGTAGTCTCGCCGTAGCGCTGCCGTGATAGGAGACGAAGTAGTAGAACGAGCTCACCCCAGTGTTCGAACCTTTGGGTCCCCGGAGCCCGACTTCCGACATTTGGCGCGCCAGGTAGGGGTGCGCTACTGTTCTTCTGCTCCGCCCGCAGCTCCACCATCCCCATGGCCGACGCACGACGCGAGCGCGCCGCGCGCAGGGCTGACCGCGTGGCCCAGACCGAGCCAGTGGCCCGCGGCAATCGCCGCCGTCCCGAAGCCGAGTTTGCTGCCGCCAACGACCCCGCTGCCCGCGAGCAGCAGGCATCTTCCCACCACCCGTCCGTGCGGGCGGACGGCCACACCGCCACGGCCTCCTCCCTCGCCAACCGTGGGCCGCCGAACCCGCAGGCCGCGCAGCTCATGGCGCGCGAGCAGCTCCGCTACCGTCCTGATGACGCCGGCTACAACGCCTGGCTCGGTCGCATCACCGAGCTCGTCAACGTCGCCGGGGACGCCCCGACACCTTCTCACTCGCTCCGCCCTCCACCGTCTCATGCTGGGGACCTGGCGCACGGCGCTCCCCTGCCGCCTCCTCTACGTGACGAGCGCGCCGGGCCCCAGCGCAGTGCGCGGGCTCTTGAGCCGTCCCGCGGCGCGTCTTCTCCGGACCACTGCGAGCCCAGCTGCCAGATCATCCGCCACGCGCCCCCAACGCGCGAGTACTCATCGAGCGCCAACGCCAGCGCCAGGACTAGGCCGTTCAAGACGTTGCAGTGGCCGGGCGTCAAAACCGCGCCGCCCTCGTTGGCGGCGTCCCCTCGAGCGGCGTGGGCTGCCGTGCCTTCACCCGCGAGCTGCGTCGCGTGGTCTGGTCCACGAAGTTCAAGACCGAGCTGCCTCCGCGCTACGACGGCACCCCCAACTCTACGGAGTTCCTCCAGCTCTACACGCTGAGCGTCGAGGCGGCGAACGGCGACGACAAGGTCATGGTGAACTGGTTCCCCATGGCCCTCAAGTACGGCCCGCGCTCCTGGCTCATGAACCTCCCCGAGGCTTCCATCTCGTCGTGGGCCGAGCTCTGCAGCCAGTTCATCGCCAACTTCAAGGGCACACAGGACCGCTCCCTCACCATCAACGACCTGCGGCGTGTTCGACAGCGCCCAGACGACACCCTCCGCAAATACATCCAGCGCTTCAGTCAGGTGCGCAACAAGATCCCACGCGCCTCCGATGCGGCCGTCATCTCCACGTTCTCCACCGGCGTCACGGACATCAAGATGCGCGAGAAGCTCGCCATCAACGGTGAGCTCGACTCCGTGCTCGAGCTGCTCGACCTCGCCGACAAGTGCGCCAAGGTTGAAGAAGGCCGCCTCTTCGTCCACAACGACCCCGACGCGGCGCTCGACGGCGCCAAGGCCAAGAGCAAGGACGTCAAGCGCAAGGGCCCTGCCGTGCTTGCGGCGGAGCCCGAGCAGAAGCGCGGCCGTCACCTCGACGATCCCAGGAAGGACAACCGGCCACTCTACGCCTTTCACAACGTCCGCTCCCACTGCACCGAAGACTGTCATGAGCTCAAGTTGCTCCGCGACGAGCGCCAGAGCCGCTGAGACGACCGCAACGGCCGCGGCGCCGGCCGCGGAGGTGGCCGCAGCGTCAACCGCTGGGACAGCCGCCACAATAATGGTGGCTACCGCCAGGGCTGGCGTGATCAGCCTCGTGAGGCCACCTGGCACGATCAGCCTCGTGAGGCGAATCCTCAGGCTAATGCCGCTCTCCCGCCGCTGCCTCTGCCACCTCGGAGGAACGACGTCAACCAGCCTGACGAGGCCGCCGGGGGCTACCAGGAGCCTTGCGCGGTCGCTTGCATCCTCGGTGAGTCCCAAGCCCCCGCGTCCATTCGCCACTTCAAGCAACTCTCTCGCGAGGTGTACGCCGCCCTCCCGAGGCATGAGGTCGCGCGGCCCCTCCAGTGGTCGCAGTACGCCATCACCTTCGACTCCAAGGACCACCCCAAGTCCATGGCCTCCACAGGCGTGCTCCCCATGTTGTGCACTCCCACCATCAGCAACGTCGCGATCACCAAGACCCTCATCGACGGGGGTGCCGGCCACAACGTGCTCTCCATCGAGACCTTCGAGACGCTCCAGGTGCCCTATGACCAGCAGATGTCGTTCAGGCCCTTCTCCGGAGTGACCGATGGCTCCACCATTCTGCTGGGGCAGGTGCGCCTCCCCGTCACCTTCGGCACCCGCAAGAACTACCACACCGAGCTCATCGACTTCGACGTGGCGCACATCGGCCTACCCTACAATGCCATCTTGGGCTACCCAGCTCTCACCAAGTTCATGGCGGCCACTCATCACGCCTACAACGTCCTCAAGATGCCAGGCTACAGCGGCATCATCACCGTCGCCTGCGATGAAAAGGACGCAGCCAGCACCCTCGAGCGCGCCTACAAGGCTGCCGCTGTCGCGCACCCAGCCGACGAGGACGCGGCCGAGCCTTCCGAGGCCGCGCCCGCGAAGAAGAAGCAGCTGTTCTCTCAAGACCGCGCCGAGACGAAGAAGGTGTCAGTGGACGGCAGTGGCTCCGGCCCCGCCTTCACCATCGGCACGGGCCTCCCTCCTGCATAGGAAAGCACGCTCGTCACCTTCCTTCGGGCAAACTCGGATGTTTTCGCCTGGAAAGCATCCGACTTGTCCGGTGTGCCGAGGGAGGTGATCGAGCACCACTTAGCGGTGTGCCCCAATGCACGCCCGGTCAAGCAGAAAGCGCGGCGCCAGGCGCCAGAGAAGCAAGAGTTCATCGTCAATGAAGTCCAGAAGCTCCAAGAGGCCGGAGTCGTTCGCGAGGTGCGCCATCCCGAATGGCTCGCCAACCCAGTTGTCGTCCCCAAGAAGGGCGGCAAAGAGCGCATGTGCGTCGACTTCACCAGCCTCAACAAGTTCTGCCCTCAGGATCCGTTTCCACTGCCCCGCATCGATCAGATCGTGGATTCCACCGCCGGGTGCGATCTGCTATGTTTCCTGGATGCCTTCTCAGGCTATCATCAGATCAAGATGGCGGCCGAAGACGTGGAGAAGACGGCCTTCATCACCCCCTGCGGCATATTTTGTTACGTCTGCATGCCCTTCAGTTTAAGGAGCACGGGCGCCACCTTCCAGCGGCAAATGCGCATCACTCTAGGGCCTCAGATGGGGAACAACGCGGAGGCCTACGTCGACGACATCGTGGTCAAATCTCGCGAGGCTGGATCCCTCATCGCGGACCTCCAGGAGACATTTGCCATCCTGCACAAGGTTAACCTCAAGCTCAACCCGGAGAAGTGCGTCTTCAGAGTCCCCTCCGGCAAGCTCCTCGGCTTCCTAGTCTCTCACCGGGGTATCGAGGCCAACCCAGAGAAGATCAAGGCCATCGAGAAAATGCGCCCTCCCCGGACCCTCAAGGAAATGCAGCGCTTGGCGGGGTGTATGGCGTCCTTAGGGCGTTTCATCTCCAAGTTTGGCGAAGGAGCCCTGCCCTTCTTCAAGCTCCTGAAGAGGTCCGGCTCCTTCAAGTGGACTCCTGAGGTAGACGCCGCCTTTGAAGCCCTCAAGAGGTACCTCACGAGCCCGCCCATCATGGTCGCGCTGTGGTCTCGTGAGCCCTTGCTCCTGTACTTGGCGGCTACCCCCCAGACGGCCAGCGCGGCGTTGGTGGCGGTGTGGGAGGAGCGCGTCAGTGCCAAAGAAAAACCCTCGGCGCCCCTTCAGGCTCACGAGACCGCTGAGCCTCGCGGGCCCCCGGGGCCTCTCGAGCCTCCTGAGCCTCACGAGGCCGCCGTACCCCGCAAGCCTTCTGAGCCTCGCGAGCCTCCCGAGCCTTCCAAGGCATCTGACGGGCAAACCGTCATAACAGCTACGCGCCTCGTCGAGCACCCCATGTACTTCGTCAGCACAGTGCTAAGGGACGCGCGCGAGCGCTACCCTATGCAACAGAAGCTTCTCCTCGCGCTCTTCGTCGCCTCCAGGAAGCTGCGCCACTACTTTCAGGGTCAGCCCATCAAGGTCATTTCCTCCTACCCCTTGGAGCAAATTCTGCGCAGCCCCAACGCCGCCGGCCGCGTCGCCGAGTGGAACATCGAGCTGCAAGCCTTCCAACTGGAGTTCTCCACCACCAGAGTCATCAAAGGCGCGGCCCTGGCCGACTTCGTGGCAGAATGGACGGACACGTACGAAGACGAGCCTCGCAAGGCCCAGTCCCTCCTGCCAGGGGATGAGGCGCCTGGCGGATGGACCATGCATTTCGACGGCGCCTTCTCTTGTCAGGGCGCGGGGGCTGGGTTCATGCTCACCTCGCCCACAGGAGACAGGCTCTACTACGCTGTGCAGCTCTGCTTCTGGCACGCCGACAAGGTCTCCAACAATATCGCAGAGTATGAGGGCCCCATCGCCGGCCTCAAGGCCGCGTTCGCCCTAGGCATCAACCGTCTGACTATCAAGGGCGATTCGCAACTCCTCGTCAACTTCTCCAACAAAAGCTACAAGCCCAAGGACGAGCACATGGCCGCCTACCTGGAAGGGGTACATAAACTTGAAAAGCGCTTTCTTGGCCTGGAGCTGCAGCACATCCCCCGCGGCAGCAACAAAGAGGCCGACGACATCGCCAAACGAGCGTCGCGTCGCGAGCCCCAGAGCCCCGGCGTCTTTGAGGAAAGGCTCCTCAAGCCATCCGGGCACCCCCAGCCGCGAGCACGGCGCTCCTTCGCGAGGAACTACCGCCCGCGCCACCCACGGGCGCGCCAGACTGTGGCCCGGCCTCAGGAGCCTGCCTGCTGCTGGCGCTCGAGCCTCAGGCAGATAGCTGGGCCGCGGAGCTCAAGGCTTACTTGGTTCGCGGCACCTTGCCGGAGGAGGACTCGGAAGCGGAGCGCATGGCCCAGCAGGCCACCGCCTACTGCATACAAGATGGCGAGCTGTACCGCAGGCGCCCCAATGGTGTCTCGCTGCGATGCATAAGAGCAAGGGCGCGAGTTGCTGGCTGATATACATGGAGGGGACTGTGGCCACCACTCTTCATCGCGCACCCTCGTTGGTAAGGTTTTCCGCAGCGGCTTCTACTGGCCCACTGCTCTGCGCGACGCTACCGCACTGGTCCAAGCCTGTAGGGCCTGCCAATTCCACGCCAAGCAGATCCACCAGCCGGCGCAGGGCCTCCAAACGATCCCCCTCTCATGGCCCTTCGCGGTCTGCACATCCTGGGGCCTTTCCCTCGCGCGGCTGGTGGTTATCGCTACCTCTACGTCACCATCGACAAGTTCACCAAGTGGGCGGAGGTCGAGCCGGTGCGCACCATCCCGGCAGGCTCTGCCGTCAAGTTCATCAAGGGCCTCGTGAGCCGCTTTGGAGTTCCCAATTGCATCATCACCGACAATGGCTCATAGTTCACGAGTGGCCTCTTCAAGTCCTACTGCGCCAGCCTTGGCACGCAGATCTGCTACGCCTCGGTGGCGCACCCGCGAAGCAATGGCCAGGCCGAGCGCGCCAACGCCGAGGTCCTCAAGGGCCTCAAGACAAGGAGCTTCAAGAAGAAACTCGAGGCCTGTGGCAAGGGCTGGCTCGACGAGCTGCACTCCGTGCTATGGTCCATCCGCATGACGGCGAGCAAGCCTACTGGCGAGACGCCCTTCTTCCTCGTCTACGGCGCTGAGGCGGTCCTCCCACTGGAGCTTAAGCACGGCTCCCCGCGAGTCCTCGCCTTTGACGAGGCGCGCCAGAATGACTCGCGGGAGACCAATCTGCTGCTCCTCGAGGAGGGCCGCCGCCAGGCCGCCCTTCGTGCTGCGAGGTACCAGAAGGCCTTGCGTCGCTACCACAGCCGCAACATCCGCCATCGCACTCTCGAGGTCGGCGACCTCGTCCTGCGCAGGATCCTCTCCAGAGAGGGACTCCACAAACTCTCACCTATCTGGGAAGGCCCTTTCAGGGTTACTCACGTCTCCAGGCCCGGCTCAGCCCGGCTGGAGACGGAGGACGGAGTTCCTGTGCCTAACGCCTGGAACATCCAACACCTCCGCAAGTTCTACGTGTGACCCTCACGCGTATGAACGAAACGGGGCAGTACACGCCCCGGAGCCTCTCATTGCGTTCGCCTGATGGGCCCGCGAGAGCTCCAACCCACGCCTCAGTGGAAGCCCCATGCTCCGCGCTGGCGGAATGATCGAACCGCGATCATGCCCACGCCTAGTGGAAGCCCCATGCTCCGCGCTGGCGGAACAATCACTTGAGGGCGCCCCACGGGCCGCACCAACCTCGAGCTGATCCATGCCGGACGCTGCAGCTTAGCCCCTATCCTTTTGGTTGTGTAGCGAATTTTGCTGATTTTACCTTGATGAGTTATGTTACCTACTCAATTGCCTGTTAAATTCGATGCCGACCGGAGAGCGCCACACGCTCGCGACCCCTCCCCTGACCGATTCCGTGAGCGGGGGCTAGGCACGGTGCCTGTGCTCGGGTCCGTCCCTGTAGTGCCACCAAATCCAAGCGACTGAACTCTGGCTCGCGGGCCTGCTCCCGTGCATGCCACCTCACCAAGGTCCTTGGTGCCTTATCTCCTCACGCAACGGCCACGGGCGAGTTAGCAAGCGCGTGCCGCTCCCCCCATCGTGAACCTGTTGACATGCAGTCCCCCAGGAGGCAAGCTGCGCAGGGACCTCGCGGGTGGCCTCTCACGAGCCGGCCTCGCAAGGCGAAGATGCTTCGAACACCGAGTCTCGCGAGCTGCGCGAGCCCCTCATGAGCCGTGGCTCACCCGACGCCGCTCTCCGCCCAAAGCTAAGTGTGACTACCTCACGAGGCACCTTTACCGCCACGCAAGCTCTCTCCCCTCGCGATCCCGTGGGTGCCAGCGTTTTTTCTTCTACGTAAGTCGCTTGCACGCCAAAGGGGGGTTTCCTGAGCATCGCGCCTCTGGAGCTCTCACTAGCTCCCGGTGCCCCTCACCTACTGGCCTTGTCCCGGCATCGCGACCGGACATACCAGCGACGGCTGAGGCCCGCTCGGTGGCTGGGTCCTGACGGCGTAGAGCGCTGAGGCGAACAAAGAAAAAAAAACCAGCCTCACGAGAGGGCTTCGGGAGGGAATGCATACATCCTTGATCACAAAAGCGTTAAGCTGAGCATAGAAGACATTGTTTTCACGCCCCCGCGGGGCTACATCGGTTCAATGCAGGAAAATAAAAAGAAGGCCTAGGCAAGGCGCTGTCACCCCCAAGACTCCAGCGCGGGCGCCGCGCGCGTCCCCAAGAAGACGCTGCAGGCAAGTCGTCATCGCGTGCGCCTAGTCGGAGTCCTCTTCCTCGCTCTTGACGTGGGGGGAGTCACCGCCGCTTCTGCCTCCGCCGGAGGGGGCAGCACCGCCGGAGGAGCCGTCCTCGCTGGAGGAGCCGCTGTAGCTGTCCTCGCTCTCGGCGCAGCACTCCAGGCGGCTGCCGGAGAGCCCAAAGATCTTGACGAAAAGCGTGGCGGCCCCGTCGTAGTTGAACTAGAGTACGTGCCCACGCTTCAGGCCGCGGGCGAGGGCGAACGACTTCCACCCCTGCCTCAGGAACATGAAGCCCGAGGCGGTAAGCTCCGTCGCCACCCAGGAGGGGCCGTTGCAGCAACCGTCGGCCTGCACCCACAGGCCCAAGGGCACGCGGTCCACCATCGCCGCCGCGAAGGAGTCCGGGAGCCGGAGCCAGGTGCAGGGGCTGCGGTGCATGTTCACGATGAACTCGCGTGCCGCCTCCGCCGAGTGGCTCCCAGTCTGGGGCGGAAAGGCAGCCGCGACCGCCTCGGCCTTGCGCGCCTCGCCCTCCGCGCCCGCAAGCGGCGCCCCTTCCGCGACTGCCAGGCCCGGCGCTGGCGGCCGTCAAGGATCGACCACGCCCCCGGGGCGGGACCTGCGATGCGGCGGCGGAAGCACGGCCGCGCCCTCGTCCTCTCGCCATCTCTTCGGTAGTTCTAGCAAGGAGACGAGGAAGCTGGAGGAAGGAGAAGATGAGTGGGGGGCTCCGGCTCTCCCTTCCCCCCTTTCTATCTCGGCGCGGGACTCCCCTCGTCGTTCCGCCTTCTCCGGCGCCGAGATTTATGTCAGCTCGGAAGTTCCCGAGGCGTCATGGGGAAGTGGGGGCGTCGCCCGTCACATCGTGCGCCACGCGTCGCGCCTGGCCGCAGGCGGTTAGGGCCCGCGCCGTTTCGCCCCCCTGTAGGCGGGAACGTGCGCGCCGCGGGCCCGGGGGCTACTGTCGGGCCCATGGAACCCGGGGTATCCAGGCCCGTCTGCCTTTGGCCCAGGGCGCGACGCTTGGAGTGGGCCCGGCGGGCCGTCGCCACCAAGTGTTTCACCAAGACCTCTCATGAGGCCCTGGCCTCCTGAGGCCCCCTCCTCAGGGAGTAGCAGGCTACGCTCAGCACCACCATCAACGGCCTTGCGAGGTCCCCTCACGAGGCGGCTTCCCGAGTGGCCTCGCGAGGCGGCTCCCCGAGGTGGCCTCACGAGGCCCCCTCTCCAAGCGGTCCCCCGAGGCATCCTCCCGATGGCTTACAAGGCAAGGAAGATCCGGCTCAATCGCGCAGTCTCAGCCCATCACGTGGGTGACGCGCGCGGCAACGGGCAGCAGCAGAGGCCGCGCCAGCAGGCGCGGATGCAGATGGTTTCCTCTTTTGTGTTAGGGAAGCAGGGCCAGCTATCTACTCTCCAAAGCAACCCCAAAGGTTGCCCGATCGGCGAAGGAAGACCAAGACGGCGGGCGCGCAGGGCGGAGGTCATCACCGAGCCCACCGGCGCGTCATGGATCATGCTTTGGCAGGCGAAGACCACCTTTAGTCAGGATAGCATGAGCGCCTGTCCCCTTTCAAAACCGCCAAGTGTGGCAACCCTTCCCGCCTAAGTTTCCAGGGGGAAGAGGACCAAGGCCAGCATAAAAAGGGCAGTGCTGCCATTGTAGAGGGGGATCGGAACCTGTTCTTCCTCCATCACCGTGTACGCGAGAACTCTCTTGCCCACTGCAATACAACACACAAGCAGGAGTAGGGTCTTACACCGCAAGGTGGCCCGAACCTGGGTAAACCGCTGTGTCCTCGCCCGTCGTACGCTAGCGCGCCCTCACCGTAGTCTCGTCGTAGCGCTGCCGTGGTAGGAGACGAAGTAGTAGAACGAGCTCACCCCAGTGTTCGAACCTTTGGGTCCCCGGAGCCCGACTTCCGACATTCGTCAGCAAAAGAAGCAGACCTATCCTCATGATACATCTTCATGGCGTCAATAAGACCCTCGAAGAACTTGGTTAGCCGGACGCTGGTGGCCTCCTTGTTGTTGACGGTGAAACCCCAGCTCTTCATGTCCATCTCTATGATTTGAGAGCAGATGCGCTCGGCAGCATTGACAAGCCTGCCGGTCCAGAGGAAGAGGTTCTCGTGTAGTTGGGCGTATTTGTTCTCAGCCTCCGTCTTCGAGGCCTCTTCCTCCTCCAGCTTCTCTGTCAAGACCCTCTCCCTCTCCTTGGCGGACTCTGAAGCTGCTACCACGGTGGCCAATTGGGATTTCAGATCCCCAATTGTCTTGACGGCGGTATCGAGCTCTTGGTTCTTGGACGATAGCTACGCTTGCAAATCCCCTAGAGTGCGGGCTGCCTTCAGCGCTTCGTCTTTGAGAGCCTCGACCTCTTTGCCGCTGCCGACAAGATCCTCCTTCAGTTTGCCCACCTGGGATTCCAGTTCTGCCTTGGCGGAGTCGGTGGTAGCGGCCTTGTCGGCGGCCTCCTTGAGTTTGGCGGCGTTCTCCAAGGCCTGGGCTTCAATGGATTTCTTGTGCCCGTCCTCTAGCTCTTGGGTCCGCTGCTTAAGGAGCGCCTCGATCTCTCCATCCTTGCCGCGAAGAGTGGTGGCAAGGGCTTCATCCCGTGCGGCAAGATCCTTCTCTTTAGCGTTGGGCAGCGTTTCGTGCTCCGTCAGCTTGCCGTCACGGGTTGCTGCTCTTTCGGTGGTGGCATTGGGGTTGCGGTTCTGCTGACTGTACCATGTGCGCAGCTCGTCCGCCTTCTCTCTCAGCTTCCGGTCAACCGAATCTGCAGCTTTAAGCTCCTCGTGCACCTTGTCCCACCTCCGACTATACCGTTCCTGGATGCCTTTGAAACCGACAGCCATGATTTCCATGAAAGCAAGGTCTTCGGCATTGTCGGCCGCGTCGGTGGATTCCTCAGTTCTTTGGACCAAAGGGAGCAAGATCCAAGCTATCTCTTCATCAAAACTTGGCCCCACGGTGCTAGAGGAACTGGGGGCTCCGGACCCGTGCTGAGGAACGACCAACGCCAAGTTGCTTGACGGAACTTGCAGGATCGGCACCGCTAATTGATTGCCGGGAGTCAGCGTGTCAGCGTTGGCGGGCGTCTCCACCACATCCCCCCTGGCGGGATCGGACGTGCTGCCAGTAGGCCTCTCAGGCTCGTCGGGAAATGTCCCGGTCTCCTTGGCAATCTGCGTGGGGCCCTCTTCAGCGGTGATCTTGGCGGCTTCCTCGGCGGCATCCCTTGCAATATTGGCCACCTCCACAAGAACTTCACCTTCGTCAGGGGAGGCTTGAGTTGTGGATCAAGGCGGAAGCAAGGGTGAGATAGAATTCGAAATCATGAGTCAAGGTCAAGAAAACAAAAAGAAAAGAGAAAGAAGAAATGTTCCATGGAAGATGCCCGAAGACAAGAGGATTACCCGTTGGCGTCTGTTAAGGAGGGGCGTCCCCTCCCCCGGCAGCTTGCATTGCCGGTGTGTGGTCGTCTTCAGCCCCGCTTGTCGGGATGACCTCCGCGCGGGCAGGCTCATCGATGGAGGCCCTTGTCAGAGAGGCACTCTCCGGAACGCTGGTTGACGGGGGGACCACGGCAGGGTCCACCTCCTGGCGGTCTTCTTCTTGGCGAGACTCCCCCACCTCCTTGTCGAGCTCAGGGGGAGGAACTTCAGTACCGGCGCCAGTGGGCAGGGTCTGTTCCACATCCTCACGCTGGGGGCTGGGCTGGGGGCTGATGACAGTGGTTTCGGCCGTCACAACCCCCTGCTCAGCGCTCGCTGCAGGATCCTGTGCTAATGCAGGCCTGGCCCGCTTTGACCGATGCACAAGTGGCTCTGGATCCCTGTCGAGACAGAAGAAATCAAGTTAGAACGACAACTGGATAGAAACGAAACTTGCCGGAGATAAGCTAAATCACTTACTCCTCCTCCTCCTCCTCAGACGCGCCAAGGACGTGGAAGTCGTACATCACTGGTAGGGGCGACTCCCTCGCCCTCTTGAGCGCTGGGGGAGGTGAACCCGTCGGCTGGGAGAACTCGACTTCCTCGACAACCTCTTGCCGGGGAGATGGAGGTTGAGTTCAGGGACGCCAGGAAGATTGCCGGCGCACTTCTTCTTGGCTGCCAGTCTTTGTGGTTGTCTTCTTCACCATGGGGCCAGCTCTTGGCGAGGAAGCACGCACCGGCTCTTGGCTGACCGCCCTCCGAAGACGACGCCTCCTCTTCGGGGCCCGAGGGCCCTCTTCTTCCTCGAGCTCTCCAGCAGCTTCAGTTCCGGCAACGTCGTCCCCGGCAGCCTCGGCCCCGGCAACCCCAGCTTCGGCCGTCTCGTCCGCGGCAGGCTCTTCTTGATGCTCCTCGGCGGCCTCTTCATCAGACTGCTCCTCTTCTTCGTCCTCGGCCGCCGCGGCTGCAGAACCACCCGCCGCGTTGATCCTCGCGATCTCCTCGGCCTTGCTGGCGATGTACGCAAATTCTTCCGTAGTGGTAGCCCGGATGAGGTCCGTCTCCTTCCGGGAAGCTTTCTCCATCATGTTGGAGGCCCACTCCATCTCGAACTCCAAGGTGGGCAGAACCCAGTCTGCCTTTACTCCGTGGGCGTTACAGTTTGGCATCACCGCCAAGATGGAGTCCTTGGCGGACTTGATGTGCAGCGGGACGATTTTATCCGGCAAGTGGAACGTGCCGGTTTTCCGGAACAGCTGTTCACAGAGGCAGGCGTGCTCCATGACCGTCAAGTTGTTGCCGAGCCCAGGGTACAACTGCATGTTGTCGGCGGTGTTCTGGTACTCCCAAGCAAATCTCTCTCTCTTCTACAGCGGCGCTATCCGTCGCCGGAGGAAATCGGCGCCAAACATCTCTATGGTCAACTTGGCGGCCTTAAGGCGGGCGATCCTGTTCAGTGCCGGACGAAGCTTGGCGTCAGTAGCACCTATGCTACTACAGTTCTTGCCGTGCTCGACCTTCACCCTGCGCGCTATGCAGAATTGGGGGAAATCCTTCTCCTAGATCGAACACCACTCGGCCCTCCACTCTTCCCACTTGAGGTGGAGGTGCCCGGCAAGGTACTCGCCCTTCGTCTTCGTCCTGGGAATCCAGGCCACGCTGCCAGAGAGTGACTTGTCTTCGATCCGGGGGATGAAAAAGTGACAGAACAGATCCACATTGGGGGCCACTCCGATGAAGTTATCGCACAGATGGGCGAAGACCGCCGTGCAAGTCATCGCGTTCGGAGTGAAATCCAGCAGCCTGAATCCGTAGCTGAACATCATGGTGTTGAAGAAATCTGAGAATGGGGGAACCAAGCCGCAGTAGAAATAAGCGCAGAAAAACGGATATTAATCCGATGGATCCTTATCGCCTTCAGGAAGCACTACGGGTGCCTTGTGGTCCTTGGTATCCCTCCCCCACATATATGCATACCTCCTGATCAGCTCATTGGCGTCCAGGGAGCACGGCGAGAAGATTGTATTCTCCCTCCGCTGCTTCTCTAGCTCTTCTAGCACCTTCTTCTTCTCCTCTGCCTTGGGATCGAGCGGCTTGGCGGCCTTCTTCTTCCCCGCCGCGTTGGCTCTCTTGGGTGCCATCGAGGATTGAAGAGTAAGGAGGTGGTCGATTGGGGATGCGAAGCAGCGGCGGTGCAAGCAGTTCTGGCGTGAGGAGGAAGATGAAGCAGGGGAAAACAGGGGCGAATGAGCGGCGCCTCCTCGCAGTTGCCTTTTTATGGGGAAGGCGCGAGGGGGGGGCTGGCTCTTCACTGTTTGCCCCAGCCACGTTCTTTTACAGGTGCACTACCGCAATATAACCGCAATAGTCCAAGTCCTCACGACCCGCATTTAATGCGTGGATTGGACGTGCGTCAGGGATAACCATCATGGCGAAAAATTACAACGGCAGTTTCCCGCCGCGTGTCTGTGCATTGTTTGGGCCTAGCCCAACGACGCTTCGAACACGCGTATGGCCCAGGCCCGGGGGCTCCTATCGGTGTATAAAACATGTGTATTTTATACCCTGACTTATGCACAGACAGTAGTGGCCTCCTTGCCGGCCGAGCCTTGCCGGGGAGCGCCAAGGCCAATATTCAAGACCAGATTGTAGGAGCTCAAGACAAAGCATCAATGAGCACTCGACTACTACCGAAGAACAGAGACTTTCCTTACCGGCAAGCTTATACCAGTCCTCCAGCGCTCCACCTCACCGCACAAGTGTTTGCTAATGGGAGAGGTGTTGGCCCCGCACGCTGGTTGGTGAGGCTTGTCGGGCACGTGTCAGCATGCTGGGATAGGATCTGCCTCTAATGAGACCCATCCAGGAGGCATGTCAGGATAATATGAGGTAGCTAGGCAAGCGGTGCAGGAACCTTGCCGCGACTACCTCTCCACATGACACCTAAACAGTGCATTTAATGCTTTTGTCCTAAATTGGTAGAGTTAGGTATGATAGCACTGTTTGCTATCTAGTCATTATATAATTACTGTTTTGCCACTGTGGTAACCCCTTGAGTTATAAAAGGAGGACCAAGGCCACAGTAAGGGGGATTCAGACCCCTTTTCAAACACAAGCACCTCTCGTGTAGCTGCTCCTCTCCGCACCTTGCCGGGGGAAGCGCTCCTTGTACTGTGCTTCTACACTTCTAATACACCAAAAGTAGGAGTAGGGTTTTATGCTTCTCAGCGGCCCAAACTGGGTAAATCCCTTGCGTTTTCCATTGTTCATGCTCTTTGTGCACGTTGATCTCCCCCGCCGAACCACAAGGGGCTGCATGGCCCAATAGATGGTCGTACCACCATGACAGCCGATAAAAGCGACCGGCGAGAGAGAGAAAAACCCGGATAAAAGGATCGGGAAAAAGACTCTCTAGGGCAGCCGGTCAACACAACCGGCGGACGAACCCTAGGTACGGGCGGCGCGGCCCCCGGCGGCGGTCATGGAGGCCGACGGCCCCGGGGGCGGCGCGGTGTGGAAGCGTGCGGCGGCTAGGTCTAGGAACTCGCGGCTGATACCATGTTAGAAGGTAGAGAGGGTTTGGTGGAATTGATGTTTATTGCTTGAGCCTCGTTGGCATATATATAGGAGTACAATGATCAACTTGGAGTACAAGACAAGGTAGAATAATATCCAACGCTATCTTATCTTTCCTAATAATCAATATACTTAACAGATATGGACAGGCCGCCGCCCCAACTCCCCTATGCATCGCCCAGTGCTCGATTCATTATGTTGCACCCAGTGCTCTGTTCCAGTTTCGGCCCAACTCTTGTTTTTTTTCCAATGGACGAATTTTCTCTATTTCCAGAAAACTGCAAATTTTATAGATTAGTCCCTAGAATCATGCATCTAATAACTTGTCACCCGTGCATTAGAATTAAACAACTTATATATGTAAAATGCTTAGAATTTCATGTAGTTTCACAATATCCAACTTTCATCCTTGTTAAAAATGTTTAAACTTGTTGTGTGCATTAATTTGAATAAATTACATGCTAAAATGGTTAATTTCATAACTAAATAACCGTAGCTCCGAATTAAATAAATTATATATATAACTTGACTAGAAAAACATATAGATTAACATGGTGCACTCTTTTTGCATGTTTAACAACAGTAAAATTGTGTTTTAGGCAGAACAGTAGCAAATTCGAAAATTGCATATGGGGTTTTTCCGGAATTGTTATGTGTTGTTTCCGGCCCCATTTAAAGTGGCTAGATAGTGTAGTTTAATTATGCCCCACCTCTTGCCATGATTAACAATATTTAATCTTGTCTTGTACATAAACGAGAGTGAACTAAATAATGCGAATGTGGAGTTTCGTCAATATGCAACCCGTTGCATATTGAGCTTCACTTAATGTGTAGTAGTTGATTGTTGCATTTTGCCATGCCATGCCTCATTAAACTTGTCATGCATCATACTCAGTTATGCATCATGTCATGATTATGTATGTGTGTTTACCGTGTTGTTTGCTTCTTTCCGGTTGTGCTTCTTCTCGATAGTTCCCGGTTACGTTTTGGAGTAAGGATTCATTCGACTACGCTTGTTCGACTACTTCACGGATTCAATCTTCTTCCGAGCGGGATTCCTGGCAAGATGACCATTACCTTGGATATCACTACTATCTTTGCTTGCTAGTTGTCTCGATGCTATCGCTATGTCTCGCTACATACCACTTGTTTGTCAGCCTCCCAAATGCCATGATAAGCCTCTAACCTCCACCTTCCTAGCAAACCGTTGTTTGGCTATGTTACCGCTTTGCTCAGCCCCTCTTATAGCGTTGCTAGTTGAAGGTGCAGTTGCAGGTTGTTCCATGTTGGGACATGGATATCATGGGATATCACAATACCTCTTATTTAATTAATGCATCTATATACTTGGTTGTGTGTGGAAGGCTCGGCCTTTTGCCTGGTGTTTTGTTCCACTCATGCCGCCCTAGTTTCCGTAATACTGGTGTTATGTTCCTTAATGACCGTTCCTAACATGTTCGGGGTATATGAAGCCCCCTTGACAGTTCACTTTGAATAAAACTCTTCCAGCAAGGCCCAACATTGGTTTTACCATTTGTCTAATAATGACTAATACTTGCATAGGGACTTACCGGTACCTGTGGATAATTAATCAACAACCCGGGCCAGTGCTCCTCATGAGTGTTGGTCCAAACTGGGCGATGTCATGCCCCCTGGGCAACCAGGGTCTCAGCCAACCCGACGTCAAGCCCATCCGGTGTTCCCTGAGAACGAGATATGTGCGGCTCCTATCGGGATTGTCGGCACCCCGGGAAGTCTTTCTGGTTTTGTTTTACCATTGTCGAAATGTCTTGTGCAACGGGATTCCGAGGATACTTCGGGCTGTCTCGAGGTTGATCGTGCTATCTCAAGGTTGAGGTCTTTCCACCGCGGCTTGTGATAGTTTGTGATGGACTAGTTGGGACACCCCTGCTGGGTTAAATCTTTCAAAAAGCCGTGCCCGCGGTTATGTGGCGACTTGGAAATTTATAACCTCCGGTTGTAGAGAACTTGACACTAAATCTAATTAAAATACACCAACCACGTGCGTAACCGTGATCGTCTCTTTTCGAGGGAGTTCGAGAAGTGAACACGGTGGGGTTATGTTTGACTCGTAAGTAGGTGTTCAGGATCACTTCTTGATCATATTAATTTGCGCCCGTTTATGCGTAGTTACTTTCTTAATCTTGTACTCGTAAGTTAGCCACCATACAATGCATACAATGCTTAGTGCTTGCTGCAACCTCACCACTTATCCATTCCATACCCATTAAGCTTTGCTAGTCTTGATACCCATAGTAATGGGATTGCTGAGTCCTCGTGGCTCACAGATTACTACAACAACAGGTGCAGATATAGGTAACGTCATGCTTTGACGTGAGAGCAATGCATGTTTGCTTTTAGAGTTTTTCTGCTGCTTCTTCTTCTTCTTCATCATCGATCATAGGATGGGTTCCTGGTCGGGAGCATGGGATTAGCAGGGTGGATGTCGTTCTTCTTTTTTGTTTGATTTCATCCGTAGCCGGATCCTTCTCTTTTGTATGATGATTGCTATGTATTGATGTATTCATGATGTAGCTTGTGGCGAGTGTAAGCCTTTATCTGATATTCTCATCTATTCAGTACATGGTATGTTGTAATGATATCTACCTTGCGAAGCGTCTCTGATATGCGGGACTTTCAAGTTCCTCAAGGATAGGACCGCATATTGGGTGTCACATTGCATTTCTTTGTGCGCTCTAGTTCATCATGAGTGGGCAACGAACATTGTATAGAAAGAAGCGGAATCTCCATAATATGCTTCGTCTTCTATTCCTTAGCATGTTCCTCTTCTTTTCTTCTTTAATAAGTATAGTATGTTCCTTGTCAGGAAGGGGAGCAAGGACATCTGCAGTAGACAGGTCTATTGGGCCGCTTCTGCTAGATGCTTTCAGCACTTCGAGTTGGTATGCCATAATATCCAAGAAATGCTGGGAGCTGTGTGGCCTTTGAGAGACTAGACTGATAGTAACAGTAGTGCGCCTTCAGTTGAATAGAGCTGGCCTGTAGGGGATCGAAATGCCTTTGATTAGTAGCGGCAATACAACCCCATATTTTCAAGCCAGTTCCACTTTCCTGATTTATTTATGATGCTTATGGTTCCCCCCTTTTATCTACACTACGATCTGCCTAGATGCTTTGTGTCTTACTAGCAGCACTCCATCCTTCAAGCTAAACTACATGGCACTCATAATTCCAAAGCTTAGTTATTCAAAATGTGAATCTGATACGATACAGATACTAATAAAATAGAGACACATTTAATTGGTTAGCTAATGTTACCACATGAGTTTTGAAATGTATGTGCGCCACATATAGAGACACGAGGGAATACCATTTCTCTGTGCACTCTCGTCATCATGGTTTGGCAATAAACTTTGTATACAGTATATTTTGAACCTATCATCTGCCAACTATAATTACTTCTATAGCTCCCAACAGGGAGCCTATTTTTTTGAAAAGTAGTGCCAGATTATATTAATGTACGTACCAAATTACAGCACACATGGGCTCTCTCATCAGAATTCCAGAGATAGCACACAAGGGTTTACAGGGAGCCCCTATTATATTAGAATATTCTATGCATTTCAAAGATAATCTCACTACTATTTATGTCCTCATGCATATTAGATATTGAACATGATCACAATGAATATGAGAATGCGTGCATCAGAAGAATACTGCGGAACAGTGCAATGGCTAACAAACTTGGCATCAAGGGATTGAGTTCCATTCTGGATGGAATGAAACCCACACGCTCCCCACCTATAGATTCATGTTCAGAATATGATCCTAATGACTATTCTAAGCTCGTGGAGTCATAGGCAGATCGCCTATCATGTTCACCCATCAAGGTGCCTATTCTAATTTGGCAAGGTTTTATTGGTTGCACGTATCTTGCATAAGGTGTCTTGCATTTCTTCTACTTCGTTGCAGCGCCATCTGCTTAGTTTACTCATCATATATGTGAAGATGCCATGCCCATCCATTATCAATACCTATTCCATCTGTCATCATACCATGTTTTTGCATTCAAATGTTGTTCTTGTGTATCAGACATCCAAAAGGAAGAGGGTGATTGCAGAACCTGAAGGAGTACAAACAAAGTCTTTGAAAAATCTGGTGGTACCGGAGAAATCAGATAGCACCCCACTTATATTGGCGATAGAACAAGTGCCACAAAACCTAGGCCCGACTCCAGCAGACTGTACCCATACTCCACTGGCCATACCACTAGCCCCACCATACAGGAACCGCACTCTAGCCGATTTCAATTGCCATAGCACCAGCCGTACCACAGAAAAATCCCAGTCCAGCAAAAGGTACACCAAATCCACATGCCAAAGACCTATTCCAACCACAGAGAGCCCTAATTCCCGCAGATTGGAACCCCGTTCTAGTTATTACCAGTTTAATAGACAAGGCTTTCAATGTTGTTAGGAACCACGTGCGTATCTTCCCATCATTTTCACATCTTCCTGTCCCACATAAGTGTAAGTGCTATTATTCATGGTGATTACTGTCTTGTTTTCTGCTGATTGAACACATCAATGATTTACATTACATTCTTCTAAATATGCGAGGGTCAATCTGGTTAGTCATGACAAACAAAGCTGGCTTGCGCTTTTCAAGGACGCATTGCAGCAGTATCGGTGTTACCTGAGGAAAACACACTTTGATGGCAAGTCTATAAATGAAATTTCAGTGAAGTCTCATGTGCTAAATTTACAAGACATTGAATGGAAAAACCTTGTTATGCACTGGTCTCATCCCCAGGATGAGGTACTGTCTATGATATCACATGACAATTTGAACTCCTACATTTCTGCATGTGCCTTACCGATCTCTTTTGCAGGAAAACTGCTTGAAGAAAAATAACGGTTTAAAATGGACGACAGGATATCGCAACTATGATGCTCGCTGCTTTGCTCTTGTTAGTACCCGTTGTCCTGTATCGCTGTACTTACAATCATACGTGGTTTATTATGTGACATCTGTGTGCATGATAGCTTGCTTATCCACTGTTCGCTCCAAATTATCATATCTATATTAATGCTTACATTAATGTAGAATAAACCCAATGCTCATGAAGAAGTTTAGCTTTGCATTGTTCTTGTAAGTACCTGTTGTCCTTTATCACTGTACTTATATTAACAGCTAGTTGTTCATGTACCATCACTCTGTCGCTTATTTACTCTTACCAAAATGTTGAATCAAACCAATGCCACTGAAGAAGTTTAGCTCTACATTGCTCTTGTCCGTACCTTTTGCCTGTATCATTGTACTTACATTTATAGCTAGTTGATTATGTAGCATCACTCTGCATCTTAGCTTAAATATTCTCCATTTGTTCCTATATTATCACATCTATATTTACTCTTAACAAAATGTAGAATAAAGGCAATGCTTATGAAGAAGATTATGTGGTAAACTTCTTGGATTGCCCCCCCCCCCATCAGCATGGACAAGGGATTTATAGAGCCGGTCTTCACTACTCGAGCCTTCAAACTTTGTTGTGTATGTTTGGATTGGCATGACTGCAACTACTATTTATTTTTGGCATTTGCATCAAATTGCATGCGTAAAGTTTATTATGAAGAAGTTCATAAACATAAGTTTGTCCTTCTCAGTTTTAGTTTTTAGTTGTACAACCAGGTTCCTTATTCATACCATGTAAATTAAACTAAACAGAGCAAGTGATCTTCTTTAGAGTGCATACATGCTTGTGTTCTTGATCTGTAATCCAGTGGTGTGGTGAAACTACCCACTCCAGCACAATGTCATATTATGCTATGTCTTAACTATGAACTATGCCATATTATGTTAATGTTATTTAAATCGTGTCTCTTTATTTGCCAATCAGAAATGGGATAAATTGACGGCACACTGGCCATTGATGCTTATACGTTCTTTAATTAGCACTGCATGTATGCTTGTGTTCTTGATCTGTAATCCAGTGGTGTGGTGAAGGTGGCCACTCCTGCATAATGTCATTTCCTCCCATGACTTAACTATGAACAATGCCATATGATGTTAATGCTATTTTAAACCATGTCTCTTTATTTGCCAATAAGAAATGGGATGAATTGACAGTGATACGTCTCCAACGTATCTATAATTTTTGTTGTTCCATGCTATTATAGTATCAATCTTGGATGTTTTTATATGCAATTATATACCAATTTTTGGGACTAACCTATTAACCTAGTGCCCAGTGCCAGTTGCTGTTTTCTGCTTGCTTTTGGCTTTTCAGAGAAACAGTAACAAATGAAGTCCAAATGCCACGAAACTTTTTGGAGATTTTTTTCTGGACAAAAGAACCCTTGGAAGCTCCGGGAGGAGGCCAAAAGCCTCACGGAGGCTTCACAAGGCAACAGGGAGCGCCCCTGGGGGGCGCGCCGTGTTGCCTTGTGGGGCCCACGTGACTCCGTTTGACCTAATTCCACTTCTATAAATTCACAAATATTGGGAAACCAACAGAGAGCCAGAAGAAATAACCTTTCCGCCGCCGCAAGCATCTGTTCTTCCGTGATCCCATCTGGAGGCCTTTTCCGGTACTCTGCCGAAGGGGGAATCGATCACGGAGGGCTTCTACATCAACCTTGCTGCCCTTCCGATGATGTGTGAGTAGTTTACCACAGACCTACGGGTCCATAGCTAGTAGCTAGATGGCTTCTTCTCTCTCTTTGATCTTCAATACAATGTTCTCCTTGATGTTCTTGGAGCTCTATCCGATGTAATATTCTTTTGCGGTGTGTTTGTTAGGATCCGATGAATTGTGAGTTTATGATCAGATTATTCATGAGAAATATTTGAGTCTTCTCTGAACTCTTTTATGCATGGTTGTTATAGCTTTGTATTTCTGTCTGATCTATCGGTTTAGTTTGGCCTACTAGATTGATTTATCTTGCAATGGGAGAGGTGCTTTGTGATGGGTTCAATCTTGCGGTGCTCAATCCCAGTGACAGAAGGAGACATGACATGTATTTGTATTGTTGCTATTAATGATAAAAAGATGGGGTTTATTCATATTGCTTGAATTTGCTTCTCTACATCATGTCATCTTGCTTAAGGCGTTACTCTGTTTTTATTAAATTAATACTCTAGATGCATGCTGGATAGCGGTCGATGAGTGGAGTAATAGTAGTAGATGCAGGCAGGAGTCGGTCTACTTGTCTCGGACGTGATGCCTATATACATGATCATTGCCATGAATACGTCATAATTATTTTCTATTCTGTCAATTGCCCAACAGTAATTTGTCTACCACCCGTATGTTTCTGTGCTCGAGCGAGAAGCCTCTAGTGAAAACTATGGCCCCCGGATCTATCTTTATCACATTAAAAACCTAAAAATACCTTGCTGCAATTTATTTACTTTTATTTTAATTAGTAGTTTAGTTTATCTATTTACCTTGATAAGATTTAATCCTTGCAAGTAACCGCTAAGAGGATTGACAACCCTCTTATTTGCGTTGGGTGCAAGTGTTTGCTCTTGTGTGTGCAGGTGCGCTTAACGGAATTTTGCTTGGTTCTCCTACTGGATTGATAACCTTGGTTCTTAACTGAGGGAAATACTTATCTCTACTGTACTACATCATCCTCTCCTCTTCGGGGAAATACCAACGCAGACTACAAGTAGCAGGAAGAATTTCTGGCGCCGTTGCCGGGGAGACATCATCAAAATTACCAAGTACCTTCGCACAAATTATCATTCACTTGCATTTAATTTATTTATCTTTTATTTGCATTTGCCTCTCGTTTTCATCTCCCCCACTTCAATTTTTTTTACAAAAACACAAAAATATTTTATTTGCTTGCTCGCTAGTTCTGTCACTATGTCGTTAGAGGAATTTCGCGATAGTTTCTATAGCAGAAAATTGTCTGAAATTGAAAATGTTACTAAGAGCTTTATGACTTCACAATTTGAGCAAAACAAATTCTTTTCCGAAGAGCTTAAGGAACATTCTAGTTTGTTGGATGCCATTAATAAACAACTTGAAGATGTTAATCTAGAAGTATCAAACCTTCAGGCTCAACTTGCTAATACTGAAAATTTACTAGGAAAAATTTCGGATAAACAAAGAACTCTAGTGAATTGGATGGCTGCCAAACCGGAATGACTACATAGTAATGATGAAGATATTAAAATGATTGGTGTCACTCCTATTGAATCATTATTTAGTAACATAAAACTTGATGAAAAAGGGACTAAAGAAGAGTCAACTTTAGATAGAAGGAGTCCCACTTGCTTGGAGGGTGATAATCTTGATCATAAAAATGAAAAAAGTGGGTTTGGAGAGGTCAAGACTTTAAATAGTAATGCACCCACTACTTTGGATTACAAGGACTTTAATTATGATAGTTTTTCTTTAATTGAGTGTATTTCCTTGTTGCAATCCATGATTAATTCACCAAATGCATATGAACAAAATAAGGCTTTCACTAAACATATTGTAGAAGCCATGATGAAAGCACATGATTGAAAACTTGAGTTGGAAGTATCAATTCCTAGAAAATTACAAGATGAATGGGAACCTACTATTAAAGTAAAAAATTAAAGATTATGAATGTGATTCTCTTTGTGATCTTGGTGCTAGCATGTCCACTATACCAAAGTCTTTGTGTGATGTGATAGGTCTCACCGACATGGATCCTTGTTCCCTTAATTTGCATCTTGCGGATTCCACTATTAAAAAGCCATTGGGTAGAATAAATGATGTGCTTATTCTTGCAAATAGAAATTATGTGCCCGTGGAATTTATTGTTCTTGATATTGAATGCAATCCTTCTTGCCCCATAATACTTGGTAGGCCTTTTCTTCGAACTATTGGTGCTATTATTGATATGAAAGAAGGTAATATAAGATTTCAATTTCCACTAAAGAAAGGGATGGAACACTTCCCTAGAAAAATAATTAAAGCACCTTATGAATCCATTATGAGGGCCACTTATGGAATTAACTTGAAGGATGATAACACTTGAAACTATGCATTATGCCTAGCTAGGGGCATAAAACAACATCGCTTGTTGGGAGGCAACCCAATGAATAAAATAAATTTTTGCTTTTACCTTCTGTTTTTGTGTGTTTGCATGATTATAGCTTCTGTTATGATTTTGTTTTTATGTTTTAATTAGTGTTTGTGCCAAGTAATGCCTTTGGGATGATGTTGATGATAGTATAATTGATGATGTTTGGAAAGCAGAAGGTTTTGCGTCCATTGCTGGAATTTTAATTCTGTACTGTAGCATCAGAAAAATCTGAAATTTTTACAAAGTACTGGTATATGAATTGTTTACGTTGTCCTAATGTTTCAGAATTTTTGGAGTTACAGAAGTATGGCTTTTTAATAGATCTTTACATTCTGTTCTGTTTTAGACAGATTCTGTTTTTGTCGCATAGTTTGCTTATTTTGATGAATCTATGGATCATATCGGGGGGTATGAGTCATGGAGAAGTTGCAGTACAGTAGCATTATGCCAATATGAAATATGAATCAATTTACAACAGTACCTAAAGTTTAAGATTTGTTTGTTATACTAACGGATCTCATGAGGTTTCTGTTGAGTTTTGTGTGCTGAAGTTTTCAAGTTTTGGGTGAGACTACGATGGATAAAGGAATAAGGAGCGGCAAGAGCCTAAGCTTGGGGATGCCCAAGGCACCCCAAGGTAATATTCAAGGAAGACTCAAGCGTCTAAGCTTGGGGATGCCCCGGAAGGCATCCCCTCTTTCGTCTACAATCTATCGGTAACTCACTTGGAGCTATATTTTTATTCATCACATGATATGTGTTTTACTTGGAGCGTCTTGTGAAATAGTTTGTTTGCTTTTTAGTTTGTCACAATCATCTTTGCTGAACACACCATTTTGAGAGGGACACACATTATTCGTGATTTGTTAGAAAACTCTATGTGCTTCACTTAAATCTTTTGAGCTAGGCAGTTGCTCTAGTGCTTCACTTAAATCGTTTAGAGCACGGCGGTGGTTATATTTTAAAGAAATAGTTGCACTCTCATGATTCACTTATATCTTTCTGAGAGTCTTATGATAGCAATGGTAATATGCACGGGTTATGAATTTGGTCCTGATATGATAGGTATTCAAGAGGGATATAATAAAAACTTTCATGTAGGTCACTGAATATGATAAATTTGATTCCTTGCAATAGTTTTGCGATATTAAGATGGTAATATGTGGGAGGTATTAGTAGATAATTGTGGTTTAGTAAGAATAATTGTGTTAAGGTTTGTGATTCCCGAAGCATGCACGTATGATTGTCGTTATGCTAAGAAGTTGGAGCATGAATTATTATTGATTGTCTTCCTTTGTGTGGCGGTTGGGGGCGCGCGATGGTTAACTCCTACAAACCTCCCCCCTAGGAGCATGCGTAGTAGCACTTTGCTTCGAGGGCTAATAAACTTTCGCAATAAGTATGTGAGTTCTTTATGACTAATGTGAGTCCATGGATTATACGCACTCTCACATTTCCGCAATTTGCTAGCCTCTTCGGTACCGTGCATTGCCCTTTCTCACCTCGAGAGTTGGTGCAAACTTCGCCGGTGCATCCAAACCCCGTGATATGACACGCTCTATCACACATAAGCCTCCTTATATCATCCTCAAAATATCCACCATACCTACCTATCATGGCATTTCCATAGCCATTCCGAGATATATAGCCATGCAACTTCCACCGTTCTGTTTTTATGACATACATCATCATTGTCATATTGCTTTGCATGATCATATAGCTGACATAGTATTTGTGGCTCAGCCACCGTTCATCATTGTTATACATGTTACGCTAGCATCATTGCACATCCTGGTACACTGCTAGAGGCATTCATATAGAGTCATATTTTTTGTTCTAGTATCGAGTTGTAATGTTGAGTTGTAAGTAAACAGAAGTGTGATGATCATCATTATTAGAGCATTGTCCCAGTGAGGTAAGAATGATGGAGACTAATGAGTCCTCAAAAAAGTGGGGATGAGGTCCATGAGATTATGCTAAAAAAAAGAGGCGAAAAATAGACATGAAAAAAAATGAGAGAAAAAGAGAGAAGGGGCAATGTTACTATCCTTTTCCACACTTGTGCTTCAGAGTAGCACCATGTTTTTCATATAGAGAGTCTCCTATTTTGTCACTTTCATATACTAGTGGGAAGTTTTCATTATAGAACTTGGCTTGTATATTCCAATGACGGGCTTCCTCAAATGCCCGAGGTCTTCATGAACAAGCAAGTTGGATGCACACCCACTTAGTTTTCATGTTGAGCTTTCATACACATATAGCTCTTAGTGCATCCGTTGCATGGCAATCCCTACTCCTCGCATTGACATCAATTGATGGGCATCTCCATAGCCTGTTGATTAGCCTCGTTGATGTGAGACTTTCTCCATTTTTGACTTCTCTTATTTATCTCTACCACCACACTCTATTCCACCCATAGTGCTATATCCATGGCTTGCGCTCATGTATTGCGTAGGAGTTGAAAAAGCTGAAGCGCGTTAAAAAGTATGAACCAATTACTTGGCTAAAACTAGGGTAGTGCATGATAAATACTTTGTGTGAAGAAGATGGAGCATGACAGGATTGTATGATTTTGTAGGGATAACGTTCTTAAGCATGTTTATTTTGAAAGACATGATTGTTTATTAGTATGCCTGAGTATTGATGTCTTTATGTCAAATTATAGACTATTGCTTTGAATCATTTGGATCTTATTATTCATACCGTAAGAGAAAGATTACATGATGAAACATGATAGGTAGCATTCCACATCAAAAATTCTGTTTTTATCATTTACCTACTCGAGGACGAGCAGGAAATAAGCTTGGGGATGCTTGATACGTCTCCAACATATCTATAATTTTTTATTGTTTCAGGCTATTATAGTATCAATCTTGGATGCTTTTATATGCAATTATATATCATTTTTTGGGACTAACCTTTTAACCTAGTGCCCAGTGCCAGTTGCTGTTTTCTGCTTGTTTTTGGCTTTTCAGAGAAACAGTACCAAATGAAGTCCAAATGCCACAAAACTTTTTGGAGATTTTTTTTTTGGACAAAAGAACCCTTGGAAGCTTTGGGAGGAGGCCAGAAGCCTCATGGAGGCTTCACAAGGCAACAGGGCGCGCCCCAGGGGGCGCGCCGTGTTGCCTTGTGGGGCCCACGTGACTCTGTTTAACCTAATTCCACTTCTATAAATTCACAAATATTGGAAAACCAACAGAGAGCCAGAAGAAATAACCTTTCTGCCGCCACAAGCCTCTGTTCTTCCGCGATCCCATCTGGAGGCCTTTTCCGATACTCTGCCGGCGGGGAATCGATCACGGAGGGCTTCTACATCAACCTTGATGCCCTTCCGATGATGTGTGAGTAGTTTACCACAGACCTACGGGTCCATAGCTAGTAGCTAGATGGCTTCTTCTCTCTCTCTTTGATCTTCAATACAATGTTCTCCTTGATGTTCTTGGAGCTCTATCCAATGTAATCTTCTTTTGCGGTGTGTTTGTTGGGATCCGATGAATTGTGAGTTTATGATCAGATTATTCATGAGAAATATTTGAGTCTTCTTTGAACTCTTTTATGCATGATTGTTATAGCTTTGTATTTCTCTCTGATCTATCGGTTTAGTTTGGCCTACTAGATTGATTTATCTTGCAATGGGAGAGGTGCTTTGTGATGGGTTCAATCTTGCGGTGCTCAATCCCAGTGACAGAAGGGGACATGACATGTATTTGTATTGTTGCCATTAAGGATAAAAAGATGGGGTTTATTCATATTGCTTGAATTTGCTTCTTTACATCATGTCATCTTGCTTAAGGCGTTACTCTGTTTTTATTAACTTAATACTCTAGATGCATGCTGGATAGCGGTCGATGAGTGGAGTAATAGTAGTAGATGCAGGCTGGAGTCGGTCTACTTGTCTCAGACATGATGCCTATATACATGATCATTGCCATGAATCCATCATAATTATTTGCTATTCTATCAATTGCCCAACAGTAATTTGTCTACCCATCGTATGTTTCTGTGCTCGAGAGAGAAGCCTCTAGTGAAAACTATGGCCCCCGGGTCTATCTTTATCATATTAAAAACCTAAAAATACCTTGCTGCAATTTATTTACTTTTATTTTAGTTAGTAGTTTAGTTTATCTATTTACCTTGATAAGATTTAATCCTTGCAAGTAACCGCTAAGAGGATTGAAAACCCTCTTATTTGCGTTGGGCCCAAGTATTTGCTCTTGTGTGTGCAGGTGCGCTTAACGGAATTTTGCTTGGTTCTCCTACTAGATTGACCTTGGTTCTTAACTAAGGGAAATACTTATCTCTACTATACTGCATCATCCTCTCCTCTTCGGGGAAATACCAAGGCACACTACAAGTAGCAACAGCACTGATGCTTATACGTGCAAAACCAGTTATCTATTTTCTTGTTTCTCTTTTATAGTGATATCTCTGACGCGAGGAAGAACTGCCACAATGATAGTGAGACGAACCCATTGCTTGTCCCTCTAACATATATTGCAGGGAAGAAGGCAACACATCTTGGAGATAGCGATACAACCCCAAAGTCATGTCTTGATGTAGTGTTGAAGTTACTCGCCAATAACAGTGACACAACCTCGATGAAGTCGCCACCCGAATATGTTCGACTTTTTTAGTCTCAACTTCAAGCAGAAAGATGTGGCTCAGCTCAACTCCTACTGGAACTCCAATCTCTATGGAAGATCAACGAGAAGTACATTGCGTCCATTGATGCTATGCAGCTAAAGTTGGAGGATATAAGTGTCAAACAAGCACAGTCTCATCAACTTGCTCAGTTGCTTGCGCTGCAGGTGTCATGAAGGGCTAACCTTTCTTAACTGTGTTGAAGTGTTGTCGGTTTTGTATATTATTTTGTCGGCGCGTTTATTTGCACTGGTGGCGACCTTTGATGCCCAATGTATGTAATCTGCTGTCTAGTTGCGCTTTATTATCACTGGTGGCGAACTTTGATGCCCAGTGGATGTAATATCCCGTTATTTCTTTATTGTATAGTCTAGGTTTATTCTTAGTCACTATGCTGTAATTTATTTACTGTATATGCTATCGTCGCTAGGCCGTAAGCTTCGACAGAGATCAATGGGCCAAAACGTTATCTGTCCGTCAGTGGTATATATAAAAAAATTAGACTACGCAAACGGGCCGGCCCGCAACTCTATATATGGGTCAAAACATGGGCCCACAATCATCTCGGGTCGTTAGCAGGCCTGAACGTAAACCGGGCCCAAGTAGTTTTGGGCCTTTAACAGGCTGAGTAAACCGCGGGCCTTAGTTGGGCCAAAAAATACCATGGGCTTTTAACAGGCTCAAAATTAGATTGGGCCTGAATTGTGCCGAACAATTCACGGGATGACAGCAGGCCGAAATATACCTCGGCCCATGATTGGCCCAATTATATGACGGGCCGTTAACAAGCCAAAATTTATCTCAGGGCTTGGTTGGCCCAATAACATTATGGGTTGTAAGTAGGTCGGATGCAAAGCGGGCCGTAATTTGGCCCAATTATATAACGGGCCTTTAACAACCCGATAGTCGGAGTGGGCTGAAATTTATACACGAAGACCACAAACCGTTAAGAGGTCGAAAGTCAGTTGTACCATAAATGGGCCCAAATGTCGCACGTGCCATTAAATGGCCAAATGTTAAACCGGGCCAAAAATGGCCCAATTGCACGAAGGGCCGCTAACAGGCCAAAACAACCATCGGGCTGAACTAGGTCAAACTGTTCAATGGACCTTTAACAAGCCATAATACAAACCGTGCCTTCAATGGGCCCAAAACACAGTGCACTATTAATGGGCCATATCTGATATGGGCTGTAATTTGGCCCAAAACATGGAAGGCTATTGATGGGCCGGCCCACTAGTATCTGACAAAATCTTGTGGGCCTTTGGCTGGGCCAGCCCGCTTAACCTGAATGGGCCACTATTGGGTCATGCCACGTGTTGACGTATCATAGGCGTCTCTCGTCCAATGAATGGATGATATCTATCGCAACGCCGAGCTGATACGTGGTTCCGTTGGCGAATGAGAATTTTACACGTGGAAAATCGCCATTGGTCCAGGCTGTTAACAGGTTATCGGATCCAAACCCGCACCCAATAGCTAACGGCGACCCGTTACGGTGGATGCCACGTGTCTGTTACCCTTGACGAAAACACTTCCATGATGAGCCATTTATCGTCATGGAAGTGGACACTTCCGTGATGATAATTTGAGTATTGTCATGGAACACTTCTACGACAGCACATGTATGACTATCTTGTTCTGTCATAAAATCGTCATGGATGTACATGCATGACAGAAAACGGGACCTACTGTGACAAACACGTATCATCACGGAAGTGTTTTTTATTCTAGTGAAGGCATCCATTGTAAGACATATTTGCAATCAATCAATCTTCAAGATGTGTTCTTCAATGTTTCCTTCTCGCAATCTGATCTCCATGTGTGAGTAGTTCGGTAAGGTATGGGTTGAGGCATGAGCCTTGCAACCCTTTGTATTTGTCGTGGGGATCAATGGAAGGGCTTTGAAATAACGTCCCGTATGTGCGAAATAAAATTGTTCCGTAGATGTCTCTTGTCTTGTCCGTGATCTTCATCCCTGCAGGTACCCAGGATCATGGAGATCGAGCACTGGTGAGGCTAGGAGCAAGGAGACCATGAAGTGTTATACCGAACACCAGTGACAGTAAGGTTCGGTAGGGTAACATGGATCATATCCTTGGGGAAACATGAGGTGTAGTCATTAAACGCCCAAAGCTCTTGTCTGGTTTTATTATCTTAATTATCGAGGCAACCTCGCGCGACGGATAGGGCCTGCGGTAGGACAACTGATTCTTGATGCAGGACTCATGCCGGTCAAGATGTTATTTGGACACATCCCCCACTTTGATCCGTAACAAGCACATCTCGATGGGTGACTTCCAGCGCACAAATTAAGATCATATCTGGTCCCAACACAAATACATGGTTGTAAGCATTAACACCTCATACCCGTACCTCTTTTTATTATAAGTGTTTGAATCATTATTTGCTAGCTTGATCCGGTCAAAAGCTGGATTTGACACTTTGACAAAAGCTTTCTAGAGACCATCGCTTCAAGGGAATGTTCCTCTCATGGATTCAACAACCCAGGGTCACCTCTAGGGAAATAGGTGAGGGATACACTTTTCTCTTCCAATACTGGATCAATAAAAGGAGGTATCAGATACATACTTGAAATGTCGCACAAAAGTGTCAGTGAGATAATGGTATTGGGCACACTTATCTGCGAGAAAATCGGTTAACCCGACATTGTGCATGAGTATATCAAACTCTTCCTTGATGCTGGCATTGACCATGAAGGTCTCACATGGCCATTCACAAGCGTTCACATTGGCTTCTCACAGAGAACCTTCTCCGGGCACGTGCTATGCAGGTCTTGCCGCACTTTAGCTTGAAAAGCCTCCCGAGAACACCTTCCTAAACATCTTCCCTTTTCTGAAATTTTTTAGGCCACAAATAAGAGGTGAACAAAACTCAACAAAATTGATAGCTACTACTCCCACAAGTGTCTAGGGGCTATATCATGCATCAAAACTACATATGACCAAGTAAATTCAACATGCAAGCTCATATTCATGGTCACCAACAGTAGAAAATAAACAAAATATAAACCACTAGAACAAAAACTAATTCAACCAATGGAGGAGTCACATACCAAGGAGCAATTCCTCCGGACAGTTATGGAAATGGAGCTCCAAGCAAAGAGATTGAAAATTGTGCGAAAACGAGCAAGAACACGAGCAAGAGAGCAAGATTAAATTTTCCTGGAGGTGGAAGAAGGATGTGGTAATGGGCACTAAGTGAGTGGGGTCCTGTGGGACCCACAAGCTCACATGGCGCGCCTATGGGGAGGGCGCGCCACCTGAGATCATGGTGCTCCCCCTAGGTTGTTTTCAGTGCAAAAAATTCTTATATATTCCACAAAAGATCATACTAAAATTTCAGGACATTCTAAGAACTTTTATTTTTGGGACATTTTTTATCGCATAGAAAAATCAGAAAATAGGATAATAGGGTATTCTAATGTATTAAACTTTGTTTAATATTAAAATAATAGAGAATAAACTAAGGTTACAGAAAGTTGTGCCTATGGAATTCATCGACCATATGCTCCTAAAAAAGAATCCATTAACAAGGTTGATCAAGTCTTATTAACGAACTATTTTCGAGTGGCATAAAACCGAAGAATTTTTGTATATCACTAAGTTACCTCAACTTGGATAGGCATGGTTCCAATCATAATAGTTCAATATTTCTTTTCGGGAACCGGAAGAGGAAATTCAAAGTCTCCAATAGTGATAGTCATAATTTTTTCAATAGAATTGAGAATGTTTACTTTATTTGGCTTCCTCGAGAAATAAACCGTATGCTCATTGCCATTAACATGAAAATTGACCTTGCTTTTATTACAATCAATGACAACCCCTGCAGTATTAAGAAACGGCCTTCCAAGGATAACCGACATGTTGTTGTCCTCGGACATATCAAGAATAACAAATTATGTTAAGATAGTAACATTAGCAACCACAATAGGAACATCCTCACAAACTCCGATAGGAATAGTAGTAGATTTGTCAGCCATTTGCAAAGAAATCTCAGTGGGAGTCAACTTACTCAAGGGAAGTCTTTTATAAAGAGAGAATGTCATAACACTAACACCAGCTCCTAGATCACATAAAGTAGTTTTAACATAATTGTTCTTAATAGAGCATGGTATAGTAGGTATCCCTGGATTTCGTAGCTTTTCAGGAATTTTTCCTTTGAAAGACTAATTTGCAAACATAGTAGAAATTTCAGCCTCAGGAATTTTTCTTTTATTAGTGACAATATCTTTCATATATTTAGCATAACGAGGCAGTTTCATAGCATCAGTCAAAGGTACTTGCAAAAATATAATTCTAAGAAATTCAACAAAGCGATTGAAAGCATCTTCATTTTTAGATTTTAAAGCTTTGCAAGGAAAAGTCATAGGTTTATGAACCCATGGTTCTCTTTCTTAACAGTGCTTCCTAGCAACAAGATCCCTTTTATCATAACTTTTATTCTTAGGTGGTGGGTCATCAAGCTCAACTTTGGGTTCTATTTCTATTTCATTATCAGGTTCATTATTATCATTATTATCATTAGGTGGAGCATCAACATGATCATCATTAGCATCATCATTATCATTATCACTAGGCATATGCTCATCACCAGATTGTGTCTCAGCATCAGAAATAGAAACATTATTAGGATTCTCAGCAGGTTTTTCTATAACAGATTCACTAGAAGCATGCAAAGTTTTATTCTTACTCTTTTCTTTTTCATCTTAGGTTAACTAGGTGCACTATCATTAATTCTCTGAGAATCTTGCTTAATTCTCTTAGGATGACCTTCAGGAAATAGAGGGTCCTGAGTGGATTTACCACCCCTGGTATCTACTCCATAAGTATGCTTATTAAGTTTATTATACATGTCCTTCAACAAATCATGTTGTGATCTAGCAACTTATTCAAGCTAAGTGTGAACCATAAAAGAGTGCTTACATAAACCTTTAATGTCATTGGAAATTGTAAATAGCACATCACTCAAGCGTTCAATCATAAAAGCATTATGTTCAATTGATCGCTTATTTGCATATTGAAGTTTTCTTGTTTAACGAAAAAATTATCAAATTCATCTAAACACCGACTTGGAGATTTATTATAAGGGATATCACCCTCATCAAACCTATAAAGAGAGTTTACCTCTACTACCTGTGTCGGGATATTGGTCCATGTATTTCTTCAATAGGTGTAGATTCTTAACACCTTCAGATTTAATACCTTTCTCTTTCATAGATTTCTTGGCTTCTTGCATATCTTCTAGACTGAGGAATAGAATACCTCTCTTCTTCGAGGTTGACTTAGGAGGTGGTTTAGTAAGTGTCCAATCATCGGAATTTCTCAATAAGTTATTCAATAAATCCTGAGCCTGATCAACTATTCTTTCCCTGAAAACACAACCAACACAACTATCTAGGTAGTCCCTAGAAGCATCTGTTAGTCCATTATAAAAGATATCAAATATTTCATTTTTCTTAAGAGGATGATTAGGTAAAGCATTTAATAATTGGAGAAGCCTCCCTCAAGCTTGAGGGAGACATTCTTCCTCAAGTTGCACAAAGTTGCATATTTCTGTAAGGCAGCTTGTTTCTTATGAGCAGGAAAATATTCTTCAGTGAAGTAATAAATCATATCCTAGGGACTACGCACACAACCAGGAGAAAGACTGTTGAACCATATCTTAGCATCACCCTTTAATGAGAATGGAAGAAACTAAAGAATATAATAGTAGCGAATCTTTTCCTCTTGGGCAAATAGGGCGGCAATATCATTCAGTCTAGTGAGATTTGCAACAACTGTTTCAGATTCATAACCATGAAAAGGATTGGATTCTACCAAAGTAGTAAGTTTAGGATCAATAGATAATTCAGAATCCTTATCAGTAACAAAAATAGGAGAAGTTGCAAACTTTGGAAGTTAGGATCATATTTCATCATTTAGTTCATAGCCTTTTCTTTTACTATAGCCATAAAACCTTCTATGCCATTACGAGTATCATAAGCCATAAGATCTCTAGTAAACTCCTCTGGAAAAGTGTAACCTTGAGGTACATCAAGCATCTTAGTTCTAGCAGGCGTACTAGGTGTAACAGATGATTCATAATTTTCAGTAATTTCAGATTCTATAGCTTTAGCAATATGAGCATCAAGTAATTCACCAAGTGGCACAGTTTCATCAAGCAAAGTAGAACCATCATCATAAGTATCATCAATAGCAGAAGCATTATCTATTACTTGTGACATATCAGATTGAATAGCAGGTAGTGGTGTCACAAGTCGACTTAAAACAGTAGGTGAATCAAGCGTAGAGCTAGATGGAAGTTCATTACCTCCCCTCGTCTTAGAGGGCATGATCTTGGTCTTAGAGTCTTTCAGATTCTTCATAGTGAATATAAATTGCAGCAGATATTTAACTCCCAAGTGAACTTAATAAATAGAGCTATGCTCCCCGGCAACGATGCCAGAAAATGGTCTTGATGACCCACAAGTATAGGGGAGTGTAACAGTCTTCAAGGGTAGTATTTCACCCAAATTTATTGACTCGACACAAGGGGAGCCAAAGAATATTTATAAGCCTTAGCAGTTGAGTTGTCAATTCAATCACACGTGAGAAGTCACTTCTTTGCAGGAATTTATTAGTAGCACAACAATATGATAGCAGTGGAAATAGTAGTAGCAGTAGTAAGAGTAACAGTAATGGTAACAGCAGTTTTATAGCAATTGTAACAACAGCAGGAATAGTAACTTGAGCAAATTAAGGCAATATTATGAAAGCATAGGCATGGAGTAGTGATGGATATTTGGATGAAATTCATTATGTAATAGTCACAACCTAGAGCGTGCTTGCGGTAAGAACTTGCATGACATCTTTTGTCCTACCCTCCCATGGCAGCAGGGTCCTAATGGAAACTAAGGGTAATTAAGGCGCTCCTTTTAATAGAGAACCGGAACAAATCATTAAAAAACAGTGAATACACGAACTGCTCAAATTACAGTCATCCCTGGAGAGTATCCCAATCATTGTCACATTGGGGTCTACAGTTCCGAACGATAACATGTGCATATAACTTGTAGATAGGATCAAGAACTCAAATATATTCATGAAAACATAATAGGTTCAGATCTGAAATCATGGCACTCGAGCCCTAGTGACAAGCATTAAGCATAGCAAAGTCATAGGAACATCAATCTCAGAACATAGTGGATACTAGGGATCAAGCCCTAACAATTTGACTCGATTACATGACAAATCTCATCCATCTCCATCTACCTCCAGTATGCCTATAATGAAATTACTCACTCCCGGTTGTGAGCATCATGAGGTTGTTGATGAAGAAGGGTTGTTGATGATGACGGCGACTAATTCCCCTCTCTGAAGCCCTTACCGGACTCCAGATCAAGCCTCCTGATGAAGAACAGGAGGTGGTGGGGGCTTCGTACCGTAAAACGCGATGAAACTTTCTCTCTGATTTTTTTCTCGGGAAGACGGTATTTGTATACTTGGAGTTAGGGCAAATGGAAGCTCGTGGGACCCACAAACTCACGTGGCGCGCCCTGGGGGGCGCCACCTGAGCTTGTGGCTCCCTGGTGGCCCCCCTCTAGTAGCTCTTTGTGCCAGTATTTTTTATATATTCCAAAACAATTCTCTGTATTTCATCCAACTCCGAGAACTTTTTATTTCTGCACAAAAACAACACCAAGGTAGTTCTACTGAAAACAGCGTCAGTCCGGGTTAATTTCATTCAAATCATGCAAGTTAGAGTCCAAAACAAGAGCAAAAGTGTTTGGGAAAGTAGATACGTTGGAGACGTATCAGCAACAATTGCCAACATAATCCGTACAGACTTCAGCATTGCTACGGGTGAAAAAGTCTCGACATAATCGACTCCTTCAATTTGTGTAAACCCATTCGCAACAAGCTTGCTTTACAAATAATAGGATTACCATTCGCATCTGTTTTTCTTTGGAAGATCCATTTACATTCAACGGGTTTCCCTCCATCTAGAAGCTCTACCAAGTTCCAAAGTTGATTCTCGTACATGGCCTCCATTTTGGATTTCATGGCTTTAAGGCATTCCTTTTAGCTGGGCGCCGCCATCACTTCTCTATAGTGTGTTGGTTCATCTTCTTCTATAAGATGTGTATCTCATTGTGATACCACTCAGGTGGTTCACTAACTCTACTTGACCTACGTGGTTTAGTCACAGCCTTGACTGAAGTCTCCACTCTTCTAGTAGTAACTTCTGGTTCAGTCGTAGAACTATTTGGCAGAACTATTTTCGGTTCTTCAGTCCTACGAATTGTTTCTGAAGATTCATTAATCACGTCAAGTTGTACTATCCTCCCACTCACTTCTTTAGCGATAAACTACTTCTCGAGAAAGACTTTGTTCTTTGCAACAAACACTTTGTCATCGGATGCATGGTAGAAGGAATACCCAGTTGTTTCCTTGGGATAACCTAGAAAGTAACATTTTTCTGATCTGGGTTCGAGCTTGGTTGGTTGTAAATGTTTTACGTATGCATCGCAACCCCAGATTTTAAGATGCGATAAACTGGGCTTCCTCCCATGCCATAACCCCAGATTTTAAGATGCGATAAATGGCGTCTTAGTCATTTTACCCATTAGACAAGCTTCAATTGTGCCAAATGATTCAAAGTCAAGAGACAGTAGAACTCCATCTGAATGAAGTCTTTGCATGCATTTCTTTCCAATGTGACCAAGTTGGCAGTGCCACATATAAGTGGTATTCTCATCGGTCTTATTACGGCGTTTAGCCTCAATGTTATAGACATCTTTCTCACATTCAAGATTTAAAATGAATAAACCACCAACTATAGTTGCAAATCCATAAAACATATCCTTACAAATTTACAATAAATTGAACAACCATTGTTCTCAGACTTATAAGAATAACCATCGCGTATCAGACATGATCCAGAGATAATGTTTCTACACAACTTTGGAACAAGATAACACTTATTCAATTCTAAGGTAAATTCTGAAGGGAGACTCAAAGACATGGCGCCGACGGCTAGAGCGGAGACTCCTTCACCGTTCCCGACATGCATCACAACTTCATTCCTTTCCAGCTTGCGAACTTTCTGTAGTCCCTGCATCATCTTGCAAATATGAGCAACAGACCAGGTATAAAATACCCATGACGTACAGGTATTGCTAGCAAGTAGAATATCAATAACATTAACTTGTATAACTTTTATGCCTTTACCGGAAGAACCTTTCTTCTTCTTATTCGCCAGGTACTTCTTGTAATTTATCTTCCAGTGTCCTTTAGCCTTGTAGTAGAAATATTCAGTCTCAGTAGTGGCTCCGCCCTTGTTTCTCTTCTGGGATACGGTTGAACCGAAACCATTAGATTTCTTCTTGGACTTGCCCTTCTTCTTTAAATTGGTTGTCTTGTTCACTAGCAACACTTGCTTAGTATTGTTCTTCTGCATTCCTACTTCAACTTGCTTAAGCAATGCAAACAACTCGTCGGTTGTCTTGTCCAATCCTAGCATGTTGTAATTCATGATAAAACCACCGTAAGATGGGGGGAGTGAAGCAAGAACAATATCAGTCCCGAGAGTTGGTGGAATTCCAAACTCCAAAGCAGCAAGTCTATCACAAAGCCTGCTATCTTCACAATATGCTCTTTCATTGAAGAATTTTCAATCATCTTGCACTCAATCAAGGCCTTGGTTATCTCAAACCTTTTGGTCCTCAGTACCGAACATTCAAAATGTTTCTATAGTGCAGGATCCATGCAAGTTAACATAAGGCACTGAACAGCTACACTGTCATTTTTCTTAGTGGCCCAGACATTTCTTTCATCTTCCGGTGCAGTATGTGCCGGCTGTTCCGGAAAAGGCGCATCTAGCACATAATGTTTCTTAGCACTCCCGAGAACAAGCCTCAGGGTACGGATCCAATCCCCATAGTTTCAACCATTAGCAGCTAACTTCTCTCTCTCTCTCTAAAATAGTGGCTAAGTTGAAAATGGTGTTGCGAGCCATTGATCTACAACAATAAACAAGATTCACTTAGACATAGTTTATAATTAATTGCACTAAACAATTTAATTTAAAGTGCGCTCCCACTCAAATTAATATCTCTCATAATTAACTGTGAGTGATTCAAGACCCATAAGAAATTCAACGTCATTGATGTGGACATCACAGATGACGAGAATTTCGATCGGTAGGCTAACGTGTCGATCACATCTCCATGTGACTCTTGTTCATCTTTCAATGGATGTGTACCGAGCTCAAAAGTATCTTGCTTGATCATTTAAGACAACCAAGTGATCTTGCAGTGAGGTCTGACCGTCACCCGCCTTACACCTCACTAATCGTTCGCACCCATGTGGACATGGCGTACCCCAAAGAGCTGCATGTTTTAGACGGTGCTACACTTGGGAGAACTGATACGTCCCGAACGTATCTACTTTTCCAAACACTTTTGCTCTTGTTTTGGACTCTAATTTGCATGATTTGAATGGAACAAACCCGGACTGACGCTGTTTTCAGCAGAATTGCCATGGTGTTATTTTTATGCAGAAATAAAAGTTCTCGGATGGACCTAAAAATTTACGAAGAATTATTTCAGAATATATAAAAAATACTGGCGAAAAGGTCCACTAGAGGGGAGCCACCCATGGGCCACAAGCCCAGGGGGCGCGCCTACCCAAACACCCCCCCCACAGGGCGCGCGCCCTCCAGGCTTGTGAGTCCATGGAAACTCCGTTTGACCTAATTCCAACGCTATATATACCTCTTCGTGGAGAAAAAATCAGAGAGAAAGAATCATCGCGTTTTACGATACGGAGCCACCACCACCTCCTGTTCTTCATCGGGAGGGCTGATCTAAAGTCCGTTCGGGGCTCCGGAGAGGGGGATTTGACGACGTCGTCATCATCAACCATCCTCCATCACCAATTTCATGATGCTCACCACCGAGAGTGAGTAATTTCTTCGTAGGCTTGCTGGACGGTGATGGGTTGGATGAGATTTATCATGTAATCGAGTCAATTTGTTAAGGCTTGATCCCTAGTATCCACTATGTTCTGAGATTGATGTTGCTATGACTTTGCTATGCTTAATGCTTGTCACTAGGGCCCGAGTGCCATGATTTCAGATCTGAACCCTTTATGTTTTCATGAATATATTTGTGTTCTTAATCCTATCTTGCAAGTTGTATGCACCTATTACGTGTTATGATCCGCATGCCCCAAGGTTACAATAATTGGGATTCTTTCCGGTGATTACCGTAGTTTGAGGAGTTCATGTATTCACTAAGTGCTAATGCTTTGTTTCGGTTCTCTATTAAAAGGAGGCCTTAATATCCCTTAGTTTCCTTAAGGACCCCCGCTGCCACGGGAGGGTAGGACAAAAGATGTCATGTAAGTTCTTATTATAAGCACGTATGACTATATACGGAATACATGCCTACATTACATTGATGAATTGGAGCTATTGTGTATCGCTCTAGGTTGTGACTGTTACATGGTTAATATCATCCAACACAATTATCCATTACTGATTCAATGCCTACGCTTTTCTCATATTGGTTTTTGCTAAGTTACTCTGTTGTTGCTGCTGTTACAATCACTACAAAACTGCTACTGTTACCGTCTTTGTTACTATTGCTACTGTTACTACTACTATCAAAACTATCATACTACTGTGCTACTAAACACTTTGCTGTAGATATTTAGTTCTCCAGGTGTGGTTGAATTGATAACTCAACTGCTAATACTCACAAATATTCTTTGGCTCCCCTTGTGTCGAATCAATAAATTTGGGTGAAATACTACCCTCGAAGACTGTTGCGATCCCCTATACTTGTGGGTTATCAAGACCTTTTTCTAGCATTGTTGCCAGGGAGCATAGCTCTATTTGATGAGTCACTTGGGATTTATATCTGTTGATCACTATGAAGAATCTGAAAGACGCTAAGACCAAGATCATTCCCTCTACGACGAGGGGAGGTAAGGAACTGCCATCACACTCTACGCTTGATTCACCTTTTGTTTTGAGTAGGCTTGCGACACCACCACCTGCTATTCATTCTGATATGTTGCAAGTGATTGATGATACTACTTCTGCTAAACATGGTACTTATGATGATACTAGTACTATGCCTGATAACACTGTGCCACTAGGTGAATTTCTTGATGAACAAATTGCTAAAGCTAAAGAACTTGAAACTGCTGAAACTTCTGAAAATTATGAGTCACCTATTATGACTAGCTCTCCTATAATTGAAATGCCTAAGATACCTGATGGTTATGTCCTGGATGGAGAAATAGCTAGAGAATTTCTTGCTTGTAATGATAGAGACGATGTTAGAAAATTACTTGCTAAGCTTAAATAAAAGTCTATGATGGAGAGAATGAAATATGATCCTAAGTTTGCTACCTCTCATATCTTTGTTACTGATAAGGATTATGAATTCTCTGTCGATCCTGAGTTAATTATTTTGGTTGAATCTGGTCCTTTTTATGCTTATGAATCTGAAACTGTTGTGGCACACCTTACTAAATTGAATGATATAGCCACCCTATTTGCTCATGAGGAAAAGATTCGTTACTATTACATCTTTAAGTTGTTTCCTTTCTCATTAAAGGGTGATGCTAAGAAATGGTTTAATACTCTTGCTCCTGGTTGTGTGCGTAGTCCCCAGGATATGATTTATTACTTCTCTGAAAAATATTTTCCTGTTCATAAAAAACAAGCTGCCTTATAGGAAATATTTAACTTTATGCAAATTGGAGAAGAGAATCTCCCTCAAGCTTGGGGGACGCTTCTCCAATTACTTAATGCTTTGCCTGATCATCCTCTTAAGAAAAATGAAATACTTGATATCTTTTATAATGGACTAACCGATGCTTCTAGGGACTACCTAGATAGTTGTGCTAGTTCTGTTTTCAGGGAACGAACTGTTGGACAGGCTGAAGAACTATTGAACAATATGTTGAGAAATGTCGATGATTGGACACTTCCTGAACCACCACCTAAGCCAACTCCGAAGAAGAGAGGTATTCTATTCCTTAGTCCAGAAGATATGCAAAAAGCTAAGAAATCTATGAAAGAAAAGGGTATTAAATCTGAAGATGTTAAGAATTTACCACCTATTGAAGAAATACATGGGCTCGACACCCCGACACAGGTAGCTCGACACCCCGACACAGGTAGTAGAGGTAAATTCTCTTACTAGATTCGATGAAGGTGATATTCCATATAATAAATATGCTAGCCAATGCATGTATGAATTTGATAATTACATCATTAAGCAAGAACACTTCAATTTATATGTTAGCAATCAACTAAAACGAAATGCCTTCATGATAGATCGTTTGAGTGATTTGATGTTTAGAACTGCTAATGATGTTAAAGGTTTAAGTAAACATGCTTATATGGTTCATACTTAGTTAGAACAAATTGCTAAGTCACAAAATGATTTGCTTGATGAGATGAAGAATAAAATGAATGATCATGCTGTTAGAGTTGTTACTAGAGGAGGTAGAATGACTCAGGATCCTCTATATCCTGAAGGTCATCCTAAAAGAACTGAGCAAGATTCTCAAAGAATTAACAGTGGTGCACCTAGTTCATCTAAGAAGAAAAAGAAAAAGAAGAATGATAAAACTTTGCCTGCTTCTAGTGAAACTGAGATTGAAAAACCTCCTGAGAATCATAATGATGTTTCTATTCTGATGCTGAGACACAATCTTGTAATGAACATACACCCAAAGATAATGATAATGATGTTCGTGTTGATGCTCAACCAGATAATGATGTAGAAATAGAACCTGCTGTTGATCTTGATAACCCACCTCCCAAGAATAAAAGATATGATAAAAGAGACTTCATTGCTAGAAAACATGAAAAAAAAAGAACCATGGGTTCAAAAACCTATGCCTTTTCCAACCAAACCTTCTAGAAATAAAGATGAGGAAGACTTTGAGTACTTTGTTGAAATGCTTAGACCTGTCTTTTTGCGCACTCGCTTGATTGATATGTTGAAAATGTCTCCATATGCTAAATACATGAAACATATTGTTACTAATAAAAGAAAGATACCCGAGGCTGAAATTTCCACCATGCTTTCAAATTATTCTTTTAAGGGTGTTATACCTAAGAAGTTAGGAGATCCGGGAATACCTACTATACCATGCTCCATTAAAAGAAGTTATGTTAAAACTACTTTATGTGATTTAGGAGCCGGTGTTAGTGTTATGCCTTTCTCCTTATATAGAAGACTTGATACGAATAAGCTTACACCTACTAAAATATCTTTGCAAATGGCTGATAAATAAACTGCTATACCTATTGGAATTTGTGAGGACGTTCCCGTTGTTGTTGCAAATGTTACTATCTTGACAGACTTCGTTATTCTTGATATGCCTGAGGACGATAACATGTCGATTATCCTTGGTAGACCCTTTTCGAATACTGCAGGGGTTGTTATTGATTGCAACAAAAGCAAGGTTACTTTTCATGTCAATGGTAATGAGCATACGGTTTATTTTCCGAGGAAACCAACTTCAGTGAATGGTATCAATTGTATTGAAAAGGTTTCGACAAACACTATTGGAGGGTTTAATTTTCCTATTCCTACTGTCAAAAGGAAATATGAAATTCTTATTGTTGGGGAGATGCATATCTCTGTTGAGGTAACTTAGTGTTATACGAAAATTCTTCGGTTTCATGTTACTCAGAAATAGTTTGTTAATAAGACTTCATCAACCTTATTGACGGATTCTTTTTGAGGGGCATGTGGTCGATGAATTTAGTAAGCACAACCTTTTGAAATCATAGTTTGCTCTCTGTTATTTATAGTTTAATAAAGTGGAAATGCCATGATTATCCAGTTTTCTGGATTTTCCGTGCAATAAAAAAAATGGCCCAAAAATAAAAGTTCTCAGAATGCTCTGAAAATTTAGTATGATTTTTATGCAATATTTAAGAATTTTTGGCACTGAACACACCTCAGGGGGGTGCACCTGTGAGCCACAAGCTCACAGGGCGCGGCCACCCCCCTAGGCATGCCTAGTAGGCTTGTGGGTCCCACAGGGACCCCCTCACTTATCCCAGCCACCCACCTTCTTCTTCTTCCTCCAGAAAAAATCAAACTTGCTCCCAAGTCCATGTTCTTGCTCATTTCTGTGAGATTTTTGATCTCCTTGCTCGCAACTCTGTTTCCAAAACTGTTTTGAGGAATTGCTCCTTGGTATGTGACTCCTCCAATGCTCCAATTAGTTTTTGCTCTAGTGCTTTATGTTTTGCAAATTGTTGCTGCTGTGGTGACCATGAATATGAGCTTGCATGTTGAATTTGTACGGTCCAAAGTAGTTTTGATGCATGATATAGCCTCTAGATGCTTGTGGGAGTAGTTGTTATCAATTTTATTGAGTTTTGTTTACTTTTATTTTGAGCTACTAAAAATTTCAGAAATTTTCAGAGGGAGAAAATGTTTAGGAAGATATTCCATGGTGGTTCCTCGAGCAAGAGTGCTCCAAGGCCCGCGATACGCGAGCCGGACCTTGAACCGCCGCGGGAGGCTGCAGTATAAACGTGCGAATGGACGTCTGATTCCTTTATGATTCGAGCTAGCTTCAAGGAAGAGTTTGATATGTATGTACGCAATGCCGGGCTCACGGATTTCTTGACAGATATGTGCCCTCAGTACCATGACCTTACTGATTCCTTCGTACGGAAATTTGAGTATGTATCTCACCGCACCTCTCATGATGTCATCTTTAATTTATATGAAAAGCCTTTTCGCATGTCCGTTGAAGAATTTAGTGATTCTTGTAGAATTCCATTTTGGGGGACATGCACTGAACCTCGTAAAGCAGATTGCAATGAATTTCTAATGAATATTACTAGGGGTGAAACTAGAACCATAACGCAAGCTCCTGTGGGGAGCATTCACTTTCCTGCTATACATTATTTTGCTCTATTCATAGGAAGATGCATCAACGGTAAACCGGACCCTACTCATTTATGCGCTCCTGATTTGAGAATTCTTAAGAGTGTGGTATTAAGAGATAGGAGATTTAATATGGGTGCCATCATTGCACGCCGCTTGCACAATAATGCCCTAGTTGGTGATATTTTTGGCGGAATTTATGCCACTCGCTTAGCTGCTCATCTTAATGTAAACATACAAGAAAATGACACTTTATTGCTGCCCAGTTATTTAGATTATGAGGCCATGGAACGCTATCAGTTCCTTGAAAGGAGCAACCCGCCTCTTCCTTACAGGATAATATTTAACAGGCGTCTTGTTATCCATATTACTTTGCCTGCTCCTGCCTTCTTTAACTTCCAGGAAGAAAAAAGATACTTAATACTTGAGGAGGAGGCTGAGGAGTACGAGAGGGTGGTAGAGACAACTTGGCGTAACGAGGTATCTCACCAAGTTGTGGTAGCTGCACTTCAGTACAACCCGAACTACTATCACTGGTATTATCCAGGCCAGGAGTGGCAATAGACCAACTTAGGCCAAAAGCCTAAGCTTGGGGGAGTACATATCTCTCACCGACATTACATTCATGTACGACACATTCATTCCAGTTGTCGGTGTTCATCCTTTTTCATTGTATATCCATGTTAGTTTTATTTTTGCATTCTTCTTGTGTGTTTGAAAAACTTTGAAAATCCAAAAAAAATTAGTTGTAGTTTCTTTCTTGTTTAGTTAATTCGTAGTATTAAAAGAAAACCCAAAAATATTTCTCGTTTCTTCTTTTGCTTGTTGGGAGTTCTCCCGTGTAAATAGTTTTTCTCGTTTTTCATTTTTCTTCGTTAATTTGCTTTCTTCGGGAAATCTTAAAAACTCCAAAAATATTTCAGTGTGTTTCCCTGAATTTCTTTTCTTTTCGTTGAGTCATCGTAAGAAGAAGACCACGATGAAAATGTTGAGTGGCCCTCATATGCTTTATTGTTGATCTAACAAAGAGCCACCATTACCTTGTCTTCTCCTTTGAATAAAATGTTTGCAGATTCCAGCTTAGTCCATGGCACACTTGCACTATTATTATTATCACATCATTCGGTTGTGCAAGTGAAAGGCAATAATGACGATATTTGATGATGTGATTGCGGTGAAGAAAAGCTGGTATGAACTCTTCTTGTTTTTGTTTTTGTAAATATGTTTAGCTCAGTATTTATGATTCAACATTATTATGAGTAAACATGTTTGTGATGACAATTAGAGATCATAGTTGCTCATGCCATGCTTAAATAGCTAGGAGTGGATAACGATTTATTTTGACTGTCAATATGCATTAAAATGGTTGTGATGTAGTATGTTAGTATGGTATCCTCCTCTGAAAAATTCAAGTGGCTCAACTTGGCACACGTTCACGCATGTAGTTGATTCAAAACCAACATAGCCTCCACGATATTTATGTTCATGGTGTTTATATCCTACTAAAAGTGCAACTAATCTTCGGGTGGTTTTGGTAATCAATAACAACATATACATCATTGATCTAATTCTTATTGCTAGTAAATTTCAGAAAAGATCAATGATTGGCATGGCAAGGATTAATGGATGTGGACCCCTCAAAATGATAAGCACAAATATTGGCAAAGCTTCAAGACTCTACATTTTTGGTTAAGTGATCCAAGATCACATTGAGTCCATAGGAAAAGCCAATACTATTAAAAGGGGATGAGGTTTTGATTATGACTCAATTGCTCAAATGCTTAGTGATATTGCTCCAAAACTCTCAAATACTTCTCCACTTCATTCTTATGCAAAACCCTAAAAGTTGATCTCGGCCCCACCGAAACATTCTTATCCAGACCCACCGAGATTGCTATCCACTATGCCACATGCCAAACCCCAACATATCGGTGCAACCGAAATGGTTCTCGGTCCCACCAAGACGGCTTGACCAACTTGCTGTAATGTTTCAACTTCACTTCGGAATTTTCGAGATGAAATTTTCGGTCTCACCGAAACTTGGTCTTGCCCTAGCCATTGCACTTCGGTCTCACCGATATGTTTTGATCGGTCCCACCGAAAAGCCTAACGTTCATGTCTTTTACACTAGTCGGTCTCACCGAGATTTTCATGTTGGTGTCACCGAGTTGGGTCAAAGACTTGTAACGGTTGGATTTTAGGTGAAGGCTATATATACCCCTCCACCACCCTCTTACCAAGTAAGAGAGCCATCAGAACGTGCCTACACTTCCACCATACGATTTCTGAGAGAGAACCACCTACTCACGTGTTGAGATCAAGATATTCCAATCCAACCATTTGAACCTTGATTTCTAGCCTTTCCCAAGTTGCTTTCCACTCAAATCTTTCTTCCACCAAATCCAAATCTGTGAGGAACTGTTTGAGTGTTGGGGAGACTATCATTTGAAGCACAAGAGCAAGGAGTTCATCATCAACACACCATTTATTACCTTTTGGAGAGTGGTGTCTCCTAGATTGGTTAGGTGTCACTTGGGAGCCTCCAAGATCATGTGGAGTTGAACCAAGGAGTTTGTAAGGGCAAGGAGATCGCCTACTTCATGAAGATCTACCCCGAGTGAGGCTAGTCCTTCGTGGACAGAAGAAATGGTGGAATAGGCAAGGTTGCTTCTTCATGGACCCTTCATGGGTGGAGTGCTCCGTGGACTCGTGCAACCATTACCCTCTGTGGGTTGAAGCCTCCATCAACGTGGACGTATGATAGCACCACCTATCGGAACCATGCCAAAAATAATCGTGTCTTCATTTCGTTTGAAATCTTCAATCCCCTCCTTTACTTACATATGCAATGTTTTACTTTCCGTTGCTACACTCTTAGAATTGCATGTGTAGGGTGTTACTTGACTTGGTGTACTTGCTAAAATCTGCCCACAACTAAAATTGGGAAAGGATAGATTTTTATTTGGTCAAGTAGTCTAATCACCCCCCGTCTAGACATACTTTTGATCCTACAAGTGGTATCAGAGCTTTGGTCTCCATTGCATTGGTTTCACAACCTAGGACAGTATGGTGTCTAGTGAGGGTACCTATCACTTTAGAGGTCCATATTTCGATGGTACAAACTTTGCCAGTTGGAAGCATAAGATGAACATGCATATTCTTGCTCATAACCCCGCCGTTTGGGCTGTTGTTTGTGTTGGCTTGCAAGGTGAATTCTTCGAAGATGGTAAGGAACTGGATCATGAAGCAACCGCAGAAGAATTGAAGATGTTGCAATACAATGCTCAAGCTTGTGACATTCTCTTCAACGGTTTGTGTCCCGAGGAGTTCAACAAGATCAGCCGCCTCGAGAATGCAAAGGAAATTTGGGATACTTTGGTTGATATGCACGAGGGTACTGAGTCCGTCAAGGAATCCAAGTTGGATGTGCTTCAAAGTCAACTTGACAAGTTCAAGATGAAGGATGGTGAAGGAATCGCTGAAATGTACTAGGCTTGCTCTCATCACAAATGAGATTGCCAACTTAGGAAGTGAAGAGATGACCGACAAATTCATCATCAAGAAGATCCTTAGAGCTTTGGATGGAAAATACGATACCGTGTGCACATTGATCCAAATGATGCCCAATTACAAACATCTCAAGCCCACGGAAGTCATTGGAAGGATTGTTGCTCATGAGATGTCACTCAAGGACAAAGAGGAGCTACACAACAAATCAAGTGGTGCTTACAAAGCCTCAACCGAGGCTCCCACAACTTCAAGCGCCAAGCTAGTATCCAATGAAGAGATAAGCCTAATGGTGAAAAGGTTCAACAATTTTTACAAGAACAAAGGAAAATAAAGAAGCTCAAGCTCAAGACATTATGAGAAAAGATCATCAAGTCATGACCGAAATTGCTTTAATTGTGGAACCTCATAAGAAAAGAGATGAATCACCAAGAGGAAGACATAGAAGAGATGAATCACCTCACAAGGAGAGAAGGAGTAGGGATGATCATTATGAATGAAGATCTTCTCGAAGGAGCAAAGATTCGGAAAGGAAGGACAAGTCATCCATGAGCTAAACTAGAAGAAGACATCAAGCTCATGTTGGTGAATGGATTTCCGGCTCCGACTCCGACAACCACTCCGAGAGAAGCTATCACTCCGACTCCGACTATAGTCAAGATGAAGGTGTTGCCAGACTTGCTCTTATATCCTCCAACTCCTATGATCTATTTGATTCACCAATTGAAGGAATTTGAAGATGCTTCATGGCAAAAGTCCCCAAGGTATCACACCCCGAATACTTTGACTTTAATAGTGATGAGGATGATTTGCTTGGTGATGATGATTTACTTGTTGATAAGGCTAGTAATGTGAGCTATAATGAAAATGCTAGTAATCATAGTCAAGAGGAAACGAATGACAATGCTATGAAGGAGATTTAGCATCTAACTAAAGAATTAAACACTATTAAGTTAGCTCATGAAACAACTCAAGAGGATCATAGAGAGCTTCTAAGATCTCATGAGAAGCTACGCTTTGAGAAGCTAAATTTAGAGCAAGAGCATGAGTTTCTTAAAGCTATCAATGATGATCTTCGAAAGAAGAGTTCTTCATATCTTGCCAAACGTTTACTCTTGTCTACCTTTATGCCACAAGTTAAATCTAAGCAAACTAGTAACAATGGTAAAAAGAGTTATACCTCTAGCAGTAACAATAACAATGTTAAATCCAATGTTGTTGCTTCTAGTAGTTCTATTGATTCCACTAATGATTCTCTTAGCCAAGTTACACTTGAGCAAGAAAACGATTTATTGAAAGGAATTATAGAAAAGGGTGTCTACAAAAGTCTTGCCGAAAGTAAGCAATTTGAGGAAATTGTGTGCAAGCAAGGAAGGCACCGGAAGAACCAAGGTATTGGTTTTGAAAGAAAGTTCAATGCCAATGGAGTTGAGTGGGAGGAAGATCAATATCCCAAGACGGAGGTTGTTCCTCAACAAGGGAAGTATGATCCTACTTCTTTCAAGGGGACACAAGCTCAAGATGATCTTCCACCTCAAGACCACAAGCTAAAAGACAAGGACAAGCTTCAAGAAGAGATTGACTCATTTGAAGGACCACCTCAAGCTTTGGTCAAATGGGTTACAAAGGCTTCATCAAGTTCTACTTCATCAAGTGCTACTACAACTCCAAGGATTCCCATCAAGTTGATGTGGGTCCCAAAGAAGAAGAACTAGAGAGTTCTTGAGGGTGACTCCACCAACAAACTTCACTCACATTCATTTATGGCAAGAGCTTGTGCAACCAACTTCAACATCTTGCACTAGTTCATGGAGTCACAAACCCTCTTGTTGGTAAGGCAAGGGACAAGGTATTCAATGCATTCATGGACATCATCATGTGTGCATTTCACTCTATGTCTATGGATATCCTTGTATGTTCCTTGTGTGGGACTAACCCATGTAGGTATTGAAAGTGCAAAACTCCAAGGATTGCTCCCAACTCTTGATGGTCTACATCAACATTGAGCATCCACATCTACAACATCTACATGAAGTCAACATCGACGAAACCCAAGGTTAGTTCATCCCTCCTTGGGGGGATATCACATCTAGGGGGAGCTTTACTCTAAGACTTGAGTCAAAGCAACTCTAATGGTGTGAACACATTAATGCTTTATGTAAAAGTGGTAACCCCACTTGTGCTTAAACGATGTGTATGACCTATGATCGAATGTTCTCATTTGTCTCCTAAGTCAATATACTCATATATAGATGACTATGTCATCGCCCATTGCTTGATAGTTGCTAGAATTGGTTGTGCATGTTTGACACATATTTCATTTGCTATCTTATTGTGTGAGCATGTTGCTATGCATATTTCTCATTCGAGGACATCAATTTGTAGTTTGATTGATTTGGTTTTATTTGGCCAAATGGATGTACAAGAATGCCTAAGCACCCTCTCTAGCTATCTATCTCAACCTGTCTAAATTCTTTCTTGCTATATCACAAAAACTTGAACAAGTCTCTTTTGGACCCTCCGGGTGAGGAGCACTCGGAGCCACCGATCTGCTTAGGGCTGACCTCCAAAACCTTCTAAGTGTATTTCTCACAAAAACTTGAACAAGTCTCTTTTGGACCCTCCGGGTGAGGAGCACTCGGAGCCACCGTTCCGCTTAGTGCTAACCTCCAAAACCTTCTAAGTGTCTTTCAGACAGACCAACTCACATGTATCCAGTCTCACCAAAAACACTTGGACTGATCTGATTTTCAATCTCGGAGAGACCGATTTAAAACTCTCGGTTTCACCGAAGCGATGTGCTCATAGCAGTTATTCACTTTGGTGCCACCGATTGATTTCGCTCGGTCTCACCGACAGCACATGGGTATATATATGTCCGCGGCCCGTACGTTGAAAATTTCTTCAATCATCATGTTCCCGCACCCTATTGCTACCGTCGCCCAGGTCTCCAGATCATCGCCTTCGTCTCCAGCACGCCCTCGCCGCCGGATTCCGTTGCCGTCAATGGCATTCTCCTCCGACGTTGCCGCCGTAGAGGATCTCCACCAAGTTAGGGTGAGATTTGATCCTCTAGTGCTTCGAATTTCCGATTCTATGCACTAGAGTTGTTGCGCCCGCAATGTTCACACGGATTGAGGTTTCTATTCCAGCAAATTCTGTAGAGATAGATTTGAGCAAAATTTTAGGGTTGGGGTTGGGCAGAGATCATCTCGGACAGACCGAATAGGAAGAATTGGACTCACCGATACGGCCTTAGGCCATTGCACGCTGTACATCTCGATGTCACCGAGGGATACAGATCGGTGGATCCGAGTCTAAGGTTTCAGTAGAACCCTAGCTTATCGGAGAGACCAAAACACATCTCGGTCAGACCGAGACTGTGTGGCAAACGCTCTGTTATAGCTTCGGTACTACCAAGATTACCTACTCGGAATTTCTGAAATCATCTCTGTGAAAACCTAAAACTGAAGTTTTTACTCAAAAGTTTGTCAAAATGCTGTGTTTTTGTGATGCTCATCTACTCCACTCTACCCCATCTACTTCACAGGTGCAGGTGTCAAGATGTCTGATGCCAGTGACAGCCAGAACAGGTCAGAGCAGGAGGCAGAGCAGAGTGCAGGGTCAAGTCCTGAAGAAAGTTTCTATGAGGGAGAAAGAAGCTCACCAGATTTGCCAAAGGCAGACACCAGGACAAGGAAGAAGAAGAATTCAGTGATGAGGATGAGGATTTTGCTGCTGAGGAAGCAATCTGAAAGAAGAAGAAGAAACCAGCTGTTGTTGCCAAGGAGTATGGCACTAAGAAAGAGAGAGGTGTCACAAGGAAAGTTCCAGCCTCCATAGCTGCCAACAGAAGCATCACTTCAGAGAATCCAGAAGGATCTCAACAGGCCCCTATATAGTCAAAGCCTAAGATAGTAGGCAAGAAGAGAGAAAGGAAGCAAACAGCTCATGTGATTTTTAGGCCTACATCCATGAGAAGGGATGATGCAACAGATGAGGAAGAGCAAGCTAAAAATCCACCTCCTCCCAAGCAGCAGAAGCTCATGGGAGATGCTATCAAAATAGCTGCCCCTTCTAAGGCCAAGCCTGCAGCTACAAAACCAAAGAGAACCACCAGAGATGTTTCTTCTAGTGAGAAGAACAAGGCCCCGGTGCCTGAGAGAGAAGCAGAGGAAGATGAAGAAGCCCCAGTGCTCATGAAGCTAAGGCCCAAGTTGCCTGAACATAATGATGCTCACCCAGTTGCTGAGAACATGAAGAAGAGGAAGGATGCAGGTCTCAGAAAATGGAGGAATCAGACCCTTATTCCATCAGAAGAAGGACTGTTGTGGACTACAAATTTCACACCAAAGAGCAGCAGGATTTCTATGAGACAGTCTTGCTTGACAAGAAGCCTATTGTCAGTGATATGAAGTGGGTGGACTAGAAGTATATTGATGCTAATGAGGATCACTTCCCCCGTGTTCATGAGGATTTCAGATCCATTGACCTTGACAAGTTCATCGGCAAGAAGCTGACCAGCTGGAATGATGAGATGATTATGCAGTTCTACTCTACAGCTCACTTCTACCACAATGGGAGGATAGCCTGGATGACAGAAGGAGTCAGGTACCAGCCTAGTGTACTTGAGTGGGCCACATTGCTAGGTGTGCTGCTGAAGAAAATGACATAGATGTGTATGCAAAGCCCAAGATGGATCACAACTCTATGGCAAACTTGTATACTGAAATTCCAGAGAGGGACAAGGAGTCACACAAGCTTGGCTCAGTGTATTACTTGTTGGTAGGACTTGCTACCTCCAACACCATCATGAGGCATACTTTGATGCCCAAGTTAGGAGATGACTGGATGATACGTGGTCATTCAATCAACATGTTGCATCACATAGACCAACATGAGAAGATCAAAGTGATGGATCTCATTGTAGAAACTATCAAGAGGACAACTGCAGATCAGAAGAGGTCTTGTGGATTTGCCCCTCATATTCAGTTACTTATCAATTCAAAGGGTGCAAACAAGTCTTTTCAGCTTGAACGTGAGCATTTGCCACTTAGACCTGAGTTCGAGGACAACACAGTTACTATGGATGCATCTCATCCTACCTTAGCCGAAGCACATTGTCGGTGTATAAAAACATGGGTATTTTATACCCTGACTTATGCACAGACAGTAGCAGCCTCCTTGCCGGCCAAGCCTTGCCGAGGACCGCCAAGACCAATATTCAGGACCCAATTGCAGGAGCTTAAGACAAAGTATCAATGAGCACTCGACTACTACCGAAGACAGAGACATTCCTTGCCGGCAAGGCTAAAACCGGCAAGGAGAAGACCCAGCAAGCTCTGTGCCGGCAAGCTTATGCCAGTCCTCCAGCGCTCCACCTCACCACACAGGTGTTCGCTAAGGGGGGAGGTGTCGACCGCGCAGGTTGGTTGGTAAGGCTTGTCGGGCACGTGTCAGCACGCGGGGACAGGATTTGCCCCTAATGACACCCGTCCAGGAGGCGTGTCAGGATAATACGAGGTAGCTGGGCAAGCGGTGCAGGAACCTTGCCAGGATTACCTCTCCACATGACACCTAACGGTGCATTTATTGCCTTTGTCCTAAACTGGCAGAGTTAGGTATGATAGCACTGTCTGCTATCTAATCATTATGTAATTACTGTTTTGCCACTATGGTAACCCCTTGAGCTATAAAAGGAGGACCAAGGCAACAGTTTAGAGGATGGGGACCCCTTTTCAAACACAAGCACCTCTCGCATAGCTGCTCCTCTCCGCAGCTTGCCGGGGGAAGCGCTCCTTGTACTGTGCTCCCACACTACTAATACACCAAAAAACAGGAGTAGGGTTTTACGCTTCTCAGTGGCCCGAACCTGGGTAAATCCCTTGCGTTTTCCAATGTTCATGCTCTTTGTGCACGTTGATCTCCCCCGCCGAACCACAAGGGGCTGCATGGCCCCATAGATGGTCGTACCACCACGACATCTTTGGCGCGCCAGGTAGGGGGGAAGCGCTTGTGCGAACCTTGATCAGTGGATTGTGCATCTTCTTTATCATCATCATCAACCTCATCATCGTCCTCCTCGTCGTCGGTGGCGCCCAAGAAGAAGGGCATCACGATGACGGCCACCCCGCACGCATCCGCAGGCGGCGCAGCCAATGCGGGCGGTGCAGACACCACAGTTGGCACGACCAGCGCAGGCGGCGCGGTCAACATGCCCACCACGGTCGGCGCAGGGGACGAGCACGCTGGAGGCAGTCGGCCACCTCGGTCCTCCGGCGAACAGAGCTGCCACGGCGCGGGCGGAGCGGATGGACGTCCTCCTCCTCCTCCCCGTGCAGACGAACGCAGCCACCGAAGCAGCAATGCCCGGGCCAGCGCGAGCCGAGATCCCACTGCAGCGATGTCCAAGGATGCTGCTTTAGGACAGACACCGCGTCCCTCACACAATGGGCGCGGTACAGCCCCGAGCTACGCCGACGACTCCGGGCAACGGCGACCTCACGACAAGACTCCTGTGGATCAGATCCCGGATCCTCAAGTGCCGCCTCCGCCATGGCTACCCGCCGCTGGGCATGTGTCACGACAGCAAGTCCGCGATGGCGCTCCTACTGGCTCTGCCAGGAGTAGAGCGACGTCACGCTCTTCGCTCCCGGCCATGCCAGCCACAGCGGCGGAAGCAATGGCGCGAGCCCAGATGCTGCTGAACTTCCCTCCAGCAGCAGAAAAGATGGATGAGTAGAGAGCCACCATCCAAAGCTTGATTGGATTTGCCGAAGCCAGTAAATCGCAGCAAGCGGAGCCCTCACGGCATCCGCAAACAGCACCGGCATCTCCAGTTGGTGGCCGCGTTGACAGTACTACACTAACGGTGCAATCGCCACCGCGGCAACAGCCTCAGCAGCAGCAACGCCAACAGCCACCACAAGCCCAGCAATCCTTTGGACCTGACGACATGTCGATAGCTTCTTCAGATCCACGGGCGCGGCAAAATCAGTGGCAAGTGCTGCGAGACAGGCGGGCGGAAGACGCCCGCACCACCATCGAACGGCGCCGGGAGGCGCGCCGTCAATCCAACGCACGTAACGGCCCCATTGTTGATGAGCCTGCGCCAGGGGTTGGCGGATATCTACCTTACGAGGTTGGGTGTCCTGCCTTCACATGTGAGCTGCGGCAAGTCCGATGGCCGTCCGTTCGAGCCTTCAAGCCAGAAGTGCCGGAAAAATATGATGGCAAGCTGAACCCGGCAGAATTCCTGGGCATCTACACGATTGCCGTACAAGCTGCCGGAGGAAGAGATGAGAAAATCCTCGCCAACTACTTTCCGTTGGTACTAAAGCCCAACGTGAGGTCTTGGCTGATGAACTTGCCGGAGAACTCCATCTCTTCGTGGTCAGATCTCTGCACCGAGTTTGTTGGTGCCTTTATTGGAGGCCACAAGGCCCCTGGGCAGCCCAGTGACTTGCACGTGATCCCGCAAAGGGATGGAGAAACCTTGCGCAAGTACATCCAGAGGTTCAGCCGTGTGCACCGTAACATCCTAGATGTGCACCCCGCAGCCGTCATTGCCGCTTTTCACACGAATGTGCGCAATCGGAGAATGCGGGAGAAAATGAACGTCAAGCTGCCCAAGACCGTCAACGAGCTCTACACCTTGGCGGATAAGTGTGCACGCGCTGAAGAAGGAAGAAGGCTTCCCGGGGAGGACGCTGGCACCGAAGTAGATTCTGAGGATGATGATGCTGCCACCCCGAGGAAGAAAGGCCGGAAACGCAACAGGAAGCGCAAAGGCAAGACTGTAATGGCCGTCGAAGGTTCCGGCAACTCTGAGTCCGCCAAGAAAGCCAAGACAGAGAACTCCGGCAAGGAGGCTGCTGTATGCGCCGCTTGTCAGGAGGCGGCGGCAAACGAGAAGGCCGGCAAGTCTGATGGGTCGTGCTGCAAGATTCACCGCACCAAGGGCCATGATCTCCAGGAGTGCCGACAAGTCGAGCACTTTGTTGAGAAGCAGAAGGCTGAATATGCAAAGCGCGACAGAGAGAAAGGTCAAGATGGTGCCGGTGGATCAGGCAAAAAGGGCCGCGGTGGCCGAGGAGGCCGTCGCGGCAAGGCCAAGCAACAGAAAGAGAAACCTGCTAGGGGCCGCGAAAAGGAAGAGGAAGCTGATGGGAGTGAGGAAGAAGAGGACGATAGAGAGTCCAGTGAACAAGAATTCCAGAAGGCAACTGAGGCCATGTGCGTTGACGGAGGCGCATCTTTGCACTCCTCTCACCGCCAGCTTAAACAGTGGGCTCATGAGGTTAACGCGGCAGAGCCGGCAATGGGCTCTCAGAAGCCACTCAAGTGGTCACACACGCCTATCATTTTCGACGCCTAGGACCACCCTGACCGCATAACCGCGGTCGGGTGTTTGCCGTTGTCGGTTTCACCAACAATTCGCAACCTTCAGGTCACGAAAATGGTAGTTGACGGTGGGGCCAGCTTGAACTTGATCTCTCCGGAAGTTATCAAGAGACTGCAGATTCCCGGCGAGGAGCTCAAAAATACAGGCACTTTTCAAGGAGTGAACCCGGGAAGAAGCCAGCCCAAGGGAAGGATCACATTGCCGGTAACGTTTGGCGGGGAGTTGAACTATAGGACGGAAAAGATTGTGTTTGACGTTGTCAAGATCCCCTTGCTGTACAATGGAATTCTTGGCCGCCCGGCCTTGGCAAAATTCATGGCAGCATCTCACTATGCTTCCAACACGTTGAATATGCCAGGGCCGATGGGTGTCATTTCCATCAACTCCAACACTCTAGCAAGGATTCCGGGAAGCGCACCTCTTCGGAGTGCTGCGCACCCGTTGAAGACTTGCCAGAGTGCTCTGCCGGTAAGAAATCCAAAGCCACTGCACCGGCGACCAAGAAGGTGCCGGCGAAGGAGGACGGCACTGACGGTACCTTCACTATCAATGCCACCCTTGACAGCAAATAGGAAAGCGCGCTCGTTGCCTTCCTGCGGGCGAATGTCGATGTGTTCGCATGGCGGCCATCCGACATCCCCGGTCTTCCCAGGGAGGTAATCGAGCACCACCTTGCTGTCTGTCCCCATGCTCGGCCCGTCAAGCTAAAAGTCCGGAAGCAAGCTTTGGAGCGGCAACAATTCATTGCCGAAGAAATCAAGAAACTCGAAGCGGCAGGCCTGGTCAGAGGAGTGCTACATCCCACTTGGTTGGCAAATCCAGTGGTGGTGCGCAAAGCAAACGGAAAGTGGAGACTTTGTATTGACTATACTGATATCAACAAAGCATGCCCAAAGGATCATTTCCCTTTGCCGCGCATCGATCAAATTGTAGACTCTACCTCTGGCTGTGATCTGCTCTCCTTCCTTGATGCATACTCTGGATACCATCAGATATTCATGGCCAAGGAGGATGAAGAGAAAACCGCATTCATTACTCCATGTGGCACGTACTGCTTTGTGTGTATGCCTTTCGGGTTAAAGAGTGCTGGTTCAACATTTGCAAGGGCTATCCAGATTGGTTTTGAGCCCCAGCTACACAGGAATGTTGAAGCGTACATGGACGATATAGTGGTCAAAACCAAGAACAAATCAACCCTCATTCAAGATTTAGAAGAAACATTTGCAAACTTGCGCAAGATCAACTTGAAGCTCAATCCTGAGAAGTGTGTGTTTGGCGTTCCATCTGGCAAGCTTCTCGGGTTCTTTGTATCTCAACGAGGAATTGAAGCAAATCCCGACAAGATCAAAGCCATTGAGCAGATTCAAGCACCAAAAAGCGTCAAGGATGTGCGGCGTCTTGTCGGTTGTGTTGCTGCCTTGAGTAGGTTTATTTCAAGATCTGCTGAGCACGCCTTGCCATTTTTCAAGATTTTGAAAAAGGCAGGTCCGATGAAATGGACCCCGGAAGCGGAGGCCGCGCTGCAGGACTTGAAAAGATACCTCTCGTCCGCGCCAACACTAGTTGCGCCTAGACCACAAGAACCGTTGCTGCTATACGTAGCGGCAACGAACCAAGTGGCTAGTGCTGCATTAGTGGTGCAGAGAGAAATCAATGATGAGGAGGTAACCATAGCAAGCCCGTCCAGTGACAAGCCAGAATCTTCTCCGGCAAGATCTGACACCGACAAGACAAAAACAGCGCAAGCAAACGAAGCTGATCAGCAAGTGGTGCCGAAGAAGAAGGTGGTGCAGCGACCCATGTATTTTGTTAGTTCCCTTCTACAGGGGGCTAGATCAAGATACTCTGGAGTGCAGAAGTTGCTTTTCGGCCTCCTTATGGCCTCGAGAAAACTGCGTCACTACTTCCAAGCACACGAAATCACCGTCGTCACTCGCTTTCCGTTGCAACGCATCTTGAGAAATCCAGAGGCAACCGGCAGGATAGTGGAGTGGGCGTTGGAATTGTCAAGCTTTGCACTTAAGTTTGAGAGCACTTCAACCATCCAGAGCAGAGCCTTGGCGGAGTTCATTGCTGAATGGACGCCAACGCAAGACAAAGAAATTAAAGAAACGGCTCTCCCCGGCAAGGAGACAGCAAAAGAATGGATCATGTACTTTGACGGTGCTTTCTCGCTGCAAGGCACCGTGCCGGAGTGCTGCTTGTCGCACCTACTGGAGAGCACCTCAAGTACGTGGATCAAATGCACTTTCCCAGGGAGCAAGCCACGAACAACACTGCTGAGTACGAAGGGCTCCTTGCCGGTCTTCGGATCGCAGTGGACCTTGGGATCAAAAAGTTGATCATCCGCGGTGACTCGCAGCTCGTTGTGAAGCAAGTAAACAAAGATTACCAGAGCCTGTTGATGGAGGCGTATGTGGAAGAAGTGAGGAAATTGGAAGAGCATTTGACGGGTTGCAAACAGAGCACATCCCTTGTGCGAAAAACAGCATTGCTGATAGCCTGTCAAAATGTGCCGCTCAAAAGCTTCCCGTGGAACCGGGAATGTTTGTGCTCCATTTGAATCAACCAACAGTCACCCCATCAACGCAGGCCAGTAAGAGAAGGAAATTGAATACCGGCAAGTATTTTCCGGCAGAACTCCCAAAAGCTGCCGGCAAAGATGTTGCCGGGAACAACAACACAGTCGCCAGTGAGCAGCCGCTTAGCGCAGAACCCCGGGTTCTTGCCACAGAAGCAAGCGCTCCCGTGGCTGAAGAGATGCCTTTAGTCCTTGTCGTCGAGCCGCAGGCTCCGGCTTGGGCACATGGGATAGTCCGTTTCCTTCAAACAGGAGAACTTCCCGATGAGCAAGAAGAAGCTGAGAAAGTAGCCCGTCAGTCAAGTATGTATCAGTTTGTGGATAGCATCCTATACAGAAAACGACCAAACGGTGTGAAATTGAAATGCATCTGCCGGGAACACGGACTGAAGCTGTTGGAGGAGATACATGGAGGCATATGTGGTTCTCACATAGGATCAAGGGCACTTGCCGGCAAAGCTTTCCGGCAAGGCTTCTATTGGCCCACTGCGCTCCAGGATGCAACTGAGCTAGTAACCAAGTGTGAAGCATGCCAGTTCCATTCGAAAAATATACATCAACCAGCTCAAGCTCTCCAAACAATCCCTCTCTCCTGGCCCTTCTTGGTCTGGGGGCTCGATATCTTGGGCCCCTTCCCCCGTGCTGCCGGGGGCTTTGAGTTCTTGTACTTCGCAATCGACAAGTTCACAAAGTGGCCTGAAGTGGAGCCAGTGAGAAAGGTGACAGCACAGTCGGCCGTCAAGTTCTTCAAGGGATTAGTTTGCTGTTTCGAGGTTCCTAACAGAATCATCACCGACAACAGCACACAATTCACGAGCCGCACCTTCATCCAGTACATTCAAGACCTTGGCAGCAAAATCTGTTTTGCGTCTGTTGCTCAACCGAGAAGCAACGGCCAGGCGGAAAGGATGAATGCTGAAGTGCTACGTACTTTTGACAAGCTGCGCGAGTGTGGAAGGCACTGGATTGATGAGTTGCCGGTGGTTCTTTGGTCACTTAGGATGACACCAAATCGAGCTACTAGCCAAACACCCTTCTCCCTAATCTATGGTGCAGAAGCGATGCTCCCCACGGAACTCATATACGGGTCACCTCGAGTGCTCGCTTATGATGAAGCTGAGCAAGAGCAGCTGTGGCAAGTCGACGTGTTGCTCCTTGAGGAAGATCGTCTTCGGGCGGCTGTGCGAGCTGCACGCTACCAGCAAGCCTTGCACCGCTACCATAGCCGCAAAGTGCATGCCCGAAGCCTTGAGGAAGGCGACCATGTTCTTCGGCGCGTTCAGTCCGCCAAGGGATCATACAAGTTGACGCCGAAGTGGGAAGGCCCTTATCGCGTAGTACGAGTTACCAGACCCGGCGTAGTCCATCTGGAGACCGAAGATGGCACCCCAGTGCAAAACTCATGGAATATTGACCATCTTCGCAAGTTCTACCCGTGAGGCGCAGTTGCCGGGACTCCCGGCAACCCCTTTTGTACAAGCTTTGTCAGCAAGACATGTAACCCTCTATACAAAGCCAGGCGCAGATCCTGTGCATAATAAAGCTAAGTATTTCGCAACTCCTTGTACATATTTATTTTATATGTGGATACATGTGATGTTGTGACTTACATCTTAGTTTGTATGGAGTGACTGATGAACCGTCAAGGTTCCCAACCCACTCTTTTTCTCTTCTTTCTTCTATTTGAAAGGACAGAAGGATCCCTCGCGTACAAGTTTCCCGGGGGGAGTGGACGTGGGGTACCATTTTAATGACGTTCAAGTGATCATTTCATGCAACAAGAGAAGCAACACAAGGAAAAGCTAAGTTGAAAAACTTTGAAATTTTTTCCTTGTTGCATTCGCAATTTCCCTTGAACGGTTCTGTGCTTTGTATGAGAAACCTGCACGCAAGAGGAACCTTGTCGCGATTAGTCCACGCTCTAGCTTGCCTCGAGTCCGCTCGGCAAACATAGCAGCTGCGTTCTGACCCGGCAAGTTGCCTTGCCGGCAACAGCACTCCCAGCAGGCTGCTAAGGACCCGTTCCTCAAAGCGCTCGCGGCAAGTGTGCACACCGGCAAGTTTCCACACAAGCGTAGGGACACAATCATACAAAGGCGAAATAAGACAAGGGGAACGGCACGCATACATTCAAGCATCACAAGTTATATTACATCACAGAAATAGTGCAGGGCTAACAAAAGATCAAATGTATCATGTACATGACAGCACAATCGTGGATATAGCGACAAGCTCAGTCACGACGATTGCCTTGAACCCTGGGGATTTGGAGAACCTTGTCGGCAAGAGGGGCAGCGATCTTGTCGGCAGCGGTGACGTCTATGCTATCCGGCAATCTCCTGAAGACCCCGGAGAGATCAAGGCCGGGATTGCGATGAGCGATCTTAAGCAGCACCCTGTACACGACCTCGCGTGCAAATTTCCGGGATTCATCAGCGAAGGAAGCGGACCTGTCCTCATGATACGTATTCAAGGCGTCGATAAGGCCCTCGAAGAACTTGGTCAGTCTGACACTGGTGGCCTCCTTGTCGTTGACGGTGAAACCCCAGCTCTTCATGTCCATCTCGGCGATTTGGGAGCTGATGCGCTCGGCATCATTGACGAGCCTGCTAGTCCAGAGGGAGAGGTTCACGTGCAGTTGGGCGTATTTGTTCTCAGCCTCCTTCTTCGAGGCTTCTTCCTCCTCCAGCTTCTCTGTCAAGACCCTCTCCCTCTCCTTGGTGGACTCTGAAGCTGCTACCACAATGGCCAATTGGGATTTCAGATCCCCAATTGTCTTAGCGGCGGTATCGAGCTCTTGGTTCTTGGACGACAGCTGCACTTGCAAATCCCCTAGGGTGCAGGCTGCCTTCAGCGCTTCGTCCTTGAGAGCCTCGACCTCTTTGCCGCTGCCGACGAGATCCTCCTTCAGTTTGGCCACCTGGGATTCCAGTTCTGCCTTGGCGGAGTCGGCAGCAGCAACCTTGTCGGCAGCCTCCTTGAGTTTGGCGGTGTTCTCCAAGGCCTGGGCTTCAATGGATTTCTTGTGCCCGTCCTCCAGCTCTTGGGTCCGCTGCTTAAGGAGCGCTTTGATCTCTTCATCCTTGCCGTGAAGAGTGGTGGCAAGGGCTTCTTCCCGTACGGCAAGATCCTTCTCTTTGGCGCTGAGCAGCGTTTCGCGCTCCGTCAGCTTGCCGTCATGGGTTGCTGCTCTTTCGGTGGCAGCATTGAGGTTGTGGGTCTGCTGACTGTACCATGTGCGCAGCTCGTCCGCCTTCTCTCTCAGCTTCCGGTCAACCGAATCTGCAGCTTTGCGCTCCTCATGCACCTTGTCCCACCTCCGGCTGTACCGTTCTTGGACGCCTTTGAAACTGACAGCCATGATTTCCATGAAAGCAAGATCTTCGGCATTGTCGGCTGCGTCAGTGGATTCCTCAGTTCTTTGGACCAAAGGGAGCAAGATCCGAGCTATCTCTTCATCAAAACATGGCCCCACGGTGCCAGAGGAACTGGGGGCTCCGGACCTGTGCTCAGGAACGACCAACGCCAAGTTGCTTGACGGAACTTGCAGGATTGGCACCGCTAGTTGGTTGCCGAGAGTCGGCGCATCAGCATTGGCGGGCGTCTCCTCCGCATCCACCCTGGCGGGATCGGACGTGCTGCCGATGGGTCTCTTAGACTCGCCGGGGAGTGTTCCGGTCTCCTTGGCAACCTGCGCGGGCCCTCTTCAGCGGCGATCTTGGCGGCTTCCTCGGCGGCGTCCCTTGCAATATTGGCCACTTCCACGAGGACTTCGCCTTCGTCAGGGGAGGTTTGAGCTGTGGATCGAGGCGGAAGCAAGGGTGAGATAGAATTCAAAATCATAAGTCAAGTTCAAGAAAACAAAAATGAAATCTTTTCCAGAAGAGGTATGAAAAGACAAGAGAATTACCCGTTGGCGCTTGCTGAGGAAGGACATCTCCTTCCCCGGCAACTCGCGTTGCCGGCGCACGGTCGTCGATAGCCCCGCTCGTCGGGTTGGCCCCCGTGTGGGCAGGCTCATCAGTGGATGCCCTTGTCGGGGGAGCACTCTCTGGAACATTGATTGATGGGGGAGCCACGGTTGGATCCGCCTCTTGGCGCTCCTCATCATGGCGGGCCTCCTCCACCTCCTCGACAGGCTCAGTAGTAGGGACCCTAGTACTGGTGCTAGTGGGAGGCACCTGCACCTCGTCCTCACGCAGGGGGCTGGGCTGGGGGCTGGTAACAATGGCTTCGGCCATCGCAACCCCCTGCCCAGAACTTGCCACGGAATCCTGTGCTGCTACAGACCTGGGCCACTTCGACCGATGCACAAGCGGTTCTGGATCCCTGTCAAGACAGAAGAAATCAAGTTAGAACGGCAACTGAATGGAATCAAAACTTGACGGGAATAAGCAAAGTTACTTACTCCTCCATCTCTTCGGACTCGCCAAGGACGTCAAAGTCATACATCACTGCCGGGGGCAACTCCCTTGCCCTCTTGAGTACCGGAGGAGGTGAACTCGTCGGCTGAGAGGATCCGACTTCCTCGGCAACCACTTGCTGGGGTGATGGAAGCTGAGTTCGGGGATGCCGAGAAGATTGCCGGCGTACTTCTTCTTGGCGGCCGGTCTTTGTGGTCGTCTTCTTCACCGTGGGGCCAGCTCCCGGCAAAGAAGCACATACCGGCTCTTGGCTGACCGCCCTCCGAAGCCGACGCCTTCTCTTCGGGGCTCGAGGGCCCTCTTCTTCTTCGGGCTCTCCGGCAACCTCGGCCCCGGCAACCTCAGCTTCAGCTTCGGACGTCTCATCCGCGGCAAGCTCTTCTTGATGCTCTTCGGCGGCCTCTTCATCAGACTGCTCCTCTTCTTCATCCTCGGCCGCCGCGGCGCCAGAGCCACCTGCTACGTTGATCCTCGCGATCTCCTTGGCCTTGCTAGTGATGTACGCCAATTCCTCTGCAGTAGTAGCCCGGATGAGGTCCGTCTCCTTCCGGGAAGCTTTCTCTGTCAGGTTAGAGGCCCACTCCATCTCGAATCCAAGGCGGGCAGATCCCAGTCTGCTTTTACTCCATGGGCATCGCAGTCCGGCATCACCGCCAAGATGGAGTCCTTGGTGGAGTTGATGTGTAGCGGGACAATCTTATCCGGCAAGTGGAATACGCCGGTTTTCTGGAACAGCTACTCGCAGAGGCTGGCATGCTCCATAACCGACAAGTTGTTGCCGGTCCCAGGGTACAGCCGCATGACATCGGCAGCATTCTGGTATTCCCAAGCGAATCTCTCCCTCTTCTGTAGCAGCGCCATGCGTCGCCGGAGGAAATCGGCGCCAACCATCTCTATGGTCAGTTTGGCGGCCTTGAGGCAGGCGATCCTGTTCAATGCTGGACGAAGTTTGGCGTCGGTGGCGCCCATATGGCTCCAATTCTTGCCGCGCTCAACTTTCACCGTGCGCGGTATGCAAAATTGGGGAAAATCCTTCTCCTGGATCCAACACCACTCGGCCCTCCACTCTTCCCACTTGAGGTGGAGCTGCCCGGCAAGGTACTCGCCCTTCGTCTTCGCCCTGGGAATCCAGGCCACGCTGCCGGAGAGTGACTTGTCTTCGATCCGGGGGATGAAAAAGTGGCGGAACAGATCCACATTGGGGGCCACTCCGACGAAGTTGTCGCACAAATGGGCAAAAACCGCCATGCAAGTCATTGCGTTAGGGGTGAAATCCAGCAGCCTGAATCCGTAGCTGAACATCATGGCGCTGAAGAAATTTTTGAATGGAGGAACCAAGCCGCAGTAGAAATAAGCGCAGAAAAACGGATATGAATCCGATGGATCCATGTCGCCTTCAGGAAGCACTACGGACGCCTTGTGGTCCTTGGTATCTCTCCCCCACATGTATGCGTACCTCCTGATCAGCTCATTGGCTTCCAAGGAGCACGGCGAGAAGATCGCATTCTCCCTCCGCCGCTTCTCTAGCTCTTCCAGCGCCTTCTTCTTCTCCTCTGCCTTGGCATCAAGCGGCTTGGCGGGCTTCTTCTTCCCCACCGCGTCGGCTCTCTTAGGCGCCATCAGGGATTGAAGAGGAAGGAGGCGGCCGATTGGCGATGCGAAGCAGCGGAAGCGGCTCTGGCGTGAGGAGGAAGATGAAGCGGGGGAAAGCAGGGGCGAATGAGCGGCGCCACCTCGCGGTTGCCTTTTTATGGGGAAGGCGCGAGGGGGGGCTGGCTCTTCACTGTTTACCCCAGCCACGTTCTTTTACAGGCACACTACCGCAATATAACTACAACAGTCCAAGTTCCCACGACCCGCATTTAATGCGTGGATTGGACGTGCGTCAGGATAACCATGATGGCGAAAAATTACAACGGCAGTTTCCCGCCGCGTGTCTGTGCGTTGTTTGGGCCTAGCCCAATGACGCTTCGGACGCGCGTATGGCCCAGGCCCGGGGGCTCCTGTCAATGTATAAAAACATGGGTATTTTATACCCTGACTTATGCACAGACAGTAGCAGCCTCCTTGCCGGCCAAGCCTTGCCGGGGACTTCCAAGACCAATATTCAAGACCCAATTGCAGGAGCTCAAGACAAAGCATCAACGAGCACTCGACTACTACCGAAGACAAAGACATTCCTTGCCGGCAAGGCTAAAACCGGCAAGGCTAAAACCGGCAAGGAGAAGACCTAGCAAGCTCCGTGCCGGCAAGCTTATGCCAGTCCTCCAGCGCTCCACCTCACCGCACAGGTGTCCGCTAAGGGGGGAGGTGTCGACCGCGCGGGCTGGTTGGTAAGGATTGTCGGGCACGTGTCAGCACGCGGGGACAGGATTTGCCCCTAATGACACCCGTCCAGGAGGCGTGTCAGGATAATATGAGGTAGCTGGGCAAGCGGTGTAGGAACCTTGCCGGGATTACCTCTCCACATGACACCTAACGGCGCATTTATTGCCTTTGTCCTAAACTGGCAGAGTTAGGTATGATAGCACTATCTGCTATCTAATCATTATGTAATTACTGTTTTGCCACTGTGGTAACCCCTTGAGCTATAAAAGGAGTACCAAGGCAACATTTTAGAGGATGGGGACCCCTTTTCAAACACAAGCACCTCTCGCGTAGCTGCTCCTCTCCGCACCTTGCCGGGGGAAGCGCTCCTTGTACTGTGCTCCCACACTACTAATACACCAAAAGCAGGAGTAGGTTTTACGCTTCTCAGCGGCCCAAACCTGGGTAAATCCCTTGCGTTTTCCATTGTTCATGCTCTTTGTGCACGTCGATCTCCCCCGCCGAACCACAAGGGGCTGCATGGCCCCATAGATGGTCGTACCACCATGACACACATGCTAGTGCAGAAGCTGCAAGAACTTCAGGGCCTAGTGCTCCACCTGCCCCAGTGCTGAAAACCAAGGATCAGATACAACATCTTCTTCAAGCCACTCAGAGAATTGAGAAGAGTTTGGCTGACATGGTTGCAGACCAGAAGAGCCTTGAAACTATCATTGAGACAAAGTTTTATGATCTAGACATTAAGGTCACAGAGATCTAGACAATTGTTGAGACGTTGAAGTTAGGAAGGGCACCAGTAGTGATGATGAGGAGCATCAGGGCACAGGTCTTCCTACGACTGCTCAGTTCCAGAGGATGCCCAGATCAGCAGCTATGCCAGCCACGTCCAGAGCCACTGTCTCTTCCCCTACTGCTCCCACCATCACACCTTCTATTTCTCCAAGTGTCTACACCTCCAACTCCACAGACTTTAGCAGAGATCTTTGTAGATACACTCATCTCTACTCCAACCACGTCTACGCACACCGGCGCTGCAAGTCAGAGGACTTCATCACCAGGAGCTACCGGAGATCGAGCCTAGAGCGACGATTAGCTCTATACATATTTGAACTTTTTGGTATTTCGAGAGAGAGTGTTTTTCCTTTTGTTCGTTGGTTTTTCTTGAGATACTTGCTACTTGGTTTATCGCTTTGTTTGATGCTTGTATGAGATACTACATTATTGTGTGCTTGATCATACCGTACATTAATGCTATGCTTGCTTGAACATCCATTTGCATGCTCTTGTATGATCATTCACTTGTTTGATTGGTGATGAGTGCTAATTGCTATGCAATCTTATCATTTTGAGCACTCCACCAAGATGTATGTGACATGGAAGAGTAACCCACTATCCTAATCGATTGTGCATCCGCATTCAAACGCAAATTTTAAATAATGCACAAATTTAGGGGGGAGCTCTTACTTATCACATACTTCTCAAAGCGATGATGTATTTCATTGATTATATTTTTTGTCAACTCTTTGATATATATGTTGTCATCAATTACCAAAAAGGGGGAGATTGAAAGTGCAACTAATCCCCAGGTGGTTTTGGTAATCAATAACAACATATACATCATTGATCTAATTCTTATTGCTAGCAAATTTAAGAAAAGATCAATGATTGGCATGGCAAGGATTAATGGATGTGGACCCCTCAAAATGCTAAGGACAAAGATTGGCAAAGCTTCAAGACTCTATAGTTTTGGTTAAGTGATCCAAGATCACATTGAGTCCATAGGAAAAGCCAATACTATTAAAAGGGGATGAGGTTTTGATTATGACTCAATTGCTCAAATGTTTAGTGATATTGCTCCAAAACTCACAAATACTTCTCCACTTCATTCCTATCCAAAACCCTAAAAGTTGATCTCGGCCCCATCGAATCATTCTTATCCGAACCCACCGAGATTGCTATCCACTATGCCACATGCCAAACCCTAACATATAGGCACAACCGAAATGGTTCTCGGTCCCACCGAGACGGCTTGACCAACTTGCTATAATGTTGCAACTTCACTTCGGAATTTCCGAGATGAAATTTTTGATCTCACCAAAATTTGGTCTTGCCCTAGCCATTGCACTTCGGTCTCACCGAGATGTTTTGATCGGTCCCACCGAAAAGCCTAACGTTCATGTCTTTTACACTAGTCGGTCTTACCGAGATTTTCATGTCGGTGTCACCGAGTTGGGTCAAAGACTTGTAACGGTTGGATTTTAGGTGAAGGCTATATATACCCCTCCACCACCCTCTTACCAAGTAAGAGAGCCATCAGAACATGCCTACACTTCCACCATATGATTTCTGAGAGAGAACCACCTACTCACGTGTTGAGATCAAGATATTCCAATCCAACCATTTGAACCTTGATTTCTAGCCTTTCCCAAGTTGCTTTCCACTCAAATCTTTCTTCCACCAAATACAAATCTGTGAGGAACTATTTGAGTGTTGGGGAGACTATCATTTGAAGCACAAGAGCAAGGAGTTCATCATCAACACACCATTTATTACCTTTTGGAGAGTGGTGTCTCCTAGATTGGTTAGGTGTCACTTGGGAGCCTCCAAGATCATGTGGAGTTGAACCAAGGAGTTTGTAAGGGCAAGGAGATCGCCTACTTCGTGAAGATCTACCCCGAGTGAGGCTAGTCCTTCGTGGACGGAAGCCATGGTGGAATAGGCAAGGTTGCTTCTTCGTGGACCTTTCATGGGTGGAGCCCTCCGTGGACTCGCGCAACCGTTACCCTCCGTGGGTTGAAGCCTCCATCAACGTGGACATACGATAGCACCACCTATCAGAACCATGCCAAAAATCATCGTGTCTTCATTCCGTTTGAAATCTCCAATCCCCTCCTTTACTTACATGTGCAATGTTTTACTTTCCGCTGCTACACTCTTAGAATTGCATGTGTAGGGTGTTACTTGACTTCGTGTACTTGCTAAAATCTGCCCACCACTAAAATTGGGAAAAGGATAGATTTTTATTTGGTCAAGTAGTCTAATCACCCCCCTAGACATACGTTCGATCCTGCACCTACTCATGCTCGAATTCAATGTTAATTATTCTCAGTGCATGACTATGACCGTTTTCGCTCTCTAGCTGGTCGCTTCTCTATCAATTTGCTTGCCTTCGCCTGTACTAAGCGGGAATACTGCTTGTGCAACCACAATCCTGAAACCAAAGTTGTTCCAGATGAGTCCACTATATCTACCTATATGTGGAATTACTCTGTCGTTCCAAGTAAATTTGTATGTGCCACCTCTAATCATTCAAATAAACATCTGTTTTGTGTGCCCGTACCGCTCATGGAGCGACAGGGAGGGGTCAATATCTTCCATGCTATGCGGGTTATTCTCAGATGAGTGTTTATTCACTTGTCATTGCACGAGAGGGGCTGGTAATTGGGATGCCTAGTCCTGTAATCAAAATAAGAAAAATATAATAAAACATACTCCCCCAGAAATTTGATCGTTTGGAGGGCACCCGTGAATTCGGCTAGCCATGGCTTGTGTTGGTATGGTGGAGGGGTATTAAACTTTACCTTTCCGCTTGGGAACCGGCTATAATGTGTTTAGCATGGAAGATATTGAAAATTCTCGGTCATGACATTGCCAGGAATAGCATACCTCTCAAAATTGTTTTCATCTCTGTTTTAAGCTTCGACCTCTGGCACCACTGCAAATCCATGCTTCCCTCGACGAAGGGCCTATCCATTTACTTTTATGTTATTCTACTTTTATTGTTGAGTCATCACCTTCTCATTCGAGCACCAGTTGGAGAGCACTATTGTCATTGTTATGCATTGAGTATAGTTAATGTTGGGTGTGACATGACTGGATCTCTCCTACCATGAATTACAATATCTAGTCGTCACTTGAACATCAGAGGTGCTCTGCATTTATGTTTTGCGGTCTCAGAAAGGGCTAGCGAGATACCATGTTATCATATTATATCATGATTGTTTTAACAAATTGTTGGCATCCGAGATATCTTATTATTGCTCGCTAGTTGGTTCTGTTATTGATATGAGTAAATGTGAGACCTAAGTGTTGTCATTCATATGGTTAGTTCATAATCTTTGCTGAAAACTTGGATGCTAGTTAAGTATATATACAGACAACAAGAACAAAAGAGTTCGTAAAATTTTTTCTTTGTCACTTTCAGTTTGTCTACTGAATTGCTTGAGGACAAGCAATGAGTTAAGCTTGGGGGAGTTGATATGCCCCGAACGTATCTACTTTTCATAACACTTTTGCTCTTGTTTTGGACTCTAATTTGCATGATTTGAATGGAACTAACCCGGACTGACGATGTTTTCAGCAGAATTGCCATGGTGTTACTTTTGTGCAGAAAAAAAGTTCTCGGATGGACGTGAAAATTTACGGAGAATTATTTCAGAATATATAAAAAATATTGGCGAAAAGATCCACTGGAGGGGAGCCACCCAGGGGCCACAAGCCCAGGGGCGCGCCTACCCCTCCCCCCCCAGGGCGCGCCCTCCAGGCTTGTGGGTCCCTAGAAACTCCGTTTGACCTAATTCCAACGCTATATATATCTCTTCGTGGAGAAAAAAATCAGAGAGAATGAATCATCGCGTCTTACGATACGGAGCCGCCGCCACCTCATGTTCTTCATCGGGAGGGCTGATCTGGAGTCCGTTCGGGGCTCCGAAGAGGGGGATTCAACGACGTCGTCATCATCAACCGTCCTCCATCACCAATTTCATGATGCTCACCACCGGGAGTGAGTAATTTCTTCGTAGGCTTGCTGGACGGTGATGGGTTGGATGAGATTTATCATGTAATCGAGTCAATTTGTTAGGGCTTGATCCCTAGTATCCACTATGTTCTGAGATTGATGTTGCTATGACTTTGCTATGCTTAATGCTTGTCACTAGGGCCCGAGTGCCATGATTTCAGATCTGAACCCTTTATGTTTTCATGAATATATTTGTGTTCTTGATCCTATCTTGCAAGTTGTATGCACCTATTACGTGTTATGATCCGCATGCCCCAAGGTGACAATAATTGGGATTCTTTCCGGTGATTACTGTAGTTTGAGGAGTTCATGTATTCACTAAGTGCTAATGCTTTGTTCCGGTTCTCTATTAAAAGGAGGCTTTAATATCCCTTAGTTTCCTTAAGGACCCCGCTGCCACGGGAGGGTAGGACAAAAGATGGCATGCAAGTTCTTATTATAAGCATGTATGACTATATACGGAATACATGCCTACATTACATTGATGAATTGGAGATATTGTATGTCGCTCTAGGTTGTGACTGTTACATGGTGAATGTCATCCAACACAATTATCCATCACTGATCCAATGCCTACGCTTTTCTCATATTGGTTTTTGCTAAGTTACTCTGTTGCTGCTGCTATTACAATAACTACAAAATAGCTACTGTTACCGTCTTTGTTACTATTGCTATTGTTACTACTGCTATCAAAACTATCATGAACACTTTGCTGTAGATATTTGGTTCTCCAGGTGTGGTTGAATTGACAACTCAACTGCTAATACTCACAAATATTCTTTGGCTCCCCTTGTGTCGAATCAATAAATTTGGGTGAAATACTACCCTCGAAGACTGTTGCGATCCCCTATACTTGTGGGTTATCAAGAACACTAACAACTTAAATATTTTTATGTGAGAGATCACCTTAATAAAAATGACTATTGCGCAATCAAAAGGATGAAAACAAAAAGGGATAAACATCTCAGGCAGTTCATAAAAGCATGATATGGTATAGCCCTTGGCGCCTGGAACATCTTCATGGCCTCCATGAACTTCTTCCTGCAGCTGGTACGGACTCCTTGCTCCGGGGTCCTCCGTTGCAAGCTTGTCACCACCTTCTTGTAATCTTACTATTACTATGAAGTTTGAGACGCAGATCATAAAAGTGACAATCCTGTCGCTCCAGCCATCTGCCATACTGTGATGCGCTGGTCACTTAAACATTACAATATATAACCATCTCATACATAAACTTATTGTCATGATGAAGGCTATACCACATCACATGCTCCCTCCCTACAAAACCAAGTTAGATGTTTTAATTTACATGGCTTCTAGGGTTTCGGAGAACACTAGCTACCTACGTCCACCATCAAGTATAATCATCCTTGTTGCTAGATTAACTTTGTGAGGTGTGTGAGGGAAGAGACTTAATTAAAAATCTCTAGACCCACACTAAACTTCGTCAATACACATGACCCCCATGTAGATCAAAATCTAGATGCCCTCTCTTGTTTGCGACTATTCACTTTTATTGACTATGATGTAGCCCAAAGAACTGCTAGCAGATCATTGATTGCCAGAACTTTGTAAAAAAGCTTCATCATGCTGCCAAGAAACAAAAAGAAGCAAAACTCGAGGGAAGCAAACAAGAACATCAAGTAAAAGATTGCATCTACCACAATAGATCTTATCTTCTTCTCGCACAATTATATTAAGTTTTAGAATTCATCTAGTCCTTAATTCCATATTTATTAGTACATCACTAAAAACACTTGTGCAATACCCTCACAATCACACGTGATTTAGATCGTAACCTGCATCTACTCATAGAACCGCTCATGATGCCACTGTTGAGAAACATAGTAGAAAACAAAATATTTCGTCCTACGATCATGACCCCACAAACACTATGAAGATGCATTAAGAGGTTTAGATTGAATCGCTACCAACAATGAGTTGCCGCGGAAAAAGAGTTGGTGTAGATTGTTGATGAAGTCCCTCAAACCGTTCACAGATGATCCCTCGAACCGAAGACCGAAAGCACGACCTCTCTATGGATTGCACGTGTACGGGCTTCACGATCCGACAACACTTCGCCGTTCAAAGCTAGACGTCGCCGGAAAAATAGAGGAGGGAGAAGAGAACCTCACGGGGCTTCTCTATTATGAGGATTAGAGAAAACTAGAATTAGCTCTAATCTTCATCAAGTCTAAATTAGAACTAGAACAACTAGACAGAACTAGAGGAGAAACTTATGTCTCAAAGGGTCAAAAATATCTAGTATACATAAGTGTAGGGGAGAAGGGATGGGAGTCTGACTTGGGGAAGGGTCTCCCCTCTCCTTGCGCCGGCCAAGGAGGAGGTGGAGTCCCCCTCCACCTCCAATTCGGCCTCCCGGGGGCACCTCCACTAATGGGCCTTAGGGCCCATTATCTTTTCCCCTATAGGCCTTTTAATGTTTTCTTTAGCCTATTGGCTTTAAATAAATTCCCGAGACCTCACAATAATATTGTAGTCCTTTATAATTTATATTTAAGTCCCTAGAAACAATTCCCAACTATATATTAATTCCCGGTATTACCCGGTACTCCTGGAAACAATGGTAATTCTGAAACGCTTCCGGTTTCTCACGAAACAATTTCTTTTATTCCAGAAACTTTTCAGGTAATATGTTCTCATATGCCTAACTCCTATAGAACTCAATATATCGTAATCCCTTAAGCGTGTGACCCTGCAGGTTCGGTATAATATAGACATGAACGAAAACACCTTTCGTTATATGACTAATAGTGGAACCGTGGACATCCATATTGATCCCTATACTTACATGAATGATATTTGAGTGAATCATTGGTTATTATATGATATTCCCTTTGCTTCACGATATGTTACAAAACCCGTGGTGAGATACATATCGGTATCCTCGCGAGTCATTCACATGCTCACTATATCGGTCTCCTCGTTACTGGTTTTGTTCTTCTTTCTCGTTGTCGTGTTCCAGCATCCCTGTGACATAGTCACATGTGTCTGGCCAGATGATGATGGATGCCATCAGACCAAATCAAATGTGGCCGATAAAGAGTTGGCAACACCCGAAAGGGTTAGTTCATCCCTAACCCCACGCCCATCTCTCTCTTTCTCTCTCAGACTCCACCTCCAAATCCCCCTAGAGACCAATTCTTTGTTGTTTTTTGTCTGTTTGATTTTGCAAAGCTCCTCTCTGATGCGGTTTTCTCCCGGTCCATGGTTTATTTTATCCAATCTGTGCATATTTAGTTCATATTGTGAACCTAGATGGGAATGACATTAGTTTGATGTTCCATTCGATTTGAATGTTAGAGTTTGTAGTTCTTGTGTACAATCGTTCGTAGATGATGTTAGACTTGATCCCACGTAAAAATTATAGGTTGTTGCCATTTTTATTTATGTAGGTGAAGATGAAGAGCAGCTTCTCAAAGGGAAAGAAGTGCGTGGAGGGATCTCGCGTCCCTAAGTGTTCGAGAAGCGAGGAGGTCGACCTCATTGCGGAGCACAACGAGAGCTACCGCAAACTAAGTGCTCATGAAGTACTTCCCATGAGGTGGAGGTGTGAGATGTTCCTGGACCATCAGGGGCTTATTGCCGACTACTAGTGGATGGCGAACAACACTGACATGAGGGTGTTTGGTTTACTCCATACCACCACATATAAGGAGCTCACCCACGAGTGTCTCGCCACATTCAAGGACACACTCGAGCACCCGGACGTCCCTACGACATGCACCTTCAACCTTGCCGGGGGAATGTACACGCTTATACTACAAGGGTTGCGTGATGAGGTCTGCCGAAGTCATCCGTCCGAGGAAAATTGCTGTCCCCGGCTCCGAAGACAAGTTCAGGGGCTACAAGGGTTGCACGATTACCATAACAAGCAACCCTGACAGGGCACTCCGAGCCGAAAACAAAATGGCGTCACTCGCACTTGAGTCATTGTCTGAAGCCTTAATGGCTGAGGAGTTAACAGCACTTCGCGCCACTATGGACAGTGACGATGTCATCCTGGATAAAAGATCCAAGTGCACCTCGTTCAAGCCAGCTGACAAAACCATTAAATTTCAGGTGCACCCAACAGACCTGAATAAAACTGCGTCCGTAGGAGCACAGCTGGAACCAGACATTGACGAAGCCCTGCGTAATTTCCTTAGGGAAAATTTGGATATTTTTTCTTGGCACCATTCTGACATGCCAGGAATCCCACGTAACCTAGTCGAGCACAGCCTAAACATAATCAAAGGCTTTAAACCTGTTAAACAGGCGCTCCGGCGATTTTCGAAGCCCAAGCGTCAAGCTATGGGCGAAGAATTGGCCAAGTTATTAGAAGCCGAATTCATTAGAGATATCAAGCACCCTGACTGGCTGGCCAACCTGGTCATTGTACCGAAAAGGACAAGTCCTGGCGCCTGTGTGTCGATTTCAAAGACCTCAACAAGGCTTGCCCGAAGGACCCCTTCCCCTTGCCGCGCATTGACCAGATTGTGGATGCCACTGCAGGACATGACTCCTTATGTTTCCTGGACGCCTACTCGGGGTATCACCAAATCAAAATGAAGGAATTAGACTAGTCAGCTACGACATTCATTACTCCTTACGGGCCCTTCTGTTTTACCACAATGCCCTTTGGACTAAAAAATGCAGGTGCAACTTACCAGGGCATGGTTCAAACATGCCTGGAAAAGCAAATTGGGAAAACTGTGGAGGCTTACATGGACGATGTGGTTGTTAAAACCAAAAATATCCAACAGTTAGTAGACAACCTCTGGGAAACATTTTCGAACCTCCGAGCCTATCATATCAAGCTCAATCCAGAGAAGTGTGTTTTCGGGGTACCCGCAAGCAAACTACTCGGATTTATCGTTTCGCATCAAGGAATAGAGGCCAATCCTGCTAAAATCTGAGCACTAGCTCGGCTAGAAATACCTACCGAACTCAAGCACGTCCAAAAGCTGGCAGGTTGTGTAGCTGCACTGAGCTGATTCATTTCACGGCTCGGAGAAAAGATTCTACCCCTCTACAGGTTGCTTAAACAAACCAAAAATTTCACATGGACTAGCGAGGCCGGAGCTGCTTTAGAGGAAATTAAAACCCTCCTCGCTACCAACCCCATACTAGCAGCTCCAGGGGTAAGTGAGCCAATGTTGTTATACATTTCGACCACCAACCAAGTAGTCAGTGCCGTCCTCGTAGTCGAGCGCGATATGGAGGGCCAGAAACTCTAGGTTCAAAGACCTGTCTACTACGTTTCTGAAGTACTTACCCCGTGTAAAATGCGGTATCCCCACTACCAGAAGATAGCTTATGCGATCTTTATGGCATCTCGGAAGCTTCGGCACTACTTTCAAGAGTGCTCAGTCACAGTGGTGTCTGAAGTACCCCTCAATGACATAATCAATAATAGGGACGCCACGGGACGCATTGCCAAGTGGGCAATCGAACTCCTCCCCTTCGAAATAACATATAAGCCACACCGAGCTATTAAATCTCAAGTATTGGCGGACTTCGTGGCAGAATGGACGGAAGCCGAGCTCCCTAGAGAGCACAACACATACTCACACTGGACCATGTACTTTGACGGCTCTAAAATGTTGGCCAGACTAGGGGCTGGATTAGTCCTCACATCACCAGCAGGTGACAACATTCGGTATGTACTACAAATTATGTACACCGACTCCAATAACGCAGCCAAATACAAGGCTCTGCTACACGGACTTTGGATAGGAATCTCAATGCGGGTCTGGCACCTTGAGGTCCAAGGAGATTCCAACCTCGGCATCTCTCAAGTTAATGGCGAGTTCGACGCCAAGGACCCTAAGATGACAGCATACCAAAACGCCGTCCTAAAAATCTCAGCTCGTTTCGACGGGCTGGAATTCCATCATATCCCAAGGGATAGCAATCAAGCTGCCGACATCCTTGCCAGAATGTGCGCCAAGCGTGACAAGGTACCCAAAAATACCTTCCTGGAGCGACTTTTCAAACCGTCCGTGGTTTGGCAGGAAGAGTTCAACACACCGGCATCGACCGACACAGGAAGGGTCACCTCCCCGCTGGCAGAGGAAGACGAGGATATAATTGGGGGCTCGGCCATCGAGGAGACACCCTCGGCTCATGAAATAATGGTAGTTATCATGCAATGGACTGAACCCATCCTCGCATACCGACTCCGCAAGGAGCTTCCCGAGGATCAAGTAGAAGCCTGATGGATCATTCGAAGGTCCAAGGCTTATACGGTCTATGAAGGCGAGCTCTATAAGCAAAGCGCCACTTGAGTCCTCCAACGATGCATATCCGAAGAGGAGGGAAGAGAGCTCCTTACGGAGATACACTCCGGCATGAGCGGTGATACGTCTCCAACGTATCTATAATTTATGAAGTATTCATGCCATGTTTATAACAATTCTATATGGTTTTGGTATGATTTGATTAGAACTAACCCGGACTGACGTTGTTTTCAGCAGAACTACCGTGGTGTTGTTTTTGTGCAGAAATAAAAGTTCTCCAAATGAGCTGAAACTTTTTGACGATTTTTTTGGAACAAAAGAGACACTAGAAGCTTCGTGGAAGGACCAGAAGAGCAACGAGGTGCCCACGAGGCACCAGGGCGCGCCAGGGGGGTGGCATGCCCTGGTGCCTCGTGGGCCCATCTTAGCCCATCTTGACGTGATTCCAACGCTGAAAAGTCCTATAAATAGAGAAACCCCCAGAAATAACCCTAGATTTTGGACTACGCCGCCGTAGCTCTTTGTATCCTCGAAATAGCATCTGGAGCCCTATTTCGGCACCCTGTCGGAGGGGGAAATCATCACCGGAGGCCATCTTCATCATCCCGATGGTCTCCATGATGAGGAGGGAGTAGTTCACCCTCGAGGCTAGGGGTATGTACTAGTAGCTATGTGTTTGATCTCTCTCTCTCTTGTGTTCTTGATATGGCATGATCTTGATGTATCACGAGCTTTGTTAATATAGTTGGATCATATGGTGTTTCTTCCCTCTCTATCTTTGTTGTGATGAATCGAAGCTTTTCCCTTTGAGGTTTCGTTATTGTCAGATTGAATATTTCAGATTTGACAACACTTGATGTATGCCTTTCATATGAATACCCGTGGTGACAATGGGGTATTATATTGATTCACTTGATGTATGTTTTGGCACTCAACTCGCGGATTCCCGAGGTGACATTGGGGTAATCTATGCATAGGGGTTGATGCACGTTTTCATTTTCTTTTCTCCGATAGAAACTTTGGGGTGCTCCTTGAAGCTCTTTGTGTGGATTGAATATTATGATTATGAAGTTGTTTGATGCATATCGTATAATCAACTCACGGATACTTGTGGTGACATTGGAGTATCTAGGTGACATTAGGGTTGGTTGATGTGTATCATATGGTGTTATTTTAGTACGAACTCTAGTGATGTTTGTGACACTTATAGGAATAGCTCAATAGATCGATCGGAAAGAATAACTTTGAGGTGGTTTCGTACCCTACAAACAATTTCTATCTATGTTCTCCGCTAATAGGAACTTGGGAGTGATTCTTTATCGCACGTTGAGGGATGGTTATATGATCCAATTATATTAGCATTGTTGAGAGATTGCACTAGCGAAAGTATGAACCCTAGGCCTTATTTTCAAGCATGGCAATACCATTTGTGCTCACTTTTATTACTAGTTACCTTGCTGTTTTTTTATTATTTCAGATTACAAAAACCTATATCTACTATCCATACTACACACTTATCACCATCTCTTCGCCGAACTAGTGCACCTATACAATTTACCATTGTATTGGGTGTGTTGGGGACACAAGAGATTTCTTGTATTTGGTTGCAGGGTTGTTTGAAAGATACCATCTTCAACCTACGCCTCCCACGGATTGATACACCTTAGGTCATCCACTTGAGGGAAAATTGCTACTGTCCTACAAAACTCTGCGCTTGGAGGCCCAACACGAGTCTACAAGAATAAGTTGTGTAGTAGACATCAAGCGGTGATAATCCCCGAGTGCAAGGAATCATCGTAGCACTTTCCAAAGATGGAAGTGGTAAGTATGGAATGTTGAACCCACAAGGAGCTAAAGGTAAGATCAATATTCTCTCAAGTCCTATCTGCCACTGATACAACTTTACGTACACCGAGCGTTTGCTTTCATCTAGAAATGAGAAATAAAACTACGTTGTGGGTATAAAGAGGATAGCTTTGCATGATATCGGAGAACTAAAAAATAAAAATAGGTGCTGCCTAAATAAAGTTAGAATATATTACAATATATTACAAATAGCAAGTGTGGAATAATGATGGTATGGTGTGCGAAATTGTCCTAGGCAATTGTTAACAAGATCGATAACCATTATTGCAATTTTATATGAGGGAGAGGCATGAGCAAACATACTTTTCGTACTTGGATCATATGAACTTATGATTGGACCTCTAGCAAGCATCCGCAACTACTAGAAATCATTAAGGTAAACCCAACCATAGCATTAAGTATCAAGACCCCTTTACTCCCATACGCAACAACCCCCTTACTCGGGTGTAAGCTTTTGTCACTCTAGCCGCCCACTATAAGCGAATCATGGATGTATTGCAAAACCCAACAGCGGGAATCCCCCACGTGTGCGTGGCATGGAAGGCACCATAGGACAGCATTAAAATAAATCATACAAATCAAACCAATCAAGATCATCAATCAACCCAAAGGACAAAAGAAATTTACTCAAACATCATAGGATGGCAACACATCATTGGATAATAATATGTGGCATAAAGCACCATGTTCAAGTAGGGGATTACATTGGGGTGCGGGAGAGTGGACCACTGAAAAGAGATGAGGGAGGTGATGAAGACGGTGATGTTGATGAAGATGATCTCCGCGGCGATGGTTCCCCCGGCGGCACTCCGGCGCCACCGAGAGAGAGTGGAAGAGAGGCTCCCCCTCCGACTTGCTCCTCCATCGCCTCCCCCCAAGATGGGGAGAGGTTCTCCCTCTGGTCCTTGGCCTCCATGGTGCCCAGAGGGGCGAGAGCCCCTCCAAGATTGGATCTCTCTCTCTGTTTCCTTCTGTTTTCGCGCCTCTGTTTCTGTCCGAAAATCGTTTCTTATATTCCCGGAGATCCGTAACTCTGATTGGGCTGAAATTTTGAGGGGATTTTTATCTGGAAATTATCTTTCTTGCGGCGAAAGAAGGGCCCCAACCGACGTTCGAGGGAGTCACAAGGCAACCGGGCGCGGCCAGGGGGGCGCGCCGGGTTGCCTTGTGACCACCTCGGGCACCATCTTGCGTTGATTCTTCTTCCCAAAAATCATATATATTCCAAAATAAATCTCCATAAAATTTTATCGCGTGTATACTTCGTTTGGTATGGTTTTTCTGCGGAAAAAAAAACATGCAGAAAACAGGAACTGGTACTGGGCACTAGATTAATAAGTTAGTTCATAAAAATAATATAAAAGTGCACCAAAACCATATAAAACTATTGTAAACATGGCATGAATACTTCATAAATTATAGATACGTTGGAGACGTATCAGCAGCCCCAAGCTTAATTCCTGCTCGTCCTCGAGTAGGTAAATGATAAAAGAAATAATTTATGAAGTGTGAATGCTAGGATAGTGCATAAGTTTGATCGATGATAATTTCAATCACTTTTTCTAGCATCGTTATATATCATAAACAGCATCTCAACTCATAAAACTTCTCATGATCAAGTAGCAAGCTATTCACATGTTAAAGTATAGACCATAAACTTTCTTGAAAACTAACAAACTATGTTCTCAGTCATCAATCAATTGCAATTCATCTTATTTTCAGGAAGGGTCTATGTAAGAGCTTTGGTTTAGCAAATTCCACATACTCAACTATCATTTAGTCTTCCATGATTGCTCACACTCAAAGCATATTTTTAGAACAAACCGTTTCAGCCAAACACATAGGAAGATAGGGGCTTAATGTTTTGCCTCCCAACTTATTTATCTCAGGGATAATGTCAACAATAATAACTCATGATCACCTATATTCACCTGGATATATGTGCCTGGATCATTCCCTACCACAAGATGCTTGCCCACTAGAGAATAAATAGAGCGGAATAGGGATGAACATTACTGACTCTTGCATAAAAGCAAATACAGAAAGGTAAAAGATAGGCCCTTCGCAGAGGGAAGCAGAGGTTGTCATGCGCTTTTTACTTTTGGATGTGCAAGCTCTTAATGGAAAGGAACGTCACTTTATATTGCCTCTTGTGATAGCCTTTATTATGCAGTCCATCGCTTTTATTTCTTCACCATCACAAGTTCGTACAAAGCTTATTTTCCCTTCCAATAAAAGATCATACATATTTAGGAGCAATTTTTATTGCTTTTTTCACCGATGACAACATATTTGAAGGATCTTATTGAATCCATAGGTAGACATGGTGGACTCTCATGACAAGAAACTTGGTTTAAGGATTTTTGGATGCACAAGTAGTATCTCTACTTAGTACGAGTTTTTGGCTAACAAAAGATCCCAAGCAAGCACCACATGTTAGAGGATCCATGACAATATAACTTCTATGTGAATATAAACAAACATAACCCATTACGTTGTCTTCCTTGTCCAACATCAACTACTTGATCAAGCTTGAAATTAATTAATGGGGGCTCACAATCATAGAAGATGTCCAAGATAGTATATTTATATGTGAAATTTCTCTTCCTTTAAAATTCTTTCATGAATTGTTCAAGTGACCAAAGATGTGTTTGCTAACTTTCAATAAATTTTACCACTTATACTTCTTGTACGTGAAGTCATTACTCCCCATGGGACAAGCATATGAAGCATATATAATTTCATATTTATGACATTTAATTCATTCAACAATTCACTCTTAGGATATAAGTGAAGCATGAGAGTGAATGACAAATTACTCCAAAAGATTTAAGTGAAGATCAATGAGTAGTTAAACAATTAAGTAGCTAAGTGAAGACTGTCTCCAAATAAAGATTTCAGATCTAAGTATTTTATTCAAACAGAAAAGAAAACAAAATAAAATTACATTCCAAGAATAGCACATCTCATGCGATGAAGCAAAAACTTAGGCTCAACCGAGACTAACCAATATTTGTTGATGAAGAAAGGTGGGGTGCCTACCGGGGCATCCCCAAGCTTAGATGCTTGAGACTTCTTGAAATATTAACTTGGGATGCCTTGGGCATCCCCAAGATTTAGCTCTTGTGTCTCCTTAATTCCTCTCATATCACGGTTTTCCTAAATCTTAAAAACTTCATCCACACAAAACTTGACGAGAACTCGTGAGATAAGTTAATATAAATCAACTCAAAACCTGAGCATTCTCTACTGTAGAAAATCACTAAAATTATAATTAAACATTTCATACTAAATTCCTCTGCATATTTAATACTCCTATCCACAAATAGAAACATTAAACAAGCAAAAATATATAAACAATGCAACTATAACCGAAATCTATCTAAACAAAATAGTCTATAAAGGGGGAATAAAAATTCATACTTCCCTAACTCCAAAAATTCTGAAAAATTACCACATGACAGATAACTCATGCGTGCTTACTGTGTAAAAATTTCAGATTTTTATCATGTCCTGACAATTCAAAAAAATTCAGGACATAACAGAAAACTTTCTGTTTTCAAACAGCAACACATAAACTTGCAAACTGAGCATGGCAAAGGCTATACTTGACATTTTATTGAGATAAAAAGGTGCAAACATGACTATTAATAATATAAAGAAGAGCAAACTAAAATAAAATGACACTCCAGGCAAAACACATATTATGTGATGAATAAAAATATAGTTCCGATTAAGGTTACCGATAGTGTTGAAGACGAAAGAGGGGATGCCTTCCAGGGCATCCCCAAGCTTAGACTCTTGAGTATTCCTTGAATATTACCTTGGGGTGCCTTGGGAATCCCCAAGATTAGGGTCTTGCCGCTCCTTATTCTCCTCATATCGTTATCTCACCCAAAACTTGAAAACTAAAATCACATAAAACTTAACGGAACTCCATGAGATAGGTTAGTATGAAAAATAAATCATTCACTTTGGTACTGTCAAGACAAGATTCATAATTGTTATCACATAATACCTACTGTATTCTATCATTTCCATAATTTATATTACTCAATATAAGCTATGGAAGCACTAAAACAAGCAAACTATGCAATAAAAACAGAATCTGTCAAAAACAGGACAGCATGTAGTGAGCGAATTAAAAAGCATACTTATTTACATGAAAAAAATAGGAAAAATTAGGAAAACGTAAAAAAATTGTGTCGGTGTACTGAACAGGGGGTGTTCATTACCCCTGGACATGCACCGGCGAGTTGTAGTCTCCAGGCGGGAAGGACATGGCTAGAGGAGAAATCCACTTAGACGAAGCATCCAAGACCTAGTATTACCGGCAAGCTCAAGGCCGGCAAGATCAAGATAGAGATTCCTGGAAGCAAGCCTTCCTAGGAGAAGACTTCCAGGCAAGTCATCGCCAAGACGAAGACAGTGCTTGCTGGCAAAGGCGCGAGCCGGCAAGCCAAAGGTCCGGCAAGCTCCGTCCCCGGCAAGGCCTGCCGGGAGAAGGCGTTCGAGCTGAGGATCAGAAGACTGAAGACCAAAGGCTGGGATCCCATCAAGATCCGGTCCCGGCAAGATCTAGCCCCGGCAAGGATTTTGCCCCGGCAAGGCCACGCCCCCCGGCAAGGTCTGGCGCACGGCAAGATTCCACCGCCTCCAGCACAGTGCCGCCGCTCCAGCGCAGCGACAGCCTGTCATTTAGGGCCTGTCCTCCTGGTTGCGTGTCACGACGCTGGCCGCAGAAGGGTTAAGCGGTGTGGATGGGACGGCCCCTTCCCCCATCCCCGATAAATCTAAGGGACACCTCACCAGAGCATTAAATGCGTGTGTCCTTAGATGTCAGAGATATTTGTGTAAACGCTGTAGTAGCTTTACACCTCATGTGTACCATGTACGCCACCTGTTGGAGACCCCTTTGAGATATAAAAGGAGGCCCAAGGCGTACAGAGAGGAGGGGGGCACTTCTGAGGGCCCATTCTGCAGGCGCAGCTACCGAATACCGTAGCTCCCAGAATTTGGCCAAGAACATCCACAGTAATACAATCAAGGCAGGAGTAGGGTTTTACGCATCTGTGCGGCCCGAACCTGGGTAAAATCCACCCTCGCGCTGATCGTTAGCTCCGCTCTTTGTGCAGTCCTCTCCCCTTACCAAAGAGCAAAGGGATCCGCCTCGGTCCCATAGGTGTTCGTTTCCCACGACATCTTTGGCGCGCCAGGTAGGGGGTGAGAGGTTGTGCGAATACGATCTAGCGGTCAGCGCGCCAGTTCTTCATCATCTTCATCAGCACGGCGTCCAAAGAGAAGGGCGCCATGATCTTTGCAGAAGCTAAGTTCTTAAACTTTGATTGCTTTCTGCTGTTTAGATATGAGTTTTATTTTGAGATCTCTGCATGAACCCGTATGCTGAGGAGCTTTCCCGGCGCTAGTTGCGCTCCATATCGCTTCGAGTCCGCTCAGCGATGTGTGCAGCTGCGCTAGTTGCGCTCCATATCGCTTCGAGTCCGCTCAGCGATTTGTGCAGCTGAGCTAGTCGCGCTCCTAATTGTTTTGAGTCCGCTCAGCGATGTGTGCAGCTGCGCTAAAGCTGGGAAGGTAAACCTTTTCGGGAGGCAGCGCGTTCCCGACGAGCTGCTGAGGACCCGTTCCTCAAAGCGCCGCTGATTGGATCGTGCGCACCGGAAAGAGTTGCGGCAAGCAAGGGAACATTCGACAGAGATCCAGATTATAACAGGTTAATCATAAAGATCAAAAGCTAATCAACTTCTTGTGCTAAAACGCTGTTGTGGCACTTCGTGTCCGACCAGCGTTGTAGGAATATGCATGGAAGGCGAGCTCGGGGGCTGGCGGCGCCCTAGAGAGCTGCCGGTCATCACCATGAGCGCGCCTCGATATGCGAGACGAACAGCAAGAAAAGATAAGTCACAGAGACTTATAACAATTACTTTTCCCTTGCTGTCTTTATTTACCCCTTACACCTACATGCGAAGGAGCCTTCCTAGGGCTAGTTGCGCTCCATGTCGCCTCGAGTCCGCTCGGCGATGTGTGCAGCTGCGCTATCGCCGGGAAGGTGAACCTTTCCGGAAGGCGGCGGTCCCGGCAAGCCGCTAAGGACCCGTTCCTCAAGCGCTGCCGACAGGAACGTGCGCACCGGGAAGCTCTCCGGCAAGCATGGGTTGTCTTGATTAATTCCTTGTCCTTGTACATCGATCTACATGCGAAGGGGCTTTGTCATGGTCAGTCCGCGCCTAGTTTCGCCTCGAGTCCGATTGGCAAACTTAGCAGCTGCGTTCTGGCCCGGCAAGTCGCCTTGCCGTGAGCAGCACCGCCAGCAGGCTACTGACGCCCCAAATCCAGCGCTCGCGGCAAGGTTATGCTCCGGCAAGGTTACCAGACAGCGTAGGACAAGATATGTGCAAGGACAGAATTAATCAAGAGGGGGGCAGCATTTATTTAGCATAAAGAGACGCATGTCTTACATGCGTGAAGATTGATCTAACCAAGATAAATTGTTTCCTTGGCAGCCGAGAAAACCAAGGGCACCGTCCAGGAGGCCGGCAAGATGGCAGTGGGGCACTCGCAGTAGACGGCGGAGAGATGAGCGTATGAATCGAGCACGGCACCCGCAGTACCCTTTTTGGGGAAAGCTCGGGGGCTGGCTCTTCATTGCGTAGTGTGACGTTCCCTTTCGGGCACACGTTTCCTGCTGCCGTCCTGCTCTGTTTGCCCACGCTGCCGGCAAGCCCAAGGCCCGGCAAACCACAAGCTCAAGCCGGCGTCGAGAACGTCAAAGTTTTCCGCTGAAGCCGCAAGCTTAGCAACCTTGTCGTCGAGCCACGCGCTCCGACAAGGGGGCTCTTAGCCTTGTCGTCGAGCCATGCGCTCCGACAAGGAAGCTTTCAACTTTGTCGTCGAGCCATGCGCTCCGGCAAGGGGAGATTTCATGCACCATTCATCAGTGCGCGGCTAAAGTTATGAGTGTCGATTGCTTCTCGCCGCACGTGTACCGGTGCATGTTTTTGGGCCTAGCCCGGACAGCACTGTGCACGCCTGCCCGGCCCAGGCCCGGGGGCTCCTGTCGGTGTACTGAACAGGGGGTGTTCATTACCCCTGGACATGCACCGGTGAGTTTTAGTCTCCAGGCGGGAAGGGCATGGCTAGAGGAGAAATCCACTTAGACGAAGCATCCAAGACCTAGCATTACCGGCAAGCTCAAGGCCGGCAAGATCAAGATAGAGATTCCTGGAAGCAAGCCTTCCTGGGAGAAGACTTCCAGGCAAGTCATCGCCAAGACGAAGACAGCGCTTGCCGGCAAAGGCGCGAGCCGGCAAGCCAAAGGTCCGGCAAGCTCCGTCCCCGGCAAGGCCTGCCGGGAGAAGGCGTTCGAGCTGCGGATCAAAAGACTGAAGACCAAAGGCTGGGATCCCGTCAAGATCCGGTCCCGGCAAGATCTAGCCCCGGCAAGGATTTTGCCCCGGCAAGGCCACGCCCCCCGGCAAGGTCTGGCGCCCGGCAAGATTCCACCGCCTCCAGCATAGTGCCGCCGCTCCAGCGCAGCGACAGCCTGTCATTTAGGGCCTGTCCTCCTGGTTGCGTGTCACGGCGCTGGCCGCAGAAGGGTTAAGCGGTGTGGATGGCACGGCCCCTTCCCCCATCCCCGATAAAGCTAAGGGACACCTCAGCAGAGCATTAAATGCGTGTGTCCTTAGATGTCAGAGATATTTGTGTAAACGCTGTAGTAGCTTTACACCTCATGTGTACCCTGTACGCCACCTGTTGGAGACCCCTTTGAGATATAAAAGGAGGCCCAAGGCGTACAGAGAGGAGGGGGGCACTTCTGAGGGCCCATTCTGCAGGCGCAGCTACCGAATACCGTAGCTCCCAGAATTTGGCCAAGAACATCCACAGTAATACAATCAAGGCAGGAGTAGGGTTTTACGCATCTGTGCGGCCCGAACCTGGGTAAAATCCCCGTGTGCTGATCGTTAGCTCCGCTCTTTGTGCAGTCCACTCCCCTTACCGAAGAGCAAAGGGATCCGCCTCGGTCCCATAGGTGTTCGTTTCCCACGACAAATTGTAACCCAATAATTTGTAAAAATTTCAAAATTTTCTCACGCTCCTGTACAGAATAGAAATTCCAGCACAAGACGCAAAAGTTTCTGTTTTGCACAGAATTTAATCAACAAGCATCCACACTATCCCAAAGGCTTTACTTGGCACATTATTTTTATAATACAATGAATTTGTAAAAGGGGATAATTATTTTTGTGAGAAACTCCCATGAAAAATTCTACATTGTTTCCATGAGCATGAACACAAGTGTTCAAGGTCGACCCTCACCTCTTCAATGCAAAACTTTCCAATCGCTTCTCCTTTTGAAAAGTTTTAGGTTCCCCTCTTTATTTTATTTTATTTGATTTTGAAAATATAAATGGCAAACATAATAAAGTTTATATTACACAAAATAAGAAAAATACTCTCTAAAACTTCCGGGTTGTCTCCCAGGCAGCGCTTTCTTTAAAGCCATTAAGCTAGGCATAAGAGGCAAGTAATATATATTTATTTATTTATTTATTGTATTTTGCATTTTTTAATTTATTTGTTTGTTTCACCCACAACTAAAGAAAGAAAGCAAAAACAAAAGGAAAAACAAAACCTACTTAGTGATGAAAGCAAACAAGCATACACGAGAATATTAACCCCATGCTATTGCTCCCCGGCAACGGCTCCAGAAAAGAGCTTGATAATCCCCAAGTGCAAGGAATCATCGTAGCACTTTCCAAAGATGGAAGTGGTAAGTATGGAATGTCAAACCCACAAGGAGCTAAAGGTAAGATCAATATTCTCTCAAGTCCTATCTGCCACTGATACGACTCTACGTACACCGAGCGTTTGCTTTCATCTAGAAACGAGAAATAAAACTACGTTGTGGGTATAAAGAGGATAGCTTTGCATGATATCGATCGGAGAACTAAAACATAAAAATAGTTGATGCCTAGATAAAGTTAGAATATATTACAATATATTACAAATAGCGAGTGTGGAATAATGATGGTATGGTGTGCGGAATTGTCCTAGGCAATTGTTAACAAGATCGGTAATAATTATTGCAATTTTATATGAGGGAGAGGCATGAGCTAACATACTTTCCGTACTTGGATCATATGAACTTATGATTGGACCTCTAGCAAGCATCCGCAACTACTAGAAATCATTAAGGTAAACCCAACCATAGCATTAAGTATCAAGTCCCCTTTACTTCCATACGCAACAACCCCCTTACTCGGGTGTAAGCTTATGTCACTCTAGCCGCCCACTATAAGCGAATCATGGACGTATTGCAAAACCTTCCAGCGGGAATCCCCCTGTGTGCGCAGCACAGAAGGCACCATAGGACAGCATCAAAATAAAACATACAACTCAAACCAATCAAGATCATCAATCAACCCAAAGGACAAAAGAAATCTACTCAAACATCATAGGATGGCAACACATCATTGGATAATAATATGTGGCATAAAGCACCATGTTCAAGTAGGGGATTACAGCGGGGTGCGGGAGAGTGGACCACTGAAAAGAGATGAGGGAGGTGATGAAGACGATCACCGCGGCGATGGTTCCCCCGGCGGCACTCCGGCGCCACCGAGAAAGAGGGGAAGAGAGGCTCCCCCTCTGGCTTGCTCCTCCATGGCCTCCCCCTAGATGGGGAGAGGTTCTCCCTCTGGTCCTTGGCCTCCATGGTGCCCAGAGGGGCGAGAGCCCCTCCGAGATTGGATCTCTCTCTCTGTTTCCTTCTGTTTCTGCGCCTCTGTTTCTGGCCAAAAACCGTTTCTTATATTCCCGAGGATCCGTAACTCCGATTGCGCTGAAATTTTGAGGGGATTTTTATCTGGAAATTATCTTTCTTGCGGCGAAAGAAGGGTCCCAACCGACGTTTGAGGGAGTCACAAGGCAACCGGGCGTGCCCAGGGGGGCCGCGCCGGGTTGCCTTGTGACCACCTCGGGCACCATCTTGCGTTGATTCTTCTTCCCAAAAATCACATATATTCCAAAATAAATCTCCATCAAATTTTATCGCGTTTGGACTTCGTTTGTTATGGTTTTTCTATGAAACAAAAAACATGCAGAAACAGGAACTGGCACTTGGGCACTAGATTAATAAGTTAGTCCATAAAAATAATATAAAAGTGTACCAAAACCATATAAAACTATTGTAGACATGGCATGAATACTTCATAAATTATAGATACATTGGAGACGTATCAAGCGGCCATCAGGCCCTAGCTCGGGCCCTGGTCAGCGAGGCATTTCGAGCAAGATTCTACTGGCTGACCGCCAGCACAGACGCCAAAGCATTGGTGCAGCGCTGCGTCGGCTGTCAGGTGTTCGCCAAACAAATCCATATGCCCCCCACAGCTCTTCGGACCATTCCGATCACTTGGCCCTTTGTGGTCAGGGGGCTGGACATGGTTGGCCCACTTCGAGGAGGGTCAAAGAAAAACAAATCTACTCGTCATGGTAGATAAGTTCACCAAGTGGATGAGGTGAAACCAGTAACCTCGGCCAGAGCAGAACTGGTTATTGAATTCATTTCCGGAGTGGTACACCGTTATGGTGTCTCCCATAGCATAATAATGGATAATGGAACCAATTTCATGGGCAAGGAAGTAAAAGCGTGGTGAACCACGATGGGCATTAAGCTCGATTACGCATCTGTATATCACCCCTAGTCCAATGGATAGGTTGAACGCGCCAATGGACTAATTCTTAGTGGCATCAAGCCAAGGTTGGTATGTTCTCTCAAAGAGGCGGACTGTCCGTGGGTAGAGGAACTCGATTCCGTACTATGGGGCTTCCGCACCACACCCAATCGATCCACAGGCTACACACCAGTCTTCATGGTTTACGGCGCAGAGGTTGTCCTCCCTTGTGATCTTATTCATGATGCACCTCGCGTACGCATGTATGAGGAACGGGAGGCCGAGCTCGATCGGCAGGACGCCTTAGACGCCCTGGAGGAGGAGCGCGACGTAGCTCGGGCATGTTCCACGTTCTATCAGTAGCAGGCAAGGCGCTATCAAAGCAGGAAGTCCGATCGAAGGAATTCAATGTCGGAGACCTGGTTATGCGGCTCCACCCAGAAAAGCAGAAGCATAAACTGTCACCAAATGGGATGGACCATTCATTATTGACCAAGTACTCATCGGAGGTGCGTACCGCATTCGAGACCTCGAAGACAACAGAATCGAGCCAAATCCTTGGAATGTTGCATTCCTCTGGCGCTTCTATGGTTAGCCAGAGCAACCCCTCATTATCTTTACTATGCATTTAGCTAAAGTTCATTTTTTTTAGCATCGCATAACTGTCGCTTGTTTCACACCCCCTTTGTTCAGGTTCTTAAACCTTTATTCTCGGTGTAACTGCTCGGTTAAGCTGAAGTGCATTTAGGTACTTCGGATACATGCTTGAATGTACGACCAATACGGCCATGGCAGCTTTATTCAATATAGCCAATGGGGGCGCCAAACACTTATGTTATCCCTGTGTACATTACCTTCCAATAAATAATCATTTTTACGCCACAATATGCATCGATTTTACTTAAGATTTGGCCAAGCTGGGTTGCCTGGCCCCTGTGTTTACCCCTTACATTTCCGATTGTTCGGCTAAGGGGTGAAGGGGGCACCGCTGTGATTGTTACTTTCGGGTTATCCGGGTTAGTACCTCGGACAGGTAAAGCCAAAAGCTAGTGTTCTTAAGAAAATAATCGGTCGGCCACGATGGAAGTGAAACTAACTGGTCCTTCAAAACCTCGATCAGGGGCTTTCCCCCGAGGTCACACGTCCTCGGACGAACATGGTTAACACGACACCCTGAGAAAAGGAACTGCTAGAAGAACTATTTTTCTCAGAAGATGTTTCTTACGTTAAATAGTAATATAACATAACTCTCTGCTTCACTTTTGTTTGTCGAACCATATGGATGGATTGCCTTGTTCTCCGAAGAACCTAGCCTGATATTTTGGATGGTAGTAGGAAACACTCCTCGGCCACTGGATGAGGAGGTGGAAGCCGATGGCCGGTTAACAAAGCTTGAACAACAGATATGAGCCAAGTGATGTAAAGTACTTCGATACATAGAATCACTGCATACACTTATTTTTACATTTCATCAAGCCCATCTATTAAAGAATCTAGGGCACAGTCTTACTGCGAGAGTAGAGCAGCTGGCATTACATTGTTATACACCAAGTGTAGTGGCACTTCCTTTCCATCCGTTCCTACAGGGTCAACTTCGGCATGGCGCTTCGTGTCTTCACCAGTGAATCGGTTCTTAATCATTGCCCATGCGTCCCGCGCTCCCTCCAGGCAAGCTGATATCTTCCACGCCTGTATCCGGCGCCGACCTCCCTTCAGGCGATCGGCAAGCTCGGGCATTCCTTCGGGAACAGGTTCATTGGGCCATAACGCCTTAAACACCGCTTTCATCACTTCCCAAAATCTTTCATGTACCTTGATGACCCACAAGTATAGGGGATCAATCGTAGTCCTTTCGATAAGTAAGAGTGTCAAACCCAACGAGGAGCAGAAGGAAATGACAAGCGGTTTTCAGCAAGGTATTTTCTGCAAGCACGGAAATTATCGGTAACGAGTAGTTTGATAGCAAGATAATTTGCAACAAGTGACAAGTAGCAATAGTAACAAAGAGTGCAGCAAGGTGGCCCAATCCTTTTTGTAGCAAAGGACAAGCTGGAATGATCTCTTATAATAAGCAAAGCGTTCTCGAGGACACATGGGAATTTCATCTAGTCACTTTCATCATGTTTGTTTGATTCGCGTTCGCTACTTTGATAATTTGATATGTGGGTGCACCGGTGCTTGGGTGTTGTTCTTACTTGAACAAGCCTCCCACTTATGATTAACCCCTCTTGCAAGCGTTTGCAACTACGAAAGAAGAATTAAGATAAATCTAACCATATCATTAAACATATGGATTCAAATCAGCCCCTTACGGAATAGCGCATTAACTAGGGTTTAAGCTTCTGTCACTCTAGCAACCCATCATCTAATTACTACTCCACAATGCATTCCCTTAGGCCCAAAGATGGTGAAGTGTCATGTAGTCGACGTTCACATGACACCACTAAAAGAATCAATAACATACATATCATCAAAATATCGAACGAATATCAAATTCACATGATTACTTATGACAAGACTTCTCCCATGTCCTCAAGAACAAAAGTAACTACTCACAAATCATATTCATGTCCAATATCATAGGGATATTAAATAGCATAATGGATCTGAACATATAATCTTCCACCAAATAAACCAACTAGCATCAACTACAAGATGTAATCAACACTGCTAGCAACCCACAGGTACCAATCTGAGGTTTTGAGACAAAGATTGAATACAAGAGATGAACTAGGGTTTGATATGAGATGGTGCTAATGAAGATGTTGATGAAGATTGGTCCTCCCACGATAAGAGGATCGTTGGTTATGTTGATGGCTCCGATTTCCCCCTCCCGGAGGGAAGTATCCCCGGCGGAATCGCTCCGCCGGAGAGCAAAAGTGCTCCTGCCCAAGTTCCGCTTCGAGACGGCGGCACCCCGTCCCAAAAGTCTTCTCTTTATTTTTTCTAGGGAAAATGGGCTTATATACCAGAAAATGGGCACCGGAGGCTGGCCAGGGGCCCCACAAGCCACCAGGGCGCGCGTGGGGGGTGGCGCGCCCTGGTGCCTCGTGGGCACCTGGGTGGCCCCCTCTGGTACTTCTTTCTTCCAGTATTTTTTATTTATTCCAAAATAAATCTCCGTGAAATTTTAGCTCATTTGGAGATGTGCGGAATAGGTATCTCTGACATAGCTTTTTCAGGTCCAGAATTCCAGTTGCCGGCAATCTCCCTCCTTGTGTAAATCTTGCATATTAAGAGGGAAAAGGCATTAGAATTGCTCCACAAAGTGTTATATTGATTAAAAACACTATAAATAACAGTAGGAAACATGATGCAAAATGGACGTATCAACTCCCCCAAGCTTAGACCTCGCTTGTCCTCAAGCGAAAGCCGATATCGATAATCATGTCCACATGTTTAGAGAGAGAGGTGTCAATAAAAAAAATACGATCATTATTATAACAGCAATATTCATCATCATAAAACTTCTCATGAGCAAGTAACAATTCATCACAATAATGAAGTATAAGGCATAAACTTTCTTGAAAACTAACAAACTATGTTCTCAGTCAACAATGCAATTGCAATTCATCATATTTTCAGGAAGGGTCTCATGTAGGAGCTTTTTAGCAAGTCCACATACTCAACCATCATTTAGTCTTCTATGATTGCTAACACTCACAACATATATATGGAGCAAAAAGTTTCAGCCAGACACATAGAAAGATAGGGGCTTATAATTTCACCTCCCAACTTATTCACCTCAAGGGTAATGTCAACAATAATAACTCATGATCACTCATATCCAATTGGATATATGTGCCTAGATCTTTCCCCACCACATGGTGCTTGCAAAAGAGAAAAATAAAAAGGAATAGAGGAGAACACTATTGACTCTTACATAAAAAGTAAATACATAAAAGTAAAAGATAGGCCCTTCGCAGAGGGAAGTAGAGGTTGTCATGCGCTTTTTGTTGTTGGATGCACAAGCTCTTAATGCAAAGGAACATCACTTTATATTGCCCCTTGTGATAGGAACCTTTATTATGCAGTCTGTCGCTTTTATTTCTTTACCATCACAAGTTCGTACAAAGCTTATTTTCCCTTACAATAAAAGTTCATACACATTTAGAGGCAATTTTATTGCTTTTTGCACCGATGACAACTTACTTGAAGGATCTTATTCAATCCATAGGTAGATATAGTGGACTCTCATGACATGAAACTAGGTTTAAGGGTTTTCGATGCACAAGTAGTATCTCTACTTGGTGCGGATTTTTGGCTAGCAAAGATATTGGGCAAGCACCACATGTTGGAGGATCTATGACAATATAGCTTCTATGTGAATATAAGCAAACATAATTCATTACGTTGTCTTCCTTATCCAACGTCAACAATTTGACATAAAATACTTAATGGGGGCTCACAATCATAAAAGATGTCCAAGATAGTGTATTTGCATGTGAATCTTCTCTTCACTATTTTTTTTTCATGAATTGCATCATTGACCAATGCTATGCTTGTTAACTTCCAATAAATTTTACCACTTATACTTTTCTTTATGTAATGTCATTACTTTCTATAAGATTAGCATATGATCTTTTTCATTATTTTCATTGCTAGGATTGAAACATAAAAGTAAAGAAGCAAAAACTCAAACTACTCTTTATTATATAACTCTCAACTCAATTACATAGATAGATAGATCACGAAACTAGCACTCGAAAATAGATCATACTAAACTTTTATTCAACTAGATCATGAAATAACTAAGGATCGAACTAAAAGTAGGTAAAGATAACAAAAGTGATGGTGATACGATACCGGGGCACCTCCCCCAAGCTTGGCACAAGCCAAGGGGAGTGCCCATACCCATGTGCTCAAGTTTCTTTCTTCGGTGATGATGGTGATAATGAAGTGGTGGGCTTGTCCTTCAGCTTTAACAGAAACTCCAATTTACGATTGATGCTCCGAAGGGCGATGTTTTGCTCTTCCAACAAAATAACCTCATGAGTGAGAGATGTATTTTGAGCACAAATTGTTTCAAAGACTCTTAGGGATTCAATTACGGATGGGGGAAGATGGTCATATAAGGCTTGAAGGATATCTCCCTTCTCCGCGGTCTCCTCCATGGGAATGGCTAGCCCTCCTTCTGGAGTCTGGGCTCCTGCTACTTCCTCGACCTTGTCTTCCTTGCCATTGTCTTCCTCTCCCGACGACAACTCGTAGTAAACCTCGCTGTAGGGGCGTTTGCCCAGCGATTGTTGCACAATACGGTGCTTGGCACGGAGCTTTGGGGGGGCCATGGAGATCTAGATCTGTCAAAAAAATAGCACGAAACAAGAACAGAGGAGATTTCTGCGATACGGTGGTCAAAACGTCCGGGAGTATATATATAAAGAATTTTTATATTGCAAGACAAGTAATCCAGAAGAAAACGGAGTCGGGAAGGCTCGCGAGGGGCCCACGAGCCACCAGGGCGCGCCTGGGGAGGTGGCGCGCCCTGGTGCCTCGTGTGCACCTCGTGGGTCCCCTCGGCTGTTTCTTATTTTTGTATTTTTTCTAATATTCCAAAACTAACAGAAAGTATTTTTATGGAATTTTTGGAGTCGGTTTACTTACCGTATCACGTACCTCTTCCTTTTCAGGGTTCTGGAGTGTTCTGGAAGGTCTCTCTTATGTATTCCTCCGGTGTCATTGTTTCAATAATATTAGTTTCAACATTAATGGGAGTACCTGAAATATAGTGCTTAATTCTTTGCCCGTTCACCACTCTCGGATTAGTACCTTCGGAGTTGTTTATTTTGATGGCTCCGGAGCGATAAACTTCTTCGATGATATACGGTCCTTCCCATTTAGAGAGAAGTTTTCCTGCAAAGAATCTCAAACGAGAATTGTACAATAGAACACATTCACCCACTTTGAATTCCCGTTTTTGAATTCTTTTATCATGCCATCTTTTAACTTTTTCTTTGAATAACTTGGCATTTTCATAGGCTTGGGTTCTTCATTCATCTAAAGAGCTAATATCAAATAACCTCTTTTCACCGGCAAGCTTAAAATCATAATTGATTTCTTTAATTGCCCAATATGCTTTATGTTCTAACTCAAGAGGTAAATGACATGTTTTTCCATAAACCATTTTATAAGGAGACATACCCATAGGATTTTTATAAGCAGTTCTATAAGCCCATAATGCATCATCAAGTTTCTTAGACCAATTCTTTCTAGATCTATTGTTGGTCTTTTGCAAAATTAACTTTATTTCTCTGTTGCTCAATTCAACTTGACCACTAGATTGAGGGTGAAAGGGAGATGCAATTCTATGGTTGACATCATATTTAACAAGCAGTTTACGGAATGCACCATGAATAAAATGTGAACCACCATTAGTCATTAAATATCTAGGGACTCTGAACCTCGGGAAAATAACTTCTTTAGGCATTTTAATAGAAGTGTTATGATCAGCACTACTAGTTGGTATAGCTTCTACCCACTTAGTAACGTAATCAACAGCAACTAAAATATGAGTATACTCATTGGATTTAGGAAAAGGTCCCATGTAATCGAATCCCCAAACATCAAATGGTTCAATAACAAGTGAATAATTCATAGGCATTCCCTGACGTCTACCAACATTACCAATTCTTTGACATTCATCACAAGATAAGACAAACTTACGAGCATCCTTGAAAAGAGTAGGCCAATAAAAACCAGATTGTAGTACCTTATGTGCAGTTCTGTCTCCCGCATGGTGTCCTCCGTAAGCCTTGGAATGACACTTCCGTAGGATTTGTTCCTGTTCATGCTCAGGTATACAACGTCTAATAATACCATCTACTCCTTCTTTATAAAGATGTGGGTCATCCCAGAAGTAATGTCTTAAATCAAAGAAGAACTTTTTCTTTTGTTAGTATGTAAAACTAGGTGGTATAAATTTAGCAACAATATAATTTGCATAGTCTGCATACCAAGGAGTATTACGAGAAGTATTTATGACAGCCAATTGTTCATCAGGAAAATCATCATTAATAGGAAGTGGGTCATCAAGAACATTTTCCATTCTAGACAAATTATCTGCTATGGGATTCTCAGCTCCCTTTCTATCAATAATATGCAAGTCAAATTCTTGAAGCAACAGAACCCACCTAATGAGTCTAGGTTTAGCACCTTTCTTTTCCATAAGATATTTAATAGCAGCATGATCGGTGTGAACAGTTACTTTAGAATCAACTATGTAAGATCTGAATTTATCACATGCAAACACAACTGCTAGAAATTCTTTCTCAGTAGTAGCATAATTTCTTTGGGCGCTGTCTAGAGTTTTACTAGCATAATGGATAACATTTAATTTCTTATCAACTCTCTGTCCTAGAACAGCACCAACAGCATAATCACTAGCATCACACATAATTTCAAAAGGCAAGTCCCAATCAGGTGGTTGAACAATAGGTGCAGTGGTTAAGGCTTTCTTAAGTGTTTCAAAGGCTTCTACACAATCATCATCAAAAACAAATGGAACATCTTTTTGCAAGAGATTGGTAAGAGGTCTAGAAATTTTAGAGAAATCTTTAATAAACCTCCTATAGAAACTAGCATGACCTAGGAAACTTCTTATACCTTTAATATCTTTAGGACATGGCATTTTCTCAATAGCATCAACCTTAGCCTTATCAACTTCAATACCTCTTTCAGAAATTTTATGCCCCAAGACAATACCTTCATTCACCATAAAGTGGCACTTCTCCCAATTCAAGACAAGATTAGTTTATTCACATCTCTGCAAAACTCGATCAAGGTTGCTTAAGCAATCATCAAAAGAAGTTCCATAAACGGAAAAATCATCCATGAAAACCTCAACAATCTTTTCACAAAAGTCAGAGAATATAGCAGTCGTACATTTTGAAAGGTACCTGGTGCATTGCATAAACCAAAAGGCATACATCTATAAGCATAAGTTCCAAAAGGACAAGTGAAGGTGGTTTTCTCTTGGTCGGCTTGTGATATAGGTATTTGAGAGAAACCAGAATATCCATCTAGGAAACAAAAGTGTGTATGCTTAGACAATCTTTCTAACATTTGATCAATAAAAGGTAAGGGGTAATGATCTTTTCTAGTGGCTTTGTTTAATTTTCTAAAATCAATTACCATCCTATAACCAGTTACAATTCTTTGCGGAATGAGTTCATTTTTATCATTAGGAACAACAGTAATACCTCCTTTCTTAGGGAAATAATGAACGGGAGTTACCCATCTACTATCAGCTATGGGATAGATTATACCTGCTTCCAGAAGCTTTAATATTTCAGTTCTTACCACTTCCTTCATTTTAGGATTTAATCGTCATTGGTGGTCGACAACTGGTTTAGCATCAGGCTCCATATTAATTTTGTGCTGACATAGAGTGGGACTAATGCCCTTAAGATCATTAAGAGTATATCCAATAGCAGCTCGGTGCTTCCTTAGAGTTTTCAGTAACCTCTTTTCTTCATGCTCTGAAAGGTTAGCACTAATAATAATAGGATATATCTTATTTTCATCTAGATAAGCATATTTCAATGTATCAGGCAATTGCTTCAATTCAAATACAGGGTCACCCTTAGGTGGAGGAGGGCCTCCAAGAGTTTCAACAGGCAAATTGTGTTTAAGGATAGGTGGTTGATCAAAGAACATCCTATCTATTTCATTTCTTTCATTCATATGCATATCATTTTCATGGTCTAGTAAATATTGTTCTAACGGATCAGTAGGAGGTATGGCAATAGAAGCAAGACCAATAATTTCATCTTTACTAGGCAATTCTTTATCATGAGGTTTTCTACGAAACTTGGAGAATTTAAACTCATGAGACATACCACCAAAATTAACACTAACAGTTTCCTTAGCGCAATCAATCTTGGCATTAACAGTGTTCAAGAAAGGTCTACCAAATATAATGGGACAAAAATCATCTTGTGGAGAACCGAGGACTAGAAAATCAGTAGGGTATTTTATTTTTCCACACAAGACTTCAACATCTCTAACGATCCCAAGCGGTGTAATGGTATCTCTATTTGCAAGCTTAATAGTAACATCAATATCCTCTATTTCAATAGGTGCAATATCATTCATAATTTCTTGATATAAGGTAAATGGAATAGCACTCACACTAGCACCCAAATCACATAAGCCATGATAACAATGATCTCCTATTTTAATAGAGACAACAGGCATGCCTACTATAGGTCTATTTTTATATTTAGGATCTGGTTTAGCAATTCTAGCTGCTTCATCACAGAAGTAAATAACATGCCCATCTATATTATCGACCAAGAGATCCTTAACCATAGCAACATTAGGTTCAACTTTAATTTGTTCAGAGGGTCTAGGTGCTCTAATATTACTTTTGTTAACCACAGTTGAAACTTTAGCATGTTCCTTAATCCTAACAGGAAAAGGTGGTTTCTCAATATAAGCAGTAGGCACAACTGGATCAACATGGTAAACAATTGTTTCTTCTTTAACACTAACGGGTTCCTCAATCTTTTCTTTAATAGGGGGGTGATATTTAAACCACTTTTCCTCAGGGAGATCAACATGAGTAGCAAATGATTCACAAAAGGAAGCTACTATCTCAGAGTCAAGTCCATATTTAGTGCTAAACTTATGAAAAGCATCGGTATCCATAAAAGATTTAACACAATCGAACTCAAGTATTATACCTGACTCATTACCTTTGTCGAGTTCCCAATCTTCAGAGTTGTGTTTAATTCTTTCCAGAAGATCCCATCTGAATTCAATAGTTTTCTTCATAAAGGAGCCAGTCGAAGAAGAATTGAGCATGGTTTGATCATCATGAGAAAGCCGAGCATAAAAATTTTGTAAGATAATTTCTCTTGAGAGCTCATGATTGGGGAATGTGTACATTATGTACTTAAGCCTCCCCCAAGCTTGAGCGATGCTTTCTCCTTCACGAGGCCAAAAATTATATATATAATTCCGATCACGATGAACCAAATGTATAGGATAAAATTTCTGGTGGAATTCCAGTTTCAATCGGTTCCAGTCCCATGTATCAGTATCATCACATAGCCTATACCATGTCAATGCCTTTCCCTCCAAATATAAAGGGAATAATTTCTACTTAACTCCATCTCCGGATAAACCTACAAGCTTAAACAATCCATAAATTTCATCCACATAGATTAAGTGCATATCAGGATGTACCGTTCCATCTCCTGCATAGGGATTAGCTAGCAGTTTCTCTATCATACCCAAAGGAATCTCATAACAAATATTTTCAGTAGGTGCAATAGGTGGAGGGGCAACTCTTGGTGCTTCCGATCGAGGTGAAGATACCCCGAACAAACCCCTCAAAGGATTACTTTCCATAGTGACAAGTGACAGTAAATTTCAGCACGTAATATAAATGTTTCCTTACCAAATTCCACTCACCAAAGGCGCTTCACTCCCCGACAGCGGTGCCAAAAAAGAGTCTTGATGACCCACAAGTATAGGGGATCAATCGTAGTCCTTTAGATAAGTAAGAGTGTCGAACCCAACAAGGAGCAGAAGGAAATGACAAGCGGTTTTCAGCAAGGTATTTTCTGCAAGCACTGAAATTATCGGTAACGAGTAGTTTGATAGCAAGATAATTTGTAACAAGTGACAAGTAGCAATAGTAACAAAGAGTCCAGCAAGGTGGCCCAATCCTTTTTGTAGCAAAGGACAAGCCGGAACGATATCTTATAATAAGCAAAGCGTTCTCGAGGACACATGGGAATTTCATCTAGTCACTTTCATCACGTTTGTTTGATTCGCGTTCGCTACTTTGATAATTTGATATGTGGGTGGGCCGGTGCTTGGGTGATGTTCTTACTTGAACAAGCCTCCCACTTATGATTAACCCCTCTCGCAAGCGTCCATAACTACGAAAGAAGAATTAAGATAAATCTAACCATAGCATTAAACATATGGATCCAAATCAGCCCCTTACGGAATAGCGCATAAACTAGGGTTTAAGCTTCTGTCACTCTAGCAACCCATCATCTAATTACTACTCCACAATGCATTCCCTTAGGCCCAAAGATGGTGAAGTTTCATGTAGTCGACGTTCACATGACACCATTAAGAGAATCAACAACATACATATCATCAAAATATCGAACGAATACCAAATTCACATGATTACTTATGACAAGACTTCTCCCATGTCCTCAAGAAAAAAAGTAAATACTCACAAATCATATTCATGTCCAAGATCAGAGGGGTATTAAATAGCATAATGGATCTGAACATATAATCTTCCACCAAATAAACCAACTAGCATCAACTACAAGATGTAATCAACACTACTAGCAACCCACAGGTACCAATCTGAGGTTTTGAGACAAAGATTGAATACAAGAGATGAACTAGGGTTTGAGATGAGATGGTGCTGATGAATATGTTGATGAAGATTGGTCCTCCCATGATGGGAGGATTGTTGGTGATGTCGATGGCTCTGATTTCCCCCTCCTGAAGGGAAGTATCCCCGGCGGAATCGCTCCGCCGGAGAGCAAAAGTGCTCCTACCCGAGTTCCGCCTCGAGACGGCGGCGCCCCGTCCCAAAAGTCTTCTCTTTATTTTTTCTAGGGCAAATGGGCTTATATACCAGAAAATGGGCACTGGAGGCTGGCCAGGGGCCCCACAAGCCACCAGGGCGCGCCTGGGGGGGTGGCACGCCCTGGTGCCTCGTGGGCACCTGGGTGGCACCCTCTGGTACTTATTTCTTCCAGTATTTTTTATTTATTCCAAAATAAATCTCCGTGAAATTTCAGCTCATTTGGAGATGTGCAGAATAGGTATCTCTGACATAGCTTTTTCAGGTCCAGAATTCCAGCTGCCGGCAATCTCCCTCCTTGTGTAAATCTTGCATATTAAGAGAGAAAAGGCATTAGAATTGCTCCACAAAGTGTTATATTGATTAAAAACACTATAAATAACAGTTGGAAAACATGATGCAAAATGGACGTATCATACCTCGGTGAGCTCCGTTAAGGAATCTTCGGATGAGGAGCTAGCGGTTTCTTGCGGCCGACCAGTCAAGAGCACTAAAAAGACAAAATGTCAGAAGATTGAACGATAGCATGGTACATTGGTGTTTAAAAGCCAAATATGCTTACCAGATAAAGCTACACTCGTCTTCTGATTTCTCGCCTTGGCAGTAGCCAGTTGAGCTTTAAGCTTCTCTATCTCGCGGGCCTGCCATTCATTCTCAGCCTTGAGCTTTTTGTTGTCATCCACACTTCGGGACAACACACGATAGACAGTCTGTTCTTGAGATTCGGCATACCGCAAGTCCTCCCGGGCCTGCTTCAGGTTCGTCTCTAGTTGACCAATGGTCTTCGCTGCTAAGAATAAAAGTCCCATTAAAGAAGATCTTAAGCTTTGGGGAACTAATATATCAAGGCATACGTACCATGTGCTTCTCGGGTGAACTTCTTAATATGCTCCACTTCGGCCTGCGCAGCGTTTAGCTTCTCCTTGGTCTGTGATAGCACCTCGAAAAGACTCTTGTGTTCCTCACGAGCGGCCTGCGTGACAAAATGTCATAATTCACATTCGACCCTTAACGCGGCCACCCGTGTCCACATCAAGGCTCGGGGCTACTGGGTTTCGCGCTTGCTCCAAACAGTAAACATATTACATCAATCCACTCATCGGATTTTCATCCGACAAGTGGCTTAGGGGCTACTGCTATGCATGGCAGACATCTACCTCTTTAAAGAGTTTTTGAAAAAATGCCAAGTTTTTCCATTATAATTCAAAGGGATAATAATCGATTCATCCCGGAGAATGTTTTTATATGCTGTTAAAGTAATCAGAGTAACAGAGGACTTTTTACCTACAAGCCCTTGGACAAAACTTGCACCGCTTCCTCAAAAGTGGACCGGGCCACACCAAGGTAAGCATCCACCGAACTGAGTGCATTGAGTTCTTGAATAGAGAAGACAGCATTCCTTAAAGATGTCTATCTCTGCCGATGATTCATGGCGTTGTCGATCTCGGACGGGGTGGCCGAACAAGTCTCCGAAGTTTCCGGTTGAGGTACTTCGGGAGCATGCCCCGGTGTAGGCCCCGGCTCTGAAACACCCATGGTGTCTACCCCCTCGGGCGGTGGCATACGAGCTTGTCGCCTACATCAGGGCTCAGGCGATAAATACACAAGCGCCAGCCAAGAAAATGACTGTGGATAGAGCTTACCTGTCTGAGGGCAGAGCGACGCGTTTGGTCTTTACGGTGCTCGGCTGTGAAGCGCCACCTCGGGCGCTCGTCGGTTGACCCTCTTGCGGGGCCAGATCAGTTCTCTTGCGCTTAGAGCGGCGACCCTTAGGAGAGGAAGTCAGGATGCTTGGGGCCTGGCGGGTAAAAGATCTCTTTTGAGAACGTGGAGGAGACCATACCGAAGTACCATCAAGGCTCTCTAGATAGAAGACCCCCTCCGAAAAAAGGATGGACAGCTCCTCATCCTCGTGGAAGCCGGGATCATCGTCACGGGAATACATCCCCGGCTCTGGTTTTGGGCAGCTCAGCGTCTCCACCCATCTCTTCCAGCTCATTTCGGATATGTTCAAAAGCTGGTCAGTGGTATAAAGGTAATGCTCGGCAGGACGAAGTGTTTTTTAAAAGTCCTTACTGCTTCGACGGGTCTGTGGTAAGAGATGCCGTCTGTGAACTTCTGCTTGGTGAAGGCTGATGACTCCCCTTTGTAAATTGATACGTCTCCAACATATCTATAATTTTTGATTGTTCCATGCTATTATAGTATCAATCTTGGATGTTTTATATGCAATTATATGTCATTTTATATCATTTTTGGGAACTAACCTATTAACCTAGTGCCCAGTGCCAGTTGTTGTTTTCTGCTTGTTTTTGGTTTTTTAGAAAATCAGTACCAAACGGAGTCCAAACGCTACGAAACATTCTGACGATTTTTTTTGGACAAAAGAGACCCTAGAAGCTTTGGGGGAGGACCAGAAGACCTACGACGAGACGACAAGGTAACAGGGCGCGCCTAGGGGGTGGCCGCGCCCTGTTACCTTGTGGGACCCACGTGGCTCCTTTTGACCTAATTTCACTTCTATAATTTCTCAAATATTGGGAAACCAACAGAGAACCACCTCGAATAACTTTTCCACCACCGCAAGCTTCTGTTCTTCCGCGATCCCATCTGGAGGCCTTTTCTGGTACCCTGCCGGAGGGGGAATTGATCACGGAGGGCTTCTACATCAACCTTACTGCCCTGCCGATGATGTGTGAGTAGTTCACTACAGACCTACGGGTCCATAGCTAGTATCTAGATGGCTTCTTCTCTCTCTTTGATCTTCAATACAACGTTCTCCTCGATCTTCTTTGAGTTCTATTCGATGTAATCTTCTTTTGCGGTGTGTTTGTTGGGATTCGATGAATTGTGGGTTTATGATCTGAATATTCATGAGAAGTAATTGAGTCTTTTTTGAACTTTATTATGCATGATTTTTATAGCTTTGTATTTCTCTCTGACCTATCCATTTGGTTTGGCCAACTAGATTGATTTATCTTTAGCGGGAGAGATGCTTTGTAATGGGTTCAATCTTGCAGTGCTCTATATCCCAGTGACAGAAAGGGACAAGACACATATTTGTATTGTTGCCATTAAGGGTAAAACGATGGGGTTTATTCATATTGATCGGGTTTACTTTGTCTACATCATGTCATATTGCTTAAGGCGTTACCCCGTTTTCATTAACTTAATACCCTAGATGCATGCTGGATAGCGGTCGATGGGTGGAGTAATAGTAGTAGATGCAGGCAGGAGTCAGTCTACTTGTCTCGGGCGTGATGCCTATATACATGATCATTGCCTTCAATATCGTCATAACTATGCGCTTTTCTATCAATTGCCCAACAGTAATTTGTCTACCCACCGTATGCTATGTGTTCGAGAGAGAAGCCTCTAGTGAAAACTACGGCCCCCGGGTCTACTTTAAACATAAAAAGAAAACCTAAATATCTTTGCTGCAATTTTATTTTATTTTATTTTGTTTTGCAATTTATCTATCTACCACTACAAGATTTAATCCTTGCGAGTAACGAGTTCAAGGGAATTGACGACCCTCTTGCCCGCGTTGGGTGCAAGTATTTGCTTTTGTGTGTGCAAGTGTTGTTCACGAGGCTTTGCATGATTCTCCTATTGGTTCAACAACCTTGGTTCTCACTGAGGGAAATACTTATCTCTACTGTACTGCATATCCTCTCCTCTTCGGGGAAAATCCCGACGCAGCTCACAAGTAGCAAGAAGAGTTTATGGCATCGTTGCCGGGGAGACATCATCAAAACCTATCAAGTACCTTCACACAAGCTATCATCTACTTGTTCTACTTTTTATTTGCCTTTTTATTTTCATTTGCCTCTCATTTTCATCTCCCCAACTTCTCATAAAAAAATAATACAAAAACACAAAAATATTTTTATTTGCTCGTTTGCTTGCTTTGTCGCTATGTCTCAAGAAAACACTAAGTTGTGTGACTTTTCAAATACTAATAATAATGATTTTATTAGTACTCCAATTGCTCCTCCCGCCACTAGTGTGGAGTCTTATGATATTAATGCTGCTTTGCTAAATCTTGTTATGAAAGAACAATTTTCTGGAACTCCTAATGAGGATGCTGCTTCCCATCTTAATACTTTCTTTGAATTATGTGATATGCAAAAGAAAAAATATGCAGATAATGATATTATTAGGTTGAAATTATTTCCGTTCTCACTAAGAGATCGTGCTAAAACTTAGTTTTCATCCTTGCCTCGCAATAGTATTGATTCTTCGGATAAGTGTAAGGATGCTTTTATTGCCAAATATTTTCCTCCCGCTAAGATTATTTCTCTAAGAAATCAAATAATGAATTTTAACCAACTTGAGCAAGAACATGTTGCACAAGCATGGGAGAGAATGAAATTAATGATTAGAAATTGTCCCACTCATGGTTTAAGCTTATGGATGATTATACAAAATTTCTATGCGGGACTATACTTTGTTTCTAGAAATCTTCTAGACTCTGCTGCAGGAGGTACTTTTATGGAAATTACATTGGCAGACGCTACAAAACTCCTTGATAATATTATGACAAATTATTCTCAATGGCACACCGAAAGAGCTCCAACTGGTAAGAAGGTAAATTCTATTGAGGAAGTCTCTACTTTGCATGATAAAATGGATGTTATTATGAAAATACTTGCTAGTAAAAATGCTCATATTGATCCTAATGATGTGCCATTATCTACTTTGATTGAGCAAAATAATGATGCCATTGATGTGAAATTTTATCTCCAGAAATAATTTCAACAACAATGCTTATAGAGGGAATTTTAATCCTAGACCGTTTCCCAGAAATTCCTCTAATAATTATGGTAATTCATATAATAAAAATAATAGTATACCTACTGATCTTGAGAACAATATTAAAGAATTTATTAATTCTCAAAAGATTTTCAATGCTATGGTAGAAGAAAAATTGAATAAAGTTGATGAAATGTCTAGGAACATGGATAGAATTGCTCATGATGTGGAAACTCTTAAAATTAAAACTTTGCCACCCAAGCATGATATTAATGAGTCTATTCAAGCTATCTATGTCTCCATTAATGAAAGTAAAGACAGAACAGCTAGGTTGAGAGCTAAGCGAGAATTCTTAGAAAAAGCTATTCCACCCGGTTTCTATCATAATCATGATGAAAATATTAAAATGATTGGTGTATCACCTATTGAATCTTTATTTAGTAATATAAAACTTGATGAAAAAGGGGCTGGAGATGAGTCAACTTTAGTTAAAAGGCGTCCCAATTGTTCGGAGGGTGATGATTTTAGTGATAAAAAAGATAAAAGTGGGTTTGGAGAGGTCAAGACTTTAAATAGTGATGTGCCCACTACTTTGGATTACAAGTACTTTAATTATGATATTTGCTCTTTAATTGAATGTATTTCCTTGTTGCAATCCATGATAAATTCACCAAATGCTTATGAACAAAATAAAGCCTTTACTAAGCATATTGTAGAAGCTATGATAAAACCTCATGGAGAAAAGCTAGAGTTAGAAGTTTCAATACCTATAAAATTGCATGATGAATGGGAACCTACTATTAAAGTGAAAATTAAAGATTATGAATGTAATTCTTTGTGTGATCTAGGTGCTAGCGTCTCTACTATACCAAAATCTTTATGTGACGTGCTAGGTCTCACTGATATGGATGCTTGTTCCCTTAACTTACATTTAGCGGATTCAACTATTAAGAAACCATTGGGTAGAACAAATGATGTTCTCATACTTGCAAATAGGAATTATGTACCCGAGGATTTTATTATGCTTGATATTGAATGCAATCCGTCTTGTCCTATAATACTTGGTAGGCCTTTCCTACGAACCATAGGTGCTATTATTGATTTGAAAGAAGGTAATATATGATTCCAATTCTCATTAAAGAAATGGATGGAACACTTCCCTAGAAAGATAATTAAGCCACCATATGAATCTATTATGAGGGCCACCTATGGAATTAATTTGAAGGATGACAATACTTGAAACATGCATTATGCCTAGCTAGGGGCATAAAACAATAGCGCTTGTTGGGAGGCAACCCAATATTTATCTTTATTGCAATTTTTATTTTCTTGTGTCACACAATTATAGCTACTGTTATGATTGTGTTTTTATCTCTTAATTAGTGTTTGTGCCAACTAATGCCTTTAGGATGATTTGGATGATAGTATAATTGATGCTGTTTGAAAACAGAAAGTTTTGTGCCAGTTCTGGATTTTTAGTTCTGTACTGGAATGTCAGAAAAATCTAAAAAACTTACAAAGTATTGGTATATGAATTTTTTACGTTGTCCTAATTTTTCAGAATTTTTGGAGTTACAGAAGTATGATTTTTATTCAGATCTTTATAGACTGTTCTGTTTTAGACAGATTCTGTTTTCTATTGCATAGTTCGCTTATTTTAATGATGCTATGGATTATATCGGGGGTATAAGTCATGGAGAAGTTAGAGTACAGTAGCATTATGCAAGAATTAAATGTGAATCAATTTATAACAGTACCTAAAGTTTAAGATTTGTTTGTTATACTAACGGATCTCACGAGGTTTCTGTTGAGTTTTGTGTGCTGAAGTTTTCAAGTTTGGGGTTAGATCACGATGGATGAAGGAATAAGGAGCGGCAAGACCCTAAGCTTGGGGATGCCCAAGGCACCCCAAGGTAATATTCAAGGAAGACCCAAGCGTCTAAGCTTGGGGGTGCCCCGGATGGCATCCCCTCTTTCATCTACAATCTATCGGTATATCACTTGGAGCTATATTTTTATTCATCACATGATATGAGTTTTACTTGGACGTCTTGTGCCATAGTTTTCTTTTCTTTGTTTGCTTTTTATTTTGACACAATCATATTTTGCTGAACACACCTTTTGAGAGGGACACGCATTTATCGTGATTTGTTAGAATACTCTATGTGATTCACTTATATCTTTTGAGCTAGGCAGTTGCTCTAGTGCTTCACTTATATCTTTTAGAGCACGGCGGTGGTTATATTTTAAAGAAATAGTTGCACTCTCATGCTTCACTTAAATCTTTTTGAGAGTCTAATAAATAGTAATGGCAATTTGCACGGGTTATAAGATTAGTCCATAAAGGATAGGTATTCACGAGGGATATAATAAAAACTTTCATGTAGATTACTAAATATGAAACGTGTGGTGTAATGATATTGATGTCATAACATGAAAGGATATTGGTTCATGATCATTGGTTAGTAGAAATATCAGTATTAAAGCTTGTTATTAATTTCTCGTCGAAGTATTGGTCATGGCTTGGTGGGGAGGTCTGAGCATTTTTATGTCTGAAATGAAATCCTTGAGTGTTGTTATAATCGGGGGTGCGCGATGGATAACTCCTACCAACCTCCTCCCTAGGGGCATGCGAGTAGTACTTTGCTTCGAGGGCTAATATACTTTGCAATAAGTATGTGAGTTTTTTATGACTAATGTGAGTCCATGGATTATACGCACTCTCACCCTTCCGCAATTTGCTAGCCTCTTCGGCACCGTGCATTGCCCTTTCTCACCTCGAGAGTCGGTGCAAACTTCGCCGGTGCATCCAAACCCCGTGATTTGATACGCTCTATCACACATAAGCCTCCTTATATCTTCCTCAAAATAGCCACCATACCTACCTATTATGGCATTTCCATAGCCATTCCGAGATATATTGCCATGCAACTTCCACCGTTCCGTTTGTATGACACACATCTTCATTGTCATATTGCTTTGCATGATCATATAGCTAACATAGTATTTGTGGCTCAACCACCGTTCATCATTTTTTATACATGTTACGCTAGATCATTGCACATCCTGGTACATTGCAAGAGGCATTCATAAAGAGTCATATTGTTCTAGTATCGAGTTGTAATATTGAGTTGTAAGTAAATAAAAGTGTGATGATCATCATTATTAGAGCATTGCCCCAGTGAGGAAAGGATGATGGCGACTATGATTCCCCCACAAGTCGGGATGAGACTCCGGACGAAAAAAGAGAGGCCAAAAAGAGCCCAACAACAACAACAACAACAACAACAACAACAACAACAACAACAACAACAACAACAACAACAACAACAACAACAACAACAATAATAATAATAATAAAGAAAGAAAGAAAGAAGGGGCAATGTTACTATCCTTTTCCACACTTGTGCTTCAGAGTAGCACCATGTTCTTCATATAGAGAGTCTCCTGAGTTGTCACTTTCATATACTAGTGGGAATTTTTCATTATAGAACTTGGCTTGTATATTCCAATGACGGGCTTCCTCAAATGCCCGAGGTCTTCATGAGCAAGCAAGTTGGATGCACACCCACTTAGTTTCAGTTTGAGCTTTCATACACTTATAGCTCTGAGTGCATCCGTTGCATGGCAATCCCTACTCCTCGCATTGATATCGATTGATGGACATCTCCATAGTCCATTGATCCACCGAGTTGATGCGAGACTTTCTTCCTTTTTGACTTCTCCTATTAATCCCTATCACCACATTCTATTCCACCTTGTGCTATGTCGATGGCTCATGCTCATGTATTGCATAAGTTGAAAATGTTGAAGTGCGTTAGAAGTACGATCCAATTGCCTGGTTTAACACCGGGGTGCTCATGATTTATATTTATGCAGTGAAGGCGGAGTCATGCCATGCCAACATGATAAAATGAGTGGGGAATAACATTCGTTAAGGATCGTATATTTTGAAAGTTTAATAATTATGCTTCTTATATTCATGGATATTACTATGTTGATATTGTTAATTCATCGCTTCTCAGTATTTATACCATAAAAAGAGATTACATGATAAACATGTTAGGTAGCATTCCACATCAAAAATTCTGTTTTTATCATTTACCTACTCGAGGACGAGCAGGAATTAAGCCTGGGGATGCTGATACGTCTCCAACGTATCTATAATTTTTTATTGTTCCATGCTATTACAGTATCAATCTTGGATGTTTTATATGCAATTATATGTCATTTTATATCATTTTTGGGAACTAACCTATTAACCTAGTGCCCGGTGCCAGTTGTTGTTTTCTACTTGTTTTTGGTTTTTCAGAAAATCAGTACCAAATGGAGTCCAAACGCTACGAAACTTTTTGATGATTTTTTTCTAGACAAAAGAGACCCTAGAAGCTTCAGGGGAGGACCAGAAGACCAACGACGAGACAACAAGGCAACATGGCGCGCCCAGGGGGGTGGCCGCGCCCTGTTACCTTGTGGGCCCCACGTGGCTCCTTTTGACCTAATTCCACTTCTATAATTTCTCAAATATTGGGAAACCAGTAGAGAACCACCTCGAATAACTTTTCCGCCGCCGCAAGCTTCTGTTCTTCCGCGATCCCATCTGGAGGCCTTTTCCGGTACCCTGCCGGAGGGGGAATCGATCACGGAGGGCTTCTACATCAACCTTACTGACCTACCGATAATGTGTGAGTACTTCACCACAGACCTACGGGTCCATAGCTAGTAGCTAGATGGCTTCTTCTCTCTCTTTGATCTTCAATACAACGTTCTCCTCGATCTTCTTGGAGTTCTATTCGATGTAATCTTCTTTTGCGGTGTGTTTGTTGGGATCCGATGAATTGTGGGTTTATGATCTGACTATTCATGATAAATAATTGAGTCTTTTCTGAACTTTATTATGCATGATTTTTATAGCTTTGTATTTCTCTTCGATCTATCCATTTGGTTTGGCCAACTAGATTGATTTATTTTCAGCGGGAGAGGTGCTTTGTAATGGGTTCAATTTTGTGGTGCTCTATATCCCAGTGACAGAAAGGGACAAGACATGTATTTGTATTGTTGCCATTAAGGGTAAAATGGGTTTATTCATATTGATTGGGTTTACTTTGTCTACATCATGTCATCTTGCTTAAGGCGTTACTCTGTTTTCATTAACTTAATACCCTAGATGCATGCTGGATAGCGGTCGATGGGTGGAGTAATAGTAGTAGATGCAGGCAGGACTCGGTCTACTTGTCTCGGACGTGATGCCTATATACATGATCATTGCCTTGAATATCGTCATAACTATGCGCTTTTCTATCAATTTCCCAACAGTAATTTGTCTACCCATCGTATGCTATGTGTTCGAGAGAGAAGCCTCTAGTGAAAACTATGGCCCCCGGGTCTACTTTAAACATAAAAAGAAAACCTAAATATATTTGCTGCAATTTTATTTCTTTTATTTTGTTTTGCAATTTATCTACCTACCACTACAAGATTTAATCCTTGCAAGTAACGAGTTCAAGGGGATTGACGACCCTCTTGCCCGCATTGGGTGCAAGTATTTGCTTTTGTGTGTGCAGGTGCTGTTCATGAGGCTTTGCATGATTATCCTATTGGTTCGATAACCTTGGTTCTCACTAAGGGAAATACATTTCTCTACTGTACTGCATCTCCTCTCCTCTTCGGGGAAAATCCCAACGCAGCTCACAAGTAGCATATATGCCGGCTAGGGCGGCTCCAAAGGCCGTTCGGTTGTCAAACTTTTCCCAAATTGATCGGGTGGCATCATTAGTGCAGTTGTACCGCCATAATGGATGCATGCGTTACCGAAGAGGTTGGACCTGTCAGGTGATTGCTCTCGCCATCACGTCAATAATGGTGAGACCATTGTTTTTCAGGCACCTCACCTGGGCCGCAAGGCGGGCCAAGGTGGGATCATCCCTTTGTAAAGAACTCCTCGGTCTCCAGTTGAAATGCTTCTTTGGGGGATTTGGAGAAAAGGGGGGAGCCCGGGGCGAGCTGGGTCGTGCAACGGGACATCGGCCATGTAGAACCACTTTGTGGCCCAGATGTCGGTATCCTCTCTAGGGGTACCCAGTCCCGGCAATACGGCACACCTCGGCTGCTCCCACCTCATGAAGTTTCCCATCTCGGGAACAAGGCATCAGGCAAAAATACTTCCTCCATAGCCCAAAGTGTGCCTCGCATCCGAGGTACATCTCGCAGAGGGCGACAAATCCAGAGATGTGCAGGATGGAGTTGGGCGTGAGATGGTGGAGTTGGATCCCGTAGAACTCAAGTAGGCCCCGGAGGAAGGGATGAATGGGGAACCCAAGGCCTCGTAATAAAAAAGGAACAAAACATACCCTCTCCTCTCTATGCGGAATAGGATCGCTATCCGCATGCGCTTGCCCATCTACAGACATTAAGCCAGAGCGAGTGGAGGTTAGATCGGAATCTGGCAAGTAACCTTGGGTAGCAAGCTGATTCAGTCGGAGACGGAGCAGCTCCCCCAGTCCCCTTTGAGGGGGGCATGGGGACGCGTCGACGAACCCTCGTCGTTCGCCATTGAAAGGGATCTCGAGGCTGAAGTTTTGAGGAAGGGTTTCTTGTTTGGACGAGCAGGGGAAGATTTGGAATACGCGTCTTCACCACAACTTTGGGTCGTGCCCATTAAATAAAGCAAAGGCGACGCTTCGACGCCTGGCCTTAAAGCGGCCAGCTCCCCAAATGGCTTGTAAATCCAAATGGAATTTTTTTAACTGAAGGGTACCGCACGTGGTGGGACCAGATCACCAGAAAGGTATTCAAATTATGAAGGATCTCAATTTACCGAAGAGTGAAGGCCAAGGGCGGATTATGGGACCTGACGATGGAGAGGAACTCGCCTGCCGAAGCGGAAGACCCCAAGCCGAAGTCATCCATCTGAGGAAAATTGTTGTCCCCGGCTCCGGAGACAAGTTCAGGGACTACTGACGGTGTCCTGGACTAAGGGGTACCAACCTAGTTGGCCCACCGTCCATGGGCCGAGCTTATGGCCCATCGATCTTATGAGGAAGGACTCTGGAAGCCTCAAACCTAGGCGTGATGAAGATGGACTCTGCCGGAGACTTGGCGTGTACTCCAAGGATTGCTCCGGCTATTGGCCTGTGTTTCTCCAGCTAGCAACCGACCATATGAACCCTAGATACCCCCAATGCCTATATAAGCTGAGGGGTTTTGTTCGTAGGGCAAGATTCATCATTACTCACCTTAGGGTTAGAACACAACATACGATCTCGAGGTAGATCAAGCCTGTACTCGATACATCATCATCAATACAATCAAAGCAGGACGGAAGGTTTTACCTCCTCGAGAGGGCCCGAACCTGGGTAAATATTGTCCCCCTCTCCTGTTACCCATCGATCCGAGATCTACAGCTCGGGGGCCCCTACCCGAGGTCTGCCAGTTTTAGTACCGACAATATCCGTCCGTCGGATACACACAATGCACCTCTGCTAGACATCCACTAGAGCTCGAGCACAACAATTGAATTTAGAAGTGAGCTCATTCCTAAGTACTTCATTATATGTTAATTTTGAGAATAGATTGCTACCTAATGATTTTTCTTATGATTAGGAACAATGGAGAGGACCAGAAAGTACTTGGAGAGGAGTTTTTTTAGAAGACTTGGAGAGGAGCTAGGAGGTGCACAGGACCAGCCATGGTGTTCGCGTCAATTGGAGGCCCAAGTCATACCAATTTCGAGCCTGCTTCGGAATCCAGGAGTAGGCCACACTAAATTGGATGCCCAGAACACATCTAGGGTCCAATTTGGGCATTCTATATATGCACGGAAAGCTGAGAAGGCAAGATTTCCAATGGCACTGGTCTCATGTCAAAATTCATCCGGAGTCAACAGGGATCATTCGAGAAAGTGGCCTTCCAAAATCTGTTTTGGTGTTGCGCCACCGTCTTCTGGCCTTTGGGCCATATACCGTGATTGAGCCCATTAGGGGAGCGTCCAGGGGTCTTCCACGTCCCTAAACACCTTATATTTAGCCACTGCCATCGCTGTCATTAGCTTTTGGGTTTTTCTTAGATTAATCAGTCAAGAAAAGTTTTGCCGTTCATCGGTTTGTGAGACCCAAACTCGAGTTCTTAATATGGCAATTTGGTTGCATTCTTCTTTGTTCTTGCTTGTGTTCTTTGATTCACAGGCAAGGATTAGCCTTCTCAGCAAGGTCAACCGTGCAACGACAATTGATAACCATAGGAGAAGTGGTGATGCGATTGTGGGGTTCGTAACGTGTTGTGCGGAAGCCGGATTGATTTGTGTCACATCCCCACCAAAAAATCGAGAGTTATCAGAACCTGTTTCAGAAGATCGGGACCTCCTGTCCCCATTATTGTGTGACATGTTTGGTTTCCCCAACGAGCGGTACACCACGTCCGAGGGTCCGAAGCTAGTGTGACGTAGCAGGTCATCTCCACCAAGCAGGACTTCAGCTTCATCAAGGAGAAGGTATCGACCATTCAAAATCCTTCCATTTGCTACTTCATTATTTTTCTCGCTAACGCCATTTTTTAGCGAATGAACTTAGAGGGCATGGCTGCCCCAGAGATGTGTGTGCTCCAAGAAGCACTCCACCCCAACTTGGCTGAAAAGCCAAACTTGGGGGCGCTTTTGATCTCACATTTCTGTAAGCAACGAAATCAAGATTTTGACGGTATCCCTTGCGGTGGTTTAATCATCCATATTGCTTATCAGATGAACATCGATTTGAGAGGGTTTAGGGCGGTAGGCACTGGTCCTACAAAGCTTAATCAGAGTGTCATGCTTAGCTCTTCTTTTATGAGGTCTGCTCCTCATTATAATAAAGAGCACTCTTATTATTGTCATTTGGTCACAGGAGGGATGGAGCACATGTGTCTCCCTCTCCGCAACCTTTTAGTGTGCAGCAGCGCCACGATGGTACTCTCGCTCGATCAGATTAACGAGGCTAGGTCCTTGGCGGGGTACATGAACTTCATAGGGGAAGAACCCAAGGGCGATCCCCGATTGGGATGCAGCCACGATAGCCGGCGGTTACGAAGGTGGCTAAGAGCATAGTCGCTCGTCCTCCTCCTGAGTCGCCCCCGTGTGGCGGCCGGGAGGCAACCCAAGATCCCCTCGGCCGCCCCCCCTCTCCCCCTCCTCCTCCCTCGCCGCCGCCCGAGGGCGCGGCCAGGTGAAGCCTAGCCGTTGCCAGCGGCGGTGGGGATTTGGGGCCCTACCGCTCGAGCGGGGCTAGCGCGCGCCGGCGCCCCTAGGCCGGACATGGCCCGGGGCCGGGCATCACGGTGGGTGGTGGCGGCGCTCAGGCGCTTCTGCTCCTCCGCAGCAGGCGGCGGCCAGATCGGTAGGCGGCGGCGCGGCCGGATCTGGGCCCAGGCACGGGCCTTGGTCACCGGGTTGCGGTCGGCGTGGCGGCGGGTGCGGCACGTCGGCAGCAGGGCGGATCTTGACGGGTTCTTCTGATCACGCCAGGATTCGACCCTAGTCTAGTCCTCGACAGCGCGGGCAACTCCGGGGTAAACCCTAGATCTCGTTGGGATCGAGCGATGGCGGTGCTTTTGCGTCGTAGTCCCTCTTGAGGGCATCGTTTCTGGAGTTTGCTCCGGTTGAAGGGACCAGCGACGCCTCTGGCGCACGGCCTGGTGGCGCAACTGCCGATGAAAATCGCGTCGACTATGGTCATGGCGGATGATGGCGGCGTCTCCGATGTCGTTTCCTTGTCGAGGCATCGTCGTTGCAGTTTGCGTCATCATGCTCGAGATGCTCCGGGGGAAACCCTAAATCTGGGCCTCCCGGATCGGACGATGACGGCATTCTCAGTGTTGCTCTCCCTTCTGGTGGCATCGTTTTGGAGCAAGTGCTCGCTGGAAGGGACAAGAGGAGGAGCGGTGTTACATCTACCGCAAGGCTGACGGCGGATCCTGGCGGCATGGCGCAGTTGAGTTTCGGCGACGGGCGCGTGTGGATGGATACGTGTAGGATGGTGGCGTTATCTGATGCCGTGGTGGTATCGACGGCAGGTCTGGCAAGGTTGGTGCGTCAGTACCTGCTCTTGAGATGGATCAGTGGAAGACGGTGGCGGTGGCCTCTGAGAGTGCGCCGGACCGGTGTGTGACGCAGTCCTGGCATTGTGGCTTGGCTGGGGCATCCGGCTTTAGATGTTAGGCTTTGGTGTGATGTCTGTTTGGTATTCGGCTCGGACATTCGGCATCCCTTCATCAAGGGGATAGGAGTAGCGACAAGTGTGTTGCCAAAATAGTGGCTTCAGGCTTACTGATGTATTACTTTGTAAGGTCTTTATGAATAATTAATAAAATGGCTGCATGCATCGTCCAGATGTAGAGGCCGGGGGTATATCCTCCTTTTCTAAAAAAAGCATGGTTAATAGTATAGCCAACATCTGGCTATATGAAGTTGCCACATCACCTAGAGCCAACCTAACTGCTAGTACAATAGTTAGTCATACTAGTAAAGAAAATGAGGGAGAACCTGCTCACGCCACCCCCTCAATCTCACCATTCAATGGTCATCAACAGCCGTCCATAACTAGTATCACCAAGAATTTTTATTGTGTATAACAATCACAGCCTCCTCGTATATCACTGGTATTTGCATTTAAAGTGGGTCCTCCTCACGTCATCATTAAATGAATCCTGCACTCTCTGCAATCTCCTGCACCACAACCAGGAGCTAATTAATTGCATCGTGAGAATTTAGCCAACCACCACGCATATAGTATTCCCATAAGACTACCCAAAGTGGGAGTAACATAGGTAGTAACATAGATGCCACCTAAGCGAAAAATATGATGTGGCAGCTAATTAATGAGGAGAGACAAATTGAGTAACATACCTAGTTACTCATACTATGAGTAACATCACACTTACCAAAACAAGATGAGTCTATAAGCTAATAAATGAAGTGTTGCATGACATCACACATATGTTACTCCCCACTATAGAGGTAGTAACATAGACTAGTAACATGTGCATGTTACTAGTCCAAGTTACTCCCCACTGTGGGTAGTTAGTCCCTTAATTAACCTGTCTTGATTAATAGCCGGATTAACTCTTGCATGGTGAGTCCTTCACAACACGGACAATATGCAACCGATAAATAATCATCTTGGTTTTGCTCTAATTAAGGACCAGACGACTAATACATCCAAATTGCTTTCATTTTGTTTTTTCAACCGAGACATTTTTGAGCCAAAATACTTGCACTTATTAATCACCTTGTTTTTGTTCTAATTTAGGATAAAATGAAAGCATCCGAAATATTTTCACTTTATTTCTGATTATTAATTAGAGCAAAAATAATACACCCAAAAAAAATTCACTTTATTTTTTGAACGAAACATTTTTTAGCCGAAATACTTGCACAAGTTAATCGCCTTTTTTTGCTCTAATTAAGGATCAGATAACTAATACATCCGAAAATACTTTCACTTTGTTTTTTGAAATGAAACATTTTTGAGCCAACATAGTTGTACTAATTAATCGCCTCGTTTGTCAATCGTTTGCTGCATTTTGTTCCTTTAACCCAACACTAGTTATGGCATTAGACTACCCATAGTGGGAGTAACATAGAGAGTAACATAGATGACACCTAAGTAAAAAAGATGATGTGGCGGCTAATTAATGAGCATAGAGATAAATTGAGTAACATAGCTAGTTACTCACACTATGAGTAACATCACACACACCAAGACAAGATAAGTCTACAACCTAATAAATGAAGTGTTGCATGACACCGCACACATGTTACTCCCCACTATAGAGGTAGTAACATAGACTAGTAACATATGCATGTTACTAGTCTAAATTACTCCTCACTATGGGTAGTCTTAGGCGGTATATGCAGTGGAATGGGTCATTTAGTCGAGTCATTAATCCGGTAAGACAAGCGGCAAGCAAGCTTGCTTGTTGACTGATTAAGCGGCATTAAGACTGGCCATAGTGGGAGTAACTTCAAGAGTAACATCGGGTCCAACTCAGCAAATTTGCTTATGTGGCAATGAGATAATGAGGAGAGAGGTAAATTGAGTAACTTAGCTAGTTACCGTAACATCACATATCCCAATACAATATGAGTCTATAACCTAATAAATGAAGCTTTGCATGACACCACACATAGTATGTTACTACCCACTATGGAGGTACTAATAACATAGCCTAGGGTAGCGTGTATGTTACTAGTGCAAGTTACTCTCCACAATGGCTAGTCTAAATGGATTGTTAAATGGCGCCTTGAAGCTGGAGACAGTGTGCAGCTTTTGATTGACTGCGCATTTATTTGTCTGACGTTGTGCTGCCTGGACTGATACCATATTTCTCTGTATGCTGATTTATGTAAAGAGTAAAAGCCCTTTAACTAATAAAAACACTACTTTATTTGCACATCTCAAAGCGCCTGCAGACGGACAGGATATAAGGGGGGCGCGCCTCCCGGAGCCTGCTTACGTCACCTTATTGTAATTGCCCTAAAGATGAGACACGCTGGAGCAGCCATTTGGCGGCGACAAATTTATTCCTAGACCGGAGTTTGAGCAGTCTATCCCTAGGCCGGAGTTTGTGCAGTTGGTGCACTGTGTTGGAGGTGTCGAGCAAACACTTTAGCAAGTCAACGCGAACGTTGACTTAGCTTTCATGCAACCTCCAAGCGTTCACCGCCTCATGGGTCCCTAGTGGGCATCACATTACGCTGCCCCCGCAGCCTTCACCCTCGGTGGATCCTATTCGGCGCTTAAGCGCCCGTTCGCAAACGGGCACCTGAAGGCGCAGATAGTTGGGCTCGGCCCATCTTTGTTTTTTCTGTTGAAAAAACAAAAAAGAACTGTGAAGGCGTGTTCGATGAGAATCGAACCAGAGACCTTTCGCCTCGACATACACTGCACTTACCACTCGGCCACTCCGCCAGATCTGATACATTGCATCTCTTCCTGCCTTTTCTTCTTTCCTTTTTTCCTTTTACCTTTTTTTCCTTTTCCTTTTTTCATTTTCCTTTTCTGTTTTTTTCTTCTTACTTATTCGATGAAAAAAAATTAAATTAGTGAACTCTTTTCAAATCGATGAACTTTTTTCATTTTTCGATGAACTTTTTTTTCGAATTCAACGAACTTTTTTCAAAATCGATGAACTTTTTTCTTCAAATCGATGAACTAATCTCATTTTTTGATGAACTTTTTTTCAAATTGGATGAACTATTTTTCAAATTCGATGAAAGTTTTTCAAATTTGATGAACTTTTTTTCAGATTCGATGAACTTTTTTTCGAAATCGATGAACTTTTTTCATATTTGATGAACTTTTTTTCAAAATCGATGAACTTTTTTCAATTTAGATGAACTTTTTCCAAATTCGATGAACTTTTTTCAAATCGATGAACTTTTTTTCAAATTCAATGAACTTTTTTTGAAAATCGATGAACTTCTTTTGAATTCGTGAACTTTTTTTAATACATGAACTTTTTCGATTTGGTGAACTATTTTTTGAATACGTGAACTTTTTTTGCATGCTCATGAACTTCATCTGTAATATGTGAACATGTTTTCAAATAATTGGAAAATATAAATGCTACAGTGTAATGCGCAATAAATAGCGCGTCTACATTTCTATTTTTTGAACATTTCACGCCGTCAATATTCACTAGCAGTTAGCTGGTCCAGTGGTTAGCCTCTCCATCTGGAAACGCGAGGGTGCGAGATCGAATCCCAGTCGCGAGCTATTTTTTGGCGGTCTTTTTTCGCGTTGCGCGATCGTGGGCCGGCCCATCCAGCCGCTGCTGCGGGCGCCAGTTCCCTTGTGCGGCGCTGAAGGCGCGCAATAGGAGGTCCCTTCACCCTCATCCTCCATTGCACCACACATGTACCAGTAGCCCCATGGCCCACAGCCATACATCGAGGAGTAGGCTCAGGTAGGCAAAAGCCTAAGAGCATCTCTAGCAGATCCTGTAAACCGCGGTACCGTAAATTTTATTTACGGATACTGTAAAACGATTTTGCGGTACCATAAAAGGCACAGCATAGCAGATCCTCCATACCATACTGCATAATTTAAACATAATAGATAAACATAGTTTCCGCCATCATAGTTCGCCAGAAGTTCATTGCACAAACTTGAACATACTAGATTAAGCCTAATCTAAACTACTCTGATCTTTCTTGACATGGAGATGATACTCCATCGCGGAGTTGGAGAGGACGAAGGTGAGGTCGAACTCCTCCTTGGCCGCCTCGAGCAGCACGGCGGCGCCTTCTTCTCCGGCCACGACCGCCTCCTTCGCCTCGGCAAGCTCGTGCTCCGCCTCATGGAAGCGCTTGGTGATCGGCCAAAGGATGTCGTTCGAGGCAGTCGAACACCCTCCAAACCCTCCGGCCGCCGCTGCGCGAGAGGGCGCCGTGCTCCCTCGCCTACACGCGGCGCCATTCCTCCACCGGAAGGCGGATGGCGGAGCTCCCGGCCTCGTCGTCGTGGCGGGCTTGCTTGTGTGGCAGCGAGCCACCGCAGCCCCCTCGGCCACCACGCCCGCGTCCTCCGCTCGACATCGGGGTGGTCGAAGAGTGGTTGCGCGCGCGGAAAGCACCGGCCGGGGAGAGAGGGATTTGGCGCCGGAGAGAGAGAAAGAGAGAGAGAGATTGCGGTGGAGGAGAGTGAGGGATTTACCGGATAGAAACCCTAAAACGCGCCAGATCCGGTAAATATAGCGGCCACGCTGAGGTTTTACGGGCCGCCCCTATATTTTTTACGGGCCAGGCTTTTTTTACAGGATCTGCTCAGACCGATTTTTTCACGTATCCTGTAATCGGCCGGGATTTTAAGGGCCGGCGAACTTATACGAGATCTACAAGAGATGCTCTAAGCTTAGGGGAGACTCATTTCCCTCAATTATCCTTACATTCATATTTTGTTTTTCTTCTTTTGATTTATTTTCTTTTTGTTTGCATTATATTTTCAGTTCGCATAATAAAAGCCAAAATTGACTTTTAGTTTGCTTTTTTTCTTCTTGAACACAGTATAATCGAAGTCGCTCACATATACGAGCATACACTGATCCCTATGAACGCACGCGCGCACACACACACCCTACCCCTATGAAACCTCCGAGAGACTGAGTCGGCATATCATCTTAAGATTTACGAAGTCACCACATGCATCTTGTAGTCGACGGGAACGTCTCTCCCACTGAAGGAACTTCGGCAGAAATACTGAAATAAATCCAGAAAAATACGAGCGTCAATGTCAAGTCTAAGAGTTGAAACCTGGTGGGCTGAGAATACCACTGTAATCCTACGATCCGACCACAGGTTGTTTTTTGGTTTTTTTGAAAACTCTCTTCGTGGTGGTATCTTTCTAAGTTTTCATGATTGCTTGTGGCTAGTGATGATTTGAAAATGGGAAGAACGTATCGAAGCGTGACTTGAGAGAAAGAGCAGAACCAGCGCGAGATGGTATAACATATCTATTTTTATTTTCCTCACAAATATAAATAAGATAATATTTTTATTTGGATGGTTGCACTTAAGTCCGCTCCTCACGCTAGTTGAATAATATTAGTTTTATTTTCCGTTGCAAGTCTGGCTAGCGTAACTTTGATGCGAAACTTCACTTTGATTTTATTTTATCTTAAGAAAAAGAATAGAGAGAAAGAAAAGTTTTGAAAGAAAAACTTGGGTGAGAGCATCTCCAATAGACGGTCCATATGTAAAAATACCTAACTTTTGGATCTCCGAGAGCAAAAATCGCTGCTCCAACAGATGGTCCATATGTAAAAAAAATTACATCACCGCCTCCTGGAGATGTAAAATACAACACTTCGTGATGCAAATTTGCATCACGAGATACATCTGATGTAAAACCATGGCCGCCCGCGAAACGACCAACCGCCCGTTCATTTTCCTTCCCGCTCGCGACCGCCCGCCCGCCCGAGCACCAGCCGCCGGAAATCGCCGCCGCCACCGCCCAAATCGCCGTCGCCGTCGCCGCCACCGCCCCAAATCGCCGCCGCCGCCCTCCGCCGCCCTCGCCCGCGTCGCCTCCCCCGCCGGAGGGCGTCTCGCAGCCGCCCCGGCGCCGCTGATTCGGGAAGCAGCCGCGGCGGGATTCGCCGACTCCGGCAGTCCGGCAGCCCGTATAGGACCTCCGGCGGGTCCTTAGGCCGCCGCCGGCCTCTCCCCCGTCCGCCGCCGGCCTCTCCACCGTCCTCTCGCCGGCCGCCCGACCGCCGCCCACCTAGCCCGTAGCCCGGCCGCCGAACTCGTCGTCGCCGCCCGCCGAGCCGCCGAGCTCCTCTCCGCCGGCCGCCGAGCTCCCTTCTCCTCTGCGCCGCCGTTCGCAGCCGTCCGCAGCAACGACCGGCTACCAATCCAACCGCCGGCCATCTTCTTCCACCCCGCGCACAAGGTGTTCGACGGAATTCCCCAAGGTAAAAAAACGACGAAACTTGATGATTTAAATTGGGATTGGATAGTATGTTTGACGGTGGTTGTCTGCATTGTAGATGAGCTCGGTTGACTCCTCATTCGTGGACGATTCATCGTCGGACGAGGAATTTGATTTGCATGAAGAAGAGGACATTGCTATGCTAGTGGCCATGCACAAGGGGAAGAAGCAGAAGCACGGTGGTTCCGTCTATGGTCGTGCGTTCATTCGGAGAGAACGGATTGATGCGCACAAACGGTTGATGCGCAACTACTTTGGATCACCACCTGTTTTCCCAGAGAATTACTTTCGACGCCGTTTCAGAATGTCGAAAGACTTGTTCATCCACATTTGCAATTCCGTGAAGCAGCATAATCCAGCCTTCCAGCAGAGAAGGAATTTAGATTACAACTTTTATCAGTTGATGGGCATTCGTGTTAACCCCATGCGAAAAGAAGAGCGGATCAGACGTTTCATAAAGGTGTGCAGCGAGATTAGAGACACCGATGTGCATGATCAACTCCAGAAAGATTTGATGGAAGAGCATTGGAAATGGCATGGCGAAAGAGCCGCATAGATTCATTATTTGTTTGTGAAAAACTATGTTGTATTGTGCAAAACTATGTTGTATTTGTGTTGCATTTAATCTCGTGGATTTGAAGAACTATGTAATAATTTGATATTGTGGACATGTATAATTTTTTTATGTTATTTTTAGATGTTTTTTGCAATATGTGCGGCTGTACAGTGACTGAACAGCGGCCGACGGCCGGTTTTACATCTTCGTTTTGGACCATCTGTTGGAGTTGCTGTTTTACATCTTCGTTTTGGACCATCTGTTGGGGTTGCCTCTTTTTCAAACATGTAAAAAGCACTTTTTGGTGATGTAAATTTTTACATCACCGGTTTACATCGCCAAAATATGGACCATCTATTGGAGATGCTCTAAATACTTCTGAAGAGAACTAGCATGTGAAGCACTCAACTCAATAGTGCTAATTTGGATTGACTCGATACTTCTTTCGGATAGAATTGCCTAAAGAAATAGAAGTTGATAGTGAATGAGATTCTTGCATGCCAAAATTTGTCGCCCCAAGTGCAAAATGTTGCTTTATCCGCATTACTGCACATGTATGCTAAATATTGATTTATGTGTGTTACTGCGTTACCTTATCTCGCCTCTCAAGAATTTTCAAAAGAGTAGTCCCATCTCCTATGCAAAGCGAAGTCGGATACATAAGCATAATAGACATTAAGCCTAACAACAAATAACCTTAGCCACAACTAAGCATGGATTATTATTTCTAACAACAAACGTGGCCGGGCCATAAAAGAGTAGATTGACTAACAAACATAATCTAGCATTCCACATTTAGGTTTTCCAATTATGCAATGCCAAAAGTGAACCAAACTAACAGTTCAGTTTACATAATCCCATGGAAACACCTACTTCGATCCAAAACCTAGGCTTTTAGAGCATCTCTAGCAGACCCTTTATATCCCACCGAACTGTAAAATAACCGGCAGTTTTCAGTTTTCGACGAAAAAAGAAGCCCGAACAGACACCTTATACACCTTCGACCTTTAAATTTTTTTAAGGGGTGTGGTAAAAAGCTCCTCTCGATCTGCAAAAACACAGTTTTCGCGTCCGCTTCTACGGTGCCCAGTATCGGGAGAAAGCAGTTGGCGGGAGCCCAACTGCCACGGAAACATCTCCATGACCCATCCGCGTCCGCCGTCCGCGCCGCCCCGCCCGTCCGCCGGGAGGCTTCATCCACGCTACGGCGATGGGAGCTAGCTAGCTAGCTCCTGGATCGCTCCTGGATCGATCGATCCATTCAAGCAGCGGCGACGGGAGCTCGTGGATCGATTGATCCATTCAAAGCAGCTACGGCGACGGGAGCTAGCTAGCTAGCTCCTGGATCGATTCGATCGATCCATTCAAGCAGCTACGGCGACGGACGCTGGGGGCGCTTCGTGCGGGCCGTCCTGGACGCCGGCGGCTTCGTATTTGGTCACTTCGTGCGCTCTCTGCGGGCTTCGTAGGAGCGAGCTAGCTGATCGTGGACACGGGCGAGAAGAAGAAGAAGACGTGGGGAAAAATATAAGCGAATATTCGATTTTACAGTTTAAATTTGAGGGGTCTGTTCGGCCGCAGCTCAAACCGACCCTTAAAACGCGTTTCTCACGAACTGAAAACCGCGTTTTCAGTTCCGCGGTTTAAGGGATCTGTTAGAGATGCTCTTAGGACAGGACAGGTCTTCAATATGGTGATTTGACCAATAATTTCTGTGTAAAATGTTGTGTCACGTACAAAAAAATCACATTATAAATGTACATGTCATGATGAATCTAGAAATATCAACTGATGTTATGATGCAGGTAGTTCTACCTTTATAGATGGTCAAACTTAGAAATGTTTGACTAGTAAAATTCTAGAAGACATACATTTTGGATTAGTGGCAGTACATAAATACAGCTATCACTAAAGTCTTCTGGTTGATCACGACTCACCTAAACATAGGTCCCACAGCTCCACCATAGAGCCAAAACTTCCCACTTCTCAAACAGCTCATGCCTCAGACCCATCCTTCCTCCAAGGATTACTGAATCCATTGCAAGCTATCCTCCCAAAGTAACACACCCGCTCAATTTATGTTGAGCTACCGACGAAGGCATTTGGCACATCAGAGGCTAAAATTCTTAATTGGATTCAAACTCAATGCACCACAATTATCGAAACCAGATGCAGTGCAGCAACCACACATACCCTCCTTCTGAGTGCAGGTTCACATCCTCTGCATATTGCCCGACAGCGTTGCATCTAAGATCCGCTCCTTGAACTCATCATCGCTGCTCGTGAGCATTTCCTTTAGTGACATATCAACGCCCCTCAGCCTCAATGCTTCGTGCCTCGGCCTGATCCTCCCATCCAAGCTGAACGCGAAGTAGTGTGGGAACTCGGTGAGCTCGGCGGCTGGGTCCATGCCCATGCCGTCGGCGAGGAACTTGAGCTTGGGCGTGAGATTGGTCTCGATACCATAGGAGAGAATGGCGGGGGCGCGGCGAATAATGGTGCAGATGGCGGGGTCCGGGAGCCCCGTGGCGTTGCCAAGGAAGAGGAGCTTGGGGAGGAGTGTGCGGTCGACGGAGAAAGCGAGGAGCAGGGCAGCAGCGAGCGGAAGGGGTCTCCGTCGCAGGGAAACGCGGTGGCGAAGGAAGTAAAGCGCGGGGCGGAGGGTGTCCGGGATGGACGCTGCGAGGAGGCGAGGGGAACGGACCACCGCGGCGCGGAGGAGAGGAGGGGGCAGCGGCGCGGCGGCGGAGAGGAAGCGGAGGGACTCCTCAGGAGGAGAGGTGAGGAGCGACGGGAATGCCGAGAAGATGCGGGAGGCGTCGCCGGCTGAGAGTCCGTGTGAGAGGAGGAGGCGGAGGGAGGCATGGAGAAGCGCGAGCGGCACGGAGCGAAGCTCAGGATGAAGGGCGAGGAGCGGGAACGGGTCGAGATGGAGCTCTGCGGAGAGGAAGTGGAGCTTGCGGCGGAACTCCACACCGCCGCCTCCGGCGAGGCGGGCGGGCAGGATTTGGGCGGGATGTGGAGGCGGAGGCGGAAGGCGCGTGTGGGCGAGCATCACGGGGCCAGAGTTTGGGTTTCTGGGAGGCGGGTTATCCACTGAAGAACCAGTGTGTTTCTTTCTATTGTTTTTGAGAGGTCCCCCCGCTGTGTTTCTTTCAGGTCAGTTGCTAGGCGCCGGTGGGCCGGCCCAAATAACGTGCAGCCCTCCCTTTCACCTTGTAATAACCATCATATTAGAATCCATCGCAGCAGAAATAAAGTCCACGCAAAAAACAGGACCGTTCCTCATCCCTGCGTAGCCCATGGCCGATTTGCTCGCAAAAATCAGTGCCACCGCGCTTCACGGCCGGCAACGCCCTCCTCGCCGGACTGGCAGATGCCGCTCGCACGACGGTTGCCCTCCTCGTCGGACTGGTAGATGCCGCTCGCAGGACGTCCTGTAGCACCTCCATTGATGCCGCTCGTCGGAGCTCGCGCAGACAAATCTTCTCCACGAGGAAACCCGCTCACGGCAGGTTGCAATCTTCCCGTCATTGAAGCACACACCGTCGTCGATCCAGCATACAACGCCGTCGGCTGCAACTCCGTGAGCTCATGCTTGCAGCCTCGCTGGCGACGGGCGTCTCCGGTTGAAGCTCTGGTGTACACGACTTGCAGGTTGGGCGCACATGGTTGTAGCTTTTGTGGTACATGGTTGTAGCAAAAAATTCTTCGTCGATCCCGTCCTCAGGCAAAAAGCTACTACCGACAAAATAAAATGCTACAGTCGGTGAATCAAAAAGTTGCTACTGTCAAAAAAAGGGATTGTTGTGACCGGCGAAATCAAAAGTTGGAACCAACAACGTGAAAAGCTACTACTAGCGAAAACAAATGTTGAAACCGTCGAATAAAAGTTGATGCTGGTGGATGAAATTGTTGCGACCGGCAAAAAAAAGCTGGAACCGAGAAATCAAAAAACTGCAACCGGCTAAATAAAAATAAAGCCATAGTAGGAGCACAGTGCCATGCAAAAAAAAAAGGCAAAAAGTTGGAAATGAATGGCGAAAGGAGGAAGTTGAATGGTGGAAAGGATGGATATGGATGACGGAAGCAGGAAAGGAAGGAAAAAAAGTGGAGGAGATATACCTGTGTGGTGCAATAGGAGTCGACGGATCGCGCCAAATCGAGTGGCCCGCGCGTGACCATCGCGCACTCGGTCAGCCGAAAGCAAACGGTTTCCTTCTTTCTATTGTTTTTGAGGTAGGTCCCAATTTTAAACATGTAAATGATTCTATCCGGTGACCGGCTAGAAACTCGACTGGTCGTGGGCGGACGCCACACGTTCGCATTGGATACGCGCACCTTCTGCCCCTTTCCCCTTATTTCCTACCTTATCTCTTCTCGCGTCTGACCATAATATTTTTTTTCTCATCCACGCTCCGCATCTCTCCCTCTTCTTCTTCCACCTCCCCATCTCCTTCTTCCACCTTTCGCGCAGCTCAAGCCCTCCCCTCCTCACTGCAACCCACGAGATGGACCTCACTCGTGCTGCCCTCTCTCCTCCCTGATGGTGTCCTGCACTAGGGGGTGCTAGCCATGTCGGCTCCCTTCCATATGGGCTGGGCCGAGGACCCCCCGTGAAGATAAACCAGTGGGCCCCATTCGTCGACCCCAAGAAAGCCAAGATGGAAGATTCTGAAGACTTGGCTTGTACTCCAAAGATTCGGAGGTAGTCTCCGACATGATTGCCCTTAGGTGCAACCGACCTATGTAACCCCTAGGCACCCCCGGTATCTATATAAATCGAGGGGTGAGGGTCGTAGACAACAACTCATACACACACGATCTCGTGGTAGATCACATGTACTATGTACCCTCTCGAAATCAATACAACCAAAGCAGGACGTAGTGTATTACCTCTTCGAGAGGGCCTGGACCTGGGTAAACTCCTGTGTCCTTGTTACCATCGTGCCAAGATGATACGTCTCAAACGTATCTATAATTTTTAATTGTTAAATGCTATTATGTCATCATTTTTATATACTTTTTATAGCAATTTATATTATTTTTCTGGACTAACATATTAATTTAGTGCCCAGTGTCAGTTCCTGTTTTGGTTTCGCGGGAAATCAATATCTACGAAGGTCAAAATTTGCCGATTTAACACAATTTTTTGGGCAACATGAAACACTGGAAGCTTCGGAAAACGTCGAGAGGGGCCACCAGCCAGCCACAAGGGCAGGTGGCGCGACCAGGCCACCTGGGCTTGTGGGGCCCTCGGTTACCACCTTGACCTGATTCCACCGTCATAAATCTCTATAAATACTAAAAACCATCCGTCGTACCTCAAGAAGAATTTTATCACCGTCGTAAGCCTCTGTTCCGAAGAGATCCCATCTGGAGCCCTGTTCCGGAGTTTCTGCCGGAGGGGGAAGCCATTGGAGGAGGCCTCTTCATCAACCTTGCTGCCTCCATGACCATGTGTGAGTAGTTCCTTCAGGACCTACGGGTCCATAGTAGTAGCTGGATGGTTCTCTCTCTCTGTCTTTTTGGATCTTCAATACCATGTTCCCCTTCTTCCTTGTGTGAGTGGGATCGATCCGATGTAATTTTGCGGTGTGTTTGGTGGGACATGATGAATTGTGAGTTTATGATTAGATTGTTCATTGAATCATATTGAATCTTCTGAAGTTTCTTTGCTGTATAATTAAGTAGCTATGTATGCTTTCCGATCTACTCCCTCCCTTATGAAATATAAGTCTTTTTAGAGATTCCAATAAGGGCTACATACGGAGAAAAATGAGTGAATCTACACTCTAAAATATGTCTATATACATCCGTATGTAGTTCATATTAAAATCTCTTAAAAGACATATGACGGTGTCCTAGATTAGGGGGTGCCAACCTAGCCGGCCCGTCTCCTCGGGTGGGCCGATATACCCTCATGCGTGATCAAGATGGACTCCGGAGGCCGCTCGTGGGAGACGTGATCGAGGCTGTCTCTGCCGAAGACTTGTAGTACACTCCAAGATTTTTTCCAGCCGCCTTACTCCTAGATACCGACCTTGTAACCCTAGATACCCTCCCTGGCGTGTATATAAGCCATAGGGATTAGCCCGTAAGGGACATCGACGCAATATCGCTCACCTAGCCCTAGAAGTTAGACACATATCACGATCTCGAGGTAGATCAACTCTGTACTTGGTACATTTCCATTAATATAAACAGAAGCAGGACGTAGGGTTTTACCTCCATTAAGAGGGCCCGAACCTGGGTAAACATCGTCTCCGTTGTCTCTGTTACCACCGATCCGAGATCCGCAGCTCGGGACCCCCTACCCCGAGGTCTGCTGGTTTTTACACCGACACTGGTGCTTGCATTGAGAGTTCCGCTGCGCGATCACCAGAAGGATTGATGGCTCACCTGCAGATCAACTACGCCAACAGCTGTGGGGACGTCTATGCCCCCGGACAACTTTTCGTCTTCGGCAGCATGGTATTCTGCGCCGACTCGATGGGTCACTTGACCTCTGTCGAGTACTATGCCCCAGGTCAGATCGTGACCTTCGGTGGCCTCGAGTACACCGCGGACTCCCGTGGTGAACTCATCCTATCGGGATGGACTCCCGGCCGGATTGAGAGCTCGGCCGGTTTTGGAGGCTCGACTCCGGAGCCGGACTCTGTCACGGCGCCCCTTGAGACCCCTGACACCGCTGCTCCGGCCGGTCTCCCCCCAATCGCTAGCCCGGAGATGGATCCGGCACCCACTCCCGAAATTGCACCGGTACCAGAACCGATTTCGGCACAGAACCCGGAATTATGTGCAGATTCCCTTCACTCCAAAGACGCGCCTGGTTACACGCCGGGTATACTTCAAATCAGCCCTACTTATGGCGCATCCATGAATCCTGAAGAGTTATCTCACCTCGATGAGATGCTCGACCGCATCCAGAGCATGTCCATCTCAGACGGCAAGACTTCGGTTTACAACCAGATCGAACTTAAAGCCGACGATAGGGAAATTTACATCCCACCCACCACCCACCTAGTCGCCACAATCGATGATTTAACCGACGTGCTGGACTACGGAGAACCCTCAGACATGGAGGAAGACGCTGACGACCCCATCGAGACCACCTTGCCCTCGGTAAGCGCGGGCAAGTGGACCTCCACGTCCACTTATGACGTCTACATGGTGGACACCCCCAAGTCCCCTCCACGACGTCGTCGAAGGCGCCGAAGGGGCAATAATGGGAAACCCAGTGTCAATGACGTGACAGCCAATAACGGCGACGCAGAGGACGGCGATGCCGATAACCGTGAAGAGGAAGTTCAAACCTCCCCAGTAAGGAACGGCACACCAGACCGACCTCTCGGGGACTCAGATCCCGATGACCTCTTTGAAGGGGCCGACGACAACTACATGCCAAAATCCGAGGAGGACGAGAGCCTCAGCACCGAGGACTACATCGTCCCCGAAGACCCTTTTGAACAAGAACGCTTCCGGCGACGCCTCGTCGCGACGGCCCGGAGCTTAAAGCGCAAGCAGCAGCAGCTGCAGGCTAATACCAATGCACTAAACGAAAAGTGGATCGAAGTGCTCTCCGCCGAGCAAGACATGGAGAACCGACGCCACAGTGCGCCGAAATCATACCCACGCAGGCGCCTTTTACCGGAGTTCGATGAAGAACTCGCCGACGACCTCGATCGGCCCCCTAGAGGCCGAGACAGGCCAAGACGAGAAGACCCCGGTGAACGGCCACCTCCGCACCATCATGGCAAAGACCCCGTGGACTACCCAGATCCACACGACGCTAGACGTTGTATTGAGGAAAATAGGGCTCCCCCTCGGTCCATCTACGGATCAAGGGGACGTGCGCCCGCTGGGCACGATGGCTACGATGCCTGGCTGGACAGGAACGGCCGCGCCCGAGATCACGCCTACTCACGGCTCTCCCCCGACCTCCGACGAGATGCTCCTCGGTCCTGAGGTCCGGCCCACCCAATCTGCTTCACAGACAGGGTGATGGAACATCAGTTCCCGGAAGGGTTTAAACCCATCAACATAGAATCATACGATGGTACTACGGACCCAGCAGTTTGGATCGAGGATTTCCTCCTGCATATACACATGGCCAATGGAGATGAGCTCCATGCCATTAAATATCTGCCGCTCAAGCTAAAGGGGCCGGCGAGGCATTGGCTTAACAGCCTCCCCCCCCCCGCACTATATCGGCAGCTGGGAGGCCCTAGAAGACACTTTTCTAGCAAACTTCCAGGGCACATATGTCCGACCTCCGGACGCCGATGACCTCAGCCGAGTCACCCAGCAGCCAGGCGAATCAGCCCGGAAATTCTGGAACAGGTTCCTCACCAAGAAGAACCAGATCATAGACTGCTCCGAAGCCGAGGCCATCGCCGCCTTTAAAAACAATATTCGAGATGAATGGTTGGCTCGACATCTCGGCCAGGACAAGCCGAGAACTATGGCTGCCCTGACCTCGCTCATGACCCGCTTTTGTGCGGGAGAAGATAGTTGGCTCGCGCGAAGTACTCATAACGGCGACGCTGGCACCTCGGAAACTCGCGACGCCAATGGAAAACCAAAGCGCAACAAAAATAAGCGCAGGTATAAGAATGACAGAAGCGACACTTTAGACGCCGCGGTCAACGCAGGATTCACCGGACCTAAATCCGGGCAGAAAAGAAAACCCTTTCAAGGGAACAAAGACGAACCTAGCCAGCTTGATAGGCTCCTGGACCGCCCATGTGGGATTCACGGTACCCAGGAAAAACCAGCAACCCACACTAACAGGAATTGCTGGGTGTTTAAACAAGCCAGCAAGATAGCGGCAGAGGGTCAAAATAAAACCCAACACCGCAGCGACGACGAGGATGAACCTCGGCAGCCCAATAATGGAGGGTAAAAGAAATTTCCCAATGAGGTAACAGAGGTCAATATGATCTATGTCACCCACATCCCTAAGAGGGAGAGGAAACGTGTACTTCGGGACGTATACGCGCTGGAGCCAGTCGCCCCGAAGTATAATCCGTGGTCGGCCTACCCGATCACTTTTGACAAGCACGATCATCTGACCAGCATCAGGCATAGCGGATCGGCGACACTCATCCTGGACCCTATTGTTGATGGTTACCATCTAACACACCTCCTAATGGACGGGGGAAGCAGCCTTAACCTCATTTACGAGGACACAGTTCGGAAGATGGGTATCGACTCATCTCGGATCAAGCCGAGCTCTACCACCTTTAAAGGTGTCATTCCGGGCGTCGAAGCCCGTTGTACCGGAACGGTCACCCTAGAGGTAGTCTTCGGTTCGCCCGAGAACTTCAAAAGCGAGGAGTTAATCTTCGATATTGTACCCTTCCGAAGTGGATACCATGCGCTCTTAGGGCGCACAGCCTTTGCACGCTTTAACGCAGTCCCGCATTATGCCTACCTCAAGCTCAAAATGCCGGGACCCAACGGCATCATAACCATCAATGGTAACACAGAACGTTCACTCCGGACAGAGGAACAGACCGCGGCTTTTGCAGCCGAGGTTCAAGCGTCCGAGGAGGCAGCCCGCAGCGATAAACGCACCGCTCGCTCTTTGAAGCGCACCAGGGCTGCACAAATCGACATCGGCCAGGTACCCCCGCACCCGAAATAGGGATGCGGGCTCCTCGTGTGCCCTCTTTGGAGTGGGCACTACGTCCCCAGAGTGCATCACTTCGCACTCAAGATTCCCTGGGACGTCGAGGAGCCTGAACAATCACCCAAACGTCAGGCGCATGTCAACCACGCAAGGACGAGGCTTAGAGCCCCTGCACAGGCAAGCATCTGTAAAAGAAGCAGCCAAATATGACTACGTCTATGTGGTTTTAACCACAGAGTGACTTCGGCAACACCTCCCTTCGAGGAACTCGGTCAATCAAACACTTAATGTGTATAAAGGGCCAGAAGGGTATCGACCTTCGCAACTTACTCGCCGTCAATGGCGACGATCTGATCAACAGTTCGGAAACGCAGACATGCGGCAGGTAGCGGCCCGGATCCTTTAAAATCCGTTAGCAATTATTCGACCTGTTTTTCCTTTTCCTTCTTCACCATCTACATAATACTCTTTCCATTACTCTCGTCAAAAGGGCATGTACATGATTGATATTATGAAATAAAGAAACTATGCCCTTTCAAGGTCTCTATTGTATTTCTTTATCAGCATGACTCTGGGACGATGAAGTTCTTTAAAAAAAAGATGCAATTGTGTAGCAAAGTCCGAAGTATTTGGCGTCTCGGATCTTGGCCTTATATGCATCAGTTTCGAACCTAGATTTCGGTCAATAGTTGGGTTGCCCGGCTCCTACGTGTACCCCTTACGTTTCCAATGTATTTGGCTAAGGGTGTAACGGGAGAACCACTGCGATTGCGCTGCCAGGTCAATTGGCATGGCGCCTCAGTGGAGAAAGCCGAAAACTGACTATCTAGGTAGGCGTAAACTGGTCTGCCATCCGGAGACCGCGTCAAGCGATGTGACCATAGTGATCACCCATGTTAAACGAAGGGCTTTCATTTATAGCCGAAGTGTTCTATGGCCTAGACCTCGGTCGACTTGGCCGATCACTTCCCACACCGGGGGCTGGTCATCAGCCCCCACAGTCAAACTCCTATGACTAAATGAAAGATATCAAGCCACTATAGTCTGATTGCCTAGTTCCTATAAGTCACCGACCGCCTCCGGGTACCGAGACGTCGGCTAAGGGTCCAGTGTGACTTAAGGAACACCCTTTGTATGACCTACACTGGGGCTGAAGCCGACGACTGGCCACTCTCATTTTAAACAGTCACACAGGAGGAATAATTAAAATTATAAAACAACACACATGGAATCTTAAGCCATTCTCATTCACCAAAAGATAAAGTTTTTACATTGCACACTCCGGCATTCCGAGGTATACTCTAAAAATACAGAGTGTCTTTGAGGCACATGGCCTCGGTGGTGCGAGCTCCCGCCTCCACCTCGGCGAAGAACTGCTCGACGGTCCACGGCTTGTCGGCAGGAGGGCCAGCGGCACATGTCTCCGCATCTACCTTGCAGAAGTGAGTCTTCACGCAAGCGTATGCCCTCCGCGCCCCTTCGAAGCACGCGAACCTTTTCCAGCGATCCACGCAGGGCACGGCCTCTCAGAGACGGGCCGTCAGGCCGAAGAGGCTCTTCGGCATGGCTTCGGTAGGCCACAGAGCGACGCAGAGGTCCTGGAGCGCCGGCCTTGTCATGCGAAACAGCTCGACCAGCTGCTTCACTCGATGATTTAGCAGCTGCGCGGACGGGGACCTTGGGAACTGCCCCCAGAAGGCCTTCTCCGCCTCATGGCCCGCCAACTGGCCGAAGTATGCCACCGCATCCTCCGCGCTCTGCGGGAGATCCTCGAAGTCCTCTGCGGAATGCCATAACTGGGTGAGCTCGACACACCCTTTTCTGCCAAACGCACACTGCAGCAAAAATATCTTACCCGAGGCGATTTGCTCCACTTGCTGGAGCACCTCGCGGTCCGCTCGGGCCGAGGTCTTGAGCTCGGAGTGGGCACGTTGAAGCTTCTCGAGCTCCTCCTTTGTCCGCTGCCCCTCCTCCTGAAGTTTGTCGCGTGCTTCGAACACGCCCTTCAGGGTCTCCTCAACCTCTAGCACCCGTGCCTGGTGCTTCTCCCCGGCCGCCTTCTCGGCGGCCCGCGCCTTCTCGGCTGCGGCGGCAGTAGCCTCCTGCTGCCGCACCTCCTTCCGGACCCTTTCGAGCTCGGCCTTGAGCGTCTCCAGCTCCGCTGTCAACATAGTTCGGCCTTAGTTGTTTTTTTAACATACATTATACCTCTTCATCCAAAATACAAAGGCAAGTTTCAACTTGCTTACCTTGAGATTGCTCAAGTTTCCGGTTCATCTCCACCATCTCTTTGGAGACGGAGTCCGGAACCGAGGTCGACACTTGGAATACAACATATCCTTATTACAAAGAGAATAGCTAAGATCACTAACAGGCCCCAGGACGGCTGCCTCAAGCAGCATCCTGGGGGCTACTCAACGGGCTCCTACTTAATCAAGCGACCCCGATGCCGGTTTCTCGAAACCGACTTCGGGCTCGGGGGCTACTCACTCACTAAGCCGTTTAGCTGGCTGTACTTTTATGTCCTCGGACAAAATTCATAAAACAAAGAACTTAAATAAACAAATTGAATACGCAGAAAATGTACCTCGAAACCTGCTACGAGGTTCTTGAAAACCTCATGCAGGCCGGCCCCGGCGGACCGGTAGCCTTGCAGCGCCGTGCCTATCAAGGCACGGTGCTCCTCCTTGATGGAAGAACCCTTAAGGGCGTCCTCCATCTCCTCGGTCCACCCCGTGCCGGCCCGTCCTTGGGCAGTTGCCTGGGGTGGAGGGATGACCTCGGATGCATCCACCCGAGCAGTCTCTGCCTGGGGTGGCGGTGCTGAGGTAGACACCGGCTGGGCCAATGACTGGCCCAGCCCTTCTTCGATGACCTCGGGGCGCTCCGACCCCGGGCCTTGTTGGGCCGAGGTTTCAACCTCGGCCATGATCGCCACCTCGTCGACCCCCGTCCTGTTGACGTCGGGGACCAGTATGGATGTTGCCTCCTCCAGACCAACCTGCGTCGGGGTAGAGGCGGCGGGCTCTGCAGTCCTGCTGGTGAATGGCAACCCGCTCAAAGAACCGCTGGGGATCACCCTCGGCGGGCTGCATGTGAAAAGTTTCTTTTGTTAGACTTCCCTTGCTGAAACAATGACTCAAGTAAGGAAGAAAAGGATAAGGGCTTAGCCTCGAGGTGCCGGTTTCTTCCTCCCCATTGCGAGGGGGTCTTCCTCTGAGTCACCGGAGAGCTCGGCCCTCTCCGATGACTTGTTGGCAGCCTCGGATGAGGCTCGCCTCGGCCTCTTTGGGCCCTGCGGCATTATGTCCACGTCGGCGTCTTCTAACGCCGACCTCTTCCCCTTTGGAGGGGGAACCTCTTCCTCCTCACCCTCCTCGACGCCGCCGTCTTGAGCGGCGTAGGTGTGGGTCTCTTCTAACCGGGTGACCGAAGTCCCCCGGGTCCGAGCACTGGACCTCCCCGTCTGGGACTTCGTCCCTTTGGAGGCCACCACATGCGGCTCCTCGGTCAGAAGCGCCGAGAGTAGGGGAGTTGGGGGCTGCTCCGGCAGTGGGGCTGGGCATTGTACCCCTTTTACCCAGGCCGACCACTTCTGCAAAATTTCAAAACACGACGGTTCAAGTAAAAACTTTACTCCTCGGCGTAATGAGCAAAGAACAAAAATTGAAGGGCGAAACCACTTACCAGGGGGGCCTCATAGCCATGCTCGAGGCCGCGGTCCTCCCCCGCCTTGGGGATCTTGTCCTTGGCCAACTTCATGAGCTTCGACCACATGGCGGCCAAGGTGGAGCGGAAGAAGGTGTTGATGGTGTCCATGTCCTCGGGCTTTTGTGCCCACATCGGGGTAGCCCGAAGTTGGAGGGGGAGTATACGGCGGTTGAGCATGACATTGATGATGTCGGCTAGCTAAACCTTCCCCGTTGTGGACCACCACAGGATCCTGTCGATCAGGGTCTCCACCTCCTCTGGCTTCCCCCAAGCGACACCCTTCTCCTTCCAGGACTTGAGTTTCCTGGGAGGCCCGGCCAAGAAGGCCGGGACCTCGGTTTGACCAGGGGCAAGGGGCTCGGTGATGTGGAACCATTCCCTTTGCTACTCCTTCACCGTTTCGATGAAGGTCCCTTTGAACCAGGTGGCCCCCTGGTTCTTGCTGATCATGGCCCCTCCGCACTCCGCGAGTTCCGAGCCACTTGACTTCGGTTTGATCCCGAAGAGCTTCAGCCATAAGCCGAAGTGCGGCTCACAGCGGAGGAAGGCCTCGCAGACTGTGATAAAGGCGGCGAGGTGGAGAATGGAGTTAGGGGCCAGGTGGTGGAAATCTAACCCGTAATAGAACACTACCCCGTGCACGAAGGGGTGCAGCGGGAACCCCAGGCCTCGGATGAGGTGGGGGACGAAGACCACCCGCTCCCCGGCATTGGGAGTGGGCACCAGCTGGTCGGCCGCTGGAGCACGGGCAGCAAACTAGCCGTGCTTATAGACTTCCAAAGCTTAGCTTTCACTCCTACTTACAATATGTAGACTATTTAACAAAAGACTACCACTTTCAACCAGCCCTAGCAAGAAACTATTGTACAAAAAATAGCAAAAACATACCAAAAATTTCTCAATCCGTGCCAAAAAACTACTACCAAACTCCTTAAAAAAACTAGTACCAAGTGCCTAGTAGGCTCGCTTAAACCCGTTTATGACAGGGTTGGCCCACACGTCCGTGCTGACGACGCACCTTAAGTCAACACCGTATGTTTGACCATAGAGTTGACTGTTATGACAGGTGGGACCCACATGTGAGCATCTATCCTCTTCTTCAAACAGTTCGTATGCGTGTTCGTCGCCGGCGCCGATGATGGGCGAGCTGGCCGCCGCTTCGGCGGACAGGCCGGCCGCAGCGCTAGCCTCTGCACGGGCTAGCTGGCTGGCCCGAGCACGGCTCACGTGCAAGCAAGCCGCCGTGTTGGCCTCCGCACGGGCTCGCTGGCTGGCCCGACCGCGGCTCACGCGTGAGCAAGCCGCCGCGCTAGCCTCCACCCGAGCCGGATGGCTGGCCCGAGCGCGGCACGCACGAACAAGCCGCCGCGCTGGCCTCCACCCGAGCCAGATGACTGGCCTGAGCGCGGCACACACGAGCAAGCCGCTGCACCGTTGTGCCAAGCTAGCTAGCAAAGCTTGCACACAAGCAGCTGGATGCATCCAACAGGTTGTGTGCTAGCTTGGCTAGCTAGCGGCCGCGAGCGCCACGTCGAGCTAGCTTCCGGCTGACGCAAGATGGGCTCCGCGCCGCCGGCACTTTTGACCTCGCTTTCAGCTGGCGGCAGTGGCTGCCTCCCATGGCCGAGGATGAAAGGTGGACGGGCCGGAGGTAGGAGGTGACTCGAGGATATTTTTTTTAGACTGACATGTAGGTCCCACAAGTCATAACGCCTAAGTTGTCGGTCAAACAGACGGCGTTGGCTAAAGGTGCCACATGGGTTTAAAAGAGCCTAATCGGCACTTGGTAGTTTTTCACGACGGTTTAAGTAATTTTTGGTATGTTTATGGTAATTTTTGTAGAGTGGTGGTTTCTTGGTATGGCTGGTTCGAAAGTGGTAGTAGTTTTTTGTTAAATACTCCAATATGTATAAGGAACAATCTACCAGCGACAAATAGGAATTCTACATTGCGTTGTAGTACTCTGTACTAGTGGTCGCGGATAGCCCAGCCACGTGCACGGGTTTTCCCTCCCGTATATTTTGCACGCGCCATCATCTCGTGGCTCGCGTAGAGTAGCAGCCGCCCTCGCCTGCTGCTTCCTCAGCTGCCATCTTTAATGCCGCCTCCCAATTAAGCCAGAGAAGCTGGAAAAGCCAGGTGCCACATTGGGAACTGTGCAATATGGCCCTGGACCTGGACCTAATGAAAGTACTCTGTAGCTTGTGGCGTTGCACGCATGGACTTCACTCCTTATAGTACAAAATTAGCTTGAAAAATGTTTTCATAATATGGCATGGAGGGAGTAGAATAGTTGATTTGTTAGACTTTTCTGGAGCCATGTGATTGGCTCTTTCTTTTGCAAAAATCATGGAAAACTTGTATTCATAAATTGAACAATGCACGTGTTGTGCACGTACGCGTGTACTAGTGGAAAAGAAAAAGCCTACTCTCACGGTATGAAAGAACTCAAATGTTTTGCCCCCGCAATAGTGTGTGTGCGTGAGAGGGGCGGCTGAGCAGGCCAGCTACGCGCATGAATAGAGCAGCAAGCAGGTCTGCAGTACGCAGGTGTACTTTCCCTACATTGATAGTTACAGCGATGGTTCTAGAGAACAGTACTACTGCTACTTCCAGGCTGGTTTACTAGTCCCCATCGTATTTTGAGTTAAAGTTTGATCACATATTTGACTAGCAAAATGTTAATGCATGTCACCGAAAATTATATTGTTGGATTCGAATTTTAATGTACTACCCTCCACTTGCTACTGTAGCTCCTTGGCCTTGAGTTCAAAAGTTGAAAACTGGTACACTAAGAGCATCTACAATAGTCTGTATGATACTAGATTCGTTGTCATATACAAGTTCTCTAATGAATCGTACTTTGATGGGTACCATACACATTAAATTAATAAACAAAACCTGATGACCAACGCCCGAGAGAAGGAAATTGGGGAGCCAGCTGCGGCAGCTCTCACCAGGTCAGTCAGGGCCCACAGAAATGAATGTAATTATCTCGGAGCTTGTGCCCGAAAAGTTGAGTACTAGTACTACTCCTATATTACATATTAAATAATATGTAACTGCACCATCGCAGTACCACTAATGCGTGCCCGCATAACTTCCTTCACGAAGGGACGAGGGCCTGTGGTTACTCTCTTATCTCCTCCTCGCCAGTTCCCCTCCTGAAGAGACCAAGGCAGTTCGTCGCTGCTGCCATGGATTCGCCAGGTGGTTCTCCTCCTCACCGGGGCTGGGAGACCTTGGACGATGATTCTCTGGGAGAAATCGCACGCCGCTCCGACTTCCTCACCACCGCAAGACTAGGTGCTTCCTGCACCAACTATTTTAAGACGGTGCGTAAAGAAGCTTGGGAGAAGGCCATGCTTGTTGGTCTTCCATGCGTCCTCGAGGAGAAGGTTATTCAATGGGACTCTAGTCCACCGCAACGTGGCTGCAGTTGCATCTTGACGGCGCTTGAGTTGCTGACGTTGAGAGGCAGTCGGATTTTGTCTGATGAGAAGGTCAGTCATTGTGTTTGATGATGTAATGTATATTCTAAAAATACTTAGTTATTCCATCCCGTAATTTCTCCACTGCCCACCATCCCATAGGTTTGGGTTGGTGCCAACGGAGATTGGCTTGCATACCTACGGCCGGATACCACCATTATTTTGCACAACATCCACAACAGTGCGTTCGTTCCCGTAGACCCCTTGTCCAGCATTGGGATCGGCCTTCCGGACTAGAACGGCTTGAATAAGTATGATGAAGCCACCATGAGATTGAAGAAGATAGCAATTGCGGACCCGCCGACCAAGCACCGCAGTTATGATGATTACTATCTCATCGCGGTGTTCGACATAAGGATTGCCATCAATAAGAATGGCCCTGACGGCAGAGGCTGGCACATGTTGGCCGTGGCAGATTTGTACCCGCACAAGTTCGAAGACGACGTGTGCCATGTAGGCCACATCTTCGTTGTGACAAGCCAGGGGACTTGTTTCATCTGGGTGCCATCCTACGGTATGGGAGATAACAAACGGAATGCACTAACCATCATTTGCATCCCTAACGGTACTCCATTATTTTGCAGGGACCACGCATCCCCCGATCAAAATTAGATCGCCGATCCTGGATGTGTTGGATTATGTGCATCCATCATTCGGTCTAACCTGGAACCTTGTAGTTAACTTTGGCAAATTGGGATCAACTATCTTAGCAGTGGTGACCCATGGTACCATTGATGCGCAACAAGGTGCCACGATCTACCATGATCGGACCCTCACCATGTACCCAGGTATTCCATTCTCTCATTGCCTTCTCTTTCATTGTACTAGTAGTAGTACTACTACTACTACTTCGGATCCATAGTACTAGTGGGTCGCACGGATCGGCGGGAGTAGTACTTTTTACCTAGGAGTACGCGTATAGCTGGCTCTTGAATCCACTCCCACCATTTTTGTTTTTCCATGTCTTATCTCCTCCGTGTAGCCAAAAATGGCTATATATAATCAGTCGGTTATTTTACTACTCGCTGCACAATATTACTGCGTGCCATATTTGAGCACAACATTATCCTGCATGGACCTTGACCATGTACGTCACCATGTGTCCAGATCTGAGATGCCACGTGTACCAGATGGACGGCTCCGAGTTCGACCCCCGTGATGCTATGTGGGAGCCGAGAGACACTCTTGGAGAGTACTCGCTTTTCATTGGGGACAACTACCCCATTGTCAAATAGATGCCACCTTCCATGCACGACACCGAAGGCCTGCCGTTCATGAAGCATGGTTGTGTCTTCGGTGTGCACCGTCGGTTGAACATGTTGGGACATGCAATCCCTGATTTATGCCGCTTCATCTTGGATGAGTCTCCATCATGTGGAACCGGACTAGAAAGCTGCGAAAATGATTCCCGTTGCCCACCGCTATGGATCGTGCCATCTATGAAGAACACCTGGGACTGGAACCTAGAGGACGACATGGAGCCCATCTATAACGTGTAAGTGGAGTATGGTAAATTGTGAATGGTAGAGCTGTAAATATATGTATAGTAGTCGTGCACAAATTTATCACATGAAGTGGAGATGAACTTGTGTGGCATGTTGGCATTTGTCCTTTAGAATTTACTAGTACTAGATGTGTTATGTGTACGTGCAACTTGTGTGGCTTTTCCATGGGCACCAACACGCTTTGTGAGGAAAAAGGTGGCACAGCTTTGGCTATAGGTGACGTGGCAGCATCATACAGTAGCGGTTGTTCGCTATAGTTGTACGACTGCTCATACTCCTATAAACCTTGCGCTTGGCTCTTCGCCTCTTCGGGAGGTCCAAGTTCAACAATGATGGTACTAAAGTACTATATGCTTCTGGCAATCTGACACCGAATGAACTGCCGCACGTCCACCGCGTGAGCGAGGGCGAGGGAGAGCGCGCTGTAGTCAAAAGCTTCTCCTCGTCCTGCGAGCCACGGCGCGCGTGGGCGATGGAGAGGGCGTAGGTGTACTATGCAAGCTTCTCCTCGTCCTGCGAGCCACCGCACGCGCGGGCGAGGGAGAGGGCATAGTAAGCAAGCTTCTCCTCATTCTGTGAGTTGATGGGACACAGTAGTACTAGTAGTCTATACCGCCTCCTTTCCGGTTAAGGGCATCCACATCGTTTGGAGGCTACCTTGCCTCTAAGGTGGGACCCATTGACTGCCTCTAATTTTTATCCAATTTCTCACGGTGTATAGCCTCTTTAGTCGTTGCCTCTAAAGGCAGGCCAACATGCGAGTAGAATATATTACTTTGCATAACAGAGATGGGTGCTGTGAGATGTACATGCGCTAACAAGTGGGGTCAATCGATTATTTTATGCGTCAGAAATCCATAGCGTCGGCCTCTATGCTTGGAGGCACCTCCAAACATTTTTAGCTAAGAGGCTGGGTGTGTAACGTATAGAGGCAGACTCCAAGCTCTTAGAGGCGGACATAGAGGCGGCAAAACGCCACACTGTGGATGCTCTAATATGGCTTAATTTGAAACGAGATAAATACAGTGGCGGTCATTGTATTTGTAACAATACGATCACTAGACTTCATAATACGCTCATTACGGTCACTATATACGTTTTGCGGTGATTATACGGTCACTAGCTCACCATAGAGCACCGTATTGCACTCCGCTGACCGGCCAAATAGTGTACGTGGCACTTTCTTCACTGGTTAAATTGGCACGTGGTTTCTGGGTCCCACCTGTCAGTTGGCAGAGCAAAGAAATAAGTTAAACAAAACTTTACACAGGCGCGATAGGAGTCCAACCCTTGCGCGCGAACCACCCTGGCTGTGTATGTGTGTGCATGCACGTGTAGGTTGAGGACTTGAGCGTGAGCATGTGTGTTGCGTCGTGTGCTGTGTGCCGCATGCATGGCTGCTTGATTGTTGCGTGCGTGCATGTGTACGTGTGAGTGTTGCATGAATGCGTGAGGGTTCTAGTCCCTCCCTTTCACATGTTCATATTTCAAGCTTCATTAAAATGTTGCATGCAAGACTTACTCCAATGAATGTAAAAGTCCTGGTCATTTGTTGTTCACGCATGCACGCATGCATTGCAATTAATACGTTCGTAAACACAATTTTCTTGAGCATAATGAGCCCATTAATTGAGTACTTTTGCAAAGTAGTACTACCTCCGTCCTGGTTTATTGGTCCTCATTGTATTTTGTGCCAAATTTTAACCAAAGATTTAACTAATAAAATGTTAATGCATGTCACCAAAAATTATATCATTGGATTTGTATTTCAACATAGTTTGAGATGATATTATTTTTTATGACATGCATTAATATTTTGGTAGTTAAATCTTTGGTCAAAAGTTGGTACAAAGTACAATGAGGACCAATAAACCAAGACGGAGGTAGTACTACAGTAGTACTACTAGTAGTATAAAAAAATTCTTCTGGCACTCATCATCTATACCTTGGTTGATGAATCTTTTCTATTGAGCTGTATATAAACCGGAATGAGGGAGTAGGTACTACTACATAATTGGCGCCGGGAGCCTTGGCCAATGGTTCTTAATGTTGGACAGGATGAGAGTAGAGGCATAGATAGGAAGTCTTGGCGATCCATTATTCCCCATCGGTCTATTCAACTACTAGTCTTCACAGTGAAGTGACAATACACGCTCCAGCAGATGGGACACTTGATTAATAAGCTGAGCCAGTGTGCTGGTGTTACTAAATCAGCCTTACCCTGTAGTGCCATCATGTCTGCCAGTGGAGCACGCTTCCGCAATTACGCGTACGCACCTCTCTCTTCCGTTGACTGACATATGGGCCCGCTTGACGTAGACCCACATGTCATCCGCTTAACTATTTACACTCGTGTATACTAGTAGTACTTGTTGAATTGAGATTTAATGCACCTTCTTCCCCGTCTCTCCCTCTTCTTCCTCCTCTCTTCCCCATGGACGTCCCTTCCCCATCTTCATCCGCGCACCATTTTCCAGTGCTCACTGCTCGCCCGCCCGTGCCATCTTCCTTGGTCGCTCGCGTGCACCATCTCCCCCACTCACTGCTCGCCCACACATGCCATCTTCTTCTCTCGCCCGCCCGCATCCACTTCCCCGCTCGCCCGCACGCACCGAAAACCCCAATCACTCAGTGCCCTAAAAAACCCAATGGCAGAACCGACTGACACTCAGAGCCGCGATTGGAATTCCCTCCCCGATGTTCTCTTGGAGCAGATCTGTAATCGTATGGACCTGCTCAGCACCATGCGTCTGGCCGCATGCTCGATGTCTATGCACCGTCTACTCATCGGTAGCCGGCCGGCCCTTTTCAAGACACCCTACTTGCTGATGCCCGATCCTCGCAACTGGCCCAGACACCGACGTGACGATCCTACGGAGGTTGCCGTCGTGCCCCTCGACATGCTACCCCTCCCCGCCGACCTGCCCTTCATGCGCCACCACTACTGGGCGGGCATGAAGGTCAACTGGATCGTCCTCATCCACCAATCGGGTAGTCCGTGGCGTCTCATAGATATCTACACCCAGCGAGAGATCACCCTTCCATCGTTGGATACTACCGACATCCAGCCTCGCGGTCTGCCGGACACTCCTGCCTACTACGCATGAGAGGCGTCGGGCACTTGGTTGGACCTCCGTTTGCTGAAGGTTGTAATCTGTGAAGTACCCACACCATCAGAAGACTACATAGATTACAAGCTCATTGCCTTGTTCGACGGGGGATTAGCCTATCTGGAATCCGGTCGCCATACATGGTTATGGCTCATCATCAATCCTGTTTACCCTCCATTTCTGTCTGATGCTATAGTGCACGATGGCATCGTTTACGCGGTGGACGGACAGATTGGCTGCATATACTTGTGGAATCCATCATCGTGTAATTGTTCTGTCTCATCTCATCTTTACCATAACAATATGACTACCTGTTCATTGTTAGAAATTTAGAATAGATAGTATGACTATAACCACATCATTGCTATATCTTCCTCTCATTTCCAAGATTTTTATGACCACACATGTTATTGTTAGAGTTGATATGAGAACAATTGGCATCTAATGATTGTTAGAATAGATAGTATGAGTATAACCACATCATTGCTATATGTTCCTCTCATTTCCTAGATTTTTATGACCACACATGCATGTTATTGTTAGAGTTGATATGAGAACAATTGGCATCTAATGATTGTTAGAACAGATATTATGAGTATAACCAGATTGACGGTGTCCTGGATTAGGGGGTGCTAGCCCAGCCGACCCGTCTCCTCGGATGGGTCGAGGGGCCCTAGTACGTGATCAAGATGGACTCCGGAGGCCGTACACAGGAAGCGTGATCGAGACTGTCTCTACCAAAGACGTGACGTATACTCCAAGATCTCTCCTGCCGCCTCTCTCCTACATACCGACTTTGTAACCCTAGATACCCTCCCTGGCATGTATATAAGCCATAGGGTTTAGCCCGTAGGGAGGAGATCAACGCAATATCGCTCACCTAGCCCTAGAAGTTAGACACACATTACGATCTCGAGGTAGATCAACTCTGTAGTAGATACATCTCCATCAATATAAACAGAAGCAGGACGTAGGGTTTTACCTCCATTAAGAGGGCCCGAACTTGGGTAAACATCGTCTCCCTTGTCCTTGTTACCACCGATCCGAGATCCACAGCTCAGGACCCCCTACCCTGAGGTCTGCCGGTTTTTACACCGAAACTGGTGCTTTCATTGAGAGTTCCGCTGTGTGATCACCAGAAGGATCGATGGCTCACCTGCAGATCAACTGCGCCAACAGCCATGGGGACGTTTACGCCCCCGGCCAGCTCTTTGTCTTCGGCAGCATGGTATTTTGCGCCGACTTGACGGGTCATCTGACCTCTGCTAGAACAACGCCCCAGGTCAGATTATGACCTTCGGTGGCCTCGAATACACTGCAGATTCCCGTGGTGAACTCATCCTATCGGGATGGACTCCCGGCCGGATTGAGAACTCGACCAGTTCTGGAGGCTCGACTCCGGAACCGAACTCTGTCGCGGCGCCTCTTGAGACCCCTGACACTACCACTCCGGCAAGTTTCCTTCCAATCGCCAGTCCGGAGATAGATCCAGCTCCCACTCCCGAAATTACGTCAGTGCTAGAACTGACTTCGGCGCAGAACTCGGAATTATGTTCGGATTCCCTTCTCACCGAAAACGCATCCGGTTACACGCCGGGCATACTTCGAGTCAGCCCTGCCTATGGCGCATCAATGAACCCCGAAGAGTTATCTCACCTCGATGAGATGCTTGACTGCATCCGGAGCATGTCCCTCTCGGACGGCAAGACTTCGGTTTATAATCAGATCGGACTTAAAGCCGACGATAGGGAAATTTACATCCCACCCACCACCCACCTAGTCACCACGATCGACGATTTAACTGACATGCTGGACATGGAGGAGGATGCTGATGGCCCCATCGAGAACACCTTGCTCCCAGTAAACGCGGGCAGGTGAACCGCCACGTCCACCTACGATGTCTACATGGTGGACACCCCCAAATCCCCTCCAAGACATCGGCGAAGACGCCGAAGGGGTCCTAACGGGGAACCCAGTGGTAATGACGCGACAGCCAATAACGGCGACGCGGAGGACGGCGATGCCAGCAACCGTGATGAGGACGTTCAAGCCTCCCCAGTAAGGAACGACACACTGGACCGACTTCTCAGGGACTTAGATCCCAATGACCTCTTCGAAGGGGCCGACGACAACTACATGCCGGAATCCAAGAAGGACGAGAGCCTCGGCACCGAGGACTACATCGTCCCCGAAGACCCTTTTGAACAAGAGCGCTTTCGGCGGCGCCTTGTTGCGACCGCCCGGAGCATGAAACGCAAGCAGCAGCAGCTGCAGGCCAATACCGATGCACTAAATGAAAAGTGGATCGAAGTGCTCTCCACCGAGCAAGACATGGAGAACTGGCGCCATAGTGCACCGAAATCATACCCACGAAGGCGTCTCTTGCCGGAGTTCGACAAGGAGCTCGCTGGCGACCTCGACCGACCCCCTAGAGGCTGGGACAGGCCAAGACGAGAAGACCTCAGTGAACGGCCACCTCCACGCCGTTATGGCAAGGACCCCATGGATTACTTAGATCCTCACAATGCTAGACGTCGCATTGAGGAAAATAGGGCTCCCCCCGGTCCATTTATGGATCAAGGGGATGCGCGCCCGCAGGGCTCAACGGCTAGGATGCCTGGCTGGACAGGAACGGCCGTACCCGAGATCAAGCCTACATGCAGTTCTCTCCCGACCTCCGACGAGATGCTCCTCGGTTTCGAGGTCTGGCTCAACCAATCTGCTTCACAGACAGGGTGATGGAACATCAATTCCCAGAAGGGTTTAAGCCCATCAATATAGAATCATACGATGGCACCACGGACCCAGCAGTTCGGATCGAGGATTTCCTCCTGCACATACACATGGCCAACAGAGATGATCTCCACGCCATTAAATATTGCCACTCAAGCTAAAGGGGACGGCGAGGCATTGGCTTAACAGCCTCCCACCTCACTCTATCGGCAGCTGGGAGGCCCTAGAAGACGCTTTTCGAGCAAACTTCCAGGGCACATATGTCTGACCTCCGGACGCTGATGACCTCAGCCGTGTCACCCAGCAGCCAGTTGAATCAACCCGGAAATTCTGGAACAGGTTCCTCACCAAGAAGAACCAGATCATAGACTGCTCCGAAGCCGAGGCCATCGCCGCATTTAAAAACAATATCCGAGATGAATGGTTGGCTCGTCAACTCGGCCAGGATAAGCCGAGGACTATGGCGGCCCTGACCTACCTGATGATTCGCTTCTGTGCGGGAGAAGACAGCTAGCTCGCCCATAGTACTCATAACGGCGAGGCAGGCATCTTGGAAACTCGCGACGCCAATGGAAAACCCAAGCGCAACAAAAATAAGCGCAGGTATAAAAATGGCGGAAGCGACACGGAAGACGCTGCGGTCAACACAGGGTTCACCGGACCTAAATCCGGGCAGAAAAGAAAACCCTTTAAAGGGAACAAAGATGGACCTAGCCAGCTTGACAGGCTCCTAGACCGCCCATGTGGAATTCACAGCACTCAGGAAAAACCAGCAACCCACACTAACAGGAATTGCTGGGTCTTTAAACAAGCCAGCAAGATAGCGGTAGAGGGTCAGAGTAAAACCCAACACCGCAGCGAAGACGAGGATGAACCTCGGCGGCCCAATAATGGAGGCCAAAAGAAGTTTCCTGACGAGGTAACAGAGGTCAATATGATCTATGTCACCCACATCCCTAAAAGGGAGAGGAAGCGTGTGCTTCGGGATGTATACGCGCTGGAGCCCATCGCCCCGAAGTATAACACATGGTCGGCTTACCCGATCACGTTTGACAAGCACGATCATCCGACCAGCATCAGGCATGGCAGATCGGCGACACTCATCCCGGACCCTATTGTTGATGGTTATGATCTAACACGCGTCCTGATGGATGGAGGAAAAAGCCTCAACCTCATCTACGAGGACACAGTTCAGAAGATGGGCATCAACTCATCTCGGATGAAGCCGAGCTCCACCACCTTTAAAGGTGTCATTCCGGGCGTCGAGGCCCGCTGCACCGGAACGGTCACCCTAGAGGTAGTCTTCGGCTCGCCTGAGAACTTCAGAAGCGAGGAGTTAATCTTCAATATTGTCCCATTCCGAAGTGGATACCACACGCTCCTAGGGCGCACGGCCTTTGCATGCTTCAACGCAGTCCCGCATTATGCCTACCTCAAGCTCAAAATGCTGGGACCTAACGGCGTTATCACAGTCAATGGTAACACCGAACGTTCACTTCAGACTGAGGAACAGACCGCGGCTTTCGCAGCCGAGGTACAGGCGTCCGAGGAGGCAGCCCGCAGCGATAAACGCATCGCCCGTTCTTTAAAGCGCGCCCGGGCTGCACAAATCGACCTCGGCCAGGTACCCCCGCACCTGAAATAGGGATGCGGGCTCCTCACGTGCCCTCTCTGGAGTGGGCACTATGTCCCCAGATTGCATAATTTCACACTGAAGATTCCCTGGGCCGTCGAGGAGCCAAAAATATACTCAAACGTCGGCGCGGTTCAACCTAGCAAAGACGTGGCTTCGAGCCCCTGCACAGGCAAGTCTCTGTAAAAGAAACAGCCAACCATGACTACCGTCCATGTGGTTTCAACCACATAACAGACTTCGGTAACGTCTCCTCTAAAGGAGCTCGGTCAATTAAACGCTTGAAGCGTGTAAAGGGCCGAAAAGGCATCAACCTCCATAAATTACTCACCATTGATGGTCAGCATCTGGTCAACAGCTCGGAAACGCAGACGTGCGGCAGGTAGCGGCCCGGATTCTTCAAAATCCGTTAACAAATATCCGCCCTGTTTCTTCCTTTCTTCCTTTTCTTTTTACATTGTATTCTTTCAATTCCTCTCGCCACAGCTAGGGCATGTACACGCTTGAAATTATGAAATAAAGAAACTATGCCCCTTTAAGGTCTATATCATATTTCTTTATCAACATGGCCCCTGTGGGACGAAGAAGTTCTCTAAAAAAGATACAATTGTATAACAAGTCCGAAGTATTCGGCGTCTCGGATTTTGGCCTTATATGCATCAGTTTCGAACCTAGATTTTGGTTAATAGTTGGGTTGCCCGGCTCCTATGTGTACCCCTTATGTTTCCGATGAATTCGGCTGAGGGCGTAACGGGAGAACCACTGTGATAGTGCTTCCAGGTCAATTGGCATAGCGCCTCGGTGGAGAAAGCCGAAAACTGACTATCTAGGTATGCGTAAACTGGTCCGCCATCCGTAGACCGCGTCAAGCGATGTGACGATAGAGATCACCCGTGTTAAATGAAGGGCTTTCATTCCTAGACAAAGTGTGTCATGGCCTAGACCTCGGCTGACCTAGCCGAACACTTCCGACACCGGGGGCTGGTCATCAGCCCCCACAGTCAAACTCCTATGACTAAGTGAAAGGTATAAAGCCACTATAGTCTGATTGCCTAGTTCCTATAAAGCACCGACCACCTCCGGGTACCGAGACGTCGGCTAAGGGTCAAGTGTGCCTTAAGGAACACCCTTTGTATGACCTACACTAGGGCTGAAGCCAACGACTAGCCACTCTCATTTTAAAGCAGTCATATCGGAGGAAAAATTAATTATAAAACAACACACATGGAATTTACAGCCATCTTCATTCAACCAAAAGATAACGTTTTATACATCATACACTTCGGCATTCCGAAGTACTATCTAGAAATACATAGTGTCCTTTGGACACATGGCTTCTGTGGTCCGAGATCCCACCTCCACCTCGGCGAAGAACTGTTCGGCGGTGCGCGGCTTGTCGGTAGGAGGGCCCACGGCACTTGTCACCGCATCAACCTTTCGGAAGTGCGTCTTCACACAGGCGTACGCCCTCCGCGCTCCTTCAAAGCACACGGACCTCTTCCAGCGGTCCACGTAAGGCACGGCGTCTCGAAGACGGGCCATAAGGCCGAAGAGGCTCTTCGGCATGGCTTTGGCAGGCCACAGCGTGATGCAGAGGTCCTGGAGCGCCGGTCTCGTCATGCGAAACAACTCCACCAGCTGCTTCACTCGATGATTCAGCAGCTGTGCGGACGGCGACCCCGGGAACTGCCCCCAGAAGGCCTTCTCCGCCTCGTGACCTGCTAGCTGGCCGAAGTACGCCTCCGCATCCGCCGCGCTCTGCGGAAGATCCGCAAAGACCTCTGTGGAACGCCATAACTGGGTGAGCTCGACACACCCTTTGCTGCCAAACTAACACTGCAGCAAAAATAGCTTACCCGAGGAGATTTGCTCCACTTGCTGGAGCACCTCGTGGTCAGCTCGGGCTAAGGTCTTGAGCTCGGAGTGGGCAAGTTGAAGCTTCTCGAGCTCCCCCTTTGTTCGTTGCCCCTCCTCCTGAAGCTTGTCGCGTGCTTCAAACACGCCCTTCAGGGTCTCCTCAACCTCCAGCATCCGCGCCTGGTGCTTGTCCCCAGCCGCCTTCTCGGCGGCCCGAGCCTTCTCTGCCTTGGCGGCAGCAGCCTCTTGCTGCCACACCTCCTGCCGAGTCCTTTCGAGCTCGGCCTTGAGCGTCTCCAGCTCCGCTAACGCTGCTGTTGTCAAAATAGTTTGGCATTAGTCGTTTTCTTTAACAAAACATATCATACCTCCTTCGTCCAAAGTACAGGGCAAGTTTAAAACTTGCTTACCTTGAGACAACTCAAGTTTCTAGTTCACTAGGATGAGCTCCTCCTGGGACCTCTCGAGTTTCCGGTTCATCTTCGCAATCTCCTCGGAGTTGGAGTCCGGAACCAAGGTCGAGACCTGGCACAAAAAAAGACCCTTATTACAAAGGGACTAGTTAAATCACTAAAAGGTCCCAGGACGGCTGTCTCAAGCAGCGCCCTGGGGGCTACTTACGGGCTCCTACTTAATCAAATGACCCCAATGCCGATTTCTTGAAACCGACTTCGGGCTGGGGGGCTACTCACTCACTAAGCCGTTTAGCAGGTTGTACTCTTATGTCCTCGGACAAACTCATAACTCAAAAAAGCTCAAATAAACAAATTAGTCTGGATGCGCAGATAGAAAGCGTACCTCAAAACTTGCTACGAGGTTCTTGAAAACCACATGCAGGTCGGCCCCTGCGGACCGGTAGCCCTGTAGCACCGCGCCTATCAGTGCACGGTGCTCTTCCTTGATGGAGGAGCCCTTCAGGGCGTCCTCCATCTCCTCGGTCCACCCCGCGCCAGCCCGTCCTTGGGCAGTTGGCTGAGGTGGAGGGATGACCTCGGATACATCCACCCGGGTAGCCTCCACCTAGGGCAGCAGAGCCGAGGAAGATGTCGGCTGGGCCGATGACTGGCCCAGCCCTTCTTCGATGACCACGGGGCGCTTCTCCCTTGGGTCCTGTTGGGCCGAGGTGTCGACCTCGGCCATGATGGACACCTCGTCGGCCCCCGTCGTGTTAACGTCAGGGACTGAGGTGGAGTTGCATCCCCTAGCCCGTCATGCGCCGGGGGAGGATCAGTGGGCTCTGGAGTCCCGCTGGCGGATGGCAACCCGCTTGAGGAACCACTGGGGATTACCCTCGGTGGACTACATAAGAAAAGACGCCTTTGTAAGTTTCCCTTTGCCTAGAAATGACTTGTCAAATTAAAAGACGGAATGCAAAGATGTCAGCTTACCCTCGGGGCGCCATCTTCTTCCTCCCCACAGCGAGGAGGTCTTCTTCTGAGTCACCGAAGAGTTCGACTCTCTCCAGCAACTTGTTGGCAGCCCCGGACGAGGTTCGCCTCGGCCTCTTTGGGCCCTTCGGCGGCATGCCTATGTCGGCATCTTCTAACGCTGACCTCTTCCCCTTCGGGGAGGGGACCTCCTCCTCCTCACCCTCCTTTGCGTCGCCATCTTGGGCGGCGGAGGTGTGGGTCTCTTCAGACCGAGTGACCGAAGTCCCCTGAGTACGGGCACTTGACCTACCCCTCTGGGACTTCGTCCCTTTGGGGGCCACCACGTGCGGCTCCTCGGTCAGGAGCGCCGAGAGCAGGGGGTCGAAGGCTCCTCAGGCAGTGGGTCCAGGCATCACACTCCTTATACCCAGGCCAACCACTTCTGCAAAACATCAAACATGACGATTCAAGCAAAACTTTACTCCTCGGTACGATGGGCAAAGAATAACGATGGAAGGACAAAACCACTCACCGGGGGGGGGGGGGGGGGCTTCATAGCCGTGTTTGAGGCCGCGGTCCTCCCCTTTCTGGGGGATCTTGTCCTTGGCCAGCCTCATGAGTCTCGTCCACATGGCGGCCAAGGTGGAGCGGAAGAAGGTGGTGATGGTGTCCATGTCCTCGGGCTTTTGTGCCCACATCGGGGTAGCCCGAAGTTGGAGAGGGAGTATGCGGTGGTTGAGCATGACATTGATGACGTCGGCAAGCTCAACCTTCCCCGTGGTGGACCACCACAAGATCCTGTCGATCAGGGTCTCCACCTCTTCTGGGTTCCCCCAGGCGACGCCCTTCTCCTTCTAGGATTTGAGCTTCTTGGGAGGCCCGACTGAGAAAGCCGGGACCTCGATCTGACCAGGGGCGAGTGGTTCAGTGATCTAAAACCACTCTCTCTGCCACTCCTTCACCGTTTCGATGAAGGTGCCCTTGAACAAGGTGCCCCCCTGGTTTTTGCTGATTATGGCCCCTCCACACTCCGCGAGATCCATGCCGCTGGACTTTGGCTTAATCTTGAAGAGCTTCAGCCATAGGCCGAAGTGCGGCTCGCAGCGGAGGAAGGCCTCGCAGACCGTGATGAAGGAGGTGAGGTGAAGAATGGAGTTGGGGGCCATGTGGTGGAAGTCCAGCCCATAGTAGTACATCACTCCGCGCACGAAGGGATGCAACGGGAACCCCAGACCTCGGATGAGGTGGGGGACGAAGACTACCCGCTCCCCGGCATTGGGAGCGGGCACCAGCTGGCCAGCCACCGGAGCGTGGGCGACGGTGGCGGGGACAGGGACCCCACGCTGCGTAGCTCCGAGATGGTCGCGGCCATCACGACGAAGCCGCCCCAGTGCCCCTTGAGGGTGTCGGCCATGGCTGGTGGTGGAGGTTGGGCTCGCGAAAGGGAAAGACGGGCAGGATGGATCTGGGCGCTGGAGCTAGACGAAGAAGTAGAGGGGGAGAATGGGAGCGTGGTCTATTGCGCTGTCCTCCTTTTGGCTCTTATAAGCCTGTGAAAGGCCAAGAGTCCCCCTCGCTATGTCGATAAACTCGCTATTCCCATCAAAAATGCCGTTGAGCATATGGGGGAAACAAAATCTTGATGATATCCCTAAGAAAACGGGCACTATCTCTGCTTCGAGGGGACGTGCCAGTAAAAGGCTGCCTCGAACCACGATTTATGGGGGGAGGCAGTAACTGCTCGACCTGTCGTGGGGCAAGCCTCTTCGATAAAGTTGTCAGGCCGGATTGGACCGTTCATACCAGAACAACGAGCCTTCGAGGCTAAGATATCTACCTCCTTCGGGCAGGGTGCAAGCTCGGCTGGACCTCGGATGTCAGTACTCCATTAAGAGAAGATGAAATATGAAGGGGAACTTGTCTGTCAAGCCGAAGACTCCGGATGTGAGGTGGTGTCTATTGAGAAAGTCGTCCTCGGCATAGAAGACCAGTTTGGGGCCTACTGACGGTGTCCTGGATTAGGGGGTGCTAGCTCAGCCGGCCTGTCTCCTCGAATGGGCCGAGGGGCCCTAGTACGTGATCAAGATGGACTCCGGAGGCCGTACACAAGAAGCGTGATGGAGACTGTCTCTACCAAAGACTTGACATATACTCCAAGATCTCTCCTGCCGCCTCTCTCCTAGATACCAACTTTGTAACCCTAGTTACCCTCCCTGGCGTGTATATAAGCCATAGGGTTTAGCCCGTAGGGGGGAGATCAACGCAATATCGCTCACCTAGCCCTAGTTAGACACACATTATGATCTCGAGGTAGATCAACTCTGTATTAGATACATCTCCATCAATATAAACAGAAGCAGGACGTAGGGTTTTACCTCCATTAAGAGGGCCTGAACCTGGGTAAACATCGTCTCCCTTGTCCTTGTTACCACCGATCTGAGATCCATAGCTCGGGACCCCCTACCCCGAGGTCTACCGGTTTTTACACCGACACACATGATTGCTATATGTTACTCTCATTTCCAAGATTTTTATAACCACGCATGTTATTGTTAGAGTTGATATGAGAACAGTTGGCATCTAACTGTTATGGTAGAATATGAGTAGGCCCTGGCATAGTTGGTTTCCTCTCATTTTTACATCATCTTTGAACCATGACATATTGCTAGAATATGAAAGCCATTGGCATTTTTTAAAAATTAGGGTATGATTATGACCACGGCATTGTAATTCTCTGGCTATGATCTGTGTAACTGTTATAATAATCTTAATTCCACACATACTCTGAACATGATTGTATATTTTTGTCTTTTTGGTCTCCAATTTGATTTGTTGCAGCAGACGCAAATGCGCTGGCCTTTATAATTCCAGCACCTGGAAATATAAATGTCAATGGGTGGTGGTTTATCGCACGTTCAGCTGACGGTGGGCATTTGATGCTCATTCGCACGTACCAAAGTGACCAAACCATTTCATCAAACCACATGCAGTACAATGCGTGGGGCGTTCGCGACTGTGATGGCTATGGTTGCTTCATCTTCGAGAAAGATCCGAGCTCCATTGGGCCAGGCGTATTCAATTGGAGGCGGGTTTACAGCCTCGGCAACCACTCCCTGTTCCTCAGGCTCAATTATCCGATCATCCAACCAATCATCGAAGGTATCACCGGCGATGATTATCGGGCTATGCAAGTTCCATTCGCCAGGGGGAACTGTGTTTACACATCATACCATGGATTTCATGAAGCACCATATCCAGAGATTCGTCGACACAGCTTGTTGCCAGATGAACTTCAATGTGTGAAAGGCATCAAGCTTCCAAGCGATGAATGGCTTTTGCAAACCCGACATGCGGCGATGTGATTTATGCCAACAGCTAATATGCACAACTTGATTCATAGTGATATCTAGACTGAGCCATGTATCCTACTAGTTGTCGCATGATCTTGTTCTGTTGGTTATTTTGTACTATAGTTAGTTTGAAGGTTAAATACCTTTCTGGGATGAAGTGCATCCTACATCACCTGCGTAGCATGTATTTTGATAATGATGATGGAGATGCTGTGCAGAAGCCATATATAGCAATTAAGCTTCAGGTGCGTACTTGTTCATGAAAGTGTTGTCCAATGGGAATTATATTTTGTATTACTCGTGTAGCCTACAAGTCTGTCGCACAGCCTTGTAACTTTGTAGGCACCTGTTTGTAAGCTCCTTCTAAACACTCTTGCATAATGCCCTTAAAACTAAGGCTTTAGCAACGCCCCTCTGATATTATTTAAAGCAATATGGACGCAACATGGAGATTGGATGAATGTACAACATTTCTAAAATATACTACTAGTAGTCCTCTATACAGTATATTGTGCTACTACTACTAGGTAAGTAGTACTTGTACGACTAGTAGTACTAGTACACATCGGTCAAATTATTCATCATGCCCTCACATTGAATTGACGTGACAACACGCTGCGCGAGAGGTGACACAAGAGTCCCGGCCGCGTGTTCGGTTCACCAAAGTGAGCCTCACCCCTCTGGTAGTCCAGCAGCACTCTCCTGTTCTCTCCCATTCTCTCCCATTCTCTCCCGGTCTCCCCGCCTCCCAGCCGCTGCCTTGTTCCGATCCAGTTGGTACGATGGGCGATGAGCTAGTGGAGCTGCAATACTTCATTGCAAGTAGTCAAAAGGAAGATGCTGAGAAATTTCATCTCAACAAGGAAGCTCTTCTAAATAGCTACATGAAGGGTGGAACCAGCGAGGACACTCCTGTGAGTATTCGTCCCGTTGCCCTGTATGTTGATTTCGATCTTTATGGGGGTTTTCAAGTCTTTAGAGTATGCATGTAATAATGAAGCCGAGACCCCGGTTTGTTCAGGCGTCAAGGATTTTAGATTTGGAGTAGCACTTATCTGTCAAAAAATGTCATCATTTACTTAAACAGTTGATTGATCATACATTGAGTACCATTTAACTGGAATTAACTGCTGCAAGTACAAGAAGGATTGGCCGGTGCTGCCGGCTGGCGTCATGTTCGATCCCACGGATCAGGAGCTGATCGAGCACCTTGAGGCTAAAGAGAGTGCTGACAGCGCGAGATCTCACCCTCTCATCGATTTGTTCATACCGACCATCGACAGCGAGCACGGCATATGCTCCACCCATCCTGAGAAACTTCCAGGTGAGACACCAATTGACCATCTACTTGCACAAAATATATTCCTTTCTTTTTACAAATTTTTGATGTATGCTGCCCGGCGTGGGATTGTATTTCGCCAATACTACAGGTATCACACTGAGTGGCCTAAGCAAGCATTTCTTCCAGTGCAACTCCAGGGCATTCAAAAGGGGTACACGGACGCGTCGCAAGATATAATCGGAGTGCGGCATGCACGCGATGTGGCACAAGACCGGCAATACCATGCCGGTGATGGTCAACGGCCGGCAGAAGGGCGGCAAAAAGGTTCTGGTGCTGCACACCAACAAGAACTTCGTCCAGCAGAGGACCAACTGGGTGATGCACCAGTACCACCTCGGGGACCTCGAGCAAGAGAAGGAGCGGGAGCTGGTCATCTGCAAGATCTTCTACCAGACGAAAATGAGGGCCAGGACTAAAAGGATTATAAGTTAGTTTGGTAGTACTAGTTCTACCTGGTCGTCTGCAAGTTGGTGTTGTTGTTAAGGATCTTTCGGTCTGAACTTGGCATTTCCTTCCAACCATCATGTCGAGGGTCAACGTGGATATAACGCTGAAGTAATTGTTGCGAAATGAATTTTCAGGCACCTGATATAAGTAGCAAAAGCACCTGCCATTCGAATTCCCAGTTCTCCAAAATTTTACTAACATCTTCCAGTACGCAGGGGATCCATCAGGTTTCACAGGCTGACAGTTGGACGCAGCACGTAGGGACTGGGCTGTGGCACGCCAAGCCCGGCTGCAAATTGTTAAACAGAGGAGTGATGGATTTGGGCCTTTAAGAACAGTTAAGTGTCGGGACCTCAATCGCGCGAAGTGCCTCCCATGCCATCCCTCTAACCCACATACCACATACAGTATCACTAAAAAAACAAAACCCCGCATACGACATGTTCTATCGTTCGAGTTCTCAGTTAACCAAAAATTTTAACTGGCGTGAGAAACGGGAGCCGCCTTCCAGCGATCATTTTTGGATTAAAAAAGGCCTAGTCGACTATCGTTTAGTTGAAATATGTAAAGTGTTCCATAAGAAAAAGAAGCATGTAAAATGTAATGAATTTGGTCCGGTTTCAATGAAAATCATCCGATTTGCATGAAATTCGTCCGTGGAACCAGAAGAGGGCTGTCCATACAGAGGCTAACAGTACGGACCCAGCAGGTCCATGGCCGTATGCAAGCAAGTGCACACACTTATTATCACGATGGCAAAAATATGCTGACGTCTGAGACCCATGAATTTTTCAACGTAGTCAATAAACGAGAGAATTCTACAAGGAGAGACTGAAAACTGGGATCCAGCAGGTAGTATATTTTTTTTGAGGTCGAGCAAATATTTACTGGGCTGTAGACTGCCCAGGTTATGTTTTGTTTATTAACAGGCATAGCCCATGATGACATGCGGCCACAAGGATCTAGCAAGTATCAACTGGCCTCTAGGCCGCCCAGCCTTGGTTTTATTTTTTCTTAGAACATCAGCAGCCCAGCTGTTTTTTACTGAAGAAAACGCACAGCCCAGTTCTATTTTTGTCTCGATTCTGAAAAAAAAGTTCTATTTTTGTCATCTCTACTTTATATATATATAGTTTTATTAGTTTATATATTATATTCGCAAAAAAAATTAGTTTATTTATTAAGTTGTGGGCCTACTAAGTTGATGCGTACGCAAGGCTATGTCAACTTAGTCAACAAATCGACTCTACTAGCGTGAGACCGTTAGATGTCAATCCAACTGTCGGCATGCTTCTTCAATCTCTGATCTTCCTGCTCCAGCCGCCCAAACCAGCGTCGGCGTCGCCTGCTCCCGCCTTCCATGGCCGGCTGTTCTGCCACGCAGGCCTCACCACCCCACCCTACTCCCATCGCTTGCCAAGCCATCCCTGTACTGACCCACACCTCCTGTTATTCTCTGGCAACGGCAGCCTCACACCGCAGCTGAGCCAGTAAACCCTCATATTCCCCTCCGCGTGAGCATCCACTGCCGAGTCTTCCCTAGCTCCGGGTCGTTCCCTCCCTAGGCCTCGCCGTTGTCCACCGCCTTGGTGCTCTCGGCACGGAGTCGTCAACGTGGTTAATGAACGACAGCCATCGAAAGAGGACTGTATGTGGACATGCTGACATCTGGGACCCACAAGGTCCGTGGTTGCACGCAAGGAAGTGCCTCCTTATTACGCGGAAGAAAAATGATTCCACTCCTTGACAGCTGGGACCCACCAGCTACATCTTCGCATGCAAGGAAGCTCCTCCTTATTACATGAAAAAAATGCTTCCTCCCATTGGTTTGCTGACATCTGGGACCCACGACATTGTCAACATACTACGAGAGAATTGCACATGGGGCGGCTGACACGTGGGACCCAGTTGCTCGAGCAGTTATGTTGTTGTTGTTGAGACGGAGTAGGTTATCAACTGGGATGTGCGGTGTCTGTGGCCCGTCTAGCCCAGGATATTATTTTTTGTTTACAATATGACGAGCCCAGCTGTTTTTTTTTCACGGTGAAAATGACTAGCCCACCTTTTTTTCGTAGAATAGCCTACATAGGCCGATTTCTTTTTCTTTGTCCTGCTGGGCTGCAAATCTTTCAAGACGACGAGGGATACATTCGGCCTGCCCAGACAAAAAGGGTGAAATGGGCTGTATATATATAAAAACAAAGAAAATTGGCAATTAATTTCAAATTGCAAATTTTCTTTTATTTTTTGATATTTCAAATTTCATTGGATTTTAACATAATTTAAATATATTTTAAATTTAGTTATTATCGGGCTCAAAATTTCAGGATTAAAAATAGTTCGGCAATTTCAATGAAATATCATTGAATTTTTTAATCCTGTCCTTGGAGAAAATGGTCAGGTATTCTCAAAATATAATATGGGCTACAATAAATTACGTAATAATTAGCAATTGGTATGTAAATTTAGGAAAAATAGCAAATGGGCTATATGATGTCTGCCACATTTGTTATGCTGACTTGTGGGCCTACTAAGTTGACGCGTACGCAGGGCTTTGTCAACTTATAGTCAACAAACGATTCTAGCAGTAGTGAACGTTGGATGCTAATCCAACGGCCATGCTGCTTCTTCAATCTCTGATCTTCTTACTCCAACCGCCCAAACCAGCGCTGGCGGAACCGCCTGCTCCCGCCTCCCGTGGCTGGCTGTGCTGCCGCGCAGGCCTCATCGCCCCACCCTACTCCCATAGCTGGCTAGGCCATCCATCTACTCACCCACACCTCCTGTTATTCTCCGGTGACGGCAGCCTCACACCGCAGCCGAACCAGTAAACCCTCGTACCCCCCTCCTCATGGGCAACCACTGCCGCGTCTTCCCCGGCTCCGGGTCGTTCCCTTCCTAGGCCTCGTCATCGTCCACCACCTTGATGCTCTCGGCACGATGTCGTCAATGCGGTCAACGAACGACAGCCATCGAAAGAGGACTGTACATGGAGAGGCTGAGAGCTGGGACCCACGAGGTCCATGGTCGCACGCAAGGAAGTGCCTCCTTATTACGCGCAAGAAAAATGATTCCTCCCCTTGCTTACTGGGACCCACCTTATTTGGAGGCTGACTTGTGGGCCTACTTAGTTGACCCGTATGCAGGGCTTTGTCAACTTAGTCAACAAACAATTCTAGCAGCAGTGACCGTTGGATTTTCATCCAACGGCCGTGCTGCTTCTTCAATCTCTGATCTTCTTGCTCCAGCCGCCCAAACCAGCGCCGGTGGGACCGCCTGCTCCTGCCTCCCGTGGCCGGCTGTGCTGCCGCGCAGGCCTCACCGCCCCACCCTACTCCCACCGCTGGCCAGGCCTTCCCTCTACTCACCCACATCCCTTGTTATTCTCTGGCGACGGCAGCCTCACACCGCAGCCAAACCAGTCAACCCTCGTACGCCCCTCCGCGTGGGCATCCACTACTGTGTCTTCCCCGGCTCCGCGTCGTTCCCTTCCTAGGCCTCGCCGTCGTCCACTGCTTTGGTGCTCTCGGCGCGGTGTAGTCAACGTGGTCAATGAACAACAGGCATCAGCAGAGGACTGTACGCGGTGAGGCTGACAGCTGGACCCACCAGCTACATCTTCGCACGTAAGGAAGTGCCTCCTCATTACGCGCAAAAAAAATGATTCCTCCCCCTGACAGCTGGGACCCACCTGCTATATCTTCGCACGCAAGGAAGTGCCTCGTTATCCTCCCTGACAGCAGGGACCCATCCGGTCGAAGCGTACGTAGCGTTGTCTGTCTGGTCGCGAACGTGTATGTACATACTGGTCGATCGGTCTCTCTGCAAGGATGAACCGTGGCCGACTAAGTAGCGGCACGTGCCGTAGTTGAGCCCCCAACGTAGCAGTTCAGACAGTCCCGTCTAAATCGTGTACACATACATACAGCCACACGGCAAAGAATACGGCCATGTACGTACATACGGGCGGGGTCGGGAATGCGTACTCGCGCATACGTACGGCCAGGGCTCGTGTACATGGAGAGAGGCAACGGATAGCAGTAACGGCCTCCTGTTCATCGGCAGCCAACCGGCTGGGTCGGAACGGAGGAAACAGCGTCGGGAGCCAAGCGACTGGGTCGGAACGCGTCCTGTTCATCGGGAGCCAACCTGCTTGGACGGAACAGCCGAAGCGGGGTCCTGTTCATCGACTCGGGGTCTGGCATACCGCAAAATGGAGGAAACGGCCTTCTGTTCGACCACCTACGGTCGCAACGGGGTCCTGTTCATCGGCTGGGGGTCTGGCATACCGCAAAACGGAGGAAACGGACTTCTGTTCAACCGCCTACGGTCGAAATGGGGTCCTGTTGATCGGGAGGGGTCTGCCGTACCACAAAACGGAGGAAACGGACTTCTACCCAACTACCTATGGTCGAAACGGAGTCCTGATCATCGGGAGGGGTGTGGCGTACCGCAAAACGGGACTCCACGGGCTACTGTTCATCCACCGTCGACTTCCTCCAGCCTCCACCGGCTACTGTTCATCCAGCCTCCACGGGGGCCTGTTCATCCAGCCTCCACGGGGTTCTGTTCATCAACCCCCAACCGGCTGGGGTAAGGCGTACCGCGGCACGGCCTTCTCGGGGTCCTGTTCATCCAGCGCCAACCGCCTACACGGCCGGGGTCCTGTTCATCCAACCCCCACCGGCTGGGGTGGGGCATACGAGTGGGCGGCAACAACGGGAACTGTTCATCCACAGCCAACCAACCAGCTAGGTCAACTCACCACGTCTCGCGCAAGGGGCTCGATCGATGCGTCTCGACTCGTTCTACGTATCGCGCATGCGGCAGCAACGGGCACTGTTCATCAAGAGGCAACCCAACACCGGCTACGTCTCGCACGTACGGGGGCTCGACCGGCTTCAGTTAGCAGCGAAGGAATCGCTCGGGTTCAATTAGCAGCGAAGGAATCGCTCGGGTTCTGTTAGTAGCGAAGGAATCGCTCGGGTTCAGTTAGCAGCGAATGGATCGATCGGCTTCAGTACGTAGCTAGTGCGATCGCTCGGGTTCAGTAAGCGAACGCCTTGCTTGGGTTCAGTTAGCGAACGCCTCGCACACACGCGCGCGTACGAGAGAAACGTGCAAACCACACTGCATCGCTCGGCCCCGACCACCCACCGTAACTGGGAACTCACCGAAAATTTCCTCGCCCTCACTTCTACCATGATTTTTTACATCATGGATGGCCCAAAGAATGTCATGCGGGTGCGTCTCCGGCCCGCCCAGGATGAAAAGCCCATTTTCTGTCATAATTTTTTGTCATAGAAGTAGGAGCCCACCACATCTATGATGATACGTGTTTTTGTCACAATTATTGTCATAGAAGTGTCACAACCATGATAGAAAAAGTTTTCGTTCGGGCCATAATGTCACGGATGTGTCTTTTTTTTGTAGTGTTCAACTCCACATGATCTTGGAGGCTCCCAAGTGAAACCTAACCAATCTAGGAGATGCTACTTGTGAGCTGCATTGGTAATTCCCTGAAGAGGAAGGGAGATGCAGTACAGTAGAGATAAGTATTTCACTCAGTTATGAAACCAAGGTTATCAATCCAGTAGGAGAATCATGCAACACCTCATTAGCAGCACCTGCACACAAAACAACAAATCCTTGCACCCAACGCAAACAAGGGTTGTCAATCCCTCGGCGGTAAGTTGCAAGATTAAATTGTATGTGATAGATAGATAGATTGAAACAAAAATACAAAAATAAAATAAATAAAGAAAAAGTGCAGCAAGTATTTTTAGGGTTTTAGTATATGATTTAGATAGACCGGGGGGCCATAGTTTTCACTAGAGGCTTCTCTCAAGAAAATAGCATACGGTGGGTAGACAAATTATTGTTGGGCAATTGATAAAAAAGCAAATAATCATGACGATATCCAAGGCAATGATCATGTATATAGGCATCACGTCCGAGACAAGTAGACCGACTCCTGCCTGCATCTACTACTATTACTCCACACATCGACCGCTATCCAGCATGCATCTGGTGTATTAAGTCCATAGAGAACGGAGTAACGCCTTAAGAACGATGACATGATGTAGACAAGATAAACTCACGTATGAATAAACCCCATCTTTTTACCCTTAATAGCAACGATACATACGTGTCATGTCCCTTTCTGTCACTGGGATCGAGCACCGCAAGATCGAACCCATTACAAAGCACCTCTTCACAAGGCAAGTTAAATCAATCTAGTTGGCCAAACCAAATCAATAGATCGGAGAAGAAATACGAAGCTATAATAATCATGCATAAAAGAGATCAGAGAAGACTCAAATAATATTCATGGATAATCTGATCATAAACTCACAATTCATCGGATCCCAACAAACACACCGCAAAAAGTGATTACATCGGATAGAACTACAAGAACATCGAGGAGAACATTGTATTGAAGATCAAAAAGAGAGAAAAAGCCATCTAGCTACTAACTATGGACCCGAAGGTCTGTGGTAAACTACTCACGCATCATCGGAAGGGCAGCAAGGTTGATGTAGAGCCCCTCCGTGATCGATTCCCCCTCCGGTGGAGCACCGGAAAAGGCCTCCAGATGGGATCTCTCGAGAACAGAAGCTTGCGGCGGTGGAAAAAGTATTTCGTGGACTCCCCTGAGGGTTTCTGATTTTTTGGGAATTTATAGTGGTGGAATTAGGTCAAACGAAGCTGAGGTGGGCCCACGAGGCACCAGGGCGCACCTGCCCCCCCCCAGGCGCGCCCTGTTGGCTCGTGGCCACCTCCTCTGGCGTCTGGTCTTCTCCCGAAGCTTCTAGTGTTGGTATTGTCCAGAAAAAAATCTCCAAAAAGTTTCGTGGCATTTGGACTTCGTTTGGTATTGATATTCTGTAAAACAAAAAACAGGCAGAAAACAGTAACTGGCACTGGGCACTAATTTTTGATTCATTGTGGGACTGGGCATCCCTATTACCAGCCACCCTCTCGTGCAATGACAAGTGAATAAACACTCATCGTGAGAATAACACACCTAGCATGGAAAATATTGGCTACCCCCTGTCGCTTCATGAGCGGTACGGGCACACAAAATGGAAAATTATTTTGAAAATTAGAGTTGGCACATGCAAATTTACTTGGAACAGCATGGAAATACCGCATATAGGTAGATATGGTGGACTCATTTGGCACAACGTGGTTTTAAGGAGTTTGGATGCACAAGCAGTATTCCCGCTTAGTACAAATGAAGGCTAGCAAATAGATTGAGAAGCAACCAACAAAAAGTGAAAACGGTCATAAACATGCATTGAACATAATTAACACCAAATGATGCACCATAAGTAGGATATAATTTCTTTGCATAACTATTGACTTAATGTGCATGCATAGGCAATCACAAACCTTAACACTAATATTCTTACTAAATCACAATTACTCACTAACATGGCTCACATATTATCATTTCCATATCGCAAAACTATTGCAAGGAATCACACTCATCATATCCAATGATCTATATGAAAGTTTTTATTATATCCCTCTTGAATATTCATCACTTTGGGACCAAATTCATATCTTGTGCAAATTACCGTTACTTTCATCAACTCTCAAAAAGATATAAGTGAAGCATGAGAGTGCAAATATTTCTTCAAAATTTTAATGTTGTCAACTCTCAAAATAATATAAGTGAAGCATGAGAGTTTATTTCTTCAAAATTTGGCCACCGCCGTGCTCAAAAAGATTTAAGTGAAGCACTAGAGCAACTGCCTAGCTCAAAAAATTTAAGTGAAGCACATAGAGTATTCTAACAAATTATGATGAATGTGTGGCTCTCTCAAAATAGGTGTGTTCAGCAAGGATGATTGTGACAAACTAAAAAGCAAACAAAGCAAAGACTCATATAATACATGACGCTCCAAGCAAAACACATATCATGTGACGAATAAGAATATAGCTCCAAGTAAAATTACCGATGGTTGGTAGAAGAAAGAGGGGATGCCTTCCGGGGCATCCCCAAGCTTAGACACTTGAGTCTTCCTTGAATATTACCTTGGGGTGCCTTGGGCATCCCCAAGCTTAGGCTCTAGCCACTCCTTATTCCTTCATCCATCGTGATCTCACCCAAAACTTGAAAACTTCAATCACACAAAACTCAACAAAACTTTCGTGAGATCCGTTAGTATAACAAAATAAATCACTACTTTAAGTACTGTTGCAAACCCATTCATATTTTATTTTTGCATTATACCTACTGTGTTCTAACTTCTCCATGGCTTATACCCCCCGATACAATCCATAGTTTAATCAAAACAAGCAAGCAACACATCAAAAACAGAACAGTCTGTAGCAATCTATTTAAAAGCCATACTTCTGTAACTCCAAAAATTCTGAAAAATTAGGACAACGTGGGCAATTCATATACCAATATTTTGTAAAAATTTCAGATTTTTATGACGTTCCAGTACAGAACCAAAATTCCAGCACTGGACGCAAAACTTTCTGTTTTCCAAACAGCATCAATTATACTATCTTCCAAATCATCCTAAAGGTTTTACTTGGAACAAACACTAATTAAAAACATAAAAACTCAATCATAAAAGTAGCATGAAAGTGAAAACTCACAATAACATAAAAAAATAATAAAAAATTATTTTATTCATTGGGTTGCCTCCCAACAAGCGCTATTGTTTATGCCCCTAGCTAGGCATAATGCATAGTTTCAAGTGTTGTCATCTTTGGTTTCCAACTCCTCAATCACACATCCATTTTTTCTAATAGATTTAACATAGGTGTTTCTCATCATCACACTTCTAGGCACCAAATCAAGAATTTTACTTTTCTGAATAGTTTCCTTAATTATATCAATGAAATTGGAGTGCACGCTAATCATTTTAAGATCCTCATTTCCCTTACTAGAAGTAGCACCATTGGTTTTAGGAACATATATGAACTTGCAATTTTTATTGGTAGGAGTTCTATCAATATTCTTAACGGAGGAAAAAGCCGACCCCAAATTATTAATGGTTTCTTCTATGTTATCGATTCAAGCGGGTCTTTGTTCTATTCTTTCATTAACTACCGGTTCTTTTTTCCTTTAAGGTTTTCAATGCGATCCCTACCTTAGAACCAAATTGAGTGATATGATTATGAATTTTTTTATCTAAATTCTCAAGATATTCAATAGTAGGCATTTTACTTTCAATAGCTTCTAACCTTTGCATAACATGTTCCAAAGTCAAAGTTGTTTCATTAACAGTTATAGGTGGTGATCCCACTAAATTTCCCATAGCATTGAAAGCATCCATAGAGGGACACATCAAGAAATTCCCTCCAGTAATAGTATCAAGTACGAATCTATACCAAGTAGTAATACCCACATAAAAATTGTGAAGAAGGATAGTGGTGGATTGTTTACGGGTTGATCTATTATGAGCATCACAAATCCTATACCAAGCGTCTTTTAAATTCTCTCCTCCCCTTTGTTTAAAATTAAGTACTTCATTTTCAGGGGTAATAATAATGAGCGAAGAACTAGCCATAACGATAAAATAAGCAAGCAATCAAGCAAACAAGAAAAAAGCAAACGGAAAATATTTTTGTATTTTTGTAAAAACTTTTTAGAAGTTGGGGAGATGAAAATGAGAGGCAAATGCAAATAAAGTAAATAAAGTAAATGCAAGGAGATGAGAGTTTTATGCGTAGGTACTTGATAGATGTTGATGATGTCTCCCCGGCAACGGCGCCAGAAATTCTTCCTGCTACTTGTGAGCTGCGTTGGTAATTCCCTGAAGAGGAAGGGAGATGCAGTACAGTAGAGATATGTATTTTCCTTAGTTATGAAACCAAGGTTATCAATCCAGTAGGAGAATCACACAACACCTCGTTAGCAGCACCTGCACACAAAACAACAAATCCTTGCACCCAACGCAAACAAGGGGTTGTCAATCCCTCGGCGGTAAGTTGCAAGATTAAATTGTATGTGATAGATTGAAACAAAAATACAAAAATAAAATAAAGAAAGAAAAAGTGCAGCAAGTATTTTTAGGGTTTTAGTATATGATTTAGATAGACCCGGGGGCCATAGTTTTCACTAGAGGCTTCTCTCAAGAAAATAGCATACGGTGGGTAGACAAATTACTATTGACCAATTGATAGAAAAGCAAATAATCATGACGATATCCAAGGCAATGATCATGTATATAGGCATCACGTCTGAGACAAGTAGACCGACTCCTGCCTGCATCTACTACTATTACTCCACACATCGACCGCTATCCAGCATGCATCTAGTGTATTAAGTCCATAGAGAACGGAGTAACGCCTTAAGAACGATGACATGATGTAGACAAGATAAACTCACGTATGAATAAACCCCATATTTTTACCCTTAATAGCAATGATACATACGTGTCATGTCCCTTTCTGTCACCGAGATTGAGCACCGCAAGATCGAACCCATTACAAAGCACCTCTTCCCATGGCAAGATAAATCAATCTAGTTGGCCAAACCAAATCAATAGATCGGAGAAGAAATACGAAGCTATAATAATCATGCATAAAAGAGATCAGATAAGACTCAAATAATATTCATGGATAATCTGATCATAAACTCACAATTCATCGGATCCCAACAAACACACCGCAAAAAGTGATTACATCGGATAGAACTCCAAGAACATCGAGGAGAACATTGTATTGAAGATCAAAAAGAGAGAAGAAGCCATCTAGATACTAACTATGGACCCGAAGGTCTGTGGTAAACTACTCACGCATCATCGGAAGGGCAGCAAGGTTGATGTAGAGCACCTCCATGATCGATTCCCCCTCCGGTGGAGCACCGGAAAAGGCCTCCAGATGGGATCTCTCGAGAACAGAAGCTTGCGGCGGCGAAAAAAGTATTTTGTGGACTCCCCTGAGGGTTTCTGATTTTTTGGGAATTTATAGTGGTGGAATTAGGTCAAATGGAGCTGAGGTGGGCCCACAAGGCAGCAGGGCACGCCTGCCCCCCCCAGGAGCGCCCTGGTGGCTCGTGGCCACCTCCTCTGGCGTCTGGTCTTCTCCCGAAGCTTCTAGTGTTGGTATTGTCCAGAAAAAAAATCTCCAAAAAGTTTTGTGGCATTTGGACTTCATTTGGTATTGATATTCTGTAAAACAAAAAACAGGCAGAAAACAACAACTGGCACTGGGCACTAAGTTAATAGGTTAGTCCCAAAAACTGATATATAATTGTTGTAAATGCATATAAAAACATCCAAGATTGATAATATAACAACATGGAACAATCAAAAATTATAGATACGTTGGAGACATATCAGGAGACACCACTCTCCAAAAGGTAATAGATGGCGTTGTTGATGATGAACTCCTTGCTCTTGTGCTTCAAAAGATAGTCTCCTCAACACTCAATCACTCTCTCATAGATTTGGCTTGGGTAGGAGAAGAATTGGAGTGGAAAGCAACTTGGGGAGGCTAGAAATCAAGGTTCAAATGGTTGGATTGGAATGCCTTGATCTCAACACATGAGTAGGTGGTTCTCTCTCAGAAAATGAATGGTGAAAGTGTAGTTTCATTCTGATGGCTCTCTTTTTGAGTAAGTGGGGGTGGAGGGGTATATAGCCTTCACCAAAGATCCAACCGTTACAACCTTTTGACTTAACTCGGTGACACCGAAATGATAATCTCGGTGGGACCGGTCTGTGTAAAGATTCGAATGTTAGGCATCTCGGTGAGACCGAACGGATCAACTCGGAGGGACCGATATGCGATGACCTAAGCCAGACCTCGTTTCGGTAATTCCAATCAAACCAAGTCGGTAATTCCGAAATGGAATCAAAGGTTTACATAAAATTGGTCATGACAATTCGGTGGGACCGAATGTCATCTCGGTTCTACCGAGTTTCTAGGGTTTGGCAGTGGCTCTGTCTAGGTTCAACTCGGTGGGTCCGGATATATATGAATCGATGGGACCGAGTTTGATATTTAGGGTTTGGACAGATTTGAATGTAGCAAAGTGGTTGAGGGTTTTGGAGCAATATCTTCAAGCACTTGAGCAACTAAGTCATGATCAAAACCTCATCCCCTTTCAATAGTATTGGCTTTCCTATGGACTCAATGTGATCTTGGATCACTTAACCAAAAATGAAGAGTATTGGAGATTTTTGCCAATATGTTTCCATAGCATTTTGAGGGGTCCACATCCACATGTCCTAGCCATGCCAACATTGAACTTGTAATGACCCGGTTCCGATAAGGACCCGAATCTACTGTACTCGATGAAATAACAAAATATCACATGTTATAAATAATGTAAATATTATTAACTTACAGCTCTAAGGCTAGAATACACAGCAGAAACAACAAATATGTGGAGTCCCATCAACGCCAACGGCAAAGTTGAGTGTAGACCATAACCCTACAACATAACTCTTACCTGTCGTAGAAATTCCTGCAACATGACAAGTTGCAGCCGTGTAGGTCAGTACATTGAATGTACTGTACTGACAAGAACCTCAGGAAATAATAATAATAATAATAGTTGCTATCTCTATATGCAATATGGCTGAGTGGAAAGGCTCTAAGTTTCAGGGGTTTTGCATAAAAGCTAATTTTATCCTGTCTCAAATTTATTCAGCCTTATTACTACAAAAGAATCATTTGAAATGTTGAGATTGGTTCCTCCAACTCAAATCATTTCCCCGAGTTCATCATTATCCCACATTCATTACTGTCATGAGATCAGTTAAAAACTTCATTTCTAGTAGCTCAAATTGTCCGTAACCGGGGACACGGCTAATCGATTAGGTTTACACTCTGTAGAGGTTTGCGCACTTTTCCCCACAAGATTCGATCTCCTCCGTTGTAGTCCTCGCACTGCCTGGGGTTTGAGAACCGGATGATCGAGACACAGTTTTTCCAAAGTGATCCTCCTAACCCTGGGGTAGACCGGTTCACCTACACTCTGCTACACTGTTGTCTCCCCTGGAAAGGTCTCACACAACATACGTCGCTATGCTAGAGCCCATAATGGCTTGTGCCTGCACACGGAAGCTTCTAGTCACAAAGTCCATCTTGATCCCTTTGAGCCTGGATGGAAAGGAAAGAGTGATCACCGGGTCCTCCGGGATACTCAGAGTGAACCCCTGATTACTCCAGGACACTTGGGCAAATCCTGGCTTCTCCAGATACCCATACATTCCACCCAGATGATCGATTTAAATTCTTCGTAGGAATCCTGATTACTATTCTCTCACATCTTGCATGATTCACACATCACCCATCTAAAATTTGCAGGGCTAAGCAATCTACAACAATAACGTTTCCGGGGTTGCCAAGGTCAAATAGGATCCTACCTCAAATTCTACCAAGTTGTCCCAATCCAAAGCTATGCATGCAAGAAATTTATAGTGGTAGAACTAATGCACAAAAAAAAATTGGGTACTTAATGAAAACATGATCAATGAGGTAACTTGCCTGGTACTTGTTGATGAAGATTCGTCGCACTCACAATTCTTGATAACGATACTATTTGCACTCCGAAAATCTATCGCAAACAATTATAATCACACATAAGCAAACACTCAAAGATCTAAAAAGAAACCAAGTAAAAGACTTATGAAACTCCAAAAAGAACCAAATCAATCTCCTAGACAGAAAAATATTTTTAAAAGTAGGGAATTTAGGTGATTCTAATACTAACAGAAAGTAGATGTCATAAGCTTCGATTTGCAAAAAGATTCAAATCAAACGGAGTTATAGATTGCAAACTATGGCCTAACAAAGTTTAAATTTGAATCTGGTCAAATTCAAATTTTAAGTTTCAAAAAGATGATTTGATAGGATCACTAGATAGATGGGTTCAGGACAACAAATTTGGCGCTGGTTTCATCAAATTTGGATAAACGGTTTCATCAAATTTAGATAGATGGGTTCATGACAACTAATCTATGAAGAAAACTACTGCATCTAAGTCCCTGGACACGTGGCGCACTGCGGTTGACTGGAGGGTGTTCGCTGCGAGATCTAAACGACGAATAGCCGCTGAATAACAGAAAATGCTTTGGCTAAATAAAAAAACAAATCTAATCTAGGCCACTAGATCAAGATTGGACGGATGGGGGCGTGCGTGCTCACCAAAGAAGGGCAGCAGTGGCCGGACGTGAAGAAGACGGCGAGCGGGTTCGGGCGGTGGTTGTGGCGCTGTCTCCGATGGTCGTCGGACTACGTGAAGTAGCGGATGAGAAGTGGCACGCGAATTAGAGCTCGGGGGTGTCTTCAATGGCATCGGGCACGTCCTCTGGCGTGGGCAGCGAGCGGCTGAAGCGCTGGCGGTGTCGGCGAAATCGGGAAGAGTTGGAGAGCTCACTCCGGTGATGATCTGAATGAATAAAATAAATCAGGGGATGCGCTTTAGGGAGATAGGGTTGCAGAGGGGATCAGGGTGCTTACGATCGCTGGAATCGGCCGGAGACAGGAGCTCGGGCGGCGGAGCTTTTTAGAGCTCCGTGAGCTCGATTCAGAGGACGGTTTCGAGGGGAAATAGATGGAATCGAACGAGGGAGGGGAAGGGTATTTATGGGGGGTCTTGCGTGGGCAAGGGGCTGCGGACGAGGCGATCTTCGCGAGAAAATCAGCCGGTGAGGCGTACGAGCTGCGGCCTCTGTCCATGGCGTGGGGAGGAAGAAGAAGGGCGCGGGCCCCATCGGTCAGCGGCTGAGGCGAGCGAGAGAGGGAGCGGGCGACCGGCGCATAGCGCTTCGACGCGGGGAGATGGCTCTTGGGCCATTTCGGCCAGTGGGCCGTCTGGCGCTGGCGCTGGCCAGCGCTGGGATTGATTTTTTTAAAATAAAACAGTGATTCCTATTTTCTAATTTACAGGAGCAGTAAAACACAGAAAAATACTAAGTAAATTAAATCTAAAAATACCAAAAAAATTCACATAAATACTTGGGAATATATAGGTTCCTATGCACATTTTTGTTTGACCAAATAAAACATAAATAGAATTATACAAATTGTAGAAGCATTCTGATGCAATAAAATAATTCAAAATGACTTTTGAAAATGTCCAATTGACTTCAAAATAATTCCCCACTATTTTTCCTTTGGAGGGAGTCATTTGACCCTCACTCATAATTAATCCTTTTCAGAGGAAAAATATTTTGAATAACACCCAATAAAAGTAATGTTCAACAATTTCAAGAAATGGCTATGCAAATGGTTTCAAGTAGTTTTCAAATAAATCTGTGCTGGTTTCATAATTCATTTTCCATATATTATTTCTGATATTTGAAGGAGTCATATTTCCTTCTCTCTTTATTTTATTTGAAAAAATGGAATGAATTTGAAACTCAAAATGGGAAACTCTCCAAAAGTGATTCAAATAAATTTTTAAAGTGGTCCTCATGACTTCCCACTCTATTTCATATAATTTTAAGAAGTCATGTTATCTTCCTTCATGAAAATCCTTGAGTGACATAAAGTTTCTGGTTTGAAATGTTTTCAAATGAAATTCAATTCTTCTTAACCCCTTTTCAATTATTTAATGGAAGAAGTCATATTATCTTCAATCTAGGGTTTTTGTGTTGAAATGAATTTGAATTCTTGGAAAGATGCAAAATGCAAGAATGAATAAATTGGGAAAGTCCTTTTATTCCCTCTCATTTAACTTTCAAAAAGTTTCAAATTCCACTCAATTTCACACAACAATCACACAAGCAATCATTATTACTTAGTTAGTATAACATTCCAAAATTTAGAATTTTGGGATGTTACAAACCTACCACCCTTAAAATGAATCTCGCCCTCGAGATTCGAAGAGGCTAGAAACAAAAGGTTAGGGTTTGGGGTCTTATCAAAATCTTGAGTCCTTTCATCAAAATAAGGTTCTTCCGAGACTGGATCTTCTTGGCTGACAGGTCTGGCGCCAATACTAAGTAATTATCGAAAATCTCATGGTGGTCAAAAAATACTGGTTCCTGTAGGAAAATGGGCCTTGGCCTTTTCTCACCGTATAACCTACGATTGGCAACGATTGCCTTGTACATGGATCAATCGTCATATCCTTCTATGGTTTAAACAGGCTTTAATAGTCGTCATTTCTCTACTATAGGTAAGTCACTCTAGATTTACCATTCCAAATAGCAGGAGCGAATGATAAGAGTAAGTCGGCATGGTGATCAATCCATTCCGCACCCAAATCATTACCCTGTATAAGGTTTAGCGAATCTCGCATTCTAACACTCAGGCATAGTCACAAGCATTACATAATTTCTCTTGTCCATGAACTAAGTTCGGATAAATCCTTGATTCTGCAAGCCAAACAAAACATCTATCATTCTTCACAACTCTCAGGTTTACGTAACCTCCTATGAAATGTCTGCTGATGAAGTCGTACCTTCTTCCAGAGTTCTTCCTTCAACAAGAGTGTGCTTGCTTCTTGTCAGATCCTAAGGCTTGGGGTTAACTTGAGCTCACCACTATGTTGCATCCATCTTCATTCCATTATCAACATTTGTAACCATTGTAGTAAATCCTCCGGTGCAGGTCTTGGGTTTAGAGGGAGATAGAATGCATAGAGAGATATAGATTTTATTTGTTGCTGCCGAAAAAATCACAAAATGACAGCTCACAAATCATCGTATCTAACATGAGTATACACCAGGGGTTTGGTCTTCTAAAGGTCATGTAAATCTTGAAATTCTTTAGGGTCTTCAGATTCTTCGAGTCTTCAGAGTCCTCAGTTGATCCTCCGTGTGGTCAAAGGGGAATGGGTATGGTCGAACTATTTAGGGTGAGAGGGGATTTTTGATAAAACTCAGAAAAGATGAGTACTAGTAGATTTTTTTTTCAAAATAATATTTTTAGAGAAATCATATTTCCTAATGGCTTTCCAGTTCCTAGGGTCACGTCCTACAGTTAACATGTGCTCTGATACCATCTTGTAACGACCCGGTTCCGATAAGGACCTGAATCTACTGTGCTTTTGTGCTATCCCTGGATCAGTAGCTAGCACACACAGTACTCGATGAATTAACAGAATATCACATGTTATAAATAACATAAATATTATTACCTTATAGCTCTAAGGCTAGAATACACAGTGATAACCCACAAGTATAGGGGATCGCAACAGTTTTCGAGGGTAGAGTATTCAACCCAAATTTATTGATTCGACACAAGGGGAGCCAAAGAATATTTACAAGTTTTAGCAGTTGAGTTGTCAATTCAACCACACCTGAGACTAAATATCTACAGCAGAGTGATCAGTAGCACAGTAGTATGATAGTTTCATAGCAGTAGCAATAGTAATAACAGTAGTAGTGACGGTAGCAGCAATAGTAGTAACTTAGCAAGAACAATATATGAAAAGCTCGTAGGCATTGGATCGGTGTTTCTGTTGGATAACATTCATCATGTAACAGTCATAACCTAGGGCGACATAGAACTAGCTCCAATTCATCAATGTAATGTAGGCATGTATTCCGTATATAGTCATACGTGCTTGCGATAAGAACTTGCATGACATCTTTTGTCCTACCCTCCCGTGGTAGCGGGGTCCATAAGGAAACTAAGGGATATTAAGGCCTCCTTTTAATAGAGAACCGGAACAAAGCATTAACACATAGTGAATACATGAACTCCTCAAACTACGGCAATCACCGGAAAGAATCCCAATTATTGTCACCTTGGGGTATGCGGATCATAACACGTAGCAGGTGCGTATAACTTGCAAGATCGGATCAAGAACACAAATATATTCATGAAAACATAAAGGGTTCAGATCTGAAATCATTGCACTCGGACCCTAGTGACAAGCATTAAGCATAGCAAAGTCATAGCAACATCAATCTCAGAACATAGTGGATACTAGGGATCAAGCCCTAACAAAACTAACTCAATTACATGATAAATCTCATCCAACTCATCACCGTCCAGCAAGCCTACGAAGGAATTACTCACTCCCGGTGGTGAGCATCATGAAATTGGTGATGAACGATGGTTGATGATGACGATGTCGGAAGATCCCCCTCTTCGGAGCCCCAAACGGACTCCAGATCTGGCCTCCCGATGAAGAACAGGAGGTGGCGGCGGCTCCGTATCATGAAACGCAATAAAACTTCCTCTCTTATTTTTTTCTCTGGAATTGTGAATTTATAGGCCAGAGATTAGGGTCAGCGGAGCCACGTGGGCCCCACGAGCCACCAGGGCGCGTCTCGGGGGTGGCGCGCCCTGGTGCCTCGTGAGCACTGGGTGCCCCCCCTCCATTGGGTCTTGGTTCTAGTATTTTTTATTTATTCCATAAAAAATCTCCAAAAAGTTTCATCCAATTCCAAGAACTTTTATTTCTGCACAAAAACAACACCATGGTAGTTCTGCTGAAAACAGCGTCAGTCCGGGTTAGTTCCATTCAAATCATGCAAATTAGGGGCCAAAACAAGAGCAAAAGTGTTTGGAAAAGTAGATACGATGGAGTTGTATCAACTCCCCCAAGCTTAACTCATTGCTTGTCCTCAAGCAATTCAGTTGATAAACTGAAAGTGATAAAGAAAAACTTTTACAAACTCTTTTGTTCTTGTATCTATATATATGCTTAAATAGTACCGAAGTTTTCAGCAAAGATCATGAACAAACCATGCAAATGATAACTCTTAGAAATTATATTCACTCATATCAATGGCATAATCAACTAGCGAGCAATAATAAGATATCTCAAATGCCAACACTTTGTCAAAACAATCATGATATAATATGACAACATGGTATCTTGCTAGCCCTTTCTAAGACCGCAAAACATAAATGCAGAGCACCTCCAAAGTTCAAGTGCCGACTAAACATTGTAATTCATGGTAGAAGAGATCCAGTCATGATGCACACAACATTAACTATTCACAATGCATGAGAATGACAATAGTGCTCTCAGGACTGGTGCTTATTTGAGAAGATGATGACTCAACAATAAAAGTAAAATAACATAAAAGTAAATAGATAGGCCCTTCGCAGAGGGAAGCATGGATTTGCAGAGGTGCCAGAGCTCGAAGCTTAAATTAGAGATAAATAAAATTTTAGGAGGTATGCCTTTCCTGTCAACATCACGACCGAGAGTTTTCAATATCTTCCATACTAAACACATTAGCGGCGGTTCCCAAGCGGTAAAGTAAAGTTTACTCCCCCTCCACCAACAATCACAAGCCATGGCTAGCCGAATCCTCGGGTGCCCTCCATACCAACAACTTTTCGAGGGAGTTTGTTTTATTATTTTGCAATTTTAATAATGGGAATGGGCATCCCGATTACCAGCCCCTCTCGTGCAAGGACGAGTGAATAAACACTCATCATGAGAATAACCCGCTTAGCATGGAAGATACTGACCGCCCCCTGTCGCTCCATGGGCAGTACGGGCACACAAAACAGATGTTCATTTGAATATTTAGAGGTGGCACATGCAAATTTACTTAGAATGGCAGAGTAATACCGCATATAGGTAGATATAGTGGACTCATCTGGAATAACTTTGGTTTAAAGGTTTTGATGCACAAGCAGTATTCCCGCTTAGTATAGGTGAAGGCTAGCAAATAGGTTGAGAAGCGACCAGCTAGAGAGCGAAAACGGTCATAATCATGCATTATGAATAATCAACATTGAATACTAGCATGAGTAGGATATAAGCACCATGAACATAAATATCGTGAAGGCTATGTTGGTTTTGAATCAACTACATGCGTGAACATGTGCCAAGTCAAGCCACTTGAAACATTCAAAGGAGGATACCATATCATCATACTACATCACAGTCATTTTAATGCATGTTGACACTCAAGATGAATCATTATCCACTCCTAGCTACTTAAGCATGGCATGAGCAACTATAATCTCTAATTGTCATCATAAACATGTTTAATCATAACATGCTGAATCATGGATACTAAGTTAAACATATTTACAAAAACAAAGAACAAGTTGAGTTCATACCCGCTTTTCCTTGCCACAGTCACTTCATCAAATCATCGTCATTATTGCCTTTCACTTGCACGACCGAATGATATGAAAATAAAAATAGTGCAAGCATGCCGTGGACTAAGCTAGAATCTGCAAGCATCTTATTCAAAGGAGAAGACAAGGTAAAATGAGCTCTTTGTTAGAACAACAACAATGCATATGAGAGCCACTCAACGTTTTCATCGTGGTCTTCTCCTTACAATGACTCAACAAACGAAAAGAATTTCAGAGAAACACACTGAAATATTTTTGGAGTTTTTGGTTTTTCTAAAGAAGACAAATAAAGAAGAAAAACGAAAAACGAGAAAAGAAAACTATTTACACGGGAGAACTCCCAACAAGCAAAAGAAGAAATGAGAAATCTTTTTGGGTTTTCTTTTAATACTACAACTAATTAAGCTAGAAAGAAAAACCGAAAAGAAACGAGAAATATTTTTGGATTTTCTCAAAGTTTTTCAAACACACAAGAAGAAGGCGAGAAAATAAAACTAACATGGATTATTCAATGAAAAAGTATGAACGCCGACAACTGGAATGAAATGTGTGGACATGAATGAAATGTCGGTGAGAGATACGTACTCCCCCAAGCTTAGGCTTTTAGCCTAGCTTGGTCATCGCCATCCCTGGTCTGGTTAATAATCGAAGTGGTAGCTCGTAGAGGCATTTTGAGACGCCTCCTCAGCCAGACGGGCAGCCTCGACCGCCACCTTGTACTCGTGCACCCGCTCTCCAATAGATAATATCTCTGTTTGTTCTGAAAATCAAAGAGGGCAGGAGCAGGCAAAACAACATACACAGATCGAGATTTATTAAAAACTAAGTTATACTCATATCCCTGTGCTTTGTGTTTTAGAAACTTATGTTCTCGCATTGTTTCGAAATTTAAATATTTGTAAGGTAAGAGGGGATCATTGGAATTGGGCGAGACCCCTAACTTTGCAGCTACGCGGGAGGCATAAATTCCTCCATACAAATCACCATTACCCGCGTTACGCTGCAGCCTACGTGCGACAATAGCCCCAAGATTATAATACTTGCTGCCAGTCAAAGCCATATGGATAAGACTTAGATTAGGGGCGCAAAGCGTACTGCAGTCTTGCTTACCAACAATGCATTTACCGTTAAAGAGTGCAAAATATCGAATAGCAGGAAAGTGGAAGCTAACTATTCTGGCCTGCGTGACTCCCCTATCCTCACCGTTGCAAAGGCTATTAAGGAATGACTCATAATCAGATTTTTGTGGTTCATCTAATGAGCCCCAATATGGAATTTTGCATGCATCACATAATTCTTCTAGAGACATACTATAGGATCTGTCATAGAGGTGGAATAAAACTCTAGAAGTGCGCGGATGATATTCAAAGTGTTGAGTGAATGAATGAGTGAGGTAGTAATGCTGTGGTGGCTTATCTGTGATGAAGGCAGAGAGTTCGGTGTTGTGAATATATTGGTCAAATTCTTCCTTGATGCCTACACCTAGCATGAACTCGTTGCAAGGCCATCGACATGATTTTGCTTCGGCACGCCGCACCGAACTTGCCCTTGGTTCCTCATATGATTGGCGTGTTGAGCTTTCACTTGATGATGCTTCAAAGGACCTCCCCCACGAAGAACTCCTCCGGAAGATATTCGTTTTCCTAAGAACAAATTTCTGCAATTTTTGGGTCACAAAATGATATCAATAAAACTTCACAAGATTAATAGCAACTACTCATATGGATGTCTAGAGGCTATATCAAGCATTCAAACTACTTGGAACTCAAAGAATTCAACGTGCAAGCTCATATTTAGTAGCACTAAGAGGAGCTAATTATGCAAAATATAACCCACTAGAGCAAAAACTAATTGGAACAATGGAGGAGTCACATACCAAGGAGCAATCTCCCAAAACAGTTTCGGAAACGGAGCCCCGAGCAAAGATATCGAAAATTTCAGGTTTGGGAGCAAGAACACGAGAGAGAGAGCTACCAGGAATTTTTGCTAGAGGTAAGAGACAATGTGGGCTGAGGGGACAATTGAGGGGGTCCCTGTGGGGCCCACGAGCCACCTGGGCGCGCCAAGGGGGTGGCGCGCCCTGGTGCCTCGTGGACACCTGGGGCACCCCCTGGTATGATTCCAGTGCCAAAAATTCTTAAATATTATATAAAAATTCATGTCAAAATTTTATTGCATTCTGAGCACTTTCATTTCTGAGCATTTTTTTTATTGCACGGATAATTCAGAAAACAGGGTAATCATGGCATTTTATTGCATTCAACTAAAAATATCAGAAAACAAAAGGTGGGTACAAAAGGTTGTGCTTACTAAATTCATCGACCATATGCCCCTCAAAAAGAATCCATTAATAAGGTTGATCAAGTCTTATTAACAAACCATTTCCGAGTAACATAAACCGAAGAATCTTCGTAAAACACTGAGTTACCTCAACGGGGATATGCATCTCCCCAATAGTAAGAGTTTCATATTTCTTTTTAACAGTAGTAAGAGGGAGTTGAAAACTTCCAATAGTAATTGTCGGAGTCTTTCCAATAACACAAATACCATTTACTTGAAATTGTTTCTTCGGAAAGTGCACCGTATGTTCATTACCATTGATATGAAAAGTGACCTTGCTTTTGTTGCAATCAATAACAGCCCCTGCAGTATTCAAAAGGGGTCTACCAAGGATAATCGACATGTTGTCGTCCTCGGGCATATCAAGTATAACAAAGTCTGTTAGAATAGTAATATTTGCAACTACAACGGGCACATCCTCACAAACACCGATAGGTATGGCAGTTGATTTGTTGTCCATTTGTAATGATATTTCAGTGGGAGTGAGTTTATTCAAATCAAGTCTTTTATATAAGGAGAAAGGCATAACACTAACATCGGCTCCTAAATCACACAAAGCAGTTTTGACATAATTTCTTTTAATGGAGCATGCTATAGTTGGTATTCCTGGATCTCCTAGTTTCTTAGGTACTCCATCCTTAAAAGAATAATTTGCAAGCATGGTGGAAATTTCAGCTTCAGGTATCTTTCTTTTATTAGTGACAATGTCTTTCATATATTTAGCATAAGGGGCCATCTTTAAAATATCAGTCAAACAAGTGCACAAAAAGACTGGCCTAAGCATTTCAGCAAAGCGCTCAAATTCTTCCTCATCCCTTTTCTTAGATAGTTTAGGAGGAAAGGGCATGGGTTTTTGAACCCATGGTTCTCTTTCTTTACCATGTTTTCTAGCAACGAAGTCTCTTTTATCATAGCGTTTATTTTTAGAAGGTGGGTTATCAAGATCAACAACAGGTTCTATTTCAATATCATTATCAGGTTCTTTATCATTATCTGGTTGGGTATCCACATGAGCATCATCATTATTATTATCATCAGGTGAATGTTCATTACCAGATTGTGTTTCAGCATCAGAAATAGAAACATCATTACTATCCTCCAAGGGTTTTTCTACCTCAGGTTCACTAGAAGTATGCAAAGTCCTATCATTTTTCTTTTTCTTTTTCTTTTTAGATGGACTAGGTGCATTAACATTAATTCTTTGAGAGTCTTGTTCAATTCTTTTTGGGTGACCTTCAGGATAAAGTGGCTCCTGAGTCATTCTACCTCCTCTAGTCATTACTCTAACAGCATGATCATTGATATTGTTATTCATTTCATTGAGCAATTCCCTCTGAGATTTAGCAACTTGTTCTAATCGGGTTTGAACCATAGATGCATGTTTACTTACACCTTTAACATCATTAGCAATTCTAAATAATAAGTCACTCAAGTGAGCAATCATGTAGGCATTTTGTTTCAATTGTTTCATAACATTTGTATTGAAATGATCTTGCTTAATAATATAATTGTCAAATTCATACAAGCATTGACTAGGAGGTTTGTTATAAGGAATATCACTTTCATCAAACTTTATAAGAGAATTTACCTCTACTACCTATGGCGGTGTGTCAAGACCATGCATTTCTTCAATAGGTGGTAAATTCTTAACATCTGTCGGAAGTCGGGCTCCGGGGACCCAAAGGTTCGAACACTGGGGTGAGCTTGTTCTACCTACTTCGTCTCCTACCACGGTTAAGCGATGGCGAGGCGACGGCGAGAGCGCGCTAGCAAGGGACGGAGCGAGGACTCAGCGGTTTACCCAGGTTCGGGCCACCTTGCGGTGTAAGACCCTACTCCTGCTTGTGGTTGGGATTGCAAGGGCAAGAGAGTTCTTGCGTACAAGGTACAAGGTAAGGGATGAAGGAATCGATCTCCCCTTCCTACAATGGCAGCGCTGCCCTTTATATCAGCCATGGTCCTCTTCCCCCTGGAAACTTAGGCGGGAAGGGTTGCCACACTTGGCGATTTTGAAAGGGGACAGGCGCTCAGGCTATCCTGACTAAAGGTGGTCTTCGCCTGCCAAAGCATGATCCATGACGCGCCGGTGGGCTCGGTGATGACCTCTGCCCTGCGCGCCCGTCGTCTTGGTCTTCCTTCGCCGATCGGGCAACCTTTGGAGTTGCTTTGGAGAGTAGATAGCTGGCCTTGCTCCCTTAACGCAAAAGAGGAAACCATCCTCATCCGTGCCTGCTGGCGCGGCCTCTGTTGCCGCTCGTCGCCGCGCGCGTCACCCACGTGATGGGCACGAGACCGCGCGGCCGAGCCGAGTAGCCTTCGTCTTGGGTGCCTTCAGGAGGAAACCTCAGGAGGCCGCCTCGGGAGGCTGCCTCGCGAGGGGGCCTCGCGAGGCCGCTGGTGAAGACGCCGAGCATTGCTTGCTACTCCCTGAGGAGGGGGCCTCAGGAGGCCAGGGCCTCATGAGGGGTCTTGGTGAGAGTTCGGTGGTGGCGGCCTGCTGGGCCCATGCCAGGCGTTGCGCCCTGGGCCAAAGGCAGACGGGCCTGGATATCCCGGGTTCCACGGGCCCGACAGTAGCCCCCGGGCCCGCGACGCGTGCACTCCCGCCTACTGAGGGGCGAAACGGCGTGGGCCCGAACCGCATGCGGCCAGGCGCGACGCGTGGCGCATGATGTGATGGGGGACGCCCCCACTTCCCCATGACGCCTCGGGAACCGCCGCGCTGACATAAATCCTGGCGCGGGCGGCGCGAGGCCATCATTGCCTTCCTTCACACTTGCTATTGCTCCAACTCCCAACGTCGGAGAAGGCGGAGCGACGAGGGGAGTTCCGCGCCGAGATAAAGAGGGAGAGGGGAGGGCCGAAGTCCCCCACCCATCTTCTCCTTCCTCCAGCTTCCTCTGTCTCCTTGCTAGAGCCGCCACGGAAATGGCGAGGGGAAGAGGGCGTGGCCGTGCCTCCGCCGCCGCATCGCAGGTCCCGCCCCGGGGGCGCGGCCATTCTCCGACGGCTGCCGGCGCCGGGCCCAGCAGTCGCGGAAGGGGCGCCGCCCGCGGGCGCGGTGGGCGAGGCGCGCAAGGCCGAGGCGGCCGCGGCGGAGCGGCCGTGCTCCCGCCTCAGGCGGGGAGCCACTCGGCGGAGGCGGCGCGTGAGTTCATTGTGAACATGCACCGCAGCCCCTGCACCTGGCTCCGGCTCCCGGACCCCTTCGCGGCGGCGATGGCGGACCGCGCGCCCTTGGGCCTGTGGGTGCAGGCCGACGGTTGCTGCAACGGCCCCTCCTGGGTGGCGACGGAGCTCACCCCCTCGGGCTTCATGTTCCTGAGGCAAGGGTGGAAGTCGTTCGCCCTCGCCCGCGGCCTGAAGCGGGGGCACGTCCTCCAGTTCAAGTACGACGGGGCCGCCACGCTCTTCGTGAAGATCTTCGGGCTCTCCGGTAGCCGCCTGGAGTGCTGCACGGAGAGCGAGGATGGCAGCTACAGCGGCTCCTCCAGCAAGGATGACTCCTTCGACGGTGTCGCCCCCTCCGGCGGGGGCGGAAGCGACGGCGACTCCCCCCGCGTCAAGAGCGAGGACGAGGACTCCGACTAGGCGCGCGCGGCGAGGGCTCCGGAACCGGTGGTTGCGGCATCATGCGCACGGTGACGGAGCCGCTCATGCCCGTAGCGCCTTCTTGGGGAAGCGCGCGGCACCCTGTGCTGGAGTCTTGAGGGCGACGGCGCCTCGCCTAGGCCCCTTCTTTCTTTTCATTTTCCTGCATTGAACCGACGTAGCCCCGCGGAGGCATGAAAACAGTATCTTCTATGTTTAACTTAGTGCTTTTGTGACATGGGGTGTATGCACTCTCTCCCGAAGTCCTCTCGCGAGGCTGTTTTTCTTCTTTGCTCGCCTCAGCGCTCTACGCCGTTAGGACCCAGCCCCCGGGCGGGCCTCAGCCGTCGCTGGTATGTCCGGTCGCGATGCCGGGACAAGGCCAGGAGGTGAGGGGCACTGGGAGCTAGTGAGGGCTCCTGAGGTGCGATGCTCAGGAGGCCCCCCTTTACCATGCAAGCGGCTTACGCAGAAGAAAGCGCAACGCTCAACGGGATCGCGAGGGAAGAGGGCTTGAGTGATGGCAAGGGCGCCTCGCGAGGCAGTCACACTTAGCTTTTGGCGGAGAGCGGTGTCGGGTGAGCCATGGCTCAAGAGGGGCTCACGCAGCTCGTGAGGCGTGCTCACCAGGCTCGGTGTTCGAAGCGTCTTCGCCTTGTGAGGCCGGCTCGCGAGAGGCCGCTCGCGAGGTCTTCGCGCGGCTCGATTCCTGAGGGAATGCATGTCGATAGATTTCACGATGGGAGGAGCGGTACAAGCTCGCTAATTCGCCCGTGGCCATTGTGTGAGGAGATAAGGCACCAAGGACCTTGGTGAGGTGACGTGCGCGGGAGCAGACCCGCGAGCTAGAGCTTAGTCACTTGGATTTGGCGGCGCTGCAGGGACGGACCCAAGCACAGGCGCCGTGCCTAGCCCCCGCTCACGAAATCGGTCAGGGGAGGGGTCGCGAGCGTGCGGCGCTCTTCGGTCAACACCGAACTTACCAGGCGATTAAGCAGGTAACATAACTCATCAGGGCAAAATCAGTAAAATCCATAACACAACCAAAAGGATAAGGTTCCGGGAGCGAAGCTCGAGAGGCGCGGCAAGAGGCGACGCGCCGGGCGCACCTAGCAGAACCGCGCTGCAGCGACGTCAGACCACTTGGCGAGGCGCGCCAAGAGAGTCCGCTCCTCTGGGGCCAGGGGGCTCGCGAGGCCTCGGGAGCTCGCGAGGAGTAGGAGGCTCACGAGGCCCTGGCGCGAAGGGCGCCAGCCTCTAGAAAGAGGCGCCGGCGTTCCTCAGCCCGAAGGGCAGGCGCGTGCTGCCGAAAGCGGGGCCAACGCCCTAGCCAATTCGCGGCAGCTAGAAGGGGTCACGAAGGCAGAGCTGGTTGAGGTTGGTGAAGTCGACGCACATGCGCTCCTTGCCGCCCTTCTTGGGGACGACGACTGGGTTGGCGAGCCATTCGGGATGGCACACCTCACGAACGACTCCGGTTTCTTGGAGCTTCTGAACTTCATTGACGTTGAACTCTTGCTTCTCTGGCGCCTGGCGCCGTGCTTTCTGCTTGACCGGGCGTCCATTGGGGCACACCGCTAAGTGGTGCTCGATCACCTCCCTCGGCACACCGGACAAGTCGGATGCTTTCCAGGTGAAAACATCAGAGTTTGCCCGAAGGAAGGTGACGAGCGCGCTTTCCTATGCAGGAGGGAGGCTTGTGCCGATGGTGAAGGCAGGGCCGGAGCCGCTGCCGTCCACCAACACCTTCTTCGTCTCGGCGCGGTCCTGAGAGAATAGCTGCTTCTTCTTTGCGGGCGCGGCCTCGAAAGGCTCGGCCGCGTCCTCGTCGGCCGGGTGCGCGACAGCGGCAGCCTTGTAGGCACGCTCGAGGGTGTTGGCCGCGTCTTTCTCGTCGCAAGCGACGGTGATGATGCCGCTGCAGCCGGGCATCTTGAGGACGTTGTAGGCGTGGTGGGTGGCCGCCATGAACTTGGTGAGAGCTGGGTAGCCCAAGATGGCGTTATAAGGCAGGACGATGTGTGCCACGTCGAAGTCGATGAGCTCGGTGTGGTAGTTCTTGCGGGTGCCGAAGGTGACGGGGAGGCGCACTTGCCCCAGCGGAATGGTGGAGCCGTCGGTCACTCCGGAAAAGGGCCTGGTCGGCATCAGCTGGTCGTAGGGCACCTGGAGCGTCTCGAAGGTCTCAACCGAGAACACGTTGAGGCCGGCACCCCCGTCGATGATGGTCTTGGTGACCGCGATGTTGCTGATGGTGGGAGTGCACAGCATGGGGAGCGCGCCTGCGGAGGCCGTGGACTTGGGGTGGTCCTTGGAGTCGAAGGTGATGGCGTACTGCGACCATTTGAGGGGCCGTGAAGCTTCTGGCTTCGGGAGGGCGGCATACACCTCGCGAGAGAGCTGCTTGAAGTGGCGTATGGACGCGGGGGCCTGGGACCCGCCGAGGATGCAGGCGGCCGCACGAGGCTCCTGGTAGGCCCCAGCGCCCTCGTCAGGCTGGTTGACGTCGTTCCTTCGAGGTGGCGGCGGCAGCGGTGGAAGAGCGGCATTGGCCTAAGGATTCGCCTCACGAGGCTGGTCGCACCAGGCGGCCTCACGAGGCTGATCGCGCCAGGCGGCCTCACGAGGCTGATCGCGCCAGCCCTGGCGGTAGTTGCCATTATTGTTGCGGCTATCCCAGCGGTTGCTGCTGCGGCCACCTCTGTGGCCGGCGCCGCGGCCATTGCGGTCGTCCCGGCGGCTCTGGTGCTCGTCGCGGAGCAGCTTGAGCTCCTGACAGTCTTCGGTGCTGTGGGAGCGGACGTTGTGAAAAGCGCAGAGTGGCCGGTTGTCCTTCCTGGGCTCATCGCGGTCGCGGCCGCGCTTCTGCTCGGGCTCCGCCGCGAGTACGGTAGGGCCCTTGCGCTTGACGTCCTTGCTCTTGGCCTTGGCGCCGTCGAGCGCCGTGTCTGGGTCGTTGTGGACGAAGAGGCGGCCTTCTTCAGCCTTGGCGCAATTGTCGGCGAGGTCGAGCAGCTCGAGCACAGAGTCAAGCTCACCGTTGATGGCGAGCTTCTCGCGCATCTTGATGTCCGTGACGCCGGTGGAGAACGCGAAGATGACGGCCGCGCCGGAAGCGCGCGGGATCTTGTTGCGCACCTGACTGAAGCGCTGGATGTACTTGCGGAGGGTCTCGTCTGGGCGCTGTCGAACACGCCGCATGTCGTTGATGGTGAGGGAGCGGTCCTGTGTGCCCTTGAAGTTGGCGATGAACTGGCTGCAGAGCTCGGCCCACGACGAGATGGAAGCCTCGGGGAGGTTCATGAGCCAGGAGCACGGGCCGTCCTTGAGGGCCATGGGGAACCAGTTTGCCATGACCTTGTCGTCGCCATTCGCAGCCTCGACGCTCAGCGCGTAGAGCTGGAGGAACTCCGTGGGGTTGGGGTGCCGTCGTAGCGCGGAGGCAGCTCAGGCTTGAACTTCGCGGGGCAGACCACGCGACGCAGCTCGCGAGTGAAGGCACGGCAGCCCACGCCGCTCGAGGGGACGCCGCCAGCGAGGGCGGCGCGGTTTTGGCGCCCGGCCGCTGCGACGTCCTGAACGGCCCGGTCCTGGCGCTGGCGCTGCCACTCGAGGAGCACCCGCGCGTCGGGGGGAGCGTGGCGGATGATCTGGCAGCTGGCCTCATCTCGGTCTGGCGAGGATGCGCCATGGGACGGCTCACAAGCCCGCGCGCTGCGCTGGGGTCCGGCGCGCTCATCGCGCAGAGGAGGCGGCAGGGGAGCGTCGTGCGCCAGGTCCCCAGCACGAGACGGCGGCGGGCGGAGCGAGTGAGACGGTGCCGGAGCGTCCCCGGCGACGTTGACGAGCTCGGCGATGTGACCGAGCCAGGCGGCGTAGGCGGCGTCAGCCGGACGGTAGCGGAGCAGCTCGCGCGCCATGAGCAGCGCTGCCTGCGGGTTCGGCGGCCCACGGTGGGCGAGGGAGGAGGCCGTGGCGGTGTGGCCATTCGCCCGCACGGAGGGGTGCAGGGAGGAGTCCTGCTGCTCGCGGGTAGCGGGGTCGGTGGCGGCGACTTTGGCTTCGGGACGACGGCGATTGCCGCGGGCCACCGGCTCTGTCTGAGCCACGCGGCTAGTCCTGCGCTCGGCGCGCTCGCGACGTGCGTCGGCCATGGGGTTGGTGGAGCTGAGGGCGGAGCAGAAGAACAGTAGCGCACCCCTACCTGGTGCGCCAAATGTCGGAAGTCGGGCTCCGGGGACCCAAAGGTTCGAACACTGGGGTGAGCTTGCTCTACCTACTTCGTCTCCTACCACGGTTAAGCGACGGCGAGGCGACGGCGAGAGCGCGCTAGCAAGGGACGGAGCGAGGACTCAGCGGTTTACCCAGGTTCGGGCCACCTTGCGGTGTAAGACCCTACTCCTGCTTGTGGTTGGGATTGCAAGGGCAAGAGAGTTCTTGCGTACAAGGTACAAGGTAAGGGATGAAGGAATCGATCTTCCCTTCCTACAATGGCAGCGCTGCCCTTTATATCAGCCATGGTCCTCTTCCCCCTGGAAACTTAGGCAGGAAGGGTTGCCACACTTGGCAATTTTGAAAGGGGACAGGCGCTCGGGCTATCTTGACTAAAGGTGGTCTTCGCCTGCCAAAGCATGATCCATGACGCGCCGGTGTGCTCGGTGATGACCTCCGCCCTGCGCGCCCGTCGTCTTGGTCTTCCGTCGCCGATCAGGCAACCTTTGGGGTTGCTTTGGAGAGTAGATAGCTGGCCCTGCTCCCTTAACGCAAAAGAGGAAACCATCCTCATCCGTGCATGCTGGCGCGGCCTCTGTTGCCGCTCGTCGCCGCGCGCGTCACCCACGTGATGGGCACGAGACCGCGCGGCCGAGCCGAGTAGCCTTCGTCTTGGGTGCCTTCAGGAGGAAACCTCAGGAGGCCGCCTCGCGAGGGGGCCTCGCGAGGCCGCTGGTGAAGACGCCGAGCGTTGCTTGCTACTCCCTGAGGAGGGGGCCTCAGGAGGCCAGGGCCTCATGAGGGGTCTTGGTGAGAGTTTGGTGGTGGCGGCCTGCTGGGCCCACGCCAGGCGTTGCGCCCTGGGCCAAAGGCAGACGGGCCTAGATACCCCGGGTTCCACGGGCCCGACAACATCTTCAACTTTAATACCTTTTTCCTTCATACATTTCTTTGCTTCTTGCATATCTTCAGGACTGAGATATAAAATACCCCTCTTCTTGGGAGTGGGTTTGGGCGGTGGTTCAGGAAGTGTCCAATCATTATCATTCTTCAATATATTATTCAATAATTCCTCAGCTTGTTCAATACTCCGTTCCCTGAAAACACAACTCGCACAACTATCTAGGTAGTCCCTAGAAGCATCGGTTAGTCCATTATAGAAGATATCAAGTATTTCATTTTTCTTAAGAGGATGATCAGGCAAAGCATTAAGTAATTGGAGAAGCCTCCCCCAAGCTTGAGGGAGATTCTCTTCGTTAATTTGCACAAAGTTAAATATTTCCTGTAGAGCAGTTTGTTTCTTATGAGCAGGAAAATATTTTTCAGAGAAGTGATAAATCATATCCTGGGGACTACGCACACAACCAGGAGCAAGAGTATTATACCATTCCTTAGCATCACCCTTTAACGAGAAAGGAAATAACTTAAGAATATAGTAATAGCAAATTTTTTCCTCGTGAGCAAATAGGGTGGCTATATCATTTAATTTAGTGAGATGAGCCACAACTGTTTCAGTTTCATAACCATGAAAAGGATCAGATTCAACCAAAGTAATTAACTCGGGATCGATAGAGAATTCATAATCCTTATCAGTAACAAATATGGGAGAGGTAGCAAACTTAGGATCATATTTCATTCTCTCCCTCATAGATTTTTCTTTCATTTCAGCAAGCAGTTTTATAACTTCATCTCTATCATTACAAGCAAGAATGGCTCTAGCCGTCTCCCTATCAAAGCAATGTTCATCAGGTGTTTCAACTCTAGTAGGAGAGCTAGGCATAATAGGTGAATCATAATTCTCAAGAGTTTCAACATTTTCAATTTCTTTAGCTTTAGCAAGTTGTTTAGCAAAAAATTCACCAAGTGGCACAGCATTATCAAGCCTAGTACTAGCATCATCATGAGTATCATTCATGGCAGAAGTGGTATTATCAATAACTTGCGACATATCAGAATTAATAGCATGTGGTGTTGCTACAAGCTTACTCAAAACAGAAGGTGAATCAAGTGCATAGCTAGATGGCAGTTCCTTACCTCCCCTCGTCTTATAGGGAACGATCTTGGTCTTAGCGTCTTTCAGATTCTTCATAGTGATCAACAGATATAAATCCCAAGTGACTCAACAAATAAAGCTATGCTCCCCGGCAACGGCGCCAGAAAAAGGTCTTGATAACTCACAAGTATAGGGGATCGCAACAGTTTTCGAGGGTAGAGTATTCAACCCAAATTTATTGATTCGACACAAGGGGAGCCAAAGAATATTTGCAAGTATTAGCAGTTGAGTTGTCAATTCAACCACACCTGAGACTAAATATCTGCAGCAGAGTGATCAGTAGCACAGTAGTATGATAGTTTCATAGCAGTAGCAATAGTAATAACAGTAGCAGTGACGGTAGCAGCAATAGTAGTAACTTAGCAAGAACAATATATGAAAAGCTCGTAGGCATTGGATCGGTGTTTCTGTTGGATAACATTCATCATGTAACAGTCATAAGCTAGGGCGACACAGAACTAGCTCCAATTCATCAATGTAATGTAGGCATGTATTCCGTATATAGTCATACGTGCTTGCGATAAGAACTTGCATGACATCTTTTGTCCTACCCTCCCATGGCAGCGGGGTCCATAAGGAAACTAAGGGATATTAAGGCCTCCTTTTAATAGAGAACCAGAACAAAGCATTAACACATAGTGAATACATGAACTCCTCAAACTACGGCAATCACCGGAAAGAATCCCAATTATTGTCACCTTGGGGTATGCGGATCATAACACGTAGCAGGTGCATATAACTTGCAAAATCGGATCAAGAACACAAATATATTCATGAAAACATAAAGGGTTCAGATTCTAAATCATGGCACTCGGGCCCTAGTGACAAGCATTAAGCATAGCAAAGTCATAGCAACATCAATCTCAGAACATAGTGGATACTAGGGATCAAGCCCTAACAAAACTAACTCGATTACATGATAAATCTCATCCAGCTCATCACCGTCCAGCAAGCGTACGAAGGAATTACTCACTCCCGGTGGTGAGCATCATGAAATTGGTGATGAAGGATGGTTGATGATGACGATGCCGGAAGATCCCCCTCTCCAGAGCCCCAAACGGACTCCAGATCTGGCCTCCCGATGAAGAACAGGAGGTGGCGGCGGCTCCGTATCGTGAAACGCAATAAAACTTCCTCTCTTATTTTTTTTCTCTGGAATTGTGAATTTATAGGACAGAGATTAGGGTTAGCGGAGCCACGTGGGCCCCATGAGCCACCAGGGCGTGCCTGGGGGGGTGGCGCGCCCTGGTGCCTCGTGAGCACTGGGTGGCCCCCCTCCAGTGGGTCTTGGTTCCAGTATTTTTTATTTATTCCATAAAAAATCTCCAAAAAGTTTCATACAATTCCAAGAACTTTTATTTCTGCACAAAAACAACACCATGGTAGTTCTGCTGAAAACAGCGTCAGTCCGGGTTAGTTCCTTTCAAATCATGCAAATTAGGGGCCAAAACAAGAGCAAAAGTGTTTGGAAAAGTAGATACGATGGAGACGTATCACACAGCAGAAACAACAAATATGTGGAGTCCCATCAATGCCAACGGCAAAGTTGAGTGTAGACTGTAACCCTACAACGTAACTCTTACCCGTCGTAGAAATTCCTACAACATGATAAGTTGTAGCCGTGTAGGTCAGTACATTGACTGTACTGGCAAGAACCTCAGGAAATAATAATAATAGTTGCTATCTCTATATGCAATATGGCTGAGTGGAAAGGCTCTAAGTTTTAGGGGTTTTGCATAAAAGCTAATTTTATCCTGTCTCAAATTTATTCAGCCTTATTACTACAAAAGAATCATTTGAAATGTTGAGATTGGTTCCTCCAACTCAAATCATTTCCCCGAGTTCATCATTATCCCACATTCATTACTGTGATGAGATCAGTCAAAAACTTCATTTCTAGTAGCTCAAATTGTCCGTAACCGGGGACACGGCTAATCGATTAGGTTTACACTCTGCAGAGGTTTGCGCACTTTTCCCCACAAGACTCAATCTCCTCCGTTGTAGTCCTCGCACTGCCTGGGTTTTGAGAACCGGATGATCGAGACATAGTTTTTCTGAAGTGATCCTCCTAACCCCAGGGTAGACCAGTTCACCTACACTCCCTTACACTGTTGTCTCCCCTGGAAAGGTCTCACACAACATACTTCGCTATGCCAAAGCCCATAATGGCTTGTGGCTGCACACGGAAGCCTCTAGTCACAAAGTCCATCTTGATCACTTTGAGCCTGGATGGAAAGGAAAGAGTGATCACCGGGTCCTACGGGATACTCAGAGTGAACCCCTGGTTACTCCAAGACACTCGGGCAAATCCTGGCTTCTCCAGGTACCCATACATTCCACCCAGATGATTGATTTAAATTCTTCGTAGGAATCCTGATTACTATTCTCTCACATCTTGCATGATTCACACATCACCCCATCTAAATTTGCAGGGCTAAGCAATCTACAACAATAACGTTTCTCGGGTTGTCGTGTCAAATAGGATCCTACCTCAAATTCTACCAAGTTGTCCCAATCCAAAGCTATGCATGCAAGAAATTTATATTGGTGGAACTAATGCATAGAAAAAAATATTGGGTACTTAACAAAAACATGATCAATGCGGTAACTTGCCTGGTACTTGTTGATGAAGATTCGTCGCACTCACAATTCTTGATAACGATACTATTCGCACTCCGACAATATATCGCAAACAATTATAATCACACATAAGCAAACACTCAAAGATCTAAAAAGAAACCAAGTAAAAGACTTATGAAACTCCAAATAGAACCAAATCAATCTCCTGGACAGAAACATATTTTTAACAGTAGGGAATTTTGATGTGGATGCTCAATGTTGATGTAGACCATCAAGAGTTGGGAGCAATCCTTGGAGCTTTGCACTTTCAATACCTGCATGGGTTAGTCCCACACAAGGAACATACAAAGATATCCATAGACATAGAGTGAAATGCACACATTATGATGTCCATGAATGCATTGAATACCTTGTCCCTTGTCTTACCAACAAGAGGGTTTGTGACTCCATGAACTAGTACAAGATGTTGAAGTTGGTTGCACAAGTCCTTGCCATAAATGAATGTGAGTGAAGTTTGTTGGCGGAGTCACCCTCAAGAACTCTCTAGTTCTTCTTCTTTGGGACCCACATCAACTTGATGGGAATCCTTGGAGTTGTAGTAGCACTTGATGAAGTAGAACTTGATGAGGCCTTTGGAACCCACTTGACCAAAGCTTGAGGTGGTCCTTCAAATGAGTCAATCTCTTCTTGATGTTTGTCCTTGCCTTTTAGCTTGTGGTCTTGAGATGGAAGATCATCTTGAGCTTGTGTCCCCTTGAAAGAAGTAGGATCATACTTCTCTTGTTGAGGAACAAACTTCATCTTGGGGTATTGATCTTCCTTCCACTCAACTCCATTGGCATTGAACTTCCGTTCAAAACCAATACCTTGGTTCTTCCGGTGCCTTCCTTGCTTGCGCACAATTTCCTCAAATTGCTTACTCCCGGCAAGGCTCTTGTAGACACCCTTTTCTATAATTCCTTTCAATAAATCATTTTCTTTCTCAAGTGTAACTTGGCTAAGAGAATCATTAGTGGAATCAATAGAACTACTAGAAGCAACAACATTGGATTTAGCATTGTTATTGTTACTACTAGAGGTAGAACCCTTTTTACCCTTGTTACTAGTTTGCTTAGATTTGACTTGTGGCACGAAGGTAGACAAGAGTAAACGTTTGGCAAGATATGAAGAACTCTTCTTTTGAAGATCGTCATTGATAGCTTTTAGAAACTCATGCTCTTGCTCTAAATTTAGCTTCTTGAAGCGTAGCTTGTCATGAGATCTTAGGAGCTCTCTATGATCCTCTTGAGTTGTTTCATGAGCTAACTTAAGAGTGTTTAGTTCTTTAGTTAGACGCTCAATCTCCTTCATAGCATTGTCATTCGTTTCCTCTTGACTATCATGATTACTAGCATTTTCATTATAGCTCACATTACTAGCCTTATCAACAAGTAAATCATCATCACCAAGCAAATCATCCTCATCACTATTAAAGTCAAAGTATTCGGGGTGTGACCTTAGGGCCTTTTGCCATGAAGCATCTTCCAATTCCTTCATTTGGTGAATCAAATAGGTCATAGGAGTTGGAGGATACAAGAGCAAGTCCAGCAACACCTTCATCTTGACTATAGTCGGAGTCGGAGTGATAGCTTCTCTCGGAGTGGTTGTCGGAGTCGGAGCCGGAAATCCATTCACCAACATGAGCTTGATGTCTTCTTCTAGTGTAGCTCTTGGATGACTTGTCCTTCCTTTTCGAATCCTTGCTTCTTCAAGAAGATCTTCGTTCATAACGATCATCCCTACTCCTTCTCTCCTTGTGAGGTGATTCATCTCTTTTATGTCTTCCTCTTGGTGATTCGTCTCTTTTCTTGTGAGGTGCCGTACACTCATTGGAATAGTATTCAGGTCTTCCACAATTGTAGCAATTTCGGTCACGACTAGATGATGTTTTCTCATAATGTCTTGAGCTTGAGCTTCTCTCTTTTCCTTTGTTCTTGTAAAACTTGTTGAATCTTTTCACCATTAGGCTTATCTCTTTATTGGATACTAGCTTGTCGCTTGAAGTTGTGGGAGCATCGATAGAGCCTTCGTAAGCACCACTTGATTTGTTGTGTAGCTCCTCTTTGTCCTTGAGTGACATCTCATGAGCAACAATCCTTCCAATGACTTCCGTGGGCTTGAGATCTTTGTAATTGGGCATCATTTGGATCAATGTGCACACGGTATCATATTTTCCATCCAAGGCTCTAAGTATCTTCTTGATGATGAATTTGTCGGTTATCTCTTCACTTCATAAGCCGGCAATCTCATTTGTGATGAGAGCAAGCCTAGATTACATTTCAGCGACTCCTTCACCATCCTTCATCTTGAACTTGTCAAGTTGACTTTGAAGCACATCCAACTTGGATTCCTTGACGGACTCGGTACCCTCGTGCATATCAACCAAAGTATCCGAAATTTCCTTTGCATTCTCGAGGCGGCTGATCTTGTTGAACTCCTCGGGGCACAGACCGTTGAAGAGAATGTCACAAGCTTGAGCATTGTTGTGACACCCCTGCTCTACCGTGCACTAATCATACACACAAACGTGCACGCTCGAGATCAGAGACTCACGGGAAGATATCACAACACAACTCTAAACTCAAATTTAAACATAAATCTTCATATTACAAACCAGGGCCCACTGGTCAGTGGCCCAGGGCGTCCACGTGACGGCCACGTTGGTCGGACGGCGTTTAAACGCCGGCGCGCACTCCGGCGACCACCGAAGACGGCGGAGACGCGCGGAAACGGCGCACAGGGGGCCATTTGGCCCGGGGTTTGGTTCTACGGGACGGGCGCGACACGCCGCGTCCGATGGTGGTCGTGGAAGGCACGGGGGTGGCCAGAGACGACCGCTATGACGACGGGGAGCGGCGGCGTTCTCGGGCGGAGCTCGGGATCAGCGATGCGGCACGCAAACGAGCAAATGAAGCGGCTAGGGAGGGCCTACGTAGTGCGGTGAGCTCAACGGGCACGAGCCCGTGACCATTTGATCGCCGGAAGCTCGCCGGCGACGAGCTCGAGCGGCGAAGGGCTCGACCACGACGGGGACGGCAGATACTGGTCGAAATCGACGGCGAGAGGAGAGGGGAAACGAGGAGAAGCTCACTGCGAGGAGGTAGGGAATGGCAGCGTGCTCGGGGAGGGCTCGATGTGGCCGGAGACGGCGACGAACGGTGGTGATGCAGAAGAGGTCGTCGGGGTCGGCTTGGTGGCTCCCGACTCCAATGGCTCGGCGCAGCCGATGTAGAGGACGATGGCGGAGCCCTACGGTATTTTGGCTAGGCGTGAGGAGGCCGGTGGCCGTGGGATCGAAGCGGCGATGGCGACGGCAGAGGCGAGCAGCGATGCGAGGGAGAAAGCTGCGCGAGGAGAAGGAGGGAGAGGTGCTAGGGTTCGCCAGGGGGTCGCGGGAGGTGCTCTTATCCACCTCGCGGCGGCAGCGGCGTCGGGGATGCTCGACAGCTGCCCATCGGTGCTCGGGCACGCACGCATGCTGACACGCAGGAGAAGGAGGCGGGAGGAAGGAGAAAGGCCGAGGTGGGCCGGGCCAGGCTGCACTGTGCACTCGAAGCCCGGTGCGCCAGTATGTTTCTCCCCCTTTTCTTTTTCTTTTCTGTTTTAGTCTTTTTACCACTGTTTGCAAATTGTTAGGCCACCATTTGACTTTTATAAAATATGCGATTGGTCAAATCAAATATTAGGCAATATCCAGTACTGCCAGAAATTGCTTGGGGTAATATTTGAATTCACTTGAATTTTTATTAAATAAAAAGGGATTAAATGTTGCTGTTTTGTTACTGTTTAAGGATGTTAGACTCATCTAGGGAATTTAGGTGATGTTGTTTTTCTTAACATAATTAGTTATGGGTTATTTGCTATTTAATGAACATTTTAGTTTCCAAATTGGAACAACTTTTATTTTCAATTTATATTAGAATTTCAATTTGAGTTGGAATTTGAAATGAGATATGATGCAAATGATGATCAAACACTGTTAAACATGATGACTTGGCATTATCAAAAGGGTGATCACTGTAGCTTAATACATGGGGTGTTACAATTCTCCTCCTCTAAAAGAAATTCTCGTCCCGAGAATTAAGAGGTAGGCTGAAAGAGAGCGGGGTATTCTTCACGAAGACGATCTTCGCATTCCCAAGTGGCTTCATCTTCAGAATGATTCGACCACCGAACTTTAAGGAACTTGATTGCCTTCTGACGGGTTCGTCGTTCAGCTTGATCGAGAATGCGGATAAGATACTCTTGATAAGAAAGATCTTCTCGCAATTCAAGCATTTCATGATCAACTGCTCGGATAGGATCCTTGAAGCAGCGACGGAGTTGCGACACATGGAAAACATCGTGAACTTGAGAGAGGTTCGGCGGCAATTCCAATTGATATGCCACTTCTCCATGTCTGGCGAGGATACGGAATGGGCCAATGTAGCGAGGAGCTAACTTGCCCTTGATTCCAAATCGATGAGTGCCCTTCATCGGAGTGACACGAAGGTAAGCTTGTTCGCCAGGTTGATAGACCATTACCTGGTGTTTTCGGTCATAATTGCTCTTCTGACGAGACTGAGCAGCTTTCAAATGTTCACGAACAATGCGGACTTGTTCTTCAGCTTGTTAGATAATGTCCGGACCGAAGAGTGGCCGTTCCCCAGTTTTTGACCAATCAGAGGAGTTCGGCACTTACGTCCATAAAGAACTTCAAATGGGGCCATCTTCAAACTAGCCTGATAGCTATTGTTGTATGAGAATTCAGCATATGGGAGAGATTCCTCCCATTTCTTACCGAATGAGATGACACAAGCTCGAAGCATATCTTCAATCACTTGATTGACTCGTTCAACTTGTCCCTGGGACTGGGGGTGAAAAGCGGTGCTGAAGGACAGATGAGTTCCCATAGCTTCTTGGAACTGTTCCAAAATCTTGAGGTAAAGAGGCTGCCATGATCTGAACTGATCTCCAACAGAACACCGTGGAGTGACACGATTCTGGAAACATAGAAGTCTGCTAACTGGCTAGCAGTGATTGTCTCCTTGACTGACAGAAAGTGAGCAACCTTGGAGAATCGGTCAATGACGACAAAAATAGCATCATGACCCTTCTGCGATCTGGGAAAACCAGTAATGAAATCCATTTCGACTTTGTCCCATTTCCATTCAGGAATAGCAAGTGGTTGCAGAGTTCCAGCAGGCCTTTGATGTTCTACTTTGATGTGATGGCAAACGTCACGCTCAGCGACATAACAAGAAATGTCTCGCTTCATATCAGGCCACCAGTATCTCTGTCGAATGTCTTGGTACATCTTGGTGCTACCGGGGTGAATTGACAAAGGTGTATCATGGGCTTCTTTCATAACATCTGAACAAGAGTCCAGGTTGTGCTTTCTGGGGACCACTAGGCGGCCTTTGAAGAACATGGCACCATCATCATCAACATGGTAGAATGAAGAATTTCCCTTGGAGAGGTATTTCTTAATCTTTTCGACTTCAGAGTCATATTTCTGCCTTGTCTTGATGTTGCACTCGAGGTCCGGTTCAACAACCAGGGTACTGAGATAACCCTGAGGAACAATGTGAAGGTTCAACTTGCGAAGTTCTTCATAAAGAAGGGGTTGTGCTTGCTGAACCGTGAGGTTGTTGCAATAAGACTTGCGACTCAAAGCATCGGCCATTACATTAGCCTTGCCAGGGGTATAAGAAATATCCATGTCGTAGTCAGCTATTGTCTCGAGCCACCTTTGTTGACGGAGGTTCAAATCTGGTTGAGTATACAGATACTTCAGACTTTGGTGGTTCGTTTATATCTCGCAACGATTACCGAGAAGGTAATGTCGCCACAGCTTCAGAGCATAGATAACTGCTGCTAACTCAAGATCATGTGTTGGATACTTATCTTCGTGAGGATGCAACTGACGAGAGCCATAAGCAATCACTTTGCGCTCTTGCATTAGGACACAGCCTAATCCTTGACGAGATGCGTCGCAATATATCACAAAGTCCTTGCAGGAATCAGGGGGAGCTAGCACTGGGGCAGATGTCAACTTATCTTTAAGTGTCTGGAAACTTTCTTGGCACTTTTCCATCCACTCAAACTTCTTGCCTTTGTGGAGCAAATCAGTCAGTGGCTTAGCAATCTTGGAGAAGTTCTCGACAAAACGGCGGCAATAGCTAGCGAGACCGAGAAAACTTCTGACTTGCTTAACAGTTTGCGGAGGAGCCCAGTCAAGAATAGCCTGAACTCGTTCTGGGTTAACAGCAATGCCATCGTTGGAAATCACATGACCAAGATAAGTCACCTCAGATAGCCAGAATTCACACTTGGAAAATTTGGCATAAAGTTGATGTTCTCGGAGTTTCTCCAATACAAGCCGAAGATGTTCGGCGTGCTCTTCTTCATTCTTGGAAAATATAAGGATATTATCCAAATAAACCACGACGAATTTGTCGAGGTAGTCCATGAAGATATAGTTCATCAATCGAGAGAAGGTTGCTGGAGCATTAGTTAATCCGAAGGACATGACGGTATACTCGTATGATCCATAACGGGTAACGAAGGCGGTCTTCGGAATATCCTCTTTACGAACTCGGATCTGATGGTAACCCAACCTTAAGTCGAGTTTAGAGAACACAGAGGATCCAGCAAGTTGATCATAAAGATCGTTGATCCGGGGAAGTGGATATTTGTTCTGGATTGTTGCTTGGTTAATAGGCCAATAGTCCTGGACCAATCGGTTAGTTCCATCCTTCTTCTTATCAAAGAGAGAAGGTGCTCCCCAGGCAGAGGAACTTGGACGAATGAAGCCTTTACGAAGTGATTTGTCGATCTCCTCCTTAAGCTCAAGGAGTTCATGCGGTGGCATCTTGTAGGGGCGCTTAGCAATAGGAGTGGTGCCTGGTTTCAAGTCGATGACGAATTCAACGGCTCTAACAGGGGGTATTCCTGGTAGTTCTTCTGGAAAGACGTCCGGAAAATCGCGAACGACTGGAACGTTCTCAATTCCCTCAAGAGGTGAAGCGTTCAAAGCATTCAGAGCATATATCTGAGCTTCGGCATTCCGGGTAACTCGGGCGGTGTAGTTCACTATCTCGTCGGAGGGGTGAAGGAGTTGGACGACTTTGGTGGCACAATTGATCGAAGCAATGTGAGCTTTCAACCAATCCATTCCCAGAATGAGGTCTATGGTGGAAGACTTCAGAACGATGGGGGAGGCAAGGAACTCTAATCCTTCAATTTCGACAGTGACGATATGTGCGATCATGTCAGCATGACAGTGGGCCCCGGGAGTTTTAACGACTAATGGAGTATGCATCTTTTCATATTGTATGCCATGCATGAATGCAAATGCTCCAGAGACGAATGAATGTGATGCTCCTGAATCAAATAAAACAGAAGCGAGTACTGAGTTAACGAGGAGGGTACCCATCACAGTTTCAGGTTGATCCTGAACTTCTTCAATATCGACGTGGTAAGCCTGTCCACGACCATAAGCAGCAGACCCAGTATTATAGTTGCGGGTCTGGTTGTTTCCACGGCCATTGCCACGGCCAGTAGGAGGAAGTGCTAACTGAGTTTGATTCTAGCGGCAGTCTTTGGCAAGGTGACCTGGGTGGCGACACTTGAAACACAGACCATCTTCAGGACGAAGAGGAGCAGCACGTGGTGGAGCACCTTGAGCTCTCGGCTGCCTCGGTGGTGGAGGAGGCAGACGGGGTGCCACATAGGAAGGCCTCAGCGCAGGGGCATTTGGACGATACATGCTGTTGGGAATCCAGATTTTACACCTTTGTCCTGAGCTCGAAGATGAGCCAACATCACGATTGCGCTTGAGCGATTCCCTATGTTCCATCTGAGCGGTCTCAACCTGGATAGCCTTGTTCACCAGGGTGGCGAAGTCGGCGAAGTCATGAACAGCAAGTGCAAGCTTGAGGTCTGGGTGGAGTCCGTCGCGGAATTTCTCCAGTCTGCGAGCATCTGTGGCAATGTCTTCTTCAGCATAGTGGGACAGATTAAGGAATTCCCGCTGATAAGCTTCGACAGTGTTACTGCCCTGAGTAAGGTTGCGAAACTCTCTTTTCTTCCGGTCCATGATTCCCTGAGGAATGTAGCGGGCGTGGAAAGCAGTCTGAAACTCGTTCCAGGTAACGACTGTCCCAGCAGGTAGTGAACTCTTGTGGGTGTGCCACTATTGAGCAGCGGCACCCTTCAAGAAGTAGGACGCGAAGGTGACAAGGTTGGCGGGGGCGGCATTGGCAGACTGCATCTCGTATGTGATGTCGCGAAGCCAGTCATCAGCATCCAGTGGCTGTTCAGAGTTGCGGAAAACAGTAGGGCTGAGATGCACAAACTCCTGCAGAGTTATTGGAGCAGGTTGCGGATTCTGAGCATTCTGGTTCTGGTGCGGAAACTGAGCCATGATCCCAACCATGAACTGGCGGTTCAGCTTGAATTGCTGCATCATAGCTGCCATATAGTCTGGCGGTGGTGGCTGCTCGGGAGCACGGCCACGACCACGACCACCTGGTCTAACCATCCTGCTAAAGATTTAACAGGGGGTAGTTTAGTAAAAACAACTGCAAGTGTCTTAGAGACAAGTATGATGTAACACGACAATGAACAAGTAGTGCAATAGATTCATAACAGTAGTCAATTAAGACATACAGATCCATACACAAAGTCGTTACATGCGGAGAGCATAAGTTCGGAAATCCAAACAGCTAGACATACTAGGCGGCGCGCAGGCACGCGATAGGGAATACAACAACAGGACATAGCAAAGGCTACATCAACGTCGGGGAAAACCACTGAAACCATGTAACTGCAGGTGCGGACGATGAGTGTCCATGGCAGGAAGGTCCTGCGCTCCGTGAGCACTCTGATGCAGAACCCGGTGTCGAACTGGAAGAAGAGGTCCACGTGCGGGTGTGTGTGACCTCCAACAGCAGGCCAATCGATACCTGAAGGCATCTGAGTCATGCGCGGGTAAAGGATGTACTCTGGATGTATCCTTGCACGAACAACTGGTAGCAACTGTGTCATAGCCTCGTAGAGTCGTGCTCGAGTGGCAAACAACTCGACGGCAAGAGCCCGGGCAGTGCGATCCAGAGCTTGAGTGCACTGAATCAAAACCTGAGGGTCGTATCGACGTCGCTCGTAAGGGGCACAGACAGCTGTGTAGTATCCGGTATCATCACCAACAGGGGCATACGGGATGTATCGGAACTCGGAGTCATCCAAGCGACTATGCTCGCCACGAAGACATGCGACAGCAGAATGGGCAGCGTCATGGACTGCCATATCAATCATCACGCCGATACCGTGAAAAGTGTGCAACTCAGTGACGGAGTCGTTCCGCTCATCAAAGATACGAACATCAGCATGATACTGCTCCTGGTTGAACTCGCGGAAATCCTCGTAAACCATGTACTCGGGGTACCAGTGGTAGCCCAATCTGGTCAGGAGGGCTATTAGGATAGCTGGAAAACCAGTCGCATCACGAGCCCAAGTCCGCAGTACAAGCTGCGTCGCAGGGCGCGGCGGAAACAAGCGATCCATCTGAAACAGAGGAAATTTCAAGATTGTCAAATGACAGTGAGTGAATTCTTGCATCGTGCATTCAAGAAAGTAACTTGCAGATAATCAAAGCTCCGGGTGAACGTGATCACGAGAACCTAGAATCAGAGTTAGTAAGTTTTTAACCCGAATAGAGGAGAGAGTAGAATCCCAGAGTATAGAAGAGGAATAAAAGATCCTAATACCACCCGTTGACGACGTGGGCCCGTAAGCCACACAGCCATGTTAGTAAAACAGTTTTTTCAAAGACTAGACTCAACTTCGACCAAGGAATTGGAAGGGGGCTTCCTACAGGCAGTCGGCTCTGATACCAACTTGTGACGCCCCTGCTCGACCGTGCACTAATCGTACACGCAAACGTGCACGCTCGAGATCAGAGACTCACGGGAAGATATCACAACACAACTCTAAACTCAAATTTAAACATAAATCTTCATATTACAAACCAGGGGTCACGAGGACCCGAATACATAAGTCATACAAACAAATAATATCTGGGTACAGACATAGTTAGTCAAGTTTGCCTTAAGAAGGCTAGCACAAACAACGACACTGATCGAAAAGGCGAAGGCCTCTTGCCAAGGGCCTCCGAACTACTCCTGGTCGGCGGGTGTCGGTACCAAAACCGGCAGATCTCGGGTAGGGGATCCGAACTATGGGTCTAGGAATCAATGGGTAACAGGGAACGTAGAGATAGCGATTTACCCAGGTTCGGGCCCTCTCGAAGAGGTAATACCCTACGTCCTGCTAGATTGTATCGATGTGATTGTATGAAGGTTACAGAGTTGATCTACCTCGAGATCGGTTGGTCTAAACCCTAGGCTATGGATATGATGATCCTCTACGGTCTAAACCCTCTGGTTTATATAGACACCAGGGGGTCCTAGGGTTACATATAGTCGGTTACCATCAAGGGATCAACATGCCGGCCACGCCAATTATTGCTTGGAGGAGACGCCAAGTCTTCGGAGGTTTCCTTCTGATACACGGGGTCGCCCACAGTCCGGCCTTCCATCGATGAGTAGAGGACGGCCCACCAGCCCGGCCTATGAGAGATAGGCCAGCGGCCCGAGTACCCCCTAGTCCGGGACACCCTCAGTAGCCCCCGAACTAGCCTCCAATGCCGAGGTAGACAATCTTCAGCAGCTTCATGCTTCAATGGTCTTCGGCTTGGGTGGCGAGTTCCTCCCTTTACCTGTATTTCGTTTAACAGTAGTTCGGCCACCAATAGCTCGATTGCCGAAGAATCCTCCAATGGGCGAGGCCCCGTGGGGCCCGCCATACCGCTTTTCTTCGCCCAGAATCAAATGACGACCCTCGATTTCTGCGCACCCACGGAATGCGAGTGGCCTGATGGGTTTTTACAAAAATGCCCCTTTAATAGGCTAAGGGCACGGAGGTTGACGCACCGCACCCCTTGCCATTCTTCCTCACATCCTCGCGAGGTCGCGGCCAGCAAATAATGGCGAGCGTCCCAGGCTCTTCCTCACGCCCTCACGGCTCCCGTCAAGGTGATTGGGCGAGCTGCTCCGTATCCCTTATGCGTTTACGCAGGCTTGAGACGCAGGGATATCTTCCTGCTTCAGATCTCGCATCCACCCGTCCCGGATTGACTTCCGCAGACGGGGAGGCCCTCGCAGAGAACTTTCCTTCCCCTCACGGGGAGGAAAGGGTGTGCTTCGTGCCCTTCCTCTTATGAGGGATAGGTTTCCCCATTCATCCTTTCTTGAGGGGTTTACTAGAGTTTTACGGGATTCAACTTCACCACCTGACCCCAGGATCAATTCTTCATATATCGGGCTTCGTCGCTCTCTGCGAGATGTTCCTGGGCTGCGAGGCCCACTTCGAGTTGTGGAGGAAGTTCTTCTGCCTCGTCCCCCGTACCCGAGGAGGGACACTCTACGAGGTCGGCGGGGCTGAAGTATGGCGGATCGCCGGAACCGGATACCCCGTAGGGACTCCAAAGAAAGATGCCGAAGAATGGACTTCGGAATGGTTTTATATCGAAGACGTCCCCCTATTTGATCCAGTCCGGAGGGGGCTGCCCGAGTTCTCATTGGTCCCACCGAAGAAGCGGTTCAACTGGCGCCCGAAGAGTCCTTCTCAAGAGGAAAGCGCCGAAGTGACTCGGCTGGCCGCTCAAGTGAGGTGGCTGGCCCACAACGGGCTAACCATTATTGATGTGACGGCCGCAGCCATTGCTCGGTGCGTCCAACCTCTCCAACAGAGAATGCACCCGCTTTGGTGCTACAACGGGGAAGATGATGCAACCCGGTACAAACGGAAAGTACGTGCCGACCAGGCGGCGATGGCGGCCATACTGGCCGATCTCTTGAAAGGAGAAGAGCAGGAATTCGCTCGGTTAAGGCCCAAGGAAGGCTTCGCGAGCTACAAACCCATTGAAATGGTGAGTATGACCACGTTTTATAGTTCGGAAGGTACCCCAAATTTTTCTTAACCGGAATCCCATCTTGTCCGAACAGAACTGGAGGCATTGGATCGAGACAGTGAGCTGCCCTGCTCCTCAACCGAAGAATTACTCTCGTGATGATGATCCTGGGTTTCATGACGACCCTGAAACATCGATTAATTTCGAGGAGGGGGTCTTCTACCAGGAGAGCCTTGACGGTTCCAAGGTGGCCCTTTTGGCCGATCATCCTAGAGCGCTTCCCTCCTCCGCTGTAAGTGGTCAATGGGCTTTCTCTTGAAAGAAAAACTCAGCCTCTGTTGCCCCGAATACACTGACACCTACTCCCAAGGGTCACCGCACGACGTGCCGAATAGTCACAAGGGCGGCGCCAGCATCCCCAGCGACGAGTAGTCGTGGGGTAACCAGACGCGTGGCCCCAACGGGAGCTACATCACCTGCGCCCCGCCCGAAGAGGTAACGCATCCGCCGTACCATCATAGCCTCCATCTTTGACATCCACCACACATGCCAATAATTTTCTCCATGGTGTCCTGTAGAAGATATGTGGAACCGCCCTCGGCTGGGGATGCTGCAGAGGCGCCGAGGGGTGACTCAAACCCGAGGTCGCCAGCTGTAGCCGGAGTTACTCCGGGGGTCCCTACCGAGGACCAGCATCCCGAGGACTCAGGTGGCGTTTCGGTCACTAACTCCGAGGTTGAAAGTGTGATGAATCATCGGCGGCGTAAGGCGTCACTTCGGCACCCCGCGTTTTCTGATCAGGAGTTTAATGCCCTTAGCTCGGTAGACGCGTACCTTGGTGCTACCCGAACGGGACTCGAAGGGGCCGTGAAGCTCCTGTCTACTAATATGCAGGTATGGTAATAGTTTTGACAACTAGTATCTAACCCAGTAGCCCCCGAGCCTTAATTTGGGCGGGACGGCCGAGTTAAGGGTCTGACATATATAATGCCCTGCTATCGTGCAGACCGTTCGGGAGCAAAACGAAAAGTTGTCCCAGGACCTCAAACAGGCGTGAACAGAGTTACAGTCTGTGAAGGCCGAGCTAGAGGGTGTGAAGAAATTCACCAGAGAGGCACATGGTAAGTACCGAACTCAAAGTTGTAATAGAAAATTTGATGGAACACCTCTGCTAATGAAAGATGATTCCATAGCAGCCGAGTCGATAAATCAGCTGCGGAAGGATCTGGACACTGCCAGAGAAGCTCAAAGGTATGCGGAGTCTCAGCAAGAAGCTGGCTACCATGTGCTTTCCCGAAGTTATGAGGAGAGGGATAAGCTGAAGGCGGAAGGCGAACAACAGGCTCAAGAAATCAAAAGTTTGAAAACTCAACTGACCCTATCCCAGGGAGAGAACCAGAGACTGAAAGTGGGCATGTTCGGTGAGTGCGACCCAGTACTTTCAGTTCATAAACTGTACGTAGGAGACAGCAATATGAACAACGCCGCGTCTCATTATAGTTCTTCTAACCGGATGCCCTGAAGAGGAGGCCGGCACTCTTGGGCGGGACCTGCTGAAGGAACTATCTGCCGTGCACGAGCGGGCCCGAAAGGCCATGAAGAGCATGTTCAAGGCATTGTGTCCTGGTGAGGTGGCTCCGGAAGGGATGACCGAACTCACAAATCGATTCAAAGGAGCTCGGCGACGCTTTGAGCTATGGAAGATGTCATCTTGTCGTGAAGGAGCACGGGAAGCTTGGGCGATGATCAAGACTCGCTTCACCAAGCTAGAACCGGAGCATTTAGCCAGGGTTGGGCCAGTAGGGCCAGATGGGCAAGAAGTGCCCGTGCATCTGGTATATGACCAGGTTATGCCCGCAGCTCGGCTGTCCCAAGCAGATTGTGCTCTGGAGACCATAATAGATGGTATTGATCAAGATTAACACTGTGACTCTATGTATCTATGTACTTTACATCAAGTGATCTCCAAACCGTGCGTAAAACGTTGTCTTAACCAGCCATCGGCTTCCGCCTCCTCGGCCAGGAGCCGAGGAGTGCTTCCTACTGTGTGATCCAAAAACAACGGAAACACTTCGGAGAACGAGGCAATCCGGCTATGTGGTGCAAACAGACAAAAAACGTGCTTGGGGAGTTATGTTATATTACTGTTTAACGTAAGAAACATCTTCCGACGAAAATAATTCCGCTATGGGTCCCTTTCGTCGGGTTACCGCGTTAGCCGTGGATGGATAACCGAAGACCCGAAGTAGACGGGGATGGTTACGTTGGGAAAATACCCCGGAAACTTGGTGATAGATACCAAGTATTTTCACTTCCCTCGTGGCCGACCAACTATGTTCTTAAGAACGCTAGCTTTCGGCTTCACCCGTCTGAGGTACGTACCCGGGAAATCCGGTTGTAACAATCACAGAGGTGCTCCCTTTACTCCCTAGCCGAACAATTGGGAACGTAGGGGGTAAACACATGGGCGAGGCAACCCAACTTGGCAAAATCTTAAGTCAAATTGATGCATATAGTGGCTTTAAAACGAGGCGGGAAGGTTGCAAACTCGAAAAGACGGATGATTGCATAAATAAAATATGATGGACTCCGTAAAAGAAGCCCACAGGTAACAGCGTGTGGTACATTCAAAGATGTTTGCCGAAAAAAACTTAAAGTAGTTCGGCATAGCCGAACACAACCCGGAGAGACTATTGACTAGAAAAGATAAATCCTAGAAGGATGAGCCGAACAAGGCGAGGTAGCGGAGTTAGCCGTAGAAACGTCGCAGCCGAGCTGCGTTCCATGGGTTTGGTTCGAGGCGGTCGTCCTTTGGGTCGCGGAGACGATAAGCTCCGCCCGCGAGTACTTGGTCGATTATGAAGGGCCCCTCCCATTTGGGCAACAGCTTATGCTTCTGCTTCTCCGGGAGGCGCATGACTAGATCGCCAACGTTGTAGGCCTTTGCCCGTACTTCCCTGCTCTGATAACATCTGGCCTGCTGCTGATAAAAAGCAGAACGAGCCCGAGCTATGTCGCGCTCGCCCTCCAGGGCGTCCAGGTCATCTTGCCGATCCAGCTCGGCCTCCTTTTCTTCATACATACGCACCTGAGGGGCGTCATGAATAAGGTCGCAGGGGAGTACGGCTTCTGCCCCATACACCATCAAAAACGGTGTGTAGCCCGTGGATCGATTAGGGGTGGTGCATAGGCCCCACAGTACGGAGTCAAACTCCTCGACCCAATGGCAGTCGGATTCTTTTAAAGATCGGACCAAACGGGGCTTGATGCCGCTCAAGATTAGCCCATTAGCTCTCTCGACCTGTCCATTAGACTGTGGGTGATACACCGAGGCATAGTCGAGCTTAATGCCCAAATTAGCGCACCAGTCTTTGACTTCCTGGGCGGTAAAATTGGATCCGTTGTCCGTTATTATGCTATGAGGGACACCGTAACGGTGTACAACGCCGGATATAAAATCGATGACCGGCATAGACTTGGCTGAAGTTACCGGTTTCGCCTCAATCCATTTAGTAAATTTATCTACCATGACGAGTAGATTTTTCTTTTTCTTGGTCCCCCCTTTAAGTGGTCCGACCATGTCCAGCCCCCAGACCGTGAAAGGCCAAGTAATCGGTATCGTCCGAAGGGCCGTGGGAGGCATATGGCTCTGATTTGCGAAGAGCTGGCATCCAGCGCAATGCTGGACCAATGTTTGGGCGTCTGTTCGGGCAGTGGGCCAGAAGAACCCTGCTCGGAAAGCCTTGCTGACCAAGGCCCGGGCTGCCGCGTGGTGACCGCCCATGCCAACGTGAATCTCGGCCAGCAGCTGCCTTCCCTCCTCTTCGGATATACATCTTTGAAGGACGCCAGTAGTGCTTTTCTTATATAGTTCTCCCTCGTGGACTTTATAGGCTTTAGATCGTCGAATGATACGCCTTGCCTCAGTCTGGTCGGCTGGTAGTTCTTGGCGGAGGAGGTAGGCGAGGAAGGGCTCGGTCCATGGCGTGATTACCACCATGACTTCATGAGCTGAAGACGTCATTTCAATTGCCGAGCCCCCGATAACTTCTTCGTCTGGTTCAATAGGCGGAGGGACGAGCTCTCCTGATGTATTGGGTTCCGAGCCCTGGGCTTCCTCCTGCCACACCACGGACGGCTTGAAGAGTCGTTCTAAAAAGGTGTTCTCAGGGACACGGTCGCGCTTGGCGCCCATTCGGGCAAGGATATCGGCAGCTTGATTGCTGTCTCTAGGTATATGGTGAAACTCCAGTCCTTCAAAACGGGCGGAGATTTTCAGGACGGCGTTGCGGTATGCTATCATTTTCGGGTCTTTTGCGTCGAATTCGCCGTTGACTTGAGAGATGGCGAGATTAGAATCTCCCCGTACCTCGAGCCGCTGTATGCCCATTGACACCGCAATCCGAAGTCCATGTAGCAGAGCCTCGTATTCGGCTGCGTTGTTGGAGTCGGTGTACATGATCTGGAGTATGTACCGAATATTGTCGCCAGTGGGGGATGTGAGGACCACTCCAGCCCCCAGTCCGGCGAGCATTTTGGAGCCGTCGAAGTACATCGTCCAATGTGAGTATGTGCTGTACTCCCTAGGGAGTTTGGCTTCCGTCCATTCCGCAACAAAATCAGCCAAAACCTGAGATTTAATAGCTCGGCATGGTCGATATATGATTTCAAAGGGGAGGAGTTCTATAGCCCATTTGGCTATGCGGCCGGTGGCATCTCGATTGTTGATTATGTCATTCAGTGGTACTTCGGATGCTACCGTAACCGAGCACTCCTGGAAGTAATGGCGGAGCTTTCGGGATGCCATGAAAACTGCGTAGGCGATCTTCTGGTAATGCGGGTACCTCGTTTTACACGGGGTGAGCACTTCGGATACGTAGTACACAAGCTTCTGCACCTGGAGCTTGTGACCGTTTGCCTCTCGTTCGACGACGAGAACCGCACTGACCACCTGATTCGTCGCCGAGATATATAGCAGCATTGGCTCGCCCAGGCCGGGTGCTGTCAAGATCGGGTTGCTGGCTAGTAGAGTTTTTATTTCTTCGAGTGCTGCCGCCGCTTCACTGGTCCATTCGAAGTTCTTTGTCCGTTTGAGCAATTTATATAGCGGTAAGGCTTTTTCTCCGAGGCGTGAGATGAAGCGGCTTCAGGCTGCAACAGTGCCGGCAAGTTTCTGGACGTGTTTTAGCTTAGTGGGGATAGCCCGCTCGGATAGTGCCCGTATTTTCACTGGGTTGGCTTCTATTCCTCTATGGGAAACGATGAATCCGAGCAGCTTACCGGCCGGTACTCCGAAGACGCACTTTTCCGGATTGAGCCGTATATCGAAAGTCCGAAGACTATCAAAGGTTTGTCGGAGATCGTCCACCAGCTGGCTGACGTGTTTGGTTTTGATAACCACGTCGTCCACATAAGCTTCGACTGTTTTGCCGATTTGTTTTTCCAAACATGTTTGAATCATGAGCTGGTATGTAGCCCCTGCATTCTTTAATCCAAAGGGCATTGTGTTAAAACAGAATGGCCCATAAGGAGTGATGAACGCAGTGGCCGCTTGGTCGGACTCCTTCATTTTAATTTGATGGTATCCGGAGTAAGCGTCGAGGAAACACAGTGAATCATGCCCGGCGGTGGCGTCTATGATCTGGTCTATGAGGGGCAAGGGGAAAGGATCCTTAGGGCAGGCCTTGTTTAAATCCTTGAAATCGACACACAACCGCCAGGACTTATCCTTCTTTGGTACCATGACCAGATTGGCCAACCACTCTGGATGTTTGATGTCCCGGATGAACCCGGCTTCGAGCAACTTTGCCAGTTCCTCACCATAGCCTGACGCTTGGGTTCGGAAAACCGACATAGAGTGTGTTTGACGGGCTTGAAACCTTTAATGATGTTCAAGCTGTGCTCGGCTAATCTACGCGGGATCCTTGGCATGTCTGACGGGTGCCAGGTGAAGATATCCCAGTTTTCATGTAAAAATTTGCGCAGCTCTTCATCGACCGCGGGGTCCAGCTAAGCTCCAATGGACGCCGTCTTGTTGGGATCTGTTGGGTGCACTTAGAATTTGACGATTTCATCCGCTGGTTTGAAGGACGTGGATTTGGGCCTTTTGTCGAGGATTATGTCGTCCTTATCCACCGTTGAGCGGAGCGCGGTCAGTTCTTCGGCTGCGAAGGCTTCGGACAACGCTTCGAGGGCGAGGGATGCTGTTTTGTTCTCGGCCCGAAGAGCTCTGTCCGGATCACTTATTACTATGATCACGCCGTTTGGCCCTGGCATTTTAAGCTTCATGTACCCGTAATGTGGGACTGCATGGAATCTTGCGAAGGCATCGCGCCCTAATAAGGCATGGTAGCCATTGCGGAAGGGCACGATGTGGAAAAGTAATTCCTCGGATCGGTAGTTCTCGGGAGTTCCGAAGACCACATCAAGAGCTACTCGGCCACTAGAACGCGCCTCCTTTCCGGGGATGATCCCTCGAAAGGTGGTGTGGCTTTGCTAGATGCGGGATCTGTCGAACTGCATTTTGTCCAAGGTGTCCTCGTAAATGAGGTTTAGCCCGCTACCGCCGTCCATTAACACCTTTTGGAGTCGGAATCCATCCACTATGGGATCAAGGACAAGGGCGGCAGCGGCTCGAGTAGGGAAGGACCTCGGCTGGTCTTGTTCACTAAAAGTGATGGGTGTGTCTGTCCAGGAGTCTGTCTCTGCCACGTGGTGAATTTGAGCGAGCTCTCGAAGAGCTCTCTTCCTCTGATTCTTCGAGGAGTATGTCTCGTAGATTGTTAAGATTTCGGCGGCGTCATCAAGGGGCGTTGCTGGACTTTTATTTGAGTACGGACCTCCGAGGATGACTTCGCCGCTCTTGGCGACTTGCCTGACCACCCAGCAAGCTCGAAGGCTGTGGGTTGGGTTTGTGTTGAGGAGGACAGAGTGTATGGGGCACGGTTTATCCAGCAGTCCATCAAGGACCGTTCTGGATCTTGTCAGGGGTTTCGTCCTTTTCTCGGATGGCTCGTATTGGGGTGTCCGGCGAGGGTATGCGCGTTTTGCCCGAGCTCGGTTTGGCTCCTCTGTACGGATTGACTCCGTTTGCTCGAGCTGAGACTGCCAAGCATACTCCATGGCGCAGTATTTTGACACTAGATCCGATAAAGCAGAGAAATTTTGGATGTGGCGGCGGGCGAGGGCGTTTTAGACGCCCTCGTCTCTGCAGTTCTGTCGGAAGATCTCCAGAATGTCCTTGTCGCAGACGCCCTCGTCTCTGCAGTTCTGTCGGAAGATCCACAAAAGTGCCGAACTGTCTCTCCAGGCTGTTGCTTAACGTACATCAGGTCCCATATGTCGGGCCGTCCTGAGTTATCTGGACAGTAGTCAATGTGGGGGTGGGCGGGATAAAGAATTTGATCCCAGCGGAGTGTGAGTTCGGAGTCTTGGCGGCCGGGTCCTGGATTGACATGGAATCCAATGCGCCGAGCTCTGGATAATTAACCGGGCGCGGGTGCGTGGATACGGAATTGTGTGCTGAACCAGACTTCGGCTCTAAACCATCTCCGGAGCGGAGTTCGGCTGCCGAGCTGGAGGATGAAGCCTGCTGGTCGGAAACTTGCACCTCATGCGCTTTCGGTTCTGAGGGAAGGGGTGAGCCCTCCGCGGGGCCTTCGATAGTGGCGACCAAGTGAGTGGTGGCTGGGGTGTGAATTTCCTTGTCGTCGGGTTTAAGCCCGATCTGATCGTAGACCGAGGACTGGCCATCGGTGAATTCCAGGGCCTGGATCCGATCTAGTATCCCGTTTAATAACGAGAAATCCGTCGGCTCCAAGTTCTGGCAGTTTGCGGGGTCAACCCGTAATGTGGCCGTGACGGGGGCGTCTGAATCCGCCCTATAGTCATGTTCGGCGGAGGCTGATCTTCGGCAGCCGAGCGCGGGGATTAGGTCCGGGCTCAAGGCTGGATCCGCAGTGGCGGCCGTCCCAGTAGTGGGGTTGGCCGTAATCGAAGTCGATGCTTCAGGATTTGTGGGTCCTTCAGGCGAGGCTGAGGACCCCGTGAGGATAAGATCTCCCCGAGAGTCGGCGACGAATTCTAAGTTTCCGAACCTGATCTCCTGGTCGGGGGTGAAGCTGTTGACCTGGCCAAGGTGACCGGCCGGATCGGCGTGTAGCATGACGCTGCCGAACGCGAAGAGCTGGCCGGGAACGAAAGTGTCCATGCGGCTAGCGCTGTTGCTGATGATTAGGCGAGCCATTGATCCTTGGTGACCCGCGGTGGAACTCTCAATGAAAGCACCAATGTCGGTACCAAAACCGGCAGATCTCGGGTAGGGGATCCGAACTATGGGTCTAGGAATCAATGGGTAATAGGGAACGTAGAGACAGCGATTTACCCAGGTTCGGGCCCTCTCTAAGAGGTAATACCCTACGTCCTGCTAGATTGTATCGATGTGATTGTATGAAGGTTACAGAGTTGATCTACCTCGAGATCGGATGGTCTAAACCCTAGGCTATGGATATGATGATCCTCTATGGTCTAAACCCTCTGGTTTATATAGACACCAGGGGGTCCTAGGGTTACATATAGTCGGTTACCATCAAGGGATCAACATGCCGGCCACGCCAATTATTGCTTGGAGGAGACGCCAAGTCTTCGGAGATTTCCTTCTGATACATGGGGTCGCCCACAGTCCAGCCTTCCATCGATGAGTAGAGGACGGCCCACCAGCCCGGCCTATGAGAGATAGGCCAGCGGCCCGAGTAACCCCTAGTTTGGGACACCCTCAGCGGGCTCAACGTAGTAGTAGTAGCCTTCGGGGATCTCCTGCTCCTGGGCTCCGCCGTCTAATCGCAGCAATCGGGTATGGGAAAAGAAGTAGCAAAGCAACCGTGAGTACTCATCCAAAGTACTCGCAAGACTGACATCAGAACTATACTAAGTATGCATAGGTATCAAAGGAATGGGGCTATATCTTTGGACTAAACTGCAGAAATGCCGGAACAGAGGGGGAAAGGCCTAGCCTAACGAAGACTAGCATCTTGAAGCATTTCTTGCAGCATCAGAAGAGAGTAGAGCAAGATAATATATCATCAATCATATGTTAGTATTGCCCTGGGATCCTTCCTCGACTACCCTGCGAGAAAGTGATCCCGAGAGCAGTAGTATCAGTTTAACAATATAATAGTATCCATTTGTAGTTGTAGCAGATCATGATACAACTCTGAGCGTCCTGTTACCGTGGACATGGCTATTCGAATAGATAACTTCCCTGCAGGGGTGCACTACTGTTACCCAACATGCTCGATCACATCTGGCCGGACACACTTGCTGGGTAATGCCCGGCCTCGGGTAATCGACACGACGCAGTCCTACCTAGGCTCAGCAGAGAGGTCAACACGCCGGTCTAATCTTAAGTGCGAAGGGGTCTTGGGCCCATCGCCCTCTGCACTCCTGCACGTTGCAACACTGGCCGGGGCCCAGGCGCGACACTGTATACACAAGTGACGTAACCAGCCCACCCCAGCAATCAGCCCGCATCTCTGAGCTGTGACATCTGAAGAGCTTTCGGCTGATACATACAACGTAGAGGGCCCCATTAAACCATTATCCCACGTGGTGGTAGTGCGTATAAGGCCAGCGGCCTACTCAGATCAAATACCCAAATCCGTTAGGCGTGTTTAGTAACTCGCAGAGACGAACAGGATTCCTGTCGCTCCGACTTGGTAACACACGGCTCGCGGGTGCTCTTGGAGCCGACCCGTCTTTATCAAATGACAGTAGTAAAGTCAAAGTACCCGTGTGTCCAAAGTATCGAGAAGGAATCCGAGGAATCACCCTTGATGGATTCCCACTCGAAGTATCGGTCAAGGTGAACCCGGAGGAATCACCCTCGATGGATTCACACAGGAGGAGTTGCACGATGGAAGCTTTATCGGAGGTGATGAAAAAGGAATCACCCTCGGTAACCCACAACCGGATAGCTATTCTACAGAGGCATCATCGGAAGTGAGATAAGAGGTATCACCCTCGGCACTCGGTGGTAGCTCTGCAGAGTCGAACAACTTAGGGGGAATGTGCGGTGATATATTGGTCTCTGACCGTCGATCATACTGATTGAGTCACTGGTGGAAAAGCGTGGCAACAAGGACAAGGGTGTGGGGCCATTGATGTATCACTAACCAGCCTATACTAAGCATATAGGATAACAGGTAAAGTATCAACAACAGGTTACTAAACCAGGCTATGCATCAGAATAGGAACTATCAGAACAATAATAGGGGCAATTCTAATGCAAGAATAAGAGGGAAAGAATAGGCGATATCTGGATGATCAAGGGGGTTTGCTTGCCTGGAAGCTCTGCTGAGAGGGGCTGGTCGTCTGAAGGCTGCTCGTCTGGAGCGTAGTCGTACTCAGCTGCATCGGCGACGGTCTCGGAATCTATCGGGAGAGAAGGAGGGGGAAGGAACAATAAATTCACGGCAACAATGCAACAGCGATGCATGACATGCCTAAATGATATGCAGAGGTGATATATTGCCTATCTAAATATTTAGAGGAATTAGGAATTTATTTGGATTTATTTTATCAAGGTTATGCACTATTCATCTATCGAATACGGGCAAAAAGTTCCATGTTCATCTAGATAGGAGTGATGGTCAAGCATTTTGACCACATATTCGGATTCTTCATATTTTTCTGATTATTTTTCATATATAAATTATTTTCATCCGAGTTACGGTTTAATTTATATGATTTTTCAAAGTTTTAATCATTTTCTGGAATTTCTGAAATTATTTAATTCGAATTATCCAAAACAGTAGCCAGTGACGTCAGCATGACATCAGCATGTGAAAGAACATGTGCTGCCCCCATGTTTGGTTTTGGTAATTGATGACAATCCCTATGGACCAATGGTTGCCTTGAGTTATATTTGAAGGATTTATCCATAGGCTTTGCTTGTAGACCATTTGTTGGTCTCAAGGTGATTTGAAGAAGAATATGTGTTGACCAAGGGGTTATTCAAGGAGTTATCCAAAGATTGGTCATGTAAGAGATGAGCCTATTGCAAGCATGTCTTGAAGAAGAAGATTGTGTGAACATTCATGTGTACCTTCAAGACATCATCCTAATGAAGAGAGTGGAAAGATTCAAGGTTGATCAAGACTAAATATGAAGAGTGATTCAAGTTGATCAACACACAAAGCGTAGAAGATGTACCGAGTGGGATCAAGTGATCTCACGGTATGGTAAGCATTGTCCATTACGCTTTGTGTACTAACCCATGTTCTATGCGAGAGTTCTATGTGGGGTTAGGTATGTTTCCATGGGCTTGCGTCAAGAGGAAGATCTCATTCAACCCATGGAGGATGACATCAAGTGGTGATCGTCATCAAGATTGCGGTGTGCAAGTTCAAGTGGAGCATCACGAAGAGATCACATGCCTGAAGCTTGCCGTCCATTGTGGTGACAATGGACTTGTGAAGATGTGCCGAAGAGTGGCTCACCCATAGTGGAGTATGGGGGAGCAAACTACTAGTCTTCATCGAGCCGGCGCAATCAAGAAAGGTGATCCAACTTGAGGAGGTCAAGATCGTCATCATCTAGCTCAAGTGGACTATGCGCAAGGCAAAGGTTTGCCCTTGATAGGTTTTCTATTTTACCGGTCTCATGGTGGTAGTTGGGAGACCGGGTTATAGGATCGATAGCCATACTATCAAGGGGGGCTCTCGGATGAGTAGCTTGATCGTATCATTCATAGAGAGCTCAAACCATTGCATCCTTGCATCATCCTTCTTGGTTCTTGTTTGGTGTTTCTCTTTGTGAGTCTTTGAGCTTTTGGTCACCTTCATGACAAGCTCAAGTTCATCGAGAACGGATTTCGTTTGCTTCTTCTAGTATGTTCTCGATGTTGGGGGGTTTTGCCGGATCTTCTTTGATAGAGGTTTCACACCTCTATACCATAGGCATTCTTTTACTGCCACTTCTTTTTATAACCAAGAAGGAGTTTGCTCTTTTCGGAGCTCATTTGCAGAAGTTATGGCAGTTCTGGCTTTATTGTATCCTCTGTTTTCTGTGCTGTGTTCCTGAAGGCCCCAAGCGGTAGTACCGCTCTCCAGAGCGGTAGTACCGCTTGTAAGCGGCAGTACCGCGGCCTTGTGCCGCGCATAGTACCGCTGCTTCTGGGAATGCGATTTTTCGTGTCGGGTTGCGCGGCAGTGGAACGGTAGTACGAGCAGTAGTACTGCTTGTAAGCGGTAGTACCGCCCGTGCACTACCGCTCCACTCCAGGATCCTGTGTGCTCCCAGCGGTTGTAGAGCGGCAGTGGGTGTGCGGCACTACCGCCTGTAAGCGGTAGTACCGCTCCTTCGAGCGGTAGTACCGCTGGTGCGGCTCTGCCTCACCCCACCTGTCCTGCTCTGCCTCCTTAGTGCCCTGAGCTGCAACCCCAGCGGTAGTGGAGCGGTAGTACCGCTCCGGCGGCACTATCGGCTCTTGGTCTCGCACCTTTGCACTGCTCTCTGTGCACTACCGCCCGGGCGGTAGTACCGCTTTGTGGAGCGGTAGTACCGCTCTGTGCAGGCTGAGAGCAAGGTAACGGTTGGATTTTTCCCCTCCAATAAAAGGGGGTCTTCTTCCCCCTTGAACCTTATCCTTCTAGCTCGTGTTCTTCCCCCATTGTTGACCTTCTTCGAGCTTGCTATCTCTCAATCCCTCCAATGATTCTTGCTAGTTCTTGAGGGAAAAGAGAGAGGAGATCTAGATCTACGTTTCCACCAATCACTTTCTCCTCTATGTGAGGGGAACCCCTTGGATCTAGATCTTGGAGTTCTTGGTGTTCTCCTTCTTGTTCTTCCTCTCATATTCCTCCATAGCTTTCGTTGCTTTGGTGGGATTTGAGAGTGAGGGACTTGGGCATTCCGTGTGCCCTTGCCATTGCATTTGGTGCATCGGTTTGAGTTCTCCACGGTGATACGTGGAAGTGAAGTTTGAGAAGCTTTTTACTCTTGGGTGCTTGGTACCCTAGAGCTTGTTCCTCTTGGGTGCTTGGGCGCCCTAGACGGTTGGTGGTGCCTCGGAGCTCAATCATTGTGGTGTAAAGCTCCGGGCAAGCATCGGGGTCTCCAATTAGGTTGTGGAGATCGCCCCGAGCAATTTGATGGGTACCGGTGACCGCCCCCAAGGGTTGCCAAAGTGTACGGGTTCGGTGACCGCCCCCAAGGGTTGCCATTTGTACGGGTTCGGTGACCGCCCTCAAGGGTCCCTTAGTGGAATCACGGCATCTTGTATTGTGCGAGGGCGTGAGGAGATTACGGTGGCCCTAGTGGCTTCTTGGGGAGCATTGTGCCTCCACACTGCTCCAAACGGAGATTAGCATCCGCAAGGGTGTGAACTTCGGGATACATCGTCGTCTCCGCGTGCCTCGGTTATCTCTTACCCGAGCCCTTTACTTATGCACTTTACTTTGTGATAGCCATATTGTTTCTTGTTATATATCTTGCTATCACTTAGTTATTTATCTTGCTTAGCATAAGTTGTTGGTGCACATAGGTGAGCCTAGTCGATTTAGGTTTTGTGCTTGACAAATTAAACGCTAGTTTTATTCTGCATTTGTTCAAGCCTAAACCGTAATTATTTTAAAGCGCCTATTCACCCCCCCCCCTCTAGGCGACATCCACGATCTTTCAGCATGGCGTCAGCAGTCAACACCAGCTGGTCAGGGTCAAACTTGACCAGTGGGTCCCGCATGTCATCCACAGTGGCCTAATTAGAGTTTAATTTAATCTAAACAGAGTCTAATTAGCAGGTGGACCCCACTGTCAGTGACTAAACAAATAACAGATTTGTTTAAATTTAAATTAGTTTTAATTAACCGGGTGGGGCCCGTATGTCAGTGACTGGTCAAACCCAGTCAGCGGGTTGACTTAGTCAACCGGGCCACGGGACCCACTGGGCCCACTGGTCAGTGGCCTAGGGCGTCCACGTGGCGGCCACGTCGGCCGACCGGCGTTTAAACGTCGGTGCGCGCTCCGGCGACCACCGAAGACGGCGGCGATGCGCGGAAACGGCGCACAGGGGGCCATTTGGCCCTGGGTTTGGTTCTACGGGACGGGCGCGACGCGCCGCGTCCGATGGTGGCCGTGGAAGACACGGGGGTGGCCGGAGACGACCGCTACGACGACGGCGAGCGGCGGCGTTCTCGGGCGGAGCTCGGGATCGGCGATGCGGCACGCAAACGAGCAAACAAAGCGGCTAGGGAGGGCCTACGCGGTGCGGTGAGCTCAATGGGCACGAGCCCGTGACCATTTGGTCGCCGGAAGCTCGCCGGCGACGAGCTCGAGCGGCGACGGGCTCGGCCACGACGGGGACGGCAGCTACGGGTCGAAATCGACGGCGAGAGGAGAGGGGAAACGAGGAGAAGCTCACTGCAAGGTAGTAGGGAATGGCAGTGTGCTCGGGGAGGGCTCGATGTGGCCAGAGACAGCGACGAATGGCGGCGATGCAGAAGAGGAAGAAGAGGTCGTCGGGGTCGGCTCGGTGGCTCCCGACTCCAATGGCTCGGCGCAGCCGATGTAGAGGACGACAGCGGAGCCCTACGACATGTTGGCTAGGCGTGAGGAGGCTGGTGGCCGTGGGATCGAAGCGGCGACGGCGACGGCAGAGGCGAGCAGCGATGCGAGGGAGAAAGCGGCGCGAGGAGAAGGAGGGAGAGGCGCTAGGGTTCGCCAGGGGGTCGCGGGAGGTGCTCTTATCCACCTCGCGGCGGTAGCGGCGTCGGGGATGCTCGACAGCTGCCCATCGGCGCTCGGGCACGCGCGCGTGCTGACACGCACGAGAAGGAGGCGGGAGGAAGGAGAAAGGCCGAGGTGGGCCGGGCCAGGCTGCACTGTGCACTCGAAACCCAGTGCGCTAGTAAGTTTCTCCCCCTTTTCTTTTTCTTTTCTGTTTTAGTCTTTTCACCACTGTTTCCAAATTGTTAGGCCACCATTTGACTTTTATAAAATATGCGATTGGTCAGATCAAATATTAGGCAATATCCAGTACTGCCAGAAATTGCTTGGGGTAATATTTGAATTCACTTGAATTTTTATTAAATAAAAAGGGATTAAATGTTGCTGTTTTGTTACTGTTTTAGGATGTTAGACTCATCTAGGGAAATTAGGTGATGTTGTTTTTCTTAACATAATTAGTTATGGATTATTTGCTATTTAATGAACATTTTAGTTTCCAAATTGGAACAACTTTTATTTTCAATTTATATTAGAATTTCAATTTGAGTTGGAATTTGAAATGAGATATGATGCAAATGATGATCAAGCACTGTTAAACATGATGACTTGGCATTATCAAAAGGGTGATCACTGTAGCTTAATACATGGGGTGTTACAATTGTATTGCAACATCTTTAATTCTTCCGCGGTTGCTTCATGATCCGGTTCCTTACCATCCTCAAAGAATTCACCTTGCAAGCCAACACGAACAACAACCCAAATGACGGGGTTATGACCAAGAATATGCATTTTCATCTTATGCTTCCAACTAGCAAAGTTTGTACCATCAAAATATGGACCTCTACGGCGATAATTACCCTCACTAGACGCCATACTCTCCTAGGTTGTGAAACAAATGCAATGGAGACCAAAGCTCAGATACCACTTGTAGGATCGAAAGTATGTCTAGAGGGGGGTGATTAGACTACTTGACCAAATAAAAGTCTATCATTTTCCCAATTTTAGTTGTGGGCAGATTTTAGCAAGTACACCAAGTCAAGTAACACCCTACACATGCAATTCTAAGAGTGTAGCAGCGGAAAGTAAAACATTGCACATGTAAGTAAAGGAGGGGTTTGGAGATTTCAAACGCAATGAAGACACGATGATTTTTGGCGTGGTTCCGATAGGTGGTGCTATCGTACGTCCACGTTGATGGAAGCTTCAACCCACGGAGGGTAACGGTTGCGCGAGTCCACGGAGGGCTCCACCCACGAAGGGTCCACGAAGAAGCAACCTTGCCTATTCCACCATGGCTTCTGTCCACGAAGGACTAGCCTCACTCGGGGTAGATCTTCACGAAGTAGGCGATCTCCTTGCCCTTACAAACTCCTTGGTTCAACTCCACATGATCTTGGAGGCTCCCAAGTGACACCTAACCAATCTAGGAGACACCACTCTCCAAAAGGTAACAAATGGTGTGTTGATGATGAACTCCTTGCTCTTGTGCTTCAAATGATAGTCTCCCCAACACTCAAACACTTCCTCACAGATTTGGAGTTGGTGGAAGAAAGATTTGAGTGGAAAGCAACTTGGGAAAGGCTAGAAATCAAGGTTCAAATGGTTGGATTGGAATCTCTTGATCTCAACACATGAGTAGGTGGTTCTCTCTCAGAAAGTGTATGGTGGAAGTGTAGGCATGTTCTGATGGCTCTCTTACTAGGTAAGAGGGTGGTGGAGGGGTATAAATAGCCTTCACCTAAAATCCAATCATTACAAGCCTTTGACCCAACTCGGTGACACTGACATGAAAATCTCGGTGAGACCGACTAGTGTAAAAGACATGATCGTTAGGCTTTTCGGTGGGACCGATCAAAACATCTCGATGAGACTGAAGTGCAATGGCTAGGGCAAGACCATGTTTCGATGAGACCGAAAATTTCATCTCAGAAATTCCGAAGTGAAGTGACATCGTTACAGCAACTTGGTCAAGCCGTCTCGGTGGGACCGAGAACCATTTCGGTTACACCGAAGTGTTAGGGTTTTGGCTGTGGCAGTGGAGTGATCATCTCGGTGAGTCCAAAGTAGATGTTATCGATGGGACCGAAATGATGAATTAGGGTTTTGGACAGATGTGTTTTGGGAAAGTGATTGAGGGTTTTTGGAGCAATATCACTGAGCACTTTGAGCAACAACCTCATCAACAATACCTCATCCCCTTTTAATAGTATTGGCTTTCCTAAGGGACTCAATGTGATCTTGGATCACTAAAATAAAAATGAAGAGTCTTGTGGATGCCAAACTTGTCCTTGACATTTTGAGGGGTCCACATCCATTAGTCCTTGCCAATCATTGATCTTTTCTGAAATTTACTAGCAATAAGAATTAGATCAATGATGTATATGTTGTTATTGATTACCAAAACCACCCGGGGATTAGTTGCACTTTCACCCGCTGCCACGGGAGGGTAGGACAAAAGATGTCATGCAAGTTCTTATTATAAGCATGTATGACTATATACGGAATACATGCCTACATTACATTGATGAATTGGAGCTATTGTGTATCGCTCTAGGTTGTGACTGTTACATGATGAATGTCATCCAACACAATTATCCATCATTGATCCAATGCCTACGCTTTTCTCATATTGATCTTTGCTAAGTTACTCTATTGCTGCTGCTGTTACAATCAATACAAAACTGCTACTGTTACTGTCTCTATTACTATTGCTACTGTTACTACTGCTATCAAAACTATCATACTACTGTGCTACTAAACACCTTGCTGCAGATATTTAGTTCTCCAGGTGTGGTTGAATTGACAACTCAACTGCTAATACTCACAAATATTCTTTGGCTCCCCTTGTGTCGAATCAATAAATTGGGGTGAAATACTACCCTCAAAAACTGTTGCGATCCCCTATACTTGTGGGTTATCATCAACTAATACACTCACATGTTACCATCTTAATATCGCAAAACTATTGCAGGGAATCAAACTTATCATATTCAGTGATCTACAAGTTTTATGCAGGTTTTTATGACTAATCATGTGAATGACCAATTCCTATTAACTCTCTAAACAGATATAAGTGAAGCATGAGAGTTTGATTCTTTCTACAAAATATTAGGACAAGCTCTAAGAAATATAAGTGAAGCAAAAGAGCTTTCTACAAATAATGGTGTTCCAATGTAGAGAAACGAGCATCCAAACTTCAAAAGATATATGTGAAGCACACAAAACATTCTATAAAACCATACTCAAAAGATATAAGTGAAGTGCAAAGAGCATTCTATAAATCAACCAAGGAATATCTCATACCAGCATGGTGCATAAAAGAAAATGAAAAAACAAGAACAAAAGACGCTCCAAGAATTTATGCATATCATGTGAACAAAACAAAAATCAAGACATACCGATAATTATCAAGGAAGAAAGATGGGATGCCTTCCGGGGCATCCCCAAGCTTAGACGCTTGAGTCTCCTTGAATATTTACTTGGGGTGCCTTGGGCATCCCCAAGCTTGAACTCTTTCCTCTCCTTATTCTTCTCATATCGATGCCTCCCCGGTCTTCGAACACTTCATCCACACAAAACTTAACCGAACTTTTATTAGAGGGGTTAGTACATATAACATCAAATCCCATCATGTCTTGCTGTAACAATATTGTATAATTATAATCCAACATTACCTACTGTATGCTAATACAATTCTAATGCTCCCACATCAATGGGGCTTGGCAAAATTGCAAACACAAGTAGATAAAGAAACTACAACATCAATCTGTGAGAACAGGACAGTCTGTAAAGATGCAGATGAAAGATATACTTTTGTAACTCAAAAAATTCTGAAACATTAGGATGTAATAAACAATTTGCATAGAAGTATTGCGTAAAATTTTCAGAATTTTTGCATGTTCCAGTAAAATATATAAATTCAAACACTACAGCAAAAGTTTCTGTTTTTGCACTGCACATACCAAACAAGCAATTTAAACACCCTAAAGGTAAATCTTGGCACATTATTTTTATAATACAATGGATTTGTACAAGGGGATAATTATTTTTGTTGAAAATTTTCTGTAATCAAGGTTCACAAAGTTTTCATGGGCATGGACAAAGTTCAAGGATATCCTCCACTTCAACGGTGCTCATCTGTCTCACTTTCACTTTTCTTTTTGAAAAGTTTTAAGTTCCCCTCTATATTTATTTGTTTTTAAACTTTTTAAAATCGCACAACAGAATAAAATTACTCTCTAAAACTTCTGGGTTGTCTCCCAGGCAGCACTTTCTTTAAAGCCATTAAGCTAGGCATTAAGTGCTAAGTAATTGATCCACCCGGATCCCAAGGTATATCAAAGTCAATTTTAATTAACAATTATTTATAATTTAGTAGTGAGCACAAAGCAACATATATCATGTAATAACGGAGTCTAACTCTCTTCCTATGCGTTGGCATGTCATAAAAGAACGATTCATGCACACCAAGTAAAGACCAATGCATAATATAAACAATTTCTTGCAATTTTATCGCATTAGAAACATAGAGAGGTGGAGATGTAGTTCCTCTCTCATAATAATTGCAAGTAGGAGCAGCAAGCACATGCATATTATATCCATTAAAATCATCATGTGCAATGGTAGAACGCAACCCATCAATATAATCCCTAATAAGTGCAAACTTCTCTGATATAGTGTAGTTGGAAGAATTCAAAAAGATAATAGGACTATCATGTGTGGGTGCAATAGCAAAAATTTCATGCTTAACATAAGGAACTATAGCAAGTTCATCTCCATAAACATCATTCATATTGGAATCATGGCCATAAGCATAGCAAGCATCAAGTTCATCAAAAAGGGATATTTCAAACGAACCCAAGGGATCATAGCATTCATCCTTCGGTAAGCACGAAGGAAAATTAAACAATGTATGAGTTAAAGAGTTACTCTCATTAGAAGGTGGGCACGGGTAGCTAATCCGTTCTTCCTCCTTTTGTTCTTCGCTCTCCTCCTCATATTTTTCATCTAATGAGCTCACAGTTTTGGCAATTTCTTCTTCCATAGAATCCTGCAAAATATTAGTCTCTTCCAAAGTAGCAGACATTCTCCCAATGAATTCATTAACATAAGCATTAGAAGTATAGTTTTCATAGTAATATTTAAGTATGACAAAATTTTCAGATTTATAAAGAGTAATATCATACTTTTCAAAGAAAGAAGCAATTTCATAGGCACCCCTAAAAGCAACAAATTCTTCAATTTGTTCAACATCATAATAACTATAGACACCTTTAGCATAAGAAGATAAGATTTCATTATCATTAAACTCACATTGGTAGGAAAGGTGTTTTTTAGGGTCCTTTCTAGATCAACAAGTAAAATCATATATTTCACATAAATTCCAAGCATAGCATTCCAATCGAGATATTTGATCCCATAAGTGTTTCCCTTTTTGAGACAAGCGGTGACGCACAAAATAAGCATGCTCATCTACTGATTTTCCCTCAACTAAGCTAGTTGGGTTTTCAGCACGATCACAAATGGATCGAAGATGATCCAAGTAAAAGGCTTCAGCAGTAAGGAAGATTTTGGGTGGTTCCTCAACCATTGGGTTAGCAAGTACAACTATTTTTTTGGTATTTTACGTTTCCTACCCATAACTAAAGATAAAAAACAAGAACACGAAATAAAAACTACATAAAGATAAAGCCAACAAACACACACGAGAATATTCACCCCACGTTATTGCTCCCCAGCAACGGCGCCAGAAAAAGGTCTTGATAAACCACAAGTATAGGGGATTGTTTGTAGCTTTTTTCGATAAGTAAGAGTGTCGAACCCAACGAGGAGCTAAATGTAGAATTTATATCCTCTTCAAGTTCTATCGACCACCGATACAACTCTACGCACACCAACGTTTGCTTTACCTAGAACAAGAATACAACTACTTTGTAGGAATAAAACTAGAAGTACTTTGCGAGATAATAAAAGTTAATTGGTTTAGTAGAGAGCTTTTGTGGAACAATGAGGAAGATTGTCCATAGGCAATTGAATATGACACACATGATACTTATTATATGCAATGAGGGAAAGGCATACGCTAACATACTTTTCGTACTTGGATCACATGTTCTTATGATTGGAACTCTAGTAAGCATCCACAACTACTAAAGATCATTAAGGTAAAACTCAACCATAGCATTAAGTGTAAAGTCCCCTTTGCTCCCATACACAACAACTCCCTTACTCGGGTTTAAGCTTCTATCACTCTCGCAACCCACTATAAGCGAATCATGAACATATTGCAACACCCTACAGCGGTAATTCCCACAGGTGTGCGCGGCACAAAACGCACCATAGGACAGCACCATATTAACATACAACTCATATCAATCACACCATACCACAATTAACCCGTAGGACAAAAAGAATCTACTCAAACATCATAGGATGGCAACACATCATTGGATAATAATATGTGGCATAAAACAGCATGTTTAAGTAGAGATTACAATGGGAAGAGAGAGGTTACACCATTGTAAGGAGAGGGACAGAGTTGGTGATGACTGCAGCGAAGTTGTTGGTGTAGATCGCCATCACGATGGTTCCCCGACGACACTCCGGCGCCACCGGAAGAGAGGGGGAGAGGTCCCCCCTCCTTCTTCTTCTTGCTTGGCCTTCCCCCTAGATGGGAGAAGGATTTCCCCTCTGGTCCATGGCCGCCATGGCCCCCGAGGGGTGGGAGCCCCCCTAGATTGGATCTCTCTCTCTCCCTCTCTTTGTTTTCTTCTCTGTTTTGCGTCTCTTTTTTCTGGCCAAACACCGTTTCTTAAATATCCGGAGATCCGTAACTCTGACTGGGCTGAAATTTTGAGGGGATTTTCCGCCGGATATTAGCTTCCTTGAGGCCGAAGGACGCCTCCAACCGACTTACGAGGTGGCCACAAGTGCCCCCGATGCGCCCTAGGTGGGTGGGCGCGCCCCCTGCCTTGTGGAGGCCGTGGGCCTCCGTTTGCGTTGATTCTTGTGCCAAAAATTCACATATATTCCAAAAAAATAATAATCTCCGTAACATTTTATCGTGTTTGGACTTCGTTTGATATGGATTTTCCGCGAAATACAAAAACATGCAAAAACAGGAACTGGCACTAGGCACTAGATTAATATGTTAGTCCAAGAAAATCATATAAATTGTTGCCAAAAGTGTGTGGAAGTAATAGAATAATGGCATGAAACAATAAAAAATTATAGATACGACGGAGACGTATCAACGCCCCGGCGGGCCTCCCTTGCGCGAGGGAGCGGCGCCAAGTGGGCGGCGGCGGGGTGGTGCTCCCTAGGGGGCGACACACGACGAGGAGCGCGAGGTGCAACAGTGAGAGGCCGGGAGCCTGCAGAGGTGGAGCTCGGTGAGGAGGTCTTCCTGGCAGGCGTCGGCGGAAGAGGCGGCGCGGTGGGGCCCTAGATGTAGCGGTGTGGCGATGCTCGGCTAGGAGAGGCGTGCGAGCGGCTGCCTGAGGTGGCTGCGGAGAGGTGGTGCCCGAGGTATCGCGAGTGACGTTGGCGTGTGGTTGGAGGCTGCGGGAAGGGAGTTGGTGGCGGCGACGTTCTCTGGATTGGTATGTCCCGATCTGGGTACCTGGGACGCGTTCGTGGCGTGGTTGGCCGCCTGGTGTGGCGTGGCTAGCTGCTATCCACGGTGCTGGCGGCCCTGACCGCGTTGGAGTTGGAGGCTAGTAGGAGCTGCGGTTCTCGGTCTTGGCTGGAGATGGAAGATGGTTGCGTTCCTCGGTGCGGGGTGTCGGTGTTCTGCATGTATTTGGTCACGACAAAGAGGCGCTGCGACGGCGGCGGTGTTACCCATCATGGATTGATTGGCAGTATTCTGATGGGATGGGCGGGAGGTGCGCGATGATTTGGATGAAAATCCTACATAGCTTTGGTTGGTGCTTGCAATGACAGCACCTGTGGGTGTCATTCCCCTCCTTGGAGGCTTTGCGTGGTGTGTCGGCACGCTTGGATTGTCTCCGGGGAAAGCCTTGGTTCGTTGCTGGACCTGTGATGGCGGCGCTACTCTGTCGGGAGCATCGTGTGTGGAGACATGGTTCTGAGGGTTCTATGTTGTGGTTATCCGGCGCTTGCCGCTGGTCCGAGCTGATCCCCTTGGGCGCTATATACGCAGCTGTCGGGTACCCAAGATGATAGGTTTCTCGGGTCTGACTGAGTTCCGCTATCCATTCGCCGTCTCCATTCGCGGTCTCCTCTGGCAATAAAGAATGGTTATTGCCTCGACAAGGAAAGCTCGTATGTAGTTGTTGTTCTTCGTGGTGGTTGGTGCTGATCGCGAAGGGTGTGTGTGCGTGTTCCGGAGATGCCCTTATCCCCTTCTCTAAAACGCCCACCCCGACTGCCACGCCACGGCCATTCGCTTTCTCCTCGCCGCGGAAATGCTCGTCGTCTCCCTTTCTCCGAGCTCACCCCTCTCCTTCCTCCCCGTCCCGAACCCCCGCCCTTTTGTCGTCTCCCCTCTTCGTCGCTACTGCCTCCACAAACACCACAAGCGCCGGCAATGCCGCGGTGGCAGTGGCCTACCACTCCACCTCCTCCACGCCGTCGCCGGGAGGCGAACGGGCATCGTGATCGACGTCGACGAGGTGAATGATATCGGCGACCGTGACCTCCCCGTGGACGTCTCATTCACTCGGAGGCTCCCGCCGGCGCTCACCCTCGTTGACGGCATTGCCGCACTGCGGCGGGCCGCCGAGGAGGTGAAGGCCAGCCCGCCTGCCGCCGGGAGCGGCGTGATCCGGTTCGAGGTGAGCGGGCGCAAGTTTGTGTAACTGAAACATAGGCTTAGGCGCGGTCGCTACGTGTAGTGTTCCTGGAACTTACTAGCTGATTCGGTCAGGAGCAGCGCTGCATTTTGATTGATTATGAAATATGAATGTGACGATGTTTGTGAGGTTGAAAGACTACACGTAGCATTCTCCCTAACTACGTTTACCAGCATTGTGAACCTGGTCGATTTTCCTTCACCTCCATGTTGCAGTAGACCTGGAGGAGAGGATTAATTGAACACACAAATGCTGCAGGTACTTGTTCCACCCAGTACGAAGGCACTCAAATGGTTATGCTCTCAGTTTAGGAGATCATCATTGTTCCCTCAGTTCTACCTATCAAGGAAGCTAAGCTCCAATCCGTCAGTTCAACTTAAAATATCTGGTGTTGGTTCTGCACTTTGCTTGCATGGTTCCTCTTCTCAAGTAAAAGATGGATATGATATGATATCAAGGTGCCTCTCTCGTTCTCGTGCACAGATGATCCCTTTCGCGAAGCATTCGACACTTTCTCTAACCAAATTAGACATTTTTGTTCCTGCAGATATATTTCATTTGATTCAGACTTGATGGGAGCTTATGGAGCAGTTGGCATGAAATATAACGAGGAATTATTGTCAATAGAGGAGAAAGCTGGTTCATTTTACTTCTTTATTCCTCAGGTAATAACCTGCACTTTTCCGTGGGTAGCAGAATTCTTATTAGCTTGGTGTGAGATACGCATTTCATGTAGAAGTCATTTGAAACTCAGCAGAAAAATCCTGCACTAGCAGGTTATGTGATATTATGTGTGTGACTAGATATTACTTGATATCTTGTCTGTGATTAAAAGGTGGACACTCAAGCACACTCACATGCCTGAATGTGTCCCCTTCAGATCAAGACTACAATTGACAGAGGTCACGATAAATCTGCGATCTCACAGAGTTCCTACTAAGGCCCACTCATGTGTGCAGGAGATGGACAGGTTGAGCCTGTTAAGTATATTATATCTCCTCTACCTATCAGATCGGTCTTGTGGGATAGTTGGTTGATAGGAATATCTAACATGGTATCAGAGCTGAGGTCTTGGGTTCAAGTGATCAAGTCTCAGTACCCGCATTTTCCCCAATCATTTATCCATGTCCACGTCGGGCGTGGGGGGAGGTGTTGATCATTCCATATCCACGTCGGATGTGAGAGGGGGGGGGGGGGGGGGTGTTAAATATATTATATCTCCTCTTCCTGTCAGATTGGTCTTTTGGTATAGTTGGTTGATAGGAATATCTAACAGAGCCCTTGTTGGTTGACTCGTACACCATTGTACCACCGAGAACTCTACCACCCTACCAAGAAGTTGTTTTCAATATATTACCTGATTACTCACACTGACATGAAGCTGTAACACTTGAAAATTCCTTTTTTGTGTTCTAAGTTTTGATGGCCCTCAATATAAGCTGTTAGTGCAAGACATTCCTTGCTCAAGTAGTACTACTCTCACATGCAAGACTTGTGGAATTGCATCCTAAAATTGACAAGTGATTACATGTAAAGCATAGTTTATGTAAATTGCTGAAATTTCTATGCAATGGAACACATGCTCTCTGACCAAATTTGGTGATCGAGCGTTCAGATTAGAGATCCTGATTCAGTGACTGGGTCACTGGCCGTACACCATTTATTTTCTGTTTGAAACCTTTTCTGTTGCAGTCTAAGAGAACACCCACAGTTTGATTCCCTAGTGAGGACACGCAGAAAACACAGTAACATCACAGATCTATCTAAGGTTCTTGCTGACTCGAGCATAGGGAGACAAAAGTAAGATTACCTTTTGCTCTCAGTAAGATTTCCATTTAGCAATATTCATGTGGCCATAACATATTCAGTTTATCAGTACCAATGAATTGGTAAAACATGACGCACTGATAGCATAGGTGACAAACAGTTTCATAGGTGCATTGCATTGCATTCTGCGTGAGAAGAAATTCAACCTCATGTAAGTTTCTATATGTATCAGGTCCCTGTGGGAAGACCTGAAACACTTGGTGAAGCCTGTCCTCATCGTTGCCGGTGAGAAGGACGTAAAATTTAAAGAGATAGCGGATCGAATGTGCAGCGAGATAAGAGAGTACGGCAAACGTGAAGCTGATTGTCGTAGCAATCAGGAGCTATGTGAAATGATCGTTGTCCCGGAAAGTGGCCATGCTGTGCATGTTGAGAACCCTCTTCCCTTACTTAGAGCCGTGAGGAAGTTCTTGCTAAGGCTACACCAGCCTTAACGCTTTAGTATCCGTGGATTACAAAGAAATAGTCTTGAGAAATTTTTGAACTACCAGCATTGACAGGCTGAGTGGTCGGATTATATTTGTGGGCTATAAATGTTGCCGGAAGTAAGGGGTTTTCTTTGTGTCTCGATCTGCTGTTGCGTAGGGGTTGTAAGTTTGTCACTCGGTTGTTGGTGGCAGCCCGTGCTAAGCTTCGTGCCATGTATTCTTTGCGCTGAGTCATGAGCCCACAGGAATTACAGGAGTAATTGGTCAGTCATTCAACAACAACAACAACAACAACAACAACAAAGACTTTAGTCCCAAACAAGTTCGCTGAAACTATAATATCTCGAAACCAACTCATAGTTCTAGCACTTGGATAATTAACTACCACACATCCCTGTCTATGGATGGCTAGTTCTTTCATGCATCCCTGTGTGTGACTAGTTCTTTGGTAATATTCCAGTTCTTCGGATCTCTTTATGGACTCCTCCCATGTTAAGTTTGGTCTACCCGATCTCTACATTATCAACACACTTTAACCGATAGCTATGCATCCATCGAAGCTTTTGGAGGCTTGAGTTGTATATGCCCAAACCACCTCAGACGATGTTGGACAAGCTTTTCTTTTATCGGTGCTATCCCAACTCTATCATGCATATCATTATTCTGGAGCTAAACCCGATCCTTTCTTGTGTGGCCATACATCCATCTCAATATGTGTATCTTTGCTATGCCTAATTGTTGAACATGTCGCCTTTTAGTTTGGCGTCATACATCATTGTGGGCCAAATCACTGTCCTATAGAACCTGTCTTTTAGTTTTTGTGGCACTCTTGTCACAGAGAATGCCAGAAGCTTTGCGCCACTTCATCCATCCAGCTTTGATTCGATAGCTCACATCTTCATCGATATCACCATTCTTCTGCAGCATTGACCCCAAATATCGAAAGGTGTCCTTAGGTACCATCTTCCCATCAAGGCTAACCTCCTCCTCCTTGTGCCTAGTAGTACTGACACTGCACCTCATATATTCAGTTTCTCATTTTTAGTTCTACTAAGCCAAAAACCTTTTGATTTCAAATTTGCCTCCATAGCTCTAACTTGCCATTAAACCCCGCCCGATTATCATCGACTAGCACGGACTAGCACCACATCATCCGCAAAGAGCATACATCATGGGACATCTCCTTGCATATCCCTTGTGATAAGGGCGCAAAGCTGACCCTTGCTGCAGCCCTATTTTAGTCGAGAAGTCATCAGTGTTGCCATCACTTGTTCAAACACTTATCACAACATTATCGTACATGTCCTTGATGAGGTTAATCTACTTTGTTGGGACTTTGTGTTTCTCTAAGGCCCACCACATGGCATTCCATGATATCTTATCGTAGACCTTCTCCAAGTCAATGAACATCATATTAGGGGGAGAGTATCACGTGATACCAACCCTTAGATGATACCATGATATCATTACAAACAATTCAATTTTAAACGTTTTAAAAAATTCTGAAAAAAATTATGGATGTTCACATCACATGAATGTACAACCCCTAAAAAATTCAGATCCAAATTCTAAATACACAATGAGAAACAAAAAAGACAAATCTAGATGTGAATAGTGGCGTTTTGACTTTTGTCTTTTTTGACACTATTCATGCTGGATTTGTCTTTTTTGTTTCTCAATGTGTATTTCGAATTTGGACCTGAAATTTTTAGGGATTGTACATTCATGTGATGTGAACATCCACAATTTTTTTTCAGAATTTTTTGAAACATTTAAAATTGAATTTTTTGAAATGGTATCATGGTATCATCTAAGGGTTGGTATCATGTGATATTCTCCCTCATATCAGGTACTTCTTTTGCTCCCTGTATCTCTCCATAAATTGTCATACCAAAAAATGGCTTCCATGGTCAACCTCACAAGCATGAAACCAAAATGATTTTTTGTCACACTTGTCATTTTTCTTAAACGGTGCTCAATAACTCTCACTCATAGCTTCATTGTATAGCTCTTTAACTTAATTACACGACAATTAGTACAACTGTGAACATTCGCCTTGTTCTTGAAGATCGATATTAACCTTCATTCTTCTGGCATATTGTTTGCTCGAAAAATGAGGTTGAAAAGCTTAGTTAAGCATACTAACGCTATGTCTCCAAGGCCTCTCCACACCTCAATGTGGATACAATCAATGCTCATCTTCTTGCCTCCTTTCATCTTTTTAAGAGTAAATTGCTCAAAACTACCACATTTGTGGCTAGGGTACTCCGAAACTACCGTTTTTGCTAAAAATTGCAAAAAACCACCAACTCCGCGGCAAGTGAGTAACAAATCGCACTAATTCGAAACTGAACCGCGTCTAACAGCAGAACTGACGGGTGGGACCCGTCGGTCGGGCTGATTTGGCATGTCTACGTGGACAATATGCTGAGGTGGAAGATGGCCCCACTAGTCAGCCTCTCATCTCTTTTCACTTTTTTTCCATTTTCCACGGTCAACGCCATGCCCACCGGCCGCCGGCTTTGATCTGCGGCGCGCGCCCGATCTGCCGCACGTGTGGCCGCGCCGCCGGCCGTCCATGCCCTGGCCCCGGCCCAACTTCCCCCAGTCGCCTTCGATCGTACCTTCTTCTACCCGACGCCGCCGCCAGCACGCACGGCCGCCGCCGTAGTCGAGGCGACGGGACGCCGCCGCTGCCATTGACGTGAGGCGACACCTGCGGGGGACCTCCTGCGCGTGCTCGTGTCGTAGCGGAGCATCAGCTAGTCGGCCGCGAGGCTCCTCCCGTGCGTGCTGTGGCTCTGCAGCTAGCTGGCCGTGAGGTTCCTCCCATGCGTGCTATGCCTCAGCAGCTAGCCGGCCGCGAGGCTCCTCATGTCCAGCCGTCACGCGTGTTTCCAGGGACCACGCACACACACTGCAATCCCAACCGGCAGCAACAAGCACATGCGCTGCACGCACGCGCATGCCATTGCCGCTGCTTCTCTCGTCTGTCGTTTCCGCGGCCAATGCATCCTCCTCGTCTTGTAACCATGTCAGGGAGCTCCGCCTCGTCGTCCAGATCATCTCTACCGAGGGAATTGCGCTGAGCCGCCGCGACTCAAACGCACCATCGCCTTCTTCCCTAGCTCTGTCCGCCGGCCACCTCGCCAGATTCGCCACCGTCGCTGGACCCCGTCTCTTCCCGTCGCTTGCTCAGGTCTTCGGCGACCTCCCGAAGCTCCTGGATTCACAGCCGATGAGTGCCTCGTCCCTGAGCACACCTCCCCGTGATGGCCCGCTCCGGCGGCCTCTGCCGCCGTCAAGGACGTCGCTCTGGTTCCACCCCCGGCTTCCCCGACCACCCCTACGGGCTCAGGGTGAAATAACCGTCCCCCTTGCGTTTCTTCAGGTGCGCGCGTCCTCAGGTGATCGCTCGCGTGCTTCGGCGAGCAGCCGACGTGAGTTCAGAGCACGGCTTTGTCAACACCACGGGCGCTGTCGTTCCCGTGCGGAGATGGGACTCGCCCAGGAAGCAGACTCGTCGGTTGGGCCAGAGTCGGCGAGGCGCTAAGAGATGGAGGCGAGGCGTGGGCCGGCGCCGTCGAGCTCCACATCCTGTGCGCGGATGGAGGCGAGGCGTGGGTTGGCGCCGTCGATCTCCTGGAAGTCCCACCACACCCAGGAGGCGGACTTAGCGGTTGGGCCGGCGCTGGCGAGGCGAGCAGAGATGGCTGCAGGTGCATGGCGCGGTGGCGGCGGTTGGCATGGTGCGGTGGTGGCCGGAGGAAGAAGAATAAAAGGGGGAAATAAGACATGTGGCTGACAGGTGGGGCCCCATCCACCTCAGCGGGTCAACACATTGACTAGGACTAGTTTTCTCCACATCAGCCTGACAGACGGGTCCAACTCTTCAGTTTTGTTGTTAGTCACGGCTCAAGTCTGATTTAGTGCGATTTGTTACTCACTTGCCACGGAGTTGGTGGTTATTTGTGATTTTTAGCAAAAACGGTTTTGGAGTACCCTAGCCACAAATGTGGTGCTTTTGAGCAATTTACTCTCTTTTTAAAGCCTCTCTGACCTCAGACTCCTGGATTTGTCGCATAAAACGTCTGCTGGTATCATCAAAGGAGTCGTCTAGCTCAATGGTAGAGCTCTCATTCTATCCATTGAACAGCTTGTCAAAGTACTTCCGTCATCTATGCTTAATCTCCTTGTCCATCACCAGGAGTTGTTCTTCTCCATCCTTGATACATTTGACTTGGTTGACATCATTTGTCTTCCTCTCTCTGATCTTGGTCATCATACAGATGTCCCTTTCATCTTCCTTCATGTCTAAGCTCTACTAGAGGTCCTCATATGCCCGACTCCTTACTTCACTCACAGCTCAATTTTGCGACATTGTTTGCTACCATGTACTTCTATATGTTGTCTACACTCCTATCTAGGTGTAGGCATCTGAAACAGTCTTTATTCTCTTTAATAGTCTTGTGGACATCATTGTTCCACCATCAGGTATCTTTAGCTTCGTTTCTACTTCCCCTGGTCACTCCAAACTCTTCTGAAGCCACATTACGGACGCAAGTCATCATCTTCATCCACATATTGTCCGCATCACCTTCTTCCTTCCAAGGGCCCTCCTTAATGACCCTCTCCATGAAAGCCTAAGTTGCCTCCTCCTTGAGCTTCCACCACTTCGTTCTAGCGACTTTGGCACACTTATCCCGCTAAACACAAATTTGAAAGTGGAAGTCGGCCATTACAAGCTTATGTCGAGGGACAACACTCTTTCCACGCATCACCTTACAATGTAGGCAAGCATGCCTATCTTCTCTTCTCGAGGGGATGAAATTAATTTGTCTAGAGTGTTGATGTAAGTGCATCTAGTGCCCCTTAGTGGCTTTGGAGTATTGAAGATAAATGGGATAAGGGACTAATGTGTTTGTGAGTGTACACAGGAGTTATAGTCCCTGAAGATTTGGTTTAACCGACGAAAGACGACCCCTAAAAATGTATTTCTTCATATGAAGAGTTTGGTGCGTCCTTTGAAGAAATTGAAGTGAAGAATTGGAAGCTTGACGACTTTGTTTTCGTAGTTTCTTTCTTCTTATTTTGAGTCATAGGAAACACTGTACTGTTAAAGGGGGTCTAGGTGATACATAGACGTATTTCCGAAGTGATGCTTAAAACCTACAACTACCTATTTCTTTGAGTTGAAGACTTTGGAAATCTCTTGCAGTGCAGTCGAGTTCTTCGGCGACAGAGACAAAGTTCTTCTGGTCGTTGAAGAAATTGATCTGACTGAGGAGTTAGGATTTCGCCAGTGCGATTTGCCTACCGTGAGGAAATTGAGTGCCCCGATGAATTTGAGAGTTCAAATTTCTGACCGTTGCTATGCTAGCGCCAGCTGTCGAGTGGATCCTTAACCCGACAACGGTCATGTTCGAGGGGCATTTATGACAATTCATGTCGGGTTGCCCCTGGCTATAAATAGCCACCCCACAACCATTTGTTGGTTGGATGCTCCAAGAGAGAGATTGACACTTGTCATTTGAGAGCAACCCGTCCTCCGACAACTTTGTGAAAACCCAAGTGAGGAAAAACCCAACCAGAGCCAAAGTGATTGAGCATCACTGAAGAGATTGATCTGTGTGGTGCGACGCCTGTTACCTTTGAAGACTATCATTCTTCCAGACGGTTAGGCGTCATGTTCGGAGCATCCAAGAGTCATTGTGGATTACCGATGAACAAGTCTGTGAAGGTTTTGGAAGTCGACCTTGAAGACTTACCACGAGTGATTGGGCGAGGTCTAAAGTGACCTTAGTTCGAGGAGAATACGGTGAAGACTAGTGTCTTCTGGGTTAAATCTCAAGCCGCTCCAACCAGACGTATAGTTGATGCAGCAACTGAAACTGGTCTACCAAATCATTGTGTCATCACCAAGCTAACCCGGTTTCAAATTCCTCAACCCTTTACTTTCAGTATTTCCGCCGCTGAAGAATTTGTGATCTACATTCTGAAGAATTTGAACTGAAGACTTTCATCATGATGCCTTTCATTTCTTCAGTTCATCTTATGTATGCCCGAATGTTTGTATGATTGCATGTTCTTCACTTGCATCTATCTTGTATGCATGTTTTTACTTCTCTATGATGATTTAGTCTCGCCTCTATTTCTATTTCGTCACTCTGATCTTCGTCAAATTCATCAGAGTTTGACGGATTTCTAAAAATCTCCCATTCACCCTCCCGGGAGATAACCTGCGCTTTCAATTGGTATTAGTGCAAGGTACTCCTTTGTTCTGTGTGATTTTGGTTTAACCACCTGGAGTATTAGTTATGTCAGCCGCAGGTATGATCAAGGTCTCCGCTGCGTGCCCCATCTTCGATGGCACAAACTACCCCTACTGGAAGATTATGATGTGCAAACATCTCCAAGCGATGAATTATGATCTGTGGACTGTCACTGAACAGGGCCTGTCAGAGCGCTGTAAAAATGCCAGTGCTGATGACATTCGTAGATTCACACAACTGGATGCTCGGGTGAAATACATCATATGTGCTCATCCGTCCAAAGATCAGTTCACTCGTGTATACAGTTTGTACTCAACAAAACTTATCTGGGACAGGATTTCTGACGTCTATGAGGGAGCCTTCACTCATCAAGATCCTTGGCTTGATGATTTCAGGAATTCCCCTCAACTCTAAGGAAGCTGATCCTGCTACAAATGCTTCTGCAACCTGCCTCATGGCAAGAAGTGTCAAGGTACTCCAACGTCCCTCATCTTCCTCTAGTGAAGGTGAATCTGATGAAAACTTGACACCTAGTTATTCCAAACTTGCCAACATTGCTACTAGGCAACAAACTACTATGGAAAGGATTAAAAACTTGTTAGACAAAAGCAATGACCTGTTGAACGATGAAATGGATCATAGCCAAGCTTTGACTGATGAACTCAAAAGTCTTTAGTCAAAGTATGACGAACTTCAAAGTCATCATATGGCTCTCTCAGCCGATCATGAGAAGCTTTCCTACGAATTTCTTCAAAGGAAGCAAGATCTCAAAAAACTGAGAGCGTCTCATGATGATCTTCAAAAGGAAAACAATTCATTGCTCGCTCAACAGATCAGTACCGCTCAGGAAGAATTTTTTCCACCATGCTTGAAATGCCTTGAACGTGATAATGCAAATTCTTCAGCTGAATGTTCAAATGCTTCTGAAACTGCAATATCTTCAACTGTTTCTGTGGTCACAATCCCCTCACCTGAGGAAGCCACAAGTGTTACTGACGAAAATACAGGGTTGAAGGAATTTTATGTTACAGGCATGTACAAAAGCCTCAAAGGCATCAAACCCTTTGTGATGTGCTCAAGAAGCAGATCTTGAACAGGAACCCTAGGAAAGAGGGTATTTCATTTGAGAGGAAACTCAATGCTGACAGATCTTACTGGAAACCTGAGCAGTACCCCAAAACCACCTGGGTTGTGATGAGTGATATTTTTACACTCATTCACCCTTTGTTTAAACCGATATATTTCATTAAAATCGAGATATTCGCTCCGATATTGGTACTAATGACTACTGAATGCAAAGGATTCCACAAATCCTCTCTTTGATGTGTTCCCACAGGAAATGGGCTAAAAAGGGAAGAAATCATGTGTGAACATGGAAAGGATTGGATATGAAGATAGAAGAAATCATCAGGAGGCGCACCAGCGAAGACAACACAAAAGACGGCGTTGCATACGACCGCGAGCGCTCATATGAGAGGTTGTATGGCATGAATTCCGAGGCGCCTCGTCCACCTGAACAACTTTTATAAAGGGGACCACGTCAAAATGTCAATAGAACATCCGCGAGTGAAGCGGGAACAGAGCCATCTTCATCCCCTCTCATCAACCCTAGCCGCCACCATTTCCATCTCCATAGCCGCCATCACCACCATAGTGCTTCCTCTCTAGATCATACTTGTAATCGTGCATTGCACAAGGCATCCATTGTAAGACATATTAACAATCAACAGATCTTCAAGATGTGTTCTTCAATGTGTTCTTCATGCGATCTGATCTTCATGTGTGAGTAGTTCGGTAAGGTATGGGTTGAGGCGTAGGCCTTGCAACCCACTGTATTTGTTGTAGGGATCAATGGAAGTGCTTTGAATTAACGTCCCTTATGTGTGAAATAAATTTTTTCCGTAGATGTCTCTTGTCTCATCCACGATCTTCATCCCTGCAGGTACCCAGGATCGTGAAGATCGAGCCACGGAGAGGCTAAGGGCAAGGAGAACGTGAAGTGTTATTCTGAACAGCAGTGACAGAAGGGTTTAGTACGGTAACACGGATCCAATCCTTGGGGATTCATGAGGTGTAGTCATTAAATGCCCAAAGCTCTTGTCTTATTATTATAATATTAATTATCGAGGCAACCCCGCGCGACGGATAGGGCCTTTGGTTGGACAACTGATTCTTGATGCAGGACTCATGCCGGTCAAGATGTTATTTGGACACATCCCCCACTTCGGTTCGTAACAAGCACATCTCGATGGGTGACTTCCAGCACACAAATTAAGATCATATTTGGTCCCAACACAAATACATGGTTGTAAGCATTAAGACCTCATACCCGTACCTATTTTTATTATAAGTGTTTCATCACAACTGGCTTGATTGATCCGGTCAAAAGCTAGAATTATATCTTTGACAGAAGCTTGCTAGAGACCATCTCTTCAAGGGAACCTTCCTCTCGCGGGTTTGATAACCCAAGGTCACCTCTTTGGGGAAATAGGTGTGAGGTACTTTCTGTTCCTTTACCGGATCACTAAAAATGAAGTATCAAGCCCTTTTTCTGGCGCCGTTGCCGGGGAGGAGTTTAGTGTTCCTAGTCTTTGTGTTTAGAGTTTTTTTTTGTTAAAGTTTACTTTCAGTTTTTGTTTTAGTTTTAGTTTTATTTTTGTTGCAAGTCTTGTCAGTTGAAAAACCCAAAAAGATTACCATGGCTCGTAATCTTGGAAGTTTTGCTACTCCCAGCAATAGCTTTATGCGTGAAACCATAGCACAACCTGAGCTTGCAGCCGCTAAGTATGAGATCAAACCGAACTTAGTTTCCATGGTTCAACAGGACCAATTTGGAGGCTCTACTTCTGAAGATGCCGGTATGCACTTGCATAATTTTAATGAATTGTGCAACATGACACACATTGAGGATTATGACCCTGACGCTTTGAAGTTGTGTCTATTTCCTTTCTCTCTAAGAGGAAAAGCAAAATAATGGCTTCTAGCTTTACCTAGAGGCAATATAACTTCTTGGACTGATTGTTGCAGAAAATTTTATCTAAATTTTGTCCACCTGCAAAAACTATGCAACTACGTTATCAGATTACAGGTTTCAAGTAGGAAGAACGTGAGCCACTAGCGCTTGCGTGGGATAGAATGAAAGAAGCCATAAGGAACTGTCCTAACCATGGAATGGAGGAATGGTTAATTCTTCATATGTTTTATAATGGTTTAAATCACATGTCAAAAACTATGCTTGATATAGCTGCAAGAGGAACAATCATGGGAAAGCCCATATACGATGTCAAGAAACTACTTGATGATATGCAAGAAAACCATGCCCAATGCCATGTTGAAAGAGCTACCACCAAAAGAGTGAATGCAATTGAAGAAAACAATGCGGAGTTGACAGCCAAGCTTGATGAACTCATCTCCGTCATGAAAGGTAAAGAAGAGGTAAACGTGAATGCCATCACTAATGAAGAAACTAGTGATGTGAATTTTATTGCTTGCAATAGCTATAATCCCTATTGGAAAAATAATGGATATGCTCCTAGACTTCCTTATCCTAATAATGGAGGAGCATCAAATAATTTTAATGGAGCTAATAGAAGCAATAGAAATACTGTTGAAGATACTCTGAATATTTTTATTGCTAGCCAAACTGAGCAGAATGAAAACTTCAAAAATATTTTGAAGAATCATGATAACTTGGTCAATTGACCAGTAAGATTGTTGGACTAACAAATGATGTGCAGATGCTTGAGGGAAGATCCAAGAATATGGAGGCACAAGTGGCTAACATTGCAGAGAGCGAAACATTGGTCCTAGCTAAGTTTGCAGGTAAACCGGAACCTAACCCGGTGATGACCCACAAGTATAGGGGATCAATCATAGTCCTTTCTATAAGTAAGAATGTCGAACCCAACGAGGAGCAGAAGGAAATGACAAGTGGTTTTCAGCAAGGTATTCTCTGCAAGTGCTGTAAACAGTAGTAACAGATAGTTTTGTAGCAAGTTGATTCGTAGCAAGTAACAAGTGACAATAGTAACAAAGTGCTGCAAAGTGGCCCAATCCTTTTTGTAGCAAAGGACAAGCCAGAAGTTTCTCTTATATAAAGCAAAGTGCTCTCGAGGACACATGGGAATTCTCGTCTAGTCATGTTCATCATGTTTAGTTGATTCGCGTTCGCTACTTTGATAATTTGATATGTGGGTGGACCGGTGCTAGGGTGTTGTTATTACTTGAACAAGCAACCCTCTTATGATTACCCCCTCTCGCAAGCATCCGCAACTACGAAAGAAGAATTAAGATAAATCTAACCATAGCATGAAACATATGGATCCAAATCAGCCCCTTACGGAATAACGCATAAACTTGGGTTTAAGCTTATGTCACTCTCGCAACCTATCATCTACTTATTACTCCCCAATGCATTCTCCTAGGCCCAAATATGGTGAAGTGTCATGTAGTCGACGTTCACATGACACCACTAGAAGAATAACAACATACACATCATCAAAATATCGAACGAATGCCAACTTCACATGATTACTTATAACAAGACTTCTCCCATGTCCTCAAGAACAAAAGTAACTACTCACAAATCATGTTCATGTTCAAGATCAGAGGGGTATTGAATATGCTTAAGGATCTGAACATATAATCTTCCACCAAATAAACCAACTAGCATGAACTACAAGATGTAATCAACACTACTAGCAACCCACAGGTACCAATCTGAGGTTTTGAGACAAAGATTGAATACAAGAGATGAACTAGAGTTTGAGATGAGATGGTGCTGGTGAAGATGTTGATGAAGATTGGTCCTCCCACGATGAGAGGATCGTTGGTGATGTCGATGGCTTAGATTTCCCCCTCCAGGAGGGAAGTATCCTCGGCGGAAGCACTCCGTCAGAGAGCAAAAGTGCTCCTGCCCAGGTTCCGCCGCGAGATGGAGGCGCTTCATCCCGAAAGTCTTCTCTTATTTTTTTTTCTAGGGCAAAAGGCCTCATATAGCAGAAGGAGGGCACTAGAGGGCATCTGTGGGCCCCACAAGGCATCAGGGCGCACCCTGGGGGGTAGGCGCGCCCTGTTGCCTTGTGGGCAACAGGTGCCCCCCCTCCGGTAGTTTTTTCCTTTCAAAAATTCTTATATATTCAATAAAAAATCTCCGTGAAGTTTCAGGTCATTTGGAGCTCTGTAGAATAGCTATCTCTGCTGTGGTCCTTTTTGGTCCAGAATTCCAGCTGCCGGTGATTTCCCTCTTCATGTAGATCTTGCAAATTAAGAGAGAAAAGGCATTAGAATTGCATGATAAAGTGAAATAATGACCAAAAATATTATAAATAACAATAGGAAATCATGATGCAAAATGGACGTATCAACTCCCCTAAGCTTAGACCTCGCTTGCCCTCAAGCGAAAGCCGGACTCTATAATCATGACCACATGTTTAGGGAGAGAGGTGTCGATAAAACAAAATACGGACATAGAAGCATCATGATCATTATCATAACATCAATTATTCGTCATATAACTTCTCATAATCAAGTAACAATTCATCCACAACATTTAAGTACGAAGCATAAACTTTCTTGAAAACAAACAAACTTTGTTCTTAGTCATTGAAACAATTACAATTCATCATATTTCCAGGAAGAGTCTATGTAAGAGCTTTTGTTTTAGCAAGTCCCACATACTAAACTATCATATAGTCTTCTATGATTGTTAACACTCAAGGCATATTTTTAGGACAAACGTTTCCGCCAGACACATAGGAAGATGGGGGTTTATTGTTTTCACCACCCAAGTTGTTTACCTCAAGGATAATGTCAACAATAATAACTCATGATTACCTACATCCAACTGGGTATATGTGCCTGGGTCTTTCCCCACCGCATGGTGCTTGCCAAGTGGAGAATACTTAAGTATGGAATGAGGATGAATATTATAGACTCTGGCGTGAAAGTAAAATCTGAAAAGTAAAAGATAGGCCCTTCACAGAGGGAAGCAGAGGTTTCCATGCGCTTTTTCGTTGGGATGTGCAAGCTCTTAATGTAAAGGAATGTCACTTTATATTGCCCCTTGTGATAGCAACCTTTATTATGCAGTCCGTCGCTTTTATTTCTTTACTATCACAAGTTCGTACAAAGTTTATTTTCCCTTACAATAAAAGATCATACATATTTAGGAGCAATTTTTTATTGCTTTTTACACCGATGACAACTTACTTGAAGGATCTTATTCAATCCATAGGTAGATATGGTGGACTCTCATGACAAGAAACTAGGTTTAAGGGGTTTTGGATGCACAAGTAGTATCTCTACTTAGTACAAAATTTTGGCTAGCAAAAGATTATGAGCAAGCACCACATGTTAGAGGATCCATGACAATATAACTTCTATGTGAATATAAGCGAACATAACTCATTACGTTGTCTTCCTTGTCCAACATCAACTATTTGAACAAACTGAAAATATTTGATGGGGGCTCACAATCATAAAAGATGTCCAAGATAGTGTATTTATATGTGAATCCTCTCCTCCTTTTATTAATTCATGAATTGCATCAATGACGAATGCTATGTTTGTCAATCTCCAATAAATTTTATCAACTATACTTCTTCTATGTGAAATCATCACTCCCCATGGGATTAGCATATGATCTCTTATTCTTTTTATTGCTAAGATTAAAACAAGAAAATAAAGTACCAAAACTCAAACTATTCTTTATTATATAACTCTCACACATGATTACATAGATAGATAGATCACGAAGCAAGCACTCAAAACTAATTCATACTAATATTTTATTCTTCTAAATCATGAAATAACTAAGGATTGAGCTAAGATAGATAATAATGATAAAAGTGATGGTGATACGATACCGGGGCACCTCCCCCAAGCTTGGAACAAGCACTGGTGCAGCGACGTGCTATACAAACAGTTTTTACCCCCTTTCCGCGACAGAGTTTTAAACCATCACCTTGTCTGTGTGTGCGATAGGGGGGAGGGTCCATCCCACACGACCCAAAAACCGTCGGCGATAGCTCCTCTGGTCACACATGCTTAGCACATATGCTCGTGTGCGATCAGGGGAGCTAATGCAGACGTTTCATCGGACAAACCGTTTGAGATCGTCTTGGCATCCCACACAGTAATTATGGAACAAACGTTTGTGTTGTCTGACCGCATCACACACAACTTTCTTTATAGCCTCGTCTCTGATAGGTCGAGCGATCACAGACGCTCTGCCTCAGTTAAGCATTTGCGTTATTCAAGTATATCACACACGGTTCGGTGAAGAAAACTGTATGACATTGGGCTATCCATCACACATGCTTTTACTGCTAGAAACGTTTGGAAAGTGCCATGACCCATTTAGCAGGTTTATTAGTTTACTATTAATAATCCCAGTATTAAGCAAATTCACATTTCATATGGAACAGTTATTTACCACTTTCATATCAGGCACACAAATATATTTTACCATCACAGTACGATAGCTACGTCACAACAGGACAGTACACCTTATAGCTAGTTCACCTTCATAAGAAAAAAAGTATGTTGAGCACAATATTAGAACAATATATTCATTAATTTCCCTAATCGGCTGATGTATGTTGGTGGATGCATGCATGATCAGCCAAATTCGTCTTCTCCAGCTCTGCTTTCACTTCAGTAAGAGCCTGTTTTGCACTGCATAACTGGGAAAGTGCCTCCTCCTTCTGAAACACCATCTCAGCAAAGTGTAATTTAAAAAATCTGAGATCATTCTCCATCTTCCTCTTTTTTTTCTCGTATCTTGAAATATTCTTCATCGTTGAAAACATTTTGTCTAAGCCTATCTCTATTCTCTTCCTCATACATGCTCCAAAACTTTGCTAGGCACATCTTCAAAGACTTTGGCCACTCTTGATCAACCCACTCCAGGTAAGAACACTTCCATTCATCCTATAATATTTAAAACTAAATCAGTTACAATTGTAGGAAAAAATGGGTTTCTAGCAACTTAGAAAATCACCACATACATATTTTGAAAAACTGAAGAAACACATTAATTATGACATATCTTCTCAAAAAGTTCAATGTGCAAATGAATTAATTGCTACTGAGACAACAACCAAATTCAGGAACATCACAAGCTATAATTAACTGCAACAACGCTACAAGTTCTTAGTCATGTATAATAGCAAATTGACCATTTTATGAGGAAGCTAAATATAACTGCAACAACACAGCAACATTGTTTGAATGACATCAAGTTAATACTACCAGGTATGTACATGCACAAATTTAATAACATAGAACTAATAGCAGTAAGGCCCTCCACTATGTAGGCCTAAACCGGTGCCAAATCTCTTTTGCTACATTTGGCACTGGTGCCCTGCGCTGCCGAGCCGATGCCAGAGGAAAAATTCAGGGAACTGGAGCACCTAGTTGCTCCGATGCCCAGTTCATTCGTGCCATAAAGTATTAGTATTTTACTGCTTGGCTGCTCAGATGTGTGGAGCAAAGTTAGCTGCACAAACTGCTGACGTGGTGCAAAATAATTTTCTCAGGGCACCGCTGATGAGATGGCAACATTTTTAGATACTAGGTAGAAATGTGACAGTGTCTTAATCACATCCAGAATAACATAGCACAGTGACAGTGTCTGAATCACATCTAACAAATGATTTCTAACAACAAAAGTGGGGCTAACCTTCTCTGCACATGCCAGAAACTTCCTCCCACTGTTCACAGATTCAAAAGCCACTAACTTCATGCATGGAGATTGATGCTGACAGCGAGCAGGCAGATCTTCAGCTACCCTGCTCTATTCCTTGCAAGTGATGGTCCTAGGGAGCTACAAGAGGAAGAAATGGCTCAAATCGACTGCCAGGTTAAAATCCTCAATTTCAAATCATAACCCTAAGCCTAGGAGAATGAGAGAGAGGAGAGAGGCATACCCGGTTGGTGACAGAGTAGTCGTCGTCGGATGAGGAACCGCTGGAGAGGTCATTCAAGAAGACCATGGCGTCGGCAGCGGTCAGATGCGAGACGGCGAGATCGAGCAAGCAAGCGAGGAAATGGATTTAGCTTAGGAAGGAAGGAGGAAACATGGGAAATGTGGATCCTGGTCGGGGAGAAAAGGGGGTGGGGAGGGGGGAAGATTTAAATATTTTGGTGGTAGGCAAAACATTTCGAAAGGTGGAGGGAAACTTGGCGCGCAAAGTGTCATCGGACACAATTCACTTTGAACAAATGTGTGCATCGCAAACGATTCTTCTGCTTTACGTGCATGCGATGAGTTTGAGCATTCAAATTTTGGTCCAAATTTCTGTGGGGTACAATGCTCATCCACGTCATTGCATAATTTAACACACTTGCTAATTTGGGTACACAAAAGAGCCTACAGCACACAGACCACATTTACTTAATCGAGCAATTTTAGTAACTAAATAGAGCCAGTTGACCTAAACATTGCTCTAACAAAAGACCAGCATTATAAACAAAGGCTAAGTACACATAATTTTAACAAAGCCACCGACGCGCTGCCCTATGCCTCGCCTGTGTAAGATGAGATGTCGACGACTTGTCCCGGTGACATTCCACCGTTGGTGGACTCCGCGTCCCCCAGGCTGAACTCGACCGCGCCGTCGTCCTCGTTCTCGTCCTTGGCATCGCCCTCAAGGTTGTAGTACCCATAGTAGTGGCGGCGTCAGAGCTCGCATTGGTACTCCACCGCCGATTCCTCGACGGACAGGCACTTCTCTACCTCCTCCTTAGCCAGGCGCAACTCCTCCTCCCGGTGCTCGTCGCTCTCCGCCGCCTCCTGCATGTCCAGCTCCTGCTCGGCGATCTCATGAGGAAGGGGATCCATGGACTCTGCCGCCGCATCGTCGGCAAGCATCTCCGCCACCTCTTCGGACGTGGGGTGCATGATCGATTCCGAGGAGGCCTGGAATATCTTCGCGTGGGCGTCCTCGATCTGTGCGTGGATGGCCTTAACCCAGGCCAGGGCGACCTCCGCGCATGGACGGCTGCTCGAGCGCTCTCGACGTTTGCAGCCGCCGTCGCAGCAGCTGCTGCAGCCGTCTCGGCTGCTGCAGTTGTCCTGTTGGCTACCGTAGACGCCCTCTCGGCGGATGCGGCTGTGCTCTCGGCTGCTGCAGCTGCCCTGTTGGCTGCCGCAGATGCCCTCTCGGTGGATGCGACCACGCTCTCGGTGTAGGCGGCAGCGCTCTCGGCTGAGGCGGAGCCGCTCGGGGCAGACGCGGTGACCGTACGGGCCCTCACGAAGTGTCTCCACGACATCATTCTTTGCAAGAAGGTGTTGGGGAATGGGTTTTAATTGTACGAAAAATTTTGTACCATAAACATCCACTAATACAATTGTCATGTTAAAATTTGGAAATTTTCAGGGTTCATTTGACCTTTTTAAGACATTAATTGAGATTCTAGCCATTTAGTGGTCGTAATTCAATTTTGAACTACATGTACATGCAAAAGCAAACCATCATGGGTTGAAAAATCATATTTGTATCCTTATGTGCAAGTTAATGTCTTGTGCAGTAAATTGGAAGGAATTTTCAGACATATTGGTATCACGGCTTGGACACAAACATTGGGTACCATGGCTTTTAAATTCCAAAAAATTCAAAAATGATCAGAAATACATGAAACCTTGCTTGATGTCATGGCATGGCACCAACATGCCGTGGTAAAAAAATTGGCCTATTTGACGAAAGTTTTGACACACACTTCTCACAAATCGGAGCATCTCACGAGAAGACTCGTGGTTCCGAGAGGGAACAATGCATGTTTGAAGATGAACCGGCGGTCGCTTCCTCGTATGGCCTTGAAATTTTTTGTACCGTAAACATCCACTAATACAACTATCATGTTAAAATTTGGAAATTTTCAGGGTTCGTTTGACCTTTTTAAGATAGTAAGTGAGTTTCTAGCCATTTAGTGGCCTTCATTCAAATTTGAAGTACATGTACATGCAAAAGCAAACCATCATGGGTTGGAAAAATCATTTATGTATTACATTTTATAATAATATCATAGTAACACAAAATAAGCATTCGTGCCTTACATTTGGAAATAAAATTTAAATATCTGGCAAGACAACTGGGCCCCACATGATTGGCACTCTGTTTCGTGTCTCGTGGTTTGGAAGGTGGTGGCGTGGGTTCTTAATCAGAAGCGGTTCTGTATTGGGAACCATTAGCGATGTAATTCACACACGGCTTTTGCTCCAGGAATCGTGTGTAATTCAAGCTATAATACTCGTAAATTCTGGCGACCGACGCGTGTACTGCTCCTGTCGATCTAGATTCCGGCTGCCAATAAATACTACCCCGCCCAAGTCGTCCCGCCTGCATTCTCATCTGCATTCTCATCTGCATTCTCTCCTCGCTCGCCTCCCTCTCTCTCACCAAACTCTGCCACGGCGCCGCCGATCTGCCCACACACCAAGGAGGAGGCACCTCCCCGCAAGGACGTCAAGGTGCATAGCAGCGACGAGGAGGACCCCTACGCGCCACCAGACGAGGTTGCGCCGGACCCCCCAACTTTGGAGTGGTTTTGGGGCCAGTACAATCTAGCTCTATGGAAGACGCTGCCGCTGGCTGAGAAAGCCAGACAAGTGGCATTCAAGAAGGAGTTGGCGGAGGAGCACGCCAGGTTCCAGGCGGCCCGTGAAGCCCGTGAGGCCGCCTGGAAAAAGAAGGAGCTGGAGCTTTGGCGGCAGGCGCGTCGACGTGCGGAGGAGGTGTACGAAGACAGTGGGTACTTCGCCAGGAGGGCCAAAGGCGCTAGGCACCTCATCGCTGCATGGAGGTGGGCCGATAAGCTCCAGCGTGCTATCGCCAAGGAGCTCCGGTGGGCGCCCAATGGAATGGCAAGATCGGCCGCGCGCGTCCGCCAGCAAGAGGCCAATCGTCATGTCGAGCACTATGAGGCGGAGGAGGCGGAGAACTCCCTCCGCGCTGGGAAGCCGCCGCGCACCAGGGAGCTGCTGGCGAGGGACTGCCGGAATACTGGCCCCCTAAGGAGGGATTATTAGTTTTAGTATTGTTCGATTTCAATTTTTATGCATTGTATGTAGTAGTTAAGTATCATCACGTATATGTGATGATATTATATATATTTGTGATGAACTACTAAACGATTAATATATATTATGAATTTCATATTTCTATTTGTTTTCGTACTAATTTCTATCTAGCTGTTACCATCCGCATGTACAGAATGCAAAGCATAAATACATTGAAACGGAACAATATATAAGAATGGAAAACAGTACACACATTGAAACAGAGCAATATTATGATTGTTGTGAAGACATATCTATCAACATCGAAATGACCAAACAAAATAAAACGCGTCCATGACCACCACCCTTGCCTACGGAAGCCCTTGGCTCTGCCTGAACTCGTGCAGGCATTCGTCCAAGCGGTTGACACGCTCGCGGTACATCTGGAGCACGATCTCGAGCTCCAAGTTGGCTATTTCATCGGAGATCACCAGCTCTAGGATGCGACGGCCATGTTCCTCTACTGCGCCTAGGTGGACACCTGGGGCAAGGAGGCGCTCGAGCCTAGCGACCAGCGTGTTGTCATCGATCGGGCCGCGGACAAGGCGAACGGTGTGACCCATGCGAATGGAGCGGCCGGCATCCGGTGCAAGTACGACGCGGCTGGCCTCTGGAGCAAGTACAGCATAGACAACCTCTGCCCACTCCTGGCGAGGAATGGGGCTACTGACGGGCTGTGTACCTAGCTGGAACACCCCGTCGACAGCAGGCAAGAGCCGATGGAACCGCTCTTGCTGTGCGGCGTGCCGCACCTCTCGCTCCGCGGCGCTCCATCGTTCTCGCTATGTGGCACGCCGCAGCCTATCGGCGCGGACATGCCTATCTTGCTCTGTGGCATACCACCGATCATGTTGTGCGGCGAGTTGCAGCCTCTCGGCGGTGACGCGCCTATCTTGATCCGCAGCGCGTGCGTGCCCTGCGCCAAGGGTCTGCTCAACCCTGGTGATGACGCGCAGCATGGCGTCATCCATCGCGTTGTCGGGGACGCCCTCCACCTCGATGGGCCGTGGCGCCTGCACCGGCTCATTTTCCTCGTCGAGGAGGTTAATGGCAGAGGCGACGCTTCGGTGGGTTGGCATGCTTGGAAATGGTAGAGGTGCTATAGGCTGCGCTTGTGCCTCCGTGTGTCGCACGCCGCCTAGGCTTATGCGCAATTGCTGGCAGCGGGAAACCGATGGGGAAGTGGTGGGAAACGGTGGCGTGTTCATAAAACGCCATCATTTAATGGAAAACTTAGCAAAGAAGGAAGCGCGAGCTAGCACGTCGCGTGCGCGCACATTTCTTACCCAATAATGCACACAATTCACTAAATAATATACCGTTCTATACACAAAAGAGCGTACATGTTCTGCAGACTGAGCAAATCACATCGCATATGGAATAAACTAAGGAACCAATCGGTGATGAGTTCATCGATCGCTGACAATTGTATACCAGCAAGCGTTTGCCCACAACACACATAGCTTATTAGCAGGAATCGTCTGTGTTATTATTGGTCTTCCCACACAATTCTGATTAGTAACATATTTGCCGGGTATCACACACATCTTGTTAAGTTGAATCGTTTGTGTTTATTTTGCCTTATTGCAAACAGTTCATCCGAGTGACCTGTATGCCGCCTATCGCACACACCTTGATCTGGCTAACCATTTCTGTTGTTTTGGCTCATCACAAACAGTTCATCCGAGTGACCTGTATGCCGTCTATCGCACACACCTTCATCTGGCTAACTGTTTCTATTGATTTGGCTCATCGTAAACAGTTCACCCGAGTGACCTGTATGTCATCTATCGCACACACCTTGATCTGGCTGACCATTTCTGTTGTATGGGCTCATCGCAAACAATTTGTATGGACCAACTGTATGCCACTTATCGCACACGCAAATCTTTTCTGAATCGTGCTTGATGGATCCTCCATCGTACACAGTTCATTTTATTGGTGATAGTTTTATTACGGTAACGTTTGCGATTCATGCATCGTACACAGTTTGGTCGATTGGTCTCGTGTACATGTGTCGCGTTAGGACCATCCTGCAGTAGTGAAGCTAAGGGTGGTGCCCATACCCGTGTACTCAAGTCTCCTTCTTCAGTGATATATGCTTAGCTACGATTCCCTTAAGAGTACGAATTTCCTCCTCGAGCTTGTTGACTTGAAGTTTAAGATCCATGTTCTCCTTGCGAAGCTTATTTGTAACGATACTCACGCCGTCAATCAATGGGTGAACTTAGGTTGTAGGGGATGAGATAGCATTTGCCTGCATACAACGATAAGGAATAAACATAGTACTGGAAGGTTTAACCGTGTCTGGCATGCTTGATTTCTTGAACTCCACATGCATGTCCCCTGGTTGAGGTAAAGGAGTTTCTTCTTCTTCCCCACTCAAGGAGTCCATCCTCTTCAAGTCAGCATCTACCTCCTCATCCGTCGACCACCCATAGGGGTTAGCATCACCGTAAACTCTATGGTTTGCGGTAGCGTGAGAAACATAGCTTTCCCCATCTGATTCTTGCGATGACAAGATGACTTGGACCTGTCTGAAAAACAGCCCGAAAAACGAGAACAGAGGAGAAACTTGCGATACGGTGGTCAAAACATCTGGGAGTATATATAATGAATTTTTATCTTGAAAAACAAGTATATGGGAAGAAAACGAAGTCGGGGAGGGACACGAGGGGCCCATGTGGCACCCTGGCTCAGAGGACCGGTTTACCCAGTGTTTCCAACCCAGAGATCATGTCTTCTGAAAACACTCAACAACTTGGAACAAAACCGAACTGAACTTTATTAATATTATACAAGTACAAGCTCGGAAATTACATCGGGTAGCGAGGCCAGAAGCACTACACGTGCTATGACAATATCTACATTATTTATGGAACATTGCAAGGCCTCAGTACTACTAGGTGATTCTACGGCGTAGCGGAACAACGGGTGAAACTCTCCATCCCATAGGGACACTGCTGGAACACGGCCTAGTTAGCGTAGCATGAACCATCGGGACCTCCGTTCTCGGCTTCTCCTGCATCTGGCATGATACGCCAGGTGAGTACTTGGAATGTACTCGCAAGCTCACAGCAACCACAACAATGCAGCAAACAACAGCATGGCAATGAACATGTTAAATGCTTAAGTTGCTTACTTACTATTACCGAATATCAACTTACTCTCTTCCGGGTTGTACCACAACCCTCGTAATACTCGTGATACACTGAGCACTTCCGAGCATAAGACAAGTTCTTCCATCATTATTATTATTACGGTTGACCACTCAGTGTGACCTAATGCAGACTGTGTCCAATACCGTGGACGTGGCTATTCGAATAGATTCTTACACTCTGCAGAGGTTGCGCACTTTTCCCACACCATGGAGCTCCTTGTCCCGCACCTCGGTACACTTCCCTTCTAGGTGAACCGGTGCTGCTCCAACGAAACTTGCCTAACCCGTGACCCCTCCATCGTACCACCGACAATCATCCTCCCCCGGAGTCATGCCCTGGGTGGCCTCTGTGTCACTCTTGACACCTGCCACCATCGTGGCCAACTAAACTGTCCCAAACGGGGACGCCGGCAAATAACTCAACTGGCTCACAAGGTTATCGTCGCCTACCTGATCAGGGTAGCACGCACGCATAACCCTCCCTCTTTGGTGGTACCGATAAAAGAGCACGCAGTCAGACCAAGTCAAGGCCGTCCCATTCCGGCAGATGTGGCTGCACGGGTAAGTCCGGGTCGGTGGCACTTGATCAACCATTAAGCTTAGTTTTAGTACTTACATGACAAGCAAGGTTGTTTATCATGAATATACTAATATGGCAGTAGTTATGCAACAATATAATTTACTATGAACTATCCCATATTAAAATAATGCAAATAATTCAACATTAAACCAATACTATTGAAATGCTTCATGTAATGGATGATGTGGCTTGCCTTGCTCAGTTGGGTTGTCCACAAACTCCTGGTCCTCAAAACCAAAATGATTTCCCTTTGAAAATATTTTAAAATAGCAAAAGAAAATGTCACATAATACATTTCTGTTAACCAGAAATTCTGTACATGTTAGAAAAATACCAAAATTTATCAGAAAATAGAGGGGCTCAAGACAAAGACAATGCAAAAAGAATCAATTGATTTGGACTTGTAGATAAAAAGTAATGGACAGTCAAAGTTACTGGTCAAAGTTGAAATTTAACAGAAATTTGAAAATCTCTGGAAGGGCCACGTCGAAGGCGTATTTCCTGAATACGCTTCCACTTAGGTACCGTTTCGGGCACGGCTGGGTCACTGACGTGCGGGGCCCAGCTGTCATATTTAAAAGGAAAAAGAGGGGAACAGTAAGAGGGCGGCTCACCGACGGCGATAGCCGGAGATAGCGACGGCGGCAAGGTCGGGAGAGGGTGGAGATGGATCGGCCACACGACGGCGGTCCTCCCTGTACCAGCAGTGTCTCCGGGGACGGCCTGACGGCGTCGCCCCCTTCTTCTCCGGCGGCGGTTGGTTTCGGGGGTCGTCGGCGACGGCGTCTCCGGCAGCGGTTTGGCTGGGCAAGAGGTGGAGAATAACCAGGAGAGCTTACTGAGCTCGGGGACGGGGTTATCCAAGGCTGGGGTGGAGTGAATCAAGCTGGTGGTGGAGTTGGCTTGGCGGCGGAACGCCGGCGAGCTGCGAGGCCAGAGGGCCTCTCGGCCGTGGCTCGGTGCTTTGGTGATCGATAGGAGGCGGAAGGAGTGGGGTGAGGAGCTGGGAGAGGCCGGGGAGGGCCTTTTATAGGCGGGGGCGGAGCTTCTGGAGTCGGGCAGCACCGCGGCCACATCGCCGGAGCGAGGACGGCTAGCTGGCTGGCGCGGCGCGGGCGACGCGATGGATGAGGCAGAGGGAGTAAATGCACGAAGAGACGGGTCGCCGGGAAGCCTCCAGCCACCTCACCTCCCGTACGGCTACTGTGCCGCCCGTGGCGCACGATGGCCGTATCCGGCGAGGATGATTCCGGCGAGGGGGAAGGGTCTAGGGCGGCCAGGTGGACGGAGGGGAGCTCGTCGGCGCGCGAAGACAACGTACGGTGACGCGGTCGTCGCGCTCCGACGTGACCCATGCCTGCCGGCGCCCAGAGCGTGGTTTTGGTAGGGCTGGCCACGCGGTCACCGCGTGCATAGGCACACGCGGCGCGAGCTGGCCTACCAAGCCGTGTCTGGTGCGTCGACTTTGCATACTGGAACCCTCTCGTGCCACTAGTTCGCCCAGAGACTCACTGAGCCGAAGTGTAGCATCAACTACAGTTTGCTATCAGTAACTTAGGAGAGATCTAGAGAGAAGATGAGCTGGAGATGAAACCAATGGAGTTGTCTGGAGTGATCTACGTTGGAAGGACTACAAGCTGGCAAAATTTGAAAAACTTTGGCCAAGATTTGAACATGGTTCATGTACAAATGCTATACTGGTCCAGAAACTTGGTGAGTTTGTTGCACTCACATGGGTGATCTCCTAGAGCTGAAATTTGGTGTGTGGGAGTTATTTGGTAATGCCAAGTTGTCATAATTTTTTTAGCTCAAATGGGTACCCCTAGCTGGTACTTCCTTCACAAAGGTTTGAAATGAGCAGAAACTTGGCAGAATATTTTTCCTGGAAATTTATACTGGACAAGGAGATGTTTTTGGATATTGTGGCAAGATAAGTTCCCTAGTATCTCAGGGAATTATTTGAGAGTTTTCTGAGGCCTAGAAATATATGTTGCTTCACAAAGGGCCAGTGCTGTCTAGAAGATAAATGTAATATTCTGGACAAAATGTTATACTGGTCCATGAAATGTTTTTGAAGATTGTGGGAGTAGATGATGACAAGAAGGTGTGGTATTAATTTGGGATTTTTCTGATCATCAAAACTATAGGTTGCTTCACGACCCATAGTGAAGACATATTTTCCCAAGGAAGAAAATGGATTATTTTGAAAAGAATGAGAATTGGAATTTGATCCAGAAGGTGTGTGGCAAGATTTTGGCAAGATATTGAGGGCTTTGGATTACTTAGAGAGAAATTTAAAGGTTTCCCAAGTCCAAAGTCAACTGAGAAGGTTCAAAAGCCATCCAATTTGCAAATAAAGCCGGGAAAATTTTGAAAAGAAAAAGTTGCCAAAAACCAGGGTGTCACAGCCCACAAGGCAACATGGCGCGCCCTACCCCCCTGGGTCCCCTCGGCCGTTTCTTATTTTTGTAATTTTTCTAATATTCCAAAACGGAGAGAAATTATTTATATGGTACTTTTGGAGTCGGTTTACTTACCGTATCACATACCTACTCTTTTTCAGGGTTCTGGAGCGTTCTGGAAGGCCTCTTTTAGATGTTCTTCCGGTGTAAGTGTTTGGATAATATTGGTTTCAACATTCATGGGCGTACCTGCAATATAATGCTTAATTCTTTGCCCATTAACCACCTTCGGGTTGGTGCCCTCGGATAAACTTCTTCGACGATGTATGGTCCTTCCCATTTAGAGAGAAGTTTTCCTGCGAAGAATCTGAAACGAGAATTGTATAATAGAACTTGATCACCGACTTTAAATTCTCATTTTTGGATTCTTTTATCATGCCATATTTTAACTTTTTCTTTAAACAACTTGGCATTTTCATAAGCTTGTGTTCTCCACTCATCCAGGGAACTAATGTCAAACAACCACTTTTCACTGACAAGTTTAAAATCATAGTTGAGTTCTTTAATTGCCCAATAAGCTTTATGTTCTAATTCAGGAGGTAAATGACATGCTTTTCCATATACCATTTTATATGGGGACATACCCATAGGATTTTTATAAGCAGTTCTATAAGCCAAGAATGCATCATCAAGTTTCTTAGACCAATTCTTCCTAGACTGGTTAACGGTCTTTTGCAAGATTAACTTTAATTCTCTCTTGCTCAATTCAACTTGGCCACTAGACTGAGGATGATAAGGTGATGCAATTCTATGGTTAACATCATATTTAGCCAAGATCTTACGAAATGCACCATGAATAAAATGTGAACCACCATCAGTCATTAAGTATCTAGGGACTCTGAATCTCAGAAAGATAACCTCTTTAAGCATTTAATAGATGTGTTGTGATTAGCACTACTAGTTGGAATAGCTTCTACCCACTTAGTAACATAATCAATAGCAACTAGAATGTGAGTATAACCATTAGATTTAGGAAAAGGTCCCATATAATCGAATCCCCATACATCAAATGGTTTAATAACAAGAGAATAATTCATAGGCATTTCCTGATGTCTACATATATTACCAATTCTTTGACATTCATCACATGAGAGGACGAAATTACGTGCATCCTTGAAGAGAGTAAGCCAATAAAAACTAGATTGCAATACCTTATGTGCAGTTTGATCTCCTGTGTGGTGCCCTCCATATGCCTTGGAATGGCACTTCCGTAGGATTTGTTCCTGTTCATGCTCAGGTACACAACACCTAACAACGCCATCTACTCCTTCTTTATATAAATATGGGTCATCCCAAAAGTAATGTCTTAAATCAAAGAAGAACTTTTTCTTTTGTTGATATGTGTATCTAGGTGGTATTAGCAACAATGAAATTAGCATAGTATGCATACCAAGGATTATTGCGTGAAGTAGAAGCATTTATGATAGCTAATTGTTCATCAGGAAAATTATCACCAATAGGAAGTGGGTCATAAGAACATTTTCCAATCTAGATAGATTATCTGCTACAGGATTTTCAGCTCCTTTTCTATCAATAATATGCAAGTCAAATTCTTTTAGCAAAAGAACCCACCTAATCAATCTAGGTTTAGCATCTTTATTTTCCATAAGATATTTAATAGCAGCATGATCGGTATGAATAGTAACTTTAGAGTCAACAATATAAGGTCTGAATTTATCACATGCAAACACAACTGCTAAAAATTCATTCTCAGTAGTTGCATAGTTCTTTTGAGAACTATCCAAGGTCTTGCTAGCATAATGAATAAAATTTAGTTTCTTATCAACTCTTTGATCTAGAACAACACCAATAGCATAATCACTGTCATCACACATAATTTCAAAGGGCAGGTTCTAATCAGGTGGTTGAACAATAGGTGCAGAAATTAAGGCTTTCTTAAGTATTTCAAAGGCTTCTAGGCAATCATCATAAAAAACGAAGGGACCATCTTTTTGTAGGAGATTAGTGCGAGGTCTAGAAATTTTAGAGAAGTCTTTAATGAACCTCCGATAAAAACTAGCATGACCTAGGAAACTTCTTATACCTTTGATATCTTTAGGACATGGCATTTTCTCAATTGCATCAACTTTAGCTTTGTCTACCTCAATACCTCTTTCGAAATTTTTATGACCAAGGACTATACCTTCATTCACCATAAAGTGGCACTTCTCCCAATTCAAGACGAGATTTGTCTCCTCGCATCTCTCCAAAACTCGGTGAAGATTGCTCAAGCAATCATCAAAAGAAGTTCCGTAAACAGAAAAATCATCCATGAATACCTCAACAATCTTTTCACAAAAATCAGAGAATATAGTAGTCATACATTTTTGAAAGGTAGCAGGTGCATTACATAAAACGAAAGGCATACGTCTATAAGCATAAGTTCCGAAAGGACAAGTAAAAGTAGTTTTCTCTTGATCTTCTTGTGAAACAGGTATTTGAGAAAAAACCAGAATATCCATCTAGGAAGGAAAAATGTGTGTGCTTAGATAACCTTTCTAACATTTGATCAATAAAAGGCAACGGGTAATGATCTTTTCTTGTAGCTTTATTTAACTTCATAAAATCAATCACCATCCTATAACCGGTTACAATTCTTTGCGGTATAAGTTCATTTTTATCATTAGGAACAACGGTAATGCCTCCCTTTTTTAGGAACACAATGAACAGGACTTACCCATCTACTATCAGCTATAGGATAAATTATACTGCCTCCAGAAGCTTTAATATTTCAGTTCTCACCACATCCTTCATTTTAGGATTCAGACGCCATTGATGATCAACAACTGGCTTAGCATCAGGCTCGATATTAATCTTGTGTTGACACAACATGGGACTAATGCCCTTAAGATCGTCAAGAGTATATCCAATTGCAGCACAATGCTTCCTTAAAGTTTTAAGTAATCTCTTTTCTTCATGCACTGAAAGGTTAGCATTGATAATAACAGGATATATCTTCTTTGCATCAAGATAAGCATATTTCAACGTGCCAGACAGTTTCTTTAATTTAAACACAGGATCGGTCTTAGGGGAAAGAGGGTCTCCCAAAGTTTCAACAGGCAAACTATGTTTAAGAATAGGTGCTTGCCTAAAGAATATCTCATCCATTTCATTTCTTTCATTCATATGCATATCATTTTTATGGTCTAGCAAATATTGTTCTAATGGATTAGTAGGAGGCACAGCGATAGAAGCAAGACCGATAATGTCATCTTTACTAGGTAATTCTCTATCATGAGGTTGTCTACTAAACTTGGAAAAATTAAATTCATGAGATACATCACCGAATTTAACGCTGACCTTCTCTTTAGCACAATCAATTTTAGCATTAACAGTATTCAAGAAAGGTCTACCGAATATAATGGGACAAAAATCATCTTGTGGTGGTCCAAGAACTAAGAAATCAGTAGGGTATTTGATCTTACCACACAAGACTTCGACATCTCTAACAATATGAAAGCGCAGGTTTACTCCCAGAGGGGGGGGGGTGAATGGGAGATTTTTAGAAATTCGACAAACTCTGATGAATTTGACAAAGATTAGAGTGAAGAAATAGAACTGCAAATGAAACTAAATCATCACAGAGACAGAAAACATGCATACGAGATACATACAAGTGAAGAACATGTAATCATACAAGCATTCAAGCATGAGGAAGATGAACTGGGGAAATGAAAAACAACATGATGAAGGTCTTCAGTTCAAATTCTTTAGAATGTAAATCACAGATTCTTCAGCAGCGGAATAACTTAAAGGTAAGGTGTCGGTACTAAAACCGGCAAACCTCGGGGTAGGGGGTCCTGAGCTGTGGATATCGGATCTATGGGTAATAGGGGGTGAAGGAGACAGTATTTACCCAGGTTGGGGCCCTCTCAAAGAGGTAATACCCTACGTCCTGCTTTGATTGTATTGATGATGATGTATCAAGTACAAGCTTGATCTACCTCGATATCATAAGTTGTGTTCTAACCCTGAGGCTAGGTGGTTGTAAGTATGACCATGGTCTCTATGGACCAAACCCCTTAGCTTATAAAGACGCTGGGGGTATCTAGGGTTACACATGGTCGGTTGCCCATCTAGGGATACACATGCCGGGGGCCGATGCTATCCTTGGAGTACACGTCAAGTCTTCGGCAAAGTCCATCTTGATCACGCCGGGGTGTGAGGTTTCCGGAGTCCTCCCTTGTAAGAACGGTGGGCCGTAGGCTCAGCCCATGGACTGTGGCCAACTAGGTTGGTACCCCCTAGTCCAGGACACCGATAGTAGCCCCTAAACTGGTCTTCGACGATGAGGACGACGATATTCTTTGGACATGTGACTTCGTCCTTGGAGTCTTCGGCTTGACAGACGAGTTCCTATCAACAACTTGATTTCGGCTTTGGAGTCTTCGGCTCCACCACGCTCTGTTTTTATTAAAATAATGTTCCCTCTATCGTCGCACCATTGGGGAATGAGCGGCTTTATGGCCAAGCGTCGAAGCGTCACCCCCTTTTGATTTATTTAACAGGTACTCAGCCCAAAGCTACAACAAAGCGCATCTTGACTCTGCCCCTTTCTCAACCCAGCACGAAATCCTTCCTCCGAAGTCTAGCTTCGAGAGCTCTGGAAATGGCGCGCGATGCAGGCTCCTCCAAGTGCCCCCATGGTCCCCTCAAAGGCAACTGGGGAAGTTGCTCAGTCACACGTCTTCAATTGGACCGGCTCGCCGCCCAAGGTTATTTGTCGGATCCAGATCTAACCTCTACCCGTCCAGGCTTAATATCCATAGACGGGCAGGCGCATGCGGACCGCCATCTCATCCCTCACGGGGATGAGCTGATATGCTTTGTTCCCTTCCTCCTCCGTGGCCTGGGATTTCCTATCCATCCCTTCCTTCGGGGCCTGCTCGAGTTTTATGGGATCCAACTCCACCACCTCACGCCCAACTCTATTCTACACATCACGGGGTTCATCGCCCTTTGCGAGATGTACCTCGGATGCCCAGCACACTTCGGGCTATGGAGGAAGTATTTCTGCCTGATGCCTTGCTCCCGAGGAGGGAGACTCCACGAAGTAGGCGCGGCCGAGGTCTGCCGAATAGCAGGGACTGGCTATCCCACAGGCACCCCTCGAGAGGATGCCGATACGTGGGTGTCAGAGTGGTTCTATATGGCCGATGTCCCACTGCACGATCCAGCCCGGCCAGGGCTTCCGCCCTTCTCTTCGGATCCCACGAAGAAACATTTTAATTGGAGGCCACGGAGCACCGCCCAAAAAGATGACTCCGATGTGGCTCGCCTGGCCGCTTAGGTGAGGTGCTTGACAAATAGCGGCCTCACCATTATAGATGTGATGGCGACAGCCATCGACTGAAAAGTCCAACCTCTTTGGCAACGCCAACATCTGCTGTGTATGTACAACAGAACCGACGACGCCACCCGATCAATTTGGAAAGGCTTCAAGGACCAAGCGGCCTTTGGTGCAGCCCTGGCCGGCATATACAAGGGGGAACCGGCGGAGTTTGCCAAGCAGAAGTTTATAGACGGCTTGTCTTACCACAAACCCACCAAAACGGTAAGTCTCCCCGAACCTTCTCGTCCATCCGAGCAGTTCATTTTATTCCTTTCAAATGGTTGTTCGATATATCTGAACAAAGGTGGAGGCGCTGGGTTGAAACGCTAAGTTGCTCGGTGCCTGAGCCGGGGGTGTATCTTCGAGATGATGACCCCGACTTCCACGAAGATGAAGAATTGTCCACCATATACGAGGAGGGAACTTTTTATGAAGAGAGCCTCGATGGCTCCAGAGTGGCTATTACTCCCGACCTACCGGGCATCCGGCCATACTCATCGGTAAAACCCTCTCTAGTTTCTACTCGAAAGAGAACTTCCGCCCGTGAGGCCCCGAGCACCCTGACGCCTCTTCCTAAGGGTTGATGCTCGAAGCACCCTCGCCCATGTCCGGGCTCTCGAGAGGGCCCCCGACAGCCGCACAAGGTGACCCTCAACGGACAGCTGCCGCGGAGGTTGAGCGTGACGCTCCATCCTTAGACAGGTGATTTTATCGATAGTGATACTTCGGGGGTTTATTTCGGCATCAAGTGCTCATGTTGATCTCACATGCAGGCAGCCCGCTCAGGCATCATCGACCGAGGAGACGATCGCCCGAGACAATCCGGCCCCGAGGACCGGTGCCGAGGCCATAACGCCCCCAGGGGATGCTCCCGAAGTGCCTCAAGGAGACTTCGGGGACTTGTTCGGCCACTACCTCTGAGGTCGAAAGTGCCATGAACCATCGGCGGAGACGGGCTTCTCTAAGGATTCCTGCCTTCTCCAATGAGGAATTCAACGCCTTTAGTTCGGTGGACGCCTACCTTGGCGTGACCCGCTCCGTCTTTGAGAAGGCGGTGGGCGTACTATCCAAAGGTTTGCAGGTAAGGTGCCTTTGAGTCCAATTACCCTGACAGTGGGTCACGCTTTAGCCTTCTATCCATCCTTTCATGTGGGTTAATTCCAGATCGTCCTGTACTCCAAGATTTTATTAATACTTGATTATATCCGAGGACTTCCAAGGACCGATCAAACTGCCGTGCATGGCAGTAGCCCCTGAGACATTGGTCGGGTGATACAGCCGACGAGTTGATTCAGATCAATCCAGCAACCTTTGAATGAGCGCGGATATTAGTAGCCCCCAAGCCTTGATTTGGGCATGTGTGGCCATATTAAGGGTTGATCTAATGTAATGATGCCTTGAATTTGCAGACTTCTCGGGGAAAAAATGAAAGTCTCTCCGAGGTGCTGACCCAGACCAAGACGAAGCTGGACGCCACGCAGTCCGAGGTGGAGCAGATTAAAAAAATTACGAGAGAAGCGCACGGTAAGTGCATCCAGTCTGTAGTCATTTTCCATAGAGAAACCAAGGTCTCTATTAACGAGGCTTATTTTCATAGCAGCGGAAGTCATTAGTCAACTGGAAAAGGACCTAAAGCAGGCCCGAAAGGAATTGCTCTACGCCGAATCTCAATGATAGGCTAGACACCGTGTGCTGACCTGAAGTAGGGAGGACACGAACGCGCTCAAGGTAAAGAATGACCAGCAAGCTCAGGGGATTGAGAGGCTAAGGGCTCAACTGGCTGCTGCCGAGGAGAAGAACCAGAAAACAAGCGAAGCTGTGTCTGGTAAGTGCTTTTAAGAAAGATCTTATCATGTGACGTGTTAGCGTTAAGGTCTAACCTTTTTCTTTCGCACAGTGCTGCTGATAGGTCGGCTATCAGAGAACATTGGTTCTCCATCCGAAGATGCCCTGGCGAAGTTGACCGAAGTGCATGAGAGGTCTCGGAAAGCGATGAAGATCGTTTTTAAAGCTCTATGGCCCGAGGAAGAGAGTGTGCCCGAAGACATGTCCGAGCTTGTCGAGCGTCTCAAGGGTGCTCGGCGCCGAATACAGGCTTGGAAGATATTGGCCTGTCGGGAAGGAGCGAGGGAGGCATGGGCCATGGTCAAGACCCGCTTCACCGGTGTAGAGACGGAACACCTTGCCGAAGTAGGCCCTGTAGGGGCTAATGGGAATGAGGTGCCGACTTGCCTGGTGTATGATAATGTGATGCCCGCCGCTCGTTTCTCTCAGCGGGACTGTGCCCTTGATTCTTTGATAGACGGCTGGATAAAGTGTACCAAATTATATGCAATGACTCTATGTATCAAAGTACTTTACATCATTTTATGTCAATCTGCGCATCCAAACTTTTGTTAACCGGCCATCGGCTTCCACCTCCTCGTCCAGTGGCCGAGGAGTGTTTCCTACTCTCGGCCTGTCCATCGGGGCGAGCGATTTCGGGAAACAAGGCAATCCGGCCATGTGGTTCAAAAAACAAAAGTGAGGCAGAGAGTTATGTTATATTACTATTTGATGTAAGAAACATCTTTCAAGAAAAATAGTTCTTATAACAGTTCCTTTTCTCAGGGCGTCATGTTAACCATGAGTGTCCGAAGACGTGCGACCTTGGGGGCTTCACCCCTGGTCAAGGGTTTGAAGAACCCGGCCTCTCTTTGCTTCCATCGTGGCCGACCGATTATGTTTGTTAAGAATGCTAGCTTTTGGCTTTATCCGTCTGACATGCTAACCCGGATGACCCGGGAGCAACAATCATAGCGGTGCTCCCTTTGCCCCTTAGCCGAAGAATCGGGAACGTAAGGGGCAAGCACAGGAGCCAGGCAACCCAGCTTGGCCAATTCTTACGTCAAGTCGATGCATATTGTGGCTTGAATACAATATGGTAGGAAGAAAGCATATATAACTAAGATAAATGCTCAAAAGAGTAGGTTTTATTAATCAAAGCCCCCAGGGCAGTTTAAGTCATACATTCGAAGATGCGGCCGAGGTGTCTAAGCATATCTCAGATTGACTCGACGCTGTCACTGGGGATAAAGGTTTTGACAACCTTGGGAAAAAAGGTCTGCCGAAATAGGTAAAAAGTTGCTTGATGCGAACAAAGGAAAAGGAAACTATAACTAAATGTATAGTAAAGAAAGAAGGAAATGCTTCAATAAACCATAAAAACGTCGGAGCAGGGCGGCGTTCCATGGGTTCGGCTCGAGCCGGTCATCTGTCGGGTCTCGAATGCGGTATGCTCCTGCGATGAGTATCTGGTCAATTATAAATGGTCCATCCCATTTAGGAGAAAGTTTATGCTTTTGCTTTTTCGGGTGGAGCCTCATGACCAGGTTGCCGACGTTGAACTATTTTGCTCGAACTTCCCTGCTTTGATATCGTCGTGCCTGCTGCTTGTAGAATGTGGAGCGCGCCCGAGCTACATAGCGCTCCTCTTCTAGGGCGTCCAAGGCATCCTGCCGATCGAGCTCAGCCTCCCGTTCCTCATACATGTGTACCCGAGGTGCATCATGGATGAGATCACAAGGGAGTACGGCATCGACGCTATACACCATGAAGAAGGGTGTGTAGCCTGTGGATCGATTTGGCGTAGTGCGCAAGCCCCATAAAACGGAATCGAGTTCCTCCACCCATTGACAGTCTGCTTCATTCAGGGAGCGTACCAACCTTGGCTTGATGCCACTGAGGATTAATCCATTGGCGCGCTCTACTTGCCCATTGGACTGCGGGTGTTATACAGATGCGAAATCGAGCTTTATGCCCATGTTTGCACACCAGGCCTTTACCTCTTTGGCCTTAAAATTTGTTCCATTATCCGTTATAATACTGTAGGGAACGCCATAACGGTGTACTACTCCGGATATGAACTCAATTACTGGTTCAGTTTTGGCTGAGGTTACTGGCTTTGCCTCAATCCATTTGGTGAATTTATCTACCATGACGAGTAGATATTTGTTTTTCTTCGACCCTCCTCGAAGTGGGCCGACCATGTCAAGCCCCCAGACTGCAAAAGGCCAGGTTATCGGAATAGTCAGAAGAGCCGTGGGGGGCATGTGGCTTTGTTTAGCAAAGACTTGACAACCGGGGCAACGTTGGACGAGGGTCTTGGCGTCGGCTCCCGTTGTTGGCCAATAAAAGCCAGCTCGGAAAGCCTTGCTTACCAGGGCCCGAGCAGCGGCGTGGTGTCTGCTCATGCTGGAGTGTATTTCCGCAAGGAGCTGTCTTCCTTCCTCCTCGGATATACATCATTGGAGGACGCCCGTGATGCTTTGCTTATTGAGCTCGCCCTCATGGACTTTATAGGCCTTGGATCGTCGGATAATCCGACGTTCTTTGGTTTGGTCCTCGGGTAGCTCTTTGTGGAGTAGGTATGCGAGAAGGGGTTCGGTCCAGGGCACAACGACTGCCATGACCTCGTGGGCCGAGGTTGTTTCATGGATGGCCGAGCCTCCAATTATGTCCTCATCTTCTGTGGCGATGGGAGGGGTAACCCGTCCCGCGTCGTTTGACTCCGACGTGATACTATCGTCTTGCCAGACCACGGATGGCTTAAAAAGCCATTCGAGAAAGGTGTTCTCAGGGACCTTGTCCCGTTTAGCGTCCATTCTGGCAAGGATATCGACAGCTTGATTGCTGTCCCAGGGGATATGATGGAACTCTAGCCCCTCGAACCGGGCTGAGATTTTGAGGACGGTGTTCCAGTATGCCATCATTTTGGGGTCTTTGGCGTCAAATCCGCCATTGACTTGAGAGATGGCGAGGTTAGAATCACCTCGGACCTCAAGGCGCTGGACACCCATTGAGACTGCTATCCGGAGGCCGTGCAAGAGAGCCTCGTATTCGGCTGCATTGTTTGAATCAGTGTACATGATTTGTAATACGTACCGGATGTTGTCGCCTGTCAGCGATGTGAGCACTACTCCAGCCCCCAATCCCACGAGCATTTTTGAGCCGTCAAAGTACATTGTCCAATGTGAATATGTACTGTGCTCTCTAGGGAGCTCGGCTTCCGTCCATTCGGCCACGAAATCTGCCAGCACCTGAGATTTAATAGCTCGGCATGGTCGGTATGTTATGTCAAAGGGGAGGAGTTCGATAGCCCACTTGGCGATGTGGCCCATGGCGTCCCTATTATTGATTATATCGTTGAGGGGCACCTCGGACACCACCGTCATAGAGCACTCTTGAAAGTAGTGCCGAAGTTTCCTTGATGCCATAAAAATGGCGTAAGCTATCTTCTGGTAGTGCGGATATCGCGTTTTGCACGGGGTAAGGACCTCGGGGACATAGTAGACAGGCCGTTGGACTTGGAATTTGTGACCTTCCATGTCTCATTCGACCACGATGACTGCACTGATCACCTGGTTGGTGGCCGAGATGTATAATAACATCGGCTCGCAGGCCGCAGGCGCTGCCAATATTGGGTTTGTAGCAAGGAGGGTTTTAATTTCCTCCAGAGCGGCCCCCGCCTCCTTGGTCCATTTTAAGTTGTTGGTTTGTTTCAGCAGCCTGTAAAGGGGTAATGCTTTTTCCCCGAGCCATGAAATAAATCGACTTAGAGCAACCACACAACCTGCCAGTTTCTGGACGTGTTTAAGCTCAGTTGGTGCTTCAAGCCGAGCCAAAGCTCGGATTTTGGCCAGATTGGCCTCGATTCCCTGGTTAGAGACAATGAAGCCGAGGAGTTTTCCTGCGAGTACTCCGAAAACACACTTCTCTGGGTTGAGTTTAATTTGATAAGGCCGGAGGTTAGTGAATGTTTCTCGGAGGTTATCGACCAGCTGGTCCACGTGTTTGGTTTTAACAACCACATCGTCGACGTAAGCTTCCACAGTTTTCCCAATTTGTTTTTCCAGGCATGTTTGAATCATGCGTTGGTATGTTGCGCCGGCATTTTTTAGTCCGAAGGGCATTGTGTTAATGCAGAAAGGCCCGTAAGGAGTAATGAAGGCTGTTGCTGCCTGATCAGATTCTTTCATTTTTTGATCTGATGATATCCTGAGTAGGCGTCAAGGAAGCACAAGGAGTCGTGCCCCACAGTGGCATCCACGATCTGGTCAATGCGTGGTAGGGGGAATGGGTCCTTGGGGCAGGCTTTGTTAAGGTCGTTGAAATCGACGCAAAGGCGCTAGGACTTGTCTTTTTTGGGTACCATGACCAAATTGGCTAGCCAGTCAGGGTGTTTAATATCCCGAATGAATTCGGTTTCAAGTAGTTTAGCCAATTCTTCGCCCATAGCTTGATGCTTGGGTTCTGAGAACTACCGAAGCGCCTGTTTAACAGGTTTAGAACCTTTGATGATATTTAGGCTATGCTCGGCGAGGTTACGCGGTATTCTTGGCATGTCCGAGGGGGGTGCCATGCAAATATATCCCAATTTTCTCTAAGGAAATTGCGTAAGAATTCATCGATTGCTGGCTCTAGCTGTGCCCCTATGGACGCCATTTTGTTCCGGTCTGTAGGGTGCACTTGAAATTTGATGATCTCATCGGCTGGCTTGAATGAGGTTGACTTGGAGCATTTGTCAAGGACTACATCATCCTGTTGACCGTGGTCCGAAGCGCTTTCAACTCCTCGGCCGCAAGAGCTTCAGATAGTGACTCGAGTGCGAGCGATGCCGTTTTGTTTTCGGCTCTAAGTGCTCTATCGGGGTTGCTCGAGATGGTGATCACCCCGTTCGGGCCCGACATCTTAAGCTTCATGTAGCCATAATGTGGAATTGCATTGAATTTTGAGAAAGCGTCACGCCCTAGAAGGGCATGATAACCACTTTGGAATGGGACGATGTGAAAGGTCACCTCCTCGAATCGGTAGTTCTCGGGAGTTCCGAAGACCAAGTCCAAGGTGATTTTTCCGCTGCACCATGCCTCTCTGCCAGGTATTATTCCTTTGAAGGTGGTGTAGCTCTGTTTGATGCATGATTTATCAATTTGCATCTTGTCTAGAGTATCTTTGTAGATGAGGTTTAAACTACTGCCTCCGTCCATTAGCACCTTCCGAAGTCGACAACCACTAACGATTGGGTCGAGGACCAGCGCGGCTGGACATCGGCCCGAGCCGCTTTGCGGCTGGTCCTGCTAGCCAAAGGTGATTGGCGTGTCTATCCACGCGCCTGGGGTTGCTATGTATTGGACGGAGCTAAGCTCTCGAAGAGCTCCTATCCTCTGGTTTTTTGGCGTGAAGGTTTAGTAAATCACCAGGACCTCATCTTCGTCCGAGGATGCTGTTGCATGCATGTACTTGCTCCCGAGGAGGGCCTCACCTCCCTTGGCTACCTGTCTCACCACCCAGCAATCTCGAAGATTGTGGGTTGGGCTGGTGTTGAGCAGGACGGAGTGTATGGGGCATGGTTTGTCAAGCAGGCTGTCATGAGCGGTCTTTGATCCTGCGACGGGCTTTTTCTTCTTCTGAGGTCGGTCAACTAATGTGAGCCGGCCATGGGTCTCTTGACGTAGTGAGGGCCTGTTACGCTTTATGCTTCCGGCATAGATTAATTCTGCTTGCACTTCTTTAGCCAGCCAGGCGTCCTCAATGGTGCAAAATTTTGATACCAGATCTGATAATTCGGGGAGCGTTTGAATGCAACGCCAAGTGAGGGTGTTTAAGACTCCTTTATCTTTGCAATTATGCAGAAAATTTGCTATTATATCTGAGTCATGGCAGCCTGGTATCCTTTTCTTGACGGACAGGAACCTGGCCAAGAATTGCCTAACAGATTCGCCAGGTAGCTATTGCACGTAGACTAGATCCCAGACATCAGAGGGTCCCAAATTACTCAGGCAGTATTCGATGTGGGAGGTGGGTGGGAGCAGAAATCCGATCCCTTTTGTTTGTGGGCTCGAAGCTCTGACGTTATTCTCCCAAGAGGGGCGTGTTAATGCCGAATCGGCCGAGTAGATCTTGAGATCTGATCCTTCGGCCACTTCAGCTTGGTTGCCATCGAGGTCGCTCTCCAAGAAATACCTCGGCCCTTGGTCCTCCATAGGAGGTTTTTCGGCCGGGGTGGGTGAAGAGACGAGGGGCTCGCGGCTTGCTTCCCGCTCGTCATAGCCTTGCTCTCGATGGAGGGGGTGTGATGCGATGACGGGAGCTTCGGGTGCGGAGATCGTGCCACAAAGATCTAAGTCTTTGACCAACGATCCCATTGATCCTTCTTTCAATCGCACAGCGGGGCTCTCAATGAAAGCACCAATGTCGGTACTAAAACTGGCTGACCTCGGGGTAGGGGGTCCCGAGCTGTGGATCTCAGATCTATGGGTAACAAGGGATGAAGGAGACAATACTTACCTAGGTTCGGGCCCTCTCGAAGAGGTAATACCCTACGCCCTTCTTTGATTGTATTGATGATGATGTATCGAGTACAAGCTTGATCTACCTCGAGATCGTAAGTTGTGTTCTAACCCTGAGGCTAGGTGGTTGTAAGTATGACCGTGGTCTCTACGGACTAGACCCCTTAGCTTATAAAGATGCTGGGGGTATCTAGGGTTACACATGGTCGGTTGCCCATCTAGGGATACACATGCCAGCGGCCGATGCTATCCTTGGAGTACATGTCAAGTCTTCGGCAGAGTCCATCTTGATCACGCCGGGGTGCGAGGTTTCCGGAGTCCTCCCTTGTAAGAACGGTGGGCCGTAGGCTCGGCCCATGGACTGTGGGCCAACTATGTTGGTACCCCCTAGTCCAGGACACCGTCATAAGGGGTGAGGAATTTGAAACCAGGTAGGCTTGGTGAAGACACAGCGGTTTGGTAGACCAGTTCCGGTTGCTCTATCAACTATACGTCTGGTTGAGGCGGCTGAGTTTGACCTCGGAGGACGCTTAGTCCTCACCGTATTCTTCTTGAGCTACTTAGACCTCGCCCAATCACACGTGGTAAGTCTTCAAGGTAGACTTCGAAAACCTTCACAGACTTGTTCACCGGCACGCCGCAATTACATTTGGGTGCTCAGAACAAGACGCCTAACCGTCTGGAAGAATGAAAGTCTTCAAAGGTAATATGTGTCAGATCACACAGATCAACTTCTTCAGTGATGCTCAATCACTTTGGCTCTGGTTGGGTTTTTCCTCACCTGGGTTCTCACAAAGTTGTCAGAGGAAGGGTTGCTCTCAAATGACAAGTATCAAGTTCTCTCTAGAGCAGCCAACCAACAAGTGGTTGTAGGGGGCGACTATTTATAGCCAGGGCAACCTGACATGAATTGTCATAAATGCCCCTTCGGACATGACCGTTGTCATATAAGGATCCACTCGACAGCTGGCACACGGCGCAGCAACGGTCGGAAAATTGAACTCTCAATTTCGTCATGGCACTCAATTTCCTCACGATAGGCAGATCGCACTGGTGAAATCCTAACTCCTCAGACTGACCTAATTCATCAGCGACCAGATGAACTGCGTCACTGTCGCTAGCAAATTCATCAGCTGTTCCGGAGATTTCCAAAGGCTTCACTCAAAGCGGCAAGAGTGTATAGGTTTGAGCATCACTTTGGAAATGTGATATGTATATCACCTAGACCCCCTTTAACAGTACTGTTTTTCCTATGACTCAAATGAGAAGAAAAGGAACTACGAAAACAAAAGTCTTCACGCTTCCAATTCTTCACATCAATTTCTTCATAGGCCGCACCAAATTCTTCACTTGAAGAAATACATTTTTAGGGGTTGTCTTTCGTCGGTTAAACCAAATCTTCAGGGACTATAACACCTGTGTATACTCACGAACACATTAGTCCCTTAACCTATTTGTCTTCAATACTCCAAAACCACTAAGGGGCACTTCATGCACTTACAATCTCCCCCTTTTTGGTGATTGATGACAAATTGGTTAAGTTTTCGACGGGGATACATAATTGAAGTGTAAGAACAGAGTATGAAGAAATTGGTTACATGATATAGAGGAACTCCCCCTGAAGATGTGCATATGATGAATTTGCTTTGGATAGCAAATGCACATGGCAGGTTGAAATTGTGGAGATCTCCCCCTATATCTTGGAATCCAACCATGCATGCTCATAAGATATGAAGAATTTGAATGCATGATGAAAATTGGTGTCTGACAAAATACAGCATGCATGAGCATATATCATTGAGGATCAAGGCATGCAGATAGATCTGTCAGTGCATCTAGTGCCACCCCTTGTTGGTTTTGGAGCATTGAAGACAAACTTGGTTGAGGGACTAATGTCTTTGTGAGATTCACAGGTTAACATAGGTAGAAGTCCCCATTGATTCAGTTTACCCATCAAAGATGACCCCTAAAAATGTATGAAGACATTGAAGACAATGGTGGTTCACGAAGACATTCGTGTTGAAGATAATGACTCACGAAGACATTCACTTGAAGCCAATGGAACACGAAGACTTAGTCTTTTGGTAGTTTCATTTCCTTCTTTCTTGAGTCATAGGAACCACCGTACTGTTAAGTGGGGTCGAGGTGAACGAAATCAGAAACTGACGTGATGCTCAACCTAAAATCCTATGTCTTCGAGCGAAGAAAAATGAGAGAAAATCTCTTCCAGAGTTGGTTGAGTCAGCTTTGCTTGGAGCCCAAGTAAAGTTGCCGCGTGTGTTCAAATTTCGACCGTTCGACACGTGTCAGTTCCCCAATGACCTAGGGTCATTTCAGACAAATCATGTCGGGTTGCCTCCTGGCTATAAATAGCTACCCCCTCCACCATAAATTGGTGGCTGCTCCGAGTTAGTGCACGGCTTTTGTCATTTGAGAGCAACCCACCTCGAAGCCTTTGAGAGAGAATCCTTGCGAGAACAAAACCCAAAAAACCCAGAGCCCAAAGTGATTGAGCATCACTGAATACATTCTGTTCCGAGTGAACCGAAGACTTATTACACTTGAAGACTGTGATCTTCTAGCCGGTTAGGCGTCACGTTCTGAGCATCCAAGAGTCATTGTGGATTGCCGGTGAACAAAGTCTGTGAAGGTTTGGAAGTCTACCTTGAAGACTTACCAGAGTGATTGGGCGAGATCTGCGGGTCTTAGGTCAAGGGGAATAAGGTGAAGACGTGGTCTTCTGAGTTCAATCTCAGCCTCCCTAACCAGACGTACAACTGTCACAGCAGTTGGAACTGGTCAAACAAATCATTGTCTTCCCCGAGCTACTGGTTCTATCCCTTCACTTCCCTTACCGTTTCGTACTGTGAAGCCTTTGCATGCTTGGCTGTGTTTGAAGATATTCCCTGAAGCCATTCATCTGTTTGTTCATTTGTCATCATGCTTCTTGTGTTTATGTTCAATGCATGCTTGTATGTATGATGCCTATGCCTGTCATATCTGTTCATCTTAGTTACAACTGTTGTTAGTTCTCATCGTGTTTCTGCTTGCTTCGAAGACATTGCCTGTTTTTGAAGCCTTTCATAAAAATCGCCTATTCACGCCCCTCTAGTCGATAACTAGCACTTTCAATTGGTATCAGAGCAAGGTGCTCCCTTGTTCTGTGTGATTCGGTTTAACCACCTGGAGTTTTAGCTATGTCGACTGCAGGGATAATCAAGGTGTTCGCTGCGTGCCCCGTCTTCGATGGCACTGACTATCCCTACTGGAAGAATAAGATGCGCATGCATCTTGAAGCCACTGACAACGACCTCTGGTATGTCGTCAAGACCGGTGTTCCCAAGGTCGGTGAAGGTATCACCACTACTGATGTGAAGAGGTTCGCGCAACTGGACTCGACTGCCAAGAACATCATCTGTGGTCAACTAACCAAAGGACAGTATGGTCGTGTGAGTGCCCTAGAGTCTGCAAAGCTAGTCTGGGACTGGCTCTCCAAGGTCAACGAGGGCGTCTCATCTCAACGAGACTCCCGAATCGATGTTCTTCCCAATCTCTTCAACCGCTTCAAGAGACTCCAGAATGAAAATGTTCAGCTCACCTTCGATCGTCTTACTGATATCTGAAAGTGCTAGTTATCGACTAGAGCGGGATGAATAGGTGATTTTTATGAAAGGCTTCGAAAACAGGCAATGTCTTCGAAGCAAGCAGAAACACGATGAGAACTAACAACAGTTGTAACTAAGATGAATAGATATGATAGGCATATGCATCATACATACAAGCATGCGTTGAACATAAACACAAGAAGCTTGATGACAAGTGAACAAATAGATGAATGGATTCAAGGAATATCTTCAAACACAGACAAGCATGCAAAGGCTTCACAGTACGAAACAATAAGTAAGGGAAGTGAAGGGATAGAACCAGTAGCTCGGGGAAGACAATGATTTGTTTGACCAGTTCCAACTGCTGTGATAGTTGTACGTCTGGTTAGGGAGGCTGAGATTGAACTCAGAAGACCACGTCTTCACCTTATTCCCCTTGAGCTAAGACCCACAAATCTCACCCAATCACTCTGGTAAGTCTTCAAGGTAGACTTCCAAACCTTCACAGACTTCCTTCACCGGCAATCCACAATGACTCTTGGATGCTCAGAACATGATGCCTAACCAGCTGGAAGATCACAGTCTTCAAGTGTAACAAGTCTTTGGTTCACTCAGAACAGAATGTCTTCAGTGATGCTCAATCACTTTGAGCTCTGGGTGTTTTGGGTTTTGTCCTCGCAAGGATTCTCTCTCAAAGGCTTCGAGGTGGGTTGCTCTCAAACGGCAAAAAGCCGTGCACTAACTCGGAGCAGCCACCAACTTATGGTAGAAGGGGGTGGCTATTTATAGCCAGGAGGCAACCCGACATGATTTGTCTGAAATGACCTTGGGTCATTGGGGAACAAACACGTGTCCAACGGTCGGATCCCAACACATGCGGCAACTTTACTTGGGCTCCAAGCAAAGCTGACTCAACCAACTCTGGAAGAGATTTTCTCTCATTTGTCTTCGCTCGAAGACATAGGATTTTAGGTTGAGCATCACGTCAGTTTCTGACTTCGTTCACCTCGACCCCACTTAACAGTATGATGGTTCCTATGACTCAAGAAAGAAGAAAATAAAACTACCAAAAGACTCAGTCTTCGCGTTCCATTGGCTTCAAACGAATGTCTTCGTGCGTCATTATCTTCAACATGCATGTCTTCGTGAACCACCATTGTCTTCAATGTCTTCATACATTTTAGGGGTCATCTTTGATGGGTAAACCGAATCAATGGGGACTTCTACCTGTGTTAACCTGTGAATCTCACAAACACATTAGTCCCTCAACCAAGTTTGTCTTCAATGCTCCAAAACCAACAAGGGGTGGCACTAGATGCACTTACAATCTCCCCGTTTTTGGTGATTGATGACAAACTGGTTGAAGTTTCAACGGGGATAAAAATATGTGAAAGTTTAAGGAACAAGGTGTTGGGCTTCATGTATTTGAAGGAGCTCCTCCTGAAGATGTGCATATAAGTAATTTGCTTTTGAATGCAAATGCACATGGCAGGTTTTACATTGTGGAGATCTCCCTCTTTTCATGAAGTCAAGAGCATTATGCATAAAAATATTATGAAGATAATGAAATGCACCATGAGAAATGGGCGTCTGCAAAACAGCTTCAAGCGCATAAGATCAGATATCACAGTCGCGCAGAAATGACAAGTAGCAAATGTAGCAGACGTCCATCAGGACTTAAGTTTACAACCGAAATACCTAATGTTCAAAATGGGAGTTGCAAACTTAACAAAATATAACAAGCCCGGCCCAAAATGCCCGCTTGAAGACTATCAACCCATATGCTTCTCCCCCTTTTGTCATCGAATGACCAAAAAGGTGTGAAGACATAGGGTGTCTAAACGTCCCGAGACGACGACGAAGATGTTGGGGCAGCCGGGTTGATAGTGGAGTTTGGCCGTGCAGACGGGCCTGATGCAGCATCATGGTGCAGTGAAGTCATCGCAGGAGAAGTGGCATCATCTTCTACATCAACCACCCTGGCATGAACTGTGGGCGCTGAAGAAGAGTAGTCGGAATCTTCAAGTGATGGCATAGCATGCCACTTCTCAGTTGCTAGGGGCTTGGAGTCAAACTTGAAGCCTTCCTTGAAGCCATCGGCAACAAGATCATCTTCAGAGCATAGAAGTGTAAGGCTCTTCCAAGCACAGCGACTTGCTTCATGAGCGACAAAAGCATTTTTGGTAAAAATATTGCGTATGCGATTGCGTATGCGATGGACGTCAGTGAGAAGACTTTGCATCTGACGCTTCATCCAGTCGTGATGCTTATCATGCTTTTGATGAAGAGAAACAATAAGTTCCCTGTCTGTCATCACCTTGGCCCACTTCTGAGGTCTTTGTGGAACTGTACTGGTAGTGGCTTCAGTGTTGGCTTGACGTGGTTGCCAAAACTGACCAGCAAGTTCTGAAGGAGGGGCCACATTGGGAAGATGAATAGCTTCCATATAAGCAGAGTGGCTTGCTTCAACAATTCTTGGATCTTTATCTGCTGAAGGGTAAATGACTTCATGTGGTGCATCAACTTCAGGCAGAAAGATGTGATGTGTGCGACCAGAGGGTTCGTATTGCACTGTTGAGTGGATCTTGATGAGGCGCATGATCCAGGGCGCATATAACTTAAGGCCAAATAGATCCATTCTGGAAGCAGCAAGCTGTCTGATGAAGAAGTCATGCGTGTTGAATCTGATGCCATTGATGATATAGTATACCAATGTCTTTATGGTGCCTTCAAGCTTGGCGGAAGATGAATGCCCTTTAATCGGCCATAGAGTGTTGCGAAGAATGTGATAGACAGTACGAGGCAAGTACTCAAGGTCTTTGACAAGAAATTCCTTGGGGTATTCAGCTTCAAACGGCAATGGCTTCATCATCGTAAGCATTTCAATTATGTTTGGCTCAGGCTTCTGGAAAATGCTCTCAATCTCTTTTGCATAGGCGGCACAACTTGGTTCATAGAAGTCACCAGGAGTGGGCAAGGTAGTGAGCTCGAGAAGATCTTGAGCTTTGGCTTCATGACGAACATCACCTGTCATCCACTCAAGGGTCCAAGTCTCGGGATCCCTGTTGTAGCCAGAAATGTGAAGAGTTGCATAAAATTGGAGTACGAGCTCCTCATTCCAATGTTCCTTGTCAGTGACAAAGGGCAACAGTCCAACATCCCTGAAGCAGTCCAGAGCTTGTTCGAGGCATGGGAGTCCAGACATGGCTTCATGATCCAGGCGCCTGTGTGGATGAATCCGGTCTTGATTGTATAAGACGCACATATAGTGTCGGGGTACGACCATCTATGGGGCCATGCAGCCCCTTGTGGTTCGGCGGGGAAGATCGGCGCGCACAAAGAGCATGAACAATGGAACGCGAGGGATTTTACCCAGGTTCGGGCCGCTGAGAAGCGTAAAACCCTACTCCTGCTTTTGGTGTATTAGTGGTGTGGAAGCACGGTACAAGGAGCGCTTCTCCCGGCAAGGTGCGGAGAGAGCAGCTACCCAAGAGGTGCTTGTGTTTGAAAAGGAGTCTGAATCCTCTAAACTGTTGCCCTGGCCCTCCTTTTATAGCTCAAGGGGTTACCACAGTGGCAAAACAGTAATTACATAGCGATTAGATAGCAAATAGTGCTATCATACCTAACTCTGCCAGTTTAGGGCAAAGGCATTTAATGCGCCGCTAGGTGTCATGCGGAGAGGTAGTCCCGGCAAGGTTTCTGCACCGCTTGCCCAGCTACCTCGTATTATCCTGACACGCCTCCTGGACGGGTGTCATTAGAGGCAAATCTCGTCCCAGCGTGCTGACATGTGCCCGACAAGCCTCACCAACCAGCCTGCGCGATCGACACCTCATATATCAGCGAATACCTGTGTGGTGAGGTGGAGCGCTGGAGGGCTGGCATAAGCTTGCCGGCATGGAGCTTACCGGGTCTTCACCTTGCCGGTTTATGCTTGCCGTCAAGGAATGTCTTCATCTTTGGTACTGGTTGAGTGTCGAGCCTTGAGCTTCTCTCTGGTAGCTTCTTCGGCTGGACTTGGAGCCTTGGTCTTGGCAGTTCCCGGCAAGGCCTTGGCCGGCAAGGAGGCTGGTACTGTCTGTGCATAAGTCAGGGTATAAAATACCCATGTTTTATACACCGACAGGAGCCCCCAGGCCTAGGCTATACGCACGTTCGAAGCGTCGTTTGGGCTAGGCCCAAGTAATGCACAGACACGCGGCGGGAAACTGTCGTTACAATTTTCGCCATGATGATTATCCTGACGCACGTCCAATCCACGCATTAAATGCGGGTCGTGGGGACTTGGACTATTGCGGTTATTTTGCGGTAGTGCGCCTGCGAAAGAACGTGGCTGGGGCAAAACAGTGAAGAGCCATCCTCCCCTTGCGCCTTCCCCATAAAAAGGCAACCGCGAGGAGGCGCGGCTCCTTCGCCCCTGCTTTACCCTGCTTCATCTTCCTCCTCAAGCCAGAACTGCTTCCGTCGCCGCCGCCGCCGTTTCGCATCTCGCCTCAGCTGCCTCCTTTCTTCCCGACCCTCGATGGCGCCTAAAAGAGCTGATGCGGCGAAGAAGAAGAAGACCACCAAGCCGCTCGACCCCAAGGCAGAGGAGAAGAAGATGGCGTTGGAGGAGTTGGAAAAGTGGCGGAGGGAAAACGCAATCTTCTCGCCGTGCTCCTTGGATGCCAACGAGCTGATCAGGAGGTACGCGTATATGTGGGGGAGAGACACCAAGGATCGCAAGGCGCCCGTAGTGCTTCCTGAAGGCGACAAGGATCCATCGGATTCATACCCATTCTTCTGCGCATACTTTTACTGCTGCCTGGTTCCTCCATTCTCAGATTTCTTCAGCGCCATGATGTTCAGCTACGGATTCAGGCTGCTGGACTTTACTCCGAATGCGATGACCTTCATGGCGGTCTTCGCCCATCTGTGCAAGAATTTCGTCGGACTGGCGCCCAATATGGATTTGTTCCGGCATTTTTTCATTCCCCGGATCGAAGATAAATCTCTTTCCGGCAGCATTGCTTGGATTCCCAGGGCGAAGACGAAGGGTGAGTATCTTCCCGGGAAGCTTCACCTCAAGTGGGAAGAGTGGAGGGCCGAGTGGTGCTGGATACAGGAGAAGGACTTTCCCCAATTCTGTATACCACTCACCGTGAAGGTTGGGCGCGGCAAGAACTGGAGCAGCATAGGTGCCACAGACGCCAAGCTCCGTCCGGCACTGAACAGGATCGCCCGTCTCAGGGCCGCCAAGTTGACCATAGAGATGGTTGGCGCCGATTTCCTCCGGCGACGCATAGCGCCATTGCAGAAGAGGGGGAGGTTCGCCTGGGAGTACCAGAACGCCGCCAACATCATGAGATTGTACCCTGGTCGTGGCAACAACTTGTCGGTTATGGAGCACGCCAGCCTCTGTGAAGCGTTGTTCCGGAGAACCGGCACGTTCCACTTGCCGGACAAAATCGTCCCACTGCATATCAATTCCGCCAAGGACTCCATCTTGGCGGTGATGCCGGACTGCGACGCTCACAGAGTAAAAGCAGATTGGGTTCTGCCCTCCTTGGAGTTAGAAATGGAGTGGGCCTCCAACTTGACGGAGGTAGCTTCCCGGAAGGAGACGGACCTCATCCGGGCTACCACTGCAGAGGAGCTGGCGTACATTACCAGCAAGGCCGAGGAGATCGCGAAGATCAACGCGGCGAGCGGTTCTGGAGTCGCGGCAGCCGAGGACGAGGAGGATGAGCACTCCGAGGAAGAGGCCGCCGAGGGACAAGAAGAGGAGCCCGTCGAGGATGAGGCTGCTGAGGCCGAGGTTGTCTGGACTGACATTGCCGGGCCCGAGGCTGCGAAATCTGAGGGCGTTGAAGAGCCCGAAGACGAGGAAGGTCCTTGAGCCTCGAAGAGGAGGCGCCGCCTTCGGAGGGCGGCTAGCCAAGAGCCGGTGCGTCCCCCTTCGCCGGTGGCCGGCCCTATGGTGAAGAAGACGACCACCAAGACCGGCCGCCAGGAAGAGGTTCGGCGGCAATCGTCCCGGCGTCCCCGAACTCAGCCCTCGTCTCCCCGGCAAGAGGTTGTCGAGGAAGTTGAGCCCGCCAACCCGACAGGTTCTCCTCCCCCGGTACTCAAGAGGGCAAGGGAGTCGCCTCCGCCAGTGATGTATGACTTCGACATCTTCGGCGCGTCCGAGGAGGAGGAGTAAGTGATTTAGCTCATCTCCGACAAGCTCCAATTCTATCCTGCTGTCATTCTAACTTGATTTCTTCCGTCTTGACAGGGACCCAAAGCCGCTCGTGCACCGGTCGAAGCGGGCCAGGCCCGCAGTAACACAAGATCCTGCGGCGAGCGTTGAGCAGGGGGTTTCGACGGCCGAAACCATCGTCATCAGCCCCCAGCCTAGCCCCCGGCGTGAGGATGTGGAGCAAATCCCGCCCACCGGCGCCGGTACTGAAGTTCCTCCCCTCGAGCTTGGCAAAGAAGCGGGGGAGCCCCGTCAAGAAGAAGATCGCCAGGAGGTGGACTCCGCTGTGGTCCCCCCGTCAACCTGCGTTCCAGAGAGTGCCCCTCCGACAAGGGCCTCCATCGATGGGCCTGTCCGCGCGGAGACCACCTCGACAAGCGGGGCTGGAGACGACCGCACATCGGCGACGCAAGCTACCGGGGGAGGGGATGCCCCTCCTGAACAGACGCCAACGGGTAATCCTTTTGTCCTTGGGCACCTTCCATGGAACGTTTCTTCTTTATCTATTCTCTCTCTCTTTTTTGTTTTCTTGAACTTGACTCATGATTCTGAATCCTATCTTGCCCTTGCCTCTGCCTCAATCCACAGCTCAAGCCTCTCCCGACGAAGGTGAAGTCCTTGTGGAGGTGGCTAACATTGCAAGGGACGCTGCTGAGGAGGCCGCCAAGGTCGCCACTGAAGAGGGCCCAGCGCGGGCCGCTGAGGTGGCTGGAACGCTTCCCGATGGGTCCAAGAAACCCACTGGCAGCGTGCCTGACCCCGTCAGTGTGGATGCGTAGAAGACGCCCGCCAATACCGATGTGCCGTCCTCCAGCAGCCAATTTGTGGTGTCGACCCTGCAAGCTCCGTCAAGCGACTTGGCGCTGGTCGTTCCCCAGTACGGGTCTGGAGCCCCCAGTTCTTCCGGCACCGCGGGACCAAGTTTTGATGAAGAGATAGCTCGGATCTTGCTTCCCTTAGCCCAAAGAAATGATGAGTCCACTGACGCGGCCGACAACGCCGAAGACCTCGCCTTCATGGAAATCATGGCTGTCGAGTTCAAGGGCGTCCAGGAGCGGTACAGCCGGCGGTGGGACAAGGTGCATGAGGAGCGCAAAGCTGCGGATTTGGTCGACCGGAAGCTGAGGGAGAAGGCGAGCTGCGCACCTGGTACAATCAGCAGGCCCGCAACCTCAATGCTTCCGCCGAAGCAGCGGCGACCCGCGACGGCAAGCTGACGGAGCACGAAACGCGGCTCAACGCCAAGGAAAAAGATCTTGCCGCACGGGAAGGAGCCCTTGCCGCCACTCTTCGCGGCAAGGATGACGAAATTGAAGTGCTCCTTAAGCAGTGGACCCAAGAGCTGGAAGACGGGCACAAGAAATCCATCGAAGCCCAGGCTTTGGAGAATGCCGCTAAGCTCAAGGAGGCTGTTGACAAAACTGCTGCTGCTAACTCCGCCAAGGCAGAACTGGAATCCCAGGTGGCCAAACTGAGGGAGGATCTCGTCGGCAGCGGCAAAGAGGTCAAGGCTCTCAAGGATGAAGCGCTGAAGGCAGCCCATATTTTAGGAGATTTGCAAGCGCAACTGTCATCCAAGAACCAAGAACTCGACGCTGCTGCCAAGGCGATCGAAGATCTGAAATCTCAACTGGCCACTGTGGTAGCAGCTTCGGAATCCGCCAAGGAGAGGGAGAGGGTCTTGACAAAGAAGCTGGAGAAGGAGGAGGCCTCGAAGAAGGAGGCTGAAAACAACTACGCCCAACTGCATGAGAACCTCTCCCTTTGGACCGGCAGGCTTATTGACGCCGCCGAGCGCATCAGCTCCCAGATGGCCGTGATGGACATGAAGAGCTGGGGCTTCACTGTTAATGACAAGGAGGCCACCAGCATCCGCCTGACCAAGTTCTTCGAGGGCCTCATCGATGCCTTGAAGACGCATCATGAAGACAGATCTGCTTCGTTCGCTGATGAATCCCGGAAATTTGCGCGCGAGGTCGTGTACAGGGTGCTGCTTAAGCTTGCTCATCGCAATCCTGGCCTTGATCTCTCCGGGGTCTTCAGGAGGTTGCCGGATAGCGCGGACGTCACCGCTGCCGATAGGATTGCCGTCCCTCTTGCCGACAAGGTTCTCCAAATCCCCAGGGTTCAAGGCAACCGCCGAGACTGAGCTTGCCACCATATCTACCACTGAGCTGCCATGTACAAGATACATTTAATCTTTTGTTAGTCCTGCGCCATTTCCGTGGTGTAATTATAACTTGCGCTGCCTGAACGTATGCGCGCCGTTTCCATTGTTTCATTTGTCTTTGCATGATCGTGTTCCCTACGCTTGTTTGGAAACTTGCCGGTGTGCACACTTGTCGCGAGCGCTTTGTGGAGCGGGTCCTTAGCAGCCTGCTGGAAGTGCCGCTGCCGGCAAGGCAACTTGCCGAGACAGAACGCAGCTGCTAGGCTTGCCGAGCGGACTCGAGGCAAGCTAGAGCGCAGACCGATCGCGACAAGGTTCCTCACGCGTGCAGGTTTCTCATACAAAGTGCAAAATCGTTCAAGGGAGAACGCGAATGTAAATAAGGATTTTTTTTAAATATTCCAACTTAGCTTTTCTCTCCGTCGTTTTTCTTGTTGCATGAAATGATCACTTGAACGTCATTTGGAAATGGTACCCATCTCCACTCCCCCCGGGAAATTTGTGTGCGAGGGATTCCCTTGTCCTTTTCAAGAAAAAGAAAGAAGAGAAAAGAGAGTTTTGGGAACCTTGACGGTTCATTAGTTATCTCATACAAACCAAAGTGTACATGATGAGGATATATTCACGAAATATGATGATTCTGCTTGCTTAAGCTGGAAAGAAATATTGAGCTTCGTTGACAAATATCATAAGGTGAATTCATTCCTAGTTGAACTTGTTACTTTGATTCGAAAGAACTTTATACTGCCTAAATCCTTGTGTGTATGTATCGTTAGGTACATTGGAGAGGAAGGCATGGCACAAGGGAACAAGGAGGCATTGCAGCAAGGAAGGGAGGAAGACCCTGCAGTTTCCAGGGCGGTAGTACCGCCCCACACAAGCGGTAGTACCGCTTAGCGGTAGTACCGCCCCAGTACTACCATCCTAGTACCGCTTAGGATTTTTCTTCTGGAATCCAAGCGACCCCAAGCGGTACTAAGGCGGCACTAAGTATTTTTAGAGCGGAAGTACCGCTTAGGAGCGGTAGTACCGCTTGCTATAAGCGGTACTACCGTGCTGCCTGCGCGCAAACTTTGGGGCTGACGGCCCGTGTATCCCTTCGATCTATCTTAGGATATAAATACCCTTCCTTAGGGTTAGTTAGAGGCAGACCACGTTTAAGATAAACCCTAGTTCTTGAGATTGCTTGTAAGCATTCATCTTGAATCCTCATCTCCAATTCGTATCGATCTGGAGATCATATACTGCAAGTTGAGTGTAATCTGCTGTTCCATTGGGAATTAGTATATTGCAATTATACCGTTTCGTGGTCGACAGCTACGTGCGCAAGTGTGTGACGTTGTGAATATCCAAAGGGTTGAGACCTTTTGCATTGGCATCAGGGATCAAGCGAGGGAGAGTTCATCGGCGACATACAAGTTATCTATCATCTTCATCATCACCACCGCCGCTTACTGAGAAGATCGGGACACCCCATATCATCTTGGTATCAGATTTCCAGTGTTGCCTCGGTAAGCATCCACCAAATCATCCGTAGATTAGTTGTGTTTTTCATCCTATCCAGAAGAAGCCTCACAAACATATTAGGGTTCTTAGTAGTTTGCCATAGCCTAGATTGCATCGTAGATTGGTTTTAGTTGCTGGTTGTTGTGTCTTTCTTTTTGCGTAGCTTTTTCCTTCGAATCGATTGGTTTTAAATTCCATCATAGATTGCATCGTAGATTGGCTTTTTGTTTCGATCAGTTATCTTGTTTTGCAAAATCCATAGCCACAGCCTGTCTACACAAAGGTGTTAGGAACTTACCCACGAGACTAGTTTCCGCTCTATAGGCTGCTCATGTAGGTTTTGGTGCTTTGCAATTTCTGGACGTGATCCAAGAACAGTCGCCGCTGCCTGCGCTCTATTGCTCATATAGGTTTTTACTGTTCACGTACTGACAGTTGAAAAAAAAAACAGAGAGAAAGAAAGAAACGAGGGAAACAGTGGCTGGACGTTGTTGCTATCTATTGCACTATTTGGATTTGTATTATCTTGCGATTGTGCACTAGTAGAATTGAGCAATCTTGTGCTTGTTTACATTGAGCATTGCTAGTGTCTCTCTAGTGCATTGCAACACATCCTGTTTTTATAGTTGCTTTGCCACATTTTTCTCCACCGTGTGTATTTCCTTGGGTGTTTGTTCACACGATCAGCACTACGACTTGTCTTCGGTGTATATAGGATACCATACCTATAGCTCCACCATATAATCCTGCTTTGTCATGTGATTGCTCTTATACCCTGGTATTCACTTCATCACATCCGTGCATTGGTCATCTTTCCGAACGGGTACGCATTACTATTCACTTTGGAACGGTAAGATTTCCTTTTCTTGTCAGTTTTTGAGTGAGCTGAGAGTTTCCACCATATATATATACTTTGCTGCAACCTCCTTTGTATTTTCTAACAATGGTAGATGATGATGAGGAGGTTCCATTACCATTGAAATTCTATTGCAGCAACAAATTCTGGGAGGAGGATTTTCGAGTGGTGCCTGTTTCGGGTTTGTTCCACTTCACGGCAGACATCAATGGTAGAGATGTTGCTGTTACCATTGATAATTGTTCTTTAACGAACTTGGTTAGTGTTGAGGTTGTTGAAAAGCTGCAGTTGCGTACATGTCCCAAACGTGATCCATATCTGTTAGCTACTTCTGATCATGCACTGCCAATTACTAGGTCCGCATCTATTCCTCTAACCATTTATGGTCATACTCGACATATTGCATGTGATGTGGTTCCTAGAGCGCTTCATTTCTGCCATCTCATGTTGGGAAGATTTTGGTGTGATCACTTTCAGGTCGTTTTTGGTAGTGGTCATCCTGACCCCTCCATCTTTTGGAATAGGAAGCACACGTGGTTATCACCTACTCGCATTATGCAGTTTCAGGAGCTTAGGCGTCAAAACCTACGTCCGCCTGCAACCACTAAAATAAAACCCCATCATGATCCTGTTCTTGCACCTAAGTTGAATGTTTCCACCATCTGCACAATTGAGAACCCCAACGTTACTGATTCCACCATTTGTGTAGATATGAGTGTACGTAATAAGAGTGAGAGTTTGAGTGTTCCAGAAAACCTGCGAGTGGGAGTAGATGAAACATGTGCGGATTCACCTAATGTAATCATCTCTACTCCTAGTGTTGTTTCTTGTGATATGCAGGTTGCTTTTGAAGAAAGGGAGCCGTCTGTTTTACAACCTGCATCACCCGACCGTGCATTGTCACTTGAGGAGGAGGTCCAAGTGCCTACTACATCTGAGGAGACTGTCGTTGACATAGGTACTGATTTCGAGCTACAGCCAGCACGTGCGACATATTGTGAGTCTATTCCTTTGCTGCTGCCTCAGTGTGATTTGCCTTGCACCGCTGTTTCAGCACCATGTGATATATTACCTATTTCCAACTTTGATCATGTGGTACTTATGACACATAAGGAAGTACTTGCTAGAATACCACCGACTGATATTGTGTATTCCATCATGCTAAATGAACCTATTAATTTGGTGTGTGCTCTGCATAAGATTTCTGAATTTTCTTCTATGAATTTTAGCGCCTATGCCTATAGTTTCACTTTTCATCTCATTGGTGACTATAGCATGAATGAAATTTTTCTGGTGGATCACATATGCATTACCTGTGATAGAATTGTTGAACTGAAACTTGCTGTTTTCAGCCATATATGCTATGTGCCGACGTCTCTTTGCTGTGGGACAATACTTAATTTTCGAGATCATATTATGTATTCTGGTCTAGTTGATAGATTACAGCCCGCAAAAATAGTACCTCTGTTGGATTGTTCTGATCTTGCTAGATTCGAATCTGATTTGTTAGATCCGTTATGTTTGTCCCAAGACATGTTGCATTTATATGCCCCTGCTCTAGACTTCACTTATATTTGCAAACTGAGTTGCATCTCCAACTATGAGAATAAGGACCATGCCAATATGATTATTCTGCCAGTTGCTTCATCTTCCTGTGTTGGCCATGGTAGTGTTTCCAATAAACAACTTTTTGATTGTACTACTTTCAATCCATCTATTTATTCTACATATCAGGGTTGTGCAATTGAAGCTTCGTATCAACCCACTCTATTTTCACATCTTTTGGGTTGGTTTGACCTTGCTTATAGCACATTTGATCATCGATCTTCTGTGAGGACTTTGGACTTAATACTGAACAATAAGACATTGTACATGTGTGTTCCTCATTCTGGTCATGACTATATGTACTTCACTTTTACTTGCAATTATGATTGCCGATTCCTCAGATATTATTTGTTCCCGCATGGACATTTTGTCTTGTATACTTGCAATTTATTGCATACTGGGAATCTTTTTCATGACAACAAAAATGATACAGCATGTTATATATACAAATATTATGCGTACACGTTGTTCTTTTTGTTTCTGCCATTTTCAGCTTACCCAAAGCCGCGGACGGCTTTTCTTGAAGAAAGGGAGGATGATGAGGATATATTCACGAAATATGATGATTCTGCTTGCTTAAGCTGGAAAGAAATATTGAGCTTCGTTGACAAATATCATAAGGTGAATTCATTCCTAGTTGAACTTGTTACTTTGATTCGAAAGAACTTTATACTGCCTAAATCCTTGTGTGTATGTATCGTTAGGTACATTGGAGAGGAAGGCATGGCACAAGGGAACAAGGAGGCATTGCAGCAAGGAAGGGAGGAAGACCCTGCAGTTTCCAGGGCGGTAGTACCGCCCCACACAAGCGGTAGTACCGCTTAGCGGTAGTACCGCCCCAGTACTACCGTCCTAGTACCGCTTAGGAAATTTCTTCTGGAATCCAAGCGACCCCAAGCGGTACTAAGGCGGCACTAAGTATTTTTAGAGCGGAAGTACCACTTAGGAGCGGTAGTACCGCTTGCTATAAGCGGTACTACCGTGCTGCCTGCGCGCAAACTTTGGGGCTGACGGCCCGTGTATCCCTTCGATCTATCTTAGGATATAAATACCCTTCCTTAGGGTTAGTTAGAGGCAGACCACGTTTAAGATAAACCCTAGTTCTTGAGATTGTTTGTAAGCATTCATCTTGAATCCTCATCTCCAATTCGTATCGATCTGGAGATCATATACTACAAGTTGAGTGTAATCTGCTGTTCCATTGGGAATTAGTATATTGCAATTATACCGTTTCGTGGTCGACGGCTACGTGCGCAAGTGTGTGACGTTGTGAATATCCAAAGGGTTGAAACCTTTTGCATTGGCATCAGGGATCAAGCGAGGGAGAGTTCATCGGCGACATACAAGTTATCTATCATCTTCATCATCACCACCGCCGCTTACTGAGAAGATCGGGACACCCCATATCAGTACATCACAACATCACATGCATCGATACGTAAATGAACGTGTATGAGGAGTCGCGAAGCACTTAGCTTTATTATGCATAGGTTCTGCGCCTGGCTTTGTACGAAGGGTTACATGTCTTGCCGACAAGGCTTGTACAAAAGGGGTTGCCGGGACATGTCCCAGCAACTGCGCCTCACGGGTAGAACTTGCGAAGATGCTCAATCTTCCATGAGTTTTGCACTGGGGTGCCATCTTCGGTCTCCAGCCGGACTGCGCCAGGCCTGGTGACTCGTACTACCTGGTAAGGGCCTTCCCACTTCGGCGTCAACTTGTTTGATCCTTTGGCGGACTGGGCGCGCCGAAGAACAAGGTCGCCTTCCTCAAGGCTCCGGGAGTGCACTTTGCGGCTATGGTAGCGGCGCAAGGCTTGCTGGTAGCGTGCAGCTCGCACAGCCGCCCGAAGACGATCTTCCTCAAGGAGCAACGCATTGGCTTGTCGCAGTTGCCCTTGCTCAGCTTCATCATAAGCGAGTACTCGAGGTGACCTGTATTTGAGTTCCGTGGGGAGCACCGCCTCTGCACCATAGATTAGGGAGAAGGGTGTCTGGCCGGTAGCTTGATTTGGTGTCGTCCTGACTGACCAAAGAACCACCGACAACTCATCAACCCAGCGCTTTCCGCACTTGCGTAGCTTGTCGAAAGTTCTTGTCTTGAGACCACGCAACACTTCAGCATTCATCCTTTCTGCTTGGCCGTTGCTTCTCGGGTGAGCGACAGACGCAAAACAGATTTTGCTGCCAAGGTCTTGAATGTACTGCATGAAGGTGCAGCTCGTGAATTGCGTGCCGTTGTCGGTGATGATCCTGTTAGGAACCCCGAAACGGCAAGCTAATTCTTTGAAGAACTTGACGGCTGATTGTGTTGTCACCTTCCTCACTGGCTCCACTTCTGGCCACTTCGTGAACTTGTCGACGGCGACGTATAAGTACTCGAAGCCCCCGGCAGCGCGGGGGAAGGGACCCAAGATATCGAGCCCCCAGACCGAAAAGGGCCAGGAGAGAGGGATCGTTTGGAGAGCTTGAGCTGGTTGATGTACATTCTTTGAATGGAACTGGCACGCTTCACACTTGGTTACTAGCTCAGTCGCATCCTGGAGGGCGGTGGGCCAATAGAAGCCTTGCCGGCAAGTACCCTTGATCCTATGTGAGAGCCACATATGCCTCCATGTATCTCTGCCAACAGCTTTAGTCCGTCTTCCCGGCAGATACACTTCAATTTCACACCGTTTGGTCGTTTTCTATATAGGATGCTATCCACAAACTGATACATACTTGACTGGCGGGCTACTTTCTCAACTTCCTCTTGCTCATCGGGAAGTTCTCCTGTTTGAAGGAAATGGACTATCTGCTGTGCCCAAGCCAGAGCCTGTGGCTCGATGACAAGGACAAAAGGCTTCTCTTCGGCCATGGGAGCGCTTGCTTCCGCGGCAAGAACCTGTGGTTCTGCGCTAAGCCGCTGCTCACCGCCAACCGCGTCGTCGTTCCTGGCAGCATCCTTGCCGGTGGCTCCTGGGAGCTCTGCCAGAAAATACTTGCTGGTACTTAACTTTCTTCTCTTACTGTCCTGCGTTGATGGCGTAACTGTGGGTTGATTCAAATGGAGCACAAAGGTTCCCGGTTCCACGGGAAGCTTTTGCGCGGCACACTTTGACAGGCTATCAGCAATGCTGTTTTCCGCACGAGGGACGTGCTCTGTTAGCAGTCCGTCAAAGTGTTCCTCCAATTTCCTCACTTCTTCCACATATGCTCTCATCAATGGGCTCTGGTAATCCTTATTCACTTGCTTCACAACAAGCTGCGAGTCACCGCGGATGATCAATTCCTTGATTCCAAGGTCCATTGCGATCCGAAGACCGGCAAGGAGCCCCTCATACTCAGCAGTGTTGTTTGTAGCTTGCTCCCTGGGAAAGTGCATTTGGGCCACATACTTGAGGTGCTCCCCGGTGGGTGCGACAAGCAGCACTCCGGCACCGGCGCCTTGCAGCGAAAAGGCACCATCAAAGTACATAACCCATTCTTTTGCTGTTTCCTTGCCGGGGAGAGCCGTTTCTTGAATCTCTTCGTCTTGCGTTGGTGTCCATTCAGCAAAGAACTCTGCCAAGGCTCTGCTCTGGATTGTTGAAGTACTCTCAAACTTGAGTGCAAAGCTTGACAATTCCAACGCCCACTCCACTACCCTGCCGGTTGCCTCTGGATTTCTCAAGATGCGTTGCAGCGGGAAGCGAGTGACAACGGTGACCTCGTGTGCTTGGAAGTAGTGACGCAGCTTTCTCGAGGCCATAAGGAGGCCGAAAAGCAACTTCTGCACTCCAGAGTATCTCGATCTAGCCCCCTGCAGGAGGGAACTAACGAAATACACCGGTCGCTGCACCGTTTTCTTCTTCGGCACCACCTGCTGATCAGCTCCATTTACTTGCGCTGTATCTGCCTTGTCGGTGTCAGACCTTGCCGGTGAAGATTCTGGTTTGTCGTCGGATGGGCTTGCCGTGGTTGCTTGTTCGTCATTGATTTCCCTCTGTGCCACTAATGCAGCACTGGCCACTTGATTCGTTGCCGCTATGTATAGCTGTAATGGCTCTTGTGGTCTAGGTGCAACTAGTGTTGGCGCAGAGGAGAGGTATCTTTTCAAGTCTTGCAGCGCGGCCTCCGCTTCCGGAGTCCATTTCATTGGACCTGCCTTTTTCAAAATTTTGAAGAACGGCAGGGCACTCTCGGCAGATCTTGAAATGAACCTACTCAAAGTAGCAACACAACCGGCAAGACGCCGCACATCCTTGACGCTTTTCGGTGCTTGAATCTGCTCAATTGCCTTGATCTTGTCGGGATTTGCCTCAATTCCCCGCTGAGATACGAAGAATCCGAGAAGCTTGCCGGACGGGACGCCAAACACACACTTCTAGGGGTTGAGCTTCAGATTAATCTTGCGCAGGTTTGCAAATGTCTCTTCCAAGTCTTGAATGAGGGTTGATTTGTCCTTGGTTTTGACCACTATATCATCCATGTAGGCTTCTACATTCCTGTGTAGCTGGGGCTCAAAACCAATCTGGACTGCTCTCGCAAACGTGGAACCGGCACTCTTTAATCCGAAAGGCATACACACGAAGCAGTATGTGCCACATGGAGTAATGAATGCGGTTTTCTCCTCGTCCTCCTTGGCCATGAATATCTGATGGTATCCAGAATATGCATCAAGGAAGGAGAGCAGATCGCAGCCAGAGGTGGAGTCCACAATTTGATCGATGCGCGGCAATGGGAAAGGATCTTTTGGACAAGCTTTGTTGATATCAGTGTAGTCTATACAAAGTCTCCACTTCCCGTTTGCCTTGCGCACCACCACTGGATTCGCCAACCACGTGGGATGTAACACTCCTCTGACCAGGCCTGCTGCTTCGAGCTTCTTGATTTCTTCGGCAATGAACTGTTGTCGCTCCAAAGCTTGCTTTCGGACTTTCTGTTTGACGGGCCGAGCGTGGGGACAAACGGCAAGGTGGTGTTGAATTACCTCCCTGGGAACACCGGGGATGTCAGACGGTCGCCACGCGAACACATCGACATTCGCCCGCAAGAAGGCAACAAGCGCGCTTTCCTATTCGCTGTTAAGGGTGGCGCTGATGGTTAAGGTACCGTCGGCGCCGTCCTCTTTCACCGGCACCTTCTTGGTCGCCGGTGCAGTGGCTTTGGATCTCTTACCGGCAGAGCATTCCGGCAAGTCTTCAACGGGTGCGCAGCACTCCGAAGAGGTGCGCTTCTCGGAATCCTTGCTAGAGGTCTTGCCGGAGTTCTTTTTTTTCCTTCTTCTTGGCGGGAGCTGGCGCCTTGGCTGCCTCTGCTGCAACCGCGTCCCTGTACATCTTGTCGACGCAAATGACTGCATCTTTCTTGTCGGAGTTGATGGAAATGATACCCATCGGCCCTGGCATCTTTAGCGAGTTATAAGCGTAGTGAGACGCCGCCATGAATTTTGCCAAGGCTGGGCGGCCAAGAATTCCATTATACGGCAGGGGGGTCTTGACGACATCAAAGACAATCTTTTCCGTCCTGTAATTCAGTTCCCCGCCAAACGTCACCGGCAACGTGATCTTTCCCTTGGGCTGGCTTCTTCCCGGGTTCACTCCCTGAAACGTGCCCGTTCTCTCGAGTTCCTCATCGGGGATCTGCAGCCTCTTGATAACTTCCGGAGAGATCAGGTTCAGGCCGGCCCCACCATCAACTAACATCTTTGTTACCTGGAGGTTGCGAATCGTTGGCGAGACCAACAATGGCAAGCACCCGACCGCGGTTATGCGATCAGGGTGGTCCTCAGCATCAAAGATGATAGGCGTGTGTGACCATTTGAGTGGTTTTTGAGAGCCCATTGCCGGCTCTGCCACGTTAACTTCACGAGCCCACTGCTTAAGTTGGCAGTGGAATGAATGCAAAGATGCGCCTCCGTCAACGCACATGGCCTCAGTCGCCTTCTGGAATTCTTGCTCGCTGGTCCCATCGTCATCCTCTTCTTCTTGACTTCCATCATCTCCCTCTTTCTTTTCGCGGCCCCTAGCAGGCTTCTCCTTCTGCTGCTTGGCCTTTCCGCGGCGGCCCCCTCGACCACCGCGGCCTTTCTTGCCGGACCCATCAGCACCATCTTGACCCTTTTCTTTGTCACGCTTCTCGTATTCAGCCTTCTGCTTCTCGACAAGGTGCTCGACTTGCCGGCACTCTTGGAGATCATGGCCCTTGGTGCGGTGGATCTTGCAGTACGGTCCATCGGATTTGCCGGCCTTCTCATTTGCCGCCGCCTCCCGACAAGTGGCGCATGCAGCTGCCTCCTTGCCGGGACTCTATGTTTTGGCTTTCTTGGCGGGCTCAGAGTTGCCGGAACCTTCGACGGCCATCACAGTTTTGCCCTTGCGCTTCCTGTTGCACTTTCGGCCCTTCTTCCCCGGGGTGGCAGCATCATCGTCCTCAGAATCTACTTCGGCGCCAGCGTCCTCCCCGGGAAGCTTTCTCCCTTCCTCGGCACGCGCACACTTATCCGCCAGCGTGTAGAGCTCGTTGACGGTCTTGGGCAACTTGACGTTCATTTTCTCCCGCATCCTCTGATTGCGCACATTCGTGTGAAAGGCGGCAATCACGGCTGCGGGGTGCACGTTTGGAATGTTGCGGTGCTCACGGCTAAATCTCTGGATCTACTTGCGCAAGGTTTGACCGTCTCTTTGTGGGATCACCTGCAGATCGCTGGGCTGTCCAGGAGTCTTGTGGCCTCCGGTAAAGGCACCAACGAACTCGTTGCAGAGGTCTGACCACGAAGAGATGGAGTTCTCCAGCAAGTTCATCAGCCAAGACCTCACGTTGGGTTTCAGTGCCAACGGAAAGTAGTTGGCGAGGATTTTCTCATCTCTTCCTCCGGCAGCTTGTACGGCAATCGTATAGATGCCCAGAAACTCTGCCGTGTTTAGCTTGTCGTCGTATTTTTCCGGCACTTCGGGCTTGAATGCTCGAACGGACAGCCATCGGACTTGCCACAGCTCACGAATGAAGCAGGACACCCAACCTTGTAAGGTAGGTATCCGCCGACCCCCGGCGCTGGCTCATCAGCGACGGGGCCGTTACGCGCGTCGGATTGACGCCGTGCCTCGCGGCGCCGTTCGATGGTGGTGCGGGCGTCTTCAGCTCGCCTGTCTTGCAATACTTGTCGCTGATCTCGCCGCGCTCGCGAATCCGAAGAAGCGATCGACATCTCGTCGGGCCCAAAAGATTGCTGGGCTTGTCGCGGTTGTTGGCGCTGTTGCTGTTGAGGCTATTACTGCGGCGGAGACTGCACCGTTAGTGTAGTTCCGTCAGCGCGACCACCAGCTGGAGATGCCGGCGCTGGTCGCGGACGCCGTGAGGGTTCCGCTTGCTGCGATTTACTGGCTTCGGCAAATCCAATCAAGCTCTGGATGGTGGCTCTCCACTCGTCCATCTTCTCTGCTGCCGAAGGTAAGTTCAGCAACATCTGAGCCCGTGCCATTGCTTCTGCCGCTGTGGTCGGCATGGCTGGGAGCGAAGAGCGCGACGTCGATCTACTCCTGGCAGAGCCAGTAGGAGCGCCATCGCGGCCCTGCTACTGCGGCACATGATCGGCAGCAGGTCGCCGTGGCGGAGGCGGTTCCTGAGGGTCTGGGGCTTGGTCCACGGGCGTCTTGCCGTGAGGTCGCCGCTACCCAGAGTCGTTGGCGCCGCTCAGGGTCGTACCGCGCCCATCGTGTGAGGGGCGCGGCGTTTGTCCTGAAGTAGCGTCCTTGGACGTCGCCGCAGCGGGGTCTCGGCTCGCGCCAGCTCGGGCGTTGCCGCTCCGGCGGCTGCGTTCGTCGTCGCGGCGAGGAGGAGGAGGAGGAGGAAGGGGCCCGCCCGCTCCGCCTACGCCGTCACGGCTCCGTTCGCCAGAGGACCGAGGAGGTCGACCGGCTCCGTTGTGCTCGTCCCTTGTGCTAGTCGCGATGGGTGTAATGACCGCGCCGCCTGCGCTGGCCGTGCCGACCGCAGTGCCCACGCCGCCCGCGCTGCCTGCGGACGCGTGCGAGGTGGCCGTCATCGTGATGCCCTTCTTCTTGGGCGCCATCGATGACGAGGAGGACGGTGATGAAGGTGATGATGAAGATGAAGAAGACGCGCAGTCCGCTGATCAAGGTTCGCACAAAACGCCTCCCTCTCCCCTACCTGGCGCGCCAAAGATGTCGGGGTACGACCATCTATGGGGCCATGCAGCCCCTTGTGGTTCGGCGGGGAAGATCGGCGCGCACAAAGAGCATGAACAATGGAACGCGAGGGATTTTACCCAGGTTCGGGCCGCTGAGAAGCGTAAAACCCTACTCCTGCTTTTGGTGTATTAGTGGTGTGGAAGCACGGTACAAGGAGCGCTTCTCCCGGCAAGGTGCGGAGAGAGCAGCTACCCGAGAGGGGCTTGTGTTTGAAAAGGAGTCCGAATCCTCTAAACTGTTGCCTGACCCTCCTTTTATAGCTCAAGGGGTTACCACAGTGGTAAAACAGTAATTAGATAGCAAATAGTGCTATCATACCTAACTCTGCCAGTTTAGGACAAAGGCATTTAATGCGCCGCTAGGTGTCATGCGGAGAGGTAGTCCCGGCAAGGTTTCTGCACCGCTTGCCCAGCTACCTCGTATTATCCTGACACGCCTCCTGGACGGGTGTCATTAGAGGCAAATCTCGTCCCAACGTGCTGACACGTGCCCGACAAGCCTCACCAACCAGCCTGCGCAATCGACACCTCATATATCAGCGAACACCTATGCGGTGAGGTAGAGCGCTGGAGGGCTGGCATAAGCTTGCCGGCATGGAGCTTGCCGGGTCTTCACCTTGCCTGTTTATGCTTGCCGTCAAGGAATGTCTTCATCTTTGTTACTGGTTGAGTGTCGAGCCTTGAGCTTCTCTCTGGTAGCTTCTTCGGCTGGACTTGGAGCCTTGGTCTTTGCAGTTCCCGGCAAGGCCTTGGCCGGCAAGGAGGCTGCTACTGTCTATGCATAAGTCAGGGTATAAAATACCCATGTTTTATACACCGACATATAGTAGCTGCGCTGATGATGAGTCCAGAATCTATCAGAAGATATGCGCTCCTTTTTGAAGGGATTCTTGGAGCTGTCAAAGAAGGTGTTTTCATTTCTGAAGGCAACAACACTAAATGTGCAGTCAGTCGATGGTGCGCTGTGAAGCCTTGGCATCCTAGGAATAGGCTTCTGAATGAGTGGCCGATTGTTGATGTTGAATTCATACCATGGGCCAGGTCTTTCATGGACATGCACACGAGGCCATAGAACTTGAACCAACTAACCAGAGCGATTGTAAGCCAAAGCAGTATTGTCATCAGCAGTGGTTGCAGCAGCATTAGCTTCAGGTGCAGGAGGCTGATTGCGTCAGTGGTGACCACCAGATCATGTTCAGGATTGACCTCAGGCAAAAGGACCACAGTGGAAGCAGTAGCAGCAGTTTCAGATACCGGCTCTTGAATAGTTTCAGTTGTTGCAGCCGGAATGTCTTCAGATTGTTTGGCTTCGAGCTCATGATGGACTTTAGTGGATGCAGTCTGTACTGGTTCAACTTGTGCATCTTCAGGTTGTGTGGTGGTACTGGGGGGGACATCTTCTTGTACTACCCCTTGAGAAACAGAGGTTTCTGGACGCACTTCCTCTTCAGGAATGCTCGACATGGAGGATGATGGCCTCGGGCCTCGGCGAAACCTTCTATCGTGGTTTTTGTCACGGTAGATGTCCTCAAAAAAGGACTTAGTCATGAGGCCATTGCAACTAGGTAGTAGCTTGAACGGGGTTGGTCGGAATCTAGAGACGCGTGTTTTACCCAGGTTTGGCCCCTCACGTTGGAGGTAAAAGCCTACGTCCTGCTTGATTGCTATTGATAATGATCTCGATTACAAGGGTGCTGTTTCGCTACCTTTATCTCGAGAGCTAGTTTTTCTGTCTCTCCTGACTTGCCCCTCTTGGGGTGCCTTGCCCCTCCTTATATAAGTTGAAGGGGCGGCTTACATGTGGAGTCCTAGTAGGATTAGGACTGGTCTATTTTCTATTATAAGTCGAATCCTAGTCCGGGTCTTGCTTCCCTTGTCAGAGAACTTTCCTCTTCTTGGACCTTCTCCGCGAGCCGGCCCATTGGGCTCCCCTTAGCCGGCCTCCTGCCGGGTGTCGCCCTGGGCCCTTGGTCTCTCCTTGTTGTCTCACCATAACCCGGAATATGAGATGACCCATAGAGCCTCCTGACTCTTGGCCGGGTGAAACTTATGGCCGGGTCATAATTGTGGGGAATATCCCCAACATTAGCCCCCAGTTTAGCTTGAATTTATTCATGCTAAGCTCTTGAAATAAGAATAACTAATATGTTAAGGGACCAGATCACATAAATGACCGGCTGATTCAATGAACCAGCTCCTGGAAAAATCCAGGTTTTCTTGTCATATCAATATTCTGTCTTCACAATCAACTTACTGGCACTGAATCCTCGTCGAGAAATATAGAGAAAAATAATCCATCTGATGTTGAGCTGGTTTTCAGTGCTTCAACTTGATAAAAATTTTGGGAATAAAAACCCGTATGATGTTGAGCCAGCTTTTAATGCTTCAGCTTGGAATAAGAAATCCATATGATATTGAGCCGGCACTTGAATTTGTTTTTCTTCACCAAGGATGTGAGACCCGATTCGCTCAAAACTGAGAACTTGAAGGCGTTCCTCCCTTATATCCATATTACCTGTAGCCCCCAAGCCCTAAGAGTAGAACGTAATGATAGCTTAAGACTTGCTTAAATATAAATGTTGCAACTTTGGAGAAATCCGGGTTGTTCATATGAGTCTCCAGTCATAAACTGAATGTTTGCATTTCACATGTGTAGCCCCCAAGGGCCGGCTCATCAGTATGTGATGGTCCGGGTCTTCAATTTGGACTTTATGATCTGTTTAAATAACTGAACACTGTAGCCCCCAAGTGCCGGGTTGTCTTGCCTGCAGCAACCTCGGACTTGAACCTAGCTTTTGATGTTTGTAGATGTATAGCTACAAATAATGTAGCCCCCAAGGGCCGGTTTAGCTGTTCTCATCAATCTGGAACTTGAACTATCTGTAGAGTCAACTACTGTAGCCCCCAAGGGCCGGGTTACTATTAATAGTGAGCCGGGTCTTCAATGAAAGTACTTTTAAAATGACAATGCATTAGCCCCCAAGTGTCGTGGTGCATGCTTACAGCGACATGAGACTTTCATACTTAATGTAATCTTGATTTGAATAATGTAGGCCCCAACTGCCGGGTCGTGTGCCTGCGGTGACTCGGGACTATTCCTTCCATTGTAGAATAAAATCAGATCCACTGTAGCCCCCAGGACTCAAAGAGAAAACCAAACAAAGCCGGCCAAAACAAGTCTTGAAGACCCGGCGTTCGACAATTGTGGAGAAAAACTTGCCTGAGTATGAGGGACAGTTTGTCTGGATGATGTTGCTGGGTACTTTGCATATCAACGCTGAATTTGTTGCTAAGTCCATTATGAGTGCTACCTTGTATAACACTTCATATTTCATTGCCTTTAATAAATCTGATTGCCATGATATCCATGTTTGAATTTTGTTCTCCTTTGCAGCATCAGAATAATCCAAATTGTGAATTGCCACTGATAATTTATTAAACCTTGCTCCTTACTGTAAGCCAGCATTTTGGATTTAAAAAGAATAGCCATCTCTCTGAGCCGGCATTGAAAACCTCAATCATATAATACTGGTTATGATAAACCATGATGAAGACTCGGCTCTCAATTGTAAGCCAGTTTTGTAGATAGTAAATATGTACCTGCAATTTTTTCAAAATCGGCAGTGATAGCCATGTTATTTGAAGCTGGTTTTTGATAAACCATATAAGACCCAGCCATTTTGGCTATCAAAGAGTTGTTTGTTCCTGCAGAGTTACAATGTAACCCGGTTTGAAAACCGGCTCCTGCAACATAAACAAATATAGACATGTATATATGATGCATTGTATGATGATGCAATGTATGCTGATGAAATGTATGATGATGTATGTGTATGATAACAGAGTATAAAAATGCTGGCTTTCAAGGCACGACATAAGACCGGCTTCCGAGGCTCGAGTCTGATTCGCTTCTATGAAGCAGGCTTTTTGGCCTCTTTTGGTTTGTCCTTCCTCTCTAAAAGCCGGCTCTCACGTGTCCAACTGACGTTTTAACTTTGATGAATTCAAGGTCACTTTTGTGATTGACTCATCAGGCGTACGCCGGGTCACCTTTTTTGGAGTAGCATCTTGCTAACAGGCAGATTTAACCAAGTATATTTTAGCTTGTTGGTTTATCCTCACTTTCTGAAAGCCGGCTCTCACGAGACCAATCGAGCGTTTTAACTCTGATGAATTCAGGGTCACCTGTGTGATTGACTCATCAGGTGTACGCCGGGTCGCTTTTACGGAGTAGCATCTTGCTAACAGGCAGGTTTAACCAACTTATGGCATCTCGCCGGGTTAAAGGGTTTTGTAAGCTAAACTCGATGAGTTGGAAGCCCCCAAGTAACCATATGATCATGGAAAAGCTCAGCATAGGATATACAGGAGACAATGCTACTACTGCAAAACATCTGGGGTCCAGATAAGCCGACTTTTATTCCATTGATCATTATTGAGCAGGATACCCATGTTTAGACTGCGCATCATGGCAACTAGTCTTCTTTGATAACCTTTCTTTTCGTCAATATGGAAGAGTACCCATGTTTGAACTGCGCATCGTGGCAGCTAGTTCTCTTGGGCAACCTTTACTTTTTCGCCAATAAGGCAGGATGCTTATGTTTGAACTGCGCATCATGGCAGCTAGTCCTCTTTGGCAACCTTTACCTTTTCGCAAATAAAGCAGCAGTCCCCGGGACCGGGTTGTCTTCCCTTCAACGACCCGGGGTTCTTGTATTTGATAAAACCGGCCAAATCCGCCGAGTCATATCTGTGTAGTTCTTGAGTCTTAAGTCGACTCGAGGAGCCGGCTTGAGATTCTTTATGCTTTGGCTGTGGCATAAACCGGCGTACTGTTGACAGCTGAAAGCTGGAATTTAGCGAAGCCGGAGGCGATGTGGCGAGTTGATGATCTTGCAGGGATGTTTTTGCCCAAAGTGATTTCGTATGCCTCTTGGTCCGGCTCTCCTAGTTCCTCCAGGGCTGTTCTCTTTTCTGTTTCTTTGCTGCCAGCTTTAGAATTGCCGGCTCTTCTGAGATCGGCTCTCTTTGCTCTTTCGGGAATATTTCCTCCATGGCCGACTCTTCTGTCCCTTTTGATGTGGTGAATTAGACCAGACCGCAAGATGGTGAGCTGCGTGTTATGCCGGATAGCTTGGTATGGGCCGGTCGACAGAGCGGACTCTGGCATGCTTCGGTGTTCGTTGGGCAATTCGCGCGAGCGGGCGCGGCCCTCGCGTGTTGATGTAGATCGGACCACAAGGACGGTGGCCTGCGCGTGTCCGTTGGGCAACTCGTACGGGCGGGCGAGGCCCCGGTGTGTTGATGTAGACGCGAGAGCTGGCCGATAAATTGATGTGGACGCGGGAGTAGGCCGCGACGTTTGAAGCCGGCGCGGACGCGAGAGTCGGCCGCGGCGTTGTAAACCGGCGGGGGCGCGCGAGTCGGCCGCGGCGTTGTAAGCCGGCACGGGCGCGCGACTCGGCCGCGGCGTTGTAAGCCGGCGTGGACGAGGGAGTCGCCTGGCGTGTTGATGTAGACTGAACCGTGGAAGCGGCGGCTTACACACGTGTCCGTCGAGCAGCGCGGCACGGACGAACGCCAGTGTAGAATGATGCTGGTGCGCGCTCCGTATCCGTGGTATAACGTCACCTTTATAGTGAATACTTGTCCTGCATATGAAAATATCACAGCCAGAGTAATTGTTCTCGAAGAATTTAATACGGGCTAACAGAACAGATTGGACGGATAGCACTTCATTTATTTGGACGACAGATGATCGCTGTGCAACGTTCATCGGGGTGTCCGTTTGACGAGACTCACTAGATCAATCCATTTTTTTTTCATCTGGTGCGTCGCATGGTGAGGTAAACAACAAAGCTGGTTGCCCTCATGAGTACTACTTGCTTCACGTGAGAGATTGAGGTGTCTGATTGTGACTTGACTTCCCATGTGGGGTTTCCCCACGTAGTGCTTCTTTTTTTTTGGCTGATTGGGAAAACAACAGCGATTCGATCGTGCGGGGCTTGAACTTGTCAATGCAGTAGTATTTTGGGACAGCTTGCATTCACTCGACGGGTTGGCACCTGATCGATTTCTTTGGGGCTTGTAGCTGATCTTTTCGCGCGTGTACTTCTGGATCTGAGCGTACACATGGACAGCGAATCCAAGACGTCTTCTACACGAGTATAGCCAGCCTCCGAGATGGTTGATCCTTTCAACTATGAAGATCGGTCTATCCAGACGTTTGCACGTGGACGCCACCGCTAAAAACTTTCTCTGATCTGAGGTATGCTACCTCTGAAACTTTTTCAATCTCAACTGATGAACTCCTCCGTGCCGGCTCTTCTTTTATCCAGCGAATCGTGAGCTTCTCGATCACTGAAGAATTCCCTCCAAGATCACAATACCACCGTGTGCTGGCCCCATGGTGGGCGCCAACTGTCGTGGTTTTGTCACGGTAGATGTCCTCAAGAAAGGACTTAGTCGTGAGGCCATTGCAACTAGGTAGTAGCTTGAACAGGGTTGGTCGGAATCTAGAGACACGTGTTTTACCCAGGTTCAGCCCCTCACGGTGGAGGTAAAAGCCTATGTCCTGCCTGATTGCTATTGATAATGATCTCGATTACAAGGGTGCTGTTTCGCTACCTTTATCTCGAGAGCTAGTTTTTCTGTCTCTCCTGACTTGCCCCTCTTGGGGTGCCTTGCCCCTCCTTATATAAGTTGAAGGGGCGGCTTACATGTGGAGTCCTAGTAGGATTAGGACTGGTCTATTTTCTATTATAAGTCGAATCCTAGTCCGGGTCTTGCTTCCCTTGTCAAAGAACTTTCCTCTTCTTGGACCTTCTCCGCGAGCCGGCCCATTGGGATCCCCTTAGCCGGCCTCCTGCCGGGTCTCGCCCTGGGCCCTTGGTCTCTCCTTGTTGTCTCACCATAACCTGGAATATGAGATGACCCATAGAGCCTCCTGACTCTTGGTCGGGTCAAACTTATGGCCGGGTCATAATTGTGGGGAATATCCCCAACACCTTCGGAATGAGGGCGACGCCTTTGGAGAAGAAATGTCTTCCTCCATGGCTTCTGGTGTTCCTTGCGGTGTTTGCATAACCGACGTAGCAACCTAAGGGGGTGGAGTAGTTGGAATCACTTCATGCAGTGGTGAATTTGGATGCTGCTCATCCCAAAACTCATCTTGTACCATTGGCGTCAGAGGGTTGCCAATGTTGATAGTCTCACTGTTCTCTGGAACAGGCGATGATACCACATCGTGCGCGATCTGAGGAAGGACTTCATCATCATTTGTAGTTACATTGGCTTTAGTACCAATGTCTTTAGCTGCGGTGGGGTCAACAGCTGGAATCTCTTTAGTGACAGGAACCTCTGTGGAAGCAGGTTCATGCACAACAATTCTTCTTTCAGTATTTACGGAGGCAGGGGGAGCGACAGAAATGGGCGTCACAAGCAGCAGCTCTTGATGAGCAGATGGAGTAGTTGATACTTGTGCCCTGCGTGAAGCCTTTGAAGACTTTGTCTTCTGGCGCGTCTGAGAAGGAGAAGCAACAGAGGCTTGTGATTGCTTGCGCTTGCGAGCTTCGGCTTTAGCTTGCTGTGTTTTCTTCCTTTCTGAAGCAATTGAGGGGGCAGATGGCTTCGGGCCAGAAAAGCTTGGCGGGAAGATAATCTTGGGTACATCTTGCCTTGAAGCCTTAGCAGCAGGTGTGACTGGCTTCTTCTTCTTCTTGATCAGCTATGGAGCAGGAGCTGGGCGACCAAGTGCTTTTCTCTTCAAGCCCTCATTATGAGCTTGCACAGTCTTCTTAGCATATTTCTTGAGGCAATCTCTAGCACCTTTAGCATCATCACGACATCTCTGAAACTCTTCTTTCAGTTCAGACATCATTTTCTTGAAGCACTTGATTTCTTGGATGCTGAACTTCTCAACATGCTTCTTGAAAAGCTTCTTCTCATGCTGTATCTTGTTCTTCTGTTCAAGGACTTACTGAACAACATCCATTTCTTGTGCAACAAAACCTTGAAATGTGACGCTGATGTCAATGGGCAGTTGCAGATCATCAAGAGTCAGAGAGGGATCTTGAAACCATTCATCAATGAAATTGTTCAAGATATCAGCATCGAACAGAGGTAGATCCTTGAAGATATCAGCTTCTTCCTGCTTGTTCTTGATAAGCTGCTCAAGAGCATCATCATCAGAGAGATCAATGATGTCTTCGTCATCGCGCAGGGTGCTTGATGGTTTGGGGCCTCGCCTAGCAGATTTCTTTGTCTTTGGAGAGTTTCGAGACACATCTTCAGAATGCACACTTGATTTAGGAGGTGCAGATCTCACAGGCTTCAGTCTTGAAGCTTTTGGTGCAGCAACAGACTTTGAAGATTTCTCCCCTTTAGCTTTAGTCTTGCGTTGGGGTTTGGGGGAGGCTGGAGTAGTGTCATCAGCCTGAGCTTCTCCACGAGCAGCAAAAACGGCAGTACGAAGAGCATCAATATGCTCTATGTAAGCTTGAAGACTGTCCCATGGCCCAGTCAGATTTGGATTGGCTTGACGAGTGCCATCTGGCCTTGGTTCAGCCGGACTAGGGTTGAAGTCAACCCCAAACTCCTTTTTGTTTGAATCTACTGAAGCCTTTGCAAACTGGTAGTTGGCTTCAAACAGATCATCTTCATGGCACCATAGTATGCTGGACAGGTCGGGATCTTGAGGCATGACACCACGGGCCATGCAAGGATAGAAGTTAAGAGCAATGACATCAACCTTTGTCTTCGGGACAAGCTTTCTGTACCCAATATCTGCCCATGGGGGCCTGACAGCATTCTTGGCAGCATATTCAGGGGTGACAAAATGATAATAGAACCATTCTTCTGCCCAATATCTGCGAATCCATTTCACGCGCGACTTGCGCTCACCATAAGTTTCCTCAGGATCAGACTTGTATTTTTCATATAGATCTGGAGGGTGATCCAGAGCAGTGTTTGCTTGTTGTTGTCTTCCTCCCTTCTTTGAAGATTTACCACCAGCCATTGGCTTCAAAGGGCTGATTGGCTTCGCTCTACAGATTCGACAGGAACTGGCTTCAGGAGAGTCAAGATGAAGTTGTAAGAAGTCTGCAAATGAATTCAGACTATGAGAACCAAGCGACTCGCCGACGGACATGTACCTGTGAAAGAATTAGAGATGCGAGGGAAGGAGGAGGGGGCATATGCATTCTCAGAGAATTTTGAAGTTAAATCAGTTTGAAGATAATGACCTCATAGTGCGAAGACATTCACTTATTGAGAGATGTTGGTTCCAGAGTTGTACGAATCCGAAAATAGGTACAAGTGAGGAATCATATGTATCATGTATCATAAGTGAAGTAACTTTGCATGATATGAGATGTGTATGACTGAACATAAAGATTTGGGAGTGAAAGAACAACTTCTGAAGATATTCAAAAATTTATCGGATCAAACGAACGGGAAAAAGTAAACTTTTATTTACCGCACGATGAACAGACGAAGAACATCTCAACAAGGTGAGAAGGAAGCTAAGAAGTTCGATCTCCCACGCCCTAACTTGGTAGTGGAAGACGGCTACGATGGCAGCGGAGTGAAGATATCCCAGGCCGGCGTGAGTACAGCGTCGGAGAGGTTGCGGCAGCGAAGCGCTTCTTCTCCGACGTCTATGGAAGCTAGTGACGGCGCTAGGGTTTTGAGGAGGCGATAGCGACAGGTGTGAAGAGCTTTAATGGAAGTAGGGGCGAAGTATTTATAAGGAATGGTTCGGTCCTGGTGAAATGATAGCTTTGCCCCTGGCGTTACGTATTTGCTTGACGCGTGGCATGCATGCACAGTTTTTACAGCCACGCCGAGACCCCACTACTTAGCAGTTTTGGCGGGAGGTCGTTCCGGCTTCTACGGCGGCTGGCAACATGGATAAGGATAATAAAAACATTTTAAATATTGGTCTCAAAATCTTCGACTGACAAGGACACAGTGAAGACAATCGACACGTTTCAAATAGAATGCATATGAAGATTTAGAGATACGGGAAGAGATAAGCACAGAGAGGTAAGGGTCCGATCACATTCACTTAGTTTAGAAAAATCCAACTTGAAGACATAGCTATAAGTGAATGCTTTTGAGGACAAACTCATATATATAGTATAGGCAATGATATCAAATAAAGTGCAAAGATGAAAGCAGTAATGAAGACAACCAAAATCAAGAAGATAATGCAATAGATGTGACGCCAGATGAAAATCTTCACGAAAGTTTTGTGGTGGCGTTACCCACCGTATAGGAAGTATTAGACCCAGACACGGCGCACAATTATCGTGGCGCTCTGAAGTCAAATTCCGTGTTAATATCTTCACACTTAGAGTGTAAATCTTCATGAATTGAAGACATATACGTTACTTCGTGTGTTGTACATCATAGTCATCAACAATGCATAAGCATTAGGATGTGTGTCCATTCACTGGACATTTGAGGATTCTAAGATATTTAGCTCACACCGCAACTTGCAAAACCTCTTCTCATCCAGAGGCTTCATGAAGAAATCTGCCAGCTGATCTTCAGTGTTGACGTGAATGATGTCAATGTCTTCTTTGAGCACATGGTCACAAAGGAAATGATGCCTGATCTCAATATGCTTCGTCTTGGAGTGCTGGACTAGATTGTGAGAAATCTTGATGGCGCTCTCGTTGTCACAGAATAGAGGTACTTTCTTCTTGTTGATGCCGTAGTTCTTCAGGGTTTGCTTCATCCAGAGAAGCTAAGCACAGCATGATCCAGCAGCAATGTATTCAGCTTCAGCAGTGGAGAGTGATACACAATTCTGCTTCCTTAAAGACCAACATACAAGTGAACGGCCAAGAAAATGACAAGTGCCTGATGTGGATTTGCGATCCACTCTATCTCCAGCATAGTCAGAATCGGAGAATCCAACCAAATCAAACTCTGAGCCCTTTGGATACCATAATCCTAGCGTTGGGGTGTGAGCCAAATATCGAAGTATTCGCTTCACCACGAGGTGATGCGATTCCTTTGGTGCCACTTGGAATCGGGCACACATGCAAACGCTAAGCATTATATCTGGCCTAGATGCACATAAGTACAATAAAGAACCAATCATGGAGCGGTATACCTTTTGATCGAACTCTTTACCATTGTCGTCGGAGCTCAGTTGACCATTGGTTGGCATTAGCGTCTTGTAACCCTTGCAATCTTGTGTACCAAACTTCTTTAAACAATCTTTGAGATACTTCTCTTGTGAGATGAAGATGCCATTGCGTTGTTGGCGAATTTGAAGACCAAGAAAGAATTTCAGCTCTCCCATAATGGACATTTGATATTACTCTTGCATCATGTGACTGAACTCATCACTGTATCTTTTGTCAGTGAAGCCAAAGATAATGTCATCCACATAGATTTGGCATACAAACAGTTCACCATCATATGATTTGGTGAAGAGAGTGGGATCAAGTGAACCAGCTTTGAAGCCTTTGCTTTTCAGGAATTCCTTGAGTGTGTCATACCAGGCTCGTGGAGCTTGTTTGAGGCCATACAGTGCCTTGTTGAGCCTATAGACCTTGTCAGGGTGCTTTGGATCTTCAAACCCAGGTGGTTGAGCAACATAGACTTCTTCTTCAATTTTGCCGTTGAGAAAGGAACTCTTCACATCCGTTTGATATAAGAGGATATCATGATGATTGGCATAAGCAAGAAGTATACGGATGGCTTCAAGTCTAGCCACAGGAGCAAAGGTTTCATCGAAGTCAATTCCTTCCACTTGCGTGTAACCTTGAGCAACAAGACGGGCTTTGTTTCTGACAACTTGACCATGTTCATCTTGCTTGTTGTGGTAGATCCATTTTGTTCCAATGATGTTGTGCTTGCGAGGGTCAGGACGCTTGACGAGTTCCCACACATTGTTGAGTTCAAACTATTGAAGCTCTTCTTGCATAGTTTGAATCCATTCTGGTTCCACGAAAGCTTCAGTGACTTTGGTGGGTTCTGTGATGGAGACGAAAGCAAAGTGTCTACAAAAATTTGCTAGCTGTGTGGCTCTAGAGCGAGTGAGAGAACCAGGTGCATTTATGTTGTCAAGTATCTTCTCGATCTGAACTTCATTGGCCACAGATACGTATCCAACGTATCTATAATTTTTGATTGTTCCATGCTATTATAGTATCAATCTTGGATGTTTTATATGCAATTATATGCAATTATATATCATTTTTTGGGACTAACCTATTAACCTAGTGCCCAGTGCCAGTTGCTGTTTTCTGCTTGTTTTTGGTTTTTCAGAAAATCAGTACCAAACGAAGTCCAAATGCCACGAAAAATTTTGATGATTTTTTTCTGGACAAAATAGACCCTGGAAGCTTTGGGAGGATGCCAGAAGCTTCACGAGGAGGCCACAAGGCAACAAGGCGCGGCCCCAGGGGGGCCGCCCTAATGCCTTATGGGTCCCTCGTGGCTCCTTTTGACCTAATTCCACTTCTATAAATTCTCAAATATTCGGAAACCAACAGAGAGCCAGACGAAAAAACCCAACCGCTGCCGCAAGCCTCTATTCTTCCGCGATCCCATCTGGAGGCCTTTTCCGGTACTCTGCCAGAGGGGGAATCGATCACGGAGGGCTTCTTCATCAACCTTGTTGCCCTTCTGATGATGTGTGAGTAGTTTACCACAGACCTACGGGTCCATAGCTAGTAGCTAGATGGCTTCTTCTCTCTCTTTGATCTTTAATACCATGTTCTCCTCGATGTTCTTGGAGTTCTATCCGATGTAATCTTCTTTTGTGGTGTGTTTGTTGGGATCCGATGAATTGTGGGTTTATGATCAGATTATTCATGAATATTATTTGAGTCTTCTCTGAACTCTTTTATGCATGATTGTTATAGCTTTGTATTTCTCTCCTATCTATCCGTTTGGTTTGGCCAACTAGATTGATTTATCTTGCAATGGGAGAGGTGCTTTGTGATGGGTTCAATCTTGTGGTGCTCAATCCCAGTGACAGAAAGGGACATGTCACGTATTTGTATTGTTGCCATTAAGAATAAAAAGATGGGGTTTAATCATATTGCTTGAGTTTACTTTGTTTACATCATGTCATCTTGCTTAAGGTGTTACTCTGTTGTATACTTAATACCCTAGATGCATGCTGGATAGCGGTCGATGGGTGGAGTAATAGTAGTAGATGCAGGCAGGAGTGGGCATACTTGTCTCGGACGTGATGCCTATATACATGATCATTGCCTTGAATATCGTCATAACTATGCGCTTTTCTATCAATCGCCCAACAGTAATTTGTTTACCCACCGTATGTTCTGTGCTCGAGAGAGAAGCCTCTAGTGAAAACTATGACCCCCGGGTCTACTTTTACCATATATTAAAATCCAAAAATACCTTGCTGCAATTTATTTACTTTTATTTTCTTTTGCAATTTACTTTTTATCTATCACTATCAGAATTAATCTTTGCAAATAACCGCTAAGGGGATTGACAACCCTCTTATTTGTGTTGGGTGCAAGTGTTTGCTTTTGTGTGTGTAGGTGTTGCTAACGAGGTTCTGTGTGGTTCTCCTACTGGATTGATAACCTTGGTTCTTAATTGAGGGAAATACTTATCTCTACTGTATTGCATCATCCTCTCCTCTTCGGGGAAATCCCAACGCAGTTCACAAGTAGTAGGAAGAATTTCTGGCGCCGTTGCCGGGGAGACATCACCAAAACCTATCAAGTACCTTCGCATGAACTATCATCCACTTGCATTTATTTTATTTGCCTTTTTATTTGCATTTGCCTCTCATTTTCATCTCCCCCCCTTCTAAAACAATTTTACAAAAACACAAAAATATTTTTATTTGCTTGCTTGCTTTTATTGCCTTCATGTGAACACACAAAAACAGAAAATGAAAGCAAAAAATTTAAGATCACTATGGATCCACTTAAAGTTTTCTACTTGGATCATCTTCAATCCATTTGTGCTTGTGCTGAAACCCCAACTAGTTTAGTTGAGAGAAAATCATTAAATGAGCATGCTCATTTTGTGCGTCACCGTTTGTCTCAAAAAGGGAGACTCTTATGGAATCAAATAAATTGTTTGCTATGCTATGCTTGGAATCTATGTGAAATATATGATGTTACTTGTTGCTCTGAGAACCCTAAAAAACACCTTCCCTACCTATGTGAGTTTAATAATAATAAAATCTTATCTTATGCCAAGGGTGTTTATAGCTACTATGATATCGAACAAATTGAAGAATTTTTTGCTTTTAAGGGTGTCCATGAAGTTGCTTCTTTGATTGAAAAGTATGATATTACTCTCTACAAATCTGAAAATTTTGCCATACTTAAATATTGCAATGAAAACTATGCTTCCAATACCTATGTTAGTGAATTCATTGGGAGAATGTCTACTGCTTTGAAAGAGAATAATGATATGCATGAATCTATAGATAATTATGATCCTGTTGATTCGCCTGAAATATCCCTTTTTGATGAATTTGATGCTTGTGGCCATGATGCCAATATTAATTATGCTTATGGAGATGAGCTTGCTATAGTTCCTTATGACAAAAATGAAATCATTGCTATTGCACCCACACTTGATAGCTCCTTGAATGAAAAGCATGATTGCAATGATGTTATTATAAATTCTATTAATGTCAATTGTGCTAATGATATGCAAAACTACAAGTTTGAGGATGACAATTTTGTTATGTCCACTACTTATTGCAATGATCACGGTTGGGGTGATAATACTTCTTATGATCTTGAAAATTTATTTTAGCCTCATGATGAATATGTTATTGATAGTAATGTTTGCAATAATATTAAAAGTGGGTTTGGAAGAGTGTCAACTTTAGGTAATAATGATCCCACTACTTTGGAGAATTGTCAATCTTATGAATTTTATGATAAAAGTGGGTTTGGAGAGGTCATGACTTTAGTTGATGTTAATCCCACTATCTTGGAAGATTATAAAACTTTTATGCATGTGGATCATGAAGATAAAAATTTATATGATAGCTATTTTTTTGAATTTGATTATGATCCTACATGTAATTATTTTGAGAGAGGAAAATATGGTTGTAGAAACTTTCATGTCACTAAATTACCTCTCTTTGTGCTAAAATTATTAATGCTCCATTCTTCCTATTTGCATATGCTAGATATTGCTTGTCTTGATAATTTGTTTTCTTATAAAATGCCTATGCATAGGAAGTATGTTAGACTTAAATGTGTTTTTCACATGTTACATGATGCTATCTTTGTGTTTCAATTATTATCTTTCATGAGAGCGTCATTGAAATCTCAAGCCTATTTTAATGGCTATAAAGAAAGTGCTTGTTGGGAGACAACCCAATAAACTTGTTATTTCTGTTTTTGTGTGTTCACACAATTATAGCTTCTGTTATGATTGTGATTTTATCTTTTAATTAGTGTTTGTGCCAAGTAATGCCTTTGGGATGATTTGGATGATAATATAATTGATGCTGTTTGAAAATAGAAACTTTTGCGCTTAGTTCTGGAATTTTGATTTTTTTTTCTGGAGCGTCAGAACCTTCTGAATTTTTTACACATTATTGATATATGAATTTCCCACGTTTTCCTAATTTTTAAGAATTTTGGGAGTTACAGAAGTATGACTTTAATTCAGATCTTTACAGACTGTTCTGTTTTAGACAGATTCTGTTATTGTTGCATAGTTTGCTTATTTTGATGAATCTATGGATCGTATAGGGGGGTATGAGTCATGGAGAAGTTGGAGTACAGTAGAATTTTGCCAATATTAAATATGAATCAATTTACAACAGTACCTAAGTTTAATATTTATTTGTTATACTAACGGATCTCACGAGGTTTCGGTTGAGTTTTGTGTGCTGAAGTTTTCACGTTTTGGGTGAGACTACGATGGATAAAGGAATAAGGAGCGGCAAGAGCCTAAACTTGGGGATGCCCAAGGCACCCCAAGGTAATATTCAAGGAAGACTCAAGCGTCTAAGCATGGGGATGCCCCGGATGGCATCCCCTCTTTCGTCTACAATCTATCGGTATATCACTTGGAGCTATATTTTTATTCATCACATGATATGTGTTTTACTTGGAGCGTCTTGTGCTATAGTTTGCTTGCTTTTGTTTGCTTTTTAGTTTGCCACAATCATCTTTGCTGAACACACATTTTTGAGAGGGACACACATTATTCGTGATTTGTTAGAATACTCTATGTGCTTCACTTATATCTTTTGAGCTAGGTAGTTGCTCTAGTGCTTCACTTATATCTTTTAGAGCACGGCGGTGGTTATATTTTAAAGAAATAGTTGCACTCTCATGCTTCACTTATATCTTTTTGAGAGTCTAATAAATATCAATGGTAATATGCACGGGTTATGAATTTGGTCCTAATATGATAGGTATTCAAGAGGGATATAATAAAAACTTTCATGTAGATCACTGAATATGATAAGTTTGATTCCTTGCAATAGTTTTGCGATATTAAGATGGTAATATGGGGGAGGTACTAGTAGATAATTGTGGTTTAGTAAGAATATTGGTGTTAAGGATTGTGATTCCCGAAGCATGCATGTATGGTCTGTCGTTATGCTAAGAAGTTGGAGCATGATTTATTATTGATTGTCTACCTTATGAGTGGCGGCCGGGGACGAGCGATGGTCTTTTCCTACCAATCTATCCCCCTAGTGGCATGCGTAGTAGTACTTTGCTTCGAGGTCTAATAAACTTTCTCAATAAGTATGTGAGTTCTTTATGACTAATGTGAGTCCATGGATTATACGCACACTCACCTTTCCGCAATTTGCTAGCCTCTTCGGTACCGTGCATTGCCCTTTCTCACATTGAGAGTTGGTGCAAACTTCGCCGGTGCATCCAAACCCCGTGATATGATACACTCTATCACACATAAGCCTCCTTATATCTTCCTCAAAACAGCCACCATACCTACCTATTATGGCATTTCCATAGCCATTCCGAGATATATTGCCTTGCAACTTCCACCGTTCCGTTTTTATGACACACATCATCATTGTCATATTGCTTTGCATGATCATATAGCTGACATAGTATTTGTGGCTCAGCCACCATTCATCATTTTTCATACATGTTACGCTAGTATCAATGCACATCCTGGTACACTGCCTGAGGCATTCATATAGAGTCATATTTGTTCTAGTTTTGAGTTGTAAGTAAATAGAAGTATGATGATCATTATTATTAGAGCATTGTCCCAGTGAGGCAAATAAAAAAAATAAAAAAAGGGGGAGGCCAAAAAGAGCCCACGAAAAAAGGAAAAAAAATAATAAAATAATAAAATGAGAGAAAAAGAGAGAAGGGGCAGTGTTACTACCCTTTTCCATACTTGTGCTTCAAAGTAGCACCATGTTTTTCATATAGAGAGCCTCCTATTTTGTCACTTTCATATACTAGTGGGAATTTTTCATTATAGAACTTGGCTTGTATATTCCGATGATGGGCTTCCTCAAATGCCCGAGGTCTTCAAGAGCAAGCAAGTTGGATGCACACCCACTTAGTTTTTCATGTTGACCTTTCATACACTTATAGCTCTTAGTGCATCCGTTGCATGGCAATCCCTACTCCTCGCATTGACATCAATTGATGGGCATCTCCATAGCCCATTCATTAGCCTCGTTGATGTGAGACTATCTTCTTCTTTTTGAATTCCCCTTATTAATCTCTACCACCACATTCTATTCCATCCATAGTGCTATATCCATGGCTTGCGCTCATGTATTGCGTGGGGGTTGAAAAAGCTGAAGCGCGTTAAAAAGTATGAACCAATTGCTCGGCTTGTCATTGGGGTAGTGCATGATAAATACTTTGTGTTAAGAAGATGGAGCATGACATGATTATATGATTTTGAAGGGATAACTTTCTTTAGCATTTTTATTTTGAAAGACATGATTGTTTGTTAGTATGCCTGAGTATTGATGTCTTTATATCAAACTATAGACTATTGCTTTGAATCATTCGGATCTTAATATTCATACCGTAAGAGAGAATTACATGATGAAACATGTTAGGTAGCATTCCACATCAAAAATTCTGTTTTTATCATTTACCTACTCGAGGATGACCAGGAATTAAGCTTGGGGATGCTTGATACGTCTCCAACGTATCTATAATTTTTTATTGTTCCATGCTATTATAGTATCAATCTTGGATGTTTTATATGCAATTATATATCATTTTTTGGGACTAACCTATTAACCTAGTGCCCAGTGCCAGTTGCTGTTTTCTGCTTGTTTTTTGGTTTTTCAGGAAATCAGTACCAAACGAAGTCCAAATGCCACGAAACTTTTTGATCATTTTTTTCTGGACAAAAGAGACCCTGGAAGCTTCGGGAGGATGCCAGAAGCCTCACGAGGAGGCCACAAGGCAACAAGGCACGACCCCAGGTGCCAGTTGCTGTTTTCTGCTTGTTTTTGGTTTTCCAGGAAATCAGTACCAAATGAAGTCCAAATGCCACGAAACTTTTTGATGATTTTTTTCTGGAAAAAAGAGACCCTGGAAGCTTCGGGAGGATGCCAGAAGCCTCACAAGGAGGCCACAAGGCAACAGGGCGCGGCCAGAGGGGGGCGCGCCCTGATGCCTTGTGGGCCCCTCGTGCCTCCGTTTGACCTAATTCCACTTCTATAAATTCTCAAATATTCGCAAACCAACAGAGAGCCAGACGAGAAAACCCTACCGCCGCCGCAAGCCTTTGTTCTTCTGCGATCCCATCTGGAGGCCTTTTCCGGTACTCTGCCGGAGGGGGAATCGATCACGGAGGGCTTCTTCATCAACCTTGCCGCCCTTCCGATGATGTGTGAGTAGTTTACCACAGACCTACGGGTCCATAGCTAGTAGCTATATGGCTTCTTCTCTCTCTTTGATCTTCAATACCATGTTCTCCTCGATGTTCTTGGAGTTCTATTCGATGTAATCTTCTTTTGCGGTGTGTTTGTTGGGATCCGATGAATTGTGGGTTTATGATCAGATTATTCATGAATATTATTTGAGTCTTCTCTGAACTCTTTTATGCATGATTGTTATAGCTTTGTATTTCTCTCCGATCTATCCGTTTGGTTTGGCCAACTAGATTGATTTATCTTGCAATGGGAGAGGTGCTTTGTGATGGGTTCAATCTTGCGGTGTTCAATCCCAGTGGCAAAAAGGGACATGACACGTATTTGTATTGTTGCCATTAAGAATAAAAAGATGGGGTTTAATCATATTTCTTGAGTTTACTTTGTCTACATCATGTCATCCTACTTAAGGCGTTACTCTGTTTTATACTTAATACCCTAGATGCATGCTGGATAGCGGTCGATGGGTGGAGTAATAGTAGTAGATGCAGGCAGGAGTCCGTCTACTTGTCTCAAACGTGATGCCTATATACATGATCATTGCCTTGAATATCCTCATAACTATGCACTTTTCTATCAATTGCCCAACAGTAATTTGTTTACCCACCGTATGTTCTGTGCTCGAGAGAGAAGCTTCTAGTGAAAACTATGGCCCCCAGGTCTACTTTTACCATATATTAAAATCCAAAAATACCTTGCTGCAATTTATTTATTTTTATTTTCTTTTGCAATTTACTTTTTATCTATCACTATCAGAATTAATCCTTGCAAATAACCGCTAAGGGGATTGACAACCCTCTTATTTGCGTTGGGTGCAAGTGTTTGCTTTTGTGTGTGTAGGTGCTGCTAACGAGGTTCTGTGTGGTTCTCCTACTGGATTGATAACCTTGGTTCTTAACTGAGGGAAATACTTATCTCTATTGTACTGCATCATCCTCTCCTCTTCGGGGAAATCCCAACGCAGTTCACAAGTAGTAGCCACACAAGGATGAACAGGGCAAAGACTTTGCTGTTGCTGAGCATTATCTTCAGAGGCATTGTCTTCAGGCTCTGCATTATCTTTAGGCTGATCATTGTCTTCACGCTGGACAGGAGCAGGTATCACAACCTCTTCATCTCCAGGTTCCTCAGTGGGTATTATATCTCCAGTACCCATTAGCTTGATGGATTCACTTGGAGGGAGTTCATCTAGCACATGTGGCAGGTGCTCTCTTTGCGAGCCGTTAGTCTCATCGAACCACACATCTACAGTGTCAACCACTTTATGGTGAAAGAGGTTGAAGACTCTGTAGGTGTGTGAATCCTTTCCATAGCCAAGCATAAAACCCTCATGTGCTTTCGGTGCAAATTTGGAAGTGTGATGTGGATACCGTATCCAGCACCTAGCACCGAATACTTTGAAATAACTTACTTTTGGCTTCTTACTAGTGATCAGTTCATAAGATGTCTTCTTGAAGAACTTGTGAAGATATACTCTGTTGATGATGTGGCATGCAGTATCAATGGCTTCAGGCCACCACTTGCGTGGTGTCTTGTATTTGTCAAGCATAGTGCGAGCCATCTCCATGAGAGTCCCGTTCTTGCACTCCACGACGCCATTCTGCTGTGGAGTGTATGGAGCTGATAACTCATGAGTGATGCCAAGAACATCAAGATAGGTGTCGATCCCAGTGTTCTTGAACTCAGTGCCATTGTCACTCCTGATGTGCTTGATCTTGACACCATAGTTGGTCATGGCCCGGTTGGCGAACCGCCTGAAGACATCCAGCACTTCAGTCTTATACAGGATTATGTGCACCCAGGTATATCGAGAATAATCATCAACAATCATGAAGCCATATAGATGTGCAGAAGTAGTAAGGGTGGAGTAACGAGTAGAGCCAAATAAGTCCATGTGTATCAGCTCGAAGGGACGAGTGGTCGTCATGATTGTCTTCGAGGGGTGTTTCGCCCTAGTCATCTTCCCAGCTTCACAGGCACCACATAGATGATCCTTCTTGAACTTGACGCCCTCAATCCCAATGATGTGCTTCTTCTTCACAAGGGTGTGCAAGTTCCTCATGCCAGCATATCCTAGCCGTCGATGCCAAAGCCAGCATTCTGAAGCTTTTGCTAGAAGACATGTGGCAAGCTGTGGTCCTGTGGAGAAATCTACCATGTACAAGTCACCGCTTCGATAACCTTCGAAGACTTGAGTTTTGTTAGAAGCCATTAGCACAAGACAGCGAAATTTGCCAAAGATGACAATCATATCAAGATCACAAAGCATTGAGACTAACATGAGGTTGAATCCAAGGGATTCGACAAGCATCACTTTATCCATGTGCTGATCCTTTGAGATTGCAACCCTACCTAGACCCAATACCTTGCTTTTCCCAGTGTCAGCAAATGTAATGTGACTTTGTGTTGATGGACGAAGTGTCGAGTCCATGAGCAAGCTTCGGTCACCAGTCATATGGTTGGTGTAGCCATTGTCCATGATCCATTCAGTAGCTTTCGGAAGTGTACCCTACAGTACAAACTACTGTAGCGGCCGCTAACGCGACACATGAATCAGAGACCCCGCGACCAAACTGTGTGCGCTGCATGCATCGCAAATGATGTAGTAATAAAACCGTCGCCAATAATACGAACTGTTTGCGATGCCGGAGATATAAAAAACGATTCAGATTAGAGACGCGTGTGCGATACGTGGCATACCGTTGGTCCAAATGAACTGTTTGCGACAAGCCAGAACAACAAACGCGGTCAGCCAGTTCGTGGTGTGTGCGATACACGGCATACAGTTCACTCAGATGAACTGTTTGTGATTATCCAACACAACAGAAATGGTCAGACAGATCAAGGTGTGTGCAATGCACGGCATGCAGTTCACTTGGATGAACAGTTTGCGATTACCCAACACAACAAAAACGGTTCAACTTAACAAGGTGTGTGTGATACAGGGCAAACAGGTCAGTAATCCGAAATGTGTGGGAAGACGGATAACAACATGGACGATTCCTGCTAATAACCCGTGTGTGTTATGGGCAAACATTTGCTTGTATACAATTGTTAGCGATTGATGAAATCATCACCGACGGGTTCCCTAGTTTAGTCCATCTGCGATGTAATTTGCTCAGTCTACAGAAGAACAACATATATAGCCAAATTAAACATCCAATTACATAGGTGACTATACAAAACATTCACACACACCTCAATAAACAATTACATGCATTCTAAAGTAGGAGAAATGATCATCTAATCATCTACTTCTTGTGACGCTGCCGCCACTACTCGTGGCTCGATCCCTCGTCGTCCATAGGAAGGAGGCACTCCCTCATGTCAATGATCCGCCTGTACATCCCGTAGCTTGTGTACGCGTCCTTGGCCGCGTACTTGACATGTTCTTCATCCAGTCTCCGCACCCAGGCCTCGTGCCAGGCATCCTTGCTCTTTTTGCACTCATCCTTCATGCCTCTGTAGTAGGGGTCGATGATGGCCACGGCTAGGTCAACCAGGGAGTCCTTCTCCTTCTTTCTGCCCCAGACCCTGTACTGACCATGGATGCCGACAAGATTCTGGCAGGCCAAGTCCATAGTCTCGAGCACCTTTAGATCGTTCACGGTGTCCACCATAGCGAACCTGTAGTCGGGGTTGTTGATAAACCTGGTGACACGCTCACAAGGCCTTGTGGCCAGGGAATAGTGGTAGACGAGGACGTGATGGTGCATGCACAACTGGGCGACGACAACCTTCTGATCATACCCGGTACGACCGCCAGTGAACTCGAGGTCAAAGCCGACCACTTGGTACTCGTCCTCAACAAGCAACTGCTCCATAGTGTGGATGGAGCTCTCCACCGAGACCGGCTCGTTGGTGTACACCACCGAGAGGTCCTTCCCCCTCACGTGGGTGTCCACTATGTGAGGCGTGGTGAAATGCCGCCCGTCGTCATTGTCAGCCGCTGGAAGCGCCATTGGAGCCGGGAGCGCCATTGGAGCCACTGGATATCCTCTCTGTATGCGTCGTCGTGGGTGTGCTTTTTGTGTCGTGGGGTGCGAGAGATGAAGGTAAATGGCCGCAGGAATAAATGAGGGCCTGGCGGCCGAGATTCTCGGCACGTCCGCAAGGCAGTTTTTGCCGCACATAACTGCGTCGTGGCGCCACGTCCGGCGTAAACGCATTCATAAGGCACCCCGAACGTATGTGATCGTGCGCCGGCCTAAAAAGCTTGCAGCGCGCACAGAGGGACGCGGGTAGAGCGCGTGGCGGGACGCGAGCAGAGCGCGCTGCGGCCGCCTCAACAGCGAGCAACCACACACATAGAGCAGTTGAACACGCAGGGAATGGCCGTCTACAAGCCGGCCGGCAGTTGTGAGCCGGCGGCGTGATGTGAAACTACGTCACGTTCCACATCACACAGTGGGCGAACAATCGTTCGTGACGCTGAGTAGAGAGCGGCCGTGTGCTAGGTAATTAAATCGCAAACAATTTTTTTAACCGTTTGTGTATGTGTCATATCATCCTCCTCTCGCACGTCTTGTCACCACGCTGCCGCAGAAGGCTTAGAGCGCAAGCTTGAGCATAGCATAGGCGTTCTTTTGGCCAAACGTTAGCTTGAAGAGGCACCAATGAATCATCGGTGAGCCCGTTCCCGCGCTACCGCGCAGGTTCCCGAGCGGAACCATGCAAGCTTCCTGCCCGACTCAGCGAAATCCCAAAAAACCCCAGTGCTTACCAGCCAGCTATATAAACAGTCACGGCCGGCGAGTCGGCATCGCATTTTCCCCTCCCTCCCCGTAGCTTATCTCGTCTGCTTCTCCCACCATCAGCAATGGCATCGGTTCGTCGTCGTCGCTTAGCCACTCTGCCGTTGTCTGAGGATAGCTCCATCTGGGAGGCTACACCGCGGCGGCGGCAGCGCAGTCCCCGGCGGCGTGTACTGCCCGTGGCGTCCCTGTTGGGTGTGCACACAACACCCGCCACACGCTCCGCCGCAGCTGCCGACGGCAGCTGTTGCCGGCCGCCGTTGCCGCCACCCCATCGTCGGCCACCGTGGCTGCCACACCACCAAAGCCCGCCAGGGCCATCGACCACTCCGCCACTGTGGCCCGAAGGCGGGTGGTGGCCGTCGTGGCCGCCACCCCACCGTCGGCCGCCGTGGCCATCACCCGCTCCGCCACCGCGGCCCGAAGGCGGTAGGTGCCCGCCACCCCACCGTCGGCCGCCGTGGCCGCCACCCCAACGTCGACCGCCGGGGTCATCACCCGCTCCGCCACTGCAGCCCGAAGGCGGGATGTGGAGGCCGGCACGAGCATGAGCGACCTTGCCGCGCGCTACATCGAGTTCCTGCGGGAGGAGGATGAGCGCCTGGTCGAGCATGCCAAGCGTCTTACCGCCGCCGTGGCCGCAGGAGAAGCTGCCACAGTGGCGCGGAATGCAGAGATATACGAGGAGTCCCGCTGCTTCGAGAGGGATCGTCTGGAGCGGCAGAGGGCATTCGAGCTGGGCATCGCTAAAGGTGCAGCAGCGGCAGGCGCTGGATTCCGCTTCTCCAGCTCATCGGTAGGCTCCTCCTCCTCGGCCTCTTACTGAGTGCGCTCGGCAGAGGAGAGGCTGCTGGAAGTAGTACAAAGCCCCTCCGTAGTAGTAGTATTTAGGGGCTATTTTGTTCATTTCATCTGACTATAGATATGGTTGAACTATACTACGTACTTAAATTTAGCTAGTATATATAGTTGAACTAGCTATTTCAGTACGTGGTTGGCAACAATTGGGTAAAAGTTTGTTCGGTTCAGCTGTCGAGTTGAACTGTTTGTATAAAGAACGACTGCTTAATCTATGAATGAAATCTATGCTTACTGAATTTCATTTGCAAAAAGTATAGTACTAGTGATTTTTAGCTGCAAAATTTGACAAATGGCAGTGTTTTTTTTCTGACGATCACAAATGGCAGTGTTACTAGGTTGACAAATGGCAATGTTACTAGATTGAGAAATGGCAATGTTACTAGATTGACAAATGCCAATTTTTCCTTTTTGACAAATGGCAAATATACCCAATATGATAGATGAAAATCTTACCACATTGTTTGTACGTCGTTGCTCACGGGTTATCATGCAAAATCGTTTGTGATGAAGAGATGCACAAAACCTACGCGCCACATTTTCCCTTGGCTTAGCTGCGAAGGAACCCAACTCTCGCTTTGCATACGGGTGTTCAGTCTGAAACTTTTGCGATGAAGAGATGCACAAAACATGCGCGCCACATTTTTCCCTTGGCTTAGCTGTGAAGGAACCCAGCTCTCGCTTTGCATACAGGTGTTCAGTCTGAAACGTTTGCGATGAGTGTTTTATTCAGAGAAAGACATTGATGTTTTTTTTACTTTGGTAAGTATGTACATTCAGAGAAAAAACGCTAATTAAGTTGATCAAAACCATAGATTTCATTCAGTGACACTGTGGTTTTACATTCATACAATCGGGATACAATATTAAACAAAAAAACTAATTACAGTGGCGGCGGCGGCAGCGGCGGCGTCAAGTAAACTAGCCCACTGCCGGTGCATCAAGTAAACTAGCCCCCCCAAATATCATTTCACTGTTCAATCATCGCCAGTCAAAGATGGGGACGTGGACCCGTGTCGTGAGGGCAACTTCGGCGGCCACTCCGGTGAGAGCGCGGCCACAGCCTCCATGAGCGTGCTCACAACCTGCTTGAGCGCGGCCGCAATCTGCGACCGGCAGCTGCGGCAGCTGACACGGCCGCTACTGCAGTTGAGATGGCGGCAACAACATCTGTGACGGGGATAGCAAATGGCGAGAGTGGGACAGTAGCTGTCCGTTCCGCGGCGGCCGCCTTAGCCCTGATGGAGGCCACTCGCACCCATGTCGAGGCCGCCCACGCCCAGCTCCTGGCGGTCACCGCACAAATCACACGAAGCTTCTCCGACAACGGTCGGCAACCCACAGCCAAAGAGTTGGCAATCGCCGAGAGCGTTCGAGCAGCTGTCCATTCGTTCGCGGCATACATTGCTGCGATTGAGCCCGTCCAAGCCCAGACCACGGCTGCCCACGCCCAGCTCGTGGCGGCCTTTTCCGAAGAGATGGCAGACGCGGATGGCGAGATGCTTGCCGAGTATGGTGCGATGGATGCCATGGAGCCCCTTCCCCAGGAGATCGTCGGGCGGGAGCTGGACATGGAGGAGGCGGCAGAGATCGACGAGCGCCAGGCGGAGTAGTAGTCTTTGTTTAGAGCACCGGTCTTTTGTTAGAGTAATGTTTAGGTTAGCTAGCTCTGTTTAATTGCTAAACTTGCTCGATTAAGAAGTGTGGGTGTGCTGTAGGCTCTTTTGTGTACCCAAATTATGCAATGACGTGGATGACCACTGTAACCAGGGAAATTCGAACCAAAATTTGCACGTTCAAACTCATCACACATGGGGTAAGCCATATGAATCATTTGTGATGTTCAGATATCGTACACAGTGCTGAATAAGGGACCGTGTCTGATGACACTTCGCGCGCCAGTTTTTCGCTGCACGGAGCGAAAATTTTCGGCATCCGCGGAAATATCTACCTCCCATGGCCCCCTCCTCCTTACCAAAAGCCACATTTCCCCTATTTTCGCCTTCCATTCCAAGTTCAAACCTTCACTGCTTGCTTGCAGCGCCGCCGCCTCGCCAGCGACGCGCCTTCCTGCTGCTCGGCCTCGTCGATCTAGTCAGGTAATCCACACACGACCCCCATCCTCCACCTCCTTCTACATCCCACATGCTCTGACCCATCCTCCGAATAAGCGCCGCCCTAAGCCATGGTGCACGCAGTATAGCCAGGAGCTCAAGGAGCATCTGGCAGCGGAGATGCAAATCGTGGCCGCACACGGGGATGAGGTCGCGACGGCTGCCATGCATGCCGACCCCCAGATCTTGGAGGAGCACCTCGCCATCGAGGCCACCATCGATGCATCGCACGCAGACGCCGCCATGTGGTTGGCTGCTTTAAATGACAGTTTGTGGTGTTTTCTCGAGGCCACCGTCGGTGCCTTCGACGAAGACTACGAGGTGTTTTCTCAGCATGCCCTTGCTTACCTCAACTCCAGAGCCAGCAGGTTGGTGCCCGGAGCGGCTCAGGCGACTCACCACTACGAGGAGGGCACCCATGATGTGGAGGTCTCGCCCTCTTCCAACTCTAAGGAGCCCATCGTCAACGATATCTCCAACGATGAGGAGTAGCTTGTCTTTTTAGCTCACTTCAAGGACCTATGTTCAGCTAGCTATCTACGCCGGTTAAGCATGTTCGGTTTACCTATTGCATGTGCTGCTCCTGCCTTTACAAATTCTAGTGAATTATTCTATGTACTCTTACTATGCAATCTGATCCTCTAGTATATATGTTCTATATATTGTGCAATGTGGTGCTGAGTTAACTGTTTGGTTATTTTTTTGTCATGTTCAATTAACTGTTTAGTTCAATTCTGCAATGTGATGCTCAATTCTTGTGGGTGCAATTTTGTATTCTCTTGCATGTGAGAAATAATCAAATTTGGCTGTACAAAATACATGAGATACAAATACAATTGCTATATTTCCAAGTTGTTAAGCATACTAGGTTTGGTTAACTGTGTGATCTTGTAGTATGTTCTCTTGTGCAATGTGGTGCTCAGTTAACTGCTTGGTTCATTTGTTGCGGTGCTTAGTTAACTGTTTGGTTCAATTCTGCAATGTGATGTTCAATTGTCGTGGGTACAATTTTGTATTGTTATGCACGTGAGAAATAAATCGAATTCCGCTGTACTAAATATATGAGAAACATATACAATTGCTATATTTCCTAGTTCTTAAGCATGCTTGGTTTGGATAAATGGCTTTTTCATGTGGCTCGAATTAATCTGCTGAATCTGCAATGTGTTTATTTTTCATCAACATATTTTACTGATAGTATACCAACCCTCACTTAACCTGATCAATAACTACCTTATATGTGTTGCAGGGAAACAATGGGAGGCACTGAGGTTTACCATCGAGGTTCGCACATGCATGGTCCTTTGTCTAATAGCACATTATTGTGCAATTGCAGGAACCATTCTAGTATTTAGGTTTTTAACAATTTGGTCTTGCACATGTAGGTCCTGCTGTCAGAGGTTTTGACCCACTGTTCGACCCATTTTGCATATGGGGAAATGAGATGTCCATGAATATCAGTCAAGTCAAGAAACTCAGAAAGATTGTGAGGATAAAGAAACTAGCGACGAAAAACAACAAGATCTTTGTCTGCACAATGAAGAAGACATCAGTGAACTACAAGATGGTACTAACTCTTATACTCCCTCCGGTCCTTTTTAGTCTGCTTATAAGTTTTGTCCGAAGTCAAAGTATCTCTACTTTGACCAAAGTTATAGAAAAAAAGCATCAACATTCAAACTGCAAAATCATTATTTTTAGATGCATTATGAAATACAATTTTATAGTTTACATATTTGCTATCGTGGATGTTGATATTTTTTAAAATAAATTTGGTGAAACTTTACAAAGTTTGACTTGATATAAATCTAATGCGCGGAGTAAAAAGGACCGGAGAGAGTACCTTGTTTTTTTATTCCTTAGCGCCATTTCAAAATTCAGAGAAGATATTTATGCATATCTTTGTTTTCAGGCCTTTCCAAAGCAGTTCATAGATGATTACCTCTCAAACCACCTGTATGGTCAAGAGGCGAGGAAGGTGTTCATACAACACCCACAGTACAATATTGAAGTCTTCCTCAAGAGGACGAAGGATGGGCGGTCAATCATCCACAGGCACTGGCCTAAAGTTGCAAGGACCTTCAACATCATTGAAGGCTCAGTATTTGCTTTCCGCTTCAGCAGTTTTCCACATGAGATTCATTTGTCTATCTACTGTCTATGATGCTAATTTCCAAAGGTTTTAGATGTTACATGTGAAACTTGGTGCTGTTGTGTAATGGGGTAGCTAGCTATATGCCTATATGGTGTGAGTGAGTGCTTAAGCTATATGATGTTGTACTCTGATGTATTCCAATTATGAAATCCTGGTTCCGTAATACGAAAATGAAATATATTGTGTGTTTATTATGAAATGTAAATTTGATTACTAAACGGATTAATAATAGGCCAATTAGCCTACTTATTTGGTTTTTCTAGTGCAAACGGTTATTAAGACAACACCGTGGGCGATGATCTCAGACAACCCACATAGTTTATAGGAAGTAAACGTGTTGGATCAATGAACAATCACACACGACTTCCTCTGGACAACTGTTTGCGATAGGCCACCTTGCACAAACGTTTTCCACATAAAAAGTGTGTGTGATGGACAGCCTATGGCACATAGTTTCTTCTAGACACCGTGCGTGATGCATTCAATAGCACAAATGATAAAATTATTACTATCATCTGCAATGGCAACGCTATCACAGACGATGTGATGCGGAAAAATGTGTGCTTTGTATCTACGAACGGAAACGTTTGTCTGGGATTCACTGTGTGGGATGTATATACGAACGAAATCGTTTATCTTGGATTCACTGTGTGGGATGTACATACGAACAGAAACGAGTGGGCCAGTATAATTGTCTGCGATGGCTCACCCGATCGCACATGAGCTCTTTTTGCCCCGCGTGTGTGACCAGAGGCCCTATCGCGGACGGTTTCTGGGTCGTGTGGAAAGGACCCCCCTATCGCACACACATGCAAGGCGACAGTTTAAAACTCTGTCGCTGAAAGGGGGTAAAAACCGTTTGTATAGCAGCTCGCTGTACTAGTGACAGTTAGTAGGATAGGCTTCACCAAGGTAATTGTGAAGTGCAAACATTTGATGATGAAGACTTTCAGAGAATGTAAGTTTCTTGGAGGATATAGTAGGACGATCATCAAGAAATCCATGGATGAAATAAATGGTAAGACCATTTGGACATTTTATCTTGCGTCCGACAAGATTTTTCAGGTCCCCAGCATTGTCTTCAGAATCCAATGCATTTCGGTTGGAGACCCGACCCTGCGAGAAAGATCAGTTCTTCTTAACCACCCATATCTGAAGGGGTGGCTTAGAATCAATGAGTCTAAGTGCATCATCTGAGAATTTTGGCTTTGAAGCCCTAGCAAATAGCTTCACAAGGGGGTTAGAGTACTCAAACGAATATGCAGAAAAATTCTTTGATTTGTGAACATAGTGGTTTGAAGAATAATGCTCATATTCATGAGTCTGATCATTGTAACTCTGTGAGACATGAGTGTTAGCACGATCATATGATGACCTCGGTCTGTATGAATACTTTGGTCCATATGAAACTTTTGCTCTGGGGTTTGTCTTCTTCTCGGGTGGTGTCATGATGACATTCACGGGAAGCCTTTCCAGAAGACTTTTGGGAACCCAGATCTTCTTCATGGGAGAACCATTCCTGTAGTTAGTTCCAATAAACCTGGCAAATACTTCACCATTCTAGTTTTTGAATAGTTTATAGTTTTGAGTCAAAGGACTCATCAATGACGATGGGATTAGCACAGGTATATCCAGATAATGTGGATGGGTCTATTGGGGGTCCTGTTGCAGCAACCCAAGTGGTTTTGGGGTACTACTCAGGCTTCCAATATGTACCATCGACATTCATGTTTATTTTGAAGCCAATGCCCTCTTTCCTAGGGTTCCTATTCAGGATCTGTTTCTTGAGGACATCACAAAGAGTCTGATGCCCTTTGAGACTCTTATACATGCCTGTCTCAAGCAATGTCTTCAACCTGGCATTCTCATCAGTAATAGCAGTGGCTTCCTCAGATGAGGGGTTAGTTGCCACATCAACAGTTGAAGATATTGTAGATTCAGAAATAGTGGAACATTCAGCAAAAGAATTAGCGTTATCACGCTCAAGGCATTTCAAGCAAGGTGGCACAAATTCATCCTGAGCGGTACTGATCTGTTGAGCGAGTAGTGAATCGTTTTCAGTTCGAGGATCATCATGAGACGCTCTCAGCTTCTCAAGCTCTTGCTTCCTTTGAAGATATTCATAGGAGAGCTTCTCATGATCAGATGAGAGGGTATCATGACGACTTAGGAGCTCGTCATACTTAACTTGAAGATTTTTTATGTCTTCAATTAAGGATTGACTTCGATTCATTTCCTCGTCCAACAGATCATCGCTTTTGTCTAGCAGTTTTTGAATCTTTTCCATAACAGTTTGTTGCTCAGTTGCAATTTTAGCAAGTGTCTTATAGCTAGGTTTGGATTCACATTCAGAGTCATCTTCACTTAAGGTTTCAAAGTAGGCAGCGCGAGATGTTATCTTAGCGCCTCTTGCCATGAAGCAGTAGGTAGGAGCAGAGTTGTCATCATCATCGTCCTTAGTGTCGGTGACGTAATCATTGTCTTCATTGCAGAAGATGGACTTGGCGATGAATGCTAAAGCCAAAGCCAGGCTTGCCACACCTGAATCTAACTCCTCCTCTGACTCCTCCACCACCTCCTCTGACTCCTCCACCACCTCCTCTGAAGCAGACTCCTCCTCTGAATCCATTTCCTTGCCAATGAATGCACGAGCATTGCTAGAGGAACTTCTTTTGTGCGATGAAGACTTTGAGTGCTTCTTCTTCTTCTCATCAGAGTCATAGTCCTTGCTCTTCTTCTTCTTCTTTGATTCCTTTTCCCATTGAGGACATTTTGCCATATAGTGGCCTGGCTTCTTGCATTTGTGGCAAGTTCTCTTCTTGTAGTCACGAGTGGAAGCCTCAGCCTTCTTGGAATCATACTTTGAAGACTTTCCGAAGCGGTTTTTCTTGGTGAACTTTTGGAACTTCTTCACGAGCATTACAAGTTCTCTGCCAATGTCTTTAGGACCATCAGAACAGTAGTCAGAGTCTTCAGATGGAGATACAGCCTTTGCTTTCAGAGCGCGAGAACATCCATATCTAGGACCATAGATATCTCTCTTCTCAGATAGCTGGAATTCATGAGTATTGAGCCTCTCAAGTATATCGGCAGGATCCAATTGCTTGAAATCAGGGCGCTCTTGAATCATCAGGGATAAGGTGTCAAACAAACTGTCAAGAGACCTCAATAGCTTCTTCACAACTTCATGCTTGGTGATGCCAGTGGCGCCGAGAGCATGAAGCTCATTGGTGATATTGTAAGTGCATCTAGTGCCACCCCTTGTTGGTTTTGGAGCATTGAAGACAAACTTGGTTGAGGGACTAATGTGTTTGTGAGATTCATATGTTGACATAGGTAGAAGTCCCCATTGATTCGGTTTACCCATCAAAGATGACCCCTAAAAATGTATGAAGACATTGAAGACAATGGTGGTGCACAAAGACATTCGTGTTGAAGATAATGACTCATGAAGACATTCACTTGAAGCCAATGGAATGCGAAGACTTAGTCTTTTGGTAGTTTCATTTTCTTCTTTCTTGAGTCATAGGAACCACTGTACTGTTAAGTGGGGTCAAGGTGAACAAAGTCAGAAACTAGCGTGATGCTCAACCTACAATCCTATGTCTTCGAGCGAAGACAAATGAGAGAAAATCTCTTCAAAAGTTGGTTGAGTCAGCTTTGCTTGGAGCCCAAGTAAAGTTGTCGCGTGTGTTCAAATTCCAACCATTGGACACGTGTCAGTTCCCCAATGACCCAGGGTCATTTCGGACAAATAATGTCGGGTTGCCTCCTGTCTATAAATAGCCACCCCCCTCCACCATAAATTGGTGGCTGCTCTGAGTTAGTACATGGCTTTTGTCGTTTGAGAGCAACCCACCTCGAAGCCTTTGAGAGAGAATCCTTGCGAGGACGAAACCCAAAACACCTAGAGCCCAAAGTGATTGAGCATCACTGAAGACATTCTATTCCGAGTGAACCGAAGACTTATTACACTTGAAGACTGTGATCTTCCAGCCGGTTAGGCATCACGTTCTGAGCATCCAAGAGTCATTGTGGATTGCCGATGAACGAAGTCTGTGAAGGTTTGGAAGTCTACCTTGAAGACTTACCAGAGTGATTGGGCGAGATCTACGGGTCTTAGCTCAAGGGGAATAAGGTGAAGACGTGGTCTTCTGAGTTCAATCTCAGCCTCCCTAACCAAATGTACAACTGTCATAGCAGTTGGAACTGGTCAAACAAATCATTGTCTTCCCCGAGCTACTGGTTCTATCCCTTCACTTCCCTTACTTACTGTTTCGTACTGTGAAGCCTTTGCATGCTTGGCTGTGTTTGAAGATATTCCTTGAAGCCATTCATCTGTTTGTTCATTTGTCATCATGCTTCTTGTGTTTATGTTCAACGCATGCTTGTATGTATGATGCCTATGCCTGTCATATCTGTTCATCTTAGTTACAACTATTATTAGTTCTCATCGTGTTTCCGCTTGCTTCGAAGACATTGCCTGTTTTCGAAGACTTTCATAAAAATTGCCTATTCACCCCCCTCTAGTCGATAACTAGCACTTTCAAGACCACCAACGGTTTTTAAGTTACAACCCATCATTGAACGCATCAAATAAAACCAAGAGTTGCAACTTAATCAAAAACAGCTCGATATAATGACCCGCTTGAAGACTAACTCAAATTTCTCTCCTTTTGTCATCAAATGATCAAAAGGAGACAAAACTGAGGACTAACGCCCCTGAAGAAAATCATCTCACTACTGCAAGCGACCACTAACGCGACACATGAATCAGAGACCCCGCGACCAAACTGTGTGCGATGCATCAATTGCAAACGGTGTCGTAATAAAACCGTCGCCAATAAGACAATCTGTGTGCAATGCCAGAGACATCAAGCACGATTCAGATTAGAGACGCGTGTGCGATACATGGCATATAGTTCATCCATATGAACTGTTTGCAATGAGCCAGTACAACAGAAATGGGCAGCCAATTCGAGGTGTGTGCGATACACGGCATACAGTTCACTCGGATGAACTGTTTGTGATTACCCAACACAACAGAAACGGTCAGACAGACCAAGGTGTGTGCGATACACGGCATACAGTTCACTCGGATGAACTGTTTGCGATTACCCAACACAACAGAAACGGTTCAACTTAACAAGATGTGTGTGATACGCGGCAAACAGGTCAGTAATCCGAAATGTGTGAGTAGACGGATAAGAACACGGACGATTCCTGCTAATAACCCGTGTGTGTTGTGGGCAAACACTTGCTGGTATACAATTGTCAGCGATTGATGAAATCATCACCGACGGGTTCCCTAGTTTAGCCCGTGGGCTATGTGATTTGCTCTGTCGACACAACATCTATGCTCTGTCTACATAACAACAACATATATACTTATAAGGACATGATTGCATAACCAAATTAAACATCCAATTACATAACTGACTACACACATAACATTTGCACACACCAAAGTAAACAATTACATGCATAATAAACTAGGATAAATGATCATATCTAATCATCATCTACTTCTTCTTGTGACGCTTGCCGCTGCTGCTCTGCTAGTGGCTCGATCCCTCGTCGTCTACAGGAAGGAGGCACTCCCTCATGTCGACGATGCGCCTGTGCATCTCGTAGCATGTGTACACGTTCTTGGCTACAAACTTGAGGTGAGGTTCATCCAGTCTCCGCACCCAGGCATCGTGCTAGGATACAGGATTTCTCTTGGAACCTTCCTTCATGTTTTCGTAGTAGGGGTCGATGATGGCTGCAGTGAGTTTAACCAGGGAGTCCTTCTTTGTGCTGCCCTAGACCCTGTAGTGGCCACGGATGTCGACAAGCTTCGGGCAGGCCAAGCCCGAAATCTGGAGCGCTTTTACATCGTCGGCGGTGTCCACCGTAGCGAACTTGTAGTTGGGGCTCTTGACAAACCTGGCGAAATGCTCGCAAGGCCTTGTGGCCAGGCAGTAGTGGTAGACGAGGACGTGATGGCCCATGCACAACTGGGCGACGGCAAATGCATGATCAACCCCGGGACGACCGGCGGTGTACTGGAGGTCGAAGCCGACCACTTTGTACTTGTCGTCCTTAGCAAGCAACTGCTCCATGGTGTTGATGGAGTCCTCCACCACGGCCGGGTCAATGGTGTACACCACCAAGAGGTCCTTCCCCCTCATGTGGGTGTCCACATGATGCACGCCGAACTCCATTAGAGCGCCGCTGGATATCCTCTCTCTATGTGTCGTCGTGCGTGTGCTTGTTGTGTTGTGGGGCGCGATCGAAAGGTTGAAGAGACTAAGGTTATAATGGCCGTGGGAATAAATGGGGAGGTCGAACGGCCAAGAGTATCGGTGCGAGCGGATGGCAGTTGTTGCAACGCGTAACTGCATCGTGCCGCACGTATTAACTGCATCATGGCGACACGCGTGGACGCAACCGCATGCATATGGCGCCCAAAACATGATCGTGCGCCGGCCCCAACCGCTGAAAGAGCGCGCGTGCGAAGGGGCGCGAGCAGAGCGCACCACAGCCGCCTCAACGTCGAGCAGAGCGCGTGAAGGGACGCGAGCAGAGCGCGCTGCAGCCGCCTCAACGGCGAGCAACCACCTGCATATAGCAGTTCTGGTCAACCGTCTGGCACGCGTGGGAGGCGAGACGGCCCATCCATCGGACACGCTGATGATATCTGGACTATTTGTGATACTGGACAGACACGTACACATCCGAGAACGCGTGCCCACATCACAATCCAAATTACCACGCAATAAGTAATTGCAAATCTGTTCACACCGATCAAACCTAAACGAGTTCCCACTTAGCACTGGGCTATAAAAACTACCCACTCAAAAATTACTGCACATTCCTCTCCTCATCACCAAAAAAACAGGTCTTTCCTCTTAAGTTGTTCCTTGCGTCGACCATGGACGGTAGGAGGAGTTCTGGGTTGACATATAACCAGGGAGCAAAGACCAAGGCCACGGAAGCACTAGAGAGGTCCCGCCGCAACGCGGCAGCCACAATAGAGATGTCCTGCCACGCCGCGGAGCCCTCGAATGAGCTCTCACGGGTAGGCGAGGGCTCTCACAAGCGCACTCGCCGCATCGGCGAACTCGACGAGCTGGCGGGGCTGAAGTCCTTAGCCAGCGACGATGACATTCTCGCTGGCCTAATTAACCAGCAGGAGCTGGTCGCCGGCTTGGAGAAGCTGCTCGAGATTTGCGATGCCTCTGTTGATAAGGCGACCGGCCTCATCGTGCAACTCATGGGTGACAATGCGAAGCTCCACAAGGAGCTTGACAAGCAGTAGGAGGAGGCCGCCGGCTGGAAGAAGCTGTATGAGAAGAGCATTACCTCGTGGATGACGCTGACAGCCGTCGTCGATGAACTTAGGGATGACTTGAAGAAGCTCCGCATCGAGCGCAAGCTGCAGGTTTAGGAATTCGTGGCTGCTGTCAAGCAAAGTCATGAGGATGTGAAGAAGGAGCTGGAAGAACTCCTCGCCCAGCGATCCATTGAGAAGTAGAGAGCAGTGACTTCCTTCTTCTCTTGCCCCTGTGTCTTTCGGGCGTTGCCGCATGTGGCATTTTAAATTATCCGGGATATGTAAGACAATTATTATCCATTGCCATTGTCAATTTTTCGTCATATTATTTCGTTTGTAACCTCATAGGTACACGTATACGAGTCGAAAACAGGCTAAAAGTCACATTCTCAGCGAGGCACGAACAAAACAATGCTAGCTAGCGTTGAGCGGGGCCATGGGATCACAAGCTAACACCCTCCATCCAGGTGCATTAACCGCATGTTAAACAGTGGCTCGGCCGCCATTAATGGAGAAGTTGGGAGCGAGGTGTCGGGTGGAGGTCAAAGACCTCGCTTCCCAGTGAGCCTGCTCGGCCGCCATTAATGGAGAAGTTGGGAGCGAGGCGGCGGGTGGAGGTCAAAGAGCTCGCTTCCCGGTGAGCCTACGCGGCAGACTGCTCGCATGGGTCCCGTCGAGCCTGCGTGGCGGACTACTCGCACGTGTCCCGTTGAGCTGCGCGGCGGACTTCTCGCCCTCGTCCCGTCTAATCAAACAGTTGCACGCACGCCACCTAGTATGGTCAAATTTTGGCACAAAATACAAAGAGGACCAATAAACCAGGACCAAGGTAGTACTCTCCAATAAAAAGAGGGACACATGGCCGCACATAAATGGTTAGTGGAACGCCCACGGTTCAAACAATACAACCGTTTGCGATATTAACGTGTCATCTATTTGTTCCAAAATGCCTACGTTGGCAATTAATGTGTGCGCGTTGTCTCAAATTGGACAAATTTTTTACCACGGCATATATGTGCCATATAATGACACCATGCCAAGTTTCATGAATTTCGGGTGAGTTTTGGATATACGGAGATTTAAAAACAGAGATTCTCAATGTTTGAAGCCGAGCCAGGACGCCGAGATATTTGTAATTCATTCCCATATCTTGCATGGGACCTAAACATGCACCCAATGACACATGTATGGTATTCAAAGCCATTTTGGTGCACTAGAGCATGTGCTTGTAATTCAAATTTAAATTATGGAGATTAAATGCCTAGAAAACACAATTAATGTATAAAAAGGCCCAACGAACCATGAATAATTCCATATTTCAACATGAATCTCCTGTTGGTCTACGTTGCCTGTAGAAAAAAATACAAGACGAGAAGAGGCAGCGACGATTGTCATTTCGCCCACAAGGGTGACATGTTCCCTATCGGAACCACGAGGCTTCTTGCTAGAAGCTCCGGTTTGTAAGAGGCTTGCACCAAAACTTGCCCCAAATTGGACAAAATTTTTACCACGGCATATATGTGACTTGTCATGACACGATGCCAAGTTTCACGATTTTCGGGTAAGTTTTGGATTTATGGGGATTTAAAAACCGAGATTTTCAATGTTTGAGGCCGAGCCAGTACGCCGAGATGTTTGTAATTCATCCCCATTTCTTGCATGGGACCTAAAGATACACCGAAGGACGCATGTATGGTTTTTGAAGCCATTTTGGTGCACTGGAGCATGTGCTTGTAGTTCAAATTTGAATTATGTGCCTAGAAAACTCAATTAATGTATAAAAAGGCCAAACAAACCCTGAATAATTCAATATTTCAGCACGAATCTCCTGTTGGTCTATGTTGCTTGTAGAAGAAAAATACAAGGCGAGAAGAGGCAGCGATTGTCGTTTCGCCCACAAGGGTGACACCTTCCCTATCGGAACCACGAAGCTTCTTGCTAGAAGCTCCGGTTTGTAAGAGGCTTGTACCAAAACTTGCCCCAAATTGGACAATTTTTTTTACCACGGCATATATGTGCCATGTCATGACACGATCCCAAGTTTCATGAATTTCGGGTGAGTTTTGCATTTACGGGGATTTAAAAACCGATATTCTCAATGTTTGAGGCCGAGCCAGTACACCGAGATGTTTGTAATTCATCCCCATTTCTTGCATGGGACCCAAACATGCACCCATGGACACATGTATGGTTTTTGATGCCATTTTGGTGCACTGGATCATGTGCTTGTAGTTCAAATTTGAATTATGGACATTAAATGCCTAGAAAACTCAATTAATGTATAAAAAAGGCCAAACGAACCCTGAATAATTCCATATTTCAGCACAAATCTCCTATTGGTCTATGTTGCTCGTAGAAAAAAAATACAAGGCGAGAAGAGGCAGCGATTGTCGTTTCGCCCACAAGGGTGTCACGTTCCCTATCGGAACCACGAGGCTTCTTGCGAGAAGCTCTGGTTTGTAAGAGGCTTGTACCAAAACTTGCCCCAAATTGGTTAGTTTTTTTACCATGGCATATATGTTCCATGTCATGACACCATGTAAAGTTTCATGAATTTCAGGTGAGTTTTGGATTTATGGGGATTTAAAAACCAAGATTCTCAATGTTTGAGGCCGAGCCAGGATGTCGAGATGTTTGTAATTCATCCCCATTCCTTGCATGGGACCTAATCATGCACCCAAGGACACATCTATGATTTTTCAACCCATTTTGGTGCACTGGAGCATGTATTTGTAGTTCAAATTTGAATTATGCACATTAAATGCCTAGAAAACTCTATTATAATGTATAAAAAATGCCAAACAAACCATGAATAATTTAAAGCAGTTCTGTTCAACCGTCTGGCACCCGTGGGTAAGCACTGTGCGCACGCGTCATGCTAGCTCACGCTTCCTTCTTTCCCAAGTTTTCCATATTAATGGTGTTATATATCCAAACACGCTACCGTTTCCCGCCACTTCCCCAATCGGTTTCCCGCCACTCCCCCAATCGGTTTCCCGCCACTCCCCCCCATCGGTTTCCCACTGCCAGTGTCAGTGGTCATAGAAGGCTAGGCGGCGACACACTGGCCATATCACAGTATACCATTCCAAGCATGCCATATCAACCTCCTCGACGAGGAGAATGAGCCGGAGCAGGCCGGAGAGCCAGAACGACCGTGCACCGCCGAGCAAGAGCGGCAGCGCGTCGCCGAGCATGAGCGGTATCATCGTGCCCCAGTGCTTGAGCGGGCCAATGTCTACACATGTGTTCATCGCCGCCCATGGAGCGGAGCGGAGCAAGAGTGGGAAAGCGCTGCCGCACAAGAGCGGGAGAATGCCGCCGCGCATCAGGTGCGGTGCACCGCACTATCTGAGTGGAGCCGTGTCAGCATCCTGTTGACTCAACCACTTGAGAGGCCATTTACAGGGCCGATAAGCATCCCGATTCCCTGCCATGAATGGGCAGACGCCGTCAGCACCTTAATTGCGCCGGACGAAGTTCGCACTACCAGAATCCGCCGCCACGACACCAACGGGCTGGTCGATTGGCTCTTCGACCTCCTCGGCCCCCCCAGGTGCCGCCAACGATGAAGCAGAGCAAAATACTCGTCGTGGCTTGTAATCGACCGTCGCCGATGAAATATCCTGGGTGGAGATCGATATTGCGGTACAGTAGTTCCACGAGCATATCAGACGCGTGGATGAAGGCCTGTACCAGTTCATGCTCAGCCAAGAGTTCCCGTAGGTTTAGGCCTTGTTTGTATCGGTTTTCACCCGGTTTTCCACAATTAACTGGGCAATTATATTGTTCTTAATTAATGAAAATGCAAAGCTTTTGCTTCTTCCGGCTAGTTTTAAGTAGTAAAAAAATAATGTAAGTTTGAATGGAAGTGGTCCGGTATGTAAAGATTGCACACAGTTTCTAAAAGCACAAACATGTGTGATAGTAAGGAGTAGGTCCCACACGGTGACCATCGGTAAATACCTTAAATGTGAGGAGGCAACTCTTACCAGCAAGGGCAGCTTCCCATCCGCTAGCCTAGTCGAATAGAACGCATGACTTAAGCGTGCTTGTGCTGGAGCAGTCTAAGGATGGGTGACTGATAACCCACAAGTATAGGGGATCGCAACAGTTTTCACAGGTAGTATTTCACCCAGATTCCCCCAGGCTAGTGGGCCCCTCGTAGCCCCTCCTGACCTAATTCCAGCGCTATAAATTCCCAAATATTCCCAATATACCAAAAAGACAGAAGAGAAAACCTTTTCGCCGCCGCAAGCCTATGTTCTTCCGTGATCCCATCTGGAGGCCTTTTCCGGTACTCTGCCGGAGGGGGAATCGATCATGGAGGGCTTCTTCATAAAACTTGCTGCCCTTCCGATGATGTGTGAGTAGTTTACCACAGACCTATGGGTCCATAGCTAGTATCTAGATGGCTTCTTCTCTCTCTTTGATCTTCAATACCATGTTCTCCTCGATATTCTTGGAGTTCTATCCGATGTAATCTTGTTTTGCGGTGTGTTTGTTGTGATCCGATGGATTATGAGTTTATGATCAGATTATTCATGAGAAATATTTGAGTCTTCTCTGAACTCTTTTATGCATGATTATTATAGCTTTGTATTTCTCTCTGATCTATCGATTTGGTTTGGCCAACTAGATTGGTTTATCTTGCAATGGGAGAGGTGCTTTGTGATGGGTTCAATCTTGCGGTGCTCAATCCCAGTGACAGAAAGGGATATGACACGTATTTGTATTGTTGCCATTAAGGATAAAAAGATGGGGTTTAATCATATTGCTTGAGTTTACTTTATCTACATCATGTCATCTTGCTTAAGGCGTTACTTTGTTTCATACTTAATACCCTAGATGCATGCTGGATAGCGGTCGATGGGTGGAGTAATAGTAGTAGATGCAGGCAGGAGTCGGTCTACTTGTCTCAGACATGATGCCTATATACATGATCATTGCCATGAATCCGTCATAATTATTTGCTTTTCTATCAATTGCCCAACAGTAATTTGTTTACCCACCGTATGCTATGTGTTCGAGAGAGAAGCCTCTAGTGAAAACTATGGCCCCTGGGTCTACTTTTATCATATATTAAAACAAAAAATACCTTGCTGCAATTTATTTACTTTTATTTTATTTAGTATTTTAGTTTATCTATCTATCACTATCAGAATTAATCCTTGCAAATAACCGCTAAGAGGATTGACAACCCTCTTATTTGCGTTGGGTGCAAGTGTTTGCTTTTGTGTGTGCATGTGCGTTTAACGGAATTTTGCTTGGTTCTCCTACTGGATTGATAACCTTGGTTCTTAACTGAGGGAAATACTTATCTCTACTATACTGCATCATCCTCTCCTCTTCGGGGAAATACCAACGCACTCTACAAGTAGCAGGAAGAATTTCTGGCGCCGTTGCCGGGGAACGAACCCGGGTCACCCGCGTGACAGGCGGGAATACTTACCACTATACTACAACGAATATTAGCAGTTGATAACCCACAAGTATAGGGGATCGCAACAGTCTTGGAGGGTAGTATTTCACCCAAATTTATTGATTCGACACAACGGGAGCCAAAGAATATTTGTGAGTAGTAGCAGTTGAGTTGTCAATTCAACCACACCTGGAGAACTAAATATCTGCACCAAAATGTTTAGTAGCACAATAGTATGATAGTTTTGATAGCAATAGTAACAGTAGCAATAGTAACAAGAACAGTAACAGTAGCAGTTTTGTAGTGAGTGTAACAACAGTAGCAACGAAAGTAACTTAGCAAATATCAATATGCGAAAAGCGTAGGCATTGGATCGGTGATGGATAATTATGTTGGATGACATTCATCATGTAACAGTCACAACCTAGGGCGATACACAATAGCTCCAATTCATCAATGTAATGTAGGCATGTATTCCGTATATAGTCATACGTGCGTATAGTAAGAACTTGCATGACATCTTTTGTCCTACCCTCCCGTGGCAGCGGGGTCCATAAGGAAATCTAAGGGATAAAGGCCTCCTTTTAATAGAGAACTGAAAGAAAGCATTAGCACTTAGTGAATACATGAACTCCTCAAACTACGGTAATCACCAGAAAGAATCCCAATTATTGTCACCTTGGGGTACGTATGCGGATCATAACACGTAATAGGTGCATATAACTTGCAAGATAGGATCAAGAACTCAAATATATTCGTGAAAACATAGAGGTTTCAGATCTTAAATCATGGCACTCGGGCCCTAGTGACAAGCATTAAGCATAGCAAAGTCATAGCAACATCAATCTCAGAACATAGTGGATACTAGGGATCAAAACCCTAACAAATTGACTTGATTACCTGGTAAATCTCATCCAACCCATCACCGTCCAGCAAGCCTACGAAGAAATTACTCACGCCCGGTGGTGAGCATCATGAAATTGGTGATGGAGGATGGTTGATGATGACGACGCCGTCGAATCCTCCTCTCCAGAGCCCCGAACGGACTCCAGATCAGCCCTCCTGATGAAGAACAGGAGGTGGCGGCGGCTTTGTATCGTAAAACGCGATGATTCTTTCTCCCTGCTTTTTTCTCCATGAATAGGTACTTATAGCACTGGAGGTAGGGCAAACGGAGTTGGCAGGGGGCCACAAGCCTGCCAGGCACGCCCTGGGGGGGGGGTGGCCGCGCCCCCCAGGCTTGTGGCGCATGGTGGGCCCCCCTCTGGTAAATCTCTTCGCCAGTATTTTTTATATATTCTGAAAATATTCTCCATAAATTTTTAGGTCATTTCGAGAACTTTTATTTCTGCACAAAAATAACACCATGGAATTCTGCTGAAAACAGCGTCAGTCCGGGTTAGTTCCATTCAAATCATGCAAATTAGAGTCCAAAACCAGAGTAAAAGTGTTTGGAAAAGTAGATACGTTTGGGACGTATCAACTCCTCCAAGCTTAACTCATTGCTTGTCCTCAAGCAATTCAGTTGACAAACTGAAAGTGACAAAGAAAAACTTTTACAAACTCTTTTGTTCTTGTTGTCTGTATATATACTTAACTAGCATCCAAGTTTTCAGCAAAGATTATGAACTAACCCCATGAATGATAACACTTAGGTCTCACATTTACTCATGGCAATAGCATAACCAACTAGCGAGCAATAATAAGATATCTCAGATGCCAACACTTTGTCAAGACAATCATGATATAATATGACAACATGGTATCTCACTAGCCCTTTCTGAGACCGCAAAACATAAATGCAGAGCACCTATGAGATTCAAGCAACGACTAAACATTGTAATTTAGGGTAGAGGATATCCAGTCATGGTCACACCCAACATTAACTATACTCAATGCATAAAAATGACAACAGTGCTCTCCAACTGGTGCTTAAATGAGAGGATGATGACTCAACAATAAAAGTAAAATAACATAAAAGTAAATGGATAGGCCCTTCGTAGAGGGAAGCATGGATTTGCAGCGGTGCCAGAGCTCGTAGCTTAAAATAGAGATGAAAATAATTTTGAGAGGTATGCTTTTCCTGTCAACGTCACGACCGAGAGTTTGCAATATCTTCCATGCTAAACACATTATAGGCGGTTCCCAAGCGAAAAGGTAAAATTTACTCCCCCTCCACCATACCAACACAAGCCATGGCTAGCTGAATTCACGGGTGCCCTCCATACCAACAACTTTCCGGGGCAGTTTGTTTGCATTATATGATTTCGATTTGAGCATAGGACTGGGCATCCCGATTACCAGCCTCTCTGGTGCAATCACAAGTGAATAAACACTCATCTGAGAATAACCCGCTTAGCATGGAAGATACTGACCGCCCCCTGTCGCTCCATGAGCAGTACGGGCACACAAAACAGATGTTCGTTTGAATGTTTAGAGGTGGCACATGTAAATTTACTTGGAACGGCAGAGTAATACCGCATATAGATAGATATAGTGGACTCATCTAGAACAACTTTGGTTTAAGGATTTGGATGCACAAGTAGTATTCCCGCTTAGTACAGGCAAAGGCTAGCAAATAGATTGAGAGGTGACCAGCTAGAGAGCGAAAACGGTCATAGACATGCATTGCGAATAATTAACATTGAACACGAGCATGAGTAGGATATCAACACCCTGAACATAAATATCATGGAGGCTATGTTGGTTTTGATTCAACTACATGTATGAACATGTGCCAAGCCAAGCCACTCGAATTACTTAGAGGAGGATACCATGCTAACATACTACATCACAACCATTTTAATGCATGTTGTCACTCAAGATAACTCACTATCCACTCCTAGCTATTTAACCATGGCATGAGCAACTATAATCTTTTATTGTCATCATAAACATGTTTACTCATAATAATGCTGAATCATGAATACTGAGCTAAACATATTTACAAAGACAAAAACAAGAAGAGTTCATACCAGCTTTTCTTCACGTCAATCACTTCATCGAATATCGTCATTATTAGCTTTCACTTGTACGACCGAATGATGTGATAATAATAATAATGGTGCAAGTCTGCCGTGGACTAAGCTGGAATCTGCAAATATTTATTCAAAGGAGAAGACAAAGTAATAGTGGCTCGTTGTTAGTTCAACAATAAAGCATATGAGAGCCACTCAACATTTTCATCGTGGTCTTCTCCTTGCGACGACTCAACGAAAAGAAAAGAAATTCAGAGAAACACACTGAAATATTTTTGGAGTTTTTAGTTTTTTCTGAGGAAAGCAAATTAATGAAAGAAAACGAAAAACGAGAAAAAAATATTTACACGGGAAAGCTCCCAACAAGCAAAAGAAGAAACAAGAAATCTTTTTGGGTTTTCTTTTACTTGTACGAATTAACTAAACAAGAAGGAAACTACAACTATTTTTTTTTGGATTTTCACAAGTTTGTCAAACACACAAGAAGAAAGCAAAAGTAGAACTAACATGGATATACAAATGAAAAAGGATGAACACCGACGACTGGAATGAATGTGTGTTACATGAATGTAATGTCGGTGAGAAATACGTACTCCCCCAAGCTTAGGCTTTTGGCCTAAGTTGGTCTATGGCCACTCCTGGCATGGATAATACCCGTGGTGGTAGTCTGGGTTGTACCGAAGTGCAGCTGCCACAGCTTGGCGAGCTGTCCCATTGAGGCACTCGGTCTCTGCCGTCCTCTCGTACTCCTCAGCCTCCTCCTCAAGTATGAAATGTCTATGTTTTCCCTTGAAATCAAAGAAGGCAGGAGCAGGTAAAACAATATGGAAAACACGACGCCTGTTAAAGATTAACCTGTATATGAAAGGGGAGGTCACCCCTCTCAAGGAACTTGTGGTGTTCCATAGCATCATAATCAAGAAAAATCAGTGGCAACAGAGTATCATTATGTTTTATGGGCACACCAAGGTAAGCGGCTAAGCGAGTAGCATAAATTCTGCCAAAGAAATCACCAACTAAGCCATTATTATGTAAACGACGTGCAACAATAGCCCTTATGTTAAATTGTCTATCTCTCAGCACTGCACTCTTAAAAATGCTCAAATCAGGAGCGCATAAATGACTAGGGTCCTGTTTACCATTGATGCATCTACCAATGAATAGAGCAAAATAATGTATAGCAGGAAAATGAATGCTCCCCATAGTAGCTTGTGTAATGCCTCTAGTTTCACCCCTAGTAATGTTCATGAGAAATTCATTGCAGTCAGATTTACGAGGTTCAGTGCAAGTCCCCCAAAATGGAGTTTTACAAACACTACTAAATTCTTCAACAGACATGCGAAAAGGCTTTTCATATAAGTTGAAAATAACATCATGTGCAGTACGCTGATATACATACTTGAATCTTCGCACAAAGGAGTCAGTGAGATCATAGTATTGTGGGCACCTCTCTGTCAAGAACTCTGTGAGCTCGGCATTGCGTACATACATATCAAACTTTTTCCTTGATGCCGGCTCGAATCATGAAGGCATCCGATGGCCACTCGCATGGCAAAACCGAAGCCTCCCGCGGCAGTTCGGTATCCGGCTCACATATCATGGGCCTAGGAGCACTCTTGCTCAAGGAACCACCATGGAACATCTTCCTAAACATTTTCTTCCTCTGAAATTTTCTGAAATTTTTAGTGACTCAAAATAAAAGTGAACGAAACTCAACAAAATTGATAGCAACTACTCCTACAAGTATCTAGAGGCTATATCATCCATCGAAACTACTTTGGACCATACAAATTCAACATGCATGCTCATAAACATGGTCACCACAGCAGCAACAATTTGCAAAGTATAAAGCACTAGAACAAAAACTAATTGGAGCATTGGAGGAGTCTCATACCAAGGAGTAATTCCTCAAAACAGTTTTGGAAACGGAGTTCCGAGCAAGGAGATCAAAAATCACAACAATATGAGCAAGAACACGGGCTTGGGAGCAAGTTTGATATTTTCTGGAGGAAGAAGAAGGAGATGGGTGGCTGGCATAAGTGAGTGGGTCCCTATGGGACCCACAAGCCTGCTGGGCGCGCCCTGTGAGCTTGTGGCTCACAGGTGCACCCCCCTAGGGTGTGTTCAGTGCCAAAAATTCTTAAATATTCTGGAAAAAATCATACTAATTTTTCATGGCATTCTGAGAACTTTTATTTTTGGGCCATTTTTTATTGCACGAAAATTCAGAAAACAGGATAATCATGGCATTTTATTTTATTCCACTAAAAATAATATAGAGCAAAAGGTGGGTACAAAAAGTTGTGCTTACTAAATTCATCGACCACATGCCCTTAAAAAAGAATCCATTAATAAGGTTCATCAAGTCTTATTAACAAACTATTTCTGACTGACATGAAACCGAAGAATTTTTGTATAACACTAAGTTACCTCAACGGGGATATGCATCTCCCCAACAATAAGAATTTCATATTTCTTTTTGATAGTAGGAAGAGGAAATTTAAATACACCAATTGTGATTGTCGAAACTTTTTCAATACAATTGATACCATTCACCGAACTTTGTTTCCTAGGAAAATAAACCATATGCTCATTACCATTGACATGAAAAGTAACCTTGCTTTTGTTGCAATCAATAATAGCCCCTGCAGTATTCAAAAAGGGTCTTCCAAGGATATTCGACATGTTGTCGTCCTCGGGCATATCAAGTATAACAAAGTCTGTCAAGATAGTAACATTTGCAACTACAACGGGAACATCCTCGCAAATTCCAATAGGTATAGCAGTGGATTTATCAGCCATTTGCAAAGATATTTCAGTAGGTGTGAGCTTATTCAAATCAAGTCTTCTATACAAAGAGAAAGGCATAACACTAACACCGGCTCCCAAATCACATAGAGCAGTTTTAACATTACTTCTTTTAATGGAGCATGGTATAGTAGGTATTCCTGGATCTCCTAACTTCTTAGGTATTCCACCCCTAAAAGAATAATTTGCAAGCACGGTGCAAATTTCAGCTTCAGGTATCTTTCTTTTATTAGTGACAATATCTTTCATGTATTTAGCATAGGGAGATATTTTCAACATATCAATCAAGCGAGTGCGCAAAAAGACAGGTCTAAGCATTTCAACAAAGTGCTCAAAATCCTCCTCATCTTTTTGAACCCATGGTTCTCTGTCCTTTCCATGTTTTCTAGCAACAAAGTCTTTTTTATCATGTCTTTTATTCTTAGGAGGTGGGTTATCAAGATCACCAACATGTTCTATTTCTACATCATTATCTGGTTGAACATCAACATGAACATCATCATTATCATTATCACTATGTGTATGTTCATTACTAGATTGTGTCTCAGCATCAGAAATAGAAACATCATTATGATTCTCAGGAGGTTTTTCTATCTCAGGTTCACTAGAAGCATGCAAAATTTTATCATTCTTCTTTTTATTTTTCTTTTTAGATGAACTAGGTGCATCAGTATTAATTCTTTGAGAGTCTTGTTCAATTCTTTAAGGATGACCTTCAGGATATAGAGGATCCTGAGTCATTCTACGTCCTCTAGTAACAACTCTAACAACATGATCATTCATTTTACTATTCATCTCATCAAGCAAATCATTTTGTGACTTAGCTATTTGTTCTAACTGAGTCTGGACCATAGAAGCATGTTTACTTAAGCACTTAACATCATTAGCAGTTCTAAACATCAAATCACTCAAACGTTCAATCATGATGGCATTCTGTTTTAATTGATTGCTAAGATATAAATTGAAGTGTTCTTGCTTAATGATGTAGTTATCAAATTCATACAAACATTGGCTAGCAGACTTATTATAGGGAATATCACTTTTATCGAATCTAGTGAGAGAATTTACCTCTACTACCTATGTCGGGATGTCGAGCCCATGTATTTCTTCAATAGGTGGTAAATTCTTAACATCTTCAGCTTTAATACCTTTTTCCTTCATAGATTTCATAGCTTCTTGCATATCTTCTGGACTGAGGAATAGAACACCTCTCTTCTTTGGAGTTGGCTTAGGTGGTGGTTCGGGAAGTGTCCAATCATCATCATTTCTCAATATATTATTCAATAGTTCTTCAGCCTGTCCAACAGTGCATTCCTTGAAAACACAACCAGCACAACTATCTAGGTAGTCCCTAGAAGCATCGGTTAGTACATTATAAAAGATATCAAGTATTTCATTTTTCTTAAGAGGATGATCAGGCAAAGCATTAAGTAGTTGGAGAAGCCGCCCCCAAGCTTGAGGGAGATTCTCTTCTTCAATTTGCACAAAGTTAAATATTTCCAGTAAGGCAGCTTGTTTCTTATGAGCAGGAAAATATTTTTCAGAGAAGTAATATATCATATCCTGGGGACTACGCACACAACCAGGAGCAAGAGTATTAAACCATTTCTTAGCATCACCCTTTAATGAGAAAGGAAACAACTTAAGAATATAGTAGTAACAAATTTTTTCCTCATGAGCAAATAGGGTGGCAATATCATTCAACTTAGTAAGGTGTGCCACAACAGTTTTAGTTTCATAACCATGAAAAGGATCAGATTCAACCAAAGTAATTAACTCGGGATCGACAGAGAATTCATAATCCTTATCGGTAAAAAATATGGGAGAAGTAGCAAACTTAGGATCATACTTCATTTTCTCCCTGATAGATTTTTCTTTCAACTCAGCAAGCAATTTTCTAACCTCGTCTCTATCATTACAAGCAAGAATTACCCTAGTTGTGTCCCTTTCAAAATCATAACCATTAGATGTCTCAGGCATTTCAACTCTAGTAGGAGTGCTAGGCATAATAGGTGAATCATAATTTTCAAGAGTTTCAACATTTTCAATTCCTCCATCATAGACTTTTCTTTCAGCTTGGGATCGATAGAGAATTCATAATCCTTATCGGTAACAAAGGTAGGAGAGGTAGCAAACTTGGGATCATATTTCATTCTCTCCATCATAGACTTTTGTTTCAGCTTAACCAGTAATTTATTAACATCGTCTCTATCATTACAAGCAAGAATTTCTCTGGCTGTCTCTCCATCTATAACATAACCATCAGGTATCTTAGGCATTTCAACTCTAGTAGGAGAGCTAGGCATAATAGGTGCATCATAATTTTCATCAGTTTTAGCATTCTCAATTTCTTTAGCTTTAGCATTTTGTTCATCAAGAAATTCACCAAGTGACACAGTATTATCAAGCATAGTACTAGCATCATCAATAGTTTCATTCATAGCAGAAGTAGTATCATCAATAAATTGCGACATATCAGAATGAATAGCAGGTGGTGGTGTCGCAAGCCTACTCAAAACAGAAGGTGAATCAAGTGTAGAGTGTGATGGCAGTTCCTTACCTACTCTAGTCATAGAGGGGACGATCTTAGTCTTAGCGTCTTTCAGATTCTTCATAGTGATCAACAGATATAAATCCCAAGTGACTCAACAGATAGAGCTATGCTCCCAGACAACGGCTCCAGAAAAAGGTCTTGATAACCCACAAGTATAGGGGATCACAACAGTTTTCACGGGTAGTATTTCACCCAGATTTATTGATTCGACACAAGTGGAGCCAAAGAATATTTCGAGTATTAGCAGTTAAGTTGTCAATTCAACCACAGCTGAAGAACAAATATCTGCCGCAAAGTATTTAGTAGCACAGTAGTATGATAGTTTTGATAGCAGTAGTAACAATAACAATAGTAGCAGTAACAGTAACAGAAGCAGTTTTGTAGTAATTGTAACAGCAGCAGCAACGAAAGTAACTTAGCAAAGATCAATATGAGAAAAGCGTAGGCATTGGATTTGTGATGGAAAATTATGTTGGATGACATTCATCATGTAACAGTCACAACCTAGGGCGATACACAATAGCTCCAATTCATCAATGTAATGTAGGCATGTATTCCGTATATAGTCATACGTGCTTATAGTAAGAACTTGCATGACATCTTTTGTCCTACCCTCCCATGGCAGCGGGGTCCATAAGGAAATCTAAGGGATATTAAGGCCTCCTTTTAATAGAGAACTGAAAGAAAGCATTAGCACTTAGTGAATACATGAACTCCTCAAACTACGGTAATCACCAGAAAGAATCCCAATTATTGTCACCTTGGGGTACGTATGCGGATCATAACACGTAATAGGTGCATATATATTGCAAGAGAGGATCAAGAACTCAAATATATTCATGAAAACATAGAGGGTTCAGATCTGAAATCATGGCACTCGGGCCCTAGTGACAAGCATTAAGCATAGCAAAGTCATAGCAACATCAATCTCAGAACATAGGGGATACTAGGGATCAAAACCCAAACAAATTGACTCGATTACATGGTAAATCTCATCCAACCCATCACCGTCCAGCAAGCCTACAAAGAAATTACTCACGCCTAGTGGTGAGCATCATGAAATTCGTGATGGATGATGACGACGGCGTCGAATCCCCCTCTCCGGAGCCCCGAACGGACTCCGGATCAGCCCTCCCGATGAAGAACAGGAGGTGGCGGCGGCTCCGTATCGTAAAACGCGATGATTCTTTCTCCCTGATTTTGTTTCTCCGCGAATATGTACTTATAGCACTGGAGGTAGGGCAAACAGAGTTGGCAGGGGGCCACAAGCCCGCCAGGCGCGCCCTGGGGGGGTGGCCGCGCCCCCCAAGCTTGTGGTGCCTGGTGGGCCCCCCTTTGGTAAATCTCTTCGCCAGTATTTTTTATATATTCTGAAAATATTCTTCGTAACTTTTCAGGTCATTCCGAGAAATTTATTTCTGCACAAAAATAACACCATGACAATTCTGCTGAAAATAGCGTCAGTCCGGGTTAGTTCCATTCAAATCATGCAAATTAGAGTCCAAAACAAGAGGAAAAGTGTTTGGAAAAGTAGATACGTTTGGGACGTATCAGTGACCGGGTGGGAATTTGCTATATCTCAAGCTTCATTTAAGCACCATGATACTGTCATTATAGACATTTAGCATCTAAATGTGTCTGTAGTGACCAGTCATGTCGATTAAAAAAACCTTGAGATCCTTGTTTTGAAAATTTGGAGAATGATGTTTTTTTTATTATTTGTTGTTTTGAAAAATTGGAGAATGATCGAGATCGATCTGTGGGCCTGCCACGTTCTATCCTTTGACCCACAACGTTTGAGATCTGTGGGCCCACACTATCGGTGTACTAAGACATGGGTGCCCTCGTACCCAGACTTGTGCACAGGCAGTTGTAGCCTCCCCTCCGGCAAGGGCTTGGCGGAGGAAAACTATGACTCAAGACTCAACACCAAGACCGTGAAGAAGACCGCAAGGCAGGTCATCGAGAAGTACTATTCTTGTACTGAAGATCGACGCTGCCCTTGCCGGCAAGCTCCGCCTCGGCAAGGAGAAGACCAAGGTTATGGTTGCCGGCAAGCCCCGGCAAGCTCCGTGCCAGCAGGCTTGTTCTGTCCCGTTACCGCTCCACCTCACCATCGACCAGATAGGCTCGTATGCTAGGTGTCGAGTGAGCAGGCAGTCAACATTGTCAGCCAAAGCACGTGTCAGCATGCCACATCAAGATTATCTTTAATGACACCCATCCCTGGGACGTGTCGAGATTATAGAAGGGCGCCAGGACCGGTGGTATAGATCTTTTACCCAAGGCCCCGCCTCCCCAACGTAGCACCTAACAGTGCATTAAATGCCTTTGTCTTACCCCATTGGAAGATAGACGCGATGACGGTGCAAGTCACTGTTCATACTCTGTAATGACCGTATTAGCCATTGTGGTAACCCCTTGGCCTATAAAAGGAGGCCCTCGGCTACAGGTAGAACGGTCGACACCCAGCTCAATTACACGCCGTAGCTGCATTTTCCCGTGCACCTTGCCGGAAAACTGCGCTCCCTATAACCAGAGTTCATACACGATCAAACATAGAGTAGGAGTAGGGTTTTACGCTCATAGCGGCCCAAACATAGATAAATCCCCCGCGTGTTCTTGCACCTACTAAAAATCTGCTCTTTGTCCCATGCATGTCCCCTGAACCGAATCGCAAAGGGACCCGTTCGGTCCCATAGATAGTCGTTTCCCACGTCATCTTTGGTGTGCCAGGTAGGGGGATTGTGTGTCACAAATCAGTTTTTTGGTAGTGTGAGTACCAACTTCATCATCTTCGTCGATGGCGCCGAAGAAGAAGAGTGGAGCCACGAAGGCTCCTACCGCGTCCAAGCCACCTTCCCAGGCTGCCGCAGGCGGCGCAGCCGGCGCGGGCGCTACGGTTGGGACTGGCGAAGCAAGAGGCGCAAGTGGTGCGGGTGCCCAGCACCCCCGCCACGTTGCTGAGCCTAGCCACAGGACCGGCGACGTCGCAGCCGGTCAACTTCCAAGACATTCTGGTGAGCGCAGTCATCATAGTAATATAGTTCATACTGCTGCAACCCAGAACCCAGCCGCTGCAACATCCCAGAACATAGCAGCGACGTGCAACAACGGTGCGGGCAGGCATATGCCGCAACCATCGCAAGATGGGCACGACACGCTCCCTCACGTTGCTGGCCATTCCAGACGACCGCAAGGCGAAATCCCTATGCAGCAAAATCCGATTGCTCACGGAGCGCCACCGCCACCATCGCGTCCACCTGTTAGCGAGCATGAGCCGCGGCGGCATAGACGTAATGAAGCTCCTTCTAGCTCCGCCAGGAGTCGAGCGACGCCTCGTTCTGTGCTTCCAGCCATGCCAACCACAGCGGCAGAGGCCATGGCGCGGGTTCAAATACTTTTGAACTTCCCGCCAAGCCCAGACAAGATGGACGAATAGAGAGCCACCATTCAGAGTCTCATCAGTTTTTCCGATCCCGGCAAAAACAAGACGTGGGGCCCTCGCGGTGACCACCCACCGTGCTGGCGGGACCCTCCGGCTACCTTGCCAGAGACACCGCGCGAACGGTGCAGTCGCCTTAGTGCCCCCCCACCGTCACAACGGCCGGCCCGCTGATCAGACGACAATGACATGTTATCCATGGCCTTGTCGGATCCGCGGTGCTGCCAAGATCAGTGCCAAGTGCTCCGCAAGCGGTGCGATGAAGACGCCTGTACGAAGATCGAGCGGCGCCGGGAAGCACGCCGTCAATCCGACGACCGTGCCAGGCCGGCAGTGAACGTGCTCGCTCCAGTAGCCGCTGGGTACTTGCCCTACGATGTGGGGTGCCCAACGTTTACGCGTGAGCTGTGTCAAGTTCGCTGGTCATCCACCCGTGCCTTCAAGCCGGAGCTGCCCGACAAGTACGACGGCACGCTCAACCCAACCGAGTTCCTTGGCATCTACACCATCGCAGTGGAGGCTGCCGGGGGACGGGACGAGAAAGTGCTCGCCAACTACTTCCCGTTGGCGCTTCGGCCCAACGTCAGGTCGTGGTTGATGAACCTGCCTGAGGGCTCCATCTCTTCTTGGGCGGATCTGTGCCATCATTTCGTTGGCGCTTACCAGGGTGGCCACAAGCTCCCAGGTCAGCCCAGCGATTTGCAGGTGATCCCCCAAAGAGATGGAGAGAACCTTCGCAAGTACATACAACGGTTCAGCCATGTGCACCACAACATCCCCGACATCCATCCCGCAGCTATTGTTGCTGCATTCCACACGAATGTGTGCAACCGCAAGATGTGCTCAGAGATGAATGTCGAGCAAGTCAAAACCATCAACAATCTATACGCCTTGGTGGATAGGTGTGCACGCGCTGAGGAAGGGAGGTGACTCCCAGGGGAAGATGCTGGTGCAGACATCGATTCCGAGGACGACGACGCATCGACCCCGTAGAAAAAGAGTAGGAAGCGCAACAGAAAGCGCAAGAACAAGACTATACTGGCCGTCAAGAGCTCCGGCAACACCAACGCCACAAAGAAGCCAAAGGCAGACATCCCCGGCAAGGAGGTTGCCAGGTGCGATGCTTGCCGGGAAGCTACGGCAGGCGAGAAGGCCGGCAAGACCGGCGGGCCATACTGCAAGATCCACCGCACCAAGGGCCACGATCTCCAACAATGCCGGCAAGTAGAGCAACTTGCCGAAAAGCAGAAGCAAGAGTACGAGAAGCGTGACAAGGAGAAGGCCCAAGATGGTGCTAGTGGGTCCGGCAAGCAAGACCATGGTGGCCGCGGAGGGCGCCATGGCAAGGCCAAGCAGCCAAAAGAGAAGGCTGCTCAGGGCCAGCAAGAAGAAGATGATAGTGATGAGGACGGAGGCGGGTCCGGCAAGGAGTTCCAAAATGCGGTGGATGCCATGTGTGTTGACGGAGGCGCATCTTTGCACTCCTTGTACTGGCAACTAAAGAAGTGGATCCGCGAAGTCAACGCAGCGGAGCCGGTGATGGAGGCACAGAAGCCACTAAAGTGGTCACACTCGTCCATCGTCTTTGACACCGAGGACCACCCTGATCACACCACTGCGGTCAGGTGTTTGCCGTTGTTGGTCTCACCAACAATTTGCAACCTCAAGGTGACAAAATATGCTGGTTGACGGTGGGGCTGGCTTGAACTTGATCTCTCCAGATGTGATCAAGAGGTTGCTGATCCCCGACAAGGATCTCGAGGAGACAGGCAGTTTCCAAGGGATCGGTCTGGGGAGGAACAAGCCGAAGGGCCAAGTCACGTTGCCGGTCACATTTGGTAGCGAGCTCAACCATCGGATGGAGAAGATTACCTTCAACGTCGTCAAGATGTCACTGCTGTACAATGGGATTCTGGGCCGCCCAGCCCTGACAAAGTTTATGGCCGCGTCGCACTATGCGTACAACGTCATCAAGATGTCGGGGCCAATGGGGGTCCTCACCATCAAGTCAAGCTACAAGGACGCAATCATCTGTACCGACAAGCTCTACCGGGAGGCGGCGGCAGCAGCTGCCATCGAGGCACTCGCCCCTGCCGTGAAAGCTCCTGGGGGAGAGAAGAAGAAGACCGGCAAGACCTCTGGGAAGGACTCTGGGAAGCGCACTTCAGAGTGCAGCATGCCTGTCGAGGACACACCAGAGAGCTCTGCTAGCAAGAGCAAGAAAGCCAAGGCTTCCGTGTCCACGACCAAATAATTTTCTGCGAAGGGGGATAGGATGAGTGGTACTTTTTCTGAAAGTGCCACTCTCGGTGACAAATAGGGAGTCGAGCTCGTTGCCTTCCTATGGGTGAATGCCAGTGTGCTTGCCCGGCGAGCACCTGACATCCCCGAAGTTCTTAGGAGGGCAACTTAGCACCACCTTGTTGTCTGCCCTCATGCGAGACCCGTCAAGCAGAAGGTCAGGAAGCAAGCCTTGGTGCAGAAGTAATACTCCCCACGGAACTCAAATACGGGTCACCTCGAGTCTTGGCCTTCAATGAGGAGGACCAAGATGAGCTGCGGCATGACGATGCCATGCTCCTTCAGGAAGATCGTTCCCAGGCTGCTGCCCATGCCTGCACGGTACCAACAAGCTTTGCGCCACTACTTTAGCCGCAAAGTGAATGCCAGGGACCTTGAGAAAGGTGACCTTGTTCCTTGTCAGATTCGATCCACGAAGGGTAAAAAACAAGTTGACGCCGAATTGGGAAGGCCCTTACCGGGTAATACGAGTCACTAGGCCCGGCACAGTCCACCTATAGACCGAAGATGGCACCCCGGTGCTAAACTCATGAAATATTGAGCATCTTCGTAAGTTTTACCCATAAGGTGCGGTTGCCGGTATGCCCGGCAACCTCTTTTGTACAAGTTTGCCGTCAAGGCATGTAATCCTTTGTACAAAGCTGGGTGCAGATCCCGTGCATAATAAATAAAAGTTAGATGTTTCACAATTCTTTGTCAAGTACATATATATTTATGTGTTGTAGGCAGTCTTGTGTTACGTTTTCCCTTGCATAAGGAGATTAACGAACCGCCGAGGTTCCAGCCTCCTCTTTTCTTTTCTTTCTTTTTCTTAAAGGAAGGAAGGGTTCCTCGCGTACAAGTTTCCCGGGGGGAGTGACAGTATGGATACCAAAGGACGCGTTCAAGATATCGCCCTACGGCAAGAAGTACAACAAGGAATGAGCTAAGTTGCAAAACTTTGAAATAAATTCTTTGTTGCAGTTGCGACTCTCCTTGAACGATTTTGGCCTTTGTATGAGAAACTTGCACGCTAAGGAACCTTGTCGTGATTAACTGCGCTCTTACTTTGCTTTGAGTCTGCTCAGCAACCTAAGCAGCCGCGTTGTGATCGTCAAGCGTGACAAGGAGAAGGCCCAAGATGGTGCTAGTGGGTCCGGCAAGCAAGACCATGGTGGCCATGGAGGGCGCCGTGGCAAGGCCAAGTAGCCAAAAGAGAAGGCTGCTCAGGGCCAGCAAGAAGAGGATGATAGTGATGAGGACGGAGGCGGGTCCGGCAAGGAGTTCCAAAATGCGGTGGATGCCATGTGTGTTCACGGAGGCGCATCTTTGCACTCCTCGCACCGGCAACTAAAGAAGTGGATCCGCGAAGTGAATGCAGCGGAGCCGGCGATGGAGGCATAGAAGCCACTCAAGTGGTCGCACTCGCCCATCATCTTTGACGCCGAGGACCACCCTGATCGCACCACCGCGGTCGGGTGTTTGCCGTTGTTGGTCTCACCAACATTTTGCAACCTCAAGGTGACAAAGATGCTGGTTGACGGTGGGGCTGGCTTGAACTTGATCTCTCCAGATGTGATCAAGAGGCTGCAGATCCCCGACAAGGATCTCGAGGAGATAGGCAGTTTCCAAGGGATCAGTCCGGGGAGGAACAAGCCGAAGGGCCAAGTCACGTTGCCGGTCACGCTTGGCAGCGAGCTCAACCATCGGACGGAGAAGATTACCTTTGACGTCGTCAAGATGCCGCTGCCGTACAATGGGATTCTGGGCCGCCTAGCCCTGACAAAGTTTATGGCCGCGTCGCACTATGCGTACAACGTCATCAAGATGCTCATTATTGCCTTTCACTTGCACGACTGAATGATGTGATAATAATAATAGTGCAATTGTGCCGTGGACTAAGCTAGAATCTGCAAACATTTATTCAAAGGAGAAGACAAAGTAATAGTGGCTCATTGTTAGATCAACAATAAAGCATATGGGAGCCACTCAACATTTTCATCATTGTCTTTCTCCTTACGACAACTCAACGAAAAGAAAAGAAATTCAGAGAAACACACTGAAATATTTTTGGAGTTTTTAGTTTTTCTGAAGAAAGCAAATTAACAAAGGAAAAACAAAAACGAGAAAAAATATTTACACAGGAAAGCTCCCAACAAGCAAAAGAAGAAATGAGAAATATTTTTGGATTTTCTTTTACTATTACTAAGTAACTAGACAAGAAAGAAACTACAACTAATTTTTTGGATTTTCAAAAGTTTTCAAGCACACAAGAAGAAAACGAAAATAAAACTAGCATGGATATACAATGAAAAAGGATGAACACCGACAACTGGAATGAATGTGTGAACATGAATGTAATGTCGGTGAGAAATACGTACTCCCCCAAGCTTAGGCTTTTGGCCTAAGTTGGTCTATGACCACGGGTCAAAATCAGCACCTCCCGGATAGTGCGGAGGCTGCTGGGGATCCCATTGGTAAATGGCCTCCTGAGGCTCCCACTGATAGATGGGCTCCTGGTACGGCTCTGGTGCTGGTGCTGGCTCAGGTGCTTGGGGCTGGTCCAAGCCCCAATAAGCATAAATGTCCTCAGGCATAATGATGTATCTACCCCTGTGAATATCAAACAAAGTAGGTATAGGCAAAGTAATAATCTCACATGTACCCTGACTGAATACCAAGTTATACTGAAATCATTTACGGCCCATGTTAATAAAGTCATGCCCAGCCATACTCTCGTAATCAAGATGCATAACAGGTAAAAGCCTTGCTTCCCTCTCGTCGTGCCTAATAGGAATCTCGAAATGTTTAGCGAGAGGGGAAGCATAAATACCACCATAAATAGCGCCCCTCGAACATTTAGTGTGCAACCGCCAGGCAACCATAGCACCCAAACTAAAGGTCCTATCAGCACAAAGTGCGTGGCGCAAAATAGCAAGGTCAGGCGAACTGAGTGTGCCACTCTCCCACCGACCAGTCAAACACCTCCCAGCAAATAATGAATAATAGCGCAAAACAGGGAAGAGTAAACTAGCAACCCTAGCCTCTGAAACTCCCCTCGACTCCCCCACGGTAACCTCAGGGATGAACTCTGTGACATCCCCGGGATGTGGCTCTAAGGGGCTAGCCTCGCTGGGTAGCTTGCATACATCGCAAAAATCCTCAAGTGTCATCTCTTGAGGAACATCATATAAATTAAATGTCACGGTGGGTGTATCTCTGCAAGCATGAAAGTGGAAGCTTTGCATGAAAGTATTAGTGAGGAGAAGATACTAGTCACACTTATCTTCGAGGAATGGGATAATGCCGGCATTGTTTGCCAAATGATAGAAATCGTCGTAATTCCCCACATCCCTCAAGAATTTGTCACACGGCCATTTGCACGGCCGCACCTCGGCTGCACGAGGAAGTGTATACTTGGGCTTAGGAGCTTCCTTGGGGTTCCGGCTCGAAGAACCCCTCAACCTCCACTTGAGCATTTTCTTTTTCTGAAAATTTATGAAATTTTTAGTGACTCAAAATAAAAGTGAACGAAACTCAACAAAATTGATACCAACTACTCCCACATGTATGTAGAAGCTATATCATGCATCAAAACTACTTTGGATCATACAAATTCAACATGCAAGCTCATAAACATGGTCACCATAGGAGCAAAAATTTGCAAAGTATAAAGCACTAGAGCAAAAACTAATTGGAGCATTGGAGGAGTCACATACCAAGGAGTAATTCCTCAAAACAGTTTTGGAAACGGAGTTCCAAGCAAGGAGATCGAAATTCACAGCAAAATGAGCAAGAACACGGGCTTGGGAGCAAGTTGGATTTTTTCTGGAGGAAGAAGAAGAATATGGGTGGCTGGCATAAGTGAGTGGGTCCCTGTGGGACCCACAAGCCTGCTAGGCGCGCCCAGGGGGGTGGCCGCGCCCTGTGGGCTTGTGGCTCACAGGTGCACCCCCCTGGGGTGTGTTTAGTGCCAAAAATTATTAAATATTTTGGAAAAAATCATACTAAATTTTCATGGCATTCTGAGAACTTTTATTTTTGGGCCATTTTTTATTGCATGGATAATTCAGAAAACAGGATAATCATGGCATTTTATTTTATTCTACTAAAAATAACAAAGAGCAAAAGGTGAGTATAGAAAGTTGTGCTTTCTAAATTCATCGACCACATGCACCTAAAAAATAATCCATTAATAAGGTTGATCAAGTCTTACTAACAAACTATTTCCGAATGGCATGAAACCAAAGAATTTTCGTATAACACTAAGTTACCCCAACGGGGATATGCATCTCCCCAACAATAAGAATTTCATATTTCATTTTGACAGTAGGAAGAGGAAATTTGAATCCCCCAATAGTAATTGCCGAAACCTTTTCAATACAATTTATACCATTCCCTGAAGTTTGTTTCTTCGGGAAATAAACCGTATGCTCATTACCATTGACATGAAAAGTAACCTTGCTTTTGTTGCAGTCGATAACAGCCCCTGTAGTATTCAAAAAGGGTCTTCCAAAGATAATCGACATGTTGTCGTCCTTGGGCATATCAAGTATAACAAAGTCTATCAAGATAGTAACATTTGCAACTACAACGGGAACATCCTCACAAATTCCAATAGGTATAGCAGTTGATTTATCAGCCATTTGCAAAGATATTTCAGTAGGTGTGAGCTTATTCAAATCAAGTCTTCTATATAAAGGGAAAGGCATAACACTAACACCGGCGCCCAAATCACATAAAGCAGTTTTGACATAACTTCTTTTAATGGAGCATGGTATAGTAGGTATTCCCGGATCTCCTAGTTTCTTAGGTATTCCACCCTTAAAAGAATAATTAGCAAGCATGGTGGAAATTTCAGCTTTAGGTATTTTTCTTTTATTTGTGACAATATCTTTCATATATTTAGCATAGGGAGACATTTTCAACATATCAATCAAGCGAGTGTGCAAAAAGACAGGCCTAAGCATTTCAACAAAGCGCTCAAAATCTTCATCATCTTTGTTTTTAGATGGTTTAGTTGGGAAAGGCATAGGTTTTTGAACCCATGGTTCTCTCTCCTTTCCATGTTTTCTACCAACAAATTCTCTTTTATCATATCTTTTATTCTTAGGATGTGGGTTATCAAGATCATCAGCAGGTTCTATTTCTACATCATTATCTGGTTGAGCATCAACATGAACATCTTCATTATCATTATCATTATCACTAGGTGTATGTTCATTACCAGATTGTGTCTCAGCATCAGAAATAGAAGCATCATTATGATTCTCAGGAGGTTTTTCTATCTCAGGTTCACTAGCAGCATGCAAAGTCCTATCATTTTTCTTTTTCTTTTTCTTCTTAGATGGACTAGGTGCATCAATATTATTTCTTTGAGAATCTTGTTCCATTCTTTTAGGATGACCTTCAGGATATAGAAGATCCCGAGTCATGCTACCTCCTCTAGTAACAACTCTAACAACATGATCATTATTCTTATTATTTATTTCATCAAGCAAATCATTTTGTGATTTAGCAATTTGTTCTAACTGGGTCTGGACCATAGAAGCATGTTTACTCAAGCATTTAACATCATTTACAGTTCTAAACTTCAAATCACTCAAGTGTTTAATCATGATGGCATTCTGTTTTAGCTGGTTGCTAACATACATATTAAAGTGTTCCTGTTTAATGATGTAATTATCAAATTCATACATGCATTGACTAGCAGATTTATTATACGGAATATCACCTTCATCAAATCTAGTGAGAGAATTTACCTCCACTACCTGTGTCGGGATGTCGAGCCCATGTATTTCTTCAATAGGTGGTAAATTCTTAACATCTTCAGCTTTAATACCTTTTTCCTTCATAGATTTCTTAGCTTCTTGCATATCTTCTGGACTGAGGAATAGAATACCTCTCTTCTTCGGAGTTGGCTTAGGTGGTGGTTCAGGAAGTGTCCAATCATCAGCATTTCTCAATATATTATTCAATAGTACGTTAGCCTGCCCAACAGTTCGTTCCCTGAAAACACAACCAACACAACTATCTAGGTAGTCCCTAGAAGCATCGGTTAGTCCATTATAAAAGATACCAAGTATTTCAATTTTCTTAAGAGGATGATCAGGCAAAGCATTAAGTAGTTGGAGAATCCTCCCCCAAGCTTGAGGGAGATTCTCTTCTTGAATTTGCACAAAGTTGAATATTTCCAGTAAGGCAGCTTGTTTCTTATGAGCAGGAAAATATTTTTCAGAGAAGTAATATATCATATCCTGGAGACTACGCACACAACCAGGAGCAAGAGTATTAAACCATTTCTTAGCATCACCCTTTAATGAGAATGGAAAAAACTAAAGAATATAATAGTAGCGAATCTTTTCCTCTTTGACAAATAGGGCGGCAATATCATTCAGTCTAGTGAGATTTGCAACAACTGTTTCAGATTCATAACCATGAAAAGGATCGGATTCTACCAAAGTAGTAAGTTCAGGATCAACAGAGAATTCAGAATACCTATCAATAACAAAAATAGGAGAAGTTGCAAACTTAGGAAGTTAGGATCATATTTCATCATTTAGTTCATAGCCTTTTCTTTTACTATAGCCATAAAACCTTCTATGCCATTACGAGTATCATAAGCCATAAGATCTCTAGTAAACTACTCAGGAAAAGTGTAACCTTCAGGTACATCAAGCATCTTAGTTCTAGCAGGCGTACTAGGTGTAACAGGTGATTCATAATTTTTAGTAATTTCAGTTTCTATAGCTTTAGCAATATGAGCATCAAGTAATTCACCAAGTGGCACAGTTTCATCAAGCAAAGTAGAACCATCATCATAAGTATCATCAATAGCAGAAGCATTATCTATTACTTGTGACATATCAGATTGAATAGCAGGTAGTGGTGTCACAAGTTGACTTAAAACAGTAGGTGAATCAAGCGTAGAGCTAGATGGAAGTTCATTACCTCCCCTCGTCTTAGAGGGCATGATCTTGGTCTTAGAGTCTTTCAAATTCTTCATAGTGAATATAAATTGCAGTAGATATTTAACTCCCAAGTGAACTTAATAAATAGAGCTATGCTCCCCGACAACGGTGCCAGAAAATGGTCTTGATGACCCACAAGTATAGGGGAGTGCAACAGTCTTCAAGGGTAGTAATAGCGAATTTTTTCCTCATGAGCAAATAGAGTGGCAATATCATTCAACTTAGTAAGGTGTGCCACAACAGTTTCAGTTTCATAACCATGAAAAGGATCAGATTCAACCAAAGTAATTAACTCAGGATCGACAGAGAATTCATAATCCTTATCAATAAAAAATATGGGAGAGGTAGTAAACTTAGGATCATATTTCATTCTCTCCCTCATAGATTTTTCTTTCATTTCAGCAAACAATTTTATAACCTCATCTCTATCATTACAAGCAAGAATTGCCCTAGCTGTCTCCCTATCAAAAACATGACCATCAGATGTTTCAGGCATTTCAACTCTAGTAGGAGATCTAGGCATAATAGGTGAATCATAATTTTCAAGAGTTTCAACATTTTCAGTTTCTTTAGCTTTAGCAATTTGTTCATCAAGAAATTCACCAAGTGGCACAGTATTATCAAGCATAGTACTAGCATCATCATAAGTATCATTCATAGCAGAAGTAGCATCATCAATAACTTGTGACATATCAAAATGAATAGCAGGTGGTGGTGTCGCAAGCCTATTCAAAACAGAAGGTGAATCAAGTGCAGAGTGTGATGGCAGTTCCTTACCTCCTCTAGTCATAGAGGGGACGATCTTGGTCTTAGCGTCTTTTAGATTCTCCATAGTGATCAACAGATATAAATCCCAAGTGACTCAACAAATAGAGCTATGCTCCCCGGCAACGGCGCCAGAAAAAGGTCTTGATAACCCACAAGTATAGGGGATCGCAACAGTTTTCGTGGGTAGTATTTCACCCAGATTTATTGATTCGACACAAGGGGAGCCAAAGAATATTTGCGAGTATTAGCAGTTGAGTTGTCAATTCAACCACACCTAGAGAACTAAATATCTGCAGCAAAGTATTTAGTAGCATAGTAGTATGATAGTTTCAAGAGCAATAGTAACAGTAGTAACAGTAACAGAAGTTTTGTAGTAATTGTAACAGCAGCAGCAACGAAAGTAACTTAGCAAAGATCAATATGTGACAAGCGTAGGCATTGGATCGGTGATGGATAATTATGTTGGATGACATTCATCATGTAACAGTCACAACCTAGGGCGATACACAATAGCTCCAATTCATCAATGTAATGTAGGCATGTATTCCGTATATAGTCATACGTGCTTATAGTAAGAACTTGCATGACATCTTTTGTCCTACCCTCCCATGGCAGCGGGGTCCATAAGGAAATCTAAGGGATATTAAGGCCTCCTTTTAATAGAGAACCGGAACAAAGCATTAACACATAGTGAATACATGAACTCCTCAAACTACGGTAATCACCGGAAAGAATCCCAATTATTGTCACCTTGGGGTATGCGGATCATAACACGTAACAGGTGCATATAACTTGCAAGATAGGATCAAGAACACTAATATATTCATGAAAATATAAACGGTTTAGATCTGAAATCATGGCACTCGGGCCCTAGTGACAAGCATTAAGCATAGCAAAGTCATAGCAACATCAATCTCAGAACATAGTAGATACTAGGGATCAAAGCCCTAACAAATTGACTCGATTACATGGTAAATCTCATCCAACCCATCACCGTCCAGCAAGGCTACGAAGAAATTACTCACACACGGCGGTGAGCATCATGAAATTGGTGATGGAGGATGGTTGATGATGACGACGGTGTCGAATCTACCTCTCCGCAGCCCCGAACGGACTCCAGATCAGCCCTCCCGATGAAGAACAGGAGGTGGCGGCGGCTCCATATCGTAAAACGTGATGATTCTTTCTCTTTGATTTTTTCTCCATGAATAGGTACTTATAGCGTTGGAGTTAGGTCCAACGGAGTTGCCAGGGGCCCACAAGCTTGCTCGGCGCGCCCTGGGGGGTGGCCGCGCCTCCAGGCTTGTGGCGCCTATTGGCCCCCCCTCTGGTAGATCTTTGCGCCAGTATTTTTTATATATTCTGAAATAATGCTCCGTAAATTTTTAGGTCCATCCGAGAACTTTTATTTTTGCACAAAAACAACACCATGGCAATTCTGCTGAAAACAACATCAGTCCGGGTTAGTTCATTTCAAATCATGCAAATTAGAGTCCAAACTAGAGCAAAAGTGTTTGGAAAAGTAGATACGCTTGAGACGTATCAGTATCCACATGCAAGACATATATCAAGTGTTCTCCAATCCAAAGTATTCAATCCGACAATAACGAAACCTCAAAGGGAAAGACTCAATTCATCACAAGAAGATAGAGAGGGAAGAAACACCAAATGATCCAACTATATTAACAAAGCTCGCGGTACATCAACATCATGCCAAATCAAGAACATGAGAGAGAGAGAGAGAGAGATCAAACACATAGCTACTGGTACATACCCTCAGCCCCGAGGGTGAACTACTCCCTCCTCGTTATGGAGACCGCCGGGATGATGAAGATGGCCTCCGGTGATGATTCTCCCCACTCCGGCAGTATGCTGGAATAGGGCTCCGGATGAGATTGCTTCAAAACAGAGGCCTGTGGTGGCGGCGTGGAAGGTTTAGGTTTCTTTTCGGGGTTTCTTGTATTTATAGGATTTTTCAGCATTGGATTTACGCCAGGGGGCCCACGAGGGAGCGACAAGCTCGAGGGGGCGCGCCCTAGGGGGGAGGCGCGCCCCCCAGGCTTGTCGTGCCCTCGTGGCTCTTCTGGTACTTCCTCGAAGCTTCGGGGGTCTATTTTTGTCCATAAAAATCATCGTAAATTTTCAGCCCAATCCGAGAACTTTTATTTCTGCACAAAAAACAACACCACGATAGTTCTGCTGAAAACAACGTCAATCCGGGTTAGTTCCATTCAAATCATACCAAAACCATATAAAATTGTTGTAAACATGGCATGAATACTTCATAAATTATAGATACGTTGGAGACGTATCAGACTGCTATATTCTCTGACTTTTGTGAAAAGATTGTTGAGGTATTCATGGATGATTTTTCTGTTTACGGAACTTCTTTTGATGATTGCTTAAGCAACCTTGATCGAGTCTTGCAGAGATGTGAAGAAACTAATCTTGTCTTGAATTGGGAGAAGTGCCACTTTACGGTGAAGGAAGGTATAGTCATTGGGCATAAAATTTCTGAAAGAGGTATTGAAGTAGACAAAGCTAAAGTTGACGCAATTGAGAAAATGCCATGTCCTAAAGATATCAAAGGTATAAGAAGTTTCCTAGGTTATGCTGGAGTCTATAGAAGGTTTATAAATGACTTCTCTAAAAAATTTAAGAAAGCCTTAATTTCTGCACCTATTGTTCAACCACCTGATTGGAACTTACATTTTGAAATTATGTGTGATGCTAGTGATTATGCTGTTGGTGCCATTCTTGGGCAAAGAGTTGATAAGAAATTGAATGTTATTCATTATGCTAGTAAAACTCTAGATAGTGCTCAAAGAAACTATGCTACTACTAAGAAAGAATTTTTAGCAGTTGTGTTTGCATGTGATAAATTCAGATCTTACATTGTTGATTCTAAAGTAACTATTCACACCGATCATGCTGCTATTAAATACCTTATGGAAAAGAAGGATGCTAAGCCTAGACTTATTAGGTGGGTTCTTTTGCTACAAGAATTTGATTTGCATATTATTGATAGAAAGAGAGTTGAGAATCCCGTAGCTGATAATTTGTCTAGAATGGAAAATGTTCTTGATGACCCACTGCCTATTGATGATAGTTTTCCTGATGAACAATTAGCTGTTATAAATGCTTCTCGTAATACTCCTTGGTATGCATACTATGCTAATTATATTGTTGCTAAATATATTCCACCTAGTTTTACCTACCAACAAAAGAAAAAAATCTTCTTTGATTTAAGACATTACTTTTGGGATGACCCACATTTATATAAAGAAGGAGTAGATGGTGTTATTAGACGTTGTGTACCTGAGCATGAACAGGAACAAATCCTACGGAAGTGTCACTCCGAGGCATATGGAGGACACCATGCAGGAGACAGAACTGCACATAAGGTATTACAATATGGTTTTTATTGGCCTACTCTTTTCAAAGTCGCACGTATGTTTGTCCTCTCTTGTGATGAATGTCAAAGAATTGGTAATATTGGTAGACGTCAGGAAATGCCTATGAATTATTCACTTGTTATTGAACAATTTGATGTTTGGGGTTTTGATTACATGGGACCTTTTCCTTCCTCTAATGGGTATACACATATCTTAGTTGCTGTTGATTACATTACTAAGTGGGTAGAAGCTATTCCAACTAGTAGTGCTGATCATAACACTTCTATTAAAATGCTTAAAGAAATTATATTTCTGAGGTTTGGAGTCCCTAGATATTTGATGACTGATGGTGGTTTGCATTTTATTCATGGTGCTTTCCATAAACTTCTTGCTAAATATGATGTTAATCATAGAATTGCATCGCCTTATCATCCCCAATCTAGTGGTCAAGTTGAATTGAGTAATAGAGAAATAAAGTTAATTTTGCAAAAGACCATTAATAGATACAGAAAGAATTGTTCTAAGAAACTTGATGATGCACTATGGGCATACAGAACTGCTTATAAAAATCCTATGGGTATGTCTCCATATAAAATGGTCTATGGAAAAGCATGTCATTTACCTCTTGAGTTAGAACATAAAGCTTATTGGGCCATTAAAGAACTCAACTATGATTTTAAACTTGCCAGTAAAAGGAGTTTATTTGATATTAGCTCTCTAGATGAATGGAGAACACAAGCTTATGAAAATGCCAAGTTGTTTAAAGAAAAGTTTGAAAGATGGCACGATAAGAGAATTCAAAAACGGGAATTCAGAGTAGGTGATCATGTTCTATTATACAATTCTCGTTTAAGATTCTTTGCAGGAAAACTTCTCTCTAAATGGGAAGGACCATACATCATCGAAGAAGGTTATCGCTCCGGAGCTATCAAGATAAACAACTCCGAAGGCACTAATCCGAGAGTGGTTAATGGGCAAAGAATTAAACATTATATCTCAGGTATGCCCATTAATGTTGAAACTAATATTATTCAAACCATGACACCGGAGGAGTACATAGAAGAAACCTTCTGGAATGCTCCAGAACCCTGAAAAGGAGTAGGTATGTGGTACGGTAAGTAAACTGACTCCAAAAATTCCATAAAAGCACTTTCTGTTTGTTTTGGAATACATAAAAAATTAGGAAAATAATAAACAGTCTGAAAAGTGCATGAGGGAGCGACAAGCCTGGGGGGCGCGCTATCCCCCAGGGCGCACCTACCGAGCTTGTGGCTCCCCCGTGGACTTTCCTGACTCCGTTTTTCTTCCATATTACATGTGCTGCACGAAAAAAATTCTTTATATATACTCTCGGATGTTTTGACCACCGTATCACAAGTTTCTCCTCTGTTCTTGTTTCGGACTATTTTTCTGACAGATCTAGATCACCATGGCGCCTTGATACGTCTCCAACGTATCTATAATTTTGATTGTTCCATGCTATTATAGTATCAATCTTGGATGTTTTTATATGCAATTATATATCATTTTTTGGGACTAACCTATTAACCTAGTGCCCAGTGCCAGTTGCTATTTTCTGCTTGTTTTTGGTTTTTCAGGAAATCAGTAGCAAACGAAGTCCAAATGCCACGAAACTTTTTGGAGATTTTTTCTGGACAAAAGAGACCCTAGAGACTTGGAGAGGAGGCCAGAAGGTTCACGAAGCCTCCACAAGGCAACAGGGGGCGGCCCCAGGGGGGCGGGCCCTGATGCCTTGTGGGGCAATTGTGGCTCCGTTTGACCTAATTTCACTTCTACAAATTCTCAAATATTGGGAAACCAACAGAGAGCCACCCCGATTAACTTTTATGCCGCCGCAAGCCTTTGTTCTTCCGTGATCCCATCTGGAGGCCTTCTCCGGTACTCTGGCGGAGGGGGAATCGATCACGGAGAGCTTCTACATCAACCTTGCTGCCCTTCCGATTATGTGTGAGTAGTTCACCACAAACCTACGGGTCCATAGCTAGTACCTAGATGGCTTCTGCACTCTCTTTGATCTTCAATACCATGTTCTCCTCGATGTTCTTGGAGTTCTATCCGACGTAATCTTCTTTTGCGGTGTGTTTGTTGGGATCTGATGAATTGTGATTTTATGATTAGATTATTCATGAGAAATATTTGAGTCTTCTCTGAACTCTTTTATGCATGATTATTATAGCTTTGTATTTCTCTCTGATCTATCGATTGGGTTTGGCCAACTAGATTGGTTTATCTTGCAATGGGAGAGGTGCTTTGTGATGGGTTCAATCTTGCGATGCTCAATCCCAGTGACAGAAAGGGACATGACACGTATTTGTATTGTTGCCGTTAAGGATTAAAAGATGAGGTTTAATCATATTGCTTGAGTTTACTTTGTGTACATCATGTCATTCTTGCTTAAGGCGTTACTCTGTTTCATACTTAATACCCTAGATGCATGCTGGATAGCGGTCGATGGGTGGAGTAATAGTAGTAGATGCAGGCAGGAGTCGGTCTACTTGTCTCGGACGTGATGCCTATATACATGATCATTGCCATGAATCCGTCATAATTATTTGGTTTTCTATCAATTACCCAACAGTAATTTGTTTACCCACCGTATGCTATGTGTTCGAGAGAGAAGCCTCTAGTGAAAACTATGGCCCCCGGGTCAACTTTTATCATATATTAAAATCAAAAATACCTTGCTGCAATTTATTTACTTTTATTTTATTTAGTATTTTAGTTTATCCATCTATCACTATCAGAATTAATCCTTGCAAATAACCGGTAAGAGGATTGACAACCCTCTTATTTGCATTGGGTGCAAGTGTTTGCTTTTGTGTGTGCAGGTGCGTTTAACGAGATTTTGCTTGGTTCTCCTACTGGATTGATAACCTTGGTTCTTAACTGAGGGAAATACTTATCTCTACTATACTGCATCATCCTCTCCTCTTCGGGGAAATACCAACGCAGTCTACAAGTACCAGGAATAATTTCTGGCGCTGTTGCCGGGGAGACATCATCAATATTACCAAGTACCTTCACACAAACTATCATCCACTTGCATTTATTTTATTTGCCTTTTTATTTGCACTTTCCTCTCGTTTTCATCTCCCCCACTTCTAAAATAACTTTACAAAAACACAATGTCATGGGTACGACCATCTATGGGGCCATGCAGCCCCTTGTGGTTCGGCAGGGGAGATCGACGTGCACAAAGAGCAGAATCAATGGAAGGCGCAAGGGATTTACCCAGGTTCGGGCCGCTGAGAAGCGTAAAACCCTACTCCTGCTTTTGGTGTATTAGTAGTGTTTTAGCACAGTACAAGGAGCGCTTCTCCCAGCAAGGTACTGGGAGGAGCAGCTACACGAGATGTGCTTGTGCTTGAAAAGGGGTCCGAATCCTCTAAACTGTTGCCTTGGCCCTCCTTTTATAGCTCAAGGGGTCACCACAGTGGCAAAACAGTAATTACATAGCGATTAGATAGCAAACAGTGCTATCATACCTAACTCTGCCAGTTTAGGACAAAGGCATTAAATGCACCATTAGGTGTCATGTGGAGAGGTAGTCCCGGCAAGGTTTCTGCACCGCTCGCCTAGCTACCTCGTATTATTCTGAGACGCCTCCTGGACGGGTGTCATTAGGGGCAAATCTTGCCCCCGGCGTGCTAACACGTGCCCAACAAGCCTCACCAACCAGCCTGCGTGGTCAACACCTCATACATTAGTGAACATCTGTGCGGTGAGGTGGAGCGCTGGAGGGCTGGTAGAAGCTTGCCGGTACGGAGCTTGCCGGGTCTTCCGCTTGCCGGGTTAGTCTTGTCGGCAAGAAATGTCTTCATCTTTGGTGCTAGTTGAGCATTTGTTGATGTTGTGTCTAAAGCTTCTTCCCAGTGGCTTCCGCAACTGGGTCCTGAATCTCGTAGCTTGGCAGGTCCTTCAAGCCTTGGCTGGTAAGGAGGCTGCTACTGTCTGTGCATAAGTCAGGGTATAAAAGTACCCATGTTTTATACACCGACAGGAGCCCCCGGGCCTCGGCCATACGCGCGTCCGAAGCATCATTGGGCCAGGCCCAAACAATGCACACACACGCGGCGGGAAACTGCCGTTGCAATTTTTCGTCATGATGGTTATTCCCTGACGCACGTCCAATCCACGCATTAAATGCGGGTCGTGGGAACTTGGACTGTTGTGGTTATTACGCGGTAGTGCGCCTGTAAAAAAATCATGGCTGGGGTAAACAGTGAAGAGCCAGCCTCTCCTCGCACCTTCCCCATAAAAAAGCAACCGCGAGGGGGCGCCGCTCATTCACCCCTACTTTCCTCTGCTTCATCTTCCTCCTCACGCCAGAACTGCTTCCGCCGCCGCCGCCGCCGCTGCTTTGCATCTCCAATCGACCACCTCCTTCCTCTCCCATTCCTAATGGCGCCCAAGAGAGCCGACGCGGCGGGGAAGAAGCCCACAAAGCCGCTCGATCCCAAGGCAGATGAGAAGAAGAAGGCACTGGAAGAGCTAGATAAGCGGCGGAGGGAAAATGCGATCTTCTCGCCGTGCTCCCTGGATGCCAACGAGCTGATCAGGAGGTACGCGTATATGTGGGGAAGGGACACCAAGGATCACAAGGCACCGGTGGTACTTCCCGAAGGCGACAAGGACCCCGCAGATTCTTATCCATTCTTCTGCGCATACTTCTACTGCGGTTTGGTCCCTCCATATTCAGATTTCTTCAGTGCCATGATGTTCAGTTACGGGTTCCGACTGCTGGATTTCACTCCGAATGCGATGACTTGCATGGCGGTTTTTGCCCATCTATGTGAGAACTTCGTCGGAGTTGCCCCCAATGTGGATCTGTTGTGCCACTTTTTCATTCCCCGGATCGAAGACAAGTCACTCTCCAGCAGCGTGGCTTGGATCCCTAGGGCAAAAACCAAGGGCGAGTACCTTGCCAGGCAGCTTCACCTCAATGGGAGGAATGGAGGGCGGAGTGGTGCTGGATCCAGGAAAAAGATTTTCCCCAGTTCTGCATACCGCGCACGGTGAAAGTTGAGCGCGGCAAGAATTGGAGCCATATGGGTGCTACCGACGCCAAGCTTCGTCCGGCACTGAACAGGATCGCCCGCCTTAAGGCTGCCAAACTGACCATAGAGATGGTTGGCACCGATTTCCTCCGGCGACGCATAGCGCCGCTGCAGAAGAGAGAGAGATTTGCTTGGGAGTACTAGAACGCCGCTGACAACATGCGGTTGTACCCTGGGACCGGCAACAACTTGTCGGTCATGGAGCATGCCTGCCTCTGTGAGCAGTTGTTCCGGAAAACCGGCACATTCCACTTGCCGGACAAGATCATCCCGCTGCACATCAACTCCACCAAGGACTCCATCTTGGCGGTGATGCCGGACTGTGACGCCCACAGAGTAAAGGCGGACTGGGATCTGCCCACCTTGGAGCACGAGATGGATTAGGCCTCCAACCTGACGGAGAAAGCCTCCCGGAAGGAAACGGACCTCATCCAGGCTACCACCGCGGAAGAGTTGGCGTACATCACCAGCAGGGCCGCGGAGATCGTGAGGATCAACACAGCAGGTGGCTCTGGTGCCGCGGCAGCCGAGGATGATGATGAAGAGCATTCCGAGGAAGAAGTTGCCGAGGAGGAGCAAGAGGAGCTTGCCGGGGATGAGACCACCGAAGCTGAGGCTGCCGGGGCCGAGGTCGCCGGGATTGAGGCTGCCGGAGAGCCTGAAGCAGAAGAAGGCCCTCGAGCTCAAAAGAGGAGGCGCCGTCTTCGGAGGGCGGTCAGTCAAGAGCCGGTGCATGCTTCTTCCCCAAGAGCTGGCCCCATGGTGAAGAAGACGACCACTAAGACCGGTCACCAGGAAGAAGTACGCCGGCAATCATCCCGGCGTCCCCGAACTCAGCCTCCATCCCCCCGGCAAGAGGTTGCCGGGGAAGCCAAATCCTCCCAGCCGATTGTTGGGGAACGTTGCATGGGAAACAAAAAATTTCCTACGCACACATAAGATCTATCCATGGTGATGAGCATCTACGAGAGGGAGAGTGAATCTACATACCCTTGTAGATCGCTAAGCGGAAGCGTTAATAAACGCGGTTGATGTAGTCGAACGTCTTCGCGATCCAAATCGCCGAGCGTCCCGCGATCCAATCACGATCCTTCCGATCTAGTGCCGAACGGACGGCACCTCCGCGTTCAACACACGTACGGCTTGATGACGCCTTCACCTCCTCGATCCAGCGAGCGATGGTGAAGTAGTGGTTGAGTTCCAGCAGCACGACGGCGTGGTGATGGTGGTGAGGAACAATCTCTGCAGGGCTTCGCCAAGCGCTACGGAGATTATGACGGAGGAACTAGAGGGCTAGGGTTGCCGGCACACGGCTTGGGAAATCCTGATGTATCCCGTGTGCTAGCCCTGCCCCTCTATTTATATGTTGAGCCTTGGGGTCTAAACTTGGAGTAAAAGCCTTCTCCGGGTCGGTTTTGCCCGCACAAGGTCGGTTTGGCCCGCAGGAAAAGAGTCCAATTCGGACCCTGCCGAATCGTGCACAGCCGCTCACAAGCGGTAGTACCGCTTCACACAAGCGGTAGTACCGCTTGGGCGGTAGTACCGCTTCACACAAGCGGCAGTACCGCTCGGGCGGTAGTACCGCTTCACCAAGCGGTAGTACCGCTTACGCGGCAGCAAAACTACTTTTGCACTTTCCAGTACCTTGTGGGCTTTATCCCTTTGGCTCATATAAAGTGTTGCTGCACCCGAACACTTCGGTAAACATCCGGAACCCCTTCCGGTGAACTTCGGAACTCTTCCGGAGATCAAAACACTATTATCACATATATCAATCTTTACCTCCGGACTATTCCGGAGATCCTCGTCATGTCCGGGATCTTATCCGAGACTTCCGAACAACTTTCGGTCACCAACATAATAACTCAATTATACTAATCGTCACCAAACGTTAAGTGTGTAGACCCTGCGGGTTCGAGAACTATGTAGACATGACCGAGACACCTCTACGGCCAATAACCAATAGCGGGACCTGGATGCCCATATTGGCTCCTACATATTCTACGAAGATCTTTATCGGTCGAACCTCTATGTCAAGGATTCAGTTAATCCCGTATGCTGTTCCCTTTGTTCTTCGGTATGTTACTTGCCCGAGATTCGATCGTCGGTATCACTATACCTAGTTCAATCTCGTTACCGGCAAGTCTCTTTACTCGTTCCGTAATACAAGATCTCATGGCTAACACTTTAGTCACATTGCTTGCAAGGCTCATTGTGATGTTGTATTACCGAGTGGGCCCTGAGATACCTCTCCGTCATACGGAGTAACAAATCCCAGTCTTGATCCATGCCAACCCAACAGACACCCTCGGAGATACCTGTAGAGCACCTTTATAGTCACCCAGTTACGTTGCGACGTTTGATACACACAAGGTATTCCTCCGGTGTCAGTGAGTTGCATGATCTCATGGTCAAAGGAACAGATACTTGACATGCAGAAAACAATAGCAATAAACTGACACGATCAAATGCTACGTTTACAGTTTGGGTCTTGTCCATCACATCATTCTCCTAATGATGTGATCCCGTTATCAAATGACATCTCATGTCAATGGCTAGGAAACCTTAACCATCTTTGATCAACGAGCTAGTCAACTAGAGGCTTACTAGGGACACAGTGTTGTCTATGTATCCACACATGTATTTGAGTTTCCAATCAATACAATTATAGCATGGATAATAAACGATTATCATGAACAAGGAAATATAATAATAACCAATTTATTATTGCCTCTAGGGCATATTTCCAACAGTCTCCCACTTGCACTAGAGTCAATAATCTAGTTCACATCACTATGTGATTTACATTGTAATGAATCGAACACCCATGCAGTTCTGGTGTTGTTCATGTTTAGCCCTTGGAAGAGGTTTAGTCATCGGATCTGCAACATTTAGATCCGTGTGTACTTTGCAAATATTTATGTCGTCCTCCTTGATGTAATCGCGGATGGAATTGAAACGTCGTTTTATGTGTCTGGTCCTCTTGTGAAATCTTGGTTCCTTGGCTAGAGCAATGGCACCAGTATTATCACAAAACAGAGTCATTGGGTTAAGTGCACTAGGCACTACTCCAAGATCTGTCATGAACTCCTTCATCCAGACACTTTCCTTCGCCGCCTCCGAGGCAGCGATGTACTCCGCTTCGCATGTAGAATCAGCTACCACGCTTTGCTTGGAACTGTACCAGCTAACCGCACCCCCATTAAGAATAAATACGTATCCGGTTTGCGACTTAGAGTCATCCGGATCAGTGTCAAAGCTTGCATCGACGTAACCCTTTACGACGAGCTCTTGATCACCTCCATAAACGAGAAACATGTCCTTAGTCCTTTTCAGGTACTTCAGGATATTCTGGACCGCCGTCCAGTGTTCCATTCCTGGATCACTTTGAAACCTTCCGACCATACTTATGGCAAGGCTGACATCGGGTCTTGTGCACAGCATTGCATACATGATAGAGCCTATGGCCGAAGCATAGGGGATGACACTCATCTTTTCTCTATCTTCTGCAGTCACTGGGCATTGAGTCTTACTCAACTTCACACCTTGCAAAACAGGCAAGAACCCCTTCTTGGACTGATCCATTTTGAACTTCTTCAAAATCTTATCAAGGTATGTGCTTTGTGAAAGTCCTATTAAACGTCTTGATCTATCTCTATAGATCTTGATGCCTAATATGAAAGCAGCTTCTCCTAGGTCCTTCATTGAAAAACTCTTGTTCAAATATTCCTTTACGCTTTCCAGCATTTCTATATTGTTTCCAATCAGCAATATGTCATCCACATATAATATTAGAAACGCTATAGAGCTCCCACTCACTTTCTTGTAAATACAAGCTTCTCCGTAAACTTGTATAAACTCGAACGCTTTGATCACCTCATCAAAACGAAGATTCCAACTCCGAGATGCTTGCATGATTCTGACGGACTTAAGCATCGCTACGGGTGAGAAGGTCTCATCGTAGTCAACTCCTTGAACTTGTGAAAAACCCTTTGCCACAAGTCGAGCTTTATAGACGGTGACATTACCGTCCGCGTCCGTCTTCCTCTTAAAGATCCATTTGTTCTGAATGGCCTTACGCCCTTCAGGTAATACTTCCAAAGTCCATACTTTGTTTTCATACATGGATCCCATCTCGGATTTCATGGCCTCTAACCACTTCTTGGAATCCGGGCTCATCATCGCTTCTCCATAGCTCGTAGGTTCATCGTTGTCTAACAACATGATGTCTAAGACAGGGTTGCCGTACCACTCGGGAGCAGTACGCGTCCTTGTCGACCTACGAGGTTCGATAGCAACTTGATCCAAAGCTTCATGATCATCATCATTAACTTCCTCTCCAGCTAATGTAGGCTCCACAGAAACAACTTTCTGCGCTGCGCTACTCTCAGGTTGAAGTAAAGGTTCAACAACCTCATCAAGTTCTATCTTCCTCCCACTCAATTCTTTCGAGAGAAACTCTTTCTCAAGAAATGTTCCGTTTTTAGCGACAAACACTTTGCCTTCGGATCTGAGGTAGAAGGTATACCCAACTGTCTCTTTTGGGTATCCTATGAAGACGCATTTCTCCGCTTTGGGTTCCAGCTTTTCAGGCTGAAGCTTTTTGACATAAGCATCACATCCCCAAACTTTAAGAAACGACAGCTTTGGCTTCTTGTTAAACCAAAGTTCATATGGCGTCGTCTCAACGGATTTCGATGGTGCCCTATTTAAAGTGAATGCAGCTGTCTCTAATGCATAACCCCAAAACGATAGTGGCAAATCGGCAAGAGACATCATAGATCGCACCATATCCAATAAAGTTCGATTACGACGTTCGGACACACCATTACGCTGTGGTGTTCCAGGCGGTGTCAATTGTGAAACAATTCCACACTGTCTTAAGTGACTGCCAAACTCATAACTCAGATATTCTCCTCCTCGATCAGATCGTAGGAATTTAATCTTCTTGTTACGATGATTCTCAACTTCACTCTGAAATTGTTTGAACTTTTCAAATGTTTCAGACTTGTGTTTCATTAAGTAAATATACCCATATCTACTTAAGTCATCAGTGAAGGTGAGAAAGTAACGATAACCACTGCGCGCTTCAATACTCATCGGACCGCACACATCAGTATGTATGATTTCCAATAAGTCACTTGCCCGTTCCATTGTTCCAGAGAACGGCGTTTTAGTCATCTTGCCCATGAGGCATGGCTCACATGTGTCAAGTGATTCAAAATCAAGTGACTCCAAAAGTCCATCAGCATGGAGCTTCCTCATGCGTTTTACGCCAATATGACCTAAACGGCAGTGCCACAAGAAAGTGGTATTATCATTATCAATTCTACATCTTTTGGCATCAATGTTATGAACATGTGTATCATTACTATCGAGATTCAATAAGAATAAACCCCTCACATCGGGTGCATGACCATAAAAGATATTACTCATATAAATAGAACAATCATTATTCTCTGATTTAAATGAGTAACCGTCTCGCAATAAACAAGATCCAGATATAATGTTCATGCTTAACGCAGGCACCAAATAACACTTATTTAGGTTCATCACTAATCCCGACGGTAATCGAAGAGCGAGCGTGCCGACGGCGATCACATCAACCTTGGAACCATTTCCCACGCGCATCGTCACTTCGTCCTTTGCCAGCCTCCGTCTATTCCGCAGTTCCTGTTTTGAGTTGCAAACATGAGCAACCGCACCGGTATCAAATACCCAGGCACTACAACGAGAGTTGGTAAGGTACACATCAATAACATGTATATCATATATACCTTGTTTGTTGTTGGCCGCCTTCTTGTCAGCCAAATACTTGGGGCAATTCCGCTTCCAGTGTCCAGTTCCCTTGCAATGAAAACACACAGTTTCTGGTTTGGGTCCAGCCTTGGGTTTCTTCACGAGAGGAGCAACTGCTTTGCCACTCTGCTTGGAGTTACCCTTCTTACCCTTGCCATTTTTCTTGAAACTAGTGGTTTTATTGACCATCAACACTTGATGCTCCTTCTGAATTTCAGACTCAGCGGCTTTCAGCATCGCAAACAGCTCGGCGACTGACTTGTTCATCCCGTGCATGTTATAGTTCAACACGAAGCTCTTGTAGCTAGGTGGCAATGATTGAAGAACTCTGTCAGTGATAGCCTCTGGCGGAAGGGGCATCCCTAACTCAGCCAGACGGGTGGAGTACCCAGACATTCTGAGCACGTGATCACTGATAGACCCGTTCTCCTCCATCTTGCAAGCATAGAACTTATCGGAGATCTCATATCTCTCGATCCGGGCATTCTTCTGAAAGATAAACTTCAACTCCTGGAACATCTCATATGCTCCATGACGTTCAAAACGTCTTTGAAGTCCCGGTTCTAAGCCATACAACATTGCACATTGAACTATTGAGTAATCATCAGAACGAGCCTGCCAGGCGTTCACAACGTCTAGAGACTCAACTGGAGCGGGTGGATCACCAAGCGGTGCATCAAGGACATAAGCCTTCTGGGAAGCCGTAAGGATAATCCTTAGATTACGGGCCCAGTCCACAAAGTTACTTCCATCATCTTTCAACTTAGCTTTCTCTAGGAACGCATTAAAATTCAGGGGTGCTACTGCGCGAGCCATGATCTACAACATAAATATAGCAAAGACAACTTAGACTATTGTTCTTAGATAATGAGTTTAGTTAATCATATTTTTAAAAAACTCCCACTCAAATTGACATCCCTCCGATCATTCGAGTGTAACATGATCCAAATCCACCAACTCAAGTCCGATCATCACGTGAGTTGAGGTGGTTTCAATGGTGAACATCTTCATGTTGATCATATCTACTATATGACTCATGTTCGACCTTTCGGTCTCTTGTGTTCCGAGGCCATGTCTGTACATGCTAGGCTCGTCAAGTTTAACCCGAGTGTTCCGCACGTGTAACATGGCTTACACCCGTTGTATGCGAACGTAGAGTCTATCACACCCGATCATCACGGCGTGTCTCGAAACGACGAACTTTCGCAACGGTGCACACTTGGGGAGAACACAATTTATCTTGAAATTTAAGTGAGGGATCACCTTATAATGCTACCGTCGTCCTAAGCAAAATAAGATGCATAAAAGGATTAACATCACATGCAAATCATAAGTGACATGATATGGCCATGAACTTGTGCTTTTGATCTCCATCTCCAAAGCACCGGCATGATCTCCATCGTCACCGGCATGACACCATGATCTCCATCATCTTGATCTCCATCAACGTGTCGCCATAAGGTTGTCGCGCCGACTGTTGCTTCCACGACTATAGCTAACGTTTAGCGATAAAGTAAAGCATTACATAGCGCTTAATGATTGACACGCAGGTCATACAATAATTAAAGACAACTCTATGGCTCCTGCCAGTTGCCGTACTCATCGACATGCAAGTCGTGATATTCTATACATCACATGATCATCTCATACATCACATATATCACATCATGTAATTGGCCATATCACATCACAACATACCCTGCAAAAACAAGTTAGACGACCTCTAATTGTTGTTGCAAATTTTACGTGGCTGCTACGGGTTTGCAAGAACCGTTCTTACCTACGCAAAACCACAACGTGGTGTAGTGATTGCTTTTTGATCTTCTAAAAGAACCCTCTTCATTGAACCGATTCAACTAAAGTGAGAGAGACAGACACCCGCCAGTCACCTTTATGCAACAAGTGCACGCAGCGGTGAAACCAGTCTCGCGTAAGCGTACGCGTAATGTCGGTCCAGGCCGCTTCATCTCACAATACCGCGGAATCAAGTATCAACTAGTAACGGCAAGCAATATGTATACACCCACGCCCACAACTCGTTTGTGTTCTACTCGAGATCTCATCTACGCATAGACCTAGCTCTGATACTACTGTTGGGGAACGTTGCATGGGAAACAAAAAATTTCCTACGCACACATAAGATCTATCCATGGTGATGAGCATCTACGAGAGGGAGAGTGAATCTACATACCCTTGTAGATCGCTAAGCGGAAGCGTTAATAAACGCGGTTGATGTAGTCGAACGTCTTCGCGATCCAAATCGCCGAGCGTCCCGCGATCCAATCACGATCCTTCCGATCTAGTGCCGAACGGACGGCACCTCCGCGTTCAACACACGTACGGCTTGATGACGCCTTCACCTCCTCGATCCAGCGAGCGATGGTGAAGTAGTGGTTGAGTTCCAGCAGCACGACGGCGTGGTGATGGTGGTGAGGAACAATCTCTGCAGGGCTTCGCCAAGCGCTACGGAGATTATGACGGAGGAACTAGAGGGCTAGGGTTGCCGGCACACGGCTTGGGAAATCCTGATGTATCCCGTGTGCTAGCCCTGCCCCTCTATTTATATGTTGAGCCTTGGGGTCTAAACTTGGAGTAAAAGCCTTCTCCGGGTCGGTTTTGCCCGCACAAGGTCGGTTTGGCCCGCAGGAAAAGAGTCCAATTTGGACCCTGCCGAATCGTGCACAGCCGCTCACAAGCGGTAGTACCGCTTCACACAAGCGGTAGTACCGCTTGGGCGGTAGTACCGCTTCACACAAGCGGTAGTACCGCTCGGGCGGTAGTACCGCTTCACCAAGCGGTAGTACCGCTTACGCGGCAGCAAAACTACTTTTGCACTTTCCAGTACCTTGTGGGCTTTATCCCTTTGGCTCATATAAAGTGTTGCTGCACCCGAACACTTCGGTAAACATCCGGAACCCCTTCCGATGAACTTCGGAACTCTTCCGGAGATCAAAACACTATTATCACATATATCAATCTTTACCTCCGGACTATTCCGGAGATCCTCGTCATGTCCGGGATCTTATCCGAGACTTCCGAACAACTTTCGGTCACCAACATAATAACTCAATTATACTAATCGTCACCAAACGTTAAGTGTGTAGACCCTGCGGGTTCGAGAACTATGTAGACATGACCGAGACACCTCTACGGCCAATAACCAATAGCGGGACCTGGATGCCCATATTGGCTCCTACATATTCTACGAAGATCTTTATCGGTCGAACCTCTATGTCAAGGATTCAGTTAATCCCGTATGCTGTTCCCTTTGTTCTTCGGTATGTTACTTGCCCGAGATTCGATCGTCGGTATCACTATACCTAGTTCAATCTCGTTACCGGCAAGTCTCTTTACTCGTTCCGTAATACAAGATCTCGTGGCTAACACTTTAGTCACATTGCTTGCAAGGCTCATTGTGATGTTGTATTACCGAGTGGGCCCTGAGATACCTCTCCGTCATACGGAGTAACAAATCCCAGTCTTGATCCATGCCAACCCAACAGACACCCTCGGAGATACCTGTAGAGCACCTTTATAGTCACCCAGTTACGTTGCGACGTTTGATACACACAAGGTATTCCTCCGGTGTCAGTGAGTTGCATGATCTCATGGTCAAAGGAACAGATACTTGACATGCAGAAAACAATAGCAATAAACTGACACGATCAAATGCTACGTTTACAGTTTGGGTCTTGTCCATCACATCATTCTCCTAATGATGTGATCCCGTTATCAAATGACATCTCATGTCAATGGCTAGGAAACCTTAACCATCTTTGATCAACGAGCTAGTCAACTAGAGGCTTACTAGGGACACAGTGTTGTCTATGTATCCACACATGTATTTGAGTTTCCAATCAATACAATTATAGCATGGATAATAAACGATTATCATGAACAAGGAAATATAATAATAACCAATTTATTATTGCCTCTAGGGCATATTTCCAACACCGATGGGTTCACCTCCCCCGACACTCAAGAGGGCAAGGGAGTCGCCCCCGCCAGTAATGTATGACTTTGATGTCCTCGGCGCGTTCGAGGAGGAGGAGTAAGTGATTTAGCTTATCTCTGGCAAGTTTCGATTCCATCTAGTTGTCGTTCTAACTTGATTTCTTCTGCCTTGACAGGGACCCAGAACCGCTCATGCATCGGTCGAAGCGGGCCAGGCCCGCAACATCGCAGGATCCTGCGGCGAGTGCCGAGCAGGGGGTCGTAATGGCCAAAACCACTGTCATCAGCCCCCAGCCCCGCCCCCAGCGCGAGGATGTGGCGCAGACCCTGCCCACCGGCACCGGTACTGAAGTTCCTCCCCCTGAGCTTGATAAAGAGGTGGGGGAGTCCCGCCAAGAATAAGATCGCCAAGAGGTGGACCCTGCTGTGGTCCCCCCGTCAACCAGCGTTTCGGGGAGTGCCTCTCCGACAAGGGCCTCCACTGATGAGCCTGCTCGCACGGAGGTCATCTCGACAAGCAGGGCTGAAAACGACCGCGCGCTGGTAACGCAAGCTGTCGGGGGAGGAGACGCCCCTCCTCAACAGACGCTAACGGGTAATCCTCTCGTCTTCAGGCATCTTCCATGGAACGTTTCTCTTTTTCTTTTCTTTTTTGTCTTCTTGAATGTGACACCCTGGTTTTCGCTCCTGTTTTCTTTCCTTTGCGGGATCCGACTCCCGTCTTTTTTTTCGACATTCTTGGATTTTCTCTCGCTCTTGGGTATATGAAGATGGTCATTTAGTCGTGCCTTCCCTATCCAACCAGAGATTCTCTTCAGACCAACCTTGTCACCAAGATATTTTCTCAGGATTTTACCGTCGAAACCCTACCTTCCGAGTTATTGGAAGGGAAACCCTAATTCCTTCTGTTACAAAGGAACCTCCATTCCCTTTGATCTATTGCCTCCCAAACTTTTCCCTGAGACTCTCCCATCTCTATAAACCCTGGATATGCAAAAATATTGCCAAGTCATTTGCAATATTTTTCATTTAAAATTAATTCCTTTTTCTGCCAGTTAAAGGAATTAAATCTAGGAAAATATCTATTCATCTCCAAAGTTTATGAAAACTTGTGGAGATATTCATTGTGATCATATTGAGCTCCCATAAAAATATTGGCCATAAATAAATAAGGGAAATTGCATTTTCCTATTTAAAGCCAATATTGCAATTTGGGCACTTTCCAAAGGAGCTACCATTTTGGTAGTCAGGAAAAATCCCAAATAATTTGTGGAGATTCTCCTATCTATATCTTCACCATTTCCATCAAGAACCCAAGTTCCATAGTTCAAATTTTGAGTGCATCATCCAGTTTTTATTTCTGGACTTATTTTGAGGTTGTGAAGCAACTATATTTTATATTGCTTCAAAAATTCTCAAATTAATCCAGGACCTCAAATTCCATATATGATGTGAGTATGCCAAAATTCACATCATTTCATCTAGCCAATTTCTCCCAAAAATTCCATCAAGTTTCTGTCCAGATTCTAGCTCCGTGAAGGAAGTACCATTTTGGTATATCCAAATGAGCTGAAATTTTCCCAGTACCTCCATATTTCCAAATCATCACTCACCACAAAAATTCAGCTCATTCCATCAAGCCAATTGAGCAAAACATCAAAACCTAGTTTCTGGACCAAATTTAGCATTTCAAAGGAAGTGCATTCAAACTTGCTCCATATGACCTCAACTTTTGCCAGTATCTACACCTTCCTACCACATTTCCCTGTGACAACTTGCCCAGCTCGTTGGCAAATTTCTATGACCACAACTTCCTCCCCAAGTTTCTGTCCAAAAACTTTCCTGGATCCCCTCGACCCATCTAGACCTTTCCTGGCTTCTCCAATGACCCATTTTGTCTATTTGAGCAGTGGTGCACCTGTTTGACAAGGTTGGACAGGCAGGAAAGTGCCAGAGCTCGTAGTGCGCGTGGTGACCACGCAGCCACCGTGCAGAAACGGTGCTCTGCACTTTGTCAGCTCCGTCCGGTCGTCTCCGGCCAGTCCCCGCTTGTCCAAACATGTCCGGCGACTCCGCACCACCCACGTACCCCTCTCCCGCACCTTCTCCTCTCCGATTTCTCCTTCTCCACGCCACGGCGATCGCCACCGCGGTACTGTCGCCCTGTGAACCTTCGGTGTCGTCTCCCTCCGCTAGCCTCTTCCTCCTGAGCCGTCCCCTCCCTCTGCAACTCGTCAGGTCGGCCGCTCCCCGACGCCCGCATCCAGCCAGCCACGCCACCCGCAAGCTCCAGTGCGCGGATAAGCCAGCCATGGTGGCCGAGCTTATCCGGCGAGCTCACCCGCCTATAAATAGGTCGCTCCCGAGTCCCTCGAGCTCACCAGCCCCTCTCCACCATCCTAGCACCCGCCCCACCTCTCCACCAAGCTCGGGGAGCCCTCCTGCTCCTCCACAGCCGCCAAGGCCGTCGGCGAACCTCGCTTTAATTCTTGCTACCCCGGCCTTCCCCTCTTTCCCCGAGCTCCCCCCACCGGACCCTCCACTCCACGGCGGTCATCCCCACGTCCTTTCCTGGCCAATTCCACCACCGGAGCCCCTCCTCCACCGCCGGCCGCGGCCAACTCTGGCCACCCCGGCGCCCTCTCCACCACCCACGGGCGCGGGATGGAGCGGGGCATCCATCCCCGGCTACGCCCAAGCCCGCCGTGGCCTCCAGTCGCCAGCAAGTCGATGGCTGACGCGGCCTCTGCCTCCTCTGTTCGGGCGGGAGGATGGAGAAGAACCTGCCGGGCGGGCCCCTCCTGTCATGGGGACAGCGAAGGGGTAAGTGGAGCCATACTCTGGTCGGTTGCGCTTTCAGTGCACTGAAGGCGTACTTCTCTACGACGTGTGGTTAGAGTGCGCTTTCACTTACTAAAAGCGTATTTTCCAGAATGCGCTTTCAGCCCAGCCCCGCCGGCCGAAGTGGTTATTTTGTGAACGTTCGCTGGTTAGGAGCAGAGACGAACAGTTTTCTGTTTGTTTCCTGCCTAACGAACGAACGGCCGTTTCTCTTCAACCGTAACTCCGATTCAGGTGAATCCAACGCCCACATCTTCAGTTCGTCGAGCCCGTTCCGATGGTATCATTTTCATAATGTTTGCACACTGTGAAAATGAAAATTTTGCCCCTGCCCTTCAATCAGCCCCTCCGAGAGAGAACCCTTTCCGGCGAATTTTCCGCGAGGTGATCGCACTTCTTTCCGGAGTATTGCTTCACCCCCAGGCAAGCCGACCATCTGATATGTGCCCTAAAGCATTGCTCTGTGTTATTCTTGCGTGTTTCAATTAATATGCTTATGCTTGTATGCGTAGTGGTGAGCTGTATGTGACGCTAATGAACCCTTGCTTGCCTTTCTTTGATGACGGCACCACGCATGTGTTCTGAGCTGCTTTCAGCCGTCCGGGGTGGATGCCGACTTTATGTTCTCTTTTCAACAACTGGCCCGTGTTCTGAGCTGCTTTTCGGCCGTCTCGGGCAGCTGTTGAATTTCTTTCTGTAGCGGTGACCCTATGCTCTGAGCTGTTCTTCGGCCGTCTTAGGGAACCGCTACCCTCTTTTTATCAACACCGTCTCATGCTCTGAGCTGCTTTTCAGCCGTCTTGAGCCGGGATTGAGTTATTCCGGTAACGTCCCAGATCTGAGTTGTAAAGACCGTTCTGGTGGCTACTGGTTTATTTGCCGGTTTCATGCAAGGGTTCAGATGGTCGTAGCTTACAGCTAGAACTTGTAAAGTGATAACTTGCCATTTAAATATTGTCTCACTAATGACTCGTTGTGATATTGTCTGGAGATAGGTTGTTATGCTTTTCATAATTGTTACATCATGCTTTGTTACTGTTATTGCTATAATAAGAAATGTGACTTAATAATGACAACCTCCTCCGTTGGCTGGATCGAGTTATAGTGCCACCTATCCGGACTTATTCGTGCAGCCACATTTGCCGGTATGGGACGGCCTTGACTTGGTCTAACCTCGTGCTCTTTTACCGGTACCACCAAAGAGGGAAGGTTATGCGTGCGCGCTACCCTGGCCCGGTAGACGACGATAACCTTGTGAGCCCAGTTGAATTTTTGCGCGCGGTCCCCATTTGGGATAGTTTGTTTGGCCACGACGGTGGCAGGTGTCACGGGGTGACACAGGGGCCACCCAGGACATGACCCTGGGAGGGTATGATTGTCGGTGGTATGGTAGAGGAGTCACAGGTTAGGCAAGTTTTGTTGGAGCAGCACCGGTCCACCCGAATGGGAGTACGAGGCCAGGAGCTCCATAGTGTGGGTAAAATGTGCAACCTCTGCAGAGTGTAAATCTATTCGAATAGCCGTGTCCTCGGTCATGCACAGTTCGTACTAGGCCACTATTTGGTCTATGTCGAGTCTGGAGGAACAAACTACATAAAATTGTTGCTAAGACTGAACCAGAGAATGGTAAGGCTTGTCAGACTTGCAGTGCAGATGCATGGACATCCGATGATGTCAGGGATATGAATGTCAGCCATGCGATGGCTATGAGATGGGTGGTCAGGTGACCGTAAGAGTTAGATTGGATTTGGTTATGACTTGGATTAGATCATGAATATTTGGAGTATGAATTCATTACCCGATATGCTTTATCTTCGTCATGCTGTTCTTACTTCAGTAGTAATATTGATAGATAATCTTGCTATGACATGATGATTAATGTTGCTAGATGATTAACCTTGCTAGATAATCCTGCCTTAGTAAGATAGCTAATATTGTTAAGATAATGAATGCATGCTTTAATGCCATGGATTGCATTGCTTGGTGTATATGTTGGTTTGGTTTGCTTGCGAGTACATTCAAAAGTACTCAGCGGCCTTCAATGTGGCCAGGTTCACCTAAGGATCCGATGTCCACTAGCGAGGAGCCGGAGTATTCGCGGGCTAGAAGAGTAACCCAGTCAGATCCCTGTGGATTGGAGCCGCACCAGGACCCTGCCGCCTTAGATAGAGCTTTTCCGCTGCCAGCACCCTTGTAATATGTCATGTAAGACCTATATATATCTATTAATAGAAAGCTTGTGTTCATGATACTGGTTGTAAAAGCACATGCCAGAGTGATTTTCTTGGGCTGGTATGTGCGGCGACCGTCTGACTACAGTGGTATTCAGGCGGGCGCCACATTGAACTTGACTTGTGATTTTGAGTTCTACCTCACCCTTGTTTCCGCCTCGACCCACAACTCAATCCTCCCCTGACGAAGGCAAAGTCCTTGTGGAGGTGGCCAATATTGCAAAGGATGCCACCGAGGAAGCCGCCAAGATCGCCGCTGCAGAGGGCCCCGCGCAGGTTGCCGAGGAGACCGAAACACTCCCTGATGGGTCTGAGAGGTCCACGGGCAGCACGTCCGACCCCGCCAAGATGGATGCGGAGAAGACGCCCGCCAATACCGACACGCCGACTCCCGGCAACCAACTTGTGGCGCCAACCTTGCAAGTTCCGTCAAGCAGCTTGGCGTTAATCGCCCCTCAGCACTGGTCTGGAGCCCCCAGTTCCTCCAGCACCGCGAGGCCAAATTTCGATGAAGAAATAGCCCGGATCTTGCTCCCTTTGGTCCAAAGAACCGACGAATCCGATGCAGCTGACAATGTCGAAGATCTTGCCTTCATGGAGATCATGGCCGTTGGTTTCAAAGGTGTCCAGGAATGGTACAGTCGGAGGTGGGGCAAGGTGCATGAGGAGCGCAAAGCCGTGGATCTGGTTGGCCGGAAGCTGAGAGAGAAGGCGGATGAGCTGCGCACATGGTATAGTCAGCAGGCTCGCAACCTTAATGCCGCCACCGAGAAAGCAGCGATCCGTGACGGCAAGTTGACAGAGCGCGAAACGCTGCTCAACGCCAAAGAGAAGGATCTTGCTGCACGGGAAGGAGCCCTTGCCGCCACTCTTCGTGGCAAGGATGATGAGATTGAAGCTCTCCTTAAGTAGCGGACCCAAGAGCTGGAGGACGGGCACAAGAAATCCATCAAAGCCCAGGTCCTGGAGAATGCCGCCAAGCTTAAGGAGGCTGCTCACAAGGCTGCTGCCGCCAACTTCGCCAAGGCAGAACCAGAATCCCAGGTGGTCAAATTTAAGGAACATCTTGTCAGCAGTGGCAAAGAAATCGAGGCTCTCAAGGATGAAGCGCTGAAGGCAGCCCGCACTCTAGGGGACTTGCAAACGCAGCTGTTGTCCAAGAACTAGGATCTTGATGCCTCCGCCAAGACGATTGGGGATCTAAAATCCCAATTGGCCACCGTGGTAGCAGCTTCAGAATCTGCCAAGGAGAGGGAGAGGGTCTTGACGGAGAAGCTGGAGAAGGAAGAGGCCTTGAAGAAGGAGGCTGAGAACAACTATGCCCTACTGCACGAGAACCTCTCCCTCTGGACCGACAGGCTTGTCAATGCTGCCGAGCGCATCAGCTCCCAGATCGCAGAGATGGATACGAAGAGCTGGGGTTTCACTATCAACGACAAGGAGGCCACCAACGTCAGGCTGACCAAGTTCTTCGAGGGTCTTATTGACGCCTTGAAGATGTATCATGAGGACAGGTCTGCTTCCTTCGCTGATGAATCCTGGAAGTTTGCACGCGAAATCGTGTACAGGGTGCTGCTCAAGATCGCTCATCGCAATCCCGTCCTTGATCTCTCTGGGGTCTTCAGGAGGTTGCTGGCGAGTACCGACGTCACTACTGCTGACAAGATCACTGCCCCTCTCGCCGACAAGGTTCTCCAAATCCCCAGGGTTCAGGACGATCGTCGGGATTAAGTTTGCCGTTACACCCATCACTGCGCTGCATGTGAAAGATACATTTGATCTTATATTAGCCCTGCACTACTTCTGTGATGTAATATAACTTGTGTTGCTTGAACGTGTGTGCGTTATTCCCCTTGTTTTATTTTGCCTTTGTATGAACGTGTTCCCTATGCTTATTAGGAAACTTGCCGGTGCGCACACTTGCCGCGAGCGCTTCAAGGAACAGGTCCTTAGCAGCCTGCTGGAAGTGCCGCTGCCTGCAAGGCTACTTGCCGGGACAGAACGCAGCTGCTAGGCTTGCCGAGCGGACTCGAGGCAAGCTAGAGCGCAGACCGATCACAACAAGGTTCCTCTCGCGTGCAGGTTTCTCATACAGAGCACATAATCGTTCAAGGGAAATCGCGAATGTAACAAGAAAAAACTTTCAAAGTTTTTCAACTTAGCTTTTCCTTGCGCTGTTTCTCTCATTGCATAAAATGATCACTTGAACGTCATTAAAATGGTACCCCATCTCCACTCCCCCCGGGAAACTTGCATGCGAGGGATCCTTCTGTCCTTTTAAGAAAAAGAAAGAAGAGAAAAGAGTGGGTTGGGAACCTTGACGGTTCATTAGTCATTCCATACAAACTAAAGTGTGAATCACAACACCATATGCATCCACATATAAATGAATATGTACGAGGAGTTGCGAAAACACTTAGATTTATTATGCACATGATCTGCGCCTGGCGTTGTACAAAGGGTTACATGTCTTGCCGACAAAGCTTGTACAAAAGGGGTTGCCGGGAGGTCCGGCAACTGCGCCTCACGGGTAGAACTTGCGAAGATGCTCAATATTCCATGAGTTCTGCACTGGGGTGCCATCTTCGGTCTCCAGATGAACTGCGCCAGGTCTGATGAATTGTACCACCCGGTAAGGGCCTTCCCACTTTGGCATCAACTTGTTTGATCCCTTGGCGGACTAAACATGCCGAAGAACAAGGTCCCCTTCCTCAAGGCTTCGGGCATGCACTTTGTGGCAATGATAGCGGCGCAAGGCTTGCTGGTAGCATGCAGCTCGCACAGCTGCCCGAAGACGATCTTCCTCAAGGAGCGTCACGTCATCTTGCCGCAACTGCTCTTGCTCAGCTTCATCGTAAGAGAGTACTCGAGGTGACCCGTATATGAGTTCTGTGGGGAGTACCGCTTCTGCACCGTAGATTAGGGAGAAGGGCGTTTGGCCGGTAGCTCGATTTGGTGTCGTTCTGAGTGACCAAAGAACCGCCACAACTCATCAATCCAGTGTCTTCCACACTTGCGCAGCTTGTCAAAGGTTCTTGTCTTGAGGCCATGCAGCACTTCAGCATTCATCCTTTCCGCCTGGCCGTTGCTTCTCGGGTGAGCAACAGACGCAAAACAGATTTTGCTGCCAAGGTCTTGGATATACTGCATGAACGTGCGGCTCGTGAATTGTGTGCCGTTGTCGGTGATGATTCTGTTAGGAACCCCAAAACGGCAAACTAATCCTTTGAAGAACTTGACGGTTGATTGCGCTGTCACCTTTCTCACCGGCTCCACTTCGGGCCACTTTGTGAACTTGTCGATGGCAACGTACAAGAACTCAAAGCCCCCGGCAGCAAAATATCGAGCCCCCAGACCGAAAAGGGCCAGGAGAGAGGGATTGTTTGGAGAGCTTGAGCTGGCTGATGTATGTTTTTCGAATGGAACTAGCATGCTTCATACTTGGTTACTAGCTCAGTCGCATCCTGGTGGGCAGTGGGCCAATAGAAGCCTTGCCGGAATGCTTTGCCGGCAAGTGCCCTTGATCCTATGTGAGAGCCACATATGCCTCCATGTATCTCTGCCAACAGCTTCAGCCCGTCTTCCCGGCAAATGCACTTCAATTTCACACCGTTTGGTCGCTTTCTATATAGAATGCTGTCCACAAACTGATACATACTTGACTAACGGGCTACTTTCTCAGCTTCTTCTTGCTCATCGGGAAGTTCTCCTGTTTGAAGGAAACAGACTATCTGCTGTGCCCATGCCGGAGCCTGTGGCTCGACGACAAGGACTAAAGGCATATCTTCGGCCGCGGGAGCGCTTGCTTCTGCTGCAAGAACCTGGGGTTCTGCGCTAAGCAGCTGCTCACCGGTAACCGTGTTGTTGTTCTCGGCAACATCTTTGCCGGCGGCTGCTGGGGGCTCTGCCGGAAAATACTTGCCGGTATTCAACTTCCTTCTCTTACTGGCCTGCGTTGACGGGGTGACTGTTGGTTGATTCAAATGGAGCGCAAACATTCCCGATTCCACGGGAAGCTTTTGTTTTCAGCAATGCTGTTTTCCGCACGAGGGACGTGCTCTGTTTGTAACCCGCCAAAGTGTTCTTCCAATTTCCTCACTTCTTCCACATATGCTTCCATCAACGGGCTCTGGTAATCTTTGTTTATTTGCTTTACAACAAGCTGCGAGTCACCACTGATGATCAATTTTTTGATCCCAAGGTCTACTGCGATCCGAAGACCGGCAAGAAGTCCTTCGTACTCAACAGTGTTGTTCGTGGCTTGCTCCCTGGGAAAGTGCATTTGAACCACATACTTGAGGTGCTCTCTGGCGGGTGCGACAAGCAGCACTCCGGCACCGGCGCCTTAAAGTGAGAAGGCACCGTCAAAGTATTTGATCCACTCCTTGGTTGTCTCTTTGCCGGGGAGAGCTGTTTCTTGAGTCTCTTCGTCTCGCGTTGGTGTCCATTCAGCAATGAACTCCGCCAAGGCTCTGCTCCGTATGGTTGAAGTGCTTTCAAACTTAAGTGCAAAGCTCGACAATTCCAACGCCCACTCCACTATCCTGCCGGTTGCCTCTAGATTTCTCAAAATGCGTTGCAACGGGAAGCGAGTGACGACAGTGATTTCGTGTGCTTGGAAGTAGTGGCGCAGCTTTCTCGAGGCCATAAGGAGGCCAAAAAGCAGCTTCTGGACGCCAGAGTATCTTGATCTAGCCCCCTGCAGAAGGGAACTAACAAAATACACGGGTCGCTGCACCATTTTCTTCTTCGGCAGTGTTTGTTGATTCTGTTCATTTGTTTGTGCTGTTTCTGGCTTGTCAGTATCAGGTCTTGTCGGAGAAGATCCTGGTTTGTCGCCAGTCGGGCTTGCCGCGGCTACTTCCTCATCATTAACCTCCCTCTGCGCCATTAATGCAGCACTAGCCACTTGGTTCGTTGCCGCTACGTATAGCTGCAACGGCTCTTGCGGTCTAGGCGCAACTAGTGTTGGCGCGGAGGAGAGGTATCTTTTCAAGTCCTGCAGCACGGCCTCCGCTTTCAAAGTCCATTTCATCGGACCTGCCTTTTTCAAAATTTTGAAAACGGCAGGGTGCGCTTGGCGGATCTTGAAATGAATCTACTTAAGGCCGCAACACACCCGGCAAGACACCGCAAATCTTTGACACTTTTTGGTGCCTGAATCTGCTCAATTGCTTTGATCTTGTCAGGATTTGCTTCAATTCCTCGTTGAGATACAAAGAATCCGAGAAGCTTGCCGGATGGAACGCTAAACACACATTTCTCGGGATTGAGCTTTAGATTGATCTTGCGCAAATTTGCAAATGTCTCTTCTATATCTTGAATGAGGGTGGATTTGTCCTTGGTCTTGACCACTATATCACCCATGTACGCTTCCACATTCCTGTGCAGCTGGGGCTCAAAACCAATCTGGACTGCCCTTGCAAATGTTGAACCAGCACTCTTTAATCCGAAAGGCATACGCACGAAGCAGTATGTGCCACATGGAGTAATGAATGTGGTTTTCTCTTCATCTTCCTTGGCCATGAATATGTGATGGTACCCAGAATAGGCATCAAGGAAAGAGAGCAGATCACAGCCAGAGGTGGAGTCAACAATTTGGTCAATGCGCGGCAAAGGAAAAGGATCCTTTGGACAAGCTTTGTTGATATCAGTGTAATCAATACAAAGTCTCCACTTCCCGTTCGCTTTGCGCACCACCACTAGATTCGCCAACCAAGTGGGATGTAGTACTCCTCTGACCAAGCCTGCCGTTTCAAGTTTCTTGATTTCTTCGGCAATGAATTGTTGCCGCTCCAAAGCTTGCTTCCGGACTTTTTGCTTGACGGGCCGAGCGTGGGGACAAACGGCAAGGTGGTGCTCAATTACCTTCCTGGGAACACCGGGGATGTCAGATGGTCGCCATGCAAACACATCAACATTTGCCCGCAGGAAGGCAACGAGCGCGCTTTCCTATTTGTTGTCAAGGGTGGCACTGATGGTGAAGGTACCGTTAGTGCCATCCTCCCTCACCGGCACCTTCTTGGTCGCCGGTGCAGTGGCTCTGGGCTTCTTGCCGATGGAGCACTCCGGCAAGTTCTCAACGGGTGCGCAACACTCGGAAGAGGTGCGCTTCCTGGAATCCTTGCTAGAGGCCTTGCCGGACTTCTTGCTTTCCTTCTTCTTGGCGGGAGCTGGCGCTTTGGTGGCCTCTGCTGCGACTGTATCTCTGTACATCTTGTTGACGCAGATAACTGCATCTTTCTTGTTGGAGTTGATGGAAATGATACCCATCGGCCCTGGCATCTTCAATGTGTTGTAAGCATAATGAGATGCTGCCATGAACTTTGCCAATGCTGGGCGGCCAAGAATTCCATTATACGGCAAGGGGATTTTGACAACGTCAAACACAGTCTTTTCTGTCCGGTAATTCAACTCCCCGCCAAACGTCACCGGCAATGTGATCTTTCCCTTGGGCTGGGCTCTTCCTGGGTTTATTCCTTGAAACGTGCATGTCTTCTCAAGCTCTTCGTCGGGAATCTGCAGCCTCTTGATAACCTCCAGAGAGATCAGATTCAGGCCGGCCCCACCATCAACTAATATTTTTGTTACTTGGAGGTTGCGAATTTTTGGTGAAACCAACAACGGCAAACACCCGACCGCAGTTACGCGATCAGGGTGGTCCTCAGCATAAAAAATGATAGGCGTGTGTGACCATTTGAGTGGTTTTTGAGAGCCCATTGCTGGTTCTGCTACATTGACCTCACACGCCCACTGCTTAAGCTGGTGGTGAGAGGAGTGCAAAGATGCTCCTCCGTCAACGCACATGGCATCAGTTGCCTTCTGGAATTCTTGTTCGCTGGTCTCATCATCATCCTCTTCATCACTCCCATCATCTTCCTCTTTCTTATCTCGGCCTCTAGCAGGCTTCTCCTTCTGCTGCTTGGCCTTGCCGCGGCGGCCTCCTCGACCGCCACGGCCCTTTTTACCAGATCCACCGGTACCATCTTAACCTTTCTCATTGTCACACTTTTCGTATTCAGCTTTCTGTTTCTCAACAAGGTGCTCGACATGCCAGGACTCTTGGAGATCGTGGCCTTTGGTGCGGTGAATCTTGCAGTATGGCCCATCGGACTTGCTGGCCTTCTCGTTCGCCGCCGCCTCCTGGCAAGCGGCGCATACAGCGGCCTCCTTCTGGAGTTTTCATTCTTGGCCTTCTTGGCGGACTCGGAGTTGCCGGAGCCTTCGACAGCCATAACAGTTTTGCCTTTGCGCTTCCTGTTGCGCTTTCGGCCTTTCTTCCTCGGGGTGGCAGCATCATCATCCTCAGAATCTACCTCGGCACCAGCGTCCTCCCCGGGAAACCTCCTTCCTTCCTCATCACGTGCACACTTATCCACCAAAGTGTAGAGCTCATTGACGGTCTTGGGCAACTTGATGTTCATTTTCTCCCGCATCCTCCGATTGCGCACATTCGTGTGAAAGGCGGCAATCACGGCTGCGGGGTGCACATCTGGGATATTGCGGTGCACGCGACTGAACCTTAGGATATATTTGCGCAAAGTTTCACCATCTCTTTGTGGGATCACCTGTAGGTCACTGGGCTGTCCAGGGGCCTTGTGGCCTCCGGTAAAGGCACCAATGAATTCATTGCAAAGATCTGACCAGGAAGAAATGGAGTTCTCTAGCAAGTTCATCAGCCAAGACCTCACGTTGGGTTTTAGTACCAATGGGAAGTAGTTGGCGAGGATTTTTTCATCTCTTCCCCCAGCAGCTTGCACAACAATCGTGTAGATGCCCAGAAACTCTGCCGGGTTCAGCTTGCCGTTGTACTTTTCTGGTACTTCTGGCTTGAAGGCCTAGACGGACGGCCATCGGACTTGCCGTAGCTCACGGGTGAAGGCAGGACACCCAACCTCGTAAGGCAGGTACCCGCCAACCCCTGGCACAGGCTCATCAATGATGGGGCCGTTGTGCGCGTCGGATTGACGGCGCGCCTCCCGGCGCCATTCGAAAGGTGGTGCGGGCGTCTTCTGCCCGCCTGTCTCGCAGCACCTACCGCTGGTCTTGCCGCGCTCACGGATCTGAAGAGGCCATCGACACCTCGTCGGGCTCGAAAGATCGTCGATTCTGCTGCGGTTGTTGGCGCTGCTGCTGCTAAGACTGTTGCCACTGAGGCGATTGCACCATTAGAGCAGTACCGTCAACGCGGCCACCAGCTGGAGCCGCTGGTGTTGTTTGCGAACGCCGTGAGGGTTCCGCTTGCTGTGATTTGCTGGCCTCGGCGAACCCAATCAAGCTTTGGATGGTGGCTCTCCATTCATCCATCTTCTCTGCCGCTGGAGGGAAGTTCAGCAGCATCTGGGCTTGCGCCATTGCTTCTGCCGCTGTGGCTGGCATGGCCGAAAGCGAAGAGCGCGATGTCGCTCTACTCCTGGCGGAGCCAGCAGGAGCGCCATCGCGGTCTTGCTGCCGTGGCACATGATCAGCAGCGGGTCGCCGTGGCAGAGGCGGTGCCTGAGGATCCGGGATTTGATCAACAGGGGTCTTGCCATGAGGTCGCCGATGGCCGGAGTCGTTGGCACCGCTCGGGGCTGTTCCGCGCCCGTTGTGCGAGGGACGCAATGTCTATCCCTAAGCTGCACCCTTGGACACTGCCGCAGCGGGATCTTGGCTCGCGCCGGCCCGGGCACTGCCGCTCTGGTGGCTGCGTTCGTCGGCGCGGCGAGGAGGAGGAGGAGGAGGAGGACGTCCGTCTGCTCCGCCCGCGCTGTCGTGGCTCCGTTCGCCAGAGGGTCGAGGAAGCTGACTACCTCCAGCGCGTCCGTCTCCTGCGCCGGCAGCGGTGGGCACGACGACCGCGCCGCCTGCGCTGGTCGTGCCAACCGTGGTATCCGCACCGCCCGCATTGGCCGCGCCGCCTGCGGATGCGTGCGGGGTGGCCGTCATCGTGATGCCCTTCTTCTTGGGCGCCATCGACGACGAGGAGGGCGATGAGGAAGTTGATGAGGAAGATGAAGAAGACGCGCAATCCACTGACTCAGGTTCGCGCAAGCGCTCCCCCTACCTGGCGCGCCAAAGATGTCGTGGGTACGACCATCTATGGGGCCATGTAGCCCCTTGTGGTTCGGCAAGGGAGATCGATGTGCACAAAGAGCAGAATCAATGGAAGGCGCAAGGGATTTACCCAGGTTCGGGCCGCTGAGAAGCGTAAAACCCTACTCCTGCTTTTGGTGTATTAGTAGTGTGGAAGCACAGTACAAGGAGCGCTTCTCCCGGCAAGGTACCGGGAGGAGCAGCTACATGAGATGTGCTTGTGCTTGAAAAGGGGTCTGAATCCTCTAAACTGTTGCCTTGGCCCTCCTTTTATAGCTCAAGGGGTCACCACAGTGGCAAAACAGTAATTACATAGCGATTAGATAGCAAACAGTGCTATCATACCTAACTCTGCCAGTTTAGGACAAAGGCATTAAATGCACCGTTAGGTGTCATGTGGAGAGGTAGTCCCGGCAAGGTTTCTGCACCGCTCACCCTGCTACCTCGTATTATTCTGACACGCCTCCTGGACGGGTGTCATTAGGGGCAAATCCTGCCCCAGCGTGCTGACACGTGCCCGACAAGCCTCACCAACCAGCCTGCGTGGTCGACACCTCATACATTAGTGAACATCTGTGCGGTGAGGTGGAGCGCTGGAGGGCTGGTAGAAGCTTGTCGGTACGGAGCTTGCCGGGTCTTCCCCTTGCCGGGTTAGTCTTGTCGGCAAGAAATGTCTTCATCTTCGGTGCTAGTTGAGCATTTGTTGATGTTGTGTCTCAAGCTTCTTCCCAGTGGCTTCCGCAACTGGGTCCTGATTCTCGTAGCTTGGCAGGTCCGGCAAGCCTTGGCTGGTAAGGAGGCTGCTACTGTCTGTGCATAAGTCAGGGTATAAAAATACCCATGTTTTATACACCGACACACAAACATATTTCCGTTTGCTTGTTTGCTTGTTTGATTGCTTCACCACTATGGCTAGTTCTTCGCTTGTTACTATTACCCCCGAAATGAAGTGCTCAATTTTAAACAAAGGGGAGGAGAGAATTTAAAAGATGCTTGGTATAGGATATGCGATGCACAAAATAGATCAACTCGTAAGCAATCCACTACCGTTCTTCTTCGTAATTTTAATGTGGGAATCACTACTTGGTATAGATTTGTGCTTCACACTATTACCAGAGGGAATTTCTTGATGTGTCCCACTTTATATTCTTTCAATGCTATGGGAAATTTAGTGGGTTCACCCCCTATCATTATTAATGAAACGGCATTGACTTTGGAGCATGTTATGCAAAGGTTAGAAGCTATTGAAAATAAGATATCTACTATTGAACATCTTGAGAATTTAGATAAAAAGGTCCATAATCATATTACTCAATTTGGTTCTAAGGTGGGAATTGCTTTGAAAACTTTAAAGGAAAAGGAACCAATAATTAACGAAAGGATAGAACAAAGTCCCGCTAGAATTGATAAGTTAGAGGAGATTATCAATAATTTGGGTTCCGCTTTTTCCTCCGCTAAAACCATTGATAGGACTTCACCCAATAAAAATTGCAAGTTTATGTATGTTCCTAAGAATAAGGGTGCTACTTCTAGCAAGGTGAATGAGGATCTTAAAATGATTAGTGTGCACCCCAATTTCATTGATATAATGAAGGAACCTATCTATAAGAGAAAAATTCTTAATTTTGTGCCTAGGAGCTGATGATACGAAATTCCTATGTTAATCCTCCTAGAAAGAGTGGGTGTGTAATTGAGGATTTGGAAACCAAGGATGACAACACTTGAAACTATGCATTATGCCTAGTTAGGGGCATAAAACAATAGCGCTTGTTGGGAGGCAACCCAATGAATAAAATAAATTTTTGTTTTACCTTCTGTTTTTGTGTGTTTACATAATTATAGCCTCTGTTATTATTGTGTTTTTATCTTTTAATTAGTGTTTGTGCCAAGTAATGCCTTTGGGATGATTTGGAAGATAGTATAATTGATGCTGTTTGAAAACAGAAACTTTTGCATCCAGTGCTGGTATTCTAATTTTTCTCTGGAATGTCTGAACCTTCTGAATTTTTTAAAAAATATTTTTATATGAATTTCCCACTTTGTCCTAATTTTTCAGAATTTTTGGAGTTACATAAGTATGACGTTAATTCAGATCTTTACAGACTGTTCTGTTTTAGACAGATTCTGTTTTTGTTGCATAGTTTGCTTATTTTGATGAATCTATGGATCGTATAGGGGGGTATGAGTCATGGAGAAGTTGGAGTACAGTAGCATTATTCCAATATTAAATATGAATCAATTTATAACAGTACCTAAAGTTTAAGATTTGTTTGTTATACTAACGGATCTCACGAGGTTTCTGTTGAGTTTTGTGTGCTGAAGTTTCCAAGTTTTGGGTGAGACTACGATGGATAAAGGAATAAGGAGCAGAAAGAGCCTATGCTTGGGGATGACCAAGGAACCCCAAGGTAATATTCAAGGAATACTCAAGTGTCTAAGCTTGGGGATACCCCGGAAGGTATCGCCTCTTTTGTCTACAATCTATCGGTAACTCACTTGGAGCTATATTTTTATTCATCACATGATATGTGGTTTACTTGGAGCATCTTGTGATATAGTTTGTTTGCTTTTGTTTGCTTTTTATTTTGTCACAATCATTTTTTCTGAACACACCTTTTTGAGAGGGACACACGTTATTCGTGATTTGTTAGAATACTCTATGTGCTTCACTTATATCTTTTGAGCTAGGGAGTTGCTCTAGTGCATCACTTATATCTTTTAGAGCACGGCGGTGGTTATATTTTAAAGAAATAGTTGCACTCTCATGCTTCATTTATATCTTTTTGAGAGTCTAATGAATAGCAATGATAATATGCACGGGTTATGAATTTGGTCCTAATATGACAGGTATTCAAGAGGGATATAATAAAAACTTTCATGTAGAGCACTGAATATGATAAGTTTGATTCCATGCAATAGTTTTGCGATATTAAGATGGTAATATGTGGAAGGTGCTAGTAGATAATTGTGGTTTCGTAAGAATATTGGTGTTAAGGTTTGTGATTCCCGAAGCATGCACGTATGATCTGTCGTTATGCTAAGAAGTTGGAGCATGATTTATTCTTAATTGTCTACTTTATGAGTGGCGGTCGGGGATGAGCGATGGTCTTTTCCAACCAATCTATCCCCCTAGGGGCATGCATAGTAGTACTTTGCTTCGCGGGCTAATAAACTTTCGCAATAAGCATGTGAGTTCTTTATGACTAATGTGAGTCCATGGATTATACGCACTCTCACCTTTCCGCAATTTGCTAGCCTCTTCGGTACCGTGCATTGCCCTTTCTCACATCGAGAGTTGGTGCAAACCTCACTGGTGCATCCATACCCTGTGATATGATACACTCTATCACACATAAGAATCCTTATATCTTCCTCAAAACAGCCACCATACCTACCTATCATGGCATTTCCATAGCCATTCCGAGATATATTGCCATGCAACTTCCACCGTTCCATTTTTATGACACACATCGTCATTGTCATATTGCTTTGCATGATCATATAGCTGACATAGTATTTGTGGCCCAGCCACCGTTCATCATTTTTTATACATGTTACGCTAGTATCATTGCACATCCTGGTACACCGCCAGAGGCACTCATATAGAGTCATATTTTTGTTCTAGTTTTGAGTTGTAATTTTTTGAGTTGTAAGTAAATAGAAGTATGATGATCATCAAGACGGCACCACGTGGAAGTACTACTACCACGAGGACGCGGAGGCAAAAAGGCAGAGAAGGAAGCTCAGTCAAGTGACCATCGATGAGAAGGTGGTGCTTGCGGTCGAGAAAAAAGCATCTGAGACCAAAGAAGAGACCAAAGTTGAGTTGGTCCGCGAGGTAGTCCAGGCAGCGTTAGCTACCTACAGAAGTGAATTCGCATCTATGATTAGTACCTTGATTTCGGCTGTTGTCGATTGGATGAAGCAAAATCCAAACAAAGGGGCACAGGACTTTCCCATTCCCAGTTTCGTCGGGAGCAACTCGGTGAACATCGCACCCGCACCTACTGCTGCAACCTCACATGCTCCCAAAACTGCACCTGCTCCCGCACCCGCTCATAGTAGCCCGTCCTCCATCCGTGGCATGCTTGACGGGGCTTCCACATTGGCTGAGCTCGACGCCCTCACGGTAATTACGTGTCGCACCCTCATCAACATATCTATAATCTTCCGTTTCTGTTGCCTTTCGGATGTCTGACACACCGCACACATGTCTTCGCAGGCCAACAAAAATCCATGCACCCTACTCTACCACATCAACGGCCAGTTGGTGGGTGTGGGAAAGGGTACGATAACGAAGCCTAAGAAGCGCTTGTTCCACGGCCGGCGGATGCCCGATAACGTCTTTAGGGTTTCCGTGGCGAGTGTGAAAGCTGCCTACGAGGGTTTGGCTCCCCCGCTATGAACCGGGGGAGAGGATGACGAGAGCCCGGCGCAGCTGGGCCAATGCAAGAATTGGCCGTTGCTGTGGCCGAAGAATCTTCTTCGTGTGGACGCGGCCGGGAGCACACCAACGACAACAATACCGATTCAAGGTATGACCAACACCCCACCCACACAATTACCACCACCGTCTGCCATGTTGGGTGAGAGCGGACGATGCAAGCAAGGGGGTCCAACCGTCGCCCCCATGGAAAAACATATGGATGATGACATGGATGAGGATGACCCTCTCCGGTACATTAATACCGGCTATGACGACACACAAATGATGAGTCAGCCGCCATATGACTCAGGCTATGAGCGTGAAGATGAGATGCATGATGCACAAGAGCCGGAAGGTCCTCGGGTTGAGTGCAAGAAGTCTATGTTCATGCAATCCTCGTAGGACACGCCTCCAGATGCCGCCTCAACCCAGGGTCAACTACCCGAGGGTCGTGCAGTGCTTAGCCTGACAACACTGGTGGCGGGGCTCAGGAAGGGTCTGGAAGGCTCACTAGCTCAACCCAAGAAGAAGCACAGGAAGTGATCGTCAAAGAAAGGCTTGCCTGCCGCCAAAGCTGCTTCTAGCAGCCAGCCGCCTCCGGTGACCAGGGTTGCAGAGTTGTATCGATAAGAGATTCGCCGTTACTGCATGACCATGTGATGTCGACAGAGAAGAGCCTTCACGTCTCGGAGGATCCAGGATACCCGCTATACACGGTTCATGTGCCGATGGGCAAGGGCTACATCGCTACATGCCCCGCAGATATCTTCTTCCTGCGGTTTGATCACATCTTCGAGATGTATCTCCAGAGGCGGCTCGATTTTGCGCTCGTCCGCCTTTTTGCGCTACATATGAGCTACATCATCAGAAAAGAGCAAATCTCGCTAATCGCCGTAGAGGACCCCTACTACATGCATGAGGGCTTCCTGAGAATCAGCGATGTGGAACGTCTAGCTGCGACTAAGTACATTGAAGACTTCATGGTAATGAATAAGGACAAGGAAAGGATTATGCTGCCTTATCATCCCATGTAAGTCATTCCCGGATAGCCGCTATAACACATCCTTTCATACATTTCAATCATTCCTTCGCACGTAGGGAGGCTAATTTGAGGTGTATTTATTTTGCGCAGTGAGGGGCGCGCCATCCTTATCATTCTTTACCCGCGAGTCTCCTACGCTCTATATTTGGACACCTCCAAAAACACGGTGAACAAAGACTACACACACATTAAAAGTGTTCTGGATCGTTCTCTCCTTGGCTTCAGCATGAGGGGTGGCCACATTCAAATCAAGAAACAAAGGAAGAACACGCTGGCTTTTGTCCATAAAACTGAGTTCTGCTACGTCCAGCAACCGACAACAAGTACGAACGATGGATTCTACGTCATCCATCACATGATGGAATTCAGAAGGGATCTCAACAACTTGGCATCACATCTACATCTGATGCCCATATCCGCAAATAGGCCGAAGCCATAGGAGCCAAACCGGATCATAAACTGAGGAATGACTTCTATCGCATCTAGCAGGACATTGCGACGATCATCATGAAAGACGTCGTCGAAGAGAAGGGGATGTTCCACGGCGGCCCTATATCGCGGGCTGACATCCGAGCTCGCATAGGCCTACGGCATATGGACATGACGCCTTTCACAAAGCTAGGGTGCATCCTTCCAGATCTTGACGAATGGAAGTTCTCGTGATTGACGATCACGATGATGACGTGTCGGTGGAATTTGTACTTTATGTAATCGATAGAACTTTGAAACTTTGTGATGTAAACGGTCATGCTGAACTTGCGTAGCGCTAGTTAATTAGTTTGTTTGGGTATATACGATGAACTTCATTGATTATGTTTACTATATGTTGCTTCTATTTGCTTAGTCTTTCTCTTCATGTTGCACAAGTATATTATGTTTCATATTATATATCGTTGAATGCATCTCTAACAGGTACATAGATCATCGATGGCGAAGAAGTGCTATGCGGTGTACATAGGGAAGGTTCCAGGAGTGTACGACGAGTGGCCAGAGTGTCAGGCCCAAGTGTACCGCTTTCCGGGAGGTAGCCAGAGAGGGTTTGATAGCCGTAGCGAAGCGGAAGCTAGTTACTTGAGGTTGACACGCTAGCTCGAGAGAGGAATCAGAACCGGCGCCTCAAGAACTACTACATAATCCCGCTCTTGCTCATAGTGATCGCTCTTCTCTTGTATATCATAGTTTAGATAGATGATGCAACATGTGTATGTGATGACCATGTACTTGCATGTATTCGAGATGACAATGAGACATCATTTGTGTTGGATGATGATGATGATATGATGAGACTATGTTGTACCACTTCGATGATGATGATGATGAGACATTCTTGTCTCATATAGTTTCAGTGTATGTGTATGTTTCTACTGTATAAAACCTGTACAAATACAACGTATATACGCAGGAAAAAAAATACAGAAAAATTTAGCAGTAGCACGGGGTGGTGGAGTAGCAGTAGCGTTGGTTTAGCAGTAGCGGTGGTCAGTCAGGTGCGCTGAAGCTAATTAGCAGTAGCGCTGGCCGTACCAGTGCTACTGATATGGAGGGGTAGCAGTAGCGTGGGTGGGAACCCCTACTACTGCTAAAAGTTAGTTGTAGCCCCGTAGCAGTAGCGAGGGCCCACGCGCTACTGATAGCACATAACCCCGCACTACTACTAGGGTTTTCCCTAGTAGTGGGAGCTCCTTGGCGGTAGCATGCTGGTGCTTATCGGCCCACCTCCACACAGCGATGAGGCGCCTAGTGCCTTTGGCCCTCCTGGCGAAGTACTTGCCGTCTTTGTACACCTCCTCCGCATGTTGACACGCCCGCCGCCAAAGCTCCAGCTCCTCCTTTTCCCAGGCGGCCTCACGGGCTTCACGGGCCGCCTGGAACCTGGCGCTCCTCCGCCAACTCCTTCTTGAATGCCACTTGCCTGGCTTTCTCAGCCGGCGACAGCGTCTTCCATAGAGCCAGATTGTACTGGCTCCAAAACCACTCCAAAGTTGGGGGGGTCTGGCGCAACCTCCTCTGGTGGCGCGTAGGGGTACTCCTCGTCGCTGCTCTACACCTTGACATCCTCGCGGGGCGGTGCCTCCTCCTCGGTGCTTGGGCAGATCGGCGGTTCCATGGCAGAGTTTGGTGAGAGAGAGGGGGGACGAGGAAGGAGAGAATACAGATGAGAATACAGGCGGGACGATGTGGGCGGGGTAGTATTTATTGGCGGCCGGAATCTAGATCGACGGGGGCAATACACGCGCCGATCACCGGAATTTACGAGTACTGTATCTTGAATTACACATGATTCCCGGAGCAAAAGCCGTGTGTGAATTACATCACTGACGGTTCCCAATTCAGAACCGCGTCTGATGAAAAACCCACGCCATCACCTTTCAAACCTCGAGACGCAAAACAGAGTGCCAATCATGTGGGGCCCAGTTGTCTTGCCAGATATTTACATTTTCCTTCCAAATGTAAGGCACGAATGCTTATTTTGTGTTACTATGATATTATTATAAAATGTAATACATAAATGATTTTCCAACCCAAGATGGTTTGCGTTTGCATGTACATGTACTTCAAATTTGAATGAAGGCCACTAAATGGCTAGAAACTCACTTAATGTCTTAAAAAGGTCAAATGAACCCTGAAAATTTCCAAATTTTACCATGACAGTGGTATTAGTGGATGTTTATGGTACAAAAAATTTCAAGGCCATACGAGGAAGCGATTGTCGGTTCGTCATCTAACATGCATTGTTCCCTCTTGGAACCATGAGTCTTCTCGTCAGATGCCCCGATTTGTGAGAGGTGTGTGTCAAAACTTTCATTAAACAGGCCAAAAAATTTACCACGGCATCTTGGTGCCATGCCATGACATCAATCAAGGTTTCATCTATTTCTGATCATTTATTGAATTTTTTGGAATTTAAAAGCCATGGTACTCAATTTTTGTGTCCAAGCCGTGACACCGATATGATTTTTGAACACAAGGACATGACATTAACTTGCACACAAGGACTCAAATATGATTTTTGAACCAATGATGATTTGCTTTTGCATGTACATGCAGTTCAAATTTGAATTACGGCCACTAAATGGCTAGAATCTCAGTTGATGTCTTAAAAAGGTGAAATGAACCCTAAAAATTTCCAATTTTTAACATCACAGTTGTATTAGTGGATGTTTATGGAACAAAAAATTTCAAGGCCATATGAGGAAGCGACCGCCTGTTCGTCTTCAAACATGCATTGTTCCCTCTCGGAACCACGTGTCTTCTCCTCAGATGCTCCAATTTGTGAGAGGTGTGTGTGTCAAAACTTTCGTCAAACTGACCAATTTTTTTACCACGGCATCTTGGTGCCATGCCATGACATCAAGCAAGGTTTCATGTATTTTTGATCATTTTTGAATTTTTTGGAATTTAGAAGCCATAGTACTCAATGTTTGTGTCCAAGCCGTGACACCAATATGTCTAAAAATTCCGTCGAATTTACTGCACAGGACATAAACTTGCACGCCAGGACACAAATATGATGTATCAACCCATGATGGTTTGCTTTTACATGTACATGCACTTCAAATTTGAATTACGGCCACTAAATGGCTCGAAACTCACTTAATTTCTTCAAAAGGTCAAATGAACCATCAAAATTTTCAAATTTTAACATGACAGTAGTTTTAGTGGATCTTTACGGTATAAAAAATTTCAAGACCATACGTGGAAGCGACCGCCGGTTTGCCAGAACCACGAGTCTTCTCGTCAGATGCTCCGATTTGTGAGACGTGTGTGTCAAAACTTTCGTACAACATGCCAATTTTTTTACCACGGCATCTGGGTGCCATGCCATGACATCAAGCAAGGTTTCATGTATTTCTGATCTTTTTTGAATTTTTTGGAATTTAAAAGCCATGGTACTCAATGTTTGTGTCCAAGCCGTGACACCAATATGTCTGAAAATTCCATCCAATTTACTGCATAGGACATAAACTTGCACACAAGGACACAAATAGGATTTTCAACCCATGATGGTTTGCTTTTGCATGTACATGTAGTTCAAATTTCAATTACGGACACTAAATAGCTGGAAACTCACTTAATGTCTTAAAAAGGTCAAACGAACTCTGAAAATTTCCAAATTATAACATGACAGTAGTATTAGTGGATGTTTACGGTACAAAAAATTTCAAGACCATACGAGGAAGCGACCGCCGGTTCGTCTTCAAACATGTATTATTCCCTCTCGAAACCACGAGTCTTCTCGTCAGATGCTCCGATTTGTGAGAGGTGTGTGTCAAAACTTTCATCAAACAGGCCAATTTTTTTACCATGGCATCTTGGTGCCATGCCATGACATCAAGCAAGGTTTCATGTATTTCTGATCATTTTTGAATTTTGTGGAATTTAAAAGCCATGGTACTCAATGTTTGTGTCCAAGCCGTGACACCAATATATCTGAAAATTCCTTCCAATTTACTGCACAGGACATTGACTTGCACACAAGGACACAAATATGATTTTTCAACCCATGATGGTTTGCTTTTGCATGTACATGCAGTTCAAATTTGAAGTACGGCCACTAAATGGCTAGAAACTCACTTAATGTCTTAAAAAGGTCAAATGAACCCTTAAAATTTCCAAATTTTAAGACGATAGTAGTATTAGTGGATGTTTACGGTACAAACAATTTCAAGGCCATACGAGGAAGCGACCACCGGTTCGTCTTCAAACATGCATTGTTCCCTCTCAGAACCACGAGTCTTCTCGTCAGACGCTCTGATTTGTGAGAGGTGTGTGTCAAAACTTTCGTCAAACAGGCCAATTTTTTTACCACGACATCTTGGTGCCATGCCATGACATCAAGCAAGGTTTCAAGTATTTCTGATCATTTTTGAATTTTTTGGAATTTAAAAGCCATGGTACTCAATGTTTGTGTCCAAGCCGTGACACCAATATGTCTGAAAATTCCTTCCAATTTACTGCACAGGACATTAAGTTGCACACAAGGACACAAATATGATTTTTCAACCCATGATGGTTTGCTTTTGCATGTACATGTAGTTCAAATTTGAATTACGACCATTATATGGCTAGAATCTCAGTTAATGTCTTAAAAAGGGCAAATGAACCCTGAAAATTTCCAAATTTTAACATGACAGTTGTATCAGTGGATGTTTACGGTACACATTTTTTCGTACAATTAAAACACCATCCGTTGCCACTGTACCTCAAATTAGTCTTTCACATCTAATTCAAAAAATCAACTACATCACACACATTTGCTTATAGGAACCGTTTGCAATGAAAGTTCGTGTGTCTATTTATGTCTTCCTCCATAGGCTTTGCCGGCTTCGTCTGCTCAAGTGTCGTTCACCCCCGAATCCATGAATCCCCGATCCCCATTCCGCAACACCTTCTTGCAAAGAATGACACCGTGGAGACGCTTCGTGAGGGGCCGTACGGTCACCGTGTCCGCCCCGAGCGGCTCCGCCTCTGCCGAGAGCGCTGCCATCTATGCCGAAAGTGCGGCCGCATCCGCCGAGAGGGCGTCTGCGGCAGCCGACAGGGTAGCTACAGGAGCCGAGACGGCAGCAGCAGCTGTTGTGACAGCAGCTGCAAACGCCGAGAGCGCTCGAGTAGCCGTCCGTGCCGCGGAGGTCGCCCCGGCACGGGTCTAGGCCATCCACGCCCAGATCGAGGACGCCCACGCGAAGATATTCCAGGCCTCCTCGGAATCGAGCATGCACCCCATGTTCGAAGAGGCGGCGGAGATGCTTGCCGATGATGTGGCGGCGGAGTCCATGGATCCCCTTCCTCATGAGCTCGCCGAGCAGGTGCTAGACATGCAGGAGGCGGCGGAGAGCGACGAGCACCGGGAGGAGGAGTTGCGCCTGGCTAAGGAGGTTGTAGAGAAGTGCCTGTCCGTCAAGGAATCGGCGGTGGACTACCAATATGAGCTCTGGTCCTGCCACTACTACAAGTACTACAACCTTGAGGGTGACACCGAGGACGAGGACGAGGACGACGGCGCGGTCGAGTTCAGCCCGTGGGACGTGGAGTCCACCAATGGCGGAATGTCGCCGGGACAAGTCGTCGACATCTCATCTCACACTGGCGAGGCATATGGTGGTGCATCGGCGGCTTTGTTAAAATTATGCATACTTAGCCTTTGTTTATAATGCTAGTCTTTTGTTAGAGCAATGTTTAGGTCAACTGGCACTGTTTATTTACTAAAATTGCTCGATTAAGTAAGTGTGGTCTGTGTGCTGTAGGATCTTTTGTGTACCCAAATTAGCAAGTGATGTTAAATTATGCAATGACGTGGATGAGCACTATACCCCAGGGAAATTTGGACCAAAATTTGAATGCTCAAACTCATTGCATGTGCGTTAAGCAGAAGAATCGTTTGCGATGCACACATTTGTTCAAAGTGAATTGTGTCCGATGACACTTTGTGCGCCAAGTTTCCCTCAACCTTTCGAATTTTTTTTGCTTACCGCAAAAATATCAAACTCTTCCCACCCTCCCCACCCCCATTTCTCCCCGACCAGGAGCCACATTTCCCCTATTTCCTCCTTCCTTCCTAAGCTATAGCCGCTTCCTCGCTTGTTTGCTTGATCTCGCCATCTCGCATCCGATCGCCACAGACGCCATGGTCTTCTTGAATGACCTCTGCAGTGGTTCCTCATCCGATGACGACTACTCTATCACCAGCCGGGTATGCCTCTTTCCTCTCTCTCGTTCCCCTAGGCTTAGGGTTATGATTTGAAATCGGGGATTTTAACCCGGCGGCCGATTTGAGCCATTTCTTCCTCTTGTAGCTCCCTAGGACCATCACTTGCAAGGAATGGAGCGGGGTAGCTGAAGATTTGCCTGCTCGTTGTCAGCATCAATCTCCATGCGTGAAGTTAGTGGCTTTTGAATCTATGAAGATTGGGAGGAAGTTTCTGGCATGTGCAGAGAAGGTTAGTCCCACTTTTGCTGTTAGAAATCATTTGTTAGATGTGATTCAGACACTGTCATTGTGCTATGTTATTCTAGATGTGATTAAGACACTATCACAGTTCTACCTAGTATCTAAAAATGTTACCATCTCATCAGCGGTGCCCTGAGAAAATTATTTGGCACCACTTCAGCAGTTTGTGCAGCCAACTTTGCTCCACACATCCGAGCAGCCAAGCAGTAAAATACTAATACTTTATGGCACGAAGGAACTGGGCATCGGAGCAACTAGGTGCTCTGGTTCCCTGAATTTTTCCTCTGGCATTGACTCGACAGTGCAGGGCACCGGTGCCAAATATAGCAAAAGTCGATTTGGCACTGGTTTAGGCCTACATTGTGGAGGGCCTTAGTGCTATTAGTTCTATGTTATTAAATTTGTGCATGTACATACCTGGTAGTATTAATTTGATGTCATTCAAACACTGTCGCTGTGTTGTTCCAGTTATATTTAGCTTCCTCATAAAATGGTAAATTTGCTATTATACATGAATAAGAACTTGTAGCGTTGTTGCAGTTAATTATAGCTTCTGATGTTCCTGAATTTGGTTGTTGTCTCAGTAGCAATTAATTCATTTGCACATTGAACTTTTTGAGAAAATATATCATAATCAATGTGTTTCTTCAGTTTTTCTAAATATGTATGTGGTCATTTTCTAAGTTGCTAGAAACCCATTTTTTCCTACAATTGTAACTGATTTAGTTTTAAATATTATAGGATGAATGGAAGTGTTCTTACCTAGAGTGGGTTGAGCAAGAGGGGCCATAGTCTTTGAAGATGTGCCTAGCAAAGCTTTGGAGCATGTATGAGGAAGAGAATAGAGATAGGCTTAGAGAAAATGTTGTCAACGATGAAGAATATTTAAAGATACTGGAAAAAAAGAGGAAGAAGGAGAATGATCTCAATTTTTTTAAATTGCACTTTGCTGAGATGGTGTTTCAGAAGGAGGTGGCACTTTCCCAGTTATGCAGTGCAAAACAGGCTCTTACTGAAGTGAACACAGAGTTGGAGAAGACGAATTTGGCTGATCATGCACACATCCACCAACATACATCAGTCGATTAGGGAAATTAATGAATATATTGTTCTAATATTGTGCTCAACATAATTTTTTCCTTATGAAGGTGAACTAGCTATATGGTGTACTATGTTGTTGTGACCTAGCTATCATACTGTGATGGTAAAATATATTTGAGTGCCTGATATGAAAGTGGTAAACAGCTATTCCATATGAAATGTGAATTTGCTTAATACTGGGATTATTAATAGTAAACTAATAAACCTGCTAAATGGGTCATGACACTTTCCAAACGTTTCTAGCAGTAAAAGCATGTGTGATGGATAGCCCAATGTCATACATTTTTCTTCATCGAACCATGTGCGATATACTTGAATAACGTAAACGCTTAACTGAGGCAGAGCATCTGTGATCACTCCACCTATCAGAGACGAGGCTATACAGAAAGTTATGTGTGATGCGGTCTGACAACATAAACGTTTTCTTCCATAATTACTGTGTCGGATGCCAAGACAATCTCAAACGGCTTGTCCGATGAAACGTCTGTGTTACCGCCCTCGATCGCACACGAGCATATGCACTAAGCGTGTGTGACCAGAGGAGCTATCGCCGATGGTTTTTGGGTCGTGTGGGATGGACCCCCCTATCGCACACACAGGCAAGGCCACGGTTTAAAACTATGTCGTGGAAAGGGGGTAAAAACCATTAGTATAGCACTCGCCTGCACCAGTGGCCCTGCCTAGGAAATGCAGCTCAAGCAGCTGAGCAAGCTGATGAGACCTCAGTTGTCTAAACCATATATCCTCCAGCTCTAGCCGCTTAGCAATAAAGTACGCACGATTGTCCTCTGTGATCTTCGTTAGAGAATGGACTTCAAGTCGGAGCTTAGCTGGAGCAAGTCTTTCCACTTGAAGTTGAGGCCGAAGAAGTTGAACTGATTCAGGCAGCAACTTCACCGAGCTTGTGTCACAGTCACTGGTGAGTAGCTTGAACTCACTCTCTTCATCAAGACATGACTTTGGGGTCATCTCACTCTCTTCAAGATGGTTTTCCTTCTTCGCTACAATATAAGTGATAGGTGCCAGCAATGGGTTTGGTTCACTATCTTCCTTACAGTTCTGCCTGTGTCAGAGATATTATTCTGAAAGAGAAACAAGGAGATAGATAATAGGTTTCACACATATATAAGCAACAATGGTCAGTGTGTGGTCAATTCCATCCCATTTTATATTGGCAAATTCAGAGATAAAATTTAAAATAGCATTAACATAATATGGCATTGTCCAAATCATCGACAAAATCAGTTAAGACAAAGCAGGAAATGAGATGATTCAAGCATGGGCAGCTTCACCACACCACCGGATTAGAGATCTAGAACACATGCAAACATGCAGGGCTAAAGAAAATCATTGGATCTGTTCTGATTAATGTGAATGGTATGAATAAGGAACATGTTTTTACAACTACAATTTGAAACTGGCAGTTGTTGCAAACACCAAACTAAACAGTAGTGGAGGAAATGATGCCTATCCAAATCTATACTAGAACAAAGTTTGAAGGCTTGAGAAGGATGAACTTACATTACAAGTTAACACAGGCTCTACAAAGCCCTTCTCCATGTCGATGGAAGGATAATTCAAGAAATTCACCACAGGAACTTCTTCATAAGCGTTGCCTTTATTCTACATTTTATAATGAGCAAATATAGATCTAATAATATTGGAAGAAATAGAGGATAATGAAGCTCAGATGCAAAGTGTTGATATATAATCAAATAGATATCAATTAAGTACAGTGTTACAAGGCAAAAGGTACTGACAAGAGCAATGCAGACCTGAATTTGTGTAATGGCATTGGCTTTATTCAACATTTTGGTAAGAGTAAATGTAGATCTGATAATTTGGAGAAAATGGAGGATAGGGCAGATAAGATGCAGAGTAATGCTAGAAAATCAACTATCTGTCAAAGTAAGTACAGTAATACTACCTCTGTCTGGAATTACTTGTCACTAAAATGGATGTATCTAGCACTATTTTAGTTCTAAATACATCCAATTGAGCAACAAGTAATTCGATACGGAGGGAGTACATGACAACACGTACTTACAAGAGCAATGCAGAACTCCATAACCATTGGGTTTATTCTTCATTTATGTAAGAGTAAATATAGATCTTATAATTTCGAGCAAACGATGGATAAGGAAGCTAACATGCACAGTGATGCTACATAATCAAACAGCAATGAGTGTAAGTATGGTGATAAAGGGCAAGAGGTACTGACAAGAGAAATGCAGTGCGCAGTATTGTTGTGAGATACTATCATCCCTTGAGAATGGATATTCATCTGCAAGAAGTTTTAATACAAGAGAGATGGTAAGGCACATGCGGAAATGTAGGAGTTCAAATTTTGATTTGATATCATAGACAGTACCTGCCGCTGGGCACGAGACCAGTGCATAACGAGCTTATTCCAGTCAGCAACTTGTAAATGTATTTCAGGAGACTTTACCGAATTTCATTTTTGCTTGCAATCAAAGTGTGTTACCCTCAGGTAGTGACGATACTGCAACAACGCATGCTTGAAAAAGCAGAGCCAAGATTTGCTCGTCGCGACTATTCAGATCGGTCCTCACCTATTTAAAAGATATGGAATGATTATTGTGTTGATTCAGCAGATAGCTAGGCAGTAATTAGCATGAATAACATTACTTACACGTAAGTTGCGGAGGAAGATTTGAAATTGGTGTCTGTCTTGACAATAATCTTCCCATGATGGGAAGATACACACAAAGTTCCTAACAACAATGAAAGCATTGTAATTTAAACTGGAAATAGCTGGAATGGGTTTCCTGTATGCAAGAATCTAGGCTCTCTGCAGTTCTAATGGGGCTTTGACCAGTGGAGTAGGTACACTCTTTTGAGTGGGGTTTTTTTGTGGTATAGTTGGTGCTATGGCAACTCAAATTGGCATACCTTTTCTACAGTGGGGGTCCTGTGTGGTGAAGCTGGTGCTATGGCCAGTGGAGTAGGGCACTACCGCAGGCGACCGCTAACGCGACACATGAATCAGAGACCCCGCGACCAAACTGTGTGTGCTGCATGCATCGCGAACGGTGTAGTAATAAAACCATCGCCAATAATACGAACTGTTTGCAATGCCGGAGACATAAAAAACGATTTAGATTAGAGACACGTGTGTGATACGTGGCATACAGTTGGTCCATACGAACTGTTTGCGATAAGCCAGAACAACAAACACGGTCAGCCAGTTCGAGGTGTGTGCGATACACGACATACAGTTCACTCGGATGACTGTTTGTGATTATCCAACACAACAGAAATGGCCAGACAGATCAAGGTGTGTGCGATGCACGGCATGCGGTTCACTCGGATGAAATGTTTGCGATTTCCCAACACAACAAAAACGGTTCAACTTAACAAGGTGTGTGTGATACGCGGCAAACAGGTAAGTAATCCGAAATGTGTGGGAAGACAGATAACAACACAGACGATTCCTGCTAATAACCCGTGTGTGTTGTGGGCAAATGCTTGCTTGTATGCAATTGTCAGCGATTGATGAAATCATCACCGACGGGTTCCCTAGTTTAGTCTGTCTACATTGTAATTTGCTCAGTCTATAGAAGAACAACATATATAACCAAATTAAGCATCCAATTACATAGGTGACTATACAAAATATTCGCACACACCTCAATAAACAATTACATGTATTCTAAATTAGGAGAAACGATCATCTAATCATCTACTTCTTGTGACGCTGCCGCCACTACTCGTGGCTCGATCCCTCGTCGTCCACAGGAAGGAGGCACTCCCTCATGTCAACGATCCGCCTGTACATCTCGTAGCTTGTGTACGCGTCCTTGGCCACGTACTTGATGTGTTCTTCATCTAGTCTCCGCACCTAGGCCTTGTGCCAGGCATCCTTGTTCTTTTTGCACTCATCCTTCATGCCTCTGTAGTAGGGGTCGATGATGGCCACGGCTAGGTCAACCAGGGAGTCCTTCGCCTTATTTTTGCCCCAGACCCTGTACTGGCCTTGGATGTCGACAAGATTCTGGCAGGCCAAGCCCGTAGTCTCGAGCACCTTTAGATCGTTCATGGTGTCCACCATTGCGAACCTATAGTCGGGGCTGTTGATAAACCTGGCAAAACGCTCACAAGGTCTTGTGGCCAGGGAGTAGTGGTAGACGAGGACGTGATGGCGCACGCATAACTGGGCAACGGCAACCTTCTGATCATACCCGGTACGACCGCCGGTGAACTCGAGGTCAAAGCCGACCACTTGGTACTCGTCCTCAGCAAGCAACTGCTCCATAGTGTGGATGGGGCTCTCCACCGAGACCGGCTCGTTGGTGTACACCACCGAGAGGTCCTTCCCCCTCACATGGGTGTCCACTACGTGAGGCATGGTGAACTACCGCCCGTCATCATCATCAGCCGCTGGGAGCGCCATTGGAGCTGCTGGATATCCTCTCTGTATGCGTCGTTGTGGGTGTGCTTTTTGTGTCGTGGGGCGCGAGAGATGAAGGTAAATGGCCGCGGGAATAAATGAGGGCTGGGCGGCCGGGATTCTCGGCACATCCGCAAGGCAGTTTTTGCCGCACGTAACTGCGTCGTGGCGTCGCGTCTCGCGTAACCGCATGCATAAGGCACACCGAACGTACGTAATCGTGTGCCGGCCCGAAGCGCTTGCAGCGCGCACGGAGGGACGCGGGCAGAGCACGCGGCGGGACGTGAGTAGAGCGTGCGCGGCGTGACGCGGGCAGAGCGCGCCGCGGCCGCCTCAACCACGAGCAAGCACACGCATAGAGAAGTTGAACACACAGGGAATGGCCGTCTACAAGCCGGCCGGCAGTTGCGAGCCGGCGGCGTGATGTGAAACTACGTGGCGTTCCACATCACATAGTGGGCGAACAATCGTTCACGACACTGCATAGAGAGCGGCCGTGTGCTAGGTAATTAAATCGCAAACGTTTTTTTAACCGTTTGTGTACGTGTCATTTCGTCCTCCTCTCGCACGTCTTGTCACCACGCTACCGCAGAAGGCCTCAAGCGCAATCTTGAGCACCGCACATGTGTTCTTTTGGCCAAACGTTAGCTCAAAGAGGCGCCAATGAATCGTCGGTGAGCCCATTCCCGCGCTACCGCACAGGTTCCTGCGCGGAACCGTGCAAGCTTCCCGCCCGACTCAGCGAAATCCCAAAAAACCCCATTCCTTACTAGCCTGCTATATAAACAGTCACGGCCGGTGAGTCGGCATCACATTTTTCCCTCCCTCCCCGTAGCTTATCTCACCCGCTTCTCCCACCATCACCAATGGCACCAGTCCGTTGTCGTCGCTTAGCCACTCCGCCGTCGTCTGAGGACAGCTCCAGCTGGGAGGCTACACCACAGCGGCGGCGCAGTCCCCGGTGGCGTGTACTGCCCGTGGTGTCCCTGTTGGGTGTGCGCACAACACCCGCCACATGCTCCGCCGCCGCTACCCGACGACAGCTGTTGCCGGGCACCGTTGCCGCCACCCCACCGTCAGCTGCCGTGGCCGCCCCACCACCAAAGCCCACCAGGGCCATTGACCGCTCCGCCACCACGGCCCAAAGGCGGGTGGTGGCTGTCATGGCCGCCACCCCACCGTTGGCCGCCGTGAACATCACCCGCTCCACCATCGCGGCCCGAAGGCGGGAGGTGCCCGCCACCCCACCTTCGGCCGCCGTGACCATCACCCGCTCCGCCATCGCGGCCCAAAGGCGGGAGGTGCCCGCCAGCCCACCGTCGGCCGCCGTGGCCGCCACCCCACCGTCAACCGCCGGGGTCATCACCCGCCCCACCACCGTGGCCCGAAGGCGGGATGTGGAGGCCCGCACGAGCATCAGTGACCTTGCCGCGCGCTACATCAAGTTCCTGCGGGAGGAGGAGGAGCGCCTGGTCGAGCACGCAAAGCGTTTTACCGCCGCCATGGCCGCAAGAGAAGCCACCGTAGTGACGCGGAATGCAGAGATATACGAGGAGTCCCGCCGCTTCAAGAGGGATCGTCTAGAGCGGCAGAGGGCGTTCGAGTTGGGCGTCGCTAAAGGTGCAGCAGCGGCAGGCGTCGGATTCCGCTTCTCCAGCTCGTCGGTAGGCTCCTCCTCCTCGGCCTCTTACTGAGCACGCGAGGCAGAGGAGAGGCTGCTGGAAGTAGTACAAAGCCCCTCCGTAGTAGTAGTATTTAGGGGCTATTTTGTTCAGTTCATCTGACTATAGATATGGTTGAACTATACTACGTACTTAAATTTAGCTAGTATATATAGTTGAACTAGCTATTTCAGTACATAGTTGGCAACAATTGGGTAAAAGTTTGTTCGGTTCAGCTGTCGAGTTGAACTGTTTGTATAAAGAACGACTTCTTAATCTATGAATGAAATCTATGCTTACTGAATTTCATTTGCAAAAATTACAGTACTAGTGATTTTTAGCTGCAAAATTTGACAAATGGCAGTGTTTTTTTTTTCTGACGATCACAAATGGCAGTGTTACTAGGTTGACAAATGGCAATGTTACAAGATTGAAAAATGGCAATGTTACTAGATTGACAAATACCAATTTTTCCATTTTGACAAATGGCAAATATACCCAATATGACAGATGCAAATCTTACCACATTATTTGTACGTCATTGCACACGGGTCATCATGCAAAATCGTTTGCGATGAAGAGATGCACAAAACCTGCGCGCCACATTTTCCCTTGGCTTAGTTGCGAAGGAACCCAGCTCTCGCTTTGCATACGGGTGTTCAGTTTAAACGTTTGCGATGAAGAGATGCACAAAACCTACGCGCCACATTTTTCCCTTGGCTTAGCTGCGAAGGAACCCAGCTCTCGCTTTGCATACGGGTGTTCAGTGTGAAACATTTGCGATGAGTGTTTTATTCAGAGAAAGACATTGATGTTTTTTTTACTTTGGTAAGTATGTACATTCAGAGAAAAAACGCTAAGTTGATCAAAACCATAGATTTCATTCAGTGACACTGTGGTTTTACATTCATGTGAACGGGATACAATATTAAACAAAAAAATTAATTGCAGCGGCGGCGGCGACATGCTGCGCTGGTGTTGTCATCGTCTGGGATGCCGTTGTTCAAGTCTTTAAGCCATCCCAGAATGTTATGGACTTCCAAATCCAAGAGCCGTTCATCGCACGATCGACGGGCGGGGCGCGGGGGGACGACAACTCACGGTGCTGTGAGGAAATAGTTGACGGCGGCGTCCCATGACGCTGAGGGGGGCGCGGCGGGTGCTGGCGCGCACACGGGCATGGGCGTGGCTGGTGCAGGAAAGCGCACGGGGACCGGTGCCGCGGTGGGTGCTGGGGCGCGCATGAGCACAGGCGGGGGTGCTGGCGCTGGTACGTACATGAGCTCGCGTAGGTCCACGGAGACCTCGCTGATGCCCGCGGCTTCCAGCTCTGCGATGGTGCTCAGCGACCAGCCCGTCAATGCCACGGGGATGGTCGCTGGCGCGGACGCGGGGATGGGAGCTGGGACGGGCGCAGGGGTAGCATCCGCCGTGGCCAGCTCGTTCAGGGCCATGTCCCTGAGGTCCCATTCCTCCTTATTTTCTATCTGCTCTGGCTCGAAGTCGACTTCACCAAACCGGAAGACTAGTGGCAGATGATCCTTGTGCGCCATGGAGTAGGTGGAGCTCTGGAAGATAGGATTCGGGCGAGAGGGGAATGGGAGGCGAAGAGAGATCGGTAAGGCCGCCTATTAAACAGCGGCTCGGGCGCCATTAATGGAGAAGTTGAGAGCGAGGAGGGCGGCGATGGAGGTCAAAGGGCTTGCTTCCCGGTGAGCCTGTGCAACGTACTACACGCACGCCTCCCGGTGAGGCTGTGTAGAGGAGGACTGGTTGCACGCCTCCCGGTCAGCCTGCGCAGCACAGGACTGGTCGCACGCCTCTCGGTCAGCCTGCGCCGCGGACTTCGCTCGCACGCCTCCCGTCTACTCAAACAGCTGCCCAGACAGCACCTCCTTGCCATTAAAAACATGGGACGCATGGTGGCACGTAAATGGTCAATAGAACACTCACAATTGAAATAATACTGTACAACCGTTTGTGATGATAACGTGACAGCTATTTGTTGGCTGTTAATGTGTGCGCCTTCTCTCATATTGGACAATTTTTTTACCACAGCATGTTGGTGCCATTTCATGACACCATGCCAAGTCTCATGAATTTTAGAGGAGTTTTGGATTTACAGGAATTTAAAAACCAAGTTTCTCAATGTTTGCGGCCGAGCCACGAAGCCTGGGTGTTTGACATTCATTCCCATTTCTTGTATGGGACCTAAACATGCACCCAAGGACACATATATGATTTTTCAACCCATTTCGGTGCACAGGAGCATGTGCATGTAGTTCAAATTTGAATTATGCACATAAAATGCCTAGAAAACTCAGTTAATGTATAAAAATGTCCAAACCATCCCCGAATAATTCCAACTTTCAACACGACACTCCTATTGGTCAATGTTGCATCTAGAAAAAAAATCAAGGCAAGAACAGGCAACGAATGTCGTTTCGTCCACAAAGGTGACACACGTTCCCTACTAGAACCACGAGGCTTCTTGTGACAAGCTCTGGTTTGTGAGAAGCTTATACCAAAACATGCCCCAAATGGGACAAATTTTTTACCACAACATGTTGGTGCTATTCCATGACACCATGCCAAGTCTCATGAATTTCAAACAAGTTTTGGATTTACTAGAATTTGAAACCAAGTTCTCAAGTTTGCGGCCGAGCCACGAAGAGCCTAGGTGTTTGAAATTCATACCCATTTCTTGCATGGGACCTAAACATGCAACCAAGGACACATATATGATTTTTCAACCCATTTTGGTGCACAGGAGCATGTGCATGCAGTTCAAATTTGAATTACGCACATAAAATGCCTAGAAAACTCAGTTAAAGTATAAAAATGTCCAAATGAACCACGAATAATTTCAAAATTTAACACGACACTCCTATTGGTCTATGTTACCTCTAAAAAAATCAAGGCAAGAAGAGGCAACGAATGTCGTTTAGTCCACAAAGGTGACACGTTCCCTACCGGAAGCATGAGGCTTCTTGTCAGAAGCTCTCGTTTGTGAGAAGCTTATACCAAAACCTGCCCCAAATGGGACAAAAAATTTACCACAGCATGTTGGTTCCATTCCATGATAGCATGCCAAGTTTCATGAATTTCAGACGAGTTTTGGATTTACTAGAATTTCAAAACCAAGTATCTCAGCGTTTGCGGCCGAGACACGATGCCGAGGTGTTTGAAATTCATTCCCATTTCTTGCATGGGACCTAAGCATGCACCCAAGGACACACATATGATTTTTCAACCCATTTTGGTGCACCAGAGCATGTGCATGTAGTTCAAATTTGAATTATGCACATAAAATGCCTAGAAAACTCAGTTAATGTATAAAAATGTCCAAACGAACCCCGAATAATTCCAAATTTTAACACGACACTAGTATAGTTTTATGTTCACTGCAGACAAATGTTCTAGCAATTCAAACACTGTCCTTTGCCGCTATGACCCCATTCCGTATTTCAAACCAAGACGAAAAATCAAGTACATCACACACAGTTTATTATCACCAACCGTGTGAGATGCATTACAAAATATCTTGGTGCACCGCCATATATGGCTTACGTGAGAAGGTTCATCGACTACAGTCCACAGCCGGCACGTCAAGTAAACTAGCCCCCCAAATATGATTTCACTTTTCAATCATCGCCGGTCAAAGATAGACACGTGGACCCGTCTCGTGAGGGCAACTTCGGCGGCCCACTCCGGCGAGAGCGCAGCTGCAGCCTCCATGAGCGTGCTCACAACCTGCTTGAGCGCGGCCGCAATCTGGCGGCTGCGGCAACCGACACAGCCGCTACTGCAGCTGAGATGGCAGCAGTAACATCTGCGATGGGGATAGCAAATGGCGAGAGTGGGACAGCAGCTGTCCGTTCCGCGGCGGCTACCTTAGCCTTGATGGAGGCCGCCCGCACCCATGTCGAGGCCACCCACGCCCAGCTCCTGGCGGTCACCGCATAAATCACACGAAGCTTCTCCGACAACGGTCGGCAACCCATGGCCGAAGAGTTGGCAATCGCCGAGAGCGTTCGAGTAGCTCTCCGGGACCGCGGCCGCCCCCGCCCAGCTTGTGGCAGCCTTTTTCTAAGAGATGGCGGACGCGGATGGCGAGATGCTTGCCAAGTATGGTGCAATGGATGCCATGGAGCCCCTTGCCTAGGAGATCGTCGGGCGCGAGCTGGACATGGAGGAGGCGGCGGAGATCGACGAGCGCCAGGTGGAGTAGTAGTCTTACTTTAGAGCGCCGGTCTTTTGTTAGAGTAATGTTAGGTCAGCTAGCTCTGTTTAATTGTTGAACTTGCTCGATTAAGAAGTGTGGGTGTGCTGTAGGCTCTTTTGTGTACCCAAATTATGCAATGACGTGGATGACCACTGTAACTAGGGACATTCGAACCAAAATTTGCACGTTCAAACTCATCACACACGGGGTAAGCCATATGAATCATTTGTGATGTTCAGATATCCTACACAGTGCTAAATAAGGGACCATGTCCGATGACACTTCGCGTGCCAGTTTTTCGCTGAACGGAGCAAAAAAATTCGGCATCCGCGGAAATATCTACCTCCCATGGCCCCCTCTGATACGTCCATTTTGCATCATGTTTTCCTACTATTATTTATAGTGTTTTTAATCAATATAACACTTTGTGGAGCAATTCTAATGCCTTTTCTCTCTTAACATGCAAGATTTACACAAGGAGGGAGAATGCCGGCAGCTGGAATTCTGGACCTGAAAAAGCTATGTCAGAGATACCTATTCTGCACATCTCCAAATGAGATGAAATTTCATGGAGAATTATTTTGGAATAAATAAAAAATACTAGAATCAAGAAGTACCACAGGGGGCCACCCAGGTGCCCACGAGGCACCAGGGCGCGCCACCCACCCCCCCCAGGCGCGCCTTGGTGGCTCGTGGGGCCCCTGGCCAGCCTCTGGCCCCCATTTTCTGGTATATAAGCCCATTTGCCCAAGAAAAAATATAGAGAAGACTTTTGGGACGGTGCGCTGCCGTCTCGAGGCGGAACTTGGGCAGGAGCTATTTTGCTCTCCGGCGGAGCGATGCTGCCGGGGATACTTCCCTCCGGGAGGGGGAAATAGTCGCCATCGACATCACCAACGATCCTCTCATCGTGGGAGGACCAATCTTCATCAACATCTTCACCAGCACCATCTCATCTCAAACCCTAGTTCATCTCTTGTATTCAATCTTTGTCTCAAAACCTCATATTGGTACCTGTGGGTCGCTAGTAGTGTTGATTATATCTTGTAGTTGATGCTAGTTGGTTTATTTGGTGGAAGATTATATGTTCAGATCTATTATGCTATTTAATACCCCTCTGATCTTGGACATGAAGATGATTTGTGAGTAGTTACTTTTGTTCTTGAGGACATGGGAGAAGTATTGTCATAAGTAATCAAGTGAATTTGGTATTCGTTTGATATTTTGATGATATGTATGTTGTTGATTCTCTGAGTGGTGTCATGTGAACGTCGACTACATGCCACTTCACCATCTTTGGGACTAAGGGAATGCATTGTGGAGTAGTAATTAGATGATGGGTTGCTAGAGTGACAGAAGCTTAAACCCTACTTTATGCGCTATTCCGTAAGGGGCTGATTTGGATCCATATGTTTAATGCTATGGTTAGAGTTATCTTAATTCTTCTTTCCTAGTTGCGGATGCTTGCGAAGGGGGGTAATCATAAGTGGGAGGTTTTTTCAAGTAAGAACAGCACCCAAGCACCGGTCCACCCACATATCAAATTATCAAAGTAGCGAACGCGAATCAAACCAACATGATGAAAGTGACTAGATGAAAGTGACTAGATGAAATTCCCATGTGTCCTCGAGAACGCTTTACTTATTATAAGAGATCGTTCCGGCTTGTCCTTTGCTACAAAAAGGATTGGGCCACCTTTCTGCACTCTTTGTTACTATTGCTACTTGTCACTTGTTACAAATTATCTTGCTATCAAACTACTCATTACCGATAATTTCAGTGCTTGCAGAAAATACCTTGCTGAAAACCGCTTGTCATTTCCTTCTGCTCCTCATTGGGTTTGACACTCTTACTTATCGAAAGGACTACGATTGATCCCCTATACTTGTGGGTCATCACCCTCCTCCTTACCAAAAGCCACATTGTCGGGGTACGACCATCTATGGGGCCATGCAGCCCCTTGTGGTTCGGCGGGGGAGGTCGACGTGCACAAAGAGCATGGACAATGGGGAGCGCGAGGGATTTACCCGGGTTCAGGCCGCTGAGAAGCGTAAAACCCTACTCCTACCTTTGGTGTATTGATGGTGCAGAAGCACAGTACAAGGAGCGTCTGTCCCGGCAAGGCGTGGGGGAGCAGCTACGCGAGACGTGCTTGTGTTTGAAAAGGGGTCTGAATCCCCCAAACTGTTGCCTTGGCCCTCCTTTTATAGTTCAAGGGGTTACCACAGTGGCAAAATAGTAATTACATAGCAATTAGATAGCAAACAGTGCTATCATACCTAACTCTGCCAATTTAGGACCAAGGCATTAAATGCGACGCTAGGTGTCATGTGGAGAGGTAGTCCCGGCAAGGTTTCTGCACCGCTTGCCCAGCTACCTCGTATTATCGTGACACGCCTCTTGGACGGGTGTCGTTAGGGGCAAATCTTGTCCCAGCATGCTGACACGTGCCCGACAAGCCTCACCAACCAACCTGCACACTCGACACCTCACACATGAGCGAACACCTGTGCAGTGAGGTGGAGCGCTGGAGGGCTGGCTTAAGCTTGCCGGCATGGAGCTTGTCGGGTCTTCACCTTGCCGGTTCCGCCTTGCTAGCAAGGAATGTCTTCATCTTTGGTACTAGTCGAGTGTTGTGTTTTGAGCTTCTTTCTGGTAGCTTCTGCGGCTGGACTCCGAATCTTGATCTTGACGGTTCCCGGCAGAGCTTTGGCCGGCAAGGAGGTTGCCACCGTCTGTGCATAAGTCAGGGTATAAAATACATATGTTTTATACACCGACAGGAGCCCCCGGGCCTGGGCCGTACGCGCGTCCGAAGCATCGTTGGGCTAGACCCAAACAATGCACAGACACGTATCGGGGAACTGCCGCTGTAATTTTCGGTCATGATGATTGTCCTGGCGTGCGTCCAATCAACGCATTAAATGCGGATCGTGGGGATTTGGACTGTTGCGGTTATTTTTGCGGTAGTGCGCCTGTAAAAGAACGTGGCTGGGGTAAACAGTGATGAGCCAGCCTCTCCTCATGCCTTCCCCATAAAAAGGCAACCGCGAGGAGGCGCGGCTCATTCGCCCCTGCTTTCCCCTGCTTCATCTTCCTCCTCAAGCCAGAACTGCTTCCGCCGCCGCCGCTACTGCTTCGCATCCCCAATCGACCTCCCCCTTCCCCTTCGATCCCTGATGGCGCCCAAGAGAGCCGACGCGGTGGGGAAGAAGAAGCCCGCCAATCCGCTTGATCCCAAGGCAGAGGAGAAGAAGAAGGCGTTGGAAGAGCTAGACAAGCGGCGGAGGGAGAATGCAATCTTCTCGCCGTGCTCCTTGGACGCCAATGAGCTGATCAGGAGGTACGCGTACATGTGGGGGAGGGACACCAAGGATCACAAGGCGCCCGTGGTGCTCCCCGAAGGCAACAAAGACCCCACGGATTCTTATCCGTTCTTCTGCGCGTACTTTTACTGCGGTTTGGTCCCTCCCTACTCAGATTTCTTCAGCGCGATGATGTTCAGTTACGGGTTCAGACTGCTGGACTTCACTCCGAATGCGATGACTTGCATGGTGGTTTTCGCTCATCTGTGCGAGAACTTCATCGGAGTGACCCCCAATGTGGATCTGTTCCGCCACTTTTTCATTCCCCGGATCGAAGACAAGTCACTCTCCGGCAGCGTGGCCTGGATTCCCAGGGCAAAGACGAAGGGCAAGTACCTTGCCGGGCAGCTCCATCTCAAGTGGGAAGAATGGAGGGCCGAGTGGTGCTGGATCTAGGAGAAGGATTTTCCCCAATTCTGCATACTGCGCACAGTGAGGGTCACGCGCGGCAAGAACTGGAGCAGCATGGGCGCTACTGATGCCAAGCTTCGTCCGGCCCTGAACCGGATCGCCCGCCTTAAGGCCGCCAAGCTGACCATAGAAATGGTTGGCGTTGATTTCCTCCGGCGACGCATAGCGCCACTGTAGAAGAGAGAGATTTGCTTGGGAGTACCAGAATGCCGCTGACGTCATGCGGCTGTATCCCGGGACCGGCAATAATTTGTCGGATATGGAGCACGCCAGCCTCTGTGAGCAGCTGTTCCGGAAGACCGGCGTATTCCGATTGCCGGACCAGATCGTCCCGCTGCATATCAACTCCGCCAAGGACTCCATCTTGGCGGTGATGCCGGATTGTGATGCCCACGGAGTGAAGGCAGACTGGGATTTGCCCGCCTTGGAGTTCGAGATGGAGTGGGCCTCCAACCTGACGGAGAAAGCTTCCCGGAAGGAAACGGACCTCATCCGGGCCACCACTGAGGAGGAACTGGCGTATATCGCCAGCAGGGCTGCAGAGATCGCGAGGATCAATGCGGCAGGCGGTTCTAGTGCCGCGGCAGCCGAGGACGAAGAAGAGGAGCAGTCTGATGAAGAGGCCGCCGAGGAGCATCAAGAGGAGCCTGCCGTGGATGAGACGGCTGAAGCCGAGGTTGTCGGGGCCGAGGCTGCCGGGGACGAAGTTGCCGGAACTGAAGCCGCCGGAGAGCCCGAGGAAGAAGAGGGCCCTCGGGCCCCAAAGAGGAGGTATTGTCTTCGGAGGGCGGTCAGCCAAGAGCCGGTGTGCGCTTCTTCGCCGAGGGCTGGCCCCATGGTGAAGAAGACGACCACGAAGGCCGGCCGCCAAGAAGAAGCACGCCGGCAGTCCACCCGGCGTCCCCGGACTCAGCCTTCATCTCCCCGGCCAGAGGTTGCCGAGGAAGCCGAGCTCCTTCAGCCGATGGGTTCACCTCCTCCGGCACTCAAGAGGACGAGGGAGTCGCCCCCGCCAGTGATGACGATTTCGACATCCTTGGCCAGTCCGAGGAGGAGGAGGAGTACGTACTTCGCTTATTCCCGCCAAGCCTTGATTCCACTTGATTGCCATTTTAACTTGATTCCTTCTGTCTTGATAGGGACCCAGAACCGCTCGTGCATCGATCGAAGTGGCCCAGGTCTGCAGTAGCAAAGGACCCTGCGGCAAGCGCTGGGCAGGGGGTTGTAATGGTTGAAGCCGTGGTTCGGGTGCTTACCACTAGCACTGGTACTGGAGTCCATGCTGCTGAGCCTGTCGTGGAGACGGAGGAGGCCCGCCAAGAAGAGGAGCGCCAAGAAGCGGATCCAACCGTGGCTCCCCCATCCATCAATATCCCAGGGAGCGCTTCTCCGTCAAGGTCCTCCACCGACGAGCTTGCCCACACGGGGGCTACCGCGACGAGCGGGGCTGCCGACGACCGCGCGCCGGCAACGCAGGTTGCCGGGGAAGGAGCCCTTCCTCAGCAAGCACCAACGGGTAATCCTTTTGCCTTTGTACGCCTCTTCCGGGAAAGATTTCTTTTGTCTTCTTGAACTTGACTTGTGATTTCGAATCCTATCTCACCCTTGTTTTCGCCTTGATCCATAGCTCAAACCTCCCCTGATGAAGGCAAAGTCCTTCTGGAGGTGGCTGATATCACAAGGGATGCCGCCGAGGAAGCCGTCAAGATCGCCGCTAGAGAGGGCCCCACACAGGTTGCCAAGGAGACCGGGACACTCCCCGACGAGTCCGAGAGGGCTTCCGACAGCACGCCCGACCCCGCCAGGATGGATGCGGAGAAGACGCCCGCCAATGTCGATGCGCCAACTCCCGGCAACCATTAGTGGTGTCAATCTCGCCAGCTCCGTCAAGTGACTTGGCGTTGGTCGCCCCTCAGCACGAGTCCGGAGCCCCTAGTTCCTCTGGCATCGCGGGGCCAAGCTTTGATGAGGAGATAGCTCAGATCCTGCTCCCCTTGGTCCAAAGAACCGACGAATCCACCGACATGGCCGACAACACCGAAGATCTTGCTTTCATGGAAATCATGGCCGTCAGGTTCAAGGGCGTCCAGGAACGGTACAGCCGGAGGTGGGACAAGGTGCACGAAGAGCGCAAGGCTGCGGATTTGGTTGATCGGAAGCTAAGGGAGAAGGCGGACGAGCTGCGCACATGGTACAGTCAGCAGGCCCGCAATCTCAACGCTGCTACCGAAAGAGCGGCGATTCGCGACGGCAAGCTGACGGAGCGCGAAACGCTGCTCAACGCCAAGGAGAAGGATCTTGCCACGCGGGAAGAAGCTCTTACCGCCACTCTTCCCGGCAAGGATGATGAGATTGAAGCGCTCCTCAAACGGCGGACCCAGGAGCTGGAAGACGGGCACACGACGCTTATTGAAGCCCAGGCCTCGGAGAACGCCGCCAAGCTCAAGGAGGCCGCTCATAAGGCTGCTGCCGCTGACTCTGCCAAGGCAGAACTGGAATCCCAGGTGGCCAAGCTAAAGGAGGATCTTGTCGGCAGCGGCAAGGAGATCGAGGTTCTCAAGGACGAAGCGCTGAAGGCAGCCCGCACTTTGGGGGACTTGCAAGCGCAGCTGTCGTCCAAGAACCAAGATCTCGACACTGCCGCCAAGGCAATTGAGGACCTAAAATCCCAACTGGCCACCGTGGTAGCAGCTTCGGAATCCACCAAGGAGGGTGAGACGGTTTTGACGGAGAAGCTAGAGAAGGAGGAGGCCTCGAAGAAGGAGGCTGAAAGCAACTACGCCCAGCTGCACGAGAACCTCTCCCTCTGGACCGGCAGGCTTGTTAATGCCGCCGAGCGCATCAGCCTTCAAATCACAAAGATGGATATGAAGAGCTGGGGTTTCACTGTCAACGACAAGGAGGCCACCAGCGTTAGGTTGACCAAGTTCTTCGAGGGCCTTGTCGACGCCTTGAAGACGTATCAGGAAGACAGGTCTGCCTCGTTTGCTGATGAGTCCCGGAAATTTGCACGTGAAATTGTGTACAGGGTGCTGCTCAAGATCGCTCATCGCAATCCCGGCCTTGATCTCCCCGGGGTCTTTAGGAGGTTGCCGGATAGCACAGACATCACCGCTGCCGACAAGATCGCTGCCCCTCTTGCCGAGAAGGTTCTCCAAATCCCCAGGGTCCAAGGCAACCGCCGAGACTGAGCTTGCCGCTACATCCACCATTGTGCTGTCATGTTCAAGATACATTTAATCTTTTGTTAGCCCAGCAATACTTCTGTGATGTAACATAACTTGCACCGCTTGAATGTATGTGCGTCATTCCCCTTGTTTTATTCCGCCTTTGTATGATTTGTGTTCCCTACACTTATCAGAAGATTGCCTGTGCGCACACTTGCTGTGAGCGCTTCGAGGAACGGGTCCTTAGCAGCCTGCTGGAAGTGCCGCTGCCGGCAAGGTGACTTGCCGGGCCAGAACGCAGCCGCCAAGCTTGCCGAGTGGACTCGAGGCAACCTAGGGCGCGGACTGATCGCGACAAGGTTCCTCTCGCGTGCAGGTTTCTCATACAAAGCTCAGAACCGTTCAAGGGGGAACGCGAATGTAACAGGGATTTTTTTTAAGTTTTTGCAACTTAGCTTTTCCTTGTGCCGTTTCTCTCATTGTAAAAAATGATCACTTGCACATCGTTAAGAATGGTACCCCATCTCCACTCCCTCCGGGAAACTTGCATGCGAGGGAATCTCCTCATCCTTTTAAGAAAAAGAAAGAAGAGAAAAGGGCGGTTTGGGAACCTTGACAGCTCATCAGTCATTTCATACAAACTAAAGCGTAAATCACAACAGCACGTGCATCGACACATAAATGAACATGTACGAGGAGTTGCGAAACACTTAGCTTTATTATGCATAGGATCTGCGCCTGGCTTTGTACAACGGGTTACATGTCTGATCGACAAGGCTTGTACAAAGGGTGTTGCCGGGACATGACCCGGCAACTGCGCCTCACGGGTAGAACTTGCGAAGATGCTCAATATTCCATGAGTTCTGCACCGAGGTGCCATCTTTGGTCTCCAGACGGACTGCGCCAGGCCTGGTGACTCGTACTACCCGGTAAGGGCCTTCCCACTGCGGCGTCAACTTGTTTGATCCCTTAGCGGACTGAACACGCTGAAGAACAAGGTCGCCTTCCTCAAGGCTTCGGGCGTGCACTTTGCGGCTATGGTAGCGGCGCAAGGCTTACTGGTAGCATGCAGCTCGCACAGCCGCCCGAAGACGATCTTCCTCAAGGAGCAACGCGTCGTCTTGCCGCAGCCGCTCTTGCTTAGCTTCATCGTAAGCGAGCAATCGAGGTGACCCATATATGAGTTCCGTGGGGAGCACCGCTTCTGCACCATAGATTAGGGAGAAGGGTGTTGAAAGCACATTTGCTCCCTTGGTGGTTTTGTTAATTCATAACAACATATATCTCATTGAACTAATGTCCTTTCAAGATTAAGATTTCAGGATGTTCAATGATTGGCATGGCATGGACTAGAGATGTGGACCCCTCAAAATGCTAAGGACAAGGATTGGCAAAAGATCAAGACTCTACATTTTTTGGTTTTGTGATCCAAGATCACATTGAGTCCATAGGAAAGCCAATACTATTAAAAGGGGATGAGGTGTTGCTTAATGGTCTTTTTTCTCAAGTGCTTAGTGACAGTACTCCTAAAACCTCAACCACTCTCTCAATCCCAAATATGTCCAAAACCTACATTCTAACTCGGCCCCAACGAAATTCCTATCCGGCCCCACCGAGTTCATCCAAGACTTAGCCACTGCCAAAACCCAAACAAATCGGATCCACCGAAATGGATCTCGGTCCCACCGAGATGGCCTTGCCAACTCTCTGTAATCGTTTGCATTCACTTCGGTCTCACCGAGTTTTGCAAATCGGTCTCACCGAGATGGCTTGCCAACTCTCTGTTGCCTTATTGTTTCACTTCGGTTCTACCGAGTTGATGCAATCGGTGCCACCGAGATGAGGTTTGCCCTAAGCCATTGCACTTCGGTCCATCCGAGTTGTTCGTATCGATCCCACCGAGATTCCTAAAGTTCACAGCTTTTACATAGTTCGGTGCTACCGAGTCTTCTGAATCGGTGCCACCGAGTTGGGTCAAAAGTGTGTAACGGTTGGATTTTGTGTGGAGGCTATATATACCCCTCCACCACCTCCTTCTCAGAAAGGAGAGCCATCAGAACGTGCCTACACTTCCACCATACATTTTCTGAGAGAGAACCACCTACTCATGTGTTGAGATCAAGCTATTCCATTCCTACCATTTGAATCTTGATTTCTAGCCTATCCCAAGTTGCTTTCCACTCAAATCCCTCTTCCACCATAGCCAAATCTGTGAGGAGTTGTTTGAGTGATGGGAAGACTATCATTTGAAGCACAAGAGCAAGGAGTTCATCAACAACAAATCGTCTATTACCTTTTGGAGAGTGGTGTCTCCTAGATTGGTTAGGTGTCACTTGGGAGCCTCCAACAGGATGTGGAGTCGAAGCAAGCAGTTTGTAAGGGCAAGGAGATCGCCTACTTCGTGAAGATCTACCCCGAGTGAGGCTAGTCCTTCGTGGACGTAAGCCATGGTGGAATAGACAAGGTTGCTTCTTCGTGGACCCTTCGTGGGTGGAGCCCTCCGTGGACTCGCTCAGCCGTTACCCTTGGTGGGTTGAAGTCTCCATCAACGTGGACGTACGATAGCACCACCTATCAGAACCACGCCAAAAACCACCATGTCTTCATTGCGTTTGAAATCTCCGATCCCCTCCTTTACATACATATGCAATTGCTTACTTTCCGCTGCTATACTCTTAGAATTGCATGTGTAGGGTGATGCTTGACATGTACTATTGCTAAAATCTGCCCACAACTAAAATTGGGAAAAGGTTAGGTTTTATTTGGTCAAGTAGTCTAATCACCCCCCCTCTAGACATACTTTCGATCCTACTAGTGTTATCAGAGCTTTGGTCGTCGTAAAGCCTTGATTTCCATTGCTTTGGTGATCATAGCCTTGGTTTCACAACCTAGGAGAGTATGGCGTCTAGTGAGGGTAACTATCACCGTAGAGGTCCATATTTTGATGGTACAAACTTTGCTAGTTGGAAACATAAGATGAAAATGCATATTCTTGGTCATAACCCCGCCGTTTGGGATGTTGTTCATGTTGGCTTGCAAGGTGACTTCTTTGAGGATGGCAAGGAACCGGATCGTGAAGCAACCCCGAAAGAATTGAAGATGTTGCAATACAATGCTCAAGCTTGTGACATTCTATTCAACGGTTTATGTCCCGAAGAATTCAACAAAATCAGCCGCCTTGAGAATGCAAAGGAAATTTGGGATACTTTGGTTGATATGCATGAGGGTACCGAGTCCGTCAAGGAACCTAAGTTGGATGTGCTTCAAAGTCAACTTGACAAGTTCAAGATGAAGGATGGTGAAGGAGTCGCTGAGATGTACTCTAGGCTTGCTCTCATCACAAATGAGATTGCCGGCTTAGGAAGTGAAGAGATGACCGACAAATTCATCATCAAGAAGATACTTAGATCTTTGGATAGAAAATATGATACCGTCTCCACATTGATCCAAATGATGCCAAATTACAAAGATCTCAAGCCCACGGAAGTCATTGGAAGGATTGTCGCTCATGAGATGTCACTCAAGGACAAAGAAGAGCTGCACAACAAATCAAGTGGTGCTTACAAAGCCTCAACCGATGCTCCAACGACTCCAAGTGACAAGCTAGTATCAAATGAAGAGATTAGCCTAATGGTGAAAAGGTTCAACAAGTTCTACAAGAACAAAGGGAAAGAAAGAAGTTCTAGCTCAAGACACTATGAGAGAAGATCATCAAGTCGTGACCATAATTGCTACAACTGTGGAAAGCCCGGACACTACTCCAATGAGTGTACGGCTCCCTACAAGAAAAGAGACGAATCACCAAGAGGAAGACATAGAAGAGATGAATCACCTCATAAGGAGAGAAGGAGTAGAGATGATCGTTATGAACGAAGGCACTCTCGAAGAAGCAAGGATTCGGAGAGGAAGGACAAGTCATCCAAGAGCTACACGAGAAGAAGACATCAAGCTCATGTTGGTGAATGGGTTTCCGACTCCGACTCCGACAACCACTCCGAGAGAAGTTATCACTCCAACTCCGACTATAGTCAAGATGAAGGTGTTGCAGGACTTGCACTCGTGTCATCCAACTCCTATGATCTATTTGACTCACCAAATGAAGGAATTGGAAGATGCTTCATGTTAAAAGGCCCTAAGGTATCACACCCCGAGTATCTTGATTTCAATAGTGATGAAGATGATTTGCTTGGTGATGATGATTTACTTGTTGACAAGGATAGTAATGTGAGCTATAATGAAAATGCTAGTAATCATGATAGTCAAGAGGAAACGAGTGACAATGCTATGAAGGAGATTGAGCGTCTAACTAAAGAACTAAATGCTCTTACGTTAGCTCATGAAACAACTCAAGAGGATCATAGAGAACTTCTAAGAACTCATGAGAAGCTACGCTTCGAGAAGCTAAATTTAGAGCAAGAGCATGAGTTTCTTAAAGCTATCAATGACGATCTTCGAAAGAAGAGTTCTTCATATCTTGCCAAACGTTTACTCTTGTCTACCTTTATGCCACAAGTTAAACCTAAGCAAACTAGTAACAAGGGTAAAAATGGTTCTACCTCTAGTAGTAACAATAACAATGCTAAATCTAATATTGTTGCTTCTAGTAGTTCTATTGATTCCACTAATGATTCTCTTATCCAAGTTACACTTGAGCAAGAAAATATGCTATTGAAAGGAATTATAGAAAAAGGTGTCTACAAGAGTCTTGCCAGGAGTAAGCAATTTGAGGAAATTGTACGCAAGCAAGGAAGGCACCGGAAGAACCAAGGTGTTGGTTTTGAACAAAAGTTTGTTCCTCAACAAGAGAAGTATGATCCTACTTCCTTCAAGGGAACACAAGCTCAAGAAGATCTTCCACCACAAGACCACAAGCTAAAAGGCAAGGACAAGCTTCAAGAAGAGATTGATTCATTTGAAGAAGTTCCTGAAGCCATGGTTAAGTGGGTTCCCAAGACTTCATCAAGTTCTACTTCATCAAGTGCTACTACAACTCCAAGGATTCCCATCAAGTTGATGTGGGTCCAAAAGAAGAAGAACTAGAGAGTTCTTGAGGGTGACTCCGCCAACAATCTTCACTCATATTCTTTATGGCAAGAACTTGTGCAACCAACTTCCACATTGTGCACTAGTTCATGGAGTCACAAACCCTCTTGTTGGTAAGGCAAGGGACAAGGTATTCAATGCATTCATGGACATCATCATATGTGTATTTCACTCTATGTCTGTGGATATCCTTGTATGTTCCTTGTGTGGGACTAACCCATGTAAGTATTGAAAGCACAAAACTCCAAAGGATTGCTCCCAACTCTTGATGGTCTACATCAACATTGAGCATCCACATCTTCAACATCTACATGAAGTCATCATCGACAAAACCCAAGGTTAGTTCATCCCTCTTAGGGGGAATATCACATCTAGGGGGAGCTTTGCTCTAAGCAATTGAGCTAAAGCAACTCTAATGGTGTGAACACATCAATGCTTTATGTAAAAGTGGCAACCCCACTTGTGCTTAAACGATGAGTATGACCTATGATCAAATGTTCTCATTTGGCTCCTAAGTCAATATACTCATATATAGATGACCTAGTCATCGCCATTGCTTGATAGATACTAGAATTGGTTGTGCATGTTTGACACATATTTCATTTGCTATCTTATTGTGTGAGCATGTTGGATTGCATGTTTTCATCATTCGAGGACATCCATTTGTTGTTTTGATTGTCTTGGTTTTTCTGGCCAAGTGGATGTACAAGAATGCCTAAGTACCTTCTCTAGCTATCTATGCTTTCTTGTCTCAAATTCTATTCTTGCTGCATCAGAAAAATTGAACAAGTCATTTTCGGACCCTCCGGGTGAGGAGCACTCGGAGCCATCGATCTGAAAGGGCTGAACCTCCAAAACCTTCTATCTGATTTTGGCCGAACCAATTCACTCAACCTCGGTCCAACCGAAATCACATAGATTGATCTAGCTTTTCCATCTCGGTGCTACCGAATTGAACCATTTCGGCGCCACCGATGTGCTAAACTGCATGCAGTTACACATATCGGTGCCACCGAGTTGTTCAACTCGGCGCCACCGACAGTGTACGGGTATATATATCGCGCGGACTGAACGGTTGAAATTTCCCGACCCCACTCGTTCCCGCACCCCATTGCTGCCATCGCTCTTCGTCTTCGGACTTCGCAGTCGTCTCCAGCGCGCCCTCGCCGCCGGATTCCGTCGCCGTCAACGGTAATCTTCACCGCCGTTGCCGCCGTAGAGGATCTCCACCAAATTAGGGTGAGATTCGATCCCTCTCGTGCTCCCATTTCCGATTCAATGCACGATTGGACTGCTTGAATTCATGCCACGGATTGAGAACTCCTATTACACTGCAAATTCCGTAGATTAGATGCGAGTAAAAATTTTAGGTTTAAGTTTCCGCCGAATGCATCTCGGACCGACCGATTCGAAGTTTTCGGTTCTACCGATTTGGCCTCTGGCCATAGCACTAGTACATCTCGGTGCCACCGAGTTGTGCGAATCGGTGAGACCGAAAGTAAATCTCAGTGAAACCCTAGCAACTCGGAGTCACCGAAACCCATCTCGGTCTGACCGAAGTGGTGTGTAAGGTTTCTGTAGTGTGTTTCGGTATCACCGAGATGATCAACTCGGTCCATCCGAAATGCATCCTGTGAAAACTTGAAACTAAGAGTTGAACTCAAATTTTATGAAAAATCTCTGCTTTTTGTGATGACTCATCTACTCTGCCCATACCTATCTATTCACAGGGTCAGCTCAGCAAGATGTCAGACAACAGTGACAGTCAGAACAGATCTGAACAGCAGGCAAATATGAGTGAAGGGTCAAGCCCAGCTGAAAGTTTCTATGAGGGAGAGAGGAGCTCTCCAGATCTTCCTAAAGCTGCAACCAGAACAAGGAAGAAGAAAACCTCAGACAGTGAGGATGAGGATTTTGTTGCAAGTGAAGCTGCACAAAAGAAAAAGAGAGTCGTGCTTGCTAGGGAATACAACACCAAACCTTCAACTGTCAAAGAAAGAACTGCTGTGAGGAAAGTGCCAATGCAGACTATGCAATTCACTCTTGAAGACCCTAGTGACTCAGCACCAACAGCAGGTGGCAAAAAGAAAAGAGTAAGGAAAACTACTGCCCGAGTGATTGGCAGACCCTCCATGATGATTGATGAGGAGGAAGAGGAGGAGGAGGAAGCAGCCAGTGCACCTCCAGCCAAGACTCAAAAACTTATGTCTGATGCAATCAAGACTGCTACCCCCAAGTCTAAGCCTAAGGTGTCTGCACCCAAGAGGTTAACCAGGAACATATCAGCTGCTGAGAAGAACAAGGCCCCAGTGCCTAAATCAAATGTTGATGAAGAGCCACTAGTGCTCAGAAAATTGAAGCCTAAGATACCAGACCATGACAATGCACACCCAGTTGCGGAGAACATGATGCCGAGGAAGGATAAAGGACTGCGTCAATGGAGGAAATCAGATCCATATGCTATAAGGAGGAGAACAGCTTGTGACTATCACTTTCACACCCAAGAACAATAGGACTTTTATGAGACAGTTTTGCTTGATAAGAAGCCCATAGTCAGTGACATGAGATGGGTGGACTGGGAATACATTGATGAAAATGAAGACAATTTTCCCCATGTCCATGAGAGCTTCAGAATTGCAGGAGTTGACGAGTTTGTCGGAAAGAAGTTGACAAAGTGGAATGATGACATGGTCATGCAATTCTACTCCACAACACACTTCTATCCAGATGGCAGAATAGTGTGGATGACTGAAGGTATCAGATACCAGTCAACCATCTTTGAGTGGGCAAATCTTCTTGGTGCTCCCAAGGAAGAGGATGATGACATAGACATTTATGCCAAGCTCAAGATGGATCACAACTCCATGAAGAACATGTACGCTGCAATTCCAGAGAAAGACCTTGAGACTCACAAACTTGGATCAGTAAAGCATCTGCTCCCAGGACTGGCCACCACAAACACAATCTTGCGGTACACCTTGTTACCCAAGTCAGGAGATGACAAAATGATTCGTGGCCACTCCATCAATTTGCTGCATTTGTTTGATACACCTCAGAAATTCAAGGTGATGAGCTTGATAGTAGAGACTATCAAGAAGACTGCAGCAGATCAAAAGAGATCGTGCGGATATGCTCCACATATTCAGTTATTGATCAATTCCAAGGTTGGAACCAGCACATACCTTCTTGATCGAGAGCACTTGCCACTCCGTCCAGAGTTTGAGGACAATGTCATAGTGATGGATCCTTCGCATCCCACTTCAGCACAAGCCCAGGAGAAGATTCGCAAAGCTAAAGAAGCAAAAGCAGCTCAGGAGGCATCAGCTCCAAATGCTCCAATTGCCAATCTCAAGACACCCAAGGATCAAATGACATATCTGCTTGAAGCCACTCTGAGGATTGAGCGAAGTTTGGCCAACCTCACCCAGACCCAGGCTAGTTTTGAGCGGATTATTGAGACTAAATTTCATGATCTGGATGTCAAAGTGACAAAGATTCAGACTACAGTGGAACAGCTGCAGAATGATGTTGATGCTGTCAAGACAACCCCATCAGATGACAGTGGAGATGATAGACCAACTACATAGCAATTTCAGACAGTGCCCAGAGCAGCCAGGTCTACTGCGATACCAGTTGTGGATCCACGGACCACAGTATCTGCACCAGCTGCTACTGCCACAGTGCCACCACAGGTCTCAACTCCACCAGCCCCACAAATATCCGCAGAAGCCTTCGCGGACGCTCTCATCTCAACGCCGTTTACGCACACCAGAGCTGCCAGCAGGAGATCGCCTTCAGGAGCTTCGGAGGACCGTGCCTAGAGTGCCGACTAGTGCTATACTCATTCGATCTTTTTGGTACTTGCTGCCAAAGGGGGAGAATTTGTATAGATCATAGGCTTCGAGAGAGAGTGCTTTGCTTTGATTTTCTCGAGTTTCTTTGCTACATATTTGCTTGTTGATACTTTGTTATGTGTGTGCTTGCTACAGTGTCTGTGAGACATTCTGTCGTTTATGCCTGTGAGATACTATGATGTTTGATCATACTATACTTATTGTGATGATCCATGTTTATCTCTATCATTATCTTGTATGATCACTCACTTATGTTGGTGATGCGTGCTTTCTATTCCAATCATATCATTTTGCGCGCTCCACCAAGTTGTATGTGACATGGAAGAGTAACCCATGAGCCTAATCGATTGTGCATTTACATTCAAACGCAAATTTTTAATAATGCACAAATTTAGGGGGAGATCTTGCTTATCACATACTTCTCAAAGCGACGATGTATTTCATTCGTTTAATCATTTGTCGAAACTTTGATCTATATGTTGTCATCAATTACCAAAAAGGGGGAGATTGAAAGCACATTTGCTCCCTTGGTGGTTTTGGTAATTCATAACAACATATATCTCATTGAACTAATGTCCTTTCAAGATTAAGATTTCAGGATGTTCAATGATTGGCATGGCATGGACTAGAGACGTGGACCCCTCAAAATGCTAAGGACAAGGATTGGCAAAAGATCAAGACTCTACATTTTTTGGTTTAGTGATCCAAGATCACGTTGAGTCCATAGGAAAGCCAATACTATTAAAAGGGGATGAGGTGTTGCTTAATGGTCTTTTGGCTCAAGTGCTTAGTGACAGTACTCCTAAACCCTCAACCACTCTCTCAATCCCAAATATGTCCAAAACCTACATTCAAACTCGGCCCCACCAAAATTCCTATCCGGCACCACCGAGTTCATCCAAGACTTAGCCACTGCCAAAACCCTAACAAATCGGATCCACCGAAATGGATCTCGGTCCCACCGAGATGGCCTTGCCAACTCTCTGTAATCGTTTGCATTCACTTCGGTCTCACCGAGTTTTGCAAATCGGTCTCACCGAGATGGCTTGCCAACTCTCTGTTGCCTTATTGTTTCACTTCGGTTCTACCGAGTTGATGCAATCGTTGCCACCGAGATGAGGTTTGCCCTAAGCCATTGCACTTCGGTCCATCCGAGTTGTTCGTATCGGTCCCACCGAGATTCCTAAAGTTCACAGCTTTTACATAGTTCGGTGCTACCGAGTCTTCTGAATCGGTGCCACCGAGTTGGGTCAAAAGTGTGTAACGGTTGGATTTTGTGTGGAGGCTATATATACCCCTCCACCACCTCCTTCTCAGAAAGGAGAGCCATCAGAACGTGCCTACACTTCCACCATACATTTTCTGATAGAGAACCACCTACTCATGTGTTGAGATCAAGTTATTCCATTCCTACCATTTGAATCTTGATTTCTAGCCTATCCCAAGTTGCTTTCCACTCAAATCCCTCTTCCACCATAGCCAAATCTGTGAGGAGTTGTTTGAGTGCTAGGAAGACTATCATTTGAAGCACAAGAGCAAGGAGTTCATCAACAACACACCGTCTATTACCTTTTGGGGAGTGGTGTCTCCTAGATTGGTTAGGTTTCACTTGGGAGCCTCCAACATGATGTGGAATTGAAACAAGCAGTTTGTAAGGGCAAGGAGATCGCCTACTTCGTGAAGATCTACCCCGAGTGAGGCTAGTCCTTCGTGGACGTAAGCCATGGTGGAATAGACAAGGTTGCTTCTTCGTGGACCCTTCGTGGGTGGAGCCCTCCGTGGACTCGCGCAGCCGTTACCCTTCGTGGGTTGAAGTCTCCATCAACGTGGACGTACGATAGCACCACCTATCGGAACCATGCTAAAAACCACCGTGTCTTCATTGCGTTTGAAATCTCTGATCCCCTCCTTTACATACATATGCAATTGCATACTTTCCGCTGCTATACTCTTAGAATTGCATGTGTAGGGTGATGCTTGACATGTACTATTGCTAAAATCTGCCGACAACTAAAATTGGGAAAAGGTTAGGTTTTATTTGGTCAAGTAGTCTAATCACCCCCCCCCTCTAGACATACTTTCGATCCTACAGGTGTTTGGCCGGTAGCTCAATTTGGTGTCGTTCTGAGTGACCAAAGAACCACCGGCAACTCATCAATCCAGTGCCTCCCACACTTGCGCAGCCTGTTAAAGGTCCTTGTCTTCAGGCCATGTAGCACTTCAGCATTCATCCTTTCCGCCTGGCCGTTGCTTCTCGGGTGAGCAATAGATGCAAAACAGATTTCACTGCCGAGGTCTTTGATATACTGCATGAAGGTGCGGCTCGTGAATTGTGTGCCGTTGTCGGTGATGATCCTGTTAGGAACCCCGAAACCGCAAACTAATCCTTTAAAGAACTTGATGGCTGATTGCGCTGTCACCTTCCTCACTGGCTCTACTTCAGGCCACTTTGTGAACTTGTCGATGGCGACGTACAAGAACTCAAAGCCCCCGGCAGCACGGGGAAAGGGGCCCAAGATATCGAGCCCCCAGACCGAAAAGGGCCAGGAGAGAGGGATTGTTTGGAGGGCTTGAGCTGGTTGATGTATGCTCTTTGAATGGAACTGGAATGCTGCACACTTGGTTACTAGCTCAGTCGCATCCTGGAGGGCAGTGAGCCAATAGAAGCCTTGTCGGAAAGCTTTGCCGACAAGAGCCCTTGATCCTATGTGAGAGCCACATATGCCTCCGTGTATCTCCGCCAACAGCTTTAGTCCATCTTCCCGGCAAATGCAGTTCAATTTCACACCGTTTGGTCGTTTTCTGTATAGGATGCTATCCACAAACTGATACATACTTGACTGACGGGCTACTTTCTCTGCTTCTTCTTGCTCATCGGGAAGCCCTCCTGTTTGAAGGAAACGGACTATCTGCTATGCCCACGTCGGAGCATGTGGTTCGACGACAAGGATTAAAGGCATCTCCTCGGCTACGGGAGCACTTGCTTCTGCGGCAAGAACTTGTGGTTCTGCGCTAAGCGGCTGCTCACCGGCAACCGTATTGTTGTTTCCGGCAACGTCCTTGTCAGCGGCTTCTGGGAGCTCTGCCGGAAAGTACTTGCCGGTACTTAACTTTCTTCTCTTGTTGACCCGCGTTGATGGGGCGACTGTTGGTTGATTCAAATGGAGCACAAAAGTTCCCGGTTCCACGGGAAGCTTTTGAGCGGCACACTTTGACAGGCTATCAACGACGCTGTTTTCCACACGAGGGATGTGCTCGGTTTGCAACCTGTCAAAGTGTTCTTCCAATTTCCTCACTTCTTCCACATATGCCTCCATTAACAGGATCTGATAATCTTTGTTCACTTGCTTCACAACAAGCTGCGAGTCGCCGCGGATGATCAATTTTTTGATCCCAAGGTCTACTGCGATCCTAAGACCGGCAAGAAGTCCTTCGTACTCAGCAGTGTTGTTTGTAGCTTGCTCCCTGGGAAAGTGCATTTGGACCACATACTTGAGGTGCTCTCTGGTGGGTGCGATAAGCAGCACTCCGGCACCGGCGCCTTGCAGCGAGAAGGCACCATCAAAGTACATGACCCATTCCTTTGCTGTCTCTTTGCCGGGGAGAGTTGTCTCTTGAATTTCTTCGTCTTGCGTTGGTGTCCATTCGGCGATGAACTCCGCCAAAGCCCTGCTCTGAATGGTTGAAGTGCTCTCAAACTTGAGTGCAAAGCTTGACAATTCCAATGCCCACTCCACTATCCTGCCGGTTGCCTCTGGATTTCTCAAGATGCATTGCAACGGAAAGCGAGTGATGACGGTAATCTCGTGTGCTTGGAAGTAGTGGCGCAGTTTTCTTGAGGCCGTAAGGAGACTAAAAAGCAACTTCTACACCCCAGAGTATCTCGATCTAGCCCCCTGCAGAAGGGAACTAACAAAATAGACTGGTCACTGCACCACTTTTTTCTTCGGCATTGTTTGTTGATCAACTTCATTTGCTTGCCCTGTTTTTGACTTATCGGAACCGGATCTTGCCGGAGAAGATTTTGATTTGCCACTGGACGGGTTTGCCGTGGTTGTTTCCTCGTCATCGAGTTCCCTTTGCGCCACTAGTGCCACACAATCCACTTGATTCATTGCCGCTATGTATAGCAGCAACGGCTCTTGTGGTCTTGGCGCAACCAGTGTTGGCGCGGAGGAGAGGTATCTTTTCAAGTCCTGCAGCGCGGCCTCCACCTCCGGAGTCCATTTCATTGGCCCTGCCTTTTTCAAAATCTTGAAAAACGGCAAGGCGCGCTCAACAGGGGGCCCACGAGGGACCAGGGCACGCCTAGGGGGGGCAGGCGCGCCCAGGTGGCTCGTGGGGACCCTGTGGCTCTTCTGCTGCTTCCCCAAAGCTTCCTGGGTCCGTTTCCTTCCAGAAAAAATCGTCAAAAAGTTTCGCTGCATTTGGACTTCATTTGATATGGATTTTCTGTAAAACCAAAAACAAGCAGAAAACAGCAACTGGCACTGGGCACTAGGTCAATATGTTAGTCCATAAAAATCATATAAAAGCCATATAAAAGTGCACCAAAATCATACAAAACTATAATAAACATGGCTTGAATACTTCATCAATTATAGATACATTGGAGACGTATCACTTACCATAGGTCACCGTGAAGGCTCGCTGCTGTTGCAATGTTCTTTGAAGATGTTGTCAGCTTCCCGTGCATGCAAATCTAGTCATTGTAGTTTATTCTTCGCCCTCTATTTTGGTAAAACTAATTTTAATCGCATGCACTGGTTCAAATTTATCATCAATGGTTCATATAAACTAATGAAAGAAGGGTGTGCACTTACACGACAATATATGTGCTTCACTCTATTTTTATGCTTGGTCGAGGTGCCAGCCCCAAAAGAAAAAGTATTTTGCTTGATGCGGTTGGCAGCTCCATAATGAATAAAAGAAAAAAATTAGTCATGCAACTTGGAAGATCAAGAATGCACAAAAAAGTTATCAACAGAGGCTCGGAGCAGTGCGGTAATAGCTAGCATTGAAAAATGTAGGTTAAGATGAACCAAAAGCAGCGGAACTACAAGCTAGTTTGTTGATGTGTAATTTAGCATATAGATCATAGAAGCAGTCCAGTACAATATTTGTAACCAACAGGTGACATCAGAACAACACCATTATCATAAATATAGCATGCAAGAAGTAATAGGTGGCAGTAATATCTAGGAAGTACAGTAATACTTAGGATAAAACAAAAGCATTGTAACTAGAGGTTCACTGATTTGTAATTTAGCACATATAACCTATTCACTACCCCACGTTTGCACCTACAGGCTACAGGTGCAAGCAGAATCATGCCTCTCATAAAAATTGAATGATGCCCTGAAGAAATTCGAAGGTGCGGTGCTTATGCTAAGAAAGTGAACGTAGGCGTCGGCCGTTGGAGAATAGTGCCTGATTCTCGGTGGCGTATGGCCATCATGGTCATACGTGAAAGCTAAGTGTCGTCGATGGTGCTCATGTTGTGGTTGAGATTGGGCCGGCTGTCGCCGTTGGTGAAGCGGCTCCGGTGCTTCGGTTGCGGTGCCTATCGACATCCAAGAATGCTGATCTGTGGTAAGTGAACTGTTGTATAGTAAAGACAAGAAAAACCAAAGGAGTACAAATTGAAATATCCTGCTGAGGCGGCGGTGTAAGTAAAGCTGGGCCAGTGTAGTTGAATATGGTGTCCGTGGAGCGGGTCCGGTGAAGTGGACGAAGTCATCGGCGAAGCACATCCGGCGCGGTGAACAATGCTTTCGATGAGGTGGATCTGTTGCGGCGGACAAGGGCGTCAGTGAAGGGCCTACACTGTGGTGGACGAGGGCGCCAGTGAAGCAGATTCGATGCGGTGGACCATGATGGCGGTCAAGGAGATCTGGTGCGGTGGACAAGCCAGTCGTTGAAGCGGCTTCGGTGAAGTGGTGAGTTAGCAGTTGGGGGTTCCAAGGTGAGGAAGGTAGATCCGGCGGGGTGTGAGATGCACCGCTGTGGCAAAGGACTAGATTCGGCGGCTTGGGGGAGGGGGAGGGGGAGGCGGGGAGGGGAGGGGTTCCGGGGAAGAATGTTGGGGGCAAAGAGGGGAAAACAATGGAGTTACCAAAGCAGCCCTTTTCCATTGATGTGGCAGGGGTAAAAGAGGAATATTACAGGGCTAAACTTTCGGGCGTGAGATATTTCGATCTGAGCGGGAAGTTTGAAAGCTTTTGGCGGCTGAAATTATGTGTTCTACGCTTCTACAACCGACTATAATATCATGGCCGAGTACTTATTTGTTGTGCACGCAAAAAAACCATAAAGGTGCAAGTTTCGAAAATCAATGTCTCCAACTCGAAACTTAGATTGTCCAATCAATTCAAATATGGATCATTGAGCTAGTGGAAGCAAATACCATCATATGCTCCAATTCAAATGAAATTATGAATGTGTTTATCCTAAATATGATGACACAAACAAATATGTATGTGTATGAATAAAGCGGATGATTATAAGGTTTCAACATGAGCGAATGTGCATATCTCTAGGTTTGATATATGAATTTGAAATCATGCAGTCCTGGGTTAAAAAATGTACCCCCATTTAAATAAATTACATAAGCTAATAATGGATTTGAATTCAAAAATTTCAATCTTAGGTCAGTAATTCTAGTACTTCAAAGTATACCTCACACGTTCAAAAGTATCGCTCTCTCAAAGTCCAAAAGATGAAACAAATTGATCAAGCATGATTGCACACACTCTTGACCATATATTTCCATTACGTCGATATCTCTCAGACATACACCCCTCACTCTTTATCTGAAGCACACCTCCCCGGCCCCTCTTCCTCCCACACAAGCCTTTCTCTCTCCCCCGGACACAAACACGCGCACACATTATCCCCTCTCTCTATTCTAGCTAGGTCTATCCCCCCCCCCAATATAGGTATCTAGCTATCTCTTTGTCTCGCAGACATGCACACATCTCTTCCCCCACTCTCTAGGTCTCTCGGCATCTCTCTTTCCCAAGCACACACACTATCTAGTCGTGTATCTTTCCCATACACACAAAACACTACCCCCTAGTGTCTTTCTCCCTAGGTATCTGGCTCTCGCACACTCTCCACCATCTCTCTATCTCTCTCTCACATGCATTGATACACATCTCACTCGCCACCACCCCTATACACAAACACCCTCCCTCTCCTCGTGCACCTCTCTCCTCTTTCCATCTCTCCCACATGCGCACCCGACCCTCCTTTCCCTCTACATGTCGTGACTCTCTCCATAGCTCTCCAGCTGATCATCGATCTCAAATTCGCATGCTGTTCTTTCCACCATCTATTTATATCTCTCATGAAGTCTCTCTCATGCACACAATGACTCGCTTTCCTTGCGTCTCCCTATACATAGGCCAGTTTCGCACACCATCGACCTCGTCTCCCCATCTATAGGCCACTTTCGCACACCATTGACCTCTCTCTCTCTCTCACCCCTCTCACACACACACTCGACGTCTCTTCCAAATAGCACGCACCCCCTCCTGCACCCACACTATCCCGATAAATAGACATGCCTCTCTCTCTTGGACACACATGCCATATCATTCCCCCTTCTTCCCTACTAGGTTTACATCATCGGTGGTCTCTTTTCTCCACATACGCACTCTCCCTCTCACACATACGCGCGCACACAAACAAACAAACACACACACACACACACACCACCCCATCTATCTGGATCCCTCTTTTAAGACACACACCCTTGTATATTCTCTCCAGCTCCAGGTATATATATATATCCCTGTCTCTCTCTAACTCACACGCACACCAACATTCTCTGTCTCTCTAAGTCACACCTCTCTCCCTATGTCCACATGTGTATCTCACACACTCACTCTCTAACTATGTCTATCTCTCTCCATGCCACACAACACAAAGCCCCATAGGTCTCTCTCTATCTTCCTCACACACACACAGAAACACAAAAAGACTCTCTTATCTCCGCCTTAGTGTCTACATATCATACACATGCACGATCTCTTGCTCGCACACACACTCAACCAAGGTTTTCTCGCGAAAAACTTAATATCTATCCATCAACAGTCATGGCAGTACAACAAACATGAGACATGAAAAAAATGCATCTACACGTTCGTAGACCACCTAGCGATGAGTACGAGCACTAGAGCGAGCCGAAGGCGCGCCGCCGTCATCGCCCCTCCTTATCGGAGACGGGAAAACCTTGTTTTAGACAGTCGGGAAGTCATCGTGCTAAGGCCCCACATTAGGCTCGTTTGAGCACAAGAGTATTTAACAAAAAACTACGCATTCCAACCAGCCCTAGCAAGAAACTACTGTACAAAAATTAGCAAAAACATACCAAAAATTTATTAATCCGTGGAAAAGAAACTACTACCAAGTGTCAATTAGACTCGTTTAAACCCGTTTATGACAGGGTTGGCCCACACGTCCGTGCTGACGAGGCACCTTAAGTCAACACTGTTTGTTTGACCGTTGTGTTGACTATTATGACAGGTGGGACCCACATGTAAGTGTCAATCCTCTTCTTCCTCCTCCAAGCATTTTTCTTGAACATTACTTCAAACAGTTTGTATGCGTGGTCGTCGCCGGTGCCAGTGATGGGCGAGTTGGCCACCGCTCCGCCGGACGGGCTGGCCGCCGTGACGCCAGGCAAGCTGGGCGCCGGCCGCCGGGCAAGCAAGCCGTCGCGCTGGCCTCTGCCCGAGCCGGCTAGCTGGCCTTAGCGCGGCACGCGCGAGCAAGCCGCCACCCCACCATGCCAAGCTAGCTAGCCGAGCCAGCAGGTTGTGTGCTAGCTTGGCTAGCTAGCGGCCGCGAGCGCCGCTTCGAGTTGGCCTCTGGGCTGCCGCAAGATGGGCTCCGCGCCGCCAGCGCTTTTGACCTCGCCTTCTGCCGGCAGCGATGGCTGCCTGCCATGGCCGAGGATGACGAGGTGGATGGGCCGGACATAGAAGGAGACTTGGTGATTTTTTTAGAGACTGACATGTAGGTCCCACATGTCATAACGCCTAACTTGTCGGTCAAACAGACGGCGTTGACTTAAGGTGCCACATGGGTTTAAACGAGCCTAATCGGCAGTTGGTAGTAGTTTTTTTGCCACGGATTAAGAAATTTTGGGTATGTTTTTGCTAATTTTTGTAGAGTGGTGGTTTCTTGGCACGGCTGGTTGGAACTGGTAGTTTTTTTATATATAGTCCAATATGTATAACAAAGAATCTACTAGTAACAAATAGCAACACTTCATTGCGTTGTAGTGGTCCTGGGAGTCAAGCTCTCAATGCATGGTCATGGGTTCGATACCCGCCCGAAGCACGGCGGCCTTTTTTTATATATTTTGTTAACCTCGCTGCGAGCAACATTGTGTAGTCGTGCTAAAAAAACTGTTAATCGTACCGCCTGCATGAGAGAGTCTGGTTCTATTCCGCCTACTGGAGCACACTTTTCGAAAAAACCCAAAGATAATCGTACACGCACATAAAACATTTCACAATATTTCAGTAGAACTCTAGAAACAAACAAATGAAATTACATTGTGAATATGGCTCATTTTAGACTGGGCCATAAATTTTGTCCATTAACAAAATCAGTGTTAATCATATTCTTTTTGTTTCTCAAGTTGTAATTCAAATTTAATATTCTTTCTTGTGGCATGGTTGAAATATACGTATACATGTTAAATTAGTTTGAGTTTTTTAAGAAAACATTCTTTGTACACTGATAGTTTGACTTTTGAAAGTCCGATGCACGTGTCGCATCACAACCTGGGTGCACCGGAGAGCCCAGCCACTTGCATGGGTTTTCCCTCCCGTATATTTTTGCACGCGCCATCATCTCGTGGCTCGCATGCGATCAAGCCGGGAGGTGCCGTGTGAGAAGGGGGGGGGACTTATTACGGGCATGTACTACAATGGTGCTATCTTAGAAGTGCCACGTACGATAAATGCTGAGGTGGAGGAGAGAGAAATCATAAAAAAAGGCTTGTCTTCTCTTATTTAAGAGATGATCTCTTAGCACAATATGTCTCACCATGTTTTTAGGAATAGCTAGTTATTGAAGATAAGGCTAAGATATAACCCATTGTAGACATACTTCTTTATCATCTCTAAATTACATGCAAGACTTTAGATAAGACTATCTTATCAACCATTGTACATATCACAACAGCGTTTCTCACCTACAAGCCGCCCCTCGATTGCTGCTTCCTCAGCGCCTCCCAATTAAGCCGGAGGAGCCGAAAAAGCCTGGCGCCGCATTGGGAACAGTGCAATATGGCCCTGGACCTAAAGTATGTAGCTTGTGTCCAGGCCTGGCCCTGAGGGGGGGGCGAGCGGGGCGGCCGCCCCGGCCCCCCAGGTGCCACGGGGCCCCCAATTCTGCTCTTAATTAGTCTAGCTGGGCTAGAATGCCGATGTATTTACATACTCCAATGCCAGAAGATGGGCGTCCAACTCCTGCAACCTTTTCATGATTTCCTCGCCTTCCTTTCTTCATGCTATTAATAGAGCAGTTAGTGCATGCGATTAATTAGGCTTAGTTATGATAAAATCCTCTCTTATTTCCTTCCTTAATCTTCCTGCAATTGATTGATGGGAGCAGTTAGTGTTGCGCCCTTGCGATTGATTGATGGGAGCAGTTAGTGTTGCGTCTAATTTGTGAGAAAAATAGGACTAATAATGGGAAGCGACAATGCGACACACAGGCGAGAATAGATCAGATCGCGATGCTTGATATCTATGCGTGCATGGTGCCGCCTCGGGTCGGAGCAGATCTAAGTCGGAGGTGGGCTGGACAGCCGGAGATAGTCGCCACCTCGCACGAGACCACACTGACTCACCGGGAGGCTAGATCGTACTCTTAGAGCATGATTACAGTTATAGAAGAGAAGGTATGTCTCTAATCTCTATTGTACAGGTAGTCTATGGTCTAGGAAATCACTATCATGATGGTTGATTAAAATTTATGAATGGTCATCAACATGGCCTCTACGTCGTTGCAATTGGACACTAATAATCGATTTATGAGTATTGTTAATGGATAGATGTCATTGGGGTTATTGCTTTTTATATTTGGCGACCTGCTGGTAACTGCTATGGAGGTATACATGATACAATCTGACATTTAAATGGATGACAACGTGAGTGATCATTGGCATTTAAATAATCCATTAGTCTTGACCAGCTAGCAGTTTTTACTATAGCTCAGTAGGATCAAAGAAATTAGGATATAAACTTACAAAAAAGCAACTGGACGTATTAGTAAAGAAGATACTTATAAGAGAAAAATATTGTATTTCCTCTAATTAGCGATTCAAAATATTTTTTGCAATACTTATTTGTGTTTATGTTAAGGGCCCCGGCAAAAAAAGGGCCCCTAGGTTTAGTTTTGCCCCGGCCCCCCGAAATCTCAGGACCGGCCCTGCTTGTGTCGTTGCACGCATTGACTTCGCTCCATATAGTACTAGAGTACATTGCACGCATGGACTTCGCTCCTTACATTGGATTGGCTCCAAAGTCGCACTACGATCAGCTCTAAACTCTATAAAAAAACATCCTCTTTGACGTGATTAGTGTGCACGTCACCGTCGCTAATGAACAGGCTGCTAGTGTGCATGTGAGACGAGCGGCTGAGTAGGTCAGCTACGCGCATGAATAGAGCAGCAGGCAGGTCTGCAGTACGCAGGTGTACTTTGCTACTTGTGATCTGTGTTGGGATTTCCCCGAAGAGGAGAGGATGATGCAGTACAGTAGAGATAAGTATTTCCCTTAGTTACGAACCAAGGTTATCAATCCAGTAGGAAAACCACACAGAACCTCGTTAGCAGCACCTACACACACAAAAGCAAATACTTGCACCCAACGCAACAAGAGGGTTGTCAATCTCCTTAGTGGTTACTTGCAAGGATTAATTCTGATAGTGATAGATAGAAAAGTAAATTGCAAAATAAAATAAATGTAAATAAATTGCAGCAAGGTATTTTTGGATTTTAATATATGATAAAAGTAGACCCGGGGGCCATAGTTTTCACTAGAGGCTTATCTCTCGAACACAAAGCATACGGTGGGTAAACAAATTACTGTTGGGCAATTGATTGAAAAGCGCATAGTTATGACGATATTCAAGGCAATGATCATGTATATAGGCAACACGTCCGAGACAAGTAGACCGACTGCTGCCTCCATCTACTACTATTACTCCACCCATCGACCGCTATCCAGTATGCATCTAAGGTATTAAGTATAAAACAGAGTAACGCCTTACGCAAGATGACATGATGTAGACAAAGTAAACTCAAGCAATATGATTACACCCCATATTTTTATCCTTAAGGGCAACAATACAAATACGTGTCTTGTCCCTTTCTGTCACTGGGATATAGAACACCGCAAGATTGAACCCATCACAAAGCACCTCTCCCATTGCAAGATAAATCAATCTAGTTGGCCAACCAAATAGATAGATCGGAGAGAAATACAAAGTTATAACAATCATGCATAAATAAGTTCAGAAAAGACTCAAATATTTCTCATGAATAATCTGATCATAAACCTACAATTCATCGGATCCCAACAAACGCACCGCAAAAGAAGATTACATCGAATAGAACTCCAAGCAGATCGAGGAGAACATTGTATTGAAGATCAAAGAAAGAGAAGAAGCCATCTAGCTAATAGCTATGGACCCGTAGTTCTATGGTAAACTAGTCACACATCATCGGAAGGGCAGCAAGGTTGATGAAGAGGCCCTCCGTGATCGATTCCCCCTCCGGCATATTGCCGGAAAAGGCCTCCAGATGGGATCGCGGAAGAACAGAGGCTTGCGGTAGCATAAAAGTTATTCGGGGTGGCTCTCTGTTGGTTTCCCAATATTTGAGAATTTATGGAAGTGGAATTAGGCCAAAAGGAGCCAGGAGGGTCCCACAAGGCATCAGGGCGCGCCCCCCTGGGGTCGCACCCTGTTGCCTTGTCACCTCCTCGTGAGGCTTCTGGCTTCCTCCCGAAACTTCTAGGGTCTCTTTTGTCCAGAAAAAAATCGTCAAAAAGTTTCATGGCATTTGGACTTCGTTTGGTACTGATTTCCTGAAAAACCAAAAACAAGCAGAAAAACAGCAACTGGCACTGGGCACTAGGTTAATAGGTTAGTCCCAAAAAATGATATAAAATAGCATATAATTGCATAATAAACATCCAAGATTGATACTATAATAGCATGGAACAATAAAAAATTATAGATACGTTGGAGACGTATCATGCATCACCAAGCTTAATTCCTGCTCGTCCTCGAGTAGGTAAATGATAAAAATAGAAAATTTGATGTGGAATGCTACCTAACATGTTTCATCATGTAATTCTCTTTTACAGTATGAATATTAAGATCTGAGTGATTCAAGGCAATAGTCTATAATTTGATATAAAGACATCAATACTCAGGCATACTAACAAACAATCATGCCTTTCAAAATAAAAATGCTACAGAAAGTTATCCCTACAAAATCATATAATCCTGTCATGCTCCATCTTCTTAACATAAAATATTTATCATGCACTACCCCGATGACAAGCGGAGCAATTGGTTCATACTTTTTAACGCGCTTCAGCTTTTTCAACCCCCACGCAATACATGAGCGCAAGCCATGGATATAGCACTATCGGTGGAATAGAATGATGATAGAGATTGATAAGGGGAAGTCAAAAAGAAGAAGATAGTCTCACATCGACGACGCTAATCAACGGGCTATGGAGATGCCCATCAATTGATGTCAATGCGAGGAGTAGGGATTGCCATGCAATGGATGCACTAAGAGCTATAAGTGTTTGAAAGCTCAAAATAAAAACTAAGTGGGTGTGCATCCAACTTGCTTGCTCATGAAGACCTCATGCATTTGAGGAAGCCCATCATCGGAATATACAAGCCAAGTTCTATAATGAAAAATTCCCACTAGTATATGAAAGTGACAACATAGAAGACTCTCTATAGGAAAAACATACTGCTACTTTGAAGCACAAGTATGGAAAAAGATAGTAACACTGCCCCTTCTCTCTTTTTCTCTCATTTTTTTATCTCCTCACTGGGACAATGCTCTAATAATGATGATCATCACAATTCTATTTACTTATAACTCAAAAATTACGAACTCGATACTAGAACAAATATGACTCTATATGAATGCCTCTGGCAGTGTACCAGGATGTGCAATGACACTAGCGTAACATGCATGAAAATGATGAATGGTGGCTGAGCCACAAATACTATGTCAGCTATATGATCATGCAAAGCAATATGACAATGATGATGTGTGTCATATAAAAAGAACCGTGGAACTTGCATGGTAATATATCTCGGAATGGCTATGGAAATGCCATCATAGGTAGGTATGGTGACTGTTTTGAGGAAGATATAAAGAGGCTTATGTGTGATAGAGCGTATCATATCACGGGATTTGGATGCACCGGCGAAGTTTGCACCAACTCTCGAGGTGAGAAAGGGCAATGAACGGTACCGAAGAGGCTAGCAAATTGCGGAAAGGTGAGAGTGCGTATAATCCATGGACTCACATTAGTCATAAAGAACTCACATACTTATTGCGAAAGTTTACTAGCCCTCGAAGCAAAGTACTACGATGCATGCCCCTAGGGGGATAGATTGGTAGGAAAAGACCATCGCTCGTCCCCGACCGCCACTCATAAGGTAGACAATCAATAATAAATCATGCTCCAACTTCTTAGCATAACGACAGACCATACGTGCATGCTTCGGGAATCAAAAACCTTAACACCAATATTCTTACTAAACCAAAATTATCTACTAGTACCTCCCCATATTACCATCTTAATATCGCAAAACTATTGCAAGGAATCAAACTTATCATATTCAGTGATCTACATGAAAGTTTTTATTATATCCCTCTTGAATACATATCATATTAGGACCAAATTCATAACCCATGCATATTACCATTGCTAATTATTAGCCTCTCAAAAATATATAAGTGAGGCATGAGAGTGCAACTATTTCTTTAAAATATAACCACCGTAGTGCCCTAAAAGATATAAGTGAAGCACTAGAGCAACTGCCTAGCTCAAAAGATATAAGTGAAGCACATAGAGTATTCTAACAAATCACGAATAATGTGTGGCCCTCTCAAAAAAGGTATGTTCAGCAAAGATGATTGTTGAAAACGAAAAAGCAAACAAAAGCAAGCAAACTATAACACAAGACGCTCCAAGTAAAACACATATCATGTGATGAATAAAAATATAGCTCCAAGTGATATACCGATAGATTGTAGACAAAAGAGGGGATGCCATCTGGGGCATCCCCAAGCTTAGACGCTTGAGTATTCCTTGAATATTACCTTGGGGTGCCTGGGGCATCCCCAAGCTTAGGCTCTTGCCGCTCCTTATTCCTTTATCCATCGTAGTCTCACCCAAAACTTGAAAACTTCAGCACACAAAACGCAACAGAAACCTCGAGAGATCCGTTAGTATAACAAATAAATCTTAAACTTTAGGTACTATTGTAAATTGATTCATATTTAATATTGGCATAATTCTACTGTACTCCAACTTCTCCATGACTCATACCCCCCGATATGATCCACAGATTCATCAAAATAAGCAAACTATGCAACAAAAACAGAATCTGTCTAAAACAGAATAGTCTGTAAAGATCTATTTAAAAGCCATACTTCTGTAACTCCAAAAATTCTGAAAAATTAGGACAACGTAAACAATTCATATAACAATACTGTGTAAAAGATTCAGAATTTATCAGGCTCCAGTATAGAATGAAAATTCCAGCACTGGACTCAAAACTTTCTATTTTCAAACAACATCAATTATACTATCATCCAAATCATCCCAAAGGCATTACTTGGCACAAACACTAATTAAAAGATAAAAAAATAATCATAACAGAAGCTAAAATTGTGTGACACAAGAAAATAAAATTATGCAATAAAAATAAATATTGGGTTGCCTCCCAAGAAGCGTTATTGTTTTATGCCCCTAGCTAGGCATAACGCATAGTTTCATCAAATCCTTTTCAAAAACAATGGGAAACACATCATAAATCAAGATTTTATCATTATTGAGGTAACTTTCATCAAATCCTTGTTGATTCCCTTTTACGATCCAGGAATATTTTTGATTAATACCATGGAAAACTTGTTGGATGATATGTAAACGAGGGACTTCCTTTTTAGTATTTTCATCATAGGCATGATCATCACCAAATACATATCTCATCATATAATCTTCATCATATAAAATTTCATCTATCACAGGGTTTTCAAGACTCATATTATAAAAATCAAAGATCTCTCTAGCTTCTCGAACTATGTAATCAAATTCATTCATAAGGATAAGAGTAGCTATCTTTTTAGCCTTAGGTTTTTTTTATAACCGGTAACTCGTAGAACAATCTTTGCAAAGTGGGATGAGTATGTATAAATCTTCTTTCAAGTTTAAGAACAAGTGCAGAGATGGCTTCGGCGTAACTATTGGTTCTTTTAAGAATGGGGGTATCATCACAAACCAAAGTTCCCGTACAAGTAAAGAATTCTTGGATAACACTTTTTCCTATGATATTCCCACTTCCCGTCACAAAAAATTTAGTATCCCAATTTGAGGGAATTTCTATCTTAGGGACTTTACCATCCTCACCTTTTTTAATAACAAACTCAGACAAGGTAGCAGTTTCAAGCAAGCAAACAAGCAAATGAAATTTTTTTGTGTGTTTTTTGTAAAATTGTTTTAGAAGTGGGGGAGATGAAAATGAGAGGCAAATGCAAATAAAAGGCAATTAAAAATAATAGCAAGTAGATGATAGTTTATGCGAAGGTACTTGATAGGTTTTGGTGATGTCTCCCCGGCAACGGCGCCAGAAATACTTCCTGCTACTTGTGATCTGCGTTGGGATTTCCCCGAAGAGGAGAGGAAGATGCAGTACAGTAGAGATAAGTATTTCCCTCAGTTCAGAACCAAGGTTATCAATCCAGTAGGAGAACCAAGCAAAATCCCGTTAAACGCACCTGCACACAAAAGCAAACACTTGCACCCAACGCAAATAAGAGGGTTGTCAATCCCCTTAGCGGTTACTTGCAAGGATTAATTCTGATAGTGATATATAGAAAAGTAAATTGCAAAATAAAATAAAAGTAAATAAATTGCAGCAAGGTATTTTTGGATTTTAATATATGATAAAAGTAGACCCGGGGGCCATAGTTTTCACTAGAGGCTTCTCTCTCGAACACAAAGCATATAGTGGGTAAACAAATTGCTGTTGGGCAATTGATAGAAAAGCGCATAGTTATGACGATATTCAAGGCAATGATCATGTATATAGGCATCACGTCCGAGACAAGTAGACCGACTCCTGCCTGCATCTACTACTATTACTCCACCCATCGACCGCTATCCAGCATGCATCCAGGCTATTAAATATAAAACAGCGTAATGCCTAAAGCAAGATGACATGATGTAGACAATGTAAACTCAAGCAATATGATTAAACCCCATCTTTTTATACTTAATGGCAACAATACAAATACGTGTCTTGTACCTTTCTGTCACTGGGATATAGAACACCGCAAGATTGAACCCATCACAAAGCACCTCTCCCATTGCAAGATAAATCAATCTAGTTGGCCAAACCAAACAGATAGATCGGAGAGAAATACAAAGCTATAACACTCATGCATAAATAAGTTCAGAAAAGACTCAAATATTTCTCATGAATAATCTGATCATAAACCCACAATTCATCGGATCCCAACAAACGCACCGCAAAAGAAGATTACATCGAATAGAACTCGAAGGAGATCGAGGAGAACATTGTATTGAAGATCAAAGAGAGAGAAGAAGCCATCTACCTACTAGCTATGGACCCATAGGTCTGTGGTAAACTAGTCACACATCATCGGAAAGGCAGCAAGGTTGATGAAGAGGCCCTCCATGATCGATTCCCCCTACGGCAGATTGCCGGAAAAGGCCTCCAGATGGGATCGTGGAAGAACAGAGGCTTACGGCGGCGTAAAAGTTATTCGGGGTGGCTCTTTGTTGCTTTCCCTATATTTGAGAATTTATAGAAATGGAGTTAGGTCAAAAGGAGCCACGAGGGGCCCACAAGGCATCAGGGCGTGCCCCCCTGGGGCCGCGCCCTGTTGCCTTGTCACCTCCTTGTGAGGCTTCTGGCTTCCTCCCGAAGCTTCCAGGGTCTCTTTTGTCCAGAAAAAAATTGTCAAAAAGTTTCGTGGCATTTAGACTTCGTTTGGTACTGATTCCCTGAAAAACCAAAAACAAGCAGAAAACAGCAACTGGCACTGGGCCCTAGGTTAATAGGTTATTCCCAAAAAATGATATAAAATAGCATATAATTGCATAATAAACATCCAAGATTGATACTATAATAGCATGGAACAATAAAAAATTATCGATACATTGGAGACGTATCATACTTTCCGTGCATTGATAGTACAACGATGGTTCCTAGAGAACAGTAGTACCCTCCACTAGCAACTATAGCTCCTTGGTCTTGAGATTCAAAAGTTCAAAACTGGTACACTATGTAGTAGTACTAGTACTCCTACTCCCTCCCTTCTGGTTTATAGTGCTTATATCTGAAATTCCATCAACCAAGGTAGATGTTCATTGGCTGGGATGAATTAATCTTGTTTAGAACTGCCCAACTATCGCATAGCTTTTTCTCCACAAAAACCATGCTCTACATGGTATTAATTCTCAGTCTGTTGGACTCCCAAGGCAATAACTGTAGCGCCTGATATGCTCCACGCACGGCCGCATGCGTGCCCCTCTCTCTCATCTCATGGCGCATGCACAGGTCAGTCATCACTTTTTTATCTCGTTTTATTGGCCACTTTGTTGCATGCATGTAGCTGAGGGAAGGAAATGAGCAAAGACTTTGCTCCGTGATTTATTTCTTTCGAGAACAGCAGCCAAGGAATTAAATGCAACATAGCAATCGAAAGACCACAACGCTTCAATCAATCTGGCCTCAAAACAAGCCTTGGATTCACCAGGCGGTTCTCCTCCTCGAAGGGACAAGGCCCTGCGGTTACTCTCTTATCTTCTCCTCGCCAGTTTCCCTCCCAAAGAGACCAAGGCAGTTCGTCGCTGCTGCCATTGATTCGCCAGGCGGTTCTCCTCCTCGTCGGGGCTGGGAGACCTTGGACGACGGTCCTCTAGGAGAAATCGCACGCTGCTCCAACTTCCTCACCACCGCAAGACTCAGTGGTTCCTGCACCAACTATTTTAAGACGGTGCGTAAACAGGCTTGGGAGAAGGCCATGCTTGTTGGTCTTCCATGCGTCCTTGAGGAGGAGGTTATTCACTGGGACAATCCATTGAATAATCCACCGCAACATGGCCATGGTTGCACGTTGACGCCGCTTGAGTTGCCGACATTGAGAGGCAGTCGGATTTTGTCTGATGAGCAGGTCAGTCAACGAGTTTGATCATGCTAATATACTTATTCATTCCATCCCGTAATTCCTCCACTGCCCACCATTGCAAAGATTTGGGTTGGTGCTAATGGAGATTGGCTTGCATACATACGGCCGGATACAAATATAATTTTGCACAACATCCATAGTAGCGCGACCGTTCACGTAGACCCCTTGTCCAACATTGGGATCAGCCTTGCGGACTGGCAGGGCTTGAATACATATGATGATGCCACCATGAAATTGAAGAAGATAGCAATTGCGGATCCGCCGACAAAGTACCGCAGCTACGACGATTACTATCTCATCGCGGTGTTCGACTTAAGGATTGCCATCAATAAGGATGGCCCTAATGGCAGAGGCTGGCACATGTTGGCCGCGGCAGATTTGTTCCCGTACGTGTTTGAGGATGTCGTGTGCCATGTAGGCCGCATCTTCGCGGTTACAAACTAGGGGAGTTGTTTCATCTGGGTGCCATCCTACGGTACGGTAGATAACAAACGGAATGCACGAACCATCATTTGCATCCCTAACGGTAGTCCATTATTTTGCAGGGTCCATGCATCCCCCGATCAAAATCAGATCCCCGATCCTAGATGTGCTTGTGCATCCGCGATTCGGTCTAACCTAGAACCTTGTAACTGACTTTAGCCAATTGGGATCAACTATCTTAGTAGTCGTTATCCATGGTACCCTTGATGGGCAACAAGGTGCCACGATCTAACACGATCGAACCCTCACCATGTACCCAGGTATTCCATTCTCTCATTGCCGTGTGCTAGAGTAGTGTATTATCTTATTGCCGTGTGACCTTATAGTAGCAAACATGTTTAGTACTAGTACTTGTTAGTTAGTAGTATTTTCTTTTGTTGACTGGGACTGGAACTACGAGGAGGACATGTTTAGTACTACTAGTACAATTGAATATTAGATTTATTTAACCCTCTCGCCTTCTCTTGCATTGTACTAGTACTACTACTTCAGATCCATAGTACTAGTGTGTCGGGGTGGTACAACCATCTATGGGGCCATCCAGCCCCTTGTGGTTCGGCAGGGGAGATCGACGTGCACAAAGAGCAGAATCAATGGAAGGCGCAAGGGATTTACCCAGGTTCGGGCCGCTGAGAAGCATAAAACCCTACTCCTGCTTTTGGTGTATTGGTTGTATGAGAGCACAAGTACAAGGAGTGCTTCCCCCGGCAAGGCGCAGAGAGAGCTGCTACGCGAGACGTGCAAGTGTTTGAAAAGGAGTCCGAATCCCTCTAACTGTTGCCCTGGCCCTCCTTTTATAGCTCAAGGGGTTACCACAGTGGCAAAACAGTAATTACATATCGATTAGATAGCAAACAGCGCTATCATACCTAACTCTGCCAGTTTAGGACAAAAGCATTAAATGCGCCGTTAGGTGTCATGTGGAGAGGTAGCCCCGGCAAGGTTTCTGCACCGCTTGCCCAGCTAGCTTGTATTATTCTGACACGCCTCCTGGACAGGTGTCTTTAGAGGCAAATCTTCTCCTTGCGTGCTGACACGTGTCCGACAAGCCTTACCAACCAGCCTGCGTGGTCGACACCTCACCGATTAGCGACTAGCTGCCCGGTGACGTGGAGCGCTGACGTGCTGGCAGAAGCTTGCCGGCACGGAGCTTGCCGGGTCTTCATCTTGCCGGTTGGGCCTCGCCGGCAAGAAATGTCTTTAACCTCAGTACTAGTTAAGTGCTTGTTGGTGCTGTGCCTTGAGCTTCTCTCCAGTAGCTTCGGCAATTGGGTTTTGAATCTTGGTCTTGGCGGTCCCCGGCAAGCTTTGGCCGGCAAGGATGCTACTATTGTCTGTGCATAAGTCAGGGTATAAGATACCCATGTTTTATACATTGACAGGAGCCCCCGGGCCTGGGCCATACGCGCGTCCGAAGCGTCGTTGGGCTAGGCCCAAACAATGCACAGACACGCGGCGGGAAAACTGCCGCTGTAATTTTTGTCATGATGGTTATCTCCTCTCAAGATCTTCTTTGCTTCTTCATTAATCTGGTCTTGAGTATGCTCTTGGTTATCTCCCGGCAAACCTTGTCGTCGGACAGACGGCCATTAGGTGTGCTCAGACTAGGGATATGCTCATAGGTGGGGCGTCGTGGGTTCAAACCGAACCAGCACGCGGCCATGCGTGGCAAAGGATAACTGCCATGTTTGTCTTTACTTCTCCTTTTTCTGCGCCCCTCCATCACGCGCGCCTGCCTGCATGCAAGGCAGCGGATTGGTGGAGAAGGGCGGCTGTTGGAGTGACGCGCCGGGCCAGGGGTGCAGGGCGCGGGATTGGCGAACGTGGGCGGTTGCTGGAGTAATGCGCGCGGCCAGAAGCACAGGGCGCGGGATTGGTGAACGTGGGTGGCCACCCAAAGATGGTGAAGATCCAGCCCCCCGCACTCCCCCTATAAAGAGGGGGGTTGTGGGGTGCGACGCTCATCCATCCCCTTCTGCCTTGATCCTTAGCAACTGTCGCCTCTTTTTCTTATCTTCTTCCTTCCTCCTGCATCCGCTGCTTACCATGGCGAGGGGAAAGGGTCGAGCTCATGCATCGGTCGTTGCCATGAGGGCTTCTCCTCGAAGCCATGCCCACGTCTCGAGCACGAATGCGGGAGTTGGCTCTAGTGCGCGAGGAAGGGCTGTGGGCCGCCATCGTGGACGTGGCGCTCGAGGTCGGGGCGGCCGTGGCGGCGCGCTCGTAGCTTCGTCTTCGGCCGTTCCATCCCCGGCAGAGGGCCACATGGAGGACACGACACAGGAGTTCATTGTGGAGCTGCGTGATCGGCTGCGGAGCTAGCTACGGCTTCCCTGTCCTTTTGCTAGGTAGATGGAAGGCCGCCACCTGCGCAGCTTGTGGCTGCGTGTTGATGGTTGCTGCAATGGCCCGGTCTGGGTGACCGTTGAGACCTCCAACAACGGCCTCATGTATCTCACACGCGGGTGGAAGCCCTTCGTCCATGCCCATTGCCTAGGGCAAGGGCACCTTCTCCTCTTCAGGTTGGACGGACCAGATACGCTCATCGTGAAGTTCTTCGAGGCTTCGGGCGCTCGCCTGGAGTGTTGCGCGGAAAGCTCGAGCGACAGCGACACTGCTTCCTCCAGCGATGCTGAGGATGACGATGATGACGGCAATGACGACAGCACTCCCAGCCTGAAGACCGAAGACGACGACGACGAGTATGGCTGATCGCCGGTGGCACCATCATCTGGCCTTCTGGGAACAAGTCGGTCTTCACCTAGGCGCCCTGTTTGCCCTCTTTGCACTCGATGTAAACCTTGGGGAAGGGCCAATAAAATGTAATCGAGTACTTTTTTAATGAATATCTATTGTTGTCAGGCTTAGACGAATGCATGATGTTCCCCTTGTTTTGTTTTGCCTTTGTATGATCGTGTTCCCTACGCTTGTTTGGAAACTTGCCGGTGCGCACACTTGCCGCGAGCGCTTTGAGGAATGGGTCCTTAGCAGCCTGCTGGAAGTGCCGCTGTCGGCAAGGCAACTTGCTGGGCTAGAATGCAACTGCTAGGCTTGTCGAGCGGACTCGAGGCAAGCTAGAGCGCGGACTGATCATGACAAGGGTCCGTCGTGCGCAGGTTTCTCATACAAAGCACAAAATTGTTCAAGGGAAATCGCGAATGTAACAAGGAAAAAATTTCAAAGTTTTTCAACTTAGCTTTTCCTTGCGCTATTTCTCTTGTTGCATGGAATGATCACTTGAACATCATTAAAATGGTACCCCATCTCCACTCCCCTCGGGAAACTTGTACGCGAGGGATCCTTCTATCCTTTTAAGAAAAAGAAAGAAGAGAAAAGAGTGGTTTGGGAACCTTGACGGTCCATCAGCCATTCCTTACAAACTAAAGTGTAAATCACAACATCACATGTATCTATATACAAATGAATATGTACGAAGAGTTGCAAAATATTTAGATTTATTATGCACAGGATATGCGCCTGGCTTTGTGCAAAGGGTTACAAGTCTTGCCGACAAAGCTTGTACAAAAAGGGGTTGCCGGGAGGCCCGGCAACCGTGCCTTACGGGTAGAACTTGCGAAGATGCTCAATATTCCATGAGTTCTGCACTGGGGTGCCATCTTCGGTCTTCAGATGGACTGCGCCAGGTCTGGTGACTCGTATTACCCGATAAGGGCCTTCCCACTTCAGCGTCAACTTGTTTGATTTCTTGGCGGACTGAACGCGCCGAAGAACAAGGTCGCCTTCCTCAAGGCTTCGGGAGTGCACTTTGCGGCTATGATAGCGGTGCAAGGCTTGCTGGTAGCGTGCAGCCCGCACAGCGGCCCAAATACGATCTTCCTCAAGGAGTGTTGCGTTGTCTTGCCGCAGCTGCTCTTGCTCAGCTTCATCGTAAGCGAGCACTCGAGGTGACCCGTATATGAGTTCCGTGGGGAGCACCGCTTCTGCACCATAGATTAGGAAGAAGGGCATTTGGCCGGTAGCTCCATTTGGTGTCGTCCTGAGTGACCAAAGAACCGCCGGCAACTCATCAATCCAGCGCCTTCCAGACTTGCCCAGCTTGTCAAAGGTTCTTGTTTTGAGGCCACGCAACACTTCAGCGTTCATCCTTTCCGCTTGGTCATTGCTTCTCGGGTGAGTCACAGATGCAAAATAGATTTTGCTGCCAAGGTCTTGGATATACTGCATGAAGGTGCGGATCGTGAATGGTGTGTCGTTGTCGGTGATGATTCTATTAGGAACCCCGAAACGGCAAACTAATCCTTTGAAGAACTTGACGGCTGATTGCGCTGTCACCTTCCTCACTGGCTCCACTTCAGGCCACTTTGTGAACTTGTCGATGGTGACGTACAAGAACTCAAAGCCCCCGGCGGCACGAGTGAAGGGGCCCAAGATATCGAGCCCCCAGACCGAAAAGGGCCAGGAGAGAGGGATTGTTTGGAGAGCTTGACCTGGCTGATGTATGTTCTTCGAATGGAACTGGCATGCTTCACACTTGGTTACTAGCTCAGTTGCATCCAGGAGGGCAGTGGGCCAATAGAAGCCTTGCCGGAAAACTTTGCTGGCAAGTGCCCTTGATCCTATTTGAGAGCCACATATGCCTTCGGGTATCTCCGCCAACAGCTTCAGTCCATCTTCCCGGCAAATACACGTCAATTTCACACCGTTCGGTTGCTTTCTGTATAGCGTGTTATCCACAAACTGATACATACTTGACTGACGGGCTACTTTCTCAGCTTCTTCTTGCTCATCGGGAAGTTCTCCTATTTGAAGGAAATGAACTATCCGCTGTGCCCATGCCGGAGCCCGCTGCTCGACGACAAGGACTAAAGGCATCTATTCGGCTGTGGGAGCGCTTGCTTCTGCGGCAAGAACCTGGGGCTCTGCGCTGAGCTGCTGCTCACCGACAACCGTGTCGTTGTTCCCGGCAACATCCTTGTCGGCGGCTTCTGGGAGCTCTGCCGGAATGTACTTGCCGGTATTCAACTTCCTTCTCTTACTGGCCTGCGTTGATGGAGTAACTGTCGGTTGATTCAAATGGAGCACAAAAGTTCCCGGTTCCATGGGAAGCTTTTGAGCGGCACACTTTGACAGGCTATCAGCAATGCTGTTTTCCGCACGAGGGACGTGCTCTGTTTGCAACCCGTCAAAGTGTTCTTCCAATTTCCTCACTTCTTCTACATATGCTTCCATCAACGGGCTTTGGTAATCTTTGTTCACTTGCTTCACAACAAGCTACGAGTCGCCGCGGATGATCAATTTTTTGATCCAAAGGTCCACTGCGATCCTAAGACTGGCAAGGAGTCCTTCATACTCAGCAGTGTTGTTTGTAGCTTGCTCCCTGGGAAAGTGCATTTGAACCACATACTTGAGGTGCTCCCCGGTGGGTGCGACAAGCAGCACTCCGGCACCGGCACCTTGCAGCGAGAAGGCACCGTCAAAGTACATGATCCATTCTTTAGCTATCTCTTTGCCGGGGAGAGCTGTTTCTTGACCTTCTTCGTCTCACGTTGGCGTCCATTCTGCAATGAACTCCGCCAAGGCTCTGCTCTGGATGGTTGAAGTGCTTTCAAACTTAAGTGCAAAGCTTGACAATTCCAACGCCCACTCCACTATCCTGCCGGTTGCTTCTGGATGTCTCAAAATGCGTTGCAACGGGAAGCGAGTGACGACGGTGATTTCGTGTGCTTGGAAGTAGTGGCGCAGCTTTCTCGAGGCCATAAGGAGGCCAAAAAGCAGCTTTTGCATGCCAGATTATCTTGATCTAGCTCCCTGCAGAAGGGAACTAACGAAATACATGGGTCGCTGCACCACCTTCTTCTTTGGGACCACTTGTTGATCAGCTTCACTTGCTTGCGATGTTTTTGACTTGTTGGCGTCGGACCTTGCCGGGGAAGATTCCGGTTTGTCGCTAGATGGGCTTGCCGCGGTTACTTCCTCGTCATCGACTTCCCTCTGCGCCACTAATGCAGCACTAGCCACTTGATTCGTTGCCGCTACGTAAAGAAGTAACAACTCTTGCAGAGGTATCTTTTCAAGTCCTACAGCGCGACCTCCGCTTCCGGAGTCCATTTCATCGGACCTGCCTTTTTCAAAATCTTGAAAAATGGCAGTGCGCGCTCAGCGGATCTTGAAATGAACCTACTTAAGGCAGCAACACAGTTGGCAAGACACCGTACATCTTTAACGCTTTTTGGTGCTTGAATCTGCTCAATTGCTTTGATCTTGTCGGGATTCGCTTCAATTCCCCGTTGAGATACAAAGAACCCGAGAAGCTTGCTGGATGGAACGCCAAACACACACTTCTCGGGGTTGAGCTTTAGATTGATTTTGCGCAAGTTTGCGAATGTCTCTTCTAAATCTTGAATGAGGGTAGATTTGTCCTTAGTCTTGACCAATATATCATCCATGTATGCTTCCACATTCCTGTGCAGCTGGGGCTCAGAACCAATCTGGACTGCCCTTGCAAATGTTGAACCAGCACTCTTTAATCTGAAAGGCATACGCACGAAGCAGTATGTGCCACTTGGAGTAATGAATGCGGTTTTCTCCTCATCCTCCTTGGCCATGAATATCTGATGGTACCCAGAATATGTGTCAAGGAAGGAGAGTAAGTCACAGCCGGAAGTAGAGTCCACAATTTGATCGATGCGTGGCAAGGGAATAGGATCCTTTGGACAAGCTTTGTTAATATCGGTGTAGTCAATACAAAGTTTCCACTTTCTGTTTGCTTTACGCACCACCACTGGATTCGCCAACCAAGTGGGATGTAGTACACCTCTGACCAAGCCTGCTACTTCAAGTTTCTTGATTTCCTCGGCAATGAATTGTTGTCATTCCAAAGCTTGCTTCTAGACCTTTTGCTTGATGGGCCGAGCGTGGGGACAGATGGCGAGGTGGTGCTGAATTACCTCCCTGGGAACACTGGGGATGTCAGATGGTCGCCATGCGAACACATCGACATTCGCCCGTAGGAAGGCAACGAGCGCGCTTTCCTATTTGCTATCAAGGGTGGCACTGATGGTGAAGGTGTCGTCAGTGCCGTCCTCCCTCGCCAGCACCTTTTTGGTTGCCGTTGAAGCAGCTTTGGATTTCTTACCGGCAGGGCACTCCGGCAAGTTTTCAACGGGTGCGCAGCAATCCGAAGAGGTGCCCTTCCTGGAATCCTTGCTAGAGGTCTTGCCGGAATTCTTGTTTTCCTTCTTCTTGGCGGGAGCTGGTGCCTTTGCGGCCTCTGCTGCAACCGCGTCTCTGTACATCTTATCGAAGCAAATAACTGCGTCTTTCTTGTCGGAGTTGATGGAAATGACACCCATCGGCCCTGGCATTTTCAACGTGTTGTAAGCATAGTGAGATGCTGCCATGAATTTTGCCAAGGCTGGGCAGCCAAGAATTCCATTGTACGGCAAAGGGATCTTGACAACGTCAAAGACAATCTTTTCTGTTCTGTAGTTCAATTCCCCGCCAAACGTCACCAGTAGTGTGATCTTTCCCGGGTTGGCTTCTTCCCGGGTTTACTCCTTGAAAAGTGCCTGTCTTCTCGAGCTCCTCGTCGGGAATCTGCAACCTCTTGATTACCTCTGGAGAAATCAAGTTCAAGCCGGCCCCACCATCAACTAACATTTTTGTGACCTGGAGGTTGCGAATTGTTGGCAAAACCAACAACGACAAACACCCAACCGCAGTCGTGCTATCAGGGTGATCCTCGGCATCGAAAATGATAGGCGTGTGTGACCACTTGAGTGGCTTTTGAGAGCCCATTGCCAGTTCTGCCGCATTAACCTCACGAGCCCACTGCTTAAGTTGGCGGTGAAAGGAGTGCAAAGATGCCCCTCCATCAACGCACATGGCCTCAGTTGCCTTCTAGAATTCTTGTTCACTAGACTCTCCGTTGTCCTCTTCTTCCTCACTTCCATCATCTTCACCTTTCTTTTCGCGGCCTCTAGCAGGTTTCTCTTTCTGTTGGCTTGGCCTTGCCGCGGCGGCCTCCTCGACCACCACGGCCCTTTTTGCCGGATCCACCGGCACCATCTTGACTCTTTTCTTTGTCACGCTTTTCGTATTCAGCCTTCTGTTTCTCAACAAGGTGCTCGACTTGTCAGCACTCTTGGAGATCATGGCCTTTGGTGCGGTGAATCTTGCAGTATGGCCCATCAGACTTGCCGGCCTTCTCGTTTGCCGCCACCTCCTAGCAGGCGGTGCATACAGCTGCCTCCTTGCCGGAGTTCTTAGTCTTGGCTTTCTTGGCGGACTCAGAGTTGCCGGAACCTTCGACGGCCATTACAGTTTTGCCCTTGCGCTTTCTGTTGCGCTTTCGGCCCTTCTTCCTCGGGGTGGCGGCATCATCATCCTCGGAGTCTACCTCGGCACCAGCGTCCTCCCCGGGAAGCCTTCTCCCTTCCTTGGCACGCGCGCACTTATCCGCCAACGTATAGAGCTCGTTGACGGTTTTGGGCAGCTTGACGTTCATCTTCTCCCGCATCCTTCGATTGCGCACGTTCGTATGGAAGGCAGCAATCACGGCTGCGTGGTGCACATCTGGGATATTGCGATGCATGCGGCTGAATCTCTGGATGTACTTGCGTAAAGTCTCTCCATTTCTTTGCGGGATCACTTGCAGGTCGCTGGGCTGTCCAGGGGCCTTGTGGCCTCCGGTAAAGGCACCAACAAACTCGTTGCAAAGATCTGACCACGAAGAAATGGAGTTCTCTGGCAAGTTCATCAGCCAAGACCTCACGTTGGGCTTCAGTGCCAACGGGAAGTAGTTGGCGAGGATTTTCTCATCTCTTCCCCCGACAGCTTGTACGGCAATCGTGTAGTTGCCCAGAAACTCTGCCGGGTTCAGCTTGCCGTCGTACTTTTCTAGTACTTCTGGCTTGAAGGCCCGGACGGACGGCCATTGGACTTGCTGCAGCTCACGGGTGAAGGCAGGACACCCAACCTCGTAAGGTAGATACCCGCCAACCCCTGGCACAGGCTCATCAACGATGGGGCAGTTGCGCGCGTCAGATTAACGGCGCCTCCCGGCACCGTTCGATGGTGGTGCGGGCATTTTCTGCCCGCCTGTCTCGCAGCACCTGCTGCTGGTCTTGCCGTGCTCGTGGATCCGAAGAGGCCATCGACATCTCGTCGGGCTCGAAAGATTGTTGCGCTTGCCGCGGCTGTTGGCGTTGCCGCTGTTGAGACTGTTGCCGCTGAGGTGATTGCACCATTAGCGCAGCACCATCAACGTGGCCACCAGTTGGAGCTACCGGTGCTGTTTACAGATGCCGTGAGGGCTCCGCTTGCTGTGATTTACTGGCTTCGGCAAACCCAATCAAGCTTTGGATAGTGGCTCTCCACTCATCCATCTTCTTAGCTGCTGGAGGGAAATTTAGCAGCATCTGGGCTCACGCCATTGCTTCCGCCACCGTGGCTGGCATGGCCGGAAGCGAAGAGCGCGACGTCGATCTACTCCTGGGAGAGCCAACAGGAGCGCCATCACGGTCTTGCTGCCGCGGCACATGATCAGCAGTAGGTCGTTATGGCGGAGGCGGTGCCTCAGGATCTTGGATTTGATCAACGGGAGCCTTGCTGTGAGGTCACCGCTGCCCGGAGTCGTTGGCGCCACTTGGAGCCGTACCACGCCCGTTGTGTGAGGGGCGCGGCGTCTGTCCGGAAGCAGCATCTTTGGACGCCACCGCGACGGGATCTTGGCTCATGCTGGCCCGGGCGTTGCCGCTCCGGTGGCTGCGTTCGTCGGCGCGGCGAGGAGGAGGAGGAAGACGTCCGTCTGCCCCGCTCGCGCCGTCTCGGCTTCGTTCGCCAGAGGATCGAGGAAGTCGACCGCCTCTAGCTCGCTCGTCTCCTGGACCGACCACGGTGGGCATGGCGACCGCGCCGCCGGCGCTGGCCGCGCCAACCGCGGTACCTGCGCCGCCCGCATTGGCCGCGCCGCTTGCGCCGCCTACGGATATGTGCGGAGTGGCCGTCATCGTGATGCCCTTCTACTTGGGCGCCATCGACGACGAGGAGGACGATGATGAAGTTGATGAAGATGACGCGCCATCCACTGATTCAGGTTCGCGCAAGCGACCCCCACCACCTGGCGTGCCAAAGATGTCGTGGTGGTACGACCATCTATGGGGCCATCCAGCCCCTTGTGGTTCGGCAGGGGAGAACGACGTGCACAAAGAGCAGAATCAATGGAAGGCGCAAGGGATTTACCCAGGTTCAGGCCGCTGAGAAGCGTAAAACCCTACTCCTGCTTTTGGTGTATTGGTTGTATGAGAGCACAAGTACAAGGAGGGCTTCCCCCGGCAAGGTGCAAAGAGAGCTGCTACGCGAGACGTGCAAGTGTTTGAAAAGGAGTCCGAATCCCTCTAATTGTGGCCCTGGCCCTCCTTTTATAGCTCAAGGGGTTACCACAGTGGCAAATAGTAATTACATATCAATTAGATAGCAAACAGTGCTATCATACCTAACTCTACCAGTTTAGGACAAAAGCATTAAATGCGCCGTTAGGTGTCATGTGGAGAGGTAGCCCCGGCAAGGTTTCTGCACCGCTTGCCTAGCTACCTCGTATTATTCTGACACGCCTCCTGGACGGGTGTCTTTAGAGGCAAATCTTCTCCCTGCGTGCTGACACGTGTCCGACAAGCCTTACCAACCAGCCTGCGCGGTCGACACCTCACCGATTAGCGACTAGTTGCCTGGTGAGGTGGAGCGCTGACGTGCTGGCAGAAGCTTGTCGACACGGAGCTTGCCGGGTCATCATCTTGCCAATTGGGCCTCGCCGGCAAGAAATGTCTTTAACCTCGGTACTAGTTGAGTGCTTGTTGGTGATGTGCCTTGAGCTTCTCTCTAGTAGCTTCGGCAATTGGGCTTTGAATCTTGGTCTTGGCGGTCCCCGGCAAGCTTTGGCCAGCAAGGAGGCTGCTATTGTCTGTGCATAAGTCAGGGTATAAGATACCCATGTTTTATACACCGACATAGTGTGTCACAGGGATCGGCAGGAGTAGTACTTTTTACCTAGGAGGATGCGTATGGCTAGGCTCTTGAACCCATTCCCACCATTTTTGTTTTTCCATGTCTTATCTCCTGCATGTAGGCAAAAGTGGCTATATATAAAAAGTCGGTTATTGTACTTCCTCTTATAGTATTATAGTAGTACAACTTGCTGCACAATATTACTGCGCATATTTGAGCACAACATTTTCCTGCATGAACCTTGACCATGTACGTCACCATGTATCCAGATCTGAGATGCCACATGTACCAGATGAACGGCTCCGAGTTCGACCCCCGTGATGCTATGTGGGAGCCGAGGAACACTCTTGGAGAGTACTCGCTTTTCATAGGGGACAACTACCCCATTGTGAAACGGATGCCACCTTCCGTGCACGACACCGAAGGCCTGCCGTTCATGAAGCATGGTTGTGTTTTCAGTGCACACCACCGGATGAACAACATGTTGGGACACGTTGTCCCTGATTTATGCCGCTTCAGCTTGGACGTGTCTCCATCGTGTGGAACCACACTAGAAAGCTACGACAATGATTCCCACATAAATCCCGTTGCCCACCGCTATGGATCGTGCCATCTATGAGGAACACCTGGGACTGAAACCATGAGGATGACATGGAGCCCATCTACAATGTGTAAGTGGAGTATGGTAAATTGTGAATGGTAGCGCTATAAATCTAGGTAGAGTAGTCATGCACAAATTTATCACATGAAGTGGAGATGAACTTGTGTGGCATCTTGGCATTTGTCCTTTAGAACTTACTAGTAAATGTGTTACGTGTACGTGCAACTTGTGTGGCTGTTGCACGGGCTCCAACATGCTTTGTGAGAAAAAAGGTGGCACAACTTTGGCTAAAGGTGACGAGGCAACTTCATATAGTAGCGGTTGTTTGCTATAGTACTACTAGTAGTAGTAGTACATACTAGGACGACTACTCGTACTCCTATAAAACCTTGCGCTTGGCAGTTCGCCTCTTCGGGAAGTCCAACAATGATGGTAGGAGTACTACTACAGTACTGTATATGCTTCTTGCAATCTGACACTGAATGAACTGTTGCACGTCCACCGCGTGGGCGAGGGCGAGGGGGAGGGCACAGTAGTCAAAAGCTTCTCCTCGTCCTGTGAGCCACCGCGCGCGTGGGCGAGGGAGAGGGCGTATTAAGCAAGCTTCTCCTCGTCCTTCGAGCCACCGCGCGCGTAGGCGAGGGAGAGGGCATAGCAAGCAAGCTTCTCCATGTTCTGCGAGTTGACAGGACACATCAAAGTAGTACTAGTCCATATATACTGCCTCCTTTCCGATTAATATGGCTCAACGTAAAATGAGATAAATATACTGGCGGTCATTGCATTTGAAGCGAACATACAATACGATCACTGGACTTCAGAATACCCTCATTACGGTCACCATATACGTTTTGCGGTGATTATACGGTCACTAGCTCACTGTAGAGCACTGTACTGCACTCTGTTAACCGACCAAATAGTCTACATGGCACTTTGTTGTCTGGTTAAATTGGCACGTGGTTTATGGGCCCCACCTGTCAGTTGGCAGAGGAAAGAAATAAGTTAAACAAAACTGTACGTAGGCGAGACAGGAGTCCAACCCTTACGCGCGAACCACCCTGGCTATGTATGTGTGTGCATGCACGTGTAGGTTGAGCACTTGAGTGTGAGCGTCTGTGTTGCATCATGTGTTGTGTGCCGCATGGATGCGTGAGTGTGTGTGTTGCGTCGTGTGCTGTGTGCCGCATGGATGCGTGAGTGTTGCGTGTGTGCATGTGTACGTGTGAGTGTTGCATGCATGCATGAGGGCGTTGCGTGCATTTTTTGTGTGCATGTGTACGTGTGAGTGTTGCATGCATGCATGCATGCATGCATGAGGGTTCTAGTCCCTCCCATTCACATGTTCATATTTCAAGCTTCATTAAAACGTTGCGTGCGAGAATTAAGAGAAAACTCAGCAATGCATGTAAAAGTTCTGGTCATTTGTTGTTCACGCATGCACGTATGCATTACAATTAATACGTTGGTAAACAATATTTTCTTGAGGAAAACGAGCCCATTAATTGAGTACTTTTGCAAAGTAGTACTACAAAAAGTTCTTCTGCCACTCATCATCTACTACCTTTGTTGGTGAAATTTATGAACTGAGCTGTATATAAACCGGAAGGAGGGAGTAGGTACATAATTGGCGCCGGGAGCCTTCGCCAATGGTTCTTGTTGTTGGACAGGATGAGAGTAGGGGCATAAATAGATAGGAAGTCTTGGCGATCCATTATTCCCCATCGGTTAGAGAAAACTATTCAACTAGTCTTCACAGTGAAGTGACAATACGCGTTGCAGCAGATGGGACACTTGATTAATAAGCTGAGCCAACGTGTTGGTGTTACTAAATCAGCCTTACCCTGTAGTGCCATCATGTCTGCCAATGGAGCATGCTTCCGCAATTACTCGCACGCACCTCTCTCTTCCGTTAACTGACATATGGGCCCGCTTGAGGTAGACCCACATGTCATCCGCTTAACTATTTACACTCCGAAGGATGGTATATACTAGTAGTACTAGTAGAATTGAGATCTAATGCACCTTCTTCCTCGTCTCTCCCTCTTTTTCCTCCTCTCTTCCCCATATTCATCCGCACACCATTTTCTAGCGCTCACTGCTCACCCGGCCCGCACCATCTTCCTCAGTCACTCGCGCGCACCATCTCCCCCCGCTCAATGCTCGCCCACACACGCCATCTTCTTCGCTCGCCCGCCCGCATCCACTTCCCCGCTCGCCCGCACGCACTGAAAACCCCAATCACTCGACGCCTTAAAAAACCCAATGGCAGAATCGACTGACACGCAGAGCCACGATTGGAATTCCCTCCCCGATGTTATCTTGGAGCAGATCTGTAGTCGTATGGACCTGCTCAGCACCGTGCGTCTGGCCGCATGCTCGGAGTCTATGCACCGTCTACTCATCGGCAGCCGGCCGGCCCTTTTCAAGATACCCAGCTTGCTGATGCCCGATCCTCACAGGGGGCCTAGACACCAACATGATGATTGCTACTTGTAGACTGCGTTGGTATTTCCCCGAAGAGGAGAGGATGATGCAGCATAGTAGAGATAAGTATTTCCCTCAGTTCAGAACCAAGGTTATCAATCCAGTAGGACAACCAAGCAAAATCCCGTTAAACGCACCTGCACACAAAAGCAAACACTTGCACCCAACGCAAATAAGAGGGTTGTCAATCCTCTTAGCGGTTATTTGCAAGGATTAATTCTGATAGTGATAGATAGATAAACTAAAATACTAAATAAAATAAAAGTAAATAAATTGCAGCAAAGTATTTTTGGTTTTAATATATTATAAAAGTAGACCCGGGGGCCATAGTTTTCACTATAGGCTTCTCTCTCGAACACATAGCATACGGTGGGTAAACAAATTACTGTTCGGCAATTGATAGAAAAGCAAATAATTATGATGGATTCATGGCAATGATCATGTATATAGGCATCACGTCCAAGACAAGTAGACCAACTCCTGCCTACACCTACTACTATTACTCCACCCATCGACCGCTATCCAGCATGCATCTAGGGTATTAAGTATGAAACAGAGTAATGCCTTAAGCAAGATGACATGATGTACACAAAGTAAACTCAAGCAATATGATTAAAATCCATCTTTTTATCCTTAATGGCAACAATACAAATACGTGTCATGTCCCTTTCTGTCACTGGGATTGAGCACCGCAAGATTGAACCCATCACAAAGCACCTCTCCCATTGCAAGATAAACCAATCTAGTTGGCCAAACCAAATCGATAGATCGGAGAGAAATACAAAGCTATAATAATCTTGCATAAAAGATTTCAGAGAAGACTCAAATATTTCTCATGAATAATCTGATCATAAACTCACAATTCATCGGATCCCAACAAACACACCGCAAAAGAAGATTACATCGGATCGAACTCCAAGAACATCAAGGAGAACATGGTATTGAAGATCAAAGAGAGAGAATAAACCATCTAGCTACTAGCTATGGACCCGTAGGTTTGTGGTAAACTACTCACACATCATCGGAGGGGCAGCAAGGTTGATGAAGAAGCCCTCCGTGATCGATTCCCCCTCCAGCAGAGTACCGGAAAAGTCCTCCAGATGGGATCGTGGAAGAACAGAGGCTTGCGGCGGCGGAAAGGTTTTCTCTTCTGTCTCTCGGGTATATTGGGAATATTTGGGAATTTATAACACTGGAATTAGGTCAGGAGGGGTTACGAGGGGCCCACAAGCCTGGGGGGCGCGCCTATCCCCTGGGCGCGCCCTCTAGGGTTGCCGCCTCCTCGTGGCTCCTCTGGTCTTCTCCCGAACTTTGTGGGTCTCTTCTGATCTAGAAAAAAATAATCCAAAGTTTTTTTCTTGTTTGGACTCTTTTTGATAATGATTTTATGGAAAGGCAAAAACAAGCAAAAAACAGCAACTGGCACTGGGCACTGGGTTAATAGGTTAGTCCCAGAAAGTGATATATAATGGCATATAATTGCATATAAAACATCCAAGATTGATACTATAATAACATGGAACAATAAAAAATTATAGATACGTTGGAGACGTATCAAGCATCCCCAAGCTTAATTCCTGCTCGTCCTCGAGTAGGTAAATGATAAAAACAGAATTTGTGATGTGGAATGCTACCTATCATGTTTCATCATGTAATCTCTCTTATGGTATGAATAATAAGATCTGAATGATTCAAAGCAATAGTCTATAGTTTGATATAAAGACATCAATACTCAGGCATACTAATAAACAATCATGTCTTTCAAAATAAAAATGCTAAAGAAAGTTATCCCTAAAAAATCATATAATCCTGTCATGCTCCATCTTCTTAACACAAAATATTTATCATGCACTACCCCGATGACAAGCCGAGCAATTGGTTCATACTTTTTAACGTGCTTCAGCTTTTTCAACCACCACGCAATACATGAGCGCAAGCCATGGACATAGCACTATGGGTGGAATAGAGTATGGTGGTAGAGATTAATAAGGGGAAGTCAAAAAAATAAGAAGATAGTCTCACATCAACGAGGCTAATCAACGGGCTATGGAGATGGCCATCAATTGATGTCAATGCGAGGAGTAGGGATTGCCATGCAACGGATGCACTAAGAACTATAAGTGTATGAAAGCTCAACATAAAACTAAGTGGGTGTGCATCCAACTTGCTTGCTCATGAAGACCTCGGGCATTTGAGGAAGCCCATCATCGGAATATACAAGCCAAGTTCTATAATGAAAAATTCCCACTAGTATATGAAAGTGACAAAATAGGAGACTCTCTATAAGAAAAAACATGGTGCTACTTTGAAGCACAAGTATGGAAAATGATAGTAACACTGCCCCTTCTCTCTTTTTCTCTCATTTTTTTCATGGGCTCTTTTTGGCCTTTTTTTTAATTCCTCACTGGGATAATGCTCTAATAATGATGATCATCATACTTCTATTTACTTACAACTCAAAAAAAATTACAACTCGAAACTAGAACAAAAATATGACTCTAAAGGAATGCCTCTAGCGGTGTACTAGGATGTGCAATGATACTAGCGTAACATGTATAAAAAACTGATGAACGATGCTTGAGCCACAAATACTATGTCAGCTATATGATCATGCAAAGCAATATATCTCGGAATGGCTATGGAAATGCCATGATAGGTAGGTATGTGTGATAGAGCATATCATATCACGGGGTTTGGATGCACTGGTGAAGTTTGCACCAACTCTTGATGTGAGAAAGGGCAATGCACGGTACCGAAGAGGCTAGCAAATTGCGGAAATGTGAGAGTGCGTATAATCCATGGACTCACATTAGTCATAAAGAACTCACATACTTATTGCCAAAGTTTATTAGCCCTCGAAGCAAAGTACTACTACGCATGCCCCTAGGGGGATAGATTGGTAGGAAAAGACCATCGCTCGTCCTCGACCACCACTCGTAAGGTAGACAATCAAGTATAAATCATGCTCCAACTTCTTAGCATAAAGATAGATCATACGTGCATGCTTCGGGAATCACAAACCTTAACACCAATATTCTTACTAAATCACAATTATCTACTAACACCTCCCACATATTACCATCTTAATATCACAAAACTATTGGAAGGAATCAAACTTATCATATTCAGTGATCTACATGAAAGTTTTTATTATATCCCTCTTGAATACCTATCATATTAGGACCAAATTCATAACCCGTGCATATTACCATTGCTATTCATTAGACTCTCAAAAAGATATAAGTGAAGCATGAGAGTGCAACTATTTCTTTAAAATATAACCACTGCCGTGCTCTAAAAGATATAAGTGAAGCACTAGAGCAACTGACTAGCTCAAAAGATATAAGTGAAGCACATAGAGTATTCTAACAAATCACGAATAATGTGTGTCCCTCTCAAAAAGGTGTGTTCAGAAAATATGATTGTGACAAACTAAAAGGGAAACAAAAGCAAACAAACTATATCACAAGACGCTACAAGTAAAACACATATCATGTGATGAATAAAAATATAGCTCCAAGTGAGTTACCGATAGATTGTAGACAAAAGAGGGGATGCCTTCCGGGGCATCCCCATGCTTAGACTCTTTAGTATTCCTTGAATATTACCTTGGGGTGCCTTGGGCATCCCCAAGCTCAGGCTCTTGCCGCTCCTTATTCCTTTATCCATCGTAGTCTCACCCAAAACTTGAAAACTTCAGCACACAAAACTCAACAGAAACCTCGTGAGATCCGTTAGTATAACAAACAAATCTTAAACTTTAGGTACTATTGTAAATTTATTCATATTTAATATTGTCATAATGCTACTGTACTCCAACTTCTCTATGACTCATACCCCCCGATACAATCCATAGATTCATCAAAATAAGCAAACTATGCAACAAAAAACAGAATCTGTCTAAAACATAACAGTCTATAAAGATCTATTTAAAATCCATACTTATGTAACTCCAAAAATTCTTAAAAATTAGGAAAACGTGCGAAATTGATATAACAATACTGTGTAAATATTTCAGATTTTTCTAACGCTCCAGTAAAGAACCAAAAATCAAATACTGGACGCAAAACTTTCTGTTTTCCTAACAGCATCAATTATACTATCATCCAAATCATCCCTAAGGCATTACTTGGCACAAACACTAATTAAAAGATAAAAACACAATAATAACAAAGGCTATAATTGTGTAAACACACAAAAACAGAAGGTAAAACAAAAAATTATTTTATTCATTGGGTTGCCTCCCAACAAGCGCTATTGTTTTATGCCCCTAGCTAGGCATAATGCATAGTTTCAAGTGTTGTCATCCTTCAAGTTAATTCCATAGGTGGCCCTCATAATAGATTCATAAGGTGCCTTAATTATCTTTCTAGGGAAGTGTTCCATCCCTTTCTTTAATGGAAATTGAAATCTTATACTACCTTCTTTCATATCAATAATATCACATATGGTTCATAGGAAAGGCCTACCAAGTATTATAGGACAAGAAGGATTGCATTCAATATCAAGAACAATAAAATCCATGGGCACATAATTTCTATTTACAAGAATAAGCACAGAAAATGATTCCTCCCCTTGCTAGCTGGGACCGACCTTATTTGGAGGCTGACTTGTGGGCCAACTAAGTTGACGCGTACGCAGGGCTTTGTCAACTTAGTCAACAAACGATTCTAGCAGCATTGACCATTGGATGTTAATCCAACGGCCGTGCTGCTTCTTCAATCTCTGATCTTCTTGCTCCATCTGCCCAAACCATCACCGGCGGGACCGCCTGCTCCTGCCTCCCGTGGCCGGCTGTGCTGCCGTGCAGGCCTCACTGCCCCACCCGACTCCCACCGCTGGCCAGGCCATCCCTCTACTCACCCACACCTCCTGTTATTCTCCGGCGATGGCAGCCTAACACCGCAGCTGAACTAGTAAACCCTCATACTCCCCTCCGTGTGGGCAACCACTAACGTGTCTTCCCCGGCTCTGGGTCGTTCCCTTCCTAGGCCTCGCCGTCGTCCACCGCCTTGGTGCTCTCAGTACGGCGTCGTCAACGTGGTCAACGAACGACACCCATCGGAAGAGGACTGTACATGGAGAGGCTGATAGCTGGGACCCACGAGGTCCATGGTCGCACGCAAGGAAGTGCCTCCTTATTATGCGGAAAAAATGTTTCATCCCCCTCACAGCTGGGACCCACCAGCTACATCTTCGTATGCAAGGAAGTGCCTCCTTATTATGCGTGAAAAAAGATTCCTCCCCTGACACCTGGGACCCACCAGCTATATATTTGCATGCAAGGAAGTGCCTCCTTATCCCCCCCCCTGATAGTTGGGACCCACTAGGTCGAAGCGTATGTAGCGTTATCTGTCTGGTCACAAACGTGGATGTACATACTGGTCGATTGGTGTCTCTGCCACGATGATTCGTGGCCGTGTAAGGAGGAGCACATGTCATAGTAGAGCCCCCTACGTAACAGTTCAGGCAGTCCTGTCTAAATTGTGTACACGTATGTACAGCCATGCTGCAAAAAAATACGGCCACGTACGTACATACGGGCGGGGTTTCAAACGCGTACTCGCACATACATACAGCCAGGGCTCGTGTACATGGAGAGGCAACGGTGGGGGTACACAGCAACGGCGTCCTGTTCATCGACAGCCAACTGGCAAGGTCGGAACGAAGAAACAGCGCCATGTTCATCGGGAGGCAACTGACTGGCTCAGAATGTGTCATGTTCATTGGGAGCCAACCGACTTGGATGGAACAGCCGAAACGGGGTCCTGTTCATTGGCGGGGGGTGTGGCCTACCGCAAAACGGAGGAAACGAACTTCTGTTCAACCGCCAACGGTCGAAATGGGGTCCTGTTCATCAGGAGGGGTCTGGCATACCGCAAAACGGATGAAACGGACTTCTCGCCAACCGCATACGGTCGAAACGGGGTCCTGTTGATTGGGAGGGGTGTGGCGTACCGCAAAACGGAGGAAACAAACTTCTCTCCAACCGCCTACGATCGAAACGGGGTCCTGTTGATCGGGAGGGGTGTGGCGTACCGCAAAATGGAGGAAACAGACTTCTCTCCAACCGCCTACGGTCGAAACGGGGTCCTGTTCATCGGGACGGGTGTGGCGTACCGCAAAACGGGACTCCACGGGCTACTGTTCATCCACCGTCAACTTCCTCCAGCCTCCACGGGGTCCTATTAATCCAGCACCAACCGGCTGGGGTGTGGCGTACCACGGCACGGCCTCCTCGGGGTCCTATTCATCTAGTGCTAATCACCTACACGGCCGGGGTCCTGTTCATCCAATCCCCACCGGCTGGGATGGGGCATACGAGCGGGCAGCAGCAACGGAAACTGTTCATCCACTGCCAACCAACCGGCTAGGTCAACTCACCTCGTCTCATGCAAGGGGCTCGATCGATGCGTCTTGACTCGTTCTACGTATCACGCGCGCGGCAGCAACGTGCACTGTTCATCGAGAAGCAACCCAACTGGCTATGTCTCACACGTACGGGGGCTCGATCGGCTTTAGTAAGCAGCAAAGGGATCGATCGAGTTCTCTTAGCAGCAAAGAGGGATCGATCGGGTTCAGTTAGCAGCGAAGGAATCGCTTGGGTTTTAATTAGCAGGGAAGGGATCGAGTGGGTTCAGTATCTAGTGCGAGGGATCGATCGCTCGTGTTCAGTACGTAGTGCGAGGGCAATCAATCGCTCGGGTTCAGTAAGCGAACGCCTTGCTCAGGTTCAGTTAGCGAACGCCTCGCACACACGCACACGTATGAGAGAAACACGCAAACCACTGCATCGCTCAGCCTCGACCACCCACCGTAACCGGGAACTCCCCAAAAATTTCCTCGCCCTCACTTATACCATGATTATTTAAGTCATGGACGGCCCAAAGAATGTCATGCAGGTGTGTCTCCGGCCCGCCCAGGATGAAAAGCCCATTTTTTGTCATAGAAGTAGGAGCCCACCACATCTATGATGATACGTGTTTTTGTCACAATTATCGTCATAGAAGTGTCACATACATGACAGATTGTTTTTCCGTTTGGGCCATAATGTCACGGATGTGTCTTTTTTTTGTAGTGATAGGCTAACCATGGGAGATTTACAAGGGAGATAGAGAGATAAAGATAGCTCTAACAAGAAGATCTCCTATCTACCAACTACTCCTGTTACAAGCCTTGCGGCACAAGGACACTATGACACAGCGTGGCATGTTACACATTTAACACCTTCCCTTAATCATAACTTCACTATTTAAGATTACGCTTGAACTCTTCAAAAGGTCTTGTAGGCAAAGCTTTTGTGAAACCATCAGCAACTTGTTCCTTTGAATCTACAAAGCGAATTTCAAATTCTTTGTTGGCAACCCTTTCTCAAACAAAATGATAATCAATTTCAATATGTTTTGTCCTGGCATGAAAATAGGGTTAGCAGACAAATGTGTGGCACCAAGATTATCACACCAAAGGCAAGGAGTTTGTGTGTGACATATCCCAAGTTCTCTGAGCATGGATTTGACCCAAATGATTTCTGAGGTTGCATTTGCTAAAGCCTTGTATTCTGCCTCAGTACTTGATCTTAAAACTGTGGCATGTTTCCTTGCACACCATGAGATTAGATTAGGTCCAAAGAAAACTACAAAACCACCTATTGAGCGTCTGTCATCTAGGCAACCTGCCCAATCAGAATCAGAGAAAGCACTAACAAGGGTGGATGGTGACTTATTAAATGTCAGACCAACACTCAAAGTGTTCTTCACATATCTCAATATGCATTTTGCAGCAGTCCAATGTGCAGTAGTAGGTGCATGAAGGAATTGACATACTTTGTTTACAGCAAAGGAAATATCAGGCCTTGTGAGAGTCAAATACTGAAGTGCACCTACCAGACTCCTGTACCTGGTGCCATCATCTTGGCTCAATAGTTCACCTTCTACAAGAGATAATTTTTCTGTACTGGACATTGGTGTTGGTGACGGTTTACAGCCCTGCCATCTAACCCTATTCAGAAGATCAGTTGCATACTTCTCTTGAGAGAGATGAAGACCACCTTCCCTGTTTCTCTTGACCTCAATACCAAGAAAGAAGTTCAAGTCTCCCAAATCCTTGAGAGCAAACTCTGTGTTCAAGTCTTTTAGCAGAGCTATCACTGCTGCACTGGATGAGCTTGTAACAATAATGTCATCAACATATATAAGCACTAATATAGATATGTGTGACTTATTATAGATAAACAGAGATGTATCAGATTTTGAGGGAACAAAACCAAGTGCTTGGAGCTTTGCACTCAACCGTGAGTACACCATGCCCTAGGAGCTTGTTTCAGTCCATAGAGTGACTTGTCAAGCTTGCACACATAAGAGGGTTTGTTTTTATCTTCAAAATTAGGAGGTTGTCTCATGTACACTTCCTCTTCCAGAACACCATGAAGAAACACATTCTGCACATCTAGCTATCTGAGACTCCATCCTCTAGACCCAGCAATGGATAAAACAAGACGAATAGTTGCAACTTTAACAACAGGGCTAAATGTGTCCTCATAATCTATGCCATACCTATGCTTGAAACCATTAGCAACATGTCTGGCCTTGTAACGATCTACTGTGCCATCTGACTTTTTGTTTATTCTGAACACCCATTTGCAATCAATTAAATTGCTACCTCGGTGTGCAGGAACTAGGTGCCATGTTTTGTTTCTTTGTAGTGCTTGAAACTCTTCTTCCATAGCTTTTTTCCAATGTGAATCCTTGCATGCCTCTTGGAATGTGCGAGGTTCTCCTGTTGAACATGTTAGACCAAACTTAACTTTGAAATTTCTACGTTGAATTACCCCTAATTGAAGTCTTGTGCATGGTGGAGTAGGTTGACGTGCAACAGGACTGGGCATTGAAGCCCCGGGTGTAGAAGATCTAGCGATCTGCTGCTGCTGATCAACTAAGCGTAGCACTGCCGAAGCTGATCCTCCCGCCAGATCGTCTGTGGCTAGATCTGGCGAAGGCACAACTGAAGGTGGCGCAGAAGATCCGGGCGAGCCTACCACCGAATCAGGATGGGATCTGAAAGCACATTTGCTCCCTTGGTGGTTTTGGTAATTCATGTCAACATACATGTTGTTGGACTAATGCTTTTTATCTAGTATATTTCAGATAAGTTCAACAGTGGCATGGCAAGGACATGAGAATGTGGATCCCCCTCAAAATTCTAAGGACATGGATTGGCAAAGCTTCAAGACTCCACATTTTTGGTTAAGTGATCCAAGATCACATTGAGTCCATAGGAAAGCCAATACTATTAAAAGGGGATCAGGTTTTGATCATGACTCAATTGCTCAAGTGCTTAATGATATTGCTCCAAAAATCCTCAAACATCTTCTTCATTTCACATATGTCCAAACCCTAAAGTTTCATCTTGGTCCCACCGAAATCATCTATCCCAGACCCACCAAGTTGATTCTATACACTGCCAGAGCCAAACCCTAACAATTCGGTCCGACCGATATTGATCTCGGTCCCACCGAGATGGCTTGACCAAGTTTCTGTAATGCCATCGCTTCATTTCAGAATTACCGAGTTGAAACGATCGAAATTATCGAGATGAGGTTTTGCCCTAGCCATTGCACTTCGGTCGCTCCGAGTTGTTCTGATCGGTCTCACCGAGATGTCCAACATTCGAATCTTTTACACAGGTCGGTCTCACCGAGAATTTGCTTTGGTGTCATCGAGTTGGTTCAAAAGTGTGTAACAGTTGGATCTTTGGGTGAAGCCTATATATACCCCTCCACCCCCACTCTCTTCATAAAAGAGCCATCAGAACGAACCTACATTTCAACCATTCATTTTCTGAGAGAGAACCATCTACTCATGTGTTGAGATCAAGCCACTTCATTCCAATCATTTGAACCTTGATTTCTAGCCTCCCCAAGTTGCTTTCCACTCCAATCTCCTCTCCTACCAAAGCCAAATCTACAAGAGAGTGATTGAGTGTTGAGACTATCATTTGAAGCACAAGAGCAAGGAGTTCATCATCAACAACACTGTCTATTACCTTTTGGAGAGTGGTGTCTCCTAGATTGGTTAGGTGTCACTTGGGAGCCTCCAAGATCATGTGGAGTTCAACCAAGGAGTTTGTAAGGGCAAGGAGATCGCCTACTTTGTGAAGATCTACCCAAGTGAGGCTAGTCCATCATGGACGTAAGCCATGGTGGAATAGACAAGGTTGCTTCTTCGTGGACCCTTCGTAGACTCGCGCAGCCGTTACCCTCCGTGGGTTGAAGTCTCCATCAACGTGGATGTACAATAGCACCACCTATCGGGACCACGCCAAAAATCGTCGTGTCTTCATTGTTTTTGATTTTCACATCTCTCCCCCTTTACTTTCCGCACAATTGCATGTTGTACTATTGCCGCTGCTCTGTCTCTAGATATGCATGTGTAGGAAGTATTGGTAGTATCTTAACTAGTGCCAAAATTTGCCTAAATCTTAAGAGAACTAAAAACTGCAACTTTGGCTGGTTAAGTGTCTATTCACCCCCCTCTAGACCTATCTTCTCGACCCTACAGGATCCCGCGCTCGCATCCGACTGGCGCAGGGACCGCCTAGTGTAGACACGCGGTTCCACACCGAACCGCACGGTCGGGTGGTCCGGGGAAGGCGACGCGCTGATACGTCTCCATCGTATCTATAATTTTTGATTGTTTCATGCCAATATTCCACAACTATCACATACTTTTGGCAACATTTTATATGATTTCTTGGACTAACATATTGATCCAGTGCCAGTTCCTGTTTGTTGCATGTTTTTTGTTTCACAGAAAATCCATATCAAACGAAGTCCAAACACAATAAAAATTTGTGGAGATTTATTTTGGAATATATGTGATTTTTGGGAAAAAGTATCAACGCAAGAGGGTGCCCGAGGTGGCCACAAGGCAACAGGGCGCGACCCATGTTGCCTTGTGACTCCCTCGAACGTCGGTTGGGGCCCTTCTGTCGCCGCAAGAAAGATAATTTCCGGAGAAAAATCCCCTCAAAATTTCAGCCCAATCGGAGTTACGGATCTCCGGGAATATAAGAAACGGTGAAGGGCCAGAAAACAGAGCGCGAAACAGAAGAGAAACAGAGAGAGAGATCCAATCTCGGAGGGGCTCCTCCCCTCCAGGAGCCATGGTGGCCATGGACCAGAGGGGAAACTCTCCTCACATCTAGGGGGAGGCCAAGTAAGAAGAAGGAGGGGGGCTCTCTCCCCCTCTCTCCCGGTGGCGCTAGAATGCCACCGGGGCAATCATCGTGACGACGATCTACACCAACAACTTCGCCGCCGTCAACACCAACTCTCTCCCCCTCTATGCAGCGGTGTAACACCTCTTCTCGCCGCTGTAATCTCTACTTAAACATGGTGCTTAATGCTATATATTATTATCCAATGATATGTGGTAATCCTATGATGTTTGAGTAGATTCGTTTTGTCCTACGGGTTGATTGATGATCATGATTGGTTTGAGTCGAATGTTTTATTTTGGTGTTGTCCTATGGTGCCCTCCATGTCACACAAGCGTGATGGATTCCCGCTGTAGGGTTTGCAATACGTTCATAATTTTCTTATAGTGGGCGGCTAGAGTGACAGAAGCTTACACCCGAGTAAGGGGGTTGTTGCGTATGGGAGTAAAGAGGACTTGTTACTTAATGCTATGGTTGGGTTTTACCTTAATGTTCTTTGGTAGTTGCGGATGCTTGCCAGAGTTCCAATCATAAGTGCTTATGATCCAAATACGGAAAGTATGTTAGCTCATGCCTCTCCCTCATATAAAATTTCAATAATGATTACCGGTCTAGTTATCGATTGCCTAGGGACAAATCTTTCTCTTTGTGCTACAAAAAGCTCTCTACTAAAACAAACAAACATTTATTATCTCACAAAGTATTCCTAGTTTTATTCTTGCAAAGTAGTTCTAGCATTACACCTACAAAGTACTTCTAGTTTCATACTTGTTCCGGGTAAAGCAAATGTTAAGTGTGCATTGAGTTGTATCGGTGGTCGATAGAACTTGAAGGGAATATAAATTCTACCTTTAGCTCCTCATTGGGTTCGACACTCTTATTTATCAAAAAAGCTACAATTGATCCCCTATACTTGTGGGTTATCAAGACCTTTTTCTGGCGCCGTTGCTGGGGAGCAATAGCGTGGGGTTGATATTCTCGTGTGTGCTTGTTTGCTTTGTCACTAAGTAGATTTTATTTTCTATCACTAAGTAGAATTTATTTTCTGCTCTAAGTTGTTTTATATCTTTAGTTATGGATATGGAACACGAAACACCAAAAAAATTAGTTGTACTTGCTACTCATGGAGATGGGGAACCTCCTAAAACCCTCGATGCTAGTTATGTGGAAAACATTAAATACTACTTTGATAATCCTGATAAATCTCCATTCAAATTTATAATGGGAGATACTTTGGATCAATGGGAATACTTTAGGGATTATCGCTTGTCTCAAAAAGGGAAACTCTTATGGGATCAAATTAAAATGCTGCGTTGGTATGCTTGGAATTTATGCTTAAGGTGTGATTATACTTGTTGCTCTAGGATGAGGGCTCCACACCTTTCCTTTCAATGTGAATTTAATGATAATGAAACCTTGGCTTCTTATGCTAATGGTATATATGATTACTATGATGTGGAACTAATAGAAGAATTTGTTGCTTTTATGGGTGCTTATGAAATTAAATCTTTGTTTGAAAAGTATGAAGATTGTGATGCTGCTATTTACAGATCTGAAAATTATGCTAGACTTAAATATTGCCATGAGAATTATGAATATAATGCCTATATTGATTAGTTTATTGAGAAAGTTTCCGCTGCCCAAGAAGAGACTAATATTTTGCAGGCTCCTATGGAAGAAGAAATTGATGACACTGTGAGCTCATTAGATGAAAAAGATGAGGAGGAGAGCGAAGAACAAAGGGAGGAAGAGTGGATTGATCACCTGTGACCACCTTCTGTTGAGATTAAATCTTTATCTCATACATTGTTTAATATCCCTTCGTGCTTACCGAAGGATGATTGCTATGATCCCTTGGATTCGTCTGAAATATCCCTTTTTGATGAACTTGATGCTTGCTATGCTGGTGGCCATGATGCCAATATGAATGATGCTTATGGAGATGAACTTGCTATATTTCCTTATGTTAAGAATGAAATTGTTGCTATTGCACCCACACATGATAGTCCAATTATCTTTTTGAATTCTCCCAACTACACTATATCGGAGAAGTTTGCACTTATTAAGGATTATATTGATGGGTTGCGTTTTACTATTACACATGATGATTTTGATGAATATAATATGCATGTGCTTGCAGCTTCTAATTGCAATTATTATGAGAGAGGAACTACATCTCCACCTCTCTATGTTTACAATACGATAAAATTGCAAGAAATTGTTTATACACTACTGGAATCAGCTTCTTTGCCATCTGCCAGCTGTTTGCCGTCTGCTGGCAGATGGCAAACAGGTTGTTTGCCATCTGCTTTGGCAAAGCAGACGACAAAGATCTGGCTGATGGCAAAGAGGGTCTTTGCCACGGCAAAGACCAAAGTGGGCCCCACGGGGCACGGCACTGGCTAGGTCAAGCTCTTTGCCATATGCCACTTCTTTGCCGTCTGCTGGCAGACGGCAAAGAACTCTTTACCGTCTGCCAGTAGACGGCAAAGAGGTGAGGGTGGGGCCCACAATGTCACGGCGGGGGCGGGCTAACGGTCGCCGTCTTTGCCGTCTGCTGGCAGACGGCAAAGAAATGAACTTAACTTTCGGCCCCGCGCCCCGCGCCTCTCTCTCTCTCTCACATCTCTCTCCCTCTCTCTCTCAGCGCTGCCGCCCCGCCCTCCCGCCGCCGCACCCTCCCCGCAGCCCTCCTCCACCACCGGCCCCTCCCCGCGGCCCTTCTCCACCACCGCCGGAGCCAGGCCGCGGCGCCGCCCGCCCCCTCCCCGCGGCCCTCCTCCACCACCTCGGCCCCGTCGCCCCCGCCGCCCCTGCCCCGCCGCTCCGCCGCGTCGGGTCGCCGGCGAGCAGGCACCCATGACGACCCAGCTCCGCCCCTCCCCCTCCGCCGCCCCGCGCCGCCGCCTCGACCCCCCCTCCGGTGAGCTCCACCCTCCCCCCCTTTTAATGTTTTTTTTCTGTTTTTATTAGTTCATATTAGTTAGTTTATATTAGTTAGTTATTAGTTCATATTAGTTAGTATATATTAGGTAGAAAAAACTTAGAGGGAAAAAAGAAGAAGAAGAAGAAGAAAAAAAGAGGAGAGGAGGAGAAGAAGAAGAGGAAAAAAGGAAAGGAAGAAGAAGAAGAGCAGGAGGAGGAGAAGAAAAAAGAAGAAGAGGAAGAAGAAGAAGAAGAAGAAAGAGGAGAGGAGGAGAAGAAGAAGAGGAAAAAGGAAAGAAGGAAGAAGAAGAAGAAGAAGGAACAAAAAGGAAGAAAATGAAGAAAAGGAAGAAGAGGAAGAAGAAGAAAAGAAAAAAAAGAGGAAAAACCCCGACCCCGACCCCGACCCCGACCCCCCAACCCCGACCCCGACCCCGACCCGACACCCCGACCCCGACCCGACACCCCGACCCCGACCCCGCACCGTCCCGCCGCCCCCCGGAGCCCGCCCCGTCGCCAGCCGCCCCGCCCAGCGGACCCAGGCCGCGGCGGCCGCCCTGCCCCGCCCCATCGCCGGAGCCGCGCCGCGTCGCGTCGCCCCGCCCTGCCGCCAGCGCCAGCTCCCCCCCACCCGCAGCCATCCTCCTCCCCGCAGCCACCTCCCCCCCACCCGCAGCCACCGGAAGGTAAGCCCCCCTCCTCCCCTGTTCTTTTTTTTGTATTAGTTAGATAAACCTGGTGCCATGCTTATTTCATGTAGCACACAGTGAGAGCTTAGTATTTGGTGGATTGAAGACCAATTGGGTTCACAATTTTTAACTTGTAGGATTTGAGATTTATTTTGGTTTTAATACTTGGAAGCCTGTGATTCATCTTGTTCACGGATAAAACGATACATCCCCTTGTCGATTTGCTAGGTTCAACACCTTTAATCTAATATAGGTTTTATATTTGTCTTCCTCAGAACATAGAGCATTTATTGTTTATTATTGCAGCATATATTCTTTACTTTTTTTTCTTCCTATTTTTACAAAGCTAATAGTATCATGAAACACCACAATATTATTTTGGGGTGGCGTCGAGGAGGCAAGGACCCACTATCTTGATGACAAAGGGAGGGGGCAAACTGTCTCCGCCCTTATCCCCTTAGAGGGAGAGGTTAGGAGAGAGCAAACCATGTCTTATAGCCTTAGAGAGAGAGTTTAGGAGGGAGCAAACCATGTCTTATAGCCTTAGAGAGAGAGGTTAGGAGAGAGCAAATCAAGTCTTCTTCACAAGACGTGCGGTGCACGTGCACGTTTACTAGTTTAGGTAATAGGAGTAAGATTTAGGAGAAGAAAAAGGAAAGAAGAAGAGAAGAAGAAAAAGGAAAGAAGAAGTAGAAGAAAGATAGGAAATAAAAGAAAAGGACACCCCGACACCCCGACCCCGACCCGACACCCCGACCCCGACACGGCACCCCGACCCCGACACGGCACCCCGACCCCGACACCCCGACACCCCTGACACCCCGACACCACGACACCCAGACACGACACCCCCGACACCCCGACACCCCGACCCCGACACGACACCCCGACCCCGACACGGCACCCGACACCACGACACCCCGACCCGACACCCCGACCCGACACCCCGACCCCGACACGACACCCCGACACCCCGACCCCGACACGACAACCCGACACCACGACCCCGACACCCCGACACCCCGACACTTAAATTAAGTATTCAATTTTTTAGGTATTCAATTTTTTTATTATGTTCATGATGATGATACACTTAAATTATATACATATTATTCATGTCAGGTATTCATTCTTTTTATGTTGTACTAATTTCGTTTACTCTTTGTCATTGCAGGTGTTGACAGATGGTGGGCGCGGGTCGAGAGCGCTCCGAGGCTCCTACCTCGGCGCGTGGTGGGAGGGGTAGTTCCATTCCACCCCATAGCCTCCGGAGAGCGCTGGATCTCAGTATGCAGACACCACGGGCGGTCGCTTCTTCTTCGGCCGGGAGAGGTCGGGGGGAAGAAGGCTGGTAGAGGTGGACGTGGCGGCGGGAGAGGTAGGAAGGCTGCTACTACGCCTTCCTCGCCGCCACCCCCAGCTGATTCACCCGAACATAGGAGTGCTCCGTCTGAGATGGAGCCGCCTGAGGTGGACCCGTCTCGGACTCCGGTCCATGAGCCTCGGGCCGACGAGCCTATGGCAGACGCGCCTACGGCCGACGAGCCTCGGGCCGACGAGCCTTCGCCCCACGAGACTCCGTCCCACGAGACTCCGGAGCTCAGCAGGGATCACGCTGAGTCGCAGCGGAACCCATGGGCGGACTCAACGGAGTCGAGTGGCCGTGCTGAGGGTGGCTATAGTTCTGATAGCTATAGCGAGGGTGAGTGGGTTGAGGGGCGCAAAGTCTACCAGCGTGGTGGTACAAAGCTCCCGCCCACCCCGGCGACCCCGACCAGAGGTGGTTGATTGCGCCTAACGGGGACAAGTAAGTGCATTTACTCTTTTTTAACCTTTTGCCTTCACGTTTCTTCAAATATCTAATGCGTTGGCCTTGTCATACTGCAGGTCTTGGACACACGAGCCTCATGTCCGCAGGCCCAACAGTGTCCTTGGTGTGATTTGTCGCCAGAGCTTCCCGGGGTGGGTCACGTTGCCCGGTGAGGGCCGGGTTCGAGAGCTAGGAATGACCTGGGAGCACTACTTGGCTGCCCCGGCCCCGCCGGGGCATAGGATCGGCGATGTCGAGTGCCACAAGGTGGCCGACATTGTGATCCAGACGTTTTGGGTAATTTCTCCTTTGCCGTCTACGTTGTGTTTCCTTCTTTGATTGGCAACCCTAGTGATTGTACTAATCCGTGTTTTCTTGTTTTATTGCAGACCTTCTACAGGTGTGCTGAGGGACAGGAGGAGGCCGCGGCTCGGGTTATCGACAACGAGTGCAGGCGCCTACTTCAAAACTTTCGGCACGAGGCTCGGACGCAGGCAGTTCGAGACTACTTGGCCTCGGCTGGTATTAGGAGGAAAAGAGAGAAGTGCCGCGTCAAGTTTCTGAGTAAGGAGAAGTACATGAAGGTAATTACCTATTCTTAAGGCCTTGTACTTAGTTTCCTTGATTTGATTCGTAGGCGTAGCGCTCAAATTTCTCTTGCTTAACTTAGGTGCCCCCGAGATGGTGTGCGGATAGGATGGACTGTTGGGAGGCGTTGGTGGATGAGTAGTGCTCTCCCCAATGGCGCTCCACCCACGACACTGCAAAGGACAAGCGTGGCAAAATGAAAGGTGTCCCACACCATCTAGGCAGCGTCAACCTACATCAGTACGGGGAAAACTGGGTATGTGGTTTGCTTCATCATTCATGCAAATTTATTCTTCATGCTAGCTTGAGCCCTCAACTAATACTCTGTTCCTCTCTTTTAGGCGCGAGAGAACAAGGCTCCAGTGCCACAGCTGTTCGACCTCTATGCCATGTCCAATACTGCCTCGTACAAGAAGGCCAAGGCATTCTCTGAGTCTGACCTCGATGATCCAGATAAATTCAGCAACCGCGCCTCCCACCACAAGCTTGTGAGGTACAGAAACGAGGGGAAGGCGAGGAAAGGGCCGGACTTTAACCCGAGCCAGCAACCTCTTGATCCAGAGCTGGTGATGATATCTGGTGGCGGGAGGCAGCATGGCTCGTTAGCCATTGGGAATGGACTAATACGTTGTAGTAGCACTCTCCCGCAGATCAAGAAGCGCCAGACCAGCTCCGATCCTGAGATATTGCCTCATGCACGGCCAGTAGAGCTCGAATTCAAGGTTAGTTATACGGACTCAGATACCTTTCCTTCATTACATTGTGTGTGCGGCCGTCGATGATTACAATGCTAACGAGTGGTGTTGCAGGCTGCTATTGAGGCAGAGAGAGCGAAGACCCAGGCGCTTCTAGAGGAGAGGGACCGGCAGGCGGCGGAGAGGGAGAGGGAGCTTGAGGACAGGACGGCTAATGCGTTGGAGGAGGAGAGGAACCGGAACATGATGGCTAACCGGGCCCTATACGAGATGTTCGCGGTAAGTTTCTTCTGCATATTAGCCAAATCATGCACGTAATGTTCCTTACAGTAGTATCTAATATGACTGACTCGTCAAAACCAAATGTGCAGACCCTGTGCGAGAAGAACGGCACGACCCCTCCGCTGATGCCAGTCATTGCTCCGGTGGGCACGGTGAGTTTCATTTGAATTGTCATTAGTTACTAGTCTTCACATTTGAGTTGCATCATGCTAACGATACGTTGGAAATGATCTTTGGTGCAGCATAACTCCCGACAAGCATCGACCGATCCTCCCCCGTCAGCCACTGGCGCGACCGGTCCTACAACTACACCTACAACTACACCTCCGTGATGATGGTAAGTTTTCGCAAGTGTTTAGCATAACAAATGCGTACTTAGCTTAAGAAATGACCTATTTATCTCCAAAATGCTGTATACTTAGCTTAGTTTCCTCGAAAATGACATTATAACCTTACTTAGCTCCAAAATGACCAATTTTACCATCGATAGCTCTCAAATGACCTATACTTAGCTTAGCTTAAGAAATCACATATTTAGCTCTAAAATGACCTGTACTTAGCATTATTTCCTCCAAAATGACATAATAACCTTAATTAGCTCCAAAATGACCAATTTTACCACGGATAGCTCTAAATTGACCTATACTTAGCTTAGCTTAAGAAATCACCTATTTAGCTCCAAAATGACCTATTTAACCTAGGAAAGCTCTAAAATGACATATACTTCGCATTTATTCCTCCAAAAATGAATTTATATGGTTAGCTAGCTCAAAAATGACATAATAACCTTAATTAGCTCACAAATGACCTATTTAACCTAGGATAGCTCTAAAGTGACCTATACTTAGCATTTTCCTCCGAAATGACTCAATATGCTTAGCTAGCTCAAAAATGACATAATATGCTTAAGAAATGACCTATTTAGCTCCAAAATGACTTAATATGCTTAATTAGCTCAAAAATGGCATAATTACCTAGGTTAGCTCTGAAATGACCTATACTTAGCTTATTTAGTTCATTTATGACATACTTAGCATATTTAGGTCAAAAATGGCCTATTTAACTAGGTTAGCTCTAAAATGACACAAGTAAGCAATAAGAAGAAAAAAAAGAAAGAGAAGAAAAATTCTTCTTGTTCTTCTTCTTCTTCTTTTTCTTCTTCTTCTTCTAGTCTTCTTCTTCTTCTTTTTCTTCTTCTTCTTCTAGTCTTCTTCTTCTTCTAACTTTCTTCTTTCCCATTTTGCAGATTGGCTTCAGATCACGGAAGCTTGCGTTGGAGTCTACTCTTCTCCTTGTCCTTCCTTTTTGTTGTGATTTTGTAGGATGAACAATGTGAAACTTGCTACCTATATATGTATGTATGGATGAAACTATATGGACCTTTTGCTTAATTGTTGGATATGTTGGACTTTTCATTTGGTGTATATATGTGTTGGATGATCATATCCATATGGCAGGGATATGTTGGCTATATGTACTTGTTAAAATATTTTGAAATGAATATATATATATATATATCTGTGAAATTGATTGAATTTAAGAAAAAAAAATAGTGGCAATATAGCCACTTTGCCGTCTGCTAGTAGACGGCAAAGAGGTTTGCCGTCAGCTAGCAGACGGCAAAGAGGCCACGTGGCAACAGCCTGTGCAACCTGGGCTGGCCTATTTGGCCTCTTTGCCGTCTGCTGGCAGACGGCGAAGACCTTTGCTTCTTTGCCATCTGCTGGCAGACGGCAAAGGGCCTGCGCTGGCCCAGCTGACGCCTGACGTCAGCTGACGTCAGCTGCAGCTCTTTGCCGTCTGCTGGTAGACGGCAAAGAGCGTCGTTAGCACCCTAACGGGGCTGGCACCTTTTGTCTGCCGTCCAGGGTCTTTGCCGTCTGCCGGCAGACGGCAAAGTGCTTTGCTTCTTTGCCGTCTGCCAGCAGACGGCAAAGGGGCCTTTGCCGTTAGCAGTTCGGCCGGACTGTTGGCAGTCTGCTGGCAGACGGCAAAGGCTTTGCCGTCCCCCAGGCATGCCTTTGCCGTCTGGTATGGCAGACGGCAAAGAAGCTGATTCCAGTAGTGATACTATGTGTCGGCCTTTATTATGTGTGCATGAATTGTTCTTTTATGACATACCGATGCATAGGAAGAGAGTTAGACTTCGTCATTGCATGAAATATGTTGCTTTGTGCTCACTACTAAATTAAAATCATTGTTAATTAAAATTGGCTTTGATATACCTTGGGATCCGGGTGGATCAATTACTTGAGCACTATATGCCTAGCTTAATGGTTTTAAAGAAAGCGCTGCCTGGGAGACAACCCAGAAGTTTTAGAGAGTCATTTTCTTCTGTTGTGTTCTTTTAGAAAAAGTTTAAAAATATATATAGAGGGGAACCTAAAAATTTTCAAAAAGAAAAGTGAAAGTGAGAAAGACGAACACCGTTGAAGTGGGGGACGTCCTTGAACTTTGTTCATGCCCATGGAAACTTTGTGAATCTTGAATTACAGAAACTTTTCAACAAAAATAATTATCCCCATGTACAAATCCATTGTATTATAAAAATAATGTGCCAAGATTTACATTTAGGATGCTTAAATTGCTTGTTTGGTGTGTGCTGTGAAAAAAAAGAAACTTTTGTTGTAGTGCTTGAATTTTGATAATTTACTGGAACGTGCAAAAATTCTGAAATTTTTACACAGTACTACTATGCAAATTGTTTATTTTTTCCTAATTTTTCCGAATTTTTGGAGTTACATAAGTATATATTTAATTTGCATCTTTATGTACTGTCCTGTTTTCAAAAATTGCTGTTTGAGCCCCATTGACTTGGGGGCCATAGAATTGTGATAGCATACAGTGGGTAATGTTTTATTGTAATTATACAATAATGTTACAGCAGGACATGATGGGATTTGATGTTATATGTACTATCCCCTCTAATAAAAAGTTCGGTTAAGTTTTGTGTGGATGAAGTGTTCAAAGAACGAGGAGGTATTGATATGAGGAGAATAAGGAGAGGCAAGAGTTCAAGCTTAGGGATGCCCAAGGCACCCCAAGTAAATATTCAAGGAGACTCAAGCGTCTAAGCTTGGGGATGCCCCGAAAGGCATCTCATCTTTCTTCGATAATTATTGGTATGTCTCGGTTTTTGTTTTGTTCACATGATATACGTAAATTCTTGGAGCGTCAGCGCTGTTTATTTTTCTTTTAATAATGCACCATGCTGGTATGAGATAGTCCTTGGTTAATTTATAGAATGCTCTTTGCACTTTACTTATATCTTTTGAGTATGGCTTTATAGAATGCTTCATGTGCTTCACTTATATCATTTGAAGTTTGGATGCCTGTTTCTTTGCATATAGAAAACCATTATTTCTAGAATGCTCTTTTGCTTCACTTATATTTATTAGAGCGTGGTCTTTTGTAGAAAGAATTAAACTCTCTTGCTTCACTTATATCAATTTAGGGAGTCAATAGGAATTGGTCATTCACATAGTTAGTCATAAAATCCTACATAAAACTCTCCTCCCATCTAGGGGGGAGGCCAAGGAAGAAGAAGAAGGAGGGGGGATCTCCCCCCTCTCTCCCGGTGGCGCCAAAACACCGCCAGGGCAATCATCGTGACGGCGATCTACACCAACAACTTCGCCGCTGTCAACACCAACTCTCTCCCCCTCTATGCAGCGGTGTAACACCTCTTCTCCCCGCTGTAATCTCTACTTAAACATGCTGCTTAACGCTATAAATTATTATCCAATGATATGTGGCAATCCTATGATGTTTGAGTAGATTCGTTTTGTCCTATGGGTTGATTGATGATCGTGATTGGTTTGAGTTGTTTGTTTTATTTTGGTGATGTCCTATGGTGCCCTCTGTAGGGTTTGCAATACATTCATAATTCTCTTATAGTGGGCGGCTAGAGTGACATAAGCTTACACCCGAGTAAGGGGGTTGTTGCGTATGGGAGTAAAGAGGACTTGTTACTTAATGCTATGGTTGGGTTTTACCTTAATGATCTTTGGTAGTTGCGGATGCTTGCTAGAGTTCCAATCATAAGTGCATATGATCCAAGTATGGAAATTATGTTAGCGCATGCCTCTCCCTCATATAAAATTGCAATAATGATTACCGGTCTAGTTATCGACTGCCTAGGGACAAATCTTTCTCTTTATGCTACGAAAAGCTCTCTACTAAAACAAGCTAACTTTTATTATCTCGCAAAGTATTCCTAGTTTTATTCTTGCAAAGTAGTTCTAGCATTACACCTACAAAGTACTTCTAGTTTCATACTTGTTCTGGGTAAAGCAAACATTAAGTGTGCGTAGAGTTGTATCGGTGGTCGATAGAACTTGAAGGGAATATAAATTCTACCTTTAGCTCCTCGTTGGGTTCGACACTCTTATTTATCGAAAAAGCTACAATTGATCCCCTATACTTTTGGGTTATCACGCGCGCGTGGGGGCTGGCTCGCCCGCGTCCGGCCGTGTGTTGACCGCTGGTTAGCAGAGCGCACATGGCATTGTTGGTTGACCCTCGTCCTGCCGCGCATCAACGTCTGGCTGGCAGGCAGCATCTGGTGGAGGATCGATGCCGCCCCACTCCTGGCGCAGCTCCTGGTGCGACGCTGATCCCAGAGAAGATTGTTGCGGGTCTGTCGTTGGTGATCCCGAGGCAGATTCGGTGCCAGGATTGCTGCATCGTGAGGGACACATGAAATATTGCTCATTTGACCTGTTTGCTTCACCGTTTTGCACCGAATTTGTTTCTGTTGTTTCGGCGTTAGACCTTGCAGTACCAAAAAGCTCATTGACAAGGTTAGGAGGGTTAGTCATGTGATCATAATTATCGTCCCCATGATGCAAATTAGTCAAATGAGATGGAAGTAGAAGAATTTCCTTTCGAAGGAGCGTACCGGCATTAGTATGGAGATGGGCGAAAGGGAAAACGGTCTCATCGAAAACAACATCACGTGAGATATAAACATGTCCAATAGGTATGTCAGGGCACTTGACACCCTTGTGTTGTGCACTATAGCCAAGGAACACACACTGTTTGGAACGAAACATGAGCTTGCGACTGTTATAAGGACGAAGGTTGGGCCAGCACGCACACCTAGTCGTAGGAGCTTGACTGTGGGGGCTGATGACGAGCCCCCGGTCCATGAAGTGGTTTGGCTGTATGGCCGAGGTCTATGCCGCTAACCACTTCGGCTGATTTAATAAGAAGCCCTTCGTTTAACACGGGTAACCTCCAAAGGTACATTGCTGGATGCTGTCTTCAGATGGCTGACCAGTTTACGCTTACCAGGACAATCATGTTTCGGCTTTATCCACTGAGGCGGTTTGCCATTCAAGTTGGCAGTGCAATCGTAGTGGTTCTCCCTTTACACCCTTAGCCGAATGGATTGGAAATGTAAGGGGTAAGCACAGGAGCTGGGCAACCCAATTATTTACCAAAATCGAGGTTCAAAGCTGATTCATATAATGCAACATCCAAGACGCCGAATAGATACTTCGGACTTGTAGGGGGGGTGAGATTAAAAGGAAAGCCCATGGTAATTTAAAATAACAGTTGTATCATAGATGTTTGCTTTTGGCTCAAAGGCAGTAAACATAAGGAAATGTGCAATGGCCTCGATGGGTGCACTTTCTTTATTTCATGTGGTCAAGCCATACATGCCGAGCTTTGACAAAAGAAACTTGTGGAAGATATAATGGAAAAAAGGAAAAGTAAAGGAGTAAGAATAGGTCGGACGTGTTAATGGGTTTATTTGCCCAAGCCCGTCGTTGTCGCACGTCTGCGTCTCCATGCTAATGACCAGCTTGGCTTCGTTGAGAGCGACGTAGGTATGGGCTGTCCGCGACCTCGGCCGTTCGTTTGCTTGATGCTTTCGTCGGTCGAGTCCTTTTAAAAGGTGTGCGACTGCCACTTGGATGGTTTAAGCTGTGTGGACATGCTACATTTGTCTGGGCCTTTTACAGCGCCCTGCTGGTATGCAAGTCCGAAGTGCATTGCTGTTCAGTCAAGTTGATAACGACGCATCATTTGCTTCGGCCCCTCGGCCACCCATGGAATTTTTAGTGCAAAGTTGTGCACCCTGGGGACGTAATGCCCTTCCAAGGGGAGGCAAACGAGGAGCCCGTGCCCATATTTTGGGGGGATGGTAGCATGAACGAGGTCAGCTCGCGTAGCCCATGAGCGCTTCGAGGAGCTGGGCGTGTGACGAGCTGCCTCCTCAGTTGCCTGTACCTCGGCTGCGAAAGCCACGGTCTGTTCCTCTATTCGGAGGGAGCGTTCGGTGTTACCATTGACTATAATAACACCATTTGGTCATGGCATTTTCATCTTTAAGTATGTGTAATGCGGGACTGCATTAAAGCAGGTGAATGTGGTGCGCCCGAGAAGCGCATGGTATCCGCTCCGAAAAGGCACGATATCAAAGATTAACTCTTCGCTCCGGAAGTTCTCAGGTGATCCGAAGACTACCTCCAGTGTTACTGTTCCCGTGCAGTGAGCCTCAATGCCTGGTATGACACCTTTGAAGGTGGTGCTGCTGGGCTTGATCCTACATGAGTCTATGCCCATTTTTCTGATCGTATCCACGTAGATTAAATTGAGGCTGTTGCCTCCGTCCATGAGGACGCGCATCAGATGGAATCCATCAATGATTGGATCCAGGACCAAAGCCGCTGATCCGCCATGTCAGATGCAGGTTGGGTGATCATGTTTGTCGAATGTGATCGGGTAAGCCGACGACGGATTGAACTTCGGGGCAACAGGCTCTAGGGCGTAAATGTCTCGAAGTGCTCGTTTCCTCTCCTTTTTAGGGATGTGGGTTACGTAAATCATGTTTACGTCCTTCACCTCGGGAGGGAACTATTTCTGGTTTCCATTGTTGGATCGCCGAGGTTCATCTTAATCCTTGCTGCGAGGTTGAGCTTTATTTTGGCCCTCCGTCACTATCTTTCCGGCTTGCTTGAAGACCCAGCAGTTCCGGTTTGTGTGGTTTGCTAGCTTGTCCGAGGTGCCATGTATTTGACATGGCCTATCGAGGATCTTGTCAAGCTGGCTGGGTCCATCTTTGCTCCCTTTAAAGGGCCTCTTTTTCTCACCGGATCTAGGTCCGTTGAACCCTGCGTTCACTGTAACGTCCTCGGTGTTGCTCCCACTGTTTTTATGCATGCGCTTATTTTTGTTGCCTCTAGGCTTGCCATTGGCGTCACGAGCTTCTGAAGTGCCTGCCTCGCCGTTGTGAGTACTGCAGGCCAGCCAACTATCCTCTCCCACGCAAAAGTGGGTCATAAGCGAGGTGAGGGCCTCCATGGTCCTCGGCTTGTCTTGCCCAAGCTGGCGCGCGAGCCACTCATCTCGGATGCTGTGCCGGAAAGCGGCGATCGCCTCGGCATCGGGGCAGTCCATAATTTGGTTCTTTTTAGTTAAGAACCTGTTCCAGAACATCCTCGCTGACTCGTCGGGCTGTTGAATGACGTGGCTGAGGTCGTCGGCATCTAGAGGTCGGACATACGTGCCCTGGAAGTTAGCCCTGAAGGCATCCTCGAGTGCTTCCTAGCTTCCAATGGAATGAGGAGGCAGGCTATTCAGCCAATGCCTTGTCAGCCCTTTTAGTTTGAGCGGCAGATATTTGATAGCGTGGAGATCATCTCCATGAGCCATGTGGATGTGGAGAAGGAAATCTTTGATCCACACAGCTGGGTCGGTAGTGCCATCGTATGACTCGATGTTGATGGGCTTAAACCCGTTAGGGAACTGGTGTTCCATTACCCTCTCAGTAAAACAGATTGGGTGAGCGGGACCTCGGAACCGAGTAGACTCGCGTCGGATGTCGGGAGATATCCATGTATAAGCTTGTTCCCAAGCTCGGCCGTACCTGTCCATTCAGGCGTCATAGCCATCAAGCCCGGCCGGTCCACATCCTCTTGATCCGTAGATGGACCGAGAAGGTGCCTGGTTCGCCTCTATCTGGCGTCTTGCGTCGTATGGCTCGGTGTAGTTGATGGGATCCTTGCCATAACGACGTGTCATTGTTTGGGTGTGTAAATTTTCCCTCACTGGCATGTCGCGCCCTCTAGGGGGGCGGTCAAGTTTGTCAGCCCGTCCGCGTGTTAAGAGCACGTTGTCGGTTAATTCTTCGTTGAATTCGGGCAGCAAACGCCTACGCGTGTAAGATTTAGGTGCGCTATGGCGCCGTTCTTCGAGGTCTTGCTCGGCTGATTGGCTTGCAGCTGCTGCTGCTTCCATTTCATGCTTCGGGCAGTGGCCACGAGGCATCGTTGGAACTGTTCATGCTCAAAGGGGTCTTCGGGGACTATAAAGTCTTCGGTGCCCAGGCTCTCATCCTCCTCGGACTGAGGTAAGTAATTGTCATCAGCCCCTTCAAAGAGGTCATCGGGGTCCTCGTCCTCGAGGATTCCTGCGGGGCTGTGCGGCCGCCCTGGAAGGCTTGAAAATCCTCTCCCGGGTCATCGACGTCGTCTGCCGTCGCACCGCTGTCGTCTGCCGCAGCGCCGGTGTAGGTGGCAGTGGTGTCGTGCCCGCTGGGGTCCCCGTTGGCACATCTCCCATGCCTTCGCCGAAGTCTTGATGGGGTTTCGGAGTGTCCACCATGTATACGTCGTAGGTGGAGGTTGCAGTCCACCTGCTGGTGTAGAACAGCGGCGTTGTGGTTTCTGCAGGGCCATCAACATCTTCATCCATGTCGGTGGCTTCATCGTAGTCTAACACGTTGTTTAAGTCATCGACCGTGGTAACTAGATGGGTGGTGGGTGGGATATAAATTTCCCGATCGTCGACTTTAAGTCCGATCTTGTCATAGACCGAGGTCTGACTGTTCAAGATTGATAAGCTTTGGATGCGGTGAAGCACCTCATTTAGGTGAGATAACTCTTCGGGGTTCATGGCCTGGCTGTAAGCCGGGCTGACCCGAAGTACGATAGGCGGGTCGCTTGACGCGTCCTCAGTCTCATGAGGGGCCAGGGTTGATTCCGGATCTAGCATCTGAGTCGGTTCTAAATCCGACGTAGTATCCGAAGCCGGGTCCGGACCATCGTCGTGGCTTGATGCCGGGACAAGGTTGTCCGAGATGGGGGTAATCGATTCCTCGGCAGGGCCCTATGGGGCCAGGGGGCTTGGCCCGACATCCTCGAAGGAGATCGGTTCCAGGGTCGAGCCCCCGATGTTAGATAAGCCCTCGATCCGGCCTGGCGTCCAACTGGTAAGGATGAGCTCTCCGCGGGAATCCGCGGTGTACTCCAAGTTTCCGAAAGTTACGACGTGATCTGGAGTGTAATTCTGGACTGTTGTCAGAAGGCCCACAGAGTTGGCGCAAAGACCATGCAGCCGAAAACGAATAACTGGCCGGGGACGAAGATGTCCCCGTAGCCGGAGCCACATTTGATCTGCAGGTGAGCCATCGATCCTTTGCTGACTGATACGTCTCCAACATATCTATAATTTATGAAGTATTCATGCCATGTTTATTATAGTTTTGTATGTTTTTTACGGACTAACATATTGACCTTGTGCCCAGTGCCAGTTGCTGTTTTCTGCTTGTTTTTGGTTTTCCAGAAAATCCATATCAAATGAAGTCCAAATGCAGCGAAACTTTTTGACGATTTTTTCTAGAAGGAAACAGACCCAAGAAGCTTCGGGGGAGCAGCAGAAGACCCACAAGGGCCCCACAAGCCACATGGGCGCGCCACCCCCCCGGGGCGCGCCCTGGTGCCTCGTGGGCCCCCTGTGGCACATCTTCGCATGATTCCAACGCCAAAAATTCTTATAAATACCAAAACCCCCAGAAATAACCCTAGAACTTCGACTCCGCTGCCGCAAGCCTCTGTACCTCCATGATCTCATCTACAGCCCTTTTCCGGCACCCTGCCAGAGGGGGGAATCATCACCGGAGGCCCTCTTCATCATCCTGGCGGTTTCCATGACGAGGAGGGAGTAGTTCACCCTCGGGGCTAAGGGTATGTACTAGTAGCTATGTGTTTGATCTCTCTCTCTCTCTCGTGTTCTTGATTTGGCACGATCTTGATGTACCGCGAGCTTTGTTAATATAATTGGATCATATGGTGTTTCTCCCTCTCTATCTTGTTGTGATGAATTGAGTTTTTACCTTTGAGGTTTCACTATTATCGGATTGAATACTTTTATGGATTTGAGAACACTTGACATATGTCTTGCATATGAATACCCGTGGTGACAATGAGGTATTATATTGATTCACTTGATGTATGTTTGGCACTCAACTCACGGATTCCCGAGGTGACATTGGGGTAATCTATGCATAGGGGTTGATGCACGTTTTCGTCCTACTTTCTCCGGTAGAAATCATGGGGCACTCTTTGAAGTTCTTTGTCTGGATTGAATATTATGAATCTGAAGTTGTTTGATGCATATTGAATAATCAACTCACGGATACTTGTGGTGACATTGGAGTATCTAGGTGACATTAGAGTTGGTTGATGCGTATCATATGGTGTTATTTTAGTACGAACTCTAGGGCTATTTGTGACACTTACAGGGATGGCTCAATAGATTGATCGGAAAGGATAACTTTGAGGTGGTTTCATACTGTACAACAATTTCTATCTTATGTTCTCCACTAATAGGAACTTTGGAGTGATTCTTTGTCACACGTTGAGGGATTGTTATATGATCCAATTATGTTAGCACTATTGAGAGATTGCACTAGTGAAAGTATGAACCCTAGGCCTAGTTTTCAAGCATTGCAATACCGTTTGTGCTCCATTTTATCACCTGCTACCTTGCTGTTTTTTTATTTTCAGATTACAAAAACCTATATCTACTATCCATACTACACTTGTATCACCATCTCTTCGCTGAACTAGTGCACCTATACAATTTGCCATTGTATTGGGTGTGTTGGGGACACAAGAGATTTCTTGTATTTGATTGCAGGGTTGTTTGAGAGAGACCATCTTCATCCTACGCCTCCCATGGATTGATAAACCTTAGGTCATCCACTTGAGGGAAATTTGCTACTGTCCTACAAAACTCTGCGCTTGGAGGCCCAACACGAGTCTACAAGAATAAAGTTGCGTAGTAGACATCACTGACGTCACAGAGGAACTCTTAATGAAAGCACCAGTGTTAGTGTTAAAACCGGAAGACCTCGGGGTAGGGGGTCCCGAGCTGTGGATCTCGGATCAATGGTAACATGGACGAAGGAGACGGTGTTTAACCAGGTTCGGGCCCTCTCGAAGAGGTAATACCCTACGTCCTGTTTTGATTATATTGATGGTGAAGTATCGAATACAAGCTTGATCTACCTCGAGATCATAAGGAGAAGTCTAACCCTAGGGCTAGGTGGATGACAATTGTGATTCCATGTCCTCTACAGGCTAAACCCCTTGGCTTATATACACGCTAGGTTGGGCATCTAGGGTTACATGGTCGGTATCCAGAGATGCGTGTAGAGGTGGCAGGAGATATCTTGGAGTATACTGTAATTCTTCGGCAGATGCAATCTTGATCACATCGTGACTTCCGAAGTCCATCTGAATGAGAACGAGGGACTTCAGGCCCAGCCCGAGGACTATGGGCCGACTAGGTTGGTACCCCCTAGTCCAGGACACCGTCACCCTGGCACGCCCACCTAATTCGCAGCAACGTGTATAGTCTTGCTAGCACCCCGGCTCATTCATTCGCACATCGCAGCATCCAACCCGCGAGCTCCCAAAAATCGGCAGCCGCACACATGGTCGCCATCATTGACTCCGGCCACCTCAGGCCCAGACACCACCACCGTTCGATGCGCGCGAGCGTGAGCTTTTCGAAGAGCCCAGCCGCGCTTCGAACTGAGCCCTGTGGAGGAATCCCAAGCTTCTCTGCCGTCTCTGGCCTCGCCGGCGACGAACCACCAGCCTAACCACTATTTGGTTAGTGCTAATGGCCTCCCCAGTGCTTATGACATGTGGGCCCGGTCACTGACACTTTTTAATTAGTGCGAAAATTAACACTAACCACCACTGTTAATTGACTGGGTCACTGACCAGTGGGCCCCGCTGGTCAGGTTTGACTCTGGTCAGTGCTGTTGACTTGTTGATGTAGGCATGATGCAGTGCTGATGCAATAAACCATTTTTGGATTATTTCTATTTTAGAAATATTTGGACATTCCAGAAAATTAGCTAAACTTCAAAAATTCAAAGAAATTCAACCGTAGCTCAGAATGAAATAATTTATATATGAAAAATTATCAGAAAAATCCAAAGAATACATTTGTAACATTTTCATGCATGACAAACCAACTTATACCTACTGTATAAGTGAAAACAACTAAATGGCATTTTAAATGCTTAACTTCGGAGTTGCATTGGAATCTTTTGTTCAAATGGACTTCACCTAAATTGAATGTTAGATGCATTAGCTCTAACCACATCATATCTTCATGCCATGATCATGCATCATATTGTTGCATTTGATGTGTATTGATTGTCTTTGGTACTGTCCTTCTCGATAGGTTCTGCCTGTGCGAGTAGCACTAACTACCTATCCGAGGAGCAGTGCTACTGTGTTGATATTCCAGGCAAGCAAACCCCCTTGGTCATTTCGATACAATCCCACTCTCTCACTCTTGCTCTCTTTTATTGCATTAGGACAACAACGATTCAACTGTTACTTGTTGCGGTAGTTGAACCCATTCCTTTGCATGACCTGTCATTGTCACAGTAAATAGCTAATCCTTCCTAGCATGATTTGAAGTTGCTTGAACCATGTTGTGACTTCATCCATGCCATGCTTGCTGTTGCTTAGAGTTGTGTCAAGTCTGATTCATCTAGGAATGAATTGGAATGTTGTGATCATGTTCTGATGTTGAGAGCTAAGTGTGTGAACACAATTTGGTAAAGGTAGCGATGAGAGGCCATGTAGGAGTACATGGTGGGTTGTCTCATTGAGACCGTCCTTAAGAACTGAGTTCTGTGTATGTTATCCAAGACTAGCTACTACCACACATTGGGCCCTGAAATATGACCCCTCTCAGCTTATTAACTGCCTTGGTCTCTGTCCAGGAGTTGCAACTAGTTTCTGGTGTTTGTAGGTCGTGCTATTTGTCTACCAAGTGGCACCCCGGTACCGGTGCGCTTGGGCCAGACTACGCACAGTGGCACGGTGTACCAAGCATAGTTCCATCTGGCGAGGTGGGCTTGGGAACCCTGCCCAAATCGTTTGGGGTCATAATGGAAACTTCGACCGGACTTCCCTTGCAGGTTCAGCCTCAGATAGGCGATAAACCTGGACTAGAGTCTTGCATGGTTAGTCAGGTTGTGGCCGACACCCTCACTAGGCTTCCGCTTGAAGGTTGCCGAGATACATGACGTGTATATGGTGGTAAATGGTGACAGCGTGTGTGAAGAAGTACACCCCTGCAGGGTTATCAAACTATTCGAATAGCCACGTCATCGGATATGGAGTACTTGGAGACTTATATGGTTTATAGATAACTTGAAGTGGATACTCTAAAATGCACAAGATAAGCGTGAGTGCAATGGATGGCCTTCTCATAGGGAGACAGGAGAGAATCCATAGTGGTGTATTGTTGTAGTGATTAGTGGACTCGTGTGCACTCTCTTACCTCAAAGAATTACTGGTAGCTAGTCATAGTACATGATAGCCACTGAGTCAAAGCTGGCTTGCTACAGCTAAACCCCACAACCCCATTTATTGATACCTGATGCATATGTAGATAGTTCTGATGTAAGTCTTGCTGAGTACCTTTGTACTCATGGGTGCTTAATTTATGTTTTTGCAGAGGAGACCTTAGTCTCACTAGTGGCTTCTATGTTAAGTTCGACGTTGACCGATTAGCTTGGGAATCCCAGACAGAGGTCTAGTTCCTATGGAGGTGTCGGTGTCAAAACCGGCGGTTCTCAGGTAGGGGGCCCAAGCTGTGAGATGGGATCGATGGGTTAACAGGTGACATAGGACACGATGATTTACCCAGGTTCGGGCCCTCTCTAGGGAGGTAAAACCCTACATCTTGCTCTTGTTTATATTGATGGATGTATCAAAGTACAGAGTTGATCTGCGTCAAGATCGTAAGATGTAGTCTAAACCTAGGGGTATGATGAATGATGATGCACCTACGGACTAAACTCTTCGGTTTATATAGGCACCAGGGATATCTAGGGTTACACATGGTCGATTACAATTAAGGGAATACATGCCGAATCTTGTATCCTTGGGGTACACGCCAAGTCTTCGGTGAGGTCCGATACGTCGGTTCTTCAAGTTGGAAACTTCCGGAGTCCCTGCTCTTTGACGGGCCTTGAGTTCGGCCCATGGACTAATCAGCTAGTTCGGGACCCCTAGTCAAGGACACCGTCAATAGCCCCCAAAATTGTCTTCAAAGCCGAGGTTGGAAACTTCATCGGATAAACGTCTTCGGATAAATGTCTTCGGCATAAGAGTTCTTTGGCTTAGCAGGCAAGTTCCCCCCTTCGTGACTTCGGTCATAAGGGGGTGCTAACCTAGTCGGCCCGTCTCCTCGGATGGGCCGATATGCCCCTGTACGTGGTCAAGATGGACTCCGGAATCCGCATATGGGAGACGTGATCAAGGCTGCTTCTACTGAAGACTTGCAGTACACTTCAAGATTTCTCCAGCCGCCTTACTCCAAGATACTGACCTTGTAACCCTAGATACCCTCCCTGGCGTGTATATAAGCCATAGGGTTTAGCCCGTAGGGGACATTAACACAACATCGAACACCTAGCTTTAGAAGTTAGACACATATTACGGTCTCGAGGTAGATCAACTCTGTACTCGATACATCTCCATTAATATAAACAGAAGCAGGACGTAGGGTTTTACCTCCATCAAGAGGGCCCGAATCTCCATCAAGAGGGCCCGAACCTGGGTAAAACGTCGTCTCCCTTCGTCTCTGTTACCATCGATCCGAGATCCGCAGCTCGGGACCCCCTACCCCGAGGTCTGCCGGTTTTTACACCGACATTGGTGCTTTCATTGAGAGTTCCGCTGCGTGATCGCCAGAAGGATCGATGGGATCGCCGGTTAACGGCCTTAAACCCATGGAGCAGAACTCCACAACCGAAGTCTCCGTCACGGCGACGCCCCCACATAAGGCGGGAGCGAAACCTGACCCCTCTCTGATCCTACCAGAGAATCCCCTCATGGGCGAGGGGCCGAGTTACTTCCTAGAAAGCAGACCGGACAGCGATTTACAGGCAACCGACCCCCAGATCGAATCGGCTAGACCAATAACGGTAGATCCAGCCTCGGGCGAGGGTGACGGGGTTCCGGCGTCTTTTGAGATCGGGTCTGGCCCGCTCACCCACTTCGCAGAATATCGTCTCGACAACTCCGGCCCGTCGGCTAGATTCTTATCCGTCAAGGACAAGATACTGGATTACCAAGATTCTGACATCACCACCGCCTTCGAGCGTGGATGCAAGGACAAAGGCGTCTCAAACGCCCTTACTCGCCGTTGCGTCCAAACACTCCCTGAATTGACCAACTTAGTAACTCGATTCTGCGCCATCGAAGATGCCTGGCGGACCGAGGAGAATACAGACTCAATCTGTGACGACTACCCGGGACGCCACCATGCAGCGCCTTGGCGCAAAAAGCACAAACTGAACGTCCCGGGCGATCGACCTCGGAAGAAGAAGAAAACCTCCGATCACTCCGGAACGGCCCTGGACGGCTTCCTAGGTAAACCATGCCCGATCCACGCCGTATTAACTAACTCCTACCCAACCCACAGCCTTCGTGACTGTTGGGTATTGAGGCAGGTGGCAAAGGAAGGACTCGCCCTCTTGACGGGCGCCCCCATCCACCCCGAATCCGAGGTCAAACATGCTGGACAAACCTCGGATGAGGACGAGGTCCTAATGATTTATGAGACCTTTACGTCTAACAATCAATGCAAGCGGGCCCTGCGGGAAGTCAACGCTGTCCGGCAGGTGCCACCTCGGGGCGCGTGGATGGACACGCCGATCACTTTCACTCAGAACGATCAACCGAGGTCAGCCTTGGATAGGTCCCCCGCAGCGCTAGTCCTCAACCCCATTGTGGATCACTGTCGCCTCCACAAGGTCCTTATGGACGGAGGCAGCAGCCTGAATTTGATATACGAGGACACCCTGGATAAAATGCACATCGATAGATCGTGCATAGAACGGAGCACCACCACCTTTAAAGGAATAGTCCCCGGACGAGAGGCATGTTGCAGTGGAAAAATAACCCTAGACGTAGTCTTCGGGACCTCGGATAATTATCGCTCCGAGGAGATTACGTTCCACATCGCGCCTTTCAAGAGGGGATACCACGCCATCCTCGGACGGGGCGCCTTTTCTAGATTTCAAGCGGTGCCACACTACGGCTATAGGAAGCTCAAGATGCCGGGCCCGAAAGGGATCATTACTATCTCAAGTGGTCCTGATAGGGCGCTCAAAGCCGAAAACAAAACTGCGTCCCTCGCCCTCGAGACTCTTGCCGAGGCCTTCTCGGCCGAAGAGCTGACCGCGTTGCGCGCCGAAGTCGACCCGGACGATATCATTCTTGACAAAAGATCAAAGCCTACCTCTTTCAAACTGGCCGATGAGATAATCAAATTCTAGGTTCACCCAACGGACCCTACTAAAATGGCGTCCATAGGAGCTAACCTCGATCCAGAAGTGGCCGAGGCCCTACGCGCTTTCCTTAAGGAAAACTGGGATATATTCGCCTGGCACCCATCCGATATGCCAGGGATACCCCGTAGGCTTGCAGAGCTTGGCCTAAACATATTGAAAGGCTATAAGCTCGTTAAACAAACTCTTCGGCGTTTCTCCGAGCCCAAGCGTCAAGCAATGGGCGAAGAACTGGCAAAGCTGTTGGAAGCGGGATTCATCAGGGACATAAAACACCCTGATTGGCTAGCTAATTTGGTCATGGTGCCCAAAAAGGACAAGTCTTGGCGGTTGTGCGTCGATTTCAAAGACCTCAACAAAGCTTGCCCCAAAGACCCCTTCCCCTTACCCCGTATTGACCAAATCGTGGACGCCACTGCGGGCCACGACGCATTGTGCTTCCTGGACGCCTACTCAGGATATCATCAGATAAAGATGAAGGAGTCGGACCAGGCAGCAACAGCATTCATCATGCCCTACGGGCCGTTTTGCTTCAACACAATGCCTTTCGGACTAAAGAACGCCGGCGCCATGTACCAGCGCATGATTCAAACATGCCTACAAAAACACATCGGAAAGACCATTGAGGCCTACGTAGACGATGTCGTTGTTAAAACTAAACACGTCGACCAGTTGGTCGACAACCCTCACGACACATTTGCCAGCTTACGGGAGTATCAAATAAAACTTAATCCGGAGAAATGTGTCTTCGGAGTCCCAGCTGGTAAACTCCTCGGCTTCATCGTATCTAATCGAGGAATTGAAGCCGATCCGGCTAAAATTCGAGCTTTGGATCGTTTGGAGATTCCAACGGAGCTCAAGGACGTACAAAAATTAGCGGGTTGTGTAGCAGCACTGAGCCGCTTTATATCACGGCGCGGAGAAAAAGCCTTGCCACTATATAGGCTGTTAAAGCCGACTAAAACATTTAAATGGACTAAGGAGGCTGCGGCGGCCCTAGAAGACATCAAGGCCCTCCTCGCCACTAATCCTATCCTGGCAGCACCAGGTGTTTGCGAACCGATGATATTGTACATCTCGGCCACAAACCAGGTGGTTAGCGTAGTCCTCGTGGTTGAACGAGACATGGAAGGTCATAAGTTCCAGGTCCAGAAACCCGTATACTACGTGTCCGAGGTCTTAACCCCCTGCAAGACACGCTACCCTCACTATCAAAAGATAGCTTACGCAGTCTTCATGGCATCGCGCAAGCTTCGGCACTACTTTCAAGAGTGCGCGATGACGGTGGCATCCGACGTCCCGTTGAGCGACATAATCAACAATAGAGACGCAACGGGGCGCATCGCCAAATGGGCTATAGAGCTCCTACCCTTTGAAATCACCTACAAACCGCGCCGGGCCATTAAATCCCAGGTGTTGGCGGACTTCGTCGCCGAATGGACCGAAGCCGAACTCCTCCGAGAGTACAGTACCTACTTGCATTGGACAATGTATTTCGACGGTTCCAAAATGCTTGCCGGCCTAGGGGCTGGCGTGGTTCTCACTTCCCCCACGGGAGATAACATTAAATATGTACTGCAAATCATGTACACAGATTCCAACAACGCGGCTGAGTACGAAGCCCTCTTACACGGACTTCAGATAGCAATTTCCATGGGTGGCAAACACCTCGAGGTCCGAGGTGACTCCAATCTCGCTATCTCGCAAATTAATGGCGAATTCGATGCCAAAGACCCAAAGATGACAGCTTACCGCAATGCCGTCATAAATATCTCGGCCAGGTTCGAGGGGCTGGAATTCCACCATATACCCCGAGATAGTAACCAGGCCACAGATGTACTCGCCCGTATGGGCGCAAAACGGGACAAGGTTCCTGAGAACACCTTCCTCGAGCGGCTTTTTAAGCCATCCGTAGTCTGGATAGACAGCAAAGGAACACCGGACTCAACCGATGTCGGGCAACAGGCCCCTCCCGAAGAGGACGATGGTATCATAGGTGGATCAACGATCCGGAAGACCGATTCAGCGCACGAGGTCATGGCAGTTATCGCACCATGGACCAAGCCATTCCTCGCATACCTACTCCGAAAAGAGCTCCCTGATAACCAAGCCGACTCCCGCCAGATTGTAAGACAGTCTAAAGCTTATAAGGCTTATGAAGGGGCACTCTATAAAATGAGTACAATGGGCGTCCTCCAGAGATGCATATCCGAGGAAGAAGGAAAACTCGTACTATGCGAGATACACTCCGGCATGAGCGGACATCACGCCGCTGCTCGGACCTTGGTCAGCAAGGCCTTTCGAGCCGGTTTCTACTGGCCAACGGCAAGCGCCGACGCCTCGGCATTAGTACAGCGTTGCCCAGGCTGCCCGGTATTCGCCAAGCAGAGCCACACGCCCCCCACGGCCCTGCGCACCATCCCCATTACGTGGCCCTTTGCGGTCTGGGGGCTTGATATGGTCGGGCCACTCAAGGGAGGATCGCATAAAAACAAATACCTACTCGTCATGGTAGACAAATTCACTAAGTGGATCGAAGCAAAACCAGTTACCTTGGCCGAGGCCGTCCAAGTCATCGGATTCATTTCGGGGGTAGTTCACCATTACGGTGTCCCCCACAGTCTGATCACAGACAACGGAACCAACTTCACGGCCAAAGAGGTCCAGGCATGGTGTAAGAAAATGGGCATCAAGCTCGATTACACGTCCGTCTACCACCCGCAGTCTAATGGCCAAGTGGAGTGAGCCAATGGACTCATCCTCAGCGGAATTAAGCCACGGCTCGTCCGCTCCCTTAAAAAAGCCGATTGCAAATGGGTTGAGGAACTCGATTCCGTATTATGGGGCTTGCGTGCCACACCGAACAGATCCACCGGGTATACCCCATTTTTTATGGTATATGGTGCCGAAGCAGTCCTCCCCTCCGATATCATACACGACGCACCTCGGGTGCGCATGTACGAGGAGTTGGAGGCCGAACTCAATCGGCAAGACGCCCTAGACGCCCTCGAGGAAGAGCGCAACGTCGCACGGGCGAGATCAACTATTTATCAACAGCAGGCACGACGCTACCACGCTAGAGAGGTTCGCACCAAAGAATTTAATGCCGGGGACCTCGTAATGAGATTACATCCCGAAAAACAAAAACACAAGCTCTCCCCCAGGTGGGACGGACCGTTTGTCATTGACCAAGTACTCATCGGAGGAGCTTATCGAATCTGAGATCCAGAGGATGGACGACTGGAGCCCCACCCGTGGAACGCGGCGCTCCTCCGACGTTTCTATGCATGACACCAAGCATACGGTCTGTGTAAATACCTTGTGCATTTTTCATTATCCTTTGTTATTCTTTTTATTTGTCCTTCACCTCGGTAAGCCGTTCAAGGACCCCGAAAACAATCCAGCATGTTCTTTTCAAAACATAAGCTATTCCGCCCCTTATGGACTATTGTCTTTCAAGCCACTATATGCATCGATCCACTTTAAGATTTGGCCAAGCTGGGTTGCCCGGCTCCTGTGCTTGCCCTCTACGTTCCCGATATTTCGGCTAGAGGGCAAAGGGAGCACCACTGTGATTGTTACTCACGGGTCACCCGATGTAGTACCTCAGACGGACAAAGCCGAAAGCTAGCGTTCTTATAATGTGGGTTAGTCGGCTATGACATAGGAATACTGTGGCATGGGTCTTTTCAAACCCCGACCAGGGGCTTTACCCCCGAGGTCATCCGTCTTTGAACGGGCGTGTTCGACACATTCACCCGAGGAAAGGAACCGTTGGATGGACTATTTTCCTCGGAAGATGTTTCTTACGTTAAATAGTAATATAACATAACCCTTCATTACCCTCTTGTCCTTCGAGCCGGATAGCCCGATTGCCTGGTCACCTGAAGCATCTGGCCCGATGACCTCGGCCAGTAGTATGGGACACTCCCCGGAATTTATCCAGCGAGGGAGAAGCCGACGGCTGGCTGACAGAGTTTGGATAAACGAGCGGAAAAAATTGACATAGTATACTTCGGTACATAAAGTCATACAATACTTTTCACGCACGGTCGAGCCCGTCTATCTGGATGTTTAACGAACAATCCTTTTGCGAGAGGCGTGCCGCAGGCATTACACTATCGTATGCTTGACTGGTAGGGATCTCCTCCCCATCAGGCCCCATGGGTCCCACCTCTGCCAATTCCGTCGTCTTCAGACCGGTATAGTGGGTCTTCACCATGGCCCGGGCCTCCCTCGCACCTTCTCGACAAGATGACACTTTCCACGCTTGGATCCGGCGCCGCGCTCCCTTTAGCTGTTCGGCCAGCACGGCCATGTCCTCGGGAACTGGCACCACCTCGGGCCATAAAGCCTGGTGCACATCCCTCATCACTTTCTGCGTTCCTTCATGCACCTCGGATAAGCGAATGCTCATGTCTTCGGACACTGGGCCCCGAGACTCCGGAGGAAGGCCGGTCAAGCAAGCTGTCACCAATAACATTTCACATGACAAATCTTTCGGATAAACCGCATAACCAATGTTTGTCGAGACTTATAACTTACCATAAATCATGTCGTCCGTTCGCTGATTCTTTGCTTCTGTAGCAGCCAGGCGAGCCTTTAAGCTCTCAATCTCCTGGGCTTGGCGGGCATTCTCTGCTCTAAGCACATTCACGCTATCCGCTCTCTGCGTAACCATATGTTGATTCGCCTGGCGTTGTGCTTCAGCATACGCCAGATCGTCGCGGGCTTGTTTCAGGTCTCTTTCGAGATGGCCCAGGGCTTCCGCTGCTACAAGCAATCCTGGCGTCAGCCATACCTTTCGGACATTACTTCCTTCAATAAAAAACCACTTACCGTGCACTTCTCTAGTGAATTTCTTCACCTGCTCAACCTCGGACACAGCCGCGTCAAGCTGCACCTTTGTTTGGTTTAATGCCGAGGTCAGTTGCTCGTTCTTCAAGCGAGCCTCCTATTATAACAAAGTTTGCGGGTTAGCATTCAAGTCTTGATTCGACCCCAGGGGCTCGTATCAAGCCTTAGGGGCTACTACCATACTTGGTAGTTATACGTGTCTTTAAAAACCTTACCCGCAGCCCTCGCGACAGGACATCCAGCGACTCGTCAAAGGCACCTCGGGTCACCCCGAGGTACGCATCCACCGCGCTGAGACCATTAAGCTCCTTGTCCGAAAACGCTGGATTATTTAAAGAAGCCTTTCACCAACGATAATTCGCGGCACATTGGATTTCGGACGGAGTGGCCGATGTCGCCAAGTCCTCGGGCTGGGCGGATCCGAGGTCCACCCTCGTTGGATTTCGGACCTCTGTTTCCTCGGGCGGAGACGCTCCTTTCTCGGCCTCCACGTGTACGTTAGAAGGTGGAGGCTATCTGCAAATGTTTAAGATGTTAGAATCCAAAGTGTCTTTTTCTGAAGATATGGACCTAGGAAATACCTAGTGACGGATGGAGCACTTTCGTCTGTTCCCGCGACCTTGACTGGAGCTTCTTGCGCTTCTGGTTGGGCCCTTTCCGGTGGAGCCGCTTCTCTGCGTAGGCGTTGGGAGCGCCGCCCCTTTGGAGGAGGAGTCAAAAGACTGGAGACGGAGGGACGAGGGACTCTCTTTCATTTAGAGGAAGGGAGAGTTACCGATGAGGCTGGCCTCGTCCCCGGCATGTCAGGCACTATCGCTACCTTTGAGCCATCAAGGCTCTCTAGGAAGAAACTCCTCCCTTCATAAATCAACCCCAGGTCTTCATCCTCGTGATGAAGAGGGTCTTTGGCACGGCTGTGCATCTCCGGCTCAGGGGCCGGACTGCTCACTCCTTCAAGCCAACGTCTCCACCTCTGTTTAACCAATGTGAAACGGCTTAATATTGAGGATCCTCGAGGTAAAATGGATAAACCCGAAGTAAAAACTTACTATGTGGGCAGGGTTGTAGTATGACAGCCCGTCTTGGATCCGGCGCTTGGCAAACTCCTCGGCAGACCCTTGGTATATGTTGGCTAGTACGGCTCCAAGGGTCATTTGATCCATAAAATCCCCCTTGATGGATCGAGAGGCGTCTTCGGACCCTTTGTAATCGCACAATAAGTGCTGACACTGCCGGAGAGGCTGGACTCTTCGGTCTAGAGCAACCACCATCATGTCAATGATGGTAAGGCCAGTGCTGGATAGGGACTTCTCCTTGGCTGCTAGCCTAGTCACGGCTTCACCTTCCTCTTGAGCCGAACTCAGTGGCCTCCAGCTGTAACGCTTCCGTGGTGGATCTAATGAGAAGGGCGGAAGGCCTGGCCGGGCTGGCTCGTACAACAAGACGTCGGTGATGTAGAACCATTCGGAAGGCCAGTAATCGGTTTCCTCCCGAGGTGTCCCCGCTGGGTAGTTAGTCTTGTCGATTCGGCAGACTTCGGCTCCTCCAATCTCGAATAACTTGTCTGCCGAAGAGCAGGGCACGACACAGAAGAATTTCCGCCACAATCCGAAGTGTGCTTGATAGCCGAGATGTAACTCGCAGAGCGCGATGAACCCCGCGATATGCAGTATCGAATTCGGGGAGAGATGGTGTAACTGCAGCCCGTAAAACTCCAGCAGACCGCGGAGGAAGGGGTGTATTGGGAACCCTAAGCTGCGTAGGAGGAAAGGTACGAAGCATACTCGCTCATCTCCTCGTGGCGAGGGTAATATTTGGCATGGGCTTGACCATCAATGGACGTCAGTCCAGGATGAGTAGCGGCTAAATCTGCGTCAGGCAGGTACCCTTGCGTCGCCAAGCGCTCCAATTGAAGGCGCGCGATGGAGCAGCTCCCCCAGTCTCCCCTATCAGGGCCGTGAGGGCGCTTTGACGATCCGTCGCCGCTTGCCATTGTTTGAGCTCTTGAGCTGGAGAGGGGAGGGGATCTTTTGCTGTGGTGGCGGATGTGAACTACCGCCAGCAGGGGTTACGCGTTTGATAAATAAGAGCAGAGGGGGCTGACGTTTCAACGTCTTTCTCCATAAAGAGGCTCAGTCGCCTAGGCGGCACGATTCTAGAAATCTAAAGTTGGGCCCCAACGGAATTCTAAGGGTTGGCCGAAGTCTTTAAATTTGGTCGGAGAATAAAGCACGGGAACTTGTCTATCGAGCCAAGACTCCGGGAAGTGAAGGACGTCGTCCTCGGCATCGAAGACCAGTTCAGGGGCGACTGACAGTGTCCTGGTTTAGGGGGTGCTAACCTAGTCGGCCCGTCTCCTCGGATGGGCCGATATGCCCCCGTACGTGGTCAAGATGGACTCCGGAAGCCGCATATGGGAGACGTGATCAAGGCTGCTTCTACCGAAGACTTGCAATACACTTCAAGATTTCTCCAGCTGCCTTACTCCAAGATACCGACATTGTAACCCTAGATACCCTCCCTGGCGTGTATATAAGCCATAGGGTTTAGCCCATAGGGGACATCAACACAACATCGAACACCTAGCTTTAGAAGTTAGACACATATTACGGTCTCGAGGTAGATCAACTCTGTACTCGATACATCTCCATTAATATAAACATAAGCAGGACATAGGGTTTTACCTCCATCAAGAGGGCCCGAACCTGGGTAAAACGTCGTCTCCCTTCGTCTCTGTTACCATCGATCCGAGATCCGTAGCTCGTGACCCCCTACCCAGAGGTCTGCCGGTTTTTACACCGACACCGAGGTTGGAAACTTCATCAGATAAACGTCTTCGGATAAATGTCTTCGGCATAAGAGTTCTTTGGCTTAGCAGGCAAGTTCCCCCCTTCGTGACTTCGGTCATAAATGTCCTTCGGCTCCGGACCCACCACGAGATATCTTGAACACCGCGCTATCTTGGGAAACGAGTCACTTTATGGCCAGATGTTGAAGCGTCATTCTGCCCATCTTTTATTAATAGGCCCCTGACCAACAATCGTGTCAAAGCACATCATGGCCTTACTTCTCCCTTCGTCTTTTGCAAGCCATTGATCCCAAAGTCAAGCTATGAGCACTCTGAAAATGGCTAGCGGCACGGGTTCCTCCAAGCGCCCCCACGGCCCCCTCAAAGGTGACTGGGATAGCTGCACCATCACACGTCTCTAATTGGATCGGTTATCCACCCGGGGTTATCTGCCTGATTCAGATTTAGCTTCCACCCGATTCAGATTTAGCTTCCACCCGCCCCGGCTTGATATCTGTTGATGTGCAGGCGCACGCCGACAGCCACCCCGTCCCTCACGGGGATCAGCGGGTGTGTTTTGTTCTGTTACTCCTGCGCGGCATGGGGTTTCCAATTCATCCCTTTCTCAGAGGCCTCCTCGAATTTTACGGGGTCCAACTCCACCACCTAACTCCCAATTCGATTCTACACATCGCGGGGTACATTGCCCTCTGCGAGATGTACCTCGGGTGTGAGGCTCATTTCGGGCTGTGGAGAAAATACTTCTACCTCATGCCCTATTCCCACGACAGGAAGCTACACAAAGTAGGGGCAGCCAAGGTCTGCCGCATAGCCGGGACCGGCTACCCCATAGGGATTCCTTGAGAGGACACCGACACGTGGTCATCTGAATGGTTTTATATGGAAGACGTCCCGCTGCATGATCCAGTTCGGCCCGGGCTCCTGATCTTTTCTTCGGATCATCCGAAGAAGCGGTTTAGCAAGAGACAGCGGAGCCCCGCCCAGTAGGACGACTCAGAAGTAGCCTCCCTAGCTGCCAAGGTGAGGTGTCTGACGAGCACCGGCCTCACCATTATCGACGTGATGGCAACAACCATCAACTGAAGAGTTTAGCCTCTTTAGCAGCGTCAGCACATATTGTTTATGTACAATGGTGACGACGATGCCACACGCTCCATCCGGAAGAGCTTCCGAGATGACGCGGCCTTTGGCGCAGCCTTGGCCGGCATATACAAGGGAGAAGCCGCGGACTTTGCTAAGCGAAAGTTCATAGACGGCTTATCTTACTACAATCCTGGCGAACTGGTAAGTCAGGAATATTTCCTCATCCATCCGAGCAAGTTGTTGTCGTTCTTTCATGATGACTATTCATTTCATCCGAACAGAAATGGAGGTGATGGGTTGAGGCCCTAAATAGCCCGGCGCCTGAGCCGGAAAGATATCGGCGAGACGATGACCCCACCTTTCATGAAGATGAAGAGATATCCACCCTATATGAAGAGGGTATCTTCTATCAGGAGAGCCTTGATGGCTCAAGAGTGGCCATCATCCCGACCTGCCGGGGATGCGTCCATCCTCATCGGTAAAGCCTCCTCCTCCTTCCTCTCGAAAGAGAGCTTCAACTCGCAGAACCCCAGGCACCCTAACTCCTCTTCCTAAGGGCCGACGCTCAAAGCGTGCACATAGCAGCACGGTCCTGCAAGGGGACCCTCCAGTTGCCGCACAAAAGACCCCGGAAGTAGCCATGGAAGCGGAACCTGCCGCCCCTCCCCAGAGCAGGTAACCTGTGTTCTTATTACGCTGTTCGTCGGAGATTGAGGGTCACAAGACTGACAATTTTTTTCCCTGCACAGACACTCTGCCGATATACCGTTAGCAGAGGGAGCCAACACCTCAGCCTTGAAGGCCAACACGGAGCCGCCTTCGCCCGCAAGGAGCGTTCCCAAAGTTCCACAACCAGCCACCTCGGGGACCTGCTCGGCAACCACCTCTGAGGTCGAAAGCGCAATGAACCATAGGTGCTGAAGAGCCTCTCTAAGGAGTCCTTTCTTCTCGAGTCAGGAGTTCAACGCCCTCAGCTCGGTGGACACCTACCTCGGCGTGACCCGTAATGTTTTTGAGAAAGCGGTGGACGTCCTGTCCACAGGCCTGCAGGTAATTTCATTTTTGAATCTTCTTTTGGCTTATGATAATCTGACCACCGACTAAGCAGGAGCCCCCAAGACACTTGTCGGATGGGACACCTGACAGGTGGATTCGTTTCAGCCATAGAATACGAGCTTTAGAGCCCAAAGCCCCTAAGCCGTAATGTGGGCACGAGTGACCATGTATAGGTTTGATGAATAGTATGCCCAATTTGTAGGCTGCTCGGGAGAAAAATGTGAATCTCTCCACAGAGCTGACCCAGGCCAAGACACAAGTTGCCGCTGCGCAAGCGGAAGTTGTGCATGTCAAGACATTTACCAGAGAAGCGCACGGTAAGTGCATCTGGTGTATGGCACAGTTGTGAAACATACTAGTGCGAGGACTAATTGCCTTATAATTCATAGCAGCGGCAGTCATCGGCCAGATGGAAAAGGATCTAAAATAGGCCCGAGAGGACCTGATATATTCAGAATCGCAGCGGCAGGCTGAGCACCTTGTTTTGTCCCAAAGTAAGGAGGAAACAAAAGAGCCAAAAGCAAAGAATGATCAGCAAGTCGAGGATATTGACCGCCTCAAGGCGTAGTTGGCCGCTGCCGAGGAGAGAAACAAGAAAACGGATGAAAAAATATCCGGTGAGTATCCTCCATCCTTTGTCAAGACATCTGGCTCCTGTCGTATGCTAATATGCAATTCATATAGTTTTTCTAATAGGTCGGCCAAAAGGTGCCAATAGCCTCCCGACCGAAGGTGACCTAACATAGCTTACCGAGGTGCATGAGCGGGCTTGGACAGCAATGAAAGTTCTATTTAAGGCTCTATGGCCCGAGGAGCATGTGCCCGAGGACATGTCCAAGCTTGCTGACCACCTTAAAGGGGCTCGACGCCGAATACAAGCCTGGAAGATTTCGGCTTGTAGGGAGGGCGCGAGGGAAGCATGGGCCATGGTCAAGACTCGGTACACAAAAGTGGAGACAAAGCATCTCGCCGAGGTCGGCCCAGTTGGTGCCAACGGGAAGGAGGTGCCAAGTTCATTAGTCTATGACGATGTCATGGCCGCCGCGTGCTTTTCTCAGCAGGACTGTTCTCTCAAGTCTTTGTTAGACAGTCTAGATAGAGTTTAAGATATGTTGTAATGACTCTATGTATCAAGGTACTTTTTGGTATTACAAAACCTACTGTTATACGAACTCTGCTAGCCAGCCTTCGGCTTCTTCCTCCTTGGCCATTAGCCGAGGAGTGCTTCCTACTTCTGACCGAAAAACTGAATCAGGTATTTCGGATAGCAAGGCAATCCGGCTATGGGGCTCGAAAAGCAAAGTGAGCCAGAGCTTGTGTTATATTACGTCAAAGTGTAAGAAACACCCTCCCAGAAAAATAGTCCCGCTATCGGTTCCTTTCCTCGGGTAAAAAATGTTTTGTCCATTTTGAAACGGGTCGGGGCATATATCCGAGGTGAGCGTAAAGCCCCCAGTGATGGATTATATAAAACCAATTCAATCTACTTCCATCAGAGCCAGTCAACTATTTTCTTAAGAACGCTAGCTTTCGGCTTCACCCGTCTGAGGTGTGTATCCAGCTGACCCGGAGGCAACAATCGCAGAGGTGCTCCCTTTATCCCCTAGCCGGACAATCGGGAATGTAGGGGGCAAGCACAAGAGCCAGGCAACCCAGCTTGGTGAAAACTTAAGTCAAGTTGATGCATATAAAGGCATACAGCGATTTTATTGGAAGGAGGCACCGAAAGTGCTTCAAAAATTCACGCAGCTTTGAAAAAAAGTGACCATCGTATTGTGTGCTGTACAGATAAAATGCGTACGAAAGAACATAATCACTTCGGCTTTACCAAACACAATTATCCAATTAGTTGGAATGACTTAAAAGGAAAAATTCATATCTATAGTATGCTAAATAGGAGGGTAACCGGAAAGGTAACCCAAGCACAGCTTTAATTAACTGTAAAAGCGTCGGAGCAGGGCGGCATTGATGTCAACTATGCAACTTTATTCTTGTAGACGTTGTTGGTCCTCCAAGTGCAGAGTTTTGTAGGACAGCAGCAAATTTTCCTCAAGTGGCAGACCTAAGGTTTAACAATCCATGGGAGGTGTAGGATGAAGATGGTCTCTCTCAAACAACCCTGCAATCAAATACAGGAAATCTCTTGTGTCCCCAACACACCCAATACAATGGTAAATTGTATAGGTGCACTAGTTCGGCGAAGAGATGGTGATACAAGTGTAGTATGGATAGTAGATATAGGTTTTTGTAATCTGAATAAATAAAAACAACAAGATAGCAAGTGATAAAAGTGAACACAAACGGTATTGCAATGCTTGGAAAGAAGGCCTAGGGTTCATACTTTCACAAGTGCAATCTCTCAACAGTGCTAACATAATTGAATCATATAACAATCCCTGAACGTGCGATAAAGAATCACTCCAAAGTTCCTATTAGCGGAGAACATAAGACGAAATTGTTGTAGGGTACGAAACCACCTCAAAGTTATCCTTTTCGATCAATCTATTGAGCCATCCCTATAAGTGACACAAACAGCCCTAGAGTTCGTACTAAAATACACCATATGATACGCATCAAGTAATTCTAATGTCACCTAGATACTCCAATCTCACCACAAGTATCCGTGAGTTAACTATTCGATATGCATCAAACAACTTCAGATTCATAATATTCAATCCACACAAAGAACTTCAAAGAGTACCCCAAAGTTTCTATCGGAGAAAATAAGATGAAAACGTGTACCAACCCATATGCCTAGATTACCCCAAGGTCACGGGAATCCGCGAGTTGTTAACCAAAACATACATCAAGTGACTCAATAGAATACCCCATTGTCACCACGGGTATCCACATGCAAGACATACACCAAGTGTTCTCAAATCTGAAATATTCAATTCGACAATAACGAAACCTCAAAGGGAAAGACTCAATTCATCACAAGAACATATAGAGGGAAGAAACACCATATGATCCAGCTATATTAACAAAGCTCGCGATACATCACGAACACGAGAGAGAGAGAGAGAGAGAGAGAGAGATCAAACACATAGCTACTGGTACATACCCTCAGCCCCGAGGGTGAACTACTCCCTCCTCGTCATGGAGACCACCGGGATGATGAAGATGGCCTCCGGTGATGATTTCCCTCTCCGGCAGAGTGCCGGAACAGGGCTCCGAATGAGATCGCTTCAGTACAAAGGCTTGCGGTGGCGGCGTGGAAGTTCTTGGTTTCTTTTCAGGGTTTTGTATATTTATAGGATTTTTTAGCATTGGATTCACGCCAGGGGGGCCCATGAGGGAGCGACAAGTTCGGTAGGCGCGCCCTGGGGGGGGGCGCGTCCCCCCAGGCTTGTCGCTTCCTTGTGAGGCTTCTGGTCCTTCCTCGAAGCTTCAGGGATCTCTTTTGGTCCACAAAAAATCACCATAAATTTTTAGCCCAATCCGAGAACTTTTATTTCCGCACAAAAAACAACACCATGGTAGTTCTGCTAAAACAGCGTCAGTCCGGGTTAGTTCTAATCAAATCATACAAAAACCATATAAAATTGTTATAAACATGGCATGAATACTTCATAAATTATAGATACGTTGGAGATGTATTAGCATCCCCAAGCTTAATTCCGGCTCGTCCTCGAGTAGGTAAATGATAAAAGAAATAATTTTTGAAGTGTGAATGCTAGCATAGTGCACAAGTTTGATCAATGATAATTTCAATTACTTTTTCTAGCATCATTATATATCATAAATAGTAGCTCATCTCATAAAACTTCTCATGATCAAGTAGCAATCAATTTACATGTTATGGTTTAAACAATATATTCTCTTGAAACTTAACAATCTATGTTCTTAGTCACCAAACAATTTCAATGCATCTTATTTCCAACAAAGTCTAAGTAAGAGCTCCACATACTCAATTATCATATAGTCTTCTATGATTGCTAGTACTCAAAGTATATTTTTAGAACAAATAGCATCCATCGAACACAGAGAAAGATAGGGGCTTAATGTATCGCCACCCAACTTATTTATCATAGAGATAATTGTCAACAATAATAACTCATGATCAAATATATTTGAATGGCCATATGTGCCTGGATCTTTCCCCACCACATGATGCTTGCCAACTAGAGAATAGGTTGGAATAAGAAATTGACTCAACAAAAATAAAATTAACAAAAAAAGTAAAAGATAGGCCCTTCGCAGAGGGAAGCATGGATTTGCAGAGGTGCCAGAGCTCATTGCTTAAAACAAAGATGAATACATTTTGAGTGGTGTGCCTTTCATGTCAATGTCACGACTAAGGTATTCAATATCTTCCATGATAAACACATTATTGGCGGTTCCCATGCGGAAATGAAAAGTTTAACTCCCGCTCAACCATTCAAACACAAACCATGGCTAGCCGAATTCACGGGTACCCTCCAAACATTCAACTTTCCAGGGGGAGCTTTTGTTTTATTATATATTTTTTCTTATTATTTAAGGGACTGGGCATCCCGATTACCAGCCTCTGTCGTGCAAGGACAAGTGAATAAACACCCATCATGAGAATAACCCGCTTAGCATGGAAGATATTGACCGCTCCATCGCTCCATGAGCGGTACGGGCACACAAAACAGATGTTTATTTGAATATTTAGCGATGGCACATGCAAATTTACTTGGAACGGCAGGGTAATACCGTATATAGGTAGATATGGTGTACACTCATGGAAGAAACTTGGCTCAAGGATTTTGGATGCACAAGCAGTATTCCCGCTTAGTACAGAAATTTTGGCTAGCAAAAGATTCTAAACAAGCACCACATGTTGGAGGATCCATAACAATATAACTTCTATGTAAATATACCCAAACATAACTCATTACGTTGTCTTCCTTGTCCAACTTCAACTTATTTGCTCAAGTTTGATAATAATTAATAGGTATTCACAATCATAAAAGATGTCCAAGATAATATATTTGTATGTGAAATTTCTCTTCCATATACTAATCATTCATGAATTGCTTGTATGACCAATATTATGATTGTCAAATTTCAATAGATTTTAGTTTCTAAACCCAATGTGAAATATTACTAAGCATATGGAACACGGATAATTTCAGATTTATGATATTCAATCCATTCAACAATTCACTCTTAGAATATAAGTGAAGCACAAGAGTGAATGACAAACAACTCCAAAAATATAAGTGAAGATCAATGAGTAGTTAAACAATTAAGTAGCTATGTGAAGACTCTCTCCAAATAAATATTTCAGATCTAATTAGTTTTATTAAACAGAAAACAAAATGAAAATAAAAGGACACTCCAAGAATAGCACATATCATGTGAACAAGTAAAAACTCAGGCTAACCGATAGGTGTTGATGAAGAAAGGTGGGATGCCTACCGGGGCATCCCCAAGCTTAGTTGCTTGAGACTTCTTGGAATGTTATCTTGGGGAGCCTTGGGAATCACCAAGCTTGAGCTCTTGTGTATCCTTAATTCCTCTCATATCATGGCTTCTCCTAAATCTTAAAACTTCATCCACACAAAACTCAACAAGAACTCGTGAGAAAAGTTAGTATAAATCAATTCAAAACCTCAACATTCTCTACTGTAGAAAATCACTAAAATTATAATTAAACATTGCATACTAAATGCCTCTGCATATTTAATACTCCTATCAACAAATAGAAACATTAAACAAGCAAACATATGCAAACAATGCAACTATAACAGCAATCTGCCAAAACAGAACAGTCTGTAAAGGGGGAATAAAAATTCATAATTACCTAAGTCCAAAAATTCTAAAAAATGACCACATGATAGAGAACTCATGCATGCTTACTGTGTAAAAATTTCAGATTTTTATCATGTTCTTACAATTTACATAAATTCAGGACATAACAGAAAACTTTCTATTTTCAAACAACAACACATAAACTTGCAAACTGAGTATGGTAAAGGCTATAATTGGTATTTTATTGAAGTAAAAGATACAAAACATGATTATTGATAACAGCAAGCAAATCTCAACAAAATAAAATGACGCTCCAAGTAAAACACATATCATGTGACGAATAAAAATATAGTCCCAAGTGAGGTTACCGATAATGTTGAAGACGAAAGAGGGGATGCCTTCCGGGGCATCCCCAAGCTTGGACGCTTGAGTCTTCCTTGAATATTACCTTGGGGTGCCTTGGAAGTCCCCAAGCTTTGGATCTTGCCACTCCTTATTCTCCTTCTATCGTCATCTCACCCAAAACTTAAAAACTTCAATCACACAAAACTTAACGGAACTTTGTGAGATAAGTTAGTACAATAAAAATAAATCATCCACTTAGGTACTATCAAGACAAGATTCATAATTGTTCTCAAATAATTCCTACTGTATTATATCATTGCCACAATTTATATTACTCAACATAAGCTATGGAAACACTAAAACAAGTGAACTATGCAATAAAAACAGAATTTGTCAAAAACAGAACAGCATGTAGTGAGCGAATTAAAAGGCATACTTCTGTACCTCCAAAAATTCTGAAACATTAGGAAAACGTAAAAAAATTGTAACCCAATACCGTGTAAAAATTTCAGAATTTTATCACACTCCAGTACAGAACAGAAATTCCAGCACTGGACGCAAAAGTTTCTGTTTTTGCACAGAATCAAATCAACAAGTATCCACACTATCCCAAAGGTTTTACTTGGCACATTATTCAAAGAAAACATATAAAACATGATTTCTAAAGTAGCTTAATCATGTTGACACACAAAAACAGTAGGTATAAATGTTGGGTTGTCTCCCAACAAGCGCTTTTCTTTCATGCTTTTTTAGCTAGGCATGATGATTTCAATGATGCTCACATAAAAGTAAAGAATTGAAACACTAAGAGAGCATCATGAATCACATGGAAAGCACATTTAAGCCTAACCCACTTCCTATGCATAGGGATTTTGTGAGCAAACAATTTATGGGATCAAGAATCAACTAGCATAGGAAGGCAAATAAAGCATGACTTCAACACTTTCAACACATAGAGAGCAAACTTGATATTATTGAGATATGTAAAAGCATATGTTCCTCTCTCATAATAATTTTCAGTAGCATCATGAATGAATTCAACAATATAACTATCATATAAAGCATTCTTTTCATGATCCACAAGAATAGAAATTTTATTACTCTCCACATAAGCAAATTTATTCTCATCAATAATAGTGGGAGCAAATTTAACAAAATAACTATCATGAGATACTTGATTGGCATAATCCAATTGAAAATTAAAATCTTGATGACAAGTATCCACACTATCCCAAAGGCTTTACTTGGCACATTAATCAATTGAAACCTCTTCCAAAATAGTGGAATCATCATTAAATAAAGTCATGACCTCTCCAAATCCACTTTCATAATTATTGCCATAAGATTCAACACCCTCCAAAATAGTGGGATCATTAGTACCTAGAGTTGACACTCTTCCAAACCCAGTTTCATCAATATAATCATCATAAATAGGAGGCACGCAATCATCATAATAAATTTGCTCATCAAAAGTAGGGTCACTAAAAAGATCATCTTCATCAAACATAGCATCCCCAAGCTTGTGGCTTTGCATATCATTAGCATCATGGATATTCATAGAAAGCATACTAACAACATTGCAATCATGCTTATCATTCAAGGATTTTATGCCAAACATTTTATTGAATTCTTCTTCTAACACTTTGGCACAATTTTCAGACCCATCATTTTCAAGAAAGACATTATAGAGATAAAGCATTTGAGGCACCCTCAATTCCATTTTTTTTGTAGTTTTCTTTTATAAAACCAAACTAGTGAATAAACAAGAAACTAAAAGATTCAATTGCAAGATCTAAAGATATACCTTCAAGCACTCACCTCCCCAGCAACAACGCCAGAAAAGAGCTTGATGTCTACTACGCAACTTTATTCTTCTAGACGTTGTTGAGCTTCCAAGTGCAGAGTTTTGTACGACAGTAGCAAATTTCCCTCAAGTGGATGACCTAAGGTTTATCAATCCATGGGAGGTGTTGGATGAAGATGGTCTCTCTCAAACAACCCTGCAATCAAATACTAGAAATCTCTTGTGTCCCCAACACACCCAATACAATGGTAAATTGTATAGGTGCACTAGTTCGGCGAAGAGATGGTGATACAAGTGTAGTATGGATAGTAGATATTGGTTTTTGTAGTCTGAATAAATAAAAACAGCAAGGTAGCTAGCAAGTGATAAAAGTGAACACAAACGGTATTGCAATGCTTGGAAACAAGACCTAGGGTTCATACTTTCGCTAGTGGAATATCTCAACAGTGCTAACATAATTGAATCATATAACAATCCCTCAACGTGCGATAAAGAATCACTCCAAAGTTCCTATTAGCGGAGAACATAAGATGAAATTGTTGTAGGGTATGAAACCACCTCAAAGTTATCCTTTCCGATCAATCTATTGAGCCATCCCTATAAGTGTCACATACATCCCTAGAGTTCGTACTAAAATAACACCATATGATACGCATCAATTAACTCTAATGTCACCTAGATACTCCAATGTCACCACAAGTATCCGTGAGTTAACTATTCGATATGCATCAAACAACTTCAGATTCATAATATTCAATCCACACAAAGAACTTCAAAGAGTACCCCCAAAGTTTCTATCGGAGAAAAGAAGATGAAAACGTGTACCAACCCATATGCCTAGATTACCCCAAGGTCACGGGAATCCGCAAGTTGATTACCAAAACATACATCAAGTGACTCAATAGAATACCCCATTGTCACCATGGGCATCCACATGCAAGACATACATCAAGTGTTCTCAAATCTGAAATATTCAATCCGACAATAACGAAACCTCAAAGGGAAAGACACAATTCATCACAAGAACATATAGAGGGAAGAAACACCATATGATCCAACTATATTAACAAAGCTCGCGATACATCAAGATCGTGCCATATCAAGAACACGAGAGAGAGAGAGAGAGAGAGAGAGAGAGATCAAACACATAGCTACTGGTACATACCCTCAGCCCTGAGGGTGAACTACTCCCTCCTCGTCATGGAGACCGCCGGGATGATGAAGATGGCCTCCGGTGATGATTTCCCCCACCGACAGAGTGCCGGAATAGGGCTCTAGATGAGATCGCTTTGGTACAGAGGCTTGCGGTGGCGGCGTGGAAGTTCTTGGTTTCTTTTCCGGGTTTTCTATATTTATAGGATTTTTCCGCGTTGGATTCACGCCAGGGGGGGCCATGAGGGAGCGACAAGCTCGGTAGGTGTGCCCTGGGTGGAGGGCACGCCCCCATGCTTGTCGCTTCTTCGGGGGTTTCTTTTGGTCCACAAAAAATCACCATAAATTTTTAGCCCAATCCGAGAACTTTTATTTCTGCACAAAAAACAATACCATGGTAGTTCTGCTAAAAACAGCGTCAGTCCGGGTTAGTTCTAATCAAATCATACCAAAACCATATAAAATTGTTATAAACATGGCATGAATACTTCATAAATTATAGATATGTTGGAGACGTATCAGGCATTCCAGGGATTTGGCACCAACCTGTCGTCCTCGGGGTGTCGAATACGATATGCACCTCCGGTGAGTACTTGGTCGATGATGAACAGTCCGTCCCACTTAGGGGACAACTTGTCCTTCTATTTTTCTAGATTAAACCTCATAACCAGGTCACCTTTATTGAATGCCTTTGTCCTAACCTCCCGGCTTTGGTAGCGCCGTGCTTGTTGTTGGTAGAATGTGGAACGTGACCGAGCAACGTCCCTTTCTTCCTCTAGGGCATCAAGGTCGTCCTGCCGATCCAGCTTGGCCTCCCTCTCTTCGTACATCCACACCCGAGGTGCGTCATGAATGAGGTCACATGGTATGATGGCCTCGGCTCCATACACCATAAAAAAGGGTGTGTAACCTATAGACCGGTTGGGCGTGGTGTGTAAGCCCCACAACACAGAGTCGAGCTCCTCTACCCAACGAGAGTTGGCCGCCTTCAAGGATCAGACTAAACGTGGCTTGATGCCACTCAAAACGAGTCCATTGGCACGCTCAACCTGTCCATTGGTTTGGGGGTGGTAGACGGAGGCGTAATTGAGCTGAATGCCCATTTTGGCACACCACGCCTGTACCTCGTTGGCGATGAAATTACTGCCATTATCTGTAATTATACTATGAGGAACACCATAATGGTGAACTACACTAGAGATGAATTCCACGACTGGCGCCGCCTTGGCTGTAGTTACCGGCCTTGCCTCGATCCATTTTGTGAATTTATCTATCATGACAAGCAAGTATTTCTTTTTATGCGATCCCCCTTTAAGAGGACTGACCATGTCCAGCCCCCAGACCACGAAAGGCCAAGTGATCAGAATGGTCCGAAGAGCTATGGGGGGCATGTGTCTTTGGTTGGCGAAAACCTGGCAGCCGGGGCATCGTTGAACCAGAGTTTTCACGTCTTCCTTGGTGGTAGGCCAGTAAAATCCAGCTCGGAAAGCCTTGCTGACCAGGGCCCAAGCCGCGGCGTGATGGCCGTCCATGCCGGAATGAATTTCGGCGAGCCCTTCCTCTTCGGATATACACCTCTGGAGGACACCAGTGATGCTTCTTTTGTAGAGCTGCCCTTCATGGACCCGATAGGCCTTTGATCGCTGAATTATTCATCGTGCTTCGGTTTGGTCCTCGGGTAACTCGCTACGGAGCAGATATTCGAGGAAGGGCTCGGTCCATGGTGCGATAACTGCCATGACTTCATAAGACAAAGATGTTTCTTCAACAGCTGAGCCTCCAACTATTCCTTTGTCCTTCTCGGCTGTCGGAGAGTTGACCTTTCCGAAGCCCGAGGCGGTCGGCGTGTCCTTCCTGTCCTTCCAGTTCACGGACGGCTTAAAAAGCCGTTCTAAGAACGTGTTTTCTGGAACCAGGTCGCGTTTAGCGCCCATTCTGGTGAGAATGTCGGCGGCTTGATTACTATCGTATGGGATATGATGGAATTCCAAACCTTCAAAGCGATCTGATATGGTTAGAACGGCGTTTTGATGTGCCATCATTTTTGGGTCCTTTGCGTCGAATTCACCATTAACTTGTGATATCGCTAGGTTGGAGTCGCCTCGGACCTCCAAACGCTGGATCCCCATGGACGCTGCGATCCGCAGTCCATGTAGTAAGGCCTCGTATTCGGTTGCGTTATTTGAGTCTGCATACATGATTTGTAGTATGTATCGTATGTTGTCACCAGTAGGTGAGGTGAGGACTACTCCAGCCCCCAGTCCGGCTAGCATCTTAGAGCTGTCAAAGTACATTGTCCAATGTGAGTATGTACTGTACTCTCTAGGGAGTTCGGCCTCTGTCCATTCGGCCACTAAATCGGCCAGCACCTGAGATTGAATATCTCGGCGTGGGCGAAGTTCAATTGCCCATTTGGCGATACGACCAGTTGCATCCCTATTGTTGATTATGTCGCCTAGGGGGACCTCGGATGCCACTCTGATAGAACACTCTTGAAAGTAGTGTCGTAGGTTCCAAGATGCCATGATAACTGCATAGGCGATCTTCTGGTAGTGAGGGTACCTTGTTTTACATGGGGTTAACACCTCGGAAACATAGTACACAGGCCGCTTGTTGGTGTAATAATTTGCCTCCTTATGTTTTGGAGATTGTTGACATACACAGTAAGGGACTGATGTGTTTGCTAGTGCACCTAGAGTAATAGGTCCCTGGAGTAAAGAGGAGTTTGGTTCAAACTCTGAAGATAATCCCCTGCGTGGCAGTGAAGGTTATCACTGAAGACTATGATGACAAGAGTGACCCCTCAAAACTTGCTGATGCAAAGCAGTTGGTTCGGTGCTCGTCCGAAGAAAGTGACTGCGGCCGAGAAGATTGAAGACGAAGTGAAGACATACATTTATTTCGTTGTTTCTCTTCTCTTATTGAGTCATAGGACCACCGTACTACTAAGAGGGGTGTAGCGTTCGAAGCTTTGATTCTCTGATGCTAAACCCAAATCCTATGAAAGTTGCGAGAGAAATCTCTTTGTGTTCCGAGCAAATACTTGCCAGCAAGAGACTGTGATCTTCTTCGCTACGAGAGATTTGTCTGTGACCGAGGAGTTAGCATTACTTGTTCCTCAAGTAATGTTACCGTTGCTCTTGAAATCCGACCGTTGTGAACGTGTCGGTAGGCCATTGGCTGGACCGCGTGTCCAAAATGGTCATTTCCCACCAGGGAAGGCTGTGGCTATAAATAGCCACCCCGCACCAGCGTTGTCCGGTGGCTGCTTCGTGTGATTTTGAGAAGATTGTTGAGCAACCCCCTCTCCAGAGTGATTTGACTTTAAAATCCACTGAGAGAAAACCCCAGAGCCAAAAAATTAGATAGTGGTTCAGCATCACTCGAATCTAAGTCTAGTACGCTCCGCCTATTACTCTCGAGAGCTACGAACTCTCTAGACGGTTAGGTGTCAATTTCTTCAGAGACCAGGAGTAATTGTGGTTCTCGAAGAAGAAGTCTGTAAACGTTTGGAGATCGCCTCAAGCATCTACCACGAGTGATCGGCATTGGTTGACGAACCAATTATCGAGGAGAATAGGGCGAAGAGAGTTTATCTTCTGTGTTAAATCACAACCCCTCCAACCAGACGTAGTCCTTTTGCAGAAGGGCGAACTGGTCTACCAAATTCCTTGTCGCCATCGAGCATCACTGGTCACCTCTGCTTCTTTCCTTTACATTCGAACTGTGCTGTATGATATATTTCAATCATGTGATTTGTCTCGATGCATGCTTTTAGTTTCCATTCGTTAGTTTGTATTCGCTCACTGTACTCTATTTTCATTCGCTCCGCTGCTGGGTTCCGAGAGTTCTGATATTTTCGAAGAAAATTTAAAACTCCCATTCACCCCCCTCAGGTAGACATACTTCGTTCCTACGGTATCAGAGCAAGGTACTCCTTGACTATGTTCATTTTGGTCTAACCACCTTGGAGTTTAAGTATGTCTTCAGTGAGCTACAAGTCGCACCTCAAGATTCCCAGCTTCGATGTTACAGACTATCCCTTCTGGAAGGAGAAGATGAAGATCCGTCTCCGAGCTATTGATGATGATATGTGGAACGTGGTGCAGAATGGATTCGTGGTTGAAGTGCCCCAGGTCCCCACTGACCTCGAGAAGAAAATCATTCAGATGGATGCTCATGCCAAAGATGAAATTGGTGGCCATCTCTCTCGTGCTCAATTTCTTCGCTATCGTCAGTGTGAAACTGCAAAGGAATTGTGGGACATTCTTGAAAATATAAATGAGGGTGTTTCAACTCAGAAAGAAGCTCGCATTGATACTCTTTGGGCAAAGTTTAATCGGTTCAAGCGAATCGGAAATGAAAGTTGTCAACAAACCTTCGATCGTCTGAGTGACATTGCAAATGAGCTGCAAGGTCTCGGCGCCAAAGACATCACTGATCATGAAGTTGTGAAGAAACTACTCCGATCTCTTGGCAGCTCATTCGACACACTTGTTCTGATGATTCGGGAACGATCTGACTTCAAAGTTCTCGACTCAGCTGATATCATGGAAAGGCTAAACACCCACGAGGAACAAGAAGAAGAAAAGAGAGATCTTTATGGCTCAAGTCACCGAAAAAGTCATGCTCTCAAGGCTGTGGTTGAATCTTCCTCAGAAGGAAATGCCGAAGAAGATTCAGATGACCCAGAAAGGATCAGCAAGGATCTTGCATTAATCACAAAAAGATTCCAGCGCCTTCAAAGGAAAAATCAGTTTCAGAAGAAAGGATCCAACACCTCTGGCGGCTCCAAATCTTCATCAAAACCTACTGGAGATTACACCTGCTTCGAGTGCAAAAAGCCAAGACATTTCATTTCGGACTGCCCTCTCTGGGAAGCTGAAATCCATGCCAGTGGAAGATATGATTCAGGAAACAATGATGGCAAAGGCAAGAGCAAGAGCTACGACTCCGATGATGAGAAGAAAACAAAGAAGTTCTTCAAGAAGAAGGACAACTCCTCCTCCAAGTCCTCGTCAAGATCTTCCTCAAGGAATCCTTCCAAGTCCTCATCCAACCGCAAGAATACCTCTCGCAAGGCCAAAGCATACATTGGGAAGGAAATGGATTCCGATGAAGAAGCGTCATCTGACTCCGAAGAAGTTGATGAATCCGATGAGGATTCTGATTCCGGCATAGCTAGCATAGCATGTGCCTCTACTCCTGCATCGAACTTCTTCGAGAATCATTCAAGCGACAACGAATCTCCTGCCTACTGCTTCATGGCCAAAGCTTCAAAAGAAAAGGTACCCTCCAAACATCACAGGAGTTACTCCAGTGATCAACTCTCTTCTGATGAAGATGACCATGCTAAACTGATCAAAATTGCTAATATGCAACAAAACTCTCTCGAGAAAATTGAGAAAACCCTCAGGAAATCTGAAGGGTTGCTGGTTGAGGAGATGGAGAAAAATCCGTCATTGACAGAAGAGCATTCCGCTCTCGAGTCTCGAATGGAAGAACTATCAAATCGTCATGATTTTCTCTCGGCCGACCATGAGAGATTGACCTATGATTACCTGAAAAGGAAACAGGAACTCAAGTCACTGAGAGAGGCTCATGATGACTTGATCAGAGAAAATTCTCTTCTCACCCAACAACTCAAAGAGAAACCTAAGGTGTTTGTACCTCCCTGCTTAAAATGCCTTGAACACAGTAACGCTGAATCAAATGCTGAATCTTCTGTGAATGCTAACCCCTCTGTCGAGGAAAATGGTTCTATATATGATGAAAATGCTAGGTTGAAGGATCTTCTTCAGACAGGAATGTTCAAGTCTCTCAAAGGGCATCAAACCCTCTGTGATGTTCTGAAGAAATCCATTCTTCACAAAAATCCTAGGAAAGAAGGTATCGGTTTCGAAAGGAAACTGAATGAAAATGGCTCCTACTGGGAACCTGATCAATATCCTCGCACTGTGTGGGTGCCGGCCAAGAGCAAAACGCTCGATCCAGCTTTACTTTTGGGATATGACAGTCCTATCCCTGAATACTCATATGATGATTCTCTGGATAACTATAAGTTGTTCAAAAACCAATGTGGTGAGGCTGTTGCTCGCTATGTTGGACCAAACAACAGGAATGGCCCCCCAAAGAAAGCTATCTGGGTGCCTAGGAAAACTATCGAACCATTGCCTATTACAACGTCACTAACCATGCAGGCTGAAAATGCTCGATACTTCCTGGAAAAGGTTCGACAGAATGAGTACATGCATACCTCATCCAACCACTATACTCATTCGTGTGGGAAGAATTTCAATGCATACTCTTTCGATTATGCTCATACTTATTCAAGTTACAATTCGTATGACTATCGAAAGAAATCATATCCTGTTCGCTCATATGTTTCGAAGCCACCTACAAAGATGTGGGTGGTTAAGAAAGCCTGATTTCTCTGCAGGACTATGTCTCCGGGTGTACCGAATGGATAATGGATAGTGGTTGCACTAGTCATATGACCGGAGACAAGTCATTGTTTGTTGACCCCAACTTAACTGCTTCATCTCAGAAGTATATTACTTTTGGCGACAACAACAAAGGAAAGGTAATTGGGTTAGGTAAAATTGCTATATCCAAGGACAAGAACATTGATGATGTTTTACTGGTTCAGTCTCTTGGATTCAATCTCATGTCAGTTGGCAAACTTTGTGATCTAGGCATGCTAGTTCTATTTTCAAAATCCAAATCCATTGTCTTTATGGCCTCTGACAATTCCTTCATCTTTGAGGGAAATTAGAAAAGGTGATTTATATATTATGGATTTCTCTAAGGGTCCCTCAGTCCAAACTTGCTTGCTTGCAAAAGCAACCGAAGGATGGCTGTGGCACCGAAGACTTGGTCATGCAGGTATGAGAAATTTGCAGACTCTCGTGAAGAAAAATCATCTTCATGGCATTCTTGATGTGAAATTCGACAAGGATCATCTCTGTGGTGCGTGTGAGGCCGGCAAATTGGCCAAGAAGCACCATTCATCAAAAACTGTCATGACCACAACAAGACCTCTGGAAATTCTCCATATGGATTTATTTAGACCTCAAAATTATGCAAGTTTCGGAGGCAGTCATTATGGTCTGGTTATTGTTGATGATTTCTCTCGATACACTTGGGTATTCTTTCTCGAAGACAAAACCTGCACCCAAGACATCTTCAAAAGATTCGCTAAGAAGGCTCAGAATGAATATGATGTGCGAATTAAGCATGTCAGAAGCGACAATGGTACTGAGTTCAAAAATACCCATATCGAAGATATTCTCTACGAAAATGGCATAACTCATGAGTTCTCTACCGCATACACTCCCCAACAGAATGGGGTTGTTGAGCGAAAGAATAGAACTCTCATCAAAATGGAGAGAACAATGCTCAGTGGGTATAAAACTCCCATTCGTTTCTGGGTTGATGCTATTAACACTGCTTGTCATGTTGTGAATCGTGTTTATCTTCACATATTCCTTAAGAAAACCTCATATGAGCTTATCACTGGCAAGAAACCGAATGTTTCTTATTTATGTGTTTTCGGTGCACCTTGCTATATTCGTGACATGAATCATAATTCCAAGTTTGCACCTAAGGCACATGAAGGTTTTCTTCTTGGTTATGGCTCGAACTCGCATACTTATCGTGTCTATAACTCTCACCACGGGAAAGTTATGGAAACGGTAAATGTGCGGTTTGATGAATCTAACGGCTCTCAAGAGGAGTACCTGCCTAATGTGATAGATGAACCACCGATCTCAGATGCTATTCGGCAAATGGCCATTGGGGACGTCAGGCCAGTCGAAGGAAATACACCTGACAATTCCCCCATAGCTTGAAGAAGAACACGCCAATCTACTGCCGAAGAAAATGCCATGCCGAACACAAATGGCAACCCAAATGCAAGTGCAAATTAAAATGGCAGTCAAGATGAAAATGGCGATACAAATGCTCATCCTGATGCTGATACTGAGGAAAATGAAAATGATCATCAAGAAGGAAATCCTCTCCCATGAGTGGCAAATCGAGTTGACCCTGCATTAGTCCTCGAAGATCTCGAGAATCCAGGTTACTGACCCACAACTCGCTCTCGCACTCGTTTGGCGAACTACTGTGGCAGTTTCTCCTTTGTCTCATTGACAGAACCTACCAAGTATGAGGAAGCCATGAATGATCCCGATTGGATGAATGCCATGCAAGAAGAGTTGGTGCAATTCGAATTAAATGATGTGTGGGAATTGGTTGACAAACCGAATCCTAAGAAGCACAATATCATCGGCACAAAATGGATCTTCTGAAACAAGCAAGATGAAAATGGCATTGTTGTGAGAAACAAAGCGTGTCTTGTTGCTCCAGGGTATACACAGGTAGAAGGTATTGATTTCGGTGAAACATATGCTCTTATTTCTCGCCTTGAGGCAATTCATATTCTTCTCGCTTATGCAAACTACAATGATATTCTGCTTTATCAAATGGATGTGAAAAGTGCTTTCCTCAATGGTGAAATTGATGAGGAAGTATATGTTAGGCAGCCACCTGGCTTTGAAAACCCTCAGTTTCGTAACAAAGTTGTCAGGTTGAAAAAGGCTCTATATGGGCTGAAGCAAGCCCCTCGAGCTTGGTATGACACTCTGAAGAGGTTTCTGCTCGACAAAGGGTTCAAGCCAGGATCCACTTATTCCAGTCTTTTCACTCGTGCTATTGATGGTGATCTATTCGTGTGTCAAATTTATGTGGAAGATATTATTTTTGGTTGTACTAACAATGCATGCAGCATGAAATTCGGGCGAATGATGTTCGAGAAATATCAAATGTCTATGATGGGTGAACTCAAGTTCTTTCTCGGACTGCAAATCCGTCAACAAGACAACGAAATTTTCATATCTCAGGAGAAATATCTGAGAGACTGTCTGAAGAAGTTTAAAATGCAAGATTGCAAACAGAAGGGCTACAAAACTCCTATGCCCACGAATGGCCAGCTGGACGCAGATGTGTACGGTAAATATTACGATCAGAAAGCTTATCGTTCGATGATTGGTTCTTCGCTCTACTTATGTGCATCCAGACCTGATATTATGTTGAGTGTTTGTATGTGTGCTCGTTTCCAAGCTGCACCAAAAGAATTGCATCACCAAGCGGTCAAGCGTATTCTGAGATATTTGGCTCACACCCCCACCTTAGGTTTATGGTATCCTAAGGGAGCACAGTTTGACCTCGTTGGATATTTAGACTCAGATTATGCAGGTGACCGGGTTGACAGGAAATCTACTTCGGGGACATGCCATTTCCTCGGTAGATCCTTGGTATGTTGGTCGTCAAGGAAGCAGAATTGTGTCTTGCTCTCTACGGCTGAGGCCGAACATATTGCTGCTGGCGCGTGTTGCACTCAGTTATTATAAATGAAGCAGACACTGAAGGATTATGGCATCAAGGTCAAGAAGATCCCTCTATTGTGCGACAATGAGAGTGCGATCAAAATTGCACACAATCCAGTGCAGCACTCTCGCACCAAGCATATTGTTATCAGTCACGTCAATAGCGAAGAGAATCTCGCCGATATCTTCACCAAGCCTCTCGATGAGAAAAGATTCTATGCATTACGGTGTGAGCTAAATATCCTAGATTCCGCAAACGTGCAGTAAGCTGGACTCGGCACCCGTGCCATCACTTCCACATCTTAGAAGGAATGGGTGCACAACACTCGAAGAGTTTGAAAATTTTGACAAAGTGAAATTTTCTTTCTGAGAGTGAATACATTAATGAAGAGCTAGACTAACCGGGTGCCACGATAATTGTACGATGCTCGGGGTCATACAGTTCTTATACGGTGGGGAATGCCACCACAATTTCTCTTCGTTGAGTTGCCGTTCGGTTGAAGTGTTTTTTTTTTGTTAGTCCGAATGTATTTCACTCATAGCTTCTCTCTCGGGTGTTTGTGTTTCTTCGTCTGAGTGAAATACCTAGGACCCTGTTTTTCTCTCTATTCTATCTCTTCCAGTCTATGCTATTCCGTTATGAATGCACAAAATTCATCTGGTAACAAAACTTTATCTGGTGTCCTTGACCACGTTAAAGTTTTGGTCCGAACTTAATCTGTTTTGGTGAAAGCCGTCCAAAATTTGGGGTTTCCCACCCAAGTCAGGACCACGTTCTTTGGTGACAGTTGCCACGTGCTCTTCATCAACTGCTAGTTTATCTGGTCCATTGAATCTCAATAGTCCTCTGACTGTGGCCGTCCGATCAGATTCACCGGGTGCGGTTATTTCCCCCTCGGATATATATTCTGTGCCACCAACCTCCCTTAATTCACTTCGCACCTCCGCCACCATCACTTTTCGAAGCCCTATCGTACTGCTCCACCTCGAGCTCGATGACGTCGATCATCTTCGCCGCTTTGCTGCCGGAAAGAGGTCGCCGGAGTCATTCCTCACCATCGCGGATCATCTCCATCCCCGCGCCGCCGTAGTTGTTGCACATCACCGAGTTAGGTTATGTGTGGTGCGAGCTCGTTCTTCCATTCATCCTGTTCGAGTTCGTCCACGGCAGTAATTGTCTATTTTTACCGCATTTCCCAGATCTTTGCTGATAGGTAACTTGTGCGGATGTGGTTTGTAGTAGTCCTTCGTATCCAAAAATTTCAGATCTAGGGTTTGTGTTGTGTCTCGTACGAACGGAATGCTTAGCACGTTAACTAGTATATTCTTCGAACCTACTATTTCGTTCTACACATTTCCTTCATCCGAAACATTTCTCAAAGTCTGCATCTACTTCTTCATCAAAAAGATTTCTTTTTCAAAATCTTCGATGTGTGCATTCGTAACCCTGTCCCCATTTTCCCTCGCGTCTATCTTTATTCACAGGGAAATGCAGTCAGTTGAGGATTTAGCTCAATCAGTGAGCCTGGCTGACAGGGATGATGCTATTCTGGGTACAACTGACAAATCCAAAGCTCCGAATGCCAAGGGCCCAACGGTAGGCCCATCAACCAGCAAGCGAAAAAGAACCGAGCAAAATGCTAATGAGCAAGAAGAAAATGCTCCGAAGAAGAAGAAGGGTGGCAGACAAGCATACAGAAACACAGCTGAGTACATCTCTCATGATCGGTATGATACTGTTCTAGGAGAAACCAAACAACAGAGAGATAATCGTCAACAAAGGAATCGACGTCATTGGGTGTGCAAATGGTTCAACTATGAATTTGTTCATCCTTGGTTTGCTCAAAACTTTGTGTTTCATCCACCATGGGGTGACTGCCGGGAAATTTCTCTCATAAAACCAAATGGTCCCAAAGAGCAACCACCTCCTCCACCAAATGCTCATGAGTCTTCCCTTTGCACACCCGAATATTATCTTGATGAGCTTGCTAAGCGTCAGCGAAATGCCATCAAGCGAGCTAAGAGGGCTGAAAAGCAAAAGGCTAGTGAAGAGGAAAACTTTCGCCTTCTCAAAGATGATGTCGAGAAGAAAAAGTCTGAAGGAGAATCTGAAGGACGCTCTAAATGCAGGCATGATGCCAGCACTGCTGCATCAAAGAGAAAGAGTGCACCAAAGAAGAAAAAGGCTGAACCAGCTGATGAATTTAAAATGAGTGATTCTTCGGATGATGACCCTCCACTCACCAAGGAAGAAGTTGCTGCTACTCTCAGCGAGGAAGTGAATATTACCACTTCAACTGTGTTACCTGATCTTCGGGTTCATATGGTTCCAGAAGCACCACCGAAGAAGATCACTGCTAGAAAAACTCCTGCTACCACTGTCACTATGAAACAGCATGTAAACACAACTCCTCATCCAGATGCTATAAAGTTGCAAGATTTGGTAGTTGAAACTCCTGTGAGTACTGCAAAGCCTGGCGAAAGTATTCCCAAGCCTGACTTGAAGAAAATCAAGGCGCCTACCGAGAAAAATGCTCCACAAGCTACTGGTCCGACGGAGAAGGCTGCTAAGTTTGCACCTACCTTGACTCAGCCGTTGGCTTCTAAACCTCCTTCCGAGCAAGTTCCTGTGCAGACTGCTCCTATTGCCAAGTCTGATGCTCCTCACTACTATAATCACATGTTTATCATGGAACAGCTTGATAAATTTGTGGACAATCCATTCGATGGTGAAGTGGCATCTCTGCCTATTCCTGCTAAAGTCATTACATAGGCCGCTTCCATAGTTCAAGAAATGAGAGAAGATGCAGTTGAGATCAACTCTCTCTCTGCCGAACTAATTGACCTTGATGGTCGAATGAAAACTGCTTCATCAAGATTTGTCATTAAAGCGCTCAAAGATTCATACAAGGATGTCAATCGTGCCATGACTCTCCTCCGTCACAGAAGGTTGCGCTTTCACATGGATCTAGACGAAATTGTTCGCAAGATCTGTGACGAACATCAAGCAAAAGTCACTGGCTACAATGATCTGGTCAAAGGACACATTGATCAAGTTGCTCAGCTCAAGAAGAAGCAACAAAAGAGAATTGCGAAGAAAAATGTACCTCCTCCTCCGAAGGAAAAATTGCCTGTTCGACCAGTTGCTCGGTCTCAGAAAGAAAAATCTCCTGAGCCAGCTATTCCTTTGAACCCCCCAGTATAGGACTCATATGCTTCTCCCTCGCCAAGGCCAACTGAATCAGTGCCTGTGGCATCACCTGCTCGAGCTGATATTCCCTCGCAAAGATCTGTTTCTGAGGAAGGTGAAATTCCTTGCTCCAAGCCCCAAGCTTCTCTGGCTCATGAAACTCCAAAAGTCTCGGCTTCTCCTATTATCACGCGACAACAGATTCCAGTGGAACAGCCTCAACCACCTCCAGTGCATGATCGGCCTCAGTGCCTCAACTGGATGAACCTGCCCTGCTGCCTACTGCCTCTGTAGCACCCTCTGTTGTAACACCTGCTGCATCTCCACTCAAGTTAACTACCGACACAGCGACACGAATCCCAGAGGTTGGTCCTTCCGAACAGAAATCTGTCTCTGCTCGCCGTACTGACTCAGTTGTATATGGCGATGAATTTCTCTCTCCTGAAGAAGAACTCAAATACCCATACCCTCGTGAAGAACTACCTTTGTTCTCGTCAGGAGCAGGTGCGAAAGGTCCTCTTTTCAATCAGAATGTGCACCCCAAATTCTTTCAAGCTAGTCCGTATGATGGGCCGCGCACTTCGGAATTGTCTCGCTTCTGGACTAAGGAACAGGCCATATATTACTCTCGGGTACTCTATGAGAGCAGAAAGATATTTCCTCATGAATATCTGAACATTCCTGCAATGCGCAATATTGGCTGTTTCAATCAATTGCTTCAAGATCTGGATGACTTCTGCCTCACCAAGGTATTTGAATTCGAGCATCCTTGGAACAGAGAGATTATTCTTCAGTTCTATGCTACACTGTATATCTCTGGCGATGAATCTGATAGCTCAAAATGGATTATGGAGTGGATGACCGAAGGAAAACGCATCAAATGCACTTCAACAGATTTTGTCTCGCACTTCCATTTCCCTCGCTTTGAGCATGGTGACACTGAAATTCGGGTGCACAACATTGATGTCATATCAGATGAAACTTTTTGGTGCACAATGGATCAAGAAAATATTTGTGACTACACTGGTCCTCCTCGTCCTGAGCACTTAACCTTCGAGAATCAGACGCTATTTCACATGCTCTCCTACACAATTTGCCCTTTGGCGGGTATGAATCCGGACAAATCCATCTCAGATGTTCTTCGAAATGCTATATATGCAATCTCTGAGCGATACATCTTTGACGTGGAAGACATGTTTTTGTATATTCTGAAGGATTCTGCCCAATATCCCTTCTGCATCAAAGTTTTGGCACCCTGGATCCAGAAAGTTATTGATCATGCAATGCGCACAGTGTATCTTGCGAAGGAAAACCACAAAAGCTTCATACCTCCTGTTCGCGATACCTTGCAAGTCATGGAAGATATAACTTCGGGTAAATCGCCCACATCAAGCCCCCAAGACTATCACAAGCAATTCGACGGGCCTCGTCTTCCTCAGCGCGACCGAAAGATTTTGCCTCAACCTCCATCGCAACTCAAAGTTAGTTTGCGTACACAACAACTGCTGCTGCAGCATATCGCCGAGGATCAACGCAAAAAAGAACATCTCGCCTCCTAGCTAAATGCTCTCAACAATCGCACCAGAATCATGCATCTCATCGCTGATGAAAACAAGAAGAGACTCTAGAAATTGCTCCGCAAGTTCTTCACCGAGAAACAACTCCTAAATGTCAATCTCCAAGAGCTCTATGATTATATTGACAAAGGCTTCACTGTTGAAGATTTTCAAGATCGGAGTACCCCTCCCCTTCCTGTTCATGAGCCAACCACTGATCTTCTTCATCTCAAGCTTCGCAAACTGCTTGACGAGTCTGAAGCCACCTCACCGACCGAAAAACCTACCGAAGGCAATGTGCTATCCCGTGTTCCTCCTGTGGCTCCTCCACATATACCCTCGTCTGCTTAGCCCCAAGTTATTATCCCTGAAGGAAAATCTGATGCTGCTGAAGATGAAGACAATCCCGTCACTTCCGAAGACGAAGTCACCTCAGACAGTTCTTCTGGAGATGCCACCGATTGAACCTAGTTCTGCGTTTTTGCACTCATGTTATTCGTCACCTTTTTTACACTAGTTGACAAAAAGGGGGAGAATTACATCGAGTCTCGATAGATTTGCTTTCTGTGTTTCATTGGTTTTGGTTTCGTGCGAGTTTGCAACTTCTGGTTTAAGGTTATCGGTACTAAGTTGTAAAACTCGATAACTTCTATGATGTAATGTTAATAACCCCTCCTGCTGCACTATTTCTCTCGAAGCATTTGTTTTGCAGGTGGAATTATTATCAGAAGTTATGAATGATTGCACTACGATCTCGATGGATTATATCTCATCAGTGCAAATCACTGTCTCGAATGATTGAAATTTCCTCAGTATACTTCAATACATGCAGGAGAATTTATCTCATATTTTTTCCCTGCATACATTTAGGGGGAGTCTATTTCATCATCGAGCTAAGTAACACTTACTCACTCTTGTTGGAATTACTTTATACCTATCTATCTCCACTTCGATGATTATCTGTTTTGTCAACAATCGTCCAAAAAGGGGGAGATTGTTGGTGCAACAATTTGCCTCCTTATGTTTTGGAGATTGTTGACATAAATAGTAACGGACTGATGTGTTTGCGAGTGCACACAGAGTAACAGGTCCCTGGAGTCAAGAGGAGTTTGGTTCAAACTCCGAAGATAATCCCCTACGTGGCAGTGAATGTTATCACCGAAGATTATGATGACAAGAGTGACCCCTCAAAAATTGTTGATGCAAAGCAATTGGTTCGGTGCTCGTCTGAAGAAAGTGACTGCGGCCGAGAAGATTGAAGACAAAGTGAAGACGTAGCATTTATTTCGTTGTTTCTCTTCTCTTTATTGAGTCATAGGACCACCGTACTACTAAGAGGGGTGTAGCGTTCGAAGCTTTGATTCTCTGATGCTAAACCCAAATCCTATGAAAGTTGCGAGAGAAATCTCTTTGTGTTCTGAGCAAATACGTGCCAGCAAGAGACTGCTATCTTCTTCGCTGCGAGAGATTTGTCTCTAATCGAGGAGTTAGCATTACTTGTTCCTCAAGTAGTGTTACCATTGCTCTTGAAATCCAAGCGTTGTGAACGTGTCGGTTGGCCATTGGCTGGAGCGCGTGTCCAAAATGGTCATTTCCCACCAGGGAAGGCTGCGGCTATAAATAGCCACCCCGCACCAGTGTTGTCCGGTGGCTGCTCCGTGTGATTCTGAGAAGATTGTTGAGCAACCCCCTCTCCAGAGTGATTTGAGTTTAAAATCCACCGAGAGAAAACCCCAGAGCCGAAAAATTAGATAGTGGTTCAGCATCACTCGAATCTAAGTCCAGTACGCTCCGCCTATTACTCTTGAGAGCTGCGAACTCTCTAGACGGTTAGGTGTCAATTTCTTCAGAGACCAAGAGTAATTGTGGTTCTTGAAGAAGAAGTCTGTAAAGGTTTGGAGATCGCCTCAAGCATCTACCACGAGTGATCAGCATTGGTTGATGAACCAATTGTCAAGGAGAATAGGGCGAAGAGAGTTTATCTTCTGTGTTAAATCACAACCCCTCCAACTAGACGTAGTCCTTTTCTAGAAGGGTGAACTGGTCTACCAAATTTCTTGTCGCCATCGAGCATCACTGGTCACCTCTGCTTCTCCCCTTTACATTCGAACTATGTTGTATGATATATTTCAATCATGTGATTTGTCTCGATGCATGCTTTTAGTTTCCATTCGTTAGTTTGTATTCGCTCACTGTACTCTATTTTCTTATGCTCCGCTGCTGGGTTCCGAGAGTTTTGATATTTCCAAAGAAAATTTAAAACTCCCATTCACCCCCCCCCCCCTCTGGTAGACATACTTCGTTCCTACACTGCTGCACCTGGAATTTGTGGCCTTCATCGTCTCGTTCGACTATGAGGGCTGCACTGACAACTTGGTTTGTTGCCGAAATGTATAGCAACATCGGCTCGCCTATTCCTAGTGCTGGGAATATGGTGTTGGTGGCAAGAAGCCTTTCGATTTCTTCTAGAGCATCTCCTGCCTCATTGGTCCATATGAAGTTCTTTGTTTGCTTCAGCAGTTTGTACAGTGGTAATGCCTTTTCCCTGAGTCGAGAGATGAAGCGGCTAAGGGCGGCTATGCAGCCAGTGAATTTCTGGATGTGCTTGAGCTTAGTGGGTATTTCTAGTGTGGCCAGAGCACGGATCTTTGCCAGGTTAGCCTCAATTCCTCTATGGGAAACAATGAATCCGAGCAGCTTACCTGCCGATACTCTGAAGACGCACTACTCCGAATTCAGCTTTATGTGATAGACCCGGAGACTGGCGAATATTTCACCGAGGTCCTGTACTAGCTGTCGTCGTCCCTGGTTTTTACAACCACGTCGTCGACATAGGCCTCGGCTGTTTTGCCGATGTGTTTTTTGAGGCATGTTTGGATCAAGCGTTGATATGTTGTGCCGGCATTTTTCAATCCGAACGGCATTGTGTTGAAGCAGAACGGCCCATAGGGTGTTATAAAGGCGGTTGCCTCCTGGTCAGATTCCTTCATTTTTATCTGATGATATCCCGAATATGCGTCCAGGAAGCAGAGAGAGTCATGTCCGGCTGTGGCGTCGATGATCTGGTCGATGCGTGGTAGTGGGAAGGGGTCTTTAGGACAGGCCTTGTTGACATACTTGAAATCAACGCAAAGCTGCCAGGACTTATCCTTCTTTGGTACCATGACCAGAGTTGGCCAACCATTCAGGGTGTTTGATCTCGCGGATGAATCTAGCCTCTAACAGCTTAGCCAGTTCTTCCCACATAGCTTTGACGCTTGGGCTCAGAGAATCGCCGAAGGGCTTGCTTGATTGGTTTGAATCCTTTAATAATGTTCAAGCTGTGTTCAGCTAAGTTTCTTGCGATATCGGGCATATCTGAGGGATGCCAGGCAAAAATGTCCCAATTTTCCCGAAGGAAGTTTCGAAGGGCTTCGTCAATTTCTGGGTCTAGCTGCGCACCAATGGACGCCATTTTGTTCGGGTCCGTTGGGTGTACTTGAAATTTAACAATTTCGTTAGCTGGTTTGAATGATGTTGATTTAGATCTCTTGTCCAAAATGACATCATCCGAATTGACCTTGGCCCAGAGTGCCGTCAACTCTTCAGCTACAAAGGCCTCTGCCAGTGACTCGAGGGTGAGCGAAGCCGTTTTATTTTTAGCCCTGTGTGCTCTCTCTGGATTGCTTGTGACGGTTATCACTCCATTGGGGCCCGGCATCTTTAATTTCATGTACCCATAATGAGGTATGGCGCAGAATTTTATGAATGCCTCCCACCCTAAATGGGCATGATAACCACTTCGGAAGGGTACGACGTGGAATGTTAACTCCTCGGACCGATAGTTCTCGGGAGTGCCGAAGACTATGTTGACGGTAATCTTTCCCTCACATCACGCCTCCTTTCCGAGGATGATTCCATTGGTACTGTTACGTGCTATACAAACGGTTTTTACCCCCTTTCCGCGACAGAGTTTTAAACCGTCGCCTTGCCTGTGTGTGCAATAGGAGGGTCTTCCCACACGACCCAGAAAACGTCTGCTATAGGGTGACCCGCTGCTGACGATTTTTGTAAAGTAATTGTATGCGAAGTCGTGGACTATCCTACATGTTAGACACGGGCACTACGTTTGTGATCCGCGAGACATCCGAAACGACATCGCAGATATCCACGTGTGCAAAAGGTGGATATCACAAACATTTATTTCTACCGGTCTATTTGCGATACGTACATTGTCACACACAGTTCAAAAATATAAAATGTATGCGGTGTCTCTACTATCGCCAACGTGTATCGTCCCTTCGGGTAGTTGGATATGAGCACATTCAAATTGGAATTCTTCTGATCCCAGATCCAATAGAAGTTTTGAGGTAAGAGGTACCATGAGCAGATTCCTCTGTTCGATACCCAGTTTTTGATCTCGCAAGCAAGGAAAACGAAGAATAGCTCAGTATTATTACGTCTCCCTCCAATAATGAGTGGTAGTGAGCTCTGCCCTAGAGAATGAAGACTTGAAGCAGCATCTTAGTCTCGATATTTGCCTTTTCGGGAGACGACTTGTGATAAGCAAGTCAGCCATGTCCTAAAGAAGTAGTGGGAGAGCATGGTTATAAAGGAAGGCGCAAGTGTATTACAGAGCGAAGAAGCTTTAGAGAAAGTTCTACCTCGCGGGTGAAACCATAGATTGGAAGGTGTAGGTCACTCACCCATGTAAACAAAGTGAAATCATAGAGCATAGCTCGTTTGTAATGCCCCTGTCCGAACTGACCATAGGATTTAGGTCGTCCCGACCAGTAATAAAGGAGAAATTCCCCTGCTTGTTAGGAGTTCCTTTAGTTTGCAGTTGAGTTCAGCCGGATGGTTCTCTCTGTGTATTCTTGAAAAAGTGATTGGAGGTTCGTTGCTCACCATAAGTCATTATCAACCGAAACTCATAGAGAACGGGATCCGCAAAACCCCTCGCCATTACCGTATGAGTAGGTTTTAAAGCCTGCAAGTTAAGTTGTTGGCTGCTCTTAGCGATTGAGTGCCAACATGAGACCCATTTGTTAGCTTTGAACCGAGAAGGTCCCTCAACCATAGCGTGATACGAACCAGTGGCTTCCCTACCGAAACCGAAGAAATCCTCTGGGCGGGTTCCTTATCTTTACTTAATACGGAACCGAGACCTTGACTTCTTCTTATCAGACTGAAGAGGGGAACCTCATGACCCAGGATACAAGCACTATTATCTTCTTATAAGGGAAGTGAGGTGATTGTAAGCAAAAGGAGGAGGAATAGTTTCTCATGCCGAGATAAAAAACTCAAGTGCCATCCGTTTCCTATTTGATTTCAGAACAGTGGAATATCATCACCCGTGGTTCACTTGAGCATGAATAGAGTTTGGTCTCCTTATGAATTCAAGTTGGTAAAGAAGTGGACTTCGGAGCTTTCGCTACAACCCCTCCAAGGCGGGCAACTGTCTCATTTGACACTAGCACTTAAATAAATAAAGGTAGGAAGGGCTCCCTCCCTCTAATGAAATGGGCTTCTTCAAATTATGCAATATGTTCACCAGTCTCAGATCTTTAGAAAAAGGAACCAATCCTATTTTGGCACTCTTTAGAGGCTATCGCTCGTTTACCACAGATCTCTATCCCACAGCTGGCTAATAAAATCGCCTTGGCAATGTGTCAAGTCCTTTCAGTCAGAGTTCAACTCTTCAGCGAAAGTGAAAAATCTACGGTCTTCCATCCACGGAGGTAGCCATGGACTCCATAGTATATGTTGGTAGCTAGCATACAGGCTTGATGTGAGGGGGATTTGTTACCTATTCTATTCCCTTGCTTGGATAAAAACACCCATCTTTCCGTACGAAAGACACGCAACTAGAGCAACTTGATATTATGTATGTAGACCTGGCCTCCCTCAATAATAGCTGGCTCACCCGATTGACGATTTTCAAAGATCTACGCCAAGCACCTTGAAGCGGGGATCCACTTTTTACTACTTTAGAAAGTGAGAAGCCTTTGGCTTGATTTCTTCTATGGCTTCTTTATGTTTACCCACGCCACGACTATTCAATAAAAGGATTGGTAGTTAGTTGCCTCACCCTATTGGTTGTTGGTTTTCTTTCTCCTCTGCGTTCGTGAAAAGCTAGTATGCTCGCGGAAATCATCTAAAGGAAACTACTCGCTAACTCGCTAACAAGACGGACTTCTTCCTCTGGCTCTGCCAGGCTATGCTGCTCGTCTAAATTTGTATCAATAACTTCTATCGTACTTCGACCTCTCATTGGAATGATAAGTTGGCTACGACGAACTAATAAGTTTCTCTTCTTGTCACCTTCTTTAAGCCTTTCCTTCCACTTCCATTGATAAATATGTATAGATAAGCTTGGAGAAGCGATTAAGGTGTTTCCACTCTTAGGTTGTTCAATATGCGAAGACCGTGTCAGTCACTACACCAGTGATATGAAAAGCAAGCATTCTTCTCTAGCTGACGTACCGACGCCTCACTACTACTTAATTAGTGAAAGATACGTTGGGATGTTTTCAATTCTCCATCAAGAGGCGGGCAACTATCTCTTTTAACACTAGACTTTGGATCACCTTCCTACTGGTTTTCTTCTCGGTCTCCCCAACTAGGGGAAACCTCAAAGCAAACAACAGAGCAACACGTATCTTTTTTCTTTAAGCACTGAACATCTGGATCCCCTTCCGACTTGCTTTTCCGGGCACTGGTCTTTCTAACAACTGGAACTCGTCTCCCTTTTCCTGATTCGCATCTTCTTCAGCTTTTGCTATGGTCTGTTCCTTCCATCAGTCAGTCCTTCCTTTAAGATTTTTGCCTGGGGATCTCTCTCTTCAAAACATATATATCTTTCAGCGCCAGTCTTTCCTGCCTTAGCTTAACCCCGCTTTCACGTGGTGAATCGGTATGAGGTTTCAGTGATCACTTTACGGTATTCTTTAAGCTTTCTTGGTCACCGGACAGAGTGAGAACTACTCAGCTTGCATTCTTTCCCTAGCACAGACTTAGTAGATAGTAGGCACAGGTCTGCTAAGAGCTTATCGAACTTGACTTCTAGAGTGAGACTTGTGCTCAATATGGTTCATTTCAGTGCTCTTTCTCTCGGTATTGTTCACCACATGCCTGTGATCGATCTCTCTCAAGCTAGGTTTGGTATCTGTATCGGTGAAGTCCACCATTGAATTGAAGTGGTAGAGTGGTAAGTGGGCGTACGGTCTATGCTATGTATTTCCTATCAGTGGCATTAGTTCCTTTTCATTCTCTAGATAGATGGGCAGAACAAGCTTCTCTTTATATTCTATTCTAGAAAGGATCAATTATATTCTCATCTCCTATTTGTTTGAGCCATTCATTATAGTGGTGGTGCCGGGAAGGCAGCTTAGCACTCTAGTCCTTTTGAGTAAGGAATTGTAGCATGGGCAGGCAATCTCTTCGATTGATTCCCCTCCAGGAATTACTTGAATTAATTAGCCGGCCCATGGAGTGAAATATCAGACTTAACCTATAAATAACTAGTATCTCAAAAACCAAATAAAAGGCTTTCTTTTAAGCTTGTTAATGGAATTCCACAGGAGTCAAGCGCTAGCAAAGAAGAATTGGAAATCAGTCGCTTCCCTTCTGGACTCAAGTCAGCAGAAGAGTGAACTTCATATTAATAGGTAAATCCTACATCAAGCGTAAAGGAAGTACACTTCTTTTGATTCGGCGCTTAATAACTTGTACTTGACGTTGGTTTCGGTTCGATCAACTATCCTTTTTGAAGCGGATAGTTCACAGTGCTCATTCTCAAAAAAGCGGAAAAGCCATGATGTTGCCACTCCATTTTCATTACAAAGATGCATTACGTCAGGATCTGCTGCTCAAGCTGAATCACGCTAATGTTATGGAAGTTCCTGTATTGTTTGAAATAAGATTAGTACCAAAAGCTGCCTCTGATTTCTGAATCCAATTTGGAAAATTGGCTATGGAGATTTTGTGCGGTCAGAGATTCATACAGACACAAAGGGGCCCCTATTTTCAAGCAGGAAAGTCATTTCGATCCAATCCATTCTTGGGGTCCAAAAAAGACACTGGAATGTGAACTGTCTTCTTTTTATCCAAGAATCGCACACGCACATCATACGGAAATGTGTGTAATACTTATGGCAATCCCACACGTGTATGAGAATAAACCATGCGTTCAACCGCTGAGTATCGCACACGTTTTTCGTGAAAGAACCATGTGTTCTTTATTTTACCATCGTACACGCTATTTTATTTCTAACCGTGTGTACGGTGTTTTAATACCTGCTATTTAATTTTATTTTTTCCTGTAATTTATTATTTGAATTGGAAATTTTCAAATTTTGAATACTGTGGAATTTAAATATTTCATATTCTCATCACAATGGTTCAACAACCAATCCATAAATCAAAATCTCAGTACAATGTGTTCAGTAATTACAGAATTAGGCAGTAGATTAACTATCATGAACCACAATATTTAGAGGCGGTAAAGGTAAAGAGAGAAGTGTAAATCATTTTGGCTACCGATAGTGTTGCAGAAGCGGAATGCCCATAATGTGCCCTCCTCCATGCCAAAGGCGCACACAACTTTTGTCCAACCCCTTGTGATGATCGCCCTCCCATCCTTCACTGCCTTCAGGAAGACTTCTAGACCATTATCATGGTAGTATGAATTATATACTTTAACCTTAGTTGCCTCCACTCCAGTCATGTAGTTTGCAAGGTAATCATGAGTAAATTGCTTCAGAAACCACTGAAAAGAGAAATTTTTTAAAAATTCATGTCTAATAGAGTAACTCATTGTGGGCACGGGAAAAGGCAACATATTACTTACCATCCTAAAGTTCACTGTTGTCTTGGATAAAGTGTAAATAAAGAGTTTAATTCCCATCACCCGTCTCTTCCGCCTAACAATCTTTCTTAGTTTCCTCACTTGACGCTTGTTCATGAATATCTAATTGCCCCATACACAAAAGGGGTCAAAGCGTGGATCAGTACCGCTGATATATGTACCTACAAGCAACCAGTAAATGTTAGAAGCTAAACTTCAATTGCACAAATGATATAAAAAACTATAAGACATGGCATGCAACTAACCTCGATGGCAAACAACAGCATCACCCATTGCAGCCCTACGTAAGTACACGGAAAGGCATGTTAACTACATCCACCAAAAATAGCAAATGGTAATAAAACGACAGCATCTCTAGTGATATCTCCATTGCAAAGAGTAGCACGGTAGTAAAGGGACAGATTAAAAAATGGATAGAACTGTTTGCTACAACAGGCTTGAGAACAACCTAAGTCAAGCATTGTAAGTTTCTAGCTAGTATTGGTGAAATTGAACTAGACAGTTCATACTTGAACATGACAGTGTACATTACTGAAATAAACATGGCATGTGTTAAGTACAGACAACCTAATATAGCCATTCAAACTGGTACTAATGAAATTGAAATTGACAGAGTTTCACATCGCAAGGCAAGTGCTGCTAGAGCAGAGAATGGCCTAGTTGTCTATAAAAAGGTAGGGAAAATAGCTAAGAATGGTTAGGCATGTTTACTACAACAGGCTTAATACATCAACCGTACAAAACATAGCCATTGCAACAGGTATTGGTAAAATTGAACTGGACAGTTCCTACTTGGTAAATCCCAAGGGGTAGTTGGTGGGGCACTTCATCTGGGCCAGAGCCCGCCCCAAGTCGGCGGCGGTGTAGGCGAGGTGTTCCTCCGGGTTGAAGCGTGGATCAGTGCCACTGACATGTGTACCTACAAGAAGCACGTAAATGCTATAAGCTAAACTGCAATTGCACAAATGATGTAAAATACTATAAGACATTGGGATGGAACTAACCTCGACGGTAAACAACAACATTTCCCATTGTGGCCCTGTGTAAGTACATGGAAAGGCATGTTAACTACAACAGGGTTAACATCCACCAAAAATAGAAAATGGTAATAAAACGACAGCACCTCTAGTGATATCTTCATTACGTAGAGTAGCACGGTAGTAAAGGGATAGATTAAAAAAATGGATAGAACTGTTTGCTACAACTGGCTTGACAGCAACCTAAGTCAGGCATTGTAAGTTTCTAGCTGGTGTTGGTGAAATTTACCTGGACAGTTCATACTTCAACATGACAGTGTACATTACTGAAATAAACATGGCATGTGTTAAGTACAGACAACGTAATATAGCCATTGAAACTGATACTGATGAAATTGAAATTGACAGAGTTAAACATCGCAAGGCAAGTGCTGCTAGAGCAGAGAATGGCCCAGTTGTCTATAAAAAGGTAAGGAAAATAGCTAAGAATGGTTAGGCGTGTTAATTACAACAGGCATAATACATCAACGTACAAAACATAGCCCTTGCAACTAGTATTGGTAAAATTGAACTAGACAGTTCGTACGTGGTAAATCCCGAGGGGTAGTTGCTGGGGCATTTCATCTGGGCCAGAGCCCACACCAAGTCGGCGGCGGCGAGGCGAGGTGTTCCTCCGGGTCGACACGCACAGCGGCCACCGCGCCATCGACCGCCATCAGCTCCTCGACCTCCCGTGTGATATGTGGTTACGCGGCGATGCTCTACAGTAGGGGGTGGGGATTTGGAGGCATGAGGATGTTTCGCAGCAGGCGCCATCTAAGCAATCAGGTCGGGGCGGTGATGGAGATCGGTGGGTTACCTGGCTGGATCGATGAGGCTCGGGCAAAACGTAAATGTGGTTGAAGCTGTGGTTGCGGCGGCGGCGGTTTGAGCTGCCGGGAGGGGGGAGGGTGGGGAGATAGTGCGGAAATGTAATGGGTGGGGATGGGGGTGGGGGGATAAATTCTGAAATCTCGCGCCTACTAAAAATTTTGCTGCGAAACTTGAAACTTACGTGGGCGAAACACACAACGAAGATGAAGCGTGTAATATACTCGTGTGCGAGAAAAGAGAAAATTGGCGGATCACATATTCAAAATATTGTACACGTGTAGTTGATTAAATCAGTCACGGGCGGTCGTGATGGTATGTGTGCGATGTTTTCTAACCGACTTATGGATCATTAACGCACACGGTACGCCATAGCAACTGTGTGTTTTGTGGTCTCGTAAAAATTAAAATATCTATCAGCATCTAGAGCCGCAGCCTGCAAATTTAAAAATCTCTTTCATTAAGTAGTAGTAGTAGATGCTCATAATTAATTAAACAAACGTATGGTCGACACACACACACTAACTACTTCTCGCATGCTGGCCAGCCCCAGACGCCATCATACTCCTTACTGGCCTTGTCGGTGGTAGCCCACCGTGCTTGAATCTTCGCCTGGCTCTCCTCAGCAGCGCGTGCAGCCGCTTCTTTCTTACGGCGGCGGGACTCTCTTTTCTTTAGTGCTTTCCGCCTTTTCCGCTCCTTCTGTGCATATTAGGGGTCCTCTTGCTCCACCGCCCATTCAGCCATGGTAGCTTCAAAGTCCGCCCACGTAGGTGTGCGGTCGCGGGCGGCGATGAACTCGGCGCAGCGGGATGCCATCGCTTCCTTACCAGATAGTGTGCGGTCGCGGGCGGCGATGAACTCGGCGTGCCGGGATGCCATCGCTTCCTTACCAGTTAGTGTGCGGCGCGGTGGCATGGACGGCGACGCTTGGAGAGAGCTCTGGGATGGAGTGGCTGGACAACCGTATAGTGCGGTGACTTTTTAGAGCACTCGAGATCTTATTGCCTATGAGAACCGTGTGCGCTAACCCTATTGTGCATTGCGTTGTGATTGACCGAAACCCCAGCCACGTGGATCGCGTGTGTTCACTGTAGGATGCACCGCGATCGAACGACAATCCACATCCCCCCCATCACACCCGTGTAGCTGTAGCTGGGATTTGACTTATATGTGCTAAATGTCAGGTAAGTGCTATAAAGTGCTTAAGTATATCAAACGAGTCCTGAAATGCGCAAAAAATTCAAATCTAGTGGCTGATGGTGCTTGCGCACCGTGTAAATAGTTTGGATGCGAAACGATAAAGTCACCGTAAATTCAAGTCCAAATTACCATTTATCAATTTTCTAGAGTTGGAAAACCAATAAACGACACGTTTGTGGTTGACTCTTGCCACACATGTCCTTGAAATCTCTCCCCATTCCTCGTAAAAGGCATGCAAATTTAGTAAACACCACAAGCATGATTTTCCAAACCGTTTTTGTGCACTTTTTCATGGACCGATTGGGCGAAATTGAATTATGTGCATTAATGCCTAGAAAATACACATATCTGCCCAAATATAGTAAATTAGCCCGGAAAAGTGCCAAATTTGAACACGGTGCATTATAGGGTGTATGTTGATTGTAGAAAAAAACTCAAGGACAAACAACAAAGGAACTTTGGATTCCCCTTCAAACTTGGTGATTTCCCTCTCGAAACCACCAAAACTTCCTTTTGTGATGGTTCGGTTTGTGAAGAGCGTGTACAACGACATTAGCCGAACCTTCTCAAAAAATTACCACGCTTTGCTGAGGTCATACCATGGCACCATGCCAGGTATCATCTGTTTCAGGCATGTTTTTCAATTTTGTAGAGTCAAAAAACCAATAAACGACACGTTTGTGGTTGACTCTTGCGACACATATCATCGAAATTTCTCCCCATTCCCTTGTAAAAGGCATGGAAATTTAGTAATACCACAAGCTTGATTTTTCATATTGTAATTGTGCACCTTTTCATGCACCTATCGTGCTAATTTGAATTATGTGCATAAATGCCTAGAAAATGCAAATAATGGCCCAAATATAGTAAATGAGCCCGAAAAAGTGCCAAATTTGAACACGGTGCATTCTAGGGTCTATGTAGATCGTAGAAAAAAAAACAAGGGCGGACGACCAAGGAAATTTGGATTCCCTTGAAATCCTGGTGATTTATTATTGCACACGGTTCATTTTCGCTGCTTATGAAAGCCGTGTGGGCTGACTCTATCATGCGATGCGTTCTGATTGGCCGGAACCCTAGCCACGCGGATTGCGCATGTGCACCGTAGGATGCACCACGATCGAACAGCAATCCACATTCCTCCCATCACATCCGTGCAGCTGTAGCTGGGATTGGACTTATATGCGCTAAATGTGAGGTAAATGCTATAAAGTGCTTAACTATATCAAATGAGTCTTGAAATGCGCAAAAAAATTCAAATCTAGCGGCTGATGGTGCTTGCGCACCGTGTAAATAGTTTGGACGTGAAATGATGAAGTCACCGTAATTCAAGTCCAAATTGCCATTTTATCATTTTGGAAACAACGATTCTTCTTGTGAGACGCTCTCGTTTTCAAGGAGTTATCGTTACAACTTGTGCCAGAATTTGCCATTTTATTTACCACAGAATACTGAGGTCATACCATGGCACTAGGGGCACCATGCCAGGTATCATCTTTTTCACGGATGTTTTTCAATTTTCTAGAGTTGAAACAACCATTAAACGACACGTTTGTGGTTGACTCTTGCGACACATGTCCTTGAAATCTCTCCCCATTCCTCGTAAAAGGGATGAAAATTTACTAAATACCACAAACATGATTTTCCAAACCATTTTTGTGCACTTTTTCATGAACCGTTTGTGCGAAATTGAATTATGTGCATTAATGCCAGAAAATGCACATAACGGCCCAAATATAGTAAATTAGCCCAGAAAAGTGCCAAATTTGAACACGGTGCATTTTAGGGTGTATGTTGATCGTACAAAAAAAACCAAGGACAAACGATGAAGCAAATTTGGACCCCCCCCCCTTCAAACTTGGTGATTTCCCTCCCGAAACCACAAAACTTCCTTTGTGATGGTTCGATTTATGAAGAGCGTGTATAACAACATTAGCCAAACCTTCTCAAAAAATTACCATGGCATGTTGAGGTCATACCATGGCACCATGCCAGGCATCATCTTTTTCAGGCATGTTTTTTCAATTTTCTAGAGTTGATAAACCATTAAATGACATGTTTGTGGTTGACTCTTGCCACACATATCATTGAAATCTCTCCCCATTCCATTGTAAAAGGCCTGGAAATTTACTAAATACCACAAGCTTGATTTTTCAAACCGTTATTGTGCACCTTTTTCATGCATCGATTGTGCGAATTTGAATTATGTGCATAAATGCGTAGAAATTGCGAATAATGGCCAAAATATAGTAAATGGGCCCGGAAAAGTGCCAAATTTGAACAAGGTGCATTCTAGGATTTATGTTGATCGTATAAAAAACTCAAGGATGAACGACGAAGGAAATTTGGATTTCCTTCCAATCTTGGTAACATCAATCACACACGGGTTGTGTTTACGGAACGTTGCCTCCGCAGCGCATTATTTGGGCGCAGAAAACCCTCACCAACACGTCAATAAAGAAAAGAAAACCCTCACCCCCTCCCCCTTCGTCCCCACTCCTCACTCGCACTGCACTCTCCGCAACTCTTCCTGTCAACTTCTATCGCCGCGGGCACCCCTTAGCTGACGACTGTCGCCGGCGGGATTCGGCCCCGCGCCAAACGTCACAGGATTTTGCCGCTGCCGCTTGCCACCGCCTTTCTGCACCGCCTCTAGCAGACATCATCGTTGCTCGTTCTCAATAGGCCTACCCAAATCTTTGATCTTGACGGCGCTCCTCGCAGCCGGCTGCCGCCAACAAACGCCACCGCATTTGGTTTCTTCCCCTCGCCAACGCCTATCGGCCATTGACTTTCTCGAATCTGGTCGATTGTTGTTTTCTGCGGGATTTTCCGCGGGCTTGGGCCGGGTTTTTTTTCTCTCTCTTATGGAGAACAAGGTAATTAATTTAGCAAAATATTCGCTCATCTCTTATCGCAGTCCGTTTGTCCCTGTTAATCACCCGGCGGAAATCGCCGTGGATTCATTTTTCTTATATCTGATTCGAGGTTTTTCATTCTAGTGTCCACAGTGCAAGCACAAATCAGGCCACTGTGGTCGTGGCCAGTCGGACAAGAAGTTCTATCTCACCATACCAGATGACTTCAGGGAGCGCACGGTATGTTGAATCTCATCCTACCACGGTTGGCATGTCCCAATTTTATGAACATATACCATATATTGCTATATTTGGATAAAAGGTGCGACATGCACCATAGACATCAAAGAGGATTTTTTTTCTAAATTAGGCAAATTAATGATGTATTTGTTCCCTTAAAAAATGATGTATTGTTCTTTCAGTTACTCTCATATTTGCATGAAATCTTGGTTACATTATCTGTTTAATTATATATTTTTGTACTTTGCTTTCAGCTATTGTTCTGTTCTCTCAATTATTCCCATATTTGCATGTAACGATCTTAATTTTCATTTCCCGCAGTACATCCCTTGCTTTGCAAGAATACGTGTACAAGGAAATCTTGGCCTTTACTTTGTTGATGACTCCATGGATGTCATATTGTCCACACAGCATAGATTTACAATGACAGTTAAGGTAAAAGTTGATAAAGATGGTCACTCCTATTTTGATGCAGACCTTTGGAGAAATTTTTCTAAGTTTTATGTACTGAAAGTTGGCAATAAAATTCTAGTGCGTGCACCACATTCTGGTGAAATAAACATGGATGTTTACTTCCCCAGCATCATCAGCCGACGATAGTCTGATCGAGGTTAGTGTTCTTTCAAATTTCTCCATGTTAGCCTATTACTTATTAGCAAAATTAATGTAATTATTCTGGCTAAGTGATTACTATTTGAGCAACCAATTGGGATTTCATTTTCTGACTCTGTTACTAGCCAGTATCAACTTCCAATTACCAATTTATGCCCACTATTCTTCTGCCATGTTCTGAATAAATAATCCCTTTCCATCTTTTAAGCAGGATATGTTGGATGCATAGTTAACAAACTGTATGTTACTCGGCATACCAAATTTCACTGGAAAGAGTTGGAGCATGTCATACAATTTGTTGCTAATCTAGAAGACCTAGCACATCGTATGGACACTGAATTTGGGATGGGAATAAATCTACCACTGGTGCACACATTGAACAAGACCAATTGTGTGAACAAAATGCTGGTACAAAGTCTTATTTGTATGTTGTTGTTCATAAACTATATATAGCTTCAATGATATGTCACAATTGGTTTTTATTCTTCATTGCAACAGAAATTGTCCACTACAGCTGTTCCTGAATTGATTGCCCGACGTGGTCGAATTACACTTGTGCCTGCTAAGAACGCCAAAGTGATTGCAAGGTACTGCATTTCCCGCACAAATGGAACCATTCAAATTAATAGGTTCTCAGTTGTCCTGGCAATGCATCAACATTTGAAAATCGGAGACACTGTTATACTCATGCTCTACCAAGGCACAGGAGGGATCTTCCTTTTCATCGACGAGATGACGAGTCGCCGTCATCAAGCTGCTTCTAGCAGATAGTTGTGGTTGTTGGCCTATCTTAAGTATGTAGATATGGACCATAAGGTTATCAAAATTGTTCATTTCATGGAAAGTATTAGTATCACCTTTTGTTAAATAGTGCCACTACTATATGTTACTCAAATGCTGTTTTTCAGGTTCTTAAATTTTCCATATTGCAAAATGAGATAATATATAGATAGGCCAGCCCATACAATTGACATATTTGACATGCATGAACAAATAATCAATCGAGCATATATATGCTCAAATTGGTCCAGTGCCTAGTTCGAGGAGTAATTTACAAACCATTATTAGCTCCCTAATTTACATCAATATAACGAACCGCACGCGCACAAAAAGAGCTATTGCCCCTGACGCAGACCCAGCACGCACAGCTGCCATCGTCCATCATCGTGTCTATCCTGCTTGGCTCAGGAGGAGAGGAGGTCGCCAAGTCAATGACCACCTTGATCGATCGAGGCTGGGGCAGCCTCGACATCAGTGATTGCCGGTACTACCTCGGGCACAGCTCTCACCAGGGCTGCTGCGACCGCCGGCTCGGCATACATCGCCCCGGCGGCCAACAAGACGTTGGCTCTCGCCAGGGCTGCCGTCACTGCCCCCAGGCCTACCGCGGCGACGCCAGGTGCTGCACCCTCCTCCATCTGGGACATAAGTCTGCGCCTCGTGCGGCGGCCGCCACTACCGTAGTTGTCCTTGCATCGTCGCGGTTCCTGCTCCGCCGCCCGCACCATCTGCCGCACTCTGCGCCGAGCCCGCAGTATCGCCTGCGATCCCTAGCCGCTTTCAGGATGACCCTGGCTAACCTGGTGGCTTGCTCGTACCGCATTTTCTGCCGCATCTGGCTGTCGTCGGGAGAGGCGGCGGCATGGCCGTCGACCGCAAAGCCGACCATCACGCCGGCAGCCTTGATTCTGCTATCGCCCAACTCCATCCGATCGTCGGTCGTTGGGGCTGGGTATGCCGGTATGTGTGGCTAACTAACTAGCAAGGGGATCAGTAGTGAGTCGCCGCCGGCGGCCATTGTTGTGGTTATTTATAGCTAGCTAGCAGCTGGCTAGGGGATTGGGGATTTACAATTTACCCCCGTGGCTAGCGCTTGTGCGGGAAGGCATCGCTGGAGCGTGGGAAGACTAAGTGGAGCACACAATTCCCAGCACACAACCGTATGCAGTGTCACGTGTTATCCCACACGTGTTAACATAAGGAAACATATGTATAACTTACAAATCATCACTCATGAGTACTCGCACCACGCATCGTGTGCGATGCTCCTACCATCGCAAACAACTCGTTTGCATTTTCAAAGGTTTTTGTACACACATAATCGCACACGAAACATCCAGGTCAGTAGGGCGCCTAAGAGAATTCAGATTTTTCCAAAAAATTTAGTCGCACTTTCTTAATTAGCACCAATTTTCCGACTGTCTTTCTCATCGTTAAAAGTGTTTTTTGGTTTTAGTTTTCCCCCTCCCACGTATGAGCCAACCAACTACCTCCAAAATTGAATTATGTTTGCATTCATGCACGGTGGAAGAGGAAAACAATAAGGAAGTGGGCAGTGATTCTAGTCTGGCAATTATAATAACGTAATTAATGGGATGTGTTCATTGGCAATTTGGCGCGGTCAATTTTTTCGCCTCGCCCACTCCCTGTTCACCTTGGTTGCACTGCTCCTCCTTCGCTCTCTATCATCTCTTTCCTTTCGCAGCCCCCAAATCTGGCCTTCTGCGCTCGCCTCCCTGCCTCACCCATAATTGCGCCATGGATAATCCCCTAGATCCCAACATCCCATGGGCTTCCCTCTCGCTACGGCCCGCGGCATTGCCACCGTTGAGCGAAACCCACGTATCTATCATAGTGGATCCATTGCTCTGGACTCACAGATCGGTGGCGCCGGAGGACATGCCGGGGCTGCGTTGGAGGTGGTGGGCAGCAAGGGCCAATCGGATTGAGGAAGCGAGGCATCGATTGGAGACATGTTCGAAGGAGCTACATTGGAGGTGGTGGGCAGCAATGGCAAATCGGATTGAGGAAGTGAGGCATCCATTGGAGACATGTTTGAAGGAGCTGCGCATGGCGAAGCACAAGGCGGAGGCGCAAGTCAATCTCAGGGCAGAGATGCTGAGGGATGTCAGCATCTGGCAGCGTCGCGCTAACTTGGAGCTGGCGCTAATGGCAGAGATCATATTCATGGAGTCGACTGCAGAGGAGAGAACGCGCATGCCTGTGGAATGGTATACGAACCTGGTGCGGGTGTTCAGATGGGCGGTAGAAGAAGCCAAATCGCCCAACCTACTACAGCGGTGGCACTGGGCATGCATCCTAGGCGAGGTGATCTGCCCTCCTTCCCTGCCAGATACTAGATGAAGATCACCTCAAGTATGCGGCCATGGACGCGTACACATGCTACGAGATGTAAAGGTGGATCATTGACATGAGGAAGTGCCCCCTTCCTGTAGACGACGAGGGATCGAGCCACAAGCAGAGCATTGGAGGCAAGCGTCACAACAAGAAGTAGTTGATATGATGATCGTTTCTCCTAGTTTATTATGGATGTAATTGTTTACTTAGATGTGCAAACACTATCTGTAGTCAGTTATGTAATTGGAAGTTTAATTCGGTTATGCAATCATGTTCTTATAAGTATATATGTTATTGTTTTGTAGACAGAGCATAGATGTTGTGCAGACAGAGCAAATCATATCACACACGGACTAAACTACAAAACCTATCGGTGATGAATTCATCAATCGCTGACAATTATTTACCACCAACCGTTTGCCACAACACACAGGGCTTATTAGCCGGAATTGTCCGTGTTGTTATCGGTCTTCCCACACATTTCTAATTACTGACCTGTTTGCCGCATATCACACACATTTGTTAAGCAGAACTATTGGTGGTAAAACCAGCAATCTTCAGGGTAGGGGGTCCCGAGCTGTGGATCTCGGATCAATGCTAACAGGGACGAAGGAGACGGTGTTTACCCAGGTTCGGGCCCTCTCGAAGAGATAATACCCTACGTCCTGCTTTGATTATATTGATGGTGAAGTATCGAGTACAAGCTTGATCTACCTCAAGATCGTAAGGAGAAGTCTAACCCTAGGGCTAGGTGAATGGTAATTGTGATTTCGTGTCCTCTACAGGCTAAACCCCCTGGCTTATATACATGCCAGGTAGGGCGTCTAGGGTTACATGGTCGGTATCCAGGGATGCGTATGGAGGCGGCAGGAGATGTCTTGGGGTATACTCCAAGTCTTTGGCAGATGCAATCTTGATCACGTCGTGGCCTCCGGAGTCCATCTGAATGAGAACGTGGGCCTTCAGGCCCTGCCCGAGGACTATGGGCCGACTAGGTTGGTACCCCCTTGTCCAGGACACCGTCAGTAGCCCCCGAACTAGTCTTCTATGCCAAGGATGACCTCTTCACCTTCAACAACTTCGGATCTGGAGTCTTTGGCTTGACAAACGAGTTCCCCCCTTTTTGTTGACATTTTTCTTTATTCGAGGCCGCCACAGACCACTCTTCGAAGGGGTGGCATCCCTTGTTCGGAACCCAATAAAAACATGATCCGCGTCTGAGGTCACGGGGTTACTTAGCCTCAAAGGCCTGCTGCGTAGGTGTGAACAGTGCTTTTAGCCTAACAACTTTATCGAAGCGGCACCACCCACGACCAGGCGAGCAGTTACTGCTCACTCGAATCGTGACCCGCGGCAATCCTTTTACTGGCAGATCCCATCGAAACGGAGATGGTGCCCACTTTCTAAGGGATATCATTAAGATTTTGTTTCTCCTTATACGCATAACAACATCTTTTACGGTTAATGGCGATTTCAACGACGCGGCTGGAGGGACTCTTGGCGTTTTCATTAGCCTATATAAGAGTGAAGGGGTAGCCGCAGAGAAAACACGCTCCCCTTCTCCCCTGCCTACTGCCTCTCAAGCTCCATCGCCCAGATCCAACCCCGAGCTCTTCCCACGTCTTCAGCGCCTCTCCGCTTCCACCGAACAATGGCAGAGAACAACCTCAAGGGGCACTGGGGCAGTTCCTCCATGACGGAGGGCACCATTTTAGAGATGCGCAGCGCGGGGTACATCCCCACTGAGGTCTGCGCTCACGCGCCGGATCCGGACTAGCATGTACCCACTCCCGATGCTGGGGAGAGGGTTGTCTTCGTCCCCCACCTCATCAGAGGTCTGGGGTTTCCGCTGCACCCTTTTGTGCGCGGGATCATGTTCTACTACGGGCTAGATTTTCACCATCTAGCCCCGAACTCCAGCCTTCACCTCGCCTCCTTCATCACCGTCTACGAGGCCTTCCTCCGCATCGACCCACACTTCGGACTGTGGCTGAAGTTCTTCGGCATCAAGCCGAGGTCCAACGACTCCGAGCTCTCTGAGTGTGGGGCTGCGATGATCAGTAAGAACCCGAAGGTGGTCTGGTTCAAAGGCACCTTTATAGAGACCGTCAAGGAGTGGTAGCGTGAGTGGTTTTACATCACCGAGCCACTCGTTGCTGGCCAGGCCGAGGTCGCATTCTCAGCTGGCCCTCCGAAGAAGCTCGTGTCCTGGAAGAGGAAGGGTATGGACTGCGGGAACCTAGCGGAGGTGAAGGTGTTACTCCTGAAGATCAAGTTCTGGATAAACCATCATGCTTCACTGCCGCATCCTGCTGCTTCAGTCTCGGGTTGTCCCGATGTGGGTGCACAAGTCTGAGGACGTGGTGCCTATCCACCACTTCTTCCGCTCCACCCTGGCCGAGATGTGGAAGCTGTTGTTCAAGTCGTCCAAGGACAGATTTCCTGAGGCCGGGAGCGACCTCGGCTTCGAAGCCTCCCATGACGCCCCCGAGGTATATCTCAATACACAGTTCTACACTCTGTGTTTCCTGGTACCTCATAAACTTTGGCTAACCAGTCAATCAAATATTTGCATAAGTGGATCCCCAAGGCGCAGCGAATGCTGTGCCCAGTGTCGCAGCCCAAGGGGGAGAGGACTCCCCAGCTCGCGGCCCTCTTAACTGAGGAGCCGCATGTGGTGATCCCCAAGGAGTCAAAACCTCCGAGGGGCAGGGCGGGTCTCCGAGCTCGGGAGACCTCGGTCACCCGGTCCGAGGAGACCCACGCCTCCTCCACCCATGAAGACGAGGAGGGAGACATGGGGGAAGGGAAACTTTCCCCTAAAGGGAAGAGGGCAGCATCCGAGGGCGCCGAAGAGGAGGCGAGGCCGAAAGGCCCGAAGAGGTCACGCAAGGCCTCCGCCGATCCGGTCCTGCCGGAGAAGCCCAACTTCCCCGATGAGTCAGACGAGGACCTCCTCGCGCTGGGGAGGAAGAAACCGGCGCCCCAAAGGTATGTATTTACCACACTGTTTAGACTTCGAAAGCCTGTTCCTCACATGAGACTCATAAGAGAATTTTTGCCAGCCCGCCCGGGACTCGCCTCAGTGGCGATACTTCGGGCGAGCTGCCCCGGTTGGACAGCGGGGAGCCGGAGCCCGCCAAGACTCCCCCGACCTTTGAGGGGCTAGGGGAGGCGTCATTCGGTCTGGCCCTCCAGTCAACACATCGGGGGCCGAGGTACTGGACGTTATGGCCGAGGTTGACACTTCGGCCGCACCGGGCCATGGGGACCCCGTCCCCGAGGTCCCCAAGGAAGGGCTGGGCCAGGCATCGGCCCAGCCCGAATAGTCTCCGGTGCCTGTGCCGCAGCCAGAGACCCTCGTCCCCAGCACCTCGGTGGTGGGTTCAGAGGTTTCTCCACCTCCGCCTCCCGCCACAGGGCGGGTTAGCGCGGGGTGGCCCGAGGAGATGGAGGTAGCCTTAACGGGCTCCTCCATCGCAGAAGAGCACCATGCCTTGATCGGTGCGGCGCTTCAAGGCTTCCGGTCTTCGGAGGCCGGACTGCGTAAGGTCTTCAAGGGACTCGTCAGGAGCTTCGAGGAATGCTTTTTACATCTCCGCTATGAACAACTTTTGTGCTTATGATTGCTTATAGTAGCGGGCTTTTGTTCAAAGACTTGTTGCATAGCATGGTATTTGTAATGGCATAGATAGCCAGTAGCCCCCGAGCCCAAGGCTGGTTTGGAAAAACTGGCCTTGGGGTCGATGCTTGAGGTATGTTTTAGGTGCTAATCCAGTAGCACCCAAGACTCTGGCCGTTCTTCAAAAAGAACTGACCAGAGGATTGAAGTAAAAAAACTGGGACTAAGGCGTGAATGTATGTTGTCAGGTGTCGACCTCGGCTCCGAACTCCACCTCCGAGGAGGTGGCAGAGATGAACAAGAAACTGCAGAGGTCCGAGGAGGACCTCGATCTGATGAACAGGCAGATCGAGCTGTCTCAAGGTAAACTTCAAGAAGTTGTGAGAGTTTCAATTTTGCTTTTTTGAAAAATGCTCTTAAAAGATTTAATTCTGACCCCAAGCTATTTTGCCTGACAGATGCTATGGCGGAGCTTGAGGCACTTAAGGCCGAGCTGGTGAAAGCTCGGCAGGAGGTCGAGCACCAGAAGGCTGTGGCCGCAAAGGCCAAAGAGGATCTGGCTGCCGAGAAGGTGGCTAGGGGCAAGGACCAGGCACGGGTCCTGGAGGTGGAGGAGACCCTGAAGGGCATTTACCAAGAGTGCTACGCCCTTCAGGAGAAGGAAAAGGTGGCGAGCACCGAGCTTGAGAAGCTGCGCCAGGCACACGCCGAGGTCCAGACCCTGGCCCGTGCAGACCGCGAGGTGCTTCAGCAAGTGAAGCAGATCGCTGCTGGTAAGACATTTTTGCTTTAGTGTGTTTTCGGCCGCAAGGGGTTTGTCGAGCTTACCAAGCTCTGGCGATCCGCAGAGGCCTTCACGGATCTTCCGAGGAGCGCGCCGGACGCAGGCCGCTATTACGGTGCGCGGGAGGGCCATGCTACGGAGAGGGCGTTCTGGCAACAATTCCAGGTACCCTCACATCCGGAACTGCTAAACAATCAGATGTAGCAGTTGATGGAGCTTCTCCGCATGGCGAAGCCAAGGCTTCAAGACCTCTGCGCCAATCTTTGGCCCGCAGAGGCCTTGCCGACCAGCTTCTTCGGGTTTTTTGCCCGACTGCGGGAGGCCGCCCCCAGTTGGTGCGCTGGAAGCGTTCTGCGTGCCTGGAGGGTGCTCAGCGGGCGTATGCCTGTGTGAATACGCACTATCCGTGCATTGAAGCGGCGGTCGTGGCCACCGGGCCCCCTGAAGGGATGACCCGGACCGTGGAGCAGTACCTGGGCAAGGCGATGGAAGTGGCCCGGATCACCGAGGCCGAGTGTCCTAAGGACAGTCTATATTTTTAGATAGTACTTCGGTATGCCGAAGTGCAGTTGGATGTAAAAACTATCTTTTGTTTGCAATGAATGCGGCTTTATTTTCCGACATGTGATTGTGTGTTTTTATTTTTTGACTCCTATGTGACCGTGTTTAACTGAAAGTGACCAGTCATCGGCTTCGACCCCTTTGTACAGTGTACAACGGGTGTTTCCGAGGCTGTCATGACCCTTAGCCGACGTCTCGGTTCCCGAAGGCGGTCCATGCTCGTGAAAACAAGGCAACCAGACTATAGCGGTTTTATAACTTTCACTTAGTCATAGGAGCTTGACTGTGAGGGCTGATGACGAGCCCCCGGTCCATGAAGTGGTTTGGCTATATGGCCGAGGTCTATGCCGCTAACCACTTCTGTCTGGGCCTTTTACAGCGCCCTGCTGGTATGCAAGTCCAAAGTGCGTCACTGTTCGGTCTAGCTGACAACGACGCATCATTTGCTTCGGCTCCTCGGCCGCCCATGGAATTTTTAGTGCAAAGTTATGCACCCTGGGGACGTAATGCCCTTCCAAGGGGAGGTGAACGAGGAGCCCATGCCCCTATTTGGGGGGAATGGTTGCCTGACCGAGGCCAGCTCGCGTAGCCCGTGTGCGCTTTGAGGAGCTGGGCATGTGACGAGCTACCTCCTCGGTTGCCTGTACCTCGGCTGCGAAAGCCGCGGTCTGTTCCTCTATTCAGAGGGAGCGTTCGGTGTTACCATTGACTATAATAACACCATTTGGTCCTGGCATTTTCATCTTTAAGTATGCGTAATGCGGGACTGCGTTAAAGCGGGCGAATGCGGTGCGCCCGAGCAGCGTGTGGTATCCGCTCCGAAAAGGGACGATATCTAAGATTAACTCTTCGCTCTGGAAGTTCTCGGGTGATCCGAAGACTACCTCCAGTATTACTGTTCCCGTGCAGCGAGCCTCGACGCCTGGTATGATACCTTTGAAGGTGGTGGTGCTGGGCTTGATCCTAGATGAGTCTATGCCCATTTTTCTGATCGTATCCGAATAGATTAAGATGAGGCTACTGCCTCCGTCCATGAGGACGCGCGTCAGATGGAATCCGTCAACGATCGGGTCCAGGACCAAAGAAGCCGATCCACCATGTCAGATGCTGCTTGGGTGATCATGTTTGTCGAATGTGATCGGGCAAGCCGACCATGGATTAAACTTCGGGGCAACAGGCTCTAGGGCGTAAATGTCCTGAAGTGATCTTTTCCTCTCCTTTTTAGGGATGTGGGTTACGTAAATCATGTTTACGTCCTTCACATTGGGAGGGAACTATTTCTGGTTTCCATTGTTGGATCACCATGGTTCATCCTCATCCTCGCTGTGAGGTTGAGCTTTATTTTGGCTCTCCGTCGCTATCTTTCCGGCCTGCTTAAAGACCCAGCAGTTCCGGTTTGTGCGGTTTTCTAGCTTGTCCGGGGTGCCATGGATTTGACATGGCCTATCGAGGATCTTATCAAGCTGGCTGGGTCCGTCTTTGCTCCCTTTAAAGGGCCTCTTTTTCTGACCGGATCTAGGTCCATTAAACCCTGCATTTACTGTGACGTCCTCGGTGTCGCTCCCGCCATTTTTATGCCTGTGCTTATTTTTAATGCGCCTGGGCTTGCCATTGGCGTCACGAGCTTCCGAAGTGCCTGCCTCACCGTTGTGAGTACTGCGGGCCAGCCAACTATCCTCTCCCACGCAAAAGCGGGTCATGAGCGAGGTGAGGGCCACCAAGGTCCTCAGCTTGTCTTGCCTGAGCTGGCGTGCGAGCCACTCGTCTCGGATGCTATGCTGGAAAGCGGCGATCGCCTCGGCGTCGGGGCAGTCCATAATTTGGTTCTTTTTAGTTAAGAACCTGTTCCAAAATTTTCTTGGCGACTTGCCGGGCTGTTGAATGACGTGGCAGAGGTCGTCGGCATCTGGAGGTCAGAAATATGTGCCCTGGAAGTTAGCCCTGAAGGCATCCTCGAATGCTTCCCAGCTTCCGATGGAATGAGGAGGCAGGCTATTAAGCCAGTGTCTCGCCGGCCCCTTTAATTTGAGCGGCAGATATTTGATAGTGTGGAGGTCGTCTCCAAGCGCCATGTGGATGTGGAGAAGGAAATCTTCGATCCACACCGCTGGGTCAGTAGTACAACTGTATGACCCGATGTTGATGGGTTTAAACCCGTCAGGGAACTGATGTTCCATTACCCTGTCTGTAAAACAGATCGGGTGAGCGGGACCTCGGAACCGAGCAGTCTCGCATCGGACATCGGGGGATATCTGTGTATAAGCTTGTTCCCGAGCTCGGCCGTTCTTGTCCATCCAGGCCTCGTAGCCGTCGAGCCTGGCCGGTGTGCATCCTCTTGATCCGTAGTGTAGGAGATATGCCCTAGAGGCAGTAATAACAGTTATTTTGTATCTCCGAGTTTGTAATGAATATTTATGTTCCATGCTATAACTGCAATGATTCTCGAGTCTGTAATATCCACGAGGCTCGGAGGGAAACTCATGTGCACGTGTGGTATAATAAACGGTAAAATATATTCCTAGTCTTGCCTCTAAGACTGGCTCAAGTATTGCATGATGATCCTGTTTTCCTGATCATGGGCATGTCTATGCCGGCAATTTTGAGGGCACAATGTTAGTAGAACACTTGTGTTGAATCGACCCGAATTGATGTTATGCTATGAGATACATTCATCACAAGTTAATGGTAAATAACACAGAGATAGTTAATCTTTGCATAATTCCTTAGACCATGAGAGTATCGAGTTCCTTCGTACTTGCTTCGTGAACTTTGGGGTTTGTTAAACGTCATCCGTAAATGGGTGGCTATTACGGCGGCTTACGGGTTCACGGAAAAGTATGACAAGTAACAAGATAGCTCAAGATTGGGATTTGCTCCTCCGACGATGGAGAGATATTCTCGGGGCCTCTCGGTGTTACGGTATCCATCATCGTCTGGCCAGACACATTGTGATTTGATCACTGGGATGCCGGAACACGGAAACGAGAAAAGAGAACAAAACCGGTAACGAGGTAACTTGCATGGTGGACAAGTTGTTGATCCACGGGGATGCAATAAATCTCACCTCGGGTGTTTGTAATATATCGCATAGCAACAGGAATAGCACACGGCAACTGGAAGTTCACTCGAATATTCATTCGTGTGGGTATAGGGGTCAATATGGGTGTCCACGGCTCCGATGTTGATCATTGATCGGAAAGTGTTCCGGGTCATGTCTATACTTCACCGAACCTATAGGGTCACACGCTTAAGGGTCATCTATCTGCTGAATACTAGACGGGGAGTCTGAGAGAAAATCACCGAAAAAGTTTCGGATGAAACGGAAACGTTCCGGAGAGAACACCGGAATAGTTTCGGTGAAACTGAAAAGTTGTTTCAGGGTATTCCATTAAGTCAAATTGGTTTTGGCACACGCCTGGAAATTCTTGGAGGATGCCAGAAGTGTTCTGGAAACTTCTGGGAATTTTCCGGGATAAAAACCGGAAATGTTCCGGAGCTGCCGGAACCGCTTTGGTTGCTTTTCGCTGAAGAAACATTGTTCTGAAATTGTTTCGGAATGCATTCAAAATTGTTTTGGTGGGTACTGGAATTATTCTAGGCACACACAAAAAATTTGGGATTTAACGGCCGCAGAAAAATGTGAATAGTGAAAGTGCTTTATGGATATTTTTTGGAAAGCATCTTTTGGGATATTTTCCAAAAGCCTTCTAGAAGGACTTGGGAGCCAAGGAAGCCCCCTCATGGGGGGGCCCCAAGTGTGGCCGGCCAAGGGAGGTGGAGCTCCTTGGAGCTCCACATGGCACCCCTTTTTGATTTATTCTTTTATGTAAAGGCATAAAGTGGGGGTACTTTTGGTATTTTTGAATGCCAACTTTACCCCTTGGCTATCCTATAAATAGAGGTGAGGGGGCTGCCCCAAAACTGATCCTTGCTCTCATACACATGCCATTTGACTTGTCTGGCTTCTCTCTCCCTCCCAGCGAAATTGTTTCGTAGAGCCGAAAGGCTGTCTGGGTTCCGGCAGGAACTAGCTCTAGACAGCGAAGCCCTGCCGGATAGCTGACACCGTATGTGTGCAACCCCGTAGAGTGATTGTAGTTTCGATCTTTTGCCCGAGGGGCTGTTCGAGTGTCCTCCCAAAGGGCTGTCCGAGTTTCCGTTCGAGTTTCGGGTGTCCTCCCGAAGGGCTGTCCGAGTTACCGTTCGGGTTTCGAGGGTCCTCCCGAAGGGCTGTCCGCGACATCGTCCGGGGGACTATCCGATCGCCTCCCGAAGGGCTGTCCGGCGAGGGAGTACATCCTTGCGGTTGGGAGGTTGTAAATCCTAGCTGCAGGGATCTGCACCAACGATCTGCACTGACTCTTCTTCCGCTGCACTACGAGTCGGTACGGATCAGATCAAACCTTGTATGCAGTCTCCATAGTGATCCTGGGCGTGCTCGCTGTACCGAATTTTTTTGTTTTCTATCGCATTCCCCTACAGTGGCATCATGAGCCGTGCTATGCGTAGATGCAGGTTACGATCTAGAATACATGGAGATGTATGGGTATTGCATAATATAATTTTGGAGTAGATGAGATCTATTGCTGAAAATTATTTATGCGGGTAGCAGATGAAATCTGTTACCCGATGTTCTTGTTGCTTCCCTAGAATTTGCGTATTTCTGATCTCGAGACAGCATGGTGGAATTTCACAAAGTTCAGGCAATCCGCGATCCTGATTGATCAATGAAGTGCTATCAGTTCTTTGGGTTCCACCATAGTCAAAAGAAAGATGAAATTCGCAGATGAAAGGGCATTGCAGATATGATCTGCATGGGCGTCATGCGTATGACGAAGTTTAGTATGGGGCTCGAGATTTAATTATCTCATGTTTCATACACCCCGCGATGTTAATCTAGCGACTTGAATAATCATACTTGATGATAAAACGTTGGTAGCTGCGGTTTAAGTCAAAACCTTAGAAGCCACGTAAAATAAAATTTTGCATAAACCGATTAGAGGCGTCTAACTTGGTTTTGCAGGATGTGCATGTGATGTGTATAGTAGTGCTCATATTGATTCGATTATGTATGAGATGACTATATGATGTAAATTTATTAACATGACCTGCGTGTCATGATTCGGCATGATGGCTGGAGCCATATGATTGTCACTTTAATGACCTGCGTGTCAACCTTAAGTAATGCACTTATTTTATTAGCTATAGAGATAGCAATATTATCTGGTGCATCGACAAGGTGGTGGCAATCTTCGCGAAGGTGAACTCCGACGCAAATGCCAAAGACGAAGAAATGCTTGACTTCTCCGTCAGAAGGGGCTATACCATATCATGCTAATTATGAATTGCCTGAGATGTTTATCCCTTATGATGCACCCTTTTGATTGCGCGGTAGTCGCTTTTTATTAGGGTGATCTCTCACTTAAAATATCAAGTAGTTAGTGTTCTCCCAAGTGTATCACCGTCACGGCACCTATCTCTTCGGGGTATCACATGGATGCATGGGTACGAACGATTAGAGAAGTGTGAGGCAGGTGAGTTGATACCTCGCAGCGAGATCACTTGGTTTTCTTGACGTTCAGGCATGAAAGTCATGAGCTCGGAACACACGCATCGAAAGATGAACAAGAGTCACATAGAGATGTGATTGGCAAGTTAGCCTACCAAATGAAATTCTCGTCACTTGAGATGGATGCATCCTTGGCGTTGAATTGAAATTTGGATCTTGAATCACTGATAATCAATTTTGAGAGATATTGATTTGAGTGGGAGCGCACTTTAGAATAAAATTGTTTATTCACTAGTGCCAAAATCATTATGAACAAAGTCTGAGCGAAACTTGTGTTTTCCGTTGTAGATCAAATGGCTCGCAACACCGCGTTCAACTTAGGCCCGATGTTAGAGAAAGAGAAGTTAGCTGCGACTGGAAACAACTATGTGGACTGGGTCCGTAACCTGAGGATTGTCCTCAGGAGCGCTAAGAAAATGTATGTGCTTGAAAATGCTCTTCCAGCTAAACCGGTGGCGGATGCCCCGGAAAATGAACAAAATGTCTGGGCCACTAAGGATGATGATCACAACTTAGTGCAGTGCCTCATGTTAGCTTGCATGAGTGCAGGGCTTCAAAAACGTTTTGAATTCCATAAACCCCGCGATATGATCCGGGAATTGGATGCTCTGTACAAGGAAACCGCACAGTCTGAACAATTTGATATCATGAAGGCCGTGATGGATTGCAAGATGGCTGAGGGCAGTTCAGTAGGTGAACACGTAGTCAAAATGATTGGCTATGCTGAAAGGCTTAAAACCCTGGAATGTCCAATTCCGCCTGGCCATATGATGGACATGATGCTTTCTTCACTCCCCCCGTCTTACGACAGTTTTGTCATGAACTACAACATGAGTGGGATGGAGAAAACACCGGAAGAGGTGCTCGCCATGCTGAAAACTGCGGAAGGAGGACTGCGAAAAAGCCGCAAGCAAGTGTTGCTTGTGAATAAAACCGCCAGTTTCAAAAAGAAAGGCAAGCCAAAGAAGGGCAAGGGCGCCGGTAAGACCGGCTCCCAAAGAAACTCTAAGGGCGGAGCCAAGAATGAAACTGAGTGCTTCTACTGCAAGGGCACAGGACACTGGAAGAGAAACAACAAGAAGTATCTGGAAGATAAGAAGTCCGGGAAAACCGGAAAAGGTATAATTGTTATACAAGTTAATATCATTGACGTTTTGCTTGCTAGCGAAAATTCTAAGTCTTGGGTATTTGATACCGGATCGGTTGCTCACATTTGCAACTCGATACAGGGACTTCAGAAGGTGCGCAAGTTAGCAAAGAATGAAGTCGTGATGCGCATCGGGAACGGCAATGGGATTGCCGCTCAAGCCGTTGGCATTATGCCTCTACGTCTCCCTTCAGGATTTATCTTAGAACTAAATAACTGTTATTTTGTTCCACTATTGTGTAGAAACATTATCTCCGGATCATGTTTAGTACACGATGGGTATTCGTACAAGTCTGAGAACAATGGTTGTTCACTTTATTGTAAGGATATGTTTTATGGATTTGCACCCATTGTTGGGGGCCTTTTCATACTAAATCTTGAATGTGGAAATGATGTCTTTAACGTGAATGCTAAACGCCTTAAGAAGGCTGATACCACCACCACTTACTTGTGGCACTGTCGCCTTGGCCACATCGGAAAGAAATGCATGCAAAGACTCCATAAAGATGGAGTTTTACCGTCTTTTGATTTTGAATCATTTGACACATGTGAAGCTTGTCTAATGGGAAAAATGACCAAGACGCCGTTCACGGGTCATCCTGAACGGGCAGGTGAATTATTGGAAATAATACATAGTGATGTATGCGGTCCGATGAACATAGCCGCACGGGGTGGGTATTTTTACTTTGTGACTTTTACTGATGATTTAAGTAGGTATGGATATATCTACTTGATGAAGCACAAGTCGGAAACCTTTGAAAAGTTCAAAGAATTTCAGAATGAGGTAGAAAATCATCGTGACAAAAAGATTAAGTTTCTGCGGTCTGATCGCGGAGGCGAATATCTTAGTCATGAGTTTGGCCAACATCTGAATGACCGTGGAATTGTTTCACAGCTTACGCCTCCCGGAACTCCAAAAAGAAACGGAGTGTCGGAACGACATAATCGAACCCTGTTAGACATGGTAAGGTCGATGATGTCTCTTACAGATCTATCGATATCTTTTTGGGGTCACACACTTGATACTGCCGCTCACACACTAAACAGAACACCATCTAAGTCTGTTAAGATGACACCACATGAGATGTGGCATGGGAAGATTCCTAGTGTGTCGCATCTTAAAATTTGGGGTTGTGAGGCATACGTTAAGCGTTTACAGCCAAGCAAACTTGATCCCAGATCAGACAAATGTTACTTTGTAGGTTATCCCAAAAACACTGTTGGGTATTCCTTCTACAACCAATCCGAGGGCAAAGTGTTTGTCGCAAAGGTTGGACACTTTCTCGAGAAAGAATTTCTCACTAAAGAACCAAGTGGGAGGACAGTGCAACTTAATGAGATTAGTGAATCTTCGGCGACCGTTGATATGGCTAAGGAACCAGAAGAAATTCCGCTAATTATCCCTACAACCGAACCGGAAGTTGTCGCATGTGATGCGGAAACTTCAAACAATGTTGTAGCTGAACCGCGTAGATCAGGTAGGGCTATCTAGCCACCTGAGTGGTTTCATAACGAAATCTTCATTCTTGAAGACGATGAACCTACGCACTACAAGGAAGCGATGGCGGGGCCAGCTCAAAGGAATGACACAAGGCCATGAAATCCGAAATGGAATCCATGTACGAAAACCAAGTTTTGAACTTGGAAGAACTTCCAGAAGGCGTAAAGCCCATTGGTTGTAAATGGATTTTCAAAAGAAAGACGGACGCGGATGGTAACATTACTATCCACAAAGCTAGACTTGTCACGAAAGGGTTCACGCAAGTTCTAGGAGTGGACTACGACGAGACTTTCTCGCCCGTAGCTATGCTTAGGTCTGTTCGGATATTACTAGCAATTGTTGCTTATTTCGATTATGAAATATGGCAGATGGACGTCAAAACGGCTTTCCTAATTGGAAACCTCAAAGAGGATGTATACATGATACAGCCAGAAGGTTTTGTCATCCATAAGGTTGCTAGAAAGGTATGCAAACTTCAGAAAGCCATTTATGGTCTGAAGCAAGCGTCAAGGAGCTGGAACATTCGTTTTGATGAAGTGGTCAAATAGTTTGGCTTCATCAGGAATGACGAAGAATCTTGTGTTTACAAGAAGTTTAGTGCGAGCGCAAAAGCATTTCTAATCTTGTATGTGGATGACATATTATTGATTGGAAATGATGTGAATTTTCTTAACGAAATAAAAGACTCATTGAAGAAGAGTTTTTCAATGAAAGACTTAGGCGAAGCGGCATATGTATTGGGCATTAGAATCTATAGAGATAGATCAAAACGCCTGATAGCGCTTAGCCAAAGCACGTACATTGACAAGGTGTTGAAAAGGTTCAACATGGAGAACTCCAAGAAAGGCCTACTCCCCATGTCACCTGGCACAGTGCTTTGCAAGAATCAGTGTCCTTGGACCCTCGATGAGCGAGTACAAATGAATGATGTTCCATATGCCTCGGCAGTTGGTTCTATTATGTATGCCATGCTATGTACAAGACCGGACGTTTCCTATGCGCTAAGTGTTAGCAGCCGGTACCAAAGTGATCCAGGATTGGAACACCGGGCCGCAGTCAAGGGTATTCTTAAGTACCTCAGAAGGACCAAGGATTTACTCCTTGTGTATGGAGGTGATGAAGAGCTCATTGTAAGTGGTTACATTGATGCAGGCTTCATGGCTGACCCAGATGACTTCAAATCTCAGTCAGGCTATGTTTTCATATTGAACGGCGGCGCAGTTGATTGGAAAAGTTCCAAACAAAAGACTGTGGCGGATTCTACGACAGAGGCGGAATATGTTGCTGCTTCAGAAGCCTCCAAGGAGGCGGTATGGATCAAGCAATTTCTTGAAGACCTTGGTGTGGTTCCAAGTGCTCTGGACCCGGTGGAGATCTATTGTGATAATAGTGGCGCTGTGGCTCAGGCAAGGGAGCCAAGTTCGCACCATAAGACAAGACATATTGAACGCAAATATAAACTCATTCGACAACATGTCGAAGAGGGTTTACTGAAAGTACGCAAAGTTCACACGGATCTGAACGTGTCAGACCCGATGACAAAGCCTCTACCACGAGCAAAGCATGAGCAGCACCGGATTGCCATTGGTGTTAGGGAAGCCATGTAACTGGATTATGACTCTAGTGCAAGTGGGAGTCTGTAGGAGATATGCCCTAGAGGCAGTAATAACAGTTATTTTGTATCTCCGAGTTTGTAATGAATGTTTATGTTCCATGCTATAACTGCAATGATTCTCGAGTCTGCAATATCCACGAGGCTCGGAGGGAAACTCATGTGCACGTGTGGTATAATAAACGGTAAAATGTATTCCTAGTCTTGCCTCTAAGACTGGCTCAAGTATTGCATGATGATCCTATTTTCTTGATCATGGGCATGTCTATGCCGGCAATTTTGAGGGCACAATGTTAGTAGAACACTTGTGTTGAATCGACCCGAATTGATGTTATGCTATGAAATACATTCATCACAAGTTAATGGTAAATAACACAGAGATAGTTAATGTTTGCATAATTCCTTAGACCATGAGAGTATCGAGTTCCTTCGTACTTGCTTCGTGAACTTTGGGGTTTGTTAAACGTCATCCATAAATGGGTGGTTATTATGGCGGCTTACGGGTTCACGGACAAGTATGACAAGTAATGAGATAGCTCAAGATTTGGATTTGCTCCTCCGACGATGGAGAGATATTCTCGGGCCCTCTCGGTGTTACGGTATCCATCATCGTCTGGCCAGACACATTGCGATTTGATCACTGGAATGCCGGAACACGAAAACGAGAAAAGAGAACAAAACCGGTAACGAGGTAACTTGCATGGTGGACAAGTTGTTGATCCATGGGGATGCAATAAATCTCACCTCGGGTGTTTGTAATATATCGCGTAGCAACAGGAATAGCACACGGCAACTGGAGGTTCACTCGAATATTCATTCGTGTGGGTATAGGGGTCAATATGGGTGTCCATGGCTCCAATGTTGATCATTGATCGGAAAGTGTTCCGGGTCATGTCTATACTTCACCGAACCTATAGGGTCACACGCTTAAGGGTCATCTATCTGCTGAATACTAGACGGGGAGTCTGAGAGAAAATCACCGAAAAAGTTTCGGACGAAACAGAAACGTTCCGGAGAGAACACCGGAATAGTTCCGGTGAAACTGAAAAGTTGTTTCAGGGTATTCCATTAAGTCCAATGGGTTTTGGCACACGCCTGGAAATTCTTGGAGGATGCCAGAAGTGTTCTGGAAACTTCTGGGAATTTTTCGGGATAAAAACCGGAAATGTTCCGGAGCTGTCGGAACCGCTTTGGTTGCTTTTCGCTGAAGAAACATTGTTCCAAAATTGTTTCGGAATGCGTTCAAAATTGTTTTGGTGGGTACTGGAATTATTCTAGGCACACAGAAATAATTTGGGATTTAACGGACGCAGAAAAATGTCTTCGTGAATAGTGAAAGTGCTTTATGGATATTTTTTGGAAAGCACCTTTTGGAAGCACCTTCATGGGGGGGGGCCCAAGTGTGGCTGGCCAAGGGAGGTGGAGCTCCTTGGAGCTCCACATGGCACCCCTTTTTGCTTTATTCTTTTATGTAAAGGCATAAAGTGGGGGTACTTTTGGTATTTTTGAATGCCAGCTTTACCCCTTGGCTATCCTATAAAAAGATGTGAGGGGGCTGCCCCAAAACTGATCCTTGCTCTCATACACATGCCATTTGACTTGTCTGGCTTCTCTCTCCCTCCCAGCGAAATAGTTTCGTAGAGCCGAAAGGCTGTCTGGGTTCCGGCAGGAACTAGCTCTGGACGGCGAAGCCCTGCCGGATAGCTGACACCGTATGTGTGCAACCCCGTAGAGAGATTGTAGTTTCGATCTTTTGCCCGATGGTCTGTTCGAGTGTCCTCCCGAAGGGCTGTTCGAGTTTCCGTTTGAGTTTCGGGTGTCCTCCCGAAGGGCTGTCCGAGTTACCGTTCGGGTTTCGAGGGTCCTCCCGAAGGGCTGTCCGCGACATCGTCTGGGGGACTGTCCGACCGCCTCCCGAAGGGCTGTCCGGCGACCGAGGTCTGACTGTTCGAGATTGATAAGCTTTGGATGTGATCAAGCATCTCGTTTAGGTGAGATAACTCCTCGGGATCCATGGCCTAGCTATAAGCCGGGTCGACTCGAAGTATGATTGGTGGATCGCCTGACGCGTTCGTGGCTTTGAGCGGGGCCGGGCTTGATTCTGGATCTGATACCCGAGCCGGCTCTAAATCCGACGTACTATCCAAGGCTGTGTCCGGACAGGCGTCGGGGCTTGATGCCGAGACGAGGTCGCCCGAGGTGGGGGTGATTGGTTCCTCTGTGGGATCTTGTGGGGCCAGGGGGCTTGGCCCGACGACCACGAGGGAGATCGGTTCCGGGGTCGAGCCCCCATTGTCAGACAAGCCCTCGATCCGGCCAGGTGTCCAACCTGAAATGATGAGCTCACCGCGGGAATCCGCGGTGTATTCCAAGCTTCCAAAAGTCACGACGTGATTCGGAGCGTAATTCTCGACGGGAGCTAGACGGCCCGAAGACTCAGCACAAAAGACCATGCTAATGAAAACGAATAACTAGCCTGGGATGAAGATGTCCCCGTAGCCGGAGCCGCAGTTGATCTGCAGGTGAGCCATCGATCCTTTGCTGATCTCACAGCGGAACTCTCAATGAAAGCACCAGTGTCGGTGGTAAAACCGGTAGACCTTGGGGTAGGTGGTCCCGAGCTGTGGATCTCGGATCAATGGTAACAGGGACGAAGGAGATGGTGTTTACCCAGGTTCGGGCCCTCTCAAAGAGGTAATACCCTATGTCCTGCTTTGATTATATTGATGGTGAAGTATCGAGTACAAGCTTGATCTACCTCGAGATCGTAAGGAGAAGTCTAACCCTAGGGCTAGGTGAATGGTAATTGTGATTCCGTGTCCTCTACAGGCTAAACCCCTGGCTTATATACACGCCAGGTAGGGCGTCTAGGGTTACATGGTCAATATCCAAGGATGCGTATTGAGGCTGCAGGAGATGTCTTGGGGTATACTCCAAGTCTTTGGCAGATGCAATCTTGATCACGTCGTGGCCTCTGGAGTCCATCTGAATGAGAACGAGGGCCTTCAGGCCCAGCCCGAGGACTATGGGCCGACTAGGTTGGTACCCCCTAGTCCAGGACACCGTCAGTAGCCCCCGAACTAGTCTTCTATGACAAGGATGACCTATTTGCCTTCAACAACTTCGGATCCGGAGTCTTTGGCTTGACAGACGAGTTCCCCCCTTTTTGTTGACATTTTTCTTTATTCGAGGCTGCCACAGACCACTCTTCGAAGGGGTGTCATCCCTTGTTCGGAACCCAACAAAAACACGATCCACGTCTAAGCTCAAGGGGTTACTTAGCCTCAAAGGCCTGCTGTGTAGGTGTGAACAGTGCTTTTAGCCTAACAACTTTATCGAAGCGGCACCACCCACGACCAGGCGAGCAGTTACTGCTCACTCGAATCGCGGCCCGAGGCAATCCTTTTACTGGCACATCCCATCGAAACGGAGATGGTGCCCACTTTCTAAGGGATATCATTAAGATTTTGTTTCTCCTTATACGCATAACAACATATTTTACGGGTAATGGCGATTTAAACGGCGCGGCTGGAGGGACTCTTGGCCTTTTCATTAGCCTATATAAGAGTGAAGGGGTAGCCGCAGAGAAAACACGCTCCGCTTCTCCCCTGCCTACTGCCTCTCAAGCTCCATCGCCCAGATCCAACTCCGAGCTCTTCCCATGTCTTCAGCGCCTCTCCGCTTCCACCAAACAATGACGGAGAACAACCTCAAGGGGCACTGGGGCAGTTCCTCCATGATGGAGGGCGCCATTTTAGAGTTGCGCAGCGCGGGGTACATCCCCACTGAGGTCTGTGCTCACGCGCCGGATCCAGACCAGCGCGTACCCACTCCCGATGCTGGGGAGAGGGTTGTCTTCGTCCCCCACCTCATCAGAGGTCTGGGGTTTCCGTTGCACCCTTTCATGCGCGGGATCATGTTCTACTACGGGCTAGATTTTCACCATCTAGCCCCGAACTCCATCCTTCAGTAGTGTTCCCTTGAATGTGATGAAGCTGTGCAGCACGCGGGTTGTATATAATTGCATCTTTTCCTGAGTGTCCCTATAGATGAGGTTCAAACTGTTGACCCCGTCCATCAGCACTTTATGAAGCCGGCATCCGTCCACTATTGGGTCAAGGACCAGGGCGGCCGGACACCGACTTAGGTCGACTGTCGGCTGATCATGCTCCTCGAATTTGATCGGCGTGTCTAACCACGCAGCCCGAGGTGTGCGTATCTGGGCAGGGCTGAGCTCGTGAAGAGTCCTTTTCCTTTGATTTTTGGATACATATGTCTGGTAAATCGTCAAGACCTCGGCTTCGCCCAAGGAGTCTATGGCATAATTGATAGTGGGCTTATTTGCTTGGAGAAAGTCGCCACCTTTGGCCACCTGTCTGACGACCCAACAAGCTCAAAGGTTGTGCGTTGGATTCGCGTTTGACTTGGCGAAGTGTATAGGACATGGTTGATCCAGTAGTCCATCAAGGATGGCCGGGGACGCCATCTTTCTTCTTTTTCGTAACGACTATGCCAGCATAGGGCGCTTTGATGGCTGCCGAGTGCGAGGTCGTATTCCTTTGAGTTCCCTTTGTGGGCTGATTCTGGAGCCAACCAGGCATCTTCGATGGTGCAAAATTTCAACACCAGTTTTAAGAGCTCTAAGAAAGTTTGAACTCGTCGCCGAGGGAGGGCGTTTAGCACACCCTCATCGTCACAGTTGTGACGGAAAGCTGTGAGTGCTTCCTCGTCCGGGTAGTCGGTTATCTTGTTCTTGACGAACAGGAACCTTGAACAGTACTGCTGAACTGTCTCATCATCCTGCTATTTTATATAAATTAGATCCCAGACGTCAGGAGGCCCCGAATTACTTGGGCTATACTCGACGTGGGGGTGGGTGGGATCAAAAACTTCAATCCGATCTGGGGGACTCTAAGGTGCCCCCGTGTTCCTTGCAGGGATGATGCATGAAAGTGTCTCGGATCGGCTTAAAGTCTGATGTGTTAACTTCTTTGGGCCGCCCGAGCTCATGCTTGTCCGTAGGGAGGGAGCTCAGATCTGAGGTTTCCTCCATTCGGGCTCTACCAGCCGAGCTTGTAGGGGAGAGAAGAACTCCAAATAGGTTTCCCGATCACATCCCGCCACCTTAAAGGGGGAGAGTGATCCGAGATTTACGGGGTCATCAGACGACCCGTTGATGAAGATCATGGGTGCATCTATGGTGCCAAGAGGGTTTGAACTGCCTGTTGGTAAGGCCATTGTTCCAAGGTGATCACACAGCGAGCTCTCAATGAAAGCACCAATGTCGGTGTCAAAACCGGCGGATCTCGGGTATGGGGGCCCGAGCTGTGAGATTGGATCGATGGGTTAACAGGTGATGTAGGACACGATGATTTACCCAGGTTTGGGCCATCTCTAGGGAGGTAAAACTCTACGTCCTACTCTTGTTTATATTGATGGATGTATCAAAGTACAGAGTTGATCTACCTCGAGATCGTAAGATGTGGTCTAAACCTAGGGGTATGATGAATGATGATGCACCTACGGACTAAACCCTCCGGTTTATATAGGTACCAGGGGTATCTAGGGTTACACATGGTCGGTTATTAACGGAATACATGTCGTATCTCGTAACCTTGGAGTACACACCAAGTCTCTTCAAGTTGGAAACTTCCGGAGTCCCTGCTCTTTGACGGGCCTTGAGTTTGGCCCATGAACTAATCAGCTAGTCCGGGACCCCCTAGTCCGGGACACCGTCAGGAGGGTTTTGTAGATAGTCAGGCTTCTAGCCTTCTTTCTTTTCAGTTGTCTGTACTCAGACAAGTTTATGCTTCCATTGCTTGTATGACTTTGTATGTTGGGTCCTGAGCCGCATGCTTGTAATATCATGTTATGTATGGCTCTTCCAAGCCTTGTCTATACTTTGAGTCATAGAGTTATGTTGTGATACCATGTTGTATCTACACATATCGTGCATATTGTGTGTATGTTTGAAATGCATCGGTATGTGTGGGGTTCGACACCTAGTTGTGTGCCTTTGGTAGCCTTCCTTACAGGGAAATGCCTCCTAGTGCTTCCACTGAGCCTTGGTAGTTCGCTACTGCTCCGAAACACATAGATTGACCGACATGTATCCTTCTTTGCTCCTGTGTCTGTCCCTACAGGGAAATGTCACGCGTTGTTCCTTTAAGTCCTTGTGGCATGCTACAACTTGGGTTCATACGCTGATGACCGACACGTGCATTGCTGGGTTACCTATGTCTGTCCCTGTACGTTTGTGCCACCTTGATTTACAACTAGTCATGTCGACCCGGGTTCTCTGTCATATGGATGCTAGCGACATAATCATATACGTTAGCCAAAAGACGCAAACGGTCCCTGCCAAGGTAAAGGTGGCAGCCGTGGGTTACCGTGCGTGAGGCCGCAAAGTGATATGATGTGTTACAGGCTAGATATGTGTGACCTAGGATCGGGGTCCCGACAGCTTTGGTATCAGAGCCTGACTGACTATAGGATTACCAAGCCAAACTAGTCGAAGTCAAGTCTAGAAATGCTTTAGTTATATAGGGGAATTGATTGTGGAAGGGAACGTAATGCTCTTTTTACTTCTTATCCTGTGTCCCTCTAATTCTGAGTCACCCTCTTCTTTTCTACGAGGTTAAGAAACTAGGCTTTCTCATCTATCTATCAGGATCATGAGTTACTATTCCATAGACTGGTAGGAATGGTTGATCAGAGTCATATTCCAGTTTGTGAGTACTTCCTATGTAGTAGATTAGTACTATCACAGAACCTTGAGTGATGATGTCGAGTTGTTATGCTACTCCATCTTTTGCAGGATGTCTCATATTTTGAGCATTTTAATGTCGTTATACTGTTCAAATTGTCCTAGGAATTCGAGTGATTCTAATTCTTTTGTGCGACATTCTGCATCCCTATGTTGATGCTGATTCCACCCTTGTTTCCCATGGTTTTGCTCCTCAGGATGTCACCTATTACCCGAGGTTCTGTTGCTCATAGCCGGAACCACGGAGGTGGTAGGGATGAGGAGGATCCTCCCGACCAGCCTTTGTTGGCAGAGTTCATGTTAGAGGTTGAGAGGAACAAGCGTGCGGCTAACCACTTGTTGGCACGTATTGAGCAGAACACAACCTTTCAGCCCAATGAGTCAGTGACCATTCATGACTTCATCAGCTTGAACCAACCCACCTTCCATCATTCCATTAAGCCACTCGATGCAGATGATTGGCTCCGTAGCATCACTCATAAGCTGCGTTTCGCGAACGTGGCCGAAGGTGACAAGGTCACCTATGCTACATATCAGCTGGAGGGTCCTGCCAGTCTTTGGTGGGAGAACTATGAGGCTATGCTTCCAGCTGGCTAAATTCCTACCTGGAGAGATTCCACAGAGGCCTTTCATGAGCACCACATTCCTCAGGGTCTCATTGACCGCAAGAGAGAAGAGTTTTGTAATCTTGTCCAGTGCAAGATGGATGTTGATGCCTACAGTGGAGAGTTTGGGAACCTCGCCCGCTATGCCACAGAGGAGGTGTCCACGGACGCCAAGAAGCAGGCTAGGTTCAGGAAGACTCTCAACCATAAGTTGCGCCGTGAGCTTCACTTACACCATTGTGATACTTTCCAAGCTCTTGTGAACAAGGCCATTAATGCAGAGACCGCTCAACTCACTTACGAGGAGTCTCATAAGCACACCCGTGACTTGGGTTCTTCCTCTGGCTCTGGATCTCAGAAGCGCCAGATTTGGGTTCCGAACACCGCTCTTCCACCCAAATATGCACCGAGGCCATCCTATGTGGCGCATCGCCCAGTTCAGCAGTATGCTCCACCCAGGCCTATTGGTGGACCGCTTGCCAATGTGGGTTCACGTCCTACTTCCGCGATTTGTTACAAGTGCGGAGAGCTAGGCCACATTGCTCGTAATTGCACTCAGACTAGTATTGCTCCACCCCAGTCTGGGAAGTCTGTTGGCTGTGGTAAGCCATCAGCCAAGATGTTCCGTGCCAAGCCAGCTATCACTGAACGTGGACGTGTGCCTCACGTCTCAACTGATGAAGCTCGGGATCATCCTGACTTCGTTCTTGGTACGCTCCTTGTCAATTTTCATCCAGCATCGGTTCTGTTTGACACTGGAGCATCTCACTCCTTCATTTCAGAAAGCTATGCCTGCTTGCATGACATGTCATTCTGTGATATGCCAACTCCACTAGAAATTCAAACTCCAGGGTCTAGGTGGAAAACTTCTATGATAAGCCGTGGAAATGAAATCCTTGTTGGCAGACTTGTATTCCTTGCATCACTTATAGCCCTCAAGTCTACAGATATTAACATCATCTTGGGTATGGACTGGATGACAGCTCATCGTGCCAAGATTGATTGTTACACTAGGTCTGTTCAGCTTACACACCCATCTGGCAAGATAGTCATTGTCTCAACCAGAGTTGCAAAGCGCCAACTCTATTCACTTAATGCCAGCCCTCTCCCAGACCTTGAAGATATCCCGATAGTCCGTGACTTTCCGGATGTCTTTCCAGAGGAACTGCCAGGCATTCCACCCGACAGAGATGTAGAGTTTCTCATAGATCTCATTCCAAGAACCGCCCCAATCTCTAGGAGACCTTATAAGATGGCACCCTTAGAACTAGCCGAGCTTAAGAAACAACTTGATGAATCCTTGAACAAGGGTTTCACCCATCCTAGTTCTTCTCCTTGGGCTTGTCATGTCCTCTTCGTCAAGAAGAAGGATGGAACGGATCGGATGGTTGTAGATTATCGTCCCGTTAATTTGGTCACGATAAAGAACAAGTATCCGCTCCCCAGGATGAATGACCTGTATGATCAGCTCGCTGGATCCTCAGTCTTTTCTAAGATGGATTTGAGGTTAGGCTATCATCAAATCAAGATCAGAAATGGGGACATCCCCAAGATGACTTTTGTCACTTGTTATGGCCAGTACGAGTACACCGTTATGTCCTTCAGTCTAAGCAATGCTCCAACCACATTTTCTCGCTTGATGAACTTGATCTTCATGGAGTACTCAGATAAGTTCGTCGTGGTTTACCTCCATGACATTTTTATTTACTCAAAGAACAAAGAAGAACATGCTGAGCATCTCAGACTCATGTTAGAAAAACTCAGAGAGCTCGTGTTAGAAAAACTCAGAGAGCACTGCCTTTATGCCAAGTTCTCCAAGTGTTAATTTTGGTTGCCAGAAGTGACCTATCTAGGCCACGTGATCTCTAGTAAGGGCATTGCTATCAATCCCGAGAGAGTTCAGGCCGTCCTCGATTGGACTGCACCTGAATCGGTTAAGCAAGCTAGGATTTTTCTTGGTCTAGCGAGCTATTGTCACCGCTTCGTTGAGAACTTCTCCAAAGTTGCTAAACCTCTTACTGAACTCCTCAAGAAAGATAAAAAGTTTGAGTGGTCCCCATAGTGTGAGCACAGTTTTCAGCAACTGAAAAGACGCCTGACTTCTGCTCCCATACTTGTGCCATCGGACTTCTCCAAGGACTTTGTTATCTATTGCAACACCTCGCGATAGGGACTAGGTTGCATTCTTATGCAGGATCGACATGTGATTGCATATGCATCTCGACAGTTGCATCCACATGAGGATAATTATCCTACACATGATCTAGAGCTTGCAGTCGTAGTCTATGCACATAAGACATGGCGACATTACCTTCTTGGTAACCGTTGCGAGATTTACACCGATCACCAGAGTCTCAAGTATATCTTAACCCAAATGGATCTGAATCTCAGGCAGAGACGTTGGTCAGAGTTCATTACGGATTACGACTTAGGTATATCTTACACCCCAGGCAAACCAATGTCATGGCTGATGCGTTAAGTCGTAAGTCCTATTGTAACAATCTCATGTTCTTACAAGGTCAACCACTTCTCCATGAGGAATTATGTAAGCTTAACCTTCACATTGTGCCTCACGGATCTCTTTCTACTTTGGTGGCGAAACCTACTCTTGAGGATCAGGTCATAGCTGCCCAGAAGCGTGATAAGGGTATATCCCGAATCAAGGAACACATTGTTAGTGGAGTTCCTAAGTGTTTTTCTATGGATGATCAAGGCATTGTATTCTTTGAGAACCGATTGGTGGTTCCCAAGGGTCAACATCTACGATAGTTGATCCTTAAGGAGGCTCATGAATCTCCTCTCACGATTCATCCCGGTAGTACTAAGATGTATCAAGACGTACGCCAGAGGTTCTGGTGGACTAGGATGAAGAGAGAAATTGCTCAGTTCGTTGCTAACTATGACGTTTGTCATCGCATTAAGGCAGAGCATCAAAGGCATGCTAGTAGCCTTCAGCCTTTAGCTATTCCTGAGTGGAAATGGGACAAAGTTGGTATGGACTTCATCACCGGCTTACCCAGGACCAGGAAAGGGAATAATGGTATCTTCATAGTCATTGATCGTCTTTCCAAAGTGGCTCACTTCCTTCTTGTTCGAGAGAGTATCACTGCTAGTCAGCTAGCTAATTTATATATTTCTCGAAAAGTGTCACTTCATGGTGTTCCACTAGAGATCAATTCAAACCGTGGAAGTCTTTTCACCTCTCGATTTTCAGAGAATTTCCAGACTGCCATGGGAACCCATCTTTCCTTCAGTACCGCTTTCCACCCTCAGTCGAGTGGTCAGGTGGGAAGGGTCAACCAGATTCTCGAAGACATGATTAGAGCTTGCGTTATCTCATTCGGTATGGATTGGGAGAAGTGCCTTCCTTTCGCCGAGTTTGCTTATAACAATAGCTACCTATCCAGTCTTAAGAAAGCACCCTTCGAGATTATTGATGGACGAAGATGAAAGACAATTCTTTGGACCAGATATGATCCAGGAGGCAGAAGAGCAAGTTCGCATTATTCATGAGAATTTGAAGACAGCCCAGTCTCCTCAAAAGAGTCAGTATGACCGTCGTCATAAAGAAGTAACCTATGAGGTTGACAAGAAGTCTTACCTTCAGGTTACTCCTTTGAAGGGTACCCATCGTTTTGGTATCAAGGGCAAGTTGGGTCCTCGTTACATTGGTCCTTTTAGCATTCTCGCTAAACGAGGAGAGGTTGCCTACCAGTTGGAACTACCCCCACATCTTTCCCGAGTCCATGATGTCTTCCACGTTTCACAACTCAGGCGTTGCTTCTCGGATCCTATCCGCGAAGTGGACCACGAGACGCTTGATCTCCAATACCCTGTTTGTATTCTTGATCAGGCAGAGCGTACAACTCAAAATTGGAACATCAGGTTTCTCAAGGTTCAGTGGTCTCATCATTCCGAGAGAGAAGCTACTTGGGAGCGAGAAGATCGTCTTCGACTTGAGTACCCCACACTCCTCCCGCCGACTCCTGAATCTCGGGATGAGATTCTTTTGAGTGGGGGCGAGTTGTCACATCCCTAGTCTGATATGCACTTAGGCTAGCTATCTATGTTGCATCATGTTTAAATTTCATTTAAATTTGAAATGGGGGTTGATCGAAACCCTAGCACCAAATTAAATTAAATAGGTTCAAATGAAATCTATTTCAATGAACCCAAAGTGCCCTTCAAAAATGTTCATGATTTATGGCACAAGGTGAAAACCTAAACCAAAAATGGTGCATGTTTTTCCAGGACATAAATGGACTTTGAATTAATACAATAAGTATTTGAGTTGGGGCTATAAATTTCTATAAAATATTTAATAGCTCCAATAATTCTGAAACTTTATGTGGGGCTCTGGATTAATTCAGTTAGCATCCACAATAATTTTCAGAATTTACAAAAATGGTTTGGTTTCAAAACTAAATCAAAACAAATTGAAGAAAATTAGAAAACAAAAAAGGAAATCTTACCTGGGCTAACTTACCTGGCGGCTTAGTCGAACCGGCCCAGCCCACTGGCCAGTGCCAGTCATCTTCAACCTCTGCCAGTAGGCAGAGGGAGAGACAACGCATGCAGCCGAGCGCGCCACCTACTGCTTCGCGCTGGTGAGCTCTCCCTCGTCCTCATCCCGCGTCGTGGACGTGCTATGGACGCCCTGAACCTCCTCCCTCTCACTTTATTCATTCTCCCCTCCTCGCCACTCGTCTTCCACCTCGAGCCCAAGAGCCCCATGATCGCGCCGCCATCGTTCTCGCGCCTACCCTCACCACCTCGACGCCTCACCGTGTCCAGAGGATCCGCCGCATCACCCTCGCCCTCTCCACCGAGCCACACAACGCCGGGAGCCTTGCTTCACCCTCAACACCATCGTCTTCTTCCTCGGTCGTCCGAGATTGCCGCCGCCCGTACGTCGCCGTCCGTGACTCCCCGAGCCCGCTGAAACCGCCTATGACTTCGCCGTGAGCTCACGGACCTTTTCTCCTAACCCCGTGGCCTATCGCTCACCGTAGACGCCGATTCACAGACAACCGAATTGCGCCGCCGCATGAGCTCATCGCCGACGCAGCTTCGGTGACCATTTGGTCACCCCGGCACGCCCATCTAATTCGCAGCAACGCGTATAGTCTTGCTCGCACCCCGGCTTGTTTGTTTGCACACCGCAGCACCGAACCCGTGAGCTCCCGAACGTCAGCCGCCGCACACATGGTCGCCGTCATCGAATCCGACCACCTCAGGCCCGGACACCACCACCGTTCGATGCGCGCGAGCGTGAGCTTTCCGAAGAGCCCAGCCACGCTTCGAACTAAGCCCTGTGGAGAAATCCTAAGCTCCTCCATCGTCTTTGGCCTCGCTGGCGACGAGATGCCGGCCTAACCACTATTTGGTTAGCGCTAATGGCCTCCCCCGTGCCTATGACATGTGGGCCCAACCGCTGACCCTTTTTAATTAGTGCGAAAATTAACACTAACCACCACTGTTAACTGACTAGGTCACTGACCAGGGGGGCCACTGGTCAGGTTTGACTCTAGTCAGCGCTGCTGACTTGCTGACACAGGCATGATGCAGTGCTGACGCAATGAACCATTTTTGGATTATTTCTAATTTAGAAATGTTTGGAAATTCCAGAAAATTAGCTAAACTTCAAAAATTCATAGAAATTCAACCGTAGCTCAGAATGAAATAATTTATATATGAAAAATTATCAGAAAAATCCAAAGAATCCATTTGTAATATTTTCAGGCATGACAAACCAACTTATACCTACTGTATAAGTGAAAAAAACTAAATGGCATTTTGAATGCTTAACTTCGGAGTTGCATTTGAATCTTTGGTTAAAATGGACTTCATCTAAATTGAATGTTAGATGCATTAGCTCTAACCACATCATATCATCATGCCATGATCATGCATCATATTGTTGCATTTTATATGTATCGATTGTCTTCGGTACTGTCCTTCTTGATAGGTTCTGCCTGTGCGAGTGGCACCGACTACCTATCCGAGGAGCAGTGCTACCGTGTTGATATTCCAGGCAAGCAAACCCCCTTGGTCATTTCGATACAATCCCACTCTCTCACTCGTGCTCTCTTTTACTGCATTAGGACAACAATGATTCAACTATTACTTGTTGTGGTAGTTGAACCCATTCCTTTGCATGACCTGTCATTGTCACAGTAAATAGCTAAACCTTCCTAGCATGATTAGAAGTTTCTTGAACCATGTTGTGACTTCATCCATGCCATGCTTGCTATTGCTTAGAGTTGTGTCAGGTCTGATTCATCTAGGAATGAATTGGATTGTTGTGATCATGTTCTGATGTTAAGAGCTAAGTGTGTGAACACGATTTGGTAAAGGTAGCGATGAGAGGCCATGTAGGAGTACATGGTAGGTTGTCTCATTGAGACCGTCCTTAAGAACTGAGTTCTGTGTATGTTATCCAAGACTAGCTACTACCACACATTGGGCCCTGAAATATGACCCCTCTCGGCTTATTAACCGCCTTGATCTCTATCCAAGAGTTACAACTAGTTTCTGTGTTTGTAGGTTGTGCAATTTGTCTACCAAGTGGCACCTTGGTATCAGTGGGCTTGGGCCAGACTAGGCACAGTGGCCTGGTGTACCAAGCGTAGTTCCATCCAGCGAGGTGGACTTGGGAACCCTGCACACATCGTTTGGGGCCATAATGGAAACTTTGGCCAGACTTCCCTTGCGGGTTCAGCCTCAGATAGGCGATAAACCTGGATTAGAGTCTTGCGTGGTTAGTCAGGTTGTGACCGACACCCTCGCCAGGCTTCCGCTTGAAGGTTGCCGAGATACATGACGTGTATATGGTGGTAAGTGGTGAGAGCGTGTGTGAAGAAGTACACCCCTGCAGGGTTATGAAACTATTCGAATGGCCGCGTCCTCGGATATGGACTACTTGGAGACTTATATGGTTCATAGATAACTTGAAGTGGATACTCTAAAATGTGCAAGATAAGTGTGAGTGCTATTGATGGCCTTCTCGAAGGGAGACGGGAGAGAATCCATAGTGATGTATTGTTGTGGTGATTAGTGGACTCGTGTGCGCTCTCTTACCTCAAAGAATTACTGGTAGCCGTAGTACAGAATAGCCACTGAGTCAAAGCTGGTTTGCTGCAGCTAAACCCCACAACCCCCTTTATTGATACCTGATGCATATGTAGATAGTTCTGATGTAAGTCTTGCTGAGTACCTTTGGTCTCATGGGTGCTTAATTTATGTTTTTGCATAGGAGACCTTAGTCTCACTAGTGGCTTCTATGCGAATTTTGACGTTGACCGATTACCTTGGGAATCCCAGACAAAGGTCTGGTTCCTATGGAGGGTCTTGTAGATAGTCAGGCTTCTAGCCTTCTTTCTTTTCAGTTGTCTGTACTCAGACAAGCTTATGCTTTCGTTGCTTGTATGACTTTGTATGTTGGGTCCTGAGACCCTGTAACGCCCCGGACACACCCACCGGTGGTCGTTGCTCCTGGCGGGATCTAGACTGGCCCCACAGATCAATTCTAGTCTTTCCTGCGCACTTTGTCCTCACTCGTGCGTACCCGGGACCAATTTCCCGGTCGGTCACCCATCCTGAAATTACTTCAAGCTGAGCACGCTTAACTTTGGAGTTCTTTCCGAATGGGCTCCCGGAAAAGAAGGAATTCCTTATTGATATGAGTAGTATATCATCCCTAATAATCCAGGCTATCACATACACCCTCACTCAGAGGAACCGACGTCCTCGTCGGGCCACAGGAACGTTCCCTCTTGGCACATACGTCTGTGTATCCAGTCCGGCCATGTGCCATGCCGTGTGCCACGACGGGTCACAAACGTCATGCACAACATGACCGTGCACCTGTCCGCAAACATCCGTGTAACCACAAGGGTCGGCTCTGATACCAACTTCTAACGCCCCGGACACACCCGCCGGTGGTCGTTACTCCTGGCAGGATCTAGACTGGCCCCACAGATCAATACTAGTCTTTCCTGTGCACTTTGTCCTCACTCGTGCGCACCCGGGACCAACTTCCCGGTCGGTCACCCATCCTGAAATTACTCCAAGCTGAGAACGCATAACTTTGGAGTTCTTTCCGAATGGGCTCCCGGAAAAGAAGGAATTCCATATTGATATGAGTAGTCTATCATCCCTAATAATCTAGGCTATCACAGACCCATGCTTGTAATATCATGTTATGTATGGCTCTTCCGAGCCTTGTCTATACTTTGAGTCGTAGAGTTATGTTGTGATACCATGTTGTATCTACACATATCGTGCATATTGTGTGTATGTTTGAAATGCATCGGTATGTGTGGGGTTCAACACCTAGTTGTGTGCCTTTGGTAGCCTTCCTTACAGGGAAATGCCTCCTAGTGCTTCCACCGAGCCTTGGTAGTTCGCTACTCCTCTGGAACACATGGATTGACCGACATGTATCCATCTTAGCTCCTGTGTCTGTCTCTACGGGGAAATGTCACGCGTTGTTCCTTTAAGTCCTTGTAGCATGCTACGACTTGGGTTCATACGCTGATGACCGACACGTGCATTGCTGGATTACCTATGTATGTCCCTCTACGTTTGTGCCACCTTGGTTTACGACTAGTCATGTCGTCTCGGGTTCTCTGTCATATGCTAGCGACATAATCATATACGTGAGCCAAACGATGCAAATGGTCCCGGCCAAGGTAAAGGTGGCAGCCATGGGTTACCGAGCGTGAGGCCGCAAAATTATATGATGTGTTATAGGCTAGATCTGTGTGACCTAGGATCGGGGTCCTGACATCTGCCACATTCAGATCCGTATGTACTTTGCAAATATCTATGTCTCCATCCTTATTGTAATTACGAATGGAGTTGAAGCGGCGCTTGATGTGCTTGGTCTTCTTGTGAAACCTTGGCTCCTTGCCAATGGCAATGGTGCCAGTGTTGTCACAATAGAGAGTCATAGGATCTGATGCACTAGGTACCACTCCTAGATTAGACATGAACTCCTTCATCCAGACTCCTTCCTGCACTGCTTTCGAATCAGTTATATATTCTGCTTCACATGTAGATCCTACTATGACGCTCTGCTTGGAACTGCACCAACTGAGTGCTCCACCATTCAAAATAAATATGTATCCGGTTTGAGACTTTGAGTCATCCGGATAAGTGTCAAAGCTAGCATCGAAGTAACCCTTTACGACGAGCTCTTTATCAGCTCCATAAACTAGAAACACTTCCTTAGTCCTCTTTAGGTACTTAAGGATATTTTTTACCATTGTCCAGTGATCTACTCCTGGATCACTCTGGTACCTCCCTGCCAGACTTATGGAAAGGCACATATCAGGTCTGGTACACAGCATGGCATACATTATAGAGCCTATGGCTGAGGCATAGGGGACGACTTTCATCCTTTCTCTTTCTTCTGCTCAACTTCACACCTTGCAACACAGGCAAGAACCCCTTCTTTGGCTGGTCCATTTTGAACTTCTTCAAAATCTTGTCAAGGTATGTGCTTTGTGAAAGTCCTATCAGGCGTCTTGATCTATCTCTATAGATCTTAATGCCCAATATGTAAGCAGCTTCACCCAGGTCTTTCATTGAAAAACTCTTGTTCAAATAACCTTTTATGCTTTCCAGAAATTATATATCATTTCCAATCAATAATATGTCATCCACATACAGTATTAGAAATGCTACAGAGCTCCCACTCACTTTCTTGTAAATACAAGCCTCTCCATCTATGTAATCATGTGTGAGAGTTATATAATAAAGAGTAGTTTGAGTTTTGCTTCTTTACTTTTATGTTTCAATCTTAGCAATAAAAGAATGAAAAGATCATATGCTAATCCCTTGGGGAGGTAATGACTTTACATAAAAAAGGTGTAGTTGGTAAAATTTATTGGAAATTGACAAACATAGCATTGGTCATTGATGCAATTCATGAAAGATTAATAAAGGAAAAGAGGATTCACATATATATATACTATCTTGGACATCTTTTATGATTGTGAGCCCTCATTAAATATTCTATGTCAAAGAGTTGACGTTGGACAAGGAAGACAACTTAATGAGTTATGTTTGCTTATATTCACATAGAAGTTATATTGTCATGGATCCTCTAACATGTGGTGCTTGCCCACTGTCTTTTGCTAGCCAAAAATCCGCACTAAGTAGAGATACTACTTGTGCATCCAAAACCCTTGAGCCCAGCTTCATGCCATTAGAGTCCACTATATCTACCTATGGATTGAATAAGATCCTTCAAGTAAGTTGTCATCGGTGCATAAAGCAATAAAAATTACCCCTAAATATGTCAGAACTTTTATTTTAAGGGAAAATAAGCTTTGTACGAACTTGTGATGGTAAAGAAATACAAGCGACAGACTGCATAATAAAGGTTGCTATCACAAGGGGCAATATAAAGTGACGTTCCTTTACATTAAGAGTTTGCACATCCAAAAATAAAAGAGCGCATGACAACCTCTGCTTCCCTCTACGAAGGGCCTATCTTCTACTTTTCTTTATTTACTTTTATGCAAGAGTCAACAGTGTTCCTCTCTATTTCGTTTTTATTTTTTCTATTGGCAAGCATCATGTGGTGGGGAAAGATCTAGGCACATATATCCAGTTGGATGTAAGTGATCATGAGTTACACTACAAAAAAAAGACACATCCGTGACATTATGGCCCGAACGAAAACTTTTTCTGTCATGGTTGTGACACTTCTATGACAATAATTGTGACAAAAAAACGTATCATCATAGATGTGGTGGGCTCCTACTTCTATGACAAAAAATTATGACACAAAATGGGCTTTTCGTCCTGGGCGGGCCGGAGATGCACCCGCATGACATTCTTTGGGCCATCCATGACATAGAAAATCGTGGTAGAAGTGAGGTCGAGGAAATTTTCGGGGAGTTCCCGGTTACGGTGGGTGGTCGGGGCCGAGCGATGCAGTGTGGTTTGCGCGTTTCTCTCGTACGCGCGCGTGTGTGCGAGGCGTTCGCTAACTGAACCCGAGCGAGGCGTTTTCTTACTGAACCCGAGCGATCGCACTAGCTACATACTAAAGCCGATCGATCCCTTCGCTGCTAACTGAACCCGAGCGATTCCTTCGCTGCTAACTGAAGCCGGTCGAGCCCCCGTACGTGCGAGACATAGCCAGTTGGGTTGCCTCTCGATGAACAGTGCCCGTTGCTGCCGCGCGCGCGATACATATAGACACGAGTCGAGACGCATCGATCGAGCCGGTTGGTTGGCTGTGGATTAACAGTTCCCATTGCTGCCGCCCGCTCCTACGCCCCATCCCAGTCAGTGGGGGTTGGATGAACAGGACCCCGTGGTAGTAGGCGGTTGCCGCACGCTGGATGAACAGGACCCCGAGGAGGCCGCCACACCCCAGCTGGTTGGGGGTGGATGAACAGGACCCCGTGGAGGCTGGATGAACAATAGCCAGTGGAGGCTGGAAGAAGTCGACGGTGGATGAACAGTAGCTAGTGGAGGCTGGAGGAGGTCGGCCATGGATGAACAGTAGCCCGTGGAGTCCCGTTTTGCGATACGCCACACCCCTCCCGATGAACATGACCCCGTTTCGACCGTAGGTATTTGGGGAGAAGTCTGTTTCCTCCGTTTAGCGGTACGCCAGAGCCCTCCCGATTAACAGGACCCCGTTTCGACCGTAGGCGCTCGAAGGGAAGTCCGTTTCCTCCGTTTTGCGGTACGCCAGACCCCCAGCCGATGAACATGACCCCGTTTCGGCTGTTCAGTCCAAGCCAGTTGGCTCCCGATGAACAGGATGCGTTTCGACCCAGTCGCTTGGCTCCTGATGAACACGATGTTGTTTCCTCCGTTCCGACCCTGCCGGTTGGCTGACGATGAACAGGAGGTCATTGCTGTCGTCCATTGCCTCTCTCCATGTAGATGAGCCCTGGCCGTACCTATGCACGAGTACGCGTTCGAGACCCCGCCCGTATATGTATGTACGTGGCTGTATTTTTTGTGATGTGGTTGTCCGTACGTATGTGCACATGATTTAGACGGGGCTGCCTGAACTGCTATGTTGGGGGCTCTACTACGACACGTGCCACTCCTTACACACACACGGTTCATCGTTGCAGAGAAACCGATCGACCAGTATGTACGTACACGTTCGCGACCAGACAGACCACGCTATGTACGCTTCGACTGGGTGGGTCCTAGCTGTCAGGGAGGATAAGGAGGCACTTTCCTTGCGTGCGAAGATATAGCTGGAGGGTCCTAGCTGTCTGGGGGAAGAATCATTTTTTTACGTGTAATAAGGAGGCACTTCCATGCATGCGAAGATGTAGCTGGTGGGTCCTAGCTGTCAGGGGGAGGAAACATTTTTTCCCGTGTAATAAGGAGGCACGTCCTTGCGTGCGACCATGGACCTCGTGGGTCCCAGCTGTCAGCCTCTCCACGTACAGTCCTCTTCCGTTGGATGTCGTTCATTGACCGCATTGACGACGCTGTACCGAGGAGCCGAGGAACACAAGGCAATGGTTGCCCACGCGGAGGGAAGTACGAGGGTTTATTGGTTTGGCTGCGGTGTGAGGCTGCCGTCGCCAGAAAGTAACAGAAGGTGTGGGTGAGTAGAGGGATGGCCTGGCCAGCGGTGGGAGTAGCGTGGGGCGGTGAGGCCTGCGCGGCAGCACAGCTGGCCATGGGAGGCAAGAGCAGGCGGTCCCGCCGGCACTGGTTTGGGCGGCTGGAGCAAGAAGATCAAAGATTGAAGAAGCAGCACGGCCGTTGGATTAACATCCAACGGTCACTGCTGCTAGAATCGTTTATTGACTAAGTTGACAAAGCCCTACGTACGTGTCAACTTGGTAGGCCCACAAGTCAGCCTCCAAATCAGGTGCGTCCCAGCTAGCAGGGGGAGGAATCATTTTTCTTGCACGTAATAAGGAGGCACTTCCTTGCGTGCGACCATGGACCTCGTGGGTCCCAACTGTCAGCCTCTCCACGTACAGTCCTCTTCCAATGGTTGCCGTTCTTTGACTGCGTTGACGACGCCGTGCCGAGAGCACCAAGGCGGTGGACAACGGAAGGCCTAGTAAGGGAACGATCCAGAGATGAGGAAGACTTGGTAGTGGTTGCCCACGCAGAGGGGAGTATGAGGGTTTACTGGTTCGGCTGCGGTGTGAGGCTACCGTCGCCGGAGAATAACAGGAGGTGTGGGTGACTAAGGTGTGGGTGACTAGAGGGATGGCCTGGCCAGCGATGGGAGTAGGGTGGAGCGGTGAGGACTGCGCGGCAGCACAGCTAGCCACGGGAGGTGATACGTCTCCGTCGTATCTATAATTTTGGATTGTTTCATGCCATTATCCTACATTTTCCACATACTTTTGGCAACTTTTTATATGATTTCTTGGACTAACATATTGATCCACTGCCCAGTTCCTGTTTGTTGCATGTTTTTGTTTCTCAGAAAATCCATATCAAATGAAGTCCAAACGTGATAAAAATTTATGGAGATTTATTTTGGAATATATGTGATTTTTGGAAAAAAGAATCAATGCGAGAGGATGCCCGAGGGGGCCACAACCTCAGAGGGCGCGCCCCCTACCCTGGGTGTGCCCAGCAGGCTTGTGGATACCCCGTAAGGCGGTTGGGGCCATTCTTCTGCCGCAAGAAAGATAATATCCAGAAGAAAATCCCCTCAAAATTTCAGCCCAATTGGAGATACAGATCTCTGGAAATTTAAGAAATGGTTTTCGGCTAGAAAACAGGAACGCGAAACAGAAGAGAACAGAGAGAGAGATCCAATCTCGGAGGGGCTCCTGCCCTCCGGGAGACATGGCGGCCATGGACCAGAGGGGAAACTCTCCTCCCATCTAGGGGGGAAGCCAAGGAAGAATAAGAAGGAGGGGCTCTCTCCCCCTCTCTCCCGGTGGCGCCGGAATGCCGCCGGGGCAATCATCGTGACAGCGATCTACACCAACAACTTCGCCGCCGTCAACACCAACTCTCTCCCCCTCTATACAGCGGTGTAACACCTCTTCTCCCCGCTGTAATCTCTACTTAAACATGGTGCTTAACGCTATATATTATTATCCAATGATATGTGGCAATTCTATGATGTTTGAGTAGATTCGTTTTGTCCTATGGGTTGATTGATGTTCGTGATTGGTTTGAGTTGTATGTTTTATTTTGGCGCTGTCCTATGGTGCCCTCCGTGTCGTGCAAGCATGAGGGATTCCCACTGTAGGGTTTGCAATACGTTCATAATTCTCTTATAGTGGGCGGCTAGAGTGACAGAAGCTTACACCCGAGTAAGGAGGTTGTTGCGTATGGGAGTAAAGGGGACTTGTTACTTAATGCTATGGTTGGGTTTTACCTTAATGATCTTTGGTAGTTGCGAATGCTTGCTAGAGTTCCAATCAAAAGTGCATATGATCCAAGTACGAAAAGTATGTTAGCTCATGCCTCTCCCTCATATAAAATTGCAATAATGATTACCGGTCTAGTTATCGATTGCCTAGGGACAAATCATCTTCTTGTGTTACAAAAGCTTTCTACTAAACAACTAACTTTTATTATCTTCCAATTTACTCGTAGTTTTATTCTTGCTAAGTAATTCTAGTTTTATTCTTGCAAACTTATCCTATTACACCTACAAAGTAGTTTTATTCTTGTTATAGGTAAAGCGAACGTTAAGTGTGCATAGAGTTGTATCGGTGATCAATAGAACTTGAAGGGAATATAAATTCTACCTTTAGCTCCTCGTTGGGTTCGACACTCTTATTTATCGAGAAAGGCTACAACTGATCCCCTATACTTGTGGGTTATCAAGACCTTTTTCTGGCGCCGTTGCCGGGGAGCAATAGCGTGGGGTTGATATTCTCGTGTGTGCTTGTTTGCTTTATCACTAAGTAGATTTAATTTTCTGTTATAAGTTGTTTTATATCTTTAGTTATGGATATGGAACATGAAACACCAAAAAAAATTAGTTGTACTTGCTACTCATGGAGATGGGGAACCTCCTAAAACCCTCGATGCTAGTTATGTGGAAAACATTAAATACTACTTTGATAATCCTGATAAATCTCCATTCAACTTGATAATGGGAGATACTTTGGATCAACGGGAATACTTTAGGGATTATCGCTTGTCTCAAAAAGGGAAACTCTTATGGGATCAAATTAAAATGCTGCGTTGGTATGCTTGGAATTTATGCTTAAGGTGTGATTATACTTGTTGCTCTAAGTTGAAGGCTCCACACCTTTCCTTTCAATGTGAATTTAATGATAATGAAACCTTGGCTTCTTATGCTAATGGTATATATGATTACTATGATGTGGAACTAATAGAAGAATTTGTTACTTTTACGGGTGCTTATGAATATAAATCTTTGTTTGAAAAGTATGAAGATTGTGATGCTGCTATTTACAGATCTGAAAATTATTCTATACTTAAATATTGCCATGATAATTAGGAATATAATGCCTATATTGATGAGTTTATTGAGAAAGTCTCCGTTGTCCAAGAAGAGACTAATATTTTGCAGGCTCCTATGGAAGAAGAAATTGATGACACTGTGAGCTCATTGGATGAAAAAGATGAGGAGGAGAGCGAAGAACAAAGGGAGGAAGAGTGGATTGATCACCCGTGCCCACCTTCTGATGAGAGTAACTCTTTATCTCATACATTGTTTAATTTCCCTTCGTGCTTACCGAAGGATGATTGCTATGATCCCTTGGATTCGTATGAAATATCCCTTTTTGATGAACTTGATGCTTGCTATGGTTGTGGCCATGATGCCAATTTGAATGATGCTTTTGGAGATGAACTTGCTATAGTTCCTTATGTTAAACATGAAATTGTTGCTTTTGCACCCACAAATGATAGTCCTATTATCTTTTTGAATTCTCCCAACTACACTATATCGGAGAAGTTTGCACTTATTAAGGATTATATTGATGGGTTGTGTTTTACTATTGCACATGATAATTTTGATAATTATAATATGCATGTGCTTGCTGCTCCTACTTGCAATTATTATGAGAGAGGAACTACATCTCCGCCTCTCTATGTTTCCAATACGATAAAATTGCAAGAAACTGTTTATGCTATGTATCGGCCTTTATTATGTGTGCATGGATTGTTCTTTTATGACATGCCGATGCATATGAAAAGAGTTAGACTTCGTCATTGCATGATATATGTTGCTTTGTGCTCACTACTAAATTACAAATAATTGTTAATTAAAACTGGCTTTGATATACCTTGGGATCCGGGTGGATCGATAGCATGAGCACTTTATGCCAAGCTTAATGGCTTTAAAGAAAGCGCTGCCTGGGAGACAACTTGGAAGTTTTAGAGAGTCATTTTATTCTGTTGTGTGCTTTTAAAAAAAGTTTAAAAACAAAAAAAATATAGAGGGGAACCTAAAACTTTTCAAAAAGAAAAGTGAAAGTGAGAAAGACGAACACCGTTGAAGTGGGGCACGTCCTTGAACTTTGTTCATGCCCATGGAAACTTTGTGAATCTTGATTACAGAAACTTTTCAACAAAAATAATTATCCCTTTGTACAAATCCATTGTATTATAAAAATAATGTGCCAAGATTTACCTTTAGGATGTTTAAATTGCTTGTTTGGTGCGTGTTGTGAAAAAACAGAAACTTTTGCTGTAGTGTTTGAATCTCTATATTTTAGTGTAACATGCAAAAATTCTGAAGTTTATACACATTACTGCTATGCAAATTATTTATTTTTTCCTAATTTTTCAGAATTTTTGGAGTTACAGAAGTATATGTTTCATTTGCATCTTTACAGACTGTCCTGTTTTCACAGATTGCTGTTATAGTTTCTTTATTTGCGTATGTTTGAAATCTTGTTGAGCCCCATTGATTTGGGAGCCATAGAATTGTGATAGCATATAGTGGGTAATGTTTGATTATAATTATACAATAATGTTACAGCAGTACATGATGGGATTTGATGTTATATGTAATAACCCCTCTAATAAAAAGTTCGGTTAAGTTTTGTGTGGATGAAGTGTTCGAAGATCAACGAGGTATCGATATGAGGAGAATAAGGAGAGGCAAGAGTTCAAGCTTGCGGATGCCTGAGGCACCCCAAGTAAATATTCATGGATACTCGAGCTTCTAAGCTTGGGGATGCCCCGGAAGGCATCCCATCTTTCTTCAACAATTATCGGTATGTCTCGGTTTTTGTTTCGTTCACATGACATGCGTAAATTCTTGGAGCGTCGTGTGCTTTTTATTTTTTATTTTAATAATGCAACATGCTGGTATGAGATAGTCCTTGGTTGATTTATAGAATGCTCTTTGCACTTCACTTATATCTTTTGAGTATGGCTTTATAGAATGCTTCATGTGCTTCACTTATATCATTTGAAGTTTGGATGCCTGTTTCTCTACATATAGAAAACCGTTATTTGTAGAATGCTATTTTGCTTCACTTATATTTATTAGAGAATGGGCAAGTCTTTTGTAGAAAGAATTAAACTCTCATGCTTCACTTATATCTATTTAGAGAGTCAACAGGAATTGGTCATTCACATGGTTAGTCATAAAATCCTACATAAAACTTGTAGATCACTGAATATGATAAGTTTGATTCCTTGCAATAGTTTTGCGATATTGAGATGGTAATATGTTGGAGGTACTATTGAATTATTGTGGTTTAGTAAGAATATTGGTGTTAAGGTTTGTGATTCCCAAAGCATGCACGTATGGTCTGTCGTTATGCTAAGAAATTGGAGCATGATTTATTATTGATTGTCTACCTTATGAGTGGCGGTCAGGGACAAGCGATGGTCTTTTCCTACCAATCTATCCCCCTAGGGGCATGCGTAGTAGTACTTTGCTTCGAAGGCTAATAAACTTTCGCAATAAGTATGTGAGTTCTTTATGACTAATGTGAGTCCATGGATTATACGCACTCTCACGTTTTCGTAATTTGCTAGCCTCTTCGGTACCGTGCATTGCCCTTTCTCACCTCGAGAGTCGGTGCAAACTTCGCCGGTGCATCCAAACCCCGTGATATGATACGCTCTATCACACATAAGCCTCCTTATATATATCTTCCTCAAAATAGCCACCATACCTACCTATCATGGCATTTCCATAGCCATTCCGAGATATATTGCCATGCAGCTTCCATCATCATCATAAACATGACTTGAGCATTCATTGTCATATTGCTTTGCATGATCCTAAGATAGCTAGCATGATATTTTCATGGCTTGTCCGTTTTTTGATATCTTTGCTACGCTAGATCATTGCACATCCTAGTACACTGCCAAAGGCATTCATATAGAGTCATATTTGTTCTAGTATTGAGTTGTAATTTTTGAGTTGTAAGTAAATAGAAGTATGATGATCATCATTATTAGAGCATTGTCCCAGTGAGGAAATAAATAAAAAGAAAAAAAAGGCCAAAAAGATCCCACGAAAAAAAGAAAGAAAAGGAAAGAAAAAAGGAAAAAAGGAAAAAAAGAAAAAGAAAAAAATGAGAGAAAAAGAGAGAAGGGGTAGTGTTACTATCCTTTTCCATACTTGTGCTTCAAAGTAGCACCATGTTTTTCATATAGAGACTCTCCTATGTTGTCACTTTCATATTTTTCATTATAGAATTTGGCTTGTATATTCCGATGATGGGCTTCCTCAAATGCCCGAGGTCTTCATGAGCAAGCAAGTTGGATGCACACCCACTTAGTTTTTATTTTGAGCTTTCATACACTTATAGCTCTTAGTGCATCCGTTGCATGGCAATCCCTACTCCTCGCATTGATATCGATTGATGGGCATCTCCATAGCCCGTTGATCCGCCTAGTTGAAGCGAGACTTTCTCCCATTTTGACTTCTCCTGATTAATCTCTACCATTATATTCTATTCCACCCATAGTGATTGCCATGCAATGGATTCTTGCGCTCATGTATTGCGTGGGGGTTGAAAAAGTTGAAGCGCATTAAAAAGTATGAACCAATTGCTCGGCTTGTCATCGGGGTAGTGCATGATAAATAGTTTATGTTAAGAAGATGGAGCATGACAAGATTATATGATTTTGTAGGGATAACTTTCTTTAGCATTTTTATTTTGAAAGGCATGATTGTTTGTTGGTATGCCTGAGTATTGATGTCTTTATATCAAATTATAGACTATTGCTTTGAATCACTCGTGTCTTAGTATTCATGCCAAGATTAGACTATATGATCAAGATTATGCTAGGAAGCATTCCACATCAAAAATTATCTTTTTATCATTTACCTACTCGAGGACGAGCAGGAATTAAGCTTGGGGATGCGCTGATACATCTCTGTCATATCTATAATTTTTGATTGTTTCATGCCATTATCCTACAATTTTCACATACTTTTGGCAACTTTTTATATGATTTCTTGGACTAACATATTTATCCAGTGCCTAGTGCCAGTTCGTGTTTGTTGCATGTATTTAGTTTCGCAGAAAATCCATATCAATCAAAATCCAAACGCGATAAAAATTTACGGAGATTTATTTTGGAATATATGTGATTTTTGGAAAAAAGAATCAACGCGAGACAATGCCCGAGGGGGCCACAAGCTTAGAGGGTACGCCCCCTACCCTGGGCGCGCCCAGCAGGCTTGTGGCTACCCCGTAAGGCGGTTGGGGCCATTCTTTTGCCGCAAGAAAGATAATATCCAGAAGAAAATCCCCTCAATTTTCAGCCCAATCGGAGTTACGGATCTCCGGGAATTTAAGAAACGGTTTTCGGCCAGAAAACAGGAACGCGAAACAGAAGAGAACAGAAAGAGATCCAATCTTGGAGGGGCTCCTACCCTCTGGGAGCCATGGCGGCCATGGACCAGAGGGGAAACTCTCCTCCCATCTAGGGGGGAGTCCAAGGAAGAAGAAGAAGAAGGAGGGGGGCTCTCTCCCCCTCTCTCCCGGTGGCGCCGGAACGCCACCGGGGCAATCATCGTGACAGCGATCTACACCAACAACTTCACCGCCGTCAACACCAACTCTCTCCCGCTCTATGCAGCGGTGTAACACCTCTTCTCCCTGCTATAATCTCTACTTAAACATGGTGCTTAACGCTATATATTATTATCCAATGATATGTGGCAATTCTATGATGTTTGAGTAGATTCGTTTTGTCCTATGGGTTGATTGATGATCGTGATTGGTTTGAGTTGTATGTTTTATTTTGGTGCTATCCTATGGTACCCTCCGTGTCGCGCAAGCGTGAGGGATTCCCGCTGTAGGGTTTGCAATACGTTCATAATTCCCTTATAGTGGGCGGCTAGAGTGACAAAAGCTTACACCCGAGTAAGGGGGTTGTTGCGTATGGGAGTAAAGGGGACTTGTTACTTAATGCTATGGTTGGGTTTTACCTTAATGATCTTTGGTAGTTGTGTATGCTTGCTAGAGTTCCAATCAGAAGTGCATGTGATCCAAGTACGGAAAGTATGTTAGCTCATGCCTCTCCCTCTTATAAAATTGCAATAATGATTACCGGTCTAGTTATCGATTACCTAGGGACAAATCATCTTCTTTTGTTACAAAAGCTTTCTACTAAACAACTAACTTTTATTATCTTCCAATTTACTCATAGTTTTATTCTAGCTAAGTACTTCTAGTATTATTCTTGCAAACTGGGCTAGTCATGTGGTAAACATAAAATAAAAGACTGGTTATTGAAATCTTCAAACTATTTTTAATCCCGAAATTTCGAGCCTGATAAAAACAAATTTTAAAATATATTTAAATTATGTTAAAATCCAATGAAATATCAAATATCAAAAAATAAAATAAAATTCGCAATTTGAAACTAATTTCCCATTTGATGTGTTTTTTATATATTTACACCCCATTTCATATTACTCATAAATTTACAGCCTTTTTTTATGGCCAGGCCGAATGTATCCCTCGTCGTCTTGAAAGATTTGCAGCCCAGCAGGGCAGGGAAAAGGAAATTGCCCTGTGTAATGTAATGTACGAAAAAAAGGTGCGCTGGTCATTTTCACAGACAAAAAAATAGTTGGGCTCGTCATGTTGTAAATAAAGCCTGGGCTAGACGGGCCACAGACACTGCACAGCCCAGTTGATACCCTGCTCCATCTCAACAACAACAACAACAACAACAACAAAAAACTGCTCGAGCTACTGGGTCCCAGGTGTCAGTCACTCCTTGTGCAATTCTTTCGTTTATTGACTACATTGAAAATGCCGTAGGTCCCGAATGTCAGCAAACCATTAAGAGGAAGAATTTTTTTCATGTAATAAGGAGGAACTTGCTTGCGTACGGCTATGGACCTGGGGGTCCCTACTGTCATCCTCTCCACATACAGTCCTCACCGATTCCTGTCGTTTGTTGACAGTTGCTCGTTGTGCAATTCTCTCATTTATTGACTACGTTGACAATGGGGTGGGACCAAGATGTCAGGAAACCATTAGGAGGAAGCATTTTTTTGGCTTGTAATAAGGAGGCACTTGCTTGCGTACTACCATGACCCTGGTGGGTCCCTACTATCATCCTCTCCACGTACAATCATCTCCTGATTCCTCTCGGTTGTTGACCATGTTGACAACACCAGAAACGGTGCCGCGGCGAGGGAAACAAAGCAGAGGACGACGGCGAGGCCTCGGACGGGAACGAAAAGGGGCCGTGGAAGATGTGACAGTGTGGTCAGAAGCGGAGGGGAGTACGAGGGTTGGTGAGGGGTGGGGATGCCGTCGCCGGAGAATAACAGGAGGTGGGGGTGTAGAGGGATGGCCTGGCACCGGTTAGGGTACGGTGGGACAATGATGAGTGCGCGGCTTCGCAGCAAGCCGCGGAAGGCGGGAGCAGGCGATCCCGCCAGCGTTGGTTTGGTTTGGGTGGCTGGAGCCTGGAGGAAGAAGACAAGAGATTGAAAAAGCACGACAGACGTTGGATTGACATCCAACGGCTTAAGCTGCCACAATCGTTTGTTGACTAAGTTGACAAAGCCTTGTGTACGCGTCAACCTAGTAGGCCCACAAGTCAGCCTCTGAATCCGTGGCAGACAAATACAGCCCATTTAAAAAAATAACAGCCCATTCCAAACATTCAATCGAAAAGTTCAACATTCAGAGCAAAGTAACAGGTCTGATTCAGAGATAGAGTACTGAACTTCCACGTTGACAACCATCATAGCAAACTTAACTATCTATTCCCATTAATACTCGAGTTTAGAAAAACTAACATACTCTTAGCTAACTAGACGATGCCGGCCGCCATCTGCGGCACACGCCAAACGCCGGCACTGACGTCCTCCTCCTCACCTCGGACTTGGCAGAGGTGCGATAGGGCGCGTTGCTCGTGCCCGTTGGCCCTTTCCATGCCGGCATGGTCTACCGAAGCTTCGGCTTCTAAGCGGGAAACCCACTTGACGAGCTGGTAGTAAAATTCAGCGTCGCGCACGCATGCGTGCCTGACAGCCTTTAGGGCTATTCGCCGGGCGCCGGCCTCCACGTAGTCGGCCCAGTTGCGGGCACTCTGCTCGCGACGTAGAGCGGCAGTGCACTGCTCCTCCTCCATGCTCTGCTGGTGGCACAAATCGGTGGTACGCTGCTCCTCCGCCATGCGGTCACGCTCCAAGGCATTCTCATATTCCGCATTTCCATCTAAAGACCACCAGAATGCCTCCTCCCTCTGTCTGCCTTCCCGTGAAAAACCGAACACTAACTCCGGTGGTGAGCGCCTCTTGCGTCACCTATTGCTACCGTATGGGGGCATGACGGATGTGGCGAGAGTGAGGGCAAGTGGTGAGCGACGTCGGGCCGGTGGGGTCTTGTGAGGATAGGGTGCGTTGGGTGAAGGTGCCACCAGAGCACGCCGGGAACCAGTAATTATAGGCGGACGATAGGTAAACCGGCGTGTCACGGGAAACGCGACGGTCATCGGAATTCAATGCATAAGAAGGCATGGCTTAGCGCGCCAGCTTGCCGTGGAAAACAGGAAAAACTGAAATTATGACTGTGCCATACTTCCGTCCTGTCCCGTCAGTGCTGGGTCGCACATCGGCATGACGGTCAAATGAGTGCACTCGATTCATCCAGATGAGGTACGTGCGTGATCTGCTGGTTATTCGTGTAGGATCGAGTCGGTCGGATAGTGTACATGTAGAATCGCAATAGCTGATGAACGTTCGCTGGGAGAGAAGGCATTTGCGAATGTTTTTGCTGGCAGTTTCTTCAGATTCGCATGGCATCTTCTTCAGAACAGCATGTCAGTTTCTTCAGAGGAAGGCATTTTTATTCTAAAAACCGCCACACTTGGATCTTGCATCGCAACTAAAACTACCAGGAGTGTATTAGTAGGCTAGCTAGTGATCGATCAGTAACCTGTAAACACTGAGCGAAGAGAAATAAAGAAGATGTTGGACCATTTGGTGCGAGAGGAATGCTAGGGTGTTCCGGCACAAGTCTACTCTTCCGTCCATCCTATTGTTAAACATCCAGTCTGAGGCAAAACTTTGGGTCACCGCGGGCGCAAAACATTTGGGTCACATCATGCCGGGAGAGTAGTGTCTTTGTAATTTCTGTCTGGCTTTTCTTTGTAAAAGCAATTGTGAACTCCTTCTTAATTAATGCATGAGGCAAATCTTTTGCCTCCGTTTCGAAAAAAAGAAAACACAGAGCGAAGAGAAAAAAGGAACTGTTGTGCAGAGTAGTAAGAACCGATCCATTCTAAATGTTCACACCAGACTCACAGACCTGGCTTAGTAATATGTTCACATTAATAGCCCAAATTCACAACCAACTAGTACGATTCCCATACATAAGATCAACATGTTTATGCATCTCAATGATTCACAGATCATACACAATACATCTGTTCTTGCTACCAACATGGAAGCTTCTCTGGGCCAACATTCAGTACAGAGTGAAAGACAAATTTGTTTGTAAAGTCTACATTTCCTCTTGCAAACGTAAGTGGTTTCACCAACAGATGGAACCATGAGAATCAAACACACATGATGGAGGAACATCCACTGAAATATGTTATGGTCATCTGTCGATCACACGACAAGACTATTTTTGGAATTCAACTTTAAGTTTGGCAAGATGATGCCCATTGGATAACCAGACCAGAGCAATGAAGCACCTAGTGTTGGCCAATAAATAGTACAGTGATACTTTTGTGCAGTCCATGCAGTGACTATCCAATCCTTCTGTGTCTATTTTCAAATGGCACTACATGCAGTGACTATCCTATTCTTTTGTGCAGTTCCACACAAATTGAGGTCCCTGTGTTTGTTTGCCAAATAGCAACGAGCAGACATCTGTTTGCACAAATATCAAGCAGCTAGTTAACATATACTCCACCTTGTATTTTCGGTTTAACCATGTCTCTGCTAGTCGTTTCCGCCTAGCATCTGTCATGTTTTGCATTGGACAATTTGATACTGAATTGATTTGCTAGTACAGAGCAGAAATATAGCGCCTATTCTTCATCAGACCAAGGATATCCATGTTTGCAGGGATGGAAGAGGTGAAATCGATACAACCAAAAGTGAGCATCCAATCATTGATTCATGTCCTGCACCACCAATGGAGGTCCACCCTGGCAATAAATTTACATGCAAACCACTAATATTACTATCTAATGACAGTACAAAAACAGAAGCAAGATAGTAGCAAAACCATGTACCTAGGTAATGAACAGCTCATAGTGCCACCAATTGGATATAACTATTTGCAGAAAATAATGGTCATAATGTTGAACCATCTGGACTTTTTGTGCAGTTCCACTAAAATCGAGCATCCCTGTTTGCACAGATATTGAAAGTGTGATTAAAAGTGGCACTAGTTGAAGCATAGACTCACAAATTTAAGCATTCCAAATTTCTTAATGGGAAAAGGTAGCAAGATAGTTTCTAACCACCTGTTCAAAGGAATAAACAAGGCAACAGCGACGGATGTCATGAAGGCATACATAGTATTTTGTGAAAGATTGAACCATTGCTGACCTTTCCTCTTCTTTTAACAATTTTTTGTGCAGTTCAACTAAAATAAAATGCCATCACCACCTTGACATTTCGGTGAAACTGTACAAAAAAATTGACTTACCATTACATCATGATGTTAGATATGTAATCAATAGGCAATAGAGACAAAAATGCAGACCTCCTCCGATAACATAATGAACATTAATTTTAACAAAGGTGTGACTAGCTTTGCCGGCATAATTTGAAGAATTCTACACCCTTTGTTCCTTAATATAAAACGTTTTCGCAGTTCGATTTAATGTACCAAAACGCCTTGTATTTTGAAAGAGAGGTAGTAGTTTTCCTCCCTTTCTTTCCTTTTTCAATTTATTGGTGGCATTAGACTGACTGCGGCATTACTTAAAAGTGGCACCACTTTAGTAATAGCATAATTTTACCGGTGGCGTTATACTAACAAAAAAAAGTGGCAATATTAGCATGGTGTTGGCTGTGTGCATCCTAGCTGTGGAGAGGCCGAGTGTGTGCTCACTGTGTTATGTATCTTCTTGATGCTCCGTTTTGAGCCAACAAAATCCACCCTTTGTCGAAAAAGTACAATGTACCTCCACGGACGCATAGAGTGGTGAAACAGGGATGGTTGCCTAGAGCAACAAATATCCAAGCAGCATATCTGGATTACGTCCCATTTTTGTTCTCTTTAGCCACCTTTTTCCTATGTGAGGACAACAAACCTATCGACCTGGTCATTCTCTATTGCGTTGTCCTGCCTTTCTTTCCTTTTTCAACTAAGAGACAAGAGACTCGTTCCTCAGCTACTACTGTTTTCCCCTTTCAACCAAGATGCAGATTCGATACCAAGTCTCTTCTACAGTACTACTTTCCCCCCTTTCTTTCCTTATTCAACCCAGACATGGATTAGTCTGCATGAAGTAGGGTTTCCTTTAATAGTGCAAATTAAGGTTTTCGTCTGCATGACCAGCAGAGGCTAGTAACTTGGGGAGATGGGGCAGTGGAAAAACAACCGCGTGCAGCGATGTGGGCGGATGGGGCAATAGCACAAGGGTATGGTTCGAAGAACGGTAGCATACTAGAGGGTCGGCGGGAAGGGGCTTCTCTCGTCGTCGTCGTCCTCCGCCAACACTACGGCAGCGAGCTTGGAGACAGAGGCCATCCTGCGCCAGTGCTAGGTCTGAGAAGACGGCCTTGTTGTCAATGCACGTCCTCCTCTTCCCCGGCGGACGGGATCAGGCCGGATCTGTGGCCACCGGTGAGGAGGGAGAGAGAGTGGCCACCGCTGTCTTTTTTAGATCTGGAGAGGGTGATAGTGTGAGAAGAAAGTGGGCAGCCCTAGCAAGCAAGTGCTGAAGCTCCAGCCTATATACTACTATATTACTTGGTAGAGTAACTCCGTCAAGGTTTTCTAAGTCTCGCGAGCCGGAGCAACAGGACCAATAAATGGGGCAAATTAAGGTCTTCGATCTCTCTCCCATGCATGCACTTTTTCTCTCTCCTACGTGCATGTACCCAATGGATAGCGTGCATGCAACGTCCAGCCTAATAAATCGGGATGATGTGTAGTAATGCTTCAAAATTGAACGGCACGCCATTAAAAAAATAAAGTCGAGAAATAACGCGCCCCGATCGCATTTTGCACGAGAAATGACAAACATGGTTTCGTTAACGTGTTGTCCCGTTCCAATGTGTCAGTGAGAAGACGGTGAGTCCTTTTGTATAATTTCCTAACGGATGTCTATGTAGGCTGGGTCGCCTCTTCCTATACCATGGCAACCGTCCGCTCCCCACTCGCCTCTTCCTGTACCATGACAACCGTCCACCGCCTCTTCCCCTTTCCCTCTCGATTTGGGAGTTGGAACTGCTGTCGCACGCTCTTCCTCCCTCCATTTGCCTTGACTCTTCCTTCTACAATTGTTCATCTTCTCGATGGAGGGAAGACGCAGGACCCGACCCCGTTATTCTTGCCCCAATCTGACAGATGACGCAGTGGAGGAAATCATTGATCGGTGCGATGTCATCACCGCGGCTACCATGGCAGGTTCGTTCAAGAACATTCTCGACTCAACAAATAAGATCATTACAAACAACCCAAGGGTTCAACGGCAGTTTGATCTCCCCTGTCTTCTTAGCTATGACCCTGCTCTCTAGTCCGGGACGACGGAAGGCTCGCCTTGTGCAAGTTGATGCCACTTGACAATAATGATCCGTGTGATGTTAAGATGCCATCGTTTCAGCATAAGGCCTGGGCAGGCGCAAATAGAGATTGGGTTGTTTATATTGGGGACAACTGCAAGTGGGAGCTTGTGAATGTGTACACTCGTCACCGGATTCCAATTCCAAAAATCTCAGACCGCCCTGAGGTTGAGCACACTGATACTATACGTACATTCAAATACGATCATGGTGACTGTCGTCTATAGAAGATAGCAATTTGTCAAGTTCCCACACGCTCTTGGAGTTATAGGAACTATTGGGTTGTTGCTATCTTCGACAAGCTTGTTGCCGTCTTTACTCCTGGAGGGATTGGATGGACATTGCTTAAAAACCTATTTCTGTACACATCTGAGTACTGTGATGCAATTCAATACGAGCGTCTTGTGTTTGCTGTCACCACTTGTGGCACTGTTTTTGCATGGGATCCTTTTTGCTTCGGTACATTTGTCTTCCACCTTAATTAGAATTGTTTCATTCACCATGCATGCGAGTTATCCTATTACTAATTAACCTTCAAAATTTTCAAGGTCCTGTCAACATTCCGCCACCGATACTTGGAAACTTTTATAACCAAGGGGGAGATGACGATGGTGATGATGATGATGACGATGGTGATGATCATGAGCATGAAGACGAGCAATACCTACCTACTAGATGGTGCCTAGCTATTTATTTTGATGGATCACCTCTTCTTGTCTGTATACAGGGCATTATTAATGTTACAGAGGAAGCAAGTAGTAGTATTATCTCGCATGGTCGTACTCTACGGACCCATGCCAACTTCCGTTGTAGGCTATTCGGGATGGATACTAGTGTGCTAGTGCCACGAGTTTCTCCCTGGTTCAACATTGACAGTCTTGGAGAACACTCGCTTTTCCTTGGACTAAACTATCCAATGATGGTGAAAGGCGATCCAGCGCCTGTTGGCACACCCTTGCCATTTATGAGAAGAAACTCTATCTATAACACCTACATTGATGTTGCTCCCTACTCCAATGCAAGTATTGCTCCTGATATTGGCTGCTTCATCCCGGATGGTGAGTCTTGCGTTGGTCTCAAGATTGACAATACCACCAGGCCCTGGTCAGAGACTCGCTTCTGGTTCAAAGCAAGCGTTTCCAATGCCGAGGATTGGTTGACATGAAGGTTGTTTTCATTTCTTGTACGTGTTGTGTGAGAAAAACTTTAGTATTTACAATGTATCCTCATTGTCGTTGTGCGTTGTAGACTTGTTGTATGTAGTGTGAATGGTATATTTGCATATGCATGTGATAAACTTACTTAATTTATGAAGATTTCGAGTCACTTCTTGGAGTGTGTGCTACGACGTGGCAAAATACTTTTCACTGATAGTATGTGGGACCGAATCTGAGCAAACTGACGATGGGCACACTCCACGCGTCTGCTGGCTGGCTGACAAGAGAGGGAGAGGAGGGCCAAGCACGGACACCATGAAATTTGCCGACAGTGTGAGGTGGGCCATATGTTAATAAAGTACTAGTACTAGTGGTACCGAACTCCTGGGGAAATAATTTGTTTTTCTTTTTGCAAGTTGGAGAGATAATGTGTTCGCTCTACGTAACCAGCACCTCGATATAGTGAGGTGGCATTGGCCAAAACAAGCATTCACGTCTAGTAGTACGGCACACGCCACCACCAAGAGTACCATCTGATACCAAATTTCTTGGATTCCGTGCTACACCTAGATCTTCTCTCTCCTCGTTTCTCTAACTCAACCATCGCACGGCCGCCGGGGGGAGGGGGTTCAGGTGATACGAAGCTGCCCATGCTACCATGATACGGGCTTATGAAATCCCTTGGATCTGAGATCGAACGGTTGCATGCTGAGCTCCTGCAAGTTTGCAAAAAAGCCCTGTAGGATCTGATATTTATGCATAGTTCTAGAATCTCGGCATGCGACCGTTCGATCTGAAATCCAAGGGCTCTTAGAAGCTGGTATCATGCGAGCATGGACAAGTTGGTTTGCCGATAGTCGGTTTGCTGAACTGCAGTCCCACTTGTTAGTGAAAATGCAAGACAACACGCGTTCCCCCTTGAGCGGCGCGCTGGACCAACCATGTGGGGGTACGACGTGAACCGTGTGGGGGTCCTTTTGAACTTGTAAGTTGTAACATCTGGTTCTGGTCCTTGGCGCGACCGATAGATAGAAATAACGATTTTCCCTCAAAAATTAGAAATAACGATTAAAAACGCTAGCGCTGGGCAACCGCCGTCTTTTTTAGATCTGGAGAGGGTCCCATTCCAACATGTCAGTGAGAAGACGACGAGTCCTTTTGTATAATTTCTGAATGGACATCTGTGTAGGCCGGGTCGCCTCTTCCTATACCTTGGCAACCGTCCGCTCCCCACTCGCCTCTTCCTGTACCGTGGCAACCATCCACCGCCTCTTCCCCTTTCCCTCTCGATTTGGAAGTTGGAACTGCTGTCGCACGCTCTTCCTCCCTCCATTTGCCTTGACTCTTCCTTCTGCCATTGTTCATCTTCTCGATGGAGGGAAGACGCAGGACCCAACCCTGTTATTCTTGCCCCAATCTGACAGATGACGCGGTGGAAGAAATCATTGATCGGTGCGACATCATCACCACGGCTAGCATGGCAGGTTCGTTCAAGAACATTCTTGACTCAACAAATAAGATCATTACAAACAACCCAAGGGTTTAACAGCGGTTTGATCTCCCCTATCTTCTTCGCTATGACCCTGCTCGCTGGCGCGGGGACGACGGAAGGCTCGCCTTGTGCAAGTTGATGCCACTTGACAATAATGATCCGTGTGATGTTAAGATGCCATTGCTTCAGCATAAGGCCTAGGCAGGCGCAAATGGAGATTGGGTTGTTTATATTGGTTACAACTGTGAGTGTGAGCTTGTGAATGTGTGCACTCGTCACCGGATTCCACTTCCAAATATCTCAAACTGCCCTAAGGTTGAGCACACCGATACTCTACGTACGTTCAAATATGATCATGGTCACTATCTTCAACAGAAGATAGCAATTTGTCGAGTTCCCAATCGCTCTTGGAGTTATGCGAACTATAATGTTGTCGCTATCTTCGACAAACTTGTTGCCATCCATACTTCTGTGCCTGGATGGATATTGCTTGAAAACCAGTTTCTCGGCATGCATGTGTACTATGATGCAATTCAATACTATCGTCTTGTGTTTGCTGCCACCACTTCTGGCACTGTTTTTGCATGGGATTCTGGTTGTTTCGGTACGTTGTTTGTCTTCCACCGTAATTATAATTGTTTCATTCACCATGCATGCCAGTTATCCCTGTACTAATTAACCTTCTTGTGTTTCCAAGGTCCTGTCAACATCCCCCCACCGATACTTGGAAACTTTTATAACCAAGGGGGAGATGACGATGGTGATGATCACGAGCATGAAGATGAGCAGTACCTACCTACTCAGTGGCGCCTAGCTACTTATTCCAATGGATCACCTCTTCTTGTCTGTATACAGGGTACTGCTGATGTTACAGAGGAAGCAGGTGTTGTCTCACATGGTCGCAGTCATTTCCGGACCTATTCCAACATCCGTTGCAGGGTATTCGGAATGGATACTAGTGTGGTAGCGCCAGAACCTTCTCCCTGGTTCAATATTGATAGTCTTGGAGAATACTCGCTTTTCCTTGCACTAAACTATCCAATTATGGTGAAAGGAGATCCGGCTGCTGTTGGCACAACATTACCATTTATGAGAAGCAACTGTATCTATACCTTGCACATTGGTATAGTTCCCTACGCTGGCTATCACAATTTCCATACTCCTGATATAGGTCGCTTCAGTCTGGATGGTGTGTCTTGCGTTGGTCTCGATGTTGACAATAGCTGGCCCTACCCAGAGGCTCACTTCTGGTTCAAAGCAAGCGTTTCCAACGCCGAGGATTGGTTGAACTGAAGTTCATTTCATTGCTTGTTATTTGTTGTGTGATAAAACTTTAGTACTTAGAATGTATCCTCATTGTGGTTGTGCGTTGCTGACTTGTTGTATGTAATAAATGGCATATTTGCATATGCATGTTATAAACTTACTTAATTTATGAATGGTTTTCAAGTCACTTCTCAGAGTGGGTGATGCGACGTGGGAAAATAGTTTTTACCGCATACATAATTGTCAGTGCATTGCAATAGGTTTTATATATATTCTAGTATACCCACCAAAAAAATGGAGTGCATGGATATTTTCCTTTGGAAACAAGGGGCGTGGCTAGATGACAGTCGCCTAAATGTTTTTTTGTGGCCAGTCAATTTGGCTTAGGCCGTTGGATGAAAAATGGACGGCAGGATCATCTTCCTAATCCTCCAGCCTGTCGCGTACGTGTCGCACTGCACACGGTCGGTCAGGCACGCCGCTCACCCAGCGAATGTGCGTCGTCTTGCGTTTTCACTGACATGTGGGTCCGAATGTTAGCAAACCGATGATGGGCACACTCCGCGCGTCTGCTAGCTGGCTGAGGAGAGATAGAGGAGGGCCGAGCACGGACTCCAGGAAATTTGGTGACAGTGTGAGGTGGGCCATATGTTAATAAAACTAGTACTACTACTAGTGGTACCGTACTCCTAGAGAGATACTAATGTGCACCTCGATATAGTGGGGTGGCATGGGCCAGAACAAGCATTCACGTCCAGGAGTACGGCACACGCCACCACCACGAGTCCCATCTGACACTATATTTCTTGGAGTCCGTGCTACAGTTATCTCTTCTCCCTCATCGTTTCTCTAACTCAGCCATCGCGCGGCGGGCAGGGTGTAGGTTTGCCGATGGTCAGTTTGCTCAACTGCGGTCCCACTTGTAAGTGAAAATGCAAGACATCACGCATTCCCCCTTGAGTGGCATGCCGGACCAACCGTGTAGGGGTGCGACGTGAACACGGCAGGCTTTTCTTTTTGAACTTGTAAGTTGTAACATTTGGTTCTACTCCTTGGCGCGACCGATAGATAGAAATAATGATTTTCCCTCAAAAAAATAGAAATAACGATTACAAATGCTAGCGCTGAGCTTTTCCCACGCGATAAGCGGGGGAGTTTTGCCAATTTCGGCCATCATCGTTTTCCTTGCATGCGGTCCCACATGTAAGACTGGCCATAGTGGGAGTAACTTCAGCAGTAACATCGAGTCCAACTCAGCAAATTTGTCTATGTGGCAATGAGTTAATGAGGCGAGAGGTAGTTTGAGTAACTTAGCTAGTTACCGTAATATCACATATCCCGATACAATATGAGTCTATAACCTAATGAATGAAGCTTTGCATGACACCACACTTATGTTACTACCCACTATGAAGGTAGTAACATAGTCTAGGGATATGTGTATGTTACTAGTGTATGTTACTCTCCACTATGGCTAGTCTAAGTGATATGCCTAGGCACTGTGCCTTGAGCGGCGGGCCGGAATGACCATCTGAGGTGCGACGCGAACGGGACTGTACGTGTTCCAGTTTCTCGTTTTGAAGTTGTGAAGTGTAAGACTTATTATAAGCCATCATGCAAAAGGTGAGCAAGGGATCACACACGTGTTTATCAGCTAGAATGAGAATGCGATATAGTAAGAATCAAGGCCACGACGACGCGATGCAGTGGTGGTTACAGGAGGCCAAATGAAACTTGCGAGCGACCCAACCAAACACGCCCATGCTGCTGTGTTGCTGGCTGCATGCCGCTTCTCCCATTTAGTAGTACTACTTCCCTCAGCATGTGAATTAAAGGAGGATAAACATCAATGGCCGTTCATCGGGAACCGCTACCCTCTAGTACTTTATTTGCATTCAAGCCGTATCGGGAACTGTACTCGTTTACTAGTCCCCCTTGTATTTTGTGTCATATTTTGGCCCTTAATTTAACTAATAAAATTGTGTGACCAATATAATGTCACTGGAAAACATATTCAAATACAAATCCAACAAAAAAAATGTGTGACATGCTACTCAAATACTCCTACTACGTAATGTCATTGGAGTAGTAGTATGTTTGTCCATCATTGACCCAAAATAAGATGAGACTAATAATCCAGACGGTGGTAGTAGTACTGGGGAAAATCTTGCAAAGTTTGGAGGCTTCTACAGGGCAGGGGTGATCCTCCTTCACTAAAAAAAATTAAAAAAAAATAAGTACTACTGCTATAATCTAACCATCTGCCCTTATCCATTTTCTTGCATGTGCACAAGTGGGACATTTGATTTGTTTATTGACCGATAGGACGTTAGATTGGAGGTAGCCTCCGTCCCCTAGGACAAGGATATATTGCACGCAGAGCCAGGCTTTGCACGTACTACTTGTGGGACACAAGACCGATGAATCCTCCCTCCCTCCTGAGTCATTTATCAGAGTGGGTGGTGCCACGCGGCCAAATATTTTCTAGCGCAATAGATAATTGCCCGAGCATTGCAACGAGCTATATATATATATATTCTCTAGTAAGTACGTCAACTCATAATTTACATGTCAATATTAATATGCATACGGATCCATAAATGACATCCTCTCACCCTAGTGCGTCGGGCCACCAACCGACGGGTGAGGAGCAGCGGCGTTGGCGGCGAGGTCAACATGCTTCTGAACAATGCCGTCCAAGGTTGCTCTGTGGTCCAAGAAGGCCACCGTCCTATCATCCTCCTCTGGCATGTAGTGGTCCTTGTGGACTATTTCCTCGTAGACGTGGGTGATTATGTCAATGGTGTCTTGCTAGGCGAGGCGCTGCGCGGCGAGCACGACCTCGAGGTGGACACTCTCCGGCGCGACGGCAGGCAGTCGCAGGGCCACCAGTGCGTCGAAGAGGTTGTCACCATAGTGGCCGGTGAGGGTGGCGGGCATCGCAGAGCCTGGGCGCGTGGGCTGGAGGCATACGTCAAGGTCGTCCGCGAGCTTCTTGACGACGGTGAACTTGTCGAGGAAGCCGACGAGGGCCCCGTCGAACAAGGGGACGAAGCTGTCATCCAAGAGGCCTCTCACCCTGGCAGCCTCAAGCACGACCTGGAGACATTCCTTGGTGTCGGGCCACAGGCTGGCGTTGTGGACCATCTGGCACAGCCGGCTCATGCTCGCGCTCATCGCCTCCATAGCTCTAGCTTCTGGTCAATTGATCTTGCGATTGGAGTGATCACTCTTGCCCTTGGTTAGGGTGCGTAGGTGCGTAGGATTTCGTAGATGGATTGGACTAGTGGGGAGCCTTTATATGAGAAGTGCAGATTGTGTTTGCATTCACGTGTGCGTTGGCTATCTACTCCTCGGTCCTTACTAGTAGTAGCACTCCCTTCGGTCCTCTTTTCTCTGCGCCTAAGGTCGAGCGTCTGGACAAAATTGCCCTTGCGTTCGCATAGTATCGCATGCCTGCTACTGCCTCAAATCCCGCTCCGCATGCACGCACTGCTCCCTGTCTTGCTGCATGCGTGCATAGTTATGAGAAGATTGAGGTAAATTCTGCGTGCAATTATGTTGGAAGCTGGCGCAATTAATGCGGGGCGAATGCGGTGCAAGTACTAGTGTGGTTGATGAGATTTCATATTTGAGCCCTCAACTGGAAGGGAGAGTGTATAATATCATCGAAAACTACACTCAAATACGAATAAAACAATACTCCATGTATTATTTATGGAGGGAGTAGTAGTATATTTTTTGTGACATGCATTACTATATATTGTTAGTCAAATACTAAATCCAAACTGAGGTGGTAGTACTACTGAATCCAGACGGTGGTAGTAGTAGTACTACTGGCAGTACTTGTAGTACTACCAAAGTACTACCCGTTGGTCAAATTATTACATGCTGCTCCTCACAGTGAAGTGACAAGACCCTGCGCCGGAGATGACAACAGAGTGCAGGCAGCGTGTTCGGGTTACCAAAGTCAGCCTCACCGTGTGCAGTCCCTATCATCAAGGCTGTAGAGCTACCCTGCTTATAACAACCGTGTTCTAGATATTTTCCCATGCGTTGCCACGAGTTAGAATAAAATATTGTAATGGGTATATTGATTACATCGTTGCAGCACCTATGCACATGAACATAATCCTAACGTAGTACCACGTGCTGGATAGTCGTAATTTTACAAGGTTCAAACTGATATTACAAATGCTAGGAGTAATGCTGCACCTACGAAGAGGGAATTATTAGGAAGTTTACGTAAGAAGTTTCGTTACTTTAGGTGGATGCAGCATTATCATACAAACTAAAATCCACCGCCCATGACAAGTCACTAATCGGCAAATAAACTTGCGTGTCCCTCGTTGCTTGATCTTTCAAAAACAAATTCAGCTTTTGCAGAGCCTTTGTAATTCAGCTTTAGACGCTTGCGGTGATCGGCACACCATTGTCGAAATCGGGGCTCCGGGGACCCAAAGGTTCGAACACTGGGGGCAAGCTCATTCCTACCGATCCAAGGGTGACCACGGCGAGGCTACGACGAGAGCACGCTAGCGCAGAGCACGACAGGGGATACAATGGTTACCTAGGTTCGGGCCACCTTGCGGTGCAAAAACCCTACTCCTGCTTGTGTTGGGATTATTGTGGGCAAGGGAGTCCTCGCGTATAAAGGTAGGAGATCAAGGAATCGATCCCCTCTACAATGGCAGCGCTGCCCTTTTATAGCTGCCCTAGTCCTCTTCCCCTGAAAATCTCGACGGGAAGGGTGGCCACATATTGGCGGGTTCTGAAAGATGACAGGCACCCAGGCTTATCCTGACTAAAGTTGGTCTTCGCCTGCAAAAGCATGATCCATGACACGCCGGTGGGCTCGGTGATGACCTCTTCCCTGCGCGCCTTATGGTCACGGTCTTCTTTCACTAAATGGGTAGTCCTTGGGACTTGCTTTGGAGGAGGGCAGCTGGTGCTGCCCCTTTAGCACCAAAGGGGAAAACCTCTCTGTCCGCGCCCGCTGGTGCGGCCTCTACCGCCATTCGTCGCCCAGCGCGTCACCCACGTTGTGGGCACAGGACCGCGCGGCTAGCGTCAGGCTCGGATGGCCTCGGGCGGCCGCCTCGGGAGGCCGCTTCGCGAGGGAGCCTCGCAAGGCTTCCTGCCGCTGCCGCGGCTAAGTCTTGGTGGTTTTCTCCTTGAGGAGGGGTCCTTGTGAGGCTAGCGCCTCGCGAGGTGTCTTCGCTTCGCGGCGCCCGCAGATGGGCAGCTTCTTGGGCCTTCACCAAGCGTCGCTTCTTGGGCCGCAGGCAGACGAGCCGTGGTACCCCGGTTCCCAGTGGCCTGACAGTAACCCCCGGGCCCGTGGCGCGCACGTTCCCGCCCGTTGGGAGCGAAACGGCGTGGGCCCTGACAGACTGCGGGGCCCAGGCTCGACGCGTGGCATGCGACGGGACATGGGATGCCCCCACTTCTCCCACTACGCCTCGGTAATCGCTTGTGCCTGCCATAAAGCCTGCTCACGTGGGGGGCAGGGCTATCATTGCTTCCCTTCTGCTCTCCACCTCCTAGCGCCTGGCTTCTCTCATCTGCACCCTGCACACTGCATCTTCCTCCTCTTGCCCCCTAGCTCCACTGCGCGGCAATGGCGCCTGACGGCAAGAGAGGAAAAGCAGCGGCCATGGCCCTGAGCGCGCCGGCCTTGGAGCCAGCTCTGCAGTGTTCCATCATTGCCAACCAAGAGGGCCTGGATAAGGTGATGCCGATGACCGCCGCCGCCACCCATGAGGAGGGGGCGACGGTGATCTGGCTGGGCTCGCGACCTCCGCGCGACCTGATGGCGACGACCTTCCCCCTCTTCGTCCAAAACATCTACGCCGGCCTGGTGCCGCCGTTCTCGGATTTCTTCAATGCCATCTTGTCCCACTACCAGATCCATGCACTCCGCCTCCAGCCAAACTCTGTCTTCCTCCTCTCCACCTTCGCCTTCTTCTGCGAGGCCTTCGTGGGCATGATGCCTTCGATGGCACTCTTCCGCCACTTCTTCAGCCTGCGGATGTCTGCGGCGAATCACCGCTCCGCGTGTGCCTCGTTCCTTGCCGTCAAGGGGACGGAGGAGGACTCCATCAACCTGAAGATCTCGAGGAAGGTGGAGGGCTACCAGCAGCGCTGGGTCTATCTGGACGCGCGCCAGCACAGCCCGTTGCTGATGATCCCGACGGACCCTGTCGTGAAGAGCTTCGGCTGGGAGCATGAGAAGCTCACCGACCTGAGGCTGGCGCCCTTGTGGGGGCGGCTGGCCAAGCTGAAGGAAGGCGGGCTCATGGGGCCTATGGTGGTGAAGGATTTCTTGCAGCGCCGCATCGCGCCGCTCCAGAGGCGCTCATGCCCGGTGTGGAAGATCACCGGACGAGAAGACCCCATGAGGCTGAGCGATGACAGCCTGCTAACGGAGGTGCTGGAGGAGATCATGCAGGTCCTCGTCGGCGGCGGCGCGAGGGATCCGCCCCGGGATGCGCTCCCGCTGTACCCCTATCAGAACAAGGACGAGCTGGTCGATGAGATGCCGGTCTTTGACCAGTGGGGCCTGCTGCTGTTGGGCTTCAAGGGGCCTCGCGACAACCCATTCGTGGTTGTCCCTGGCTCGGGAGGCCGCGATGACGCCGAGGTCCATGCCAGCGCCGCGGAGGAGAGTGATGGCAGGCCGGCCCCGTGGAGCTGCTGCCAGCTCATTTGCGACCTCGAGGATGATGACGAAAGCGATGCCCAATTCAGGGTTGTGCCCTCCCGGCCTATCGCCGCGGGAGGCGAAGGAATTACCAGCACGTCGGCCGACGAGTCGCGCGTGGAGGAGACTGACACCAGCGGCGGGGGCACCTCCCCCCCCCTCCCCCCCGTGCAGAAGATCGGCGCGAGCGGCGGGGCAACCGAGCCCCCTGCCGAGAAGGACGGCACCAAGGATGGGGGGCTGAGCCTCGGGAGGCCGCCCCGGGAGGCGGACTCGCAGGGGAGCCTCGCGAGGGGAACAGCGGAAGTCGCCCGCCGCTGGTCCTGAAGAAGAGGAAGTGGGTCCCGAACGACGAGTAAGTCTCTGCTCTTGTCTCCTTTCCTTTGCGCCTTTCCTTCTTCCTCCCGAGATCTGGGCTGAGCTCGCGTGCGCGCAGGAGGCCCATGAAGAATAAGAAACCCAAGACCCCTCGTTTGAAGGGGGCCCCGACGCCCACCACAGGCGCCGGGGGCGCGTGGAAACCATCCGCCACCCCGAAGCCGGAATGGGGCGCGTGGTGGTGGAGGAGCATAGCTCCTCTGGAGCCGCACGTTGACGCGGCTCCGGAGGCCGTGAGAGATGAGCCTCGGGAGGCGGCTTCCGGAGGAGGGGCCGTGCCTCCCGAGGCGCCCGCTGCAGGAGGGGACGCGGCAATGGAGGAGGCTGAAGCGCCGACTCCCCCGTCGAGCGCCACCCCCAAGAAGGAGGCAGCCGACGCCGGAGGCGCCACGGCGAGCCCCCAGCCCTCGCCCATGCGCGAGGTTTCTGCCGCAGGCGCGACAAGCCCGCGGAGTGCGCTGCCATGGCAAGAGGAGGAGGAGACTACGGTGAGCCCCCCGCTCCTGACGAATGATGCCGGGCCTTCCCAGGCCATGACGATGGAGGGCGGCGAGGAGTCAGACCCTGCTTGGGCTCTGACGCTCGTGCGCAGCCACAACCTGCTTAAGCGCGGGGCCCTGTGGAGTGCCAGGGCGGCCCTGGGCCAGCTCGAGGCAGAATTCCAGGCGGGGGAGGCGCGCCTTGCCGAGGAGCGCCTACGCCTTGCTGAGGGGTTGCGCCAACTCGACATTGCCGTCAAGCTGGGTCGGCGCTAGGACGAGGCCGCGCGGGAGAAGCATGAGAAGGCCGCCACCGAGGCGAAGGAGGTCTTCGAGAGTGCCCTCCAGGAGGCCGACGCGGCCGACAAGCGCCGCGAGGAGGTGGAGGCCCGCACGAAGGAGCTCCAGGAGCAGCTCGCCGCGCAAGAGCAGCTGCTTTAGACGCGGGAGAGCGCCATCACCGCCCACGAAGAGGAGCTCGTGACCCGTGAGGTGGACCTCGCGATCTGCGAACGGGAGCTCGCGTGGACGACGACCGAGCAGGCCGTAGAGCACGAGCGCCTGGAGACACTGGACCGCCAGGTGGCCGCCGCCTAGGACTCCTACAACCAGCGCATGGAGAGGGCCAATGCCCAGCTGGAGGCCAAGGAGAAGAAGGCCCAGGAGGACGCTGACGCGAAGATAGAGAAGAATCGCCTGGCACTCGTTGCAGAGCACAGCAAGAAGTTGAAGGCCCAGGAGGACCGCTTCAAGCAGAAGCGCGTGGAGCTCCAGAAGGAGATCGAGGGCCTCAAGGAAGTCCTGATGGAGGCGGAGACCCAGCGGAAGACCGCGCTGAAGGCCAAGGCCGATGCCGAGGAGGATCTGGCCTCCCTCCAACAGCAGGTGGGCGGCGTCTCCAATGTCGTCGAGCAGGCGAGGCTGGAGGTGGATCGAGCGCGGGGGCGGCAGCATGAGTGCGCCAAGATGTTCGGTTCCCTCCAGCTTCAGGCCCGCGGTGCCCTGGCCACCATCTGCAAGGAGAGGCTCGAGGGCCCCCGCGAGATCCATGACGCCAGCTACATTGACTTCTTCACCAAGCTCGTGGAGCGGCTCGTGGCTAGTGCCAAGAGGGTGAACGGCATCATCGAAGATGAATGCCGCGACCTCCTCTTCCAGGAGGCGGCGCGCATCTTCAGCCATCTCCTCCACACCGACCCCAACTTCGACTTCGACTGGGTGATTGCCCCCGTCCCCAAGGAGCTCCGTAACGACCTCGGGAAGGCGGTGGAGGACCACGTGGATGCCCTGCTCGCGAAGTTCTCCCCTGGTAGCAGCGAGAGCTCCAGCGGAGTCGAGGGCAACGACAGTGAAGGCGATGACGGCGATGATGGTAATGATGCAACTTCCTAGGTCCTTCCTCTTCATTTTATCCTGTGTCACATTGATGTTGCCCCGTGGGGGCATGAAAACAATGTCTTTTGTTTAAGTACTTTATGATTTGTTGCAATGTATGTTTCCTCGTGAGGCCCTCTCGTGAGGCCTATTTTCCTTTCTTTGCTTGCCTTGGTGCTCTACGTCATCAGGAACCAGCCCCCGAGCAGGCTACAGTCGTCACTGGTATGTTAGGTCGCATTGCCTGGACAAGGCCAGGAGGTGTAGGGCACTGATAGGCGGTAAGGGCTCCTGAGGCACGATGCTCAGGAAGCCCCCCTTTGATGTGCAAGTGGCTTGCGTGGAGGAGGAAACATCAGCACTCAGCGAGGTTGCGGGGAGAGGAGAGCTCGAGAGGCGCCGAGGGAGGCTCGTGAGGTGTTTTTGTACTTAGCTTTTTCGCGAGTGTCACTTGGTGTGTCGTGGCCGTGGAGTGCGCCTCGCGAGGCTCTTGCTCATGAGGCCTCCCGCTAGCACTTGGTGGAGATAGCTGCCACAGATTGGCTCGCGAGGCAGCGCTCGCGAGGCTCCCTTAGGGCTTACGGAGGCGTCTTGTCGTGAGTTACCTCACGAGGCTGTGCTTGCGAGGCCTTCTACATGCCTTGTTCTTGTGACAACTGCATATTGATAGGTTTCACAAAAGGGGGAGCAGTGCACACTTGCTAGCTTGCTCGTGGGCGTCACGCGAGGAGACAAGGCACCAAGGACCTTGGTGAGGTGGCGTGCATGGGAGCAGGCCCATGAGCCAGAGCTCAGTCACTTGGGTTTTGTGGCGCTGCTGGGACTGACCCGAGCACAGGCACCGTGTCTAGCCCTCGCTCGCGTGATGCGCAGGAGGAAGGTCGCGAGCAGGCATGGCTCCTAAGGCAGGCAACTTACCAAACACATAAAATATCTTACGAAATAAAGCTTTACTGTAGCGTAATAATAAGGTTCATTACACAACCAAAAAAGATGCGGCTGCCATGTCCGGCACGAGTCAGCTTGAGGTTGGTGCAGCCAGTGGGGCGCCCTTTGTTTCACATCCAAAAGAGAGAGGCTGCCATGTCCAGCACGGGTCAGCTTGAGGTTGGTGCAGCCCGTGGGGCGCCCTCAGTTCGATCGTTCCGCCAGTGCTGAGCATGGGGCTTCCACTGGGGCATGGGCAGGAGCTCTTGCGGGCCCATCAGGCAAACGCAATGAGAGGCTCCGGAGCGTGTACAGCTCCATTTCGTTCGTATGCATGAGGGTCACGGGTAGAACTTGCGGAGGTATTGGATGTTCCATGTGTTGGGCATAGGAACACCCTCCTCCGTCTCCAGACAGGCGGCGCCGGGCCGGGAGACATGAGCAACCCTGAAAGGGCCTTCCCACATGGGTGAGAGTTTGTGGAGTCTCTCTCTAAAGAGGATCGCCAGCTTCGAGGGTGCACGGGCATATGTTGCGGCTATGATAGCGACGCAAAGCCTGCTGGTATCTTGCGGTGCACAGGGTGGCCTGGCGACAGGCTTCCTCGAGGAGCAGCAGGTTGGCCTCTCATGAGCCGTCCTGACGAGCCTCATCGAAGGCGAGGACTCGCGGAGAGCCGTGCTTGAGCTCAGAAGGAAAGACTGCTTCAGCTTCGTAGACAAGGAAGAAGGGAGTCTCGCCGGTAGGCTTGGTTGCTGTCGTGCGGATCGACCATAGCACAGACTGTAGCTCGTCAAGCTAGCCCTTGCCGTAGGCTTCGAGCTTTTCCTTGAAGCTTCTTGTCTTGAGGCCCTTGAGGACCTCAGCGTTGGCATGCTCGGCCTGGCCGTTGCTTCGTGGGTGCGCCACAGAGGTGTAGCAGATCTGCGTGCCGAGGCTGGCACAATATGACTTGAAGAGGCCACTTGTGAATTGGGAGCCGTTGTCAGTGATGATGCGGTTGGGGACGCCAAAGCGGCTCACGAGGCCCTTGATGAACTTGACGGCAGAACCTGCCGGGATGGTATGCACGGGCTCGACCTCCGCCCACTTGGTGAACTTGTCGATGGCAACGTAGAGGTAGCGGTAGCCGCCGGCTGCGCGAGGGAAGGGTCCCAAGATATCCAACCCCCAGACCACGAAGGGCCATGAGAGAGGGATCGTCTAGAGGTCTTGCGCCGGCTGGTGGATTTGCTTGGCATGGAATTGACAAGCTTCATAGGATTGGACCAGCTCGGTGGCGTCGTGAAGCGCGGTGGGCCAGTAGAATCCGCTGCGGAACACCTTGCCGGCGAGGGTGCATGATGAAGAGTGGTGGCCACAGTCTCCTCCATGGATGTCGGCAAGCAGCTCGCGACCTTGTTCTTCAGAGATGCACCGTAGCGAGACGCCATTGGGGCGCCTACGGTACAGCTCGCCATCCTTCAAGCAGTAAGCGGTGGCCTGGTGAACCACACGCTCTGCCTCTGAGTCCTTCTCCGGGAGGGTGCCATGAAGCAAGTAGGCCTTGAACTCAGTAGCCCAGCTGTCTGCTTGAGGCTCCAGTGCGAGCAGCAAGCGAGAGTCCAAAGATGGGCCGCAATCAGGTGCGCCTGTGGGTGGTGCGGGAGGGAGTTCCTCATGAGGCGCCGTGGCGCTCACGGGAGGTGGTGCGGCTGATGGCCTCAGGAGCCTTTCTTCGAAGACGCCAGGGTTCTGCGGCTCGCGGCGAGATGCCCACTTGGCGATGTCGTCCACCTCTTTGTTGCTACCGCGGGGGACGTGCTGGAGCTCCAGGCCAAGGAAACGCTTCTCGAGCTTGCGTACCTCTTCCAGGTAGGCGGCCATGTGCTCGTCCTTGGGCTTGTAGCTTTTGTTGGAGAAGTTGATGAGGAGCTGCAAATCGCCCTTGATGGTGAGGCTCTTGATGCCGAGAGTGAAAGCAGCCTTGAGGCCGGCGATGAGGCCTTCATACTCTGCGATGTTGTTGGAGACCTTGTCGTCGCGCTTGAAGCAGAGTTGGACAGCGTAGTAGAGCTTGTCTCCTGTCGGCGAAGTGAGCATGATGCCTGCCCCGCGCCCTGCTGGGAGAAGGCGCCATCGAAGTGCATGGTCCAGCTGCCAGGCGCCTCATCCCCAGGAAAGAGGGATTCATCCTCGTGAGGCTCCTCCGGGTGCGGATCTGTCCATTCCGCTACAAAGTCAGCCAGGGCTGCACCCTTGATCACCCTTGTGGTGCAGAATTCCAGCTCGAAGGCCTGCAGCTCAATGTTCCACTCGGCGATGCGGCCAGCGGCGTTGGGGCTGCGCAGGACTTGCTCCAGGGGGTAAGATGAGATCACCTTGATGGGATGGCCCTGCAAGTAGTGGCGTAGCTTCCTGGAAGCGACGAGGAGCGCGAGGAGGAGCTTCTGCTGCATGGGGTAGCGCTCGGGCGCATCCCGCAGCACCGTGCTGACGAAGTACACCGGGTGCTCAACGAGGCGTGTAGTTGCCGTGGTAGCTTGCTCTCCAGGGGGGCCGAGAGGCTCATGAGGCTCGGAGGGCTCGGGAGGCGGCTCGCGAGGTGGCTCATCGGAGGCCTCCTAAGGAGGGCCCTCGGCAGGTGGAAGCACAGCCTCGGGAGGCGGCGCGCCAAGGGCCTCCTGAGGCAAGACCTCAGCAGGTGACGGCGCGACCTTGGGTGGCACCGGCGCGGTAGGCTTCTTCTGTGCACAGACGCGCTCTTCTCGAACTGCCACCAGGGCGGCGCTGGCCGTCTGGGGAGTGGCTGCCAAGTATAGGAGCAAGGGCTCGCGAGAGCGTGGCGCGACCATGATGGGCGGGTTCGTGAGGTACCTCTTGAGGTATTCAAAGGCAGCGTTGGCCACGGGAGTCCATTTGAAGGGTTTGGATCTCTTCATGAGCTTGAAGAATGGTAGGGCTCGCTCGCCAAACTTGGAGATTAATCGCCCAAGCGAGGCCATGCATCCCGCCAAGCACTTCATTTCCTTGAGGCTCTGGGGAGGACGAATCTTCTCGATGGCCTTGATCTTCTCGGGATTGGCCTCGATGCCGCGGTGGGAGACCAGGAAGCCAAGCAGCTTGCTGGAAGGAACTCCAAAGATGCACTTGTCTGTGTTGAGCTTGAGGTTGACCTTGCGCAGGTTGTTGAACGTTTCTTTGAGATCCACGATGAGGGACCAGGCTTCGTGAGTCTTGACCATGATGTCATACACATAGGCCTCAACATTTCTCCCCATATGGGGCCCCAAGGCGATGCGCATCAGCCTCTGGAACGTGGCTCCGGCGCTCCTGAGGCCGAAGGGAATGCAGATGTAGCAGTATATGCCGTAGGGGGTGATGAAGGTTGTTTTCTCCACGTCTTCAGTTGCCATCTTGATCTGGTGGTAGCCTAAGAAGGCATCTAGGAAGCATAGCAACTCACACCTGGCGGTGGAGTCCACGATCTGGTCGATGCGAGGCAGTGGGAAGGGATCTTGAGGGCAGAACTTGTTGAGGCTCGTGAAGTCGACGCACATTCGCTCCTTGCCGCACTTCCTGGGCACCACGACTGGGTTGGCGAGCCACTCGGGATGGCAAACCTCATGGATGACTCCAGCTTCTTGTAGCTTCTGAACTTCTTTGACGATGAACTCATGCTTCTCTGGCGCCTAGCACCGTGCCTTCTGTTTCATGGGGCCTGCGTTGGGGCACACCGCTAAGTGGTGCTCGATCACCTCCCTCGGCACACCGGACAAATCAGATGCTGTCCAGGTGAACACATCTGAATTTGCCCGAAGGAAGGTGACGAGCACATCTTCTATGTAGGAGAGAGGCCGGTGCCGATGGTGAAGGCACGGCGTGAGCCGCTGCCATCCACCGACACCTTCTTCGTCTCGGCGCGGTCTTGAGAGAACAACTGCTTCTTCTTCGCAGGTGCAGCCTCATGAGGCGCGGCGTCGTCCTCATCGGCAGGGTAGGCGGTGGCGGCAGCCTTGTAGGCGCTCTCAAGGGAGCGGACCGCGTCCTTCTCGTCACAGCAGACGGTGATGATGCCGCTGCATCCCGGCATCTTGAGGACGTTGTAGGCGTGATGGGTCACCGCCATGAACTTGGCGAGCGCTGGGTTGCCCAAGATGGCGTTGTACGGCAGGCCGATGTGCACCATGTCAAAGTCGATTAGCTCAGTGTGGTAGTTCTTGCGGGTGCCAAAGGTGACGGGAAGGCGCACTTGCCCCAGAGGAATGGTGGAGCCATCAGTCACTCCGGAGAAGGGCCTAGTTGGCATCAGCTGCTCGTAGGGCACTTGGAGCTACTCGAAGGTCTCGATGGAGATCACGTTGAGGCCAGCGCCTCCGTCGATGAGCGTCTTGGTGATGGCGACGTTGCTGATGGTGGGGGTGCACAGCATGGGGATTGTGCCCGCAGCGCTTGAAGACTTGGGGTGATCCTTGGAGTCAAAAGTGATTGCATACTGCGACCACTTGAGGGGCCGAGAGGCCTCAGGCCTCGGGAGGGCAGCGTTCACCTCGTGAGAGAATAGCTTGAAGTGGCGGTTGGACGTGGGAGCCTGGGCCCTGCCGAGGATGCAAGACACTCCGCGAGGCTCCTGGTAGCCCCCAGCGCCCTCGTCAGGCTGGTTGCCGTCGTTCCTTCGCGGTGGCGATGCCAGCAGTGGAAGAGCGACGTTGGCCTGAGGGTTGGCCTCGCGAGGCTCGTCGTGCTAGCCCTGCCGGAAGTTGTCGTTGTTGTTGTGGTCTCCCCAGTGGTTGCCATTGTGGCCGCCTCTGCGGCCGGCGCCGCGATCGCTGCGGTCGCCGCCGTGGCCCAGGCGCTCGTCGCGGAGCAGCTTGAGCTCGTGGCAGTCCTCAGTGCTGTGGGAGTGCGAGTTGTGGTAGGCGCGGAGAGGGTGGCTGTCCTTCTTGGGCTCGTCACCCTCACGACCGCACTTCTGCTCGGGCTTCGCCGCGAGCACGGTAGGACCCTTGTGCTTGGCGTCCTTGTTCTTGGCCTTGGCGGCGTCTGGCGCCGTGTCGAGGTCGTTGTGGGCGAAGAGATGGCCTTCTTCGGCCTTGGCGCACCTGTCAGCGAGGTCGAACAGCTCAAGCACGGAGTCGAGCTCGTCATTGATGGTGAGCTTCTCGCGCATCCGGACATCTGCGACGCCGGAGGAGAACACGGAGATGATGGTGGCCTCGGAGGCACGCGGGATCTTGTTGCGTACTTGGCTGAAGCACTGGATGTACTTGCGGAGAGTCTCGTCAGGGCGCTAGCGCACGGCATGCAAGTGATTAAGCGTGAGGGAGCACTCGTGCGTGCCCTTGAAGTTAGTGACAAACTGCCGACAGAGCTCGGCCCACGAGGAGATGGACGCCTCGGGGAGGTTCATGAGCCATGAGCGCGGGCCATCCTTGAGGGCCATGGGAAACCAGTTCACCATGATCTTGTCATCGCCGTTCGCTGCCTCGATGCTCAGGGCATAGAGCTGCAAGAACTCTATGGGGTTGGGGGTGCCGTCGTAGCGCAGAGGCAGGTCCAGCTTGAACTTGGTGGGCCACACCACGTGGCGCAGCTCACGGGTGAAGGCGCGGCTGCCCCCACAGCTGGAGGGAACGCCACCAGCATGGGCGGCACGGTTCTGGCGGCCAGCGGCCGCGACCTCCTGGATGGTCCTGTCTTGGCGTTGGCGCTGCCGCTCGAGGAGCACGCACGCGTCGGGCGGCGTGCGCCTGATGATCTGGCAGCTGGGCTCGCCATGGTCTGGGGAAGACGCGCCACGGGACGGCTCGCGAGCCCGCGCATTGTGGTGGTGCCTGGCACCCTCACTAGGCGGAGGAAGCGGTGGCAGCGCACCATGCGCCACATCCTCGGCGCGAGACGGCGGAGGGTGGAGGGAGTGAGAGGGCACCGGGTGGTCTCCGGCGGCGTTGACGAGCTCGGTGATGCGGGCGAGCCAGGCGTCGTAGCTGGCGTCAGTGGGACGGTAGCACAGGAGCTCGCTCGCCATGAGCAACATGGCCTACGGGGCCGGCGCGTCACGGTGGGCGAGCGAGGAGGCTGTGGCAGTGTGGCCGTCTGGCTGCACGAACGGGTGGAGGGAGGAACCCTGCTGCTCCCTTGCAGCGGGGTCGGAGGCAGCAGCCGGGGCGCGGCGTCGACGGTCGTCATGGGCGACCGGCTCTGTCTGGGCCACCCTGGCAGTTCTGCGCTGTAGCGCTTATGACGAGCGTCGGCCATGGCGGTGAGGGAGTGGGAAGAACCGAAGCTAGCCCCCTACTTGGCACGCCTAATGTCAGAATCGGGGCTCCGGGGACCCAAAGATTCGAACACTGGGGGCAAGCTCGTTCCTACCGATCCAAGGGTGACCACGGCAAGGCTACGGCGAGAGCACGCTAGCGCAGAGCATGACAGGGGACACAGTGGTTACCCAGGTTTGGGCCACCTTGTGGTGTAAAACCCTACTCCTGCTTGTGTTGGGATTATTGTAGGTAAGGGAGTCCTCGCGTACATGGTAGGAGACCAAGGAATCGATCCCCTCTACAATGGCAGCGCTGCCCCTTTTATAGCCACCCTGGTCCTCTTCCCCTGAAAATCTCGGTGGGAAGGGTGGCCACATATTGGCGGGTTTTGAAAGGGGACAGGCGCCTAGGCTTATCCTGACTAAAGTTGGTCTTCGCCTACAAAAGCATGATCCATGACACGCCGGTGGGCTCGGTGATGACCTCTGCCCTGCGCGCCTTGCTATCTTGGTCTTCTTTCACCATACGGGTAGTCCTTGGGACTTGCTTTGGAGGAGGGAAGCTGGTGCTGCCCCTTTAGCACCAAAGAGGAAAACCTCTCTGTCCGTGCCCGCTGGCGCGGCCTCTGCCGCCGTTCATCGCCCAGCGCGTCACCCACGTGGTGGGCACAGGACCGAGCGGCTGGCATCAGGCTCAGATGGTCTCGGGCGGCCTCCTCGGGGGGCCGCCTCAGGAGGCCGCTTCACGAGGGAGCCTCGCGAGGCTTCCTGCCATTGCTGCGGCTAAGTCTTGGTGGTTTGCTCCTTGAGGAGGGGTCCTCATGAGGCTGGCGCCTCGCGAGGTGTCTTCGCTTCGCGGTGCCCGCAGTTGGGCCGCGTCTTGGGCCTTCGCCAAGCATCACTTCCTGGGCCGCAGGCAGACGGGCAGTGGTACCCCGGTTCCCAATGGCCCAACAACCATTCATTGTTGTGCCAGAGAACGCCAAAACAAGAACCTAGCCAATTTAATCTCGGGTGTGGTGCCTCGGTAGTCGATCAAATCAATTTCTATAAGATGGAGATCAAGGCATTCGATGACGTTGTTATATTGTAGCACATTTTTCACTTTCGGGTCTTTTTTTATCTGCAAAAGAAGAGAACATATTAGAGCAGGTGGCTATATAAGATTGCCGTGTCATCAAGAGCTACCAATATCATTCGCTCATACAATAGGGTTGGCTGTAAGGCTAGTGATAATTTTCACTCTCTCTCTTTCTCTTTCCTCTCATTTACTCATTTTACCTAGGAGCACGTGAAGAGGTTGGCCATAGTGTGAGCATTTGTTGCCTCTAATTAGCCATAGGATAGGAGTACTCTAGTACTAGTACTACATTTTATTCAGTTGTGGGTCCAACTTTAAAACTATAATAGAGGCAGCACACTGCGAAGCTTTCATATAAGCTTAATGGCAGGTGAGGGGGTCCCAGGTTACACCCCACTCCCTCCTTTTTTGCTTGTCTCTCTCCTCCACCTAGGCAAAAATGCCATGTGAGCGGGCTTATGGCCCACTACTCCATAGTGTTACTAGTAGTCTAAGTTACTTCCCACTATGACTAGCCTTGGCTACAATAACAAAAAAGGGCTTATTATAGCCCACTATTGTAATACTCCTACCTCCATCTTGGTTTATAGGTCCCCTTCGTATTTAGTGTAAAACTTTGACCATAGATTTACCTATCAAAATGTCAATGCATGTCACAAAAAAATATACCATTGGAAATTATGTTCAAATACGAATCCAACGATATAATTTTTAGTGACATGCATTAACATTTTGTTAGTTAAATCTATGGTCAAAATTGCATACTCCAAAATACGAAGGGGACTAGTAAACCAGGACGGAGGTAGTACTTGCTCTTAGGATAAAGTTACTTCCCACTATGACTAGCCTTGGCTACAACAGCAAAAAAACGATGCAGGTGATCATGTGAGAAAAAATACTAAAAACATTTCTTTAAGTATAGTGCCTAGATGCAGTTTTGAACACTACATTTGTCATTGTAACTTGGGAAAAATTACGAAAAAATTGAGCTCCATTGTGGTTCACATTTAATAGGAAAGGAGTTTCACCTCGATGAGTAGCTTCTCCATGCACGGAAAGCATCTAAGGAATCCAACAACTTGATAGAGATTGGGGCCGACAGATTTTATTGTCAAAATCTTCACTGTGCACACAGGCTGGGTCAAGCTTGTGGGAATCATTTTCTAGATGACAGTCGAACATACATCAAGAAAAGAAATTAAAATGTGAATTTCAAGAAGAAGAACAAGAAGAGAAGAGTGTTGTACCTAAACAGTTATGGATCCAATAACAAGTTCAGAGAATTTGGCAAACGAGTAGGCCAACCCTGTCAATTTCGGCGTGTCAATAACCCTGATTTTTGTTGGACCTTCTAGATCAGATACAAGCAATCTCTCAAGGAAAGGTGCATTCTCAATGACCATATCGTGAAATAGCTCAACTGATCTCTTCCCAAGTAATGTCCTATTGCGGGACCAGCAAGACACATAAATCCATCGGAGATTCGTCGAGGCGATGTGGAGGCTAATGAACCCGTGTGTCGGTGTACTAAAGATCGGGTCCTTTAGTACCCCGTACTTGTGCACGGACAGTTGTAGCCATACCTGCGGCAAGGCCTGCCGGAGGACGGCTGGAGACAGATGCAAGATATCAAGAAGGTGTTTAAGCTGAAGATCAGAAGACCGGAGGCTGGGCGTCCGGCAAGATCTTGCCGGGCTGGCCCGTCGAGCCCCGGCAAGATCAGCCCCCGGCAAGATCCCACCGCTTCAGCACAGTGCCGCCGCTCCAGCGCAGCGACCAGCCTGTCGTTTAGGGCTTGTCCTCCTGGTTGCGTGTCACGGCGCTGGCCGCAGAAGGGGTTAAGCGGTGCTGATGGGACGAGTCCTTTTCCCATCCCCAAGAAAGGCAGGGACACCTGTTCAGAGCATTGAATGCGTCTTGTCCTAAGACGTTTGTCCTAAGACGTTTGTCCTAAGGCGTCAGTAGTAATCATGAGATACTGGTAATCATGAGATCCTGTAGATACTTTACACCTCTTGTACTTCGCCACTGTTGGAGACCCCTTGGACATATAAAAGGAGGCCCAAGGCGTAACTACAGGGGGGGCAGATCCCGATCCAGACTCGACCCATTCTGTATGCGTAGCTGCTACTGTAGCTCCCAGAACTGGGCCAAGAACATCCACAGTAATACAACCAAGCAGGAGTAGGGTTTTACGCTTCCGAGCGGCCTGAACCTAGGTAAATCCCCTCGCGTTGATCGTTAGTTCCGCTCTTTGTGCTGTCCTTTCTCCCTTGCCGAACCGTAAAGGGATCCTTCGGTCCCATAGGTGTCATTTCCCCGACATCTTTGGCGCGCCAGGTAGGGGAGAAAAGGTTGCGCGAACCCGATCTAGCGGTCGGCGCGCCGGTTCTTGATCATATTCGTCGCCATGGCCCCCAAGAAGAAGGGCGCTACGGCGGTTGATCCATCCGCGTCCAGCCTCCCCGTACCTGCACAGACGGGTGATGGCGCGAGCGCTGGTGGAGGAGGTGGAGGTTTTGAGCCTCTACAACGTTCTGGCGATCCAAGCCAGGCGAGCGCCAGGTCCAAGGATAAGGCCGCGCTACCTACGGGTGGTGCAGCGATCTCCAAGGACGGGATGGCGCCTTCCAAGACACCCACGCCGGCGCATGCACCGCGGCCCTCTCAAGAAGCGCGCGACGTGCAGCACCGTGACGTCGGTGGTTCCAAGCATCCCCATGGGAAAACCCCTGCGCATCACTCTCAAGATGCGCGGGGCCAAGATCCACGTCAACACGCCGGTGGAAGCCGCGCGCGGTTGCAGGACCGTGACGGTGCTCCTTCTAACCCAGTTAGGAGTTTGAGCACCTCACGTTCTTCGCATCTTTCGCCGCCGCCTACACCAGCGGAAGCATTGGCGCGAGCTCAGCTGCTCCTAGACTTCCCTCCCGCTGCGGAGAAGCTAGATGAGTGGAGAGCTGCCATTCAGAGCCTCATCGGTCTAGCCAACAACGACAGGCCGCGGCAAGCAGAGCCTTCGCGGCGGCAGTCTACTGGACCGGTGCGGGCCGATGGCGAGAAGACCGGAGGCGGTGCATCTACGATACGCTCCCCTCCACCACGTCAAGAGCGGTCGCTAACTCGGCGGGTCGACGCCTGTGATGACGATTCCACGGCGTCGTCCGATCCGCGGGTTCGCCGCGATCAACGTCTGATCCTTCGGGAGCGGCAGAAGGAGGACGCTCGAACCACCATCGAGCGGCGACGGGAAGCGCGCCGTCAGTCCGACAGGCGCGCGGGACCCACTGTCGACGGGCCTGCGCCAGGGTATCCTGGTAGCCTGCCTTACGAGGTGGGCTGTCCAGCGTTTACTCGTGAGCTGCGGCGAGTCCAGTGGCCCAACTCCCGCTCTTTCAAGCCGGAGGTGCCGGAGAAGTACGACGGCAAGACTCACCCATCAGAGTTCCTGAGCATCTACACCATTGCGGTGCAGGCTGCCGGGGCTCGAGATGACAAGATTCTCGCCAACTACTTCCCGTTGGTGCTGAAGCCCAATGTCAGGTCGTGGTTGATGCATCTGCCGGAGAATTCCATTTCCTCCTAGGCAGATCTGTGTCATGAGTTTGTTGGCGCCTTTACTGGCGGCCACCAAGCTCCTGGCCAGGAAAGCGACTTGCATATCATTCCCCAGAAGGATGGCGAAACCTTGCGCAAGTACATCCAGAGGTTTAGCCGTATCCAGCACAACATTCCAGACGTTCATCCTGCCACTGTCATCAGTGCCTTCCATCAGAATGTGCGCGGGAAGAGCTTGCGATGAACAAGGTCAGGGATGTCACCGAGCTTTACGCTCTGGCTGACAAATGTGCTCGGGCAGAAGAAGGAAGGAGACTCCCCGGCGAGAACGCTGGCGCAGGAGTCGACTCCAAAAGCGAAGACGCTGCTGCCCCGGCAAGGAAGGGCCGACGGAAGGCCAAGAAGCACAAGGGCAAGGCCGTGCTTGCCGTCGAGGGATCCGGCAACCCCAGCACCGCCAAGAAGGCCAAGACTGACGACCCCGACAAGGAGGTTGCCGGGTGTGCCGCATGTCAGGCCTTGGCGGCTGCCGAGAAGCCGAAAGGCCCCGCCAAGCAGTATTGCAAGATCCACCGCACCAAGGGCCACGATCTCCAAAACTGCCGGCAAGTTGAGGAGCTTGTCGAGAAGCAGAGAGCCGAGTACGAAAGGCGAGACAAGAAGAGGTCCCAGGATGGCGCTGGAGGGTCCAGCAAAGAAGCGTGGTCGAGGAGGTCGCCGCGGCAAGGTCAAGCAACAGAAGGACCGGCCCGCCCAAGGCCGCGACAAGAAGCAGGGAGATGATGATGATGATGCAGAGGGCAACGAGTCCAGCGAACACGAGTTCCAGAAGGCGACAGAGGCCATGTGCGTTGACGGAGGTGCCTCGCTGCATTCCTCTCACCGCCATCTCAAGCAGTGGGCGCACGAGATTAATGCAGCTGAGCCCTCGCTCGATGCCCGGAAGCCACTGAGGTGGTCCCACACGCCTATCGTTTTTGACGCCGAGGACCACCCTGATCGCACAACTGCGGTCGGGTGCTTGCCGTTGTTGGTTTCACCAACGATCCACAACCTCCAGGTGACAAAAATGTTAGTTGATGGTGGGGCCGGCCTAAAGCTGATCTCGCCCGATGTGATCAAGAGATTGCAAATTCCCGACGAAGATGAGGAAACAGGCTCATTCCAAGGGGTCAATCCGGGAAGGAACCAGCCGAAGGGCAAGATCACCCTGCTAGTGACGTTTGGCAGCGAGTTGAACTTCAGGACGGAGAAGATCGTCTTCGACGTCGCCAAGATTCCATTACCATATAATGGGATTCTTGGTCGCCCGGCGCTGGCCAAATTCATGGCGGCATCGCACTACGCCTATAACGTGCTGAAGATGCCCGGGCCGATGAGCGTCCTCACCATCCACTTCGACAAGAAGGATGCGCTTATCTGCACCGACAAGCTCTACCGGGAGGCGGTTGCAGCATCTGCCGCCAAGGCACCTGCTCCTGTCGCTGAAGCTCCCGGGAAGAAGAAGAAGCCCGACAAGACCTCTAGCACCCACTCCGGCAAGCGCACCTCCTCGGAGTGCTGCGCTCCCATTGAGGACGTGCCGGAGAGCTCTGCCGGCAAGAGCAAGAAATCCAAGGCTGCTCCACCAGAGACCAAGAAGGTGCCCGCCAAGGAGGATGGTACGGGAGGAACTTTCACCATAAGTTCTACCCTTGATGACAAATAGGAAAGCGCGCTCGTTGCCTTCCTGCGGGCGAATATCGATGTGTTTGCATGGCAACCATCTGATATCCCCGGTGTTCCCAGGGAGGTAATTGAGCACCACCTTGCTGTCTGCCCTCATGCGCGGCCCGTCAAGCAGAAGATCAGTAAGCAAGCCTTGGAGCGGCAAGAGTTTATCACCGTAGAAATCAGAAAGCTTGAAGCAGCAGGTCTGGTTAGAGGAGTCCTCCATCCGACATGGTTGGCCAATCCAGTTGTAGTGCGCAAGGCGAATGGAAAATGGAGGCTATGTATCGACTATACTGATATCAATAGAGCCTGTCCAAAAGATCCTTTTCCCTTGCCGCGCATCGACCAGATTTTGGACTCCACTGCTGGCTGCGATTTGCTGTCATTCCTTGACGCATATTCAGGCTACCATCAGATTTTCATGACCAAAGAAGACGAAGAGAAAACCGCATTTATCACCCCATGTGGCACGTATTGCTTCATACGTATGCCTTTCGGGTTGAAAAGTGCTGGTTCGACCTTTGCAAGAGCTGTCCAGATTGGTTTCGAGACCCAGCTGCATAGAAATATGGAAGCCTATATGGATGACATAGTCGTCAAGACCAAGGACAAGGCAACTCTTATACAAGATCTAGAAGAGACGTTTGCAAATCTGTGCAGGATCAATCTAAAGCTCAGTCCCGAGAAGTGCGTGTTTGGCGTTCCATCCGGCAAGCTTCTCGGGTTCTTTGTGTCTCAACGTGGAATTGAAGCCAATCCCGACAAGATCAAGGCAATTGAGCAGATTGAAGCACCAAGATGTGTCAAAGATGTGCGCCGACTTGCCGGCTACGTGGCTGCTCTGAGCAGGTTCATCTCCAAGTCCGCTGAGCGCGCCCTGCCCTTTTTCAAAATCTTGAAGAAGGCAGGACCAATGAAATGGACTCCGGAAGCGGAGGCAGCGCTGCAGGACTTGAAGAGGTACCTCTCCTCTCCGCCGACACTGGTCGCACCTAGGCCACAAGAGCCGTTGATGCTGTATCTAGCGGCAACGAATCAAGTGGTTAGTGCTGCGCTAGTGGCGCAGAGAGAAGCAGACGAAGAGGCAGCGGCAGCGGCAAGCCCGTCAAGCGACAAGCCAGGGCCATCCCCGGCAGAGTCTGGTGCCGACAAGGCAGAGCCCGCGCAGCCAAGTGAAGCAGTGCAGAAGAAGAAGATGGTGCAGCGCCCGGTCTATTTTGTCAGCTCCCTTTTGCAGGGGGCTAGGTCAAGATATTCTGGTGTGCAAAAGCTGCTCTTCGGCCTCCTTATGGCCTCGAGGAAGCTGCGAAATTACTTCCAAGCACATGAGATTACCGTCGTCACTCGCTTTCCGCTGCAACGGATCTTGCGGAATCTAGAAGCAACCGGCAGGATTGTTGAGTGGGCGTTGGAGCTGTCATGCTTTGGCCTCAAGTTTGAAAGCACTTCAACTATTCAGAGCAGAGCCTTGGCAGAGTTCATTGCAGAGTGGACACCAACGCCAGACGAAGAAGTTCAAGAGTCGGTTGTCCCCGGCAAGGAAACAGATCGCGAATGGATTATGTACTTTGATGGGGCTTTTTCTCTGCGAGGCGCCGGTGCTGGCGTGCTGCTTGTCGCACCCACCGGAGAGCACCTCAAGTACGTGATTCAGATGCATTTTCCCCGGGAGAGATCAACGAACAACACCGCAGAGTATGAAGGGCTACTTGCCGATCTAAGGATCGCGGCAGACCTTGGGATCAAGAAGCTCATCGTCAGAGGTGACTCCCAGCTTGTCGTCAGGCAAGTCAACAAGGATTACCAGAGCCCGTTGATGGAAGCTTATGTCGATGAAGTGAGAAGGCTGGAGGAGCGTTTTGACGGTTTGCAAACAGAGCATGTTCCTCGAGCAGAGAACTGCATTGCTGACGACCTGTCGAAGTGTGCTGCCCTTAAGTTACCTGTGGAACCAGGAACTTTTGTGCTCTGGCTGACTCAGCCATCCGTAACACCACCGACGAGGCCGGACAAGAGAAGGAAGTTAAGTACCGGCAAGTACTTCCCAGCAGAGCTTCCAGAAGCCGCCGGCAAGGAAGTTGCCGGGAACGACACGGTTGCCGGTGAGCAGCGGCTTCGCGCAGAGCCTCAGGTTCTTGCCACAGAAGTACGCGCCCCCGCAGCTGAGGATATGCCGGTTGCCGGTGAGCAGCAGCTTTGCGCAGAACCTCAGGTTCTTGCCGCTGAAGCAAGCGCTCCCGCGGCCGAAGAGATGCCTTTAGTCCTTGTCGTCGAGCCACAGGCTCCGGCATGGGCACAGCACATAGTTCATTTCCTTCAGATAGGAGAACTCCCTGAGGAACAGGAAGAAGCAGAGAAAGTAGCCCGTCAGTCTAGTATGTACCAGTTCGTCGACGACATCCTGTATAGAAAGAGACCCAACGGTGTGAAATTGAAGTGCATTCCTCGAGAGGATGGACTAGAGCTGTTGGCAGAGATTCATGGAGGCATATGTGGCTCCCACATAGGCTCGAGAGCTCTTGTCGGCAAGGCATTCTGGCAAGGTTTCTTCTGGCCCACTGCTCTCCAGGATGCAACTGCACTAGTAACCAAGTGTGAAGCGTGCCAGTTCCATTCAAAGCAACATCATCAGCCAGCTCAAGCTCTTCAGACAATCCCTCTTTCCTGGCCCTTCTCGGTCTGGGGACTCGACATACTGGGTCCTTTCCCCCGCGCTGCCGGGGGCTTCGAGTACTTGTACGTTGCTATCAACAAGTTCACGAAGTGGCCGGAAGTGGAAGCAGTGAGAAAGGTGACAGCATAGTCAGCCGTCAAGTTCTTCAAGGGAATAGTGTGCCGTTTTGGTGTGCCGAATAGGATCATCACCGACAACGGTACGCAGTTCACGAGTCGCACCTTCATGCAGTACATCCAAGACCTTGGCGGCAAGATCTGTTTTGCCTCCGTTGCTCACCCGAGAAGCAACGGCCAAGCAGAGAGGGCAAATGCTGAAGTGCTGCGCGGTCTCACGACCAGAACTTTCGACAAGCTGCACAAGTGCGGAAGACGCTGGATTGATGAGCTGCCGACGGTTCTTTGGTCAATCAGAACGACACCAAATCGAGCTACCAGCCAGACTCCCTTCGCCCTGGTCTACGGGGCTGAAGCAGTTCTCCCCACGGAACTCATATACGGGTCACCTCGAGTGCTCACTTATGATGAGCTCGAGCAAGAGCAGCTGCGGCAAGATGACGCTGTGCTCCTTGAGGAAGATCGTCTTCGGGCTGTTGTGCGTGCTGCACGCTACCAGCAAGCTTTGCGCCGCTATCATAGCCGCAAGGTTCATGCCCGGAGTCTTGAGGAAGGCGACCTTGTTCTTCGGCGCGTTCAGTCGGCCAAGAATTCCAACAAGTTGACGCCGAAGTGGGAAGGCCCTTATCGGGTAGTACGAGTCACCAGGCCTGGCGCTGTCCGCCTGGAGACCGAAGATGGCGTGCCAGTGAGCAACTCCTGGAATATCGAACATCTTCGTAAGTTCTACCCGTGAGGCGCGGTTGCCGGTTAGCAGCAGTTTCGCGCAGAACCTTTGGTTCTTGCCGCAGAAACGCTCCCAGCAACCACCTTTTGTACAAGTCTTGCCGATGCAGCATGTAATCCTTTGTACAAAGCCAGGCGAAGACCCTGTGCATAGTTTAATTAAGCTAAGTGTTTTACAATTCTTGTCGATTTCATGTCATTTTATATGCATGCCTATCTGAGATGTTGTATTACGCTTGCTTCCGGTAAGAGCTAATGAACCGCCAAGGTTCCATATTTTCTCTTCTTTCTTTTTCTCAAAAGGATAGAAGGTTCCCTCGCATGCAAGTTTGCCGGGGGGCGAGATGGTATGGATACCGACAGGCGACGTTCAAGGTTGACATCTTGCCGGAAGAAGAACAGCAACGAAAAGCTAAGTTGCAGAAACCCTTTAAAATAGATTTTTGTTGTAAGGCTATCCTCCTTGAACGATTTCGACTTTTGTATGGAAAACCTGCACGCGATGGAACCTTGTCATGATCGGTCGCGCCCTTACTTTGTTTCGAGTCCGCTCAACAGTTTAGGCGGCTGCACTGAAAACGTCAAGGTTTCTTGCCGGTAGCTGCGCCTCCAGCAGGCTGCTGAAGTCCCGAACCCAGCGCTCGCGGGGGTGCGCACCGGCAAGTTCCCAGTATAAGCGTAGGGCATACACCATATAGAAAGAAATCAAACGAGGGGAATAGCATACATTAATCCAGAGACAGCAAGTTATATTACATGATAGTTGCCGCGTTTCTAACTAAAGATAAATTGTCTTTGGCATGGAGCGATGGCGACAAGATAAAGAGAAACGGCTAATCCCGGCGATCGCCTTCAACCCTCTTGACTTGGCTCACCCTGTCAACGATGGGCGCGACAAGATCTTCGAGTACCTTGACGTCCACATCCTTCGGCAAGCGTTTGAAGATGTTGGAGAGGTTGATGCCGGGGTTCTTGTGCACAACTTTGACCAGCACCTCGCGGAGGACGGCCTGGCAGAGCCTGCGGGATTCGTTCGCCAGCTGGGATGTTCGGTCAGAGTGAAGCTGCTCCAAGGCTTCGAGCATGCGGTCAAAGAACATGGTCAGCCTAGCGCTTGTGGACACCCTGTCGTCAGAAGAATACCTGAAGCCTTGCAGACCCATGATGGACAGTTGCGCGGCAAGCTTCTCTGCAACGTCGATGAGCTTCTCAGTCCAGATCTGCACGCCTGCCACATAGTCGTTGTGTGTGGCGGCAGCACTCTTGAGCAGCTCCTGTTCATTGTGGAGGTCTTTGATCAAGGTCTTCTCCCGACCCCTGGCGGTCTCAAGGGTCTCCTTCAACGTGGTCAGCTTCTGCTCCAGATCAATGATGGATTCCTTGGCGGAGGTGAGCTGCTGAGTCTTCTCGGATGCGGCAACCTGGGCCTCCATCACGCTGTGAAGAGCTTTGTCTCTTTCGGCATCGAGTGTTGAGACCTTATTGCCGTGATCCTCGAGATCAGCCTCTAGCTTCTTCACCTTCCCCTCCAGCAAGCTCTTGGTGGCCTCTGCAGCTCCGGCAGCATCGACGGCTTCCTTCAGTTTGCCGGCGTGATCTTCAGTCAGAGCTCTGAGCGTCTCCATGTGTTTCCGCTCTAGCTCCTGGGTCCGCTGCGTAACAAGTTTCTCGGTCTCCTCGTCCTTGCTGCGGAGCTTGGCGGCAAGCGCCTCCTCGCGAGCAGTAAGGTCCTCTTCGTGAGCATCGAGCCCGACGCGGCGCTCCGTCAGGCGAGCTTCTGCTGTGGCGGCCTGCTGTGCCGCCTCCTCCTGTGCCTTCTCGACATTAGATTGCTTCATGAGGAGGTCGTTCCAGTTCTCGCTCAGCTGTTCCCGAGCAGTCTTCAGCTCTTGGAAGGCCTCAGCATACCAAGCATGCATCTCCTCGACGCGCTTTTGGAAGTCCGCCTCTGCTGCATCAACAACCGCTGCCCTAGAATCCAGCTTATCCTTCCGGGCGCGGTAGAGTGCCTGGAGCTTCTAATAGTTGTCGTGCACGGCTTGGAGTAGCTGCTCTTCCTTGGGTTCGCTGCTGCTGGCGGCGGCGATGACGTCTCCATCCAGAGTTTCTCCTTCCACCAGCGCCCCAGTGCTTGCCGTCCCTGGCATGCTGACGAACAGGGTGTCGCCGGCATTGAGGTAACTGCTCGACGGGGGCACGTCAGATGTTGACGGTTGATCTTCACCGGCAGTTGGGGGCTCCGCGACCGGTGTAGCGCCAGGCGCTCCTGCGGCAGGAATGTCGTCAGTGCGGTCGTCGGTCTCCTTGCCGGTCCCCTCAGTAGACTTCTTGGCGGTCTCTTCCTGTGCGGCCTTGGCGGCCTTGTCTGTTGTGATCCTGTCGGCCTCGGCGGCAGCATCCCTGACGGTCTCCTCGATGACGGTTTCGTCATCCATGGGTTCCACCAAGAGGAAATCTGGAAGCCCAGGAAGGGAAGCAAGATGAGACCAAGATTGAAGTTCAAGAAGACAAAAAAAAGAGAAAAACAGGAATAGCAAGTACTCTGAGGCGAGCGGTTTACCTGCGTCGAGCTGCTGAGGAGGGTTGCCGGAGCCAGTGCTCACCGACTCTTCTTCATCGCGGTAAAGCTCGCTTGCCGAAGGCTCATCTCTGGGCGGTGTAGTCGATGGCGGCGGCACGTCAGGGACGTTTCCCATTGGCACTCCTTGTTGCCGCCCCGTTCCTGCACGCCCGGAGATGTCAGCAGTGAAGATGCGCACCCCGGCACTTGCCAGCGGAAAGTGCGTAACGGACTCACGCTGGGGGCTGTGCCGGGGGCTGTGTTGAGGACTGCGTTGTGGGCTCGACTCCGGGCTGATGTTGATCGTTTCTGGCGCACCTGAGGTGCTTGCCGGCGGTTCGTCGACCGTTGAGGTCTTCGCCCTCTTCGCCAAAGTGAATTAGTCAAGTGAAGCCAGAGTGAATTAGTCAAGTGAAGCCAGAAAAGCAGGAATTATAAGGTGTGGCAAGGTCTTTACTCTTCTTCCTCGGATTCCAAGGCAGAGAGGTCGAAGACGACTTCCGCTTCGGCACCTGAGCGAAGAGGTGGAGAAGGAGACCTGGCGCGCTTGGCTGCAGCGGAAGCAGTAGGTTGTTGCGACCTTGCTACTCCAGCCGCTGGTGCCGTCGTATGGGACGCTCCCGCCGCACCAGTTTGTGCCACGGTTGAGCATGTCATACGTCGCACGGGCGGTTGTTGGGACTCTTGCCGCTGCGCGGCCTTGCCGGCCGCCTGCTTGCCGGGAACCTCATCCCTTGAGGGAGGCTGAGTCGCTGGGGTGCCAGAGCTGGCTTTCCGAAGAGCGCGCTTTTTCTTCCCTGGAGCTGGGGGCTCCTCGTGCGGCTGCTCCTCGATTGTGCCCTCGACGGTAGAGCCCCCGGCAACCATGCCGCTCTGCTCCCCGGCAACTTCCTCTTCCTCGGAAGAGGTCTCCTCTGGCACCGTCTCTTCTTCACTGGTGTCTCCTCCCGTGAAGCCAAAGTCGCCGGCCTCCGCGGCAAGGTTTGCCTCTTCCGCCCTGCTAGCAATGTAAGCTATTTCTTCATCGGTGGTGGGACGGATAAGTTTGGGATCTTCCCGGATGGCCCTCTCCGAGAAGTTGTCGAAGAACTCCTGCACTTGCTCTGGAGACGGCTCTACCCAAGTCCCGTCAAGGCCGTGGGCGTTGCACACTGGCATCATAGCAATGATTGAGCTCAGGGCAGAGTTGTTGCACAGAGGCACGACTCCAGGCGGCAACATGAACTTCCCGTCAGGCCTGAACAGCTTGTGGCAGAGATACATGTGCTGCAAGACCGTGAAGTTGTGATTCAAGCCAGGGCGCAGCCTCATAATATCTGCTGCGTTCTTGAAGTCCCAGGCTGGCCTCCCCTTATTGTGCAGAGGGGCGATGCGCCGGCGAAGGAAATCTGCACCAACCATTTCAATCGTGAGCCCGGCGGCCTTCAGGCGGTGGATCCTGGTGATTGCAATTGTGAGCTTCTTGTCTTCAGGGTCGAGGTCGCTCCAATTCTCACCACGTGCCACCTTCTTTTGCCGGGGCACGCAGAATGGCTGAGGGTCTTTCTCCTGGATCCAGCACCACTCGGATCGCCACTCATCCCACTTCTTGCGGTAGAGACCCCCTGGGTATATATCCTTGTTCCATGTTCTTGGAATCCAAGTGATAGATCCAGAGAGGGCGTCTCCTGCCTCGATGCGGGGGATGAAGTAATGGCGGAAGAGGGCTGTGTTGGGGACCACTCCAGCAAAGTTTTCGCAAAGATGCGCAAAGACAGACATGCACGTTACGGCGTTCGGTGTGAAATCCAAAAGGCGGAACCCGTACGTGTACATGATGTCGACGAAGTCAGAGAAAGGAGGACATAGCCCGCAGTAAAAATAAGCAGCGAAGAAAGGGTATCTATCCACGCACCTGTACTGAGTAATCAAGGTGTGCCCGTCAAGCGTCGGGTCGAAGACGGCGCGCTCTCTCCGCATCCGCACCAGATCCCCTTCATCTGCTCCTGTGGCTGAGCCGGCGGCTTTCGCCGCTTTGCCCTTGCCTGCTTTGGGCGGCATGGCGGCAGTGGAAGCGGAGTCCGAAGGTGGCGAGGGTGTGCGGGTGGCGGAAGAATGGAGGAGGCGCGTTTCAGGCTCGAGGAGGAGGATGATGGCAGCGTCCAGATTGGAAAAGATGAGAGGTAAATGAGCAGCGCCCCTACGGATTCCTTTTTATGGGGAAGGAGCGGAGGCTGCGGTCGTTCCGCGCACGTCCCCCACGTTCCGCATTCGACGCGCGTCGTGGGAGGGCGCAGTGAAAGAGAAGATTATGACAGCAACTCCTACCACGCGTGCCCGTGCACTGTTTTGGGCCTAGCCCAACAACGCCTCGCACCCGTGTATGGCCTAGGCCCGGGGGCTCCTGTCGGTGTACTAAAGATCGGGTCCTTTAGTACCCCGTACTTGTGCACGGACAGTTGTAGCCATACCTGCGGTAAGGCCTGTCGGAGGACGGCTGGAGACAGATGCAAGATATCAAGAAGGCGTTTAAGCTGAAGATCAGAAGACCGGAGGCTGGGCGTCCGGCAAGATCTTGCCGGGCTGGCCCGTCGAGCCCCGGCAAGATCAGCCCCCGGCAAGATCAGCACCCGGCAAGATCCCACCGCTTCAGCACAGTGCCGCCGCTCTAGCGCAGCGACCAGCCTGTCGTTTAGGGCTTGTCCTCCTGGTTGCGTGTCACGGCGCTGGCCGCAGAAGGGGTTAAGCGGTGCTGATGGGACGAGTCCTTTTCCCATCCCCAAGAAAGGCAGGGACACCTGTTCAGAGCATTGAATGTGTCTTGTCCTAAGACGTTTGTCCTCAGGCGTCAGTAGTAATCATGAGATACTGGTAATCATGAGATCCTGTAGATACTTTACACCTCTTGTACTTCGCCACTGTTGGAGACCCCTTGGACATATAAAAGGAGGCCCAAGGCGTAACTACAGGGGGGGCAGATCCCGATCTAGACTCGACCCATTCTGTATGCGTAGCTGCTACTGTAGCTCCCAGAACTGGGCCAAGAACATCCACAGTAATACAACCAAGCAGGAGTAGGGTTTTACGCTTCCGAGCGGCCCGAACCTGGGTAAATCCCCTCGCGTTGATCGTTAGTTCCGCTCTTTGTGCTGTCCTTTCTCCCTTGCCGAACCGTAAAGGGATCCTTCGGTCCCATAGGTGTCGTTTCCCCGACACCGTGAATCTGTTTCAGACAAAGGTACTCGAGTGTTGTATAGCCGCGGAGCAGCCGCTCCATAGCCTCCTTCGAGATACCTATGTAGAAGAGGCTGAGCTTCTTGAGTTGAGGGAGAAGAAGAGCGGGCGCGGCATCAATCTAGGGAAAATAGCAGGAGCTGAACCTGGCACGGTGCAGCATTGGCGCGAGGCGGAGCGCGAACAGTGACAGAGAGCAACATCATCCACCTTCAAACCTGAACTCCTTGAGCTGATCTAGTGTCGGGGCCGGATTTCCGGGACAAAATATCCCAGAAATTAACCCCTCATGTCGTCACCAGCCCCAAGATCATTGTTACTGGTGGACGCGTCCTTGTTACAGATTAACAAGCAATTACAAGAATTGGATACAAGACCATAAAGGTCTAATGATACAACAATGATTTCTAGTGATGGGTGACGGAAGCGACTCGTGGTTCTCCAACGTCGATGGGGCTCCATTCCCACAGGAACATCTGACCTGGATAACTCCTATCTTGCGTGGCTGCTATCTCCGATTCCTAGGTTGCGGTGTGTGCCTTCGTAGTGCTCTTCCTAATCGTGATATGGCCAAGACAATAGCCAGTGACAAGCCAGTGAGTATGTTTGAATGTACTCGCAAACATTATGAACAAAAGATATACCGAATGCATATGTTCATGATGGACTAAATCATATGCATATGCTGACCAAAATTAAAGCATGAAATTAAAATGGAATCTCAGGCGTTGGACCGCCTGAGGAATTCCAAGAAAAATGTCAAACGGGTGTCTGAATGCGACGCCTCGAGAGGTCTTGAAAAGAAATGCCAAACGGGTGTCTGAAAGCGACGCCTCGAGAGGTCTTGAAAAGAAATGCCAAACAGGTGTCTGAAAGCGACTCCTTGAGAGGTTTTGAAAAGAAATGAGTATCCATGTGGATTAACCATCCCAAGAGATACTCAGAAAAATAGAAATGAGTATCTAGGTGGATTAACCATCCCAAGTGATACTCAGAAAAGAAAATAGAATTGAGTATCCAGGTGGATTAACCATTCCAAGTGATACTCAGAAAAGAAAATAGAATTGAGTATCCAGGTGGATTAACCATCCCAAGAGATACTCAGAAAAAAAAATAGAAATGAGTATCCAGGTGGACTAGCCATCCCAAGAGATACTCAGAAAAAAATATAGAAATGAGTATCCAGGTGGTCTAGCCATCCCAAGAGATACCCATGGTTGCACATAGAAGAAAAGGTTAGTCCACAATAATATTCATGCTGGCATCAGTAGTGACAATAATAATCCTGCAAAAATGAATCATGCTCAATTTTAATTATTTCCTCCGAAGACCGACACTGAGATGGACACTTGACCAAGCCAGACTGTAGTCCTTAACCGTGGACACGGCTATTCGAATAGATTTTAAAACTCTGCAGAGGGTGTACTCTTTACCCACAAGTAAAGGATTTCTTTAGCCAACACCGAGATGCTGACTAATTCCCATTACGGTCTTTGGGTTGAAAACACACCTGGCCAGCATACACCAGATTAACTTTCCGGATGCCCGGAATCACCCAAAGCATCGTTCAAGAAAAACTCTAAGATGGGGAGACCATCATCTCGAATAGCATGGGATCACTATTTATAACATGCGGATTACAAGGGGAGCCCCCCTCTCGGCCCAGCCGGATACACCCATGCCCCCTGACCAGGTGACATTCCTACCAGAGGCCTCTGGTATCTTTCACCATGGCCTCTCTGTACGGTGTGTGCAATGAAAGGGGTTAACAACTTACTGAACCGTACCCTACCTGTGGCAGGGACAAGTGCAGCACGAAACAAGTATGGGGGTTACCGTAACAAGACTCGATCTATGGTCGACTCAGGAGGTTTAAGTTTTCCTGCAGTGGTTAGCACAATATATTTCCTTGGTAGTACCCAACAGGGTCACCACCTGGCATGTCCCAACATGCCCTCACTGATCATTCTCGTCACAACGAGATTTCAGTCTCACGGTCACTTTTCTCATGACTGATTCTTTCCTGCAGATTAGTCCGGACCAACATAGGCATATGTGGCATGTGAAAATAACCATACTCACTCATACTTCATGTTTAAATGAAGATAAAATATTTTCATGGCATCATGCATGCATAACTAGCAATATGCAAATTTTATTTGAATTCAACATATTCATGATTCAATTATTCTTGCAACAATTAACCATGCATTCACCATATCAAGTGTTCAAGATGCTTGCCTTGAGCATGCAGAAAGATTGGGTGCACTCCAAAACTTTCAAAATTTTATCTTCCCTCCCTTTTTCCTATTTTCAAAATATCGCAATTACCACATAAACTTTGAACAGTACAAAAAAGTTGTTTAGTAATTTTTGAAATAAATACTAAAATAAACTAGATGAAAAATGAGGAATATCAGAAAAAAAATCAAATGATTTGGAGTTCATATGATTTTCCTAGGGAATTTCTAAGCTGAAATAAATGAAGAAATGGACTATTTAATAGATCCAATAGAAACAAAGCTTAGGAAAGATGTTCACCCTAGCTAGATTAATAGAGCATAAATTTAGGAGTATGCAGAAATTTGAATCATCAAATTTGGTTTTGAAATGATTGCTGTAGGATTATTTGAAACCTGCTGGAAAAGAAAAAGAGAAAAGGCATCAATCTGATGGGATGGATCTGGTAGGCAAAAGCGCGCCCTGAGCGTGATTTAGCCGTATGGCACCACTGGGCCAGGCCCAGTCGCTCGGCCGCGCGGGGGGGTCTGCCGACGTCGAAGGCGTATTCATGGAATACGTTTTTCCCGCACGAAGACGGCTTCGGGGGAACCCGTCTCCACTTACGGATGAGTTGGCGCGCTTCGGTCGCTGACAGTGGGCCCCACCTGGCCCACTGGTCAGGTTTGACCGCGGTCCACCCCGCCTTCTCCTCTGGCCGAACGGAAGCGGCAGTCCTGGGAGGCTTGCCGGCGAACGGCGACACCCCACGGTGAGATGAGACCACCGTCTTGCTCAGGAGGTCGTGGCGGTTCATCCGGTGTGCGGCATGGCCGGTGGAGGGCACGGGGTCGCCGGCGGCGAGCTTCGCAGCGGACGGCGGCCGTCGGGTGAAAGGGGATTTCTCCCATGATCTATCCCGAGCAGAATCAAGAGGTGGGATGGATTCGTGAGATCAGGAGGGAGGTACTGGTGAAGAGAACAAAGAGAGGGAGGCTCTGGTGGCATGGAAATCTTCGTGGAACTGGCGGCGGCAGTGGCTGTTGGAGATGAAGAAGACGGCCATTCCCAGCCGTGTGGCTGCTCGAGGAGGCTTACAGAGAGGGTTTGAGGAGTGCCCTTGAGGGCATCGAGCTCGGGGTGGCTTTATAGGTGGGGGAGGGTCGGTTCCGCGGGCTCCCGAAGATGGACACGGCGGCGGAGGCCATTACGGCGGTGGTTGAGGCCTTTGAGGCCGGTGGCCGTGGTTGGCGGGGTCGGTGAGGACGGTGGCCGCCCGTATTTACGCCAGGGGAGGGCTGGTTAGCTCGGGGCGAGCCGCGTGTCTCGGGCAGAGACGTGGCAGAGATGGCGGCGTTGGACGGCGGCTCTGGACGGTGGGGGCGGCGCTAGAGGCCAGGCTCAGGTGTCGGCGCATGCTGAGGCTTCTTCGTGAAGCTATCCAGACGGGTCGCGCGCGAGGGGAGGCAGCAGGGACTCGGGCTTCGATGCGGTCATAGGTGCGCTCTGGACATGCCTAGAGCACACACCCAGTGTGCTCGTCCAAATGCCAGGGGGCTCTTGGCTTGTCCAAACGAGCTCAAACTTGGCAGGTTGGCATATGACTAGATGGGGGTGATGGTGGACATGCTGGTTTGGTCAGATGGTCAAGTTCCCAATGTAGTTCAACGGAGTTGCAAGATTCTGCCATGCACACAATGTGCTTGATAAAATGCTAGGGCTAGATAGGGAACATTTTTTGATGTGAGACTTGGTAGGTTGGTGTCTCCTTAGGTGGTAGAGATGATGGTGTGGTTGGTTCTGCAAAAAGAAAAACTTGCTAGTGCAAATTCTGAAGAAATTCAGTTCTGGACAAGATTTTGAGGGAATTATTTGGAGGTCTTCCAAGATGTAAATGGAGTTGATCTTCTGGACTTAAGGGTTTGATTGGAATGACTATAAGTGGGAAAAATTTCAGAATTTTTTGATGAAGGAAAATTAGGGTTGCTGTTATAACCTAGGAATAGGACAGAATTGAAAAATGGAAGTTGTGCTCAAAATTTTCACAAGACCAAGTTGGGTTTTTGCATAAAAGTGATCTACAAGCATCAGATGACCCCTCATAATTTTTGTGGATTTTTTATGGAATTATTTTAAAGGGTCTTAGTGCAACAGAAGCATTTCAGAGATTGAAAATGCTATTAAATGAATTATTTTGGGCAAATTTTATTATCAAAATATTTCCTACTGTTATTTAAAATATAGATGAAATGTTTTAAGAAAACTTCCAAGGCCCACAATATTTTTTCCAAAATTTTCTATATGGAGGGAAGAATTTTGGAAAACAGAAAGCGGAAAATACTCTGAAATTAATAAAAGGCCTAATATAACTAAAAATTTTATTTTTGTCCAAATTTTACTTAATAAAATTATGATTAAATTTTTGGGGTGTTACAAACTCTACCCCCCTTAAGAAAATCTCATCCTCAAGATTTATTAAGGTGGTCATCAGAATTAGGCCCACCTTTTCGAGGAGATTTTTCTGAACTAATTATTTAAATAACCTAATTAGGCACAGTTGATGTAGGGCTACTGGTAATTGGTGCAACTACAGTGAGGTACTGGTGTTATGGTTCTACTCTACGACAGATTTGGAAAAAGTATAGTTTCTAATTCCAAATTTCGCTTGTCGTACTCCAGTGCACAGTATTCTCTCCGGCTGACAGGTGGACCCAGGCCCACTGTCAGTCTCTTCTTCTTCCTCTGGCTCTCCTTCCTCCTCTCTCTCTCGCGTGCTCTCTCGCACTATCTCCACCCATGGCGTTTAGCGCGTAGGGCATCTAGGGCCGTACCGCGGTAGTGCGCGGCGTGCTTGTCACCGGCGCAGTGTGCATTCACCTCGCAGGCCAGTACCCTGTCGGCACTGCTCACGGATTCGCCTCCGAACACCGGCGATCGAGCGACGAGCGGCGCTGGTGGACTTCGCTCACCGTGCACCAAGCTCGAGCTATAAAAATGACCGTGATTTTTCTTCCTTCTACCTTACACCTCACCCCACTTCTTCTTCTTCTTCTCCTTCTGGTTGCAGGAGCTCGAGACGAGGCACTAATGGAGGACGTGGTTCCGGAGCTGATCACGATCCTTCTGGCTGGTCTGCTGGCAGTGTTGGTTGGTTTCTCGCTGCTACTGTGTGAGATGATCCTCGATGATCACCGTGATGCCGCTGCTCGAGTGGTGGCTCTCCGAGGCGGCGGTGATCATGGGGACTAGGCATTAGTGTCGGGTGAGTGAGTGTTAGTGCGTTCTGCAGTAGGCTCCGTAGAAATAAAAACCCATGACTTTTTCTTTGGAAAAACTATGGTGTGGTGAGAGTGATCCAGTGAGCGAGGCGGTTAATTAGTTGCTAAGTGTGTGTGTGTGGTTTCTGCACTTAGTGCATGTGGTAGAGTCAGTGTGACTGTAAGCCGGATGCCGTGGCTGTACGCGAATTAAATTTATGCTGGGAAATTTTTTGTGATAATGGCCCTTAAGAATTTTTTCTCCCCTAAGGGCGGATGAACCAAATGCAGATCACCACAATCGAATATTCATAGGCAAACTGCAATCATATTAATGCATTCATGACCTATGTCCTAAAGTACATCGCAAGAATTGCATCATGTAAACAAGCGCTAGATGCAGCAACAACCACACTCATGATCATCTACGATTCGAAGGTAAGATCTACAGGGTCTTGCGGAAAAGTTCCTGGTGCTGGAGCACATTCTTCTTCTTCCGGAGGAAGTGGAGGAAGCAGACGAAGAACATGTCCTTCCTGAGTTGCAGAGGTGGTCCGCCAATGGCGATCTAGGGATTTAGGACAACAAGATAATGGAGATAATCCATTAGTTGCTGGGTGAAATGCTCCTGGGCCATCACATACTGAATGAGATAGTCCAGAGCTGGATCTCTTTCTATACGTTCACAGCGGAACGTAGCTTCTGCTCCAAAAGTTGCGCGGGTCAGAAAATAACAGTATTCCCTTTCGCTGGCACAGGGTACCGCAAATCAAAGATGGGTAACTGCTTCATAAGCAGCAGCCTCAATGGCCATGCCTGAGGTTGGCATGGATCTCTCGATGAAGACAACATATGGAGGGCCTTGGTTTAAATCCGCTGGTGGGATTTGCACAACTGCCCAGTATTTTGAGGAATCAGAGGTGATCCTCATCTTGTACAACTCATACTGGGGTGGGTGGATGGAACCAAGAGTATTGCGGGTAAAATCCCACAAAACCTTAATAAAACTACCAGGGCTTGCTTCTGGAGTTCTTAGGTAGGCTCCGGAGTGAAACATGGAGTGATGGATGGGGAAAAGCAGTGCTCAAGGTTGATGGTGGCTGGTGTAGAGTGGGATACGGCCGCTTATAAGGTACCTGGGTTAGGAAACATGAGGCGGCACTGGTACGACTTGTGTATCAGTTCCGGCATAGGGTTGTCCAAGTCAAATTCTCGGACCTCACTCCCCAAAAGGAATGTGACGTATTACTGTGCGTGTCGGTTAGGGTGGGTTCGGCGGTCACGTCTAGAATTTACTCTGCCAACAATTTACGCTAGATCACGCATACTACTATTAAGACAAGGGCACACAAGTAATTTACAAACTTACCACACCATACAACTGCTACTATGAAAATACAGGGAAACCGGGCCACTAAGGCTCGACAACAATTCTGGTGGACTCAGTCCACCTCGTTGACATCTAGCCGGGCGGGTCTTGCAGATGTCGAGGTTTCTCCGTGTGCTTCAGTGTCAGAGCTGGCCGGGGTAGGGTGGGGAGCTATAGGGCTGGGATAGCGGTGGTGCCCTTCGCGGGGTGTCGAGGTCACGGTCCTGTTGGAGTAGGTCTCCAAGAGACGACGGAGTTCCCCTGGGGAGACGAAGGCATTGCCCGGATGGACAACAGGGGCAAACTCTGAGGGCTCGATCGGTCTCCCGAGCAGCACTATCGGGGTGTCAGTGGCAGGTGCAGCTTCTCTTCTTACCGGAGTCAGGAGAGCGAGCGTCCTGCGGGTCGCAATCAGATCAAGGGTGACCTGATCGAATAGTGCCTCTTGCGCTCTCAGGTAGCGCACCAGATGCACTAGAGCAGGATCCGTCTCATGGTCTCCGTTGGCGACTTGGGTCGGGCTACCATAGCCTTCACGACTAGGGTAGTAGTAGAAAGTACGGATGTTAACCCTCGGCGACAAATGCCGGAGATTAACTACAGCCTCTCGGGCTGCAAGTTGGATGGCTTGGGGCTCGTCAGAGGTCGTCCTCCCGGTGAACCGGTAGGGGCGTTCTGATGTGGTGCCCCTCCCGTAGATGTACACCGTGGCCCAGAAGTGATGGATGGCATCACTCGTGTGCTCCTGGTATACAACATATTCCGGGGTCTCTTCTATGCCAAAAGCTCGACGGGTGAGATTGGCGAGGATGACTACAAAGTCTCCAAGCTCGGCTGCGGTGGTCTCATTACGAACGAAGGGGCCAGACATCTTGGTGATTGGATATCGAACTGGGAGTGAGGCTGTGATGTGCTGAGTTGGGGCAAGGCTTCCTTTATAGGTCAGTGGAGTCTTCCATTGCACGCTTGTGGATGGGACAACTCAGGTGTCGGCCACAGGCACACGGCCTATGGACAGGCTGATAGGTTGGGCACCGACTGTCAAAAGATGTCGGTTGGCCACTGTGTAGGCTTATCGGATGAGATGGGCTTGGCTACGGACAGAAAAGATTTGGACGGTGTGGAAACCTAGGGATAGCGACCAGGCTAAGATAGGATTAGCCAATGGTCAGCCTGGCTCTGATACCAAGGCTGTCGGGGCTGGATTTCCGGGACACAATATCCCAGAAATTAACCCCTTGTGTCGTCACCAGCCCCAAGATCATTGTTACTGGTGGACACGTCCTTGTTACAGATTACCAAGAAATTACAAGAATTGGATACAAGACCATAAAGGTCTAATGATACAACAATGATTTCTAGTAACGAGTGACGGAAGCGACTCGTGGTTCTCCAACGTCGATGGGGCTCCATTCCCACATGAATAGCTGACCTAGATAACTCCTATCTTGCGTGGCTGCTATCTCCAATTCCTAGGTTGTGGGGTGTGCCTTCATAGTGCTCTTCTCCTAATCGTGATCTGGCCAAGACAATAGCCAGGGACAAGCCAGTGAGTATGTTTGAATGTACTCGCAAACATTATGAACAAAATATATATTGAATGCATATGTTCATGATGGACTAAATTATATGCATATGCTGACCGAAATTGAAGCATGACATGATAAATATTAGCACGGTGTGGATGAATAAATATATGATTTAGTAATAAACCAAGAAATTAAAATGGAATATCGGGCGTTGGACCACCCGAGGAATTCCAAGAAAAATGCCAAACGGGTGTCTAAATGCGACGCCCCGAGAGGTCTTGAAAAGAAATGCCAAACGGGTGTCTGAAAGCGACTCCTCAAGAGGTCTTGAAAAGAAATGCCAAACGGGAGTCTGAAAGCGATGCCATGAGAGGTCTTGAAAAGAAATGCCAAACGAGTGTCTGAAAGCGATGCCTTGAGAGGTCTTGAAAAGAAATGAGTATCCAGGTGGATTAACCATCCCAAGAGATACTCAGAAAAATAGAAATGTGTATCCAGGTGGATTAACCATCCCAAGTGATACTCAGAAAAGAAAATAGAATTGAGTATCCAGGTGGATTAACCATTCCAAGTGATACACAAAAAATAAAATAGAATTGAGTATCCAGGTGGATTAACCATCCCAAGAGATACTCAAAAAAATTAGAAATGAGTATCCAGGTGGACTAGCCATCCCAAGAGATACTCAAAAAAAATATAGAAATGAGTATCCAAGTGGGCTAGCCATCCCAAGAGATACCCATGGTTGCACATAGAAGAAAAGGTTACTCCACAATAATATTCATGATAAAAATAATATTCATGCTGGCATCAGTAGTGACAATAATAATCCTGCAAAAATGAATCATGCTCAATTTTAATTATTTCCTCCCAAGACCAACACTGAGACGGACACTTGACCAACCCAGACTGTAGTCCTAAACCGCGGACATGGCTATTCGAATAGATTTTAAAACTCTGCAGAGGGTGTACTCTTTACCCACAAGTAAAGGATTTCTTTAGCCAACACCGAGATGCTGACTAATTCCCATTTTGGTCTTTGGGTTGAAAACACACCTGACCAGCACACACCAGATTAACTTTCCGGATGCCAGGAATCACCCAAAGCATCATTCAAGAAAAACTCTAAGATGGGGAGACCATCGTCTCGAATAGCATGGGATCACTATTTATAACATGTGGATTACAAGGGGTGCCCCCCTCTCGGCCCAGCCGGATACACCCATGCCCCCTGACCAGGTGACATTCCTACCAGAGGCCTCTGGTATCTTTCACCATGGCCTCTCTGTACGGTGTGTGCAATGAAAGGGGTTAACAACTTACTGAACTGTACCCTACATGTGGCTGGGACAAGTGGCAGCACGAAACAAGTATGGGGGTTACCGGAACAAGACTCGATCTACGATCGACTCGGGAGGTTTAAGTTTTCCTGCAGTGGTTAGCACAATATATTTCCTTGGTAGTACCCAACAGGGTCACCACCTGGCATGTCCCAACATGCCCTCACTGATCATTCTCATCACAACGAGATTTCAGTCTCACGGTCACTTTTCTCATGACTGATTCTTTCCTGCAGATTAGTCCGGACCAACATAGGCATATGTGGCATGTGAAAATAACCATACTCACTCATACTTCATGTTTAAATGAAGATAAAATATTTTCAAGGGATCATGCATGCATAACTATCAATATGCAAATTTTATTTGAATTCAACATATTCATATTCATGATTCAATTATTCTTGCAACAATTAACCATGCATTCACCATATCAAGTGTTCAAGATGCTTGCCTTGAGCATGCTGAAAGATTGGGTGCACTCCAAAACTTTGAAAATTTTATCTTCCCTCCATTTTTCCTATTTTCAAAATATTGAAATTACCACATAAAATTTGAACAGTACAAAAAAGTTGTTTAGAAATTTTTGAAATAAATACTAAAATAAACTAGACGAAAAATGAGGAATATCAAAAAAAGAATCAAATGATTTGGAGTTCATATGATTTTCCAAGGGAATTTCTAAGCTGAAATAAATGAAGAAATGGACTATTTAATAGATCCAACAGGAACAAAGCTTAGGAAAGATGTTCACACTAGCTGGATTAATAGAGCATAAATTTAGGAGTATGCATAAATTTGAATCATCAAATTTGGTTTTGAAATAATTGCTGTAGGATTATTTGAAACCTGCTGGAAAAGAAAAAGAGAAAAGGCATCAACCTGATGGGCTGGATCTGGCAAGCAGAAGCGCGCCCTGAGCATGATTTAGCCTTATGGCGCCACTGGGCCAGGCCCAGTCGCTCGGCCGCACGGGGGGTGTTGGGGATATTCCCCATAGTTATGACCCGGCCATAGTTTGACCCGGCCAAGAGTCAGAAGGCTCTATGGGTCATCTCATATTCCGGGTTATGGCGAGACAACAAGGAGAGACCAAGGGCCCAGGGCGAGACCCGGCAGGAGGCCGGCTTAAGGGGAGCCCAATGGGCCGGCTCACGGAGAAGGTCCAAGAAGAGGAAATTTCCCTGACAAGGGAAGCAAGACCCGGACTAGGATTCGACTTGTAATAGAAAATAAACTAGTTGTAGTCCTACTAGGACTCTTCATGTAAGCCGGCCCCTTCAACTTATATAAGAAGGGGCAAGGCACCCCAAGAGGGACAAGTCAAGATAGACAGAAAAATCAGTAGCTCTCGAGATAGAGGTAGCGAAAGAGCACCCTTGTAATCGAGGTCATCATCAATAGCAATCAAGCAGGACGTAGGCTTTTACCTCCACCGCGAGGGGCCGAACCTGGGTAAAAACTCACGTCTCTCGATTCCGACCAACCCCGTTCAAGCTACTACCTAGTTGCGATGGCCTCACGACTAAGTCCTTTTTTGAGGACATCTGCCGTGACAAAACCACGACAGTTGGCGCCCACCGTGGGGCCAGCACACGGTGGTATTGTGTTCTTGGAGGAAATTCTTCAGTGATCGAGAAGCTCGTGATTCACCGGATAAAAGAAGAGCCAGCACAGAGGAGTTCATCAGTTGAGATTGAAAAAGTTTCAGAGGTAGCATACATCAGATCAGAGAAAGTTTTTAGCGGCGGCATCCACGTGCAAACATCTGGATAGACCGATCTTTGTAGTTGAAAGGATCAACCATCTCGGAGGCTGGCTATACTCGCATACAAGACGTCTTGGCTTCGCTGTCCATGTGTACGCTCAGATCCAGAAGTACACACGCGAAAAGATCAGCTACAAGCCCCAAAGAAATCGATCAGGTGCCAACCCGCCGAGTGAAGGCAAGCTGTCCCAAAATACTACTGTGTTGACAAGTTCAAGCCCCGCACGATCGAATCGTTGTTGTTTTCCCAATCAGCCAAAAAAAAGAAGCACTACGTGGGGAAACCCCACATGGGAAGTCAAGTCACAATCAGACACCTCAATCTCTCACGTGAAGCAAGTAGTACTCATGAGGGCAACCAGCTTTGTTGTTTACCTCACCATGCGATGCACCAGATGAAAAAAAAATGGATTGATCTGGTGAGTCTCGTCAAACGGAAACCCCAACGAACATTGCACAGGGATCATCTGTCATCCAAATAAATCAGGCGCTATCCGTCCAATCTGTTTTGCTAGCCTGTATTAAATTCTTCGAGAACAATTACTCTGGCTGTGATATTTTCATATGCAGGACAAGTATTCACTATAAAGGTGACGTTATACCATGGATACGGAGCGCGCACCAGCATCATTATACACTGGCGTTCGTCCGTATAGCGCTGCTCGACGGACACGCGTGTAAGCCACCACTTCCGCGGTTCAGTCTACATCAACACGCCAGGCGACTCCCTCGTCCGCGCTGGCTTACAACGCCGTGGCCGACTCGCGTGCCCGCGCCGGCTTATAACGTCGCGGCCGACTCGCGCGCCCCCGTCGGTTTACAATGCCGCAACCGACTCTCGCGTCCGTGCCGGCTTCAAACGTCACGGCCGACTCCCGCGTCCACATCAATTTATCGGTCAGCTCTCGCGTCTACATCAACACACCGGGGCCTCACCCGCCCGTACGAGTTGCCCAACGGACACGCGCAGGCCACCGTCCTCGCGGTCCAATCTACATCAACGCACCAGGGTCGCGCCCGCTCGCGCGAGTTGCCCAACGGACACCCGCGCGAGCCGACCCCACCGCGGTCCAATTTACATCAACACACCGAAGCATGCCAGAGTCCGCTCTGTCGACTGGCCCATACCAAGCTATCCGGCATAACACGCAGCTCACCATCTTGCGGTCTGGTCTAATTCACCACATCAAAAGGGACAGAAGAGTCGGCCATGGAGGAAATGTCCCCGAAAGAGCAAAGAGAGCCGATCTCAGAAGAGCCGACAATTCTCAAGTCGGCAGCAAAGAAACAGAAAAGAGAATGGCCCTGGAGGAACCAGGAGAGCCGGACCAAGAGGCATACAAAATCACTTTGGGCAAAAATGTCCTTGCAAGATCATCAACTCACCACATCGCCTTCGGCTTCGCTAAATTCCAGTTTTCAGCTGTCAACAGTACGCCGGTTTATGCCACAGCCAAAGCACAAAGAATCTCAAGCCGGCTCCTCGAGTCGACTTAAGACTCGGGAACTACACAGATATGACTCGGCGGATTTGGCCGGTTTTAACAAATACAAGAACCCCGGGTCCTTGAAGGGAAGACAACCCGGTCCCGGGGACTGCTGCTTTATTTGCAAAAAGGTAAAGGTTGCCAAAGAGGACTAGCTGCCATGATGCGCAGTTCAAACATAGGCATCCTGCCTTATTGGCGAAAAAGTAAAGGCTGCCCAAGAGAACTAGCTGCCATGATGCGTAGTTCAAACATGGGTACCCTGCCATATTGATGAAAAGAAAGGTTATCAAAGAAGAATAGTTGCCATGATGCGCAGTCTAAACATGGGTATCCTGCTCAATAATGATCAATGGAATAAAAGCCGGCTTATCTGGACCCCAGATGTTTTGCAGTAGTAGCATTGTCTCCTGTATATCCTATGTTGAGCTTTTCCATGATCATATGGTTACTTGGGGGCTTCCAACTCATCGAGTTTAGCTTACAAAACCCTTTAACCCGGCGAGATGCCATAAGTTGGTTAAACCTGCCTGTTAGCAAGATGCTACTCCCTAAAAGCGACCCGGTGTACGCCTGATGAGTCAATCACACAGGTGACCCTGAATTCATCAGAGTTAAAACACTCGATTGGTCTCGTGAGAGCCGGCTTTCGGAAAGCGAGGATAAACCAACAAGCTAAAATATACTTGGTTAAATCTGCCTATTAGCAATATGCTACTCCAAAAAAGGTGACCCCACACCTGATGAGTCAATCACAAAAGTGACCCTGAATTCATCAAAGTTAAAACGTCAGTTGGACACATGAGAGCCGGCTTTCAGAGAGGTAGGACAAACCAAAAGAGGCCAAAAAGCCTGGTCCATAGAAGCGAATCAGACTCGAGCCTCAGAAGCCGGTCTTATGTCGTGCCTTGAAAGCCGGCATTTTTATAATCTGTTATCATACACATACATCATCATACATTTCATCAGCATACATTGCATCATCATACAATGCATCATATATAGATGTCTATATTTGTTTATGTTGCAGGAGCCGGTTTTCAAACCAGGTTACATTGTAACTTTGCAGGAACAAACAAATCTTTGATAGCCAAAATGGTTGGGTCTTATATGGTTTATCAAAAACCAGCTTCAAATAACATGGCTATCACTGCCGATTTTGAAAAAATTGCAGGTACATATTTACTATCTACAAAACCGGCTTACAATTGAGAGCCGAGTCTTCATCATGGTTTATCATAACCAGTATTAAATGATTGAGGTTTTCAAAAACCGGCTCAAGGAGATGGTTATTTCCTTCTAAATCCAACATGCTGGCTTACAGTAAGGAGCAGGGTTTAATAAATTACCAGGGCAATTCACAATTTGGATTATTCTGATGCTGCAAAGGAGAGCAAAATTCAAACAAGGATATCATGGCAACCGGATTTATTAAAGGTAATTAAATATGAAGTGTTATGCAAGGCAGCACTCTTGATGGATTTAGCAACAAATTCAGCGTTGATATGCAAAGTACCCAGCAAACATCATCCAGACAAACTGTCCCTCAGACTCAGGCAAGTTTTTCTCCACAATTATCAAACACTGGGTCTTCAAGAGTTGGTTTGGCCAACTTTGCTTGGTTTTCTCCTTGAGTCCTGGGGGCTACACTTTTTTTGAAGGTGGAAAAATGTTGGAGTATATATTACAGAAGTCCTGAGCTGCTGCAGGCAATACAACCCGGCACTTGGGGGCTACAATGCATCTGATTTTATTCTACAATGGAAGAAATAGTCCCGAGTCACCGCAGGTACACGACCCGGCACTTGGGGGCTACATTATTCAAATCAAGATTACATTAAGTATAAAAGTCCCATGTCGGTGCAAGCATGCACCATGGCACTTGGGGGCTAATGCGTTGTCATTTTAAATTACTTTCATTGAAGACCCGGCTCATTATTAATAGTAACCCGGCCATTGGGGGCTACAGTCATTGACTCTATAGATAGTTCAAGTTCTGAATTGATGAGAATAGCTAAACCGGCCCTTGGGGGCTACATTATTTGCAGCTATACATCTACAAACATCAAAAACTAAGTTAAAGTCCCAAGTCGCTGTAGGAACACGACCCGGCACTTGGGGGCTACAGCGTTCAGTTATTTAAACAGATAATATGGTCCAAATTGAAGACCCGACCCATCACGTACTGATGAGCCGGCACTTGGAGGCTACACTATTTACAGTTATATATCTACAACATTCAAGACAAAGTCCAAGTCCCAGGTTGCTGCAGGCAAGACAACCCGGCACTTGGGGGCTGCACAGTCAAGATGTTATTTTTATGCAAAGCACCAAGTCATCATGAACTGATAAACTCGGAGCTTGGGGGCTACACGTGAAATGCAAAGCATTCAGTTTATGACTGGTGACTTAGATGAACAACCCAGATTTCTCCAAAGTTGCAACATTTATATTGAAGCAAGTCTTAAGCTTTCACTACGTTCCCCTCTTAAGACTTGGGGGCTACAGGCAATATGGATATAAGGGAGGTACACCTTTAAGTTCTCAGTTTTGAGCAAAACGGGCATCATATTCTTAGTGGAGAAATTTGCAAAGTTTATCTTTTCCAAGCTATTCAGAGAAAGGCCCGGAAAGCCGGCTCAATATCATACGGATTTCTTATTTCTAATATTTTCATCGAGCCAAAGGATTGAAAGCTGGATCAACATCAGACGGGTTTTAATTCCCAAAAAATTTATCAAGTTGAAACACCGAAAATCAGCTCAACATCAGATGGATTATTTTTCTCTATATTTTTCTGTGAGGAGTCAGTGCCAGCAAGTTGATTGTGAAGCCAGAATATTGATATGACAAGAAAACCTGGATTTTTCCAGGAGTTGGTCCATTGAATGAGCCGGCCATTTGAACGAGCCGGTCTTTTAACATAATAGTTATTCTTATTTCAGGAGCTTAGCATGAATAAATTCAAGCTAAAGTGGGGGCTAATGTTGGGGATATTCCCCACAGTTATGACCCGCCCATAGTTTGACCCGGCCAAGAGTCAGAAGGCTCTATGGGTCATCTCATATTTCGGGTTACGGCGAGACAACAAGGAGAGACCAAGGGCCCAGGGCGAGACCCGGCAGGAGGCCGGCTTAAGGGGAGTCCAATGGGCCGGCTTGCGGAGAAGGTCCAAGAAGAGGAAAGTTCCCTGACAAGGGAAGCAAGAGCCGGACTAGGATTCGACTTGTAATAGAAAATAAACTAGTTGTAGTCCTACTAGAACTCTTCATGTAAGCCGGCCCCTTCAACTTATATAAGAAGGGGCAAGGCACCCCAAGAGGGACAAGTCAACATAGACAGAAAAATCAGTAGCTCTCGAGATAGAGGTAGCGAAAGAGCACCCTTGTAATCGAGGTCATCATCAATAGCAATCAAGCAGCATGTAGGCTTTTACCTCCACCGTGAGGGGCCGAACCTGGGTAAAAACTCGCGTCTCTCGATTCCGACCAACCCCGTTCAAGCTACTACCTAGTTGCGATGGCCTCACGACTAAGTCCTTTTTGAGGACATCTGTCGTGACAAAACCACGACAGGGGGTCCGCCGACGTCGAAGGTGTATTCATGGAATACGCTTTCCTCACGCGAAGACGGCTTCGGGGGAACCCGTCTCCACTTACGGATGAGTCGGCGTGCTTCGGTCGTTGACAGTGGGCCCCACCTGGCCCACTGGTCAGGTTTAACCGAGGTCCACCCTGCCTTCTCCTCTGGCCGAACGAAGGCGGCACTCTGGCGAGGCTCGCCGGTGAACGGCGATGCCCCACAGTGAGCTGAGACCACCGTCTTGCTTAGGAGGTCGTGGCGGTTCGTCCGGTGTGCGGCATGGCCGGTGGAGGGCACGGGGTCGCCGGCGGCGAGCTTCGTAGCAGACGGCGGCTGTCGTGTGAAAGGGGATTTCTCCCATGATCGATCCCGAGCAGAATCAAGAGGTGGGATGGATTCGTAAGATAGGAGGGAGCTATTGGTGAAGAGAACAAAGAGAGGGAGGCTCTGGTGGCATGGAAATCTTCGTGGAACTGGCGGCAGCAGTGGCTGTCAGAGACGAGGAAGACGGCCATTCCTGGCCATGTGGCTGCTCGAGGAGGCTTACAGAGAGAGTTTGAGGAGTGCCCTTGAGCGCAGCAAGCTCGGGGTGGCTTTATAGGCGGGGGAGGGTCGGTTCTGCGGGCTCCCGAAGATGGACACGGCGGCGGAGGCCATTACGGCGGTGGTTGAGGCCGTTGAGGCCGGTGGCCGTGGTCGGCGGGGTCGGTGAGGACGATGGCCGCCCGTATTTACGCCAGGGGAGGGCTGGTTGGCTCGGGGCGAGTCGCGTGTCTCGGGCAGAGACGTGGCAGAGACGGCGGCGTTGGATGGCAGCTCTGGACGGTGGGGGCGGCGCTAGAGGCCAGGCTCGGGTGTCGGCGCACACTGTGGCTTCTTCGTGAAGCTATCCAGACGGGTCGTGCGTGAGGGGAGGCAGCAGGGACTCGGGCTTCGGCGCGGTCATAGGCGCCCTCTGGACATGCCCAGAGCATGCACCCAGTGTGCTCGTCCAAATGCCAGGGGGCTCTTGGCTTGGCCAAACGAGCTCAAACTTGGCAGGTTGGCATATGACAAGATGGGGGTGATGGTGGACATGCTGGTTTGGTCAGATGGTCAAGTTCCCAATGTAGTTCAACGGAGTTGCAAGATTCTGCCATGCACACAATGTGCTTGATAAAATGCTAGGGCTAGCTAGGGAACATTTTTGGATGTGAGACTTGGCAGGTTGGTGTCTCCTTAGGTGGTAGAGATGATGGTGTGGTTGGTTCTGTAAAAATAAAAACTTGCTAGTGCAAATTCTGAAGAAATTCAGTTCTGGACCAAATTTTGAAAGAATTATTTGGAGGTCTTCCAAGATGCAAATGGAGTTGATCTTCTGGACTTAAGGGTTTGACTGGAATGACTATAAGTGGGAAAAATTTCAGAATTGTTTGAAGAAGGAAAATTAGGATTGCTGTTATAACCTAGGAATAGGACAGAATTGAAAAATGGAAGTTCTGCTCAAAATTTTCAAAAGACCAAGTTGGGTTTTTGCATAAAAGTGATCTACAAGGATCAGATGACCCCTCATAATTTTTGTGGAATTTTTAAGGAATTATTTAAAAGGGTCTTCGTGCAACAGAAGCATTTTAGAGATTGAAAATGCTATTAAAATAATTATTTTGGGCAAATTTTATTATCATAATATTTCCTACTATTATTTAAAATATAGATGAAATGTTTTAAGAAAACTTCCAAGGCCCACAATATTTTTTCCAAAATTTTCTATATGAAGGGAAGAATTTTGGAAAACAGAAAGCAAAAAATACTCTGAAATTAATAAAAGGTCTAATATAACTCAAAATTTTATTTCTGGCCAAATTTTACTTAATAAAATCATGATTAAATTTTTGGGGTGTTCCAAACTCTACCCCCCTTAAGAAAATCTCGTCCTCAAGATTTATTAAGGTGGTCATCAGAATTAGGCCCACCTTTTCGAGGAGATTTTTCTGAACTAATTATTTAAATAACCTAATTAGGCACAGTTGATGTGGGGCTACTGGTAATTGGTGCAACTACAGTGAAGTACTGGTGTTGTGGTTCTACTCTACGACAGATTTGGAAAAAGTATAGTTTCTAATTCCAAATTTTGCTTGCCGTACTCCAGTGCACAGTATTCTCTCCGGCTAACAGGTGGACACAGGGCCCACTGCCAGTCTCTTCTTCTTCCTCCGGCTCTCCTTCCTCCTCTCTCTCTCGCGTGCTCTCTCGCACTATCTCTACCCACGGCGTTTAGCGCGTAGGGCATCTAGGGCCGTACCGTGGTAGTGCTCGGCGTGCTTGTCGCCGGCGCAGCGTGCACTCACCTCGCAGGCCAGTACCCTGTCGGCACTACTCACGGATTCGCCTCCAAACACCGGCGATCGAGCGACGTGCGGCGCTGGTGGACTTCGCTCACCGTGCACCAAGCTCGAGCTATAAAAATGACCGCGGTTTTTCTTCCTTCTACCTCACACCTCACCTCACTATTCTTCTTCTCCTTCTGGTTGCAGGAGCTCGAGACGAGGCACTAATGGAGGACGTGGTTCCGGAGCTGATCACGATCCTTCTGGCTGGTCTGCTGGCAGCGTTGGTTGGCTTCTCGCTGCTGCTATGTGAGATGATCCTCGATGATCGCCGTGATGCCGCTGCTCGAGTGGTGGCTCTCCGAGGCGGCGGTGATCATGGGGACTAGGCATCAGTGTCGGGTGAGTGAGTGTTAGTGCGTTCTGCAGCAGGCTCCGTAGAAATAAAAACCCATGGGTTTTTCTTTGGAAAAACTGTGGTGTGGTGAGAGTGATCCAGTGAGCGAGGCGGTTAATTAGTTGCTAAGTGTGTGTGTGTGGTTTCTGCACAAAGTTTACGAAGTTTGACTTTGACCAAATTTTATATGCAGACTAACAAGAAACGGAGGGAATACTGCAGTACTGTTTTAACGAGGAAGAAGTTTGCACTGAATTTAGTAGCGTGCAGGGTTCTACCACAAGTGGTTTCTAGTTTGTTTATTTCACCCCATGGCAGATGGGCCTCTAGTTTATTTAATTTCACCCACTGCCACATGGGCCCGCGCACCCATAGAGAACACGAGCTGACAAGGCACCATGTAGACTGGATGACCGGTCAACTAGACAATATACGGAGCTATACGCTGAGCCAGTGACCATATAATCCCTCTGTAAAGAGAGATCAAATGAGAGGGGAGGCCCGTGAGAGGTAGAGATAGAGAAAGAGATACTCCCTCCGTTCGATAATGTAGTGCCTATAAATTTTTGAAAAGTCATACTTTTGAAACTTTGACCAAGTTTATAGAGAAAATTACTTATATCTACAATACCAAAGATATATGATATGAAACTACATCTTGTGATGAATCTAATAATGTATGTTTGTCCCTCCAGATGTAAATGTTTTCTCCACATATACCTGGTCAAATTTTGTGAGGTTTGACTTTTCAATAAATGTATATATGCTATGGACTGGAGAGAGTACATAACTAGAGAGAGATCAAGTGTGTGTGAAAGAGAAAGAGTGAGTGTGCAAAAAGAGAGAGAGTGTGTGTGTGTGAAAGAGAAAGGGACAACACACGATAAAGTAGAGAGAAAGTGTGTGTGTCTTACGAAAACATATCACGCATGCAACTCTGAGAGAGAAAGCGAGGTGAGGAGATACACGAAGATATATTGTGTGGTTGTTTGCAACGGAGAGAGAGAGACCCCTAGCACGTGGCCAAGAGAGGTTTGGCAAACAAGGGAGAGAGGTCGAGAGAGACGTATGGAGAAAATGGAGGCATGGGGAGGGAGAGAGGGTGTGTTTGTGATAGAGAGATCCCCTCAAGATCGTGTGGGGACTATATGGGTGGGAGATTGAGAGACATGGTGTGTGCGCGATAGAAAGATACCCCAAAAGAGATCGAGATAGACCTAGCTAGGGAGGGAAGGAGACAATGTGTGTGTTTGTAATGGAGAGTGAGAGATGGTCATACCTAGGGGGAAGTGCATGTGCGTGTGATGGAGTGAGAGATAATCGTACTTAGGGGGGGCGTGTGCGTGCGTGTGAGATAGAGAGAGAACAAGGGAGAGAGAGTGTTAGATGGGTCTATCTAGTGCGAGCGAGATATGTGTATGTGTGACCTAAGGAGATAGAAAGTTTGAAAGAGAGAGAGAAGAGCACTGAGGCGGTGGAGTGGTGCGTGAGAGAGTTGAGAGAGAGAAAGAGATACTCCCTCCGTTCGATAATGTAGTGCCTATAAATTTTTGAAAAGTCAAACTTTGGAAACTTTGACCAAGTTTACAGAGAAAATTATTTATATCTACAATACCAAAGATGTATATAAAATATGAAACTACATCTTGTGATGAATCTAATGATATATGTTTCCCGTTCTAGATGTAAATGTTTTTCTCCACATACCTGGTCAAACTTTGTGAGGTTTGACTTTTCAAAAAATATATATGCTATGGACCGGAGAGAGTACCTAAGTAGAGAGAGATCAAGTGTGTGTGAAGGAGAAAGAGTGAGTGTGCAAAAAGAGTGTGTGTGTGAAAGAGAAAGGGACAACACACGATAAAATAGAGAGAAAGTGTGTGTGTCTTATGCAAACATATCACGCATGCATCTCCGAGAGAGAAAGCGAGGTGAGGATATACATGCAAATAGTGTGTGGTTGTTTGCAACGGAGAGAAATACCCCTATAGCACGTGTCCAAGAGTGGTCTGGAAAACAAGGGACAGAGGTTGAGAGGGACGTGTGGAGAAAATGGAGGCATGGGGATGGAGATAGGGTGTGTTTGTGATAGAGAGATCCCCTCGAGATCGTGAGGGGACTATATGGGTGGGAGATCGAGAGACAAGGGTGTGTGTGCGATAGAAAGATGCCCCGAGAGAGATCGAGATATACCTAGGGAGCGAACTAGACAATGCGTGTGTTTCTGATGGAGAGTGAGAGATAGTCATACCTAGGGGGAGTGCGTGTGCCTATGATGGAGTGAGAGATACTCGTACTTAGCTAGGGGGAGATTGTGTGTGTGTGTGTGTGTGTGTGTGCGTGCGTGCGTGTGAGATAGAGAGAGAACGAGGAAGAGAGAGTGTTAGATGGGTCTATCTAGCGCGAGTGAGATATGTGTATGTGTGACCTAGGGAGATAGAATGTTTGCGAGAGAGAGAGAGAGAAGAGCCGGGAGACGAGGGAGTGGTGCGTGAGAGAGTTATGGACAACGAGCGAGAGAATTTGTGTGTGTACTATGAGTGCACCCTAGCTATTTAGCTTAGACCAGAGAGTCATACATTGTGTGCGAGGGAGACCTATACATAGAGTGTGCATGCGAACTAGAAAGACCTAGAGAGAGAGAGATGGAGAGAGAGAGAGAGAGACCGATAAGGATTGTGTTCGTATGCGCGTGATAGAAACAAAGAGTGTCACCTAGAGAGAGAACGGGAGTGTGGGAGAGGGGAGAGGTCGCGTTTTTGCATCAAAGACTGATATAAACCATGATTCAGTATAAAATTGTATTCAAATGTTTGAATTGGAGAACATGGTGTTTGCAATTCACACATGAACAAAGATATGCGTATCAAATAGGTTCATTAATTTGACTTTGAGCATGTTCATGGAGTACTATAATACAACATGGTATTCAATTGATGTGTTCAATTTTGGATGTAGTCCACAATTTTGACCAGGTCAAAGAGCTATTTCATTGAATTGAGATATTTCATTTCTGGTTTGATTCTCATTTTTAAGTGGGTTAACTATTTGTCAAATTAATCGGTAGCAACGAGCATGTAAAAACACATTAGTCCCGAGCATCATCTCACCATCTAAAAAAGAAGTGGCAAGATGTGACACTATAGAACTAATATTTCTAAATTTGATTTGGATTGACTTGGTACGGTAGACGTGGATGCTTGTTCTCCCAAAATTTGAATGAACCGCTAAAATACCCTCTGCTCGGTGGAATTCGCCCGAGCAAATAAACGGGAGATGTGAAATTAACAGCCTATCTGGGACCTGCATCAATTGGCCCGTTGTATACCGAGGGTAGGTTTGTAACTTCATCAAAGCGCGCCCTCTCATCGGCCGAAATGACAGACGCCGAATAATTCATAAACCATGGGCGGCAAAACACCCTCTCCTCGGCCGAAATCGCAGGCACCGAATAATTCATAAACCATGGGCGGCAAAACACGCCCTCCTCGCCCGAAATCGCTGGCGCCCACTATTTGGGAAAAGCAAAGTTACCCTACTATCCCTGACCCTAAAGACTCAGACCCAAGCCCACAAGCCAAAAGACAGGGGTAGAATTGTAACTTCCCCCACATTTCAGACAAATGCATCCGTAAGACATGGTTCCTCCTCCCAATTCCCCATTCATACACCATCGGTGCCAAATCACCTTCTCCCCTGCCGCGAAACCTCAGTCCCTCCTCCCTGGCCCCCCCTACCGCACCAGATTCACCGCCGCCCTCCTCCCCAATGCCGGAGCTGTAGTCCGTTTGCCGTCGGGCACTGGGCCATGTGCCTCTTACTCCGTGCTGCCAGAGCTGCCTCGACGACGACCGCGTGAATCGTGCAGGAGCCGATTCAACCACGCCGTCGTGCATGGTGCCGGAGCGGCTCATACTTCGGATGCATCCAGCGCACCGGCGTTGGTCCCCCGTAGCCGTCGACCGCCGCCACATATCTGCTTTCCGGCTGCCGGCAGCCACCGCAACCGTGCCGGCCTCACCGACTCGATAGATGGAGCTGCCTACTTCACCGGGCTGCAAGATAGGTCGTACACTCATCTTATTCACTTTACCTTGGCGTCAGTCGCCTGGATTTTTATTCTGGGTCAGTCGGTTCCAAATGGAAGGAAGTAGCTCCCCTCGAGGCAGCGGAGCTCCTAGGCTGCCGGTTGGCCGGGGAAGGAGTGCCTCGGTGTCTATCGTAGGGGTGCGGGCAGGGGGCGCAGGTTTGTCGTGGAAGCAGCGCTTCGGTGCCTATCTTAGGGTTGCGTGGGGTCAAGGTACTGCTGGCACCGGATCTGGATGACGGCGAGTCTTTGAGGTATGGCCGGGGGTGGCGCAACCACGGCATTGCGGTGGGGTGAGGGGCGGGGTCGACGTCGGAGCTGCCGTGGCCAGAGACGGCGGAGGTAGGCTGCTCTGCCGATGCTCACTGGCTGTTCAAGGAAGATCCTGAACAGTGACAGCCGGGAGGCACAAGACGGCCATCCAGCCATCCGGAGTAGATCGAACAGTGAAAAAAAAGCGTGTGACCACAATTTAGTTTTTAGTGAACTAACGTGTGAGCAGTCTCGTACCTGAGTGTTGATCGTATTTCTTCAGATCAGAGATATGTGTCATTCTTAACATTGTGTGTTTTCTGCATCTTCAGCCACACCGTCTTCCTTCTCACCGGAGCTGCTCCAATAAGGGAAGCATGCACCAGATGGGAGCTATACTCCCCACTCAAGAGTTCCCTGCCTCGAATGTGCCAGCCAGACATGGATAGCCACAACAACCGCAGCGCCATCGACGATTCAGCAGATGATGCTCACTCCTACGGAGGGCGGCAAGATAGGTTGTACCCTCATCTTACTTGTGTGTAGCATTTATGGCTTCATTCTTCATCTAAGCATGGAAAATAGATTATCACTTGTCACTGTATATTCATGTTGATCTCTTAGTCTTACTTCAGATAAGAGACTTGTGCAGGAGTTAAGATTGTTCCATAGTTATTGTCCCTCAGCCAAAGCTATCCCACAGGCTGGTGATTATACCCCTTCTAGTATTACCTATGTTGTTGTTCTGTAGTACTTTTGTGTGCCATTTAGTTAATCTCGAGTACATACAGTATATATTTTGTAGCTATCATGTGTGCTCTCTCTTTAGTCTTTGAGGTATCATACTGTTGCTGCTATTTAAGTGGATTCCTACTATATATGTCATCTCTTACAGGCACTCATTACATAATCTCACTACTAGTTGTTTTCCATGCATGTCACATATTATTGCACACAGTGATATCGAATATCAGAACAAATCCACTAAAAGAAACTCGCGGAGCAATGCAACGGCCAACATACTCGACGTCAATGTTATGTTGTGATCCAAATTCAAGTATAAAGAGAAAGGCTAACTTCTGACGAGCGAGCGGAGCGAGGCCCGTCGCCGGTAGGCTTGGGCCGAAGCTTGGTACGGATCAGTATTGACCTAGGTCACATGTGTTATATATATCCTTTGTAAGCCACCGCACGGGATAAGTTGATCAGTTGTAAATCCCCGGCGTTTGTAACCTCCCCCGATATAGTGAAGATTTGCTGGCTGGCGCCCGTGGTTTTTTCCCCTTCGTGTTGGAGGGGTTTTCCACGTTAAATCTTGTGTCTCCTGCTTGTTTTCGTTCTTCGTCGTGTTGATTTGCCTGTCGTATCTCTAACAAGTGGTATCAGAGCCTTGTTTCTGTCTAGGGTTTCGATGACATGGCATCGATGAAGTTCGATCTTCCGCTGCTGGACTACGACACGAGGTTTTCCTTGTGGCAAGTGAAGATGCGGGTTGTGCTGGCACATCCCGATCTGGACGAGGCGCTAGATGGCTTCGGTGGAAAAGAACCGAAGGCGTGGACCGAGGATGAGAAGCGCAGAGATCGTAAGGCTTTGTCTATGATTCATCTTCATCTATCTAACAATATTTTGCAAGAAGTGCTGGAGGAGAAATCTGCAGCAGCCCTCTGGCTCAAACTGGAGTCGATCTGCATGTCCAAGGATCTGACCAGTAAGATGCACATGAAGATGAAGCTGTTCACGCACAAGTTGCAAGAAGGTGGTTCGGTGCTGAATCACTTATCGGTCTTTAAGGAGATCGTTTCTGACTTACAGTCTATGGACGTAAAGTATGATGATGAAGATTTAGGTCTTCTGCTTTTATGCTCTCTGCCTAGTTCTTTTTCAAATTTTCGAGATACCATATTATATAGCCGTGATGAACTAACTGTTGCTGAAGTATATGAGGCCCTTCAACAGAAGGAAAAGATGAAAGATATGTTGCAATCTGAGGAATCGTCCTCCAAAGGAGAAGCTTTGCAGGTACGAGGCAGGCCTAAGCAGAAAAAATACTACAACAACAACAACAACAGAGATAAAATCAAGAACGGCAGGGGTCGTTCGAAGTCCAGAGGATCTGGGAAGAAAGATTTCTGCAGGTATTGTAAGAAAGAGGGTCACCTCATTGATGATTGCTGGAAGTTGGAAAATAAGGAGAAGAGGAACGGTACGTGGAAACCTAAAAACAAATCCGAGGGTGATGGTATGGTCAATGTTACATCTGGCAATAAGTCTGATTCAGATGATGCTTTAGTTGTTTTTGCTGGTTGTGTTTCATGTCATGATGAATGGATACTTGATTCTGCCTATTCATTTCATATATGCTGTAACAGAGATTGGTTCAGTACTTATGAGTTTGTGCAGAGTGGAGATGTTGTGCGTATGGGAGATGACAACCCACGTGAGATTGTTGGGATTGGTTCTGTTCAGATCAGGACGCATGATGGCATAATACGCACGTTGACAGATGTGAGACACATACCTGGCATGGCCAAAAACCTCATCTCGTTGAGTACTCTTGACGTCAAAGGGTACAAGCACTCCGGTTCAGGTGGAGTTCTAAAGGTAACAAAAGGTTCCCTCGTTCATATGATAGGTGACATGAATTCTGCTAAGTTATATATTCTTAGAGGAAGCACTTTTACTGGTACTGCTGTTGCTGCTGTTACTTCTGATAAATCCAGTAGAACTAATATTTGGCATATGCGCCTTGGGCATATGAGTAAACTTGGCATGGCAGAATTGACCAGGAGAGAACTTTTGGATGGCTGCAATGTAAGTGAGTTGGAGTTTTGTGAGCATTGCATTTTCGGTAAGCACAAGAGGGTAAAGTTCAATGTTGCTGTTCATACCACAGAGAGTATATTAGATTATGTACATGCTAATTTGTGGGGTCCTTCCCGTAAACCCTCGCTTGCTGGTGCCCGTTATATGCTTACAATTATTGATGATTACTCCAGAAAAGTGTGGCCTTATTTTCTGAAAAATAAATATGATGTGTTTGATGCCTTTAAGGATTGGAAAGTTATGGTAGAAAGGCAAACTGAGAGGAAGGTAAAAAATACTTCGTACTGACAATGGTATGGAATTCTGTTCAAAAGCTTTTAACAGTTATTGTAGAAACTTGGGCATCGTGAGGCACCACACCGTCCCGTACACTCCTCAACAGAATGGTGTGGCTGAGCGCATGAACAGAACCATCATCTCCAGGGCTCGCTGTATGTTGTCCAATGCTCACATGGGAAAACGTTTTTGGGCTGAAGCCGCCTCCACCGCCTGCTACCTCATCAACAGGTCACCATCCATTCCACTTAATAAGAAAACTCCCATTGAGGTATGGTCTGGTACACCAGCTGATTATTCGCAGTTGAGAGTTTTTGGTTGCACTGCATATGCACACGTTGATAATGGAAAACTTGAGCCTAGAGCTATTAAGTGTGTGTTTGTTGGTTACGGTTCAGGAGTAAAAGGATACAGATTATGGAATCCTGAAACTAATAAGGTTTTCGTGAGCAGGAGTGTTGTTTTCAATGAATCTGTTATGTATCATGATGATCTGTCCACAGATACTTTTGATGTAGAGCCACAACGAGTTACTGTGCAGGTGGAGCACGTTGATGAGGAGGAAAATGTAATTGCGGATAATGGTGATGTTGCTCCAAATGCACAGGTTGATGGTAATGTTGATGATGCTCCAGATACAGAGGTTCACGATGATGATGTTGTGCAGCACTCACCCCCTGTTTTGCAACGACAAATTCAATCTCTTGTAGAGGGCAGGACAAAGAGAGTCATTAAGAAAACTAAACGCCTAATTGAAGAGTGTGACATTGTTCATTATGCTTTCAGTTGTGCAGAACAGGTTGAGAACATCCATGAGCCATCCACATACACGGAAGCAGTTGTTTCCGGTGACCGCGAGAAGTGGATTGCTGCTATGCAGGAAGAGATGCAGTCACTTGAGAAAAATGGCACATGGGATGTTGTGCGCTTGCCTAAACAAAAGAAGACCGTTCGCTGCAAATGGATCTTCAAAAGAAAGGAGGGTTTGTCTCCTAGTGAGCCCGCGAGGTTTAAGGCAAGGTTAGTGGCTAAGGGCTTCAGTCAGATACCAGGTATTGATTATAATGATGTGTTCTCTCCAGTTGTGAAGCATAGTTCCATTCGTGCATTTTTTGGTATTGTTGCTATGCATGATCTTGAGCTTGAGCAGTTAGATGTCAAGACTGTTTTTCTGCATGGTGAACTGGAGGAGGAGATTTACATGGACCAACCAGAAGGTTTCATAGTGCCTGGTAAGGAGAAATTTGTTTGCAAGTTAAAGAGGTCCCTATATGGTTTGAAACAGTCTTCGAGACAGTGGTATAAAAAGTTTGATTCATTTATGATAGCACATGGATTTAAGAGGTCTGCATATGATAGTTGTGTTTACATTAAATTTGTTGATGGATCACCTATATACTTGCTGTTATATGTTGGTGATATGTTGATTGCTGCCAAGGGCAAGAAAGAGATCACTACTTTAAAGGCACAGTTAAGTAGTGAGTTTGAGATGAAGGATCTTGGTGCTGCTAAGAAAATTCTAGGTATGGAGATTACGAGGGACAGAAATTCTGGTTTGTTATTTCTTAGTCAGCAAAGTTACATTAAGAAAGTTATTCATTGTTTTAATATGCATGATGCTAAGTCAGTAAACACTCCAATTGCTCCTCATTTCAAATTATCATCTCCTCAATGTCCTAGTACGGATGAAGAGTTTGAGTATATGTCAAGAGTTCCATATTCTAGTGCTGTTGGTTCTTTAATGTATGCCATGGTGTGTTCTAGGCCTGATTTGTCATTTGCAATGAGTTTGGTCAGTAGATACATGGCTAACCCTGGTAAAGAACATTGGAAGGTTGTTTAGTGGATTTTCAGGTACCTTCGTGGCACTTCCAATGCTTGTTTGAAATTCGGCAGGACTGGTGAGGGACTAGCTGGCTATGTGGATTCAGATTTTGCTTCCAGTGATTTGGACAAGAGGAGGTCCCTTACAGGTTATGTATTCACTGTTGGTGGTTGTGCTGTGAGTTGGAGGGCAACGTTGCAGCCAGTAGTTGCCCAATCTACCACTGAAGCAGAATACATGGCTATTGCAGAAGCATGTAAAGAATCAGTTTGGCTGAAAGGTTTGTATGCTGAGCTTTGTGGAGATAATTCTTGCATTAATCTGTTTTGTGACAGTCAGAGTGCCATATACCTCACTAAGGATCAGATGTTCCATGAGAGAACAAAGCACATTGATGTCAAATACCATTATGTTCGAGACATTGTTGAGCAAGGTAAACTGAAGGTATGCAAGATTAGTACTCATGATAATCCTGCTGATATGTTAACAAAGCCAATTCCTGTTGCTAAGTTTGAGCTTTGCTCAGACTTAGTTGGTATAACTCATTAGCCCTAGTGGTTGTTTGGCGCCGAAAGTGTTTTCTTTGTTGTTCAGGGAGGAGGTTCTCATTCATGCTACAAGATGGAATTTGTCTCAAGGTGGAGTTTGTTATGTTGTGATCCAAATTCAAGTATAAAGAGAAAGGCTAACTTCTGACGAGCGAGCGGAGCGAGGCCCGTCGCCGGTAGGCTTGGGCCGAAGCTTGGTACGGATCAGTATTGACCTAGGTCACCTGTGTTATATATATCCTTTGTAAGCCGCCGCACGGGATAAGTTGATCAGTTGTAAATCCCCGGCATTTGTAACCTCCCCCGATATAGTGAAGATTTGCTGGCTGGCGCCCGTGGTTTTTTCCCCTTCGTGTTGGAGGGGTTTTCCACGTTAAATCTCGTGTCTCCTGCTTGTTTTCGTTCTTCGTCGTGTTGATTTACCTGTCGTATCTCTAACAGTCAATGATATTCAATATGATGGAACAGTTAAATGTAGTTCTTCAGGAGAGTTGCAGAGAGATAATGATTCCTATTCACCCTAGAAGGTCTTTGCTCTAACTTGACCCGTGATATGGGTATCATCATGCATATAATGTCTTGCAATGCATCTACTCTATTGCAATGCCATGTGCTTAGCCCGCTGATCATACATGTGAATATGTCATGCCTTCTAGTTTGTCTGTACCTATTCCATTCATGATAACATCTTTTCAAATTCAAGTACTATCATTCTACTCTGCTGCAATGCCATCTGCTTAGTTTGGACATCATCCTTCTGAATATCTCATGCATTGTTGTTCGTCAGTATGTACTCCATCCATCTACCATACCACGGTTTTTTACATTGAAGTGTTGTTCTACTGTTCTGTTGTAATGTGATCTTAGTTTGCCCATCACACATGTGAATATGCTGCCTTGCTATTTTTCTGTACCTATTCCAGCTATCATACAGTTTTACATTCAACTACTATTTCTTTTACTCTGTTGTCCTGTCGTATCCTTAGGTTATACTCCCTCTGTAAAGAAATAGTGATCTAAACACTATTATATTTCTTTACAGAGGGAGTACATCATACTCCCTCCGTTTGTATTACTTGTGGCAGAAATGCATAAAAATGGATGTATCTAGAACTACAATACGTCTTGACACATCCATTTATTTCCGGATGGAGGGAGTACATGTCAATATGGCATGCCTTTCTATTCTTCACTACCTATTCCATCTCTCTGCCATAGCATGTTTTATAACTGAAGCACCATTCTTCTGTACAAGGCATGTAAGCGGAAGAGGGCCATGTTAGAATCTGAAGGGGTACAAACAAGTTCTTTGCAAAAGATCCAAACTCTAGGAGATAGTAACCCAACTCAAGTGTTCATCGGAACTGCTCCAGCACAGAGAAACCCAAGTCCTCTAGATAATAACCAGCTTCCAGTGGCCAAAAAAACAGTCAGCTCCAGTTCAACAAAAACATGTCAACTCCTTGCTAGGAAGCATGTGCGTATCCTCGCATCATGAAATTTTATAGCATTTAGATCACATTTGATCTTATATATTCTACATATATCTTACGCATCTTTGTTGTAGAAAATATGCTTAAAGGACAACAAACGTTCTAAACTAGGATCGTGGTCGAGGAAAGTATCTTGCAGCAATGCTCTGCGCTCCAATGCTGATGTAAGTACCTGTTGTATATCACTATAATTTTACATCAGTATGTAGTTTATCAAGTAGCATGGGTGTGAATCCAACCTTCAGTACCCTACACCAATTATCTGATCTAAATTTACTTGTAGCAAAATGTATAATTAAGGCGCTAATGTAGATTTTTGTAAGGGAAACTGCCTGGTAGTTTTGCATATTGAGCTGCATGATTGTACTATCTCATATATTGCATATTACTAAAATCTAGTGGTGTGGTCAATTTGCCCAATCGTTCATTGTGTCAATGTTTCTTTCCTATTAACTTACCTGGCTGATGATAGCAGTGTCGTGTTGTGTTAATTCAGTGAACGCTGGTGTGCTCTAGTTACCCAAACATTCATTGTGTCAATGTTGCTTTCCTATTAAGTATTAACTGACTTGGCTGATGATTTGGTGCAGGCTGCTGAAGATAATACGACAAAGTCTCAAGACAGCAAGGCAACCCCATTGTTTCTCTCCAATAAATCTAGCGAAGGTAATATGGCAATAGCTCTTGATTAATCTGTTCAGTTTCCCCTCTTATTTAAGTTATGATGCAATGGTTGAGACACTTTCCACTATCATTGATACAAGCCTGCCAAAATCCCCATAAGAATCTGCTCAGTTTCCTCTGTCTCGAATCCAACGGAAAAGATGTATGTTTGTGAACCAATTACTGGCTGAAGCAATGATGGAAATCATGAAGGAATCAGAGGTGCACATTCTTGTGCAACAACAACTGATCGATGATTTCAATGACAGTATAGCAAAGAAGAAAGAACTTGCTCACATGCTTATGGGCGTCATCCGCGCTGAGGTTGCAGATTGTGAGGTTGTAGATCGTTAAGCTCTGTTCGTTTATTTTCACTGGCATCAATCTTTGATTGCCCAGTGGATGTAATTTCCTGTAATATATGCTTCGATGTGCTATGTTTTTCCTTTTATGCGTATATTTTCTTAGCGCGGGGTTGCACCCGAGCTTTCTCGGCCGAAACCTCAACTGGCATCAAACAAGCCAAAATATGCAGTGAAATTAATAACTGGAACAAAGCGACGTGGGCCCTTCTTCTAGGGGAACGGCCCAGGGCCTGTAATGGCCCCGTAGTGGGCCTACAGTTACTAGATGGGCTCTGCCACAGTCCATAATTGTTCCTCGTAATGGGCTCAAAGTAATAGTTGGGCCTAAATCGACGTGGGCCTTTGATGGAGTGTATTTGGCCCTGTCATTCAATGGGCCTGTAGCCATGCAGGAAATTTAACAGGCCCAAATGTATGGTAGGCCCAATTAGTTGACGGGCCGTTAGCAGGCCCAAATGAAAGGTAGGCCTAATTAGTTGACGGGCCCTAAGCAGGCCCAAATGTAAGGTTTGCCCAATTAGTTGACGGGCCGTTAGCAGGCTGAAACCTCGATTGGGCTCCAACAGTGGAAACGGGCCTACGGGCCCTTAGCAGGCCAAAATAGATCAAAATTACTGCTTGGCCCATTTTGATCTTGGGCCGTTAATAGGCCAAAAGCCAATCGGGCCATAAGTGGGCCCATATACAAAACGGGCCTTTAACAGGCCGAAAGTCATGTCGGGCTGGAATTGGGCCATGGAGAACATGGGACGCTAAGAGGCCGAAAGTCAGGTCAGAATGTAAATGACCCAACTATAGTGTGGGTTGTTAACAGGCTGAAAGATACACCGGGCTAGAAGTTGGCCCAAATCCCTAATGGGCTGCTAAAAGGCCGAAATACGTACCGCCAGGAAATTGGCCCATGCCTATAATGGGCCTCTAACGGGCCGAAAGACGTACAACCTGGAAATTGGCCCATCTCTATAATGGGCCTCTAACAGGCCGAAAGAACCTTGGCCGGCAAATGAGCCCAAAGACATAGTGGGCTGGAATAGACGATGGGCCGCAATGGTGTCAAATCGTTAATGGGCCATTAACGGGCTGAATTGACATATCTCGTATGGGCCGTATTTGTAAATGGGCCATACGAAAGTAGGCCACAAATGGGTCGGCCCGCTTATTTTGACTGGGCCGGCCTTTTTAGATAAATGGACCTGTTTTGGGTCGTGCCACGTGTCATTGTTCCATAGGCGTGTCTCGTCCACTGGATAGATGGCATCTGTTGCGACGCCGAGCAGACACATGGATTTGTTGGCCAATGAGAATTTTACACGTGGAAAATCCCCATTGGTCAGGGCTGTTAACGGGTTATCAGATCCAAAACCGGACCCGATAGCTTAACGGCGACCCGTTACGGTGGAAGCCACGTGTCGGTCACCCTTGACGAAAACACTTCCATGACGCGACATTTATCATCATGGAAGTGGACACTTCTATGATGATAATTTGAGTATTGTCATGGAACACGTCTACGACATCACAGGTATGACTATCTTGATTTTGTCATAAAATCGTCATGGATTGTCGGTGTACTAAGACATGGGTGCCTTCATACCCTGACTTGTGCACAAGCAGTTGTAGCCTTCCTAACGGCAAGGGCTTGCCGTGGCTCAAGACTCAATGAACAGGACCATGAAGAAGACCTCCAGGCAGGTCATCAAGAAGTACTATTCTAGTACTGAAGATCAAGATTACCCTTGCCAGCAAGCTTCGTACCGGCAAGGTGAAGACCAAGACTCTGGTTGCCGGCAAGCTCCTTGCCGGCAAGCAACGACCCGGCAAGCTCCGCGCCGGCAGGCTCGTTCTGTCCCGTTACCGCTCCACCTCATCATCGGCTAGATAAGCTAGTGTGATAGGTGTCGAGCGGGCAGGTGGTCAAATGTAGCTGTCCAAGGCACGTGTCAGCATGCCACGCAAGGATTAACTTTAATGACACCCGTCCTTGGGATGTGTCAAGGTAACAGGAGGCTGGCTGGGTAGGCAGTACAGATCTTTTTGTCGAAGCCTCGCCTCCCCGGCATAGCACCTAACGGTGCATTTAATGCGCTTATCCTACCCTGTTAGGAGATAGACTTGGTGACGGTGCAAGTACTGTTCACTTCCTGTAATGACCGTATTAGCCATTGTGGTAACCCCTTGGCCTATAAAAGGAGGCCCACGGCTACAGTTAGAACGGTCGACTCCTAGTTCAATTACGCGTTGTAGCTGCACTTCCCGCGCACCTCGCCGGCAAGCTGCGCTCCTTGTAATCTTGAGTTCATACACAATCAAACCACCAAAGTGGGAGTAGGGTTTTACGCTCACAGCGGCCCGAACCTGGATATATCGTTGCTTGTTCCTACATCTATTAGCCCTGCTCTTCGTAGCACTTTGATCCCATAGCCGAACCACAAAGGGATCCTCTTGATCCCATAGATCGTTGTTTTCCTGTGACATCTTTGGCGCGCCAGGCAGGGGATCTTGTATTACGAATCAGTGTTCGTATGAGTACCAGCCCCATCACCTTCGTTGATGGCACCGGAGAAGAAGAGTGGAGCCACGACGACTCCCACCACCTCCAAGCGGCCTTCCCAGGCGTCCGCAGGTGGCGCAGCCAGCGCGGGCGCTACGGCTGGGATGGCCGGGGCAAGAGGTGTCAGCGGTGCGGGTGTCCAGCATCCCCAGCGTTCCGGCGATCGCAGTCAGCACACCGGAGATGGCACAGACGGCCAACTCCAACGATGTTCTGATAAGCACGATCATCATAGCAATATGGTCTAGACCGGTGCAAGCTAGGACCCCGCCGCCGTGACGTCCAAAGACGGAGCGGCGACGTCCAACAACGCTGCGACGGGACGTGTGCTGCGACCATCGCAAGATGGGCGCGCCACGCTTCCCCGTGGTGCTGGTGGTCCTGGACGGCATCAAGCCGGCCCTGAGCATCGTCCTCACGATGTTCAGGCACCACCACCACCACGCCAACCTATCGGTGAGCATGTGCTGCGGGTGCAGGTACGCGATGAGCTTCCTCCTGGCCCTGCCAGGAGTCGAACGCTGTCCCGTTCCGTGTTCCCTGCCATGCCAACCACGGTGGCAGAAGCCATGGCGCGGGTTCAAATGCTTTTGAACTTCCCGCCAGCTCCTAACAAGATGGAAGAATGGAGGGCCACCATCCAGAGTCTCATCAGTTTTGCCGATCCTGGCAAAACACAGGAGGTGGGACCCTCCAGATGACCACCCACAGTGCCGGCAGGACCGACTGGCTGCCGTGGCGAAGACGGTGCACCAACGGTGCAGTCGCCTCCACATCAACAACCACAGCGGCGGCAGTCCCACTGATTGGATGACCAGGACGCTATGTCCATGGCATCATCGGATTCGCGGGGCCGCCAAGACTAGCGCCAAGTGCTCCATGAACGGCGCGTCGAGGACGCCCATACGAAGATCGAGCGGCACCGGGAGGCACGCCGTCTATCAGACGACCGTGCTAGGCCGACAGCAGACGTGCTTGTGCCAGGGTACCCTGGGTGTTTACCTTACGAGGTAGGCTGCCCAGCATTTACTCGTGAGCTGCGGCAGGTTTGCTGGCCATCCACCTGTCCCTTCAAGCTAGAGCTTCCCGACAGATACGATGGCACGCTCGGTCCGTCGGAGTTCCTTAGCATCTACACCATTGCGGTGTAGGCTGCCGGAGGGCACGACGACAAGATACTGGCCAACTACTTTCTGTTGGCGCTCAAGCCCAACGTCAGAGCGTGGTTGATGAACTTGCCGGAGGGATTCATTTCTTCTTGGTCGGATCTGTGCCATTGCTTCATTGGTGCTTACCAGGGTGGCCACAAGCTCCCTGGTCAAGCTAGCGATTTGCACGTGATACCCCAGAGGGATGGCGAGCCCCTCCGCAAGTATATACAAAGGTTCAGTCGTGTGCACGACAACATCCCCGATGTTCATCCCGCAGCTGTGTGTGCCGCGTTCCACATGAACGCGCGCAACCGCAGAATGCGGTCCGAGATGAACATCGAGAAGGTCAGGAACATCAACGAGCTATACACCTTGGCGGACAAGTGTGCACGTGCTGAGGAAGGGAGGCGACTCCCTGGGGAAGAAGCTGGCACCGAAGTCGACTCCGAAGACGACGACGTAGATGACGCATCAACCCCACAGAAGAAGGGCCAGAATCGCAACAGGAAGCGCAAAGGCAAGTCAGTAATGGCAGTTGAAAGCCATGGTGACGCCAACGCCGCCAAGAAGTCTAAGGCATAAAGCCCTGGCAAAGAGGTTGTCGGATGCACTGACTCCTAGGAGGCTGCGGCAGGCGACAAGGGCGGCAAGACCGGTGGGCAGTATTGCAAGATCCACCGTACCAAGGGCCACGATCTCCAGGAGTGCCGGCAAGTGGAGCAGCTTGCCGAGCAGAAGAAGCAAGAGTACGAGAAGCATGACAAGGAGAAGGGCCAGGATGGTGCCAGATGGTCCGGCAAGCAAAACTGTGGTGGCCGCAGAGGCTTTCCTGGCAAGGCCAAGCAGCCAAAAGAGAAGGCCGCTCAGGGCCAGAAAGAAGATGAGGGCGATGAGGACGAAGATGGGTCCGAAAATGAGTTCCAGAACGCAGTGGAAGCCATGTGTGTTGACGGAGGCGCATCTTTGCACTCCTCGCACCGGCAACTAAAGCAATGGGTCCGCAAGGTGAATGCCGCAGAGCCCATGATGGGAGCACAGAAGCCACTCAAGTGGTCACATACGCCCATCGTCTTTGACACCGAGGATCACCCTAATCACACCACTGCGGTCGGGTGTTTGCCATTGTTGGTTTCGCCAACAATCCGCAACCTCAAGGTGACAAAGATGTTGGTTGACGGTGGGGCTGGCTTGAACTTGATCTCCCCTGACATGATCAAGAGGCTGCAGATCCCTGACAAGGATCTCAAGGAGACAGACACTTTCCAAGGGATCAGTCCAGGGAGGAACAAGCCAAAGGCCCAGATCACACTACCGGTCACATTTGGCAGCGACCTCAACTACCGGACGGAGAAGATTGTCTTCGACGTCGTCAAGATGCCACTACCATACAATGGAATTCTGGGCCGCCCGGCGCTGGCCAAGTTCATGGATGTGTCGCACTTTGCGTACAATGTCATCAAGATGCCAGGGCCGATGGCCATCCTCACCATCAAGTCCAACCAGAAGGACGCAATCATCTACGCCGACAAGCTCTACCGGGAGGCAGTGGCAGCATCTGCCATCAAGGCACCTGCTCCTGCCGGCAAAGCTCCCGAGGGAGGAAAGAAGAAGAAGACCGGCAAGACCTCTGATAAGGACTCCGGGAAGCGCACTTTAGAGTGCAGCACACCTGTTGAGGACATACCAGAGAGCTCTACCGGCAAGAGCAAGAAAGCCAAGGCTTCTGCGCCGACGACCAAGCAAGTCTCTGCAAGGGAAGATGGGACGAGTGGCACCTTCCCCATAAGTGCCACTCTCAGTGACAAATAGGAAAGCGCGCTCGTTGCCTTCCTACGGGTGAATGTCGATGTGTTTGCTTAGCAAGCATCTGACATCCCCGATGTTCCTAGGGAGGCAATTGAGCACCACCTTGCTGTCTGCCCTCATGCGAGACCCGTCAAGCAGAAGGTCAGAAAGCAAGCCTTGGAGCGGCAAGAGTTCATTGCCGAAGAGATCAAGAATCTGGAAGCAGTGGGCCTAGTTAGAGGAGTGCTACACCCCACATGGTTAGCTAATCCAGTGGTAGTGCGCAAGGCGAATGGGAAGTGGAGGCTTTGTATAGACTTCACTGATATAAATAAAGCCTGTCCAAAGGACCCTTTCCCTTTGCCGTGCATCGACCAGATTATAGACTCCACTGCCGGCTGTGAGTTAATCTCTTTTCTTGATGCCTATTCTGGTTATCATCAGATTTTTATGGCCAAGGAAGATGAGGAGAAAACCGCATTCATCACTCCATGTGGCACATACTGTTTTTTGCGTATGCCTTTCGGATTAAAGAGTGCCGGGGCGACATTTGCCAGAGCAGTTCAAATCGGTTTTGAGCCACAGCTGCACAGAAATGTGGAAGCCTACATGGATGATATTGTGGTCAAAACTAGAGATAAGTCAACACTGATCCAAGATTTGGAAGAAACATTTGCAAACTTGCGCAAACTCAACTTGAAACTCAACCCCGAGAAGTGTGTGTTCGGTGTTCCGTCTAGCAAGCTTCTTGGGTTCTTTGTGTCTCAGAGAGGGATTGAAGCCAACCCCGACAAGATCAAGGCAATTGAGCAGATTGAAGCACCAAGACGTGTCAAGGACGTCAGGCATCTTACCGGTTGTGTTGCCGCCCTCAGCAGGTTCATCTCCAAATCAGCAGAGCGCGCCTTGCCGTTTTTCAAGATATTGAAAAAGCCAGGCCCAGTGAACTGGACTCCAAAAGCGGAGGCCGCATTCCAAGATTTGAAGGAGTACCTGTCCTCTCCGCCAGTCTTAGTTGCGCCTAGGCTGCAAGAGACATTTGCTGCTATACTTAGCGGCAACGAATCAAGTGGTTAGTGCTGCACTTGTGGCTGAAAGAGAGGCAGATGAAGAGGAGGTAGCAGCCGCAGAGCCATGACCCGGCAAGCCAGAATCTTCTCCGACAAGGTCAGGTGCCGACAAGCCAGAGATTGTGCAAGCAAGTGAACCAGATCAACCAGTCGTGCAGAAGAAGAAGATGGTGCACCGCCCAGTTTACTTTGTCAGCTCCCTCCTGCAAGGGGCTAGATCAAGGTATTCTGGTGTGCAGAAGTTGCTTTTTGGCCTTCTCATGGGCTCAAGGAAGCTGCGCCACTATTTTCAAGCACACCAAGTCACCATCGTCACTTGCTTTCCTTTGCAACGTACTCTGAGAAATCTAGAAGCTACCGGCAGGATTGTGGAGTGGGCATTGGAGTTGTCAAGCTTTGATTTGAAGTTTGAGAGTACCTCAACAATTCAGAGCAGGGCTTTGGCAAAATTCATTGCAGAATGGACCCCAACACCAGACGAAGAAATCCCAGAGACCTCTCTCCCCGGCAAGGAAACTGTTAACGATTGAATCATGTACTTTGACGGTGCTTTCACGCTGAAAGGCGCCGGTGCCGGCGTGCTACTTATAGCACCCACCTAAGAGCACCTCAAGTACGTGCTTCAGATGCACTTTCCTAGGGAGTAGGCCACCAACAACACTGCTGAGTACGAGGGATTGCTTGCCGTACTGCGCATTGCAATCGACCTTGGTATTCGAAAGTTGATTATCAGAGGCGACTCGCGGCTTGTGGTGAGGCAGTTCAACAAGGATTACCAGAGCCCTTTGATGGAGGCCTATGTTGATGAAGTGAGGAAGTTGGAAGAGCACTTTGACGGTCTGCAAGCAGAGCACGTTCCCCGTGCCCAGAATTGGATTGCCGACGACCTGTCAAAGCTTGCCGCCCAAAAGATGCCTATGGAACCAGGGACTTTTTTGCTCCATCTGACTCAACCATCCGTTACACCATCAAGGCTGGTGAAGAAAAGAAAGCAAGATGTTGGTGGTAACTTTTCGGCAGAGCTGCCGGCAGCCGCCAAGAAAGTAGATACAACCGACAAGATACCCTTAGCAGATGAGCCGTAGCTTTCGGCAAGCCAGATTCTTGCCATCGAGGCAAGCGCTCCCGTAGAGGAAGAAGTACCTTTTGTCCTTGTCGTCGAGCCACAAGCTCCGGCATGGGCACAGCCAATTGTCCAGTACCTTCAAACAGGAGATCTTCCCGATGAGCAAGAAGGCACAGAAAGAGTAGCCCATCAATCAAGGATGTACAAAATTTGTTGACAACATTTTGTACAGGAAAAGACCAAACGGGGTGAAATTGAAGTGCATCTGCCAGGAAGATGGACAGAGGCTGTTGGAAGAGATGCATGAAGGAATGTGTGGCTCTCATATTGGGTCATGCGTGCTTGTCGGCAAGGCATTCTGTCAAGGATTCTACTGGCCGACAGTCCTTCAAGACGCCTTGGCGGTGGTCATCAGGTGCGAAGCATGCCAGTTCCACTCCAAGGACATTCACCAGCCAGCTCAAGCCCTCCAAACCATCCCTCTCTCCTGGCCTTTCTCGGCCTGGGGGCTCGACATCGTCGGCCCCTTCCCCCATGGTACCGGGGGTCTTGAATTCTTGTACGTTGCAATCGACAAGTTTACAAAGTGGCCTGAGGTAGAGCCAGTGAGGAAGGTGATGGCACAGTCAGCCATCAAGTTCCTCAAAGGGTTGGTTGCTCGTTTTGGTGTCCCCAACAGGATCATTACCGACAACGGCACCCAATTCACGAGCCGCGCCTTCATAGCATATTGCCAAGAACTTGGAAACAAGATCTGCTACACCTCTGTTGCTCACCCAAGGAGTAATGGACAAGTAGAGAGGGCAAATGCAGAAGTGTTGCGTGGTCTCAAGACTAGAACTTTCGACAGGCTGCACAAGTGTGGAAGGCGCTGGGTGGAAGAGCTGTCGGTGGTTCTTTGGTCAATCAGAATGACACCAAGTCAAGCCACTGGCCAGACACCCTTCTCCCTTGTTTATCGTGCAGAAGTGGTGCTCCCCACGGAACTCAGATACGAGTCACCTCGAGTCTTGGCCTTCGATGAGGAGGATCAAGATGAGCTGCGGCAAGATGATGCCACGCTCCTTGAGGAAGATCATTTTCAGGCTATTGTCCGTGCTGCACGGTACGAGCAAGCTTTGCGCCGCTACCATAGCCGCAAAGTGAACGCCAGGAACCTTGAGGAAGGTGACCTTGTTCTTCATCGGATTTAGTCCACGAAGGGTCAAAACAAGTTGACGCCAAAGTGGGAAGGCCCTTACCGGGTGGTACAAGTCACTAGGCCTGGCACAGTCCGCCTAGAGACTGAAGATGGCACTCCGGTGCTCAACTCATGGAATATTGAGCATCTTCTCAAGTTTTACCCGTAAGGCGCGGTTGCCGGGCTGCCCGGCAACCTCTTTTGTACAAGTTTGCCGGCAAGGCATGTAAACCTTTGTACAGAGTCGGGCGCAGATCCCGTGCACAATGAATAAAGCTAAGTGTTTCACAACTCTTTGTTAAAGTACATATTTATTTATGTGCTGCAGGCAGCTTTGTATTACATTTTACCTTGCACAGGATGATTAACGAATCGTCAAGGTTCCAGCTTCCTCTTTTTTCTTCTTTCTTTTTCTCAAAGGACAGAAGGGTTACTCATGTGCAAATTTCCCGGGGGGAGTGACGGTATGGATACCAAGTGACGTTCAAGATATCGTTCGACAAGAAGTGCAGCAAAGAAAAAGCTAAGTTGAAAAACTTTGAAATAAATTCTTTGTTGTAGTTGCAATTTCTCCGTGAATGATTTTGGCCTTTGTATGAGAAACCTGCACGCTAAGGAACCTCGTCGTGATCAGCTACGCCCTTACTTTGCTTCAAGTCTGCTCAATAACTTAAGTGGCTGCGTTGTGATCGTCAAGTGTATCCTTGCTGGCAATGGCACTTCCAGCAAGCTGCTAAGGACCCGTTCCTCAAGCGCTCGTGGCAAGAGTGCGCGCACCGGCAAGTTTCTGGCAAGCGTAGGGTACAAAAATCATGCAAAGGCAGAATAAAACAAGAGGAATAGCATGCATACATCCATCCAAAACACAAGTTATGTTACATCAAAAGCATAGTACAGTTCTAAGATAGATTTGTCTTTTACATAGACTGCGCTTGCGACAAGATGGTGTGAGAAGAATTAGTGCCTGTGCTAGCCCTCTGTCCTGGGGATTTGGCCGACCCTGTCGGCGATGGGCGCGACAAGCTCCTCGGCGGCCTTGGTGTCAGCTCCCTTTGGCAGGCTGGTGAAGACCTTGGAGAGATCAACGCTTGGGTTCCGGTACACCACCTTGAAGAGCACCTTGAAGAGGACGTCCCGACAAAGCTTGCGGGATTCACTGGCAAGATATGTGGCTTGAGCTTCATGGTGCTTTTCCAGCGCCTCAATCAAGCTTTCGAAGAAGAGAGTGAGCCTGGCGCTGCGGTGTCCACTTCGGCGATGGAGTAGTGGTATTCCGGCAAGCCCATGGCGGACAGCTGTGCAGAAAGGTTCTCCGCGGCAACCACAAGGCGATCAGTCCAAAGCTTGTAGGCGCCTTTGAGCTCATTGAAGGAGTTTGTGGCGCTCGTAGGTAGGGCCTTCTCGCTCTCGAGATCTTTCGTCAGAACTCTCTCATGCTTTTTGGCCTCATCAAGAGATTTCTCCAAGGCGGTCAGCTTCATCTTGTGATCTTCAATCGTATCATTGGCCTTGGTGAGCTCTTGGTTCCTGGCGGATACTGAAGTTTGCAGCTCCGCCAAGGTGTGAGTTGCCTTCTTTGCATCTACTTTGAGTGCCAAGATATCCTTGCCGTTGGCGGAGATATCTACTTCGAGCGCTCGCACCTTGCCTTCCAACTCGATCTTGGCGGCCTCTGCGGCTTCGGCAGCATTGACGGCCTCCTTGATCTTGCTGGCATGCTCTGTGGCTTGAACCTCGATGGCCTCTTTGTGTTTGCGCTCCAGCTCCTGGGTCTGCTCTGAGATGAGGGCCTGGATCTCATTATCTTTGCTGTGAAGCGTAGCGGCAAGCTTTGCTTCACGAGCGGCAAGTTCTTCTTCATGGGCGTCAAGGCCAACCTTGCGCTCGTTCAATCCTGCCTCGGTTGCCGCTATCCTCTGCGCAGCTTCCTCGTGTGCCTTGTCGGCCTCAGCCTTCTCCAAGACAAACTGCTCCTTGGCCCTGGTGAGCTGGGTGTGCTGTTCTTGAAGATCCTGGAGGCATTCCGCATACCAGATCTGCGTTTCCTCTACACGCTTCTTGAACTCCTCCTCCGCCTTGTCAAGGACGGTAGCCCTGGAATCCAACCTCTCGGTATGGCTGAGGTAGCATGCCTGAAGCTTCTGGAAGTTCACGCCCATAGCCTTGAGGAGCTATTGTTCCTTAGTCTTGTTGGTGTTGGCGTGCGGTTCATCGATGACCTCAAGCCCAGTGGCGCAATGATCTCATCATCCAAGACTTCTCCTTCCGTGGGCGCCCTGATGCTTGACGTCCCAGGGAGGCTGACGAACAAGTTGTCACCAACCTTCAGCTATCTGCTTGATAAGGGCTCTTCAGATGCCGAGGGGTGGTCGTCCGCGACCGCTTGCCGGTCAGGATCGCCCTCGTGGCCAAATCAGCGCTTGGCGCTCCTGAGATAGGGATGTCCTCAGTGGCCTCAGCACTCTTGTTGCCACCCTCCTTGGCGGTGTCTTTGGCGGCCTCTTCATGAGCGGCCTTGGCGGCCTCCTCGTCAGCCCTCCTGATGGCCTCATCAGCAGCAATGTTGCTGGCCTCGTCGGCCGCGTCCCTCGCGATCTCCTCGATGGTGGAGTCGATGTCCATTTCATCAGATGGAGGTGGATCTGAAAGAATGGAGAAGAGAGAAAATCAAGACTCAGATCAAGTTCAAGAAAACAAAAAAGAAGATTTAAAGAGAAAAGTACTTGACGGCAGAAGGCTTACCAGACTGAGACTGTTGAGGGGGAACAGTTTCCTCTCTGACAACCTCGGTTGTCGTTGCCTGGCTGCCGGTGGCCTCGGTTGCTGGCACTTTCTCAACGCGAATGGGCTCGCCTCTGGAGGTCCTTGCTGGAGAGCCGCTTGCCGGGCAGCGATTGATGGAGACGCCCCAGTTGGATCTGCCTCCGGGTGTTCCTCCTCGTGGTGCTCTTCTCCTGCTCCCGTGCCGATGTTAGCGGTGAATATCCCAACACCAACACTTGCCAAAGGAAAGTGAATAGTAGCCTCACGCTGGGGGCTGCGCCGAGGGCTGGTATCCACGACGTCATCGCCTGGCGCCGTGCTTGTTGCCGGCTCATCCTCTGCTGCGGTCCTCGCCCTCTTGGCCATCCTTTGCGCCAAGGTTTCCCCGTCGCTGTCAAGTCCAGACAAGGTGGGGCAAGTCAGATTAGCAACAATAAGAAATCAAGGATTGGCAGAAGTGGATGGAGATACGTACTCTTCTTCCTCCTCCTCGTCGCTAAGGATGGAGAGATCATATAAGCTCTCAGGCCTGGTGCTGGAGGAGGGGGGCGGGGTAGAAGCTCTGGCCCGTTTGGATGCCATGGGTGTGGCAAGTCGAGAAGACCCGCCTCCTCCGGCAGCTAGTACGACTGTTCTCCTTGTAGAGGTATGCCGCACTCGCTGTTATTGAGGGTCTTGGTGTCGAGATCCTTGCCGTCCGGTGGCCTTGCCGGCTGCCTCCCTGTCGGCTACTTCATCGCCTGAAGATGTGCCGTGGACTGGCTCTCCGGAGACAGCTCTCCAGAGGACATGAGGCCTCCTTGCCGGAACGTCGGGAGTAGGGGGCTCCTTTTGCACCTGCCCTTCGGCGGTCTCCTTGCCCTGCTCCCCGGCAGGCTCCTCTTGCTCTCCGGCAAGTTACTCCAGCGGCTCTTCTGCCTTTTTGTCGTCGGACTCCTCATCAGCATCGTTTGCCATGGACCCAGAGCCACTGGCACCTTCAGCCATGCTCGCCTTTGCCGCCCTATTGGCGATGTGCGCCAACTCTTCAGGGGTGGTGTCGCGGATGAGGTCTTTCTCCTCCCTGACGGGCCACTCCACCAGGGTATCAAACCACTCATGTACCGCATCTTCGGGCGGCTCCTGCCAAAGCGCCTCAACGCCATGGGCCTTGCAAGCTGGCATCATCGCAATGATGGAATCCCTGACGGAGTTGTTGCACAAGGGCACCACGCTTGCCGGCAGCTTGAAGTTGTCGGTGGTGCAGAAGAGCTGCTCGCAGAGGACCCTGTGCTACAGCACCGTTAGATTGGCGTGCAGTCCAGCCTGCACCCGCATGATAACTGCCGCGTTCTTGTAGTCCCAGGCGGGCCTGCCCTTGTTCTGAAGGGGAGCAATGCGGCGGCGAAGGAAGATAGCCCCCGCCATTTCAATAGTGAGGCCGGCGGCTTTGAGGCGGAGGATGCGTGTTGTGGCGATCGTGAGCTTCTTGTCGTCGGCGGCAACGGAGCTCCAATCCGCGCCGCGCTCCACCCTTGTCGTTCTGGGTTGGCAGAAAGGGGGGAAGTCTTTTTCCTTAATCCAACACCATTCCCCACGCCACTCGTTCCACTTCCGATGGAGCAGTCCCGGAAGATAGATATCCCTGTCCCTGGGGATCCAAGTGATGCCGCCGGAAAGGGCATCTGCTTCAATGCGTGCAGTAAAATAGTGGCGGAAGAGGGCTACACTAGGCATTACCCCAACAAAGTTTTTGCACATGTGCGCAAAAACGGCCATACAAGCCATGGCGTTGGGGGTGAAGTCTAGGAGACGGAACCCGTAGGTGTACATGATTTCTACGAGGAACTCAGAGAAGGGGGGACGAGTCCGCAGTAAAAATACACGGTGAAAAAGGGGTACTTGTCTAGACCAGGCCTGACAGAGTCGGGAAGAACCTCTGGCGCGGTGTGGGCGCTCGTCTCCTTCCCCCACATGATCGAGTACCGACTCACCAAGTCGCTCTGCTCCAGCACCGGCTTGAAGGTGACATTGTCTCTCCGTGCCGCTGTCAGCTCCTCCTTCCTCGCCTCTGCTTCGGGGTCGACCGCCTTCTTCGGCTTGTTTTGGTTCCTCTTGGGAGCCATGGCTGCTTTGGGAAGGGTGGATTTGGAGGCAGGCGGGGGCGCGGTGCGGCGGCGGCGGAAGCGGATGGCATGCTCTGCTTTTGCGCGAGGAAGAAGACGATGGCTAGATTGGAAGAGGGGGGGTAAATGAGCAGCGCCCCTCGCGGTTTCCTTTTTATGGGGAAGGCGTGGGGGCTAGCTCTTTACGGTCCTACGTGGCTGCGCTTTTTAGGTGCACTACCTCCCGCGGCCGTTTCATTCCCCCTCTCCCACGTCCGCATTTAATGCGCGTCATGGGGGGCGTGGTAAAAGAGAAGATTATGACAGTTATCCTCTGCCACGCATACCTATGCACTGTTTAGGGCCCAGCCCAACGACGCCTCGCATGCGCGTGTGGCCCAGGCCCAGGGGCTCCTGTCGGTGTACAAGACATGGGTGCCTTCATACCCTGACTTGTGCACAAGCAGTTGTAGCCTTCCTGACGGCAAGGGCTTGTCGGAGGATTGCCGTGGCTCAAGACTCAATGAACAAGACCATGAAGAAGACCTCCAGGTAGGTCATCGAGAAGTACTATTCTAGTACTGAAGATCAAGATTACCCTTGCCGGCAAGCCTCGTACCGGCAAGGTGAAGACCAAGACTCTGGTTGCCGGCAAGCTCCTTGCCGGCAAGCAAAGACCTGGCAAGCTCCGCGCCGGCAAGCTCGTTCTGTCCCATTACTGCTCCACCTCATCATCGGCTAGATAAGCTTGTGTGATAGGTGCCGAGCGGGCAGGCAGTCAAATGTAGCTGTCCAAGGCATGTGTCAGCATGCCACGCAAGGATTAACTTTAATGACACCCGTCCCTGGGATGTGTCAAGGTAACAGGAGGCCGGCTGGGTAGGCGGTACAGATCTTTTTGTCAAAGCCTCGCCTCCCCGGCATAGCACCTAACGGTGCATTTAATGCGCTTGTCCTACCCCGTTAGGAGATAGACTTGGTGACGGTGCAAGTACTGTTCACTTCCTGTAATGACCGTATTAGCCATTGTGGTAACCCCTTGGCCTATAAAAGGAGGCCCACGGCTACAGTTAGAACGGTCGACTCCTAGTTCAATTACGCGTTGTAGCTGCACTTCCCGTGCACCTGGCCGGCAAGCTGCGCTCCTTGTAATCTTGAGTTCATACACAATCAAACCACCAAAGCAGGATTAGGGTTTTACGCTCATAGCGGATCGAACCTGGATAAATCATTGCTTGTTCTTACATCTATTAGCCCTGCTCTTCGTAGCACTTTGATCCCATAGCCGAACTGCAAAGGGATCCTCTCGATCCCATAGATCATCGTTTTCCCGCGACATGGATGTACATGCATGACAGAAAATGTAACCTACTGTGACAAAGATGTATCATCACGGAAGTGTTTTTTTTTGTAGTGTTATTATTGTTGACATTACCCCTGAGGTAAATTAGTTGGGAGGTGAAATTTTAAACCCCCATCTTCCTGTGTGTCTGATTGAAACTTTCGCCCCATAAATATGCCGTGAGTGTCAGCAATCATAGAAGACTAAATGATAGTTGAGTATGTGAACTTGCTAAACAAAAGCTCTTATATAGATTCTTCCTGAAAATATGATGAATTGTAATTGTTTCATTGACTAAGAACATAGTTTGTTAGTTTTCAAGGAAGTTTATGCTTTATACTTCGATGCTGTAACGAATCATTACTTGTTTATGGGAAGTTTTATGATGATATATTGTTGCTTTAGTATTGATCATGATGCTTTCATGTCCGTATTTTGTTTTATCGACACCTCTCTCTCTAAACATGTGGTCATGATTATCGATTTCGGCTTTCGCTTGAGGACAAGCGAGGTCTAAGCTTGGGGGAGTTGATACGTCCATTTTGCATCATGTTTTCCTATTGATATTTATAATATTTTTGGTTATTATTTCGCTTTATGATGCAATCCTAAAGCCTTTTCTCTCTTAATTTGCAAGATTTATATGGAGAGGGAGATTACCAGTAGCTGGAATTCTGGACCTGAAATAGCTGCAGCAGAGATACCTATTCTACAGAGCTCCAAATGTCCTGAAACTTCATGGAGATTTTTTATTGAATATATAAGAATTATTGGAACAAAGAACCACCAGAGGGGGGCCACCTGTTGCCCACAAGGCAACAGGGTGCGCCTACCCCCCCAGGGCGTGCTCTGATGCCTTGTGGGGCCCACAGCTGGCCTCTGGCCCCCTCCTTCTGCTATATGAAGCCATTTACCCTAGAAAAAAAATAAGTAGAGGACTTTCGGGATGAAGCGCTGCCGTCTCGAGGCGGAACTAGGGCAGGAGCACTTTTGCCCTCCGATGGAGCGATTCTGCAGGGGATGCTTCCCTCCGGGAGGGGGAAATCGAAGCCATCGATATCACCAACGATCCTCTCATCGTGGGAGGACCAATCTTCATCAACATCTTCACCAGCACCATCTCATCTCAAACCCTAATTCATCTCTTGTACTCAATCTTTGTCTCAAAACCTTAGATTGGTATCTGTGGGTTGCTAGTAGTGTTGATTACATCTTGTAGTTGATGCTAGTTGGTTTATTTGGTGGAAGATTATATGTTCAGATACTTGCTGATATTAAATACACCTCTGATCTTGAACATGAACATGATTTGTGAGTAGTTACATTTGTTCTTGAGGACATGGGAGAAGTCTTGTCATAAGTAATCATGTGAATTTGGTATTCGTTCGATATTTTGATGATATGTATGTTGTTGCTTCCTTTAGTGGTGTCATGTGAACATCGACTACATGACACTTCACCATACTTGGGCCTAAGGGAAGGCATTGTGGAGTAATAAGTAGATGATGGGTTGCTAGAATGATAGAAGCTTAAACCCTAGTTTATGCGTTATTCCGTAAGGGGCTGATTTGGATCCATATGTTTCATGCTATGGTTAGATTTATCTTAACTCTTCTTTCGTAGTTGCAGATGCTTGCGAGAGGGGGTAATCATAAGTGGGATGCTTGTCCAAGTAAGGACAGCACCCTAGCACCGGTCCACCCACATATCAAATTATCAAAGTAGCGAACTCGAATCAAATAAATATGATGAAAGTGACTAGATGATAATTCCCATGTGTCCTCGAGAACACTTTGCTTTATATAAGAGACCGTTCCGGCTTGTCCTTTGCTATAAAAAGGATTGGGCCACCTTGCTGCACTATTGTTACTATTGTTACTTGTTGCTTGTTACGAATTGCCTTGCTATCAAACTATCTGTTACCGCTACTTTCAATACTTGCAGAGAATACCCTGCTGAAAACCGCTTGTCATTTCTTTCTGCTCCTCGTTGGGTTCGACACTCTTACTTCTCGAAAGGGCTATGATTGATCCCCTATACTTGTGGGTCATCAAAGCCCTCCATGGTCGATTCCCCTTCCGGCAGAGTATCGGCGGAGGCCTCCAAATGAGATCGCGGAAGAACATAGGCTTGCGGCAGCGAAAAAATTGTTTCGGGGTTTCCCCTGGTGTTTTTGGGATTTTAGGGAATTTATAGAAGTGGAATTAGGTTAGGAGGAGTTACGAGGGGCCCACAAGCAGGTGTGCCCCCCCCCCCCCGGGGGCGCACCATGTGAACTTGTGGCCCACTCGTAGGTCTTCTGCCCTCCTCCCGAAGCTTCCTGGGTGTATTCTGGTCCAGAAAAAATCACCGTAAAATTTTATTGCATTTGGACTTCGTTTGATCTAGTTTTTCCCTGAAACAATAAAATAGGAAAAAACAAAAACTGGCACTGGGCTCTAGGTTAATAGGTTAGTTCCCAAAAATGATATAAAATTGCATATAAAGCATGCATAATTGATATAATAATAGCATGAAACAATGAAAAAATTATAGATACGTCGAAGATGTATCAGCATCCCCAAGCTTAAATCCTGCTCGTCCTCGAGTAGGTAAATGATAAACAAAATAATTTTTGATGTTGAATGCTACCTAGCATGTCTATCATGTAATCTTTTTGCGGTATGAATATTTGAGAAACGATGAAGTAATTGACATCAACATAATAATATCCATGAGTATCATAACATAATCATTAGTTTTCAAGATATATGATGCTTAACGAACGTTATCCCTACTCATTGAATTATGTAAGCATGGCATGGCTCCGCCTTCATTGCATAAATATAAATTATGAGTATCCCGGTGTCAAACCAAGCAATTGGATCATACTTTTTCACGCGCTTCAGCATTTTCAACTCCACTCAATACATGAGCGTGAGCTATGGACATAGCACTACAGGTGGAATAGAATGCGGTGGTAGAGATCAATAAGGGAAGTCAAAAAGGAATAAAGGCTCGCATCAACTCGGCAGATCAATAGGCAATGGAGAGGCCAATCAGTCGATATTAATGTGAGGAGTAGGGATTGCCATGCAACGGATGCACTAGAGCTATAAGTGTATGAAAGCTCTCTGCTAAAACTAAGTGGGTGTGCATCCAACTTGCTTGCTCATGAAGACCTCGGGCATTTGAGGAATCCCATCATCGGAATATACAAGCCAAGTTATATAATGTAAAATTCCCACTAGTACATGAAAATAACAAAACATGGAGACTCTCTATATGAAGAACATGGTGCTACTCTGAAGCACAAGTGTGGTAAAAGGATAGTTGCATTGCCCCTTCTCTCTTTTTCTCTCATTTTTTTCTTTCTCTCTCTCTTTTTCTTAGAACAATATCATGAATCTCATCCCCACTTTTTGGAGGACTCATCAGTCTCCATCATTCTTTACCTCACTAGGACAATGCTCTAATAATGATGATCATCACACTTTTATTTACTTACAGCTCGATAAGACTAAAACAATATGACTCTATATGAATGCCTCTGGCAGTGTACCAGGATGTGCAATGATCTAGCGTAACATGTATTACAATGATGAACGGTGTCTTTGCCGCAAATATCATGTCAGCTCTATATGATCATGCAAAGCAATATGATGATGAACACAAATGTCATGTGGATAGTAACGGTGGAAGTTGCATGGCAGTATATCTCGGAATGGCTATGGAAATGACATGATAGGTAGGTATGGTGGCTATTTTTAGGAAGATATAAGGAGACTTATGTGTGATAGAGCATATCATATCACGGGGTTTGGATGCACCGGCGAAGTTTGCACCGACTCTCGAGGTGAGAAAGGGCAATGCACGGTACCTGAGAGGCTAGCAAAATATGGATAGGTGGGAGTGCTTAAGTCCATGAACTCACATTAGTTTATTTCAAAATGAACTCACATTAGTCATAAAGAACTCATATATTTATTCTGAAAGTTGAAAAGCCCTCAAAGCAAAGTACTACTCGCATGCCCCTAGGGAGGAGGTTGGTAGGAGTTAACCATCACGCACCCCCGATTTAGACAGCACTCAAGGATTTCAATCTGACATAAAAATGCTCAAACCTCCCCACCATGCCATGTCGGACACTTAAATGAGTAATACATAACAAGCTTTAATATCAATATCTTTACTAACTAATGATCATGAATCGATACCCTTTCATATTATGACATCAATGCAATTAAAACAATCGTTTCATATTCAGTGATCTACATGAAAGTTTTTATCATATCACTCTTACATACCTATCATTTTCAGACTAGTCTCATAATCCATGCACATTACCACTTCCTATTTAAGGGACTCTCAAAAGGATTTAAGTGAAGCACGAGAGTACCAATAATTTCTATAAAATAAACCTACCGCTGTGCTCTAAAGATTTAAGTGAAGCACATGAGTAACTGCCTAGGATATAAGTGAAGCACATAGAGTATTCTAACAAATTATAACATGTGTGAGTCTCTCTCAAACGGTGTGTCTAGCATGCAAATGATTGTGGCAAACTAACAAACAAAATAAAACTATAGCACAAGACGCTCTAAGTAAAACTCATATCATGTGATGAATAAAAATATAGCTTCGAGTAAACATATCGATGAATTGTGGACGAAAGAGGGGATGCCACCCCGGGGCATCCCCAAGCTTAGACGCTTGTGTCTTCCTTGGATATTACCTTAGGGTGCCTTCGGCATCCCCAAGCTTAGGGTCTTGACACTCCTTATTCCGTTGTCCATCATAAACTCACCCAAAACTTGAAAACTTCAGCACACAAAACTCAACAGAAACTTCGTGAGATTCGTTAGTATAATAAATCAATCATCCACTTTAGGTACTGTTATAAATTCATTCATAATTGTCCTTGCATAATACCTACTGTATTCTAACTTCTCCATGACTTATACCCCCCGATATAATCCATAGCATCATTAAAACAAGCACACTATGCAATAAAAAACAGAATCTATCTAAAACTGAACAATACTTAATGACAGAATATTTATCCATACTTCTGTAACTCCAAAATTCTGAAAAATTAGGAAAGCGTAAACAATTTGTATCCCAATACTATGTAAAAATTTCAGATATTTCTCATGTTCCAGTAAAAAATTTAAATCAAATACTCGGCGCAAAACTTTTTGTTTTCAAACAGCATCAATTATACTATCATCTAAATCATCCCAAAGGCATTACTTGGCACAAACACTAATTAAAAGATAAAAACACAATCATTACAGTATCAATAATCATGTGACTCAAGAAAAAAGAAAAATTGCAATAAATATAAATATTTGGTTGCCTCCCAACAAGTGCTATTGTTTTATGCCCCTAGCTAGGCATAATGCATAGTTTCAAGTATTGTCATCCTTGTCCAACCTTCCCTTAAAAAGAATATTTTCATAAGCGTTTCTTAAGAGTTCCATTTTCTCGGCAATGCATTTCCTATTTGGGGAGCTCAAGTAGTAAAAGGGACTATCATCTGCAATCTTAATGTTCTCAATATCACTCTTATCTGGGACATGATCATCATGTAACCCTTCATAAGCAACGGTAAACTTGTCATCAAGAGTAATCCTAACATTTGTGAGACTTTCCCCATCATACCCTTGTTGGCTTCCTTTAACAATCCAAGCATATTGATCATTAGTGCTATTAAATAAATGTTGGATCAATGCTATATGTGGAACCTTTTTTCTAGCGTTCTCCTCAAATTCATAGCAATCCCTAGATTCAATTTTTCGAATAAAATCCTTATCATAGAGAAGCTCATCTATTAAAGGGCATTCATAATTCATATCATAGTAATCAAAGATTTCTCTAGCTTCTTGAATTATGTAATCAAATTCGTTCATAAGAATGATAGTGGCAATTTTCTTAGCTCCAGGATTGTCTATAAGGGGAAGTTCAAAAATAATCTTTGCAAAGTAGGGTGTGTACGGGCAAACTTCCTTTCAAGTTTTTGCATAAGCATAACAATAGAATCAACATAGCAATTGGTTCTTTTAAGAATAGACCCTTCACCTGAAGGCAAGGTTCCGGTACAAGTAAAAAATTCTTGGATAACGCTTTTCCCAATAATGTTACCACTACCAAAGAGGAAGTCTTTTGTTTTCCAAGATATGTGAGGATCATTATTAGGAGGATCACTATTATGATTAAACAATCTAGGTTCTTCCTCATAAGTGTCGCTAGAAATATCCTCACTAGCACTTTCAACTATGACTTTCTCAAACTCAGACATGATAGCAACTTCAAGCAAGCAAGCAAAATAAAATATTTTTGCGTTTTTGATTTTTTTAACGAGACTAATAAAGCAAGTAAAGGCAAATAAAAAGTATAACAAGTAAATGATAAATTATATGAAGGTACTTTGAGTTGTTTGATTAAACCTCCCCGGCAACGGCGCCAGAAATTCTTTCTGCTGCTTGTGAGCTGCATTGGGGTTTTCCCTGAAGAGGAAGGGAGATGCAATAGTAGCGGATAAGTATTTCCCTCAGTTGAGAACCAAGGTTTATCGAACCAGTAGGAGCTTTACTCGAATAACCCTCAAACAACACCTACACACAAGGGAGCAAATACTTGCACCCAACGCGGGCAAGAGGGTTGTCAATCCCCCTGTACTCGTTAATTGCAAGGATTAAATCTGATAGTTGTAGATAGATACAATGCAAAGTAAAATAAAAGTAAATAAATTACAGGAAGGTATTTTTGGATTTTATAATATGGCTAAGGTAGACCCGGGGGCCATAGTTTTCACTAGAGGCATCTCTCCCATAAGCAAAGCATACGGTGGGTAAACAAATTATTGTTGGGCAATTGATAGAAAAGCACATAGTTATGATGTTATTCATGGCATGATCATGTATATAGGCATTATGTCTGTGACAAGTAGACCGACTCCTGCCTGCATCTACTACTATTACTCCACTTCGAGAGCGCTTCTATGCTTGCCTCTCTAGGTATTAAGTTCATAACAAACAGAGTAGCGCTTTAGGCATGATGACATAATGTAGATAGAAAAAAACCAAGCAATATGATTGAATCCCGTCGTTTTCCCCTTAGTAGCAACAATACAAATACGTGCCCCGCTACCCTTTCTGTCACTGGGTGAGGACACCGCAAGATTGAACCTACTACTATGCACCACTTTCACCGAAGACCTAATTGTCAACTTGGCCAAAGAAAACTGATAGATCGGAAAGCATTACATAGCTATAACAATCATACATAATAAAGCTCAGAATATAACTCAATTACTTTCAATGAATAATCTGATCATAAACCCACAATTCATCGGATCCCAACAAACACACCGCACAAAAGTATTACATCGGATAAAACTCCGAGGATAACATGGTATTGAAGATCATATCGATAGAGAGAGCCATCTATCTAATCACTATGGACCCATAGATCCTATAGGAACTACTCACACATCATTGGAGGGGCAGCAAGGTTGATGTAGAAGCCCTCCGTGGTCGATTCCCCCTCCGGCAGAGTACCGACGGAGGCCTCCAGATGAGATTGCGTAAGAACAGAGGCTTGCAGCAGCGGAAAAATTGTTTCGGGGTTTCCCCTGGTGTTTTTGGGATTTTAGGAAATTTATAGAAGTGGAATTAGGTCAGGAGGAGTTACGAGGGGCCCACAAGCACATGTGGTGCCCCCCTGGGGGCGCGCCGTGTGAGCTTGTGGCCCACTCGTAGGTCTTCTGGCCTCCTCCCGAAACTTCCTGGGTGTCTTCTGGTCCAGAAAAAATCACCGTAAAATTTTATTGCATTTGGACTTCGTTTGATATAGTTTTCCACTGAAACAATAAAATAGTCAAAAACAGAAACTGGCACTGGGCTCTAGGTTAATAGGTTAGTTCTAAAAAATTATTAAAATTGCATATAAAGTATGTATAATTTATATAATAATAGCATGAAAAAATAAAAAATTATAGATACGTCGGAGACGTATCAGTGTGGTCTAGTAGGAGATGTAGGTCTACTTGTTTACGACCGTCGAAATAGAAAAACGCACAACACGAAAGTCGTGTGAAATGGCAAGATGAAGTTAGTGGTCAAAGGAAATTTCAAACGATCGACCGGGTGCGAAGATTTTTCCAAAATTCATCGGATCATAATATGCACACATGAACACATTTGTGTGGTCCAGTAGGAGATGTAGATCTACTCGTCTATGATCGCTGAAATAGCAAATGTACAACACGAAAGTCATGTGAAACAGCGAGATGAAGCTAGTGGTCAAAGGAAAAAATGGTCGACAGAATGTGAACATGTTACTATTTTTTTTCTAAAAACCTTCAAATATTAGCACGAAATTAAAGATTTACAATCCATAAAATTAGTAACCGATTGTCAGAATGAAACCACAACATTGATGTACATCTTTGTTGTTATATTATGATCCAAATTCTTATATAAATATAAAGGCTAACTTCTGACGAGCGGAGCGGAGCGGAGTGGAGGTCCGTCACCGGGAGGCTTGGGCCGGAGTACAAATCTTCATTACGAATCCATATTGATCTAGGTCACCGTTGTTATATATACCTCTTGTAAGGCGTTGCACGGGATAAATTGATTAGTTGTAAATCCCCGGCGTTTGTAACCTCTCCCGTCATAGTGAAGATTTGCTGCTTGGTTCCCGTGGTTTTGTTCCTTTTCGTGTTGGAGGGGTTTTCCACGTTAAATCCTTGTGTCATCTATGTTTGATTTTCGTTCTTCAAAATTTCGTTTGCCTGTCGTATCTCTAACATTTTTCGTGTAGAGCTTATTTCAAACGAAGCACCGTTGTGTAGATTAAAAGGGATCATGTGAAGTGGATTACGAGAGGTGACGTGAGTGAAACACAACACATGCAAACCCCGTGGTTCACACCACTAAAGCCACCACATGAGCTCAAGTTGCATTAATCAGGCTGGCTCTAAAAAACAGATGATTCGAGTGTTCCTCAAAAGTCAGCCCTAGAGATGCTTTAAACACCATGTCATACATGTCCAGAAGTATTTGCATGCAACCAAACAATCCAAAGTCGTGAAAACTCGTATAAAATGGGCTTGGTTGGATTTGATGCACGCTCAAAGGCGTCACTAGGGGCGTGTTTGGTTGCCCGCATTACCTCCAACCAGGCCGAGTTGGGCCAAGAAAAACGTGTTTGGTTGCAAACGGAGTGGGCTGGCTCGCACCGGCATGAACCTTAAAGCAGCCCAGAGCCTGGCCTGCTGGAAACCCTCAAATCGGCAGTTTCCAGCAAGCCAGGCTGAGTGCGGTGCAATAGGGATGCAGCTCGCACGCGAGGGTGCAAGGCGAAATCGAGTGGAGATCGCGGGAGATGGAAATCGGCCAAGGCGGGATGGCGCCAAATCTAGCCTCACCGCCCCATCTACTCGGTCACCACTAGCTCTAGGACAAGCACTTCCTCTATTCTTAGCAGTGGCGGAGGCGGCGGACGCGGCGGCAACACTCTTCGACAGTAGGAGCTACTTTTCTCCTTCCTCTTGGTCACCGTCTGGTCCTCCTCGACTCAGCCATGGCCCCCCTTCGTCGTTGTCGTCTCCGTAGCCGGTAAGCAACATGGAACCCCCCTCCCCCTATGTTAGGTCTGTTGTTAGGCCGTTAGGCAAGGTGTAGGATCAATTTCCCCATTGCTCAACGCACCCTCGATGTCGACTAGGTTATGGACCCACGGATGAAGCTGGTAGTTTAGGCAACAACACTAATAGGTGTAATTTAGGCATGGCTCATGTTGATCCACAAGAGAGCTATTCGTCGTGGTGATAAGCATGTCATCCGTTATGGTCCAATGTTAATCCGGGATCAAGAGAGGATGGCAAATCTGAACTACATCTACAACTACAACGACACGGAGGCTCTGTGGATGCTTCGAATGAAAGCACCTTTCGCCAAGCTTGTGCAGACCTTCAGGAGCAGGGGGCTACTACAAGATAGCATCCACACCAGTGTGGAAGAGCAAGTAGCCATGTTCCTCCATGTTGTTGGTCATAACCAGAGGTTCAGGGTTATGCACAACACGTTCAGGAGATCAATGGAGACCATTTCCAGGTACTTCACACAAGTGTTGTATGCTGTTGGGGAACTCAGAGGAGAGATGATCAGGTCACCAACCAGCCGGACTCCTAGCAAGATTCGCACTAGCCCAAGATGGTATCCATACTTATGTAGTTCATGCCTTGATATGCTTGTATGGTTCTGCTATAGCCATAACACCGTCTTCTATTGCCATTTCAGGATTGCATTGGGGCAATAGATTATACTCATGTCACAGCCAGAGTGCCGAGGTCACAATTTGCAGCATACAGAGGTAGAAAGCACTACACAAGCCAGAATGTGCTTGCTGCTGTTGACTTCGATCTGGAAGTTCACATATGTGCTGGCTGGCTGGGAAGGATCAACACATGATGCTAACATTCTCAGTGACAACATGAATCGTCCTGATGGCAAGTTCTACCTAGGAGATGCTGGCTATGCATGCCGTCCAGGTGTTCTTGCACCCTTCAGGAAAACCAGGTACCATCTGAATGAGTTTGCTGGTAGGAACTATTTTAGGACTCCACAGGAACTGTTTAATCTCAGACACTCCAGCCTTAGAGTTACTGTTGAGAGGGCATTTGGAGCTCTGAAGAACAGATTTAAGATCCTGGATCAGAAGCCATTCCACACTTTCTCCACCCAGGTTAAGCTTGTTCTTGCTTGTTGCATTATGCATAACTAGATCCTGAAATGGGGTTGTGATGAACTGGTGCCGGAGGAGGAAGATGTGACACGTGACGATGTGGTCAGCTGCGGCCATGGTGTGGAGGCATTTGACAACGAAGTCTGGAAGAACAAAAGGATGAAGTGGGCACAGGAATGTGGGATAACAGAGGTTAGACAAGAATCTGAAGAAGAAGAAGAAGAAGAGCAAGAGCAGCAACAGAAGAGAAGAAGCAGCACATGAGGAGAAGAAGAAGAAGCCGAAGAAGAAGAAACAGTAGCACCGGAATAAGAGGACGAGGATGGACTTGCCACTAGTTCGGCATCGATGAACTTTCCCCTATTGAGCCATTTGACTGTTATGTTTGTACTGACATTTGTTAGTAGTTAGGATGAACCGCGATTTGTTTCCTTGTTAGGACTGAAACTATGTTTAAATCGTGTGTGGTAAGGTCACCACTAGTAAGAAGTGGTGACAGCACCTTATGCAGTTTGCAACCAAACATCGTGTGATTTCTGTGCCTACTGCAACGCAGACAACCAAATGGCGGGTCAATATTAGTTCCCTGATGCAGCCAGCCTAGATACAGACAACCAAACTATGTGCAGATCTCAGCCAGGCCCATCAGAAAAACACATGCAATGCAGGTAAAATAAATGCAGACAACCAAACACGTCCTAGCGTTTTCGCTCACTCACGACCTCCCAAGTAGAGCCAGAAAAAAGGGCGCATGAGCTAATCCTTCGTCCCACTCCCATCCGAAAAATATCAGGTGATATCAAGTCTCAAATGTTACCATGCTACCAACTTGCAAAATTCAAATTTAAACTTGTCAAAAAATTCTGAAAAAAATCATGGATGTCGACAACACCTATGTTGACAACCCCTAAAAAATTGAGATCAAAATTCAACATACACATAGAGAAACAAAACAAAAACAAATTCGACACTATTCACATCTGAATTTGTCTTTTTTGTTTCTCCTTGTGTATTTCGAATTTCGATCTGAATTTTTTAGGGATTGTCTACATATGTGTTGTGAACATACTCCCTCCGTCCGAAAAAGTATAAGATTTTTTTCTGAATTTTTTGACAAGTTTAAATTTAAATTTTACAAGTTTGTAGCATGGTAGCATTCGAGGCTTGTATCACCTGATACTTTCCCCACTCCCATCCCCGCCTCCCGAGCCCAAACAAACGACGCAAAGCCAGCGCAGACACTGTGCTCCGTGCTTTGACCACAACCACCACCGAACGCGGCCATGCTCGCCCGCCGCTGCGGCCACTACTGACACAGGTGAGTTTTCCCCCTCCCCCGCCGCCGCCGTTATGGATCCGGCGTCCGAGGAGCTCGAGCGCCGCAGCCACTACCTCAGCTCGCTCATCCGCCGCACCAGGCTCAATGCCGCGCCCGCCCCGCCACCTCCTGCTTCTCCCCCGGAGCCGGAGACGAAGCTGGAGCTGGAGCGGGAGCGCTCGCCCATCCGCCGCACCAAGCTCAAGCTCAACGCCGCGCCCGCCCCCCCTCCGTCTACCACTCACCCGGAGACCGAGAAGCTGGAGCGGGAACCGGGCCCTAAGAGCCAGAAACTCGTGGAGGCCAAGGCGGTGGTGGAGGAGAGGGAAGTGAAAGAGGGCGACGGAAAGGGGAAAGACAAGGGGAAGGAGGAGAGGAAGGTCTCGGTGCGGGTCCGGGCGGCCGACATGCCGGTGGTGCTGCAGCGGCGCGCGATCCGGCTCGCCTACGATGCTGTCTCTGCGACACCGCGGGCCGACGGCAAGCGTCTAGCCCTCGCGCTCAAGAAGGTACATCATCCATCTCGTGATAAACACTTCAACTGGTTGCTGCTCTTTGGTAGCTAGGGTGAAATGGCTGTGCACTTGTGCTGCGAGCACATTGTTGAAATCGTTTGGTGTTGTGGACCTGGTGCAGAGAAAATGCAGTCATGCAGTGGTAGTAGATATGTATGTGATTCAGATTTCGGAACCTAGAAACATAGTGCATCTCCAACAGTTCCCATAAACAAACTCCCCGTAGAAGTGTCCATATAATTTAGGGGAGGTTGCGAACTGAGCATAGCTCAGATCGTTAGGTTCCTTGTCGTGGAACCAACCCACCAGGGTTCAAGTCCTAGATTTGGCATTGGTGGTTGCATTTTCATTGGGGTGAGTGTATGAGCGCCTGCATTCAGTACCGTGTTCAGAAAAAATTTAGGGGAGGTTCACAGGTAGATCTATGGGGGATGCTCTGACGTGCTGTTGCTTATGTTCCACTTGTTTTTTAGTTGTATGTTTCACAATTTGGATGTATGAGATTAGTGCTACACATGTTGGTTCAGTTGCCAGTTGGTTAGACTTGCAACAAAGTTAGGAGGCATGGATTGAGTATATGGGTGGTTCTGGTTTAAGCGTAAGTCTTTTGTTTGCCCAGCTTTATCAGTGTTGTGTTGGCAAGAAAACTGCACCAAAGTGGCTACCAAGGGTCAGTCTGATTAAACATGTCTTGTATGCAGCACACGGAACTGCAGTGCAAAGGTAGTCAGGTGGTAACCCCGTGTTGTGTAGTCCTGGCCTTGTAATACTGCTGGTGACAGAGAGCATGTAGGATACTGGGTGCCTTCACTCTGTTCTAGTAGAAGAGGCGATCTGTAAGAGAAGAGGCAAAGGGTTATTGGAAGCTAGTCAGCAAAATGTTAATTCAAACTATATAACTACTATTTGAACGGAACAGGCTGAAGGAAGTGAGACTGGCATTTGTTCCCAAAACTGGAAGAACTACCTTTTAGCCTTTGTACTAGAAATGCTACTCCATAGCTGTTTCTGTGAAGAGTTTTAAAATGTTCAAACCTGTGTTGCACAACATAAGTTGGCTCACTATGGTAGCTAGCAATATTTAGTTTTTGCATATGTTGTATGAACTTGATATTCCCCACTTTCTGAATATAATTTCCCTTGCTTATGTTTTTCTCGCTTAGCCCTTTCTTTCATTTGTCTGATATGTATGGATGTGCCACAGAGCAGTCTTAATATGTTTAGCTGCACCATTCTGTGCAGTCTTGAGCACTATTTTGATAGGTAAATATTGGTTTCATTTGCTTGCAGGAATTTGACACGTCATACGGCCCTGCTTGGCACTGCATTGTTGGGACAAGCTTTGGCTCCTATGTCACTCACACATTGGGAGGTTTCTTATACTTCTCTGTTGACAAGGTCCACATTCTTCTCTTCAGAACTGCTGTTGAGCCATTAGGCCATCTGCGGTGAGACCTACAATCAGTTTATTAGGTAGTCTAGGTGCTCTGTAGTCCGTATCGGAACATCTAACATGCAGAAGGGTAAGGAGGGTATGATAATCCCAATGAAAATATGTTAGAACCAATCTGTTATAACTTCCATGTATTAGCACTTGCTGACTTTCAAGGCTGGCCTTAGGAGGTAACAGAGTGCCTAAGCTTGTAACCTTAACTGCCAGCCTTGCTTGAGGCCTCAATCGGCAAAGCCTAGCTCCAGGGCTTCCAGCATTGTAATTCCACTTAATGCCTACCGTTCCAATCTTCTGCCTAAATGATTTTTCAGATTTGTAATGTTTACATGCATGATGCATCACACATAAACATAGTGGCCTGAAGAAGCCATGGGAACCAGTTATAAATTTAGCTAAATAAGTACTCTCTCCGTCCCAAAATAAGTGTCTCAACTTTGTACTTAGTACAAAGTTGAGATACTTATTTTGGGACGGAGGGAGTATGAAAGTGACCCGCAAAAAAAAAAGGTATGAAAGTGGCCCGTGGATCAAAAAATGCGTTTCTGAGCCCAGGCTCACATGCACCTGATATCTATGACACAGCCCAAGAGAGATGGTGGACTTGGGTTTTGGGACATGGAGTTGTTCAACCTCGCACTCTTGGCTCGCCAAGCATGGAGAATTTTAACAGACCCGATCTAGCTGAGTGCTAGAATCCTCAAAGCAGTTTACTTTCCCCACTGCTCTGTATTGTAGGCAGAAGTGGGAGCTCGCCCATCAGGAGGGCTATTTGTGAAGGCCGAGATGTCCTACTGTTAGGAACCATTAGGAGAATTGGTAATGGACTAGCAAAGAGGCCCGTGTGATTGCAACGGGAGAAAAAAAAATCATAATGTTGAATGGCTATGACCACATTTTGCTCACATCTTATCGCATGATTTTGAAAATTTGTTCACAAATGCAACAAAATATTTCCTTTTTTAAAAAATTTATTCACAAATTGAAGCAATGTTCACATTTTCGAAAAAATATCGTGGTTGTCAAAAAACTTGGTAATTCAAAGAATTATTCTGAATTTCAAGAAACGTTTTAAAAAAAACATACTTTAATATTCCGATCCACCCCGGCAATTAATTATTTAAAATTCACGCGGGTATATAGTCACAAAGACTCAAAAGCATTATTGTTTAACTACATACATTTGATCATTCGTGAACATTTTTACAAATTTGGGAACATTTTTAAAAATCGTGAGCATTTTTTACTATTTTCAAACATTTTTTAAAAATTGTGAACATTTTTTATATTGCAAATGTCTTTTAAGCATTTTCTTTTGAATCGGCGAACAATTCTAGAATAGACGAACATTTGTTTTTTGAAATTGGTGGATTTTTTTGAAATTCGTGAACATTTTTTAAATGCATGAACATGTTTTGAATCAGCCAACATTTTATGAATCAATAAACTCTTTTGTAATTCATGAACTGTTTTTAAAAATTTAGGACATTTTTTAAAATGCATTAACATCTTTTGAATTAGCAAACAATTTGTTCAGTTTCATAATAATTTTTAATACACGGACTTTTTTTTCAAAATCATGGATTTTTTTTGATTTTACGAATATTTTTTTCAAAACTGCGAACATTTTTAGAAAAATCCCAAGCATTTTTTGAATTCACAAACATTTTATGTTTTCTTGAACATTTTATTTCAAAATTCTCAGTTTTTTTAAATGTGAGAAGTTTTTTGAATGTCCAAATTATTTAAAGTAGAAAAAACAAAAACAGAAAATAAAAATAAAAATAAAAAACGAAATTAAAAAAACAGGTGACTGCACATGGGCCGGCCCAAACGGGCGTGCTGCGTCTTCTCCCGTGCGCAGAGCGCATTATAGTAGGTCCCTATGCGTGGGCCGGCCCAAGCGGGGGATTCCCTGCAAAACGTTTTTTGTCACTTATAGGTGGCATTGGTGGGTAATATTTTGTAATTTTGAGGGCAATTTTAATGACGTGCCGTCAGAAGCAATAGCCCCTTCATTATTTGATAGGTATAGAAGGGACGACATCTGGATTTCACATAATTTCAAGATGAGGCCGATATATGCCTCCTGTTTTGGTGAGTGAGCTTATCGATGCTGCCTCCTGCTCATGGAACAGGGTTGTGGTACTTACACACCTAGTTTCGATGGACGCTGAGGCTGTTTTGAATATACCTTTGAGCATTGTTAAACAGAAGGATATGTGTGTTAAACGTGTAACATGCCACGCTGTGTCATGGTGTCCTTGTGCCGCAAGGCTTGTAACAGTAGTGAGTAGTTGGTAGATAGGAGATCTTCTTGTTAGAGTTATCTTTATCTCTCTATCTCCCTTGTAAATCTCCCACGGTTAGCCTATGCTGCCGCACCATGTAACCTATGAGAGATGGGTCTTACCCAATTCAATATAAACCAACGCGGCCCTCTGTTCGAGGGTAGAGACGCTTACATTATTGACATGGTAGTCAAAGCCTACCTCTTTGTGACGCCCCTGCTCGACCGTGTACTAATCATACACGCAAATGCACACGATCGAGATCAGAGACTCACGGGAAGATATCAGAACACAACTCTAAACTCAAAAAAAAGTCATACAAGCTTTATATTACAAGCCAGGGGCCTCAAGGGCTCGAATACATAAGCTCGCGAACAAGCGTTAGCGGAAGCAACAAAAATATTTGAGTACAGACATAACAGGGAAACAAGTTTTCCTTAAGAAGGCTAGCATAACAACGACACTGATCGAAAAGGCGCAGGCCTCCTGCCTGGGAGCCTCCGAATCTACTCCTGGTCGTCGGCGGTCTCCACGTAGTAGTAGGTGCCTCCGGGGATCTCCTGCTCCTGAGCTCCGTCGTCTGATCACAGCAATCGGGTATGGGGAAAAGAGATAGCAAAGCAACCGTGAGTACTCATGCAAAGTACTCGCAAGACTGACATTAGATCTATGCTAAGTATGCATCAGTATCAAAGGGAAGGGGCTGTATCTGTGGACTATACTGCAGAATGCCAGAATAGAAGGGAAGGCCTAGCCTATCGAAGACTAGCATCTTGCAGCATTAGAAGAGTGTAGATTAGAAACATAACATATGTAACAAGCATGTTGAAGCAAAGCCCAGAGATCCTTCCTCGACTCCCTGCGAGAAAGCGATCCCGGAGCTTACAATTAATTAAAATGTATCCATTTCAAGTTGTAGTAGATCGGGATACAACACCGATCGTCCTGTTACCGTGGACACGGCTATTCGAATAGATAACTTCCCTGCAGGGGTGCACTACTGTTACCCAACAAGCTCGATCACATCTGGCCGGACACACTTGCTGGGTAATGCCCGGCCTCAGGTGATCAACACGACGCAGTCCTACCTAGGCTCAGCAGAGAGGTCAACACGCCGGTCTAAATCCTAAGTGCGAAGGGGTCTTAGGCCATCGCCCTTTGCACTCCTGCACGTTGCGAGACTGGCCGGGGCCGAGGCGAGAAACTGTATACACAAGTGACGTAACCAGCCCACCCCAGCAATCAGCCCGCATCTCTGAGCTGTGACGTCTGAAGAGCTTTCGGCTGATACATACGACGTAGAGGGCCCCATTAAACCATTATCCCACGTGGTGGTAGTGCATATAAGGCCAGCGGCCAACTCAGATCAAATACCCAAATCCGTTAGTGCGTTGGGAGCTCGCGGTGACGATCAGTACTCCTGTCGTCCCGTCTTGAGGAAGTGCAACAAGGGTCAGGCCCATCCCTCTCTAGGGCGGTCTCTGCCTGCCCGGCCGCGCCTCGTAATTATCTCGCGGGTACCCTCTAGGTCAACCCGACTCCACATTTCCCGCGGGTACCCCTCGGGATCGACCCGCCTGCAACAAAGGTCTGAGATAAAAGTCATGGTAACCGTGTGTCCAAAACATCAAAGGGAACCCGAGGAGCCACCCTCGATGGATTCCGACTCGATGTAATCCATTAAGGAGAACCAGGAGGAATCACCTGTTGGGGAACGTTGCATGGGAAACAAAAATTTTCCTACGCACACACAAGATCTATCCATGGTGATGAGCATCTACGAGAGGGAGAGTGAATCTACATACCCTTGTAGATCGCTAAGCGGAAGCGTTAAGAAACGCGGTTGATGTAGTCGAACGTCTCCACGATCCAAATCGCAAGTCGTCCCTCGAACCGATCACGAACTAGTGCCGAACGGACGGCACCTCCGCGTTCAACACACGTACAGCTTGATGACGCCTTCACCTCCTCGATCCAGCGAGCGATGGTGAAGTAGTAGATGAGTTCCGGCAGCACGACGGCGTGGTGATGGTGGTGAGGAACAATCTCTGCAGGGCTTTGCCAAGTGCTACGGAGATTATGACGGAGGAACTAGAGGGTTAGGGTTGCCGGCACACGGCTTTGGGAATTCTTGATGTGTTCCGGGTGCTAGCCCTGCCCCTCTATTTATATGTTGAGCCCTGGGGTCGAAACTTGGAGAAAGAGCCTCCTCAAAGTCGGTTTGGCCCGCAAGGCAAGAGTCCTGCTCGGACTCCAGGACCAGACGCCAGGGTCCTCGGCGTCTGGCCCCAGACGCCAGGGTCCCTGGCGTCTGGCCCCTGGCGTCCGCAAAACTTCCTTTTGCACCTTCCTAAAGCCTCGTGGGCTTTACCCCTTGGCCCAAATAAAGTGTTCTCGTACCCGAACATTTCGGGAAACATCCGAAACTCCTTCCGGTGAATTCCGGAACCCTTTCGGAGACCAAACACTATTATCCCATATATCAATCTTTACCTCCGGACTATTCCAGAGCTCCTCGTCATGTCCGAGATCTCATCCGGGACTCCGAACAACTTTCGGTCACCAACATAACAACTCAACTATACTTATATCGTCACCAAACGTTAAGTGTGTAGACCCTGCGGGTTCGAGAACTATGTAGACATGACCGAGACACCTCTACGGTCAATAACCAATAGCGGGACCTGGATGCCCATATTGGCTCCTACATATTCTACGAAGATCTTTATCGGTTGAACCTCTATGTCAAGGATTCAGTTAATCCCGTATGATGTTCCCTTTGTTTATCGGTATGTTACTTGCCCGAGATTCGATCGTCGGTATCTCTATACCTAGTTCAATCTCGTTACTGGCAAGTCTCTTTACTCGTTCCGTAATACAAGATCCCATGGCTAACACTTTAGTCACATTGCTTGCAAGGCTTATAGTGATGTTGTATTACCGAGTGGGCCCTGAGATACCTCTCCGTCACACGGAGTAACAAATCCCAGTCTTGATCCATGCCAATTCAACAGACACCCTCGGAGATACCTGTAGAGCATCTTTATAGTCACCCAGTTACGTTGCGACGTTTGATACACACAAGGTATTCCTCCGGTGTCAGTGAGTTGCATGATCTCATGGTCAAAGGAACAGATACTTGACATGCAGAAAACAATAGCAATAAACTGACACGATCATATGCTACGTTTACAGTTTGGGTCTTGTCCATCACATCATTCTCCTAATGATGTGATCCCGTTATCAAATGACATCTCATGTCCATGGCTAGGAAACCTTCACCATCTTTTGATCAACAAGCTAGTCAACTAGAGGCTTACTAGGGACACAGTGTTGTCTATGTACCCACACATGTATTTGAGTTTCCAATCAATACAATTATAGCATGGATAATAAACGATTATCATGAACAAGGAAATATAATAATAACCAGTTTATTATTGCCTCTAGGGCATATTTCCAACAGTCTCCCACTTGCACTAGAGTCAATAATCTAGTTCACATCACTATGTGATTTACATTGTAATGAATCGAACACCCATACAGTTCTGGTGTTGTTCATGTTTAGCCCTTGGAAGAGGTTTAGTCATCGGATCTGCAACATTCAGATCCGTGTGTACTTTGCAAATATTTATGTCGTCCTCCTTGATGTAATCGCGGATGGAATTGAAGCGTCGCTTTATGTGTCTGGTCCTCTTGTGAAATCTTGGTTCCTTGCCTAGAGCAATGGCACCAGTGTTATCACAAAACAGAGTCATTGGGTTAAGCGCACTAGGCACTACTCCAAGATCTGTCATGAACTCCTTCATCCAGACACCTTCCTTCGCCGCCTCCGAGGCAGCGATGTACTCCGCTTCGCATGTAGAATCAGCTACCACGCTTTGCTTGGAACTGCACCAGCTAACCGCACCCCCATTAAGAATAAATACGTATCCGGTTTGCGACTTAGAGTCATCCGGATCAGTGTCAAAGCTTGCATCGACGTAACCTTTTACGACGAGCTCTTGATCACCTCCATAAACGAGAAACATGTCCTTAGTCCTTTTCAGGTACTTCAGGATATTCTTGACCGCCGTCCAGTGTTCCATTCCTGGATCACTTTGAAACCTTCCGACCATACTTATGGCAAGGCTGACATCGGGTCTTGTGCACAGCATTGCATACATGATAGAGCCTATGGCTGAAGCATACGGGATGATACTCATCTTTTCTCTATCTTCTGCAGTCACTGGGCATTGAGTCTTACTCAACTTCACACCTTGCAATACAGGCAAGAACCCCTTCTTGGACTGATCCATTTTGAACTTCTTCAAAACTTTGTCAAGGTATGTGCTTTGTGAAAGTCCTGTCAAGCGTCGTGATCTATCTCTATAGATCTTGATGCCTAATATGAAAGCAGCTTCTCCTAGGTCCTTCATTGAAAAACTCTTGTTCAAATATTCCTTCACGCTTTCCAACATTTCTATATTGTTTCCAATCAGTAATATGTCATCCACATATAATATTAGAAACGCTATAGAGCTCCCACTCACTTTCTTGTAAATACAAGCTTCTCCGTAAACTTGTATAAACTCGAACGCTTTGATCACCTCATCAAAGCGAAGATTCCAACTCCGAGATGCTTGCACCAGTCCATAAATGGATCGCTGGAGTTTGCAAACTTTGTCAGCATTCTCTGGATCGACAAAACCTTCTGGTTGCATCATATACAACTCTTCCTTAAGGAAACCGTTAAGGAACGCTGTTTTGACATCCATCTGCCAAATTTCATAATCGAAAAAGGCAGCTATTGCTAACATGATTCTGACGGACTTAAGCATCGCTACGGGTGAGAAGGTCTCATCGTAGTCAACTCCTTGAACTTGTGAAAAACCCTTTGCCACAAGTCGAGCTTTATAGACGGTGACATTACCGTCCGCGTCCGTCTTCCTCTTAAAGATCCATTTGTTCTGAATGGTCTTACGCCCTTCAGGTAATACTTCCAAAGTCCACACTTTGTTTTCATACATGGATCCCATCTCGGATTTCATGGCCTCTAACCACTTCTCGGAATCCGGGCCCATCATCGCTTCTCCATAGCTCGTAGGTTCATCGTTGTCCAACAACATGACTTCTAAGACAGGGTTGCTGTACCACTCAGGAGCAACACGCGTCCTTGTCGACCTACGAGGTTCGATAGCAACTTGATCCAAAGCTTCATGATCATCATCATTAACTTCCTTTTCAGCTGATGTAGGCTCTACAGAAACATCTTTCTGTGCTGCGCTACTCTCAGGTTGAAGTAAAGGTTCAACAACCTCATCAAGTTCTATCTTCCTCCCACTCAATTCTTTCGAGAGAAACTCTTTCTCAAGAAACGTTCCGTTTTTAACGACAAACACTTTGCCTTCGGATCTGAGGTAGAAGGTATACCCAACTGTCTCTTTTGGGTATCCTATGAAGACGCATTTCTCCGCTTTGGGTTCTAGCTTTTCAGGCTGAAGCTTTTTGACATAAGCATCACATCCCCAAACTTTAAGAAACGACAGCTTTGGCTTCTTGCCAAACCAAAGTTCATATGGCGTCGTCTCAACGGATTTCGATGGTGCCCTATTTAAAGTGAATGCAGCTGTCTCTAATGCATAACCCCAAAACGATAGTGACAAATCGGCAAGAGACATCATAGATCGCACCATATCCAATAAGGTTCGATTACGACGTTCGGACACACCATTACGCTGTGGTGTTCCAGGCGGTGTTAGTTGTGAAACAATTCCACATTGTCTTAAGTGACTGCCAAACTCATAACTCAGATATTCTCCTCCTCGATCAGATCGTAGGAATTTAATCTTCTTGCTACGATGATTCTCAACTTCACTCTGAAATTGTTTGAACTTTTCAAATGTTTCAGACTTGTGTTTCATTAAGAAAATATACCCATATCTACTTAAGTCATCAGTGAAGGTGAGAAAGTAACGATAACCACCGCGCGCCTCAATGCTCATCGGACCGCACACATCAGTATGTATGATTTCCAATAAGTCACTTGCCCGTTCCATTGTTCCAGAGAACGGCGTTTTAGTCATCTTGCCCATGAGGCATGGCTCACATGTGTCAAGTGATTCAAAATCAAGTGACTCCAAAAGTCCATCAGCATGGAGCTTCCTCATGCGTTTTACGCCAATATGACCTAAACGGCAGTGCCACAAGAAAGTGGTATTATCATTATCAATCCTACATCTTTTGGCATCAATGTTATGAACATGTGTATCATTACTATCGAGATTCAATAAGAATAAACCCCTTACATTGGGTGCATGACCATAAAAGATATTACTCATATAAATAGAACAACCATTATTCTCTGATTTAAATGAGTAACCGTCTCGCAATAAACAAGATCCAGATATAATGTTCATGCTTAACGCAGGCACTAAATAACAATTATTCAGGTTCATCACTAATCCCGATGGTAATCGAAGAGCGAGCATGCCGACGGCGATCACATCTACCTTGGAACCATTTCCCACGCGCATCGTCACTTCGTCCTTTGCCAGCCTCCGTCTATTCCGCAGTTCCTGTTTTGAGTTGCAAATATGAGCAACCGCACCGGTATCAAATACCCAGGCACTACAACGAGAGTTGGTAAGGTACACATCAATAACATGTATATCATATATACCTTGTTTGTTGTTGGCCGCCTTCTTGTCAACCAAATACTTGGGGCAGTTCCGCTTCCAGTGTCCAGTTCCCTTGCAATGAAAACACTCAGTTTCTGGTTTGGGTCCAGCCTTGGGTTTCTTCACGGGAGGAGCAACTGCTTTTCCACTCTTCTTGGAGTTACCCTTCTTACCCTTGCCATTTTTCTTGAAACTAGTGGTTTTATTGACCATCAACACTTGATGCTCCTTCTGAATTTCAGACTCAGCGACTTTCAGCATCGCAAACAGCTCGGCGACTGACTTGTTCATCCCGTGCATGTTATAGTTCAACACGAAGCTCTTGTAGCTAGGTGGCAATGATTGAAGAACTCTGTCAGTGATAGCCTCTGGCGGAAGGGGCATCCCCAATTCAGCCAGACGGGTGGAGTACCCAGACATTCTGAGTACGTGATCACTGATAGACTCGTTCTCCTCCATCTTGCAAGCATAGAACTTATCGGAGATCTCATATCTCTCGATCCGGGCATTCTTCTGAAAGATAAACTTCAACTCCTGGAACATCTCATATGCTCCATGACGTTCAAAACGTCTTTGAAGTCCCGGTTCTAAGCCATACAATATTGCACATTGAACTATTGAGTAATCTTCAGAACAAGCCTGCCAGGCGTTCACAACGTCTAGAGACTCAACTGGAGCGGGTGGATCACCAAGCGGTGCATCAAGGACATAAGCCTTCTGGGAAGCCGTAAGGATAATCCTTAGATTACGGGCCCAGTCCACAAAGTTACTTCCATCATCTTTCAACTTAGCTTTCTCTAGGAACGCATTAAAATTCAGGGGTGCTACTGCGCGAGCCATGATCTACAACATAAATATTGCAAAGACAACTTAGACTATTGTTCTAGATAATGAGTTTAGTTAATCATATTACTTAAAAACTCCCACTCAAATTGACATCCCTCCGGTCATTCGAGCGTAACATGATCCAAATCCACCAACTCAAGTCCGATCATCACGTGAGTTGAGGTGGTTTCAATGGTGAACATCTTCATGTTGATCATATCTACTATATGACTCATGTTCGACCTTTCGGTCTCTTGTGTTCCGAGGCCATGTCTGTACATGCTAGGCTCGTCAAGTTTAACCCGAGTGTTCCGCACGTGCAACATGGCTTACACCCGTTGTATGTGAACGTAGAGTCTATCACACCCGATCATCACGGCGTGTCTCGAAACGACGAACTTTCGCAACGGTGCACACTCGGGGAGAACACAATTTATCTTGAAATTTAAGTGAGGGATCACCTTATAATGCTACCGTCGTCCTAAGCAAAATAAGATGCATAAAAGGATTAACATCACATGCAAATCATAAGTGACATGATATGGCCATGAACTTGTGCTTTTGATCTCCATCTCCAAAGCACCGGCATGATCTCCATCGTCACCGGCATGACACCATGATCTCCATCATCTTGATCTCCATCAACGTGTCGCCATGAGGTTGTCGCGCCGACTGTTGCTTCCACGACTATTGCTAACTCATAGCGATAAAGTAAAGCAAAACGGCGAAAATAATTAAAGACAACTCTATGGCTCCTGCCAGTTGCCATACTCATCGACATGCAAGTCGTGATATTCTATACAACACATGATCATCTCATACATCACATATATCTCATCATGTAATTGGCCATATCACATCACAACATACCCTGCAAAAACAAGTTAGACGTCCTCTAATTGTTGTTGCAAATTTTACGTGGCTGCTACGGGTTTGCAAGAACCGTTCTTACCTACACAAAACCACAACGTGGTGTAGTGATTGCTTTTTGATCTTCTAAAAGAACCCTCTTCATTGAAATTGATTCAACTAAAGTGAGAGAGACAGACACCCGCTAGCCATCTTTATGCAATGAAGTTACATGTCAGTTGAAGGAACCTGTCTCGCGTAAGCGTACGCGTAATGTCGGTCCGGGCCGCTTCATCTCACAATACCACCGAATCAAGTATCAACTAGTAACGGCAAGCAATATGTATACACCCACGCCCACAACTCGTTTGTGTTCTACTCGAGATCTCATCTACGCATAGACCTAGCTCGGATGCCACTGTTGGGGAACGTTGCATGGGAAACAAAAAATTTCCTACGCACACACAAGATCTATCCATGGTGATGAGCATCTACGAGAGGGAGAGTGAATCTACATACCCTTGTAGATCGCTAAGCGGAAGCGTTAAGAAACGCGGTTGATGTAGTCGAACGTCTCCGCGATCCAAATCGCAAGTCGTCCCTCGAACCGATCACGAACTAGTGCCGAACGGACGGCACCTCCGCGTTCAACACACGTACAGCTTGATGACGCCTTCACCTCCTCGATCCAGCGAGCGATGGTGAAGTGGTAGATGAGTTCCGGCAGCACGACGGCGTGGTGATGGTGGTGAGGAACAATCTCTGTAGTGCTTCGCCAAGCGCTACGGAGATTATGACGGAGGAACTAGAGGGTTAGGGTTGCCGGCACACGGCTTTGGGAATTCTTGATGTGTTCCGGGTGCTAGCCCTGCCCCTCTATTTATATGTTGAGCCCTGGGGTCGAAACTTGGAGAAAGAGCCTCCTCAAAGTCGGTTTGGCCCGCAAGGCAAGAGTCCTGCTCGGACTCCAGGACCAGACGCCAGGGTCCTCGGCGTCTGGCCCCAGACGCCAGGGTCCCTGGCGTCTGGCCCCTGGCCTCCGCAAAACTTCCTTTTGCACCTTCCTAAAGCCTCGTGGGCTTTACCCCTTGGCCCAAATAAAGTGTTCTCGTACCCGAACATTTCGGGAAACATCCGAAACTCCTTCCGGTGAATTCCGGAACCCTTCCGGAGACCAAACACTATTATCCCATATATCAATCTTTACCTCCGGACTATTCCAGAGCTCCTCGTTATGTCCGGGATCTCATCCGGGACTCCGAACAACTTTCGGTCACCAACATAACAACTCAACTATACTTATATCGTCACCAAACGTTAAGTGTGTAGACCCTGCGGGTTCGAGAACTATGTAGACATGACCGAGACACCTCTACGGTCAATAACCAATAGCGGGACCTGGATGCCCATATTGGCTCCTACATATTCTACGAAGATCTTTATCGGTTGAACCTCTATGTCAAGGATTCAGTTAATCCCGTATGATGTTCCCTTTGTTTATCGGTATGTTACTTGCCCGAGATTCGATCGTCGGTATCTCTATACCTAGTTCACTCTCGTTACCGGCAAGTCTCTTTACTCGTTCCGTAATACAAGATCCCGTGGCTAACACTTTAGTCACATTTCTTGCAAGGCTTATAGTGATGTTGTATTACCGAGTGGGCCCTGAGATACCTCTCCGTCACACGGAGTAACAAATCCCAGTCTTGATCCATGCCAATTCAACAGACACCCTCGGAGATACCTGTAGAGCATCTTTATAGTCACCCAGTTACGTTGCGACGTTTGATACACACAAGGTATTCCTCCGGTGTCAGTGAGTTGCATGATCTCATGGTCAAAGGAACAGATACTTGACATGCAGAAAACAATAGCAATAAACTGACACGATCATATGCTACGTTTAACGTTTGGGTCTTGTCTATCACATCATTCTCCTAATGATGTGATCCCGTTATCAAATGACATCTCATGTCCATGGCTAGGAAACCTTCACCATCTTTTGATCAACAAGCTAGTCAACTAGAGGCTTACTAGGGACACAGTGTTGTCTATGTACCCACACATGTATTTGAGTTTCCAATCAATACAATTATAGCATGGATAATAAACGATTATCATGAACAAGGAAATATAATAATAACCAATTTATTATTGCCTCTAGGGCATATTTCCAACATCACCCTCGATGGTCCACACTTGTGGGGTTGCACGACATAGTCATCATCGGGAAGGGAAGAGCGAGGAATCACCCTCTGCAATCACCACCGATGTGCTATACTACAGAGATATCATCAGGAGTGCAGTACGAGGTATCACCCCCGGCACTCGATAGTAGCCCTGTAGAGCCGTACAACTAAGGGGGTGTGCGGTGATGTGACGGTATCTGCACATCGATCACCATGATCGAGGTACTGGTAATCAAAGCGGGGCAACAGGGACAAGGGTGGGGGGTCACTGATGGATCACTAATCAACCAATTCTAAGCAGTTTAGGATGACAGGTAAAGTAACAACAACAGATTACAAAAATAGGCTATGCATCAGAATAGGAGCAAGCAATTACAGTAGCAAAATCTAATGCAAGCATGGGGGAGAAGGAATAGGCGATATTGGAATGATCAAGGGGGTTTTGCTTGCCTGGAAGCTCTGGTGAAATGGTCTGGTCGGCAGGGGCGTAGTCATACTCGGCAGTAGCTTCGGTCTCGGGGTCTACCGGAGAGAAGAGGGGGGAAGAAACAATAAATACAAGCGATAAATGCAATCACAGATGCATGGCATGGCAGCACGTTATTCGAGGAGTGCCCTAATGCAGTACTACGCAAGTTAGTCGGAGCGGGAAACATATGGAGGTGTTTTACCAGCTCCGGGCAATTATCGGACAGATGAATCGGAGGGGAAAGTTCCATGTTCATCATGTTAGAGGGGTGTGGCAGGTATGTGGGTGGCATATTCGGATTCGTCATATTTTTCTGATCATTTTTCATATATAAATTATTTTCATCCGAGTTACAGTTTATTTTATATGATTTTTCAAAGTTTTAAACAATTTCTGGAATTTCTGGATTTATTTTAATTATTTAAATTCGAATTATCCGAAACAGTAATTGGTGACGTCAGCATGACGTCCGAGTGACGTCAACGGTCACCTCCGGCTGACCAGAGTCAAACCTGACCAGTGGGTCCCACTGGTCAATGTCACAGTAGCTAATTAGGGATTATTTAAACTAATTATAGATTAATTAGGCAGCGGGCCCCATCTGTCAGTGACCTTTTAAATTAACTGATTTATTATTTATAAAACGATTTAATTAAAGCAGGGCCCGCATGTCAGTGGCACGGGGCCGCCCAGTCAGCAGGTTGACTTAGTCAACCGGGCCACGGGACCCATAGTCAGCGGCACAGGGGTGGGTCCTAGGCGGCCACGTCGGCGCCAGGTCAGCGCCGGCCACCGGAGCTGCTCCGGCGAGCCCGACCGCGGCGGCGAACTCCGGCGAGCTCGGGATTTGCGCATAGGGGCTCGTTTTGCGCGTGGTTACCTGCGTTCGAACGGGCACTTCACCCCGCGTCGGATGGTGGCGGCAGATCGAGCAGGGGAGGGGCGATGAGCCGTGGCGGCGGTGAGCTACGGGCGAGCGTCTACGACGCGTTTCCTAGCGTGCAAACTTGCTGGCGAGAAGCAGCGGACCACCAGAAGCTCGTGGGAGCTACTGGGTCGAGCCGAGCGGCTCTGGGAGCACGGCGACGGCAGCTATGGCGGCGGCGAGCTCACGGCAGCGGCAACAGTAGCTAGCGGGCGCGCGGGAGCTAGGAGAGAGAGGTGAAGTGGGGAGGAGCTCACTGGGAGCCGGCAGAGGGGCAAAGCGTGCTCGGGGAGGCGCGAAGACGGCGGTGCGGCATCGACGATCTCCGGCGATCGGAGACGAAGACGAGGACGAGGAGCTCGGTGTGGAGGCAATGGGCTCGAGGCAGGGGTCGGAGGGGACGAAGCGGAGCACGGCACAACCTCTGGACGCGCTCCGGGGATGTGGGGATGGCGGTGGCCGCGTGAATCACGGCGGCGCGGCCATGACCGCGCTCGGGTGAGGGTGGAAAGCGAGGGAGAGAGGAGAGAAGGCGGGCTAGGGTTCGCCACCGGGTCGAGGGGGGTCCTTATCCTCACGGGGCACCACCGGATGGCCGGCGCGTGGCGATCGGCGGACGTGCGGCTGCGCGCACGCCAGCGCCATGGCTTCGGCCTCTCCATGGCAGGAGGAGGACGAAAGGCCGGCCACAGTGGGCTGGGCCGCACTGTTGGGTCGACTGGGCCAAGTGCACAGTGCGCTTTTCCCATTTTCCTTTTTCTTTTCTGCTTTATTCTTTCCACCACTGTTTGCAAGTTATTAAGCCACAAGTTGACTTTTGTAAAATATGTGACTTGTCACAATAAATACTATGCAATACTTAGCACTGCCAAAAAAGGTTTGGAGGCCTAATGATTTCATTTGAATTTTATTTAATTGAAAAAGGATTAATTAGTGATGTTTTGGTACTGTTTTATATATGTTAGGGGCATATTAATAATCCAATAAATGTTGGTTTCTATTTTACAATTACTTAATGATTATTTGCAAAATCATGAACACTTTTGTTCTACTGTTTGGATACTTTTAATTTTTGACTTTATTTTAAATTTGAATTTGAAGTTGGATTATTCTCTAAATGCAATTTATTTTGGATGATCATGATGACATGGCAATTTAATTAACTTAATGACAGGGTTGAGATCTGGGGGTGTTACAAATCTCCCCCACTACAAGAAATCTCGTGCCGAGATTTAAGAGGTTGGGTAAGGGGTATTTTCGGGATCAAGGTTGTATATGAGAGTCAGGTTTCAATCCTGTGGAACTGTGGTTAGTGTGGGTTAAAAGCAGGAAGGACGGTGGCATCTTGCACGGCCATGATAGTAAGGTGCGACAGAGGAAAGTCTGTCAGCTATGTCGGCAACACGTCGGTACCATAGGCGGGAACGAAGAGAACCATTTTCCTGCTCGTTAAAACGAGGCGGACCAATAGGCAAGGTTCTCGTCCATCGGTGGTTACCGGAATGTCATCAACAATAGTGACAAGGTTTTATTTGGGGGTGTTGACTTAAGCAGGGAATTATCACTGCTCAGATAAAAGCTATATTACAAGAAAGGTTAAACAGACCAATGGAAAGGAATATGTGATGATCAGATTAAACAGACCAATGGAAAGGAAAATGTGATGATCTGATCCAACAGACCAATGGAAAGGAATAGTTGCAGACAATCCAGCTCTCCGGGTGAATGTGATTACGAGATCCTAATGTCAGAGTTAGCAAAATCATTTAACCTGAAAGGAAGAGGATTCAGAGTCCCAGAGTAAGGAAGAGGAATAAAAGATCCTAATACCACCCATTGGCGACGTGGCCCCGTAAGCCACACAGCCATGTTAATAAAACAGTTTTCAAAGTCTAGACTCAACTTCGGCCAAGGAGTTGGAAAGGGGCTTCCTACAGGCAGTTGGCTCTGATACCAACTTGTGACGCCCCTTCTCGACCGCGTACTAATCATACACGCAAATGCACACGATCGAGATCAGAGACTCACGGGAAGATATCACAACACAACTCTAAACTCAAAAAAAAGTCATACAAGCTTTATATTACAAGCAAGGGGCCTCAAGGGCTCGAATACATAAGCTCGCGGACAAGCGTTAGCGGAAGCAACAAAAATATCTGAGTACAGACATAACAGGGAAACAAGTTTGCCTTAAGAAGGCTAGCATAACAACGACACTGATCGAAAAGGCGCAGGCCTCCTGCCTGGGAGCCTCCGAATCTACTCCTGGTCATCAGCAGTCTCCACGTAGTAGTAGGTGCCTCCGGGGATCTCCTGCTCCTGGGCTCCGTCATCTGATCGCAGCAATCAGGTATGGGGAAAAGAGATAGCAAAGCAACCGTGAGTACTCATCCAAAGTACTCGCAAGACTGACATCAGATCTATGCTAAGTATGCATCAGTATCAAAGGGAAGGGGTTGTATCTGTGGACTATACTGCAGAATGCCAGAATAGAAGAGAAGGCCTAGCCTATCGAAGACTAGCATCTTGTAGCATCTTGCAGCATTAGAAGAGTGTAGATTAGCAGCATAACATATGTAACAAGCATGTTGAAGCAAAGCCCAGAGATCCTTCCTCGACTCCCTGCGAGAAAGCGAACCCGGAGCTTACAATTAATTAACATGTATCCAGTTCAAGTTGTAGTAGATCGGGATACAACACCGAGCGTCCTGTTACCGTGGACACGACTATTCGAATAGATAACTTCCCTGCAGGGGTGCACTACTGTTACCCAACACGCTCGATCACATCTGGCCGGACACACTTGCTGGGTAATGCCCGGCCTTGGGTGATCAACACGACGCAGGCCTATCTAGGCTCAGCAGAGAGGTCAGCACGCCGGTCTAAATCCTAAGTGCGAAGGGGTCTTGGGCCATCGCCCTTTGCACTCCTGCACATTGCGAGACTGGACGGGGCCCAGGCGCGACACTGTATACACAAGTGACATAACCAGCCCACCCCAGCAATCAGCCCGCATCTCTGAGCTGTGACATCTGAAGAGCTTTCGGCTGATACATACGACGTAGAGGGCCCCATTAAACCATTATCCCACGTGGTGGTAGTGCGTATAAGGCTAGCGGCCAACTCAGATCAAATACCCAAATCCGTTAGTGCGTTGGGAGCTCGCAGTGATGATCAGTACTCCTGTCGTCCCGTCTCGAGGAAGTGCAACAAGGGTCAGGCCCATCCCTCTCTAGGGCGGTCTCTGCCTGCCCGGCCGCGCCTCGTAATTATCTCGCGGGTACCCTCCAGGTCAACCCGACTCCACATTTCCCGCGGGTACTCCTCGGGGTCGATCCGCCCGCAACAAAGGTATGAGATAAAAGTCATGGTAACCGTGTGTCCAAAACATCAAAGGGAACCCGAGGAGTCACCCTCGATGGATTCCCACTCGATGTAATCCATTAAGGAGAACCAGGAGGAATCACCTTCGATGATCCACACTTGTGGGGTTGCACGACAGAGTCATCATCGGGAAGGGAGGAGCGAGGAATCACCCTCTGCAATCACCACCGATGTGCTATACTACAGAGATATCATCAGGAGTGCAGTACGAGGTATCACCCCCGGCATTCGATAGTAGCCCTGCAGAGCCGTACAACTAAGGGGGTGTGCGGTGATGTGACGGTATCTGCACATCGATCACCATGATCGAGGTACTGGTAATCAAAGCGGGGCAACAGGGACAAGGGTGAGGGGTCACTGATGGATCACTAACCAACCTATTTTAAGCAGTTTAGGATGACAGGTAAAGTAACAACAACAGGTTACAAAAACAGGCTATGCATCAGAATAGGAGCAAGCAATTACAGTACTAAAATCTAATGCAAGCATGGGGGAGAAGGAATAGGCGATATTGGAATGATCAAGGGGGTTTTGCTTGCCTGGAAGCTCTGTTGAAATGGTCTGGTCGGCAGGGGCGTAGTCGTACTCGGCAGTAGCGTCGGTCTCGGGGTCTACCGGAGAGAAGAGGGGGGAAGAAACAATAAATACAAGCGATAAATGCAATCACAGATGCATGGCATGGCAGCACGTTATTCGAGTAGTGCCCTAATGCAGTACTACGCAAGTTAGTCGGAGCGGGAAACATCTGGAGGTGTTTTACCAGCTCCGGGCAATTATCGGACAGATGAATCGGAGGGGAAAGTTCCATGTTCATCATGTTAGAGGGGTGTGGCAGGTATGTGGGTGGCATATTCGGATTCGTCATATTTTTCTAATCATTTTTCATATATAAATTATTTTCATCCGAGATACGGTTTATTTTATATGATTTTTCAAAGTTTTAAACGATTTCTGGAATTTCTGGATTTGTTTTAATTATTTAAATTCAAATTATCCGAAACAGTAATTGGTGACATCAGCATGACGTCCGAGTGACGTCAGCGGTCAACTCCGGCTGACCAGAGTCAAACCTGACCAGTGGGTCCCACTGGTCAGTGTCACAGTAGCTAATTAGGGATTATTTAAACTAATTATAGATTAATTAGGCAGCAGGCCCCATCTGTCAGTGACCGTTTAAATTAACAGATTTAATTAACTGATTTATTATTTATAAAATGATTTAATTAAAGCAGGGCCCGCATGTCAGTGACACGGGGCCGCCCAGTCAGCAGGTTGACTTAGTCAACCGGGTCACGGGACCCACAGTTAGCGGCACAGGGGTGGGTCCCAGGCGGCCACGTCAGCGCCGGCCACCGGAGCTGCTCCAGCGAGCCCGAGCGCGGCCGCGAGCTCGGGATTTGCACGCGGTTACCTGCGTTCGAACGGGCACTTCACCCCGCGTCGGATAGTGGCGGCAGATCAAGCAGGGAAGGCCGGCAGGGCCACCGGCGACGAGCCGTGGCGGCGGTGAGCGACGGGCGAGCACGGGGGAGCGTCTACGACGCGTTTCCTAGCGCCTAAACTAGCTGGTGAGAAGCAACGGACCACCAGAAGCTCGTGGGAGCTACTGGGTCGAGCCGAGCGGCTCTGGGAGCACGGCGACGAAAGCAATGGCGGCGGCGAGCTCACGGCAGCGGCAACAGTAGCTAGCGGGCGCGCGGGAGCTAGGAGAGAGAGGGGAAGCGGGGAGGAGCTCACTGGGAGCCGGCAGAGGGGCAAAGCGTGCTCGGGGAGGCGCGGAGACGGCGGTGCAGCGTCGGCGATCTCCCGCGATCGGAGACGAAGACGAGGACGAGCAGCTCGGTGTGGAGGCAATGTGCTCGAGGCAGGGGTCGGAGGGGACGAAGCGGAGCACGGCGCAACCTCTGGACACGCTCCGGGGACGTGGGGACGGCGGTTGCCGCGTGAATCACGGCGGCGCGGCCATGACCGCGCTCGGGCGAGGGTGGAAAGTGAGGGACAGAGGAGAGAAGGCGGGCTAGGGTTCGCCACCGGGTCGAGGAGGGTCCTTATCCTCGCGGGGCACCGCCGGATGGCCGGCGCGTGGCGATCGGGGGACGTGCGGCTGCGCGCACGCCAGCGCCATGGCTTCGGCCTCTCCATGGCAGGAGGAGGACGAAAGGCCGGCCACAGTGGGCTGGGCCGCACTGTTGGGTTGACTGGGCCAAGTGCACAGTGCGCTTTTCCCATTTTCCTTTTTCTTTTCTGCTTTATTCTTTCCACCACTGTTTGCAAATTATTAAGCCACAAGTTGACTTTTGCAAAATATGTGACTTGTCACAATAAATACTATGCAATACTTAGCACTGCCAAAAAAAGGTTTGGAGGCCTAATGATTTCATTTGAATTTTATTTAATTGAAAAAGGATTAATTAGTGCTGTTTTGGTACTGTTTTATATAAGTTAGGGGCATATTAATAATCCAATAAATGTTGGTTTCTATTTTACAATTACTTAATGATTATTTGCAAAATCATGAACACTTTTGTTCTACTGTTTGGATACTTTTAATTTTTGACTCTATTTTAAATTTGAATTTGAAGTTGGATTATTCTCTAAATGCAATTTATTTTGGATGATCATGATGGCATGGCAATTTAATTAACTTAATGACAGTGTTGAGATCTGGGGGTGTTACACTCTTCCTCCACATCTAGCGATCATCTTCCTCACCGCACCACCAACAATTTTTTTCTTCACACCAACCAGCCTCCCCTGCTACCACCTCCATCGCCATGTCTACTTCTAGCCAAACCATCTCCACTGGCCTAAACAATACCATCTCCGAGCCTCTCACACGCACAAATTATATCCTCTGGCGAGCCCAACCTCGTTCCCAGATCATGGGAGCGGGGCTATATGGGTACATCGATCAAACCATTGCCGAGCCACCAAAAACTATCACTACCAAAACCTCTAATGGGAAGGATCAAATCTCTCCTAACCCTACCTATACACCCTGGCTCATACAAGATCAACAGATCGTTACATACTTGCTCCGCAACCTTTCCAAAGAAGTCCTGGTGCAAGTAGCCTCCGTAGAGACATCCCACGCCATCTGGTCCACCCTGGCAAACTTGTTTTCAGCCCAATCCAGATCGCGAGCCAACAACTGTCGCATCTCTCTCTCCAACGCCCAGAAAGGCTCCCTCAGTGCCGCTGCTTATTTTGGGCAGATGCGGGCGCTCTCTGATGAACTAGCGGCGGCAGGGAAACCCATCACCGAGGAGGAATTGTTTTCCTTCATCATTGCGGGTTTAGATATGGAGTACCAACCTCTTATATCCGCTTTAGATATGCGCACTGACCCTCTCTCCACAGATGAACTCTTCGGCATGATCTCCAACTTTGACCAGAGAGTGGAGATGTTCCAAGGAACTGGTCCGGGCGCCTTCAAATCTTTCGCGAATGCATCCTATCGAGGTCGCGGCGGCCCTCCCAAACCCTCCCGGAACTCATCCAAGGATGGCAGTGATGGGGGGTATCGCGGTGGCAATGGCGGTGGTTGCGGTGGCCACTATCAGAACAACGGCGGTGGTGGTGGAGGCCACTACCAGTACGGCGGCGGTGGTGGTGGAGGCCACTACCAGCACGGCGGCGGTGGTGGCGGCGGCCACTACAACCAGCATGGCGGCGACAACAATTTTTAGCGGTGCCCCAACAACACCAACAACAGGGGACGCCCCTTCCAAGGTTACGATGAGTATGAGAATAAGTGTCAGATATGTAAAAAAAAACTAATCATATAGCTAAGGATTGTGATTGGCGCAACGCCGAGAACAACTCTCAACGCAAAAAGGTTGTAGCCGCCGCCGACACGTCATACGGTGTTGACACCAACTGGTACGCCGACATCGGCGCCTCCAATCACATCACCCATGAGCTGGAGAAGATGACAATGCTTGAGAAGTACCCCGGTCATGACCAAGTTCACAATGCAAATGGAGAAGGTATGGAGATAGCTCATGTGGGTCATTCAATTATTGCAACCCCTAATCGTGATATTCATCTTAAAAACATCGTGCATGTTCTAGAAACTGCCAAAAAAATCTCCTTTTTGTTCATCGCATTGCTCTTGACAACAAAGTTTTTCTTGAGTTTCACCCTTACTTCTTTTTGATCAAGGATCAGGTCACGAGCAGAATTCTCTACCGAGTTAGATGTGTGCATGGGCTCTACCCACTATTTCCCGAGTTCCGAAGCTTGAATAAACAAGTGTTCAGTGTCATCAAAATCTCGTCCGAAAGGTGGCATGCTAGACTAGGCCACCCATCCTTTTATATTGTTCAACAAGTGCTTAGAAATAATCAGCCCCCATGTGTTGGTGAACGTCGTCTAGAAACAGTTTGTGATTCATGTCAAAAAGCGAAGTCTCATCAATTGCCATATCTTGTTTCTACTAGTATTTCTACCAAACCGCTCCAACTTATTTTTTTCTGATGTATGGGGTCGGGCCCCCTCCTCTGTTAGTAGACATACCTACTATGTTAGCTTCATAGATGACTTCAGCAAATTTACTTGGATTTACCTTCTTAAATGTCGTTCTGACATTTTCCTAGTATTTAAATTTTTTCAAGCACTTGTTGAACGCAAATTCGATAGCAAGATCATTGCCGTCCAATCTGATTGGGGTGGTGAATATGAGAAACTCAACTCATTTTTCCAAACACTTGGTATTTCTCACCATGTCTCTTGTGTTGGAAATATGCCCTAGAGGCAATAATAAAATGGTTATTATCATATTTCCTTGTTCATGATAGATGTTTATTATTCATCCTAGAATTGTATTGACTGGAAACTTAAATACATGTGTGGATAAATAAACAACACCGTGTCCCTAGTGAGCCTCTACTAGACTAGTTCGTTGATCAAAGATGGTTAAGGTTTCCTAACCATAGACATGAGTTGTCATTTGATAACGGGATCACATCATTAGGAGAATGATGTGATGGACAGACCCAACCGTAAGCTTAGCATCAGATCGTATCACTTAGTTTATTTGCTACAACTTTCTTCATGTCAAGTACCATGAGATCATGCCACTCCCGGATACCGGAGGAATACTTTGTGTGCTATCAAACGTCACTTCGTAACTGGGTGATCATAAAGATGCTCTACAGGTATCTCCGAAAGTATTTGTTGGGTTGCATGGATCGAGACTGGAATTTGTCACTCCGTGTCATGGAGAGATATCTCTGGGCCCTGTCGGTAATACAACATCACAAGAAGCTTCCAAGCATGTGACTAATGAGTTTAGTTACGGAATCTTGTATTATGGAACGAGTAAAGAGACTTGCCGGTAACGAGATTGAACTAGGTATGAGATACCGACGATTGAATCTCGGGCAAGTAACATATCGCCGGATAAAGGGAACTGTATACGAGATTAACTGAATCCCCGACATTGTGGTTCAACCGATAAAGATCTTCATGGAATATGTAGGAATCAATATGGGCATGCAGGTTCCGCTATTGGTTATTGACCGGAGAGGTGTCTCGGTCATGTCTACATGATTCCTGAACCCGTAGGGTCACACGCTTAACGTTCGGTAGCGCTAGGGTAATGTTGAGATATTAATAGTGGAAAGTCCGAAAGTAGTTTGGAGTCCTGGATGGGATCCGGGACATCACGAGGAGCTCCGAAATGGTCCGGAGGTAAAGATTTATATATGGGAAGTCATATTCAGGGTTCCGGAAAAGTTCAGGAATTTTCGGTAGAGTACCGGGAACAGAAGGTTCCGAGGGTTCCACCGTGGGGCCCAACGACCCGGGAAGGGCCCACATGGACCGAGGGGTGGGGCTACAGCCCACATGGGCTGGCCGCACCATTCCCCAAGGCACATGTCGTTTAAATCTAGAGATACAGTCTTATCTCTAAATTTATAGGGTTGAATCTAGAGATAAGATGTTATCTCCAAGTTTGAAAGGATTTCTCTCTTGTGGCCGGCCTGATACGTCCAATTTGCATCATGATTTCCTACTATTATTTATAATGTATTTGATCATTATTTCACTTTATGATGCAACTCTTATGCCTTTTCTCTCTTAATTTGCAAGATTTATATGAAGAGGGAGAATACCGGCAGCTGGAATTCTGGACCTGAAATAGCTACAGCAGAGATACCTATCCTACAGAGCTCCAATTGACTTGAAATTTCACGGAGATTTTTTATTGAATATATAAAAAATACTGGAGAAAAGAGATACTGGAGGGGACCCACCAGTTGCACACAAGGCAACAGGGCACGGCCCCCCTGGGCGCGCCCTGATGCCTTGTGGGGCCCCTGGCTGCTCTCTGGCCCCCTCCTTCTGCTATATAAGGTCTTTTGCCCTAAAAAAATTAATGATAAGACTTTCGGGACGAAGTGCCGCCGTCTCGAGGCGGAACCTGGGTGGGAGCTATTTTGCTCTCCGGCGGAGCGATTCCGCCGGGGATACTTCCGTCCGAGAGGGGAAAATCGAAGCCATCGACATCACCAACGATCCTCTCATTGTGGGAGGACCAATCTTCATCAACATCTTCACCAGCACCATCTCATCTCAAACCCTAGTTCATCTCTTGTATTCAATCTTTGTCTCAAAACCTCAGATAGGTACCTGTGGGTTGCTAGTAGTGTTGATTACATCTTGTAGTTGATGCTAGTTGGTTTATTTGGTGGAAGATTATATGTTCAGATCCTTAATGATATTCAATACCCCTCTAATCTTGAACATGAATATGATTTGTGAGTAGTTACTTTTGTTCTTGGGGACATGGGAGAAGTCTTGTCATAAGTAATCATGTGAATTTGCAATTCGTTCGATATTTTGATGATATGTATGTTGTTGCTTCCTTTAGTGGTGTCGTGTGAACGTCGACTACATGACACTTCACCATCTTTGGGCCTAAGGGAAGGTATTGTGGAGTAGTAATTATATGATGGGTTACTAGAGTGACATAAGCTTAAACCCTAGTTTATGCGCTATTCCGTAACGAGCTGATTTGGATCCATATGTTTCATGCTATGGTTAGATTTATCTTAATTCTTCTTTCGTAGTTGCGGATGCTTGCGAGAGGGGGTAATCATAAGTGGGACGCTTGTTCAAGTAATAACAGCACCCAAGCGCCGGTCTACCCACATATGAAATTATCAAAGTAGCGAACGCGAATCAAACAAACATGATGAAAGTGACTAGATGAAATTCCCATGTGTCCTCGAGAACGCTTTGCTTATTATAAGAGATCGTTCCGGCTTGGCCTTTGCTATAAAAAGGATTGGGCCACCTTGCTGCACCTTTGTTACTGTTACTATTTGTTACTTGTTACGAATTACCTTATTATCAAACTATCTGTTACCGATAATTTCAGTGCTTGCAGAGAATACCTTGCTGAAAACCGCTTATCATTTCCTTCTGCTCCTCATTGGGTTCGACACTCTTACTTATCGAAAGTACTATGATTGATCCCCTATACTTGTGGGCCACCAATACTCTTTTCTAGCGCCGTTGCCGGGGAGTGAAGCGCCTTTGGTGAGTGGAATTTGGTAAGGAAACATTTATATTACGTGCTGAAATTTACTGTCACTTGTCACTATGGAAAGTAATCCTTTGAGGGGCTTGTTCGGGGTATCTTCACCTCGACCGGAAGCAATAAGAGTTACTCCTCAACCTACTAAACCTACTGAAAATATTTATTATGAAATTCCTTCGGGTATGGTAGAGAAACTGCTAGCTAATCCTTATGCAGGAGATGGAACGGTGCATCCTGATGTGCACTTGATATATGTGGATGAAATTTGTGGATTGTTTAAGCTTGCAGGTTTATCCGGAGATGGATTTAAGAAGAAAGTATTCCCTTTATCTTTGGAGGGAAAGGCATTGACATGGTATAGGCTATGTGATGATACTGAAACATGGGATTGGAACCGGTTGAAGCTGGAATTTCACCATAAATTTTATCCTATGCATTTGGTTCATCGTGATCGGAATTATATATATAATTTTTGGCCTCGTGAAGGAGAAAGTATCGCTCAAGCTTGGGGGAGGCTTAAGTATATGTTGCATACATGCCCCAATCATGAGCTCTCAAGAGAAATAATTATTCAAAACTTTTATGCTCGGCTTTCTCATAATGATCGATCCATGCTCGATACTTATTCTAATGGTTCCTTTATGAAGAGGACTATTGAATTCAAATGGGATCTTCTGAAAAAGAATTAATTGTAACTCTGAAGATTGGGAAATCGACAAAGGTAAAGTGTCAGGCATAAATCTTGAGTTTGATTGTGTTAAATCTTTTATGGAAACTGATGCTTTTCATAAGTTTAGTACTAAATATGGACTTGACTCTGAGATAGTAGCTACCTTTTGTGAATATTTTGCTGCTCATGTTGATCTCCCTAAGGAAAAATGGTTTAAATATCATCCACCTATCGAATTAAATGAAGAACTTGTTAGTGTTAAAGAAGAAACAATTGTTTACAATGTTGATCCAGTTGTGCCTACTGCTTATATTGAGAAACCCCCTTTCCCTGTTAGGATTAAGGAATATGCTAAAGCTTTAACTGTGGTTAACAAAAGTAACATAAGAACACCTAGACCTTCTGAACAAATTAAGGTTGAACCTAATATTGCAATGGTTAAAGATCTTTTGGTTGATGATATTGATGGGCATGTTATATATTTTTGTGATGAGGCTGCTAGAATTGCTAAACCTGTTAGAAATGAACGAGATATGTTAGACAAGAACAAGCCCGTAGTTGGCATGCCTGTTGTTTCTGTTAAGATTGGAGACCATTGCTATCATGGTTTATGTGATATGGGTGCTAGTGTGAGTGCTATTCCGTTCTCTTTATATCAAGAAGTAATGCATGATATTGCACCTGTTGGGATAGAAGATATTGATGTTACTATTAAGCTTGCGAATAGAGATACTATTACACCACTTGGGATTGTTAGAGATGTTGAAGTCCTGTGTGGTAAAATCAAATACCCTACTGATTTCTTAGTACTTGGTTCACAACAAGATAATTTTTGTCCCATTATATTTGGTAAACCTTTCTTGAATACCGTTAATGCTGAAATTGACTGCGTTAAAGAGAAAGTTAGAGTTAAGTTTGGTGATATATCTCATGAATTTAATTTCTCTAAGTTTCGTAGACAACTTCATGATAAAGAATTACCCAATAAAGATGAAATTATAGGTCTTGCTTCTATTGCTGTGCCTCCTACTGATCCTTTAGAACAATATTTGCTAGACCATGAAAATGATATGCATATGAATGAAAGAAATGAAATAGATGAGTTGTTCTTTAAGCAAGCACCTATCCTTAAACATAATTTGCCTTTTGAAACTTTAGGAGATCCTCCTCCACCGAAGGGTGATCCTGTGTTTGAATTAAAGCAATTACCTGATACACTTAAATATGCTTATCTGGATGAAAAGAAGATATATCATGTTATTATTAGTGCTAACCTTTCAGAGCATGAAGAAAAGAGATTACTTAAAACTCTGAAGAAGCATCGTGCCGCTATTGGATATACTCTCGATGATCTTAAGGGCATTAGTCCCACTTTATGTCAGCATAAAATTCATATGGAGCCAGACGCTAAACCCGTTGTTGATCATCAAAGAAGGCTAAATCCTAAAATGAAGGATGTGGTAAGAACTGAAATATTAAAGCTCCTGGAGGTAGGTATAATTTATCCCATAGCTGATAGTAGATGGGTAAGTCCTGTTCATTGTGTCCCTAAGAAAGGAGGTATTACTGTTGTTCCTAATGATAAAAATGAACTTATTCCACAAAGAATTGTAACTGGTTATAGGATGGTAATTGATTTCAGAAAATTAAATAAAGCTACTAGGAAATATCATTACCCCTTGCCTTTCATTGATCAAATGTTAGAAAGATGATCTAAGCATACACACTTTTGCTTCCTAGATGGTTATTCTGGTTTCTCTCAAATACCTGTTTCACCTGAAGATCAAGAGAAAACCACCTTTACTTGTACTTTTGGAACTTATGCTTATCGTCATATGCCTTTTGGTCTATGTAATGCACCTGCTAACTTTCAAAGATGTATGACTGCTATATTCTCTGACTTTTGTGAAAAGATTGTTGAGGTTTTCATGGATGATTTTTCCGTTTACGGAACTTCTTTTGATGATTGCTTGAGCAACCTTGATCGAGTTTTGCAGATATGTGAAGAAACTAATCTTGTCTTGAACTGGGAGAAGTGCCACTTTATGGTGAATGAAGGTATTGAAGTTGATAAAGCTAAAGTTGATGCAATTGAGAAGATGCCATGCCCTAAAGATATCAAAGGTATAAGAAGTTTCCTTGGTCATGCTGGTTTCTATAGAAGGTTTATAAAAGACTTCTCTAAAATTTCTAGGCCTCTTACTAATCTCTTGCAAAAAGATGTACCATTTGTTTTTGATGATGATTGTGTTGAAATACTTAAGAAAGTCTTAATTTCTGCACCTATTGTTCAACCACCTGATTGGAACCTACCCTTTGAAATTATGTGTGATGCTAGTGATTATGCTGCTGGTGCTGTTCTAGGACAAAGAGTTGATAAGAAATTAAATGTTATTCATTATGCTAGTAAAACTCTAGACATTGCTCAAAGAAATTATGCTACTACTGAAAACGAATTTTTAGCAGTTGTGTTTGCATGTGATAAATTCAGATCTTACATTGTTGACTCCAAAGTTACTATTCATACTGATCATGCTGCTATTAAATATCTTATGGAAAAGAAAGATGCTAAACCTAGACTTATTAGGTGGGTTCTGTTGCTACAAGAGTTTGATTTGCATATTATTTATAGAAAGGGAGTTGAGAATCCCGTAGCTGATAATTAGTCTAGAATGGAAAATGTTCTTGATGACCCACTTCCTATTAATGATGATTTCCCTGATGAACAATTAACTGTGATAAATGCTTCTCGTAATACTCCTTGGTACGCAGACTATGCTAATTACATTGTTGCTAAATATATACCACCTAGTTTCACATACGAACAAAAGAAAAAGTTCTTCTTTGATTTAAGACATTACTTTTGGGATGACCCACATATATATAAAGAAGGAGTAGATGGTGTTATTAGACGTTGTGTATCTGAGCATGAACATGAACAAATCCTATGAAAGTGTCACTCGAGTCATATGGAGGACACCATGCGGGAGACAGAACTGCACACAAGGTACTACAATCTGGTTTTTATTGGCCTACTCTTTTCAAAGATGCACGTAAGTTTGTACTCTCTTGTGATGAATGTCAAAGAATGGGTAATGTTGGTAGACGTCAGGAAATGCCTATGAATTATTCACTTGTTATTGAACCATTCGATGTTTGGGGTTTTGATTATATGGGACCTTTTCCTAAATCCAATGGATATACTCATATTTTAGTTGCTATTGATTACGTTACTAAGTGGGTATAAGCTATTCCAACTAGTGGTGCTGATCATAACACTTCTATTAAGATGCTTAAAGAAGTTATATTTCTGAGGTTTGGAGTCCCTAGATATTTAATGACTTATGGTGGTTCACATTTTATTCATGGTGCTTTCCGTAAATTGCTTGCTAAATATGATGTTAACCATAGAATTGCATCTCCTTATCATCCTCAGTCTAGTGGTCAAGTTGAATTAACTAATAGAGAAATAAAATTAATTTTGCAAAAGACCGTTAATAGATCCAGAAAGAATTGGTCTAAGAAACTTGATGATGCATTATGGGCTTACAGAACTGCTTATAAAAATCCTATGGGTATGTCTCCATATAAAATGGTTTATGGAAAAGCATGTAATTTACCTCTTGAGTTAGAACATAAAGCATATTGGGCAATTAAAGAACTTAACTATGATTTCAAACTTGCCGGTGAAAAGAGGTTATTTGATATTAGCTCCCTAGATGAATGGAGAACCCAAGCCTATGAAAATGCCAAGTTATTTAAAGAAAAGGTCAAAAGATGGCATGATAAAAGAATCCCAAAACGGGAATTTAAAGTGGGTGAGCAAGTTCTATTGTACAACTCTTGTTTCAGATTTTTTGCAGGAAAACTTCTCTCCAAATGGGAAGGACCCTATATCATCGAAGAAGTTTATCGCTCCGGAGCCATCAAAATAAACAACTCCGAAGGCAATAATTCGAGAGTGGTGATGGACAAAGAATTAAGCATTATATCTCAGGTACTCCCATTAATGTTGATACTAATATTATTCAGACAATGACACCGGAGGAACACATCAAAGAGTCCTACCGGAACGCTCCAGAACCCTGAAAAGGGGTAGGTATGTGATACGGCAAGTAAACCGACTCCAAAAATTCCACAGAAATTATTTTTGTTCATTTTGGAATATTAAAAAAATTACAAAAATAAGAAACAGCCGAGGGGACCCACGAGTCGCCCACAAGGCAATAGGGCGCGACCCCCCTGGGGCGCGCCGTGATGCCTTGTGGGCCCCTCGTGTGCCCTCCCGACTCCGTTTTCCTCTCGTATGCTTGTTCTGCAAGATAAAAATTCTTTATATATACTCATGGGTGTTTTGACCACCGCATCACAAGTTTTTCCTCTGTTCTTGTTTCGGGCTATTTTTCTGACAGATCTAGATCCCCATGGCTCCCCAAAGACTCCGCACCAAGCACGGGATTGTGCAACCATCGCCCGGTAAGCGTCCTTTCAGCGAAGTCTATTATGAGTGGTCGTCCGGAGAGGAGGACACCGAGATGGAGGAGGGATCAGGAAAGGTCATGGAGGACCAGGTTCAGGGAGAAGAAGGGTCAGCCACACGCACGGGAGAAGCACCAAAAAGGGAAGATACATGGCAAAATCTTTATAAAAATCTCTCCCCATCTGAAATCGATACACTTAAGGTTTTTGAAGCAGTTTGTACTCAGAATACGTTGCTTACCCATGAAGTTATTGTGTTAGAAGAGCAGAATCGTGCACTTCAAAGGATCAATGGCAATTTGGAGTATTTGCTGAAGTTAAAGGACAAGCCTACCTCCTCATCACCACCATCACCGAAGAAGGAGACTTGAGTACATGGGTATGGGCACCACCCTTGGCTTGTGCCAAGCTTGGGGGAGGTGCCCCGGTATCGTATCACCATCACTTTTTATCATCATTATCTATCTTAGCTCGATCCTTAGTTATTTTGTGATTTAGAAGAATAAAGTTTTAGTATGATCTAGTTTCGAGTGCTTGCTTTGTGGTCTATCTATCTATGTAATCGTGTGTGGAAGTTATATAATAAAGAGTAGTTTGAGTTGAGTGCTTTGCTTTTGTTGATCCAATCTTGGAAATAAAATAAAGAGAATAAAAAGTAGGATCATATGCTAATGGGGAGTGATGACTTCACATAAAAGAAGTATAATTGATAAAACTTGTTGCAAGTTGACAAACATAGTATTGGTCATTTTTGCAATTCATGAAAAAGTAATAGAGTAAGAGAGGTCTCACATATAAATATACTATCTTGGACATCTTTTATGATTGTGAGCCCCCATTAGATATTCTGTGTCAATTAGTCGACGTTGGACAAGGAAGACAACGTAATGAGTTATGTTTGCTTATATTCACATAGAAGTTATATTTTTTTGGAATAAGATCCTTCAAGTAAGTTGTCATCGGAGCAAAGCAATAAAAATTGCTCCTAAATATGTATTATCTTTTATTGTAAGGGAAAATAAGCTTTGTACGATCTTGTGATGGTGAAGAAATAAAAGCGACAGACTGCATAATAAAGGTCGCTATCATAAGGGGCAATATAAAGTGACATTCCTTTACATTAAGAGCTTGCACATCCCAAAAACAAAAAGCACATGACAACCTCTACTTCCCTCTACGAAGGGCCTATCTTTTACTTTATGTATTTACTTTTATGCAAGAGTCAATAGTGTTCTCCTCTATTCCGTTTTTATTTTTCTCTCTTGGCAAGCATCATGTGGTGGGGATAGATCCAGGCATATATATCCAGTTGGATGTAGGTGATCATGAGTTATTATTGTTGACATTACCCTTGAGGTAAATATGTTGGGAGGTGAAATTATAAGCCCCTATCTTTCTATGTGTCTGGCTGAAACTTTTGCTCCATAAGTATGTCGTGAGTGTCAGCAATCATAGAAGACTAAATGATAGTTGAGTATGTGAACTTGCTAAACAAAGCTCTTACATAGACTCTTTCTGATAATATGATGAATTGCAATTGCTTCAATGACTGAGATCATAGTTTGTTAGTTTTCAGTATGGTTTATGGTTCATACTTTAACTTGTGATTGAATTGTTACTTTTTCATGAGAAGTTTTATGATGGTATATTGTTGTTATAATAAAGATCATGATGCCTTCATGTCCATATTTTATTTTTATCGACACCTCTCTCTCTAAACATGTGGTCATGATTATCGATTTCGGCTTTCGCTTGAGGACAAGCGAGGTCTAAGCTTGGGGGAGTTGATACGTCCAATTTGCATCATGATTTCCTACTGTTATTTATAATGTATTTGATCATTATTTCACTTTATGATGCAACTCTTATGCCTTTTCTCTCTTAATTTGCAAGATTTATATGAAGAGGGAGAATACCGGGAGCTGGAATTCTGGACCTGAAATAGCTACAGCAGTGATACCTATCCTACAGAGCTCCAATTGACTTGAAATTTCACGGAGATTTTTTATTGAATATATAAAAAATACTAGAGAAAAGAGATACTGGAGGGGACCCACCAGTTGCCCACAAGGCAACAGGGAACGCCCCCTGGGCGCGCCCTGATGCCTTGTGGGGCCCCTGGCTGGCCTCTGGCCCCCTCCTTCTGCTATATAAGGTCTTTTGCCCTAAAAAATTAATTATAAGACTTTTGGGATGAAGCGCCGCCGTCTCGTGGCGGAACCTGGGCAGGAGCTATTTTGCTCTCCGGCGGAGCGATTCCGCCGGGGATACTTCCCTCCGGGAGGGGAAAATCGAAGCCATCGACATCATCAACGATCCTCTAATCATGGGAGGACCAATCTTCATCAATGTATTCACCAGCACCATCTCATCTCAAACCCTAGTTCATCTCTTGAATTCAATCTTTGTCTCAAAACCTCAGTTTGGTACCTGTGGGTTGCTAGTAGTGTTGATTACATCTTGTAGTTGATGCTAGTTGGTTTATTTGGTGGAAGATTATATGTTCAGATCCTTAATGATATTCAATACCCCTCTGATCTTGAACATGAATATGATTTGCGAGTAGTTACTTTTGTTCTTGAGGACATGGGAGAAGTCTTGTCATAAGTAATCATGTGAATTTGGTATTCGTTTGATATTTTGATGATATGTATGTTGTTGCTTCCTTTAGTTGTGTCGTGTGAACGTCGACTACATGACACTTCACCATGTTTGGGCCTAAGGGAAGGCATTGTGGAGTAGTAATTAGATGATGGGTTGCTAGAGTGGCAGAAACTTAAAGCCTCGTTTATGCGCTATTCCGGAAGGGGCTGATTTGGATCCATATGTTTCATGATATGGTTAGATTTATCTTAATTCTTCTTTCGTAGTTGCGGATGCTTGCGAGAGGGGGTAATCATAAGTGTGAGGCTTGTTCAAGTAAGAACAACACCCAAGCACCGGTGCACCCACATATCAAATTATCAAAGTAGCGAACGCGAATCAAACAAACATGATGAAAGTGACTAGATGAAATTCCCATGTGTCCTCGAGAACGCTTTGCTTATTATAAGAGATCATTCCGGCTTGTCCTTTGCTATAAAAAGGATTGGGCCACCTTGCTGCACCTTTGTTACCATTACTATTTGGTACTTGTTACGAATTACCTTACTATCAAACTATCTGTTACCGATAATTTCAGTGCTTGCAGAGAATACCTTGCTGAAAACCGCTTATCATTTCCTTCTGCTCCTCGTTGGGTTTGACACTCTTACTTATCGAAAGGACTATGATTGATCCCCTATACTTGTGGGTCAGGACGACCCTAGGAGAGTTTTGGATGCCCTCCCCTGCCCCCTAGCCTATATAAAGAGGGGGGAGGCGTATGGGGGCAGCCACCCCTTCACCCTTGCCCATTGCCTCTCCCAACTCATCCCACATATCTTCGGTACGCGCTTGGCGAAGCCCTGCCGGTGTTCCACTGCTGCCACCACCACCTCGCCGTTGGGCTGGTCCCGATCTCATCTACCTCCTCTCACTCGCTTGCTAGATCAAGAAGGAGAGGACGCCATCGAGCTGAATGTGTGCTAAACTCGGAGGTGTCGTCCGTTCGGCGCTAGATTGGATTGGATCGCGATAGTATGACTACATCAACCGTGTTACATACGCTAACGCTTTTGGTCTACAAGCGTAGATAGACACACTTCCCCTCGTTGCTATGCATCTCCTAGATTAGATCTTGGTTGTCACGTAGGAAATATTTTGATTTTCATGCTACGTTACCCATCAGTGGCTTCAGAGCTAGGTCTGTGCGTAGATGTCTATGCATGAGTAGAACACAAAGAAGTTGTGGGCATTGATGTTCAAATTGCTTACCTACTTTGTTATTTCTGGATTTGGCGGTATTTTGGGATGAAGCAGCCCGAACCAACCTTACTTGTCCTCGCACAAGAGACTGGTTCCACTGACTGACATGCAACTTGTATTGCATAAAAGTGGCTGGCGGGTGTTTGTCTCTCCTACTTAAAATTTGCAAGAACAAAGTAGAGGACGTCTAACTTGTTTTTGCAGGGCATGTTGTGATGTGGTATGGCCAAAACGTGATGTGATATATGTTGATGTATGAGATGATCATGTTTGTAATAGGTTCACGACTTGCATGTCGATGAGTATGGCAACTGGTAGGAGCCATAGGGTTGTCTTTAATTTATTGTATGACCTGTGTGTCAATCATTAAATGCCATGTAATTGCTTTACTTTATCGCTATGAGTTAGCAATAGTCGTAGAAGCAATAGTTGGCGGAGACAACCACAAGAAGACACAATGATGGAGATCATGGTGTCATGCCGGTGATGATGGAGATCGAGCCAGTGCTTTGGAGATGGAGATCAAAAGCACGCGATGATAATGGCCATATCATGTCACATATATTGATTGCATGTGATGTTTATCTTTTATGCATCTTATTTTGCTTAGGACGACGGTAGCATTATAAGATGATCCCTTCACTTAATTTCAAGATAAAAGGTGTTGTCGCTAAGTATGCACCGTTGCGAAAGTTCGTCGTTTCGATGCACCTCGTGATGATCGGGTGTGATAGACTCTTCATTCACATACAATGGGTGTAAGCCAATTTTACACATGCGGAATACTTGGGTTAAACTTGACGAGCCTAGCATGCACAGACATGGCCTCGGAACACGGAGGACCGAAAGGTCGAACATAAGTCATATAGTAGATATGATCAACATGGAGATGTTCACCATTGATGACCACCCCATCTCACGTGATGATCGGACATGTGTTAGTTGATTTGGATCATGTAACACTTAGACAACTTGAGGGATGTTGATTTAAGTGGGAGTTTGATACGTCTCCAACGTATCTATAATTTTTTATTGTTCCATGCTATTATAGTATCAATCTTGGATGTTTTATATGCAATTATATGCTATTTATATCATTTTTTGGGACTAACCTATTAACCTAGTGCCCAGTGCCAGTTGCTGTTTTCTGCTTGTTTTTGGTTTTTCAGGAAATCAGTACCAAACGAAGTCCAAACGCTACAAAACTTTTTGATGATTTTTTTCTGGACAAAAGAGACCCTAGAAGCTTCGGGAGGAGACCAAAAGCCTCATGAGGAGGTGACAAGGCAGCCCCACGCGCCCCCAGGGGGCGCGCCAAGATGCCTTGTGGGCCCCTCGTGGCTCCTTTTGACCTAATTCCACTTCTATAAATTCTCGAATATTGGGAAACCAATAGAGAACCACCTCGAATAACTTTTCCACTGCCGCAAGCTTCTGTTCTTCCGCGATCCCATCTGGAGGCCTTTTCCGGCACCCTGCCGGAGGGGGAATCGATCACGGAGGGCATCTACATCAACCTTGTTGCCCCTCCGATGATGTGTGAGTAGTTTACCACAGATCTACAGGTCCATAGCTAGTAGCTAGATGGCTTCTTCTCTCTCTTTGATCTTTAATACAATGTTCTCCTAGATCTTCTTGGAGTTCTATTCGATGTAATCTTCTTTTGCGGTGTGTTTGTTGGGATCCGATGAATTGTGGGTTTATGATCAGATTATTCATGAGAAGTAATTGAGTCTTTTCTGAACTTTATTATGCATGATTTTTATAGCTTTGTATTTCTCTCCGATCTATCCGTTTGGTTTGGCCAACTAGATTGATTTAGAGGTGCTTTGTAATGGGTTCAATCTTGCGGTGTTCTATATCCCAGTGACAGAAAGGGACAAGACACATAATTTTATTGTTGCCATTAAGGGTAAAACGATGGGGTTTATTCATATTGATTGGGTTTACTTTGTCTACATCATGTCATCTTGCTTATGGCGTTACTTTGTTTTCATTAACTTAATACCCTAGATGCATGCTGGATAGCGGTCGATGGGTGGAGTAATAGTAGTAGATGCAGGCAGGAGTTGGTCTACTTGTCTCGGACGTGATGCCTATATACATGATCAATGCCATGAATCCGTCATAACTATGCGCTTTTGTATCAATTGCCCAACAGTAATTTGTTTACCCACCGTATGCTATGTGTTCGAGAGAGAATCCTCTAGTGAAAACTATGGCCCCCGGGTCTAATTTAATCATAAAAAGAAAACTAAAAATACCTTGCTGCAATTTTATTTATTTTATTTTCTTTTGCAATTTATCTATCTACCACTACGAGATTTAATCCTTGCAAGTAACGAGTTCAAGGGGATTGACGACCCCCTTGCCCGCGTTGGGTGCAAGTATTTGGTTTTGTGTGTGCAGGTGCTGTTCACGAGGCTTTGCGTGATTCTCCTACTAGATTGATATCTTGGTTCTCACTGAGGGAAATACTTATCTCTACTGTGCTGCATCTCCTCTCCTTTTCGGGGAAAATCCCAACGCAGCTCACAAGTAGCAGGAAGAATTTCTGGCGCCGTTGCCTGGGAGACATCATCAAAACCTATCAAGTACCTTCGCACAAACTCTAATCTACTTGCTCTACTTTTTATTTTCCTTTGCCTCTCGTTTTCATCTCCCCCACTTCTCATAAAAAAATAACAAAAACACAAAAATATTTTTGTTTGCTTGCTAGCTATAATTGTGTGACTCAATGAAAATAAAAATATAGACATATGGATCCTCATCCACTTGCTAATCTTTTCAAACAATCCAATTATGATGAACCAATTGCTAGTGAGTTGAGTGCACTTGATTATTTTTATGAAGTTTTGCTTGAAAATCGTGAATCTGAAAATTGTGATGAAGTGCTAAAAGAAGAAGTTTATAAAGTGATTCATGATAGCTCCTTGAATAAAAAGCATGATTGCAATGATGTTATTATAAATTCTATTAATGTCAATTTTGCTAATGATATGCAAAAATACAAGCTTGGGGACGATAATTTTGTCATGGCCACTACTTATTGCAATGATCATGATTGGGGTGATAATGCTTCTTTTGATCTTGAAAATTTATTTAAGCCTCATAATGGATATACCATTAATAATGAGATTTGCAATAGTATTGAAAGTGGGTTTGGAAGAGTGTCAACTTTAGTGACGGAGTCCTGGACTAGGGGGTCCCAACCTGGTCGGCCCATAGTCCTCGTGTTGGGCCCGACGGCCCTTGTTCTAATTCAGATGGACTCCGGAGGACATGACGTGATCAAGATTGTATCTGACGAAGACTTGGAGTATACCCCAAGACATCTCCTGCCGCCTCCATACGCATCCCTGGATACCGCCTATGTAACCCTAGATGCCCAACCTGGCATGTATATAAGCCAGAGGGTTTAGCCTGTAGAGGACATGGAATCACAATTACTATCCACCTAGCCCTAAGGTTAGACTTGTCCTTACGATCTCGAGGTAGATCAAGCTTGTACTCGATACTCCATCATCAATATAATCAAAGAAGGACGTAGGGTATTACCTCTTCGAGAGGGCCCGAACCTGGGTAAACACCGTCTCCTTTGTTCCTGTTACCATTAATTTGAGATCCACAGCTCGGGACCCCCTACCCCGAGGTTAGCTGGTTTTTACACCGACACTGGTGCTTTCATTGAGAGTTCCGCTGTGAGATCAACAAAAGATCGATGGGATCGTCGGTCAACGACTCCAACCCCCAGGGCACTATTTCTATGCCCGAAACCCTCATCGCCAGATCGCACCCTCTCCTTTACGAGCAAGGAACTATCCCTGACCCTTCTTTCACCCCGGCCGAAGTCTCCATAAAGAGCAAAGGATTGAGGTACTTTCTGGAAAGTGATTCCGACAGCGGCCGGCTAGAGACAACCGACAAGTCGGATCCCCCAATCAGCTCGGCCTCTCCGGCGGCCACATGTCCTTCGCAGGACAAAAACGTTGGGGCTTTAAGCCCTCGGCCTACGGAGATCGAAGTCCCTTTCCCGAACACATCCCACATCAAATATTGTCCCGACAAATCAGGCCCTTCCGACGTTTGGGATCTAGCCTATGTGCGACAGCTACCTGACGAGTCGATCAGGCACTTCTGGGCCAGGTTTTCATCTGTCAAAGACGACATACCGGATTACCAGGACTCAGAAATAATAGCAGCCTTTCAGCGCGGCTGTAGAGATAAGGGCGTTTCGAACGCTCTCACCCGCCGCTATGTCCAAACACTACCCGAACTGGTGTCAAGATTCTGCGCCATTGAAGATGCTTGGGTGGCCTAGGAAAAGCGAATAAATTCGATCTGTGGCAACCACTTTAAACGTGACAGGCCCACGCCCCATCATGAGCCCCTTGATCAATACACGACAGTCACGTTACCTTGGAAAAAGAAGAAAACCGCGGACCGATCTAAGACCACCCTCGATGCCCTCCTAGATAAGCCGTGCCTGATCCACTCCGTTCTACTAAACACCAGCCCAACTCACAGCCTTCGTGACTGCTAGGTGACGAGGCAAGTAGCTAAGGGAGGCCTAGCCCTCCTCACTGCCATGCCTAGGTGCACGGAGGAGCCGTCAGGCGACGACGAAGTCCTAATGATCTACGAAACCTTCACGTCCAACAACCAGAGAAAGCGGGCTCTCCGGGAAGTCAATTCAATCCGGGAAGTAGCCGCCCGGGGCGCGTGGATAGACACGCCAATCACCTTTGATCATAAAGATCAACCGAGGTCCGCCCCGAGCAGGTGCCCGCCGCACTGGTTCTTGACCCAATCGTGGGCAGCTGCCGTCTTCGGAAGGTGCTCATGGACGGGGGTAGCAGCTTAAACTTAATATATGAAGATACTCTGGACAAGATGCAAATTGATAAATCGCGCATCGAACAGAGTCGTACCACCAGGTATAATACCCGGACGCGAAGCACGCTGCAGCGGGAAAATCACCTTGGACGTGGTCTTCGAAACACCTGACAACTACCGATCCGAAGAAATAGCGTTCCATATCGTTCCCTTTAAAAGTGGCTATCATGCCCTCCTGGGACGAGGCGCTTTCTCGAAATTTCAAGCAATTCCACACTACAGCTACATGAAGCTCAAAATGCCGGGACCCAATGGGATCATTACAATCGCGAGCAACCCCGACAGGGCGCTAAGGGCCGAAAACAAGACGACATCGCTCGCCCTAGAGTCCCTATCTGAGGCCCTCGCAGCCGAGGAATTAACAACACTGCGAGCCGAAGTCGACCGAGATGATGTCATCCTCGACAAATGGCCGAAGTTGACCTCATTCAAGCCGACCGACGACATAATCAAGTTTCAAATGCACCCCACTGACCCGGCTAAAACGACATCAATCGGGGCAAATCTTGAGAGATTGACGAGGCCTTACACAACTTCCTTAGAGAAAACTAGGATATATTTGCCTGGCATCCCTCAGATATGCCAGGGATACCACGCAAACTCGCCGAACACAGCTTGAACATCCTAAAGGGCTACAAGCCTGTCAAACAAGCACTTTGGCACTTCTCGGAACCCAAGCGTCAAGCGATGGGCGAAGAACTGGCTAAACTTCTCGAGGCCGGATTCATAAGAGACATAAAGCACCCCGAGTGGCTCGCCAATCTAGTCATGGTACCCAAGAAGGATAAGTCCTGGAGCCTGTGTGTCGATTTCAAAGACCTTAACCAGGCTTGCCCCAAAGACCCCTTCCCACTACCCCGCATCGACCAGATTGTGGATGCCACCACCGGGCACGATTCATTGTCCTTCCTGGACGCCTACTCGGGGTATCATCAGATAAAGATGAAATATTCCGATCAAGCCGCAACAACCTTGATTATGCCCTATGGGCTGTTTTGCTTCAATACAATGCCTTTCGGGCTGAAAAATGTCAGGGCAACATACCAGCACATGATGCAAACATGCTTAGAAAAACACATCGGAAAAACCATCGAGGCCTACGTCGACGATGTGATGATCAAGACTAAACACGTCAGACAGTTGGTGGACAACCTCCGCGACACATTTAACAGCCTGCGGGAGTATCAGATCAAACTCAACCCGGAGAAATGCGTTTTCGGCGTACCCGCAGGCAAACTCCTTGGCTTTATTCTGTCTAGCCGAGGAATCGAGGCCAATCCGGCAAAAATATGAGCCCTGGCCCGACTAGAGGCGCCAACCGAGCTCAAGCATCTTCAGAAGCTAGCAGGCTGCGTGGCCGCTCTAAGCCATTTTATCTCAAGATTCGGGGAAAAAGCTTTACCCCTTTACAGGCTACTGAAATAGACCAAGAATTCTAAATGGACTAATGAGGCAGCAGCCTCCCTGGAAGATATCAAATCCCTCCTCGCCACAAACCCCATCTTAGTCGCGCCAGGCATAGGTGAGCCGATGATATTGTACATCTCGGCCACCAACCAGGTGGTCAGTGCAGTGCTCGTGGTCGAACGGGACATGGAGGGCCACAAGTTCCAGGTCCAAAAACCAGTCTATTATGTTTCCGAGGTCTTAACCCCGTGCAAAACGCGCTACCCGCACTATCAGAAGATAGCTTATGCTGTCTTTATGGCATCACGAAAACCTCGGCACTACTTTCAAGAGTGCTCGATCACCGTGGCATCCGAAGTCCCTTTATGTGACATAATTAATAATAGGGATGCTACAGGGCGCATAGCCAAATGGGCCATAGAGCTCTTACCCTTTGAAATAACTTACCAGCCACGCCGAGCTATTAAATCTCAAGTACTGGCAGACTTCATAGCCGAATGGACAGAGGCCGAACTCCCTAGAGAGTACAACACATATTCACACAGGACCATGTACTTCGACGGTTCAAAAATGCTCGCCGGGCTAGGGGCTAGAGTAGTGCTCACGTCACCAACGGGCGACAATATCCGCTACATGCTACAGATCATGTACACATACTCCAATAATGCGGCCGAATACGAAGCACTTCTACACGGGCTCTAGATAGCAGTCTCAATGGGTGTTAAATGCCTCAAGGTTCGAGGAGATTCCAACCTCACCATCTCCCAAGTAAATGGCGAGTTCGATGCTAAGGACCCAAAAATGACAGCCTACCGGAATGCAGTCCTAAAAATCTCAGCCAGGTTCGAGGGGCTTGAATTCCATCATATCCCCCATGACAGCAACCAGGCCACCGATATCCTAGCCCGAATGGGTGCCAAACGGGATAAGGTACCAGAAAACACCTTCCTCGAATGGCTCTTCAAGCCATCTGTAGTCTGGCAGGACGACACAGAGACATTGGTGTCAAACGACGCGAGGCAATTCGCCCCACCCGAAGACGAAACGGAGGAAGAAGTAATCGGAGGGTCAGCTGTCCAGGAAACGGCCTCGGCTCACGAGGTCATGGCAGTCATTGCGCCCTGGACCGAGCCCCTCCTCGCTTACCTACTCCGGAAAGAGCTCCCCGAGGACCAAACTGACGCACGTCGGATTGTAAGGCAGGCTAAAGCCTATAAAGTCCATGAGGGTGAGCTCTATAAGCAAAGTACTATGGGGGTCCTCCAGCGATGCATATCCTAGGAGGAAGGGAGATCGCTGCTTAGCGAAATACACTCCGACATGAGCGGGTATCATGCCGCTGCTTAGACCTTGGTAAGCAAGGCATTCCGAGCTGGCTTCTACTGGCCAACAGCAAGGGCCGATGCCCAAATTCTGGTACAGCGTTGCCCCGGCTGTCAGGTATTCGCCAAACAAGGCCACATGCCCCCTACAGCCCTCATGACTATCCCAATCACTTGGCCTTTCGCGGTCTGGGCGCTCGACATGGTCGGCCCACTTAAGGGAGGATCACGCAAAAATAAATATCTACTTGGCATGGTAGACAAGTTCACAAAATGGATCGAAGCAAAACCAGTAACCTCGGCGGGGGCAGTCCCAGTGATTGAGTTCATTTCCGGAGTGGTGCACCGTTACGGTATTCCCCACAGTATTATTACGGACAACGGGATAAACTTCACCTCCAAAGAGGTGAAAGAATGGTGCGTAAAGATGGGCATAAAGCTCGACTACGCGTCAGTCTACCACCCGTAGTCAAACAGGCAAGTAGAACGCGCCAACGGACTAATCCTTAGTGGCATCAAGCCAAGGCTAGTACGCTCCCTTAAAGAGGCGGACTGCAAATGAGTGGAGGAACTCAATTCCGTCCTATGGGGTTTACGCACCACACCAAATCAATCTACGGGGTACACCCCATTTTTTATGGTATACGGTGCCGGGGCGGTATACCCCTGTGACATAATACATGACGCACCTCGGGTTCGCATGTATGAGGAACGGGAGGCCGAGCTAGATCGACAGGATGCCTTGGACACCTTGGAAGAAGAACACAACGTAGCCAGGGCGCGCTCCGCAATTTATCAGCAGCAAGCGAGACGCTACCATAACAGGGAGGTCCGTGCAAAGGAGTTCAATGTGGGGGATCTGGTCATGAGGCGCCACCTGGAGAAGCAGAAGCATAAACTTTCGCCCAAATGGGACGGGCCATTCATTGTTGACCAGATCCTAGTTGGAGGTGCCTATCGGATCCGTGATCCAATGGACGGCCGTTTAGAGCCCAACCCCTGGAATGCTGTGCTACTTTGGCGCTTCTATGGATAAAAGCTCGAGCATCATCTTCCCATGTACATACCTTTTCTTTTTTTGCATCCAACATGATTTTTCCCTCGGCCTACCTCGGTGACATCTTTACATGTCTTTCCCGGCGGGCCAAGACAGCATACCACACGTTCTTTCTAACATGCGTCTTTTCCACTCCCTTTATCCTATCGCCCATAGAGCCAACATATGCACCAAATTTGACTTAAGACTTGGCCAAGCTGGGTTGCCCGGCTCTTGTGTTTGCCCTTTATGTTCCCGATTATTCGGCTAAAGGGCAAAGGGAGCACCGCTGTGATTGTTACTTCCGGGTCATCCGGAGCAGTACCTCAGACGGACAAAGCCGAAAGCTAGCGGTCTTAAACGTACAAATTGGTCGGCCACGACATATGAATACAGTGGAATGGGTATTTTACACCCCGACTAGGGGCTTTACCCCCCGAATTCTTTCGTCTTCGGACACAGGTGCTCGGCACAATTACCCAAGAAAAGGAACTATTGGAAGAACTATTTTTCTTGGAAGATGTTTCTTATGTCAAAAAGTAATATAACATAACTCTTTGCGTCACTCTCGTCTTTCGAACCATATAGCCGGATTGCCTGGTCACCCGAAGTATCTGGTCTGACTAGTTCGGCCAGTAGTAAGGGACACTCCTCGGCCAATAGACGAGGAGGTCGAAGCCGATGGCTGGTTGACAGGGTTTGGATGCGCAAATTGATTCATGACGTAAAGTACTTTGATTCATAGAGTCATACAAAAATTCAACTATGCTCGGTCTAGCCCATCTATTAAGGTATCAAGGGTACAATCTTTTTGAGAGAAGCGAGCCGTAGGCACGACATTTTCATACGCCAGGCTTGGTGGGGATTTCTTCACCGTCAGGCCCTATGGGCCCTACCTCGGCCAGGTGTGCTGTATCCACTTTGGTGTACCATATCTTGACCATGGCCCAGGCCTCCCTTGCTCCTTCATGGCACGCCGATACCTTCCAGGCTTGAATTCGGCACCGAGCTCTCTTAAGACGCTTGGCAAGGACTGACATGTCTTCGGGCACATGTCCCTCCTCGGGCCATAAAGCATTAAACACCACCTTCATCGATGTCTGTGCACTTTCATGCACCTCGGCTAGACGAGTTGTGGTGTCTTCAGGGAACTGGCTGGGGCTTCTAGGGGCTGACCGGTTAAGGAAGCTGCCAGAAATTAAACATTAGCCTACTGACCAACTCTAGCAATCCTACGACCAGGAAACCATCTTCAAATGGAAACAAAAAGGTTATCGAATATAGCTTTGCTTGTTTGCTGGTTTTTCGCTTCAGCAGCGGCCAGTTAAGCTTTTAGGGTCTCAATCTCCTGAGCCTGTCGGGCATTTTCCGCCTTTAGCATGTTTGTATCTTCCCTCCTTTGGGATAACACATGCTGGTTGGCCTGCCGCTGCGACTCCGTATAGAGCAAATCTTCGCGGGCTTGTTTAAGATCCCTTTCCAGATGGCCAAGGGCTTCCGCTGCTACAATACACCAAGGTGTTACATAGCCCAAGGATTCCCACCACAATCATACCATGTGACATGGAAGCACTTACCATGCGATTCTCTGGTGAAAGTTTTCATGAGCTCTACCTCGGCTAGAGCAACATTCAACTTCCCTTCTGTCCAGGAAAGCACCTCGGCAAGGTGCTCATTCTTCTCCTGAGCACCCTGTTAAAGGCACAAGTATTTTTCATTAACAAGCCTCGACATGGTTGCTAGCACCCATATCAAGCCTTAGGGGCTACTACCATGTTCGGTAGTTTAGTTTGCCTTCAAGTAAACAAATTATGGCAAGCGCAATGAATTTCTAAAGAAAAGTTAGATGGGGCCTTACCTGCAAACCCTGTGACAAAACACCCACTGGCTTCTCAAAGACAGAACAGGTCACGCCGAGGTACACGTCCACCGAACTCAGGGCATTAAACTCCTGACTCGTAAAGGTAGAACTCCATAGTGAAGCCCTCCGCCTTCGGTGGTTCATGGCGCTCTCAACCTCGGATGGGGTGGCCGAGTAGTACCCTGAATCTTCTGACTGAGGCACCTCGGGAGTAGCTCCCGAGGTAGGGAGAGGCCCCGCACCGCTGCCTGGGGCCGAGGTCCCCTCATCTCTCGTATCCGCCATTGACGGAGGAGGAGCAGACCGCCTGTGAATAGATCAAATGGATTGAAATCCAGGAATCTGTTCCCTGGAATACAATAGCAAGGATATTACCTATGGATGGAGGGAGCATCTCGGCTCGCCCCCACGGTCGCCGCTGGGGCCCGAGCTATGCGCGTCCATAGTGGAGGTGTCCTTTGAGAGGTTGGTTCTTCGCGTGAGCGCTGATACGTCTCCAACGTATCTATAATTTTTGATTGTTCCATGCTATTATAATATCAATCTTGGATTTTTTATATGCCATCATATATCATTTTTTGGGACTAACCTATTAACCTAGTGCCCAGTGTCAGTTGCTGTTTTTTGCTTGTTTTTGCCTTTTCAGGAAATCATTATCAAAAAGAGTCCAAACGAGAAAAAAACTTTGGATTACTTTTTTCTGGACCACAAGAGACCTACGAAGCTTCGGGAGAAGACCAGAGGAGCCACGAGTGAGCGACAAGCTAGGGAGGCGTGCCCTAGGGGGTAGGACGCGCCCCCCAGGCTTGTGGGCCCCTTGTAGCCCGTCCTGACCTAATTACAGCGCTATAAAGTCCCAAATATTCCCAATATACCAGAGAGACAGAAGAGAAAACCTTTCTGCCACCGCAAGCCTCTGTTCTTCCGTGATCCCATCTGGAGGCCTTTTCCGGTACTCTGCCGGAGGGGGAATCGATCATGGAGGGCTTCTTCATCAACCTTGTTGCCCTTCCGATGATGTGTGAGTAGTTTACCACAGACCTACGGGTCCATATCTAGTAGCTAGATGGCTTCTTCTCTCTCTTTGATCTTCAATACCATGTTCTCCTCGATGTTCTTGGAGTTCTATCCGATGTAATCTTCTTTTGCGGTGTGTTTGTTGGGATCCGATGAATTGTGAGTTTATGATCAGATTATTCATGAGAAATATTTGAGCCTTCTCTGAACTCTTTTATGCATGATTGTTACAGCTTTGTATTTCTCTTCGATCTATCGATTTGGTTTGGCCAACTAGATTGGATTATCTTGCAATGGGAGAGGTGCTTTGTGATGGGTTTAATCTTGCGGTGCTCAATCCCAGTGACAGAAAGGGACATGACACATATTTGTATTGTTGCCATTAAGGATAAAAAGATGGGGTTTAATCATATTGCTTGAGTTTACTTTGTCTAGATCATGTCATCTTGCTTAAGGCGTTACTCTGTTTCATACTTAATACCCTAGATGCATGCTGGATAGCGGTCAATGGGTGGAGTAATAGTAGTAGATGCAGGCAAGAGTCGGTCTACTTGTCTCGGACGTGATGCCTATATACATGATCATTGCCATGAATCCGTCATAATTATTTGCTTTTCTATCAATTGCCCAACAGTAATTTGTTTACCCACCGTATGCTATGTGTTCGAGAGAGAAGCCTCTAATGAAAACTATGGCCCCGGGGTCTACTTTTATCATATATTAAAATCCAAAAATACCTTGCTGCAATTTATTTACTTTTATTTTATTTAGTATTTTACTTTATCTATCTATCACTATTAGAATTAATCCTTGCAAATAACCGCTAAGAGGATTGACAACCCTCTTATTTGCGTTGGGTGCAAGTGTTTGCTTTTGTGTGTGTAGGTGCTGCTAAAGGATTTTGATTGGTTCTCCTATTGGATTGATAACCTTGGTTCTTAACTGAGGGAAATACTTATCTCTACTATACTGCATCATCCTCTCCTCTTCAGGGAAATACCAACGCAGTCTACAAGTAGCAGGAAGAATTTCTAGCACCGTTGCCGGGGAGACATCACCAAAATTATCAAGTACCTTCGCACAAACTATCATCCACTTGCATTTATTTCATTTGCCTTTTTATTTGCATTTGCCTCTTGTTTTCATATCCCCCACTTCTAAAACAATTTTACAAAAAACACAAAAATATTTTATTTGCTTGCTTGCTTTTATTGCCTTCATGTCAAACACACAAAAACAGAAAATGAAAGCAAAAATTTAAGATCACTATGGATCCACTTAAAATTTTCTACTTGGATCATCTTCGATCCATTTGTGCTCATGCTGAAACCACAACTAGTTTAGTTGAGGGAAACATCATTAGATGAGCATGCTCATTTTGTGCGTCACCATTTGTCTCAAAAAGGGAGACTCTTATGGAATCAAATAAATTGTTTGCTATGTTATGCTTGGAATCTATGTGAAATTTATGATTTTACTTGTTGCTCTAAGAACCCAAAAAAACACCTCCCCTACCTATGTGAGTTTAATGATAATGAAATCCTATCTTCTTATGCCAAGGGTGTTTATAGTTACTATGATATCGAACAAATTGAAGAATTTGTTGCTTTTGAGGGTGCTTATGAAGTTGATTTTTTGATTGAAAAGTATGATGCTACTCTATACAAATATGAAAATCTTGCCATACTTAAATATTGCTATGAAAACTATGCTTCCAATACCTATGTCAGTGAATTAATTGGGAGAATGTCTACTGCTTTGGAAGAGAATAATGATATGCATGAATCTATAGATAATTATGATCCTGTTGATTTGCCTGAAATATCCCTTTTTGATGAATTTGATGCTTGTGGCCATGATGCCAATATTAATTATGCTTATTGAGATGAACTTGCTGTAGTTCCTTATGTTAAAAATGAAATCATTGCTATTGTACCCACACTTGATAGCTCCTTGAATGAAAAGCATGATTGCAATGATTTTATTATAAATTCTATTAATGTCAATTGTGCTAATAATATGCAAAGCTACAAGCTTGGGGAAGATAATTTTGTTATGTCTTCTACTTATTGCAATGATCAAGATTGGGGTGATAATGCTTCTTATGATCTTGAAAATTTATTCAAGCCTCATGATGAATATGTTATTGATAATAATGTTTGCAATAATATTGAAAGTGGGTTTGGAAGAGTGTCAACTTTAGGTAAAAATAATCCCACATATTTGGAGAGTGTTCAATCTTATGAAATTTTTGATCAAAGTGGGTTTGGAGAGGTCATGACTTTAGTTGATGTTAATCCCACTATCTTGGAAGATTATAAAACTTTTATGCATGTGGATCATGAAGAGAATATTTTATATGATAGCTATATTGTTGAATTTGACTATGATCCTACATGTAACTATTATGAGAGAGGAAAATATGGTTGTAGAAATTTTCATGTTACTCAATTACCTCTCTTGAAGTTCAAATTGTTAATGTTTTGTTCTTCTTCCTTGCATATGCTAGATACTTATTGTCTTGATAATTTGTTTGCTTATCAAATGCCTATGCATAGGAAGTATGTTAGACTTAAATATGTTTGTTACATGCTTTATGATGCTTTCTTTGTGCTTCAATTCTTATCTTTTATGTGAGCATCATTAAAATCTCGAAGCCTATCTTAGTGGCTATAAAGAAAGAGCTTGTTGGGAGACAACCCAATAGTTATCTTTATTTTTGTGTGTTTACACAATTATAGCCTCTGTTATTATTGTGTTTTTATCTTTTAATTAATGTTTCTGCCAAGTAATACCTTTGGGATGATTTGGAAGATAGTACGATTGATGCTGTTGGAAAACAGAAACTTTTGCGTCCAGTTCTGGAATTTTTAATTTTTTCTGGAGCGTCAGAACGTTCTGAATTTTTTACACAGTATTTATATATGAATTTCCCACGTTGTCCTAATTTTTCAGAATTTTCGGAGTTACATAAGTATGACTTTAATTCAGATCTTTACAGACTGTTCTCTTTTAGACAGATTCTGTTTTTGTTGCATAGTTTGCTTATTTTGATGAATCTATGGATCATATCGGGGGGTATGAGTCATGGAGAAGTTGGAGTACAGTATAATTATGTCAATATTAAATATGAATCAATTTACAACAGCACCTAAAGTTTAAGATTTATTTGTTGTACTAACGGATCTCACGAGGTTTCTGTTGAGTTTTGTGTGCTGAAGTTTTCAAGTTTTGGGTGAGGCTACGATGGATAAAGGAATAAGGAGTGGCAAGAGCCTAAGCTTGGGGGGTGCCCAAGGCACCCCAAGGTAATATTCAAGGAATACTCAAGCGTCTAACCTTGGGGATGCCCCGGATGGCATCCCCTCTTTCGTCTACAATCTATCGGTAACTCACTTGGAGCTATATTTTTATTCATCACATGATATGTGTTTTACTTGGAGCGTCTTGTGATATAGTTTGTTTGCTTTTGTTTTCTTTTTAGTTTGTCACAATCGTGTTTTCTGAACACACCTTTTTGAGAGGGACACACATTATTCGTGATTTGTTAGAATACTCTATGTGCTTCACTTATATCTTTTGAGCTAGGCAGTTGCTCTAGTGCTTCACTTATATCTTTGAGAGCACGGCGTTGGTTATATTTTAAAGAAATAGTTGCACTCTCATGCTTCACTTATATCTTTTTGAGAGTCTAATGAATAGCAATGGTAATATGCACGGGTTATGAATTTGGTCCTAATGTGATAGGTATTCAAGAGGGATATAATAAAAACTTTCATGTAGATCACTGAATATGATAAGTTTGATTCCTTGCAATAGTTTTGTGATATTAAGATGGTAATATGTGGGAGGTTCTAGTAGATCATTATGGTTTAGGAAGAATATTGGTGTTAAGGTTTGTGATTCCCGAAGCATGCACGTATGATCTGTCGTTATGCTAAGAAGTTGGAGCATGATTTATTATTGATTGTCTACCTTATGAGTGGCGGTCGGGGACGAGCGATGGTCTTTTCCTACCAATCTATCCCCCTAGGGGCATGCGTAGTAGTACTTTGCTTTGAGGGCTAATAAACTTTCGCAATAAGTATGTGAGTTCTTTATGACTAATGTGAGTCCATGGATTATACGCACTCTCACCTTTCCGCAATTTTCTAGCCTCTTCGGTACCATGCATTGCCCTTTCTCACATCGAGAGTTGGTGCAAAATTCGCCGGTGCATCCAAACCCCGTGATATGATAAGCTCTATCACACATAAGCCTCATTATATCTTCCTCAAAACAACCGCCATACCTACCTATCATGGCATTTCCATATCCATTCCGAGATATATTGCCATGCAACTTCCACCGTTCCGTTTTTATGACACACATCGTCATTGTCATATTGCTTTGCATGATCATATAGCTGACATAATATTTGTGGCCCAGCCACCGTTCATCATTTTTATACATGTTACGCTAGTATCATTGCACATCCTGGTACACCGCCAGAGGCATTCATATAGAGTCATATTTTTGTTCTAGTTTTGAGTTGTAATTTTCTTTTGAGTTGTAAGTAAATAGAAGTATGATGATCATCATTATTAGAGGATTGTCCCAATGAGGAAATAAAAAAAAGAAAAAAAAGAGGCCAAAAAGAGCCCATGAAAAAAAAGAAAAAAAAGAATGAAAGAAAAAGAAAAAATGAGAAAAGAAAAAAATGAGAGAAAAAGAGAGAAGGGGCAGTGTTACTATCCTTTTCCATACCCGTGCTTCAAAGTAGCACCATGTTTTTTCATATAGAGAGTCTCCTATTTTGTCACTTTCATATACTAATGGGAATTTTTCATTATAGAACTTGGCTTGTATATTCCAATGATGGGCTTCCTCAAATGCCCGAGGTCTTCATGAGCAAGCAAGTTGGATGCACACCCACTTAGTTTTCATGTTGAGCTTTCATACACTTATAGCTCTTAGTGCATCCGTTGCATGGCAATCCCTACTCCTCGCATTGACATCAATTGATGGGCATCTCCATAGCCCGTTGATTAGCCGCGTTGATGTGAGACTATCTTCTTATTTTTGACTTCCTCTTATTAATCTCTACCACCACATTCTATTTCACCCATAGTGCTATATCCATGGCTTGCGCTCATGTATTGCGTGGGGGTTGAAAAAGCTGAAGCGCGTTAAAAAGTATGAACCAATTGCTCGGCTTGTCATTGGGGTAGTGCATGATAAATACTTTGTGTTAAGAAGATGGAGCATGACAGGATTATATGATTTTGTAGGGATAACTTTCTTTAGCATTTTTATTTTGAAAGGCATGATTGTTTATTAGTATGCCTGAGTATTGATGTCTTTATATCAAACTATTGACTATTGCTTTGAATCATTTGGATCTCATTATTCATACCGTAAGAGAGATTACATGATGAAACGTGTTAGGTAGCATTCCACATCAAAAATTCTGTTTTTAACATTTACCTACTCGAGGACGAGCAGGAATTAAGCTTGGGGATGCTTGATACTTCTCCAACGTATCTATAATTTTTGATTGTTCCATGCTATTATAATATCAATCTTAGATGTTTTATATGCAATTATATATCATTTTTTGGGACTAACCTATAAACCTAGTGCCCAGTGCCAGTTGCTGTTTTTTGCTTGTTTTTGCCTTTTCAGAAAATCATTATCAAAAAGATTCCAAACGAGAAAAAACTTTGGATTAATTTTTTCTGGAGCAGAAGAGACCCACGAACCTTCGGGAGAAGACCAGAGGAGCCATGAGGGAGTGATACGTCCAATTTGCATCATGATTTCCTACTAATAATTATTATGTTTTTGATCATTATTTCACTTTATGGTACAATTCTTATGCCTTTTCTCTCTTATTTTGCAAGATTCACATGAAGAGGGAGAATGCCGACAGCTGGAATTCTAGACCTGAAAGGGGTGAAATAGAGATACCTATTCTGCACAACTCCAAATGACCTAAATATTTACGGAGAATTATTTTGGAATATATAAAAAATACTGGCAAAAGAATCAACAGAAGGGGGCCCACCAGGAAGCCACAAGCCTGGGGGGCGCGCCCTACCCCCTGGGCGCGCCCCTTGGAAGGCCTCTGCCCCCCTCCTTCTACTTTATGAATCCATTTGCCCTAGAAAAAATCAGAAGAAGACTTTCAGGATGAAGCACCACCGTCTCAAGGCGGAACTTGGGCAGGAGCTATTTTGCTCTCCGGCGGAGCGATTCCGCCGGGGATACTTCCCTCCGGGAGGGGGAAATCGAAGCCATCGACATCACTAACAATCCTCTCATCGTGGGAGGACCAATCTTCATCAACATCTTCACCAGAACCATCTCATCTCAAACCCTAGTTCATCCCTTGTATTCAATCTTTGTCTCAAAACCTCAGATTGGTACCTGTGGGTTGCTAGTAGTGTTGATTACATCTTGTAGTTGATGCTAGTTGGTTTATTTGGTGGAAGATTATATCTTCAGATCCTTAATGCTATTCAATACCCCTCTGATTAGGGATGTAAACGGATCGGATCGGATAATGCTTTTACCATATCCTTTACCATATTTTTTTGTCGGATTCGGAGCGGAGCGGATAATGACCGAATGCGGATTCGAATGCGGATTATATCGGAGTACGGATTCGGAGCAGAAGTGGAGCGGACTCAGATCGGAAACGGAAAAAACATATTGATGTAGATATTCTCCGCAATAGGATATTTCTACAGGCGATCTATATAGAGAAGAACAATACGTATATAAGTAACCAACCATTTTTTACTGCTTATAATGGGATTACTAGCTTACAAGCTGCAGCAAGCATGACTGATGGTTCTTGTACGTGCATGTTAACTAGTACAGTACATGTTCTTAATGGGATTAATAGCTTACATCACAGATTCATATAATCATATTGTTCTCTAATCAACCATAAAATAGGTTTAAGTAGTAGCTAAGTTAATTACTAAGTAGTACAGTACGTGTTCTTAAGTTTATTGGCTGTGCTTATACGTAAATGTAAGATTGTAATAAGAAATTAGTTATATTATATTTATATATGTGATTCTGAAAAGTGGACTATTTGGATATTTGGGCTAAACTTATCGGATAATCCTATTTGACAATGTCGGATAATCCTAAAAATATACCGGATAATCCATATCCGTCGGATATTGCCAATACCATATCCGCTACCATATCCGTCGGATATCCGGTTGACCAAAATCCGTATCCGCATCCATATCCGCCGGATTCTCGAAAGTGCATACCATATCCTTAAAAACGGATGCGGATGCGGATTCGGAACGGAAATTATCCGTACCATTTACATCCCTACCTCTGATCTTGAACATGAATATGATTTGTTAGTAATTACTTTTGTTCTTGTGGACATGGGAGAGGTCTTGTCATAAGTAATCATGTGAATTAGGTATTTGTTCGATATTTTGATGATATGTATGCTGTTGCTTCCTTTAGTGGTGTCGTGTGAATGTCGACTACATGCCACTTCACCATCTTTGGGCCTAAGGGAAGGCATTGTGGAGTAGTAATTAGATGATGGGTTGCTAGAGTGACATAAGCTTAAACCCTAATTTATGCGCTATTCCGTAAGGGGCTGATTTGGATCCATATGTTTCATGCTATGGTTAGAGTTATCTTAATTCTTCTTTCCTAGTTGCGGATGCTTGCGAGAGGGGGTAATCATAAGTGGGAGGCTTGTTCAAGTAAGAACAGCACCCAAGCACCGGTCCACCCACATATCAAATTATCAAAGTAGCGAATGCGAATCAAACAAACATGATGAAAGTGACTAGATGAAATTCCCATGTGTCCTCGAGAACGCTTTGCTTATTATACGAGTTCGTTCCGGCTTGTCCTTTGCTATAAAAAGGATTGGTCCACCTTGCTACACTTTATTATACTTGTTACTTGTTACGAATTATCTTGCTATCAAGACTATCTGTTACCTCTACTTTCAGTACTTGCAGAGAATACCTTGCTAAAAACCGCTTGTCATTTCCTTCTGCTCCTCGTTGGGTTTGACACTCTTACTTATTGAAAGGACTACGATTGATCCCCTATACTTGTGGGTCATCAAGACTCTTTTCTGGCGCCGTTGCCGGGGAGTGAAGCACCTTTGGTGAGTGGAATTTGGTAAGGAAACATTTATATTACGTGCTGAAATTTATTGTCACTTGTCACTATGGAAAGTAATCCTTTGAGGGGCTTGTTCGGGGTATCTTCACCTCGACCGAAAGCATTGAGAGTTGCTCCTCAACCTATTGAACCTACTTAAAATATTTATTATGAAATTCCTTCGGGTATGGTAGAGAAACTGTGTGACGCCCCTGCTCGCCTGTGCACTAATCATACACGCAAATGCACACGATCGAGACTAGAGACTCACGGGAAGATATCACAACACAACTCTAAACACAAATAAAAGTCATACAAGCTTTATATTACAAGCCAGGGGCCTCGAGGGCTCAAATACATAAGCTCGCGATCAAGCGTTAGCGGAAGCAAACACAATATCTGAGTACAGACATAAAAGGGAAACAAGGATGCCTTAAGAAGGCTAGCATAACAGCGACACTGATCGAAAAGGCACATGCCTCCTGCCTGGGAGCCTCCGAATCTACTCCTGGTCGTCGGTCTCCACGTAGTAGTAGGCTCCACCGGAAGTGTAGTAGCAGTCGTCGGCGGTAGCAGCTGGCTCCTGGGATCCGTCATCTGGTCGCAGCAATCGGGTATGGGGGAAAAGAATAGCAAAGCAACCGTGAGTACTCATCCAAAGTACTCGCAAGACTGACATGAGAACTATACTAAGTATGCATTGGTATCAAAGGAATGGGGCTATATCTTTGGACTAAACTGCAGAATTGCCAGAATAGAGAGGGGGCCTAGCCTAACGAAGACTAGCATCTTCAGCGTCTTGCAGCATTAGAAGAGTGCAGATTAGCATAATATAAAGTATCAAGCATGTAATAGCAAAGCCTAGAGATCCTTCCTCGACTCCCTGCGAGAAAGCGACCCCGGAGCTTACAGTTAAAGTAACATGTATTCAGTTCAAGTTGTAGTAGATTGGGATACAACACTGAGCGTCCTGTTACCGTGGACACGGCTATTCGAATAGATAACTTCCCTGCAGGGGTGCACTACTGTTAGCCAACACGCTCGATTAACCCTCGCCAGACACACTTTTCTCGGTCATGCCCGGCCTCGGCTGATCGACACGACGTAGTCCTACCTAGGCTCAACAGAGAGGTCCTCGCCGGTCTACATCCTAAGCGCTCAGGGGTCTTGGGCCATAGCCCTTAGCACTCCGGGGTTGTTGTGTGCAGGGTGGATACCAGCGCTAACGGCACGATCCGACCTAGCCACAATGCTGAACTGGACGTCTGACAGAGCTTTCGATTGATACATACGGCGCCGAGGGTCCCATAACCATTATCCCACGTGGTGGTAGTGCGTTTATGGCCAGCGGCCAACGCAGATCAAATACCCAAATCCGTTAGTGAATTATTAGGAGCTCGCGGTGACGATCAGTACTCCTGTCACCCCATCTCGAGGAAGTGCAACAAGGGTCAGGCCCATCCCTCTCTAGGGCGGTCTCTGCCTGCCCGGCCGCGCCTCATAATTATCTCGCGGGTACCCTCCAGGTCAACCCGACTAATCCAGAGACTGTTAGGAACTCAGGTCCACCTCAACCGGGGTGGTACCGCCTGTCCCTCCAGTCCCGCAGTAACATGTACATGGGGGCAACCTTTAAAGGTAACCGTGTGTCCGTAACATCAAGAGGGGGTAATCTGAGGAATCACCCTCGATGGATTCCTACTCGATGTAATCCGTCGAGGAGAACCAGCAGGAATCACCCTCGATGGTTCACACTTGAGGGGTTGCATGACAGAAGCATCATCGGAGGTGGTGGAAGCGGAATCACCCTCGGTAACCCACAACCGACTAGCTACGCTACAGAGATATCATCAGGAGTGAGGTAGGAGGTACCACCCTCGGCACTCGATAGTCGCTCTGCAGAGTCGTACAACTAAGGGGGTGTGCGGTGCTGTGTCGGTCTCGGCACATCGATCACATTGATCGAGTCGCTGGTGGTAAAGCATGGCAATACGGACAAGGGTGTGGGGCCTTTGATGGATCACTAACCAGCCTATACTAAGCATATAGGTCAACAGGTAAGGTAACAACAGCAAGTTACAAAATCAGGCTATGCATCAGAATAGGAGCATTCAATTAACAGTAGCAAAATCTAATGCAAGCATGGGGGAGAAGGAATGGGCGATATAGGAATGATCAAGGGGGTTTGCTTGCCAGGTTGCTCTGCAGGCGAAAAGGAATCTGCAACGATGTAGTCGATCCCCGGTTCATCAGCGGTCTCGGAGTCTACCGGAGAAGAAGAAGGGGATGAAACAATAAATACAATGCAAACAAATGCACACAGATGCTTGGCATGCCAATAGGCTGTGCTAGGGGTGCCCTAACGCAGTACTACACAAGTTAGTTAGAGTGGGAAACACCTGGAGGTGTTTTACCACCTCCGGGCAATTATCGGACAGATGAATCGGAGGGGAAAGTTAGATGTTCATCATGTTAGAGGGGTGTGGCAGGTATGTGGGTGTCATATTCGGATTCTTCATATTTTTCTGATCATTTTTCATATATAAATTATTTTCATCCGAGTTACGGTTTATTTTATATGATTTTTCAAAGTTTTATTGAATTTCTGGAATTATTTTATTTATTAAATCCGAATTATCCAAAACAGTGTATTGTGACGTCAGCATGACGTCAGCCTGGCGGCAGCGGTCAAACCCAGCTGACCAGAGTCAAACCTGACCAGTGGGACCCACATGTCAGTGACTATTTTAACTAACAGAGATTAATTTAACTAACTAATCCTAATTAACTTGTGGGACCCATCTGTCAGTGTCTAATATAATTAACAGATTAGTTTAATTTCAAATTAGTTTTAATTAAATGGGTGGGGCCCGTATGTCAGTGACTGGACCCAGCCCATTCAGCAGGTTGACTGGTCAACTGGGCCCAGTGGGACCCGCTGGCAGTGACTGGGCGCTGCCCAGTCAGCGAGTTGACCTGGTCAACTGGGCCCGTGGGTCCCAGCTGCCAGCGACCCAGGAGGGTCCACCGGTCAGGCCAGGTCAGCGGCGGTGCCGGCGACGACGCCGGCGACCAAATCCGTGGCGGCAGCACGCCGGAGTTGGCCGGAATCCGCGCACAGAGCCCCATTTGGCACGGGAGTAGGCGCATTCGAACGCCCGGGGTGTCGCGCGTCGGATGGCGGTGGTGGTAGCAGCGGGGTTGGCCGGAGTCGAGTGCTACGACGACGGCAGACGGCGGCGTGTTCGGGTGTGCTCCGTTTCGACGACGGAGGGTACGAGAAGCGGCGCTAGCGGGTGCAACGGCCTCCTGGGAGCCCCATGAGCAAGGCTGTGGCCTCGGACACGAGCTACGGCGGCCCTAGCTATGGCGGCGATGGAGCAGGCGGCGGCGAGCTACGGTGGTGGTGGCCGGGGTGGCTATAGGCGACCAGAGGGAGAGGGGAAGGGCGCATCTGGGGCGGTGGCTCACCGCGAGGTCGAGGAGAGGCTCGGGGAGGCCGGGGAGTTGCCGGAGCAGCGGGTCGAGGCAGCGGATCGGCTGTGGCCGGAGCAGAGGAAGACGAGGAGGGCGGCATCGGCGTTGCTTCCCGAGCACGATCCAGTGCGGTGGGCGATGTAGATGACCTCCACGGAGCGGCTAGACACCGTGGCGTGGCTCGGGGTGGCCGGTGGCCGCGTGGATGACGCCGGCACGACCATGGCTGCATCGGGCTCGCTGGAGGAAGAAGGGGGCGAGCGAGAGGAGGGGTTTCTGGGGGTCTAGGGTTTCGGGGAAGGAGAGAGAGGTCGAGGGGAGGTCCTTAACCATCGAGGGGACCGCGGGATGGCCGACAGCGAGGCGATCCGTACGCGGACGGCCATGGCGAGCTCGGCCTCCCCTGTTCTGGCGCGAGGAGGGACAAAGGCCGGCCAGGTGGGCTGGGCCTGGAACAGTCAAAGTGATGGGCCAGGTGCACAAGAGATTTTCCCCAATTTCTTTTCTGGAAATTAACTAGTTACTATTTTGCATTTAAATCAAATAGCAATTGATTTTTGTTAAATGTGGGACTTGCCACATAAATACTATGCATCATTTAGCACTGCCACAAAAAGTTTGGAAGCCAAATGATTAAATTTGGATTTTCCATAAAGGAAATGGCATTTAAAATGCTGGCTTGGCACTGTTTTAAATTGGTTAGGGCCATTTAAATAATTCTATTAATGTTGATTTTATTTTTATAATTGCTTTGGGATTATTTGCAATATTATGAGCTATTTTGTTTAATTATTTGAAGAAGTTTTTATTTGGCTTGTATTTGAATTTTGAATTGAAGCTGAATTACTTGGTAATGCAACTTAATGAATATTATCATGATGACATGGCAATTTAATTAGCTTAATGACACGGTTGAGATCTGGGGATGTTACAAACTGCTAGCTAATCCTTATGTAGGAGATGGAACGGTACATCCTGATATGCACCTGATATATGTGGATGAAATTTGTGGATTGTTTAAGCTTGCAGGTTTATCCGGAGATGGAGTTAAGAATAAAGTATTCCCTTTATCTTTGGAGGGAAAGGCATTGACATGGTATAGGCTATGTGATGATACTGAAACATGGGACTGGAACCGGTTGAAGTTGGAATTACACCAGAAATTTTATCCTATGCATTTGGTTCATCGTGATCGGAATTATATATATAATTTTTGTCCTCGTGAAGGAGAAAGTATCGCTCAAGCTTGGGGGAGGCTTAAGTATATGTTGCACACATGCCCCAATCATGAGCTCTCAAGAGAAATAATTCTTCAAAACTTTTATGCTCGGCTTTCTCATAATGATCAATCCATGCTCAATACTTCTTCTGCTGGTTCCTTTATGAAGAGTACTATTGAATTCAGATGGGATCTTCTGGAAAGAATTAAATGTAACTCGGAAGATTGGGAAATCGACAAAGGTAATGAGTCGGGTATAAATCTTGAGTTTGATTGTGTTAAATCTTTTATGGAAACCGATGCTTTTCACAAGTTTAGTACTAAATATGGACTTGATTCTGAGATAGTAGCTACCTTTTGTGAATCTTTTGTTGCTCATGTTGATCCCCCTAAGGAGAAATGGTTTAAATATCATCCACCTATTGAATTGAATGAAGAACCTGTTAGTGTTAAAGAAGAAACAATTGTTTACCATGTTGATCCAGTTGTGTCTACTGATTATATTGAGAAACCTCCTTTCTCTGTTTGGATTAAGGAACATGCTAAAGCTTCGACTGTGGTTAATAAAAGTAATATTAGAGCACCTAGACCTTCTGAACAAATTAAAGTTGAACCTAATATTGCAATGGTTAAAGATCTTTTGGTTGATAATATTGATGGACATGTCATATATTTCTGTGATGAAGCAACTAGGATTGCTAAGCCAGACAGTAAAGATAAAAACAAACTTGTAATTGGCATGCCTGTTATATCTGTTAAAATTGGAGATCATTGCTATCATGGTTTGTGTGATATTGGTGCTAGTGTGAGTGCTATTCCGTTTACTCTCTATCAAGAAGTCATGAATGATATTGCGCATGTTGAGATTGAAGATATTGATGTTACTATTAAGCTTGCAAATAGAGATACTATTTCACCGCTTGGGATTGTTAGAGATGTTGAAGTCTTGTATGGTAAGATCAAATACCCTACTGATTTTCTTGTTCTTGGATCACCAAAAGATGATTTTTGCCCCATTATATTTGGTAGACCTTTCTTGAATACTGTTAATGCCAAGATTGATTGCACTAAAGAAATTGTCAGTGTTAATTTTGGTGAGATGTCTCATGATTTTAATTTCTCTAAGCTTCGTAGACAACCTCATGATAAAGAATTACCTAATAAGGATGAAATTATTGGTCTTGCTTCTATTGCTGTGCCTCCTACTGACCCATTAGAACAATATTTGCTAGACCATGAGAATGATATGAATATGAATGAAAGAAATGAAATAGATGAGATGTTCTTTAAACAAGCACCTATCCTGAAACATAATTTGCCTGTTGAAACCTTAGGAGATCCACCTCCACTCAAGGGTGATGTAACATCCCAAAATTCTAAATTTTGGAATGTTATATTAATTAAATAAATATGATTGATTTTTTGATTGTTTGTTTGACTGTAGAGTGATTGATTGTGTGAAACTGAGTGAAATTTGAAACTTTTTGAAAGTTGAATGAGAGGGAATGAAATGACTTTCCCAAACTTTCACTTTGCATTTTGATCTCCATGAATTCAAATTCATTTCAAATGCAAAACCCTAGAGTGAAGACAACATGGCCTCTTCCATTTGAAATGAAAAGGGTTTTTGAAAAGATTTGAATTCCATCTGAAAGTAGTTCAAATTCATAAACTTTATGCAACCCAATGATCCTCATGAGAGAAGATAAAATGACTTCTTCAAAGATGAGTTGGAAGTTTAAAATAAACAATTTGAAAAGACCTTTGAAGTTATTTGAAACCCACTTTCATTTTGAAGTTATTTGAATTTCCAAATTTCAAATTCTCTGAAAGTTATTCAAAATGAGAGAAGTAATATGACACTTCAAATATTCAGAGGCATTTGAAATATATTTGGCCAAGTAAAAACAGAAAAGAATTCCAAATGGTTTGAAATTCAAATTCAAATTCATTTGAGGGTTTTTATCAAATTATTTTTCTCCAAAAAGAAAATATATGGAAATAAGGGTAAAATGATTCCCTTCAACAGAAAAATGGAGAAAAGTAAATTTGAAATCATTTTGGTATTTTAAAATATTTTTATTTGATTTTAATGCAACAGTAGCACTATTTGCATTATTTGAATTTTTGTACAATTTATTTTGACTTGAGAAATAGTCCATGTTTTAGGTAATCTTTTTCTGAAAATTTTGATATATTATATGCCTATGTAGAATTGTGTTACTTTCCTTTTATTCTTTTGTTTCTCTGCCTTATTGAAAAAAAAACTGTTTGGCCGAAGCCCAACAGCGCCGAGGCCCACCTCTCCCTCTCTCTCTCTCACCACAGCCCAGTAGCGGCCTGCCTCGCCTGACCGCTACGCCTCGGCCGCCCGTTCCATCGCCCACCCCTCACCGACGCCGACAGGCGGACCCCACACCTTCCCTAACCCCTCGGCTAGGGCACACCATGCCAGAGCACGCCCGACACGCCGCCGGATCCCGGATTCGTCGGGATTGCAATCCCGAGCTGCCCCCTTCTGCAAGAAGATTTCCTATAAATACCTAGCTAAACCCTCTCCCGAACCCCCTAAAACCCCTCGTCGAAACCCACCCTAGCTCGCGCCCTCACCATTTGGATCTCCGCCACCGAAGCTTCGGCCGCCGTCGTTTTCGTCACCGGTGAGCCCCGTTGGGACCCTTCCTCTACTTTCCCAACTCCCCTCGACTTTCCGCTTCGGTTTGACATGTTTTTGACCCTCCGTTTCAACCGCAACCACCTCCCCAACCTCGCGCGCCCTCGCCGGAGTTCGCAGAGCTCCCAACCTTCTCCGTCGTCGCCTCGACGCCGTCCGTCGTCCCCGAGCTCCACCAACACCACCTACGAGAGCGGCGTGAAGCGCCGCATCCGCCCGACCTCTCCTCCACCGTCGACGAGCACCGCAGCACCTCCGCCGCCGACGCCCGACGCCACGCTCGCCGTCGTCTTCGTCCTGCCGCCCGTGGTAAGCCGCCGTCGTTTCCCTCCGTTCAATCTAGATTGTAGGGCCTAGATTCGATCTGTTTTTTTAGGCCGAACCATTTTCCATTAATTAGCGGTCGTTCGCTAGAATATCTACACAACGAACACCCAGCAGCCGTCCGATCGAGATCTAACTGTCCAGGTTAGATCTGTTTTTTTTCCTCGCCGAACCATTTTCTGTTAATGTTCGGCCATCCGTCGCTTAGTTCCGCAGCGCGATTCCACCAGCCAACCACATTGCACCACTTAGCGGTGGCCGATCTGAAGCGTTTTTCTTTTTCTATTTTCTGTTTTTATTTTCAGAATATGTTTCTGTTTTAGATTGCTTATATCTTTTATGTTTTAAATCCTCTTTGAGTGATTCTTTTTGCATTAGATTAAGAATTTAATCTAGTTTCTGTAGACACCAAGTTTGGCCATGTTTGAAAATATTAAATTTGATTTTGCATGAATTTGCTTCAAACCTTGTTTTGTGAATATCTTGAGTTTAAAAATAGCTATTTAGTTAATTCTTTTTGCTAGTGATCACTTGATATTTTGTCTAAACAGTAGGTTTTTGAAAATTAGTTTTTGTTTATTTTAAATTATGGTTTTAGGTGAAACAGTATTGTTTTACATAGTTTAGTGCTTTTTCCTTTTCCCTTAGTATTTAATTGTTTTTAACTAAAACCTTTTGGTTTTTTTGACAAATTTAGTTTTGTTTTTGTTAGTTAACAGTAGACAATTTTATTTTTATTTTAAAAATTTATTTTCTTTAGTTTTGTTGTAAAACTTTGTTAGGTCATAAATAGGGTTTTATAAAAGCTTTTTATTTGTTTCTTTTTCTAGTAAAATTTTACGAAAAATACTTTCTGTTAACTTAGTTATTTTATATTTTCTTTTCTGCTAATTTATTAGTTTAGAGCTTTATTTTGCTGTTAAGTTCTATGTAGGACAAAATTATTTTTATTGTTTGTAGTAAAGTCTTAGACTTTTCCTTAGTAGTTTTTCTCATAGTTTTCCTTGAAGTTTCTTTGGATTTTATTTGGGTTTTATTATTTGATTTCTTTGTTGTTTTAATTGTTTATTGATAACTATGATTGCCAAAAATTGCTTGCTAGAATGATTGCTTATGTGAATGCAATGTTTGACTATATAGATTTTTCTTCGGAGAGTGACAAATAGTACTATCAGGATTTCTCTGAGAGGGTTATAATATTCATCAAGTAATACCGGGCAAGTTCACTTTGACCATATTTTCATACCTATGTTTTTATTGCATTTAGTGTCACCATCTCACCATTTCCTCCAGTAGTATATTGAATCTTGTAGTTGAGTAGAAGCATGAGGTAGGAACCCACACCCCTGTTACCAAGCCCAGGAGGTTGTTTAGTTTTAATGCTACGCTAAAGTAGACGGGGTTTGGTATGAGTGCCCGGGAGTGGTGTGAGAAGGACTCTACGTCAATGATGACAACTTCGTGATGGCATCTGCAAGGACTACATCTTCAAGGCCTCAAGATTTCGAGACTCGAGACAAGATTTCAATACACACTACTGGGTGAAGGATGGATTTGATGGGCACCCTGGAGCAACCAGTGGATGGCCGGGATGCATGGAGAAGTGCCATGACATCTTGCGGAAAGCTTCACCCAGACTCAAAGAGACAGAAGAATACTTCATGCCCGGAAGCTTACCTGTGCAACCACAAGTCATTATGTGCTCTGGCTTGGTTGACCTTAGTTGTGACTCTGGCTGGGACGGTGCTAGCAGATGTAGAACTACGGTAGGATTGGATGAGCACCGGACAGTGGTGATAGGAACCCTTCGGAAGACCATGTTTCGGTCGTCTTGTTCTCAAACACCCTGAAGTGCGAGAACGTAAAAAGAGGGATCGAATCTTATGGGTAAAGTGCACAACACTCTGCATAGTTAAAACCTAATCGATTAGCCGTGTCCCCGGTTACAGACAATTTGAGCCTCTGGACTTGGATCTATCTCGGAACTCTCAACACCGGACTGATAACTAATTGTGGGCAACATATGATACTTATGGGGAGACATCGGTTGGCGGAACCATGTCATAGTAGATAACTCTGTAGGGAAGACTCCTGATTTATTCCTTTGTTGTAGGGAAAATAAAACCAGATTTTACGCAAACAAAACTCAGACACAGAGCCACAATGCCATATTGCATATAGAATAGTTTTATCATCTACTTTTCTTGTGGTGATCTTGCCGGTACATTCGATGTACTGACCTACACGGCTGCAACGTATCATGTTGCAGGATTTCTATGACGAGTAAGAGTTACGATATAGGGTTACGGTCTACACTCAACCTGCCGATGGCATTGATGGGACTCCACACCCGGTTGACTATTTCCGCTGAGACTTATGAGGTATATATCAGTTTTACGTTATTTATACATGTGATTGCACTTTGATATATACATTGATGTACTGTGTGTGCCAGCATACCGATCCAGGGATGGCACAGATACACAGAGGCTTGACCGTTTGAGGTCGGGTCGCTATAGAGATGGTATCAGAGCACATGTTGACTGTAGGACGTGACCCTAGAAAATGGCTTAGAATTAGGAAGACCTCAATAGGAATAACTTTTACTACTCTCGTATTATTCTACTTTCGTAACCTCTGAATTCTTTTACTAAGCTTTCCTTATTTCAACTTATAGATGGAGAGCTACATCCTGAATGAAAGAGGACACTACGAGGATGTTCTTGGTGGCCCATTCCTTGTGGAGCTAGTCAGACTGCTGAAGCTGCCGATACCCGAGATCAAGGCCACTAAGAGGACAACTGGATCATGGGGCATCAAGACTCAGGTGTTTGGACGCAAGGAGCACCCCAAGACTGGAGACATCAGCTTTGGAACGTTAAATCGTGACTGTGATATGGGCATAAGCACTGCCGTCCATGATGCTATTGCACTACTGTGCTATCATCATCGTGCTGCTCTAAGCACTCACTACTTTGGAAAGGTCGGATGGCAGAAGGAAGATGGAGCCACTATTGCCTTGACCAATGAGCAGAAGATGAAGTTTGCACCACTGTTGGTGTATAATCAGGAGTTGGAGCAATACGTCAAGAACCTGCAGATGGACCTTCTGGAAGCATTATTTGACAAGGAAGCCCTGCATGAAGAGCTCAAGATTCAGAAGACGAAGGTAGCCAAGTTGGAGGAAGAGAACCTTGAGATCCAGAAGAATCGTCAGGAGCTGAAGAATAGCAGGACCATGGCTCATGCCAAAGATGTTGAGATTCAGAAGCTCAAGAAACAACTCCAGGAAATACAAGGACGTCACAAGAAACTCCGTGTCGATAGAGATAATCTGGCAGAAGAACTGGAGAATATCAAGAAGGCCATTGGAGACAAGGATACCCTAGCTTAGTAGTAGCCCCACCATGAGAGAATAAAGATGAACGTTTTTGCAATTTGAAGTATTCGACCATACCAACCTATGTGGGTGGCGATACTATAGGATTGATTGAATGCATGAATACTTGGTTGATGTTATATTTTGTGTTTATTGAATGGTTGGATGTATTATATCTTCATATACTATATTCGTAGGCTTGTATTTATTTCAACCTTGAGAGATGTGATTTACGGAAGGATCACAGAAGGCCTTCATATGGGAGAAGCATCAGCATTGGAAACTCCTGAGCATTGAAGACCTGAAGAAAAGAAGACTTTGTAACGAAACCGTAGTAAAACGAGACCATTACAAACGGTAGAACTTTGAGTTGGGATTTGTTTGATTGATTGATTGTGTGAGTATCTCTCTTCCTCTCTATTCTCATCCCAAAACCCTTGGACTCAATAGATGATGAAGGAAGATGAACTCGTATTCTCTGGACCGATGACTCGGTTGGAGGTAGAGCTATGGATTCAAAACATGGAGAATCATTTCGGAAGCAATTTGGTTGCAAGGAAGTATGAGGTTCAATACGCTCTTCAGTACTTTACAGAAAGTGCTGCGACCTAGTTGAGAATGCATCAAGCCATACAAGGATGTAATGGAGCAAAAACTTGGGGGGAATTCAAGAAGACTCTGCTAAGATCCCGTCTCATCCCGAAGCATTATGATAACCCGATGAAGAAACCTTGTGCCTGCGTGATTTGTGGAGAAATAAGACACACGCAGGAAGAACACAAGGATGGATGCCCTAATTGTGAAGGAAAGCACCCAGAGGAAGAATGCCCGACTAGGCAGGTGACTTGTTTCTTGTGTGAAGGAACTGACCACTATCCGGCTCAGTGTCACATTCACCCCATGGTGCAACAAACTGTCCGGAAGCAGAAAGAAGGAATGAAAGAAGACCTCCGGGAAGGTATGGAAGTACCTGTGGTGAAGGATGCTGTGATGGACACAAATGGAGGAAAGCCAATCAAAGCTTGCACCAAGTCGTGTTATGCATGTGGAGAAGAAGGACACATCTCTCAGTATTGCACGAAGAAGGGAACTGAGCATCTTGAGTTCCCGACAGCAGAAGTGGAGTATGACCCACAAGAAATAGAGGATCTAATTGGTATGAAGAAGTCCACGAAGAGGAAACAAAGACCTCCCCGGAACAACCCATTTTCTGCAGAAAAGGACCTGAGTCATATCATATGTTTCAAGTGCAAGAAGTCAGGTCACTATTTCGATAGATGTCCAGAAAAGAAGCTAAAAATCCAAGGAGCCTACATAATCACAAAGAAACCCCGAGACATGTCGGAAATCATTTGTTTTCGCTGCAAGGAGGCAGGACATTTTGCCAGGGAATGTTCAGATAAGAAGAAAGCTGGAGCTGAGTAGATGAGATTTTGATAATGATAATAAGTGTAATAGGAAGCACTCTTATTTTTCATGAGGATATGGAGTTGAATTATATAATGGAAGTCTCAGATATTGTAATGGTTCATGAATCAATAAAAATAATGGTGTCCTAATCGTAATTGTCGTATTGTATGTTACTGTGACCATGTTCAGAGATATGAAGAATAAGACCTATGGATGGACTAGTACATTTCATTTTAAGTGTGGTAGTAATCGGTAAAACCACCGAAACAAAGGAGAATAATGTATCGTTCATGCCAAGGAGTTTGGATAAATGAATAAAGATGAAAGTAATGCTTGACCATACCAAACTATGTGGATGGCAGCATTGGTAATAAAGTACTTTTAAATTTGGAGTTTTGAGAAGTGATTAAAGGTGTAAAAAAGGATATGATTTATGGATGAACCAGTGCATATTATTTTAATGGTGATACTATTCTGTGTGAACACTTGACCAATGGAAAGGAAAATGTATTCCACAGAGTGGAGTTTGGACCAAATAAGTTTGAAGTCTATTTTGGTATGTTGGTTGCCCCAAGAGTATGAAGGAATGAAGTATTATTGGATTTAAAGAAGGTGTAATGTTAAGATATGGTACATTTGTAACTCTAAGGATGAGTTAAAGCTGTACAAGTGTTGAAGTGCGCCCATAACCCACAGGCCCAGGAATTAATAAGGATTTGGAAGAAGTTGTGATTTGATCAGCGTACGTTTCTTAGTAGGTTACGTAAAACCCGAGAGTTGTGAAGAGACGATAGATGCTTTATTCAGCTTGCAGAATTAATGGATTTATCCGAACTCAGTTCGTCGACAAGAGAAACTTCTGCAATGCTTGTGAGGATGCCCAAGTGTTAGAATACGTGATTCAGTGTCTGTGTATGTGGTAATGGTTCAAGTACGGGATGGATTGGCCCCCATAACGGAGACTTTTATCATGGACTATCATATGTGGATAGAAAATCAGAGAGCCTTAAAACCCTAGAGGAGTGTCGACACGATAAGCCAAAATCCCTTAGAATGGCAGAACGATGGAACCCCGTACGGGCAACCATTGCCAATCGTAGGTGATACGGTAAGATTCAACCCAGACCATTTCCTGCAGGAAAAACCATTATCTGTTGACCACCATGAGAATTCCGATAGTAGTTAGAATTGACGACAGGCCTGTCAGCTAGAAGACCCAGTCTCGGGAACAGTCTTAATTTGATGAAAGGACCCGGGATTTTGGGAAAAGAGGTTATGCCCTTACCGGAAGAGCACCAGTGAAGGAATTATTCCGAAGGATATGAGCAGACAGACACCGTCAACCCAAAGGAAAGAAATACCGGAGTTTGATGGACCCATGACCATCATTTTAAGTGTGGTAGCACCCCAGACTTTCCGATCAATGGATTTGCTGGAAGACCCCAACCCCTAACCTTTTCTTGCTAGCCTCTCCGAATCTCGAGGACGAGATTCATTTTAAGTGTGGTAGGTTTGTAACATCCCAAAATTCTAAATTTTGGAATGCTATATTAATTAAATAAATATGATTGATTTTTTGATTGTTTGTTTGCTATTGAGTGATTGATTGTGTGAAACTGAGTGAAATTTGAAACTTTTTGAAAGTTGAATGAGAGGGAATGAAATGACTTTCCCAAACTTTCACTTTGCATTTTGATCTCCATGAATTCAAATTCATTTCAAATGCAAAACCCTAGAGTGAAGACAACATGACCTCTTCCATTTCAAATGAAAAGGGTTTTTGAAAAGATTTGAATTCCATCTGAAAGTAGTTCAAATTCATAAACTTTATGCAACTCAATGATCCTCATGAGAGAAGATAAAATGACTTCTTCAAAGATGAGTTGAAAGTTTAAAATAAACAATTTGAGAAGCCCTTTGAAGTTATTTGAAACCCACTTTCATTTTGAAGTTATTTGAATTTCCAAATTTCAAATTCTCTGAAAGTTATTCAAAATGAGAGAAGTAATATGACACTTCAAATATTTAGAGGCATTTGAAATATATTTGGCCAAGTAAAAACAGAAAAAAATTCCAAATGGTTTGGAATTCAAATTCAAATTCATTTGAGGGTTTTTATCAAATTATTTTTCTCCAAAAAGAAAATATATGGAAATAAGGGTAAAATGAATCCCTTCAACGGAAAAATGGAGAAAAGTAAATTTGAAATCATTTTGGTATTTTAAAATATTTTTATTTGATTTTAATGCAACAGTAGCACTGTTTGCATTATTTGAATTTTTGTAGAATTTATTTTGACTTGAGAAATAGTCCATGTTTTAGGTAATCTTTTTCTGAAAATTTTGGTATATTATATGCCTATGTAGAATTTTGTTTTTACTTTCCTTTTATTCTTTTGTTTCTCTGCCTTATTGAAAAAAAAACTGTTTGGCCGAACCCAACAGCGCCGAGGCCCACCTCTCCCTCTCTCTCTCTCTCTCACCACGGCCCAGCAGCGGCCTGCCTCGCCCGACCGCTACGCCTCGGCCGCCCGTTCCATCGCCCACCCCTCACCGATGCCGACAGGGGGACCCCACACCTTCCCTAACACCTCGGCCACGGCACGCCGTGCCAGAGCACGCCCGACACGCCGCCGGATCCCGGATTCATCGGGACCGCAATCCCGAGCTGCCCCCTTCCGCACGAAGATGTCCTATAAATACCTAGCTAAACCCTCTCCTGAACCCCCTAAAACCCCTCGTCGAAACCCACCCTAGCTCGCGCCCTCGCCATTTGGATCTCCGCCACCGAAGCTTCGACCGCCGTCGTTTTCGTCGCCGGTGAGCCCCGTTGGGACCCTTCCTCTACTTCCCCAACTTCCCTCGACTTGCCGCTTCGGTTTGACATGTTTTTGACCCTCCGTTTCAACCGCAGCCACCTCCCCAACCTCGCGCGCCCTCGTCGGAGTTCGCAGAGCACCCGAGCTCCGCCGTTGTCGCCTCACCGCCGTTCGTCGTCCCCGAGTTCCACCAACACCACCTATGAGAGCGGCGTGAAGCGCCGCATCCGCCCGACCTCTACTCCACCGCCGACGAGCACCGCCGCACCTCCGCCGCCGACACCCGACGCCACGTTTGCCATCGTCTTTGTCCTGCCGCCCGTGGTAAGCCGCCGTCGTTTCCCTCTGTTCGATCTAGATTGTAGGGCCTAGATTAGTTCTATTTTTTCTTTTAGGCCGAACTGTTTTCCATTAATTAGCGGCCGTTCGCTAGAATATCTTCACAACGAACACCCAGCAGCTGTCCGATCGAGATCTAACCGTCCAGGTTAGATCTGTTTTTTTTATTTTCCTCGCCGAACCGTTTTCTGTTAACGTTTGGCCATCCGTCGCTTAGTTCTGCAGCGCGATTCCGCCAGCCAACCACATTGCGCCACTTGGCGGGGGCCGATCCGAAGCGTTTTCTTTTTATATTTTCTGTTTTTATTTTCAGAATATGTTTCTGTTTTAGATTGCTTATATCTTTTATGTTTTAAATCCTTTTTGAGTGATTCTTTTTGCATTAGATTAAGAATTTAATCTAGTTTCTGTAGACATCAAGTTTGGCAATGTTTGAAAGTTTGAAATTTGATTTTGCATGAATTTGCTTCAAACCTTGTTTTGTGAATATCTTGATTTTAAAAATAGATATTTAGTTAATTATTTTTGCTAGTGATCACTTGATATTTTGTATAAACAGTAGGTTTCTGCAAATTAGTTTTTGTTTATTTTAAATTAGGGTTTTAGGCGAAACAGTACTGTTTTACATAGTTTAGTGCTTTTTTCCTTTTCCCTTAGTATTTAATTGTTTTTAACTAAAACCTTTTGTTTTTTTTGAAAAATTTAGTTTTGTTTCTATTAGTTAATAGTAGACAATTTTATTTTAATTTTAAAAATTTATTTTCTTTAGTTTTGTTGTAAAACTTTGTTAGGTCATAAATAGGGTTTTATAAAAGCTTTTTATTTGTTTCTTTTTGCTAGTAAAATTTTACGAAAAATACTTTCTGTTAACTTAGTTATTTTATATTTTATTTTCTGCTAATTTATTAGTTTAGAGCTTTATTTTTCTGGTAAGTTCTATGTAGGACAAAATTATTTTTATTGTTTGTAGTAAAGTCTTAGACTTTTCCTTAGTAGTTTTTCTCATAGTTTTCCTTGAAGTTTCTTTGGATTTTATTTGGGTTTTATTATTTGATTTCTTTGATGTTTTAATTGTTTATTGATAACTATGATTGCCAGAAATTGCTTGCTAGAATGATTGCTTATGTGAATGCAATGTTTGACTATATAGATTTTTCTTCGGAGAGTGACGAATAGTACTATCAGGATTTCTCTGAGAGCGTTATAATCTTCATCAAGTAATACCAGGCAAGTTCACTTTGACCATATTTTCATACCTATGTTTTTATTGCATTTAGTGTCACCATCTCACCATTTCCTCCAGTAGTATATTGAATCTTGTAGTTGAGTAGAAGCATGAGGTAGGAACCCACACCCCTGTTACCAAGCCCGGGACGTTGTTTAGTTTTAATGCTACGCTAAAGTAGACGGGGTTTGGTATGAGTGCCCGGGAGTGGTGTGAGAAGGAGGACTCTACGTCAATGACGACAACTTCATGATGGCATCTGCAAGGACTAGATCTTCAAGGCCTCAAGATTTCGAGACTCGAGACAAGATTTCGATACACACTACTGGGTGAAGGATGGATTTGATGGGCACCCTGGAGCAACCAGTGGATGGCCGGGATGCATGGAGAAGCGCCATGACATCTTGCGGAAAGCTTCACCCAGACTCAAAGAGACGGAAGAATACTTCATGCCCGGAAGCTTACCTGTGCAACCGCAAGTCATTATGGCCTCTGGCTTGGTTGACCTTAGTTGTGACTTTGGCTAGGACGGTGCTAGCAGATGTAGAACTACGGTAGGATTGGATGAGCACCGGACAGTGGTGAGAGGAACCCTTCGAAAGACCATGTTTCGGTCGTCTTGTTCTCAAACACCCTCAAGTGCGAGAACGTAAAAAGAGGGATCGAATCTTGTGGGTAAAGTGCACAACACTCTGCAGAGTTAAAACCTAATCGATTAGCCGTGTCCCCGGTTACGAACAATTTGAGCCTCTGGACTTGGATCTATCTCGGAACTGTCAACACCGGACTGATAACTAATTGTGGGCAACATATGATACTTGCGAGGAGACATCGGTTGGCGGAACCATGTCATAGTAGATAACTCTGTAGGGAAGACTCCTGATTTATTCCTTTGTTGTAGGGAAAATAAAACCAACTTTTACGCAAACAAAACTCAGACACAGAGCCACAATGCCATATTGCAGATAGAATAGTTTTTATCATCTGCTTTTCTTGTGGTGATCTTGCCGGTACATTCGATGTACTGACCTACACGGCTGCAACATATCATGTTGCAGGATTTCTACGATGAGTAAGAGTTACGATATAGGGTTACGGTCTACACTCAACCTGCCGATGGCGTTGATGGGACTCCACACCCGGTTGACTGTTTCCGCTGAGACTTATGAGGTATATATCAGTTTTACGTTATTTATACATGTGATTGCACTTTGATATATACATTGATGTACTGTGTGTGCCAGTATACCGATCCAGGGATGGCACAGATACACAGAGGCTTGACCGTTTGAGGTCGGGTCGCTACAGGTGATCATGTGTTTGAATTAAAGCAATTACCTGACACACTTAAATATGCCTATCTTGGTGAAAAGAAGATATATCCTGTTATTATTAGTGCTAACCTTTCAGAGCATGAAGAAAAGAGATTACTTAAAACTCTGAAGAAGCACCATGCTGCTATTGGATATACTCTCGATGATCTTAAGGGCATTAGTCCCACTTTGTGTCAGCATAAAATTCATATGGAGCCAAATGCTAAACCCGTTGTTGATCATCAAAGAAGGCTGAATCCTAGAATGAAGGATGTGGTAAGAACTGAAATATTAAAGCTTCTAGAAGTAGGTATAATTTATTCCATAGCTGATAGTAGATGGGTAAGTCCTGTTCATTGTGTTCCTAAGAAAGGAGGTATTACCGTTGTTCCTAATGATAAAAATGAACTTATTCCACAAAGAATTGTAACTGGTTATAGGATGGTAATTGATTTCAGGAAATTAAACAAAGCTACTAGGAAAGATCATTACCTCTTGCCTTTTATTGATCAAATGTTAGAAATATTATCTAAACATACACACTTTTGCTTCCTAGATGGTTATTCTGGTTTCTCTCAAATACTTGTGTCACCTGAAGATCAAGAGAAAACCACATTTACTTGTCCTTTTGGAACTTATCCTTATCGTCGTATGCCTTTTGGTTTATGTAATGCACCTGCTACCTTTCGAAGATCTATGACTGCTATATTCTTTGACTTTTGTGAAAAGATTGTTGAGGTTTTCATGGATGATTTTTCCATTTACGGAACTTCTTTTGATGATTGCTTGAGCAACCTTGATCGAGTTTTGTAGAGATGTGAAGAAACTAATTTTGTCTTGAATTGGGAGAAGTGCCACTTTACGGTGAATGAAGGTATAGTTCTTGGGCATAAAAATTTCTGAAAGAGGTATTGAAGTTGATAAAGCTAAAGTTGATGCTATTGAGAAAATGCCATGTCCTAAAGATATCAAAGGTATAAGAAGTTTCCTCGGTCATGCTGGTTTCTATAGAAGGTTTATAAAAGATTTCTCTAAAATTTCTAGGCCTCTTACCAATCTTTTGCAAAAAGATGTTCCATTTGTTTTTGATGATGATTGTGTAGAAGCCTTTGAAATACTTAATAAAGCCTTAATTTCTGCACCTATTGTTCAACCACCTGATTGGAACCTTCCCTTTGAAATTATGTGTGATGCTAGTGATTATGCTATTGGTGTTGTTCTAGGACAAAGAGTTGATAAGAAATTAAATGTTATCCACTATGCTAGTAAAACTCTAGACAGTGCTCAACGGAATTATGCTACTACTGAGAGAGAATTTTTAGCAGTTGTGTTTGCCTGTGATAAATTCAGATCTTACATTGTTGATTGCAAATTTACTATTCACACTGATCATGCTGCTATTAAACATCTTATGGAAAAGAAAGATGCTAAACCTAGACTTATTAGGTGGGTTCTTCTGCTACAAGAATTTGATTTGCATATTGTTGATAGAAAGGGAGCTGAGAATCCCGTAGCTGATAATTTTTCTAGAATGGAAAATGTTCTTGATGACCCACTTCCTATTAATGATGATTTTCCTGATGAACAGTTAGCTGTGATAAATGCTTCTTATAATACTCCTTGGTTTGCAGACTATGCTAATTACATCGTTGCTAAATATAAACCACCTAGTTTCACGTACCAATAAAACAAAAAGTTTTTCTTTGATTTAAGACATTACTTTTGGGATGACCCACACTTATATAAAGAAGGAGTAGATGGTATTATTAGATGTTGTGTACCTGAGCATGAACAGGAACAAATCCTACGTAAGTGTCACTCTGAGGCATATGGAGGACACCATGCGGGAGACAGAACTGCACACAAGGTATTACAATTTGGTTTTTATTGGCCTACTCTTTTCAAAGATGCACGTAAGTTTGTCCTCTCTTGTGATGAATGTCAAATAATTGATAATGTTGGTAGACGTCTGGAAATGCCTATGAATTATTCACTTGTTATTTAACCATTTGATGTTTGGGGTTTTGATTATATGGGACCTTTTCCTAAATCCAATGGGTATACTCATATTTTAGTTGCTGTTGATTACGTTACTAAGTGGGTAGAAGCTATTCCAACTAGTAGTGCTGATCATAACACTTCTATTAAAATGCTTAAAGAAGTTATATTCCCGAGGTTTGGAGTCCCTAGATATTAATGACTGATGGTGGTTCACATTTTATTCATGGTGCTTTCCGTAAGTTGCTTGCTAAATATGATGTTAACCATAGAATTGCATCTCCTTATCATCCTCGGTCTAGTGGTCAAGTTGAACTAACTAATAGAGAAATAAAATTGATTTTGCAAAAGACCGTTAATAGATCCAGAAAGAATTGGTCTAAGAAACTTGATGATGCATTATGGGCTTACAGAACTGCTTATAAAAATCCTATGGGTATGTCTCCATATAAAATGGTTTATGGAAAAGCATGTCATTTACCTCTTGAGTTAGAACATAAAGCATATTGGGCAATTAAAGAACTTAAATATGATTTTTAACTTGCCGGTGAAAAGAGGTTATTTGATATTAGCCCTCTAGATGAATGGAGAACCCAAGCTTATGAAAATGCCAAGCTGTTTAAAGAAAAAGTTAAAAGATGGCATGATAAGAGAATTCAAAAATGGGAATTCAAAGTAGGTGATCATGTTCTATTATACAATTCTCGTTTAAGATTTTTTGCAGGAAAACTTCTCTCTAAATGGGAAGGACCGTATATCATCGAAGAAGTTTATCGCTCCGAAGCCATCAAAATAAACAACTCCGAAGGAAATAATCCGAGAGTGGTTAATGGGCAGAGAATTAAACATTATATCTCAGGTACGCCCATTAATGTTGAAACAAATATTATTCAAACAATGACACCGGAAGAGCACATAGAGGAAACCTTCAAGAACGCTCTAGAAGCCTGAAAGGAGTAGGTATGTCGTACGGTAAGTAAACCGACTCCAAAACTTCCATAAAAGTACTTTATGTCCGTTTTGGAATATATAAAAAATTAGGAAAATAATAAACAGTCCAAAAGGTGCACGTGGAGGCGACAAGCCTGGTGGGCGCGCCCTACCCCCCAGGGCGCGCCTACCAGGCTTGTGGCGCCCTCGTGGACTTTCCTGACTCCGTTTTTCTTCCATATTACTTGTTTTGCATGGGAAAAATTCATTATATATACTCATAGGTGTTTTGACCACCGCATCGCAAGTTTCTCCTTTGTTCTTGTTTCGGGCTGTTTTTCTGACAGATCTCGGTCGCCATGGCTCCCCGAAAGCTCCGCACCAAGCACCAGATCGTTCAACCTTCGCCCGACAAATGTCCTTTCAGCGAAGTATATTATGAGTGGTCGTCCGGAGAGGAGGATACTGTTATGGAGGAGGAACCAGGGAAGATCGTGAAGGACCAAACTCAAGGGGAAGAAGATCAAGCCATGCTCAGGAAGGAAGCATCAGAAAAGGGAGACTCGTGGCAAACTCTTTATAATAATTTTCCCCCATCTGAAATTGATACACTAAAGGTTTTTGAAGCAATTTCTGCTCAGAATACGTCGCTCACTCCTGAAGTTATTGTGTTAGAAGAGCAGAATCATGCTCTTCGGAGGATCAATGGAAATTTGGAGTACTTGCTGAAGCTGAAGGACAAGCCAACCTCACCATCGCCACCATCACCCAAGAAGGAGATTTGAGTACATGGGTATGGGCACCACCCTTGGCTTGTGCCAAGCTTGGGGGAGGTGCCCCGGTATCGTATCACCATCACTTTTTCACCATCATTATCTATCTTAGTTCGATCCTTAGTTATTTCGTGATTTAGAAGAATAAAGTTTTAGTACGATTTAGTTTCGAGTGCTTGCTTTGTGATCTATCTATCTATGTAATCGTGTGTGAAAGTTATATAATAAAGAGTAGTTTGAGTTGAGTGTTTTGCTTTTGATGATCCAATCTTAGAAATAAAGAAAGAATAAAGTAAGATCATATGCTAATCCCATGGGGAGTGATGACTTCACATAAAAGAAGTATAATTGATAAAACTTGTTGGAAGTTGACAAACATAGCATTGGTCATTGCTGCAATTCATGAAAAAGTAATAAAGGAAGAGAGGTCTCACATATAAATACACTATCTTGGACATCTTTTATGATTGTGAGCCCCCATTAAATATTCTATGTCAATTAGTTGATGTTGGACAAGGAACACAACGTAATGGGTTATGTTTGCTTATATTCACATAGAAGTTATATTGTTTTGGATCCTCTAACATGTGGTGCTTGCCCCCTATCTTTTGCTAGCCAAAATCATGTACTAAGTAGAGATACTACTTGTGCATCCAAAAACCCTTAAACCTAGTTTCATGCCATGAGAGTCCACTATACCTACCTATGGATTGAATAAGATCCTTCAAGTAAGTTGTCATCGGTGGAAAGCAATAAAAATTGCTCCTAAACATGTATGAACTTTTATTGTAAGGGAAAATAAGCTTTGTGCGATCTTGTGATGGTGGAGCAATAAAAGTGATAGACTGCATAATAAAGGTCGCTATCACAAGGGGCAATATAAAGTGAAGTTCCTTTACATTAAGAGCTTGCACATCCAAAAACAGAAAGCGCATGACAACCTCTGCTTCCCTCTGCGAAGGGCCTATCTTTTACTTTATGTATTTACTTTCATGCAAGAATCAATAGTATTCTTCTCTATTCCGGTTTTTATTTTCTCTCTTGGCAAGCATCATGTGGTGGGGATTGATCCATGCATATATATCCAGTTGGATGTAGGTGATCATGAGTTATTATTGTTGACATTAGCCTTGAGGTAAATACGTTGGGAGGCGAAATTATAAGCCCCTATATTTCTATGTTTTCGACAGAAGCTTTTGCTCCATAAGTATGCCGTGAGTGTCAGCAATCATAGAAGACTAAATGATAGTTGAGTATGTGAACTTGCTAAGCAAAGCTCTTACATAGACTCTTTCTGATAATATGATGAATTGCAATTGCTTCAGTGACTGAGATCATAGTTTGTTAGTTTTCAATTTGGTTTATGGTTCATACTTTAACTTGTGGATGAATTGTCACTTTTTCATGAGAAGTTTTATGATGATATATTGCTGTTATAATAAAGATCATGATGCTCCATGTCCGTATTTTATTTTTATCGACGCCTCTCTCTCTAAACATGTGGTCATGATTATCGATTTCGGCTTTCGCTTGAGGACAAGCGAGGTCTAAGCTTGGGGGAGTTGATACGTCCAATTTGCATCATGATTTCCTACTAATAATTATTATGTTTTTGATTATTATTTCACTTTATGGTACAATTCTTATGCCTTTTCTCTCTTATTTTGCAAGATTCAGATGAAGAGGGAGAATGCCGGCAACTGGAATTCTGGACCTGAAAGGGGTGAAATAGAGATACCTATTCTGCACAACTCCAAATGACCTGAAAATTTATAGATAATTATTTTGGAATATATAAAAAATACAGGCGAAAGAATCAACAGAAGGGGGCCCACCAGGAAGCCATAAGCCTGGGGGCGCTCCCTACCCCCCCTGGGCGCGCCCCCTGGCTTGTGGGGTCCCTCGCAGGCCTCTGGCCCCCTCCTTCTACTATATGAAGCCATTTGCCCTAGAAAAAATCAGAAGAAGACTCTTGGGATGAAGCGCCGCCGTCTCAAGGCGGAACTTGGGCCGGAGCTATTTTGCTCTCCGGCGGAGCAATTCCGCCGGGGATACTTCCCTCCGGGAGGGAGAAATCGAAGCCATCGACATCACCAACGATCCTCTCATCATGCGAGGACCAATCTTCATCAACATATTCACCAGCACCATCTCATCTCAAACCCTAGTTCATCTCTTGTATTCAATCTTTGTCTCAAAACCTCAGATTGGTACCTGTGGGTTGCTAGTAGTGTTGATTACATCTTGTAGTTGATGCTAGTTGGTTTATTTGGTGGAAGATTATATGTTCAGATCCTTAATTCTATTCAATACCCCTCTGATCTTGAAGATGAATATTATTTGTGAGTAGTTACTTTTGTTCTTGAGGACATGGGAGAAGTCTTGTCATAAGTAATCATGTGAATTACGTATCCGTTCGATATTTTGATGATATGTATGTTGTTGCTTCCTTTAGTGGTGTCGTGTGAACGTCGACTACATGACACTTCACCATCTTTGGGCCTAAGGGAAGGCATTGTGGAGTAGTAATTAGATGATGGGTTGCTAGAGTGACAAAAGCTTAAACCCTAGTTTATGCGCTATTCCGTAAGGGGCTGATTTGGATCCATATGTTTTATGCTATGGTTAGAGTTATCTTAATTCTTCTTTCGTAGTTGCAGATGCTTGCGAGAGGGGGTAATCATAAGTGGGAGGCTTGTTCAAGTAAGAATAGCACCCAAGCACCAGTCCACCCACATATCAAATTATCAAAGTAGCGAACGTGAATCAAACAAACATGATGAAAGTGACTAGATGAAATTCCCTTGTGTCCTCGAGAATGCTTTGCTTATTATATGAGTTCGTTCTGGCTTGTCCTTTGCTATAAAAAGGATTGGGCCACCTTGCTGCACTTTATTATACTTTTTACTTGTTACTTGTTATGAATTATCTTGCTATCAAGACTATCTGTTACCACTTCTTTCAGTACTTGCAGAGAATACCTTGCTGAAAACCGCTTGTCATTTCTTTCTGCTCCTCGTTGGGTTCGACACTCTTACTTATCGAAAGGACTACGATTGATACCCTATACTTGTGGGTCATAAGGGAGCGACAAGCTCGGGAGGCGCACCCTGGGGGTAGGGCGCGCCCCCAGGCTTGTGGGCCCCTCGTAGCCCCTCCTGACCTAATTCCAGCGCTATAAATTCCCAAATATTCCCAATATACCAGAGAGACAGAAGAGAAAACCTTTCCGCCACCGCAAGCCTCTGTTCTTCTGCGATCCCATCTGGAGGCCTTTTCCGGTACTCTGCCGAAGGGGGAATCGATCACGGAGGGCTTCTTCATCAACCTTGCTGCCCTTCCGATGATGTGCGAGTAGTTTACCATAGACCTACGGGTCCATAGCTAGTAGCTAGATGGCTTCTTCTCTCTCTTTTATCTACAATACCATGTTCTCCTCGATGTTCTTGGAGTTCTATCCGATGTAATCTTATTTTGCGGTGTGTTTGTTGGGATCCGATGAATTGTGAGTTTATGATCAGATTATTCATGAGAAATATTTGAGTCTTCTCAGAACTCTTTTATGCATGATTGTTATAGCTTTGTATTTCTCTCCGATCTATCGATTTGGTTTAGCCAAATAGATTGGTTTATCTTGCAATGGGAGAGGTGCTTTGTGATGGGTTCAATCTTACGGTGCTCAATCCCAGTGGCAGAAAGGGACATGGCATGTATTTTTATTGTTTCCATTAAGGATAAAAAGATGGGGTTTAATCATATTGCTTGAGTTTACTTTGTCTATATCATGTCATCTTGCTTAAGGCGTTACTCTGTTTCATACTTAATACCCTAGATGCATGCTGGATAGCGGTCGATGGGTGGAGTAATAGTAGTAGATGCAGGCAGGAGTCGGTCTACTTGTCCCGGGCGTGATGCCTATTTACATGATCATTGCCATGAATCTATCATAATTATTTGCATTTCTATCAATTGCCCAACAGTAATTTGTTTACCCACCGTATGTTGTGTGTTCGAGAGAGAAGCCTCTAGTGAAAACTATGGCCCCCAGGTCTACTTTTATCATATATTAAAATCCAAAAATACCTTGCTACAATTTATTTACTTTTATTTTATTTAGTATTTTACTTTATCTATCTATCACTATCAGAATTAATCCTTGCAAATAACCGCTAAGAGGATTGATAACCCTCTTATTTGCATTGGGTGCAAGTGTTTGCTTTTGTGTGTGTAGGTGCTGCTAAAGGATTTTGACTGGTTCTCCTACTGGATTGATAACCTTGGTTCTTAACTGAGGGAAATACTTATCTCTACTATACTGCATCATCCTCTCCTCTTCGGAGAAATACCAACGCAGTCTACAAGTAGCAAGTGCTTTGAGCGTCGTCCCTTTGGAGAAGAAGTCAGAGGACTTGGGGTCGCAGGACGAGAAGCTGTTTTTTGAGTCGAAGTAAGGGGCTTTACCGATGAGGCCGGCCGTGTCCCCAGTACGTCGGGGGCGACAGCTACCCTTGACCCATTGAGGCTCTCCTTATAGAACTTTCCCTCCTCATATATGAGGGATAGTTCTTCATCTTCGTGGAAGACGGGGTCTTCCGCCCGACGATGTACCTCGGGTTCGGGCGCAGGGCTGCTTAACGCCTCGACCCATTGTCTCCATCTCTGTTCGGATCAAGCAAAGGGTCGGTCAGAAAAGATTATCCATGAAACAGCTCGGATAAATCATGAAAACCCAGGAAAACTTGCCATATCAGCGGGGTTATAACTAGACAGCCCATCTCAGAACTGCCGTCTTGCAAAATCCTCCGCTGAGCCTCGATAGATGCCAGCCAGTGCGGTCCCGAGCGCCGCTTGGTCATCGAGATCCTCCATTATCAATCAAGAGGCGTCGTCGGTTCCATTGTACATACACAATAGGTGTTGGCGTTGCTGGAGGGGCTGGACTCTTCGTTTGATCACCGTTGCCATTACATCTATAATGGTGAGGCCGGTGTAGTACAGCCGCCTCACTTGTGCTGCCAAGCGGTTTATGTTGGTATCGTCCTCCTGAGCGATGCTCCTGGGTCTCCAACTATAGCGCTTCTTCGGGGGCTCCGAGGAGTATGCTGGGAGCCCGGGCCGAACTGGATCAAATAGTGGAACATCATCTATGTAAAACCACTCGGACGGCTAGATATCAGAATCCTCCCAGGGGGTCCCTGACGGGTAGCTGGTCCCTTCAATTCGACAGACCTTGGCTGCACCCACTTCGAATAGCGTCCCGGTTGGGGAGCAGGCACTACTGCAGAAATGGCTAGCAGTGGCGGGTGCAAAATGGCCATCAGTGGCGGGCTACGGGCCCAAGCAAGCCCGCCATTGACTTCCTGCCACTGCTAAAAGGCCACCAGTGGCGGGCGGAGGCCCACTGATACGTCCATTTTGCATCATGTTTTACTACTGTTATTTATAGTGTTTTAATCAATATAACACTTTGTGGAGCAATTCTAATGCCTTTTCTCTCTTAATATGCAAGATTTACACAAGGAGGGAGAATGCCGACACCTGGAATTCTGGACCTGAAAAAGCTATGTCAGAGATACCTATTCTGCACATCTCCAAATGAGCTCAAAGTTTATGGAGATTTATTTTGGAATATATAAAAAATATTGGAAGCAAAAAGTACCAGAGGGGGCTACCCAGGTGCCCACGAGGCACCAGGGCGCGCCACCCCCCAAGGCGCGCCCTGGTACCTCGTGGAGCCCCTGGCCCACTTCTGGCCCCCATTTTCTGGTATATAAGTGCATTTGACCTAAAAAATTATAGAGAAGACTTTCAGGACGGTGCGCTGCCATCACGAGGCGGAACTTGGGCAGGAGCACTTTTGATCTTCGGCGGAGAGATTCTGCCGGAGAAACTTCCCTCCGGGAGGGGGAAATCGTCGTCATCGACGACACGAGCGATCCTCTCATCATGGGAGGACTAATCTTCATCAACATCTTCACCAGCACCATCTCATCTCAAACCCTAGTTCATCTCTTGTATTCAATCTTTGTCTCAAAACCTCAGATTGGTACCTGTGGGTTGCTAGTAGTGTTGATTACATCTTGTAGTTGATGCTTGTTGGTTTATTTGGTGGAAGATTATATGTTCAGATCTAATATGCTATTCAATCCCTCTCTGATCTTGGATATGAACATGATTTGTGAATAGTTACTTTTGTTCTTGAGGACATGGGAGAAGTCTTGTCATAAGTAATCATGTGAATTTGGTATTAGTTCGATATTTTGATGATGTGTATGTTGTGATTCCCTTGGTGGTGTCGTGTGAACATCGACTACATGACACTTCACCATATTTCGGCCTAAGGGAATGCATTGTGGAGTAGTAATTAGATGATGGTTGCTAGAGTGATAGAATCTTAAACCCTAGTTTATGCGCTATTCCATAAGGGGCTGATTTGGATCCATATGTTTAATGCTATGGTTAGAGAAATCTTAATTCTTCTTTCGTAGTTGCGGATGCTTGCGAGAGGGGGTAATCATAAGTGGGAGGCTTGTTCAAGTAAGAACAGCACTCAAGCACCGGTCCACCCACATATCAAATTATCAAAGTAACGAACGCGAATCAAACAAACATGATGAAAGTGACTAGATGAAATTCCCATGTGTCCTCGAGAACGCTTTACTTACTATAAGAGATCGTTCCAGCCTATCCTTTGCTACAAAAAGGATTGGGCTATATTTCTGTACTCTTTGTTACTATTGCTACTTATCACTTGTTACAAATTATCTTGATATCAAACTACTCGTTACCGATAATTTCAGTGCTTGCAGAAAATACCTTGCTGAAAATCGCTTGTCATTTCCTTCTGCTCCTCGTTGGGTTTGACACTCTTACTTATCGAAAGGACTACGATTGATCCCCTATACTTGTGGGTCATCAAGACTCTTTTCTGACGCTGTTGCCGGGGAGTGAAGCGCCTTTGGTAAGTGGAATTTGGTAAGGAAACATTTATATTACGTGCTGAAATTTATTGTCACTTGTCACTATGGAAAGTAATCCTTTGAGGGGTTTGTTCGGGGTATCTTCACCTCGACCGGAAACACCAAGAGTAACTCCTCAACCTACTGCACCTATTGAAAAAGATATTTATTATGAGATTCCTCCGGGTATGTTAGAGAAACTGCTAGCTAATCCTTATGCAGGAGATGGAACGGTACATCCTGATATGCACTTGATCTATGTGGATGAAATTTGTGGATTGTTTAAGCTTGCAGGTATATCCGGAGATGGAGTTAAGAAGAAAGTATTCCCTTTATCTTTGGAGGGAAAAGCATTAATATGGTATAGGCTAAGTGATGATACTGATACATGGGACTGGAACCGATTGAAACTAGAATTCCATCAGAAATTTTATCCTATGCACTTGGTTCATCGTGATCGGAATTATATATATAATTTTTGGCCTCGTGAAGGAGAAAGCATCACTCAAGCTTGGGGGAGGCTTAAGTACATGATGTACACATGCCCCAATCACGAGCTCTCGAAAGAAATTATCTTACAGAATTTTTATGCTCGGCTTTCTCATGATAATCAAAATTTGCTCGATTCTTCTTCGACTGGCTCCTTTATGAAGAAAACTATTGAATTCAGATGGGATCTTTGGGATAGAATTAAACGCAACTCTGAAGATTGGGAACTCGACAAAGGTAGTGAGTCAGGTATAATACTTGAGTTCGATTGTGTTAAATCTTTTATGGCCACCGATGCTTTTCATATGCTTTTCATAAGTTTAGCACTAAATATGGACTTGACTTTGAGATAGTAGCTTCCTTTTGTGAATCATTTTCTACTCATGCTGATCTCCCTAAGGAGAAGTGGTTTAAATATCATCCCCCTGTTAAAGAAAAAATTGAGGAACATGTTAGTGTTAAAGAAGAAACAATTGTTTACCATGCTGATCCAGTTGTGCCTACCGCTTATATTGAGAAACCACCTTTTCCTGTTAGGATTAAGGAACATGCTAAAGTTTCAACTGTGGTTAACAAAAGTCATATTAGAGCACCTAGACCCTCTGAACAAATTAAAGTTGAACCTAATGTTGCTATGGTTAAAGATCTCTTGGTTGATAATATTGATGGGCATGTTATTTACCTCTGCGATGAAGCAGCTAGAATTGCTAAACCTGATCCTAAAGATAAAAACAGACCCGTTGTGGGCATGCCTGTTGTCTCAGTGAAAATAGGAGATCATTGTTATCATGGCTTATGTGATTTGGGTGCTAGTGTGAATGCTATTCCGTTTACCTTATATCAAGAAATTATGCATGATATTGCACCTGATGAAATAGAAGACATTGATGTTACTATTAAGCTTGCAAACAGAGATACCATTACACCACTTGGGATTGTTAGAGATGTTGAAGTCTTGTGTGGAAAAATAAAATACCCTGCTGATTTTCTAGTCCTTGGTTCTCCACAAGATGATTTTTGTCCCATTATATTTGGTAGACCTTTCTTGAACACTGTTAATGCCAAGATTGATTGCGCTAAAGAAACTGTTAGCATTAATTTTGGTGGTATGTCTCATGAGTTTAATTTCTCTAAGTTTCGTAGACAACCTCATGATAAAGAATTGCCTAGTAAAGATGAAATTATTGGTCTTGCTTCTATTGCCGTACCTCCTACTGATCCGTTAGAACAATATTTGCTAGACCATGAAAACGATATGCATCTGAATGAAAGAAATGAAATAGATAAGATGTTCTTTGATCAACCACCTATCCTTAAACACAATTTGCCTGTTAAAACTCTTGGAGGCCCTCCTCCACCTAAAGGTGAAAGTACATGTGCTGCCCCCATGTTTGGTTTTGGTAATTGATGACAATCCCTATGGACTAATGGTTGCCTTGAGTTATATTTGAAGGGTTTGTCCATAGGCTTTGCTTGTAGAACTATTTGTTGGTCTCAAGGTGATTTGATGAAGAATATGTGTTGATCAAGGGGTTATTCAAGGATTGATCCAAAGATTGGTCATGTGAGAGTTGAGCCTATTGCAGACATATCTTGAAGAAGAAGATTGTGTGAACATTCATGTTTACCTTCAAGATATCATCCTAATGAAGAGAGTTGAAAAGATTCAAGGTTGATCAAGAATAAGTACAATGAGTGATTCAAGTTGATCAACACACAAAGCGTAGAAGATGTACCAAGCGAAATCAAGTGATCTCATGGTATGGTAAGCATTGTCCATTACGCTTTGTGTACTAACCCATGGTCTATGTGAGAGTTCTATGTGGAGTTAGGTATGTTTCCATGGGCTTGCGTCAAGAGGAAGATCTCATTCAACCCATGGAGGATGACATCAAGTGGTGATCATCATCAAGATTGCGGTGTGCAAGTTCAAGTGGAGCATCATGAAGAGATCATGCTTGATGCTTGCCGTCCATTGTGGTGACAATGGACTTGTGAAGATGTGCCAAAGAGTGGCTCACCCATAGCGGAGTATGGGGGAGCAATCTACTAGTCTTCGTCGAGCCAACGCAATCAAGAAAGGTGGTCCAACTTGAGGAAGTCAAGATCGTCATCATCTAGCTCAAGTGGACTATGTGCAAGGCAAAGGTTTACCCTTGATAGGTTTTCTATTTTACCGGTCTCATGGTGGTAGTTGGGATACCGGGTTATAGGATTGATTGCCGTTCTATCAAGGGGGGCTCTCAAGTTAGTAGTTTGATCGTATCGTTCGTAGAGAGCTCAAACCATTGCATCCTTGCATCATCTTTCTTGGTTCTTATTTGGTGTTTCTCTTTGTGAGTTTTAGATCTTATGGTCATCCTCATGACAAGCTTGAGTTCATCGAAAACGGAGTTCATATGCCTCTTCTATGATGTTTTCGATGTTGGAGTTTTTGCCGGTTCTTCATTCATAGAGGTTTCACATCTCTATATCATTGGCATTTTTCTACTGCCTCTTCTCTCTATAACCAGACGTTGTTGGATACTACTCGTCTTCATCTATCCAACGAGCTTGAGTTTGCTGGATTCGGAGTTCACATGTAGAAGTTGTGGCAGTTCTGGTTTTCCTGCTTCCATCTGTTTGCTTGGGCCTCTTTGAAGCTCTCTAGCAGTAGTACCGCCCTGGGTAGCGGTACTTCTGCGGTTCTAGTGCCGCGGGCACTACCGCTTGTTTTCAGCTTCTGGACTCGTTTTCGCTTCGGCGGCAGTAGGGCGGTAGTTGGGCACGGTAGTACCGTTCCGGATGGTAGTACCGCGCCTGCCCTGCGGTAGTACCGCTCAATGCAGTAGTACCGCGCTGCCCTCCCCTACTACCTCTATTCTAGCTGTTTGCTCAACACTACGCGGTAGTACCACTGGTGGGACGGTAGTACCGCTCCGGCGGCACTACCGCCTCTCTGACTTGTTCAGTTGTACGCAGATAGCCGGAACTTCCGTGCCAGCGGAAGTACCGCTCACCCGAGTGGTACTACCGCTTGTGCACGGGCTGAAGGGCATAACAGTTGGATTTGGGGGGGCCTATTTAAGGGGGTCTTCTTCCCCAATGGTCCCCATCCTTTGAGCTCGTGTTCTTCCCCCATTGTTGACCTTCTTCGAGCTTGCTATCTCTCAATCCCTCCAATGATTCTTGCTAGTTCTTGAGGGAAAAGAGAGAGGAGATCTAGATCTACGTTTCCACCAATCACTTTCTTCTCTATGTGAGGGGAACCCCTTGGATCTAGATCTTGGAGTTCTTCATGTTCTCTTCTTCATTCTTCCTCTCATTTTCCTCCCTAGCATTAGTTGCTTTGGTGGGATTTGGGAGAGAAGGACTTGGGCACTCTGTGTGCCCTTGCCATTGCATTTGGTGCATCGGTTTGAGTTCTCCACGGTGATACGTGGAAGTGAAGTTGAGAAGCTTGTTACTCTTGGGTGTTTGGGCACCCTAGAGCTTGTTCCTCTTGGGTGCCTTGGTGCCCTAGATGGTTGGTGTTGTCGGAGCTCAATCATTGTGGTGTAAAGCTCCGGGCAAGCGCCGGGGTCTCCAATTAGGTTGTGGAGATCGCCCCGAGCAATTTGACGAGTACCGGTGACCGCCCCCAAGTGTTGCCAAAGTGTACGGGTTCGGTGACCGCCCCCAAGGGTTGCCATTTGTACGGGTTCGGTGACCGCCCTCAAGGGTCCCTTAGTGGAATCACGGCATCTTGCATTGTGCGAGGGCGTGAGGAGATTACGGTGGCCCTAGTGGCTTCTTGGGGAGCATTGTGCCTCCACACCGCTCCAAACGGAGATTAGCATCTGCAAGGGTGTGAACTTCGGGATACATCGTCGTCTCCGCGTGCCTCAGTTATCTCTTATCCGAGCCCTTTACTTATGCACTTTACTTTGTGATAGACATAGTGTTTCATGTTATATATCTTGCTATCACTTAGTTGTTTATCTTGCTTAGCATAAGTTGTTGGTGCACATAGGTGAGCCTGGTTGTTGTAGGTTTTGTGCTTGACAAATTAACCGCTAGGTTTATTCCGCATTTGTTCAAGCCTAAACCTTAATTATTTTAAAGCGCCTATTCACGCCCCCCCCCGTCTAGGCGACATCCACGATCTTTCAAAAGGTGATCCTGTGTTTGAATTGAAGCAATTGCCTGATACATTGAAATATGCTTATCTTGATGAAAAGAAGATATATCCTGTTATTATTAGTGCTAACCTTTCAGCGCATGAAGAAAAGAGGTTACTAAAAACTCTAAGGAAGCACTGAGCTGCTATTGGATATACTCTTGATGATCTTAAGGGCATTAGTCCCACTCTATGTCAGCACAAGATTAATATGGAGCCTGATGCTAAACCAGTTGTCGACCACCAACGACGATCAAATCCTAAGATGAAAGAGGTGGTAAGAACTGAAATATTAAAACTTCTGGAAGCAGGTATAATCTCTCCCATAGCTGATAGTAGATGGGTAAGTCCCGTTCATTGTGTCCCTAAGAAATGAGGTATTACCGTTGTTCCTAATGATAAAAATGAACTCATTCCACAAAGAATTGTAACTGGTTATAGGATGGTGATTGATTTTAGAAAATTAAACAAAGCAACTAGAAAAGATCATTACCCCTTACCTTTTATTGATCAAATGTTAGAAAGATTGTCTAAGCATACACACTTTTGTTTCCTAGATGGTTATTCTGGTTTTTCTCAAATACCCGTATCACAACCCGATCAAGAGAAAACCACATTTACTTGTCCCTTTGGAACTTATGCTTATAGATGTATGCCTTTTGGTTTATGCAATGCACCTGCTACCTTTCAAAGATGTATGACTGCTATATTCTCTGACTTTTGTGAAAAGATTGTTTAGGTTTTCATGGATGATTTTTCCGTTTACGGAACTTCTTTTGATGATTGCTTAAGAAACCTTGATCGAGTTTTGCAGAGATGTGAAGAAACTAATCTTGTCTTGAATTGGGAGAAGTGCCACTTTATGGTGAATGAAGGCATTGTCTTGGGGCATAAAATTTCTGAAAGGGGTATTGAAGTTGATAAAGCTAAGGTTGACGCTATTGAGAAAATGCCATGTCCTAAAGATATTAAAGGTATAAGAAGTTTCCTTGGTCATGCTGGTTTCTATAGGAGATTTATTAAAGACTTCTCTAAAATTTCTAGGCCTCTTACCAATCTTTTGCAAAAAGATGTTCCATTTATTTTTGATGATGATTGTTTAGAAGCCTTTGAAACACTTAAGAAAGCCATAACCACTGCACCTATTGTTCAACCACCTGATTGGAACTTGCCTTTTGAAATTATGTGTGATGCTAGTGATTATGTTGCTGGTGCTGTTCTAGGACAAAGAGTTAATAAGAAACTAAATGTTATCCATTATGCTAGTAAAACTCTAGACAGTGCCCAAAGAAACTATGCTACTACTGAAAAAGAATTTCTAGCAATTGTGTTTGCGTGTGATAAATTCAGATCTTATATAGTTGATTCCAAAGTAACTGTTCCCACCGATCATGCTGCTATTAAATATCTTATGGAAAAGAAAGATGCTAAACCTAGACTCATTAGGTGGGTTTTATTGCTACAAGAATTTGACTTGCATATTATTGATAGAAAGGGAGCTGAGAATCCCGTAGCAGATAATTTGTCTAAAATAGAAAATGTTCTTGATGACCCACTACCTATTAATGATGATTATCCCGATGAGCAATTAGCTATCATAAATGCTTCTCATAATAATCCTTGGTATGCAGAGTATGCTAATTACATTGTTACTAAATATATACCACCTAGTTTCACATACCAACAAAAGAAAAAGTTCTTCTTTGATTTAAGACATTATTTCTGGGATCACCCACATCTTTATAAAGAAGGAGTAGATGGTATTATTAGATGTTGTATACCTGAGCATGAACAGGGACAAATCCTACGGAAGTGTCATTCCGAAGCTTACGGAGGACACCATGCGGGAGACAGAACTGCACATAAGGTATTACAATCTGGTTTTTATTGGCCTACTCTTTTCAAGGATGCTCGTAAGTTTGTCTCCTCTTATGATGAATGTCAAAGAATTGGTAATGTTGGTAGACGTCAGGAAATGCCTATGAATTATTCACTTGTTGTTGAACCATTTGATGTTTGGGGATTTGATTATATGGGACCTTTTCCTAAATCCAAAGGGTATACTCATATTTTAGTTGTTGTTGATTACGTTACTAAGTGGGTAGAAGCTATTCCAACTAGTAGTGCTGATCATAACACTTCTATTAAAATGCTTAAAGATGTTATTTTCCCAAGGTTTGGAGTCCCTAGATATTTAATAACTGATGGTGGTTCACATTTTATTCATGGTGCATTCCGTAAATTGCTTGCTAAATATGATGTCAACCATAGAATTGCATCTCCCTATCATCCTAAAACTAGTGGTCAAGTTGAATTGAGCAATAGAGAAATAAAATTAATTTTGCAGAAAACCGTCAATAGATCTAGAAAGAATTGGTCTAAGAAACTTGACGATGCATTATGGGCTTACAGAACCGCTTATAAAAATCCTATGGGTATGTCTCCTTATAAAATGTTTTATGTAAAAGCATGTCATTTACCTCTTGAGTTAGAACATAAAGCATATTGGGCAATTAAAGAACAAAATTATGATTTTAAACTTGCCGGTGAAAAGAGGTTATTTGACATTAGCTCGTTAGATGAATGGAGAACCCAAGCTTATGAAAATGCCAAATTATTTAAAGAAAAAGTTAAACGAGGGCATGATAGAAGAATTCAAAAATGGGAATTCAAAGTAGGTGAGCAAGTTCTATTGTACAATTCTCGTTTGAGGTTCTTCGCAGGAAAACTCCTCTCTAAATGGGAAGGACCGTATATCATCGAAGAAGTTTATCGCTCCAGAGCAATCAAAATAAACAACTCCGAAGGCACTAACCCAAGAGTGGTGAATGGGCAAAGAATTAAGCATTATATTTCAGGTATGCCCATTAATGTTGAAACTAATATAATTGAAATAATTACACCGGAGGAATAGATAAGAGAGACCTTCCGGAACACTCCAGAACCCTGAAAAGGAAGAGGTATGTGATACGGTAAGTAAACCGACTCCAAAAATTCCATAAAAATATTTTCTGTCAGTTTTGGAATATTTATAAAAATACAAAAATAAGAACCAGACGAGGGGACCCACCTGGTGCCCACGAGGCACCAAGGCGCGCCACCCCCCCCCCCCCCCCAGGCGCGCCCTGGTACCTCGTGGGCCCCACGTGTGCCTTCCTGACTCCGTTTTTCTTCTGGATTACTTGTTTTGCAAGATAAAAAATCTTTATATATACTTCCAGATGTTTTCACCACCGTATCACAGAAATCTCCTCCGTTCTTTTTTCGTGCTATTTTCCTGGCAGATCCGGAAGTATGTCGTCCCAAGACTCATATGGGGAGAGCTTCGTATCGCACTATGTTGCAAATCCAAAGATCTATGGGGATATAGACCCCTATGGATGGTCCGAGGAAGAGGATCAAGATGCCAACATAAAGGGGACGGAGGACGCGAGTTTGGATGAAGATGATGATCCTCTACCCCAACCAGGGGATATGCACATGGAGTTCAAGAAGTCGAGCCTCCCAAACACAGTAAACAAATCTAAGATCCAATTTATCCTGTCTCGTTTTCTGGAGGAAAGCAAGGAGGCATTATGTAAAAAGGTATTGAAACTTGAGCAAGAGGTCGATGATTTGAGGGAGGAAAATTTCATCCTCAAATGTAAGCTGAGCAAGCTCACTACTTCACCACCACCACCATCACCGAAGATGGAGACTTGAGCACACGGGTATGGGCACTCCACTTGGCTTGTGCCAACCTTGGGGGAGGTGCCCCGGTATCGTATCACCATCACTTTTATTTTCATTACCTATTTTTAGTCCGATCCTTAGTTATTTCGTGATCTAGTTGAATAAAAGTTTAGTATGATTTATTTTCGAGTGTTAGCTTCGTGATCTATCTATCTATGTAATCGAGTTGAGAGTTATATAATAAAGAGTAGTTTGAGTTTTTGCTTCTTTACTTTCATGTTCCAATTCTAGCAATGAAAATAATGAAAAAGATCATATGCTAATCTTACGGAAAGTAATGACATTACATAAAGAAAAGTATAAGTGGTAAAATTTATTGAAAGTTAACAAACATAGTATTAGTCAATGATGCAATTCATGAAAGAATTAATAAGGGAAGAGAAGATTCACATGCAAATACACTATCTTGGACATCTTTTATGATTGTGAGCCCCCATCAAGTATTTTATGTCAAATTGTTGACGTTGGACAAGGAAGACAACGTAATGAGTTATGTTTGTTCATATTCACATAGAAGTTATATTGTTATAGATCCTCCAACATGTGGTGCTTGCCAATATCTTTGCTAGCCAAACATTCGCACCAAGTAGAGATACTACTTGTGCATCCAAAACCCTTAAACCCAGTTTCATGTCATGAGAGTCCACTATATCTACCTATGGATTGAATAAGATCCTTCAAGTAAGTTGTCATCGGTGCAAAAAGCAATAAAAATTGCCTCTAAATATGTCTGAACTTTTATTGTAAGAGAAATAAGCTTTGTACGAACTTGTGATGGTAAAGAAATAAAAGCGACAGACTGCATAATAAAGGTTGCTATCACAAGGGGCAATATAAAGTGATGTTCCTTTGCATTAAGAGCTCTTGCATCCAAAAACAAAAAGCGCATGACAACCTCTGCTTCCCTCTGCGAAGGGCCTATCCTTTACTTTTATGTATTTACTTTTTATGCAAGAGTCAATAGTGTTCTCCTCTACTTCCTTTTTATTTTTCTGTTTTGCAAGCAACATGTGGTGGGGAAAGATCTAGGTACATATATCCAGTTGGATATGGGTGATCATGATTTATTATTGTTGACATCACCCTTTGAGGTGAATCAGTTGGGAGGCGAATTCACAAGCCCCTATCTTTCTATGTGTCTGGCTGAAACTTTTGCTCCATATATATGTTGTGAGTGTTAGCAATCATAGAAGACTAAATGATGGTTGAGTATGTGGACTTTCTAAATAGCTCCTACATGAGACCCTTCCTGAAAATATGATGAATTGCAATTGCATTGTTGACTGAGAACATAGTTTGTTAGTTTTCAAGAAAGTTTATGCCTTATACTCCATTGTTGTGATGAATTGTTACTTGCTCATGAGAAGTTTATGGTAATAAATATTGCTGTTATAATAATGATCCTGATGCTTCTATGTTCGTATTTTGTTTTTATCGACACCTCTCTCTCTAAACATGTGGACATGATTATCGATATCGGCTTTCGCTTGAGGACAAGCGAGGTCTAAGCTTGGGGGAGTTGATACGTCCATTTTGCATCATGTTATACTACTATTATTTATAGTGTTTTTAATCAATATAACACTTTGTGGAGCAATTCTAATGCCTTTTCTCTCTTAATATCCAAGATTTACACAAGGAGGGAGAATGCCGACAGCTAGAATTCTGGACCTGAAAAAGCTGTGTCAGAGATACCTATTCTGCACATCTCCAAATGAGCTGAAATTTTTTGGACATTTATTTTGGAATATAAAAAAAATATTGGAAGCAAAAAGTACCAGAGGGGGCCACCCAGGTGCCCACGAGGCACCAGGGCGCGCCACCCCACCCCAAGCGCCCTGGTACCTCGTGGAACTTGGGCAGGAGCACTTTTGATCTCCGGCGGAGAGATTCTGCCAGAGAAACTTCCCTCCGGGAGGGGGAAATCGTCGTCATCGACGACACCAGCGATCCTCTCATCGTGAGAGGACTAATCTTCATCAACATCTTCACCAGCACCATCTCATCTCAAACCCTAGTTCATCTCTTGTATTCAATCTTTGTCTCAAAACCTCAGGTTGGTACCTGTGCGTTGCTAGTAGTGTTGATTACATCTTGTAGTTGATGCTTGTTGGTTTATTTGGTGGAAGATTATATGTTCAGATCTAATATGCTATTCAATCCCTCTCTGATCTTGGATATGAACATGATTTGTGAGTAGTTACTTTTGTTCTTGAGGACATGGGAGAAGTCTTGTCATAAGTAATCATGTGAATTTGGTATTCGTTCGATATTTTGATGATGTGTATGTTGTGATTCCCTTAGTGGTGTCGTGTGAACGTCGACTAAATGACACTTCACCATATTTGGGCCTAAGGGAATGCATTGTGGAGTAGAAATTAGATGATGGTTGCTAGAGTGACAGAATCTTAAACCCTAGTTTATGCGCTATTCCGTAAGGGGCTGATTTGGATCCATATGTTTAATGCTATGGTTAGAGAAATCTTAATTCTTCTTTCGTAGTTGCGGATGCTTGTGAGAGGGGGTAATCATAAGTGGGAAGCTTGTTCAAGTAAGAACATCACCCAAGCACTGGTCCACCCACATATCAAATTATCAAAGTAACGAACGCGAATCAAACAAACATGATGGAAGTGACTAGATGAAATTCACATGTGTCCTCGAGAACGCTTTACTTACTATAAGAGATCGTTCCGGCATGTCCTTTGCTACAAAAAGGATTGGGCTATATTGCTGCACTCTTTGTTACTATTGCTACTTATCACTTGTTACAAATTATCTTGATATCAAACTACTCGTTACCGATAATTTCAGTGCTTGCAGAAAATACCTTACTGAAAACCGCTTCTCATTTCCTTCTGCTCCTCGTTGGGTTCGACACTCTTACTTATCGAAAGGACTATGATTGATCCCCTATACTTGTGGGTCATCACCCGCCACTGCTAACCTATTAGCAGTGGCGGGCACAAAGTAGCACCCGCCACTACTAATAGGGTGCACTAGAGCAAGTTTGCACCATAACATGATGCACCACTGGCGAGCACCTAGTTCTGCCCGCCACTGCTAATAATTTTAGGATTTAAAAAATAATGCATGTACTGTACTGTGATGTACATAGTATTGTTCATGTAATATATATAGCATATAGCATATAGGCTGGCATCTAGCACACAAATTTACATACATCATCATCGATTTACAAATTTACATAGGCTTGCACAAAGATCATCAATGTTCTTAATCGATAAGAAAGAAAATAGGAAGAATTAAAGGGCTGAATATGGTAGACGTTGCTCCTCCTAGTAGCCTTCTGCTCAACCATTCTTTCCCGATGGATCTCACCTGCAAAAGAAAAAGAATAAGAAGCCATGAAGCCACTAATACATGAACCAGAGCAAAAATGAGCATAAACGGGTGAGAATGATGAATATTACATAACATGGGTAACATGTGTTATCTAAGAAAGAATGAACTAACTTGTTTTATCTTATTCATTCTGGAGTAACTATAGATGAGATGTATGCATCACTGCCATAATTGGTTCGAGAACCTCTATGAACTACAGGAGAAATCATTGCTTAGCATGTAAACAAGCACCAATTAGTAACCCAACACCGTGTATCAGAAACATCATGTGGAATCAGCATTTTCTCAGCCTATTTGCAAAGTGCATCTGCTTCATTCTTAGTAAAACCATAAGTTCAATGACTAATGCTATTTGTAGCAAAAGTGCCAATCATATGATGTTGGTTAATAAAATCACACAAGTATATCATATGGTGTTGGTTAATAAAATCATGCAAGTATATCATAACCATAAACACTCAGAGGACTGCACTTGGAACACATCGCTTGCGTTATAAGGTAGAAAGGACCAGTGTTTGGAAAAAACAAAGCAATAAACTAGAAGGCTATTTTTATGACTTAGCAATGTATAAACCCAGCAGCGACAACACCATGAGCAGTACAAGAGATACCAGTATAGGAACTATGAGCGCGAGGATTTGGGCAAACCCAAATTTGAAAGGAGCACATGACCAGAGCATAACCACAAGTGCCAACAAGTCATGGACAGCACCAATTCCATCCAAACCAGTCCATAAGCTACTATATACATAGTGCCAACCAGTGACCAACTACCCCAATAGTAACAACAGTGCAACCTTTCTAAATCTAGCATCACACTAACTTAATGAGCACATTCCAAAACATAGCCATGGGACCATAGCCACAAACCACCTAGCATACCACATGGAAATCCTCTTGAGGAGATGGAGCTCACCAAGCAGGGTGGTAGCTGAAGCAGAACACAACCACTCGGCGGTCGCAGTGCGGTCAACCACCGTCGTCCCACCGGCAAGGAGCAGATAAAATTAGGCCATCTTCGGCATGGTTTTGGTGTAGTAATGGCACGGGAGGCCATCTTCTTCACCTAGTTGTGGGACAAAGCTGAAAACATCAGAAACAATCTAAAGATCTAGGATCTCTGAATGATAATACCAAAATTGAAGAAAATAAATTCTCAACTACTATGATCTCTGACACTAGTTAAATCTGCATACATTATGGTTTTCTGGGGGATTTGAAGTTCTCAACCAAGAAGAGGCCAATACTGGTACCAATTTATGAGGATAACAATTGTCACCTAGTAAGATTAGGAGTAGTAGCCGTGTAGGTTATCAACAAGTCCTACTACTATATGTGTACGAGTATAGCCACTGTAATTGAACCAGATCGAAGCAATAGAAATCGAAAGGCTCGACACAAGCCTTTTGCGATCCAATCGGCGTGCCTCATGTGTCGCGTGTGTTTCGAGCGATCAAACCGGCGACTTGATCTAGCTAGCGTGCTAAGCTAGCTAGATAGCATAGCAATCGATCCAGCTGCCTACCTGGCTGCTTGCATACATGCACATGAGACTAGCCGATCAACTAGCTTATTAGTATGTGCGTGTCTGCAGACAGCAGCTTTGTACTTGTGCATGTTCCTTCGGAAAGTAATCGACCGGAGCATCGCGTGAGTGCATTGTTGATCTCATCGGAATGTACTTGACATCGATGGTCTGGGCCAACAGCAGCACTGTTTCATCAAACATGTTTTTTCCTAAAACTTTTGTTGCCTAAACTGGCCTTATGAAGTCAACATAGATACAATTCAGTCGCCGATGTAGAGCCATTACCTGCTTGGTCTTGGATTCAGCTTGCGGGATCTCCAACACCTCCTTGTCAGGATTGATCCCGTACCATGCTTGCACATTCTTATCCATGAACTCGGGCAGAGGGATCAGAGCTTCAGTTGCAGGTAAAACAAAAAATGAAGGTGTCAGTTGCAATCTTTGTGTAACAGAATAGAGTAGTGAGCTACATAACATAACAGAGAATTCATTGTCTTGACACATACATGAACTGGTGCTCTACATAACAGAACAGAGAATAAAGTCTGAACCTTAAGCTAAATTTCATCCAGTTAGCCAAGTAAAAAATGCGTTCTTGCTATTCATTTTTGAAAAAAAATTAGTCATACTAGTCTCCAAACTCTAATCCATCCAGTCAAGTTCGTTATTGTAGGAATCAAACCATCCCCAATACTTTCTAAAAAATAAAAATAGAGAGGTGTGGATGGGAAGGGACCTTGAGCTGTTGTTGCTCCATGGCCATGCGTCGTCCTCCTCTCCCTGCATCGGGTGAGTTGGTGATGATGTTGAACGTGAGCGCAGCTGCTCAATGGCTGGGTCCTGGATGTCGTCTGTGGAGGCCGGCTACTACTACAGATCGAATCCAACAGAGAAAAACAAGGGGATCAGAGAAAGAAGGAATAAGGGGATTTGGATCCAGGGGAAGGAGAGCCCACCGCGCCATGGTAGTTGCTGGAGGTTGGAGAAGGTGGCCCTGGCTGCTGCGCCGCGGATTCGTCGAGGTCGCCGTGGGTTGTGGTGGATCACGGCCAGCCAGGGTCGCCGGAGCGACGACGGCGACACAGAGGCCGAAACTTATGTGCCACGGGGCTCTCTCTCTCTTTCTTTTTTTATCTTCTTTTTCTTTCTTTTTTCCACTTCGGCAGTGACGGGCAATACTTTGCGCTCGCCACTGATAATTTTGATCCCGTGGCGAATTTGTCCGAAAATAGCAGTGGCGGGTGCTGTCTTGTCCCCGCCACAGCTATTTATGTTACCAGTGGCGGGCACGTATATCTGCCCGCCACTGCTATTTTTGAACAAATTTGGCACTGGATCAAAAAATACTAGCGACGGGCACGTATTGTGGCCCGCCACTGGTACTTGCTTTAACAGTGGCGGGCGCCAGTTTGTGCCCGTCACTGATAACATTTGTCCCACGGCAAATCTGGACAGCTGTTATCAGTGGCGAGCGCAAACTAGCGCCCGCCACTGGTAAGCCAATAGCAGTGGCGGGCGGGTTTTTGAGCCCGCCACTGCTAATAGCAGTGGCGGGTGCTAGATTGCGCCTGCCACTAATGGGAGTTCTCCTATAAGCCATTTCCCAATAGTGAGGGCACTATACAAAAATACCTCCGCCATAGCCCGAAGTGTGCCTCGCATCCGAGATAAATTTCGCAGAGGGCGACAAACCCCGCGATGTGTAAGATTGAATTGGGGGTGAGGTGGTGGAGTTGTAGCCCATAATATTCAAGCAAGCCCCGAAGGAAGGGATGAATAGGAAATCCAAGGCTGCGGAGGAGAAAGGAAACGAAGCATACCCGCTCGTCCCCGTGAGGGGTAGGGTGGCTCTCGGCACATGCCTGCCCATCCGCGATGGTTAACCCTGAGCGAGTGGAGGTCAGATTTGAATCTGGTAGATATCCTTGGGTGGCTAGACACCCTAGGTGGAGGCGCGTGACGGAGCAACTCCCCCAGTCGCCCCTGATGGGGCCATGAGGTCGCCGTGAGGATCCCGCGTCTTTGGCCATCGCTTGAAGCTCTTGGGGTTGGACCTGGGAGTAGAGAAAGGGACTCGTATGGACTGCGGAGAAGGGTCAAGATGCGCTTTGTTGTAGACCTGGTCTATATATTTATAAGTAAAAGAGGCTAACATTTCGACGTCTCACTATAAACTGGCTCGATTCCCCAGGAGGCACGGTGATTGAGGTCAGGGATTGAAGGCCACGTGTAGTGGGGCCGGGATAACAATCGTCAAATATACCGAAGATTTCAAAGCCGAGCTAAAGATAATAAGCAGGAACTCATCTATCGAGCCAAAGACTCCGGAGCAGAAGTTCGAAGGTGTCGTCCTCGGCATTGAAGACCAGTTCAGGGGCTACTGACGGTGTCCTGGACTAGGGGGTCCCAACCTGGTCGGCCCATTGTCCTCGGGTTGGGCCCGACGGCCCTTGTTCTCATTCAGATGGACTCTGGAGGACATGACGTAATCAAGATTGTATCTGACGAAGACTTGGAGTATACCCCAAGACATCTCCTGCCGCCTCCATATGCATCCCTGGATACCGCCTATGTAACCTTAGATGCCTTACCTGGCGTGTATATAAGCCAGAGGGTTTAGCCTGTAGAGGACATGGAATCACAATTACTATCCACCTAGCCCTAGGGTTAGACTTCTCCTTACGATCTCGAGGTAGATCAAGCTTGTACTTGATACTCCATCATCAATATAATCAAAGCAGGACGTAGGGTATTACCTCTTCGAGAGGGCCCGAACCTAGGTAAACACTGTCTCCTTTGTTCCTGTTACCATTGATCTGAGATCCATAGCTCGGGACCCCCTACCCCGATGTCAGCCGGTTTTTACACCGACATTTAGGTAAAAAGAAAGAGCTTGTTGGGAGTCAACCCAATAGTTATCTTTATTTTTGCTTTTTTACTTTTTGTGTGCAAACACAATTTTAGCTACTATTATGATTGTGTTTTTTATCTTTTAATTGGTGTTTGTGCCAAGTAATGCCTTTAGGATGATTTGGATGATAGTATAATGGATGATGTTTGAAAAACAGAAAGTTTTGCACCCAGTTCTGGAATTTCTATTCTGTACTGAAACGTGATAAAATCCTGAATTTTTTACACAGTATTGGTATATGAATTTTTTATGTTTTCCTAATTTTTCAGAATTTTTGGAGTTACAGAATTATGACTTTTAATTAGATCTTTATAGACTGTTCTGTTTTAGACAGATTCTGTTTTCTATTGCATTGTTAGCGTATTTTAATGATGCTATGGATTATATCGGGGGGTATAAGTCATGGAGAGTTAGAGTACAGTAGCATTATGCAAGAATTAAATATGAGTCAATTTACAACAGCACCTAAAGTTTAAGATTTATTTGTTATACTAACGGATCTCACGAGGTTTCTGTTGAGTTTTGTGTGCAGAAGTTTTCAAGTTTTGGGTGAGACTACGATGGATAAAGGAATAAGGAGTGGTAAGAGCCTAAGCTTGGGGATGCCCAAGGCACCCCAAGGTAATATTCAAGGAAGACTCAGGCGTCTAAGCTTGGGGATGCCTCGGATGGCATCCCCTCTTTCGTCTACAATCTATCGGTAACTCACTTGGAGCTATATTTTTATTCATCACATGATATGTGTTTTACTTGGAGCGTCTTGTGATATAGTTTGTTTGCTTTTTAGTTTGTCACAATCATCTTTGCTGAACACACCTTTTTGAGAGGGACACACATTATTCGTGATTTGTTAGAATACTCTATGTGCTTCACTTATATCTTTTGAGCTAGGCAGTTGCTCTAGTGCTTCACTTATATCTTTTAGAGCACGGCGGTGTTATATTTTGAAGAAATAGTTGCACTCTCATGATTCACTTAAATCTTTTTGAGAGTCTAATGAACAGCAATGGAAATTTGCATGGGTTATAAGATTGGTCCATAAAGGATAGGTATTAAAGAGGGATATAATAAAAACTTTCATGTAGATCTCTAAATATGAAACATGTGGTTTAATGATATTGATGTCGTAATATGAAAGGATATAGGTTAACGATCATTGGTTAGTAGGAATATCGGTATTAAAGTTTCTTATTGACTGTTCATCTAAGTGTTGGTCATGGCATGGTGAGGATGTCCGAGCATTCTTAGGTCTGAAATGAAATCCTTGAGTGCTGTTACAATCGGGGGTGCGCGTTGGTTAACTCCTACCAACCTCCTCCCTAGGGGCATGCGAGTAGTACTTTGCTTCGAGGGCTAATAGGCTTTGCAATAAGTATGTGAGTTCTTTATGACTAATGTGAGTCCATGGATTATACGCACTCTTACCTTTCCACAATTTGCTAGCCTCTTCGGTACCGTGCATTGCCCTTTCTCACCTCGAGAGTCGGTGCAAACTTCGCCGGTGCATCCAAATCTCGTGATATGATACGCTCTATCACACATAAGCATCCTTATATCTGATGGAAATATGCCCTAGAGGCACTAATAAAGTTGTTATTATTTTATATTTCCTTGTTCATGATAAAGGTTTATTATTCATGCTAGAATTGTATTGACCGGAAACTTAAATACATGTGTGAATACATAAACAAATACCGTGTCCCAAGTGAGCCTCTACTAGACTAGCTCGTTGATAAAAGATGGTTAAGGTTTCCTAACCATAGACATGAGTTGTCATTTGATAACGGGATCACATCATTAGGAGAATGATGTGATGGACAAGACCCATCCGTTAGCTTAGCATATGATCGTTCTGTTTATTGCTACTGCTTTCTTGAATGTCAAATACATGTTCCTCAGACCATGAGATCATGCAACTCCCGAATACCGGAGGAATACCTTGTGTGCTATCAAACGTCACAACGTAACTGGGTGATCATAAAGATGCTCTACAGGTATCTCCGAAGGCGTCCGTTGAGTTGGCATGGATCGAGACTGGGATTTGTCACTCCGTGTTTCGGAGAGGTATCTCTGGGCCCTCTCGGTAATGCACATCATAAGAAGCTTGCAAGCAAAGTGACTAAGGAGTTAGTTACGGGATGATGTATTACGGAACGAGTAAAGAGACTTGCCGGTAACGAGATTGAACTAGGTATGGAGATATCGACGATCAAATCTCGGGCAAGTAACATACCGATGGACAAAGGGAAATACGTATGTTGTCATTACGGTTCGACCGATAAGATCTTCGTGGAATATGTAGGAACCAATATGAGCATCCAGGTTCCGCTATTGGTTATTGACCGGAGAGGCGTCTCAGTCATGTCTACATCATTCCCGAACCCGTAGGGTCCGCACGCTTAACGTTCGTTGACGATATAGTGTTATATGAGTTATGTGAATTGGTAACCGAATATTGTTCGGAGTCCCGGATGAGATCCCGGATGTCACGAGGAGTCTCGGAATGGTCGAGAGGTAAAGATTTATATATGGGAAGTCATATTTTGGGTTCCGGAAAAAGGTGCAGTTTTTTCGGTATTGTACCGGGAAGCTTCCAGAAGATTCTGGAGGATTCCGGAGGGGTCCGGAAGTCCACAAGTGGGTCCACCACGTCCCAAAGGGCTGGCATGGGCTAAGGGGAGGCGCCCTGGCCTTATTGGGCCAGGCGCACCAAGTCCTCAAAAGCCCACGCAGCTAGGGAAGGAAAAAAGGGAGAGTCCTAGTAGAAATAGGATTGGACTTTGGAGTCCAAGTCCACGTGTGTACTATTCATGGTTACTGTTCACGTGGCACTATTCCTTCTACTCCAAGCCCCTACACATATATAAATAGAGGAGAGGGGGCGCCCCAAAGGAGAACACAACATTGTCTTAGCCGTGTGCGGCGCCCCCCTCCACAGTTCTGTCCCTCGGTCATCTTTTCGCAGTGCTTGGGCGAAGCCCTGCGGAGATAGCATCACCATCACCGTCACCACGCCGTCGTGCTGCCGGAACTCATCCACTACCTCGCCGTCTTGCTGGATCAAGAAGTCGAGGACGTCACCGAGCTGAACGTGTGCTGAACGCGGAGGTGCCGTACGTTCGGTGCTCGGTCGGTTGGATCGTGAAGTTGTTCGACGACATCAACCGCGTTGTTCTAACGCTTCCGCTTACGGTCTACGAGGGTACGTAGACACACTCCCCCTCTCGTAGCTATGCATCTCCATGGATAGATCTTGCGTGTGCCTAGAATTTTTTTGTTTTCCATGCAACGTTCCCCAACAGTGGTATCATGAGCCAGGTCTATGCGTAGATGATATGCACGAGTAGAACACAAAGAGTTGTGGGCGGTGATCGTCATACTGCTTACCACCAACGTCTTATTTTGATTCGGCGGTATTGTAAGATGAAACGGCCCGGACCAACCTTACATGTCCACGTACATGAGACCGGTTCCACCAACAGACATGCAACTTGTTTTGCATAAAGGTGGCTGGCGGGTGTCTGTTTCTCCTACTTTAGTTGAATCGAATTTGACTGCGGACGGTCCTTGTTGAAGGTTAAAACAGCAAACTTGGTAAATCACCGTTGTGGTTTTGTGCCGTAGGTAAGAACGGTTCTTGCTAGAAGCCCGTAGCAGCCACGTAAAACTTGCAACAACAAAGTAGAGGACGTCTAACTTGTTTTTGCAGGGTATGTTGTGATGTGATATGGTCAACACATGATGTGATATACGTTATTGTATGAGATGATCATGTTTTGTAATTTATCGGCAACCGGCAGGAGCCTTATGATTGTCTCTTTATTGTATGAAATGCAAGCGCCATGTAATTGCTTTACTTTATCGCTATGCGTTAGCAATAGTTGTAGAAGCAATAGTTGGCGAGACGACCACGACACAACGATGGAGATCAAGGTGTCGAGCCGGTGACGATGGAGATCATGACGATGCTTTGGAGATGGAGATCAAAAGCACAAGATGATGGCCATATCATGTCACATATTTTCATTGCATGTGATGTTTATCCTTTATGCATCTTATTTTGCTTAGAACGACGGTAGCATTATAAGATGATCCCTTCACTAAATTTCAAGATAAAAGTGTTCTCCCCGAGTATGCACCGTTGCTAAAGTTCGTCGTTTCGAAGCACCTCGTGATTATCGGGTGTGATAGATTCTACGTTCACATACAACGGGTGTAAGCCAGTTTTACACAAGCAGAATACTTGGGTTAAACTTGACGAGCCTAGCATGTACAGACATGGTCTCGGAACACTGGAGACCGAAAGGTCGAACATGAGTCATATAGTAGATATGATCAACATGGAGATGTTCACCATTGATGACTATCCCATCTCACGTGATGATCGGACATGGGCTAGTTGATTTGGATCATGTATCACTTAGTTAACTTGAGGGATGTTAATTTAAGTGGGAGTTCATTAGTAATTTGATTAATTGAACTTAATTTATCATGAACTTAGTCTTGATAGTTTCTTTGCATATCTATGTTGTAGATAAATGGCCCGTGCTACTGTTCCGTTGAATTTTAATGCGTTCCTAGAGAAAGCTAAGTTGAAAGATGATGGTAGCAACTACACGGACTGGGTCCGTAACTTGAGGATTATCCTCATTGCTGCACAGAAGAATTATGTCCTTGATGCACCGCTAGGTGATGGACCTGCTGCAGGAGCTGCTGCGGACGTTGTGAACGCCTGGCAGGCTCGATCTGATGACTACTCGATAGTTCAGTGTGCCATGCTCTACGGCTTAGAACCGGGACTGCAAAAGCGTTTTGAACGCCACGGAGCATATGAGATGTTCCAAGAGCTGAAATTGATATTTCAAGCTAATGCCCGGGTTCAGAGATATGAAGTCTCCAACAAGTTCTTTAGCTGTAAGATGGAGGAGAACAGTTCTGTCAGTGAACACATACTCAGAATGTCTGGGTACCACAACCACTTGACTCAGCTGGGAATTGATCTTCCGGTTGAGAGTGTTATTGACAGAGTTCTTCAGTCACTGCCACCAAGCTATAAAGGCTTCGTGATGAACTATAATATGCAAGGGATGGAGAAGACAATTCCCGAGCTCTTCGCGATGCTGAAATCAGCGGAGGTAGAAATCAAGAAGGAGCATCAATTGTTGATGGTTAACAAAACCACTAGTTTCAAGAAAAAGGGCAAGGGAAAGAAGGGGAACTTCAAGAAGAATGGCAAGCAAGTTGCCACTCCCACGAAGAAACCCAAAGCTGGACCCAGGCCTGAAACAGAGTGCTTCTACTGCAAAGGGACTGGTCACTGGAAGCGGAACTGCCCCAAGTATTTGGCGGATAAGAAGGATGGCAAAGTGAGCAAAGGTATATTTGATATACATGTTATTGATGTGTTCCTCACTAATGCTCGCAGTAGCGCCTGGGTATTTGATACTGGTTCGGTTGCTCATATTTGTAAATCGAAACAGGAGCTACGGAATAAGCGAAGATTGGCTAAGGACAAGGTGACGATGCATGTCGGGAATGGTTCCAAGGTTGATGTGACCGCCGTCGGCACGCTACCTCTACATCTACCTTCGGGATTAGTTTTAGACCTCAATAATTGTTATTTGGTGCCAGCGTTGAGCATGAACATTATATCTGGATCTTGTTTATTGCGAGACGGTTATTCATTTAAGTCAGAGAATAATGGTTGTTCTATTTATATGAGTAACATCTTTTATGGTCACGCACCTTTTGTGAATGGTCTATTCTTGTTGAATCTCGATCGTAGTGATACACATATTCATAATATTGATGCCAAAAGATGCAAACTTGATAATGATAGTGCAACATACATGTGGCACTGCCGTTTAGGTCATATTGGTGTAAAGCGCATGAAGAAACTCCATGCGGATGGACTTTTGGAATCTCTTGATTATGAATCATTTGATACTTGCAAACCATGCCTCATGGGCAAGATGACTAAAACTCCGTTCTCCGGAACAATGGAGCGAGCTACTGATTTGTTGGACATAATACATACCGATGTATGCGGTCCGATGAATGTTGAAGCACGCGGCGGGTATCATTATTTTCTAACCTTCACAGATGATTTGAGTAGATATGGGTATATCTATTTGATGAAACACAAGTCTAAACATTTGAAAAGTTCAAAGAATTTCAGAGTGAAGTAGAGAATCATCGTAACAAGAAAATAAAGTTTCTACGATCTGATCGCGGAGGCGAATATTTGAGTTACGAGTTTGGCCTTCATTTAAGAAAATGTGGAATTGTTTCACAACTCACGCCACCTCGAACACCACAACGCAATGGTGTGTCCGAACGTCGTAACCATACTTTATTGGATATGGTGCGTTCTATGATGTCTCTTACCGATTTGCCACTATCGTTTTGGGGTTATGCATTAGAGACAGCTGCATTCACGTTAAATAGGGCACCGTCTAAATCCGTTGAGACGACACCATATGAACTATGGTTTCGCAAGAAACCTAAGCTGTCGTTTCTTAAAGTTTGGGGATGCGATGCTTATGTGAAAAAGCTTCAACCTGATAAGCTCGAACCCAAAGCGGAGAAGTGCGTCTTCATAGGATACCCTAAAGAAACAATTGGGTACACCTTCTACCACAGATCCGAAGGCAAGGTCTTTGTTGCCAAGAATGGGTCCTTTCTAGAGAAGGAGTTTCTCTCGAAAGAAGTGAGTGGGAGGAAAGTAGAACTTGATGAGGTAATTGTACCTTCTCTCGAATTGGAAAGTAGCTCATCAGAGAAAACCGTTCCCGTGATTCCTACACCAATAAGAGAGGAAGATAATGATAAAGATCATGAAACTTCAGATCAAGTTACTACTGAACTTCGTAGGTCGACCAGAGTACGTTCCGCACCAAAGTGGTACGGTAATCCTGTTCTGGAAGTTATGTTGTTAGACAACAGCGAACCTACGAACTATGAAGAAGCTATGATAAGCCCGAATTCCGACAAATGGCTTGAGGCCATGAAATCTGAGATAGGATCCATGTATGAGAACAAAGTGTGGACTTTGGTGGACTTGCCCGATCGGCAAGCCATTGAGAATAAATGGATTTTTAAGAGGAAGACAGATGCTGATGGTAATATCACTGTCTACAAAGCTCGACTTGTCGCGAAAGGTTTTCGACAAGTTCAAGGGGTTGACTACGATGAGACTTTCTCACCCGTAGCGATGCTTAAGTCTGTCCGAATCATGATAGCAATTGCCGCAATTTATGATTATGAAATCTGGCAAATGGATGTCAAAACTGCATTCCTTAATGGTTTTCTCAAAGAAGAGTTGTATATGATGCAACTAGAAGGTTTTGTCGATCCTAAGGGTGCTAACAAAGTGTGCAAGCTCCAGCGATCCATCTATGGACTGGTGCAAGCATCTCGGAGTTGGAATATACGCTTTGATGAGGTGATCAAAGCATATGGTTTTGTACAGACTTACGGTGAAGCCTGTATTTACAATAAAGTGAGTGGGAGCTCTGTAGCATTTCTAATATTATATGTGGATGACATATTGTTGATTGGAAATGATATAGAATTTCTGGATGGCATAAAGGGATACTTGAATAAGAATTTTTCAATGAAAGACCTCGGTGAAGCTGCTTATATATTGGGCATCAAGATCTATAGGGATAGATCAAGACACTTGATAGGACCTTCACAAAGCACATACCTTGACAAAGTTTTGAAGAAGTTCAAAATGGATCAGTCAAAGAAAGGGTTCTTGACTGTCTTGCAAGGTGTGAAGTTGAGTCAGACTCAATGCCCGACCACGGCAGAAGATATAGAGAAAATGAAAGTCATTCCCTATGCCTCAGCCATAGGTTCTATTATGTATGCCATGCTGTGTACCAGACCTGATGTGTGCCTTGCCATAAGTTTGGCAGGGAGGTACCAGAGTAATCCAGGAGTGGATCACTGGACAGCGGTCAAGAATATCCTGAAGTACCTGAAAAGGACCAAGGACATGTTTCTCGTTTATGGAGGTGACGAAGAGCTCGTCGTAAAGGGTTACGTCGATGCAAGCTTCGACACTGATCCGGATGTAATACCTAGTGCATCGGGTCCAATAACAATCTTTTGTGACAACACTGGAGCAATTCCCATAGCCAAGGAGCCCAGGTTTCACAAGAAGACCAAACACATCAAGAGACGCTTCAACTCCATTCGTGAATATGTCAAGGATGGAGACATAGAAATTTGCAAAGTACACACGGATCTGAATGTGGCAGACCCGTTGACTAAGCCTCTTCCACGAGCAAAACATGATCAGCACCAAGAATCCATGGGTGTTAGATTCATTACTATGTAATCTAGATTATTGACTCTAGTGCAAGTGGGATACTGATGGAAATATGCCCTAGAGGCAATAATAAAGTTGTTATTAGTTTATATTTCCTTGTTCATGATAAAGGTTTATTATTCATGCTAGAATTGTATTGACCGGAAACTTAAATACATGTGTGAATACATAAACAAATACCGTGTCCCTAGTGAGCCTCTACTAGACTAGCTCGTTGATCAAAGATGGTTAAGGTTTCCTAACCATAGACATGAGTTGTCATTTGATAACAGGATCACATCATTAGGAGAATGATGTGATGGACAAGACCCATCCGTTAGCTTAGCATATGATCGTTCTGTTTATTGCTACTGCTTTCTTGAATGTCAAATACATGTTCCTCAGACCATGAGATCATGCAACTCCCGGATACCGGAGGAATACCTTGTGTGCTATCAAACGTCACAACGTAACTGGGTGATCATAAACATGCTCTACAGGTATCTCCGAAGGCGTCCGTTGAGTTGGCATGGATCGAGACTGGGATTTGTCACTCCGTGTTTCGGAGAGGTATCTCTGGGCCCTCTCGGTAATGCACATCATAAGAAGCTTGCAAGCAAAGTGACTAAGGAGTTAGTTATGGGATGATGTATTACGGAACGAGTAAAGAGACTTGCCGGTAACGAGATTGAACTAGGTATGGAGATACCGACGATCGAATCTCGGGCAAGTAACATACTGATGGACAAAGGGAATTACGTATGTTGTCATTGCGGTTCGACCGATAAGATCTTCGTGGAATATGTAGGAACCAATATGAGCATCCAGGTTCCGCTATTGGTTATTGACCGGAGAGGCGTCTCAGTCATGTCTACATCATTCCCGAACCCGTAGGGTCCGCATGCTTAACGTTCGTTGACGATATAGTGTTATATGAGTTATGTGAATTGGTAACCCAATATTGTTCGGAGTCCCGGATGAGATCCCGGACGTCATGAGGAGTCTCGGAATGGTCGAGAGGTAAAGATTTATATATGGGAAGTCATATTTTGGGTTCCGGAAAAAGGTGCAGTTTTTTCGGTATTGTACCGGGAAGCTTCCAGAAGATTCTGGAGGATTCCGGAGGGGTCCGGAAGTCCACAAGTGGGTCCACCACGTCCCAAAGGGCTGGCATGGGCTAAGGGGAGGCTCCCTGGCCTTATTGGGCCAGGCGCACCAAGTCCTCAAAAGCCCACGCAGCTAGGGAAGGAAAAAAGGGAGAGTCCTAGTAGAAATAGGATTGGACTTTGGAGTCCAAGTCCACGTGTGTACTATTCATGGTTACTGTTCACGTGGCACTATTCCTTCTACTCCAAGCCCCTACACATATATAAATAGAGGAGAGGGGGCACCCCAAAGGAGAACACAACATTGTCTTAGCAGTGTGCGGCGCCCCCCTCCACAGTTCTGTCCCTCGGTCATATTTTCGCAGTGCTTGGGCGAAGCCCTGCGGAGATAGCATCACCATCACCGTCACCACGCCGTCGTGCTGCCGGAACTCATCCACTACCTCGCCGTCTTGCTGGATCAAGAAGTCGAGGACGCCACCGAGCTGAACGTGTGCTGAACGCGGAGGTGCCGTACGTTCGGTGCTCGGTCGGTTGGATCGTGAAGTTGTTCGACGACATCAACCGCGTTGTTCTAACGCTTCCGCTTACGGTCTACGAGGGTACGTAGACACACTCCCCCTCTCGTAGCTATGCATCTCCATGGATAGATCTTGCATGTGCGTAGAAATTTTTTGTTTTCCATGCAACGTTCCCCAACAATATCTTCCTCAAAACAGCCACCATACCTGCCTATTATGGCATTTCCATAGCCATTCCAAGATATATTGCCATGCAACTTCCACCGTTCCGTTTATATGACACACATCTTCATTGGCATATTGCTTTGCATGATCATATAGCTGACATAGTATTTGTGGCTCAGCCACCGTTCATCATTTTTATACATGTTACGCTAGATCATTGCACATCCTGGTACACTACCGTAGGCATTCATATAGAGTCATATTGTTCAAGTATCGAGTTGTAATATCTAGTTGTAAGTAAATAAAAGTGTGATGATCGTCATTATTAGTGCATTGTCCCAGTGAGGAAAGGATGATGGAGACTGTGATTCCCCCACAAGTCGGGATGAGACTCTGGACAAAAAAAAGGAGGCCAAAAAGAGCCCAGCAAAAAAATGAGAGAAAAAGAGAGAAGGAGCAATGTTACTATCCTTTTCCACACTTGTGCTTCAGAGTAGCACCATGTTTTTCATATAGAGAGTCTCCTGAGTGGTCACTTTCATATACTAGTGGGAATTTCTCATTATAGAACTTGGCTTGTATATTCCGATGATGGGCTTCCTCAAATGCCCGAGGTCTTCATGAGCCAGCAAGTTGGATGCACACCCACTTAGTTTCAGTTTGAGCTTTCATATACTTATAGCTCTTAGTGCATCTCCATAGCCTGTTGATTAGCCGCGTCGATGCGAGACTATCTTCCTTTTTTGACTTCTCCTATTGATCCCTATCACCACATTCTATTCCACTTTGTGCTACGTCCATGGCTCACGTTCATGTATTGCGTGAAGTTGAAAATGCTGAAGCGCGTTAGAAGTACGATCCAATTGCCTGGTTTAACACCGGGGTGCTCATGATTTATATTTATGTAGTGAAGGCGGAGTCATGCCATGCTAACATGATAAAATGAGTGGGGAATAAAATTCGTTATGGATCGTATATTTTGAAAGTTTAAAGATTATGTTTCTTATATTCATGGATATTATTATGTTGATGTTGTTAATTCATAGCTTCTCAATATTTATACCGTAAAAAGAGATTACATGATAAACATGTTAGGTAGCATTCCACATGAAAAATTCTGTTTTTATCATTTACCTACTCGAGGACGAGTAGGAATTAAGTTCGGGGATGTTGATACATCTCCAACGTATCTATAGTTTTTGATTGTTCCATGCTATTATAGTATCAATCTTGGATGTTTTATATGCAATTATATGCTATTTATATCATTTTTTGGGACTAACCTATTAACCTAGTGCCCAGTGCCAGATGTTGTTTTCTACTTGTTTTTGGTTTTTTAGGAAATCAGTACCAAACGAAGTCCAAACGCTAGGAAACTTTTTGATGATTTTTTTCTGGACAAAAGAGACCCTAGAAGCTTAGGGAGGAGACCAGAAGCCTCACAAGGAGGTGACAAGGCAACCCCACGCGCCCCAGGGGGGCACGCCAAGATGCGTTGTGGGCCCCTCGTGACTCCTTTTGACCTAATTACACTTCTATAAATTTTCAAATATTGGGAAACCAACAGAGAACCACCTTGAATAACTTTTCCGCCGCCACAAGCTTCTGTTCTTCCGCGATCCCATCTGGAGGCCTTTTCCGGCACCCTGCCAGAGGGGGAATCGATCACCGAGGGCATCTACATCAACCTTGCTGCCCCTTCGGTGATGTGTGAGTAGTTTACCACAGACCTATGGGTCCATAGCTAGTAGCTAGATGGCTTCTTCTCTCTCTTTGATCTTGAATACAATGTTCTCCTCGATCTTCTTGGAGTTCTATTCGATGTAATCTTCTTTTGCGGTGTGTTTGTTGGGATCCAATGAATTGTGGGTTTATGATCAGATTATTCATGAGAAGTAATTGAGTCTTTTCTGAACTTTATTATGCATGATTTTTATAGCTTTGTATTTCTCTCCGATCTATCCGTTTGGTTTGGCCAACTAGATTGATTTAGAGGTGCTTTGTAATGGGTTCAATCTTGCGGTGTTCTATATCCCAGTGACATAAAGGGACAAGACACGTATTTGTATTGTTGCCATTAAGGGTAAAATGAGGGGGTTTATTCATACTGATTGGGTTTACTTTGTCTACATCATGTCATCTTGCTTAAGGCGTTACTCCATTTTCATTAACTTAATACCCTAGATGCATGCTGGATAGCGGTCGATGGGTGGAGTAATAGTAGTAGATCTAGGCAGGAGTCGGTCTACTTGTCTCGAACGTGATGCCTATATACATGATCATTGCCATGAATCCGTCATAACTATGCTCTTTTTTATCAATTGCCCAATAGTAATTTGTTTACCCACCGTATGCTATGTGTTCGAGAGAGAAGCCTCTAGTGAAAACTATGGCCCCAGGGTCTACTTTAATCATAAAAAGAAAACTAAAAATACCTTGCTGCAATTTTCTTTCTTTTATTTTCTTTTGCAATTTATCTATCTACCACTACAAGATTTAATCCTTGCAAGTAACGAGTCCAAGGGGATTGACGACCCTCTTGCCCGCGTTGGATGCAAGTATTTGGTTTTGTGTGTGCAGGTGCTGTTCATGAGGCTTTGCGTGATTGTCCTACTGGATTGATACCTTGGTTCTCACTGAGGGAAATACTTATCTCTACTGTACTGCATCTCCTCTCCTCTTTGCGGAAAATCCCAACGATCTTACAAGTAGCAGAGTTCACTAGTAATTTGATTAACTGAACCAATTATCATGAACATAGTCTAAATGTCTTTGCAAACTTATGTTGTAGATCAATGGCTCGCGCTGTAGCTCCCCTGAATTTTAATGTGTTCCTAGAGAAAGCTAAGTTGAAAGATGATGGAAGCAACTATGCGGACCGAGTCCGTAATCTGAGGATTATCCTCACTGCTGCACAGAAGGCTTATGTCCTTGATACACTGCTTGATGATGCGCCCCCTCCAGCGTCGTCTGTAGATGTTGTGAACGTCTGGCAGGCACGTTCTGATGACTACTCAATAGTTCAGTGCGCCATGCTTTACGGCTTAGAACCAGGGCTCCGAAGACATTTTGAGCACCACAGAGCATATGAGATGTTCCAGGAGTTGAAATTGGTATTTCAGGCTCATGCCCGGGTCGAGATGTATGACGCCTCCAACAAGTTCTTTAGCTACAAGATGGAGGAGAACAACTCCGTTAGCGAGCACGTACTCAAAATGTCTGGGTATTTCAACCGCTTGAACCAGTTGGGAGTTAATCTTCAGGATAAAGTAGCAATTGACAGAGTTCTCCATTCACTACCACCAGGCTACAAGGGCTTCATGATGAACTATAACATGCAAGGGATGGAGAAGATGATCCCTGAGCTTTTTGCGATGCTTAAGGCCGCAAAAGTAGAAATCAAGAAAGAGCATCAAGTGTTGATGGTCAAAAAGATCACTAGTTTCAAGAAGGGCAAGGGAAAGAAGGGAAACTTCAAGAAAAATGGCAAGCCAGTTGCCACTCCGGTGAAGAAACCCAAGGCTGGACCCAAACCTGAGACTGAGTGCTTCTATTGCAAGGGGAATGGCCACTGCAAGTGGAACTACCCAAAGTACTTGGCAGATAAGAAGGCTGGCAATGTCATCAAAGGTATATTTGATATACATGTTAGTGATGTGTACCTTACTAGTGCTCGTAGTAGCGCCTGGGTATTTGATATTGGTTCAGTTGCTAATATTTGTAACTCGAAATAGGAGCTACGGAATAAACGGAGACTAGCTAAGGACGAGGTGATGATGCGCGTTGGAAATGGCTTCAAGGTTGATGTGATCGCCATCGGCACGCTCCCTCTATGTCTACCTTCGGGATTAGTTTTAAACCTAAATAATTGTTATTTGGTGCCTGTGTTAAGCATGAACATTATATCTGGATCTTGTTTATTGCGAGATGGTTATTCATTTAAGTCAGAGAATAATGGTTTTTCTATTTATATGAATAATATCTTTTATATTCATGCACCCAATGTGAATGGTTTATTCTTGTTGAATCTTGATCGTAGTGATACACATGTTCATAATATTGATGCCAAAAGATGCAAGGTTAATGATGATAGTACCACATACTTGTGGCACTGCCGCTTAGGTCATATTGGTGTAAAACGCATGAAGAAACTCCATGCTGATGGACTTTTGGAATCTCTTGATTATGAATCATTTGAGACATGTGAACCATGCCTCATGGGCAAGATGACTAAATCCCCATTTTCTGGTACAATGGAGCGGGTGATTGACTTGTTGGAAATAATACATACTGATGTATGCGGTCCAATGAGTGTTGAAGCACGCGGTGGATATCGTTATTTTCTTACCTTCACGGATGATTTGAGTAGATGTGGGTATATTTACTTAATGAAACACAAGTCTGGACATTTGAAAAGTTCAAGGAGTTTCAGAGTGAAGTAGAAAATCATCGTAACAAGAAAATAAAATTTCTACGATCTGATCGTGGAGGTGAATATTTGAGTTACGAGTTTGGCACACATTTAAGACAATGTGGAATTGTTTCACAACTCACGCCACCTGGAACACCACAGCGTAATGGTGTGTCCCAATGTCGTAATCGCACTCTATTGGATATGGTGCGTTCTACGATGTCTCTTACCGATTTTCCACTATTGTCTTAGGATTATGCATTAGAGACAGCTGCATTCACTTTAAATAGGGCTGTAAGTGCATCAAGTGCCCCCTTAGTGGTTTTGGAGTAGTGAAGACAAATAGGTTAAGGGACTAATGTGTTTGTGAGTATACACAGGTGAAATAGTCCCTGAAGACTTGGTTTAACCCACGGAAGTTGACCCCTAAAATGTATTTCTTCAAGTGAAGAATTTGGTGTGGCCTGTGAAGAAATCAATGTGAAGACTTTGAAGCTTGAAGACTTTGTTTTCATAGTTTCTGTTTTCTTCTTATTTGAGTCATAGGAAAAACCGTACTGTTAAAGGGGGTCTAGGTGAAACATTTATCATACTTCAAAGCGATGCTCAAACCTATACACACTATAGCCACTTCGAGTGAAGCAATTGGAAATCTCCGGAACAGCTGACGAATTTGCTAGCGACAGTGACGCAGTTCATCTGATCGCTGATAAATTAGGTCAGGCTGAGGAGTTAGGATTTTGCCAGTGTGATCTGCCTATCGTGAGGAAATTGAGTGCCCCGACGAAATTGAGAGTTCAATTTTCCGACCGTTGCTGCGTCGCGTGCCAGCTGTCGAGTGGATACTTATCCTGACAATGGTCATGTCTGAGAAGGGCATTAATGACATTTCATGTTGGGTTGCCCCCTAGCTATAAATAGCCGCCCCCCACAACCACTAGTTGGTTGGCTGCTCTAGAGAGAGATTGACACTTGTCATTTGAGAGCAACCCTTCCTCTGACGACTTTTTGAGAACCCAAGTGAGAAAAAACCCAACCAGAGCCAAAGTGATTGAGCATCACTGAAGAAGTTGATCTATGTGATCTGACGCTTGTTACCTTTGAAGACTGTCATTCTTCCAGACGGTTAGGCGTCGTGTTCTGAGCACCCAAGAGTAATTGTGGCGTGCCCGTGAACAAGTCTGTGAAGGTTTTGGAAGTCTACCTTGAAGACTTACCATGAGTGATTGCGTGAGGTCTAAGTGACCTTAGCTCAAGAAAAATACGGTGAGGACTAAGTGTCCTCCGAGGTAAGACTTAGCCACCTCAACCAGACGTACAGTTGATACAGCAACTGGAACTGGTCTACCAAATCGCTGTGTCTTCACCGAGCCCAACTGGTTTCAAATTCCTCACCCTTTACCTTTACGCAATTCCGCTACTGAAGAACTTGTGTCTTACATTTCTGAAGAATTTGAACTGAAGACTTTCATCATGTAGTTTTTCATTTCTTCAGTTCATCTTCCTCATGCATGCCTGCCTGTATGATTACATGTTCTTCACTTGTATGTATTTTATATGCATGCTACTTGTATCTGTGTCGATCTAGTTTTGCCTCTATTTCTATTTCATCACTCTGATTTTCGTCAAAATCTTCGGAGTTTGATGAATTTCTAAAAATCTCCCATTCACCCCCCCCCCTCTGGGAGTAAACCTGCGTTTTCAATTGGTATCAGAGCAAGGTACTCCCTTGTTCTATGTGATTTTGGTTTAACCACCTGGAGTTTTAGTTATGTAAACCACAGGTATGATCAAGGTATCCGCTGCATGCCCCATCTTCGATGGCACGGACTATCCCTATTGGAAGAACAAGATGCGCATGCATCTTGAGGCAATTGACAACGATCTCTGGTTCGTCGTCGAGAATGGAGTGCCTACCGTGGCTCCAAGCATCAACGCCACTGACGTGAAGAGATTCAAGCAACTCGACTCTCAAGCGAAGAATGTCATATGTGGACATCTGAACAAAGGACAGTATGGTAGAGTGAGTACTTTGGAAACTTCGAAGCTTATCTGGGATAGGCTTTCCAAGGTCAACGAGGGGGTCTCCACTCAACGTGATTCCCGAGTTGACATTCTTCGCAATCTCTTCATTTGCTTCAAGAAGCTTGACAATGAGAATGTGCAGCAAACCTTCGACCGCCTTACTGATATCTCCAATGAGCTCCAAGCTCTTGGTGTTGCTGACATCACCAATCATGAGGTGGTGAAGAAATTGCTGAGGTCACTGGACAGTTCCTTCGACACCTTGGCACTGATGATTCAAGAGCGCCCTGACTACAAGTCACTTGACCCGGCTGACATTCTTGAAAGGCTCAATACTCATGAATTTCAGCAAGCAGAGAAGAGAGATATGGATGGTCCTAGCTATGGTCGTCCTCGCGTTCTGAAGGAAAAAGCAAAAGCCAAGGCAATTTCTTCATCTGAAGAAGAAGAGGAATATGAGAGCAGTTCTGATGGTGCTGAGGAAATTGGCAGAGAACTGGCAATGCTTGTGAAGAAGTTCCAGAAGTTTTCCAACAAGAACTGCTTTGGAAAGTATTCAATGTATGACTCGAAGAACACTGGAGAAGCGTCTGCTCAAGACTACAACAAGAGAACATGTCACAAATGCAAGAAGCCAGGCCACTACATCGCCGACTGCCCTCTATGGCAAAAGAAGAAGAAGAAGAAGAAGAAGAAGAAGAAGAAGAAGAAGAAGAAGAAGAGCAGGGATGATGACTCTGATGGAAAAAGTAAGAAATCCTCAAAGTCTTCATCAAAGTCCTCATCTCGCAAGAAAGGCAGTTCCAGCAGAGCTCATGCATTCATTGGGAAGGAAATGGATTCTGAGGAGGAATCTGATCATGAGGAAGCTAAGGAATCTAAGGAGGAGTCAGACTCTGGTGTGGCGAGCCTTGGCCTCGCTACTGAGTACGCCAGCAAGTCCATCTTCAACCCTGAAGATAATGGTATCTCCACCAACAATGATGACTGTGCTGATGACTACACTCCCACCTATTGCTTCATGGCAATAGGTGCAAAGGTAACCTCACGAGAAGCTTACTTTGAAACTTCCAGTGATGACGACTCTGAGTATGAATCTAAACCAAGCTATAAGAAACTTGCTAAAATTGCAACTGAGCAACAACATGCTATGGAAAAGATTCAAAAACTGCTAGACAAAAGCGATGACCTGTTGGACGAGGAAATGGATCATAGTCAAGCCTTGTCTGAAGATCTCAGACGGCTTAAGTCACAGTATGACGAACTTGAAAGTCGTCATGTGTCCCTCTCAGCCGAACACGGGAATCTGTCCTATGAATTTCTTCAAAGGAAGCAAGATCTCGAGAAGCTGAGAGCGTCTCATGATGATCTTCAAAAAGAAAACGATTCACTCCTCGCTCAACAGATCAGTACCACTCAGGAGGAATTTGTTGCACCATGCCTAAAATGCCTTGAACGTGATAATGCAAATTCTTCAGCTGAATGTTCAAATGCTTCAGTACTTTTGATTGCTTCAACTGCTTCGGTGGCCACTAACCCCTCATCTTAGGAAGCCACCTGTGATACTGATGAAAATGCAGGGCTGAAGGAATTATACATCACTGGCATGTACAAAAGCCTCAAAGGGCATCAAACCCTTTGTGAGGTGCTCAAAAAGCAAATTCTTCACAGGAACCCTAGGAAAGAGGGTATTGCTTTTGAGAGAAAGCTCAATGCTGATGGTTCGTATTGGAAGCGTGAGCAGTATCCCAAAACCACATGGGTTGCTACAAAGGGATCTCCAATAGATCCATCCACTTTATCTGGCTATACTTGTGATACTTCATATTCTTCATATGAGTCATTTGACTCCAACTACAAACTGTTCAAAAATCAGAATGGTGAAGTATTTCCCAGATTTGTTGGTACTAACTGCAGGAATGGTCCACCTGTGAAGAAAATCTGGGTTGCCAAAAGCCTTATGGAAAATCTTCAGGTGAATGTAATCATGACACCACCGATGAAGAAGAAATATCCCAGGCCAAATTCTTCACAGGGATGAAAGTCGTCAAATGGACGCAGACCCACTTATGGTCGTGCTAATGCCTCTGTTTCGCAGGGAAACAAACAACGATTTGATGAATATGAGCACTATTCTTCGAACCACTATGTTCACAAAACCTCGAAGAATTTCTCTGCTTATTCATTCAATTACTATAACCCTCCTGTGAAGAGAAATGCATATTCTTCAATGCCTAAGTTCTCCATTAATGCACTTCGTTACATTGCTTCTCAGCCACCCATTCAGATGTGGGTGGTTAAGAAGAAGAACTAATCTCTTCTGCATGGTCAGGTCTTCAGACAACTAATATTTCTGATGAATTTGGTGAAGAACTGACAAAATGCATGTTGGGATGCAGGTTAATCATGATGAAATGTGTCGGTGTAATGAGAACCAGGGTCTCATCAACCTTCTTAGCATGGGTCATTCCCGTCCAGGATTGTTGCCTGGCAACCCCGGCAAGGCCAAGCTTCCCGGCGAATACCATATCTGGCAAGCATTATATTAACAAGCAAGAACAAGAGCCCGTTGGGGAGAAGCTTCTTCCCAGCGGCATGATCTCCTAGCAAGACAAGACCCAGCAAGGCTTGCCGGGGGACAGCTGGGAAGAAACACAAGAATATCAAGAAGGCATTCACGCCGATGATCAGAAGACAGAAGATCGAAGGCTGGATTCCCGGAAAGATACGTGCCGGGAAGGCTCGCGAAGGCCCGGCAAGGCCTCGCACCCGGCAAGATCCCACCGCCCTGCCACCGCTCCAGCGCAGCGACCAGCCTGTCGTTTAGGGTTTGTCCTCTTGGATGCGTGTCATGGCACTAGCGGCGGATGGGGTTAAGCGGCGCTGATGGGACGGGCTCTTTTTCCGTCCCCAAGAAAGTAAGGGACACCTAAGTGGAGCATTTAATGCGTTTTGTCCTAAGTCATCAGTGATATGCATGTAGACACTGTAGCAACTTTACACCTCTTGTACTTGCTGTTCGCCACTGTTGGTGACCCCTTTGACATTTAAAAGGAGGCCCAAGGCGAAGCTACAGAGGGGGGGAGCTCTTCTGGCCTAGCTGCATGCGTAGCCGCCCTTCTTGCGTACTGTTCACCAAGAAGCGCTCCGTGTATCTGAGCTTAAACATCCACAATAAACCAAAGCAGGAGTAGGGTTTTACGTTACTCAGCAGCCCGAACCTGGGTAAAAAATCCCCGCGTTGATCGTTGGATCCGCTCTTTGTGTAGACCTTCTCCCCAGCCGAACCGTAAAAGGGATCCACGCGGTCCCATAGGTGTCGTACGCCGACATCTATGGCGCGCCAGGTAGGGGGAGAGGTTGCGCGAACCCGATCTAGCGGTCAGCGCGTCAGTTTTTGATCGTCTTCATCGTCATGGCGCCCAAGAAGAAGCGGGGGCGGCTGAAATTCCTTGCGAAAGCTAAGTCCTAAAACTTTAATTACTTTCTGCTGTTTAGTCTTATCCTTGATGATATTTTTGTACATAACCTGTGCGCGGGGGAGCGCTCTTAAAACACTCTGCGCTCCTGGTTGTTCTGGGTCCGCCCAGCAACACAGATGCAGCTGTAGTTGTTTCTAGAGCGTTAAGCTCCCGAAGAGGCGGCGTTCTCGATAGGCTGCTAGACAGGACCCGGTCCTAAGCGCCATTGACCAGGACGTGCGCATTCGGGAGGTATTCCGGCAAGCGTAGGGATTCATTGTACAAAAATGCGATCATTTAAGAAAAGGGCTTAGCAAGTTTTATTTTAAGGTTTCTACGTAAACCCGTATGCTGAGGAGCCTTCCCGGGGCTAGTTGCGCTCCTTGTCGCCTCGAGTCCGCTCGGCGATGTGAGCAGCTGCACTAAAGCTGGGAAGGAAAAACCTTTTTCGGGAGGCGGCGTTCCCGGCAAGCCGCTAAGGACCCGCTCCTCAAAGCGCTGCTGACTGGATCATGCACACCGAAAAGTGTTCCGGCAAGCAAGGGAATATTCGGCAGAAGTCAAAATTACAACAAATTATTCATAAAGCCAAAAGCTAATTAATTTGTTGTGTTAAAACGCTCTCGTGGCATTACATGTCTAAATCAGTGTTGCAGGCATACAGGTGGGCGATTACTTTGCAGCTTTCCCGGCAACATCATTGCCAGAAGCCGGCGTCGAGAACGTCAAAGTTCTCCGCTGAAGTTATAAGCCTTCCCGGCAACATCATTGCCGGAAGCCGGCGTTGAGAACGTTAAAGTTCTCCGCTGAAGTCATAAGCCTTCCTGGCAACATCTTTGCCGGAGGCCGGCATCGAGAACATCAAAGTTCTCAGCTGAAATCGCAAACTTTTCCAGAAATATTCTTCGGCGAAAGAATAGCAAACCTTGTCGTCGAGCCATGAGCTATGCGCTCCGACAAGGGGGCTTTCAACCTTGTCGTTGAGCCATGCGCTCCGACAAGGGGGCTTCAACCTTGTCGTCGAGGCATGCGCTCCGACAAGGGGGCTTTCAACCTTGTCGTCGAGTCATGCGCTCCGACAAGGGGGCTTCAACCTTGTCGTCAAGCCATGCGCTCCGACAAGGGGGCTTTCAATCTTGTCGTCGAGTCATGTGCTCCGACAAGGGGGCTTTCAACCTTGTCATCGAGCCATGCGCTCCGACAAGGGGTCTTTCAACCTTGTCGTCGAGCCATGCGCTCCGACAAGGGGGCTTCAACCTTGTCGTCGAGCCATGCTCTCCGACAAGGGGGCTTTCAATCTTGTCGTCGAGTCATGCGCTCTGACAAGGGGGCTTTCAACCTTGTCGTCGAGTCATGCGCTCCGACAAGGGGGCTTTCAACCTTGTCGTCGAGCCATACGCTCCGACAAGGGGGCTTTCAACCTTGTCGTCGAGCCATGCACTTCGACAAGGGCTGTTTTTCTTAAACTATACTTCCAGAAGGAAAGGGCATGGCAGTCATGACCCACGCCAAATTTGGCCCCACCTCCAGCATCGAGATCTTTGAGTTCTCTGCTAAAGGCGGGCCCGGGGGCTCCTGTCGGTGTAATGAGAACCAGGGTCTCATCAACCTTCTTAGCATGGGTCATTCCCATCCAGGATTGTTGCTTGGCAACCCCGGCAAGGCCCAGCTTCCCGGCTAATACCATATCTGGCAAGCATTATATTAACAAGCAAGAACAAGAGCCCGTTGGGGAGAAGCTTCTTCCCAGCGGCATGATCTCCTAGCAAGACAAGACCCGGCAAGGCTTGCCGGGGGACAGCTGGGAACAATCACAAGAATATCAAGAAGGCATTCACGCCGATGATCAGAAGACAGAAGATCGAAGGCTGGATTCCCAGCAAGATACTTGCCGGGAAGGCTCGCGAAGGCCCGGCAAGGCCTCGCACCCGGCAAGATCCCACCGCCCTGCCACCGCTCCAGCGCAGCGACCAGCCTGTCGTTTAGGGTTTGTCCTCCTGGATGCGTGTCATGGCACTAGCGGTGGATGCGGTTAAGCGGCGCTGATGAGACGGGCTCTTTTTCCGTCCCCAAGAAAGTAAGGGACACCTAAGTGGAGCATTTAATGCGTTTTGTCCTAAGTCGTTAGTGATAAGCATGTAGACACTGTAGCAACTTTACACCTCTTGTACTTGTTGTTCGCCACTGTTGGTGACCCCTTTGACATATAAAAGGAGGCCCAAGGCGAAGCTACAGAGGGGGGGAGCTCTTCTGGCCCAGCCGCATGCGTAGCCGCCCTTCTTGCGTACTGTTCACCAAGAAGCGCTCCGTGTATCTGAGCTTAAACATCCACAATAAACCAAAGCAGGAGTAGGGTTTTATGCTACTCAGCGGCCCGAACCTGGGTAAAAAATCCCCGTGTTGATCGTTGGATCCGCTCTTTGTGTACACCTTCTCCCCAGCCTAACCATAAAAGGGATCCACGCGGTCCCATAGGTGTCGTACGCCGACATCTATGGCGCGCCAGATAGGGGGAGAGGTTGCGCGAAACACGATCTAGCGGTCAGCGCATCAGTTTTTGATCGTCTTCATCGTCATGGCGCCCAAGAAGAAGCGGGGGCGGCTGAAATTCCTTGCGAAAGCTAAGTCCTAAAACTTTAATTACTTTCTGCTGTTTAGTCTTATCCTTGATGATATTTTTGTACATAACCTGTGCGCGGGGGAGCGCTCTTAAAACACTCTGCGCTCCTTGTTGTTCTGGGTCTGCCCAGCAACACAGATGCAGCTGTAGTTGTTTCTAGAGCGTTAAGCTCCCGAAGAGGCGGCGTTCTCGATAGGCTGCTAGACAGGACCCGGTCCTAGGCGCCATTGACCAGGACGTGCGCATTCGGGAGGTATTCCGGCAAGCGTAGGGATTCATTGTACAAAAATGCGATCATTTAAGAAAAGGGCTTAGCAAGTTTTATTTTAAGATTTCTGCGTAAACCCGTATGCTGAGGAGCCTTCCCGGGGCTAGTTGCGCTCCTTGTCGCCTCGAGTCCGCTCGGCGATGTGAGCACCTGCACTAAAGCTGGGAAGGAAAAAACCTTTTTCGGGAGGCGGCGTTCCCGGCAAGCCGCTAAGGACCCGCTCCTCAAAGCGCTGCTGACTGGATCACACATCCCTTATGCTGCTAGATACTATTCCTATATGAAATTGTCTGACAAAATTGATCATCATCATATTCTTCACTTTGAAGTATATGAATTTGTAAGTCAGACTAATGCTTCTACAGGATGACACACCCACAGCCATTGAATGGGTCCTGGATAGTGGCTGCACGAATCACTTGACTGGTGATAGGAATCTACTCACTGATGCTCCCCTTACTCCGTCTCATCTAAAGCATATCACATACGCCGACAAAGGAAAAAAGCAAGGTATTGGGTCTAGGTAAGGTTGCTATCTCGAAGGATCGAGACATGGAAAAGGTGATGCTTGTCGAGTCCCTTGGATACAACCTCATGTCCGTCTCAATGCTTTGTGATCTTGATATGATTGTCATCTTTGGCAAAAATAGATGTATTGTGCTGATGGAATCTGACAAATCCAAAGTCTTCGAAGGCTTTAGGAAAGGTGATTTGTATATTGTAGATTTCTCTCTAGGTCCTCAGCCTGCCACGTGTCTACTAGCAAAAGCTTCAGAGTGCTGGCTATGGCATCGATGCCTTGGACACGCTGGCATGAGGAATTTGAGCACACTCGTCAAGAAGAAGCACATCATTGGCGTCGAAGGCGTCAAATTTGTCAAAGATCATCTGTGTGGTGCTTGTGAGTCTGGAAAGATGACCAGATCCAAGCATGCGACTAAGACAATCATGACCACTACTTGTCCCTTTGAATTACTTCATATGGATTTGTTTGGTCCTGTTAGGATCGAGAGTATATCGACCAGAGGGGTGATGAATGGGAGATTCAAAAATTCTTGCGAATGTTTTGAAATGATCCCAAACACACCAGCGGAGATATGGTACGGTAGAAATCCACTTAATCAGGCAAGCTGTTCAGAAACATATTTATCGATATATGAAGGAATATTAGTTCGAGCGAAGATTATCACAGATTTACAATCGTGATGGAAATGCAATATATGACTTGATGCAGTAGCACGAGGGAAAACACGATATGACCTACGATGGAAATGCACGGGAAATAACGACTAGGTGAATGGATACGGGACTGAATGGAATTACGCTAATACGAAAATACTAAGAGAAATAGATTTGACTGAGATGACAGATATATGTAATGAGTGACCGAAAGTTAAGTAACGAACAATGATTGATCAGATAGAACTATCGACACAGAGCACGAAAGTAAACTGCTGGAAGAAGAGCAGTAAAGTAGAATGAACCAGTGGTGCTCGATGGCGACAGATGAATTTGGTAGACCAGTTCGCCCTTCTGCCAAAGGACTACGTCTGGTTGGAGGGGTTGTGATTTAACACAGAAGATAAACACTCTTCACCCTATTCTCCTTCAACTCGGAGCTGATCAGACTCCAGTTGATTTCACTTGTGGTAGATACTTGTCGGCGATCTCCAAACCTTCGACAGACTTCTTCGCGAACCACAATGACTCTTGGTTGCTGAAGATCTTGCTCGGTCAAGACAATTACTCTTCGACACTCGAGCCGACACCTATCCGTCTAGAGAGTGCGTAGCTCTCAAGAGTAACAAGTACAAGAACTCTAACTCAGAACTACTGTGATGCTCAACCACTGTCTAAGTTTCGGCTCTTGATTTTTCTCTCGGTGGATCTTAAACTCAAATCTATCGGAGAGGGGTTGCTCAATCAATCTTCTCAGAAATCTTAAGTGGAGCAGCCAACGGGTAACGTTGGAGCGGGGTGGCTATTTATAGCCGCAGCCTTCCCTGAAGGGAAAAGACCAAATTGGACATGTGGAGCAGCCAACGGCCGAACGACACAAGTCCAACGGTCGGAATTTGAGCACAACGGTAACATTACTTGTGGAGCAAGTAATGCTAACTCCTCAGTTTGAAAGATATCTCCTACAGCGATGAAGAACATGTCTTCTGCTGGCAGGTAATCATTCGAAGCATAAAGAGATTTCTCTCAGTCTCGCATAGGTTTGGGCTAAGCATCACAGCGGATCTAAGCTTCGAGAACCTATACCCCTCTTAATAGTACGGAGGTCCTATGACTCAAATAAATGGAAGAAGAACAACGAAAAGAATGCTACGTCTTCACTTCGTCTTCGTCTTCCATCGCTGCAGTCAATTTTCTTCGGACAGAATCACCGAACCAATTGCTTCGCGTCTGCAATAAGTTTTCGAGGGGGCAACTCCTTCACATCATTCTCCTTGTCTATAGGACTTCAAAGGATGTAGCTCATTCTTCTCTGTTGTGCAGATATTCTTCGATGAAGTTCCTCGAACTGGACACCAGAGACAGCATTCTCTTCGGTACTGCATGGACTATTTCTCTCTGTGTGCACTAGCAAACAAATCAGTCCATGCCTGTTTCTGTCAACAATCTCCAAAACACAAGAGGGCAAGTATTGCACCAACAATCTCCCCCTTTTTGGACGATTGTTGACAAAACAGAATACATCGAAAGATAGATGAGTGAATGAAATGGAATGCGAAGGAAAATGAAAGACAAGAGATAATTACGAAGACAAAACACGCTCCCCCTGAAGATATGCATCAGTCTGATTAGAGTAAGCATAGAAGATAATACGGAAGGTAGCGAGATGAATCTTCGTATGAGTGACATTGGCTGATGATCTCATTCGTAGTTTCATCCAATGCACTCGACGGTGTCTGAGGTATTTCCTGACACACACAACCTTTGAAAAAGATTTGTTAGATAGCGAGGATAATTTGAAAAGTGTTGTGGCAAAGGATACGCCATGAAGATTTTCTCAAAGCACAGTTTGAGTCCACACAAGATATCGGTTCCCTGCAAGTTAGATGTTCGAGGAACAATCAGAGCAAGGGAGTCACAAGCATATTGCTCGGAGTGGATGTGCTTCAGACGATGTTTTCCTGCAACAAGAATGATACGATAGAAATATGCGAGGGAAAATAGCTTTTCAGACAGACAGAAAGAATTCTCTTTTGAATCACGAGTAAATTTACTATGAAGCAACCTTTCTTCTCCTGCATCGTTAGATAGTTAAAGATAGTCATAGGAGTAGGATATATGTAGTTTCAAGGAGTAAGATCTCTCTTTTCGAGAGACATGATTTCCAATCCTCCATGAAAATCTTTCACTTAACCTTGCACGATAGATAAGTATCGAGGATAATCATTGCAAGGCAATAAGCATTCGATAGCACCTGCAAACAGATAACTGGAAGCAAATATAGCATTGCAGGGGTTATTAACGGTACATGGCGACGCAGTATACCATCACCACAGGCGGTGACATCAAGTTCCACGACAAAAAGTTCAACGAGTTCAACGACCAAAAGCAAATTGTTTGAAAGAAAAGCAAATGGTGAATGCAAACACCCTATAAATAACCCGCTTATCTATCTCTCGATGTACTTCTCCCCCTTTTTGTCAACAAGTGTCAAAAAGGAAAGAGAATGCATGCGAGGAACTACTCGTCCGAAGAATCCCCAGAACTCGAACTGTTCGGTGAAGCAGAACGAGCGATGGTCGAGGCCGAAGCAGGAGTTGGAGTCACGACATGAGCTTCGGGATGAGCTTCGGGAGTAGCAGTGCGAGGTGCATCTGGCTTGAATATCAATGTGCCTGCTGTGTCTTCAAGTTCATCATCGGGCTCAACAAACAGCAGGTCGGTGGAGGTAGAACGCTGAGGAAGCACTGGGGTTTGCCTTCGTATGCGAGGAACTTCAAACAGCTCCAGATGATCATAATCTTTCTCGATGCCCTTGGCAGATAGTTGAGTGCGAGAATAATGCTTGCGCAGAAGGGTCCACAAGCGCTTCTTCTGTTCTTTCTCATATAGAAGAGCTTGGCAAGCATAATTGTGAAGAAGATTTATCTCAGTCATCATCTCCACTTTTTCTTTGCGGTCGAGCTTAATGTGACTTTCCAGGGCTTGCCAAGTGTGAAGGCAAATCTCATATAGTGAGGGATTTTCTTCTCGAGGAATTTCGACTGTGACCTTCTTGACCTTCGGATCTTTAGCAGAGGCAGAGGCAGTAGCATCAGCAGGTGTCTTCCCTTTCCCAATGTCTTTCACGATCCGGAGAGTGTCCCGGACAGGTGGCATGAAAACTTTCGGGACATGTGGGCAGAAAAACTTTTTCTCGATAAGCTGCTCAATGGAGAACATGACCCATGGTGCATATGGCTTCAAGGCTTGAGGGCTACCAGCTGTCTAGGCCAAATTGCGAATGAGAAGATTTGGAATATAAAATCGAATACCATGAGCTGTTGCTTGAAGAGCATTTGCCACGATGCCATGAATGGTTTCGGGCCTGTTTGTTGGCGTGAGAGAGTTGCAGAGGATATAGAACAAAACTTTGTTCTCATAGGCCAGATTCTTAGGATTTGCCTCGGTACATTCATCACCAACAAGTTTGGGGTCCTTCAGCATATGAAGTTCAGCTTCGGATACATCCCAGAAGTGTAGTCTGTGTTCGCGTGAGGCATCAAATTCGCACCGAGGAAGATTCAACAGTGCCAAAAACTGGTCAGCCGAGCATTTGATCTTTTCTTCCTCGGTCATCCATTCGAGGATCCAAGTACTGCTGTTAGCGAGGTCTCCTGAGATATAAAGAGTGGCATAGAACTGAAGAATAACTTCACGATTCCAGCCATGATTGAAACGAAGAAAACTCTTCAGGAAGACTTGTTCAATATGCTCGATGGTGTGATGGAAGCAAGGTAAACTTTCGAGCTCAGCAAATTCTAGAATCTTGTGCTTGAAGATGCGATTCTTGCCATACAGAATGTGAGCATAGTACATGACATGTTCCTTCATCCAGAACCTTGGTGACAAGGAAGTTCTTTCTCCATCATATGGGTTGGTCCCAAAGAATGCAAGTTTTGAGTGATGAAACTGCTCATTGAAAGCTGGACCATTTTGACCATCATCAACAGGAAACAACGGATAGGCTTCCAGTGGGTTTCTCAGCGGTTCTTCATCGGCCATAGATTGGGTTCGAACGTCATCAGGTGCAGGCACACCTTCCTCAATAGGCTTGAGAGGAGCATGAGGCTTCCTCGATTTTTCTCGTGCAGATGGCTTCGAAGAACTAGACTGACTGTCGTTCTTGCTCGTTGGAACTCCTTCAGCATTTTTCTGACTTTTGGGCACAAGGGCCTTTTCTTTCCTTGCATTTTCTTCGGCGGGAGGCACGACAACCTCTTTCTCGGTTGCTTGAGACACAGCTGGTGGGACAGTTTCTACTCGAGCCATCAGCTCATCCGATTTCTTTTCTTCCTCTACCAACTGAGGTGCAGTGGTAAGAGGAGCAGGATCAACATCCATCTGGGTAGGGGCACCAGATGATGAGACTGGGAGTGTTTTCTTTCGGGAAGCGTTTAGCTCCCCCTCAATCTTTTCATTTTCCTCCTTATTTGGTTCGGAGGGCTCTGCTTGCAATGTTCTCGGCGGCGATGGATCTGCCTCTCAACTTCAATCTCTTAATCAACTTCATCAACTGGGGATTGTTGTTTAGGAGGTGCATTTTCCTCATCAGTCTTTTCCAGGAATATATCAACAACTTCATGTTGCTCTTGGGCTACTGGAGCAGGATTAATAACCTCCTCAGTGCCAACTTGCAGCATGGGTTCATCCTCGTGAGGTGGAGATGGTGGAACTTGCTGCAAGGGTACATGGGAGTCTAGTGGAGTAGGATCAGCAGTGAAATTCTGAAGGCGGCGGTCTTTGTTTGCTTTCGGCTTGCTCACTCTCGCCATAACCTTCTGACGTTTTTCCTCTTGAACTCTTCTTCGAGCAAAATCTGCCTTGCGGTCCATCTCGTCATTTCTCCTATCACACAACTGAGATATCTCCATGTGCAGACGCGAGTGCCACTCGACTTTCTCATTGCGCATGACACTGAGGGCCTTGGTGATTTCTACTATTTCTTTGTTCAGCTTCTTCCTTTTAGATTCAGTTTTGGCCTCATTTCTCATCTTCTCGACAGCTTGCTTATCTTTGACAGCTCTATTTAGCCACTTGGAGATTTTCCTCAGCTCAACGAAATGCTTCGTTACTAATTCAGTAACATCATCAGGCAGTCCCAGTCCACTCACTTCATCAGTTTTTGCATCATATGCAGCACTTTCAATCACATCAATCATGAAATTAAAATCATACTTCTGTTCCTCTGTGGAAGCAGGAACATTTAGCTTGGTCTTCTTAGGAGCCACATCCCCTTTTTCCTCAGGCTGCAACTTTCTCTTCGCTGTAGTGCTTGTCAAGGTTCTCGGAGCTACAGAACCCGAAGGTTTGTCAATGGACGGAATGGGTGCATGCCTAGGTGACTTCCTCGGAGAGGGTAAAGCTTTCACTGGAGAGGGGCCCTTCGATGGCCTGTTGAGAAGGGCAGGATGATCATACAGTGGAATTTCATCAGGGGTATCTTCTCTGGATGACTCATCAGACGAGTCAGGAGCTGCCTTCTTGATTCTCTTGGCGAGAGTTTTCTTTCGTGGTGCACGAGGGGAAACTGATTTCCCAGATTTGCTTTCCTTCGAGGCTGATGCATGTTCCTTCTTCTTCTGTACGTCTTGCTGGGTCAGCACGACGTTTTTCGCTTCAACTTGATTCTTCTTCGCTTCTCTAGCTTCACGCTTGGCTTTGGCCTTCGCCCTCTTAGCCACTTCATCAGGAAAATCAGCGATGGTTTTGAGGGAGTCGGGGTGAGCATTTGCAGGCTGTGGTGTTCTGACTTTTTCGTCGTTGGGGCCAATGCAGTTTTCAGCAATGCAGTCATTCCATGGTGGTGTGAAGGTAGACAAAATCTGGTACTTCTCGCGAACATTTTCATATCTGTACCATTTGCCAGCCCAGTGGCGGCGAATCCTTTGGAACCTGTTGTTGCGATCTGTCATTGATTCACCCTCGGGTGGAGTTCTGTAGCTATCGGGATCAGACATCTCAGCAGTAGTATTCTTTTCTCTGCCGCGACCACCCTTTTTAGGATTTCCATCGGAGAAGATGGTTAGGGCGTCCGTGATCAGTTCATCTTCGGGCTGACTGTGAGCAGAGGGAATTTCCTCAGCATCTTCTTCGGACACAGACTCTTGTCTCTTCTTCAGAGCCTTGGGTGGCTTCGAGGATTTTCCTCCTCCAGTCATTCTCATTCGTTCAGACCTTGGTGGAAACTGAGGCAAATATCCTTCAGAATCTGAATGCTCTTCCGAACTCTGTGCCATGACCAACATGTGAAATAGAATAGATATGAGGGAAAAAGGTAGGGTCATAAGCATGCACAGAAAGCCTTTTGAACAAAAATGATTTTTAATGAGTCCAAAAAGGAATTCATGGCAGTTTCGGAAAGATATCCTCGATAGATTTTACAAGCTAGCCACAGAGAATTCTAGGCAGATTCATAACCATCTAATCTTTCGGGTAACTGCACATGAACCCTAGGTCGAGGAAGACAAGTACGGGGAAGATCTACAAACCATACATGTCAACTCCTAGTGATTCCTAAAGATCTACCGCGGTGAAATAAATCGAAGAAAATAGCATCGGTAAGAACTGCCCTAAGAACAGAGAGACAGATAGAAGCAGTTCCGGATCCAAGCACCCTAACTTGGCAACTTGAATCAACTACGGCAATGCGGGAGGAAAGATTACCGCACTGGCGTGATCAGCTGCGATGAGACTTCACCGGAGTTGCACGGCGGAGCTTCTCGCCGGAGTTGCTTTGAGCTCGGGCTCGGGTGGAGGTGGACGAGGGTTTGAGGAACTGAGGAAGAAAACGCGGCGAGATGAGGGATATTTATAGCTGAAGAGCTGAACCTCCTCTCCGAAATCTACAGCCCACAGTTGCGGGACGTTCCGCATTCGACGGACACGATCACGATCGTGGAGATCATGGGCACGTGGCAACTATTTTTTGCGAGAAACTCGGGAAGAGAGCGGGAGGTCGAAGGGTTTGAAGGGCTGAATGCCAAAAACGAATAAAAGTTCGAAGTTGATTTCTTTCGCGACCAAGGACATTGGAGAGAGATCTTCTTCAGATCAAATTGCATGCTTACGACGGACAGCATAGATTTGGATGAGAAAGAATAGAGAGATAAAAGGGTCCGAAACAAAACACTCAGTCAGACGAGAGGAAACACCAAACGAAGAGCTATGAGTGAGTTGTTCATTGGACGAAACACAAACACGGCAAGTCGAAGACAAACAAACAGAGAACTAATAAACACAAAGAACCAGCACCAACACTATAGATCTCAGGGTAAAGGATAAACGAATAAAATCCCTGAGAGATAGTTCCTGCAAGACGAGTTAGTTCTTCCTCGCAACCCACACTTGTGTGGGCAGCGCAGACCTCATTTCTCTTGACTGAGCAGGGACATTCCTTCGTAGATTTCTGTGGTTCACCTATGCATTTCGAGAGTAATCATATGAGTAAGCATTGAAATTGTTCCCAGAGACATGAGCATAATGATTCGAGGAGATACGCATGTACTCCTTTTGTCGAAAGTTTAATCGATACCCATTCGAGGAAATTTCAGTGCCAATCTACGAGTGATTATCATTTCCTTGAAGAGAATTACTCTGCATACTCAGGTTAGCAGTGACAGATAAATTTTCAGTGATGCACTTCTTCACCCAGATTTGCTTCTTGGGTGAACCAGACCTGCAGTTAGTCCCAACATACCGAGCGAAAACCTTACCATTCTGTTGCTTGAAGAGTTTGTAGTTTGAGTCATCGGACTCGTCAGAAACAACAGGAATGGGAGTGTCATATCCAGACAGGAGTCCAGGTTCGAGAGTTTTGCTCTTAGCAAGAACCCAACTTGTTCGAGGATATTGCTCGGGAGTCCAGTAGGTTCCATCAACGTTGAGTTTCCTTTCGAAACCCAATCCTTCCTTTCGGGGATTTTTGTGCAGTATCGACTTCTTGAGCACATCACATAGTGTTTGATGCCCTTTGAGGCTCTTTAGCATTCCTGTCTCAAGCAAGTTCTTTAACCTGTAATTTTCATCAGAGATAGCAACAAATTCCTTGGAAGAGGGGTTAGACATATCATTCGTAGTGGTTGCAATATTCTCGATGGCAGCATTGGATGTTTCAGCATTTGAATCAGCATTGCTACGTTCTAGGCAATTTGAGCAAGGAGGCACAAAATCATCAGGAAGGTTGTTAGATTGCTCGGCGAAGAGAGAAGCTTTTTCTTTTGCAAGCATGTTATAAGACTCTTTCAGTGACTCCAGTTCTTGATTCCTGCACAAACTCTCGTAGTCGACTGCAAGAGAATCATATCGTTTGGAAAGATCATCAATTGTTGAAGAAGAGACATCATGCTTTTCAGTCAACTCTTGATTCTTCTCCATCTCTTCGACCAGTAATCCTTCGGTTTTCCTGAGATTCGTCTCGAGTTTTTCAAGCTCATCTTGTTGAGATTTTGCAATCTTAACAAGTATAACATAGGCAATGTATTCATAGGAATATTAATTCATAGATTTTTGGTGCTTTGCTGATACCTGATCCTTTGAGGTTTTTGCCATAAGACAGTGTGCGATTGGTTCATCATCACTTGAAGCATTATAATCAGTATCTGATTCGAGTGACTTCTCAGATGATTCATGAGCGACGAATGCATTGCCTCTTCCCAGGCTTCTCTAAAATTCTTCATCTTCTGAATCGGATTCGGATGTCTCATCTTCAGATTCCATATTCATTTCAGCACATACCCTAGTCAGCTGCAATATTCTCCTCATATTAGATTCAATGGTTGCTTTGGATTGTGCGTTAGTGACTGGTCTCTTTGAAGAGGATGAGAAGGATTCATTCTTCTTTGAGAGCTTAGTGTGACGGTCCACTCGTGTGAATCCAGTGCAGTGAAGATAAATCCATCTGTTGCTAGGTTTTTCATTTAGTTCCCAGCTGGGACAGTCTGCTATGAAATGACTGAGTTATTTGCACTTGAAGCACTTCATTTCTTTCGGAGGTAATTTTCTTGAAGATCCAGGCAAGTTAACTTCGTCATCATTTGTGAGACACAGATTCTGTCTTCTGAGGTCACTTAGTCTTTCCGTGAGCATTTCCAGTTCTCTTGTGATGGACTGTTGATTCTCGATATCTTCTTCCTATGAACTGCCATAGTGTGAGAGAATTTCTCCTTCGCTTTCTGAAGAAGATTCTTGATATCCATCTTCAAGTTCCATCTTTTCTTCATGAATAGATAACAGCGTCATGACCTCGACGTAGTGAAGTTCTTCATAGTCTAGTCTTTGCTTGATTTCAGCTATGATTGGATCAAAAGTTGCATCAAGAGCACTCAGTAGCTTGTTGACCACATCTCTATCGGAGATATCAGTTACTCCTCGTTGACGAAGTCTTTCAACAATATTTGTCAACCGATCAGTGAGTTCCATAGCACTTTCCCTACGAAGACTTCTGAAACCAGCGAACATGGCACGAAGCATATCAGTGTGTGGATCTGTTCTGGCAATGAATTCTTCATGAACATTTCTGATAGCATTCCAGAGTTGCTTGGCAGTGTCAAGCTTTCGAAACCAAATGAAAATGTCTTTCGAGATACTGTCACAGATAATATCTTTTGCTTGAGCATTCAACCGCATTATAGCTTTGTCATCGGAAGTAAGAGCATCAGGGTGCTAAACAGTGTATCCATTTTCCACAACTTCCCAGAGTTCTATGTTGATGGCTTGAAGTCGGATTTTCATTCGCTCTTTCCAATAGACATAGTCATTTCCATCGAAGATTGCAAACCCTTCAGAGTGCAAGGATCCACCTGCATGCGACATACTCAAAACTCCAAGGTTGTTAGACCTTTAATAAACAGAGACAAGGAGTACCCGCTCTGATACCAATTGTTAGGATCGAGAGTATATCGACCAGAGGGGGGTGAATGGGAGATTCAAAAATTCTTGCGAATGTTTTGAAATGATCCCAAACACACCAGCGGAGATATGGTACGGTAGAAATCCACTTAATCAGGCAAGCTGTTCAGAAACATATTTATCGATATATGAAGGAATATTAGTTCGAGCGAAGATTATCACAGATTTACAATTGTGATGGAAATGCAATATATGACCTGATGCAGTAGCACGAGGGAAAACACGATATGACCTACGATGGAAATGCACGGTAAATAACGACTAGGTGAATGGATACGGGACTGAATGGAATTACGCTAATACGAAAATACGAAGAGAAATAGATTTTACTGAGATGATAGATATATGTAATGAGTGACCGAAAGTTAAGTAACGAACAATGATTGATCAGATAGAACTATCGACACAGAGCACGAAAGTAAACTGCTGGAAGAAGAGCAGTAAAGTAGAATGAACCAGTGGTGCTCGATGGCGACAGATGAATTTGGTAGACCAGTTCGCCCTTCTGCCAAAGGACTACGTCTGGTTGGAGGGGTTGTGATTTAACACAGAAGATAAACACTCTTCACCCTATTCTCCTTCAACTCGGAGCTGATCAGACTCCAGTTGATTTCACTCGTGGTAGATACTTGTCGGCGATCTCCAAACCTTCGACAGACTTCTTCGCGAACCACAATGACTCTTGGTTGCTGAAGATCTTGCTCGGTCAAGACAATTACTCTTCGACACTCGAGCCGACACCTATCCGTCTAGAGAGTGCGCAGCTCTCAAGAGTAATAGGTACCAGAACTCTAACTCAGAACTACTGTGATGCTCAACCACTGTCTAAGTTTTGGCTCTTGATTTTTCTCTCGGTGGATCTTAAACTTAAATATCTCGGAGAGGGGATGCTCAATCAATCTTCTCAGAAATCTTAACCGGAGTAGCCAACGGGCAACGTTGGAGCGGGGTGGCTATTTATAGCCGCAGCCTTCCCTGAAGGGAAAAGACCAAATTGGACATGTGGAGCAGCCAACGGCTGAACGACACGAGTCCAACGGTCGGAATTTGAGCACAACGGTAACATTACTTGCGGAGCAAGTAATGCTAACTCCTCAGTTCGAAAGATATCTCCTACAGCGATGAAGAACACGTCTTCTGATGGCAGGTAATCATTCGAAGCATAAAGAGATTTCTCTTAGTCTCGCATAGGTTTGGGCTAAGCATCACAGTGGATCTAAGCTGTGAGAACCTATACCCCTCTTAATAGTACGGAGCTCCTATGACTCAAATAAATGGAAGAAGAACAACGAAAAGAATGCTACGTCTTCACTTCGTCTTCGTCTTCCATCGCTGCAGTCAATTTTCTTCGGACAGAATCACCAAACCAATTGCTTCGTGTCTGCAATAAGTTTTCGAGGGGGCAACTCCTTCACATCATTCTTCTCGTCTACAAGACTTGAAAGGATGTAGCTAATTCTTCTCTGCTGTGCAGATATTCTTCAGTGAAGTTCCTCGAACTGGACACCGGAGATAGCATTCTCTTCGGTACTGCATGGACTATTTCTCTCTATGTGCACTAGCAAACAAATCAGTCCATGCATGTTTCTGTCAACAATCTCCAAAACACAAGAGGGCAAGTATTGCACCAACAGGTCCTACCCATTATGCCACACTAACCAATGTAGCATCTCTCTATGGATTCGTCATAGTTGACGACTACTCTTGTTAGACCTGGGTGCACATCATTTCCTTCAAGACTGGAGTTCAGGATGTCTTCAGATGATTCTCCAATCGGGCCATGATGAATTATTGTCTCAAGATCAAGCACATCAGGAGCGACAACGGCACCGAGTTCAAGAACACAGGACTTGATGTCTATCTTGACGAACTTGGTATCAGTCATGAACTCTCTGCTCCCTACATGCCTCAGCAGAATGGAGTCGTGGAGCACAAGTATAGGACACTCATCGAGATGGCTCACACAATGCTTGATGAATACAAGACCCCTCATCGATTCTAGCCTGAAGCAATTGACACTGCGTGTCATATCATCAACCAGGTATATCTTCACAAATTCCTCAAGAAGACCTCATATGAGCTCCTCACTGACAAGAAACCCAATGTGAGTTATTTCAAAGTCTTCAGTGCTAAATGCTAGATTAGAGATCCTCATCATAGTTCTAAATTTGCACCGAAAGCACATGAAGGTTTTATGCTTGGTTACAGAAAGGACTCGCACACCTACAAAGTCTTCAACACCTATCACAACAAGGTTGTTGAAACTGTAGATGTGCGGTTCGATGAAACTAACGGCTCGCAAAGAGAGCACCTGCCTCCTGTGCTAGATGAAATGCCTCCTGAGGAATCTATCAAGCTTATGGGCACTGGCGAAATTGTGCCCAGTGAAGAAATTGCTGATGAAGAAGTAGTGATCCCTTGTCGTAAAGAAACTGCTGATCCTGGGGAAATTGATGCTGAGGATTCTGCACGGCAACAATAACAGCAAGTCCCTCGTCCAGCACATCCACGAGTGGCAAATGAAGTGCAGATTGAGAAGATCCTCGACAACATCAATGCACCTGGTCCCCTCACTCGCTCAAGAGCTTCACATCTAGCTAACTTTTGTGGGCATTACGTGTTTGTCTCTATTTCAGAGCCCACCAAAGTTTATGATGCATTTCTCGAGACAGAATGGATTCAAGCAATGCAAGAGGAATTGCATCAATTCGAGCTCAACAACGTGTGGGAGCTTGTTAAGCGTCCCGATCCACGCAAGCACAATGTCATCGGCACCAAATGGATCTACCGCAACAAACAAGACGAAAATGGCCAAGTGGTGAGGAATAAGGCACATCTTGTAGCTCAAGGCTACACATAGGTTGAGGGTATTGATTTCGATGAAACATTAGCACCTGTTGCTAGGCTTGAAGCCATTCGTATACTGCTTGCATATGCTAACCATCATGATATCCTCTTATATCAAATGGATGTGAAAAGTGCATTCCTCAATGGTAAGCTTGAGGAAGAAGTATATGTAGCTCAACCACCAGGTTTTGAGGACCCAAAGCATCCGGACAAAGTCTTTAGACTCAACAAGGCTCTCTATTGCCTCAAGCAAGCCCCGAGGGCTTGGTATGATACACTGAAGGAGTTCCTGAAGAAAAAGGGTTTCAAACCCGGTTCACTTGACCCTACCCTTTTCACTAAATCTTATGATGGTGAACTGTTCATATGCCAAATATATGTTGATGATATTATCTTTGGTTGCACTAACAAGAAATACAGTGACGAATTTGCATATATGATGCATGAAGAATATCAGATGTCTATGATGGGGGAGTTGAAATTCTTCCTCGGACTTCAAATTCGTCAACAACCCAATGGCATCTTCATTTCTCAGGAGAAATACCTCAAGGATTGCCTGAAGAAATTCAGCATGCAAGATTGCAAAGGCCTCAAGATACCAATGCCAATGAATGGTCAACTCTGCACTGATGAAAATGGTAAAGATTTCGATCAGAAGGTATATCGCTCCATCATTGGTTCGCTCCTTTACCTATGTGCATCTAGGCCAGAAATTATGCTTAGAGTTTGCATGTGTGCCTGCTTTCAAGCGTCACCGAAGGAATCATACCATCAGGCTGTGAAATGAATTCTTCAATAGTTAGCTCACATACCAACGCTTGGATTATGGTATCCCAAGGGCTCATCGCTTGATCTTGCTGAATTTTCTGATTTTGATTATGCTGGAGATCATGTGGATCGCAAGTCAACATCAGGCACATGCCATTTCCTCGGATGATCTCTTGTCTGTTGGTCCTCAAAGAAGCAGAACAGCGTCTCACTTTCCACAGCCGAGGCTGAGTACATTGCCGCTGGCGCCTGCTGCTCACAGCTACTATGGATGAAGCAAACCCTCAAGGACTATGGCATCAACGTGAAGAAAGTGCCACTCTACTGCGACAATGAGAGTGCCATCAAGATCGCCCACAACCCAGTGCAACACTCTAGAACGAAGCACATTCAAATTCATCACCATTTTCTTCGTGATCATGTGCTGAAGGGAGACATCGTCATCAACCACGTGAAGACTGAAGACCAGCTTGCACATATCTTCACTAAGACCTTGGATGAGAGAAGGTTTTTCATGTTGTGGTGTGAGCTAAACATCCTAGAATCTTTGACTGTCCTTTGAAAAGGACACACATCCTAACGCTTATGCATTCTTGATGACTTTGATGCACAACATACGAAGTAATGTTTTTTCTTCAATCAATGCAGACTAACCCTCTAAGTGTGAAGAAATTAATGAAGAATTTGATTCTCAGAACCCTACGACAATTGTACGCGGTGTCTGAAATCATCAAAATTCTTATACGGTGGGTAACGCCACCACCCTCTTCTTGACGTTCTTAAATTTGAGTTTTTCATCATTTGCAATTTCGTCAAACTTTTTCAAATTCGTCATTTGAGGTTGTTCTTCATTGCTTGAGCTAATTCTTCCTATTCTTGACTTTTTCATGTCCTCAACAGCATTCACATATTGCTAATTCTTCAAGTTGTTTTTCATCTATGTGAATGTGATCGGACCCGCTCCCCTCTATGCTAAACCCAAACCACTCTGGTCACAATCTCTTCATATGCATTCTAATTGACAACGTTCAAAGTCTTCACTGTGTCCTTGTCAGCTGAAGAAATTGTGAACACCTTTTAAAATTTTCTATTCAAATTTTTGGCGGTTGCCACAGTAACTTAATCCCGTGCTTCCGACACGTGGATAAGCGCACTCAAAATGCATGGGTGACGCGTGTTGTAGAGATGCGAATCCACAGGGGCTTATCCGTCCAAAATTTTCGGACCACCAGGTTTTTACCGCGCCTATATAAAGGCTTGACCCTGTCAACCTCATCTCACTTCACTCCTCGTGCCCCTGTCGCTCTCACTCTCGAACCCTAGCACCGCCGCTGAAATTCATCGTCGCCGGAGAGGAAGAGCTTCACTGCCTCGACTTCTTCATCGTCGTACTCGCGCCGGCCGCGGATTTCCTCATCTCTGCCGCCGCTGTAGCTGTCTTTCGTCGGCAAGTTAGGGCACAGAAGATCTGAGCTGACGACTTCCTTCAACTTGTCATCCAGTTCATCGAGTTCATCCTTGGGGTAATTAAAATTTATTTTTACTGTCCAAGTTTGATCTTTTTACTGCCCAAAATTCTTCAAGTGCTGTTTTTACCACTTCATTCCAATTCTTCAGCACTTCCTTCTGGCCAGTCTTGGTTATTTCTACTAAGTCATGCTTCATAATTAGATTCCTCAATTGTGCAAATTTCACAATCTGTACAACTCTGGAACCTAAGTCAAGAACACTTAGTGAATTTCTTCAAGACGATAAGGGTCAATTTCCTCAACTGGATTTGTGTTTGAAAACTTCTGAGAACGCATGTGACTCTTCCCAATTTCCTCGCAACTATACTCCGTTCACAGGTACACATGTCTGCCGATGAATCTCTTGGTTCTCATCAACTTAATTCATTTGCAGCATTGCTTGAGGAAAATCTTCAAACATCTTCAAAAGCTCAAAACCCTCAGTTGAAGAAAATGGCAGATGACAAAAGGCCTCAGAAGGGAGGCAAGAGGAAACAGGAACATACTGCATTCGAGATTCTTGATGAATTATATGTAGGGTACTATACTCCTGATGAAGAAATTCATCGGAAAGAAACTAACAAGCAACGCAAGACGGGCATGCAAAAGATCAAGAGGTATTGGACCTATGAGTGGAGGAGTTACAATTACGTCACTCCTAAGTACATGAAGGATTTTGCTGTCAAACCTCCTTGTAGAAGACCACAGTTGGCTCCTGGTCAAACGGCTGACCCAACAAGCATCAGAAGGGGTGAAGAATTCCCTAAAGAGTGGGCCAGGCGTCAAGCTAAATTGCAGAAATAGGCATAGAAGGCTATTAAAGAATTCAACAAGGCCTCAAAGGCATCAGCTGATGCTGGTGCAGGCTCAAGTGGTAGTGCGCTCAAGAAAGCCATGAAGAAAAAGCCAGCTCAAAAGCCGAAACATTCAACTGACGTGCCCTCACGGCCAAAATCTTCAGCACCAAAGTATTCTGCAAAGCCCTCAGAACCAAGGCCGTCATCATCAAAGGCTTCAGCACCAAAGGCACCTTCTGCTCCAAGTTCATCTGCGCCTCCGCCAGCCACAAGTTCTTCAATGACTGCTACAAGATCTTCAATGCCAGTTGTGCTAGCATCCTGCCAGCGCACTGAAGGCTTTCAAACGACCACAATTGCTGCATCAAGTGCCTCAGCATCTGGGCATATCTCTTCAAACACGCTGATGCTAAAGAAGAAGGCCACTGCAGGCCGTGGAACAAGACCCAGCCCCAGAAGCAAGGTTGTATTGTCTCAGGCTGATGAAAATGACTTGGCTGATGAAGATGAGCTTGCAGAGTACGTTCAGAGGAGAATGGAAGAAGCTTCTCACGCCAAGAACACCACCATTCCACTTATTCTTGATCCCAACAAGATTTTGGACTTCATTGAAATATGGTGCAAGAAACCTGACACACCTCTTGACGACCTCGATTTGCCACCTAGTCCTAGTCATGTTCTGTCTGCATTTATTCTACCAGAGAAGCACAAAATTGAGCAGGCCAAACTTGTGAGGAAGCAAAAGCTTCAGAAGGAGAAGGAGCTAAAGAAGAACATGCTAACCATATTCCCTCAGCAGCTAGTTGCACTTCAATCTGAGATCCAAAGGCTGTTTAATGAATATGAACGACAAGCCAACCATTGTTGTGGTGTGCGTGACAGATTCATCAAAGCAACCAAGCAAGTGGTTGATGACCACAACAAGAGAGAGGCTGCCAAGCATGGTCAGGCACCTCCATCAAGTACCACAGCTCCACCTCTAGCTCCACAGGCCAGTGAGACTGCGCCTTCATCTCCTCCGCAAGTACAAGCCAGGGCAACTGAAGAAGTTGCGCCTGAAGAAACTGCCGGGGCGACTGCATTAGTCACGCCTGAAGAAATTGTCCAACCAAGTTCCTCAGCAGCAGCACCAGAACTGTCTTCATCTTTGAAGCTTATCACATTTCCTTCTGCATCAGAAGAGAAGAAAACAAAGGCTGCTGAGAAGAGAAAAGCATCAACACCCCCTACCACAGAGACTATGAAGAAGTTGAAGACGGCTCCAATGTCTTCAACTGAGCCAATTGATGCTATACCAATTTCGTCAGCGCCCCTGACACGGAACATGGAAGATTTTCAGCTTCTTCCCTATGGTGTGGAATATGTCATCCCACCTATTGATGAAGAGACTACCCACTCTGCTGCTTCCACAGAGCAGGTTGAAAGTGCAACTATTCCCCGGGTGGTTTTGGTAATCAATAATAACATATACATCATTGATCTAATTCTTATTGCTAGTATATTTCAGAGAAGATCAATGATTGGCATGGCAAGGATTAATGGATGTGGACCCCTCAAAATGCTAAGGACAAAGATTGGCAAAGCTTCAAGATTCTACATTTTTGGTTAAGTGATCCAAGATCACATTGAGTCCATAGGAAAAGCCAATACTATTAAAAGGGGATGAGGTTTTGGTTATGACTCAGTTGCTCAAATGCTTAGTGATATTGCTGCAAAACTCCCAAATATTTCTCCACTTCCATCCTATCCAAAACCCTAAAAGTTGATCTCGGTCCCACCGAAACATTCCTATCTGGACCCACCGAGACTGCTATACACTATGCCACATGCCAAACCCTAACTTATCGGTCTCACCGAAATGGTTCTCGGTCCCACCGAGAAGGCTTGACCAACTTGCTGTAACGTTGTTACTTCACTTCGGAATTTCCGAGATGAAATTTTTGGTCTCACCGAAACCTGGTCTTGCCCTAACCATTGCACTTCGGTCTCACTGAGAAGGTTATATCGGTCCCACCTAAAAGCCTAGCATTCATGTCTTTTACACTAGTCGGTCTCACCGAGATTTTCATATCGGTGTCACCGAGTTGGGTCAAAGACTTGTAACGGTTGGATTTGAGGTGAAGGCTATATATACCCCTCCACCACCATCTTACCAAGTAAGAGAGCCATCAGAACGTGCCTACATTTCCACCATACGATTTCTGAGAGAGAACCACCTACTCATGTGTTGAGATCAAGATATTCCAATCCAACCATTTGAACCTTGATTTCTAGCCTTTCCCAAGTTGCTTTCCACTCAAATCTTTCTTCCACCAAATCCAAATCTGTGAGGAACTATTTGAGTGTTGGGGAGACTATCATTTGAAGCACAAGAGCAAGGAGTTCATCATCAACACACCATCTATTACCTTTTGGAGAGTGGTGTCTCCTAGATTGGTTAGGTGTCACTTGGGAGCCTCCAAGATCATGTGGAGTTGAACCAAGGAGTTTGTAAGGGCAAGGAGATTGCCTACTTCGTGAAGATCTACCCCGAGTGAGGCTAGTCCTTCGTGGATGGAAGCCATGGTGGAATAGGCAAGGTTGCTTCTTCGTGGACCCTTCGTGGGTGGATCCCTCCGTGGACTCGTGCAACCATTACCCTCTGTGGGTTGAAGCCTCCATCAACGTGGATGTACGATAGCAACACCTATCGGAACCACGCCAAAAAATTTTGTGTCTTCATTGTGTTTGAAATCTCCAATCCCCTCCTTTACTTACATGTGCAATGTTTTACTTTCTGCTGCTACACTCTTAGAATTACATGTGTAGGGTGTTACTTGACTTGGTATACTTGCTAAAATCTGCCCACAACTAAAATTGGGAAAAGGATAGATTTTATTTGGTCAAGTAGTCTAATCACCCCCCTCTCGACATATTTTCGATCCTACAAGTGGTATCAGAGCATTGGTCTCCATTGCATTGGTTTCACAACCTAGGAAAGTATGGCGTCTAGTGAGGGTAACTACCATCGTAGAGGTCCATATTTTGATGGTACAAACTTTGCTAGTTGGAAGCATAAGATGAAAATGCATATTCTTCGCCATAACCCCACCGTTTGGGCTGTTGTTCGTGTTGGCTTGCAAGGTGAATTCTTTGAGGATGGTAAGGAACCGGATCGTGAAGTAACCGCTGAGGAATTGAAGATGTTGCAATACAATGCTCAAGCTTGTGACATTCTCTTTAATAGTTTGTGTCCCGAGGAGTTCAACAAGATCAACCGCCTCGAGAATGCAAAGGAAATTTGGGATACTTTGGTTGATATGCACGAGGGTACCGAGTCCGTCAAGGAATCCAAGTTGGATGTGCTTCAAAGTCAACTTGACAAGTTCAAGATGAAGGATGGTGAAGGAGTCGCCGAAATGTACTCTAGGCTTGCTCTCATCACAAATGAGATTGCCGGCTTAGGAAGTGAAGAGATGACCGACAAATTCATCATCAAGAAGATCCTTAGAGCTTTGGATGGAAAATACGATACCGTGTGCACATTGATCCAAATGATGCCCAATTACAGATATCTCAAGCCCACGGAATTCATTGGAAGGATTGGTGCTCATGAGATGTCACTCAAGGACAAAGAGGAGCTACACAACAAATCAAGTGGTGCTTACAAAGCCTCAACCGATGCTCCCACAACTTCAAGCGACAAGCTAGTATCCAATGAAGAGATAAGCCTAATGGTGAAAAGGTTCAACAAGTTTTACAAGAACAAAGGAAAAGAAAGAAGCTCAAGCTCAAGACACTATGAGAAAAGATCATCAAGTCATGACCGAAATTGCTATAATTGTGGAAGACCCGGACACTATTCCAATGAGTGTACAGCACCTCCACTAGTACAGCGAGCTGCTATACAAATGGTTTTTACCCCCTTTCAGCGACAGAGTTTTAAACCGTCGCCTTGCATGTGTGTGCGATAGGGGGGTCCTTTCCACATGACCCAGAAACCGTCTGTGATAGGGCCTCTAGTCACACACGCGGGGCAAAAAGAGCTCGTGTGCGATCGGGTGAGCCATCGCAGACAATTATATTGGCCCAATCGTTTCCGTTCGTATGTACATCCCACACAGTGAATCCAAGATAAACGTTTTCGTTCGTATATACAGCCCACATAGTGAATCCCAGACAAATGTTTCCGTTCGTATATACAAAGCACACAGTTTTCCGCATCACATCGTCTGTGATAGCATTGCCATTGCAGACGATAGTAATAATTTCATCATTTGTGTTATTGAATGCATCACACACGGTGTCTAGAAGAAACTATGTGCCATAGGCTGTCCATCACACACACTTTTTATGTGGAAAACATTTGTGCAAGGTGGCCTAACGCAAACAGTTGTCCAAAGGAAGTCGTGTGTGATTGTTCATTAATCCAACACGTTTACTTCCTATAAACTATGTGGGTTGTTTGAGATCATCGTGCACGGTGTTGTCTCAACAACCGTTTGCACTAGAAAAACCCAATAAGCAGGCTAATTGGCCTATTATTATTAATCCATTTAGTAATCAAATTTACATTTCATAATAAACACACAATATATTTCATTTTCGTATTACGGAACCAGGATCTCATAATTGAAATACATCATAGTACAACATCATATAGCTTAAGCACTCACTCGCACCATATAGGCATATAGCTAGGTACCCCATTGCACAACAACACCAAGTTTCACATGCAACATCTAAAACCTTTGGAAATTAGCATCATAAATGGTAGATAGACAGATGAATCTCATCTGGAAAACTGCTGAAGAGGAAGGCGAATATTGAGCCTTCAATGATGTTGAAGGTCCTTGCAACTTTAGGCCAGTGCCTGTGGATGATTGACCACCCATCCTTCGTCCTCTTGAGGAAGACTTCAATATTGTACCGTGGGTGTTGTATGAACACCTTCCTCGCCTCTTGACCATACAGGTGGTTTGAGAGGTAATCATCTATGAACTGCTTTGGAAAGGCCTGAAAACAAAGATATGCATAAATATCTTCTCTGAATTTTGAAATGGCGCAAAGGAATAAAAAAACAAGGTACTCCCTCCGGTCCTTTTTACTCCGCGCATTAGATTTGTATCAAGTCAAACTTTGTAAAGTTTCACCAAATTTATTTTAAAAAATATCAACATCCATGATACCAAATATGTAAACTATAAAATTGTATTTCATAATGCATCTAAAAATAATGATTTTGCAGTTTGAATGTTGATGCTTTTTTTCTATAACTTTGGTCAAAGTAGAGATACTTTGACTTCAGACAAAACTTATATGCAGACTAAAAAGGACCGGAGGGAGTATAAGAGTTAGTACCATCCTGTAGTTCACTGATGTCTTCTTCATTGTGCAGACAAATATCTTGTTGTTTTTCGTCGCTAGTTTCTTTATCATCACAATCTTTCTGAGTTTCTTGACTTGACTGATATTCATGGACATCTCATTTCCCCATATGCAAAATGGGACGAACAGTGGGTCAAAACCTCTGACAGCAGGACCTACATGTGCAAGACCAAATTGTTAAAAACCTAAATACTAGAATGGTTCCTGCAATTGCACAATAATGTGCCATTAGACAAAGGACCATGCATGTGCGAACCTCGATGGTAAACCTCAGTGCCCCCCATTGTTTCCCTGCAACACATATAAGGTAGTTATTGATCAGGTTAAGTGAGGGTTGGCATACTATGAGTAAAATATGTTGATGAAAAATAAACACATTGCAGATTCAGCAGATTAATTCGAGCCACATGGAAAAGCCATTTATCCAAACCAAGCATGCTTAAGAACTAGGAAATATAGCAATTGTATATGTTTCTTATGTATTTAGTACAGCCGAATTCGATTTATTTCTCATGTGCATAACAATACAAAATTGTACCCACGACAATTGAACATCGCATTGCAGAATTGAACCAAACAGTTAACTAAGCACCGCAACAAAGGAACCAAACAGTTAACTGAGCACCACATTGCACAAGAGAACATACTACAAGATCAGACAGTTAACCAAACCTAGTATGCTTAACAACTTGGAAATATAGCAATTGTATTTGTACCTCATGTATTTTGTACAGCCAAATTCGATTATTTATCACATGCAAGAGAATACAAAATTGCACCCACAAGAATTGAGCATCACATTGCAGAATTGAACTAAACAGTTAACTGAACATGACAAAAAAATAACCAAATAGTTAACTCAGCACCACATTGCACAATATATAGAACATATATACTAGAGGATCAGATTGCATAGTAAGAGTACATAGGACAATTCCCTAGAATTTGTAAAGGAAAGGTAGGAGCAGCACATGCAACAGGTAAACCGAACATGCTTAACAGGCGTAGATAGCTAGCTGAACATAGGTCCTTGCAGTGAGCTAAAAAGACAAGCTACTCCTCATCGTCGGAGATATCGATGATGATGGGCTCCTTAGACTTGGAAGAGGGCGAGGCCTCCACATCGTGGGTGCCCTCCTCGTAGTGGTGAGTTGCCTGAGCCGCTCTGGGCACCAACCTGTTGGCTCTGGAGTTGAGGTAAGCACGGGCATGCTGAGAAAACACCTTGTAGTCTTCGTCGAAGGCACCGACGGTGGCCTCGAGAAAACACCACGAACTATCGTTTAAAGTAACCAACCGCGTGGAGGCGTCCGCGCGCGAGGCATCGATGGTGGCCTTGACGGCGAGGTGCTCCTCCAAGATCTGGGGGTCGTCACACATGGCAGCCATCGCGACCTCATCCACGCGTGCGGCCGTGATTTGCTTCTCCGCTGCTAGATGCTCCTTGAGCTCCTGGCTATACTGCGTGCACCATGGCTTAGGGCGGCGCTTATTTGGAGGATGGGTCAGTGATTTCGGTGGAAGGTGTCGTGCCGGTGGTCGGGGCATGTGGGATGTAGAAGGAGGCGGAGGATGGGGGTCGGGTGTGGATTACCTGACTAGATCGACGAGGCCGAGCAGCAGGAAGGCGCGTTGCCGGCGAGGCGGCGGCGCTGCAAGCAAGTAGTGAAGGTTTGAACTTGGAATGGAAGGCAAAAATAGGGGAAATGTGGATTTTGGTAAGGAGGAGGGGGCCATGGGAGGTAGATATTTCTACGGATGCCAAAAAAATTCGCTCCGTGCAGCGAAAATCTGGCGTACGAAGTGTCATCAGACACAGTCCCTTATTCAGCACTGTGTACGATATCTGAACATCACAAACGATTCATATGGCTTACCCCGTGTGTGATGAGTTTGAATGTGCAAATTTTGGCTCAAATTTCCCTGGTTACAATGGTCATCCACGTCATTGCATAATTTGGGTACACAAAAGAGCCTACAGCACACCCACACTTCTTAATCGAGCAAGTTCAGCAATTAAATAGAGCTAGCTGACCTAAACATTACTCTAACAAAAGACCAGCACTCTAAACAAAGACTACTACTGTAGGATCGAAAGTATGTCTAGGGGGGGTGATTAGACTACTTGACCAAATAAAACCTAACCTTTTCCCAATTTTAGTTGTGGGCAGATTTTAGCAATAGTACATGTCAAGCATCACCCTACACAGGCAATTCTAAGAGTATAGCAGTGGAATGTAAGCAATTGCATATGTATGTAAAGGAGGGGATCGGAGATTTCAAACGCAATGAAGACATGGTGGTTTTTGGCGTGGTTCCGATAGGTGGTGCTATCATACGTCCACGTTGATGGAGACTTCAACCCACGGAGGGTAACGGCTGCGCAAGTCCACGGAGGGCTCCACCCATGAAGGGTCCACGAAGAAGCAACCTTGTCTATTCCACCATGGCTTACGTCCATGAAGGACTAGCCTCACTCGGGGTAGATCTTCACGAAGTACGCGATCTCCTTGCCCTCACAAACTGCTTGGTTCAACTCCATATCATGTCGGAGGCTCCCAAGTGACACCTAACCAATCTAGGAGACACCACTCTCCAAAAGGTAATAGACGGTGTGTTGTTGATGAACTCCTTGCTCTTGTGCTTCAAATGATAGTCTTCCCAGCACTCAAACAACTCCTCACGGATTTGGCTATGGTGGAAGAGGGATTTGAGTGGAAAGCAACTTGGGATAGGCTAGAAATCAAGATTCAAATGGTAGGAATGGAATGGCTTGATCTCAACACATGAGTAGGTGGTTCTCTCTCAGAAAATGTATGGTGGAAGTGTAGGCACGTTCTGATGGCTCTCCTTACAGAGAAGGTGGTGGTGGAGGGGTATATATAGCCTCCACACAAAATCCAACTGTTACACACTTTTGACCCAACTCGGTGGCACCGATTCAGAAGACTCGGTAGCACCGAACTGTGTAAAAGCTATGAACTTTAGGAATCTCGGTGGGACCGATACGAACAACTCGGATGGACCGAAGTGCAATGGCTTAGGGCAAACCTCATCTCGGTGGCACTGATTACATCAACTCGGTAGGACCGAAGTGAAGCAATAAGGCAATAGAGACTTGGCAAGCCATCTCGGTGAGACCGATTTGCAAAACTCGGTGAGACCGAAGTAAGTGCAAACGATTACAGAGAGTTGGCAAGGCCATCTCGGTGGGACCGAGATCCATTTCGGTAGATCCGATTTGTTAGGGTTTTGGCAGTGGCTAAGTCTAGGATGAACTCGGTGGGGCCGGATAGGAAATATCGGTGGGGCCGAGTTAGAATGTAGGTTTTGAACATCTTTGGGATTGAGAGAGTGGTTGAGGGTTTAGGAGTACTGTCACTAAGCACTTGAGCAAAAAGACCATTAAGCAACACCTCATCCCCTTTTAATAGTATTGGCTTTCCTATGGACTCAATGTGATCTTGGATCATTAAACCAAAAATGTAGAGTCTTGATCTTTTGCCAATCCTTGTCCTTAGCATTTTGAGGGGTCCACGTCTCTAGTCCATGCCATGCCAATCATTGAACATCCTGAAATCTTAATCTTGAAAGGACATTAGTTCAATGAGATATATGTTGTTATGAATTACCAAAACCACCAAGGGAGCAATTGTGCTTTCAATCTTCCCCTTTTTGGTAATTGATGACAACATATAGATCAAAGCTTCGACAATTGATTAAATGAATGAAATACATCGTCGCTTTGAGAAGTATGTGATAAGCAAGAGCTCCCCCTATATTTGTGCATTATTAAAAAATTGCGTTTGAATGCAAATGCACAATCGATTAGGCTTATGGGTTACTCTTCCATGTCACATACATCTTGGTGGAGCGCGCAAAATGATATGATTGGAATAGAAAGCACGCATCACCAACATAAGTGAGTGATCATACAAGATAATGATAGAGATAAACATAGATCATCACAATAAGCATAGTATGATCAAACATCATTGTATCTCACAGGCATAAACGACAGAATATCTCACAGATACTGTAGCAAGCACACACAAACAAAGTAACAACAAGCAAACAAGTAGCAAAGAAACTTGAGCAAAACAAAGCAAAGCACTCTCTCTCGAAGCCTATGATCTATACAAATTCTCCCCCTTTGGCAACAAGTACCAAAAAGATCGAATGAGTATAGGACTAATCGGCACTCTAGGCACGGTCCTCCGAAGCTCCTGAAGGCGATCTCCTGCTGGCAGCTCCGGTGTGCGTAGATGGCATTGAGATGAGAGCGTCCGCGAAGGCTTCTGCAGACATTTGCTGGGCTGGTGGAGTGGAGACCGGTGGGGGCACTATGGCTGTAGCAGCTGGTGCAGATACTGTGGTCCTCGGATCCATAACTGGTATCGCAGCAGACCTGGCTGCTCTGGGCACTGTCTGAAATTGATGTGTGGTTGGTCTGTCATCTCCACTGTCATCTGATGGGGCTGTCTTGACAGCATCAACATCATTCTGCAGCTGTTCCACTGTAGTCTGTATCTCAGTCACCTTGACATCTAGATCATGAAATTTAGTCTCAATAATCCGCTCAAAACTAGCGTGGGTCTGGGTGAGGTTGGCCAAACTTCGCTTAATCCTCAGAGTGGCTTCAAGCAGATATGTCATTTGATCCTTGGGTGTCTTGAGATTTGCAATAGGAGCATTTGGAGCTGATGCCTCCTGAGCTGCTTTGGCTTCCTTTGCTATGCGGATCTTCTCTTGGGCTTGTGCTGAAGTGGGATGCGAAGGATCCATCACTATGACATTGTCCTCAAAATCTGGACGGAGTGGCAAGTGATCTCGATCATGAAGGTATGAGTTGGTTCCAACCTTGGAATTGATCAATAACTGAATGTGTGGAGCATACTCGCACGATCTCTTTTGATCTGCTGCAGTCCTCTTGATAGTCTCTACTATCAGGCTCATCACCTTGAACTTCTGAGGTGTATCAAACAAATGCAGCAAATTTATGGAGTGGCCACGAATCATTTTGTCATCTCCTGACTTGGGTAACAAGGTGTACCGCAAGATTGTGTTTGTTGTGGCTAATCCTGGGAGCAGATGCTTCACTGATCCAAGCTTATGAGTCTCAAGGTCTTGCTCTGGAATTGCAGTATACATGTTCTTCATGGAGTTGTGATCCATCTTGAGCTTGGCATAAATGTCTATGTCATCATCCTCTTCCTTGGGAGCACCAAGGAGACTTGCCCACTCAGAGATGGTTGACTGGTACCTGATACCTTCAGTCATCCACACTATCCTGCCATCTGGATAGAAGTGTGCTGTGGAGTAGAATTGCATGACCATTTCGTCATTCCACTTGGTCAACTTCTGTCCAACAAACTCGTCAACTCCTGCAATTCTGAAGCTCTCATGAACATGGGGAAAATAATCTTCATTCTCATCAATGTATTTCCAATCCACCCATCTCATGTCACTGACTATGGGCTTCTTATCAAGCAACACTGTCTCATAAAAGTCCTGTTGTTCACGAGTGTGAAAGCGATAATCACATGCTGTCCTCCTCCTAATAGCATAGGGATCTGGTTTTCTCCATTGACGCAGTCCTTTATCCTTCCTCGGCATCATGTTCTCTGCAACTGGGTGTGCATTGTCATGATCTGGTATCTTAGGCTTCAATTTTCTGAGCACTAGAGGCTCTTCATCAACGATTGATTCAGGCACTGGGGCCTTGTTCTTCTCAGCAGCTGATATGTTCCTGGTTGACCTCTTGGGTGTAGACACCTTAGGCTTAGACTTTGGGGCAGAAGTCTTGATTGCATCAGACATGAGTTTCTGAACTTTTGCTGGAGGTGCAGTGACTGCTTCCTCTTCCTCCTCTTCCTCCTCCTCAATCATCATGGAGGGTCTCCCAATCACACGGGCAATAGTTTTCCTTACTCGCTTCTTCTTTCCACCTGCTGCTAGTTCTGTTTCACTAGGCTCTTCAAGAGTGAATTGCATAGACTGTTTAGGCACTTTCCTCACAGTTGTTCTTTCTTTGGCAGTAGTAGGCTTGGTGCTGTACTCCTTAGCTAGCACTACTCTCTTTTTCTTGGTTGAGGCTTCACTTGCAACAAAGTCCTCATCCTCACTGTCTGAGGTTTTCTTCTTCCTCATTCTGGTTGTAGCTTTTGGAAGATCTGGAGAGCTCCTCTCTCCCTCATAGAAACTTTCAGCTGGGCTTGACCCTTCACTCATTTCTGCCTGCTGTTCAAATCTGTTCTGACTGTCACTGTTGTCTGACATCTGGCTGAGCTGACCCTGTGAATAGATAGGTATGGGCAGAGTAGATGAGTCATCACAAAAAGCAGAGATTTTTCATAAAATTTGAGTTCAACTTTTAGTTTCAAGTTTTCACAGGATGCATTTCGGATGGACCGAGTTGATCATCTCGGTGATACCGAAGCACTCTACAGAAACCTTACACACCACTTCGGTCAGACCGATATGGGTTTCGGTGACTCCGAGTTGCTAGGGTTTCACTAAGATTTACTTTCGGTCTCACCGATTCGCACAACTCGGTGGCACCGAGATGTACTAGCGCTATGGCCAGAGGCCAAATCGGTGGAACCGAAAACTTCGAATCGGTCGGTCCGAGATGCATTCGGCGGAAACTTAAACCTAGAAATTTCGCTCGAATCTAATCTACGGAATTCTCCTTGTGGAATTACCATTGCAATCGTGGCAAGAATCATGGCATTCCTAACGTGCATTGAATCGGAAAAAGGGAAGCACGAAAGGGATCGAATCTCACCCTAACTTGGTGGAGATCCTCTACGGCGGCAACGGCGGTGAAGATTACCGTTGACGGCGACGGAATCTGGCGGCGAGGGCGCGCTGGAGACGACGGCGAAGTTCGAAGACGAAGGGCGACGGCAGCAACGGGGTGCGGGAACGAGTGGAGGTCAAGAAATTTCAACTGTTCGGTCCATGCAATATATATACCCGTACGCTGTCGGTGGCGCCGAGTTGAACAACTCAGTGGCACCGATATGTGTAACTGCACGCAGTTTAGCACATCGGTGGCGCCGAAATGGTTCAATTCGGTAGCACCGAGATGGAAAACCTAGATCAATCTATGTGATTTCGGTTGGACCGAGTTTGAGTGAATTGGTTTGGCCGAAATCAGATAGAAGGTTTTGGAGGTTCAGCCCTTTCAGATTGGTGGCTCCGAGTGCTCCTCACCCGGAGGGTCCGAAAATGACTTGTTCAATTTTTGTGATGCAGCAAGAATAGAATTTGAGACAAGAAAGCATAGATAGCTAGAGAAGGTACTTAGGCATTCTTGTACATCCACTTGGCCAGAAAAACCAAGACAATCAAAACAACAAATGGATGTCCTCGAATGATGAAAACATGCAATCCAACATGCTCACACAATAAGATAGCAAATGAAATATGTGTCAAACATGCACGACCAATTCTAGCATCTATCAAGCAATGGCAATGACTAGGTCATCTATATATGAGTATATTGACTTAGGATCCAAATGAGAACATTTGATCATAGGTCATACTCATCGTTTAAGCACAAGTGGGGTTGCCACTTTTACATAAAGCATTGATGTGTTCACACCATTAGAGTTGCTTTACCTCAATTGCTTAGAGCAAAGCTCCCCCTAGATGTGATACCCCCCCTAAGAGGGATGAACTAACCTTGGGTTTTGTCGATGATGACTTCATGTAGATGTTGAAGATGTGGATGCTCAATGTTGATGTAGACCATCAAGAGTTGGGAGCAATCCTTTGGAGTTTTGTGCTTTCAATACCTACATGGGTTAGTCCCACACAAGGAACATACAAGGATATCCATAGACATAGAGTGAAATACACATATGATGATGTCCATGAATGCATTGAATACCTTGTCCCTTGCCTTACCAACAAGAGGGTTTGTGACTCCATGAACTAGTGCACAATGTGGAAGTTGGTTGCACAAGTCCTTGCCATAAAGAATGTGAGTGAAGTTTGTTGGCGGAGTCACCCTCAAGAACTCTCTAGTTCTTCTTATTTTGGACCCACATCAACTTGATGGGAATCCTTGGAGTTGTAGTAGCACTTGATGAAGTAGAACTCGATGAAGTCTTGGGAACCCACTTGACCATGGCTTGAGGAGCTTCTTCAAATGAATCAATCTCTTCTTGAAGCTTGTCCTTGCCTTTTAGCTTGTGGTCTTGTGGTGGAAGATCTTCTTGAGCTTGTGTTCCCTTGAAGGAAGTAGGATCATACTTCTCTTGTTGAGGAACAAACTTCGTCTTGGGGTATTGACCTTCTTCCCACTCAACTCCATCGGCATTGAACTTTCTGTTCAAAACCAACACCTTGGTTTTTCCGGTGCCTTCCTTGCTTGCGTACAATTTCCTAAAATTGCTTACTCCCGACAAGACTCTTGTAGACACCTTTTTCTATAATTCCTTTCAATAGCATATTTTCTTGCTCAAGTGTAACTTGGCTAAGAGAATCATTAGTGGAATCAATAGAACTACTAGAAGCAACAGTATTGGATTTAGCATTGTTATTGTTACTACTAGAGGTAGAACCATTTTTACCCTTGTTGCTAGTTTGCTTAGGTTTAACTTGTGGCATAAAGGTAGACAAGAGTAAACGTTTGGCAAGATATGAAGAACTCTTATTTCGAAGATCGTCATTGATAGCTTTAAGAAACTCATGCTCTTGCTCTAAATTTAGCTTCTCGAAGCGTAGCTTCTCATGAGTTCTTAGAAGTTCTCTATGATCCTCTTGAGTTGTTTCATGAGCTAACTTGAGAGCATTTAGTTCTTTAGTTAGACGCTCAATCTCCTTCATAGCATTGTCACTCGTTTCCTCTTGACTATCATGATTACTAGCATTTTCATTATAGCTCACATTACTATCCTTGTCAACAAGTAAATCATCATCACCAAGCAAATCATCTTCATCACTATTGAAATCAAGATACTCGGGGTGTGATACCTTAGGGCCTTTTGCCATGAAGCATCTTCCAATTCCTTCATTTGGTGAGTCAAATAGATCAGAGGAGTTGGATGACACAAGTGCAAGTCCTGCAACACCTTCATCTTGACTATAGTCGGAGTTGGAGTGATAACTTCTCTCGGAGTGGTTGTCGGAGTCGGAGCCGAAAACCCATTCACCAACATGAGCTTGATGTCTTCTTCTTGTGTAGCTCTTGGATGACTTGTCCTTCCTCTCCAAATCCTTGCTTCCTCGAGAGTGTCTTCGTTCATAATAATCATCTCGACTCCTTCTCTCCTTATATGGTGATTCATCTCTTCTATGTCTTCCTCTTGGTGATTCGTCTCTTTTCTTGTAGGGAGCCGTACACTCATTGGAGTAGTGTCCGGGCTTTCCACAATTGTAACAATTACAGTCACGAGTTGATGATCTTCTCTCATAATATCTTGAGCTGGAACTTCTTTCTTTCCCTTTGTTCTTGTAGAACTTGTTGAACCTTTTCACCATTAGGCTAATCTCTTCATTGGATACTAGCCTGTCACTTGGAGTTGTTGGAGCATCGGTTGAGGCTTTGTAAGCACCACTTGATTTGTTGTGTAGCTCCTCTTTGTCCTTGAGTGACATCTCATGAGCAACGATCCTTCCAATGACTTCCGTGGGCTTGAGATCTTTGTAATTGGGCATCATTTGGATCAATGTGCAGACGGTATCATATTTTCCATCCAAAGCTCTAAGTATCTTCTTGATGATGAATTTGTTGGTCATCTCTTCACTTCCTAAGCCGGCAATCTCATTTGTGATGAGAGCAAGCCTAGAGTACATCTCAGCGACTCCTTCACCATCCTTCATCTTGAACTTGTCAAGTTGACTTTGAAGCACATCCAACTTGGATTCCTTGACGGACTCGGTACCCTCACGCATATCAACCAAAGTATCCCAAATTTCCTTTGCATTCTCGAGGCGACTGATTTTGTTGAATTCTTCGGGACATAAACCGTTGAATAGAATGTCACAAGCTTGAGCATTGTATTGCAACATCTTTAGTTCTTCCGGGGTTGCTTCACGATCCGGTTCCTTGCCATCCTCAAAGAAGTCACCTTGCAAGCCAACACGAACAACAGCCCAAACAGCGGGGTTATGACCAAGAATATGCATTTTCATCTTATGTTTCCAACTAGCAAAGTTTGTACCATCAAAATATGGACCTCTACGGTGATAGTTACCCTCACTAGATGCCATACTCTCCTAGGTTGTGAAACCAAGGCTATGATCACCAAAGAAATGGAAATCAAGGCTTACGGAGACCAAGGCTCTGATACCACTTGTAGGATCGAAAGTATATCTAGAGGGGGGGTGATTAGACTACTTGACCAAATAAAACCTAACCTTTTCCCAATTTTAGTTGTGGGCAGATTTTAGCAATAGTGCATGTCAAGCATCACCCTACACATGCAATTCTAAGAGTATAGCAGCGGAATGTAAGCAATTGCATATGTATGTAAAGGAGGGGATCGGAGATTTCAAACGCAATGAAGACATGGTGGTTTTTGGCGTGATTCCGATAGGTGGTGCTATCGTACGTCCACGTTGATGGAGACTTCAACCCACGGAGTGTAACGGCTGCGCGAGTCCACGGAGGGCTCCACCCACGAAGGGTCCACGAAGAAGCAACCTTGTCTATTCCACCATGGCTTACGTCCATGAAGGACTAGCCTCACTCAGGGTAGATCTTCACGAAGTAGGTGATCTCCTTGCCCTTACAAACTGCTTGGTTCAACTCCACATCATGTCGGAGGCTCCCAAGTGACACCTAACCAATCTAGGAGACACCACTCTCCAAAAGGTAATAGACGGTGTGTTGTTGATGAACTCCTTGCTCTTGTGCTTCAAATGATAGTCTTCCCAGCACTCAAACAACTCCTCACGGATTTGGATATGGTGGAAGAGGGATTTAAGTGGAAAGCAACTTGGGATAGGCTAGAAATCAAGATTCAAATGGTAGGAATGGAATGGCTTGATCTCAACAAATGAGTAGGTGGTTCTCTCTCAGAAAATGTATGGTGGAAGTGTAGGCACGTTCTGATGGCTCTCCTTACAGAGAAGGTGCTGGTGGAGGGGTATATATAGCCTGCACACAAAATCCAACCGTTACACACTTTTGACCCAACTCGGTGGCACCGATTCAGAAGACTCGGTAGCACCGAACTATGTAAAAGCTATGAACTTTAGGAATCTCGGTGGGACCGATACGAACAACTCGGATGGACCGAAGTGCAATCGCTTAGGGCAAACCTGATCTCGGTGGCACCGATTGCATCAACTCGGTAGGACCAAAGTGAAGCAATAAGGCAACAGAGACTTGGCAAGCCATCTCGGTGAGACCGATTTGCAAAACTCGGTGAGACCAAAGTAAGTGCAAACGATTACAGAGAGTTGGCAAGGCCATCTCGGTGGGACCGAGATCCATTTCGGTAGATCCGATTTGTTAGGGTTTTGGCAGTGGCTAAGTCTAGGATGAACTCGGTGGGGCCGGATAGGAAATATCGGTGGGGCCGAGTTAGAATGTAGGTTTTGGACATCTTTGGGATTGAGAGAGTGGTTGAGGGTTTAGGAGTACTGTCACTAAGCACTTGAGCAAAAAGACCATTAAGCAACACCTCATCCCCTTTTAATAGTTTTGGCTTTCCTATGGACTCAATGTGATCTTGGATCACTAAACCAAAAATGTAGAGTCTTGATCTTTTGCCAATCCTTGTCCTTAGCATTTTGAGGGGTCCACGTCTCTAGTCCATGCCATGCCAATCATTGAACATCCTGAAATCTTAATCTTGAATGGACATTAGTTCAATGAGATATATGTTGTTATGAATTACCAAAACCACCAAGGGAGCATATGTGCTTTCAACTACGCCGCCTGGCGCTCGTCGATCTCCGCCGCCTCCTCCATGTCCAGCTCGCGCCTGACAATCTCCTGGGGAAGGGGCTCCATCGCATCCATCACACCATACTCGGCAAGCATCTCACCATCCATGTCCGCCATCTCTTCGGAAAAGGCAACCATGAGCTGGGCATGGGTGACCGCGGTCTGGGCTTGGATGGGCTCGATCGCGGCAATGTATGCCGCGAACGAACGGATGGCTGCTTGAATGCTCTCAGCAATTGCCAACTCTTCGGCCGTGGGTTGCCGACCGTTGTCGGAGAAGCTTCCTGTGATTTGTGCGGTGACCGCTAGGAGCTGGGCATGGGCGGCCTCGACATGGGCGTGGGTGGCCTCCATCAGGGCTAAGGCGGCCGCCGCGGAACAGACAGCTATTGTCCTGCTCTCGCCATTTGCTATCCCCGTCGCAGATGTTGCTGCCGCCATCTCAGCTGCAGTAGCGGCCGTGTCGACTGACGCAGCAGCCCTGTCACAAATTGCGGCCGCGCTCAAGCAGGTTGTGAGCACGCTCATGGAGGCTGCAGCCGCGCTCTCGCCGGAGTGGGCCGCCGAAGTTGCCCTCACGACGCGGGTCCACGTCCCCATCTTTGTCCGGCGATGATTGAACAGTGAAATGATATTTGGGGGGCTAGTTTACTTGACGTGCCGGCTGTGGACTGTAGCCGATGAACCTTCTCGCGTAAGCCATATATGACGGTGCACCAAGATATTTTGTTCGTGTGAGATGTACTTGATTTTTCGTCTTGATTTGAAATATGGAATGGGGTCACAGCGGCAAAGGGCGGTGTTTGAATTGCTAGAACATTTGTCTGCGGTGAACATAAAACTATAAGAGTCTCGTGTTAAAATTTGGAATTATTCGGGGTTTGTTTGAATATTTTTATACATTAACTAAGTTTTCTAGGCATTTTATGTGCATAATTCAAATTTGAACTACATGCACATGCTCCGGTGCACCAAAATGGGTTGAAAAATCATATGTGTGTCCTTGGGTGCATGCTTAGGTCCCATGCAAGAAATGGGAATGAATTCCAAACACCTCGGCATCGTGGCTCGGCCGCAAACGCTGAGATACTTGGTTTTGAAATTCTAGTAAATCCAAAACTCGTCTGAAATTCATGAAACTTGGCATGCTATCATGGAATGGCACCAACATGCTGTGGTAAAAAATTTGTCCCATTTGGGGCAGGTTTTGGTATAAGCTTCTCACAAACCAGAGCTTCTCACAAGAAGCCTCATGGTTCCGGTAGGGAACGTGTCACCTTTGTGGACGAAACAACATTCGTTGCCTCTTCTTGCCTTGATTTTTTTTCTAGAGGTAAGATAGACCAATAGGAGTGTCATGTTAAATTTTAGAATTATTCGGGGTTTGTTTGGGCATTTTTATACATTAACTGAGTATTCTAGCCATTTTATGTGCATAATTCAAATTTGAACTACATGCACATGCTCCGGTGCACAAAAATGGGTTGAAAATCATATATGTGTCCTTGGGTGCAGACTTAGGTCCCATGCAAGAAATGGGAATGAATTTCAGACACCTCGGCATCGTGGCTCCACCACAAACGTTGAGATACTTGGCTTTGAAATTCTAGTAAATCCAAAACTCGTCAGAAATTCATGAAATTTGGCATGCTATCATGGAATGGCACCAACATGTTGTGGTAAAAAAATTGTCCCATTTGGGGCAGGTTTTGGTATAAGCTTCTCACAAACCAGAGCTTCTCACAAGAAGCCTCATGGTTCCGGTGGGGAACGTGTCACCTTTGTGGACGAAACGACATTCGTTGCCTCTTCTTGCCTTCAGTTTTTTTCTAGAGGCAACATAGACCAACAGGAGTGTCGTGTTAAAATTAGGAATTATTCGGGGTTCATTTAAACATTTTTATACATTAACTGAGTTTTCTAGGCATTTTATGTGCATAATTCAAATTTGAACTACATGCACATGCTCTGGTGCACCAAAATGGGTTGAAAAATCATATGCGTGCCCTTGGGTGCATGCTTAGGTCCCATGCAAGAAATGGGAATGAATTTCAAACACCTCGGCATCGTGGCTCGGCCACAAATGCTGAGATACTTGGTTTTGAAATTCTAGTAAATACAAAATTCGTCTGAAATTCATGAAACTTGGCATGCTATCATGGAATGGCACCAACATGCTGCGGTAAAAAATTTGTCCCATTTGGGGCAGGTTTTGGTATAAGCTTCTAACAAACAAGAGCTTCTGACAAGAAGCCTCATGGTTCCGGTCGGGAACGTGTCACCTTTCCGGACTAAACGACATTCGTTGCCTCTTCTTGCCTTGATTTTTTAGAGGTAACATAGACCAATAGGAGTGTCGTGTTAAATTTTGGAATTATTCGTGGTTCGTTTGGACATTTTTATACTTTAACTGAGTTTTCTAGGCATTTTATGTGCATAATTCAAATTTGAACTGCATGCACATGCTCCTGTGCACCAAAATGGGTTGAAAAATCATATATGTGTCCTTGGTTGCATGTTTAGGTCCCATGCAAGAAATGGGTATGAATTTCAAACACCTAGGCTCTTCGTGGCTCGGCCGCAAACTTGAGAACTTGGTTTTGAAATTCTAGTAAATCCAAAACTCGTCTGAAATTCATGAGATTTGGCATGGTGTCATGGAATGGCACCAACATGCTGTGGTAAAAATTTTGTCCCATTTGGGGCAAGTTTTGCTATAAGCTTCTCACAAACCAGAGCTTGTCACAAGAAGCCTCGTGGTTCCGGTAGGGAATGTGTGTCACCTTTGTGGACAAAATGACATTCATTGCCTGTTCTCGCCTTGATTTTTTTTCTAGATGCAACATAGACCAATAGGAGTGTCGTGTTGAAAGTTGGAATTATTCGGGGTTGGTTTGGACATATTTATACATTAACTGAGTTTTCTAGGCATTTTATGTGCATAATTCAAATTTGAACTGCATGCACATGCTCCTGTCCACCGAAATGGGTTGAAAAGTCATATATGTGTCCTTGGGTGCATGTTTACGTCCCATACAAGAAATGGGAATGAATTTCAAACACCCAGGCTTTGTGGCTCGGCCATAAACATTGAGAAAGTTGGTTTTAAATTCCTGTAAATCCAAAACTCCTCTGAAATTCATGAGACTTGGCATGGCATCATGAAATGGCACCAACATGCTGTGGTAAAAAAATTGTCCAATATGAGAGAAGGCGCACACATTAACAGCCAACAAATAGCTGTCACGTTATCATCACAAACGGTTGTACAGTATTATTTCAATTGTGGGCGTTCTACTGACCATTTACGTGCCGCCACGCATCCCACTTTTTTAATGGCAAGGAGGTGCCGTCCGGGCAGCTGTTTGAGTAGACGGGAGGCGTGCGAGCAAAGTCCGTGGCGCAGGCTGACCGGGAGGCTTGCAACCAGTCCTGCGCTGCGCAGGCTGACCGGGAGGCGTGCGACCAGTCCTCCTCTATGCAGGCTCACCGGGAGGCGTGCGTGCAGTACGGTGCACAGGCTCACCGGGAAGCGAGCCCTTTGACCTCCATCGCCGCCCGCCTCGCTCTCAACTTCTCCATTAATGGCGCCCGAGCCACTGTTTAATAGGCGGCCTTACCGATCTCTCTTCGCCTCCCATTCCCCTCTCACCCGAATCCTATCTTCCAGAGCTCCACCTACTCCATGGCGCACAAGGATCATCTGCCACTAGTCTTCAGGTTTGGTGAAGTCGACTCCGAGCCAAAGGAGATAGAAAATAAGGAGGAATGGGACCTCAGGGACATGGCCCTGAACGAGCTGGCCGCGGCGGATGCTGCCCACGCGCCCGTCCCAGCTCCCATCCCCACGTCCGCGCCAGCGACAATCCCGTGGCATTGACGGGCTGGTCGCCGAGCACCATCGCAGAGCTGGAAGCCGCAGGCGTCAGCGAGGTCCTCGCGAACCCACGCGAGCTCGTGTACGTACCAGCGCCAGCGCCCCCGCCTGTGCTCGTGCGCGCCCCAGCACCCACCATGGTGCCGGTCCCCGTGCGCTATCATGCACCAGCCACGCCCGTGCTTGTGTGCGTGCCTGCACCCGCCGCGCCCCCCTCAGCGTCATGGGACACCGCCGTCGACCGCTACCTCGCAGCGCCGCGAGTCGCCGTCCCCCCGCGCCCTGCCCGTCGATCGCGCGACGAATGGCTCTTGGATCTGGAAGTCCATAACATTCTGGGATGGCTTGAAGACTTGAACAACGGCGTCCCGGACGACGACAACACCGGCGCAGCACGCCGCCGCCGCCGCTGCAGTTAGTGTTTTTGTTTAATATTGTATCCCGATCATATGAATGTAAAACCACAGTGTCACTGAATGAAATCTATGGTTTTGATCAACTTAATTAGCGTTTTTTCTCTGAATATACAAACTTACCAAAGTAAAAAAAAACATCAATGTCTTTATCTGAATAAAACACTCATCGCAAACATTTCAGACTGAACACCCGTATGCAAAGCGAGAGCTGGGTTCCTTCGCAGCTAAGCCAAGGGAAAAATGTGGCGCGCAGGTTTTGTGCATCTCTTCATCGCAAACGTTTCAGACTGAACACCCGTATGCAAAGCGAGAGCTGGGTTCCTTCACAGCTAAGCCAAGGGAAAATGTGGCGCGTAGGTTTTGTTCATCCCTTCATCACAAACGATTTTGCATGATGACCCGTGTGCAACGACGTACAAACAATGTGGTAAGATTTGCATCTGTCATATTGGGTATATTTGCCATTTGTCAAAATGGAAAATTTGGCATTTGTCAATCTAGTAACATTGTCATTTGTCAATCTAGTAACATTGCCATTTGTCAACCTAGTAACACTGCCATTTGTGATCGTCAGAAAAAAAACACTGCCATTTGTCAAATTTTGCAGCTAAAAATCACTAGTACTGTAATTTTTGCAAATGAAATTCAGTAAGCATAGATTTCATTCATAGATTAAGCAGTCGTTCTTTATACAAACAGTTCAACTTGACAACTGAACCGAACAAACTTTTACCCAATTGTTGTCAACCACGTACTGAAATAGCTAGTTCAACTATATATACTAGCTAAATTTAAGTACGTAGTACAGTTCAACCATATCTATAGTCAGATGAACTGAACAAAATAGCCCCTAAATACTACTACTATGGAGGGGCTTTGTACTACTTCCAGCAGCCTCTCCTCTGCCGAGCGCGCTCAGTAAGAGGCCGAGGAGGAGGAGCCTACCGACGAGCTGGAGAAGTGGAATCCGGCGCCTGCCGCTGCTGCACCTTTAGCGATGCCCAGCTCGAACGCCCTTTGCCGCTCTAGACAATCCCTCTCGAAGCGGCGGGACTCCTCGTATATCTCCGCATTCTGCGCCACTGTGGCAGCTTCTCCAGCGGCCACGGCGGTGGTAAGACGCTTGGCGTGCTCGACCAGGCGCTCCTCCTCCTCCCGCAGGAACTCGATGTAGCGCGCAGCAAGGTCGTTGATGCTCGTGCGGGCCTCCACATCCCGCCTTTGGGCCGCGGTGGCGGAGCGGGTGATGACCCCGACGGTCGATGGTAGGGTGGTGGCCACGGCGGCCGACGGTGTGGTGGCAGGCACCTCCCGCCTTCGGGCTGCGATGGCGGAGCAGGTGATGGCCACGGCGGCCGACGGTGGGGTGGCGGCCACGACGGCCACCACCCGCCTTCGGGCCACGGTGGCGGAGCGGTCAATGAACTTGGCGGGCTTTGGTGGTATGGCGGCCACGGCGGCCACGGCGGCCGACGGTGGGGTGGTGGCAACGGCGGCCGGCAACAGCTGCCGTTGGGCAGCGGCGGCGGAGCGTGTGGCGGGTGTTGTGCGCACACCCAACAGGGACGCCATGGGCAGTACACGCCGCCGGGGACTGCGCCGCCGCCGCAGTGTAGCCTCCCAGCTGGAGCTGTCCTCAAACGATGGCGGAGTGGCTAAGCGACGACGACGGACCGGTGCCATTGGTGATGGTGGGAGAAGCCGACGAGATAACCTACGGGGAGGGAGGGGAAAATGCGATGCCGACTCGCCGGTCCTGACTGTTTATATAGCAGGCCGGTAGGCACTGGGGTTTTTTGGGATTTCGCCGAGTTGGGCGGGAAGCTTGCACGGTTCCGCGCGGGAACCTGCGCGGTAGTGCAGGAATGGGCTCACCGATGATTCATTGGCGCCTCTTTGAGCTAACGTTTGGCCAAAAGAACGCCTGTGCAGTGCTCAAGCTTGCGCTCTAAGCCTTCTGCGGCAACGCAGTGACAAGACGTGCGAGAGGAGGACGAAATGACACGTACACAAACGGTTAAAAAAACATTTGCGATTTAATTACCTAGCACACGGCCGCTCTCTACGCAACGTCGCGAACGATTGTTTGCCCACTGTGTGATGTGGAACGCGACGTAGTTTCACATCACGCCATCGGCTCGCAACTGCCGGCTGATGACCCACAAGTATAGGGGATCAATCGTAGTCCTTTCGATAAGTAAGAGTGTCAAACCCAACGAGGAGCAGAGGGAAATGACAAGCGGTTTTCAGCATGGTATTTTCTACAAGCACTGAAATTATCGGTAACGAGTAGTTTGATAGCAAGATAATTTGTAACAAGTGACAAGTAGCAATAGTAACAAAGAGTGCAGCAAGGTGGCCCAATCTTTTTTGTAGCAAAGGACAAGCCAGAATGATCTCTTATAATAAGCAAAGCTTTCTCGAGGACACATGGGAATTTCATCTAGTCACTTTCATCATGTTGGTTTGATTTGCGTTCGTTACTTTGATAATTTGATATGTGGGTGGAACGGTGCTTGGGTGCTGTTCTTACTTGAACAAACTTCTCACTTATGATTACCCCCCTTCGCAAGCATCCGCAACTACGAAAGAAGAATTAAGATAACTCTAACCTTAGCATTAAACATATGGATCCAAATCAGCCCCTTACAAAATAGCGCATAAACTAGGGTTTAAGCTTCTGTCACTCTAGCAACCCATCATCTAATTACTACTCCACAATGCATTACCTTAGGCCCAAAGATGGTGAAGTGTCTTGTAGTCGACGTTCACATGACACCACTAAGAGAATCAACAACATACATATCATCAAAATATCGAACGAATACCAAATTCACATGATTACTTATGACAAGACTTCTCCCATGTCCTCAAGAACAAAAGTAACTACTCACAAATCATCTCCATGTCCAAGATCAGAGGGGTATTAAATAGCATAATAGATCTGAACATATAATCTTCCACCAAATAAACCAACTAGCATCAACTACAAGATGTAATCAACACTACTAGCAACCCACAGGTACCAATCTGAGGTTTTGAGACAAAGATTGAATACAAGAGATGAACTAGGGTTTGAGATGAGATGGTGCTGGTGAAGATGTTGATGAAGATTGGTCCTCCCATGATGAGAGGATCGTTGGTGATGTCGATGGCTTCGATTTCCCCCTCCCGGAGGGAAGTATCCCTGGCAGAATCTCTCCGCCAGAGAGCAAAAGTGCTCCTACACAAGTTCCGCCTCGAGACAGCGGCGCACCGTCCCAAAACTCTTCTCTATATTTTTTTCTAGGGCAAATGGACTTATATACCAGAAAATGGGGGCCAGAGGCTGGTCAGGGGCCCCACGAGCCATCAGGGCGCGCCTGGGGGGTGGCGCACCCTGGTGCCTCGTGGGCACCTGGGTGGCCCCCTCTGGTACTTCTTGGCTCCAGTATTTTTTATTTATTCCAAAATAAATCTTCGTGAAATTTCAGCTCATTTGGGGATGTGCAGAATAGGTATCTCTGACATAGCTTTTTCAGGTCCAGAATTCCAGCTGCCGGCAATATCCCTCCTTGTGTAAATCTTGCATATTAAGAGAGAAAAGGCATTAGAATTGCTCCACAGAGTGTTATATTCATTAAAAACACTATAAATAACAGTAGGAAAACATGATGCAAAATGGACGTATCAACTCCCCCAAGCTTAGACCTCGCTTGTCCTCAAGCGAAAGCCGATATCGGTAATCATGTCCACATGTTTAGAGAGAGAGGCGTCGATAAAAACAAAATATGGACATAGTAGCATCATGATCATTATTATAACATCAATATTTATTATCATAGAACTTCTCATGAGCAAGTAACAATTCATCACAATAATGAAGTATAAGGCATAAACTTTCTTGAAAACTAACAAACTATGTTCTCAGTCAACAATGCAATTGCAATTCATAATATTTTTAGGAAGGGTCTCATGTAGGAGCTTTTTAGCAAGTCCACATACTCAACCATCATATAGTCTTCTATGATTGCTAACACTCACAACATATATATGGAGCAAAAAGTTTCAGCCAGACACATAGAAAGACAGGGGCTTATAATTTTGCCTCCCAATTTATTCACCTCAAGGGTGATGTCAACAATAATAACTCATGATCACTCATATCCAACTGGATATATATGCCTAGATCTTTCCCCACCACATGATGCTTGCAAAAGAGAAAAATAAAAAGGAATAGAGGAGAACACTATTGACTCTTGCATAAAAAGTAAATACATGAAAGTAAAAGATAGGCCCTTCACAGAGGGAAGCAGAGGTTGTCATGCGTTTTTTGTTGTTGGATGCACAAGCTCTTAATGCAAAGGAACGTCACTTTATATTGCCCCTTGTGATAGCAACCTTTATTATGCAGTCTGTCACTTTTATTTCTTTACTATCACAAGTTCGTACAAAGCTTATTTTCCCTTACAATAAAAGTTCAGACATATTTAGAGGCAATTTTTATTGCTTTTTGCACCGATGACAACTTACTTGAAGGATCTTATTCAATCCATAGGTAGATATAGTGGACTCTCATGACATGAAACTGGGTTTAAGGGTTTTGGATGCACAAGTAGTATCTCTACTTGGTGCAGATTTTTGGCTAGCAAAGATATTGGGCAAGCACCACATGTTGGAGGATCTATAACAATATAACTTCTATGTGAATATAAGCAAACATAATTCATTACGTTGTCTTCCTTGTCCAACGTCAATAATTTGACATAAAATACTTAATGGGGGCTCACAATCACAAAAGATGTCCAAGAGAGTGTATTTGCATGTGAATCTTCTCTTCCCTTATTAATTCTTTCATGAATTGCATCATTGACTAATGATATGTTTGTTAACTTCCAATAAATTTTACCACTTATACTTTTCTTTATGTATTGTCATTACTTTCCATAAGATTAGCATATGATCTCTTTCATTATTTTCATTGCTAAGATTGAAACATGAAAGTAAAGAAGCAAAAACTCAAACTACTCTTTATTATATAACTCTCAACTCGATTACATAGGTAGATAGATCATGAAACTAGCACTCAAAAATATATCATACTAAACTTTTATTCAACTAAATCACAAAATAACTAAGGATCGAACTAAAAATAGGTAAAGATAGCAAAAGTGATGGTGATACGATACCGGGGCACCTCCCCCAAGCTTGGCACAAGCCAAGGGGAGTGCCCATACCCATATACTCAAGTTTCCTTCTTCGGTGATGGTGGTGATGATGAAGTGGCGAGCTTGTCCTTCAGCTCAAGCAGATACATCAATCTGCGATTGTTGCTCCGAAGGGCGATGTTTTGCTCTTCCAACAAAATAACTTCACGAGTGAGAGATGTATTCTAAGTACTAACTATTTCAAAGACTCTTAGGGCTTCAATTCCGGATGAGGAGAGATGATCATATAAAGGTTGAAGGATAGCTCCCTTCTCTGCGGTCTCCTCCATGGGGTTGGCTTGCCCTCCTTCCGGAGCCTGGGCTCCTGCAACTTCCTCGACCTTGTCCTCCTTGCCATTGTCTTCTTCTCCCGACGATAACTCGTAGTAAACCTCGTTGTAGGGGCATTTGCCCGGCGATGGTTGCACAATGCGGTGCTTGGCACGGAGCTTTTGGGTAGCCATGGTGATCTAGATCTGTCAGAAAAATAGCACGAAACAAGAACAGAGGAGATTTCTGCGATACGGTGGTTAAAACGTCCGGGAGTATATATAAAGAATTTTTATCTTGCAAAACAAGTAATCCAGAAGAAAAATGGAGTCGAGAAGGCTCACGAGGGGCCCACGAGCCACCAGGGCGTGCCTGGGGGGTGGTGTGCCCTGGTGCCTCGTGGGCACCAGGTGGGTCCCCTTAGTTGTTTCTTATTTTTGTACTTTTTCTAATATTCCAAAACTGACAGAAAGTATTTTTATGGAATTTTTGGAGTCGGTTTACTTACCGTATCATGTACCTCTTCCTTTTCAGGGTTCTGGAGCGTTCCGGAAGGTCTCTCTTATGTATTCTTCCGGTGTAATTGTTTCAATAATATTAGTTTCCACATTAATGGGGGTACCTGAAATATAGTGCTTAATTCTTTGCCCATTCACCACTCTCAGATTAGTGCCTTCGGATTTGTTTATTTTGATGGCTCCGGAGCGATAAAATTCTTCGATGATATACGGTCCTTCCCATTTAGAGAGAAGTTTTCCTGCAAAGAATCTCAAACGAGAACTGTACAATAGAACTTGCTCCCCCACTTTGAATTCCCTTTTTTAAATTCTTCTATCATGCCATCTTTTAAACTTTTGTTTAAACAATTTGGCATTTTCATACGCTTGGGTTCTCCATTCATCTAGTGAGCTAATATCAAATAACCTCTTTTCGCCGGCAAGTTTAAAATCATAATTGAGTTCTTTAATTGCCCAATATGCTTTATGTTCTAACTCAAGAGGTAAATGACATGTTTTTCCATAAACCATTTTATAAGGAGACATACCCATAGGATTTTTATAAGCAGTTCTATAAGCCCATAATGCATCGTCAAGTTTCTTAGACCAATTCTTTCTAGATCTATTGACGGTTTTCTGCAAAATTAATTTTATTTCTCTATTGCTCAATTCTACTTGACCACTAGTTTGAGGGTGATAGGGAGATGCAATTCTATGGTTGACATCATATTTAGCAAGCAATTTACGGAATGCACCATGAATAAAGTGTGAACCACCATCAGTCATTAAATATCTAGGGACTCCAAACCTCAGGAAAATAACTTCTTTAAGCATTTTCATAAAAGTGTTATGATCAGCACTACTAGTTGGAATAGCTTCTACCCACTTAGTAACGTAATCAACAGCAACTAAAATATGAGTATACCCATTGGATTTAGGAAAATGTACCATATAATCAAATCCCCAAACATCAAATGGTTCAATAGCAAGTGAATAATTCATAGGCATTTCCTGCCGTCTACCAACATTACCAATTCTTTGACATTCATCACAAGATAAGACAAACTTACGAGCATCCTTGAAAAGAGTAGGCCAATAAAAACCAGATTGCAATACCTTATGTGCAGTTCTATCTCCCGCATGGTGTCCTCCGTAAGCCTCGGAATGACACTTCCGTAGGATTTGTTCCTGTTCATGCTCAGGTATACAACGTCTAATAATATCATCTACTCCTTCTTTATAAAGATGTGGGTCATCCCAAAAGTAATGTCTTAAATCATAGAAAAACTTTTTCTTTTGTTGGTATGTGAAACTAGGTGGTATAAATTTAGCAACAATATAATTAGCATAGTCCGCATACCATGGAGTATTACGAGAAGCATTTATGACAGCTAATTGTTCATCAGGAAAATCAACATTAATAGGTAGTGGGTCATCAAGAACATTTTCCATTCTAGACAAATTATCTGCTACAGGATTCTCAGCTCCCTTTCTATCAATAATATGCAAGTCAAATTCTGGTAGCAATAAAACCCACCTAATGAGTCTAGGTTTAGCATCTTTCTTTTCCATAAGATATTTAATAGCAGCATGATCGGTGTGAACAGTTACCTTAGAATCAACTATGTAAGATCTGAATTTATCACATGCAAACACAACTGATAGAAATTCTTTCTCAGTAGTAGCATAATTTCTTTGGGCGCTGTCTAGAGTTTTACTAGCATAATGGATAACATTTAATTTCTTATCAACTCTCTGTCCTAGAACAGCACTAACAGCATAATCACTAGCATCACACATAATTTCAAAAGGCAAATTCCAATCAGGTGGTTGAACAATAGGTGCAGTGGTTAAGGCTTTCTCAAGTGTTTCAAAGGCTTCTAGACAATCATCATCAAAAACAAATGGAACATCTTTTTGCAAAAGATTGGTAAGAGGCCTACAAATTTTAGAGAAGTCTTTAATAAACCTTCTATAGAAACCAGCATGTCCTAGGAAACTTCTTATACCTTTAATATCTTTCGGACATGGCATTTTCTCAATAGCATCAACCTTAGCTTTATCAACTTCAATACCTCTTTCAGAAATTTTATGCCCCAAGACAATACCTTCATTCACCATAAAGTGACACTTCTCTCAATTCAAGACAAGATCAGTTTCTTCACATCTCTGCAAAACTCGATCAAGGTTTCTTAAGCAATCATCAAAAGAAGTTCCGTAAATAGAAAAATCATCCATGAAAACCTCAACAATCTTTTCACAAAAGTCAGAGAATATAGCAGTCATACATCTTTGAAAGGTAGCAGGTGCATTGCATAAACCAAAAGGCATATGTCTATAAGCATAAGTTCCAAAAGGACAAGTAAAGGTGGTTTTCTCTTGATCGGGTTGTGATACGGGTATTTGAGAAAAAACAGAATAACCATCTAGGAAACAAAAGTGTGTATGCTTAGATAATCTTTCTAACATTTGATCAATAAAAGGTAAGGGGTAATGATCTTTTCTAGTAGCTTTGTTTAATTTTCTAAAATCAATTACCATCCTATAACAAGTTACAATTCTTTGCGGAATGAGTTCATTTTTATCATTAGGAACAACGGTGATACCTCCTTTCTTAGGGACACAATGAACGGCACTTACCCATCTACTATCAGCTATGGGATAGATTATACTTGCTTCCAGAAGCTTTAATATTTCAGTTCTTACCACCTCTTTCATCTTAGGATTTAATCGTCGTTGGTGGTCAACAAATGGTTTAGCATCAGGCTCCATATTAATTTTGTGCTGACATAGAGTGGGACTAATGCCCTTAAGATCATCAAGAGTATATCCAATAGCAGCTCGGTGCTTCCTCAGAGTTTTAAGTAATCTCTTTTCTTCATGCTCTGAAAGGTTAGCGCTAATAATAACAGGATATATCTTCTTTTCATCAAGATAAGCATATTTCAATGTATCAGGCAATTGCTTCAATTCAAATACAGGATCACCCTTAGGTGGAGGAGGGCCTCCAAGAGTTTCAGCAGGCAAATTGTGTTTAAGGATAGGTGGTTGATCAAAGAACATCTTATCTATTTCATTTCTTTCATTCATATGCATATCGTTTTCATGGTCTAGCAAATATTGTTCTAACGGATCAGTAGGAGGTACGACAATAGAAGCAAGACCAATAATTTCATCTTTACTAGGCAATTCTTTATCATGAGGTTGTCTACGAAACTTGGAGAAATTAAACTCATGAGATGTACCACCGAAATCAACACTAACAGTTTCTTTAGCGCAATCAATCTTGGCATTAATAGTGTTCAAGAAAGGTCTACCAAATATAATGGGACAAAAATCGTCTTGTGGAGAACTGTGGACTAGAAAATCAGTAGGGTATTTTATTTTTCCACACAAGACTTCAACATCTCTAACGATCCCAAGTGGTGTAATGGTATCTCTGTTTGCAAGCTTAATACTAACATCAATGTCCTCTATTTCAACAGGTGCAATATCATTCATAATTTCTTGGTATAAAGTAAACGGAATAGCACTCACACTAGCACCCAAATCACATATGCCATGATAACAATGATCTCCTATTTTAACAAAGACAACAGGCATGCCTACTACAGGTATGTTTTTATCTTTAGGATCTGGTTTAGCAATTCTGGCTGCTTCATCGCAGAAGTAAATAACATGCCCATCTATATTATCGACCAAAAGATCTTTAACCATAGCAATATTAGGTTCAACTTTAATTTGTTCAGAGGGTCTAGGTGCTCTAATATTACTTTTGTTAACCACAGTTGAAACTTTAGCATGTTCTTTAATCCTAACAGGAAAATGTGGTTTCTCAATATAAGCAGTAGGCACAACTGGATCAACATGGTGAATAATTGTTTTTTCTTTAACACTAACGGGTTCCTCGATCTTTTCTTTAACAGGGGGGTGATATTTAAACCACTTCTCCTTAGGGAGATCAACATGAGTAGCAAATGATTCACAAAAGGAAGCTACTATCTCAGAGTCAAGTCCATATTTAGTGCTAAACTTACGAAAAGCATCAGTATCCATAAAAGATTTAACACAATCGAACTCAAGTATTATACCTGACTCATTACCTTTGTCGAGTTCCCAATCTTCAGAGTTGCATTTAATTCTTTCCAGAAGATCCCATCTGAATTCAATAGTTTTCTTCATAAAGGAGCCAGTCGAAGAAGAATCGAGCATGGTTTGATTATCATGAGAAAGCCGAGCATAAAAATTCTGTAAGATAATTTCTCTTGAGAGCTCATGGTTGGGGCATGTGTACATCATGTACTTAAGCCTCCCCCAAGCTTGAGAGATGCTTTCTCCTTCACGAGGCCAAAAATTATATATATAATTCCGATCACGATGAACCAAATGCATAGGATAAAATTTCTGGTGGAATTCCAATTTCAATCGGTTCCAGTCCCATGTATCAGTATCATCACATAGACTATACCATGTCAATGCCTTTCCCTCCAAAGATAAAGGGAATACTTTCTTCTTAACTCCATCTCCGGATAGACCCGCAAGCTTAAACAATCCACAAATTTCATCCACATAGATCAAGTGCATATCAGGATGTATCGTTCCATCTCTTGCATAAGGATTAGCTAGCAGTTTCTCTATCATACCCGAAGGAATCTCATAATAAATATTTTCAGTAGGTGCAGTAGGTTGAGGAGCAACACTTGGTGCTTCTGGTCGAGGTGAAGATACCCCGAACAAACCCCTCAAAGGATTACTTTCCATAGTGACAAGTGACAGTAAATTTCAGCACGTAATATAAATGTTTCCTTACCAAATTCCACTCACCAAAGGCGCTTCACTCCCTGGCACCGGCGCCAGAAAAGAGTCTTCATGACCCACAAGTATAGGGGATCAATCGTAGTCCTTTCGATAAGTAAGAGTGTCGAACCCAACGAGGAGCAGAAGGAAATGACAAGCGGTTTTCAGCAAGGTATTTTCTGCAAGCACTGAAATTATCGGTAACGAGTAGTTTGATAGCAAGATAATTTGTAACAAGTGACAAGTAGCAATAGTAACAAAGAGTGCATCAAGGTGGCCCAATCCTTTTTGTAGCAAAGGACAAGTCGAAACGATCTCTTATAATAAGCAAAGCGTTCTCGAGGACACATGGGAATTTCATCTAGTCACTTTGATCATGTTGGTTTGATTCGCGTTCGCTACTTTGATAATTTGATATGTGGGTGGACCGGTGCTTGGGTGTTGTTCTTACTTGAACAAACCTCCCACTTATGATTACCCCCCTTCGCAAGCATCCGCAACTACGAAAGAAGAATTAAGATAACTCTAACCATAGCATTAAACATATGGATCCAAATCAGCCCCTTACGGAATAGCGCATAAACTAGGGTTTAAGCTTCTGTCACTCTAGCAACCCATCATCTAATTACTACTCCACAATTCATTCCCTTAGGCCCAAAGATGGTGAAGTGTCATGTAGTCGACGTTCACATGACACCACTAAGAGAATCAACAACATACATATCATCAAAATATCGAACGAATACCAAATTCACATGATTACTTATGACAAGACTTCTCCCATGTCCTCAAGAACAAAAGTAACTACTCACAAATCATCTTCATGTCCAAGATCAGAGGGGTATTAAATAGCATAATAGATCTGAACATATAATCTTCCACCAAATAAACCAACTAGCATCAACTACTAGATGTAATCAACACTACTAGCAACCCACAGGTGCCAATCTGAGGTTTTGAGACAAAGATAGCATTTGAGGAATTGAGTCATAATCAAAACCTCATCCCCTTTTAATAGTACTAGCTTTTCCTATGGACTCAATGTGATCTTGGATCACTTAACCAAAAATGTAGAGTCTTGAAGCTTTGCCAATCTTTGTCCTTAGCATTTTGAGGGGTCCACATCCATTAATACTTGCCATACCAATCATTGATCTTTTTTGAAATTTACTAGCAATAAGAATTAGATCAATGATGTATATGTTGTTATTGATTACCAAAACCACCCGGGGATTAGTTGCACTTTCAAAGTTGCACCTCCACCCCCTCAGCAAGAAGAACCAGCTCCCTCAGCAGATTGGGAAATAGTTCCATTTGCAACAGCTGAGGAAGTTGCAAAAATATTTGGCCATCACGGATCCCAATGATTCAATGGGCTCTCCAAGACCCATATTTTATGTGAGGCCAAAGAATATCAATCTTCAGCTAGTGCCCTCAACACCCAATGTTGGGAAAAGCGTCAGAAGACCAAAGTTTGATAATGCTGCCTTCTTTGGAGAGAAGAATTTCTTCATAGGCGAGTCACCTTATGACTCTGCAAAGATCAGGCATTAGAGATTCTGGACCAAGACACAACAGAATTTCTATGCATCCTCTTGATGGGCAATTTCGTCAGCCTGTATTACAGTCCACGGGATATGATACTTCAAGTCAAGACACTGAAGCAAATGCTCCACAACAAAAGCCTCAAAGTGAAGCTCCACGAGTCATGACTGATCATGAGCTTCTCATTAGTCTTCATTAGAAAGTGCATAGAAATCATAACTGGGTAAAGCGTCAGCTTGCAGCAATACTTGCAAATATGACTATGACACAGAATTCAGTTCGAAGAATCACTATTATGCCCATGAGATATTTGATAGAAGCTGGGCCATTCTTTCACATTTGAAGACCCCTGAAGAACTTGCACAGATGGAATTCCAGCAAAACTTCGATTGGTCGATCCCGCCCAAGAAGAAGTTCAAGAAGGTTCATGTTCCTCAGATGGTTCCAAGCTCAGTGTCTCCTTCCCGATCTACTGACAACAACGTTGGCGGTCCTCCACATTCATCAAGATGATCTTCTTCGGTAGTGTTACTCCTCAGTTTCGTCTCCTTCTGGTCATTAGATGACAAAGGGGGAGAAATTTGAGAGTTAGTCTTCAAGCGGGTTTTATATTGGGATGTTTTTTGCTAAGTTGCAACTCTTGGGTTTCCATTTGATTCATTCTATTGATGAGTTGTAACTTAAAACCGTTGGTGGTCTGACACTTTTCTGATACATTTTATATGCATGCGTGATAATGCTCTGATCCATATATATGTGTGCATGCATGCTGTAATTCGTCAGACACCAATTTTCATCATGCATTTTAAACTCTTCAATATCTTATGATCATGCATGATTGGATTCCAAGATATAGGGGAAGATCTCCACAATTTCAACCTGCCATGTGCATTTGCAATCAAAAGCAAATTCTTCATATGCACATCTTCAGGGGGAGTTCCTCTATATCATGTAACCAATGTCTTCATAGTCTGTACTTACACTTCCATTATTTTACTCCCGTTGAAAACTTAACTGATTTGTCATCAATCACCAAAAAGTGGGAGATTGTAAGTGCATCAAGTGCCCCCTTAGTGGTTTTGGAGTATTGAAGACAAATAGGTTAAGGGACTAATGTGTTTGTGAGTATACATAGGTGAAATAGTCCTTGAAGACTTAGTTTAACCCACGGAAGTTGACCCCTTAAAATGTATTTCTTCAAGTGAAGAATTTGGTGCGGCCTGTGAAGAAATCGATGTGAAGACTTTGACGCTTGAAGACTTTGTTTTCATAGTTTCTTTTTTCTTATTATTTGAGTCATAGGAAAAACCGTACTGTTAAAGGGGGTCTAGGTAAAACATTTATCATACTTCAAAGCGATGCTCAAACCTATACACACTATAGCCACTTCGAGTGAAGCAACTAGAAATCTCCGAAACAGCTGACGAATTTGCTAGCGATAGTGACGCAGTTCATCTGGTTGCTGACAAACTAGTTGACCCGTTGCGCCAAATGGCGCAGAGACCCACTAAAGCCATGTTGTCGATGAAAATAGTTTCATTTTGCAAGGACATATGGCACGGAGACCCGCTGAATCCATGTGCGCGTGGAAAAAAATCCATGTTTTAATTGGTTTAGTTGTGCGCAAGGACATATGATAACAAAATTTACCCCCTTTAATAAAAATTTGAATGGAGATTGTTGTCTACAATGAGATGTACACACACATTTTAATTTATCTATGAGCCAAATGACACAGAGTCAGATTTGATACCATGGGCATGTTGAAAATATTTGCATTTTTCAATAACTTTATGTTTGAGCAAGCGCAAAGACCATGTCAAACCCAAAGTGTTTTGAAAATATTTGACTTTGCTAGTAGAAGTAGGTTTTAGCAACCAGTTAGGGTTGCATGCATATCTTATTCACATAAGATAGAGCCAAATGGCACAAGGTATATGACATACAACGTTGCCGCAAGATGCGACGCAATATCTTCCTTGTCTTAATTATGTCCAAACACATTTGGAGATCAAACCCATAATTGGTGTCACCTCCCTGAATTAAAACCCAAAACACCTACCTTGTGCAACATGGCCTTGTACAATGCAAAAAATTATTAGCACAAACAGAGTTCAGATGTTACATGTTACATAAGATTTTAGCTTGAGCAACTGTCCTGCTATAGGGATATAAATTTCCCACTTTCAATCACAGCAACAAACAAGAACCTTTCTAAAGGGCAAACTCCATTATGCAGTGTTGTCCTCTCATCTGTTTCAAAATTCAACTTGTGCATACTGGCACTGAAACATTTTATCAATGCACAATAAAATATAGAACACACACAATAGTCTAGTTGGGAATCCAAATGATTGACTTTCACACATCAGCATACACTCAAATCATAGAAAAATTGTTCTTTCCGGAAATGGAAACTAACATCAACAAGTCACATGCTCGATCCGCCATTGGGATTGCTCTTCTCCTCATGCCTCCCCTTCAATCACTCACCATATTAATAACACCTGAATACGAAAAACCACATATGAATTATACGGGCATGCAAAACATTGTATGCTGTGAAGCATAGCAATGCCACTAAGTAAGATGGGCACTGTCATATATTTAAAACCAGAAAATATTATAAACTATGTATTCAAGAGATATGGTGTAGAATGGTCTACTATAAACCCTTATATTTTCTATCAGAAGTTTCTTTTTTGTGAACTATGCTATCTATAAAAGCTAGGTCAAATGGTTAAAAACTAACATGTAAACAACAAACACAAACTATAGCCATTCATCGGTCAACAGATGTATCCTCTACAAAGGATATGGGCTACACGATAGCCTGGACGGGGAGCTGCAGGCTAAGACAACCTGAATCAGCCAATGTAGAAACTAAGCATACCCTGCAGTTCTAAAGATCTGAAATACAACTGCACGGACAAAGTTTTGCTGCGACCATAATTGCTAGTGAGGCCTGCCCCAAAAGCTAAGTTGCGCTCTTACCTACCCCTATTCTGTACATACTGGAAAAAGTGTCCAACCGGGAGCATATTAAAAAAATCTATAGCTCCTTGAAAGAAGGCCCTTCTCCATAGCAACCAAGCAAGCTTACGAAGGTCTTGTGATTTAATCTAAGAATCCATAGAGATGGAAGGAATCCACCAAGTTCCAAACAAATGTATTAATCTAAGAATCGCTAATACTGTATACTAATTGCTTGGAACAAAGAAGTTAAATATACTGGGAAGGAGAAGAAGGTATGGATGCTCCTCTTCCTACATAAACTGAAATACAAGCATTCTGCCACACATGTCCAGCTAGCTTGTAACTGCCTTATGATTATATGTATTAGGAAAAGAACGTGTGTTAGGTGTTAGCTATATGCACGCTCATAATACTTAAAGCCCCTGGAAAAAGACCATATCATATTCTAACATGATTGGATATCTCGATTCTAAATAGAAATATATGAACTTTAATATCCAACAAATTTTTTCTGAATTCAGTATATGATACATATACACAGAGAAAAGGAACAATCGCTTAACTGTAAGTATACGACAGAAAGTACCATTGCAGAATTTAGTGTTTGCCATCCCACAAAACAGAAAATCTACATAGGAAAAGAAATAATGGAGTATCTATGTAGAAGGAAGTGAGCAAACCTTCAGCGGGAGGACAAGGAACAACACCCTCGTAGATGAACTCGTTAGAACACAGGACGGGCTCATCTGAAATCAGAAATCCGGTAAGGCAGAGAGATAACGGAAATACTATACGCCACAAGTCCATTGATGCAATAAGACTGAAAGTAACCTCCCAATTTTAGCAGAGAAAAATAAACAAGGGCAACAAGTAGTATAGATTTTTACAAATTGCAATAGAAAACACCATTACCTGATAGAGAGATCATCTGCACTTTCAACAGTATGGGCAAAAGTCACGACTAGAAGGAGCATTAACTTAGTTGAACATGCCAATTAAATAGGCCAACACATTCAGTTCTCAACCATTCTAGGTATCTCGGATCTACACACGAAATCTAAAGCACACATAATTCCCACAAGCAAGCACGAAATATAGGCAGCTCGGGGCAAATCAAAACACGACGGACGGCTAATTCCGAAACAATAAAATGAGCAGTGAACCGACCACCATGGCAGTAAGCAGGAAAGGGCAAACCTTGATCAGGCGAACAAAGAAACAACATTGTTGTAGGATCTTCTGTCCCCATCTCATCTCCACCTCACTTCCTCTCTGTGTCTCGATTGACAACATAGGATTCAGAAAGGACTGTGACCACAAGAATCACAGTAGATGATTATATTTTATCTATTGTTTTTTTGCCTTTGGAAACTACTTGCTGATGCTATGAAGTCGCTCAAACAAATGTATAAAATGTATTTATACTTCTGTGATGACTGCATTCTGAAGGAAGAAATCTGAAGCATGAAAATGGTCTACACTTCTGTTTGTAGGTAAAAGACATAAATTTAACAATCGGTATGGATATGGTGCGGGGTGAAACTTACTATAGTACATAATGTGGAAGGTCTCCATGGAGACTCATAGATCATTGCTTGAGTTCTCAACCATTCTAGGTATATCGGATCTATACACGAAATCTATAGCACACATCATTCGCACACGCAAACACGAAATATATGCAGCATGAGGCAAATCAAAACACGACGGGCGGCTAATTCCGAAACAATAAAACGAGCAGTGAACCGACCACCATGGCAGTAAGCAGGAAAGGGCAAACCTTGATCAGGTACATGAAGCATCAATAACACACGTGCAAAAAAGCTAACTCTAACTGAATTTAGCATTCGGTTGCCATTTTCTCAAACAGTTAAGTGCACCTATTTGTATTTTGCTGTCAAAAATATGAACACCAAACATGCCGTCATCGTTATGCAATTCAAGGATATCTATGAATCGGACATTAAATATTTGGAGCATGGAATAAAAAACAGCACACTAAACAAAATAAAACATATTTATTCTTACCTATAAGTTGTCATGGTGCTACATGGGTCTGGCTGTCAGCAAACTCTCCCACCTCCTACCCTGCAAAACACCAGCAAGCAACAACAGCTAGTAGCAGTAGCAGCTAGCAGCAGCGGAAAACAAGCAGTAGCAGCCAACAACTACACTAACCGAAACAGAGCGACGAGGTGCGCGAGCACGAGAGCAACAGAGCACGACCAGCAAGAAGGCTAAAGAGGAGAAGAGATGCCTCGCCTTCTTGAAGAGAAGAAGAGCACGGGGGCGTCAGATCCACGGTGAGATGAGAACGGAGTCAAGCGGCCGGCGGCGCGGGGAGGAGCCCGAGATGAAGGAGATGGGTCTGGCCGTCAGCAAACTCTCCCACCTCCTACCATGCAAAACACCAGCAAGCTACAGCAGCTAGCAGCGGCGGCAAACAAGAAGCAACAGCCAACAAGTACACTAACAGAAACAGAGCGACGGGGTGCGCGAGCACGAGAGCAGCAGAGCATGACCAGCAGGAAGGCTAAAGAGTAGAAGAGAGGCCCCACCTTCCTAAAAAGAAGAAGAGCACGGGGGCGCGAGATTCACGGTGAGATGGGGACGGATTCGAGCGGCCAGTGGCGCGGGGAGGAGCCTGAGATGAAGGTGGCCCTTGAACCTCCTGCTTAGTCGAGGGGGAGAGGGTGGCAGGGCGAAGGAACCGCGTGAGATCGATGGCCACAATCGCCCACCGGCTGAGCCGCCTTCCTGTGCTGGCCGCGGGGTTCCTCCGGAGGGGCTCTGGTTGAGTTGCTCCGGGGCCTCGTGGTGTGCTTCGCCGCCTCCGGCGTGCTCGCGTTGGAGGATGTGAGGACGGAGGAGGCGGAGCTCGGGGCGGACCAGGGAGGGGGAAGGAGGACAGATGCAGGAGGGCGCGGCTAGGGTTCATGGGGGTGGCGGCTGAGACGAGGGAGGAGGCAGGGATGCGGCCGTGGGGATTGGCGGACCAATGGGCTCTTCAAGAGGCGCAACACCACAACCGCAACCAATCTGACCCTCACACCGACGCACCCAGCCAACACGACGTGACCCCACCTATGAAGTGGCCCACTGGTCATACACTCGTGAAAGACATAACAGAGGTGAAACAGGCAGTTAAAATCTAACGGACGAGAGAAGCCAAGGTGGGAAATCTACCGCGATCTGACGGTCATGAACGCCCCAATCGGGGGAGCTCCGTGGAGGCAAGTTTCCTAGCATCCTTTCATGTTAAAATTAGGTCAGGCTGAGGAGTTAGGATTTTGCCAGTGCGAGCTGCCTATCGTGAGGAAATTGAGTGCCCCGACAAAATTGAGAGTTCAATTTTCCGACCATTGCTGCGCCGCGTGCCAGCTATCAAGTGGATACTTATCCTGACAACGGTCATGTCTGAGAAGGGCATTAATGACATTTCATGTCGGGTTGCCCCCTGGCTATAAATAGCCGCCCCCACAACCACTAGTTGGTTGGCTGCTCTAGAGAGAGATTGACACTTGTCATTTGAGAGCAACCCTTCCTCTGACGACTTTGTGAGAACCCAAGTGAGGAAAAACCCAACCAGAGCCAAAGTGATAGAGCATCACTAAAGAAGTTGATCTATGTGATCTAACGCTTGTTACCTTTGAAGACTGTCATTCTTCCAGACGGTTAGGCATCATGTTCTGAGCACCCAAGAGTAATTGTGGCATGCCGGTGAACAAGTCTGTGAAGGTTTTGGAAGTCTACCTTGAAGACTTGCCACGAGTTATTGGGCGAGGTCTAAATGACCTTAGCTCAAGAGGAATACGGTGAGGACTAAGTGTCCTCCGAGGTAAGACTCAGCTGCCTCAACCAGACGTACAGTTGATACAGCAACTGGAACTGGTCTACCAAATCGCTAGGTCTTCACCGAGCCCAACTGGTTTCAAATTCCTCAACCTTTACCTTTACACAATTCTGCTGCTGAAGAACTTGTGTCTTACATTTCTGAAGAATTTAAACTGAAGACTTTCATCCTGCAGTTTTTCATTTCTTCGGTTCATCTTCCTCATTCATGCCTACCTGTATGATTACATGTTCTTCACTTGTATGTATTTTATATGCATGCTACTTGTATCTGTGTCGATCTAGTTTCGCCTCTGTTTCTATTTCGTCACTTTGATTTTCGTCAAAATCTTCGGAGTTTGACGAATTTCTAAAAATCTCCCATTCACCCCCCCCCCCCTGGGAGTAAACCTACCCTTTCAAGGACACCGTCTGTTGGAAATATGCCCTAGAGGCAATAATAAATTGGTTATTATCAAATTTCCATGTTCATGATAAATGTTTATTATTCATGCTAGAATTTTATTGACCGGAAACTTAAATACATGTGTGAATACATAAACTACACCGTGTACCTAGTAAGCCTCTACTAGACTAGCTCGTTGATCAAAGATGGTTATGGTTTCCTGAGCATAGACATGAGTTGTCATTTGATAACGGGATCACATCATTAGGAGAATGATGTGATGGACAAGACCCAACCGTAAGCTTAGCATTAGATCATTTAGTTTATTTGCTACAGCTTTCTTCATGTCAAGTATCTGTTCCTTAGACCATGAGATCGTGCAACTCCCTGACACTAGAGGAATACTTAGTGTGTATCCAAACGTCACTTCATAACTAGGTGATCATAAAGGTGCTCTACAGGTATATCCGAAGGTGTTTGTCGGGTTGGCACGGATCGAGACTGGGATTTGTCACTCCGTATGACGGAGAGATATCTCTGGGCCCTCTCGGTAATACAACATCGTAAAGAGCTTGCAAGCAATGTTGTTAATGAGTTAGCCACGGGATCATGTATTACGGAACGAGTAAAGAGACTTGTCGGTAACGAGATTGAACTAGGTATGGAGATACCGACGATTGAATCTCCGGTAAGTAACATATCGCCGGACAAAGGGAATTGCATACGGCATTAACTGAATCCTCGACATCGTGGTTCAACTGATAAAGATCTTCGTTGAATATGTAGGAATCAATATGGGTATCCAAATCCCGCTATTGGTTATTGACCGGAGAGATGTCTCGGTCATGTCTTCATGTTCCCGAACCCGTAGGGTCGCACGCTTAACGTTCGATAGTGCAAGGGTAGTAATGAGATATTAACAATGAAAGTCTGAAGGTTGTTCAGAGCCCCGGATGAGATCCTGGATGTCACGAGGAGCTCCGGAATGGTCCGGAGGTAAAGATTTATATATGGGAAGTCCTGTTTTGGCTACCGGAAATGTTCGGGGGCATGCCGGCAAGTGTATCGGAGGCACCGAAGGGTTCCGGGGGTCCACCGGGGGGGCCACCAGCCCCGGGGACTCACGTGGGCTGTAGGGGGCGCCCTGGCCCAGTTGGGCCAGGCGCACCAGCCCCCCCCCCCCTACTTGGCCCATGCACCTAAGGGGTAAAACCCTAGGGGTGGAGGTGCCCCACTTGCCTTGGGGGGCACTCCTCCCCCCTAGGCCGCCGCCCCCTCCCTTGGAGGAGGGGCTAGGGCCAGCTCCCCCTCCCCCTCACCCCTATATATAGTGGGGAGGGGCGCAGGGGGCTGCACCCTTCCGCCCGGCGCCTCCCTCTCTCCCGTATACTCCTCCACCACCTTCCGGTACGCGCTTGGCGAAGCCGTGCCGGAATTCCGCTGCTGCCACCACCACCATACCGCCGTGCTGGTTCCGATCTCATCTACCTCCTCCCCCTCTCTTGTTGGATCAAGAAGGAGAGGACGCTATCGAGCTGAACATGTGCTAAGCTCGGAGGTGCTGTCCGTTCGGCACTAGATCGGATTGGATCGCGATTGGATCGTGAAGAGTACGACTACATCAGCCGCGTTACGACACTGACACTTTCGGTCTACAAGGGTATGTAAACACACTCCCCTCTCATTGCTTTGCATCTCCTAGATTAGATCTTGGGTGTTTCGTAGGAATTTTTTTGATTTTCATGCAACGTTCCCCATCAGTGGTATCAGAGCTAGGTCTATGCGTAGATCTATTTGCACGAGTAGAACACGAAGAAGTTGTGGGCGTTGATGTTCAAATTGCTTACTTCCTTTGTCTTGTTTGGATTCGGCGGTATTGTGGGATGAAGCGGCTCGGACCAACCTTACTTATCCACGCACAAGAGATCGGTTCCACTGACTGACATGCAACTTGTATTGTATAAAAGTGGCTTTTCGGGTGTCTGTCTCTCCCACTTTAGTTGAATCTGATTTGACAAGGGTGGTCCTTGTAGAAGATTAAAAGGCAACTTGTATATCACCGTTGTGGTTTTGCGTAGATAAGAACGGTTCTTATAGTTTGCCCTAGCAGCCACGTAAAAATTGCAACAACAAAGTAGAGGACGTCTAACTTGTTTTTGCAGGGCATGTTGTGATGTGGTATGGCCAAAACATGATGTGATATATGTTGATGTATGAGATGATCATGTTTTGTAATAGGTTCACGACTTGCATGTCGATGAGTACGGCAATCGGCAGGAGCCATAGGGTTGTCTTTAATTTATTGTATGACCTGCGAGTCAACTATTAAACGCCATGTAATTGCTTTACTTTATCGCTATGCGTTAGCAATAGTTGTAGAAGAAATAGTTGGCAAGAGAACCACGTGACGACACGATGATGGAGATCATGATGATGGAGATCATGGTGTCATGCCGGTGACGATGGAGATCATGCCGGCGCTTTGGAGATGGAGATCAAAAACACAAGATGATGATGGACATATCATGTCACATATTGATTGCATGTGATGTTTATCTTTTTATGCATCTTATTTTGCTTAGGACGATGGTAGCATTATAAGATGATCCCTTCACTTAATTTCAAGATAAAAGTGTTCTCCCTAAGTATGCACCGTTGCGAAAGTTCATCGTTTCGAAGCACCACGTGATGATTGGGTGTGATAGACTCTACGTTCACATACAACGGGTGTAAGCCAGTTTTACACATGCAGAATACTTGGGTTAAACTTGACGAGCCTAGCATGTACAGACATGGCCTCGGAGCACGAGAGACCGAAAGGTCGAACATGAGTCATATAGTAGATATGATCAACATGGAGATGTTCACCATTGATGACTGCCCCATCTCACGTGATGATCAGATATGGGTCAGTTGATGTGGATCATGTAACACTTAGACAACTTGAGGGATGTTCATTTAAGTGGGAGTTCTTTAGTAATTTGATTAGAAGAACCAATTATCATGAACTTAGTCTAATTGTCTTTGCAAATTAATGTTGTAGATCAATGGCTCGCACTGTAGCTCCCCTGAATTTTAATGCGTTCCTAGAGAAAGAAAAGTTGAAAGATGATGGTAGCAACTATGCGGACTGGGTCCGTAATCTGAGGATTATCCTCACTGCTGCACAGAAGGCTTATGTCCTTGATGCACCACTTGATGATCCACCCGCTCCCACAAATCTGGACGCTATGAATGTCTGGCAGACAAGGAATGATGACTACACGATAGTTCAGTGCGCCATGCTTTACGGCTTAGAACCGGGGCTCCAAAGACGTTTTGAGCACCACGGAGCATATGAGATGTTCCAGGAGCTGAAATTGGTATTTCAGGCTCATGCCCGGGTTGAGAGGTATGACACCTCCGACAAGTTCTTTAGCTGTAAAATGGAGGAGAACAGCTCCGTTAGTGAGCACATACTCAAAATGTCTGGGTACTATAATTGCTTGAATCAGTTGGGAGTTAATCATCCGGATGAAGTAGCGATTGACAGAGTTCTCCAGTCACTGCCACCGAGCTACAAAGGCTTCGTGATGAACTATAATATGCAAGGGATGGAGAAAACGATTCCTGAGCTTTTCGCGATGCTAAAGGCCGCGGAAGTAGAAATCAAGAAAGAGCATCAAGTGTTGATGATCAACAAGACCACCAGTTTCAAGAAGAAAGGCAAGGGAAAGAAAGGGAACTTCAAGAAGAATGGCAAGCCAGTTGCCGCTCCCGTGAAGAAACCCAAGGTTGGACCCAAACCTGAGACTGAGTGCTTCTATTGCAAGGGGAATGGTCACTGGAAGCGGAACTGCCCCAAGTACTTGGCAGATAAGAAGGCTGGCAACGTCAACAAAGGTATATTTGATATACATGTTATTGATGTGTACCTTACTAGTGCTCGTAGTAGCGCCTGGGTATTCGATACTGATTCGGTTGCTAATATTTGTAACTCGAAACAGGAGCTGCGAAATAAACGGATACTAGCTAAGGACGAGGTGACGATGCGTGTTGGAAATGGTTCCAAGGTTGATGTGATCGCCGTCGGCACGCTCCCTCTACGTTTACCTTCGAGATTAGTTATGAACCTGAATAATTGTTATTTGGTGCCTGCGTTAAGCATGAACATTATATCTGGATCTTGTTTATTGCGAGACGGTTATTCATTTAAGACAGAGAATAATGGTTGTTCTATTTATATGGATAATATCTTTTATGGTCATGCACCCTTGGTGAATGGTTTATTTCTATTGAATCTTGATCGTAGTGATACACATATTCATAATATCGATGCCAAAAGATGCAAAGTTAATGATGATAGTACCACATACTTGTGGCACTGCCGCTTAGGTCATATTGGTGTAAAGCGCATGAAGAAACTCCATGTTGATGGACTTTTGGAATCTCTTGATTCTGAATCATTTGATACATGTGAACCATGCCTCATGGGCAAGATGACTAAAACCCCGTTTTCCGGAACAATGGAGCAGGCAAGTGACTTGTTGGAAATAATACATACCGATGTATGCGGTCCAATGAGTATTGAAGCACGCGGTGGATATCATTATTTTCTTACCTTCACAGATGATTTGAGTAGATATGGGTATATTTACTTAATGAAACACAAGTTTGAAACATTTGAAAAGTTCAAAGAGTTTTAGAGTGTAGTGGAAAATCATCGTATAAGAAAATTAAGTTTCTACAATCTGATCGTGGAGGTGAATATTTGAGTTACGAGTTTGGTATGCATTTAAGACAATGTGGAATTGTTTCATAGCTCACGCCACCTGGAACACCACAGCGTAATGGTCTGTCCAAACGTCGTAATCGTACTCTATTGGATATGGTGCGTTCTATGATGTCTCTTACCGATTTTCCACTATCATTTTGGGGTTATGCATTAGAGACAGCCGCATTCACTTTAAACAGGGCACCGTCTAAATCCGTTGAGACGACACCGTATGAGTTATGGTTTGGCAAGAAACCTAAGCTGTCGTTTCTTAAAGTTTGGGATGCGACGCTTATGTAAAGAGGTTTCAGCCTGATAAGCTCGAACCCAAAGCGGAGAAGTGCATCTTCATAGGATACCCTAAAGAGACCATTGGGTATACCTTCTACCACAGATCCGAGGGCAAAATCTTTGTTGCTAAGAATGGGTCCTTTCTAGAGAAGGAATTTCTCTCGAAAGAAGTGAGTGGGAGGAAAGTAGAACTTGATGAGGTAATTGTACCTTCTCTCGAATTGGAAAGTAGCGCATCACAGAAAGAAGTTCCCGTGATGTCTACACCAGAAGGAGAGGAAGCTAATGATGATGATCATGAAACTTCGGATCAAGTTACTACTGAACTTCGTAGGTCGACCAGGGTACGTTCCGCACCAGAGTGGTACGGTAATCCTGTCATGGAAGTCATGTTGTTAGAAAACGGTGAACCTACGAACTATGAAGAAGCAGTGATGAGCCCGGATTCTGACAAATGGCTTGAGGCCATGAAATCCGAGATAGGATCCATGTATGAGAACAAAGTATGGACTTTGGTGGACTTGCCCGATGATCGGCAAGCCATTGAGAACAAATGGATCTTTAAGAAGAAGACAGACGCTGATGGTAATGTCACCGTTTATAAAGCTCGGCTTGTCGCAAAGGGTTTCCGACAAGTTCAAGGGGTTGACTACGATGAGACTTTCTCACCCGTAGCGATGCTTAAGTCTGTTAGAATTATGTTAGCAATTGCCGCATTTTATGATTATGAAATATGGCAGATGGACATCAAAACAGCGTTCCTTAACGGGTTTCTTAAGGAAGAGTTGTATATGATGCAACCGGAAGGTTTTGTCGATCCTAAGGATGTTAACAAAGTATGCAAGCTCCAGTGATCCATCTATGGACTGGTGCAAGCATCTCAGAGTTGGAATATACGCTTTGATGAGGTGATCAAAGCTTTTGGTTTTATACAAACTTATGGAGAAGCTTGTATTTACAAGAAAGTGAGTGGGAGCTCTGTAGCATTTCTAATATTATATGTGGATGACATATTGTTGATTGGAAATGATATAGAATTTCTGGAAAGCATAAAGGGTTATTTGAACAACAGTTTTTCAATGAAAGACCTGGGTGAAGCTGCTTACAAATTGGGCATCAAGATCTATAGAGATAGATCGAGACGCTTGATAGGACTTTCACAAAGCACATACCTTGACAAGATTTCGAAGAAGTTCAAAATGGACCAGTCAACGAAAGGGTTCTTGCCTATGTTGCAAGGTGTGAAGTTGAGTAAGACTCAAAGCCCGACCATGGCAGAAGAAAGAGAAAGGATGAAAGTCATCCCCTATGCCTCAGCCATAGGCTCTATAATGTATGCCATGTTGTGTACCAGACCTGATGTGTGCCTTGCCATAAGTCTGGCACGGAGGTACCAAAGTGAGCCAGGTGTAGATCACTGGACAGCGGTCAAGAATATCCTTAAGTACCTGAAGAGGACTAAGGACATGTTTCTCGTTTATGGAGGTAACGAAGAGCTCGTCGTAAAGGGTTACGTCGATGCTATCTTCGAAACAGATCCGGATGACTCTAAGTCTCAAACCGGATACGTATTTATATTGAATGGTGGAGCAGTCAGTTGGTGCAGTTCCAAGCAAAGCGTCGTAGCAGGATCTACATGTGAAGCGGAATATATAGCTGCTTTGGAAGCAGCGCAAGAGGGAGTCTGGATGAAGGAGTTCATATCCGATCTAGGAGTAATACCTAGTGCATCGGATCCAATGACTATCTTTTGTGACAACACTGGAGCAATTGCTATTGCCAAGGAGCCCAGGTTTCACAAGATGACAAAGCACATCAAGCGCCGCTTCAACTCCATTCATAATTACATTAAGGATGGAGACATAGAACTTTGCAAAGTACATACGGATCTGAATGTGGCAGACCTGTTGACTAAACCTCTTCCATGAGCAAAACATGATCAGCACCAAGACTCCATGGGTGTTAGATTCATTACAATGTAAACTAGATTATTGACTCTAGTGCAAGTGGGAGACTGTTGGAAATATGCCCTAGAGGCAATAATAAATTGGTTATTATCATATTTCATTGTTCATGATAAATGTTTATTATTCATGCTAGAATTGTATTGACCGGAAACTTAAATACATGTGTGAATACATAAACTACACCGTGTCCCTAGTAAGCCTCTTGTAGACTAGCTCGTTGATCAAAGATGGTTATGGTTTCCTGACCATAGACATGAGTTGTCATTTGATAACGGGATCACATCATTAAGAGACTGATGTGATGGACAAGACCCAGTCGTAAGCTTAGCATCAGATCGTTTAGTTTATTTGCTACAGCTTTCTTCATGTCAAGTATCTGTTCCTTAGACCATGAGATCGTGCAACTCCCTGACACCGGAGGAATACTTAGTGTGTATCCAAACGTCACTTCGTAACTAGGTGATCATAAAGGTGCTCTACAGGTATCTCCGAAGGTGTTTGTTGGGTTGGCACGGATCGAGACTAGGATTTGTCACTCCGTATGACGGAGAGATATCTCTGGGCCCTCTCGGTAATAAAACATCGTAAAGAGCTTGCAAGCAATGTGGTTAATGAGTTAGCCACAGGATCTTGTATTACGGAACGAGTAAAGATACTTGCCGGTAATGAGATTGAACTAGGTATGGAGATACCGACGATCGAATCTCAGGCAAGTAACATATCGCCGGACAAAGGGAATTGCATACAAGATTAACTGAATCCTCGACATCGTGGTTCAACCGATAAAGATCTTCGTTGAATATTTAGGAATCAATATGGGTATCCAGATCCCGCTATTGGTTATTGACCGGAGAGGTGTCTCGGTCATGTCTGCATGTTTCCGAACCCGTAGGGTCACACGCTTAACGTTCGATAGTGCTAGGGTAGTAATGAGATATTAACAGCGAAAGTCTGAAGGTTGTTCGGAGTCCCGGATGAGATCCCGGATGTCACGAGGAGCTCTAGAATGGTCCGGAGGTAAAGATTTATATATGGGAAGTCATGTTTTGGCTACCGGAAAAGTCCAGGGGCATGCCGGCAAGTGTATCGGAGGCACCGAAGGGTTCCGGGGGTCCACCGGGGGGTCCACCAGCCCCGAGGACCCACGTGGGCTGTAGGGGGGGCGCCCTGGCCTAGTTGGGCCAGGCGCACCAGCCCCCCACTTGGCCCATGCGCCAAAGGGGTAAAACCCTAGGGGTGGAGGCACCCCACTTGCCTTGTGGGGGCACTCCTCCCCCCTAGGCCGCCGCCCCCTCCCTTGGAGGAGGGGCTAGGGCTGGCACCCCCTCCCCCTCACCCCTATATATAGTGGGGAGGGGCTCAGGGGGCTGTACCCTTCTGTCCAGTGCCTCCCTCTCTCCCGTATACTCCTCCACCACCTTCCGGTACGCACTTGGCGAAGCCCTGCCGAAATTCCGCTGCTGCCACCACCACCATACCGCTGTGCTGGTTCCGATCTCATCTACCTCCTCCCCCTCTCTTGCTGGATCAAGAAGGAGAGGATGCCATCGAGCTGAACATGTGCTAATCTCGGAGGTGCCATCCATTCGGCACTAGATCGGATTGGATCGCGATTGGATCGTGAAGAGTACGACTACATCAACCGCGTTACGACGCTAACGCTTTCGGTCTACAAGGGTATGTAGACTCACTCCCCTCTCATTGCTTTGCATCTCCTAGATTAGATCATGGGTGTTTTGTAGGAATTTTTTTGATTTTCATGCAATGTTCCCCATCACCGTCTAAATCCGTTGATACGACACCGTATGAATTATGGTTTGGCAAGAAACCTAAGCTGTCGTTTCTTAAAGTTTGGGGACACGACGCTTATGTCAAGAGGCTTCAGCCAGATAAGCTTGAACCCAAAGCGGAGAAGTGCGTCTTCATAGGATACCCTAAAGAGACCATTGGGTATACCTTCTATCATTGATCCGAGGGCAAGATCTTTGTTGCCAAGAATGGATCCTTTCTAGAGAAGGAGTTTCGCTTGAAAGAAGTAAGTGGGAGGAAAGTAGAGCTTGATGAGGTAATCGTACCTTCTCTCAAATTAGAGAGTAGCACATCATAGAAAGAAGTTCCCGTGATGCCTACACCATCCGGAGAGGAAGCTAATGATGATGATCATGAAACTTCGGATCAAGCTACTACTGAACTTCGTAGGTCGACCAAGACATGTTCCGCACCAGAGTGGTACGGTAATTCTGTCTTGGAAGTCATGTTGTTAGACAACGTCAAACTTACGAACTATGAAGAAGCAATGATGAGCCCAGATTACGAAAAATGGCTTGAGGCCATGAAATCCGAGATAGGATACATGTATGAGAACCAAGTATGGACTTTGGTAGACTTACCCAATGACCGGCAGGCCATTGAGAACAAATGGATCTTTAAGAAAAAGACAGACGCTGATGGTAATGTCACCGTCTATAAAGCTCGACTTGTCGCAAAGGGTTTTCGACAAGTTCAAGGGGTTGACTATGATGAGACTTTCTCACCCGTAGCGATGCTAAAGTCTGTTAGGATTATGTTAGCAATTGCTACATTTTTCGATTATGAAATATGGCAGATGGATATGAAAACCACGTTCCTTAATGGTTTTCTTAAGGAAGAGTTGTATATGATGAATCCCGAAGGTTTTGTCAATCCTAAGGATGCTAATAAGGTATGCAAGCTCCAGCGATCCATCTATGGACTGGTGCAAGCATCTCGGAGTTGGAATATACGCTTTGATGAGGTGATCAAAGCTTTTGGTTGTATACAAACCTATAGATAGATCATGAAACAAGCACTCGAAACTAGATCATACTAAACTTTTTATTCCTCTAAATCACAAAATAACTAAGGATCAAACTAAGATAGATAATGATGATAAAGGGTGATGGTGATACGATACCGGGGCACCTCCCCCAAGCATGGAACAAGCCAAGGGTGGTGCCCATACCCATGTACTCAAGTGTTTTCCTTCGGTGATGGTGGTGATGAAGTGATTCTCTTAGCGATGATTCTCCTAAGGGTACGAATTTCCTCCTTAGGCCCAATGACCTACTTTTTAAGATCTACATTCTCCTTACGGAGCTTGCTTGTAACATTGGATGCACCATCCTCCAGGGGATGGGTTTTGGTGGAGGAAGAGGGAACATGCACCTTCACACGGCGATAAGCGGTAAATTGAGTATTGGAAGGTTTAACCTTATTCGGTAGACTCGACTTTTTGAACTCCACATGCATATCTCCTGGCTAGGGCAAAGGATCCTCTTCTTCTTCTTCACTCGATGATTTCATCCACTTTAGATTGGCATCCTCCTCATCGGTTGTCCATCCATAGGGATCAATATCCCCATAGACTCTAGGGTTTGCGGTAAGGTGCGAAACATAGCTTTCCCCGTCCGAATCTTCAGATGACATGGTGTCTAGCCTTGAAGATCTGACAAAAAAACAGCCCGAAACAAGAACAGAGGAGAAGCTTGCAATACAGTGGCCAGAACATCCAGGAGTATATATGAAGAATTTTTATCTTGCAAAACAAGTATACAAGAGGAAAACTGAGTCGGGAGGGCACACGAGGGGCCCACAAGGCAACACAGCGCGCCCTGGGGATATGGCGCGCCCTGTTGCCTTGTGACCTCCTCGTGGGTCCCCTCGCCTGTTTCTTATTTTTGTATTTTTTCTAATATTCCAAAACTGGCAGAAATATTTTTTATGGAATTTGTGGAGTTGGTTTACTTACCGTATCACATACCTACTCCTTTTCAGGGTTCTGAAGCATTCCGGAAGGTCTCTTTTATGTGTTCCTCCGGTTTCATAGTTTGAATAATATTAGTTTCAACATTAATGGGCGTATCTGAGATATAATGTTTAATTCTTTGCCCATTAACCACTCCCGGATCAGTGCCTTCAGAGTTGTTGATCTTTATAGCTCCAGAGCGATAAACTTCTTCGATGATATATGGCCCTTCCAATTTAGAGAGAAGTTTTCCTGCAAAAAATCTTAAATGAGAATTGTACAATAAAACATGCTCACCAACTTTGAATTCCCATTTTTGAATTCTTTTGTCATGCCATCTTTTAACCTTTTCTTTAAACAACTTGGCATTTTCATAGGCTTGAGTTCTCCATTCATCTAGGGAGCTAATATCAAATAACCTCTTCTCACCGCAAGTTTGAAATCAAAGTTAAGTTCCTTAATTGCCCAATAAGCTTTATGTTCTAACTCGGGAGGTAAATGACATGCTTTTTCCTTAAACCATTTTATACGGAGACATAGCCATAGGATTTTTATAAGCAGTTCTATAAGCCCACAATGCATCATCAAGTTTCTTAGACCAATTTTTCCTGGATCTATTAACGGTCTTTTGCAAAATTAACTTTATTTCTCTATTGCTCAATTCAACTTGACCACTAGACTGAGGATGATAAGGTGATGCAATTCTATGATTAACATCATATTTAGCAAGAAGTTTGCGGAAAGCACCATGAATAAAATGTGAACCACCATCAGTCATCAAGTATCTAGGGACTCCAAACCTTGGGAATATAACTTCTTTAAGCATTTTAATAGAGGTGTTGTGATCAGCACTACTAGTTGGAATAGTTTCTACCCACTTAGTAACATAATCAAAAGCAACTAGAATATGCGTATACCCATTGGATTTAAGAAAAGGTCCCATATAATCAAAGCCCCAAATATCAAATGGTTCAATAACAAGTGAATAATTCATAGGCATTTCCTGACATCTACCAACATTACCAATTCTTTGACATTCATCACAAGAGAGGACGAACTTACGTGCATCTTTAAAAAGAGCAGGCCAATAAAAACCAGACTGTAATACCTTATGTGCAGTTCTGTCTCCCGCATGGTGTCCTCCGTATGCCTCGGAGTGACACTTCCGTAGGATTTGTTCCTGTTCATGCTCAGGTACACAACATCTAATAACACCATCTGCTCCTTCTTTATACAAATGTGGGTCATCCCAAAAGTAATGTCTTAAATCAAAGAAGAACTTTTTCTTTTGTTGGTATGTATAGCTAGGTGGGATATATTTAGCAACAATGTAATTAGCATAGTCTGCATACCAAGGACTACTACGAGAAGCATTTATAACAGCTAATTGCTCATTAGGAAAATTATCATTAATAGGAAGTGGGTCATCAAGAACATTTTCCATCCTAGACAAGTGATCTGCTACAGGGTTCTCAGCTCCCTTTATATCAATAATATGCAAATCAAATTCTTGTAGTAGAAGAACCCGCCTAATCAATCTAGTCTTAGCATCTTTCTTTTCCATAAGGTATTTAATAGCAGAATGATTGGTGTGAACAGTTACTTTAGAATCAACAATATAAGATCTGAATTTATCACATGCAGACACAACTACTAAAAATTCTTTCTCAGTAGTCACATAATTTCTTTGAGCACTGTCTAGAGTCTTACTAGCATAATGAATGACATTCAATTTCTTATCAACTCTTTGACCAAGGACAGCACCAACAGCATAATCACTAGCATCATACATAATTTCAAAAGGCAAGTTCCAATCAGGTGGTTGAACAATGGGTGCAGAAATCAAGGCTTTCTTAAGTATTTCAAAGGCTTCTACGCAATCATCATAAAAAACAAATGGAACATCTTTTTGCAAAAGATTAGTAAGAGGCCTAGAAATTTTAGAGAAGTCTTTTATGAACCTTTTATAGAAACCAGCATGACCAAGGAAACTTCTTATACCTTTGATATCTTTAGGACATGGCATTTTCTAAATTGCATCAACTTTGGCTTGCCCAAGATTATACCTTCATTCACCATAAAGTGGCACTTCTCCCAATTCAAGACAAGATTAGTTTCTTCACATCTCTGCAAAACTCGATCAAGGTTGCTTAAGCAATCATCAACAGAAGTTCCATAAACAGAAAAATCATCCATGAATACCTCAACGATCTTTTCACAAAAGTCAGAGAATATAGCAGTCATACATCTTTGAAAGGTAGCAGGTGCATTCCATAAACCGAAAGGCATACGTCTATAAGCATAAGTTCCAAAAGGACAAGTAAAAGTGGTTTTCTCTTGGTCTTCTTTTGATACAGGCATTTGAGAAAAACCAGAATATCCTTCTAGGAAGCAAAAATGTGTATGCTTAGATAATATTTCTAGCATTTGATCAATAAAAGGCAGAGGGTAATGATCTTTCCTAGTAGCTTTATTTAATTTCCTGAAATCAATTACCATCCTATAACCAGTTACAATTCTTTGTGGGATAAGTTCATTGTTATCATTAGGAACAACAGTAATGCCTCCTTTCTTAGGAACACAACGAACATGACTTACCCACCTACTATCAGCTATAGGATAAATTATACCTGCCTCCAGAAGCTTTAATATTTTAGTTCTTACCACATCCTTCATTTTAGGATTCAGACGTCGTTGATGATCAACAACGGGTTTAGCATCTGGCTCCATATTAATCTTGTGCTGGCATAAAGTGGGACTAATGCCCTTAAGATCATCAAGAGTATATCCAATAGCAGCACGGTGCTTCCTCAGAGTTTTAAGTAATCTCTTTTCTTCATGCTCTGAAAGGTTATCATTGATAATAACAGGATATATCTTCTTTTCATCAAGATAAGCATATTTAAGTGTACCAGGTAGTTTCTTTAATTCAAACACAGGATCACTCTTAGGTGGGAGAGGGTCTGCAAGAGTTTCAACAGGCAAATTATATTTAAGAATAGGTGTTTCTCTAAATAATATTTCATCTATTTCATTTCTTTCATTCATATGCATATCATTTTCATGGTCTAGCAAATATTGCTCTAAAGGATCAGTAGGAGGCACTGCAATAGAAGCAAGACCAATAATTTCATCTTTATTAGGCAATTCTTTATCATGATGTTGTCTATGAAACTTAGAGAAATTAAACTCATGAGATACATCACCAAAATTAACACTAACCGTTTCCCTATTACAATCAATCTTAGCATTAACCGTATTCAAGAAAGGTCTACCAAATATAATGGGACAAAAATCATCTTGTGGTGATCCAAGAACAAGAAAATCAGTAGGGTATTTGATCTTACCACACAAGACTTTAACATCTCTAACAATCTCAAGTGGTGTAATAGTATCTCTGTTTGCAAGCTTAATAGTAACATCAATATCTTCGAGCTCAACAGGTGCAATATCATTCATGACTTCTTGATAAAGAGAAAATGGAATATCACTCACACTAGCACCAATATCACATAAACCATGATAGAAATGATCTCCAATTTTAACAAAAACAACAAGCATGCCAACTACAGGTTTATTTTTATCTTGTGGATTTGGCTTACAAATTCTAGTTGCTTCATCACAAAAATATATGACATGTCCATCAATATTATCAACCAAAAGATCTTTGATCATTGCAACACTAGGTTCCACTCTAATTTGTTTAGAGGGTTTAATTGGTTTAATATTACTCTTATTAATCACAGATGAAGCTTTAGCATGTTCCTTAATCCTAACAGGGAAAGGAGGTTTCTCAATATAAGCAGTAGGCACAACTGGATCAACATTATAAATAATTGTTTCCTCTTTAGATATAAGAGGTTCTTCATTTACTTCAATAGGTGGATGAAACTTAAACCATTTCTCCTTAGGGAGATCAACATGAGCAGCAAATGATTCACAAAAAGTAGCTACTATCTCAGAGTCAAGTCCATATTTAGTACTAAACTTATGAAAAGCATCGGTTTCCATAAAAGATTTAACACAATCAAACTCGACTTTTATACCTGACTCTTTACCTTTGTCGATTTCCCAATATTCAGAGTTGCGTTTAATTATTTCTAGAATATCCCATTTGAATTCAATAGTTCTCTTCATAAAGGAACCAATATAAGACGTATCGAGAATGGATTGATCATTATGAGAAAGCCGAGCATAAAAGTTTTGTATAATTATTTCTCTTGAAAGCTCATGATTGGGGCATGTGTGCTTCATATACTTAAGCCTCCCCAAGCTTGAGCGATACTTTCTTCTTCACGAGGCCAAAAATTATATATATAATTCTGATCACGATGAACCAAATCCATAGGATAAAATTTCTGGTGAAATTCCAGCTTCAACCCGTTCCAATCCCATGTTTCAGTATCATCCAATAGCCTATACCATGTCAGTGCCTTTCCCTCAAAAGGTAAAGGGAATACCTTTTTCTTAAATCCATCCTCGGATAAACCTGCAAGCTTAAACAATCCACAAATTTCAAACACATAGATCAAGTGCATATCAGGATGTACTGTTCCATCTCCTGCATAAGGATTAGCTAGCAGTTTCTCTAACATACCCGAAGGAATTTCAAAATAAATATTTTCAGTAGGTTCAATATGTTGAGGGGCAACTCTTATTGCTTCCAGTCGAGGTGAAGATACCCCGAACAAGCCCCTCAAAGGATTACTTTCCATAGTGACAAGTGATAATAAATTTCAGCACATAGTAAAAATGTTTCCTTACCAAATTCCACTTACCAAAGGCACTTCACTCCCCAGCAACGGTGCCAGAAAAGAGTCTTCATGACCCAAAAGTATAGGGGATCAATCGTAGTCCTTTCGATAAGTAAGAGTGTCGAACCCTACGAGGAGCAGAAGGAAATGACAAGCGGTTTTCAGCAAGGTATTCTCTGCAAGTACTGAAAGTAGCCGTAACGGATAGTTTGATAGCAAGGCAATTCATAACAAGCAACAAGTAACAATAGTAACAATAGTGCAGCAAGGTGACCCAATCCTTTTTATAGCGAAGGAAAAGCCGGAACAATCTCTTATATAAAGCAAAGCGTTCTCGAGGACACATGGGAATTATCATCTAGTCACTTTCATCATATTTATTTGATTCGTGTTCGCTACTTTGATAATTTGATATGTGGGTGGACCGGTGCTAGGGTGCTGTCCTTACTTGGAAAAGCATCCCACTTATGATTACCCCCTCTCCCAAGCATCCGCAACTACGAAAGAAGAATTAAGATAAATCTAACCATAGCATGAAACATATGGATCCAAATCAACCCCTTACGGAATAACGCATAAACTAGGGTTTAAGCTTCTGTCACTCTAGCAACCCATCATCTACTTATTACTCCACAATGCATTACCTTAGGCCCAAGTATGGTTAAGTGTCATGTAGTCGACGTTCACATGACACCACTAAAGGAAGCAACAACATACATATCATCAAAATATCGAACGAATACCAAATTCACATGATTACTTATGACAAGATTTCTCCCATGTCCTCAAGAACAAACATAACTACTCACAAATCATGTTCATGTTCAATCTCAGAGGAGTATTTAATATCATCAAGGATCTGAACATATAATCTTCCACCAAATAAACCAACTAGCATCAACTACAAGATGTAATCAACACTACTAGCAACCCACGGGTACCAATATGAGATTTCGAGACAAAGATTGAATACAAGAGATGAACTAGGGTTTGAGATGAGATGGTGATGGTGAAGATGTTGATGAAGATTGGTCCTCCCACGATGAGTGGATCGTTGGTGATGTAGATGGCTTCGATTTCCCCCTCTCGGAGGGAACTATCCCCGGCAGAATCGCTCGGCCGGAGGGCAAAAGTGCTCCTGCCCTAGTTCCACCTCGAGACGGCGGCGCTTCATCCCGAAAGTTCTGTACTTATTTTTTCTAGGGTAAATGGCTTCATACAGCAGAAGGAGTGGGGCCAGAGGCCAGCTGTGGGCCCCACAAGGCATCAGGGCGTGCCCTGGGGGGTAGACGCGCCCTGTTGCCTTGTGGGCAACAGGTGGCCCCCCTGTGTGGTTCTTCATTCCAATAACTCTTATATATTCAATAAAAAATCTCCATGAAGTTTCAGGTCATTTGGAGCTCTGTAGAATAGGTATCTTTGATGTAGCTATTTCAGGTCCAGAATTCCAGCTGCCGGTAATCTCCCTCTCCATATAAATCTTGCAAATTAAGAGAGAAAAGGCATTAGCATTGCATCATAAAGTGAAATAATGACCAAAAACATTATAAATATCAATAGGAAAACATGATGCAAAATGGACGTCTCCGGCTTCTACATCAACCTTGTTGCCCCTCCAATGATATCTGAGTAGTTCCTACAGGATCTATGGGTCCATAGTGATTAGATAGATGGCTCTCTCTCTCGATATGATATACCATGTTCTCCTCGGAGTTCTATCCGATGTAATACTTTTGTGCGGTGTGTTTGTTGGGATCCGATGAATTGTGGGTTTATGATCAGATTATTCATTGAAAGTAATTGAGTTATATTCTGAACTTTATTATGTATGATTGATATAGCTATGTAATGCTTTCCGATCTATGAGTTTTCTTTGGCCAAGTTGACAATTAGGTCTTTGGTGAAAGTGGTGCATAGTAGAAGGTTCAATCTTGCGGTGTCCTCACCCAGTGACAGAAAGGGTAGCGAGGCACATATTTGTATTGTTGCTACTATGGGGAAAACGACGGGATTCAATCATATTGCTTGGTTTTATTCTATCTACATTATGTCATCATGCCTGATACGTCTCCAGCGTATCTATAATTTTTGATTGTTCCATGCTATTATAGTATCAATCTTGTATGTTTTATATGCAATTATATGCTATTTTATATCATTTTTTGGGACTAACCTATTAACCTAGTGCCCAGTGCCAGTTGTTGTTTTCTGCTTGTTTTTGGTTTTTCAGGAAATCAGTACCAAACGGAGTCAAAATGCTATGAAACTTTTTGATGATTTTTTCTAGACAAAAGAGACCCTAGAAGCTTCGGGAGGAGACCAGAAGCCTCACGAGGAGGTGACAAGGCAACAGGGCGCGTCCCGGGGGGCGCGCCCTGATGCCTTGTGGGCCCCTCGTGGCTCCTTTTGACCTAATTCCACTTCTATAAATTCTCAAATATTGGGAAACCAACAAAGAACCACCTCAAATAACTTTTCCGCCGCCGCAAGCTTCTGTTCTTCCGTGATCCCATCTGGAGGCCTTTTCCGGCACCCTGCCGGATGGGGAAACGATCACGGAGGGCTTCTAATTCAACCTTGCTGCCCTTCCGATGATGTGTGAGTAGTTTACCACAGACCTGTGGGTCCATAGATAGTAGCTAGATGGCTTCTTCTCTCTCTTTGATCTTCAATACAATGTTCTCCTCGATCTTCTTGGAGTTCTATTCGATGTAATCTTCTTTTGCGGTGAGTTTGTTGGGATCCGATGAATTGTGGGTTTATGATCAGATTATTCATGAGAAATAATTGAGTCTTTTCTAAACTTTATTATGCATGATTTTGATAGCTTTGTATTTCTCTCCGATCTATCCGCTTGGTTTGGCCAACTAGATTGATTTATCTTCAGCGGGAGAGGTGATTTGTAATGGGTTCAATCTTGCGGTGTTCTATATCCCAATGACAGAAAGGGACAAGACACGTATTTGTATTGCTGCCATTAAGGGTAAAACGACGGGGTTTATTCATATTGATTCGTTTTACTTTGTCTACATCATGTCATCTTGCTTAAGGTGTTACTTCGTTTTCATTAACTTAATACCCTAGATGCATGCTGGATAGCGGTCGATGGGTGGAGTAATAGTAGTAGATGCAGGCAGGAGTCGGTCTACTTGTCTCGGCCGTGATACCTATATACATGATCATTGCCTTGAATATCATCATAACTATGCGCTTTTTTATCAATTGCCCAACAGTAATTTGTCTACCCGTCGTATGCTATGTGTTCGAGAGAGAAGCCTCTAGTGAAAACTATGGCCCCCGGGTCTACTTTAAATATAAAAATAAAACTTAAAAATACTTGCTGCAATTTTCTTTCTTTTATTTTCTTTTGCAATTTATCTATCTACCACTACATGATTTAATCCTTGCAAGTAACGAGTTCAAGGGGATTGACGACCCTCTTGCCCGCGTTGGGTGCAAGTATTTGCTTTTGTGTGTGCAGGTGTTGTTCACGAGGCTTTGCATGATTCTCCTACTCGGTTGATACCTTGGTTCTCACTGAGGGAAATACTTATCTCTACTATGCTGCATCTCCTCTCATCTTCGGGGAAAATTCCAACGCAGCTCACAAGTAGCAGGAAGAATTTCTGGCGCCGTTTCCGGGGAGACATCATCAAAACCTATCAAGTACCTTCGCATAAACTATCATCTACTTGCTCTACTTTTTATTTTCCTTTTTATTTGTATTTGCCTCTCGTTTTCATCTCCCCCACTTCTCATAAAGAATACAAAAACACAAAAATATTTTATTTGCTTGTTTGCCCGTTTGCTTGCTTTGTCACTATGACTAGTGTTACTTTTCCTCCTCTCTCTCTCTCCAGATTTTGAAGTTCTTTACTTCAAACAAAAATAAGGAGAGTATCTTAAAGATGCTTGGTATAGGATAATAGAATCTTATCGTGTTTGCACCATAAAAGGTGATACAAAAATTTTGCTTCGAAATTTCTATATAGGACTCACTATGCCTAATAGACAACTTTTGGATTTTGCCGCTAAAGGGAATTTTATTGAAAGTGACGCTAATACTACCTATGAGATAATAGAAGGGATAGTGGGAACTCCACCCCCACAAAAAGGGTTTAGTTTCACTCAAGAAGGAATCCAAATGCTAGCAAAATTAGGGTATTTGCAGAAAAACCTAGTTGATTTACAAAAAGCTAATGAACCACTCAAAGCCCTTAGTGGAAATTTTAACCCTATGAATTCCCTTCTTACCGTTTGCAACAAGAGGATTGATAATTTAGACAATAAAATTGCTTCTTTTTCTGAGAATAATGGGAAATGTAAGGAACCTCCGGGATTTGAGAATACCCCATCTAAATTGGCAAAAACTAAGGATGATAATACTTGAAACTATGCATTATGCCTAGCTAGGGGCATAAAACAATAGCGCTTGTTGGGAGGCAATCCAATATTTATCTTTATTGCAATTTTTATTTTTTTGTGTCTTAAAATTTTAGCTTCTGTTATGATTGTGTTTTTATCTTTTAATTAATGTTTGTGACAATTAATGCCTTTAGGATGATTTGGATGATAGTATAATTGATGTTGTTTGAAAAACAGAAAGTTTTTCACCCAGTTCTGGAATTTATATTCTGTACTGGAACTTGATAAAATCCTGAATTTTTTACACAGTATTGGTATATGAATTTTTTATGTTGTCCTAATTTTTCAGAATTTTTGGAATTACATAAGTATGAATTTTATTCAGATCTTTATAGACTGTTCTGTTTTAGACAGATTCTGTTTTCTATTGCATAGTTCGCTTATTTTAGTGATGCTATGGATTATATCGGGGGGTATAAGTCATGGAGAAGTTAGATTACAGTATAATTATGCAATAATTAAATATGAATCATTTATAATAGTACCTAAAGTTTAAGATTTGTTTGCTATACTAACGGATCTCACGAGGTTTCTGTTGAGTTTTGTGTGCTGAAGTTTTCAAGTTTTGGGTGAGATCACGATGGATGAAGGAATAAGGAGCGGCAAGACCCTAAGCTTGGGGATGCCCAAGGCACATCAAGGTAATATTCAAGGAAGACCCAAGCGTCTAAGCTTGGGGATGCCCCGGATAGCATCCCCTCTTTCGTCTACAATCTATCGGTATCTCACTTGGAGCTATATTTTTATTCATCACATGATATGAGTTTTGCTTGGAGCCTCGTGTGCTATAGTTTTCTTTTCTTTATTTACTTTTTATTTTGCCATAATCATATTTTGCTGAACACACTTTTTGAGAGGGACACACATTTATCGTGATTTGTTAGAATACTCTATGTGCTTCACTTATCTCTTTTGAGCTAGGCAGTTGCTCTAGTGCTTCACTTATATCTTTTAGAGCACAATGGTGGTTATATTTTAAAGAAATAGTTGCACTCTCATGCTTCACTTAAATCTTTTTGAGAGTCTAGTAAATAGTAATGGCAATTTGCACAGGTTATAAGATTGGTCCATAAAGGATAGGTATTCAAGAGGGATATGATAAAAACTTTCATGTAGATCACTGAATATGATAAGTTTGATTCCTTATAATAGTTTTGTGATATTAAGATGGTAATATGTGGATGTACTAGTGAATGATTGTGGTTTAGTAAGAATATTGATGTTAAGGTTTGTGATTCCTGAAGCATGCACGTGTAGTCCCTAGTTATGTGATGAAGTTGGATCATGATTTCTTATTGACTGCCTACCTTATGAGTGGTAGTCGGGGACGAGCGATGGTCTTTTCCTACCAATCTATCCCCCTAGGGGCATGCAAGTAGTGCTTTGCTTCGAGGGCTAATATACTTTTGCAATAAGTATGTGAGTTCTTTATGACTAATGTGAGTCCCTGGATTATATGCACTCTTACCTTTCCGCAATTTGCTAGCCTCTTCGGTACCGTGCATTGCCCTTTCTCACCTCGAGAGTCGGTGCAAACTTCGCCGGTGCATCCAAACCACGTGATATGATACGCTCTATCACACATAAGCCTCCTTATATCTTCCTGAAAACAGCCACCATACGTACCTATTATGGCATTTCCATAGCCATTCCGAGATATATTACCTTGCAACTTCCACCATTCCGTTTATATGACACGCATCTTCATTGTCACATTGCTTTGCATGATCATATAGCTGGCATAGTATTTGTGGCTCATCCACTGTTCATCATCTTTTATACATGTTATGCTAGATCATTGCACATCCTGGTACACTGCCAGAGGCATTCATATAAAGTCATATTGTTCTAGTATCGAGTTGTAATATTGAGTTGTAAGTAAATAAAAGTGTGATGATCATCATTATTAGAACATTGTCCCAGTGAGGAAAGGATGATGGAGACTATGATTCCCCCACAAGTCGGGATGAGGCTCCGGACGAAAAAAAGAGGCCAAAAAGAGCCCAGCAAAAAAATGAGAGAAAAAGAGAGAAGGGGCAATGTTACTATCCTTTAAAACACTTGTGCTTCAGAGTAGCACCATGTTTTTCATATAGAGAGTCTCCTGAGTTGTCACTTTCATATACTAGTGGGAATTTTTCATTATAGAACTTGGCTTGTATATTCTGATGATGGGCTTCCTCAAATGCCCGAGGTCTTCATGAGCAAGCAAGTCACACCCACTTAGTTTTAGTTTGAGCTTTCATACACTTATAACTCTTAGTGCATCCGTTGGATGGCAATCCCTACTCCTCGCATTGATATCAATTGATGCGCATCTCCATAGCCTGTTGATTAGCCGCGTCGATGCGAGGCTATCTTCCTCTTTTTGACTTCCCCTTATTGATCCCTATCACCACATTCTATTCCACCCATAGTGTTATGTCCATGGCTCGCGCTCATGTATTGTGTGGGAGTTGAAAAAGCTGAAGCGCGTTAAAAAGTATGATCCAATTGCTTGGCTTGTCATCGGGGTAGTTCATGATTAATACTTTGTGTTAGGAACACTAAGCATGACGGGCTATATCATTTTGTAGGGATAGCGTTCTTTAGCATTTTTATTTTGAAAGGCATGATTGTTCGTTGGTATGCCTGAGCATTGATGTCTTTATATGAAATTATAGACTATTGCTTTGAATCACTCATTTCTTAATATTCATACCGTAAAAGAGATTACATGATAAACATGTTAGGTAGCATTCCACATGAAAAATTCTGTTTTTATCATTTACTTACTCGAGGACGAGCAGGAATTAAGCTTGGGGATGCTGATACGTCTCCAACGTATCTATATTTTTTTATTGTTCCATGCTATTATAGTATCAATCTTGGATGTTTTATATGCAATTATATGCTATTTTATATCATTTTTTGGGACTAACCTATTAACCTAGTGCCCAGTGCCAGTTGTTGTTTTCTGCTTGTTTTTGGTTTTTCAGGAAATCAGTACTAAACGGAGTCAAAATGCTATGAAACTTTTTGATGATTTTTTTCTGGACAAAAGAGACCCTAGAAGCTTCGGGAGGAGACCAGAAGCCTCATGAGGAGGTGACAAGGCAACAGGGCGCGCCCCGGAGGATGCGCCCTGATGCCTTGCGGGCCCCTCATGGCTCCTTTTGACCTAATTCCACTTCTATAAATTCTCAAATATTGGGAAACCAACAGAGAACCACCTCGAATAAATTTTCCAAGGCCGCAAGCTTCTGTTCTTCCGCGATCCCATCTCGAGGTCTTTTCCGGCACCCTGCTGGAGGGGGAATCGATCACGGAGGGATTCTACATCAACCTTGCTCCCCTTTCGATGATGTGTGAGTAGTTTACCACAGACCTACGGGTCCATAGCTAGTAGCTAGATGGCTTCTTCTCTCTCTTTGTTCTTCAAAACAATGTTCTCCTCGATCTTCTTGGAGTTCTATTCGATGTAATCTTCTTTTGCAGTGTGTTTGTTGGGATCCGATGAATTGTGGGTTTATGATCAGATTATTGATGAGAAGTAATTGAGTATTTTCTGAAATTTATTATGATGATTTTGATAGCTTTGTATTTCTCTCCGATCAATCCGTTTGGTTTGGCAAACTAGATTGATTTATCTTCAGCGGGACAGGTGCTTTGTAATGGATTCAATCTTGCGGTGTTCTATATCCCAGTGACAGAAAGGGAGAAGACACGTATTTGTATTGTTTCCATTAAGGGTAAAACGACAGGGTTTATTCATATTGATTGGGTTTACTTTGTCTACATCATGTCATCTTGCTTAAGGCGTTACTCCGTTTTCATTAACTTAATACCCTAGATGCATGCTGGATAGCGGTCGATGGGTGGAGTAATACTAGTAGATGCAGGCAGGAGGCAGTCTACTTGTCTCGGACGTGATGCCTATATACATGATCATTGCCTTGAATATCGTCATAACTATGCGCTTTTCTATCAATTGCCCAACAGTAATTTGTCTACCCACCGTATGCTATGTGTTCGAGAGAGAAGCCTCTAGTGAAAACTATGTCCCCCGGGTCTACTTTAAATATAAAAAGAAATCCTAAAAATACTTGCTGCAATTTTCTTTCTTTTATTTTATTTTGCAATTTATCTATCTACCACTACAAGGTTTAATCCTTGCAAGTAACGAGTTCAAGGGGATTGACGACCCTCTTTCCCACGTTGGGTGCAAGTATTTGCTTTTGTGTGTGCAGGTGTTATACACGAGGCTTTGGGTGATTCTCCTACTGGATTGATACCTTGGTTCTCACTGAGGGAAATACTTATCTCTACTATGCTGCATCTCCTCTCCTCTTCAGGGAAAATCCCAACGTAGCTCACAAGTAGCAATGCCTAAAGCGTTACTCTGTTTGTTATGAACTTAATACCTAGAGAGGCAAGCATAGAAGCGCTCTTGAAGTGGAGTAATAGTAGTAGATGCAGGCAGGAGTCGGTCTACTTGTCACGGACGTAATGCCTATATACATGATCATGTCATGAATAACATCATAACTATGCGCTTTTCTATCAATTACCTAACAGTAATTTGTTTACCCACCGTATGCTTTGCTTATGGGAGGGATGCCTATAGTGAAAACTATGGCCCCCGGGTCTACCTTAGCCATATTATAAAATCCAAAAATACCTTCCTACAATTTATTTACTTTTATTTTACTTTGTATTTTATCTATGTACAACTATCAGATTTAATCCTTGCAATTAACGAGTACAAGGGGATTGACAACCCTCTTGCCCGCGTTGGGTGCAAGTATTTGCTCTCTTATGTGTAGGTGGTGTTTGAGGGTTGTTCGAGTAAAGCTCCTACTGGTTCGATAAACCTTGGTTCTCAACCGAGGGAAATACTTATCCGCTACTATTGCATCTCCCTTCCTCTTCGGGGAAAAACCCAACGCAACTCACAAGTAGCACGCACAAACATGTTCCATGTGTGCATGTTATGAACGATGAACTTTGGAAAAATCTTCACATCCGGTTTATACTTTGAAAATTTCTTTGACCACTAGCTTCATCTCGCTGGTTCACATGACTTTCGTGTTGTACATTTTCTGTTTCAACGATCATAGCCAAGTAGATCTGCATCTCCCTACTGGCTGTACAAACGTGTCACACCTAGGCGCAGTTGCCTGAGAAAAGATTCGCGTCCAGTCGAATTCGTGACCGTTGGATGAGCATTCGAGGGTTGCCACACCTCCTTCTACCTTGATCCGGCCCGTTGGATGAGCATCCGAGGGCTGCCACACCTTCTTCTACCTCAAGCCGGCTCATTACATGAGCATCCGAGGGCTACCACACCCTCGTCTACCTCGAGCCAACCCTTCTCTTCATCCTTCAGCACCCATTTCACATGAGATAAATTCACCACGTGGATAGAAGGTGAGATTAATCATCCGTGCACACGTAACCAAACCGCGACACGTTGCATATGGGGAGAAAATGCTTGTTACGAAACAACCATGTGTGTTTCGTTTCAGCCAGGCTAAGACGATGCATGTTGCCAAACTATATGCACAACATTGTTTTTACCATGTATTCACATAGCCATGCCCAACTCAACCGGGCTCCCAAAAAGCAAAAAAATGTAGAGGCTACCAAACGCATCATAGATCTACACATGATTTACATAGTAATTAGGGACTCGTGTGTTGTGTCTCAGCTAATCTCTTCTTGCCTCTCGATTGTTGGAATTTCGCCCAAAGATCAATCATCACATTAAAAACGATGAACAATTTACGAAGAACTGGGCTCCTACGCCCAGACTCTACTTGGAGATGTTGAGCGAGCGAAAATACTAGACTACAAAGGATTTATGGAGTAATTAGGGGCTGACACATTGTGTCTTGATACGTCCATTTTGCATCATGTTTTCCTACTATTATTTTTATTGTTTTGAAGTTATATTCCACTTTTTGATGCAATTCTAGTGTCTTTTCTCTCTTAAAATGCAAGATACACCGAAAGAGGGAGATTGCCGGCAGCTGGAATTCTGACCTGAAAAAGCTACAATAGAGATAGCTATTCTCCGGAGCTCAAAATGACGTGAAAATTTATGAAGAATTATTTTGGAATATATAAAAAATACTGGAAGAAAGAAGTACCGGAGAGGACCCTCGGTGGGGCCACAAGCCATGGGGCACGCCCTACCCCCCTAGGCGCGCCCACCTGACTTGTGGGCTCCATCGAGGCCCACTGATGTCCATCTTATCCTATATGAAGCCATTTACCCAAAACAATCAGGAGAAGAATTTTGAGATGAGCCACTGCCGTCTCAAGGCAAAACCTGGGCAGGAGCACTTTTGCTCTCCGACGGAGCGATTCTACTGGGGAAACCTCCCTCCGGGAGGGGGAAATAGAAGCCATCATCATCACCAATGCTCCTCTCATCATGGGAGGACCCATCTCCATCAACATCTTCACCAGCACCATCTCATCTCCAAACCCTAATTCATCTCTTGTATTCAATCTTTGTATCAAACCTCAGATTGGTACCTTGGGGTGCTAGTAGTGTTCATTAATTACATCTCATAGTTGATACTAGTTGGTTTATTTTGGTGGAAGATTAATATGTTCATATTGTTGTTCACATACTTATACCCTTTGATCATGAACATAATTATGATTTGTGAGTAGTTCTATTTGTTCTTGAGGACGTGGGAGAAGTCTTGTTACTAGTAATCATGTGAAGGTTATTTTTGTTCAATGTTTTGATGATATGTTATGTTGTTCTTTCTCTAGTGGTGTCGTTTGAACATCGACTACATGACACTTCACCATGTTTGGGCTTGTGGGAAGGCATTGTGGAATGTTTGTAGATGATGAGTTGCGGGAGTGACAGAAACCTGAACCCCAGTTTATGAGTTGTTCTGTAAGGGGCTGTTTGGATCCATATGTTTGGTTAGATTTATCTTAATTCTTCTCTTGTATTTGTGGATTCTTGCATGGAGAGGATAATCATAAGTAGGTTGTTTGTTCAAGTAAGAACAACACCTTAGCTCTGGTCCACCCACATAGGAACTTATCAAAGCAATGAGCGTGAGTCAATGCATCGTGGTGAAAGTAACTAGATGAATACCCATGTGTCCTCAAGAGCGCTTTAATCGCTATAAGAAGTATCCCCGGCTTGTCCTTAGCATAATAAGGATTGGACCACCTTACTGCACCTTGCTACTTTTGTTACTCGTTACTTGTTACCAATTATCTTGCTATCAAACTATTTATCAACTATCTTACATCACTTGTAGAGAATACCTTGCTGAAAATTGCTTATCGATTCCTTCTGCTCCTCGTTGGGTTTAACACTCTTACTTATCAAAAGAACTATGATTGATACCCTATACTTGTAAGCCATCATGTCTCAACTGATCTCTCTCGGTACCCTAATTTTTTGGAATTTTGCCCGCAGATCGATCACGTTAAAAACGACGAACAAGTTCTAAAAAACCCGATGAGCAAGTGGTGAAGAACTGGGCTCTTGCGCCTTGGCTCTACTTGGAGGTAGTGAGTGGGCGAAAATACAAACATGCGGAGGATTTACAGTGTAATTAAGGACTGGTGCGTTGTGTCTCAACTAATCTCTCACCCCCATTGCTTTGTTAGAATTTCGCCCACAGATCAATCACATTAAAAATGACGAATAAGCACACACAAAATCATTTAGCCAAAGGCTTTGTGTCGTTCCCTCTCTTCTCCTCTATATTTTTTCTCAATATTTCTTACACCTCTATACATCCATTACTCCTATAAAGGATGTTGAAGTACCCACCTCCTGGGGCATCGGCGCCCGCGAGGGCCCTCTATGCCTTATGGTTTGCACGTGACTCCCGACGATGCCTCCTTGGCGTGCTCCCGGCGATGCCTCACTAGCGTCTGAAAACTTTGAAGGTGGAGCTGGAATTGTTGCGGTTGGGCCCGCACTGATGAGTTGGCGGACAGGCAACGCCAAGTGCTGATCGAGATAGAGGAAAATTTGGAGAAGGAGGAAATTTATTGGATTCAATGGAGTCGGGCAAACTGGCTTAAGTTTGAAGACCGTAATACAAACTTCTAATAATTTTTCCACAACAAGGAAAATAAGAAATCATATTTGGCGCTTGGATGACAACGGAGTATGGGAGGAAGACAATTAATTGATGAGGATTTTGATAACTGAATATTTTCAGAACCTTTTCACATCAGAAGTTACTATTCCCGCGGTGGAAGTTTTAAACAAGGTCAAAAGCCGAGTGTCTTCATATATGAACGAGTCCCTCTTAGCACCTTACACAGTGAAGGTGGTCAAGAAGGTTCTGTTCAGCATCGGTAACTTGAAGGCACCTGGTTCAGATGGATTACATGCAGTTTTTTATAAACAGTTTTGGTCTGTTCTGGGAGATGATTTGGTTAATGAAGTTCTTAATGTAGTTAATAGTGGGGTAATTCCGGAAGGCTGGAATTCTACAACAATAGTCCTTATTCCAAAAGTTTATAAACCAAAAAAAATCTCTCAGTTTAGACCTATTAGCCTGTGCAATGTTGTCTATAAAGTTATCTAAAAAATGTTAGCTGCAAGACTTAAAGTTTTCTGACGTGTGATTATCAGCAAAACTCAAAGTGCTTTTGTTCCTGGCCGAATTATTACTGATAATGTGACTGTTGCTTATGAGTGTTTGCATACCATGAAGAAGAGGAAGAATGGAAAGGTGGGGACATGCGCAGTTAAACTTGACATGCACAAGGCCTATGATCTTGTTGGGTGGGTCTTCTAGAAGGCTATCCTTGGTAAGCTTGGTTTCGATGATAGATGGATTTGAGCTTGTTATGGCTTGTGTAACATCAATTGAGTATAATGTGAGATTTAACTCAAATGAAATTTTACCCATTTGACCTACAAGGGATTTAAGGCAAGTGGACCCTTTGTCCCCATATCTATTTCTCCTTTGCGCTGAAGGCCTCTCTGTTCTAATTGCACATGAAGAAGAAGAGGCAAACTTAAATGGGGTCCAGGTGTGTCGTGATTCCCCAATTATTTCTCATTTTTTATTTGCTGACGATTCACTTATGCTTATGAGGGCGGATACTGCAAATGCAAGCACCCTGAGGAGGATTTTGGATGATTACTGTGCTGCCTCGGGTCAATTCGTGAGTGAGGACAAATGTTCAGTTTTCTTTAGCCCCAATACTGATGTGAAGGTCAAGGCAGAAGTTTGTCAAAAATTTAATATAATGACAAAATCTTTATCTGATAAATATTTGGGACTTCCATCCATGATTGGGGTGGACCAAGTGGATTGTTTTAAACATCACACTGAGAGAATCCTAGCTATGGTCAATGGTTGGAAAGAGAGCACTATGTCTTATGGAGGTAAGGAAGCATTACTGAAAGCCTTGGCCCAAGCCATCCCAATATACGCGATGAGTGTATTCAAATTCCCAAAGAAATTTTTCAAAGGAATCACTGATGCAATGTCGAAGTATTGGTGGGGTGACGAGGAGAACCAAAGAAGAATGCATTGGTTTGCATGGTGGAAGATGTGTGTATCAAATGTAGAGGTGGCATGGGATTCCATGATATCCAAGTTTTAATTTGGCTATGTTGGCCAAGCAATGTTGGAGGCAAACTGGAAACTATGGATCTCTTTGTGCTAGAGTATTGCGTGCAAAATATTATCCTTCTGGAGATATTCTGAACAGTGAATTAAAGAAAGGATCATCTTATGTCTGGTAAAGTATTTGGGAAGGAATCCAAACATTCAAAAAAGGTAGTATATGGAGATGGATCAAAAATTAATATTGGGATGATTGTTGGATTCCCAATAGCTCTTCCAGAAAAGTCATCACAGTTAGAGGGAACAAAGTTCTGACAATGGTGAATGAGCTTATTAATCCTGTTTCAGGCGAGTGGGATGAAGACCTTATTCATGATAATTTTTGGCATATTGATGCAGAGCGTATTCTCCAGATTCTCATTCACCAAGAGTTGACTGAAGATTTTGTTGCATGTCATTTAACAAGTACGATGTGTTCTCTGTATGTTTAGCTAATTAGTTATTACAAGCAGTGGGAGGAAAATTATGCCACTAATAATTCACATACAGGAGGACTTACTGGTTCAGTACCACACCCGGTCTAGAAGAAGTTGTGGAGCTTGAAGCTACCAGAGAAAATCAAAAAAAAAACTTTGGTGTTGTTTTCATAATGCTATCCCATGCTTGTGTGTATTGGCAAATGATACGTCTCCAACGTATCTATAATATTTTTATTGTTCCATGCTATTATATTATCAATCTTGGATGTTTTATATGAATTTATATGCTATTTTATATCATTTTTTGGGACTAACCTATTAACCCAGTGCCTAGTGCCAGTTGTTGTTTTCTCCTTGTTTATGGTTTTCCAGGAAATCAGCACCAAACGGAGTCCAAACCCTACAAAACTTTTTGATTTTTTCTGGACAAAAGAGACCCTAGAAGCTTCGGGGGAGGACCAGAAGACCTACAAGGAGACGACAAGGCAACAGGGCGCGCCCTGGGGGGTAGAAGCGCCCTGTTACCTTGTGGGCCCCATGTGGCTCCTTTTGACCTAATTCTACTTCTATAAATTCTCAAATATTGGGAAACCAACAGAGAGCCAACCCAAATAACTTTTCCACCGTTGCAAGCTTCTGTTCTTCTGCGATCCCATCTGAAGGCCTTTTTCGGTACTCTGCCAGAGGGGGAATCGATCACAGAGGGCTTCTACATCAACCTTGCTGCCCTACCGATGATGCGTGAGTAGTTCACCATAGACCTACGGGTACATAGCTAGTAGCTAGATGGCTTCTTCTCTCTCTCTTTGATCTTCAATACAATGTTCTCCTCGATCTTCTTGAGGTTCTATTCGATATAATCTTCTTTTGTGGTGTGTTTGTTGGGATCTGATGAATTGTGGGTTTATGATCTGAATATTCATGAGAAGTAATTGACTCTTTTCTAAACTTTATTATGCGTGATTGTTATAGCTTAGTATATCTCTCCGATCTATCTGTTTGGTTTGGCCAACTAGATTGATTTATCTTCAGCGGGAGAGGTGCTTTGTAATGGGTTGATGTCTACTACGCAACTTTTATTCTTGTAGACGATGTTGGGCCTCCAAGTGCAGAGTTTTGTAGGACAGTAGCAAATTTCCCTCAAGTGGATGACCTAAGGTTTATCAATCTATGGAAGGCGTAGGATGAAGATGGTCTCTCTCAAACAACCCTGCAATCAAATACAAGAAATCTCTTGTGTCCCCAACACACCCAATACAATGGTAAATTGTATAGGTGCACTAGTTCGGCGAAGAGATGGTGATACAAGTGTAGTATGGATAGTAGATATAGGTTTTTGTAATCTGAAAATATAAAAACAGCAATGTAGCAAGTAGTAAAAGTGAGCACAAACGGTATTGCAATGCTTAGAAACAAGGCCTAGGGTTCATACTTTCACTAGCGTAATCTCTCAACGGTGCTAACATAGTTGAATCATATAACAATCCCTCAACGTGCGACCAAGAATCACTCCAAAGTTTCTATTAGCATAGAACATAATAAAGAAATTGTTGTAGGGTAAGAAACCACCTCAAAGTTATCCTTTCTGATCAATCTATTGAGCCATCCCTTTAAGTGTCACAAACAGCCCTAGAGTTCGTACTAAAATAACACCATATGATATGCATCAACCAACTCTCATGTCACCTAGATACTCCAATGTCACCACAAGTATCCGTGAGTTGATTACTCGATATGCATCAAACAACTTCAAATTCATAATATTCAATCCACACAAAGAACTTCAAAGAGTACCCCAAAGTTTCTTATCGGAGAAAAGATAATGAAAACGCGCAACCAACCCCTATGCCTAGATCACCCCAAGGTCACGGGAATCCGCGAGTTGATTACCAAAACATACATCAAGTGAATCAATAGAATACCCCATTGTCACCACGGGTATCCACATGCAAGACATACATCAAGTGTTCTCAAATCTGAAATATTCAATCCGACAATAACGAAACCTCAAAGGGAAAGACTCAATCCATCACAAGAAGATAGAGAGGGAAGAAACACCATATGATCCAACTATATTAACAAAGCTCACGATACATCAAGATCGTGCCAAATCAAGAACACGAGAGAGAGCGAGAGATCAAACACATAGCTACTGGTACCCTCAGCCCCGAGGGTGAACTACTCCCTCCTCGTCATGGAGACCGCCGGGATGATGAAGATGGCCTCCGGTGATGATTTCCCCCTCCGCAGAGTGCCGGAATAGGGCTCAAGATGGGTGTTTTCTTTGGTACAGAGACCATGTTGAAGTTCTAGGTTTCTTTCTGGGGTTTTTGGTATTTATAGGAACTTTTGGCATTGGTTTCATGTCAAGGGGGCCCACGAGGGAGCGACAAGCCTGCTCCGCGCGCCCTGGGGGGAGGGCGCGGCCCCCAGGCTTGTCGCTTCCTCGTGAGGTTTCTGGTCCTTCCTCAAAGCTTCGGGGGTCTCTTTTGGTCCACAAAAAATCACCGTAAATTTTCAGCCCATTCTGAGAACTTTTATTTCTGCACAAAAAAATAACACCACGATAGTTCTGCTGAAAACAGCGTCAGTCCATGTTAGTTCTAATCAAATCATACCAAAACCATATAAAATTGTTATAAACATGCCATGAATACTTCATAAATTATAGATACGTTGGAGACGTATCAGCATCCACAAGCTTAATTCCTGCTCGTCCTCGAGTAGGTAAATGATAAAAGAAATAATTTATGAAGTGTGAATGCTAGCATAGTGCATAAGTTTGATCAATGATAATTCCAAACACTTTTTCTAGCATCATTATATATCATAGATAGTAGCTCATCTCATAAAACTTCTCATGATCAAGTAGCAAGCTATTCACATGTTAAAGTATAGATCATAAACTTTCTTGAAAACTAACAAACTATGTTCTCAGTCATCAAACAATTGCAATTCATCTTATTTTCAGGAAGGGTCTATGTAAGAGCTTTGATTTAGCAAATTCCACATACTCAACTATCATTTAGTCTTCCATGATTGCTGACACTCAAAGCATATTTTTAGAACAAACCGTTTCAGTCAAACACATAGGAAGATAGGGGCTTAATGTTTTGCCTCCCAACTTATTTATCTCATGGATAATGTCAACAATAATAACTCATGATCACCAATATTCAACTGGATATATGTGCCTGGATCTTTCCCCACCACATGATGCTTGCCAAGAGAGAAAATAAAAATGGAATAGAGAAGAACACTATTGACTCTTGCATAAAAGTAAATACATAAAGTAAAAGATAGGCCCTTCGTAGAGGGAAGCAGAGGTTGTCATGCGCTTTTTATTTTTGGATGTGCAAGCTCTTAATGCAAAGGAATGTCACTTTATATTGCCCCTTGTGATAGCAACCTTTATTATGCAGTCCGTCGCTTTTATTTCTTCACCATCACAAGTTCGTACAAAGCTTATTTTCCCTTACAATAAAAGATCATACATATTTAGGAGCAATTTTTATTGCTTTTGCACCGATGACAACTTACTTGAAGGATCTTATTCAATCCATAGGTAGATATAGTGGACTCTCATGGCAAGAAGTTGGGTTTAAGGGTTTTTGGATGCACAAGTAGTATCTCTACTTAGTACGAAATTTTGGCTAGCAAAAGATTATGGGCAAGCACCACATGTTAGAGGATCCAAGAACATATAACTTCTATGTGAATATAAACAAACATAACCCATTACGTTGTCTTCCTTGTCCAACATCAACTACTTTATCAAGTTTGAAAATAATTAATGGGGGCTCACAATGATAGAAGATGTCCAAGATAGTATATGTATATGTGAAATCTTTCTTCCTTCAATATTCTTTCATGAATTGTTCAAGTGACCAATGTTGTGTTTGCTAACTTTCAATAAATTTTACCACTTATACTTCTTATTTGTGAAGTCACTACTCCCCATGGGACAAGCATATGAAGCACATATAATTTCAACTTTATGATATGCAATTCATTCAACAAATTACTCTTAGGATATAAGTGAAGCACGAGAGTAAATGACAAACTACTCCAAAAGATTTAAGTGAAGATCAATGAGTAGTTAAACAATTAAGTAGCTATGTGAAGACTCTCTCAAAATAAATATTTCAGATCTTGATAATTTTATTCAAACAGCAAACAAAATGAAAATAAAAGGACACTCCAAGAATAGCACATATCGTGTGAACAAGTAAAAACTTAGGCTAACCGATAGGTGTTGATGAAAAAAGGTGGGATGCCTACCGGGGCATCCCCAAGATTAGTTGCTTGAGACTTCTTGGAATGTTATCTTGGGGTTCCTTGGGCATCCCCAAGCTTGAGCTCTTTTGTCTCCTTAATTCCTCTCATATCATGGCTTCTCCTAAATCTTAAAACTTCATCCACACAAAACTCAACAAGAACTCGTGAGATAAGTTAGTATAAATCAACTCAAAACCTTAACATTCTCTACTGTAGCAATTCACTAAAATTATAATTAAACATTGTGATGCGGAGCATCCTACAGTCATCTCCATGTACACCTCAACATCTCCACAAGACCCAAGAGGAACCACGCCAAGGCCACGAGGATGGTCATCTCCATGTACACCTCAACATCTCCCCAAGTCCCAAGAGGAACCACGCCAAGGCCACGAGGACGACAGAGGAAGAAAACCCGAAGAGGACAGCACCTCCCAGGTGACCCCATGCGCACGGGATACGGCAAACTTACTGGAACCCCCGTGCACACGGGCCCCCCCGGACCCCGTGCGCACGGGCCTCACCACTGTAGCACCCCGTGCGCATGGGCATGTACCGTGCACATGGGACCCCCGTGCGCACGGGCCCCACTTACCCCGTGCGCACGGGCCACCCTGCGTGGTGGCTGTCTTCTGCCTGTTTTGCCCTCCAGCTCGTCCCCTACCTCCATCCTCCTATATATTTCGTACCTAGACCATTTGTTAGGGTTAGCAAAGTGCATTTAGACATTGATTTGAGCTTTGCTCCTTGTATCTCCTCTTGGGGAATCAAGACCTCTCTAGGGAGAAGGATCCCCATCATAGGATCATCAAGACCTCCTAAGGGAGAAGGATCTCATCTAGATCATCAAGACCTCAACTCCTTCAAGGATTGGGATGAACTAGTTACCCTCTTTACCTTCTTGTGTTGGATTTGGACCCTTGTGTCCCTTTATGTGTATGTGGATCTAGCACATGTTTGATTGGATCTTGTTTATTGAGTGTTTGTTCTTGTGTTCTTCTCTCAATTTGCCCTTTTCCCCCTCCAAGTGTGAAAAGATCTTCCCTTAGGGTCTCCACCCTACAACATCTTGGATTAGAGCTTAGGTTGATTCACATCTTGGAGTCCCTACCCCCCACTTTCTAGCCTAATTTTGCTTGTTTTTGTCCAATTTCAAAAATCCCCACCAAAAATAGCCATACCAAATTTTTTTTGTGATTTGTTGGTTTGATGATGTTTTGTTGATTTTGATCCATGGATTCGAAGTGTTTCAAGTGGATCTAGCTTCCCCCAACCTTCCACCCCTTTCCCCACCAGGAAATCCACCCAATTTTTCTTCAAATCTGAGTTTCAAATCGCGAAATTCCTCCACCCCCGTGCACACGGGCCCCCGACAAGTCTCTGGACACCCCGTGCCCACGGCCTTGTACCGTGCGCACGAGACCCCGTGCCCACGGGCTCCTACCCCTGTGCGCACGACCCCCCTCCCAGCCCAGCCACCGCTCCTTCACCATTTCGGCCATAACTTTTACACCCGGAGTCCGATTTTGGTGTTCTTTAGCTCGTTGAGTAGCTATTGACATCCACCATCCATCTAGATAGTTTCCCACACCGTTTGACTCCATCAAATTTTTGGAACTTTGGCATCTTTGCCTAGGCCTTCCACCATAACTTCCGCAATACCACCACCGACTTCCGCAACATAACCCATTTTGTTTCCCCGTTGAATTTGAGGTTGTTTGAGTTGTGGTTTGTGTCTCCTAAGGTGTTTCGGCTACTTAGGGATGGTGACTTCAACTCCACTTCCGCATTGCCAACTTCCGAACCACCACCACATTCCGCTACCATCATTTGACTTTTGCCGTTTGAGATTTTGAGTTCGCGGTTTTTCCGTTTCCTCGGGTGTTTCAGCTAACTAGGAACGGTTCGACATCGACAACACCGCCACTCAACTTCGCCACGGATGGTAACCTCGACGACATCTTTGTACATTCTCCTTGCCATTGCATTGTTAACCCCCGAGCCAATTTTGCGTCACTTGCCTACCGAGACTAGCGGTTGAGTATTGCCGGGCAACGCTACTTGTGCACTTTAGTGATACACGTTCCGCATAGCTATCATTGCGTGCATATATCATCGTATCATCTCTTGTGTCATCAATTGTTCCCGCATATACAAAATTGCTATATTGGTTTGAGCATTTCGCATAGTTGCCACATAAAAAAAAGCTTTTAAGCAAAGAAAAAAAGAAGAAGCAAAGAGCTTGTAAGCAATAGCCATAGCATCATAGCAATAGCATATCATATACCATCATTGATCATCTTGGATCATTGTGTGTGAGACACCGGGAACCATACATACATAGCATACTTGGGATAGAAGTCGACACGTTTTGTTTCTATAGGTTGTGCACAAGTCCGTATCACGCCCAATAGTGCAATCGTGCTGGCGTCTCTCTAGAGTTGTGCAACACGAGCATTTTCCGTGGATATCACATTTTGAGCTCATTCCTTGGTTGCACAACCCCATCTATCTATCCGTGTGTGTGTTTCCGTGTGCCATTCATTGCTATTGGTCTACTTGTTTTACTTGCGAATTTGTGAATCCTTTTCAACATTATTGACTCTTGCTAACAATTGCATAAATTTTTGTGCCACTATCCTCACCAAGCTACTCCATAAGCTTTATTGTGTAGGTGTGAGAATTGACAAGATCCGGTACCAATTGTGCTATTTCCATAATACTATATTGGGTGATCATTGATCCATCTTCAACATTGGAAAGGTACATTTGGTCTAGTTCTTCCCTTTCTTCCACTCACATTTGCTCGAGTCTTGTGATGGATAGGCCAAGCACATCATCTCTGGTCTTCGACGACAACGACGGCGCGAACAACTACAACACCAAAATGCCCCGCTACGGACTACAACGACAAATGCAAGGTGCACAACATGCCTTGCGAGAGCGCATCGAGAACCTCGCCAACGACACATGAAACTCCGAAGCACGGAAAAGAGACTACATTGACAACAAGTTGGACGCACACATGGATGACATCAGACACGTGTTGGTCAACTACAAGTCTTATTCCCCTTCGTCATCTTCAAGGCGGCGGCGACCAAGTAGCACATCTTCGAAGCGCCCAACTGACGCAAGCGCACTTCGACCACATCCTCATCTTCAAGACATCGCACACCATCAACATCAAGGTCAAGCACGACAACATCACCATCAAGATGAAGATGCTCAAGCGACGCACACCAACAAGTCCCAACAAGCTCGACATCACGCTACGGCCAACCTTCATGAGCACGAGAGAAGACCGCGAGACAAGCACCACCAAGAAGAAGCTTCGGTGCCAAGTCCAAGGCGACCAAGTACAAACGAGGGCAACCCTTCCATCTTCGGAAGCCCCTCAAGGAAGATGGCCGAGCATGGGAAATTCCCTTCGGTCATAGAGACGAGCGACGAGGTGCCATATCACATGGGCCTCCTACAAGACGGCGACAAGACGGTCGAGAATGGGCCATCCCCTCCGACCACGGCGACGAGAATGAACCTCTTCGACAACATGAAGATGACGCCCACATGGGATTCCTACTCGGAGTCAAGCTACGAGACCGCACATGAGACCCTCTCTTTGGTCTCGGAGAAGAGCGATGATTTGCCACATCCTATGGCATTCATCTTTGGAGGCGTTATGGATGAGGAGGTTGAGCATGGGACTGCTCCCACAACCATGGCGGCGAACGAAGTTGAGTATGGAGACGCTTGCACCTACATCTCTCCGACACCCACATATGACGAGATGACCCAATTGCCATGTGAGGAGAGCCACCACCACATGAGTGAGATGAGTGACTCCACCATATGTGACATTGAGTGCATTTCCTATGAGAGGATGAGAGTGACCACCACTAGCCCCACACATGAGTACATGCCGCATATCCTATGTGAGGTTGAGAGCCATCACCACCCTTTGAGTGACTCGACCAACCATATGAGTGAGAGCATCTTAGCGAGAGTGAGTGAGCCACAACACTTAGTGAGTGAGGTAGTTGATAGGGCATGTGAGGCCACTATGATTTCTAACGACTTACCCTCTACCCCGAGTGTGTTTTCTTGTTTGGTGCTAGATATCCTACACGACGAAGCGCCAATCCTCGATGAGTCCATACCTCCTTTGGACAAGATGATGGCCATTGTGGACGATGATGCAACCCCCACATGGTTCCATCAAGACGACAATGTTGATCCCGCTTTGATTTTTGCCACCTCACCTACACCACATGAGTGGAGCTCCAAAGGTAACAGAGGTGAAGGTGATTCGCTTGTCACACTAGTGGACCATCTTGACATCGATTGCTTGCATGATGTTGATCACCCTATGGATTCACCACATGCTATGTCTTCTACATGCTTAGATATGCCACCCATTTATGATGAATATTATGATGAGCATGTCGAATTACTTAGTTGTGATGCTATGCTCCATAGGATATCTTGTGAAAATTATATTGGTCACGTCATGTTTGACAATCCATTAAACTTGTCATATGCTATGAGTGAGATTTCCCATATTGCATCATTACAAACTCACCGTAGTAACTATGCATATCCAATTAAAATCAATCCCATTTGCACTAATGGCATAGATGACAAGATCATGGTCATTGGAATTTGTTTCTCTTGCGATGATATTGCTATGCTTCCCTTGAGCAATTTGTGCAATTCATCTACTATGCCATGCCATGAAAATAATTGTAGATCGCATGATTCCATCCTTTGTGTGCACCATATGCATACCATTCATGACAATGCTCTAGATGTTTCACGTGATGCATTACACACCTTGAGTCTCCATTATGCTATACATAACAACAAACCAATTATGATGGATGACATGTTTCTATATCATGCATCTCATTTATTTGAGCATTGGATATTTTGTGCTAACCAACACAAGCACGTGCGCATCATAATGGATGATGTGTACATATACCACGCGCACACAATTTTCCCTTTGTCTTTGTTTTGTGTAGGTACTCACGAATACTTGTCAACTTCCCAATCCCATGAGTTGATGAAACGAGCTCTTGAGAGCAACGATGCTTTGGGATTGCTTGGCATACTTATCCGACCGGTTCCCTCGCGCAAGGCCTACGCGCATTACTTTTACTTGGCTCTCACACGGCTATGGGCTATTTACCACTTGTCACCTTATGCTCATTTTACCGTGTTCACTTTGCATGTTATGCTTCCTTCTATGCCTTTGCCATGCAATTGTGACCCTTGCTTGCATTTACTCATGATTCACCATTCTCCTATTTCTATGTGTACTTGCATGCTTGGTGGCGATCCTTGTTTCTATTGCCATGCTTACCATGTGCCCCATGCTACTATTGTTTATTGTGTTGGAAGAGTCATGTTGTTCAATTGCTATTTACATAGCACTTCTTGCCAACATCATGATGCTACTTTGCTCATATCTTGTTTTCCTACGTGTGATATGTCATGTGCATTATGTATGCCTACTATTTGCACACATGACATGATTACCTTGATGACCTCTAGTATGTTGCATCTTCGCACTACTAGCTTGCATAACTTGATCACTATGATTGCTTGCTTTGTTGCATTACCCATGATTCATACTTGCTCGTTTCATTGGGTTGATGGCATATATGTTCTTGCCTCTCACATAATTTATCATGATCATTGTCCCTTGTCTCCCTTAGTTGCATCTCTCATATCCACTTGTAGTGAGTGCAACCATGCTATGCTTATTGATCTTGGAGACTTGGACATCTCACTTGTGATGCATGCTTGTTTGATTGAGCTTAATGTCTTTGGTTGTACTCGCATCATATGCTTCCATACCATGCCACATTATCTTGTTCCTTCTTATGATAAGAATGATGACGACACTTGTTGGGTATCTCACCACATGAATGATTGGTTTTGCATTCACGCTAACCTCATTTGTTTTTCCGAGTGTTTGTCATATTCTTTCGTTTTGAAGGATCCACAAGGCGGTGCCATCATGAGGCATATTGGTCATGAGAAGGCATACACGATGCATGGCACCAACATTCTCAAGGAACTCGTAAAGGTGAACTCCTTCCCGTTGAGCCACCCTCACATACACATATCGAACGGGCCAAACTTTCATTCTTGTTTGCTACTTCCTATCTACATGATACATCTATTGGATGGAAGACAGACATTGAAGATGGAACACCGTGCACACGGCCTCCTGCACCCCCGTGCGCACGGGCCTTCAAGTACCTCGACATCGACTCCAAGGCGGCTTCATCCACTACATAGGCATCTTCGCCTTCGGATGTACGGCATCTTCGCCTACTCCACGAGCTCAAGTCCGCGACTTCCACAAGCTCCTACGACATCGACACTGGACCACAACTCATGCCACAACATGGAGAACTGCAAGTCCATCCATGCCTACCGGTTACATGGTGATGCGGTTTCCGATCCGAGGACGGATCTCTCCCAAGGGAGAGGGGATGATGCGGAGCATCCTACGGTCATCTCCATGTACACCTCAACATCTCCCCAAGACCCAAGAGGAACCACGCCAAGGCCACGAGGATGGTCATCTCCATGTACACCTCAACATCTCCCCAAGTCCCAAGAGGAACCACGCCAAGGCCACGAGGACGACGGAGGAAGAAAACCCGAAGAGGACAGCACCTCCCAGGCGACCCCGTGCGCACGGACCCCCAAGACCCCGTGCGCACGGGATACGGCAAACTTACTGGAACCCCCGTGCACACGGGCCCCTCCGGACCCCGTGCACACGGGCCTCACCGCTGTAGCACCCCGTGCGCACGGGCATGTACCGTGCACATGGGACCCCCGTGCGCATGGGCCCCACTTACCCCGTGCGCACGGGCCACCCTGCGTGGTGGCTGTCTTCTGCCTGTTTTGCCCTCCAGCTCGTCCCCTACCTCCATCCTCCTATATATTTTGTACCTAGACCATTTGTTAGGGTTAGCAAAGTGCATTTAGACATTGAGTTGAGTTTTGCTCCTTGTATCTCCTCTTGGGGAATCAAGACCTCTCTAGGGAGAAGGATCCCCATCGTAGGATCATCAAGACCTCCTAAGGGAGAAGGATCTCATCTAGATCATCAATACCTCAACTCCTTCAAGGATTGGGATGAACTAGCTACCCTATTTACCTTCTTGTGTTGGATTTGGACCCTTGTATCCCTTTATGTGTATGTGGATCTAGCACATGTGTGATTGGATCTTGTTGATTGAGTGTTTGTTCTTGTGTTCTTCTCTCAATTTGCCCTTTTCCCCCTCCAAGTGTGAAAAGATCTTCCCTTAGGGTCTCCACCCTACAACACATTGCATACTAACTGCCTCTGAATATTTAATACTCCTATCCACAAATAGAAACATTAAATAGGCAAACATATGCAAACAATGCAACTATAACAGCAATCTGCCAAAACAGAACAGTTTGCAAAGGGTGAATAAGAATTCATACTTACCTAACTCCAAAAATTCTGAAAAATTACCATGTGACAAAGAACTCATGCATTCTTACTTTCTAAAAATTTCAGATTTTTATCATGTTCTGACTATTCAGGAACATTCTGGACATAATAGAAAACTTTCTATTTTCAAACAGCAACACATAAACTTGGAAACTGAGCATGGTAAAGGCTATAATTGGCATTTTATTAAAATAAAAGATACAAAACATGATTATTGATAACACCAACCAAATATCAACATAAGAAAATGACGCTCCAAGCAAAACTCATATTATGTGACGAATAAAAATATAGCTCCAAGTGAGGTTACCGATAATGTTGAAGACGAAAGAGGGGATGCCTTCCGGGCATCCCCAAGCGTAGACGCTTGAGTCTTCCTTTAATATTATCTTGGGGTGCCTTGGGCATCCCCAATCTTAGGGTCTTGCCGCTCCTTATTCTCCTCATATTGATATCTCACCCAAAACTTGAAAACTTCAATCACACAAAACTTAACGGAACTTGTGAGATAGGTTAGTATGATAAAAATAAATCATCCACTTAGGTACTATCAAGGCAAGATTCATAATTGTTCTCACATAATTCCTAATGTATTAAATCATTTCCACAATTTATATTAGTCAATATAAGCTATGGAAACACTAAAACAAGCAAACTATGCACCGAAAACAGAATCTGTCAAAAACAGAACAGCATGTAGTGAGTGATTTAAAAGCCATACTTATGTACCTCCAAAAATTCTAAAAAAATAGGAAAACGTAAAAAAATTGTAACCCAATACTGTGAAAAAAATTCAGAATTTTCCCACGCTCCAGTAGATAATAGAAATTCCAGCACTGGACACAAAAGTTTCTGTTTTTGCACAGAATCAAATCAACAAGCATCAACACTATCCCAAAGGCTTTACTTGGCACATTATTGAAAGAAAACATATAGAACATGATTACTAAAGTATATTAATCATGTGGACACACAAAAACAGTAGGTATAAATATTGGGTTGTCTCCAAACAAGCGCTTTTCTTTAATGCCTTTTAGCTTGGCATGATGATTTCAATGATGCTCGCATAAGAATAAAGAATTGAAACACAAAGAGAGCATCATGAAGCATATGACTAGCACATTTAAGCCTAACCCACTTCCTATGCATAGGGATTTTGTGAGAAAATAATTTATGGGAGCAAGAATCAACTAGCGTAGGAAGGCAAAACAAGTATAACTTTGAAACTTTCAACATAAAGAGAGGAAACTTGATGTTGTTGAAATATGTAAAGGAATATGTTCCTCTCTCATAATAATTTTCAGTAGCATCATGAATGAATTCAACAATATAACTATCACATAAAGCACTCTTTTCATGATCTACAAGCATAGAATTTTTATTACTCTCCACATAAGCAAATTTATTCTCATCAATAATAGTGGGAGCAAATTCAACAAAATAACTGTCATGAGATACTTGATTGACATAACGAAATTGAACATTAAAATTAGGATGACAATTTTCATGGTTATTATTACTCTTTATAGCATACATGTCATCACAATAATCATCATAGATAGCAACTTTGTTATCATAGTCAATTGAAACATCTTCCAAAATAGTGGAATCATCATTAAATAAAGTCATGACCTCTCCAAATCCACTTTCATAATTATAATCATCATAAATAGGAGGCATGCTATCATCATAATAAATTTGTTCATCAAAACTTGGGGAACTAAAAATATCATCTTCATCAAACATAGCATCCCCAAGCTTGTAGCTTTGCATATCATTAACATCATGGATATTCATAGAAAGCATACTAACAACATTGCAATCATGCTCATCATTCAAAGGACTCACATTAAACATTTTATTAAATTCTTCCTCTAACAATTGAGCACAATTATCGGAATCCATATTTTCAAGAAAGACATCATATAGATGAAGCATTTGAGGCAACCTCAATTCCATTTTTTTGTAGTTTTCTTTTATAAACAAAACTAGTGAAAAAACAAGAAACTAAAAGATTCAATTGCAAGATCTAAAGATATACCTTCAAGCACTCACCTCCCCGGCAACGGCACCAGAAAAGAGCTTGATGTCTACTACGCAACTTTTATTCTTGTAGACGTTGTTGGGCCTCCAAGGGCAGAGTTTTGTATGACAGTAGCAAATTTCCCTCAAGTGGATGACCTAAGGTTTATCAATCTGTGGGAGGCGTAGGATGAAGATGGTCTCTCTCAAACAACCCTGCAATCAAATACAAGAAATCTCTTGTGTCCCCAACACACCCAATACAATGGTAAATTGTATAGGTGCACTAGTTCGGCGAAGAGATGGTGATACAAGTGTAGTATGGATAGTAGATATAGGTTTTTGTAATCTGAAAATATAAAAACAGCAAGGTAGCAAGTAGTAAAAGTGAGCACAAATGGTATTGCAATGCTTAGAAACAAGGCATGGGGTTCATACTTTCACTAGTGCAATCTCCCAACAGTGCTAACATAGTTGAATCATATAACAATCCCTCAACGTGCGACAAAGAATCACTCCAAAGTTCCTATTAGCGGAGAACATAAGAAAGAAATTGTTGTAGGGTATGAAACCACCTCAAAGTTATCCTTTCCGATCAATCTATTGAGCCATCCCTTTAAGTGTCACAAACAGCCCTAGAGTTCGTACTAAAATAACACCATATGATACGCATCAACCAACTCTAATGTCACCTAGATACTCCAATGTCACCACAAGTATCCGTGAGTTGATTATTCGATATGCATCAAATAACTTCAAATTCATAATATTCAATCCACACAAAGAACTTCAAAGAGTACCACAAAGTTTCTTATCAGAAAAAAGATAATGAAAATGTGCAACCAACCCCCATGCCTAGATCACCCCAAGGTCACGGGAATCCGCGAATTGATTACCAAAACATACATCAAGTGAATCAATAGAATACCCCATTGTCACCACGGGTATCCACATGCAAGACATACATCAAGTGTTCTCAAATCTGAAATATTCAATCCGACAATAACGAAACCTCAAAGGGAAAGACTCAATCCATCACAAGAAGATAGAGAGGGAAGAAACACCATATGATCCAACTATATTAACAAAGCTCGCGATACATCAAGATCGTGCCAAATCAAGAACACGAGAGAGAGAGAGATCAAACACATAGCTACTGGTACATACCCTCAGCCCCGAGGGTGAACTACTCCCTCCTCGTCATGGAGACCGCCGGGATGATGAAGATGGCCTCCGGTGATGATTTCCCCATCCGGCAGAGTGCCGGAATAGGGCTCAAGATGGGTGTTTTCTTTGGTACAGAGGCTTGCGGCGGCGGCGTCGAAGTTCTAGGTTTCTTTCTGGGTTTTTTGGTATTTATAGGAATTTTTGGCATTGGTTTCACGTCAAGGGGGCCCACGAGGGAGCGACAAGCCTGCTCCGCGCCCCTGGGGGGGAGGGCGTGCCCCCCAGGCTTGTTGCTTCCTCATGAGGCTTCTAGTCCTTCCTCGAAGCTTCGGGGGTCTCTTTTGGTCCACAAAAAATCGCCGTAAATTTTCAGCCCATTCCGAGAACTTTTATTTCTGCACAAAAAAACAACACCACGATATTTCTGCTGAAAACAGCGTCAGTCCGGGTTAGTTCTAATCAAATCATACCAAAACCATATAAAATTGTTGTAAACATGGCATGAATACTTCATAAATTATAGATACGTTGGAGACGTATTATGGGTTCAATCTTGCGGTGCTCTATATCCCAGTGACAAAGTAGGAGACAAGACACATATTTGTATTGTTGCCATTAAGGGTAAAATGATGGCGTTTATTCATATTGATTGGATTTACTTTGTCTACATCATGTCATCTTGCTTAAGGCGTTACTCTGTTTTCATTAACTTAATACCCTAGATGCATGCTGGATAGCGGTCGATGGGTGGAGTAATAGTAGTAGATGCAGGCAGGAGTCGGTCTACTTGTCTCAAACGTGATGCCTATATACATGATCATTGCCTTGAATATCATCATAACTATACGCTTTTCCATCAATTGCCCAACAGTAATTTGTTTACCCACCGTATGCTATGTGTTCGAGATAGAAGCATCTAGTGAAAACTATGGCCCCTGGGTCTACTTTAAATATAAAAAAGAAAACTAAAATATACTTGCTGCAATTTATTTACTTTTATTTTGTTTTTCAATTTATCTATCTACCACTACAAGATTTAATCCTTGCAAGTAACGAGTTCAAGGGGATTGACAACCCTCTTGCCCGCGTTGGGTGCAAGTATTTGCTTTTGTGTGTGCAGGTGCTGTTCACGAGGCTTTGCGTGATTCTCCTATTGGTTCGATAACCTTGGTTCTCACTGAGGGAAATACTTATCTCTAATGTACTGTATCTCCTCTCCTCTTCGGGGAAAATCCCAACGCAGCTCACAAGTAGCAGGAAGAATTTCTGGCGCCGTTGCCGGGGAGACATCATCAAAACGTATCAAGTACCTTCACACAAACTATCATCTGCTTGCTCTACATTTTATTTGCCTTTTCCTCTAGTTTTCATCTCCCCCACTTCTCATAAAAATCAAAAAACACAAAAATATTTATGTTTCCTCATTTCCTTGCTTGCAAAAATTGTGTAACTCAATGAAAATACAAATATAGACATATGGATCCTCATCCACTTGCTAATCTTTTCAAAAAATCCAATTATGATGAACCAATTACTAGTGAGTTGAGTGCACTTGATTATCTTTATAAAGTTTTGCTTGAAAATCATGAATCTGAAAATTGTGATGAAGTGCTAAAAGAAGAAGTTTATAAAGTGATTCATGATAGCTCCTTGAATGAAAAGCATGATTGCAATGATGTTATTATAAATTCTATTAATGTCAATTGTGCTAATACTATGCAAATCTACAAGCTTGGGGATGATGATTTTGTCATGTCCACTACTTATTGCAATGATCATGATTGGGGTGATAATGCTTCTTATGATCTTGAAAATTTATTTAAGCCTCATGATGAATATGTCATTGACAATAATGTTTGCAATAATATTGAAAGTGGGTTTGGAAGAGGGTCAACTTTAGGTAAAAAGAATCCCACATATTTGGAGAGTGTTCAATCTTATGAAATTTTTGATAAAAGTGGGTTTGGAGAGGTCATGACTTTAGTTGTTGTTAATCCCACTATGTTGGAAGATTATAAAACTTTTATGCATGTGGATCATGAAGATAGTATTTTATATGATAGCTATATTGTTGAATTTTATTATGATCCTACATGTAATTATTATGAGAGAGGAAAATATGGTTGTAGAAACTTTCATGTCAATAAATTACCTCTCTTTGTGCTGAAATTATTAATGCTTCATTCTTGCTATTTGCATATACTAGATATTGCTTATTTTGATAATTTGTTTACCTATAAAATGCCTATGCATAGGAAGTATGTTAGACTTAAATGTGTTCGTCACAAGTTTTATGATGCTCTCTTTGTGCTTCAACTCTTATCTTTTATATGAGCATCATTAAAATCTTGAAGCGTGTCTTAACGGCTATAAAGAAAGAGCTTGTTGGGTGACAACCCAATAGTTATATTTCCTTTTTCCTTTTTGGTGTGCGAACACAATGTTAGCTACTGTTATGATTGTGTTTTTATCTTTTAATTAGTGTTTGTGCCAAGTAATGCCTTTAGGATGATTCGGATGATAGTATAATTGATGCTGTTTGACAACAGAAAGTTTTGCGCCCAGTATTTGATTTTTAGTTCTGTAATGGAATGTCAAAAAAATCTGAAATTTTTATAGAGTATTAGGATATAAATTTTTTACGTTTTCCTAATGTTTCAGAATTTTTTGAGTTACATAAGTATAGATAATATTCTATCATTACGTACTGTTCTGTTTTAGACAGATTCTGTTTTTATTGCATAGTGTGCTTGTTTTAATGAAACTATGGATTATATCGGGGGGTATAAGTCATGTAAGAGTTAGAATACAGTAGGTATTATTCAATAACAATTATGAATGAGTTTATAACAGTACCTAAAGTGGATGATTGATTTATTGTACTAACGGATCTCATGAAGTTTCTGTTGAGTTTTGTGTGCTGAAGTTTTCAAGTTTTGGGTGAGATTACGATGGATGAAGGAATAAGGAGTGGCAAGACCCTAAGCTTGGGGATGTCCAAGTCACTCTAAGGTAATATTCAAGGAAGACCCAAGTGTCTAAGCTTGGGGATGCCCCGGATGGCATCCCCTCTTTCGTCTACAATCTATCGGTAACTTACTTGGAGCTATATTTTTATTCATCACATGATATGAGTTTTACTTGGAGCGTCTTGAGCCATAGTTTTATTTTGCTGGACACACCTTTTGAGAGGGACACGCATTTGTTCGTGATTTGTTAGAATACTCTATGTGCTTCACTTATATCTTTTGAGCTAGGCAGTTGCTCTAGTGCTTCACTTATATCTTTTAGAGCACGGCAGTGGTTATATTTTAAAGAAATAGTTGCACTCTCATGCTTCACTTAAATCTTTTTGAGAGTCTAATAAATAGTAATGGCAATTTGCACGGGTTATAAGACTAGTCCATAAAGGATAGGTATTCAAGAGGGATATGATAAAAACTTTCATGTCGATCACTAAATATGAAACGTGTGGTCTAATGATATTGATGTCGTAATATGAAAGAATATTGGTTCATGATCATTGGTTAGTAGAAATATCAGTATTAACGCTTGTTATTAACTTCTCATCTAAGTGTTGGTCATGGCATGGTGGGGAGGTCCGAGCATTCTTAGGTCTGAAATGAAATCCTTGAGTGTTGTTATAATCGGGGGTGCGCGATGGTTAACTCCTACCAACTTCCTCCCTAGGGGCATGCGAGTAGTACTTTGCTTCGAGGGCTAATAGGCTTTACAATAAGTATGTGAGTTCTTTATGACTAATGTGAGTCCATGGATTATACGCACTCTCACCCTTCGGCAATTTGCTAGCCTCTTCGGTATCGTGCATTGCCCGATCTCACCTTGAGAGTTGGTGCAAACTTCGCCGGTGCATCCAAACCCTGTGATATGATACGCTCTATCACACATAAGCCTCCTTATATCTTCCTCAAAACAGCCACCATACCTAACTATTATGGCATTTCCATAGCCATTCCGAGATATATTGTCATGCAACTTCCACCGTTCCGTCATATGACTTGTGTTCATTGGCATATTGCTTTGCATGATCATATAGCTGACATAGTATTTGTGGCTCAGCCACCTTTCATCATTTCTCATACATGTTATGCTAGATCATTGCACATCCTGGTACACTGCCAGAGGCATTCATATAGAGTCATTCTGTATAGTTTTTATCGAGTTGTAATATCGAGTTGTAAGTAAATAAAAGTGTGATGATCATCATTATTAGAGCATTGTCCCAGTGAGGAAAGGATGATGGAGAATGTGATTCCCCCACAAGTCGGGATGAGACTCCGGACGAAAAATTAGAAAAAAAAGAGGCCAAAAATAGCCCAAAAAAATAAAAAATAAAAAATAAATAAATGAGAGAAAAAGAGAGAAGGGGCAATGTTAATATCTTTTTCCACACTTGTGCTTCAGAGTAGCACCATGTTCTTCATATAGAGAGTCTCCTATTTTGTCACTTTCATATACTAGTGGGAATTTTTTGTTATAGAACTTGGCTTGTATATTCCGATGACGGGCTTCCTCAAATGCCCGAGGTCTTCATGAGCAAGCAAGTTGGATGCACACCCATTTAGTTTCAGTTGAGCTTTCATAAACTTATAGCTCTTAGTTCATCCATTGCATGGCAATCCCTACTCCTCGCACTGATATCGATTGATTGACATCTCCATAGTCCGTTGATCCACCTAGTTGATGTGAGACTTTCTCCCTTTTTGACTTCTCCTATTGATCCCTATCATCGCATTCTATTCCACCTAGTGCTATGTCCATGGCTCACGCTCATGTATTGCGTGAAGTTGAAAATGCTGAAGCGTGTTAGAAGTATGATCCAATTGCCTGGTTTAACACCGAGGTGCTCATGATTTATATTTATCCAGTGAAGGCGGAGTCATGCCATGCTAACATGATAAAATGAGTGGGGAATAACATTCGTTAAGGATCGTATATTTTGAAAGTTTAATGATTGTGATTCTTATATTCATGGATATTATTATGTTAATGTTGTTAATTCATCGCTTCTCAATATTTATACCATAAAGAGATTACATGATAAACATGTTAGGTAGCATTCCACATCAAAAGTTCTGTTTTTATCATTTACCTATCGAGGATGAGCAGGAATTAAGCTTGGGGATGCTGATACGTCTCCAATGTATCTATAATTTTTTATTGTTCCATGCTATTATATTATCAATCTTGGATGTTTTATATGCATTTATATGCTATTTTATATCATTTTTTGGGACTAACCTATTAACCCAGTGCCTAGTGCCAGTTGCTGTTTTCTGCTTGTTTTTGGTTTTCCAGGAAAATAGTACCAAACAGAGTCCAAACGCTACGAACTTTTTGATGATTTTTTTTGGACAAAAGAGACCCTAGAAGCTTCGGGGGAGGACCAGAAGACCTACGAGGAGATGGCAAGGCAACAGGGCGCGCCTTGGGGGGTAGATGCACCCTGTTACCTTGTGGGCCCCATGTGGCTCCTTTTGACCTAATTCCACTTCTATAAATTCTCAAATGTTGGGAAACCAACAGAGAGCCACCCCAAATAACTTTTCTGCTGCTGCAAGCTTCTGTTCTTCCGCGATCCCATCTGGAGGCCTTTTTCGGTACTCTGCCGGAGGGGGAATCGATCACGGAGGGCTTCTACATCAACCTTGCTGCCCTACCGATGATGCGTGAGTAGTTCACCACAGACCTACTGGTCCATAGCTAGTAGCTAGATGGCTTCTTCTCTCTCTTTGATCTTCAATACAATGTTCTCCTCGATCGTCTTGGAGTTCTATTCGATGTAATCTTCTTTTGCGGTGTGTTTGTTGGGATCCGATGAATTGTGGGTTTATGATCTGAATATTCATGAGAAGTAATTGAGTCTTTTCTGAACTTTATTATGCGTGATTGTAATAGCGTTGTATTTCTCTCCGATCAATCTGTTTGGTTTGGCCAACTAGATTGATTTATCTTCAGCGGGAGAGGTGCTTTGTAATGGGTTCAATCTTGCGGTGCTATATCCCAGTGACAAAGTAGGGGACAAGACACATATTTGTATTGTTTCCATTAAGGGTAAAACGATGGGGTTTATTCATATTGATTGGGTTTACTTTGTCTACATCATGTCATCTTGCTTAAGGCGTTACTCTGTTTTCATTAACTTAATACCCTAGATGCATGCTGGATAGCGGTCGATGGGTGGAGTAATAGTAGTAGATGCAGGCAGGAGTCAGTCTACTTGTCTCGGATGTGATGCCTATATACATGATCATTGCCTTGAATATCGTCATAACTATGCGCTTTCTATCAATTGCCCAACAGTAATTTGTTTACCCACCGTATGCTATGTGTTCGAGAGAGAAGCCTCTAGTGAAAACCATGGCCCCCGGGTCTACTTTAAATATAAAAAGAAAACTAAAATATACTTGCTACAATTTATTTACTTTTATTTTGTTTTGCAATTTATCTATCTACCACTACAAGATTTAATCCTTGCAAGTAACGAGTTCAAGGGGATTGACAACCCTCTTGCCCGCGTTGGGTGCAAGTATTTGCTTTTGTGTGTGCCGGTGATGTTCACAAGGCTTTGTGTGATTCTCCTATTGGTTCGATAACCTTGGTTCTCACTGAGGGAAATACTTATCTCTACTGTACTGCACCTCCTCTCCTCTTCGGGGAAAATCCCAACGCAGCTCACAAGTAGCAACAAACCGTCCTATTGGAACTAATGCATAGTGTTTGGTGTGCAAGGTTGTAGTTGACCATTTTTTGTTGAAATGTGAGCATGTAAAAGCAATATGGTCGGCACTTGGATTACACAAGGAAATTTCCAATGCAGCCCTCATTGACAGATCTGGTGCAATGGTTATCGAGTCCTTATTATGTGATCCTTCTTTCCAATGTACGTACATGGATCCAATTGAACTACCGGAGCTGATTGCAATTACTTGTTGGTGCATGTGGCGGCAATGGTGGCAGTTTGTTCGTAGCAAAGAGGTGCAACCACCACATCATACAACACTTGTGATTCATGCACTAGCTCTGAATTTTGTTCGGGCTGCAACGTACCAGGAGTGAACAATTGGGTTAGAGGCCTTTCGGGACATATTGTGTTGAGTGTTGATGCATCCTTTATAGAAGAAGATCACTCTCGTTCTTGTAGTGTAGTTGTTCATGACCATTGGAATGTCTTCATTGGTGCTGCTATAGCAGTCTTGGAACATGTTACTGATGTGGTATTTGCTAAAGCTGCTTCTGTTCGCGAGGAGTTGTAACTAGCTGAAAGAATTGGTTGCAATAACCTGCTGGTTCAAATGGATAATTTAGTTGTGGTGGAATCATTGAGGCTTAATGAAGGGCATTCTATGTGGCAGCTCCAACACTAGATGATTGTCGTAAGGAATTGACAAATTTCGAGAAGGCCACGATTCAGTTTTGTAATAGAGTCTAACATAGTAGCGCATGAGCTAGCTCATTGGGGACATTCTCACCCTCCGACTTTGTGGTTAGAGAACCCCTCCCCAGCTTTATTGCTAAATTTTTAGCATATGGTGTAAGTGTTGTTTAATTTTAATAAAGCTAGCAATGAAAGGCCTTCCCGTCAAGAAAAAAATCACGAGGCAATTCAGGGTGCCCAATAGAACAAATGGCAGCCGCAGGCAGCCTAGTTGGTCGCACGCAAATTGTCCTTTGACGCAAGACGAACTAATTTTTTGATATGGCAAAAATGATAGCACCCGAAAAAATTCTATTAAATAAAATTTGTAATGGGCCAGTTGATAGCTATAATCAGCTTATACAAAAATATGAAGACCAAAATAGAATGTAAAAAATGAGGTGATAGATCGACCAGTTGTATAATGTCAAAACAAAACAATCAGCTGTATTTTATGGCATGGGATCTACTCCCTTCAATAGTACCAAGTTATACTAAATTGGTGACAATTCATACGAATCGGAGGGAGTATTTATTTTAAATACATGAACCAAACATGCATGATAATTTTCATTCTATTATGCTATTTATTTATAGTCCCTCTGTCCGGAATTAGTTGATGCTCAAACAGATGTATCTAGCACTGAAATATGTCTAGATATATCTGTTTAAGTGTCAACTAATTCCGGACAGAGGAAATTAGCAAAAATAAGAGTGCCGACTATGTTGCATCCCATGCCGCCCTCTAGCCCTAAGAACATCTACAACCGGACCCCCAAACATCCCATCGGATGGTCCGTTCACTGTCCAGACAAGGAAAAGAAGAAAAAAGGCCACCCAACCAGACCCCAACTTTGTCCTCGTATGACCAGGCTGTCCGGAAATCTCCATATCCACACCAAATATGGGGAGGATATTGCGATGTCCAGGCATGTCCGGGCAGCCCTCCACGTAGGATGCAGCCCATCCAGGACCACTTTTTCTCTTTCTTTATATTTTCTTCTCTCTTTCTCTCTCCATCCCCACCAATCACATGCATTTGACCAGACAATTTGAGGAGGATGTAGGGGACATGGTTGGATGCATGCATAAAAGGAGGCCCAAAACAGACGTGCCCAATCACTGACTAGGCACGTCCGCGAACGTTTGGGGATCCAAATTAGGTAATCCTTGTTGTAGATGCTCTAAAAGCCTATAATTCACCACCCATGTGCGCAGCTCCTGCTTCTCTAGTTGAACTCAATGCGACGCTGGTAGGGAGGCATATATCAATTGATCGCGGATTCAATCCTCCAAAATAGAATCGTTGGTTTCTACTTTTTCTTTTTTTATGGAGTGCAATATATGAGGAAGGTTCATCAGAAAGGATGTCATTTGCGAACGTTTTCCCTGACAGTTTTGGTTGTAGAGAATGACATTTTCTTCATAATAGCATGGAGGTTCTTAGCATAAAAGGCAATTTTGTTTTAAAATTGTCATTCGCATGATTTTGACAGCTGTGCAGGCACTAAATGGAACCTTCAGCAAATGTTTGCCAGTTAACATTACTGATTTTTATTTAGGGGTATCACTGGTTCATGCTGAAAAGGTGTGCTCACTAACCAACCACCCTACCACCACTTTAACAAACAAAATTAGAATAACCATCACTTTACTCACCGATGCTTAGAAAGGCCCAAGGCCCAGTTAACACTATTCTGGTCACGGGATCAGAATAATATCCTGATAACTAGTTGACCCGTCGCAGCAGTAGTAGTTGAACTGCACCTAGTGACAGGTTGAACTTCCGCAAACATTGTCCAAATGGGGCTTGCGATATACCGTTGGAAAGCTATGGACACAAGGATCACAACCTAAGTTAAATTTTTGGCAAAATCTATATGGTTTAAGAGCAGTTTTGCAAACCATTTTTCTTCACAAAAAAAAACATGAATCCTATTTTTGACCCCATTTCTAAACCATTTATCGGAATGAGGCAAATGATACGGCGTTGGAAAGCTGCTGCAAATCCTCTCATTTCACATATAGAAAGTTTTCCCAAATTTCCTACGGTTAAAGAGCAATTTCGGAAATGGTAGAATTTCTGAAACCGAACAGCCGAGTTCATATTTTTTGCTTAATTTCAAAATGGCTCATCCGATTGATGCAAATGATATGGCGTTGGAAAGCTTATGAAAATGCGCTTCTTTTTCATACTAAAAGTTTGTTCCAATTTTAAACGGTTTAAAAATAATTTGGAAAACGGCCGAAGTTCCACTGAGATAGTATTTTCGGGTTAATTTCTCAATGCTTTGTCGGAATGCAGCAAAAGATATGGCGTTGGAAGGCTTGAAGAAATGCGAAAAAAATTATGTATAGAATGTTTCTCCCAATTCTGTACGGTTTTATGTCAATTTTGAAAATGGCTGAAATAGTTTTTTGGCTGCAATTTTCGCAAAATTTATCGGAACGGAGTAAATAATATACCGTCGGAAAGCTATCGAAAATGCGGAACTTTTTCATATAGAAAGTTTTCTCTAATTCTCAACCGTTTTTAAGTAATTTCGAAAACAGCGAGATCATACGTTCTGCCTTCATCGCGAAAATAGGATCTTCGAGAACGCACTGCGTGAAGAAGTGGAACTTCTCAGACATGTCTGTTTGAACTTCACTCTATTTTTCACGTGCTGTTTTTTGCCCGTAACTCCCCAACCACTCATCGAAATTGAGCAAATGATATACCGATGGAAAGTTGTTGAAAACGCACAACTTCCCCGTGTTGGTCATTTTTTTCATATTCGCGATGGTTCAAGAGATTTTTTTTAATACATAAAAACTTGTTTTTGACGATATACATGAAACTTTTAAACCGTTTATCGGAACGAAGCATATAATATACCATTAGAAAGTTTATGCATAGGAGCAACTTTTTCATGTAGAAAGTTGTTACAAATTCATTGCCGTTTGCGAGCAGCTTTAAAAATGGCAAAAACAATGTTTGTTTTTGCCTTTTTAAAACATGTAAATGAACGACGGACGTCTCGCACTAAAAATTTTGAACTGTGCCAGGAGGAGCAAATGAACTTCTGGCAACAAACCTTTTTGTCTTTTAGTTTTCTACTCTTTTATTGAATCTGAAATGCATTCCGTGTAGTAGTTGAATTGCTCGCTGTTTTCACTTTGAACTTCTGTAACGTATTTTCGTTCATAATTCCTCACCCGTTTGTCGGAGTTGCACAAATGATATACCTTTAGAAACTTGTTGAAAAGATGCAACTTTTTTCTAATACGGTTAAACTTTTGTTTCGAACAACATACACCAATTTGTTTTAACCGTTTATTTTGGAATAAGAATACGATATATACCCTTGGAAAGTTTTTGAATTGGAGGAACGTTTTTCATGTAGAGCATTTTGTTTCAAATTTGTAATGGATTGAGAGAATTATATTAAAACACAAAAAACAATATTTTTTGTGTGTTTTGCACATGTAAATACACGGTGAACCTCCTTTACAAGAATATTTGAACTTACCTGGGCCGACCACGTGAACTTCTAGAAAAAGTCTTTTTAGACTTTGCTTTTTTATTCTTTTATCTTATATGAAACACACTCCATGTAGTAGTTGAACCGCTGGTTGTTTTCACATTGAACTTCTCTCTGCTCTTTTACCGATAACTCCTAAAATACTTATTGAAATTGAGCAAAATATATATCATTAGAAAGCCATCGAAAAGGTGCAACTTTACATGTTGAGTAGTTTTTCCAACTTGCGACTGTTTAACAGCTTTTTTTGAATATGTTAAAACTTATTTTTTTCGAACGATATTGACCAAAATTTTAAACCGTTTAACGAAATAGATCATATGATATCTTGTTGGAGAGAGTTTGAATAGGAGAAACTTTGGCATGTAGAGAGTTTTTTTTTAATTCATCGCTGTTTATGAGTTGTCTTTAAAAATGCCCAATGTGATGTTGGTTTTTTTGTTTTTTGAACTTGTAAATCCTAAATTTTAATATACTTTGAACTTCTGTGTTATTTTAATTTGAACTTCACATTTTTTTTTACTTTTGAGTAAATAATTGTTTTCGATTTTTAAATAAACATCAAATTAGACTGTTTTTTCAATTTGAACTTCATGGTTGATTCTTTAATAACAGCGGATATCTGAGTTTTTCAAAAACAGTAAAATCCTAGATTTTTAATAAACATCGAACCACTTCGTTATTTTAGTTTGAACTTCTAATTTTTTTAGAAACAGGAAAATTCTTTTTAAACTTTTTTTCGTTATTCCTTTTATTTTAACTTGAACTTCTTCATTTTATTCTTTAGTAACGAGAAAAAATCCGAGTTTTTTATGAACTTCGAACTTCTCTGTTATTTTAATTTGAACTTCTTACTTTTATTCTTAGAGAACGTGTGGTTTATAAATAAGCACAAACATATTTTTAAATTGAACTTCGTACTTTTATTTTTCCTAGAAACGGAAAGAATATTCGGTTTTCCGTATACATCGAACTACTTTCATTATTTTAATTTGAACTTCTTGATTTTATTTCTTTGGTAACAAGGAAAAGCTAAGTTTTTTATAAATATCAAACTGCTCTATTATTGTAAATTGAACTTCTTGGTTTATTTCTTTTAGTAACAGAGAAATCCTAGTTTTGTAATAAATTTGAACTTCTAGAGTTTTTTATTTTAGAAACGGTGAAAATCATTTTTTTATGAATTTTGAACTGCTCTATTTTCAAATTTTGAACTTCTTGTTTTTCATTCTTTAATAATGAGGAAAATCTGAATTTTGTATAAACATCGAACTTCTCCTTTTTTTAATTTGGACTTCTTTGGGCTTTTTCAATTATTTATTTTAACACAGAACCGCTCATATTTATTTATTTGAACTTCGGTGAAAACTCAATTCTTTTTTAGACATCACAACAAACAGTAGCAATTGCAAAACTTTTGAGATTGGTTACATGTGAATTTTTTTCTTTAGTAACGAGAAAAATATGAGTTTTCTATAGACATCAAACTCCTCCATTATTTTAATTTGAACTTCCTCGTTTTATTCTATTTAATAATGGGAAAATCCTACTTTTGTAAGTAAATATCAAACCGTTCCATTTTTTAAATTAGAATTTCTAGGTTTTTTTAGAAACAGGAAATCCACTTTTTTATAAACACTGGTACTACTCTATTTTTTTAATTTGAACTTCTTGTGAATTATTTTTATTTCAAATATCGGCATAAGATTATACATTGCCAACTGCACTAGTAGATACACACGTTACTTAAATTGAGAATCATTGAAGCCTCAAATGATCATTTAATTACAGGACGAAATTCAAAAATAAGCAACCTTTTTCAGATGCATCATAGATCAGATTTAGCTTGTTAGAAAATTGATATTGTTTCTCATTTTTTATTGACAAGATGCTTTGTGATAAAAAAAAGTCTTCCTATTTTTACAAACAGTCATGTCAAATGACTTTAAAAAGAATAAGCATTTTTTTGTCTCTCTTTATAAGCATAAACACAAACACCTACAGGGCACAAGATACGCTCACTATCTTGAACTTCCAGAGAAATACAAAAAACCAACACATCTCCATTTTTCAACAAATGAACAAGGAAATCAAGCCAAAGCAACAATAGATAAAATAATTATACATCAAGAGCACAAAATGTTTGGGCTGGACATTTCGACAAACAGCTGGAGAGCACAAGATCACAAATGAAATATAATGTTTCATGCAATTCTTTTTCCTGTCAGCCCTTGTAATAGGTCCAATATAGCTAGCAAACCAATATAACCATGGATGTCTCAATCAAGTATGAGCCGGTTCTTTTCATCAATGCTCCAACTTTGCTCTCTCCTCTTGTACTTACTAATCTTGTTCTGCAATAAATTCATCTCATACTTCTATATGCTAGGCGGAGGCACCATGTGGGTGCATGTGACCCCACTGGATCTGATCGCCGTCGCGACTGCAAGAACCAGACAATTCAACTATCATGTTACTAGAACTGAAGCTTGTAGTAACTTCTGTACCGAGAACTTGGCCCATCATGTAGGATCAAAAGTTACAATTAACTGGAACAAATTCAAGCACACATACCTAGAGTTCATCCGTTGGTGTTCCTTCTAACCAAGTACTTTTTGAATAAAAGGCATCTCGCCTTGCTCCATTTTCACTGAAAATGAAACCACGATATGACATAAGCATCCATTGCAGGAACAATCAATCTTTTGTGAAGAAGAACGGTGACATTAAGAGCATGATACTTGAGCTTTTTGTTATGTGTGAACTTTTTTTCTATCGATCTATGAACTTCAGAGAGAGATGAATCCTAGGTAAAATCCCATGGGTGACCTCACTCATTTTTTATTGGCTAGCAGTGTTGAACCCCCCCCCCCCCCCCCCACTCTGCAACCAAGAACACAACAGGACACACGCGGCGTGTTAGACAGTAGAACATGAAGAATTCTTCAGAGAAACAAAGGACTTTTTTTTTCTTTTTTGAAGAGTGCATGGAGATGCCCATTTTGTTTTGGCAGAAAAGACACACTGCTCTTTCAGTAGAAAACAAAACGACAATCAATTTCCCCCGGCAGAAACAGCAACACGAACGCAACTAGTGTACTGCTCTTAGATATATTTTTTCCTTTTTGCCTAGTATGAACCAGCCAGTCCCCCATATAAACTTTTGCATTTTTCTGTACAATGAACTGGAGCATACACAATTTTAGAACTTCATCAGTTTGGATATCTTTGTTGGAAAGTGTAGAAAAGGCTAGTAAAATGCACAAAAATCAAGTCGTGTAATCCACATGACATGGAAATCATGAGCAAAATAATTCTGTTCCTGTCAGATTTTTTCAGGGATTGAGCATCCATGGCACAAGAAGTTCAGCATCCATTTTTTTCAATCATTCTTTTTTGACAAATAAGATGAACAGATAACAAGAAACAGGGGCAGAGGGCAGGCCGCGTCAGAGGGAGGGAAGGTCGCGTCGGAGTGCAGGGAAGGTCATGCCGGAGGGGAAATTGGGGGCGGGTGGAAGGGATGTAGTCGGGGTGGAGGGCGGCGATGGAGCAGGTGGTTGGGGCGGGAGAGGGCGGAGGTGGCTGGGTTGCAGGGCGGGGACGGAGGTGGGTGGGGCGGAGGGCAGCGACAGAGGTGGTCGGGACGGAGGGCGGTGGTGGAGGTGGTCGGGGGAGGACGGCGGCGGTAGAAGTGGTCGGGGAAGACGGAAGTGGCGGAGGTGGTTGGGGCGTGGGCGTCCGGTGGTGACACGATCCAGGCGGCCCGCGGGGCCGACGGGGAGGGGCGACGCGGGGCCGGCGGGGAGGGGCGATGCGGGGCCGGCAGGGGGCGGCGCGGTGGCTTGGTCGGCGGGGATCCGGGGATCGTGGAGGCATCGTGACAGGGAGGAGAAGGTCGTGAGTGTGGAATGGGCCGTTCGGGACGTGCACAACGGGCCAGTAAGTTGCTCTGTTTTTTTGTCTGTTCGGGATCTCAGGAACATCTCGTCAGCTCCTTATAGGGCTGGCTGTTATCATAATATTATTCTGATCCTAGGATCAGAATAGTGTTACTCTCTCTCTCTATCTCTTATGACAAATGTTTCCTACCACCCGGTGGTAGTTACCACCACTTGCGTTTTGTATGTTGTATGTAATATCTATCAAATCGAAGAGTATGTACGCGTAGTATGTAGTATATAACAATGTTTAGGTAGTATATATACTATTTTTTGATAGTATGTATCGTATTTTGAGTATGATTCTTTTTATGTACAAATATATACGTATTTCATAAATATAATAAAAATCATGGGTCAACTTGCAATTTTTTCATGTAACTCACTTTGGAGTATATTACATATAGTATATGAACTAATATATATATATATATATATATTAGTGTTGATTTTTTAACACCCGGTGACTATGCCACCCCTGTGGGTGGTAGTGCCACCCCATGTTATCTTCGTTCAATGCATGCCTCATGATCTGTGTAAACACTATGCTATCGTCATTCCTACATCGGGATTCAGTTAATGAAGCATGGTAATGATTATACTAATACGGTTCCCGCGGAGTATGTAACAGACTAGGGGTATCAAAATGTCAGATCATGAATAATTAACCGAAAAGATTCCCTAATAGTATAAAAGTACTATAACTTACTAACTTTCTACAATAGTACAAAAAAGTTGGTTGGTGACTAAGACTTATATTACCAAAAAGAAGTTCCCAATGAGCTCAAAACAGATTCCTGAAAATAGATCCATGCATATACACAGTATCAACATTTAATCTTGGTACTACTTAGTGCTAGTGAACTCATCTCAGTGCAATTAAACAAATGAAAGACTAATCAATGACAGACCAAGAAGATGCTACACGGATCTCAAAGCCAGATCAGACGGAAGCCAGTGGGGTGGCAATGCCCCTGGGTGGCAAAGACATAATAGTCATATATATATATAGGAAAATGGGTTAGTACTCCTACTCCTGCGCCACGTGTCATTCGTTGCTTCAATGCCCCGTCATACCATTTAAATTCATTTACTTTTAGTTAAGAAAACCAACTGGATAATATCTCATGCAAACTTCCGTTCAAGACTTTGTTAGCATGTCCGTACGAATAGGGATTCGGGTGGCTCGCTATCTCTCATTGCTAGCTGCACCTGTATTTGAAACCTAGCACGACGGCCTCGCGTACCAAAATAGAAGACGGCGGCGGCGGCGCAATGAGATGCGGTGCTGCTGGTTGTAACATTGACATCCGTCGCGCAGCCAAAGTTGAAGCGGTGTATCTTCTTCCAATCGACATCAATCAGGACAAGGTACATATGTCCTTCGGCTGATTCATATGCATGCATCCATGATGAGATTACCTGACTCCCGTTATTCCTTCCATACTAATTATTAATTTACATGTCATGCATGTTTCAGCTCATCTGGATCGAGTATGCCGGCCGGCGGCGCGTCTGCTCTACGCAAATGGATAGATACTCACGTATCCCTCGAAGCGGCTAGATCTTCATGTTGCAATGGACTCTGACGACACGATGACTAAATTGACGCCACATGATTTACCCATCATGCAAATTTGCTTACACAACTTTAGTCTTGTTATTTGCATGGACAAATGCCACTGTTCGAAACCATTTATACTCTGATGGTGTATTATTTTCAATTATTTATGCTACTCTTTCTTGTAATCTACTTTAAATAATTATACTTTGTATTATTATATACTTATTTTCTAAATGCACCATATATTTTTTATTCATCCTTTTTTTAATGCATTATACATCGTTTGGAGTCTGTGTATACTCCAACACAAAAAGGTGTCATATACACCATCACAAAAAAGTGGTATATACTCCATAAAAAAGTATATACTCCACTGGTCCTCAACAAGTATATACAGCACAAAGAAGTGGTATATACTCATTTCGCAAAAAAAAAGAAGTGGTATATACTCCATAAAAGTATATACTCCAGCATGAAAAAGTCTCAACAAATTAAAGTGGTATATACTCGCTCACAAGCAAGTATTATATACACCATGTGCGCAAAAGGTAGTATATACTATCTCAAAAAAAAATGCATCTATGCTCTCAACCTAATGTTGTACATTCTCGTTCAAACAAGTTCAGAAGTATATTCATCTCAACAAAAAGTTAAGAAGTACATACTCCCACAAAAACCTTGGGTATGTGCCAACTAAAAATAAATAAAATCTGTGTATGTGCATACACAAAACGTACTGGACTTCAAGTATCAACCCGTGAGAACAAAATCAAATATACCTTATCCAGTGTAGTAGATGCCTGATCGCAAGTTCAAAAAAATAAAAAAGGCATGCACTCGATGGGGCCAAGAAAACTACATGCACCGGATGCATCAACGAGAAGTTGTTAGTTCAACAACAACTAAATCATCTGGACGCTCCTAACTAGCAATCAGCTATGCATGCAAAGTAATTAAGTATTTTTTTTACTAATTTGCATGGCTGGTTACGAATGGCACTATTGGATATCCATCTGCCTCATCCAATCTTATCCACCAGGGGTGGGACTACATACTCCTGGGAGCATAAAAGAGGAGTCATCATACTAAATATGTTCATATACTATATATAAGATACTTCAAAGTGAGTTACATGAAAATCACTAACATATTTTTCTAAACATGCAAGCATGTCATTTCATCATGAAAATCACTAACATATTTTTCTAAACATGCAAGCATGTCATTTCATCATGTAACTTGCATAGGAAAAGACACACTTCAACATGCAATCACGCATACAAAAAATCTCACCTTAACATGCTAACATGCATGATAATTTTCGTTCTATTATGTTATTTATATTTTAAAATATAAAATTTTATAACTATACAATAATCAAACACAATAAATGATATGTATTTTCAGTTTCAGTTCTCGTAAAATCACTAAAAATATTCATGTTCAATATAACCAAATCTTATTACTCTAGAATATATTTCAAAACATTCCCGTAATAACATGCAAGGTATCATCTAGTTGCAAATGAGAATAGAGGACCATTCAAAGAACTTAAACCTCCTTTGGCAGTGGTCTTGCTCATAATTGTATTCAATTGTGTATATTTACAATAATGTGTTTGTAAAAGCTGGGAATTACAAAGAAATTAAGGAACGATTGGATAATTAAAATTATTGGCCAAATACTTATATTTCCACCTATCATGGCCTAGACAACAATTCACCTGGAACATTTGGATTGAAATAATCCCAGAAACTCAACTGTAGAAGAATATCATCAGATAAAAATGTGAATGGAAGCAAGTCCAGTTGGCCTAGTGCTTCTAATCTGCTCTGTTGCTTTCGGTTGGATGGTCAATTGGAGTATACATGCCCCATTTTCGTTCTTTTGGTCTCCAAGTATCTCCGATTCTCAGTGGTTATTGGAGTTACCAAGGGCACCCTACCCACAATGCTCAACCCGTAACCCTTCAGACCAACATATTTGGCAGGATTGTTAGTCATCAACTTCATTGAACGGACTCCTAGATCATGTAATATCTACAGAGAATAAGCGAAAATGTCATGACTCCTGGAATACATCAAGAGAATGCCATATGACTTCTATAATAGCAAGGATGCACCAGATAAGATTAGTAACAGCTAATTCATGAAGAGGATGGATAAGCATGTCGGACAAGTCCATCTAAGTGGATTTTTTTTACAGTTGTGCATATTGTATGAAATACGAAAATCAGTTCAATGTGCCCCCGGAAGTCTTTCCTACATAAAAATGAATATGATATACCAAAGGGATAATGCAGATTCTTACCTGTGCACCGATCCCATATTCCCTCGAGTCCACAGGCAGTCCTAGTTCCTCGTTAGCCTCCACAGTGTCACGTCCATCGTCTTGTAAGTTATAAGCACGAAGCTTGTGACCCAGACCAATGCCCCTCCCTTCATGCCCACGAAGATAAACTAGTACACCCCTTCCAGCCTTCTCAATCCTCTCCATTGACATTGCAAGCTGGTCACCACAATCACATCTTGCTGACCCAAAAATGTCTCCTGTGAGACACTCGGAATGGACCCTCACAAGAATATCTTGACCATCTCCAATCTCACCCTGTTGGTTGTTGAATAAGACAAGGATAAAATCAGGTTTTAGGAGGGAAATAAACTACCAGATCTAACAATTACGTCCTACAGAAGCATTATAAGTCTTCAGTATCTTACTTTCACCATTGCGATATGCTCGATCCCATCAATAACAGATCTGTAGCAGTAAGCACGGACATTGCCCCATCTCAAAGGTAAGCGTGCAACAGATGCATGTTCAATTAGTCTGTCTCTTTTTCTCCTATATCTGTAAAAGAATTTCTATGAGCATGCCAACAAGTATTTCATAATAATCATAACAAGAAAAAAGAGGACAATGAAAAATAATAATATTTAGTATTTACATCCTATCAAAAATGCCAAGTCGTTTGTTAAGTGTTATAGGAACTATTAGTGACCTATTAGCCTATATGGCAAGTAACAAAAACCCTCAAGGCTAATACAGGAAGCATCAGGGCTTGGTCAGGGCTGAGAGTTATGTCAAAGAACTTACCTAATCAAGTCAGCAATCGATACGATCTTCAAATTATTCTTTTCAGCAAACACGCGCAGCTTGGGTAAGCGAGCCATGGAGCCATCCTCATCCACAATCTCACAGAGTACTCCGACAGGAGGTAACCCAGCCAGCACAGCAAGATCAACAGATGCTTCAGTGTGTCCAGCTCGTTTGAGAACACCCCCGTCTCTGTACTTCAGAGGGAAAATATGGCCAGGCCGATTGAAATCTTCAGGCTTTGAGTGAGGAGATGCAAGAGTCATGACTGTCTTTGCCCTATCCTTTGCAGATACCCCAGTCATTGTGCCTTCTTTAGCATCCTACACACCATAGCAGATAAATTGCACCTTAGTAGAAAATTTCTATCGCAGAGATGTTTGTTGGGAACAACTAACACCTAGGTTGATTTATTTTCCAGTATTGAATAACGAAATTAGTAAGCTATATGTGCTTCATCAGTTAAGCAAATTAATAAGATAAAAAATTGTTTTGGACTTTTGGTTAGAAGTTGCATATAATGTAGATCAGACAGTATTTGTTCTATAGAACTCCAAGAAAAGAAGGATGATAACAGGGAAGAACAATTTTGCAACAACAACACAGACACACCAAAAAAAAGGTGCCAACAAGTTGCTCAGACCAACATGAAGCTCGTCAAATTGATCTGCGCTTGCACCACAGACCACCATATCTGTGCATTTTTGCTTTTGCAAAGGAAAAGAAATGGTAGAGAGAACAAGCATGCCATATCCATACTTTTGACAAGCAACAGAGAAATTGTTGCCCATATAACACCATAACTACGTAATATAATGCTGAAATATGAATAACAATAGCAGCATACCACAGTAATGGTGAAAGCAGTACATAGCTTCTCCTCATTTTCCTTTGTTGAAACCATCAAAGGAAGGTTCAATCTTTCCAGATCATTTTCTTTCATGCTAACACACGCAATTCCTGTGCTATGCCTTACTATGAAAGCCATAGCCTCTGGGGTAACCAAAGAAGCAGCCAATATAAGATCACCTTCATTTTCTCTTGATTCGTCATCAACAACAATCACAAGCTACAAAGAGGCATCAATGTCAGGAAAATACCATGTTGCAGTAACAGAACTTGTTAGAAAGATCAACAATAACAAATAAGCCATCAAACAAAGAATTGCAAGGCGTACTAACTTTTCCTTGTCGAATGTCCTCAATAGCCTCCGAAATAGATGAGAAGCCATCGGTCGGGCTATCCAGATCAAGTTCAGCATCATCATCTTCGTTTGACAATGTGTCCACAACACATGACAGATCAGTAGAGATGATTTCTGCTGCAACAACGGAGTCCACAGGAATAACAGAGTTTGTGGTTGGATGGCCCTGGGCTCGCACAGAAGTGCTCTTTAGCGACAGCGTGTCATCATTTTCCAAGCAACCATCAGCTGGAAATCCACTATTCTTTTTTAAGGATGCTGCTATCTTCAAGCCCACAGACTTCATGTTGGCATTTCTCGAATTTGTGGGAAAAGAATAAGAAACTGATCCCTTTGCCTGCTTGGAAACATCACTGCCTCTCAAGAACTGCACCCTGCATTCGTACAAACAGGTGAAAATAAAACCTGCAAATCAGTCTCACTCATTCAATCAATTAGGCTTAAAAGACAACTTCAAAAAATTATAGTCATGCTTCTCTAGTTCAGTTCTAGAGCTGTGAAGGTTATATTTCGGTATCTTAAAACGGGGCATTATTTTTGTCATCTTACAACAGAGTTACTACAACCGTACTATCATGTTCGTTCATCAACTAACTGTTCATCACTCCACACTAAAGAGACGCTGACAAAAACCAGTAGACCATTGGTGGGAGCTATCAATCAAACGTACAAAAGCGTGGATTCCTATGCGCACAGTGCCAACAAAGCAAAGCAACCAAGAGGTGTGGCCAGCGCAAGACGAGCAGAGGGAGGGCCGGAGGGGGCTGTGCAGGCGGAGAGAGCTTACGGTTGGCGGCGAAGCACGGCGACGGACGAAGACGACGGCGCAATCGAAGCCATCCCGATGCTCCCCTCCAAGACAAGGACTCAACCTGCTAATCAACGACGGAGAGCGCGAAATCAGCGACCGTACGTCAACATCTCGAACCAAAATATTCAAATTCCGGTCTAATAGACGCGCGAGATCTGAAAACGACAAATCAGCGATTCTTCGTGCTTCGATCTCGAGCCCTGCAGCCTCCAAGGCGCTGGAACGAATTGCCGGGGGGCGGTAATGGCTCTTACCCGTCGGAGGCTTCTCGGCCGAGGTCTCCTGCGGCGGCGAACGAGTAGGAGGAGGGAAAAGAGAGCTTCGATTCGATTTCCTTCTCTGTATTGGATTTGAGTTCTGGTCGTGGTTGGGTGAGTTGATTAGGGATGGGGTTGGTGTGGGTAGAGACTCTGGGGAAGAGGGGAGAGGGGAGAGACAGGGTGCGTGATTTTTTTTTGATTTATAACGTGCAGGTGCAGCCACCAACGCGGCAGGTTCGCACTAGCCGCCTCGAACCTTGCATTTTATTGGGCGGGCTGGCTGGAGCCCGAACCGAAGTGATGTCAGAGGTGACTTCCCTTCACGAAAACGGGAGAAAAATTAAACGTTTTGTCCATGAAGTCTCTAGAGCACAACGATTTGATCCCAAATCGAGAAACACTACAATACGATCTTTATACACGCGAATACGTAACACTCTACAGTATCTACAGTATCCTTACGGTCCCTCGACGGAGCGCCCTGATGCCGCCACGTACCCTCCATGTGCGTGTCAGACTCCTTTTGCGGTCACACCCTGTCGGGGGATGACCCCCAGGTAGTCCCAAGACGGCGAGCCGGACAGGGTGCCTGCCTGCCCGGGCCGGCTACTCCGGCTCGCGCCCGCGGCCGGCTGCTCCAGCCAGCCGGCTGCCCGAAGTCAACCGCGGCGTCCCATCGGACATGCGCGGACGTGACGGCCATCCCCTGGCCACTATTGCTGAATAAGCACGCACTATTCATCCATCATCTACAGTGTATCATCGTCATCCACAGTACCCTTGTCCCCTGGGCGTCGGCTGATAAAAGACCCCAGGGGGCCTCCTCGCCTCAGCAGGCTCTTGGCCGCCCGCTCTCGCTCTCTCGTTTTTTGACTAGTCCATGCTCGCACACGTTCCTTCCCTCTCCTCTGGCTACCACCCCCAATTCCCACCCGACCCCGCGCTTGGCCTGTGGCCGGCCGGCGACCTCCACTTCACCTCCGTTTCCCCCGCTGTCTGCTCGCCTGGTGCTACCTCGCCGTCGCTGTGCCCCGAACGCCGCTCGAGCCCCCCCCCCCCCCCCGCGCTCGGGCCGCGCCTGCGGCACCCCTCCACCCCCGAGCGCCGCCCCGTCGCTCCTCCGCGCCCTCGCGGCTGCGCGCTCCTCCGCCGCGCGTTAGCGCCCCCGCCGTGGGCATGCCTGGTCGCCCCGCTTCGGCCAGCTGCACCGCCCCGGCCCCCGCGCATCCGCTGCCAGGCCCCGGACCACCATCACCATCTCCGGCCGCCCCCCGCGCGCGGTTTCGCCCGAGGCACTGGCCGGCTGGAAAAAGAAAGTGGGCTGGCTGCCAGTGAAAAAAAAGGAGAAAAGGAAAAAGGCCGCCAGCTGTGCCCGCCCGCCCGCGTTGTCACTCGGCCGGCGGCCCTGCCTGCCCGCTTCAGCGCCTGGCCGGCTGCGCCAAGCCGGCTGGGGAGCCGGCCCGGCCGCCCGTCCGCCTCGACGCCTAGCCGGTTGGGCCCGACCGGCTGGGGCGCCCCGAGACCGCCCGGAGGCTCGGGCCGCCTGTGCTACTTGTAGCTTGCGTTGGTATTTTCCCAAAGAGGAATGGATGATGCAGCACAGTAGAGGTAAGTATTTCTCTCAGTTATGAAACCAAGGTTATCAATCCAGTAGGAGAATCACGCAACACCTCGTTAGCAGAACCTGCACACAAACAACAAATCCTTGCACCCAACGCAAACGAGGGGTTGTCAATCCTTCGACGGTAAGTTGCAAGATTAAATTGTATGTGATAGATAGATAGATTGAAACAAAAATACAAAATAAAATAAAGAAAGAAAAAGTGCAGCAAAGTATTTTTAGGGTTTTTAATATATGATTTAGATAGACCCGGGGCGGTGGATAGACACATTACTGTTGGGCAATTGATAGAAAAGCAAATAATCATGACGATATCCAAGGCAATGATCATGTATATAGGCATCACGTCCGAGACAAGTAGACCGACTCCTGCTTGCATCTACTACTATTACTCCACACATCGACCGCTATCTAGCATGCATCTAGTGTATTAAGTTCATAAAAAACGGAGTAACGCCTTAAGCAAGATGACATGATGTAGACAAAGTAAACTCACGCATGAATAAACCCCATCTTTTTACCCTTAATAGCAACGATACATACGTGTCATGTCCCTTTCTGTCACTGGGATTGAGCACCGCAAGATCGAACCCATTACAAAGCACCTCTTCCCATGGCAAGAAAAATCAATCTAGTTGGCCAAACCAAATCAATAGATCGAAGAAGAAATACGAAGCTATAATAATCATGCATAAAAGAGATCAGAAAAGACTCAAATAATATTCATGGATAATCTGATCATAAACTCACAATTCATCGGATCCCAACAAACACACCGCAAAAAGTGATTACATCAGATAGAACTCCAAGAACATCGAGGAGAACATTGTATTGAAGATCAAAAAGAGAGAAGAAGCCATTTAGCTACTAACTATGGACCCGAAGGTTTGTGGTAAACTACTCACGCATCATCAGAAGGGCAGCAAGGTTGATGTAGAGCCCCTCCGTGATCGATTCCCCCTCCGGCGAAGTGCCGGAAAAGGCCCCCAGATGGGATCTCTCGAGAACAGAAACTTGCGGCGGCGGAAAAAGTATTTCGTGGACTCCCCTGTTGGTTTCCCGATTTTTGGGAATTTATAGTGGTGGAATTAGGTCAAAAGAGGCAGAGGTGGGCCCACGAGGCACCAGGGCGCGCCTGCCCCCCCAGGCGCGCCCTGGTGGCTCGTGGCCACCTCCTGGGGCTTCTGACCTTCTCCCAAAGCTTCTAGTGTTGGTTATGTCCAGAAAAAAATCTCCAAAAAGTTTCGTGGCATTTGGACTTCGTTTGGTATTGATATTCTGTAAAACCAAAAACAGGCAAAAAAACAGCAACTGGCCCTGGGCACTAAGTTAATAGGTTAGTCTCAAAAAATGATATATAATTGTTGTAAATGTATATAAAAACATCCAAGATTGATAATATAACAACATGGAACAATCGAAAATTATAGATACGTTGGAGACGTATCAGCATCCCCAAGCTTAATTCCTGCTCGTCCTCGAGTAGGTAAATGATAAAAACAGAATTTTTGATGTAGAATGCTGCCTATCATATTCATCATATTCTTTTTCTTTTATAGCATGGACATTGGACTTGAATGATTCAAAGCAATAGTCTATAATTTGACATGAAGATATAAATATTCAAGCATACTAACAAACCAACCATGCTTTTCAAAATATCAACGCTAAAGAAAGTTATCCCTAGCCCATTATGCTCAATCATTGATCCATTCATGAAACACACTCCATATTAGCTACATCCAATGCACAAGTATGACAATAGTGCTCTCTAGGTTGTGCTTTATAAGAGAAGATGGAGACTCAAATAAAAATAAAAATTGCATAAAAGTAAATAGAGAGGCCCTTCGCAGAGGGAAGCAGAGATTTGCTAATGTGCCAGAGCTCAAGGCTTAAATTAGAGAGATAAAAATATTTTGAGAGGCATGCTTTTCCTGTCAACGAAAACGACCGAGAATTCCCAATATCTTCCATGCTAGACACATCATAGGCGGTTCCCAAACAGAAAGTAAAGTTTATTTCCTTTCCACCATTCTTTCACAATCCATGGCTAGCCGTATCCACGGGTGCCCTCCATACCATCACTTTCCAAGGAATTTTGTTGTTATTAATTTTTGATTCATTGTGGGACTGGGCATCCCTATTATCAGCCACTCTCTCGTGCAATGACAAGTGAATAAACACTCATCATGAGAATAACACACCTAGCATGGAAAATAATGGCCACCCCCTACCGCTTCATGAGCGGTACGGGCACACAAAATGGAATATTATTTTGAAAATTAGAGTTGGCACACGCAAATTTACTTGGAACGGCATGGAAATACCGCATATAGGTAGATATAGTGGACTCATTTGGCACAACTTGGGTTTAAGGATTTTGGATGCACAAACAGTATTTCCGCTTAGTGCAAATGAAGGCTAGCAAATAGATTGAGAAGCAACCAACCAAAAAGCGAAAACGGTCATAAACATGCATTGAACATAACTAACACCGAATAATGCACCATAAGTAGGATATAATTTATTTGCATAACTATTGACTTGATGTGCATGCATAGGGAATCACAAACCTTAACACTAATATTCTTACTAAATCACAATTACTCACTAACATGACTCACATATCATCATCTCCATATCGCAAAACTATTGCAAGGAATCACACTTATCATATCCAATGATCTATATGAAAGTTTTTATTATATCCCTCTTGAATATTCATTACTTTGGGACCAAATTCATATCTTATGCAAATTACCATTACTATCATCAACTCTCAAAAAGATATAAGTGAAGCATGAGAGTGCAAATATTTCTTCAAAATTTCAATCTTATCAACTCTCAAAATATTATAAGTGAAGCATGAGAGTGCAAATATTTCTTCAAAATTTTAATCTTGTCAACTCTCAAAATAATATAAGTGAAGCATGAGAGTTTATTTCTTCAAAATATAGCCACCACCGTGCTCAAAAAGATTTAAGTGAAGCACTAGAGCAACTGCCTAGCTCAAAAAATTTAAGTGAAGCACATAGAGTATTCTAACAAATTATGATGAACGTGTGGCTCTCTCAAAATAGGTGTGTTCAGCAAGGATGATTGTGACAAACTAAAAAGCAAACAAAGAAAACACTCATATAATACAAGACGCTCCAAGTAAAACACATATCATGTGACGAATAAAAATATAGCTCCAAGTAAAATTATCGATGGTTGGTAGAAGAAAGAGGGGATGCCTTCCGGGGCATCCCCAAGCTTAGACGCTTGAGTCTTCCTTGAATATTACCTTGGGGTGCCATGGACATCCCCAAGCTTAGGCTCTTGCCACTCCTTATTCCTTCATCCATCGTGATCTCGCCCAAAACTTGAAAACATCAATCACACAAAACTCAACAAAACCTTCGTGAGATCCGTTAGTATAACAAAACAAATCACTAATTTAAGTACTGTTGCAAACCCATTCATATTTTTTTTGCATTATACCTACTGTATTCTAACTTCTCCATGGCTTATACCCCCCGATACAATCCATAGTTTCATCAAAACAAGCAAGTAGTGCATCAAAAACAGAATCTGTCAAAAACAGAACAGTCTGTAGCAATCTATTTAAAAGCCATACTTCTGTAACTCCAAAAATTCTGAAAAATTAGGACAACGTGGGAAATTCATATACCAATACTGTGTAAAATTTTAGATTTTTCTGACGCTCCAGTACAGAACCAAAATTCCAGCACTGGACACAAAACTTTCTGTTTTTCAAACAGCATCAATTATACTAGGGTGAAGTTTGTTTTAAACCCTGAATTCATACGGCCCGTCGAGAATGAACCCTAACCTCTCAACCCCTGAAATGGACACCCTGTACTCACTAATCCCGGTCTTATCTCAACCTTGGATCAGTTCATACTTGTTTGACGCATCGCGAAAGTAACAATCCCGGCCGGGATCGCTCTCTACTCTCACTGACTACATGGGTCCACCTGTCATGTTCATCTTATCTCCTCCGACAACTATTTCGCATGTCTTGTCGCGCTACAGCCATGTGATACGTCGTCTGTCGCGACCTCGCTCTACAGCCCTGTTCTAGGGTCGCGCTGTGAGGAGTCTCGTTATGCTGCGTTCCGGCTTCGCCGTTGTAGCGCCCGTCCGCCACGGCATCAACAGATGGCACAGCCGCGTGTTTCGATCGGCTGCATCGACAACATGGTCGGTCGGCAAGCCGGTTTTGGTTCTACCTAAAACGCAAAATCAATTCACCGGTAGTAGATAGACGTACGTTCTATTCAAAGCTAGCTCGGAAGCAGGTAAGTAGTTTGATTGATTTCTCTAGCAGCAGCCAGCAGTACGTGCGCGTCTAGCGCATAGACGTACGTACGTGAACCTCGCTCTGGCCTCTGGCTACCACTACCAGGAACCCGGCATGCCGGTTGTCCAACACAGCGAACAGGTTCTGCGGCATCAAGGCCAGCCGCGCAGAACGAGCACGTCAATAGTGAACGCACGTTGCCGTAGCATCCGTCCGGCAGACCCAGTTCGGCGAAGGCCCTGAAGGCGCTGCTAGAGGCCATGGTGCAGCATGGGAGCGCGTGGTGCCAGGAGCACACGGCATACCAGTCATGGGCTCATGACTCCAGAAGGCCCCAGCATCCTTGGGTTTGGGCGCGGCGCGGGCAGCAGCGCAACCGACTTAATTACGAGTCGTCGTCGGAGCGGCTCCTCCGACGAGGTCCAGGACGGAGAGAGATGGCGCAGTGAGGACGACGCTGCGGGCGGGGCCTTCTGGACAGCTGCGGGTGCACTGGTGGCCACGATGCCGGGGCGGCGGCGCCTACGCGCCTCGCTTCAGTACAGGAATCACTACAGCGGCGGCTGCTGGTTCGCGTGGCCGTCCGCCATGGCCGACGCACTCCCGCACACGGACAAGCAAGCTGCTGGAGGCCAATGTACAGAAGGGGAGGATTGGGACAGAGGAGGGATATAACAGGTGGGCCAACATAGTCGGTGAGAGTAGTGATTGATCCCGGCCAGGATCGTTGTTTTCCCGGTCCACCAAATGGATACAGGGTTCATATTGAATGGGATCAGTGAGTTTAGGGTATCAATTTCAGGGATTTAGAAGTGAGGGTTCGTTAGCATCGTGCTCTACAACCTCAGGGTTTAAAATAGACTCCACTCATTATACTATCTTCCAAATCATCCTAAAGGCTTTACTTGGCACAAACACTAATTAAAAACACAAAAACACAATCATAACAGTAGCATAATTGTGAAAACACACAATAACAGAAACAAAAGGTAAAAATTTATTTTATTCATTGGGTTGCCTCCCAACAAGCGCTATTGTTTTATGCCCTTAGCTAGGCATAATGCATAGTTTCAAGTATTGTCATCTTTCAAGTTGATTCCATAAGTGCCCCTCATAACGGATTCATATGGTGCTTTAATTCTTTTCCTAGGGAAATGTTCCATACCCTTTTTTAATGGAAATTGAAATTTTATATTCCCTTCTTTCATGTCAATAACAGCACCTATGGTTCGTAAGAACGGTCTACCAAGTATTATGGGGCAAGAAGAATTGCATTCAATGTCAAGTACAATAAAATCAACGGGCACATAGTTCCTATTTGCAAGAATAAGAACATCATTAATTCTACCCAAAGGCTTTTTAATAGTGGAATCCGCCAAGTGCAAATTAAGAGAACATTCATCTATATTGGTAAAGCCTAGCACATCACATAGAGATTTTGGAATTGTGGAAACGCTAGCACCTAAATCACATAAAGCATTGCACTCATATTTTTTAATTTTAACTTTAATGGCGGTTTTCCATTCATCATATAATTTTCTAGGAATTGAAATTTCTAGTTCTAGTTTTTCTTCTAACGCTTTCATCATTGCTTCTACGATGTGTTTAGTAAAAGTCTTGTTTTGCTCATAAGCGTTGGGTGAATTTAACATGGATTGTAACAAACAAATGTACTCAATCAATGAACAATTATCATAATTAAAATCTTTGTAATCCAAGAGAGTGGGCACATCACTAGTTAAAGTTTTTACCTCTCCAAACCCACTTTTAGCAATTTTCTTATCAAGATTTTCACCCTCCGAATTATGGGGACGCTCTTTAGCTAAAGTTGACTCTTCTTCAGTCCCCTTTTCATCAATTTTAATTTTGCTAAAAAAAGAATCAATAGATAAAACACCAATCATTTTAATATCCTCATCATTACTATGATAGAAACCGGGAGGAATCGCTTTTTCTAAAAATTCTCGTTTAGCTTTTAGCATGGCGGTTCTTTTCTTACTCTCATCCATGGAGACATATAAAGCTTTAATTGACTCATTAATATCAATTTTGGGTGGCATAATTTTAGTCTTAAGATTTTCCACATCATGAATAATTCTATCAATGCTCCTAGACATATCATCAAGTTTACTCATTTTTTCTTCTATCGTAGTGTTAAAAACTTTTTGAGCATTAATAAATTCTTTAATATTACTTTCAAGATCAGAGGGCATCCTATTATTATTATAAGGATTACCATAGGAATTTCCATAATTATTAGAGGAATTTTCAGGGAACGGCCTAGCGTTGAAATTACCTCTATAAGCATTATTATTAAAATTGTTTCGCGAGACAAAATTCACATCTACGGGATCATTATTTTGCTCAATCAAAGTGGACAATGGCACATCATTAGGATCAATAGGAGCATTTTTGCTAGCAACCAATTTCATAAGCGCATCAACTTTATCACTCAAAGTATTAATTTCTTCAACAGAATTCACTTTTTTACTAGTAGGAACTCATTCAGTATGCCATTGTGAATAGTTTGCCATAATATTATCAAGCAATTTAGTAACTTCTCCCTAAGTAATTTCCAAAAAAGTACCACCCGCGGCGGAATCTAAAAGATTTCTAGAGACAAAATTTAATCCCGCATAAAAAATTTGTATGATCATCCATAAATTTAAACCATGAGTAGGGCAATTTCTTATCATTAATTTCATCCTTTCCCAAGATTGGGCAACATGTTCATGGTCAAGTTGCTTAAAATTCATAATTTTATTTCTAAGTGAAATAATTTTTGCGGGAGGAAAATACTTAGTAATAAAAGCATCTTTACACCTATCCCAAGAATCGATACTATTTCATGGTAAAGATGAAAACCAAATTTTTGCACGATCCCGCAATGAGAATGGGAATAATTTTAATTTCACAATATCATTATCCACATCTTTTTTCTTTTGCATATCACACAATTCTACGAAAGTGTTTAGATGGGATGCAGCATCTTCATTAGGACTATCAGAAAATTGTTCTTTCATAACAAGATTTAGCAAAGCGACATTAATATCACAAGTCTCCGCACTAGCGGCGGGAGGATCAATTGGAGTACTAATAAAATCATTATTATTAGTATTGGAAAAATCACACAATTTTGTATTTTCTTGAGACATCGTGGCTACACAAACAAGATAACAAGCAAGCAAACAAGAAAAGGCAAACGGAAAATATTTTTGTATTTTTGTAAAAAAAAACTTTTTAGAAGTGGGGGAGATGAAAACGAGAGGCAAATAAAATAAATGCAAAGAGATGAGAGTTTATGCAAAGGTACTTGATAGATGTTGATGATGTCTCCCCGGCAACGGCGCCAGAAATTCTTCCTGCTACTTGTAGCTTGCGTTGGTATTTTCCCCGAAGAGGAAGGGATGATGCAGCACAGTAGAGGTAAGTATTTCCCTCAGTTATGAAACCAAGGTTATCAATCCAGTAGGAGAATCACGCAACACCTCGTTAGCAGTACCTGCACACAAACAACAAATCCTTGCACCCAACGCAAACGAGGGGTTGTCAATCCTTCGGCCGTAAGTTGCAAGATTAAATTGTATGTGATAGATAGATAGATTGAAACAAAAATACAAAATAAAATAAATAAAGAAAAAGTGCAGCAAAGTATTTTTAGGGTTTTTAATATATGATTTAGATAGACCCGGGGGCCATAGTTTTCACTAGAGGCTTCTCTCAAGAAAATAGCATACGGTGGGTAGACAAATTACTGTTGGGCAATTGATAGAAAAGCAAATAATCATGACGATATCCAAGGCAATGATCATGTATATAGGCATCACGTCCGAGACAAGTAGACTGACTCCTGCTTGCATCTACTACTATTACTCCACACATCGACCGCTATCCAGCATGCACCTAGTGTATTAAGTCCATAAAGAACGGAGTAACGCCTTAAGCAAGATGACATGATGTAGACAAAGTAAACTCACGCATGAATAAACCCCATCTTTTTACCCTTAATAGCAACGATACATACGTGTCATGTCCCTTTCTGTCACTGGGATTGAGCACCGCAAGATCAAACCCATTACAAAGCACCTCTTCCCATGGCAAGACAAATCAATCTAGTTGGCCAAACCAAATCAATAGATTGGAGAAGAAATACGAAGCTATAATAATCATGCATACAAGAGATCAGAGAAGACTCAAATAATATTCATGGATAATCTGATCATAAACTCACAATTCATCGGATCCCAACAAACACACCGCAAAAAGTGATTACATCAGATAGAACTCCAAGAACATCGAGGAGAACATTGTATTGAAGATCAAAAAGAGAGAAGAAGCCATCTAGCTACTAACTATGGACCCGAAGGTCTGTGGTAAACTACTCATGCATCATCGGAAGGGCACCAAGGTTGATGTAGAGCCCCTCCGTGATCGATTCCCCCTCCGGCGGAGTGCCGGAAAAGGCCCCCAGATGGGATCTCTCGAGAACAGAAACTTGTGGCGGCGGAAAAAGTATTTCGTGGACTCCCCTGTTGGTTTCCCGATTTTTGGGAATTTATAGTGGTGGAATTAGGTCAAAAGAGGCAGAGGTGGGCCCACGAGGCACCAGGGCGCGCCTGCCCCCCCAAGCGCGCCCTGGTGGCTCGTGGCCACCTCCTGGGGCTTCTGACCTTCTCCCAAAGCTTCTAGTGTTGGTTATGTCCAGAAAAAAATCTCCAAAAAGTTTCGTGGCATTTGGACTTCGTTTGGTATTGATATTCTGTAAAACCAAAAACAGGCAGAAAACAGCAACTGACACTGGGCACTAAGTTAATAGGTTAGTCCCCAAAAAATGATATATAATTGCTATAAATGTATATAAAAACATCCAAGATTGATAATATAACAACATGGAACAATCAAAAAATATAGATACGTTGGAGACGTATCAGCCTGCCAGAGGTCACCTCCGCCCCGTCTGTGCCAAAAGCGATGTGAGCTCCCCATCCGCATATCTTTGCACCGTGCACACAAAACGGATAACCCCGAGCGACCCTCGGGGGCTATCTCCGCATTTTTCCAGCTGCTTTACTGTTCACCCCGGCGTCAGCTAGTCTTGGCCCGGGGGCTGGCCGTTTGGCCCGATACGTTCTTCCCCGCAGACGGCATAGTAGTGTGCACGGTACCGAAGGCCCACTCTTCGCCTCAGCCATAGACCGGCTCCCGGCTGTCCGGCTAGCGAGAGCAAAAGATGGAGGTCACCCCATGCGAAAAACGTCCGGGGAAGAAAACGGCTTGGGCGACCCGGTCGTTTCCTTTATGTGTATCTGCTCGGTTGAATCTGCTCCCCGGAGTCCGAGTACTGTGCGCTCCACCCTGTGGCCCACTCTTCGCCTCAGCTACAGACCGGCTCCCGGCTGTCCGGCTGGCAAGAGCAAAAGCCAAAGAGCGGGGGGGGGGGGGATGAAAAAGACTGAAGAGGGCTCGGACGAAACCGAGTCGGCACCCCTCTGCATAAAACTTGCGCTGCCAAAGCTAAATATTTGATATATCTGCACTGACTAACTTTGTCTTTCACATAACCATTTTCCGTGGGGAACCCGCCCCCTCGCCCGGAGGCTACACCCAGTGGGTGCGCCGGCGTGCCCCGCTGGGAAAATGCCACGCCGGTCGCAGGCCCGCTGCCGGCTGCCACCGGCATCCTCGACGCCACCGTATGCTCCGACAACAGCGAAGACCCTCCGCCCAACTCTTCGAGTCGCCCGGAGGCTCGGAGGCTACACCCAATGGGTGCGCTAGCGTGCCCCCACTAGAAGCAAGCCGCGCCGGCTGCAGCTCGCAGCCGGCTGTCATCGATGACCTCTGCTCCAACAACAGCGAAAACCCTCCGCTCGACTCTCCAAGTCGCCCGGAGGCTCGGAGGCTACTGTCGGGGGGATGACCCCCGGGTAGTCCCAAGATGGCGAGCCGGACAGGGTGCCTGCCTGCCCGGGCCGGCTGCTCCGGCTCGCGCCCGCGGCCGGCTGCCCGAAGTCAACCGCGGCGTCCCATCGGACATGCGCGGACGTGACGGCCATTCCCTGGCCACTACTGCTGAATAAGCACAAACTATTCATCCATCATCTACAGTGTATCATCGTCATCCACATTACCCTTGTCCCCTGGGCGTCGGCTGATAAAAGACCCCAGGGGACCTCCTCGCCTCAGCAGGCTTGCGGACGCTCGTTCCCGCCTCTCTCAGTTTACCAATGTAACCCTGGGGGATCGGGCTATAAGACCCCCAGGAGGCCTCCATGCAGAGGGTCGAGCCTAGTTGATACACCACGCACACACGCACCCACTCACAGGGGAGGTAGAACGGAGGCCTAGCCCCTTCTTCCTCCTCCGCCCAAACAGCTCCAGGAGCAACCTTGTAGCCCTTGTGCTTATCATCCCATTCGGCAAGACTAGGGGTGTTACCTCTCCAGAGGGCCCCGAACCTGGGTACGCCTTGTGTCTCGCGCACGCGTGTGCCAACCTCGCTTCCAGAGCCCACCGGCGTCCTCACGCAGCCCCCACTTTTAACCATCTTATGGCATCTGTCGTGATTTCACCAGGACACACCCATGCCATTTCTGGATAATAACCCGCGCTCCACCAGTCCGACATCGGTGTGATTTAGCTGTTTGGTCCGTTCCGACCTTGCACATTCATTTCGTCGCCCCCCACCTAGTTGATGAGTTCGTCTTGCTCGAAGACGATGGCGTCGAGTTGCGGTGCGAGGTGATCGCCGCCGCGGCTTGGAGAGGATAGGCTCGCGCGCGGGTGATCTAGCGCGGCTTGGACTCCATTCTCGTCGCCCGACGACTCAGTTCGTGCGATGGGGATACGGCGGCCTGACGACGGCCCCCTCCCGCAGTACGGTGAGCTACAATGCAGCTCAAACTCTGTCGATTTCGTGCACTTGGAGATAAATTTATAGCATTTGGCCCTCGTTTCTTAAGTTTTTATGAACATGCATGACAGATTAGAGCTTGTATGGCTAGGGTTTGCTCTGCTGCTTAGGGTTTTGGCCGGCTGTATGAAAATTTCAATTTTTACTTCTCTGATAGATGAAGCTAGTGATTTCTACACCATAGAACTTGTTTATGGTGGATACTTTTTCGGAACTGGAGCTAATAGGTCGTATCTAAAAGGCCTATTTTGATTTCTGTGATGCTTCAGAGACTACATTTTCAATGTTGGAAGATTTGATAGAGGAGTTGGGGTATGAGAGTGCAGAAAGAGTGAAAACATATTTGTTGCTTCCAGGAATGCAAATCAATGAGCAAGGACTGAATCATATTAAAGACAACAATGACACCTCCTGCATCATCAGGGGATTTGTTAGAGAGGGGCACATATATGTTATGTTTTATCTTCATGAGAACACCATGTGTGCTAATAATTGGGAGAAAGATGATGTGGTTGACAACCCTGTTGAGTCCAATGAAGAGCATAAGGGGGGCTGTGGAGGATAGTAATTTGGATCAGTGTGTTAGCCTGGTATGTGTTAATGATGGCACAAGCAATTTAGTAGTAGCTGAGGAACAACCAAGTAGTAGTGCAATCCCAACCACAAGAGCAAGAAACAAGAAGAACAAGAAGGAGTGATAAGTGAGTTTGAGTCAGAGGATTCAAACTATGTTCTTGATGATTTGGTTGGCAGTGAATATGATTGGAGGATGGGGATGACAACCTAATCCATAAATATTTCATAGGTGATGAAGAAAAATAAGGGAGATTCAAAGGTAAAGGAAAGCAGCTGGAAGAAGATATGAATTCAGATGATGAACTATGTGACTTTTCTGATTCAGATGATATTTGAAAAATATCCAACGTGTATCGAAAAAATGTTTCATGTGTGCTTTAAAAATTTATATTTTGTACTTAAAAAAAAGTAGACATGTGTTGGAAACAAAGAAAACTGATAAAATCCGATAAAGAAACATATGAAACAAAGAAAACCAAAAGTAAAAAAACAAAGAAATAAAACCAAAAACCAATGAGAAAACCAAAGAAAACGAGAGTAAAATGAAAAGTAAAAACCATAGAAAAAAAGAAAAAACCAAAGAAAACCGGTCGGGCCTCGAACCTACTGCTAAATGGGCCAGCCCGCTCGTGGTCGCCCAGAGACCTGGAGGAATCGGTCGGGCGACACACAGCTAAAGTTCTCGCAGAAGGCAGCGAATCCGATAGCTACGGCCCAGTTTAGCCCACGTCGAAGTCTCTCGCCCAGATCGGGGGTTTATGTCTCCTTCCCTGCTGAGAAAAGAAGCAGCTCGTGGCAGCTCCCTGCAAAAACCCTAGCTTTACCTCCGCCACCAAGCGCCTCCACGATGAAGCTCGTCAGGTAACCAGTGCTCCTTGTTCGACCTTTTTTCTAGGATTCAGTTTCGATTTCCCTGGAATTTACTGATTCTTCCGGTGCAATTTTTCGCCCAAATTGGTGCGGATTTGGGTGGCCTGCAGATTCTTGATGAAGCTGAACAACGAGACGGTGACCATCGAGCTCAAGAATGGCACCACCGTTCACGGCACCATCATCGGTATGATGCGCACCGATCTTTACTGAGAGAACTAGATTTTTTTTGGTTCGATGCATTTCGTGACGGCGCCAGCGCCGTGTTGCCTGTTTGCTATGGCTTTTAAGAAGCCACTTGATTTTCTGTGCAAAGCCTCTGTCTCTGTCATTGGAATCCATGGACATAGCAGGGCTGTTTGTTGGTCTTCAGTGCTGTCATCTGCTTGCTGCCATGTCGAGCTAGTGTGCACTTAGCCTTCCTTTTAGTCGAATCCTGCAGCTGTCTGTTTTTTTTTTTTTGGTTAAGCTTTTTTGTGTATCCCTTAATTTTGCATCTATTCGTAGTTTACTTACTCAGGTTACTAGTAGTAGTAGGAAATTCTGATGGGAATTTTTTGATTAATTTCTCGCAGTATCCTGATTTCAGTAGGTAATGTTGCTTATGTCGTGGTAAACCAAACATAGATTGGATAACTGTTGAGTGATGAGAAGATGTTGATGACCAGATGATTAGGTTACCGGATGTTGAAATGGAAATGGCAAAGAAAGTATCAAATGAAACCTAAAATGTACTCCCTCTGTTCACAAATATAAGATATTTTGGATATTTCAATATGGACTACATATTGACTGAAATGAGTGAACAAACACACTAAAACGTGTCTATATACATCTGATTCAGAAAAAGGTTAGAACATCTTATATTTGTGAATTGAGGGTGTATTTTCTTACTGAATTACCCTTTTCATGTTTTGAATCCCTGGTGGAATATATTAGGTTTTGTAGGAAAACTTCAGGCGGACAGTTTTCTATGCCTTGCTAAGTAAGCTTTAATAGTGTGTATTTTGACATTCGTTCTATAGAATTACTCTGTCTGTAACTTGATACAAGGTAATATAGCATGTTAAATAAACTCAGCATGTGCTAGCTGTACTTTCCTTCATGTTGCCACATGCTTGGTTCTGCAAATCTTTTCATGGTTGATTGTTTAGTCTTGTTTTCCACGTCCATTTAAAGTTACATGCTCTTGGTTGAGACTGCAGCATCTATAGGTTCCATAGTCCCTGTATATGCCTGTCTAATAGACAGGCATGATAAATCTGGTGACTGAGAGCATGTTAAATCATTTTATAGATTTAATTGTGTTTGTTAAGATGTTAAGCTAGTTAATTGAAATGTATTCTGCAAATGCAATTCTGTGCAGTAAAAATGCTAAGAATATAATGTTTCCTTCATGAGCTGGCATCGTTTGAGAGCATGGTTAATAGTATAGCCAACTGCTGGCTCTGTCTAGTAGTCATGTCATCTATAGCCTAACTAAAAACCAACCCATATAATAGTTAACTATAGGCATTTTCTACTTTATCACTACCTGGCCCTTCTCCTTCTCTGACAGTGCTTCTTGCAGCCTGTGCTGAGCTAGCTACTAATTTATAGCCCGCTTCTCTTCTCTCTCCTCCAACTCATCATAAATATGATATGGCACCTCTTATGTCATCCTATTATACTTGCTCTGATATAGCAATGAACAGTTTACTATGTTATGAAGTTCTAACGACTTCAGATAAGTAAAGTTGATCTTCCTTTTTGAATAATAACATCTGCAGGCTGAGATAGTCATGCCGGTTATTGATTTCAAGAATGTCCTCAAATACGTTGCATATCATATCCCATTTATCGGATCTTGTTAGAGACCAGCTATCGATTCACTTCTCTCAATCGCGAATTCGAATTACAAGCTTGATACAGGAGGAATTGCTAGACTTCAGAGAACAAGGAGGAAGAGGGAGAGAGGAGGAAGAAAGGTAGGGGGGTGCCAGGGAAGCCGCCGTTGCCGTGATCCAAGCCCGGATGATTTCCTGCTGCTTCCCGAGCTGGTACTTGTAGTGCCTGTGGCGCATCTTCAGGTCCGGCCCATGTACAAGAGTGGCTTGGTGGGCTTGCTGCCTTCGTAGTATTTTGGGTCGTTGACATCCCCTCCTCCTTAACAACTGGCTTGCCCCCAAGCCGGTGCTCGTTCTCTTCTGGCTCCGCAAAATCCAATCCTCCTGGGTCCCACTGCTCGCAAGAAGAAGTTGCATGTTGAACTGATTGTATGAACTGCCATATCAGGATAAAAACTATGGGATAATCTTCAGTTATGGATCTCATTGCATGTAAGCCACCACAGGTAGTAGAGCTCTCAGAAATATATGGCATCTGTTCTTGTAGGTTTTTGGTGTTGTTATGGGCTAACCAAAACAGAGTAGCGGTGAGACCTGCATCTGGTCCCCAAGAGAAGCACCACCAATAGCTTGACAAGGTACTGCAATGATCAGTAAAGGTCCAAGATTGAGTCAATTCCCAAAGAACTCCAGTGAGATGCCGAAACGCCGAATTAGTTCGCATATAGCTTCTGAATTTTTTAGGAAGATTTAGACGCTCATGTGATCCTTCAATGGTGAGCTGCATATATCTTGTAGTCCACACAACATAAGGAGCAGCTCTTGCGGATATAATGAAGGTCACCGGGAACTGATCACCAATGTAGAGATCACAAGCAGCAGTAGAAGAACCATAATCACAAGGAACTTCTTGAATAAAGCCGGAGCAATTCAAATTCACATACCCAAGTCGTTGCTGCTCATTCGTGAATGGAACTGTTGGAAGGAGCCAGATGGCTTTGCACCTGTGATCAAATACCTCTCGTTCAATTCCAGTGGCCCGTAGCTTCTCAAACTGTACATATGGATGCCCATGGCTGTCATTCAAAGTGACGCTGATGGAGTAAGAGTACAGATATGATGCAAGATGTCCAAAAGACCATGGTTTACTGCTCCACTGAATAAACTAGAAAAATCTGCAATGGGGAATAATGTAACATTTCTTGCAGTTTGTTTTCATCCTTGGCTGATGGTCAGGTGTAGGAAAACTGCGTATGGCAGCATGCTCCTGTACTTGATATTTCGTAGGAATTTCAGCGGTACTCTCCCTGTTGCAGATGTCCTCTTGTTGTTCAGGTCTAGCCTCACAGGAAAAATGCAGTGCACTGTCCTGTATTAAAATGCCTTTACTGCAGTTATCTTCAGCAGTGGATTTGAGCATGTCGTCGACATTAGTAACAGTAAGATCATTTCGATAACCAGGTACAGAGCGTACTAAATTGATCAAGCAAGAGTTATCAACTGGCAGCTGAACAGCATCTTTAAAGAAGTTTCCCACCTTCATGGAACATGCAGATTGGGATTCTGGGTCAGTATGTTCACTGTTGTTGAAATTCCAAGCAACAACAACAACAACAACAACAAAGCCTTTAGTCCCAAACAAGTTGGGGTAGGCTAGAGGTGAAACCCATAAGATCTCGCGACCAACTCATGGTTCTGGCACATGGATAGCAAGCTTCCACGCACCCCTGTCCATGACTAGTTCTTTGGTGATGCTCCAATCCTTCAGGTCTCTCTTTACGGACTCTTCCCATGTCAAGTTCGGTCTACCCTGGCCTCTTTTGACATTATCAGCACGCTTTAGCCGTCCGCTATGTACTGGGGCTTCTGGAGGCCTGCGCTGAATATGTCCAAACCATCTCAGACGATGTTGGACAAGCTTCTCTTCAATTGGCGCTACCCCAACTCTATCTCGTATATCATCATTCCGGATTCGGTCCTTCCTTGTGTGGCCACACATCCATCTCAACATGCGCATCTCAACATGTTGTTGAAATTCCAAGAAATCAAACAATTTGCCTGTATCGCAAAGGTTCTATTGCAAGAAATAGCCTTCAATTCTACCGTACTGAAACCTGCAGAGACATCCAATGCTCGGAGCTGGAGTGCGTACTGCAAGTGACTCCTGGCGCTCTGCACCTCTGCATTATATGGTGCACAATCGGGGAAACACTGTTGTCGCTGAAACTGTATAAACTGAAGATCATTTTTGCTTGACAGTTCTGCACTCAAAGTACCTGTGTTCTGCACACTCTGAAATAGATGCACAACCATAGTAGCATGCTGAATGTAGTGAGCGGGTTTGGCATGAGCAATAGCATCTATCTTTGTTTGGTGAGTAGGTTTCCAGACACGGCTAATGTTCCATCTCTCTAACCAGTCGAAGGCTGAATTGGGATCCCTCGTTATACTGAAAGTGAAAAACCTCCACCAGAATCGGTGAAGCTAGAAGCTTGCGAGCAAATACATTTGAAGTTGACCTCTCTCTCCATGCATCCTGTTTAGCGCTCACGGATTTCTGTTTGACAAACTTCCAACTGAATTGAATTGCATCACCAGAAAGGTTGACATTGCTCTGTACAAGATGGCCACAAATCAGCGCCTAAAGTCGTATGATTCCTTTCAATGCACGGAATGCCCGGTGTGCCAGGTAACCTCCGAAGGCAGCTTGGGTCTTGACGGCTGCTTGTTCTTCCTTCAACCTGTCCGGATCATTGGGTAACGCATCAGACCTGACAGTGCTCTGCTTCTCCAAGTCATGGTTCACCTCGGGCTGCCCCGCTGCTTTGCCTTGGAAGGTCGAATTATTGCAGTCCAGAATAGTGTCACCTCGAGTATACTGAGTAGGAGATAGCCATTCTTGCAGTTCACACTTCGTCCTCGGTTGGTGGTCCGGTGGCCACAACACATATCCAGAATCACTGGAGATGCAATAGTGAGCTACGCCATGGAACAGAACGGTGTTGATCACATCCAGCTGCACTGGAATAGGGGGCGGCCATGGGTGCTGCTTGGTTCCTTGCCGTCCTGGCAGCAGGCACCAGGTTGTGCTCTTTGCTACATGGTGAGCGCCATAGTTCAGGGCGGATAGATGCTTCACCCAGTCGCTTGCAGTGACGGGGCTTTCTGTCGAGCACCTGGTCGGCGTTGGTGTAGTGGGGTTGTTGGGGGCGACGAGGATGACGCCGTGGTCCAACTCGCTTGTCCCTGGAGTGGAGGTGTCGAAGGCGAACAGTGGTGAGGTATCCAACTCCTGTACGCCGGCCTTGGGGTCGATGTCGATGGTGGTCGCCACGGGAGGGACGACCTCCTTGTTGAGAGAGGTGCTGGTGCTGATGGTGGGCGGTGCCCACGCGGATGTGAGCTGCTCGACCTCCTTGTCATTGATGTCGACGGCGAGCTCGGGGCGCACGGTTCTAGTGGCGTCGTGGACCTCGTCGACGTGGGTGACGGCGATGACCTGAGTCGAGCATTCCGTCGAACAGGTGTCTGGCACCATCTCGATGGAAGCAGGGAACGCGCCAGGGGTGAGCTCCATGGTCTCCTGGGCCTTGGTGGTGGAGGAAGAGGTGTCGGGGACGACCGCCGGGACACTGGAGTCGTCGGTGAGGCCGTCATCTGCTGCCGTGGCCATGGGACACGCCGGCTGCAGGGTCGAGACGCTCGTGAGGATCTTCAACATCAGCGCGAACTGCCTGTCCACGGCGTCGTAGCGCGCCATGGTCCGCGCGTGGTAATCGTCCAGGTAGGCCTTCAGCTCCGGATGCATGGTGGTGGAAGGAATTGATGAACTGAGAAAAAAATTGGACAAAAATTGGACGAACTCGGGAGGATTTGTGGCGAATCGGAAGGGTGGAAGGAGGCTCTGATGCCACGATGTTAGAGACCAGCTATCGATTCACTTCTCTCAATCACGAATTCGAATTACAAGCTTGATACAAGAGGAATTGCTAGACTTCAGAGAACAAGGAGGAAGAGGGAGAGAGGAGGAAGAAAGGTAGGGGGGTGCCAGGGAAGCCGCCGTTGCCGTGATCCAAGCCCAGATGATTTCCTGCTGCTTCCCGAGCTGGTACTTGTAGTGCCTGTGGCGCATCTTCAGGTCCGGCCCATGTACAAGAGTGGCTTGGTGGGCTTGCTGCCTTGGTAGTATTTTGGGTCGCTGACAGATCTCACTTCATTAGTACTTTTTGATGTTTCCTACCTGTGATATCTACACAACACAATCACTCGAAATTTGTACTGGTTGTAAACCACATGTTAAGGTTGTAGGAAATATTATTTTGGATTTTCAACTTTTTTCAAGTTATTGAGTATCTAATGTGAACATATAGGAGTTTTGCTGGAACAGAGTTCGAAAATGGCATGAGTTGTGTTGTTTTAAAGTAGTGGATTCTGGTTTCAGAAGTGCTAGTCTTGCATTCATATCCATATTTAGTTACAATTAATCTGTCTGCCAGTCCTTTGATATAATTTTCTTTCTCATCATTTTGTATTATGGCCTGTAATCATCCTGAAGTGTATTCAGTAGTAGTGTATGCCAGTGTCCTGAATTCATGCCTATTTTGTAGGTGTCGACATCAGCATGAATACTCATCTGAAGACTGTGAAGCTCACACTGAAAGGAAAGAATCCTGTTACCCTTGACCACCTTAGTGTGAGGGGAAACAACATTCGTTATTACATGCTTCCTGACAGCTTAAACCTGGAGACGTTGCTGGTTGAGGAAACACCAAGGGTGAAGCCTAAGAAGCCTACTGCAGGTTTGATATTAGTGTCTTTCTGTGTTTTATTTAGTTTATTATGTACTATCACTGGCGCCGTTCTCTGAACACTCCTTCCTTCATCTGAATGCAGGGAAACCTATGGGTCGTGGGCGCGGCCGTGGTCGTGGGCGCGGTCGTGGCAGGGGGCGCTGAGCTATGTTATACCTTGGAAATTTTGCACTGCATGCTTGTGTGCAGTGTAATCTGGTTTCTTACTTGTACGGAGCAATATTCTTATTAGAGCCAAGACGTTGATATTGGCTGTACCCAGCTGTTCTTGATGTGGAATTATGTTGTTGGTGTTTGACTGATGTTCTAAAGTGTGCTAGCTTTATATTGCGATTACTGTGTCATGATTCCCATTTCTATGAACTTTATTTGGATGCTTAACAATTTTATTCATTTTCTCTATTTTTAACAATAATTTGGTATGTCCCAAGCAAGTGAGAGACGAAGTATTGAGTAATATCCGAGGAAGTTGAACAATGGTTGTGCGTTGGACGCAGAGTATGTGATCACGAGCTCACAGGGTCTGGGTCTCACACCCGTCCAGGATAGCGTCGTGATTCGGTGAATTAAATGAAGCTGGCAGACTGCGGGTCCATGTGGGACAAGAAAATTCCAATACACGACCGGATACAGGCGCTCGACACTATACTTCACATGACGTGCATCTCGGGACTGACTCGCGGCAGAGATAACGAGCATACAGGCGCTCGAGCTCACATAAGTACTTTCGATGTGACTATTGCTATTGGACGAATATTAAATGCATCATCAACAACAGCAACCACAAATAGCGTGGACAAATATTGAGCAATGGAAGGAACATACTTTTGCTGCTATTGGCCAAATATTGCGACATGGATCAGGGCAATTACTGCACAGCCATGTCTGTAGTCTACAAAGCATTATTACATCGAACAAATGAATATCCACACCATTTCATTTAGTTACAGACACAAATGGACAGAAACTATAGATGTTTGCTTTACAGAAAGATTGCACAGTGTAGACAAGCACCATTGATGAACATTTGCTCACTGATTACACCGTCAATGGCTGAAGCAACAACCCAGGCAGCTGTTTTCAGTCTCACATGATAGGACTTGGTCGTAAACTTGCTTAACTGCAGCAGCCACCTGCTTGAGAGGACGAGCCAGCACCACCTCCAGATGCGTTGGGGACAGCATAGCCAACTTTGATTCCGTAGGACTGCGGCAAATACGGAAAGAACATTATGCATTGAGAACATAGTTTGGGGGAGAGCACCCCTTACGATCAGGCCTAGCCAATTAGCGCTACATGAAATGAAAACAACTATACTTGTTTCAGAATCAAGCAGAAGAGATGTTCTTCTCAGAAGAATGAAGGTAAATCAAACATTGGTTTCATATTCACCAACACTACTGAAGGACAAAAAGCTGCATTTATGGGGTATAGAATGGAACCTTATCACTAAACAAACAGATAGTAAGATGGAACACAAGGAGCTGCCAATGACAAATGAACAAACGGCACAAAGCAAAAAATACAGGAGACAAAGAAAGGGAGAATATAACTGGAGACTCATCTAATCACCTATCCACACTCATCCCCTGATGCTTAGATGATCAAATGCCAAGAGAAGCACATGATCACACTTCTACCCTAACACAGAAAAGTTTGTTGACCTGCCCAAGTACACCTGTCCTCCAACCAAAAACTTAAATGCTTACAACCTGATAAGATGCCCTCTAGACATTAACAAGATATATATGGATCCACAGTTCCACATTTTTTAGATCTCTTGGGTCTCACATGGTACAAGCAACATATCCCCAAGGCTTTATTGTTGCAGTTTCTTATGACAAGATCTCCAGTAAAAAAACTGTTACCTTCTACTCCCTCCGTAGCTTGCAAAAACGTCTTACATTGTGGGACGGAGGGAGTACAAGTTATGTATGGCACCAGAAGGATTTAAGACCAGGCCAACATATTTAACTTGGTTATTTGATAAACAGAAAAGCCAAGCAATTTAACACTCACCTCATTAGATACATCAAAAACACCATCTTGGATTTTCTTGTATATTGTTCCAGCCGTCTTAATGAATGCCTGCACCACAAAAAGGATGGGAGTTTTTATTTTTGGACACAAACTAAAAAGTGTAATCCCATAAAGCACACTAGGAATAAACCATCACCTCCTCAACATTTTGTGCTGTTTTTGCAGATGCCTCCATAAAGACTAGACCATGCTCCTTGGCGAACTGTTCACCCTCCTCGTAGCTGACAGCCCGTCTATGAGACAGATCACATTTGTTTCCGATTAGCATCACTGTCATATTGGCATTTGCATGCTGTCTTGCATCTTCTAGCCAGCTCGCAAGATGGTTAAAAGTTTCCCTCCTGAAGTTTGGTTAGTCAGGTGGAAGGACCATTAGCATGCAGAAATTTTAACATAAAAAGTGTTGTATTCCCAAACCTACTGTACCTGGTGATATCATAAACCAAAAGAGCACCAGCGGCACCTCTGTAGTATGATCTTGTTATAGATCTGAATGATTCTTGGCCAGCCTGTAATGTGAAGAAATGATAGGTATGAGATGGACGGCTCTGTGAGGTCAAACTCAACAACCACGGTGGATCCTGGACTACTGAAACATGCACACCCAAGCAAATTCACATGGCAATTTAGTTAAGCAGTCATCAACGGCAAAACTTGTTATGTAACTAAGTAAAGGCAAATCATAACATGGTATGATGAACAAGCTAAAAAAACAACTATAAACATGAGTGAAACGATTTAAGTTAAGTGGCCACAAAAGGACCCCATCGGTAACAACAGTGTCCCCATATTGGGGGGGGGGGGGGGGGGGGAAGGCAGTCAAACCATTAGAACTTTAATGAAACAAAAAACACCTATAAACATGAGTGTGAAACTCTTTTAAGTTAAGTGGCCACAAAAGAACCCATTCGGTAACAAAAGTGTCCCCATGTTGGGGGGGGGGGGGGGGGGGGGGGGAGGGATGCTGTCAAACCATTAGAACTTTAATACTCCCTCCATTCCCTTATACAAGGCCACTTCGTTTTTCGTGTCAAACTTTTGTAATTTTGGTCAACAAAATATAAATTATATGTAATAAAAAATATATCATCGGAAAGTTCTTTGAAACGTGCATCCAATGACGTACTTTTCATGGCATATAACTCACTTTTTGTTGGTAAAATTAATGGTCAAAGTTAGATATAAAAATATGAAGTGGCCTTGTATAAGGGAATGGAGGGAGTAAAACAAATCACCTTGGTGAATACTACTTAGACTGCCTCAAGAAATGCATACTAGTAGGTTTATCTTGGAAACACAATTACTATAATCTTTTATTAGGCTTTACAAATATATTAGTAAAACAGAAATTGGTGACCAACAGAGAGATGGAAGTTGGTTTTTAGAATCCGTGCCAATGTAGCAATGCCCAAATGGGGCTTCCTTTTCTGACCAGAGAGAGTAATCCATATCTAACCAAGATAACTAATATACTGTAAACTAGCATATGACAACACAACAAAGCAAGGAATGTATACTTCATTTACTCCCGGAGAGCAATACTGCAAGCAGTAGGAGGGAAAATAACTAGCGTGGCGAATTGTTAGCCAGAACTGACCAAAATTAAACACGTTTCTTGCATCTGAATTAAGAGTTGCTAGTTGTAACAGAAACGGCATGGCGTGGAGCACGAACCGTGTCCCAAATCTGGAGCTTGATGGGCTTGTTGTCGATGGTGATCATGCGGGCGCCGAACTCGACGCCGATGGTGAGGTCGTGCACGGGCTGAAACCTCTTATCGGTGAACTGCAGCAGCAGGCATGACTTGCCCACGCCTGCAAAAAGAAAGAAACCAACCAATCACGACGCGCACTAAGCAAGCAGCGCGCATGGGCCAACAAAGCATCTCAGCAGCCTCGCGGATCCGATCCTACAGGGGCCATACGGGACAGATTCGGGAGGGGCAGGGGAGGGATTGTGCGAACCTGTGTCGCCGATGATGATGTACTTGAAGAGGTAGGCGTACGACATGGTCGATCCCGGCGGCGGCGAACGGATCGGAGGAGCGGCGTATTGCCAAGGATTCTAGCGTCTGATTGGTTTAATAAGATGGGAGGGGAAGGGGAATTGCGCTTGTGCAGCGTGGAAGGGAAGGGGGAGCAAGGCAACGAGACATAACCGACGCACGCGACAGCTATTTTTTTATTTTTTTATTTTGAGAAAACAGCTATTTTGATGTGGCCGACCAAAACTCGAGAGGCAGCCCACGGTGCGCCTAGCTGGCTGGATGCGCGTGCCACGTTCATGCTAGTCTCGGGCCTTCGCGGCCAAGGAATCCGGCTGGATCTGATTGCAGGTGTTTTTTTTGAAAGGCCATAATGGGCTAGCTTTATTGATGTAAACATACGGATACGTACATATTGTTTATTAGTTTTTTTTCGGGATTTGTTTATTAGTTTGGTGATCATCCGGCCAACAACTAGTAACTTTATTACAATAACTAAACTTAGCTACCACATGTGCCGCTTGATTAGCGGAATGATCACGATGCTTAAAGATGACCTTCCCGATCGGAACACCGATATCAACGCATTCTGCAAAAATAGCCGTGGCAGCATCCCACCATCTGTTGTCACCATTACAGTAATTAATCACATCTTGTGAGTCTGATTCCACCTCCACACGGTGAAGCCCCAAGCTGTTTGCATAATCGAGTCCATTCCTCAAAATTGTTGCCTCGGTAGTCCCTTTCTAATCACGTAAGACAACTGCTCTTGCTCCCATTCCTTCCTTTGGGAAGTATGCATCATAAACATTCAGCTTAATAAACTTTGGTTGTGGTTTGCACCATTTCTGCTCCGGTGAACTTGCCTTCTTTGCACATCTTTATCTTTATATATATATACATACTAATAAAGCATGGATTGTTTCTGTCGGTTCACCGTCACTTTCCCCTAATAAAGTTACAAATAATTACCCACCACTGCCATCCATAGGTGGAAAAAACGATTCGGTAAAGATCTGAAAAAAGACATTAAAAAAAGATCCGGAAAAAGAAAGAGCTGCCCGACCCAACCGTTCTTTCCCAATGCGGACGACCCGACCTCCCTGCGCCGCCGATGTCTCCCACCGCGTCAACCTTCCAGACGCCGCCGCCGCCCAGGACCCCCCCCCCCCCGCTCCCTGCCAGGTCAATTCCCGCTGCTGAGGTTCCCCGTCGCCATCGGCTCCCCACGTGCCCGGCGGCGGAGATGGCTACGGTCGCGGCGGAGGACGACAAGGTACCGCCGTGCTCGCGCGGGAGGAGGGAGTCCGCCGGCCGCGTCCACGCGGAGAAGCTGTCGCCATCGCCTGTCGTTTCCCCGCGCCGCACAAGATCGGCCATGGCCGCCTCGAGTTCGTCTCGGGAGAAGATGCTCGCTCGCGTTGACCCCCTGCAGTCGTCCACCAGCAAGGCCGCGCACGCGGAATCAGCTCGGATGGCGGCCGTGAGTGCAGTGCGTCGTGACCTCTGGCTGCGGAGGAAGAGAGCGGAAGATATGGCGGTGGTGCCCTGCGCCGCTCGGAGGTCGTTCAGGGAATCGCTCAAGGTGCTCGAGGTCGACATCCAACATGCCAGCGTTGTTAACGTCGCGTCTCCGGACTGCTCGAGGGACTATGACGGGCGTATCTGCAGATGCCGATGTCCTACAGCCCCGACGCACACTTCTTCCTCTTCCTCTGCTCAGTGAACCGTGTGCAGCCTCACCGACGCACTCGGCCTCCTCGGATCCTCAGCTACAAGGCTCAGTCTTTGCGTTTGTGTGGTTTGATTCAAGAATTGGTGGCATATTGTGGTCACTGCACTTGTGTTCTTGTGGTAATTGTGCAGCTTTATGTTGTAGTTTGGAGTTTGGACCTATGATACTGACGCCCATTGGCTGTCTATAGCTGTGACATTTTCTTCCCTCATGCGACTGCAACAAGGGGTGCCACAAGCAGAGGGCAGTCTGCTCGGAGTTAGTAGCGAGCAAGAGGTCGGTCTCCAAGATTGACGCTGACATAGACGAGGAGTGGGAGGTCTGCGTGGAGTTCAAAAACAGCAGGGGTTGTGCTGCCCAACTTCAGCCATGATATGTGCATCAAGTGCTACCGTCAATGGCGAGAACAAGAACCTGATCCCCTCACCTTTTTTTTTCTGTCATGTTCAACCGTAGCAACCATGTTTAATGTTTAGTTTAATGCCATCTTCAGAGCTAGCTTAGTCGATACTAAATGTTCCGTGTTATTAAGTGCGTCACCAGTCACCACCAGAGCCTCTTTGTTCAGATGTCTATGCCATATAAGTAAGTTGTTGGTGTGACCATCATTTATGGAAAAATATGCAGCAATCTCTGTATCCGCTTACCAGTTTTGTGCTTGGTTCTTACAAGGTCTGACTTTCACCACATACATGTAAGTATTAGAGATTTACAAGGTTAATTTTTTCTTCAGAATTTTATATGGCAAGTTCACCACATACATGTAAGTGAACTTAATGAGGTTTTAAGCTGCAAAATTAAGTTGCATTTAGATTCTGTTAGATTGACTGCCATAGAGCTTTCAAACTCGGCTGACAATCATGGGGTTTTACATTGCATGTCTACTATAGCAAAATGACTACAGAGAATTCCTTATCAGGTAGACGAGCAGAAGGAATGCACAAACTACTTACCGGTTCATAGTTCCTCACACACCAAAAAAGAAAACTTGCCAATTTATACATTCAATGCATGAGCAGACGAGCTTTCTCTGTAGATGAACAATTATATTTCACTAAACTGCCTCCTGCCAAAAAATTGTTGTGGTCATTCAACCATGTATTTAAAAGCTAAAAATTCACATTTGAGATTAGTCTGGATCAATGATAAACATGTCCAGGCTTCAGATTATTCCATGAAGCATATTATGATTATTCCTTTATCTGGTTGATGATTTTGGCTGCACGTCGTGTTTTTGCATTCACTTTCATCTAGGATGCATGTGTATTTGTGGGTTATTTTTCCTTTGCACCTGACTCATGCCGTTTGGGCCTTCCAACTTTTATTCATCTGCATGTATTAGGAAATTTATGAAAATGGTTTATTCTTCTGTTTATCATCGTTTCTGTTCTTACATAAGCAAGCAAACATCCTCAGGTGTTGGTTTTTCATTTCCATTTGTCGTCATTAAATTACAGTCATACCTGCTTTGAAATGGTTCCAGCGTGTGCTTAATGCATTGTTCCCCTTAGTTTTGGAGGAACGTGCTATTGCTGGTGCTTTTGATTGTGGAAAAATTTCGTTAGTTGGGCACTTTAATTATGAAGTGATCACCTTACTGTCATGTTGTCATAGCTGCATAAAAAGCTTCTTCTATAATATTTTTGTGGTACCATCTCTATACCGCTACTGAGTTTAAAAATCTCCACAATACTACAATTTTGAAGTTGTGGTTTATGTGGGATGCGGTGAAAGACGAAATGAGGTGGCCGAGTTCTCATGGATTTCCCCCAATCGACAATGACATTGACCAATGAATGTGAAGAGTGGAGCCGCTCCAAGTGTGTGGCGAGCTCACCATGGTGTCCTTACTCTACGTTGAGAGCTGACAACAATGATCTGACGAGCCACCTTGAATAGAAGGTACATCGGGATGTGTTTTGGGGGATGAGGAGGAGCTCGTGATTTCCAGGTCGGCCTGTCCGTCTAGATCTTTGGCATTGTCGCCATGCTTGCCAATCGGGGAAACATGTGCAAACGACACCCTAGGATATCGGACAAATCTTGTGCCGAAGGCCGGAATCTCGCCTCGCTCAACCCGTTGGCACTCATCATCAATGCACAAGGATATGGACAACTTAGTTTTATCCCGTGGCAATGCACGGGCATGTGTGCTAGTGATTTCTAAAAGTTGTTTGATATCGCCAAAACCGACATAGGGCACCGTACTGGTGGTGGGCGTGCTTCATTATGTGTAATCCTACGACGGGTCCACCATAGGTACCAGCACCCAACCGAATTACCCGTTTAACACCAAGAGATGGCATGAGTTGGAATGGATTCTCCTGTTCCAGGATAATATGCTCCATGATAACCGAGCCAGATCGATCCAAGGAAGAAGCCATCGCAGAGTATGCCTTTCAGAAGGATAATTCCGTGCAGTAGCCTTCAACAACAAAAATCAAAACTTAACATGGAACTTGTAGGCGCCATAGCGCACTCCACACAACCGGAGCTCTGGAGCCCCCCAGACTCGCCAGAGTATTTGCATGGGCCCCATAAGTGTATAACCATTGTATATGATGATAAGCTGAACGGACAAAAAATACCCCTTTCTTCTCTGGATGCCATGCAATGAAGTCATCGAAGGCATTAAAATTTAATGGGATCTGAAGTATTCTTCGTGCATTGATACGTCTCCATCGTATCTATTTTTCCAAACACTTTTGCTCTTATTTTGGCCCCTAATTTGCATGATTTGAATGGAACTAACCCGGGCTGACGCTGTTTTCAGCAGAACTACCATGGTGTTATTTTTTGTGCAGAAATAAAAGTTCTTGGAATTGGATGAAACTTTTTGGAGATTTTTTTATGGAATAAATAAAAAAAATACTGGAACCAAGACCCACTGGAGGGGGGCCACCCAGTGCCCACGAGGCACCAGGGCGCGCCACCCCCCCAGGCGCGCCCTGGTGGCTCGTGGGGCCCACGTGGCTCCGCTGACCCTAATCTCTGGCCTATAAATTCACAATTCCAGAGAAAAAAATAAGAGAGGAATTTTTATTGCGTTTCACGATACGGAGCCGCCGCCACCTCCTATTCTTCATCTGGAGGCAAGATCTGGAGTTCGTTTGAGGCTCCGGAGAGGGGGATCTTCCGGCATCGTCATCATCAACCATCCTTCATCACCAATTTCATGATGCTCACCACCGGGAGTGAGTAATTCCTTCGTAGGCTTGCTGGACGGTGATGAGTTGGATGAGATTTATCATGTAATCAAGTTAGTTTTGTTAGGGCTTGATCCCGAGTATCCACTATGTTCTGAGAATGATGTTGCTATGACTTTGCTATGCTTAATGCTTGTCACTAGGGCCCGAGTGCCATGATTTCAGATCTGAACCCTTTATGTTTTCATGAATATATTTGTGTTCTTGATCCGATCTTGCAAGTTATACGCACCTGCTACGTGTTATGATCCGCATACCCCAAGGTGACAATAATTGGGATTTTTTCCGGTGATTACTATGTGTTAATGCTTTGTTCCGGTTCTCTATTAAAAGGAGGCCTTAATATCCCTTAGTTTCCTTATGGACCCCGCTGCCATGGGAGGGTAGGACAAAAGATGTCATGCAAGTTTTTATCGCAAGCACGTATGACTATATACGGAATACATGCCTACATTATATTGATGAATTGGAGCTAGTTCTGTGTCGCCCTAGGTTATGACTGTTACATGATGAATGTTATCCAACATAGTCACCGATCCAATGCCTACGAGTTCTTCACATATTGTTCTTTGCTAAGCTACTACTGTTGCTACTGCTGTCACAATTGCTACAAAACTACTGCTGTTACCGTTACTGCTACTATTACTATTATTGCTACTGCTATCAAACTATCATACTACCGTGCTACTGATCACTCCGCTGCAGATATTTAGTCTCCAGGTGTGGTTGAATTGACAACTCAACTGCTAATACTTGTAAATATTCTTTGGCTCCCCTTGTGTCGAATCAATAAATTTGGGTTGAATACTCTACCCTCAAAAACTGTTGCGATCCCCTATACTTGTGGGTTATCAAGACCTTTTTCTGGCACCGTTGCCGGGGATCATAGCTTTATTTGCTGAGTCACTTGGGATTTATATCTGTTAATCATTGTGAAGAATCTGAAAGACGCTAAGACCAAGATCGTTCCCTCTAAGACGAGGGGAGGTAAGGAACTGCCATCTAGCTCTGCACTTGATTCACCTTCTGTTTTGAGTAAGCTTGCAACACCACCACATGCTATTAATTCTGATATGTCGCAAGTTATTGATGATACCACTTCTGCTATGAATGATACTCATGATGATGCTAGTACCAGGCTTGATAATGCTGTGCCACTTGGTGAATTTCTTGCTGAACAACTTGCTAAAGCTAAAGAAATTGAAAATGTTGAAACTCTTGAGAATTATGATTCACCTATTATGCCTAGCTCTCCTACTAGAGTTGAAACACCTGATGAACATTGCTTTGATAGGGAGACGGCTAGAGCCATTCTTGCTTGTAATGATAGAGATGAAGTTATAAAATTGCTTGCTGAAATGAAAGAAAAATCTCTGAGGGAGAGAATGAAATATGATCCTAAGTTTGCTACCTCTTCCATATTTGTTATTGATAAGGATTATGAATTTTCTGTCGATCCTGAGTTAATTACTTTGGTTGAATCTGATCCTTTCCATGGCTATGAAACTGAAACAGTTGTGGCACATCTTACTAAATTAAATGATATAGCCACCCTATTTGCTCATGAGGAAAAAATTCGCTATTACTATATTCTTAAGTTGTTTCCTTTCTCATTAAAGGGTGATGCTAAGGAATGGTATAATACTCTTGCTCCTGGTTGTGTGCGTAGTCCCCAGGATATGATTTATTACTTCTCCGAAAAATATTTTCCTGCTCATAAGAAACAAGCTGCTTTACAGGAAATATTTAACTTTGTGCAAATTGAAGAAGAGAATCTCCCTCAAGCTTGGGGGAGGCTTCTCCAATTACTTAATGCTTTGCCTAATCATCCTCTTAAGAAAAATGAAATACTTGATATCTTCTATAATGGACTAACCGATGCTTCTAGGGACTACCTAGATAGTTGTGCGAGTTGTGTTTTCAGGGAACGGACTATTGAACAAGCTGAGGAATTATTGAATAATATATTGAAGAATGATAATGATTGGACACTTCCTGAACCACCGCCCAAACCCACTCCGAAGAAGAGGGGTATTTTATATCTCAGTCCTGAAGATATGCAAGAAGCAAAGAAATGTATGAAGGAAAAAGGTATTAAAGCTGAAGATGTTAAGAATCTACCACCTATTGAAGAGATACATGGTCTTGACACACCGCCACAGGTAGTAGAGGTAAATTCTTTTATAAAGTTTGATGAAGGTGATATTCCTTATAACAAACCTCCTAGTCAATGCTTGTATGAATTTGACAATTATATTATTAAGCAAGATCACTTCAATGCAAATGTTATGAAACAATTGAAACGAAATGCATACATGATTGATCGCTTGAGTGACTTGTTGTTCAGAATTGCTAATGATGTTAAAGGTGTGAGTAAACATGCATCTATGGTTCAAACTCAATTAGAACAAGTTGCTAAATCTCAAAGTGAATTGCTTAATGAAATGAATAACAATATGAATGATCATGCTGTTAGAGTAATGACTAGAGGAGGTAGAATGACTCAGGAGCCACTTTATCCTGAAGGTCACCCAAAAAGAATTGAACAAGACTCTCAAAGAATTAATGTTGATGCACCTAGTCCATCTAAAAAGAAAAAGAAAAAGAAAAATGATAGGACTTTGCATACTTCTAGTGAGCTCGAGGTAGAAAAACCCTTGGAGGATAGTAATGATGTTTCTATTTCTGGTGCTGATAATAATGATGATGCTCATGTGGATACCCAACCAGATAATGATAAAGAACCGGATAATGATGTTGAAATAGAACCTGCTGTTGATCTTGATAACCCACCTTCTAAAAATAAACGCTATGATAAAAGAGACTTCGTTGCTAGAAAACATGGTAAAGAAAGAGAACCATGGGTTCAAAAACCCATGCCCTTTCCTCCTAAACCATCTAAGAAAAAGGATGAGGAAGAATTTGAACACTTTGCTGAAATGCTTAGGCCAGTCTTTTTTGATGGAAATGTGCCCTAGAGGCAATAATAAAGTTGTTATTATTTTATATTTCCTTGTTCATGATAAAGGTTTATTATTCATGCTAGAATTGTATTGACCGGAAACTTAAATACATGTGTGAATACATAAACAAATACCGTGTCCCTAGTGAGCCTCTACTAGACTAGCTCGTTGATCAAAGATGGTTAAGGTTTCCTAACCATAGACATGAGTTGTCATTTGATAACGGGATCACATCATTAGGAGAATGATGTGATGGACAAGACCCATCCGTTAGCTTAGCATATGATCGTTCTGTTTATTGCTACTGCTTTCTTGAATGTCAAATACATGTTCCTCAGACCATGAGATCATGCAACTCCCGGATACCGGAGGAATACCTTGTGTGCTATCAAATGTCACAACGTAACTGGGTGATCATAAAGATGCTCTACAGGTATCTCCGAAGGTGTCCGTTGAGTTGGCATGGATCGAGACTAGGATTTGTCACTCCGTGTTTCGGAGAAGTATCTCTGGGCCCTCTCGGTAATGCACATCATAAGAAGCTTGCAAGCAAAGTGACTAAGGAGTTAGTTACGGGATGATGTATTACGGAACGAGTAAAGAGACTTGCCAGTAACGAGATTGAACTAGGTATGGAGATACCGACGATCGAATCTCGGGCAAGTAACATACCGACGGACAAAGGGAATTACGGATGTTGTCATTGCGGTTCGACCGATAAGATCTTTGTGGAATATGTAGGAACCAATATGAGCATCCAGGTTCCGCTATTGGTTATTGACCGGAGAGGCGTCTTAGTCATGTGTACATCATTCCTGAACCCGTAGGGTCCGCACGCTTAACGTTCGTTGACGATATAGTGTTATATGAGTTATGTGAATTGGTAACCGAATATTGTTCGGAGTCCCGGATGAGATCCCGGACGTCACGAGGAGTCTCGGAATGGCCGAGAGGTAAAGATTTATATATGGGAAGTCATATTTTGGGTTCCGAAAAAAGGTGCAGTTTTTTTCGGTATTACCGGGAAGCTTCCAGAAGGTTCCGGAGGATTCCGGAGGAGTCCGGAAGTCCACAAGTGGGTCCACCACGTCCCAAGGACTGGCATGGGCTAAGGGGAGGCGCCCTGGCCTTATTGGGCCAGGCGCACCAAGTCCTCAAAAGCCCACGCAGCTAGGGAAGGAAAAATGGAGAGTCCTAGTAGGAATAGGATTGGACTGTGGAGTCCAAGTCCACGTATGTACTATTCACGATTACTGTTCATGTGGCACTATTCCTTCTACTCCAAGCCCCTACACATATATAAATAGAGGAGAGGGGGCGCCCCAAAGAAAAAACAACATTGTCTTAGCAGTGTGCGGCGTCCCCCTCCACAGTTCTGTCCCTCGGTCATATTTTCGCAGTGCTTAGGCGAAGCCCTTCGGAGATAACATCACCATCACCGTCACCACGCCATCGTGCTGCCGGAACTCATCCACTACCTCGCCGTCTTGCTGGATCAAGAAGTCAAGGACGTCACCGAGCTGAACGTGTGCTGAACGCGGAGGTGCCATACGTTCGGTACTCGGTCGGTTGGATCGTGAAGTTGTTCGACGACATCAACCGCGTTGTTCTAACGCTTCCGCTTACGGTCTATGAGGGTACGTAGACACACTCCCCTCTCGTAGCTATGCATCTCCATGGATAGATCTTGCGTGTGCGTAGAATTTTTTTGTTTTCCATGCAACGTTCCCCAACAGTGGTATCAGAGCCAGGTCTATGCGTAGATGATATGCACGAGTAGAACACAAAGAGTTGTGGGCGGTGATCGTCATACTGCTTACCACCAACGTCTTATTTTGATTCGGCGGTATTGTAAGATGAAGCGGCCCGGACTAACCTTACATGTCCACGTACATGAGACCGGTTCCACCGACAGACATGCAACTTGTTTTGCATAAAGGTGGCTGGCGGGTGTCTGTTTCTCCTACTTTAGTTGAATCGAATTTGACTGCGGCCGGTCCTTGTTGAAGGTTAAAACAGCAAAATTGATAAATCACCGTTGTGGTTTTGTGCCGTAGGTAAGAACGGTTCTTGCTAGAAGCCCGTAGCAGCCATGTAAAACTTGCAACAACAAAGTAGAGGACGTCTAACTTGTTTTTGCAGGGTATGCTGTGATGTGATATGGTCAAGACATGATGTGATATACGTTATTGTATGAGATGATCATGTTTTGTAATTTATCGGCAACCGGCAGGAGCCTTATGGTTGTCTCTTTATTGTATGAAATGCAAGCGCCATGTAATTGCTTTACTTTATCGCTATGCGTTAGCAATAGTTGTAGAAGCAATAGTTGGCGAGACGACCACGACGCAACGATGGAGATCAAGGTGTCGAGCCGGTGACGATGGAGATCATGACGATGCTTTGGAGATGGAGATCAAAAGCACAAGATGATGGCCATATCATGTCACATATTTTGATTGCATGTGATGTTTATCCTTTATGCATCTTATTTTGCTTAGAACGACGGTAGCATTATAAGATGATCCCTTCACTAAATTTCAAGATAAAAGTGTTCTCCCCGATTATGCACCATTGCTAAAGTTCGTCGTTTCGAAGCACCTCGTGATGATCGGGTGTGATAGATTCTACGTTCACATACAACGGGTGTAAGCCAGTTTTACACAAGCAGAATACTTGGGTTAAACTAGACGAGCCTAGCATGTACATACATGGTCTCAGAATACTGGAGACCGAAAGGTCGAACATGAGTCATATAGTAGATATGATCAACATGGAGATGTTCACCATTGATGACTATCCCATCTCACGTGATGATCGAACATGGGCTAGTTGATTTGGATCATGTATCACTTAGTTAACTTGAGGGATGTTAATTTAAGTGGGAGTTCATTAGTAATTTGATTAATTGAACTTAATTTATCATGAACTTAGTCTTGATAGTTTCTTTGCATATCTATGTTGTAGATAAATGGCCCGTGCTACCGTTCCGTTGAATTTTAATGCGTTCCTAGAGAAAGCTAAGTTGAAAGATGATGGTAGCAACTACACGGACTGGGTCCGTAACTTGAGGATTATCCTCATTGCTGCACAGAAGAATTATGTCCTTGATGCACCGCTAGGTGATGGACCTGCTGCAGACGTTGTGAACGCCTGGCAGGCTCGATCTGATGACTACTCGATAGTTCAGTGTGCCATGCTCTACGGCTTAGAACCGGGACTGCAAAAGCGTTTTGAACGCCATGGAGCATATGAGATGTTCCAGGAGCTAAAATTGATATTTCAAGCTAATGCCCGGGTTGAGAGATATGAAGTCTCCAACAAGTTCTTCAGCTGTAAGATGGAGGAGAACAGTTCTGTCAGTGAACACATACTCAGAATGTCTGGATACCACAACCACTTGACTCAGCTGAGAATTGATCTTCCAGTTGAGAGTGTTATTGACAGAGTTCTTCAGTCACTGCCACCAAGCTATAAAGGCTTCGTGATGAACTATAATATGCAAGGGATGGAGAAGACAATTCCCGAGCTCTTCGCGATGCTGAAATCGGCGGAGGTAGAAATCAAGAAGGAGCATCAAGTATTGATGGTTAACAAGACCACTAGTTTCAAGAAAAAGGGCAAGGGAAAGAAGGGGAACTTCAAGAAGAACGGCAAGTAAGCTGCCGCTCCCACGAAGAAACCCAAAGTTGGACCCAAGCCTGAAACTGAGTGCTTCTACTGCAAAGGAACTAGTCACTGGAAGCGGAACTGCCCCAAGTATTTGGCGGATAAGAAGGATGGCAAAGTGAACAAAGGTATATTTGATATACATGTTATTGATATGTACCTCACTAGTGCTCGTAGCAGCGTCTGGGTATTTGATACCGATTCAGTTGCTAATATTAGTAACTTGAAGCAGGAGATGCAGAGTAACGGGGGCTAGCTGAGGGCGAGGTGACGATATGTGTTGGAAGTGTCTCCAAGATTGATATGATCAATATCGACACGCTCGTAATACCTTCGGGATTAGTATTAAACCTAAATAATGGTTATTTGGTGCTTGCGTTGAGCATAAAACATTATATCTGGATATTGTTTATTGCAAGACGGTTATTCATTTAAGTCAGAGAATAATGGTTATTCTGTTTATATGAATAATATCCCTCGTGATCATGCACCCTTGTGAATGGTCTATTCTTGTTGAATCTCGATCGTAGTGATACACATATTCATAATATTGATGCCAAAAGATGCAAAGTTGATAATGATAGTGCAACATACTTGTGGCACTGCCGTTTAGGTCATATTGGTGTAAAGCGCATGAAGAAACTCCATGCGGATGGACTTTTGGAATCTCTTGATTATGAATCATTTGATACTTGCGAACCATGCCTCATGAGCAAGATGACTAAAACTCCGTTCTCCGGAACAATGGAGCGAGCTACTGATTTGTTGGAAATAATACATACCGATGTATGCGGTCCGATGAATGTTGAAGCACGCGGCGGGTATCGTTATTTTCTAACCTTCACAGATGATTTGAGTAGATATGGGTATATCTACTTGATGAAACACAAGTCTGAAACATTTGAAAAGTTCAAAGAATTTCAGAGTGAAGTAGAGAATCATCGTAACAAGAAAATAAAGTTTCTACGATCTGATCGCGGAGGCGAATATTTGAGTTACGAGTTTGGCCTTCATTTAAGAAAATGTGGAATTGTTTCACAACTCACGCCACCTGGAACACCACAGCGTAATGGTGTGTCCGAACGTCGTAACCGTACTTTATTGGATATGGTGCGTTCTATGATGTCTCTTACCGATTTGCCACTATCGTTTTGGGGTTATGCATTAGAGACAGCTGCATTCACGTTAAATAGGGCACCGTCTAAATCCGTTGAGACGACACCATATGAACTATGGTTGTCAAGAAACCTAAGCTGTCGTTTCTTAAAGTTTGGGGATGCGATGCTTATGTGAAAAAGCTTCAACCTGATAAGCTCGAACCCAAAGCGGAGAAGTGCGTCTTCATAGGATACCCTAAAGAAACAATTGGGTACACCTTCTACCACAGATCCGAAGGCAAGGTCTTTGTTGCGAAGAATGGGTCCTTTCTAGAGAAGGAGTTTCTCTCAAAAGAAGTGAGTGGGAGGAAAGTAGAACTTGATGAGGTAATTGTACCTTCTCTCGAATTGGAAAGTAGCTCATCAGAGAAAATCGTTCCTGTGATGCCTACACCAATAAGAGAGGAAGATAATGATAAAGATCATGAAACTTCAGATCAAGTTACTACTGAACTTCGTAGGTCGACCAGAGTACGTTCCGCACCAGAGTGGTATGGTAATCCTGTTCTGGAAGTTATGTTGTTAGACAACGGCGAACCTACGAACTATGAAGAAGCTATGATAAGCCCGGATTCCGACAAATGGCTTGAGGCCATGAAATCTGAGATAGGATCCATGTATGAGAACAAAGTGTGGACTTTGGTGGACTTGCCCGATGATCGGCAAGCCATTGAGAATAAATGGATTTTTAAGAGGAAGACGGATGCTGATGGTAGTATTACTGTCTACAAAGCTCGACTTGTCGCGAAAGGTTTTCGACAAGTTCAAGGGGTTGACTACGATGAGACTTTCTCACCCGTAGCGATGCTTAAGTCTGTCCGAATCATGTTAGCAATTGCCGCATTTTATGATTATGAAATCTGGCAAATGGATGTCAAAACTGCATTCCTTAATGGTTTTCTCAAAGAAGAGTTGTATATGATGCAACCAGAAGGTTTTGTCGATCCTAAGGGTTCTAACAAAGTGTGCAAGCTCCAGCGATCCATCTATGGACTGGTGCAAGCATCTCGGAGTTGGAATATACGCTTTGATGAGGTGATCAAAGCATATGGTTTTGTACAGACTTACGGTGAAGCCTGTATTTACAAGAAAGTGAGTGGGAGCTCTGTAGCATTTCTAATATTATATGTGGATGACATATTGTTGATTGGAAATGATATAGAATTTCTGGATGGCATAAAGGGATACTTGAATAAGAATTTTTCAATGAAAGACCTCGGTGAAGCTGCTTATATATTGGGCATCAAGATCTATAGGGATAGATCAAGACGCTTGATAGGACTTTCACAAAGCACATACCTTGACAAAGTTTTGAAGAAGTTCAAAATGGATCAGTCAAAGAAAGGGTTCTTGCCTGTCTTGCAAGGTGTGAAGTTGAGTCAGACTCAATGCCCGACCACGGCAGAAGATATAGAGAAAATGAAAGTCATTCCCTATGCCTCAGCCATAGGTTCTATTATGTATGCCATGCTGTGTACCAGACCTGATGTGTGCCTTGCCATAAGTTTGGCAGGGAGGTACCAGAGTAATCCAGGAGTGGATCACTGGACAGCGGTCAAGAATATCCTGAAGTACCTGAAAAGGACCAAGGACATGTTTCTCGTTTATGGAGGCGACGAAGAGCTCGTCGTAAAGGGTTACGTCGATGCAAGCTTTGACACTGATCCGGATGACTCTAAGTCACAAACCGGATACGTATTTATATTAAATGGTGGAGCTGTCAGTTGGTGCAGTTCCAAGCAGAGCGTCGTGGCGGGATCTACGTGTGAAGCGGAATACATAGCTGCTTCGGAAGCAGCACATGAAGGAGTCTGGATGAAGGAGTTCATATCCGATCTAGGTGTAATACCTAGTGCATCGGGTCCAATGACAATCTTTTGTGACAACACTGGAGCAATTGCCATAGCCAAGGAACCCAGGTTTCACAAGAAGACCAAACACATCAAGAGACGCTTCAACTCCATTCGTAAATATGTCAAGGATGGAGACATAGAAATTTGCAAAGTACACACGGATCTGAATGTGGCAGACCTGTTGACTAAGCCTCTTCCACGAGCAAAACATGATCAGCACCAAGACTCCATGGGTGTTAGATTCATTACTATGTAATCTAGATTATTGACTCTAGTGCAAGTGGGAGACTGATGGAAATATGCCCTAGAGGCAATAATAAAGTTGTTATTATTTTATATTTCCTTGTTCATGATAAAGGTTTATTATTCATGCTAGAATTGTATTGACCAGAAACTTAAATACATGTGTGAATACATAAACAAATACCGTGTCCCTAGTGAGCCTCTACTAGACTAGCTCGTTGATCAAAGATGGTTAAGGTTTCCTAACCATAGACATGAGTTGTCATTTGATAACGGGATCACATCATTAGGAGAATGATGTGATGGACAAGACCCATCCGTTAGCTTAGCATATGATCGTTCTGTTTATTGCTACTGCTTTCTTGAATGTCAAATACATGTTCCTCAGACAATGAGATCATGCAACTCCCGGAGACCGGAGGAATACCTTGTGTGCTATCAAACGTCACAACGTAACTGCGTGATCATAAAGATGCTCTACAGGTATCTCCGAAGGTGTCCGTTGAGTTGGCATGGATCGAGACTGGGATTTGTCACTCCGTGTTTCGGAGAAGTATCTCTGGGCCCTCTCGGTAATGCACATCATAAGAAGCTTGCAAGCAAAGTGACTAAGGAGTTAGTTACGGGATGATGTATTACGGAACGAGTAAAGAGACTTGCCGGTAACGAGATTGAACTAGGTATGGAGATACCGACGATCGAATCTCGGGCAAGTAACATACCGACGGACAAAGGGAATTACGGATGTTGTCATTGCGGTTCGACCGATAAGATCTTCGTGGAATATGTAGGAACCAATATGAGCATCCAGGTTCCGCTATTGGTTATTGACCGGAGAGGCATCTCAGTCATGTCTACATCATTCCCGAACCCGTAGGGTCCGCACGCTTAATGTTCGTTGACGATATAGTGTTATATGAGTTATGTGAATTGGTAACCGAATATTGTTCGGAGTCCCGGATGAGATCCCGGACGTCACGAGGAGTCTCGGAATGGTCGAGAGGTAAAGATTTATATATGGGAAGTCATATTTTGGGTTCCGAAAAAAGGTGCAGTTTTTTTCGGTATTGTACCGGGAAGCTTCCAGAAGGTTCCGGAGGATTCCGGAGGAGTCCGGAAGTCCACAAGTGGGTCCACCACGTCCCAAGGTCTGGCATGGGCTAAGGGGAGGCGCCCTGGCCTTATTGGGTCAGGCGCACGAAGTCCTCAAAAGCCCACACAGCTAGGGAAGGAAAAAGGGAGAGTCCTAGTAGGAATAGGATTGGACTTTGGAGTCCAAGTCCACGTGTGTACTATTCACGGTTACTGTTCACGTGGCACTATTCCTTCTACTCCAAGCCCCTACACATATATAAATAGAGGAAAGGGGGCGCCCCAAAGAAAAAACAACATTGTCTTAGCCGTGTGCGGCGCCCCCCTCCACAGTTCTGTTCTCGGTCATATTTTCGCAGTGCTTAGGCGAAGCCCTGCGGAGATAACATCACCATCACCGTCACCACGCCGTCGTGCTGCCGGAACTCATCCACTACCTCGCCGTCTTGCTGGATCAAGAAGTCAAGGACGTCACCGAGCTGAACGTGTGCTGAACACGGAGGTGCCGTACGTTCGGTACTCGGTCGGTTGGATCGTGAAGTTGTTCGACGACATCAACCGCGTTGTTCTAACGCTTCCGCTTACGGTCTACGAGGGTACGTAGACACACTCCCCCTCTCGTACCTATGCATCTCCATGGATAGATCTTGCGTGTGCGTAGAATTTTTTTCTTTTCCATGCAACGTTCCCCAACATTTTTGCGTACTCGTTTGACTGATATTTTAAAGATGCCCCCTTATGCTAAATATATGAAAGACATTGTCACAAATAAAAGAAAGATACCTGAAGCTGAAATTTCTACCATGCTTGCAAATTATTATTTTAAGGACGGAGTACCTAAGAAACTAGGAGATCCATGAATACCAACTATACCATGCTCCATTAAAAGAAATTATGTCAAAACTACTTTGTGTGATTTAGGAGCCGGTGTTAGTGTTATGCCTTTATCTTTATACAAAAGACTTGATTTGAATAAACCCACTCCCACTGAAATATCATTGCAAATGGCTGACAAATCAACTACCATACCTATCGGTGTTTGTGAGGATGTGCCCGTTGTAGTTGCAAATATTACTATTCTAACAGACTTTGTTATACTTGATATGCCCGAGGATGACAACATGTCGATTATCCTTGGTAGACCCTTTTTGAATACTGCAGGGGCTGTTATCGATTGCAACCAAAGCAAAGTCACTTTTCATATCAATGGTAATGAACATATGGTGCACTTTCCGAAGAAACAATTTCAAGTGAACGGTATTCGTGTTATTGGAAAGACTCCGACAATTACTATTGGAAGTTTTCAACTCCCTCTTTCTACTGTTAAAAGGAAATATGAAACTCTTATTATCGGGGAGATGCATATCCCCGTTGAGGTAACCTAGTGTTTTACGAAGATTCTTCGGTTTCATGTTACTCGGAAATGGTTTGTTAATAAGACTTGATCAACCTTATTAATGGATTCTTTTTGAGGGGCATGTGGTCGATGAATTTAGTAAGCACAACCTTCTGTACCCACTTTTTGTTTTCTGATATTTTTAGTTAAATAAAATAAAATGCCATGATTATCCTATTTTCTGATTTATCCGTGCAATAAAAAATGGCCCAGAAATAAAAGTGCTCAGAATGCAATAAAATTTTGATATGAATTTTTATATAATATTTAAGAATTTTTGGCACTGGAATCATACCAGGGGGGTGCCCCAGGTGTCCACGAGGCACCAGGGCGCGCCACCCCCCTGGCGCGCCCAAGTGGCTCGTGGGCCCCACAGGGACCCCCTCACTTATCCCTTCAGCCCACTTCATCTCTTACCTCTAGCAAAAATTCCTGATAGCTCTCTCTCTCGTGTTCTTTTTCACAAACCTGAAATTTTTGATCTCTTTGCTCAGAGCTCCGTTTCTGAAACTGTTTTGGGAGATTGCTCCTTGGTATGTGACTCCTCCATTGCTCCAATTAGTTTTTGCTCTAGTGGATTATATTTTGCATAACTAGCTGCTCTTGGTGCTACTAAAAATGAGCTTGCATATTGAATTCTTTGAGTTCCAAGTAGTTTGAATGCTTGATATAGCCTCTAGACATCCATATGAGTAGTTGCTATCAATCTTGTGAAGTTTTATTGATATCATTTTGTGGCCTAAATTTTTTCAAAAAATTGTTCTTAGGAAAATGAATATCTTCCGGAGGAGTTCTTCGAAGCGGAACGCCAAGGGAGTCCTTGGGGACTCCTTGGACAGCGACCTCAACATCCCTCGTTGGACGGAGGTCCGGCCGTGCGAATGGCCGCACAATGCCTTCATGAATGAAGCCGGATTCTACCAAGAGTTCACGCAATTCGTTGCAAATGTCGGACTGACTGACTTCCTCATAGATGAGTGTGACCAACACCACATCCTTACAAATTCCTTTGTGCAAAACTTTCATTTTCTGAGTAGGCTCGAACCCCCTGAGGTGCGCTTTGATTTATATGCTGAACATTATCAGATACCTCTAGCTGAATTTTGTGAGATATGTTTGATTCCCTTTGATGGGGAAATCAGAGAGCCTCGACCGGAGGAGTTTGAGGGTTTCCTCCACACTTTAACTGTGGGAGAGGAAAGGGGCGTGTCGAAAGCCCGAGCCACTAGCTTGCAATTTCCCTCTGTTCACTACTTTGCTTTATTCATAGGGAAATGCTTGACTGCTAGGGAGCAGGGTAGTGCGCTATGTGCACCTGACTTTGCCATTTTACGCCGTGCATTGCATAATGATAATACTTATAACCTGGGAGCCATCATTGCACGCCGCTTGCACCCCTATGTGGTATTTATGCTACTCGCTTAGCAAGACGTTTTAATGTTAACATACGTGTCGGGGGGATGAACCCCGGGTAGGCAACGGAGCTCGAACCCCTTCTTAAAAAATCATCGGAGCAGGTCAAGTCCCTCAGGCCGGCTTGCCAGTACACCGGCTCCCCAGCGCAAGCCGGCTCGGCACGGCGACCCGGCCTGGCCGACTGGCCCATGCCGGCTGGCCACGAGGGGACGGAGCCTTCGCGACGAAGCAAGCGTGGCTACAGCGCTCCTTCCTTTACGCTGACAGAGCAGGCAAGGCTGCAGCTTTCCTTGCGCCCCCGCCCGAGGCGGGCGGTGTCAGGGAGGTGCGGTCCTGTAGAAACAACGGCGCCGACCTCCCTCTGACGACGGACAAGACGCGCCACAGTGCCCTGTACCCAGACTGACGAGAGACAAGACCCGCCACAGTGCCCCGCGTCAGGCAGGTGCGGCGCACCTGGCGACCCGGCAACCCGGCGACCCGGCGGCCCCCACCACCGGCTCCCGGTCAATGATACTAGGGGCCCGCGCCTTTGTAACATTACCATTGTAACACTGGGGGTCGGCCTATAAGACCCCCAGGGAGGCCTCCGTCCAGGGGGGTTCGCTTCCTTCGGTTCACTCTCTCCCGTTGGCTGGTCGCTCTTCGCTTCCCTTTAGTGACTCCTTCTTGCTCCACAGAGCACACACACACTCTCACCGGAGAGGCAGGACGGTGGCCTAGCCCCTTCTCCCTCCTCCGTCCGAACAACTCCCGGAGCGACCTTGTAGCCCTTGTGCTTCCCATACTACACTCGGCAGGATTAGGGGTGTTACCTCTCCAGAGGGCCCCGAACCTGGGTACGTCTCGTGTCTCGCACTTGCTCGTGCCAACCTCGCCTCCGGAACCCACCGGCATCCTCTCGTAGCCCCACCTCTTTAGCCATCTTATGGCATATGCCGTGAAAATACCACGACAGTTGGCGCCCACCGTGGGGCTGCTCGCAGCGTCGGCCAGAGTCAAGTTCCGGACGAGGCCCTTCACCAGCTCCGGCGAGCGCATCGTGCACGGTCTGGTCCGCGCTCCCCGCGCGGCCGACTCGGCCGGCTGCGGCGCTCCACCGGGTATGGACACCGCTTGTCCCGCAGGCTGCTTCATCGTCCCCTTCGGCGCGCTGCGCGTCTTCGTCGCGCTCGTCCCCGACGTGTTTCCCAGCAAGGTGCGCTGTTTCGCCGACTCCCCCGTCCCCGTTGGCTGCGCCGTCTCCGACGACGTCGCGGGTCTCTGTGCCCGCGCGGAGGTGCTGACCATCGGCACTAGCGCCGACTCCCCGCGCGACAAGGAGAAGGCCGCTGCCGCGGCTGCAGCCCTGCCATGCCGGGCCGACCCGCTCCACGAGGCGATCCGGAGCCTGCGAGCCCCCATCACGCCCGACGCCGACATGGCAGCCGCAGCGGCTCAGCTCAATGAGGACCGTGAGCATCTGCTGGTGGAGGCCACGGAGCTCGCGGCGGCGCGGCGCCGGCTGGAGTCCGCCCAGCGAGAGTACGACAGCGCCCACGGCTTCACGCCGGCCGCCGCCGAGCCCAGCCGGGTCGTGGAGGTACGGATCCATGGGGGCGCAATCGGCCGTGCGCTAGGCGCAGGCCGGCCCGTGTACGACACCCCCGTCAAAAACATGCGCGCGGCGCAGGCGGCCATGGCGGATCTCGAGTTCCTAGAGGGCGAGGAGTTGCTGCAGCAGCAGCAGCGCATCCGCGACCTCATCACCGCGGCGAACGAGCAGCAGAAGCACTTCGACCCAGCTCGGCCTTCCGCCTCCACCTCAGGAAAAACCGGGGACCCGGAGAGGGCTCTCCGGGACGCGCAACGAACGTCCTCCCATGCCACTAGCGCGAGTCGCTCTGGCCGGCATCGGTCCGGCCGGAGCCGGCATAATCGCGCCACAACTATCGGGAACGGCGTCGCCGACGAGACGGCTGGCAACGGCCGGGTTCAACTGCTGGAGCCCCTCGTGCAGCCGGCTCGACGGCTCGAGCCGGCCCGAGAAGCCCCCGCGCCACGCGGCCCCATGGGTGACCGGCTCGGCCCCCGCGTGCCCTACGACGAAAACGATGCCTGCCACCGCCTCGACCGGCTGGCGCGCTCCACCGCCTTGGAGGAGGAGAGCTCTGTCGGCCCGGCATGTTTCGGCCCCTGCATTTGTGAGGAGCCCTTCCCTAAAGGTTTCTCGCTGCCTCGCGACTCCCCCAAATACAACGGCGTCACCAAGCCGGAGGACTGGCTAACGGACTACACCACGGCCGTCGGCATAGCCGGCGGCAACCAGCGCGTGGCCGTGCGCTACGTCCCCCTCATGCTGCTCCGCTCGGCCCGGACGTGGCTTAACAGCCTGCGAGCCGGCAACGTGAAATCTTGGCTGGATTTCGAAGACGCGTTCATCCGCAACTTCACCAGCACGTACAAGCGACCCGGCAAGCCTCGCCAGCTCTCCATGTGCATCGAATCCATCTTCATCCCGGACGACCCCGACGCGCCCCCACCCAACCCTGGAGTTCCCGACCCAAGCTCGGGGACTGCGGTCTCCGGCTCGGGGACTGCTGTCTCCGGCTCGGGGGCTGCCGGCTCCGGCTCGGGGACTGCCGCCTCGGATCCCATCCCGGTGGCCGTCTTCGCCGTGGTAACAGCTCCGTCCTGGGCTCGGCCGATCCTCGCCTTCCTGTAAGACGGCGACCTGCCCAGCGACGAGACCGAAGCCCGGCAAGTGCAACGGCGAGCATCCACCTACAGCATCATCAACCATGAACTCGTCAAACGCAGCACGACTGGCGTGTTCCAGCGCTGCGTCGAGCAGGACAAGGGGATCGAGATCCTCCTCCACATCCACCTGGGCGAGTGCGGGCACCACGCCGCCTCGAGATCCCTGGTGGCCAAAGCTTTCCGCCACGGATTCTACTGGCCCTCGGCCCTGCAAGACGCTGAGGAGCTGGTCCTCAAGTGCGAGGGCTGCCAACGCTTCAGCAAGCGCAGCCACCAGCCGGCTTCAGCCCTCCAAACCATCCCGATCACGTGGCCCTTTGCCATCTGGGGGCTCGACATGGTGGGGCCTTTCAAGACCGCCCGAGGCGTCATGATGCATCTGCTGGTCGCCGTCGACAAGTTCACCAAGTGGATCGAGGCGAGACCGATCAAGAAGCTCGACGGGCCCACCGCCGTCCGGTTCATCAAGGATATCGCAGTTCGCTACGGCGTGCCGCACAGCATCATCACAGACAACGGCACCAATTTCGCCAAGGGCACGCTGGCCTACTACTGCTCCGCATCCGGCATCCAGCTCGATTTGGCCTCCGTCGCACATCCCCAGTCGAACGGCCAGGTCGAGCGGGCAAACGGCCTCATCCTAGCCGGCATCAAGCCGCGACTCGTCGAGCCGCTCATCCGCTCACCCGGCAGCTGGCTGGATGAGCTGCCAGCCGTCCTCTGGAGTCTTCGAACGACGCCCAACCGCTCCACCGGGTTCACCCCGTTCTTCCTCACCTACGGAGCCGAAGCAATCATTCCGACCGATGTCGAGTTCGACTCGCCCCGGGTGACCATGTACACAGAGGCCGAGGCAAAAGAAGCATGCGAAGACGGTGTCGACCTGCTCGAGGAGGCGCGCCTCCTGGCCCTCAGCCGGTCAACCATCTACCAACAAGGCCTGCGCCACTACCACAGCAAGAAGATCAAACCTCTCGCGTTCCGCGAGGGCGACCTCGTGCTCCGGCTCGTCCAGCGAATAGCCGGCCAGCACAAGCTGGCCTCTCCTTGGGAGGGCCCCTTCATCATCAGCAAGGCTCTCTGCGACCGGAACGCGTACTACCTCATCGACGCGCAGAAGCCGAACAAACGCAAGAGAGATGCAGCCGGCGAGGAGTCCAGCCGGCCCTGGAACGCGGAGCTCCTCCGTCCGTTTTACAGTTGAACGCGCGCACGTATGTATCACCACCTTTTGAGTTTAATGAAAGCAGCAAGCCCCCCCCCCCCCGTGCGACAGTAGGCGCCCACCGAGTCGGCCCAGCCGGCTCAGGGGCTCGAGGGCTTCCTTTTCCCTTTTTACTAAGCTCTGTGTCTACACACTTCCCCGTTTTCGTTTCACCCGCCAAGTCGGCCCAGCCGGCTCGGGGGCTCGGGGGCTAGCCGGCCAGACCGCGCCTCGCCATATTCTCCTCAGTCCATCTCGAAGCGTACGAACCGCCACAGCCCTCTCTTCGCCAGCCACAGCCGGCTCCCGGCTGTCCGGCCGGCAAGAGCCAAAGGCCGGAAGCATCGTCACATAAGAACAGCTAAGGAGGAGAGCCCGGCTCGGCCAACCCGGCCCTACCCGCCCTCACTTATCCACTGCACGACCGGCTGCGCGCCAGCCGGCTTCGCCGCCTGCCGCCAGCCGGCCCAGTGGGTGTTTTCGCTCGCGCTCAAACGTCCGAAAAAGCCTAAGTATTGTGCGTCCCCTCTCAAGGCCGACTCCCCGTCCTAGCCACAGTCCGCAACCCGGCTGTCCGGCTAGCGGGAAGGAAGCCCGAAGAAAAGACAAACAAGAAAAAGGCCCAAGGCCGAACAGCAAAGAGCAAAAACACGACAGTTGGCGCCACAAAATTTATAAACAACACGGGCCCGCGGCCTCAAGTTCATTACATAAACTACACCCCCAGTGGGTGGACCTGCTACCTAACAAAATTCAAGTGACCGAGTACAGGAAAGTTAAAGATAAGCCCTAGGCGGCGCCTGCATCGGCTCCGGTCGGCGTCGGCTCGGCGGAGGTGGGTGCAGCCGCCGGGTCGGACCTGGAGTTCTCCGGCCTCTCGGTCGTCGCGGTGTCGTCCGGCTCGGCTTCGTCATCGGCGTAGGCCCCCGTCTCGGCCGAGCTGCCGTCCAGATCATTGAGCTGCAGGCCAAACTCGTCGGCAGGGAGCTCCTTGCCGTCTTCCGTCCGCTGCAAGACGAATTCGTCGTACGGAGCGAACGAGGCCAAGTTGCTGGCCCGCCCGGCGATCCGCCGCGCCTGCGCCGCCAACTGCTCCTCCGCGCCGGCCCACTGCGCCGCCAGGCAGTCAAGATCCACGCTGGGATACCACAACGCCACAAATTGCAGCACCGTCTGCGCGCCGGCGCGAGCCGCAGATGCCCTCCACGCGCCGAGCCGGTCCACGCCGGCCTCCAGCCACCGCGCCAGCCGGGTGACGCTGTTCGGCGCCACCGCGCTCGGCCAAAGGCTCCGGGCCATGGCCAGGACGGCATCAAACAGCCGGCGCATGTGGCCCTCGACGGCCCCAAGACGGGCCTCGCCGGCCAGGACGATCTCCGACAAGGTCCAGGCGGTGTAAACGTCGACGTCCGCCCCTAGCGCGCGCTGGTCCGCCCGGTGGGCGTACACGGCCGCATCGGCCGCCTCCTGCGTTTCGGGGAAGACTCCTGCCAAAGAAGGAAACGAGTTAGCCAGAAGAAAACACCTTGCCGTCTCGGCCAGCCGGATTGAAGAAAAAATGGTACTCACGGGCGAAGGCCTCATCGAGGTGCTGCGCCTCGCTCAGCATCCCGTGCTCCCGCACGGCCGATGCGCGGGCTTGAGCCTCGAGATCCTTCTCGAGCTGGGCGACCCTCCTGCCGGCGTCCACCAGCTCCTCGGCCGCCTTGCCGTGCTCTTCCGCCAGCCGGCCCAGCTCTGTTTGGTGGGCCTCCTCCGCCTTGGCCTTCTCGGCCGCCAGCCGGTCCACCTCGGCCTGGAGCCGGTCGCGGTCGGCGACGGCAAGATCGCGCTGCTCGCCGGCTTCGGCAAGCCGGCCCTGGAGACCCGGCACCTCGGCCGCATCAGCTGCGCGACAAGGTTCCCGGTCAGACGCCGGAAGCAAGGACAAAAAGAAAGAAGGGCAAAGCCATAAGATTCGACCCGGTTGCTCCGCAGTCCGGCCCGAATCTCGGGGGCTACCCCCAGTGGGTGCGCTGGCGCGCCCCCACTGAAGACGTGCAAGACGTACCTTGGACCCGGCGCAAGTCCTCCTCCTTGCCTGCTAGCTGGGCTTTGACCCCGCGGAACCGCTCCCGAAGCCGATTATACGCGGCGGCCCGCAGGTCGTACAGGTGCTGCGCAAAAGTTAAGTGAGAAGAACGCAAAAGATGGGCTATAAGATTCGAGCCGGCTGCTCCGCAGCCTGGCCCGAACCTCGGGGGCTACACCCAGTGGGTGCGCTGGTGCACCCCCACTGATTCGACGATCAAGACAAGAAAAGAAGGAGAGACTCACCGCAAACGCCTGCTCCAGCTTCCGCGCCGCCTCCTGCTCATCCCGGACGAAGGCCTGCAGGCGTTCGCTCCGCCCGCAAAGTTGCGAGCGCAAGCCATCCGTCGCGTCGTCCTCTTGAGTGCGCGGCCCGATCACAACAGCGCCGGCGCTCGCCCACGGATGCTGCATCGCGGTCTCGAAGCCGGATCCGCTTCGACCCGGCCGCTCGGAGGATGCAGCGGCTTGGGGCGGAACGACCACCATGGCGCCGACGTCTCCAGCCGCGGCCTCCGGGGCCGGCGTCGGCTGCGCTTGGCCGGATGGTGTGGGGTCCGCCTCGCGCCTCTCTTCGCCGCCCTCGCCTCCTCCTGCCGGGTCGGCGTGTCCACGACGATGTCCTCATCAACGTCCGACTCGCCGTCGGCCGGCTCCGTCGCCGCCTCCGGCTGCGGCTCGACGATTGTCACCGCCGGTTCCGTCCCCCGCTCCATCTCCGGCCAGGCCGGGCCCGCGGTGATCCTGGCCTGCTTTGCGGAGGCCCTCTCCCACACCCGGGCCGAGGCCTCCTCCATCTCTTTCGCAGCCTCCACGCGATCCCGCCAGGCGTCGCGTCTCGCCGCGTCGAGGTCTTGGCCGGATTGGCGGGCTTCGATGTCCTCCTCCGCGGTCCGGGCCGGCTCGGGGTCGATGGCGCTGCTCCGGGTCTTCCACCAGATGGCCTCGCCAGCCGCGGCCTCCACGGCCGTCAACGCCAGGTCAACGGCAGAATTGTGCACAACAAGTTCATCACCACAAGGGCTCGAGCAAGAAAACAAGCAAGTGATCAGAAACAGACAAGAATCACTCACCCGATGACCTTCGGAACCTCCCGCCTCTGGCCCACGGACGGGGCGAGCCGGCGCTTCTTCTTGACGACGGCCCTCTCCCGCGTCGGCGCCGCCGCCGCCGGGCGCTTCACGGCCGGCCTCGACTCGACCGGCTCCTTCCCATGCGGCCGGCTGCCGGATTCCGCCGCGCGAGCCGGCCCGGCGCCAGCCGTCTTCCGCAGCCGCCTTGGAAGATCGACGCTGGCGTCCTCCCCGGCCGAGGGCACTGCACCATGGGCTCCGGTCAGGTCCTCTTCATCGTCGTCCGACCAGTCGCGCAGAAGTTCTGAGGGCGGAGACTTACCCGCGTTCCGTGACCCGCCGGCTGCGGTGTCGGCCAGGCATGCTTCGACTCCTCCCTCCTCCGCCTCGGCGCCGGCTTCCTCCGTGTCCAACTCGGGCAAGTCGGCCAGCAGGATCTGGGGATTCGGCCCGTCGTGATTCTGCTGGCAGGCGAACAGCTGCGGTCCTCCCGCGGCGTCAGGGCACAGAAATAACGTTGAGGCGGCAAAAAATAGAGACCAGGGACTCACCGCCGGCGCCGGGTTTTCACGGTGATAGGGCTCCTTCCCGAAGCTCCACCCCTCCTCCTTCAACCCGGCCTTGGAGATATAGTTGACCCGCTGGACGATCCCGGCCGCCGTCAGCGCCTTGGTCGATGTCCGGGTCGGGTCACGCCGGCCGCTCATGTCGCAGATCTGGTGTGCCCGGCGCTGCAGCGGCAGCACCCGGCGTGAGATGAAGGCCGCGATGAGGTCAGGCGGCTTCAGCCCCTCGCGATCCGTCATCTCCCAGATCTGGCGGCAGATGTTCAGGAGCTCCTGTGGCGGCTTCTTGGGGCAGTAGCCCCAATTCGACTTGGCGAGCGGCGCCGCGTTGACAAAAGGCGGCAGGTTGATGACGTCCACCACCGGGTCGGCATTCCGGACGTAGAAAAACGTCGTCTGCCACTTCTTGGCCGAGTCCTCAAGTGGCAGCTTGGGAAACGGCCCGTTCACCCAGCCGGTGACCACGGCAGCCCCGCAATCTGACATCGCGCCAGCCGACGCCCCCTGCTGCTTGAGGAAGAAAAGCTTCGCCCACAGGTCAATAGTTGCCAGCATGCCGAGGTAGCCTTCGCAGAGCGTGGCGAACCCGGCGACCTGCAACACGGCGTTGGCGCATAGGTGGTGCGGCTGCAACCCGAAGAAGTCGAGGAATATCCGGAAGAAAAGACTTGCGGGGAGGCTGAGTCCGCGCTCGAAGTGGGAGAAGAAGACGACGCGCTCGCCCTCCTACGGCTGCGGCACCCTCTCCGGGCCGGGCGCGCGCGCGACCAGCGCCTCTGCCGGCGGCAGCCGCTTCGTGCGGCGAAGGTACCGGATATTCTCCTCGGTCATGATCGAGCCCTCCCAAGAACCCTTCGGCAGCGCCATTGGAGGGCTCCGCTGGCGTGGAGACGCGGCGAAGGAAAGGAGGAGGAGGAGACGGCTTCGGGCCTCGGGTCGCGGCGTGCGGCGGCTGGCGCGAGAGCACGCAGTGGCTGGGCTTCGCTCGGGCGCGGTGGAGGAGAAGCGGAGGAGGAGCAAGGGGTGGGAGTGTGTGCGGGAACGTTTCCGTCGCACTTCTCCCCTTCTCATTTATAACCGCGAAGAGAGCGTGGGGGAGTGGGATCGTTTGCGCCCACGGTCCCCACTCCTCCGCACTATGCGCGTGCGTTTTACGCGCACATTTACTGCGCGGGGAAGCGCAACCGTCAAGCGCTGCCGCAGTAAATCCCTCGCGCGCGGGCCGAGGGCGCGTCGTGGCGGGCCCGGTCCGCAGTCGCGTTCCATCAACCGCGTGGGCTGGCAGGCCTCACCCGCTGCGGAGCACCACGTGGCGCTCCATCAGGCCGCGGCGGGCACGAATCGCCATATGAAGCAAGACTCGACCAACGGGCATTTCCATTTCCCGCCCAGGCCGGGGTGCCGCGACCCGGCAACCGGAAGCCGGCGTCCGTGTCCGCCGTGCCGGCATGCGGGCGAGCGGAGCCGCCCGGCCGGGCTCCCGCACTTCACCAACAAAACCGACTCCTCAGGGGGTAAGTTGCGGAGGCCCTCCTGCTTGGAGCCGGCGAGCCTTCACAGCTTCGGGGACTACTGTCGGGGGGATGAACCCCGGGTAGGCAACGGAGCTCGAACCCCTTCTTAAAAAATCATCGGAGCAGGTCAAGTCCCTCAGGCCAGCTTGCCAGTACGTCGGCTCCCCAGCGCGAGCCGGCTCGGCACGGCGACCCGGCCTAGCCGACTGGCCCATGCCGGCTGGCCACGAGGGGACGGAGCCTTCGCGACGAAGCAAGCATGGCTACAGCGCTCCTTCCTTTACGCTGACAGAGCAGGCAAGGCTGCAGCTTTCCTTGCGCCCCCGCCCGAGGCTGGCGGTGTCAAGGAGGCGCGGTCCTGTAGAAACAATGGTGCCGACCTCCCTCTGATGACGGACAAGACGCGCCACAGTGCCCCGTACCCAGACTGACGAGAGACAAGACCCGCCACAGTGCCCCGCGTCAGGCAGGTGCGGCGCACCTGGCGACCCGGAGACCCGGCGGCCCCCACCACCGGCTCCCAGTCAATGACACCAGGGGCCCGCGCCTTTGTAACATTACCATTGTAACCCTGGGGGTCGGCCTATAAGACCCCCAGGGAGGCCTCCGTGCAGGGGGGTTCGCTTCCTTCGGTTCACTCTCTCCCGTTGGCTGGTCGCTCTTCGCTTCCCTTTAGTGACTCCTTCTCGCTCCACAGAGCACACACACACTCTCACCGGAGAGGCAGAACGGTGGCCTAGCCCCTTCTCCCTCCTCTGTCCGAACAGCTCCCGGAGCGACCTTGTAGCACTTGTGCTTCCCATACTACACTCGGCAGGATTAGGGGTGTTACCTCTCTAGAGGGCCCCGAACCTGGGTACGTCTCGTGTTTCGCACTTGCTCGTGCCAACCTCGCCTCCGGAACCCACCGGCGTCCTCTCGTAGCCCCACCTCTTTAGCCATCTTATGACATCTACCGTGAAAATACCACGACAATACACCCTCATGATTACTTGTTGCCCAGAGTTTACTTAGATCACCAGTCCATGAGGGACCACCACTTTCTTGATGATCCTGAACCTCCTCACCACATTCGTTATAACTTGGTTTTTAGTGAGGATACTCATGATATTATTCTATTGCCTGCACCTGCTTTGTTTGATTCTCATGCCAGGAACGGATATACTATTATGCCACCGGACATAGTTGCTTACCGGAACGCACTGGCAGCGGCAGAGGAGGAGGCCCAGGATTGGGACCCTCGGGTGCCGCCTCCTCAGGAGTTTCATATGGGACCGGATGGCTACTACGGATGGCCATAGACCAAGCTAGGCAAAAGCCTAAGCTTGGGGGAGTACGTATCTCTCACCGACATTACATTCATGCTCACACATTTCATTCCAGTTGTCGGTGTTCATACTTTTTCATTGTATAATCCATGCTAGTTTTATTTTCTCGCTTTCTTCTAGTGTGTTCGAAAAGCTTGAGAAAATCCAAAAACATTTCTCGCTTCTTTTTGGTGTTTCTTTCTAGTTTAATTAGTTGTAGTTTCGTAGTAGTAAGAGAAAACCCAAAAAGACTTCCTGTTTCTTCTTTTACTTGTTGGGAGCTTTCTCGTGTAAATAGTTTTTCTCGTTTTTCATTTTCTTCTTTATTTCTTTTTCTTTAGAAAAACTAAAAACTTCAAAAATATTTCAGTGTGTTTCTCTGAAATTCTTTTCTTTTGTTGAAGTCATTGTAAGGAGAAGACCACGATGAAAACGTTGAGTGGCTCTCATATGCATTGTTGTTAATCTAACAAAGAGCCCATTTTACCTTGTCTTCTCCTTTGAATAAAATGCTTGCAGATTCCAGCTTAGTCCATGGCACACTTGCACTATTTTTATTTTCATATCATTCGGTCGTGCAAGTGAAAGGCAATAATGACGATGATTTGATGAAGTGACTGTGGCAAGGAAAAGCGGGTATGAACTCAACTTGTTCTTTGTTTTTGTAAATATGTTTAACTCAGTATCCATGATTCAGCATATTATGATTAAACATGTTTATGATGACAATTAGAGATTATAGTTGCTCATGCCATGCTTAAGTAGCTAGGAGTGGATAATGATTTATCTTGAGTGTCAACATGCATTAAAATGATTGTGATGTAGTATGATGATATGGTATCCTCCTCTGAATGTTTCAAGTGGCTTCACTTGGCACATGTTCACGCATGTAGTTGATTCAAAACCAACATAGCCTTCACGATATTTATGTTCATGGTGCTTATATCCTACTCATGCTAGTATTCAATGTTGATTATTCATAATGCATGATTATGATCGTTTTCGCTCTCTAGCTGGTCGCTTCTCAACCTATTTGCTAGCCTTCGCCTGTACTAAGCGGGAATGTTGCTTGTGCATCAAAACCTTTAAACCAAAGTTATTCCAGATGAGTCCACTATATCTACCTATATGCGGTATTACTCTGCCATTCTAAGTAAATTTGCATGTGCCACCTCTAAATATTCAAATGAACATCTGTTTTGTGTGCCCGTACCGCTCATGGAGCGACAGGGGGTGGTCAGTATCGTCCATGCTAAGCGGGTTATTCTCATGATGAGTGTTTATTCACTTGTCCTTGCACGAGAGGGGATGGTAATCGGGATGCCCAGTCCCATAATTAAAATTGCAAAATAATAAAACAAACTCCCCCGGAAAGTTGTTGGTATGGAGGGCACCCGAGGATTCGGCTAGCCATGTCTTGTGTTTGTTGGTGGAGGGGGAAACTTTACTTTACCGCTTGGGAACCGCCGCTAATGTGTTTAGCATGGAAGATATTGAAAACTCTCGGTCATGACGTTGACAGGAAAGGCATACCTCCCAAAATTTTGTTTATCTCTGATTTAAGCTTCGAGCTCTGGCACCTCTGCAAATCCATGCTTCCCTCTGCGAAGGGCCTATCTATTTACTTTTATGTTATTTTACTTTTATTGTTTAGTCATCATCTTCTCAAATAAGCACCAGTCCTGAGAGCACTATTGTCATTCTCATGCATTGTGAATAGTTAATGTTGTGTGCATCATGATTGGATCTCTTCTACCATGAATTACAATGTTTAGTCGCTGCTTGAACTTTGGAGGTGCTCTGCATTTATGTTTTGCGGTCTCAGAAAGGGCTAGCGAGATACCATGTTGTCATATTATATCATGATCGTTTTGACAAAGTGTTGGCATTTGAGATGTCTTATTATTGCTCGCTAGTTGATTATTCCATTGATATGAGTGAATATAATTTCTAAGAGTTATCATTTGCATGGTTAGTTATAATCTTTGCTGAAAACTTGGGTACTATTTAAGCATATATATAGATACAAGAACAAAAGAGTTTGTAAAAGTTTTTCTTTATCACTTTCAGTTTGTCAACTGAATTGCTTGAGGACAAGCAATGAGTTAAGCTTGGGGGAGTTGATACGTCTCCATCGTATCTACTTTTCCAAATACTTTTGCTCTTGTTTTGGCCCCTAATTTGCATGATTTGAATGGAACTAACCCGGACTAATGCTGTTTTCAGCAGAACTACCATGGTGTTGTTTTTTGTGCAGAAATAAAAGTTCTTGGAATTGGATGAAACTTTTTGGAGATTTTTTTATGGAATAAATAAAAAATACTAGAACCAAGACCCACTGGAGGGGGCCACCCAGTGCCCATGAGGCACCAGGGCGCGCCACCCCCAGGCGCGCCCTGGTGGCTCGTGGGGCCCACGTGGCTCCGCTGACCCTAATCTCTAGCCTATAAATTCACAATTCCAGAGAAAAAATAAGAGAGGAAGTTTTATTGCGTTTCATGATACGGAGCCGCCGCCACCTCCTGTTCTTCATCGGGAGGCCAGATCTGGAGTCCGTTTGGGGCTCCGAAGAGGGGGATCTTCCGGCATCGTCATCATCAACCATCCTTCATCACCAATTTCATTGTGCTCACCACCGGGAGTGAGTAATTCCTTCGTAGGTTTGCTGGACGGTGATGATTTGGATGAGATTTATCATGTAATCGAGTTAGTTTTGTTAGGGCTTGATCCCTAGTATCCACTATGTTCTGAGATTGATGTTGCTATGACTTTGCTATGCTTAATGCTTGTCACTAGGGCCCGAGTGCCATGATTTCAGATCTGAACCCTTTATGTTTTCATGAATATATTTGTGTTCTTGATCCGATCTTGCAAGTTATACGGACTTGCTACGTGTTATGATCCGCATACCCCAAGGTGACAATAATTGGGATTCTTTCCGGTGATTACCATAGTTTGAGGAGTTCATGTATTCACTATGTGTTAATGCTTTGTTCCGGTTCTCTATTAAAAGGAGGCCTTAATATCCCTTAGTTTCCTTATGGACCCCACTGCCACGGGAGAGTAGGACAAAAGATGTCATGCAAGTTCTTATCGCAAGCACGTATGACTATATACGGAATACATGCCTACATTATATTGATGAATTGGAGCTAGTTCTGTGTCGCCCTAGGTTATGACTGGTACATGATGAATGTTATCCAACATAGTCACCGATCCAATGCCTACGAGTTCTTCACATATTGTTCTTTGCTAAGCTACTACTGTTGCTACTACTGTCACAATTGCTACAAAACTACTGCTGTTACCGTTACTGCTACTGTTACTATTATTACTACTGCTATCAAACTATCATACTACCGTGCTACTTATCACTCCGCTGCAGATATTTAGTCTCCAGGTGTGGTTGAATTGACAACTCAACTGCTAATATTTGCAAATATTCTTTGGCTCCCCTTGTGTCGAATCAATAAATTTGGGTTGAATACTCTACCCTCAAAAACTGTTGCGATCCCCTATACTTGTGGTTATCATGCATCAACCGGGTTGAATATTCGCCTAATCAACCCTTCATCCCATTGTCCCAAATCTGCATTATTAAGTTCACACACATATGTTAAAATTGTATGACCGTGCGGTGTGATAATTTTCCTATCCGGGCAAGAGGGAACCCAAGGGTCACTCCAGATATTAACCTTTCTCTCCTGAGCCAATCCTCCAAATGTATCCTATCAATAAAACATCAAGTCCCTTCATGTTAAAAACTATCCGAGTGCAGACACGCTCCACACTCGAGGACTTTGCCGCGAACCAGATTTTGCCTAAGTTAAAAACTATCCAAGTGTGAACAAGTTCCACACTCAGGGGCTCAGTCGCGATCCATCCACTTTATCTGGCTATACTTTTGATACTTCATATTCTTCATATGAGTCATTTGACTCCAACTACAAACTGTTCAAAAATCAGAATGGTGAAGTATTTGCCAGATTTGTTGGTACTAACTGCAGGAACGGTCCACCTGTGAAGAAAATCTGGGTTCCCAAAAGCCTTCTGGAAAATCTTCAGGTGAATGTCATCATGACACCACCGATGAAGAAGAAACTTCCCAGGGCAAATTCTTCACAGGGATCAAAGTCATCAAATGGACGCAAACCCACTTATGGTCGTGCTAATGCCTCTGTTTCGCAGGGAAACAAACAGTGATTTGATGAATATGAGCACTATTCTTCTAATCACTATGTTCACAAAACCTCGAAGAATTTCTCTGCTTATTCATTCAATTACTATAACCCTCCTGTGAAGAGAAATGTATATTCTTCAATGCCTAAGTTCTCCATTAATGCACTTCGTTACATTGCTTCTCAGCCACCCATTCAGATGTGGGTGGTTAAGAAGAAGAACTAATCTCTTCTGCAGGGTCAGGTCTTCAGACAACTAAAATGTCTGATGAATTTGCTGAAGACCTGACAAAGTGCCTATTGGGATGCAGGCTAATCATGATGAAATGAATTATTCATTTCTCACATCCCTTATGCTGCTAGATATTATTCCTTGATGAAATTGTCTGACAAAATTGATCATCATCATATTCTTCACTTTGAAGTATATGAATTTGTAAGTCAGACTAATGCTTATACAGGATGACACACCCTCAGCCACTGAGTGGGTCTTGGATAGTGGCTGCATGAATCACATGACGGGTGATAGGAATCTCCTCACCGATGCTCCCCTTACTCTGTCTCATCTGAAGCATATCACCTACACCGACAAAGGAAAAAGCAAGGTATTGGGTCTAGGTAAGGTTGCTATCTCGAAGGATCGACACATGGAAAAGGTGATGCTTGTTGAGTCCCTTGGATACAACCTCATGTCTGTCTCAATGCTTTGTGATCTTGATATGATTGTCATCTTTGGAAAATATAGATGCATTGTGCTGATGGAATCTGACAAATCCAAAGTCTTCAAAGGCTTTAGGAAAGGTGATTTGTATATTGTAGATTTCTCTCTAGGTCCTCAGCCTGCTACGTGTCTACTGGTAAAAGCTTCAGAGTGCTGGCTATGGCACGACATCTTGGACACGCTGGCATGAGGAATTTGAGCACACTTGTCAAGAAGAAGCAAATCATTGGCGTCGAAGGCGTCAAATTCGTCAAAGACCATCTGTGTGGTGATTGTGAGTCTGGAAAGATGACCAGATCCAAGCATACGGCTAAGACAATCATGACCACTACTCGTCCCTTTGAATTACTTCATACGGATTTGTTTGGTCCCACACATTATGCCACACTAACCAATGCAGCATCTCTCTACGGATTCGTCATAGTTGATGACTACTCTCATTACACCTGGGTGCACATCATTTCCTACAAGACTGAAGTACAGGATGTCTTCAGACGATTCTCCAATCGGGCCATGACGAATTATGGTCTCTAGATCAAGCACATCAGGAGCGACAACGGCCCCGAGTTCAAGAACACAGGGCTTGATGATTATCTTGATGAACTTGGTATCACTCATGAGCTCTCGGCTCCCTACACGCCTCAGCAGAATGGAGTCGTGGAGCACAAGAATAGGACACTCATCGAGATGGCTCGCACAATGCTTGATGAATACAAGACCCCTCGTCGATTCTGGCCTGAAGCAATTGACACTGCATGTCACATCATCAACCGGGCATATCTTCACAAATTCCTCAAGAAGACCTCATATGAACTCCTCACTGACAAGAAACCCAATGTGAGTTATTTCAAAGTCTTCGGTGCTAAATGCTGGATTAGAGATCCTCATCACAGTTCTAAATTTGCACCAAAAGCACATGAGGGTTTTATGCTTGGTTACGGAAAGGACTCGGACACCTACAGAGTCTTCAACACCTACCACAACAAGGTTGTTGAAACTGTAGATGTGCGGTTCGATGAAACTAACGGCTCGCAAAGAGAGCACCTGCCTCCTGTGCTAGATGAATTGCCTCCTGAGGAATCGATCAAGCTTATGGGCACTGGTGAAATTGTGCCCAGTGAGGAAATGGCTGATGAAGAAGTAGTGATCCCTCGTCATGAAGAAACTGCTAATCCTGAGGAGAATGATGCTGAGGATTCTGCACAACAACAACAACAAGGCCCTCGTCCAGCACATCCACGAGTGGTGAATGAAGTGCAGATTGAGAAGATCCTCGACAACATCAATGCACCTGGTCCCCTCACTCGCTCAAGAGCTTCACATTTAGCTAAATTTTGTGGGCATTACGCGTTTGTCTCTATTTCAGAGCCCACCAAAGTTGATGAAGCATTTCTTGAACCAGAATGGATTCAAGCGATGCAAGAGGAATTGCATCAATTCGAGCTCAACAACGTGTGGGAGCTAGTCAAGCGTCCCGATCCACGCAAGCACAATGTCATCGGCACCAAATGGATCTACCACAACAAACAAGACGAAAATGGCCAAGTGGTGAGGAATAAGGCCCGTCTTGTAGCTCAAGGCTACACACAGGTCGAGGGTATTGACTTCGATGAAACATTTGCACCTATTTCTAGGCTTGAAGCCATTCGTATACTACTTGCATATGCTAACCAGCATGATATCCTCTTATATCAAATGAATGTGAAAAGTGCATTCCTCAATGGTAAGCTTGAGGAAGAAGTATATGTTGCTCAACCACTAGGTTTTGAGGACCCAAAGCATCCAGACAAAGTCTTCAGACTCAACAAGGCTCTCTATGGCCTCAAGCAAGCCCCGAGGGCTTGGTATGATACATTGAATGAGTTCCTGAAGAAAAAGGGTTTCAAACCCGGTTCACTTGACCCTACTCTTTTCACTAAATCTTATGATGGTGAACTGTTCATATGCCAAATATATGTTGATGATATTATCTTTGGTTGCACTAACAAGAAATACAGTGGCGAATTTGCATATATGATGCAAGAAGAATATCAGATGTCCATGATGGGGGAGTTGAAATTCTTCCTCGGACTTCAAATTCGTCAACAGTGAAATGGCATCTTCATATCTCTGGAGAAATATCTCAAGGATTGCCTGAAGAAATTCGGCATGCAAGATTGCAAAGGCCTCAAGATACCAATGCCAACAAATGGTCAACTCTACACTGACGAAAATGGTAAAGATTTCAATCAGAAGGTATATCGCTCCATCATTAGTTTGCTGCTTTACCTATGTGCATCTAGGCCAGATATTATGCTTAGCATTTGCATGTGTGCCCGCTTTCAAGCGTCACCAAAGGAATGACACCATCAGGCTGTGAAACGAATTCTTCGATATTTAGCTCACACACCAACGCTTGGATTATGGTATCCCAAGGGCTCATCATTTGATCTTGCTGGATTTTCTGATTCTGATTATGCTGGAGATCATGTGGATCGCAAGTCAACATCAGGCACATGTCATTTCCTCGGACGATCCATTGTTTGTTGGTCCTCGAAGAAGCAGAACAACGTCTCACTTTCCATAGCCGAGGCTGAATACATTGCCGCTAGCGCCTGCTGCTCACAGCTTCTATGAATGAAGCAAACCCTCAAGGACTATGGCGTCAACGCGAAGAAAGTGCCACTCTACTGCGACAATGAGAGTGCCATCAAGATCGCCCACAACCCAGTGCAACACTCTAGGACAAAGCACATCCAGATTCGTCACCATTTTCTTCGTGATCATGTGCTGAAGGGAGATATCGTTATCAACCACATGAAGACTGAAGACCAGCTTGCAGATATCTTCACTAAACCCTTGGATGAGAGAAGGTTTTGCATGTTGCGATGTGAGCTAAACATCCTAGAATCTTCGAATGTCCTTTGAAAAGGACACACATCCTAATGCTTATGCATTCTTGATGACTTTGATGCACAACACACGAAGTAACATTTTTCTTCAATCAATGAAGACTAACCCTCTAAGTGTGAAGAAATTAATGAAGAACTTGATTCTCAGAAACCTACGACAATTGTACGCGGTGTCTGAAATCATTATAGTTCTTATACGATGGGTAACGCCACCACCCACTTCATGACGCTCTTTAGACTTGAGTTTTTCGTCATTTGCAATTTCGTCAAACTTTTCAAATTCGTCATTTGGAGTTGTTCTTCATTGTTTAAGCTAATCTTTCCTTATTTATATCTGAGTTTTTCTTGTCCTCAACAGCATTCACATATTGCTAATTCTTCAAGTTGTTTTTCTGTCTATGTGAATGTGATCGGACCCGCTCCCTTCTATGCTAAACTCAAACCACTCTGTTCACAATCTCTTCATGTGCGTTCTAATTGACACCGTTCAAAGTCTTCACTGTGTCCTTGACAACTGAAGAAATTGCGAACACATTTTAAAATCTTCTATTCAAAATTTTGGCGGTTGCCACAGAAACTCAATCCCGCGCATCCGGCGCGTGGATAAGCGCACTCAAAATGCATGTGTGACGCGTGTCGATGAGATGCGAATCGCCAGGGGCTTATCCGTCCGAAATATTTGGACCGCTCAGTTTTCACCGCGCCTATATAAAGGCTTGACCGCGTCAAACCTCGTTCATTTCACTCTCGCTCTCCCAAACCCTAGCGCCACCGCTGGAATTCATCACCGCCGAAGAAGAAGAGCTTCACTGCCTCGACTTCTTCGTCGCCGTACTCGCGCCGGCCGCGGATTTCTTCACCTCCGCCGCCGCCGTAGCTGTCTTTCATCGCCAAGTTAGGGCACGAAAGATCTGAGCTGACGATTTCCTTCAACTCGTTGTCCAGTTCATCGAGTTCATCCTTGGGGTAATTAAAATTTATTTTGACTGCCCAAGTTTGATATTTTTACACTCTAAAATTCTTCAAGTGCTATTTCTACCACTTCTTTCCAAATCTCCAGCACTTGCTTTTGGCCAGTCTTGGTTATCTCATCTAAGTTGCACTTCACGATTAGATTCCTCAGTTGTGCAATTGTCTCAATCTATACAGGTCTGAAATCTAAGTCAAGAACACTTAGTGAATTTCTTCAAGACGATAAGGGTCAATTTCCTCAACTTGGTTTATTTTGAAAATCTCTGAGAACGCATGTGACTCTTCCCAATTTCCTCACAACTATACTCTGTTCACAGGTACCCATGTCTGCAGACGAATCTCTTGGTTCTCATCAACTTAATTCATTTGCAGTGTTACTGGAGGAAAATCTTCAGACTTCTTGAGAAACCTCAAAAGTTCAAAACCCTCAGTTGAAGAAAATGGCAGATGGCAAAAAGCCTCAGAAGGGAGGCAAGAGGAAAGAAGAACATACTGCATTTGAGATTCCAGATGAATTATATGCAGGGTACTGTACTCCTGATGAAGAAATTCATGGGAAAGAAACTGACAAGTAGCACAAGACGCGCATGCAAAAGATCAAGAGGTACTGGACCTATGAATGGCGGAGTTACAATTACGTCACTCAAAAATACATGAAGGATTTTGCTGTAAAACCTCCTTGCAAAAGACCACAGTTGGCTCCTGGTCAAATAGCTGATCCCACAAGCATCAGAAGGGGTGAAGAATTCCCCAAAGAATGGGCCAAGCGTCAGGCCAAATTGCAGAAACGGGCTCAGAAGGCTGTTGAAGAATTCAACAAGGCTTCAAAGGCATCAGCAGAGACTGGTGCAGGCTCAAGTGGCAGCATGCCCAAGAAAGCCATGAAGAAGAAGCCGGCTCAAAAGCCAAAACCATCAACTGAAGTGCCCTCACGGCCAAAAACTTTAGCTTCAAAATCTTCCGCAAAGCCCTCAGAGCCCAAGCCATCATCTTCAAAGGCTTTAGCGCCCAAGGAACCTTTTGTTCCAAGTTCCTCAGTGCCTCTGCCAGCTAAAAGCTCCTCAATGGCCGCAGCAAGAGCTTCAACACCAGTTGTGCTAGCATCCTGCCAGCGCACTGAAGGCTTTCAAACAGCCACAATAGCTGTATCAAGCGCCTTAGCATCTGGGCATATATCTTCAAACACGCCGATGCTGAAGAAAAAGGCCACATCAGGCCGTGGAACAAGACCCAGCCCCAGAAGCAAGGCTGTATTGACTCAGTCTGATGAAAACGACATGGCTGATGAAGATGAGCTTGTAGAATATGTTCAGAGAAGAATGGAAGAAGCCGCTCGTGCCAAGAATACATCCATTCCACATTTTCTTGATCCCAAGAAGATCTTGGACTTTATTGAAATCTGGTGCAAGAAACCTGACACACCCCTTGATGACCTTGATTTGCCACCTGGTCCTAGTCATGTTCTGTCTGCATTTATCTTGAAAGAAAAACACAAAATTGAGCAGGCTAAACTTGTGAGGAAGCAAAAGCTTCAAAAGGAGAAGGAGCTGAAGAAGAACATGCTAACCATATCTCCTCAGCAGCTGGTTGCACTTCAATCTAAGATCCAAAGGCTGTCTGATGAATATGAGTGGCAAGCCAACCATTGCTGTCGTGTGCGTGATAGATTCATCAAAGCAACGCAGCAAGTGGTTGATGATCATAACAAAAGAGATGCCGCCAAGCATGGTAACGTACCTCCTTCAAGTTCCTCAGCTCCACCTCAAGCTCCTCAGGCCAGTGAGACTGCGCCTTCATCTCCTCCGCTAGTCCAAGCCAGGGCAACTGAAGAAGTTGCGCCTGAAGAAACTGCCAGGGCGACTGCATCAGTCGCGCCTGAAAAATTGTACCACCAAATTCCTCAGCAGCAACGCCTGAACCGTCTTTGTCTTTGAAGCTCATTACACTTCCTTCTGCATCAGAAGTGAAGAAAACAAAGGCTGATGAAAAGAGAAAAGCATCAGCACCACCTACCACTAAAACTGTGAAGAAGTTGAAGACGGCTCCAATGTCTTCAACCGAGCCAATTGATGTATCCCAATTTCATTGGCACCTCCAACTCAGAATGTTGAAGAATTCCAGATTGTTCCATATGGTGTGGATTATGTCATCCCATCATTTGATGAAGAAGAGAATACCCACTCTGCTGCTACCATAGAGCTAGTGGATGAAGAAATTGAAGTTGAAGCAGATGCTTCACTTCATCAGGTATCATCGCCTCCAGTCTGTGTGACTGATGAAAATGCTGCTTCTCATAGAAGCAATGATGAAATTGATGAGGACGTGGATGTGGGCTCCACAACGCCAGTTATGCATGATGACTTCTGGGATAATGCTCACCCGAACTCACCCCTCACCACGCCTCTCACACAAGTACCTCAGTTGCCTGCAATCACTGAGGAGGTTCACACTGGTTCTGAAGGACTACAACCATCCCTTCAGACTATCACTGAAGAAATTCCAGTTGCATCAGCTAAAGATACTGTGCAACATGTGACTGATGAAGAAGTTGCACCTCCTCCACCTCAACAAGAAGAACCAGATCCCTCAGCAGATTCTGAAATAGTTCCGTTTGCAACAGCTAAGGAAGTTGCTAAGTCTTTGGCCATCATGGATCCCAATGATTCAACGGGCTCTCCGAGACCCATCTTTGATGTGAGGCCAAAGAAGATAAACCTTCAGCCTGTGCCTTCAATGCCCAAAGTTGGCAAAAGCATGAGAAGACCCAAGTTTGACAATGCTGCCTTCTTTAAAGAGAAGAATTTCTTCATAGGCGAGTCACCTTATGACTCTGCAAAAATCAGGCGTCAGAGATTTTGGACCAATGCTCAAATGAACTATTATTCATCACTCCTGTTTGACAAGAACAAAGTCTTCCCGCATCGCCATATTCCTCATGTGCATATGGAATCCCTACCGTGCTTTAGGCCTGTATTGGCTGTGATTCATGATGCCGGGCTACTCAGTTTCGTCATTGATGTCTGTGATTGGAATAAAGAGCTCATTCTTCAATTTTATGCCACATTGCATCTTTCTGGTGATGTTGACGACATTCATTCATGGGCTCTCGACTGGATGAGTGAGAACACACACTATAAGGCTCCTGCTGATGAATTGCTTCAAGCTCTTCCTGTTGATTTGCCCTCTTCTGATGCCAGAAAAATTTATGAAGAACCTAAGCTATCTAACCATCTGATGCAAGTGCTGATGAAGCCGTTGGATGAAGGAGAAGCTCAAAGAAGCACCTTCTTAGTGAAGGATTTGCTATTTGTGCCAAGGACAGTATATCGCATTTTGGCCAAAACCCTCAGTCCTATCAAAGGCCACAATTCTGAGACTGAAGAAGTTGTGGGAATCATGAAGAACTTGCTATTCAATATCATCCATGGTATTCCTATCAACATACATGATTTCTTCATGAGGACTTTGGCCACTGTCGCACAATCTCCGTTTGATTTGAAGCCTTATGCACCATGGCTAATGAGATTCATTAGAACAAGGTCTTCAATCAATTACAAAGCTGACAGTCAAAATCATCTCAGCTTCCTGCCAGACGTGAAAATTCTTCAAAGCTCAATTGCTTCAGTTCCTGGCAAAGGCAAAGCTGTTATTGATGAAGGTGTTCGTCCCCTTGATGGCCAATTTCGTCAGCCTGTCTCACAATCCACATGATATGATTCATCCAGCCATGACACTGACGCAAATGCCACTCAGCAAAAACCTCAAGGTGAAACTCCTCGAGTGATGACTGATCGTGAGCTTCTTATTAGTCTTCATCAGAAGGTGGACAAGAATCACAACTGGGTTAAGCGTCAACTACACGCAATCCTTGGCAATATGATCGTGACGCAAAATTCAGTCTGCAAAAATCATTATTATTTGCATGAGATCTTTGATAGAAGTTGGGCCATTCTTTCACATCTGAAGACCCCTGATGAATTTGATGCAATGGAATTTCAAATGAACTTTGATTGGGCCAATCCGCTCAAGAAGAAGTTCAAGAAAGTTCAAGTTCCTCTTATGGTCCCAAGCTCTGTGTCTTCTTCTCGAGCCACTGACGAAAATGAAGATGTTGAAGACACTGCTGCAGGCCCCTCTTCAACTCGCAACCCCGACAACGCTGGCGCTCCCTCAACTGCTTCTTGATGATCTTCTTCAGGGGCGTTAGTTCTCAGTTTCGTCTTCTTTTGGTCATCTGATGACAAAGGGGGAGAAATTTGAGTTAGTCTTCAAGCGGGTCATATATCGGGCTGTTTCTTTTGCTAAGTTGCAACTCTTGGTTTTTCATTTGATTCGCTCCTTTGATGAGTTGTAACTTAATAACTGTTGGTGGTCTGACACTCTTCTGTGACATTTTATTTGCATGCGTGATTATGCTCTGGTCCTCATATATATATGTGCATGCATGTTATAATTCGTCAGACACCAATTTTCATCTTACATTCAAATTCTTCAATATCTTATGATCATGCATGATTGGATTCCAAGATGTAGGGGGAGATCTCCACAATTTCAACCTGCCATGTGCATTTGCAATCCAAAGCAAATTCTTCATATGCACATCTTCAGGGGGAGCTCCTCTTTATCATGTAACCAATGTCTTCACATTCTGTACTTACACTTCAATTATTTTACTCCCATTGAAAACTTAACTGATTTGTCATCAATCACCAAAAAGGGGGAGATTGTAAGTGCATCAAGTGCCCCCTTAGTGGTTTTGGAGTATTGAAGACAAATAGGTTAAGGGACTAATGTGTTTGTGAGTATACACAGGAGAAAATAGTCCCTGAAGACTTGGTTTAACCACGGAAGGTGAGCCCTAAAAATGTATTTCTTCAGGTGAAGAATTTGGTGTGGCCTGTGAAGAATTTGATGTGAAGACTTTGAAGCTTGAAGACTTTGTTTTCATAGTTTCTTTTCTTCTTAGTTGAGTCATAGGAAAAACCGTACTGCTAAAGGGGGTCTAGGTGAAACATTTATCATACTTCAAAGCGATGCTCAAACCTATACAAACCTAAGCCGCTTCGAATGAAGCCTTTGGAAATCTTCGGAACAGCTGACGAATTTGCCAGTGACAGTGACAAAGTTCATCCGGTCTCTAACGAATTTGGTCAGGCTGAGGAGTTAGGATTTCGCCAGTGCGATCTGCCTATCGTGAGGAAATAGTGTGCCCCGACGAAATTGAGAGCTTAATTTCCGACCGTTGCTGCGCCGCGTGCTAGCTGTCGAGTGGATTCTTATCCTGACAACGGTCTTGTCTGAGAAGGGCATTTATGACAATTCATGTCGGGTTGCCCCCTAGCTATAAATAGCCGCCCCCCCACAACCACTAGTTGGTTGGCTGCTCTAGAGAGAACTTGACACTTGTCATTTGAGAGCAACCCTTCCTCTGACGACTTTGTGAGAACCCAAGTGAGGAAAAACCCAACTAGAGCCAAAGTGACTGAGCATCACTGAAGAAGTTGATCTGTGTCATCCGACGCTTATTACCTTTGAAGACTGTCATTCTTCCAGACGGTTAGGCGTCATGTTCTGAGCACCCAAGAGTAATTGTGGCATGCTGGTGAACAAGTCTGTGAAGGTTTTGGAAGTCTACCTTGAAGACTTACCACGAGTGATTGGGCGAGGTCTAAGTGACCTTAGCTCAAGAGGAATACGGTGAGGACTAAGTGTCCTCCGAGGTAAGACTCAACCGCCTCAACCAGACGTATAGTTGATACAACAACTGGAACTGGTCTACCAAATCCCTGTGTCTTCATCGAGCCCAACCGGTTTCAAATTCCTCACCCTTTACCTTTTCGCAATTCCGCTGCTGAAGAACTTGTGCTTTACTTTTCTGAAGAATTTGAACTAAAGACTTTCATCATGCTATTTTTTATTTCTTCAGTTCATCTTCCTCATGCATGTTCGCCTGTATGATTTCATGTTCTTCACTTGTATGTATTTCATATTCATGCTACTTGTATCTGTGTCGATCTAGTTTCGTATCAGTTTCTATTTCGTCAATTTGATTTTCGTCAAAATCTTCGGAGTTTGACAAATTTCTAAAAATCTCCCATTCACTCCCCCTCTGGGAGTAAACCTGTGCTTTCAATGGCAACAATACAAATACGTGTCTTGTCCCTTTTTGTCACTGGGATAGAGCACCGCAAGATTGAACCCATCACAAAGCACTTCTCCCACTGCAAGATAAATCAATCTAGTTGGCCAAACCAAATGGATAGATCGGAGAGAAATACAAAGCTATAACAATCATGCATAAATAAGTTCAGAAAAGACTCAAATATTTCTCATGAATAATCTGATCATAAACCCACAATTCATCGGATCCCAACAAACACACCGCAAAAGAAGATTACATCGAATAGAACTCCAAGAACATCGAGGATAACATTGTATTGAAGATCAAAGAGAGAGAAGAAGCCATCTAGCTACTAGCTATGGACCCGTAGGTCTATGGTAAACTACTCACACATCATCGGAAGGGTAACAAGGTTGATGTAGAAGCCTTCCGTGATCGATTCGCCCTCCGGCAGAGTGCCGGAAAAGGCCTCCAGATGGGATCACGGAAGAACAGAAGCTTGCGGCAGCGGAAAAGTTATTCGAGGTGCCTCTCTAGTATTTGGGGAATATTCAAGAATTTACAGCGGCAGAATTAGGTCAAGAGGTGCCACGAGGGGCCCACAGGCCTGGAGGGCACGTGTGGCGCCCCCGACTTAATCGTGCACTAACCATACACGCAAATGCACACGATCAAGCCTAAGGACTCAATGGAAGATATCACAACACAACTCTAAACACAAATAAAAGTCATACAAGCTTTATAATACAATCCAGGGGCCTCGAGGGCTCGAATACATAAGCTCGCAATCAAGCGTCAGCGGAAGCAACATAATATCTGAGTACAGACATTAAAGGGAAACAAGTTTGCCTTAAGAAGGCTGAGCAAAACAACGATAACTAGATCGAAAGGCGCAGGCCTCCTGCCTGGGTACCTCCGAATCTACTCCTGGTCGTCGGCGGTCTCCACCTAGTAGTAGGCTCCACCGGTAGGATAGTAGTAGTCATCGGCGGTAGCAGCTGACTCCTGGGCTCCATCATCTGATCGCAGTAGTCGGGTATGGGGAAAAGGGGAAGCAAAGCAACCGTGAGTACTCATCCAAAGTACTCGCAAGACTTACATCAGAACTAATCTATGTATGCATCATTATCAAAAGAAGGGGCTGTATCTGTGGACAAAACTGCAGAATGCCAGAATAGAGGGGAAGGCCTAGCCTAGTCATGGGTAGGGTATGGGCATAAGGTTCTGCCCATGGGTCACCCGATGGGTCGCCCGATTAATATTAGTAATTAAAATATATTTTATTTTATATGGCACATGGACGAAGGGGTAGACCCATTGGGTCGGGTTACCCGATGGGTATGGGCGTGGGTCTGCTCCTATGCCCATGGGTAGGGTCGTGGGCGAAGGGGTAGACCCATTTACTTATAGGGCATGGGTCTGGTAGAGGTCGACCCGACTGCCAGGTTGACCTCTGTCATACACAGAACTAATTAAAAGGGTTTAATTTTTAACTAATTAACCTAATTAGCTAGTGGGACCCGCTGTCAGTGACTGACTAATTAACTAATTTTAATTAACAGATTAATTAGCATTTTATTTATTTTTTAAAACGTTTAAATTAGCGGGGCCCACATGTTAGTGTCTGGGCTGCCCAGTCAGCAGAGTTGACTGGGTCAACCCAGTCAACTGGGCTCCACGGGGCCCACTGTCAGTGGCACGGGAGGCGGCCACGTAGGCGCCACGTCAGCGCCGGCCACCGGAGTTGCTCCGGCGAGCCTGAGCGCGACGGCGAACTCCGGCGAGCTCAGAAATGCACTACGGGGCACCAAATCGCACGCGGTTGGGCTCTACCGAACGGGCACTCCGAGCCGCGTCCGATGGTGGCGTTCTCGCGGGCAGGGGCGGCCGGAATCGAGCACGGCGACGACGGCGGGCGGCGGCGTTCTCGGGCGCTCTTCGAAATCGGCAAAGCGACGCGCGCGCGAGCGAACTAAGCGGCTAGGCGAGACCTACGGGGCTCCAGGAACACGCTAGGGCGGTCGGGCGCGGCCGTAAAGGTTCGGGAGCCCGGTGAGTGCGGCAATGGCGGCGGCTGGAGCACGGTTACGGTGGCGGCAGCGCACGGGCCCGAAGGCGAGCAAGAAGAGGAGGAAGGAGGGGCGGGGCTCACAACAGTCCCGTAAACGAGCTTAGCGGGCTCGGGGAAGGTTCGGGGTGGCGGATCGACGTCGGCGATCACCGGCACCCGAAGGTTGAAGACGAAGTCGCCGGCGACGCTGTGGCGGTTCCGAGCTCCAACGAGGCGGTGCAGAGGGCATAGCCGAGGCCGGCAGAGCCCGTGGACACGTCGCGGCGACGAGAGGGAGACGGTGGCTGCGCGGTTACGGAGGAGCGGCCATGGCGCCGTTCGGGAGAGGAGGGAGAGAGCGAGGGAGTGGGGGAAGTGGCGCTAGGGTTCGTCCACAGGGGCGAGGAGAGGCCAAGTAGCTGACACGGGCGCCTGTAGCGGCTCGTTGTCGCGCGAGGAGGAGGGGGGCCGGCTGCGGTGATCGCGCGCGCGGCGACAACGTGCGCGCGGGTGAACAGAGGAGGGAGAAGAGGGGAGTTGGGCCGGGCCTGCCTGTTGACTAGAGCCCAGTCAGCACAGTGGGCCTTTTCCTTTTTTCCTTAGCCTTTTTCTGTTTCTTTTTTCTGCCTTTCTGTTTTGCAAATAGTTTGGCCACCAAAGCACTTTTGAAAAATGTGCAAACTGGCCAATTAAATATGTTGCAATAGTTGGCAGTGCCATAAAAAGGTTTGGGAGCAATATCATTTCATTTGAATTTTTCATTGCATTTAAAGTGTCAAAATGTTGCTGTTGGCACTGTTTTCAAGATGTTAGAGTCATCTAGGGAATTTTGGTGATGTTGTTTTCCTAAACATAATTCACAATGGATTATTTCCAAAATTATGAACATTTTAGTTCCTGGATTTGAACAACTTTTATTTTCACCTCAAATTTGAATTTCAATTTGAATTGGAATTTGAAATGAGATATGATTCCAATGTGATTAAGCATTGTAAATCAAAATGACTTGGCATGATTAACAGATGATCACTATGGTCATTACCTAGGGGTGTTACAATTCTCCTCCTCTAAAAGAAATTCTCGTCCCAAGAATTCAGGAGGTAGAAGGGAAAAGACCGAGGCATTCCGGGAAGTTCTTTTGAAAGTACCCTCTAGAAGTTGCGAACGACTAGAACGTTTCAACTCATCATATTTAATGCCAAGCATGTATGCAAAAGCTTATGATATGAATGAATACGATATTCCCGAATTAAAATAAAACAGGAGGTGGTATTGAGTTAACAAGAAGATTACCCTTCACAGTAGCTGGCTGACCATGAGCTTCATTCAGATCAACATGGTAAGCTTGACCACGACCATAGGAAGGTCTGGCATTGTTGTTGCGGGGCTGGTTGTTGCCATGGCCATAACCACGGCCAGCAGGGGGAAGTGCAAGTTGATTCTGGTTCTGAGAGCAGTCTCTGGAACGGTGACCTGGACGACCACACTTGAAGCAGAGTCCGTCCTCGGAGCGGAGAGCAGGAGCTCGAAGTAGTGGAGCCTGAGGTCTTGGCTGTCCCGGCGGTGGAGGAGGTGCAGCTTGAGGGTACATGCCATGAGGGATCCAGATACGACGCTTCTGCGATGACGAGCCCGAAGATGAGCCCGCTTCACGGGTGCGCTTATTATCCTTCAGACCAGTCTCAACCTGTATGGCCTTGTTCACCAAGGTGGCGAAGTAAGCAAAGTTGTGGACTAAGAGTGCCATCTTGATTTCAGAGATGAGCCCTTCACGGAACTTCTCCTGTCTGCGAGCATCAGTAGCAATGTCTTCCTCAGCATAGCGAGATAGTTCTAGAAATTCCCGCTGATAGGCCTCCACAGTCTTGCTGCCCTGGGTAAGGTTGCGAAACTCACGCTTCTTCCGGTCCATAACTCCTTGCGGAATGTAACGGGCATGGAAAGCAGCTTTGAACTCCACCCAGGTGATGATGGTTCCAGCAGCTAAGGTCTGCCTGTGAGTGTCCCACCATTGGGCTGCGGGACCCTTCAGAAAGTAGGAGGCGAAAGTGACATAGTTGGCAGGGGCCACACTCGCAGACTCCATCTCAAAAGCGATGTCGCGGAGCCAGTCATCAGCATCAAGCGGTTGAACTAAGTTGCGGAAGATGGTAGGATTCATGCGCACAAACTCTTGCAAAGTGATTGATGCTGGCTACTGGTTGGCATTGGGACGAGGAAACTGATCCATGAGCCCTTGCATAAACTGGCGGTGCATTTCGAATTGTTGCATCATTGCAGCCATATAGTCGGGCGGTGGTGGATTGTTGGCACCACGGCCACGACCTGTGGGTCTAACCATCCTGCTAAAATTCAACAGGGGGTAGTTTAGCAACGAGCATTGCAGAAGTATGGATTCATTCATGAAGTAACACGCACAACAAAAGGAAGTGCAATAGATACAACATCATAGTCAACATGACATACAGATCCATACATAAAGTCGGTTACAAGCCAGTGTTACAACAGCGAAAAGGGAAGCTAGACAACTAGGCGGCACGCAGGCACGCGGTGGAGGGATACAACAACGCGACATAGCGATATGCTACATCAACATCGAAGAAAACCACTGAAGCCAGGCAGCTGCAGGTGACGACGCAGGGTACCCTCGATGTAAGGATCCTGCGCTCCGTGAACACTCTGGTGCAGAACCTAGTCCCGAACTGGAAGAAGAGGACCACGTGGAGGGGTAAGACCTCCAATAGCAGGCCACTCAAGACCTGGTGGCATCTCCGTCCTGCGCGGGTAAAGAATGTACTCTGGGTGCATCCGTGCACTGACTGCTGGTAGCAACTATGTCAGAGCGTCGTAAAGACGAGCACGAGTAGCGTGCAACTCGACAGCAAGAGCTCGAGCGGTGCGGTCCTGAGCCTGAGTGTACTGTACCAGAACCTGTGGGTCATAGCGACGCGACACGTAAGGAGTACAGACAGTAGTGTAATATCCAGTCTCATCCCCAGCAGGGGCATACGGGATGTATCTGAAAGCAGTCTCCTCCAAGCGACTGTTGTGCTCTCCACGGAGATGGGCAATAGCAGTATAGGCAGCATCATGGACTGCCATGTCAACAGTCACTCCAACACCGTGAAAGGTGTGCAACTCAGTGATGGAGTTGTTCCGCCGATCAAAGATGCGAACCACAGCATGGTACTGCTCCTGGTTGAACTCACGGTAATCCTCGTAAACCGTGTACTCGGGGTACCAGCGATATCCTAGCCTGGTCAAGAGATCGGCCAAGATAGCAGGGAATCCAGTCGCATCGACAACCATAGTCTGGCGCACGAGCTGTCTTGCGGGACGCATCTGAAACAAGGGAGTGCAGATGTCAAACGACAGTGTGAGAAGTATAAGATAGCATTGGAAAGAAATGTCGCAGATAATCCAGCTCTCCGGGTGAATGTGAACACGAGAACCTAAAGTCAGAGTTAGTAAAATCTTTTAACCCGAAAGGAAGAGAGATCAGAATCCCAGAGTAAGGAAAAGGAATAAAAGATCCTAATACCACCCATTGGCGACGTGGGCCCGTAAGCCACACAGCCATGTTAGTAAAACAGTTTTTCAAAGACTAGACTCAACTTCGGCCAAGGAGTTGGAAAGGGGGGATCCTACAGGCAGTCGGCTCTGATACCAACTTGTGGCGCCCCCGACTTAATCGTGCACTAACCATACATGCAAATGCACACGATCAAGCCTAAGGACTCACTGGAAGATATCACAACACAACTCTAAACACAAATAAAAGTCATACAAGATTTATAATACAAGCCAGGGGCCTTGAGGGATCGAATACATAAGCTCGCGATCAAGCGTCAGCGGAAGCAACATAATATCTGAGTACAGACATAAAAGGGAAACAAGTTTGCCTTAAGAAGGCTGAGCAAAACAACGTTAACTAGATCGAAAGGCGCAGGCCTCCTGCCTGGGTACCTCCGAATCTACTCCAGGTCGTCGGCGGTCTCCACGTAGTAGTAGGCTCCACCGGTAGGGTAGTAGTAGTCGTCGGCGGTAGCAACTGACTCTTGGGCTCCGTCATCTGATCGCAGCAGTCGGGTATGGGGAAAAGGGGAAGCAAAGCAACCGCAAGTACTCATCCAAAGTACTCGCAAGACTTACATCAGAACTAATCTATGTCTGCATCATTATCAAAAGAAGGGGCTGTATCTGTGGACTAAACTGCAGAATGCCAGAATAGAGGGGAAGGCCTAGCCTATCGAAGACTAGCATCTTCAGTGTCTTGCAGCATTAGAAGAGTGCAGATTAGTACATAGCTATAGTAGTAGCAACAAGTAGTAACTACACCCAGAGATCCTTGCTCGACTCCCTTCGAGAAAGCGATCCCGGAGCCAACATATCATTTTAGTAACACAAGTATCCAGTTCTAGTTGTAGTAGATCGGGATACTCTCTGAGCGTCCGTTACCGTGGACATGGCTATTCGAATAGATATACTTCCCTGCAGGGGTGCACCAACTTTACCCAGCACGCTCGGTAAACTCTGGCCGGCCACACTTCTATCGGGTCATGCCCGGCCTCGGCTGATCGACACATCGCAGCCCTACCTAGGCTCAACAGAGAGGCCAGCACGCTGGTCTACCTCCTAAGCGCTCAGGGGTCTTGAGCCCATCGCCCTTTGCACTCCTGCGCGTTGCGTACGCGGCCGGTGAGCAGACCTAGCCCCCTTAATACAAGCGCATGCTTTCACGGTCCAACCCGGCGCGCGCCGCTCAACTGCTGACATCTAGAGAGCTTCGGCTGATACATACGTCGCTGAGTGCCCATACTTATTCCCATGTGGTGGTTAGTGCGATAAGGCCAGAGGCCTACTCAGATCACATATCCTAACCCGTTAATGCTCTGGGAGCTCGCGGTGACAATCAGCGATCCACGATCTGTGGTCCCGTCGCCCCGTCTCGTGGACTTACGGCAAGGGCTAGGAATGCCCGGCCGTGCCACGTATTCATCACACGGGTACCCTCATGGTCAACCCGATTCCACATCACTCGCGGGTACCCCTCGGGGCCGACCCGACTTTATCAAGTAACTGTAGTAAAGTCAAAGTATCCGTGTGTTCATCACATCAAGGGGGAATCCGAGGAATCACCCGTGTTGGAATCCTACTCGATGTAATCCGTCAAGGAGAACCAGGAGGAATCACCCTCGATGGTCCACACTTGAGGGGTTGCATGATAGAGTCATCATCGGGAAGGGGAGAGCGAGGAATCACCCTGTGCAATCACCACCGACGTGCTATACTACAGAGATAGCATCAGGAGTGCAGTACTAGGTATCACCCTCGGCACTCGATAGTAGTCCTACAGAGTCGTACAACTTAGGGGGTGTGCAGTGATGTGCTGGCCTCTGCGCATCGATCACAATGATCGAGGAACTAGTAACAAAGAGGGGCAACATGGACAAGGGTGAGGGGGTCACTGATGTTTCACTAACCAACCTATACTAAGCAGTTTAGGATGACAGGTAAAGTAACAACAGCAGGTTACAAAAACTGGCTATGCATCAGAATAGGAGCAATCAATTACAGTAGCAAATTCTAATGCAAGCATGGGAGAGGAAGAATAGGCGATATTGGAATGATCAAGGGGGTTTGCTTGCCTGGAAGCTCTGCTGAAAGGGGCTGGTCGTCAGGGGCGTAGTCGTACTCGGCAGCAGCATCGGTCTTGGGGTCTACCGGAGAGAAGAGGGGGGGGGGGAGAAACAATAAATAAAAGCAAACAATGCAACACAGATGCATGGCATGGCAATATGCAGTGCTAGGGGTGACCTAATGCAGCACTACACGTTGCAGGCGGAGCGGGAAAATATCTGGGGATATTTTCCTGACTTCGGGCATCTGTAAGACAGATGAACCGGAGGGGAAGGTTCCATGTTTGCATAGTTGTGGGCATGTGACAGGCAAACGGAGGGCATATTCGGATTCGTCTCGTTTTTCTGATCAACTTTCATGTAGAAAACTTTTTGATCCGAGCTATGGTTTAATTTCTATGATTTTTCAAAGATTTAAACATTTCTGGAATTGTTTAAATTAATAAAATCGACAGAAAAGGAAATATGACGTCAGCATGAGGTCAGGGTGATGTCAGCAGTCAATTTTGACCGTTGACTGGTCAAACTGACAGGTGGGGCCCCTCTGTCATACACAGAACTAATTAACAGGGTTTAGTTTTTAACTAATTAACCTAATTAGCTAGTGGGACCCACTGTCAGTGACTGACTAATTAACTAATTTTAATTAACAGATTAATTAGCATTTTATTTATTTTTAAAAATGTTTAAATTAGCGGGGCCCACATGTCAGTGGCACGGGAGGCGGCCACGTGGGCGCCACGTCAGCGCCGGCCACCGGAGTTGCTCCGGCGAGCTCGAGCGCTGCGGCGAACTCCGGCGAGCTTGGAAATGCGCTACGGGGCACCAAATCGCGCGCGGTTGGGCTCTACCGAACGGGCACTCTGAGCCGCGTCCGATGGTGGCGTTCTCGCGGGCGGGGGCGGCCGGAATCGAGCACGACGACGACGGCGGGCTGCGGCGTTCTCGGGCGCTCTTCAAAATCGGCAAAGCGGCGCGCGCGCGAGCGAACTAAGCGGCTAGGCGAGACCTACAGGGCTGCAGGAACACGCTAGGGCGGTCGGGCGCGGCCATTGTCACCACGGGTATCCACATGCAAGACATACATCAAGTGTTCCCAAATCCAAAGTATTCGATTCGACAATAACGAAACCTCAAAGGGAAAGACTCAATTCATCACAAGAAGATAGAGAGGGAAGAAACACCATATGATCCAACTATCAAAGCTCGCGATACATCAAGATCGTGCCAAATTAAGAACACGAGAGAGATAGATCAAACACATAGCTACTGGTACATACCCTCAACCCGAGGGTGAACTACTCCCTCCTCGTCATGGAGAACGTCGAGATGATGAAGATGGCCTCCGGTAATGATTTCCCCCTCCGGCAGGGTGCCGGAAAAGGCCTCCAGATGGGATCTCTTCGGTACAGAGTCTTGCGGTGGCGGAGTCGAAGTTCTAGGTTTATTTCTGGGGGTTTCTCTATTTATAGGATTTTTCAGCGTTGGAATCACGCAAAAAGGAGTTACGAGGGCCCAAAAGGCAACAGCACACGGCCCCCCCAGGCCGCGCCGTGATACCTTGTGACCTCCTCGTGGCTCTTCTGGTCCTTCCACGAAGCTTCGGGGGTCTCTTTTGGTCCATAAAAAATCGTCAAAATTTTTGGGGTTAATCCAAGAACTTTTATTTCTGCACAAAAAACAACACCACAGTAGTTCTGCTGAAAACAACGTCAGTCCGGGTTAGTTCTATTCAAATCATACCAAAACCATATAAAATTGTTGTAACCATGGCATGAATACTTTATAAATTATAGATACGTTGGAGACGTATCATGGAGTGCTACATAGCATAATCTTGATCAAATGATGTAATGTGTTGTGAACTCAGGATAAAAGTGATTCAAAGTAATAATCTATAGTTAATAACAAGCCTTGCTTTTCATGGTTCAATGTCTTCATGTAATACCAATCAATACTCATATGTATCATATTCATGGTTCAATCACTCAAGGCTTTATCATATTCAAACATCTTATCATAACACAACCCAAAGCGCTCGTCAAGTAATCGAATCCATGACTCCGCCTTTTCTACTACTCAACACTTTGCTCAATGCCCAGGTCACAAGCCTTGGTCTCCGCACTTAGATGGCAAATAGAATGATAATGGAGGTTTTATAAGGAGACAAAATCTAAGAAACTCTCACACAAATGTAGCTGAACGTTAGGCAATGGAGAAGCCCTATAATCGATATTAGTGCGAGGAGTAGGGATTGCCATGCAACGGATGCGCTATAGCTATACATGTATGAAAGCTCTCCATGAGAACTAGTGGGTGTGCATCCAACTTACTTGCTCAAAACCTAGAGCAATTTGAGGAAGCTCATCACAGGAAGTTGCATTTCAAGTTCTATAATGAAAGATCCCACTAGTATGAAAATACAATATATAATAACTCTCTATATGAAGTACAAGCTGCTACTTTGAAGAACAAGTGTGGATAAAGGATAGTAGTGTGCCCCCTCTCTTTTTCTCTCATTTTTGGTGGGCTTTTCCCCCTCTTTTTTTCTTTGGATCATTTTGGCCTCTTTTTTTTCCTCACAGGTAGAGACACACTCTAAATGACATCACACTTTTATTTACTCATAACTCAAAAAATGATGACTAAAAATGAATGCCTCTGGCAGTGTACTAGAATGTGCAATAATCTAGCGTAACATGTGAATAATGATGAACAGTGGCCTTGGCACAAATGTCATGTCAGCTCTATACGATCATGCAAAGCAAAAATAATAATGAACTCAAGTCATGTAAAGTAACAATGGAAGTTGTATGGCAATATATCTTGGAATGACTATGCAAATGCCATGATAGGTAGGTATGGTGGCTGTTTTGAGGAGATATGTGTTTTATGTGTAGGAGAACAAGAGGAAGTTCTCCCACGGGGTTTGGATGCACCGACGGAGTATGCACCTAACCTCGATGTGAGAATGGGCAGTGCACGCTACCGAAGAGGCTAGCAAAATATGGATAGGTGGAAGTGCATAAGAAGACCGTAACTCATAACCCAAAACACCTCACTAATACGTCATAGTATACACAGGGTTTTCCATGAGATCGATTACTCCAGGGGGTGAGTTTGACGATCCGAAGCTCGCTAGGCTTCCCGACCCATTCTACAAAGGTATAAGTGAAGCTCGCTAGACTTACAATGTCCTTCAACTTAGACCCCTTACAACCAGTTCCACTTCAATGACAATAAGTATTGACCTACATGACCTTATGAGATCGCTCCACTACTCTACGCAAGCTCTTTTATCGACACATCCATTAATTACTCACACATTATCTCAAAATTATTGCAAGGAATCCAGTTATCAAGTTCATGCAAGTTTTTATGTATACCACCAATGAATATCTATCATGTTTAGGACCAACATATAATTCATGAAAACAACCAATTACTATTCAACTCTCTAAAAAGATATAAGTGAAGCTAAAGAGTCCTAATCTTTCTACAACAACATGTTTCTCCGCCATACTCTAACATATATAAGTGAAGTGCAAGAGAAATTCTATAATTTACCTCAACTCAAAAGATATAAGTGTATAGAGAATTCTAAAAATTTATGACACATGTGTATTGCTTGTTCTATCGTAAGAGTAGTTGGGCAACCACCAAGAAGTATTTCCCTCAGTAGAAAACCAAGGTTTATTGAACTAGAATGAGTTCTTCCAGCAAACAAGTCACTGGTACCTGCACACAAAACACAACACAAAACTTGTCCCTAACATGTCAAGAAGGTTGTCAAGCTTCTTGACCAGCTAGTTACACGGTTAAATTGGATGGGATAATGATAACTGATAGAAAGGTAAAATAGTACAATCAAGAATAGTAATTGTAATGAAGATTTTAGTAATAGAGAATAGACCCAGGGGGCATAGGTTCACTAGTGGCATCTCTCATAAGCACAACAAAGTAGCGTGGTAAACAAATTACAGTTGGGCAGCGATTAAATTGCAATATTTATATTTATGACTATGATCATTCATGGTATAATTTCATATAGGCATTACATCCATGCTATGTAGACCGTTATCCAACTGCATTTATGACTAATACTCCACCCCAAGACCGCTATCCAGCATGCATCTCGAAGTATTAAGTTCATAATAAACACGGAATTGCAATAAGCAAGATGACATAGCGTAGACAGTAAAATATCAAGAAATATGACAAGAAACCATCGTTTTATCCTTAGTGGCAATAATACAATACGTGTCTTATCCCTTCCTGTCACTGAGATATAGAACACCACAAGATTAGAACCCACTACAATGCACAACTCCCTCTGAAGAAATACCCATCGAACTTGGTCAAAGAAGATAGATAGATCGAAGAGCATACAAAGTTATTCAATTATACAGCAAATAAAGCTCAAAAGATTTAATTGAGAGAGAGAGAGAGAGAGAGAGAGAGAGAGAGAGAGAGAGAGAGAGAGATCTAGCTACTGCTATGGACCCCTAAGGTCCTAAGGTAACTACTCACACATGGTCATGGAGGCAGCAAGGTTGATAAAGAAGCCTCCCATGGTGGATTCCCCCTCTGTCAGAGTGCTGGAACATGCCTCCAGATTGGATCTCCTCGGAACAAAAACTTGCGGCGGCGGAAAAATTTGGAGAAAAATCTTGCGAAGGGTTTCGCGAAATATGGAATTTATAGGCGGAAGAATGGGCGTAAGGCAGTGCTTGTGGGGACCACACGGCCATGGGGCGCATCCTAGGCCCTGGCCGCACCACCCTGATGCAAGGCCCCGCCGGTGTTCGAGGTACTGCAAGTGGGGCAATAGATTCGCAACATCACCGCTCCGGTGAGGTGGTCGGTGTTGCGTGCTCAACATGGTTCACAACGTACCCACTACCACAAAGGTGGTTGCCGGCGAAAAAGGGCAGTGTTTCTAGCAACTGCAAGGGCGTGAACAGGGGTATGTTGCAGTGGCGACATGGCTTGTGTGGCAAAGGTCTGATTTTAAGCTTCCGACCACAACATGGCTTATGTTGCAAAGCACTTGTCTTGCAAATCTCTGTCTGCAACCGGGGTTATGTTGCAAACCTCTTAGCACAACATGAATCATGTTGCAAATACTTGTCAGATTGATCGGAAGGTTATCGCGATGGATCCAAACGGTTCGCGACCTGGCCGATCTTTGCAAAATATTAGTCGGCGGCTGACGCGTAGCACGAAATTACTTTCACATATTGTGAGTCAACAGAAACATATTCAATATGGATCTCATTTGAAAGCCGCCGTCACCAGAAACACGAATATGGAAACAAAACTTAATTTTGACCTTCCATTCAAAAGATATGAAAGATTGAAAATCTGGAGCCAAAAGAGAAGGCACACGCGAGGGGCTCGGTGCCACCGCACCTGCGTGTCATAAATCCTCTACTCTCTTGGAGATAAGTACTATGCGAGCCGAACATATTTTCCTTGAAAAATAACTATGTGGCGAGCGGGGCGTAGCTTGGATGGTTAGGTTCCTTGTGGTACATTTGGCACTGGTACTCACATTTTCCTGGATATATTTCGATCTTTCCGATGTTCGTTCAGTGCGAGGGGATGTTTCCGTTGACTATGAGACGCCTGTAGTGACTTCGATCTTCCCATGTAACCTATACAAAGGAACGGATCGCTTCTTATGTATTCGCTCAGAAAAATTCTTCTCTGTCTACAGTTCATGGTCTATTACCGACAGAAAAAGAGACAAAGTCTTCCGGCCAAGTCGCCACTTAAATATCTGAACTTGGGGCTTTTGTTTATCGGCGATGATTGCTCTTTCTAAGACTATATCGGTGCTCCTTGATTTGCTTACTAATTAAACAGGACTTGTCATTTAAACATGATCTTATGAAGCACTTATCTGAAAATATGAGTAGTGTCAGCACCGTTATGTCATACATCTCTAGAAGTGTGTACGGGGGAGTATATATATGAGTAGTACATCACCTTCGTTCTTTCAGTACTTGGAGGCAGCATTCGTTTTTTTTTTCCTGTCATCTGTTGAGCACCAAAGCTAAAAACCATGAGGGTAAGCACTCTTTTTCTTTTGTTTTCTGAAACAAAACACTCACCTTTCTTGTTTGTATGTATGTGCTTCTTCTTCTTCTTCTGGACTATTTTGTCTATTGTCTATCTATCAGTATATAGAGTTCAATTTATTCTTTGCATATTTGCGTAACTTACGAACTGTTCTCTTTACAACTATAAACAAATTTCAGAAGGAGATCATCATTCGGATGTATGTGAACTCGGAGAAATACCATACCAAAGCCATGAAAGTGGCAGCTACGGCTAGCGGTACGTATATACGACCATATGCTGGTTCATCTTTCTTCCTTTTTAGATTTGTGATTCTTCCATAACGATCGATCGAAGCTTAATTCATTCCTTGCCCGCGAAACTTCTCCGTCAATTAATTCAAGCTAGCGTTGGCAGTGGCACGAGATGATTAACTGGGTTGGGAGGAGTATGCAGGGGTGGAGTCGGTGACGCTGGCCGGTGGCGACAAGAATCTGCTGCTGGTGATCGGCGACGACGTGGACTCGAACAAGCTTACCAAGAGCCTCAAGAAGAAGGTGGGCGCCGCGGAGATCGTGGAGCTGAGGACGCTCGACACGTTCGACGCGTCGTCGCTCGCGCTCCCGGCGGGGACCAAGGGGGCGGTGGCGCCGTACAACAGCTCGCAGTACTACCAGTACGGCGCGGCACCAAGCCCGTACGCTTACCACCACCACCCGTCGCCGCTGGCCGCGCAAGGCGGCTATGGCTATGGCTACGGCAGCAGCTACTCGCGTGCGGTGGCGCGCAGCCACCCGGGCAACTACTCGCCGCTGGTCGAGAGGCACGACTACTACCCCATGGACCACTCCTCCTCCTCCGGTGGCGGCGGCGGCGGCGGCAGCACCAGCTACAGCTCCGTGCCTCGCCGCGAGAGTGGCTCCGGTGGCTGCTGCATACAGTAGCAGGCGCCCCCGTGGCCTGCACAGCATCCACCATCCATCCATCTCCGCTTACAGTTACAGCTAGATTGGTCTTCTCATCAAAGTGTTCTTTTCATCAGTTTGGAAGGTTGTAGCCGACCCTCTAAATGTTAATTAGCTGGTTGTCGCCCTGTTGAAGTGGCGTCAGATGTTTCTGTAATTATGTTGCTACTTCAGTTTGTGTTTCGACCATGATCAGAGTCGCGTAGTCCATTTTCATCTGAACTTTGCTAACTGCGTTCGGGCTGTTGAACAAGAGGTAAAATTAGGCGGAGAATCACAAGAAGTCACTACTGACCAATCGGCCGTCGTTATTTTCCGACCCAAAGGGAAATATTAACCAGGCGTTTCTTAGCTTTGGCTGGACTTCAAATTGTTGGCAACCCAGCAGTAGCTGCCATTTTGAGTCCGGTGGTTTTCCAAAGGGATTGGTTGAAGTCCATTAGTAGTGAGATATAAAATGACAAGTGGAACTATCCTAGGTATTTAGCACATCAGTAGTGAGATATACAATGATAAAGATAACCATCCTAGATAAGCTATAGCTTAATTAGATCTATCAGCAATCCAACTACATCTGACCTTAAGTAAAGTTGTCACTAAAATAGTCCCAATTGACACAGCGCTATCAACTTTATCGCGGGGCCAATCCATGTGATATTGTTTGTCTGTGCCTCTCCAAGTCAAGTAAACTGTGTAAACAGCCGCCGTTTGTTCGCATCCGGGTCAGGCTTTTTGTAAATATTTTGCTGCCTTCTATAAAAATATGGTACGCCATTGGTGTACTCTTGAAAAAAAAACTGCTTCTTCTAGCTAGGGAGTACTAATTTTGAAGTCGGCATCTGTGCGCACGAAATTTCCGAACGTGAGATGGACCATAGAGAAATTTCGGCGTTCGCTGGCGTCGTTCATGATCTTTCTTGTCACCGTGGCACCGAATCCCCACATGCATGCTCGAATCCTCCGTGACGTATTATCTCTTGCGCAAGCATGACAATTCCGTTGTCTGTATATTACTGTACAGGTAGAATCTGCAGGATGCTGTGATTCCTTTCTTAGGGCAACTCCAACGGCCGACGCAAACGGATACGGATTTTGTCCGCTTTTTAACTGTTTGGATTGGCTGGAGACGCTTTGTCCGTTCGCTTTCACCCAAACCTGACCGGTGCGCCCAACCGGTCGATGCATTTCGTCTGCGCGGCCGAATATTTGGCAAGTAAATTTAATCTAAATTTAGGGCTAGCGGCCATAGTTCATGCCGGGGTACATGCCAGCGACCGACATACATGTCAACCTACAAAGAAAACGTCATAGTTCATGCTAGCACACAAAAAGACTGTCATAGTTCATGCATCTCAGCCGTGGTTCATGCCGGCACACATACCGGCATACAAAAATGATGGCGTTCTCTGCGTCAACGCAAACCAGGCCCAAATTTGGGCTGGAAATGGAGTGCGGACGAAAAACGGACGACCGTCCGTTTGCGTCCGCATGTTGGGCCTCTTTTTTTGTCCGTTTCGACCCAAACGGACACGCGCAGACCAAATGCGTCAGTACGTTGGTGTTGCCCTTAGTATCAGGTTCTGGCTCATGAAATGGTATGCAGTTCCGGCTATCGGCCGAAGGGGGGCCATAAACCACTCCCCCATATCCATATGGGTGCTCGTTTTGTATCAAGACAATAAGGGCAACTTCAACGGGCCGACGCATTTCGTCCGCCCGCATGGACAAAAAACACGGTCCAACGCGTAAATGGATATCCGGACGGATATCTGTTTCGACCCATTTCCAACCAAAATTTGGGCAGGTTTTGCGTCCGTGTGGACACGCCGTCGACGCCCACGTCGTCATCCCCTTGTCCTCCCTTGCCCATCTATCGGTGGCACATCGTCTCCACTCCCACATTTTCTCTCCCAAAACCCTCCCGTCCTAGAGCCATGACCGACACACCCACCCCCGTCACCGTCCCCGTCCTCATTGTGGTCACCCGTACCGTGGCCTCGAAGTAGCCGAGAGCAGAGAGCGTCCGAGACGGCGAAGCAGGCCAACCGGAAGAGGGAGAAGGAAAATGAAGAAACCTCCGCCGCTGCTGCTGCTCAGGCACGGGCCGTCGTTGCGGACATCGAGGCCATCACCGCGCAAACCACCCTCCTGATGCAAGGGACGGTCTGCGAGACAACTCTTGTCGCAGCCGCCACCGCAGCGGCCAGCACGTGCTCGTCGGAGGCCCGCCCGCCCAGGCTTCCGGAGTCGCCCTCCATGTCAACATCGCCATCGACCTAAGGGTACCTTCCCGGACATGACCCCGCAATGTCCCGCTTGTCCACCTCACCTCGGGGTGGGTCGCCAGAAATCCGTGATTCCGTGTTGGTCGTCCCCGTGGTGCCTCCCATTGTTCTCAACGCTGTACTTGTGGACCGCCAGTCCACTAGGAAGCGAAGGAAGCACCCGCTGCTCGTCTGCTAGGCCAACATCCTCGATGCCCGCAACCTGTTTGATGGAATGTCGGTCCCGACACTGGACGACCCGAGGTACTACGATGATCTCATGATGGACATGATCAACGAGGGTGGCCAAGGGGATGGTGGCCAAGAGACTCAAGGCCAAGATACTCAAGGCCAAGAGACCAAATGCCAAGAGAGTGCCTACATAAAGGAAGAGCCATTATTTGAGGATGAGCTATCTTAAGAAACTCAATCACAAATGAGGTGGCAAAGCGCGAGGATCGTAGCATACACAGAGGATGAGGACAATTTTCTTTACGAGGCTTGGATGGAAGTTGCACAAGATCCCAAAATTGGCGCCGAGCAAAAAGGTGGAACATTTTGGAATAGGCTCCATGAACATATTAAGTTTGATCCCTACAAATTTGAGAGTAATCGGGGTGACGTGTTGTTGGGAAACGTAGTAGAAAACAAAAAAAAAATATCGTCCTACGATCAAACCAGGAACACTATGAAGATGCATTAGCGGTTAAGATCGGATCGTTACCAACTCCGAGTTGCGGCGGAAGAAGAGTTGGTGTAGATCGTACTTGAAGTCCCTCGAACAGTTCATGAACGATCCCTCGAACTGAAGACCAAAAGCACGACCTCTCTACAGATTGCAAGCGTTCGGGCTTCACGACCCGGTAGTGCTTTGCCGTCCAGAGCTAATCGTCGTCGGAGAATTAGAGGGAGAAGAAGAGAACTAGATAGGGCTTCTCTATTATGAGGATTAGAGAGATATAGGTCTAGCTCTAATTAGATCAACTCCAAATTAGAACTAGAACTAGAAAACTAGAGGAGGCTCCAAAACTTGTATCTCTCCAAGGGCCAAATCCTCAAGTATATATAGGTTGGAGGGAGGGGAGGGGGTGCCACAAGGGGAGAGAAGTCCTCCTCCCCTTGCGCCGGCCCTAGGGGGAGGAGGAGTCCTCCCCCCAATCGAATTCGACCTCCTCTATCTTGTCCAACAAGCTAGGGGGCGCCTCCTATTGTTATTGGGTCCTAGGGCCCAATAACTTCCCACCACTTGGCCTTTTTGAATTTTCCTTGGCCCGTTGATATTTAATTAATAGTAAAAACCTCCTAATCAATATCAGGGCCTCTTATTATTAATTTAACGTCTCCATGTTGACACTCGAAAATGGCATGATCGCAAAGAGTGACTTGAGGTTGTAGCAAAATGAGGTTAAATTTATGATTTCATGTCACCATTGGATGGCTCTCTTCAAGCTGATCGAAATAAATATAAATATGGTCCAAAACGAAGCTCAGATGCAAAAGGTATGACAATTTCAGAGATACCCGTGTTGACATCATGTTATGAAATGGCATGAAACATAATTAATACGACCTCGGATGGAAAAAGTTTCAACATGAAAGTTTTTTGTCTCGTCGAAGCAGATGATTTTGATATAAAAATCATCTTAATTCGAGGTTGTATGCAAAAGATACAACCACAACTATGCGTTGCAGCAGTGCATGACCGGATCATTCGGCCGGAGGCCGGATGATGACCCAGGCAACAGAAGGTTGATCATGAAGCCGGATGATCTGGGACCGGACCCGGATGATCTAGGTGGAGTCCGGGCGATCCGGACGTCTGGATAACTTTTTCTGTTGCAGATGTTAGAAAACAGCTCAAAACCCACTCAAGATGGCCTCAGATCGAAAAGTGTGCAGCATCAAAGTTGTTCGTCTCGTCAAAACATATGACTTTGATATAAAAATCGTCTTAATCAATGGTCGTATGCAAAAGTTACAGCTCGATCAATGAACTGCTATCACAAATCTGGGCTCGATCAATGAACTGCTGTCACAAATCTGGGCTCGATCAATGAACTGCTGTCACAAATCTAGGCTTGGCCGGATCATTCGGGCCTCCAGCCGGACATCCGGTCCGGAGGTCGTGAACAGTCCATGTTTGGTTAGATTTTGATGATTTGGATGACAAGGCAAGTCCTTTTCTTGTACGGGAAGTCCATCCGCCTCTTATATATACAAGAGGTGATGGCCGATTAAAAAACAACACACAATCGACAAAATCATCTACCACTTTTTATATTTTATCTTTGCTCCTTAACCCCAGTTCTTCTTCTTCTCGTTCTTCGTTTGCAGGGCGGCGATCCACGAGGCCCTAGGGGGGATCAGGTCGACCTAGGGCAGCCCATAGCCATCGCGCGCCCTGACGGGGTCCCTCCCGAGCGTGTGAGGTTTCGGATCTACAAAAGCGCCCGCCGGATTGCTTGCATACCGCGCTTCTGGCCGGGTCTCCTTCGACGTGAGCTGCGGTGCATCAGCCCCGGCGTCGAGGGTACACTGTGACGTGTTCTTGTGCGAACACACTTTTTGGCGACTCCGATGGGATCGAAGCTTTGAACGGTCTCCAGCCGTTCTTGCTACGAAGAGATCGTCATCAAGTTGCTGCAATCTACAAAGGTAATATGAATACCCAATCACCTTGTGTAGATGCAAATAATTCATATGGTGTTACGAGATCGTTCAATGAGTATACTCTATCGGCCAGCCCTAATTTTTTCAATCATTCATCTAATTACGTGCAAGGGCCGATTCAAAGTAATTTACATGCTTCAACTTCTTATCATACTAGTAACATGGACCATATGTGTTCCATCTCTCATGCATTGGCAACCCCACAAATTGTTAGGCCGATGAACAACATGATGAATTTAGTTAATAAATCTGAAACACCACATGTTAGAATTTCCAATGCCATGCAAGAAAGTGTTTCACCCTTTTATTCATAGGCAACTAATTTGCAATATACTAGCCATTCCGATGGATGGGAGAATTGACCATGCTACTACTAGCTATTCGGCCAGTTACTCTCAACCATCATATGCTACACCTCATGTTAGTTATTTTTCGGCACCGTATACAACTGTAGATGCTCATAATTCGGTTCCGCGCCTTCGTGGTCATAGCCGAATAAGTGAAAATTTTGCAGGAGTGAACATGCCATCATCTAATATTGTAGCATATAATGCATCCTCTACGCAATTGCACAATTTCGGCAACACCTCATTGCCAAAAAAATCTAAAAGTATTGTCGAGCAATCCCTTACAGAATGGGAAGTGGCTACATTAAAAAGGGATATAGCCCGAAATAACAAGATTAGTGCTCTTTGCCTTGAAGAGCATGATAAGGGGCTAGTTCCTGATTATAATTCAATAAAAGCTAGAGTTTTACAAGAAGATGAATCTTTGCCAATTGATAAAATTAGCGAGCAAAAATATGGTTTTACAACAATGCATATGCCTTCACCTAGTACTACAACTTATTATACACCCCCTACACAATTGCAAAGTTTCAGCAACACCCGCGTGTCATTGCCGAAAGAATCTAAAAGCATTGGGGGGCAATCATATCCGGAGTGGGCTAAAATTGAGAAAAAGCTTAAAACCTATTTTCCACTCGCCGCCAGGAAAAAAAAGAATTGGCTCAAATAAAAGAAGCATTGCCAATTGGTAGAATCAATGAAAAGAAGGATGATTCAAAACGTGAAAGTGCTTCGGTTGAAAATGACGAATCAAGTAATATATACTCTGAATCCATCAAATCCAAAGAGGCCAGCATTATTGAGAAAGGGCATGGAAAGCATAGCAAAATAGCCATGCTTGATTTTTCTAAACTTAACGGAACCTACTTCCTGCCCTATGAGTATGAGTTTCGTGCCATAGAAATTGATGAGCTGGAAGGACAAGAACAAGTAGCCGAACAAAGTTCGGTTGACAAAGACCATCAAAATGATGAGGCACGGGACCAAGAAAAGGAGGACGACAAGTCGTTGGGGAACCTTCCAAAGACGGAGCAAGATATTGTTCAAGTCACACCACCATCATTCTCTCCCAACATATTTGAAGAGGTATGTCTAGCAAGTAATTTACCTATTTTTAGATTTGGTCACAACTTTATTGTTGATGCATCTATTGGAAAAATTCTCAGAAATAATTTTAAAAGACAAATGAAGAAGGGTAATTTACTTGTTAGCAATAAAATTATTATAGAGCATATCGGTCAACCAATTGTGCCATTTATAAAGACCGATAGTGACTTATTATTGCAGCCAAAGCTTTTCCCATTATCGTGGTTTTGTCACGGCAGATGTCCTCATGAAAGGACTTAGTCGTGAGGCCATCGCAACTAGGTAGTAGCTTGAACGGGGTTGATCGGGATCGAGAAGACGCGAATTTTACCCAGGTTTGGCCCCTCGCGGTGGAGGTAAAAGCCTACATCCTGCTTGATTGATATTGATGATCATAGTCTCGATTACAAGGGTGCTGTTTCCCTGACTCTGTCTCGAGAGCTATCAAAACGCCTGTCTCTAGACCTGCCAGAACATCTGTCTCGAGACTCATCTGTCTATCTTAACCTCTAAAAACTTCTCCCTCTTCGGGTGCCCTACCCCTCCTTATATAAGTTGAAGGGACGGCTTACATGAGATTCCGGGTTATACCCGTGATTGGAGTCCTACTCCAAGTCATCCGTGTCTTCCAAGTTAAAGGGCCTCCATCTTGTATTTTGACTCCTCGCCCGGGTCACTGTAGCAGACCGGGTTAACTTCAGGCCTGGCACTGTAGCAGACCGGGTTAACTTCAGGCATGGCACTGTAGCATGCCGGGTTAACTTCAGCCCTGTCACTGTAGCAGACCGGGGTTAACTTCAGCCCTGGCACTGTAGCAGGCTGGGTTAACTTCAGCCCTGGCACTGTAGCAGACCGGGTTAACTTCAGGCCTGGCACTGTAGTAGACCGGGTTAACTTCAGGCTGGCACTGTAGCAGGCCGGGTCATACTTCGGTCGGGTCTCATCCTCAGGGTGACTTAAGCCCAGAGATGACTTAACCTCAGGGCGACTTAACATCATGAGCCGGGTCATATCGTGGAGTTATATCCCCGACACCCATTGCTTTATCAAAAGTTAATACCTAATTGTGTAGCTTTGTTTATTTCTTACTTGGCTTACATTTGGTCTCAATTAAGGCATGTATGTTCTAACTATTTTCGTTTCAGAAATTTAAAGACAAGGTTAAATTCTATTGAGAAAACCGATGATAGTATAAGTTCTTATTCAAATACATCAGAGGTAGAGTGCAAAACACAATGCATAGCCAAATGGGGGGATGTCAAATCTGAACCATTCGTTTGCTTACTTCCAAAGTCGTTCTCACAACAAGATCAGCTGGAAGATAAAAGGGATACCTTCAATTTAAACATGTGTGACAAAATCTTTGATTTGTTGTTGAGAAATAATTATATTAGAATTCTTGATAACCATGTCGAGCTATCTATCCAAGGACAAATGTATTGTAAGTTGCATGATTCGTTCAAGCATAGTTTTGAGGATTACAACATGTTTCGTCAAATAGTTAAATCGGCCATTGAAAAAGGACGATTGAAATTTGTTGAAACACCACGAGATGACCAGTCTATTCCGATTGGTCCTAATGGCAAAAAGTTTTTGCATCGGCTGCTTCAAGCCAATCCATTTAAAGAGAAGGTAAAAACTGTAGGTAATGGGATCAAGCTTTCAAGTAAAGAAGTTGTTGAAGAGCACAATGAACATAATCTTGAGGGCAAGAATTCCATCGAAGCTACAATGAAGACGCCAAGGACTGGGGGGTAGCAAGCAAATCCAATGATCGATGAAAGCAAACTAAATGAAAACAAAGGCCGAAATAAGCACAAGTGTAAGAGATCGAAAATCACCTTCGCTGAACTATTAGATAAATATCAAAAGAAGAGTGAAGAGAAGAATGCCTATCGGCCAAATCATGCAAAGAAACCAAGATCACCCCCAAGGCGCAAATATGAGGATCGGTATTGGCAAGTGAGAATTTCAATGCAACATATTCATATCCTTATTTTGGGGCGCCAATGCCAATGCCGTGGATGCCTCCCTATGCTCACGTAAATCCCTATCCATCATGGGACATGTATGATACAAGGGCACATTCTCCATCTTATTATAAACCATCTCACCATTATTATGCAGCTCCAAGAAGACCAATGTTCAGTGAGCAGTCATATGGTCAAGACCGTTTCAAGAAAAAAGAATTAGTCCGGAGCTCAAGAAAGAAGAAAGAGGTGGTCAAACAAGTATATCGAGTTAAAAAAGATGGTCACAAGACTGCCAATTCAGATTTGATCTTAAAAGATAAAGAGCCAATTAAAGAGTTAACATTGACTACAAAGGGCAAAGAAGTGAAGCAATCAATTGTTAAAAATCAAAGTGCCAAATCTGGAGAGAAGAAGTTGAGAGTGCACAAAGCCAAAACAGAGTTACCATTGCTTGAAACAAAATCACAACCGAGGCGCCCACTCGGCTTATCATATTAGAAAAAGAAGGAATTACAAAAGCTTAATGCACAAGAGCTGAGAAAGAAGAACATGGCATGGGTTCCTAAGAGGAGCAGTCAAAATAAAAATGATGTCCAACCTTCTATTGCAACAAGTGTTACAAAACTGAAGAAAGAGAAGGATGGAAGCGAAAAACAATTAAGCCGAAGGTTTGCATCACCCATCAAAATCTTCGGTTAGCACATCATCCATATTCTCAAACATGCCATTGATGTCTTTGCCATGGAATTCATCCCCAGGTATGATCGGTTACCTTACATGGGCTAATTCAGATCCATGGATGCAATATAATTTCTTATATCATGAAAGGGTATTACCAAATCACTATACATTTGATTAGCTACAAGTTTGTTGCTGATCCAAAGGGACGAAGTACTTGATTTGTCATCTCATTTGTTTATTTCGGCTATACGTGCTTTGGTGGATGAAGTTTTACATGGACCTTATGGTAATGGACGATATTTATCTATCGTCCTAAGAATATGTCAATGCATGGTCGACATAGTATTCTACCATCGTCATTAGTTCGATTGGAGAGCGAGACAAGGTACGTGCTCATGGAAATTTATACGTATACCTATATTATGCTTGCATGGAGTTGAGACATTATGACCGATGCCATTCAAAATGTGTTGCGACCAAATCATAGCAAAATTGGTGAGTGGGCTTATTCTTTGATTTAATATGATTTGGCCTACAAATCTTTCAAATTTATGAGAGGCCAAATCATTGTTGGTTTTATTATTGAGCATCGGATTTATGACATGCATGATATTGATATTAGCCTTGTCTCTCTAGTACTATGGAGATTATGTTTTGATGGTTGAATTCATAACAATGGCCAAGGTGTTGGTGTTGTTTATATATCTCCTTATGGTACTATTTGTGAAGCCTCATGCCACTTAGAATATTTCTTTGCACAAATAATCAAAGCCGAATATGCATTGTTATTCGGATTGAGGCTTTTACTTGCTATACATATTGAGGCTTTCGGTGATTCGTTATTAGTAGTTCAAAAAATATCAAAAAGTTATCAATGTTTTGACGAATCACTTATAATTATCTTGAAGCATTTCCAGATGTAATATTCTCCTTGGTTGCCTTCAAATTGGTCATATATCTAGCCATGACAATTGGAGAGAGTTGGCATAGCAAGCATCCGGCTACTAAGTTGATCATGGTGTGTTGCATATTTATCAATAGCCGATGCTTAGTCTCATCGACATAGGTAAGGCCGAACCGAAGCCCACCGCTTCAGCCACTAATGAAATTTTTATGCAGGCGAAAGCAAGGATTCGAGATAGTTCATTGTTGATTATCTAAGATCCTAGCAGAAGGGTGGACAATATGGTTTGACGGATGGTTTTGACATGCATATCTATGGAACTTTATCGTCGGATTAATGAAGTTGAGAAGGTTTCACCAAAGCTTGCATCAAAAGATTCACACAAGCAATGGTCGATATATACTTATCGCCCTAAGCAGATATAAAATGGGCGATGGAGTGTTGACATCGTCCTTAGAACAAACTCTGGGCAAGTTATTTTTTGGCATCCGAGCTTTGCTGAAAAACAGGGGGGCATGTGTTGACACTCAAAAATGGCATGATCGCAAAGAGTGACTTGAGGATGTAGAAAAATGAGGTTAAATTTATGATTTCATGTAACCATTGGATGGCTCTCTTCAAGCTGATCGAAATAGATATAAAGATGGTCCAAAACGGAGCTCGGATGCAAAAGGTATGACAATTTCAGAGATACCCGTATTAACATCAGATTATGAAATGGCATGAAACATAATTAATATGGCCTCGGATGGAAAAAGTTTCAACATGAAAGTTCTTCGTCGTCGAAACGGACGATTATAATCCGAGGTCGTATGCAAAAGATACAGCCAAAACTGCGCGCTGCAGCAGTGCATGGCCGGATCATCCGGCCAGAGGATGGACGAGTGACCCAGGCAACAGAAGGTTGATTACAAAGCTGGATGATCTGGGACCGGGCCCGGATGATCTGGGTAGAGCCCGGGCAGTCCGGACAAGTGTCTGGACGTCCACATAACTTTTTCTTATGCAGATGTTAGAAAATAGCCCGAAGCCCCCTCAAGCTTGCCTCAGATCGAAAAGTGTTCAACATAAACAAATCGTCTCATCAAAATGGATGATTTTGATATAAAAATCATCTTAATCCGAGGTCGTATGCAAAAGTTACAGCCCGATCAGTGAACTGATGTCACAACTCTGGGCTTGGCCGGATCATCCGGGCCTCCAGCCGGACATCCGGCCTGGAAGTCGTGAACAGTCCGTGTTTGGTTAGATTTTGATGATTTGCACAGCAAGGCAAGTCCTTTTCTTGTATGGGAAGTCCATCAGCCTCTTATATATACAAGAGGTGACGGCCGATTGAAAAACAACACACAATCGACAAAATCATTTACCACTTTTTATCTTTTTTCTTTTCACCTTAAGCCTAGTTCTTCTTCTTCTCGTTCTTCGTTCATTCTTCATTTGTAGGGCGGTGATCCATGAGGCCCTAGGGGCGATCAGGTCGACCTAGGGTAGCCCATAGCCGCCGCGCGCCCTGACGAGGTCCCTCCCGAGCATGTGGGGTTTTGGGTCTACAAAAGCGCCCGCCCGATTGCTTCTGTACCGCACTTCCTACTGGGTATCCTTGGATGTGAGCTGTGGTGCATCACCCCTGGCGTCGAGGGTACACGGTGACGTGTTCGTGTGCGAACACTCCGGAAACATTTTCCACCTATATATAAATCCCATTATTACCCGGTAAACCCCGAATCTCTTCGGTAACTCCAAAACGCTTCCGGTTTCTCTTGAAACTATTTCTAATATTAATGAAACTATTTCATAAATATTTTCTCATAACTCTTACATCAATAACACTCAGCAGATCATGATTCCCTTAAGCTTGTGACCTCTTTCGTTCAATGATCAATAGTGGAACCGTAGACATCCATATTGATCCCTATGTATACACGAATGATATTCGAGTGAACCTTTGGTTATCATGTGCTATTCCCTTTGCTTCACGATACTTTACAAAACCCAAGGTGAGATATATCGGTATCCTCTTGAGTCATTGTCATGCTCACTATATCGGTCTCCTTGTTACCAGTTTTGTTCTTATTTCACGTTGACATGTTCCGGCATCCCTATGACCTTTTCACATGTGTCTGGCAAGACGATGATAGATGCCGTCACACCGAGAGGTCCCTAAGAATATCTCTCCATCGTCGGAGGAGCAAATCCCACTCTTGAGCTATCTAGCCCCTTGTCAAACTTTCCGATATACCTGTAAGTTGTCGTTATGATCACCGTCTTACAGATGACGTTTGAGCAACCCCTGAGTCCATCGTACGGTAAGAAGTGACTATGATACTCTCATGGTCTAAGGAACAAAAGCAAACGTTAACTCTTTGTGTTATATCAATACAATTGTGACGATTGTAACTCAAAGTATAACAAACAAACTGGGTCAATTCAATATGATCGTTATTCTAACGTCATACTCTCAAAGTTGTTTTGGGACTATCGTTACACTTAACGACATCCCAAGATCCGGAAAACATGATCACAAACAACACTTGAGCTAGTCCTAGAGGCGAGACTAGGAATCAGGTTTTACCGTTTATCATTCCACATGTGCTTATGAGTTTTTCCACTGAATCGCATATTCCAGGATCATAGCAATTATAGCATAGAATATAAAATCTTAGTATAAACGTGGAAATAAATAATACAATATTATTGCCTCTAGGGCATATTTCCAACAGACTCCCACTTGCACTAGAGTCAATAATGTAGTTAGCACATTTTTCTTTCACACCAATGGCAATCCGGCGTTAGTCCATGCTTTGCTTGTGGTATAGCCTTCATCTTCTCAAATATGACAAGTTTAGATCCGAGTTTATCTTTGCATTCCCATGCATCTTTCATGCTTCCACATTAATTTATAATTTGCGTGGAACTAGCTTTGTATGTCTTGAATCACTGGTACGACCTTTGATTCCTTAGATCGAGCTATGGAATCATACCAAGTTCATAAATGAACTATTTGATCCATCACCCTTGATTGTTGCTTCTAAAGTGACAACATACTTAGCTTTCATCATACAATTCACCACGGTAACCTTCTTGGACCAATTCCAACTTACCGTGCCACCATTTAATGTATTACACATATCCTTTAATTGAAATCGAAAACCGCCTGGAGCACTGATGAAGACTTCATCGATGTAACTACTTACAACGAGTCATGTGTTGACATAACTCCTTACATCAATCTCTTCATTTTTCTCCGTACGCAAGAAACATGTCATCTTTGTTACTCTAGTACTTAATGACATTTTCACTGTTGTCCTATGATCAATGCCTTGATCACTTTGGTAATTTACTAGACATATCTGGTTTGTTTACATACCATGGAATACAATATTAATTCAAAACACAACAGTGAGTGAAATCTCAATCATGTACTTTGCTCATCAGAATTCCAAATACTAAATTTTGCTTAAACCTCTTTCCATGTGACCTTGGCTGGAAACTCTTCTTGAAGTTTTCATACTAAACCATTTTAGTATCTTGTCAATATGTATTTTTGCTAAGTCCTATCAGGCACTACTATCTCCATAGATCATGCCTAATACAAAGGCTATATTGCCTAAGTACTTTACTGAAAAACTAGTTTCAATAAAGTCCTAATTCTTGTGAAGAAATTTACATATTTTCCAATCAACAATGTGTCATGCACACACAGTGTTTAGAAATATTATCATGCTCCCACTTACTTTCTTTTAAATAGAAGCATCTTCGCTTTCCTTGATGAAATCAAATTATTTGACCATTTCATCAGAACAAAGATTCCAACTCCATTATGCTTGCTTCAGTCCATTATAGGATCTCTTGAAGTTTGCACACTTACTAGCATCCTCTGGATTGACAAAATTACCTTGGATTGTATCATATATACAATCCTGGTTATATTTCCATTTCATGGGAATCCTTTTGACATCCATCTATTATATCTCATAATTGAAATATGTACTGATTGCTAGTCTAACCCGAACTGACTTTAAGCATTGCTATGACAATACAATCTTGCCATAGTCAATTCCTTGATCTTGTCATAAACTATTTGCAACAATTCAAGCTTCATAAAACATTTTTATCTTTGTCAGTTTATAGATCCATTTGTATACGTTAGACTCTAAGTCTTCCGGGGGGTTTATCAAGTTCTAAACTTGAATTATGTGTATGGAAACTGTGTCGAATTATTTTGGCATGTAGCCAATTCCGAAGTCAGGGCCCATCAACGCTTCTTTGTGTATTATAGATTCATTGTTTGTTCAACAATATCTCATCTGCACACCATGAAGGTTTGCACGAGTTTACCCAACCTATATAGTTCAGCTGCAAGTTCGACCGAAGTCTCTATATCTCATGTAGAGGCCTCCGTATCAGTCGTGGTATGAAATTCTAGAACCACTTCTAGCATTTCTTTTCTTTGACTTGATTACGAAGATTCTATAATCTCATCGAGTTGCAGTGTCCTCCCACTCACTCTTTTACAGAAACATTTTATTTAAAATTTACTGCACTCTGTGGCAAAACATTTTTGCCTTGGCGTAGTGATAGAGGAATACCCAACTATTTGGGATAACCACAAAGTAGCACTAATCTGACTTGGGAAATAACTTCGTAAACATTTTACTTATGACTTGTATTTCCAAATGTTAAGAAAAGACCAAATGGTTATGGCATACCATTCCATATCTAGTATGGTGTCATTTCACTAGATTTGATGGCGCTCTTTTTCAATGTAAAAGCCGCAGTCTCTAAAGCATCACATTAAAAAGTATATTGGCAAATTGATTAATGTCATCTTTGATCTCACCATGTCATACATAGTTTGATTACATCTACTCAAAACATTCAACTCTTAGTAATGTTCTGGGTAGTGTATGCTATAAAATTCTTTTCATAGCTCATCAGACATTCGCTAAACTTGTAACTCAAAATATTCCTTTCGGCAATCCAATTGTAGAAATATAATTTTCTTGTTACAATAATTTCTATTTCATTCTGAAAACCTTTTGAAACATTTCAAAGGATCCAGATTTTATGTCTCAATAAGTAAATATAAATATCTACTTGAGTCATCCTTGAAGATAGATAAATCCACTGCTTGCAACAACACTTATTGGACTACACACATCAATATGCATGTTTACAATTATTTTGTTGCTTATTCTTTATGGCATGTGAATGGTATTTTAGTTTACTTCAACATTTGGACGAAAGTTGCAAGTGCCAGATGATTCATAATCAGATGATTTCAAAATCCATCACCATGGAATTTCTCCATGCGGGTTTCACCAATGTGACTAAATGCAGTGCCACGCATATGTGGTATTCTTTTAGTCTTGCAACATTTAGCGTCAGTGTTATGGATGTTCAGTTTTATCATCAATATTCATAACATACATCCTATTCACAATAGTAGTATGGCTTTTTGTTCATAGCATTGAACAACTGTTGTTCTCTCATGAACATCCTCCTTGCAATAAGCATTATGCAATAGGCTAGAGTATACAAAACTCTAAAATGATTTATGAAAATAAACATAGAGGTAATACATTGATGGGAAGTACTGTAACTTTTACAAAGTTTTGATCACATATTTTAACCCCATTATTTGTTGGTCATTTAGGCCGTAGTAGTTGTTGCATCGATTCGCAACAACATGCAATTGAGTCGGTATCCTTGTGATCAACTCTTTAACCACAATCCCGAAGAATTACTAATCAACAATCACAATTCCCAAGAATTACACTTACTTGACTAACTTTCTCTACATATTATAACTTGTATGACATTCATACCCGAGATGGACAGTCCAGTCTTCTTTGTTTCTGCCTTTTACTTCTCGTAGTTTTACTTCCGATATTTCTCCTACTCACAGAAGAAGCATCCAACTTTAAGAGCGGCATGAGCCAACTTCCCTAAGCATGTAAGTCTCATTACATCCTTCAGATTTGTTCTTTCTCTTTAAGTTCTCACCATCAACACATGATTGGCGTCTTCCGGATCCTATGTATTTCAGTCTTGAACATAGTTGAACGCTTCACTAGAACTTGCAAGCAAACACTTCTTTCGATATCACATATCTTTTAACCTTTGTTTGTTTCCAAAAACAATTTTAGTTCCAAGAATATCACATGACTATCCCAAACATTTTGAAGTTCGGGTTTCTTGGAAGTAAGTAGACCAAATAAGATTTTGGCCTTTTGGATCAAAGGACGTGAGTCTCATCATCCATGGCATCTGCGGGAGAGTATTGAAAGCATGCAATAGGACAAAATCCTTCTCGGCACTCTAGAGGACGATCCTCTTATTACGTTTACCAATCGTAAAGATTCAACCAGATAATAAAAACAACTAATCAATTTCAATAGGAACGGTGGATCTGCGAGCCAGTATTCTACAACTATAATGCAAACTATACATAGACAATGTTCATAATTAATTGCACTAGTGATTAAACTTAATTCATTATTGTGCTCCCACTCAAACCAATATCTCTCATAATTGATTTTAAGTGATTAAAAACCCATATCTAATTCACCGCCATTGATGTGGACATCACTGATGACGTGAACTTTAATCGGTTGGCCAACTTGCCAATCACATCTCCATGTGACTCTTGTTCATCTTTCGATGCTTTGTGCTCCGAGCTCAGGACGATCCTACTAGAACTTCAAGACAACCGAGTGTTCCTGTTGTGAGGTCTGACCTTCACCCGCCTTACACCTCACGATCCGTTCGTACTCATGTGGACATGACGTACCCCAAAAAGCTACGTGTTATAGATGGTTGCTACACTGGGAAGAGCACTAACAACTTGATATTTTCAGTGAGAGATCACCCTAATAATCGACTACCGCACAATCAAAAGAGTGCAAGCATAAAGGGATAAACATCTCAGGCAATTCAATAACATTTATATGGTATTGCCCTGGGCGCCGGGGATGTCTTCATGGTCTTTGTGAATCTTTAGCCGAAAACGTTGCCGTGGCAGCAGAAAAAATGTTGCCATGGCACCAAAAAATTCAGCCCTCCTCCTCCGCGCCTTGATGAAGCCTCCTTGTGCCGGGGTCCTATGTAGCAAGTCCATCACTCCTGTCAATAAAATAAAATAATGAGGTTGACACACAGGTCATTAAAGTGACAATCCTTTGGCTCCAGCCATCAAGCCGTATTGTGACGCGCAGGTCACTTAACGTTACATTATATAACCATCTCATGCATAAACTCATTATTATGAAGAAGGCTATACCACATCACATGCATCCTGCAAAACCAAGTTAGACGTCCTCTAATCGGTTTGGCAAATTTTAATTTACGCGGCTTCTAGGGTTTCCAGAGAACTCTAGCTACCTACGTCCACCATCAAGGTGATAATTCTTGTTGCTAGATTAATGTGGCGCCCCGCCTGAATACCACTGTAGCCAAACGGCCGCCGCACACACCAGCCCAGGAAATCACTCTGGCATGCGCGTTTACAACAAGTATCATGAACATAGGCACAACTATAATAAGAATATATTTATTAGCCATTGTGGCTAGAATAAATACATCATGGTTACAAAGATGGGGCAGCGGAAAAATATTAACTAAGGCAGCACGGACTTGGAGAGGCTCTAATACACAGGGATCTGACTGGGTTACTCCTCTAGTTCACGAACGCTCCCGCTCCTCGACAGATCCATAGCTGAACCTGGCCACGTTGAAGGCCGTAGAGTACTTTTGAATGTACTCGCAAGCAAACCAAATAACATATACACCAAGCAATGCAATCCATGGCATTCAAGCATGTATCTATTATTAGAGCAACATGATCTACTGAGGCATAGCATATCTATTTAGCAATATTAATTATCAGGTCATAACAGAATTATCCAGCAATATAACTACTAAGACAAATACAGTGAGGTAAAGCATAACGGTAAATGCAATTGATCAAGTTCATTCACATAATCCCTCTGGATCCAAATTCTTCTCATAGCCATCCCTTGGCTACATTCCAAACCTTGGACATCATTCGATGTCCGGGCACCTGCACAGCAGGTCTGACAACTCTTACCTTTCTCTGGTTCAATCTTAGCAATAAATTTATATGGTTTATTCCTTCCAGACTCGACACAGACCAAATAGTGTGACCTAGTACGAACTGTGTCCCATGACCGTGGACGCGGCTATTCGAATAGATTTATACTCTGCAGAGGTTGCGCACTTTACCCACACTATGGAGCTCCTGGCCTTGTACCTTAGTACCTGTTCCCATTCGGGTGGACCGGTGCTGCTCCAACAAAACTTGTCTATTGCCCGGCACTCTTATGGCCCCACCGACAATCATACCCCTTCCGGGTCATGTCCGGGGTGGCCCCTGTGTCACTCCTGACACCTGCCACCGTCGTGGCCAAACTAAACTATCCCAAACGGGGACCTGTGCACATAAAACTAAACTGGGCTCATAGGATTATCGCCGCCTACCGGTCCAGGGTAGCACGCACGCATAATCCCCCCTCTTTGGTGGTGCCGATAAGAGGCAAGACAATAGACCAAGCTAGGGCCTTCCCATAAAGGCAAATGTGGCCGCACAGATGAGCTCGGTTCAGTGGCACTATGACTCGATCCAGAGTTGATGAAAAGAAAGTAGCAGTTCCCTAAGACGGCCGAAGAACAGCTCGGAACATAGGGTCACCGCTACAGAAAGAAACTCAACAGCTGCCCGAGACGGCCGAAAAGCTACTCAGAACATGGAACAGTTGTTGAGAAGAGAAATATAAAGTCGGCATCCACCCCGGATGGCCGAAAGCAGCACAAAACACAGGCGTGGTGCTGTCACCAGAGAAAAGTAAGCAAGGGTTCATCAGGATCAGATACCGCCTGCCATTATGCACTCGAACATAAACATATTCATTAATTAAACACACAAGAATAACATAGAACCAATGCTCTAGGGCATATATCAGATGGTCGGCTTGCCTGGGGTGAAGGAATACTTCGGGAAGAAGTGCGTTCATCTCACGGAAGGATTCGCCGGAAAGGTTTCTCCCTCAAAGGGCTGAATATAGGGTAGGGGCTAAATGGGCATTTTCAAAATGTGTAAAACTTATGAAAGTGACATCATCGGAACGGGCTCGGTGAATAGAGAAAGTGGGCTTTGGATTCACCTGAATCGGAGTTACGGTTAAAAAGTTGTGGCCTTTCATTCGTTAAACGGGGAAATGAATAAAAACCGTCCATTTCAGCCGCTAACCAGTGAACGTCCACAGTTTAACCCTTTCGGCCGCTGGCTGAAAAACGAAAGTGCATTCCCAGTGTTTACGCTTTGACTAGACCGAAAGCGTATTTTACCGAAGTGCGCCTCCACTTAAAACGACTGGGCCCGGGCAGTAGTGGCTTACAGGTGGGTCCCCCCCGAGCCTCTCTCTCTCCTCCTCACCTCTCCTTCTTCCTCCTTCCGACGGGGAGAGAGAGAGGAGGCCGGCCGAGTGTGCGCCGGTGCTTTTCGGCAGCACAGGCCTCCTCCGACAGCTCTCCGCCCTCCGGCGTGATCAGCGCGGCGAGGGGAACCCGTCCATGTAGGACACGGACGCCGGGGACCCTCAGAGCAATGGCCACGCTGCCCGCGGTGGACGACGGCAATGACGGCTCTGAGTAGGGCACCCCGGCCGCGGGAGGGAGGAAAAGGAGTTGGGCAGTGTAACGCCCCGGACACACCCGTCGGTGGTCGTTACTCCTGGCGGGATCTAGACTGGCCCCACAGATCAATACTAGTCTTTCTTGCGCACTTTGTCCTCACTCGTGCGCACCCGGGACCAACTTCCCGATCGGTCACCCATCCTGAAATTACTCCAAGCTGAGTACGCTTAACTTTGGAATTCTTTCCGAATGGGCTCCCGAAAAAGAAGGAATTCCTTATTGATATGAGTAGTCTATCATCCCTATTAAGCCAGGCCATCACATACACCCCCACTCAGAGGAACCGATGACCTCGTCGGGCCACAGGAATGTTCCCTCTTGGCACATACGTCTGTGCATCCAGTCCGGTACATGTGACATGCCGTGTGCCACGACGGGTCACAAATGTCATGAACAACATGACCGCGCACCTGTCCGCAAACATCCGTGTAACCGCGAGGGTCGGCTCTGATACCAACTTGTAATGCCCCGGACACACCCGTCGGTGGTCGTTCTCCTGGCGGGATCTAGACTGGCCCCACAGATCAATACTAGTCTTTCCTGTGCACTTTGTCCTCACTCGTGCGCACCCGGGACCAACTTCCCGATCGGTCACCCATCCTGAAATTACTCCAAGCTGAGCACGCTTAACTTTGGAATTCTTTCCGAATGGGCTCCCGGAAAAGAAGGAATTACTTATTGATATGAGTAGTCTATCATCCCTATTAATACAGGCCATCATAGGCAGGGCTCCGCCATGGCCTAGGGCTTTCTTTGGTGGGTCTCGAAGACAAGGGGGAGGCTTGGGCGGAGAGAATTTAGGCCGGGATGGGCGGCGTCCATGGCGACCGTGGAGGAGCAGGAGAGGCACCAGCGACGAATGGAGGGGTCCAGGAAGGCTCTGAGAGGGAGGGAAGGAGGTGCGGGTGCTCGGAGAGGCTCGGCCGCGGCTTATATAGCCGCCTGGTGGCGAGGGGATGTGCACGGCCACCGCGTTGAGCTGGCCGGAGCTCCAGTGCTCGGACATGGGACGGTGGAGGCTAGCTGGCGTCGTGGAGCATCACGGGGGAGCAGTGGAGGCTAGCTGGGGCTTTCGGGAGAGCTCGGGGTGGAATATACGGCGGCGACCGCGTACGCATAGTAGCGGTACGGCGACGTTTGTCCCGGCGCGGTGAGGAAGCGGCCGGAGGGGGAAATGACCGGGGCGGGGTATGTGGACGGTGGGGAAGCTCGTCGGCATGAATAGACAAGCGGAGGCCGGCCGGAGGTGACCTCCTGAGGGACAGAGCGTCGGTTTGACCTATTCTGAGCGTGGTCACCACCGGCACCACATGGCCCGACCATCAACTTGACCTCACACCATGTCAAATAGGTGTGTTGATCATACTAGAAGTGATCTGAGGTGGTTTGGAAGTATTAGGGGGCAAGCAACTGACTGAGTTGAGCTCACAATGATTCTGAACAGAAACTGTGATGGCTCTTTGTGGTAAAATAGATGGAGAGTTTGAGCTGAATCTTTGTCACAGTGAAATGTGGTAGAAAGGTGTAGGTGCTGGCAAAATTTGAGGTCATTTGGACCTTATTTGCATATACTTCCTTCACAATGCAAAATTTGGTCCAGAAAATGGATTTTGAAGCTATGCTCAAATGGCTGAATGGATTGGGCTGAAATTTGGTGGAGGGAGGTTATCTGGATGTGATAATACACTGGTAAAATTTCATACCATTTGGGTACACCAAAATGGTACTTCCTTCACAGTGCGTGAATCCGGACAAAAACTAGATGGAATTTCCGGGAGAAAATGGCTAGATAGAATGATATGAATTTTTGCATGCTCACATCATATAGGGAATGTGAGGTCCTGGATTAATTTCAAGAACTATGGTGCAATCTAAAATATAGTTGCTTCACAATCTCAAAATAGGTCCAGAAACTAGAATTGGATGATGTACTCAAAATTTGAACTATGGAACTTGGGTATTTGATGGAAATGGTGAAGATATGGATAGGAGAAGCTCCACAAATTATTTGGGATTTTTCCTGGCTACAAAAATGGTAGTTCCTTTGGAAAGTGCCCAAGATGCAATATTGGCTTTAAATAGGAAAATGCAATTTCCCTTATTTAATTATGGCCAATATTTTTATGAGAGCTCAATATGATCACAAAGAATATCTCCACAAGTTTTCATGAACTTTGGAGATGGATAGATATTTTCCTGGATTTAATTCCTTTAAACAGCAAAAAAAGGAATTAATTTTAATTGAAAAACATTGCAAATGACTTGGCAATATTTTTGCATATCCAGGGTTTATAGATGTGGGATGATCACTGGGAAATGTTTGGGAGGCAACAGATCAAAGGAAATTGGGGTTCCTTTGTAACGGAAGGAATTAGGGTTTCCCTTCTGATAACTCGGAAGGTAAGGTTTTGGCGGCAAAATCCTGAGAATATATCTTGGGTGGCAAGGTTGGACTGGAGAGAATCTCTGGTTGGAAAGGAAAGGCAAGGCTAAATGACCATCTTCATATACCCAAGAGCGAGAGAAAATCCGATAACATCGGAAAAAAACACGGGCGACCAATCCCGCGAAGGAAAAAAAACAAGGAGCGAAAACCAGGGTGTTACAAACCTACCCCCCTTAAGAAAATCTCGTCCTCGAGATTTCTGGGCTTACCTCCCAGCGAGGGGAACTTACCTGTGTGCGACTTGGATCCATCAGCTGTCTTGTCTTCGTTGGTTCACTGGTCCTTTCAACTGCCTCTCCTGATGGTTCAGGTGTCGTCTTTTCACACAGCTACCTTGAATCCTTCTCTTTCCTGTCAGGTGTACCTTTTGTCTTGGTAGTGGTGTTTCTGGGTGGGGTAGTGGGTAATACCAACAAACAGCTCGGTTTCCATGGCTTGGAAGTAGCTGCTTCGGGTTTTATTACGATACTTCGTACACAAACTGCGAAGGGCGAGACATCCTCTCTGGGTACAGGGCTCACATGCTCGTATGGCCTTGGGTGACGAGGGGTGGCCTTCTTTCTATCTTGCCAGAAGGCCCAGTCTGGCTCTGGGTTCCGTACTGATGTTTCCTTCTGTCTTATGCATTCTAACTTTGTCCTTAGGTGATCCACAACCCAAGGAACAACATGACCGAACTATTACTGCTATATCCCCAATTGAGATGTCAGTCGTGATCACAAAGTAATCATAGACTGTGGGGGAATTTAGGGGCGTTTCAAAAGCCCATGTTACTAGCTTGCATTTTCCTGCTGTGCACTACTTTTCTTTATTCATAGGAAAATGTTTGACTGCCAGGGAGGAAGGTGGTACGCTCAGTGCCCCTGACCTCGCCATCTTGCGTCGTGCTATTTACGGCGATAACACTTTTAGCTTGGGAGCTATCATTGCATGCCGCCTACACACCAACAGAACTAAGGGTAAAATCCATGGTGGTATTTATGCTTCGCGTCTTGCGAAATGTTTTAATGTTGCTATCCGCCCAAATGACTACTTGCTACCAAAGGCTTACTTAGACCAACAGTGCATGATCGATCACCACTTTATTGATGAACCTGAACCTCCTCAATATATTCGTTATAACCTGGTTTTCAGCGAGAGAACTCGCGTTATTATTCCATTGCCTGCACCCTCTTTGTTTGACTCTCATGCCAGGAATGGATACACCATCATGCCGGCGGACATCACAGCTTACAGGAACGAGCTGGCAGCAGCGGAGAATGAGGTCCAGCAGTGGGATGTTGGAAATATGCTCTAGAGGCAATAATAAAATGCTTATTATTATATTTCCTTGTTCATGATATTCGTTTATTATCCATGCTATAATTGTATTGGTTGGAAACACAAATACATGTGTGGATACATAGACAACAACATGTCCCTAGTGAGCCTCTACCGGACTAGCTCGTTGATCAAAGATGGCCACGGTTTCCTGGTCATAGACATGAGTTGTCATTTGATAACGGGATCACATCATTAGGAGAATGATGTGATGGACAAGACCCAAACTATGAACGTAGCATATGATCGTGTCAAGTTTATTGCTATCGTTTTTGCATGTCAAGTATCTGTTCCTATGACCACGAGATCATGCAACTCACTGACACCGGAGGAGTACCTTGTGTGTATCAAACGTCGCAACGTAACTGGGTGACTATAAAGATGCTCTACAGGTATCTCCGAGGGTGTCTGTTGAGTTGGCATGGATCAAGACTGGGAATTTGTCACTCCGTATGACGGAAAGGTATCTCAGGGCCCACTCGGTAAGAGAACATCACAATAAGCTTGCAAGCAATGCGACTAAAGATTTAGCCACGGGATCTTGTATTACGGAACGAGTAAAGAGACTTTCCGGTAACGAGATTGAACTAGGTATGGAGATACCGACGATCGAATCTCGGGCAAGTAACATACCAATGGACAAAGGGAACTGCATACGGGATTGACTGAATCCTTGACATCGTGGTTCAACTGATAAAGATCTTCGTTGAATATGTAGGAACCAATATGGGCATCCAGGTCCCGCTATTGGTTATTGACCGGAGAGGAGTCTCGGTCATGTCTGCATATTCCCGAACCCGTAGGGTCACACGCTTAACGTTCGGTAGCGCTAGGGTAGTATTGAGATATTAATAGTGGAAAGTCCGAAGGTTGTTCGGAGTCTCGGATGGGATCCGGGACATCACGAGGAGCTCCGGAATAGTCCGGAGGTAAAGATTCATATATGGAAAGTTGTTATCGGGTTCCGGAAAAAGTTCGAGTTTTTTCGGTATTGTACCGGGAAGGTTCTAGAAGGTTCCGGAGTGGGGCCCACCTGCATGGGGGACCCACATGAACGTGGGTAGTGGGGAAAGTCCCCACAACCCTGGTCTAGGCGCACCAAGATCCTCCCTTAAAAGGAATAGTATCATATCCCAAAGGGATAAGATCAGGATCCCTAAAAAGGGGGGATAGCGATCGGTGGGGAAGGAAAGGAGAGATTTCCTTCCTTCCCCTTTGGCCAACAACCCTAGGGCCTTGGAGGGCAAGCCACCAGCCCCCTCCACGCCTATATAAAGGTGGGGAGGCATTGGGGGCAGCAACCCCTTGGACCCTTGCCCGTTACCTCTCCCAACTCCTCCCACGTTTCACCGGTACGCGCTTGGCGAAGCCCTGCCGGAATTCCGATGCCACCACCACCACCATACCGTCGTGTTGGTCCCGATCTCATCTACCCCCTCTCTCTCGCTTGCTGGATCAAGAAGGAGAGGACGCCGCCGAGCCGCACGTGTGCTAAACTCGGAGGTGCCGTCCGTTCGGCACTTGATCGGGAGTTCGTGGACGGATCGTGATTGGATCGCGAAGACGTTCGACTACATCAACCGCGTTTCTTAACGCTTCCGCTTAGTGATCTACAAGGGTATGTAGATGCAATCTCTCCTCTCGTAGATGTTCATCTCCTAGATTGATGTTGGTGAGCGTAGGAAATTTTTTGTTTCCCATGCAACGTTCCCCAACATGGGACCCTCAGGTGCCTCCACCCCAGTACTATCTGCCTGGTCCTGATGGATACTACGGGTGGTGATTACCAAGCTAGGCCAAAAGCCTAAGCTTGGGGGAGTACGTATCTCTCACCGACATTACATTCATGTTCACACATTCATTTCAGTTGTCGGTGTTCACACTTTTTCATTGTATATCCATGTTAGTTTTATTTCTGCTTTCTTCTTGTGTGTTTGAAAAACTTCTAAAATAAAACCCAAAAAGATTTCTCGTTTCTTCGTTTGCTTGTTGGGAGCTCTCCCGTGTAATTAGTTTTTCTCGCTTTTCTTTTTTCTTCGTTAATTTGCTTTCTTCAGAAAAACTAAAAACTCCAAAAATATTTCAGTGTGTTTCTCTGAATTTCTTTTCTTTTTGTTGAGTCGTCATAGGGAGAAGACCACGATTAATGTTGAGTGGCTCTCAAATGCTTTATTGTTGATCTAACGAAGAACCAATATTACCTTGTCTTCTCCATTGAATAAAATGTTTGCAGATTCCAGCTTAGTCCACGACACACTTGCACAATTATTATTTTCACATCATTCGGTCGTGCAAGTGAAAGGCAATAATGACGATGATTTGATGAACAGACTGTGGCAAAGAAAAGCTGGTATGAACTCTTCTTATTTTTGTTTTTGTAAATATGTTTAAATCAGTATCCATGATTCAGCATATTATGAGTAAACATGTTTGTGATGACAATTAGAGATTATAGTTGCTCATGCCATGCTTAAGTAGCTAGGAGTGGATAATGATTTATCTTGGATGTCAACATGCATTAAAATGGTTATGATGTAGTATGTTAATATGGTATCCTCCTCTCAATGTTTCAAGTGGCTTGACTTGGCACATGTTGATGCATGTAGTTGATTCAAAACCAACATAGCCTCCACAATATTTATGTTCAGGGTGTCTATATCCTACTCATGCTAGTATTCAATGTTAATTATTCTCAATGCATGATCATGACCGTTTTCGCTCTCTAGTTGGTCGCTTCTCAACCTACTTGCTAGCCTTCACTTGTACTAAGCGGGAATTCTGCTTGTGCATCCACAATCCTTAAACCAAAGTTGTTCCAGATGAGTCCACCATATCTACCTATATGCGGTATTACCCTGCTGCTCCAAGTAAATTTGCATGTGCCACCTCTAATCATTCAAATAAACATCCATTTTGTGTGCCCGTACCGCTCATGGAGCGATAGGGGGCATTCAATATCTTCCATGCTAAGCGGGTTATTCTCGAGATGAGTGTTTATTCATTTGTCATTGCACGAGAGAGGCTGGTATTTGGGATGCCCAGTCTTATGCTCAAAATCAAAAATATATAATGCAAACAAACTCCCCCGGAAAGTTTTTGGTATGGAGGGCACCCGAGGATTCAACTAGCCATGGCTTGTGTTGGTATGGTGGAGGGGGAGTAAACTTTACCTTTCCACTTGGGAACCGCCTATAATGTGTTTAGCATGGAAGATATTGAAAACTCTCGGTCGTAACGTTGACAGGAAAAGTACACCTCCCAAAATTATTTTTGATCTCTGATTTAAGCTTCGAGCTCTGGCACCGCTGCAAATCCCTGCTTCCCTCTGCGAAGGGCCTATCTATTTACTCTTATGTTATTTACTTTATGTCATTTTACTTTTATTGTTGAGTCTCACCTTCTTGCACTAAGCGCCAATCCTGAGAGCACTATTGTCATCCTTATGCATTGAGTATAGTTAATTTTGTGTGCATCATGACTGGATCTCTTCTACCCTGAATTACAATGTTTAGTCGCTGCTTGAACTATGGAGGTGCTCTGCATTTATGTTTTGCAGTCTCAGAAAGGGCTAGCGAGATACCATGTTATCATATTATATCATGATTGTTTTGACAAATTGTTGGCATTTGAGATATTTTATTATTGCTCTCTAGTTGATTATGCCATTGATATGAGTAAATATAGTTTCTAAGTGTTATTATGAGCATGGTTAGTTCATGATCTTTGCTGAAAACCTGGGTACTATTTAAGCTTATATACGGATACAAGAACAAAAGAGTTCGTAAAAGTTTTTCTTTATCACTTACAGTTTGTCAACTGAATTGCTTGAGGACAAGCAATGAGTTAAGCTTGGGGAAGTTGATACGTCTTCGTCGTATCTACTTTTCCAAACACTTTTGCTCTTGTTTTGGACTCTAATTTGTCGGGCCCGTGGAACCCGGGGTATCCAGGCCCGTCTGCCTTCGGCCCAGGGCGCAACGCCTGGCATGGGTCCAGCGGGCAGTCGCCACCGAGCATCTCACCAAGACCCCTCATGAGGCCCTGGCCTCCTGAGGCCCCCTCCTCAGGGAGTAGCAGGCAACGCTCGGCACCACCATCAGCGGCCTCGCGAGGCCCTCTCACGAGGCGGCTTCCCGAAGTGACCTCGCGAGGCGGCTTCCCGAGGTGGCCTCCCGAGGTCCCCTCCCGCAGGCGCTCGAGACAAAGGCCGTTCGGCGTGCCACGCGGCCTGGAGCCCATCACGTGGGTGACGCGCGCGGCGACGAGCAGCAGCAGAGGCCGCGCCAGCAGGCGTGGATGAAGATGGTTTCCTCTTTCGTGCTAAGGGAGCAGGGCCAGCTATCTACTCTCCAAAGCAACCCCAAAGGTTGCCCGATCGGTGGAGGAAGACCAAGACGACGGGCGCGCAGGGTGGAGGTCATCACCGAGCCCACCGGCGCGCCATGGATCATGCTTTGGCAGGCGAAGACCACCTTTAGTCAGGATAGCCTGAGCGCCTGTCCCCTTTCAAAATCGCCAAGTGTGGCAACCCTTCCCGCCTAAGTTTCCAGGGGGAAGAGGACCATGGCTGATATAAAGGGCAGTGCTGCCGATTAGAGGAGCGGGATCGATTCCTTCATCTCCTACCTTGTACCTTGTATGCAAGAACTCTCTTGCCCTTGCAATCCCAACCACAAGTAGGATTAGGGTCTTACACCGCAAGGTGGCCCGAACCTGGGTAAACCGCGGAGTCCTCGCTCCGTCCCTCGCTAGCGCGCTCTCGCCGTAGCCTCGTCGTCGCTTAACCGTGGTAGGAGACGAAGTAGGTAGAACAAGCTCACCCCAGTGTTCGAACCTTTGGGTCCCCGGAGCCCGACTTCTGACATTTGGCACGCCAGGTAGGGGTGCGCTACTGTTCTTCTGCTCTGCCCTCAGCTCCACCAACCCAATGGCCGACGCACGCCGCGAGCGCGCCGAGCGCAGGGCTGGCCGCGTGGCTCAGACGGAGCCGGTGGCCCGCGGCAATCGACGCCGCCCCGAACCCGAGGCTGCTACCGCCACTGACCCCACTGCCCGCGAGCAGCAGGACTCCTCCCTGCACCCCTCCGTGCAGGCGAACGACCACACCGCCACGGCCTCCTTCCTCGCCCGCCGTGGGCCGCCGAACCCGCAGGCCGCGCTGCTCATGGCGCGCGAGCTGCTCCGCTACCGTCCGGCCGACGCCGCCTACGACGCCTGGCTTGGCCGCATCACCGAGCTCGTCAACGTCGCCGGGGACGCTCCGGCGCCCTCCCACTCAATCCGCCCTCCGCCGTCTCGTGCGGGGGACCTGGCGCACGGCGCTCCCCCACCGCCTCCCCTACGCGACGAGTGCGACGAGCCTCAGCGCAGCGTGCGGGTTCGTGAGCCGTCCCGTGGCGCGTCCTCGCCAAGCCAGGACGAGCCCAACTGCCAGATCATCCACCGCGCGTCCCCCGACGCGCGAGTGCTCCTCGAGTGGCAGCAGCAGGGCGTCAAAACTGCGCCGCCCTCGCTGGCGGCGTCCCCTCGTGCGGCGTGGGCTGCCGTGCCTTCACCCGTGAGCTGCATCGCGTGGTCTGGCCCACGAAGTTCAAGCCTGAGCTGCCGCCACGCTACGATGGCACCCCCAACCCCACGGAGTTCCTCCAGCTATACGCGCTGAGCGTCGAGGCGACGAATGGCGACGACAAGGTCATGGCGAACTGGTTCCCCATGGCCCTCAAGGACGGCCCGCGCTCCTGGCTCATGAACATTCCCGAGGCTTCCATTTCGTCGTGGGCCAAGCTCTGCAGCCAGTTCATCGCCAACTTCAAGGGCACACAGGACCGCTCCCTCACCATCAATGACCTGCGGTGTGTTCGGCAGCGCCCAGACGACACCCTCCGCAAGTACATCCAGCGCTTCAGTCAGGTGCGCAACAAGATCCTGCACGCCTCCGACGCGGCCGTCATCTCTGCGTTCTCCACCGGCGTCACGGACATCAAGATGCGCGAGAAGCTCGCCATCAACAGTGAGCACGACTCCGTGCTTGAGCTGCTCGACCTCGCCGACAAGTGCGCTAAAGCTGGAGAAGGCCGCCTCTTCGTCCACAACAACCCCGACGCGGCGCTGGACACCGCCAAGGCCAAGGGCAAGGACGTCAAGCGCAAGGGCCCTGCCGTGCTTGCGACGGAGCCCGAGCAGAAGCGCGGCCGCGACCTCGACGAGCCCAGGAAGGACAACCGGCCACTCTGCGCCTTTCACAACGTCCGCTCCCACAACACCGAAGACTGTCAGGAGCTCAAGCTGCTCTGCGACGAGCGCCAGAGCCGCCGGGACGACCGCAATGGCCGCGGCGCCGGGACTGCCGCAACAATAATGGCAACTATCGCCAGGGCTGGCGTGATCAGCCTCGTGAGGCCGCCTGGCGCGGCCAGCCTCGTGAGGCCGCCTGGCGTGACCAGCCTCGTGAGGCCGTCTGGCGCGACCAGCCTCGTGAGGCTGCCTAGCGCGATCAGCCTCGTGAGGTAAACCCGCAGGCCAACGCCGCTCTCCTGCCACTGCCGCCGCCGCCCCGGAAGAACGACATCAACCAGCCTGACGAAGGCGCTGGGGGCTACCAGGAGCCTCGCGCGGTTGCCTGCATCCTCGGCGGGGCTCAGGCTCCCGTGTCCTTGTCTACGGAGCTGAGGCGGTCCTTCCTTCAGAGCTTAAGCACGGCTCCCCGCGAGTCCTTGCCTTCGACGAGGCGCGTCAGGATGGCTCGCGGGAGACTGATCTGCTGCTCCTCGAGGAGGGCCGCCGCCAGGCCGCTCTTCACGCCGCGAGGTACCCGCAGGCCCTGCGTCGCTACCTCAGCCGCAACATCCACCCTCACACTCTCGAGGTTGGCGACCTCGTCCTACGCAGGACCCTCTCCAGAGAGGGACTCCACAAACTCTCACCTATGTGGGAAGGCCCTTTCAGGGTTACTCATGTCTCCAGGCCCGGCTCAGCCCGGCTGGAGACGGAGGACAGAGTTCCTGTGCCTAACGCCTGGAACATCCAACCCCTCCGCAAGTTCTACCCGTGACCCTCACGCGTACGAATGAAATGAGGCTGTACATGCCCCGGAGACTCTCATTGCGTAAGCCTGATGGGCCCGCGAGAGCTCCAGCCCACGCCCAAGTGGAAGCCCCATGCTCTGCGCTGGCGGAACGATCGAACCACGATCATGCCCACGCCCAAGTGGAAGCCCCATGCTCCACGCTGGGGACGGAGGAAGGACTTTCAGCGTATGACGCGCGGAATGTTCGACCCCTCCGCAAGTTCTGCTCGTGGCCCCCACGAGTACGAACGAAATAGGGCTGTACACGCCCCAGAGACTCTCATCGCGTAAGCCTAATGGGCCCGCGAGAGCTCCAGCCCACGCCCAAGTGGAAGCCCCATGCTCCGCGCTGGCGGAACGATCGAGCCGCGATCATGCCCATGCCCAAGTGGAAGCCCCATGCTCCGCGCTGGCGGAACAATCAACTGAGGGCGCCCCACGGGCTGCACCAACCTCAAGCTGACCCGTGCTGGACACGACAGCCGCATCTCCTTCTGGTTGTGTAATCAACCTTATTATTTCTTCAGTTCGTTGATGGCGAGCCGTGCGCGCTCATGGCGTCCCTCCTGAGCTTCACGCGAACGGGGGATGGACACGGTGCCTGTGCTCGGGTCAGTCCCAGTAGCGCTGAAAAACCCAAGTGATCGAGTTCTGGCTCGCGGGCCTGCTCCCGTGCACGTCACCTCACCAAGGTCCTTGGTGTTTCATCTTCTCGCATGATAGGCACGGTGCCTGTGCTCGGGTCCGTTCCTGTAGAGCTGCTAAACCCAAGTGATCGAGCTCTGGCTCACGGGCCTGCTCCCATGCACGCCACCTCACCAAGGTCCTTGGTGCCTTATCTTCTCGCGTGACGCCCATGAGTGGGTCAACGAGCGCACGCGGCTCCCCCGTCACAAGACCTTGCGCCTTGCAATTGTCTCAGGAGCAGGTCACGCAAAAGGCCTCGCGAGCATGCCTCGCAAGGTAACCCAGCGGCAGGATGCCCCCCAGAGCCTCAGGAGGCCTCAGGAGCACGGCTTCCGGTGCCAAGCCCGACAGAGCCACGCCAGCCGGAGGCCTCACGAGCGGAGACCTCGCGAGGCACACCCTACAAGTGGCGGCTCGGCCGACGCCGTTCTCCGCCGAAAGCTAAGTTTGATTACCTCGCGAAACGCCCTTATTGTCAATTGAGCTCTCTCCCCTCGCGATCCCGCTGGGTGCTAGCATTTTTTCTTCTGCGTAAGCCGCTTGCGCGCCAAAGGGGGGCTCCCCAAGCATCGCACCTCAGGAGCCCTCACTAGCTCACGGTGCTCCTCACCTCCTGGCCTTGTCCCAGCATCGCGACCGGACATACCAGCGGCGGCTGAGGCTCGCTCGGGGGCTGGGTCCTGACGGCGTAGAGCGCTGAGGCGAACAAGGAAAAAAAACCAGCCTCATGAGAGGACTTCGGGAAAGAATGCATGCACCCCGAATCACAAAAGCACTAAGTTAAACATAGAAGATACTGTTTTCACGCCCCCGCGGGGCTACATCAGTTCAGTGCAGGAAAATAAAAGGAAGGGCCTAGGTGAGGCGCCGTCTCTCCCAAGACTCCAGCGCAGGCACCGCGCGTGTTCCCAAGAAGGTGCTGCGGGTGAGAGCGACTCCGTCACCATGCGCGCGGTGCCCCGCTGCCAGGGGTCCCCGAAACGTCGCCGTGCACGCCTAGTCGGAGTCCTCGTCCTCGCTCTTGACGCGGGGGGAGTCGCCGTCGCTTCCTCCCCCGCCGGAGGGGGCGACACCGTCGGAGGAGTCGTCCTCGCTGGAGGAGCCGCTGTAGCTGCCATCCTCGCTCTCCGCGCAGCACTCCAGGCGGCTACCGGAGAGCCCGAAGATCTTCACGAAGAGCGTGGCGGCCCCGTCATACTTGAGCTGGAGGACGTGCCCCCGCTTCAGGCCACGGGCGAGGGCGAATGACTTCCACCCCTGCCTCAGGAACATGAAACCCGAGGGGGTGAGCTCCGTCACCACCCAGGAGGGGCCGTTGCAGCAACCGTCGGCCTGCACCCACAGGCCCAAGGGCGCGCGGTCCGCCATCTCCGCCGCGAAGGAGTCCGGGAGCCGGAGCCAGGTGCAGGGGCTGCGGTGCATGTTCACAATGAACTCATGCGCCGCCTCCGCCGAGTGGCTCCCCCTCGCCATCTCTTCGGCGGCTCTAGCAAGAAGACGGAGGAAGCTGGAAGAGGAGAAGATGGGTGGGGGACTCCGGCCCTCCCCTCTCCATTTTTATCTCGGCGCGGAACTCCCCTCGTCGCTCCGCCTTCTCCGGCGTTGGGAGTTGGAGCACTAGCAAGTATGAAGGAAGGCAATGATGGCCTCGCGTCGCCCGTGGCAGATTTATGTCAGCGCGGTGGTTACCGAGACGTCGTGGGGAAATGGGGGCGTCCCCCGTCACATCGTGCGCCACACGTCGCGCCAGGCCACAGGCGGTTAGGGCCCGCACCGTTTTGCCCCTCCGCTGGCGGGAACGCGCGCGCCGCGGGCCCGGGGGCTACTGTCGGGCCCGTGGAACCCGAGGTATCCAAGCCCGTCTGCCTTCGGCCCAGGGCGCAACGCCTGGCATGGGTCTAGCGGGCAGTCGCCACCGAGCATCTCACCAAGACCCCTCATGAGGCCCTGGCCTCCTGAGGCCCCCTCCCCAGGGAGTAGCAGGCAACGCTCGGCACCACCATCAGCGGCCTCGCGAGGCCCTCTCATGAGGCGGCATCCCGAAGTGACCTCGCGAGGCGGCTTCCCGAGGTGGCCTCCCGAGGCCCCCTCCCGCAGGCGCTCGAGACGAAGGCCGTTCGGCGTGCCGCGCGGCCTGGAGCCCATCACGTGGGAGACGCGCGCGGTGACGAGCAGCAGCAGAGGCCGCGCCAGCAGGCGCGGATGAAGATGGTTTCCTCTTTCATGCTAAGGGAGCAGGGCCAGCTATCTACTCTCCAAAGCAACCCCAAAGGTTGCCCGATCGGCGGAGGAAGACCAAGACGACGGGCGCGCAGGGCGGAGGTTATCACCGAGCCCACCGGCGCGTCATGGATCATGCTTTGGCAGGCAAAGACCACCTTTAGTCAGGATAGCCTGAGCGCCTGTCCCCTTTCAAAATCGCCAAGTGTGGCAACCCTTCCCGCCTAAGTTTCCAGGGGGAAGAGGACCATGGCTGATATAAAGGGCAGTGCTACCGATTAGAGGAGCGGGATCGATTCCTTCATCTCCTACCTTGTACCTTGTACGTAAGAACTCTCTTGCCCTTGCAATCCCAACCACAAGCAGGAGTAGGGTCTTACACCACAAGGTGGCCCAAACCTGGGTAAACCGCTGAGTCCTCGCTCCGTCCCTCGCTAGCGCGCTCTCGCCGTAGCCTCACCGTCGCTTAACCGTGGTAGGAGACGAAGTAGGTAGAACAAGCTCACCCCAGTGTTCGAACATTTGGGTCCCCGGAGCCCGACTTCCGACATAATTTGCATGATTTGAATGAAACTAACCCGGACTGATGCCGTTTTTAGCAGAACTACCATTGTGTTGTTTTTGTGCAGAAATCAAAGTTCTCGGATTTGGACAAAACTTTTTGGATAAGTTTTATGGAATATATAAAAATTATTGGCGCAAGAATCAACAGAAGAGGGGCCACCTATTGCCCACAAGGCAACAGGGCGTGATCCCCCCTAGGGTGTGCCCTGATGCCTTGTGGGGCCCACAGGCGGCCGTCTGACCTAATTCCAACGCTATAAATTCTCTTTCCCCGAGAAAAAAATAAGAGAAGAAGTTTCATTGCGTTTTACGATTCGGAGCCGCCGCCACCTCCTGTTCTTCATCGGGAGGGCTGATCTGGAGTCCGTTCGGGGCTCCGGAGAGGGGGATTCGACGCCGTCGTCATCATCAACCATCCTCCATCACCAATTTCATGATGCTCACCACCGGGCATGAGTAATTCCTTCGTAGGCTTGCTGGACTGTGATGGGTTGGATGAGATTTATCATGTAATCGAGTCAATTTGTTAGGGCTTTGATCCCTAGTATCCACTATGTTCTGAGATTGATGTTGCTATGACTTTGCTATGCTTAATGCTTGTCACTAGGGCCCGAGTGCCATGATTTCAGATCTGAACCCTTTATGTTTTCATGAATATATTTGTGTTCTTGATCCTATCTTGCAAGTTATATGCACCTATTACGTGTTATGATCCGCATACCCCAAGGTGACAATAATTGGGATTCTTTCCGGTGATTGCCGTAGTTTGAGGAGTTCATGTATTCACTAAGTGCTAATGCTTTGTTCTGGTTCTCTTTTAAAAGGAGGCCTTAATATCCCTTAGTTTCCTTAAGGACCCCGCTGCCACGGGAGGGTAGGACAAAAGATGTCATGCAAGTTCTTATTGTAAGCACGTATGACTATATACGGAATACATGCCTACATTACATTGATGAATTGGAGCTATTGTGCATCGCCCTAGGTTGTGACTGTTATATGATGAATATCATCCAACATAATTATCATCACCGATCCAATGCCTATGACTTTCTCATATTGGTTTCTGCTAAGTTACTTTGTTGCTACTACTTTACACTTGCTACAAATTGCTACTGTTACTGTTGCTGTTACTGTGTTACTATTACTACTGCTATCAAAACTATCATACTACTATGCTACTAAACACTTTGCTGCAGATATTTAGTTCTCCAGGTGTGGTTGAATTGACAACTCAACTGCTAATACTCGCAAATATTCTTTGGCTCCCCTTGTGTCGAATTAATAAATTTGGGTGAAATACTACCCGCGAAAACTGTTGCGATCCCCTACACTTGTGGGTTATCATTGGTGTTTTCAATGTACAATTAGTAATATATTTTGTCTGTTGGTTGAATAAATGGTGGTGTTAGAATGATAAAAACAATGTTTTGGAAGTCGTTGCACGCTCCGATCCTTTAGTGCCCCGTATGTAGCACATACTATTTTTTCTAGGGAACTAATCTTCCACTTGTCGAGGACATGCAGCCCATTGATTTAGGCTCAATAGAAGAGCCCATAATTAACTGGGAGGGAGGCTCTCACATGAATCCGGCTCATCTACATGCTCATGCTCCCCTAAATAAATAAATAAAGCTAAATGCTCAAGCACAGGTTGTTTAAATTTACGATTTCAAAAGTACGATTTTAACAGGAGGATATTATTTTCCTGTGAGAGTATCTTACATTCAGTCGATATTATTCTTAGGCAAAGATAGCGACCAGTCTTTTTTCTCCCACCCTTTTCTTCCTGCAACCAACGGACTGTTATCTGGTAACCACCAGGTTGAAGCTGATACAAATCATAGTCAACGTGGTCAACATCTAACAATTATTAGCGGCAAGTTGTAATAAGTATCACAATTTTTTTCCATTGCATTTGTATGATTTATGGATTGTGCTGCCCAGGTCTCCTGTTTGAATACCAAGTACCACAAGTTTTTTGACAAGCCGAGTTTTTTTGTGATAAAAGTTCTAGCCCAACATTATTTTTTGATAAGAATGCCCAGCCCAGCCCAACACATGTGGCGACACCACTTTATCTCAGGGCTTCTGAATGTGCTTGGCTTCACAACTCAAAAAAAGTGCTCGGCTTCATTTTACAATAAGTTGTAGCCATATAAAATTAATTCTTATAATCCAGCATGCTGACTTTTTGGTTCTGACCGATCCAGGCGCCAAAACCAAACTAGCGTCGTCGGGACAACCTGTTCCCACCTTCCACGGCTGGTTGCGGTGTCGTGCCCGGATCACCGCCCTATCGTACCATGAAATGCTGCCCAGGCCAACCCTCTACTCCCCCACACATCCCATTCTTCTTCGGTGATAGCAGCCCACCCCGCACCAGAACCAGTCAACGCTCGTACTCCCCGCCACCTACGACCACACTGCCGCATCTTCCCCGGCTCTTGTTCATTCCCGTCCGAGGCCTCACCGTCGTCCTCCGCCTTGGTGCGCTCACCGCGGCGCCGTCGTCTGGCCTTGTCAACATGGTCAACATGGTGAATCAGGAGAGGACTGTACTTGAGAGTATGACAGTAGGGACCCACCAGGTCCACTGCTGAACCCAAGCAAGTGCCTCCTTACTACTCAGATCCACCCCTCAATTTTTTTACTCAGATCCACCTTGCTGATATCTGGGACCCACATCATTGTCAACATATAGTCAATTAACGATAGAATTGCACAAGGAGCAGCTGACACCTTGGATCTAGCAGCTCGAGCAGTTTTTTTTGGTTGTTCAGACGGAGCAGGGTATAAACTGGGTTGTGCGGTGTCTGTGGCCCGTCTAACAACATGACCAGGCCAGCTGTTTTTTCTTTGGGAAAATTGGTAGCCCACCATTTTTTTTTGAAGAATACCCTACCTAGGCCTATTTGTTTTCTCCGACTAGCTGGACTGCAAATCTTTCAAGACAAGGAGGGATGCATTCGGCCTGGCCAGAAAATGGGCAGTAAATCTTAAAAGTAATATGAAATGGGCTGCAAATGTAAAAAAAAACACAACAAATGGGCAATTAGTTTCATATTTTGTTTTTTTCTTCATTGAGATTTTATATTTCATTGGATTTTAACATTTTTTAAATTAGTTTTAATATGGCTCCTAATTTTGGGATTAAAAATAGTTCGGACCCCAGCAAAAATATGCGAAATTTTAAAAATTTCACATAATTTTTAGTTGAAATTTTTAACCCTCGTCCTGACCAGAAAATGGGCATCAATTCTAAAAATGGAAAATGGGCTATAATAAATTCCATATGAATTAGTAAATGGGCTGTAAATTATAAAAATAATAGCAAATGGGCTGTACACGCCACATATCTCGAGGCTGACTTGTTGGCCGACTAAGTTGACGCGTACGTAAGGCTTTGTAAACTTATAGTCAACACACGATTCTAGCAACAGTGACTATTGGATGTCCATCCAACGGCCGTCGTGCTTCTTCAATCTCTGATCTTCCTGCTCCAGCCGCCCAAACCAGCGCCAGCAAGACTGCCTGCTCCCTCCTCCCGTGGCCAGCTGTGATGCCGCGCAGGCCTCACCGGCCCACCCTACTCCCACCGTTCGTTGGGCCATCCCTCTACCCACCCGCACCTCCTGTTATTTTCCGGCGATGGCAGCCTCACCCCACAGCCAAACCAGTCAACCCTCGTACTCCCCTCCATGTGGGCATCTACTCCTATGTCTTCGCCGGCTCTGGGTTGTTCCCTTACTAGGCCTCGCCGTCGTCCACCGCGTTGGTGCTATTGGCGCGGCGTGGTCAACAAACGACAGCCATCGGAAGAGAGATGTACGTGAAGAGGCTGACAGTAGGGCCCCACATGGTCCATGGCCGCACGCAAGCAAGTGCATCCTTATGACGCGAAAAAAATGATTCCTCCCCCTGATAGGTTGGACCCACCAGCGACATCTTCGCACGCAAGGAAGTGCCTCCTTATTATGTAGGAAAAAAAGTTTCCTCCCACTGACAGTTGGGACCCACCAGCTGCATCTTTTTCAAGGAAGTGCCTCCTTATTATGCACAAGAAAAATAATTCCTCCCCTGCTAGCTCGGTCCCACCAAATTTTGAGGCTGACTTGTGGGCCTACTAAGTTGACACGTACGCAGGACTTTGTCAACTTAGTCAACAAACGATTCTAGCAGCAGTGACTGTTGGATGTTAATCCAACGGCCATGCTGCTTCTTCAATCTCTGATCTTCTTGCTCCAGCCGCCCAAACCAGCGCCATCGGGACCACCTGCTCCTGTCTCCCATGGCCGGCTGTGCTGCCGTGCAGGCCTCACCACCGCACCCTACTCCCATCGCTGGCCAGGCCATCCCTCTACTAACCCAGACCTCCTGTTATTCTCCAGCGACGACAGCCTCACACCGCAGTTGAACCAGTAAACCCTCGTACTCTCCTCCGCATGGGCAACCACTGCCAAGTCTTCCCCGTCTTCGGGTCGTTCCCTTCCTAGGCCTCGCTGTCGTCCATCGGTTTGGTGCTCTCGGCACGGCAGCCATCGGAAGAGGACTGTACATGGATAGGATGACAGATGGGACCCACGAGGTCCATGGTCGCATGCAAGGAAGTGCCTCCTTATTACGCGCAAGAAAAATGATTCCTCCCCCTGCTAGCTGGGACCCACCTGACTTGGAGGCTGACTTGTGGGCCTACTAAGTTGACGCGTATGCAGGGCTTTGTCAACTTAGTCAACAAATGATTCTAGCAGCAGTGACCGTTTGATGTTAATCCAACGGTCGTGCTGCTTCTTCAATCTTTGATCTTCTTGCTCCAGCCGCCCAAACCAGCGCCGGTGGGACCGCCTTCTCCTGCCTCCCGTGGCTGGCTGTGCTGCCGTGCAGGCCTCACCGCCCCACCCTACTCCCACCACTGGCCAGGCCATCCCTCTACTCACCCACACCCGCTGTTATTCTCTAGCCACGGCAGCCTCACACCGCAGCCAAACCAGTAAACCCACATACTCCCCTCTACGTGGGCAACCACTGTCGCGTCTTCCCTGGCTCCGGGTCATTCCCTTCCTAGGCCTCGCCGTCGTCCACCGCCTTGGTGCACTCGGTATGGCGTCATCAATGCGGGCAACGGACGACAATCATCGGAAGAGGACTATACGTCGAGAGGCTGACAGCTGGGAACCATGAGGTCCATAGTGGCACGCAAGGAAGTACCTCCTTATTAAGCGGAAAAAATGTTTCCTCCCCCTGACAGCTGGGACCCACCAGCTACATCTTCGCACGCAAGGAAGTGTGTCCTTATTACGCGGAAAAAATGATTCCTCCACCTGAAAGCTGGGACCCACCACTATATCTTCGAACGCAAGGAAGTGCCTTCTTATCCCCCCGGATAGTAGGGACACTGTAGGATCAAAAGTATGTCTAGAGGGGGGGGGGGGTGATTAGACTACTTGACCAAATAAAATCTAACCTTTTCCCAATTTTAATTGTGGGCAGATTTTAGCAAGAACACAAGTCAAGCATCACCCTACACATGCAATTCTAAGAGTATAGCAGCGGAAAGTAAACAATTGCATATGTAAGTAAAGGAGGGGATTAGAGATTTCAAACGCAATGAAGACACGGTGGTTTTTGGCGTGCTTCCGATAGGTGGTGCTATCGTACGTCCACGTTGATGGAGACTTCAACCCACGAAGGGTAACGGCTGCGCGAGTCCACGGAGGGCTCCACCCACGAAGGGTCCATGAAGAAGCATCCTTGTCTATTCCACCATGGCTTACGTCCACGAAGGACTAGCCTCACTCGGGGTAGATCTTCACGAAGTAGGCGATCTCCTTGCCCTTACAAACTCCTTGGTTCAACTCCACATCATGTCGAAGGCTCCCAAGTGACACCTAACCAATCTAGGAGACACCACTCTCCAAAAGGTAATAGACGGTGTGTTGTTGATGAACGCCTTGCTCTTGTGCTTCAAATGATAGTCTTCCCAGCACTCAAAGAACTCCTCACAAATTTGGCTATGGTGGAAGAAGGATTTGAGTGGAAAGCAACTTGGGAAGGGCTAGAAATCAAGGTTCAAATGGTAGGAATGGAATAGCTTGATCTCAACACATGAGTAGGTGGTTCTCTCTCAGAAAATGTATGGTGGAAGTATAGGCACATTCTGATGGCTCTCTCCTCTAAGAAGGAGGTGGTGGAGGGGTATATATAGCCTCCACACAAAATCCAACCGTTACACACTTTTAACCCAACTCGGTGGCACCGAAACCATCATCTCGGTAGCACCGAACTGTGTAAAAGATATGAACTTTAGGAATCTCGGTGGGACCGATACGAACAACTCAGATGGACCAAAGTGCAATGGCTAGGGCAAACCTCATCTCGGTGGCACCGATTGCATCAACTCGGTAGGACCGAAGTGAAGCAATAAGGCAACAGAGAGTTGGCAAGCCATCTCGGTGAGACCGATTTGCAAAACTCGGTGAGACCGAAGTAGGTGCAAATGATCATAGAGAGTTGGCAAGGCCATCTCGGTGGGACCGAGATCCATTTCGGTGGATCCGATTTGTTAGGGTTTTGGCAGTGGCTAAGTCTAGGTGAACTCGGTGGCTCCGGATAGGAAATTTTCGATGGGGCCGAGTTGGAATGTGGGTTTTGGACATATTTGGGTAGAGAGAGTGGTTGAGGGTTTAGGAGTACTGTCACTAAGCACTTGAGCAAAAAGACCATTAAGCAACACCTCATCCCCTTTTAATAGTATTGGCTTTCCTATGGACTCAATGTGATCTTGGATCACTAAACGAAAAATGTAGAGTCTTGATCTTTTGCCAATCCTTGTCCTTAACATTTTGAGGGGTCCACATCTCTAGTCCATGCCATGCCAATCATTGAACATCCTGAAATCTTTAACTTGAATGGACATTAGTTCAATGAGATATATGTTGTTATGAATTACCAAAACCACCAAGGGAGCAAATGTGCTTTCAATCTCCCCCTTTTTGGTAATTGATGACAACATATAGATCAAAGCTTCGACAATTGATTAAATGAATGGAATACGTTGTCGCTTTGAGAAGTATGTGATAAGCAAGAGCTCCCCCTAAATTTGTGCATTATTAAAAGTTTGCGTTTGAATGCAAATGCACAATCGATTAGGCTCATGGGTCAGTCTTCCATGTCACATACAACTTGGTGGAGCGCGCAAAATGATATGAGTGGAATAGAAAGCACACGTCACCAACACAAGTAAGTGATCATACACGATAATGATAAAGATAAGCATTGATCATCACAAGTGGCATAGTATGATCAATCACATGAAGTAGCTCACAATCATAACGAAGCATAGTATCAAGCACACACATAGAAACAAAGTACCAACAAGCAAATTGTAGCAAGAGAACTCGAGAGAAATCCAATGGGCAAAGCAAAGTGAAACTCTCTCTCTCTCTCTCAGCTAAGATATATACAAATTCTCCCCATTTGGCAACAAGTACCAAAAAGATCGAATTGGTATAGGACTAATCGGCACTCTAAGCATGGTCCTCCGAAGCTCCTGAAGGCGACCTCCTGCTGGCAGCTCCGGTGTGCGTAGATGGCGTCGAAAGAAGAGCATCCGCGAAGGCTTCAGCGGACGTCTGCTGGGCTAGTGGAGTGGAGACCGATGGGGGCACTGTAGCAGCAGCTGCAGCAGGTGCAGAAACTGTGGTCCTCAGATCCACAACTGGCACTGCAGCAGATCTGGCTGCCCTAGGCACTGTCTGAAATCTCTCTGTGGTTGGTCTGTCATCTCCACTATCATCAGAAGGGGCTGTCCTGACAGCATCAATGTCGCTCTGCAGCTTCTCCACTGTAGTCTGGATCTCTGTGACCTTGACATCTAGATCATGAAACTTTGTCTCGATTATCCGCTCTAAGCTAGCCTGGTGCTGGGTGAGGTTGGCCAGACTTCGCTCAATCCTCAGGGTGGCTTCTAGCAGATATGTTATTTGGTCCGACTTAGACTTGAGATTTGCAACTGGAGCATTTGGAGCTGTTGCCTCCTTGGCTGCTTTGGCTTCTTTGGCTTCTCGAATCTTCTGTTGGGCTTGAGCAGAAGTGGGATGCGAAGGATCCATCACGATAACATTATCCTCAAGTTCTGGATGCAGTGGCAGATGCTCACGATCAAGAAGATAAGTGCTGGTTCCAACCTTGGAATTAATCAACATCTGGATGTGTGGAGCATATCCGCACTATCTCTTCTGATCAGCTGCAGTTCTCTTGATAGTTTCCACAATCAAACTCATCACCTTAAATTTTTGAGGTGTATCAAACAAATGCAGCAAGTTGATGGAGTGGTCACGTATCATCTTATCATCGCCTGACTTGGGTAATAGAGTATACCGCAAGATAGTGTTAGTGGTGGCCAGTCCTGGTAGCAGATGCTTCACTGATCCAAGCTTATGTGTCTCGATGTCCTTCTGGGGTATTGCGGTGTACATGTTGGCCATGGAGTTGTGATCCATCTTGAGCTTGGCATAGATATCATAGTCATCATCCTCTTCCTTGGGAGCACCAAGAAGACTTGCCCTCTCAGAGATGGTTGACTGGTACCTGATACCCTCAGTCATCCACACGATTCGGCCATCTGGATAGAAATGAGCTGTAGAGTAGAATTGCATTACCATTTCATCATTCCACTTTGTCATCTTCTGTCCAACAAAGTCATCAACACCTGCAATCCTGAAGCTCTCATGAACATGGGGGAAATAATGCTCATTTTCATCAATGTATTCCCAATTCACACATCTCATGTCACTAACAATGGGCTTCTTATCAAGCAATACCGTCTCATAGAAATCTTGTTGTTCCCGAGTGTGAAAGCGATAATCACAAGCTGTTTTCCTCCTTGCAGCATAAGGATCTGACAATCTCCACTAACGCAGTCCTTTGTCTTTCCTTAGCATCATATTTTCTGCAATTGGGTGTGCATCATCATGGTCTGGAATCTTGGGTTTCAATTTCCTGAGCACTAGTGGCTCTTCATCAACATTTGCCTCAGGCACTGGGGCCTTGTTCTTCTTAGCAGCAGAAATATTCCTTGTAGACCTCTTGGGTGCTGGAGCTTTTGGTTTGGACTTGGTGGGGGCAGCAGTCCTTATTGCATCTGACATGAGCTTCTGAGCTTTTGTTGGGGGTGCATTAGCTGCTGGCTCCTCCTCCTCGTCTGAATCATTCCTCATGGAGGGTCTTCCTAGCACATGAGCTGTAGTCTTCCTAGCTCTCTTCTTCTTTGCTCCTGCAGCTGGTTCTGAGTCACTTGCCTCTTCAAGTGTGAATTGCATAGTTTGCTTTGGAACTTTCTTCATAGCATTTTTCTCTTTGGTAGAGGTGCGCTTGGTGCTATATTCCTTGGCAAGCACCACTCTCTTCTTCTTTGTTGCTGCTTCACTGGCAACAAAGTCCTTGTCCTCACTGTCTGAGGTTCTCTTCTTACTTGTTCTAGTGGTAGCCTTAGGAAGATCTGGAGAGCTCCTCTCTCCCTCATAGAAACTTTCTGCAGGGCTAGATCCTTCACTGAGTTCTGCATGCTGCTCTGACCTGTTCTGGCTGTCGCTGTCATCTGACATCTTGCTGAGCTGACCCTGTGAATAGTTGGGTATGGGCAGAGTAGATGAGTCATTACAAAAAGCAGAAGTTTTTCATAAAAATTGAGTTGAACTCTTAGTTTCAAGTTTTCACAGAAGGCATTTCGGATGGACCGAGTTGATCATCTCGGTGATACCGAAGCACTCTACAGAAACCTTGCACTCCATTTCGGTCAGACCAAGATGGGTTTTGGTGTCTCCGAGATGCTAGGGTTTCACTGAGACTTTACTCTCGGTCTCACCGATTCGTACAACTCGTTGGCACCGAGACGTACTTGTGCGATGGCCTGAGGCCAAATCGGTGGGACCGAAAATTTCTAATCGGTCGGTCCGAGATGCGTTCGGCGAAAACTTAAACCTAATTTTTTTGCTCGAATCTAATCTATGGAATTCTTCTGGTGGAATAAGCATTGCATTCAGTGGCAAGAATAATGGCAATCCTATCGTGCACTGAATCGGAAAATGGAGCACGAGAGGGATCGAATCTCACCCTAACTCGGTGGAGATTCTCTACGGCGGCAACGGCGGGGCAGATTGCCGTTGATGGCGACGGAATCCGGCGGCGAGGGCACGCTGGAGACGACGATGAAGTCCAGAGACGAGGGCGACGGCAGCAACGGGGTGCGGGAGCGAAAGAGTTGAGAAATTTCAACCGTTCGAGCCCGCGCGATATATATACCCGTACGCTGTCGGTAGCTTCGAGTTGGACAACTCGGTGGCACCGATATGTGTAACTGCACGCAGATTAGCACATCGGTGGCTCCGAAGTGGTTCAACTTGGTTGCACCGAGATGGAAAACCTAGATCAATCTAAGTGATTTCGGTTGGACCGAGTTTGAGTGAATTGGTTTGGCCAAAATCAGATAGAAGGTTTTGGAGGTTCAGCCCTTTCAGATCGGTGGCTCCGAGTGCTCCTCACCCGGAGGGTCCGAAAATGACTTGTTCAATTTTTGTGATGCAGCAAGAATAGAATTTGAGACAAGAAAGCATAGATAGCTAGAGAAGGTACTTAGGCATTCTTGTACATCCACTTGGCTAGAAAAACAAGACAATCAAAGCAACAAATGGATGTCCTCGAATGATGAAAACATGCAAACCAACATGCTCACACAATAAGATAGCAAATCAAATATGTGTCAAACATGCACAACCAATTCTAGAATCTATCAAGCAATGGCAATGACTAGGTCATCTATATATGAGTATATTGACTTAGGAGCCAAATGAGAACATTTGATCATAGGTCATACTCATCGTTTAAGCACAAGTGGGGTTGCCACTTTTACATAAAGCATTGATGTGTTCACACCATTAGAGTCGCTTTAGCTCAATTGTTTAGAGCAAAGCTCCCCTAGATGTGATATCCCCCGTAAGAGGGATGAACTAACCTTGGGTTTTGTCGATGATGACTTCATGTAGATGTTGAAGATGTGGATGCTCAATGTTGATGTAGACCATCAAGAGTTGGGAGCAATCCTTTGGAGTTTTGTGCTTTCAATACCTACATGGGTTAGTCCCACACAAGGAACATACAAGGATATCCATAGACATAGAGTGAAATACACATATGATGATATCCATGAATGCATTGAATACCTTGTCCCTTGCCTTACCAACAAGAGGGTTTGTGACTCCATGAACAAGTGCAAAATGTGGAAGTTGGTTGCACAAGTCCTTTCCATAAAGAATATGAGTGAAGTTTGTTGGCGGAGTCACCCTCAAGAACTCTCTAGTTCTTCTTATTTTGGACCCACATCAACTTGATGGGAATCCTTGGAGTTGTAGTAGCACTTGATGAAGTAGAACTTGATGAAGTCTTGGGAACCCACTTGACCATGGCTTGAGGAGCTTCTTCAAATGAATCAATCTCTTCTTGAACCTTGTCCTTGCCTTTTAGCTTGTGGTCTTGTGGCGGAAGATCTTCTTGAGCTTGTGTTCCCTTGGGGCCTTTTGCCATGAAGCATCTTCCAATTCCTTCATTTGGTGAGTCAAATAGATCATAGGAGTTGGATGACACAAGAGCAAGTCCGGCAACACCTTCATCTTGACTATAGTCGGAGTTGGAGTGATAACTTCTCTCGGAGTGGTTGTCGGAGTCGGAGCCGGAAACCCATTCACCAACATGAGCTTGATGTCTTCTTCTTGTGTAGCTCTTAGATGACTTGTCCTTCCTCTCCAAATCCTTGCTTCTTTGAGAGTGTCTTCGTTCATCTCTTTTATGTGGTGATTCATCTCTTCTATGTCGTCCTCTTGGTGATTCGTCTCTTTCCTTGTAGGGAGCCATACACTCATTGGAGTAGTGTCCAGGCTTTCCACAATTGTAGCAATTTCGGTCACGACTTGATGATCTTCTATCATAGTGTCTTGAGCTAGAACTTCTTTCTTTCCCTTTGTTCTTGTAGAACTTGTTGAACCTTTTCACCATTAGGCTTATCTCTTCATTGGATACTAGCTTGTCACTTGGAGTTGTTGGAGCATCGTTTGAGGCTTTGTAAGCACCACTTGATTTGTTGTGTAGCTCCTCTTTGTCCTTGAGTGACATTTCATGAGCAACAATCCTTCCAATGACTTCCGTGGGCTTGAGATCTTTGTAATTTGGCATCATTTGAATCAATGTGCAAACGGTATCATATTTTCCATCCAAAGCTCTAAGTATCTTCTTGATGATGAATTTGTCGGTCATCTCTTCACTTCCTAAGCCGGCAATCTCATTTGTGATAAGAGCAAGCCTAGAGTACATCTCAGCAACTCCTTCACCATCCTTCATCTTGAACTTGTCAAGTTGACTTTGAAGCACATCCAACTTAGATTCCTTGACGGACTCGGTACCCTCATGCATATCAACCAAAGTATCCCAAATTTCCTTTGCATTCTCGAGGCGGCTGATTTTGTTGAATTCTTTGGGACACAAACCGTTGAATAGAATGTCACAAGCTTGAGCATTGTATTGCAACATCTTCAATTCTTCCGGGGTTGCTTCACGATCCGGTTCCTTGCCATACTCAAAGAAGTCACCTTGCAAACCAACACGAACAACAGCCCAAATGGCGGGATTATGACCAAGAATATGCATTTTCATCTTATGTTTCCAACTAGCAAAGTTTGTACCATCAAAATATGGACCTCTACGGTGATAGTTACCCTCACTAGACGCCATACTCTCCTAGGTTGTGAAACCAAGGCTATGATCACCAAAGCAATGGAAATCAAGGCTAACGGAGACCAAAGCTCTGATACCACTTGTAGGATCGAAAGTATGTCTCGAGGGGGGGGGGGGTGTTTAGACTACTTGACCAAATAAAATCTAACCTTTTCCCAATTTTAATTGTGGGCAGATTTTAGCAAGAACACAAGTCAAGCATCACCCTACACATGCAATTCTAAGAGTATAGCAGCGGAAAGTAAACAATTGCATATGTAAGTAAAGGAAGGGATCAGAGATTTCAAACGCAATGAAGACACGGTGGTTTTTGGCGTGGTTCCGATAGGTGGTGCTATCGTACGTCCACGTTGATGGAGACTTCAACCCACGAAGGGTAACGGCTGCGCGAGTCCACGGAGGGCTCCACCCACGAAGGGTCCATGAAGAAGCAACCTTGTCTATTCCATCATGGTTTACGTCCACGAAGGACTAGCCTCACTCGGGGTAGATCTTCACGAAGTAGGTGATCTCCTTTCCCTTACAAACTCCTTGGTTCAACTCCACATCATGTCAAAGGCTCCCAAGTGACACCTAACCAATCTAGGAGTCACCACTCTCCAAAAGGTAATAGACGGTGTGTTGTTGATGAACTCCTTTCTCTTGTGCTTCAAATGATAGTCTTCCCAGCACTCAAACAACTCCTCATAGATTTGTCTATGGTGGAAGAAGGATTTGAGTGGAAAGCAACTTGGGAAGGGCTATAAATCAAGGTTCAAATGGTAGGAATGGAATAGCTTGATATCAACACATGAGTAGGTGGTTCTTTCTCAGAAAATGTATGGTGGAAGTATAGGCATGTTCTGATGGCTCTCTCCTCTGAGAAGGAGGTGGTGGAGGGGTATATATAGCCTCCACACAAAATCCAACCGTTACACACTTTTGACCCAACTCGGTGGCACCGAAACCATCATCTCGGTAGCACCGAACTGTGTAAAAGATATGAACTTTAGGAATCTCGGTGGGATCGATACAAACAACTCGGATGGACCGAAGTGCAATGGCTAGGGCAAACCTCATCTCGGTGGCACTGATTGCATCAACTCGGTAGGACCGAAGTGAAGCAATAAGGCAACAGAGAGTTGGCAAGCCATCTCGATGAGACCGATTTGCAAAACTCGGTGAGACCGAAGTAGGTGCAAATGATCACAGAGAGTTGGCAAGGCCATCTCGGTGAGACCGAGATCCATTTCGGTGGATCCAATTTGTTAGGGTTTTGGCAGTGGCTAAGTCTAGGTGAACTCGGTGGCTCCGGATAGGAAATTTTCGGTGGGGCCGAGTTGGAATGTGGGTTTTGGACATATTTGGGTAGAGAGAGTGGTTGAGGGTTTAGGAGTACTGTCACTAAGCACTTGAGCAAAAAGACCATTAAGCAACACCTCATCCCCTTTTAATAGTATTGGCTTTCCTATGGACTCAATGTGATCTTGGATCACTAAACGAAAAATGTAGAGTCTTGATCTTTTGCCAATCCTTGTCCTTAGCATTTTGAGGGGTCCACATCTCTAGTCCATGCCATGCCAATCATTGAATATCCTGAAATCTTTAACTTGAATGGACATTAGTTCAATGAGATATATGTTGTTATGAATTACAAAAACCACCAAGGGAGCAATTGTGCTTTCAGACCCACCAGGTTGAAGCGTACGCAGCGTTATCTGTCTGGTCGCAAGTGTGTACGTACATACTGGTTGATTGGTCTCTCTGCCACGATGAACCATGGACATGTAAGGAGCGGCACGTGTCGTAGTAGAGCCCCCGACATAGCAGTTCAGGCAGTCCCGTCTAAATCATGTACACATACATACAACCATGCTACAAAATAATACGGCCACGTACGTAGATACGGGCGGGGTCTCAAACGTGTACTCACGCATACGTACGGCTGCACTGGACGACAACAATGATGTCTTGTTCATCGGCAGCCAACACCTTTAACATCATTAACAATTCTAAATAACAAGTCACTCAAGCGATCAATCATATAGGAATTTCTTTTCAATTGTTTCATCACATTTGCATTGAAATGATCACGCTTAATAATATAGTTATCAAATTCATACATGCATTGACTAGGAGGTTTGTTATAGGGAATATCACCTTCATCAAATTTTATAAGAGAATTTACCTCTACTACCTGTGACGGTGTATCAAGACCATGTATTTCTTCAATAGGCGGTAAATTCTTAACATCCTTAGCTTTAATACCTTTTTCTTTCTGGCATTTCTTTGCTTCTTGCATATCTTCAGGACTGAGATATAAGATACCCCTCTTCTTCGGAGTGGGTTTAGGCGGTGGTTCAGGAAGTGTCCAATCATTATCATTCTTCAACATATTATTCAATAATTCCTCAGCTTGTTCAATAGTCCTTTCCCTGAAAACACAACTCACACAACTATCTAGGTAGTCCCTAGAAGCATCGGTTAGTCCATTATAGAAGATATCGAGTATTTCATTTTTCTTGAGAGGATGATTAGGTAAAGCATTAAGTAATTGGAGAAGCCTCCCCAAGCTTGTGGGAGACTCTCTTCTTTAATTTGCTCAAAATTAAATATTTCCTGTAAGGCAGCTTGTTTTTTATGAGCAGGGAAATATTCCTCAGAGAAGTAATAAATCATATCCTGGGGGCTACGCACACATCCAGGAGCAAGAGTATTGTACCAATCTTTAGCATCACCCTTTAAAGGAAACCACTTAAGAATATAGTAGTGGCAAATTTTTTCCTCATGAGTAAATAGGGTGGCTATATCATTTAATTTAGTGAGATGTGCCACAACGGTTTCAGTTTCATATCCATAGAAAGGATCAGATTCAACCAACTTAATCAACTCAGGATCAACAGAGAATTCGTAATCCTCATCAGTAACAAATATTGGAGAAGTAGCAAACTTAGGATCGTACTTCATTTTCTCCCTCATAGATTTTTCTTTCATATCAGCAATCAATTTTATAACTTCATATCTATCATTACAAGCAAGGATGGCTCTAGCTGTCTCCCTATCAAAGCATTGTTCATTAGGTGTTTCAACTCTAGTAGGAGAGCTAGGTATAATAGGTGAATCATAATTCTCAGGAGTTTCAGCATTTTCAATTTCTTTAGCTTTAGCGATTTGTTCAGTAAGAAATTCACCAAGTGGCACAACATTCTCAAGCATAGTACTAGCATCATCATGAGTATCATTCATAGCAGAAGTGGTATCATCAATAACTTGCGAAACATCAGAAGTAATAGCATGTGGTGGTGTTGCAAGTCTACTCAAAACAGAGGATGAATCAAGTGCAGAGCTAGATGGCAGTTCCTTACCTCCCCTCGTCATAGAGGGAACGATCTTGGTCTTAGTGTCTTTCAGATTCTTCATAGTGATCAATAGATATAAATCCCAAGTGACTTAGCAAATAAAGCTATGCTCCCCGGCAACGGCGCCAGAAAAAGGTCTTGATAACCCACAAGTATTGGGGATCGCAACAATTTTCGAGGGTAGAGTATTCAACCCAAATTTATTGATTCGACACAAGGGGAGCCAGAGAATATTCGCAAGTATTAGCAGTTGAGTTGTCAATTCAACCACACCTGGAGACTAAATACCTGCAGCAGAGTGATCAGTAGCACAGTAGTATAATAGTTTGATAGCAGTAGCAATGATAGTAACAGTAGCAGTAACGGTAACAGCAGTAGTAGTAGCAATTGTGATAGCAGTAGTAACAATAGTAACTTAGCAAGAACAATATGTGAAAAGCTCGTAGGCATTGGATCGGTGACATTCATTGGATAACATTCATCATGTAACAGTCATAACCTTGGGCGACACAGAACTAGCTCGAATTCATCAATGTAATGTAGGCATGTATTCCGTATATAGTCATACGTGCTTGCGATAAGAATTTGCATGACATCTTTTGTCCTACCCTCCCATGGCAGCGGGGTCCATAAGGAAACTAAGGGATATTATGGCCTCCTTTTAATAGAGAACCGGAACAAAGCATTAGCACTTAGTGAATACATGAACTCCTCAAACTATGGCAATCACCGGAAAGAATCCCAATTATTGTCACCTTGGGGTATGCGGATCATAACACATAGCAGGTGCGTATAACTTGCAAGATCGGATCAAGAACACAAATATATTGATGAAAACATAAAGGGTTCAGATCTGGAATCATGGCACTCGGGCCCTAGTGACAAGCATTAAGCATAGCAAAGTCATAGCAACATCAATCTCAGAACATAGTGGATACTAGGGATCAAGCCCTAACAAAACTAACTCGATTACATGATAAATCTCATCCAACTCATCACCGTCCAGCAAGCCTATGAAGGAATTACTCACTCCCGGCGGTGAGCATCATGAAATTGGTGATGAAGGATGGTTGATGACGTTGATGCCGGAAGATCCCCCTCTCTGGAGCCCTGAACGGACTCCAGATCTGGCCTCCCGATGAAGAACAGGAGGTGGCGGCAGCTCCGTATCGTGAAACACAATAAAACTTCCTCTCCTCTTTTTTTCTCTGGAAAACTGAATTTATAGCGTTGGAATTAGGTCAGACGGAGCCACGTGGGCCCCATGAGGTACCAGGGCGCGCCAGGGGGGTGGCGCGCCCTGGTGCCTCGTGGGCACTGGGTGGCCCCCCTCCAGTAGTTCTTGATGCGAATATTTTTTATATATTCCATAAAAAATCTCCAAAAAGTTTCATCCAATTCCAAGAACTTTGATTTTCTGCACAAAAACAACACCATGGCAATTCTGCTAAAAACAGCGTCAGTCCGGGTTAGTTCCATTCAAATCATGCAAATTAGTAGCCAAAACAAGAGCAAAAGTGTTTTCAAAAGTAGATACGACGGAGACGTATCAGAGGGCACCATAGGACAGCACCAAAATAAAACATACAACTCAAACCAATCATGATCATCAATCAACCCATAGGACAAAACGAATCTACTCAAACATCATAGGATGGCAACACATCATTGGATAATAATATGTAGCATTAAGCACCATGTTTAAGTAGAGAATTACAGTAGGAAAAGAGAGGTTACACCGCTGCATAGAGGGGCAGAGAGTTGGTGTTGACGGCGGCAAAGTTGTTGGTGTAGATCGCCATCACGATGATTGCCCCGGCGGCGTTCCGGCGCCACCGGGAGAGAAGGGGAGAGAGCCCCCTCTTTCTTCTTCTTGCTTGGTCTCCCCCTAGATGGGAGGATAATTCCCCCTCTGGTCCATGGCCGCCATGGCTCCTGGAGGGGAGGAGCCCCTCCGAGTTTGGATCTCTCTCTCTGTTCTCTTCTGTTTCGCGTCCCCCTTTTCTGGCCTTTCACCGTTTCTTAAATATCTGGAGATCCGTAACTCCGATTGCGCTGAAATTTTAACATGATTTTTTTATCGATATAAACTTCCTTGCGGCCGAAGAAGAGCCCCAACCGACTTACGATGTGCCCACGAGGCACCATCGCGCGTCCAGGGGGTGGCGCGCCAAGGTGGCTTGTGGAGGCTGTGGGCCTCCGTTTGCATTGATTCCACCTCCCAAAAATCACATATATTCCAAAATAATTCTCCGTAAAATTTTATTGCATTTGGACTTCGTTTGATATGGATTTTCTGTGAAACAAAAAACAAGCAAAAAACAGGAACTGGCACTGGGCACTGGATCAAAATAACATAAAATGTTGCCAAAAATATGTGAAAGTTGTAGAATATTGGCATGAAACAATCAAAAATTATAGATACGATGGAGACGTATCAGCCATCATCGGAGAACAACAGGAGGTGTGGGTGAGTAGAGGGATGGCCTGGCTAGCGATGGGAGTAGGGGGGCGGTGAGGCCTGCGCGGCAGCACAGCCAGGCACGGGAGGCAGGAGCAGGCAGTCCCGCCGGCACTAGATTGGGCGGCCGGAGCAAGAAGATCAGAGATTGAAGAAGCACGATGGCCGTTGGATCGACATCCAACGATCACTTCTGCTAGAATCGTTTGTTGACTAATAATAATAAGTGAAAAAAGCCTTGCGTACGCGTGAACTTAATAGGCCCACAAGTCATCCTCCCAATCGGTGGCGGACAACATACAACCCATTTGCTATATATTTTTAATAATCTACAGCTCATTTGCAAATTCTTATGCAATTTATGGCAACCCATTTTCTTTTTGTTGGCCAGGACCAGGGATAAAAATTTAAACAAAATTTTGCATATTTCAGTGGGGTCAAAACTATTTTTAATCCCGAAATGTCAAGTCAGATTCAAACTAATTTCAAAATATATTTAAATTAGGTTAAAATCCAATGAATATTTGAAATCTAAAAATGCAAAAAAATCAGAAATTTGAAAGTAATTGTTAATTTGTTGTGTATTTTTTTATATTTACAGCCCATTTCATATTACTTTTATGATTTGCAGCCGTCTTGAAAGATTTGCAGCCCAACAGGGCACAGAAAAACAAGTCGGCCTGGGTTGGGTATTCTTCAGGAAAAAAAACCGGGCTAGCCATTTTCACGAAGAAAAAAAAACAGATGGGCTTGTCATGTGGCAAACGTAAAATAAAAGCCTGGGCTAGACGGGCCACAACCCAGTTGATACCCTGCTCCGTCTCAACAATAACCCAAAAAAACAGCTCGAGCTGCTAGGTTCTAGGTGTTAGCCACTCCTTATGCAATTCTCTCGTCCATTGACTATATGCTGACAACATCGTGGGTCCCAGATGTCAGCAAACCACTAGGAGGAAGCATTTTCCTTTTTGGTTGTAACAAGGAGGCACTTGCTCACGTACGTCCATGGACATGGTGGGTCCCTACTATCATCATCTCCACGTATAGTCCTCTCCCGATTCCTCTCATTTTTTGACCATGTTGACAATGCCAGACAGCGGCGCAGCGGCGAGCACACCAAGGCGGAGGACGACGGCGAGGCCTCGGACGGGAACGAACAGGAGCCTTGAAGATGTGGCAGTGAAGTCACGGGCGAAGGGGAGTATGAGGGTTGACTGGTTCGGGTGCGGGGTGGGGCTGACATCGCCGTTAATTGTTTATGATACGGTGAGGCGGCGATGCATGCGTGGAGGCACAGCCTACCGTGGGAGGTGGGAGCAGGCGGCCTCGCCGACGCTGGTTTGGTTTTGGTGGCTGGAGGAAGAAGAGACTAAAGAAACACGACATACTGTACAAGCAGCAGGAGTACTTCACAACTTTAACTGAAAGCAGAAGGAGTACTTAACAACCTTAACTGAAAGTAGTAGGAGTACTTAACAACCAAAGCTGAAAGAAGTACGAGTACTTATACAAGTTCAACCGTACAAGTCACGCCTCAAACTGTTCTCCTTTGCCTACAGTCAATGAAGGGTGAGGCCACCAAGCCCCAGGACAAGGCCCAGGCGCCACCCCGCACATCCACAACTTTCTGAAAGTGGCTTCATCTTGCAATGTGGTCAATAAACAGGATATTCGCTTCAGAGCCATGGAAAAGCATGAACATAACCTTCTGTCCTATTCTCCTAGATCGACGGGACTTCATGATTTGAGACCACCCATGAATGAGTATGCTTTCACCTCTAATGGAAATGGAGTAGGTCGACATAAACATCATGTTGTCACCAAGCGCAAGTCTGACTCGACCATGGCTAGCATCTGTATAGGAACAATAAAACTGGGCAGTTTCTGTTGCAAGAAGAAGAACATAACTGTTAAACTGTGTATAAGCAAGAGTTTATGAACAACATATATAATAGAAAACATCTCATACTATCAGTTTCTTGACACAGATGGACCTGTTCAACGTGTGCACCAGTGGCACACATATCCCACGTGGCCTTCCACCATTGAAATGCCCCACAAGGTCCTCAAGACGATCAATAAAGTGTAGGAAATGGTGGATGTCATCCCAGTCAACTTTGGTACCATCAGTAACTGTCGAGATCTTATCAAATAATAGACGAGTAGTGTCCTGCACTTTGTAATAACCTATGCGTGTCACCAATTATAAGAAATATTAGTTAGAAGTAGCATCATTGTGAGAGAAGGTAATCATAAATTGTTGCTACTTCTAAAGTCAAATTGTGATTAGTTAGACAGAATAGGTGGATTACAAAGTAAAAGAGGCAACATGCAACAACCAGATACAAAACTAACATGGATGAAACACTAGAACGACGTGGGGGTGGAAGGTCATAGGGTTGGTAAGACCAGGCTCTGCTATTTCCATGAACATTGGTGTGCCAACTTTCAGTCCGTAACACTTGACAATGTTTATCCAAGTTTGGCCATAAAAAAGGAGCGATCTTCTTGGTTAATGAACCCAACCGTGAACTTAAATCCATGGCATGTCTCCAATGTGACCATTATACTGGTGTATTCAGTTATGGCAAGCCCGACCTTCTTGAGTACATGTGCTCTGGTAGAGCAAGGGATGCACTGCGGGAAAAATAATATGAGAACACAATTTATTCATTGTCCAGATCAAGAAATAATTTCCTCTTTCACATCAGTGTTGAGCATGGTACTAGTACCTTTTCTCCAAATGTAGCAATCGAAATTTCCAAATTAGTTGACAGCATGTTCAAAAAGCCCAACCCTCCCGGATAGAAAAGAGGATTCTAGGAACATATCGTGCGCTTTTTGAAGTCCTGTGTTAGGATGAGAAGTAACAAGTCTGGCATGTCGCCAAGGGCACTTTGGGCACTGGAAATGAAACACACTAGATTCAGTACGAAGAAAAATGCATCAATGGCGGCGGTTGCCATCCTAGGATTACCGGCGACAAAGGGACTAGGATTTATCAGGGATGGATGAAGAATTCGTACCTGGTTCTCCATGAGAAAACCCTAAGCAATCGCCGAGAGGAGGTTTTCTCTGAACAAGCAGACGAGGGAGAAGGGGATTCAGGTCAGCAAAATATGGCTGCTTCCTCCGTCCAGCTTACTGCTACTGCTGGAAAGGTGGGGTTTTGTGGCGAGTTGGGGTTTTCTTGAAGAGAGGAAGATGAGGGAGAAGAGTGAAATGATGGTTGCTTCGTCCGTCCAACTTACTGCTAGAAAGGTGGGGTTTTGTGATTTGACGGCTCATTGGGCATTACTGTGGCGCTACGACTGGCGTGAGTCTACCATGCAGTTGTGCACTCTAATTTGGTGCATGGGACCTGGACCCGGTTGCTGGATGTCCCACATATCAGCGAAAGGAAGTAGAAAGGCTGGAGTAACTAGTTACACATAAATATTTTTTTGATAGAGAGATACTTCCTCTGTAAAGAAATATAAAAATCTTTTATATCACTACTTTATACATAAGAAAAATTAAGGGGAATATATATACATAAATATGGGGTTCAGATATTTTTTTGAGAATAAAATACTCAGATTGGCTGACGGCTCTTGAATTTGGGCCACAGGCCGGTGGGCCTGCATGTTTGGGGGCCAATGTGTTCTAAGTCAGTGCATTTCATCCGATAAATATTGCATGCGATCGGGACGGCGCTGGTTTCAGATGTTGTCGCAAGGAGAAGACATGAGATTGAATAAAGCACGACAGGTGTTAGACTGAAATCGAACGACAGTTCCTAACCAGCAATCAGAGTTGTAATTCTTTCAGGATGTCCTACATATATACCACTACTTATACACATAGGACACTTGTTTCACCATGGCATATTACATCGAAAGCTCTCAGAGGATATATTAGTTCGGCAATTGTGTGCTGCTATTGAAGAATTTCAAAGTTGATTAGGACCAGCTCTCCTTGCAGAGAAACTTCGATTCTGACATCATCCCCGACTTCATGATTTGATTGAGTTTTGAACCTTGACCATCATTTAGCATCAATCATCATGCGACCATCCTTTCTACTTACGATACATTGCGTAGGTTCATTCACACCAAGGCTGCGCATGGTAAGAGAAACTTGGCCACGGTCGCCCGGATTATTGAACGACTCCCTCATTGCTCTAGGAATTTTCTATTTGCAAACAAGAAGACATACACAAACAGTTAGATCAACACAGTGAATCATGTGAAACAACATGGAAAGACAAAAGAACGAAGCACTTGTGCTGCCAATGCTTACCAAAATGGTGGAGATGTCGGTTTTTGTAAGGACTTTGGTATATGTAGTGCGAACTGCAGCCCAGTCTATTGCCGGTGCAAGTGTTGGTTCCATTGCCGATGTAAGGGCTGGAGCATATGCAAGTGCAAGTGCAAGTTCAAGTGTTGGTGCAGGTGCCGGAGCCGTTGCTAGTGCCCGTGGCGGTGCGACTGGTAGTGCCGCTGTTGCTGCCAGAGACGGTGCTCCTTCTGGAGCTGGTGTCGGTGTCAGTGCCCGATCCTCCAGTAGATCATCCTGATCCCTGACGCGGTCGGTGCCCAATCCTCTAGTGGATCAGACTGAGCTACTGCCGCTGTCAGTGCTGGAGCCAGTGCCGGTGTCGGAGCTGGTGCCGGTGCCCGATCTGCTGCGGCTGCTGATGCTGGAGGTGGTGCCAATGTGTGAGACAACATTGCTCGTCTCTGGTCTGCTTTGATTTCAGACTGCAACTTTGTAACTGTGCTATGCATCCTTCTTAAGCGAGAGTGTAGGTGAGCAATTCGAACTTCCTCCGGCTCCGTGACCCGGATCTAGTCTTTTCCTTTCCTTCTTTTAAAGGCGACAAGGACTAATTCTGGCATGTTTATTAAAGTAAACTACAGTTCATCAGAGGGCTTCAGATTGTACTCAGACAACAGACGGATCCAATTGTGTCCAGTAATATAAGTGATGGACAGTGCCTTCATTATTGACACATCATGAGAAGTGAAAGCTGCTACAATAACCATCATAGAGCAAGCCAAATGGTTTATTCTGTAATAAATGTGACATGGAAAAACCTGTATCGTAAAATTGCAGCAAAAGTAAGAAAACATGATAGTGAATCAATGAGATTTACTTTATGTGATACGACTGAATCCTTACCAGGAAATCACTATGTTCAAGTTCTAAATTGAAGGTTGTTCATCCAATTACGGGTGGCATGCAGGGCCCTTCCTTACTCCCGCAAGCAAGGCAGTCCAAAGGCCGTGACAACTCGTATGAAGCGAATATCCGCGGGAATGGAAATCCTGGTGGGTGCGATAAACCCTGCAATGCATACATATATTGGAGTGTAACCATAACTGATATATACTACCTCCGTCCACAAAAATAAGATTATCTGGATCCTCATTTCAAAATATTTGGACTGAATTGAGTGGAAAAACACACCAAAACATGTCTAACTCTATATACATCTGATTCACAAGAAATGTAAACATCTTATGTCTATGAACATAGGGAGTACTGTACTTGGATGAAAAAACACAGATATCAGACAACTGAAAATGGTATTATAGGTTCACCATTTCTAAAACATTAACATAGAGTGTTCTCATGATTCACCACAAAAAAAAGCGGCAGTACTAACCCATACATGGTTCACACACACAAATCAAGTACTGAACAATATTACTTACTACACACAAGCAAAGTTGCACTAATTAAACTCTGCAGACTATTTCTTGCCACCGACCTACGGGATGTGCCCCACATAACTAACCAGGCCATGGACATCGTGAGAGATGTCTATCGGCACCTTCACCATCTTGTCAACCTTGGAGAACCTAACAGTGTGGTCTTTCCACTCATAAACATGAAGACGAAGACATGCCACATCAGATTTGTCGGGAAGCTTTACAAGAACCACACCCTTCGTAATCGAAGGCACAACTATGAAATTGTTGTGGTGAAGTACACCCTCGAGAACATGCCTGACAACAATGCTACAGGAAAACACTTGTTCACGACATGCGGCTACAAGGACACAGGACCTGGATAGTTTAGTAGTGCACATCTTCAGGTCTTCCAGTTCACACGGCATGACTTTGAGAACTTCATCTCCACAGCAGACCTGGTTCTAATTCAAACAGAAACTAATATTTTATTACTGCCCCGTTCACAAATATAAGATGATTTTCGATATTTTACTCCATATAAGACTACATATACGCACAGAAATGAGTGAACAAAGACACTAAAACATGTCTACATCAGATACACAAAAAAGTTAGAACATCTTATATTTGTGAACAGAGGGATTACTTACAATATCCATAACACAAGTTACTGAGGCTACTATATTCTCTTGCAAGGCATGAGAGCTAAAATCTTGCATTTCCTATAGCTAGTGTTGATGTTCATAAAGTAGTTGAAAGTAATCTATAAGAAATCAGTGTTATGTGCAAAAATCATATGCATGTCAACCTCTTGCATGTTTTGGTCAAAAGAGCCATTTAGATGCGTCATTTTGCACACAAAAATCACATGCGAGATTGCCCAGAAAGTTATACTACTAGTACTACGTGTACATTACACAAACCTCGCATATTAGCAAGCACTTTGCAAGTTAAACCAAAAAACATGATCAAGATCACCAAAAAGATTGTCAACAAGAGATATTACCTTGACTGGCTTAACGAGGGATCCCGGAGAGGCGGCCTTGGCCAAGGCAATGGCCTTGAGCTTGTCTGTGGTCGTCTCGGCGGGGTGCTTGCACTTCTTCGGACTCCGAGCCTCGACGGTTTTGACCAGAGCCATAGACATCACTTTGGCCGGTGCTCCAGGATCCATCAAGAAACTGTCAAATAGAAATAAAAGGAAAGAAAACCATAATCACAAACCCAATAGAAGTACAGAGAGGGAGTTAGGATCGGTCGCGGGGTTGCAAAAGATGACTAGGGTGGAAGTATAGCAACACCATTGATGCACTCACCTTTCCTTCTTTGGGAGAGAAGAACAATGGCAAAAGCGAGTTGGGGTTTTCTTGAAGAAATGAGGAACAAGATGAGGGAGAAGCGAGTTGGGGTTTTCTTGAAGAGAGGAAGATGAGGGAGAAGAGTGAAATGATGCTTGCTATGATCGTTGCTTCGTCCGTCCAACGTACTGCTGGAAAGGTGGGATTTTGTGATTTGACGGCTCATTGGGCATTACTACGGCGATACGACCGGTGTGAGCCTACTGTGTAGTTGTGCACTCTAGTACGGAGTAATTTGGTGCATGGCAAGTGGACCCCGATGCTGGCTGTCCCACACGTCGGCGAAAGTGAGTAGCAAGGTTCCCGATGACCGTGGACGAGGATCCGCGCGGTAGAGCGTCTCCACTATTTCTTAAAAAATATTTTATTACAGCAAGCGTTTCCACTCTTACGATGGAGGAGTGCAAAACACGGCATCCACTTGAACTTACACTACTGTTACTCCTAGTAGGCATGTGCAGTGGTTCATACGGCAGTCTTATCTTGTTGCTAGTGCAGTACTTTTTTTCTAATAGTAAGATATGACGATAAAAAATGATGTATAGTAAACTGATTATACCCACCCAAAGAAAAGTAACTGATTATAAATAATGTGAACAGTACTCTGGCTAAAGTGCACGGAGAGTCTGCTGCTGCAATACTCGACCAAACAGGAACCATGTGAAGCAGGCCTCTATAGTGCTTTGTGCTACAGTGACTGATCTGGACCGTCTGATTTTGATCCAATGGTCATGTTACGCCGTGACTTGCCCATGCAGAGGATGCCTAAACAGCACCAAAGTCCCTTTGCTTCTCCAGGCGCACGACGGTGGTGATGCAGGGTGCCATCGCCCGCAGAGCCCGCTCCCAGTCGACGGGAGCCAGCTCGTCAAAGACGGCGTCCAATGGCACAAATAGATTCCAGTGACGAAGCCCGGAGAGGATTTGCCCAGCAACGGTGACGGCCGCCCGCATCCCCTCCTTGTCTGGCACCGCCCCCACCACCGCGCGGTGACGGTTCAGCTCCACGGAGATATAGGTGAAGAAGGAGACCAAGTCAGGAAGCCGCAACTCGTTGAAGGCGATGGGGTGGTTGAACAGGTTTAGCCCGACGGCCGGCATGGTCTTGTTGGCATGACGGTAGGCATCGTGCAGCCGCAACATGTGCATGGCAACATGGTCCAGCTAGTAGTTGAGGCGATCCTGGACCTCGTCACGATTGGCCCGCTCACGCTCCAGCTGTCTCGCCATCACGGCAACCTGGCCGCCTAGGGTATTTGCCCCTTTTTGCAACAACGCTGCCGACGCCTCAAGCATCTTTGTGGTGGATTCCTGCCGCTTTTGAAGCTCAGTGAACTCTTGCTAATAACGGAGGAGCATGTCACTCTTCTCCTCCCTGAGCTCACGGAGGTCCATGTCCTTAGCCTAGAGCTCCACATCCGTGGCCTGGAGCTCATCTATCAGGCGTCTCACGTCAGACTCAGTGATCTGGTGTGCCGCCATGAAACCCGGTTGAAGCAATGGGGAAAGGAAGCAAAGGGGGTGAAATGGCTGAAAGGCAATGCAATCTACGGGAAGGCGGAGGGAGCCAGCGGAGGAGCGGCGAGAAGATTGGTAAATCTTTTGGTTTTCACCATGGGAAACTCCAGTTGATGCCTTTTCGCATCAAGGAGTAGTGGGTTCTACTGGCGGAGTCATCATGACTGTTCCAGCCACGCCCAAAGACCAAGGCAACGCAGCGGTGGATATTTTAATTTACCTAGCGGCAAGGAGGGAAAATGCGTGAAAAAACAAATGTGGCGGCGGTGATATGAACCCGAGAGCCTAGATGATTGGTCGCACTAGTCCAACTAGCTAGGCACCGTGCTTCACAGATGTACTCGGTGGGAAAGGTGGGGTTTTGTGATTTAACGGCTCATTTACTTACTTCAGCGCTACGACTGAGGAGGACCCAAAAACGGCGCGGTAGGGCATCCCACATCTCAGCAAGGAAGAAAATATGCGTGCTACCAGCGAGGAGGAGGAGCCAGAAACCGTGCGGTAGGGTGTCCCACGTCTCAGCATGGAGGAAAATGTGCGTGTAAAAATATATCAGACATAGCTATGGTTTGAACTCGGGACCGAGCCAGTCGGTCGAAAACACCCCACTAGCCACACAGCTTCATCTTGCTAACGTGGCATGGAGGATAGGTGTGGTTTGCTCTGTCTCGACCAGCCACGAGGTCTCTTGTTCCTAGGTGATTCATCTATTTTCCAAGCATTTTTTAACGTTATAAATACACCACAGCCAGCTCGCGCAGCTCTTCGTGTTTGCCCGTGCGTCTAAAGGTAGAAGGAGAGGAGAGAGAGAGATTGCAGACATGGGACCCACCAGTAAGTGAGTCAAAGTTAAGGCACGTGTGGACGAGCCAGTCCGTCTACTAAACTCAAGGAGTCAAGGTAATATAAAACCAAGTTATGCAAAAAGCCAACAACCGTTGCTAGTTCAGTTGGCTATCGACGTACGCTTGTCTAGAACAGGTTGTCGGTTCAAATCTCGTCCTTCTTGTTTTTTATTTGTAGGTCCAAATTTGTTCCATGACATATGGGACCCCCGTGTGTTGTTCCGAGCTTTCTGTGTACGAGGGATTTTTTTGCACAAACACTTTGCGCGGTTAGACAAGTTATGGCACCAGTTACACATATTTTACAAGTAGGAACAAAAGTGACAGTGGCGGAGAATATTAGGTGCTCCCGGCAAGTTTCATGCTATGGTGATACAACCCTTTTTGCAAACTCTTCGAGGGCTTTTTGCAAAAAAAAAAACTTTTCAGACCTCCTGGGTCCGCTAGATCTCAGATCCAATGGCTCCTAGGAGCTCGTATCACCATAGCATCTAAGGTGTGGGAGCACCCAGTATTCTCATGTACGAAAGAATATCTGGTGCTCCCCGCAGCTTATACGCTACGGTGATACAAGCTTCTAGGCTGTTGGATCTGAGATCTAGCAGACCCAGGAGGTCTGAAAAGTTTTTTCTTTCAAAAATCCCTCAAAGAGTTTGCAAAAAATGTTGTATCACCAAAGCATGAAACTTGTGGGGAGCACCTGATATTGTCTACCGCTGTCACTTTTGTTCCTAAACTTGTAAAATATGTGTAACTGGTGCCATAACTTGTCTAACTGCGCAAAGTGTTTGTGCAAAAAATCCCTCGTACACAGAAAGCTCGGAACAACACACGGGGGTCCCACATGTCATCGAACAAATTTGGACCTACAAATAAAAAACACGAAGGACGAGATTCAAACCGACAACCTATTCAAGACAAGCGTACGGCGATAGCCAACTGAACTAGCAACGGTTGTTGGCTTTTTTGCATAACTTGGTTTTATATTACCTTGACTCCTTGAGTTTAGTAGAGGGACTAGCTCATCCGCACGTGCCTCATCTTTGACTCCCTTACTGGCGGGTCCCATGTCTGCAATCTCTCTCTCCTCTTCTTCTACCTTTAGAAGCTCGTATCACCATAGCATCTAAGGTGTGGGAGCACCCGGTATTCTCATGTATGAAAGAATATCAGGTGCTCCCCGCATCTTATACGCTACGGTGATATGGGCTTCTAGGCCGTTGGATCTGAGATCCAATGGTATGTGCGTAGTCTTTGTACTTGTGTGCAATTCTGAAACTCTTTGAGGGCTATATTGCAAAAACATTCATACCTCCTGCTGGGAGCCGTTGGATCTCCCGGGAGCTTGTATCACCGTTGAATCTAAGGTGTGGGAGCACCTGATGTTCTCTCGGACAAGAGAACATCAGGTGCTCCCACAGCTTGGATGCTACAGTGATACGAGCTTCGAGGCCGTTCAATCTGAGATCCAATGGCATGTGAGTAGTCTTTGTACTTGTGAGCAATTCCCAAACTCTTTGAGGCTTTTTTTTGCAAAAACCATTCAAGCCTCCTAGGAGCTGCTGGATCTCAGATCCACCGGCTCCGAGGAACTCATATCACCATAGCATCTAAGGTGTGGGAGTGGTGATACGAGCTTCGAGGTCATTGGATCTGAGATCCAATGGCATCCGAGTAGTATTTGTACTAATAGTGAGAAATTCCGAAACTCATTAAGGTTTTTTTGCAAAAACATTCAAGCCTCCTGGGAGCCGCTGGATCTCAGATCTAACGGCTCCGAGGAGCTCGTATCACCATATAGCATCTAAGGTGTGGGAGCACTTGATATTCTCCCGAGGGGGATGGGCACAACCCATCGGTGTTCGGGGGATGGGGCAAATGCTAAAAAAAATCTAAACCCTCCTAAAAAAGACATTCACAATTTAATCTAAGGTTGAGGGTTACCTCCCAACAATCTAAATAGCTCCGCCTATGCGAGAGACAGAGAGGGAGCGTTTATGTGTGAGAGAGATGACACGAGAAAGCGAGGTCAATCGAGACATACATAAAGAGAGAGATCGAGTGAGTGTAGGCTTTAGTACACTCAAATGTGAAAGACGATCTAGAGAGACATCGTGCGACGAAGCTTTACTAAGGGCTGGAGGAGAGAGTTACTGAGAGAGTGCCCTAGATAGAATTTGTGTGTGCGCACGCGTGCACGTGTCGGAGAGGAGGTCTTTACAAAGGGAATGTATGTGTCTAGAGGGGGAGAGAGAGAGCTCGTCATGGAGGGCGTAGAGGTTGTGTGTGAGAAATACATTTGTTGAGAGCATGAGGTCGGGTGTGAGATAAATGGAGATCGAAACATGAAGAGAAAGAATGAGCGTGTGTTGGATACCAATAGCTCTATAAGCCAGTTAACAAAGAGATGAAGATCGATCGATAGAGGAAGCATGTGTGGTGGGGGGGGGGTCGATGGAGAGACCTAAACACAACATTTGAGTGTACATATTAGTAGACTTAATATTCAAGTTTCAGTTTGGTGTACATTGTAAAATTTGAGGACCACGCATGGCTTACATTTTTTTTTGAATTCGTGCCATACATGCATGGTTTTGAAAAGTAGATGCACTATACTGACTCGATTGTTGTTGTATTTGTGTGTGTGTGTGTGTGTGTGTGTGTTCATATGCTTGAATACATACAAAGTTTTCTCTCCACCATATCGTTCATCTTTTACATTCAAATTTGCATTCAAAAACTTAGTGTGGATACCATGAAATGTGAAATCCACGTTGAGATCACCATATCACAAACTCACTCTAATTCAAGAACTCGTCATAAATCAATTACCGTCCCTTTTGTAATGACTAATTATTTGCAAGGAAAATACGGGCATTGTAATACATTTAGATTCGTTCATCAATTTTAAAAAAGATTCCTTTTGCATTCTCAAATGGTAGCACCCGACGGCGTACCAACCATACCAGGCTCGTGTCATGGTGGTGGCTTGCATGGTACGCTCATTAGCAAACCCCAACCAAAAGAACCGCAATAAAAACTTCGCGCCTCCACTCAAGCTGAGCCTCCGTGTTTTGAATGAAAATATCTGGCGGCCAACCCTATGAAATTCCCCTAATGTCACCGATCCATAATGACTAGTACCCATGAACAATGGAGGGATGCTTTAGTAACTAGCCCACCTCACCTACCGTGCCGAGCACGTTCAAGTCCCTCGGTCACTGCTGCCCAAGGTCACCCGTCAACTCCATTGCCTAGTACACTAGGATGAGTATTCAATTAAAAAAAGGATGAGTATAGGATGGAGCTTAGCGGGTTCATGCCTATACTAGAGTACTGTTTTGGATGATTCCCTTTTTCGTGGCAAGAAACAGAATCGTGGTAGGAGTTAATGTATCACGCTGTTTTCGAATTATCTCATTTTCGTAACATGCCTAATGCACTAGTACGGAGGGAGTATCTTTTTACTCCGCATATATAATTTCTTTGAAGTCTAACTAAGCAATGTTTGACCAAATTTTATCTTAAAAAATATGAACATCTACAACACTAAAGATGTATCGCTTGAAAATTTATTTCATGATGATTGTAATGATATTGTTTTGAATCCTGGTTTTCAAATTCTAGAAAATCCAAAACTCACCTGACATTCATGAAACTGGGCATGGTCTCGTGATATGGCACAAATAGGTTAGGGTAATTTTCTTGTCCAATTTGATACAAGCTGCTAATGAAAAGTTGCACTTATGAACAACCTAGGTATTTTGGAACAAAGAGTTGTCATGTCAAAGTGAACGGTTTCACAATTCAAACCATGGGCATTAGAACAATGTGCCGCCACGCGTCCCACTTCTCATAGGCAGGTGTCGTCCGAGCAAGCGTGTGAGTCGACGGGAGGTATGCGAGCAGGCCGCTGCGCAGGCTCACCGAGAGGCGAGCCCTTTGACCTTCCTCCGCCGCCCGCCTTCATCCCAACTGTCCCCACTTTTAATGGCGCCTGTGCCGCAGTTTAATTCACCACCGCACTCCCCGCTCTTGCTACGATCCTCTCCCCGCCTCGCTACAATCTTCTCTCCGCACTCCCCACTCTCGCTACAATCCCAACTGCCTCCAATGAGCCTGACCTCGCCGTACGCCATGGCGTTCACGATGGGCTGCCCCTAGTCTTCTAGTTTCCTCAGGAAGACCCCGAGCTAGAGTCGCAAGAATATAAGGAGCTTTCGGACGAGTTTGACATGGCCGTGTGGGAAGTCGCCACGTCTGACCTCGCGCCCGTTCCAGCTCCCGTCCCCGCACCTGCGCCAGCGCTCATCCATGTGGCATTGATGGGCTGGACGCCGCACATTGTCGCCCAGCTTGAAGCCGCGGGGATCCAGGAGGCCCCCGCTGACTTGCACGCGCCCATGCACGTGCCAGTGCATGCGCCTGCACTAGTGCTCGTGCCCGTGCCCACGCATGCACCAACGCCTGCACTGACGTACACGCCCGTGCCTGTGCCCGTGCACCTGAATGTCTCTACCGCGCCGGTGCCAGTGCCTATCCCCGCGCTGGTGCCAGTGCCCCCCTCAGCGGCATGGGTCGCCGCCGTCGACCGCTTCCTTGCAGCACCGCTGCTACTTGTGAGCTGCCTTGGGATTTCCTTGAAGAGGAGAGGATGATGCAGTACAATAGAGATAAGTATTTCCCTTAGTTAAGAACCAAGGTGACGGTGTCCTGGATTAGGGGGTGCTAGCCCAGCCGGCTTGTCTCCTCGGATGGGCCGAGGGGCCCTAGTAAGTGATCAAGATGGACTCCGGAGGCCATACACAGGAAGCGTGATCGAGACTGTCTCTACCGAAGACTTGACGTATACTCCAAGATCTCTCCTGCCACCTCTCTCCTAGATACTGACTTTGTAGCCCTACATACCCTCCCTGGCGTGTATATAAGCCATAGGGTTTAGCCCGTAGGGGGGAGATCAACGCAATATCGCTCACCTAGCCCTAGAAGTTAGACACACATTATGATCTCGAGGTAGATCAACTCTGTATTAGATACATCTCCATCAATATAAACAGAAGCAGGACATAGGGTTTTACCTCCATTAAGAGGGCCCGAACCTGGGTAAACTTCGTCTCCCTTGTCCTTGTTGCCACCGATCCGAGATCCACAGCTCGGGACCCCCTACCCCGAGGTATGCTGGTTTTTACACCAACACTGGTGCTTTCATTGAGAGTTCCGCGGCGCGATCACCAGAAGGATCGATGGCTCACCTGCAGATCAACTGCGCCAACGGCCACGGGAACGTTTACGCCCCTGGCCAGCTCTTTGTCTTCGGCAGCATGGTATTTTGCGCCGACTCGACGGGTCATCTGACCTCTGTCGAGAACCACGCCCCAGGTCGGATCGTGACCTTCGGTGGCCTCGAATACACTGCGGATTCCCATGGTGAACTCATCCTATCGGGATGGAGTCCCGGCCAGATTGAGAACTTGACCGATTCTCGAGGCTCGACTCCAGAACCGAACTCTGTCGCGGCGCCTCTTGAGACCCCTGACACTACCACTCCGGCCAGTTTCCTTCCGATCTCCAGTCCGGAGATAGATCCGGCTCCCACTCCCAAAATTACGTCAGTGCTAGAATTGACTTCGGCGTAGAACTCGGAATTATGTTCGGATTCCCTTCTCACCGAAAACACATCCAGTTACACACCGGGCATACTTCGAGTCAGCCCTGCCTATGGCGCATCAATGAACCCCGAAGAGTTATCTCACCTCGATGAGATGCTTGACCACATCCAGAGCATGTCCCTCTCGGATAGCAAGACTTCGGTTTATAATCAGATCGGACTTAAAGCCGATGTTAGGGAAATTTACATCCCACCCACAACCCACTTAGTCGCCACGATCGACGATTTAACCGACGTGCTAGACTATGGCGAGGCTTCAGACATGGAGGAGGACACTGATGGCCCCATCGAGAACACCTTGCCCCCGGTAAATGCGGGCAGGTGGACCACCGCGTCCACCTACGATATCTACATGGTGGACACCCCTAAATCCCCTCCAAGACGTTGGCGAAGATGCCGAAGGGGTCCTAACGGGAAACCCAGTGGTAATGACGTGACAACCAATAGCGGCGACGCGGAGGACAGCGATGCTGGCAACCGTGACGAGGACGTTCAAGCCTCCCCAGTAAGGAATGGCACACCAGACCGAGTTCTCAGGGACTCAGATCCCGATGACCTCTTCAAAGGGGCCGACGACAACTACATGCCGGAATCCGAGGAGGACAAGAGCCTCGGCACCGAGGACTACATCATCCCCGAAGACACTTTCGAACAAGAGCGCTTCCGGCGGCGCCTTGTTGCGACCGCCCGAAGCATGAAACGCAAGCAGCAGCAGCTGCAGGCCAATACCGATGCACTAAATGAAAAGTGGATCAAAGTGCTCTCCGCCGAGCAAGACATGGAGAACGGGCACCATAGTGCGCCGAAATCATACGCACGTAGGCGTCTCTTGCCGGAGTTCGACGAGGAGCTCGCTGACGACCTCGACCGACCCCCTAGAGGCCGGGACAGGCCAAGACGAGAAAACCTCAGTGAACGGCCACCTCCACGCCGTTATGGCAAGGACCCCATGGATTACTTAGATCCTCATGATGCTAGACGTCGCATTGAGGAAAACAGGGCTCCCCTCGGTCCATCTATGGATCAAGGGGATGCGCGCCTGCTGGGCTCGACGGCTACGATGCCTGGCTGGACAGGAACGGTCGTACCCGAGATCAAGCCTACTCACGGCTCTCTCCCGACCTCCGAAGAGATGCTCCTCGGTTCCGAGGTCTGGCTCACCGAATCTGCTTCACAGACAGGGTGATGGAACATCAATTCCCGGAAGGGTTTAAGCCCATCAATATAGAATCATACGATGGCACCACGGACCCAGCAGTTTGGATCGAGGATTTCCTCCTGCACATACACATGGCCAACGGAGAAGATCTCCATGCCATTAAATATCTGCCGCTCAAGCTAAAAGGGCCGGCGAGGTATTGGCTTAACAGCCTCCCTCCTCACTCTATCGGCAGCTGGGAGTCCCTAGAAGACGCTTTTTGAGCAAACTTCCAGGGCACATATGTCCGACCTCGGGACGCTGATGACCTCAGTCGTGTCACCCAGCAGCCAGGCAAATCAGCCCCGAAATTCTGGAACAGGTTCCTCAGCAAGAAGAACCAGATCATAGACTGCTCCGAAGCCGAGGCCATCGCCGCATTTAAAAACAATATCCGAGATGAATGGTTGGCTCGTCAACTCGGCCAGGTTAAGCCGAGGACTATGGCGGCCCTGACCTCACTGATGACTCGCTTCTGTGTGGGAGAAGACAGCTGGCTCGCCCGTAGTACTCATAACGGCGAGGCATGCACCTCGGAAACTCGCGATGCCAATGGAAAACCCAAGTGCAACAAAAATAAGCGCAGGTATAAAAATGGCGGAAGCGACACTTAAGACGCTGCGGTCAACGCAGGGTTCATCGGACCTAAATCCAGGCAAAAAAGAAAACCCTTTAAAGGGAACAAAGATGGACCTAGCCAGCTTGATAGGCTCCTGGACCACCCATGTGGAATTCACGGCACTCAGGAAAAACCAGCAACCCACACTGACAGGAATTGTTGGGTCTTTAAACAAGCCGGCAAGATAGCGGCAGAGGGTCAGAGTAAAACTCAACACCCCAGCGAAGATGAGGATGAACCTCGGCGGCCCAATAATGGAGGCCAAAAATAGTTTCCTGACGAGGTAACAGAGGTCAATATGATATATGTCACCCACATCCCTAAAAGGGAGAGGAAACGTGTGCTTCAGGATGTATACGCGCTGGAGCCCGTCGCCCCGAAGTATAACCCATGGTCGGCTTACCCGATCACGTTTGACAAGCACGATCATCCGACCAGCATCAGGCATGGCGGATCGGTGGCACTCGTCCTGGACCCTATTGTTGATGGTTATCATCTAACACGCGTCCTGATGGACGGAGGAAGCAGCCTCAACCTCATCTACGAGGACACAGTTCGGAAGATGGGCATCGACTCATCTCGGATCAAGCCGAGCTCCACCACCTTTAAAGGTGTCATTCCAGGCGTCGAAGCCCGCTGTACTAGAACGGTCACCCTAGAGGTAGTCTTCGGCTCGCCCGAGAATTTCAGAAGCGAGGAGTTAATCTTCGATATTGTCCCATTCCGTAGTGGATACCACGCGCTCCTAGGGCGCACGGCCTTTGCACGCTTCAACGCAGTCCCGCATTATGCCTACCTCAAGCTCAAAATGCTGAGACCTAACGGCGTTATCACAGTCAATGGTAACACTGAACATTCACTTCGGACAGAGGAACAGACCGCGACTTTCGCAGCCGAGGTACATGCGTCCGAGGAGGATGCCCGCAGCGATAAACGCGCCACCCGTTCTTTAAAGCGCGCCCGGGCTGCATAGATCGACCTCGGCCAGGTACCCCCGCACCCAAAATAGGGATGCGGGCTCCTCGCATGCCCTCTCTGGAGTGGGCACTACATCCCCAGGGTGCATAATTTCGCACTGAAGATTCCCTGGGCCGTCGAGGAGCCAAAAATATACTCAAACGTCGGCGCGGTTCAACCTAGCAAAGACGTGGCTTTGAGCCCCTGCACAGGCAAGTCTCTGTAAAAGAAACATCCAACCATGACTACCGTCCATGTGGTTTCAACCACAGAACAGACTTCGGTAACATCTCCTCTAAAGGAGCTTGGTCAATTAAACGCTTGAAGCGTGTAAAGGGCCGAAAAGGCATCAACCTCCACAAATTACTCACCATTGATGGTGAGCATCTGGTCAACAGCTCAGAAACGCAGACGTGCGGCAGGTAGCGGTCCGGATTCTTCAAAATCCGTTAACAAATATCCGCCCTGTTTCTTCCTTTCTTCCTTTTCTTTTTACATTGTATTCTTTCAATTCCTCTCGCCGCAGCTAGGGCATGTACACGCTTGAAATTATGAAATAAAGAAACTGTGCCCCTTTAAGGTCTCTATCATATTTCTTTATCAGCATGGCCCTTGTGGGACAAACAAGTTCTCTAAAAAAGATACAATTGTATAACAAGTCCGAAGTATTCGGCGTCTCGGATTTTGGCCTTATATGCATCAGTGTCGAACCTAGATTTTGGTCAATAGTTGGGTTGCCCCGCTCCTATGTGTACCCCTTACGTTTTCGATGAATTCGGCTAAGGGCGTAACGGGAGAACCACTATGATTGCGCTGCCAGGTCAATTGGCATGGCACCTCAGTGGAGAAAGCCGAAAACTGACTATCTAGGTATGCGTAAACTGGTCCGCCATCTGTAGACCGCGTCAAGCGATGTGACGATAGAGATCACCCATGTTAAACGAAGGGCTTTCATTCCTAGCCGAAGTGTGTCATGGCCTAGACCTTGGCCGACCTGGCCGAACACTTCCCACACCGGGGGCTGGTCATCAGCCCCCACAGTCAAACTCCTATGACTAAGTGAAAGGTATAAAGCCACTATAGTCTGATTGCCTAGTTCCTATAAAGCACCGACCGCCTCCGGGTACCGAGACGTCGGCTAAGGGTCAAGTGTGCCTTAAGGAACACCCTTTGTATGACCTACACTGGGGCTGAAGCCGACGACTGGCCACTCTCATTTTAAAACAGTCATATCGGAGGAAAAATTAATTATAAAACAACACACATGGAATTTAAAGCCATCTTCATTCAACCAAAAGATAAAGTTTTATACATCATACACTTCAGCATTCCGAAGTACTATCTAGAAATACATAGTGTCCTTTGGACACATGGCTTCTGTGGTCCGAGCTCCCGCCTCCACCTCGGCGAAGAACTGTTCGGTGGTACGCAGCTTGTCGGCAGGAGGGCCCGTGGCACATGTCACCTCATCAACCTTTCGGAAGTGCGTCTTCACACAGGCGTACGCCCTCCGTGCTCCTTCAAAGCACGCGGACCTCTTCCAGCGGTCCACGCAAGGCATAGCATCTAGGAGACGGGCCGTAAGGCCGAAGAGGCTCTTCGGCATGGCTTCGACAGGCCACAACGCAATGCAGAGGTCCTGGAGCGCCGGTCTCGTCATACGAAACAACTCCACCAGCTGCTTCACTCGATGATTCAGCAGCTGTGTGGACGGTGACCCCGGGAACTGCCCCTAGAAGGCCTTCTCCGCCTCATGGCCCGCTAGCTGGCCGAAGTACGCCACCACATCTGCCGCGCTCTGTGGAAGATCCGCAAAGACCTCTACGGAACGCCATAACTGGGTGAGCTCGACACACCCTTTGCTGCCAAACGAACACTGCATCAAAAATAGCTTACCCGAGGCAATTTGCTCCACTTGCTGGAGCACCTCGTGGTCAGCTCGGGCCGAGGTCTTGAGCTCGGAGTGGGCAAGTTGAAGCTCCTCGAGCTCCCCCTTTGTTCGTTGCCCCTCCTCCTGAAGCTTGCCGCGTGCTTCAAACACGCCCTTCAGGGTCTCCTCAACCTCCAGCACCCGCGCCTGGTGCTTGTCCCCGGCCGCCTTCTCGGCGGCCCGAGCCTTCTCTGCCTCGACGGCAGCAGCCTCCTGCTGCCGCAGCTCCTGCCGAGCCCTTTTGAGCTCGGCCTTGAGCGTCTGTAGCTTCGCTAACGCTGCTGTTGTCAAAATAGTTCGGCATTAGTCATTTTCTTTAACAAAACATATCATACCTCCTTCGTCCAAAGTACAGGGCAAGTTTAAAACTTGCTTACCTTGAGACTACTCAAGTTTCTGGTTCGCCAGGATGAGCCCTTCCTGGGACCTCTCGAGTTTTCGGTTCATCTCCGCAATCTCCTCGGAGACGGAGTCTGGAACCGAGGTCAAGACCTGGCACAAAAAAAGACCTTTATTACAAAGTGAACACTTAAATCACTAAAAGGTCCCAGGACGACTGTCTCAAGCAGCGCCCTGGGGGCTACTTACGGGCTCCTACTTAATCAAACGACCCCAATGCCGGTTTCTTGAAACCGACTTCGGGCTCGGGGGCTACTCACTCACTAAGCCGTTTAGCAGGCTGTACTCTTATGTCCTCGGACAAACTCATAACTTAAAAAAGTTCAAATAAACAAATTAGACTGGATGCGCAGATAGAAGGCGTACCTCGAAACCTGCTATGAGGTTCTTGAAAACCTCATGCAGGCCGGCGCCTGCGGACCGGTAGCCCTGTAGCGCCGCACCTATCAAGGCACGGTGCTCTTCCTTGATGGAGGAGCCCATCAGGGCGTCTTCCATCTCCTCGGTCCACTCCGCGCCAGCCCGTAATTGGACAGTTGGCTAAGGTGGAGGGATGACCTCGGATGCATCTACCCGGGTAGCTTCCACCTGGGATGGTGGAGCCGAGGTAGATTTCGGCTGGGCCGATGACTGGCCCAGCCCTTCTTCGATGACCGCGGGGCGCTTCTCCCCTGGGTCCTGTTGGGCCGAGGTGTCGACCTCGACCATGATGGACACCTCGTCGGCCCCCGTCATGTTAACGTCAGGGACCAAGGTGGATGTTGCCTCCCCTAACCTGTCATGCACTGGGGGAGGATCAGCGGGCTCTGGAGTCCCGCTGGCGGATGGCAACCCGCTAGAGGAACCACTGGGGATTACCCTCGGTGGACTACACAAGAAAAGACGCCTTTGTAAGTTTCCCTTTGCCTAGAAATGACTTATCAAATTAAAAGACGGGATGCAAAGACGATGGCTTACCCTCGGGGCGCCGGCTTCTTCCTTCCCACAGCGAGGAGGTCTTCTTCTGAGTCACCGAAGAGTTCGGCTCTCTCCGACAAGTTGTTGGTAGCCACGGACGAGGTTTGCCTCGGCCTCTTTGGGCCCTTCGGCGGCATGCCCACGTCGGTGTCTTCTAATGCCGACCTCTTCCCCTTCGGGCGGGGGGGGGGGGGGGGACCTCCTCCTCCTCACCCTCCTCTGCGTCGCCGTTGTGGGCGGCGGAGGTATGGGTCTCTTCGGACCGGGTGACCGAATTCCCCCGAGTCCGGGCACTTGACCTACCCCTATGGGACTTCGTCCCTTTGGGGGCCACCACGTGCGGCTCCTCGGTCAGGAGCGCCGAGAGCAGGGGGGTCGGAGGCTCCTCAGGCAGTGGGGCTGGGCATCGCACTCCTTGTACCCAGGCCAACCACTTCTGCAAAACATCAAACATGACGATTCAAGCAAAACTTTACACCTCGGTACAATGGGCAAAGAATAACAATGGAGGGACAGAACCACTCACCGGGGGGGCTTCATAGCTGTGTTCGAGGCCGCGGTCCTCCCCTTCCTGGGGGATCTTGTCCTTGGCCAGCTTCATGAGTCTCGTCCACATGGCGGCCAAGGTGGAGCGGAAGAAGGTGGTGATGGTGTCCATGTCCTCGGGCTTTTGTGCCCACATCGGGGTAGCCCGAAGTTGGAGAGGGAGTATGCGGCGGTTGGGCATGACGTTGATGACGTCGGCAAGGTTAACCTTCCCCGTGGTGGACCACCACAAGATCCTGTCGATCAGCGTCTCCACCTCTTCTGGGTTCCCCCAAGCGACGCCCTTCTCCTTCCAGGATTTGATCTTCTTGGGAGGCCCGGCTGAGAAAGCCGAGACCTCGGTCTGACCAGGGGCGAGTGGTTCAGTGATGTAAAACCACTCTCTCTGCCACTCCTTCACCGTTTCAATGAAGGTGCCCTTGAACCAGGTGGCCCCCTGGTTTTTGCTGATCATGGCTCGTCCGCACTCCGCGAGATCCGAGCCGCTGGACTTCGGCTTAATCCCGAAGAGCTTCAGCCATAGGCCGAAGTGCGGCTCGCAGCGGAGGAAGGCCTCGCAGACCGTGATGAAGGAGGCGAGGTGAAGAATGGAGTTGGGGGCCATGTGGTGGAAGTCCAGCCCATAGTAGTACATCACTCTGCGCACGAAGGGATGCAACGGGAACCCCAGACCTCGGATGAGGTGGGGGACGAAGACTACCCGCTCCCAGGCGTTGGGAGCGGGCACCAGCTGGCCAGCCACCGGAGCGTGGGCGGCGGTGGCGGGGGACAGGTACCCCGCGCTGCGCAGCTCCGAGATGGTCGTGGCCATAACGATGGAGCCGCCCCAGTGCCCCTTGAGGGTGTCAGTCATGGCTGGTGGTGGAGGTTGGGCTCGCGAAAGGGAAAGACGGGTAGGATGGATCTGGGCACTAGAGCTAGACGAAGTAGTAGAGGGGTAGAATGGGAGCGTGGTTTATTGCGCTGTCCTCCTTTTTGCTCTTATAAGCCTATGAAAGGCCTAGAGTTCCCCTCGCTGCGCCGATAAACTCGCTATTCCCATCAAAAATGCCGTTGAGCATATGGGGGGAAACAAAATCTTGATGATATCCCTAAGAAAACGGGCACGATCTTTGCTTCGAGGGGACATGCCAGTAAAAGGCTGCCTCGAACCATGATTTAGGGGGGGAGGCAGTAACTGCTCGACCTGTCGTGGGGCAAGCCTCTTTGATAAAGTTGTTAGGCCGGATTGGACCGTTCATACCTGAACAACGAGCCTTCGAGGCTAAGATATCTACCCCCTTCGGGCAGGGTGCAAGCTTGGCTGGACCTCGGATGTCAGTACTCCATTAAGAGAAGATGAAATATGAAGGGCAACTCATCTGTCAAGCCGAAGACTCCAGATCCGAGGTGGTATCTATTGAGAAAGTCGTCCTCGGCATAGAAGACCAGTTCGGGGGCTACTGACGGTGTCCTGGATTAGGGGGTGCTAGCCCAGCCGGCCCGTCTCCTCGGATGGGCCGTGGGGCCCTAGTACGTGATCAAGATGGACTCCGGAGGCCATACACAGGAAGCGTGATCGAGACTGTCTCTACCGAAGACTTGACGTATACTCCAAGATCTCTCTTGCAGCCTCTCTCCTAGATACCGACTTTGTAACCCTAGATACCCTACCTGGCGTGTATATAAGCCATAGGGTTTAGCCCGTAGGGGGGAGATCAACGCAATATCGCTCACCTAGCCCTAGAAGTTAGACACACATTACGATCTTGAGGTAGATCAACTCTGTATTACATACATCTCCATCAATATAAACAGAAGCAGGACGTAGGGTTTTACCTCCATTAAGAGGGCCCGCACCTGGGTAAACATCGTCTCCCTTGTCCTTGTTGCCACCGATCCAAGATCCACAGCTCGGGACCCCCTACCCCGAGGTCTATTGGTTTTTACACCAACACAAGGTTATCAATCCAGTAGGAGAACCACACAGAACCTCGTTAGCAGCACCTATACACACAAAAGCAAATACTTGCACCCAACGCGCAAGAGGGTTGTCAATCCCCTTGGCGGTTACTTGCAAGGATTAATTCTGATAGTGATAGATAAATAAGTAAATTGCAAAACAAAATAAAGGAAATAAAATTGCAGCAAGGTATTTTTAGATTTTATATATGATAGATAAATGACCCGGGGGCCATAGTTTTCACTAGAGGCTTCTCTCTCGAACACATAGCATACGGTGGGTAAACAAATTACTGTTGGGCAATTGATAGAAATGCGCCTAGTTATGACGGATTCATGGCAATGATCATGTATATAGGCATCATGTCCAAGGCAAGTAGACCGACTCCTTCCTGCATCTACTACTATTACTCCACCCATCGACCGCTATCCAGCATGCATCTAGGGTATTAAGTTAATGAAAACAGAGTGACACCTTAAGCAAGATGACATGATGTAGACAAAGTAAACTCAAGCAATATGAATAAACCCCATCGTTTTATCCTTAATGGCAACAATACAAATACATGTCTTGTCCCCTACTTTGTCACTGGGATAGAGCACCGCAAGACTGAACCCATCACAAAGCACCTCTCCCATTGCAAGATAAATCAATCTAGTTGGCCAAACCAAACAGATAGATCGGAGAGAAATACAAAGGTATAACAATCATGCATAAATAAGTTCAGAAAAGACTCAAATATTTCTCATGAATAATCTAATCATAAACCCACAATTCATCAGATCCCAACAAACACACCGCAAAAGAAGATTACATCGGATATAACTCCAAGAAGATCAAGGAGAACATGGTATTGAAGATCAAAGAGAGAGAAGAAGCCATCTAGCTACTAGCTATGGACCCATAGGTCTGTGGAAACTACTCACACATCATCGGAAGGGCAGCAAGGTTGATGTAGAAGCCCTCCGTGATCGATTCCCCCTCCGGTAGACTACCGGAAAAGGCCTCCAGATGGGATCGCGGAAGAACAGAAGCTTGCGGCGGCAAAAAAGTTATTTCGTGTGGCACTCTGGTATATTGGGAATATTTGAGAATTTATAGAGGCAGAATTAGGTCAAGATGTGCCACAAGGGGCCCACAAGCCAAGGGGCATGCCTACCCCCCTGGGCGTGCCTCCTGAGCTTGTCGCTCCCTCGTGACTCCTCCGGTCTTCTCCCAAATCTTCTAGGGTCTCTCTTTGTCGGGCCCATGGAACCCAGGGTATCCTGGCCCATCTGCCTTTGGCCCAGGGCGCAACACCTGGCGTAGGCCCAGCAGGCCGCCACCATCAAGCATCTCATCAAGACCCCTCATGAGGCCCTGGCCTTCTGAGAACCCCTTGACGGTGTCCTTGATTAAGGGGTGCTAACCTAGCCAGCCTGTCTCCTTGGTTGGGCCGATGGGCCCTCATACATGATGAAGATGGACTCCGGAGGCCGTACACAGGAAGCGTGATTGAGACTGTCTCTACCGAAGACTTGACGTATACTCCCAGATCTCTCCTACTGCCTCTCTCCTAGATACCGACTTTGTAATCCTAGATACCCTCCCTGGCATGTATATAAGCCATAGGGTTTAGCCCGTAGAGGGGAGATCAACGCAATATCGCTCACCTAGCCCTAGAAGTTAGACACACATTACAATCTCGAGGTAGATCAACTCTGTATTCGGTACATCTCCATCAATATAAATAGAAGCAGGACGTAGGGTATTACCTCCATCAAGAGGGCCCGAACCTAGGTAAACATCGTCTCCCTTGTCATTGTTACCACCGATCCGAGATCCACAGCTCGGGACCCCCTACCTCGAGGTCTGCCGGTTTTGACACCGACACTGGTGCTTTCATTGAGAGTTCTGCTGTGCGATCGCTAAAAGGATCGATGGGATTGCCGGTTAACGGCCTCAAGCCCATGGAGCACGTCTCCACGTTTGAAGCTTCGATCACAGAGACGCCTCCACGTAATGTGGAAACGAACCATGACCCTTCCTTGGTTCCAACGAGGAATCCCCTCATGGACGCGGGGCTAAGATTTCTTGGAGAGCGGATTGGACAGTGACCTACCGGCGACCGACCTCAAGATCAATTCGGCTAAACCGGTAACCGCGGATCTAGCGTCAAGTGAGAATAACGAGGTCTTGAGCCCGTGGTCTTTAGAGATCGGAACTGGTCCGCTCACCTCCTATATAGAATATCGCCCTGATAACTCTGGCCCACCTGACGTTTGGGACTTGGCCTACGTACGGCAGCTCCCCGATGAGCCGATCAGACGATACTGAGCCAGATTCTTGTCCGTCAAGAACAAGATACTGGATTACCAAGACTCTGACATAATTGCCGCTTTCGAGCATGGATGCAAGGATAAAGGTGTCTCGAACGTCCTCGCTCGTCGTTGCGTCCAAACACTCCCTGAATTAACCAACTTGGTAGCATGATTTTGTGCCATCAAAGATGCCTGGCGGACCGAGGAAAACATGGACTCGATCTGTGAGGACTATCCGGAACGTGACTGGTCGGCACTTCGGCGCGAAAATCGCAAACGGAACACTCCTGGCGATCGACCCCGGAAGAAGAAGAAAACCTCTGGTCACCCCGGAACAGCTCTGGACGGCTTTCTGGATAAACCATGCCTGATCCACGCCGTATTGATTAACTCCTGCCCGACTCACAGCCTTCGCGACTGTTGGGTGTCGAGGCAGGTGGCCAAAGGGGGACCCGCCCTCCTAGCGGGCACCTCCAGCTACCCTGAACAAACCTTGGAAGAAGACGAGGTCATAATGATTTATGAGACCTTTACGTCTAACAACCAGCGCAAACGGGTCTTGTGGGAAATTAATTCCGTCCGGCAAGTACCACCTCGGGGTGCGTGGATTGACACGCCGATCACCTTCAACCACCACGATCAGCCGAAGTCGGCCCTAGACATGTGTCCCGCCGCGCTAGTCCTCAACCCCATCGTGGACCGCTGCCGCCTCCATAAGGTCCTTATGGACGAAGGCAGCAGCTTGAATCTAATATACAAGGATACTCTGGACAAAATGCACATCGATAAATCTTGCATAGAACAGAGCACCACCACCTTCAAAGGAATAGTCCCCAGACGAGAGGCACGCTGCAGCGGAAAGATAACCCTGGACGTAGTCTTTGGGACTCTAGATAATTATCGCTCTGAGGAGATTACGTTCCACATCGCGCCTTTCAAGAGCGGATACCACGCCATCCTCGGACGGGACGCCTTTTCAAGATTTCAAGCAGTGCCGCACTATGGCTACATGAAGCTCAAGATGCCGGGCCTGAAAGGGATCATTACTATCTCAAGTGATCCCAACAGGGCACTCAAAGCCGAGAATAAAACGGCCTTCCTCGCCCTCGAGACTCTGGCCGAAGCCTTCGCGGCCGAGGAGTTGACCGCGCTGCGCACTGAGGTCGACCGGGACGATGTCGTTCTCGACAAAAGATCAAAACCTACTTCTTTCAAACCGTCTGACGAGATAGTCAAATTCCAGGTTCACCCAATAGACCCTGCTAAAATGGCGTCCATAGGGGCTAACCTCGACCCAGAAGTTGCCGAAGCCCTACGCGCTTTCCTCAAGGAAAACTGGGACATATTCGCCTGGCACCCCTCCGATATGCCAGGGATACCCCGTAGGCTTGCAGAGCATAGCCTAAACATACTAACAGGCTATAAGCCTGTTAAACAAACACTTCGGCGTTTCTCCAAGACCAAGCGTCAAGCAATGGGTGAGGAAATAGCAAAGCTACTAGAGGCAGGATTCATCAGGGACATAAAACACCTTGACTGGCTAGCCAATTTGGTCATGGTACCAAAAAAGGACAGGTCCTGGCGGTTGTGTGTCGATTTCAAAGACCTCAATAAAGCTTGCCCCAAAGACCCCTTCCCCTTACCCCGTATTGACCAAATTGTGGATGCCACTGCGGGCCATGATGCACTGTGCTTCCTAGACGCCTACTCAGGGTATCATCAAATAAAGATGAAGGAATCTGACTAGGCAACAACGGCATTCATCACGCCCTACGGACCGTTTTGCTTCAACACGATGCCTTTCGGACTAAGGAACACTGGCGCCACGTACCAGCGTATGATTCAAACATGCCTGAAAAAACACATCGGAAAGACCATTGAGGCCTACGTAGACGATGTAGTTGTCAAAACTAAACACGTCAACCAGTTGGTGGACAACCTTCGAGATACATTTGCCAACCTACGGGAATATCAAATAAAACTTAATCCGGAGAAATGCGTTTTCGGAGTCCCAGCTGGCAAACTCCTCGGTTTCACCATATCTAGCCGAGGAATTGAAGCCAATCCGGCTAAAATTCAAGCCTTGGATCGTTTGGAGATTCCAACAGAGCTCAAGCCCGTACAAAAACTGGCAGGCTGCATAGCAGCCTTGAGCCACTTCATATCATGGCTCGGAGAAAAAGCCTTACCCTTGTACAAGCTGTTAAAGCAAACCCAAACATTCAAATGGACTAAGGAGGCCGCGGCGGCCCTGGAAGACATCAAGGCCCTCCTTGCCACCAATCCCATCCTTGCAGTGCCAGGTGTCTGCGAACCGATGCTACTGTACATCTCGGCCACAAACCAGGTGGTTAGCACAGTCCTCGTGGTCGAACGAGACAGGGAAGGTCACAAATTCCAGGTCCAGAAGCCCGTGTATTACGTATCCGAGGTCTTAACTCCATGCAAGTCACGCTACCCTCACTACCAAAAGATAGCCTACGCGGTCTTCATGGCGTCACGAAAACTCCGGCACTACTTTCAAGAGTGTTCGGTGACCGTGGCATGTGACGTCCCGCTAAATGACATAATCAATAATAGGGACGCGACAGGGTGCATCGCCAAATGGGCCATAGAGCTCTTACCTTTTGAAATCCTCTACAAACCATGCCGGGCCATTAAATCCCAAGTGCTGGCAGACTTCGTAGCCGAATGGAACGAAGCCGAACTCCCCCATGAGTACAGTACTTACTCGCATTGGGCAATGTATTTCGATGGCTCCAAAATGCTCGCCGGCCTAGGGGCTGGAGTGGTGCTCACGTCACCCACGGGAGATAACATTAGATACGTGCTACAAATCATGTACATGGACTCCAACAATGTGGCTGAATATGAAGCCCTCCTACATGGACTTCGGATAGCAGTCTCCATGGGTGTCAAATGCCTGGAAGTCCGAAGTGATTCTAACCTCGCCATCTCACAAATCAATGGTGAGTTTGATGCCAAAGACCCGAAAATGACAGCTTACCGGAACGCCGTCATGAAGATCTCGGCCAGGTTCGAGGGGTTGGAGTTTCACCATATACCACGAGATAGCAACATGCCGTAGATTTACTCGCCCGATTGGGTACAAAGCGGGATAAGGTTCCCGAAAACACCTTCCTCGAACGGCTTTTCAAGCCATCTGTAGTCTGGCAAGATAGCAAAGGAACGTCAGAATCAACCGACGTCGGGCAACAGGCCCCGCCCGAAGAAGATGATGGTATCATAGACGGGTCAATGATCCAGAAGACTGCATTAGCGCATGAAGTCATGGCAGTCATCGCACAATGGACCGAGCCGCTCCTCGCGTACCTGCTCCGAAAAGAGCTCCCCAATAACCAAACCGACTCCCGTCGTATTGTAAGGCAGTCTAAAGCTTACAGGGTTCATGAAGGGGAACTTTATAAAATGAGCACAACGGGCGTCCTCCAGAGATGCATATCCGAGGAAGAAGGAAAACTCCTACTTCAGGAGATACACTCCGGAATGAGCGGACATCATGCCGCTGCTCGGACCTTGGTCAGCAAGGCTTTCCGAGCCAGTTTCTATTGGCCAACTGCAGGCGCCGATGCCTCGGCATTAGTACAACGTTGCCCAGGTTGCCAGGTATTTGCCAAGTAGAGCCACATGCCCCCCACGGCCCTTCACACCATCCCCATCACTTGGCCTTTTGTGGTCTGGGGGCTCGATATGGTCGGGCCACTCAAGGGTGGATCACACAAAAATAAGTACCACCTCGTCATGGTCGACAAATTTACCAAGTGGATCGAAGCAAAGCCGGTCACCTCGGCCGAAGCTGTCTAGGTAATCGGATTCATCTCGGGGGTAGTACATCGGTACGGTGTCCCCCACAGTCTGATTACAGATAACGGAACCAACTTCACGGCCAAAGAGGTTAAGGCATGGTGTAAAAAACTGGGCATTAAGCTCGGCTACGCGTCCGTCTACCACCCATAGTCTAATGGGCAGGTGGAGCGAGCTAATGGACTAATCCTTAGCGGAATTAAGGCAAGGTTAGTTCGCTCCCTTAAAAAAGCTGACTATAAATGGGTTGAGGAACTCGATTCCGTTCTATGGGGCTTGCGTACAACACCAAACAGGTCCACAGGATACACCCCATTTTTTATGGTGTACGGCGCCGAAGCGGTCCTCCCCTGCGATATCATACACGACGCACCTCGAGTACGCATGTATGAGGAGCTAGAGACTGAGCTCGATTGGCAAGATGCCCTAGACGCTCTCGAAGAAGAGCGCAATGACGCACGGGCAAGATCAGCTATTTATCAGCAGCAGGCCCGGCGCTACCATGGCAGAGAGGTTCGTGCCAAAGAACTCAACGTTGGGGATCTCGTAATGAGACTACACCCCGAAAAACAAAAGCACAAACTCTCCCCTAGATGGGACGGGTCGGTCATCATTGACCAAGAACTCATCGGAGGAGCCTATCGAATCCGAGATCCAGAGGACGGCCGATTAGAGCCCCATCCCTGGAACGCGGCGCTACTTCGACGCTTCTACGCTTGACACCACGCATACGGTCCGTGTAAATAACTTGTGCATTTTCTTTAACTTAATCTTTTACTCATTATTTATTTTCCCACCTCGAAACATTATTCAATGACCCCGAGGACAATATAGCGTGTTCTTTCCAAAACAAGAGCTATTCCACCTCTTATGTACTATCGTCGTTTGAGCCACCATATGCATCGATTCGCTTTAAGATTTGGCCAAGCTGGGTTGCCCGGCTCCTGTGCTTGCCCCTTACGTTCCCGATATTTCGGCTAGGGGGCAAAGGGAGCACCGCTGTGATTGTCACTCCCGGGTAAGCCGGTGTAGTACCTCAGATGGATAAAGCCGAAAGCTAGCGTTCTTACAATGCGAATCGGTCGGCCTTGACATAGGACTAACGTGGCAGGGGTCTTTTCAAACCCCGACCAGGGGCTTTACCCCCGAGGTCATCCGTCATCGGACAGATGTGCTCGACACAGTGACCCGAGGAAAGGAACTATTGGCAGAACTATTTTCCTCGGAAGATGTTTCTTACGTTAAATAGTAATATAACATAGCTTTCCGTTACCCTCTTGTCCGTCGAGCCGCGTAGCCCGATTGCCTTGTCGCCTGAAGCACCTGTGTCGGAAGTCGGGCTCCGGGGACCCAAAGGTTCGAACACTGGGGTGAGCTCGTTCTACCACTTCGTCTCCTACCACGGCTAAGCGACGGCGAGGCTACGGCGAGAGCGCGCTAGCGAGGGACGGACCGTGGACTCAGCGGTTTACCCAGGTTCGGGCCACCTTGCGGTGTAAGACCCTACTCCTGCTTGGTTGGTATTGCTCTGGTGCGAGAGAGAGAGTACAAGGTCGAGGGTGATGGGAACCGGGATTGATCTACAATGGCTGCTCTGCCCCCCTTATACCCGCATCGGTCCACTTCCCGCTTGAAACTTAGGCGGGAAGGGTTGCCACACTTGGCGGGTTTTGAAAGGGGACAGGCGCTCAGGCTATCCTGACTAAAGGCGGTCTTCACCTGCCAAAGCATCATCCATGATGCGCCGGTGGGCTCAGTGATGAATTCCGCCCTACACGCCCGCCGTCTTGGTTTTCCTTCACCGATCGGGCAACCTTTGGGGTCGCTTTGGGGGGTAGATATCTGGCCCTGCTCCCTTAACACCGAAGAGGAAACCATCTTCATCCGTGCCTGCTGGCGCGGCCTCTGTTGCCGCTCGTCGCAGCGCACGTCACCCATGTGATGGGCCCCAGACCGTGCGGCTCCGCTGAACGGCCTTCGTCTCGTGCGTCCATGGGAGGGGGCCTCGGGAGGCCACCTCAGGAGGTCGCCTCGCGAGAGGACCTCGCGAGGCCGCTGGTGGAGGTGCTGAGCCTCGCTCACCCGCTCCCTGAGGAGGGGGCCTCTGGAGGCCAAGGCCTCATGACGAGCCCTGGTGAGGTGCTTGGTGATGATGGCCTGCTGGGCCCACGCCAGGCGTTGCGCCCTGGGCCAAAGGCAGACGGGCCTGGATACCCCGGGTTCCATGGGCCCGACAGTAGCCCCTGGGCCTGCGGTGCGCATGTTCCCGCCTACAGCGGGGCGAAATGACGCGGGCCCTAACCGCCTGCGGCCAGGCGCGACGCGTGGCGCACGATGTGACTGGGGACGCCTCCACTTCTCCCATGACGTCTCGGTAACCGCACGCGCTGACATAAACTCCGATGCGGGCAACGCGAGACCATCATTGCCTTCCGCAGCGCCTCACCTCTCGCGCAGCGCTCCTCGCGACCCAATCTCTGTGTTCTACGTTCTTCCCCCTCCTTCGTCCGTATCTCCGCTGCACCGATGGCGCCCGCCGGCAAGAGGGGAAAGGCGGCGGCCCCGTCCCCAAGCGTGCCTGCCATTGGGGCGGCGCTATAGCACTCCTCCATCGTCGATGGGGAGGGCCTGGATCGGGTGCTCCCGCTGGTGGCTGGCGACACGAACGAGAACCAGGCGACCCAAATCTGGCCAGGATCACGCGCGCGGCGCGACTTGTGGGCGATGACCTACCCCTTCTTCCTCCACAGCGTCTATGCCGGGTTGGTGCCGCTGTTCTCGGATTTTTTTCTACGCCATTCTCTCACACTATCAGATTCATGCCCTCCATCTTCAGCCCAACTCCATCTTCCTCCTTGCCATGTTTGCCTTTTACTGCGAGGCCTTTGTGGGTGTGATGCCTTCAGTGGCGCTCTTCCGCCACTTCTTCTGCCTGTGGCTAGCCGCGTGTGACCAGCGCTTCGGGTGCGCATCGTTCCTTGGCGTTAAGGGAACGGAAAACAACATCATCAACCTGAGGGTCGCGAAGAAGGTGGAGGGCTACCGGCAGCGCTGGGTCTTCATGGACGCGCGCCGGACCAGCCCGCTCCTGATGATCCCGATAGATCCGGCTGAGAAGAGCTCCCGGTGGGGGAGCGAGAGACTCATCGACCCGAGGATGGAACCCGTTCTGGAGCGGATGGCTGCGCATCGGGCCGCGAAGCTATTGGGAGCGTCGGTCATCAGGGAGTACCTCCGGCGACGCATCACACCACTCCAGCAACACTCGTGCCCCGTGTGGGAGTACACCGGTGCGGGCGACGCCATGAGGCTACACCCAAGCAGCCTGACGCAAGAGGAGTTGGACGGGGCCCTGGCGAGTCTGCTCAACACCCCTGCCAAGGGCCTGCCCGAAGATGCACTCCCTCTGTTCCGCTACGAGGAGATGGCGGAGCTGGTCAAGGAGATGCCTCTCTTTGACCGATGGGGCCTCGTGCCGGAAGGCCACGTCGGGCCTCGCGAGGACCCTCTCGTGGTGGAGCTGGACTCAGGGGGCACTGGTGGCGAGGAGGACTCAGTGAAGGCCATGGAGGAGGACGCCAACCGGGCACCACCGCGCACTCGCCATCAGCTCCTCTGCTATTTTGGGGATGACGACGCTGACAGCGCGCCTCCTACGGCAGAGGGTGCTCCCGGCCGAAAAGCGGCTGAGCCCCCAGCGCCCGAGGCCCATCACAAGGCCGAAGCCCCCCAGGGCCCCGAGGCGGGCGGCGACGCGTCCGGGTCTACTGCGATACACCCCGGGGGCCCGAGCGGTAGCGCCGGGGCGATGCCTGACAGTGGCAGCGACGGCCCGCCCCTCGCGGGGGAGAAGAAAAAGAAGTGGTACGTTAGTGACAAGTAAGTCCCCTGCCTCCTCCCAGCGTTCCTAGTCCTTGCTCTTCATCCGGGCTCGGAGCTGAGCCCCCATTCGCGCAGGAAGTTTGCCGTGGATCAGAAGAAGAAGAAGAAGAAGAAGACGAAGGCAAAGGGGACCCCCGGCCCGCAGGGGGCGTCGGCGCCCGCCACGGGTGCCAGGGGGCACGGAGGGGACACCCGCCGTCCCGACGACGAGGCGGGGCGCATGGAGGTCGGGGATGAGACGGTTGTTCCTCCGCAGTCGCATGCGGGTGCGCCTCGTGAAGCCGAGACGGAGGAGCCTCGGGAGGCAGGCTCAGGAGGCGGGGACGCCCTCCCCCTTGACCCTGCCGCGAGGAAAGGGGCGGCGACGGGGGAGGTCGGAACACCCAACCCCCCCGCCGGGAGCCTCCCTGAGCGTGGGGGGAGGAGCCGTGGGGCACGCCGTCGTAGGCATGGAGAGCCCCCATAGCGTGCCGCCACCGCTCCAGGCGAGCGGCACCGAGTCGTCCCTTGCCGCGGCGGCGGAGAGTGCCAGAGGGCCCGACCCGGACTGGCCTCTGGCCCTTGTGGGCGGCCACACCCTGCTCCGACCTGAAGCCTTGCGCGACGCCAAGGCCACGCTTGCTCGGCTCGGGATGGATTTCCAGGACGCGGAGACGCGCCTTGCCGAGGAGCGCCTGAAGCTTGCTGACGGGTGGCACCGGCTCAGTGTTGCTGTCGAAATGGCCTGGCGCCAGAGCGAACGCGCTCGCGCACAGGGCGAGAAGGACGCCGCCAAAGCGGAGGGGGTCCGTGCGAGAGCCCTTCAGGAGGCCGAAGCGGCCGTCGCACGCCGCGAAGAGGTGGAGGCCCGCCTGAAGGAGTTCCAGGACCAGCGCGCCGAACAGGCGCAGTCGCTCCTCGCGCGGGAAGGCACTCTCGCCACCCGCGAGAAGGAGGTTGCGGCCCGCGAATAGGGCCTCGAGACTCGCATGGAGAGCCTCGAGAGGACGGCGACCGAGCAGGCCACGGAGAAGGAGTGCCTGGAGCTGCTGGGACGCCAGCTGGCTGATGCCCAGGAGGCCCACACGAAGCGTGTTACCGAGGCCAACGCCCAGCTGGAGGCCAAGGAGAAGAATGTTCAGGAGGATGCTGACGCGAAGGTAGCGGAGGCACGCCTGGCGCTTGCCGAGGAGCATGGTAAGACGCTATCGCAGCAGAGGGATGCCTTCGAGTCTGAATGCGAGCGATTCCGGCGGGAGATCACTGATCTCAAGGCGGCACTTGCCGAGGCAGAGACCCGCCTGGGGGCCGCGCCGCAGCCCAGCTCCAGCGCCGCGGGCCGGGAACAGGAGCAGCAGGGCGAACGCGTCAAGACGCTTCACTCCATCGAGCTCCGCTGCCGCGACGCCCTGAACTCCATCTGCCAGGGAAGGCTTGGGGCCCTCCGCGAGTCCCGCGACGCTGACTACGTCGACTTCTCCACCAAGCTCGTGGAGCAGCTTGAGGACGGGGCCAAGGCGGTGGATGGCATCTTGGAGGAGGAGTGTCGTGGCCTCTTCTCCCTGGCGGCGACTCGCGTCTTCAGCCACCTCCTTCTCGCCGATCCCAACTTTGACTTTGACAAGGTGATAGCCCCGGCCCCCAAGGAGCTCCGCGATGGCCTCACAAAAGCGGTAGAAGGCCACGTGGACGCGTTGCTTGGGAAGTACTCCTGCGGCAGCGGCGACGACGGCGCCGGCGACGACGACGATGGCGCGAGTTCCTAGGGTCCTTTTCCCTTCATTACCCTGCACTAGACCGGTGTGGCCCCATGGGGGCATGAAGACGATGCCTTGGTGCTTAAATACTTTATGATTTGCTGTAGTGAACGCTCGTGCCCTCGTGAGGCTTTCTCTTGAGGCCTGTTTTGCTCTTTTTGCTTGCCATGATGCTCTACGTTGTCAGGACCCAGCCCCCGAGCAGGCCTCGGCCGTTGCTGGTATGTCAGGTCGCGATGCCTGGACAAGGCCAGGAGGCGAGGGGCACCAGGAGCCAGTGAGGGCTCCTGAGGCACGATGCTCGGAGAGCCCCCCTTCGACGCGCAAGCGGCTTGTGCCAAGAGGAAAACTGGCGCTCGTGAGGCCGCCGGAAGGGAAGGCTTAAGAGGCGGCGAAAGCGGCTCACAAGGCAGGAGACTTAGCTCTGCACAAGGAAGTGTTCGGCGGGCCATCTCTTGTAGGGTACGCCTCGTGAGGGCTCCGCTCGCGAAATCCCCTGCAGAGACGGCCGCCGAGGGTTAGCTCCCGAGGCGGGGCCTGCTGGCTTCCTGAGGCCTTGAGGGGGCCACCCCGCGAGGCATCCTCGCCAGGCCTTTCCGGGAACCTGCTCCTGAGATGACTGCATGCAGAGCACTTATTGACAGGGGAGCAGCGCACGCTCGTCGATTCGCACATGATCATTACGCGAGGAGACAAGACACCAAGGACCTTGGTGGGAGGGCGTGCACGGGAGCAGACGTGCGAGCCAAAGCCTGGTTGCTTGGGTTTTTTAGCGCTGCTGGAACTGACCCGAGCACAGACACAGTGTCCAGCCCCCACTCGTGTGAGGTTCATGAGGGACGTCGTGAGCGCGCGAGGCTCGCGAGGGAAGAACAAATCGAAACGGCATGTAAGAAACCGAACTTTACTGAAGTAAGATGGCAACCCATTACATAGCTAGAACTAGATGCGGCTGCCATGTCCGGCACGGGTCAGCTTGAGGTTGGTGCAACCCGTGGGGCGCCCTCAGTTACACATCGAAATGAGAAAAAGAGTGCTGCCATGTCCGGCATGGGTCAGCTTGAGGTTGGTGCAGCCCGTGGGGCGCCCTCAGTTGATTGTTCCGCCAGCGCGGAGCATGGGGCTTCCACAAGGGTGTGGGTATGGTCGCGGGTTGACCGTTCCGCCAGCGCGGCGCATGGGGCTTCCACTTGGGCGTTGGACGGAGCTCTCGCGGGCCCATCAGGCGAACGCAATGAGAGGCTCCGGGGCATGTACAGCCCCATTTCGTTCGTATGCGTGAGGGTCACGGGTAGAACTTGCGGAGGTGTTGGATGTTCCAGGCGTTAGGCACAGGAACTCCGTCCTCCGACTCCAGCCGGGCTGAGCCGGGCCTGGAGACATGAGTAACCCTGAAAGGGCCTTCCCACATAGGTGAGAGTTTGTGAAGCCCATCTCAGGAGAGGATTCTGCGTAGGACGAGGTTGCCGACCTCAAGAGTACGAGGGCGGATGCTGCGGCGGTGGTAGCGACGCAGGGCCTGCTGGTACCTCGTGGCACGAAGGGCGGTCTGACGGCGGCCCTCCTCGAGGAGTAGCAGATCGATCTCCCGCGAGCCCTCCTGACGCGCCTCGTCGAAGGCAAGGACTCGCCGGGAGCCATGCTTAATCTCCAATGGGAGGACCGCCTCAGCGCCGTAGACAATGAAGAAGGGTGTCTCGCCGGTAGGCTTGCTTGCTGTCATGCGGATGGACCACAGCACGGACCGTAGCTCGTCAAGCCAGGCCTTGCCGCAAGCCTCGAGTTTCTTCTTGAAGCTCCTTGTTTTGAGGCCCTTGAGGACCTCGGCGTTGGCACGCTCGGCCTGACCATTGCTTCGTGGGTGTGCCACCGAGGCGTAGCAGATCTACGTACCGAGGCTGGCGCAGTAGGACTTGAAGAGGCCGCTTGTGAACTGGGAGCCATTGTCAGTGATGATGCGGTTGGGAACCCCAAAGTGGCTCACGAGGCCCTTGATGAACTTGACGGCGGAGCCTGCCGGGATGGTGCGCACCGGCTCGACTTGTGCCCACTTGGTGAACTTGTCGATGGCGACATAGAGATAGCGGTAGCCGCCAGCCGCACGAGGGAAGGGCCCCTGGATATCCAGCCCCCAGATCACGAAGGACCATGAGAGGGGAATCGTCTGGAGGCCCTGCGCTGGCTGGTGGATCTGCTTGGCGTGGAATTGGCAGGCCTCACAGGCTTGGACCAGCGCGGTAGCGTCACGCAGCGCAGTGGGCCAGTAGAAGCCGCTGCGGAACACATTGCCGACGAGGGTGCGTGACGAGGAGTTGTGGCCGCAGTCCCCTATATGGATATCAGCTAGCAACTCGCACCCTTGCTCTTCAGAGATGCACCAGAGCGAGACACCATTTGGGCGCATGCGGTACAGCTCGCCATCTTGCAGGCAGTAAGCGGCGGCCTGCCAGGCCACGCGCTCTGCTTCTGAGTCTTCCTCCGAAAGGGTGCCGCGAAGCAAGTAAGCCTTGAACTCCGTGGCCCAGCTGTCTTCTTGAGGCTCCAGCGCTAGCAGCAAGCGGGCTCCTGAAGCCGGGCCGCAGTCTGGCGCGCCCGTGGGTGGCGCGGGCGGGAGTTCTTTGCGAAGGAGCGCCATGCTCGCGGCAGGAGGCATGATTGATGGCTTGAGGAGCCTTTCCTCAAAGACGCCAGGGCTCTGAGGCTCGTGGCGAGATGCTCGTTTGGCGATGTCGTCGGCTTCTTTGTTGCCACTGCGGGGGACGTGCTGCAGCTCCAGGCCAAGAAAACGCTTCTCAAGTTTATGTACCTCTTCCAGGTTGGCGGCCATGTGCTCGTCCTTGGGCTTGTAGCTTTTGTTGGAGAAGTTGACGAGGAGTTGCGAATCGCCCTTGATGGTCAGACGTTTGTTGCCCAGGGCGAACGAGGCCTTGAGGCTGGCAATGAGGCCTTCATACTCTGCGATGTTGTTGGAGACCTTGTCGGTGTGCCTGAAGCAGAGCTGTACGGTGTAGTAGAGCCTATCCCCTGTCGGCGAGGTGAGCATGACCCCAGCCCCCGCGCCCTGTTGGGAGAAGGCGCTGTCGAAGTGCATGGTCCAGCCGCCAGGCGCCTCGTCCCCAGGCAGGAGGGACTAGGCCTCGCGAGGCTCCTCTTCATATGTGTCCGTCCATTCTGCCATGAAGTCGGCCAGGGCCGCGCCTTTGATGACTCTGGAAGGCTTGCAACTCGATGTTCCAATCGGCGACACGGCCGGCGGCGTTGGGGCTGCGCAGAACTTGCTCCAAGGGGTAGGAAGAAATGACCTTGATTGGGTGACCCTGGAAGTAGTGGTGCAGCTTCCTGGAGGCGATGAGGAGCACGAGGAGGAGCTTCTGCTGCATGGGGTAACGCTCGCGCGTGTCCCTTAGCACGGTGCTGACGAAGTGCACGGGGTGCTCGACGAGGCGCGTAATTGCTGTGGCAGCTTGTTCTTCATGCGCCTCGCGAGGCTTGGAAGGCTCGGGATTCTCACGAGGCTCGGGAGGCTCGCAAGGCTCGGAAGGCTCATGAGGATCGATGGCCTCACGAGGCCCAGGAGGCTCGCGAGGCTCGGAAGGCTAATGAGAATTGGTGGCCTCACGAGGCTCAGCGGGCTCATGAGCCTGAAGGGGCGCGGAAGGTTTTTCCTTAGTACAGACGCGCTCCTCCCGCACCGCCACCAGCGCCGCGCTGGCCGTCTGGGGGTGGCCGCCAAGTACAGAAGCAAGGGCTCGCGAGAACGCGGCGCGACCATGATGGGCGGGCTCGTGAGGTACCTCTTGAGGGCTTCGAAGGCGGCGTCTGCCTCAGGAGTACATTTGAAGGAGCCGGACCTCTTTAGGAGCTTGAAGAAGGGCAGGGCTCACTCACCAAACTTGGAGATGAAACGCCCCAGGGAGGCCATACATCCTGCCAAGCGCTGCATTTCCTTGAGGGTCCGGGGAGGACGCATTTTCTCTATGGCCTTGATCTTCTCTGGGTTGGCCTCGATGCTGCAGTGCGAGACTAGGAAGCCGAGGAGCTTGCCGAAGGGGACTCCGAAGACGCACTTCTCCGGGTTGAGCTTGAGATTGACTCTGCGCAGGTTGGCAAATGTTTCCTGGAGGTCCGCGATGAGGGATCCAGCCTCACGAGACTTGACTACGATGTCATCAACGTAGGCCTCCACGTTCCTCCCCATCTGAGGCCCCAGCGTGATGCGCATTAGCCGCTGGAAGGTGGCACCCGTTCTCCTTAAACCGAAGGGCATGCAGACGTAACAATATATGCCGCAGGGGGTGATGAAGGCCGTCCTCTCCACATCTTCGGCCACCATCTTGATCTGATGATAGCCTGAGAAGGCATCCAGGAAGCATAGCAAATCGCACCTGGCGGTGGAATCCACGATCTGGTCGATGCGGGGTAGCGGAAATGGATCTTGAGGGCAGAACTTGTTGAGGCTGGTGAAGTCAACGCACATGCGCTCCTTGCCTCCCTTCTTGGGAACGACAACTGGGTTGGCGAGCCATTCAGGATGGCGCACCTCACGAACGACCCCAGCTTCCTGGAGCTTCTGAACTTCCTTGACGATGAAATCTTGCTTCTCTGGCGCCTGGCACAGTGCTTTCTGCTTGACGGGGCGTGCATTGGGCCACACCGCTAAGTGGTGCTCGATCACCACCCTCGGCACACCGGACAACTCAGATGCTTTCCAGGCAAAAACATCCAAGTTTGCCCAAAGGAAGGTGACGAGCGCGCTTTCCTATGCAGGAGGGAGGCCTGTGCCGATGGTGAAGGCAGGGCCGGAGCCGCTGCCGTCCACCAACACCTTCTTCGTCTCGGCGCGGTCCTGAGAGAACAGCTGCTTCTTCTTTGCGGGCGCAGGCTCAGGAGGCTTTGTCGCGTCCTCGTCGGCCGGGTGCGCGACCGCGGCGGCCTTGTAGGCAAGCTCGAGGGTGCTGGCCGCGTCATTCTCTTCACAGGTGACGGTGATGATGCCACTGCAGCCGGGCATCTTGCGGATGTTGTAGGCGTGATGGGTGGCCGCCATGAACTTGGTGAGAGCTGGGTAGCCCAAGATGGCGTTGTAAGGCAGGCCGATGTGCACGACGTCGAAGTTAATGAGCTTGGTGTGGTAGTTCTTGCGGGTGCCGAAGGTGACGGGGAGGCGCACTTGCCCTAGAGGGATGCTGGAGCCATCGGTCACTCCGGAGAAGGGCCTGGTCGGCATCAGCTGGTCGTAGGGCACCTGGAGCGTCTCAAAGGTCTCAATGGAGATCACATTGAGGCCGGCGCCCCCGTCGATGAGGGTCTTGGTGACCGCAACGTTGCTGATGGTGGGGGTGCACAGCATGGGGAGCGCGCCTGCGGAGGCCGTGGATTTGGGGTGATCCTTGGAGTCGAAGGTGATGGCGTACTGCGACCACTTGAGGGGTCGCGCGGCCTCGGGCCTTGGGAGGGCGGCATACACCCCGCGAGAGAGCTGCTTGAAGTGGCGGATGGACGCAGGGGCTTGGGACCCGCCAAGGATGCAGGCGACCGCGCAAGGCTCCTGGTAGCCCCCAGCGCCCTCATCAGGCCGGTTGATGTCGTTCCTCTAGGGTGGCGGCGGCAGCGGTGGAAGAGCGGCATTGCCCTGATGGTCTGCCTCACGAGGTTGGTTGTGCCAGATGGCCTCACGAGGCTGGTCGCGCCAACCCTGGCGGAAGTTGCCGCTGCCGTTGCGGCTGTCCCAATGGTTGCTGCTGCGGCCACCTCCAAGGCCGGCTCCGCGGCCATTGCGGTCGTCTCGGTGGCCTTGGCGCTTGTCGCGGAGCAGCTTGAGGTCCTGGCAATCTTCGGTGCTATGGGAGCACACGTTGTGGAAGGCGCAGAGCGGCCGACTGTCCTTCCTGGGCTCGTCGCGGTCACGGCCGTGCTTCTGCTCGGGCTCCGCCGCGAGCACAGCCGGAACCTTGCGCTTGACGTCCTTGCTCTTGGCCTTGGCGGCGTCGAGCGCCGCGTCGGGGTCATTGTGGATGAAGAGGCAGCCTTCCTCAGCCTTGGCGCACTTGTCGGCAAGATCGAGCAGCTCTACCACAGAGTCGAGCTCACTGTTGATGGCGAGCTTCTCGCGCATCTTGACGTCCATGACACCGGTGGAGAATGCAGAGATGATGGCCGCGTCGGAGGCGCGCGGGATCTTGTTGCGCACCTGGCTGAAGCACTAGATGTACTTGCGGAGGGTATCGTCCGGGCGCTGCCACACACGCCGCAGGTCGTTGATGGTGAGGGAGCGGTCCTATGTGCCCTTGAAGTTGGTGACAAACTGCCTGCAGAGCTTGGCCCATGAGGAGATGGACGCCTTGGGGAGATTCATGAGCTAGGAGTGCAGGCCGTCCTTGAGGGCCATGGGAAACCAGTTTGCCATGACCTTGTCGTCGCCGTTCGCCGCCTCGACGCTCAGCGCGTAGAGCTGAAGGAACTCTGTGGGGTTGGGAGTGCCGTCGTAGCGCGGAGGCAGCTCAGGCTTGAACTTCGCGGGTCAGACCATGCGACGCAGCTCGCGAGTGAAGGCGCGGCAGCCCACACCGCTTGAGGGGACGCCACCAGCGAGGGCGGCGCGGTTTTGATGCCCAGCCGACGCGACGTCTTGAATGGCCTGGTCCTGGCGCCGGCGCTGCCGGTCGAGGAGCACACGCGCATCAGGGGGCGTGCGGCGAATGATCTGGCAGCTGGCCTCGTCTCGGTCCAGCGAGGACGCGCCACGGGACGGCTCGCGAGCCCGCGCGCCGCGCTGAGGCCCGCCGTGCTCGTCGCGCAGAGGAGGCTACGGCGGACTGCGAAGCGAGCGGGAAGGCGCCGGAGCATCCCCGGCGGCGTTGACGAGCTCGACGATGCGACCTGGCCAGGCGTCGTAGCCGGCGTCAGCTGGACGGTAATGGAGCTGCTCGCGCGCAATGTGCAACGAGGCCTGCGGGTTCGGCGGCCTGTGGTGGGCGAGGGAGGAGGCAGTGGCGGTGTGGCCGTTCGCCTGCACGGAGGGGTGCAGGGAGGAGTCCTGCTGCTCGCGGGCAGCGGGGTCGGTGGCGGTAGCAGCCTCGGCTTCGGGGCGGCGGCGATTGCCGCGGGCCACTGGCTCCATCTGAGCCCCGTGGCCAACCCTGCACTCGGCGCGCTCGCGACATGCGTCGGCCATGGGGTTGGTGGAGCAGAGGGCGGAGCGGAAGAACAGTAGCGCACCCCTACCTGGCGCGCCAAAATGTCGGAAGTCGGGCTCCGTGGACCCAAAGGTTCGAACACTGGTGTGAGCTCGTTCTACCACTTCGTCTCCTACCATGGCTAAGCGACGGCGAGGCTACGGCGAGAGCGCGCTAGCAAGGGATGGACCGTATACTCAGCGGTTTACCCAGGTTCGGGCCATCTTGCGGTGTAAGACCCTACTCCTGCTTGGTTGGTATTGCTCTGGTGCGAGAGAGAGAGTACAAGGTCGAGGGTGATGGGAATCGGGATCGATCTACAATGGCTGCTCTGCCCCCCTTATACCCGCATCGGTCCTCTTCCCCCTTGAAACTTAGGCGGGAAGGGCTGCCACAATTGGCGGGTTTTGAAAGGGGACAGGCGCTCAGGCTATCCTGACTAAAGGCGGTCTTCGCCTGCCAAAGAGTGATCCATGACGCGCCGGTGGGCTCGGTGATGACCTCCGCCCTGCGCGCCCGCCGTCTTGGTCTTCCTTCGCCGATCGGGCAACCTTTGGGGTCGCTTTGGGGAGTAGATATCTGGCCCTGCTCCCTTAACACCAAAGAGGAAACCATCTTCAACCGCGCCTGCTGGCGCGGCCTCTGTCGCCGCTCGTCGCTGCACGCGTCACCCACGTGATGGGCCCCAGACCATGCGGCTCCGCTGAACGGCCTTCGTCTTGTGCGTCCTCGGGAGGGGGCCTCGGGAGGCCACCTTAGGAGGTCGCCTCGCGAGAGGACATCGCAAGGCCGCTGGTGGAGGTGCTGAGCCTCACTCGCCCTCTCCCTGAGGATGGGACCTCGGGAGGCCAAGGCCTCATGAGGAGCCCTGGTGAGGTGCTTGGTGATGATGGCCTGCTGGGCCCACGCCAGGCGTTGCGCCCTGGGCCAAAGGCAGACGGGCTTGGATACCCCGGGTTCCGTGGGCCCGACAACCTGGTCCGATAACCTCGGCCAGTAGTATGGGACACTCCTCGAAGTTTATCCGAGGAGGCGGAATCCGAAGGCCGGCTGACAGAGTTTGGATACACGGATTGAAAAAAAAAGACATAAATACTTCGGTACATAAAGTCATACAAAGTTTTCACGCGCGGTCTAGCCCATCTATTAGGGTGTCCAATGCACAATCCTTCTGCGAGAATCGCACCGCAGGCATTACACTGTCATATGCTTGGCTAGCGGGTATTTCCTTCCCGTCAGACCCCATGGGCCCCACTTCTGCTAATTCCGTCGTCTACAGACTAGTGTAGTGGGTCTTCACCATGGCCCAGGCCTCCCTCGCACCTTCTCGGCAAGCTGATACTTTCCAAGCCTGGATCCAGCACCGAGCTCTCTTAAGCTGTTCGGTTAGCAGGGCCATATCCTCGGGGACCGGCACCTCGGGCCATAAATCCCGGTGCACATCCTTCATTGATTTCCATGCCCTTTCGTGCACCTCGGATAGACGAACGGCCATGTCTTCGGACATCGGACCCCGAGATTCCGGAGGAAGGCTAGACAAAGAAGCTGCCAAACAAAATAACATTCGCATGACAAATCACCTCGGACAAGTTACATGACAAGCGTTCCTCGAGATTTATAACTTACCATAAATCATGTCGTCCATTTGCCGATTCTTTGCTTCCACAACAGCGATGCGAGCTTTTAAGCTCTCAATCTCCTGGGCCTGGCGGGCGTTCTCAGCCCTAAGCACATTCACGTTATCCACTTTTTGAGTAACGACGTGTTGATTTGCCCGACGTTGCACTTCAGCATATGCCAGATCCTCACGGGCGTGCTTCAGGTCTCTTTCAAGATGGCCTAGGGCTTCTGCTGCCACAAGGGATTCTGGCGTCAACTCTATTTTCATTGGTATTACCCAATTCAAGCACAAAGCACTTACCGTGCGTCTCTCTGGTGAATTTCTTCACCTGTTCAACCTCGAACAAAGCCGCGTCAAGCTGCACCTTTGTATGCGCCAACGCCGAGGTCAATTGCTCGTTCTTCAAACGAGCTTCCTGTTCATGACATTGAATGCTGGTTCGTATTTAAGTCTTGATTCCACCCCAGGGGCTCGTACCAAGCCTTAGGGGCTACTACCATACTTGGTAGTCATATTTGTCTTTAAACCTTACCCGCAGCCCCCGTGACAAGACGTCCAGCGATTCATCAAAGGCACCTCGGGTTGCCCCGAGGTATGCATCCACCGCGCTGAGAGCACTGAACTCCCTATCCGAGAAAGACGGATTGTTCAGAGAAGCTTTTTGCCGGCGATAATTCACGGCGCATTGAATCTCGGATGGAGTGGCCGATGTCGCCGAGTCCTCGGGCTGGGCGGCTCCGGGGTCAATTCCCGCGGGATTTCGGGCATCTGTTTCCTTGGGCAGGGCCGTGGCTCCCTCGGCCTCCACATGTGCTGTGGTGGATGAAGGTTGTCTGCAAATAATTTGGGAGGTTAAAATCCGAAGTGTGTTTGCAGCAACATAGATCAAAGTATTACCCGGTGATGGAGGAGGCACTTTCGCCTGCCCCCGTGACCTCGGCTTGAACTTCTTGTACTTCTGGCGGAGCCCTTTCCAGTGAAGTCGTTTCTCTGCGTAGGCGTTGGGAGCGCCAACCCTTAGGAGGAGAAGTCAGATGGCTGGGGGCTGGAGGACGAGGGACTCTCTTTCGTTTAGAGGAAGGGAGTGTTACCAATGAGGCTGGCCTCGTCCCCGGCGTGTCAGGGATGACCGCTACCTTTGAGCCGTCAAGCCTCTCCAGGAAAAAACTCCTCCCTTCATAAATAAGGCCCAGGTCTTCGTCCTCGTTGTAAAGAGGGTCTTCCGCGCGACAGTGCATCTCCGGCTCAGGGGCCGGATGTTGGAGGTATGCCCTAGAGGCAATCATGTATGATGATATTTCCGATGTGTTTATGAACCGATGTAGTCCTCGGATGTTATCAATGATACTTGTTGACAAGTACGTGACTTGTCTGTGAGATCTTGTGTTGTATGATACATCCTAAAATGGTCCCTAGTCGTAAGTAACATGTGGGCACACGTCGGACTAGACTAGCATGCAATACGGTGGATGGTTTTGTCTCACTAGCCATGAAGCATGTGATGCTTCCGAACTACATGGATCTGATCGGATCCGAGATAGGATACGGGTGACCGGATCCGAGCTCGGATGGATATCGGATTGGACAGACCCAACTATGAGACACAGTGATAGGTCATCTGTGAGTCTCTAGTACACATACGTTCTGTGTCCTCGGACCTGAGCTGACGCATGTGCTCGGGATGGTGACCGACCTGCTTTGGGCCGACCAAATGCTGCTCCGTAACTGGGTAGTTATAAAGGTAGGTTTCGGGCTTGTCCAGACCCATGCTGCGAGACATGGTTAAGCAAGATGGGATTTTCCCCTGCAATGAGGAGAGATATACTCTGGGCCCCTTGTGTGATCCGACTTGTATAAGCATGGCCATGCGACGAAGATTATGAGATAATCCGAGGTGTTGGTCGGATTCACTGAAACAAGAGAGAGGTCGGGCTGTAACAGGGATGGCCACATCGCCTTGAGCCCGACAACGTATATCGTGTGGCAAAGGGAACGGAAGTGTGACGTACAGGTTCGCCAACCGGCTTCATAGTCTACTTGGTGGTCGGCACGCCTTGCTAGAGGCCGCTACTTGCCGAGCAGGTCGGAGGTGATCCGAACTGCGACCAAGCCGACTTGAACCTAAGGGGTCGCGCGCTTAAGGGAAGGAACCTACGAGGTCGGATCCGAGGACACTTCGGATGAGATCCGAGCTGGACTTGGATCATGACCGAGTAGACTTTGGGCTTTAGGATCTGTGTGAGGCCCAAGTGTTGAGCCCACGACGGATGCCTATATATAGTGGAGGTACAGCACGCTTATCAAGGTTGATCGCTTTGGCGTCGTCATTAGGGCTTTGCATGTGTTGCAACTAGCCACCTCCACGTGCCACAGGCTATGTGATCGGACCTAGCAGTCCGCCGCATAGCGTTCCTCCCGCACGCGCGGATACCATTAGAGGTGGTGCAATTGTGCCACTCCAGCGAACCTGTTCGTGGGACTTGGTGATCGGCTGTACGTGGGAGATCGATGAGGAGGAGACGACTCCGGTGATGCGCTGCCACGACTCTACTTCCGCTGCACGGCACTGCGCGTCTAGTGGTAATGATCTGTGATCCATCTCTGTTAGCATGTTCCTGGTTGTTCTCCGGGTAGGAAAATTTTAATTTGCAGTCGACGCACCCTACCGTAGAACCCAACAGTGGTATCAGAGCCTCTGTTATAGGATTTGGATTCAGATCGTATGCATATTAGATATGTGGAGGCAGCAGATGAGATCTGTTGTCATTTAAGAGATCGGCTATGTGCACGGTTGATGAGATCAATTGCACAAGGGATCGTTGAGGCTATGTTTTCTGACGATCGGAATCGATGAGGTCGTGACACAACATACCCCTACCTGTCGGTTTCCGCCATCGGGGTTAATAGTGAAACGTAAATCCGATTCGGATTCGTGATGATCGATGAGATCGGTCTGATCGGAAAATTCGGCGTGATCGGAGTACAGATCTGATCTGTGATTTCCAAAAACGTCGGGACCGCCGTTTGCGTAGCGCCATAGATTTCGTACATGTTCACTCAAACCGGTAGAATGCGATTCTATGCATAACTTTGTTTTACAGGTTTGATGTGAATAGTATGGCTCATGTGTATGTGATGCATGTGTGTAAATTATACATGGCCTGCACGTCATGATTTGTCAGCCGGCAGGAGCCAAAGTGTTGTCATTATAATGTATAATGACCCGCGTGTCGACTTGTGATTCTCTGTAAATTCATTACTAGTTGTAGTAGTTGGAGGACAGAGATCAAGTCGCTGCTCGGATAGAGATCCGAGGTGGTGTTCCGGTATGACAAGATGGAGCCGACCTGGTCCTCGGAGTTGGAGCCGACCTGGTCCACGGACGTCCATGAAGGAGCCATACTATTTCACAATATTTATTTATTTGTGATTGATATTGCTTCTTGTCTTCTACACATGTTAAAAATGGTAGAAAGATCCCTCGTTAATATCAAGCAAATTGCCATCCCCGATGTTGCACCTTCGCACGTCAAGTACGTCTAGTAGTGGGCTCATAAAATTGGGGTGCTGCTAGGTGTCCTTGAACTGAAGGGTTCGTGTCGGACACGGACATGCACTGCATCAGGTTAACTTGACAAGGCTATCAAAACGGTTTTGGGCCTTGTGGCAAAAGAGGTCGGGAGCCGTAGTATAAGATACCAACCCAGCCGACAGGAGTCGTATAGAGATACGATTAGCAAAGAGTTGCTTACCGGATAGCCACTTCGGCTAGCAGTGATGCTAAAGCTCACTAGTCGGATTGCACTACTCGGATCCTGGATCACTGGAAGTTGCAGAGGGACGTCAACTTCAGTGGGAGTATATCTATTTAGGCTTGATTTACTCTACATAAACATAGTGCTTAGTGTTTGCGTATTTTTCTGTTGTAGATCAATGGCACCACCTGCTCAACCCAACTTTGCATTGAAATCAATCTTGGAAAAGGATAAACTTAATGGAACAAATTTTACCACCTGGTATAGAAATTTGAGTATTGTTCTCAAGCATGATAAGAAGGAACATGTTCTAGAGAATCCACTTCCAGATGAACCTGCCGTGAATGCTAATGCCACAGCAAGGAATGCCTACCAGAAACTCGTTGATGATTCAACGGAGATCAACTGTCTGATGCTGGCTTGTATGAAGCCCGATTTGCAACAGCATTTCCAAAACGTTGAGGCTTTCGATATGATCGAGAATCTCAAGAGCATGTTTCAGATGCAGGCTAGGACCGAAAGGTTCAATGTCTGGCGATCCTTGATGGATTGTAAGCCGAAGGAGGGTGATCCACTGAGCCCGCATGTGATCAAGATGATCGGATACGTGCAAGCTTTGGAACGCTTAGGCTTCCCGCTCTTGGATGAGCTGGCTACCGATGCAGTTCTGGGTTCTCTTCCAGCTAGCTATGGGATGTTCATTTCGAACTATCATATGCATGGCATGGATAAGAAGCTCACTGAACTGCATGGGATGCTTAAGGTGGCAGAGCAGGGTATTAAGAAAGGCACGCATCAAGTGTTGATGGTGCAGAATTTGGGCAAGTTCAAGAAGAGTTGGTCCAAGAAAAAGGCTAAGGCAAAGGGCAAGGAGAAGGAATCTGTTCCGAGCTCTTCCGCTACGCCGAAGTCTAGACCGGATTCGGGAACTATTTGGTATCACTGCAAAGAGACCGGTCACTGGAAGAGGAACTGTAGCAAGTGGCTTGCCGAGCATGGCAAGAAGGCCGGAAGTGCGACTTCGGGCAAAGGTACACTTGTTACATATGTTATAGACATTTACCTTGCCGACATACCTAGTAGCTCTTGGGTATTTGATACCGGATCGGTTGTTCATATTTGCAACTCGATGCAGGGGCTGGTAAGAACTAGGCGTGTGTCACAAGGGGAGATTGACATCAGGGTCGGCAACAAAGCAAGAGTTGCTGCGTTGGAGGTCAGCACGATGCAACTCCAGCTACCTTCCGGATTCATTTTGGAATTGAATAATTGTTATTATATTCCTGCACTTAGTCGGAACATTATTTCTGCCTCATGCTTGATGAGTCAGGGTTATGAATTCAATTTAAAGGACAATGGTTGTTCGATATCTTTGAATGGAATGTTCCACGGCTATGCACCCATAGTTGATGGGTTATTTATTTTGAATCTGGAATCTGAACCTGTCTATAATATGAATGTCAAGAGGCATAAGCCTAATGAGATAAATCCAACATACTTCTGGCATTGCAGGCTTGGACACATTAGTCTGAAACGCATGAAGAAGCTCCATGATGATGGGCTTCTAACTTCGTCTGACTTCGGGTCGTTCGAGACATGTGAATCATGCCTCCTCGGCAAGATGACTAAGTCACCTTTTGCAAAGAGTTGCGAAAGGGCGTCCGAGCTGTTGGAACTGATACACAATGATGTGTGTGGTCCAATGAGCACAACTGCCAGAGGTGGCTATCAGTACTTCGTGACTTTTACTGTGACAGCCCAAGACCGAGACCTCCACTATTTTATATTATGTCCATGCTTGGATGCTATGTTGTGGTTGTTGTGGCTCCATTTTATTGTTTTATTTGCATCATGCATCATGATCATCATTCTTTGTTGTTTGCATACTTAATTTTCGTGTTGTGCTCTTGTGTGAACTCCTTCTCCTCATCTTATTTTCCATTGCATCTTGTTCATTTCCATTTATACCACCATCAAGTGCAAGACCCTCCATCACTAGCTTCTCCCTTCCAATTTCTCCCATTTATTGCAAGTGGCATTTTTCTGTCCCGGATAAATGTTCACTATGTTCCTAAAACTCCTAAACCATGCCAAGATCCTCTCTTCCAAATTTCAGACTATTGGGAATTATTTTGGTCAGATTCAAAATTCACGCAAGTTTAAATTAAATTCAAACTTGTCTAAATTTTCTATCTTTAAAATTACCAAACCCAATTTTATTAAATTGGGCATAATTCCAGGTTTCCAGATATATTTTTGTCTCTCCCGAATTCCCCTTTTAACTCCCTGTGCATTTCTCGTTGTGGTTCTGCTTTATTTGAATGGAAAAGGAAATGCCAGGGGAGAGAGAGAGGAAGCCCAGCCGCATGCAGCCTCCAGCCGGCCCAACCTCCCCTAGGCCCAGCCGCTCCCTCCTGATCCCTATAACCCTAGCTAGCGATCCCCTCTCTCCTCTCGATCTCCCTCACTCCCTCCCGCGCGCCGCCACCCACGCGCAGAACACAGGAGAGGCGTGGCCTCGTTCCCGATCCCGCTACCTCCGGTGCCCATCGCGCGCCCAACCACCGGCCCGCCGTCGGCGACCAGCGCCGGCCTCCTCTGGCCGTCCCTTCGCCCGCGCCATGCCCCATGCGTGCCCCTTCGCCTCCCGTGCGGGCGCGCACGCCTCACAGACCCTAGCGCTGCCGCTCTGCTCCGCGCCTGCTCGTCCTTGTGCCGTCGTCCCCGCGCACTTCCTCCTCGGCTCGGCCCTGAGCCACGGGGTCCATCCAGGGCGCCGCCTCCTGCAGCCACAGGTCATCACGCCGGCGACCACCTTGTCTGGTCGCCACCTTGCACCAGCGCCGCGACTTCCTCCTCTGCTCGCGAGCCCCTGCTTCGTTGCCGCGCCTCCCGTGGCCTCGCCGCCTCGACCGCGCACCAGCAGCACATCCACCTCCACTGCCCGAGCCCCTTCTCTTCGGCCTCTGCTCAAGCCGGCTAGCCACCGCATCCACGCAGTCGTCCTTCGGATGCATCCATTTTGTTTTGCCCTTTTGGATACCGTCGCCCGAAGCCTTTTGTGCCGTTTTGCATTGCACACCAAGTCCCTCATCGCCAAGACCGGAGACCGCTACCGCCAAGTGCCCCGAACGATCTACGCCGTCGTGCCTGAGTACCACTACGGCAAGTGTACCTCTACGTTCTGGATGCACCAAGTACCACTACCGTCGCGAGAACGACTACTTCGCTCGAAGCTCGAACCATCCCGAATGAATGCTTCGAAGGTATAACCGCCGAGATGACTGCCCGAGAACAATGCATGTTTTGTATGAGATGCTCGTGTTCGCTCCATGCCCGAATTGATACTTGCACGTTCCTTGTTGCCATGCCATCGACCCGTGGGACACCCGGTAATCGGGATTACTCCCCGTTGCTTTTGCACATTCCGCACGTCCTATGTTTCTTTTGCACCGGTTCCTCCACGAGTTGCCGGATTATCGGAATGTTGCCGTGGCATCATTTCTGTTTTTCGCCGCCGTGACACCCCTTTCTTTCCGCCATGGCGTCAATGCTTCATATCATAATATGCCATCATTTTCATAAAATTGCATTCAACTTGAACATGTCATCCGCATCATGATAATAACATTTAAAATGTTTTAAATTGTTGTTTGTATTAATTTTGCTAAATGACATGTTAAAATGGTTTATTTCATATCTAAATAACCGTAGCTCCGAATTAAATGAACTTTACATGTAAATGGTGTAGAAAAATGTGTAGATTAACATGGTGCACTTTCTTTTCCTGGTTAACAACTTTAAAATTGTGTTTTAGGCAGAACAGTACCAAATTCGAAATTCACATATGGGGATTTTTCGGAATTATTATGTGTTGTTTCCGGCCTCATTTAAATTGCCTAAATAGATACTTTAATTATGCTTCACCTCTTGCCATGTTTAACAACATTTAATCTTGTTGGGCACATAAACGGGAGTGAATTAAGTAACTGTTTGTGGAGTTTCGTCAATATGCAACTCGTTGCATATTGAGCTTCACTTAATGTGTAGTAGTTGTTTGTTGCATCTTTGCCATGCCATGCTTCATTAAACCTGACATGCATCATACTTGGCTGTGCATTATGCCATGATTATGTTTGTGTGTTTACCATGTTGTTTGCTTCTTTCCTGTTGTGCTTCTTCTCGATAGTTCCGGTTTCGTTGCGATTGTGAGGATCCGTTCGACTACGCGTGTTCGTCTTCTTCATGGACTCGATCTTCTTCCGAGCATGATTTCAGGCAAGATGATCATGACCTTGGATATCTTTACTATCTTTGCTTGCTAGTTGTCTCGATGCTATCGCTATGTCGCGCTTCCTACCACATATATGTCAGCCTCCCATATGCCATGATATAGCCTCTAACCACCCTTACCCAGCAAACCGTTGTTTGGCTATGTTATCGCTTTGCTCGGCCTTTTTTTCTTATAGCGTTGCTAGTTGCAGGTGCAGTTGCAGGTTGTTCCATGTTGGGACATGGATATGTTGGCATATCACAATATCTCTTATTTAATTAATGCATCTATATACTTGGTATTGGGTGGAAGGCTCGGCCTTTTGCCTTGTGTTTTGTTCCACTCAAACCGCCCTAGTTTCCGTAATGCTGGTGTTATGATCCATGTTTAGCGTTCCTAACATGCTCAGGGGAATGGGACCCTCTTGACAGTTCACTTTGAATAACTGCTTCCAGCAAGGCCCAACATTGGTTTTAACATTTGCCAACATAATAATACTGAAATTAATTAATTAATGCATAGGGGCTGATCACCTTGAGGATTCTTTTAATTCCACATAATACAGGTGGGCCAGTGCCGATGGTGTTGGTCCGAATCGGGTAGACTGCGGGGCCACCATGGGGAAACTCGAGGTTTTGGTACCTGTAGGATGTCCCATCCGGTCGTGGCCTGAGACGAGATACGCGCGGCTACTATCAGGGTGTCGGCACGCCGGGAGGTCTTGCTGGAATTGTGTTACCATTGTCGAAATGTCTTGTGCACCGGGATTCCGAGGATACTTTGGGCTATCTCGAGGTTGAGGTATTCCCACTGCAGCTTGTGTAGGCTTATGATGAGCAAGGTTGGAACACCCCTGCAGGGTTAAATCTTACGCGAAGCCGTGCCCGCGGTTATGTGGCACTTGGATATTTATAACCTACGGTTGTAGAGAACTTGACACTAAATCCTAATTAAAATACACCAACCGTGTGCGTAACCGTGACTGTCTCTTTTCGAGGAAGTTCGAGAAGAGAACACGGTGGGGTTATGTTTGACTCGTAAGTAGGTGTTCAGGATCACTTAGTGATCATTTGTAGTTTGCGACCGTTTTGCGTAGATGCTCTCCTTATTCTTGTACTCGTAAGTTAGCCACCATATAAGGCTTAGTGCTTGCTGCAACCTCACCACCTTACCCTTCCATACCCATTTAAGCTTTGATAGTCTTGCTACCCATGGTTATGGGATTGCTGAGTCCTCGTGGCTCACAGATTACTACAACAACAGTTGCAGGTACAGGTGATGCGATGTCTTGACGTGAGAGCGATGCTTGTTTGCTTTTGGAGTTCTTCTGCTTCTTCTTCGTCGATCTGGGGATAGGTTCCTGGTCGGCAGCCTGGGCTAGCAGGGTGGATGTCATTCTTCTTTTCGTTTGATTTCATCCGTAGTCGGATGCTGCCCTTCTGTATGATGTTTGTTATGTATTGATGTATTCATGTGATGATTGTATGTATTTGTTTGTATCCCCATCTATTATGTATGTGGTACGATGTAATGATATCCACCTTGCAAGCATCTCCAATATGCGTTTTCTACTCTTGGTGGGGCCTCCGAGTTCCTCGAGAATAGGATCGCATATTGGGCGTGACATTTACCGATGACTTGAGTAGATATGGATATATCTATTTGATGAGGCACAAGTCAGAAACTTTTGAAAAGTTCAAGGAGTTTCAGAACGAGGTTGAAAATCAGCTCGACAAGACTATAAAGCTTCTACGATCTGATCGTGGAGGTGAGTACATGAGCCAGGAGTTTGATAATCATCTGAAAGGCCGAGGTATAGTACCTCAACTCACACCTCCGGGTACACCACAGAGAAATGGCGTATCGGAACAGAGGAATCGTACCTTGTTAGACATGGTCCGATCTATGATGAGCAAATCGGATTTACCCTTGTCATTCTGGGGATACGCTCTAGAAACTGCAGCTTTTACACTCAACAGAGTACCATCAAAATCCGTAGACAAGACACCACATGAGATGTGGACTGGGAAGAGCCCCAAGCTGTCTTTTCTAAAGATTTGGGGTTGTGAAGCATTTGTCAAGTGACTCATGTCAGACAAGCTTACACCCAAGTCGGATAAGTGCATATTTGTGGGATATCCGAGGGAAACCTTGGGATATAGCTTCTACAACCGCGAAGAGAACAAAGTGTTTGTTGCTCGGAACGGGGTCTTCCTAGAGAAAGAGTTTCTCGGACGGGAAGCCAGTGGGAGGCAGGTGCAACTCGAAGAAATACGAGAACCACTTGGGGATAGCTCGGCTGGTGATGTGATCATACCGGAGTCTGTCAGGGAACCCGAGGTGGAAGCAGCACCACAACCACGGAGGTCGGAAAGATTGCGCAGAGTGTGCGATGTGCTGTTGCTAGAAAGCGACGAGCCGGCTACGTATGCGGAAGCGATGGTGAGTCCGGATTCCGAGGAGTGGCTGGAAGCCATGAGATCTGAGTTAAAGTCCATGGATCACAATCAAGTCTCGGACTTGGTTGACGTGCCACCTGGCGTCACTGCCATTGGTTGCAAATGGGTCTTTAAGAAGAAAACCGATGTGGATGGAAATGTTCAGATCCACAAAGCTCGAGATATGGCAGATGGATGTCAAAACGGCTTTCCTTCACGGAAATTTAATCGAGGACGTGTATATGATACAGCCCGAGGGTTTTGTCGATCCGACTAGTGCTGGTAAGTTATGCAAGCTCAAGAGATCCATTTATGGATTGAGACAAGCATCTCGGAGCTGGAACATTCGTTTTGATGAGGTTGTTACAGACCTCGGATTTATCAAAAGCGAAGAGGACGCTTGTTTATACAAGAAGTTGAGTGGGAGCTCGGTAGTGTTTTTGATCCTGTATGTGGATGACATACTACTGATCGGAAACAATGTTTCGATGCTGAACTCGGTCAAAGAATCATTGAATGGAAAGTTTTCGATGAAGGACCTCGGGGAAGCAGCTTACATATTGGGCATTAAGATCTATAGAGATAGATCGAGGAGACTACTCGGCTTGAGCCAGTGCACGTACATAGATAAAGTGTTGAAACGGTTCAACATGAGTGAGGCCAAGAAAGGGTTCTTGCCACTCTCACATGGTATAAGGCTGAGCGAGACTGAGAGTCCTTTGACATCTGATGAGCAAAGCAGGATGAGCCGGATACCGTATGCCTCGGCAGTCGGATCCATCATGTATGCCATGATATGTACCCGGCCTGATGTTGCTTTTGCAATAAGCTTAACGAGCAGATACCAGGCAAACCCCGGTGAGGCTCACTGGGCGGCGGTGAAGAATATTCTAAAGTACCTGAAAAGGACTAAAGAAATGTTTCTAGTTTATGGAGGTGAGGAGGAGCTCATCGTAAAGGGTTACGCCGATGCTAGTTTCCAAACCGATCAAGATGATTGTCGATCATAGTCCGGATTCGTGTACATCATGAATGGAGGAGCAGTGAGCTGGACCGGTTCCAAGCAAGATATGGTGGCCGATTCCACAACAGAAGCCGAATACATTGCGGCTTGTGAAGCTGCAAAGGAAGGTGTTTGGATCCGGAACTTTCTGGATGATCTTGGTGTTTTCGCAACCTCGGTAAAACCGTTGGACCTTTATTGTGATAATTCTGGTGCCATCGCACAAGCCAAGGAGCCAAGGAACCATCACAAGACCAGACACATAGATCGGAAATATCACCTGATACGTAAGATCGTAAAGAGTGGTGATATAGAATTATGCAAAATTCACACGGATGCAAATGTTGCAGATCCGTTGACTAAGCCACTTCCACAACCCAAGCATGAGGGGCATATTAGAGCCATGGGCATACGATACTTGTTTGATTGAATCTAGTGCAAGTGGGATACTGTTGGAGGTATGCCCTAGAGGCAATCATGTATTATGATATTTCCGATGTGTTTATGAACCGATGTAGTCCTCGGATGTTATCAATGATACTTGTTGACAAGTACGTGCCTTGTCTGTGAGATCTTGTGTTGTATGATACATCCTAAAATGGCCCCTAGTCATAAGTAATTTGTGGGCACACGTCGGACTAGACTAGCATGCAATACGGTGGATGGTTTTGTCTCACTAGCCATGAAGCATGTGATGCTGCCAAACTACATGGATCTGATCGGATCCGAGATAGGATACAGGTGACTGGATCCGAGCTCGGATGGATATCGGATTGGACAGACCCAACTATGAGACACAGCGATAGGTCATCTATGAGTCTCTAGTACACATACGTTCTGTGTCCTCGGACCTGAGCTGACGCATGTGCTCGGGATGGTGACCGACCTGCTTTGGGCCGACCAAATGCTGCTCCGTAACTGGGTAGTTATAAAGGTAGGTTTCGGGCTTGTCCAGACCCATGCTGCGAGACATGGTTAAGCAAGATGGGATTTGCCCCTCCGATGAGGAGAGATATACTCTGGGTCCCTCGTGTGATCCGACTTGTATAAGCATGGCCATGCGATGAGGATTATGAGATAATCCGAGGTGTTGGTCGGATTCACTGAAACGAGAGAGAGGTCGGGTTGTAACAGGGATGGCCACATCGCCTTGAGCCCGACAACGTATATCGTGTGGCAAAGGGAACGGAAGTGTGACATACAGGTTCGCCAACCGGCTTCATAGTCTACTTGGTGGTCGGCACGCCTTGCTAGAGGCCGCTACCTGCCGAGCTGGTCGGAGGTGATCCGAACTGCGACCAAGCCGACTTGAGCCTAAGGGGTCATGCGCTTAAGGGAAGGAACCTATGAGGTCGGATCCGAGGACACTTCGGATGAGATCCGAGCTGGACTTGGATCGTGACCGAGTAGACTTTGGGCTTTAGGATCTGTGTGAGGCCCAGGTGTTGAGCCCATGACGGATGCCTATATATAGTGGAGGTACAGCACGCTTATCAAGGTTGATCGCTTTGGCGTTGTCATTAGGGCTTTGCATGTGTTGCAACTAGCCACCTCCACGTGCCACAGGCTGTGTGATCGGACCTAGCAGTCTGCCGCATAGCGTTCCTCCCGCACGCGCGGATACCATTAGAGGTGGTGCAATTGTGCCACTCCGGCGAACCTGTTCGTGGGACTTGGTGATCGGCTGTACGTGGGAGATCGACGAGTAGGAGACGACTCCGGTGACGCGCTGCCACGACTCTACTTCCATTGCACGGTACTGCGCGTCTAGTGGTAATGATCTGTGATCCATCTCTATTAGCATGTTCCTGGTTGTTCTGCGGGTAGGAAAGTTTTAATTTGTAGTCGACGCACCCTACCGTAGAACCCAACACCGGACTGCTTACACCCTCGAGCCAACGCCTCCACCTCTGTTCAAGGACCAATGTGTAGCGGGTTAATGTTAAAGATCCCGAGGTAAACAAAAGAACTCGGAAGGGAGACTTACTATGTCAGCAGGATTGTTGTATGATAGCCCGTCTTGGAACTGACGCTTAGCGAACTCCTCCGCGGATCCTTGGTACATGCTGGCCAGTACGGCTCCGAGGGTCATTTGGTCCATAAAAGCTCCCTTGATGGATCGGGAGGCGTCGTTGGACCAATTATACTCGCACAATAAGTGCTGACTCTGCCGGAGGGGTTGGACTCTTCGGTCTAGGGCCACCGCCATCACATCCATGATGGTGAGGCCAACGCTCGACAGTAGCTTCACTTTGGCTGCTAGACTGGTCATGGCTTCATCTTCCTCTTGTGCCAAGCTCTGCGGCCTCCAGCTGTAACGTTTCCTCGGTGGATCCAATGAGAAGGGCGGGAGGCCTGGCCGGGCTGGCTCGTACAGCGGGACGTCCTTAATATAGAACCACTCATAAGGCCAGTAATCGGCGTCCTCCCGAGGTGTTCCCACTGGATAGCTAGTCTTGTCGACTCGGCAGACTTCGGCTCCTCCAACCTCGAATAGCTTGTTGGCCGAGGAGCGGGGCACGATACAAAAGTACTTTCGCCATAATCTGAAGTGCACCTGACAGCCGAGGTGTAGCTCGCAGAGCGCGATGAACCCCGCGATGTGCAATATCAAATTCGGGGAGAGATGGTGTAACTACAGCCCATAAAACTCCAGCAAGCCGCGGAGGAAAGGGTGGATTGGAAACCCTAAGCCGCAGAGGAGGAAAGGCACAAAGCATACCCGCTCGTCTCCTCGTGGCGAAGGGTAATTCTCGGCATGGGCTTGACCGTCGATGGACGTTAGTCCGGGATGGGTAGGGGCCAGATCCACATCTGGCAAGTAGCCTTGCGTCGCCAAGCGCTCTAATTGAAGGCGCGCGATGGAGCAGCTCCCCCAGTCCCCTCTATTAGGGCCGTGAGGATGCCTTGACGATCCTTCACCACTCGCCATTGTTCGGGCTCTTGAGCTTGGGCTGGGAAAGGGGGGGCGATTTTTTGCTGCGGTTGCGGATGCGTATTGCCGCTAGCAAAGTCTACGCGTTTATTAAGTAAGGGCAGAAGGGGCTAACGCTTCGACGTTTTTTCCATAAAGGGGCCCGATTCTCTAGATGTCACGATTCTCAAAATCTGAAATTGGGCCCCAACGGAATTTTAAGGGTTGGCCGAGGTCTTTAAGCCTGGTCGGAGAGTAAAGCACGGGAACTTGTCTATCGAGCCAAGACTCTGGAAATTGAAGGGCGTCGACTTCGGCATCGAAGACCAGTTCAGGGGCTACTGACGGTGACCTGGATTAAGGGGTGCTAACCTAGCCAGCCCGTCTGGTCGGTTGGGCCGATGGGCCCTCGTACGTGATCAAGATGGACTCCGGAGGCCGTACACTGGAAGCGTGATTGAAACTGTCTCTACCAAGGACTTGACGTATACTCCTAGATCTCTCCTGCCACCTCTCTCCTAGATACCGACTTTGTAACCCTAGATACCCTCCCTGGCGTGTATATAAGCCATAGGGTTTAGCCTGTAGAGGGGAGATCAACGCAATATCGCTCACCTAGCCCTAGAAGTTAGACACACATTATGATCTCGAGGTAGATCAACTCTGTATTCGGTACATCTCCATCAATATAAACAGAAGCAGGACGTAGGGTATTACCTCCATCAAGAGGGCCCGAACCTGGGTAAACATCATCTCCCTTGTCCTTGTTACCACCGATTCGAGATCCACAGCTCGGGACCCCCTACCCCGAGGTCTGCCGGTGTTGACACCGACAACCCTCCTCAGGGAGCGGGCGAGCAAGGCTCGGCATCTTCACCAGCAGCCTCGCGAGACCCTCTCGCGAGGCGACCTCCCGAGGCTCCCTCCCAAAGGCGCTCAAGACAAGGGTTGTTCGGTACGGCAGCGTGGTCTCGTGCCCATCACGTGGGTGATGCGCGTGGCGACGAACGGTGACAGACGCCGTGCCAGCAGGCGTGGATGAAGAGGGTTTCCCCTTTTGTGCTAAGGGAATAAGGCCAGGAATCCACTTCCCAAAGCAACCCCAAAGGTTGCCCGATCGGCGAAAGAAGACCAAGACGGCGGGTGCGCAGGGCGGAGGTCATCACTGAGCCCACCAGCGCGTCATGGATCATGCTTTTGCAGGCGAAGACCGCCTTTAGTCAGGATAGCCTGAGCGCCTATCCCCTTTCAAAACCCGCCAAGTGTGGCAACCCTTCCCGCCTAAGTTTTCAGGGGGAAGAGGACCAAGGCGGGTATAAAGGGACAGTGCTGCCATTGTGGTAGAGGATCGGCTCCTTCCTCTCCTGCCTTGTATGCGAGAACACCTTCTTGCTCGCTGCAATCCCAAACAAGCAGGAGGAGGGTTTTACACCGCAAGGTGGCCCGAACCTGGGTAAACTGCTGAGTCCACGGTCCGCCCTCGCTAGCGCGCTCTCGCCGTAGCTTTGCCGTAGTTAGGCTGTGGTAGAGGATGAGAGGTAGGAAAGAGCTCACCCCAGTGTTCGAACCTTTGGGTCCCCGGAGCCCCAACTCCGACATTTGGCACGCCAGGTAGGGGTGCGCTACCGTTCTTCTGCTCCATCCTCCACTCCACCAGCCCCATGGCCGACGCACGCCGCGAGCGCGCTGAGCGCAGGGCTGGCCGCGTGGCTCAGACGGAGCCGGTGGCCCGCAGCAACCACCGCCGCCCTGTCAAGACCGCAGCTGCTGCCGCCACCGACCCCGCCACCGACCTCCCTGCACCCCTCCGTGCAGGCGAACGGCCACACCGCCACGGCCTCTTCCTCCCTCGCCCATCGTGGGCCGCCGAACGCGCAGGCCGCGCTACTCATGGCGCGTGAGCTGCTCCGCTACCGTCCAGCTGATGCTGGCTACGATGCCTGGCTTGGTCGCATCACTGAGATCGTCAATGCTATCGGGGACACTCTGGCGCCTTCCCACTCGCTCTGCCCTCCGCCGTCTCGCGCTGGGGACCTGGCGCACGGTGCTCCCCCGCTGCCTCCTTTGCCTGACGGGCTCGGCGGGCCCCAGCGCAAGGCGTGGGCGCGTGAGCCGTCCCACGGCGCGACCTCGCCAGTCCGGGATGAGGCAAGCTGCCAGATCATCCGGCGCGCACCCCGAGCGGCAGCGCCAGTGACAGGACCAGGCCGTCCAGGAGGTCACGGCAGCTGGGCACCAGAACCGCGCCGCCCTCGCCGGCGGCGTCCCCTCAAGCGGTGTGGGCTGCCGTGCCTTCACCCGCGATCTACGTCGGGTGGTGTGGCCCGCGAAGTTCAAGCCTGAGCTACCTCCACGCTATGACGGCACCCACAACCCTGCAGAGTTCCTTCAGCTCTACATGCGGAGCATAGAGGCAGTGAACGGCGACGACAAGGTCATGGCAAACTGGTTCCCCATGGCCCTCAAGGACGGCCCATGTTCCTGGCTCATGAACCTTCTCGAGGCATCTATTTCATTGTGGGCCGAGCTCTGCAGCTAGTTCGTCGCCAACTTCAAGGGCACGCAAGACCGCTCCCTCACCATCAACAACCTGCGTCATGTGCGGCAGCGCCTAGATGAGACCCTCCGCAAGTACATCCAGCGCTTCAGCCAAGTGCGCAACAAGATCCCGCGCGCCTCCGACACAGCCGTCATCTCTGCGTTCTCCACTGTCGTCACGGACGTCAAGATGCGCGACAAGCTGGCCATCAACGATGAACTAGACTCAGTGCTTGAGCTGTTCGACCTCGCTGACAAGTGCGCCAAGGCTAAAGAAGGTCGCCTCTTCGTCCACAACAACCCCGATGCGGCGCCCGACGCTGCCAAGGCCAAGAACAAGGACGTCAAGCGCAAGGGCCCTGCCATGCTTGTGGCGGAGCCCAAGCAGAAGCGCGGCCGCAAACGCGACGAGCCCAGGAAAGACATCCGCCCGCTCTGCGCCTACCACAACGTGCGCTCCCATAGCACTGAAGACTGCCAGGAGCTCAAGCTACTCCGCGACAAGCGCCAGGGCCACCGAGACGACCGCAACGGCCACGGCACCGGCCGCGGAGGTGGCCGCGGCGGCAATCAATGGGTTAGCCGCAACGGCAACGGCAACTTCCACCAGGGCTGGCGCGATCAGCCACGTGAGGCCACCTGGCGCGACCAGCCTCGTGAGGGAAACCCTCAGGTAAATGCCGCTTTTCCGCCGCTGCCGCCGCCGCCCCGGAGGAACGACGCCAACCAGCCTGATGAGGGCGCTGGGGGCTACCAGGAGCCTCGCGCGGTCGCCTGCATCCTTGGCGGGGCTCAGGCCCCCGCGTCCAACCGCTACTTCAAGCAGCTCTCTCGCGAGGTGAATGCCGCCCTCCCGAGGCCTGACGCCGCGTGGCCCATCAAGTGGTCGTAGTACGCCATCACCTTCGACTCCAAGGACCACTCCAAGTCCACGGCCTGCACAGGTGCACTCCCCATGCTGTGCACTCCCACCATCAGCAACGTCGCGGTCACCAAGACCCTCATCGACGGAGGCGCTGGCCTCAACGTGATCTCCATCAAGACATTCGAGACGCTCCAAGTGCCCTATGACCAGCTGATGCTGACCAGGCCCTTCTCCGGAGTGACCGATGGCTCCACCATCCCTCTAGGTCAAGTGCGTCTCCCCGTCACCTTTGGCACCCGCAAGAACTACCACCCCGAGCTCATCGACTTCGACATGGCGCACATCGGCTTGCCGTACAATGCCATCTTGGGCTACCTAGCTATCTCCAAGTTCATGGCGGCGACCCACCACGCCTACAACGTCCTCAAGATGCCTGGTTGCAGCGGCATCATCACTGTCACCTGCGAAGAGAAGGACGCGATCTACTCCCTGGAGCACGCCTACAAGGCTACTGCCGCCGTGCATCCGGCTGACGAGGACGCGGCCGAGCCTCCAGAGGCTGTGCCCGCGAAGAAGAAGCAGTTGTTCTCTCAGGACCGCGCCGAGACGAAGAAGGTGTCGGTGGATTGCAGCGGCTCAGGCCCTGCCTTCACCATCGGCGCTGGCCTTCCTCCTGCATAGGAAAGCGCACTCGTCACCTTCCTTCGGGCAAACTCGGATGTTTTTGCCTGGAAAGCATCTGACTTGTCCGGTGTGCCGAGGGAGGTGATCGAGCACCACTTAGCGGTGTGCCCTAACGCACGCCCCGTCAAGCAAAAAGCACGGCGCCAGGCGCCAGAGAAGCAAGATTTCATCGTCAAGGAAGTTCAAAAGCTCCAAGAGGCTGGGGTAATCCGAGAGGTGCGCCATCCCAAATGGCTCGCCAACCCAGTCGTCATCCCCAAGAAGGGCGGCAAGGAGCGTATGTGCGTTGACTTCACCAGTCTCAACAAGTTCTACCCTCAAGATCCATTTCAACTGCTCCGCATCGACTAGATCGTGGATTCCACCGCCGGGTGCGATTTGCTATGCTTCCTAGATGCCTTCTCAGGCTATCACCAGATCAAGATGGCGGCCGAAGACGTGGAGAGGACGGCCTTCATCACCCCTTGCGGCATATACTGCTATGTCTACATGCCCTTCGGCTTAAGGAGCGCGGGCGCCACCTTCCAAAGGCTAATGCGCATCACGCTGGGGCCTCGGATGGGGAGGAACGCGGAGGCCTACGTCGACGACATCGTGGTCAAGTCTCACGAGGCTGGATCCCTCATTGCGGACCTCAAGGAAACGATCGCCAACCTCCGCAAGGTCAACCTCAATCTCAACCCCGAGAAGTGCGTCTTCGGAGTTCCCTCCGGCAAACTCCTCGGCTTCCTGGTCTCACACCGTGGCATCGAGGCCAACCCTGAGAAGATCAAGGCCATCGAGAAAATGCGTCCTCCCCGGACCCTCAAGGAAATGCAGTGCTTGGCAGGATGTGTGGCTTCCCTGGGGTGCTTCATCTCCAAGTTTGGTGAATGAGCCTTGCCATTCTTCAAGCTCATGAAGAGGTCCGGCTCCTTCAAGTGGACCCCTGAGGTAGACGCCGCCTTTGAAGACCTCACGAGCCCACCCATCATGGTCGCGCCGCGCTCTCGTGAGCCCTTGCTCCTATACTTGGTGGCCACCCCTCAGACGGCCAGCGCGGCGCTTGTAGCGGTGTGAGAGGAGCGCGTCTGTGCTAAGGAGAAGCCCTCCGCACCCCGCGAGCCTTGTGAGCCTTCTGAGCCTCGTGAGCCTCCTGAGCCTCGTGAGCCCCCCGAGCCTCGCGAGCCTCTTGAGCCTCGTGAGCTTCCCGATCCCATCTAGCCTCGCGAGTCACCTGGAGAGCAAGCTGCCACCACAACTACGCGCCTCGTCGAACACCCCGTGTACTTCGTCAGCACCATGCTAAGGGATGCGCGCGAGCGCTACCCCATGCAGCAAAAGCTCCTCCTCGCGCTCCTCGTCACCTCCAGGAATCTGCGCCACTACTTTCAGGGTCATCCCATCAAGGTCATCTCTTCTTATCCCTTGGAGCAAGTTCTATGTAGCCCCAATGCTGCCGGCCGCGTCGCCGAATGGAACATCGAGCTGCAAGCCTACCTGCTGGAGTTCTCCACCACCAGAGTCATCAAAAGCGTGGCTTTGGCCAACTTCGTGGCGGAGTGGATGAACACGTACGAGGAGGAGCCTCGCGAGGCCAAATCCCTCCTGCCAGGGGACGAGGCACCTGGCGGATGGACCATGCACTTCGATGGCACCTTCTCCCGACAGGGTGCAGGGGCTGGAGTCATGCTCACCTCACCGACAGGAGACAGGCTCTACTACGCCATGCAGCTCTGCTTCAGGAACACCGACAAGGTTTCCAACAACATTGCAGAGTATGAGGGCCTCATCGCCGGCCTCAAGGCCGCGTTCACTCTGGGCATCAAGCGTCTGACCATTAAGGGCGATTCGCAACTTCTCGTCAACTTCTCCAAAAAAAGCTACAAGCCCAAGGACGAGAACATGGCCGCCTACTTAGAAGAGGTACGTAAACTTGAGAAGCGTTTTCTTGGCTTGGAGCTGCAGCACGTCCCCCGCAGCGGCAACAAAGAGGCTGACGACATCACCAAACGAGCATCTCGTCACGAGCCTCAGAGGCCCGGCATCTTCGAGGAAAGGCTCCTCAAGCCATAAGCTGCACCTCCTGCGGCGAGCACCGCTATCCTTCATGAAGAACTCCCGCCCGCACCGCCCACGGGCGCGCCAGACTGCGGCCCAGCCTTAGGAGCCCGCCTGTTGCTGGCGGTGGAGCCTCAAGCAGACAGCAGGGCCGTGGAGTTCAAGGCCTACTTGCTTCACGGCACCCTCCCGGAGGAGGACTCAGAAGCAGAGCGCGTGGCCCGGCAGGCCACCGCTAACTGCTTACAAGATGGCGAGCTGTACAGCAGGCGTCCCAACGGCGTCTCGCCGCGGTGCATCTCTGAAGAACAAGGGCGTGAGTTGCTCGCCGATATCCATGGAGGAGACTGCGGTCACCACTCCTCGTCACGCACCCTCATCGGCAAGGTGTTCCGCAGTGGCTTCTACTGGCCCACTGCGCTGCGTGATGCTACCGCGCTGGTCCAAGCTTGCGAGGCCTGTCAGTTCCACGCCAAGCAGATCCACCAGCCGGCACAAGGCCTCCAGACGAGTCCCCTCTCATGGCCCTTCACGGTCTGGGGGCTGGATATCCTGTGGCCTTTCCCTCGCGCGGCTGGCGGTTACCGCTATCTCTACATCGCTATCGACAAGTTCACCAAGTGGGCAGAGGTCGAGCCTGTGCGCACCATCCCGGCAGGCTTTGCCGTCAAGTTCATCAAGGGCCTCGTGAGCTGTTTCGAAGTCCCCAACCGCATCATCACCGATAATGGCTCCCAGTTCGTGAGCGGCCTCTTCGGGTCCTACTGCGCCAGCCTCAGCATGAAGATCTGCTATGCCTCTGTGGCGCACCCGAGAAGCAATGGCCAGGCCGAGCGCGCCAACGCCGAGGTCCTCAAGGGCCTCAAAACGAGGAGCTTCAAGAAGAAGCTCGAGGCCTACGGCAAGGGCTGGCTCGACGAGCTGCAATCTGTGCTGTGGTCCATCCGCACGACGACAAGCAAGCCTACCGGCGAGACCCCTTCTTCCTCGTCTACGGAGCTGAGGCGGTCCTTCCATTGGAGCTTAAGCACGGCTCTCCGCGAGTCCTTGCCTTCGACGAGGCGCATTAGGATGGCTCGCGGGAGACCGATCTGCTGCTCCTCGAGGAGGACCGCCATCAGGCCGCTCTTCGCGCCGCGAGGTACCAGCAGGCCCTGCGTCGCTACCACAACCGCAACATCCGCCCTCGCACTCTCGAGGTCGGCGACCTTATCCTGCGCAGGATCCTCTCCAGAGAGGGACTCCACAAACTCTCACCTATGTGGGAAGGCCCTTTTAGGGTTACTCATGTCTCCAGGCCCGGCGCAGCCTGGTTGGAGACGGAGGACGGAGTTCCTGTGCCTAACGCCTGGAACATCCAACACCTCCGCAAGTTCTACCCGAGACCATCATGTGTATGAACGAAATGGGGCTGTACACGCCCCAAAGCCTCTCATTGCGTTCGCTTGATGGGCCCGCGAGTGCTCCCGCCCACTGTCGGGCCCATGGAACCCAGGGTATCCAGGCCCGTCTGCCTGTGGCCCAGGACGCAACGCCTGGCGTGGGCCCAGCAGGCCGTCATCACCAAGCATCTCACCAAGACCCCTCATGAGGCCTTGGCCTCCTGAGGACCCCTCCCCAGGGAGCGGCGGACAAGACTCAGCACCTTCACCAGCAGCCTCGCGAGGCCCTCTCGTGAGGCGGCCTCCCGAGGCGGCCTCCAGAGGCCTCCTCTCGAAGGCGCTCAAGATGAAGGCTGTTCGGCACGGCTGCATGGTCTCGTGCCCATCATGTGGGTGACGCGCGCGGTGACGAGTGGCGACAGAGGCCGCACCAGCAGGCGCGGATGAAGATGGTTTCCTCTTTTGTGTTAAGGGAGCAAGGCCAGCCATCCACTCCCCAAAGCAAACCCAAAGGTTGCTCGATCGGCGAAGGAAGACCAGGACTGCGGGCGCGCAGGGCGGAGGTCACCACCGAGCCCACCGACGCGTCATGGATCATGCTTTCGCAGGCGAAGACCGCCTTTAGTCAGGATAGCCTGAGCGCCTGTCCCCTTTCAAAACCGCCAAGTGTGGCAAACCTTCCCGTCTAAATTTTCGAGGGGGAAGAAGACCAAGGCAGGTATAAAGGGACAGTGATGCCATTGTAGGGAGGACCGATTCTTGATTCCTCTCCACCTTGTACGCGAGAACACTCCCTTGCCCATTGCAATCCCAACCACAAGCAGGAGTAGGGATTTACACCGCAAGGTGGCCCGAACCTGGGTAACCGCTGAGTCCACGGTTCGCTCTCGCTAGCGCGCTCCCGCCGTAGCTTTGCCGTAGCTTAGCCATGGTAGGGGACGGAAAGGTAGGAACTAGCTCACCCCAGTGTTCGAACCTTTGGGTCCCCGGAGCCCGACTTCCGACATTTGGCGCGCCAGGTAGGGGTGCGCTACTGTTCTTCCGCTCCGCCCTCCGTTCCGCCAGCCTCATGGCCGACGCACGTCGCGAGCGCGCCGAGCACAGGGCTGGCCGCGTGGCTCAGACGGAGCCGGTGGCCTGCGGCAATCGCCGCCGCCCTGTCGAGGCTGCTGCCGCCACCGACCCCGCTGCCCGCGAGCAGCAGGACTCCTCCCTGCACCCCTCCGTGCAGGCGAACGGCCACACCGCCACGGCCTCCTCCCTCGCCCACCATGGGCCGCCGAACCCATAGGATGCGCTGCTCATGGCGCGCAAGCTGCTCCACTACCATCTAGCTAACGCCTGCTACGACGCCTGGCTTGGTCGCATAACCGAGCTCGTCAATGCTGCCGGGGATGCTCCGGCGCCTTCCCACTTGCTCCGCCCTCAGCCATCTCGCGCTGGGGACCTGGCACACGGCGCTCCCCCGCCTCCTCCTCTGCGAGACAAGCATGGAGGGCTCCAGGGCAACGCGCGGGCGCGTGAGCTGTCCCGTGGCGCATCCTCGCCGGTCCGAGACAAGGCCAGCTGCCAGATCATCCGACGCGCGCCCCCTGATGCACGAGTGCTCCTCGAGCGGCAGCGCCAGCGCCAGGACCAGGCCGTTCAGGAGGTTGCAGCGGCAGGGCGTCAAAACCACGCTGCCCTCACTGGCGGCGTCCCCTAAAGCGGTGTGGGCTGCCGTGCCTTCACTCGCGAGCTACGTCGCGTGGTATGGCCCGCGAAGTTCAAGCCTGAGCTGCCTCCGCGCTACGACGGCACCTCCAACCCTGCGGAGTTCCTTCAGCTCTACGCGCTGAGCGTCGAGGCGGCGAACGGCGACGACAAGGTCGTGGCGAACTGGTTCCCCATGGCCCTCAAGGACGGCCCGCGCTCCTAGCTCATGAACCTTCCCGAGGCGTCCATCTCATCGTGGGTCGAGCTCTGTAGCCAGTTCGTTGCCAACTTCAAGGGCATGCAAGACCGCTCCCTCACCATCAAGGACCCGCGGCACGTACGGCAGCGCCCAGACGAGACCCTCCGCAAGTACATCCAGCTCTTCAGTCAGGTGCGCAACAAGATACCGCGTGCCTCCGATGTGTCCGTCATCTCTGCATTCTCCGCCAGCGTCACGGACGTCAAGATGCGCGAGAAGCTCACCATCAACGGCGAACTAGACCCGGTGCTTGAGCTGTTCGACCTCGCCGGCAAGTGCGCCAAGGCTGAAGAAGGCCGCCTCTTCGTCCACAATGACCCTGACGCGGCGCTCGAGGCCGCCAAGACCAAGAACAAGGACGTCAAGCGTATGGGCCCTGCTGTGCTTGCGGCGAAGCCCGAGCAGAAGCGCGGCCGTGACCACGATGAGCCCAGGAAGGACAGCCGCCCACTCTACGCCTACCACAACGTGCGCTCCCACAACACAAAAGACTGCCAGGAGCTCAAGCTACTCCGCGACGAGTGCCAGGGCCGCCGAGACGATCGCAATGGCCATGGCGGCAACCGCTGGAACGTCCGCAACGGCAACGGCAACTTCCGCCAGGGCTGGCGCAACCAGCCTTGTGAGGCCGCCTGGCGCGACCAGCCTTGTGAGGCCACCTGGCGCGACCAGCCTCGCGAGCCGAACCCTTAGGTCAATGCCGCTCTCCCGCCGCTACCGCCGCCACCCCGGAGGAACGACATCAACCAGCCCGATGAGGCGCTGGGGGTACCAGGAGCCTCGCGTGGTCGCCTGCATCCTTGGCGGGGCTCAGGCCCCCGCGTCCAACCGCCACTTCAAGCAGCTCTCTCGCGACGTGAACGCCGCCCTCCCGAGGCCTGGGGCCACGCGGCCCCTCAAGTGGTCGCAATACGCCATCACCTTTGACTCCAAGGACCACCCCAAGTCCACGACCTCCGCAGGCGCACTCCCCATGTTGTGCACTCCCACCATCAGCAATGTCGCGGTCACCAAGACCCTCATCGACGAAGGCACCGGCCTCAACGTGATCTCCATCGAAACCTTCGAGATGCTCCAGGTGCCCTACGACCAGCTAATGCCGACCAGGCCCTTCTCTGGAGTGACCGATGGCTCCACCATCCCCCTGGGGCAAGTGCGCCTTCCCGTCACCTTCGGCACCCACAAGAACTACCACACCGAGCTCATCGACTTCGATGTGGCGCACATCGGCCTGCCTTACAACGTCATCTTGGGTTACCCAACTCTCACCAAGTTCATGGCGGCGACCCACCATGCCTACAACGTCCTCAAGATGCCTGGCTGCAGCGGCATCATCACTGTCATTTGTGTCGGGCCCATGGAACCCAGGGTATCCAGACCCGTCTGCCTTTGGCCTAGGGCGCAACACCTGGCGTGGGCCCAGCGGGCCATCATCACCAAGCACCTCACCAGGACCCCTCATGAGGCCCTGGCCTCCTGAGGCCCTGGCCTCCTGAGGCCCCCTCCTCAGGAAGTGGGCGAGCAAGGCTCGACATCCTCACCGATGGCCTCGCGAGGCCCTCTCGCGAGGCCTCCTCCCGAAGGCGCTTAAGACGAAGGCCGTTCGGCACGACCGAGCGGTCTGGGGCCCATCACGTGGGTGATGCGCGCGGTGACGAGCGGCGACAGAGACCGCGCCAGCAGGTGTGGATGAAGATGGTTTCCTCTTTTGCGTTAAGGGAGCAGGGCCAGCTATCTACTCCTGAAAGCGACCCCAATGGTTGCCCGATCGGCGAGGGAAGACCAAGATAGCGGGCGCGCAGGGCAGAGGTCATCATCGAGCCCACCGGCGCGTCATGGATCATGCTTTGGCAGGCAAAGACCGCCTTTAGTCAGGATAGCCTGAGTGCCTGTCCCCATTCAAAACCGCCAAGTGTGGCAACCCTTCCCGCCTAAGTTTCCGGGGGGAAGAGGACCAAGGCTGGTATAAAGGACAGTGCTGCCATAGTAGGAAGAGATCTCTCCGGACCAGTTCTTCCTCCTCCTCCACCTTGTACGCAAGAACTCTCTTGCCCATCGCAATCCCAACCACGAGCAGGAGTAGGGTTTTACAGCGCAAGGTGGCCCGAACCTGGGTAACCGCTGAGTCCACGGTCCGTTCCTCGCTAGCGTGCTCTCGACGTAGCCTCGCCGTCGCTTAATCGTGGTAGGAGACGAAGTGGTAGAACGAGCTCACCCCAGTGTTCGAACCTTTGGGTCCCCGGAGCCCGACTTTCGACATTTGGCACGCCAGGTAGGGGTGCGCTGCTGTTCTTCTGCTCTGCCCTCTACTCCACCAACCTCATGGCCGACGCACGTCGCGAGCGTGCCGAGCGCAGGGCTGGCCGCGTGGCTCAGACGGAGCCGGTGGCCTGCGGCAATCGCTGCCGCCTCGACGCCGAGGCTGCTGCCGCCACCGATCCTGCTGCCCGCGAGCAGCAGGACTCCTCCCTGCACCCCTTCGTGCAGGCGAACGGCCACAGCGCCACGGCCTCCTCCCTCGCCCACCGTGGGCTGTCGAACCCGCAGGCCGCGCTGCTCATGGCGCGCGAGCTGCTCCACTACCGTCCAGCTGACGCCGGCTACGACGCCTGGCTTGGCCACATCACCGAGCTCGTCAACGCCGCCGGGGACGCTCCGGCGCCTTCGTACTCGCTCCGCCCTCCGCTGTCTCGTGTTGGGGACCTGGCGCACGGCGCTCCCCCGCCACCTCCTCTGCGCGACGAGCATGGCAGGCCCCAGCGCAACGCGCGGGCTCGTGAGCCGTCCCGGGGCACGTCCTCGCCGGTCCAAGATGAGGCCAACTGCCAGATCATCCGCCTCGTGCCCCCCGACACAAGCGTCCTCCTCGAGTAACAGCGCCAGCACCATGACAGGACTGTCCAAGAAGTCGCAGCCGTCGGCCGTCAGAACTGCGCTGCCCTCGCCGACGGCGTCCCCTCCAGCTGCGTGGGCTGCCATGCATTCACCCGTGAGCGGAGTCGCGTGGTGTGGTCCGCCAAGTTCAAGTCGGACCTCCCTCAGCGCTACGACGGCACCCCCAACCCCACGAAGTTCCTGCAGCTCTATGCCCTGAGCATCGAGGCAGCGAACGGCGACGACAAGGTCATGGCGAACTGGTTCCCCATGGCCCTCAAGGATGGCCCACGCTCTTGGCTCATGAACTTCCCCGAGGCGTCCTTCTCTTCGTGGGGCGAACTCTGCCGGTAGTTCATCGCCAACTTCAAGGGCACACGGGAGCGTCCCTCACGCTCAACGACCTACGCGTTGTGCGCCAGCACCCTGACGAGACCCTTCGCAAGTACATCCAGCGCTTCAGCCAAGTACGCAAAAAGATCCCGCGCGCCTCCGAGGCTGCCATCATCTCTGCGTTCTCTAACGGCGTCACGGACGTCAGGATGCGCGAGAAGCTCGCCATCAATAACGAGCTCGACTCCATGCTTGAGTTGTTCGACCTCGCCAACAAGTGCGCCAAGCCCGAGTAGGGCCGCCACTTCGTCCACAACGACCCTGACGCGGCGCCAGACGCCACCAAGGCCAAGAGCAAAGACGTCAAGCGCAAGGGCCCTGCCGTGCTCACGGCGGAGCCCGAGCAGAAGAGCGGCCGTGAGCGTGACGAGCACAAAAGAGACAACCACCCTCTCTGCACCTACCATAACTCGCACTCCCACAGCACCGAGGACTGCCACGAGCTCAAGCTGCTTCGCGCTGAGCGCCTTGGCCGTCGCAGCGACCGCAACGACCGCGGCACCGTCCACGGAGGCAGCCGTAACGGTGGCCGCTGGGGAGACTGCAGCGGCAACGGAAACTTCCGCCAGGGCTGGTGCGACCAGCCTCGCGAGTCCGCCTAGCGCGACCAGCCTCGTGAGGCCAACCCTCAGGCCAATGATGCCCTTCCACCTCTGCCGCCACCACCATGATGGAACGATGGGAACCAGCCCGACCAAGACGCTGGGGACTACCAAGAGCCCCGCGGAGTGGCATGCATCCTAGGCGGAGCTCAGGCTCCCGTGTCCAACTGCCACTTCAAGCTGTTCTCTCGCGACGTGAACGCTGCCCTCCCGAGGCCTGAAGCTTCTCGCCCCCTCAGGTGGTCACAGTACCCAATCACCTTCGACTCCAACCATCACCCCAAGTCCTCAAGCGCTGCTGGCACGGTCCCCATGCTGTGCACCCCCACCATTAGCAACGTCGCCGTCACCAAGACTCTCTTTGATGGAGGCGTCGACCTTAACGTGATCTCCATCGAGGCCTTCGAGCAGCTCCAGGTGCCTTACGACCAGCTGCTGCCGACCAGGCCCTTCTCCGGAGTGACTGATGGCTCCACCATCTCCCTGGGCCAAGTGCGCCTCCCCGTCACCTTCGGCACACGGAAGAACTACCATACTGAGCTCATTGACTTTGACGTGGCGCACATCGGCCTGCCGTACAACGCCATCTTAGGCTACCCGGCTCTCGCCAAGTTCATGGCGGCAACACACCACGCCTACAACGTCCTCAAGATGCCAGGCTGCAGCGGCATCATCATCGTTAGCTATGATGACAAGGACGCAGTTCGCTCCCTCAAAAGCGCCTACAAGGCTGCCGCCACCGCCTACCCTGCCGATGTGGATGCCGCCGAGCCTCACGAGGCCGCACCCGCAAAGAAGAAGCAACTATTCTCTCAGGACCGCGCCAAGACGAAGAAGGTGTCGATGGATGGCAGCGGCTCAGGCCCTGCCTTCACCATCGGCACAGGCCTCTCTCCCACATAGGAAGACACGCTCGTCACCTTCCTTCAAGCAAACTTGGATGTGTTCGCCTGGACGACATCTGATTTGTCCGGTGTGCCGAAGGAGGTGATCGAGCACCACTTAGCGGTGTGTCCCAATGCACGCCCCATGAAACAGAAGGCACGGCGCCAGCGCCAGAGAAGCAAGATTTCATCGTCAAGGAAGTTCAGAAGCTCCAAGAAGCTGGAGTCATCCGTGAGGTGCGCCACCCTGAGTGGCTCGCCAACCCCGTCGTGGTGCCCAAGAAGTGCGGCAAGGAGCGCATGTGTGTCGACTTCACCAGCCTCAACAAGTTCTGCCCTCAAGATCCATTTCCACTGCCCCGCATCAATCAGATCATGGATTCCACCGCTGGGTGCGATTTGCTATGCTTCCTCGATGCCTTCTCAGGCTATAATCAGATCAAGATGGTGGCCGAAGACGTGGAGAGGATGGCCTTCATCACCCCCTGCGGCATATATTGCTACGTCTGCATGCCCTTCGGCTTAAGGAGTGCGGGCGCCACCTTCCAACGGCTAATGCGTATCACGCTGGGGCCTCAGATGGGGAGGAACGCGGAGGCCTACGTCGACGACATCGTGGTCAAGTCTCGTGAGGCTGGATCCCTCAGCACGGACCTCCAGAAAACATTTGCCAACTTGCGCAAAGTCAACCTCAAGCTCAACCCTGAGAAGTGCATCTTCGGAGTTCCCTCCGGCAAGCTCCTCGGCTTCCTAGTCTCGCACCATGGCATCGAGGCCAACCCAGAGAAGATCAAGGCCATCGAGAAAATGCGTCCTCCCCGGACCCTCAAGGAGATGCAGCGCTTGGCAGGATGTATGGCCTCCCTGGGGCGTTTCATCTCCAAGTATGGCGAGCGAGCCCTGCCCTTCTTCAAGCTCCTCAAGAGGTCCGGCTCTTTCAAGTGGACTCCTGAGGCAGACGCCGCCTTTGAAGTCCTCAAGAGGTACCTCATGAGCCCGCCCATCATGGTCGCGCCATGCTCTCGCGAGCCCTTGCTCCTGTACTTGGCGGCCACCCCCCAGACGGCCAGCACGGCGCTGGTGGCGGTGCGAGAGGAGCATGTCTGTAGTAAGGAGAAACCCTCCGCACCCCTTCAGGCTCGTGAGCCCGCTGAGCCTCGTGAGACCCCCGAGCCTCGTGAGCCTTCTAAGCCTCGTGAGGCCGCCAGCCCTCGTGAGCCTTCCGAGCCTCGCGAGCCTCCTGAGCCTCGTAAGATTCCTGGGACCTCCAAGCCTCGCGAGGCGCCTGGAGAGCAAGCTACCACCACAATTACGCGCCTCGTCCAACACCCCGTGTACTTCGTCAGCACCGTGCTAAGGGACGCGCGCGAGTGCTACCCCATGCAGCAGAAGCTCCTCCTCGCCCTCCTCGTCGCCGCCAGGAAGCTGCGCCATTACTTTCAGGGTCATCCCATCAAGGTCATTTCTTCCTACCCCTTGGAGCAATTTCTGCGCAGCCCCAACGCTACCGGCCGCGTTGCCAAATGGAACATCGAGCTGCAAGCCTTCTAGCTGGAATTCTCCACCACTAGACTCATCAAAGGCGCGGCTCTGGCGAACTTCATGGTAGAGTGGACGGACACGTACGAGGAGGAGCCTCGCGAGGCGCAGTCCCTTCTACCAGGGGACGAGGCGCCTGGTGGCTGGACCATGCAGTTCGATGGCGCCTTCTCCCGACAGGGCGCGAGGGCTGGGGTCATGCTCACCTCGCCGACAGGGGACAGGCTCTACTACGCCATACAGCTCTGCTTCAGGCACACCGACAAGGTCTCCAACAACATCGCAGAGTATGAGGGCCTCATCGCCAGCCTCAAGGCCGCGTTCGCTCTGGGCATTAAGCATCTAACCATCAAGGGCGATTCGCAACTTCTCATCAACTTCTCCAACAAAAGCTACAAGCCCAAGGACGAGCACATGGCCGCCTACCTAGAAGAGGTACGTAAACTTGAGAAGCCTTTTCTTGGCCTGGAGCTGCAGCACGTCCCCCGCAGTGGCAACAAAGAAGCCGACGACATCACCAAACGAGCATCTCACCGCGAGCCTCAGAGCCCTGTCATCTTCGAGGAAAGGCTCCTCAAGCCATCAGCCGCACCTCCCGCCGCGAGCACGGCGCTCCTTCGCGAGGAACTCCCGCCCACACCACCCACGGGCATGCCAGACTGCAGCCCGGCCACAGGAGCCCGCCTGCTGCTGGCGCTGGAGCCTCAAGTGGATAGCTGGGCCGCGGAGTTCAACGCTTACTTTCTTTGCGGCACCCTCCCGGAGAAAGACTCAGAAGCAGAGCGCGTGGCTCGGCAGGCCACCGCTTACTGCCTACAAGATGGCGAGCTGTACCGCAGGCGCCCCAATGGCATCTTGTTGCGGTGCATCTCTGAAGAGCAAGGGCACGAGTTCCTCGCTGATATCCATGGAGGAGACTGCGGCCACCACTCCTCGTCACGCACCCTCGTCGGCAAGGTGTTCCGCAGCGGCTTCTACTGGCCCACTGCGCTGCGTGACGCTACCGCGCTGGTCCAAGCCTGCGAGGCCTGCCAATTCCACGCCAAGCAGATCCACCAGCCGGCGCAGGGCCTTCAGACGATTCCCCTCTCATGGCCCTTCGTGGTCTGGGGGCTGGATATCCTGGGGCCCTTCCGTCGCGTGGCTGGCGGTTACCGCTACCTCCACGTCGCCATCGACAAGTTCACCAAGTGGGCAGAAGTCGAGCCGGTGCGCACCATCCCGGCAGGCTCCGCCGTCAAGTTCATCAAGGGCCTCGTGAGCCGCTTTGGAATTCCCAACCGCATCATCACCGACAATGGCTCCCAGTTCACAAGCGGCCTCTTCAAGTCCTACTGCGCCAGCCTCGGCATGCACATCTGCTATGCCTCGGTGGTGTACCCGCGAAGCAAATGCCAGGCCGAGCGTGCCAACGCCGAGGTCCTCAAGGGCCTCAAAACAAGGAGCTTCAAGAAGAAACTCGAGGCTTGCAGCTAGGGCTGGCTCGACGAGCTGCAATCCGTGCTGTGGTCCATCCGCACGACGGCAAGCAAGCCTACCGGCGAGACACCCTTCTTCCTCGTCTACGGCGCTGAGGCGGTCCTCCCATTGGAGCTTAAGCACGACTCCCCGCGAGTCCTTGCCTTCGAGGAGGCGCGTCAGGATGCCTCGCGGGAGACTGATCGGCTGCTCCTCGAGGAGGGTCGCCGTCAGGCCGCCCTTCGTGCCGCGAGGTACCAGCAGGCCTTGCGTCGCAACCACAGCCGTAGCATACGCCCTCATACTCTCGAGGTCGGCGACCTCATCCTGCGCAGAATCCTCTCTAGAGAGGGGCTTCACATACTCTCACCTTTGTGGGAAGGCCCTTTCAGGGTTACTCATGTCTCCAGGCCCAGCTCAGCCCGGCTGGAGACGGAGGACGGAGTTCCTGTGCCTAACGCCTGGAACATCCAACACCTCTGCAAGTTCTACCCATGACCCTCACGCGTACGAACGAAATGGGGCTGTACACGCCCCGGAGCCTCTCATTGCGTTCGCCTGATGGGCCCCGAGAGCTACCGCCCACGCCCACGTGGAAGCCCCATGCTCCGCGCTGGCGGAACGATCGACCTGCGATCATACCCACACCCCTGTGGAAGCCACATGCTCCGCGCTGGCGAAACAATCAACTGAGGGCGCCCCACGGGCTGCACCAACCTCAAGCTGACCCGTGCCGGACACGGCAACACTCTTTTTCTCATTTCGATGTGTAACTGAGGGCGCCCCATGGGTTGCACCAACCTCAAGCTGACCCGTGCCGGACACGGCAGCCGCATCTTGTTTTAGTTATCTATTGGGTTGCTATCTTACTTCAGTAAAGTTCGGTTTCTTACATGGCGTTTCGTTTTGTCCTTGCCTCACGAGCCTCGCGCGCTCACGATGTCCCTCATGAGCCTCACGCGAGAGGGGGCTGGACACGGTGTCTGTGCTCGGGTCAGTCCCAGCAGCGCTGAAAAATCCAAGCAACCGGGCTCTGGCTCGCGGGCCTGCTCCCGTGCACACCACCCTACCAAGGTTCTTGGTGTGTTGTCTCCTCGTGTAATACCCATGAGCGAATCGACGAGCGTGCGCTGCTCCCCTGTCGTTTAGTACTTTGCATGCAATTGTCTCAGGAGCAGGTCCCCTGAAGGGTCTCGCGAGGAAGCCTCGCGAGGTGGCCCCCTCGGGGCCTCAGGAAGCCCCACATGTCCCGCCTCGGGAGCTAACCCTCGACGGCCGTCTCAGCAGGAGATCTCGCGAGCGGAACCCTCATGAGGCGTACCCTACAAGAGATGGACTGCCAGACACTACCTTGCATAGAGCTAAGTCTCCCACCTCACGAGCCGCCCTCGCCGTCTCTTGTGCCTCCCCCTCTGGCAACCTCACGAGCGCCAGCGTTTCTCTTGGCGCCAGCCGCTTGCGCGTTGAAGGGGGGCTCTCTGAGAATCGTGCCTTAGGAGCCCACACTAGCTCCCGGTGCCCCTCGCTTCCTGGCCTTATCCAGGCATCGCGACCTGACATACCAGCAATGGCAATGGCCCACTCGGGGGCTGGGTCCTGACAACGTAGAGCATCATGGTAAGCAAAAAGAGCAAAACAGGCCTCAAGATAAAGCTTCGCGAGGGCACGAGCGTTCATTACAGCAAATCATAAAGTACTTAAACACCAAGGCATCGTCTTCACGCCCCCACGGGGCCACATCAATCTAGTGCAGGGTGACAAAGGGAAAAGGACCCTAGGAACTCGCGCCGTCGTCGTTGTCGCTGGCACCATCGTCGCCGCCGGAGCTCTCGCCGCTGCCGCAGGAGTACTTCCCAAGCAACGCGTCCATGGGGCCTTCTACCGCCTTTGCAAGGCCATCGCAAAGCTCCTCGGGGATAGGGGCTATCACCTTGTCAAAGTCAAAGTTGGAATCGGCGTGAAGGAGGTGGCTGAAGATGCGAGTCGCCGCCAGGGAGAAGAGGCCTCGGCACTCCTCCTCCAAGATGCCGTCCACCTCCTTGGCCCCGTCCTCAAGCCCTTCCACAAGCTCGGTGGAGAAGTCAATGTAGTCGGCGTCGCGGGACTCGCGGAGGGCTCCGAGCCTCCCCTGGCAGATGGAGTTCAGGGCATCGCGGGCACGGAGCTCGAGGGAGTGAACCGTCTTGACGCGCTCGCGCTGCTGCTCCTGTTCCTGATCCGCCTCACCTCCAGCTTGCTCGGCCGTGCTGGCGGCGCCCCCCAATTGGAGACAAAGGGAGGATGGCTCGGCCATGGCACCGGAGCCGGGTCGCGGCGCGCCCCCCCGGCGGTTCTCCGCCTTGGCGAGTGCCGCCTTGAGATCAGTGATCTCCTGCTAGAACCGCTCACGTTCCGTCTCAAAGGCGTCCCTCTGCTGCGCGAGTGCCTTACCGTGCTCCTCGGCGAGCACCAGGCGCGCCTCCACTACATTCGCGTCCACATCCTCCTGAGCCTTCTTCTCCTTAGCCTCCAGCTGGGCGTTGGCCTCGGTGACACGCTTCGTGTGAGCCTCCTGGGCATCGGTCAGCTGGCGCCCCAGCGTCTCCAGGCGCTCCTTCTTCGTGGCCTGCTCGATCGCCATCTTCTCAAGGCCTTCCGTGCGAGTCTTGAGGCCCGCTTCGCGGGCCGCAAGCTCCTTCTCACGAGTGGCTAGGGCGCTTTCCTGCATGAGGAGCGACTGCGCCTGCTCGACGTGTTAGTCCTGGAACTCCTTCAGGCGGGCCTCCACCTCTTCGCGCCGCGCGACGGCCGCTTCAGCCTCCCGGAGGGCACTCGCGCGAACCCCCTCCGCTTCAGCGGCGTCCTTTTCGCCCTGTGCACGGGCGCGTTCGTTCTGGCGCCGAGCCATTTCGATGGCGATGCTGAGCCGGTGCCACCCGTCAGCAAGCTTCAGGCGCTCCTCGGCAAGGCGCGTATCCGCGTCCTGGAAGTCTGTCTCGAGTCGAGTGAGCGCGGCCTTGGCGTCGCGCAAGGCTTTGGGCCTGAGCAGGGTGTGGCTGCTCATGAGGGCCAGAGGCCAGTCCGGGTTGGGCCCTCTGACACTCTCCGCCGCCGCAGTAAGGGAGGACTTGGCGCCGCTTCCCTAGAGCGGTGGGTTCCCCAGGCCACACCCGGCGTTCGGCTGCGGCAGCGCGCTATGGGGGCTCGCCATGCCTGCGACGGTGCACCCCCCAGCTCCTCCCCCCTCACTTAGGAAGGCCCCTGGCGAGGGGGTTGGCATTTCGACCTCCCCTGTCGCCACTCCTTTCCTCGTGGCAGGGTCAAGGGGGAGAGCGTCCCTGCCTCCTGAGGCTGCCTCCCGAGGCTCCTCCGTCTCGGCTTCATGAGGTGCGCCCACATGCGACTCTGGAGGAACGACCGTCTCCTCCTCGACTTCCATGCACCCCGCCTCGGCATCGGGACGGCGGTTGGCCTCTCCATGCCCCTCGGCACCCGCGGCGGGTGCCGATGCCCCCTACGGGCTGGGGGTCACCTTCGCCTTCGTCTTCTTCTTCTTCTTCTTCTTCTGATCCCCGGCGGACCTCCTGCACGAATGGTGGCTCAGCCCCAAGCCCGAACAAAGAGCAAGGACTAGGAACGCCAGGAAGAGGAAGGGGACTTACTCGTCACTGACATACCACTTCCTCTTCTTCTCCCCCGCGGGGGGGCGGGTCGTCGCTGCCACCGTCAGGCATCGCCCCGGCGCCACCGCTCGGGCCCCCGCGGTGTGTCGCAGTAGACCCGGACGCGTCGTCGCCCGCCTCGGGGCCCTGGGAGGTTTCGGCCTCATGATGGGCCTCAGGTGCTGGGGGCTCGACTGCCCCCCGGCCGAGAGCCCCCTCCGCCGTGGGCGGATCGCTCTTGGCATCATCATCCTTGAGCTCGCAGAGGAGCTGACGGCGGGTGCGTGGTGGCGCCCTATTGGCGTCCTCCTCCGTGGCCTCCTCTGAATCCTCACCGCCACTGCTACCTCCCGAGTCCACCTCCACCACGAGGGGGTCATCGCGGGGCCCGACGTGGCCCTCCGGCATGAGGCCCCACTGGTCAAAGAGGGGCATCTCCTCCACCAGCTCCGCCTTCTCCTTGTAGCGGAAAAGCGGGAGTGCCCCCTCGGTCAATTCCGTGGCAGGGCGCTGAGCAGAGTCGCGAGGGCCCCGTCTAGCACATCTGGCCCCAGGCTGCCCGGGTTTAGCCTCATGGTGTCGCCTGCGCCGGTGTACTCCCACACGGGGCGCGAGTGCTGCTGAAGTGGCGCGATGCGCCGCCGCAGGTATTCCCTGACGACCGTCGCCCCCGACAGCTTTGCGGCCTGGTGCGCGGCCATCTGCTCCAAGACAGGCTCCATCCTCAGGTCAGCAAGCTTCTCGTGCCCCCACACGGAGATCTTCAAGGCCGGATCTGTCGGGATCATCAGGAGCCGGCTGGTCTGCCGCGCGTCCATGTAGACCCAGCGCTGCCGATAGCCCTCCACCTTCTTCGCAACCCTCAGGTTGATAATGCTGTTCTCCATCCCCTTGACGGCAAGGAATGACATGCATCCGGAGCTATGGTCTGCTGCAGTTAGCCGCAGACAGAAGAAGTGGCGGAAGAGCACCACCGAAGGCATCACGCCTACGAAAGCCTCGCAGTAAAAGGCAAACATGGCCAGGAGGAGAATGGAGTTGGGTTGAAGATGGAGGGCGTGGATCTGATAGTGGGAGAGAATGGCGTAGAAGAAGTCCGAGAATGGTGGCACCAACCCGGCATATACGCTGTGGAGGAAGAAGGGGTAGGCCGTCGCCCCTAGGTCACGCCGCGCGCGCGACCCCGGCCAGATCTGGGTCGCCTGGTTCTCGTTCTGATCGCCGGCCACAAACGGGAGCACCTTGTCCAAGCCCTCTTTGTCGACGATGCAAGAACGCTGTAGCGCCGCCCCGGGGATGGGTGCGCTTGGGGACAGGGCCGTTGCCTTTCCCCTCTTGCCGGCGGGCGCCATCTGCGTGGCGGAGGCACGAATTGAGGAGCGAGAAGAGACGGAGCTCGGAGAGGAGGTTGCGAGGAGCTGCACGCGAGAAGGCAAGCGCAAGGAGTTGGAATGTGTGAAGGAAGGCAATGATGGCCTCGCGCCGCCGGCGGCAGGTTTTATGTCAGCGCGGGCGGTTACCGAGGCGTCGTGGGAGAAGTGGGGGCATCCCTCGTCACATCGTGCGCCACACGTCGCGCCTGGCCGCAGGCGGTTAGGGCCCACGCCGTTTCGCCCCCCAGTAGGTGGGAACGTGTGCGCCGCAGGCCCGGGCGCTACTGTCGGGCCCATGGAACACAGGGTATCCAGACCTGTCTGCCTTTGGCCCAGGGCGCAACGCCTGGCGTGGGCCCAGCGGGCCGTCATCACCAAGCACCTCACCAGGACCCCTCATGAGGCCCTGGCCTCCTGAGGCCCCCTCCTCTGGAAGTGGGCGAACAAGGCTCGGCATCCTCACCGATGGCCTCACGAGGCCCTCCCGAGGCCTCCTCCCGAAGACGCTCAAGACGAAGGCCGTTCGGCATGACCGCGCGGTCTGGGGCCCATCATGTGGGTGAGAGAGAGGCCGAAGATGGTTTCCTCTTTTGCGTTAAGGGAGCAGGGCCAGCTATCTACTCCCCAAAGCGACCCCAAAGGTTGCCCAATCGGCGAGGGAAGACATAGACGTCGGGCGGGCAGGGCGGAGGTCATCACCGAGCCCACCGGCGCGTCATGGATCATGCTTTGGCAGTCGAAGACCGCCTTTAGTTAGGATAGCCTGAGCGCCTGTCCCCTTTCAAAACCGCCAAGTGTGGCAACCCTTCCCGCCTAAGTTTCCAGGGGGAAGAGGACCAAGGCTGGTATAAAGGACAGTGCTGCCATAGTAGGAAGAGATCTCTCCGGACCAGTTCTTCCTCCTCCTCCACCTTGTACGCAAGAACTCTCTTGCCCATTGCAATCCCAACCATGAGCAGGAGTAGGGTTTTACACCGCAAGGTGGCCCGAACCTGGGTAACCGCTAAGTCCACGGTCCGTTCCTCGCTAGCGCGCTCTCGACGTAGCCTCACCGTCGCTTAATCGTGGTAGGAGACGAAGTGGTAGAACGAACTCACCCCAGTGTTCGAACCTTTGGGTCCCCGGAGCCCGACTTATGACAACCTGCGACGAGAAGGACGCGATCTGCTCCATGGAGCACGCCTACAAAGCTGCTGCTGTCGCGCATCCAGCTGACGAGGACGCGGCCGAGCCTCCTGAGGCCGCGCCCGTGAAGAAGAAGGAGTTGTTCTCCTAGGACCGCGCCGAGACGAAGAAGGTGTCGGTGGATGGTAGTGGCTCCGGACCTGCCTTCACCATCGGCGCTGGCCTTCCTCCTGCATAGGAAAGCGCGCTCGTTACCTTCCTTCGGGCAAACTCGGATGTTTTCGCCTGGAAAGCATCTGACTTGTCCGGTGTGCCAAGGGAGGCGATCGAGCACCACTTAGCAGTGTGCCCCAATACACGCCCCGTCAAGCAAAAAAGCACGGCGCCAGGCGCCAGAGAAGCAAGATTTCATCGTCAAGGAAGTTCAGAAGCTCCAGGAAGCTAGGGTCATCCGAGAGGTGCGCCATCCCGAATGGCTCGCCAACCCAGTCATCGTCCCCAAGAAGGGCGGCAAGGAGCGTATGTGCTTTGACTTCACCAGCCTCAACAAGTTCTGCCCTCAAGATCCGTTTCCACTGCCCCGCATCGACCAAATCGTGGACTCCACCGCCGGGTGCGATTTGGTATGGTTCCTAGATGCCTTCTCAGGCTATCACCAGATCAAGATGGCGGCCGAAGACATGGAGAGGACGGCCTTCATCACCCCTTGCGGCATATACTGCTACGTCTGCATGCCATTCGGCTTGAGGAGCGCAAGTGCCACCTTCCAACGGCTAATGCGCATCATGCTGGGGCCTCAGATGGGGAGGAACGCTGAGGCCTAAGTCGACGACATCGTGGTCAAGTATCGCGAGACTGGATCCCTCATTGCGGACCTCAAGGAAACGTTCGCCAACCTACGCAAGGTCAACCTCAAGCTCAACCCCGAGAAGTGCGTCTTCGGAGTTCCCTCCGGCAAGCTCCTCGGCTTCCTGGTCTCGTACCGCGGCATTGAGGCCAACCTTGAGAAGATCAAGGCCATCGAGAAAATGCGCCCCCCCGGACCCTCAAGGAAATGCAGCGCTTGGCAGGATGCATGGCCTCCCTGGGATGCTTCATCTCCAAGTTTGGCGAGCGAGCCCTGCCTTTCTTCAAGCTCCTGAAGAGGTCCGGCTCTTTCAAGTGGACTCCAGAGGTAGACGCCACTTTTGAAGGCCTCAAGAGGTACCTCACGAGCCCGCTCATCATGGTCGTGCCGCGCTCCCGCGAGCCCTTGCTCCTTTACTTGGCGGCCACTCCTCAGATGGCCAGCGCAGCGCTGGTGGCCGTGCGAGAGGAGCGCGTCTGTGCTAAGGAGAAGCCTTCCGCACCTCCCGAGCCTCGTGAGCCCTCTGAGCCTCGTGAGCCTCCCGAGCCTCATGAGCCTCCCGAGCCTCGTGAGCCCCCCGAGCCTCGCGAGGTGCCTGGAGAGCAAGCTGCCACCACAACTATTTGCCTCATCAAACACCCCGTGTACTTCGTCAGCACCGTGCTAAGAGATGCACACGAGCGCTACCCCATGCAGCAGAAGCTCCTCCTCGCACTCCTCATCGTCTCCAGGAAACTGCGCCACTACTTTCAGGGTCATCCCATCAAGGTCATCTCTTCCTACCCCTAGGAGCAAGTTCTGCGCAGCCCCAACGCTGTCGGCCGCGTCGCCAAGTAGAACATCGAGCTACAAGCCTTCCAGTTGGAGTTCTCCACCACCAGAGTCATCAAAGGCGCGGCTTTGGCCGACTTCATGGCAGAATGGATGGACACGTATGTGGAGGAGCCTCACGAGGCCAAATCCCTTCTGCCAGGGGACGAGGCGCCTGGTGGCTGGACCATGCACTTCAACGGCGCCTTCTCCCGACAGGGCGCGGGGGCTGGAGTCATGCTCACCTCGCCAACAGGAGACAGGCTCTACTACGCCGTGCAACTCTGCTTCAGGCACACCGACAAGGTCTCCAACAACATCACAAAATATGAGGGCCTCATCACCGGCCTCAAGGCCGCGTTCGCTCTGGGCATCAAGCGTCTGACCATCAAGGGCGATTCGCAACTTCTCGTCAACTTCTCCAACAAAAGCTACAAGCCCAAAGACGAGCACATGGCCGCCTACCTAGACGAGGTACATAAACTTGAGAAGTGTTTTCTTGGCCTGGAGCTGCAGCACGTCCCCCACAGTGGCAACAAAGAGGCTGACAACATCGCCAAATGAGCATCTCGCCGCGAGCCTCAGAGCCTCGGCGTCTTCGAGGAAAGGCTCCTCAAGCCATCAGCTGCAGCTCCCGCCGCGAGCACCGCGCTCCTTCATGAGGAACTACCGCCCGCACCGCCCACGGGCGTGCCAGACTCTGACCCAGCCTCAGGAGCCCGCCTGCTGGTGGTGCAGGAGCCTCAAGTGGATAGCTGGGCCATGGAGTTCAAGGCTTATTTGCTGCACGGCACCCTCCCGGAGGAGGACTCAGAAGCACAGCGCATGGCCCAGCAGGCCACCGCTTACTGCTTGCAAGATGGAGAACTATACCGCAGGCTCCCCAATGGTGTCTCGCTGCGGTGCATCTCTGAAGAACAAGGGCGCGAGTTGCTCGCCGATATCCACGAAGGGGACTGCGGCCAACACTCCTTGTCACACACCCTCGTCGGCAAGGTGTTCCGCAGCGGCTTCTACTGGCCCACTGCGCTGCATGACGCTACCGTGCTGGTCCAAGCCTGCGAGGCCTGCCAGTTCCATGCCAAGCAGATCCACTAGCCGGTCCAGGGCCTCCAGACGATTCCCCTCTCATGGCCCTTCGCGGTCTGGGGGCTGGGTATCATGGGGCCCTTCCCTCGCGCGGCTGGCGGTTACCGCTACCTCTACGTCGCCATCGACAAGTTCACCAAATGGCAGAGGACGGGCCTATACGCACCATCCCGGTAGGCTCTGCCGTCAACTTCATCAAGGTCCTCGTGAGCCGCTTCGGAGTTCCCAACCGCATCATCACCGACAATGGCTCCCAGTTCATGAGCGGCCTCTTCAGGTCCTACTGCGCCAGCCTCGGCATGCAGATCTGCTACGCCTCGGTGGCCTACCCGCGAAGCAATGGCCAGGCCGAGCGCGCCAACGCCGAGGTCCTCAAGGGCCTCAAAACACGGAGTTTCAAGAAGAAGCTTGAGGCCAGCGGCAAGGGCTGGCTCGATGAGCTGCAGTCCGTGCTATGGTCCATTCGGCAAGACCCCCTTCTTCCTCGTCTATGGAGCTGAGGCGGTCCTTCCATTGGAGCTCAAGCATGGCTCCCCGCGTGTCCTTGCCTTCGACGAGGCGCGTCAGGATGGCTCACGGGAGACCGATCTACTGCTCCTCGAGGAGGGCCACCGCCAGGCCGCTCTTCGCGCCGCGAGGTACCAGCAGGCCTTGCGTCGCTACCACAGCCGCAACGTCCGCCCTTGCACTCTCGAGATCGGCAACGTCGTCCTGCGCAGGATCCTCTCCAGGGAGGGACTTCACAAACTCTCACCTATGTGGGAAGGCCCTTTCAGGGTTACTCATGTCTCCAGGCCCGGCTCAACCCGGCTGGAGATGGAGGACGAAGTTCCTGTGCCTAACGCCTGGAACATCCAACACCTCCGCAAGTTCAACTCGTGACCCTCACGCGTACGAATGAAATGGGGCTGTACACGCCCCGGAGCCTCTCATTGCGTTCGCCTAATGGGCCCGCGAGAGCTCCCGCCCATGCCCAAGTGGAAGCCCCATGCTCTGCGCTGGCGGAACGATCGACCCGCGATCATACCCACACCTCTGTGGAAGCCCCATGCTCCACGCTGGCGAGACAATCAACTGAGGGCGCCCCAAGGGCTGCACCAACCTCAAGCTGACCCGTGCCGGACACGGCAGCACCCCTTTTCTCGTTTTGATGTGTAACTGAGGGCGCCCCACGGGTTGCACCAACCTCAAGCTGACCCGTGCCGGACACGACAACCGCATCTCATTTTTGTCATGTAATGGGTTGCTATTTTACTTCAGTAAAGCTTCGGTTTCTTTACATGGTGTTTCGTTTTGTCTTTGCCTCACGAGCCCCGCGCGCTCACGACGACCCTCATTAGCCTCACGTGAGTGGGGGCTAGACACGGTGTCTGTGCTCGGGTCAGTCCCAGCAGCACTGAAAAACCCAAGCAACCGGGTTCTGGCTCGCTGGCCTGCTCCGGTGCACGCCACCCCACCAAGGTTCTTGGTGTCTTGTCTCCTTGCGTAATGCCCATGAGCGAATCGACGAGCATGCGCTGCTTCCCCGTTGTTAAGTATTCTGCATGCAGTTATCTCAGGAGCAGGTCCCCTGAAAGGCCTCGCGAGGATGCCTCATGAGGTGGCCCCCTCAGGGCCTCAAGAGGTCCCGCATGCCCTGGCTCGGGAGCTAACCCACGACGGCCGTCTCAGCAGGAGATGTCGCGAGCGGAACCCTCACGAGGCGTACCCTACAAGAGATGGCCCACCAGACACTACCTTGCATAGAGCTAAGGCTCCTGCCTCGCGAGCCGCCCTTGCCGTCTCTTAAGATTTCCCCTCCGGCAACCTCACGAGCGCCAGCGTTTCTCTTGGCATGAGCCGCTTGCGCGTCAAAGGGGGGCTCCCTGAGCATCGCGCCTCAGGAGCCCTCACTAGCTACCGGTGCCCCTCACCTCCTGGCCTTGTCCAGGCATCGCGACCTGACATACCAGCGACGGCTGTGGCCCGCTCGGGGGCTGGGTCTGACGACGTAGAGCATCAAGGCAAGCAAAGAGAGCAAAACAGGCCTCAAGAGAAAGTTTCACGAGGGCACGAGCGTTCATTACAGCAAATCATAATGTACTTAAACACAAAGGCATCGTCTTCACGCCCCCACAGGGCCACATCGATCTAGCGCAGGGCGGCGAAGGAAAAAGGACCCTAGGAGCTCGCGCCGTCGTCGTCGTCGCCGTCGCCGTCGTCGTCGCCGGAGATCTCGCCGCTGCTGCAGGAGTACTTCCCAAGCAACACGTCCATGTGGCCTTCTACCGCCTTTGCGAGGCCATCGTGGAGCTCCTCGGGGACAGGGGCTATCACCTTGTCAAAATCAAAGTTGGGATCGGCGTGAAGGAGGTGACTGAAGATGCGGGTCGCCGCCAGGGAGAAGAGGCCGCGGCACTCCTCCTCCAGGATGCCGTCCACCTCCTTGGCCCTGTCCTCGAGCCGCTCCACGAGCTTGGTGGAGAAGTCAATGTAGTCGGCATCGCGGGACTCGCGGGGGGCTTCAAGCCTCCCCTGGCAGATGGAGTTCAGGGCGTCACGGGCTTGGAGCTCGAGGGAGTGGAGCGTCTTGACACGTTCGCGCTGCCGCTCCCGTTCCTGGTCCACCTCACCTCTGGCTTGCTCGGCGGTGCTGGCGGCGCCTCCGACCTGAAGGCGAAGGGAGGATGGCTAGGCCCCGGCGCCGGAACCGGTGTGCGGCGCGGCCTCCCAGCGGGTCTCCGCCTCCAACCAGTGTACCGTGCTCCTCGGCGAGCACCAGGCGTGCCTCCGCTACCTCTGCATCAGCGTCCTCCTGGGCCTTCTTCTCCTTAGCCTCTAGCTGGGCATTGGCCTCGTTGACACGCTTCGTGTGAGCATCCTGGGCATCGGCCAGCTGGTGCCCCAGCGTCTCCAGGCACTCCTTCTCCGTGGCCTGCTCGGTCGACACCCTTTCGAGGTCTTCTGTGCGAGTCGTGAGGCCCGCTTCGCGGGCTGCAAGCTCCTTCTCGCAAGTGGCGAGGGTGCTTTCCCGCACGAGGAACGACTGCGCCTGCGCGGCATGTTGATCCTGGAGCTCCTTCAGGCGGACCTCCGCCTCCTCGCGGCGCGTGACGACCGCTTCGGCCTCCCGGAGAGCACTCGCGCGGACCCCCTCCGCTTCGGTGGCATCCTTCTCGCCCTGTGCGCGAGCACTCTCGTTTTGGCGCTGGGCCGCTTCGACGGCGACGCTAAGCCGGCGCCACCCGTCAGCAAGTTTCAGATGCTCCTCGGCGAGACGCGCCTTCGCGTCCTGGAAGTCTGTCCCAAGCCGAGCGAGCGCAGCCTTGGCATCGTGCAAGGCTTCAGGCCTGAGCAGGGCACGGCCCCTCGCGAGTGCCAGGGGCCAGTCCGGGTCAGGCCCCCTGGCGTTCTCCGTCGCCACGGTCAGGTGTGCCCCGGTGCCGCTGGCCAGGAGCGGTGGGTTCGTCGGGCCCTCCCCCGCGTTCGGCTGCGGCGGCGCGCTGTGGGGGCTCGCCATGCCTGCGGCGGCGCGCCCTACGATTCCTCCTCCCGCGCCAAGGGAGTCCTCTAGCGGGGAGGTGGGTGCTTCGGCCTCCCCCGTCGCCGTTTCTTCCCTCGCGGCGGGGTCTGAGGGGAGCGCGTCCCGTCCCCTGAGGCTGCCTCTCGAGGCTCCTCCGTCTCGTCCTCGCGAGACGCGCCTGCGTACGGCCTCGAAGGAACGACCGTCTCCTCCTCGGCTCCCGCGCGCCCCGCCTCAGCGTCAGGGCGGTGGGCGGCCTCTCCATGCCCCTCGGCACTCGCAGCGGGTACCATGCCCCCTGTGGGCTGGGGGTCACCTTCGCCTTCGTCGTCGTCTTTTTCTTCTTCTTCCTCTGGTCCCCGGCGGACCTCCTACGCGAATGGTGGCTCAGCTTCGAGCCCGGACAAAGAGCAAGGGCTTGAAATGCCAGGAGGAGTCAGGGGGACTTACTCGTCACTGACGTACCACTTCCTCTTCTTCTCCCCCACGGGGGGCGGGTCGTCGCTGCCGCCGTCAAGCATCGCCCCGGCTCCGATGCTCGGGCCCGCGGGGTGTGCCGCAGTAGACCCAGACGCGTCGTTGCCCGCCTCGAGGCCCTGGGAAGTTTTGGCCTCATGACGGCTCTCAGGCGCTAGGGGCTCGACCGCCCCCCGGCCGAGAGCCCCCTCCGCCGCTTGTGGCTCGCTCTTGGCGTCATCATCCTCGAGCTCGCAGAGGAGCTAACGGCGGGTGCGTGGTGGCACCCGGTTGGCGTCCTCCTCTGTGGCCTCCTCCGAGTCCTCGCCACCGCCGCTGCCTGCCGAATCCAGCTCCACCACGAGGGGGTTCTCGCGGGGTCCGATGTGGCCCTCCAGCACGAGCCCCCACTGGTCAAAGAGAGGCATCTCCTCAACCAGCTCTGCCTTCTCCTTGTAGCGGAACAGCAGGAATGCCCCCTCGGGCAGGTCCGCGCCAGGAGTACTAAGCAGAGTCGCCAGGGCCCCGTCCAGCACCTCTGGCCCCAGGCTGCCGGGGTTCAGCCTCATGGCATCGCCCGCGCTGGTGTACTCCCACACGGGGCGCGAGTGCTGCTGAAGTGGCGCGATGCGCCGCCACTGGTATTCCCTGACGACCGTCGCCCCCGACAGCTTCCTGGCCCGGTGCACGGCCATCTGCTCCAAGACGGGCTCCATCCTCGGGTCAGCGAGCTTCTCATGCCCCCACACGGAAATCTTCTCAGCCGGGTCCGTCGGGATCATCAGAATCCGGCTGGTTCGGCGCGCGTCCATGTAGACGCAGCGCTGCCGATAGCCCTCCACCTTCTTCGCAACCCTCAAGTTGATGATGCTGTTCTCCATCCCCTTAATGGCGAGGAATGACGCGCATCCGGAGCGCTGATCTGCCGCAGTTAGCCGCAAGCAGAAGAAATGGTGGAAGAGCGCCACCGAAGGCATCACGCCCATAAAAGCCTCGCAATAAAAAGCAAACATGGCTAGGAGGAGAATGGAGTTGGGTTGAAGGTGGAGGGCGTGGATCTGATAATGGGAGAGAATGGCGTAGAAGAAGCCTGAGAATGGCGGCACCAACCCGGCATAAATGCTGTGGAGGAAGAAGAGGTAGGCCGTCGAACCCAGGTCATGTCGCGCGTGCGACCCCGGCCAGATCAATGTCGCCTGATTCTCGTTCTGATCGCCGGCCACAAACGGGAGCACCTTGTCCGGGCCCTCTTCACCGACGATGGAGGAGCACTGCAGCGCCGCACCGATGGCGGGCGCTCTTGGGGACGGGGCCGCCGCCTTTCCCCTCTTGCCGGCGGGCGCCATCTATGCGGTGGAGGCGCGGATTGAGGAGTGAGAAGAGGCGGAGTTCGGAGATGGGGTCATGAGGAGCTGCACGCGAGAAGGGAGGCGCAGGGAGAAGGAATGTGCGAAGGAAGGCAATGACAGCCTCGCGTCACGCGGAAGGATTTATGTCAGCACGGGGGTTACCGAGGCGTCGTGGGAGAAGTGGGGGCATCCCCCGTCACGTCATCCTCCACGCGTCGCGCCTGGCCCGAAGGCAGTTAGGGCCCGCGCTGTTTCACCCCCTAGTAGGCAGGAACGTGCGCGCCGCGGTCCCGGGGGCTACTGTCGGGCCCATGGAACCCAGGGTATCCAGGCCCGTCTGCCTGTGGCCCAGGGCGCAACGCCTGGCATGGGCCCAGCAGGCCGTCATCACCAAGCATCTCACCAAGACCCCTCATGAGGCCTTGGCCTCCTGAGGACCCCTCCCCAGGGAGCGGCGGACAAGACTCAACACCTTTACCAGCAGCCTCGCGAGGCCCTCTCGCGAGGTGGCCTCCCGAGGCCTCCTCCCGAAGGCGCTCAAGACGAAGGCTGTTCGGCATGGCTGCGCGGTCACGTGCCCATCACGTGGGTGACACACGCGGCGACGAGTGGCAACAGAGGCCGCGCCAGTAGGCGCGGAAGAAGATGGTTTCCGCTTTTGTGTTAAGAGAGCAAGGCCAGCCGTCCACTCCCCAAAGCAACCCCAAAGGTTGCCCGATCGGCGAAGGAAGACCAGGACGACGGGCGCGTAGGGCAGAGGTCGCCACCGAGCCCACCGACGCGTCATGGATCATGCTTTTGCAGGCAAAGACTGCCTTTAGTCCGGATAGCCTGAGCGCCTGTCCCCTTTCAAAACCGCCAAGTGTGGCAACCCTTCCCGCCTAAGTTTTTGAGGGGGAAGAGGACCAAGGCAGGTATAAAGGGACAGTGCTGCCATTGTAGGGAGGACCGATTCTTCCTTCCTCTCCACCTTGTACGCGAGAACAATCCCTTGCCCATTGCAATCCCAACCACAAGCAGGAGTAGGGTTTTACACCGCAAGCTGGCCCGAACCAGGGTAACCGCTGAGTCCACGGTCCGCTCTTCGCTAGCACACTCCCACCGTAGCTCTGCTGTAACTTAGCCATGGTAGGGGACGGGGAGGTAGGAACTAGCTCACCCCAGTGTTCGAACCTTTGGGTCCCCGGAGCCCGACTTTTGACACCCATGCCCAAGTGGAAGCCCCATGCTCTGCGCTGGCGGAATGATCGACCCGCGATCATACCCACACCCTGGTGGAAGCCCCATGCTCCGCGCTGGTGGAACAATCAACTAAGGGCACCTCACGGGCTGCACCAATCTCAAGCTGACCTGTGCCGGACACGGCAGCACCCCCCTTCTTTTCGCTTTAGGATGTGTAACTGAGGGCGCCCCACGGGCTGCACTAACCTCAAGCTGACCCGTGTCGGACATGGCAGCCGCATCTCTTTTGGTTTTTGTAATGGAATTTGTTATCTGGCTACAGTAAAGTGTTGGTTTCCAAACATGGTGTTTCGTCTTGTCTTTGCCTCACGAGCCTCGTGCGCTCGTGGCTTCCCTCATGAGCCTCATGCGAGCGGGGGCTGGACACGGTGTCTGTGCTCGGGTCAGTCCCAGCAGCACTGAGAAACCCAAGCAACCGGGCTCTGGCTCGCGGGCCTGCTCCCGTGCACGCCACCCCACCAAGGTTCTTGGTGTCTTATCTCCTCGTGTAACGCCCATGAGAGAGCCGGCGAGCGTGCGCTGCTCCCCTGTCGTTGAACATTCTGCATGCAGTTATCTCAGGAACAGGTCACCTGAAAGGCCTCACAAGGATGCCTCGCGAGGTGGCCGATGACAAGACGCCTCCTCAGGGCCTCAGGAAGCTTCGCAGGCCCTGCCTTGGGAGCCAACCCACGATGGCCGTCTCAGCAGGAGACCTTGCGAGCGGAAGCCTCATGAGGCGTACCCCACAAAGTGGCGGCCCACCAGACACTACCCTACACAGAGCTAAGTCTCCTCCTCGTGAGTCGCCCACGTTGTCTCCCAAGCCTTCCCCTCTAGCAGCCTCACAAGCACCGGCATTTTTCTTGTCGCGAGCCGCTTGCACGTCAAAGGGGGGCTCCCTGAGCATCGCGTCTCAGGAGCCCTCACTAGCTCCCGGTGCCCCTCACCTCCTGGCCTTGTCTAGGCATCGTGACCTGAGATACCAGCGACGGTTGTGGCCCGCTCGGGGGCTGGGTCTCGATGACGTAGAGCATCAAGGCAAGCAAAAAGGGAAAAACAGGCCTCGAGAGAAAATCTCACGAGGGCACGAGTGTTCATTACAGCAAATTATAAAGTATTTAAACACAAAAGCATCATCTTCACGCCCCCACGGGGCCACATCGGTCTAGTGCAGGGTGACAAAGGAAAGAGGACCCTAAGAACTCGTGCCATCGCCGCCGTTGCCGCCATCATGGTCCTCCCCGCTTCCTGCTGAGCTCTCGCCACTATCACAGGCATACTTCCCAAGCAGCGCGCCTACGTGGCCTTCTACCGCCTTTGCGAGGCCATCACGGAGCTCCTTGGGGACGGGGGCTATTACCTTGTCAAAATTAAAGCTGGGATCGGTGTGAAGGAGGTGACTGAAGACGCGGGTCGCCGCCTGAGAGAAGAGGTCGCGGCACTCCTCCTCCAAGATGCCATCCACCTTCTTGGCCCCATCCTCGAGCCGCTCCATGAGCTTGATGGAGAAATTGACGTAGTCGGCATCGCGGGACTCGCGGAGGGCTTCTAGCCTCTCCTTGCAGATGGAGTTCAGGGCATCGCGGGCTCGAAGCTCGAGGGAGTGGAGCATCTTGACGCGTTCGCGCTGCCGCTCCCGCTCCTGATCCGCCTCGCCTCCGGCCTGCTCGGCGGCGCTGGCGGCGCCCCCCACTTGAAGACGAAGGGAGGACGTCTCGGCCTCGGCGCCGGAACGGGCTTGCGGCGCGGTCTCTCGGCGGGTCTCCGCCTCGGTGAGTGCCGCCTTAAGGCCGGCAATTTCCTGCCAGAACCGCTCACGCTCCATCTCGAAGGCGTCCTCCTGCTGCTTTTGCTCATTACCGTGCTCCTCGGCGAGCGCCAGGCACGCCTCCGCTATCTTCGCATCAGCGTCCTCTAGGGCCTTCTTCTCCTTGGCCTCTAGCTGGGTGTTGGCCTCGTCGACATGCTTCGCGTGGGTGTCCTAGGTGAAAGGATCGATATGGTTGACTAGAGGGGGGGTGAATAGGCAACTACCAATTTTTAGCTTTTCTTTAACAAATTAGGGTTAGCAACAAAATAGGTTGTCTAGATATGCAACTAGGTGAGCAACCTATATGATGCTAACAATTACAACACAAGCAAGCAAAGGATACAATACAAGTATATCAAGCACAATGTAAAGGTAAGAGATAACCACAAGTGGAGCCGGTGAAGACGAGGGTGTGTTACCGAAGTTCCTTCCCTTTGAGAGGAAGTACGTCTCCGTTGGAGCGGTGTGGAGGCACAATGCTCCCCAAGAAGCCACTAAGGCCACCGTATTCTCCTCACGCCCTCACACAATGCGAGGTGCCGTGATTCCACTAGTGGTGCCCTTGAAGGCGGCAACCGAACCTTTACAAACAAGGTTGGGGCAATCTCCACAACTTAATTGGAGGCTCCCAACACAACCACGGACCTTCACCACAATGGAATGTGGCTCCGAGGTGACCTCAACCGTCTAGGGTGCTCAAACACCCAAGAGTAACAAGATCCGCAAGGGATTAGTGGGGGGAATCAAATAACTCTTGGTGGAAGTGTAGATCAGGGCCCTCTCCTCCAAACCCTAGAGCAACAACAAGATTTGATGGCTAGGGAGAGAGATCGGGCTAAAATGAGCTTTTGGAGTAGCAATGGAGCTTGGGGGAAGAGGTCAACCTTAGGAAGAAGAAGACCTCTCCTTTATATAGGGAGACAAAATTCCAACCGGTATCTGCCCTCTGCCCGCAGACAAGCGGTACTACCGCTCCTAGGAGCGGTACTACCGCTTAGGCGGTACTACCTCGAACTGGTCAAAAACGCACTAGGTGTGCCACGGTAGTACCGCCGGAGCGGTACTACCGCTGCCCCCTTACGGTACTACCGCTAAGGGAGTTTCGACCAGAACAGGCAGCAGTAGTAGAGGCGGACAGGGCGGCAGTACCGCGCAAGCGGTATACCGTTCTAGTACCGCTCTACTACCGCTAGAGGGAAAAGTGGTAACAGAAACTCGCACAGAGGAAAAACCCCAAGCGGTAGTGGAAGCGGTAGTAGGGGCGGTAGTACCGCTGGAGCGGTACTACCGTACTACTACCGTGCTACTACCGGTTAAGACAAACCGGCAACAGAAAGTTGCACGCTCGGGGAAACCCCAAGCGGTAGTGGTGCGGTAGTACCCAGCGGTACTACCGCTCCTTGGAGCGGTACTACCGTGGGTCCAAGCGGTACTACTGCTTGCAAACTTCTGAAACACCACAGACAACACAGGAAATGCTCCAGAGAAGGGAAAGGAGGTTGTGGGTGCATATGGGGCTGTGTACGTGTTGATTCCACCCATACCTTTCCAACGCGGACCCCCTCTTAATAGTACGGGTTTCCTACGACTCAATTCACCAAAAAGAAATCGTCGGAAAATAACCGTCTTCACTCTTTATCATCGAGGGGAGATAAACCGTCTCGTGCCTATCAATATAATCTCTGAAAAGGTCAATGCACACGATTAGTCCGCAAAGCGCATTGTCATCAATCATCGAAACTACTGGGGTAAAATATGCCCTAACAATCTCCCCCTTTTCGGTGGATTGATGACAACACGGGGTTTGCACAAGTATATACGAGATAATAATGCAAACCAACTATCTACAGAATATAGACGGGCTCCCCCTAGATGTGTGCACTAATTGAATATGCCTTTGAAATGCAAAGTGCACACACTAGTATCAACACTCCCCCTATATTTTATAAATAGGGCAATACTTGCAACAACATAATATATAACGCTAAGCATGGTTGCAATATGAACAATGAGTCATAAACTCACACATAACAAGACATAATTAAGATAACATGGGTAGCATATGTCTTACACCATATGATAGAGTCTCAGACCAAACCAAAGTAAACGAAGATAAAAGAGTTCACAAGCAAGAAATCGAAGCAGATAAAAGCAAGCTTGTGACTCGGCAACACCCTGCAGAAAGCAAATGCAAACCCCGGTCCTAGACTCTCTCCCCCTTTGGCATCGAGAAAGCAAAAGGGCAAAGAGTGACACTACGCGCCAACAGGTGGTAGCACTAGTCTCCTCCCATGGACTCGTCGGAGGCCACAGCATCGGACTCCTCGTCAGACGACTCCTCCGAGTCTTCAGGATCCCCAGACTCCTCCTCTGCGTGCTCCTGCTCCGGAGCGGGTGCCGACGCACCGGTGTTGGAATCATCAGAATCAGTCCAGCGGGAGTGAGAAGAAATCCAGTGGTCTTCAGGAGTGATGACAGCCTCAGAACCGCTCTCAACTGGAATATCAAGCTTCCTCATGATGGCCTTCCTCTGCTGACGTGCCGTCTTGGCATCCACATGTGCCAAGTACATCTTGTGCTGAACATCCGTCTGAAGACAAAACAGCTTCTTCACCTTGTTCTTGAGCTTGGCAGCCCAACCAGACGAACCAGACGAGTGCTCGGGGTCAGGCACAAAGTCAGTATCCTCCACATCCTCCTCCGAAGCAAGTGGCACGCTCGCAGCACGACGAGTGGGAGCCCAGAGCTCCTTCTGGCGCAAGTTGATCGTCTCATGAGAAGTCAGAGGCCCGGTCTCAAGCTACTCTCCAGGGAACGTGGCAGTCCAGGTGGTCACAATGAGTTTGAAGATGAAAGGAGCATAGATCGGCACGTGATCACCATATGCTGCATTCACAAGCTCCTTCCACATGACATGAGAGACGTCCAAAACAGCCCCCGTGCCCTTCTCAGAATGGCACAGCAAAGCATATCCACCAGGTGTCCGTGCACCATATCCAAGTTGCCAACACGAGGAAAGAGAGTGTGCCGGAAAATGCGATGCATGATATCAAAGAATGGTTTCAGCTCCTTCCTGGACCCCTTATCAGTCGGAATGATGGTCATATGGGGAAGCAGATTGTCCTTGTGAGAAGGTCCACCCTCATGGTGAGGGCGCAGACCAAGGGGCTTCTCCAGCCCCTCATCGGGATAGCCCAGAAGATCCATGAACTCACCCCAAGTGGCACGAAGCTGTCTACCATGAGTCATCCATATCATAGTCCTGTTATCCTTAGTCCCAAACCACACGGTTGCAAAGAACTGAGCCACCAACTCTGCATCAAAGTCATAGTTGAAGGTCATGATGGGCACAATGTTGAACTGCGCACAGAGGTCAAGAGCTTCTCCAAAGTAAGCACGGTCCTTCTCCATATGCTCAATGTTGATGGACTTGGTCTTGACAAACAGATTTTTCTTGGCCTTGATTTTGTCAAAGTATACCAAAGATTGATCCCTGTTCCAGAAGGGACGGCCCACAAGAGTTGCGTCTTGAGGACGACAGTAGGGATTCCTCTCGCGGTACTGCCAATACTCATTTTGCTTCATCTCAGCTGCAGTCTTGACAGGAGTCTTCTTTTTGCGAGCAACAGACTTGGCCTTGCTTCTGACCGACTGACGACGCACTGGAGGTGGTGTCGGGGCAGCCTCTTCTTGTATCTCATCATCAGAATAGACAGGCTTGGCGTAATAGGTGCGCCCACGTTTGGACGGAGCAGATGCATTCTTGCGACGACCCTTGGAGCTACTACCACCTGAACCAGACACAAAAACCATAGGAAGCGGGTGTAAAAGGGTATGCATAAGCCAAGAATTACAAGTGAGGGAGAGGAACCAGTTGTACAGATTCAGAAAAGCTGGGTCTCACGCGGTAGTACCGGTCCTGACAACGGTAGTACCGCCTGGGAGACGAGCGGTAGTACCGCTGGCCAGTGGGCGGTAGTACCGCTTAAGCGGTAGTACCGGCCATGGCCGAGCGGTAGTACCGCTGTCTGCACAGTCGCACATCCGTGTCAGATCCGGTAGTACCGGAGATCCAATCCTTCGAAATCGATACAAAGAGTTCCTACCCTCCTATCTAGCAGTCATGCTACATCCTACTCAAGCCTCGATTTTGTAAAAAATCGAAGAAACGCCACGCATTGCCCTAAGTCTAAGATTCAAAAACTAGAACCAATGGAGAGAAGAACGGGGGCAATACCGGGTTCCATAGCGAGAGGAGATGGTGGGGATCGATTCCACCGGGCGGAAATGCAGAAGACGGCACGGAATCGGGGGACCGGAGACGGCCTCCGAAGTAGTTCTTCGTCACCTGTGAGAGAGGGAGTCGTGGGGAAGAAAGGTGAATGGGTATGGGGGAGTTAGAACTCCCCCTGCCCGACACTTAACCCCACAGAATCCATCTAAGCGGTAGTACCACTAGGAGTAGCGGTAGTACCGCCCCGGTACTACTGCCGGGCAGGAGGCCCGGTAGTACCGCTCAAGCGGTAGTACCGGTTGCAGGAGCGGTAGTACCGCTTAGAGCGGTAGTACCGTTCCTAGCCAGCGGTAGTACCGCGTGCAGGAGACAGAACTGCCCAGATCAAAAAGGATGGCTTATACAAAATCTATGGGTTGGAGAGAGGAAAGGCTTAGGTTGGAGACTCGAAAACACCGCAAATGGGAATGGACACTCCAAGGTTTAAAAGACAATAAAATGAAGAGCAAACTTGGAGTGGACCAAAACACGAAAAGACCAACAAGTCAAGATAAAAGCAATGAAAACTATAGAAGAACCAAACCCTCCAAAAGAGAGGGTCGGTGGCCGAAGCCACCATTGTTTGAGTCGAATGGTTTGGCACCGCGAAGATTTTAACCTTGGGCCCAAGACCAAAACTCATCTTTGAGGCACAATTACCATCATAAATGGCTAATGTGAAAGATTTTGATTAATTTTGGCATAATAGGGGGAGGGAGAGTTCATTGAGAGAACAACACTCCCCCTAAATCCATGCCTACACCTAGAACAAGGTAAACATGATGAGTGCGGTGGGATGTGACGAGAATCAAGCCACGTTGCTCGAATCAATGATATTTAGCTCATGCCTTAACTCGCGAAATCTTGCTTCATCCAATGGCTTCGTGAAAATATCCGCTAGTTGTTCTTGAGTGTTAAGATGAATAATATCAATCTCTCCACGCTTGACGTGATCCTGAATAAAATGATGACGAATCTCGATGTGCTTCGTCTTGCTATGTTGCACCGGGTTGTAAGAGATTGCAATTGCACTTTCATTGTCACAGAAAAGAGGCACTTTGTCACAAGTGACACCGTAATCCTTTAAAGTTTGCCTCATCCAAAGCAATTGAGCACAACAACTTGCGGCAGCTACATATTCGGCCTCGGTGGTGGAGAGAGACACACAATTCTGCTTCTTCGAAGAACAACTCACCAAAGAGCGACCAAGGAATTGGCACCCTCCGGAAGTTGACTTCCTATCCACACGGTCTCCCGCCCAATCCGAATCCGAATAACCCATTAGATCAAAGCTTGCTCCTTTGGGATACCATAAGCCAAAGTTTGGGGTATGAGCAAAATATCGAAAGATTCGCTTGACTGCCACATAGTGACTTTCCTTAGGCGCGGCTTGAAACCGTGCACATATTCCCACACTCAACATGATATCCGGTCTAGATGCACAAAGGTAAAGCAAGGATCCAATCATGGAACGATATACCTTTTGATCCACCGCTTTACCATTGGGATCTATGTCAAGTTGGCACTTGGTAGGCATTGGAGTCTTGGCCGGCTTGACATCATTTAACTTGAATCTCTTGAGCATGTCTTGGGTGTATTTGGCTTGGTTGATGAAGGTTCCTTCTCTTCTTTGCTTGACTTCGAATCCAAGAAAGAACTTCAACTCTCCCATCATAGACATCTCAAATTTCTCGGTCATTAGTGCGGCAAACTCATCATTGAAAGCTTTGTTAGGAGAACCAAAGATAATATCATCAACATATAGTTGGCATATGAACAAATCCCCTTTAACCCTCTTAGTAAAAAGAGTGGGATCGATTTTCCCAATTTCAAACCCACGGTCTTGCAACAATTCGGTAAGGTGCTCATACCACGCACGTGGAGCTTGTTTAAGGCCATAGAGTGCCTTATCGAGCTTGTATACATGATTGGGGAACTTGGGATCCTCGAACCCCGGAGGTTGTTTGACATATACCAACTCATTAAGAGGACCGTTAAGAAATGCACTCTTCCCATCCATTTGTTGCAATTTAAAATCATGATGAGAAGCATATGCAAGCAACATACGAATAGATTCAAGACGAGCAACGGGAGCAAAAGTTTCACCGTAGTCGATACCCTCGACTTGGGAGTAGACTTGTGCCACCAATCTTGCCTTGTTTCGAGTGACAACACCATTCGTATCTTGCTTGTTCTTGAAGATCCATTTGGTTCCAATGACATTATGATTCTCCGTTGGCCTTGGCACCAATGTCCACACTTTGTTGCGCTCGAAGTTGTTGAGTTCATCATGCATGGCTTCAAGCCAATCCGTGTCCTCGAGCGCCTCATGTACCTTTTGGGGTTCAACATACGAAACAAACGCGTGATGCACACAAAAGTTTGATAATTGTTTACGAGTGGTTACCCCTTTCTTTAAGCTTCCATAAACATTCTCCAAGAGATGTTGTTGACGCTTGAGTGTACATGCATTCTTGGCGAGACGACGCTCCAATAACTCCTCCGGAGTCAATTGAGGAGGATCATTTTGAACATCTTGAGCATCATCTTGAGCTTGCTCTTGATCAAGAGCTTCCCTTTGATCTTGAGCTTGCTCGGGGTCGTGATCTTGATCTTGGGCATCATTTGGTGCATCACCATCATCTTGATGTTGATCTTGCCCTTGATCTTGATCACTTGGTTGAGGGCCTTCGGTTTGTTCTTCGGAAGCGTGTGGGTCTTGTGTCGGTGATGGTTCCACATGCGTAGAACATTGTCCTTCTCCTTCCACCACAAGGGGTTCCTCAATGGGTAGGATTTGACCCACACCCATTCTTCTTATGGCTTGAGGAGGAATTTCATCACCTACATCACAAAGACCACTTTGCTCCACTTGGGAGCCATTATTCTCATCAAACTCCACGTTACACGTCTCCTCAATGAGTCCGGTGGACTTGTTGAGAACACGGTAAGCATGAGAGTTTGTAGCATAACCAACAAATATGCCCTCTTGAGCTCTAGAATCAAATTTAGACAAGCGAACACCTTTCTTGAGAATGAAACACTTACAACCGAATACCCGGAAGTACTTGAGGTTTGGCTTGTTGCCGGTAAGTATTTCATATGGAGTCTTGTTCAAGCCTTTGCGGAGGTAGAGCCGATTGGATGCATGACAAGCGGTGTTGATGGCTTCGGCCCAAAAGTTGTATGGAGACTTGAACTCCGCCATCATGGTCCTTGCCGCGTCCATCAACATCCGGTTCTTCCTCTCCGCTACACCGTTTTGTTGAGGGGTATATGGTGCGGAATATTGATGCTTGATCCCCTCATCACTAAGAAACTCATTCAAGGTGTAGTTCTTGAACTCGGTGCCGTTGTCGCTTCTAATAATCATTATCTTTGCATCATGTTGACGTTGAGCTTCATTTGCAAAGTCGATCACGGTTTGTTGGGTCTCGCTCTTCCTCTTGAAGAAATATACCCAAGTGTATCTTGAATAATCATCCACAATCACCAAGCAATACTTTCTTCCCCCAAGACTATCAAAAGATGGCGGTCCAAAGAGATCCATGTGAAGGAGCTCCAAGGTCCTCTTCGAGTAGATGATAGTCGTGGGTCGGTGAGCCGTCTCATGTAGCTTTCCTTCGATACAAGCACTCCAAGCACGGTCTTTGGCAAAGCTCACATTTGTTAGTCCTCGGACGTGTTCCCCTTTGAGGAGACTTTGCAAAGATCTCATATTGACGTGGGCTAAACGGCGATGCCAAAGCCATCCCACGTCAACTTTAGCCATTAGGCAAGTCGCGGTCTTAGTGGGTCGCTCCGAGAAGTTAACCACATAAAGACCGTTCTCGACATGCCCAACAAAAGCTACTTTAAGAGTCTTGCTCCACAAAAGGGCCACGGTATCACTATCAAAGAACGTTGCAAAGCCCATAATAGCAAGTTGACGAACGGAAAGTAAATTGTATGCAAGGGTCTCAACAAGCATGACCTTCTCAATGGACAAGTCCGGTGAGATAACCACTTTGCCAAGACCCAATACCTTTGACATTGAAGCATCACCATATTGGACATGGGTGGGCATAGATGAATTTGCTTGAACGTCCACCACCAAGTCCTTGCTTCCGGTCATATGATTTGTCGCTCCACTATCAAGCAACCATGACACCCCACCGGAAGCAAACTCCTACATAAGATTAATGCTTGGTTTTAGGTACCCATTCTTTAATGGGTCCTTTCATGTTAGTAACAAGGGTCTTAGGAACCCAAATAGACCATTCAATGTACTCATAAGAAGAACCAACAAATTTGGCATAAACATGCCCATCACTAGCACGGCATAAAACATAAGAAGGGTTAAAATCGCCGGCTTTGTTGGGATGGGTGGTCTTGCCCCTATTGACATTACCACCCACCACCTTGTTCTTCTTCTTCTTAGGAGCACCCTCTCCCTCTTTCACAAAAGTTTCTTTGAGAGGGAGAGCTTGCTTGGTCTTACTCTTCTTATTTAACTTCTTCTTCTTCTTTGACTTGGGTGCAAATCCAAGTCCCTCCTTGGCCACAACTTCCTTTTGATTGCTCAAAAGTTCATTGAGGTTTTTCTCACCTTGAATGCATGAGACAAGGCCTTTCTCAATTTGCTCTTTCAACTTGGCATTCTCCTCAACAAGATGTGCATGCTCACAACAAGGGTTAGTTGCACGAGCATTATCAATCAAAACAAAAGGAGGACAAGTAGCAATTTCTTTAGTTAGCTTCACTTGGAGTTGATCATGAGACTCCTTGAGTGTAGCGTGAGCACTTTTCAAGGCCTTGTGAGCCTTGTCAAGTAACTCAAACTCCTCTTCGAGTCTAGCATGGACAACCCCAAGTTCGGCCTTCTCATTTTTAAGCACATTAACAAGAACTTGAGCATGATCACGATCTTTCTTTAATTTAGCAAGATCTAGATTATGTGTCTCCTCAAGAGCCACTCTAAGACATTGCTCTTCCTCAAGAGCATTAGAAAGATCGGCAATCTCATCGGCATAATCTCTACTATGCCCTTCCAACTTAGAGATGGTCTCTTCATGAGAATCTATGATTTCATTTGCCTCACCTAATTGTTCCAAGAGAGCCACAAAGTGCTTCTTGGTCTCACCTTTGAGTTTGGCCATGAACTTGTCAAACACATTTTCCTCCACCCTAGCCTCCTCATTTTCTTCCACACAATTCATCAAGGAAGGAGTGGAAGTAATGCTAGTTTTGATGTTGGAGGTTACCTTGTTGGTGGCCTTGGCCATGAGGCACTTGTGGGTGGTGATGGAGTTATCGTTGGGGGAATCGAAGAGGGACACCTTTGGTGATGGAGAGGTGGCAATGGCGACGGAGGCCGTAGCAATCCCTTCACCACTCGCAACTTCATCATCATCGGAGTCATACTCTTCTTGCACCACCAAACTCTTTTGAGGCACCTTCTTGTTGAACTTGTTCTTGCTTGGGAAGGACTTGCCCTTGTCTTTGCGGATAAGCTTGCCACCATTTTCTTCCCTATTCTCATATGGGCAATCGGCGACGAAGTGACTCACATTACCACAGTTGTAGCAAGTCCTTACACGTTGACCTTTGCCTTTAGAGCCATTAGTCTTGTTTCTTGAGAAGTTGGGCTTGGAGTTTCTTTTGTTGCCCCAAAATTGTCTTGATGCAAGAGCCATGTGCTCGTGGTAAGCATATTTGGTGTCTTTGGGGCAATCTTCATCCTCACAGTCTTCATCTTCTTCTTCCTCTTCATGAACTACCTTGGCCTTCAAAGCAAGGTTGGGCTTCTTCGAGCGTTGAACACGAGCAAGTGCGTTGTCGGCGGTCTTGTTCAAAATGTTCATAGCAATAAACTCATCCAACACATCGCTAGAGGACAAGGTGTGGAAGTCCGGTCTTTGACGAATCACGGAGGACATGCTCTTGTTGTAAGGCATAATGGCCTTGAGGAATTTGCGCTTGATCCAATTGTCATCCGTGTCCTTGCTCCCGTGGTCTCGGAGTGAGACCGCAAGAGTAGTCAATCTCCGGTAAAGCTCACGAGGATCTTCATCTTCATTCATAACAAACTCATCGGCCTCATCAAGAATAACCTCAAAGTTGGAGCGTTGAATGCTCGAGCTTCCCTTGTACAACAAGTTGATATGCTCCCAAGCATCTTTGGCAAGAGTGAATGGGCGCAAGTGAGGAAGCTCTTCGGGAGGCATGGCGGCTTGAAGAATGAACAAGGCGGATGCATTGAGTTGATTGTCCACTTCTTCTCTTGGGGACAAGTTGCTTGGGTCATGCGGATAATAGCCTTGTTCAATGATTCTCCAAAGTTGAGTTGAGCTAGAATTCAAATGAGACTTAATACGAAACACCCAATTAGCGAAGTTAGACAAATCAAGCTTAGGAGGAGGACCATGATTATTTATATGAGGTGAGGGGACCGATCCTCCATAGACCGGGAGAGGAGGAACCGAGGCATGGGTTCCCGTCCCATTCATACCATGAGGGGAAGATGTATGAGTGTCTTTAGCCGTTTCCTTGCCGGAATTGGCCTCCAACGCCGATGCGGTGGGATTAACCACAAGCAGCGGATCGGGAGTAGACTTCAACCCCTCAAGGAGCTCTTTCATCATGGACTTAACCTCGGCCGTCATAGACGTCTTTAGTGAAGCCATAGCTTCATTCAAAACATCTATAGTGACCGTGGTCAACTCCACGGCCTCGGGAACATTCCCAACACGCTCCCCGTCGTCAACCATACTCTTCGGGTGGTGAAACCCTTAATAAAGAGACGAGGCTCTGATACCAATTGAAAGGATCGATATGGTTGACTAGAGGGGGGGTGAATAGGCAACTACCAATTTTTAGCTTTTCTTTAACAAATTAGGGTTAGCAACAAAATAGGTTGTCTAGATATGCAACTAGGTGAGCAACCTATATGATGCTAGCAATTACAACACAAGCAAGCAAAGGATACAATACAAGTATATCAAGCACAATGTAAAGGTAAGAGATAACCACAAGTGGAGCCGGTGAAGACGAGGGTGTGTTACCGAAGTTCCTTCCCTTTGAGAGGAAGTACGTCTCCGTTGGAGCGGTGTGGAGGCACAATGCTCCCCAAGAAGCCACTAAGGGCACCGTATTCTCCTCACGCCCTCACACAATGCGAGGTGCCGTTATTCCACTAGTGGTGCCCTTGAAGGCGGCAACCGAACCTTTACAAACAAGGTTGGGGCAATCTCCACAACTTAATTGGAGGCTCCCAACACAACCACGGAGCTTCACCACAATGGAATGTGGCTCCGAGGTGACCTCAACCGTCTAGGGTGCTCAAACACCCAAGAGTAACAAGATCCGCAAGGGATTAGTGGGGGGAATCAAATAACTCTTGGTGGAAGTGTAGATCAGGGCCCTCTCCTCCAAACCCTAGAGCAACAACAAGATTTGATGGCTAGGGAGAGAGATCGGGCTAAAATGAGCTTTTGGAGTAGCAATGGAGCTTGGGGGAAGAGGTCAACCTTAGGAAGAAGAAGACCTCTCCTTTATATAGGGAGACAAAATTCCAACCGGTATCTGCCCTCTGCCCGCAGACAAGCGGTACTACCGCTCCTAGGAGCGGTACTACCGCTTAGGCGGTACTACCTCGAACTGGTCAAAAACACACTAGGTGTGCCACGGTAGTACCGCCGGAGCGGTACTACCGCTGCCCCCTTACGGTACTACCGCTAAGGGAGTTTCGACCAGAACAGGCAGCAGTAGTAGAGGCGGACAGGGCGGCAGTACCGCGCAAGCGGTACTACCGTTCTAGTACCGCTCTACTACCGCTAGAGGGAAAAGTGGTAACAGAAACTCGCACAGAGGAAAAACCCCAAGCGGTAGTGGAAGCGGTAGTAGGGGCGGTAGTACCGCTGGAGCGGTACTACCGTACTACTACCGTGCTACTACCGGTTAAGACAAACCGGCAACAGAAAGTTGCACGCTCGGGGAAACCCCAAGCGGTAGTGGTGCGGTAGTACCCAGCGGTACTACCGCTCCTTGGAGCGGTACTACCGTGGGTCCAAGCGGTACTACCGCTTGCAAACTTCTGAAACACCACAGACAACACAGGAAATGCTCCAGAGAAGGGAAAGGAGGTTGTGGGTGCATATGGGGCTGTGTACGTGTTGATTCCACCCATACCTTTCCAACGCGGACCCCCTCTTAATAGTACGGGTTTCCTATGACTCAATTCACCAAAAAGAAATCGTCGGAAAATAACCGTCTTCACTCTTTATCATCGAGGGGAGATAAACCGTCTCGTGCCTATCAATATAATCTCTGAAAAGGTCAACGCACACGATTAGTCCGCAAAGCGCATTGTCATCAATCATCGAAACTACTGGGGTAAAATATGCCCTAACACTAGGCATCGGCCAGCTTGCGCCCCAGCGTCTCCAGGCGCCCGCGCTCCGTGGCCTGCTCGGTCGACACGCTCTCGAGGTCCTCCGTGCGAGTCGCGAGGTCCGCTTCGCGGGCCGCAAGCTCCCTCTCACGAGTATCGAGGGCGCTTTCCCGCGTGCGGAACGACTGCGCCTATGCGGCATGTTGATCCTGGAGCTCCTTCAGGCGGGCCGCCGCCTCCTTGCGGCGCCTGATGTAACACCCTGGTTTTCGCTCCTTGTTTTTTTTCCTTTCACGGGATTTGACTCCCATCTTTTTTTTCGATGTTATGGGATTTTCTCTTGCCTTTGGGTATATGAAGATGGTCATTAGCCTTGCCTTCCCTATCCAACCAGAGATTCTCTCCAGACCAACCTTGCCACCCAAGATATTTTCTCACGATTTTACCACCTAAACCCTACTCTCCGATCTACCGAAAGGGAAACCCTAATTTATTCTGTTACAAAGGAACCCCAATTTCTTTTGATAATTTGCCTCCCAAACTTTTCCCAGAGACTCACCCATATATATAAACCCTGGATATGCAAAAATATTGCCAAGTCATTTGCAATATTTTTCATTTAAAATTAATTCTTTTTTCTGCTGTTTAAAGGAATTAAATCAAGGAAAATATCTATCCATCTCCAAAGTTCATGAAAACTTGTGGAAACATTCTTTGTGATCATATTGAGATCCCATAAAAATATTTTCCATAATTAAATAAAGGAAATTGCATTTCTCTATTTAAAGCCAATATTGCACACTGAGCAATTTCCAAAGGAACTACCATTTTGGTAGCCAGGAAAAATCCCAAATAATTTGTGGAGCTTCTCCTATCCATATCTTCTCCATTTCCATCAAGAACCCAAGTTCCATAGTTCAAATTTGAGCACATCATCCAATTCTTGTTTCTGGACTTACTTTGAGGTTGTGAAGCACCTATATTTTATATTGCTTCAAAATTCTTGAAATTAATCCAGGACCTCAAATTCCCTATATTATGTGAGCATACAAAAATTCACATCATTTTATCTAGCCATTTTCTCCCAAAAATTCCATCTAGTTTCTATCCAGATTTCTAGTTTGCAAAGGAAGTGCCACAACCCTTGATCCATTTGAGCTGAAATTTTGCAGGGTGGTTAACCGTGATGAATCACTCATGTAAACCAAAAATCAGCTCAAACCATTCATCCAATATTCCCCAGCAATTTTCTCAAGTTTCTGTCCAGATTGCAGCATTGTGAAGGAAGTACCACTTTAGTATATCCAAATGATCTGAAAGTTTACCAGTGTCTCCATAACACCAAATCATCCCTCTAGACAAAAATTCAGCTCATTTCATCAATCCATTTGAGCACAGCTTCAAAATTCATTTTCTGGACAAAATTTTGCATTACAAAGGAAGTATATGCAAAATTGGTCCAAATGCCTTCAAATTTTGCCAGCATCTACAACTTCCTACTACATCTCCCTGTGACAGCTTGCCCAGCTCATTGGCACATTTTTCTGACCTCAACTTCCTGCCCAAGTTTCTATCCAGAAACTATTCTGGATCACCTCAGTCACTCTAGAGCCGTCCTAGTCCATCCATTGTCACATCCCATCTATATGATCAATGACTACCGCGTTGGACATGATTTAGCATCCAGGAAAATGCCAGAGCACGTGTTGACGTGGTGATCACGCCACAGACAAGGCCAAACACAATGATTAAGAATGTGACTTAATAATGACAACCTCCTCTGTCGTGCATTATTGTTGTTATCGCAATGATTAAGAATGTGATTTAATAATGAAAACCTCCTCTGTCGGCTGGATCGAGTCATAGTGCCACCGAACCGAGCTGATCAAGTGCAGCCACACTTGCCTTTATGGGAAGGCCCTGACTTGGTCTGTTGTCTTGCCTCTTATCGGTACCACCAAAGAGGGAAGGTTAAGCGTGTGTGCTACCCTGGCCCGGTAGACGGTGATAACCTTGTGAGCCTAGTTGAGTTATTTGCCGGCGTCCCCGTTTGGGACAGTTTTGTTTGGCCATGACGGTGGCAGGTGTCAGGAGTGACACAGGGGCCACCCAGGACTTGACCCAGGGAGGGGTATGATTGTTGGTGGGGCCGTAAGAGTGCCGGGGAATAGACAAGTTTTGTTGGAGCAGCACCGGTCCACCCGAATGGGAGCATGAGGCTAGGAGCTCCATAGTGTGGGAAAAGTGCGCAACCTTTGCAGAGTGTAAATCTATCTGAATAGCCGCGTCCTCAGTCATGGGACACAGTTCGTACTAGGTCACACTATTTGGTCTGTGTCGAGTCTGGAGGAACAATTCATATGATGTTAATAATGAACCAGAGAATGGTAAGGTTTGTCAGACTTACAGTGAAGGTGCATGGGCATCGGATGATGTCAGAGGTATGAATGTTAGCCATGCGATGGCTATGAGAGGAGCGGTCGAATAACCGCAAAGTTTGGATTGGATTTGGATCGTGAGAATATTCGGAGTATGGATTATTTACTTGGTATGCTTTACCTTACTGTATTTACTCCAATAGTTATCATACTAGATAGTCCAGCTATGACATGATGATTAATGCTGCTAGATGATTAATCTTGCTAGATAGTCCTGTCATATTGTGATGGTTAATACTATTAAGATAACAAGTGCATGCTTGAATGCCATGGATTGCATTGCTTGGTGTATATGTTATTTGGTTTCCTTGCGAGTACATTCAAAAGTACCCAGCGGCCTTCAATGTGGCCAGGTTCACCTAAGGATCCGACGTCCACTAGCGAGGAGCCGGAGTGTTCACGGGCTAGAAGAGTAACCCAGTCAGATCCCTGTGGATTGGAGCCGCACCAAGACCATGCTGCCTTAGATAGAGCTTTTCCGCTGCCATCACACTGGTAAAATACCATGTAAAGACTTATATATATCCATTAATAGAAATGCCCGTGTTCATGATATATACTTGTTGTAAAAGCGCATGCCAGAGTGATTTCCTGGGCTGGTGTGTGCGGTGACTGTCTGACTACAGTGGTATTTAGGCAGGGCGCCACACTTGATGGCCGCTTCGGCCTCGCGGAGAGCACTCGCGCGGACCCTATCTGCTTCGGCGGCGTCCTTCTCGCCCTGTGCGCAAGAGGCTTCGTTCTGGTGTTGGGCCATTTCGACGGTGACGTTGAGCCGGCACCACTTGCCGGCAAGCTCCAGGCGCTCCTCGGTGAGGCACGTCTCCGCGTCCTGGAAGTCTGCCCAAGGCGAGTGAGTGTGGCCTTGGCGTCGCGCAAGGCTCCAGGCCTGAGCAGGGCACGGCCGCTCACGAGCACCAGAGGCCAGTCCGGGTCCGGTCCCCCATCGTTCTCCGCCGTCACGGTCAGGGATGCCTCGGTGCCGCTCGCCAAGAGCGGTGGGTCTGTTGGAGCTTCCCCCGCGTTCGGCTCCGGCGGCGCGCTGTGGAGGCTTGCCATGCCCGCCGCGGCGTGCCCCGCGTCGCCTCCTCCCGCGCCGAGAGAGGCCTCTGGCGGGGGAGTGGGTGCTTCGGCCTCCCCCATCACTGCTTCTTCCCCCGCGGCAGGGTCTGAGGGGAGCACGGCCCCACCTCCTGAGGCTGCTGCCCGAGGCTTCTCCGTCTCGGCCTCTCGAGACGCGCCCGCATGCGGCTCTGGAGGAACGGCTGGCTCCCTCTCGACTTCCGCGCGCTCCGTCTCAGCGTTAGGGCGGCAGACGGCCTCTCCATGCCCCTCGGCACCCGTAGTGGGTACTAATGCCCCCTGCGGGCTGGGGTCACCTTCACCTTTGTCGTCGTCTTCTTCTTCTTCCTTTGGTTCCCGGCGGACCTCCTACGCAAACGGTGGCTCAGCTCCGAGCCCAGACAATAGAGCAAGAGCATAAAACACCGGGAGGAGTCAGGGGGACTTACTCATTGCTAGCGGACCACTTCCTCTTCTTCTCCACGAGGGGCGGGTCGTCACTGCCGCCGTCAATCATCGCCCCAGCTCCGCCGCCCGGGCCCCCGGAGCGGGCCGCGGTGGACCCGGACGCATCGTCGCCTGCCTCGAGGGCCTGGGAAGTTTCGGCCCCTTGATGGGCCTCTGGCGCTGGGGCTCGACCACCCCCCAGCCAAGAGCCCCCTTCGCCGCGGGTGGCTCGCTGTCGGCGTCATCGTCCTCGAGGTCACAGAGGAGCTGACGGCGAGTGCGTGGTGGCGCCCGGCTGGCGTCCTCCTCTGTGGCCTCCTCTGAGTCCTCCACGAGGGGGTTCTTGCGGGGCCCGATGTGGCCCTCCGGCACAAGACCCCACTGGTCAAAGAGAGGCATCTCCTCGACCAGCTCCGCCTTCTCCTTGTAGCAGAACAGCGGGAGTGCACCCTCGGGCAGGTCCGCGGTAGGGGTACTAAGCAGAGTCGCCAGGGCCCCATCCAGCACTTCTAGCTTCAGGCTGCTGGGGTTCAGCCTCATGGCGCCGCCCGCGCCGGTGTACTCCCACACAGGGCGTCAGTGCCGCTAGAGTGGCGCAATGCGCCGCCGCAGGTACTCCCTGACGACCATCGCCCCCGATAGCTTCGCGGCCCAGTGCACGGCCATCAGCTCCAAGACGGGCTCCATCCTCGGGTCAGCGAGCTTCTTGTGCCCCCACCCGGAGTTCTTCTCAGCAGGGTCCGTCGGGATCATCAGGAGCCAGCTGGTCCAGCGCCCGTCCATGTAGACCCAGCGCTGCCGATAGCCCTCCACCTTCTTCACAACCCTCAAGTTGATGATGCTATTCTCCATCCCCTTAACGGGGAGGAACGACGCACATCTGGAGCGCTGGTCTGCCGCGGTCAGCTGCAGGCAGAAGAAGTGGCAGAAGAGCGCCACCGAAGCCATCACGCCCACAAAAGCCTTGCAGTAAAAGGCAAACATGGCCAGGAGGAGGATGGAGTTGGGTTGAAGGTGGAGAGCGTGAATCTGATAATGGGAGAGAATGGCGTAGAAAAAGTCCGAGAATGGCGGCACCAACCCGGCATAAACGCTGTGGAGGAAGAAGGGGTAGGCCGTCGCACCCAGGTCACGCTGCGTGCGTGACCCCGGCCAGATCTGGGTCGCCTGATTCTCGTTCTGATCGCCGGCCACCAGCAGGAGCACCTTGTCCAGGCCCCCTCCATCGACGATGAAGGAGCATTGTAGCGCCACCCCGATGGCGGGCGCGCTTGGGCACAGGGCCACCGCCTTTCCCCTCTTGCCGGCGGGCGCCATCTGTGCGGCGGAGGCGCGGATGTAGGAGGGGGAAGAGGTGGAGCTCGGAGATGGGGTCGCGAGGAGCTGCGCATGAGAAGGAAGGCATAGGGAGACAGAGTCCGCAAAGGAAGGCAATGATGGCCTCGCGTCGCGCGTGACAGGCTTTATGTCAGCGCGGGCAGTTACTGAGGTGTCGTGCGAGAAGTGGGGGCGTCCCCCATCACATCGTGTGCCACGCGTCATGCCTAGCCCGCAGGCGGTTAGGGCCCGCGCCGTTTCGCCCCTAGTAGGCGGGAATGTGCGCGCCGCGGGCCCGGGGGCTACTGTTGGGCCCATGGAACCCAGGGTATCCTGGCCCGTCTGCCTTTGGCCCATGGCGCAACACCTGGCATAGGCCCAGCAGGCCGTTACCATCAAGCATCTCATCAAGACCCCTCATGAGGCCTTGGCCTCCTGAGAACCCCTCCTCAGGGAGCGGGTGAGCAAGGCTCGACATCTTCACCAGCAGCCTCGCGAGACCCTCTCGCGAGGCGGCCTCCCGAGGTGGCCTCCCGAGGCTCCCTCCCGAAGGCGCTCAAGACAAGGGCTGTTTGGTCTGGCAGCGCGGTCTCGTGCCCATCACGTGGGTGATGCGCGCGGCGACGAACGGCGACAGAGGCCGTGCTAGCAGGCGCGGATGAAGAGGGTTTCCCCTTTTGTGCTAAGGGAACAAGGCCAGAAATCCACTTCCGAAAGCAACCCCAAAGGTGTTGGAAATATGCCCTAGAGGCAATAATAAATTAGTTATTATCATATTTCCCCATTCATGATAATAGTTTATTATTCATGCTAGAATTGTATTGACCGGAAACTAAATACATGTGTGGATAATAGACAAATATTATGTCCCTAGTATGCCGCTACTAGACTAGCTCGTTGATCAAAAGATGGTCAAGGTTTCCTGACCATGGACATGAGTTGTCATTTGATAACGGGATCACATCATTAGGAGAATGATGTGATGGACATGACCCAACCGTTAGCATAGCAAATGATCGTTCAGTTTATTGCTATTGCTTTCACTATGTCAAATACACGTTCCTCTGACCATGAGATCATGCAACTCCCGGATACCGTAGGAATACTTTGGGTGCATCAAACGTCACAACGTTACTGGGTGATTATAAAGGTGCACTACAGGTATCTCCGAAAGTGTTTGTTGAGTTGACATGGATCGAGATTGGGATTTGTCACTCCGACTATCAGAGAGGTATCTCTGGGCCCTCTCGGTAATACAGCATCACAGAAGCCTTGCAAGCACCGTGACTAAAGAGTTAGTTGCAAGATGATGTATTACGGAACGAGTAAAGAGACTTGCCGGTAACGAGATTGAACTAGGTATAAGATACCGACGATCGAATCTCGGGCAAGTAACATACCGCCAGACAAAGGGAACAACGTATGTTGACATATGAGGTTCACCGATAAAGATCTTCGTGGAATATGTAGGAACCAATATGAGCATCCAGGTTCCGCTGTTGGTTATTGACCGGAGAGTCGTCTCGGTCATGTCCATCATTCCCGAACCCGTAGGGTCGCACACTTAAGGTTCGATGACGATTTAGTATTATATGAGTTATGTGATTGGTGGCCGAAGTTTGTTCGGAGTCCCGGATGAGATCACGGACATGACGAGGAGTCTCGAAATGGTTGAGAGGTAAAGATTCATATATTGGAAGGCTATATTCGGACGTCGGAAAGGTTCCGAGTGATTCGGGTATTTTTCGGAGTACCGGGGAGTTACGGGAATTCACCGGGAGAAGTAATGGGCCTTATTGGGCCATACGGGAAAAGGAGAGGCAGGCCACGTGAGGAGGCGCGCGCCCCCCCTTGCCCAAACCGAATTGGACTAGGGGAGGGGGCGCAGCCCCCTCTTTCCTTTCCCTCTCCCTTCCCCCTTTCCTACTCCGTATGGGAGGTGGAATCCTACTAGGACTAAGTAGTCCTAGTTGGACTCCCCACACTTGGCGCACCCCTAGGGGGCCGGCCTCCTCCCTCCCTCCTTTATATACGGAGGAGGGGCACCCCTTGGAGACACACAATTGTCCCATAGCCGTGTGCGGTGCCCCGATCTCCGTTTTCCACCTCGATCATATTTTCGGAGAGCTTAGGCGAAGCCCTGCCGGAATCACTTCACCGTCACCGTCGCCACGCCGTCGTGCTGACGGAACAAATCTACTTCCTCGACGTCTTGCTGGATCAAGAAGGCGAGGATCGTCACCGAGCTGCGCGTGTGTAGAACTCGGAGGTGCCGTACGTTCGGTACTCGATCGGTGGAGCTCGAAGGATTGTTCGACTACATCAACCGCGTTGTGAGACGCTTCCGCTAACGGTCTACGAGGGTACGTAGACACACTCTCCCCTCTCGTAGCGATGCATCTCCATGGATAGATCTTGCGTGAGCGTAGGAAATTTTTGAAATTCATGCTCCGTTCCCCAACAGTGGCATCCGAGCCAGGTCTATGCGTAGATGTGATTTGCACGAGTAGAACACAAACGAGTTGTGGGCGTGGGTGTATACATATTGCTTGCCGTTACTAGTTGATACTTGATTCGGCGGTATTGTGAGATGAAGCGGCCCGGATCGACATTACGCGTACGCTTACGCGAGACAGGTTTCACCGCTACGTGCACTCGTTGCATAAAGGTGACTGGCGGGTGTCTGTCTCTCTCACTTTAGTTGAATCGGTTTCAATGAAGAGGGTTCTTTTAGAAGATCAAAAAGCAATCACTACACCACGTTGTGGTTTTGCGTAGGTAAGAATGGTTCTTGCAAACCCGTAACAGCCACGTAAAACTTGCAACAACAAAGTAGAGGATGTCTAACTTGTTTTTGCAGGGTATGCTGGTGATGTGATATGGTCAAGACATGATGTGATATAAGTTGTTGTATGAGATGATCATGTTTTGTAAGTTATCAGGCAACCGGCAGGAGCCTTATGGTTGTCTCTTTATTGTATGCAATGCCAACGCTATGTAATCGCTTTACTTTACCGCTATGAGTTAGCAGTAGTAGTAGTAGCAATAATTGGCGAGACGACCACGACGCTATGATGGAGATCAAGGTGTCACGACGCTACGATGGAGATCAAGGTGTCACGACGCTACGATGGAGATCAAGGTGTCAACCCGGTGACGATGGAGATCATGACGGTGCTTTGCTGATGGAGATCAAAAGCACAAGACGATGATGGCCATATCATGTCACATATATTGAATTGCATGTGATGTTAATCCTTTTATGCATCTTATTTTGCTTAGGACGACGGTAGCATTATAAGATGATCCCTTCACTAAATTTCAAGATAAGTGTTCTCCCCTAGTATGCACCGTTGCGAAGGTTCAACGCTTCTAAGCACCACGTGATGATCGGGTGTGATGGATTCTTTCGTTCGCATACAACGGGTGTAAGCCAGTTTTACACACGCAGAATACTTGGGTTAAACTTGACGAGCCTAGCATGTACAGACATGGCCTCGGAACACAAGAGACCAAAAGGTCGAACATGAGTCATATAGTAGATATGATCAACATGAAAGATGTTCACCATTGATAACTAATCCACCTCACGTGATGATCGGACATGGTTTAGTTGATGTGGATCATGTTACACTTAGACAACTTGAGGGATGTTAATCTAAGTGGGAGTTCTTAAGTAATTTGATTAATTGAACTTCAATTATCATGAACATAGTCTAAATAATCTTTGCAATTTTATGTTGTAGATCAATAGACCGCGCTGTAGTTCCCCTGTTTTTATTATGTTCCTAGAGAAAACGAAGTTGAAAGTTGATGGAAGCAACTATGCGGACTAGGTCCGTGATCTGAGGATTGTCCTCACTGCTGCACAGAAGGCTTATGTCCTTAATGCACCGCTCAGTGAAATACCCCTACGGCTTCGTCTGAGGACGTTTTGAACGTCTGGCAGACAAGAAAAGATGACTACTCGATAGCTCAGTGCGCCATACTTTACGGCTTAGAACCGGAGCTCCAAATATGTTTTGAGCAACACGGAGCATATGAGATGTTCCAAGAGCTGAAAATTTGTTTTTCAAGCTCACACCCGGGTTGAGAGGTATGACACCTTCGACAAGTTCTATAGCTACAAGATGGAGGAGAACAGCTCCGTTAGTGAGCATGTACTCAGAATGTCTGAGTACTTCAAACACTTGAATCAAGTGGGAGTTAGACTTCCGAATAAAGTGGTGATTGATAGAGTTCTCCAGTCACTATCACTAAGCTACTGGATCTTCGTGATGAACTATAAACATGCAAGGGATAGAAGATCCTTAAGCTATTCGCGATGCTACAATCTGCGGATGTAGAAATCAAAAAAAGGGAGCATCAAGTGTTGATGGTTAATAAGACCACTAGTTTCAAGAAGGGCAAGGGAAAGAAAAGGGAACTTCAAGAAGAACGGTAAAACAGTTGCCGCTCATGCGAAGAAACCCAAGGCTGAACCAAACCCGAGACTTAGTGCTCCCATTGCAAAGGGAAATGTCACAAGGAGCGGAACTTCCCCAAAGTAACTGGCAGATAATAAGACTGGCAATGTCAACAAAGATATTTGATATACATGTTATTGATGTGTACCTTACTAGTACTCGTAGGAGCAGCTGGGTATTTGATACTTGTTCAGTTGCTTGCAACTTGAAACATGGAGCTTCGGAATAAACGAGGGCTAGCTAAAGAACGAGGTGACGATGTGCATTGGAAGTGTCTCCAAGGTTGATGTGATCACCATCGCCACGCTCTCTCTACCTTCAGGATTAGTGATGAACCTAAATAATTGTTATTTGGTGCTTGCGTTAAGCATGAACATTATATCTGATAGTGTTTATTGCAAGACGGTTATTCAATTTCAGAGAATAATTGTTATTCTATTTGGATAATATCATTAATGATCATGCACTTAAAATGAAAGGTTTATTGAATCTTGATCGTAGTAATACATATGTTCATAACACGAATGCCAAAAGATAATGATAGTACCACATATTTGTGGCACTACCGCTTAGGTCATATCAGTGTTAAACACATGAAGAAACTCCATGCAGATGGGTTTTTGGAATCTCTTGATTATGAATCATTTGAGACATATGAACCGTGCCTTATTGGCAAGATGACTAAAACTCCGTTCTTCGGAACAATGGAGCAAGCAACCAACTTATTGGAAATAATACATACCGATGTATGCGGTCCGATGAGTGTTGAGGCGCGCGGTGGATATCGTTATGTTCTCACGTTCACAGATGATTTGAGTAGATATGGCTATGTCTACTTGATGAAGCATAAATCTGAAACATTTGAAAAGTTCAAAGAATTTCAGAGTGAAGTAGAGAACCATCGTAACAAGAAAATAAAGTTCTTACGATCTGATCCTGGAGGAGAATATTTGAGTTACGAGTTTGGCAATCACTTAAGACAATGTGGAATTGTTTCATAGCTCACGCCACCTGGAACACCACAGCGTATTGGTGTGTCCGAACGTCGTAATCGTACTCTATTAGATATGGTGCGTTCTATGATGTCTCTTACCAATTTGCCACTATCATTTTGGGGTTATGCATTAATGACAGCTGCATTCACTTTAAATAGGGCACCGTCTAAATCCGTTGAGACGACACCGTATGAACTATGGTTTGGCAAGAAACCTAAGCTGTCGTTTCTGAAAGTTTGGGGATGCAATGCTTATGTCAAAAGGCTTCAGCCAGATAAGCTCGAACCCAAAGCGGATAAGTGCGTCTTCATAGGATACCCAAAGGAGACCGTTGGGTACACCTTCTACCACAGATCCGAAGGCAAAGTATTCATTGCTAAGAATGGATCCTTTCTAGAGAATGAGTTTCTCTCGAAAGAAGTGAGTGGGAGGAAAGTAGAACTTGATGAGGTAATTGTACCTCCTCTGGATAGTAGTACGCCACAGAAAGAAATTTCTGTGACACCGACACAGACCAGAGAGGAAGTAGATGATGATGATCATGAAGCTTCGGATCAAGTTGCTACAGAACCTCGTAGGTCAACCAGGACACGCTCCGCACCAGATTGGTACGGCAATCCTGTCTTGGAGGTCATGTTGTTAGACAACAGTGAACCTACGAACTATGAAGAAACGATGGCGAGCCCGGATTCCGACAAATGGCTTGAGGCCATGAAATCCGAGATTAGATCCATGTATGAGAACAAAGTGTGGACTTTGGTAGACTTGCCCGATGAACGGCGAGCTATTAAAAATAAATGCATCTTTAAGAAGAAGATGGACGCTGATGGTAATGTCACCGTCTATAAAGCACGACTTGTTGCTAAAGGTTATCGACAAGTTCAAGGAGTTGACTACGATGAGACTTTCTCACCCGTAGCGATGCTAAAGTCTGTCAGAATCATGTTAGCAATTGCCGCATTTTATGATTATGAAATCTGGCAAATGGATGTCAAAACGGCATTCCTTAATGGATTCCTTAAGGAAGAATTGTATATGATGCAACCGGAAGGTTTTGTCGATCCTAAAGGTGCTAACAAAGTATGCAAGCTCCAGCGATCCATCTATGGACTGGTGCAAGCATCTCAGAGCTGGAATACTCGCTTTGATGAAGTGATCAAAGCGTTTGGGTTTATGCAAGTTTATGGAGAAACTTGTATTTACAACAAAGTGAGTGGGAGCTCTATAACATTTCTAATAAGTATATGTGATTGGAAATGATGTAGAATTTCTGGAAAGCATAAAGAATTAATTGAAAGGAGTTTTTCAATAAAAACCTGTTTTTGAGTTATCCACGGTTTGGGCATCGAGATCTATAGAGATAGATCAAGACACCTGATAAAAGATTTTCACACACCTTGATGAGATTTTGAAGAAGTTCAAAATGGATCAAGTCAAAAGAAATATGTTATTGGCTGGTGTGAAGTGGAGTAAGACTTGAAGATCTAGGTAAAGGTTGTTTACATGTTAGGCATCAAAATCTATAGAGATAGATTGAGACGCCTCATATGACTTTCACAAAACATATACCTTGACAAGATTTTGAAGAAGTTCAAAATGGATCAGTCAAAGAAGGAGTTCTTGACTGTGGTGAAAGGTGTGAAGTTGAGTAAGACTCAAATCTCGACCACGGCAAAATAAATAGAATGGATGAAGGTTATCCCCTATGCCTCGGCCGTAGGTTCTATAAAGTATGCCAAGCTGTGTGCCTTGCCATGTGTCTGGCAAAAAAAGGTACCAAAGTGATCCAGGAGTAGATCACTGGACAGCGGTCAAATTATCCTTAAGATGACTAAGGAAGAATTTCTCAGGAATAGAGATGATAAAGAGTTCGTCGTAAGGGGTTACGTCGATGCAAGCTTTAAACACTGACCCGAAAGACTATGAGTCTCAGACCGGATAAGTATAGTGGGGAAATCTTTTGGAGTAGCTCCAAACAGAGTGTGGTAGCAGCATCTACATATAACATAGAGATTTGCCAAGAAAACGCGGATCTGAATATTGCAGACCCGTTGACTAAAACCTCTCTCACAAGCAAAACATGATCAACTTTAGAACTGATTAAGTGTAAATTACATGGAGATGTAATCTAGATTATTGACTCTAGTGCAAGTGGGAGACTGTTGGAAATATGCCCTAGAGGCAATAATAAATTAGTTATTATCATATTTCCCCGTTCATGATAATAGTTTATTATTCATGCTATAATTGTATTGACCGGAAACTAAATACATGTGTGGATAATAGACAAATACTATGTCCCTAGTATGCCTCTACTAGACTAGCTCGTTAATCAAAAGATGGTCAAGGTTTCCTGACCATGGACATGAGTTGTCATTTGATAACGGGATCACATCATTAGGAGAATGATGTGATGGACATGACCCAACCGTTAGCACAGCAAATGATCGTTCAGTTTATTGCTATTGCTTTCACTATGTCAAATACACGTTCCTCTGACCATGAGATCATGCAACTCCCGGATACCGTAGGAATACTTTGGGTGTATCAAACGTCACAACGTTACTGGGTGATTATAAAGGTGCACTACAGGTATCTCCGAAAGTGTTTGTTGAGTTGGCATGGATCGAGATTGGGATTTGTCACTCCGACTATCGGAGAGGTATCTTTGGGCCCTCTCGGTAATACAGCATCACAGAAGCCTTGCAAGCACCGTGACTAAAGAGTTAGTTGCAAGATGATGTATTACGAAATGAGTAAAGAGACTTGCCGGTAACGAGATTGAACTAGGTATTAGATACCGACGATCGAATCTCGGGCAAGTAACATACCGCCAGACAAAGGGAACAATGTATGTTGACATATGAGGTTCACCGATAAAGATCTTCGTGGAATATGTAGGAACCAATATGAGCATCCAGGTTCCGCTGTTGGTTATTGACCGGAGAGTCGTCTCGGTCATGTCTACATCATTCCCGAACCCGTAGGGTCCGCACACTTAAGGTTCGATGACGATTTAGTATTATATGAGTTATGTGATTGGTGGCCGAAGTTTGTTCGGAGTCCCGGATGAGATCACGGACATGACGAGGAGTCTCGAAATGGTCGAGAGGTAAAGATTCATATATTGGAAGGCTATATTCGGACGTCAGAAAGGTTCCGAGTGATTCGGATATTTTTCGGAGTACCGGGGAGTTACGGGAATTCACCGGGAGAAGTAATGGGCCTTATTGGGCCATACGGGAAAAGGAGAGGCAGGCCACGTGAGGAGGCGCGCGCCCCCCCTTGCCCAAACCGAATTGGACTAGGGGAGGGGGCGCAGCCCCCTCTTTCCTTTCCCTCTCCCTTCCCCCTTTCCTACTCCGTATGGGAGGTGGAATCCTACTAGGACTAAGGAGTCCTAGTAGGACTCCCCACACTTGGCGCACCCCTAGGGGGCCGGCCTCCTCCCTCCCTCCTTTATATACGGAGGAGGGGCACCCCTTGGAGACACACAATTGTCCCATAGCCGTGTGCGGTGCCCCGATCTCCGTTTTCCACCTCGGTCATATTTTCGGAGAGCTTAGGCGAAGCCCTGCCGGAATCACTTCACCGTCACCGTCGCCACGCCGTCGTGCTGACGGAACTCATCTACTTCCTCGACGTCTTGCTGGATCAAGAAGGCGAGGATCGTCACCGAGCTGCACGTGTGTAGAACTTGGAGGTGCCGTACGTTCGGTACTCGATCGGTGGAGCTCGAAGGATTGTTCGACTACATCAACCGCGTTCTGAGACGCTTCCGCTAACGGTCTACGAGGGTACGTAGACACACTCTCCCCTCTCATAGCGATGCATCTCCATGGATAGATCTTGCGTGAGCGTAGGAAATTTTTGAAATTCATGCTCCGTTCCCCAACAAAAGGTTGCCCGATCAGCGAAAGAAGACCAAGATGGCGGGCGTGCTGGGCGGAGGTCATCACCGAGCCCACCGGTGCATCATGGATCATGCTTTTGCAAGCAAAGACCGCCTTTAGTCAGGATAGCCTGAGCGCCTGTCCCCTTTCAAAACCCGCCAAGTGTGGCAACCCTTCCCGCCTAAGTTTTGAGGGGGAAGAGGACCAGGGCGGGTATAAAGGGACAGTGCTGCCATTGTGGTAGAGGATCAGCTCCTTCCTTTCCTACCTTGTACGCGAGAACACCTTCTTGCTCACTGCAATCCCAACCAAGCAGGAGGAGGGTTTTACACCGCAAGGTGGCCCGAACCTAGGTAAACTGCTGAGTCCATCGTCCGCTCTCGCTAGCGCGCTCTTGCCGTAGTTTCGCCGTAGTTAGGCTGTGGTAGAGGACGAGAGGTAGGAACGAGCTCACCCCAGTGTTCGAACCTTTGGGTCCCCGGAGCCCCAACTCCGACACTCTTGGTCCAGAAAAAATTTATCCAAAGTTTTTTCTCCGTTTGGACTCCGTTTGATATTGATTTTCTGAAAAGCCAAAAACAAGCAGGAAAACAACAAATGGCACTGGGCACTAGGTTAATAGGTCAGTCCCAAAAATGATATATAATTGCATATAAAACATCCAAGATTGATACTATAATAGCATGGAACTATAAAAAATTATAGATACGTTGGAGACATATCAAGCATCCCCAAGCTTAATTCCTGCTCGTCCTCGAGTAGGTAAATGATAAAAATAGAATTTTTGATGTGGAATGCTACCTAACATGTCTATCATCTAATCTCTTTTATGGCATATAAATTGTGAAGCGATGAATTAATAATATCAACATAATAATATCCATGAACATAAGAAGAATAATCATTATACTTTCAAAATATATGATCCTTAACGAGTGTTATTCCTACTCACTTTCTCATATTGGCAATGGCATGACTCTATCTTCACCGCAAATATATAAATCATGAGCACCCCGGTGTTAAACCAGGCAATTGGATCATACTTCTAATGCGCTTCAGCATTTTCAACTCTCACGCAATACATGAGCATGAGCCATGGACATACCACTAGGTGGAATAGAATGCGGTGATAGGGATCAAATAATGGAAAGGAGAAGAAGAAAGTCTCGCATCAACTCAGCGGATCAACGGGCTATGGAGATGCCCATCAATCGATATCATTGCGACGAGTAGGAATTGCCATGCAACGGATGCACTAAGATCTATAAGTGTATGAAAGGTCAAACTGAAAACTAAGTGGGTGTGCATCCAACTTGCTTGCTCATGAAGACCTCGGGCATTTGAGGAAGCCCATCATCGGAATATACAAGCCAAGTTCTATAATGAAAAATTCCCACTAGTATATGAAAGTGAGAACTCAGGAGACTCTCTATATGAAAAACATGGTGCCACTCTGAAGCACAAGTGTGGAAAAGGATAGTAACATTGCCCCTTCTCTCTTTTTCTCTCATTTTTTTGCTGGGCTCTTTTTTGCCTCTTTATATATCCGGAGCCTCATCTCGACTTGTGGGGGAATCACAGTCTCCATCATCCTTTCCTCACTGGGACAATGCTCTAATAATGATGATCATCACACTTTTATTTACTTACAACTCAATATTACAACTCGATACTAGAACAACATGACTCTATATGAATGCCTCTGGCAGTGTACCAGGATGTGCAACGATCTAGCATAACATGTATAAAAATGATGAGTGGTGGCTGAGCCACAAATACTATGTCAGCTATATGGTCATGCAAAGCAATATGACAATGATGATGTGTGTCATATAAAAAAGAATGGTGGAAGTTGCATGGCAATATATCTCGGATTGGCTATGGAAATGCCATAATAGGTAGGTATGGTGGCTGTTTTGAGGAAGCTATAAAGAGGCTTATGTGTGAAAGAGCATATCATATCACGGGGTTTGGATGCACCAGCAAAGTTTGCGCCAACTCTCGAGGTGAGAAAGGGCAAGGCATGGTACCGAAGAGGCTAGCAAAATTGCGGAAAGATAGGAGTGCGTATAATCCATGGACTCACATTAGTCATAAAGAACTCTCATACTTATTGCAAAACTCTATTAGCCCTCGAAGCAAAGCACTAACTGCATGCCCCTAGGAGGGAGGTTGGTAGGAGTTAACCATCGTGCGCCCCCGATTGTAACAACACTCAAGGATTTCATTTCAGACCTATAAATGCTCGAACTTCCTCACCATGCCACGACCAATACTTAGATGAGTAGTCATAACAAACTTTAATACCGATATTTCTACTAACCAATGATCATGAACTTATATCCTTTCATATTACAACATTAATAAAATTAACCACGTACTTCATATTTAGTGATCTACATGAAAGTTTTTATTATATCCCTCTTGAATACCTATCCTTTATGGACCAATCTTATAACCCATGCAAATTGCCATTACTATTTATTAGACTCTCAAAAAGATTTAAGTGAAGCATGAGAGTGCAAATATTTCTTCAAAATATAATCACCACCGTGCTCTAAAAGATATAAGTGAAGCACTAGAGCAACTGCCTAGCTCAAAAGATATAAGTGAAGCACATAGAGTATTCTAACAAATCACGATAAATGTGTGTCCCTCTCAAAAAAGGTGTGTTCAGCAAAGATGATTGTGGCAAACTAAAAAAACAAAGAAAAAAAACTATGGCACAAGACGCTCCAAGTAAAACACATATCATGTGATGAATAAAAATGTAGCTCCAAGTGAGTCTCACCCAAAACTTGAAAACTTCAGCACACAAAACTCAACAGAAACCTCGTGTGATCCGTTAGTATAACAAACAAATCTTAAACTTCAGGTACTGTTATAAATTGATTCATATATAATATTGGCATAATGCTACTGTATGCCAGCTTCTCTATAACTTATACCCCCCGATACAATCCATAGATTCATCAAAAAAAGCAAACTATGCAACAAAAACAGAATCTGTCTAAAACAGAATAGTCTGTAGAGATCTTAATAAAAGTCATACTTATGTAACTCCAAAAATTCTTAAAAATTAGGAAAAATTGAAAAATTTATATACCAATACTGTGTAAAAAGTTCAGGATTTTATCACATTCCAGTACAGAACAAAAATTGGCGTACAGGGTGCTAAACTTTCTGTTTTTCAAACAGCATCAATTATACTATCATCCAAATCATCCTAAAGCCATTACTTGGCACAAACACTAATTAAAAGATAAAAACACAATCATAACAGAGGTTATAATTGTGTAACACAAGAAATAAAAATTGCAATAAAAATAAATATTGGGTTGCCTCCCAACAAGCTCTTTTTTATAGTCATTAAGATAGGTTTGAGATTTCAATGATGCTCAGATGAAAGATAATAATTGAAACATAAAGAGAGCATCATAAAACATGTGACAAACACATTTAAGTCTAACCCTCTTCCTATGCATAGGCATTTAATAAGAAAACAAATTATCAAGACATGCAATATCTAGCATATGCAAATAGGAAGAATGAAGCATTAATAAATTCAACACAAAGAGAGGTAATTTAGTGACATGAAAATTTCTATAACCATATTTGCCTCTCTCATAATAATTACATGTAGGATCATAATCAAACTCAACAATATAGCTATCATGTAAAACATTCTCTCCATGATCCACATGCAAGCAAATCTTATAATCTTCCAAGGTAGTGGGATTAACATCAACTAAAGTCATGACCTCTCCAAACCCACATTTATCAAAAAAATTATAAGATTGAACACTCTCCAAATATGTGGGATTATTTTTACCTAAAGTTGACACTCTTCCAAACCCACTTTCAATATTATTGCAAACATTATTATCAATAACATATTCATCAGGAGGCTTAAATAAATTTTCAAGATCATAAGAAGCATTATCACCCCAATCATGATCATTGCAATAAGTAGCGGACATAACAAAATTATCATCCCCAAGCTTATAGCTTTGCATATCATTAGAACAATTGACATTAATAGAATTTATAATAAAATCATTGCAATCATGCTTTTCATTCAAGGAGCTATCATGAATCAATTTATAAATTTCTTCTTCTAACACTTCATCACAATTTTCAGATTCACGATTTTCAAGCAAAACTTCATAAAGATAATCTAGTGCACTCAACTCACTAGCAATTGGTTCATCATAATTGGATTTTTTGAAAATATTAGCAAGTGTATGAGGATACATATCAATAATTTTTAGCAAGGGAAGATGCATGCAAATAGAGAGAATATGGCAACACAAGCAAAGATAGCACACAAGATATTTTTGATTTTTTTTTAGAGAAGTGGGGGAGATGAAAACGAGAGGAAAATGCAAATAAAAAGGCAAATAAAATAAGAGCAAGTAGATGATAGTTTGTGCAAAGGTACTTGATATGTTTTTGTGATGTCTCCCCGGCAACGGCGCCAAAAATTCTTCCTGCTACTTGTGAGCTGCGTTGGGATTTCCTCAAAGAGGAGAGGATGATGCAGTATAGTAGAGATAAGTATTTCCCTCAGTTAAGAACCAAGGTTATCAATCCAGTAGGAGAACCACACAGAACCTCATTAGCAGCACCTACACACACAAAAGTAAATACTTGCACCCAACGCGAACAAGAGGGTTGTTAATCCCCTTGGCGGTTACTTGCAAGTATTAATTTTGATAGTGATAGATAAATAAGTAAATTGCAGAACAAAATAAAGGAAATAAAATTGTAGCAAGGTATTTTTGGATTTTATATATGATAGATAAATGACCTGGGGGCCATAGTTTTCACTAGAGGCTTCTCTCTCGAGCACATAGCATACGGTTGGTAAACAAATTACTGTTGGGCAATTGATAGAAAACCACATAGCAGATTCATGGCAATGATCATGTATATAGGCATCACGTCTGAGACAAGTAGACCGACTCCTACCTGCATCTACTACTATTACTCCACCCATCGACGGCTATCCAGCATGCATCTAGGGTATTAAGTTAATGAAAACAGAGTAACGCCTTAAGCAAGATGACATGATGTAAACAAAGTAAACTCAAGCAATATGAATAGACCCCATCATTTTATCCTTAATGGAAACAATACAAATACGTGTCTTGTCCCCTAATTTGTCACTGGATAGAGCACCGCAAGATTGAACCCATCACAAAGCACCTCTCCCATTGCAAGATAAATCAATCTAGTTGGCCAAACCAAACAGATAGACCAGGGAGAAATACAAAGCTATAACAATCATGCATAAATAAGTTCAGAAAAGACTCAAATATTTCTCATGAATAATCTGATCATAAACCCACAATTCATCGGAACACAACAAACACACCGCAAAAGAGGATTACATCAGATAGAACTCCAAGAAGATCGAGGAGAACATGGTATTGAAGATCAAAGAGAGAGAAGAAGCCATCTAGTGATACGTCTCCAACGTATCTATAATTTATGAAGTATTCATGCCATATTTATAACAATTCTATATGGTTTTGGTATGATTTGAATGGAACTAACCCGGACTGACGCTGTTTTCAGCAGAATTGCCATGGTGTTGTTTTTTGTGCAGAAATAAAAGTTCTTGGAATTCGATGAAACTTTTTGGAGATTTTTTATGGAACATATAAAAAATACTGGCACCAAGACCCACTGGAGGGGGGCCACCCAGTGCCCACAAGGCAGCAGGGTGCGCCACCCCCCCAGGCGCGCCCTGGTACCTCGTGGGGCCCACATGGCTCCGTCTGACGTGATTCCAACGCTGAAAAATCCTATATATTCAGAAACCCCCGAAAGCTAACCATGATGAATATTTACGCCACCGCAAGCCTCTGTACCACCACGATCTCATCTACAGCCCTTTTCCGGCACCCTGCCGGAGGGGGGAAGGCATCACCAGGGGCCATCTTCATCATCTCGGCGGTCTCCATGATGAGGAGGGAGTAGTTCACCCTCGGGGCTGAGGGTATGCACCAGTAGCTATGTGTTTGATCTCTCTCTCTCTCTCTCTCTCTCGTGTTCTCGACATGGCACGATCTTGATGTATCGCGAGCTTTGTTGATATAGATGAATCATATGGAGTTTTACCCTCTCTATCTTCTTGTGATGAATTGAGTTTTCCCTTTGAAGTTTTCTTATCGGATTGATTCTTTAAGGATTTGAGAACACTTGATGTATGTCTTGCATATGGATATCTGTGGTGACAATGTGATATTCACTTGAGTCACTTGATGTATGTTTTGGTGATCAACTTGCGGGTTCCATGACCTTGGGGATTTATGCATAAGGGTTGGCACACGTTTTCGTCTTGACTTTCTACTACTTGTTGTGATGATTATGATTGGGAAGATAATGATACTTCTTATGATCTTGAAAATCTTTATGGCACCAACTTGGAAAATTATGATGATAATAATTGTTATACTATTGGTGCTATTCATGCTATGTTTGATGAGAATGACATGTTTGAGAATGTATTTGCTGCAATTAATGTTTGTCCCAAGCTTGGGGATGCTATGCTTAATGAAGATGATCTTTTTAGTCCCCCTACTTTGAATGATCAAATTTGTTATGATGATTTCATGCTTCCTACTTATGATGATTATTGTGATGATACTTATGTTATAAAAAGAAGTGATGATCATTCTTATAAAACTTATCATAATTATGAATATCCTTTTACTGAACATCACTCTTTTAATGTGGAAACAAGTTATAGTATTCGAGTTTCATATGATACCCCCACTATTATGAATGAGAAGAAAATTGCTTGTGTGGAGAGTAATAAAAATTCTATGCTTGTGGATCATGAAAAGAATGCTTTATATGATAGCTATATTTATGAATCCATTCATGATGCTACTGAAAATTATTATGAGAGAGGAACATATGATTCATGATGCTCCCGTTATGTTTCAATTCTTTACTTCTATGTGAGCATCATTGAAATCATCATGCCTAGCTAAAAGGCATTAAAGAAAAGCGCTTGTTGGGAGGCAACCCAATATTTATCCTTTCTGTTTTAGTGTGTTCACATGATTAAGATACTGTATTAATCATTTTTTACAAGTTTTCTTTCAATAAAGTGCCAAGTAAAACCTTTGGGATAGTGTGGATACTTGTTGATTCAATTCTGTGCAAAAACAGAAACTTTTGCCTCCAGTGTTTAATTTTCCAGATTTTACTGGAGCGTAAAAAAATTCTGAAATTTTTACACAGTATTGATATGCAAATTGTTGACGTTTTCCTAAGTTTTCAGAATTTTTAGAGTTCCATAAGTATGGTAGTTGCTCAGATCATTACAGACTGTTCTGTTTTTGACAGATTCTGTTTTCAATGCATAGTTTGCTTGTTTTAATGTTTCCATAGCTTATATTATGAGATATAAATTGTGGAAATGATAGAATACAGTAGTAATTATATGGGAACAATTGTGAATCTTGTCTTGGACAGTACCTAAGTGATGGTTTATTCTTTATCATACTAACCGTTCTCATGAAGTTCCGTTAAGTTTTGCGTGATTGAAGTTTTCAAGTTTTGGGTGAGATATCGATATGAGGAGAATAAGGAGTGGCAAGACCCTAAGATTGGGGATGCCCAAGGCACCCCAAGGTAAATTTCAAGGAATACCCAAGCAACTAAGCTTGGGGATGCCCCGGAAGGCATCCCCTCTTTCGTGTTCAACACTATCGGTAACCTCACTCGGAGCTATATTTTTATTCGTCACATAATATGAGTTTTGCTTGGAGCGTCATTTTATCCTGTTGATATTTGCTTTGTGTTATCAATAATCATGTTTTGTACCTTTTAGTTCAATAAAATGCCAATTATAGCCTTTACCATGCTCAGTTTGCAAGTTTATGAGTTGCTGTTTCAAAACAAAAAGTTTGCTGCTATTGATTAAATTGTCCAGAAATGTCAGAATGTGATAAAATCTTGAAATTTTGAAAAAGTCAACCTTGATAAATTATTTCCAGTGTGGTAAATTGTCAGAATTTTTTGAGTTATCTAAGTATGGATTCTTAATTATCCTTTACAGACTGTCCTGTTTAGGCAGATTGCTGTTATGTTTGCATTGTTTGCATATGTTGGCTTGTTTAATAATTCTATTTGAGGATAGGAGTATTAAATATGCAGAAGAATTTAGTATTCAATGTTTAATTATAATTTTTGTGATTTGCTACAGTAGAGAATGTTGAGGTTTTGAGTGGATTTATACTAACATATCTCACTAGTTCTTGTCAAGTTTTGTGTGGATGAAGTTTTTGAAACTTAGGGAAACTATTATACGAGAAGAATTAAAGAGACACAATAGTTCAAACTTGGGGATGCCCAAGGCTCCCCAAGTTAATATTCCAAGAAGTATCAAGCATTCAAGCTTGGGGATGCCCCGGTAGGCATCCCATGACTTTTCTTCATCAACTATCGGTTAGTCTCGATTGAACCCAAGTTTTTACTTGTTCACATAATGTGTGCTATACTTGGTTGTGTCTTTGTTTTGCTTGCTGTTTGAATAAAATATCAAGATCTGAAACTTTTTAAATGAGAAAGAGTCCTTACATAGCTACTTAATTGTTTCACTGCTCATTGATCTTCACTTATATATTTCGGAGTAGTTTGTCATTAATTCTCATGCTTCACTTATATCTTTTTGAGAGTTAATAATAGTAATGGTAATTTGCACAAGATATGAATTTGGTCCCAAGATGAATACTCGAGAGGGATATAATAAAAACTTTCATAAAGATCATTGGATATGATAAGTGTGATTCCTTGCAATGAAAATAATGAAATAGATCATATGCTAATCTTATGGAAAGTAATGACATTACATAAAGAAAAGTATAAGTGGTAAAACTTATTGGAAGTTGACAAACATAGCATTAGTCAATGATGCAACTCATGAAAAAGTTAATAATGGAAGAGAAGATTCACATGCAAATATACTATCTTGGACATCTTTTATGATTGTGAGCCCCCATTAAGTATTTTATATCAAATTGTTGACGTTGGACAAGGAAGACAACGTAATGAATTAAGTTTGTTCATATTCACATAGAAGTTATATTGTTATAGATCCTCCAACATGTGGTGCTTGCCTAATATCTTTGCTAGCCAAAAATCCGCACCAAGTAGAGATACTACTTGTGCATCCAAAACCATTAAACCCAGTTTCCTGCCATGAGTGTCCACCATATGTACCTATGGATTGAATAAGATCCTTCAAGTAAGTTGTCATCGGTGCAAAAAGCAATAAAAATTGCTCCTAAAATATGTATGATCTTTTATTGCAAGGGAAAATAAGCATTGTACGAACTTGTGATGGTAAAGAAATAAAAGCAATGGACTGCATAATAAAGGTTGCTATCACAAGGGGCAATATAACGTGACGTTCCTTAGCATTAAGGGCTTGTGCATCCAAAAATAAAAAGTGCATGACAACCTCTGCTTCCCTCTGTGAAGGGCCTATCTTTTACTTTTATGCATTTACTTTTATGTATTTATTTTTTATGCAAGAGTCAATGGTGTTCTCCTCTACTTTTTTTTTATTTTTCTCTTTTGCAAGCATCATGTGGTGGGGAAAGATCTAGGCACATATATCCAGTTGGATATGAGTGATCATGAGTTCTTATTGTTGACATCACCCTTGAGGTGAATAAGTTGGGAGGCGAAATCACAAGCCGCTATCTTTCTATGTGTCTGGCTGAAACTTTTGCTCCATATATATGTTCTGAGTGTTAGCAATCATAGAAGACTAAATGATGGTTGAGTATGTGGACTTGCTAAAAAGCTCCTACATGAGACCCTTCCTGAAAATATGATGAATTGCAATTGCATTGTTGACTAGAATAGTTTGTTAGTTTCCAAGAAAGTTTACGCCGTATACTTCATTGTTGTGATGAATTGTTACTTTCTCATGAGAAGTTTTATGATAATAAATATTGCTGTTATAATAATGATCTTGCTTTGAATCATTCAAGTCCAATGTCCATGCTATAAAAGAAAAGATTATATGATGATTATGATAGGTAGCATTCCACATCAAAATTCTGTTTTTAATTGCTACTTTATCATGATGACTTTTATGAGAAAAAGTTGCTGTTATGATGCTAGGAAAAGTGATTGAAATTATCATTGATCAAACTTTTGCACTATGCTAGCATTAACACTTCATAAATTATTTCTTTTATCATTTACCTACTCGAGGACTAGCAGGAATTAAGCTTGGGGATGCTGATACGTCTCCAACGTATCTATAATTTATGAAGTATTCATGCCATGTTTATAACAATTCTATATGGTTTTGGTATGATTTGAATGGAACTAACCCGGACTGACGCTGTTTTCAGCAGAATTGCCATGGTGTTGTTTTTTGTGCAGAAATAAAAGTTCTTGGAATTGGATGAAACTTTTTGGAGATTTTTTATGGAACATATAAAAAATACTGGCACGAAGACCCACTGGAGGGGGCCACCCAGTGCCCACAAGGCACTAGGGCGCGCCACCCCCCCCCCCCCCCAGGCCCTGGTACCTCGTGGGGCCCACGTGGCTTCGTCTGACGTGATTCCAATGCTTAAAAAATCCTATATATTCAGAAACCCCCGAAAGTTAACCATGATGAATTTTTATGCCGCCGCAAGCCTCTGTACCTCCACAATCTCATCTACAGCCCTTTTCCGGCACCCTGCCGGAGGGGGGAAGGCATCACCGGGGGCCATCTTCATCATCTCGGCGGTCTCCATGATGAGGAGGGAGTAGTTCACCCTCGGGGCTGAGGGTATGTACCAGTAGCTATGTGTTTGATCTCCCTCTCTCTCGTGTTCTTGAGATGGCACGATCTTGATGTATCGCGAGCTTTGTTGATATAGATGAATCATATGGAGTTTTCTCCTCTCTATCTTCTTGTGATGAATTGAGTTTTCCCTTTGAAGTTTTCTTATCGGATTGAGTCTTTAAGGATTTGAGAACACTTGATGTATGTCTTGCATATGGATATCTGTGGTGACAATGGGATATTCACTTGAGTCACTTGATGTATGTTTTGGTGATCACCTTGCGGGTTCTGTGACCTTGGCGATTTATGCATAAGGGTTGGCACACGTTTTTGTCTTGACTTTCCGGTAGAAACTTTGGGGCACTCTTTGAAGTTCTTTGTGTTGCTTTGAATAGATGAATCTGAGATTGTGTGATTCATATCGTATAATCAAACCCGTGGGTACTCGTGGTGACATTGGAGTGCCTAGGTGACATTAGGGTTTTGGTTGATGTGTATCTTAAGGTATTATTCTAGTACGAACTCTAGGGCTGTTTGTGACAATTAATGGGGATGGCTCATAAGATTGATCGGGGAAGATAACTTTGAGGTGGTTTCGTACCCTACAACAATTTCTTCGTTTGTTCTCCGGTATTTGTGACTTTGGAGTGAACTCTTTGTCGCACGTGAGGGATTTACATATGATTCAACTATGTCAACAATGTTGGGAGATCGCACTAGTGAAAGTATGAACCCTAGGCCTTGTTTCTAAGCATTGCAATATCACTTGTGCTCACTTTTGTTACTTGCTACCTTGCTGTTTTTATATTTTCAAATTACAAAAACCTATATCTACTATCCATACTACACTTTTATCACCATCTCTTCGCCGAACTAGTGCACCTATACAATTTACCATTGTATTGGGTGTGTTGGGGACACAAGAGATTTCTTGTATTTGGTTGCAGGGTTGTTTGAGAGATACCATCTTCAACCTACGCCTCCCACGGATTGATAAACCTTAGGTCATCCACTTGAGGGAAAATTGCTAATGTCCTACAAAACTCTGCGCTTGGAGGCCCAACACGAGTCTACAAGAATAAGTTGTGTAGTAGACATCAAGCTCTTTTCTGGCGCCCTTGCCGGGGAGGTGAGTGCTTGAAGGTATATCTTTAGATCTTGCAATCGAATCTTTTAGTTTCATGTTTTATCACTAGTTTGGTTTATAAAAGAAAACTACAAAAAATGGAATCGAGGTTGCCTCATATTATTCATCTTTATAATGTCTTTCTTGAAAATAAGGATTCTGATAATTGTGCTCAATTGATAGAAGAAGAATTCAATAAAATGTTTGCCATAAAATCTTTGAATGATGAGCATGATTGCAATGTTGTTAGTATGAATTCTATGAATATCTAAAATACTAATGATGATTGCACTAGTCATGACAAAAATGTTTCTTATAAGGATGTCAATTTTTGTGGAGTGAATTGGGAGTGCAAATGCATACCAAAAAGGGAAAATAGATTTTGTAAGAGGCATAAGTATTTAGAAACTAAAGTGTTGCAAGAGAGGCTAGATGATTGTGCTGAAAGATTTAATTTTTCTCGCCATCCTTGTGAACTTTGCAATGAACGTGGTCATTTAAATCTCCAATGCAAATTGTTTCATGATCGAATCGTGTCCAAGAATTGTGATAACTTGATTACCCTTGCGCATCATAATGAACTTAGTCTGCTTCTGGGGTATGAAGAAATGAAACGTATAACTAGGGATATTCTAGAATATAATCTCAAGAGATTTCTTGATTTTGATCTAGAGGAAATTTATATGTATTGTGCGGTAAATTGCATTGAGAATCCTTATATTGCCAATTATTTAAAGACAAGAAAACAAATAGAAGATGAAGAGAATACTAATGAAGGGGAAGAGGTTTCCCAATATCCTCCTATTTTTTCTTATGATGAATCGGGTAACGAGGAGGAGCTTTTTATTCAACCAATCTCTTCAATAAAGTGCACAGAAAAATTGATTAAACCCCCACATGAGGTGGTGAAGAAGAAAAAGAAAAGAAGGAAAAGTAGAGGTAAAAAGGTATCTCTCCGAAGTAGTGTTGCTCCTATTACCATTGTGCCTCATGAAAATGAATGAAATATGATTGTGGAGGATGATGATATTGAGTATGATTTTGTGATTCCTACTACTTGTTGTGATGATTATGATTGGGAAGATAATGATACTTCTTATGATCTTGAAAATCTTTATGGCACCAACTTGGAAAATTATGATGATAATAATTGTTATACTATTGGTGCTATTCATGCTATGTTTGATGAGAATGACATGTTTGAGAATGTATTTGCTGCAATTAATGTTTGTCCCAAGCTTGGGGATGCTATGCTTAATGAAGATGATCTTTTTAGTCCCCCTACTTTGAATGATCAAATTTGTTATGATGATTTCATGCTTCCTACTTATGATGATTATTGTGATGATACTTATGTTATAAAAAGAAGTGATGATCATTCTTATAAAACTTATCATAATTATGAATATCCTTTTACTGAACATCACTCTTTTAATGTGGAAACAAGTTATAGTATTCGAGTTTCATATGATACCCCCACTATTATGAATGAGAAGAAAATTGCTTGTGTGGAGAGTAATAAAAATTCTATGCTTGTGGATCATGAAAAGAATGCTTTATATGATAGCTATATTTATGAATCCATTCATGATGCTACTGAAAATTATTATGAGAGAGGAACATATGATTCATGATGCTCCCGTTATGTTTCAATTCTTTACTTCTATGTGAGCATCATTGAAATCATCATGCCTAGCTAAAAGGCATTAAAGAAAAGCGCTTGTTGGGAGGCAACCCAATATTTATCCTTTCTGTTTTAGTGTGTTCACATGATTAAGATACTGTATTAATCATTTTTTACAAGTTTTCTTTCAATAAAGTGCCAAGTAAAACCTTTGGGATAGTGTGGATACTTGTTGATTCAATTCTGTGCAAAAACAGAAACTTTTGCCTCCAGTGTTTAATTTTCCAGATTTTACTGGAGCGTAAAAAAATTCTGAAATTTTTACACAGTATTGATATGCAAATTGTTGACGTTTTCCTAAGTTTTCAGAATTTTTAGAGTTCCATAAGTATGGTAGTTGCTCAGATCATTACAGACTGTTCTGTTTTTGACAGATTCTGTTTTCAATGCATAGTTTGCTTGTTTTAATGTTTCCATAGCTTATATTATGAGATATAAATTGTGGAAATGATAGAATACAGTAGTAATTATATGGGAAAAATTGTGAATCTTGTCTTGGACAGTACCTAAGTGATGGTTTATTCTTTATCATACTAACCGTTCTCATGAAGTTCCGTTAAGTTTTGCGTGATTGAAGTTTTCAAGTTTTGGGTGAGATATCGATATGAGGAGAATAAGGAGTGGCAAGACCCTAAGATTGGGGATGCCCAAGGCACCCCAAGGTAAATTTCAAGGAATACCCAAGCAACTAAGCTTGGGGATGCCCCGGAAGGCATCCCCTCTTTCGTGTTCAACACTATCGGTAACCTCACTCGGAGCTATATTTTTATTCGTCACATAATATGAGTTTTGCTTGGAGCGTCATTTTATCCTGTTGATATTTGCTTTGTGTTATCAATAATCATGTTTTGTACCTTTTAGTTCAATAAAATGCCAATTATAGCCTTTACCATGCTCAGTTTGCAAGTTTATGAGTTGCTGTTTCAAAACAAAAAGTTTGCTGCTATTGATTAAATTGTCCAGAAATGTCAGAATGTGATAAAATCTTGAAATTTTGAAAAAGTCAACCTTGATAAATTATTTCCAGTGTGGTAAATTGTCAGAATTTTTTGAGTTATCTAAGTATGGATTCTTAATTATCCTTTACAGACTGTCCTGTTTAGGCAGATTGCTGTTATGTTTGCATTGTTTGCATATGTTGGCTTGTTTAATAATTCTATTTGAGGATAGGAGTATTAAATATGCAGAAGAATTTAGTATTCAATGTTTAATTATAATTTTTGTGATTTGCTACAGTAGAGAATGTTGAGGTTTTGAGTGGATTTATACTAACATATCTCACTAGTTCTTGTCAAGTTTTGTGTGGATGAAGTTTTTGAAACTTAGGGAAACTATTATACGAGAAGAATTAAAGAGACACAATAGTTCAAGCTTGGGGATGCCCAAGGCTCCCCAAGTTAATATTCCAAGAAGTATCAAGCATTCAAGCTTGGGGATGCCCCGGTAGGCATCCCATGACTTTTCTTCATCAACTATCGGTTAGTCTCGATTGAACCCAAGTTTTTACTTGTTCACATAATGTGTGCTATACTTGGTTGTGTCTTTGTTTTGCTTGCTGTTTGAATAAAATATCAAGATCTGAAACTTTTTAAATGAGAAAGAGTCCTTACATAGCTACTTAATTGTTTCACTGCTCATTGATCTTCACTTATATATTTCGGAGTAGTTTGTCATTAATTCTCATGCTTCACTTATATCTTTTTGAGAGTTAATAATAGTAATGGTAATTTGCACAAGATATGAATTTGGTCCCAAGATGAATACTCGAGAGGGATATAATAAAAACTTTCATAAAGATCATTGGATATGATAAGTGTGATTCCTTGCAATGAAAATAATGAAATAGATCATATGCTAATCTTATGGAAAGTAATGACATTACATAAAGAAAAGTATAAGTGGTAAAACTTATTGGAAGTTGACAAACATAGCATTAGTCAATGATGCAACTCATGAAAAAGTTAATAATGGAAGAGAAGATTCACATGCAAATATACTATCTTGGACATCTTTTATGATTGTGAGCCCCCATTAAGTATTTTATATCAAATTGTTGACGTTGGACAAGGAAGACAACGTAATGAATTAAGTTTGTTCATATTCACATAGAAGTTATATTGTTATAGATCCTCCAACATGTGGTGCTTGCCTAATATCTTTGCTAGCCAAAAATCCGCACCAAGTAGAGATACTACTTGTGCATCCAAAACCATTAAACCCAGTTTCCTGCCATGAGTGTCCACCATATGTACCTATGGATTGAATAAGATCCTTCAAGTAAGTTGTCATCGGTGCAAAAAGCAATAAAAATTGCTCCTAAAATATGTATGATCTTTTATTGCAAGGGAAAATAAGCATTGTACGAACTTGTGATGGTAAAGAAATAAAAGCAATGGACTGCATAATAAAGGTTGCTATCACAAGGGGCAATATAACGTGACGTTCCTTAGCATTAAGGGCTTGTGCATCCAAAAATAAAAAGTGCATGACAACCTCTGCTTCCCTCTGTGAAGGGCCTATCTTTTACTTTTATGCATTTACTTTTATGTATTTATTTTTTATGCAAGAGTCAATGGTGTTCTCCTCTACTTTTTTTTTATTTTTCTCTTTTGCAAGCATCATGTGGTGGGGAAAGATCTAGGCACATATATCCAGTTGGATATGAGTGATCATGAGTTCTTATTGTTGACATCACCCTTGAGGTGAATAAGTTGGGAGGCGAAATCACAAGCCGCTATCTTTCTATGTGTCTGGCTGAAACTTTTGCTCCATATATATGTTCTGAGTGTTAGCAATCATAGAAGACTAAATGATGGTTGAGTATGTGGACTTGCTAAAAAGCTCCTACATGAGACCCTTCCTGAAAATATGATGAATTGCAATTGCATTGTTGACTAGAATAGTTTGTTAGTTTCCAAGAAAGTTTACGCCGTATACTTCATTGTTGTGATGAATTGTTACTTTCTCATGAGAAGTTTTATGATAATAAATATTGCTGTTATAATAATGATCTTGCTTTGAATCATTCAAGTCCAATGTCCATGCTATAAAAGAAAAGATTATATGATGATTATGATAGGTAGCATTCCACATCAAAATTCTGTTTTTAATTGCTACTTTATCATGATGACTTTTATGAGAAAAAGTTGCTGTTATGATGCTAGGAAAAGTGATTGAAATTATCATTGATCAAACTTTTGCACTATGCTAGCATTCACACTTCATAAATTATTTCTTTTATCATTTACCTACTCGAGGACTAGCAGGAATTAAGCTTGGGGATGCTGATACGTCTCCAACGTATCTATAATTTATGAAGTATTCATGCCATGTTTATAACAATTCTATATGGTTTTGGTATGATTTGAATGGAACTAACCCGGACTGACGCTGTTTTCAGCAGAATTGCCATGGTGTTGTTTTTTGTGCAGAAATAAACGTTCTTGGAATTGGATGAAACTTTTTGGAGATTTTTTATGGAACATATAAAAAATACTGGCACGAAGACCCACTGGAGGGGGCCACCCAGTTCCCACAAGGCACTAGGGCGCGCCACCCCCCCCCCCAGGCCCTGGTACCTCGTGGGGCCCACGTGGCTTCGTCTGACGTGATTCCAATGCTGAAAAATCCTATATATTCAGAAACCCCCGAAAGTTAACCATGATGAATTTTTATGCCGCCGCAAGCCTCTGTACCTCCACAATCTCATCTACAGCCCTTTTCCGGCACCCTGCCGGAGGGGGGAAGGCATCACCGGGGGCCATCTTCATCATCTCGGCGGTCTCCATGATGAGGAGGGAGTAGTTCACCCTCGGGGCTGAGGGTATGTACCAGTAGCTATGTGTTTGATCTCCCTCTCTCTCGTGTTCTTGAGATGGCACGATCTTGATGTATCGCGAGCTTTGTTGATATAGATGAATCATATGGAGTTTTCTCCTCTCTATCTTCTTGTGATGAATTGAGTTTTCCCTTTGAAGTTTTCTTATCGGATTGAGTCTTTAAGGATTTGAGAACACTTGATGTATGTCTTGCATATGGATATCTGTGGTGACAATGGGATATTCACTTGAGTCACTTGATGTATGTTTTGGTGATCACCTTGCGGGTTCTGTGACCTTGGCGATTTATGCATAAGGGTTGGCACACGTTTTTGTCTTGACTTTCCGGTAGAAACTTTGGGGCACTCTTTGAAGTTCTTTGTGTTGCTTTGAATAGATGAATCTGAGATTGTGTGATGCATATCATATAATCAAACCCGTGGGTACTCGTGGTGACATTGGAGTGCCTAGGTGACATTAGGGTTTTGGTTGATGTGTATCTTAAGGTGTTATTCTAGTACGAACTTTAGGGCTGTTCCTGACAATTAATGGGGATGGCTCATAAGATTGATCGGGAAGGATAACTTTGAGGTGGTTTCATACCCTACAACAATTTCTTCGTTTGTTCTCCGCTATTTGTGACTTTGGAGTGAACTCTTTGTCGCACGTGAGGGATTTACATATGATTCAACTATGTCAACAATGTTGGGAGATCGCACTAGTGAAAGTATGAACCCTAGGCCTTGTTTCTAAGCATTGCAATACCGTTTGTGCTCACTTTTGTCACTTTCTACCTTGCTGTTTTTATATTTTCAGATTACAAAAACCTATATCTACTATCCATACTACACTTTTATCACCATCTCTTCGCCGAACTAGTGCACCTATACAATTTACCATTGTATTGGGTGTGTTGGGGACACAAGAGATTTCTTGTATTTGGTTGCATGGTTGTTTGAGAGATACCATCTTCAACCTACGCCTCCCACGGATTGATAAACCTTAGGTCATCCACTTACGGGAAAATTGTTACTGTCCTACAAAACTCTACGCTTGGAGGACCAACACGAGTCTACAAGAATAAGTTGTGTAGTAGACATCATCTAGCTACTAGCTATGGACCCGTAGGTCTGTGCTAAACTACTCACACATCATCGGAAGGGCAGCAAGGTTGATGTAGGAGCCCCCCGTGATCGATTCCCCCTCTGGCAGAGTACCGAAAAAGGCCTCTAGATGGGATCACGGAAGAATAGAAGCTTTCGGCGGCAAAAAAGTTATTTCGTGTGGTTCTCTGGTATATTGGGAATATTTGAGAATTTATAGAGGCGGAATTAGGTCAAGATGTGCCACGAGGGGCCCACAAGCCTGGGGGGCGCGCCTCCCAAGCTTGTCGCTCCCTCGTGACTCCTCCGGTCTTCTCCCGAACCTTTTAGGGTCTCTCTTGGTCCAGCAAAAATTAATCCAAAGTTTTTTCTCCGTTTGGACTCCGTTTGATATTGATTTTCTGAAAAGCCAAAAACAGGCAGAAAAACAGCAAATGGCACTAGGCACTAGGTTAATAGGTTAGTCCCAAAAATGATATATAATTGCATATAAAACATCCAAGATTGATACTATAATAGCATGGAACAATCAAAAATTATAGATACGTTGGAGATGTATCAGCCTACAGTCGTGGCCTCCCGCTGGTTGACTGGCTCCTGGAGACCAAAGTCCAGAACATTCTGGCTTCCTTGAAGCTTGGGCCAACATCCAGGAGTACGCCAACGCCGGCGCAAGGCATGGCCGTCACCACCGCAAGACGCCCCCGCTGTCGCTGCAATTAGTTTTATTCATTTAAATATTTTAGTTCGATCGTAGTATGAATGTAAAGTCACAGTCAGACTGAATGAAATCTATGGTTTTATCGATTGAGTGTTCTGCTAGAGCCCTGTCAAATTAAATTAAAAAAGTCATCAAGTGACATGTATTCCTTCTCATCGCAATCATTTCATATTAAATACCTTGCGTCAATTCCAAATACTAGTAGTATTGATCACATAAGTTTGACTTTGAACAAATATTATATGCAGACTAAAAAGAAATGGAGGGAGTACTACTATAACCCAGGAGGTCCCTTGTTCGAGCACTAGGCGATACATCTATTTTTTCATGCATTTTTTTACTAGTTAAATACACCACAGGTGCCTGAACTTGCGCATCATGGTCACTTTTGTTCCTAAACTTGTAAAATAGTAGTACATGAAACTTGTACCGTGACTTGTGAAAGTGTCCAGATTCGGTCGACGGCATCGGCATCTACCCCAGGTGGCGCGCCATGTTTACCGCCTTGCGCGTTCTTCGTGTTTGCCCATGCGTCTAAACGTAGAAGGGGGGGGGGAGAGAGAGAGAGAGCAGACATGGGACCCTCTAGTAAGTGACTCAACGAAGAGGTAGTTGTGTTGACGAGCTAGTCCCACTAATGTAGTGAAAGTAATATATAAACTTGTTATCCATTAAAGAAACAACAAACATTGCTACTATGTTGGCTATTGACGTACGTCTCGATGGACCAGGTCGCCGGTTCGATCCTCATCCTTTTCATCTTTAATTTATATATATGGGTCCAAATTTTGTTCCATGACAGGTGGGACCCCCGGTGTGTAGTTGCAGCATTTTAATTTCTAGTTCAAAATTTGTTCCATGACAGGTGGGTCCTCAATTTGTAATAATTAAATAAAACATGAGAGTTTTATATGCTAAAAGACCATGGTGCGACGGGGAAGGTGAGAAAGAGTGTGTAAGAGAGCGATGGCGGAGCTAGAGGGAAATCATTTGGCGGGGGGGGGGGGGGGTCATCGTTGTTTGGGGGAGTTGCGGGCCAAATGCTAAAAAAATATCAAATCTAAACCCTCCTAAAATAAATGCCTTCGCAAATTAATCCAAGGTTGGAGGCATGGTCCTTCTGGCAATGTACATAGCTCCGCCTCTGCGAAAGATGGAGAGGTAGCGCCTATGTGTGGGAGAGATGATGCAAGAAAGCAAGGTCAATCGAGACATAGATAAAGAGAGAGAGATAGAGTATGTGTGGCCCAACGTGTGGTCAAAAGAGAGAGATGCTCTTGAGAGATATCGTGTGATAAAGCTTTTGGGGAGGGTCAGGGCTGGAAGAGAGATCTTGAGAGATTGACCTAGATAGACAATATGTGTGCGAGAGTATACAGAGTGTCGATCGAGGACCAAACAGGGAGATGTATCGTTTGTGTGTGAGAGAAAGCGAGGTCAATCGAGGCATAGATAAAGAGAGAGAGAGATTGAGCGAGTCATCGTTTGTGTGCGAGAGAAAGCGAGGTCAGTTGAGACATAGACAGAGAGAGAGAGAGAGAGAGAGAGAGAGATTGAGCGAGTGTGGGCCGTCGTGCGGTCGAAAGAGACGGTCTAGAGAGAGTGACCTAGATAGATAATGTGCGTGCGTGTGCACGAGAGGGGGGGTCTAGAGAGGCAATGTATGTATCTAGTGAGAGAGGGTGGGAGGGAGGGAGAGAGAGAGAGAGCTTGGCATGGAGTGCAATAGTTGGTGTGTGAGAGAAATACATTTGCTGAGAGAGTGAGGGGGCGGGGGTTGTGTATTTGAGAGAGATAGAGATCGAAACATGGAGAGAAAGAATGAGTGTGTGTTGGATACGAATAGCTCTATAAGGTGGTTAAGAGAGGAAGATTGATCTATAGAGGAAGTATGTATAGTGTGTGTGCCGGGGGGGGGGGGGGGTCGATGGAGAGACCTAAACACAACATTTGAATGTAGATAGTAATAGACTTAATATTCACGTTTCAATTTAGTGTACATTGTAAAATTTGAATTGAGGACCATGCATGGCTTCTGTAATTTGTACGTGTGTGGTCATATGCTTGAATACATACAAAATTTTCTCACACCATAGTGTTCATCTTATACACATGAATTTGCATTAAAAAACTTAGTGTGGATACCATGAAATGCGACATCACGTTAGAATTAGAGATCTCTATGTCACAAACACACTCTAATTCGAAGAACTCATCATTAATTAATTACTACTATCTCGTTTTGAACGACTAATTATTTGCAAGGAAATCACGGGCATGGTACTACATACAGATTCGTTTGCCAATGAAAAAAAAGATTCCTTTGCATTCTCAAATAATGTAGGCGCACCAGGCAGACCAGGCCATGCGTGGTGGTGGCGTGTGTCGTACGGACTACCCCCCAAAAAAAGAACGGCAACAAAAAACTTCGTGCCTCCACCCGAGGCTCCGCGTTTCGGATCGAAATATCTGGCGGCCCGAATTCCAGCCCTGAGAAATCCCCCTTCTCCCCTGCCCCCTTCCGTGCCCAGAGCGCTCAAATCCCTAATTCGCCGCCACCCAAGCAAAATTCAAATCGCCCCTCGTCTCCTCTCTTTCCACACCTCTGTACTGGACGACGACGATGGTCGCGCTTCACCACCGCACCGGAGCTGCCTCATCTAAGCCCTTGTCCACCACACCGGGTGGTCAACCGACAACGTCGGCCGCCGCAGCCGATGTGCTTCACAGACACCGACTTCCACTGCATCAGGTCTGCTTCACCGACGCCGTCTTCCACCTCACCGAGGCTACTTCACCGAGCACATCATTGCACCTGCACCCCCCGCTGGTGCTTCACCAATGGCCTTGTTCACCGCATCATAGCGCTCCGCCGCCGCTCAAGATCTGCTTCCGTAGGCGGCCAACCAATGCAAGCGCATCACCAAAACGGCTGTCAAGTGACCAGCACTCTAGCCGAGTATGCCTAAACGCTGGCCCGAACTAGGTATCCACAGATCACTACGCTGTGCACTATTCCGACGATGTTTGGATATCCTTTTACTGCTCTCTTTGCTTATACTCCTATGCAACCCTGACTTTAACTCTTATTTCTTCTGCAACTATCATCTGAAACAAGCAAAACCATTTTTTAGCGAAGCATGACGGTGCTACGGGATCTAGTACACATGTTGCATGCTCGTATAACCTTGTAAGTATATGTCCTCTGGTACAACAACAAGGTCGATCCCTCTCATTAGATCAAACATTCACTGTGCCAAAAATGCAGAGGTGGAAGGAAGGAGCACAGGGCCTGCACATCCAAGAAAGTGGTAACATGGACTTCTTCATGGAACATCCCAAGCACAAGCAGAGTTGCAGTGAGCATGTACAACGAGCTAGCGTAAGTCCCTGCATTTCATTCAATTCGTACTGGCCTGCGTGTATGATTGGGGTAGTGAAATTTATTCCAGTGGCGCTTTTGATTTACCCACATAATGGTTGAATTGCTTGTTTCTATGAACTCAGTTGGCCAACAATGAGAAGGATGCCAGTCTTTTCATCCTATTGTAGATTGCTTATATCTCGATATGCCAAATATAATTGCATGAAATATACAGTAAAAGCCAGTGTGATGTGTGTTGGTACATCTAGTCTGACAACCTGCCCTCATATAATATATCAAGGTCGCACCATCTTATCAGATTAACCATTTGACTTACCAAAATGATGTGTGGGAAGAAAGGAGTTCTGGGACTGCGTATCCAAGCAAGTGATGCCATGGACTCCTTCGTAGAACCTCGTAAGAAAAAATGAAGTTGCAGTGTGCCTGTACAAAGAGCTAGCGTAAGTTCAGTTACCTGCTTCTCAGAATTTTAGTTAGCCACTGATTACAAAATGGTTCAATTACCTTGCCTGGCTTAATTTAGTTTGCTACTGATTACATAATGCCATAGCTTTTAATCCTACTATAGACTGCGCCTAGCTATTTTTTTTACCCCTAAAAAAAACTACTTAAGCACATAGATAACTGGTCGTATCTACTTCTAGGGGGCAACAAAATTCATGTGTAATTTACTTTATGATACCCTGTTTGTTTAACTGGTTAGTTGTTATGACTTCTAGCACTACTAATGTTTGCATGTTCATCGAGAGATAACTGTCAGGTTTATATGAGGGACACCGTCTTTTTAACTTGTATATACGTGTCAGAATCATTTTGCTTACATCAATGAAGTTTAGAAATGTCTGTGTTGCCAGTAAACTCTACCGACTTGTTAGTTTAATACTTTGCCAAAAACTTGTTAGTTTTACTAGTTCATGTGTAATTAAATATGTTGCCAAAACTTGTTAGTTTTACTAGTTTGATGTTAGTTTCATCTTGCTCTTGCAACACTTTATTTATGCTTGCTATCTTTCAAGTTTTCAGGATCCAATCGAAACTCCGATGGCACAACAGGTATGTTTTGAAAAACTTCTTTGTTTAACTGCTTTGCTGCTATAACTTGTTGCTCTAATCATGTTACTAACTTCAACTTGTCAGGATCCAATTAGAACTATGGTACAACAGGTACATTTTGAAAAACTTATTTGTGTAACAGGTTTGCTGCTATAACTTGTTGCTCTAATCAAGTTACTGACTACTCAATTTTTCAGGATCCAAGAGAAACTCCAATGGCACAACAGGTTCCTTTTGGAAAACTTGTTTGTTTAACTGCTTTGCTGCTGCAACCGGGTTCCTCTAATCATGTTAATAACTTCTACTTTTTAGCATCAAATTGAAACTCTTTAATTCCTTGTTTGTTTAACTGGGTTGCTGTTCTTACTCCCAGTTGAGATGTTTTACTAACTTCAACTTTTCCAAATCCAATCGGAACTCTAATGGCAAAGCAGGTTAGCCCAAGATCAAAGAGTGAGGTCCCCATGGACGTAGGATCATCCCAGAGCAGTGGCACCGGCCCAATCGTGCATCATGAATTGCCAACTGCTGATGCTCTAGAGGCTGAACTATTGGTAGAAAGAGAGTGTGCTTCTGCACTTAGAGATGAACTTGACATCTTGAGGAAGCAAACAGCACAATCACAAGCAGTACTCACGAAAACCATTAAATATTTGGTGGATTTCAAAATGAAGCAAGCTGAGACTGACCGCATTGTTAAGGTCCTGTCGGAAAAAAGCTAATTGAAATCGCAGTTGCTAAATCGCAGGTGAAAGGTTTTTTCCATCGTTGAATGACCTTTCTGTTGTTTGTTCATGTAATAGATTGGAACCATTCATTTTAGAGATCATGTAATAATTGTTTTTTGTTTTTTTGTCTGTAATTTTTTTCTAGGCACGAGTTTGTAATAATTGATAAGACCATGAGACATTTCATTTTTTTGTTGAGGCGAAGACATTTCATTTTGTATGCTATGCCAGACCTACAAAAATAGTATAGTGGCTTGGCTTATGTATGTTAGTTGATATTATTGATCCATATACTCTATATGTGGTCATATGTCTGTTAGTTTTCTATATTATTGGTTGGTAGACTCAGTATTTTGAAATTTGAGACAACGCTTGGCTTCTGAAGTTCATATCTAAATGGGAGTACACTATACGTTGTGTGTGCCATACCTGTTACACTTGAGTTGAACATAAAGTTGTTTCAAATATTCGAATTCACCTTAAACTGGATTCAACCTTCTAAACTCGACGATCATGGCATTTGTAAATCATATTCACATATAAAGGTGGAATACATCTTTTTTGTGCTTTATAAGATATATAAAAAAACATAGAATGATGTATAAAGATTTGTATTCAAATACAAAATGGATTCAAATTTAGTTGGCAGGGTAAACGTGAATGCTTATTCTCCCAAAATTTGAGTGAAGTGGCAAAATAGCCACTTCCCCGTCAGCTTCCCAAAACCAGTGTTTGGGAGATGGAAATTACTATCTACCCCTGACACGCACAACCTATTGGCCCGATTTCCAGTGCTCTCAATAGGGGTAGGTTTGTAACTTCACTCAGACGTGACACGACCGCCTCTCACCCCATTCATACACAGTGGGCGCCAAATGTGGGCACCAAAACACATTTGATCCAAGCTCGTCCCAAGGACCTCTCTCTCTCTCCCTCCATTTCCCCATTCATACACGGTGGGCGCCAAAACAAACTCTCCTCGGCCGAAATCGATGTCGAAAAATATTTTAAATAGGGGCAGGTTTGTAACTTCACTCACACGTGACACAACCGCCCTACCTGTCAGCCCCGTTCATACACCGTGGGCACCAAAACACCCTCTCCTCGCCCGAAATCGCTCTCGGCAAATATTGGTGAGATGCGAGATTACCATCCTATGCCCAACCAACAAATATCGCTATTATGTCTGAAATTTTAAACGGGGGCTAAGTTCATAACTTTCCCACACTTCAGACAAGCACGTCCCAAAGACATGGTTCCCCTACCCTTCTTCTTCAATTTTCTCATTCATACACCATCGGCGCCAAGACACCCTCTCCACCCCAGCCTCCTCCGTCCGCCACCCCATCCATCGCCGCCCTCCTCCACCATGCCGGAGCCCCTATCCAGACCGCGTCGTCCACTACAAGAGATCGACATCTCTCATCCACGGCGCCAGATCAGGAGCCTTGCATCACGTCCTCTCGCTTCATCCGCGCCGTCGTCCACCTTGTCGGGGCCGCTCCGACGAGCTTCTCGTCCACCACAATAGGACTTATCCCCTGATGCCTCCGTCTACCGTCGAAGAACTGCTTCCACGTCGCCGACAGCCATCGCACCCGCAACACCCTCAATGTATCAGTAGATGCCTACACGGTGCTGCAAGAGAGTTGGTACTCTTTCATATCTGCTCAACTTTTTAATCTCAACCAAAAAATAGATCGTCACTTGTTTACTCTACTTTCTTTTCAGCTCTTAGAATCTTAGTTGTTAGTTGAAAGCAAATATCAGTTGCTAAGTAGCCTTTGTGCGGTTTGCAGCTTCAGATCTACCATGGCACGGTCAACACTATACTCATCATGCTTAGGGTTTCCCCCTTTTTTGATCACTATATGATCAGCCTACGTGCTTCATGTCGTAATAGCACTGCTCCACCCATCAAGCTAAACAAGCTTAGTTGTTCAAATATGAATCTGATATGATGCTCATATTAGTAAAACAGAGACATGTTTAATTGGTCAGCTAAATGTTCCTAATTTAGTTTTGAAATGCATGTGCACCGTGGGGGCGGATTTATAGGGTGGCCAGGGTGGGCCGCGGCCCACCCTGGAATTTTGGGCCGGCCTGTATACCATAAAAGATTAGAACATGGTCAGCCCGCTAATGCCTTTGCTAAAAAAAAGCCAATGCCTCTGGACCCCGATTCCCCTCTGCTCTACTGCGCTTCAGATCTCTACCTGTCGCCAGTCGCCTGCCTCGCCGGTGACTTGCTGTTGCTGGACGCCATGAATTTAGGAGCAGACACCGGACTAACAGGAAATCAGGAGCCACTCGCCCAACAACGTCACCGCTGCCCGGGCGCGCCGTCGTGCCCAGCTTCGCAGTTCGCTCAGGGCTCAGGCATGCAGCACCCACTCAGTGAACCCGATTTATCCTGAGATACGCCGTCCTCAACACTCAGTAGCCACTCCCCATCACCCATTTTCTAATTGATTTATTACTCATTAGGCATGACTGTGATTCGGGTTTGTTGTGTACCGAGTGTTACCTACATTTAATGGTTCAGATGTTTCAGTAATCTTTTGTACCTATATAGTTGACAGGGTTTCAAAATTCCTGGCCTAGGAACAGACACTAGTCATGTTGGATTGTTGGTCATAGTGACATGGACACAGATTACTACTGCAGGCCAGGTTTGTTGACAATTTTACTAGTGTTTGTTACTCACTCGATATGATATCCAATTATTCACTCCGATTAGTTGCAAATAATAAGTGCTAGCCCTACTTCTTGATTCAGATTTTGGACATTCTCTTACAGCACTTATGATTCTGCATACTTGTACTAGTAAGCTCACAAGTAATGATTGATTCACTAGCTCTATGCTTGCCTTGTCATATTTGTTGTCAATTTTTTTTAGGATGGACCACCCTGTTTCAAAATCCTGGATCCGCAGACATGAGTGAATAGTATTTTTCTGTCTGATCTCTTCCATCATGTGTGGGCAACGAACATTGCATTGTATAGAAAGAAAGTGTTATATCCACCTTTTACATAGACTACGATCTTTTACATGGACTACAATCTTCCTACGTGCTTTGTGTCACACTAGCAGCACTCCATCCTTGAAACTAAACAACACACCACTCATAATTCCGAAGTTTATTTATTCAAATACGAATTTGATATGATACTGATATTAATTAAACAGACACATTTAATTGTCTGCTAATGTTCCTACTTCAGTTTTGAAATGCGTGTCCGTCCCTTATAGAGACAGGAGAGGTTTGTATTTCTGTGTGCGCTCTGGTCATCATGGTTGGGGGATGAACTTTGTATACGCAGGGGTTTATAGGGAGACACTATTGGATTAGAATCCGCAATGCATTCCAAAGATAATATCACTACTTTTTATGTTTTTATGAATCTCAGATACTGAACATCATCATAATGATTATGAGCATGTGCGCATGAGAAGAATAAAGCGGAACAATGCCATGGCTATCAAACTTGGCATTAAGGGATTGGGATCCAGTCTGGATGCAATGGAATGCACACGCTCTCGACCTACAGATTCGTGTTCAGAATATGATCCTAACAATGATTCTGAGCTAGATGGAGACCTAAGTCAATGTAGCTCCTTAGTGGAGGAGTTAGAGGCAGATGCCCTATCTTATTCACCCATCAAGGTTCTTGCTCTAACTTGGCAAGGTTATATTGGTCGCACATATTTTGCAAATGATGCTTTGCATTGTTTCTACTTTGTTGCACCGCCATTTGCTTAGTTTACACATTATATATGTGAATATGCCATGCCTATCCATTTTCAGTACATATTCCATCTGTCATAATACCACATTTCTCCATTCAAATGTTGTTCTTGTGTATCAGACGTTCAAAAGGAAGAGGGCAATTGCTGATCGCGCAGGAGCACGAACAAAGTATTTGGAAAAGGTAGTGATACCTGATAAATCAAATAACCCATCAGGTGTAGTGGCAATATCACCAGACCCACAAAACACAGCCCCAACTCTAGCAGAGTCTACCCCTACTCCACTAGTCATAGCACATGCCCCAACACAGCAGACTCCAACTGCAGCAAAAAGTATGAAGATGGCAGTTGACATAGCACTAGCTCTACGACGCAAAACCCCCATTCCAGCAAAGAGTACACCAACTCCAGTTGCCAAATCCCTTTTCGAACTAGAAAGAGCCCCAATTGCAGCAAATAGGACCCCTGTTCCACCTCTTCCCAGTTTAGAAGACGAAGCTTTTATTGTTGTCAGGAACTTTGTGCGCATCTTCCCTTCATGGAAAGATTATACTATAGACAAACAACAATTTCCAATCTTCCTCCGCAACTTACGTGTAAGTAATGTACTAATGTTATTCATGGTAATTAGTGCCTATGTTTCTGCTAACAAAACACAAAAGATTTCATTCTTTTGAAAAGGCGAGGACCAAACTGGATAGTCAAGATGAGCAAAGCTTGGTTGCGCTTTTCAAGCACGCATTGAGGAAGTATCGTTGCTACCTGAGGCAAGCGCACTTTGATGGCAAGCCTCTAAACAAAATTTCTGTAAAGTCTTCGGTGCTACATTTACAAGACAGTGACTGGAATAAGCTTGTTGCACACTGTTCTCGTCTATAGCGTAAGGTACTGTCTATGATATCACATCACAATTTGAACTACATTTCTGCATGTGCCTTACCGTCTCACTTCTACGAAAACTGTTTGCAGAAGAATATCCATTCTCAAGGGACCACTGGATCTCACAACTATACCGCACACTGAATTGCTCTTGTGAGTACCTCTTGGCCTGTATCACCATACTTACATTCATAGCTGGTTGATTATGTAGCATCACTACACATGTTATTCTCCTTATCCTCTATTTGGTGGACATTATAAGATCTGTATTGACTCTTACATAAATTTAGAATCAACCCAATGCTTATGAAGAAGTTTGGCTCTACATTGCTTATGTAAGGACCGAACATCTCATATCACTGTACTTACATTAATAGCTAGTTCATTGTGTAGCATTACTCTGCATCTTATCTCCCTCGCCCTCCATTTCCTAAAAATTATCATATCTATATTTACTCTTACCAAAAAGTTGACAATGCCAGTGAAGAAGTGTAGCCCATTGCTCTTGTCAGTACATTTTATCCTGTAACTCTCAACTTACATGGATAGGTAGTTGATTATGTAGCATCACTCTACATCTTATCTTCATTATCCTCTATCCATTCCAGTATTATCATATCTATAATTACTCTATACAAATTGAAGAGAACAGGCAATGCTTATGAAGAAGCTTCTGTGCTAAAATTCTTGAGTTATCCCTCCCTTGACATGGAGAAGGGCATTATAGAGCTGGTATTAACTGTTAATGTAAGTCCGTCCATCTAAAGCCTTTAAACTTTGTGCTAGCACATACTCCCTCTGTAAAGAAATATAAGAGCGTTTAGATCACTACTTTAGTGATCTAAACGCTCTTATATTTCTTTACGGAGGGAGTACTCCCTAGCCTCAACTGCTGTTGAGTTTGATGTTTCTATCAAAATGCATGTTCGCAACAACTGCAAGTTTCAAGTTTTAGTCGTAAAACCAAATTCCTTATTCATACCATGCACATTATTCAATACAGATCCAATGATTTTCTTCAGATCTGCATGTATGCTTGTGTTGTTGATCTGTAATCTAGTGTGTGGTGAAGCTACCCACATTTGCACCTTGTCATTACATGCTTTGTCTTAACTGATCTAGTTGATGAGATGAACAACATGCCATGCACATTAATCAAAAGAGATAAAATGATTTTCTTTTGCCCTGCATCTATGCTTGTGTTGTTGATCTTTAATCCAGTAGTGTGGTGAAGCTCCCCACATTATGAACAATGCCAAATTATGTTATTGACATTTTGAACTGTGTCTCGTTATTTTCTAATATGAAATTGGATGGAATTGAAAGCACACTGACCATCTTCGCTTATATACGTGCAAAACCTGTCATCTGTCTGCTTGTTTCAGGGTGATATGCTTGATGGCATGCATAGGTCTGCCGAAGACTGTGAGACAAACCCAACATATATTGCAGCAAAGAAGGCAAAACATCTTGAAGATAGCGAGACAACTGCAAAGTCATGTCTTGATGCACTGTTCAAGTTACTCGAGACTAGCAGTCACACAAGCTCACAGAAGTCACTGCCTGAGTTAGTTTGACTTCTTCAGTCTCAACTTCAAGTAGAAAGACATGGTACAACTCAGCTCCGACTTGAAGTCCAATCTCTAAGGAAGATCGTAGAGAACTCCAGTGAGAACCTCATTCCTAAACAGCTAGAGCTGGAAGATATGAGCGACATGCTAGGCCGGTCTCATCACCATGCTCAGCTGCTTGCACAGCAGCTCCCGCGCAATGCTAACGTTTCTTGAACTATGTTGAAGTGGTCTCGGTTCAGTATTATTTTGTTGCGCGTTTATTTGCACTGGCAGCGACCTTTGATGCTCCGTTTTATGTAATCTGCTTCTTGGTTGCGCTTTCTGATCACTTGTGGCGAACTTTGATGCCCAGTGGATGTAATATGCCGTAATTCCTTTATTGTATAGTGTAGGTTTATTCTTAGTTACTATGCCATAATTTCTTTATTGTATAGTGTAGGTTTATTCTTAATTCCTAGTTACTACAGAAAAAGGGTGAAAGTCTGATGGGGCAAATGGGCCGAAACATGTGCCTCTAATGGGCCTACATTTCGGCAAGCCATAATTTGGCCGACTCGCAACAGGCTGTACTTGGGCCTGGGCGGACATGGCATATGGGCATCCATGGACATAGTAGGCCCAGGCCCATAAGTCTCCCGGGCCTTTAGTGGGCCCAATGTTAAGTTAGGCCCATGTAGCTTTGGGCCATTAATAGGCTGAATATACTGCTGGATTGAGTTGACCCAGAAGACACCATGGGCCTTTAGCGGGTCGAAAATCATGTTGGGCCTCAATTTTAAAGAGTAGCCCATGGGCCTTTAGCAGGCTGAAAGATACCTCGGGCCATTATTGGCCCGGATATAGGACGGACTGTTATCAGGCCGAAACTTACGTCGGGCCTTGGTTGGCCCTATCACTTCATGGGACTTTAGTGGGCCGAAAGCTTAGTAGAGCCACCAACGGGCCAAAATGTACGACAGGCCTTTAACAACCCCAAAGTCAGGTTGGGCTGAAATGTTGCCACGGAGTCCATAGGCCGTTAATGGGCCGAAAGTCGGGTCTGACCATAAATGGCCCACGTGTAGCACGGGCCCTTACCAGGCCGAAAGACACACCGGGCTAGAATGGTCCCATTTCTACATCGGGCCTCTAACAGGCGAAAAACACACTGGGCCGTAATTGGGCCCAAAGACGGCGCGAACAATTAACGGGTCCGAACTGGCGGTGGGCCATAAATGGGCCATGTTCAAGCAGGCCGTTAGTGGGTCGGCCCAGTATTACCTGATCAAATCTTATGGGCCTTTGACTGGGTCGGGCCTTTTAACCTAAATGGGCCACTAGTGGGCCGGCCTAGTATTACCTGACCCAATCTTATGGGCCTTTGACTAGGCCGGCCTTTTTAACGTAAATGGGCCACTTTTGGGCCGTGCCACATGTCACTGTTCCATAGGCGCGTCTCGTCCAATGGATGGATGACATATGTCGATACAACGAGTGGACACGTGGTTCCGTTGGCAAATGAGAATTTTACACGTGGAAAATCGCCATTGGTCAGGGCTGTTAACGGGTTATCGGATCCAAACCGGAACCCGATAGCTTAACGGTGACCCGTTACGGTGGATGCCACGTGTCAGTTACCCTTGACGAAAACACTTCCATGATGCGACATTTATCGCCATGGAAGTGGACACTTCCATGATGATAATTCGAGTATTGTCATGGAACACTTCTACGACAACACATGTATGACTATCTTGATTCTGTCATAAAATCGTCACAGATGTACATGCATGACAGAAAACGTGACCTACTGTGACAAACACGTATCATCACGGAAGTGTTTTTTTTGTAGTGTTATCATTTGTCATGTGCTTTAATCTTGCCAACTATTCATTGCCATGACATGATTACTATGATCACTTTCTTTGTTGCATCACCCATGATATATAATTGTTTGTTTCATTGGGTTGATGGCATATATGTTCATGCCTCTCACTTGATTTGTCTTGATCATTGTCACTTGTCTCCATTAATTGTCTCTCTTATATTCCCTTGTAATGAGTGCAATAATGCTATGCTTATTGTAAGTGCATCTAGTGCCCCCTTAGTGGTTTTGGAGTATTGAAGACAAATGGGTTACTAATGTGTTTGTGAGTGTACACAGGTGTTATAGTCCCTGAAGATTTGGTTTAACTTACGAAAGTCGACCCCTAAAAATGTATTTCTTCAAGTGAAGAATTTGGTGCGGCCTTTGAAGAAATTGATGTGAAGACTAGGAAGCTTGAAGACTTTGTTTTCGTAGTTTCTTTTTCTTCTTATTTGAGTCATAGGAAAAATTGTACTGTTAAAGGGGGTCTAGGTGATACATGAATCACGTTTCCAAAGTGATGCTCAAACCTATACACAACCTTCCGCTTCGAGTGAAGCCTTTGGAAATCTCCGGTAGTGCTGACGAATTTGTTAGTGACAGAGACGCAGTTCTTCTGGTTGCTGAAGAATTTGGTCGGACTGAGGAGTTAGGATTTCGCCAGTGCGATTTGCCTATCGTGAGGAAATTGAGTGCCACGATGAATTTGAGAGTTCAAATTTCCGACCATTGTTGCGCTGTGTGCCAGCTGTCGAGTGGATTCTTATCCTGACAACGGTCATGTCCGAAGGTGCATTTATGACATTTCATGTCGGGTTGCCCCCTGGCTATAAATAGCCGCCCCCACAACCACTAGTTGGTTGGCTGCTCTAGAGAGAGATTGACACTTGTCATTTGAGAGCAACCCTTCCTCTGACGACTTTGTGAGAACCCAAGTGAGGAAAAACCCAACCTAAGTAATTGAGCATCACTGAAGAAGTTGATCTGTGTGATCCGATGCCTATTACCTTTGAAGACTGTCATTCTTCCAGATGGTTAGGCATCATGTTTTGAGCACCCAAGAGTAATTGTGGCGTGCCGGTGAACAAGTCTGTGAAGGTTTTGGAAATCTACCTTGAAGACTTACCACGAGTGATTGGGCGAGGTCGAAGTGACCTTATCTCAAGAGGAATACAGTGAGGACTAAGTGTCTTCGGAGTTCAAACTCAGCCACCTCAACCAGACGTACAGTTGATACAACAACTGGAACTGGTCTACCAAATCACCGTGTCTTCACCAACCCTACCTGGTTTCAAATTTCTCAACCTTTTACTTTCTGTTATTCCGCTGCTGAAGAATCTGTGATCTACCTTCGAAAGAATTTGAACTGAAGACTTTCATCTTGCTCCATTTCATTTCTTCACTTCATCTTCTGTATACCTGATTGCTTGTATGATTGCATGTTATTCACCTACATCTATCTTGTATGCATGCTTTACGTTTCTGTGATGAACTAGACTCGCTCCTGATGTGGTTACGCATAACAGGTAGGCTCATGAAGGGCCAAATTGTCATAAAGCGTAGGGTTCATACGACAGATGGGTCCACATCGAACCACCTGAGTCGTCTCTACTCGAACAACACCTAGGCCACTCCCACTCGGTCGACTCCTGGACGTCCTCACTCGAATGACTCCTGGGTGACCACTACTAGGTCAGATAACATATTCGGCTGAAGGAAATGCAACAGTCACGCAAGGCATTTGTAACGGCACCGTCATGATGTGGAGCGGTTACTTATATTCATAATGGGCGATGTTAATTACCCACTTGTAACATAGGAGGTGAAGGGATGGCCCACTCTATATAATCCACCCCTCGCCACTAGTCAGGGGCCCCGGCTCTTTCTTCCACCTCTTTCTCACCACCTAGATGAGGCATGGAGACACATTCTCCCCTCTCTCTCAAACACACCATGTAACTCCGTGTTCATGCCAGATCATAGAAAGCCTCTCTGGAGCACGAGACGTAGGCCTATTATCTCCACCGCGAGAGGCCTGAACTCGTTAAAAACACCGTGTCACCCATTTGCATCTAGATAGATCATGCTCCTTTACCCTACCCCTTTCTACTGTCAGAATCGATCCCATGATAGCTCTTGTTTCTATTTCTTCACTGTGATTTTCGTCAAAGTCTTTGGAGTTTGACGAATTTCTAAAAATCTCCCATTCACCCCCCATTGGGAGTAAACCTGCGCTTTCAATTGGTATCAGAGCAAGGTACTCCCTTGTTCTGTGTGATTTTTGTTTAACCACCTGAAGTTTTAGTTATGTTGACCACATGTATGATCAAGGTATCCGCTGTGTGCCCCATCTTCGATGGCACGGACTATCCCTATTAGAAGAACAAGATGTGCATGCATCTTGAGGCTATTTACAATGATCTCTGGTTTGTCTTCGAGAATGGTGTGCCCTCTGTTGGACCTAGCATCAATGCTTCTGAAGTGAAGAGATTCAAGCAACTCGACTCTCAAGCGAAGAATATCATATGCGGGCATCTGAACAAAGGACAGTATGGCAGAGTGAGTGCCCTGGAAATATCAAAGCTTATCTGGGATAGGCTTTCCAAGGTCAACGAGGGAGTTTCAACTCAACGTGACTCCTGAGTTGATGGTCTTCGTAATCTCTTCAATCGCTTCAAGAGGCTCAACAACGAAAATGTCCAACAAACCTTCGACCGCCTCACTGATATCTCCAATGAGCTTCAGGATCTCGGCGCTATAGACATCACTGGTCATGAGGTGGTGAAGAAATTGTTGAGGTCACTGGACAATTCATTTGACACCTTGGCTCTAATGATTCAAGAGTGCCCTGACTACAAGCAACTTGATCCAACTGATATTCTTGAAAGGCTCGATACTCATGAATTTCAGCAAGCTGAGAAAAGAGATATGTATGGTCCTAGCTATGGAAGACCTCGCGCTCTGAAGGCAATTTCTTCATCTGAACAAGAATCTGACTGCAGCTCTGGTGACACCGAGGAAATTGGCAGAGAACTTGCAATGCTGGTGAGGAAATTCCAGAAGTTTTCAAAGAAAAGCCACTTTGGAAAGTCTTCAAAGTACGACTCGAAGAACACTGGAGAAGCGTCTGCTCGAGATTACAAGAAGAGAACCTGCCACAAATGCAAGAAGTCTGGCCACTACATTGCTGACTGCCCTCTTTGGGAAAGGAATCAAAGAAGAAGAAGAAGAAGAAGAAGAAGAAGAAGAACAAAGATGATGACTCTGATGACAAGAAGAAGAAATCCTCAAAGTCTTCATCAAAATCTTCATCACACAAGAAGAGTAGTTCTAGCAGAGCTCTTGCTTTCATTGGGAAGGAAATGGATTCTGAGGAAGAATCTGATCATGAGGAAGCTGAGGAATCTGAGGAGGAGTCAGAGTTTGGTGTGTCGAGCCCAGCCCTTGCTACTGAGTACGTCAGCAAGTCCATCTTCAACCCTGAAGAAAATGGCATCTCTGCCAATTCTGAGGACTGTCACGACGACAATGCTCCCACCTATTGCTTCATGGCAAGAGGTGCAAAGGTAACCTTGCGAGAAGCTTACTTCAATACCACCAGTGAAGATGACTCTGAATGTGCATCTAAACCTAGCTATAAGAAACTTGCTAAAATTCCAACTGAGCAACAACATGCCATGGAAAAGATTCAAAAACTACTAGACAAAAGCGATGATCTATTGGATGAGGAAATGGATTGCAGTCAAGCTTTGTCTGAAGACCTCAGACGTCTTCACACAACGTATGATGAGCTTCAAAGTCGTCATGTGGCCCTCTCAGCCGAACACGAGAACCTGTGCTATGAATTTCTTCAAAGGAAGCAAGACCTCGAGAAACTGAGAGCGTCTTGTGATGATCTTCAAAAAGAAAACGATTCATTGCTCGCTCAACAGACCAGTACCGCTCAGGAAGAATTTGTTGCACCATGCTTAAAATTCCTTGAACATGAAAAATGCAAATTCTTCAACTTAATGCTCAAATGCTTCAGTTCCCTCAATTGCTTCATCTGCTTCTGTGGCCACTAACGCCTCATCTGAGGAAGCCACCAGTGTTACTGACAAAAATGCAGGGTTGAAGGAATTGTATGTCACAAGCATATACAAAAGCCTCAAAGGGCATCAAACCCTTTGTGATGTGCTCAAGAAGCAGATTCTGAACAGGAACCCTAGGAAAGAGGGTATTGCTTTTGAGAGAAAGCTTAATGCTGATGGATCTTATTGGAAACCTGAGCAGTACGCTAAAACCACCTGGGTTACTGCAAAAGGACCACCAATAGATCCATCCACTTTGACCGGTTACAACTGTGATACTTCATATTCTTCTGATGGGTCATTTGACTCCAACTATAAACTGTTCAAAAATCAGAATGGTGAAGTACTTGCCAGATTTGTTGGTACTAACTACAGGAAGGGTTCACCAGTGAAGAAAATCTGGGTGCCCAAAAGCCTTCTAGGAAATCTTCAGGTGAATGTCATCATGACACCACCAATGAAGAAGAAACATCCCAGGGCAAATTATTCACTTGGATCATAGTCGTCAAATGGACGCAAACCTACTTATGGTCGTGCTAATGCCTCTCTTTCGCAGGGAAACAACAATCGGTCTGATGAATATGTGCATCATTCTTCAAACCATTATGTTCAGAAATATTCGAAGAATTTCTCAGCATATTCATTTGAATACTCTAACCCTCCTGTGAAGAGGAATGCATATTATTCAATGAAAAAATTCTCTATCAATGCGCTTCGTTAGATTGCTTCTCAGCCACCCATTCAGATGTGGGTGGTTAATAAAAAGAATTAATCTCTTCTGCAGGGTCAGGTCTTCAGACGAATATAAATGTTTGATGAATGTGTGAAGACCTGACAAATGCTTGTTGGGATGCAAGTTAATCATAATGAAATGAATTCCTCATTTCTTTCGTCCCCTATACTATCAATGTTACACTCTTTTGATGAAATTCTTTGACGAAATTGAATGCCATATTCTTCACATCTGAAGCATATGAGTTTGTAAGTAAGAATAATGCTCATGTAGGATGACACACCCAAAGCCACTGAATGTGTCCTGGACAGTGGCTGCACTAATCACATGACTGGTAATAGCAATTTACTCTCTAATGCTCCCCTTACTTTGTGTCATCTGAAGCATATCACATACGCCGACAAAGGAAAAAGTAAGGTATTGGGTGTAGGAAAGGTTGCTATCTCAAAAGATCGGCACATGGAAAAAGTGATGCTTGTCGAATCCCTTGGATACAACCTCATGTCTGTCTCAATGCTTTGTGATCTTGATATGATTGTCATATTTGGCAAATATAGATGCATTGTGCTGTTGGACTCTAACAAATCCAAATTCCTCGAAGGCTTTAGGAGAGGTGACTTGTATATTGTAGATTTCTCTACAGGTCCTCAGCCTGCCACATGTCTATTGGCAACAGGTTCAGAATGCTGGCTATGACATCGACGACTTGGCCATGCTGGCATGTGGAATTTGACCACTCTCGTCAAGAAGAAGCATATCATTGGCGTCGAGGGTGCCAAATTCGTCAAGGATCATCTTTGTGGTGCTTGTGAGTCTGGGAAGATGACGAGATCCAAGCACCCCTCGAAGACAATCATGACCACTACCCATCCTTTTGAATTGCTTCATATGGATCTGTTTGGTCCTACTCATTATGCCACACTAACCAATGCAGCATCACTCTATGGCTTTGTCATTGCTGATGATTACTCTCGTTATACCTGGGTGCATATTATCATGTATAAGACTGAAGTGCAGGATGTCTTTAGACGATTCTCAAACCGGGCCATGATGAATTATGGCGTCAATATCAAGCACATCAGGAGCGACAATGGGAACGAGTTCAAGAACACAGGTCTTGGTGACTATCTTGACGAACTTGGTATCACTCATGAGCTCTCTGCTCCCTATACGCCTCAGCATAATGGAGTTGTGGAGTGCAAGAACCGCACGCCCATCGAGATGGCTTGCACTATGGTTGATGAATACAAGACTCCTCATTGTTGGTGGCCTGAGGCAATTGACACTGCATGTCACATCATCAACCGGGTATATCTTCACAAATTCCTCAAGAAGATCTCTTATGAGCTCCTCACTGACAAGAAACCCAATGTGAGTTATTTCAAAGTCTTCGGTGCTAAATGATGGATTAGAGATCCTCATCACAGTTCCAAATTTGCACCGAAAGCACATGAGGGATTTATGTTTGGTTACGGAAAGGACTCGCACACCTACTGAGTCTTCAACACCCACCACAAGAAGGTTGTTGAAACTGTAGATGTGCAATTCAATGAAACTGATAGCTCACAAAGAGAACACCTGCCTCCAATGCTAGATGAAATGCCTCCCGAGGAATCCATCAAATTAATGGGCACTGGTGAAATAGTGCCCAATGAAGAAATAGCTGCTGATGAAGTGAACATTCCTCGTCGTGAAGAAACTCCTGATCCTAAAGAAAATGATACTAAGGATAATGCTCAACAACAACAACAGCAAGGCCCTCGTCCAGCACATCCATGAGTGGCGAATGAAGTGCAAGTTTAGAAAATCCTCGACAACATCAATGCACCAAGTCCCCTCACTCGCTCAAGAGCATCACATTTGGCTAACTTTTGTGGGCACTATGCTTTTGTCTCTATCTCAGAGCCCACCAAAGTTGATGAAGCATTTCTGGAGCCTAAATGGATTCGATCAATGCAAGAAGAATTGCATCAATTCGAGCTCAACAACGTGTGGGAGCTTGTCAAGCGTCCTGATCCACGCAAGCACAATGTCATCGGCACCAAGTGGATCTACCGCAACAAACAAAACAAAAATGGCCAAGTGGTGAGGAATAAGGCCCGTCTTGTAGCTCAGGGCTACACACAGGTTGAAGGGATTGATTTTGATGAAACATTTGCGCCTATTGCTAGGCTTGAAGCCATTCGTATACTGCTTGCATATGCTAACCATCATGATATCCTCTTACATCAAATGGATGTGAAAAGTGCATTCCTAAATGGTAAGCTTGAGGAAGAAGTATATGTTGCTCAACCACCGGGTTTTGAGGACCCAAAGCATCCTGACAAAGTCTTCAGACTCAACAAGGCTCTCTATGGCCTCAAGCAGGCACCGAGGGCTAGGTATGATACACTAAAGGAGTTTCTGAAGAAAAATATTTCAAACCCAGTTTACTTGACCCTACTCTTTCCAAATAATCTTATGATGGTGAACTGTACATATGCCAAATATATGTTGATGATATTATCTTTGGCTGCACTAACAAGCGACACGGTGACGAATTTGCATATATGATGCATGAAGAATATCAGATGTCTATGATGGGGGAGTTGAAATTCTTCCTCGGTCCTCAAATTCGTTAACAACCCAGTGGCATCTTCATTTCTCAGGAGAAATATCTCAAAGACTGCCTGAAGAAATTCGGCATGCAAGACTGCAAAGGCCTCAAAATACCAATGCCTACAAATGGTCAACTCTGCACTGACGAAAATGGTAAAGATTTCGATCAGAAGGTATATCGCTCTATCATTGGTTCGCTACTTTACTGATGCCTACTACACAACTTGTTCTTGTAGACTCGTGTTGGGCCTCCAAGCGCAGAGGTTTGTAGGACAGTAGCAATTTTCCCTCAAGTGGATGACCTAAGGTTTATCAATCCGTGGGAGGCATAGGATGAAGATGGTCTCTCTCAAACAACCCTGCAATCAAATACAAGAAATCTCTTGTGTCCCCAACACACCAAATACAATGGTAAATTGTATAGGTGCACTAGTTCGGTGAAGAGATGGTGATACAAGTGTAGTATGGATAGTAGATATAGGTTTTTGTAGTGCGAACCATAAAAAACAGCAAGGTAGCAAGTAACAAAAGTGAGCATAAACGGTATTGCAATGCTCCTATGCATAGATTACCCCAATGAGCACAAAGATACACATCAACCAACTCTAATGTCACCTAGATACTCCAATGTCACCACAAGTATCTGTGAGTTGATTATACGATATGCATCAAACAACTTCATAATCATAATATTCAATCCACACAAAGAACTCCAAGGAGCACCCCAAAGTTTCTATCGGAGAAAAGATAATGAAAACGTGCATCAACCCCTATGCATAGATTACCCCAATGTCACTGCGGGAATCCGCGAGTTGAGTGCCAAAACATATATCAAGTGAATCAATATAATACCCCATTGTCACTACAGGTATTCATATGCAAGACATACATCAAGTGTTCTCAAATCTGAAATATTCAATCCGACAATAACTAAACCTCAAAGGGAAAAGATTCGATTCATCACAACAAGGATAGAGAGGGAAGAAACACCATAGGATCCAACTATATTAACAAAGCTCGCGGTACATCAAGATCATGCCAAATCAAGAACACGAGAGAGAGAGAGATCAAACACATAGCTACTTGTACATACACTCAGCCCCAAGGGTGAACTACTCCCTCCTCGTCATGGAGACCGCCGGGATGATGAAGATGGCCTCCGGTGATGCTTTCCCCCCTCCGCCGGGTGCCCGAAAAGGGCTGTAGATGAGATCATGGAGGTACAGAGGCTTGCGGCGGCGTAAAAACTCATCTAGGGTTATTTCTGGGGGTTTCTCTATTTATAGGATTTTTTTAAGCGTTGGAATCAGGTCAGACGGAGCCACATGGGCCCCACGAGGTACCAGGGCGCGCCTGGGGGGTGGCGCGCCCTGGTGCCTCGTAGGGACTGGGTTGCCCCCTCCAGTGGGTCTTGGTTCCAGTTTTTTTATTTATTCCATAAAAAATCTCCAAAAAGTTTCATCCAATTCCAAGAACTTTTATTTCTGCACAAAAAACAACACCATGGCAATTCTGCTGAAAATAGCGTCAGTCCGGGTTAGTTCTAATCAAATCATACCAAAACCATATAGAATTGTTATAAACATGGCATGAATAGTTCATAAATTATAGATCGTTGGAGACGTATCAGCATCCCCAAGCTTAATTCCTGCTCGTCCTCGAGTAGGTAAATGATAAAAGAAATAATTTATGAAGTGTGAATGCTAGCATAGTGCATAAGTTTGATCAATGATAATTTCAATCACTTTTCCTAGCATCATAACAACAACGTTTTCTCATAAAACTCATCATGATAAAGTAGCAATCAATTCACATGTTATGGTTCAAACAATGCATTCTCTTGAAACTTAACAACCTATGTTCTTAGTCACCAAACAATTGCAATTCAACTTAATTTCAACAAAGTCTAAGTAAGAGCTCCACATACTCAATTATCATATAGTCTTCTATGATTGCTAGTACTCAAAGCATATTTTTAGAACAAATGGCATCCATTGAACACAGAGAAAGATAGGGGCTTAATGTTTCGCCTCCCAACTTATTTATCATAGAGATAATTGTCAACAATAATAATTCATGATCAAATATATTTGACTGGCCATATGTGCCTGGATCTTTCCCCACCACATGATGCTTGCCAACTAAAGAATAATTGAGGTTGAAATGCGAATGAATACTTATTAACTCTTGCAGAAAAGTAAATACCTAAAAATAAATGCATAAAAGTAAAAGATAGGCCCTTCGCTGAGGGAAGCAGAGGTTGTCATGCGCTTTTTATTTTTGGATGCACAAGCCCTTAATGCAAAGGAACACCATGTTATATTGCCCCTTGTGATAGCAACCTTTATTATGCAGTCCGTCGCTTTTATTTCTTTACCATCACAAGTTCGTACAACGCTTATTTTCCCTTACAATAAAAGATCATACATATTTTAGGAGCAATTTTTGTTGCTTTTTGCACCAATGACAACTTACTTGAAGGATCTTATTCAATCCATAGGTAGATATGGTGGACACTCATGGCAAGAAACTGGGTTTAAGGGTTTTTGGATGCACAAGTAGTATCTCTACTTAGTACGAATTTTTGGCTAGCAAAAGATCCTAAGCAAGCACCACATGTTGGTGGATCCATAACAATATAACTTCTATGCAAATATACCCAAACATAACTCATTACGTTGTCTTCCTTGTCCAACTTCAACTAATTTGCTCAAGTTTGAAAATAATTAATGGGTATTCACAATCATAAAAGATGTCCAAGATAACATATTTATATGTGAAAGTTCTCTTCCTTATACTAATCATTCATGAATTGCTTGTATGACCAATATTGTGATTGTCAAGCTTCAATAGATTTCACTTTCTAACCCAAATGTGAAACTACTACTAGACATGATACAAGCATATGAAGCACATATAATTTTAACTTTATGATATTCAATTCTTTCACAATTTACTCATAGGATATAAGTGAAGCACACGAGTAAATGACAAACTACTCCAAAAAGATATAAGTGAAGATCAAATGAGTAGTTAAGTAAATAGGTAGCTATGTGAGGACTGTATTAGATCTTATTATTTTATTCAAACAACAAGAAAAACAAAATAAAATGACATTCCAAGAATAGCACATATCATGTGAAGAAGCAAAAACTTAGGCTCAACCAAAACTGACCGATAATTGTTGATGAACAAAGGTGGGATGCCTACCGGGGAATCCCCAAGCTTAGATGCTTGAGACTTCTTGGAATATTATCTTGGGATGCCTTGGGCATACCCAAGATTGAGCTCTTATGTCTCCTTAATTCCTCTCATATCATGGCTTCTCCTAAATCTTTAAAAACATCATCCACACAAAACTCAACAAGAACTCGTGATATAAGTTAGTATAAATCAACTCAAAATCTTAACATTCTCTACTGTAGCAAATCACTAAAATTATAATTTAACATTGCATACTAAATGTCTCTGCATATTTAATACTCCTATACTCAAATAGAATCATTAAACAAGCAAACATATGCAAACAATGCAACTATAACAGCAATCTGCCAAAACAGAACAGTCTGTAAAGGGGGATTTAAAATTCATACTTCCCTAATTCCAAAAATTCTAAAAAAATAACACGTGAGAGAGAACTCATGCATTCATACTGTGTAAAAATTTAAGATTTTTATCATGTTCTGACTATTCAGGAATATTCTGGACATAACAGAAAACTTTCTGTTTTCAAACAGCAACACATGAACTTGCAAACTGAGCATGGTAAAGGCTATAATTGGCATTTTATTAAACTAAAAGACACAAAACATGATTATTTATAAAAGAAATCAAATATCAACAAAATAAAATGACGCTCCAAGTAAAACTCATATTATGTGACGAATAAAAATATAGCTCCGAGTGAGGTTACCAATAGTTTTGAAGACGAAAGAGGGGATGCCTTCCGGGGCATCCCCAAGCTTAGACGCTTGAGTATTCCTTGAGTATTACCTTGGGGTGCCTTGGTAATACCCAAGCTTAGGGTCTTTCCACTCCTTATTCTCCTCATATCGATATCTCACCCAAAACTTGAAAACTTCAATCACACAAAACTTAACGGAACTTGGTGAGATAGGTTAGTATGATAAAAATAAATCATCCACTTAGGTACTGTCAAGACAAGATTCATAATTGTTATCACATAAGTACTACTGTATTCTATTATTTCCACAATTTATATTACTCAATATAAGCTATGGAAACACTAAAACAAGCAAACTATGCACCGAAAACAGAATCTGTCAAAAACAGAACAGCATGTAGTGAGCGATTTAAAAACCATACTTATGTACCTCCAAAAATTCTGAAAAATTAGGAAAACGTAAAAAATTTGTAACACAATGCTGTGTAAAAATTTCAGAATTTTCTCACGCTCCATTACAGAATAGAAATTCCAGCACTGGACGCAAAAGTTTCTATTTTTGCACAGAATCAAATCAACAAGCATCCACACTATCCCAAAGGCTTTACTTGGCACATTATTGAAAGAAAACATATAAAACATGATTACTACAGTAGATTAATCATGTGGACACACAAAAACAGTAGGTATAAGTATTGGGTTGTCTCCCAACAAGCGCTTTTCTTTAATGCCTTTTAGCTAGGCATGATGATTTTAATGGTGCTCACATAAAAAGTGAAGAATTGAAACATAACGGGAGCATCATGAATCCTATGTTCCTCTCTCATAATAATTTTCAGTAGAATCATGAATGGATTCATCAATATAGCTATCATATAAAGCATTCTTTTCATGATCCACAAGCATATAATTTTTATTACTCTCCACACAAGCAATTTTCTTCTCATTCATAATAGTGGGAGTATCATATGATACTTGAATACTAAAAATTGTTTCCACATTAAAAGAGTAATGTTCAGTAAATGGGTATTCATAATTATGACAAGTATTATAATAATCATCACTCTTTTTCATAACATAAGTATCATCACAATAATCATCATAAGTAGCAATTTTGTTCGCATCATAATCAATTGAAACCTCTTCCAAAGTAGTGGATTCAACATTAAATAAAGTCATGACCTCTCCAAATCCACTTTTATCATTATTAAAATAAGATTGAACAACCTCCAAAATAGTGGGATAATTATTATCCAGAGTTGACACTCTTCCAAACCCACTTTCATAAATATTGCAATCATCATAAATAGGAGGCATGCAATCATCATAACAAATTTGATCATTCAAAGTAGGGGGACTAAAAAGATCATCTTCATTAAGCATAGCATACCCAAGCTTGGGACAAACATTAATTGCAGCAAATAAATTCTCAAACATGTCATTCTCATCAAACATAGCATCCCCAAGCTTGTGGCTTGGCATATCATTAGCATAATCACTATTATCATCAATAGTATGAATAGCACCAATAGTATAATAATTATTATCATCACAATTTTCTAAGTTGGTGCCAAAAAGATTTTCAAGATTATAATAAGTATCATTATTTTCCCAATCATAATCATCATAATGAGTAATAGGCATAGTAAAATCATCCTCAATAGTTCCTTCCGACATTGTACCATAAGACAAAGAAGCAATATCATCATCAAGTATATCATCTTCCACAATTATTTTTGATTCACTCTCATGAGGCACAACAATAATAGGAGCAACATTATTTGGGAGGGATACCTTTTTACCTCTACTCTTTCTTCTTTTCTTCTTCTTCACCACATCATGTGTGGGTTTAATCAATTTTTCCGAGCTTCTTATTGATGAGATTGGTTGAATAGGAAGCTCCTCCTCGTCACCTATTTCATCATGAGAGACAATAGGAGGGAAAGTGGAAATCTTTACCCTTTCATTAATGTTCCTTTTATATTCTATTGGTTTTCTCGTCTTTCTATAGTTGGCAATATAAGCATTCTCATTGCAATTTACCACACAAAACATATAGATTTCCTCTAGAATAGTTTCAATGTTGTATGTGAGAATGAATACTTCAAACCAACTACTTTTATGCGTCAATTCTTCACACCCCAAAAATAGATAAAGCTCATTATATTGTTCAAGGGCGGTCAAGTCATTACAATATTTAGCCATGATTCAATCATGAAAAAGTATGCATTGGAAATTAAGGTGACCAACTTTATTGCAAAGTTCACAAGTAATAGGATAAAGAGAACATAATTTTGTAGCAAATTCATCTATCACTTTGAGCAAAAAATTGGTTCTATCATGTTTATGCTTCTTACAAAATCTATCATCCCTATAAGGCATGTCTTCACAAACTTTATGCACTCCACAAAAATTGACATGCTTATAAGAAACATTTTTGACATGACTAGTGCAATCATTTTTAGTATTTTGGATATTCATAGAATTCATACTAACAACATTGCAATCATGCTTATCATTCAAGGATTTTATGCCAAACATTTTATTGAATTCTTCTTCTATCAATTGAGCACAATTTTCTGCTCCATCATTTTCAAGAAAAACATTATAAATACGAATAATATGAGGCAACCTCAATTCCATTTTTTTGTAGTTTTCTTTTATAAACCAAACTAGTGATAAAACAAGAAACTAAAAGATTCGATTGCAAGATCTAAAGATATACCTTCAAGCACTCACCTCCCCGGCAACGGTGCCAGAAAAGAGCTTGATGTCTACTACACAACTTGTTCTTGTAGACTCGTGTTGGGCCTCCAAGCGCAGAGGTTTGTAGGACAGTAGCAATTTTCCCTCAAGTGGATGACCTAAGGTTTATCAATCCATGGGAGGCGTAGGATGAAGATGGTCTCTCTCAAACAACCCTGCAATCAAATACAAGAAATCTCTTGTGTCCCCAACACACCAAATACAATGGTAAATTGTATAGGTGCACTAGTTCGGCGAAGAGATGGTGATACAAGTGTAGTATGGATAGTAGATCACTACTGGAATCTGGCATTTTGCCATCTGTCCCCTCTTTGCCGTCTGCCAGCTGACGGCAAAGAGGCTCTTTGCCGTCTGCTTTGGCAAAGCAGACGGCAAAGAACCAGCTGATGGCAAAGAGGGTCTTTGCCGTCAGCTGTCTCTTTGCCGTCTGCCAGCTGACGGCAAAGAGGCCAATGGCAGATGGCAAAGAGCCTGGTGGGCTCCCCGTGGCACGGCGTTTGCTAGGGCACCTTCTTTGATGTCTGCCACCTCTTTGCCGTCTGCTAGCAGACGGCAAAGAAGGGCTAGGCAGACGGCAAAGAGGTGAGGGTGGGGCCCACAGGGTCACGGCGCTGGCTAGCTAACGACAAAGAGTTCTTTGCCGTCTGCCAGCAGACGGCAAAGAGGGGGGTTACCTTAACGGCTGTGCACCCAGCCCAAAACCCCCACTCCCGCGTGCCTCTCTCTCTCTCTCTCTCTCTCTCTCTCATCCGCCGCCGCCGCCCCATCGCCGCCCCGTCGCCGCTCCCTCCCTGCCACCCCGCCCCGTCGCCGCCCCTCCCTACCACCCCGCCCCGTCGCCGCCCCTCCCTGCCGCCCCGTCGCCGCCCCCGAAGCCCGGCCCGGCCGCCCCCGCTGCCCGGCCGCCCCGGTGGCCCAGACCCCCCTGCCCCCCCTCTGGTGAGCTCCCCCCTCCTGCCCCTCTATTTTGTTTTGTTTTTTTTAGTTTTTTTTCTGTTTTTGCGGTAAGAAAATTAGATGTTTAGGTAAATAGATGTTTAGATGTTTAGGTAAATAGAAAAAAAGGAAAAGAAGAAAAAATAAGAAGAAGAAGAAGAAGAAGAAGAAGAAGAAGAAGAAGAAGAAGAAGAAGAAGAAGAAGAAGAGGAGGAGGAGGAGAAGAAAAAATAATAAGAAGAAGAAGAAAAAAAGAGGAGAGGAGGAGAAGAAGAAGAGGAAAAAGGAAAGGAAGAAGAAGAAGAAGAGGAGGAGGAGAAGAAAAAAGAAGAAGAAGAAGAAGAAGAAGAAAAAAGAGGAGAGGAGGAGAAGAAGAAGAGGAAGAGGAAGAAGAAGAAGAAGAAGAAGAAGAAGAAGAAGAAGAAGAAGAAGAGAAGAAGAAGAAGAAGAAGAAGAAGAAGAAGAAGAAGAAGAAGAAGAAGAAGAAGAAGAAAAGGAAGAAAAGGAAGAAGACGAAGAAGAAGAAAAGGAAAAAGAAAAAAAAAGACCCCGACACCACGACACCCTGACACCCCGACCCGACAACACGACACCCCGACACGACACCTCGACACGACACCCCGACACCTCGACACCCCGACACCCCGACAGCCCGACACCCCGACAGCCCGACACGACACCTCGACACCCCGACACCCCGACACGACACCCTGACACCCCGACACCCCGACACCAAGACAAGACACCCCGACCCGACACTCCGACACCACGACACCTCGACACCCCGACCCGACACCCCGACACCCCGACCCGACACCCCATCATATATTTGTGAATTATGAGTTAGGTCATATATTTTCTGATTTTGTTATGAAAAACATCATATATATTTATGTTGATCGGGTGGATTTAAATTTGCAGTTGTTTCGTCGCTGCGAGGGTCTGGTGTTCGACGACCTCCCCGTGCGTTCGACGAGTTCCGCCCCTGCGTTCGTGGGTGAGCACAAATGACATCTCCTCCTCCCCCCTTCATTTGCTCTGTTCCGGTCTTCGTGCCGATGAAACTTGCTAGCTATAGGTGTCTTCAATCATCAGTATGTGTGACCACTGTGTGTCTCCCGTTCGAAAGGGTTACATCTATAAATATGCATGCATTTGCATATTTATAACCGTGATTCTTTCGAATTGTCCAACGTTCTCCATGGATAGCCCGAGTATGTGTAGATTGGGTTCGTTTTCCCATATGCTCTGCTCCGGATCCGATGCAGAATTTCGTCAGTGCCTCCCTATTGTTCTCCGGGTACACATCCTCTCTGCTTATTGCCGAGACGTGTATCAGGAGAACAGCGGGGAGGTGCTGCCAAAATTTTGCGTCGGATCCGGAGCAGAGCATGGGAAAACGAACCCAATCTACACATACTCGGGTGGGATTAGGACCTATCTTTACCTATTAGCGTCTAGGTTGCATGGACGTAATAAAACTGACAAACTCCATTAACTAATGAATATGGTTTGCTGAATTATGTATATATTTCTTGTGTGTCCAGTAGCTAGGCAAGATGAGTGATCGTGCGTGGATGTACACCGGTCACACTAGTCAGAAAGACATGACCGATGAATGGTTAACAAAAACCAAGGGGTTTGTGAGAGCCGCATTTGCAAATGGCCAGAGAAAAACCTGGTGCCCCTGTGTCCGGTACGACAACTATCATAAGAGGACAGAGCTTGAAATGAGTAAACACCTGCAGAAGTGGGGTTTTACGCCTGCTTATTCGGTCTGGACATTTCATGGTGAGTCTGCCCAACGTGCCAGAGCTTAGGTGGGCCGTCGTCGCACCGACGAGCATGGTACCGGGATCAAAGACATGGTGGAAGACTTTGATGATTCTCGGGATTCGGACGATGAGATGGAGGAATCTGCAAAGGCCTTCAATGATATGTTGGAGTCTTCAAAACGTCCTCTCCACGAGCACACTGAGCTTTGTCAGCTAGATGCCATCTCACAAGTAATGGCTCTGAAGGCTCAATTCAACTTGGGCAGAGAATGCTACGACGTGATGATGACTTTATTTGGACGCTTTCTACCCAAAGGCCATGTAATGCCTGCAAACCTGTACCAGTCGGACAAAATCCTCCGTGTACTTAAGATGCCCTATGAGAAGATAGATGCCTGTGAGAATGGATGTGCCTTATTTAGGCTTGAGTATGCGGACTTGAACTATTGTCCCATTTGCAAGTCTTCCAGGTATGTTGTGGTAGACAACGGTATGGGTGAGAAGAGTCAGACAAAAATCCCAGTTAATGTTCTTCGGTATATGCCAATCATACCAAGACTTCAACGTCTTTTCATGGTCGAAGAGACGGCCAGACAGATGACATGGCACAAATTGGGCAAAAGAACCGAACTAGATGCAGATGGGAATCAGATGTTGGTACACAATCGGACGCTTTTGCGTGGAAGCACTTCGATGCAATACATGATGATGATACACTTAAATTATATACATATTATTATTCATGTCAGGTATTCAATTTTTTTATGTTGTACTAATTTCGTTTACTCTTTGTCATTGCTGGTGTTGACAGATGGTGGGCGTGGGTCCAGAGCGCTCCGAGGCTCCTTCCTCGGCGCGTGGTGGGAGGGGTGCTTCCATTCCACCCCAGCACCTCCGGAGAGCGCTGCATCTCAGTATGCAGACATCACCGGCGGGCGCTTCTTCTTTGGCTGGGAGAGGTCGGGGGAAGAAGAGGGGTACTAGAGGTGGCCGTGGCGGCGGGAGAGGTAGGAAGGCTGCTACGCCTTCCTCACCGCCACCCCCAGCTGATTCACCCGACCACATGACTGCTCCGTCTGAGGTGGACCCGTCTCGGACTCCGGTCCACGAGCCTCGGGCCGACGAGCCTCGGGTCGCCGAGCCTTCGCCCCACGAGACTCCGGTCCACGAGCCTCGGGCCGCCGAGCCTCGGGCCGCCGATCCTTCACCCCACGAGACTCCGGTCCCAGAGGCTTCGTCCCACGAGACTTCGGAGCAAAGCACGGATCAGGCTACGTCGTAGTCGACCTGATGGGGGGATTGGCCGCCGGAGGCGAGTGGCCATGCTGATGGTGGCGAGGATCGCTTTTCGGATGATAGCTTTAGCGAGGGCGAGCTGGTTGAGGGGGGCAACGTCTACCAGCGTGGTGGTACAAAGCTCCTGCCCGTGCCGGCGACCCGCGAGCAGAGGTGGTTGATTGCGCCTAATGGGGAGAAGTAAGTGCATTTACTCTTTTTTAACCTTTTGCATTCACGTTTCTTCAAAATCTAATGCGTTGGCCTTGTCATACTGCAGGGGTTGGATACACGGCCCTGGTATCCACAAGCCCAACTTCGTCCTTGGTGTGCTTTGCCGGCAGAACTTCCCGGGGTGGGTCATGTTGCCCGGTGAGGGTCAGGTTCGACAACTCGGACTGAGCTGGGAGCTGTACTTGGCTGCCCCGACCCCGCCGCAAGAGAGGATCGACGGTGTCTTGTGCCGCACGAGGGCCGAGATGGTGATCCAGACGTTTTGGGTAATTTCTCCTTTACAGAATTAAAAATCAACAGTACCGAGTTATTGTACTAATCAGTGTTGTCTTGTTTGATTGCAAACCTTCTACAGGTGTCTTGAGGGAGAGGAGGAGGCCGCGGCTATGGTTATCGAAGCCGAGTGCAGGCGCCTACTTCAGAACTTACGGCACGAGGCTCGGGTGCAGGCTGTTCGAGACGACTATGCCTCGACTGGTATTAAGAGGTCCAAGACGAAGTGCCGCGGCATGTTTCTGAGTAAGGAGAAGTACATGAAGGTAAATACCTATTCTTAAGGCCTTGTACTTAGTTTCCTTGATTTGATTCATAGGCGTAGCGCTGAAATTTCTCTTGACTAACTTAGGTGCCCTCGAGATGGTGTGCGGATAGGATGGACTGTTGGGAGGCGTTGGTGGATGAGTGGTGCTCTCCCCAATGGCTAGCCGTCCACAACAATGCCAAGGAGCGGCGTGCCAAAATGGTTGGTGTGCCACACCATAAAGGGAGCGCCAACCTATATGAGTACAGGAATAACTGGGTATGTGGTTTGCTTCATGATTCATGCAATTTCATTCTTCATGCTAGCTTGAGCCCTTAACTAATACTTTGTTCCTCTCTTTTAGGCGCGACACAACAAGACGGAGGTGCCAGAGGTGTTCGACCTCTATGCCATGGCCCATACTGCAAAGTACAAGAAGGCCAAGGCATTCTCTGAGTCTGACCTTGATCATCCAGAGAGCTTCACCAACATCTCCTCCCACAACAAGCTCGTGAGGTACAGAGACTAGGGGAAGGCGAGGAAAGGGGAGGACTTTAACCCGAACCGGCAACCTCTTGATCCAGAGCTGGTGATGATATCTGGTGGCGGGAGGCCCCATGGCTCGATAGCCATTGGGGATGGACTGATACGTTGTCCTAGCACTCTCCCGGAGATCAAGAAGCGCCAGACAAGCTCCGATCCTGAGATAAGGCCTCGTCCACGGCCAATGGAGCTCCAAATCGAGGTTAGTTATACGGACTCAGATACCTTTCCTCCATTACATTGTGTGTGCGGCCGTCGATGATTACAATGCTAACGAGGAGTGGTGTTGCAGGCTGCTGTTGAGAAAGAGAGAGCGAAGACCCAGGAGCTTCTGGCGGAGGCAAAGAGGCAGGCGACGGAGAGGGAGAGGGAGTTGGAGGAGAGGACTGCTACGCTGTTGGAGGAGGAGAGGAACCGGAACGACGCGTCTCACCGGGCCTTATACGAGCTCTTCATGGTAAGTTTCTTCTGCATATTAGCCAAATCATGCACGTAATGTTCGTTTCATTACTAACTAATATGACTGACTCGTGAAAACCAAATGTGCAGACCATGTGCCAGAGCAACGGCCAGACCCCTCCGCCGATGCCAGTCATTGCTCCGGCGGGCACGGTGAGTTTCATTTGAATGGTCATTAGTTACTAGTCTTCACATTTGAGTTGCATCATGCTAACGAGACATTGCAAATGATCTTTGGTGCAGCATAACTCCCGACAAGCATCGACCGATCCTTCTGCGTCTTCCACTGGCGTGACCGGTCCATCACCTCCGTGATGACGGTACGTTTTCCCTAGTGTTTTGCTTAACAAATGCATACTTAGCTTAAGAAATGACCTATTTAGCTCCAAAATGTCATATAGTTAGCTTATTTTCCTCGAAAATGACATAATAACCTTACTTAGCTCCAAAATGACCTATTTTACCTAGGCTAGTTCAATAATGACCTATACTTAGCTTAACTAGTTCATTTATGACATAATTAGCTTACTTAGGTCAAAAATGGCATAATGACCTAATTGGTTTAGCTCCAAAATGTCATATACTTAGCTTATTTTCCTCAAAAATGACATAATAACCTTACTTAGCTCCAAAATGACCTATTTTACCTAGGATAGCTCTAAAATGACCTACACTTAGCATTTTTTTCCTCCAAAATGACTTAATATGCTTAGTTAGCTCAAAAATGGCATAACTACCTAGGCTAGCTCAAAAATGACCTATACTTAGCTGAGCTAGTTCATTTATGACATAATTAGCTTACTTAGGTCAAAAATGGCATAATAACCTTGGTTTAGCTCCAAAATGTCATATACTTAGCTTATTTTCCTCGAAAATGACATAATGACCTTACTTAGCTCCAAAATGACCTATTTTACCTAGGTTAGCTCTCAAATGACCTATACTTAGCTTAGCTAGTTCATTTATGACATAATTAGCTTACTTAAGTAAAAAATGGCATAATAACCTTAGTTTAGCTCCAAAATGTCATATACTTAGTTTATTTTCCTCGAAAATGACATAATAACCTTACTTAGCTCCAAAATGACCTATTTTACCTAGGATAGCTCTAAAATGACCTATACTTAGCATTTTTTCCTCCAAAATGACTTAATATGCTTAGTTAGCTAAAAAATGGCATAACTACCTAAGATAGCTCAATAATGACCTATACTTAGCTTAGCTAGTTCATTTATGACATAATTACCTTACTTAGGTAAAAAATGGTATAATAACCTTAGTTTAGCTCCAAAATGACCTATTTACCTAGGTTAGCTCTAAAATGACCTACACTTAGCATTTTTTCCTCCAAAATGACTTAATATGCTTAGTTAGCTCAAAAATGGCATAATTACCTAGGTTAGCTCAATAATGACCTATACTTAGCTTATTTAGTTCATTTATGACATACTTAGGTCAAAAATGGCATAATAACCTTGGTTACCTCCAAAATGTCATATACTTAGCTTATTTTCCTCGAAAATGACATAATAACCTTACTTAGCTCCAAAATGACCTATTTACCTAGGTTAGCTCTAAAATGACACAAGTAAGCAATAAGAAGAAGAAAAGGAAGAGTAGAAAAAGAAATAGAAGAAAAATTCTTCTTCTTCTTCTTCTTCTTTTTCTTCTTCTTCTTCTTCTTCTTCTTCTAGTCTTCTTCTTCTAACTTTCTTCTTTCCCATTTTGCAGATTTGCTTCAGATCACGGAAGCTTGCGTTGATGGAGTCTACTATTCTCCTTGTCCTTCCTTTTTGTTTTGATTTTGTAGGATGAACAATGTGAAACTTGCTACCTATATATGTATGTATGCATGAAACCATTGTATATGGACTTTTTGCTTAATTGTTGGATATCTTGGCTATATATATGTTGGATATGGACTTTTGATTTGGTATATATATGTGTTGGATGATCATATCCATATGGCAGGGATATGTATGCTTGTTGAAAGTATTTTCAAATGAATATATATATATATATATCTGTGAAATTGATTGAATTTAAGAAAAAAACAGAATTAACAGGGGCAATTCAGGCACTTTGCCGTCTGCCAGCAGACGGCAAAGAGCTTTGCCGTCTGCCAGCGGACGGCAAAGCTGCCACGTGACAGCTACCTATGCAACCTGGGGGGCACCTGGGCTGGCCTATTTGGGCACTTTGCCGTCTGCCAGCAGACGGCAACGGCTGGTGTGCTTTGCCGTCTGCTGGCAGACAGCAAAGGGCATGCATTGGCCCCAGCTGACGCCTGACGTCAGCTGACGTCAGCTGGTGGACGGCAAAGAACTTTGCGTTTTTGCCGTCTACTGGCAGATGGCAAAGTACATCGTTAGCCACCTAACGGGCCTAACCCTATCCCTCTGCCGTCCAAGGCATTTGCCGTCTGCTTGCTTAGTATGGCTGACGGCAAACTTCTTTGCCGTCCGCTTTATTTAAGCAGACGGCAAAGCAGCCCTCTGCCGTAGTTCATTCAGCCGGACGTGGGGCCGTCTGCTGGCTGACGGCAAAGGGCTTTGCCGTCCGCCAGACATTCCTTTGCCGTCTGCCATGGCAGACGGCAAAGTGCCTGATTCCTGTAGTGGATATAGGTTTTTGTAGTGCGAACAATAAAAAAACAGCAAGGTAGCAAGTAACAAAAGTGAGCATAAATGGTATTGCAATGCTTAGAAACAAGGCCTAAGGTCCATACTTTCGCTAGTGCAATCTCTCAACAATGCTAACATAATTGGATCATATAACCATCCCTCAACGTGCGATAAAGAATCACTCCCAAGTTCCTATTAGCAGAGAACATAAGATAGAAATTGTTTGTAGGGTACGAAACCACCTCAAAGTTATCCTTTCCGATCGATCTATTGAGCTATTCCTATAAGTGTCACAAACAGCCCTAGAGTTCGTACTAAAAAAACACCATATGATACACATCAACCAACTCTAATGTCACCAAGATACTCCAATGTCACCACAAGTATCCGTGAGTTGATTATACAATATCCATCAAACAACTTCATAATCATAATATTCAATCCACACAAAGAACTCCAAGGAGCACCCCAAAGTTTCTATCGGAGAAAAGATAAGGAAAACGTGCATCAACCCATATGCATAGATTACCCCAAAGTCACCGCGGGAATCCGTGAGTTGAGTGCCAAAACATATATCAAGTGAATCAATATAATACCCCATTGTCACCACGGGTATTCATATGCAAGACATACATCAAGTGTTCTCAAATCTGAAATATTCAATCCGACAATAACTAAACCTCAAAGGGAAAAGATTCGATTCATCACAACAAGGATAGAGAGGGAAGAAACACCATATGATCCAACTATATTAACAAAGCTCACGGTACATCAAGATCGTGCCAAATCAAGAACACAAGAGAGAGAGAGAGAGAGAGAGAGAGAGAGAGATCAAACACATAGCTACTAGTACATACCCTCAGCCCCGAGGGTGAACTACTCCCTCCTCGTCATGGAGACCGCCGGGATGATGAAGATGGCCTCCGATGATGCTTTCCCCCCTCCGGCAGGGTGCCGAAAAAGGGCTGTAGATGAGATCGTGGAGGTACAGAGGCTTGCTGCGGCGTAAAAACTCATCTAGGGTTATTTCTGGGTGTTTCTCTATTTATAGGATTTTTTAGCATTGGAATCAGGTCAGACGGAGCCACGTGGGCCCCACGAGGTACCAGGGCGCGCCTCGGGGGGTGGCGTGCCCTGGTGCCTCGTAGGCACTGGGTGGCCCCCCTCCATTGGGTCTTGGTTCCAGTATTTTTTATTTATTCCATAAAAAATCTCCAAAAAGTTTCATCCAATTCCAAGAACTTTTATTTCTGCACAAAAAACAACACCATGGCAATTCTGCTGAAAACAACGTCAGTCCGGGTTAGTTCTAATCAAATCATACCAAAACCATATAGAATTGTTATAAACATGGCATGAATACTTCATAAATTATAGATACGTTGGAGACGTATCATTTGCCTATGTGCATCTAGGCCAGATATTATGCTTAGCGTTTGCATGTGTGCCCAATTTCAAGCGGCACCGAACGAATCACACCATCAGGCTGTGAAGCGAATTCTTCGATATTTAGCTCACACACCAATGCTTGGATTATGGTATCCCAAGGGCTCATCTTTTGATCTAGCTGGATTTTCTGATTCTGACTTTGCTGGAGATCGCATGGACCGCAAGTCAACCTCATTGACGGTGTCCTAGACTAGGGGGTACTAACCTAGTCGGCTCATATTCCTCGGGCCGGACAAGTGGGCTCTCATTCTTGTCAAGATGGACTCCGGAAGATACACGCAGGAGAAGAGGTCATGACTATATCTACCGAAGACTTGGCGCGTACTCCAAGACTCCTTCTGCCACCTCCTCGCCTGGATACCGACCTTGTAACCCTAGATACCCTATCCGGCGTGTATATGAGCCGAAGGGTTTAGCCCTTAGAAGGGATCTCGGCACAATCTCATTCACCTAGCCTTAGGACTAGATCATACGATCTCAAGGTAGATCAAGTCTGTACTGGATACATCTCAATCAATATAAACAAGAGCAGGACGTAGGGTTTTACCTCCATCAAGAGGGACCAAACCTGGGTAAATATCGTCTCCCTGTTCTTGTTACCATTTGTCCGAGATCCATAGCTTGGGACCCCCTACCCTGAGGTCTGCCGGTTTTTACACCGACACTAGTGCTTTCATTGAGAGTTCCGTTATGAGATCAAAAAAGTATCGATGGGATCATCGGCTTACAACTCCGATCTCGCGGGCATAATTCCCGCACCTGAAGCTTCTGTCATAGAAGCACCCTTCCTTCCCCACAAATCAGGAGTGATCCATGACTCCTCCCTAGCTCCAGCCGACCCCCCTTTCAAGGGTGAAGGGCCGAAGTATTTCTTAGAAAGCGATTCAGACAGTGACCAGCTAGACATGGCCGATGAACCTGATCTTCGAATCAGTTCGGCTGGGCCGATGACCGTAGGCTTGTCATGGGATGAACATAACAAGGCTTCAAGCCCATGGTCCATAGAAATCGAAAACCCACCCACCTCCCACATCGAGTATTGCCCCGATTACTCGGGGCCCCCATATATCTGGGATCTAGCCTACGTGCAACAATTCCCCAACGAATCAATCAGACAGTTCTGGGCCAGGTTCTTGTCGGTCAAGGACAAGATACCAAACTACCAGGACGCAGATATAATAACAGCTTTTCAACACGGATGCAAGGATAAAGGCGTCTCGAACGCCCTCGCCCGCTGCTGTGTACAAACCATCTCAGAGTTGTCCGACTTGGTGTCTAAATTATGCACCATCGAGGATGCTTGGATTGCCAAGAAGAGCATAGATTCGATCTGTGAGCGCAAGTTAAAGCGAGAAAGACCCACACCTCGATGTGCACCCCGCGCAGGGACCGTACCGACCAAGCAACCTTGAAAAAAGAAGAAAACCTCTGTCCTCCCCAGGACCACCCTTGATGGTCTCCTAGATAAACCATGTCCGATACATGCTGTTTTGCTTAATTCCTGCCCAACTCACAGCCTTCGCGACTGTTGGGTAGGAGACCTCGATAATTAAGATTCTTATATACAAGACAAAGCACTTACCATGCGCCTCTTGGGTGAACTTTTTCACCTGTTCCACCTCAGTCAAGGCAGTTTCCAACCTCCCCTTTGCCTGGGAAAGGGCCTCAGATAGCTGATCATTCCTCGCCCGAGCACTCTATCAGCAAAAAAAACAACTTCTTCAGGTTGAAATCAAGCCTTGCTATGGGCATTGTTGCCCATATCAAGCCTTAGGGGCTACTACCACGGTGGGCAGTATGGACAAACAGAGACATAAGAAATCTTTGAGATAAAATGAGCTCGGGTTGGACCTTACCCGCAACCCTTGCGACAAAACATCTAATGATTGATCAAATACCGCGCGGGTCACCTCGAGGTATGCGTTCACCGAGCTGAGAGCATTGAACTCCCGGTCCAAGAACGCTAGACTCCTCAGGGAGGTCTTTCACCGCCGATAATTCATGGCACATTGGATCTCGGACGGAGTAGCCGAGCTGGTCTTTGAGTCCTCGGGCTAGGGAACTTCTGGAGTAGCTCCCGAAGAAGGACGTGCTTCGGCTTCCCCGTTTGAAGCCGCCGTCCCCTCGGCCCTTTCACTCACTGCCATGGAGGAAGGAAAAGACTGCCTGCGAATAATCAAAGGGGTCAGAACCCGAGATAGCATTTCCACAACATACAGTAATCACAATCACCTGATAATTGGAGGAGCACTTTCGCTTGCCTCCATGACCTCAGCATGTGCTTCTTCTGCTTCTTGCGGATGGTTCCCTTGAGGAGCCATCTCTCCGCGCGAACGTTTAGAACGTCATCCCTTCGGAGGAGAAGTCTGGCGACCAGGGTCTTGGGGACGAGGGGCTCACTTTCGAGTAGAGGAAGAGGGCGTTACCGATGAAGCTGGCCTCATCCCTGGCGTGTCCGGGGTGATGGCTACCTTGGAGCCGTCAAGGCACTCCATATAAAATTTCCTCCCCTCATAGATAAGGGCCAGATCGTCGTCCTCGTGAAAGAGGGGGTCTTCCGCTCATTGGTGTGTTTCCGGCTCGGGCGCCGGACTATTTAGAGCCTCCACCCAATGCCTCCATCTCTGCTTGAAACCAATAAAAAGATCAGTCAAATGAATTGGCTACTAAAAAAACAACTTGGGTAGGCGAAATAAAGTGGGAGAACTCACTATGTCGGCCAGATTGTAGTAGGACAGCCCGTCTCGGAATTGACGTCGGGCAAAGTCCTCCACCGCTCCTTGGTAGATACCGGCCATCACTGTCCCGAAGGCCGCTTGGTCGAAGAAACTTTGCCGAATTGATCGAGAGCAGTCTTCGGTTCTGTTGTATGCGCACAACAGGTGACGGCGTAGCCGGAGTGGTTGGACTCTTCGGTCTATCACCGTGGCCATTACATCTATTATGGTAAGGCATGTCCTTACCTGTTGCTTCACCTTAGCAGCTAGCTCGGTCACCTTGGCACCATCTTCTGGGACCATACCTTATGGCCTCCAGCTATATCGCCTCTTCGGGGGCTCCAAAGAGAAAGGGGGAAGCCCTGGCCAAATTGGGTCTGGGAGGGGGACGTCGTCTACATAGAATCTCTCTGTAGGCCAGAAGTCGGCATCCTCCCGAAGTGTGCCTGGCGGGTATTCTATCCCCTCGATCCGACAGACCTCGGCCGCTCCAACCTCGTAAAGCCTTTCGGCGGAGGAACAAGACACTACACAGAAATACCTCCTCCAGAGTCCAAAGTGCGCTTCACACCCTAGATGCATCTCACATAGGGCGACGTACCCCACAATGTGCAAAATTGAGTTGGGGTTAAGATGGTGGAGCTGCAGCCCATAAAACTCTAGCAGGCCTCGAAGGAAAGGGTGAATTGGAAACCCTAAACCGCGCAGTAGGAAGGAGACAAAGCATACCCGTTCATCCTTTTGAGGGGAAGGGAAATTTTCCGTGTGTACCTGCCTGTTGATGGATGTTAAACCCGGGCGGGTCGCTGTCAGATCTGAATCTGGCAGGTACCCTTGTCTGGCCAGGCGCTCCAGCTGGAGGCGCGACACAGCTCAACTGTCCCAATCACCCCTGACAGGGCCATGAGGGCGCCTCAAAGAACCTGCATCGCTCGCCATGGGAAACCCTCAAGGTTGGACTTGGGAGGAAGGGGAGCATTTGTGCAGTTTGCTTGGAAGGAAGATTGGGGGTTTGTGATAAATCCGCATGCCTGACTTGTGGATAAAAAGGGGGGGGGGAGACCGACGCTTTGACGGTTCGCTATAAGTTGACCCGCTTCCCTGTAAGACACGATTCCCAAAGATCAAAAAGCTGAGGCCACGGGTGGCGGGGTTGGGCCCACTCGGCGGGATTATAAATCTTTCCGAGGTCTGCTTACAGCTGTGTTGAGGAGATCATGCATGAACTTGCCTGCCGAGCCAAAGACTCCGGAACCGAAGTCCAAGAATGTCGTCCTCGGCATCAGAGACCAATTCAGGGGCTACTGACGGTGTCCTAGACTAGGGGGTACTAACCTAGTCGGCTCATATTCCTCGGGCCGGACAAGTGGGATCTCATTCTTGTCAAGATGGACTCCGGAAGATACACGCAGGAGAAGAGGTCAAGACTGAATCTACCAAAAACTTGGCACGTACTCCAAGACTCCTTCTGCCGCCTCCTCGCCTGGATACCGACCTTGTAAGCCTAGATACCCTATCTGGCGTGTATATAAGCCAAAGGGTTTAGCCCTTAGAAGGGATCTCGACGCAATCTCATTCACCTAGCCTTAGGACTAGATCATACGATCTCGAGGTAGATCAACTCTGTACTGGATACATCTCAATCAATATAAACAAGAGCAGGACGTAGGGTTTTACCTCCATCAAGAGGGCCCGAACCTGGGTAAATATCATCTCCCTGTTCCTGTTACCATCTGTCCGAGATCAACAGCTCGGGACCCCCTACCCCGAGGTCTACCAGTTTTTACACAGACACTCATGCACCTGTCATTTCCTCGGACAATCTCTTGTATGTTGGCCCTCGAAGAAGCAAAACTGCATATCACTTCCACAGTAGAGGCTGAGTACATTGCCGCTAGTGCTTGCAGCTCTCAGTTGCTATGGATGAAGCAGACCCTCAAGGACTATGGCGTCAACGTGAAGAAAATCCCTCTCTACTGTGACAATGAGAGTGCTATCAAGATCGCCCACAACCTATTGCAACACTCAAGGACGAAACACATTCAGATTCATCACCCTTTTCTTCATGATCATGTGCTAAAGGAAGACATCGTCATCAATCACGTGAAGACTGAAGACCAGCTTGCAGATATCTTCACTAAGCCTTTGGATGAGAGAAGGTTTTGCATGTTGCGGTGTGAGCTAAACATCCTAGATTCATCGAATGTCCTTTGAAAAGGACACACATCCTAACGCTTATTCATTTTGATGACTTTGATGCACAACACATGAATTAACGTATTTCTTCAATCAATGAAGACTTACCCTCTAAGTGTGAAGAAATTAACGAAGAATTTGATTCTCAGAACACTACGACAATTGTACGCGGTGTCTGAAATCATCATAATTCTTATACGGTGGGTAACGCCACCACCCTCTTCTTGACATTCTTCAATTTGAGTTTTTTCGTCATTTGCAATTTCGTCAAACTTTTCAAATTTGTCATTTGAGGTTATTCTTCATTGCTTGAGCTAATTCTTCCTATATATATACATATATATACTTGAGTTTTTCATGTCCTCAACAGCATTCACATATTGCTAATTCTCCAAGTTGATTTCTTCGCCTATGTGAATGTGATTGGACCCGCTCCCCTCTATGCTAAACTGAACCCAATCTGTTCTCAAATTCTTCATGTGCGTTCTTATTGACACTGTTCAAAGCCTTCACTGTATCCTTGACAGCTTAAGAATTTGCAAACACACTTTAAAAAAATTCAAATCAAAATTTTGGTGGTTGCCACAGTAACCTCATCACGCGCGTCCGACGCATGGATAAGAACATCCAAAACGCATGCATGACGCGTCTCACACAGATGCGAATCGCCAGGGGCTTATCCGTCCAAAAAAATTGGACCGTTCGGTTTTCACCGCGCCTATATAATGGCTTGACCGCGTCAACTCATTTTACTTCGCTCCTCTCGCCCCTGTCGCTCTCACTCTCAAACCCTAGTGCCGCCACTGGATCCCATCGCCGTCGGAGAAGAAAAGCTTCACTGCCTTGACTCCTTCGTCATCGTACTCGCGTCGGCCGTGGATTTCTTCACCTCCACCACCGCCGTAGCTGTCTTTCGTCGCCAAGTTAGGGCACGAAAGATCTGAGCTGACGATTTCCTTCGCCTCATCGTCTAGTTCATCGAGTTCATCTGTTGGGGTAATTAAAATTTATTTTAACTGCCCTGTTTGATCTTTACCACTCCTATATTTCTTCAAGTGCTGTTTTACTGTAAATTTCCAATTCTTCAGCACTTCCTTTTGGCCAGTCTTGGTTATTTCATCTAAGTTATGCTTCACAGTTAGATTCCTCAATTGTGCAATTGCTCCAATCTGTACAACTGTAGAACCTAAGTCCAGAACACTTAGTGAATTTCCTCAAGATGATAAGGGTCAATTTCCTCAACTGGTTTTATTTTGAAAAGCTTCTGAGACGCATGTGACCCTCCCTATTTCCCTCGCAACTATACTCTGTTCATAGGTACAGATGTCTGCCGACGAATCTCTTGGTTCTCATCACCTTAATTCATTTGCAGCGTTGCTAGAGGAAAATCTTTAAACATCTTCAGAGTCCTCAAAATTTCAAAAACCTTAGTTGAAGAAAATGGCTGACGGTAAAAGGCCTGAGAAAGGAGGAAAGAGGAAGGAGGAACACACTGCCTTTGATATCCCTGATGATATATATGCTGGCTATTGCACACCAGATGAAGCTATTCATGGTAAGGAAACAGACAAACATCGCAAGACATGCATGCAAAGGATCAAGAGGTGTTGGGCTTATGAATGGAGAGAATACAGATATGTCACTCCCAAGTACATGAAGGAATTTGCTGTCAAACCTCCATTCAAAAGACCACCTCTCGCTCCTTGACAAGTTGCTGACCCAACCAGCATCAGGAGAGGTGAAGAATTCCCAGATGAATGGGCTAAGCATCAAGCTAGACCACAAAAGCAAGCCCAGAAAGCTGTTGAAGAATTCAACAAGGCTGCAAAGTCTTCAAGTGAAGCAGGTGTCGGTGCCAGTGATAGTTCACCAAACAAGGCCATGCGCAAGAAGGCTGCACATAATCCGAAGCCTTCAGCGCCAAAGCCCTCAGTGGCAAAAATTTCTGGGCCAAAGCCATCCAGTGCAAAGGCTTCAGCTCCCAATTGTTCAGCTGCAGCACAGTCATCCGCTCCTCCGCCTGCCAAAAGTTCTTCACTGGTAGTAGCAAAGGCATCAACACCAGTTGTGCTAGTATCTTGCCAGCGCACATCAGGCTTTCCAACGGCCACTATTGCTGCTCCAAGTGCCTCAGCCAGTGGGCATAATTCTTCAAATACGCCCAAGCTAAAGATAAAGGCTACTGCTGGCCGTGGTACAAGACCCAGCCCAAAGAGCAAGGCCGTAGTGCCTCAAGATGACAAACACGATATGGCTGTTGAAGATGAACTGGCATAGTTCATCAAAAAGAAGGCTGGAGAAGTTGCAATGGCCATCAATTCTTCAGTTCCTCTACTGCTTGATCTGAAAAGGATTCTAGACTTCATTGATATCTGGTGCAAGAAGCCGGACACTCCACTTGATGACCTCGACTTGCCTCCTGGTCCTAGTCGCGTGCTGTCTTTGTTCATCTTGAATGAGAAGCACAAAATAGCACAAGCCAAGCTTGTGAGGAAACAGCAGCTGCAGAAGCAGAAAGAGCTGAAAAAGAACATGCTCACGATAACCCCTCAATAGCTCATCACATTGCAAGCTGAAATACAACAACTATCTGAAGAATATGATCACCAGGCTGATCATTGTTGTCGTGTGCATGAGAGATTCATTGCACAAACCAAGCAAGTGGTGGAAGACCACAACAAGCGCGAAGAGGCCAAACATGGTCTCGACAGTTCTTCAGCGTAGCCACAAACCCCTCAGGCCAGTGCAACTACAACACATCCTGAAGAACCTGCCAGGGCAACTGCATCAGTTGAGCCTAAAGTGATTGCTTCCACAACATCCTCAGCAGCAGCTCCACCAAGTTCTTCAAATGTGAAGGAAATCACCCTTCCTTCTGCATCAGAAGTGAAGAAGACCAAGGCTGCTGAGAAAGAAGCCCTGAAGAGAAAAGCTTCCGCTCCTCCTACCACGAAATCTGTGAAGAGATTGAAGACGGCACCATTGTCTTCAAATGAGCCTATTAATGCACAACCATTGGCCTCAACGCCCCCAACCAGGAACACTGACGATCTTCAGTTGGTTCCTTATGGAGAAGACTATGCTATTCCTCCTCAGGGAGATGAAGACACCCATTCTACTGCTACCACAGAGCAGATGGATGAAGAGATTGAAGTTGAAGTAGATGCCTCACTTCCGCTGGTATCATCGCGCAAGCCAGTGCAAGCCTCAGTGGCTGAAGAAACTGCCAAATCACCTAGCAGTGAAGAAACTAAAGAGGACGTGGGTATTGATGGCTCTACAACACCACTTATTCATGACGACTTTTGGGATGCAGCGCACCCAAATTCACCCATCACCACGCCTCTCTCCAAGATTCCTCAGTCTCCTGTCATGACTGAAGAAATTCACACTGGTTCTGAAGATCGTTAAACTTCTCTTCAGACCATTGTTGAAGAAATTCCATCTGCATCAGCTGAAGAAACTGAGCAGCCAGGGCTCATAGTAGCAGCCCCTCAGCAATCCCCTCAAAGAGAAGGCTCAGTACCTTCAACAGACACAAAGACTATGCCATATGCTACTGCTAAAGAGATTGCCAAGTCTGATGCAATCACGGACAAGAATGACTCAACTGGCTCTCACTACAAAAAAAGACACATCCGTGACATTATGGCCCGAATGAAAAAAAATTATGTCATGTATGTGACACTTCTATGATGATAATTGTGACAAAAACACATATCATCATAGATGTGGTGGGCTCCTACTTCTATGACAAAAAATTATGACAGAAAATGGGCTTTTCGTCCTGGGCAGACCGGAGACGCACCTGCATGACATTCTTTGGGCCGTCCATGACATAAAAAATTGTGGTAGAAGTGAGGGCGAGGAAATTTTTGGGGAGTTTCCTGGTTACAGTGGGCACTCAGTGGGTGGTCGGGGCCGAGCGATGCACTGTGGTTTGCACGTTTCTCCCATGTGCGCGTGTGTGCGAGGTGTTCACTAACAGAACTCGAGTGAGGCGCTCGCTTACTGAACCCAAGCGATCAATCGATCCCTCACACTACTATGTACTGAACACGAGCGATCGATCCCTTTGCTGGTAACTGAACCCGAGCGATTCCTTCGCTGCTAACTGAACCCGACCGATTCCTTCACTGCTAATTGAACCCGAGCGATCGATCACTGATGTTGCTTACTGAAGCCGATCGATTGATGCGTAGCCGGTTGGGTTTGCCTCTCCATGAACAGTGCCCATTGCTCCCGTGCGCGCGATACACGTAGACACGAGTCGAGACATATCAATCGAGTCGGTTGGTTGGCTATGTATGAACAATTCCTGTTGCTGCCACCCGCTCGTACGCCCCACCCCAGCCGGTGGGGGTTGGATGAACAGGACCCCATAGTAGTAAGCGGTTGGCGCTGGATGAACAGGACCCTGAGGAGGCCGTGCCGCGGTATGCCACACCCCAGTCGGTTGGGGGTGTATGAACAGGACCCCGTGGAGGATGGAGGAAGTCGACGATGGATGAACAATTGCCGGTGGAGGCTGAGGAAGTCGGCGGTGGATGACCAGTAGCCCGTGGAGTCTTGTTTTGCGGTACGCCACACCCCTCCTGATGAACAGGACCCGTTTCGGCCGTAGGCGCTCGAAGAGAAGTCCGTTTCCTCCGTTTTGCGGTACATCAGACCCCTCCCGATCAACAGGACCCCGTTTCGACCATAGATGGTTGAACAGAAGTCTATTTCCTCCGTTTTGCGGTATGCCACACCCCTCCTGATAAACAGGACCCCCGTTTCGACCGTAGGCGCTCGAAGAGAAGTCCGTTTCCTCCATTTTGCGGTACGCCAGACCCCTCCCGATCAACAGGACCTTGTTTTGACCGTAGGCAATTGAACAGAAGTCCATTTCCTCCGTTTTGCGGTATGCCACACCCCTCCCGATGAACAGGACCCCATTTTGACTGTAGGCGGTTGAACAGAAGTCTGTTTCCTCCGTTTTGCAGTACGCCAGACCCCTCCCGATGAACAGGACCCCGTTTTGGCTGTTCCATCCAAGCCGGTTGGCTCCCGATGAACAGGACGCATTCTGACCCAGTCCGTTGCCTCCCGATGAACATGACGTTGTTTCTCTGTTTTTACCCAGCCAGTTGGTTGCCGATGAACAGGACACCGTTGCTGCGTACCCCCACCGTCACCTCTCCATGTACACGAGCCCTAGCCATACGTATGCGCGAGTACGTGTTCTAGACCCCACTCGTATGTACGTACGTGGCTGTATTTTTTGCAGCGTGGTTGTACGTAAGTGTACACAATTTAGAAGGGACTGCCTGAACTGCTATGTCGGGGGCTCTACTATGCCACGTGTTGCTCCATACTCGGCCATGGTTCATCGTTGCAGAGAGACCGATTGACTAGTAGTACATACATGTTTGCGACCAGACAGATAACACTACGTATGCTTCGACCAGGTGGGTCCCAACTATCAGGGGGATAAGGAGTCCCTCCCTTGCGTGCAAATATATAGCTGGTGGGTCCCAACTGTCACGGGAAGGAATCATTTTTTGCGCGTATATAAGGAGGCACTTCCTTGCGTGAGAAGATTTAGCTGGTGGGTCCCAGCTGTCAGGGGGAGGAAACTTTTTTTCCACGTAATAAGGAGGCACTTCCTTGCGTGCGACCATGAACCTTGTGGGTCCCAGCTATCAGCCTTCCCACATACAGTCCTCTTCCGATGGCTATTGTTCGTTGACCGCGTTGACGATGCCGTACCAAGAGCACCAAGGCGGTGGACAACGGCGAGGCCTAGGAATTAAACGACCCGGAGCTGGGGAAGACGCGGTAGTGGTTGCCCACACGGAGGGGAGTACGAGGGTTTACTGGTTCTGCTGTGGTGTGAGGCTGCCATTGCCGGACAATAACAGGAGGAATAGGTGAGTAGAGGGATGGCCTGGCCAGCAGTGGGAGTAGGTTGGGGCGATGAGGCCTATGCGGCAGCACAGCCGGCCACGGGAGGCAGGAGCAGGTGGTCACACTGGCGCTGGTTTGGGCGGCTGGAGCAAGTAGATCAGAGATTGAAGAAGCAGCACGGCCATTGGATTAACATCCAATGGTCACTGCTGCTAGAATCATTTGTCGACTAAGTTGACAAAGCCCTGTGTACGCGTCAACTTAGTAGGCCCACAAGTCAGCCTCCAAATCTGGTGGGTCCCAGCTAGTAGGGGGAGGAATCATTTTTCTTGTGCGTAATAAGGAGGCACTTCCTTGCATTTGACCATGGACCTCGTGGGTCCCAGCTGTCAGCCTCTCCACGTACAATCCTCTTCTAATGGCCGTCGTTCGTTGACCGCGTTGACGACGCCATGCCGAGAGCACCAAGGCGGTGGATGACGGCGAGGCCTAGGAAGGGAACGACCCGGAGCCAGGGAAGACTTGGCAGTGGTTGCCCCACGTGGAGGGGAGTATGAGGGTTTACTGGTTCGGTTGCAGTGTGAGGCTGCCATCGCCGGAGAATAACAGGAGGTGTGGGTGAGTAGAGGGATGGCCTAGCCAGCTATGGGAGTAGGGTGGGGCGGTGAGGCCTGCGCGGCAGCATAGCCGGCCACGGGAGGCGGGAGCAGGCGGTCCCGCCGGCGCTGGTTTGGGTGGCTAGAGCAAGAAGATCAGAGATTGAAGAAGCACAACGGCCGTTCGATGAACATCCAACGGCCACTTCTTCTAGAATCATGTGTTGACTATAAGTTGACAAAGCCTTGCGTACGCGTCTACTTAGTAGGCCCACAAGTTAGCTTAACATTTGTAGCGGACACCATATAGCCCATTTGCTAGTTTTCCTAAATTTATAGACCATTTGCTAATTGTTAGGTAATATATTGCAGCCCATATTTTTTGTTTAGAATACCTGACCATTTTCTGGCAAGGACAGGGTTAAAAATTTCAGCGATATTTTATTGAAATTTCTGAACTATTTTTAATCACGAAATTTCGAGCCCAATAAAAACAAATTTTAAAATATATTTAAATTATGTTAAAATCCATTGAAATATGAAATATCAAAAAATAAAAGAAAATCCAAAATTTGAAACTAATTGCCCATTTTCTATGTTTTTAATATATATACAGCCCATTTCATATTACTTATAAGATTACAGCCCTTTTTTTCTAGGTAGGCCGAATGTATCCCTCGTCGTCTTGAAAGATTTGCAGCCCAGCAGGACAGAGAAAAAGAAATCAGCCTGTGTAGGATATTCTACAAAAAAACAAGGTGGGCTAGTCATTTTCATCGAGAAAAAAAACAGCTGGGCTCATCATGTTGTAAACATAAAATAAAAGCCTAGGGTAGACAGGCCATAGACACCGCACAGCCCAGCTGATAACCTGCTCCATCTCAACAACAACAACAAAACTGCTCGAGCTACTGGGTCGCAGGTGTCAGCTGCTCCATGTGCAACTCTCGTTTATTGATTACGTTGACAAAGTCGTAGGTCCCAGATGTTAGGAAACCATTAGGAGGAAGTTTGTTTTTTGGCTTGTAATAAGGAGGCACTTGCTTGCGTACTGCCATGACCCTTGTGGGTCCCTACTGTCATCCTCTCCATGTACAGTCATCTCCTGATTCCTCTCGGTTGATGACCATGTCAACAATGCCAGACGGCGGCGCCACGACGAGCGAACCAAGTGGAGGACAACGGCGAGGCCTCGAACGGGAATGAACAGGAGCCGTGGAAGATGCGGCAGTGTAGTCGCAGGAGGAGGGGAGTACGAGGGTTGACTAGTTCGGGTGTGGGTGCGAGTTGGGGCTGACGTCGCCAGAGAATAACAGGACGTGTGGGGGAGTAGAGGGGTGGACTGACCAACATTTGAGGGTATGGTGGGGCGGCAATGCGTGGGCGAAGGCGCAGCCAGCCGTGGGAGGCGGGAGTAGGCGGGACCGACGGCATGGTTTCGTTTGGGCGGCTGGAGGAAGAAGACAAGAGATAGAAGAAACACGACAGACGTTGGATGTCAATCCAACGGCTGGCAGGAAGAATCGTTTGTTGACTAAGTCCACACCACCTTGGATAGGCTTTTTCCTCGTCGGTCCAAAATGTCAGAATCCAAATCTGTCATAGCCATGCAACCTTTCTTATTAAGAATTACAGCCCATTTGGTGTGCTAGCTCAAAATAAGTTTGTGGGTGCTGGCGGGTGCTAAGCACTTGGGTTCTGTAATGCACAATGAGCCAGCAAGAGTGATGTTATTTCCCTTGGTTGGGATTTTTTACAATATTTCTCTCTTAATTAAAGAAATGGCAAGCTATTTGCCTTGTCTCAAAGAAAATATGAGAGCCACATCCGATTTGAAAAGGGCAACAACATCTAACTCCAGCTTACAAACTGTACAAAAGCACGAGGGTCAATTGTTCATCAGGTTTAGACAAAACCCAGATTGAAAAGGGCAACAACATCTAACTCCACCACTGATTTGGGCAGTTACAACCAAATGGACCGGTCAGATCCATAAAATGAACATCCTGGGTCATAAAATTTAATGGAATATGACCATAAGATGTTGTAAATAGAAGCCGGGCACGTTCATAAGCCCTTGTGTCCACTTGAAACTCCTTTTTTTGCTCTTCGACATATCCATCCGTCGAAACTTTACTGCTAATAAACTTAAGCCTGATGGACAATAGGACCCTTGCATTCAGCAGGAAGAATGTGACAAATCTAGTGTTTGCATGGTTGGCTACATATCCTTCCAGCGTTATTGTCTTCAAACGAATGTCATGAGAACTGACAAAATCCTGGTTCTTACGATGCCACCGATTGGTTATACCTTTTGGACCCCGGCCTATTGCCTAAATAGACATGAAGATTGAAAACAGTTAAGGTCTAAAAAAAAGAGTATGTCGAAAGAGCAACAGGTGAACGGTTAATTCTAGTACAGTATATATGGGCTTCTAATGTGCGTGAAATCATCACCTTTATATACAACTTCTCCAGACATGGAAAGAATCGCAGCAAGCCAATAATGTTGTTCAGATCAAAAGTATTCATACTGATATATAAGGTCTTGACAGAATCCAGCACCACTGATAGGCTATCCATGGACAAATTCTTCATTGAGCATAGAACATAATATTAGTAAAAAAAGTGTACTCCAAGATGATATAAAACTTATGCACACAAATGAAAAATGCAGCTTATGATTACGAAAGTGTAGATTACAGTACCTGAATAACAGTGGAGCCAAACACCATCTTGAAATCAGGACAGAGATCATGAATTACACCCAAGGTCTCCAGTTTAGGCGCAGAGACGATAGTTATTCATGAAGGTGAATAACAAGAATCAAGGATCAACCTTTCAAGTGAAGGGGCATCTTCGATGATGAGCTCCCCTTTGTCAAAAGAAATTCCAATGCTTACAAGGTTAGGCAACTTTATTTGGAGACAACCGATTTTAATTATGAAAACAAGCAGCAATCACTCCAGAGCAGGGCAACTAGAGTGGATGATGCTATGCAGTGAGGTCTCTGAAATACGTACCTGCACAAGTGAAAGTTTTTTGACAAGTGGCAGACGAAGCTTTTGTACCAGATTGTCTGGTAGTTTGCACATGGCAAAGGTGGTGGTGTGGAGAGAGGAGGAAAACTATGAGATGGACATCGGTGGCGACATCACAGATACATGGCGTTCGGTTCATGGTATGTGATTTTCATCGGAATAGTAGAACTCAAGCAGCTGGAGTTTGTGGAATTCAGGGGATGTCAGCCAGGCGTCCACCATGCAGGGTATGTACAGGTAGCACGCCGGGATGCAGAGGCAGTGAACGGAGCCCTGGTGGGAGGAGATGATGGCTCCGGGGAGTTCAAAATCATGAATGAGAGATAAGTCATGACAGTTGAGATTAAGAGGCATGGCGCGCCATAGAGGGCGCCACTGAGATGCGAGGATTTGGGTGCGGCAGCCATCCATGGTGGGGAGAAGGGAGATGATCTCCCCAAGGATGGCATCCGAGAGATCGCTGATGCGGTCCGCCCGAGATTCTTCGGGTTCCTCAGATCCAGGGGGACCCTCGCCGCTTCTCCCCACGCTGCCGGGTGCGGGATGTATAACCGGTGTCACCGCTGGCGGGAGCCTCATCTTCTTGGCGTTGGATGCAGCAGACTCCATTTTCCTTGCGGGCGTCCGTGCTCATGGATTTGAGCAGAGTAACGAATGACGAGCCTAGTTGTAGTGCGAGTGAAGAAGAAGGGGAGCTGGGGTTTTCTGTAGCAGTGAGGAAGAAGGGGAGCTGGTTTTTTTTGTAGGATTGAGGTGAGGAATTTGGGGGTACAACCGGAAGGGGAGACGAGTCGAGCGAGCTGACATGAGGTGGGAGTGAGGAGGAAGAAGATCACCCGGGTTTTTTTTTGGGGGGGGGGGTGTTGTAGGGAGCGCCTCTCTTTAAGTAAATATGGGCTTTTGAATTGATTTTATTAATTAGGGTGGATGGGCTCTTTTGTCTTGGGCCCAGAAAAACAATTACTAGTACAGTGGAGACCCCCTACCACTGCTCATTACTACCGCTTCTGGCTCCTCCTCGGTCGTCGAAACGGCTCCCTCTACTAAATGTCGTTTTACTTTGGTTCACCCACATGCGGGCCATTCAGCGCGCGGGCCCAAATGGCATCCACCAAATTAGAAGGCGGTATGCAGGCAGAGAGTCACCCCGGTCGTAGCGCGACAGTAATGAGCCGTGATATCACAAAACCCCACCTCCCCGCAGTAAGTTGGATAGACGAAGCAACCATCATTTCACTCTTCGCTGAATCTGCTTCTCCATCATCTTCTTCAAGAAAGCCACCACTCACTTCTGCCATTGTTATTCTCTCCCAATGAAGGGAAGGTGAGCGCATCCGTGATGTTTGTATATTTTCTTTCCAAAAAAAATCTTTTGCAAAGCAGTAACCGATCCTCACTCCCTTTTATGTTTCATTGTCATTGCTATTGTGTCTACCTTTCGGTTGTCTTCTATTTGTCAGTTTCATGATGGATCATGGAGAACCGGGCAAAGATCTGCCGATTTTGGAGCAGACGCGGGAGGCTGATCCCCACGAGACAGAGAGCTCCAAGAAGATGAAGGCCACCACCGAGCCGACCCCAGATACGCTCACGACCACCACTGAGATGGTCAACATCATGTTTGAGGTTACAACCCCCGTGGCCGTGCAGGAGTAGTTTTCCCCCCGGCAAGATGGACCCCTTCGAGGATGTGCCCCCCCCCCCCAACTAAGCTGCCCAAGGTGATTTTCTAATTTGGGCATCTTGTTTGTCATTTTTGATCTATATTCGTGGGTTTTTACTCTACGCATAGTATGTGGTGATAAATAATGCAAGATTTATTAGCTCTGATGCCATACTACCTTCCCTGTCATGCATACTTTTGACTCTACATAGTGGTTTAAATAACTTGTGTTTTTTATATTGGAAAGTAATTCAGAATTCGTTTCTGTTTCAATTAGAGCCCTGATGTAGACAAGGATTGTGTGGTTGTACATGTCACTCGCTATGAGGTGGATGACCTGAATATACGTAGTGGGAAAACAAAGTTCTTAGGTTGTCCGATCCTAGAAGCCATTTGCACTTATACCGAAGACGAAATGTATTCCAGCCACATTGTTGTCAGGCATGTTGTCCAGGCTGTACTGAAGCACAACAAGTTCAAAGCTACTCCTTCGTTTGTGAGGCATAATGCTCTTGTCAAGCTTATGCATGAAGATGACATGGCATGCCTCGACAAACAAGTTTATGAGTGGAAAGGCCACAAGGTTATCTTCAAGAAGGTTGACAGGATTGAGTTGCTGCCGGACATCCTCGAGGATGTTCATGGCAAGGTCTGTCTTGTGTCCATCCCCAAATAGATCGATGGCATGAAATAGTTGGCCCAGCTAGTGTTTCAAAGTAGTTTGGATTGTGTTTAATTACCCGAACCATGCGTATTAGCGAGTCCTCTTGGGGTAGTACTCTGTTTGAATCCCTCTATGGGAACTACTACTACTTTTGTGGGTCTGTGAATCATGTGAGCTCCTCTTAAGTGTTGCCAAAACAGATGCATCCTCATGAGTTTTTTCATGTAATATGGCATGGTAAGGCATAAGTTGCCACTGTTTATCATACGAGCAGTGTGTGTTTCATGAAATACTTGTTTGACAACTCTTGGTGCGCCGATGTATACAAAGGTAGGTAGTGCTGGTTAAGTACTTGTAAACAATGTTGGTGCTACCCCACTTGTAAGCACAGTTGGTGCAAACATGGCACATTGGCGCAACTCGCTTCAACACTAGAAAAGTCGGCTATCGACCAACTCACACTCATACTCTGCTGTCTGACATATAAGCAACTACGTATCTTGTTACAGTGGTTCATGCGGTTAACTGAGACCACAATATACATTCCAAATGTTCACACGCTAGTCCAGCATTCATGTTAAACAATCACAATAAACTCGGCTTCATAAAATACTTTAAAAGCATAGGTTCAACATTTTTATACATCTCAATGATTCATAGAACATAACCAACATTTACATGTTCACAGCAAAAGACAAAGTTGTGAGAAGGTTTACAAATCAGGAAAAATCAAGCGAGGCTTCTCTGTGCCAAGAGCCTCCCTGGGCACTCTTTAATTTCCTGGGGTTCACTCTGGTTTTTCTTGTCGCCACCATTGATACATCTCCAACGTATCTATAATTTTTTATTGTTCCATGCTATTATAGTATCAATCTTGGATGTTTTATATACATTTATATGCTATTTTATATCATTTTTGGCAACTAACCTATTAACCCAGTGCCCAGTGCCAGTTGTTGTTTTCTGCTTGTTTTTGGTTTTCCAGAAAATCAGTACCAAACGGAGTCCAAATGCTACAAAACTTTTTGACAATTTTTATCTGGACATAAGAGACCCAAGAAGCTTCAGGAGGAGACGAGAGGATGTACAAGGAGACGGCAAGGCAACCCGGCGCGCCCAGGGGGGGCCACGCCCTGTTGCCTTGTGGGCCCCTCGAGGCTCCGTCTGACCTAATTCCACTTCTGTAAATTCTCAAATATTGGGTAACCAACAGAGTGCCACCCGAAATAACTTTTCTGACGCCACAAGCTTCTATTCTTCCGCGATCCCATCTGGAGGCCTTTTCTGGTACTCTGCCGAAGGCGGAATCAATCATGGAGGGCTTCTACATCATCCTTGCTGCCTTCCGATGATGCGTGAGTAGTTTACCACAGACCTACAGGTCCATAGCTAGTAGCTAGATGGCTTCTTCTCACTCTTTGATCTTCAATACAATGTTCTCCTCGGTGTTCTTGGAGTTCTATTCGATGTAATCTTCTTTTGCAGTGTGTTTGTTGGGATCCGATAAATTGTGGGTTTATGATCTGAATATTCATGAGAAGTAATTGAGTCTTTTCTTAACTTTATTATGCATGATTGTTATAGCTTTGTATTTCTCTCCGATCTATCCGTTTGGTTTGGCCAACTAGACTGATTTATGTTCAGTGGGAGAGGTGCTTTGTGATGGGTTCAATCTTGCGGTGCTCTATATCCCAGTGACAGAAAGGGACAAGACACGTATTTGTATTGTTGCCATTAAGGGTAAAACGATGGGGTGTATTCATATTAGTTGAGTTCAATTTGTCGACATCATGTCATCTTGCTTAAGGCGTTACTCCGTTTTTATTAACTTAATACCCTAGATGCATGCAGGATAGCGGTCGATGGGTGGAGTAATAGTAGTAGATGCAGGCAGGAGTCGGTCTACTTGTCTCAGACATGATGCCTATATACATGATCACTGCCTTGAATATCGTCATAACTATGCACTTTTCTATCAATTGGCCAACGATAATTTGTTTACCCACCTTATGCTATGTGTTCGACAGAGAAGCCTCTAGTGAAAACTATGGCCCCTGGGTCTACTTAAGTCATATATAAAAATCCAAAATATATTTGCTGCAATTTTATTCCTTTTATTTTGTTTTGCAATCTATCTATGTACCACTACAAGATTTAATACTTGCAAGTAACGAGTTCAAGGGGATTGACGACCCTCTTGCCCGCGTTGGGTGCAAGTATTTGCTTTTGTGTGTGCAGGTGTTGTTCACGAGGCTTTGTGTGATTCTCCTACTGGTTCGATAACCTTGGTTCTCACTGAGGGAAATACTTATATCTACTGTACTTCATCTCCTCTCCTCTTCAAGGAAAATCCCAACGCAGCTCACAAGTAGTAGGAAGAATTTCTGGCGCCGTTGCCGGGGAGACATCATCAAAACCTATCAAGTACCTTGACTCAAACTATCATCTACTTGCTCTACTTTTTATTTGCCTTTTTATTTTCCTTTGCCTCTCGTTTTCATCTCCACCACTTCTCATAAAAAATACAAAAACACAAAAATATTTTTTCTTTGCTTGTTTGCTTGCTTTGCCACTATGGCTAGTTCTTCAATTGTTGCTTGTACCCCTAGAAATGAAGTGCTTAATTTTAAACAAAGGGGAGGAGAAAGTTTAAAAGATGCTTGGTTTAGGATTTGCGATGCTCAAAATAGGTCAACTCGTAAGCAATCCACTGCCGTTCTTCTTCGCAATTTTTATGTGGGTGTCACTACTTGGTATAGATTTGTGCTAGACACTATCACCAGAGGGAACTTCATAAGTAGTCACCCTATGGATGCTTTCAATGCTATGGGAAATTTAGTGGGATCACCACCTATTACTATTAATGAAACAACATTGACTTTGGAACATGTTATGCAAAGGCTAGAAGCTATTGAAAATAAAATGCCTACTATTGAACACATTGAGAATCTAGACAAGAAGGTCATTAATCATGTTACTCAATTTGGCTCAAAGGTAGGAACTACATTAAAGATGTTAAAGGAGAAAGAACCAATAGTTAATGAGAGAATAGAACAATGTCCTTCTAGAATTGATAAGTTGGAAGAAATTATTAATAACTTGGGTTCCACTTTTTCTTCTACTAAAACTATTGATAGGACTCCTCCTAATAAAAATTGCAAGTTTATGTATGTTCCTAAGAATAAGGGTGCCACATCTATTAATGGGAACGAAGACATTAAAATGATTAGTGTGCATCCCAATTTCATTGATTTGATAAAGGAGCCTGTTTATGAAAATAAATTCCTCAACTTTATCCCTAGGAGTGTGATTATTAAAAATTTATGTGCTAAACCTCCTAGGAAGCATGTATGCATAATTGAGGAGTTGGATATGAAAGACGATAATACTTGAAACAATGCATTATGCCTAGCTAGGGGCATAAAACAATAGCGCTTGTTGGGAGGCAACCCAATATGTATCTTAAATTTTTGCTTTTATTTTATGTTTTGTGTGTTTGCACAATTATAGCTACTGTTATAATTGTGTTTTTTATCTTTTAATGAGTGTTTATGCCAAGTAATGCCTTTGGGATGATTTGGATGATAGTATAATTGATGCTGTTTGAAAACAGAAAGTTTTGCGCCCAGCTCTAGAATTTATATTGTTTACTAGAATGTCAGAAAAATCTGCAATTTTTACACAGTATTATAATACAAATTGTTTACGTTTACCTAATTTTTCAGAATTTTTGGAGTTACAGAAGTATGATTTTTATTCAGATCTTTACAGACTGTTCTGTTTTAGACAGATTCTGTTTTCTATTGCATAGTTTGCTTGTTTTAATGATGCTATGGATTATATCGGGGGCTATAAGTCATGGAGAAGTTAGAGTACAGTAGCATTATGCAATAATTAAATATGAATCAATTTATAACAGTACCTAGAGTTTAAGATTTGTTTGTTATACTAACGGATCTCACGAGGATTCTGTTGAGTTTTGTGTGCTGAAATTTTCAAGTTTTGGGTGAGATCACGATGGAGGAAGGAATAAGGAGCGGCACGTAACGACCTGGTTCCGAAAGGGATCCAAGTCTCTGTGCTTAAGTGCCAACCCTGGATCGGTATGCTAGTACACACAGTACTCGATGAAATTACAGAAAATCACATGTATAAAATAACGTAAATACTATTACCTTAATCCATACAGCGGAAATAACATCAAAGGTTGTGGAGTCCCATCAACACCAACGGCAAAGTTGAGTGTAGACAACATAACCCTATTGTATCACTTACTCATCGTATAATTCTTGCAACTTGAGACGTTGCAGCCGTGTAGGTCAGTACGTTGAATGTACTGGCAAGTCACACCATAAGAGATCTATAAATTCCTACTTCTACATGCAGTATGGCTGGTGGAAGGCTCTAAGTTTAATTTGCATACAGTTGATTTTTTCCTATCATAAAAAGAATATCAAATTATTACTACAAAGCTTATTATAATATGATTGAGATGGTTTCTCCACTCAATCTATACCAAGTTGATTAAAACCCATTAAATTAGTAAATGTGATGAGAACGCTCAAATTCCCAATACTAGATGCTCAAGTTGTCCATAACCGGGGACACGGCTAATCGATTAGTTTTACACTCTGCAGAGGTTTGCGCACTTTTCCCCACAAGACTAGATCGCCTCCTTTGTAGTCCTCGCACTGCCTGGTGTTTGAGAACCGGAAGATCGAGATAAAGTCTTTCAGAAGCATTTCCCCTTAACCTTGGGTAGACCGGTACACTTACATATATAACTACATCTGCTAGCCTACCCGGAAAGAGGTCACGCAACATACTCAACTAAGCCAGAGCCCATATTAGCTTGTGGCTGCGCAGGTAAGCTTCTAGTCATGACAAATTGATAGATCTCTTTGAGCCTGGGTGGCATTCCATAGGGTGATTCTCCGGGTACTCCGGTATCCCCTTGGGCAAGCACTGGTTTCTCCAGGTGCTCGGGCTAGTCCACTGGTTACTCTAGGGTGCCCCTACCATTCCACCCAGATCTGTGTTAATGTTGCCACCTTAAGGTTACCCAAAATTATTATATCTCTCTCAACTTGCATGAATCACACATACCAATCCCCATCTACATAAGAATAGCAAAAACTCCTACAACGTTGGCGACAATGGAGTAAAGGCTCAGACCTACCTCAATGAACTACTAGGTTTATAATATAGCCAATTTATATATTCATGCAATCCTACATCAAACGGACTAAATGCATATAGAAAACATAGGCATTAAAGGGCATGATCAAGGTGTAACTTGCCTTGTACTGTTGCTGGAGATTCTTTGCACTCATAATCGTGATAGTTCTACACGTCACTCCGATCAATCTATCGTAAACAGGCAATTATAACCACACATAAGCAATCAATCCAAGATTCAAAAAGAAAACGAAGAAAAGTCTTCGGAAAACTCCAAAAACAACCAAATAAAGTTTATGTACAGAACGTAATTTTAACAGTAGCAAAATTATATGATTTTGCTACTGTTAAAATTACGTTCAATTTGCCAAAAGATTCAATTAATTCGGTGTTATAGAACTCAAATTATAGCCAAAAGAAGTTTGAACATGAATTTGATCAAATTCAAATTTTAAATTGTCAAAAATATTTTTAGTTTGGTTCTCTGGATAGATGGGATTTTTATGAAACCGTAGCAACAAGAATCACTAAATTTGGATCTATAGATTTAAAGATATGATAGAAAGAAAATTGGAAAAGAATCTGAAAAAAAACTATTTTTGTGAATCTGCTAAGAAACGGGCACTGCCACGTGGCGAGCAGCTGTTGGCTGAGTGGTGTGCCTTTCGGCGTAAAGCGGCGGATGGCCGAGGCTTAAGGATTTCGGTCGGCTGTGGTTGATTATCAGAAAAAAAAAAACCGGACGGTTTGGCTAACTAAAACGCATTGGTTTAATCTAAACCGGAAATAAAATCGTACCAATTCGATCTAAATAAAATCTTTGCCCTACAATTTAGATCGAACGGGCGAGGGCGGCGGCAGCCTACAGCATGGTCACAACGGCGAGGGCGGCTCGGGCGTGGTCAGCGGCGGTGCTCCGGTGGCCTCTGGCAACGGCAATGGTGTCCCGCAGGTGACGATAGGAGAGGGGGTCACGGTGGTGGGGTCTTTGGCCTCCGGGGACGTCGGTGGTGAGCGGGACGAGCTTGAAAAGCTTTGGTGGACTCCTGTGCTCTGGCGGAGCGGACGAGCTCCGATTCGTCGCTGTAGAGGAAGAGGAGGGGCAAGACCATGTTAAAAAGAACCGTAGTGGCGAGGCAAGGCGATGGACAGAACGAGAAGTCTTTGGATGACTTACCGTCGTCGGAATCTTTCGGCGAAGATGCTACTGCCAGCGAGATTGGGCGCGAGCACATGGGTGAATTAGGTGGTCTCGGGTGTCGAGTTTTGGGGCAAACGAGAGAGGGGTTGGAGAGGTATTTATAGGACATGAACTTGGGCGAGAGGAAAGCTCGGAATAGAATTTCCCGAGGGATTTGGAAGGCAGCCGCGGCGTCGTGCTCGGCATGGACTCATGCTGCGTCTTGCGGAGGAGGAAGAAGAGGTGGGACTCGGTGTCAGCAACAGCGGGGAGGAGAGGCGGGTGCGGGTGGCCGATGTGAAAGCATTTCGCGTCGTACGTGGGGCTGGGGGCCGAAAGGCCAGATGGGCCGGCAGTCAGCGGCTGGCCTCGCGCTGGGCTTTTTTTTTGGATAAGACAGAGAAGAAAAGTCGTAAAAGAAAAAAAAAATCCTAGACAATATATATATCAAAATTCTTAGAATAAAACAAAGAAAAATCCGAACTATTTTTGAGAGGCAAATAAATTACTTAAAAAAATATTTTTGTAATAACTTCAAGTTGAATTTGAATTTGATTTTCAAATCTTTTGCAAATAGTTTTCTGTTTTCTTTCTTCAAATACTTTTCAACTCTTCTCTGAATTTTGAAGGGTCATGTTACCTTCACTCAAATGTTTTTTATGAGATGTTACTATATAGGCAATGAGTGAAATCATGATACTTGGAATAAGATTTTGAAGGAACAACGTTTTTCATTTTAAGGGTGGTAGAACCTAACACCATTACCCGAATACAAGAGCTAGTTGTTAGCTATGTCAGATCTTGGAATGGACAAGTCAATGAGGAATCTGGGTAATTACATCCTTGTTTTGCACCAAGAGAAGGAATGGATACAGTACAATTGGATGGATTCAAGAATGCTAAGGAAGCTGGATGTTGGAATAATGATCAGTTACAACCCGATGATGAGTTCAAGCTTTACAAGTGGTGAGATGGGCCACAACCCACATGCCCCAAGACCTGACAAGAAGCAAGCTCACTCTTGCTGAAGGAAGAACCCTGGAAGAAGCTACTATTTTACCAAAACGATCTTATAGGAGTTTACGCAAAACCCGAAAGTTGTGAAGAAACAATAGATGTTTGGTTTGGCTTGCAGAATCAATGGATTTATCCAAACTTGGTTCGTCAACAAGAGAAATTCTGCAATGCTTGTGAGGATGACCGAGTGTTAGAATGCGAGATTCGCTAAACCATATACAAGGTAATGATTTGGGTGCGGAATGGATTGATCACCATGCCAACTTACTCTTATTATTCACCTTTGCTATGTGGGATGGTAAATCTGGAGTGACTTACCTATAGTAGAGAGACGATGATGTGAAGCCTAAACCTTAGAATGGTACAATGTTTCACCCTTGTACAAGGCAATTGTTGCCAACCGTAGGTTATACGGTGAGAATGAAACCCAGACCCGTTTTCTGCAGGAACCCCAATCAAAGTATTTGTTAACCACCATGAGATTTTTGCTACATGTTTAGCATTTGCGCCTGACCTATTGGCCAAGAAGATCCAGTCACGGAAGAACTTTTTCTTTTGATAAAAGGACCCAAGATTTTGAGGAAAATATTAGGCCTATACCAGAAGGGCATTAATAAAGAAGTTATCACAAGAGATGCGAGAAGACCGATGTTGTCAACACTAAGGAGGAAGTACCTGAGTTCTGATGGAACCGCAACTTTGCTTCTAAGGGTGGTAGCACCCCAGACCTTTGTGACGATCGATGGATTTTTGAGGATACCCCTGAACCTAGCATATTTCTTGCTAGCCTCTCCGAATCTCGAGGGCGAGATTCATTTTAAGGGTGGTAGGTTTGTAACATCCCAAAATTCTAAATTTTGGAATGTTATATTAATTAAGTAATAATGATTGCTTGTGTGATTTGTTGTGTGAAAGTGAGTGGAATTTGAAACTTTTTGAAAGTTAAATGAGAGGGAATAAAAGGACTTTCCCAAACTTTCATTCTTGCTTTTGGTTCCCATGGAATTCAAAATTTAAATTCAAAACAAACCCTAGAGTGAAGATAACAGGACTTCTTCCATTTGAAATAAAGAGGGGTTTTGAAAAAAAGATTTGAGTTCCATTTGAAATCATTTCAACTTGGAAGCTTTATGCCACTCAAGGATTTTCATGACAGAAGATAAGAGGACTTCTTTAGAAATTTATGAAATAGAGTGGGGAGTGATGAGTACCACTTTCAAAACTTATTTGAAAACCCATTTGGAGTTTTTCTCTTTTATGTTGGAATTTCAAATCATCCCAAATTCTATGAATTAAAAAAAAATTGAGTGAAGGTAATATGACCCTTCAAAATTCAGAGAAGTGTTGAAAAGTATTTGAAGAAAGAACACAGAAAACTATTTGCAAAAGATTTGAAAATCAAATTCAAATCCAATTTGAAGTTATTACAAAAATATTTTTTTAAGGAATTTATTTGCCTCTGAAAACTAGTTCAAATTTTTCTTTGTTTTATTCTAAGAATTTTGATATATATATTGTCTAGGCAAAATTTTATTTTATTTTTCTTTTATGACTTTTCTTCTCTGTCTTATCCAGAAAAAAAGAGCCCAGCGCGAGGCCAGCCGCTGACTGTCGGCCCATCTGGCCTTTCGGCCCACAGCCCCGCGTACGATGCGAAATGCTTTCGCGTCGGCCACCCGCACCCACCTCTCCTCCCCGCTGTCGCTGACACCGGGTCCCACCTCTTCTTCCTCCTCCGCAAGACGTGGCATGAGTCCATGCCGAGCACGATGCTGCGGCCGCCTTCCAAATCCCTCGGGAGATTCTATTCCGAGCTTTCCCCTCGCCCAAGTTCATGTCCTATAAATACATCTCCAACCCCTCTCTCGTTTGCCCCAAAACTCAACGCCCGAGACCACCTAATTCACCCACACGCTCGCGCCCAATCTCGCCGGCAGTAGCATCTTCGCCGGAAGATTCCGACGACGGTAAGTCGTCCAACGACTTCTCGTTCTGTCCATCGCCTTGCCTCGCCACCGCGGTTCTTTTTAACAGGCTCTTGCCCCTCTTCCTCTACAGTGACGAATCGGAGCTCGTCCGCTCCGCCAGAGCACGGGAGTCCACCGAAGCTTTTCGAGCTCGTCCCGATCACCACCGACGTCCCCGGAGGCCAAAGACCCCACCACCGCGACCCCCTCTCCTATCCTCACCCGCGGGACACCACCGCCGTTGCCAGAGGCCACCGGAGCACCGCCGCTGACCACGCCCGAGCTGCCCTCGCCGTCGTGACCTTGCTGTAAGCTGCCACCGCCCTCGCCCGTTCGATCTAAATCGTAGGGCGTAGATTAGATCTCGTTAGGTTCTTTATTTAGATCGAATCGGTACGATTTTATTTCCGGTTTAGATTAAACCAATGCGTTTTTAGTTAGCCAAACCATCCGGTTTTTTCTGTTAATCAACCGCAGCCGAACGAAATCCTTAAGCCTCAGCTGTCCACCGCTTTATGCCGAAACGCACACCACTCAGCCAACGGCAGCTCGCCACGTGGCAGTGCCCGTTTCTTAGCAGATTCACAAAAACAGTTTTTTTTCAGATTCTTTTCCATTTTTCTTTCTATCATATCTTTAAATCTATAGATCCAAATTTAGTGATTCTTGTTGTTACGGTTTCATAAAAATCCCATCTATCCAGAGAACCAAACTAAAAATATTTTTGACAATTTAAAATTTGAATTTGATTAATTTCTTGTTCAAACTTGTTTTGGCTATAATTTGAGTTCTATAACTCTGAATTAATTGAATCTTTTTGCAAATTGAAGCTTGTGACTTGTACTTTCTGTTAATACCAAAATAGTATAATTTTGCTACTGTTAAAATTACGTTCTGTACAGAAACTTTATTTGGTTGTTTTTGGAGTTTTCCGAAGACTTTACTTCATTTTCTTTTTGGATCTTGGATTGATTGCTTATGTGTTGTTATAATTGCTTGTTTACGATAGATTGATCAGAGTGACGTGTAGAACTATCACGATTATGAGTGTGAAGAATCTTCGTCAACAGTACAAGGCAAGTTACATCTTGATCATGCCCTTTAACGCCTATGTTTTCTATATGCATTTAGTCTGTTTGATGTAGGATTGCATGAATATATAAATTGGCTATATTATAAACCTAGTAGTTCATTGAGGTAGGTCTGAGCCTTTACTCCATTATCGCCAACGTTGTAGGAGTTTTTGCTATGCTTATGTAGACGAGGATTGGTATGTGTGATTCATGCAAGTTGCGAGAGATATAATAATTTTGGGTAACCTTCAGGTGGCAACATTAACACACATCTGGGTGGAATGGTAGGGGCACCCTGGAGTAAACAGTGGACTAGCTCGGGCACCTGGAGAAACCAGTGCTTGCCCAAGGGGATACCAGAGTACTCGGAGAATCACCCTATGGAATGCCACCCAGGCTCAAAGAGATTTATCAATTTTTCATGACTAGAAGCTTACCTACGCAGCCACAAGCTAACATGGGCTCTGGCTTAGTTGAGTACGTTGCGTGACCTCTCTCCGTGTAGGCTAGCAGATGTAGTTATATATGTAGGTGTACCGGTCTACCCAGGGTTAAGGGGAAATGCTTCTGAAAGACTTTGTCTCGATCTTCCGGTTCTCAAACACCAGGCAATGCGAGGACTACAAAGCAGGTGATCCAGTCTTGTGGGGAAGAGTGCGCAAACCTCTGCAGAGTGTAAAACTAATCGATTAGCCGTGTCCCCGGTTATGGACAACTTGAGCATCTAGTATTGGGAATTTGAGCGTTCTCATCACATTTACTAATTTAATGGGTTTTAATCAACTTGGTATAGATTGAGTGGAGAAACCATCTCAATCATATTATGATAAGCTTTGTAGTAATAATTTGATATTCTTTTTATGATAGGAAAAAAATCAGCTTTATGCAAATTAAACTTAGAGCCTTCCACTAGCCATACTGCATGTAGAAGTAGGAATTTATACACCTCTTATGGTGTGACTTGCCAGTACATTCAACGTACTGACCTACATGGCTGCAACATCTCGTGTTGTAGGAATTATACGATGAGTAAGTGATATGATAGGGTTACGTTGTCTACACTCAACTTTGCCGTTGGTGTTGATGGGACTCCACAACCTTTGATGTTATTTCCGCTGTATGGATTAAGGTAATAGTATTTATGTTATTTTATACATGTGATTTTCTGTTATTTCATCAAGTACTGTGTGTGCTAGGATACCAATCCAGGGATGGCACTTGAGCACAGAGACTTGGATCCTTTTCGGAATCGGGTCGTTACACGGCAAGACCCTAAGCTTGGGGATGCCAAAGGCACCCCAAGGTAATATTCAAGGAAGACCCAAGCGTCTAAGCTTGGGGATGCCCCAGATGGCATCCCCTCTTTCGTCAACAATCTATCGGTATATTACTTGGAGCTATATTTTTATTCATCACGTGATATGAGTTTTACTTGGAGCGTCTTGTGCCATAGTAGTTTTTGCTTTGTTTGCTTTTTAGTTTTCCACAATCATATTTTTCTGGACACACCTTTTGAGAGGGGCACGCATTTGTTCATGATTTGTTAGAATACTCTATGTGCTTCACTTATATCTTTTGAGCTAGGCAGTTGCTCTGGTGCTTCTCTTTATATCTTTTAGAGAACGATGGTGGTTATATTTTAAAGAAATAGTTGAACTCTCATGCTTCACTTAAATATTTTTGAGAGTCTAATAAATAGTAATGGCAATTTTCATGGGTTATAAGGCTAGTCCATACAGGATAGGTATTCAAGGGGGATATAATAAAAACTTTCATGTAGATCACTAAATATGAAACGTATGGTTTAATGATATTGATGTCGTAATATGAAAGGATATTAAAGCTTGTTATTAACTTCTCATCTAAGTGTTGGTCATGGCATGGTGGGGAGGTTTGAGCATTTTTATGTCTGAAATGAAATCCTTGAGTGCTGTTATAATCGGGGGTGCGTGATGGTTAACTCCTACCAACCTAATCCCTAGGGGCATGCGAGTAGTACTTTGCTTCGAGGGCTAATAGGCTTTGCAGTAAGTATGTGAGTTCTTTATGACTAATGTGAGTCCATGGATTATACGCGCTCTCACACTTCCACAATTTGCTAGCCTCTTCGGTACCGTGCATTGCCCGATCTCACCTCGAGAGTTGGTGCAAATTTCGCCGGTGCATCCAAACCCCGTGATATGATACGGTCTATCACACATAAGCCTCCTTATATCTTCCTCAAAATAGCCACCATACCTACCTATTATGGCATTTTCATAGCCATTCTGAGATATATTGTCATGCAACTTCCACCGTTCCGTCATATGACTTGTGTTCATTGTCATATTGCTTTGCATGATCATATAGAGCTGACATGATATTTGTGGCACAGCCACTGTTCATCATTTTCATACATGTTATGCTAGATCATTGCACATCCTGGTACACTGCCAGAGGCATTCATATAGAGTCATTCTGTATAATTTTCATCGAGTTGTAAGTAAAGAAAAGTGTGATGATCATCATTATTAGAGCATTATCCCAGTGAGGAAAGGATGATGGAGACTATGATTCCCCCACAAGTCGGGATGAGACTCCGGACGAAAAAAAGAGGCCAAAAAGAGACCAACAAAAAAAATGATAGAAAACAAGAGAAGGGGCAATGTTACTATCATTTTCCACACTTGTGCTTCAAAGTAGCACCTTGTTCTTCATATAGAGAGTCTCCTGAGTTGTCACTTTCATATACTAGTGGGAATTGTTTTTTGTTATATAACTTGGCTTGTATATTCCGATGACGGGCTTCCTCAAATGCCCGAGGTCTTCATGAGCAAGCAAGTTGGATGCACACCCACTTAGTTTCATTTGAGCTTTCATACACTTATAGCTCTTAGTGCATCCGTTGCATGGCAATCCCAACTCCTCGCATTGATATTGATTGATGGACATCTCCATAGTCCGTTGATCTGCCGAGTTGATGCGATACTTTCTTCCTTTTTGACTTCTCCTATTGATCCATAAAAATCGCATTCTATTCCACCTATAGTGCTATATCCATGGCTCACGCTCATGTATTGCGTGAAGTTGAAAATGTTGAAGTGCGTTAGAAGTATGATCCAATTGCCTGGTTTAACACCGGGGTGCTCATGATTTGTATTTATGCGATGATGGCGGAGTCATCCCATGCTAACATGATAAAATGAGTAGGGAATAACATTCGTTAAGGATCGTATATTTTGAAAGTTTAATGATTATGCTTCTTATATTCATGGATATTATTATGTTGATATTGTTAATTCATCGTTTCTCAATATTTATACCATAAAGAAATTACATGATAAACATGTTAGGTAGCATTCCACATCAAAAATTCTATTTTTATCATTTACCTACTCGAGGACGAGCATGAATTAAGCTTGGGGATGATGATACGCCTCCAACATATCTATAATTTTTTATTGTTCCATGCTATTATAGTCTCAATGTTGGATGTTTTATTCGCATTTATATGCTATTTTATATCATTTTTGGGAACTAAGCTATTAACCCAGTGCCCAGTGCCAGTTGTTGTTTTCTGCTTGTTTTTCGTTTTCCAGAAAATCAGTACCAAACGGAGTCCAAACGCTACAAAACTTTTTGATGATTTTTTTCTGGAAATAAGAGACCCTAGAAGCTTCGGGGGGAGACCAGAGGATGCATGAGGAGACGGCAAGGCAACCCGGCGCACCCAAGGGGGGCGCGCCTTGTTGCCTTGAGGCCCCCTCGAGGCTCCGTCTAACCTAATTCCACTTCTATAAATTCTCAAATATTGGGAAACCAACTGAGAGCCACCCGAAATAACTTTTCCGCTGCCGCAAGCTTCTCTTCTTCCATGATCCCATCTAGAGGCCTTTTCTGGTACTCTGTCGAAGGAGGAATCGATCACGGAGGGCTTCTACATCATCCTTGCTGCCTTCCAATGATGCGTGCGTATTTTACAGCAGACCTACGGGTCCATTGCTAGTAGCTAGATGGCTTCTTCTCTCTCTTTGATCTTCAATACAATGTTTTCCATGGTGTTCTTGGAGTTCTATTCGATGTAATCTTCTTTTGCAATGTGTTTGTTGGGATCCGATGAATTGTGGGTTTATGATCTGAATATTCATGAGAAGTAATTGAGTATTTTCTGAACTTTATTATGCATGATTGTTATAGCTTTGTATTTCTCTCCGATCTATCCGTTTGGTTTGGCCAACTAGATTGATTTATCTTTAGTGGGAGAGGTGCTTTGTGATGGGTTCAATCTTGCGGTGCTCTATATCCCAGTGACAGAAAGGGACAAGACACCTATTTGTATTGTTGCCATTAAGGGTAAAACGATGGGATTTATTCATATTAGTTGAGTTCACTTTGTCTACATCATGTCATCTTGCTTAAGGCGTTACTCTATTTTTATTAATTTAATACCCTAGATGCATGCTGGATAGCGGTCGATGGGTGGAGTAATAGTAGTAGATGTAGGCAGGAGTCGGTCTACGTGTCTCGGATGTGATGCCTATATACATGATCATTGCCTTGAATATCGTCATAACTATGCGCTTTTCTATCAATTGCCCAACAGTAATTTGTTTACCCACTGTATGCTATGTGTTCGAGAGAGATGCCTCTAGTGAAAACTATGGCCCCCGGGTCTACTTAAATCATATATAAAAATCCAAAATATATTTGCTGCAATTTTATTCATTTTGTTTTGTTTTGCAATTTATCTATCTACCACTACAAGATTTAATCCTTGCAAGTAACGAGTTCAAGGGGATTGACGACCCTCTTACCCGCGTTGGGTGCAAGTATTTGCTTTTGTGTGTGCAGGTGTTGTTCACGAGGCTTTGCATGATTCTCCTACTAGTTTGATAACCTTGGTTCTCACTGAGGGAAATACTTATCTCTACTGTACTGCACTGCATCTCCTCTTCGAGGAAAATCCCGACGCAGCTCACAAGTAGCACCATCCAGGGTTAGGTTCTCTTGTTCCAGAATAACAAATTATAATTGTGTTCTCAGTTGAAATATTAAACTGAACCTTGTAGTGGATTGACCATCTGAACTTCTTGTGTAGGTTCACTAAATTTAAGCAAAACTATTTGTAGAAATAAGCAGACCACAATGCCTCTTCTACTGGGCACCTGGCCCCACAACCTCCGCACAACAGTGCCAGCTAGTCCTGTGGTCACACTTGATCTGGCAGTGAGTGTAGTGCCGACAAGGACGCAGTGCTTGTTTTCTCCGCCACATATGACATGCTCGTTCCTGCACTGCAATCAGGAAGTCCACCTACGAATTAGCTTCTTTTATCTTGCGTTGGTCATTCTAGCTAGTTATGAATGTAGGAATACCTGGGAATGGTTTGGTAGAGGACGACAGGTAGGAACAACCATCTGATTTTGTGTAGTTCTACTAAAATTGAGGTGTGTGCTTCTGATTGCACAAATAGAAATAGTATGGAGATAGACATCCCTATTTGCACAAATATGTAATAGGGTTATTTAAGAAGTGGCATTTATTTGCATTGGCATATGATTAACAGCAGCATCTCTTGTGTTATGAATGGCATTACATTGATAGTATGAAAACGTGCCATTTAGTAAGAAGTAGCATCACCTCACATCAACACTGGCACTATATTAACATGTAAACAATAGCATTATTACTGTCATGACAGTAGCAAAAAAAATAGCACATGGTCAGTAGCTCCGTGCACGGTGCAACCAAAATGTGGAATCAAATTTGTGCAGTTCCACTGGGATGAAGCAATGTTACCGGTGTGAGATTTAAGTCTAACTGCCAACACAAAATTCATGGGAAATAAAGCAAGGCAGAAGCACTTCATAAAATGGTGGTGTCATTGCTTCAATTTATCGATGGCACTAGACTGACAGCAACATTACTTAGAAGTGACATTAGGCTAACAATGACATTGCTTAATTTTTCCTGTGATATTAGATTAACGGTAGCAATAAGGGAAAAGGGACAGCAGGGGCATAAAGTGGTGAGGCAGATGTGGTTGCCGAGAGTAGCAAACATTCAGACATCATGTCTGCATTTGTCCCATTTTTTATCTCCTCGGTGCCCTTTTCCTATGTGAGCATAGGAAATCTAGACCTGCTCATTCTCAGTTGCGTTGTCCCCCCAACACTGCCTCACTTTCTTTCCTTTTTCTACCAAGAGACCGGTCTGGCCAGAATCTTACTAGTACTTCCCCCCACCCTCCGCTATCCACCCCACTTTCTTCCCCTTTTCAACCAAGAGACCGGTTAGGTAGCCAATCTCTACTACTTTACCCCCTTTCTTTCCTCTTTGAACCAAGTCCTAGATTCATGCAACAGCTTTCCCCCTTTCTTCTCTTTTGAACCAAGTCGTAGATTCGACTGCATGAAGTAGGTTTATGCTACTGGTGAACTGCGTTGGGATTCCCCTGAAGAGGAGAGGATGATGCAGTACAGTAGATATAAGTATTTCCCTCAGTTAAGAACCAAGGTTATCAATCCAACAGGAGAACCACACAGAACCTCGTTAGCAGCACCTACACACACAAAGCAAACACTTGCACCCAATGCAAATAAGAGGGTCGTCAATCCCCTTAGCGGTCACTTGCAAGGATTAATTCTGATAGTGATAAATAAAAAGATAAATTGCAAAAGAAAATAAAAGTAAATAAATTGCAGCAAGATGTTTTTGGATTTTAATATATCATGAAAGTAGACCCGGGGGCCATAGTTTTCACTAAAGGTTTCTCTCTCGAACACATAGCATACGGTGGGTAAACAAATTACTGTTGGGCAATTGATAGAAAAGCGCATAGTTATGACGATATTCAAGGCAATGCTGATGTATATAGGCATCATGTCCGAGACAAGTAGACCGACTCCTGCCTGCATCTACTACTATTACTCCACCCATAGACCGCTATCCAGCATGCATCTAGGGTATTAAGTATAAAACAGAGTAACGCCTTAAACAAGATGACATGATGTAGACAAAGTAAACTCAAGCAATATGATTAAACCCCATCTTTTTAACCTTAATGACAACAATACAAATACGTGTGTTGTCCCTTTCTGTCACTGGGATATAGAACACCGCAAGATTGAACTCATCACAAAGCACCTCTCCCATTGCAAGATAAATCAATCTAGTTGGCCAAACAAAACGGATAGATCGGAGAGAAATACAAAGCTATAACAATCATGCATAAAAGAGTTCAGAGAAGACTCAAATATTTCTCATGAATAATCTGATCATAAACCCACAATTCATCGGATCCCAACAAACACACCGCAAAAGAAGATTACATCGAATAGAACTCCAAGAACATCGAGGAGAACATGGTATTGAAGATCAAAGAGAGAGAAGAAGTCATCTAGCTACTAGCTATGGACCCGTAGGTCTGTGGTAAACTACTCACACATCATCGGAAGGGCAGCAAGGTTGATGAAGAAGCCCTCCATGATCGATTCCCCCTCCAGCAGAGTATCAGAAAAGGCCTCCAGATGGGATTGCGGAAGAACAGAGGCTTGCGGCGGCAGAATGGTTTTCTCTTCTGTCTTTCTGGTATATTGGGAATATTTGGGAATTTATAGCGCTGGAATTAGGTCAAGAGGTGCCATGAGGGGCCCACAAGCCTGGGGGCGCACCTACCCCCCTGGGCGCGCCCTCCGGGCTTGTCGCTCCCTCGTGACTCTTCTGGTCTTCTCCCGAAGCTTCTAGGGTCCCTTCTGGTCCAGAAAAAATTAATCCAAAGTTTTTTCTTCGTTTGGACTCTTTTTGATAATGATTTTCTGAAAAGGCAAAAACAGGCAAAAAACAGCATCTGGCAGTGGGCACTAAGTTAATAGGTTAGTCCCAAAAAATGATATATAATTGCATATAAAACATCCAAGATTGATACTATAATAGCATGGAACAATCAAAAATTATAGATACGTTGGAGAAGTATCAAGCATCCCCAAGCTTAATTCCTGCTCGTCCTCGAGTAGGTAAATGATAAAGACAAAAAATTTATGTGGAATGCTACCTATAATGTTTCATCATGTAATTCTCTTTTATGGTATGAATATTACGATCCGAGTGATTCAAAGCAATAGTCTATAATTTTATATAAAGACATCAATACTCAGGCATACTAACAAACAATCATATCTTTCAAAATAAAAATGCTAAAGAAAGTTATCCCTACAAAATCATATAATCCTGTCATGCTCCATCTTCTTAACACAAAGTATTTATCATGCACTACCCCGATGACAAGCCGAGCAATTGGTTCATACTTTTTAACGCGCTTCATCTTTTTCAACCCCCATGCAATACATGAGCGCAAGCCATGGATATAGCACTATTGGTGGAATAGAATGATGATAGAGATTAATAAGGGGAAGTCAAAAAGAAGAAGATAGTCTCACATCGAAGCGGCTAATCAATGGGCTATGGAGATGCCCATCAATTGATGTCAATGCGAGGAGTAGGGATTGCCATGCAACGGATGCACTAAGAGCTATAAGTGTATGAAAGCTAAAAATAAAAACTAAGTGGGTGTGCATCCAACTTGCTTGCTCATGAAAACCTCGGGCATTTGAGGAAGTCCATCATCGGAATATACAAGCCAAGTTCTATAACGAAAAATTTCCACTAGTATATGAAAGTGACAACATAGGAGACTCTCTATATGAAAAACATGGTGCTACTTTGAAGCACAAGCATGGAAAAAGATAGTAACACTGCCCCTTCTCTCTTTTTCTCTCATGTTTTTTTCGCTGGGCTCTTTTTGGCCTTTTTTTTATTTCCTCACTGGGACAATGCTCTAATAATGATGATCATCACACTTCTATTTACTTACAACTCCAAAATTACAACTCGATACTAGAACAAATATGACTCTATATGAATGCCTCTGGCAGTGTACCAGGATGTGCAATGATACTAGCATAACATGTATGAAAATGATGAATGGTGGCTGAGCCACAAATACTATCTCAGCTATATGATCATGCAAAGTAATATGACAATGATTATGTGTGTCATATAAAAAAGAACGGTGGAAGTTGCATGGCAATATATCTCGGAATGGCTATGGAAATGCCATAATAGGTAGGTATGGTGGCTATTTTGAGGAAGATATAAGGAGGCTTATGTGTAATAGAGCGTATCATATCACGGGGTTTGGATGCATCGACGAAGTTTGCACCGACTCTCAAGGTGAGAAAGGGCAATGCACGGTACCGAAGAGGCTAGCAAATTGCAGAAAGGTGAGAGTGCGTATAATCCATGGACTCACATTAGTCATAAAGAACTCACATACTTATTGCGAAAGTTTATTAGCCCTCGAAGCAAAGTACTACTACACATGCCCATAGGGGGATAGATTGGTAGGAAAAGACCATCGCTCATCCCGGACCGCCACTCATAAGGTTGACAATCAAGAATAAATCATGCTCCAACTTCTTAGCATAACAATAGACCATACGTGCATGCTTCAGGAATGACAAAACTTAACACCAATATTATTACTAAACCACAATTATCTACTAGCACCTCCCACATATTACCATCTTAATATCGCAAAACTATTGCAAGGAATCAAACTTATCATATTCAGTGATCTACATGAAAGTTTTATTATATCCCTCTTGAATACCTATCATATTAGGACCAAATTCATAAACCTTGCATATTACCATTGCTAATTATTAGACTCTCAAAAAGATATAAGTTAAGCATGAGAGTGCAACTATTTCTTTAAAATATAACCACCTCCGTGCTCTAAAAGATATAAGTGAAGCACTAGAGCAACTGCCTAGCTCAAAAGATATAAGTGAAGCACATAGAGTATTCTAACAAATCACGAATAATGTGTGTCCCTCTCAAAAAGGTGTGTTCAGAAAAGATGATTGTGGAAAATAAAAATCAAACAAAAGCAAGCAAACTATTGCACAAGACGCTCCAAGTAAAAGACATATCATGTGTTGAATAAAAATATAGCTCCAAGTGATATACCGATAGATTGTAGACGAAAGAGGGGATGCCATCCGGGGCATCCCCAAGCTTAGACGCTTGAGTCCTCCTTGAATATTACCTTGGGGTGACTTGGGCATCCCCAAGCTAAGGCTCTTGCCGCTCCTTATTCCTTTATCCATAGTAGTCTCACCCAAAACTTGAAAACTTCAGCACACAAAACTCAACAGAAACCTCGTGAGATCCGTTAGTATAACAAATAAATATTAAACTTTAGGTACTGTTGTAAATTGATTCACATTTGATATTGGCATAATGCTACTGTACTCCAACTTCCCCATGGCTCATACCCCCCGATACGATAGCAAACTATGCAACAAAAACAGAATCTGTCTAAAACAGAACAGTCTGTAAAGATCTATTTTAAAGGCATACTTCTGTAACTCCAAAAATTCTGAAAAAATTTGGAGAACGTAGGAAATTCATATACAAATACTGTGTAAATAATTCAGAATTTTATGACGCTCCAGTACAGAATGAAAATTCCAGAACTAAGCGCAAAAGTTTCTGTTTTCAAACAGCATCAATTATACTATCATCCAAATCATCCCAAAGGTATTACTTGGCACAAACACTAATTAAAAGATAAAAAACATAATCATAACAGAATCTATAATTGTGTAAACACACAAAAACATAAAGTAAAACAAAAATTTAGGATACATATTGGGTTGCCTCCCTACAAGCGCTATTGTTTTATTCCCCTAGCTAGGCACAATGCATAGTTTCAAGTGTTGTCATTTTTAGTTTCTTCATCTTGACAGGTACGTTTGTCAGGAGGATTTTCAAAAACAATGTGGGACACATCATCAAACTAGATTTTATCATTATTAAGGAAATTTTCCTCATATCCTTGTTGGTTCCCTTTTACGATCCAAGAATATTTCTGATTAATACCATTGAAAACTTGTTGGATAATATGTAATGGAGGAACTTCCTTCTTAGTATTCTCATCAAAAGTATGATCATCAAAAAACATAAACCTTAACATATAATATTCATTATATAAAATTTCGTCTATCACAGGGTGTTCATGACTCATATTATAAAAATCAAAGATTTCTCTAGCCTCTCGAACTATGTAATCAAACTCATTCATAAGGATAAGCGTGGCTATCTTTTTAGCCTTAGGGTTGTTTATAATAGGTAACTCATAGAATAATCTTTGCAAAGTGGGATGAGTATGAATAAATGTTCTTTCAAGTTTAAGAACAAGAGCAGAAATAGCCTCGGCATAACTATTGGTTCTTTTAAGAATCGGAATGTCATTACAAACCAAATTTCCAGTGCAAGTAAAGAATTCTTGAATAACACTCTTTCCTATGATATTCCCACTTCCCGTCACAAAAAATTTAGCATCCAGATTTGCGGGAATTTCTATCTTAGGGATTTTACCATCCTCACTCTTTTCAATAACAAACTCAGACATGATGGCAATTTCAAGCAGACAAACTAGCAAACAAGCAAATAAAAATCTTTTTGTGTTTTTGTAAAATCTTTTAGAAGTGGGGGAGATGAAAATGAGAGGCAAATGCAAATAAAAGGCAAAAGAAAATAAGAGCAAGTGGATGATAGTTTGTGCGAAGGTACTTGATAGGTTTTGGTGATGTCTCCCCGGTAACGGCGCCAGAAATTCTTCCTGCTACTTGTGACCTGCGTTGGGATTTCCCCAAAGAGGAGAGGATGATGCAGTACATTAGAGATAAGTATTTCCCTCATTTAAGAACCAAGGTTATCAATCCAGTAGGAGAACCACACAGAACCTCGTTAGCAGCACCTACACACACAAAAGCAAACACTTGCACCCAACGCAAATAAGAGGGTTGTCAATCCCCTTAGCGGTCACTTGCAAGGATGAATTCTGATAGTGATAGATAAAAAGATAAATTGCAAAAGAAAATAAAAGTAAATAAATTGCAGCAAGGTATTTTTGGATTTTTAATATATGATAAAAGTAGACCCGGGGGCCATAGTTTCACTAGAGGCTTCTCTCTCGAACACATAGCATACAGTGGGTAAACAAATTACTGTTGGGCAATTGATAGAAAAGCGCATAGTTATGATGATATTCAAGGCAATGATCATGTATATAGGCATCATGTCTGAGACAAGTAGACCGACTCCTGCCTACATCTTCTACTATTAATCCACCCATCGACCGCTATCCAGCATGCATCTAGGGTATTAAGTATAAAATAGAGTAATGCCTTAAGCAAGATGACATGATGTAGACAAAGTAAACTCAAGCAATATGATTAAACCCCATCTTTTTATCCTTAATGGCAAGAATACAAATATGTGTCTTGTCCCATTCTGTCACTGGGTATAGAACACCGCAAGATTGAACCCATCACAAAGCACCTCTCCCATTGCAAGATAAATCAATCTAGTTGGCCAAACCAAACGGATAGATCGGAGAGAAATACAAAGCTATAACAATGATGCATAAAAGAGTTCAGAGAAGACTCAAATATTTCTCATGAATAATATGATCATAAACCCACAATTCATCGGATCCCAACAAACACACCGCAAAAGAAGATTACATCGAATAGAACTCCAAGAACATCGAGGAGAACATGGTATTGAAGATAAAAGAGAGAGAAGAAGCCATCTAGCTACTAGCTATGGACCCGTAGGTCTGTGGTAAACTACTCACACATCATCGGAAGGGCGGCAAGGTTGATGAAGAAGCCCTCCGTGATCAATTCCCCCTTCGGCAGAGTACCGGAAAAGGCCTCTAGATGGGATCGCGGAAGAACAGAGGCTTGCGGTGGCAGAAAGGTTTTGTCTTCTGTCTTTCTGGTATATTGGGATTATTTGGGAATTTATAGTGCTGGAATTAGGTCAAGAGGTGCCAGGAGGGGCCCACAAGCCTGGGGGCGCTCCTACCCCCTGGGCGCGCCTTCGAGGCTTGTCGCTCCCTCGTGACTCTTCTGGTCTTCTCCCGAAGCTTCTAGGGTCCCTTCTGGTCCAGAAAAAATTAACCCAAAGTTTTTTCTTCGTTTGGACTCTTTTTGATAATGATTTTCTGAAAAGGCAAAAAATAGCAACTGGCACTTGGCACTAAGTTAATAGGTAGTCTCAAAAAATGATATATAATTGCATATAAAATATCCAAGATGGATACTATAATAGCATGGAACAATCAAAAATTATAGATGTATTGGAGACATATCAGTTTACCTATAATAATAGTAAAAATTTAGGTGGCTTTGGAACAGCCGAAGGAAGTAGAAAAAGATCCACATGCAGCCACGTGGTGAGCTGGGGCACTAGAGCAAGGCCAGTTTCGAAGGAAGTTATACCTGAGGGTCGTCCGGATGTGGCTAGGAGGGCGGCAGGAGGCCGAATCTGCCCACAATATGGCACAGAGGAAGAAGGGGTCGGAGGCCCTCCCGAGCCGGCGCTGTGTCGGACAGAACGGCATGGGCCGCCGATCGGGATGCGCCGGCAGTTGTGGGTCTGCTCCCTCACCGCCGACGACCGCATGAACGCTGCACCTTCTCCCCTCCCCTGGTGGAGGGGATCCGGCCAGAACTATGACCAGCGGTGAGCAGAGAGAGAGAGAGAGAGTGTGTGGCCACCACTGTCTTGTTTAGATCTAGAGAGGATGAGAGAGTGAATGAGAGCAACCCTAGTAAAGCAAGCACTGAGGCTCCTTCTTATATATATAGTGGAGTGATTTTCTTGTTGCAATCATTTTTAAATTGAATACGCGCTAACCACTATTTCCACTTAACGTTCCAGTAAAAAACATCAATCAATAATGCACCACCGCATCCAGGTCGCACTATGTACTGTATCATTCACGTGTGGTCCCGGACCCTCCATGAAGATGAAAACTACATGAGTCAAATTGTCACTTGGGATGCCTCTTTGTAAACAAATGCACTCATACGTGTACCCGCATGTCGGTGTAAAAACCGGCTGACCTCGGGGTAGGGGGTCCCGAGCTGTGGATCTCGAATCAATGGTAACAGAGATGAAGGAGACAATGTTTACCCAGGTTCGGGCCCTCTCTATGGAGGTAAAACCCTATGTCCTGCTCTTGTTTATATTGAGGATGGAGTATCGAGTACAAGCGTGGTCTACCTCGAGATCATAATGAGAAGTCTAACCCTAGGACTAGGTGAATTGTAATTGTGATTCCATGTGCTCTACAGGCTAAACCCTCCGGCTTATACACACACCAAGTAGGGGCACCTAGGGTTACATAGTCGATATCCAGGGATTCGTATGGAGGCGGCAGGAGATATCTTGGGGTACACTCCAAGTCTTCGGCAGATGCAGTCTTGATCACGTCACGGCTTTCGGAGTCCATCTGGATGAGAACAGGGCCTTCGGGCCCAACCCGAGGACTATGGGCCGACTAGGTTGGTACCCCCTAGTCTAGGACACCGTTAGTAGCCCCTGAACTAGTCTTCGATGCTGAGGACGACACCTTTGCTTGCAAAACTTCGGATCCGGAGTCTTTGGCTCAATAGGCGAGTTCCCACTAATTATCTTCAGCCCGGCCTTGAAGTCCTCGGTATGTCATTCTGGCCCCACTACACGTGGCCTCTGATTCCTGACCTCGATCATCGCGCCTTCTGGGGGATCGAGTCGCTTTATAGCGAGATGCTAAAGCGTCAGCCCCTTTTGCCTATAAATGTGTCTTCACCCTAGGTGTGCGCCAAAGCGCATCTTGACCCCGCCCCACAGCCCATACCAGCTTCTCGCTCCATCCTCAGGTCTAACCCCCAAAGCTTCGAGCAATGGCCAGTGATGCAGGATCCTCACGGCGACCTCATGGTCCTATTAGGGGCGATTGGGGGAGCTGCTCCATGACGCAACTCCACCTGGGGCATCTAGCCACCCAAGGATATCTGCTAGATTCGAATTTGGCCTCCACCCGCTCGGGATTAACTGTTGTGGGCGGGCAGGCGCATGCCAAGAGCCACCCTACCCCTCGAGGGGACGAGCGGGTATGCTTCCTTTCCTTTCTTCTTCGCAGCCTTGGATTTCCCATTCATCCCTTCCTCCGGGGCTTGCTTGAATTTTATGGGCTTCAACTCCACCACCTCACCCCCAACTCAATCTTACATATCGCGGGGTTCGTTGCCCTCTATGAAATGTACCTCGGATGGGAGGCACACTTCGGGCTCTGGCAGAGGTATTTTTGCATAGTGCCCTGCTCCCCAACCGGAGTGCTATTTGAAGTGGGCGGCGTCGAGGTCTACCGGATTGAGGGCACCAACTACCCATCGGGTATCCCTCAAGAGGACTCCGACATCTGGCCGACAGAGTGGTTTTACATAGAAGATGTTCTACTGTTTGATCCAGCTCGTCCCAGGCTCCCGGCATATTCCTCGGAGCCCCCGAAGAAACGCTACAGCTGGAGACCCAGAAGCGTTGCCCAGGAGGACGATGTCAACATAGTCCGCCTGGCAGCTCAAGTGAAGCAGCTATCCGACACTGGCCTCACAATCATAGATGTGGTGGCGATGCCGATCAAGCAAAGAGTCCAGCCACTTCAGCAACGCCAACATCTGTTGTCCATGTATAATGGAACTAACGATGCCTCCCTGTCGGTAAAGGAGAATCTCGACGACCAGGCAGCGCTCGGGGCTGCATTTGCTGGCATCTATCGAGGCTCAGCAGAGGATTTTGCAAGGCGGCAGTTCCGTGACGGGCTGGCTAGTTACAACCCTGCTGAAATTGTAAGTTTTTCATGGATTTCCATGTTTATCCGAAATGTTTCATGGTTTAATCTTCTGTGACCAACCCTTTACTTAATCTGGACAGAGATGGAGACAGTGGGTCGAGACGTTGAGCAGCCCTGCACCCAAACCCGAGGTACATAGTCGGGCCGAAGACCCCCTTTTCCATTAAGATGAAGAACTGTCTCTCATATATGAGGAGGGAAAGTTCTATATGGAGAGCCTTGATGGCTCAAGAGTACCCGTCGCCCCCGACGTGCCGGGGAATCGATCGTCCTCTTTGGTAAGCCCCTCACTTTGACCTCGAAAGAGAACTTCTCATCCCGAGGCCTCTAGACCTCTGACTCCTTCTCAAAAGGGTCGACATTCAAAACATTCACGCGGGGAGCCAGTCCCTCCCAGGCCTTCTCCATCGGGGGCGCGCGGAGCTTGGGCGTGAGCGGTGACCATGGAGGCACATCAAGATGGCTCCGTAACCAACAAGTAATGTCTTTATCATTGTATACTCCAGGAGCAAGGTCCCAGACTTCAATTCCTTTAATTTATGGGCCGGCCATCAGCTCCTCCTCCAGCAATGGAGGACACCAGGGCCGAGGGGACCTCAGCTCCAGGCGGTGACATCAGACCTCGCCCCACCTCGGAGGCCACTCACGAGGTACCCCAACCCGAGGACTCGGGGACCTGTTCGGCCACGCCATCTGAGGTTGAAAGTGCCATGAACCACCGACGGCGGAAAGCCTCTCTAAGGAGTTCCGCCTTTACAAGTCAAGAATTTAATGCTCTGAGTTCGATGGACGCATACATTGGTGCGACTCGCGATGTCTTTGAAAAGGCAGTGAGTGTCCTCTCGCAAGGCTTGCAGGTAAGGCCCTGCTTCTAGTTCCACTTGGAAATGTATTGTACCCCATGTACTTTGTTTGCTTAAAGGCAAACTAAACTGTCGGTGCTGGCAGTAGCTGTCGGTACGGGTGCTAGCAACCGTGGCGAGGCTTATCAAAACAAATGTTGTATCCTTTGACAGGGTGCTCGAGAGAAAAATGAGCACCTCGCTGAAGTGCTTTGCCGGACTGAAGGGAAACTGAGCGCTGCTTTAGCTGAGGTAGAGCAAGTAAAGACCTTCACCAGGGAGGCGCACGGTAAGTGCTCTCAATTGATAAGTTACTTTCTTCGTGAAAATGTTTGGGTTGTATAAAACCGTGGTGTACTTTAGCAGTGGAAGCCCTTGGCCATCTGGAAAGGGATCTAAAACAGGCCCGCGAAGAGCTGCTTTACACGGAGGCACAGCGGCAGGCCAGCCAGCATGTGCTGTCCCAAAGGAGGGAGGGCTCGAACCTGCTGAAGGCGGAGAATGCCCGACAGGCTCAGGAGATTGAGACCCTCTGAAAGCTCGTCTGGCTGCCGCTGAAGCGAAAAACCAGCAAACAAGCAAGGTAATATTTGGCAACATCCGCCTTTCCCTCTAAAGATGATCTTTTGGCCGTAGGTGTGCTACAGTTGGTCGTCGGACTAATTTTTGATTCCTGGCAGCTTCGCTAACAGTTTAGTCCTTTGAAGCCCCTGGTGTGCTGCCCGAAGATGCCGCGACTCGGCTAGCCGAGGTGCATGAAAATGCACAGACGTCAATGAAGGTGGTATTTAATACCTTGTGGCCCGAGGAACAGGTGCCTGAAGACATGGCTGCCCTTGCTGAGCGTCTAAAAGGAGCTCGACGCCGGATTCAAGCATGGAAGGTATCGGTGTGCCGTGATGGAGCAAAGGAGGCCTGGGCCATGGTCAAGACCCAGTACACCGAAGTCGAGACAACTCATTTAGCCGAGGTAGGGCCCATGGGGCCTGACGGGGAGGAGATCCCTACCAACCTGGTGTATGAGACGGTCATGCCGGCGGCTCGCTATTCGCAAAAAGATTGTACCCTAGATACCTTGATAGACGGGCTAGACCGAGCATAGTTTAAATGTTTGTATGACTCTATGTATTAAAGTACTTTACGTCATGAATCAATCTACGCATTCGAACCCCGATAACCAGCCATCGACTTCGGCCTCCTCGTCCAATGGCCGAGGAGTGTCCCTTACTGCTGGTCGAACTAGTCCGACCAGATACTTCGGGCGACCAGGCAATATGGCTATATGGTTCAAAGGACAAGGGTGGGCCAGAAAGTTATGTTATATTACTTTTTAACGTAAGAAACATCTTCCAAGAAAAATAGTTCTTCCAACAGTTCCTTTCCTTGGGTAATTGTGCCGAGCACTAGTGTCCGAAGACAGGTGACTTCGGGGTTAAAGCCCCTGGTCAGGGTGTAAAGACCCGTTTTGACTATTTTTCCGAAGCCGTGGCCGACCAATTTGTACATTTAAGACCGCTAGCTTTCGGCTTTGTCCGTCTAAGGTACTGCGCCGAGTGACCCGGGCGTAACAATCACAGCGGTGCTCCCTTTGCCCTTTAGCCGAATAGTCAGGAACGTAAAGGGCAAACACAGGAGCCGAGCAACCCAGCTTGGTCAAGTCTTAAGTCAAATTTGGTGCATATGTTGGCTTTATTGGTGATACGGTGAAGGGAGTGGAATAGACGCATGTTGTAAAGAACGTGTGGTATGTTAACATGTTCCATAAGGAACGATATGGAAAAAAGGGTCTCACCGAGGTGAGCAGAGGGTAAATGCTTTGGATGTAAAAGAAAAAAGGTATGTACATGGGGAGAAGATGTTCGGGCATTTATCCATAGAAACGGCGAAGTAGCACGGCATTCCAGGGGTTGGGCTCTAAGCGTCTGTCCATTGGGTCTCGGATCCGATATGCGCCTCCAATTAGGATCTGGTCTATAATGAATGGTCCGTCCCATTTAGGTGAAAGTTTATGTTTCTGCTTCTCCGGGTGGTGCCTCATGACCAGATCCCCGACGTTGAAATCTTTTCTGCGAACCTCCCTGCTATGGTAGCGTCTCGCTTGCTGCTGATAGATTGCAGAGCGTGCCCGAACTACGTTGTGTTCCTCTTCCAAGGCGTCCAATGCGTCTTGCCGATCTAGCCCGGCTTCCCGCTCATCATACATGCGTACCCGAGGTGCATCATGTATTATGTCGCAGGGGAGTACTGCCTCGGCACCATATACCATAAAAAATGGGGTGTACCCTGTGGATCGATTTGGTGTGGTACGTAAGCCCCATAGGACGGAATCGAGTTCTTCCACCCATTTGCAGTCTGCCTCTTTAAGGTAGCATACTAGCCTTGGCTTGATGCCGCTGAGGATTAATCCGTTGGCACATTCTACTTGCCCGTTTGACTACGGGTGGTAGACTGACGCGTAGTCGAGCTTTATGCCCATCTTTGCGCTCCATTCCTTTACCTCCTTGGTGGTGAAATTTGTCCTGTTGTCTGTTATGATGCTGTGAGGGATACCGTAATGGTGCACCACTCCAGAAACAAACTCAATTATAGGGACTGCACCTGCCGAGGTGACTGGCTTTGCTTCGATCCACTTTGTAAATTTGTCTACCATGACGAGTAGGTATTTGTTTCTTCTTGATCCTCCCTTGAGCGGGCCGACCATGTCTGGCCCCCAGACCACAAAAGGCCAAGTGATAGGAATAGTCCTAAGGGCTGTAGAGGGCATGTGGCTTTGTTGGGCGAACACTTGACAACCGGGGCAGCGTTGTACGAGAATTTTGGCATCGTCCCCTGCTGTTGGCCAGTAGAAGCCAGCTCGGAACGCCTTGCTTACCAAGGTTCGAGCAGTGGCGTGATGTCCGCTCATGCCGGAGTGTATTTTGCTAAGTAGCGATCTTCCTTCCTCTTCGGGTATACATCGTTGGTGGACGCCCGTGGTACTTTGCTTGTCGAGCTCGCCCTCATGGACTTTATAGGCTTTAGACTGCCTGATGATCCGACGTGCGTTGATTTGGTCCTTAGGGAGCTCTTTTCGAAGTAGATAAGCGAGGATGGGCTCGGTCCAAGGTGCAATAACTGCCATGACCTCGTGGGCCGAGGTCGTTTCCTGAACGTCGGATCCTCCGATTATTTCTTCCTCTGTTTCATCCTTGGGTGAGGCAAATTGCCTTGTGTCATTTGAAGTCGACGTCTCTGTGTCACTCTGCCAGGTTATGGATGGCTTGAAAAGCTATTCGAGGAAGGTGTTTTCTGGTACCTTATCCCGTTTGGCGCCCATTCGGGCTAGGACATCGGCGGCCTGGTTGCTATCGCGGGGGATATGATGAAATTCAAGCCCCTCGAACCTGGCCGAGATTTTTAACACTGCGTTCCAATAGGCTGTCATTTTTGGGTCCTTTGCATCGCACTCACCATTTACTTGAAAGATGGCGAGGTTGGAATCTCCTCAGATCTCGAGGCGTTTAACGCCCATTGAGACTGCTATCCGGAGCCCGTGTAGAAGAGCTTTGTATTCGGCCGCGTTATTGGAGTCTGTGTGCATGATTTGCAGCACGTAGCAAACATTGTCGCCTGTTGGCGATGTGAGTACTACTCCGGCTCCCAATCTAGCAGGCATTTTTGGGCCATTGAAATACATGGTCCAGTGTGAATATGTGCTGTACTCTCTAGGGAGCTCGGCCTCTGTCCATTCGGCCACGAAATCTGCTAGCACCTGAGATTTAATGGCCCGGCGCAGCTGGTATGTTATTTCAAAGGGTAAGAGCTCTATGGCCCACTTGGCTATACGCCCTGTAGCATCCCTGTTGTTGATTATGTCACTTAAAGGGACTTCGGATGCTACGGTAATCGAGCACTCTTGGAAGTAATGCCGAAGTTTTCTTGATGCCATGAATACGGCATAGGCAATCTTCTAATAGTGTGGGTAGCGTGTTTTACACGGCGTTAAGACCTCGGAAACATAATAGAATGGTTTTTGCACCTGGAATTTGTGGCCTTCCATGTCTCGTTCGACCACGAGTATTGCACTGACCACCTGGTTGGTGGCCGAGATGTATAGTATCATCGGCTCACCTATGCCTGGTGCGGCTAGGATGGGGTTTGTGGCGAGGAGGGATTTGATGTCTTCCAAGGCGGTTGCTGCCTCATCAATCCATTTAAAATTCTTGGTCTGCTTTAGTAGCCTATAAAGAGGTAAAGCTTTTTCCCTGAGTCTCGAGATAAAATAGCTTAAAGCTGCTACGCAGCCCGCAAGTTTCTGGACATGCTTGAGCTCGGTAGGTGCCTCTAGTCGGGCCAGGGCTCTTATTTTCTCCGGATTGGCTTCAATACCTCGGCTGGACACGATGAAGCCGAGGAGTTTGCCCGCGGGTACGCCGAAAACACATTTTTCCGGGTTAAGTTTGATCTGGTACTCCGTCAAGCTGTTGAATGTATCTCGGAGGTTGTCCACCAGCTGACCGACGTGCTTAGTCTTGACCACCACGTCGTCGACATAAGCTTCGATGGTTTTTACGATGTGTTTTGCGAGGCATGTTTGAATCATGCGCTGATACGTTGCCCTGGCATTTTTCAGCCTGAAAGGCATTGTGTTGAAACAAAATGGCTCCTAGGGCGTAATAAAGGCGGTCGTGGCTTGATCGGAATCTTTCATCTTTATCTGACGATACCCTGAGTAGGCATCCAGGAAGCACAATGAATCGTGCCCGGCGGTGGCATCCACAATCTGGTCGATGCGGGGTAGTGGGAAGGGGTCTTTGGGGCAAGCCTTGTTAAGGTCTTTGAAATCAACGCACAGGCGCCAGGACTTGTCCTTTTTGGGCACCATGACCAGATTGGCGAGCCATTCGGGATGCTTTCTGTCCCTTATGAATCGGGCCTCGAGGAGCTTAGCCAGCTCTTCGTCCATCGTTTGGCGCTTGGGTTCAGAGAAGCGCCGAAGTGCTTGTTTGACAGGCTTGTAGCCCTTTAAGATATTCAGGCTATGTTCGGCGAGCCTGCGGGGTATCCCTGGCATGTCCGAGGGATGCCAGGCAAATATATCCCAGTTTTCTTTGAGGAAGTTGCGTAAAGCCTCATCAATCTCTGGCTTAAGATTTGCCCCGATCGATGCCGTTTTGGCCGGGTCAGTGGGGAGAACTTGAAACTTGGTTATCTCATCAGCCGGTTTGAACGAGGTAGATTTCGGCCGTTTGTCGAGCTTGACATCATCTCGGTCGACTTCGGCTCGAAGTGTTGTTAGTTCCTCGGATGCGAGAGCCTCGGATAGGGATTCTAAGGCAAGCGATGCCAATTTGTTTTCGGCCCTTAGCACCTTGTCGAGGTTGCTCGAGAACGTAATGATCCCGTTGGGGCTCGACATTTTGAGTTTCATGTAGCCATAGTGTGGGATCGCCTGAAATCTTGAAAAGGCGTCCCGTCCCAAGAGGGCGTGATAGCCGCTTTTAAAGGGAACGATATGGAATGTTATTTCTTCGGATCGGTAGTTGTCAGGCGTTCTGAAGACCACGTCTAAGGTGATTTTCCCGCTGCCACATGCTTCACGTCCGGGTATTATACCTTTAAAGGTGGTGTGGCTCTGTTCGATGCGTGATTTGTCAACCTGCATCTTGTCCAGAGTGTCTTAATATATTAAGTTTAAGCTGCTACCTCCGTCCATGAGCACCTTCCGGAGATGGCAACTTCCCACGATTGGGTCAAGAACCAGCGCCGCGGGGCACCTGCTCGGGGCGGACTTCGGTTGATCTTTATGATCAAAGGTGATTGGTGTGTCTACCCACGCGCTTCGGGTGTCTACTTCTCGGATGAAATTAACTTCCTGGAGGGCTTGCTTCCTTTGGTTGTTGGACGTGAAGGTTTCGTAGATCATTAGTGTCGTGGGAAAACAACGATCTATGGGATCGAGAGGATCCCTTTGCGGTTCGGAAGTGGGATCTATATACTACAAAGAGCAGGGCTAGTAGATATGAGCACAGGCAACGATTTATCTAGGTTCGGGCCGCTGTGAGCGTAAAACCCTACTCATGTTCTAGTGGTTTGATTGTATGTGAGCTCAAAGGTTACAAAGAGCGCCGCTTGCCGGTAAGGTGCGCGGAAAGTGCAGCTACAGCGTGTGATTGAGCTAAGAGTCGACCGTTCTAAGTGTAGTTGTGGACCTCCTTTTATAGGCCAAGGGGTTACCACAGTGGCTAATATGGTCATTTACAGGGTATGAATAGTGACTTGCACCGTCACCACGTCTATCTCCAGACGGGGTAGGACAGGCGCATTAAATGCACCGTTAGGTGCTACGTCGGGGAGGCGAGGCTTCGGGCAAAAGATTTGTACCACCGGTCCTGGCGCCCTCCTGTAATCTTGACACGTCCCAGGGACGGGTGTCATTAAAGTTAATCCTGGTGTGGCATGCTGACACGTGCCTTGGCCAGCTATGTTGACTGCCTGCCCGCTCGACACCTATCATTCATGCTTATCTAGCCAATGATGAGGTGGAGCGGTAACGGGACAGAAATGAGCCTGCTGGCACGGAGCTTGTCGGGCCCTTGCTTGCCGGCAAGTAGCTTGTCGGCAACTAAAATCTTGGGCTTAACCTTGCCGGTACGAAGCTTGCCGGCAAGGGCAATGTTGATCTTCAGTACTATAATAGTACTTCTCGATGACCTGTCTTGAGGTCTTCTTCATGGTCTTGGTTATTGAGTATTCAGTCATAGTTATCCTCTGTCAAGCCCTTGCCGTCAGGAAGGCCGCAACTACCTGTGCACAAGTCAGGGTACGAAGGCACCCATGTCTTAGTACACCGACAGGAGCCCCTGGGCCTGGGCCACATGCGCATGCGAGGCGTCGTTGGGCTAGGCCCAAATAGTGCATAGGCGCACGTGTGGCAGAGGATAACTGTCGTAATCTTCTCTTTTACCACCCCTCCATGATGCGCATTAAATGCAGGCGTGGGAGAGGTGGAATGGAACAGGTGCGGGGAGGTAGTGCGCCTGAAAAGCGCATCCACGTAGGACGGTAAAGAGCCAGCCCCTGCGCCTTCCCCATAAAAAGGAATCTGCGGAGGGCGCTGCTCATTTACCCCCTTCTCCCAATCTCGCCATCGCCGCCGTCTTCGTCTTCCTCCTTGCACAAGAGCAGAGCACGCCCTCCGCTTCCGCCGCCGCGCAGCACAGCTCTCCCCCACAAATCTCGCCATTGCGCCAAAGAGAGCCGGAAAGGCCCTGAGTTCGTTAGCGGATGAGAAGAAAGCCGCCAAGGCTGCACTGTGGCGGACTCACGCCATTTTCCCGCCGGTGCTTATAGAAGATGACCTGACGAAGGATTACGCGCAAGTGTATGCGAGCAAGACGCAGGATCATGAGGCCACAGCAGTGCTCCCAGGATCCCTCCCTCGTGCTGACGATCGATTTCACTTCTTCGTCGGGTACTTCTACTGCGGTCTGTGCCCGCCTTTCTCTAATTTCTTTGTTGAGGTGATGAACACTTTTGGATTCAGACTACTGGATTTCACCCCCAACGCGGTCACCTGTCTGGCAACCTTCGCGCACCTGTGTGAGAACTTTGTGGGAATAGCCCCAAATGTTGCTCTGTTTCAGCATTTCTTCATCCCCCGGGTCAAGGAGGGCGCCCTTTCTGTTAGTGTCGCCTGGGTCCCAAGGGGAAACTCAAAGAGGCAATACTTGGACGGCAAGCTGCACACCAAGTGGGACGAGTGGCGGGCCGACTGGTGCTGGATCAAGCAGTAGGATTTTCCAGCCTTTTGCCACCTCAGGACTGAGAGGATTGAGAAGCCCGACAGCTGGAACAATGTCGACCCCAGCGACGCCAAACTGGAAAGGGCGCTATGCTGAATCCTTGCTCTCAAGGGGCCGGCCTGACGATCGAGATGGTGGGGGCGGACTTCACTTGCCGCCGGATCGCTCCGCTGTAGCACAGAGGAGGCCGGGGAGCATGGGACTACCAGGGCCCCGCGCGACACAATGCGTGTCCATCCAGGCTCCGACAACAACTTGACGGTAATGGGGCACTACCGGCTCATTTGCCAGCTCTTCAACAGGGGTTGCCTCTTCGATCTACCGGCGAAGGTAATCCCCTTGTGAAACAATACCGCCAAGGCTTCCATCTTGGCGATGATGCCAGACAGTGATGCCAGGACGGTTCTGAGCACATGGGAGGAACCCAGCAAGGAAAATGTGGACAGCTGGTTTGCCGGCCTGGCGGAACAGGCCATTTTAGCCGAGGATGACATGATCCACCCGACAAAGGATGATCAGGAAGTGTCCCTTACGGTAAGGGCCAAGGAGCTCCAGAGAGTGAAGACAACTCGTTCCCGGGCAGCCAAGGGCACCGGCAGCGGAGACGGTACCGGAAGCCAGGCCGAAGAGCAGGCCACAGCTCGAGGAACCAGTGGAGAAGGCCGCTCACAGGAGCATGCCAAAGAGCATGCTGGAGAGGAAGAGCAGATCAAGGAGTCTGAGGAGGGGGGAGAAGAGGAGGAGCAGCCCGAGGGGTCTTCGGACGAAGGGGAAGAGGAAGAGAGCCACCTCGCCTTCCTCTTGCCAAGGCGAAGATGACCATCGCCAAGAAGCTTGCTCAAAAGAGGGCAGCGCATACCGAGTCGGCAAGTCAGGTGCTTGCCGCCGTCAAGGTAGCAGCTGCAACCTCCTGGGCATAGCCTTCCCGGCAACAGCCTTCCCGCACTGCTGCCCCTCGTCGACCCATCTCACCAACCATGGAGGAGGCGGGTGTTTCGCAGCCCCCAGCTCCCCTGAATCATCCCAGGAGTTCACTGCCATCACCTATGATTACAGGGATGGGGGACACAGTTCTCTATGAACTATCGGTCCTTAGTGACCCTGACAAGGATGAAGAGTAAGAACCTCCATCCCCATGCATTTTTCTTGTAATTGTGGCACCCCGGCTCAGAGGACCGGTTTACCCTGTGTTCCCAACCCAGAGATCATGTCTTCTGGAAACACACAACAACTTGGAACAGAACAAAACTGATCTTTATTGATATGATACAAGTAAAAGCTCGGATGATTACATAGGATAGTGAGCCAGGAGCACTACTCATGCTATGACTGTATCTACATTATTTATGAAATATCTCAAGGGCCTCAATACTAGTGGCTGATACTATGGCGTAGCGGAACATCGGGTGAGACACTCCATCCCATAGGGACACTGCTGGGACACGACCTAGTTAGCGTAGCACGAACCATCGGGATCTCCATCCTCGGATTCTCCTGCATCTGGCATGATACGCCAGGTGAGTACTTGGAATGTACTCGCAAGCTCACACCAACCAAAACAGTGCAGCAGACAATAGCATGGCAGCGACTAGAATAAATGCACAAGAAAAAGCCATGCATTGCGGTGCTCATCTCACTGCTATTAGTTACGAACTTACTTTCCTCTGAGTTCACATCATGACCCACGGAGCACTCGTGACCCATCGGTCACGTCTGATCTTAAGGCGAGTTCTTCCATCATTATTGTTGACCACATAGTGTGACCTAGTGCGGACTGTGTCCAATACCGTGGACGTGGCTATTCAAATAGATTCTTACCCTCTGCAGAGGTTGCGCACTTTACCCACACCATGGACATTCGTCCAACGAAACTTGCCTAACCCGTGACTCCTCTATCGTACCACCAACAATCATTCCCCTTCCGGGTCACATCCTGGGTAGCCCCTGTGTCACTCCTGTCACCTGCCACCATCGTGGCCAAACAAAACTGTCCCAAACGGGGACGCTGACAAATAACTCAACTTGGGCTCACAAGGTTACCGTCGTCTACCTGATCAGGGTAGCACGCACGCATAACCTTCCCTCTTTGGTGGTACCGGTAGAAGAGCATGAAGTTAGACCAAGTCAAGGCCGTCCCATTCCGGCAGATGTGGCTGCACGGGTAAGTCCGGGTCGGCGGCACTTGATCAACCATCAAAGTGACATTCATCATGTAAAGTTGTTCATCATATTAGTTATGCTGAATAAATGAATTAGCATGGCAGGATTTATGCAAGATACCAAGCAACATGAATTATGGCATTTTTATATTAAATGCAAAAGAATTTATCATAAAGCCAATACTATTGCAATGCCTTATGCAATGGATGATGTGGCTTGCCTTGCTCAAGTGGGGTGTTAACAAACTCCTGGTCTTCAACACCAAAGCAATTTCCTTCTAAAAATATTTTAAAATAGCAAAAGAAAATGTCACATAAAGCATTTGTGTTAACCAGAAATTCTGTACACATTGGAAAAATACCAACTTTTGCCAGAAAATAGAGGGGTTCAAGGCAAAACCATTGCAAAAAGAATCAATTGATTTGGACTTGTGGTTTAAAAATTAGAGCTGGTCAAAGTTGCTGGTCAAACTGGATTAAAATGAATTTAAATAGAAAATTAGAAAAACTTCCAGTGGGCCACGTCGAAAGCGTAAACCCAGAGTATGCTTCCACTTGCGTACCGCTTCGCGGTCACTGACGGGTGGGACCCGGCTGTCTGATTTAAAATAAAAAGGAGGGAGCAGACAGAGGGCAGCTCACCGATGTCGGTTCACCGGCGTTGAGTTGGCGGCAGGTCCGAGAGATGGGCGGGGTGGATTCGTCGGGCGGAGATGAAGCCGTACGTATCCGTAGCTTCTCCGGAGATGACCTAAAGGCGTTGCCCCCTTCCTCTCCGGCGGCTGCTGGTCTCGGTGGTCATTGGAACCGGCGACTCCGGCAGCACCTCGGTCGGGCAAGGGGTCAGGGAGGGCTAGGGAAGCTTGCTGAGCTTGACGGTGGGGTCGGGCGAAGCTGGGGTGGACTGGAGGGATATGGGGGTGAGGCTAGCTCGGTGGCGGAGCTCCAGCGAGATGCGAGGCCAGAGGGCCTCCCGGCCTTGGCTCGGCGAGCGGAGGCTCGATTGAGAGGGGGAGGGGTGGAGCGGTGAGGAGCTGGGGCACCGGGCTGCGGCTTTTATAGCCCAACGGCGATGCTTTGGCCGGGAGCTGCCGTGGAGAAGTGGACGAACTCGGGGGATGAGCTGGGCATTGAGCTGGCCTTTGGAGCGCGTATGGAGGTGAGCGAAGCTCACAGGGACGACGGGATAGGTCCGGCGCCATTATGGGCGTGCGGACAACGGCGGCGACCGCGGCGCACTGTTCCACCCGTGGGCGAACTTGGCCGTGTGCGGCGGCGAGCCTCGCCAGAGGAGGTAGAGGGTTCTGGAGGGGTACGTGGGTGGTGGCGACGATGTTGGCATGACCAAACAAGGTACGGCGACGCGGGGCGGTCGGAGTGGTCGTGTCCGAGGCGCTCGGCACGCAGAGCGTGACTTTGGCTCTGCTAGCCTCGTGATCACCATGCGTGCTGGCACCTGGAGGCCACGCAAGCCTGCCAAACCTTGTCCATTGTGCCGACCTGAGCTCAAATAGGTGCCCTGGGGCAAGGATAGAGCTAGAAGTAGCTCAGATGGCTCGCCCTTAGCCAAAACAGGTTCTGGATAGCATCTTGAGGAGGTTCCAGAGAAGAAATGAATTGGAGATGGAGCCAAAGGACCTGTCTGGGAGATTCTAGGTTGGAAGGACTGCATGCTGGAGAAATTTGAGCAACTTTCAACAAGTTTTGATCGTGGTTCATGTACAAACCACATTCTGGACTAGAAACTTGTTGAGGAAGATGCACTCACATGGATGGGCTTCTGGAGATGAAATTTGGTGTTTGGGGGTTATTTGGTGGTGCCAAGATGCCATAAAAAATTTCATGGCAAATGGACACTTCTAGCTGGTACTTCCTTCACAGTGCGTTGAAATGTCCAGAAGCTTGTCTGACTATTTTTGTTGAAAAATTGCACTGGACTAGGAGACATTTTTGGATATTGTGGAAAGATATAGCTCCTAGTATCTCAGGGATTATTTGGAGAATTTTATGAGTCATGGAAATATAGGTTGCTTCACAAAGGCCAATTCTGTCCAGAAAATAAAAGGAATTTTCTGGGCAAAATTTTATACTACACAATGAAATATTTTTGGGCATTGTGGGAGTAGATGATGTGAAGAAGGTGTGGTATTAATTTGGGAATTTTCTGATCAGCACAGCTATAGGTTGCTTCACAACCCATAGTGAAGATAGACATTTCCAAAGAAGAAAATGAATTGTTTTGAAAGGATAAAAAATTAGGGTTTAGGTCAGAGGGTGTGTGAAAAGATATTGGCAAGGTGTTGAGGGTGTTGGATCATTTAGGAAGAAATTAAAAGAATCCCTCAAGTCCAAAGTCAATGAACCAGATTGAAATTTATTCAAAAAGCAAATAAAACCAGAAAAATATTTGCAAAGAAAAAGTGGCCAAAACCAGGGTGTCACAGTAATCGTCCAAACTCTGTTGTTGAACTGATCTCTTTACTTGTTCTGGTCTTGCAGGGACGAAATGCCACTGGCGGAGAGGCACAAGAAGAAGCCCAGGACCACTAAAGAGGGCGAGAAGGCAATCGGCACCGGTCAAGGCACGAGTTCATCTGAGGTTGCCGGCTCGAGCCCCGCGCGTGAGGTTCACGTGCAGTTCCCGCTAGCGAGCACTACCATCGAGTCTTCAGCAATGGAAACCGACAAGGGATTGGAAAGCAGCCAGCCAGAAGGGGAGCGCCAAGGGGTAGACCCCTTGACGGCCCCCTCGACTTCCAGGCTATCACCAAGATCTTCACTGGCAAGGAGCAGCCCTCCTCCAGAGGAGTCCCAAGAAGGGATCATCCATGAGGAGGACCCTCCGGCAACCGATGTTGCCGGGGACCAAGCGCCGGCAACTAAAGCTGCCGGAGGAAGAACGGCATCCCCTCCACGTGTTCATCAAGGTAACCTTCTTTCCAAACGCACTGGATCCCTTGTCAATCCTTCATTTTTGTTTTCTTGAACTTGATCTGAATCTTGGATTTCTCCTTTCTCCACTTCTTCTCCAACCTGCAGAACCAACCCCTCCAGAAGAGAGGGAAGTATATGTGGAGGAAATCGCGAAGAGCGCCGCTGATGAGGCCGCCATGATTTCCGCCACGGAAGCCGCCGCGTCCGCCACTGAGGAGCCTGTCGTGCCCTCCGGAAGTGCATCTGGGCTCGTCATAACGGACGCTGAGATGGGCGAGGCTGGTGGTGATAAGCCAAGCATCGACGTCTACCCTAGTGCGGTTGATGCACAGGCTCGGGGCCAACCGATCAGCAGCAGGGATCTGAAGCCCCTAGCACATCTGGTGCCGGGGAGCCTACCTTTGATGATGCCATCACGGAGATCTTGGCGCCCTTCTCCAATAGCATCTCAGTACCAGACGGCTCCAATGACGGTGCCGCGGACCTTGCATTCTTGACGGCGATGGCCAACGGCTTCAAGGACGTGCAAGACCGCTATGGCAAGCGCTGGGATAGACTGAACGCACAGCAGCAAGCCGTAGAGTTGGCTAAACAGAAGCTAAAGGAGAAGGTGGAAGAGATCCGCCAATGGTATACGACAAATTCCATATCCTCAAGAGGCAGGAGGAGAAGCTTGATGATGCCAAGAAGGAGGCAGCGACCCTGGACGACAAGTTGATGGAGCGCTAAGCGCAGCTCATCGTCAAGGAACAAGAGCTTGCCGCCCGAGAGGAAGCACTTGCCACCAAGCTACGCGGCAAGGATGAGGAGATCCAGACTCTGCTTGCACAGCGGACCCAAGAGCTAGAGGAGGGCCACAAACAGGCCATCGAGACTCAAGCTGAGGCCCACGCTGCCAAGCTCCTGGAAGTCGTCAAGGCCGCAGAGGCCGCTAAGGCCGCCAGGGTAGAGTTGGACTCCAGGGTACCTAACTTGAAGAGGACCTTGCCGCCAAAGCCCAAGAACTCTCAATGGCCAACAACTCCACTGCTGACCTCAAGTCAAAGCTCGCGACTCTGGAGAAGGATCTGGAGGTTGGCAGGGAAAAGGAGAGGGAGCTGCTGGTAAGCTGGGAAAAGGAGAAAGCTGCGCATGCCGATGCTGCAACTACTTTCGACGAGCACAAGAAGGCCCTGGATCTGTGGACTGGTCGCCAAGCGCCTCATTGCTCAAGTGACCATCATGTATAAGGAGAACCATAGCTTCACCGTCGGCGAGCATGATTCCACAAGCGCCAGCCTCATCCTCTTCTTCGAAGGACTCCTCAAGATACGGAAGAAGCATCATGAAAAGAGGTCCGCCAACTTTGCCAGCGAATCTCGCAAATTCTGTAGCAACGTCGTCTCCAAGATGCTCATCAAGATCATCTGCCGGAACCCTGGAATTCCAAAGCCTTCAAAAGCTTGCCGCCAGGGACGGACACCACAGCTGCCGAAGAAGCCACCGCTCCCCTCATCAGCAAGATTCATCAGGTCTCGAGGACTGAGGGTGATTGCAAGGATTAGCCCCCTTCGCTGTTTCTTGTTGCAAGTGTGGTTCATGTAAAAGACAGATTTATCTTAAATTAGAACTGCACTTGGCTTTGATGTAATATAACTTGTGTTTTGGATGGATGTATGCATGCTATTCTCCTTATTCTATTATGTCTTTGCATGATTTTTGTACCCTACGCTTGGCAGAAACTTGCCGGTGCACGCACTCTTGCCACGAGCGCTTGAGGAGCATGTCCTTAGCAGCCTGCCGGAAGTGCCGCTGCCGGCAAGGTCACGCTTGACGATCACAACGCAACTACTTAGGTTGCCGAGCGGACTCAAAACAAAGTAAGAGCGTAGTCGATCACGACAAGGTTCCTTAGCGTGCAGGTTTCTCATACAAAGGCCAAAATCGTTCAAGGAGAAGTTGCAACTACAACAAAGAATTTACTTCAAAGTTTTGCAACTTAGCTTTTTCTTTGCTGTGCTTCTTGCCATAGGATGATATCTTGAACGTCATTCGGTATCCATACCATCACTCCCCCCAGGAAATTTGCACGCGAGGAACCCTTCTGTCCTTTGAAAAAAAGAAAGAAGAGAAAAGAGGAGGATGGAACCTTGACGATTCGTTAATCATCCTATGCTAGGGAAAATGTAACACAAGGCTGCCTGCAACACATAACAAATATGTACTTGGACAAAGAATTGTGTAACACTTATCTTTATTTATGTGCACGGGATCTGCGCCCGGCTCTGTACAAAGGTTTACATGCCTTGCTGGCAAACTTGTACAAAAGAGGTTGCCGGGCAGCCCGGCAACCGCGCCTTACAGGTAAAACTTGCGAAGATGCTCAATATTCCATGAATTGAGCACCGGAGTGCCATCTTCAGTCTCTAGGCGGACTGTGCCGGGCCTAGTGACTCGTACCACCCGGTAAGGGCCCTCCCACTTCGGCATTAACTTGTTTTGACCCTTTGTGGACTGGATCCGATGAAGAACAAGGTCACCTTCCTCAAGATTCCTGGCGTTCACTTTGTGGCTATGGTAGCAGCGCAAAGCTTGCTGGTACCGTGCAGCACGGACAGTAGCCCGGAAACGATCTTCCTCAAGGATCGTGGCATCATCTTGATCCTCCTCATCGAAGGCCAAGACTCGAGGTGACCCGTATTTGAGTTCTGTGGGGAGCACCGCTTCTGCACCATAAACAAGGGAGAAGGGTGTATGGCTAGTGGCTCAACTTGGCGTTGTTCTGATCGACCAAAGACCCACCGGCAACTCTTCCACCCAGTGCCTTCCACACTTGTGCAGCCTGTCGAAAGTTCTGGTCTTGAGACCACGCAGCACTTCTGCATTTGCCCTTTCTACTTGTCCATTGCTCCTTGGGTGAGCAACAGACGTGTTGCAAATCTTATTTCCAAGCTCTTGGCAATATGTTGTGAAGGCGCGGCTCATGAATTGGGTACCGTTGTCGGTGATGATCCTGTTGGGGACACCAAAATGGGCAACCAATCCTTTGAGGAACTTGATGGCTGGCTGTCCCATCACCTTCCCCACTGGCTCCACCTTAGGCCACTTTGCAAACTTGTCGATTGCAACGTACAAGAATTCAAAGCCCCCGGTAGCACGGGGGAAGGGGCCAACGAAGTCGAGCCCCCAGACCAAGAAGGGCCAGGAGAGAGGGATGGTTTGGAGGGCTTGAGCTAGCTGGTGTATGTCCTTGGAGTGGAACTGGCATGCTTCGCATCTGATGACCACCGCCAAGGCATCTTGAAGGGTTGTCGGCCAGTAGAATCCTTGATGGAACGCCATGCTAACAAGCGCGTGTGACCTAATATGAGAGCCACACATCCCTTCATGCATCTCTTCCAACAACCTCTGTCCATCTTCCCGGCTGATGCACTTCAATTTCACCCCATTTGGTCTCTTTCTGTACAGAATGTTGTCAACAAACTTGTACATCCTTGATTGACGGGCTACTCTTTCTGCGTCCTCTTCCTCATCGGGAAGATCTCCTTTCTGAAGGAACTGGACAGTTGGCTGTGCCCATGCCGGAGCTTGTGGCTCGACGACAAGGACTAAAGGCACTTCTTCCTCTACGGGAGCGCTTGCTTCGACGGCAAGGATCTGGCTTGCCAGAAACTGCGGCTCACCGGCCAAGGGTATCTTGTTGGCAATATACACTTTCTTGGCGGCTGCCGGCAGCTCTACCGAAAAGTAACCACCAACATTTTGCTTTCTCTTCTTCGCCAGCCTTGATGGTGTAACGGATGGCTGAGTCAGATGGAGCACAAAAGTTCCTGGTTCCACAGGCATCTTTTGAGCGGCAAGCCTTGACAGGTCGTCGGCAATCCAATTCTGGGCATGGGGAACGTGCTCTGCTTGCAGACCATCAAAGTGCTCTTCCAACTTCCTCACTTCATCAACGTACGCCTCCATCAAAGGGCTCTAGTAATCCTTGTTGACCTATGTCACCACTAACTGCGAGTCGCCTCTGATAATCAGCTTCCGAATACCAAGGTCGATTGCAATGCGCAGATTGGCAAGCAATCCTTCTTACTCAGTAGTGTTGTTGGTGGCCTGCTCCCTGGGAAAGTGCATCTGAAGCACGTACTTGAGGTGCTCTCCGGTGGGTGCTATAAGCAGCACGCCGGCACTGGCGCCTTTCAGCATGAAGGCACCGTCAAAGTACATGATCCAATCGTCAACAGTTTCCTTGCCGGGGAGAGAGGTCTCTAGAATTTCTTCATATGGCGTTGGGGTCCATTCTGCAATGAATTCCGCCAAGGCTCTGCTCTGAATCGTTGAGGTACCCTCAAACTTCAAATCAAAGCTTGACAACTCCAATGCCCACTCCACAATCATCCTGGCTGCTTCTGGATTTCTCAAGATGCGTTGCAACGGAAAGCGAGTGACGACGGTGACTGGGTGTGCTTGAAAATAATGGCGCAGCTTCCTTGAGCCCATGAGAAGGCCAAAGAGGAGCTTCTGCATGCCAGAGTACCTTGACCTAGCCCCTTGCAGGAGGGAGCTAACAAAGTAGACTGGGTGCTGCACCATCTTCTTCTTCACAACTTGCTGATCTGGTTGGCTGGCTTCCACAATCTCTGGCTTGTCACCACCTGACCTTGCCAGAGAAGATTCCAGCTTGTCGGGTCATGGCTCTATGGCTGCTACCTCCTCCTCATTGGCCTCTCTTTTAGCCACAAGTGCAGCACTAACCACTTGATTCGTTACCGCTAAGTATAGCAGCAACGTCTCTTGCGGCCTAGGCGCAACTAGGACTGGCGGAGAGGACAGGTACTCCTTCAAATCTTGGAGCGCGGCCTCCGCTTCCGGAGTCCAGTTTATTGGACCTGCCTTTTTCAATATCTTGAAAAACGGCAAGGCGCCCTCTGCTGATATGGAGATGAACCTGCTGAGGGTGGCAACGCAGCCGGCAAGATGCCTGACATCCTTGACACGTCTCGGTGCTTCAATCTGCTCAATTGCTTTGATCTTGTCAGGGTTGGCTTCAATCCCTCTCTGAGATACAAATAACCCAAGAATCTTGCCGGATGGAGCACCGAACACACACTTCTCGGGGTTGAGCTTCAAGTTGTGCTTGCGCAAGTTCGCAAACGTCTCTTCCAAATCCTGGATCAAGGTTGACTTGTCTCTGGTCTTGACCACAATATCATCCATATAGGCTTCCACATTTCTGTGCAGCTATGGCTCAAAACCAATCTGGACTGCTCTAGCAAAGGTCGCCTCAGCACTCTTCAATCTGAAAGGCATACGCAAAAAGCAGTATGTGCCACATGGAGTGATGAATGCGGTTTTCTCCTCATCTTCCTTGGCCATAAAGATCTGATGATAACCAGAATAGGCATCAAGGAAAGAGAGTAACTCATAGCCGGCAGTGGAGTCTACAATCTGGTTGATGCGCGGCAAAGGGAAAGGGTCCTTTGGACAGGCTTTATTTATATCAGTGAAGTCTATACAAAGCCTCCACTTCCCATTCGCCTTGCGCACTACGACTGGATTGGCTAACCACATAGGGTGTGGCACTCCTCTGAGTAGACCTACTGCTTCCAACTTCTTGATCTCCTCGGCAATGAATTCTTGCCGCTCCAAGGCTTGCTTCCTAACCTTCTGCTTGACGGGTCTCGCATGATGGCAGACAGCAAGGTGGTGCTCAATTACCTCCCTAGGAACACCGGGGATGTCAAATGCTTGCCAAGCAAACACATCGACATTCGCCCGTAGGAAGGCAACGAGCTCGCTTTCCTATTTGTCATTGAGAGTGGCACTTAAAGAAAAAGTGCCACTCGTCCCATCCTCTCTCGCAGAAACTTGCTTGGTCGCCGGCGCAGAGGCCTGGGATTTCTTGCTCTTGCCGGTAGAGCTCTCTAGTATGTCCTCGACGGGCATGCTGCACTCTAAAGTGTGCTTCCCGGAGTCCATATCAGGGGTCTTGCCGGACTTCTTCTTCATTCCTCCCTCGGGAGCTTTGCCGGCAGGAGCAGGTGACTTGTCGGCAGGTGCTGCCACTGCCTCCTGGTAGAGCTTGTCAACGCAAATGATTGCGTCCTTGTGGTTCGACTTGATGGTGAGGACCCCCATCGGCCCTGGCATCTTGATGGCATTGTAGGCGAAGTGTGACGCGGCCATGAACTTGGCCAGCGCCGGACGACCCAGAATGCCATTGTATGGCAGGGGCATCTTGACGATGTCGAAGACGATCTTCTCCGTTCGGTAGTTAAGGTCGCTGCCGAATGTGACCCACAGCGTGATATGGCCCTTTGGCTTGTTCCTTCCTAGACTGATCCCTTGGAACGTGCCGGTCTCCTCAATATCCTTGTCGGGGATCTGCAGCCTCTTGATCACGTTAGGAGAGATCAAGTTCAAGCTGGCCCCACTGTCAACCAACATCTTCGTTACCCTGAGGTAGCTAATTATTGGCGAAACCAACAACGGCAAACACCTGACCGCAGTAGTGTGATCAGGGTGATCCTCAGCGTCAAAGATGATGGGCGTGTGCGACCACTTGAGTGGCTTCTGCGCTCCCATCACGGGCTCCGCGACATTCACCTCGCGGATCCATTGCTTCAGTTTCCAATGCAAGGAGTGCAAAGATGCACCTCCGTCAACACACATGGTGTCCACTGCGTTCTGGAACTCCATGTTAGACTCATCTTTGTCCTCATCACCATCATCTTGGCCTTGTGCAGCCTTCTCTTTCGGCTGCTTGGCCTTGCCGCGGCGGCCCCCTCGGCCACCATGGTTCTGCTTGCCGGATCCACCAGCACCATCCTGGCCCTTCTCCTTGTCGCGCTTCTCGTACTCTTGCTTCTGCTTCTCGGCAAGTTGCTCCACTTGCCGGCACTCCTGGAGGTTGTGGCCCTTGGTACGGTGGATCTTGCAGTATGACCCACCGGTCTTGCCGCTCTTGTCGCCTGCCGCAGCGTCCTGGCAGTCAGCGCATCTGGCAACCTCCTTGCCGGGGCTTTCTACCTTGGACTTCTTGGCGGCATTGGCATCGCCGGGGCTCTCAATTGCCATCACTGACTTGCCTTTGCGCTTCCGGCTCTTCTTCTGCGGGGTCGATGGGTCGTCTGCGTCGTTGTATTCAGAATCGAGATCGGCGCCAGCATCTTCCCCTGGGAGTCGCCTCCCTTCCTCAGCACGTGCACACTTGTCCGCCAAGGTGTACAACTCATTGATGGTCCTGACCTTCACAATATTCATCTCAGACCGCATTATGTGATTGCGCACATTCATATGGAATGCCGTGCAAACAGCTGCGGGATGAACATCGGGGATGTTGTGGTGCACATGGTTGAACCTCTGTATGTACTTGCAGAGGGTCTCGCCATCTCTCTGGGGGATCACATGCACATCGCTCTCCTGACCAGGGAGCTTGTGGCCACCCTGGTAGGCACCCACGAATTGATGGCATAGATCCGCCTAAGAAGAAATGGAGCCCTCCAGCAAGTTCATCAACCACGATCTGACATTGGGCCTAAGCACCAACGGAAAGTAGTTGGCTAAAAGCTTGTTGTCACGCCCCCCGGCAGCCTGCACTGCGATGGTGTAGATGCCAAGGAACTCTGCTGGACTGAACATACCGTCGTACTTGTCGGGAAGCTCAGTTTTGAAGGGGCGGGCAAACGGCTAGCTAACTTGACGCAGATCACGAGTAAATGCTGGGCAGCCCACCTCATACGGTAGGCACCAAGGATATCCTAGTGCTGGCACATATGCTGCCGGCCCGGCACGGTCGTCTGATAGACGACGTGCTTCCCGGCGCTGCTCAATCTTCGTACGAGCGTCCTCTTCGCGCCATTCGTGGAGCACTTGGCGCTGGTCTCGGCGGCCCCACGGATCTGTCGATGCCATGGACATAGTGTCCTGGTCATCCGATCGGCGAGCTTGCCACCATGGTGGTTGTTGGCGTGGAGGCGACTTCACCGTTGGTGCACCATCTCCGGCATGGCAGCCAGATGGCCCTGCCGGCACTGTAGGTGGTCGTCTGGAGGGGCCCACATCTTGTGTTTTGCCGGGATCGGCAAAACTGATGAGGCTCTGAATGGTGGCCCTCCATTCTTCCATCTTGTCTGGGGCTGGCGGGAAGTTCAAAAGCATTTGAACTCGCGCCATAGCCTCTGCCGCCGTGGTAGGCATGGCGGGAAACACGGAACGGGATGGCGTTCGACTCCTAGCCTGACGTGGTGGGAAACACGGAGGGAGCTCTTCGCGTACCTGCTGCCGCGGCACATGTTCACCAACGGGTTGACGTGGTGGTGGTGGAGCCTGAGCATCATGAGGACAATGCTAAGGGCCGGCTTGACGCCGTCCAGGACCACCAGCGCTGCGGGGAAGTGTGGCACGCCCATCTTGCGATGGTCGCTGCACACGTCCCGCCGCAGCGTTGTTGGACGTCGCCGCTCTGTCCTTGGATGTCGCGGCGGCGGGGTCCTAGTTCACACCGGTCCGAATTGTAATACTGGGATGATCATGCTCACCCGCGGGTTGTTGGAGTTGGCCGTCCGCGCCATCTCTGGTGTGCTGACTATGATCGCCGGCACAGTGGTGATGCTGGACACCCGCACCGCCGGTGCCTCCTGCCCCGGCCATCCCAACTGTAGCGCCCGCATCGACTATGCCGCCTGCGCCATCTCCAGAAGCCTGGGAAGGCAGCTTGGAGGTGGTGGGAGCCGTCGTGGCTCCGGTCTTCTTCTTCGGCGCCATCGATGAAGGTGATGGAGCCGGTACTCAAACTACGAACACTGATTCATAATATAAGATCCCCTGCCTGGCGCGCCAAAGATGTCGTGGGGAAACAATGATCTATGGGATTGAGAGGATCCGTTTGCGGTTCGAAAGTGGGATCTATATACTACAAAGAGCAGGGCTAGTAGATATGAGCACAGGCAATGAGTTATCCAGGTTCGGGCCGCTGTGAGCATAAAACCCTACTCCTGTTCTAGTAGTTTGATTGTATGTGAGCTCAAATGTTACAAAGAGCGTAGCTTGCCGGCAAGGTGCACCGAAAGTGCAGCTAGAATGTGTGATTGAGCTAAGAGTCGATCATTCCAAGTGTATCCGTGGGCCTCCTTTTATAGGCCAAGGGGTTACCACAGTGGCTAATACGGTCATTTACAGGGTATGAATAGTGACTTGCACCGTCACCACGTGTATCTCCAAACGGGGTAGGACAAGCGCATTAAATGCACTGTTAGGTGCTACGTCGGGGAGGTGAGGCTTCGGGCAAAAGATCTGTACCACCGGTCCTGGCGCCCTCCTGTAATCTTGACACGTCCCAGGGACGGGTGTCATTAAAGTTAATCCTGGTGTGGCATGCTGACACATGCCTTGGCCAGCTATGTTGACTGCCTGCCCGCTCAACACCTATCATTCATGCTTATCGAGCCAATGATGAGGTGGAGCGGTAACGGGACAGAAACGAGCCTGCTGGCACGGAGCTTGCCGGGCCTTTGCTTGCCGGCAAGGAGCTTGTCGGCAACCAGAGTCTTGGTCTTCACCTTGCCGGTACAAAGCTTGCTGGCAAGGGCAATGTTGATCTTCAGTACTAGAATAGTACTTCTCGATGACCTGTCTTGAGGTCTTCTTCATGGTCTTGGTTATTGAGTCTTGAGTCATAGTTATCCTCCATCAAGCCCTTGCCGTTAGGAAGGCTGCAACTGCCTGTGCACAAGTCAGGGTATGAAGGCACCCATGTCTTAGTACACTGACAATTAGCACTTCGTTATCGCCTGATGGCTCCTCCGAACGCCGAGGCGCGGCTATGAGGAGGTTTAGGCCTCCTTTGGCAACTTGCCTCGTCACCTAGTAGTCACGAAGGCTGCGGGTGGGGCTGGTGTTCAATTGGACGGAGTGGATCGGGCATGGCTTATCTAGGAGGCCATCGGGGGCGGTCCTAGATCGGTCCGCGGGTTTCTTCTTTTTCCGAAGCCACGTGACCACCACGTGTTGATCATTGGATTCGTGATGAGGTGTGGCCCTGTCGCGTTTCAAGTGGTTGCTGCAGATCGAGTCTGTTTGTCTTTCCTGGGCCAGCCAAGTGTCTTTAATGGCGCAGAATCTTGACACTAGACCAGACAGTTCCGATAGTGTTCGGATACATCGGCGGGTGAGAGCGTTCGAAACGCCCTGGTCCCTACAGCCGCGCTAAAAGGCTGCTATTATCTCTGAGTCCTGGTAATCTGGTATGTCGTCTTTGACAGACAAAAACCGGGCCCAGAAGCGCCTGATCGACTCGTCGGGCAGCTGTCGTATGTAGGCTAGATCCCAAACATCGGGTGGGCCCGATCTATCAGGACGATATTCGGTGTGGGACGTTTTTGGGGTAGGAACCTCGACCTCCATAGGCCGAGGGCTTGAAGCTTCTACACTTTTGTCCTGTGAGGGACATGCAACCGCCGGAGAGGCCAAACCAATCAGGAGATCCGACTTTCTAGTTGCTTCCAGCTGGTCGCTGTCGGAGTCGCTTTCCAGAAAGTACCTCAACCCTTCGCTCTTTATGGAGACTTCGGCCGGGGCATCTGAGGTGACTGGGATCGTTCCTTGCTCATAAAGGAGAGGGAGTGGTCCGGCGATGAGGGTTTCGGGCATAGAAATAGTGCCCTGGGGGTTGGAGTCGTTGATCAACGATCCCATCGATCTTTTGTTGATCTCACGGCAGAACTCTCAATGAAAGCACCAGTGTCGGTGTAAAAACCGGCTGACCTCCGGGTAGGGGGTCCCGAGCTGTGGATCTCGGATCAATGGTAAGAGAGACAAAGGAGATAATGTTTACCCAGGTTCGGGCCCTCTCTATGGAGGAAAAACCCTACGTCCTGCTCTTGTTTATATTAATGATGGAGTATCGAGTACAAGCTTGGTCTACCTCAAGATCATAATGAGAAGTCTAACCCTAGGGCTAGGTGAATGGTAATTGTGATTCTGTGTGCTCTACAGGCTAAACCCTTCGGCTTATATACATGCCAGGCAGGGGCATCTAGGGTTACATAGTCGGTATCCAGGGATGCGTATGGAGGCGGCAGGAGATATCTTGGGGTACACTCCAAGTCTTCGGCAGATGCAGTCTTGATCACGTCATGGCTTCCGGAGTCCATCTGGATGAGAACAGGGCCTTCAGGCCCAGCCCGAGGACTATGGACCGACTAGGTTGGTACCCTCTAGTCCAGGACACCGTCACCGCGCGTTGGTGTGAGAGAACTGGTCCGTGCATGCGCCGCTTCTCTTCGTGTACTATGTACTCCACCTAGAGTATGATATATACGTGTGAGACGTCTGAGTTTCAAAAAAAAGTGTGACGTCTTTTATTTTTTAGAAGTTCCGAGGGAAGGGTGTGAAGAGCACATATATGTGTGTGACGTCTACCTACAGATAGATGGTGTGTGCGAGTAGTCTTGGGAGAGTCGTGAAGGTGCGTGTGTGTGTGAGAGAGGGAGGGTTAACGTGTCAATGCAATGCCTGTGTCCGTAAATCATATCTGGAGAATGTTCACCACAAGCCGTTTCCTGGCGAACGCCCAAAGAACCGTCAGATCTGCATCCGCTGGTGGCACTTTTGCCATGGCATTTGACAGAACAGCCACTCCTCCGACACATAAAACTTCCACGTGAGCATTCGCAACTACCGTATGCTCCCTTCCTTCCAAATATAGTGCATATAGCTTTATTGTAAATTCAAACCTCACAAACTTTTACCGAATTTTCGAAGAACAACATGCACATATAGAGTACCCAGCATATATCATTTCATTCATCATCGAGAGATATCTATAGAGATGGGGGAGGAATATACGAGTGTGTGTTCGATAAAGAGGGGCCGTATGTGTGTGTGTGTGTGTGTGTGTGTGTGTGTGTGTGTGTGTTGTGATAGAGAGCAAGAGACATCGTAGGATTGAGTCCTCTAACTAAGGAGAGAGAAAGAGCAATCAGGGATCCAGAGAGAGAAGAAATATAGTGTGTGTGATATAGTCAAATATTTGAAATAACTCACCGTTTTTCATAAGAAAATGAATAAGAGATCATGGTATTTGTAATCCATGCAGATATAATGCAGATATGCATGTTGTGGTTGTGGACATACTATACTATTACCATATATACATTTAACAAGCTCAAATTCATTTGAATCTTAGATACCCATGCCATCGTTTGACCATGTTTTGTCCATGGAGTTCAATTATTTGAGATAATGTTTGTCTTATGTGGTTGAAATCTAAATTGGGTTACATCATTACCGAGTTTGGCGAATATTTAAATAATGTTTGCCGAGTTTCACCTTCCAGGGATTTCAACACAACACATCGTCAGACGGAACATGGCATAACGGAGATGCCACGTGACACTATAGTTTGCCGAGTTCTACTTGGCTAAACTCGGCAATGCACAATGAATATACATAAGCCACGTGGCAACACTTATATATTGCCCAATACAAAAATTCTACTGAGTTCCTTCGGTAGAAGAACCGGGCAAATATTTTGCCGAGTTCTAAACTCGGCAACGTCCCATCGAGTAAGGACTCGACGCGTGGCACTGCTCTATTGCCGAGTGCCACACTTTGCCAAGTTTGTTAGCCAAGTCTCCGTTAGCCAAAACTCTGCAAAGAAAGACCGCCGTATCACCTACAGCAATTTCAAGCCTCCTTTGGTGTGGAGGAATATCATAGGAATTCTATACGATAGGATTTTTATAGGAATTTTTCCTTTAGAGACATTTGGTTCATAGGAATGGATTCCTATACTCCACATTTCATAGGAAAATAAACATTAAGACTCAATGGAAAATTCATATGATATGAACCAAATGACATATCTTTTCCTATCCCTACTCATAGGATTTGAGATACGTGTCATCTCTTTTCCTACAACTTTCATATTCCGATAATATTCCTACCCTGTGAACCAAAGGAGGCTGTGGGTATATCAAAATGCAGGACACAAGCGTCATTGCCTTTGGGTCGAACCTATGTCTACAATTTTTTGTACGTATATCTCCCCTACTCCGTCCAGCTTACTGCGGACAAGGTGGGGCTTTGTGATTTGACGCCTCATTTCTCATTTACTAGTACTGTGGAGCTATGATCGGGGTGCTTCCCCCGCTGCACTGAACTGTAATTTGGTGCATGGCACGTGGACCAAGATGGTTGATGTCCCACATGTCGGCGAAAGGCGTGCTGTTAGTGTGTCGCCATTTCGTGTGCGGACTGACCCTGTGGAGTTGCGACACCAATGCGACAAGCGTGCTGGAAGTGTGCCACCTTTCGTTTTGAACTATAAAGCGTACCACTTGGTTTTGCTCCTTGATGCGATCTATACATATATCGATTATACTGATCTAAAAAGATATCTAGATTAGTAAAAAGGAGGTGCTTTTGCCGAGCGGTGGGCGGGGGAGCTTGGCATGTCGGTTTGCTAACATGCAGTCACACGTGTCAGTGATGTACCAGGCCGATGCGCGTCCCTCATGAGGCAGAACAATGGCAGAAGCAACATGTGGTTTTCTTGAAGAAGATGATGGAGAAGCCGATTCAGCGCAGAGTGAAATGATGGTTGCTTCGTCCGTCCAACTTATACTGCAGGAAAGGTGCGGCTTTCTGATTTGACGCCTCATTGCTCATTACTACTGCGGCGCCACGTCCGGGGTGCGTCCCCCCTGCTGTTCTGCACTGTTATTTGGTGCATGGCACATGGACCCGGATGCTAGATGTCCCACATGTTGGCGAAAGGAAGTAGAACATTTATGAAAGTGAGCGTCTCCTCTCTTACGATGGAGGAGTACAAGACATGGCAGCCCAGTGTACTGTAGTATGTAGTAGTAGTCTTGTAACACTTGGTTTTGCTGCTTCACGTGATCCATCGATACAAAACCAGATTAAAAAGGCGAGGGCGGGTCTTTTCCTGCACGGTAGGTAGGGGAGTTTGGCATAGTCAGTTTGACAGAGAGAGCGAGAGAAAGATGTGAAATGCTTGAATGTGTAGTGGGCCCTTTCTTTCTTTCTTTTTTGAACTGGTCCCTTTCAGATCACTAGATGATACTAGCCCCGTAGCCCGCATATTGTTGAGTACATTTCAATGCAATTTTAATGTACATGCAACATGAATAATTGAAATAACAATATGTTCCGGCCCGCCGCTCAACGTGCATTGGCAAGGCATATCAGTAACATGTGGGACTGCATGTGAGCAAACCGACGATGGGCCAAGCTGTCAAACTCCCCCGCTTATCGCACGGGAAAAGCCCCGCCCTAGCGTTTTCAATCGTTATTTCTATCTATCATCGCGCCAACGTGCAGAACCAAATGTTACAACTTACAAGTTCAAAATGAAAAGCCTGCTGCATTCGCGTCGCACCCCCGCACGCTCGGTCCGGCACGCCGCACAAGCTAGGGAACGCTTGTTGTCTTGCATTTTCACGGACATCTGGGACCGTTGTTGAGCAAACCGACTATCGGCAAACCCTCACCCCGCCCGCCGCGTGTCGGCTGAGTTAGAGCAACGAGGAGGGAGAAGTGCTAGCTGTAGCATGGACTCCAAGAAAATTGGTGTCTGATGGGACTCATACAGGTTTTGTCAGGCCTGTTTCTGGATTAAATCACGGAATAGCCTCAAGTCACACCAGCCCCAAGATCAGAACAACTGGTGGACTCCCTTGATATAGATAACCAGTACATACATAATATTACACAAGGTTGAGCCAGAGTGCTCAACATTTATTACAGACTTGTCATTATATGATGGTGGTGGTATAAGACAGTGGTGTGGTGATATTACAACACTGATACAATAAAGTAAAGCCAAGCGTCAGTGTGAGGCTTGACTATTTTATTTGTGGGGTGGAAGCACTGCGGATGATACACGTGGTAGACTCCAAGACCACAAGTTGACTGACTGGGAACACCTCTAAGTGTCGGGCTCGCTAGCGCAGTCTTCCTCCACAAGATCGTCTTCTTCCATGTCTGGCCAAATTAACAAGCCAGGTACAAGCCAATGAGTACGCTGGAATGCACTCGCAAACATTATGAACAAAAGATATACCGAATGCATATGTTCATGATGGACTAAATTATATGCATATGCTGACCAAAATTAAAGCATGGCATGATAAATATCAATACGGTGTGGATGGTTAAATATAACATTTTAGTAATGAACCAAGAAAATAAAATGGAACATCGGGCGTTGGACTGCCCGAGGAATTCAAAGAAAAATGCCAAATGGGTGTCTAAATGCGACGCCTCAAGAGGTCTTGAAAAGAAATGCCAAACGGGTGTCTGAATGAGATGCCTCGAGAAGTCTTGAAAAGAAATGCCAAACGGGTGTCTGAATGCGACGCCTCGAGAGGTCTTGAAAAGAAATGCCAAACGGGTGTCTGAATGCGATGCCTCGAGAGGTCTTGAAAAGATATGAGTACCCAGGTGGCATAACCATCCCAAGAGATACTCAGAAAAAATAGAAATGAGTATCCAGGTGGCATAACCAACCCAAGAGATACTCAAAAAAAATAGAAATGAGTATCCAGGTGGCATAACCATCCCAAGAGATACTCAGAAAAAATAGAAATGAGTATCCAGGTGGCATAACCATCCCAAGAGATACTCAAGGTTGCACATAAGAGAAGAAGGTTAGTCCACAATAATATTCATGTTGACAATAATATTCATGATAGCATCAGTATTGACAATAATCATCCTGCAAGAATGAATCATGCTCAATTTTAATTATTTCCTTTGAAGACCGACACCGGGACCGACACTTGACCCCTCCCAGCTAACGTCCTTGACCGCGGACATGACTACTCGAATAGGTTTAACTCTGTAGAGGTTGTACTCTTAACCCACAAGTATAGGATTTCTTTAGTCAACCCCGAAACATTGACTAATTCTGATCACGGTTTTTGGGTTGAAAATACACCTGGCCAACACACACCAGATTAACTTTCCGGATGCCAGGAATCACCCAAAGCATCATTCAAGAAAAACTCTAAGACGGGGAGACCGCCGTCTCGAATAGCATGGGATCACAATTTATAACGCGCTAAATACAAGGGGTGCCCCCTTCTTGGCCCAGCCGGATACACCCATGCCCCTGACCCTATGACTCGCATTAGTCCATGGCCATGGAACCCTCATCACGGCCCCTCTATGTACTGTGTACTCGGAAAGGGGTTAGCAACTTACTAAGCCATACTCCCCTCGCGGGAAGACAAGTGGCAGCACGATTTTTAGCTAGGCTTGACGGAACAAGACTCGATCTAGGCCGACTCAGGAGGTTTTATTATCATGACTGGCATGCTTCACATGCCACAGTGACACCACCGTGTCACGATGTGATCCATGCCCACCGGCACAACATAGACGGGGGTTATACCCCTGATTTCTCACAACTTCATCCAAGTTAGAATGGTTCTTAAGTGTATGCAAGAAATGCACAAAAGTGATATGACCATGCAGGTACTTGCTATCCACTACATATCCGGTGATCATTTCAACTTATGCAAACATGCATGCAAACACCATATCCCAAGTTCAAAAATGCTTGCCTTGATCAAAATAGGCAGAAGGTGATCCCTTGAAATTTTCGGCAAAGTTTCCCTCCTCGTTTTCTATAAAATAAGAATTCAAATTCAAATCAAAATTTTTGTGACAGCACAAAAAGTTGGCTCAAAATATTGTTAAATAAATACTAAAAAAAACTGAGTAAAAAAGAATTTTTTTCGAAAAAGAATCAATTGAAAAGGAGTTATGGTTAAAAAGTAATAAGGGTTTTAAAACCAGGGACCTTTCTGCAAATAAAATTCTTGCCAACGGGTCCCTGAGCAGTGAAACAGAAAGCGCCTCGGGCGAGAGTATGCTTTCCATTTCAGAAGACGTAAAGAGACAGAAGACATTTTCGAAATAACCAGAAAAGAATAAAACAATGACGGGTGGGCCCCACCCGTCAGGTTTGAAATTTGAACGCGCCTCGCGCGCGTGTACAGAGGGGGTGCGGTGGTCACCGGTGGCGATCGCCGGCATTTCAGAGGATGGCGATGATATGAACGTGCTTGGGGAAGTGTTGCGCATCGGTGGGTGGTGGTGGTGGTCACCGACGAGCACCGTGGTGACGGCGGTGTCAACTCCGGCGGACGGCGGCGTCGGGTGGTGATGGATCTCGTTGGGAAGGGCTCCAGACGTCAAATTGACGCGCGGAATGGATGAAGTGGTGTACCAGAGGCCTACTGACAGAATTTGAGAGGTGGAGGTGGACGAACGGCGATGTGGTGTTCTCGGTGGCAGTGGCGGATCGGGCGGCCGGAGTCGGGGAAGAAGACCTCCCCGAGGTCGTCCGAGTCCTCTGGGTGGCGACTGGGAGTGGGTGGAGGTGTGGTGAGTACTGAACGGAGCTCAGGGGCTCCTTTTATACGCGAGGCGTAGGTGACCGAGGCGAGGCGGATCACGGTGGAGTAATTCCGGCCAGTGAGGTAGCTACGGGCGGTGGGCGTGGTCGGCAGGATTAGATGTGGCCGGTGGAGTTCTCTCAACGCGCCAGCACGTTCGTATTCGAGCTTCATCGACTCCTCCATAGTGAGCTTCCCGTACGGCCATGGCGGCGGTGTCCATCTCCAGCGACTAGTAAGTGGGGTTGCTGGTGGTTTGGGCAGCGGTCAGGCGACGCAGAGAGGGTGCCGCGTGGAAGGGAGTTAGGAGAGGACATTGAGGAGGAGTGATGGTGGTTGTTGGTGGCTGTGCTGATTCTCTCGGCCGCCGTGGCTGAGAGCAGCGGCCGTTGCACCGGCCTGCCACTAGCCTGTCGTCGGCGAGAGGCTGACGAAGGGGTCCGGTGGTGAAGCATTGATGATCAGCAGCGACGGCATCATGGAGGAGAGGAGAAGAAGTGGAGTGCACGGCATCGATTTCCCCTCTGAACCTCTCTCTGAATTTTCTGAAATTTTTGATAGTGACGAACAGTGCACATCAAGTGTTTGATGAAATGTGTGACTACCTGATTTTTTTCAAACTTTTTCACAAAACCCCTTTGGTTTTATTTGCAAGTTGTTGGTTTTGGAATCAAATCATTTGACTTTGGACTTGAGGATTCCTTGGATTTCTTCTTAAGTGATCCAGCACCCTCAACATCTTGCTAAAATCTTGCCTCATACCCTCTGATCAAAACCCTAATTTCCATTCTCTCAAAATAATTCAATTATCCCTTTGGATATGCTCATTATCAATATGGGTTGTGAAGCAACCTACTGATTTGTTGATCAGAAAAATTCCAAATTAATCCCAAATATTCTTGGGATCATCTACACCCACAATCTTCAAAAATATTCCATTGGCCAGTACAAAATTTTGTCCAGAATATTCCTTTCATCTTCTGGACAGAATTGACCCTTTGTGAAGCAACATATATTTCTAGGCCTCAGAAAATTCTCAAATAATTCCCTGAGGTACTAGGGGTCATATCTTGCCACAATATCCAGGAACATCTCCTAGTCCAGTACAAATTTCCAGAAAAAATATTCTACCAAGCTTCTGCTCATTTCAGTCCTTTGTTAAGGAAGTGCTATCTAGAGATGTCCATTTGCTCTGAAATTTTTATAGCATCTTCTACCCACCAAATAACCTCCTGAAACCAAATTTCAGATTCAGGAGCCAACCCATGTGAGTGCAACAACCTCATCAAGTTTCTGGACCAGCAAAGTGGTTTACACATGAACCATGTTCAATACTTGATGAAAGTTTCTCAAATCTTGCCAGAGTGTAGTCCCTCCAACATCGATCACACCAGACAATTCCATTAGCTCCATTCACAACTCATCTTCTCTCCAGATCTCTCCCAAGTTACTAACAGGAAACTGTTGTCGATGCTACCACTCAGCTCAGTTTGTATCTAGTCGATTCAGTGGCACATGGAGGCTGTGTGAGATAAGGTCGACGCGTTGGACAAAGTGTGACAGCCTTGCGTGGCCTCCAGCCGCCAGCAGCCGTGGTGAGCACGACGATGGCATGCCTGTGCATGCGCTCCAGGCACCGTCAGCCACGGGCTTCGTCAGAGCGAGACACCCGCGTAGCCGTACCTTGGCCTCGCTCGCCGACGACCTCTCCGTTGTCCACCTGGCCGCTCTGGAGTCTTCTCCTCGCCGGAGAAGCCCTCACCGGCCGCCACTGTGGTGCCCGTGCTATCATTGTGGCCTCGCTGGCCGTCTTCTTCCCCGCGTGCCGCCACTGCGCGCATTAACTTCCCCTGCCCTACTCCATCACGTCGCCCGCGCCGCACCAGCCAGCTCGCCGTCCTTGTCGCGGTGACGTGGCCACAGCGCCGCCCGGTTTGGGAACCTCCCCCTCCGCCTATAAATAGCCCACCCAGCTGCTCCCAGCTCCTCATCACCCTTCCTCCACCTCCAATCGCCCCCCAGTGTGCCGAGCCAAGGCCGAGAGGCCCTCTGGCCTCGTAGCTCGCCGGAGTTCTGCCGCCAAGCAAGCTCCGCCACTCACCGCGCTACACTCCACCCCAGCCTCGACCGACTCCACCCTCAAGCTCAGCAAGTTCCCGTGACCCTGCCCGACCTCTCCCCTGGCCGGAACACCGCCAGAATCGCCAACTCTGACGACAACCGAGAGCAGCCGCTGCCGGAGAAGAACAGGGCGACGCCGTTAGGCCATCTCCGAAGACGCTGCTAGTACAGGGAGGACCGCCGTCGAGTGCTCGTTCCAACTGTCGGGGAACGGAGCATGAATTTCAAAAAAATTCCTACGCTCACGCAAGATCTATCCATGGAGATGCATCACTACGAGAGGGGAGAGTGTGTCTACGTACCCTCGTAGACCGCTAGCGGAAGCGTCTTACAACGCGGTTGATGTAGTCGAACAATCCTTCGAGCTCCACCGATCGAGTACCGAACATACGGCACCTCCGAGTTCTACACACGTGCAGCTCGGTGACGATCCTCGCCTTCTTGATCTAGCAAGATGTTGAGGAAGTAGATGAGTTCCGTCAGCACGACGGCGTGGCGACGGTGATGGTGAAGTGATTCCGGCAGGGCTTCGCCTAAGCTCTCCGAAAATATGACCGAGGTGGAAAACGGAGATCAGGGCACCGCACACGGCTATGGGACAATTGTGTTGTTCCGGGTGCTAGCCCTGCCCCTCTATTTATATGTTGAGCCCTGGGGTCGAAACTTGGAGAAAAAACCTCCTCAAAGTCGGTTTGGCCCGCAAGGCAAGAGTCCTACTCGGTTTCCAGGAACGCGTACAAGCGGTAGTACCGCTTACGAGCGGTAGTACCGCGTACAGCGGTAGTACCGCTTACGAGAGGTAGTACCGCTTAAAGCGGTAGTACCGCCTACGAGCGGTAGTACCGCCCCAGGCCTCCGCAAAACTTCCTTTTGCACCTTCCCAAAACCTCGCGGGCTTTACCCCTTGACCCAAATAAAGTGTTCTCGTACCCGAACATTTCGGGAAACATCCGAAACTCCTTCCGGTGAATTCCGGAACCCTTCCGGAGACCAAACACTATTATCCCATATATCAATATTTACCTCCGGACTATTCCGGAGTTCCTCGTCATGTCCGTGATCTCATCCGGGACTCCGAACAACATTCGGTCACCAATCACATAACTCATATAATACTATATCGTCATCGAACCTTAAGTGTGCGGACCCTACGGGTTCGGGAATGATGTAGACATGACCGAGACGACTCTCTGGTCAATAACCAACAGCGGAACCTGGATGCTCATATTGGTTCCTACATATTCCACGAAGATCTTTATCGGTGAACCTCATATGTCAACATACATTATTCCCTTTGTCTGGCGGTATGTTACTTGCCCGAGATTCGATCGTCGGTATCCAATACCTAGTTCAATCTCGTTACCGGCAAGTCTCTTTACTCGTTCCGTAATACATCATCTTGTAACTAACTCTTTAGTCACGGTGCTTGCAAGGCTTCTGTGATGTTGTATTACCGAGAGGGCCTAGAGATACCTCTCCGATAGTCGGAGTGACAAATCCCAATCTCGATCCAAGCCAACTCAAGAAACACTTTCAGAGATACCTATAGTGCACCTTTATAATCACCCAGTTACGTTGTGACGTTTGATACACCCAAAGTATTCCTACGGTATCTGGGAGTTGCATGATCTCATGGTCAGAGGAACGTGTATTTGACATAGTGAAAGCAGTAGCAATAAACTGAACGATCATATGCTATGCTAATGGTTGAGTCATGTCCATCACATCATTCTCCTAATGATGTGATCCCGTTATCAAATGACAACTCATGTCCATGGTCAGGAAATCTTGACCATCTTTTGATCAATGAGCTAGTCTAGTAGAGGCTTACTAGGGACTCAGTATTTGTTTATCTATTCACACATGTATTAAGTTTCCGGTCAATACAATTCTAGCATGAATAATAAACTATTATCATGAACGGGGAAATATGATAATAATAAACACTTTATTAATTGCCTCTAGGGCATATTTCCAACACCATCCCCGTAGTCGCCTGATCTCGCCGCCGTCGCTATCGCCGGTGATCGCCGTCGGTGAGCCGCCTCGCTACTGTTTCCCCTCTCTCTCTCTGTTTAAACCCAGCCTGGCCCCACCTGTCAGCTTCCCACCTCGCGCGCCGAAGCGGTATGAGTGGAAGCATACTCGAGGAGTACGTCTTCGACGTGGCCGCTGGAGATTTGTCTATTTTTCAGTTTAATTCATTTTTTAACCCAAATTTTGACCAGAAACTTTGACCGTCTCTAACTTTTTATCCACAAGTCCAAATCAATTGATTCTTTTCGCTATGGTTTTGTCTTGAGCCCCTTTATTTCCAGACCAAAGTTAGTTTTTTTCTCACATGTACAGAATTTCTGGTTAACAGAAATGTATTATGTGACATTTTCTTTTGTTATTTAAAAATATTTTCAGAGGGAAGTCACTTTGGATTTGAAGACCAGGAGTTTGCTAATACTCCACTTGAGCAAGGCAAGCCACATCATCCATTGCATAAGGCAGAGCAATAGTATTGGCTTTTTAATGGATTATATTGCATTTAATTTAATTTAAATATGCTAAGTTCCATATGGTTGGTATTTTGCACGAATTCAACATAGTTAAATATAACCAGTAACTTTATATGCTAAATTCACTTTAATGGTTGATCACGTGCCACCGACCCGGACTTATCCGTGCAGCCACATCTGCCGGTATGGGATGGCCTTAACTTGGTCTGACCGCGTGCTCTTTTACCGGTACCACCAAAGAGGGGAGGTTATGCGTGCGTGCTGCCCTGATCAGGTAGGCGACGATAACCTCGTGAGCCCAAGTTGAGTTATTTGCCGGCGTCCCCGTTCGGGACAGTTTAGTTGGCCACAACGGTGGCAGGTGTCAGGAGTGACACAGGGGCCACCCAGGGCATGACTCGGACGGGGGATGATTGTCGGTGGTACGATAGAGGAGTTACGGGTTAGACAAGTTTCGTTGGACGAATGTCCATGGTGTGGGTAACATGCGCAACCTCTGCAAAGTGTATGAATCTATTCGAATAGCCGCGTCCACGGTATTGGACACAGTCCGCACTAGGTCACACTGTGTGGTCAACCATAACAATGATAATAATGATGGAAGAACTGGTCTCATGCTCAGAAGTGACCGATGGGTCACGAGTACTCCGGGTGTCAGGGAGTGAACCCGGAAGAGAGTAAGTGATAGCCAACAATAGCAAGTGAGCATTTTAAATGTTTAACATGATCATTGCCCTGCTATTGTTTGCTGCACTATTTTGGCTGCTGTGAGCTTGCGAGTACATTCCAAGTACTCACCTGGCGTGTCATGCCAGATGCAGGAGAAGCCGGTGATGGAGATCTTGATGGTTCATGCTACGCTAACTAGGTCGTGTCCCAGCAGTGTCCCTATGAGATGGAGTTTCCCACGCGATGTTCCGCTATGTTGTAGTCTTTCCAGTAGTACTGAGGCTCTTGAGATGTTTTATAAATAATGTAGATACTGTCATAGCACGAGTAGTGCTTCTGGCCTCGTTATCCAATGTAATATCCGAGTTGTACCTGTACCATATTAATAAAGAACAGTTCTGTTCTGTTCCAAGTTGTTGTGTGTTTCCAAAAGACATGATCTCTGGGTTGGGAACACAGGGTAAACCGGTCCTCTGAGCCGGGGTGCCACAACGCTTGGTATCAGAGCCATGCTGACTGTAGGACACCCTAGTTAACCCCGCGCTAGAATCCCGATTAGTGTAGAGTCTTGGTGTGTCTTGCTTGTTGCATTTGCCTGTTGCATAGCATGTATTTCGATTCATTTGTTTTACTAACTGCTGGACTGATGAGTGTAGATGGCACCAGTTCTGTACCACTACAACCATGAGCCAGCACCGTTCACCTTTCTAGTACTACTTCGCAGCGTCTGGCTTCGACTGTACCCCAACAGCGAAGACCCAGTGTACCAGGTGTTCCGAGAGAAGCTTGCGGATTCGGTGTTCGAGTATCATGCCGAGGCTTTCCTAACTGCAAGTTCGGAGATCGGCAGCTACTCCCGTTCCTCCAAGGGCGGAACTGCTTCTACTCCCGATCTGGTGATCCAGTTTGCTACGATGGAGGCTCTAACTGACTTGCGCTTCCACGAGGTCAAGATGCAGACACACCAAGGTTTCTTTCACTACCCCACTCTGTCGCCTATGACAGGGCGAGTCCTTTTTGCACCTGTTGATCCGACGAGTGATCGTGCGACTGGTGTTTTATCTCGTTATCTGAACGCCAGTTATCATATGATCATTTCCTAAGCCGAGTAGCTATCTCGTGTCCAAGAGGCACTTGCAGCTGCTACTGCGGCACAGTCTCCTCCTCCTCCTACGTTCTCACCTATGTATACACCGTCTGTTCCACCTCCACGTATGCCTGAGACTCCTTCTAGCTCGTTCGGACCGCCAGGCTTTTCGTCTGGTAGCCGACGTGAGACCCCAGCTGAGTGGGCCTCACTCTTAGCCACTCCAGCTGCTCCGATGTTGAGGTGTCGTGCTTCCTCTCCTTCAGAGGGGGAACCTTCCCGTCAGCGTCATCGTGTTTGCTTTGATCCGAAGGACGTGATCCACATCATCAGTTCTGATTCTGAGACAGGTTCAGACGACGAGGAGTCTTCAGTCTGCCAGTGTCCATGCCACCCGCGCTACTAGAGTGGAAGTTGAGTTTTAGCGAGCATGCATCATAGCATCCTTGCATATGTAAACTGCCGTATGAGCAGTACCAGTCATGATAACCCCCTACTAGTGTGCCATGTATGATGTTGGAATGCCTTGTATAATTATATTGCTTTCTTGTTTTTCTTTGATTTTGTTTTCTCGGTGTTATTCTGCCATATTTCCCCTATGGATGTTGCTCATCATTTCGGTGTTTTGCAATGGGAACAGATATAGGATGAAGAGGTGTAGCAATCCAGGAGGCGAAGGAACTCCAATCCATCGATCCGCCAGACAGGCAGGACAACCGCCAGAAGATTTGCCACCTCCTCCATCACAACCACCGACCACAGATCAGATTATGAGGATGTTTGAGGAGAAAAGAAACCAGGATCTGATGGAATTTCTAAAAAGTATGCAGACTATGGTAGGGCAGAATCAGAACAACGAGACACACTCTAAGCTGTCTGATTTTTAGCATACTAAGCCACCCAATTTTGGCCAAGCTGTTGATCCAATTGAAGCTGATGATTGGCTAAGGACCATGGAAAAGAAGCTGGAGATAGTTCGCTGTGATGAGTCGGACAAGGTTCCTTTTGTTACTCACTCTCTAGAAGGACCGGCAACCATCTGGTGGGATAATGCAAAAATGGCGTGGCCTCCTGGGGAAGATATTTCCTGGGAAAAATTTAATGAAGTGTTCCGGAGGTATCATATCCCCACCGGCATCATGAAGGTGAAGCAGAGGGGATTTCTTGCCCTTACTCAAGGAAGTATGTCAGTCAGTGAGTATCAGAACAAATTCAATAATCTGGCACAATACTCCACCCATGATGTGTCCACGGAAGAAAGAAAGATAGACCGATTCCTAGGAGGACTCAACCATGCCCTCCATTGTCAGCTCTGCATGCTGGATTTTCTGGACTTCAGACCCTGGTGAACAAAGCTTTCATAGCTGAACGAGAGCATAAGTCTGGATACGAGGACCGCAAGCGTAAGTTTGAACCCAAGAAGGACGCCCATGTGCAGTTTACACAGAAACCGCGCACCTGGCAACTAGTTCAGTCTGAGTACAAGCCTATCTGGAATGGCGGCAACAATAACAACAAGCCAGGCAACCAAGACAAGACAATTGGCAAGCAGCCAGTGCTGGAGGACTACCACGGCAACAATACTTGTTTCACTTGTGGTCAAGGCGGGCATTATTCCAAGCAATGCCCCACCAGAGCTGGGAAGCTACCATCCGACTTCAAGCCACAAGTCAACACTATTGGACGCCACCCCAATCAGAACGTCTGCCGCGGCCAGGTCCATCATATCTCCGCTGAGGAAGCCCGCAAAGCACTAGATGTGGTCCTTGGTATGTTTTCTGTTAACGACATACCCGCAATAATTTTATTTGATTCCGGGGCTTCCCATTCATTTATTTCGCGGAGTTTTGCCACCATACACAAATTTTCCACTTCTCTTTTGGACAAAATCATGGTGGTACAATCCCCTGGCTCCATGCTCAGAACAAATGTGATATATAAGGACTTGGAAATTTTGATACACGGAGTTAAGTTTCCAGCCACTCTCGTTGCCATTGAATCCCCTGGATTGGACATAATACTGGGGATGGACTGGTTGACACCGCATCAAGTCTGCATCAATTGTGCCACCAGGACGGTAACACTGGTTAACCCGGCAGGACAAACAGTTCAGTTTATCGCCAGCAGAATGATGTCCAAGAAAGGAATGGCATTCAAGACCACCGTTACGGATATGAACCTGATTCCGGTAGTCAGTGAATTCCTGGACGTGTTCCCTGAGGAACTACCGGGGATGCCACCCGATAGAGAATTCGAATTCGCTATTGATGTTGTTCCCCGAACTGCTCCAATCTACAAGAAGTACTACCGCATGCCGTCCCCAGAGCTGGTGGAATTAAAGAAACAGTTGGATGAATTACTACAAAAAGGATACATTCGCCCAAGCATCTCGCCATGGGGATCACCCGTGCTATTTGTTAAGAAGAAGGATGGCAGTCTGTGGATGTGTGTGGACTATCGCCAATTGAATGAGGTCACCATCAAAAATAAGTACCCACTCCCTCGCATTGATGACTTGTTTGACCAATTGAGTGGAGCCCGGTATTTTCTAAGATTGACCTTCGAATGGGGTATCACCAGTTGAAAAATCAGGAAAGAGGATATCCCCAAGACAGCTTTCACCACTCGATATGGTCTGTATGAATTTACAGTCATGTGGTTTGGGCTGACAAATGCTCCAGCTTACTTCATGAGCATGATGAACAAGGTCTTCATGGACTTTCTGGACAAGTTTGTAGTGGTGTTCATCGATGATATCCTTATATACTCCAAGGATGAAGAGGAGCACAAGCAACATCTCCGCGCTGTCCTGGAAAGATTAAGGACCCATCGCTTGTATGCCAAGTTCAGCAAATGCGAATTTTGGCTAAGAGAGGTGGGATTTCTGGGACACATTCTGTCAGAACAAGGTGTGGCCGTCGACCCCAGCAAGGCTACTACCGTCGTTTCATTGAACGCTTCTCAAAGATAGCCAAGCCACTGACAGAATTGTTGAAGAAGAACCACAAGTTTGTCTGGATGGAAGAATGCGATAGCAGCTTTATGGAGCTAAAGACGAGGCTAACCACGGCCCTTGTCCTAGTTCTTCCAGATATCCACAAGAGCTTTGACATATACTGTGATGCTTCCAGGCATGGAATCGGCTGCGTATTAATGCAAGAAGGAAAGGTTGTAGCTTATGCATCCCGACAGCTACGACCCCATGAAGAGAATTACCCCACTCATGACTTAGAGTTGGCAGCCATGGTTCATGCCCTGAAGATTTGGAGGCATTACCTCATTGGGCAACGCTGTGAAATATACACAGACCACAAGAGTCTCAAGTATATTTTCACACAACCCGATCTCAACCTCGGGCAGAGAAGATGGCTTGAACTGGTCAAGGACTATGACCTTGGGATTAATTACCATCCGGGAAAAGCCAATGTGGTCGCAGATGCCCTCAGCAGGAAACCAGGCATTGTAAATGCAATACTGGAAGGTATCCATCCAAGGTTACAAGAAGAGTTTGCCAAGCTCAACACGGTACTTTGTGGCCCAACTAGCCCGGATACGTTGGAAATTACTCCAACACTTACGGACAAAATTAAGGAAGCTCAGAAAATAGATAAGGGCATACAGGAGATCAAGGAGAGTATGCAGCAAGGAAAGGCCAAATCCTTCCATGTTGACGAACAAGGGACATTATGGTTCGACAGCCGAATATGCGTGCCTGACCAGGAAAACCTAAGGCAACATATATTGCGAGAGGCACATGAGTCTGCATATTCCATTCACCCGGGAGGAACAAAAATGTATCAAGACCTGAGAGAAACCTTTTGGTGGCCAGGAATGCGAGGAGATATTGCATACTATGTCGCATGTTGCGACATATGCAATAGAGTCAAGGCAGAACACCAGAAACCCGTTGGACTGTTACAACCCTTACAAGTTCCCTAGTGGAAATGGGATGATATATGCATGGACTTCATTGTTGGACTACCTAAGTCAACAAGAGGCCATGATGCCATATGGGCTATCATGGATATACTTACCAAAGTGGCCCATTTCATTCCAGTAAAGACTACTTTCCGGGCCGATCAACTCGCACAGCTCTATATGTACCGGATAGTTAGACTTCATGGAGTACCCAAGTCTATCACCTCGGATAGAGGATCCTTATTCACCTCAGCATTCTGGCCGCGTTTGCATCAGGCTTTGGGAACCGCATTGAAGCATAGCACAGCATATCACCCACAGACGGACGAGCAGACCGAACAAGTGAACCAGATCTTGGAGGATATGCTTCGGTGTTGTGCCCTCACCTATGGACCCAAGTGGGAAGATAGTCTACCCTATGCAGAATTTTCATACAACAACAGTTATCAGTCAAGTCTCAAGATGTCACCATTTGAGGCACTGTATGGGCGGAAATGCCGCACTCCTTTAAATTGGTCACAGACAGGAGATAGCCGTATCTTCGGCACGGATTTGATGCTCGAGGCTGAGAAGCAAGTTAAGGAAATTCAGGAGCGTCTTCGAGCAGCTAAGTCCCGTCAGAAGAGTTACTATGATCCCAAGCACCGGGAAGTAACTTTTGAACCCGGAGAGTATGCTTACCTCCGAGTAACTCCCATGAAAGGGGTAAAGAGGTTTCATACATGAGGAAAACTTGCACCCAGATATATTGGTCCCTTTCTAGTGATTGCTAGAAGAGGTAGAGTGGCATATCAGTTGGAACTACCACTGGAACTGTCTGAAGTGCATGATGTCTTCCACATATCACAGCTGAGAAAGTGCATTGCACCTCCGATCAAATAGGCAGATATGAGTGAATTAGAGCTAACCAAGGATTTAACCTATGAGTAGAAACCTGTCAGAATTCTAGATGAGATGGAAAGAACTACTAGGAGCAAGGTGATCAGATTTTACAAGGTACTGTGGGATCACCATACTGAAAAAGAAGCTACATGGGAAAGAGAGGATTTCCTAAAATCAACATATCCGTATTTGTTCCCTGAGCAACCGAATCTCGAGGACAAGATTCATCCTAAGGGGGGTATGTTTGTGACACCCTGATTTTTTTCAAACTTTTTCACAAAACCCCTTTGGTTTTATTTGCAAGTTGTTGGTTTTGGAATCAAATCATTTGACTTTGGACTTGAGAATTCCTTGGATTTCTTCTTAAGTGATCCAGCACCCTCAACATCTTGCTAAAATCTTGCCTCATACCCTCTGATCAAAACCCTAATTTCCATTCTCTCAAAATAATTCAATTATCCCTTTGGATATGCTCATAATCAATATGGGTTGTGAAGCAACCTACTGATCTGTTGATTAGAAAAATTCCAAATTAATCCCACATATTCTTGGGATCATCTACACCCACAATCTTCAAAAATATTCCATTGGCCAGTACAAAATTTTGTCTAGAATATTCCTTTCATCTTCTGGACAGAATTGACTCTTTGTGAAGCAACATATATTTCTAGGCCTCAGAAAATTCTCAACTAATTCCCTGAGGTACTAGGGGTCATATCTTGCCACAATATCCAGGAACATCTCCTAGTCCAGTACAAATTTCCAGCAAAAATATTCTGCCAAGCTTCTGCTCATTTCTGTCCTTTGTGAAGGAAGTGTTATCTAGAGATGTCCATTTGCTCTGAAATTTTTATAGCATCTTCTACCCACCAAATAACCTCCTGAAACCAAATTTCAGCTTCAGGAGCCAACCCATGTGAGTGCAACAACCTCATCAAGTTTCTGGACCAGCAAAGTGGTTTACACATGAACCATGTTCAAAACTTGATGAAAGTTTCTCAAATCTTGCCAGAGTGTAGTCCTTCCAACATAGATCACACCAGACAATTCCATTGGCTCCATTCACAACTCATCTTGTCTCCAGATCTCTCCCAAGTTACTGACACGAAACTGTTGTCGATGCTACCACTCAGCTCAGTTTGTATCTAGTCGATTCAGTGGCACAGGGAGGCTGTGTGAGATAAGGTCGACGCGTTGGACAAAGTGTGACAGCCTTGCGTGGCCTCCAGGCGCCAGCAGCCGTGGTGAGCACGATGATGGCATGCCTGTGCATGCGCTCTGGGCGCCGTCAGCCACGGGTCTCGTCGGAGCGAGACACCCGCGTAGTCGTACCTTGGCCTCGCTCGCCGACGACCTCTCCGCCGTCCACCTGGCCGCTCTGGAGTCTTCTCCTCGCCAGAGAAGCCCTCGCCGGCCGCCACCGCACGAGGCCACTGTGGCGCCTGTGCTTTCACTGTGGCCTCGCTGGCCGTCTTCTTCCCCGCATGCCGCCACTGCGCGCATTAACTTCCCCTGCCCTCCTCCATCACCTCGCCCGAGCCGAGCCAGCCAGCTCGCCGTCGTTGCCACGGTGACGTAGCCACAGCGTCGCCCGGTTCGGGAAGCTCCCCCTCTGCCTATAAATAGCTCGCCCAGCCGCTCCTAGCTCCTCATCGCCCTTCCTCCACCTCCAATCGCCCCCAGTGCGCTGAGCCAAGGCCGAGAGGCCCCCTGGCCTCGTAGCTCGCTGGAGTTCTGCTGCCAAGCAAGCTCCGCCACTCACCGCGCTACACTCCACCCCAGCCTCCACCGACTCCACCCTCGAGCTCAGCAAGTTCCCTTGACCCTGCCCGACCTCTCCCCTGGCCGGAATGCCGCCGGAATAGCCAACTCCGACGACACCCGAGAGCAGCCACCGCCGGAGAAGAAGAGGGCGACGCCGTTAGGCCGTCTCCGGAGATGCTGCTGGTATAGGGAGGACCGCCGTCGAGCGCTCGTTCCATCCCCGCAGTCGCTTGACCTCACCGCCGTCGCTATCGCTGGCGATCGCCGGCGATGAGCCGCCTCGCTACTGTTTCCCCTCTCTCTCTCTCTCTGTTTAAACCCAGCCCGTCAACACCTGTCAGTCTCCCACCTCGCGCGCCTAAGTGGTATGAGTGGAAGCGTACTCCAGGAGTACGTCTTCGACGTGGCCGCTGGAGATTTTTCTATTTTTTAGTTTAATTCATTTTTAACCCAAACTTTGACTAGAAACTTTGACCGTCTCTAACTTTTTATCCACAAGTCCAAATCAATTGATTCTTTTTGCTATAGTTTTGTCTTGAGCCCCTTTATTTCCTGACCAAAGTTGGGTTTTTTCTCAGATGTACAGAATTTCTGGTTAACATAAATGTATTATGTGACATTTTCTTTTGTTATTTAAAAATATTTTCAGAGGGAAATCACTTTGGATTTGAAGACCAGGAGTTTGCTGATACTCCACTTGAGCAAGGCAAGCCACATCATCCATTGCATAAGGCATAGCAATAGTATTGGCTTTTTAATGGATTATATTGCATTTAATTTAATTTAAATATGCTAAGTTCCATATGTTTGGTATTTTGCACAAATTCAACATAGTTAAATATAACCAATAACTTTATATGCTAAATTCACTTTAATGGTTGATCAAGTGCCACTGACCCAGACTTATCCGTGCGGCCACATCTGCCGGTATGGGACGGCCTTGACTTGGTCTGACCGCGTGCTCTTTTACCGGTACCACCAAAGAGGGGAGGTTATGCGTGCGTGTTGCCCTGATCAGGTAGGCGACGATAACCTCATGAGCCCAAGTTGAGTTATTTGTCGGCGTCCCTGTTTGGGACAGTTTAGTTGGCCACGACGGTGGCAGGTGTCAGGAGTGACACAGGGGCCACCCAGGGCATGACTCGGACGGGGGATGATTGTCGGTGGTACGATAGAGGAGTTACGGGTTAGACAAGTTTCGTTGGACGAATGTCCATGGTGTGGGTAACGTGCGCAACCTATGCAAAGTGTATGAATCTATTTGAATAGCCGCGTCCATGGTATTGGACACAGTCCGCACTAGGTCACACTGTGTGTTCAACCATAACAATGATAATAATGATGGAAGAACTGGTCTCATGCTCAGAAGTGACCGATGGGTCACGAGTACTCCGGGTGTCAGGGAGTGAACCCGGAAGAGAGTAAGTGATAGCCAGCAATAGCAAGTGAGTATTTTAAATGTTTAACATGATCATTGCCATGCTGTTGTTTGCTGCACTGTTTTGGTTGCTATGAGCTTGCGAGTACATTCCAAGTACTCACCTGGAGTGTCATGCCAGATGCAGGAGAAGCCGGTGATGGAGATCTCGATGGTTCGTGCTACGCTAACTAGGTTGTGTCCCAGCAGTGTCCCTATGGGATGGAGTTTCCCACGCGATGTTCCGCTACGCTGTAGTCTTTCCAGTAGTACTGAGGCCCTTGAGATGTTTTATAAAGAATTTAGATACTGTCATAGCACGAGTAGTGCTTCTGGCCTCATTATCCAATATAATATCCGAGTTGTACCTGTACCATATTAATAAAGATCAGTTCTGTTCTGTTCCAAGTTGTTGTGTGTTTCCAGAAGACATGATCTCTGGGTTGGGAACACAGGGTAAACCGGTCCTCTGTGCCGGGATGCCACAAAATGCTAGATGGCCCTAGGCATTTTTGGAATTTCTTAAATTTTTTGTCGTGAGGTACTGATGCATAACAAAGGTGCTGGCAATGTTTGAGAATTTTTGGAGTAATTTAAATTAGGTTTTGAGCAAAGAGATTAAATCTGGTCCAAATTTCAATTGAATGAAATTTGAAAATTTTGAACTGTGGAACAGAATATTTTTGGTGAAATGGAGTGTGGGTACTGTCATGTAATTGGGATAATTTTTGTGGGTGCAAAGAGCTAGGAAAAATATAGTTCCTTTGTAAATCAAAGGAACTAGGAAATAATGAAATTCTAGTTTTGGAATTTGCTAAATATGATAAAAAAAATTTGGAGAGAAGAAGTGTTGGGTACTGTCCTAGGGTGTGAGAATAACTTGGGTGATATTTTGAAAATGACACAATAATTTTTTTGAGAATTTTCTAAGTGTTTGAAAAGAATGAAATGGACCATTTCATTGAAATAATTTAATTATTCAAAAACTTTTCTGAAAGAAAATATTTTTGATCCTTCAAAAATATTTACTCAAGTAAGAAACCATCAAATCAGAACCATTTTTAAAAATTTTGAAACCCAAATGAAAACTTAAAAATGGCTTTCAAAACAAAAGAAGAAGAAATAGAGCCATAGTGATTCAAATCATTTTTCTTTTTAAATAAAAGATTTTGAAAATCAAAAGAAAATATTTTTGTGGTGTTACAACACCTACCCCCCTTAAGAAAAATCTCATCCTCGAGATTTCAGTTGTCCCTCAAATAGGTACGGGTACTCAGTCCTTAGGTGATCCTCTCTTTCCCATGTTGCCTCTTCTTCGGTGTGATTACTCCACTGGACCTTGTAAAACTTTATCACACTCCGACGGGTTGTTCGTTCTGACTCTTCCAAAAAAATTATAGGAAGTTCCTTATATGTAAGGTCTGGTTGGATATCCAGATCCTGATGTTGGACTTGTTTGTCCGAATTACTGACACATCTCCTCAGCTGTGACACAGGAAACACATCATGAACATCTGACAATTCTGCTGGTAGCTCCAGTTGGTAGGCAACCTTGCCCCTCCTTGCAATTATTCTAACTGGTCCAATAAATCGCGGTGCCAGTTTCCCTTTGACCTTGAATCTTTGTAGTCCCCTCATAGGGGATACCCTGAGATACACATATTTGTCGGGTTCAAAACTGATCTGACGGTGTTTCTGGTCATAATAGCTCTTCTGACGGCTCTGAGCTGCTTTCAGTCTGTCTCGAATAAGTTTTACTTTTGTTTCTGCTTCTTTGAGAACTTTCGGGCCGAAGATTCAGCTATCTCCGGTTTCAGACCAATTGAGTGGCGTATGACACCTTCGTCCGTATAGGGCTTCGAAAGGTGACATCTTTAGACTGGCTTGATAACTGTTGTTATATGAAAAATCCTCATATGGCAAACTGTCCTCCCAGCTAACTCCATAGGTAAGGACACAAGCTCTCAGCATGTCTTCCAATATCTGATTTATCCATTCAGTCTGCCCTCCTGTTTGTGGGTGGTATGCTGTACTGAATACCAGTTGAGTTCCTAAGGTTTGCTGCAAGTGATCCCAAAACCTAGAGACAAACTGAGTGCCTCTATCAGAGACTATGGTCTTGGGTACTCCGTGTAAGCGAACAATTCGGGAGAGGTATAACTTCGCAGGCTTCTGTGTTGAATATGTTGTTTTTACTGGAATGAAGTGTGCCACCTTGGTTAATAAATCTATGATAACCCAGATAGCATCATTCCCGTGTCGTGACCTTGGTAACCCGACGATAAAATCCATCCCTATCTCATCCCATTTCCATTCAGGCACTCTGAGTGGCTGTAACAATCCTGCTGGCCTCTGGTGTTCTGCTTTTATACGCTGACAAGAGTCGCAGCGTGCAACATATACGGCTATATCCCTTTTCATCCCATGCCACCAAAATTTGTTCTGAAGATCTTTGTACATCTTGGTTCCACCTGGGTGAATGGAGTATGGGCTTCTGCCAAAATCTGTTGCTTTAGCTCCTCCTTATTGGGTACGCATAATCTTTTCCCATACCATAGGATTCCTTGGGTGTCAATGGTAAATTTGGATGCCTTGCCTAAATTTATTTTCCTTTTAATTCCCTCGATACTGGGTGTCCCTTCTGGGTTTCTTTGATCTGGTCTTCCAATGTTGGTTTTACTTCTAGGCGAGCAATGGTTCCTTCTGTGACTACAACCATGTTAAGTTTGAAAAATTCTCGGTTGAACTCATGTTGTGAGAATTGCACACTGTCATTGTCAGTACATGGATTTCGGCTGAGGGCATCTGCCACAACATTCGCTTTACCCGGATGGTAATGAATTCCCACATCATAATCCTTGATTAGCTCAAGCCAGCGACGTTGTCGTAGGTCTAGTTTTGGCTGAGTGAAGATATACTTAAGACTTTTATGATCCATGTATATCTCACATCGATTACCAAGAAGGTAATGTCGCTATTCCTTGAGTGCATGTACCACTGCTGCTAGTTCCAAGTCATGGGTAGGGTAATTTTCTTCGTGTCATCATAGTTGTCTTGAAGCATAAGCTACGACCTTTCCTTCCTGCATTAACACGCATCCAAGGCCTTTTCTGGAAGCGTCACAGTATATTTCAAAAATTTGTGCACATCTGGCACGGTCAGAACATGTGCCGTTGTTAGCCTCTTTTTTAATTCTTGGAAACTTTTCTCACATGCTTCAGTCCATTCAAACTTCTTATCCTTCTTGAGTAACTATGTCATGGGTTTGGCTATGGTGGAGAATCCTTCAATAAATCGTCGATAGTAGCCAGCCAAACCAAGAAAACTCTTGATCTCAGTCATGTTGGTGGGTTGCTTGCATCTTAAGACATCCTTTACTTTACTTGGGTCCACTGCTATTCCATCCTTTGTCAGTACATGTCCCAGAAAACCAACTTCTCGTAACCAAAATTCACACTTACTGAATTTGGCATATAGTTGATTTTTCCGTAATTCTTCCAGGACTATTCGAAGATGTTTCTCATGTTCTTCTGGTGTCTTGGAATAAATAAGTATGTCATCAATGAACACAACCACGAACTTGTCCAAATATTTCATGAAGACCTTGTTCATGAGATGTACAAAATAAGCAGGAGCGTTGGTCAATCCGAAAGGCATCACAGTGAACTCATATAATCCGTATCTGGTGGTAAAAGCGGTCTTGGGTATGTCTGATGGTCGGATTCTTAACTGATGGTAGCCTGATCTCAAGTCTATTTTTGAGAAAACCTTGGCTTCTGCCAGTTGGTCGAACAAGTCATTGATCCTTGGTAGTGGGTATTTATTTTTGATAGTAACCATATTGAGTGCCCTGTAATCAATACATAACCTTAGGGTCCCATCCTTTTTCTTGGCAAATAAAACCGGTGATCCCCATGGTAATGAGCTGGGTCAGACATATCCCTTTTCTAGTAACTCCTTAATTTGTTTCTTCAGCTCAACCAATTCTGTCGGAGCCATTCGGTAAGGTTTCTTGTAGATGGGCGCCGCTCCAGGTACTAATTCAATAACAAATTCAATTTCACGATCTGGTGGCATGCCTGGTAGCTCCTCAAGGAATACATTAGGGTATTCGCATACCACAGGAACCTTGCTTAATTCTGTCATGTCCAGTTGATTTAGCTTTCCTTGCGAGGTAGAAATCCCCCTTGTACCAAACTTTACTGTCTTACCTTGACAATTGGTGAGAGTCACTGTACGATTGTAGCAGTCTATAAAGCCTTTATTTGTAGTCAACCAGTCCATTCCCAAAATAACATCCAAATCGACTGCTTCTAGTACAATAAGATTTGCTAGAAACTTCATTCCTTTTATTTCAATGTTCACATCCTGGCAGTACCATTGTCTGCTTTGCTTTGATCCCAGGGACTGAATAACAATCAAATTTTTCAAAGGCGAAAAAGAAAATTGATTCTTCGAGGCAAATCTTTTAGAGATGCACGTATGGGAAGCTCCAGAATCAAATAAAACTGTAGCATTAATGGTGTTGACAGGGAACGTACCAAACACCATGTACGGTGCATTCTGTGCTTCCTCAAATGTAACGTGGTTAACCTGCCCCTTTCTTTGATTGTTGTTGGTGTTGAGGTTGTTGTGTCGCGGAGCTGCACTAGTACTGCAGCCATTGTTGTTGGATTTGGGGGTATTATTCCCCTGTTTTGGGCATTGCCTAGCATAATGCCCCTCTGCTCCACAGGCATAACAAGTGATGCCATGACGGTATACTGCTTCCTTGGCCCTGTTGTTGTAGGAGCCGCGGTTTTGTTGCAGTCGTGGTGTTGGAATTGCTGGTCGGGGTGCCATAGGCCTCTGAGATTCATTTTGGGGCCTGTTGTTATGAACCTGTACTGACTGGTTCATGCGGCGCTTGTGAATCTCATTCATGTTACGGTGCTCATTTTCCAGGATAATAGCCTTGTCTACCAGTGTCTTGAAATCCGGAAAAGTATGGACCACTAGTTGGCACTTTAAAGATGGAACAAGCCCGTCGAAGAATTTCTCCATTCTTTTGCTTTCTGTCATATATTCATCATTGGCATACCGGGTTAGCTGAGTAAACTGGTCGAGGTACTGAGTTACCATTGTGCCTCGTTGCTTGAGATCCTCAAATTCTCTTTTCTTCAATTTCATGATGCTGTTGGGAATATGTGCTCCCCGAAAACTTTCCTTGAATTGCTCCCAGGTGATGTCTTCTCCATTGGGATGCCCGTGGCGTAGATTTTACCACCATGATACTGCTGTCCTAGAAAAATAATGTGGAGCGTATAGTACTTTTTCCTGGTCCGTACACTGGGCTATGACCAATTTTCTTTCAATATCACGCAGCCAGTCGTCTGCCTCCAAAGGTTTGTCTGTGTGAGAAAAGACAGTCGGATTGGTCCTCTGAAGTTCAGATAATTTTGATCTGGGTTGATGCTGTCCTTGGTGATTTCCCATATTTATCAAATGCTACATCATTTCTTGGTGCTGCTGCTGACTTTGTTCATAAAGACGGCATACTTGTGAAAATGCCGAATCATTGCTTTGCTGACTTGTCTGTCCTGGTGTGAAGTTATTTCCCATTTGTGCAAAGTTGTCCTCTGGTGGACTGGGTATAGAACAAGTCCAGGGACGATGCATTTTCTTTCTGGGGTATTTGTGTAAACACCGATGAGGAAAGAATTATAAAGGAAATTTTTTAAAAGACTGCAAATAATCCCCCCCCCCCCAAAATGTAAGTACATATAAGTAGCGAGCTATATTATACATGCAAGATTTAATTATACAATACTCTCATCGTAGTCGTGATGCTTACAAGACGAGAAGGAGAGAAAACCCCGCAGGCTCGTTGGCAAAAATCTGGGTCGGGCAGTTGCCGCCAGACATCTACAACAGTAGACAAAAAATCCAAATAGTCATATGATAAGTATATGATGACCAAGGAAAATTTGTTACAATGCATGTGATGCTACTAAAAAAATGTTAGGACTGACTCTACTACTAGCGATCACACCTAGGGCTTCCTACAGTCAGACTGGCTCTGATACCAAGGTTTGTCAGGCCTGTTTCCGGATTAAATCACGGAATAGCCTCAAGTCACACCAGCCCCAAGATCAGAACAACTGGTGGACTCCCTTGATATAGATAACCAGTACATACATAATATTACACAAGGTTGAGCCAGAGTGCTCAACATTTATTACAGACTTGTCATTATATGACGGTGGCAATATAAGACAGTGGTGTGGTGATATTATAACACTGATACAATAAAGTAAAGCCAAGCTTCTGTGTGAGGCTTGACTATTTTATTTGTGGGGCGGAAGCACTACGGATGATACACATGGTAGACTCCAAGACCACAAGTTGACTGACTAGGAACACCTCTAAGCGTCCGGCTTGCTAGCGCACTCTTCCTCCAGAAGATCGTCTTCTTCCAGGTCTGGCCAAATTAACAAGCCAGGGACAAGCCAGTGAGTACGTTGGAATGTACTCGCAAACATTATGAACAAAAGATATACCGAATGCATATGTTCATGATGGACTAAATTATATGCATATGCTAACCGAAATTAAAGCATGGCATGATAAATATCAATACGGTGTGGATGGCTAAATATAACATTTTAGTAATGAACCAAGAAAATAAAATGGAACATCGGGCGTTGGACCGCCCGAGGAATTCCTAGAAACATGCCAAACGGGTGTCTGAATATGACGCCTCGAGAGGTCTTGAAAAGAAATGCCAAACGGGTGTCTGAATGCGACGCCTCAAGAGGTCTTGAAAAGAAATGCCAAACGGGTGTCTGAATGCGACGCCTCGAGAGGTCTTGAAAAGAAATGCGAAACAGGTGTCCGAATGCGACGCCTCGAGAGGTCTTGAAAAGAAATGCCAAACGGGTGTCTGAATGCGATGCCTCGAGAGGTCTTGAAAAGAAATGAGTACCCAGGTGGCATAACCATCCCAAGAGATACTCAGAAAAAATAGAAATGAGTATCCAGGTGGCATAACCATCCCAAAAAATACTCAGAAAAAAAAAGAAATGAGTATCCAGGTGGCATTACCATCCCAAGGGATACTCAGAAAAAATAAAAATGAGTATCCAGGTGGCTTAACCATCCCAAGAGATACTCAATGTTGCACATAAGAGAAGAAGGTTAGTCCACAATAATATTCATGTTGACAATAATATTCATGATAGCATCAGTATTGACAATAATCATCCTGCAAAAATGAATCATGCTCAATTTTAATTATTTCCTCCGAAGACCGACACCGGGACCTACACTTGACCCCTCCCAGCTAACGTCCTTGACCGCGGACACGGCTACTCGAATAGGTTTAACTTTGCAGAGGTTGTACTCTTTACCCACAAGTATAGGATTTCTTTAGTCAACCCCGAAACATTGACTAATTCCGATCACGATTTTTGGGTTGAAAATACACCTGACCAGCACACACCAGATTATCTTTTCAGATGCCAGGAATCACCCAAAGCATCGTTCAAGAAAAACTCTAAGACGGGGAGACCGCCATCTTAAATAGCATGGGATCACAATTTATAATGCACGGAATACAAGGGGTGCCCCCCTCTCGGCCCAGCCGGATACACCCATGCCCCCTGACCCGATGACTGGCATTTGTCCATGGCCATGGAACCCTCATCACGGCCCTTTATGTCGTGTGTACTCAGAAAGGGGTTAGCAACTTACGAAGCCATACTCCCCTTGCGGGAAGACAAGTGGCAGCACGATTTTTAGCTAGGCTTGACGGAACAAGACTCGATCTAGGCCGACTCAGGAGGTTTTATTATCATGACTGGCATCCTTCACATGCCACAGTGACACCATCGTGTCACGATGTGATCTGTGCCCACCGGCAAGACATAGACAGGGGTTATACCCCTGATTTCTCACAACTTCATCCAAGTTAGAATGGTTCTTATGTGTATGCAAGAAATGAACAAAAGTGATATAACCATGCAGGTACTTGCTATCCACTACATATCCGGTGATCATTTCAACTTATGCAAACATGCATGCAAACACCATATCCCAAGTTCAAAAATTCTTGCCTTGATCAAAGTAGGCAGAAGGTGATCCCTTGAAATTTTCGGCAAAGTTTCCCTCCTCGTGTTCTATAAAATAAGAATTCAAATTCAAATCAAATTTTTTGTGACAGCATAAAAAGTTGGCTCAAAATATTTTTAAATAAATACTAAAAAAACTAGAGTGAAAAAGAAAATTTTCAGAAAAAGAATCAATTGAAACGGAGTTATGGTTAAAAAGTAATAAGGGTTTTAAAACCAGGGACCTTTCTGCAAATAAAATTCTTGCCAGCAGGTCCCTGAGCAGTAAAACAGGAAGCGCCTCGGGCGAGAGTACGCTTTCCAGTTCAGAAGATGTAAAGAGACAGAAGGCGTTTTCGAAATAACCAGAAAAGAATAAAACACTAACGGGTGGGCCCCACCCGTCAGGTTTGAAATTTGAACGCGCCTCGCGCGCGTGTACAGAGGGGGTGCGGTGGTCACCGGCAGCGATCGCCGGTGTTTCAGAGGACGGCGATGATATGAATGTGCTCGGGGAAGTGTTCCGCGTCGGTGGGTGGTGGTGGTGGTTACCGGCGAGCACCGTGGTGACGGCGGTGTCAACTCCGGTGGACGGCGGCGTCGGGTGGTGATGGATCTCATCGGGGAGGGCTCTGGACATCAAATTGATGTGCGGAATGGATGAAGTGGTGCACCAGAGGCCTACTGACGGAATTTGAGAGGTGGAGGTGGACGAACGGCGACGTGGTGTTCTCGGTGGCAGTGGTGGATTGGGTGGCCGGAGTCGGGGAAGAAGACCTCCCCGAGGTCGTCCGAGTCCTCTGGGTGGTGATTGGGAGTGGGTGGAGGTGTGGTGAGTACTAAACAGAGCTCGGGGGCCCCTTTTATAGGCGAGGTGGAGGCGACCGAGGCGAGGTGGATCACGGCGGAGTAATTCCGGCAGGTGAGGTAGCTACGGGTGGTGGGCGTGGTCGGCAGGATTAGATGTGGCCGGTGGAGTTCTCTCGATGCGCCAGCACGTTCATATTCGAGCTTTATCGACTCCTCCATAGTGAGCTTCCCGTACGGCGATGGTGGCGGTGTCCGTCTCCGGCAACTGGCAAGTGGGGTTGCTGGTGGTTTGGGCGGCTCTCAGGCGATGCAGAGAGAGTGCCGCGTGGTAGGCAGTTAGGAGAGGGCGTTGAGGAGGAGTGATGGTGGGTGTTGGTGGCTGTGCTGATCCTCTCGGCCGCTGTGGCCGAGAGCAGTGGCCATTGCACTGGCCTGTCGATGGCGAGAGGCTGACGAGGGGGTCCAGTGGTTCAGCAGTGACGGCGTCGTGGAGGAGAGGAGAAGAAGCGGAGTGCATGGCATCGATTTCCCCTCTGAACCTCTCTCTGAATTTTCTGAAATTTTTGACAGTGATGAATAGTGCACATCAAGTGTTTGATGAAATGCTAGATATCCCTAGGCATTTTTGGAATTTCTGAATTTTTTTGTGGTGAGGTACTGATGCATAACAAAGGTGCTGGCAAAGTTTCAGAATTTTTGGAGTAATTTAAATTAGGTTTTGAGCAAAGAGATTGAATCTGGTCCAAATTTCAATTGAATGAAATTTGAAAATTTTGAACTGTGGAAAAGAATATTTTTGGTGAAATGGAGTGTGGGTACTGTCATGTAGTTGTGATAATTTTTGTGGGTGCAGAAGAGCTAGGAAAAATATAGTTCCTTTGTAAACCAAAGGAACTAGGAAATAATGAAATTCTACTTTTGGAATTTACTAAATATGATAAAAATATTTTTGTGGAGAGGAGAAGTGTTGGGTACTGTCCTAGGGTGTGAGAATAACTTGGGTGATATTTTGAAAATGACAGAATAATTTTTTTGAGAATTTTCTAAGTATTTGAAAAGAATGAAATGGACCGTTTCAGTGAAATAATTTAATTATTCAAAAACTTTTCTGAAAGAAAATATTTTTGATCCTTCTAAAATATTTACTCAAGTAAGAAACAACCAAATCATAACCATTTTTAAAAATTTTGAAACCCAAATGAAAACTTAAAAATGGCTTTCAAAACAAAAGAAGAAGAAATAGAGCCATAGTGATTCAAAACATTTTTCTTTTTAAAGAAAATATTTTTGGGGTGTTACAGGTTTGTACTCTACACTCCTACTACTCCCTCCGGTCCTATTTTGTTTGTGTCTAAGAAAAATCTATTTTTCCCGCAATGCTTTGCGCATTGGCATATTTTGGCCACTCTTTCCAGCAGTGCCCCTGCATGAACGCACCCGCAATAACTCCAATCTCTCCCTCCAATGGCTTTCGCATCTTCCGAAGGAAAGGCAGTGGCCTATCTCTCTCTCCAACGTGCATGTAGACAGATGGAGCAGGAGAAAAGTATGTACGCAAGAATTCAGGCACGCGGCAAGCCAGCCATTAACTAACCCTGCCTCTCTCTGCAACAAAGAGGGGCAAACTCGTCCAATTTTGAGCAATCCATCCCCTCCTTTTTTAGGGAAAAAAGGAAGGAGTACTCTACACTTCTAAACTAATATGAGGCCATTCAACCGTGTCCTGGAAAAAGACCCCAGACACCGATTATTCGTTGATATTTAAATTTGTTTTCACACAGCAAAATATCCCTGAAAACAACAACACACAGCAAAATTTCGCGGCAAAGGAGGGATTTGAATGTGCTGGGCGGGGTGGGGCAGGAAGTTACTAGGGACATAAGGGGAATTTTGCAGGGCTGGGATTCGGCACCGAGATATTTCTATTCGAAACACAGAGGCTCGGGGTTTTCTTTTGCGAAATGCAGAGGCTCGGGTTTTGGCACCAAACTGGAAATTTTGCAAATATTTTTCATCATTTATTCCCAAATGAGGCCCGCCGAACGGCGCGCCAACCGCACCAGCCTCGTGTGGTTTTCAGGTAGCGTGTGCGGTAGACGTGAATGCTTGTTCTTGCGCATGCCACCCCAATATGACAGTACAGTACTTTATTAACATATGGCCCACTTTATACTCTCACCAAATTTCTTGGATTCCGTGTATATCTAAACTCGACCCTCTATCTCTTCTCCCTCCTCTATCTATTTTTCTTCTGAGCAGCCCTACTCTCTCTCTTATAATAACTCAGCCGACGTCCGGCAGGTGGGGGAGTGTGCCTATCGTCGGTTTGCTCATGTGCGGTCCCACATGTCAATGAAAACACAAGACACGCATGTTCCCTTGGGTGAGCAGCGTGCCTGACCGACCGTGCGCGGTCAAAAAAAGTTGACCCAGCTGGGTCAGTGCGCGGTCAAAAATAGTTGACCCTGCCGTACCCCTCACTTAGAGCTAGTAAAATAAGGTGATGTAGGCGGGCTGTAAGACTTTAAATAATATATTTGTGCTGAGTTGGATGAGAGAGATGAGGAGAGAGAAGAGAAGTGGGCTACAAACTTACAGCCCGCTCTAGCACGAGCTCCAACACCCTTTGTGAGAAAACCATGTGGGCCATATATTAATGATATAGCATACTAGTATGACTAACCATTGTATGAGTGGCCTATGGCTATAAGTGACATGGCAAATGTATATAGCCCGCTATTGGCTATACTATTAACCATGCTCTTAGGGCATCTCCAATGGCAACCCGCAAATTTCCTCCCGCATCCGTCCGCGGACAATGGGGGGCCAGTCTGCGGACGCGGATGTGGGAGGACGTCATCCAACGGTAGCAACATACATTTTGACAACAAATCAAACCAACCACACGAAATTCATGCAAACACGGCCGGATTTCATATAAACATGACGGATTTCATATAAAAATGCCGGATTTTCATATAAACATGACAGATTTCATTACATTTACATCAACTAAGCGGTGCTAGTCCGGCTCTGGAGGTATAATTAATACCTAATCTAAATGGTCGCCCGCGGATCCCTTTGTCTTCCTCATGTCCAGCAGCCCGATCACCTGACTACCGACATCCCGATCAACTCGAGGATGGTCCTCGCAAAAGAAGAACTAGGCAAGACACCGGCTGTTTACACCGGCATCACCTCGGCGGTGGCCTTCATGGGACCCAAGCGGCGGCGGCCTCCCGTGTTCTACTTCTCCTTGATGATAGCAGCGAACGGGGAGGCGATGGCCACCGACTCGTCGCTCTTCGCACACCCAGCTTCTGTCTTTGCCTGCATGGCGTGGCCGCAGGCACGGTCGCAGTCACGGGAGGCACGGTACAATGCGGCATCGTCGACGGCAGTGACGACGCCCGTGTCGCCATGCTCCCCATCGTGCCGGTGTGGAGCAACTCGCCACTCCTCATCGAGCTGGCCTGGAGCGGTGAGTTGCTGAACCACAAACCAGCTTGCGGCGGCTGTCGGTGTCAAAACCGGCAGATCTCGGGTAGGGGTGCCCGAGCTGTGAGATCGGATTGATGGCTTAATAGGGAACGTAGGACACGATGATTTACCCAGGTTCGGGCTGATACGTCTCCAACGTATCTATAATTTTTGATTGTTCCACGCTATTATAGTATCAATCTTGGATATTTATTACGCAATTATATGCCATTATATATCATTTTTTGGGACTAACCGATTAACCCAGTGCCCAGTGCTAGTTGCTATTTTTTGCTTGTTTTTGTCTTTTCAGAAAATCATTATCAAAAAGAGTCCAAACGAGAAAAAACTTTGGATTAATTTTTTCTGGACCAGAAGAGACCCACGAAGCTTCGGGAGAATACCAGAGGAGCCACAAGGGAGCGACAAGCTCGAGAGGCGCGCCCTGGGGGTAGGGTGCACCCCCTAGGATTGTGGGGCCCTCGTGGGCCCTGCTGACCTAATTCCAGCGCTATAAATTCCCAAATATTCCCAATATACCAGAGAGACCGAAGAGAAAACCTTTCCGCCACTGCAAGCCACTGTTCTTTCGCGATCCCATCTGGAAGCCTTTTCCGGTACTCTGCCGGAGGGGGAATCGATCACGGAGGGCTTCTTCATCAAGCTTGCTGCCCTTTCGATGATGTCTGAGTAGTTTACCACAGACCTACGGGTCCATAGCTAGTAGCTAGATGGCTTCTTCTCTCTCTTTGATCTTCAATACCATGTTCTCCTCGATGTTCTTGGAGTTATATCCGATGTAATCTTCTTTTGTGGTGTGTTTGTTGGGATCCAATGAATTGTGAGTTTATGATTAGATTATTCATGAGAAATATTTGAGTCTTCTCTGAACTCTTTTATCCATGATTGTTATAATTTTGTATTTCTCTCCGATCTATCGATTTGGTTTGGCCAACTAGATTGGCTTATCTTGCAATGGGAGAGGTGCTTTGTGATGGGTTCAATCTTGCGGTGCTCAATCCCAGTGATAGAAATGGACATGACACATATTTGTATTGTTGCCATTAAGGATAAAAAGATGGGGTTTAATCATATTGCTTGCGTTTACTTTGTCTACATCATGTCATCTTGCTTAAGGCGTTACTATGTTTCATACTTAATACCCTAGATGCATGATGGATAGCGGTCGATGCGTGGAGTAATAGTAGTAGATGCAGGCAGGAGTCGGTCTACTTGTCTCGGATGTGATGCCTATATACATGATCATTGCCATGAATCCGTCATAATTATTTGCTTTTCTATCAATTACCCAATAGTAATTCGTTTACCCATCGTATGCTATGTGTTCGAGAGAGAAGCCTCTAGTCAAAACTATGGCCCCCGGGTCTACTTTTATCATATATTAAAATCCAAAAATACCTTGCTGTAATTTATTTACTTTTATTTTATTTAGTATTTTACTTTATCTATCTATCACTATCAGAATTAATCCTTGCAAATAACCGCTAAGAGGATTGACAACCCTCTTATTTGCGTTGGGTGCAAGTGTTTGCCTTTGTGTGTGCAGGTGCTGCTAAAGGATTTTGACTGGTTCTCCTACTGGATTGATAACCTTGGTTCTTAACTGAGGGAAATACTTATCTCTACTATACTTCATCATCCTCTCCTCTTCGGGGAAATAACAACGCAGTCTACAAGTAGCACGGGCCCTCTCTAAGGAGGTAAAACCCTATGTCCTGATCTTGTTTATATTGATGGATGTATCAAAGTACAAAGTTGATCTACCTCAAGATCGTAAGATGTGGTCTAAACCTAGGGGTATGATGAATGATGTTGCCTCTACGGACTAAACCCTCCGGTTTATATAGGCACCAGGGGTATCTAGGGTTACACATGGTCGGTTACAATTACAGGAACATAAGGCGAATCTCGTATCCTTGGGGTACACGCCAAGTCTTCTGTGAGGTCTAATATGTCAGTTCTTCAAGTTGGAAGCTTTCGGAGTCCCTACTCGTTGACGGGCCTCGAGTCCGGCCCATGGACTAATCAGCTAGGCCGAGACCCCCTAGTCCAGGACACCGTCAGTAGCCCTCGAACTTGTCTTCAAAGCCGAGGATGGCCACCTTCTTCGGATAAATGTCTTTGGCTTAGCAGGAAAGTTCCATGTCCTAAGTTAAGAAATTGCCCGAAACTTGTAAATCCCCAATCAAAAGGCATCTCCCGTTTAAAACAGGAGACGAGGCCTGCCGACCATGTGTCGCCCACTGCGTATCTTCGTCCATCTGAAGTACATGGCTAATCTTAGTCCCGAAGACTAACAATGCCGATGTGAGATGGTCAATTACTGACAACTTTACCAAAATGTCAGAACCCATGACATCACATAGATCAGTTATTACTTATTTGAATCGCGGTTCGAGGTTACCCTCTCATTGGCTTGTCTCGTCAAAACAGAGATCGTGTCCCGTGTTTTAGGGATATCATCAATCGATTGTTTTACCCCATGCGGCCACAACGGCACGATAAGCTGAAACATGGCGAATTTTACGGTGCCACAGGGCGACGCTTCACCATTTTACTGACTTATAAAGAATAGGGAGCGGTGAATCTATCTTCCCACGCTCCCCTGTCGCTCCAGCGCCCAAACCCTCCAAGCTCTTGCATCCTCAATCCCCTTTCCAAGCCAAAAGCTCTCAATCCTCCGCTCCTTGCAACAATGGCGGATACGGATCTGAAGGGAAAGTGGGTGGCCTCCAAGGTCACCAACGCCACCATTGAGGAGCTCCACTTGGTGGGGTACATCCCTGATGACGTCGCCTGCCGGGCTCCAGAGTCGGGCCAGCGCGTTCCCACTCCCAAGCCTGGGGAGCGGGTTGTGTTCATCCCTCACCTCATCCGAGGTCTGGGATTCCCCCTGCACCCCTTTGTGCAGGGGATCCTTTTCTTCTATGGGCTAGATTTCCATAATCTGGCCCCAAACTCCATTCTACATCTCACTACCTTCATCATCGTCTGCGAAGCGTTCTTACGCGTGGAGCCCCACTTCGGCATATGGCTGAAGACCTTCTGCATGAAGCCGAAGAGCAGCAGTGCTGAGCTGGCCGAATGTGGGGGTGCCATGATCAGCAAACTCTAGAAACCGAAGTGGCTAGAGGGCACCTTCATCGAGACTGTGCAGATGTGGCAGCGCGAGTGGTTTTACATCCCTGAACCGCTCGCTCCGGGCAAGGGTGAGGTCCTTGCCTTCACAGGTTTGCCTCCTCGGAAGCTGGTGTCTTGGCAGAGGCAATGCCTAGAGTGGGGCAGCGTGGACAAAGTCGCCTCTCTCCAGGAGAGTATCCAATTTCTGAAAAAGAGGTTCAAGTTACCGGATGTGGTGGACGTGATGCTTCACCGTCGCATCCTCCCCCTCCAACTTCGGGCCAGCCCCATGTGGTTGTACAAGCCTGAAGACAAAGCTCCAGTGCGACATTTCTTCCGCACCTCCCTAGACGGTATGTGGACGGCTCTCTTTAAGCTGTCCCAGAATGAATTCTCGGTGGCTGGTCCCGACAGCAGCTATAGCGCCACCCACGCCGCGTCTAAGGTACTATTCGCCTTTCATTTTCAACAATGATCCCTTGTTTTATGCTTATATGAATCTTCCCACATTGTTTGCAGAAGTGGGAGCCCAAGGTGGCGCTCATCAGGTGCGCAGGACCCCTCCCGGAAGACAACCAGTCACCCGAGCTGCAGGCCCTGCTGGCTGCAGTTCCCCCAAAGGCTCCTGCAAAGGTGAAGAAGGAGCCGGGGAAGAAAAGGACGGGTCTTTGGATCCGTGATCCCTCGGATGCTAAGTCTGAGGAAGTCCAAACCCTCTCCTTGGATGAGGAGGAAGGAGAGGGAGAATTTGAGGGGGAGGAGAGCACTTCCTCCCCAAAGAGGAAAAGGGCGGCATCCGAGGATGTCGCGGGGGCCGATGTGCCTCGGAAGCGAAAGCGCCTTATAAAGGCCGCCGACGCTGCCTCCAACAAGGCCCCTTCCGAGGCCGAGGTCCTCCCCTCCGAGTCAGAGGATGATGTCTTCGGGCCCCGTAGGGAGAGACCCCCACCGAGGAGGTACGTATTCTAATTTACTTCCTTGTACATTGTAATTGCCTTCCTCCCCTAAACCTTGACGGATTAAATTTTACAACCCACAACGCTCCTACCTGAGCGACAAGACGTCGTCGAGCAGGCTCCCTCCTCCCAGTGCCTCGGAGGAGCACCACCCTTCCCCCGTGACCCACAATGGGATAGGGGAGGCTACTTCTCAGCCGCCCCCCCCCCCCCGATACCTACCACGGGGGGCGGCGTCAATGCCTCCATGGCTGAGGCCGAGGCCTGAGCCTCCAAAGGCGCGCCGGAGAAGACCTCCTCCTCAAAAGGAGGGGAAGAGTGGGAACAACCGATAATCTCGGCCCATGTTGTCCCAGAGCCACCTCGGCAGCCGACCTCAACGGCGGCTCCCTTGTTGAGGGAGAGGGCCGAGGTGACCCATCCATCCCGTCCTGCTGGAGGGCAGGTGTCCACGGGATGGACCGAAGAGATGGAGGCGGCCCTGACAGGCTCCACCATCATAGCCGAGCACCACGTCATAGTGGGCGTGGCGCTGAAGAACTACCGGTCCGCCGAGGCCGGTATTCAGGAGGCCTTCAAGGGCCTGTTTGAAGGTTTTGAGGTAAGCTCAAATCGAGTTCTTTTTTAGAATCGCATAAATGCGCAGAACTTTTTAGTACTAGATATGTCTGCTAGCCTTTAGGGAATAAGTAAAATTCGATATGTCCGAAGACATTGCCTACTGCATAGACTTGTTACAAGTGTATAACCACAGTAGCCCCCAAGCCCCGAGGTAGATTTGACAATCTTGCGCGGGGATTATAGGGAAAGGTAGTATAGTAAAGCGAATAGACAGTAGCCCCGAGACCCTGGCTGGACGCACAAGGCCGACCAGGGGATCGATTCATCCGAGGAAGCTAACGATGTCATTTACAGGTTTCGGCCTCGATTTCAGCATCCAACTCAAGGGAGTTGGTGGAGCTGAACCATAAGTTCGACCAGTCCAAGAAGGACGCGGATCTGCTTAAGAAGCAGATGGAGCAATCTCAAGGTAAGCAAGAGTTTGAATATTTTGGTGTAATGTTATAAGTGCGGATGCAGTCGCTTTGAGCTCTAAAGGCTGTATTAATGTACTGCATCTTCCTCCGTGGAGCTTGAGAAACTCTGGTCCGAGCTGCAAACAGCTCGGCAAGAAGCCGAGCAGCAGAGGGCCGCAGCAAGGCAGGCCAGTGAAGCATTGGCCAAGGAAAAGGAGGCTGGTGCAAAGCACGCAGCCCGGGTCATGGAGGTGGAGGGCGACCTGGAGGTGTTGTTCAAGCAGCGTGACACCCTCCAGGAGGAAAAGAACAAGCTCGTCTCCGAGCTCAAGACCGCGAGCTCGGCCTGCAAGGAGGCCATGACCCAGGCGAGGGCGGATCATGAAGTGCTTCAACAAGTTAGGCAGATTGCCACTGGTAAGCCATACCTGCTCTGCTGCGTTATCGATGACCGTCGATTTGCCCATCTTACGCAAGTCTAGCATTCTTTAGAAGCCTTCAGGGTTCTGCCACGGAGCGCCTCGGACGCTGGTGCCTACTTTGCTGCCCATCCTGAGGAGTCGACAGAGAAGGCCTTCTGGGCCCATTTCCAGGCGCCCGAGCATCCTCTGCTGCTGAATAATCAGATGAAGCAGCCGACTGAGCTGATTGACATGGCTCGGCCAATGATGGAGGATATTTGCGTCAATCTCTGGCCACAGGAGCCACTACCGACCAGCCTATTCAGCTTGGTTCAGAGATTGCGAGGCGCGAGCCCCCAGGTCGAGAACTGGAAGAGGTCGGCTTGCCTGGAAGGTGCGGAGCGAGCCTATGCGTCAACCATGGCGCATTACCCGAAGATCAAGCCACTTGCGATCGCGTCGGGGCCTCCAAAAGGGAAGAACCGGACTCCCGAGCAGTTTCTTTCCGAGGTCCACGAAGGGGCTCGGGTGACCGAAGTACAATGCTCGAAGACCGAGCTCCAGTTCTAAAGAACCTCACTGTATGCCATGACAACTTCTGTAAAAATAATTATTATTTACGCTGATTAGTCGTTTGCATCCGACGTGTTTTATCTATTCCTTTGCGACCGTTTATACTGAAAGAGGCCAGTCGTCGGCTTCTGCCCCCTTTGTAGATACTATGTGGGGTGTTTCGTAAAACGCGTAAACCCTTAGCCGACATCTCGATGCCCTGAGGCGGTTGCGTATTTGCCAAATGAGGTAATCGGACCATAGCGGCTTTATATCCTTCATTTAGTCATAGGAGTTCGAAAATTTGGGGTAGTTGATCTAGCCCCCGGTGCAATGGTGATCGGACAAGCCGAAGTGCACCAGTTATAACACCTTGGTTCATATAAGAAGAACCCTTTGTTTATCACGGTCTAACCTCTAACAATTTATAGTTTGACACAGTCTTCGGATAGCCGACCAGTTTACGCTGATCGTGACAGTCGATTTTCAGCTTTCTCCTACTGAGGTGCTTGACCAGGCCAAGCTGGAAACACAATCGCAGAGGTTCTTCCTTTGCGCACCTAGCTGAACAGAGTGGAACGTAGGAGGCAAGCACAGGAGCCGGGCAACCCAATCATTGACCAAAATCATGATTCGAAACTGATGCATATAATGCAATAGCCAAGACACTGAACAGATATCGGACTTAGACATAGGCTCAATTTTATATCCGAGCCCCTGTCAAAAGCTAGACTCATCTGTATATTTCTAACAGTATCCACATTGCTACAAGGCAAAAGCAGAAGAAAACGACACGTGATTTTGTGTGGAGACCGAAAAAAGGTCTGTTCTTTCATTCATTAGGGCATAGCCATAGATACCGAGCTGATATCAAGAGGAACCTTACAAGATACAGAGAGTATGTACAAAGAAGAATGGGAGGTATTTGGTACAGGGCTTTAGAAAAGGGGGGACTATTCCCAGTACCTTCCCTGCCGCTCGTCTGCGCCTTTGTGCTGTTGAACAGCTATTCCTTGTCTAATCCAAGGCTTAGTGAGCACTCCTGGCTAATCCATCTTGACTATGTAGAATGCATCCGAGAAATGGGGCCCCTGAAGAGGTAATTGCCAGAGTGTGACTGCTTGACACTGCCAAAGATGTAAGTCCTGGTTGGCCTTTATATGCCGCCGAAGAGAAAACCAGGCACTGGGTGATCGGCCATTCCAAGATGATGTACCCACTGTAAATATTTTGCTCCCCGATCTCCCATGGAATTTTAAGTGCAAAATTATGTACACGAGGTACTTAGTCTGCGACAAAGAGAGGGGAACCGAGGAGTACGCGTCCCTATTTGGGATCGACGAGGGGTTGTCCGGGGGCCGAGGTGTTGGTGCGTACACGCTTTGAAGAGCTGAGCAGCGCCTGCCATGCTGTACGTCGGGCAGCTTCCTCGGCCGCCTGGAAATCGGCCGCGAAAGCCACTACCCTCTCCTCTGTATGGAGGGAGGTCTTCATGTTACCATTGATGGTAATGACGTTGTGGGCCCCCGGCATCTTAAGATTCAGATAGGCGTAGTGCAGCACCGCGTTAAAGCGGGTGAACGTAGTACGGCCGAGCAAGGCATGGTAACCGCTGCGGAAGGGGACGATGTCGAAGATCAAGTCCTCACTTCGGAAGTTCTCGGGTGAGCCGAAGACTACTTCTAGTGTTAAGGTGCCAGTCCATTGGGCCTCCACGCCAGGCATAACACCCTTGAATGTGGTGTTGCTGGGCTTAATTCGTGACGAATCGATTCCCATCTTCCTGACAGTGTCAGCATAGATCAGGTTCAAACTACTTCCGCCGTCCATTAGGACGCGGGCTAGGTGGAATCCATTGATAATGGGATCCAGGACTAAGGCTGCCGACAGGCCATGACGTTTACTGGTCGGATGGTCCTTCTTGTCGAAAGTGATCGGGCAAGCCGACCAAGGGCTGTACTTCGGTGCTACAGGCTCTATTGCATAGACGTCCCGAAGTGCGCGCTTCTGTTCCTACTTAGGGATATGCGTGACATAGATCATGTTCACATTTTTAACGTTGGAAGGGAATTGCTTTTGGCCACCGCTGCCTGGTCTGCGAGGTTCATCCTCGTCATCACTGCGGGACCCGCTCCTGGTTGGTTCCTCGGTAACTGCTTTGCCGACCTGCTTAAACACCCAACAATTTCGATTGGTGTGGTTGGCGGGCTTGTCCGAGGTGACATGAATTTGGCAGGACCTATCCAGTATTCTGTCCAAGGCGCTAGGGCCATCTTTGTTCCCTTTAAAGGGCCTTTTCTTGGGTCCGGCTCGCAGGCCGCTGAACCCTACATTGACTGCTGGGTCCTCGGTATCGCTGCCACCATGCTTATTCCGGTGCTTGTTTCTGTTGCGCCTGGGTTTACCGTTTCCTTCGCACGCCTCGGAGGTGCCAGGATCATTCCTGTGGGAACTGCGGGCAAGCCAGCTGTCCTCGCCCATGCAAAAGCGGGTCATTAAGGAGGTAAGAGCTGCCATAGTTCTTGGCTTGTCCTGCCTGAGTTGCCGGGCGAGCCACTCATCCCGAATGCTGTGCTTGAATGCGGCAATAGCTTCGGCGTCAGGGCAATCAATGATCTGGTTCTTTTTAGTTAAGAACCGATTCCAAAATTTCCAAGCAGATTTGCCCTCCTGCTAGACGACGTGACTAAGGTCATCGGCGTCCGGGGGCCGAACGTAAGTGCCCTGGAAGTTTGCCCTAAAGGCTTCCTCCAGGTCTTCCCAGCTGTCGATAGAATTGTTGGGGAGACTGTTAAGCCAGTGCCTTGTCGGTCCTTTAAGTTTGAGCAGCAGGTATTTTATAGCGTGGAGGTCATCACCTCGGGCCATATGTATGTGGAGGAGAAAATCCTCAATCCAGACAGCCGGGTCGGTCGTCCCGTTGTATTGGTCGATGTTAATGGGTTTAAACCCTTCTAGGAACTGATGTTCCATGACCTCGTTTGTAAAATAGACCGGATGTGCAGGTCCTTGAAAACGAGTCATATCTGGCCGTGCGTTGGCCGATGTCCTGGTCCGCATCTTCTCCTGAGATCTCTCGTGCCTTTCTAGCCAGGCATCATAGCCTTCTAGGCGAGTGGGCCCGCGATCCCGCGAACCATATATGGATCGGGGCGGGGCTTTGTTGGCCTGTATTTTGTCACGCAGATCATAGGGGGCGTTGAAGCCGACCGCACTCTTGCTATGAGGGCAGGTTTTTGCAGGGGGTTCTGTGTTTGCCCCTGCTGGCCTGTCTCGTCCTCTAGGGGGGCGGTCAACCTGTCCTGTATTGCCGTGCGTAAACAGCTCGTCGTTTGCCGCCTCATCGTTCAAGTCGGGCAGGAGCCGTCTTATAGGGTATGACTTAGCGGCAGTACATCGGGTCTTGAGCTCTGCTTCGGCTTCGAGGACCTTTACCCATTTGTCATTGAGTGCGTTCTCATGGGTGTACATCTCTTGCTGCTTCCTCCTCATGCTTCGCGCAGTTGTAAGTAACCGTCGCTGGAACTGTGCCTGCTCGGATGGGCTTATGGGTACTACGAAGTCCTCGGTGTTGACACACGAACACGTCACCATGTACCCTCGACGCCGGGGGTGATGCACCGCAGCTCACGTCGAAGGAGGTCCGACCGGCAGCGTGATACGCAAGACAGTCGACAGACGCTTTTGAAGACCCGAAACCCCACATGCCTGGGAGGGACCCCGTCAGGGAGTGCGGCAGCTATGGGCTACCCTAGGTCAATTCGCTCGCCCCTAGAGCCTCGGGATTCGCAGCTCTCAAACACGAAAAACAGCGAAGAACGAGAGAAAAACGATGGTGAGATAAAACGTAGATGAAAAGTAGTACATTGATTTGTTCGATTGTGTGTTGTTCAATCGGCCGTCACCTCCAACATATATAAGAGGCGGCTAGACTTCCCGTACAAGTAAAGGATTCATCTAGGCTTTCCTTACAAGAAAATTATATAAATTCACGTCCTAGAGTCCTGGTTCTAGTCTAACTCGGATTCAGTCTGAATCTGGCCCAAACTTATGTATTGCTCCTTGCACGGGCCGTAGAATTTGCATATGACCTCCGATCAAGATGATCCAAATACCAAATTTGTGCGCCTCGACGAGGTGAACAATCCTTCTATTGATCACTTTTCCAAATAAGGCCATCTTCAATACCCTACGGGGCCATATTTAACTTCCAGTCGGACTCGGTCATGCAGTTTTCTGGACTGTCCGACACTTGTAGCAACTTTGCAGACTGTATACTATCTCAGATGATGATGAAACCAAAAGCAAATGTGACCGTTTCGACGATACGCAATACTTCCATGTAGAACACTTTTCCATTCGAGGTCATCTACATAATCTTTTGAGTCCATCTTCAGCTTCTGTTTGGATTTTCACTCAAACCGGCAAGCACTCAAAACCGGCAAGCTCAAACCGGCAAGCTTTTATCTTGGCCGGCAAGCCTTTTTTTCACTCAACTGGCAAGCCTTTCGCCGGCAAGCTCTTCACTCAAACCGGCAAGCCTTTTGCCGGCAAGGCTTTCACTCAAACCGGCAAGCCTTTCACGCCGGCAAGCTTTTCACGCCGGAAAGCTTTTCGGCTGACAAGCTTTCCGCCGGCAAGCTTTTCACTCGGCTGGCAACCTTTTCGCTGCCAAGCTTTTTCACTTGGCCGGCAAGCTTTTTGCCGGCAAGTTTCATTCAGCCGGCAAAGGCGGAATATCTCACGCGACCCATCAGACACCACCAAGGTGGGTGTCTGGTCCTCGCGTCATTTTTTCACTCAGGACCGGTCCGCAGAGTGTTACCTCTAACTTTTTCATATGAACTCAGATTGGGATTATTTTTATATCAAAATCAACCGATTCAATGAGACGAACACAATTCATGTTGAAAGTTTTCTCATATGAGGCTATCTTGAAGGCGTAATTGGCCAAATAGTACTATGAGTGCCAAAATCTTAGTACTTCGAGCACAATTTTGGCCTTTTAAATGAGATCGGATGGTGATGACCCAAACATCAAAGTTTCTCATTTTGACGACACGAAACTTTCACATGTTGGGAACTTTTCCATTTGAGGTCATCTTAATTAAGTTTTTGATCATGCCATAATCTGGTGTCAACACATGCCCCCCTGTTTTTGGCAAAACTTGCATGCCGGAAAATAATTTGCATTGTGTTTGTTCTAAGGATGATGTCAACACTCCATCAGCCATTTTAAATTTTCTTAGGGCGATAGGCATGTATCGGCCATGTTTTATGCTAAGGGCGATAATCGTATATCGGCCATCGGCCACTTAGGCTTCTTGCCACACACTAGGGTGGTACTTCTTCAAATACTTGCCATTGAGAGCTCAAGGTAACAATGCCCCTTGTATGGATTCCACCAAATATGAGTTTCCGGGAACTACTCTTGTAATCTTAAAAGGACCTTCCCTGCTTGGAGACCACTTCCCGAATTTTCTATCTCTTGAACCAATCGGTAGGTTCACTTTCCACATGAGATCGCCAACTTGAAAATTCTTCAACCTGACCTTTTTATTATAAGCTCTTGCCACCCTCAACTTGTCTCTCTCTATGGCCTTTAAAGCAGCCAAACGTTTATCGGCAACCTCATCAATATTTTCCATCATCAAGTTATAAAAGTCCACTGCCGATAAATCATTTTGTTTGGCTATTCTCAAAGCATTCAAATTTACTTCCACTGGTAGAACGGCCTCTTGACCATATACTAGCTCATATGGAGTTACCTTTGTGGCACCATGCCTTGAGATTCTATGTGCCCACAAAGCTTCGGACAACAACTCATGCCATTTCCTTGGATTATCCTCAATCTTTTTCTTGATGAGCTTGATTAATATTTTATTGCTAGACTCAGCTTGTCCATTAGCTTGGGCATAATATGGAGAGGAATTGAGCATCTTTATGTTATAAGATTCGGCAAATTCTCTAACTTGATGTGACATGAAAGATGAACATTGATCTATAGTTAATGTTTGAGGAATGCCGAATCTATGAGTAATGTGCTCGGTTATGAATTGAATTACCTTCGTATGTGTCATATTCTTGAGAGGTACTGCTTCAGACCATTTAGTGAAATAATCGGTTGCCACCAACACGAACCGATGCCCCTTTGAGGAAGATGGATGAATTTCTCCAATGAAGTCTAAACCCCAACCTCTAAAAGGCCATGGCTTGATAATAGGATGTAACATAGCAGCATGAGCCAATTGAATATCACCAAACTTTTGACAAGCTTCACACCCTTTATAATATCTAGAGCAATCATTGATCATAGTCGGCCAATAAAACCCAGCACGTCTCAATAACCATTTCATCTTGGGGGCCAACTGATGAGTGCCACAAATTCCTTCATGGACCTCTCCCATAGCAACTCTTGCTTGGTCCTCGTTCAAGCACTTTAACAGAACATCATCAACAGTTCGGCGATAAAGATCATCATCTCTCATTGTATATTTGAAAGCCATACGCCGAACGGTCCTATCCACCCTTTCACTCGGATTGCACAGATAATCAATATTGGGCTTCCTCCAGTCTTGATTTTCACCTGCACTAGATTGCTCATTAATGGCCGAAGCAGTAGGCTCTGGTTCGGCCTCTACACTTACAAGGCTAGACATCGGCTTTTGAGAAATATGAAACATGCCATGATCAACATGATAGCCGGATGCCTGCTGTGCTAATTCATTTGCTCTCCAATTATCATGCCTAGATATATGAGCAATGCTAAAATAATCCAAAGTAGAAATTATATCTAGACATTTATCAAGATAAACATTAAGTGGTTCGTCAAAGCATTGAAAAACTCTGGATATTTGTTGCACTACTAATAACGAATCACCAAAAGCCTCAATATGTGTAGCACGTATAGCCAGCAACATCTCTAGGCCAAATAACAACGCTTCATATTCGGCCTGATTATTTGTGCAAAAATATTCTAAGCGGCATGAGGCTTCAAAAATAGCACCATGAGGAGACATATAAATAGTACCAACACCTTGGCCATTGCTACAAACTGAACCATCAAAATATAATCTCCATGGTACTAATAAGACAAGGTTTATATCAACATCATGCTTGTCATTAATCCAATGCTCAACAATGAATTTAGCAACAATTTGGCCTTTCATGGATTTCAAAGATTCATAAGCCAAATCATACTCAATTAAAGCATAAGCCCACTTGCCAATTCTACCACTAAGAATTGGCCTATGCAACATGCATTTGATGACATCGGTTTGACAAGCTACTATGCAAGTACTAGGCACTAGATAATTTCTTAACTTTGTGCAAGCATAATATAACCATAGGCATATTTTTTCAATAAATGTACACCTCGTCTCGGCGTCCAATAAGCGTCGGCTCAAATAAGTGATAGCATGTTCTTTTCCTTCGGTTTCTTGAGTCAAAACAGCCCCAATAACACCTTCCTCCGCTGCAACGTAAAGCCTGAAGGGCTCCTTGTGTTTGGGTGCTTTCATCACTGGAGGAGTGCACAAATAATTCTTGATCATATCGAATGCTTCTAGCTATTTTGCCCCCCAAGTGAAATTGGCATCATCCTTTAACCGAACGATAGGAGTGAATGCATCAACCTTCCCTGACAAATTAGCTATGAACCTCCTCAAATAATTGACTTTAACAAGGAATTTTTGCATATCTCTCTTGCACGTTGGAGCCTTCACCTATTGTATAGCCTCTATCTTTTTGGGATCAATTTCTATGCCATCTTCATGAATAATGAAACTCAAAAACATGCCAGCCGACACGCCAAATGCACACTTCAAAGGATTCATTTTCAGTCCATATTTCTTCATCCTTTCAAAAGCTAAGCACAAATCAGCTAAGTGAGACTCAAAAGCATCTGATTTCACAACAATATCATCAATATAGACCTCAAGTATAACACCGAGTAAAATCATGAAAAATTAAATTCATAGCCCTTTGATATGTGGCACCGGCATTCTTTAATCCAAAGGTCATCACCTTCCATTCAAATAAACCAAGGAAACCGGGGCACCGAAAAGCCGTTTTGGACATGTCCTCTTCGGCCATAAAAAACTGGTTATACCCCGCATTACCATCAAGAAAGCTAATGACCTTATGTCCAGAAGCATCATTAATAAGCATATCGGCTATTGGCATAGGATACTCATCTTTGGGTGTAGCTCTATTCAAATCTCTGAAATCAATGCACACCCTCAACTTGCAGAAACCTTTCTTCTCCACTGGTACAATATTAGAAATCCACTCGGCATACCTACAAGGTCTAATAAAATTAGCTCTAAGCAAACGACCGATTTGTTCCTTGATCCGGTCATATGTTTTTCGATTAAACTTTCAGGCCGATTGTTTGTACGGTATAAAACCGGCCTTTATAGGTAACTGATGCTCCACTAGCTTTCGACTTAAACCTGGCATTTCATGATATTCCCATGCAAAGCAACAAACATATTCTTTCAATAGCTCGATTATCTTAGCTTTACAATCGGCTTTCAAATTTTTGTTTACAAATGTCGGCCTAGGAACTGAACCATCTCCAATATCTATCTATTCTAATGGATTGACCGATGTAAAACCTTGTCCGAATTTATCCATATCATCTAACTCCTCTATAGATTCATACATATCGTTCTCATCAGACCGATATTTTACAAGACGTTTTTGTAACCACTCGGAATTAGGATCCATTTAAATGAATTATACTTTGGAGCCGATTGCCACCAACCGGCTTTAAAGAAACGGGCACGAAACCACTTTTTGTAGCGCTAAGAAAATCAAACTCTGATAGGTCGCGCCCCGTCAAGCAAGTAGCATTGGGGTGTTGCCAATCCACCGATGCATCGGCTAAAGCAACGCAGGCCGAATTATCCGCATGAATGACTTCCACTTCATCATCAACCCACTGAATTAAAAACTGGTGCATAGTAGATGGCACACATTGGTTTGCATGAACCCAATCATGGCCTAGTATGACATTGTAGTTACCTTGCACCTCGGGAACAAAGAACACAGTAGCCAAAGTCTTGCTTCCGACTGTAAGCTCCACATACATCACACCTTTGGCTTCAGTTTTCTCTTTGCCTTCAAATCCATTAAGCACCATATTGGTCTTGATCAATTCTTCTTCGGACAAACCCAATTTCTTGAAGACCAAATATGGCATGAGATTCACCACAGCACCACCATCAACAAGCATTCGAGTGAGCGGCGATCCGTTAATATGACCTCTGAGGTACAACGGTTTCAAATGCGTCACTAGTTCTTTCGGCTTCTCAAATATTGCACTCTTAGAACCAAAATCTAGCTGAGCCACTTCCCCTTCTTCATCTACAGCACAAAACTCAGCGGGTAAGAAATACACCATATTGATATCCATACCTTCGTGGACCGGTGTAGGCTCATAATCCACCATCTCATCTCCTTCCTCAAGTGTATCTACCGATTCTGAAATCTGTCCGAGCGAAGTGGAATCAATAGGTGTTGTGGACGATGTAATAGCGGTGGCATCGTCCTCCTTTGGCGGTGTAGGTGCTACTGTGATAGATGTAGAAGCCACTGCATCTTGTATTTGTTTAGGCTTCCATACTTGTTTTGTAGGTACCATGGGCCGAGTGTCATTGAACAATCTATCCCTTTGTTTCTCGGCCTCTTGTTCTACCATCTCTTGACTCCTTAACCTCTGTAGTTTCCTCTTCTGTGTCTTTGTTAGCCCTGGAAGACACCACTTTGGCTGAGTGTATTTAGGGTCTCTTGGCTTTGCTTGGCTGGTGCTTGCTTCATGGTCATTAGCTGAGTGCTTTGGCGCGATAGCAAGTATCGACTCTGTCGGGTTGCTATGCATAGTCGGCTGCTGTATGGTGAATGTTTCGGTGCCCAAGATGAGTGAATCGGCATCAATTTTTTTCCTTGCCTTTTCTAGACTCGACCGCTACAGCACTTGGTGATTTAGCACGCCACATTTGCTTGCTGACCCTTTCTTGATTATCTTGCATTGGCCGATTGACACCGTTGTTCAAACGACCTCGCGTGGGGTAGGAAAGCCTCTCACGAATGATCCTCCTCGGTTCTTGATACGTCTCCAACATATCCATAATTTATGAAGTATTCATGCCATGTTTATTATAGTTTTGTATGATTTTGGTGCACTTTTATATGATTTTTATGGACTAACATATTGACCTAGTGCCTAGTGCCAGTTGTTGTTTTCTGCTTGTTTTTGGTTTTCCAGAAAATCCATATCAAATGAAGTCCAAATGCAGCGAAACTTTTTGATGATTTTTTCTGGAAGGAAACAGACCCAGGAAGGTTCGGGGGAGCAGCAGAAGACCCACAGGGGCCCCACAAGCCACCTGGGCGCGCCACCCCCCCGGGGCGCGCCCTGGTGCCTCGTGGGCCCCCCTGTGGCACATCTTCGCGTGATTCCAACGCCAAAATTTCTTATAAATACCAAAACCCCCAGAAATAACCCTAGAACTTGGACTCCGCCGCCGCAAGCCTCTGTACCTCCACGATCTCATCTACAGCCCTTTTTTGGCACCCTGCCGGAGGGGGGAAATCATCACCAGAGGCCATCTTCATCATCCCGGTGGTCTCCATGACGAGGAGGGAGTAGTTCACCCTAGGGCCTGAGGGTATGTACCAGTAGCTATGTGTTTGATTTCTCTCTCTCTTGTGGTCTTGATATGGCACGATCTTGATGTACCGCGAGCTTTGTTAATATAGTTGGATCATATGGTGTTTCTCCCTCTCTATCTTGTTGTGATGAATTGAGTTTTTACCTTTGATGTTTCACTATTATCGGATTGAATACTTTTATGGATTTGAGAACACTTGGTGTATGTGTTGCATATGAATACCCGTGGTGACAATGCTGTATTATATTGATTCACTTGATGTATGTTTTGGCACTCAACTCACGGATTCCCGAGGTGACATTGGGGTAATATATGCATAGGGGTTGATGCACGTTTTCGTCCTACTTTCTCCGGTAGAAATCTTGGGGCACTCTTTGAAGTTCTTTGTGTGGATTGAATATTATGAATCTGAAGTTGTTTGATGCATATCGAATAATCAACTCACGGATACTTGTGGTGACATTGGAGTATCTAGGTGACATTAGAGTTGGTTGATGCGTGTCATATGGTGTTATTTTAGTACGAACTCTAGGGCTGTTTGTGACACTTATAGGAATAGCTCAATAGATTGATCGGAAATAATAACTTTGAGGTGGTTTCATACCCTACAACAATTTCTATCTTATGATCTCCGCTAATAGGAACTTTGGAGTGATTCTTTGTCGCACGTTGAGGGATTGTTATATGATCCAATTATGTTAGCATTGTTGAGAGATTGCACTAGTGAAAGTATGAACCCTAGGCCTTGTTTTCAAGCATTGCAATACCGTTTATGCTCACTTTTGTTACTTGCTACCTTGCTGTTTTTATATTTTCAGATTACAAAAACCTATTTCTACAATCCATACTACACTTGTATCACCATCTCTTCGCCGAACTAGTGCACCTATACAATTTGCCATTGTATTGGGTGTGTTGGGGACACAAGAGATTTCTTGTATTTGATTACAGGGTTGTTTGAGAGAGACCATCTTCATCCTATGCCTCCCACGGATTGATAAACCTTAGGTCATCCACTTGAGGGAAATTTGCTACTGTCCTACAAAACTCTGTGCTTGGAGGCCCAACACGAGTCTACAAGAATAAAGTTGCGTAGTAGACATCAGTTCTGCCCACCCCGGATGAAATGCATAAGGGGCCATTGGGGGTTGTCCCCATCCTCCATTGAAGTCTCTCATGTAGTATGGTGCATAGCGGGGTGGCGCCATCCATGGTCCTGGTGCCCACGACCCATATGGCCTTGTGTGATGCTAAAATTCTTGCCTCGGAGGTGATCTTGAGCGCATGAAATTTGATGACCGGTTAGAGCTAGAACCGGCCGCTTGATTGGCATATTTGGACAGCAACATATCAAAAGTTGGCTTGATTTTCTTGTGATGCACTTTAGCTTCATTCGTCTTCCACTTGCCAACCTCTGGACTCTTGGGCTTAACAAATTTGACATGAGTGTTCTCTTGCACTTATGATTGCCCCTCGAGTGTAGGATTCTTGATGGTGATTTTGATTACTTCCTTGCCATCGGGTTGCTTGTCAAGCACAACCTGTCTCCCCAAGACCTTGCTGTCATCTTTGCCTTTCCTGGGCTCACCTATGACAACATTGGACTTATTAGCAGATTCGACTGCCTCCAGCTGAATGAGCAACATTTTCCCCTCCAAATCCATGGTATTCATTGGAAAGGGCTGCTTATCAACTTGCATCTCAGAAAAGTTCAATCGTCCATCATTAATGGCCAATTGTATCTGTCGTCGAAAAACATTGCAATCATTAGTAGCATGAGAAAAAGAATTATGATACTTGCAATAAGCATGCCGTTTTAGCTCTTCAAACGGCGGTCAAGTATGAGATATCCTAATAATCTTAGCTTGCAGCAAAGCATCAAATATTTTATCACACTTAGCAATGTTAAAGGTAAACTTCATCTCTTCATCACGATTCTTATGAATCGGCTTTAGATCATTGCAAGTAAATGGTTTGGCCTTAGATGGCCAAACAAATTCAGTAGCATAAATATCACCCTCATCGTCCGAGTGATCACTATCATACTCAACCATGTTCATCTTTGGACGATCAGCTTTATACCTATGCACCTCTTTGATATCTTTGCTTCGGCTTTCTTGAGCCAAAGCCCTTTGTAAGACTTGGTTGATATTTAAAAACTCATAGCCTTCTAGCTTCTCTCTAATGTGAGTTTTAAAACCACTAAGCACAAGGTCTGCCAAGTCTCTCTCGGTTATCACCAAACTATAACACCAGTTTTTTGTCTCTCTAAATCTCTTGACGTAATCGGAGACCGATTCATCATGCTTCTGCTTAACCGATGTAAGATGCGATAACTTAAGTTCATTGTCACCACTATAAAAGTGATCATGAAATTTCTGTTCTAGCTGCGACCATACACGAATAGAACCGTGTGGTAAAGAAGAAAACCATAAAAATGCGGTACCAGTTAATGATAAAGGAAATAAACATACTTTCAATTCATTTAGTGAGCCTACTTCACCCAATTGTGCTAAGTATTGACTAACATGCTCCCATGTGGTTTTTGTGCCTTCTCCATTAAACTTAACAAAATCTAGAATTTTATATCCTGGAGGGCACTGAATCGCATCAAAGTACTCGGGATACGGCTTTTGATAGATCCGATTCCTTGGTAACTCAACACCAAAAATTTCCCTTGGCATCTTAGCCATCTCCTCTCTAAAATTAGGTAAAGCATCGTCCGTAGTAGACGATGAAGCTTGCTGTTGTGGCATAGGAGGAGTAGGATTACTAGCTGTAGGTAGGAACTGTGGCATGTAGGTTGAACCATAGTTCGGCAGTGGTCTAGCAGCGTTTGCATCTACAAGTAATGCTTGGTTCGGCGTCACCACCGAACTTGGCATGCTCATGATAGGATTAATGGGTGTAGCCACAATTTGATTTGTATGTGTAGGAAAATAGTTCATCGGTACTGGAGGTGCCGATGAAAGAGGTAAAGCCAGATTAGGGTTTTGCATGCTAGCAGGCACACCAACATTACTACTAGATGCATATTTTTCTGAGCATTAGTATTCACTAAGAAAGTTTGATAAACCAGATTATTACCATCAGCAATACGACTCTCAATCTCAGCCCACTGCTCAGGAGAAAAGGTAGTACTTATAGAAGGTTTAACTTGCTCGTCGTGAAGAGGAGGGAACTTGATTTCTCCAATCGGAGTGATATTGCCTTGACGATCCTTCTTGAAGTTTCCAAGAAATTCCTGCAGCTCCTTCTCTTCACGTGCCTTCTTGTACTCCTCATAAATTTTGCGATGGTCGGCCGATATCTCATCAAGACTAGACTTAATGATGTTACCGGCATCTACCTCAGATGGCTTGGGAAGATCGGACATGATGGATGATGATGATGATTGAACTTAAGTCCCCAGCGGAGTCGCCAAAAAGTGTGTTGACACATGAACACGTCACCGTGTACTCTCGACGCCGGGGGTGATGCGCCGCAGCTCACGTCGAAGGAGGTCCAACCGGCAGCGCGATACGCAAGATAGCTGGCAGACGCTTTTGGAGACCCGAAACCCCACACGCCTGGGAGAGACCCCGTCAGGGAGTGCAGTGGCTATGGGCTGCCCTAGGTTGATTTGCTTGCCCCTAGAGCCTCGGGATTCATAGCTTTCAAACACGAAAAACAGTGAAGAACGAGAGAAAAACGATGGAGAGATAAAACGTAGATGAAAAGTAGTATATTGATTTGTTCGATTGTGTGTTGTTCAATCGGCCGTCACCTCCGACATATATAAGAGGCGGCTGGACTTCCCGTACAAGTAAAGGATTCATTTAGGCTTTCCTTACAAGAAAATTACATCAATTCACATCCTAGAGTCCTGGTTCTAGTCTATCTCGGATTCAGTCTGAATCTGGTCCAAACTTCTGTGTTGCTCCTTGCACGGGCCGTGGAATTTGCATATGACCTCCGATGAAGATGATCCAAATACCAAATTTGTGCGCCTCGACTAGAAGAACAATCCTTATTTAGATCAATTTTCCAAATAAGGCCATCTTCAATACCCTACGGGGCCATCTTTCACTTCCAGTCGGACTCGGTCATGCAGTTTTCTGGACTGTCCGAGTCTTGTAGCTACTTTCCAGGCCGTATACTATCTCAGATGATGATGACTCCAAAAGCAAAGTTGACCGTTTCGACGATACGCACAACTTCCATGTAGAACACTTTTCCATCCGAGGTAATCTATATAATCTTTTGAGTCCATCTTCTGCTTCTGTTTGGATTTTCACTCAAACCAGCAAGCACTCAAAACCGGCAAGCTCAAACCGGTAAGCACTCAAACCGGCAAGCTTTTCTCTTGGCCGGCAAGCCTTTTCACTCAAACGGCAAGCCTTTCGCTGGCAACCTCTTCACTCAAACCGGCAAGCCTTTCGCCGGCAAGGCTTTCACTCAAACCTGCAAGCCTTTCACGCCGGCAAGCTTTTCACGCCGGCAATCTTTTCGGCCACAAGCTTTCCGTCGGCAAGCTTTTCACTCGGCCGGCAACCTTTTTGACGGCAAGATTTTTAACCTGGCCAGCAAGCTTTTTGTCGGCAAGCTTCATTTAGCCGGCAAAGGCCGAATATCTCACGCGACCCATGATACACCACCTAGGTGGGTGTCTGGTCCCTCGCGTCATTTTTTCACTCAGGACCGGTCCGCAGAGTTTTGCCTCTAACTTTTGCATACAAACTCGGATTGGGATGATTTTTATATCAAAATCAACTGATTCGACGAGATGAAGACAACTCATGTTGAAAGTTTTCTCATATGAGGCCGTCTTGAAGGCGTAATTGGCCGAACAGTACTATGAGTGCCAAAATCTTAGTACTTCGAACACAATTTCGGCCTTTTAAATGAGATCGGATGGTGATGAACCAAACATCAAAGTTTCTCATTTTGATGACACAGAACTTTCACATGTTGAGAAATTTTCCATTTGAGTTCATCTTAATTAAGTTTTTGATCATGCCATAATCTGGTGTCAACACTCGGGTCCGAGGCTTAGATTGTCCTCGGATTCGGGAAGGTAATCTCTGTCCGGTCCATCATTGAGAGTGCCCATGTCCTCAAGATCATCCTCCGCAGGTGCCTCTATGGGCTCCTTCGACTCGGCGGGCGAGGCTTTATTGTCCTCGCCCGGGTTCTCAGTGGCGTCGGGGGCAGCACCGTTATCGGCAGCGCCAATGGTGTTGGTCGTACTTCTGCTTCCATTACTCCCCTTAGATTGCCTCTTTGGACGGCGACGCTTAGGGTTCTCCTTAGGTTTATCCCGAGGGCTGTTTTTGGGAGTGTCGACCATGTAGACGTCGTATGTGGACGTGGCTACCCAATCCCATGTACGGGTTTTGACGGACAGATTTGCTCCGCCACCAACGTCTTTTTACATGTCGGTGGCTTCGTCGGAGTCGGAGTCAAGTGCGTCGGTCAAGTCTTCGACCGTGGCGACTAGGTGGGTGGTGGGTGGGACGAAAATTTCCCGATCGTCGGCTTTACATCCGATTTGATCATAGATGGCGGATGAGATCGCCAGGTTTTGGATTCGGTCCAGCACCTCATTAATCTGTGAGAATTCCTCCATGCTCAAGACCTGGCTATAGGCCGGGCCGATCTGGAGTGGTCTGCTCGGGCCACATGGGGTGGCATCGTCCGCCTGTTTGTCCAGGGTTGACTCATTGCCGGCGGAAGGCGATGGGACCCCTGCTGCCGGGCCCATTGGTGAGCTAGGCTCAAGACCAGCGTCCGAAGACACAGCGACTGGGCCGGGCGCAGCGGCCATTGGATCCATCTCCAAGGTAGGTTCTGCTGAGAGCTCGGATTCGAGGACCAGATCCGAAATCCGCCCTGGGGTCGCGGTACCGGAAGGGTCCTCGCGTTGATCTGAGGTCCACCCCGAAAGGATCAGATCACCCTGGGCGTCTACGACATACTCTAGGCTCCCGAACTTGATGACTTGATCTGGAGGAAAGTTTTCGACGCGCCGAGGCGGCCTACCAAATCGGCGTGTAGCACAAGGCTGCCAAAGGCAAAGAGTTGGCCAGGAACAAAGATGTCACCGCAACCGATACCGTCGTTGAACTGCAAGCGAGCCATCGATCTCAGGTGATCACACAGCGAGCTCTCAATGAAAGCACCAATGTCGGTGTCAAAACCAGCAGATCTCGGGTAGGGGTGCCCGAGCTGTGAGATCAGATCGATGGCTTAAGAGCGAATGTAGGACATGATGATTTACCCAGTTCCGGGCCCTCTCTAAGGAGGTAAAACCCTACATCCTTCTCTTGTTTATATTGATGGATGTATCAAAGTACAAAGTTGATCTACCTCGAGATCATAAGATGTGGTCTAAACCTAGGGGTATCATGAATGATGTTGCCTCTACGGACTAAACCGTCCGGTTTATATAGGCACCAGGGGTATCTAGGGTTACACATGGTTGGTTACAATTAAGGGAACATATGCCGAATCTCGTATCCTTGGGGTACACGCCAAGTCTTCGGTGAGGTCCGATATGTCGGTTCTTCAAGTTGGAAGCTTCCGGAGTCCTTGCTCTTTGACGGGCCTCGAGTCCGGCCCATGGGCTAATCAGCTAGGCCAGGACCCCCTAGTCCAGGACACCGTCAGCGGCAACTAGCTCCGTCGGGCTAGGCAAGGGAGGTGGAGCAGCGAGCTGCCTCACTCGTATCCGGCGGGCTCGGCTGGCCACCCAGCCGGCTTGTATGCTGGAGAACTGCTCTTTGGAAGCCATCGGAAGAGTGGAGAAAATGGTGAAGGAGGAGATGGGGGAGTGGCGGAGTGGTGCAATTCTTTCCTGACGCCCGACCTTATTTAAATAGAGGGTGGACGAGAGGAGCTCGGCCGGCATTGCGTTTAATGTCGGCCCACTCATGAATAGACATGTGCCCGGAGTGGTTTCTCAGCTTCCACGTGGGTATAATGGAGGCGTTTGAATGCGGCGAGGAGGCATGTTCAGCCAGGCGTGCAGTAGGCGGCGCCCTCGGCCGGCGTGCCGCTTCAATGGCGGAGGCAATGAGAGGTCGCGTGGTGGGCCAGGGCAGTCAGAAGCGGGGTGGGACTAAACAACCGAAACACGCCGGCCCAATACGGATGTGAAAATCATAATTACAAATTGCCCTCAGTTGACCGGTCATAAAGTCTACGTGGCACTCTGTTGACTGGTCAAATTGGCCGCGTGGCTTGCGGGTCCCACCTATTAGTTGGTAAACAAAAATTTACGCAGGCGTGGCAGGAGTTGAACCTGCGACCCCGCGGAACTGGCCCTTGCGCGCGAACCACCCTGGCTGTGTATATGTGTGCATGCATGAGTAGGTTGAGCACTTGAGCATAGCGTGTGTGTTGCGTCTTGTGATGTGTGCATGCATGCGTGTGTGTGTTCGTGCGAGTGTTGCGTGCGTGCAGGTGTACATGTGAGTGTTTCATGCATGCGTGCGTGCATGTGTTCGTGCGAGTGTTGCGTGCGTGCATGTGTACGTGTGAGTATTGCATGCATGCATGTGGCCATTGCGTGCGTGTTTGTCCGCATGTGTGATGTGTGTGTATTCACCACAGTAGCTCCTGTGTATTAAAAGGGTCGGCTCAGCATATTATCACTAACCGACCTTGTCCGCTGCAATTAGCGTGCGCGGGCTACCAACCTGAGGTCTCGACTTCGAGTCCCCACCGAGCACTAATTTATTACCATTTGTTTCTTTCTTATACCCACTGATAGGTGGGCCCTATGTTAGGGAGATAATGTGCGCTTCTGATGCAACACTAGTTGCGCCACGTGGACTGTTTGACTGGTCAATTGATCGTGTCATCAACAAAATACGTAGCTGTATGGTGAGCCAGTGACTGTATAATCACCACAAAATTTATATGCTGACTGTAATGAGCTTATTCTGAAGTCCAGTGACCGTATCATGCTTTCGTTTCAAATACAATGATCGTCAGTGTCATCATCAAAATATGAAGTTTTACGGTGAGCTAGTGACCGTATAATCACCACAAAATGTATAGGGTGAATGTAATGAGCATATTCTAAAGTCCAGAGACCGCATTGTGCTTTCTCTTGAAATACAATGACCGTCACACGTGAATGTGTCGGGGTGTACTTTTAGAGGGCCGAGAGATAGTTTGTGTGCATACGTGAAAGGGGCGTAGGGAGAGGGGGTTTGCGATGGAGAGAGAGATGCCCTTCGTTTCTCTTTATTGTGACTAATTTTATAGGATAAAAATATAAACATTCACAATACGGAACAAATATCATTGGATGCACCATGCAATTAACTTTCGTATATAACTTTGTAGTATTGTATATGTAGATTTTCTTAAATAATTTTTTGTCACCCTCTGTGTAGTTTTAATTCAAAACAAATCTTGTATGCGGAGTAAAAGTGAATGGATGCCTTTTTAGATCATTGGGAGCACATGATAATAAGATGTAACATGCGTGAATGTGTGGTTGACGTATTTTGGAGGGCTTGGAGAGGGTATGTGTACGTATTCGAGAGGATAGAGAGGGGTGTGCGATGAGAGAAAGAGACATCACGAGAGAGAGAGAGAGAGACGAATAGGATGTCTCAATGAGAGATGGTGAGTTTGTGTATGCAGAGGAGAAGGGGAGAGAGGCATGAGCAGAAATAGTGTGTGTGTTGGTATGTGTGGGTGTGAGAATATAGTGAAACCTAGGGGGTAGAGAGTGTGCCAGGTGTGGTGGTTGACGGTGTCCTGGACTAGGGGGTCCCGGCCTAGCTTATTAGTCCATGGGCCGGACTCGAGGCCCGTCAAAGAGCAGGGACTCCGGAAGCTTCCAACTTGAAGAACCGACATATCAGACCTCACCGAAGACTTGGCGTGTACCCCAAGGATACGAGATTCGGCATATGTTCCCTTAATTGTAACCGACCATGTGTAACCCTAGATACCCCTGGTGCCTATATAAACCGGAGGGTTTAGTCCATAGAGGCAACATCATTCATCATACCCCTTGGTTTAGACCACATCTTACGATCTCGAGGTAGATCTAGTTTGTACTTTGAGACATCCATCAATATAAACAAGAGCATGACGTAGGGTTTTACCTCCTTAGAGAGGGCCCAGACCTGGGTAAATCATCGTGTCCTACGTTCGCTGTTAAGCCATCGATCCGATCTCACAGCTCGGGCACCCCTACCCGAGATCTGCCGGTTTTGACACCGACATTGGTGCTTTCATTGAGAGCTCGCTGTGTGATCACCTGAGATCGATGGCTCGCTTGAAGTTCAATGATGGTATCGGTTGCGGTGAGATCTTCGTCCCCGACCAACTCTTCGCCTTTGGCAGCCTTGTGCTACATGCCGATTCGGCCGGCCACCTCGGTCGCGTCGAAAACTTTCCTCCAGATCAAGTCATCAAGTTCGGGAGCCTGGAGTACGTCGTGGATGCCCGGGATGATCTGATCCTTACGGGGTGGACCTCAGATCAACGCGAGAACCCTTCCGGTACCGCGACCCCGGGGTGGATTTCGGATCTGTTCCTCGAATCCGAGCTCTCAGCAGAACCTACCTCGGAGATGGATCCGATGGCCGCTGTGCCTGGCCCAGTCGATGTGTCTTTGGATGCCGGTCTTGAGCCTAGCTCACCAATGGGCCCGGCAGCAGGGGTCCCATCGCCTCCCACCGGCCAGGAGTCAACCCTAGACAAACAGGCAGACGATGCCACCCCATGTGGCCCGAGCAGACCACTCTAGATCGGCCCGGCCTATAGCCAGGTCTTGAGCATGAAGGAATTCTCGCAGATTAACAAGGTGCTAGACCGAATCCAAAACCTGGCGATCTCATCCGCCGTCTACGATCAGATCAGATGTAAGGCCAACGATCGGGAAATTTTCGTCCCACCCACCACCCACCTAGTCACCACGGTCGAAGACTTGACTGACGCGCTTGACTACGGCTCTGACGAAGCCACTAACATGGAAGAAGACGTCTTTGGCGATACTAGAGCAAATCTGGCCATCAAAACCCGTACAGGGGATTGGGCAGCCACGTCCACATACGACGTCTACATGGTCGACACTCCCAAAAACAGACCTCAGGATAAACCTAAGGAGAACCCTAAGTGTCGCCGTCCAAAGAGGCGATCTAAGGGGAGTAATGGAAGCAGAAGTACGACCAACACCATGGGCACTGCTGATAACGGTGCTGCCCCCGACGCCACTGAGAACCCGGGCGAGGACAATCAAGCATCGCTCGTTGAGCCGAAGGAGCCCATAGAGGCACCTATGAAGGATGATCTTGAGGACATGGGCACTCTCAATGATGGATCGGACAGAGATTACCTTCCCAAATCCAAGTATGATCTAAGCCTCAGATTGAGGACTTCGTAGTGCCCATAAGCCCATCCGAGCAGGCACGGTTCCAGCGACGGTTACTCCCAATTGCGCGAAGCATGAAGAGGAAGCAGCAAGAGCTGTACACCCACGAGAACACACTCAATGACAAATGGGTAAAGGTCCTCAAAGCCGAAGCAGAGCTCGAGACCCGGCATACTTCCACCAAGTCATACCCTAAAAGACGGCTGCTACCCAACTTCGACGACGAGGCGGCAAACGATGAGTTGTTTACACACGACAATACAGGACAGGCTGACCACCCCCCTAGACGACGGGACAGGCCAGCAGGGGCAAACACAGAACCCCCTACAAAAACCCGCCCTCACGGCAAGAGTGCGGTCTGCTTCATTGCCCCCTATGATCTACGTGACAAAATACAGGCCACCAAAGCCCCGCCCCGATCCATATATGGTTCACAGGATCGCGCGCCCGCTGGCCAAGAAGGCTATGATGCCTGGCTAGACAGGTGATACGTCTCCAACGTATCTATAATTTATGAAGTATTCATGCCATGTTTATAACAATTTTATATGGTTTTGGTATGATTTAAATGGAACTAACCCGGACTGACGCTGTTTTCAGCAGAACTACCGTGGTGTTGTTTTTTGTGCAGAAATAAAAGTTCTCGGAATTGGCTAAAACTTTTTGGTGATTATTTTTTGGAACATAAGAGACCCCCGAAGCTTCGTGGAAGGACCAGAAGAGTCACGAGGAAACGACAAGCCTTCTAGGCGTGCCCTGGGGGGTAGGGAGGGCCTAGCGAGCTTGTCGTTCCCTCGTGGGCCCCCTTGACGTGAAACGAATGCCAAAAATTCCTATAAATACCAAAAACCCCAGAAAGAAACCTAGAACTTCCACGCCGCCGCCGCAAGCCTCTGTACCAAAGAAAACTCATCCGGAGCCCTGTTCCGCCAGTCTGTCGGAGGGGGGAATCATCACCGGAGGCCATCTTCATCATCCCGGCGGCCACCATGACGAGGAGGGAGTAGTTCACCCTCGGGGCTGAGGGTATGTACCAGTAGCTATGTGTTTGATCTGTCTCTCTCATGTCCTTGATTTGGCACGATCTTGATGTACCGCGAGCTTTGTTAATATAGTTGGATCATATGGTGTTTCTTCCCTCTCAATCTTCTTGTGTTGAATTGAGTCTTTCCCTTTGAGGTTTCGTTATTGTCGGATTGAATATTTCATATTTGAGAACACTTGATGTATGTCTTGCAAGTGGATACCTGTGGTGACAATGGGGTATTCTATTGAGTCACTTGATGTATGTTTTGGTGACCAACTCATGGATTCCCGTGACCTTGGGGTGATCTAGGCATAGGGGTTGGTTGCACGTTTTAATTATCTTTTCTCTGATAAGAAACTTTGGGGTACTCTTTGTAGTTCTTTGTGTGGATTGAATATTATGAATCTGAAGTTGTTTGATGCATATCAAATAATCAACTCACGGATACTTGTGGTGACATTGGAGTATCTAGGTGACATTAGAGTTGGTTGATACGTATCATATGGTGTTATTTTAGTACGAACTCTATGGTTGTTTGTGACACTTAAAGGGATGGCTCAATAGATTGATCGAAAAGGATAACTTTGAGGTGGTTTCATACCCTACAACAATTTCTTTCTTATGTTCTCCGCTAATAGGAACTTTGGAGTGATTCTTTGTCGCACGTTGAGGGATTGTTATATGATTCAACTATGTTACACTGTTGAGAGATTGCACTAGTGAAAGTATGAACCCTAGGCCTTGTTTCTAAGCATTGCAATACCGTGTGTGCTCCATTTTATCACTTGCTACCTTGCTGTTTTTATATTTTTCAGATTACAAAAACCTATATCTACTATCCATACTACACTTGTATCACCATCTCTTCGCCGAACTAGTGCACCTATACAATTTACCATTGTATGGGGTGTGTTGGGAACACAAGAGATTTCTTGTATTTGATTGCAGGGTTGTTTGAGAGAGACCATCTTCATCCTACACCTCCCATGGATTGATAAACCTTAGGTCATCCACTTGAGAGAAATTTGCTACTGTCCTACAAAACTCTGCATTTGGAGGCCCAACAACGTCTACAAGAATAAAAGTTGCGTAGTAGACATCAAGCTCTTTTCTGGCGCCGTTGCCGGGAAGGTGAGTGTTTGAAGGTATATCTTTAGATCTTGCAATTGAATCTTTTAGTTTCTTGTTTTATCACTAGTTTGGTTTATAAAAGAAAATTACAAAAAAATGGAACTGAGGTTGCCTCAAATGCTTCATCTATATGATGTCTTTCTTGAAAATATGGATTCCGATAATTGTGCTCAATTGTTCGAGGAAGAATTTAATAAAATGTTTAATGCGAGTCCTTTGAATAATGAGCATGATTGCAATGTTGTTAGTATGCTCTCAATGAATATCCATGATGCTGATGATATGCAAAGCCATAAGCTTGGGGATGCTATGTTTGATTAAGATGCTATTTTTAGGCCCCCTACTTTTGATGAGCAAATTTATTATGATGATTGCATGCCTCCTATTTATGATGATTATATTGATGAAAGTGCATTTGGAAGAGTGTCAACTTTATGTAATAATGATCCCACTATTTTGGAGGGTGTTGAATCTTATGGCAATAATTATGAAAGTGGATTTGGAGAGGTCATGACTTTATGTAAAGATGATTCCACTATTTTGGAAGAGGTTTCAATTGATTATGACAACAAAGTTGCTATCTATGATGATTATTGTGATGACATGTATGCTATAAAGAATAATGATAACTATGAAACTTTTCATCATGATTTTAATTTTCAATTGGATTATGCCAATCAAGTATCTCATGATAGTTATTTTGTTGAGTTTGCTCCCACTATTATGAATGAGAAGAAAATTGCTTATGTGGAGAGTAGTAAAAATTCTATGCTTGTGGATCATGAAAGGAATGCTTTATGTGATTGATATATTGTTGAATTTCTTCATGATGCTACTGAAAATTATTTTGAGAGAGGAATATATGCTTCTACATATCTCAATAATATCAAGTTTCCTCTCTATGTGTTGAAAGTTTTGAAGTTATACTTGTTTTGTCTTCCTATGTTAGTTGATTCTTGCTCCCATAAATTGTTTTCTCACAAAATCCCTATGCATAGGAAGTGGGTTAGGCTTAAATTTGCTTGTCATGTGATTCATGATGCTCTCTTTATGTTTCAATTCTTTACTTTTATGTGAGCATCATTGAAATCATCGTGCCTAGCTAACAGGCATTAAAGAAAAGCGATTGTTGGGAGACAACCCAATATTTATACCTACTGTTTTTGTGTGTACACATGATTAAGCTACTGTAGTAATCATGTTTTATATGTTTTCTTTCAATAATGTGCCAAGTAAAGCCTTTGGGATAGTGTGGATACTTGATGATTTGATTCTGTGCAAAAACAGAAACTTTTGCGTCCAGTGCTGGAATTTCTGTTCTGTACTGGAGCGTGATAAAATTCTGAAATTTTTACACAGTATTGGATTACAAATTTTTTTACTCTTTCCTAATTTTTCAGAATTTTTGGAGGTACAAACGTATGGTTTTTAAATCGCTCACTACATGCTGTTCTGTTTTTGACAGATTCTGTTTTCAATGCATAGTTTGCTTGTTTTATAGTTTCTATGGCTTATATTGGTCAATATAAATTGTAGAAATGATAGAGTACAGTAGGAATTATGTGGGAAAAATTATGAATCTTGTCTTGACAGTACCCAAGTGGATGATTTATTTTTATCATACTAACCCATCTCACAAGTTCCGTTAAGTTTTGTGTGATTGAAGTTTTCATGTTTTGGGTGAGACAACGATATGTGGAGAATAAGGAGCGGCAAGACACTAAGCTTGGGGATTCCCAAGGCATCCCAAGGTAATATTCAAGGAAGACTCAAGCATCTAAGCTTGGGGATGCCCTGGAAGGCATCCCCTCTTTCGTCTTCAACACTATCGGTAAACTCAGTTGGAGCTATATTTTTATTCGTCACATAATATGAGTTTTGCTTGGAGCATCATTTTATTTTGTTGATATTTGCTTGATGTTATCAATAATAATGTTTTGTATCTTTTAGTTCAATAAAATGCCAATTATAGCCTTTACCATGCTCAGTTTGCAAGTTCATGTGATGCTGTTTGAAAACAGAAAGTTTTCAGTTATGTCCAGAATATTCCTGAATAGTCAGAACATGATAAAAATCTGAAATTTTTACACAGTAAGAATGCATGACTTCTATGTCACATGGCAATTTTTCAGAATTTTTGGAGATAGGGAATTATGAGTTTTTATTCCTCCTTTACAGACTGTTCTGTTTAGACAGATTTCGGTTATAGTTGCATTGTTTGCATATGTTTGCTTGTTTAATGTTTCTATTTGTGGGTAGGAATATTAAATATGCAGAGGCATTTAGTATGCAATGTTTAATTATAATTTTAGTGATTTGTTATGGTAGAGAATGTTAAGGTTTTGAGTTGATTTATACTAACTTATCTCACGAGTTCTTGTTGAGTTTTGTGTGGATGAAGTTTTAAGATTTAGGAGAAGCCATGATATGAGAGGAATTAAGGAGACACAAGAGCTCAAGCTTGGGGATGCCCAAGGCATCCCAAGATAACATTCTGAGAAGTTTCAAGCAACTAAGCTTGGGGATGCCCCGGTAGGCATCCCACCTTTCTTCATCAACACTTATCGGTTAGCCTAAGTTTTTACTTGTTCACATGATATGTGCTATTATTGGAGTGTCATTTTATTTTCATTTTGTTTGCTATTTTAATAAAATCATCAGATCTGAAATCTTTATTTGGATAGATTCTTCACATAGCTACCTAATTGTTTGACTACTCATTGATCTTCACTTGTATCTTTTGGAGTAGTTTGTCATTCATTCTTGTGCTTCACTTATATCCTTTGAGTAAATTGTTGAATGAATGGAATATCATAAATCTTAAATTATCTGTATTTCATATGCTTAGTAGTAATTTCACTTTGCATTTATAAAGTGAAATCTATTGAAGTTTGACAATCACAATGTTGGTCATACAAGCAATTCATGAATGATTAGTATATGGAAGAGAAATTTCACATACAAATATATTATCTTGGACATATTTTATGATTGTGAATACCCATTAATTATTTTCAAACTTGAACAAATTAATTGCAGTTGGAATGAGTTATGTTTGGGTATATTTGCATCGAAGTTATATTGTTATGGATCCTCTAACATGTGGTGCTTGTTTAGAATCTTTTGCTAGCCTAAATTTCTGTACTAAGCGGGAATACTGCTTGTGCATCCAAAATCCTTGAGCCAAGTTTTTTCCATGAGTGTCCACCATACCTACCTATATACGGTATTACCCTGCCGTTCCAAGTAAATTTGCATGTGCCACCTCTAATCATTCAAATAAGCATCTGTTTCGTGTGCCCGTGCCGCTCATGAAGCGGCAGGGGGTGGTCAGTATCTTCAATGTTAAGCGGGTTATTCTCATGATGGGTGTTTATTCACTTGTCATTGCATGAGAGAGGGCAGTAATTGGGATGCCTAGTCCCGCAAAACAAAAATATATAATTAAACAAACTCCCCCGGAAAGTTGATTGTATGGAGGGCACCTGAGGATTCGGCTAGCCATGGCTTGAGTTTGAATGGTTGAGGGGGAGTAAACTTTACCTTTCCGCTTGGGAACTGCCTATAATGTGTTTAGCATGGAAGATATTGAGAACTCTCGGTCGTGACGTTGACAGGAAAGGCACACCACTCAAAATGTATTCATCTCTATTTTAAACTATGAGCTCTGGCACCTCTGCAAATCCCTGCTTCCCTCTGCGAAGGGACATTCCATTTACTTTTATGCTATTTACTTTCATGTTATTTATTTTTGTTGAGTCAACTTCTTATTCCAACCTATTCTATAGTTGGCAAGCATCATGTGGTGGGGGTAGATCCAGGCACATATATCCATTCAAATATATTTGATCATGAATGATTATTGTTGACAATTATCTCTATGATAAATGAGTTGGGAGGCGAAACATTAAGCCCCTATCTTTCTCTGTGTTCTATGGATGCCATTTGTTCTAAAAATATGCTTTGAGTACTAGCAATCATAGAAGACTATATGATAATTGAGTATGTGGAGCTCTTACTTAGACACTGTTGAAGATAAGTTGAATTGTAACTGTTTGGTGACTAAGAACATAGGTTGTTAAGTTTCAAGAGAATGCATTGTTTAAACCATAATATGTGAATTGATTGCTACTTTATCATGATGAGTTTTACGAGAAAGAGTTGCTTTTATGATGCTAGGAAAAGTGATTGAAATTATCATTGATCAAACTTGTGCACTATGCTAGCATTCACACTTCATAAATTATTTCTTTTATCATTTACCTACTCGAGGACGAGCAGGAATTAAGCTTGGGGATGTTGATACGTCTCCAACGTATCTATAATTTATGAAGTATTCATGCCATGTTTATAACAATTTTATATTGTTTTGGTATGATTTAAATGGAACTAACCCAGACAGACGCTGTTTTCAGCAGAACTACCGTGGTGTTGTTTTTTGTGCAGAAATAAAAGTTCTCGGAATTGGCTGAAACTTTTTGGTGATTTTTTTTGGAACATAAGAGACCCCCGAAGCTTCGTGGAAGGACCAGAAAAGTCACGAGGAAGCGACAAGCCTGCTAGGCACGACCTGGGGGGTAGGGAGGGCCTAGCGAGTTTGTCGCTCCCTCGTGGGCCCCCTTGACGTGAAACCAACTCCAAAGATTCCTATAAATACCAAAAACCCCAGAAAGAAACCTAGAACTTCCACGCCCCGCCACAAGCCTCTGTACCGAAGAAAACTCATCCAGAGCCCTGTTTCGCCACTCTGCCGGAGGGGGAATCATCACCCGAGGCCATCTTCTTCATCCCGGCGGCCACCATGACGAGGAGGGAGTAGTTCACCCTCGGGGCTGAGGGTATGTACCAGTAGCTATGTGTTTGATCTCTCTCTCTCTCTCTCGTGTTCTTGATTTGGCACGATCTTGATGTACCGCGAGTTTGTTAATATAGTTGGATCATATGGTGTTTCTTCCCTCTCTATCTTCTTGTGATGAATTGAGTCTTTCCCTTTGAGGTTTCGTTATTGCCGGATTGAATATTTCAGATTTGAGAACACTTGATGTATCTCTTGCATGTGGATACCCATGGTGACAATGGGGTATTCTATTGAGTCACTTGATGTATGTTTTGGTGATCAACTCGCGGATTCCCGTGACCTTGGGGTGTTGTAGGCATAGGGGTTGGTTGCACGTTTTAATTATCTTTTCTCCGATAAGAAACTTTGGGGTACTCTTTGAAGTTCTTTGTGTGGATTGAATATTATGAATCTGAATTTGTTTGATGCATATCGAATAATCAACTCACGGATACTTGTGGTGACATTGGAGTATCTAGGTGACATTAGAGTTGGTTGATGCGTATCATATGGTGTTATTTTAGTACGAACTCTAGGGTTGTTTGTGACACTTAAAGGGATGGATCAATAGATTGATCGGAAAGGATAACTTTGAGGTGGTTTCGAACCCTATAACAATTTCTTTCTTATGTTCTCCTCTAATAGGAACTTTGGAGTGATTCTTTGTCGCACGTTGAGGGATTGTTATATGATTCAACTATGTTAGCACTATTGAGAGATTGCACTAGTGAAAGTATGAACCCTAGGCCTTGTTTCTAAGCATTGCAATACCGTTTGTGCTCCATTTTATCACTTGCTACCTTGCTGTTTTTATATTTTCAGATTACAAAAACCTATATCTACTATCCATACTACACTTGTATCACCATCTCTTTGTCGAACTAGTGCACCTATACAATTTACCATTGCATTGGATGTGTTGGGGACACAACAGATTTCTTGTATTTGATTGTAGGGTTGTTTGAGAGAGACCATCTTCATCCTACGCCTCCCACGGATTGATAAATCTTAGGTCATCCACTTGAGGGAAATTTGTTACTGTCCTACAAAACTCTGCACTTGGAGGACCAACAGCGTCTACAAGAATAAAAGTTGCGTAGTAGACATCAACAGACACGACAGAGCTTGGGAGAAGATGCGGGCTAGGACATCGGCCAACGCACGACTAGATATGACTCATTTCTGAGGACCTGCACATCCGGTCTGTTTTACAGACGAGGTCATGGAACATCAGTTCCCAGAAGGATATAAACCCATTAACATCGACCAATACGACGGGATGAACGACCCGACTGTCTGGATTGAGGATTTTCTCCTCCACATACATATGGCCTGAGGTGATGACCTCCACGCTATAAAATACCTGCCGCTCAAACTTAAAGGACCGGCAAGGCACTGGCTTAACAGTCTCCCCAGCAATTCTATCGGCAGCTGGGAAGACCTGGAGGAAGCCTTTAGGGCAAACTTCCAAGGCACTTACGTTTGGCCCCCAGACGCCGACGACCTTAGTCATGTCGTCCAGCAGGAGGGCGAATCTGCTCAGAAATTTTGGAATCGGTTCTTAACTAAAAAGAACCAGATCGTCGATTGCCCTGACGCCGAAGCTATTGCCGCATTCAAGCACATCATTTAGGATGAGTGGCTCACCCGGCAGCTCGGGCAGGACAAGCCGAGAACTATGGCGGCTCTTACCTCCTTAATGACCTGATTTTGCATGGGCGAGGACAGCTGGCTTGCCCGCAGTTCCCACGGGAATGATCCCGGCACCTCTGAGGCGCGCGATGGAAACAGTAAACCCAGGCGCACCAGAAACAAGCGCCAGAATAAGCATGGTGGCAGCGATACCGAGGACCCAGCTGTCAATGCAGGGTTCGACGACCCATGAGCCGGACCCAAGAAAAGGCCCTTTAAAGGGAACAAAGATGGCCCTAGCGCCTTGGATAGAATACTGGATAAGTCCTGCCAAATTCATGGTACCTCGGACAAGCCCGCCAACCACACCAATCAAAATAGTTCGGTGTTTAAGCAGGCTGGCAAAGCAGTTACCGAGGAACCAACCATGAGCAGGTTCCGCAGCGATGACGAGGATGACCTCACAAACCAAGCAGTGGCAGCCAAAAGCAATTACCTTCCGATGTTAAAAATGTGAACATGATCTATGTCACGCATATCCCTAAGAAGGAACGGAAGCGCGCACTTCAGGACGTCTACGTCATAGAGCCTATAGCACCGAAGTACAACCCTTGGTCGGCTTGCCCGATCACTTTCGACAAGAAGGACCATCCTACCAGTATCCGTCATGGCGGGTCGGCAGCCTTAGTCTTGGATCCCATTATTGATGGATTCCACCTAACCCGGGTCCTAATGGACAGCGGAAGCAGTTTGAACCTGATCTATGCTGAAACTGTCAGGAAGATGGGCATCGATTCGTCACGAATTAAGCCCAGCAACACCACATTCAAGGGTGTTATGCCTGGCGTGGAGGCCCAATGCACTGGCACCTGATGACCCACAAGTATAGGGGATCAATCGTAGTCCTTTCGATAAGTAAGAGTGTTGAACCCAACGAGGAGCAGAAGGAAATGACAAGCGGTTTTCAGTAAGGTATTCTCTGCAAGCACTGAAATTGTCGGTAACAGATAGTTTGATAGCAAAGTAATTCGTAACAAGTAACAAGTAGTAATGGTAACAAAAGTGCAGCAACGTGGCCCAATCCTTCTTATAGCAAAGGACAGTCTGGAATGAACTCGTATAATAAGCAAAGCGTTCTCGAGGACACATGGGAATTTCATCTAGTCACTATCATCATGTTTGTTTGATTCGCGTTCGCTACATTGATAATTTGATATGTGGGTGGACCGGTGCTTGGGTGCTGTTCTTACTTGAACAAACCTCCCACTTATGATTACCCCCTCTCGCAAGCATCCGCAACTACGAAAGAAGAATTAAGATAAATCTAACCATAGCATGAAACATATGGATCCAAATCAGCCCCTTACGGAACAGCGCATAAACTAGGGTTTAAGCTTCTGTCACTCTAGCAACCCATCATCTAATTAGTACTCCACAATGCCTTCCCTTAGGCCCAAAGATGGTGAAGTGTCATGTAGTCGACGTTCACACGACACCACTAAAGGAAGTAACAACATACATATCATCAAAATATCGAACGAATACCAAATTCACATGATTACTTATGACAAGACTTCTCCCGTGTCCTCAAGAACAAAAGTAACTACTCACAAATCATATTCATGTTCAATATCAGAGGGGTATTCAATATCATTAAGGATCTGAACATATAATCTTCCACCAAATAAACCAACTAGCATCAACTACAAGATGTAATCAACACTACTAGCAACCCACAGGTACCAATCTCAGGTTTTGAGACGAAGATTGAATACAAGAGATGAACTAGGGTTTGAGATGAGATCGTGCTGGTGAAGATGTTGATGAAGATTGGTCCTCCCACGATGATAGGATCGTTGGTGATGTCGATGGCTTCGATTTCCCCCTCCCGGGGGGATGTATCCCCGGCGGAATCGCTCCGCCGGAGAGCAAAATTGCTCCTGCCCAGGTTCTGCCTCGAGACGGCGGCGCTTCATCCCGAAAGTCTTCTCTATAATTTTTTTAGGGTAAATGAGCCTATATAGCAGAAGGAGGGGGCTGGAGGCCTGCCAGGGCCCCCACAAGGCACTAGGGCACGCCCAGGGGGGCCGCGCCCTGTTGCCTTGTGGGCAACTAGTGGGTCCCCTCCAGTATTTGTTTTCTCCAGTATTTTTTATATATTCAATAAAAAATCTTCGTGAAGTTTCAAGTCAATTGGAGCTCTATAGAATAGGTATCTCTGCTGTAGCTATTTCAGGTCCAGAATTCCAGCTGCCGGTATTCTCCCTCTTCATATAAATCTTGCAAATTAAGAGAGAAAAGGCATAAGAATTGCATCATAAAGTGAAATAATGATCAAATACATTATAAATAACAGTAGGAAATCACGATGCAAATTGGACGTATCAACTCCCGCAAGCTTAGACCTCACTTGTCCTCAAGCGAAAGCTGAAATCGATAATCATGACCACATGTTTAGAGAGAGAGAGGTGTCGATAAAAATAAAATACGGACATGAAGGCATCATGATCTTTATTATAACAGAAATATATCATCATAAAACTTCTCATGAAAAAGTGACAATTCATTCACAAGATAAAGTATGAACCATAAACCGTATTGAAAACTAACAAACTATGATCTCAGTCACTGAAGCAATTGCAATTCATCATATTATCAGAAAGAGTCTATGTAAGAGCTTTGTTTAGCAAGTTCACATACTCAACTTTCATTTAGTCTTCTATGATTGCTAACACTCACGACATACTTATGGAGCAAAAGTTTCATTCAGACACATAAAAAGATAGCGGCTTATAATTTCGCCTCCCAACGTATTTACCTCAAGGGTAATGTTAACAGTAATAACTCATGATCACCTACATTCAACTGGATATATATGTCTGGATCTTTCCCCACCACATGATGCTTGCCAAGAGAGAAAATAAAAACAGAATAGAGGAGAACACTCTTGACTCTTGCATAAAAGTAAATACATAAAGTAAAAGATAGGCCCTTCATAGAGGGAAGCAGAGGTTGTCATGCTCTTTTTTTGGATGTGCAAACTCTTAATGCAAAGGAATGTCACTTTATATTGCCCCTTGTGATAGCGACCTTTATTATGCAGTCTGTCACTTTTATTTCTCCACCATCACAAGATCGTACCAAGCTTATTTTCCCTTACAATAGAAGTTCATACATAATTAGGAGCAATTTTTATTGCTTCTGCACCGATGACAACTTACTTGAAGGATCTTATTCAATCCATAAGTAGATATAGTGGACTCTCATGGCATGAAACTGGGTTTAAGGGTTTTTTGGATGCACAAGTAGTATCTCTACTTAGTACGGAATTTTTGGCTAGCAGAAGATAGGGGGCAAGCACCACATGTTAGAGGATCCAAAACAATATAACTTCTATGTGAATATAAGCAAACATAACTCATTATGTTGTCTTCCTTGTCGAACGTCGACTATTTGACATAGAATATTTAATGGGGGCTCACAATCATAAAAGATGTTCAAGATAGTATATCTATATGTGAGACCTCTCTTCCTTTATTACTTTTCATGAATTGCAACAATGACCAATGCTATATTTGTCAACTTCCAACAAGTTTTATCAATTATACTTCTTTTATGTGAAGTCATCACTCCCCATGGGATTAGCATATGATATTTCTTCTTATTATTTTTATTTATTTCTAAGGTTGGACCAACAAAAGAAAAACACTCAACTCAAACTACTCTTTATTATATAACTTTCACACATGATTACATAGATAGATAGATCACAAAGCAAGCACTCGAAACTAAATCATACTAAAACTTTATTCTTCTAAATCACGAAATAACTAAGGATCAAACTAAGATAGATAATGACGATAAAAGTGATGGTTATATGATACTGGGGCACCTCCCCCAACCTTGGCACAAGCCAAGCGTGGTGCCCATTCCCATGTACTCAAATCTCCTTCTTCGGTGATGGTGGTGATGAAGTGATAGGCTTGTCCTTTGTCTTCCACTTGAGGACACAAATTTCTTCTTTTAATTTATCATTCTCCTTTTCGAGATCCCAAATTTTATGACACGGTTTATCTGAATCTTCCTGCACATGAAGAATGGGAGTGAATTGAAATTTTGGTGCTTTTAGCGTATTGGGCAAGCTGGACCTCTCGAATTCAACATGCATATCTCCTGGCTGAGGCAGAGGAAGATCTTCTTCTTCCTCACTGGGTTGATCTTGCTTTCTCCTCAAGTCAGCCTCCTCCTCTTTGTCAGATGACCATCCATAGGGATCAATATCCCCATAGACTCTAGGGTTTGCAATAAGGTGCGAGACATAGCTCTCCCCATCCGAGTCTTGAGACGACATAGTGTGTCCAAATCTGTCAGGAAAAACAGCCTGAAACAAGAACAGAGCAGAAACTTGTGATGCGGTGGTCAAAACACCCGTGAGTATATATAAAGAATTTTTATCCTGTAGAACAAGCATACGAGAGGAAAACGGAGTCGGGAGGGCACATGAGGGGCCCACAAGGAAACACGGCGCGCCCCAGGGGGGTCGCGCCTTGTTGCCTTGTGACCTCCTCGTGGGTCCTCTTGGTTGTTTCTTATTTTTGTATGTTTTCTAATATTCCAAAATGGAGAGAAATAATTTTGATGGAATTTTTGGAGTCGGTTTACTTACCGTATCACATACCTACCCCTTTTCAGGGTTCTGGAGCGTTCCGGAAGGACTCTTTGATGTGTTCCTCCGGTGTCATTGTCTGAATAATATTAGTTTCAACATTAATGGGAGTACCTGAGATATAATGCTTAATTCTTTTTCCATTCACTACTCTCGGGTTGGTGCCTTCGGAGTTGTTGATTTTGATAGCTCTGGAGCGGTAAACTTCTTCGATGATATATGGCCCTTCCCATTTAGAGAGAAGTTTTCCTGCAAAGAATCTGAAATGAGAGTTGTACAATAGAACTTGCTCACCCACTTTAAATTCCTGTTTTTGAATTCTTTTATCATGCCATCTTTTAACCTTTTCTTTAAATAACATGGCATTTTCATAGGCTTGGGTTCTTCATTCATCTAGAGAGCTAATATCAAATAACCTCTTTTCACCGGCAAGTTTAAAATCATAGTTAAGTTCTTTAATTGCCCAATAAGCCTTATGTTCTAACTCAAGAGGTAAATGACATGCTTTTCCATAAACCATTTTATATGGAGATATACCCATAGGATTTTTATAAGCAGTTCTGTAAGCCCACAATGCATCATCAAGTTTCTTAGACCAATTTTTCCAGGATCTGTTAACGGTCTTTTGAAAAATTAATTTTATTTCTCTATTAATCAATTCAACTTGACCACTAGACCGAGGATGATAAGGAGATGCAATTCTATGATTAACATCATATTTAGCAAGCAATTTACGGAAAGTACCATGAATAAAATGTGAGCCACCATCAGTCATCAAATATCTAGGGACTCCAAACCTCGGAAATATAACTTCTTTAAGCATTTTAATAGAAGTGTTATGATCAGCACTACTAGTTGGAATAGCTTCTACCCACTTAGTAATGTAATCAACAGCAACTAAAATATGAGTATATCCATTAGAGGAAGGAAAGGGTCCCATATAATCAAAACCCCAAACATCAAATGGTTCAATAACAAGTGAATAATTCATAGGCATTTCCTGACGTCTACCAACATTACCAATTCTTTGACATTCATCACAAGAGAGGACAAACTTACGTGCATCTTTGAAGAGAGTAGGCCAATAAAAAAACAGATTGTAATACCTTATGTGCAGTTCTGTCTCCCGCATGGTGTCCTCCGTATGCCTCAGAGTGACACTTCCGTAGGATTTGTTCCTGTTCATGCTCAGGGACACAACGTCTAATAATACCATCTACTCCTTCTTTATATAAATGTGGGTCATCCCAACAATAATGTCTTAAATCAAAGAAGAACTTTTTCTTTTGTTGGTATGTCAAACTAGGTGGTATATATTTAGCAACAATGTAATTAGCATATTTTGCATACCAAGGAGTGTTAGGAGAAGCATTTATCACAGCTATTTGTTCATCAGGGAAATCATCAATAAAAGGAACTGGGTCATCAAGAACATTTTCCATTCTAGACAAATTATCTGCTACGGGATTCCCAGCTCCTTTTCTATCAACAATATGCAAATCAAATTCTTGTAGCAAAAGAACCCACCTAATAAGTCTAGGTTTAACATCTTTATTTTCCATAAGATATTTAATAGCAGCATGATCAGTATGAATAGTAACTTTGGAATCAACAATGTAAGATCTGAATTTATCACATGCAAATACAACTGCTAAAAATTATTTCTCAGTAGTAGCATAGTTTCTTTGAGCACTGTCTAGAGTTTTACTAGCATAATGAATAACATTCAATTTCTTATCAACTCTTTGACCTAGAACAGCACCAACAGCACAATCACTACCATCACACATAATTTCAAAGGGTAGGTTCCAATCAGGTGGTTGAACAATAGGTGTAGAAATTAAGGCTTTCTTAAGTATTTCAAAGGCTTCTAAGCAATCATCATCAAAAGCAAATGGAACATCTTTTTGCAAAAGATTAGTAAGAGGCCTAGAAATTTTAGAGAAGTCTTTTATAAACCTCCTATAGAAACCAGCATGACCAAGGAAACTTCTTATACCTTTGATGTCTTTAGGACATGGCATTTTCTCAATTGCATCAACTTTAGCTTTATCAACTTCAATACCTCTTTCAGAAATTTTATGCCCAATGACTATACCTTAATTCACCATAAAGTGGCACTTCTCCCAATTCAAGACAAGATTAGTTTCTTCACATCTCTACAAAACTCAATCAAGGTTGCTTAAGCAATCATCAAAAGAAGTTCCATAAACGGAAAAATCATCCATGAAAACCTCAACAATCTTTTCACAAAAGTTAGAGAATATAGCAGTCATACATCTTTGAAAGGTAGCAGGTGCATTACATAAACCAAAAGGTATACGACGATAAGCATAAGTTCCAAAAGGACAAGTAAATGTGGTTTTCTCTTGATCTTTTGGTGATACAGGTATTTGAGAGAAACCAGAATAACCATCTAGGAAGAAAAAGTGTGTATGCTTAGACAATCTTCCTAACATTAGATCAATAAAAGGCAAGGTATAATGATCTTTCCTAGTAGCTTTATTTAATTTCCTGAAATCAATTACCATCCTATAACCAGTTACAATTCTTTGTGGGATAAGTTCGTTTTTATCATTAGGAATAACAGTAATACCTCCTTTCTTAGGAACACAATGAACATGACTTACCCATCTACTATCAGCTATGGGATAAACTTACCTGCCTCCAGAAGCTTTAATATTTCAGTTCTTACCACATCCTTCATTTTAGGATTAAACCTTCTTTGATGATCAACAACGGGTTTAGCATCTACCTCCATATGAATTTTATGCTGACATAGAGTGGGACTAATGCCCTTAAGATCATCGAGAGTATATCCAATAGCAGCACGGTGCTTCTTCAGAGTTTTAAGTAATCTCTTTTCTTCATGCTCCGAAAGGTTAGCACTACAACTTGTAGTCTGTGTTGGTATTTCCCCGAAGAGGAGAGGATGATGCAGTACAGTAGAGATAAGTATTTCCCTCAGTTAAGAACCAAGGTTATCAATCCAGTAGGAGAACCAAGCAAAATTCCGTTAAGCGCACCTGCACACAGAAGAGCAAACACTTGCACCCAGCGCAAATAAGAGGGTTGTCAATCCTCTTAGCGGTTATTTGCAAGGATTAAATCTTATAGAGATAAATAGATAAACTAAAATACTAATTAAAATAAAATTAAATAAATTGCAGCAAGGTATTTTTAGGTTTTTTATATATGATAAAGTAGACCCGGGGGCCATAGTTTTCACTAGAGGCTTCTCTCTCGAACACATAGCATACGGTGGGTAGACAAATTACTGTTGGGCAATTGATAGAAAAGCAAATAATTATGACGGATTCATGGCAATGATCATGTATATAGGCATCACATCTAAGACAAGTAGACCAACTCCTGCCTGCATCTACTACTATTACTCCACCCATCGACCGCTATCCAGCATGCATCTAGGGTATTAAGTATGAAACAGAGTAATACTTTAAGCAAGATGACATGATGTAGACAAAGTAAACTCAAGCAATATGATTAAACCCCATCTTTTTATCCTTAATGGCAACAATACAAATACGTGTCATGTCCCCTTCTGTCACTGGGATTGAGCACCGCAAGATTGAACCCATCACAAAGCACCTCTCCCATTGCAAGACAAATCAATGTAGTAGGCCAAACCAAATCGATAGATCGGAGAGAAATACAAAGCTATAATAATCATGTATAAAAGAGTTCAGAGAAGACTCAAATATTTCTCATGAATAATCTGATCATAAACTCACAAGTCATCGAATCCCAACAAACACACCGCAAAAGAAGATTACATCGGATAGAACTCCAAGAACATCGAGGAGAACATGGTATTGAAGATCAAAGAGAGAGAACAAGCCATCTAGCTACTAGGTATGGACCCATAGGTCTATGGTAAACTACTCACACATCATCGGAAGGGCAGCAAGGTTGATGAAGAAGCCCTCCATGATCGATTCCCCCTCCGGTAGAGTACCGGAAAAGGCCTCCAAATGGGATCGTGGAAGAGCATAGGCTTGCGGCGGCGGAAATGTTTTCTCTTCTGTCTCTGTTGGTTTTGGAGTATTTGGGAATTTATAGCACTAGAATTAGGTCAAGAGGTGCCACGAGGGGCCCACAAGCCTTGGGGCGCGCCCTACCCCCCTGGGCGAGCCCTCCAGGCTTGCCGCGTCCTCGTGGCTCTTCTGGTCTTCTCCCGAAGCTTCGTGGGTCTCTTCTGGTCTAGAAAAAATTAATCCAAAGTTTTTTTCTCATTTGGACACTTTTTGATAATGATTTTCTGAAAAGGCAAAAACAAGCAGAAAACAGCAACTTGCACTGGGCACTGGGTTAATAGGTTAGTCCCAAAAAATGATATATAATGGCATATAATTGCATATAAAACATCCAAGATTGATACTATAATAGCATGGAACAATAAAAAATTATAGATACGTTGGAGACGTATCAAGCATCCCCAAGCTTAATTCCTGCTCGTCCTCGAGTAGGTAAATGATAAAAACAGAATTTTTGATGTGGAATGCTACCTATCATGTTTCATCATGTAATCTCTCTCTTACGGTATGAATAGTAAGATCCGAATGATTCAAAGCAATAGTCTACAATTTGATATAAAGACATCAATACTCAGGCATACTAATAAACAATCATGTCTTTCAAAATAAAAATGCTAAAGAACGTTATCCCTACAAAATCATATAATCCTGTCATGCTCCATCTTCTTAACACAAAATAGTTATCATGAACAACCCCGGTTTTAGCCAAGCAATTCGTTCATGCTTTTTAACGCGCTTCAGCTTTTTCAACCCCCACGCAATACATGAGCGCAAGCCATGGATATAGCACTATGGGTGGAATAGAGTGTGGTGGTAGAGATCAATAAGGGGAAGTCAAAAATAAGAAGATAGTCTCACATCAACGAGGCTAATCAACGGGCTATGGAGATGCCCATCAATTGATGTCAATGCGAGGAGTAGGGATTGCCATGCAACGGATGCACTAAGAGCTATAAGTGTATGAAAGCTCAACATGAAAACTAAGTGGGTGTGCATCCAACTTGCTTGCTCATGAAGACCTCGGGCATTTGAGGAAGCCCATCATCGGAATATACAAGCCAAGTTCTATAATGAAAAATTCCCACTAGTATATGAAAGTGAGAAAATAGGAGACTCTCTATATGAAAAACATGGTGCTACTCTGAAGCACAAGTGTGGAAAAAGGATAGTAACATTGCCCCTTCTCTCTTTTTCTCTCATTTTTTATAGCTCTTTTTGGCCTCTTTTTTTTCTTTTTTTTTCGTCCGGAGTCTCATCCCGACTTGTGGGGGAATCATGGTCTCCATCATCCTTTCCCCACTGGAACAATGCTCTAATAATGATGATCATCACACTTTTATTTACTTACAACTCAATATTACAACTCGATACTAGAACAAAAATATGACTCTATATGAATGCCTCTGGTAGTGTACCAGGATGTGCAATGATGCTAGCGTAACATGTATAAAAATGATGAACGGTGGCTGAGCCACAAATACTATGTCAGCTATATGATCATGCAAAGCAATATGACAATGACGATGTGTGTCATAAAAATGGAACGGTGGAAGTTGCATGGCAATATATCTCGGAATGGCTATGGAAATGCCATGATAGGTAGGTATGGTGGCTGTTTTGAGGAAGATATAAAGAGGCTTATGTGTGATAGAGCGTATCATATCACGGGGTTTGGATGCACCGGCGAAGTTTGCACCAACTCTCGATGTGAGAAAGGGCAATGCACGGTACCGAAGATGCTAGCAAATTGTGGAAGGGTGAGAGTGCGTATAATCCATGGACTCACATTAGTCATAAAGAACTCACATACTTATTGTGAAAGTTTATTAGCCCTCGAAGCAAAGTACTACTATGCATGCCCCTAGGGGGGAGGTTGGTAGGAGTTAACCATCGCACACCCCCGACCGCCACACAAAGGAAGACAATCAATAATAAATCATGCTCCAACTTCATAGCATAACGACAGATCATGCGTGCATACTTCAGGAATCACAAACCTTAACACCAATATTCTTACTAAAATACAATTATCTACTTATACCTCCCACATATTACCATCTTAATATCGCAAAACTATTGCAAGGAATCAAACTTATCATATTCAGTGATCTACATGAAAGTTTTTATTATATCCCTCTTGAATACCTATCATATCAGGACCAAATTCATTACCCGTGCATATTACCATTGCTATTCATTAGACTCTCAAAAAGATATAAGTGAAGCATGAGAGTGCAACTATTTCTTTAAAATATAACCACCGCCGTGCTCTAAAAGATATAAGTGAAGCACTAGAGCAACTGCCTAGCTCAAAAGATATAAGTGAAGCACATAGAGTATTCTAACAAATCATGAATAATGTGTGTCCCTCACAAAAAGGTGTGTTCAGCAAAGATGATTGTGACAAACTAAAAAGCAAACAAACTATATCACAAGACGCTCCAAGTAAAACACATATCATGTGATGAATAAAAATATAGCTTCAAGTAAGTTACCGATAGATTGTAGACGAAAGAGGGGATGCCTTCCGGGGCATCCCCAAGTTTAGACGCTTGAGTCTTCCTTGAATATTACCTTGGGGTGCCTTGGGCATCCCCAAGCTTAGGCTCTTGCCGCTCCTTATTCCTTTATCCATCGTAGTCTTACCCAAAACTTGAAAACTTCAGCACACAAAACTCAATAGAAACCTCGTGAGATCCGTTAGTATAACAAACAAATCTTATACTTTAGGTACTGCTATAAATTGATTCATATTTAACATTGGCATAATGCTACTGTACTCCAACTTCTCCATGACTTATACCCCCCGATACGATCCATAGATTCATCAAAATAAGCAAACTATGCAACAAAAACAGAATCTGTCTAAAACAGAACAGTCTGTAAAGATCTGAATTAACATCATACTTCTGTAACTCCAAAAATTCTGAAAAATTAGGACAACGTGTTAAATTCATATATCAATATTGTATAAAACATTCTGAAGGTTCTGACGCTCCAGAGAAAAAACAAAATTCCAGCACTGGACGCAAAAGTTTCTGTTTTCAAACAGCATCAATTATACTATCATCCAAATCATCCCAAAGGCATTACTTGGCACAAACACTAATTAAAACATAAAAATACAATGATAACAGAGGCTATAATTGTGTAAACACTCAAGAACAGAAATTAAAAGCAAAAATTTATTTTATTCATTGGGTTGCCTCCCAACAAGCGCTATTGTTTTATGCCCCTAGCTAGGCATAATGCATAGTTTCAAGTGTTGTCATCCTTCATCTTGACATTCTTAGGTGTGTGATTTTCAGGAGGTTTTTCAAAAACAATGGGGAACACATCATCAACCAAAGGTCATTAAGGCTGCTCTCTTCAAACCCTTGTTGGTTCCCTTTTACAATCCAAGAGTACTTCTGATTAATTCCATTAAAAACTTGTTGAATGATATGTATGGGAGGAACTTCTTTTTTAGTATTTTCATCAAAAGCATGGTGATCATGAAAAACATATGTCAACATATATTCCTCATTATATAAAATTTCATCTATCACAGGATTTTCTTGGCTCATATTATAGAAATCAAAGATCTCTCTAGCTTCTCGTACTATGTAATTAAACTCATTCATAAGGATAAGAGTAGCTATCTTTTTAGCTTTAGGGTTATTTATCACCGGCAACACATAAAACGATCTTTGCAAGGTAGGGTGAGTGCGGATAAATCTTCTTTCAAGTTTAGAAATGAGTACGGAGATAGCCTCCCCATAACTGTTGGTTCTTTTTAGAATTGGAGTGTCATTACAAACCAAAGTTCCCGTGCAATTAAATAATGTTTTTCCCTATGACATTTCCACTCCCTACTACAAAAAAATTTGAGTCTAAATTTGAGGGAATTTCTATCTTAGGGATTTTACCATCTTCACTTTTTTCAATAACAAACTCAGACATAGTGGCAACTTAAAGCAAAGCGAGCAAACTAGCAAACAAGCAAATAAAAATATTTTTGTGTTTTTGTAGAATTTTTTTTTTAGAAGTGAGGGAGATGAAAATGAGAGGCAAATTCAAATAAAAGGAAAATAAAGTAAATGCAAGTGGATGATAATTTGCGCGAAGGTACTTGGTAATTTTGATGATGTCTCCCCGGCAACGGCGCCAGAAATTCTTCCTGCTACTTGTAGTCTGCGTTGGTATTTCCCCGAAGAGGAGAGGATGATGCAGTACAGTAGAGATAAGTATTTCCCTCAGTTAAGAACCAAGGTTATCAATCCACTAGGAGAACCAAGCAAAATTCCGTTAAGCGCACCTTCACACACAAGAGCAAACACTTGCACCCAACGCAAATAAGAGGGTTGTCAAACCTCCTAGCAGTTATTTGCAAGGATTAAATCTTATAGAGATAAATAGATAAACTAAAATACTAATTAAAATAAAATTAAATAAATTGCAGCAAGGTATTTTTAGGTTTTTTATATATGATAAAGTAGACCCGGGGGCCATAGTTTTCACTAGAGGCTTTTCTCTCGAACACATAGCATACGGTGGGTAGACAAATTACTGTTGGGCAATTAATAGAAAAGCAAATAATTATGACGGGTTCATGGCAATGATCATGTATATAGGCATCACGTCCGAGACAAGTAGACCGATTCCTGCCTGCATCTACTACTATTACTCCACCCATCGACCGCTATCCAGCATGCATCTAGGGTATTAAGTATGAAACAGAGTAACGCCTTAAGCAAGATGACATGATGTAGACAAAGTAAACTCAAGCAATATGATTAAACCCCATCTTTTTATCCTTAATGGCAACAATACAAATTCATGTCATGTCCCCTTTTGTCACTGGGATTGAGCACCGCAAGATTGAACCCATCACAAAGCACCTCTCCCATTGCAAGACAAATCAATCTACTAGGCCAAACCAAATCGATAGATCGGATAGAAATACAAAGCTATAATAATCGTGCATAAAAGAGTTCAGAGAAGACTCAAATATTTCTCATGAATAATCTGATCATAAACTCACAATTCATCGGATCCCAACAAACACACCGCAAAAGAAGATTACATCGGATAGAACTCCAAGCACATCGAGCAGAACATGGTATTGAAGATCAAAGAGAGAGAAGAAGCCATCTAGCTACTAGCTATGGACCCATAGGTCTGTGGTAAACTACTCACACATCATCAGAAGGGCAGTAAGGTTGATGAAGAAGCCCTCCGTGATCGATTCCCCCTCCGGCAGAGTACCGGAAAAGGCCTCCAGATGGGATCGTGGAAGAACAAAGGCTTGCGGCGGCGGAAAGGTTTTCTATTCTGTCTCTCTATTGGTTTTGGAATATTTGGGAATTTATAGCACGAGAATTAGGTCAAGAGGTTCCACGAGGGGCCCACAAGCCTGGGGGCGCGCCCTCCAGGCTTGCCGCCTCCTCGTGGCTCTTCTGGTCTTCTCCCAAAGCTTTGTGGGTCTCTTCTGGTCCAGAAAAAATTAATCCAAAGTTTTTTTTTCATTTGCACACTTTTTGATAATGATTTTCTGAAAAGGCAAAAACAAGCAGAAAACAACAACTGGCACTGGGCACTGGGTTAATAGGTTAGTCCCAAAAAGTGATATATAATGGCATATAATTGCATATAAAACATCCAAGATTGATACTATAATAGCATGGAACAATCAAAAATTATAGATATGTTGGAGACGTATCAAGCACTAATTATAACAGGATATATCTTCTTTTCATCAAGATAAGCATATTTAAGCATATCTGGTAATTGCTTTAATTAAAAAACGGTTAAATATTTAAGCGTATCAGGTAATTTTAAGCTGACATAGAGTGGTACTAATGCCCGTAAGATCATCGAGAGTATATCCAATAGCAGCATGGTGCTTCTTCAGATTTTTAAGTAATCTCTTTTCTTCATGCTCTGAAAGGTTAGCACTAATAATAATAGGATATATCTTCTTTTCGTCAAGATAAGCATATTTAAGCGTATTAGGTAATTGCTTTAATTCAAACACAGGGTCACTCTTCGGTGGAAGAGGATCTCCCAAAGTTTCAACAGGAAAATTATGTTTGAGGACAGGTGCTTGCTTAAAGAACAACTCATCTATTTCATTTCTTTCATTCATATGCATATCATTTTCATGGTCTAGCAAATATTGTTCTAAAGGATCAGTATGAGGAACAGCAATAGAAGCAAGACCTATAATTTCATCTTTATTGGGTAATTCTTTATCGTGAGGTTGTCTAGAAAACTTAGAGAAATTAAACTCATGAGATATATCACCAAAATTAACACTGACAGTTTCTTTATTGCAATCAATCTTAGCATTAACTGTATTCAAGAAGGGTCTACCAAATATAATGGGATAAAAATCATCTTGTGGTGATCGAAGAACAAGGAAATTAGTAGGGTATTTGATCTTACCACATAGGACTTCAACATCTCTAAGAATCCCAAGTGGAGTAATAGTATCTCTATTTGCAAGCTTAATAGTGACATCAATATCTTCAATCTCAACAAGTGCAATATCATTCATGACTTCTTGATAGAGAGTAAAAGGGATAGCACTAACACTAGCACCAATATCACATAAACCATGATAGCAATGATCTCCAATTTTAAGAGAAATAATAGGCATGCCAACTACGGGTTTATTTTTATCTTTAGTGTCTGGCTTAGCAATTCTAGTTGCTTCATCACAGAAATATATGACATGTCCATCAATGTTATCCACCAAAAGATCTTTAACCATTGCAATATTAGGTTCAAGTTTAATTTGCTCAAAAGGTCTAGGTGCTTTAATAGTACTTTTGTTAACCACAGTTGAAGCTTTAGCATGTTCCTTAATCCTAACAGGGAATGGAGGTTTCTCAATATAAGCAGTAGGCACAACTGGATCAACATTATAAACAATTGTTTCTTCTTTAACACTAACAGGTTCTTCATTAAATTTAATGGGTGGATGATATTTAAACCATTTCTCCTTAGGGAGATCAACATGAGCAGCAAAGGATTCACAAAAGGTAGCTACGATCTCAGAGTCAAGTCCATATTTAGTACTAAACTTTTGAAAAGCATCAGTTTCCATAAAAGATTTAACACAATCAAACTCAAGATTTATACCTGACTCTTTACCTTTGTCGATTTCCCAATCTTTAGAGTTACGTTTAATTCTTTCAAGAAGATCCCTTTTGAATTCAATAGTCCTCTTCATAAAGCTAGTAGAAGAAGTATCAAGCATGGATTGATCATTATGAGAAAGACGAGCATAAAAGTTTTGAATAATTATTTCTCTTGAGAGCTCATGATTGGGGCATGTGTGCAACATATATTTAAGCCTCCCCCAAGCTTGAGCGATACTTTCTCCTTCATGAGGCCAAAAATTATATATATAATTCCGATCACGATGAACCAAATGCATACGATAAAATTTCTGGTGAAATTCCAGCTTCAACCTGTTACAATCCCATGTTCTAGTATCATCACATAGCCTATACCATGTCAATGCCTTTCCCTCCAAAGATAAAGGGAATACTTTCTTCTTAAATCCATCTCCGGATAAACCTGCAAGCTTAAACAATCGACAAATTTCATCCACATATATCAAGTGCACCTCAGGATGCACCATTCCATCTCCGGCATAAGGATTAGCTAGCAGTTTCTCTATCATACCCGAAGGAATTTCATAGTAAATATTTTCAGTAGGTTCAGTAGGTTGAGGGGTAACTCTTAATGCCTCCGGTCGAGGTGAAGATACCCCGAACAAGCCCCTAAAAGGATTACTTTCCATAGTGACAAGTGACAATAAATTTCAGCACATAGTATAAATGTTTCCTTACCAAATTCCACTCACCAAAGGCGCTTCACCCCTCGGAAATGGCGCCAGAAAAGAGTCTTGATGACCCACAAGTATAGGGGATCAATCGTAGTCCTTTCGATAAGTAAGAGTGTCGAACCCAACGAGGAGCAGAAGGAAATGACAAGCTGTTTTCAGCAAGGTATTCTCTGCAAGCACTGAAATTGACGGTAACAGATAGTTTGATAACAAAGTAATTCATAACAAGTAACAAGTAGTAACAGTAACAAAAGTGCAGCAAGGTGGCCCAATCCTTCTTATAGCAAAGGACAAGCTAGAACGAACTCGTATAATCAGCAAAGCGTTCTCGAGGACACATGGGAATTTCATCTAGTCACTTTCATCATGTTTGTTTGATTCGCGTTCGCTACTTTGATAATTTGATATGTGGGTGGACCGGTGCTTGGGTGCTGTTCTTACTTGAACAAACCTCCCACTTATGATTACCCCCTCTCGCAAGCATCCGCAACTACGAAAGAAGAATTAAGATAAATCTAACCATAGCATGAAACATATGGATCCAAATCAGCCCCTTACGGAACAGCGCATAAACTAGGGTTTAAGCTTCTGTCACTCTAGCAACCCATCATCTAATTAGTACTCCACAATGCCTTCCCTTAGGCCCAAAGATGGTGAAGTGTCATGTAGTCGACGTTCACACGACACCACTAAAGGAAGTAACAACATACATATCATCAAAATATCGAACGAATACCAAATTCACATGATTACTTATGACAAGATTTCTCCCATGTCCTCAAGAACAAAAGTAACTACTCACAAATCATATTCATGTTCAAGATCAGAGGGGTATTCAATATCATTAAGGATCTGAACATATAATCTTCCACCAAATAAACCAACTAGCATCAACTACAAGATGTAATCAACACTACTAGCAACCCACAAGTACCAACACTAGTACAGCGAGCTGCTATACAAACGGTTTTTACCCCCTTTCAGTGATGAAGTTTTAAACCGTCGCCTTGCCTGTGTGTGCGATAGGGGGGTCCTTTCCACACAACACAGAAACCGTCCACGATAGGGCCTCTGGTCACACACGCGGGGCAAAAAGAGCTCATGTGCGATCGGGTGAGCCATCGCAGACAATTATACTGGCCCAATCGTTTCCATTCGTATGTACATCCCACACAGTGAATCCAAGATAAACGTTTCCTTTCATATATACATCCCACACAGTGAATCCCAGACAAACGTTTCCATTTATATATACAAAGCACACAGTTTTCCGCATCACATCGTCTGTGATAGTGTTGTCATTGCAGACGATAGTAATAATTTGATCGTTTATGTTATTGAATGCATCACGCACGGTGTCTAGAAGAAACTGTGTGGCATAGGCTGTCCATCACACAAACTTTTTATGTGGAAAACGTTTGTGCAAGGTGGCCTAACGCAAACAGTTGTCCAGAGGAAGTCGTGTGTGATTGTTCATTGATCCAACACGTTTACTTCCTATAAACTGTGTGGGTTGTCTGAGATTATTGCCCACGGTGTTGTCTCAATAACCGTTTGCACTAGAAAAACCCAATAAGTAGGCTAATTGGCCTATTATTATTAATCTATTTAGTAATCAAATTTAAATTTCATAATAAACACACAATATATTTCATTTTCGTATTACGGAACCAGGATTTCATAATTGAAATACATCAGAGTACAACATCATATAGCTTCAGCACTCACTCACACCATATAGGCATATAGCTAGCTACCCCATTACACAACAGCACCAAGTTTCACATGCAACATCTAAAACCTTTGGAAATTAGCATCATAGACGTTAGATAGACAGATGAATCTCATCTGGAAAACTGCTGAAGCGGAAGGCGAATATTGAGCCTTCAATGATGTTGTATGTCCTTGCAACTTTAGGCCAGTGCCCGTGGATGATTGACCGCCCATCCTTCGTCCTCTTGAGGAAGACTTCAATATTGTACCGTGGGTGTTGTATGAACACCTTCCTTGCCTCTTAACCATACAGGTGGTTTGAGAGGTAATCATCTATGAACTGCTTTGGAAAGGCCTGAAAACAAAGATATGCATAAATATCTTCTCTGAATTTTGAAATGGCGCAAAGGAATAAAAAAACAAGGTACTCCCTCCGGTCCTTTTTACTCCGCGCATTAGATTTGTATCAAGTCAAACTTTGTAAAGTTTCACCAAATTTATTTTAAAAAATATCAACATCCACGATACCAAATATGTAAACTATAAAATTGTATTTCATAATGCATCTAAAACTAATGATTTTGCAGTTTGAATGTTGATGCTTTTTTCTATAAGTTTGGTCAAAGTAGAGATACTTTGACTTCGGACAAAACTTATATGCAGACTAAAAAGGACCGGAGGGAGTTTAAGAGTTAGTACCATCCTGTAGTTCACTGATGTCTTCTTCATTGTGCAGACAAAGATCTTGTTGTTTTTCATCGCTAGTTTCTTTATCCTCACAATCTTTTTGAGTTTCTTGACTTGACTGATATTCATGGACATCTCATTTCGAAATATGCAAAATGGGTCGAACAGTGGGTTAAAACCTCTGATAGTAGGACCTACATGTGCAAGACCAAATTGTTAAAAACCTAAATACTAGAATGGTTCCTGCAATTGCACAATAATGTACTATTAGACAAAGGACCATGCATGTGCGAACCTCGATGGTAAACCTCAGTGCCTTCCATTGTTTCCCTGCAACACATATAAGGTAGTTATTGATTAGGTTAAGTGAGGGTTGGCATACTATCAGTAAAATATGTTGATGAAAAATAAACACATTGCAGATTCAGCAGATTAATTCGAGCCACATGAAAAAGCCATTTATCCAAACCAAGCATGCTTAAGAACTAGGAAATATAGCAATTGTATATGTTTCTCATGTATTTAGTACAGCTGAATTCGATTTATTTCTCACATGCATAACAATACAAAATTGTACCCACGACAATTGAACATCGCATGGCAGAATTGAACCAAACAGTTAACTAAGCACCACAACAAATGAACCAAACAGTTAACTGAGCACCACATTGCACAAGAGAACATACTACAAGATCATACAGTTAACCAAACCTAGTATGCTTAATAACTTGGAAATATAGCAATTGTATTTGTATCTCGTGTATTTTGTACAGCCAAATTTGATTATTTCTCGCATGCAAGAGAATACAAAATTACACCCACAAGAATTGAGCATCACATTGCAGAATTGAACTAAATAGTTAACTGAACATGACAAAAAAATAACCAAACAGTTAACTCAGCACCACATTGCACAATATATAGAACATATATACTAGAGGATCAGATTGCATAGTAAGAGTACATAGGACAATTCACTAGAATTTGTAAAGGAAAGGCAGGAGCAGCACATGCAACAGGTAAACCGAACATGCTTAACCGGCGTAGCTAGCTAGTTGAACATAGGTCCTTGTAGTGAGCTAAAAAGACAAGCTACTCCTCATCGTCGGAGATATCGATGACGATGGGCTCCTTAGACTTGGAAGAGGGCGAGGCCTCCACATCGTGGGTGCCCTCCTCGTAGTGGTGAGTCACCTGAGTCGCTCCGGGCACCAACCTGCTAGCTCTGGAGTTGAGGTAAGCACGAGCACGCTGAGAAAACACCTCGTAGTCTTCGTCGAAGGCACCGACGGTAGCCTCGAGAAAACACCACAAACTATCGTTTAAAGCAGCCAACCGCATGGCGGCGTCCGCGCACGAGGCGTTGACGGTGGCCTCAACAGCGAGGTGCTCCTCCAAGATCAGGGGGTCGGCACGCATGGCAGCCATCACGACCTCATCCGCGCGTGCGGCCACGATTTGCTTCTCCACTGCCAGATGCTCCTTGAGCTCCTGGCTATACTGCGTGCACCATGGCTTAGGGCGCCGCTTATTTGGAGGATGGATCGGTGATTTGGGTGGAAAGTGTCGCGCCGGTGGTCGGGGCATGTGGGATGTAGAAGAAGGTGGAGGATGGGGGTCGGGTGTGGATTACCTGACTAGATCGACGAGGCCGAGCAGCAGGAAGGAGCATCGCCGGTGAGGCGGCGGTGCTGCAAGCAAGCAGTGAAGGTTTGAACTTGGAATGGAAGGTGGAAACAGGGGAAATGTGGCTTTTGGTAAGGAGGAGGGGGCATGGGAGGTAGATATTTCCGCGGATGCCGAAATTTTTTGCTCTGTGCAGCGAAAAACTGGCGCGCCAAGTGTCATCAGACACGGTCCCTTATTCAACACTGTGTACGATATCTAAACATCACAAACGATTCATATGGCTTACCCCGTGTGTGATGAGTTTGAATGTGCAAATTTTGGTTTGAATTTCCCTGGTTACAGTGGTCATCCACGTCATTGCATAATTTGGGTACACAAAAGAGTCTACAGCACACCCACACTTCTTAATCTAGCAAGTTCAGCAATTAAACAGAGCTAGCTGACCTAAACATTACTCTAATAAAAGACCGGCGCTCTAAAAAAAGACTACTACTCTGCTTGGCGCTCGTCGATCTCCGCCGCCTCCTCCATGTCCAGCTCACGCCCGACGATCTCCTGGGGAAGGGGCTCCATGGCATTCATCGCACCATACTCGGCAAGCATCTCGCTATCCGCATCCGCCATCTCTTTGGAAAAGGCCGCCATGAGCTAGGCGTGGGCGGCCGCGGTCTGGGCTTGGACGGGCTCCATCGCGGCAAGGTATGCCACGAACGAACGGACAGCTGCTCGAACGCTCTCGGGGATTGCCAACTCTTCGGCCATGGGTTGCCCACCGTTGTCGGAGAAGATTCATGCGATTTGTGCAGTGACCGCCAGGAGCTGGGCATGGCCGGCCTCGACATTGGCGCGGGCGGTCTCCATTAGGGCTAAGGCGGCCGCCGCGGAACGGACAGCTGCTGTCCCACTCTCACCATTTGCTATCCCCATCGCTAATGTTGTTGCCGCCATCTGAGCTGTAGTAGTGGCCATTTTGGCTACTGCAGCCGCCCAGTCGCAGATTATGGCTGCACTCACGTAGGTTGTGAGCACGCTCATGGCGGTTGTGGCCGCGCTCTCGCCGGACTGGGCCGCCGAAGTTGCCCTCACGACATGGGTCCACGTCCCCATCTTTGACCTTGATGATTCAACAGTGAAATGATATTTGGAGGGCTAGTTTGCTTGACGCACCGGCTGTGGATTGTAGCCGACGAACCTTCTCGCGTAAGCCATATATGACGGTGCACCAAGATATTTTGTACTGCATCTCACACGGTTGGTGATAATAAACTGTGTGTGATGTACTTGATTTTTCGTCTTGATTTGAAATACGGAATGGGGTCATAGCGGCAAAGGACAGCGTTTGAATTGCTAGAACATTTGTCTGTAGTGAACATAAAACTATACGAGTGTCGTGTTAAAATTTGGAATTATTCGGGGTTCGTTTGGACATTTTTATACATTAACTGAGTTTTCTAGGCATTTTATGTGCTTATATCAAATTTGAACTACATGCACATGCTCCGATGCACCAAAATGGGTTGAAAAATCATATGTGTGTCCTTGGGTGCATGCTTAGGTCCCATGCAAGAAATGGGAATGAATTTCAAACACCTCGGCATCATGGCTCGGCCGCAAACGTTGAGATACTTGGTTTTGAAATTCTAGAAATTCAAAACTCTTTTGAAATTCATGAAACTTGGCATGCTATCATGGAATGGCACCAACATGCTGTGGTAAAATGTTTGTCCCATTTGGGGCAGGTTTTGGTATAAGCTTCTCACAAACCAGAGCTTCTCACAAGAAGACTCATGGTCCCGCTAGGCAATGTGTCACCTTTGTGGACGAAACGACATTCGTTGCCTCTTCTTACCTTGATTTTTTTTCTAGAGGTAACATAGACCAATAGGAGTGTCGTGTTAAATTTTGGAATTATTCGGGGTTCGTTTGGACATTTTTATACATTAACTGAGTATTCTAGGCAATTTATGTGCATAATTCAAATTTGAACTACAGGCACATGCTCCGGTGAACCAAAATGGGTTGAAAAATCATATATGTGTCCTTGGGTGCAGACTTAGGTCCCATGCAAGAAATGGGAATGAATTTCAGACACCTCGGCATCGTCGCTCCACCGCAAACGTTGAGATACTTGGTTTTGAAATTCTAGTAAATCCAAAACTCGTCAGAAATTCATGAAACTTGGCATGCTATCATGGAATGGCACCAACATGTTGTGGTAAAAAAATTATCCCATTTGGGGCAGGTTTTGGTATAAGATTCTCACAAACCAGAGCTTCTCACAAGAAGCCTCATGGTTCTGGTGGGGAACGTGTCACCTTTGTGGACGAAACGACATTCATTGCCTCTTCTTGCCTTCATTTTTTTTTCTAGAGGCAACATAGACCAAGAGGAGTGTCATGTTAAATTTTGGAATTATTCGTGGTTTGTTTGGACATTTTTATACATTAACCGAGTTTTCTAGGCATTTTATGTGCATAATTCAAATTTGAACTACATGCACATGCTCCATTGCACCAAAATGGGTTGAAAAATCATATGTGTGTCCTTGGGTGCATGCTTATGTCCCATGCAAGAAATGGGAAAGAATATCAAACACCTCGGCATCGTGGCTCGGCCGCAAACGCTGAGATACTTGGTTTTGAAATTCTAGTAAATCCAAAACTCGTCTGAAATTCATGAAACTTGGCATGCTATCATGGAATGGCACTAACATGATGTGGTAAAAATTTTGTCCCATTTGGGGTAGGTTTTGGTATAAGCTTCTCACAAACCAGAGCTTCTCACAAGAAGCCTCATGGTTCCGGTAGGGAACGTGTCACCTTTGTGGACGAAACGACATTCGTTGCCTCCTCTTGCCTTGATTTTTTTCTAGAGGTAACATAGATCAATAGGAGTGTCGTGTTAAATTTTGGAATTATTCATGGTTCATTTGGACATTTTTATACTTTAACTAAGTTTTCTAGGCATTTGAACTGCATGCACATGCTCCTGTGCACCAAAATGGGTTGAAAAATCATATATGTGTCCTTGGTTGCATGTGTAGGTCCCATGCAAGAAATGGGAATGAATTTCAAACACTTAGGCTCTTCGTGGCTCGGCCGCAAACTTGAGAACTTGGTTTTGAAATTCTAGTAAATCCAAAACTTGTCTGAAATTCATTAGACTTGGCATGGTGTCATGGAATGGCACCAACATGATGTGGTAAAAAAATTGTCCAATATGAGAGAAGGCGCACACATTAACAGCCAACAAATAGCTGTCACGTTATCATCACAAACGGTTGTACAGTATTATTTCAATCATGGGCGTTCTACTGACCATTTACGTGTCGCCATGCGTCCCACTTTTTTAATGGCAAGGAGGTGCCATCCGGGCAGCTGTTTGAGTAGACGGGAGACGTGCGAGCGAAGTCCGCGGCGCAGGCTGACCGGGAGGCATGCACCCAGTCCTACGCTGGGCAGGCTGACCGGGGGCGTGCGACCAGTCCTCCGCTACGCAGGCTCACCGGGAGGCGTGCGAGCAGTACGCTGCGCAGGCTCACCAAGAAGCAAGCCCTTTGACCTCCATCGCCACCCGCTTCGCCCTCAACTTCTCCATTAATGGCGCCCGAGCCGCTGTTTAATAGGCGGCCTTACTGATCTCTCTTCGCCTCCCATTCCCCTCTCGCTCGAATCCTATCTTCCAGAGCTCCACCTACTCCATGGCGCACAAGGATCATCTGCCACTAGTCTTTCGGTTTGGTGAAGTCAACTCCGAGCCGGAGGAGATAGAAAATAAGGAGGAATGGGACCTTAGGGACATGGCCCTGAACGAGCTTGCCGCGGCGGATGCTGCCCCCGTGCTCACCCGAGCTCCCATCCCCGCGCCCGCACCAGCGACCATCCCCGTGGCATTGACGGGCTGGTTGTCGAGCACCATTGCGGAGCTGGAAGGCGCGGGCATCAGCGAGTTCCCCGCGGACCCACGCGAGCTCGTGTACGTAACAGCGCCAATGCCCCCGCCTGTGCTCGTGCGTGCCCCAGCACCCACTGTGGCGCCGGTCCCCGTACGCTTTCTTGCACCAGCCACGCCCGTGCCCGCGCGCGCGCCTACACCGGCCGCGCCCCCTCAGCGTCATGGGATGCCGCCGTTGACCGCTACCTCGTAGCGCCGCGAGTCGCCGTCCCCCCGCGCCCCGCCCATCGATCGCGCAATGAACGACTCTTGGATTTGGATGTCCATAACATTCTGGGATGGCTTGAAGACTTGAACAACGGCGTCCCGGACGACGACAACACCGGTGCAGCACGCCGCCACCGTTGCCGCTGCTGCAATTAGTTTTTTGTTTAATATTGTATCTCGATCGTATGAATGTAAAACCACAGTGTCACTGAATGAAATCTATGGTTTTGATCAACTTAGCGTTTTTTCTCTGAATGTACAGACTTACCAAAGTAAAAAAAAACATCAATGTCTTTCTCTGAATAAAACACTCATCGCAAACGTATCAGACTGAACACCCGTATGCAAAGCGAGAGCTGGGTTCCTTCGCAGCTAAGCCAAGGGAAAAATGTGGTGCGCATGTTTTGTGCATCTATTCATCGCAAACGTTTTAGACTGAACACCCGTATGCAAAGCGAGAGCCGGGTTCCTTCGTAGCTAAGCCAAGAGAAAATGTGGTGTGCAGGTTTTGTGCATCTCTTCATCGCAAACAATTTTGCATGATGACCCGTGTGCAATGACATACAAACAATGTGGTAAGATTTGCATCTGTCATATTGGGTATATTTGCCATTTGTCAAAATGGAAAATTTGGCATTTGTCAATCTAGTAACATTGCCATTTGTCAATCTAGTAACATTGCCATTTGTCAACCTAGTAACACTGCCATTTGTGATCCTCAGAAAAAAAACACTACCATTTGTCAAATTTTGCAGCTAAAAATCACTAGTACTGTAATTATTGGAAATGAAATTCAGTAAGCATAGATTTCATTCATAGATTAAGCAGTCGTTCTTTATATAAACAGTTCAACTCGACAGCTGAACCGAACAAACTTTTACCCAATTGTTGCCAACCACGTACTGAAATAGCTAGTTCAACTATATATACTAGCTAAATTTAAGTACGTAGTACAGTTCAACCATATCTATAGTCAGATGAACTGAACAAAATAGCCCCTAAATACTACTACTACGGAGGGGCTTTGTACTACTTCCAGCAGACTCTTCTCTGCCGAGCGCACTCAGTAAGAGGCCGAGGAGGAGGAGCCTACCGACGAGCTGGAGAAGCAGAATCCGGCGCCTGCCGCTGCTGCACCTTTAGCGACGCCCAGCTCGAACGCCCTCTGCCACTCCAGACGATCCCTCTCGAAGTGGTGGGACTCCTCGTATATCTCCGCATTCCGCACCACTATGGTGGCTTCTGCTACGGCCACGGCGGCGGTAAGACACTTTGCGTGCTCGACCAGGCGCTCCTCCTCCTCCCGCAGGAACTCGATGTAGCGCGCGGCAAGGTCGTTGATGCTCGTGCACGCCTCCACATCCCACCTTCGGGCCACGGTGGCGGAGCGGGTGATGACCCCGGCGGTCGATGGTGGGGAGGCGGCCCCGGCGGCCGGTGGTGGGGTGGCGGCCACCTCCCGCCTTCGGGCCGTGGTGGCGGAGCGGGTGATGGCCACGGTGGCCAATGGTGGGGTGGCGGCCAAGACGGCCACCACCCACCTTCGGGGCACGGTGGCGGAGCGGGCGATGGCCCTAGCGGGCTTTGGTGGTGTGGTAGCCATGGCGGCCGATGGTGGGGTGGCGGCAACGGCTGCCGGCAACAACTGCCGTCGGGCAGCGGGGGTGGAGCATGTGGCGGGTGTTGTGCGCACACCCAACAGGGACGCCACGGGCAGTACACGCTGCCGGGGACTGCGCCGCCGCCGCGGTGTAGCCTCCCAGCTGGAGCTGTCCTCAGACGACAGTGGAGTGGCTGAGCGACGACGACGGACCGGTGCCATTGGTGATGGTGGGAGAAGCAGACGAGATAAGCTACGGGGAGGGAGGGGGAAATGCGATGCCGACTTGCCGGCCGTGACTGTTTATATAGAAGGCCGGTAAGCACTGGTTTTTTTTGGGATTTCACCGAGTCGGGCAGGAAGCTTGCGCGGTACCGGGCGGGAACCTGCGCGGTTGCGCGGGAACGGGCTCAACAACGATTCATTGGCGCCTCTTCGAGCTAACGTTTGGCCAAAAGAATGCCTGTGCGGTGACAAGACGTGTGAGAGGAGGACGAAATGGCACGTACACAAACGGTTAATAAAAAATGTTTGCGATTTAATTACCTAGCACACGGCCGCTCTCTACGCAGCGTCACTAATGATTGTTCGCCCACTGTGTGATGTGGAACATGACGTAGTTTCACATCACGCCGCTGGCTCGCAACTGCCGGCCGGCTTGTAGACGGCCATTCCCTGCGTGTTCAACTGCTCGATGCGTGTGGTTGCTCGCGGTTGAGGCGGCCGTGGCGCACTCTGCTCGCATCCCACCGTGCGTGCTCTGCTCACGTCCCTCCGTGCGCTCTGCAAGCGTTTCGGGCTGGCGCATAATCACGTACGTTCGGGGTGACGTATGCATGCGGTTACGCCGGACGCGGCGCCACGACACAGTTACGTGCGGCAAAAACTGCCTTGCGGACGTGCCCAGAATCCCGGCCGCCCGGCCCTCATTTATTCCCGTGGCCGTTTACCTTCATCTCTCGTGCCCTATGACGCAATAAGCACACCCACGACGACACATACAGAGAGGATATCCAGCGGCTCCAATGGCGCACCCGGATCCAATGGCGCTCCCAGCGGCTGACGACGACGACGGGTGGCAGTTCACCACACCTCACGTAGTGGACACCCACGTGAGGGGGAAGGACCTCTCGGTGGTGTACACCAACGAGCCGGTCTCGGTGGAGAGCTCCATCCACACTATGGAGTAGTTGCTTGCTGAGGACGAGTACCAAGTGGTCGGCTTCGACCTCGAGTTCACCGGCGGTCGTGCCGGGTATGATCAAAAGGTTGCTGTTGCCCAGTTGTGCGTGTGACATCACGTCCTCGTCTACCACTACTCCCTGGCCACAAGGCCTTGCGAGCATTTTGCCAGGTTTATCAACAGCCCCGACTACAGGTCCGCTACGGTGGACACCGTGAATGATCTAAAGGTGCTCGAGACTACGGGCTTGGCCTGCCAGAATCTTGTCGACATCCAAGGCCAGTATAGGGTCTGGGGCAGAAAGAAGGAGAAGGACTCCCTGGTTGACCTAGCCATGGCCATCATCGACCCCTAATACAAAGGCATGAAAGATGAGTGCAAAAAGAACAAGGATGCCTGGCACGAGGCCTGGGTGCGGAGACTGGATGAAGAACACGTCAAGTACACGGCCAAGGATGCGTACACAAGCTATGAGATGTACTGGCGGATCGTTGACATGAGGGAGTGCCTCCTTCTTGTGGACGACGAGGGATTGAGCCACAAGTAGAGTAGTGGCAGCAGCGTCACAAGAAGTAGATGATTAGATGATCGTTTCTCCTAGTTTAGAATGCATGTAATTGTTTATTGAGGTGTGTGCGAATGTTTTGTATAGTCACCTATGTAATTGGATGTTTAATTTGGTTATATATGTTGTTCTTCTGTAGACTGAGCAAATTACATTGCAGACGAACTAAACTAGGGAACCCGTCGGAGATGATTTCATTAATCGCTGACAATTGTATACCAGCAAGCGTTTGCCCACAACACACACGGGTTATTAGCAGGAATTGTCAGTGCTGTTATCCGTCTTCCCACACATTTTGGATTACTGACCTGTTTGCCGCGTATCACACACATCTTGTTAAGTTGAACCATTTTTGTTGTGTTGGGTAATCGCAAACAGTTCATCCGAGTTAACCGCATGCCGTATATCGCACACACCTTGATCTGCCTGACCGTTTCGGTTGTGTTGGGTAATCACAAATAATTCATCCGAGTGAACTGTATGCCGTGTATCGCATACACCTCGAACTGGCTGCCCATTTCAGTTGTGTTGGATAATCACAAACAGTTCATCCGAGTGAACTGTATGCCATGTATCGGACACACCACGAACTGGCTGACCGTGTTTGTTGTTCTGGCTTATCGCAAACAATTCGTATGGATCAACTGTATGCCACATATCGCACACGCGTCTCTAATCTGAATCGTTTTTTATGTCTCTGGCATCGCAAACAGTTTGTCTTATTGGTGACGGTTTTTTTACGACACCGTTTGCGATTCATGCATCGCACACAGTTTGGTTGCGGGGTCTCTGATTCATGTGTCGTGTTAGCGGTCACCAGCAGTAGTGCAATCTGAGGTTTTGAGACGAAGATTGAATACAAGAGATGAACTAGGGTTTGAGATGAGATGGTGCTGGTGAAGATGTTGATGAAGATTGGTCCTCCCACGATGAGAGGATCATTGGTGATGTCGATGGCTTCGATTTCCCCCTCCCGGAGGGAAGTATCCCAGGCGGAAACGCTCCGCCGGAGAGCAAAATTGCTCTTGCCCAGGTTCTGCCTCGAGACGGCGGCGCTTAGTCCCGAAAGTCTTCTCTATAATTTTTTTAGGGCAAATGAGCCTATATAGCAGAAGGAGGGGGCCGGAGGCCTGGCAGGGGCCCCACAAGGCATCAGGGCACGCCCAGGGGGGCCGCGCCCTGTTGCCTTGTGGGCAACTGGTGGGTCCCCTCCAGTATTTCTTTTCTCCAGTATTTTTTATATATTCAATAAAAAATCTCCGTGAAGTTTCAAGTCAATTGGAGCTCTGTAGAATAGGTATCTCTGCTGTAGTTATTTCAGGTCCAGAATTCTAGCTGTCGATATTCTCCCTCTTCATATAAATCTTGCAAATTAAGAGAGAAAAGGCATAAGAATTGCATCATAAAGTGAAATAATGATCAAATAAATTATAAATAACAATAGGAAATCATGATGCAAATTGGACGTATCAGCACCGTAATGCTGGAAGTAGTCTTTGGCTCACCTGAGAACTTCCGAAGTGAGGACTTCATCTTCGACATCATCCCCTTCCGCAGCGGTTACCACACCTTGCTCGGCCGTACTGCATTCGCCCGCTTTAACGCGGTGCCGCACTACGCCTATCTGAAGCTTAAGATGTCGGGGCCCCACGGCGTCATTACCATCAATGGTAACACGGAGACCTTGCTCCGTATAGTGGAGAGGACAACGGCTTTCGCGGCCAATTTCCAGGCGGCCGAGGAAGCTGCCCGACGTACAACACGGCATGCGCTGCTCGGCTCTTTAAAGCGCGTACACACCAACACCTTGGCCCCCGGACAACCCCGCGTCGATCCCAAATAGGGACGCGTGCTCCTCGGTTCCCCTCTCTTGGTCACAGGCTACGTACCTCGTGTACATAATTTTGCACTTAAAATTCCATGGGAGATCGGGGAGCAAAATATTTATAGTGGGTACGTCATCTTGGAATGGACGATCACCCAGTACCTGGTTTTCTCTTCGGCGGCATATAAAGGCCAGCCAGGACTTACATCTTTGGCAGCGTCAAGCAGCCACACTCCGGCAATTACCTCTTCGGGGGCCCCATTTCTTGAATGCGTTCTACGTAGTCAAGATGGATTAGCCAGGAGAGCTCACTAAGCCTTGGATTAGAAAAGGGATAGTTGTTCATCAACACGGAGGCGCGGATGTGCGGCAGGGAAGGCACTGGGAATAGTCCTCGCTTTTCTAAAGCCCTGTACCAAATACCTCCCATTCTTCTTTTTACATGCTCTCTGTATCTTGTAAGGTTCCTCTTGATATCAGCTTGACATCTATGGATATGCCCTAATGAATGAAAGAAAAGACCTTTTTTTCGGTCTCCACACAAAATCACGTGTCATTTTCTTCTACTTTTGCCTTGTAGCAATGTCGATACCGTTAGAAATATACATATGAGTCCGGCTTTCGACCAAGGGTTCGGATATAAAATCGAGCCTGTGTCTAAGTCCGATATCTGTTCGGCGTCTTGGATATTGCATTATATGCATCAGTTTTGAATCGTGATTTTGGTCAATGATTGGGTTGCCCAACTCCTGTGCTTGCCTCCTATGTTTCGCTCTGTTCGGCTAGGTGCGCAAAGGGAGAACCTCTGCAATTGTGTTTCCAGCTCGGCCTGGTCAAGCACCTCAGTAGGAGAAAGCCAAAAATCGACTATCACGATCAGCGTAAACTGGTCGCCTATCCAAAGACAGTGTCAAACTATAAATTTTTAGAGTTTAGACCATGATAAACGAAGGGTTCTTCTTATATGAACCGAGGTGTTATAACTGGTGCACTTTGGCTTGTCCGATCACCATTACACCGGGGGCTAGATCAACTACCCCAAATTTTTGAACTCCTATGACTAAGTGAAGGATATAAAGCCACTATGGTCCGATTGCCATGTTTCACAAATACACAACCGCCTTAGGGCACCGAGACATGGGCTAAGGGTTTACGCGTTTTACGAAACACCCCAGATAGTATCTACAAAGGGGGCAAAAGCCGATGACTAGCCTCTTTCAGTATAAACGGTCGCAAAGGAATAGATAAAACATGCGGATGCAAACGACTAATCAGCGTAAATAATAATTGTTTTTATAGAAGTTGCCACGGCATACAGAGAGGTTCTTTAGAAACGGAGCTCGGTCTTCGAGCATTGTACTTCGGTCACCCGAGCCCCTTCATGGACCTCAGAAAGAAACTACTCGAGCGTCCGGTTCTTCCCTTCTGGAGGCCCCGACCCGATCGCAAGCAGCTTGATCTTTGGGTAATGCGCCATGGTTGACGCATAGGCTCGCTCCGCACCTTCCAGGCAAGCTGACCTCTTCCAGTTCTCCACCTGGGGGCTCGCACCTCGCAATCTATAAACCAAGCTAAACAGGCTGGTTGGTAGTGGCTCCTGCGACCAGAGATTGATGTAAATATCCTCCATCATTGGCCAAGCCGTGCGAATCAGCTCGGCCACCTGCTTCATCTGATTATTCAGCAGCGGAGGATGCTCGGACGTCTGGAATTAGGCCCAGAATGCCTTCTCTGTCGACTCCTCGGGATGGGAAGCAAAGTAGGCGCCGGCATCCGAGGCGCTACATGGCAGATCCCTGAAGGCTTCTGAAGAACGCCAGACTTGCGTAAGATGGGCAAATCGATGGTCACCGAAAATGCAGCGGAGCTAGTATGGCTTACCTACGGCTATCTGCCTCGCTTGTTGAACCACTTCACAATCCGCCCTCGCCTGGGTCGTGGCCTCCTTGCAGGCCGAGCTCGCGGTCTCGAGCTCGGAGGCGAGCTTGTTCTTTTCCTCCTGGAGGGCATCGTGCTGCTTGACCAGCCCCTCGAGGTCGCCCTCCAACTCCACGACTCGGGCCACGTGCTTCGCACTAGCATCCTTTTCCTTGGCCAACACTTCACTGGCCTGCCTCACCACGGCCCTCTGCTGCTCGGCTTATTGCCGAGCTGTTTGCAGCTCGGACAAGAATATCTCAAGCTCCACAGAGGCAGCTGCAGTACATTCATATAGAATTTAGAGCTCAAAGCAACTACATCCGCACTTATAACATTACACCAAAATAATCAAACTCTTGCTTACCTTGAGATTGCTCCATCTGCTTCTTAAGCAGATCTGCATCCTTCTCGGACCGGTCGAGCTTATGGTTCAGCTCCTCCAACTCCCTTGAGTTGGATGCTGAAACCGAAGCCGAAACCTGTAAATGACATCGATAGCTTCCTCGGACGAATCGATCCCCTAGTCGGTCTTGTGCGTCCAACCAGGGTCTCGGGGGCTACTGTCTATTCGCTTTACTATACTACCTTTCCCTATAATCCCCGCGCAAGATTATCAAATCTACCTCGGGGCTTGGGGGCTACTGTGGTTATACACTTGTAACAAGTATATGGAGTAGGCAATGTCTTCGGACATATCAAATTTTACTTATTCCCTAAAGGCTATCAGACACATCTAGTACTAAAAAGTTATGCGCATTTACGTGATTCTAAAAAAGAACTCAATTTGAGCTTACCTCAAAACCTTCAAACAGGCCCTTGAAGGTCTCCCGAATATCGGCCTCAGCGGACCGGTAGTTCTTCAGCGCCGCGCCCAGTATGACGCGGTGTTCGGCTACGATGGTGGAGCCTATCAGGGCCGCCTCCATCTCTTCGGTCCATCCCGTGGACACCTGCCCTCCAGCAGGACGGGATGGATGGGTCACCTCGGCCCTCTCCGTCAACGGGGGAGCTACCGTTAAGGTCGGCTGCCGAGGTGGCTCTAGGACAATGGGGGCCGAGATTATCGGCCGTTCCCATTCTTCCCCTCCTTTTGAGGATGAGGTCTTCTCCGGCGCACCTTTGGAGGCTGAGGCCTCGGCCTCAGCCATGGAGGCATCGACGCCGCCCCCCGTGGTAGGTATCGGGGGGCCGGCTAAGAAGTAGCTGATACGTCTCCAACGTATCTATAATTTTTTATTGTTCCATGCTGTTATATTATCAATCTTGGATGTTTTTATATGCATTTACAGCAATTATATATCATTTTTGGAGACTAACCTATTAACTTAGTGCCCAGTGCCAGTTGCTGTTTTCTGCCCTGTTTTTGTTTTACAGAATATCAATACCAAACGAAGTCCAAATGCCATGAAACTTTTTGGAGATTTTTTATTGGGCAAGATAAACACTAGAAGCTTCGGGAGGAGGCCAGAACCCCAGAAGGTGCCCACGAGGCACCAGGGCGCGCCTGGGGGGCAGGCGTGCCCTGGTACCTCGTGGGGCCCACAGAGCTTCGTTTGACCTAATTGCTCCACTATAATTCCCAAAAAATCAGAAACCCTCAGGAGAGTCCACGAAATACTTTTTCCGCCGCCGCAAGCTTCTGTTCTCGAGAGATCCCATCTGGGGTCCTTCTCCGGTAATCTGCCAGAGGGGGAATCGATCATGGAGGGGCTCTACATCAACCTTGCTGCCCTTCCAATGATGTGTGAGTAGTTTACCACAGACCTTCGGGTCCATAGTTAGTAGCTAGATGGCTTCTTCTCTCTTTTTTATCTTCAATACAATGTTCTCCTCGATGTTCTTGGAGTTCTATCCAATGTAATCACTTTTTGCGATGTGTTTGTTGGGATCCGATGAATTGTGAGTTTATGATCAGATTATCCATGAATATATTTGAGTCTTTGCTGCACTCTTTTATGCATGATTATTATAGCCTCGTATTTCTTCTCCGATCTATTGATTTGGTTTGGCGAACTAGATTGATTTATCTTTCCATGGGAAGAGGTGCTTTGTAATGGGTTCGATCTTGCGGTGTTCAATCCCAGTGACAGAAAGGGACATGACACGTATGTATCATTGCTATTAAGGGTAAAAAGATGGGGTTTATTCATACGTGAGTTTATCTTGTCTACATCATGTCATCGTTCTTAAGGCATTACTCCGTTCTTTATGGACTTAATACACTAGATGCATGCTGGATAGCGGTCGATGTGTGGAGTAATAGTAGTAGATGCAGGCAGGAGTCGGTCTACTTGTATTGGACGTGATGCCTATATACATGATCATTGCCTTGGATATCGTCATGATTATTTGCTTTTCTATCAATTGCCCAACAGTAATTTGTCTACCACCGTATGCTATTTTCTTGAGAGAAGCCTCTAGTGAAAACTATGGACCCCGGATCTATCTAAATCATATTACTAAAACCCTAAAAATATTGCTGCACTTTTCTTTTATTTTTTTTATTTTGTATTTTTGTTTCTATCTATCTATCTATCACATACAATTTAATCTTGCAAACTTACCGCCGAGGGATTGACAACCCCTTGATTGCGTTGGGTGCAAGGATTTGTTGTTTGTGTGTGGGTGCTGCTAACGAGGTGTTGTGTGATTCTCCTACTGGTTCGATAACCTTGGTTTCATAACTGAGGGAAATACTTATCTCTACTGTGCTGCATCATCCCTTCCTCTTCGGGGAAATACCAACGCAAGCTACAAGTAGCAGGAAGAATTTCTGGCGCCGTTGCCGGGGAGACATCATCAACATCTATCAAGTACCTTTGCATAAACTCTCATCTCCTTGCATTTACTTTATTTGGATTTGCCTCTCGTTTTCATCTCCCCCACTTCTAAAAAGTTTTTACAAAAATACAAAAAAAAATTGTTTGCCTTTTTCTTGTTTGCTTGCTTGTTATCTTGTTTGCGTAGTCACGATGTCTCAAGAAAATACAAAATTATGTGATTTCTCCAATACTAATAATAATGATTTTATTAGTACTCCAATTGCTCCTCCCACCGCTAGTGTGGAGACTTGTGATATTAATGCCGCTTTGCTTAATCTTGTGATGAAAGATCAATTTTCTGGTAGTCCTAGTGAAGATGCTGCATCGCATCTTAACACTTTCGTAGAATTGAGTGACATGCAAAACAAAAAAGATGTGGATAATGATATTGTGAAATTAAAATTATTCCCATTCTCATTGCGGGATCGTGCAAAAATTTGGTTTTCATCTTTACCACGAAATAGTATCGATTCTTGGGATAGGTGTAAAGATGCTTTTATTACTAAGTATTTTCCTCCCGCAAAAATTATTTCACTTAGAAATCATATTATGAATTTTAAACAACTTGATCATGAACATGTTGCCCAATCTTGGGAAAGGATGAAATTAATGATAAGAAATTGCCTTACACATGGTTTAAATTTATGGATGATCATACAAAAAATTTATGCGGGATTGAATTTTGTCTCTAGAAATCTTTTAGATTCCACCGCGGGTGGTACTATTATGGAAATTACTTTGGGAGAAGCTGTCGGGCCCATGGAACCCGGGGTATCCAGGCCCGTCTGCCTTTGGCCCACGGCGCAACGCCTGGAGTGGGCCCGGCGGGCCGTCGCCACCAAGTGTCTCACCAAGACCCCTCATGGGGCCCTGGCCTCCTGAGGCCCCCTCCTCAGGGAGTAGCAGGCAACGCTCAGCACCACCATCAACGGCCTCGCGAGGTCCCCTCACGAGGCGGCTCCCCGAGTGGCCTCACGAGGCGGCTTCCCGAGGGGGCCTCACGAGGCGGCTTCCTGAGGTGGCCTTCCGAGGCCCCATCCCGCAGGCGTTCGAGACGAAGGCCGTTCGACGTGTCGTGCGATCTGGGGCCCATCACGTGGGTGACGCACACGGCGACGAGCAGCAGCAGAGGCCGCGCCAGCAGGCGCGGATGCAGATGGTTTCCTCTTTTGCGTTAGGGGAGCAGGGCCAGCTATCTACTCTCCAAAGAAACCCGAAAGGTTGCCCGATCGGCGAAGGAAGACCAAGACGGCGGGCGCGCAGGGCGGAGGTCATCACCGAGCCCACCGGCGCGTCATGGATCATGCTTTGGCAGGCGAAGACCACCTTTAGTCAGGATAGCCTGAGTGCCTGTCCCCTTTCAAAACCGCCGGGTGTGGTAACCCTTCCCGCCTAAGTTTCCAGGGGGAAGAGGACCAAGGCTGGCATAAAAGGGGCGGTGCAGCCACCATAGCAAAGGGACTGGATCGTCTTCTACCTTGTACGCGAGAACTCTCTCACCCAAAATAATCCCAACTACAGGCAGGAGTAGGGTCTTACACCGCAAGGTGGCCTGAACCTGGGTAACCGATGTGTCCTCGCCCGTCCTACGCTAGCGCGCTCTCGCCGTAGTCTCGCCGTAGCGTTGCCGTGGTAGGAGAGGAAGTAGTAGAATGAGCTCACCCCAGCGTTCGAACCTTTGGGTCCCCGGAGCCCTACTTCCGACATTTGGCGCGCCAGGTAGGGGTGCGCTACTGCTCTTCTGCTCCGCCCTCAGCTCCACCAGCCCCATGGCCGACGCGTGTCGTGAGCGCGCTAAGCGCAGGTCTGGCCGCGTGGCCCAGACACAGCCAGTGGCCCGCGGCAATCGTCGTCGCCCTGACGCCGAGGCTGCCACCGACCCCGCTGCCCGCGAGCAGCAGGCCTCCTCCCTGCACCCCTCCGTGCGGGCGGACGGCCACACCGCCATGGCCTCCTCCCTCGCCAACCGTGGGCCGCCGAACCCGCAGGCCGCGCTGCTCATGGCGCGCGAGCTACTCCGCTACCGTCCTGATGACGCCGGCTATGACGCCTAGCTTGGTCGCATCACCGAGCTCGTCAACGTCGCCGGGGACGCTCTGGCGCCGTCTCACTCGCTCCGCCCTCCACCATCTCGTGCTGGGGACCTGGCGCACGACGCTCCCCCACCACCTCCTTTGCGTGACGAGCGCGCCGGGCCCCAGCGCAGCGCGCGGGCTCGTGAGCCGTCCCGCGGCACGTCTTCTCTGGACCACTGCGAGCCCAGCTGCCAGATCATCCGCCGCGCGCCCCCTGACGCGCGAGTGCTCCTCGAGCGCCAACGCCAACGCCAGGACAAGGCTGTTCAAGACGTTGCAGCGGCCGGGCGTTAAAACCGCGTCGCCCTCGCCGGCGGCGTCCCCTCGAGCGGCGTGGGCTGCCGTGCCTTCACCCGCGAGCTGCGTCGCGTGGTCTGGCTCGCGAAGTTCAAGCCTGAGCTGCCTCCGCGCTACGACGGCACCCCCAACCCCACGGAGTTCCTCCAGCTCTACGCGCTGAGTGTCGAGGCGGAGAACGGAGACGACAAGGTCATGGCGAACTAGTTCCCCATGGCCCTCAAGGACGGCCCGCGCTCCTGGCTCATGAACCTCCCCGAGGCTTCCATCTCATCGTGGGCCGAGCTCTCCAGCCAGTTCATCGCCAACTTCAAGGGCACACAGGACCGCTCCCTCACCATCAACGACCTGCGGCGTGTTCGACAGCGCCCAGACGACACCCTCCGCAAGTAAATCCAGCGCTCCCGTCAGGTGCGCAACAAGATCCCGCGCGCTTCCGACGCGGCCGTCATCTCCGCATTCTCAACCGGCGTCACGGACATCAAGATGCGCGAGAAGCTCGCCATCAACGGTGAGCTCGACTCCATGCTCGAGCTGCTCGACCTCGCCGACAAGTGCGCCAAGGCTGAAGAAGGCCGCCTCTTCGTCCACAACGACCCCGACGCGGCGCTCGACGACACCAAGTCCAAGAGCAAGGATGTCAAGCGCAAGGGCCCTGCCGTGCTTGCGGCGGAGCCTGAGCAGAAGCGCGGCCGCGACCGCGACGAGCCCAGGAAGGACAACCGGCCACTCTGCGCCTTTCACAACGTCCGCTCCCACAGCACCAAAGACTGTCATGAGCTCAAGTTGCTCCGCGACGAGCGCCAGAGCCGCCGAGACGACCGCAACGGCCGCGGCGCCGGCCGCGGAGGTGGCCGCAGCGGCAACCGCTGGGACAGCCGCAACAATAATAGCAACTACTGCCAGGGCTAACGCGATCAGCCTCGTGAGGCCGCCTGGCGCGACCAGCCGCGTGAGGCGAATCCTCAGGCTAATGCCGCTCTCCCGCCGCTGCCTCCGCCACCTCGGAGGAACGACGTCAACCAGCCTGACGAGGGCGCTGGGGGCTACCAGGAGCCTCCCGCGGTCGCTTGCATCCTTGGCGGGTCCCAAGCCCCCGCGTCTGTCCGCCACTTCAAGCAACTCTCTCGCGAGGTGTACGCCGCCCTCCCGAGGCCTGAGGTCACGCGGCCCCTCAAGTGGTCGCAGTACGCCATCACCTTCGACTCCAAGGACCACCCAAAGTCCACGGCCTCCACAGGCGCGCTCCCCATGCTGTGCACTCCCACCATCAGCAACGTCGCGGTCACCAAGACCCTCATCGACGGGGGTGCCGGTCTCAACGTGCTCTCCATCGAGACCTTCGAGACGCTCCAGGTGCCCTACGACCAGCTGATGCCGACCAGGCCCTTCTCCGGAGTGACCGATGGCTCCACCATTCCGCTGGGGCAGGTGCGCCTCCCCGTCACTTCGGCACCCGCAAGAACTACCACACCGAGCTCATCGACTTCGACGTGGCGCACATCGGCCTGCCCTATAATGCCATCTTGGGCTACCCAGCTCTCACCAAGTTCATGGCGGCCACTCATCACGCCTACAACGTCCTCAAGATGCCCGGCTGCAGCGGCATCATCACCGTTGCCTGCGACGAAAAGGACGCGGCCAGCACCCTCGAGCGCGCCTACAAGGCTGCCGCTGTCGCGCACCCAGCCGACGAGGACGCGGCCGAGCCTTCCGAGGCCGCGCCCGCGAAGAAGAAGGTGTCGGTGGACGGCAGCGGCTCCAGCCCCGCCTTCACCATCGGCACAGGCCTCCCTCCTGCATAGGAAAGCGCGCTCGTCACCTTCCTTCGGGCAAACTCGGATGTTTTCGCCTGTGAAGCATCCGACTTGTCCGGTGTGCCGAGGGAGGTGATCGAGCACCACTTAGCGGTGTGCCCTAATGCACGCCCGGTCAAGCAGAAAGCACGGCGCCAGGCGCCAGAGAAGCAAGAGTTCATCGTCAGTGAAGTTCAGAAGCTCCAAGAAGCCGGAGTCGTTCGTGAGGTGCGCCATCCCGAATGGCTCGCCAACCCAGTTGTCATCCCCAAGAAGGGCGGCAAGGAGCGCATGTGCGTCGACTTCACCAGCCTCAACAAGTTCTGCCCTCGGGATCCGTTTCCGCTGCCCCGCATCGATCAGATCGTGGATTCCACCGCCGGGTGCGATCTGCTATGTTTCCTGGATGCCTTCTCAGGCTATCATCAGATCAAGATGGCGGCCAAAGACGTGGAGAAGACGGCCTTCATCACCCCCTACGGCGTATTTTGTTACGTCTGCATGCCCTTCGGTTTAAGGAGCGCGGGTGCCACCTTCCACTGGCTAATGCGCATCACTCTGGGGCCTCAGATGGGGAGGAACGCGGAGGCCTACGTCGACGACATCGTGGTCAAATCTTGCGAGGCTGGATCCCTCATCGCGGACCTCCAGGAGACATTTGCTAACCTGCGCAAGGTTAACCTCAAGCTCAACCCGGAGAAGTGCATCTTCGGAGTCCCCTCCGGCAAGCTCCTCGGCTTCCTAGTCTTGCACCGTGGCATCGAGGCCAACCTAGAAAAGATCAAGGCCATCGAGAAAATGCGCCCTCCCCGGACCCTCAAGGAAATGCAGCGCTTGGCGGGGTGTATGGCGTCCTTAGGGCATTTCATCTCCAAGTTTGGCGAACGAGCCCAGCCCTTCTTCAAGCTCCTGAAGAGGTCCGGCTCCTTCAAGTGGACTCCTGAGGCAGACGCCGCCTTTGAAGCCCTCAAGAGGTACCTCACGAGCCCGCCCATCATGGTCGCGCCGCGCTCTCGCGAGCCCTTGCTCCTGTACTTGGCGGCCACCACCCAGACGGCCAGCGCGGCGTTGGTGGCGGTGCGGGAGGAGCGCGTCTATGCCAAAGAAAAACCCTCGGCGCCCCTATAGACTCACGAGACCGCTGAGCCACGCGAGCCCCAGGGCCTCACGAGCCTCCTGAGCCTCATGAGGCCGCCGTCCCCCACAAGCCTTCTGAGCCTCACGAGCCTCCCGAGCCTCGCGAGTCTCCCGAGCCTTCCGAGGCGTTCGAGGAGCAAGCCGTCACAATAGCTACGCGCCTCATCGAGCACCCCGTGTACTTCGTCAGCACTGTGCTAAGGGATGCGCGCGAGCGCTACCCCATGCAGCAGAAGCTTCTCCTCGCGCTCCTCGTCGCCTCCAGGAAGCTGCGGCACTACTTTCAGGGTCATCCCATCAAGGTCATTTCCTCCTACCCCTTGGAGCAAGTTCTGTGCAGCCCCAACGCCGTCGGCCGCGTCACCGAGTGGAACATCGAGCTGCAAGCCTTCCAACTGGAGTTCTCCACCACCAGAGTCATCAAAGGCGCGGCTCTGGCAGACTTCATGGCAGAATGGATGGACACATACGAGGACGAGCCTCGCGAGGCCCAGTCCCTCCTGCCAGGGGATGAGGCGCCTGGCGGATGGACCATGCACTTCGACGGCGCCTTCTCCCGACAGGGCGCGGGGGCTGGGGTCATGCTCACCTCGCCAACAGGAGACAGGCTCTACTACGCTGTGCAGCTCTGCTTCAGGCACACCGACAAGGTCTCCAACAACATCGCAGAGTATGAGGGCCTCATCGCCGGCCTCAAGGCCACGTTCGCCCTAGGCATCAAGCGTCTGACTATCAAGGGCGATTCGCAACTCCTCGTCAACTTCTCCAACAAAAGCTACAAGCCCAAGGACGAGCACATGGCCGCCTACCTGGAAGAGGTACGTAAACTTGAGGAGCGCTTTCTTGGCCTGGAGATACAGCACATCCCCCGCGGCAGCAACAAAGAGGCCGACGACATCGCCAAACAAGCGTCACGTCGCGAGCCCCAGAGCCCTGGCGTCTTTGAGGAAAGGCTCCTCAAGCCATCCGCCGCACCCCCAGCCGCGAGCACGGCGCTCCTTCGCGAGGAACTACCGCCCGCGCCACCCACGGGCATGCTAGACTGTGGCCCGGCCTCAGGAGCCCGCCTGCTGCTGGCGCTCGAGCCTCAGGCAGATAGCTGGGCCACGGAGCTCAAGGCTTACTTGCTTCGCGGCACCTTGCCGGAGGAGGACTCGGAAGCGGAGCGCGTGGCCCGGCAGGCCACCGCCTACTGCATACAAGATGGCGAGCTGTATCATCGGCGCCCCAATGGCATCTCGCTGCGGTGCATCTCTGAAGAGCAAGGGCGCGAGTTGCTGGCTGATATACACGGAGGAGACTGTGGCCACCACTCTTCATCATGCACCCTCGTTGGTAAGGTTTTCCGCAGCGGCTTCTACTGGCCCACTGCTCTACGTGACGCTACCGCACTGGTCCAGGCCTGCGAGGCCTGCCAATTCCACACCAAGCAGATCCACCAGCCGGCGCAGGGCCTCCAGACGATCCCCCTCTCATGGCCCTTCATGGTCTGGGGGCTGGACATCCTGGGGCCTTTCCCTCGCGCGGCTGGTGGTTATCGCTACCTCTACGTCGCCATGGACAAGTTCACCAAGTGGGCGGAGGTTGAGCCAGTGCGCACCATCCCGGCAGGCTCCGCCGTCAAATTCTTCAAGGGGCTCGTGAGCCGCTTTGGAGTTCCCAATCGCATCATCACCGACAATGGCTCCCAGTTCACGAGCGGCCTCTTCAAGTCCTACTGCGCCAACCTCGGCACGCAGATCTGCTACGCCTCGGTGGCGCACCCGCGAAGCAATGGCCAGGCCGAGCGCGCCAACGCCGAGGTCCTCAAGGGCCTCAAGACAAGGAGCTTCAAGAAGAAACTTGAGGCCTGCGGCAAGGGCTGGCTCAACGAGCTGCAGTCCGTGCTATGGTCCATCCGCACGACGGCGAGCAAGCCTACTGGCGAGACGCCCTTCTTCCTCGTCTATGGCGCTGAGGCGGTCCTCCCACTGGAGCTTAACCATGGCTCCCCGCGAGTCCTTGCCTTCGACGAGGCACGCCAGGATGGCTCGCGGGAGACCGATCTGCTGCTCCTCGAGGAGGGCCACCGTCAGGCCGCCCTTCGTGCTGCGAGGTACCAGCGGGCCTTACGCCGCTACCACAGCCGCAACATCCGCCCTCGCACTCTCGAGGTCGGCGACCTCGTCCTGCGCAGGATCCTCTCCAGAGAGGGACTACACAAACTCTCACCTATGTGGGAAGGCCCTTTCAGGGTTACTCATGTCTCCAGGCCCGGCTCAGCCCAGCTGGAGACGGAGGACGGAGTTCCTGTGCCTAACGCCTAGAACATCGAACACCTCCGCAAGTTCTACCCGTGACCCTCACGAGTACGAACAAAACGGGGATGTACACGCCCCGGAGCCTCTCATCGCGTTCGCCTGATGGGCCCGGGAGAGCTCCCGCCCACGCCCCAGTGGAAGCCCCATGCTCCGCGCTGGCAGAACGATCGACCCGCGATCATACCCACACCCCTGTAGAAGCCCCATGCTCCGCGCTGGCGGAACAATCAACTGAGGGCGCCCCACGGGCTGCACCAGCCTCAAGCTGACCCGTGCCGGACATGGCAGCACTCTTTTTCTCATTTTGGTGTGTAATTGAGGGCGCCCCACGGGTTGCACCCGCCTCAAGCTGACCCGTGCCGGACACGGCAGCCGCATCTTTGTTTGGTAATGTAATGGGTTGCTCTCTTGCCTCAGTAGATTTCCATTTCCTTATATGGAGTTTCGTTTTCACCTTGCCTCACGAGCCTCGCGCGCTCATGACGTCCCTCATGCGCCTCACACAAGCGGGGGCTAGACACGGTGCCTGTGCTCGGGTCAGTCCCAGCAGCACTGATAAATCCAAGCGACCGGGCTCTGGCTCGCGGGCCTGCCCTGTGCACGCCACCCCACCAAGGTCCTTGGTGTCCTGTCTCCTCGCGTAATACCCATGAACGAACGGACAAACGCGCGCTGTCGTTGAGTGCTCTGCGTGCAGCTATCTCAGGAGCGGGTCCCTGGAAGGATCTCGCGAGGTAGCACCCTCGGGACCTCAGGAGGCCAGCAGGCACCGCCTTGGGGACTAACCCTCGGCGGCCGTCCCAGCAGGAGACCTCGCGAGCGGAACCCTCACAAGACGTACCCTGCGAGAGATGGCCCACCATACTACCTCCTGGAGGGCTAAGTCTCCCGTCTCGCGAGCCACCCTCGCCGTCTCTCGAGCCTTCCCCTCCGACGGCCTCGCGAGCGCCAGTGTTCCTCTTGGTGCAAGCCGCTTGTGCGTTAAAGGCGGGCTCCCTGAGCATCACGCCTCAGGAACCTTCACTAGCTCCCGGTGCCCCTCGCCTCCTGGCCTTGTCCAGGCATCGCGACCTGACATACCAGCGACGGCTATGGCTGCTCAAGAGCTGGGCCCTGACAACGTAGAGCATCATGGCAAGCAAAAAGAGAAAGCCTCGCGAGGGCTCGAATGTCCGTTATAGCAAACATAAAGTATTTAACACCAGGGCATCGTCGTCACGCCCCCACGGGCCACATCGATCTAGCGCAGGGTGACAAAGGGAAAAAGCACCCTAGGAGCTCGCGCCGTCGTCGTCTTCGCCGGCGCCGTCACCGTCGGAGCTCTCGCCACTGCCGCATGAGTACTTCCCGAGTAACGCGCTCACATGGCCTTCCACCGCCCATGCGAGCCCATAACGAAGTTCCTCGGGGACTGGGGCTATCACCTTGTCAAAGTCGAAGTTGGGGTCGGAGTGGAGGAGGTGGCTGAAGACGCGAGTCGCCGCCAGGGAGAAGAGGCTGCGGCACTCCTCCTCCAGGATACCGTCCACCTCCTTGGCTCCGTCCTCAAGCCGTTCCACGAGCTTGGTGGAGAAGTCGATGTAGTCGGCGTCGCGGGACTCGCGGAGGGCCCCAAGCTTTCCCTGGCAGATGGAATTCAGGGCGTCATGGGCGTGGATCTCGAGGGAGCGAAGTGCCTTGGCACGCTTGCGATGCTCCTGTTCCTGATCAACGGCGCCAGAGCCGGGCTACGGCGCGGCTCCCCGGTGGGTCTCCGCCTCGGCGAGCGCCGCCTTGAGATCAGTGACCTCCATCCGGAGCCGCTCGCATTCTGACTCGAAGTCGTCAGCGTCCTCTTGGACCTTCTTTTCTTTGGCCTCCAGTCAGGCGTTGGCATCGGTGATGCACTTCGTGTGAGCCTCCTGGGCATCGGCCAGCTGGCGCCCCAGCGTCTCCAGACGCTCCTTCTCCATGGCCTGCTCGGCTGCCTTCTTCTCGAGGCCCTCCGTGCGTGACTCGAGGTCTGCTTCGTGGGCTGCGGCCTCCTTCTCGCGAGTGGCAAGGGTGCCTTCACGCGCGAGGAGCGACCATGCCCGCTCGGCGTGTTGGTCTTGGAGCTCTTTCAGGAGGGTCTCCGCCTCTTCGCGGCGCACGGTGGCCGCTTCGGCCTCCTGGAGGGCTCTCGCGCAAGCCCTCTCCGCTTCAGCCGTGTCCAAGGAGGCCCCCGGTGGGGGGGGCAGACGCTTCGGCCTCCCTCGTCGTCGCTTCCTTGCCCGCGGCAGGGCCAAGGGGGAGGGCGTCTCCGCCTCCTGAGGCTGCCTCCCGAGGCTCCCCCATTTCGGCCTCACAGGATGCGCCCGCGTGCGACCCTGGAGGAGCGACTGCCCCCTCCTCGATTTCCGTACTCCCCGCTTTGGCGTCGGGACAGCGGGTGGCCTCTCCACGCCCTCCGGCACCGGCAGCGGGCATCGACGCTCCCTGCGGGTTGGGGGTAACCCTCGCCTTCATCGTTGTCTTCTTCTTCTTCTTCTTCTGATCCGAGGCAGATCCCCTGCACAAATGGTGGCTCAGCTGCGAGCCGGGTAAAAGAGCAAGAATTAACGACGCCGGCAGAAGGCAGAGGGCTTACTCGTCGCTGACGTGCCACTTCCTCTTCTTCTTCCCCGTAGACGGCTGGCTGGCGCTGCCCTCGCCGAGCATCGCCTCGGCGCCGCCGCTTCGGCCCCCGGGGCGTGCCGCGGTAGACCCGGACGCGGCGTCACCCGTCTCCGGACCCTGGGCGGCTTCAGCCTCGTGACGGGCCTCAAGCGCTGGGGGCTCGCCCGCCCTCGCGTTGAGAGCCCCCGCCGCCACGGGCAGGACGCTCTCGGCGTCATCATCCTCGAGCTCACAGATGAGCTGACGGCGAGCGCGTGGTGGCACCCGGCTGAGGTCGTCCTCCGTGGCTTCCTCAGAATCTCCGTTGCCGCTGCTGCTTCCCGAATCCACCTCCACCACGAGGGGATTGTCGCGGGGCCCAACGTGGCCCTCCGGCATGAGGCCCCACTGATCGAAGAGGGGCATCACCTTCACCAGCTCCTCCTTCTCTGGATAGCGAAAAAGCGGGAGCGCCCCCTCCGGCGTTTCCGCGGCAAGGGTATTGAGCAGAATCGCCAGGGCCCCGTCCAGCACGTCTGACCGCAGGCTGCCCGACTTCAGCCTCATGGCGTCGTCCGCGCCGGAGTACTCCCACATGGGGCGCGAGTGCTGCTGAAGTGGCGCGATGCGCCGCCGCAGATACTCCCTGACAACCGCCGTTCCCGACAGTGCTGTGGCCCGGTGCGCCGCCATCCGCTCAAGGACGGGCTCCATCCTCGGGTCGGCGAGCCTCTCGTGCCCCCACACGGTGATCTTTTCGGCCGGGTCCGTAGGGATCATCAGGAGCCGGATGGTCTGGCGCGCGTCCATATAGACCCAGCGCTGCCGGTATCCTTCCACCTTCTTCGCAACCTCAAGTTGATGATGTCGTCCTCCATTCCCTTGACGGCAAGGAACGACGCGCATCCGGAGCGCTGGTCCGCCGCAGTTAGCCGCAGGCAGAAGAAGTGGCGGAAGAGCGCCACAGAGGGCCTCACGCCCACGAAGGCCTCGCAGAAAAAGGCGAACGTGGCCAGGAGAAAAATGGAGTTGGGTTGAAGATGAAGAGCGTGAACCTGATAGTGGGAAAGTATGGCATAGAAGAAGTCCGAAAATGGCGGCACCAACCCTGCATACACGTTGTGGAGGAAGAAGGGATAGGCCGTCGCCCCAAGGTTGCGCTGCGCGCGTGACCCCGTCCAGATTTGGGTCGCCTAGTTCTCGTTCTGGCCGCCGGCCACGAACGGAAGCACCCTGCCCAAACCTCCTTCGTCGTCGATGGCGGAGCGCTGCAGCGCCGCCCCAAGGACGGGCGCGCTTGGGGACGGGGTCACCTCCTTCCCCCTCTTGATGGCGGGAGCCATCTGCGCGGCGGAGGCGTGGACCGGGAGCAAGAACAGGCGAAGCTCGAAGGGGGGAATCGCGAGGAGCCGCGCGCGAGAAGGAAAGGCGTAGAGGGGTGGAGCGTGTGATGGAAGGCAATGATGTCCTCGCGCCGCCCGCGCCAGGATTTATGTCAGCGCGGCAGTTCCCGATGCGTCGTGGGGGAGTGGGGGCGTCGCCCGTCACATCGTGAGCCACGCATCGCGCCTGGCCGCAGGCGGTTAGGGCCCGCGCCATTTCGCCCCTCTATAGGCGGGAACATGCGCGCCGCGGGCCCGGGGGCTACTGTCGGGCCCATGGAACCAGGGGTATCCAGGCCCGTCTGCCTTTGGCCCAGGGTGGAACGCCTGGAGTGGGCCCGGCGGGCCGTCGCCACCAAGTGTCTCACCAAGACCCCTCATGGGGCCCTGGCCTCCTGAGGCCCCCTCCTCAGGGAGTAGCAGGCAATGCTCAGCACCACCATCAACGGCCTCGCGAGATCCCCTCACGAGGCGGCTCCCCGAGTGGCCTCACGAGGCGGCTTCCCGACGGGGCCTCACGAGGCGGCTTCCCGAGGTGGCCTTCCGAGGCCCCCTCCCGCAGGCGTTTGAGACGAAGGCCGTTCGACGTGTCGCGCGGTCTGGGGCCCATCACGTGGGTGACGCGCACGGCGACGAGCAGCAGTAGAAGCCGCGCCAGCAGGCGCGGATGCAGATGGTTTCCTCTTTTGCGTTAGGGGAGCAGGGCCAGCTATCTACTCTCCAAAGCAACCCCAAAGGTTGCCCGATCGGCGAAGGAAGACCAAGACGGCGGGTGCGCAGGGCGGAGGTCATCACCGAGCCCACCGGCACGTCATGGATCATGCTTTGGCAGGCGAAGACCACCTTTAGTCAGGATAGCCTGAGCGCCTGTCCCCTTTCAAAACCGCCGAGTGTGGTAACCCTTCCCGCCTAAGTTTCCAGGGGGAAGAGGACCAAGGTTGGCATAAAAGGGGCGGTGCAGCCACCATAGCAAAGGGACCGGATCGTCTTCTACCTTGTACGCGAGAACTCTCTCACCCACAATAATCCCAAATACAGGCAGGAGTAGAGTCTTACACCGCAAGGTGGCCCGAACCTGGGTAACCGCTGTGTCCTCGCCCGTCCTACGCTAGCGCGCTCTCGCCGTAGTCTCGCCGTAGCGTTGCCGTGGTAGGAGAGGAAGTAGTAGAACGAGCTCACCCCAGCGTTCGAACCTTTGGGTCCCCGGAGCCCTACTTCCAACAGAAGCTACTAAATTGCTTGACAATATTATGGCAAATTATTCACAATGGCATACTGAAAGAGTTCCTACTAGTAAAAAAGTGAATTTGGTTGAAGAAATTAATACTTTGAGTGATAAAGTTGATGCGCTTATGAAATTGGTTGCTAGCAAAAATGCTCATATTGATCCTAATGATGTGCCTTTATCCACTTTGATTGAGCAAAATAATGATCCCGTAGATGTGAATTTTGTCTCGCGAAACAATTTTAATAATAATGCTTATAGAGGTAATTTCAATGCTAGGCCATTTCCTGGAAATTACTCTAATAATTATGGCAATCCTTATGGTAATTCTTATAATAATAATAGGATGCCCTCTGATCTTGAAAGTAATATTAAATAATTCGTTAATGCTCAAAAAGTTTTCAACACTACGATAGAAGAAAAATTGAGTAAACTTGATGATATGTCTAGGAGCATTGATAGAATTATTCATGATGTGGAAAATCTTAAGACAAAAATTTTGCCACCTAAAATTGATATTAATGAATCAATTAAAGCTTTATATGTCTCCATGGATGAGAGTAAGAAAAGAACCGCCATGCTAAAAGCTAAACGAGAATTTTTAGAAAAAGCGATTCCTCCCGGTTTCTATCATAGTAATGATGAGGATATTAAAATTATTGGTGTTTCATCTATTTATTCCTTGTTTAGCAATATTAAACTTGATGAAAAGGGGACTGAAGAAGGGTCAACTTTAGCAAAAGAGCGTCCCCATAATTCGGAGGGTGAAAATCTTGATAAGAAAATTGATTAAAGTGGGTTTGGAGAGGTAAAAACTTTAACTAGCGATGTGCCCACTCTCTTGGATTACAAAGATTTTAATTATGATAATTGTTCTTTAATTGAGTGCATTTGTTTGTTACAATCCATGTTAAATTCACCCAACGCTTATGAGCAAAACAAGGCTTTCACTAAACACATCGTAGAAGCAATGACGAAAGCGTTAGAAGAAAAGTTAGAGCTAGAAATTTCAATTCCTAGAAAATTATATGATGAATGGGAACCCAACATTAAAGTTAGAATTAAAAATTATGAGTGCAATGCTTTATGTGATTTGGGTGCTAGCGTTTCCACAATTCCAAAATCTCTATGTGATGTGCTAGGTTTTACCAATATAGATGAATGTTCTCTTAATTTAAATCTTGCGGATTCTACTATTAAAAAGCCTGTGGGTAGAATTAATGATGTTCTTATTCTTGCAAATAGGAACTATGTGCCCGTTGATTTTATTGTACTTGACATTGAATGCAATCCTTCATGCCCAATAATACTTGGTAGATCGTTCTTACGAACTATAGGTGCCGTTATTGATATGAAAGAAGGGAATATAAAATTTCAATTTCCATTAAAAAAGGGTATGGAGCATTTCCCTAGGAAGAAAATTAGAGCACCATATTAATCCATTATGAGGGCCACTTATGGAATCAACTTGAAGGATGACAATACTTGAAACTATGCATTATGCCTAGCTAGGGGCATAAAACAATAGCGCTTGTTGGGAGGCAACCCAATGAATAAAATAAAATTTTATTATAAGTTTCTGTTATGGTGTGTTTTCACTGTCATGATTGATTTTTTTTGTTTTTAATTAGTGTTTGTGCCAAGTAGAACCATTGGGATGATTTGGAAGATAATATAATTGATGCTGTTTGGAAAGCAGAAAGTTTTGCGTCCAGTGCTGGAATTTTGTTTCTGTACTGGAGCGTCATAAAAATCTGAAATTTCTACACAGTATTGGCATATGAATTTCCCACGTTTTCCTAATTTTTCAGAATTTTTGGAGTTACAGAAGTATGGATTTTAAATAGATTGCTACAGAATGTTCTGTTTTTGTCAGATTCTGTTTTTGATGTGTTGCTTGCTTGTTTTGATGAAACTATGGATTGTATCGGGGGGTATAAGCCATGGAGAAGTTAGAATACAGTAGGTATAATGCAAAAATAAAATATGAATGGGTTTGCAACAGTACTTAAAGTAGTGATTTATTTTGTTATACTAACGGATCTCACGAAGGTTTTGTTGAGTTTTGTGTGATTGAAGTTTTCAAGTTTTGGGTGAGATCACGATGGATGAAGGAATAAGGAGTAGCAAAAGCCTAATCTTGGGGATGCCTGAGGCACCCCAAGGTAATATTCAAGGAAGACTCAAGCGTCTAAGCTTGGGGATGCCCCGGAAGGCATCCCCTCTTTCTTCTACCAACCATCGGTAATTTTACTTGGAGCTATATTTTTATTCGTCACATGATATGTGTTTTGCTTGGAGCATCGTGCATTATATGAGTCTTTGCTTTGTTTGATTTTTAGTTTGTCACAATCATCCTTGCTGAACACACCTATTTTGAGAGAGCCACACGTTATCATGATTTGTTAGAATACTCTATGTGCTTCACTTAAATTTTTTGAGCTAGGCAGTTGCTCTAGTGCTTCACTTAAATCTTTTTTAGCACGACGGTGGCTAGATTTTGAAGAAATAAACTCTCGTTCTTCACTTATATTATTTTGAGAGTTGATAAAATTTTGAAGAAATAGATTCTCATGCTTCACTTATATTATTTTGAGAGTTGATAAAATTTTGAAGAAAATAGATTCTCATGCTTCACTTATATTATTTTGAGAATTGATAAGATTGAAATTTTGAAGAAATATTTGTACTCTCATGCTGCACTTAAATCTTTTTGAGAGTTGATGAAAGTAACGGTAATTTGCACAAGATATGATTTTGGTCCCAAAGTGATGAATATTCAAGAGGGATATAATAAAAAGTTTCATATAGATCATTGGATATGATAAGTGTGATTCCTTGCAATAGTTTTGCGATATGGAAATGATAATATGTGAGTCATGTTAGTGAGTAATTGTGATTTAGTAAGAATATTAGTGTTAAGGTTTGTGATTCCCTATGCATGCACGTTAAGTCAATAGTTATGCAAAGAAATTATATCCTACTTATGGTGCATTATTTGGTGTTATTTATGTTCAATGCATTTTTATGACCGTTTTCGCTTTTTGGTTGGTTGCTTCTCAATCTTTTGCTAGCCTTCATTTGTACTAAGCAGAAATACTGATTGTGCATCCAAAATCCTTAAACCCAGTTGTGCCAAATGAGTCCACTATATCTACATATATGCGATATTTCAATGCCGTTCCAAGTAAATTTGCGTGTGCCAACTCTAAATTTTCAAAATAATTTTTCTGTTTTGTGTGCCCGTACCGCTCATGAGGCAGAAGGGGGTGTCCGATATTTTCCATGCTAGGTGGGTTATTCTCACGATGAGTGTTTATTCACTTGTCATTGCACGAGAGTATGGTTGGTATTAGGGATGCCCAGTCCCACAATGAAATCAAAAATTAATAACAACAAAATTCCTTGGAAAGTGATGGTATGGAGGGCACCCGTGGATACGGCTAGCCATGGATTGTGAAAGAAATGGTGGAAAGGAAATAAACTTTACTTTTCTGTTTGGGAACCACCTATAATGTATCTAGCATGGAAGATATTGGGAATTCTCGTTCGTTTTCGTTGACAGGAAAAGCACGCCTCTCAAAATATTTTTATCTCTCTAATTTAAGCTTTGAGCTCTGGCACATTTGACAAATCTCTGCTTCCCTCTGCGAAGGGCCTATCTATTTACTTTTATGCATTTTTTATTTTTCTTGAGTCTCCATCTTCTCTTATAAAGAACCAACTAGAGAGCACTATTGTCATACTTGTGCATTGTGTGTAGCTAATATTTGAGTGTGTTTCATGAATGGATCAATGATTGAGCATAATGGGCTAGGGATAACTTTCTTTAGCGTTGATATTTTGAAAGACATGGTTGATTGTTAATATGCTTGAGTATTTATATCTTCATGTCAAATTATAGACTATTGCTTTGAATCATTCAAGTCCAATGTCCATGCTATAAAAGAAAAGAATATGTGATGAATATGATAGGCAGCATTCCACATCCAAAATTCGGTTTTTATCATTTACCTACTCGAGGACGAGCAGGAATTAAGCTTGGGGATGCTGATACGTCTCCAATGTATCTATAATTTTTTATTGTTCCATGCTGTTATATTATCAATCTTGGATGTTTTTATATGCATTTACAGCAATTATATATCATTTTTGGAGACTAACCTATTAACTTAGTGCCCAGTGCCAGTTGCTATTTTCAGCCCTATTTTTGTTTTATAGAATATCAATAGCAAACGAAGTCCAAATGCCACGAAACTTTTTGGAGATTTTTTATTGGGCAAGATAAACACTAGAAGCTTCGGGAGGAGGCCAGAAGCCCCAGGAGGTGCCCACGAGGCACCAGGGCGCGCTTGGGGGGGCATGCGCGCCATGGAACCTCGTGGGGCCCACAGAGCTTCGTTTGACCTAATTCCTCCACTATAAATTCCCAAAAAATCAGAAACCCTCAGGAGAGTCCACGAAATACTTTTTTTGCCGCCGCAAGCTTCTCTTCTTGAGAGATCCCATCTGGGGTCCTTCTCCCGTAATCTGCCGGACGGTGAATCGATCATAGAGGGGCTCTACATCAACCTTGCTACCCTTCCGATGATGCGTGAGTAGTTTACCACATACCTTCGGGTCCATAGTTAGTAGCTAGATGGCTTCTTCTCTCTTTTTGATCTTCAATACAATGTTCTCCTCAATGTTCTTGGAGTTCTATCCGATGTAATCACTTTTTGCGGTGTGTTTGTTGGGATCCGATGAATTGTGAGTTTATGATCAGATTATCCATGAATATATTTGAGTCTTTGCTGCACTCTTTTATGCATGATTATTATAGCCTCGTATTTCTTCTCCGATCTATTGGTTTGGTTTGGCCAACTAGATTGATTTATCTTGCCATGGGAAGAGGTGCTTTGTAATGGGTTCGATCTTGTGGTGTTCAATCCCAGTGACAGAAAGGGACATGACACGTATGTATCATTGCTATTAAGGGTAAAAAGATGGGGTTCATTCATACGTGAGTTTATCTTGTCTACATCATGTCATCGTTCTTAAGGCGTTACTCCGTTCTTTATGGACTTAATACACTAGATGCATGCTGGATAGCGGTCGATGTGTGGAGTAATAGTAGTAGATGCAGGCAGGAGTCGGTCTACTTGTATTGGACGTGATGCCTATATACATGATCATTGCCTTGGATATCGTCATGATTATTTGCTTTTCTATCAATTGCCCAACAGTAATTTGTCTACCACCGTATGCTATTTTCTTGAGAGAAGCCTCTAGTGAAAACTATGGCCCCCGGGTCTATCTAAATCATATTACTAAAACCCTAAAAATATTGCTGCACTTTTCTTTTATTTATTTTATGTTGTATTTTTGTTTCAATCTATCTATCTATCATATACAATTTAATCTTGCATACTTACCGCCGAGGGATTGACAACCCCTTGATTGCGTTGGGTGCAAGGATTTGTTGTTTGTGTGCAGGTGCTGCTAACGAGGTGTTGTGTGATTCTCCTACTGGTTCAATAACCTTGGTTTCATAACTGAGGGAAATACTTATCTCTACTGTGCTGCATCATCCCTTCCTCTTCGGGGAAATACCAACGCAAGCTACAAGTAGCAGTAGCCTCCCCCGGCCTGTCGTGGGCCACGGGGGAAGGGTGATGCTCCTCCGAGGTGCTGGGAGGAGGGAGCCCGCTCGACGACATCTTGTCGCTTAGGCGGGGGCGTTGTGGGCTGTAAAATTTAATTGGTCCAGGTTTAGGGGAGGAAGGCAATTACAATGTACAAGGAAGTAAATTAGAATACGTACCTCCTCAGTGGGGGTCTCTCCCTGCGGGGCCCGAAGACATCGTCCTCTGACTCGGAGGGGATGACCTCGGCCTCGGAAGGGGCCTTGTTGGAGGTGGCGTCAGCGGCTTATATAAGGCGCTTTCGCTTCCGAGGCACATCGGCCCCGCGACATCCTCGGATGCCGCCCTTTTCCTCTTTGGGGAGGAAGCGCTCTCCTCCCCCTCAACTTCTCCCTCTCCTTCCTCCTCATCTGAGGAGAGGGTTTGGACTTCCTCGGATTTAGCGTTCGAGGGATCTCGGATCCGAAGACCCATCCTTTTCTTCCCCGGCTCCTTCTTCGCCTTCGCATGAGCCTTTGGGGGAACTGCGACCAGCAGGGCCTGCAGCTCGGGGGACTGGTTGTCTTTGGGTAGCGGTGTTGCACACCTGATGAGCGCCGCCTTGGGCGCCCACTTCTGCAAACAATGTGGAAGATTCATACAAGCATAAAACAAGGGATCATTGTTGAAACGGAAAGGCGAATAGTACCTCGGACGCGGCGTGGGTGGCGCTGTAGCCGCTGTCGGGACCAGCCGCCCGGAATTCATTTTGGGACGGCTTAAAGAGAGCCGTCCACATACCGTCTAGGGAGGTGCGGAAGAAATGCCGCACTAGAGCTTCGTCTTTAGGCTTGTACAGCCACATGGGGCTAGCCTGAAGTTGGAGGGGGGGATGCGGCGGTGAAGCATCACGTCCACCACATTCGGTAACTTGAACCTCTTTTTCAGAAATCGGATCCTCTCCTGGAGAGAGGCGACTTTGTCCACGCTGCCCCACTCTAGACCTTGCCTCTGCCAAGACACTAGCGTCCGAGGAGGCAGACCTGTGAAGGCAGGGACCTCAGCCTGGCTCGGAGCGAGCGGTTCAGTGATGTAAAACCACTTGCGCTGCCACAACTTCACAGTCTCGATGAAGGTGCCCTCCAGCCACTCCGGCTTCTGGAGTTTGCTGATCATGGCACCCCCACATTCAGCCAGCTCGGCACCGCTGCTCTCCGGCTTCACGCAAAAGGTCTTCAGCCATAGGCCGAAGTGGGGCTCCAAGCGTAAGAACGCTTCGCAGACAATGATGAAGGTGGTGAGATGCAGAATGGAGTTTGGGGCCAGATTATGGAAATCTAGCCCATAGAAGAAAAGGATCCCCCACATGAAGGGGTGCAGGGGGAATCCTAGACCTCGAATGAGGTGAGGGATGAACACAACCCGCTCCCCAGGCTTGGGAGTGGGGACGCGCTGGCCTGGCTCTGGAGACCGACAGGCGGCGGTGTCAGGGATGTACCCCGCCAAGCGGACCTCCTCGATGGTGGCGTTGGTGACCTTGGAGGCCACCCACTTTCCCTTCAGATCCGCATCCGCCATTGTTGCAAGGAGCGGAGGATTGAGAGCTTTTGGCTTGGAAAGAGGATTGAGGATGCAAGAGCTTGGAGGGTTTGGGCGCTGGAGCGGCAGGGGAGCGTGGGAAGATAGATTCACCGCTCCCTACTCTTTATAAGTCAGTAAAAAGGCGAAGCGTCCCCCTGTGGCGCCGTAAAATTTGCCAAGTTTCGGCTTATCGTGCCGTTGTGGCCGCATGGGGTAAAACAATCGATTGATGATATCCCCTAAAACGCGGGACACGATCTCTATTTTGACGAGACGTGCCAATGAGAGGGTCACCTCGAACCACGATTCGAATAAGTAATAACTAATCTATGTGATGTCATGGGTTCTGACGTTTTGGTAAAGTTGTCAGTAATTGACCATCTCACATCGGTGTTGTTAGTCTTCGGGACTAAGATTAGCCATGTACTTCAGATGGACGCAGATACGCAGTGGGCGACACATGGTTGGCTGGCCTCATCTCCTGTTTTAAATGGGAGATGCCTTTTGATTGGGGATTTACAAGTTTCGGGCAATTTCTTAACTTAGGGCATGGAACTTGCCTGCTAAGGCGAAGACATTTATCCGAAGTCATTTATCCGAAGAAGGTGGCCATCCTCGGCTTTGAAGACAAGTTTGGGGGCTACTAACGGTGTCCTGGACTAGGGGGTCCCGGCCTAGTTGATTAGTCCATGGGCCGGACTCAAGGCCCGTCAAAGAGCAGGGACTCCGAAAGCTTCCAACTTGAAGAACTGACATATCGGACCTCACTGAAGACTTGGCGTGTACCCCAAGGATATGAGATTCGGCATATGTTCCCTTAATTGTAACCGACCATGTGTAACCCTAGATACCCCTGGTGCCTATATAAACTGGAGGGTTTAGTCCGTAGAGGCAACATCATTCATCATACCCCTAGGTTTAGACCACATCTTACGATCTCGAGGTAGATCAACTTTGTACTTTGATACATCCATCAATATAAACAAGAGCAGGACGTAGGGTTTTACCTCCTTAGAGAGGGCCCGACCCTGGGTAAATCATCATGTCCTACGTTCCCTATTAAGCCATCGATCCGATATCACAGCTCGGGCACCCCTACCTGAGATCTGCCGGTTTTGACACCGACAGTGGTGGCACATCGTTTTTTGGTCTGGTGGGTCGAGGTGAGGACCCCTAGGTCGGTTCCGTCCTGCGCCACATAGGTCGGCCCGAGATGCGTCATACAAAGACCCATGGAGGACTTGATGTACAAGACAAAGATACCAGAGCCGTGGAGTACTCTATCTCCACTGACGAAGCGGACTACGATTTGTAACCCTAGGCCCCGGGTATGTTATATAGGCCGGGGGCCTAGTTCGTCGATAGTATATATACACACAATCCCTTGGTATTCACGTCCTTTGTACACACCTCAATCACAAATATACACGACCAGGAGTAGGGTACTTCCTCGATCGCAAGGGCCCGGACTGGGGTAAATCTTTGCCTCTTATTACCATCTAGCTTAACCGTCAGGGATATCCTACCGAATGATCTGATGGAATCATATCTGTCAACTAGTAAGAGAGGGGGAGACAATGCGTGTGAGAGAGGACTAAAGAGAGTGTGCGTACGGGAGTCACGTAGGCAGAGATATGTATAGAGAGGGGGCGGTGGAGACCATGCGTGCGTATGCATGTGAGAGAAATAGTGTTTGTGACTGAGATTAGTGAAAAGAGTCATAGATAGTAGTAAGAGAGAGAGGGAGATATAGAGAGCGTGTGTGAGTGAGACACCTCGATAGAGAGTGTGAGCATGTGTGAGAGAGAAAGGCCGATGGATATATAGTGTGTGCGCGTATGTGTGAGAGAGAAAGATAGCGCGTGTGTGAGGAGGGGCCGAGGGAGAGTGCATCTACGTGTAAAGGACTGTTCTACCCATTAAATTGAAATATAAAATGTATTAAAAAAATTGGATGGGATCAAGAAATTCGCAATTCACGTATGAATGAACATTGGTCTAGCAAACATCCATACTCTATCAAATTCGAGCATGTGTATGGTATTATTTCACATTATTGATCCATAGTCAGTAGTTTGAAATCCACACAATGAATGGCTTTTGCAATTCATATATAAACATGAGTACACTCTGCGTTTTCAGTGTCAAGCACATTATAGATAAGAAACATACATGGTATACATTCGAAATTGCTAGCTACGAACTAGAATACATTTTGAATTCAACATAAAAGTGGTTTCAAAGATTCGAATTCATAGGAAGTGCTTTCAACTATTTGAATTCGAGATAATGGCATTTGTAAATTACATCTAAAAGGGGCATCAATCTTTGTTGATAATATATAGTTGTGTACAAAATAGATTCAAATTTACCTCCTCCATTCCAAAATAATCAAAGTAATAGGATTTTCAAGAGTCAAAATTTCAAAAGAATCGCATAATTTAATGAGGTTTTTAAACATACAAGGCAAATTTAATGAAGTCTAATTAGAAAAGTTCAACTGAAGAGTACTGTAAACGTGAATGCTTCTGGTCCCAAATTTTGAATGAAGCACCAATAGAGCCAAGTAATGCTAGACTCACGGGCAGTCTATGGAGGATTTATGGGGTGGTTAAGGCGGGAATTTAGATAAGTGAGGCGGACCCACCAGTAAAAATTAGGGGGGGGGCAATTAGATGAGGGCATGCAGGGGGGTCTGTAGAGTCTGTTGTGTTGTTGCCCATGAGTGTAGTATTATCCAAAAGAGCCTCTCTTCACCTGAAACCACGCGAGACCAATGTTTGGTAGAAGGAAATTACCGTCCTAACTCTGACCCATGAAGCCTACCGGCCCAACGTCCAGAAGTCTAAACCGGGGTAGGTTTGTAACTTCACCGAGACGCCACACAATCGCCTCCAAAAACCATTCATATACCGTGGGCACCTAAACAACCATGCGCTCGATCGAAATCGCTCCCGCCCACTATTTGGGACATGTGAGATTACCGTCCTACCCCCGACCCGCAAGATGTCCGAAATTTTTGATGGGAGCAAAGTTTGTAACTTTCCCCAAATTTCAAACAAGCGCGTCCCGGATACATGGTTCCCCTTTAGCTTCCCCCCTCCCCCGTCTGATTCCCCATTCATACTACGTGGGCGCCAAAAGTCCCTCTCCACCAGCCGCGAAACCCCACCCTCCTCCGTCCGCCACCCCATCGCACCCATGCACCGCCGCCCTCCTCCATCACGCCAGAGCCGATACCCCGACGTCGTCGTCCACCGCAATCGCAGCGCCCTCCAGGACTTAGCAGTTCAAGCCGAGGCAGAGCTGCCTCCACGACGCCGACGTGCGTCGTACCCGAGCCACTTCAACCATGCCGTCTTGCATCTCACCGCTGCCGCTCCAACGTCGCAACCATCCACCGCACCGGAGCTGTTCCCGCTACGCCATCATTCGCTGCCTCGGATCTGCTTCCCCGCCGCCGACAGAGGGTCACCACACCACACTCAACAACTTGGCCATGGGTTCGTCCAAGGCTCCACCATCTTCCACAACATCTGGTTTCTAGCAAACCAGAAGAAGATCGTTGAAAAAACAGAAGGAGGACACCACATTGCCAGTCGATATTGGTACTCCTATTCCCTTATTCTTGCAAATATTACATGCCTGCTCGCACGGTATTCATCCCAGGAAGGAAACTAGTTGACCACTTCTTACTGCACATTCTTCCTGATACTAGATGTTCCAAGTAACTCGCGGTGCACAAGGTTCCCCCCCCCCATTTACTATATCACTTTAGCTAGAGGTTCGTCGCCTACCTGGATTTCAATTCAGTGTTAGTTGATTCCCAATTAAAGGAAACACCACCCGCGGAGGCGCGCGGAGCACCTAGTCCGCCTGTTCGCCGGGGAAGCAGCACCTCGGTGTCTATCTTAGAGGTGTGTGTGGCGCAGGAGCTGCTGGCACCCGATCTGGAGGTCCGCCAGGCTTAAAGGGATGGCTGGGGGGCTTTGCCAAGCACGACAGTGGGGTGAGGTCAAGGGGAGGGTGGGGCGGCGGAGGTAGGGGTCTGGGCCGGTGGTCGCTGGTGGTTCGAGGAAGATCGTCAACAGTGACTAGCGGGAGGTAGATGAAGGTCATCTGCCCGTTCCTTGTAGATCGGACAGTGCAGAAAAAATTGACTGACCTATTTGTTTTCAGTTGACTGTTATTTTCATAGGACCACATGTGGTGGTTTGCTGGAGGATTACCTGCACTTCCCGGCCATCCCTGTGCTCATATTTCAAAAGCCTAGAATCTAATTTCGTGTGCCATGCAAGTTGTAGAGCTAGCATATGTCTGTCGTCATTTATTTTTGACCCACCTTCTATCTGATACTTCTACACTGCACTACTTGTGCATGAACTACACCCATGCTCTCGCTATTGTTTTGTTACGCATGGGTATTTCAGAATCTCAAGCATAATATTCTAAAAAGAAAATAGAGTAGTCGCTGCAGTCTGCATCGAGGATTGGAAAGACGCGGTGGGACGCTATAAAGAAGAGTGTAGTGTCATTCGATGAAGACTGTCAACATAGCTCTATAGTTGATGACCCCATTCGCCATACACCAGCATCGCAGGTGCTTGCTTTAACTTCACGGTGTCATCTGTGGTTGCATGTTGCACATGGTGTCTACCTAGTATTGCTTCTAAATTAGTTAAATTGCATCTGCTTAGCCATATACCGTGAATATGACATGCCTTCCTGTTTTTGGTACATACTACATCTGTCAATTAACCATGTTCTTACATCAAACTAATGTTCTTGTGTATCCCTCATCAATCACTTATGATGAGACAGTCACCCCCGTGGGTTAGTGTGAGATGTACTACTCTTTTAAAGAGTGCACTGTCATCCTCCCCACATGATTCTCAACAAACAGCAAGGCTAGATGAAGATAGTCAACGTAGCTCTGAAGTTGGTGACCGCATTTCCCCTACACCACCATCGCATGTGCTTGCTCTAACTTGGCAGTGTGATATGTGGTTGCATGTTGCATATGGTGTCTAGCTTGTATTGCTTCTAATTAGGGTAAATTGCATCTGCTTAGTTTACACATTATACCTGTGAATATGATATGCCTTCCTGTTTTTTGTACATACTACATCTATCTATTAACCATGTTTTACATAAAACTACTGTTCTTGTCTATCCCGCATCAATCACTTCTGATGAGACACCTTCAACTTGACAGTGTGACATTGGTTGCATCTTGCATATGATTTCAAGCATGTACTTCCTCTAATTTGTTGAAATTCCACTTATGATGAGACACTTTTAATTTGGCAGAGTGATATTTGTTGGATCTTTCATATGGTGTCAAGCTTGCATTGATTCTAATTTTCTGAAATGCCTTTTGCTTAGCATTTTTCGTACATATTCCATCCTCCTATAATGTGGTTGCCTTACATAAAATTAGTGTTCATCAGTATCATGCATCAATGAATTCTGAAGAGCGAATTTCATTCTTTTTTCTTGTGGGTTTGACTTGACAAGGCAAAATCAAAAAAGATGAACGTACGGGATGATGGTGGTCCTCTGGAGCAACCGAAACAGACGATCTCTGTAGATTCTCCTGCTACTCCTAGTGGGGTACAAGTTCCAAGTCTCATCTCCCCTACTCCACCATCCCAGGTGCTTGCTCTAATTTGGCAGTGTGATATCTGGTTGCATGTGGCATATGGTGTCTAGCTTGTGTTGCCTCTAATTTGGTTAAATTGCATCTGCTTAGCTTACACATTATACATGTGAATATGACACGCCTTCCTGGTTTTGGTACATACTACATCTGTCTATCACACCATATTCTTACATCAAACTACTGTTCTTGTGTATCCTGCATCAATCACTTATTATGAGACAGTCATGCCTGTGGGTTAGTGTGAGAAGCGCTTGATACGCCTCCAACGTATCTACAATTTTTGATTGTTCCATGCTATTATAGTATCAATCTTGGATGTTTTATATGCAATTTTATATCATTTTTGGGACTAACCTATTAACCTAGTGCCCAGTGCCATTTGCTGTTTTTCTGCTTGTTTTTGGCTTTTCAGGAAATCAATATTAAATGGAGTCCAAACAATGAAAAAACTTTGGATTAATTTTTTCTGGACTAAAAGAGACGCTGGAAGCTTCGAGAGAAGACTAGAAGAGTCACAAGGGAGCGACAAGCTCGGGAGACATGCCCCAGGGGGGTAGGCGCGCCCCCCAGGCTTGTGGGCCCCTCATGGCACCTCTTGACCTAATTCCAAGCCTATAAATTCTCAAATATTCCCCATTTACCAGAGAGCCACACGAAATAAATTTTCCGCCGCCGCAAGCCTCTGTTCTTCCGCGATCCCATCTGGAGGCCTTTTCCGGTACTCTGCCGGAGGGGGGGTCGATCACGGAGGGCTCCTACATGAACCTTGCTGCCCTTCCGATGATGTGTGAGTAGTTTACCATAGACCTACGGGTCCATAGCTAGTAGCTAGATGGCTTCTTCTCTCTCTTTGATCTTCAATACCATGTTCTCCTTGATGTTCTTGGAGTTCTATCCGATGTAATCTTCTTTTGCGGTGTGTTTGTTGGGATCCGATGAATTCTGGGTTTATGATCAGATTATTCATGAGAAATATTTGAGTCTTTTCTGAATTTATTTATGCATGATTGTTATAGCTTTGTATTTCTCTCTGATCTATCTGTTTGGTTTGGCCAACTAGATTGATTTATCTTGCAATGGGAGAGGTGCTTTGTGATGGGTTCAATCTTGCGGTGCTCTATCCCAATGACAAAGTAGGGGACAAGACACGTATTTGTATTGTTGCCATTAAGGATAAAACGATGGGGTTTATTCATATTGCTTGAGTTTACTTTGTCTACATCATGTCATCTTGCTTAAGGCGTTACTCCGTTTTTAACTTAATACTCTAGATGCATGCTGGATAGCGGTTGATGGGTGGAGTAATAGTAGTAGATGCAGGCAGGAGTCGGTCTACTTGTCTCGAATGTGATGCCTATATACATGATCATTGCCTTGAATATCGTCATAACTATGCGCTTTTCTATCAATTGCCCAGCAGTAATTTGTTTACCCACCGTATGCTATGTGTTCGAGAGAGAAGCCTCTAGTGAAAACTATGGCCCCGGGGTCATTTATCTATCATATATAAAATCCAAAAATACCTTGCTGCAATTTTATTTCTTATATTTTACTTTGCAGTTTATTTATCTATCTATCACTATCAGAATTCATCCTTGCAAGTAACCGCCAAGGGGATTGACAACCCTCTTGTTCGTGCTGGGTGCAAGTATTTGCTTTTGTGTGTGTAGGTGCTGCTAACGAGGTTCTGCTTGGTTGTCCTACTGGATTGATAACCTTGGTTCTTAACTGAGGGAAATACTTATCTCTACTGTGTTGCATCATCCTCTCCTCATCGAGGAAATCCCTACGCAGCTCACAAGTAGCAGCGCTACTCTCATAAAGAGTGCATTTTCATCCCACATGATTCTCAAGAAACAGCAAGGCAAGATTAAGATAGTCAACGTAGCTCTGTAGTTGATGACCACATTTCCCCTCCACCAGCATCGCATGTGTTTGATCTAACTTGGCAGTGTGATATGTGGTTGCATGTTGCATATGTTGTCTAGCTTGTATTGCTTGTGATATGTGGTTATATGTTGCATATGTTGTCTAGCTTGTATTGCTTCTAATTAGGGTAAACTGCATCTACTTAGTTTACACATTATACCTGTGAATATGACATGCCTTCTTGTTTTTGGTACATACTACATCTATCTATTAACCATGTTCTTACATGAAACTACTGTTCTTGTGTATCCCGCATCAATCACTTACGATGAGACACCTTTATTCGTTGCATATTGCATATGATTTCTAGCATGTAGCCATGTATTGCTACTAATTTGTTGAAATATCCTTATGAGTCCGCCCTTTTAATTTGGCAAAGTGATATTGGTTGCATCTTTCATATGGTGTCTAGCTTGCATTGTTTCTAATTAGTTGAAATGCCTTCTGCTTAGTTTACACATCATAGGTGTCAATATGTCATGCCGTCCTATTTTTCATACATATTCCATCCTCCTATCATGCGGTTGCCTTACATCAAAGTAGTGTTCATCAGTATCATGCATCAATAAGTTCTAAAGAGCAAATTTTATTCCTTTTTCTTGTGGGTTTGACTTTACAAAGCAAAATCAAAAAAGAGGAAGCAAAAGAGTAAGGAAGGGGATGATTGTGGTCCTCTGCAGCAACGTAAACGAAGCATCTCTACAGATTATCCTTGTACTGCTAGTGCATTACAAGTTCCAAGTCTCATCTCCCCTACTCCAGCATCCCAGGTGCTTGCTCTAACTTGGCAGTGTGATATCTTGTTGCATGTTGCATATGGTGTCTAGCATGTATTGCTTCTAATTAGGGTAAAATGCATCTGCTTAGCTTACACATTATACAGTGAATATGACACGCCTTCCTATTTTTGGTACATACTATATCTGTCTATCACACCATGTTCTTACATCATACTACTGTTCTTGTATATCCTGCATCAATCATGTATGATGAGACACCTTTAAGTTGGCAGTGTGATATTGGTTACGCCTTGCATATGATTTCTAGCATGTACTGCTTCTAATTTTTTGAAACTCCACTTATGATGAGACACTTTTAACTTGGCAGAGTGATATTGGTTGCATCTTTCATATGGTGTCTAGCTTGCAGTGCTTGTAATTTGTTGAAATGCCTTCTGCTTAGTTGACACATCATAGGTGTGAATATGTCATGTCGTCCTATTTTTCGTACATATTCCATCCTCGCATCATGTGTTTGCCTTACATCCAAGTATTGTTCATCACTATCATGCATGAATGAGTTTTGAAGAGCGAATTTTATTCCATTTTCCTGTCGGTTTGACTTCACAATGCAAAATCAATACAGCGGAAGGAAATTATTAAGGCAGTGGCTGATGGTGGTCCTTCCAAGCAACTGAAACAGAGGGTCTCTAAATATTCTACTGAGCCATCCTCCCAACAAGATTCGCAAGACAACACAAGGCTAGACAGTCAACGTAGTTGTGTAGATGATGAACACATCTCCCCTACTCCGCCATCACAGGTTGTTGCTCTAACTTGGCACTGTTATATGTGGTTGCATGTTGCGTATGATGTCTAGTTTGTATTGCTTCTAATTTTGTTGATTTGCATCTGCTTAGTTTACACATTATACTTGTGAATATGACACATGTTCCTGTTTCTAGAACATACTAAATCTGTCTATCACACCATGTTCTTACATCAAAGTAGTGTTGTGTATCCTGAAACAATCACTTATCATAAGACAAATTTAACTTGGGAGTGTGATATAGGTTGCATCTTGCATTGTCTTCTAGCTTGTACTGCTATTAATTTGTTGAAATGGCACTTATGACGAGACAATTTTAAGAGTGATATTGGTTCACTAGTGCAAAAATGGCCTTGCTGGCGTGGACACCCGACGCCACCAATATGGCACCATTGTTAAAAAATAGTGGTGGCGTTGGAGCCCACGTCAGCACTATTTTAGGTACCTATGGCGTGCCATTTGGCCAATGCCAACAGTATGTTTATCTTATCATTGTCGTTTCTTGTTGGCCAACGCCAGCAAATTGATTTTTTGGTAATAAAAATATATTTTACTTCACAAACTAAATAATTGTACTTCACAAAAGTTACTAGCTAGTTACTCAATAAATACTCATTAACTCAAGATAGTCATCAACTTAACAAGTTAAACATCACAAAAGTTACTCATTAAATCAAGTTTCATCAACTCAAGATGGACTAGCTAGTTAATTAAAGAACTACTCTTCGTCAAGGATTAGGCTCAGCTGGCGAAGCTTCTTTCTATTGCTCTCTCCATCTTTTCTGAATTGAGCTATGTCCACCTTGAGCTCTGATAATCCCCAAGTGCAACGAATCATCGTAGCACTTTCCAAAGATGGAAGTGGTAAGTACGGAATGTCGAACCCACAAGGAGCTAAAGGTAATATCAATATTCTCTCAAGTCCTATCTGCCACTGATACGACTCTACGTACACCGAGCGTTTGCTTTCATCTAGAAACGAAAAATAAAACTACGTTGTGGGTATAAAGAGGATAGCTTTGCATGATATCGGAGAACTAAAACATAAAAATAGGTGCTCCCTAAATAAAGTTAGAATATATTACAATATATTACAAATAGCAAGTGTGGAATAATGATGGTATGGTGTGCGGAATTGTCCTAGGCAATTGTTAACAAGATCGGTAATCATTATTGCAATTTTATATGAGGGAGAGGCATGAGCTAACATACTTTCCGTACTTGGATCATATGAACTTATGATTGGACCTCTAGCAAGCACCCGCAACTACTAGAAATCATTAAGGTAAACCCATCCATAGCATTAAGTATCAATTCCCTTTACTCCCATACGCAACAACCCCCTTACTCTGGTTTGTGTTTCAGTCACTCACGCAACCCACTATAAGCGAATTATGAACGTATTGCAAAACCCTACAGCGGGAATCCCCCACGTGTGCGCGGCACAGAAGGCACCATAGGACAGCACCAAAATAAAACATACAACTCAAATCAATCAAGATCATCAATCAACCCAAAGGACAAAAGAAATCTACTCAAACATCATAGGATGGAAACACATCATTGGATAATAATATGTGGCATAAAGCACCATGTTCAAGTAGGGGATTACAACGGGGTGCGGGAGAGTGGACCACTGAAAAAGATGAGTAAGGTGACGAAGACGGTGATGTTGATGAAGACGATCACCGCGGCGATGGTTCCCCCGCCGGCACTCCGGCGCCGAGAGAGAGGGAGAGAGTCTCTCCCTCAGGCTTCCTCCTCCATGGCCTGCCCCCTAGATGGGGAGAGGTTCTCCCCTATGGTCCTTGGCCTCCATGGTGCCCGGAGGGGCGGGAGCCCCTCCGAGATTAGATCTCTCTCTCTCTCTGTTTCCTTCTGTTTCTGCGTTCATGTTTCTGGCCGAAAACCATTTCTTATATTCCCGGAGATCCGTATCTCCGATTAGGCTGAAATTTTGAGGGGATTTTCTTCAGGATATTATCTTTCTTATGGCAGAAGAAGGGACCCAACTTCCTTACAGGGGCGCCACAAGCCTGCCAGGCACGCCCTGGGTAGGGGCGCGCCCCTTGAGCTTGTGGGCCCCTCGGGAATCGTCTCGCATTGATTCTTTTTCCCAAAAATCACATATATTCCAAAATAAATCTCCGTAAATTTTTATCGCGTTTGGACTTTGTTTGATATGGATATTCTGTGAAACAAAAACAAGCAGAAAACAGGAACTGGCACTGGGCACTGGATCAATAAGTTAGTCCATAAAAATCATATAAAAGTGCACCAAAACCATATAAAACTATTGTAAACATGGCATGAATACTTCATAAATTATAGATACGTTAGATATGTATCAGCATCCCCAAGCTTAATTCCTGCTCGTCCTGGAGTAGGTAAATGATAAAAGAAATAATTTATGAAGTGTGAATGCTAGCATAGTGCATAAGTTTGATCAATGATAATTTCAAACACTTTTTCTAGCATCAATATATATCATAAACAATAGCTCATCTCATAAAACTTCTCATGATCAAGTAGCAAGCTATTCACATGTTTAAAGTGTAGAGAATAAACTTCCTTGAAAACCAACAAACTATGTTCTCAGTCATCAAACAATTACAATTCATCTTATTTTCAGGAAGGGTCTATGAAAGAGCTTTGTGTTAGCAAACATTGCTGACACTCAAAGCATATTTTTAGAGCAAACCATTTCAGTCAAACACATGGGAAGATAGGGGCTTAATGTTTCACCTCCCAACTTATTTATCTCAGGGATAATGTCAACAATAATAACTCATGATCACCTATATTCAACTGGATATATATGCCTGGATCATTCCCTACCACATGATGCTTCCCACTAGAGAATAAATAGAGTGGAATAGAGATGAACATTACTGACACTTGCATAAAAGTAAATAAAAAAAGTAAAAGATAGGCCCTTCGCAGAGGGGGCAGAGGTTTTCATGCGCCTTTTATTTTTGGATGTGCAAGCTCTTAATGGAAAGGAACGTCACTTTATATTGCCCCTTGTGATAGCAACCTTTATTATGTAGTCCGTCGCTTTTATTTCTTCACCATCACAAGTTTGTACAAAGCTTATGTTCCCTTCCAATAAAAGATCATACATATTTAGGAGCAAATTTTATTGCTTTTTGCACCGATGACAACTTACTTGAAGGATCTTATTCAATCCATAGGTAGATATGGTGGACTCTCATGACAAGAAACTGGGTTTAAGGGTTTTTGGATGCACAAGTAGTATCTCTACTTAGTACGAATTTTTGGCTACCAAAAGATCCTAAGCAAGCACCACATGTTAGAGGATCCATGACATTATAACTTCTATGTGAATATAAACAAACATAACCCATTATGTTTTCTTCCTTGTCCAACGTTAACTACTTGATCAAGTTTGAAAATAATTAATGGGGGCTCACAATCATAGAAGATGTCCAAGATAGTATATTTATATGTGAAATCTCTCTTCCTTCAATATTCTTCAATGAATTGTTCAAGTGACCAATGCTATGTTTGCTAACCTTCAATAAATTTTACCACTTATACTTCTTGTATGTGAAGTAACTACTTCCCACTGGACAAGCATATGAAGCATATATAATTCCATATTTATTACATTCAGTTCATTCCACAATTCACTCTTAGGATATAAGTGAAGCACGAGAGTGAATGACGAACTACTCCAAAAGATTTAAGTGAAGATCAATGAGTATTTAAACAATTAAGTAGCTATGCGAAGACTCTCTCCAAATAAACATTTCAGGTCCAAGTACTTTATTAAAACAGCAAGCAAAATGAAAAGACGCTCCAAGCAAAACACATATCATGTGACGAATAAAAAATACCTCCAAGTAAGATATACCGAAAATTTTGAAGACGAAAGAGGGGATGCCTTCCGGGGCATCCCCAAGCTTAGACGCTTGACTCTTCCTTGAATATTACCTTGGGGTGCCTTGGGCATCCCCAAGCTTAGGGTCCTTCCACTCTTTATTCTCCTCACATCGGTATCTCACCCAAAACTTGAAAACTTCAATCACACAAAACTTAACGGAACTCGTGAGATAGGTCAGTATGATAATAAATAAATCATTCACTTTTGTACTGTCAAGACAAGATCCAAAATTGTTCTCGCATAATTCCTACTGTACTCTATCATTTCTACAATTTATATTACTCAATATAAGCTATGGAAATGCTAAAACAAGCAGACTATGCAAACAAAACAGATTCTGTCAAAAACAGAACAGTCTGTAATGATCTGAATTAGAACCATACTTATGTAAGTCCAAAAATTCTCAAAAATTAGGAAAGCCTCAAAAATTTGTAAACAAATACTTTGTAAAAATTTCAGAATTTTTGGACGCTCCAGTAAAAAATGAAAAATCAAATACTGGGCGCAAAAATTTCTGTTTTTGCACAGAATCAAATCAACAAGCATTTGCACTATCCCAAAGGTCTTACTTGGCACTTTATTGAAATAAAAGATACATGACATGATTACTACAGTAGCTTAATCATGTAAACACACAAAAACAGTAAAGATAAATAGTTGTTTGCCTCCACACAAGCACTTTTCTGTAAAACCTTTTAGCTAGGCTTTGATATTTTAATGATACTCACTTAAAGATAAGAGAATTGACTAGCATAGGAAGGTATAACAAGTGCAAATTTCAAAATTTCAACTCATGGAGAGGGAACTTGGTATTATTGAGAGGATAATCATAATTATGACAAATTTTACAAGAATAATTATTACTACTTTAAGCACCATCACAATAATTATCATAAGTACCAACTTTATTCTCATTGTAATCAATTGAATTTTCTTCCAAAATAGTGGAATCATCACTAGATAAAGTTATGACCTCTCCAAATCCACCTTTATCATTATTCTAATAAGATTTAACACCCTCCAAAATAGTGGGATCATTGCTACATAGAGTTGACACTCTTCCAAACCCACTTTCGATGATAATTTCATTCATACTCTAAAAGATATAAGTGAAGTTCATAGAGCATTCTACAATGAATATAGAGAGACCAATATCCAAGCTCAAAATATATAAGTGAAGCACATGAAGCATTCTATAGAGCTATGCTCAAGTGATTTAAATGAAGCACAAAGAGCATTCTATAAAGCCATACTCAAAAGATTTAAGTGAAGCGCATGAAGAATTCTACAAATGAACCAAGAACTATCTCATACCAGCATGGTGCATTACTAAAAGAAAAATAAAAAGCACACGATGCTTCAAGAATTTATGCATATTATGTGAACAAAACAAAAACCGAGACATACCGATAATTGTCGAAGAAGAAAGATGGGTTGCCTTCCGGGGCATCCCCAAGCTTAGACGCTTGAGTCTCCTTGAATATTTACTTGGGGTGCCTTGGGAATCCCCAAGATTGAACTCTTGCCTCTCCTTATTCTTCTCATATTGGTACCTCCTCGATCTTCAAACACTTCATCCACACAAAACTTAACGAATTTTTTTTTGTTAAAGGTGTTAGTACATATAACATCAAATCCCATCATGTCCTGTCGTAACATTATTGTATAATTATAATCAAACATTACCCACTATATTAGATCACAATTATATGGCTCCCAAGTCAATGGGGCTCAACAAGATTTCAAACATAAGCAAATAAAAAAACTATAACAGCAATCTGTGAAAACAGGACAGTCTGTAAAGATGCAGATGAAACATATACTTCTGTAACTCCAAAAATTCTGAAACATTAGGACATAATAAACAATTTGCATGGCAGTACTGTGTCAAAATTTCAGAATTTTTTCACATTACAGTAAAATATGTAAATTCAAATACTACAGCAAAAGTTTCTGTTTTTGCACTGCACACACCAAACAAGCAATTTAAACTTTCTAAAGGAAAATCTTGGTACATTACTTTGATGGTACAGTGGTAACAAGGGGATAATTATTTTTATGAGAAACTTCCATGAAATTTTTTACATTGTTTCCATGAGCATGAACACAAGTGTTCAAGGTCGACCCTCACTTCTTCAATGCATAACTTTCCAATCGCTTCTCTTTTTGAAAAAGTTTTAGGTTCCCCTCTATATTTTTTTTGTTTTAAAATATTTACATGGCACACATAATAAATTTTATATTACACAAACTAAGAAAAACACTCTCTAAAACTTCCGGGTTGTCTCCCAGGCAGCGCTTTCTTTAAAGCCATTAACCTAGGCATAAGAGGCAAGTATTTTTTTTTGTATTTTGCATTTTTTAATTTTTTTTGTTTAACCCACAACTAAAGAAAGAAAAAAATAAAGCAAAAACAAAAGGAAAAACAAAATCTACTTAATGATGAAAGCAAACAAGCATACATGAAAATATTAACCCCACGCTATTGCTCCCCGGCAACGGCGCCAGAAAAGAGCTTGATAATCCCCAAGTGCAAGGAATCATCGTAGCACTTTCCAAAGATGGAAGTGGTAAGTATGGAATGTCGAACCCACAAGGAGCTAAAGGTAAGATAAATATTCTCTCAAGTGCTATCTGCCACTGTTATGACTCTACGTAAACCGAGTGTTTGCTTTCATCTAGAAATGAGAAATAAAACTACGTTGTGGGTATAAATAGGATAGCTTTGCATGATATCGGAGAACTAAAACATAAAAATAGGTGCTGCCTAAATAAAGTTAGAATATATTACAATAGATTACAAATATCGAGTGTGGAATAATGATGCTATGGTGTGCGGAATTGTCCTAGGCAAATGTTAACAAGATCGGTAATCATTATTGTAATTTTATATGAGGGAGAGGCATGAGCTAACATACTTTCCGTACATGGATCATATGAACTTATGATTGGACCTCTAGCAAGCATCCGCAACTTCTAGAAATCATTAAGGTAAACCAACCATAGCATTAAGTATCAAGTCCCCTTTACTCCCATACGCAACAACCCCCTTACTCAGGTTTGTGTTTCAGTCACTCACGCAACCCACTATAAGCGAATTTTGAACGTATTGCAAAACCGTAAAGCGGGAATCCCCCACATGTGTGCGGCACGGAAGGCACCATAGGACAGCACCAAAATCAAACAAACAACTCAAACCAATCAAGATCATCAATCAACCCAAAGGACAAAAGAAATCTACTCAAACATCATAGGATGGCAACACATCATTGGATAATAATATGTGGCATAAAGCACCATGTTCAAGTAAGGGATTGCAGCGGGGTGTGGGAGAGTGGACCACTGAAAAGAGATGAGGAAGGTGACGAAGACGGTGATGTTGATGAAGATGATCACCGCGGCGATGGTTCCACCGGCGGCACTCCGGCGCCACCGAGAGAGAGAGAGGGAGAGAGCCTCCCCCTCGGGCTTCCTCCTCCATGGCCTCCCCCTAGATGGGGAGAGGTTCTCCCCTCTGGTCCTTGGCCTCCATGGTGCCCGGAGGGGCGGGAGCCCCTCCAAGATTGGATCTCTTTCTCTGTTTCCTTCGGTTTCTGCGTTCCTGTTTCTGGCCGAAAACCGTTTCTTATATTCCCGAAGATCCGTAACTCTGATTGGGCTAAAATTTTGAGGGTATTTTCTTCCGGATATTATATTTCTTGCGGCAGAAGAAGGGACCTAACCGCCTTACAGGGGCGCCACAAGCCTGCCAGGCGCGCCCTGGGTAGGGGGCGCCCCCCTTGAGCTTGTGGGCCCCTCGGGCATTGTCTCGTGTTGATTCTTTTTCCCAAAAATCACATATATTCCAAAATAAATCTCTGTAAATTTTTATCGCATTTGGACTTCGTTTGATATGGATATTCTGCGAAACAAAAAATATGCAGAAAACAGGAACTGACACTGGGCACTGGATCAATAAGTTAGTCCATAAAAATCATATAAAAGTGCACCAAAACCATATAAACTATTGTAAACATGGCATCAATACTTCATAAATTATACATACGTTGGAGACGTATCAAGCTCATTCCTCTCTGCCCTGAGGAGATTTCTCTCATGCTTCAGCTGATTCCTCTCCGTGGTCAGCTCATCCCTCTCGTCCCTCAGCTTATTGGTTCTCTTGAAGAGTTCAACACTCTCATTCGCCAGCTGATCCTTCTCCGCCTTCAGTAAGGCATTGTCCCCTTGCAGGCTCTTGATGGTATACTGAGAAGCCTCTAACATATCTTTGTTCAGCATGTCCACATCGTATACCGACTCCATGTTGCCTCCCAAATTGGCCATGACTTGATGCACTTACATTTGTTAGACAAATAAATAATGACAAAAAATGACAATTAATTGAACTAGAGTATATGATGAATTCAACTAAGAGAATATATGAACTAGAATATATGATGAATGCAACTAAGAGAATATATGAACTAGAAATTATCTCTCTTTTGTTGCAATTTAAGTTCTTGTCACATGACATTTGTTGTTTATGTATCACGGCAAATTATGTACCCTGTACTACTATTGTTGTTGTGCTAATTCACACACCAATGCCCACATTCATGTTGATCAAATATACTCTACATATGTTCTCAACCATAAGAAAGTAAAAATTCATATATTGCCACATTATTTTAGCCACACTTGCCACACTTTCTACTCAAAATGCACTATTAAAATAGGATTCTACACAATAGCAATTGGATTCTACACAATAGCAATGAACTAACTTTGGATTCTACATCACACAATAGCAATCCATGATACTACAATTTCTACGCAAAGCAATCCCCTAAATCAACTTATACATGAGTCCCATGGATTCCGTGTGGCGTGTCCGCGGATAGAGGAGGTGCGAGTGGAGAGGAAGGGAGATGCGATGGGAGGGGAAGGAGAGGATCAAACCTTGTTGTCGGCGGTGTGGCGAGGGGCGGCGAGGGGCGGCATGGGACGGCGAGGTCTGGAGGTGGCGGCGGCTGGTCGAGGGGATCGGAGTGTAGTGGGTGAAATGAGGGTGGCGACTAGGTCTTTTACTAAGCACTAAGGTGGGGAGTTGACTTAGGTGGGCCAGTGCTAGCGTGGGCCTAAAACGCAACGCCATAGCTAATAACAGCCCAAATAAAGACTTAGATTAATAAAAGACTCAAAATTTGAACTGGTAGTATAGAAATAAAAGACCCAAAATGATAAAAATACTAATAATAATGATGACAAAATATAATATAATATGTTCATTAATTTTTTTACGAGTATAATATAATATAATCATTAAATACTTAAAACACTTGATAAAATGGAAAACTTATTTCTGTCGTAACATAAGTTAGCATGCTAACACTAATTAATTAACTATGACGTGCATAGAAATCCTACGCCACCACTATCTTCCAAACGGTGACTACAAATGGGCCAACAGATTTGTGACGTGTTCAAAAATGGCAACGCCAGCTCTAACCATAAAAAAGCTGACGTGCAAATTTTGCCGGCACCAGCACTATTTGAAAAAACTAGTGTTGGCGTTGATGAAAAATGGCGCGCCACCAACGAAAGTTGTGGCTAGCAATTTTTCCACTATGGTTGCATGTTCATATGGCGCCTAGCTTTCATTTTTTATAATTTGTTGAAATGTCTTCTGCTTAGTGTTTTTCATACATATTCCATCCTCCTATCGTAGGCGTGAATATGCAATGTTGTCCTTTTTTCGTACATATTTCATCCTCCTATCATGCGGTTGCCTTACATCAAAGTAGTCTTCATCTGTATCATGCATCAATGAGTTATGCAGAGCCAATTTTATTCCTTTTCTTGTGGTTTTGACTTCAGAAGGCAATATCAAAAAAGAGAAGGAAAAGAGTAAGTTAGGGGATGTTGGTGGTCCACCGGACCAACACAAACGGAGGCTCTCTAGATTTGCCACTGCTACTGCTACTGCAGTTGAAGTTCCAAGTCTATATGATGACTCCATCTCCCCTACTCCACCATCACATGTGCTTGCTCTAACTTGACAGTGTGATAATTGGTTGCATGTTGCATATGGCGTATAGCTTGTATTTCTTCTAATTTGATTAAATTGCACCTGTTGAGTTTATACGTTATACATGTGAATATGACATGCCTTTCTGTATCTAGAATACACTGCATCTATCTATCACACCATGTTCTTACATCAAAGTACTGTTGTTGAGTATCCTGCATCAATCACTTATCATGAGACCTTTTTAACTTGGCAGTGTGATATTGGTTGCATCTTGCATTGATTTCTAGCTTGTACTGCTTCTAATTTTTTGAAATTCCACTTATGACAAGACACTTTTAATTTGGCAGAGTGATATTGGTTGCATCTTTCATATGGTGTCTAGCTTGCATTGCTTCTAATTTGTTGAAATGCCTTCTGCTTAGTTGACACATCATAGGTGTGAATATGTCATGTCGTCCTGTTTTTCGTATATATTCCATCCTCCTATCATGTGGTTGTCTTACATCGAAGTATTGCTCGTCTGTATCATGCATCAATGAGTTTTGAAGAGCGAATTTTATTCTTTTGTGCTGTGGGTTGTTGTGGGTACGGTTTGACATGGCAAAGTCAAAAAAGATCATGGAAAAGAGTATGGTAGGGGATGTTGTTAGTCATCGGGTGCAACGGAAAGGAGCTTCCCTCGAGATTCTGCTGGTACTTATAGTGCAGTAGAAGGTCGAAGTCCACGGGCTAAATCTACAAACATAGTATCCTCCCCTGCTCCACCAGCTGCAGCACCTCCTTCCGCGGTACCAACATCTCAACGAGTTACTCGTTCGAATGCTCCGCAAGTGGCATGTTCCCAAGCTGCCTTCCCACCTAACACTACTTCTGAAGCACTGCTGACACTACAGGACTTGGCAAGATCAGATGAACCTCATGAGCATCAACACCAAGACGGTACGTGACTGAGTCAAGTTGCAGTTGCGTGCTCCTTTATATGTACTCTTACAGTTTCATGTGCACTAACACTTTCCATATTCTTTGTTGAACTAGCACCTCGGTGCAAGAGGAAAAAAGACCTCAGGGATAATGTTTGACAGGTTAACAAAATCTAAAGGAGGAATGGAGATCCATTTCGAGGCAGGTTTAAAAAGGCCACGTGATGCTACAGAGTCAGCTAAGTTAGTATCAGAGGCAGTCGTTGCTGTTAGGTGTCATGCATGTATCCTCCCAACATGGATCTAGTACAGGAATGACAAAGACGAAACCCAGTTTAACACCTTCCTTGACCATTTATCCGTAAGTAATGTTATTCATCGCAATTTGTAATATTGTCTTGCTCTGTCCCATACTTCCTAGCTTGCTCCTAATGAGACTCACATTCTTTTTTCAACAGATGAGGTTCAAGTTGGATCCGAAAGATGATGCAACCAAACAAGCATGCACTCATGTTTTCAGTCTGCTCTACGACAGTATCGGTATCACCTTAGAAAAACTCACTTTGAAGGCAAGGCTAACAATGAAATCGCCCAAACATCTCCAGTAGAATATATTACGGATGAAGACTGGACAGACCTTGTTAAACACTGGTCTGGTCCGAAGTATCAGGTAGGGTATATGTATGTGATCAGATCACATATTGAACTCATATTTACATATGTGCCTTACAAGTCTATCTTCTTCTAGGCTAACTGTTTTAAGAACAAGACCAACCATTCTAAAGTAAAATTCCAACAGACAACAGGATCTCGTAGCTATATTGCACACTGTGAGGCTCTTGTAAATAGCTGCTATTTCCTCCTTTTTGCTGTGCCATATTATCGTATCTATATTGACTTGTTCCAAATATAGAGGAAAGCCCGAGTGGACCAAAAAGAACCTGAACCGAATGCAGTGCAAATCTGCAAAGATTGTCACACCAGCAAGATGAAGGGCATGACTACACCAGTCCAAGCCACTGTTGTAAGTCCTTAATCCTCATGCCTTTGAACTGCTTGTTACTGTGATGTGTTCATTTAACTGCTTGGTTAGCAGCCAATGTCAGTTACTCTGTTCAGTTTTATACACAGTTGTCTTAACATATCATTTCACCTTACACGGTTTAAAAGAATGGAAGGATATTCTTTTGGTCTTGATCTGTAATCTAGTTGTGATGTTCACGTGCCCACACAATGATACAATAGCCTATTTGTTTGATATTCATTTGCCCGTGATATGAATGATGTCATACTATGTTCATGAAAGCACAGGTTATCTCCCAGAGGGGGGTGAATGGGAGATTATTAGAAATTCGTCAAACTCTGATGAATTTGACGAAGATCAAAGTGAAGAAATAGAAACGCAAGGGAAACTAAGTCATCACAGAATCAGAGTACATACGAACAGAATATATGAGGGTGAAGAACATGCAATCATACAATCATACACGCATGAAGAATATGAACTGAGGAAATAAACGATAGCATGATCAAATACTTCAGTTCAAATTCATCAGAGGATAGATCACAAATTCTTCAGCAGCGGAATAAAGTAAGGGAGGGTGAGGAATTTGAAACCAGGTTGGCTCGGTGAAGACAATGGAATTTGGTAGACCAGTTCTAGTTGCTGCATCAACTCTACGTCTGGTTGAGGCGGCTGAGTCGCAACTCAGAGAACACTTAGTCCTCACCGTATTCTTCTTGAGCTAAGGTCACTTAGACCTCGCCCAATCACTCGTGGTAAGTCAGCAAGGTAGACTTCCAAAACCTTCATAGACTTGTTCACCGGCATTCCACAATTACTCTTGGGTGCTCAGAACATGACGCCTAACCATCTGGAGGAATGACAGTCCTCAAAGGTAACAAGCGTCGGATCACACAGATCAATCTCTTCAGTGATGCTCAATCACTTCGTCTCTGGTTGGGTTTTTCCTCACTTGGGTTCTCACAAAGTCGTCAGAGGAAGGGTTGCTCTCAAATGACAAGTGTCAAGTTCTCTCGGAGCAGCCAACCAACAACTGGTTGGGGGCGGCTATTTATAGCCAGGGGCAACCCGACATAAAATGTCATAAATGCCCTTGTCTGATTCGACCGTTGTCAGGATAAGGATCCACTCGACAGCTGGCACGCGACACAGCAACGGTCGGAGAATTGTACTATCAAATTCGTCAGGGCACTAAATTTCCTCACGGTAGGCAGCTCGCACTGGCGAACTCCTAACTCCTCAGCTTGACCAAATTCGTCAGCGACCAGATGAACTTCGTCACTGTCACTTGCTAATGCGTCAGCTATACTGGAGATTTCCAAAGGCTTTACTCGAAGCGGCTTGTGTGTATAGGTTTGAGAAGTTATGAGCATCACTTTGGAAATGTGAAATATGTTTCACCTAGACCCCCTTTAATAGTACGGTTTTTCCTATGACTCAAAGCAGAAGAAAAGAAACTACAAAAACCAAAGTCTTCAAGCTCCAAAGTCCTCACATCAATTTCTTCAAAGGTCGTACCAATTTCATCATCAAATTCTTCACTTGAAGAAATCTATTTTTAGGGGTCGTCTTCCATGTGTTAAACCAACTCTTCAGGGACTCTGTCTCCTGTGTATACTCACAAACACATTAGTTCCTCAACCTATTTGTCTTCAATACTCCAAAACCACTAAGGGGGCACTTGATGCACTTACAATCTCCCCCTTTTTGTTGATTGATGACAAATTGGTTAGGCTTTCAACGGGAGTCAAAATAATTAAAGTGTAAGTGCAGAGTTTGAAGAAATTGATTCCGAGATATTGAGGAGCTCCCCCTGAAGATGTGCATATGAGGAATTTGCTTGAGATTGCAAATGCACATGGCAGGTTGAAATTGTGGAGATCTCCCCCTATATCTTCGAATCCAATCATGCATGATCATAAGATTTTTGAAGAATATGAATGCATGATAAAAATTGGTGTCTGACGAAATTGTACATGCATGAGCAGATATATTTGATGATCAGAGCACGCATAAGAAACATTGCAGAAAGAATCAGACACGCAACAGTTATTAAGTTACAACTCATCAAGAGCGAATCAAATGAAGTTCAAGAGTTGCAACTTAAGCAAAAACAGCCCATATATCGACCCGCTTGAAGACTAACTCACACTTCTCCCCCTTTGTCATCAAATGACCAAAAGGAGACAAGGTGAGGACTAACGCCCCTGTAGAAAATCATCGCGATGAAGACTAGGGAGCGCCAGCGTTGTCGGGGTCACGTGAAGCAGATGGACCGGTCGCATCGTCTTCAACAGCTTCATTTTCATCAGTCCGGCGCGATGAAGACTCTGAACTTGGCATGGGGGGAGGAGCTTTGGTCTTCTTGAACTTCTTCCGAGGTGGTTCGGCCCAGTCAAAGTTCATCTAGAAGTCCAAATCAGCAAGTTCTTCATCGGTCTTGAGATGCGAAAGGATGGCCCATGATCTGTCAAAAATCTCATGAAGATAATAGCGGTTTTTGCGGACTAAGTTATGTGTCACGGTCATGTTGGCTTGGACTGCAGTGAACTGACGCTTAACCCATCTGTGGTTTCTGTCCACTTTCTGGTGAAGACTGATGAGCAGCTCACGGTCCGTCATGACGCGTGGTGCTTCTGGTGAAGTATTTGGCCTTGAGGCTTTTGCTGCAGTGTTCTGGCTTGCAGTGTCATCAGCATTGGAGCTGGAGATTGGTTGACGAAATTGTCCATCAAGGGGACGAATTCCTTCATCGACGGGTGTCTTGCCCTTGCCAGGTACAGTGGAGATGGTGCTCTGAAGAATTTTGACTTCAGGCAAATAACTTAAATGGTTCTGTCTGTCAGCCTTGTAGTTTATAGCAGATCGAGATCTGATGAAGCGCATGATCCATGGTGCATATGGCTTCAGATCAAAAGGCGACTGTGCCACTGTGACCAATGTCCTCAGAAAAAAGTCATGAATGTTGATGGGAGTACCATGTATAATATGGAATAGCAAATTCTTCATGATTCCCACAACTTCTACAGTGTTGGAGTTGTGACCCTTAATTGGACTGAGGGTTTTGGACAGAATGCGGAAAACAGTCTTTGGCAAATAGAGCAAGTCCTTCACTAGGTAGGTTGTCCTAGGAGCATCTCCTTTAGCGATTGGCTTCATCAGCACTTGTATCAGGTGGTCAGGCAGCTCAGGTTCTTCATAAATTTTCTTTGCTTCATCTTGGGGCAGATGAACTGGGAGAGCACGAAGAAGTTCTTCAATTGGTGCTTTATAATGAGTGTCTTCACTCATCCATTCCAGTGCCCATGTAGCAATGTCTTCAGCCTCTCTAGAAAAGTGTACTGTGGCATAGAACTAAAGAATGAGTTCTTCATTCCAATCGCACATGTCAGAGCAGAAGCTAAGTAATCCTGCATCGTGAAGAACAGCCAGAACTGGCCGAAAGCACGGTAGAGACTCCATATCCACATGAGGAATATGACGATGAGGAAATACTTTCTTCTTGTCAAATAGCAGTGATGCATAGAAGTTCATCTGCGTCCTTGTCCAGAATCGCAGGCGTCTGATCTTGGCAGAGTCATAAGGTGACTCGCCTATGAAGAAATTCTTCTCTTCGAAGAATTTGGCGTTGTCGAACTGAGGCCGCCTGAGGGTTCTGCCAATCTTGGGCATTACTGGCACTGGCTGAAGGTTATGCATCTTTTTGCGGACATCAAACACTGGTCGTGGAGACCCAGTGGAATCATTCGGATCTGTTACTGCAAGAGACTTGGCAATTTCTTCAGAAGTGGCAGTTGGAACTGTATCTGTGTCAGCTGAAGGAATTGAGTCAGCACGAGGAGGGGATGCATCGACTTCAATAGTGGGCTCATCTTGAGCAGTTTCATCAGCTGCTGTAGCTGGTATTTCCTCAGGAATGCTCTGGAGGGGTGATGGTTCCTTTTCCTTAGAGCCCGTATGAATTTCTTCAATGACGGCGGGTGATTGCGGCACTTGTGGTAGAGGTGTGGTGAGGGGCGAATTTGGATGGAATGCTTCCCAGAAGTCATCAATGATAGGTGGGGTTGTAGCACCATCAATGTCCACATCCTCTTCAGTTGCTTCACTGCTTGCAGTCGAAGCAGTGACATTTTCTTCAGTCATCGGATCCTGTGAGGGCATCCGTGACACAACTTGATGAAGCGAAGCATCATCTTCGACTTCAATCTCTTCATCCACTTGCTATGTGGTAGCAGCAGAGTGGGTCTCTTCATCATCATCAGCCTGAGGGATTTCATGATCCACCCCATATGGAACTATTTGAAGATTTGCAGTAGCAGGAGTAGGGGGCGCTGATGAGATCGGTATGGCATCGATTGGAACTACTGAAGACAATGGTGCCGTCTTCACTTTCTTCACTAAAGCAGTGTTGGCAGGGGGAGCTGAAGCTTTTCTCTTCTTTGCTTCCTTCTCAGCAGCTTTGGTTTTCTTCACTTCTGATGCAGAAGGAAGTGTGATTCTCTTCACAGGTGAAGACATTGGCGGTACTGTTGCTGAGGCATTTGATGGTTCATTTACTTCAGGGTCGACTGATGCAGTCGCCCTTGCAATTTCTTCAGGAACAACTTCTTCAGTTGCCCTTTCTGGTTCTGGCGGAGATAGAGGCGCAGTCTCACTGGCCGGAGCTGGTGGTGGTGAAGCTGAAGAACTTGTGGGTGGCGCAGTATCAAACTTGGCGGCTTCGCGCTTGTTGTGGTCTTCAACAATCTGATTGGTTGCAGTGATGAATCTGTCGCGCACACCACAGCAGTGACTAGATTGTCTTTCAAATTCCTCAGACAGCTGTTGAATCTTAGTCTATAAAGCTACAAGCAACTGAGGGGAAATGGAAAGCATGTTCTTTCGCAGCTCTTTCTCTTTCTGCAACTGCTGTTTCCTCACCAGTTTAGATTGAGCTATTTTGTGCTTCTCATTCAAAATGAAGGCAGACAGCACATGACTCGGACTAGGAGGCAGGTTCAGTTCATCAAGAGGTGTATCTGGCTTGGTGCACCAGATGTCAATGAAGTCTAGCAGCTTATTGGGATCAAGCAGTAGTGGTACTGAAGAATTCTTAGCAACGGCAGCTTGCTCTTGCTTTCTTCTGAGGAACTCTGCGAGCTCATCTTCGTCAGCCTGCCCGTGTTCATCAGCCTGAGGCACGACGGCCTTGCTCTTGGGACTGAGCCTAGTTCCACGGCCAGCAGTTGCCTTTTTCTTCAGCGTGGGTAATGATGACAATGATTGCCCACAAGCTGAGGCACTTGATGCAGCGATTGTGGCTGTTGCAAAGCCCTCGGTGCGCTGGCAAGATGCGAGCACAACCGGTGTTGAAGATTTTGCTGCTGCCGCTGAAGAACTTGTAGCAGGAGGGGGTACTGAAGGTTTTGATGCCATTGGTGCTGAAGCCTTTGGGACTGACGGCTTTGGCTTGCTGGCAGGCTTCTTCTGCATGGCCTTCTTTGGTGCACTGGCACTGCCACTTGCACCAGCTTCAGCTGAGGCCTATGTGGCCTGGTTGAATTCATCAACGGCCTTTTTGGCCTGTTTCTGCAATTTAACCGGTTGCTTTGCCCATTCCTTGGGGAATTCTTCACCCCTTCGGATGCTGGTGGGATCGGCAGTTTGGCCTGCAGCAAGTGGTGGCCTGTTGCAAGGTGGCTTCACAACAAAGTCCTTCATGTACTTGGAGGTGACGAATTTGTAGTCCCTCCACTGGTATGTCCAGTACCTCTTGATCTTTTGCATGTGCGTTTTGCGCTGCTCCTTCGTTTCCTTTCCATGAGTTGCCTCATCTGGAGTGCAGTAACCATCATACAGGTCATCAGGAATCTCGAATGTTGTATGTTCCTCTTTCCGCTTGCCTCCCTTCTGAGGTCTTTTCCCATCAGTCATTTTCTTCAGCTGAGGTTTTTGAACTTTTGAGGACTCTGAAGATGTTTGAAGATTTTCCTCAAGCAATGCTGCAAATGAATTAATTTGATGAGAACCTAGTGATTCGTCTGCAGACATTGTACCTATGAATAGAGTATAGTTGCGAGGAAATAGGGAAGAGTCACATGCGTTCTCAGAGATTTTTCAAAATAAATCAGGTGAAGAAATTGACCCTTATCGTCTTGACGCATTTCACTAAGTGGTCTTGACCCAGATTCCTGAGTTGTACAGATTGAAACAATTGCACAATTGAGGAATCTTGTTGTTAAGTGTAACTTAGATGCAAATACTCAAGACTGGCCAGAGGGAAGTGCTGAAGAATTGGAAATGTGGTAAAAACAGCACTTGAAGATTTTGTGGCAGTAAAAAGATCAAACTGGGGCGGTAAAAATAACTTTTATTTACCCCAAAGATGAACTCGACGAACTGGACGACGAGGCGATGGAAATTGTCAGTTCAGATCTTCCGTGCCCTAACTTGGCGACGAAAGACGTCTACGGCGGCGGCGGAGGTGAAGAAATCCGTGGCCGGCGTGAGTACGACGGCGAAGAAGTCAAGGCAGTGAAGCTCTTCATCTCCGACGACGATGAGATCCAGCGGCGGCGCTAGAGTTTGAGAGCGACAGGGGCGAGAGTGAATGGAGTTGACGGGGTCAAGCCTTTATATAGGCGCGGTAAAAACCGAGTGGCCTGAACATTTTGGACGGATAAGCCCCTGGCGATTCGCATCTGAGTGACACGCGTCACACATGCATTTTCATCTCTATCCTCGCGTGCGAAGCGCGGGATGAAGTTACTGTGGCAACCGCCAAAAAATTGATTAGAATATTTTCAAAAAGTGTTCGCAATTTCTTCAGCTGTCAAGGACACAGTGAAGACTTTGAACAGTGTCAAGTAGAACGCATATGAAGAATTTGTGAACATAGTGGGTTGAGTTTAGCATAGAGGGGAGCGGGTCCGATCACATCCACATAGATGACGAAAAACACGATTGAAGAATTAGCTATATGTGGATGCTGTTGAGGACATGAAAAACTCAAATATATATATATAGGTATAGAACCAAGAGCAGTGAAGAATAACCTCAAGTGACGAATTTGAAAAGTTCGACGAAATTGCAAATGTTAAAAAACTCAAATTTGAAGAATGTCAAAAGAGGTGGTGGCGTTACCCACCGTATAAGAACTATGATGATTTCAGACACCGCGTACAATTGTCGTAGGGTTCTGAGAATCAAGTTCTTCATTAATTTCTTCACACTTAGAGGGTTAGTCTTCATTGATTGAAGAAAAACGTTACTTCGTGTGTTGTGCATCAAAGTCATCAAGAATGCATAAGCGTTAGGATGTGTGTCCTTTTCAAAGGACATTCGAAGATTCTAAGATGTTTAGCTCACACCGCAACATGCAAAACCTTCTCTCATCCAAGGGCTTAGTGAAGATATCTGCAAGCAGGTCTTCAGTCTTCACGTGGTCGATGACGATGTCTCCCTTCAGCACATGATCATGATGAAAATGGTGACGAATCTCAATATGCTTTGTCCTTGAGTGTTGCACTGGGTTGTGGGTGATCTTGATGGCGCTCTCATTATCGCAGTAGAGTGGCACTTTCTTCACGTTGACGCCATAGTCCTTGGGGGTTTGCTTCATCCATAGTAACTGAGAGCAGCAGGCGCCAGCAGCAATGTACTCAGCCTCGGCCGTAGAAAGTGAGACGCAGTTCTGCTTCTTCGAGGACCAACATACAAGAGATCGTCCGAGGAAATGGCATGTGCCTGATGTTGACTTGTGATCCACTCGGTCACCAGCATAATCAGAATCGGAAAATCCAGCAAGATCAAGTGATGAGCCCTTGGGATACCATAATCCAAGCGTTGGGGTGTGAGCCAAATATCGAAGAATTCGTTTCACAGCCTGGTGGTGTGATTCCTTTGGTGATGCTTGAAAGCGGGCACACATGCAAACGCTAAGCATAATATCTGGCCTAGATGCACAAAGGTAAAGCAGCAAACCAATGATGGAGCGATATACCTTCTGATCAAAATCTTTACCATTTTCGTCAGTATTGAGTTGGCCATTTGTTGCCATTGGTATCTTGAGGCCTTTGCAGTCTTGCATTCCGAATTTCTTCAGGCAGTCTCTGAGGTATTTCTCTTGAGATATAAAGATGCCATTTGGTTGTTGACGAATTTGTAACCCGAGGAAGAATTTCAACTCCCCCATCATAGACATCTGATATTCTTCTTGCATCATATGAGGAAATTCGTCACTGTATTTCTTGTTAGTGCAACGAAAGATAATATCATCAACATATATTTGGCATATGAACAGTTCACCATCATAAGATTTAGTAAAGAGAGCAGGGTCAAGTGAACCGGGCTTGAACCCCTTTTTCTTTAGGAATTCCTTCAGTGTATCATACCAAGCCCTAGGGGCCTGCTTGAGGCCATAGAGAGCCTTGTTGAGTCTGAAGACTTTGTCAGGATGCTTTGGGTCCTCAAAACCTGGTGGTTGAGCAACATATACTTCTTCCTCAAGCTTACCATTGAGGAATGCACTTTTCACATCCATTTGATATAAGAGGATATCATGATGGTTAGCATATGCAAGCAATATACGAATGGCTTCAAGCCTAGCAACAGGTGCAAATGTTTCATCGAAATCAATACCCTCAACCTGTGTGTAGCCTTGAGCTACAAGACGGGCCTTATTCCTCACCACTTGGCCATTTTCGTCTTGTTTTTTGCGGTAGATCCACTTAGTGCCGATGATATTGTGTTTGCGTGGATCTGGACGCTTAACAAGCTCCCACACATTGTTGAGTTCGAATTGACGCAATTCATCTTGCATCGCTTGAATCCATTCAGGTTCCAGAAAGGCTTCATCAACTTTGGTGGGCTCTGAAAGAGAGACAAACGTGTAATGCCCACAAAAGTTAGCTAAATGTGAAGCTCTTCAGCGAGTGAGGGGACCAGGTGCATTGATGTTGTCGAGGATTTTCTCAATCTGCACTTCATTCGCCAATCGTGGATGTGCTGGACGAGGGCCTTGATGTTGTTGTTGCCGCGCAGAATCCTCAGCATCATTTTCATCAGCATGTTCATTTTCTTCACGACTAGGAATGACCACTTCTTCATCAGCAGCTATTTCTTCACTGGGCACAATTTCACCAGTGCCCATCAGCTTGATAGATTCCTCAGGTGGCATTTCATCTAGCACAGGAGGCAGGTGCTCTCTTTGTGAGCCGTTAGTTTTATCGAACCGCACATCTACAGTTTCAACAAGCTTGTGGTGGAAGGAGTTGAAGACTCTGTAGGTGTGTGAGTCCTTTCCGTAACCAAGCATAAAACCTTCATGTGCTTTCGATGCAAATTTAGAATTGTGATGAGGATCTCTAATCCAACATTTTGCACCGAAGACTTTGAAATAACTCACATTGGGTTTCTTGTCAGTGAGGAGTTCATATGAGGTCTTCTTGAGGAATTTGTGAAGATATACCCGGTTGATGATGTGGCATGCAGTGTCAATTGCCTCAGGCCAGAAGTGACGAGGAGTCTTGTATTCATCAAGCATAGTGCGCGCCATCTCGATGAGGGTTCTGTTCTTGCGCTCCACGACTCCATTCTGCTGAGGAGTGTAGGGAGCAGAGAGCTCATGAGTAATACCAAGTTCATCAAGATAATCATCGAGGCCAGTGTTCTTGAACTCAGTGCCATTGTCACTCCTGATGTGCTTGATCTTGAGACCATAATTCGTCATGGACCGATTGGAGAATCGTCTGAAGACATTCTGAACCTCAGTCTTGTAGGTAATGATGTGCACCCAGGTGTAGCGAGAGTAGTCATCAACAATGACGAATCCGTAGAGAGATGCTGCATTGGTTAGTGTGGCATAATGCGTAGGACCAAACAAATCCATATGAAGCAATTCAAAAGGACGAGTAGTGGTCATGATTGTCTTCGCCTGGTGCTTGGCTCTGGTCATCTTTCCAGACTCACAAGCGCCACAGAGATGATCCTTGATGAATTTGACACCCTCGACGCCAATGATATGCTTCTTCTTGACGAGAGTGCTCAAATTCCTCATTTCAGCATGTCCAAGTCGTCGATGCCATAGCCAACATTCTAAAGCTTTTGCCACTAGACATGTTGCGGGCTAAGGACCTGTAGAGAAATCTACAATATACAAGTCACCTCTCCTAAAACCTTCGAAGACTTTGGATTTGTCAGATTCCAACAGCACAATGCATCTATATTTGCCAAAGATGACAATCATATCAAGATCACAAAGCATTGAGACAGACATGAGGTTGAATCCCAGGGACTCGACAAGCATCACCTTTTCCATGTGTCGATCCTTTGAACTGGCAACCTTACCTAGACCCAATACCTTGCTTTTTCCTTTGTCAGCGTAAGTGATATGCTTTAGATGAGACGGAGTAAGGGGAGCATCAGTGAGGAGATTCCTATCTCCAGTCATATGATTCGTGCAGCCACTGTCCAAGACCCATTCAGTGGCAGAAGGTGTATCATCCTTTAGAAGCATTAGTCTAACTTACAAATTCATATGCTGCAGAGTGAAGAATATGATGATGATCAATTTTGTCAGACAATTTCATCAATGTATAATGTAAAGCAACATAAGGGATGTGTGAAATGAAGCATTCATTCCAGCATGATTAGCCTGCATCCCAATAGGCATTATGTCAGGTCTTCAGCAAATTCATTAGACATTTAGTTGTCTGAAGACCTGAACCTGCAGAAGAGATTAGTTCTTCTTCTTAGCCACCCACATCTGAATGGGTGGCTGAGAAGCAATGTGATGAAGTGCATTGATGGAGAACTTAGGCATTGAAGAATATGCATTTCTCTTCACAGGAGGGTTATAGTAATTGAATGAATAAGCAGAGAAATTCTTCGAAGATTTGTGAACATAGTGATTTGAAGAATAATGCTCATATTCATCAAATCGCTGTTTGTTTCCCTACGAAACAGAGGCATTAGTGTTACCATAAGTGGGTCTTCGTCCATTTGACGACTTTGATCCCTGTGAAGAATTTGCCCTGGGAAGTTTCTTCTTCATCGGTGGTGTCATGATGACATTCACCAGAAGATTTTCCAGACGGATTTTAGGAACCCAGATTTTCTTCATAGGTGGACCGTTCCTGCAGTTAGTACCAATGAATCTGGCAAAGACCTCACCATTCTGATTCTTGAACAGTTTATAGTTCGAGTCAAATGACTCGTCTGAAGAATATGAAGAATCACAAGTATAGCCAGATAAAGTGGATGGGTCTACTGGAGGTCCCTTTGCAGCAACCCATGTGGTTTTGGGATACTGCTCAGGCTTCCAATACGAACCATCAGTGTTGAGCTTTCTCTCAAAGGCAATACCCTCTTTCCTAGGGTTCCTGTGAAGAATTTGCTTTTTGAGCACGTCACACAGGGTTTGATGCCCTTTGAGGCTTTTGTACATGCCAGTGACATATAATTCCTTCAGCCCTACATTTTCATCAGTATCACAGGTGGCTTCCTCAGATGAGGGGTTAGTGGCCACCGTAGCAGTTGAAGCAATTGCATGTATAGAAGCATTTGAACATTCAGATGAAGAATTAGCATTATTACGTTCAAGGCATTTTAAGCATGGTGCAACAAATTCTTCCTGAGCGGTACTGATCTGTTGAGCAAGGAGTGAAACGTTTTGTTTTTGAAGATCATCATGAGACGCTCTCAGCTTCTCGAGATCTTGCTTCCTTTGAAGAAATTCAAAGGACAGCTTCTCATGTTCAGCTCAGAGGGACACATGACGACTTTCAAGGTCGTCAAATTTTGACTGAAGACGTTAGATTTCGTCAGTCAAGATTTGTGAGCATTCCATTTCATCGTTCAACAGATCATCGCTTTTGTCTAGCAGTTTTTGAGTCTTTTCCAAGGCATGTTGTTGCTCAGTAGCAATTCTAGCAAGTTTCTTATAGCTTGGTTTAGCTTCACATTCAGAGTCATCATCACTGGAAGTTTCATAGTAAGCTTAAAATGAGGTTACCTTTGCACCTCGTGCCATGAGACACACTGCAGACGAAGTAGAGGCATCATCAGGTTCCTGGGATCTGAGGGAATTCACAAATTCCACAAGCCAGGGATCATCACGTCTATATGCCCCTTCATAGACATCAGAGATCCTGTCCCAGATAAGCTTCGCATTGCTCAGATGGGAGATGCGAGTGAACTCATCCTTGGTCAGACAAGAACAGATGATGTATCTGGCCTGAGCATCGAGTTGAGTGTATCTGCAAATGTCCTCAGCATTCGCCCTCTTGCAAAGATCAGTCAATCCCAGTTCAATGACAGTCCATAATTCGATGTTCGTGGCAAGGAGACGCTTTCACATCATGACCTTCCAGTAGGGATAGCCTGTGCCATCGATAATGGGGCACGCAGCGGAGACCTTGATCATACCTGCGGTCGACATAACTAAAACTCCAGGTGGTTAAACCAAATTCACACAGAACAAGGGAGCACCTCGCTCTGATACCAATTGAAAGCGCAGGTTATCTCCCAGAGGGGGGGTGAATGGGAGATTATTAGAAATTCGTCAAACTCTAATGAATTTGACGAAGATCAAAGTGAAGAAATAGAAACGCAAGGGAAACTAAGTCATCACAGAATCAGAGTACATACGAACATAATATATGAGGGTGAAGAACATGCAATCATATAATCATACACGCATGAAGAATATGAACTGAGGAAATAAACGATAGCATGATCAAATACTTCAGTTCAAATTCATCAGAGGATAGATCACAAATTCTTCAGCAGCGGAATAAAGTAAGGGAGGGTGAGGAATTTGAAACCAGGTTGGCTCGGTGAAGACAATGGAATTTGGTAGACCAGTTCCAGTTGCTGCATCAACTCTACGTCTGGTTGAGGCGGCTGAGTCGCAACTCAGAGAACACTTAGTCCTCACCGTATTCCTCTTGAGCTAAGGTCACTTAGACCTCGCCCAATCACTCGTGGTAAGTCTTCAAGGTAGACTTCCAAAACCTTCACAGACTTGTTCACCGACACGCCACAATTACTCTTGGGTGCTCAGAACATGACGCCTAACCGTCTGGAGGAATGACAGTCCTCAAAGGTAACAAGCGTCGGATCACACAGATCAATCTCTTCAGTGATGCTCAATCACTTAGGATCTGGTTGGGTTTTTCCTCACTTGGGTTCTCACAAAGTCATCAGAGGAAGGGTTGCTCTCAAATGACAAGTGTCAAGTTCTCTCGGAGCAGCCAACCAACAACTGGTTGGGGCGACTATTTATAGCCAGGGGGCAACCCGACATAAAATGTCATAAATGCCCTTGTCTGATTCGACCGTTGTCAGGATAAGGATCCACTCGATAGCTGGCACGCGGCGCAGCAACGGTCGGAGAATTGTACTCTCAAATTCGTCAGGGCACTAAATTTCCTCACGGTAGGCAGCTCGCACTGGCGAACTCCTAACTCCTCAGCTTGACCAAATTCGTCAGCGACCAGATGAACTTCATCACTTTCGCTAGCTAATGCGTCAGCTGTACTGGAGATTTCCAAAGGCTTCACTCGAAGCGGCTTGTGTGTATAGGTTTGAGAAGTTATGAGCATCACTTTGGAAATGTGAAATATGTTTCACCTAGACCCCCTTTAACAGTACGGTTTTTCCTATGACTCAAAGCAGAAGAAAAGAAACTACGAAAACCAAAGTCTTCAAGCTCCAAAGTCTTCACATCAATTTCTTCAAAGGCCATACCAATTTCATCATCAAATTCTTCACTTGAAGAAATCTATTTTTAGGGGTCGTCTTCCATGTGTTAAACCAACTCTTCAGGGACTCTGTCTCCTGTGTATACTCACAAACACATTAGTTCCTCAACCTATTTTTCTTCAATACTCCAAAACCACTAAGGGGGCACTTGATGCACTTACAGTTCATCGTATTTTAACCCGTGTCTCTTTATCCTTAGATGTCAATAAATGTGAGGAAATAGACAATACATTAGACATGCTACATGGACATATGTTCCGAACGTGATTTCATTATGTACTTACCACTAAAATACATGCTAAAGTATTACAGTGGTTCACCAAAATAAGTTATGTATAAACGTGAAAGCTATTTTGTTTGTTTTTGTCTCATTAGTAACTTCTTATCTGGTACACTAATCTACAAAATTCAAACTTTCAGCCAGCTATGGAACAAATGATTGAACAACCACAACCTCCTGAAGGTGACGAGGCTACCACAGGCACAATGCCACCTCTTGCTGCAATGCGTCAGTATCTCTCCACTAACAGTGCAAAAAGCACCTTCCTGAGTAATTCTGGGTTGGTTGTTAAGGTAACCTCGTCAAAACTGCCTACTGAACCAAATCTTCTGGCTAGACAGAGTGATATATCTGTGCTCCAGACACAAGTCCAATCCCTAATGGAGGTCGTTTCTAAAACAAGAATAGTGGTTGACAAATGTCGTCAAGATATGAATGGTTTTGAAACCAGACTATCACACATTTGCTTCGTTGTTCAAGAGCAATGGCAGAAAAAGGGGGAAGGTCATGCTGCTCCATCAGATTCTATAGCCTGAAACATTACCACTCTGGTCAAATGATCTCTGCTTCAATACATCTCATGATTCATTTATCTGCAAGGACTGTAAACTTTTATGCCAACAGGCCTTTTGTTGTATGGCTGTAATTTATTTTGTTGCGATACAACATTTATCGTGCTGCCAAAGGCCGTAGAAATTAGCAAGCTATTTTTGTATAGTGTAGGTTTATTCTTAGTAATGTATTCGGCATCATCGGTCTCCTTTAGGCCGAAAGCATCGTAGGATCCCAAAGGGCCAATATTCGTCTGACCCACAACTAGAATGGAGCTCAAAACGATTACGGGCCGTAATCGGTATGTAGCCCACAGAAAATAACTAGGCCCAAATCAGCGTAAGCTCTTCTTATTTCTGATCGTTCCGTTGGTAGGCCCGTGACCATAGTGGGCCATTAACAGGCCTAAACATAATATGGGCCCATTGTAATAACGAACCGTTAACATGTATAAATATCACGCAGGCCTTATTTGGCCCATAAATGACACAGGCCGTTAACAGGCCGAAATGTAGATTGGGCCTCCATTGGGCCAGAATATACCTAGGGCTTGTAGCAGGCCGAAAGATGATTGGGCCTAAAATGTGCCAAATAGCCCACTGGTCATTAGCAGGCCGAAATGCAGCTCGGCCCATGGTGGCTGTTGGGGATATTTCCCAGCATGTAGACCCAGCAGGATGATAACCTGGCCTTAGAGCAGACTCAGCGGGTCATCTCACTGCAGGGCTAAAAGATACTTGACGGGCCGGCTTGATGGAGGCCCAGTAGGAAAGGCCGGCTCAGACTGTGGGCCGGCTCAAGAAGAAGATGAACGGCTTAAAGGTTGTCTTGGAGAATAAGTAGGAAAGAATAGGAGACGGGTCAGGATGACGACCCGAGCTCTCATGTAATCTAGGGTTCCGCCTGTACATATAAAGGGGAGCCCCTAGGCAAGAAAGACTAAGTTGCAATCCCTCGAAAGCTAGGTTAGCGAATCCGCATCCTTGTAATCGAGATCCACAGCAATATAATCAAGCAGGACGTAGGCTTTTACCTCCACTGCGAGGGGCCGAACTTGGGTAACTCCGTGTCTTCTCATTTCTGATCAACCCCGTTAAGCTTCCACACACGTGCGATGGCCTCATCTCCAAGTCCTTTCACAAGGGCATCTGCCGTGTCAAAACCACGATAGTTGGCGCCCACCGTGGGGCCTACGCACGGTGGAGTTGAGTTCTTAGCGGGATCTCTCCCAGGGTTCGGGAAGTACGCGGTTGGCATGATGACGAAGAGCCGCCGCGGGAAGTTCTACATCGACGACTCATACTGGGGCCCCGACGCCGACACAATTGAGTACGGGTACCGGGTCCCCTTTGGCAAAATCCATACCTTCATCGGCGTGGTCAGTGAGTCGGCCGCCGGGTTGGAAGGCGTCACCGGCGTCGAGTCGGCGCGCCGCGCCAGTCCGAGCCAGGCAAGACTTGGTCCGCCACGAGCCGGCCGGAAGCATGTCTTCATAGGGTTCACCCAAGGGGTGGCCTTTTCGGAGAACTCCCTGTCTGGAGATGATACGCTCATTCAATCTGACGGCGAATCCTCGACGGGAGAAACCGAGTCGATCCGTCCCCTATACGATAGAAGGCTGGGATATACTGACGAAGTCTTTCCAGAAACCCCTGAGCTGCCTCGCTTTGCCGCGGTCTACATGGCGGGTAGACAAGATCCTGTGTGTGACCCGGCCGATCCAGCGGCGGGACAGAACAACACCCTGGCCGGCTCAGGAGGAGCCGGTGCAACAGCAACCGGCTCTCACAAAACCGGAGTGCAGGCGCTTGCGGACTTGATGAACACGCTGACAGCCCTGTTGGCCGAGCCAGTTACTGTGGAGAACGCAGCGGCACGCAACACAGAGATCACGAAGTGCCATGAGCAGATGGCCAAGATCCAAGAGGACATCAATGTGGAGAAGGCACGCATGGTACAGGCGCAGGCCCGGCTTACCGAGGAGAGACAACGCCTAGATGAGGAGGCTCATTACTTAAACCGCAGGCAGGCCGAGTCGGAGCTCGTCCACCGGAGGCGTCATCAGAGTCGGCTTCCGGCTAATATCGAGCCGACTCAGTTGTTCACCACACCAGACAATCCGCCAGCTCCGACAAACCCAGGGGCTGGAGTTGTTCCCCCGGGAGGACCACTTTCGCAGCAGCCGGTTCAGCAAAGAGAGCCGGCCCAGCACCATACGCTGGATCAGCAACAGCAGCCGCCGTCTCGCCGGTTCCAGACCCCAATTGGACACTACTCAAACCCGGTCGACAATGTGCTGGCAGCAACTCATAATCTAGCGGCAATCCCTATCAAAGGAGACGGTCCGGCTCAAGTCAAGGCTCGGAACGTTATTGCGATGCTCAAGACAGCGGTGGTGCAGCAAGCCAACTACTCGCATAGTCAGCACCGGCTTCACTCGACCCCTCATCAGAGCCGCACCAGGAGCCAGCGCCCTGAGTCACCAGCGGTCTCCAGCAGCACACACCGCAGAAGAGCGGCCCAACCGCTGGTGGAACAGCACCAGCCCAGGATCCCGAACGCACAGGATATTGTGGATGCTGCTCGGGCTCTACGAGTGTGGGAGGAAGAAAACGCGCGCGCAGGGCACAACCCGCCGGTGCACGTCAACCCGCCAACGGCGCCCGTCCCACCCAACGAAACCCAGACGGCTGGCCGGCCAGGGGGCTTATCAAGTCAGACGATTGGAACTCGTTGTTTAGTTCCAGCGCTGCGAGATGCGTGCATGCCCCCAGATTTTAAAGGTCCTCGCAAGGTTCCTAATTATACAGCGAATCTGGAGCCAACCGAGTGGATCGAAAGCTACGAGCTGGCAATGGACTTGTTGAGCGCAAGTGAGTCAGTATGTGCACTTTACCTGCCTCTGATGTTGGAAGGACCCGCACGCACTTGGATGAAAAACCTACCAGTGAATTCTATCAACACATGGCATGAACTAAAGGAGCGCTTCATCAAGAATTTCCAGGGAACCTGCAAAAGGCCAACCACAATTGTTGATCTTGAGCGTTGTGTTCAGCATGAGGATGAGTCGGCGCATCATTGGGCTCGCCGGGTTGCGGAAGTTATACATAGCTCAGACAGCATCTCGGCTGCACAAGCAGTACTTGTTCTGAAACGAACATGCAAGTTTCAGCCCCTGGTCCAGAAGTTAGGGCGACTCAAGCGAAAGGTCCAAGACATGGGTGATCTCATGGATGTCTTAACCCGGTATGTGGAATCAGATAATACCAAGGATCCGCAATCGGATGAGGAGAAATCCGATAAGGGCAAGAAAACCGGTGGTAAGGGTCAGTAGCAAAACAATGGCAACAAGCAGAACAACAGCGGTGGTAAACGCAAAAGTTATTATGGTAGCTCCGATCTGGTGGCAAATACAAATTCGGGTAACAAAAGTCAACGTCAGAACGACGGGTCCAGGAGTCAGTCCTCTGGCAATCACCCTTTCAGCTTCGAGGAAGCTCTCAAGGGTCCATGTCCAAAAAATAGTTACAATGGTAAGCCGTCCAGCCACTCCTGGGAAAATTGCTACATCATGCAAGAGTTCTCCAGACGGGTCTCCCAGAACCATCATAACGGGGGTGGCAACAGCGGACAACCCGGCAACCAAGGACCCAGCTTCTCTGGAGCCGGCTCACAAGGGCCCTTCGCAGGACCCGGGTTCCAAGGGAACAGTGGCCAAAGCGGTGGGTTTCAGAGGGCTGGTAATACTAGAGGCAGCAATCAGAGGAGCAATCAAGGAAACTAGCATCAAGCCGGTCAGTCAGGTTTCCAGAGTAATCCGAAGTAGTTGAATAGTGGGCAGTATCATGTCTTCACCACCAGTACCTGCAAACGGGATAGGAAGGTACAGCGGCAAGCTGCCAACTTGGTTGAGCCGGCAGCCCCGTACTATCTCAACTGGTCAGAACAGCCGGTCACGTGGAGCCGGGCTGACCATCCAGTGCTCCTTGATCACCCTGGCCACTTAGCACTGGTAGTGGCACCTCAAGTCGGCGGTTACACATTAACAAAAGTACTCATGGACGGAGGCAGCAGCATCAATATTCTGTACTATGACACGTTCAGACGTATGAATCTATCTGATAAACAGCTGACCCCATCCTCTATAGTTTTTCACGGCATCGTTCCTGGCAAGTCGGCTTATCCCATGGGAAGAATATCCCTTGAGGTGGCCTTCGGCTCAGAGGAAAACTGGCATTCTGAATTTCTGTCCTTTGAGGCGGTTAAGCTTAAAAGCCCATACCATGCTTTATTCGGCCGGCCGGCTTATGCGCGGTTCATGGCACGTTCGTGCTACGTTTACCTGAAAATGAAGATGCTAGGACCAAGGGGAACCATCACGATTGAAGGCAATCAGAAAATTGCACTCAAGTGTGAGGAAGGAGATGCAGCATACGCCGAGACAGCTTGCGCTGCAGAAGAATTGAGGTATTATAAGGACAACGTTGACCCGTCTGACAGGACCTCCTTGAAGAAGCCCATGACGGAGTCAGACCCTTTGCTCAAGTTTAAGTCGGCCAGAGACACCAAGCAAGTGGATTTCACCCCGGGCAATTCTTCTGAGCAGTTCACCATCGGGGCAAATATGGATCCCAAATAGGAAAGCGCGCTCATTGAGTTCATCCGTGAGAACCGGGACATCTTTGCATGGAAGCCTTCTGACATGCCAGGTGTACCGAGAGAACTCGCTGAGCACTCCCTCAATGTGGATCCCAAGTTTAAGCCAGTTCAACAGTATCTCCGTCGCTTTAATGAAGAAAGGCGGAAAGCTATTGGTGAACAAGTGGCCCGGCTCCTAGCTGCCGGGTTCATCGTTGAAGTCTTCCATCCTGAGTGGCTGGCCAACCCGGTACTTGTTCTGAATAAAAACGGGACTTGGCGGATGTGTGTTGATTACACAGACCTAAATAAGGCTTGTCCTAGTGACCCCTTTGCCTTACCCCGTATTGACCAGATCATTGATGCTACGGCGGGTTGTGAGTGTTTATGCTTTCTGGATACTTATTCTGGTTATCATCAAATCAAGATGAAGTTGGAGGACCAGGAAAAGACAGCTTTCATCACACCCTTTGGAGCCTTCTGTTATACAACCATGCTATTTGGTCTGAAGTGTGCACAGGCGACTTATCAGCGTTGTGTCCAAAGCTGTCTCCACAAGCAAATTGGGCGGAATGTTCATGCTTATGTTGATGACATTGTGGTTAAATCTCGCAAAAAGGAAACCCTATTAGAGGATCTTAAGGAAACTTTTGATAACCTCCGCGTCTACCAGATGAAGCTTAACCCGGAGAAGTGTGTCTTTGGCGTCCCTGCAGGAAATCTTCTGGGATTTCTTGTTTCTGAGCGTGGCATTGAAGCTAACCCGGAAAAGATCAAGGCAATCATGACCCTAGCTAAGCCGGCAAATCTTAATGCTGTGCAGAAGCTGGCCGGGCGGGTTGTGGCGCTGAGCCGGTTCATAAGCCGGCTTGGGGAGAAAGCAATCCCGTTGTATCAGTTGCTCAGGAAATCAGACAACTTTGTTTGGAGTGATGCTGCAGATCAGGCTTTTGAGGCCCTCAAGAAATAGTTGTTTGAGCCCCCGGTCCTTGCTGCCCCTCATGAGAAGGAGGACAGCAAAGAATATCCGGTTCAGCGCCCTGTGTACTATATTAGTGAAGTGTTAACTGAGTCCAAGCAATGGTATCCGCATTGGCAGAAACTGGTCTACGGAGTGTTTATGGCTAGTCGCAAGCTGAAGCATTACTTCCACGAGCATCCAATCACTGTGGTCGGCTCAGCACCTCTTGGGGACATAATCCAGAACCGGGAAGCCACAGGCCGGGTTGCTAAGTGGGCCATTGAGCTCGTTCCACATCATCTCAAATATGTGCCCCGCACTGCAATCAAATCTCAAGCGTTGGTGGATTTCATTAATGATTGGACAGAGTTACAGGCTCCCGAAGAGAAGCCCGACACCACATATTGGTCCATACATTTTGACGGCTCAAGGCAGCTCGAAGGCTCGGGGGCTAGGGTTGTGATCACTTCCCCACGAGGAGATAAGTTCTGTTATGTTCTACGACTTATGTTTCCTTGTACTAATAATGCAGCAGAATATGAGGCATTGCTTCATGGACTGCGGCTGGCCAAGGAGATGAACTTGAGCCGGGTCAGGTGTTTGGGCGACTCAGATTTGGTGGCCCAACAAGTTTCTGGTACATGGGACTCCAAGGACCCTCTTATGGCGGCTTATCGGCACGCAGTCACCAACATTGCTGGGCACTTCAAGGGTTACCAAGTTGATCACATTGATCGCCGGTAGAACGAGGCAGCAGACGCACTCTCTCGCTTGTGTTCTCAGCGCAAGCCGGTGCCACCCAATGTCTTCCTGGACGTGTTGCATAACCCGTCTGTCAAGTTACCAACAGAGGAGGACTTAGCTATCCCTGACCCGGAAGCAGCTCTAGTGGCTGCTGTCCACGCCATACCTGATTGGACAGTCCCCTACTTGGCTTATCTGAGCCGGGGAGAACTTCCAACAGAGGAAATCTTCGCTCGACAGATCGTCAGACGATCTAAATCTATGACTATTGTCAATGGTGAGTTACACCGGTGAAGCGTCACAGGTGTTTTTCAGTGTTGCGTTTCACCTGAAGAAGGCCGTGCAATTCTCCATGAGATTCATTCTGGTGATTGTGGTCACCATGCCGGCTCAAGATCACTGGTCACAAAATCTTTCCGGCATGGATTTTACTGGCTCACAGCTCACGCCGATGCAGAAGATATTGTGCGCAAATGCGACGGTTGCCAGAAATATGCTCGCTAGGCTCATGTGCCGGCTCAAGAGTTGAGGATGATACCGATAACTTGGCCTTTTGCAGTCTGGGGGCTTGACATGGTTGGACCCTTCAAATGTTCTAAAAACAAGCATACACACTTATTGGTGGTTGTGGATAAGTTTACCAAGTGGGTAGAAGTAGAGCCAGTTAGCCATTGTGACACTGCTACAGCCGTCAAATTTCTGAAAAAGTTGATATTTCGCTTTGGTTATCCACACAGTATCATCACAGGCAATGGAACCAATCTTTCCAAGGGAGTCATGAAACAGTTCTGTCAACAGGAGCACATCTAGCTTGATCTAGCATCTGTAGCGCATCCTCAGTCCAATAGGCAGGCGGAAAGAGCCAATCAGGAATTACTTCATGGCATCAAACCCCGGCTCATGGTACCCTTGCAACGTACGCCGGGTTGCTGGGAAGAAGAATTGCCTGTGGTGCTTTGGAGCATACGGACTACTCCCAATAGGTCAACAGGTTATACGCCGTTTTTCCTGGTCTATGGTGCAGAAGCTGTACTTCCAAGTGATATTCGTCATGACTCCCCTCGCATGGCGGCTTATGTGGAATCTGATAACGAGCAAGCTCGACAAGATGCTCTGGATGCTCTGGAAGAAGAACGTGAACTTGCCGTGTCCAGATCAGCAATTTATCAATAGGACCTATGTCGCTATCACAGCCGTAGAGTTCAAAGCCGTGCTTTTCAGGAAGGTGACTTAGTGCTCCATTTGATACAAGATCAGACAGGCATGCATAAGCTTTCATCACCTTGGGAAGGGCCCTTTGTGGTCAGCAAGAGTCTCAATAACGGGTCATATTACCTGGTCGACATACGTGAGGCAGATAAGTCACGAACCTCGAAAGAGGAGACAAGCCGGCCCAGGAACATTGCCCAACTCCGGTCAAACTACACCTAAGTCATCGACTGGGTCATATCTTTGTACATACCTTCTATCGTGTATATACCTATTTTCGATCAAATAAAATAAAGATCGGCAGCTCTGTATAAGAGAGTTTTGTCGTTTCACCTCAAAGTTGTGTGTTGGCTCTTTATTTGTTGATCTCGGTTATTTGGGGGCTTCCAACTCAATTGAGTTTAGCTTACAAAATCCTTTAACCTGGCGAAATGCCACAAGTTGGTTAAACCTGCCTGTTAGCAAGATGCTACTCCAAAAAGGCGACCCGGCGTACGCCTGATAAGTCAATCACAAAGGTGACCCTGAATTTATCAGAGTCAAAATGATCGATTGGTCGCGTGAGAGCCGTCTTTCAGAAAGTGGGGATAAACCAACAGGCCAAAGTGCCAGCTTCATGAAAGCAATTCAGACTTGAGCTTTATTAAGCCAGTCTTTCAAGTTGTGTTTTAAAAACCGGCTTGTTCCAGTCATGTTCTTTTTTCTGCATTTAGTTCATCTCTGCATGCATACATACATTCATACATGGCATCTACCTTAGTTAAGATTGATTTGTTATTACAAGCACTAGCGTGATATTCATTACATAAAAGTTGTTGCTATCCGCGACAGTTATCGCCTGTGCAGAATCACTCTTGTTGAAAAAACTGGCTCGAGAGGTTGATAACCCACAAGTATAGGGGATCGCAACAGTTTTCGAGGGTAGAGTATTCAACCCAAATTTATTGATTCGACACAAGGGGAGCCAAAGAATATTTGCAAGTATTCGCAGTTGAGTTGTCAATTCAACCACACCTGGAGACTAAATATCTACAGCAGAGTGATCAGTAGCACAGTAGTATGATAGTTTGATAGCAGTAGCAATAAGAGTAACAGTAGCAGTAACGGTAGCAGCAGTAGTTTTGTAGCAATTGTGACAGCAGTAGCAACAGTATTAACTTAGCAAAGAACAATCTGTGAAAAACTCATAGGCATTGGATCGGTGATTATGTTGGATAACATTCATCATATAACAGTCATAACCTAGGGCGACACAGAACTAGCTCCAATTCATCAATGTAATGTAGGCATGTATTCCGTATATAGTCATACGTGCTTGCGATAAGAACTTGCATGACATCTTTTGTCCTACCCTCCCGTGGTAGCGGGGTCCATAAGGAAACTAAGGGATATTAAGGCCTCCTTTTAATAGAGAACTGGAACAAAGCATTAACACATAGTGAATACATGAACTCCTCAAACTACGGCAATCACCGGAAAGAATCCCAATTATTGTCACCTTGGGGTATGCGGATCATAACACGTAGTAGGTTCGTATAACTTGCAAGATCAGATCAAGAACACAAATACATTCATGAAAACATAAAGGGTTCAGATCTGAAATCATGGCACTCGGGCCCTAGTGACAATCATTAAGCATAGCAAAGTCATAGCAACATCAATCTCAGAACATAGTGGATACTAGGGATCAAGCCCTAACAAAACTAACTCGATTACATGATAAATCCCATCCAACTCATCACCGTCCAGCAAGCCTACGAAGGAATTACTCACTCCTGGCGGTGAGCATCATGAAATTGGTGATGAAGGATGGTTGATGATGATGATGCCGGAAGATCCCCCTCTCCGGAGCCCCAAACGGACTCCAGATCTGGCCTCCCGATGAAGAACAGGAGGTGGCGGCGGCTCCGTATCGTGAAACGCAATAAAACTTCCTCTCTTATTTTTTTCTCTGGAATTGTGAATTTATAGGCCAGAGATTAGGGTCAGCGGAGCCACATGGGCCCCACGAGCCACCAGGGCGCGCCTGGGGGGGTGGTGCGCCCAGGTGCCTCGTGGGCACTGGGTGGCCCCCCTCCAGTGGGTCTTGGTTCCAGTATTTTTTATTTATTCCATAAAAAATCTCCAAAAAGTTTCATCCAATTCCAAGAACTTTTATTTCTGCACAAAAAACAACACCATGGTAGTTCTGCTGAAAAACACGTCAGTCCGGGTTAGTTCCATTCAAATCATGCAAATTAGAGGCCAAAACAAGAGCAAAAGTGTTTGGAAAAGTAGATACGATGCAGACGTATCAACTCCCCCAAGCTTAACTCATTGCTTGTCCTCAAGCAATTTAGTTGACAAACTGAAAGTGATAAAGAAAAACTTTTACAAACTCTTTTGTTCTTGTATCTATATATATGCTTAAATGGTACCCAAGTTTTCAGCAAAGATTATAACTAACCATGCAAATGATAACTCTTAGAAATTATATTCACTCATATCAATGGCATAATCAACTAGTGAGCAATAATAAGACATCTCAAATGCCAACACTTTGTCAAAACGATCATGATATAATATGACAACATGGTATCTCGCTATCCCTTTCTGAGACCGCAAAACATAAATACAGAGCACCTCCAAAGTTCAAGCAGCGACTAAACATTGTAATTCATGGTAGAAGAGATCCAGTCATGATGCACACAACATTAACTATTCACAATGCATGAGAATGACAATAGTGCTCTCAGGACTGGTGCTTATTTGAGAAGATGATGACTCAACAATAAAAGTAAAATAACATAAAAGTAAATAGATAGGCCCTTCGCAGAGGGAAGCATGGATTTGCAGAGGTGCCAGAGCTCGAAGCTTAAATCAGAGATAAATAAAATTTTGGGAGGTATGTCTTTCCTGTCAACGTCACGGCCGAGAGTTTTCAATATCTTCCATGCTAAACACATTAGCAGCGGTTCCCAAGCGGTAAAGTAAAGTTTACTCCCCCTCCACCAACAAACACAAGCCATGGCTAGCCGAATCCTCGGGTGCCCTCCATACCAACAACTTTCCGGGGGAGTTTGTTTTACTATTTTGCAATTTTAATAATGGGACTGGGCATCCCGATTACCAGCCCCTCTCATGCAAGGACAAGTGACTAAACACTCATCATGAGAATAACCCGCTTAGCATGGAAGATACTGACCGCCCCCTGTCGCTCCATGAGCGGTACGGGCACACAAAACAGATGTTGATTTGAATATTTAGAGGTGGCACATGCAAATTTACTTAGAACGGCAGAGTAATACCGCATATAGGTAGATATAGTGGACTCATCTGGAATAACTTTGGTTTAAAGGTTTTGATGCACAAGCAGCATTCCCTCTTAGTACAGGCGAAGGGTAGCAAATAGGTTGAGAAGCGACCAGCTAGAGAGCGAAAACGGTCATAATCATGCATTATGAATAATCAACATTGAATACTAGCATGAGTAGGATATAAGCAACATGAACATAAATATCGTGAAGGCTATGTTGGTTTTGAATCAACTACATGCATGAACATGTGCCAAGTCAAACCACTTGAAACATTCAGAGGAGGATACCATATCATCATACAACATCAAAATCATTTTAATGCATGTTGACACTCAAGATAAATCATTATCCACTCCTAGCTACTTAAGCATGGCATGAGCAACTATAATCTCTAATTGTCATCATAAACATGTTTAATCATAACATGCTGAATCATGGATACTGAGTTAAACATATTTACAAAAACAAAGAACAAGTTGAGTTCATACCCGCTTTTCCTTGCCACAGGCACTTCATCAAATCATCGTCATTATTTCCTTTCACTTGCACGACCGAATGATATGAAAATAAAAATAGTGCAAGTGTGCCATGGACTAAGCTGGAATCTGCAAGCATTTTATTCAAAGGAGAAGACAAGGTAAAATGGACTCTTTGTTAGATTAACAACAATGCATATGAGAGCCACTCAACGTTTTCATCGTGGTCTTCTCCTTACAATGACTCAACAAAAGAAAAGAATTTTAGAGAAACACACTGAAATATTTTTGGAGTTTTTAGTTTTTCTAAAGAAAACGAAATAAAGAAACAATGAAAAAGAGAAAAACTATTTACACGGGAGAACTCCCAACAAGCAAAAGAAGAAACGGGAAATCTTTTTGGGTTTTCTTTTAACACTACAACTAATTAAACTAGAAAAGAAAAAAAACAAAAAGAAACGAGAAATGTTTTTGGATTTTCTCAAAGTTTTTCAAACACACAAGAAGAAGGCAAGAAAATAAAACTAACATGGATTATACAATGAAAAAGTATGAACACCAACAATTGGAATGAAATGTGTGAGCATGAATGTAATGTCGGTGAGAGATACATACTCCCCCAAGCTTAGGCTTTTGCCTAGCTTGGTCTACGGCCATCCGTAGTAGCCATCCGGTCCCATATGAAACTCCTGAGGAGGCGGCACCCGAGCGTCCCAATCATGGGCCTCCTCCTCTGCCGCTGCCAGTGCGTCCCGGTAAGCAACTATGTCCAGTGGCATAACAGTATATCCATTCCTGGCATGAGAATCAAACAAAGAAGGTGCAGGCAACGGAATAATATCACGAGTATCCTCACTAAAAACCAAGTTATAACGAATATGGTGAGGAGGTTCAGGAGCATCAAGAAAGTGGTGGTCCCTCATGGACTGGTGATCTAAGTAAACTCTGCGCAACAAGTAATCATGAGGGCATATGTTAACATTAAAACGTCTCGCTAAGCAAGTAGCATAAATACCACCATGAATTTTTCCCTTAGTCCTATTAGTGTGCAGGCGGCGTGCAATGATAGCTCCCAAGTTATAAGTGTTGTCATTATAAAGTGAGCGGCGTAAAATGGCAAAGTCAGGTGCACATAGCGCACCACCTTGCTCTCTAGCAGTCAAGCATTTCCCTATGAATAAAGCAAAGTAATGAACAGAGGGAAACTGCAAGCTAATGGCTCGGGCTCTCGACACGCCCCTTGTCTCTCCCACAATTAAAGTGTGGAGGAAGCCCTCAAACTCCTCCGGTCGAGGCTCTCTGATTTCCCCATCAAAGGGAATCAAACATATCTCACAAAATTCAGCTAGAGGTATCTGATAATGTTCAGCATATAAATCAAAGCGCACCTCAGGGGGTTCGAGCTACTCAGAAAATGAAAGTTTTGCACAAAGGAATTTGTAAGGATGTGGTGCTGGTCACACTCATCTGTGAGGAAGTCAGTCAGTTCGGCATTTGCAACGAATTGCGCGAACTCTTGGTAGAATCCGGCTTCATTCATGAAGGCATTGTGCAGCCATTCGCACGGCCGAACCTCCGTCCAACGTGGGATGTTGAGGTCGCTGTCCGAGGAGTCCCCAAGGACTCCCTTGGCGTTCCGCTTCGAAGAACTCCTCCGGAAGATATTCATTTTCCTAAGAACAATTTTCTGAAAAAATTTGGGCCACAAAATGATATCAATAAAACTTCACAAGATTGATAGCAACTACTCATATGGATGTCTAGAGGCTATATCAAGCATTCAAACTACTTGGAACTCAAAGAATTCAACATGCAAGCTCATTTTCAGTAGCACCAAGAGCAGCTAGTTATGCAAAATATAATCCACTAGAGCAAAAACTAATTGGAGCAATGGGGGAGTCACATACCAAGGAGCAATATCCCAAAACAGTTTCGGAAACGGAGCTTCGAGCAAAGAGATCGAAAATTTCAGGTTTGTGAGCAAGAATGCGAGAGAGAGAAAGCTACCAGGAATTTTTGCTAGAGGTAAGAGACGAAGTGGGCTGAAGGGATAAGTGAGGGGGTCCCTGTGGGGGCCACGAGCCAACTGGGCACGCCAGGGGGGTGGCTCGCCCTGGTGCCTCGTGGACACCTGGGGCACCCGCCGGTATGATTCCAGTGCCAAAAATTCTTAAATATTATATAAAAATTCATATCAAAATTTTATTGCATTCTGAGCACTTTTATTTCTGGGCCATTTTTTATTGCACGGATAAATCAGAAAACAGGATAATCATGGCATTTTATTTTATTTAACTAAAAATAACAGAAAACAAAAGGTGGGTACAGAAGGTTGTTCTTACTAAATTCATCGACCACATGCCTCTCAAAAAGAATCCATTAATAAGGTTGATCAAGTCTTATTAACAAACCATTTCCGAGTGACATGAAACCGAAGAATTTTCGTATAACACTAAGTTACCTCAACGGGGATATGCATCTCCCCGATAATAAGAGTTTCATATTTCCTTTTAACAGTAGGAAGAGGGAGTTGAAAACTTCCAATAGTAATTGTCGGAGTCTTTACAATAACACGAATACCATTTACTTGAAATTATTTCTTCGGAAAGTGCACCGCATGTTCATTACCATTGATATGAAAAGTGACCTTGCTTTTGTTGCAATCAATAACAACCCCTGCAGTATACAAAAAGGGTCTACCAAGGATAATCGACATGTTGTCGTCCTCGGGCATATCAAGTATAACAAAGTCTGTTAGAATAGTAACATTTGCAACTACAACGGGCACATCCTCACAAACACTGATAGGTATGGCAGTTGATTTGTCAGCCATTTACAATGATATTTCAGTGGGAGTGAGTTTATTCAAATCAAGTCTTTTATATAAAGAGAAAGGCATAACACTAACAGCAGCCCCCAAATCACACAAAGCAGTTTTGACATAATTTTGTTTAATGGACCATGGTATAGTTGGTATTCCCGGATCTCCTAGTTTCTTAGGTACTCCATCCTTAAAAGAATAATTTGCAAGCATGGTGGAAATTTCAGCTTCAGGTATCTTTCTTTTATTTGTGACAATGTCTTTCATATATTTAGCATAAGGGACCATCTTTAAAATATCAATCAAACGAGTGCGCAAAAAGACTGGCCTAAGCATTTTAGCAAAGCGCTCAAATTCTTCCGCATCCTTTTTCTTAGATGGTTTAGGAGGAAAGGGCATGGGTTTTTGAACCCATGGTTCTCTTTCTTTACCATGTTTTCTAGCAACGAAGTCTCTTTTATCATAACGTTTATTTTTAGAAGGTGGGTTATCAAGATCAACAGCAGGTTCTATTTCAACATCATTATCCGGTTCTTTATCATTATCTGGTTGGGTATCCACATGAGCATCATCATTATTATTATCATCAGGTGGTTGTTCATTACCAGATTGTGTTTCAGCATCAGAAATAGAAACATCATTACTATCCTCCAAGGGTTTTTCTACCTCGAGCTCACTAGAAGTATGCAAAGTCCTATCATTTTTATTTTTATTTTTCTTTTTAGATGGACTAGGTGCATCAACATTAATTCTTTAAGAGTCTTGTTCAATTCTTTTAGGGTGACCTTCAGGATAAAGTGGCTCCTGAGTCATTCTACCTCCTCTAGTCATTACTCTAACAGCATGATCATTCATATTGTTATTCATTTCATTGAGCAATTCCCTCTGAGATTTAGCAACTTGTTCTAATTGAGTTTGAACCATAGATGCATGTTTACTTACACCTTTAACATCATTAGCAATTCTAAATAACAAGTCACTCAAGCGAGCAATCATGTAGGCATTTTGTTTCAATTGTATCATAACATTTGCATTGAAGTGATCTTGCTTAATAATATAATTGTCAAATTCATACAAGCATTGACTAGGAGGTTTGTTATAAGAAATATCACTTTCATCAAACTTTATAAGAGAATTTACCTCTACTACCTGTGGCGGTGTGTCAAGACCATGTATTTCTTCAATAGGTGGTAGATTCTTAACATCTTCAGCTTTAATACCTTTTTCCTTCATACATTTCTTTGCTTCTTGCATATCTTCAGGACTGAGATATAAAATACCCCTCTTCTTCGGAGTGGGTTTGGGCGGTGATTTAGGAAGTGTCCAATCATTATCATTCTTCAATATATTATTCAATGATTCCTCAGCTTGTTCAATAGTCCGTTCCCTGAAAACACAACTCGCACAACTATCTAGGTAGTCCCTAGAAGCATCGGTTAGTCCATTATAGAAGATATCAAGTATTTCATTTTTCTTAAGAGGATGATCAGGCAAAGCATTAAGTAATTGGAGAAGCCTCGCCCAAGCTTGAGGGAGATTCTCTTCTTTAATTTGCACAAAGTTAAATATTTCCTATAAAGCAGCTTGTTTCTTATGAGCAGGAAAATATTTTTCAGAGAAGTGATAAATCATATCCTGGGGACTACGCACACAACCAGGAGCAAGAGTATTATACCATTCCTTAGCATCACCCTTTAATGAGAAAGGAAATAACTTAAGAATAAAGTAATAGTGAATTTTTTCCTCATGAGCAAATAGGGTGGCTATATCATTTAATTTAGTGAGATGTGCCACAACGGTTTCAGTTTCATAACCATGAAAAGGATCAGATTCAACCAAAGTAATTAACTCGGGATCGACAAAGAATTCATAATCCTTATCAGTAACAAATATGGGAGAGGTAGCAAACTTAGGATCATATTTCATTCTCGCCCTCATAGATTTTTCTTTCATTTCAGCAAGTAGTTTTATAACTTCATCCGTATCATTACAAGCAAGAATGGCTCTAGCCGTCTCCCTATCAAAGTAATGTTCATCAGGTGTTTCAACTCTAGTAGGAGAGCTAGGCATAATAGGTGAATCATAATTCTCAAGAGTTTCAACATTTTCAATTTCTTTAGCTTTAGCAAGTTGTTCAGCAAGAAATTCACCAAGTGGCACAGCATTATCAAGCCTAGTACTAGCATCATCATGAGTATCATTCATAGAAGAAGTGGTATCATCAATAACTTGCGACATGTCAGAATTAATAGCATGTGGTGGTGTTGCAAGCTTACTCAAAACAGAAGGTGAATCAAGTGCAGAGCTAGATGGCAGTTCCTTACCTCCCCTCGTCTTAGAGGGAACGATCTTCGTCTTAGCGTCTTTCAGATTCTTCATAGTGATCAACAGATATAAATCCCAAGTGACTCAGCAAATAAAGCTATGCTCCCCGGCAATGGCGCAAGAAAAAGGTCTTGATAACCCACAAGTATAGGGGATCGCAACAGTTTTCGAGGGTAGAGTATTCAACCCAAATTTATTGATTCGACACAAGGGGAGCCAAAGAATATTTACAAGTATTAGCAGTTGAGTTGTCAATTCAACCATACCTGGAGACTAAATATCTGCAGCAGAGTGATCAGTAGCACAGTAGTATGATAGTTTGATAGCAGTAGCAATAAGAGTAAAAGTAGCTGTAACGGTAGCAGCAGTAGTTTTGTAGCAATTGTGACAGCAGTAGCAACAGTAGTAACTTAGCAAAGAACAATATGTGAAAAACTCATAGGCATTGGATCGGTGATTATGTTGGATAACTGTCGTAACCTAGGGCGACACAGAACTAGCTCCAATATATCAATGTAATGTAGGCATGTATTCTGTATATAGTCATACGTGCTTGCGATAAGAACTTGCATGACATCTTTTATCCTACCCTCCCGTGGCAGCGGGGCCCATAAGGAAACTAAGGGATATTAAGGCCTTCTTTTAATAGAGAACCGGAAGAAAGCATTAACACATAGTGAATACGTGAACTCCTCAAACTACGGCAATCACATGAAAGAATCCCAATTATTGTCACCTTGGGGTATGCGGATCATAACACGTAGCAGGTGCGTATAACTTGTAAGATCGGATCAAGAACACAAATACATTCATGAAAACATAAAGGGTTCAGATCTGAAATCATGGCACTCGGGCCCTAGTGACAACATTAAGCATAGCAAAGTCATAGCAACATCAATCTCAGAACATAGTGGATACTAGGGATCAAGCCCTAACAAAACTACCTCGATTACATGATAAATCTCATCCAACTCATCACCGTCCAACAAGCCTACGAAGGAATTACTCACTCCCGGCGGTGAGCATCATGAAATTGGTGATGAAGGATGGTTGATGATGACGATGCCGGAAGATCCCCCTCTCCGGAGCCCCAAACGGACTCCAGATCTGGCCTCCCGATGAAGAACAGGAGGTGGCGACGGCTCCGTATCGTGAAACGCAATAAAACTTCCTCTCTTATTTTTTTCTCTGGAATTGTGAATTTATAGGCCAGAGATTAGGGTCAGCGGAGCCACGTGGGCCCCACGAGCCACCAGGGCGCGCCTGGGGGGGTGGCGCGCCCTGGTGCCTCGTGGGCACTGGGTGGCCCCCCTCCAGGGGGTCTTGGTTCTAGTATTTTTTATTTATTCCATAAAAAATCTCCAAAAAGTTTCATCCAATTCCAAGAACTTTTATTTCTGCACAAAAAACAACACCATGGTAGTTCTGCTGAAAACAGCGTCAGTCCGGGTTAGTTCCATTCAAATCATGCAAATTAGAGGTCAAAATAAGAGCAAAAGTGTTTGGAAAAGTAGATACGATGGAGACATATCAGAGGTCGAAAAGAGGATCCACAATGGCATAATCGCCTGTATAAAGGCAAGGCATCCACAAAGATGTTTGTACAAGCACCACAGTGCACGATGGCACTGGCATCAGAAAGAGTTTTGGATACCAAGTTATTACAAGTCACTCATCGGGCTACAGACTTAACATAGTGTTTTTCTGAAATCCTACTGCAAAAGAGGGAAGAGCCGGTGTGTGCCAAAGTTAACGATGTTGGCGGCTCAAGAAGCGCTTGGTCCCGGCTCTTCACGGTTGCCGTCATCCTCTGCCCCTTCCTGGCTTGTGGATTCGTCGATCGACCACTGAATGGAGCGCAAGGCTTAAAACATTGCATCGGCGGAAATCATGGAAGAAGGATCAACTTCAGGAGCAAAAGATTGCTTATGCGCACGAGTAAGAGCCACCGGTTGAGGGTTTGGCGGCTCAATCCCCTCGTTATCTTCTGTATATCCGGCCTGGTACCTGGACAAGTCCGCCTCTTCGGCAATGGCAGTGGCGGCAACTCGGGTTTCCTTTATGCAGCGTCTGAAGTCCTTCTCAGTAAATGGGGTGTCATCTACATTGAATTCCGGATACCCGCCCACAATCTGAGACGGATCTAGTTCTGGCATGTAGGCTTTGGCACGAGCAAGAACTGTCAGAGCACCAGCGCGACAAGCTGCCTTTTTCCATTCTTCAAACCACTTAGGCACAATTGACAGTTCCTTCAACATGTCAGCAATCAACTGTGGCGGTGTCTTAGTATTTTTCGCAGCCATTATGCAACGGGAGCCACCTATGTGCAGCTACTCCACGAAGGTATAAACCACCTTCAATTTCACCAGTGGCTGCTGCACAAGGGTTTGGTTCTTAAGGCATTCAAAGATAAATGTGCGCGATCAGTCAAGCCGGCTTAGCATATTAAGTTGGTATAATTGACTCATGGCAGTCTTGTTACTTACCGAAGATGGCTTTGCACATGGTTGTGATATGGCCCTTTAGAGTGGTTTGCTCTTGAGTTACCGGCTCAAGTTTGGCCTCGGCCTCTTCAGCACGTGCAGCTAGGGTGGCTCTTTCAGCCTCGGTTTCTTTCAAGGTGCTCCTCACAAGGAGCAAGGACTTGGTGGCTTCTGCAGATACTTCTTCAGCTTCTTTACGCAGATTTTTCTCCTTCCTTGCTTCCTTCCGGAAGAAGGAAGCCTGAGCCTCCACTTGATTCAGCATGTCCTACAAGGCAGTTTCAGTTATACATCATATAAGCATGTCCCGAGCCGCCTTTCCGGTCGACCCGGCACATGGGGCCTACGTGTTTCAGCGCTTCATCTACAACAGCAAGTCCCATGAAGATGCAGGCATTCCACATGGCACTTGGGGGCTAATGCATAATTCGATCTATCTTACTAGATATGGAGACCCGCCCGTCATAGTATGGCAAGCCGGACTGTGGGGTCACCGATTGAGGTTATGCATGCAAGATAAAAGTTTTGAAGTCCCAGGTCATCATCTGATAATGACCCGGCCCTTGGGGGCTACATATATATATGTTTCATGGCAGAAGGCGCAAGTTACCTCGTATTTCCGCTTCAATGAAGAACTCATTGCAATTTATGTGTCCCGGCTTTCAGACAGCCTTGTCAGCACAGCTTGGTGCAGGGCATTGGCATCTTGATCTTCGAAGGCAGAAAAGTCAAGAGCCGTTTTCCCCTTGTTCTTAAGCAGTGGCTTAGCCTTGGCAGGAACCTTGGCAAGAGCAGTGGAGGCTTCCGGTGGAGTAGTTTGCCGCTCACTGGTCACCACCACTTCATCTTGAGCCGGGGCCGCGGGCTGCTCTTCGGGTTGTTCTTCTGTTAAAATTTCTCTCTCCTGAGCAATAGGAGAGGAAGCGTGAGCCGGGCTCGCAATAGTGTCTTGGAGCGGCGGGCTGTTATGAAACACCGGCTCGTCCTGGATGTCCAGGGTGGCTGCTGTCTCTTGCTGGGAAGGACCTGTTGGAATAACCGGGTCAGATGACCCGGCGGCGGCGGTTTTCTTCTTAATGGCCTTGGCGCTGTACGAGGAACAAAGTTATTTAGTTACAAGGTAACAGGCAAGAAATCGTTATGTGATACAGGAATAATCAACGTGCTTACCCCGGGTTAATGTTGAAAGTCGGCGCCTGAGTAGCGCTTGACTTGTCCGAAGAAGGGGACGTCTGATAGGCCGAGTCATTTAAATGTAAGGGTTCCTTGAAACGACCAGCTAGAGGAAAAGAGGGAGTTGGACTAAGAAGCACCTCTGTCCGCGCTCTACGGGATGGCGGCTCATTTGGAAGCCTGCCACTCAACTCTCCTTCACTACTCCGGGTCTTCCTTTTGGAGGTTCCGGCGTGCTGTGTTTTCTTCAAAAGAAATTTGGGATCCAAGTGAGCATCTTGATGTGAAAAAGGGACTTTACGGATGGTAACCTGGGGTTTCCTTCGGACTTTGCGGATTACAGCCCGGGTTTTCTTTCGAACATGTATTGGGCAGTCAGAGTCAGAGGAGATCAAAGTTACCTCTGGCTCGACGGTGTGGCTAATTTTAGCTTCTTCCTGTGAAGAGTCGGCATCAGCAAGCTGATTAAAAAGGCAGCCAAGGGAGTCAAGTTCTACCTCATTGTCTTCATCATCATCTGGGTCTTCCTCATCACTTTCCCGAGGAGGAGTAGGGTCTTGAACTTCAACCCGCCACCAATCATCATTCTCCTGTATCATGACGGAATGATGAAATTGGGACAAGGATAAAACAGTACTAGCAAAATGAAAAGTGACAAAGGCGGCTTACCTCAGGAGCTGTGTTGTTGGCGTAGAATGGGGCAAGTCCCACTAACTTGATGTCATCCCTTGTTTCACCAAGAAGTTTCTTGGCAAATTTCAAGACGTCTTTCTCCTAGAGATTAACCCGGCTAAATCGAAGTGGGTCTTCGTGGTGGCCGGTGTAAGTATGCATAAGCCGGGTCCTAAGGCTGAGTGGATGAATTCGCCACTCAACCCATGTCCGGGTCAGATCAATGCTGGTGAGACCATGAGCAATCAATGCATTCATCTTTGGGTACAGGGGCTCCAGACTTTCCCTCTCTTCCCTGGAAGCAAGACCTGGGAAGGCTGCATTAGCAGCAAGCCGGTTTGCCCTGTAACCCGGCAGTGGGTGTTGCCCTTCGGGGGAGGTGTCCTTGCAGTAAAACCAGGTTTTATGCCACCCTTTGGGGTGGCTGGCCGGCTTGGCATTGGGGAAGACTATGTTCATCCGTCGTTGGATAGAAATTCCACCAAGTTCAATACTTGGACCATCCTTATGTTCTGTTTGGCGGTTCAAATAGAAGAATTCCCGAAACAAGCTAATGGACGGCTCAAGCTACAGATACACTTCACAGAATACTTGGAACTGGCACAAGTTGAAGATGGAGTTGGGGGCCAAATCTTGAGGCCTGATGTTGAAAAAATGCAATACATCCCTGAAAAACTTCGAGCCGGGAGGACGAAAACCCCTTGAAACATGATCAGCAAATATGATGATCTCGTTCTGTCCGGGTTGAGGATGAATTTCTTCTTCAGGGGCTCGCCATGCGATCATTTATTTAGCCGGCAATAGCCTGGAATCTACCAGGGCTTGCAGACTGAGCTCCGACATGCTGGACTTTGCCCAGTTGATGATCTCAGGTTTGGGAGCCATTGATTCAGCTGTTATGGAAAAGAAAAAGGATGTCATAAGCCGACAAACATGAGCTCTTTGATTTAATATACAAGGTGCATACGAGCCGGCGATTGAGATGTTTTGCCGGGTTATGAAGGGGGATACGAATAAATTCCGGGTCAAGATTTTTGACGAAGATAAGCTGGTAAAATACTTGGCATGAATTTTTGCAAGTGTTAACAGGACATACGCTACGAGTCAGCAAACAAGTCTCTATTGGATAAGAAAATTTTACGGATCTGAGAAATGGATAAAAATGAAAAAGTAAAAACTAGGTATGTTCTTCGCGTTATGAGATGAAAGGCAATGGAGTCTATCTAAAGCAGTACAACAGATCTACCAAAAAGGAAAATGCTGCAGAGCGGTTGTTTGAACTAAAGACGTAAGGGACCAAAAGCATTTTGGATCTACGGTGGCTGTGGTGAAGAACACAAAAAAAAGAGTGATGAACTAATAGCAATGGCGGAGGAGAAGCTCACAGATCTGGGGGCCGAACTTGAGGTCTTCAAGGTGCGGCAAATGCGGCCACGTGATGATGAATGGCTTCGGCGACGAGGAGGAGACGCGACGAGGTGCTGGCTCCGGCGGCGATGAGCTCGAACGGGTGCGGCGACGTCGTAGAAGAGAAGAAGATGAAGAGCAGTAAAAGTAGAATGGGGAAGGCACCGGTCTATTTATAGGCACGGCGGGCCGAAGCGGAATACGCGAAAATCCAGGCGACGCAGTAAATTTCGGCCATGGGCTCCTCGATTTTCGTGCCTGACAGGACAATACGAACCCACTCAAAGATTCGATATGATGTCATTTCCGGATTTTGTGGAGGTGGAGTGTGACATCATGAGGAAAAAGAGATGAAAAGTGTCAAGTCTGAAGACAGAAAGAATGACCCGGCGTTTGTTTAACCCGGGAAGTTATGCCTGATAAGGATGGTGCTCCGAAAGGCCGGCTTGCGAAGCAATTTGTGGATTTACTTCCCTGTTAATGGTTTGTTTTGTTTTTCAGGATGGAGTTTAACATGAATAAATTCAAGTCAAACTGAGGGCTAATGTTGGGGATATTTCCTAGCATGTAGACCCGGCAGGATGATAACCCGGCCTTAGAGCAGACTCAGGGGTCATCTCACTGTAGGGCTAAAAGATACTCGACAGGCCGGCTTGATGAAGGCCCAGTAGGAAAGGCCGGCTCAGACTGTGGGCCGGCTCAAGAAGAACATGAACGGCTTAAAGGTTGTCTTGGAGAATAAGTAGGAAAGAATAGGAGACGGGTCAGGATGACGACCCGGACTCTCATGTAATCTAGGGTTTAGCCTGTACATATAAAGGGGAGCCCGTAGGAAAGAAAGACTAAGTTGCAATCCCTCGAAAGCTAGGTTAGCGATTCCGCATCCTTGTAATCGAGATCCACAGCAATATAATCAAGCAGGACGTAGGCTTTTACCTCCACTGCGAGGGGCCGAACCTGGGTAACTCTGTGTCTTCTCGTTTTGGATCAACCCCGTTAAGCTTCCACGCACGTGCGATGGCCTCATCTCCAAGTCCTTTCACAAGGGCATCTGCCGTGTCAAAACCATGACAGTGGCCCATTTACATGGCGGATCGTTAATAGGCCGAAAGTCAGCACGGGTCATAATTGCGCCGACCTACTACATGGGCCTTTAACAGGCCGAAAGTGCTGGCGGGCTGGATTTGTGTCATCGAGAATATGGGCCGTTAATAGGCCCGATGTGACGTCAGGCCACATATGGCCCATGGGCTGCGTCGACCGTTAACAGGCCGAAAGTCAGACCTGGCCAAAAATGGCCCAATTCCATCACAGTCTGTTTATGGGCTGAAAGTTTCATTGGGCCACAAATGGGCCCAAATGTAGCAGGACCTTAAACAGGCCGGAAACATACCAGGCTGTAATTGGACCCAAATACATAGTGGACTGTTAACGGGCCAGAAGTGACCATGGGCCGCAATGATGAGAAATCCACAACGGGCCGGTGACGGGCTGATTTGACACTATTCGAATGGGCCTTACCTGCAAATGGGTCGTGTGCAAGCATGCCGTTAATGGGCCAGCCCGCTAACTTTGATTGGGCCGGCCCTTTTAACCTAAATCGGCCACTGTTGGGCCGTGCCACATGTCACTGTTCCATAGGTGCGTATCGTCCAATGGATGGATGACATCTGTCGCGACGACGAGCTGACATGTGGTTCCGTTGGCGAATGAGAATTTTATACGTGGAAAATCGCCATTGATCAGGGTTGTTAACGGGTTATCGGATCCAAACCCGCACCCAATAGCTTAACGGCGACCCATTACGGTGGATGCCACGCGTCGGTTACCCTTGACAAAAACACTTCCATGACGCGCCATTTATCGTCATGGAAGTGGACACTTCCGTGATGATAATTTGAGTATTGTCATGGAACACTTCTACGACAACACATGTATGACTATCTTGATTTTGTCATAAAATCATCACGGATGTACATGCATGACAGAAAACGTGACCTACTGTGACAAACACGTATCATCACGGAAGTGTTTATTTTGTAGTGTCTCCTAGGCCAATATTTGATGTGAGGCCCAAGAAGATAAATCTTCTGCCAGTGCCTTCAATGCCCAAAGTTGGCAAAAGCATCAGGAGACCCAAGTTTGACAACACTGCATTCTTTGGAGAGAAGAATTTCTTCATAGGCGAGTCACCTTATGACTCAGCCAAGATAAGGCGTCAGCGCTTCTGGACCAAGACGCAGATGAATTTATATTCCTCTCTGCTCTTCGACAGGAACAAAGTCTTCCCGCATCGCCATATTCCTCATGTGGATATGGAGTCACTTCCATGCTTCAGGCCAGTATTGGCTGTTCTATATGATGCTGGGTTGCTAAGTCTTTGCACTGACGTATGTGACTGGAATGAAGAGCTCGTTCTTCAATTTTATGCAACACTTCACTTATCTGGTATAGCGACCCGACCCAATACAGTCAAGTCTCTGTGCTATCTGTGTCATCCCTGGATCAGTATGCTGGCACACACAGCACTTCGATGAAATACCATAACATCACATGTAAAATAAATACCGTAGATCCACAGTATACCTTATTTATCACAGCAGAAACAAATCAATAAGGGTGTGGAGTCCCATCAACGCCAACGGCAAGTTGAGTGTAGACCGTAACCCTACAACGTAACTCTTACTCGTCGTAGAAATACCTGCAACATGATACATTGCAGCCGTGTAGGTCAGTACATTGAATGTACCAGCAAGATCACAATAGAAATCAGATGGAAAGTCTATTCTATATGCAATATGGCTTTGTGGCTCTGTGTCTGAGTTTGTTTGTTTTTTGTGTAAAAGTTGGTTCTATTTTCCCTACAACAAAGGAATATCAGGAGCCTTCACTACAGAGTTATCTACTATGACATGGTTCCGCCAACCGATGTCTCATAGCCCATAACTATTATAAGTTGCCCATAATTAATTATCAGTCCGGTGTTGAGAGTTCAGAGATAGATCCAAGTCCAGGGGCTCAAACTGTCCGTAACCAGGGACACGGCTAATGGATTAGGTTTAAACTCTGCAGAGTGTTGTGCACTTTACCCACAAGATTCGATCCCTCCGTTTAAGTCCTCGCACTTCAGAGTGTTTCAGAACAGGACGATCGAAACATGATCTTCTGAAGAGTTTCTCTGACCACCATCCAGTGCCCATCCAATCCTACCATTCTACTACATCTACTAGCACTGTCCCAGCCAGAGTCACAACTAAGGTCAACCAAGCCAGAGCCCATATTGACTTGTGGCTGCACAGGTAAGCTTCCGGGCATGAAGTATTCTTCCATCTCTTTGAGCCTAGGTGAAGCTTTCTGCAAGATGTCATGGCGCTTCCGCATGAATCCCGGGGTCAACCACTGGATTCCCCAGGGTGCCCGTCAAACCATCCTCCACCCAGAGGTATATTGAATTCTTGTCTCGAGTCTTGAAGTCTTGAGGTCTTGAAGATGCAGGCCTTGAAATTGCCATCTTGAAGTTGTCATCATTGACGTAGAGTCCTCCTTCTCACACCACTCACGAGCACTCATACCAATCTCCATCTACTGAAGCATAGCATTAAAAATAAATAACATTCCCGGGGTTTAGTATCAGGGGTGTGGGTTCCTACCTCATGCTTCTACTCAACTACAAGATTCAATATACTAGTGGAGGAAAAAGTTGGAAAGGTGACACTAAATGCAATTAAAAAACATAGGTATGAACATATGGCCAAAGTGAACTTGCCTGGTATAGTTGATGAAGTTTTATCGCTCTCAGAAATAACTTGATAGAACTATTCGTCACTCTCTGATGAAATCTATATTAATCAAACATTGCATTCATATAAGCAATCACATCTAGCAAGCATTTCTAGCAATCAAAATGACAATCAACAAAGAAATAAGGAAAACACTAATGAAATCAAAGAAAACCAAATAAAATCCAAATAAAACTTCAAAAGAAAACTATAGAGAAACTACTAAAGAAAACTCTACACAACAACAAAATATAGTTTTGTCCTAAGTAAAAACTTAACAGTAAAGAAAAGACTAAACAAATAAATAAACAGAAAAGAAAACACTAAACTAGTAAATAAACAGAAAGTATTTTATAATATTTTTCATTAGCAAAAGGAATCAACTAAAAAGCTTTTATAAAACTCAAATTATGATCAAAACAATATTAACTTAGAATTAAATCAAAAAAAATTCAACTAATAATACAAATTGTTTCTGATCTAAATTAAAGTTAACAAAAATAAAATTTATCCAACTACAATTTTCATAAAGTATTTTTGGTAAAAACTTTAAAAGCAAAAGAAAGAAATCAAACAATTTTGGAGTTCAATGCTACTGTTTTTGAATCTGTTTAAAACAAAACTAAATAAATTTTATAAATTAATTTCTTTAAACCACTAGATAATCAATTTCATTAGAAACCAATAGCAAAAGGAATTAATTAAAAATAAATTTTTGAATAGGATTTATGCCCTATTTGGTGTTTGAAGCAAATTTGAGCAAATTCAAATTTAAACTGTTAAACATGACCAAACTTCGCATCTACAGAAACTACATAAAACTATTGATCTAATGCAAAAAGAATCACTCAAATTGGATCAAAAACATAAAAGATATTGAATTTCTAAAAACAGAACGAAAAAGAACAGAAAAGAAAACAGAAAAGGAAAAAGGCTACGGGGCGGCTAGGTGCTACGTGGCGCAACCCCATTGGCTAAACGCATGCATGACAGGAGCTTACGGGCGAACGCCCGATCTATAACAGAAAAGGGTTCGCGACTAAAATAAAAAAAACAAGATCTAATCTCGGGAGTTGATTACAGATCCAACGGAGGAGAGGGGGTACGATGCTCACAACGGCGGCGACGAACTCCAGCGACGGCGTGGGCTTCGGTTGTCGACGGGGACGGCGCTCCGATAGGTCTCCAGCGAAGGCGAAGGTGGCGGACGACGTGGACGAGGGCGGCGCATCGAGTGGTGGTGGAGGTAGGGCTTGGGGGTGGCTGTAGGCGGCGGTGTGAGCGGCGGCGAGCGGCGGCAGTGGCTAACTACGGTGAGCAATAACGGTGGCGTCGAGGCATCGAGAGAGGGGGAGTAGGGGGAATCGAACGAGGGGAGCACAGGCTTTATAGGGCAGGGTTTCTTGGGCAGGAGGTGCTCCAGATCGGCAAGAGATCGGGGTGCAGCGGCGATATCCGGCGAGAGGGAAAGGGATCAGGCAGGGAGGAAGGTGAGCGCGGGCGAGGTGGGAGCAGTCGGTGTGGCCCGGTGTCAGAGAGAGAGAGAGGGATCCGATCGGATCGGATGGCCGATCTGATTGGGATTCGGTGCGGGGTGGATTCGGGCCAGATCGGCTAGGTGGGCCGCGCGCGCTGGGTTTCCCTTTAAAAGAATTTTCCTATTTTTGAAATAACACAGAGAAGAGAAATACAATAAAGAAAACAAATAAAATTTTACCTAGACATATTATATATCAAAGTTTGCAAAAAAGCACAAAGAATAAGTTGAACTATTTGTCAAGTTCAAATAGAGTCTACAAAAATTCATAAAAATCAAATAGTGCTACTGTTGCAATAAAAACCAATAAAAATCATTTTTAAAATACCAAAATGATTTCAAATTTATTTACTCCCAATTTTATATTAAAGGGAATCATTTTACCCTTCATTTCCATATATTTAGTATATAGGAGAAAATAATTTGAATAAAAACTTAATAAAGCAAAATTCAAATAAATCTAAGAAATAGTTATTAAATTTAATTCAAATATTTTTCAAACCACTTTGAATTGGTTCCATAATTCCTTTTCCACATTTATTTTTAATATTTGAAGGTGTCCTATTACCTTCTCTCTTTATTTATTTTTGAAATACATGGAAAAGATTTTTGAAACCCATATGGAGTATTTTCAAAAGTGGCTCTAATGCCATTTTGAAAGTGATCTCATTACTTCTCACTCTATTTCAAACTTGAAGAAGTCATGTTATCTTCCCTCATGAAAAATCCTTGAGTGGCATGAAGTTTCTGGTTTGAAATATTTTCAAATGGAATTCAAATCTTTTTCAAACCCCTTTTCATAACTTTATTGGAAGAAGTCATATTATCTTCACTCTAGGGTTTTTGTTGAAATGAATTTGAATTCATGGGAATCCAAATGGAATGATGAAAGTTTTGGGAAAGTCCTTTTATTCCCACTCATTTAACTTTCAAAAAATTTCAAATTTCCACTCAATTTCACACAATCAATCACACAACAATCAAACAAACAATCATAATTATTTATTTAATATAACATTCCAAAATTTAAAATTTTGGGATGTTACAAACTACCACCCTTAAAATGAATCTCGTCCTCGAGATTCAGAGAGGCTAGAAAGAAGGTTAGGTTCGGGGGTCTTCTTGAAACTCTATTGGTCATCACAAAGTCTGGGGTGCTACCACCCTTAGAAGCATGGTTACGGTTCCAACAAAACTCATGTACTCCATCCTTTGGGGTTGACGGTGTCGGTCTTCTCGTATTCTTCGGGATAACTCCTTCACTGGTGCTCTTCCGGTAAAGGTATATCCTTTTTCTCAAAATCCTGAGTCCTTTCCTCAAAATAAGGTCCTTCCGAGACTGGGTCTTCTTGGCTGATAGGTCTGTCGCCAATGCTAAACAACTATCAAAAATCTCATGGTGGTCAACAATTACAGGTTTCTCCTACAGGAAAATTGGTCTGGGTTGAATCTCACCGTATAACCTACGATAGGCAACGGTTGCCAGTACATGGATCAATTGTCTTACCATTCTAAGGTTTAAACAAGGTTTTGACATCGTCGTCTCTCTACTATGGGTAAGTCACTCTAGATTTACCATTCCAAATGGCAAGATTGAATGATAAGAGTAAGTCGGTATGGTGATCAATCCATTCCGCACCCAAATCATTACCCTGTATAAGGTTTAGCGAATCTCGCATTTCTAACACTCAGGCATTCTCACAAGCATTGCAGAATTTCTCTTGTCCTCGAACTGTGTTTAGGTAAATCCATTGATTCTGCAAGCTGAACAAATAATCCATCGTTTCTTCACAACTCTCGGGTTTTCGTATCCTCCTATGTAGCGTCTGCTGATGAAATCATAATTTCTTCCAAATTTCTTCCTTCAACAAGGTAGTGCTTGCTCTTGATTAACTCCGGGGCTTGTGGGTTACGGGCCCACTTCAACACTTGTACGGTTTTAACTCATCCTTGGAGTTACTACTGTTTCATATTCCAACATTACACCTTCTTTAAATCCATTGGTACTTCATTCCTTAATTCTCTTGGGATAACCATCATAATGAAAACAAAACTCCAACATATTTTGTCCAAACTCCACCCTATGGAACAACATTTTCCTTTCCATTGGTCTAGTGTTCACACATGGTATTACCACCTTTAAAACGTATTGCACAAATCCATCCATAGACCATATTTCTCATATCCTCAAAAATGGTTAAAATCTTTGTTCATAGAGTAACAACTCATACAATTCAACATATGAAATCATGACACATTAATTTTATTGATTCATGAATTCTTTACAATCTCTAAGACTTCCATTACATAACTCAACTCCACATTCTCAATGAAAATAAAAAAGCGTTCTACATTTATTGCATTCTTTATTCCAGTATCAAAATCTCAACTACTCAACTTCAAGCTTTCCTTGGTTCTGAACATTCTCTGGAAAAATGCCCTACTTCCTTGCAACGTAAACAAATGACGTCAGACAAATCCAGGGGCTTCCTGGTGATTATCCTGGCCCCTTGGGGTCTTGGCTCCTTTCCTGGGCACATAGTGGCGTAGTGACCTGTATCCTTGCACTTGAAACATGTGATATGACTCCGGTCCTTCCGTGCAGGAATTGGGCGGTTCCTGGTATATTTTCTCTTCTTCTTCCTAGATGTCTTCATACTGATCAGGGCTCCTAATTCCTGTGGGTTATACTCAAATTCCACTGTCTGGAACTCTCCCAGATACTCTTTACTCTCCTTCGGGCAATTCTGAGAGATATGTCCTTCTTCTCCACAGGAATAGCATGCCTTGGTGCAGTGTTTGATTGGTTTGTCTTCAGGTGTATCTTTAACTTCTTCCTTCATCATAGGTACTTCCGGTTGGTTACAGAGAGCTTCTTTCATTTTTCTTTCTATTGCCAGATGATTTGCTGCACCTTGGGGTAAATGTGGCACTGAGCTGGGTAATGAGTAGTTCCTTCACACAAGAAACATGTCACCTGCCTAGTTGGGCATTCTTTCTCTGGGTGATTTCCTTCACAATGCGGGCATCCATCCTTGTGTTCTTCCTGGGTGTGTCCTATTTCTCCGCATATCTTGCAGGCACAAGGTTTCTTTATCGGGTTATCACAGTGCTTCCGGATAAGACGGGATCTTAACAGAGTCTTCTTGAATTCCTCCCAAGTTTTTGCTCCATTACATCCTTGTATGGCTTGATGCATTTTCCACCAGGTTGCAGCACTTTTTGTAAAGTACTGAAGAGCGTATTGAACCTCATACTTCCTTGCAACCAAATTGTTCCCGGAGTGATTCTCCATGTTCTGAATCCATAGCTCTGCCTCCGGCTGAGTCATCGGTCCCCATCTTCATTCATCATCTATTGGGTCCAACGGTTTTGGGATGAGATACGAGAGAAGGATAGAGAGAGATACACACAATACAAACAATATTGTTTTTAAAATAGGTTTTATTTGTTGCTGTCGGAAAACACACACAAAAGACAGCTCACAAATCATCGCATCTATCAGGAGTATACATCAGGGGTTTTGGTCTTCTAAAGGGTCATATAAATCATGGAATTCTTCAGGATCTTCAATTCCTTCGAGTCTTCGGAGTCTTCAACCGTTGTAGCTTCAATTCTTCTAATGCATGGTGAAATCTTCTTTCACTCTGAATTGGCCAGCAGTTGTCCGATATCTTGTCCTTCTCAGAGTTGTCTCAGTTGATCCTCCGTGTGGTCAAAAGGGAAAGGGGTATTTTCTAACTATTTTGAGGCAAGAGGGAGTATTTGATAAAGCTCAAAAAAGATGAGAAGTAAAGGATCTTTTTGAAAATAAAGTTTTAGAGATATCCTGTCCTAGGGCTTTCCAGTTTCTAGGGTCACGTCCTACAGTCAACATATCCTCTGATACCATCTCTGTAGCAACTCGACCCAATACGGTCAAGTCTTTGTGCTATCTGTGCCATCCCTGGATCAGTATGCTGGCATACATAGTACTTCGATGAAATACCATAACATCACATGTAAAATAAATACCGTAGATCCAGAGTATACCTTATTTATCACAGCGGAAACAAATCAATAAGGGTGTGGAGTCCCATCAACGCCAACGGCAAGTTGAGTGTAGACCGTAATCCTACAACGTAACTCTTACTCATCATAGAAATACCTGCAACATGATACGTTGCAGCCGTGTAGGTCAGTACATTGAATGTACCGGCAAGATCACAATAGAAATCAGATGGAAAGTCTATTCTATATGCAATATGGCTTTGTGGCTCTGTGTCTGACTTTTTTTTGCGTAAAAGCTGGTTTTATTTTCCCTACAACAAAGGAATATCAGGAGCCTTCACTACAGAGTTATCTACTATGACATGGTTCCGCCAACCGATGTCTCATAGCCCATAAGTAATATAAGTTGCCCACAATTAATTATCAGTCCGGTGTTGAGAGTTCAGAGATAGATCAAAGTCCAGAGGCTCAAATTGTCCGTAACCGAGGACACGGCTAATCGATTAGGTTTAAACTCTGCAGAGTGTTCTGCACTTTACCCACAAGATTCGATCCCTCCCTTTAAGTCCTCGCACTTCAGAGTGTTTGAGAATAGGACGATCGAAACATGATCTTCCAAAGAGTTCCTCTGACCACCGTCCGGTGCCCATCCAATCCTACCGTTCTACTACATCTGCTAGCACCGTCCTAGCCAGAGTCAATATTGGGTTCTATGGTAGGGTGCGTTGACTGCAAATTAAAAATTCCTACGCACAGAACAACCAGGAACATGCTACGGGAATGGATCATGGATCGTTACCACTAGACGCATAGTGCCGTGCAGCGGAAGTAGAGTTGAGGCAGCATGTCTCCGGAGTCGTCTCCTCCTCATCGATCTCCCACGTAGCCGATCGGATCCCACGAACAGGTTCGCCAGAGCAGCGCAAGTGCACCGCCTCTAACAGTATCTGCGCGTGCAGGAGGAACATCGTGCGGCGGACTGCTAGGTCCGATCACACAACCGGCGGCGAGTGGAGGTGGCTACTTGCAACACATGCAAATCCCTAGTGACGGCGCCAAAGCGATCAACCAAATGAGTGTCCCGCACCTCCACTATATATAGGCATCCGTCACGGGCTGAACACTTGGGCCTCGCATGGATCCTAAAGCCCAAAGTCCGTTCGGCCTGGATCCGAGTCCGAGTAGGATCACATCTGACTCGTGGAGTCGGTTCCAATCTCACAGGTTCCTTCCCTTAAGCGCGCGACCCCTTAGGTTCAAGTCGACTCGGTCACAAGTTGGATAACCTCTGACCTGCTCGGTTGGTAGCGGCCTCTAGCAAAGCGTGCGGACCACCAAGTAGACAATGAAGCTGGTTATGCGAACTTGTACATCACACTTCTGTTCCCTTTGCCACACGATATATGTTGTCGGGCTCAAGGCGAGTCTGTCATCCTTGTGCTAGCCCGACCTCTTTCTCATTCCAGTGATGCCGACCACATACTGGATTATCTCATAATCCTGTCGCATGGCCATTCTTATCTTGGTCGGATCACATGAGGGGCCCAGAGTATATCTCTCCTGATCGGAGGGGCAAATCCCATCTTGCTCGACCATGTCTCGCAACATGGGTCTGGACAAGCCTGAAACCTACCTTTATAACTATCCGGTTACAGAGTAGCGTTTGGTCGGCCCAAAGCAGGTATGTCACCATCCCGAGTACATGCGCCTGCTCAGGTCTTAGGACATAGAACGTATGTTGTATTAGAGACTCACAGATGGCATATCGCTGCGTCTCATAGTTGGGTCTGTCCGACTCGGGCCTTATCTCAACTCGGATCCGACCAGATCCTTCCGAGTCCATATTATTCGGCTAGCATCCAATGCTCCATGGCTAGTGAGACTGAGCCATCGACCGTGTCATATGCTAGTCTAGTCGGCTGCGCGTCCACACAGCCCTTTCGACTAGGGACCTTTTAGGACAGTCATCATACAATGCATAGTCCCACAAACAAGTCACATACTTGCTGATACACATCATTGATAACGTCCAAGGACTATCTTTATTCATAAACACATAGGAAATATCATCATAAATGATTGCCTCTAGGGCATATCTCCAACAGTCACAACTAAGGTCAACCAAGCCAGAGCCCATATTGACTTGTGGCTGCACAGGTAAGCTTCCGGGCATGAAGTATTCTTCCGTCTCTTTGAGCCTGGGTGAAGCTTTCCGCAAGATGTCATGGCGCTTCCCCATGAATCCCTGTAGCGACCCGACCCAAATGGATCGGAGTCTCTGTGCTTAAGTGTCATCCCTAGATCGGTATGCTGACACACACAGTACTCGAGGATTTATAACAGAGTTCAATCACACACTTTATTACATCGAGGTCCTCAAAAGAGTATTTATTACATAAATATGGCTGAAGGCCAACTAAATAAAATAACTGCGGAAGCTTCGAAGGTAAATGAGTCCATCAACTCCACGACAAACTGAGTGCAGAACAACGACCTATCGCACATTAATCCTCGTCGGAAAACTCTGCAACATGAGACGTTGCAGCCGTGTAGGTCAGCACATGGAATATGCTGGCAATTTCACACCATAGAATAATAATGAAAATGTCTATCTCTATATGCATATTTGGATGTGGAGGCTCTAGGTTAAATTTTGCATAAAGCTAATTTTTCCCTACAACAAAGGAATAAATCTTTATTTACTACCAAGTTTATGCCATTATTGAGGTGGTTCCTACAATTCAATCCCTTAACCAAAATTTTCAATAACCCAATTCATTAATTAAATAAAGTGATGAGATCAACCAATAATTCACTTCTAGATACTCAAACTTGTCCATAACCGGGGACACGGCTAATCATGATTAGTTTTTACACTCTGTAGAGGTTTGCGCACTTTTCCCCACAAGACTCGACCACCTCCATGATCGGAAGATCGAGACATAGTCTTTCAGAAGCATTTCCCCTTAACCCTGGGTAGACCGGTACACCTACATTCCCCTACATCTGCTAGCCTACCCGGAAAGAGGTCACACAACTTACTCAACTATGCTAGAGCCCATAATGGCTTGTGGCTGCACACGGAAGTTTCTAGTCATGAAGTGTCGTATGATCCCTTTGAGCCTGGGTGGCAATCCGAGGGTGATCACACGGGTACTCCGGGATCCCCTTGGGCAAGCACTGGTTTCTCCAGGTGCCCCAATCAATCCACCCAGATGTGTGTTAATGTTGCCACCTTAAGTTTTACCCAAATTATTAATTCTCTCGCAACTTGCATGATTCACACATACCAATCCCCGTCTACGAGCATGGCTAAGCAATATATGACATATCGAATATTCCCGGGGTGATCAAAGGTCATAGGTTCCTACCTCATGAACTGCATAGCAATGCCATAATTCCCAATCCTACTCATGCAAATCTTTGAAAGTGAAACTAATGCATAGTAAAAACTGGGTATAGAAAAGTATGATCAAGGTGTGAACTTGCCTTGCTGACGATCGTTGAACTCTAAGGATTCGTAGTAGCAAGCTTCGCACTCCGGATGATCTAACGAATCAAACATTAACACACATAAGAAATCAAGCAAAGAAACAAAAATAAAACGAAGAAAAGACTTCGGAAAACTCCAAAAACGACCAAATAAAGTTCCTGTACAGAACGCAATTTTAACAGTAGCAAAAATATATGATTTTGGCATTAACAGAAAGTAGACGACATGTGCTTCGATTTGCAAAAAAGTCAATTCAATCAGAGTTATAGATTTCAAATTATAGCCACAACAAGTTTGAACATGAATCTATTCAAATTCAAATTTAAAATTGTCAAAAACATGTTTAGATTGGTTCTCTGGATAGACGGGGTTTTTATGAACCAGTAGGAAAAAGAATTAATGAATTTGGATCTGTAGAATTAAAGATATGCTAAAAACAAAATCAGGACAGATTTGAAAAAAAACTGAAAAGCTTAGGTCTCGGCCGACCATGGCGGGGATGCCACGTGGCGAGCTGTGAGTAGCTGCGGTTGTCTGTTGCGAGCGGGTGGCCGATCCATAGCGAAAACAGCTCGGAGAAAATAAAAAAAAACAGCAGATCTACTCCGATCGGTCGGATCCCGATCGGATGGTTGTGGATGTGTGTGCTGCGGTGACTAGAAGCGGACGGCCGGTAACTACCGCATACCGGTTCAAAAATAAAAAATGAAGCGATCTAATCCTGGCCGTTGCAAGCAGATCGGACGAAGAGGAGAGTTGGTCGGCTTACTGCGGTGGCGTGCGGTGGCGAGGGTGTCGGCGTCGATGGTGGCGGGGTCTCCGGTGATCTCTGGCGGCGGCGAAAGTGTCGGGCGATGCGGCAGAGCGTGGCGGTCTCGGGGGTGGCTTCGGTCGCGGTCGGGGACGACGGACGGCGGCGGGGCGAAGTGGCGGAGCTCCGGTGAACTGCGCGAACTCCGGCGGGCGTGCGAGCTCGGTGCAGCGCCTGTAGTTGACGAAGAGGGCCGAAAAGATGTCAAAATGAGAGGTAGCGGTGAGAGGAAACTAACGGGAGGAGGAAGAGGTCTTGAGGACGCTCACCGAAGTCGGAAACTTCCGGCGAAGATGGCTCGGGCGGCGGAGATCCGAACGGCGGGGGTGTGGGCTACGGGTGGTCTTGAGCTCGGGCGTTTAGGGGAATCGAGAGAGAGGAGGACCGGGTATTTATAGGACAAAGACTTGGAGGAGGGGAAGGATCGGGGATAGGAGTCCCATGGGTTTGAACGGAGGTCGGCGTCGGGAGCGTGTCCGGGCCGGACTCGTTCTGTCGTGGGGAGGAAGAAGAGGTGGGGCCTGGGTGTTGGTGGGAGCGGGGCGAGCGGGCGACCGCTCCGTAGCCGGTTCGGCGCGGGGCTGGGCCATGGGCCGAATTGGCCAGTCGGCCTGGCGGCTAGCGCTGGCTAGCCATGGGCTTCCTTTTTTTTAACAAAATTTTTCTGTATTCTATTTTCAGAAATATAAAACACAGAAAAACACAAAGTAAAATAATTCTAAAAATGCCAGAAAAATTCACATAAATATTTGGTCATATACTAGACCATGTGATCTATTTTGTGTCCTAAATGCATTATTTTAAAAATAAATATTTTTGCTATGCTAATAAAATTAGCCTCAAAATATTTGCAAATAAAACCATATAAACATATTTTAACTTAAAATTCAATTTCCAATATTTCCTTTTTGTTTTTGAAGAAGTCCTTTTAGCTTCTCTCTTTCTTTTATTTTTGGAAATAAAGGAAATGAATTTAGTGAAACCAAATTTGATCCAAATTCCAAATTTTGAATTCAAAGAATTTTCAAAAATGAATTTAGGGAAACTTCCAATTCTCTCTTTTGGTCCTTGAATTGCATAAAGTTCCTTGGATGAAAATTCAAGTAAAAGAAATGAAGGGCAAAAATGCATAAATCATGGATGCATATGAATGATCTATGTATAAACATCCAAATTGAAAATTGGGATGTTACAACCACTGGATTCCCCAGGGTGCCCGTCAAACCATCCTCCACCCAGAGGTATATTGAATTCTTGTCTCGAGTCTTGAAGTCTTGAGGTCTTGAAGATGCAGGCCTTGAAGTTGCCATCTTGAAGTTGTCGTCATTGACGTAGAGTCCTCCTTCTCACACCACTCATGAGCACTCATACCAATCCCCGTCTACTGGAGCGTAGCATTAAAAATAAATAACGTTCCCGGTGTTTAGTATCAGGGGTGTGGGTTCCTACCTCATGCTTCTACTCAACTACAAGATTCAATATACTACTGGAGGAAAAAGTTGGAAAGGTGACACTAAATGCAATTAAAAAAACATAGGTATGAACATATGGTCAAAGTGAACTTGCCTGGTATAGTTGATGAATTTTTACCGCACTCAGAAATAACTTGACAGAACTATTTGTCACTCTCCGATGAAATCTATATTAATCAAACATTGCATTCATATAAGCAATCACATCTAGCAATCAAAATGAAAATCAACAAAGAAATAAGGAAAACACTAATGAAATCAAAGAAAACCAAATAATATCCAAATAAAACTTCAAAAGAAAACTATAGAGAAACTACTAAAGAAAACTCTACACAACAACAAAAAAATAGTTTTGACCTAAGTAAAAACTTAACAGTAAAGAAAATACTAAACAAATAAATAAACATAAAATAAAATACTAAACTAGTAAATAAATAGAAAGTATTTTATAATATTTTTCATTAGCAAAAGGAATCAACTAAAAAACTTTTATAAAACTCAAATTATGATCAAAACAATATTAACTTAGAATTAAATCAAAAACAATTTCAACTAATAATACAAATTGTTTCTGGTCTAAATTAAAGTTAACAGAAAATAAAATTTATCCAACTAAAATTTTCATAAAGTATTTTTGTTAAAAACTTTAAAAGCAAAAGAAACAAATCAAACTATTTTGGAGTTCAATGCTACGATTTTTGAATCTATTTAAAACAAAACTAAATAAATTATATAAATTAATTTCTTTAAACCACTGGATAATCAATTTCATTAGAAACCAGTAGCAAAAGGAATTAATTAAAAATAAATTTTTGAATAGGATTTATGCCCTATTTGGTGTTTGAAGCAAATTTGAGCAAATTCAAATTTAAACTATTAAACATGACCAAACTTTGCATCTACAGAAACTACATAAAATTATTGATATAATGCAAAAAAGAATCACTCAAATTGGATAAAAAAATAAAAGATATTGAATTTCTAAAAATAGAACAGAAAAAGGAAAATAAAAAAGAAAAAAGACTACGGGACGGCTAGGTGCTACATGGCGCAACCCCATTGGCTAAACGCGTGCATGACAGGAGCTTGCGGGCGAATGCTCGATCTATAATAGAAAACGGTTCACGGCTAAAATAAAAAAAACTAGATTTAATCTCGGGCGTTGATTACAGATCCAACGGAGGAAAGGGGGTCTGATGCTCACAGCGACGGCGACGAACTCCGGCGACGGTGTGGGCTTCGGTGGTCGACGGGGACGGTGCTCCGGTGGGTCTCCGGTGACAGTGAAGGTGGCGGATGATGTGGACGAGGGCGGCGCGTCGAGTGGTGGTGGAGGTGGGGCTTGGGGGTGGCTGTAGGCGGCGGTGTGAGCGACGGCGAGCGGCGGTAGTGGCTAACTACAGCGAGCAATAACGGCGGCGGCGAGGCATGGAGAGAGGGGGAGCAGGGGGAATCGAACGAGGGGAGCACAGACTCTATATGGTGGGGTTTCTTGGGGCATGGGGTTCTCCAGATCAGCAAGAGATCGAGGTGCGGCGGCGATATCCGGCGAGAGGGAAAGGGATCAGGCAGGGAGGAAGGTGAGCGCGGGCGAGGTGGGAGCGGTCGGTGTGGCCCGGTGTCAGAGAGAGAGAGAGAGAGAGAGAGAGAGAGAGAGAGAGGGATCCAATCGGATCGGATGGCCGATCCGATTGGGATTCGGTGCAGGGTGGATTCGGGCCAGATCAGCTAGGTGGGCCGCGCGTGCTGGGTTTTCTTTTAAAAGAATTTTCCTATTTTTGAAATAACACAGAGAAGGGAAATACAATAAAGAAGATAAATAAAACTGTACCTAGACATATTATATATCAAAATTTGCAGAAAAGCACAAAGAATAAGTTAAACTATTTTTCAAGTTCAAATAGAGTCTACAAAAATTCATAAAATTCAAACAGTGCTACTGTTGCAATAAAAACCAATAAAAATCATTTTTAAAATACCAAAATGATTTCAAATTTATTTTCTCCCAATTTTCTATTGAAGGGAATCATTTTACCCTTCATTTCGATATATTTAGTATATAGGAGAAAATAATTTGAATAAAAACTTAATAAAGCAAAATTCAAATAAATCTAAGAAATAGTTATTAAATTTAATTCAAATATTTTTCAAACCACTTTGAATTGGTTCCATAATTCCTTTTCCACATTTATTTCTAATATTTTAAGGAGTCCTATTACCTTCTCTCTTTATTTATTTTTGAAATACATGGAAAAGATTTTTTAAACCCATATGGAGTATTTTCAAAAGTGGCTCTAATGCCATTTTGAAAGTGATCTCATTACTTCCCACTCTATTTCAAACTTGAAGAAGTCATGTTATCTTCCCTCATGAAAATCCTTGAGTGGCATGAAGTTTCTGGTTTGAAATATTTTCAAATGGAATTCAAATCTTTTTCAAACCCCTTTTCATAACTTTATTGGAAGAAGTCATACTATCTTCACTCTAGGGTTTTTGTTGAAATGAACTTGAATTCATGGGAATCCAAATGGAATGATGAAAGTTTTGGGAAATTCCTTTTATTCCCTCTCATTTAACTTTCAAAAAGTTTCAAATTTCCACTTAATTTCACACAATCAATCACACAACAATCAAACAAAAAATCATAATTATTTATTTAATATAACATTCCAAAATTTTAAATTTTGGGATGTTACATTTGACGAAGTTGAAGACATTCATTCCTAGGCTTTAGATTGGATGTCTGAAAATACTCACTACAAAGCTCCAGCTGATGAATTGCTTCGGGGTCTTCCTATTGATCTTCCTCAAGACGATGTCAAATGCATCTATGAAGAACCAGAACTGCCAAATCATTTGATGCAGGTTCTGATGAAACCTCCTGGTGAAGGAGAAGCTCCAAAAACCACCTTCTTAGTGAAGGATTTGCTGTATGTGCCTCGCACTGTGTACACTACAAAATTCCTGCTATTCTGTGACAAAAACCCTGGTGACGAAGAACAAACCGTCACCTAAGATCATATTTTGTGATGGTGGCCGTCACCAAATAAATGACCCCCGGGACAGCCACCCCTGACATCTTAGGTAAGGATTCGGCCAGATATTAGGTGACACATTTGAGCGTCACAATGCACTTCTGTTTTCTAGGACGGTTTTCAACGTCACACAAAATGCTTGGGGGTTAGTGCAGAAAATCTAAACAAAAAACATAAGTCCAGTGGATTTGAACCCATGACCTCATGCTTCTATACACATTAGATTTGGAGGTTTACCACTAGGCTACTACTTGATTAGTGTTAATACTTAGTAAATCAATTCTTTATAGTATGTTCGATGGCACTATATGTATTTTTCTGTGAAATAAATAAAACAAAAGGCCCAAGTCTAGGGGATTCGAACTCATGACCTCATAGTTTTATAGACATTGGACTTGGAGATTTACCACTGGGCTAGTGTTTGATTAGTGATAATACTTTGTAACTCAATTATTTTGTAGTAGGTTCGATGACACACTACATTTTTTTCGTGAAAATAAATAAAACATAAAACACAAGTCTAGGGGATTTGAACCCATGACCTCATAGTTCATATGACATTGGAGTTGGAGGTTTACCACTAGACTAGTGTTTGAGTGGTGATAATAATTAGTAACTCAATTCTTTTGTAGTATGATCGATGACACCACATGTACGTTTCTGTGAAATAAATAAAACAAAAAACATGTTTACTGTGAAACTATCTATATCTATATCTATATCTATACCAATATAAAAAGACCCAGTGGGACAGATCCAACAAATCTCGGTCATCCGTTCGAGTTAATCCAACCGTCCTTATTGTCCTGATGGTGAGCGACTAAACATGTTTATATATAGCGCTAAAGAATCCTTTCGCACGAAAGAAAACTGCCGCACCTACAAGACAGAAAAGGAACCGCCGCACCATCGTGGATGCTGCCTCGCGCCGCCCCAATCGCCTCAAGCCGCTGCACCTTCAGGAAGCCGTCCCCATCGCCTCGAGCCGCCACACCTTCAGGGACGTCGCCCCCACCCATCCCTCGCCTGGCCTCGACCGTCAGCGACGCCGCCTAAACTGCATGGCCGGCCGTCAGGGACGCCGTCTAACTGCCTGGCCGGCCGTCGAGGACGCCGCCTAAACTGCTTGGCCGGCCGTCAAGGACGCCGCCTAAACCGCCTGGCCTCGGCCGTCGGCGACGCCGTCAGTTCGCATCTCCCCGTCATCTCGCACGGGCAGGGAACGCGTCACCTTCAAACACGCAGCCACCGATGATGGTTAAGGCGACCTTTATGTGGAAGGTGGGCAGCAGCCTGGACCGGAGTGGCTGCTGGGTCGTTGGCCCTCGGCACGAACTATGGCCAAGTTAAAAGGTAAGGATCCCCATGTCTGGTTCCTTCTCCTACCTCCAGATCTCCTCTTGCTCATGGGCCTCCCCCTACCTCCAGGTACTCCTCGCCAGTTCACATCCTCTTGGCAGCGTGGCTACGACGTTGTTACATGGGATCGAACTGCCATGCCCAGAAGTAATGTCTTCTTCTCCCCTTTACTGTCTCTATGGCATAATTTGTTGGACCCAAAAAGAACATCTAAATTTAACCTTTGTTGTTTAAGACTGCATGCAATTAGTTATTGTTCTGTTCAAACTATCTAATTTTCTGTTTTTATGTAGAACCTTATATTGAAAGGCAGGGCCTCATCTCAGAGAATTCCAAGTTATACTAAAAGTAAAGACATCTCAGAGACTTCCTGTTCAAACTATCTAATTACTTAGTTTGGTCATTGACAAGAGGTGAACTGTATTGTAGAGTCTTCAGTCCAGAGGTAAACAATGCAGTGCCATAAACTTTTCTATGTACTTGTTATGGTGCAGTTTCGACTATGTCAGAAAAGGTGCAGCTGCGCATCATCAACAATGACCCGTCCTTACTTTCAGAACAGATTGTAGCAGTAGTTGTTCATTCTTTGATATGAATATTGCACGCACATTCTGTAGTGCCTTATATATTTTGCTAAATGATGTTCATGTTATCTGAACTTTTTAGATTTTTTTGGGCGGTATATAAGAGGAAGATCGACCATATGAATAAGAACAGAATTTAATGGATTTTCGGCACCAATGAGGCACACCCAGATTCAGAGCTGTGAACCAGTCCAAGTTTCCGAGTGCATTTTCCAAATTGCAGGACGATGACTACATAGTGTCCCGCCTACAGGAAAGCCCCATATATGGTCTCTATGAGATTAGAAGTACGTCTTTGCTTCTTCAGAAAGAGCAAAAGAAGTACCTATTTGTCCATCAACCCATGCCAAGAACTCCTACGCTTGTCAAGTTAGTGTAATTAACTTAATTTCAGTTTAGTGCTTTTGCGATTTTATTATTACCTTCTGTTTTAGGGTTGCACTGCTAATCACATTCGATATACATAAGGTCACTTCCCGTTTTTATCAGTGTCCTCAAAGCCGCAATGATTGCTAAGTTCCAGTTTACATACGACCTTCAATGATGACTTCCAAGTTCCAGTTTAAAATAAGAAGTATGCCTTTTGGATTTTGGGCAGCAACATGAAGCATGGTAAAGGCCAGCATTTTCTTCTTTCTGATTTCATTGTTTGCTTGCATGTTATTCCAATAAGCATAACTTGTCTATTTAAAAATAGAAGTACAAGTAGTATATGTGGATTGAAATAGGAAGATTTGTGTATTTGAATTTTGTACTTGAGTGAGACGTGCATTGCACGTGCAAACTTACTAGTTCTAATTAAAAAGCATACCCCACATGTCATTTTTTATTTCTAAAAATCTGAAGGAAAAAATGTGCTACACATAGGATTTGAACCCCGGTCATTAGAGTCATGTTGAGAGACAACGCACTAGCCATCTTTTCTATGTTGCCATTGTGTTTAGAAGAAGGAAGTTATCCTACTTAAGTGCATATGCTATGGCGATTCTGCTGACAAAATTCCATTTCCTTGATACAGTTAAAAGGATGGAGATGGATGGGAAGCTTGACGATGTGAAATGAAGGCCAATTTCATGGAAGTGCTAATATTGTATATTTATGAATATATTCCTTCACTGTTTTTTGTGTTCTAAACTTCATAACAAATTTGCACTTTTCACATATGGAGAAGCATCGGCTGAAAAAACTGCAGTACCTACGTTCTCATATGTGTGCATTTAATAAATACCTTTTGCAGTGACAATATAGCAAAGGATCAGTTACATTAGGCTACATAAATAAACTAACTTTACCAGCAGCCAGATGTACACGCTACAGCAGAGTCGTTTTGATCCATCTCTGACAGAGTATTTCTACCAGTCTGGATCAAATTCCATTACGCTACATAAATAAGCTAACTTTGCTAGCAGTCAGATGTACATGCTACAGCAGAGTCGTTTTGATCCATCTTTGACAGAGTATTTCTACCGGTATTTTTACATCTTTATTCATTTCATTTTTTTCTCGCTAAAACAATATCTTTATTCATTTCTTTGGCATGTTGTCTTCTGCTACATTCATGGTTATAAAAATTCATGCCCTTCTAGTTCAAGTCACTGATCTGAAAGTTGAGTATCTCGCAAAGCAACCAGGACATATTCTCTGTCATTATTGCTCCCATTGCAAATTCACTTGAAACATAGTACGCATCAGTTCAACTTTTGTCATGTTTGACTCATGGTTCCGAGAGGTAACATTAATTGCATGTTTGATGACGAACCGATAGTTGCTGCCTCTTATGACGTTGAATTTTTTTTCTACCGTTAACATGCACGAATACAACTTTCATGTTAAAATTTGGAAATTATCAGGGTTCATTTGACCTTTTTAAGACATTAAGTGAGTTTCTAGCCATTTAATAGCCGTAATTCAAATTTGAACTACATGTACATGCAACAACAAACCATCATGGGTTGGAAAAATCATTTATGTATTACATTTTATAATAATATCATAGTAACACAAATAAGCATTCATGCATTACATTTGGAAAGAAAATGTAAATATCTGGCAAGACAACTGAGCCCCACATGATTGGCACTTTGTTTCGCGTCTCAAGGTTTGGAAGGTGAGTGGCGCGGGTTATTAATCAGAAGCGGTTCTGTATTGGGAACCGTCAGCGATGTAAGACACACACGACTTTTGCTCCGGGAATCATGTGTAATCCAAGCTACAGTAATACTAACTTCTGGCGACCGGCGCGTGTACTGCTCCCGTCGATCTAGATTCCGGCAGCCAATAAATACTACCCAGCCCACGTCGTCCCGCCTGCATTCTCATCTACATTCTCTCCTCTCTCGCCCCCCCCCCCTCTCTCACCAAACTCTGCCATGGCGCTGCCGGTCTGCCCATGCGTCGAGGAGGAGGCGCCACCTCGCGAGGACGTCAAGGCGCAGAGCAGCGACGAGGAGGGCTCCTACGCGCCACCAGACGAGGTTGCACCGGACCCCCCAACGGAAGAGTGGCTTTGGGGCCAGTACAATCTGGCTATGTGGAAGACGCTGCCGCCGGCTGAGAAAGCAAGGCAAGTGGCGTTCAAGAAGGAGTTCGCCGAGGAGCGTGCCAGGTGCCCGGTGGCCTGTGATGCCCGTAGGGCCACCTTGGAAAAGGAGGAGCTGGAGCTTTGGCGGTGGGCACGTCGACGTGCGAAGGAGGTGTACGAAGACGGTTGGTACAACTCTAGGAGGATCAAAGGTGCTAGGCGCCTCGTCGCTGCGTAGAGGTGGGCCGATAAGCTCCAGCGTGTTACCGCCGAGGAGCTCCAGTGGACGCCCAATGAAATGGCAAGATTGGTCCAGCAAGAGGCTGATCGACACGTCGAGCGCTGCGAGGCGGAGGGGGCGGAAAACTCTCTCCGTGCTGGGAAGCCGCCGCGCACCAGGGAGCTGGTGGTGAGGGGCTGCCGGAATACTGGCCCCCTAAGGAGGGATTACTAGTTTTAGTATTGTTCGTTTTCAATTTTTATGCATTGTATGTAGTAGTTAAGTATCATCACGTATATGTGATGATTATATATATATATATATATATATATATATATATATATATATATATATATATATATATATATATATATATATATATATATATATATATCCGTGATGAATTACTAAACAATTAACAATTAATATATATTATGAATTTCATATTTCTATCTATTTTTGTACTAATTTCTATCTAGCTGTTACCATCCACATGTACAGAATGGAAAGCATAAACACATTGAAATAGAACAATATATAAGAACGAAAAACATAGTACACACATTGAAACAGAGAAATATTATGATTGTTGTGAATACATAGCGATCAACGTCGAAACGACTCAACAAAATAAAACGCGTCCATGACCACCACCCTTGCCTACGGAAGCTCTTGGCTCTGCCTAAACTCGTGCAGGCATTCGTCCAAGCGGTTGACACGCTCGCGGTACATCTAGAGTGCGATCTCGAGCTCCAAGCTGGCTAGCTATTTCATCAGAGATCACCAGCTCGAGGATGCGACGGCCATGTTCATCTACTACACCTCGATGGACACCTGGGCCAAGAAGGCGCTCGAGCCTAGCGACCAGCGCGTTGGCATCGAGCGGGCCACGGACAAGGCGAACGACGCGACCCATGCGAATGGCGTGGCCGGCCTCTGGTGCAAGTATGGCGCAGACGGCCTCTGCCCACTCCTGGCGAGGAATCGGGCTACTGACAGGCCGTGTACCCAGGTGCAACGCCCTGTCGACAGGAGGCAAGCGCCGATGGATCCGCTCTTGCTGTGCACCACGCCACGCCTCTCACTCTGCGGGGCTCCATCGTTCTTGCTATGCGGCGCGCCGCAGCCTATCGGCGCAGACGCGCCTATCTTGCTCTGCGGCGCACCACCGATCATGTTGTGCGGTGAGCTGCAACCACTCGGCGCTGACGTGGCTATCTTGATCCGCGGCGCTGTCGTGCCCTGCGCCAAGGGTCTACTCAACCCTAGCGTTGACGCGCAGCACGGAGTCGTCCGTCGCGTTGCCGGGGACGCCCTCGGCCTCAACGGGCCGTGGCGCCTGCACCGGCTTGTTTTCCTCGTCGAGGAGGTTGATGGCAGAGGCGGCGCTTCGGTGGGTTGGCATACTTGGAAAAGGTAGAGGGGTTATAGGCTGCGCTTGTGCCCCCGTGTGTCGCGCGCCGCCTAGGCTTATGCGCAATCGCTGGTGGCGGGAAACCAATGGGGAAGTGACGGGAAACGGTGGCGTGTTCATAAAACGCCATCAATTAATGGAAAACTTAGCAAAGAAGGAAGCGCGAGCTAGCACGACACGTGCACGCACATTGCTTACCCACAGGTGTGATCGATATACTCGTGTGCCCAATAGAGCACACAATTCACACTAAAGAATATATTGTTCTGTACACAGAGCATAGATGTTGTACAGACCGAGCAAATCTCATCGTAAACGATTAAACTAAGGAACACACCAGTGATGGTTTCAAGAATCGCAAACAATTATTTACCAGAAAGCGTTTGCCCACAACACACACAGCTTATTAGCAGGAATCGTCTATTTTATTATTGGTCTTCCCACACAATTCTGATTACTGACCTGTTTGCCGGGTATAACACACATCTTTTAAGCCGAATCGTGTGTGTTCTTCTGGATCATCACAAACAGTTCATCCGAGTGACCTGTATGCCGTCTATCGCACACATTTGGACCTGGGTAAACCGTTTCTGTTTTTTGGCTCATCGCAAACAGTTCGTATGGATCAACTGTATGCCACGCAACTCTTATCTGAATCGTGCTTGATGGATCAGCCATCGCACGCAGTTCATTTTATTGGTGACGGTTTTATTACAATATCGTTTGCGATTCATGCATCGCACACAGTTTGATCGAATGGTCTCCTATACATGTGTCGTCTTAGGACCTTCCTGCAGTAGTGTCTCGCCATTGCTTGGGATCCGACTCGTTCATCTTGCTCTGTCGGGGGAGGATTTCGCTTGGGCGTTTGACTAGCGCTAATTGCGGGAGGGTCTCAGTGGACTTTTTGGTTGTTGCTGTCCAGCGAAAATGAACAAATGACTCCGAACGTCCCAACAAACAAACAACCCAAACGAGGGAAAGAACACTTCGTCTATGAAAAATGACGTGACAAGGGGCACGTCAACCGCTAGTCTTGATCCATACATACAGAAATAAACAAGTAAATTACAAAAAACCATCACAATTGGGGACCCCGAGTAAAAAAGCACGACCTTTTTTTCTTCAAAAAACATTTGGTTTCCTATTAACAGTTTGGGAAAGGAACGATAACTAAACACATGTTGACACCGTTGCCGGCGAATGGGACCCACTATAAGTGTTGATGTGGCAACAAAACTTGACGTCGTTTGTCTGAGCCGTAGGCTTCGACCACATGTTTCACTGGGAGTGCATCGACCTAGCTCTGTCCGTCGTCCCCCTCGGCCAATGACCACCCGCTCCCTACAACCTTTCCCATAGGCGGCGTCTCATCAAGATGAAGCTATCCATTGAAGGAATTAGAGGGGGAAGCCCCCAAACCTCAGCCCAAATCTTCTTCCCCAACTCCAATTTGTGGTCGCCGCGGTCAATTCAACGCCATGGCAAGTCATCAGCCCCTCCTCTTACTTGGGGCTCGGGCTCCAGAGGCTTGGGGAGGAGTTGGGGAAGAAAATTTGGGCAATGAGGTTTGGGGGCTTCCTCCTCCGATTTCTTCAATGAAGAGATTCACCTTGACGAACCGGGGCCTAAGTGCAACGTAGCAGGGAGCGCGGTGGCTGTTGGTCGCCAGGACGTCGAACAGAGCTTGGTCGGTGTACTCCTATTGAAACATGTGGTCGAAGCCTATTGGCTAATCAGATGACGTCAATTTTTGTTGCCACGTCAGCACTTACACTGGGTCCCATCCGTCATGAACAATGTCAAAATGCATTTAGTGATTGTTCAATGCTTTCTACAAATTGTCAGCAGAAAACCGGATCCTTTAAAAAAACAAAATGTGATACTTCCTCCGATCCAAATTAATTAACGCTGCTCTAGTACAAAGGGAGAGTAATTTGGATTAGAGGGAGTACTAGTTTTTTTAAAACTAGGGTCCCGGTTGTGATGTTTTATTGCAATTTACTCGAAATAAACAAACTCTCTTACTCGTTATCAAAAAAAAAAAAAAAAAAAAAAAAAAAAAAACTCTCCTACTCAGCCTGCCCTGCGTCCGCGACGGGAGCCCGACCGCACCCAGGACTACCAAGCCCCACGGGAGCCCGGCGACTACGGCGGCTCACGCCGGCCGGCGACCTGACCTCTCGTCCGCCTGCCTTCGTCGTTCCGGTCTGACCTAACTTCGGCCGCGACTGGACAACGCGACCGACGGCGGTGCTCCGTCTCGGCGCAGCTCGTACCGGTGAGTTTCTCCATTAATTTGTCACCCAATTGCTGCCCCCCTACTTTCTGCATCAGTTTTTCCATCAATTCATTCCTCGCCCGCCTTGTACCTACCGCCGGGGACCTCGCCCTCTTCCTGCCGCACTCCGCCGTGAAGCCTGCGAGCCGCCGCCGAGTTCGCCTGCCGCAACTCTCTTGCCGCTAGGGTTAACGGGCGGAGCGGGCGAGGGAGGCGTGGCCGCCGGCGTCTGTTGGGCTTTGCGTGAGGTCGGGCGTGAGTCGACCAAGTAAGAGGAGAGTTATCACTTTGATGAAATGCCAAAAGGGTAAATACAGTAGTACTATGTTCATTTTCCTTGGTGATTACTTGACCGTTAAGGCAAATAGTATAAAAATATGCAGATATAATATGTTAGCGAAGTCGCAAAGTACAATGTGTCATTTTATCTGTTACAGTGTATAGTTTGTCTTTGCATGTGGCATTCTGCAATCTGGCATTTTATCAAATTCCCTTCCAGAGAACGGAAACAAATCCTAGAGGAATCGATCTGTTCTTTCAAGGCACAACCTGCCTTTTAGCCGCCATCTCGCGGCATTGCAGCCTCCTCCCTTCTCCCTTTGTCACGATTGTTCACCGTTGCCGCTCCTCACTGGCATGACACCAATAGGCTGCGGCAGAACATCTCAAATTGACTGGCTACGGTGCCAACCAACCAGTGGCGGGGCTAGGAAAATTATATGGCAGGGGCCGACTAAAGAGGACAACACATTCGTACAGAAATTTTTGCAAATAAAAGAAACAAATGTAATGTCAAAATATACTTCATTAATTATACCACCATTCATTGTCAACAGCAAAAGGATGTACACTTCTCGATATGGTCATCGCCCAAAAGAAAAATCTAGACAACAGAAGATAGATGAACTAACTTGTTTTAGCTAAATGACACTCGGCATGGCGATTCATCGAACTCATCTATAATTGCATTTGTTGATATTCCAACCGCAATCTCCTTTTCAATATAAATTATGAGGCAATCCCTTAGAAATCCATCTTCCATTTTAGTCGGAAGCCTTGTCTTCACAAGTTTCATGGCAGAAAATGCACATTCTGTTGTCGCCGTTGAAACCGGTAGAGTAAGAACAAGTCAAATCAGTCTGTTCATGAAGAAATAGTTAGTACTTTTAGCAGTGATTATACCAACTACCTCCGTGGTAGGTTTGAGGCTTGGAGACGAGGAACTAGACAAGTGGGCTGTGTGAACAAAGTTCTCCAGTGTGAATGCTTATATTCTACTGAAACTGGAATCCTGCATTGCTACGTGCTTATGGTTCCTGGAGTAGGGACCCAAAAGATAACAATTTAGCCGTTAGGTGATTCCTTTGTGTTAAGTGTAGTTAACACCTATCATGGTTATTGATGCTGAGCAATCCCTAAATAAGATCCCACGCTCAATAGCTATACCAAGGGTTGAATACTTGTAATACCATATTGTTATGTCCTCTATTTCCTATACGTTATGTGAAAAAAAAACTTATCTCTTATGAAGTTACTTCATTTGTTCCAAAAACTTTTTTTCCGTGGAAGGCAAGAGCTCTGACATGCAATATAAGGGAAATAATACGTTATGTACAGGGAAGCCCAAGGCCAAAAAAAGATAAGGACAACAAGAACCAAAATAGGAAAAATAAAAACCTCCGAACTGGACACAGCCGGCTTGGAGAGGCGAGCCAAAACAGCAGGCCTAGGTCATATACTCGTAACCGTTGGAAAGAGCGTCAACCTGTGGGAGGTGATTGTTAAGCTTCATGCACTAGCCAACGCATCCAAAAGTCCGAACTGATGGAAAAGGGCTAGGCAATCCACATATACACTTGAACACCCCCTCTCACATGTAACATGAGAAGTCAACACGTGAATGGACTCAGAGGTATGGCTCAAGAGGCCTATATGTGGACACAGAGAGGGGCAGTAGCAATTTTTGGATATATTGTGAAAGCCAGGACTTGAACTCAAGACCTTAGACCCTGATACCATGTTAAGCTTCATGCACTAGCCAACACAACCAAAAGTCCGAACTTTTGGAAAGGGCTAGGCAATCCACATATACACTTCAACAGTGATCGCGTCTCGAGTGATGAGGTCTTCTTATGTCTCTTCGACCTCTAATGCAAAACTTTGACTGCAGTTTCCAACCATAATATGTCATAAAGATAACAAAAAGTGTATAATATGCAAGAAAAATCTAATGACATACTTATCAGTCCTTCGTTGTATTTTTCATTTTAGACTGCCAAAGGTTCACTGAGTGGATCCCACGGTGACATACACTTGAGAACTGAGGTAGTGATGTATTTTAGCTTTCGCTGTTTGTTCTGCCGACACCAAATTTCAGTGTTGTATCTGCTTATTCATTGAGGCCATATGTTAATACTTCCTTTTTTAAAACAGAAGGTTATTGTTGTTGAGAAATAAGCTACCGTGGAGACCCATATGCCACATGTTTTGGTAGGTTAGATATTCTCTTGTCTGTACCGATATGGGAGGCGTGGTGCTGAAAACATTGCCATACATGTGTCAAGCTACCGCATTTATACATTTGGCTGAATAAACTGGTTATCTTAGGAGTTAGGATGAAGTCTAAGACGAATAGGGGCATACAGAAGGCAGGAAGAGTAGATCATCTCCAAGGAGGAGGACCAAACTGGATTCTTGTTGCCGGAGGAGTTTTACTAAGCACTCTCTCCGTCAAATTTGGATGCAAATTAAAGCAAATGTTTGATACGAAGCAGCAGAATGGCTTTTCCAAAGGTCTAATACTCCCATTTTCAGTTGTAACCTTTATCCCCTTTCGTACTCTTTATATGCTTTATGCTTACTATGCAAAACTGCAGCCGAAAGTAGGCCTGGAGGATGTGAATTGCACTCAAACCTATGCAGGTTTCGTGGCGAAACTAGCTGCTACTATTGTATTTCAGGTACTTCTATAACTTAGTATATTCTGTTGCCTGCTTCTTATTTTCCAGTGAACCTTTAGTCAAATTGTAAATTCAAGGTTTCAGTTGTTTATTTATATCTCCGAGTTTCTGTACTAAAGGACACCAAATAGAGCAAGAGCATATTGGTCTACCAAAAGGCTTAGTTATGATCAAATCGTCATCTTTGCCTTGCATTGATCATGATCTTGGTCTCTCATCAGTTTCATGTCCATTTGGAGATGATAAGTTACACACGCTTGCATATAACATATAAAAATATAGAAATTTCGGTATGCTAGTTTGGTATCAAAGTGTAATGTAGCGACACAAAGATCTGGCACTATATTGTTAGCTGCTTTATATATCTGCAAAAAGTCTAGTTAGATGCATGGCAATTTCTATACATTTGTGGTTTTGTCATGTACGCAAACAAAGTTCTACCTTATACTTTCGGATTGTTATTAGCATTTCCGCATGGTAACCATATAACTCTTGGCCAGTTACCTGTCAAAGATAGAAATACAACCGGAGAGCTCAGTTGAGTTTGTTAGATCGTATTAAGTGTGACAGAGTTGTAACTTAATTAGTGTGCATAATTGGATCACAAAATTTCTTAAACACAATACAAGGAGCAACGGTGAGATGGCATGGGCTTTTTTCCTATGAACATATGGCTTTTAAATTTGTCAAGAGTTAGCACCTTAGGTTCTACAGTGTACGGAAATCTACAGATCCAGAAATGATAGGAATTGTCCCCAGGTCAGGTTCAGGTTGCTACTTAACAAAATCATTGTGTTGTAACCACTAGCCAGCCAAACAAGTTCTATTTGGCTAGTAAAACTACCAATCTAAGCATATTTGATTTACTTTCAGAAGTACTCCCTCTGCTAACTAATATAAGACGTTTTAGGTCACCTAAAACGTCTTATATTAGTTTACAGAGGGAGTACAACTTAGAGCAAAATCATTCTGCTGTAACCACTAACCAGCCAAACAAGTTCTCCTTGGCTAGTACAACCTACAAATCTAAGGATATTTAATTTATTTTCAGAAGTACAACCGACAAGTTATCGTAAACCTGCACCCTCCTTTGTTTGTCTTTCATGTGCAGTACATTGTCTTGCAAACGACAGACATTTAGTGGGGTTGGGTAGTTGCATTGCTAGCTTTGTCATATGAGTATTGTATCAAGATAAAGCCTCAATCCCGGTGGATACGGGACACTCTCAGAGCCTCTCCGCCAGCTGTGTAGCTGCTAGGTAGGTCCCTATTGACAGTAGTTGCTTTGCAGTCATAACAAACACTGCACAGCACGCCCCCACCTTGGTGGTCGCCTTTCTTCCTCCTTACTCTCGAATATCTATGATTGTCACAGGTTCAACTTCCCTATTGGCTGTTGAACACCGGGATCTGCAAAATTAGTCAGGATGATTGCATTATTGTATTTAAGTTGCAATTTTGGACATGAGTTCAGCATTTAGAGACACAGAGATGTTATCTTCCTACTTGGTTGTTTGTTCAATTATGCTGATTGAATTAAAGTACCTTGGTTACATTGTATCATTACAGTTTGGCACCTTAATTTGGCGTTTGAAACCCAACCCTTTTTTGGTGGTGTAACAGCTTTGCCAAAACGTGGAAAATATTAAATGCTGATTGTAATGTGCAGGGCATTCAGATGGTGGAGTGGAAGTCAAGCATCCACCTGCAAGTCCTTTATCAAAATCAGCTGAACCCTCGCTTCCACTTGTGAAGATACCAGTGCAAGAATCAAGTAAGGACAACAGTGGCGTCATGTGGATATCATCACCTGACCGCCTTGAAGATCCTCGTAAACCATTTCAATACTCAAACAGTTCTGGCTCTCCACGTGTTTCAGAGTCAGGATCTGACATTTATAGCAAGAGAGAGGTCATACAGAAGCTGAGGCAGCACCTGAAGAGACGTGATGAGATGATCATGGAGATTCAAGCTCAGATTGCCGACCTTAAGAACTCTCTTGCCATCCAGGAGACACAGTCGTCCAATTTGCAGTCTCAGCTGGAGTCTGCTAACCGAGATATATTTGAATCTGAGCGAGAGATCCAGCATCTGAGGAAGATCATCACTGACCATTGTGTTGGCGAAGCACTCTCTCATGATAAGCCGTTGCATGTTGGACACTGGCAGTCAGATGCCACCAATGGGCATGCTAATGGCTATGCCAATAGCAGCGTCGATGACCCTGAGCTGCATTTTATTGGTATTGGGAAGAAGAAAGAAGAGTTGGAGAGGATGGAGATGTTCAAGAGGGAGGTGGGTGAGCTGAAGGAAGTTATCGGAGGGAAAGACTTCTTGCTTCACAGCTACAAGGAGCAGAAGGTCGAACTCTGCTCTCAGATCAGGGAATTGCAGGAAAAACTCTCCTCGCATGTGCCGAACATATTGTAGGATCTACTGGTAATGTTCGTTTGCTAAAGGAGCAGCAGCTGTAGCCCAGTTCCCATGTGGTCTTGCACCACTGGTTTGCAGGAAAATCTGTCGGTGCACAGGCCGAACATCCTAGGTATTTGCAGAATGTTAGGTTGATTGGTTTCTTTCTTTCTTTTCGGCAATATTGTTAGGTTGGTTTGCTTCAGTTTCCGCCCTCTGTTGCTTGGAGTTACAAAGGGTTTCTTTGCTCAGTTGCTGGACCTAGGGTAGCTAAATTAATGGGAAGTTGATACTCCGGACTTCCGGTGCTGTACAGTTTTTTTTGGTTTGCAGGCACGTCTGTGTGATGTTTAGAGAAATATCCTTTCCTTTCTAATGTGTGGTCGGTGACATTTCTATGTAACTTTTTTTCAACAAAGAGTGGATTTTTAATGGCTTAAAATGGAGCATCAAAGGATACAAACACAATGGATACACATCTAGCCCCTGCATAGGTAGGATGCATACAGCTAACACTAATACATGCACAAGAACACACTAACAAATAGCAAAATTATATAAGATTAAAGTTATGGTAGGCGAGGAAAAAGAAAAAGAAAACAAAGCAAAATTATATAAGATCAAAGTTATGTGTAGGTGAGGAAAATTATACAACAATGACCGTATGTACATCACCCATTTCATGACACCACACGGACAACAAGGTTCTTCTACAACACGCCTTTAAGAAGGGAGCGACGCTCAAGCGTCGGCGCCACCCGATCCAACCACCCAAGGCCAGAATCTAGACTCTCTCCCTGAAGAACCAAACCGATTATATCCGAGCAATGTTTTTAACAAGACAATGACTTAAAAAATCGTCATTGTCAGGTATATAACCAACTCGGGTCAGACTTAGGCTTTCACCCCGTCGAGACTGGGTGCTCGAGTAGCACCATCGTGGCACTCATGTGTTGTCGCCGCCACTTATTCCAGATCCCAGCAGCTACATGTGATTTGTGACTGCCGCCACTTCATAGCCATTCATTTGCGTTAGGTCGTCATCCATAGTTTGCATCTCTCCACCGAAGTCAACCACCGGATCTGGAGGGAGGAACCCTCACGAAGACCTGCCGGTGGCCACCACAATCCGTGGTTGCATGGTCACCACAAGGACCAACACCGATGGCAGAGCACACCACCTTCGACTACCACCTCGCCGGAGAGAGCCCTACCCAGGCCCGCCGGTCCAGGGGCCGACACGGCCAAAACTGGAGCACGAAAGGAAAATCACCATCGCTGACTCACCCCCGCGCTAAGCGCAACCGCTGCCTAGATCAGGCACGCACAACCGGCAGATCGGTGCCCCCCCCCCGACCGGAGCATTGTGCCCGCCCCGAGCACGCCCACCATCATACCTCCTGATGGAAGCCACACATAGGCCCGCCTGCCGCATCCGGCAAAGCCTCCTCCGCGCCTCCCATCCCCACACCGCGCAGGCCCACCAGAACCGTTGTCGCCTCCCGACGTGCAACCATGGTGGTCGCCGCTGAGATCAAATACAATGAGTCGCCCTGCCGCCAACCACTGCGAGGGATTTGCCCAATGGCACACATGCAACGGCGAGAGGAGGATACATGTTAGAGAGGGCTCTGGTGGCGTCAGCCTAGAGGCAAGGCCCGAGTCGCCAAGAGTGACATGGGGTCTGATCCAATTTTTTCGGGAGATGGGTGTGACTTCCCGGAGTTTTTTCCCAAATTAAAAATTGATTTCATTAATTAAATAATTGACTTGACTATTTTATTTTTGCCATTTTGTTAAACAGTGAATAAGTAAACCCCTTTTCTCTTCGTTGTTGCGATTTGAGACTCACCCCGAACCGTTGGACACGACCTCATCGTGAGATTTGGGAGGTGCCCAAATTTTTTCACAACGTTTGCACAAGACTAGCTATCACGTGTTATGCGAACACTCCGTTTATTTAATAAGTGGCGATATTTCCTAAATAAATGTCCAACGGTCTCTGATCGATTCGGGATGATTTGTGTGGTCTCAAGATTGTCTAGTGAGGTTACGTTTCAAATTTCGTCCGAATCGGAGTTCGTCTGGCGCCCGAACCTTAATTATGTGAGGCACTATAGTCGGTTTAATTAATAAATGATTTTGTAGATAAAAACTATCTATTGGGCTGCCTTTGTTCTCTTCTCTCCAACCTTATCTAAAACCTCTCCAAATTCTAGCCCAAAGCCCTTCTAATCCCCCGCTTATATATGGATAGCTACCTTAAAAAATGGAACCCTAGCATCTAGGGGACAAATCCCTTGAATTTCCACTCCCAACCATCCCGCCGCCGCCACTTGGCAATAGCCAGCCACCACCTCCATCCAACCAGTGCCGCAACCCCAGTCGCCGATATGAGCCGCCAAGATCGGACGGCCAGAGAGCCTCCCAGGCATCCCCCGCGCAACCCTGCATTCGTGCCTCCGTGCCTCCCGTGCTGCTAGGGAGAGGAGCTCCCGACGCCTGTAGTTGTAATCTCTCACACTTTGTGTTGCACGAATCACATATATATATATATATATATATATATATATATATATATATATATATATATATATATATATATATATAATGGTTTCTATAGCGTGAAGTCGTGATCCTTGTCAGCATCGACCGATATAACATCGTATATGGACCTAGGCATGAGGGCACCTTCAAACAGCAGCATAGATGTATTGAAAGTAATAGTGATGCACACTTTTTTGTTAGCATACACTTTCTCTTCATAACGAGGAACCGACAATCCCAGGGCTCCGAGCATTAAATCCAATATGGTTGCATAGGGAATCTTCACGATCGTAGCAACGCCCTACCAATTTTAACAACAAACAAAGAGACGTCAAAGAAAATCGTAAATACACCCCGTAGACAAAATCATTTAAACCGTGTGCATCCAGGAAGAGAACAACAAAGTATTCAACGACGATGAAAAATCCACGCGCATTAAACAACAATGGTCAAAATGCAAAACTAACCTCAGGTAGCCTGGTAACGGAGGACTCAGACCCCTGTGATCGTTTGTTATGTGCTCCTTTGATCACCAACCACCTCCATGCCCACAAAACCTAACCCTAATCCTAGACGAAACACTAAATTTAAGCCTGCGAAATATCACAACATAAAGCATCAGTCTACAATGATCCATGATCAGCACACAGGAATCACAGACAAAACCAGGAACGCCAAACCGCATAGAAATATGTAAGCAATAAAACCTCACCACGGGGAGCAAACAAAAAATAGGTGATTATCCATCAAAGAAGAAGTCTCAATGCAAAAATAAAACACACGGTGCTAGCCACGTGCTGCGAAACCGATAGTTTCCAGCAACTCACTACTGTCGTATCTGCCGCACGGACCGAAAATGAAATTAGGTGATACGAAAAGCACGAACCAAAATAGAGGATAAAAAAATGCCATCACGATCTTTGCAGGCAAAAAATCATGAGCTCACCTCAAGCAACAATATAGCCGCCCAACAATGATAATAAGAGCTCGAAAGACCTAAAAGAACGAATGAAGAGAGAGAGAGAGAGAGAGAGAGAGAGAGAGAGAGAGAGAGAGAGAGAGAGAGAGAGAGAGAGAGAGAGAGAGCACGGTTAAAGAAGAAAAGAAGACTGAGAGAAAGGAAAGAAGAACAACCTCAATTGGCACAAAAGACGAAGGCCACACCGGTAGGCAAGAAAAACAGGAAGACACAGACGGATGGCAGGGACGAGCTCAAAGAGCACCTCCAACAAAGCGAAGAAAGAGACCCGCGGAGCAAAAAGTAAGGCAACGACGGCGATGGGAAGAAGAAAGGAGGAGAAAATCAAAGGCAACCACATGCTTTTATTGAGTAGAGTGACCGTTGCAAGGACACCGACCAATGGGCTCAACGACCTAAACGCTAACCGCAGCCACTGACATAGGGGGCAACTGAGAGGGGCCACCGCCGGACATCGTATGCATACACAAAGCATGCAAACCGTCCACGGACCAAAGGAGCACATAACAAACGCAAACCACATGAGCACCGGACGGATACGACCAACCGAATGGAACGAACACAGCTCCACGCGAATAGCGGCCGTACAAAACCTACTAGATAAAATGAACACAACTCCATCCGGACTCTGGTCGGATAGGACCAGCCGTCTGGATAGCAAGAGACAAAGTAAAATAGACGGGCACGGTTTACCCAACCAAAAAAAAACAGCAGCCCCGCAATGTGCCCAAACGCATAGGCACGAAGAATCGGCCGGGTGATGGGTGGGGTGCTGCGTGGGATAGCCGGGCGGGGTCCAAAAAACATGCGCAAGCACGAATAATCAGGCAAACCCCAGTCAAGACGACTGCCTCTAGCTGGTAACCCAAACATCATACGCCCCGGACAAACGAACGAAACGACACACGCTGGTTGAGGGCGACGGGGGCGGGAAGGCAGATAGCGACCACCCAACGCCCAACATCCGAACAACCCTCTCCGACTAGCCAGCGCCCCACAGGCCCCATCCGGCCAGAGCCCGCACCAGCAAGGGCTGTCCAGGACACCCCCTCCACGCCCGACTAGGCCAAGCCCTAACGCGTCCGGGGAGACTAGGCACCTCCGCGTCCTGACCGGCTGGCCCCACACACGAACCGACACGCAGGCGGAACAATGCACGAGAGGGCACACGTTGGCTCGACACAAAGCCAACAGAGAGGTGGCCCCGGCCGCCCCCACGGACCACGCGTCATGGACCCCTAAGGAAAATAGGCTGGGTGCGACCTGTCCGTCGATATCAGACGGCCGCGAGTGTGTCACGCAGGCACCCGACGCGAGGCAAAGATGCCGACAGGCGGGTTTGACTAGACCGTCGCGCGCGAGCCGGCTGCGCGACGGCACGCACAACCCAGTCCAGCGGGGTCCAAAGAAACCGACACACGGGTCCGGACTCCCCTTCGCGGGCACGCGAGGCCTTGCTCCCAGGCACGATTGGAGCCTCCCCATGATCGTTGGCCCCGGGCGCGCCCGCGGTGCATCCGTCATGGACCGCTGAGGCGGGTAGCCCGGGTCCGCGCCGTCCTGGGAGATTGGACGATGCTGAGAGCCCCTAAGAGTCCCCATGGCACGCCACCTGGAAACGGACGGCATGGAGGGCTTGTTCGCACACAAAGTCTCCCAGGAGGCGGGTACTCCAGCATCCTTTGTAGGAGTAATTAATGGTGGAAACATCTCATGTGAGGGGGTTATAGATGGGATATGGTAATGGCTACCGAGGTGTCGACTAAGAGTCAGATGCCTTCGATTTACCCCTAGCCTCTCCTTATAAAGGGGGACGATAGCTAGGGTTACAAGTTTCGTAACTGACCTCACCTCTGGGTCGGTCGAGGGGCCCTTGTGTAGGATCAGGAACAAAGCTTCACTTAACAACACATCTTCAAGGGTTGTAATGTCGGACCTCTTGCCTTTGGTGCCTTTTTTTAGTGCCCGATGTTTGCCCAACATGAAACAAAGGGAAATTGGTATCACCCAAGTCATAATGTATAGGCCCTTGACCTTCGTTTATCAAGTTCATCATGTATGTGTCCTAAAATATGCATCGCAATGAAAGAAACATCCCAAAATTGATCGGATTAATGCATATGGGACAAGAAAATACCTGCATCTGCGTGTCTAGGTTGGCCGTTTCATCTAATAGTACGTGGGCATGCCTGGCGCCGACGTTTCCTGATGTTGGCCACGACCGTTGGAGTTGCGGTGAGTCATACAATGCAACCGTTGGATGCCCGACCATTGCAAGGTCGGCACAACATAGGGCATGGCCGAGGGCCGGTTCCTTCTATCAGGCGGGGTGGATGGAGCGGACGCGGCCAAGTCTATGTCGACAACCTCCTTCTTTGTAGCTTCCCTCCCCACGGCTTCGTGGACGCGGTGCCTACGCGCTGCTCCCTTCGGCGATGGTTTCCGGGTTGCTCACGACAAACGGGATACCCACAGACTCCTCCGAGCCATCGTCCATGGCAGTGGCGGATGAGGTAGTGGGCGTCCACATCTAGGATGGCGGGCAAGGACGGTGCATACGTGATGTCTACTACACAACTTTATTCTTGTAGACTCTGTTGGGCCTCCAAGCGCAGAGTTTTGTAGGACAGCAGCAAATTTCCCTCAAGTGGATGACCTAAGGTTTAACAATCTGTGGGAGGTGTAGGATGAAAATGGTCTCTCTCAAACAACCCTGCAATCAAATACAAGCAACGTCGTGTGTCCCCAACACACCCAATACAATGGTAAATTGTATATGCACTAGTTCGGCGAAGAGATGGTGATACAAGTGTAGTATGGATAGTAGATATAGGTTTTTGTAATCTGAAATAATAAAAACAGCAAGGTAGGAAGTGATAAAAGTGAGCACAAACGGTATTGCAATGCTCGGAAACAAGGCCTAGATTTCATACTTTCACTAGTGCAATCTCTCAACAGTGCTAACATAATTGAATCATATAACCATCCCTTAACGTGCGGCAAAGAATCACTCCAAAGTTCCTATCGGAGAAAGTAGGACGAAAACATGTATCAACCTTTGTGCCTAGATTACCCCAATGTCACCACGGGAATCCGCAAGTTGATTACCAAAACATATATCAAGTGACTCAATAGAATACCCCATTGTCACCATAGGTATCCACATGCAAAACATACATCAAGCGATCTCAAATCCAAAATATTCAATCCGATAACAATGAAACCTCAAAGAGCAAGACTCAATTCATCACAACAAGGATAGAGAGGGAAGAACACCATATGATCCAACTATATTAATAAAGCTCATGGTACATCAAGATCGTGCCAAATCAAGATCACGAGAGAGAGAGAGAGAGAGAGAGAGAGAGAGAGAGAGAGAGAGAGAGAGAGAGAGATCAAACACATAACTACTGGTACATACCCTCAGCCCCGAGGGTGAACTACTCCCTCCTCGTCATGGAGGCAGCGAGGATGATGAAGATGGCCTCCGGTGATGACTTCCATCCTCCGACAGGGTGCCAGAATAGGGCTCTAGATGAGATCGCTTTGGAATAGAGGCTTGTGGCGGCGTAAAAACTCATCTAGGTTAACTTTCGGGGGTTTCTGTATTTATAGGAATTTTCAGCGTTGGAATCATGCCAGGAAGGTTCCCAAGGGACCCACAAGCTCAGGTGGCGCATCCCAGGGGGGAGGGAACACCAGGTGAGGTTGTGGCTCCCCTGGTCATCGTCTGGTCCTTCCCCAAAGCCTCCTGGGTCTCTTCTTGTCCATAAAAAATCACCGTAATTTTTTATTGCATTTGGACTTCGTTTGGTATGGTTTTTCTGTGAAACAAAGAAATAGCCAAAAATAGGAACTGGCACTGGGCACTGAGTTAATAGGTTAGTTCCCAAAAATCATATGAAAGTGCACCAAAACCATATAGAAATAATGTAAATATAGCATGAATACTTCATAAATTATAGATAGGTTGGAGACGTATCAATACACGGAGCGAGGGTGGAAGAGGCGGCGACTCAGAGGTGAGAAAGGGAGGATAGACACTGATGCGTCTCTAACATATCGACTTTTCCAAACACTTTTGCTCTTGTTTTGGACTCTAATTTGCATGATTTGAATGAAACTAACCCGGACTGATGCTGTTTTCAGCAGAACTACCTTGGTGCTGTTTTTTGTGCAGAAATAAAAAGTTCTTGGAATTGGACAACTTTTACGGAGAATTGTTTTGGAATATATAAAAATACTGGCGCAAAGATCTACTGGAGGAGGCCCACCAGTGAGCCACAAGCTCTGGTGGCGCGCCCCCGCCACCTGAGGTTGTGGGGCCCTCAAGCCTCAGTTTGCCTTACCTCCAAGTCCATAAGTACCGTCTTCCTCAGAAAAAAATCAGAGAGAAAGTTTCATCGCGTTTTACGATACGGAGCCGCCGCCACCTCCTGTTCTTCACCGGGAGGCCTGATCAAGAGTCTGTTTGGGGCTCCGGAGAGGGAAAATCGTCGCCGCCATCATCAACAACCCTTCTCCATCAACAATCTCATGATGCTCACCACCGGGAGTGAGTAATTTTATCATAGGCATACTGGAGGTAGATGGAGATGGATGAGATTCGTCATGTAATCGAGTCAATTTGTTAGGGCTTGATCCCTAGTATCCACTATGTTCAGAGATTGATGTTGCTATGACTTTCCTACGCTTAATGCTTGTCACTAGGGCCCGAGTGCCATGATTTCAGATCTGAACCTATTATGTTTTCATGAATATATTTGAGTTCTTGATCCTATCTTGCAAGTTATATGCACCTGTTATTGTTTTGAACCATAGACCCCAAGGTGACAATAATTGGGATACTCTCCAGGGATGACTATAATTTGAGGAGTTCATGTATTCACTATGTGTTAATGCTTTGTTCCGGTTCTTTATTAAAAGTAGTGCCTTAATTACCCTTAGTTTCCATTAGGACCCCACTGCCAAGGGAGGGTAGGATAGAAGATAACATGCAAGTTCTTATTGCAAGCACGTATGATTATATACGGAATACATGCCTACACATGATTGATGAATTGGAGCTATTGTGTATCGCTCTAGATTGTGACTGTTACATTATGAATTTCATCCAAATATCCATTGCTACTCCATGCCTACTCTTCACATAATATTGTCTTTGCTATAATCACTACTGCTGCTGCTATTCCAATTGCTACAAAACTTCTACTATTACTGTTACTACTGTTACCACTGCTATCAAAGCTATCATATTACTGTGCTACTAATACTTTGTTGCAAGGAAGTAAGTTCTCAGGTGTGGTTGAATTGACAACTTAACTGCTAAGGCATATAAATATTCTTTGGCTCCCCTTGTGTCGAATCAATAAATTTGGGTGAAATACTACCCTCGAACACTGTTGCGATCCCCTATACTTGTGGGTCATCAAAACTATTTTCTACGCCGTTGCCGGGGAGCATAGCTCTATTTATTAAGTTCACTTGGGAGTTAAATATCTGCTGCAATTTATATTCACTATGAAGAATCTGAGAGACGCTAAGACCAAGATCATGCCCTCTAAGACGAGGGGAGTCAAGGAACTGCCAACTCGGTCTACACTTGATTCACCAATTGTTTTAAGTCAACTTGTGACACCACCACCTGCTATTCAATCTAATATGTCACAAGTAATTGACAATGCTTCTGCTATTGATGATACTCATGATGATGCTTCTACTTTGCTTGATAAATTTGTGCAACTTGGTGAATTACTTGATGCTCATACTGCTAAAGCTAAAGAATCTGAAATTACTCAAAATTATGAATCACCTACTACACCTAGTACTCCTGTTAGAGCTAAGATGTTTGATGTACTTGAAGGTTACACTTTTCTTGAGGAGTTAACTAGAGAACTTATGGCTTATGATACTCGTAATGGCATAGAAGGTTTCATGCACTGGTGCAGAGACGTCCTATACAAACGGTTTTTACCCCCTTTCCACGACGGAGTTTTAAACCATCGCCTTGCCTGTGTGTGCGATAGGGGGGTCCAACCCACATGACCCAGAAACCGTCGGCGATGGAGGCTCCGGTCACACACGCGGGGCAAAAAGAGCTCGTGTGCGATCGGGCGAGCCATCGCAAACAATTATACATGCCCAATCATTTCCGTTCGTATGTACATCCGACACGGTGAATCCCAGACAAACGTTTCCGTTCGTATGTACATCACACACAATTTTTATGTGGAAACATTTGTGTAAGGTGGCCTAACGCAAACATTTGTCGGGCAGAAGTCGTGTGTGATTGTTCATTGATCCAACACGCCTACTTTCTAGAAACTGTGTGGGTTGTTTGAGTTCATCGCCCATGGTGTTGTCTGAGAAACCGTCTGTAATAGAAAAACCCAATAAGGAAACTAATTGGCCAATTATTGATAATCCATTTAGTAATCAAATTGACATTTCATATCAAACACACCATATATTTCATATCCGTATTACGGCAACCAGGATTTCATAATTGAATTACATCAAATAGCTTCAGCACTCAGTTACACCATATAGGCATGTAGCTACCTACGACATTACACAACAGCGCCAAGTTTCACATGCAAGATCTAAAACCTTTCGAAAGTAGCATCATACATGGTAAATAGACAGATGAATCTCATCTAGAGAACTACTGAAGTAGAAGGCGAGTATTGAGCCTTCAGTGATGTTGAATGTCCTTGCAACTTTAGGCCAGTGGCTGTGGATAATTGCCCGCCCAACCTTCGTCCTCTTGAGGAAGACTTCAATATTGTACCGTGGGTGTTGAATGAATACCTTCCTCGCCTCTTGACCATGGAGGTGGTCTGAGAGGTAATCATCGGTGAAGTGCTTTGGAAAGGACTGGAAACAAAGATATGCATAAATATTTGTTCTAAATTTTGAAATGGCGCAAAGGAAAAAAAACAAGGTAAAAGAGTTAGTACCATCCTATAGTTGACTGATGTCTTCTTCATTGTGCAAACAAAGATCTTGTTGTTATTCGTTGCTAGTTTCTTTATCCTAACAATCTTTCTGAGTTTCTTGACTTGACTGATATTCATGGACATCTCATTTCCCCATATGCAAAATGGGTCGAACAGTGGGTCTAAACCTTTGACATCAGGACCTACATGTGCAAGACCAAATTGTTAAAAACCTAAATATTAGAATGGTTCCTGCAATTGCACAATAATGTGCTATTAGACAAAGGACCATGCATGTGCGAACCTCGATGATAAACCTCAGTGCCTCCCATTGTTTCCCTGCAACACATATACGGCAGTTATTAATCAGGTTAAGTGAGAGTTGGCATACTATCAGTAGAATATGTTAATGAAAAATAAACAAATTGAAGATCCATCAGATTAATTCGAGCCGCATGGAAAAGCTAGTTAACCAAACCAAGCATGCTTAAGAACTAGGAAATATGGCAAATGTATATGTTTCTCATGTACTACGTATTTTGTATAGCCAAATTCGATGTATTTCTCACATGCATAACAATACAAAATTGTACTCACAACAAATGAACATCACATTGCAGAATTGAACCAAACAGTTAACTGGACAGCACAACAAATGAACCAAACAGTTAACTGAGCACCGTATTGCAGAATAGAACGTATACTAGAAGTCAGACAGTTAACCAAACCAAGCATGCTTAAGAACTACTGGGAAATATAGCAATTGTTGAACAAAACTGTTAACTGAACATCACATTTCAGTAGATCAGATTGCATATTAACATTACAGAGGACAATTCACTAGAAGGCACCGGCGGTGGCCTCGAGAAAACACCACGAATTGTCGTTTAAAGCAGCCAACCGTGTGGCGGCGTCCGCACGCGAGGCGTCGACGGTGGCCTCGACGACGAGGTGCTCCTGCAAGATCTGGCGGTCGGCACGCATGGCAGCCATCGCGACCTCATCCACGCGTGAGGCCGCGATTTGCTTCTCCATTGCCAGATGCTCCTTGAGCTCTTGGCTATACTGCGTGCAAAATGGCTATGGGCGGCGCTTATTTGGAGGATGGGGCAGTGATTTGGGTGGAAGGTGTCGCGCCGGCGGTCGGGGCATGTAGGATGGAGAAGGAGGAGGAGGATGGGGGTGGGGTGTGGATTACCTAACTATATCGATGAGGCCGCGCAGCAGGAAGGAGCGTCAACGGCGAGCAGGCAGCGCTGCAAGAAAGCAGTGAAGGTTTGAACTTGGAAATGAAGGAGGAAACAGTGGAAATGTGGGGGGGGGGGGGGGGTGGAGGCGGGGAGCTAGATATTTCCGCGGTTGCCAAATTTTCGCTCGGTGCAGCGAAAAACTGGCGCCCAAGTGTGGTTGCCGCCCTGGCGGTGGACTGTAGCCGACGAAACTTCCGGCGTAAGACATACATGAGGGTGCCCCTAGATATTTTATACTGCATCGCACACGATTCTTGCTAATAAACTGTTTGTGGTGTACTTGATTTTTTCATTTTGATTTGAAAGACAAAATGGGTTACGGCAGGAAAGGTTGGTGTTTGAATTGCTAGAACATTTATTTGCAGTGAACATGCAACTATAGGAGTGTCGTGCTAAAATGTGGAATTATTCCGGGTTCGTTTGGCCTTTTTTATACATTAATTGAGTTTCTAGGCATTTAATGTGCATAATTCAAATTTGAACTACAGGCACATGCTCCAGTGCACCAAAATGGGTTGAAAAATCATATATGTGTCCTTGGGTGAATGTTTAGGTCCCATGCAAGAAATGGGAATGAATTTCAAACATCTGGGCATCGTGGCTCGTCCGGAAACATTGAGAAACTTGGTTTTAAAATTCCTGTAAATCCAAAACTCGCCTGAAAATCATGAAACTTGGCATGGTGTCATGACATGGCACCAACATGCTGTGGTAAAAAAATTGGCCGATTTGGGATAACTTTTGGTATAAGCTTCTTACAAACCGTAGCTTCTCTCAAGAAGCCTCATGGTTCTGACAGGGAACGTGTCACCTCTATGTGCGAAACGGCATACGTTGCCTCTTCCCATGTTGATTTATTTTACAGAGGCAACATGTAACAATAGGAGTTTCGTGTTACAATTTGGAATTATTCCGGGTTCGTTTGGCCTTTTTTATACATTAATTGAGTTTCTAGGCACTTAATGTGCATAATTCAAATTTGAACTACAGGCACATGCTCCAGTTCACCAAAATGGGTTGAAAAATCATATATATGTCCTTGGGTGAATGTTTAGGTCCCATGCAAGAAATGGGAATGAATTTCCAACATCTAGGCATCGTGGCTCGTCCATAAACATTGAGAAACTTGGTTTTAAAATTCCTGTAAATCCAAAACTCGCCTGAAAATCCTGAAACTTGGCATGGTGTCATGACATGGCACCAACATGCTGTGGTAAAAAAATTGGTAGATTTGGGACAACTTTTGGTATAAGCTTCTTACAAACCGTAGCATCTCTCGAGAAGCCTCATGGTTCCAAGAGGGAACGTGTCACCTCTGGGTGCGAAAACGGCATACGCTGCATCGTCCCGCATTGATTTATTTTACAGAGCAACATGCAACTATAGAAGTTTCGTGCTACAACTTGGAATTATTCCGGGTTCGTTTGGCCTTTTTTATACATTAATTGAGTATCTAGGCATTTAGTGTGCATAATTCAAATTTGAACTACATGCACATGCTCGTGTGCACCAAAATGGGTTGAAAAATCATATATGTGTCCTTGGGTGAATGTTTAGGTGCCATGCAAGAAATGAGGATGAATTTCAAACATCTGGGCATCGTGGCTCGGCCGGAAACATTGAGAAACTTGGTTTTAAAATTCCTGTAAATCCAAAACTCGCCTAAAAATCATGAAACTTGGCATGGTGTCATGACATGGCACCAACATGTTGTGGTAATTTTTTTCTCCGATTTGGGGACAAGTTTTGGTATAAGCTTCTTACAAACCGTAGCTTCTCTCAAGAAGCCTCATGGTTCCGAGAGGGAACGTGTCACCTCTGTGTCCGAAACGACATACGCTGACTCTTCCCACCTTGATTTATTTTACAGAGGCAACATGCAACTATAGGAGTGCCGTGCTAAAATATGAAATTATTCAGCGTTTGTTTTGCCTTCCTTTTACATTATTTGAGTTTTCTAGGAATTTTGGAACAAATAGCTGCCACGTTATTATCGCAAACGGTTGTATTCTTCCAATCGTGTGCGTTCCACTAACCATTTACTACTGCGGTAGCTGTTTGATTAGACGGGACGTGTGTGAGCTGTCCGCCGTGCAGGCTTGATGGGACGCGTGCGAGTAGTTCGCCGCGCAGGCTCACCGAGAAGCGAGCCCTTTGACCTACCAGCGAGCAAAATTTATTGATGGCCTTGGTTTCGGCCGCCTCGGGAAGGTACATAGAACAGTTTCTAGTGCTCCTCCTACTCCTCCGTTCTTATCTATAAGCGCCGCCGCCGAGGATCACCGCCTACTACGATGGAGGATGAGCCGGCCAACAAGCGGGGGCGGGTTGAGCCAGAACCGCAAGAGCCTCCGGCGAGCATGGACTTCATCAGCAGCCTCCCCGACGAGATGTTGGTAACCATCATATCCCTCCTCCCCATCAAATCTGGTGTGCGGACCACTGTCCTCTCCCGGCGGTGGTGCCCCCTTTGGCTCTCCACCCCCTGGACCTCATCGAGGACGACGATCTTTGTAGAGGGGAGCGCAAACACTTGGATGCATTGTCCCACATCCTTGCCACGCACCCTGGGCCGGTCAGACGCCTTGTCATCGGCAAGTTCCGTTCCAACTGCAAGGCCGAACGCAAGTTTCATGAGTGGTTCCTATCCCCCGCCCTAGATCGGCTCGAGGAGCTCAGCTTTCATGTTGGACATCCGCGTTCGCTGCCGCCATCCGCTCTCCGCCTCGCGCCCATGCTACGCTGCGCTACGTTCAGGCAGTGTCTTTTCCCCCAGATTGATGCCGCACCCGCTCTTCATCTCCCTAAATCGAAGCACCTCGAGCTCATGGGCGTCCGCATCTTGAGGGAGGATTTGGAGCGCCTGCTCGGCGGCTGTACAGCGCTTGAGTACCTTCGTCTTCAGGAGATGGATGGGTTCAGTAGCCTCCGCATCGCCTCGACGAATGTCCATACGATTTATGTGCATTGCTGGTGCTGCAACAGGCTGTCATTTTAGGTGTTTCGCGAAATGGTCATTGAGAATGCGTCTTTCCTTGAGAGATTGACTGTATTTGATAAAAAAGGTCCAACAAGAATCAGGGTCAACGACGCACCAAAATTGACAGTGTTGGGCTATTCGTGTGCTGAATTATCCGGACTTGTTGCCGGATCATTACCCGCTCAGGTACAATAGTCTTATTCTTCTCATTCTTCTTATTGGACATCACATTTTATCTAAGTTTTGTTGATCTATGTTCGGCTGTCATCCAGAAAATGATTCCCACAAGCTTGACCCCGTCTCCGCGCACAGTGAAGATCTTGGCACTACAATCTATCGGCCCCAATCTGGATGAAGTTGTTAGATTCCTTAGATGCTTTCCATGCACGGAGAAGCTATACATCGAGGTGATGCTCCTTTCCTGTTAATTGTTAACCACAACGGAGTTCAATTTGTTGTTACGTTTACCCATGATTACAATGACAAATGTAGTATGATTTCTAGAGGAAATTTGAAGGATTTCAATACATATATTTTTTGAGATGTTAATCATGAACGATTGAAGATGTCATGTCACTCTATTCGTGTATTTTAGAAATCCTGCAAATCAAAGAGGCCTGAAGTTTTCAAAACTGCAGCTAGGCACTAATATGTTGTCTTCGTTTGCAGATAGAAGCAGGCCTGAAAGTGGAAAATGTGGCGCAATATAACAATCCCATTGAATGCCTTGATCTTCATCTCACAGAAATTACTTTGAACCACTACCGAGGCACCACACCAGAGATTAAATTTGCCAGGTTCTTTGTTCAGAGAGCAAGTGTGCTCAAGGTAATGAGGTTTGCACTATATTTAGTGCGTAGAAGTGAATGGTTTGCTGATCAGCACAGGCGTCTACAACTGAATGGAAAAGTCTCTGCAGAAGCTGAATTTCAGTTTGGAACTACAAATGACAGATTATTGGGAAGTCACACTATCAAACCGATATATGACTTCTCGGTGACTGATCCATTCGCACAAATAGTTTATGGCTCAGATTCTGAAGAAGATGAATCTAATTTGTAAGAACAGTTTGAACCTTGTAATCTTTGAATTTGGGCCTTGTAATGCTGGAATTTGAACCTTGCAATTTTTCTGGTATCTGTGATATAACGTCATTGGATGTTAAATTTGGTTATGCAATCATGTCCTTATAAGTATATATGTTGTTGTTCTCTAGACAGAGCATAGATGTTGTGCAGACAGAGCAAATCACATCGCACACGGACTAAACTACAGAACCCGTCGGTGATGATTTCATCAATCGCTGACAATTGTATACCAGCAAGCGTTTGCCCACAACACACACGGGTTATTAGCAGTAATTGTCCGTGTTGTTATCCGTCTTCCCACACATTTCGGATTAATGACCTGTTTGCCGCATATCACCCACATCTTGTTAAGTTGAACCGTTTCTGTTGTGTTGGGTAATCGCAAACAGTTCATCCGAGTGAACCGCATGCCGTATATCGCACACACCTTGATCCGCCTGACTGTTTCTGTTGTGTTGGGTAATCACAAATAGTTCATCCGAGTGAACTGTATGCCGTGTATCGCACAGACCTCAAAAAGGGCTGCCCATTTCTGTTGTGTTGGGTAATCACAAACAGTTCATCCGAGTGAACTATATGTCGTGTATCGCATACACCACGAACTGGCTGACCGTGTTTATTGTTCTGGCTTATCGCAAACAGTTCGTATGGATCAACTGTATGCCACGTATCGCACAAGCGTCTCTAATCTGAATCATTTTTGATGTCTCCGGCATCACAAACAGTTCGTCTTATTGGCGACGGTTTTTTTATGACACCGTTTGTGATTCATGCATCGCACACAATTTGGTCACGGGGTCTCTGATTCATGTGTCGCGTTAGCGGTCGTCTGCAGTAGTGATGGCTATACTGAAAGAAAAGGCCATGAACCAATGATGAAATATGATCCTAAATTTGCAACTTCTCCTATTTTTGTTACTGATAAGGATTATGAATTTTCTGTTGATCCTGAACTTATTACTTTGGTAGAATCAGATCCTTTCCATGGTTACGAATCTGAAATAGTTGTTGCACATCTTACTAAGCTGAATAAAATTGCCACCCTATTTGCTCAAGAGGAAAAGATTCACTACTATTATATTCTTAAGTTATTTCCTTTCTCATTAAAGGGTGATGCTAAAATATGGTTAAATGATCTTGCTCCTAGTTGTGTGCGTAGTCCCCAGGATATGATTTAGTACTTCACTGAGAAATATTTTCCTGCTCATAAGAAACAAGCTGCCTTACAGGAAATATATAACTTTGTGCAACTTGAGAAAGATATCTCCCTCAAGCTTGGGGAAGATTCTCCAATTATTAAATGCTTTGCGTGATCATCCTCTTAAGAAAAATGAAATACTTGATATCTTTATAATGGACCAACCGATGATTCTAGGGACTACCTAGATAGTTGTGCTTGTTGTGTTTTCAGGGAAAGACCTGTTGAACAAGCTCATGAATTATTGAATAACTTACTGAGAAATGTCGATGATTGGACACTTCCCGAACCACCTCCGAAGCCGATTCCAAAGAAAAGAGGTATCCTATTCCTCAGTCCAGAATATATGCAAGAGGACAAGAGATCCATGAAAAGAAAGGTATTAAATCTGAAGATGTTAAGAATCTACCACCTATTGAAGAAATACATGGACTCGATATCCTGACATAGGTAGTAGAGGTAAACTCTCTTTATAGGTTTGATGAGGGTGACATTTCTTATAATAAATCTTCAAGTCAATTCTTAGATGAATTTGATAATTTTATCATTAAGCAAGAAAACTTCAATAGGCAAATAAGTGATCAATTGAAACGTGATGCTATTATGATTGAATGCTTGAGTGATGTGCTATTTAGAATTTCCAATGATGTTAAAGGTTTATGTAAGATCTCTTCTATGGTTCATACTCAGCTCGAACAAGTGTCTAGATCACAAAATGATTTGCTTAAGGACATGAATAGTAAACTTAACGACCATGTTGTAAGAGTAATGACTAGAGGTGGTAGAATGACTCAGGAACCTTTGTATCCTGAGGGTCATCCTAAAAGAATTGAACAGGATTCTCAAAGAGTTAATGATAGTGCACCTAGTTCACCTAAGAAGAAAAAGAAAACGAGTAGGAATAAAACTTTGCATGCTTCTAGTGAACCTATTATATAAAAACCCGCTGAGAATCCTAATAATGTTTCTATTTCTGATGCTGAGACACAATCTATTGATGAGCATGTGCCTAGTGATAATGATAATGATAAAGATGATGCTAATGATGATCATGTTGATGCTCCACCTAATGATAATAATGAATTTGAAAATGAAGTAGAAATAGAACCTGAAGTTGAGCTTGATGACCCACCTCCTAAGAATAAAAGATATGATAAACGAGAATTTGTTTCTAGGAAGCATGGTAGAGAAAGAGAACCATGGGTTCAAAAACCTATGCCTTTTCCTAGTAAAGCTTTAAAATCCAAAGCTGAAGATGCTTTCAATCGCTTTGTTGAATTAATGAGACCTTTATTCTTGCAAGTACCTTTGACTGATGCTATGAAAATGCCTCCTTATGCTAAATATATGAAAGATATTGTTACTAATAAAAGAAAATTTCCCGAGGCTGAAATTTCTACTATGCTTGCAAATTATTCCTTCAAGGGAAAGATACCTGAAAAACTAGGAGATCCAAGGATACCTACTATACCATGCTCTATTAAGAATAATTATGTTAAAACTGCTTCATGTGATTTAGGGGCTGGTGTTAGTGTTATGCCATTCTCTCTTTATAAAAGACTTGACTTGAGTAAGTTGACTACTCCTACTGAAATTTCTTTGCAAATGGCTGACAAGTCCATTGCTATTCCTATCGGTGTTTGTCAGGATGTTCCCGTTGTGGTTGCTAATGTTACTATCTTAACTGACTTTGTTATTCTTGATATGCCCGAGGGCTACAATATGTCGGTTATCCATGGAAGACCTTTTCTAAATACTACAGGGGCTGTTATTGATTGTAATAAAAGCAAGGTCACTTTTCATATTAATGGCAATGAGCATACGGTTTATTTCCCGAGGAAGCCAAATAAAATAAACAGTCTCAATTCTATTGAGAAAAATATGACTATCACTATTGGAGACTTTGAATTTCCTCTTCCCATTCTCGAGAAGAAATACCAAACTCTTATAATTTGAACCATGCTTATTCCAGTTGAGGTAACTTAGTGTTATACAAAAATTCTTCGGTTTTATGCCATTCGGAAATAGTTCGTTAATAAGACTTGATCAACCTTGTTAATGGATTCTTTTTGAGGAGCATATGATTGATGAATTTCGTAAGCACAACTTTCTGTAAATTTAGTTTATCCTTTGTTATTTTTAGTTTTGAATAAAGTTTAATGCAATAGAATACCCTGCTTATCCTGTTTTCTGAATTATCTATGTAATAAAAAATGTCCCGAAAATAAAAGGTCTCATAATGTCCTAAAAATTTAGTATGATTTTTTGTGCAATATTTAAGAATTTTTAGCGCTGAAAATAACCCAAGGGGGTTCACCAGTGAACCACAAGCTCAGGTGGCGCGCCTGCCCCCTGGGTGCGCCATGTGAGCTTGTGGGTCCCACGGGACCCCACTCACTTAGTGCCCATGCCCACAGCCTTCTCCCACCTCCAGAAAAATTCACCCTTGCTCTCTTTCACATGTTCTTGCTCATTTCATGAGATTGTCGATTTCTTTGCTTGGAGCTCCATTTCCGAAACTGTTCGGATGAATTGCTCCTTGGTATATGACTCATCCATTGGTCCAATTAGTTTTTGTTCTAGTGGAATATACTTTGCTTATTTTGCTATTGCTGGTGACCATGAAAATGAGCTTGCTTGTTTGATTTACTTGGTTTGAGGTAGTTTTGATGCATGATATAGCCTCTAGACACTTGTGGGAGTAGTTGCTATCAGTTTTGTTAAGTTTTGTTTACCTCTTATTTGTGCCTAAAAATTTCAGAAATTTTTCTGAAAAAGAAAGATGTTTAAGAAGGTGTTCTCGAGAGGCTCTTCAAGCCAAAGCTCGGCAAGGCCCGCATACCACGAGCCCGGAGAGGACACTCTGCGGGAAGCCATTGTGAAAGCTTGTGAATGGCCATGTGAGACCTTCATGGTCAATGCCGGCATCAAGGAAGAGTTTGACATATTCGTACATAATGTCGGGTTAACTGACTTCCTCGCAGATAAGTATGCCAAGTACCATTATCTCACCGTTACTTTGTGCGGCATTTCAAGTATGTATCTCATCGCACCACACACAATGTTGTTTTTAATCTCTATGATAAATCCTTTCGTATGAATCTTCGTGATTTCTGCATTGTCTGCGAAATCCCTTTTTGGGGAACTTGCGAGGAACCCCACAAGGCTGATTGTGAGGAATTTCTTAGGAGTATTTCCTAGGGAGAAACTAGAGGGGGTAACACAGGCTAGAGTTGGAAGCATACATTTTCCTGCTATTCATTACTTTGAATTATTCATAGGAAGATGTTTAACTGGTAAACATGACCTCAGTACTACTTGTGCTCCTGATTTAAGCATCCTGAAATGTGTTGTGCATTGTGATAGAACATTTAATTTAGGGGCAATAATTGCACGACGCTTGGGTAGGAATGCTTTGGATGGTGATTTTTATGGAGGGATTTACGCCACCCGTGTAGCTGCTCATCTTGGCGTATCTATTAGAAATAATGATCACGAGTTACCCGCTGGTTTTCTAGACTATGAGGCTATGTTGTGTCCTAAATTTCTTGCAAGAGGGGCTCCAGAATATCAATACAGGCTAATCTTTGATAAGTGTAATCTTATCCCTATAACTTTGCCTGCTCCTTCTCTATTCAACTTTCAGGAAAAACAAAGATACTATTTACAGTTGGAGGAGGCCCAGGCATACAGGACCGCGGAGGAGGCCGCTCGTTGAAGTGAAGCCACTCACCAGGCAGTGGCTGCCGCACTTGAAGTCAACCTGAACTATCGTTATGATTTTCTCCCATATTAGTAGTGGCCATAGACCAAGTTAGGCCAAAATCCTAAGCTTGGGGGAGTATGCATTTTCACTGACATTTCATTCATACTATCACATTCATTTCACTTGTCAGTGTTCATCGTTTTCTTTGCCTATTCATGTTTGCTTTTATTTTCTTTCTGTTGTGTATTTGAAAACGTTCATAAATCCAAAAAAAATGTTTCTCACTTCTTTTCGGTTTTTCTTTCCAGTTTAGTTAGTTCATAGTATGTCATGGTGGTACGACCATCTATGGGGCCATGCAGCCCCTTGTGGTTTGGCGGGGGAGATCAACGTGCACAAAGAGCATGAACAATGGAAAACACAAGGGATTTACCCAGGTTTGGGCCACTGAGAAGCGTAAAACCCTACTCCTGCTTTTGGTGTATTAGAAGTGTAGAAGCACAATACAAGGAGAGCTTCCCCCGGCAAGGTGCGGAGAGGAGCAGCTACGCGAGAGGTGCTTGTGTTTGAAAAGGGGTCCGAATCCTCTCTACTGTTGCCTTGGTCTTCCTTTTATAGCTCAAGGGGTTACCACAGTGGTAAAATAGTAATTACATATTGACTAGATAGCAAACAGTGCTATCATACCTAACTGTGCCAGTTTAGGACAAAAGCATTAAATGCACTGTTTAGGTGTCGTGTGGAGAGGTAGTCCCAGCAAGGTTCCTGCACCGCTTGCCCAGCTACCTCGTATTATCCTGACACGCCTCCTGGACGGGTGTCATTAGAGGCAGATCCTATCCCAGCATGCTGACACGTGCCCGACAAGCCTCACCAACCAGCCTGCGCGGTCGACACCTCACCCATTAGCGAACACTTGTGCGGTGAGGTGGAGCGCTGGAGGACTGGTATAAGCTTGCCGGCGCAGAGCTTGCCGGGTCTTCCCCTTGCCGGTTTAGGCTTGCCGAAAAGTAATGTTTCTGTCTTCGGTAGTAGTTGAGTGCTTGTTGATGCTTTGTCTTGAGCCTCTGTAATCTGGTCTTGAATATTGGCCTTGGCGGTCCCCGGCAAGGCTCGGCCGGCAAGGAGGCCACTACTGTCTGTGCATAAGTCAGGGTATAAAATACCCATGTTTTATACACCGACATAGTAGTAAAATAAAACCCAAAAAGATTTCTCATTTCTTCTTTTGTTGTTTGTTGGGAGTTCTTCGGTGTAAATACTTTTTCTCACTTTTCGTTTTTCTTCTTTCTATTGCTTTCTTCAGAAAAACTAAAAACTCCAAAAATATTTTAGTGTGTTTCTCTGAGCTTCTTTTCTTTTCTTGAGTCATCGTAAGGAGAAGACTTCATAAGAACTATCAAGTGGCTCTTATGTGCTTTATTGTTGATCTAATGAAAGGCCAAATATTTCCTTGTCTTCTCGTGTGTATAAAGTGTTTGCAGATTTTAGCTTAGTCCACGACACACTTGCACTATTATAATTTTCACATCATTTGGTCGTGCAAGTGAAAGGCAATAATGACGATGATTTGAAAAAGTGACCGTGGCGAAGAAAAGCTGGTATGAACTCTTCTTGTTTTTGTTTTTGTAATATGTTTAACTCAGTAGTCCTGATTCAGCCTATTATGAGTAAACATGTGTGTGATGACAATTAGAGATTATAGTTGCTCATGCCATGCTCAAGTAACTAGGAGTGGATAATATGTTATCTTTAGTGTCAACATGCATTAAAATAATTATTATGTAGTATGTTAGGATGGTATCCTCCTCCGAAGAATTCAAGTGCCTTGACTTGGCACATGTTCACACATGTAATTGATTCAAACCCAATTTTGCCTCCATGATATTTATATTCAGGGTGTTTATATCCTCCTCATGCTCATGGTCAATGTTAATTATTCAAAATGGATGATTATGGCCGTTGTCGCTCTCTAGTTGGTCGCTTCTCAATCTATTTTCTAGCCTTCGCCTGTACTAAGCGGAAATACTGCTAGTGCATCCAAATCCTGAAACAAAAGTTGTGCCATAAGAGTCCACCATATCTACCTATATGCGGTATCACCCTGCCATTCCAAGTAAATTTGCATGTGCCATCTCTAAATTCCTTCAAATAATCATCTGTTCTGTGTGCCCGTACTGCTCATGGAGCGACGAGGTAGTCAATATCTTCCATGCTAAGTGTGTTTTACTCACGATGAGAGTTTATTCATTCGTCCTTCACGAGAGAGGCTGATATTTAGGATGCCCAGTCCTGCTTCATTTTATTAAAAAAAACACTCCCCTCAGATAGTTGATTGTTGGTAGGCACCCGTGGATTCGGCTAGCCATGGTTTGTGTTAATATGGTGGAGGGGGAGTAAAACCTTTTTGCATGGGAACCGCCATTAATGTGTTTAGCATGGAAGATGAAAACCTTTGTTGTACGTTGACAGGAAAAGCACACCATGCAAAATGTATTCATCTCTGTTTTAAGCTTTGAGCTCTGACACATTTACAAATCCCTGCTTCCCTCTACAAAGGGCCTATCTATTTACTTTTATTGTTGAGTCATCTCCTTCTCATTCAAGCACCAATCCTAAGAGTGCTATTGTCATTCTTAGTGTAACATGCATTGGGTCTAATTAATGTTGGGTGTGCGCATGAATGGATCTCTTCTACCCTGAATTACAATGTTTAGCCGTTGCTTGAACTTCAGAGGTGCTCTGCATTTATGTTTTGCAATCTCAGAAAGGGCTAGCGAGATACCATTCTATTATATTATATCATGGTTGTTTTGACAAATTGTTGGCATTCGAGATATAGTATTATTGCTCACTAGTTGATTATGTCATTGACATGAGTAAATGTGAATTCTACATGTTTTCATGCATATGGTTAGTTCATAATCTTTCCTAAAAATGTGGTTACTAGTTAAGCTTATATACAGCAACAGAAGCAAAAGAGTTTGTAAAAGTTTTTCTTTGTCACTTTCAGTTTGTCAACCGAATTGCTTGAGGACAAGCAATGAGTTAAGCTTGGGGGAGTTGATACGTCTCCAACGTATCGACTTTTCCAAACACTTTTGCTCCTGTTTTGGACTCTAATTTGCATTATTTGAATGAAACTAATCCGGACCGATGCTGTTTTTAGCAGAACCACCTTGGTGTTGATTTTGTGCAGAAATAAAAGTTCTCGGAATTGGAGGGGGCCACCACAGAGCCACAAGCTCAGGTGGCGCGCCCTCAGGGCACGCCACCTGAGCTTGTGGGCCCCTCGAGCCTCCGTTTTCCCTACCTCCAAGTCCATAAGTATAGTCTTCCCGAGAAAAAATCGAAGAGAAAGTTTTATCGCATTTTATGATACAGAGCCACCGCCACCTCCTGTTCTTCGTCGGGAGGCCTAATCTGGAGTCCGTTCGGGCCTCCAGAGAGGGCAAATCGTCGCCACCGGCATCAACAACCTCATGATGCTCACCACAGGGAGTGAGTAATTTCATCGTAGGCATATTGGAGGTAGATGGTGATGGATGAGATTGGTCATGTAATCGATTCAATTTGTTAGGGCTTGATCCCTACTACCCACTATGTTCTGAGATTGATGTTGCTATGACTTTGCTATGCTTAATGCTTGTCACTATGGCCTGAGTGCCATGATTTTAGATTCGAACCTATTATGTTTTCATGAATATATTTGATTTCTTTATCCTATCTTGCAAGTTATATGCACCTGTTATTGTTCTGAACCGTAGACCCCAAGGTGACAATAATTGGGATACTCTCCGGGGATGACTGTAATTTGAGGAGTTCATGTATTCACTATGTGTTAATGCTTTGTTCCGGTTCTCTATTAAAAGTAGTTCCTTAATTACCCTTAGTTTCCATTAGGACCCCACTGCCATGGGAGGGTAGAACAGAAGATAACATGCAAGTTCTTATTGCAAGCACGTATGACTATATACGGAATACATGCCTACATATGATTGAAGAATTGGATCTATTGTGTATTACTCTAGGTTGTGACTGTTATGTTATGAATTTCATCTAAATATCCATTGCCACTCCTTGCCAACGCTTTTCATAATATTGTCTTTGCTTGAATCACTACTGCTGCTGTTCCAATTGCTACAAAACTGCTACTATTACTGTTACTACTGTTACCACTGCTATCAAAACGATCATATTATGTTCTACTAATACTTTGCTGCAAGGAAGTAACTTTTCAGGTATGTTGAATTGACAAATCAACTACTAAGGCTTATAAATATTCTTTGGCACCCCTTGTGTCGAATCAATAAATTTGGGTGAAATACTATCCTCGAAGACTGTTGCGATCCCCTATACTCGTGGGTCATCAGACGCCGGAGTGGGGGTCGATTTGGTTGACTTGGTCAAATTGCCGGGACATGGAGTCATACCTACCTGTCGGATCTGACATGACGGACGTGTTCGGGCGTCCCCATATCCACCCCACATATGAGCTCAATATGAGAGGTGCCGGACAACCCAAACATTTGGGCTACGTTTGAAGGTTCTGATTGAGTGACTTTAGGGCATCTACTTGTGAGCTGCGTTGGGATTTTCCCCGAAGAGGAAGGGTGAAGTAGTACAATAGAGATAAGTATTTCCCTCAATGAGAACCAAGGTTTATCGAACCAAACGGAGAACCACACAAATCCTAGTGAATAGCACCTACACACACAAAAGCAAATACTTGCACCCAACGTGGGCAAGAGGGTTGTCAATTCCCTTGAACTCGTTACTTGCAAGGATCAAATCTAGTATAGGTAGATAGGTAAATTGCATAACAAAATAAAAGTAAATAAATTGTAGCAATGTATTTTTGGTTTCTATAATATGATTAAAGTAGACCCGAGGGCCATAGTTTTCACTAGAAGCTTCTCTCTCGAACACATAGCATACGGTGGGTAAACAAATTACTGTTGGGTAATTGATAGAAAAGCGCATAGTTATGATGTATTCATGGCAATGATCACACATATAGGCATCACGTCCGTGACAAGTAGACCAACTCCTGCCTGCATCTACTACTATTACTCCACCAATCGACCGCTATCCAGCATGCATCTATGGTATTAAGTTCATAACAAACAGAGTAACGCCTTAAGCAAGATGACATGATGTAGACAAAGTAAACTCAATCAATATGAATAAACCCCATCGTTTTATCCTTAGTAGCAACAATACAATACGTGCCTCGCTCCCCCTTCTGTCACTGGGTAAGGACACCGCAAGATTGAACCCACTACAAAGCACCTCTCCCGCTGAAGATAAATCAATCTAGTTGGCCAAACCAAATGGATAGATCAGAGAGAAATACAATGCTATCAGAATCATGCATAATAAAGTTCAGAAAAGACTCAATTACTTTCAATGAATAATCTGATCATAAACCCACAATTCATCGGATCCCAACAAACACACCGCAAAAGAAGATTACATCGGATAGAACTCCAAGAAGATCGAGGAGAACATTGTATTGAAGATCAAAGAGAGAGAAGAAGCCATCTAGGTACTAGCTATGGACCCGTAGGTCTGTGGTGAACCACTCACACATCATCGGTAGGGCAGCAAGATTGATGCAGAAGCCCTCCGTGATCGATCCCCCCTCCGACAGAGTACCGGAAAAGGCCGCCAGATGGGATCACGGAAGAACAGAAGCTTGCGGCAGCGGAAAAGTTATTTCGGGTGGCTCTCTATTGGTTTCCCAATATTTGAGAACTTATAATAGTGGAATTAGGTCAGACGGAGCCACGTGGGGCCTACAAGGCATCACGGCTGTAACGCCCCTGTGTAATGAGGTACAGTGATCCTCATGATTATGCTTAATCACTTTGGTTTGCAATGCATGATCACCTTTGAATTCATATCTCAGTTCAAACTCCACCTTTGAATTGAATTAATTTGCAAGTGGAAAATAAAGTTGCACAAAAGTGGTTGCAAAATAGTCCATCATTTAGCAAATATTCCCTAACTAATATTTGTTAAGGAAAACAACATCACCATCAAGCTAAAGTGGGCTATAGCAATTAAAACAGTGCAAAAAGAAGCATTTTAAATGCCTTTTCACTTGTGGAAAACTCAAATGTAATCTTTTGGGCCCCAAACTTTTTATGACACTGCCAAATATTGCAACATATTTATTTGGCCAGGATCCACATTTTTGAAAAATGATTTGGTGGCTAAAATAAATGCAAAGGCTCTCTGTTTAAAGAAAACAGAAAATGCAAAAAGAAAAAGGAAAAGGGGCCCGGGACACTGGACTCTAGTCCACAGTGCCCGGCCCGGCCCAGCACCGTCACCCTCAACCTCCTGCTCCTCTCTCTCTCTCTTCACTGTCGCCGCGCGCGCACTCCCGCAGCCTGGCCCCCCTCTCTCCGCTCGACAGTGCCCTGCCGTCACCGCTGGGTGGATAAGGGCGAAGCTCCGCAGCCCCTGAGTCCCCCCTGGCCTCACTCTCTCCCTCTCTCCCTCTCTGCCACTCTCTCCCGAGTGCCGCCATGAACGCGCTCCGTTGAGCTCGCAGCCACCGAGCTCCCTGCGCCTCCGCGATCTGTCTAGGAGCCCCGCCGGCCACTCCCTCTTCTTCCTCGACCACCAGCTGGAGCCGGGGGCGTCTCCTTCACCGGAACGCCATCGTCTTCCACCTCCGGCCACGGGATCTCCACCGCATTGACTCGTCATCTCCAGGCCTCCCCGAGCCCGCTGCCATCCCCTGCAGCCCCGCCATGAGCACCGCGTCCCTCTCCCTCTCTCCCTGCGCCCTCACGCGCCCACCAGCTAGCTCCCGTCGGAGCCGTGCTCCGGCCGCCGCCATGGCTGCGAGCACCGCGCTCCCGAGCCACTACGGCGTCGCCCGTCCGCCCTAACGCGCTCTTGGAGAGCCGTAGAACCCGCCTAGCTATTTAGTTTGCTCGCTCGTGCTGCGTTTCGCCGTTTCCCGCGGAGCCGCCTGCCGTCGTAGTGGCGCATGACTCTGGCCACTTCAGCCCCCGCGACCGCCGACGTTAGATGCGCGAGAGCGCCCGCGTCCCGTAGGGCCAAACCCTGGGTCCGGAGACCCTCTGTAGCCAAATCCCGGCCACCTCCCGACGCGCGCCGCCATGAAATTTGGTCGCCGGAGTTGCTCCGGCGACAACACTGATGTGGCCGGCCACGTGGCCCTCTCTGGGTCACTGGCAAAGGGCCCCACGGGACCAGTTGACCCAGTCAACGACTGACTGGGCAGCGCCCAGTCACTGCCAGTGGGTCCCCCCATGGGCCCCGTTGACTGGTCAGCTGGTCAGTTGACCGCTGACGCAATGATGATGCAATGATGACATCATATTCCTTTTTCTGTCGAATTTAGTAATTAAAACAATTTCAGAATATTGCTAAAACTTTGAAAATTAATATAAATTCAACCGTAACTCCGATGAAAATGTTTTATATATGAAAAACGTTCAGAAAAATGAGACGAATCTATTGGTGCCCTCCGTGTAGCTGTTCCATGCCTCTAACACTTCAAACATGGAACCTTCCCCTCCGGTTCATCTGTTTGACAGATGCCTAAAGCCGGGAAATATCCCCAGATATTTTCCCGCTCCGTCTGCAACGTGTAGTGCTGCATTAGGTCACCCCTAGCACAGCATACTGCCATGTCATGCTTTGTGTTGCATTTGTTTGCTCTGTATTTATTGTTTCTTCCCCCTCTTCTCTCCGGTAGACTCCGAGACTGACGCTGCTTCCGAGTACGACTACACCGCAGAGGACCAGCCCCTTTCAGCAGAGCTTCCAGGCAAGCAAACCCCCTTGATCATTCCTATATCACCCATTCCTTCCCTCTCATGCTTGCATTAGATTTTGCTGCTGTATTAGATAGCTCCTATTCTGATGCATAGCCTGCTTTTGTAACCTGCTGTTATTACTTTACCTGTTATCCTATATGCTTAGTATAGGTTGGTTAGTGATCCATCAGTGACCCCGCACCTTGTCCGTGTTGCCTTGCTTCCAGATGTTTCAATCGCCCCCCTGTTTACTGTTATTGCGAGACTGAAGGGACAGGCGGTACTACCCCAGTAGAGGTGGACCTGAGTTCCCGACAGTCTCTTGTGTAGTCGGGTTGACCTGGAGGGTACCCGCGAGTTAATGACGTGGCGCGGCCGGGTAGGCAGAGACCGCCCCAGGAGAGGGATGGGCCTGGCCCTTGCCTCAAGTCCACGAGATGGGGGGACAGGATCACTGATCATCCCCGCGAGCTCCCAACACACTACTGGGTTTGGATATGTGATCTGAGTAGGCCTCTGGCCTTTTACGCACTGACCACCACGCGGGAATAAGTATGGGCACTCGGCGTCGTACGATTCTCCCGAAAGCTCTTCAGATGTCATAGTTCAAAGATGTGGGCTGATTGTTGGGGTTGGATGGTAACCACCTGTGCTTGTATTAAGGGGGTGAGTCTGCTCCCCGACCAGTCGCGCAACGTGCAGGAGTGCAAAGGGCGATGGGCCCAAGACCCCTGAGCACTTAGGATGTAGACCGGCGTGCTGACCTCTCTGTTAAGCCTAGGTAGGACTACGGCGTGTCGATCAACCGAGACCGGGCATGACCCGATAAAAGTGTGTCCGGCCAGAGTTAATCGAGCCTGTTGGGTAAGTTGGTGCAACCCCTGCAGGGAAGTTATCTATTCGAATAGCCGTGTCCACGGTAACGGACGCTCAGAGTTGTATCCCGATCTACTACAACTAAAACTGGTCACTTGTGATACTTGAGTAATATGTTGGCTCTGGGATCGCTTTCTCGTAGGGAGTCAAGGAAGGATCCCTGGGCATTGCTACAAATACTTATTGCTTTATTATATGCTAATCTGCACTCTTCTAATGCTGCAAGACGCTGCAAGATGCTACTCTTCGATAGGCTAGGCCTTCCCTCTATTCTGGCATTTCTGTAGTCTAGTCCACCGATGCAGCCCCTTCATTTGATAATGATGCATAAATAGAATAGTTCTGATGTAAGTCTTGTGAGTACTTTGGATGAGTACTCACGGTTGCTTTGCTAGCTCTTTTCCCCATACCCGATTGCTGCGATCAGATGACGGATCCCAGGAGCCAGCTGATCCCACCGACGACTACTACTAAACTGGCGGAGCCTACTACTACGTGGAGACCATCGACCAGGAGTAGTTTCGGAGGCTCCCAGGCAGGAGACCATCGACCAGGAGTAGTTTCGGAGGCTCCCAGGCAGGAGACCATCGACCAGGAGTAGTTTCGGAGGCTCCCAGGCAGGAGGCCTGCGCCTTTTCGATCTAGTGTCGTTGTTTTGCTCATCCTTCTTAAGGCAGACTTGTTTAACTATATGTCTATACTCAGATATTGTTGTTGCTTTCGCTAACGCTTGTACTCGAGCTTATGTATTCGAGCCCTCGAGGCCCCTGGCTTGTAATATAAAGCTTGTATGACTTTTAATTTGTGTCTAGAGTTGTGATGTGATATCTTCCCGTGAGTCTCTGATCTTGATCGTGTACATTTGTGTGTATGATTAGTGCACGATTGAGTCGGGGGCGTCACAACGGCGTGCCTACCCCCCAGGGCGCACCCTGTTGCCTTGCCGTCTCCTCATTTGCCGTCTGGTCTCCTCCCGATGCTTCTAGGGTCTCTTATATCTAGAAAAAAATCGTCAAAAAATTTCGTAGTGTTTGGACTCCGTTTGGTACTGATTTTCTGGAAAACCAAAAATAGGCAAAAAAAACTGGCACTAGGCACTGGGTTAATAGGTTAGTTCCCAAAATTGATATAAAATTGCAAATTAAAGCATATAAAGTATCCAAGATTGATAATATAATAGCATGAAACAATCAAAAATTATACATACGTCGACAAAAAAAAACCCAACCCAGACGGGCGCCTCAAACGGGCCTCAAATGCCCGGATGATCGGCACCCCTCATATCCAGCCCAAATGTAGGGCAGATATGGGGATGCCCGGGGACACCCGGGCGCGTGATACGTCTCCGTCATATCTATAATTTTTGATTGTTTCATGCCAATATCCTACTATTTCCACATACTTTTGGCAACAATTTATATTATTATTGGGACTAACATATTAATCCAGTGCCCAGTGCCAGTTCCTATTTGTTGAATTTTTTTGTTTCACAAAAAATCCATATCAAATGAAATCCAAACGCGATAAAATTTTACGGAGATTATTTTAGAACATATGTGATTTTTGGGAAAAAGAATCAACACAATACAGTGCCCGAGGGCCTCACAAGACAACATGGCGCACCATACCCCCTAGGTGCGCCCTGATGTCTTGTGGGCACCTCGTAGGTCTGTTGGAGCCCTTCTTTCGCAGCAAGAAAGATAATTTCTGGAGAAAAATCCCCTCAAAATTTCAGCCCAATCGGAGTTAAGGATCTCCAGGAATATAAGAAACGGTGAAGGGCTCCGAAAACAGACGCGAAACAGAAGAGAACCAGAGAGAGAGATCCAATCTCGGAGGGGCTACTGCCCTCCGGGAGCCATGATGGCCAAGGACCAGAGGGGAAACCCTCCTCCCATCTAGGGGGAGGCCAAGGAAGAAGAAGAAGGAGGCGGGGTTCTCTCCCCCTCTCTTCTGGTGGCGCCAGAGTGCCACCGGGGGAACCATCGTGACGGCGATCTACACCAACAACTTCACCCCTGTCATCACCAACTCTCCCTCTCTCCTAACAGCGGTGTAACCTCTCTTCTCCAGCTGTAATCTCTACTTAAGCATGGTGCTTTATGCCACATATTATTATCCATTGACGTGTTGCCATCCTATGATGTTTGAGTAGATCCTTTTTGTCCTATGGGTTAATTATGGTATGGTGTGATTGATATGAGTTGTATGTTAATATGGTGCTATCCTATGGTGCCCTTTGTGTCACGCAAGCGTGTGGGATTACCGTTGTAGGGTGTTGCAATATGTTCATGATTCGCTTATGGTGGATTGCGGGGGTGACAGCAGCCTAAACTTGAGTAAGGGGATTGTTGCGTATGGGAGTAAAGGGGACTTTACACATAATGCTATGGTTGGGTTTTACCTTAATGATCTTTAGTAGTTGTGGGTGCTTTCTAGAGTTCCAATCATAAGAACATGTGATCCAAGTACGGAAAGTATCTTAGAGTATGCCTCTTCCTCATTGCATATAATAAGTATCACGCGTATCATAGTCAATTGCCTATGGACAATCTTTCTCATTGTTCTACAAAAGCTCTCTACTAAAACAATTAACTTTTATTATCTCGCAAAATACTTCTAGTTTTATTCTCACAAAGGAAATTAGTTTTATTCTTGTTCTAGGTAAAGCAAATGTGGTGTGCGTAAAGTTGTATCGGTGGTCGATAGAACTTGAAGAGAACCTTTAGCTCCTCGTTGGGTTTGACACTCTTACTTATCGAAAAAGGCTACAAATGATTCCCTATACTTGTGGGTTATCAAGACCTTTTTCTGGCGCTGTTGCCAGGGAGCAATAGCATGGGGTGAATATTATCGTATGCGCTTGTTGGCTTTATCTCTAAGTAGATTTTATTTCCTGTTCTAAGTTGTTTTATATCTTTAGTTATGGATATGGAACAGGAAATACCAAAAAAATTAGTTGTACTTGCTACTCATGGAGATGGGGAACATCCTAAAACCCTTGATGCTGGTTATGTGGAAAACAATAAATACTACTTTGATAATCCTGATAAATCCCCATTCAACTTGATAATGGGAGATACTTTGGATCACCGGGAGTACTTTAGGGATTATCGCTTGTCTCAAAAATGGAAACACTTATGGGATCAAATTAAAATGTTGCGTTGGTATGCTTGGAATTTGTGCTTAAGGTATGATTATACTTGTTGCTCTAAGATGAAGTCTCCACACCTTCCCTTTCAATGTGAATTTAATGATAATGAAACCTTGGCTTCTTATGCTAATGGTGTATATGATTACTATGATGTGGAACAAATAGAAGAATTTGTTACTTTTAAGTGTGCTTATGAAATTGAATCTTTGTTTGAAAAGTATGAAGATTGTGATGATGCTCTCTACAGATCTAAAAATTATGCTATACTTAAATATTGCTTTGAGAATTATAAATATAATGTCGATATTAATGAATTTATTGAGAAAGTCTCCGCTGTCCAAGAAGAGACTAATATCTTGCAGGAATCTATGGAAGAAGAAACTGATGAAACTGTGAGCTCATTAGATGAAAAAGATGAGGAGGAGAGCGAAGAACAAAAGGAGGAAGAGTGGATTGATCACTCGTGCCCACCTTCCGATGAGAGTAACCCTTCAACTCATACATTGTTTAATTTCCCTTTGTGCTTACCGAAGGTTGATTGCCATGATCCCTTGGATTCGTTTGAAATATCCCTTTTTGATGAACTTGATGCTTGCTATGCTTGTGGACATGATGCCAATATGAATGATGCTACTAGCTATAGTTCCTTACGTTAAAAATGAAATTGTTGCTATTGCACCTACACATGATAGTCCTATTATCTTTCTGAATTCTCCCAACTACACTATATTGGAGAAGTTTGCACTTATTAAGGATTATATTGATGGGTTGCGTTTTACTATTGCACATGATGATTTTAATGGATATAATATGCACGTGCTTGCTGCTCCTATTTGCAATTATTATGAGAGAGGAACCACATCTCCACCTCTATATGTATCCAATACGATAAAATTGCAAGAAACTGTTTATGCTATGTATCGGCCTTTACTTTGTGTGCATGAATTGTTCTTTTATGACATGTCGATGCATAGGAAGAGAGTTAGGCTTTGTCATTACATGATATATGTTGCTTTGTGCTCACTATTAATTATAAATCATTGTTAATTAAAATTGGCTTTGATATACCTTGGGATCCGGGTGGATCAATTACTTGAGCACTGGATGCCTAGCTTAATGGCTTTAAAGAAAGCGCTACCTGGGAGACAACCCAGAATTTTAGAGAGTCATTTTATTCTGTTGTGTGCTTTTAAAAAGTTTAAAAACAAAAATATAGAGGGGAACCTAAAACTTTTTCAAAAAGAAAAGTGAAAGTTAGAAAGACGAGCACTGTTGAAGTGGGGGACGTCCTTGAACTTTTGTTGGTGCCCATGGAAACTTGGTGAATCTTGAATTACATAAACTTTTCAACAAAAATAATTATCCCCTTGTACAAATCCATTGTATGATAAAAATAATGTGCCAAGATTTACCTTTAGGGTGTTTAAATTGCTTGTTTGGTGTGTGTTGTGCAAAAACAGAAACTTTTGCTGTAGTGTTTGAATTTTGATATTTTACTAAAACGTGAAAAAATTCTGAAATTTTTACACAGTACTTACATACAAATTGTTTATTAGATCCTATTTTTTCAGAATGTTTGGAGTTATAGAAGTATATGTACCATCTACATCTTTAGAGACTGTCCTGTTTTCACAGACTACTGTTATAGTTTCTTTATCTGCTTATGTTTGCAATTTTGCCAAGCCCCATTGATGTGGGAGCATTAGAATTGTAATAGCATACAATAGGTAATGTTTGGATTATAATTATACAATATTTTTATAGCAATACATGATGGGATTTGATGTTATATGTACTAACCCCTCTAATAAAAGTTCGGTTAAGTTTTGTGTGGATGAAGTGTTCGAAGACCGAGGAGGCATCGATATAAGAAGAATAAGGAGAGGCAAGGGTTAAAGCTTGCGGATGCCCAAGGCACCCCAAGTAAATATTCAAGGAGACTCAAGCATCTAAGCTTGGGGATGCCCCGGAAGGCATCCCATCTTTCTTCCTCGACAATTATCGGTATGTCTTGGTTTTTGTTTTGTTCACATGATCTGCGTAAATTCTTGGAGCATCGTGTGCTTTTTATTTTTCTTTTAGTAATGCACCATGCTGGTATAAGATAGTCCTTGGTTGATTTATAGAATGCTCTTTGCATTTCACTTATATCTTTTGAGTATGGCTTTATAGAATGCTTCATGTGCTTCACTTATATCTTTTGAAGTTTGGATGCTCGTTTCTTTACATTTGGAACACCGTTGTTTGTAGAATGCTCTTTTGTTTCACTTCTATTTGTTAGAGCTTGGCCGAGTCTTTTGTAGAAAGAATTAAACTCTCATGCTTCACTTATATCTATTTATAGAGTTAACAAGAATTGGTCATTCACATGGTTAGTCATAAAATACTGCATAAAACTTGTAGTTCACTGAATATGATATGTTTGATTCCCTGCAATAGTTTTGTGATATTAAGATGGTAATATGTGGGTGTATTAGTTGATAATCATGGTCAGTAAAAATATCCATGCAAAAGTTTATGATTCCCGAAGCATGCACGTATAGCCTCTAGTTTTGCGATGAAGTTGGAGCATAATTTATAATTGATTGAAATCCTTTGCGTTGTTTGGATGGGGGGGGCGCGTGATGGTTAACTCCTCCCAACCTCCCCCCTATGGGAATAAGAGTAGTACTTTGCTTTGAGGGCTTTGAAATTTTGACAATAAGTATATGAGTTCTTTATGACTAATGTGAGTTTGTGGACTTAAGCACTCCCACCTATCCATATTTTGCTAGCCTCTTCGGTACCGTGCATTGCCCGTTCTCACCTCAAGACTTGGTGCAAACTTCGCCGGTGCATCCAAATCCCGTGATATGATACGCTCTATCACACATAAGCCTCATTATATCATTCCTCAACATAGCCACCATACCTACCTATTATGGCATTTCCATAGCCATTCGAAGATATATTGCCATGCAACTTCCACTATCACCATATTCATGACATGAGTATTCATTGTCATATTCCTTTGCATGATTGTAAGATAGCTAGCATGATATTTTCATGGCTTGTCTATTTTTTGATATCTTTGCTACGCTAGATCATTGCACATCCTGGTACACTGCCAGAGGCATTCATACGTAGTCATATCTTTCAGTTTATCGAGTTGTAAGTAAATATAAGTGTGATGGTCATCATTATTAGAGTGTTGCCCCTACCAGTGAGGAAAAGAATGGTGGAGACTAATGAGTCCTCGAAAAAGTGGGGATGAAGTCCATGAGACTGTTCTAAAAAAAGGAGGCCAAAAGAGCCCTTAAAAAGAAAAGAAAAAAAAGAAAAAGAAGAAAACAAAAAAATGAGAGAAAAAGAGAGAGGGGGCACACTACTATCCTTTTTCCACACTTGTGCTTCAAAGTAGCACCATGTTCTTCATATAGAGAGTCTCCATGATTTGTCACTTTCATATACTAGTGGGAATTTTTACATTATAGAACTTGACTTGCATATTCCGATGACGGGCTTCCTCAAGTGCCCGAGGTCTTCATGAGCAAGTAAGTTGGATGCACACCCACTTAGTTTCAGTAGTGAGCTTTCATACACTTATAGCTCTAGTGCATCCGTTGCATGGCAATCCCTACTCCTCACAATAACATCGATTGTATGGCCTCACCATTGCCTAACGATTAGCCGCGTTGATGTGAGACTTTCTTATACTTTTGTCTTCCCTTATAAACCCCAATCATCATTCTCTTTGCCATCCAAAGTGCTAAGTCCATGGCTCATGCTCATGTATTGAGTGTAGTTGAAAAAGCTGAAGCGAGAAAAAGTATGATACAATTGCTTGGTTTGGCACCGGGTGTCGGGGTACGACCATGTATGGGGCCATGCAACCCCTTGTGGTTCGGCGGGCGAGGTTGACGTGCGCAAAGAGCATGGACAATGGGGAGCGCGAGGGATTTACCCAGGTTCGGGCCGCTGAGAAGCGTAAAACCCTACTCCTGCCTTTGGTGTATTGATGGTGCAGAAGCACAGTACAAGGAACGCCTGTCCCCGCAAGGCGCGGGGGAGGCAGCTACGCGAGACGTGCTTGTGTTTGAAAAGGGGTTCGAATCCCTCTAACTGTTGCGTTGGCCCTCCTTTTATAGCTCAAGGGGTTACCACAGTGGCAAAACAGTAATTACATAGCGATCAGATAGCAAACAGTGCTATCATACCTAACTCTGCTAGTTTAGGACAAAGGCATTAAATGCGCTGTTAGGTGTCACATAGGGAGGTAGTCCCGGCAAGGTTTCTGCACCGCTTGCCCAACTACCGCGTATTATCCTGACACGCCTCTTGGACGGGTGTCGTTAGGGGCAAATCTTGTCCCAGCGTGCTGACACGTGCCTGACAAGCCTCACCAACCAACCTGCGCAGTCGACAGCTCACTCGTCAGCGAACACCTGTGCAGCGAGGTGGAGCGCCGGAGGGCTGGTTTAAGCTTGCCGGGACGGAGCTTGCCGGGTCTTCACCTTGCCGGTTCAGCCTTGCCGGCAAGGAATGTCTTCATCTTTGGTCCTAGTCGAGTGTTGTGTTTTAAGCTTCTTTCTGGTAGCTTCTACGACTGGACTCCGAATCTTGATCTTGGCGGTTCCCGGCAAAGCTTTGGCCGGCAAGGAGGTTGCCACCGTCTGTGCATAAGTCAGGGTATAAAATACCCATGTTTTATACACCGACAAGAGCCCCCGGGCCTGGGCCGTACGCGCGTCCGAAGCGTCGTTGGGCTAGGCCCAAACAATGCACAGACACGTGGCGGGGAACTGCCGCTGTAATTTTTGGTCATGATGATTATCCTCTCTCTTTGAGATCTTCTTTGCTTCCACATTAATCTGAATTCAGGTGTGTTCTCGGTCGTCCTCCGGCAACCCTTGCCGTCGAACGGGCAGCCGCTTGGCGCGCTCAAAGGTTGAGCACCGCGGGTTCAAACTGTACCAGCACACGGCCACGCGTGGCAAAGGATAACTGCCATGTCCATCTTTACTCCTCCTTTTTCTGCGCCTCTCCATCATGCACACTTGCATGCATGCAAGGCAGCGGATTGGTGGTGGAGGGCAGTCGTTGGAGTGACATGCTGGGCCAGGGGGCGCAGGGCGCGGGATTGGCGATCGTGGGTGGTTGCTGGAGTAATGCGCCCGGCCAGAGCGCAGGTCGTGGGATTGGAGAACGTGGGCGGCCGTCCGAAGATAGTGAGGAGCCAGCCTCCCGAACTCCCCCTATAAAGAGGGGACTGCGAGATGCGATGCTCACTCATCTCTTTCTGCCTCAATCTCCAGTGACTGTTGTCTTCTTCCCATATCTTCTTCTCCTCCCGCGCTCGACGACGCCATGGTGAGAGGGGGAGGCCGCGGCCACGCCCCTGCCGCCGCGGCGAGGGCTTCTTCCCGTCTTCACGCTCAAGCTTCGGCTACGGCTGCGGAGGCTGGCTCCAGTGCTCGAGGGAGGGCCGCGGCCCGTGGTTTCGGACGGCGTGGTGTCCGCGGCCGGGGTGGCAGTGATGGAACGCTCGCTGTTCCGTCTTCGGTCCCTCCTCCACCGGCAAAAGGCCACACGGTGGACACGGCGGAAGAGTTCGTCTTGGAGCTGCGTGACCAGCCGCGGAGCTGGCTGTGACTTCCTCGGCCTTTCGCCAGGGAGATGGAAGGCCGCCACCTGCATGTTTATGGCTGCGCATGGACGGTTGCTGCAACGGCTCGGTGTGGGTGACTGTCGAAACCTCCAACAATGGCATCATGTACCTCACACACGGGTGGAAATCCTTTGCCCATGCCCGTTGTCTGGGGTAGGGGCACCTCCTTCACTTTAGGCTGTATGGACCAGACACGCTCGTCGTGAAGTTCTTTGGGGCTTCAGGCGCTCATCTGGAGTGCTGCGCGGAGAGCTCGAGCGACAGCGACACCGCTTCCTCCAGCGATGCTGAGGATGACGATGATGACGGCGATGACGACGGCTCTCCGGGCGTGAAGATTGAAGACGACGGCGAAGAGTCTGGCTGATCGCCGGCAGCACCATCATCTGGCCTTCCGGGAACAAGCCGGACTCCGCCTAGGCGCCCCTTTTGCCCTCTTCGCACTTGAGATAAACCCTGGCAAAGGGCCGATGAAAATGTAATTGAGTACCTTTTCAATAAATATCTAGTGTTTGCCGGGGTTTAAATAAATGCATGCTGTTTCCCTTGTTTTATTTTGCCTTTGTATGTTTGTGTTCCCTACGCTTATCGGAAGCTTGCCGGTGCGCACACTTGCCGCGAGCGCTTCGAGGAATGGGTCCTTAGCAGCCTGCTGGAAGTGCCGCTGCCGGCAAGGTGACTTGCCAGGCCAGAACGCAGCCGCCAAGCTTGCCGAGCGGACTCGAGGCAATCTAGGGCGCGGACTGATCGCAACAAGGTTCCTCTCGCGTGCAGGTTTCTCATACAAAGCCCAGAACCGTTCAAGGGGGAACGCGAATGTAACAGGGATTTTTTTAAAGTTTTTGCAACTTAGCTTTCCCTTGTGCCATTTCTCTCGTTGTAAAACATGATCACTTGAACGTCGTTAAGAATGGTACCCCATCTCCACTCCCTCCGGGAAACTTGCATGCGAGGGAACCTCTTCATCCTTTTAAGAAAAAGAAAGAAGAGAAAAGAGTGGTTTGGGAACCTTGACGACTCATTAGTTATTTCATACAAACTAAAGCGTAAATCACAACATGACATGCATCGACGCATAAATGAACATGTACGAGGAATTGCGAAACACTTAGCTTTATTATGCACAAGATCTGCACCTGGCTTTGTACAAAGGGTTACATGTCTGATCGACAAGGCTTGTACAAAGGGTGTTGCCGGGATCTGACTTGGCAACTGCGCCTCATGGGTAGAACTTGCGAAGATGCTCAATATTCCATGAGTTCTGCACCGAGGTGCCATCTTCGGTCTCCAGATGGACTGCGCCAGGCCTGGTGACTCATACTACCCGGTAAGGGCCTTCCCACTTCGGCGTCAACTTGTTTGATCCTTTGGCAGACTGAACACGCCGAAGAACAAGGTCGCCTTCCTCAAGGCTTCGGGCGTGCACTTTGCGGCTATGATAGCGGCGCAAGGCTTGCTGGTAGCGTGCAGCTCGCACAGCCGCCCGAAGACGATCTTCCTCAAGGAGCAACGCGTCGTCTTGCCGCAGCTGCTCTTGCTCAGCTTCATCGTAAAGCGAGCACTCGAGGTGACCCGTATATGAGTTCCGTGGGGAGCACCACTTCCGCACCATAGATTAGGGAGAAGGGTGTTTGGCCGGTAGCTCGATTTGTTGTCGTTCTGAGTGACTAAAGAACCGCCGGCAACTCATCAATCCAGTGCCTCCCATACTTGCGTAGCCTGTCAAAGGTCCTTGTCTTGAGGCCACGCAGCACTTCAGCGTTCATCCTTTCCGCCCGGCCATTGCTTCTCGGGTGAGCAACAGATGCAAAACAGGTTTTGCTGCCGAGGTCCTGGATATACTGCATGAAGGTGCGGCTCGGGAATTGTGTGCCGTTGTCGGTGATGATCCTGTTAGGAACCCCGAAACGGCAAACTAATCTTTTGAAGAACTTGACGGCTAATTGCGCTGTCACCTTCCTCACTGGAGCCACTTTTTGAACTTGTCGATGACGACGTACAAGAACTCAAAGCCCCCGGTAGCACGGGGAAAGCGGCCCAAGATATTGAGCCCCCAGACCGAAAAGGGCCAGGAGAGAGGGATTGTTTGGAGGGCTTGAGCTGGTTGATGTATGCTTTTTGAATGGAACTGGCATGGTTCACACTTGGCTACTAGTTCAGTCGCATCCTGGAGGGCAGTGGGCCAATAGAAACCTTGTCGGAAAGCTTTGCCGACAAGAGCCCTTGATCCTATGTGAGAGCCACATATGCCTCCGTGTATCCCCGCCAACAGCTTTAGTCCATCTTCCCGGCAAATGCACTTCAATTTCACACCGTTTGGTCATTTTCTATACAGGATGCTATCCACAAACTGATACATACTTGACTGACTGGCTACTTTCTCTGCTTCTTCTTGCTCATCGGGAAGCCCTCCTGTTTGAAGGAAACGGACTATCTACTGTGCCCACGTCGGAGCCTGTGGCTCGACGACAAGGACTAAAGGCATCTCCTTGGCTACGGGAGTGCTTGCTTCTGTGACAAGAACTTGTGGTTCTGCACTAAGCGGCTGCTCACCGGCGACCGTATTGCTATTCCCGGCAACGTCCTTGTCGGCGGCTTCTGGGAGCTCTGCCGGAAAGTACTTGCCGGTACTTAACTTTCTTCTCTTGTTGGCCTGTGTTGATGGGGTGACTGTGGGTTGATTCAAATGGAGCACAAAAGTCCCCAGTTCCACGGGAAGCTTTTGAGCGGCACACTTTGACAGGCTATCAGCAACGCTGTTTTCCGCACGAGGGATGTGCTCGGTTTGCAACCCGTCAAAGTGTTCTTCCAATTTCCTCACTTCTTCCACATACGCCTCCATTAACGGGCTCTGATAATCTTTGTTCACTTGCTTTACAACAAGCTGCGAGTCGCCGCGGATGATCAATTTTTTGATCCCAAGGTCTACTGCGATCCTAAGACAGGCAAGAAGTCCTTCGTACTCAGCAGTGTTGTTTGTAGCTTGCTCCCTGGGAAAGTGCATTTGGACCACATACTTGAGGTGCTCTTCGGTGGGTGCGATAAGCAGCACTCCGGCACCGGCACCTTGCAGCGAGAAGGCACCATCAAAGTACATGACCCATTCCTTTGCTGTCTCTTTGCCGGGGAGAGCTATCTCTTGAATTTCTTCATCTTGCGTTGGCATCCATTCGGCGATGAATTCCGCCAAAGCCCTGCTCTGAATGGTTGAAGTGCTCTCAAACTTGAGTGCAAAGCTTGACAATTCCAATGCCCACTCCACTATCCTGCCGGTTGCCTCTGGATTTCTCAAGATGCGTTGCAACGGAAAGCGAGTGACGACGGTAATCTCGTGTGCTTGGAAGTAGTGGCGCAGTTTTCTCGAGGCCATAAGGAGACCGAAAAGCAACTTCTGCACCCCAGAGTATCTCGATCTAGTCCCCTGCAGAAGGGAACTAACAAAATACACTGGTCGCTGCACCACTTTCTTCTTCGGCACTGTTTGTTGGTCAACTTCATTTGCTTGCCCTGTTTTTGACTTATCGGCACCGGGTCTTGCTGGAGAAAACTCTGATTTGCCACTGGATGGGTTTGCCGTGGTTGTTTCCTCGTCATCGAGTTCCCTCTACGCCACTAGTGTGGCACTAGCCGCTTGATTCATTGCCGCTATGTATAGCAGCAACGGCTCTTGTTGTCTTGGCGCAACCAGTGTCGGCGCGGAGGAGAGGTATCTTTTCAAGTCCTGCAGCGCGGCCTCCGCTTCCGGAGTCCATTTCATCGGACCTGCCTTTTTCAAAATCTTGAAAAACGGCAGGGCGCGCTCAGCGGATCTTGAAATGAACCTACTCAAGGCAGCAACAGAACCGGTAAGACGCCGCACATCTTTGACGCTTTTCGGTGCTTGAATCTGCTCAATCGCCTTGATCTTGTCGGGATTTGCTTCAATTCCTCGTTGAGATACAGAGAATCCGAGAAGTTTGCCGGATGGAACACCAAACACACACTTCTCGGGATTGAGCTTCAATTTGATTTTGCGCAAGTTCGCAAATGTCTCTTCCAAGTCTTGAATAAGGGTAGACTCGTCCTTGGTTTTGACCACTATGTCATCCATGTATGCTTCTACATTCCTGTGCAGCTGGGGCTCAAAACCGATTTGGACCGCTCTTGCAAATGTTGAACCGACACTCTTTAATCCGAAGGGCATACGTACGAAGCAGTACGTGCCACATGGAGTAATGAATGCAGTCTTCTCTTCATCCTCCTTGGCCATGAATATCTGATGGTATCCAGAATAAGCATCAAGGAAGGAGAGCAAATCACAGCCAGAAGTAGAGTCTACAATTTGATCGATGCGCGGCAAGGGGAAAGGGTCCTTTGGGCATGCTTTGTTGATATCCGTGTAATCAATACAAAGTCTCCACTTCCCGTTTGCTTTGTGCACCACAACTGGATTTGCCAACCAAGTGGGATGTAGCACTCCTCTGACCAGGCCTGCCACTTCAAGTTTCTTGATTTCTTTGGCAATGAATTGCTCCGCTCCAAAGCTTGCTTCCGGACTTTTTGTTTGACGGGCCGAGCGTGGGGACAAACGGCAAGGAGGTGCTCAATTACCTCCCTGGGAACACCGGGGATGTCGGATGGTCGCCACGCGAACACATCGACATTCGCCCGCAGGAAGGCAATGAGTGCGCTTTCCTATTTGCTGTCAAGGGTGGCGCTGATGGTGAAATTACCGTCAGTGCCGTCCTCCCTCGCCGGCACCTTCTTGGTTGCCGGTGCAGTGGCTTTGGATTTCTTACCGGCGGAGCACTCCGGCAAGTCTTCAACAGGTGCGCAGCACTCCAAAGAGGTGCGCTTCCCTGAATCCTTGCTAGAGGCTTTGCCGGATCTCTTGCTTTCTTTCTTCTTGGCGGAAGCTGGTGCCTTGGTGGCTTCTGCTGCAACCGCATCTCTGTACATCTTGTCAACGCAGATGACCGCATCTTTCTTGTCGGAGTTGATGGAAATGACACCCATCAGCCCTGGCATCTTCAACGTGTTGTATGCATAGTGGGATGCTGCCATGAATTTTGCCAAGGCCGGGCGGCCAAGAATTCCATTGTACGGCAAGGGGATCTTGACGACGTCGAAGACAATTTCCGTCCTGTAGTTCAGTTCCCCGCCAAACGTTACCGGCAATGTGATCTTTCCCTTGGGCTGGCTTCTTCCTGGGTTCACTCCTTGAAAGGTGTCTGTCTTTTCGAGCTCCTCGTCGGGAATCTGTAGCCTCTTGATTACCTCTGGAGAGATTAGATTCAGACCGGCCCCACCGTCAACTAACATCTTCGTTACTTGGAGGTTGCGAATTGTTGGGGAAACCAACAACGGCAAACACCCGACCGCAGTTATGCGATCAGGGTGGTCCTCGGCATCAAAGATGATAGGCGTGTGCGACCATTTGAGTGGTTTTTGAGAGCCCATTGCTGGTTCCGTCGCGTTAACCTCACGAGCCCACAGTTTAAGCTGGCGGTGAGAGGAGTGCAAAGATGCGCCCCCGTCAACGCACATGGCCTCAGTTGCCTTTTGGAATTCTTGTTCGCTGGTTTCATCATCGTCATCTTCTTCTTCACTTCCATCATCTCCCTTTTCCTTCTCATGGCCTGTCGTCGTTTTGTCGTGACAGATGTCCTAGCAGAAGGACTTAGAGATGAAGCCATCGCACTAACGTGGAAGCTCAGCGGGGTTGAGCGGGACAAGAAGACGCCGGGTTATCCAGGTTCAGCCCCTCACGGTGGAGGTAAAATCCTACGTCCTGCTTGTTTATATTGCTGTAGATCTCGATTACAAGGATGCGGATTCGCTAACCTAGCTCTCGAGGGGATTACAACTTAGTCTTTTTCGTATAGGTGCTCCCCTTTATATACACAGGTGGAACCCTAGATTACATGAGAGTCCGGGTCGTTCTTTGACCTGCCTCTTTATTCCTTCCTACTTGTTCTCCAAGACAGCTCTCCTTGCCATCTGACTTGTCGTGAGCCGGCTCATTATGTAAGCCGGCCTACCCTTACCAGGCCTTGCTAAGACGGCCCATATAGAGACTTCAGCCCTGCAGTGAGTTGGCCCATTAAGCTCGCCTTATGGCCGGGTTAACACTCTGCCGGGTCTCCTTGCTGGTGAATATCCCCAACATTAGCCCTCAGTTTGACTTGAATTTATTCACGTTAAACTCCATCCTGAAAGAGCAAAGCATTAGTAACACATTCCCAAGCGCGCCCCAAGTCGCTCCTTTAAGGCGCCATCCTGGACCGGCTCAAGTTGCCGGGTTAAGGTGACCGTCAGGTTCACCCCTTCAGTTTCCCACTTTCACTTGTCCCTCATGACGTCACGATCCACTTCCGCGAAATCCGGAATGATATCATCTCAAATCCTTGAGTAGGTACGTCCCATCTTGTCAGGCGCGAGAATCGAGGAACCACACCGCCGGAAATTACTGCGCCGCCTGGGGTCCCGCCCTTGCCGTTTTAACTTTACCGGGCCTATAAAGAGGCCACCTCATTCCCACTTTCACTTTTTACCCTATACTCGTCTTCTTCCTCACAACTGTCACCTCGTACGCCTGAAGTGTCGCCGCCCTCAAGTTCTTCGTCGACCTCGATAGCACTCTTCTCCGCCGCCCATCGTCGCCGGAGCTCTTCAAAAATAGTCCGACCACATCCGCCGCGGCCAGGTACACCCCAATCCTTCTTTCTGGATCTGCAGCGCCTCATTCGTTTTCTTGCCGTTCGTCAGTATGCAACAGAGTTCATTGGCTCCCTCCGCTAGCAGATCCATATCTATCGAAATGATCCGAATAAATATTTTTCATACTGCGGTACTACTATTTCTCTCCATTCTAATCCCTCTACTGACTTCCGTAGATCCCATTATACATGGTTCCGTCAGATCCATCCTCATGCATCTCTTTTAAGCTTTCATTTCCACGGTATTTTTAGATCCGTAATAATAACTATTCCATTAGATTCCTATTTGTCACTAGCTCAACACTTAGAGAAATCCAAACCTCCACTGTCGTCAACACCGGCTTATGATTGCCTGAGACGGCGCGCTGGGATCCGGGTTATAAACTTAGACATCCTGACTTGCATTATCCGACCAGGTCTTATATTCTGACGGCTTGTCCTTCTTAAGCTAACACACCGGCTTGTCCTTTTGTCCTTGCAGTTAAACTTTTAAGTCGCCATGGCCGCCAAGACCGACAAATCCTGCAACTGGTTCAGATCAAAAGTCTCAACCTTGATGCTGAATGAGCTCGTAGGGCAATGCCTTTTGCCGGCTCAAACCACGATCGACTGGCGGGCACCTGAGGAGGAAAGCACCCCCCAGCCCCAACAAGATGAAGTGGTAGTCTTCGTAGATCATCTGCATAAGGGGTTTCGACCGCCCGGGTCAAAAAAATTCCGTGACGTTCTCCATTCTTTCGACCTCCGACCGCAAGATCTTGGACCGAACTCAATTACCAACCTCTGCCAATTTCAAGTTTTCTGCGAAGTGTACCTTCAAATGGCACCAACTGTCCTACTCTTTCGCGAATTCTTCTATATCAATCATCAGACTGAGTTCACCGATGGCCCCAGCATAGAACTTGGCGGCGTCTCCATTCAAAGGCGAAGAAACACTCCCTTTCCTGAGGCCAAGCTGGCGAGTCACCCCAAGGGCTGGAACAAGACTTGGTTTTACTGCAAGAGCACTGCCCCTCAAGGTGAAAATCCCCTGCCGGGTTACAGACCAGACCGGCTCAATGCCACAGTGGCCTTTCCGGGTTTGCCATCAAAAGAAGAACGCAAGCAATTCGCCCCTGTTTACGCCAAACTAAGGGCCTTGGTTGCTAACGGCCTTACTGGGATTGATCTGACCCGGTGCTGGGTAAGCTGGCGAATCCAGCCTCTTAGCCACAGAGGCGACCTGATGTGCAATTACACTGGTGAGCCGGCTGATGCTCAACGGTTCAGTCAAGTCAATCTATCTGTGAGTGATATCAACAAAACCATCAAGAGGCTATTGGGAGAGCCTCAGGAGAAATGCAACAAAACCGGGCTGGCCCCCTTTTGCTTAACCAACCCGGTGCCTTCAGTAAGTGTTTGCACCCCCCTTTTTTTTTCTGTTCCTGACTTGCCATCCTCATCTGCCAACTCGTCTTAATGCAGGAAAACGACAAATTTTGGAAGAAGAAGAAGCCCCAACAACCCGCCCCCGCTCCAGCGGAACAGCAGGATGAGCTGGTCGGTACTGATAAGCCGGCTGCAGAGGACGAGGCTGAGGTAGAACTTGACTCACTTGGCCGTCTTTTCATTCAACTTGCTGACGCCTCTCCTCTTCAGGACGAAACCGAAATTAGCCACACCGACGAGCCGGAGGTAACATTGATCTCTTCTGACTCTGACTCTCCAATACCTATTCGGAAGAAAACCCGGGCTGTAATCCGCAAGGTTCGAAGGAAGCCCCGGGTTGCCGTCCGTAAGGTGCCCTTTTCCCATCAGGATGCTCATTTGGACCCCAAATTTATTTTGAAGAAAACTCGTCAAACCGGGACCTCCAAGAGGAAGACCCGGAGCAGTGAAGGCGAGTTAAGCAGCGGGCTTCCATACGAGCCGCCGTCACGCAAAGCTCGAGCTGAGGTGCTTCTTAGCCCAACTTATTCTTTTCCTCGAGCTGGCCATTTTAAAGAACCCTTACCCTTTACTGACTCGGCATATCAGACGTCGCACTCCTCAGGCAAGTCAAGCGCCACACAGGCGCCGGCTTTCAACATCAATCCTGGGTAAGCAGACCACATACGTTCCTGTAATGTATATTGACTTCTTATTTTTCATTCCTGCAAATAAGCAACTCCCTCGTTCCTTGTACAACACCAAAGCCATTAAGAAGAACACGACTGCCGGGTCATCTGACCCGACCATTCAGACAGGCCCTCAAACAGAGGAAACCCCCTTGGCTGCCCAGAATGAGCCGGCCGTCCGAAACAGCCCGCCGCCTTTGGATACGTCAAGTCCGGCTCGCGCCTCCCCTCCAGCTTAGGAGAGGGAGAATATAGTTGAAGATCAACCCATGCCGCAGCCCAAAGTGCTGGCTCAAGAAGAAGCACCGGCTCATGAAGAGGTGGTGGTGACAAGTGAGCGTCAGACTGCTGTGCCAGAATCCTCTACAGCCCTTACCAAAATTCCGGCCAAGCCTGAGCCGGCCCCGAAGGACAAGGGGAAGACAACTCTGGAATTCTCTGCGTTTGAAGATCAAGACGCCAGTACCCTACACCAAACTGTGCTGACCCGGCTATCTGAAAGCCGGAACACAGAGATCGCCATGATAACATCCTTGAAGCGGAAATACGAGGTAACTTGAGCCTTTTAATTTGTACCATATATATATGTAGCCCCCAAGGGCCGGGTCATTATGCAATAATGACCCGGGACTTTCCAACTGAAATTTGTAAGCAGAACCGTCCACTGGCGTCCTCAAAGGCTGGCTCGTCATTGATGACGGGCGGGTCTCCATAACTTAACAGAATAGATCAACGGATGCATTAGCCCCCAAGGGCAGGTTAATATGAAATAATGATCCGGGACTTCCAAAATTTGATAATTTGTAAGCTCAACTTCAATCGATAACCCCAAAGGCCGGCTCATCATTCATGATGGGCGGGTCTTCCTAACTGATCAGAAAAATCAACTCATGCATTAGCCCCCAAGTGCCATGTAGACTGCCCGCAGCTGTATGGGACTCTCTTGCTTATTTTGAAGCTCGATAATATGTAGCCCCCATGAGCCGGGTTGCTCTTGAGGGCGACCCGGGCCATATATGCTTTGTATAATGGTCTGCTCTGCAGGAAATGCTGGACCAGGTAGAAACTCAGGCTGCCGGCTTCTGAAAGGAGGCCAAAAAAGAGAAGAAATTGCGCCAAGAATATGAGGAGGCCGCCTCGGAGGCAAAGAAAGCTTTGGCGATTGTACGGGCCACCTTGGAAGAGACTGAGGCTGCAAGAGCCGCCCAAGCCATGAGAGCCGAAGAAGCGGAGACCAAGCTTGAGCCGGCAACCCAAGAACTGACAACTCTGAAAGGTCAAATTACCGCCATGTGTCGAGCCATTTTCGGTAAGTAAAACTGAGCATAATTCATTGGACCGGCTTATCATCCTTAGCCAGCTTAAACTGATCGTGCAGACCTGTGCTTTGCAGGCCGAAAAAATCAAACTCTTGTGCAGCTACCAGTGATGAAACTGAAGGCGGTCTATACCTTGGTAGAACAACTGTACATAGGCAGCTGCCGATGCATAATGGCCGCAAAAAGCACCAAGGCACCGCCTCAGCTGATTGCAGATACACTAAAAGAGCTGTCAATCGTGCCCAGGTGGTTCGACGACTGGAAAAGGGCGTGTTGCCGCACGGGAGCTTTGACCGCGCTTGCGCGGGCCAAGGCATACGTGCCGGAGCTTGACCCGGCTCAGGTGGCAGGCGGATACCCAGAGTTCAATATCGATGACACGCCATTCTCAAAGAAGGACTTCCAACGCTGCCTCAAGGAAACCCGGGTTGCGGCCACCACCATTGCAGAAGAAGCTGACTTAAGCAGATACCAGGTGCCTTATTCGAAGAACAATGAACGGATCGAGGCCCCAAATCATCAGCCGGTGGCTTTAACCCGTACACCTAAGCAATCCTTTGCTCCTGACGTCGACCCTTCCTCCCTCATATCCGAAGACGCCCTATTTGAAGCATTGCGCTCAATTCAGTGCTCGACCGGCGACTCAAGCCAAGAAGAGGAGGATGACGACGGCCACGAAGAGCCGGCTCATGGTGATCCATCAGGCATTGGTGCCAGCTCTGACCCGGCGGCGTAAACGCCGGCTTACGGAAGTAGGCCAATCCATGAAAAATTGTTTTGCCAAGGCCGCAGCTTGATGGGCGGCTTGTAATAGGGTAGCATAAACTTCTGATGCCAAAGTAAACAGTTTGCGCTTCTGTGAATCCTTCTTTTGGCCTTAAGAGCCGGCTTGCAATAGAGTGATCCTGTCGAAACAAAATAACTGTATGTGATGGCCAGTGACGATGCCGCCCTGAACGAGTAATCTTTGTTACTGTTTGCAATGAACCAAGTAGTGCACATGGACCTAAATAAATGACATGCATGGATGTATGTATGTATGCATGAATGCATGTGTAGAATGATTGCAAGTCGGAATATGCTTAAAACGGCCGGCTTAAGAAACACAAGCCGGGCTCTGCTTTCATGAAGCTGGCACTTGACCTGCTGGTTTGTCCTCACTTTCTGAAAGCCGGCTCTCCACAACCAATCGAACGTTTTAACTCGGACGAGTTCAGGGTCACAGACGTGATTGACTCATCAGACGTACGCCGGGTTGTTTTTATAGGGAGTAGCATCTTGCTAACAGGCAGGTTTAACCAACGTTGTGGCATCATGCCAGGTTAAGAGGGTTTTGTATGCTAAACCCAATTGAGTTGGAAGCCCCCAAGTAACCAAGATCAACAAATAAAGATCCAGTACACAAGTTTTCAGGCAAAACAACACCTTCACACAGTGTTGCTGGTCGATATTATATTTGATCAAAAAGAGGTATCTACATGATAGAAGATATGTACAAGGTGTAACCTAGTCAATGACTTAGGTGTAATACGGCCGAATCTGGGCAATGTTCCAGGGCCGGCTTGTTTCCTCCTCCGAAGTGCGTGACTTGCCTCCTTCCCAGATATCAATCAGGTAATACGACCCGTTGTTGAGATTCTTACTGACCACAAAGGGCCTCTCCCAAGGCGGGGAAAGCTTATGCATGCCTGTCTGGTCTTGGATCAGACGGAGCACCAAGTCACCTTCCTGGAAGGTACGGCTTCGAACTCTACGGCTGTGATAGCGGCGTAGGTCTTGCTGATAGATTGCTGATCTGGATGCGGCAAGGTCGCGCTCCTCCTCCAAAGCATCAAGAGCGTCTTGGCGTGCTAGCTCATTATCTGCCTCCACATAAGCCGCCACTCGGGGGAGTCATGACGAATGTCGCTTGGGAGCACGGCTTCTGCGCCATAGACCAGGAAAAACGGCGTATAGCCTGTCGACCTGTTGGGAGTAGTCCGTATACTCCAAAGTACTGAAGGCAACTCTTCTTCCCAGCAACCCGGCATGCGCTGCAGAGGCACCATGAGCCGGGGTTTGATACCACGTAGTAATTCCTGGTTCGCCCTTTCTGCCTGTCCGTTGGACTGAGGATGCGCGACCGATGCCAGATGAACCCGGATGTGCTCCTGTTGACAGAACTGTTCCATAGCCCCCTTGGAGAGATTGGTTCCATTGTCTGTGATGATGCTGTGCGGGTAGCCAAATCGGAATATCAGCTTTTTCAGAAACTTGACAGCCGTTGCTGCATCGCAGTTGCTGACCAGCTCTGCTTCCACCCACTTGGTAAACTTATCCACAGCCACCAGGAGGTGCGTATGCTTGTTCTTGGAACGTTTGAAGGGCCCCACCATGTCAAGCCCCCAGACCGCAAATGGCCAAGTAATTGGTATCATCCTCAACTCCTGAGCCGGCACATGGGCCTGGCGAGCGTATTTCTGGCAACCGTCGCACTTACGGACAATATCCTCTGCATCAGCATGAGCCGTGAGCCAGTAGAACCCATGCCGAAAAGCCTTTGCGACCAGTGATCTTGAACCGGCATGGTGCCCGCAGTCGCCATAGTGAATCTCATTGAGGATTGCGCGACCCTCTTCCGGCGAAACACAACACTGAAAAACACCAGTGACGCTTCATCGGTGCAACTCGCCATTAACAATAGTCATAGACTTAAATCGTCTGATGATCTACCGAGTGAGGAGTTCCTCTGTTGGCAGTTCGCCCCGGCTTAAGTAAGCCAAATAGGGGACCGCCCAATCAGGGATGGCGTGGATAGCTGCCACGAGAGCCGCCTCCGGGTCAGGAACAGCCAAATCCTGCTCTGTTGGCAACTTGACAGATGGGTTGTGCAAGACGTCCAGGAACACATTGGGTGGTACTGGCTTACGCTGAGAACCCAAACGAGACAGTGCGTCTGCCGCCTCGTTCTGCCGGCGATCAATATGGTCGACCTGATAACCTTTGAAATGTCCAGCAATATTGGTGACTGCCTGCCGGTAAGCCGCCATAAGCGGATCCTTGGAGTCCCATGTACCTGAAACTTGCTGGGCCACCAGGTCTGAGTCGCCCAGGCACCTGACCCGGCTCAGATTCATCTCCTTGGCCATCCTAAGCCCATGAAGCAACGCCTCATACTCAGCAGCGTTATTGGTGCAAGTAAACATGATTCGCAAGACGTAACAGAACTTGTCTCCTCGGGGGGAGTGATCACAACTCCAGCCCCCGATCCTTTGAGCTGCCGTGAGCCATCAAAGTGGATGGACCAGTACGTTGTGTCGGGCTTCTCTTCGGGAGCCTGTAACTCTGTCCAGTCATTAATGAAATCCACCAACGCCTGAGATTTAATGGCTGTGCGAGACAGATATTTTAGATTATGGGGACCGAGCTCAATAGCCCACTTAGCAACCCGGCCTGTAGCCTCCCGGTTCTAGATTATATCCCCAAGAGGCGCTGAGCTAACCACCGTGATCGGATGCTCGTGGAAATAATGCTTCAGTTTCCGGCTAGCCATGAACACTCCGTAGACCAGCATCTGCCAATGTGGGTATCGCTGCTTAGACTCGCTTAACACCTCGCTGACATAATATACAGGATGCTGAACAGGATATTCCTTGCCATCCTCCTTGCGCTCGACGATGACCGCCACGCTTACAGCCTTGTTACTGGCAGCAATGTACAACAACATCGGTTCCTTCTCGCAAGGGGCAGCAAGGACAGGCGGCTCTGATAGCTGCTTCTTAAGGGCCTCAAAAGCCTGATCTGCCTCCTTACTCCAGACGAAGTCATCTAATTTCTTGAGCAACTGATATAACGGGATCGCTTTTTTGCCAAGCCGGCTTATGAACCGGCTTAAAGCCGCAACCCGCCCAACCAGCTTTTGCACGTCATTTAACTTGGCCGGCTTAGCCAGGGTCGTGATAGCTTTGATTTTCTCCGGGTTAGTTTCAATGCCACGCTCAGAGACAAGGAACCCCAGAAGCTTTCCTGCAGGGACACCAAAAACACACTTCTCCGGGTTAAGCTTCATCTTGTAGATACGGAGATTGTCAAACGTTTCCTTGAGATCCCCCAAAAGAGTCTCTTTCTTCCGAGACTTAACCACGATGTCATCCACATAAGCATGAACATTTCGCCCGATCTGCTTGTGGAAACAGTTCTGAACACAACGCTGGTAAGTCGCCTGGGCGCTCTTCAGACCAAATGACATGGTTGTATAACAGAAGGCCCCAAAAGGTGTGATGAAAGCCGTCTTTGCCTGGTCTTCTGGCTTCAGCTTGATCTGATGATAACCAGAATAAGCATCCAGGAAACATAGACTCTCGCAACCAGCCGTAGCATCGATGATCTGGTCAATACGGGGCAAGGCAAAAGGGTCACTAGGACAAGCCTTATTCAGGTCTGTGTAATCAACACACATCCGCCAAGTCCCGTTTTTCTTCAGAACAAGCACTGGATTAGCCAACCACTCGGGATGAAAGACTTCGACGATGAACCCGGCAGCTAGGAGCCGGGCCACTTCTTCTCCAATAGCTTTCCGCCTTTCCTCGTTGAAGCGACGGTGAAACTGGCGAACTGATTTAAACTTGGGATCCACATTAAGGGAGTGCTCAGCGAGTTCTCTCGGTACACCTGGCATGTCACAAGGTTTCCATGCGAACATGTCCCAATTCTCACAGATAAACTCGATGAGCGCGCTTTCCTATTTGGGATCCATATTTGCCCCGATGGTGAACTGCTCTAAAGAATTGCCTAGGGTGAAGTCATGTGGCACCCCGGCTCAGAGAGAACGGAACACCCCGTATTCCAGCCCAGAGATCAAGTCTTCTGGAATACGGCACTGCTTGGCATAGAACAAATCAGCTCTTTATTACAAATACTTGGGGTACAAGGGTTCTGAAGGCACGAAGGTTACAGGGGCACGGCGACACTTCGCCTGCTCAGGTAGTTCTATGCTAGCAGCGGAACATCTCGTAGCGGAATCAATTCTAGCAGCGGAACATCAACGACGGTGATGAACTCCACTCCGCAGGGACTCTGGCTGGGACGTATCCTAGAGCGCAACCTCGGGATCCTCGACAAACAAGCAATCATGGCATCACCTACAATCTGGCATGACACGCCAGGTGAGTACTTTGAATGTACTCGCAAGCTCACAGCAACCAAAGCAATCAAGACATACAACAACATGGCATTTACAGGTTAATCATCACAGATGAACACGATACTACTAGAACAACATGAGCATGGCAACAATGTGAACATGGCAACAACATGAGCATGGCAAACAACATGAGCATGGCAACAACATGAGCATGGCATGTACATATAATTCATGATATGAACAGGATGGTACTAGCACTAGCATGCAAGGGGGTCGACGTTTAAGGTCTCATGGACCAACTTACTCTGCTCGGAGGTTATCTCGTAACCACCATAGTTATCAATCTTTCTTACCGTCGTGATCATCACCTGACCACACGGAGCTTGATCTCTACCTGTGATCATCGCATGACCACATAAAGATCAACCAACTTCTTTCCTCATGGAACCGGGGTTGTTTATTATTCAGATTTTTATTACTGTTGACCCACAGTGTGACCTACTACGAACTGTGTCCATGACCGAGGACGCGGCTATCGATAGATTATACACTCTGCAGAGGTTAGTACACTGTACCCACACTACGGAACTCATGGCCTCGTGCTCCCATTCGGGTGGACCAACGACATTCCGACAAAACCAGTCTATTGCATGACACTCTCCCGGCCACTCCGACAAACTCCCCTTTGGGCTATGTCCTGGGTTACCCTGATGTCAACATGTGATATCCGCCACCTCTGTGGCTGCCACCGTCATGGCCAAACCAAAACTGTCCCAAATGGGGACCTGAGCTCAAAACCAAAACTGGGTACTCAAGGCTTATGGCCGCCTACCTGATCAGGGTAGCGCGCGCGCATAACCTTCCCTAGTATGAGGCACCGGCGAGAGGCATGACAATAGACTGCATTAGGGCCTCCCATAAGGCAAGTGTGGCTGCACTGGTTAGCTCGATTCGGTGGCACCATGACTCAGCCAACAGATTTGCTCAAGTTCGATTAATGTCAGGTTCAACTTAAATGGTGATGAGCTGAGTCACAGTAAAATAACATGATGAACTAACAATGCAGATGAGCATGATAACAGTGTAACCATGGATGGGCAACATAATCATTTAACATCATAATGATAAATAATATATGCTACGGGATGCAAATGAGCATGGCATAGCGATGATCATAACTATCACAAGTATTTTCATATCAAACCGTAACTACTCAAGTGAGCATAGCATTATCACTAGCATCGAAAATAATTACCAGAATAAAACATGATAAGAATATCCTTAGCAATAATCATATCACTTACTAGATGAAAATGAACATGGCACAAGCGATGAGCATGGATCCACAAGCATATTCAAAGCATTCACAAAATAATTAAATGAACAAACAATTATTAAATATTCAAGTGGAAACCATAGCTACTGCAATGCCATCATGCAAGTGGCTGTTGTGGCTTGCCTGGGGATGGAGGATACACCGGGGAGAAGTGCGGAGACACTCGCGGAAAAATCGCTAGAAAAGTTTCCCTCTCGGAGGGGGCTTAATAAGGGCAGGGGCAAAATGGTCATTTTTACAGTGTGACAACCTCATGAAAATGATACCATCGGAACGGGCTCGACGAACTGAGAACGTGGGCTTTGGAATCACCTGATTCGGAGTTACGGTTGCGGAGTTACGGCCGTTCGTTCGTTAGGCAGAAAATTAAATAACAATATTCATTTCTGCTGCTAACGGATGAACGTCCGCAAAGTAAAGGTTTCGGCCGGCGGCTGGAGATAGAAAGCGCATTTCGGAAAATACGTCTTCTAATGGTGAAAGCGTATTTTCAGTCGAAGATGCACCAGAGTACGCTTTCGTAAAACGAAAACACACTTTATGGAAGTACGCCTTCACTTAAACTGGGCAGGCCCGGGGTCAACGTCTCCCTCTGGCTGACGGGTGGGGTCGCTGGTTGGTGGGGCCCACCGGGCTGGTCAACTCCTTCAACCTCCCGTTCACCCGCGATGCAGAGGAGGGCGCTCGACGCCGGCGGCCGTCCCGACGCCACCGGCCACCTCCGGCGACGCTCCGGCCACCGGAGTGACCAGCGCGAGGAGGCGCATCCACCAGTGGGTCTTGTCCTCGCTGGGGAGCAGCCGAGCTAGCAGGGCCCCGGCCGCGGCGGAGGACGGCTTCGGCCGGAATCAGGAAATGGCGCTCCGGCCACAGAGAGGAGGCGGCGAGCTATGGGAAAGGATCTAGGGTGGACGTGGAGTGCTCTGGTGGTGGTAGGGGAGAGAGGAGGGCTCGGGCTGGACCGAATTTACGAGGAGCTCGGCGGCGGCCATGGCGGCAATGGTGGACGAGGAGAAGCTCTCGAGCTCGAGGGAGAGGTCGGGGAGGGCTAGAGGAGGATGGGGAGGCTGGTGATGAGCTCGGAGGAGGCTCGGGCACGCTATATATAGCCTGGCGTTGATGCCGTGGCCGGACGACGACGGACGCTCGCGGTTGATGCTCTCTGGCACGTCCGCGTGCACGAGCGCACGCGCGGAGGGGGAGAGGGGTCTAGGGGAGGTGCATACGGTGCAAAGTTATCGCGGGGAGGAAGAGGACAATGGCTAAGCGACGACGGCCACGGGCATCCCGGGACGGCGTGCTCGCCAGAGCGGAAAGAGGGGAGGGGGAGGGGTCCAGAAAGTATACGCGTACGCAGGAGAGTGGTGGCGATGCTGTGGACATGGTGCGGTGGCGGGAGATCGACGTTTGGGCGGCGGCAGAGGGTCCCGACGGCCAGAGCACGCTTTCGGCGTGCCAGACCACGTGGTCACCGCGTGCACAGGCGCACGCGGTGCACTCTGGCCAATCAAACGATGTCTAGCGTGTTGTTTCTCCTAAGTGGGTCCTACCTGAGGTGATAGATCGAAGAAAGGCACTGTGGGTGGATGGGAGAGGTCGACTGAACTTTGCTGTTGCAAACTTAAGCAGGAAGTAGTGATCAACTTAGAGGGCATAAGAACTAAGCAAGATGTCACAGAGTCTTAGAGTAGGAAGGACTACCATCCTGTGAATTTTGAGGTCATTTGGACAAGTATTTAACCTAGTTGCTTTGCAACTGCAAAAAGTAGGCCAGAATCTAGATCAGGAAGTAGCACTTACATGGTTCCTTGTATTGAGCTGAAAATGGGTGAAGGGTGATCATTTGGGCATATGAAGGTGCCATAAAAATTTCATCCCATTTGGATAAACCAAAATGGTACTTCCTTCACAATGATACCCACTGGACATAAACTTGGGGGAATTTTGCAGAGAAAATGGCTTGGCAAAATAATGCCAATTTTGGCATGCTCACATTATTTATGGATATTTAGGTCCTGGATTAATTTCAGAATTTTTGAAGCAATATAAAATATAGTTGCTTCACAAACTGAAATTGTGACCAGAAACCAAGATTGGATGTTGTGCTCACATAGATTGTTGGATGGAGATGAAATTTGGTGGAGAGTCATGATTTGATCACATGAATGATCTCCCAAAATTTCAACTCATTTGGATAAGCCTAGATAGTACTTCCTTCACAAAGCTTCTCTCTGAACAGAAACTTTGGAAAATTTCTGAGGATGATTTACTAGGCAAATGAAGTTGAATTTTGGCATGTGGCAATTATTTGGATAATAGAGAGTGCCCAAAATTTTTTAGGACAATCAAGAAAATATAAATAGCACTTCCTTCACAAAGTGCCAATCTGGACAGAATAGGAAATGAATATTCCTGAATTATTTTTGAACTAGGCAAGGATGGATTTTGGCATATTTATGGAAGATATGATCCAAATAATTTATGAGAATTTTGTGGGAATTTTGGGAATGGCAGAAATATAGGTTGCTTCACAACCTAGGGCAAACAGGGTTATTCCTTTATAGAAAAAGGAATATTCCCAATAAATAAATATTGGAGTTGGGCTAAGATGGAAATGACATGGCCTTGGGATAGATTTGAGAATGACAAGCCCCTAGGAAGTGGCAGAAGAGAAGATCTTCCCAGGTTTCAAGACCACATAGCCACGGAAAAAGAGCTCCAAATAAAAATTCGAAGAAATCCAAAAGAAAAAGAAAGGGCCAAAAATCGGGGTGTTACAAACCAACTTGCTTTGTATCTATGGCCGACTTAAACTTGAGCAGGGGGTCAGACTCCGTAGTGGGCTTCTTTAGAGATGTCCTGTCAGCCGGGTCAACATTATCCTTGTAATACCGTAACTCCTCCGCGGCGCAAGCCATCTCCGCGTAAGCTGCATCTCCTTCCTCGCACTCGAGTGCAATTTTCCGGTTTCCTTCCACTGTGATGGTTCCCCTTGGCCCTGGCATCTTCATTTTTAGGTAAACATAACATGGGCGCGCCATGAACCGCGCGTAAGCCGGCCGGCCAAACAGGGCGTGGTATGGGCTCTTGAGCTTGACCACCTCGAAGGACAGGAACTCAGAACGCCAGTTATCCTCTGAGCCAAAGGCCACCTCAAGGGAAATTCTTCCCATGGGATATGCCGACTTGCCAGGAACAATGCCGTGAAAGACTGTAGAAGACGGAGTTAGCTGCTTATCAGACAGATTCATCCGCCTGAACGTGTCATAATACAGAATGTTTATGCTGCTGCCCCCGTCCATGAGCACCTTAGTCAGGGTATAACCACCGACCTGTGGCGCAACCACCAGAGCCAAATGGACGGGGTGATCGAGTATGACTGGATGATCCGCCCTGCTCCAGGTGACCGGCTGTTCAGACCAGTTGAGGTAGTAAGGGGTTGCCGGCTCAACCACGTGGGCGGCTCGACGCTGCACCTTCCGATCCCGCTTACAGGTGCTGGTGGTGAAGACATGATACTGTCCGCTGTTTAACTGCTTCGGGTTACTCTGAAACCCTGCTGCGCCAGATTGATGCTGATTTCCCTGGTTGCCTCTCTGGTTGCCACCTCCAGTATTACCAGCCCCCTGAAACCCGCCGCCCTGGCCACCGTTCCCCTGGAAGCTGGGCCCGGCGAAGGGCCCCTGCAAGCCGGCTCCTGAGAAGCCGGGTCCTGGGTTGGCGGGTTGTCCGCCGTTGCCCCCACCATGATGATGATGCTGGAAGGCACGCTTGGCGAACTCTTGCATCACATAGCAATTTTCCCAGGAGTGAGTGGACGGTTTACCATTATAATTGTGCTTCGGACAAGGAGCTTTGAGGACTTCTTCATAAGTGAGAGGGCGATTGCCGGAGGGCTGCTTCCTGGAACCGTCATCCTGACGCTGACCTTTGTTTGCTGCGTTTGTGTTCGCCACCAAATCCGAGCTACCATCGTAACCCTTGCGCTTCCCACTATTGTTGCTCTCACCATTGCCGTTGTTCTGCTGCTGACCCTTACCGCTAGCCTTCTTTACCTTGTCAGATTTCTCCTCGTCTGACAGCGGATCCTTGGTGTTATCCGACTCCGCATACCGGGTTAAGACATCCATGAGGTCTCCCATGTCCTGCACCTTTCGCTTGAGCCGCCCAAGCTTCTGGACCAGCGGCTGGAACTTACATGTTCATTCCAGAACAAGCACTGCCTGAGCCGCTGTGATGCTGTCAGAACTGTGCATAACTTCTGCAACCCGGCGAGCCCAATGGTGTGTCGACTCATCCTCGCGCTGGAAACAACGCTCAAGATCCACAATTGTGGTTGGCCTCTTGCAGGTCTCCTGGAAGTTCTTGATGAAATGCTCCTTCAACTCCTGCCAGGTGTTGATAGAATTTGCCGGTAAGTTTTTCATCCAGGTACGTGCAGGGCCCTCCAACATCAACGGTAAGTAACGCGCCAGGACTGATTTGCTTGCACCCAACAATTCCATTGCTAGCTCATAGCTCTCGACCCACTCCGTAGGCTCTAAATTCGCTGTGTAGTTAGGAACCTTGCGAGGCCCCTTGAAATCTGAGGGAATGCGCGCCTCTCGCAGCGCCGGTACCAAGCAGGGGGTTCCAACCAGGCGGCTCGACGAACTCTCAGGCCGGCCGTCAGGCCGGGTTATCTCAGGCGAACGATGCACTTTCGGCGAGTTAGCATTCGGCGGCGGGTCAACGCGCGCCGGCGGGTCACGCCCTGCACGTGCGTTTTCCTCCTCCCATGCCCGCAGAATCCGGGCTGCGTCTGCCACGTCTTGCGGGATCCTAGGCTGCTGCTGCTCCGCCAGTGGTTGGGCGGCCCTCCGGCGGTGCGCGCTGCTGGAGATCGCGGGCGACTCAGGGCGCTGACTCCTGGAGCGGCTCTGAGGAGGGGTTGAGTGAAGCCGATGCTGGCTATGCGAGTAATTGGCTTGCTGCACCACTGCCGTCTTGAGCATTGCAATGGCGTTCCTGGCCTCCGTCTGAATCGGGCCGTCCCCCTCAATCGGAATGGCTGCCAAATTGTGGGTTGCTGCCAGTACGTTATCCACCAGGTTGGAGTAGTGTCCAATTGGGGTTTGGAACCGGCGAGATGGCGGCTGCTGCTGCTGATCTGGTGTTCGAAGACGGGCCGGCTCTCGCTACTGGACAGGCTGCTCTAGCGGCGGCTCTCGCAGGGGAATAACTCCAGCCCCCGGGTTCATCGGAGCCAGCGGCGTGGTGAAGAGCTGAGTCAGCTCGAGATCAGCAGGAAGCCGGCTCTGACGACGTCTCCGGTGAACAAGCTCTGACTCAGCTTGCCGGCGGCTCAGGTACTGTGTTTCCTCGTCAAGGCCCTGCCTCTCCGTAGCGATCTGTGCCTGCTCCTGTATCATGCGGGCGTTCTCTGCGTTGATGTCCTCCTGGATCTTGGCCATCTCCTCGCGACACATCATGATCTCCGTGTTGCACGCCGCCGTGTTCTCTGCAGTGACCGGCTCAGCCAACAGGGTCGCCAGCGTAGTCATCAAGTCTGCGAGTGCCTGAACCCCGGTCTTCTGAGAGCCGGAGGCCGAGGCGCCGGCTCCTCCTGAGCCGGCCAGGAGGTTGTTCCGTCCCGCCGTCGGATCAGCCGGGTCTCGTTTAGGATCTTGCCTACCCGCCATGTACACAGCCGTGAAGCGAGGCGGATCAGGGCTCTCTGGGAAAACGTCGTCCGTGAGCCTCAGCATTCCGTCATGCAGCGGGAGAATTGACTCAGTTTCCCCCATCGAGGACTCGCCGTCAGACTGGATCAGCGTGTCGTCCTGAGATAGGGAGTTCTCTGACAGGGCCACCCCTTGGGTGAAACCCACGAAAACGTGATCTGGGCCGGCTTGACGCGGGCCGGGTCTCGCCGGGAGCTGACCGAACCGGCGCGCCGACTCGACACCAGCGACGTTCTCCAACCCGGCGACCGGCTCGCCGACCACGCCGATGAAGGTATGGATCTTGCCGAAGGGGACCCGGTACCCGTACTCGATTGAGTCGGCGTCGGGGCCCCAGTATGAATCGTCGACGTAGAACTTTCCGCGGCGACTCTTGGTCATCATGCCAACCGCGTACTTCCCGAACCCTGGAAGGGATCCCGCTAAGAACTCAACTCCACCGTGCGTGAGCCCCACGGTGGGCGCCAACTGTCGTGGTTTTGTTGTGACAGATGTCCTAGCAGAAGGACTTAGAGATGAAGCCATCGCACTAACGTGGAAGCTTAGCGGGGTTTAGCGGGAATGAGAAGACGCCGGGTTATCCAGGTTCAGCCCCTCACGGTGGAGGTAAAAGCCTACGTCCTGCTTGTTTATATTGCTGTAGATCTCGATTACAAGGATGCGGATTCGCTAACCTAGCTCTCGAGGGGATTACAACTTAGTCTTTTTCGTATAGGTTCTCCCCTTTATATACACAGGTGGAGCCCTAGATTACATGAGAGTCCGGGTCGTTCTTTGACCCGCCTCTTTATTCCTTCCTACTTGTTCTCCAAGACAGCTCTCCTTGCCATCTGACTTGTCATGAGCCGGTTCATTATGTAAGCCGGCCTACCCTTACCAGGCCTTGCTAAGCCGGCCCATATAGAAACTTCAGCCCTGCAGTGAGTTGGCCCATTAAGCTCGCCTTATGGCCAGGTTAACACTCTGCCGGGTCTCCTTGCTGGTGAATATCCCCAACACGGCCCCTAGCAGGCTTTTCTTTCTGCTGCTTGGCCTTGCCGCGGCGGCCTCCTCGACCACCACGGCCCTTTTTGCTGGATCCACCGACACCATCTTGGCCTTTTTCCTTGTCGCGCTTCTCGTATTCGGCCTTCTGCTTCTCGAGAAGGTGTTCGACTTGCCGGCACTCTTGGAGATCATGGCCTTTGGTGCGGTGAATTTTGCAGTATGGTCCATCTGACTTGCCGGCCTTCTCGTTTGCCGCTGCTTCCTGGCAAGCGGCGCATACAGCAGCCTCCTTGCCGGAATTCTCAGTCTTGGCTTTCTTTGCGAACTCGGAGTTGCCGGAGCCTTCGATAGCCATAACAGTTTTGCCTTTGCGCTTCCTGTTGCGCTTCTGGCCCTTCTTCCCCGGGGTGATAGCATCATCGTCCTCAGAATCTACTTCGGCACCAGCGTCCTCCACGGGAAGCTTTCTTCCTTCCTCAGCACGCGCACACTTATCCGCCAACGTGTAAAGCTCGTTGACGGTCTTGGGCAACTTGACGTTCATTTTCTCCCGCATCCTCCGATTGCGCACATTCGTGTGAAAGGCGGCAATGACGGCTGCGGGGTGCACATCTGGAATGTTGCGGTGTACGCGACTGAATCTCTGGATGTACTTGCGTAAAGTTTCGCCATCTCTTTGCGGGATCACTTGCAGGTCGCTGGGCTTCCCAGGGGCCTTGTGGCCTCCGGTAAAGGCACCGACGAATTCATTGCAGAGATCTGACAATGAAGAGATGGAGTTCTCTGGCAAGTTCATCAGCCAAGACCTCACGTTGGGTTTCAGTACCAATGGGAAGTAGTTGGCAAGGATCTTCTCATCTCTCCCCCCGGCAGCTTGTACGGCAATAGTGTAGATGCCTAAAAACTCTGCCGGGTTCAACTTGCCGTCATATTTTTCCGGCACTTCTGGCTTGAAGGCTCGAATGGACGGCCATCGGACTTTCCGCAGCTCACGGGTGAAGGCAGGACACCCAACCTCGTAAGGTAGATATCTGCCAACCCCTGGCGCAGGTTCATCAACGACGGGGCCGTTGCGCGCGTCGGATTGACGACGCGCCTCTCGGCGCCGTTCGATGGTGGTGCGGGCGTCTTCCGCCCGCCTGTCTCGCAGCACTTGCCGCTGATCTTTCCGCACCCGTGGATTTGAAGAGGCTATCGACATATCGTCGGGTCCAAGAGATTGATGGGCTTGTCACGGCTGTTGGCGTTGCTGCTGTTGAGGCGATTGTCGCGGCGGCGATTGCACCGTTTGCGTAGTACCGTCAATGCGGCCACCGACTGGAGATGTCGGTGCTGCTTGCGGACGCCGTGAGGGCTCCGCTTGCTGCGATTTATTGGCTTTGGCAAATCCAATCAAGCTTTGGATGGTGGCTCTCCACTCATCCATCTTCCATGCCGCTGGAGGGAAGTTCAGCAGCATCTGAGCTCGCGCCATTGCTTCCGCTGCCTTGGTTGGCATGGCCGGGAGCGAAGAGCGCGATGTCGCTCTACTCCTGGCAGAGCTAGCAGGAGCGCCATCGCAGTCTTGCTGCCGTGGCACATGATCAGCAGCACGTCGCCATGGCGGAGGCGGTGTCTGAGGATCTGGGATTCGATCCACAGGAGTCTTGCCGTGAGGTCGCTGCTGCCCGGAGTCGTTGGTGCCGCTCGAAGCTGTACCGTGTCCATTGTGCGAGGGGCACGGCGTATGTCCTGAAGCAGCATCCTTGGACGCCGCCGCAGCGGGATCTCGGCTCGCGCCGCCCCGGGCATTGCTGCTCCGGTGGCTATGTTCGCCCGCGCGGTGAGGAGGAGGAGGAGGAGGTCATCCGTCCGCTCTGCCCACGCCGCCGCGGCTCCATTCGTCAGAGGACCGAGGAGGTCGACTGCCTCCGGCGTGCTCGTCCCCTGCGCCGACCGTGGAGGGCATGTCGACCGCGCCACCTGCACTGGTCGTGCCAACCGCGGTATCCGCGCCGCCCGCATTGGCCGCGCCGCCTGCGCCGCCTGCGGACGCATGCGGGGTGGCCGTCATCGTTATGCCCTTCTTCTTGGGCGCCATCGACGACGAGGAGGACGAGGATGAAGTCGATGAAGATGATGAAGAAGACGCGCAACCCACTGGTCAAGGTTCGCGCAAGCGACGCTTTGCCCCTACCTGGCGCGCCAAAGATGTCGGGGTACGACCATCTATGGGGCCATGCAGCCCCTTGTGGTTCGGCGGGGGAGGTCGACGTGCGCAAAGAGCATGGACAATGGGGAGCGCGAGGGATTTACCCAGGTTCGGGCCGCTGAGAAGCGTAAAACCCTACTCCTGCCTTTGGTGTATTGATGGTGCAGAAGCACAGTACAAGGAGCGCCTGTCTCGGCAAGGCGCGGGGGAGGCAGCTACGCGAGACGTGCTTGTGTTTGAAAAGGGGTTCGAATCCCTCTAACTGTTGCCTTGGCCCTCCTTTTATAGCTCAAGCAGTTACCACAGTGGCAAAACAGTAATTACATAGCGATCAGATAGCAAACAGTGCTATCATACCTAACTCTGCCAGTTTAGGACAAAGGCATTAAATGCGCCGTTAGGTGTCACGTAGGGAGGTAGTCCCGGCAAGGTTTCTGCACCGCTTGCCCAGCTACCTCGTATTATCCTGACACGCCTCTTGGACGGGTGTTGTTAGGGGCAAATCTTGTCCCAGCGTGCTGACACATGCCCGACAAGCCTCACCAACCAACCTGCGCGGTCGACACCTCACTCGTCAGCGAACACCTGTGCAGTGAGCTGGAGCGCTGGAGGGCTGGTTTAAGCGTGCCGGCAGGGAGCTTGCCGGGTCTTCACCTTGCCAGTTCAGCCTTGCTGGCAAGGAATGTCTTCATCTTTGGTACTAGTCGAGTGTTGTGTTTTGAGCTTCTTTCTGGTAGCTTCTGCGACTAGACTCCGAATCTTGATCTTGGCGGTTCCCAGCAAAGCTTTGGCCGGCAAGGAGGTTGCCACCGTCTGTGCATAAGTCAGGGTATAAAATACCCATGTTTTATACACCGACACCGGGGTTCTCATGATTTATACTTTATGCTAGGAAGACTAAGCATGAGAAGCTATATGATTTTGTAGGGATAGTTTTCTTTAGAATTCTTTATTTTGAAGAGCATGATTGTTTGTTAGTATGCCTGTGTATTGATATCTTTATATTAAATGATAGACTATTGCCTTGAATCACTCGTATCCTAATATTCATGCCAAGATTAGATTATTTGATCAAGATTATGTTAGGTAGCATTCCACATCAAAAATTATCTTTTTATCATTTACCTACTCGAGGACGAGCAGGAATTAAGCTTGGGGATGTTGATACGTCTCCGTCATATCTATAATTTTTGATTGTTTCATGCCCAATATCCTACTATTTCCACATACTTTTGGCAACAATTCATATTATTTTTGGGACTACCATATTAATCCAGTGCCAGTGCCAGTTCCTGTTTGTTGCATGTTTTTTGTTTCGCAGAAAATCCATATCAAACGAAGTCCAAACGTGATAAAATTTTACGGAGATTTTTTTAGAATATATGTGATTTTTGGGAAAATAATCAACGCAAGACGGTGCCCGGGGGCCCCATAAGACAGCAGGGCGCGCCCTATCCCCTAGGTGCACCCTGATGTCTTGTGGGCACCTTGTAGGTCGGTTGGAGCCCTTCTTTCGCTGCAAGAAAGATAATTTCTAGAGAAAAATCCCCTCAAAATTTCAGCCCAATCGGAGTTACGGATCTCTGGGAATATAAGAAACGGTGAAGGGCTTCGAAAACAGACGCAAAACAGAGACAAAGATTCAATCTCGGAGGGGCTCCTGCCCTCGGGAGCCATGGCGGCCATGGACCAGAGGGGAAACTCTCCTCCCATCTAGGGGGAGGCCAAGAAAGAAGAAGGAGGGGGGCTCTCTCGCCCTCTCTTCCGGTGGCGCCGGAGTGCCGCCGGGGGAACCATCGTGATGGCGATCTACACTAACAACTTCGCCACCGTCATCACCAACTCTCCCTCTCCCCTTACAGTGGTGTAACCTGTCTTCTCCCGTTGTAATCTCTACTTAAACATGTTTCTTTATGCCACATATTATTATCCAATGATGTGTTGCCATCCTATGATGTTTGAGTAGATCTTTTTTGTCCTATGGGTTAATTGTGGTATGGTGTGATTGATATGAGTTGTATGTTAATATGGTGCTATCCTATGGTGCCCTCCTTGTCACGCAAGCATGTGGGATTACCATTGTAGGGTGTTGCAATATGTTCATGATTCACTTATGGTGGGTTGCGTGGGTGACAACAGCCTAAACCCGAGTAAGGGGATTGTTGTGTATGGGAGTAAAGGGGACTTTACACTTAATGCTATGGTTGGGTTTTACCTTAATGATCTTTAGTCAAAGCGGATGCTTGCTAGAGTTCCAATCATAAGAACATGTGATCCTTCTACTTGTGAGCTGCGTTGGGATTTTCCCCGAAGAGGAAGGGTGAAGCAGTACAGTAGAGATAAGTATTTCCCTCAGTGAGAACCAAGGTTTATCGTACCAAAAGGAGAACCACACAAATCCTAGTTAACAACACCTGCACACACAAAAGCAAATACTTGCACCCAACGCGGGCAAGAGGGTTGTCAATCCCCTTGAACTCGTTACTTGCAAGGATCAAATTTTGTATAGGTAGATAGATAAATTGCAAAACAAAATAAAAGTAAATAAATTGCAGCAAGGTATTTTTGGTTTTTAGAAATTGATTAAAGTAGACCCGGGGGCCATAGTTTTTACTAGAGGCTTCTCTCTCAAACACATAGAATACGGTGGGTAAACAAATTACTATTGGGCAATTGATAGAAAAGCGCATAGTTATGACGTATTCATGGCAATGATCATGTATATAGGATCATGTCCGTGACACGTAGACCGACTCCTGCCAGCATCTACTACTATTACTCCACCAATCGACCGCTATCCCACATGCATCTATGGTATTAAGTTCATGACAAACAGAGTAACGCCTTAAGCAAGATGACATGATGTAGACAAAGTAAACTCAAGCAATATGATTAAACCCCATCATTTTACCCTTAATAGCAACAATAAAATACGTGCCTCGCTACCCCTTCTATCACTAGGTGAGGACACCGCAAGATTGAACCCATAACAAAGCACCTCTCCCACTGAAGATAAATCAATCTAGTTGGCCAAACCAAACGGATAGATCGGAGAGAAATACAATGCTATAACAATCATGCATAGTAAAATTCAGAAAAGACTCAATTACTTCAATGAATAATCTGATCGTAAACCCATAATTCATCGGATCCCAACAAACACACCGCAAAAGAAGATTACATCGGATAGAACTCCAAGAAGATTAAGGAGAACATTGTATTGAATATCAAAGAGAGAGAAGAAGCCATCTAGGTACTAGCTATGGACCCGTAGGTCTATGGTGAACTACTCACGCATCATCAAAAGGCCAGCAAGGTTGATGTAGAGGCCCTCCGTGATCGATTCCCCTCCGGCAAAGTAACGGAAAAGCCTCCAGATGGGATCGCGGAAGAAAAAAAGCTTGCAGCGGCGGAAAAGTTATTTTGGGTGGCTCTCTATTGGTTTGGGAATATGTGTGAATTTATAGAGGTGGAATTAAGTGAAAAGTAGCTGCGTGGGGCCTACGAGATCAGGGGGTGCGCCCTGTGAGCTCGTGGCTCTCACGTAGATCTTCGGGCTTCCTCCCAAACCTTCTAGGGTCCCTTCTAGTCCAGAAAAAAAATCATTTTAAAGGTTTTATTCCGTTTGGACTTTGTTTGGTATTGATTTTCTGAAAAGCCAAAAACAAGCAAAAAACAGGAACTGGCACTGGGCACTGGGTTAATAGGTTAGTCCCAAAAAATGATATAAAATAGCATAAAAATGCATATAAAGCATCCAAGATTGATAATATAATAGCATGAAACAATCAAAAATTATAGATACGTTGGAGAGTGATATGTCCAAAACGTATCTACTTTTCCAAACACTTTTTCTCTTGTTTTGGATTCGAATTTGCATGATTTGAATGGAACTAACCCGGACTGACGCTGTTTTCAGCAGAATTGCCATGGTGTTATTTTTGTGCAGAAATAAAAGTTCTCCGATTGACCTAAAAATTTACAGAGAATTATTTCAGAATATATAAAAAATATTAGCGAAGAGATCTACTGGAGGGGGCCCACCCAGGAGCCACAAGCTGAGGGGGCGCGGCCACCCCCCAGGCTTGTGGGCCCCTGGAAACTCCGCTTGACCTAATTCCGACGCTATATATACCTATTCATGGAGAGAAAAATCAGGGAGAAAGAATCATCGCGTTTTACGATACGGAGCCGCCGCCACCTCCTGTTCTTCATTGGGAGGGCTGATCTGGAGTCCGTTCGGGGCTCCGGAGAGGGGGATTCGACGCCGTCGTCATCATCAACCATCCTCCATCACCAATTTCATGATGCTCACCACTGGGAGTGAGTAATTTCTTCATAGGCTTGCTAGACGGTGATGGGTTGGATGAGATTTATCATGTAATCGAGTCAATTTGTTAGGGCTTGATCCCTAGTATCCACTATGTTCTGAGATTGATGTTGCTATGACTTTGCTATGCTTAATGCATTTCACTAGGGCCCGAGTGCCATGATTTCAGATCTGAACCCTTTATGTTTTCATGAATATATTTGTGTTCTTGATCCTATCTTGCAAGTTGTATGCACCTATTACGTTTTATGATCCGCATACCCCTAGGTGACAATAATTGGGATTCTTTCCGGTCATTACCATAGTTTGAGGAGTTCATGTATTCACTAAGTGCTAATGCTTTGTTCCGGTTCTCTATTAAAAGGAGGCCTTAATATCCCTTAGATTTCCTTATGGACCCCGCTGCCACGGGAGGGTAGGACTAAAGATGTCATGCAAGTTCTTACTATAAGCACGTATGACTATATAGGAATACATGCCTACATTACATTGATGAATTGGAGCTATTGTGTATCGCTCTAGGTTGTGACTGTTATATGATGAATGTCATCCAACACAATTATCCATGACTGATCCAATGCCTACGCTTTTCTCATATTGGTTTTTGATAAGTTACTATTGTTGCTGCTGTTACAATCACTACAAAACTGCTACCGTTACCGTCAGTTACTATTGCTACTGTTACTACTGCTATCAAAACTATCATACTACTATGCTACTAAACACTTTGCTGCAGATATTTAGTTCCCCAGGTGTGGTTGAATTGACAACTCAACTGCTAATACTCGCAAATATTCTTTGGCTCCCCTTGTGTCGAATCAATAAATTTGGGTGAAATACTACCCTCGAAGACTGTTGCGATCCCCTATACTTGTGGGTTATCAAGACCTTTTTCTGGCACCATTGCCGGGGAGCATAGCTCTATTTGTTGAGTCACTTGGGATTTATATATGTTGATCACTATGAAGAATCTGAAAGACGCTAAGACCAAGATCGTTCCCTCTATGACGAGGGGAGGTAAGGAACTGCCATCACACTCTGCACTTGATTCACCTTCTGTTTTGAGTAGGCTTGCGACACCACCACCTGCTATTCATTCTGATATGTTGCAAGTAATTGATGATACTACTTCTGCTATAAATGAAACTTGTGATGATGCTAGTACTATGCTTGATAATACTGTGCCACTAGGTGAATTTCTTGATGAATAAATTGCTAAAGCTAAAGAAATTGAGAATGCTAAAAATGTTGAAACTTCCGAAAATTATGATTCACCTATTATTCCTAGCTCTCCTACTAGAGTTGAGATGCCTAAGATACCTGATGGTTATGCTATAGATGGAGAAATAGCTAGAGAATTTCTTGCTTGTAATGATAGAGATGATGTTAGAAAATTACTGGCTAAGCTTAAAGAAAAGTCCATAATGGAGAGAATGAAATATGATCCTAAGTTTGCTACCTCTCCTATCTTTGTTACTAATAAGTATTATGAATTCTCTGTCGATCCTGAGTTAATTACTTTGGTTGAATCTAATCCTTTTCATGGTTATGTAACTGAAACTGTTGTGGCACACCTTACCAAATGAAATGATATAGCCACCCTATTTGCTCATGAGGAAAAAGTTCATTACTATTACATTCTTAAGTTGTTTCCTTTCTCATTAAAGGGTGATGCTTAGAAATGGTTTAATACTCTTGCTCCTGGTTGTGTGCGTAGTCCCCAGGATATGATATATTACTTTTCTGAAAAATATTTTCCTGCTCATAGGAAACAAGCTGCCTTACAGCAAATATTTAACTTTGTGCAAATTGAAGAAGAGAATCTCCCTCAAGCTTGGGGGAGGCTTCTCCAATTACTTAATGCTTTGCCTGATTATCCTCTTAAGAAAAATGAAATACTTGATATCTTTTATAAAGGACTAACCGATGCTTCTAGGGACTACCTAGATAGTTGTGCTGGTTCTGTTTTCAGGGAACAAACTATTGGACATGCTGAAGAACTATTGAATAATATGGTGAGAAATGCCGATGATTGGACACTTCCTGAACCACCACCTAAGCCAACTCCGAAGAAGAGAGGTATTCTATTCCTCAGTCCAGAAGATATGCAAGAGGCTAAGAAGTCTATGAAAGAAAAGGGTATTAAATATGAAGATGTTAAGAATTTACCACCTATTGAAGAAATACATGGGCTCGACACCCCGACACAGGTAGTAGAGGTAAATTCTCTTACTAGATTCGATGAAGGTGATATTCCTTATAATAAATCTGCTAGCCAATGCCTGTATGAATTTGATAATTATATCATTATGCAGGACCACTTTAATATGTATGTTAGCAATCAATTGAAATGAAATGCCTTCATGATAGATCGTTTGGGTGACTTGATGTTTAGAACTGCTAATGATGTTAAAGGCTTAAGTAAACATGCCTCTATGGTTCATACTTAGCTAGAACAAATTGCTAAGTCCCAAAATGATTTGCTTGATGAGATGAATAATAAAATGAATGATCGTGCTGTTAGAGTTGTTAGAGGAGGTAGAATGACTCAGGAGCCTCTGTATCCTGAAGGTCATCCTAAAAGAATTGAGCAAGATTCTCAAAGAATTAATACTGATGCACCTAGTTCATGTAAGAAGAAAATGAAAATGAAAAATGATAACACTTTGCCTCCTAGTGAACCTATGATAGAAAAACCTTTTGAGAATCCTAATGATATTTCTATTTCTTATGCTGAGACACAATCTAGTAATGAACATCCACTTAATGATAATGATAATGATGTTCATGATGATGCACAACCAGATAATGACGTAGATATAGAACCTGCTGTTGATCTTGAAAACCCACCTCCTAAGAATAAAAGATATGATAAAAGTGATTTCATTGCTAGAAAACATGGTAAAGAAAGAGAACCATGCGTTCAGAAACCCATGCCTTTTCCTGCTAAACCATCTAGAAATAAAGATGAGGAAGACTTTGAGCGCTTTGTTGAAATGCTTAGACCCGCCTTTTTGCGCACTCGCTTGACTGATATTTTGAAAATGCCTCCATATGCTAAATATATGAAAGATATTGTAACTAATAAAAGAAAGATACCTGAAGCTGAAATTTCCACCATGCTCGCAAATTATTCTTTTAAGGGTGGAGTGCCTAAGAAGTTAGGAGATCCAGGAATACCGACTATACCATGCTCCATTAAAAGAAGTTATGTTAAAACTGCTTTATGTGATTTAGGAGCCGGTGTTAGTGTTATGCCTTTCTCTTTATATAGAAGACTTGATTTGAATAAGCTCACACATACTGAAATATCTTTGCAAATGGCTGATAAATCAACTGCTATACCTATTGGAATTTGTGAGGATGTTCCCGTTGCAGTTGCGAATGTTACTATTTTGATAGACTTTGTTATTCTTAATATGCCCGAGGACGACCACATGTCGATTATCCTTGGTAGACCTTTTTTGAATGTTGCAGGGGCTGTTATTGATTGCAACAAAAGCAAGGTTACTTTTCATGTCAATGGTAATGAGCATACGGTCTATTTTCCGAGGAAACAAACTTGAGTGAATGGTATCAACATTATTGAAAAAATTGCAAAGATCACTATTGGAGGTTTCAAATTTCCTCTTCCTTCAGTCAAAAAGAAATACGAAACTCTCATTGTTGGGGACATGCATATCCCCGTTGAGGTAACTTAGTGTTATATGAAGATTCTTCGGTTTCATGTCATTCGGAAATAGTTTGTTAATAAGACTTGATCAACCATATTAATGTTTTCTTTTTGAGGGGCATGTGGTCGATGAATTTAGTAAGCACAACTTTCTATAATCATAGTTTGCCCTCTGTTATTTATAGTTTAATAAAATAAAATGCCATGATTATCCTGTTTTGTAAATTTTCCATCCAATAAAAAAATGGCCCAGAAATAAAAGTTCTCAGAATGCCCTGAAAATTTAGCATGATTTTTTCCTGAATATTTAAGAATTTTTTGAAACTGAACACACCTCAGGGGGGTGCACCTGTGAGCCACAAGCTCACAGGGTGCGGCCACCCCCCTGGGCGTTCCTAGTGGGCTTGTGGGTCCCACAGGGACCCCCTCACTTATCCCAGCCGCCCACCGCCTTCTTCTTCCTCCAGAAAAAATCAAACTTGCTCCCAAGCCCGTGTTCTTGCTCATTTCTGTGAGATTTTCAATCTCCTTGCTCGGAGCTCCGTTTTCGAAACTGTTTTGAGGAATTGCTCCTTGGTATGTGACTCCTCCAATGCTCCAATTAGTTTTTGTTCTAGTGCTTTATGTTTTGCAAATTTTTGCTGCTATGGTGACCATGTATATGAGCTTGCATGTTGAAGTTTTGATGCATGCCATAGCCTCTAGATACTTGTGGGAGTAGTTGCTATCAATTTTGTTGAGTTTTGTTCACTTTTATTTTGAGTCACTAAAATTTTAAGAAATTTTCAGAGGGCGAAAATGTTTAGGAAGATATTCCACGGTGGTTCCTCGAGCAAGAGTGCTCCAAGGCCCGCAATACATGAGCCAGACTTTGAACCTCCGCGGGAAGCTTCGGTGCAACTGTGCGAGTGGCCGTCTGACTCCTTCATGATTCGAGCCAGCATCAAGGAAGAGTTTGATATGTATGTACGCAATGCCGAGCTCACGGACTTCTTGACAGATAAGTGCCCGCAGTACCATGACCTTACTGATTCCTTCAGATGGAAATTCAAGTATGTATCTCACCGCACTTCCCATGATGTCATCTTCAATTTATATGAAAAACGTTTTCTGTAACATCCCAAAATTCTAAATTTTGGAATGTTATAATAATTAAGTAATTATGGTTGTTTGTTTGATTGTTGTATGATTGACTGTGTGAAAGTGAGTGAAATTTGAAACTTTTTGAAAATTTAATGAGAGGGAATAAAAGGACTTTCCCAAAACTTTCATTCTTGCCTTTGATCTCCATGGAATTCAAAATTCATTTCATCACAAAATCCTAGAGTGAAGATAACAGGACTTCTTCCATTTGAAATAAAAAGGGGGTTTTGAAAAGATTTGAATTCCATTTGAAAATAATTCAAACTCAGAAGCTTTATGCCACTCAAGGATTTTCATGAGAGAAGATAATAGGACTTCTTCAAAATTTATGAAATAGAGTGGGGAGTGATGAGCGCCACCTTCAAAACTTATTTGAAAGCCTATTTGGGAGTTTTTTATGTTGGAATTTAAAATCATCCCAAATTCCCTGAATTAAAAATATATTTGAGTGAAGGTAACATGATCCTTCAAAATTCAGAGAAGAGTTGAAAAGTATTTGAAGAAAGAAAACAGAAAACTATTTGCAAAATATTTGAAAATCAAATTCAAATCCAATTTGAAGTTATTACAAAAAAATATTTTTTTTAAAAGTAATTTTTTTGCCTCTAAAAAATAGTTCATATTTTTTCTTTGTTTTATTCTAAGAATTTTGATATATATTTTGTCTAGGCAAAATTTATTTCTATTTTTCTTTTATGACTTTTTTTCTCTGTCTTATATAAAAAAAACTCCAGCCAGGCCGACGCCAGCCAACCGGCCCAGCCAGCAAAGCAGCCCACGGCCGCTCTCGCGCGCCCGTTCCCTTTCATGTCGGCCACCCGACCCTTCCCTCTCTTCCCCCGGACGCTGACGCCTCGACCCCACCATCTTCTTCTTCACCACGCCACGCCCGAGTCCAGCACGCGCACGGCAGAGCACGGCCTCGCCGTTCAACCTCGGGATTCTATCCCAAAGCCTTTCCCCTCCTCCAAGTCTACATCCTATATATACCCGAGCGCCCCCTCGTCCGTTCCCCTCAAAATCCCACGCCCGTGGCCACCCTTATCGTCCGCCGTCGTTGTTTGGATCTCCGCCACCGAAGCTCTTTCCGCCGTCGAATTTGTCAGCGGTAAACCTCCCCGGCCTCCCAAACTTCGTCGTTCCACTTAACTTCTCCTTGGTCGCCATTTTGACATGTCCACGTCCCTTCTCTCCCTCTGCAGCATTGAGCCGGAGCTCTCGCGCTCTTGCCGGAGCGCGTCGGGCACAGGAGCAATGCCGAGCTCGCGCCGCTCACTCCCGTCTTCCCCGAACCTCGCTGAGACCATCTACGGACGTGCAAAGCGCCACTTTTCCCCATCAACTCCGCCGTCGCCGCCGACCCCCGGAGCACCCACCACCATCAACACCCGAGCCCACGCCCTCGTCGCCGACGCCCACCGCTGCCGCGGTAAGCCACCGTCAACCTCGCCCGTACGATTCTATTTAGATGGCTAGGATTAGATCTTCAGTTTTATTTTTTTTAGATCGAAACGGTCTTCGTTAGAATTCGGCAGTTCGTCGTATAAGCTCCGCTGCGAACGGTTTCCAGCCAACCGTAATGCGCCACGTGTTTCCCCTGCCACCACAACCGCCGAATTCATTAAGCTTCAGCCAGTCACCCTTAACCCCTGCATCACGCAGCTTCTGGCCAATCAGAGAGAGCCACGTGGCACCTCTGCCACGATCGGCCGAAACATAACAGTTTCAATTTCAGATTTCTTTCAAATCTTTCTTTTAGCATATCTTTAAATTTATAGATCCAAATTCAGTGATTCTTTTTCCTACGGTTTCATAAAAATCCCATCTATCCAGAGAATGAAACTAAAAAAAATATTTTTGAACATTTTAAATTTGAATTTGACCAGATTGGCTTTAAACCCTAGATTGCTAATAACTTTTATTTAAAAATAGGTTTTTTACTTAATTCCTTTTGCTACTGATTTCTATGTGTTATATCTATCCAGTGGACTAATAAAAATAATTTCGTATATAAAAAAATGAATCCGATCAGATTTGAGATCTATCTTAATTAGGCCATAACTTTTGCCTTATAAAACCTTTTTAGTTGATTCCTTTTGCTAATTAAAACTAAGAGCAAATACTTTCTGTTAAACTAAAGTTTTATAATAATTTCTTCTGTTAAAAATTATGTTTTGTACAGAAACTTTGTTTGATTGTTTTGGAGTTTCGTAAGTCTTTTATTTGGTTTCTTTTTGATCTTGGAGTGATTGCTTATGTGTGGTTATAATTGCTTGCTTATGATAGATTGATCATAGTGTGACGAGTAGAACTATCAGAATTATGAGTGCGAAGAATCTTCATCACCTATTACCAGGCAAGTTCACTTTGACCATATTTTCATACCTATGTTTTATTGCATTTAGTGTCACCTTTCAACATCCCTCCAGTAGTTATATTGAATCTTGTAGTTGGGTAGAAGCATGAGGTAGGAACCCACACCATTGTTACTAAGCCCCGGGAACGTTGTTTATGTTATGCTACACTATCGTAGATGGGGATTGGTATGAGTGCTCGTGAGTGGTGTGAGGAGGAGGACTCTATGTCAATGACGGCAACTTCAAGATGGCAACTTCAAGGCCTGCATCTACAAGACCTCAAGACTTCAACACTCGAGACAAGAATTCAATACACACTACTGGGTGGAGGATGGATTGACGGGTATCCTGGAGCAACCAGGGGATTACCCCGGGATGCATGGAGAAGCGCCATGACAACTTGCAGAAAGCTTCACCCAGACTCAAAGAGGCGGAAGAATACTTCATGCCCGGAAGCTTACCTGTGCAGCCACAAGTCAACATGGGCTCTGGCTTGGTTGACCTAAGTTCTGACTCTGCCTAGGACAGTGCTAGCAGATGTAGTAGAACGGTAGGATTGGATGGGCACCAGACAGTGGTCGGGGGAACTCTTCGGAAGATCATGTTTCGATCGTCCTGTTCTCAAACACTCTGAAGTGCGAGGACTTAAAGGGAGGGATCGATTCTTGTGGGTAAAGTGCACAACACTCTGCAGAGTTAAAACCTAATCGATTAGCCGTGTCCCCGGTTATGGACAACATGAGCCTCTGGATTTGGATCTGTCTCTGAACTCTCAACACCAGACTGATAATTAATTGTGGGCACCTTATAATACTTATGGGCTATGAGACATCGGTTGGCGGAACCATGTCATATTAGATAACTCTGTAGTGAAGACTCTTGATATTCCTTTGTTGTAGGGAAAATAAAACCAGCTTTTGTGCAAAAACTCAGACACAGAGCCACGAAGCCATATTGCATATAGAATAGACTTTCCATCTGATTTCTATTGTGATCTTGCTGGTACATTCAATGTACTGACCTACATGGTTGCAATGTATCATGTTGCAGGCATTTCTACAACGAGTAAAAGTTACGTTGTAGGGTTATGGTCTACACTCAACTTGCCGTTGGCGTTGATGGGACTCCACACCCTTATGCTTTGTTTCCGCTGTGATAAATAAGGTGTACTCTGGATCTACGGTATTTATTTTACATGTGATGGTATGGTATTTCATCGAAGTATTGTGTGTGCCAGCATACTGATCCAGGGATGGCACAGAAAGCACAGAGACTTGGCCGTATTGGGTCGGGTTGCTACAGAGATGGTATCAGAGCACATGTTGACTGTAGGACGTGACCCTAGAAACTGAAAAGCCCTAGGAAAGGATATCTCTAAAACTTTATTTTCAAAAAGATCTTTTACTTCTCATCTTTTCTGATTTTATAAAATAGTCCCTCTTACCTCAAATAGTTAGAATACACCCCTTTCCCTTTGACCACACGGAGAATCAACTGCGGACCACTTCAGAGTAAAAGGATTTCATCATGCAGAATTGCAGCTACAATAGTTGAAGACTCCGAAGACTCGAAGAAAATTGAAGACCCTGAAAAATTCCAAGATTTATTTTGATCTTTAGAAGACCAAAACCCCTGTTGTATACTCACGTTAGATATGATGATTAGTGAGCTGCCATTTGTGTGTGTTTTCCGACAGCCACAAATAAAACCTATTTTCAAAACTATATTGTTTGTATTGTGTGTATCTCCCTCTATCTCTCTTGTATCTCATCCCAAAACCCTTGGACCCCATAGATGAAGAATGAAGATGGACTTGTATTCCCGAGATTTATGACACAGCTGGAAGTAGCACAGTGGATACAGAACATGGAAAATCGCATGAAGGAGTACGGTATTGAAGGAGAGTATATGGTTCCGTACACCCTAAGGCACATCACACAAGGTACTGCAACATGGCGAGAGATACATCAAGCTATATAAGGATGGAATGGAGCAAAAACTTGGGAGGAATTCAAGATGACTCTACTGAGATCCCGTCTTATCTGGAAGCACTGTGATAACCTGAAGAAGAAACATTGTGCATGCAAGATTTGCAGAGAAATAGGACACACCCAGGAAGAACACAAGGATGGATGAACTCATTGTGAAGAAAATCACCCAGAGGAAGAATAACCAACTAGGCAGGTGACATGTTTCTTGTGTGAAGGAACTACTCATTACCCGGCTCAGTGCCAAATTTACCCCAAGGTACAAGAAGTCATCAAGCAATAGAAGGAAGCCATGAAGGAAGCCCTCAAGGAAATTTTAGAAGACCCTGTGATGAAGGAAGACATTGAAGACACAGATGAAGAAGACCTAAACAACTTTTACTCCAATGCCTGCTATTCATGTGGAGAAGAAGGACATTTTTCATAGTGATCCACAAAGGAAAGAAACGAGTATCTGGGAAACTTCCCGACAGAAGAAGTGGAGTTTGATCCACAGGAAATAGAATCTCTGATCAGTATGAAGAAATCCAGGAAGAAGAAGAGAAAGTATACCAAGAAGAGCCAAATCTCTGCACAGAAGGACCTGAGTTATATCACATGTTTCAAGTGCAAGACCTTAGGTCACTATGCCAATATGTGCCCAGGAAAAGAGCCAAGAACCCAAGGAGTAGACACAATCACCAAGAAGCCCCAAGACTTGTCGGAAGTCATCTGTTTACATTGCAAGGAAGTAGGACATGGTGCCAGGGAGTGTTCAGATAAGAAGAAAGCTTGAGCGGAGTACTGCAGATTTTGGTACTGGAATAAGGAATGTAATAAATATAGTAGGAAGCACTTTTATATTCATGAGTATATGGAGTTAAATTATGTAATGGAAGTCTCAGAGATTGTAATGAATTCATGAATCAATAAAATTAATGCATCATGATCTCATATGTTGAATTGTATGAGTTGATACTCTATAAACAAGGATTTTGACCATTTTCGAGGATATGAGGAATATGGTTGGTGGATGGATTGTATAGTACATTTTAAGGATAGTAATACCCTGTGTAAACACTAGACCAATGGAAAGGAAAATGTTGGAGTTTTGACAAAATGAGTTGGAGTTTTGTTATGATGGTTACCCCAAGAGTATGAAGGAATGAAGTATTATTGGATTTAAAGGATGTGTAATGTTCGAATATGGAACATTTGTAACTCCAAGGATGAGTTAAAGCTGTACAAGTATTGAAGTGGGCCCATAACCCACAGGACCCAGGATTTTCTAAGGAAAACAAGCCCAATCTTGTTGAATAAGGAATCCTGAAGAAGCTACGATTTCATCAGCAGACATTTCATAGGAGGTTACGTAAAACCCGAGAGTTGTGAAGAAACGATAGATGTATGTTTGGCTTGCAGAACCAATGGATTTACCCGAACCCGGATCAAGGACAAGAGAAATTCTGCAATGCTTGTGAGAATGCCCGAGTGTTAGAAATGCGAGATTCGCTAAACCATATACAAGGTAATGATTTGGGTGCGTAATGGATTGATCACCATGCCGACTTACTCTTATTATTCGCCTTTGCTATGTGGGATGGTAAATCTTGAGTGACTTACCTATAGTAGAGGGATAACGATGTGAAGCCTAAACCTTAGAATGTTACGACGTTTCACCCTTGTACAAGGCAGCTGTTGCCAACCATAGTTTATACGGTGAGAATGAAACTCAGACCCTTTTCTGCAGGAACCCCGGTCAAATTATTTGATGACCACCATGAGAATATTGATAGTTGTTTAGTATTGGCGCAAGACCTGTCAGCCAAGAAGATTCAACATATAGGAGAACATTCTTTTGGAAAAGGACTCAAGATCTCGAGGAAACATTATGCATATACCCGAAAAGCATCAATGGCGGCGTTATTGAAGATGTGTGAGAAGACCAATGGTGTCAACACTAAACCGGAAGCACCCGAGTTTTGGATAGACCAGAGACTTTGCTTCTAAGGGTGGTAGCACCCTAGACCATGTGGCGATTAATGGATTTTTGAGGAGACCCCCAACCTCTAACCTTCCTTCTAGCCTCTTCGAATCTCGAGGGCGAGATTCATTTTAAGGGTGGTAGGTTTGTAACGTCCCAAAATTCTAAATTTTGGAATGTTATAATAATTAAGTATGTTTGTTTGATTGTTGTGTGATTGACTGTGTGAAAGTGAGTGAAATTTGAAACTTTTTGAAAGTTTAATGAGAGGGAATAAAAGGACTTTCCCAAAACTTTCATTCTTGCCTTTGATCTCCATGGAATTCAAAATTCATTTCATCACAAAATCCTAGAGTGAAGATAACAGGACTTCTTCCATTTGAAATAAAAAGGGGGTTTTGAAAAGATTTGAATTCCATTTGAAAATAATTCAAACTTAGAAGCTTTATGCCACTCAAGGATTTTCATGAGAGAAGATAATAGGACTTCTTAAAAATTTATGAAATAGAGTGGGGAGTGATGAGCACCACCTTCAAAACTTATTTGAAAGCCTATTTGGGAGTTTTTCTCTTTTATGTTGGAATTTCAAATCATCTCATATTCTCTGAATTAAAAAAATATTTGAGTGAAGGTAACATGACCCTTCAAAATTCAGAGAAGAGTTGAAAAGTATTTGAAGAAAGAAAACAGAAAACTATTTGCAAAAGATTTGAAAATCAAATTCAAATCCAATTTGAAGTTATTACAAAAAAATATTTTTATAAAAAGCAATTTATTTGCCTCTGAAAAATAGTTCATATTTTTTCTTTGTTTTATTCTAAGAATTTTGATATATATTTTGTCTAGGAAAAATTTATTTCTATTTTTATTTTTTGACTTTTCTTCTCTGTCCTATATATAAAAAAAACTCCAACCAGGCCGGCACCAGCCAACCGGACCAGCTAGCAAAGCAGCCCACGGCCGCTCTCGCGCGCCAGTTCCCTTTCGCGTCGGCCACCCGACCTCTTCCCTCTCTTCCCCCGGACGCTGACGCCTGGGTCCCACCATCTTCTTCACCACGCCATGCCCAAGTCCAGCACACGCATGGCAGAGCACGGCCTCGCCGTTCAACCTCGGGATTCTATCCCAAAGCCTTTCCCCTCCTCCAAGTCTACGTCCTATATATACCTGAGCGCCCCCTCGTTCGTTCCCCTAAAAATCCCACGCCCGTGGCCACCCTTATCGTTCACCGTCACCGTTTGGATCTCCGCCGCCGAAGCTCTTTCCGCTATCGAATTTGTCGCCGGTAAACCTCCCCGGCCTCCCAAACTTCATTGTTCCACCTAATTTCTCCTTGGTCGTTGTTTTGACATCTCCTCGCCCCTTCTCTCCCTCTGCAGCATTGAGCCGGAGCTCTCGCACTCTCGTCGGAGCGCGTCAGGCACAGGAGCAATGCCGAGCTCACCCCACTCACTCCCGTCTTCCCCGAACCTCACTGAGATCATCTACGGACATGCCGCGATGCGCCGCTTCTCCCCATCTACTCTGCCGTCGCCGCTGATCCCCGGAGCACCCTCCACCATCAACACCCGAGCCCACGCTGTCGTCGCCGACGCCCACCGCCGCCACGGTAAGCCACAGTCAACCTCGCCCGTCCTGTTCAGTTTAGATGGCTAGGATTAGATCTTCAGTTTTATTTTTTTCAGATCAAAACGGTATTCATTAGAATTCGGCCGTTCGTCGTATAAGCTCCGCTGCGAACGGTTTCCAGCCAACCGTAACGCGCCACGTGTTTCCCCCGCCACCACAACCGCCGAATTCATTAAGCTTCGTCCAACCGCCCTTAATCCCTGCATCGCACAACTTCTTGCCAATCAGAGAGAGCCACATGACACCTCTGCCACGATCGGCCGAAACATAACAGTTTCAATTTTAGATTTCTTTCAAATCTTTCTTTTAGCATATCTTTAAACTTATAGATCCAAATTCTGTGATTCTTTTTCCTATGGTTTCATAAAAATCCCATCTATCCAGAGAACCAGACTAAAAACTATTTTTGAACCTTTTAAATTTGAATTTGACCAGATTGGCTTTAAACCCTAGATTGCTAATAACTTTTATTTAAAAATAGGTTTTAACTTAATTCCTTTTGCTACTGATATCTATGTGTTATATCTATCCAGTGGACTAATAAAAATAATTTTGTATACAAAAAAACTGAATCCGATCAGATTTGAGATCTATCTTAATTAGGCCATAACTTTTGCATTATAAAACCTTTTTAGTTTATTCCTTTTGCTAATTAAAACTAAGAGAAAATACTTTCTGTTAAACTAAAGTTTTATAATAATTTCTTCTGTTAAAAATTATGTTCTGTACAGAAACTTTGTTTGATTATTTTGGAGTTTCGTAAGTCTTTTATTTGGTTTCTTTTTTATCTTTGAGTGATTGCTTATGTGTGGTTATAATTGTTTCCTTACGATAGATTGATCGGAGTGTGACGAGTAGAACTATCTGGATTATGAGTGCGAAGAATCTTCATACCTATTACCAGGCAAGTTCACTTTGACCATATTTTCATACCTACGTTTTATTGCATTTAATGTCACCTTTCAACATCCCTCCAGTAGTTATATTGAATCTTGTAGTTGGGTAGAAGCATGAGGTAGGAACCCACACCATTGTTACTGAGCCCCGGGAACGTTGTTTATGTTATGCTACGCTATCGTAGACGGGGATTGGTATGAGTGCTCGTGAGTGGTGTGAGGAGGAGGACTCTACGTCAATGATGACAACTTCAAGATGGCAACTTCAAGGCCTGCATCTACAAGACCTCAAGACTTCAAGACTCGAGACAAGAATTCAATACACACTACTGGGTGGAGGATGGATTGACGGGTATCCTGGAGCAACCAGGGGATTACCCCGGGATGCATGGAGAAGCGCCATGACATCTTGCGGAAAGCTTCACCCAGACTCAAAGAGACGGAATAATACTTCATGCCTGAAAGCTTACCTGTGCAACCACAAGTCAACATGGGCTCTGTCTTGGTTGACCTTAGTTGTGACTCTAGCTGGGACAGTGCTAGCAGATGTAGCAGAACGGTAGGATTGGATGGGCACCGGACAGTGGTAAGGGGAACTCTTCGGAAGATCATGTTTCGATCGTCCTGGTCTCGAACACTCTGAAGTGCGAGGACTTAAAGAGAGGGATTAATTCTTGTGGGTAAAGTGCACAACACTCTGCAGAGTTAAAACCTAATCGATTAGCCGTGTCCCCGGTTATGGACAACATGAGCCTCTTGATTTGGATCTATCTCTGAACTCTGAACACCGGACTGATAATTAATTGTGGGCAACTTATAATAATTATGGGCTATGAGACATCGGTTGGTTGAACCATGTCATATTAGATAACTCTATAGTGAAGACTCTTGATATTCCTTTGTTGTAGGGAAAATAAAACCAGCTTTTACGCAAAAACTCAGACACAGAGCCACAAAGCCATATTGCATATAGAATAGACTTTCCATCTGATTTCTATTGTGATCTTGCCGGTACATTCAATGTACTGACCTACACTGCTACAACGTATCATGTTGCAGGTATTTCTACGACGAGTAAAAGTTACGTTGTAGGGTTACGGTCTAGACTCAACTTGTCGTTGGCGTTGATGGGACTCCACACCCTTATGCTTTGTTTCCACTTTGATAAATAAGGTATACTCTGGATCTACGGTATATATTTTACATGTGATGTTATGGTATTTTATCGAAGTACTGTGTGTGCGAGCATACTGATCCAGGGATGCCACAGAAAGCATAGAGACGTGACCATATTGGGTCGGGTTGCTACATTTTTGCATCTCCGTTGAGGCATTTTGTGATGCTTGTAGAATTCCATTTTGGGGGACATGCACTGAACCTCGTAAAGTAGATTGCAATGAATTTCTCATGAATATTACTTGGGGTGAAACTAGAGGCATAACGCAAGCTGCTATGGGGAGCATTCATTTTCCTGCTATACATTATTTTGCCCTATTCATAGGTAGATGCATCAATGGTAAACAGGACCATAGTCATTTATGCGCTCCTGATTTGAGCATTTTTAAGAGTGCGGTATTAAGAGATAGAAATTTTAATATGGGTGCCATCATTGCACGTCGCTTGCACAATAATGCCCTAGTCGGTGATATTTTTGGTGGAATTTTTGCCACTCGCTTAGCTGCTCATCTTAATGTGTCCATACAAGAAAATGACATATTATTGCCACCTAGCTACTTAGATTATGAGGCCACGGAACATCATCAATTCCTTGAAAGGAGCGACCCACCGTTTCGATACAGGCTAATCTTTAATAGGCGTCGTGTTGTCCATATTACTTTGCCTACTCCTGCCTTCTTTAACTTCCAGGAAAAATAAAGATACTTTATACTTGAGGAGGAGGCTGAGGAGTACGAGAGGGCGGCAGAGACCGCTCGGCGTAATGAGGCAGCTCGTCAAGCTGTGGCAGCTGCACTCCAGTACAACCCGAACTACTACCACAGGAATTATCCCGGCCAGGAGTGGTCGTAGACCAACTTAGGCCAAAAGCCTAAGCTTGGGGGAGTACGTATTTCTCACCGACATTACATTCATGTACCACACATTCATTCCAGTTGTTGGTGATCATCCTCTTTCATTGTATATCCATGTTAGTTTTATTTCCGTTTTTCTTCTTGTGTGTTTGAAAAACTTAGAAAACCCAAAAAAAATCTCGTTTCTTCTTTTGTTTGTTGGGAGTTCTCCTGTGTAAATTGTTTTTTCTCACTTTTTGTTTTTCCTTTGTTAGTTTGCTTTCTTCAGAAAAACTTAAAAACTCCTAAAATATTTCAGTGTGTTTCTCTGAGTTTCTTTTCTTTTCGTTGAGTCGTCATAAGGAGAAGACTACGATGAAAATGTTGAGTGGCTTTCATATGCTTTATTGTTGATCTAACAAAGAGCCACTATTACCTTGTCTTCTCCTTTGAATTAAATGTTTGCAGATTCCAGCTTAGTCCATGGCACACTTGCACTATTATTATTATCACATCATTCGGTCATGCAAGTGAAAGGCAATAATGACGATATTTGATGAAGTGATTGCGGTGAAGAAAAGCTGGTATGAACTCTTCTTGTTTTTGTTTTTGTAAATATGTTTAACTCAGTATTCATGATTCAGCATTATTATGAGTAAACATGTTTGTGATGACAATTAGAGATCATAGTTGCTCATGCCATGCTTAAATAGCTAGGAGTGGATAATGATTTATCTTGAGTGTCAACATGCATTAAAATGGTTGTGAAGTAGTATGATAGTATGGTATCCTCTTCTGAACAATTCAAGTGGCTTGACTTGGCACATGTTCGCACATGTAGTTGATTCAAAACCAACATAGCCTCCATGATATTTATGTTCATGGTGTTTATATCCTACTCATGCTCATATTTAGTGTTAATTATTCTCAATGCATGACTATGACCGTTTTCGCTCTCTAGTTGGTCGCTTCTCAATCTATTTGTTAGCCTTCGCCTGTACTAAGCGGGAATGCTGCTTGTGCATCCACAATCCTTAAACCAAAGTTTTTCCAGATGAGTCCACTATATCTACCTATATGCGGTATTACTCTGTTGTTCCAAGTAAATTTGCATGTGCCACCTCTAATCATTCAAATAAGCATATGTTTTGTGTGCCCGTACCGCTCATGGAGCGACAGGGGCGGTCAGTATCTTCCATGCTAAGGGGATTATTCTCAGATGAGTGTTTATTCACTTGTCATTGCACGAGAGAGGCTGGTAATTGGGATGCCCAGTCCTGTAATCAAAATAAGAAAAGTATAATAAAACAAACTCCCCCAGTCGTTTGGAGGGCACCCATGAATTCAGCTAGCCATGGCTTGTGTTGGTATGGTGGAGGGGGAGTAAACTTTACCTTTCCGCTTGGGAACCGCCTATAATGTGTTTAGCATGGAAGATATTGAAAATCCTCGGTCGTGACATTGACAGGAAAAGCATACCTCTCAAAATTGTTTTCATCTCTGTTTTAAGCTTCGAGCTTTGGCACCTCTGCAAATCCATGCTTCCCTCTGCGAAGGGCCAATCTATTTACTTTTATGTTATTTTACTTTATTATTGAGTCATCACCTTCTCATTCGATCACCAGTTGGAGAGCACTATTGTCATTTTTATGCATTGAGTATAGTTAATGTTGGGTGTGACATGACTGGATCTCTCCTACCATGAATTACAATATCTAGTCATTGCTTGAACTTCAGAGGTGCTCTGCATTTATGTTTTCCGGCTTAGAAAGGGCTAGCGAGATACCATGTTATCATATTATATCATGATTGTTTTGACAAATTGTTGGCATCCGAGATATTTTATTATTGCTCGCTAGTTGGTTATGTTATTGTCATGAGTAAATGTGAGACCTAAATATCATTATTCATATGGTTAGTTCATAATCTTTATTGAAAACTTGGATGCTAGTTAAGTATGTATACAGACAACAAGAACAAAAGAGTTTGTAAAAGTTTTTCTTTATCACTTTCAGTTTGTCAACTGAATTTCTTGAGGACAAGCAATGAGTTAAGCTTGGGGGAGTTGATACGTCCCAAACGTATCTACTTTTCCAAACACTTTTTCTCTTGTTTTGGACTCTAATTTGCATGATTTGAATGGAACTAACCCAGTCTGACGATGTTTTCAGCAGAATTGCCATGGTGTTATTATTGTGCAGAAATAAAATTTCTCTGATTGACCTAAAAATTTACGGAGAATTATTTCAGAATATATAAAAAATATTGGCGAAGAGATCTACTGGAGGGGGCCCACCCAGGAGCCACAAGCTCAAGGGGCGTGGCCACCCCCAAGGGCGCGCCCCCCAGGCTTGTGGGCCCCTGGAAACTCCGCTTGACCTAATTCCAACTCTATATATACCTATTCATGGAGAAAAAAATCAGGGAGAAAGAATCATCATGTTTTACGATACGGAGCCACCGCCGCCTCATGTTCTTCATCGGGAGGGCTGATCTGGAGTCCGTTCGGGGCTCCGGAGAGGGGGATTCGACGCCGTCATCATCATCAACCAACCTCCATCACCAATTTCATGATGCTCACCACCGGGAGTGAGTAATTTCTTCGTAGGCTTGCTAGACGGTGATGGGTTGGATGAGATTTATCATGTAATCGAGTCAATTTGTTAGGGCTTGATCCCTAGTATCCACTATGTTCTGAGATTGATGTTGCTATGACTTTGCTATGCTTAATGCTTGTCACTAGGGCCTGAGTGTCATGATTTCAGATCTGAACCCTTTATGTTTTCATGAATATATTTGTGTTCTTGATCCTATCTTGCAAGTTGTATGGATCTATTACGTGTTATGATCCGCATACCCCAAGGCGACAATAATTGGGATTATTTCTGGTGATTACCGTAGTTTGAGGAGTTCATGTATTCACTAAGTGCTAATGCTTTGTTCCGGTTCTCTATTAAAAGGAGGCCTTAATATCCCTTAGATTTCCTTATGGACCCCACTGTCACGGGACGGTAGGACAAAAGATGGCATGCAAGTTCTTACTATAAGCACGTAGGACTATATACAGAATACATACGTTGTAGCGACCCGACCCAATACGGTCAAGTCTCTGTGCTTTCTATGCCATCCCTGGATCAGTATGCTAGCACACACAGTACTTCGATGAAATACCATAACATCACATGTAAAAGAAATACTGTAGATCCAGAGTATACCTTATTTATCACAGCGGAAACAAATCAATAAGAGTGTGGAGTCCCATCAACGCCAACGGCAAGTTGAGTGTAGACCGTAACCCTATATCGTAACTCTTACTAGTCGTAGAAATATCTGCAACATGATAAGTTGCAGCCATGTAGGTCAGTACATTGAATGTACCGGCAAGATCACAATAAGAAGGAGATGATAAGGACTATTCTATATGCAATATGGCTTTGTGGCTGTATGTCTGAGTTTTTGCATAAAAGCTGGTTTTTATTTTCCCTACAACAAAGGAATATCAGGAGTCTTCACTACAGAGTTATCTACTATGACATGGTTCCGCCAACCGATGTCTCATAGCCCATAAGTATTATAAGTTGCCCACAATTAATTATCAGTCCGGTGTTGAGAGTTCAGAGATAGATCCAAGTCCAGAGGATCAAGTTGTCCGTAACCGGGGACACGGCTAATCGATTAGGTTTTAACTCTGCAGAGTGTCGTGCACTTTATACACAAGATTCGATCCCTCCCTTTGAGTCCTCGCACTTCAGAGTGTTTGAGAACAGGACGATCGAAACATGATCTTTCGAAGAGTTCCTCTGACCACCGTCCGGTGCCCATCCAATCCTACCGTTGACTACATCTGCTTGCACCGTCCCAACCAGAGTCACAACTAAGGTCAACCAAGCTAGAGCCCATATTGACTTGTGGCTGCACAGGTAAGCTTCCGGGCATGAAGTATTCTTCCGTCTCTTTGAGCCTGGGTGAAGCTTTCCGCAAGATGTCATGGCGCTTACCCATGCATCCCGGGGTCATCCACTGGGTTTTCCCATGATGCCCGTTGAACCGGGTCATCCACTGGGTTTTTCCCACGATGCCCGTCTAAACCATCCTCCACCCAGAGATATATTGAATTCTTGTCTTGAGTCTTGAAGTCTTGAGGTCTTGTAGATGCAGGCCTTAAAGTTGCCATCTTGAAGTTGTCGTCATTGACGTAGAGTCCTCCTTCTCACACCACTCACGAGCACTCATACCAATCCCCGTCTACGATAGCGTAGCATAACATAAACAACGTTCCCGGGGTTTAGTAACAATGGTGTGTGTTCCTACCTCATGCTTCTACCCAACTACAAGATTCAATATCACTACTGGAGGGATGTTGAAAAGGGTGACACTAAATGCAAATAAAACATAGGTATGAAAAGATGGTCAAAGTGAACTTGCCTGGTATAGTTGGTGAAGATTATATCGCTCTCAGAAATTAACTTGATAGAACTATTCGTCACTCTCCGACGAAATCTATATAGTCAAACATTGCATTCACATAAGCAATCATTCTAGCAAGCAATTCAAACAATCAACAATAAAAACAACACATAAAACAATAAGGAAACCACATAAAGAAGTCAAAGAAAAACCAAATAGAAATCCAAAGAAAACGTCAAACGAAAACTATAAAGAAACTACGAAGATTAACACCCTAAACAATAAAGCTTTTGTCCTAATTAAACATAACAGCACGGAAAATACTAAACAAACAATTAACAGAAAAGAAAATAATAAACTAATAAATAAATAGAAAGTATTTTATAATATTTTTCCCTAAAAATAATAAACAAAAAAGCTTTTATAAAACTCAAATTATGACCTATATAAGTTTTTAACACAAAACAAAAGCAAAACAAAATAAAAATATTTGTCTACTGTTTGCTAACATAAACCTAACAAAACTTGTCAAAAGTGACAGAATAAAATAATTAAAAACAAATAAAAACTAAAGGAAAAAGAAATAAAGCAAAAACTATTCAAAACAATGATAGCTGCGTCCTCTGTGGGGATCGACAAGAGGAAACACTCGAACACTTGTTCTTCAGGTGTTGCTTTTCGGTGCACTGCTGGACCTCGATCAACATTCACTGGAGCGCGGGGAGTGATCGGTTTGAAATGCTCTCGTATGCAAAAAGGAATTGGGCCGGGCCCATGTTCATGGAGATGTTCGTGACTGCGGCCTGGCCAATCTGGAAGGAAAGAAATGGCCTCATCTTTCAAAAAATACCCCCTTCACGTGCTTCTTGGATGATAAGATTCAAAAAAGACATTGGTCTTTTGAAGCACAGAACAAATGCTGAGCTGGGAGAGGTCATATCCTCGCTTGTACAAAACCTGCACTAGGGCCTGTCCAGTGCTTTCCTACTGTACCCCTTTTATCCCTTTTCTTTGGTAGTACACCCCTTCACTATGTAAAAATAGGCTAACCTTATTCCCCCCTAATGTAATTCCGCTGATCCTGTAACTTTACAAAGTTAATACAAAAGGACTGTAGGAAACTCTCCTATGGTCATTCACAGTTCAAAAAAAAACTATTCAAAACAACACTGTTTTAGCTAAAAACCTAATTTAAAATAAACTAAAAACTAATCACTAGATACTACTAGATAAACAAAACAATATGAAAACAGTAGCAAAAGGAATTACTCAAAAACCTATTTTTAAATAAAAGATATTCATAAAATAGTGTTTGAAGCAAATTTGAGCAAATTCAAATTTAAACTATGCAAATTTGAAAACTAAGTGCACAAACAGAAACTTCATAAAAAAATTTAAACTATAGCAAAAAGAATCACTCAAAAACAATTAAAACTCTAAAAGATTAAAAGGAAACAAAAACAGAAAACAATTTGTAACAGAAATTAAAACAAAAAAAATAACTAGGCATCGGCCACCGTGCTACGTGGCGTTCTGTGATTGGGTGAGCTAGCGAGCGCGCGAGAGAAAACGAGCGGACGACCGCAACCTAATAGAAAGCATTTCGTGCAAATAAAAAAATGCGTTCTAATCTAAGCCAACTGATCTAGATCCTACGGTGGAGTGTGCCGACGCTTACAGTGAGAGAGAGAGGTCTCCGGCGAGGTAGCTTCGGGCGGTGGTCGGGTCGGCATCTCTGGTGGTCGGCGGCGACGGCGAGATGGTCCAGACGATGCGGTCGAGGGTGGAGGAGCGAATGATGGTGACGGCGAAGGCTCGGGGTGGCTAGGGCGACGGCGACGAGCTAGGGCATGTGGCGGAAGTGGTGAAGTCCGGCGAGAGATCGTGGGCGAGAGAGAAAGCAGGGGAGAGGGGTTAGGGGGAATGAAAGCGGGGAGCCAGGTCTTTATAGGGGTGGTTGACTTGGGTAGGGGGCGGGCTAAAATGGCAGGGGATCCGCAGCGGCGATCGGCTCCGGTGAGAGGGAAAGAAATCGGGGCGCAGGTGGAAGGTGACCGCGGTACGCTACGGTCGATCGGGTGGGACCGGGCGTCAGTGAGAGAGAGAGGGCGGGATCCGGATCGGGCGGCCGGATCCTTAGGGATTCGGCTCGCGCGCACGCGGCTGGGCCGAATCTCATAGTGGGCCTGCGTTGGGATTTCCTAATAAAGGAAAATTTATTTCCTAATTTTGAAATAGCAGAGAGGAAAAAGGAAAGAAAATAAATAAAAATAGAATATAACATATACATATTATATATCAGAATGATCAGGAGAAAATATCCTAAAACATGAACTATTTTCCATAGGCAAAATAAAAACTTCAGAAATTCAAATAAATGCAAATGCATTCTGTGGCCATTTAAATAACTCAAATTGAATTTTCAAATATTCAAAATGATTCCAAAATTATTTTCTCTTATTTTTCCACTGGAGGGAATCATTTTACCCTCATTTCCATATATTTGTTTTATAGGGGAAAATTATTTGCATAAAAACTAATTAATGCAAAATTCAAATAAATTCAGAATGGCTATTCAAAATTTAAACCAAATGTTCTTCAAACCACTTTGAATTAGTTCCATAATTCATTTTCCATATTTATTTCTAATATTTGAAGGAGTCCTATTACCTTCTCTCTTTATTTATTTTGGGAATATGAATGGAAAAGATTTTTGAAACCCATATGGAATATTTCAAAAGTGGCTATAATGCCATTTTGAAAGTGGCCTCCTACTTCCCACTCTATTTCAAATTTGAAGAAGTCACATTATCTTCCCTCATGAAAATCCTTGAGTGGCATGAAGTTTATGGTTTGAAATATTTTCAAATGGAATTTAAACCTTTTCAGTCTTTAAATGGAAGAAGTCATGTTATCTTCACTCCAGGGTTTTGTATTGAAATGAATTTGAATTCATTGAGGATCAAAGTGCAAATTGAAAGTTTGGGAAAGTCATTTCATTCCCTCTCGTTTAACTTTCAAAAAGTTTCAAATTTCACTCACTTTCAATCAATCAATCAATCAATCAAACAATCATAATTACTTAATTAATATAACATTCCAAAATTTAGAATTTCAGAATGTTACAAACCTACCACACTTAGAATGAATCTCGTCCTCGAGATTCAGAGAGGCTAGCAAGAAAAGGTTAGGGTTCGGGCGTTTTCTGGCAAATCCATTCATCGGGAAGGTCTGGGGTGCTGCCACACTTAAAATCAAAGTCATGGGTCCATCCAAACTCAGGTACTTCTTTCTTGATAGCATTATTCTTCTCGCATAACTTGAGTCCTTTTATAAGTTCTTCTGAGGCTTGACAGGTCTGACACCAATACTAAACAACTATCGTAAATCTCAGGGTGGTCAACAATTTGTGGTTCCTGCAGGAAAATGTTCTAGGTTGAATCTCACTATATAACCTACGTTTGGCAACAACTCCCTTGTAAAAGGGCTTCTTATCATACCATTCTAAGGCTTAAGCAAGGTTTTCAACGATCGTCGTCTCTCTACTATAGGTAAGTCACTCCAGATTTACCATTCCAAATAACAAGAGCGAATGATAAGAGTAGGTCAGTATGGTGATCAATCCATTCCGCACCCAAATCATCACCCTGTATGAGGTTTAGCAAATCTCGCATTTCTAACACTCGGGCATTCTCACAAGCATTGTAGAATTTTTCTTGTCCTTGAACTGGGTTCGGGTAAATCCATTTGTTCTGCAAGCCAAACATAATATCTATCGTTTTCTTCACAACTCTCAGGTTTTTGTATCCTCCTAAGAAACGTCTGCTGATCAAACCACAGCTTCTGCCAGATTTCTTCCTTTAACAAGGTAGTGCTTGCTCCTTATTAACTCCTGGGCCTTTGGGTTATGGGCCCACTTCAACACTTGTACAACTTTAACTCATCCTTTGAGTACGGTTGTCCCATATTCCAACATTACGCCTCCTTAAAATCCAATAATACTTCATTCCTTCGTACCTCTTGGGGTAACCATCATAACGATAACAAAACTCCAACTTATTTTGTCCACACTTCACCCTATGGAACAACATTTTCCTTTCCACTGGTCTAGTGCTCACACAGGGTATTACCACCAGTAATGCACAAATCCATCCATAGACCATATTTCTCATATCCTTGAAATTGGTCAAAATAAAGTAACAACTCATACAATTCAACATATGAAATCATGACACATTAACTTTATTGATTCATGAATTCCTTACAATCTCTGAGACTTCCATTACATAATTCAACTCCATATCCTTATGAAAATAAGAGTGCTTCCGACTACACTTATTACCAATATCAAAATCTCAACTACTCTGCTCCAGCTTTCTTCGGGTCTGGACAGTCAATGGCATAATGTCCTGCAGCATTGCAACGAAGGCAATTAACTTCCGACAATTCCCTGGGCTTCCTTGTGCCTCCATAGGTTCCCTGGGTTCTTGGCTTCTTTTCTGGGCAATCATTGGCATAATGTCCTGTGTTCTTACACTCAAAACAGGTAATATGACTCTTGTCCTTCTTTGCAAAGATTGGGTTGTTCTGAGGATGTCTTTGGTTTCTCTTCCTGGACTTCTTTGTTCCGATCAAACCTTCTATTTCCTGTGGGTCAATCTCCACTTCTTCTGTCGGGAAGTATCCCAGATACTCTTTTCTTTCCTTGGTGCAATACTATGAAAAATGTCCTTCTTCTCCACATGAATAGCAGGCATTGGAGTAAAATCTGATTAGGCCTTCTTCATCTGTATCTTCAACATCTTCCTTCATCACAGGTTCTTCTAAACCTTCCCTGAGGGCTTCCTTCATTGCTTCCTTCTGTTGTTTGGTAATTTCTTGTACCTTGGGGTAAATTGGGTACTGTGCTGGGTAATGAGTAGTTCCTTCACACAAGAAACATGTCACCTGCCTAGTTGGGCATTCTTCCTCTGGGTGATTTTCTTCACAATGAGGGCATCCATCCTTGTGTTCTTCATGGGTGTGTCCTATTTCTCCACATATCTTGCATGCACAAGGTTTCTTCATTTTACTGTCACAGGGCTTCTGGATAAGATGGGATCTTCGTAGGGTCATCTTGAATTCTTCCCAAGTTTTTGCTCCATTCCATACTTGTATAGCTTGACGTATCTCCCACCCTGTTGTAGTACCTTGTGTGATGTACCGTAGGGTGTATGGAACCATATACTCTCTTCCAACTCCGTACTCCTTCAAGCGTTCTTCCATGTTCTGTATCCACTGTTCTACCTCCAGCTAAGTCATCGATCTCGGAAATACAAGTCCATGTTCATTCATCATCTATTGGGCCAAGGGTTTTGGGATGAGATACGAGAGAGAGGTAGAGAGATACACACAATACAAACAATAGTTTTAAAAATAGGTTTTATTTGTGGCTGTCGGAAAACACACACAAATGACAGCTCACAAATCATCGCATCTAACATGAGTATACAACAGGGGTTTTGGTATTCTAAAGGGTCTTATAAATCTTGGAATTCTTCAGGGTCTTCAAATTCTTTGAGTCTTCGGAGTCTTCAATTGTTTTAGCTGCAATTCCTCTATTGCATGGTGAAATCTTCTTTATTCTGAAGTGGTCCTCAGTTGATCCTCCTTGTGGTCAAAAGGAAAAAGGGTATATTCTAACTATCTGAGGTGAGGGAGATTATTTGATAAATAAATAAAAAGGTGAGAAGTAAAGGATCTTTTTGAAAACAAAGTTTTAGAGATATCCTGTCCTAAGGCTTTCCAGTTTCTAGGGTCACGTCCTACAGTCAACATGTGCTCTGATACCATCTCTGTAGCGACCAGACCCAATACGGTCAAGTCTCTTTGCTTTCTGTGCCATCCTTGGATCAGTATGCAGGCACACACAGTACTTCGATGAAATACTGATACGTCTCCAATGTATCTATAATTTTTGATTGTTCCATGCTATTATATTATCAATCTTGGATGTCTTTATATACATTTATAGCAATTATATATCATTTTTTGGGACTAACCTATTAACTTAGTGCCCAGTGCCAGTTGATGTTTTTTGCCTGTTTTTGGTTTTCCAGAATATTAGTACCAAATGAAGTCCAAATGCCACGAAACTTTTTGGAGATTTTTTCTGTACATAACAAACACTGGAAGCTTCCGGAGGAGACGAGAAGATGAAACAGTGGCCCATGAGGCACCACAGCGCGCCCCAAGGGGGGGGGGCCTGGTGGCTCATGGGGCCCACACAGCTCCGTTTGACCTAATTCCTCCACTATAAATTCTGTAAAAGCGGGAAACCACCAGAGGAGTCCACGAAATACTTTTTCCACCGCCGCAAGCTTCTGTTCTCGAGAGATCCCATCTGGAGTCATTATCCGGTACTCCGCCGGAGGGGGAATCAATCACGGAGGGGCTCTCCATCAACCTTGCTGCCCTTCCGATGATGCATGAGTAGTTTACCACAGACCTTCGGGTCCATAGTTAGTAGCTAGATGGCTTCTTCTCTCTTTTTGATCTTCAATACAATGTTCTCCTCGATGTTCTTGGAGTTCTATCCGATGTAATCACTTTTTGCGGTGTGTTTGTTGGGATCCGATGAATTGTGAGTTTATGATCAAATTATCCATGAATATTATTTGAGTCTTCTCTGAACTCTTTTATGCATGATTATTATAGCTTCATATTTCTCTCCGATCTAATGATTTGGTTTGGCCAACTAGATTGATTTATCTTGCAATGGGAGAGGTGCTTTGTAATGGGTTCGATATTGCGGTGCTCAATCCCAGTGACAGAAAGGGACATGACACGTATGTATCATTGCTATTAAGGGTAAAAAGATGGGGTTTATTCATGCGTGAGTTTACTTTGTCTACATCATGTCATCTTGCTTAAGGTGTTACTCCGTTCTTTATGGACTTAATACACTAGATGCATGCTGGATAGCGGTCGATATGTGGAGTAATAGTAGTAGATGCAGGCAGGAGTCAGTCTACTTGTCTCGGACGTGATGCCTATATACATGATCATTGCCTTGGATATCGTCATGATTATTTGCTTTTCTATCAATTGCCCAACAGTAATTTGTTCACCCACCGTATGCTATTTTCATGAGAGAAGCCTCTAGTGAAAACTATGGCCCCCGGGTCTACTTCTATCATATATTAAAAATCCTAAAAATACCTTGCTGCACTTTTATTTTATTTATTTTATTTTGTATTTTTGTTCGATCTATCTATCTATCTATCACCATACAATTTAATCTTGCAATTAACCGCCAAGGGATTGACAACCCCTTGTAAGCGTTGGGTGCAAGGATTTGTTGTTTGTGTGCAGGTGCTGTTAACGAGGTGTTGTGTGATTCTCCTACTGGATTGATAACCTTGGTTTCATAACTGAGGGAAATACTTATCTCTACTGTACTGCATCATCCCTTCCTCTTCGGGGAAAAGCCAACGCAGATCACAAGTAGCTGGAAGAATTTCTGGCGCCGTTGCCGTGGGGACATCATCAACATCTATCAAGTACCTACGCACAAACTTTCATCTCCTTGCATTTATTTTATTTTATTTTATTTTCCTTTGCCTCTCGTTTTCATCTCCCCCACTTCTAAAAAGTTTTTACAAAAATACAAAAATATTTTCCGTTTGCCTTTTTCTTGTTTGCTTGCTTGTTATCTTGTTTGCATAGCCACGATGTCTCAAGAAAATATAAAATTGTGTGATTTTTCCAATACTAATAATAATGATTTTATTAGTACTCCAATTGCTCCTCCCGCCGCTAGTGCGGAGACTTGTGATATTAATGCTGCTTTGCTAAATCTTGTTATGAAAGAACAATTTTCTGGTAGTCCTAATGAAGATGATGCATCCCATCTTAACACTTTCGTAGAGTAGTGTGATATGCAAAAGAAAAAAGATGTGGATAATGATATTGTGAAATTAAAATTATTCCCATTCTTATTGCGGGATCGTGCAAAAATTTGGTTTTCATCTTTACCACGAAATAGTATCGATTCTTGGGATAGGTGTAAAGATGCTTTTATTACTAAGTATTTTCCTCCCGCGAAAATTATTTCACTTAGAAATCAAATTATGAATTTTAAGCAACTTGATCATGAACATGTTGCCCAATCTTGGGAAAGGATGAAATTAATGATAAGAAATTGCCCTACTCATGGTTTAAATTTATGGTTGATCATACAAAAAATTTATGCGGGATTAAATGTTGTCTCTAGAAATCTTTTAGATTCCGCCAAGGGTGGTACTTTTATGGAAATTACTTTGGGAGAAGCTACTAAATTGCTTGATAATATTATGGCAAACTATTCACAATGGCATACTGAAAGAGTTCCTACTAGTAAAAAAGTGAATTTTGTTGAAGAAATTAATACTTTGAGTGATAAAGTTGATGCGCTTATGAAATTGGTTGCTAGCAAAAAATGCTCCTATTGATCCTAAAGATGTGCCTTTGTACACTTTGATTGAGCAAAATAATGATCCCGTAGATGTGAATTTTGTCTCGCGAAACAATTTTAATAATAATGCTTATAGAGGTAATTTCAACGCTAGGCCGTTCCCTGGAAATTCCTCTAATAATTATGGCAATTCCTATGGTATTCCTTATAATAATAATAATAGGATGCCCTCTGATCTTGAAAGTAATATTAAAGAATTTATTAATTCTCAAAAAGTTTTCAACACTACGATAGAAGAAAAATTGAGTAAACTTGATGATATGTCTAGGAGCATTGATAGAATTATTCATGATGTGGAAAATCTTAAGACTAAAATTATGCCACCCAAAATTGATATTAATGAGTCAATTAAAGCTTTATATGTCTCCATGGATGATAGTAAGAAAAGAACCGCCATGCTAAAAGCTAAACGAGAATTTTTAGAAAAAGCGATTCCTCCCGGTTTCTATCGTAGTAATGATGATGATATTAAAATGATTGGTGTTTCATCTATTGATTCTTTGTTTAGAAAAATTAAACTTGATGAAAAGGGGACGGAAGAAGAGTCAACTTTAGCTAAAGAGCGTCCCCATAATTCGGAGGGTGAAAATCTTGATAAGAAAATTGCTAAAAGTGGGTTTGGAGAGGTAAAAACTTTAACTAGCGATGTGCCCACTCTCTTGGATTACAAAGATTTTAATTATGATAATTGTTCCTTGATTGAGTGCATTTATTTGTTACAATCCATGTTAAATTCACCCAACGCTTATGAGCAAAACAAGGCTTTTACTAAACACATCCTAGAAGCAATGATGAAAGCGTTAGAAGAAAGGCTAGAACTAGAAATTTCAATTCCTAGAAAATTATATGATGAATGGGAACCCACCATTAAAGTTAAAATTAAAAATTATGAGTGCAATGCTTTATGTGATTTAGGTGCTAGCGTTTCCACAATTCCAAAATCTCTATGTGATGTACTAGGTTTTACCAATATAGATGAATATTCTCTTAATTTGCACTTGGCGGATTCCACTATTAAAAAGCCTTTGGGTAGAATTAATTATGTTCTTATTCTTGCAAATAGGAACTATGTGCCCATTGATTTTATTGTACTTGACATTGAATGCAATTCTTCTTGCCCCATAATACTTGGTAGACCGTTCTTATGAACCATAGATGATGTTATTGACATGAAAGAAGGGAATATAAAATTTAAATTTCCATTAAAAAAGGGTATGAAACATTTCCCTAGGAAGAAAATTAAAGCACCATATGAATCCATTATGAGGGCCACTTATGGAATCAACTTGAAAGATGACAATACTTGAAACTATGCATTATGCCTAGCTAGGGGCATAAAACAATAGCGCTTGTTGGGAGGCAACCCAATGAATAAAATAAATTTTTACTTTTTGTTTCTGTTATTGTGTGTTTTCACAATTATGCTACTGTTATGATTGTGTTTTTGTGTTTTAATTAGTGTTTGTGCCAAGTATAGCCTTTGGGATGATTTGGAAGATAGTATAATTGATGTTGTTTGGAAAACAAAAAGTTTTGCGTCCAGTGCTAGAATTTTAGTTCTGTACAAGAGCGTCACAAAAATCTGAAATTTTTACAAAGTATTGGTATATGAATTTTCCACGTTGTCCTAATTTTTCAGAATTTTTGAAGTTACAGAAGTATGTTTTTTAAATAGATCTCTGCAGACTGTTTTGTTTTTGACAGATTCTGTTTTTGATGCACTACTTGCTTGTTTTGATGAAACTATGGGTTGTATCGGGGGGTATAAGCCATGGAGAAGTTGGAATACAGTAGGTATAATGCAAAAATAAAATATGAATGGGTTTGCAACAGTACTTAAAGTAGTGATTTATTTTGTTATACTAACGGATCTCACGAAGGTTTTGTTGAGTTTTGTGTGATTGAAGTTTTCAAGTTTTGGGTGAGATCACGATGGATGAAGGAATAAGGAGTGGCAAGAGCCTAAGCTTGGGGATGCCCAAGGCACCCCAAGGTAATATTCAAGGAAGACTCAAGCGTCTAAGCTTGGGGATGCCCCGGAAGACATACCCTCTTTCTTCTACCAACCATCGGTAATTTTACTTGGAGCTATATTTTTATTCGTCACATGATATGTGTTTTGCTTGGAGCGTCGTGTATTATATGATTCTTTACTTTTTTTGCTTTTTAGTTTGTCACAATCATCTTTGCTGGACACACCTATTTCAGAGAGCCACACGTTTATCATGATTAGTTAGAATACTCTATGTGCTTCACTTAAATTTTTTGAGCTAGGCAGTTGCTCTAGTGCTTCACTTAAATCTTTTTGAGCACGGCGGTGGCTATATTTTGAAGAAATATTTAAACTCTCATGCTTCACTTATATTATTTTGAGAGTTGATAAGATAAAATTTTGAAGAAATATTTGCACTCTCATGCTTCACTTATATATTTTTGAGAGTTCATAATAGTAATGGTAATTTGCACAAGATATGAATTTGGTCCCAAAGTGATGAATATTCAAGAGGGATATAATAAAAACTTTCATATAGATCATTGGATATGATAAGTGTGATTCCTTGCAATAGTTTTGCGATATGGAGATGATGATATGTGAGTCATGTTAGTGAGTAATTGTGATTTAGTAGGAATATTAGTGTTAAGGTTTGTGATTCCCTATGCATGCACATAAAATCAATAGTTATGCGAAGAAATTATATCCTACTTATGGTGCATTATTCGGTGTTAGTTATGTTCAATGCATGTTTATGACCATTTTTGCTTTTTGGTTGGTTGCTTCTCAATCTATTTGCTAGCCTTCATTTGTACTAAGCAGGAATACTGCTTGTGCATCCAAATTCCTTAAACCCAAGTTGTGCCAAATGAGTCCACCATATCTACCTATATGCGGTTATTCCATGCCGTTCCAAGTAAATTTGCATGTGCCAACTCTAATTTTCAAAATAATTTTCTGTTTTGTGTGCCCGTACCGCTCATGAAGCGGCAGGGGGTGGCCAATATTTTCCATGCTAGGTGTGTTATTCTCACGATGAGTGTTTATTCACTTGTCATTGCATGAGAGAGTGGCTGGTAATAAGGATGCCCAGTCCCACAATGAATCAAAAAATAATAACAATAAAATTCCTTGGAAAGTGTTGGTATGGAGGGCACCCGTGGATACGGCTAGCCATGGATTGTGAAAGAATGGTGGAAAGGAAATAAACTTTACTTTCTATTTGGGAACCGCCTATGATGTGTCTAGCATGGAAGATATTGGGAATTCTCGGTCGTTTTCGTTGACAGAAAAAGCATGCCTCTCAAAACAATTTTATCTCTCTAATTTAAGCTTTGAGCTCTGGCACATTTTCAAATCTCTGCTTCTCTCTGCGAAGGGCCTATCTATTTACTTTTATGCAATTTTTATTTTTATTTTGAGTCTCCATCTTCTCTTACAAAGCACCAACTAGAGAGCACTATTGTCATACTTGTGCATTGTGTGTAGCTAATATTGAGTGTGTTTCATGAATGGATCAATGATTGAGCATAATGGGCTAGGGATAACTTTGTTTTGCGTTGATATTTTGAAAGACATGGTTGCTTGTTTGTATGCTTGAGTATTTATATCTTCATGTCAAACTATAGACTATTGCTTTGAATCATTCAAGTCCAAATGTCCATGCTATAAAGAAAAGAATATATGATGAATATGATGGGTAGCATTCCACATCAAAAATTCTGTTTTTATCATTTACCTACTCGAGGACGAGCAGGAATTAAGCTTGGGGATGCTTGATACGTCTCCAACGTATCTATAATTTTTTATTATTCCATGCTATTATATTATCAATCTTGGATGTTTTTATATACATTTACAGCAATTATATATCATTTTTTGGGACTAACCTATTAACTTAGTGCCCAGTGCCACTTGCTGTTTTTTGCCTGTTTTTGGTTTTCCAGAATATCAGTACCAAACGAAGTCCAAATGCCACGAAACTTTTTGGAGATTTTTTTCTGGACATAAAAAACACTAAAAGCTTCGGGAGGAGAGGAGAAGATGAAGCAGTGGCCCACGAGGCACCACGGCGCGCCCCAGGGGGGCGCCCTGGTGGCTCGTGGGGCCCACACAGCTCCGTTTGACCTAATTCCTCCACTATAAATTCTCTAAAATCGGGAAACCACCAGAGGAGTCCACGAAATACTTTTTCCGCCGCCGCAAGCTTCTGTTCTCGAGAGATCCCACCTGGAGGCCTTCTCCGGTACTCCGCCGGAGGGGGAATCGATCACGGAGGGGCTCTCCATCAACCTTGCTGCCCTTCCGATGATGCGTGAGTAGTTTACCACAGACCTTCGGGTCCTTAGTTAGTAGCTAGATGGCTTCTTCTCTCTTTTTGATCTTCAATACAATGTTCTCCTCGATGTTCTTGGAGTTCTATCCGATGTAATCACTTTTTGCGGTGTGTTTGTTGGGATCCGATGAATTGTGAGTTTATGATCAGATTATCCATGAATATTATTTGAGTCTTCTCTGAACTCTTTTAAGCATGATTATTATAGCTTCGTATTTCTCTCTGATCTATTGATTTGGTTTGGCCAACTAGATTGATTTATCTTGCAATGGGAGAGGTGCTTTGTAATGTGTTCGATCTTGCGGTGCTCAATCCCAGTGACAGAAAGGGACATGGCACATATGTATCGTTGCTATTAAGGGTAAAAAGATGGGGTTTATTCATGTGTGAGTTTACTTTGTCTACATCATGTCATCTTGCTTAAGGCGTTACTCCGTTCTTTATGGACTTAATACACTAGATGCATGCTGGATAGCGGTCGATGTGTGGAGTAATAGTAGTAGATGCAGGAAGGAGTTGGTCTACTTGTCTCGGACGTGATGCCTATATACATGATCATTGCCTTGGATATCGTCATGATTATTTGCTTTTCTATCAATTGCCCAACAGTAATTTGTTCACCCACCGTATGCTATTTTCATGAGAGAAGCCTCTAGTGAAAACTATGGCCCCCGGGTCTACTTCTATCACATATTAAAAATCCTAAAAATACCTTGCTGCACTTTTATTTTATTTATTTTATTTTGTATTTTTGTTCGATCTATCTATCTATCACCATACAATTTAATCTTGCAATTAACCGCCAAGGGATTGACAACCCCTTGTAAGCGTTGGGTGCAAGGATTTGTTGTTTGTGTGCATGTGCTGTTAACGAGGTGTTGCGTGATTCTCCTATTGGATTGATAACCTTGGTTTCATAACTGAGGGAAATACTTATCTCTACTGTACTGCATCGTCCCTTCCACTTCGGGGAAAAACCAACGCAGATCACAAGTAGCAAATACCATAACATCACATGTAAAAGAAATACCATAGATCCAGAGTATACCTTATTTATCACAGCAGAAACAAATCTATAAGGGTGTGGAGTCCCATCAATGCCAACGGCAAGTTGAGTGTAGACCGTAACCCTATATCGTAACTCTTACTCGTCGTAGAAATATCTGCAACATGATAAGTTGTAGCCATGTAGGTCAGTACATTGAATGTACCGGCAAGATCACAATAAGAAGCAGATGATAAAGACTATTCTATATGTAATATGGCTTTGTGGCTCTATGTCTGAGTTTTTGCATAAAAGCTGGTTTTTATTTTCCCTACAACAAAGGAATATCAAGAGTCTTCACTACAAAGTTATCTACTATGACATGGATCCGCCAACCGATGTCTCATAGACCATAAGTATTATAAGTTGCCCACAATTAATTATCAGTCCGGTGTTGAGAGTTCAGAGATAGATCCAAGTCCAGAGGCTCAAGTTGTCTGCAACTGGGGACACAGCTAATCGATTAGGTTTTAACTCAGCAGAGTGTCTGCAACTGGGGACACAACTAATCGATTAGGTTTTAACTGCCTGGTATAGTTGGTGAAGATTATATCGCTCTCAGAAATTAACTTGATAGAACTATTCGTCACTCTCCGATGAAATCTATATAGTCAAACATTGCATTCACATAAGCAATCATTCTAGCAAGAAATTCTAACAATCAACAAACAAATCAACAAATAAAACAATAAGGAAGCCACATAAAGAAGTCAAAGAAAAACCAAATAGAAATCCAAAGAAAACTTCAAAGGAAAACTATAAAGAAACTACTAAAGAAACTACGAAGATTAACACCCTAAACAATAAAGCTTTTGTATTAATTAAACATAACAGCAAGGAAAATACTAAACAAACAATTAACAGAAAAGAAAATAATAAACTAATAAATAAGCAGAAAGTATTTTATAATATTTTTCCCTAAAAAGAATCAACTAAAAAGCTTTTATAAAACTCAAATTATGACCTATACATGTTTTTAACACAAAACAAAAGCAAAACAAAATAAAAATATTTGTCTACTATTTGCTAACATAAACCTAACAAAACTTGTCAAAAGTGACAAAAGAAAATAATTAAAAACAAATAAAAACTAAAGGAAAAAAGAAATAAAGAAAAAACTATTCAAAACAGTACTGTTTTAGCTAAAAACCTAATTTAAAATAAACTAAAAACTAATCACTAGATACTACTGGATAAACAAAACAATATGAAAATTGTAGCAAAAGGAATTACTCAAAAACCTATTTTTAAATAAAAGATATTCACAAAATAGTGTTTGAAGCAAATTTGAGAAAATTCAAATTTAAACTTCGCAAATTTGTAAACTAAGTGCACAAACAGAAACTTCATAAAATTTTGAAACTATAGCAAAAAGAATCACTCAAAAGCAATTAAAACTCTAAAAGATAAAAAGGAAATAAACAGAAAATAATCTGTAAAAGAAATTAAAACAGAAAAAAATAACTAGGCATCGGCCACCGTGCTACATGGCGCTCTGTGATTGGGTGAGCTAGCGAGCGCGCGAGAGAAAACGAGCGGATGACCGCAACCTAACAGAAAGTGTTTCACACAAATAAAAAAATGTGTTCTAATCTAAGCCATCCGATCTAGATCCTACGGTGGAGGAGTGCACCGTCGCTTACAGTGAGAGAGAGAGGTCTCCGGCGAGGTAGCTTCGGGTGGTGGTCGGGGCGGCGTCTCTGGTGGTGGGTGGCGACGGCGAGATGGTCCAGACGATGCAGTCGAGGGTGGCGGAGCGAATGATGGTGATGGCGAAGGCTCGGGGTGGCTAGGGCGACGGCGACGAGCTAGGGCGTGTGGCGGCAGTGGTGAAGTCCGGTGAGAGATTGCGGGCGATAGAGAAGGCAGAGGAGAGGGGTTAGGGGGAATGAACGCGGGGAGCCGGGGCTTTATAGGGGTGGTTGACTTGGGCAGGGGCAGGCTAAAATGGTAGGGGATCCGCGGTGGCGATCGGCTCCGGTAAGAGGGAAAGAAATCGGGGCGGAGGTGGAAGGTGACCGCGGCGCGCTACGGTCGGTCAGGTGGGACAGGGCGTCAGTGAGAGAGAGGGGGCGGGATCCGGATCGGGCGGCCGGATCCTTAGGGATTCGGCTCGCGCGGGCGCGGCTGGGCCGAATCTCATAGTGGGCATGCGCTGGGATTTCCTAATAAAGGAAAATTTATTTCCTAATTTTAAAATAGCAGAGAGGAAAAAGGAAAGAAAATAAATAAAAATAGAATATGATATATACATATTATATATCAGAATGATCAGGAGAAAATATCCTAAAACATGAACTATTTTCCAGAGGCAAAATAAAAACTTCAGAAATTCAAATAAATGCAAATGCATTCTGTGGCCATTTAAATAATTCAAATTGAATTTTCAAATATTCAAAATGACTCCAAAATTATTTTCCCTTATTTTTCCACTGGTGGGAATCATTTTAGTCTCATTTCCATATATTTTTTATAGGGGAAAATTATTTGCATAAAAACTAATTAAAGCAAAATTCAAATAAATTCAGAATGGCTATTCAAAATTTAAACCAAATGTTCTTCAAACCACATTGAATTGGTTCCATAATTCATTTTCCATATTTATTTCCAATATTTGAAGGAGTCCTATTACCTTCTCTCTTTATTTATTTTGGTAATATGAATGGAAAATATTTTTGAAACCCATATGGAATATTTTTAAAAGTGGCTATAATGCCATTTTGAAAGTGGCCTCCTACTTCCCACTCTATTTCAAATTTGAAGAAGTCACATTATCTTCCCTCATGAAAATCCTTGAGTGGCGTGAAGTTTATGGTTGGAAATATTTTCAAATGGAATTCAAACCTTTTCAAATCCCTTTTCATTTCTTTAAATGGAAGAAGTCATGTTATCTTCACTCCAGGGTTTTGTATTGAAATGAATTTGAATTCATAGAAGATCAAAGTGCAAAGTGGAAGTTTGGGAAACTCATTTCATTCCCTCTCGTTTAACTTTCAAAAAGTTTCAAATTTCACTCACTTTCAATCAATCAAACAATCATAATTACTTAATTAACATTACATTCCAAAATTTTGAATTTTGGGATGTGACATGCCTACATTACATTGATGAATTGGAGCTATTGTGTATCGCTCTAGGTTGTGACTGTTATATGATGAATGTCATCCAACATAATTATGCATGACTGATCCAATGCCTACGCTTTTCTCATATTGGTTTTTGCTAAGTTACTATTGTTGCTGCTGTTACAATCACTACAAAACTGCTACCGTTACCGTCAGTTACTATTGCTACTGTTACTACTGCTATCAAAACTATCATACTACTATGCTACTAAACACTTTGCTGCAGATATTTAGTTCCCCAGGTGTGGTTGAATTGACAACTCAACTGCTAATACTCGCAAATATTCTTTGGCTCCCCTTGTGTCGAATCAATAAATTTGGGTGAAATACTACCCTCGAAGGGACTAAATTTTATTGGATAAGGATCCGTGAGATCAATTTTAGGAGGAGGAGGCTCCTCTTTAGGCCCCTTATAAGTTATGGTTATTTCCTCGTTATACAAGTTTCGATAGAGGTATTCCCTTAGACTTTCTTTAAGCACACAATCCAATCCAAGATTTCCTACAACATATTGATCATTATGTTTAGAAATTTTATCAAGCAAAACAATTTGGGGGAACCTTTTTTCTAAGATTCTCATTATAAGCAGTATAATCCGTTGATTTTAATTTTCTTATCTCTTCTTGATCATAAAGAATTTCTTCTATAGAAGGACATTCACTATTTAATCTATAGTGAGGAAATATTTCTCTTGCTTCTTTCATAATATGACCAAATTCATGAACTAAAAATATAGTAGCTAAATGCTTAGTAGGCGGATCATGAACATTGGAAAATTCTAAAAACAACCATTGCACACAAGGATGCATATGCACAAATTGTCTCTCCAATTCAAGTATAAGCAAAGATATGGCATCCCAAGACTAGTAGTTCTAGCAAGAATTGACTCAGTTTCCCCCATCGAGGACTCGCCGTCAGACTGGATCAGCGTGTCGTCCTGGGATAGGGAGTTCTCTGACAGGGCCACCCCTTGGGTGAAACCCACGAAAACGTGATCTGGGCCGGCTTGACGCGGGCCGGGTCTCGCCGGGAGCTGACCGAACCGGCGCGCCGACTCGACACCAGCGACGTTCTCCAACCCGGCGACCGGCTCGCCGACCACGCCGATGAAGGTATGGATCTTGCCGAAGGGGACCCGGTACCCGTACTCGATTGAGTCGGCGTCGGGGCCCCAGTATGAATCGTCGACGTAGAACTTTCCGCGGCGACTCTTGGTCATCATGCCAACCGCGTACTTCCCGAACCCTGGAAGGGATCCCGCTAAGAACTCAACTCCACCGTGCGTGAGCCCCACGGTGGGCGCCAACTGTCGTGGTTTTGTCGCGACAGATGTCCTAGCAGAAGGACTTAGAGATGAAGCCATCGCACTAACGTGGAAGCTTAGCGGGGTTTAGCGGGAACGAGAAGACGCCGGGTTATCCAGGTTCAGCCCCTCACGGTGGAGGAAAAAGCCTACGTCCTGCTTGTTTATATTGCTGTAGATCTCGATTACAAGGATGTGGATTCGCTAACCTAGCTCTCGAGGGGATTACAACTTAGTCTTTTTCGTATAGGTTCTCCCCTTTATATACACAGGTGGAGCCCTAGATTACATGAGAGTCCGGGTCGTTCTTTGACCCGCCTCTTTATTCCTTCCTACTTGTTCTCCAAGACAGCTCTCCTTGCCATCTGACTTGGCGTGAGCCGGCTCATTATGTAAGCCGGCCTACCCTTACCAGGCCTTGCTAAGCCGGCCCATATAGAGACTTCAGCCCTGCAGTGAGTTGGCCCATTAAGCTCGCCTTATGGCCGGGTTAACACTCTGCCGGGTCTCCTTGCTGGTGAATATCCCTAACACGGCCCCTAGCAGGCTTTTCTTTCTGCTGCTTGGCCTTGACGCGGCGGCCTCCTCGACCACCACGGCCCTTTTTGCTGGATCCACCGACACCATCTTGGCCTTTTTCCTTGTCGCGCTTCTCGTATTCGGCCTTCTGCTTCTTGACAAGGTGTTCGACTTGCCGGCACTCTTGGAGATCATGGCCTTTGGTGCGGTGAATTTTGCAGTATGGTCCATCTGACTTGCCGGCCTTCTCGTTTGCCGCTGCTTCCTGGCAAGCGGCGCATACAGCAGCCTCCTTGCCGGAATTCTCAGTCTTGGCTTTCTTTGCGAACTCGGAGTTGCCGGAGCCTTCGATAGCCATAACAGTTTTGCCTTTGCGCTTCCTGTTGCGCTTCTGGCCCTTCTTCCCCGGGGTGATAGCATCATCGTCCTCAGAATCTACTTCGGCACCAGCGTCCTCCACGGGAAGCCTTCTTCCTTCCTCAGCACGCGCACACTTATCCGCCAACGTGTAAAGCTCGTTGACGGTCTTGGGCAACTTGACGTTCATTTTCTCCCGCATCCTCCGATTGCGCACATTCGTGTGAAAGGCGGCAATGACGGCTGCGGGGTGCACATCTGGAATGTTGCGGTGTACGCGACTGAATCTCTGGATGTACTTGCGTAAAGTTTCGCCATCTCTTTGCGGGATCACTTGCAGGTCGCTGGGCTGCCCAGGGGCCTTGTGGCCTCCGGTAAAGGCACCGACGAATTCATTGCAGAGATCTGACAATGAAGAGATGGAGTTCTCTGGCAAGTTCATCAGCCAAGACCTCACGTTGGGTTTCAGTACCAATGGGAAGTAGTTGGCGAGGATCTTCTCATCTCTCCCCCCGGCAGCTTGTACGGCAATAGTGTAGATGCCTAAAAACTCTGCCGGGTTCAACTTGCCGTCATATTTTTCCGGCACTTCTGGCTTGAAGGCTCGAATGGACGGCCATCGGACTTTCCGCAGCTCACGGGTGAAGGCAGGACACCCAACCTCGTAAGGTAGATATCTGGAAGCCCCTGGCGCAGGTTCATCAACGATGGGGCCGTTGCGCGCGTCGGATTGACGACGCGCCTCTCGGCGCCGTTCGATGGTGGTGCGGGCGTCTTCCGCCCGCCTGTCTCGCAGCACTTGCCGCTGATCTTGCCGCGCCCGTGGATCTGAAGAGGCTATCGACATATCGTCGGGTCCAAGAGATTGATGGGCTTGTCACGACTGTTGGCGTTGCTGCTGTTGAGGCGGTTGTCGCGGCGGCGATTGCACCGTTAGCGTAGTACCGTCAATGCGGCCACCGACTGGAGATGTCGGTGCTGCTTGCGGACGCCGTGAGGGCTCCGCTTGCTGCGATTTATTGGCTTTGGCAAATCCAATCAAGCTTTGGATGGTGGCTCTCCACTCATCCATCTTCCATGCCGCTGGAGGGAAGTTCAGCAGCATCTGAGCTCGCGCCATTACTTCCGCTGCCTTGGTTGGCATGGCCGGGAGCGAAGAGCGCGATGTCGCTCTACTCCTGGCAGAGCTAGCAGGAGCGCCATCGCAGTCTTGTTGCCGTGGCACATGATCAGCAGCACGTCGCCATGGCGGAGGCGGTGTCTGAGGATCTGGGATTCGATCCACAGGAGTCTTGCCGTGAGGTCGCTGCTGCCTGGAGTCGTTGGTGCCGCTCGAAGCTGTACCGTGCCCATTGTGCGAGGGGCACGGCGTATGTCCTGAAGCAGCATCCTTGGACGCCGCCGCAGCGGGATCTCGGCTCGCGCCGCCCCGGGCATTGCTGCTCCGGTGGCTATGTTCGCCCGCGCGGTGAGGAGGAGGAGGAGGAGGAGGTCATCCGTCCGCTCTGCCCACGCCGCCGCGGCTCCATTCGTCAAAGGACCGAGGAGGTCGACTGCCTCCGGCGTGCTCGTCCCCTGCGCCGACCGTGGAGGGCATGTCGACCGCGCCACCTGCACTGGTCGTGCCAACCGCGGTATCCGCGCCGCCCGCATTGGCCGCGCCGACTGCGCCGCCTGCGGACGCATGCGGGGTGGCCGTCATCGTTATGCCCTTCTTCTTGGGCGCCATCGACGACGAGGAGGACGAGGATGAAGTCGATGAAGATGATGAAGAAGACGCGCAACCCACTGGTCAAGGTTCGCGCAAGCGACGCTTTGCCCCTACCTGGCGCGCCAAAGATGTCGGGGTACGACCATCTATGGGGCCATGCAGCCCCTTGTGGTTCGGCGGGGGAGGTCGACGTGCGCAAAGAGCATGGACAATGGGGAGCGCGAGGGATTTACCCAGGTTCGGGCCGCTGAGAAGCGTAAAACCCTACTCCTGCCTTTGGTGTATTGATGGTGCAGAAGCACAGTACAAGGAGTGCCTGTCTCGGCAAGGCGCGGGGGAGGCAGCTACGCGAGACGTGCTTGTGTTTGAAAAGGGGTTCGAATCCCTCTAACTGTTGCCTTGGCCCTCCTTTTATAGCTCAAGCGGTTACCACAGTGGCAAAACAGTAATTACATAGCGATCAGATAGCAAACAGTGCTATCATACCTAACTCTGCCAGTTTAGGACAAAGGCATTAAATGCGCCGTTAGGTGTCACGTAGGGAGGTAGTCCCGGCAAGGTTTCTGCACCGCTTGCCCAGCTACCTCGTATTATCCTGACACGCCTCTTGGACGGGTGTTGTTAGGGGCAAATCTTGTCCCAGCGTGCTGACACATGCCCGACAAGCCTCACCAACCAACCTGCGCGGTCGACACCTCACTCGTCAGCGAACACCTGTGCAGCGAGGTGGAGCGCTGGAGGGCTGGTTTAAGCGTGCCGGCAGGGAGCTTGCCGGGTCTTCACCTTGCCAGTTCAGCCTTGCCGGCAAGGAATGTCTTCATCTTTGGTACTAGTCGAGTGTTGTGTTTTGAGGTTCTTTCTGGTAGCTTCTGCAACTGGACTCCGAATCTTGATCTTGGCGGTTCCCAGCAAAGCTTTGGCCGGCAAGGAGGTTGCCACCGTCTGTGCATAAGTCAGGGTATAAAATACCCATGTTTTATACACCGACACCGGGGTTCTCATGATTTATACTTTATGCTAGGAAGACTAAGCATGAGAAGCTATATGATTTTGTAGGGATAGTTTTCTTTAGAATTCTTTATTTTGAAGAGCATGATTGTTTGTTAGTATGCCTGTGTATTGATATCTTTATATTAAATGATAGAATATTGCCTTGAATCACTCGTATCCTAATATTCATGCCAAGATTAGATTATTTGATCAAGATTATGTTAGGTAGCATTCCACATCAAAAATTATCTTTTAATCATTTACCTACTCGAGGACGAGCAGGAATTAAGCTTGGGGATGTTGATACGTCTCCGTCATATCTATAATTTTTGATTGTTTCATGCCAATATCCTACTATTTCCACATACTTTTGGCAACAATTCATATTATTTTTGGGACTACCATATTAATCCAGTGCCAGTGCCAGTTCCTGTTTGTTGCATGTTTTTTGTTTCGCAGAAAATTCATATCAAACGAAGTCCGAACGTGATAAAATTTTACGGATATTTTTTTAGAATATATGTGATTTTTGGGAAAATAATCAACGCAAGACGGTGCCTGGGGGCCCCATAAGACAGCAGGGCGCACCCTATCCCCTAGGTGCACCCTGATGTCTTGTGGGCACCTTGTAGGTCGGTTGGAGCCCTTCTTTCGCTGCAAGAAAGATAATTTCTAGAGAAAAATCTCCTCAAAATTTCAGCCCAATCGGAGTTACGGATCTCTGGGAATATAAGAAACGGTGAAGGGCTTCGAAAACAGACGCAAAACAGAGACAAAGATTCAATCTCGGAGGGGCTCCTGCCCTCCGGGAGCCATGGCGGCCATGGACCAGAGGGGAAACTCTCCTCCCATCTAGGGGGAGGCCAAGAAAGAAGAAGGAGGGGGCTCTCTCGCCCTCTCTTCCGGTGGCGCCGGAGTGCCGCCGGGGGAACCATCGTGATGGAGATCTACACTAACAACTTCGCCACCGTCATCACCAACTGTCCCTCTCCCCTTACAGTGGTGTAACCTGTCTTCTCCCGTTGTAATCTCTACTTAAACATGTTGCTTTATGCCACATATTATTATCCAATGATGTGTTGCCATCCTATGATGTTTGAGTAGATCTTTTTTGTCCTATGGGTTAATTGTGGTATGGTGTGATTGATATGAGTTGTATGTTAATATGGTGCTATCCTATGGTGCCCTCCGTGTCACGCAAGCATGTGGGATTACCATTGTAGGGTGTTACAATATGTTCATGATTCACTTATGGTGGGTTGCGTGGGTGACAACAGCCTAAACCCGAGTAAGGGGATTGTTGTGTATGGGAGTAAAGGGGACTTTACACTTAATGCTATGGTTGGGTTTTACCTTAATGATCTTTAGTAGTCGCGGATGCTTGCTAGAGTTCCAATCATAAGAACATGTGATCCTTCTACTTGTGAGCTGCGTTGGGATTTTCCCCGAAGAGGAAGGGTGAAGCAGTACAGTAGAGATAAGTATTTCCCTCAGTGAGAACCAAGGTTTATCGTACCAAAAGGAGAACCACGCAAATCCTAGTTAACAACACCTGCACACACAAAAGCAAATACTTGCACCCAACGCGGGCAAGAGGGTTGTCAATCCCCTTGAACTTGTTACTTGCAAGGATCAAATTTTGTATAGGTAGATAGATAAATTGCAAAACAAAATAAAAGTAAATAAATTGCAGCAAGGTATTTTTGGTTTTTAGAAATTGATTAAAGTAGACCCGGGGGCCATAGTTTTTACTAGAGGCTTCTCTCTCAAACACATAGAATACGGTGGGTAAACAAATTACTATTGGGCAATTGATAGAAAAGCGCATAGTTATGACGTATTCATGGCAATGATCATGTATATAGGATCATGTCCGTGACACGTAGACCGACTCCTGCCAGCATGTACTACTATTACTCCACCAATCGACCGCTATCCCGCATGCATCTATGGTATTAAGTTCATGACAAACAGAGTAACGCCTTAAGCAAGATGACATGATGTAGACAAAGTAAACTCAAGCAATATGATTAAACCCCATCGTTTTACCCTTAATAGCAACAATAAAATACGTGCCTCGCTACCCCTTCTATCACTAGGTGAGGACACCGCAAGATTGAACCCATAACAAAGCACCTCTCCCACTGAAGATAAATCAATCTAGTTGGCCAAACCAAACGGATAGATCGGAGAGAAATACAATGCTATAACAATCATGCATAGTAAAATTCAGAAAAGACTCAATTACTTCAATGAATAATCTGATCGTAAACCCATAATTCATCGGATCCCAACAAACACACCGCAAAAGAAGATTACATCGGATAGAACTCCAAGAAGATTAAGGAGAACATTGTATTGAATATCAAAGAGAGAGAAGAAGCCATCTAGGTACTAGCTATGGACCCGTAGGTCTATGGTGAACTACTCACGCATCATCAAAAGGCCAGCAAGGTTGATGTAGAGGCCCTCCGTGATCGATTCCCCTCCGGCAAAGTAACGGAAAAGCCTCCAGATGGGATCGCGGAAGAAAAAAAGCTTGCAGCGGCGGAAAAGTTATTTTGGGTGGCTCTCTATTGGTTTGGGAATATGTGTGAATTTATAGAGGTGGAATTAAGTCAAAAGTAGCTGCGTGGGGCCTACGAGCTCAGGGGGTGCGCTCTGTGAGCTCGTGGCTCTCACGTAGATCTTCGGGCTTCCTAGCAAACCTTCTAGGGTCCCTTCTGGTCCAGAAAAAAAATCATTTTAAAGGTTTTATTCCGTTTGGACTTTGTTTGGTATTGATTTTCTGAAAAGCCAAAAACAAGCAAAAAACAGGAACTGGCACTGGGCACTGGGTTAATAGGTTAGTCCCAAAAAATGATATAAAATAGCATAAAAATGCATATAAAGCATCCAAGATTGATAATATAATAGCATGAAACAATCAAAAATTATAGATACGTTGGAGAGTGATATGTCCAAAACGTATCTACTTTTCCAAACACTTTTTCTCTTGTTTTGGATTCGAATTTGCATGATTTGAATGGAACTAACCCGGACTGACGCTGTTTTCAGCAGAATTGCCATGGTGTTATTTTTGTGTAGAAATAAAAGTTCTCCGATTGACCTAAAAATTTACAGAGAATTATTTCAGAATATATAAAAAATATTAGCGAAGAGATCTACTGGAGGGGGCCCACCCAGGAGCCACAAGCTGAGGGGGCGCGGCCACCCCCCAGGCTTGTGGGCCCCTGGAAACTCCGCTTGACCTAATTCCGACGCTATATATACCTATTCATGGAGAGAAAAATCAGGGAGAAAGAATCATCGCGTTTTACGATACGGAGCCGCCGCCACCTCCTGTTCTTCATTGGGAGGGCTGATCTGGAGTCCGTTCGGGGCTCCGGAGAGGGGGATTCGACGCCGTCATCATCATCAACCATCCTCCATCACCAATTTCATGATGCTCACCACTGGGAGTGAGTAATTTCTTCATATGCTTGCTAGACGGTGATGGGTTGGATGAGATTTATCATGTAATCGAGTCAATTTGTTAGGGCTTGATCCCTAGTATCCACTATGTTCTGAGATTGATGTTGCTATGACTTTGCTATGCTTAATGCATTTCACTAGGGCCCGAGTGCCATGATTTCAGATCTGAACCCTTTATGTTTTCATGAATATATTTGTGTTCTTGATCCTATCTTGCAAGTTGTATGCACCTATTACGTTTTATGATCCGCATACCCCTAGGTGACAATAATTGGGATTCTTTCCGGTCATTACCATAGTTTGAGGAGTTCATGTATTCACTAAGTGCTAATGCTTTGTTCCGGTTCTCTATTAAAAGGAGGCCTTAATATCCCTTAGATTTCCTTATGGACCCCGCTGCCACGGGAGGGTAGGACTAAAGATGTCATGCAAGTTCTTACTATAAGCACGTATGACTATATAGGAATACATGCCTACATTACATTGATGAATTGGAGCTATTGTGTATCGCTCTAGGTTGTGACTGTTATATGATGAATGTCATCCAACACAATTATCCATGACTGATCCAATGCCTACGCTTTTCTCATATTGGTTTTTGCTAAGTTACTATTGTTGCTGCTGTTACAATCACTACAAAACTGCTACCGTTACCGTCAGTTACTATTGCTACTGTTACTACTGCTATCAAAACTATCATACTACTATGCTACTAAACACTTTGCTGCAGATATTTAGTTCCCCAGGTGTGGTTGAATTGACAACTCAACTGCTAATACTCGCAAATATTCTTTGGCTCCCCTTGTGTCGAATCAATAAATTTGGGTGAAATACTACCCTCGAAGGGACTAAATTTTATTGGATAAGGATCCGTGAGATCAATTTTAGGAGGAGGAGGCTCCTCTTTAGGCCCCTTATAAGTTATGGTTATTTCCTCGTTATACAAGTTTCGATAGAGGTATTCCCTTAGACTTTCTTTAAGCACACAATCCAATCCAAGATTTCCTACAACATATTGATCATTATGTTTAGAAATTTTATCAAGCAAAACAATTTGGGGGAACCTTTTTTCTAAGATTCTCATTATAAGCAGTATAATCCGTTGATTTTAATTTTCTTATCTCTTCTTGATCATAAAGAATTTCTTCTATAGAAGGACATTCACTATTTAATCTATAGTGAGGAAATATTTCTCTTGCTTCTTTCATAATATGACCAAATTCATGAACTAAAAATATAGTAGCTAAATGCTTAGTAGGCGGATCATGAACATTGGAAAATTCTAAAAACAACCATTGCACACAAGGATGCATATGCACAAATTGTCTCTCCAATTCAAGTATAAGCAAAGATATGGCATCCCAAGACTAGTAGTTCTCGCAAGAATTGATCCCCCTATCATAGGTAGCGAGCCAGCACAAGTAAAGAAATCTTGTATACCACTTTTTCCAATAATATTGCCACTACCTATACGGAATCTTTTTGTATGCATGATAGTGGGTTCTTCTTTATCAGGATTATCATCGGCAAGATTATCTAGTGTTTCTTTAGCAACTTCATCAAAGACTCTTTTAGTGTTATCATTAAATGGAAAATCTTGATGATCAATAGGTTTCGCACTAGTGATGGGAACGTCACTAACCTTTTCAAACTCAGACATGGTAGCAACTTCAAGCAAAGCAAACAAACAAAGAAAGAAATATATTTTTGTGTTTTTCGATTTTTTAGAGAAGTGAAGGGAGATGAAAAAGAGAGGCAAATAAAAAGTAGAGCAAGTATATGATAGTTTGAGTGAAGGTACTTGTAGTGATTTGATGATGTCTCCCCGGCAACGGCGCCAGAAATTCTTTCTACTACTTGTGAGCTGCGTTGGGATTTTCCCCGAAGAGGAAGGGTGAAGCAGTACAGTAGAGATAAGTATTTCACTACTGGGAAAGGGCTTATAGGTGAACCCAAATGAGTGGTGGGCGTGGCGGTGCACCCGCCACAGCTATTTTTGAAACGTAGTAGTGATGGGTACCAAGTTATACCCGCCACTGGTACTGACGGAGCAGTGGCGGGCAGGGAAACGCGCCCGCCATAGGTAGACCATTTAAGATCTAGCCGCGTAATGAAACCTAACTGTGGCAGGCGGTAGCTGGTGCCCGCCACTGCTTATTCGTATGTCAGTGGCAAGCGTGCCTGTTGCCCGCCACAGTTAAATTGCTTTAGCAGGCATGGAGGACGTATAAAGTACACGCTCATAACAGTGGCGGGTAGTAGGTAGCGCCCGCCAGTGCTCTCCACTTTTGTGTGGCGGACTCTTGCCGGCGCCCGTCACACGTAGACCCACGATGCTGACGGTTTAGTTTCCCCCACATCCCAAAAACCAATCCAAAATTTCCAATTTCCCCCGCTTCTGCCCCCCGGCCCCCGCCCCTACCCCCAAATCTCGCCTGACTCGTCGCCGCCGCGCCCCTCGTTGCCTCCTCTCCTCGTTGCCGCCGCACCCCTCGTTTCCTCCTCTCCTCATCGCCACCGCACCCCTCGTTGTTGTCTCTCCTCGTCGCCGAGCCCCTAGTCGCCCCCGCCGCACCCCTCGTTACCTCCTCTCCTCGCCGCCACTGCCGCGCCCCTGGTTATTGTCTCTCCTCGCCGCCGAACCCCTCGTCACCCCCGCCGCACGCGCCCTTCGTCGACGCCGCGTCGCGGCCCTCCTCGCCACCGCAGGCATGGACTCCTCCAACACCGGAGGCATATCGCTGTCGCCACCACCGCCGAGCTCCTCCGCGATGTCTACTCCTCCGGCCATCTCGACCTCCTCCGCGAACATCGGAGACCTCGCGCCGCCTTCGGACGCCAAGCGAGCCACCTCTCCGGTATGGTCAAATTTGTGTTTAGGGTAAATAGATATTTAGCATGTATTAAATTTGAATAGTGTGTCTTACTGTTATTTGTGCTTAGGGTAACTATGAGTAGATTAGGAATATTTTGTATAAGATTCATTATAGTATCGTTGGCTTATATTTGTAGGTATTGACATGAGTAATGTTTTGGTGAAACGTCGATTCATTTCCATTTCGCCAAATTTATGCACTCGTTATGTCCTCTTTTTAGCAAATGTCATGTCGAATTTTTCTTTCATTTTTTAACTAGGATCCATTGTAGTATCATTGGCTTATATTTGTAGGTATTAAAATGATTGCTAATTTTTTGGCAAAACGTCGATTCTTTTCTATTTCGCCGAATTTCTGGCACTCGTTACGTCCTCTTTTTAGCAAAGGTCATGTCGATTTTTTCTTTCATTTTGTAACTAGGATTCATTGTAGTATCGTTGGCTTATATTTGTAGATATTGACATGAGTGCTAATGTTTTGGCGAAACGTCGATTCATTTCCGTTTTGCCGAATATCTGGCACTCGTTATGTCCTCTTTTTAGCAAAGGTCATGTCGATTTTTTCTTTCATTTTTTTATGCTTCATGACTCATAATTGCCACAATAAATTTTAGCAAATGCAACAAATGGATTCCGGAGAACCATCTTCTATGGACTCCTCAGCTCAGCATCGTAAAAAGGGCAGAAAGCGAAATAAGAAATCAGCCAATGAACCTACCGCCAGTAAGGCACCAGGAGAAGATGTGGTGAATGTTTCTACCAGTAGGTGCTTCATGCAAATGTTTAAGCTAGGTGAACCGATGTTACCACAACACAAGTTGAGTGCTCTAAGCGTTGAAATTCAGCTTCTACACAAAGACGTAGTAGCTAGGTCAAGAAAGGGTGAGATGTATTGCACCGCCAATTTTATAGAGGGCCTTGGATTTGTCGACGAGTACCCTGCTGATAAAATATATCTTGGGTTTGAGAGTGTGGTCAATGACAATATTTTCTACATGGACGTAATCAAACCGTCTTTAATGAGGCTTTGGTCGCTCTGGCATGCTACAAATCCATTACTCCGGAATGACGAAGTTTGCTTCCTTGATCCATATCTCATGCATTGGGCCTATGTGGATTCTGATAAAGGCCAACGTCTTATCGCGACTTACCTCCACAAGACCATTCTTCATAGTCGTCGGCACAAGGAGAACTTTATCGTGCCTTACTTTGAAATGTAAGTTCATTTCTTTATGCTTTTGCACATATACACCTGAGTACTTTGATGTCAATCTCATTAATGTTACATTCTTCAATTGTTTTGTGCAGCAAAGAACACTGGATCGTCATCGCACTGATGCCCCGAGACGGCTGAGCTTATTTCTTTGATTCCAGGAGAGACCCTAAGAAGCCGTGGACCGCTCTGAAGGAAGTTCTCAATGCTGCTCTGTTGATGTGTCATAAGTCTGACCGTAAGAACATGCCGCATTCGCAATACAAATTTAACACTAGCTTCTGTTGCCGGCAACAACCGAAAGGCGAAACCACGCACATGTCTGGCTACTATTCCATGGTGTTGATGGATGACTATGTGCGCACAGGACCACTTTTGAGAAGTGATTCAATGTTGCAGAAATGGTCCGAAGAGAATGAGAAGGATGTTAAGCTAGCTCACTTTTGGACAGAGCATGAGCGCCTTTAGAGGGTGGTCACGAATATCATCAATCGCCATGTAGTGAGGGATGAGGGGATGTTCTACTGCGTGGCAGAGAGTCAAGAAGAACGAGAGATGAGAATGAAGCATCAACATGGCGATATATATGCTCCTTTCTAGTGTAGAAAACCGTCAAAAACATTAAATTATGTCATGACACAATGCTTGTTACCTTGTGATCTCTAGTTTATATGTACGTGTGTCATATGTTTATATATTTACCTTGTCATCTTTTCCATATGTATATATTTTGAATGTTATTGTGTGCTAAAAATAACAGATGGGACCGCCAGAAGATTTGTGGGAGGGGATCTCTGTGGCGGACATGGAGAAGCACTATCTATGGACGCGGGACAAGTATCGTGCAGAGCACCTCAGGGATGCGATGTTAGCTTGGGTCAGAAGTGTTCCAATGGCCCAGTGTTCTCTCCCAGCGATGGCGAAGATAGCAGAGACGCGGTTCAGTGACCTCGCGGTGTGCATCATGACGAAGGCGACCCCGGATGAGAGACTGAGGATCTGGCCGGGTCTGAGTCCAACCACCCACTCCGGGTGAGGTAGTTCAATGGGATTTTCGAGAGGCCAAATCTCCGATTCCAGAGCAAGCAGCCCGTTGGTCCCCGTTCGTTTCATCCACTAGTAATGCATGTAGTATGTGCGGCTTCTACTAACGCTCTACGTGTTGAACATCACCCGACTCTCTTTTCACTCCTAAACAACTCGTCAAACCATTAATTATGTGTGATGAGCGACATATATATATGCTCATTATTGTAATGCACTTGCTATATTTTCTTTATAACTACTACTTTTCATTAATCTGACATCATTGTAATGTGGTGCGTGTACGTGAATCAATGTTAAAACTAGAATTTATATATCCGATGCAATCTGATGATCTGATCCAGGTGCAATATGATGCAATATAATTAATTCGGCATGGATTAATATCTGTAATGATCAAATCTTGTTTTAATGTAGTAATGGCGGGCGCTTTGTACTCGTTACTTGCAAGGATCAAATCTTGTAAAGGTAGATAGATAAATTGCAAAACAAAATAAAAGTAAATAAATTGCAGCAAGGATTTTTTGGTTTTTATAATATGATTAAAGTAGACCCGGGGGCCATAGTTTTCACTAGAGGCTTCTCTCTTGAACACATAGCATATGGTGGGTAAACAAATTACTGTTGGGCAATTGATAGAAAAGCGCATAGTTATGACGTATTCATGGCAATGATCATGTATATAGGCGCCCCTTGTAGACTGCGTTGGTATTTCCCCGAAGAGGAGAGGATGATGCAGTATAGTAGAGATAAGTATTTCCCTCAGTTAAGAACCAAGGTTATCAATCCAATAGGAGAACCAAGCAAAATCCCGTTAAACGCACCTGCACACACAAAAGCAAACACTTGCACCCAACGCAAATAAGAGGGTTGTCAATCCTCTTAGCGGTTATTTGCAAGGATTAATTCTGATAGTGATAGATAGATAAAATAAAATACTAAAAAAATAAAAGTAAATAAATTGCAGGAAGGTATTTTTGGTTTTAATATATGATAAAAGTAGACCCGGGGGCCATAGTTTCGAACACATAGCATACGGTGGGTAAACAAATTACTGTTGGGAAATTGATAGAAAAGCAAATGATTATGACGGATTCATGGCAATGATCATTTATATAGGCATCACGTCCGAGACAAGTAGACCGACTCCTGCCTGCATCTACTACTATTACTCCACCCATCGACCGCTATCCAGCATGCATCTAGGGTATTAAGTATGAAACAGAGTAACGCCTTAAGCAAGATGACATGATGTAGACAAAGTAAAGTCAAGCAATATGATTAAACCCCATCTTTTTATCCTTAATGGGAACAATACAAATATGTGTCATGTCCCTTTCTGTCACTGGGATTGAGCACCGCAATATTGAACCCATCACAAAGCACCTCTCCCATTGCAAGATAATCCAATCTAGTTGGCCAAACCAAATCGATAGATCGGAGAAAAATACAAAGCTAGAATAATCATGCATAAAAGAGTACAGAGAAGACTCAAATATTTCTCATGAATAATCTGATCATAAACTCACAATTCATCGGATCCCAACAAACACACCGCAAAAGAAGATTACATCAGATAGAACTCCAAGAACATCGAGGAGAACATGGTATTGAAGATCAAAGAGAGAGAAGAAGCCATCTAGCTACTAGCTATGGACCCGTAGGTCTGTGGTAAACTACTCACACATCATCGGAAGGGCAGCAAGGTTGATGTAGAAGCCCTCTGTGATCGATTCCCCCTCCGGCAGAGTACCGGAAAAAGCCTCCAGATGGGATCACGGAAGAACAGAGGCTTGCAGCTGCATAAAATTTATTCGGGGTGGCTCTCTATTGGTTTCCCAATATTTGAGAATTTATAGAAGTGGAATTAGGTCAAACGGAGCCATGAGGGCCCCACAAGGCATCAGGGCACGCCCACCTGGGGCAGCGCCCTGTTGCCTGGTGGAGGCTTCATGAACCTTCTGGCCTCCTCTCCAAGTCTCCAAGGTCTTTTTTGTCTAGAAAAAATCTCCAAAAAGTTTCATGGCATTTGGACTTCATTTGGTACTGATTTCTTGAAAAACCAAAAACAAGCAGAAAACAGCAACTGGCACTGGGCACTTGGTTAATAGGTTAGTCCCAAAAAATGATATATAATTGCATATAAAAACATCCAAGATTGATACTATAATAGCATGGAACAATCAAAAATTATAGAAACGTTGGAGACGTATCAAGCATCCCCAAGCTTAATTCCTGCTCGTCCTCGAGTAGGTTAATGATAAAAACAGAATTTTTGATGTGGAATGCTACCTAACATGTCTCATCATGTAATCTTTCTCTTACGGTATGAATAATAAGATCCGAATGATTCAAAGCAATAGTCTATAGTTTGATATAAAGACATCAATACTCAGGCATACTAATAAACAATCATGTCTTTCAAAATAAAAATGCTAAAGAAAGTTATCCCTACAAAATCATATAATCCTGTCATGATCCATCTTCTTAACACAAAATATTTATCATGAACTACCCCGTTGACAAGCCGAGCAATTGGTTCATACTTTTTAACGTGCTTCAGCTTTTTCAACCCCCATGCAATACATGAGCGCAAACCATGGATATAGCACTATGGGTGGAATAGAGTGTGGTGGTAGAGATTAATAAGGGGAAGTGAAAAATAAGAAGATAGTCTCACATCAACGAGGCTAATCAATGGGCTATGGAGATGCCCATCAATTGATGTCAATGCGAGGAGTAGGGATTGTCGTGCAACGGATGCACTAAGAGCTATAAGTGTATGAAAGCTCAACATGGAAACTAAGTGGTGTGCATCCAACTTGCTTGCTCATGAAGACCTCGGGCATTTGAGGAAGCCCATCATCAGAATATACAAGCCAAGTTCTATAATGAAAAATTCCCACTAGTATATGAAAGTGACTAAACAGGAGACTCTCTATAGGAAAAACATGGTGCTACTTTGAAGCACAAGTATGGAAAATGATACTAACATTGCCCCTTCTCTCTTTTTCTCTCATTTTTTTTGTGGGCTCTTTTTGGCCACTTTTTTTTTTGAATTCCTCACTGGGACAATGCTCTAATAATGATGATCATCATACGTCTATTTACTAACAACTCAAAAAATTACAACTCGAAATTAGAACAAAAATATGACTCTATATGAATGCCTCTGGCGGTGTACCAGGATGTGCAATGATACTAGTGTAACATGTATAAAAAATGATGAACGGTGGCTGAGCCACAAATACTATGTCAGCTATATGATCATGCAAAGCAATATGACAATGACGATGTTTGTCATAAAAACAGAACGGTGGAAGTTGCATGGCAATATATCTAGGAATGGCTATGGAAATGCCATGATAGGAAGGTATGGTGGCTGTTTTGAGGAAGATATAAGGAGGCTTATGTGTGATAGAGTGTATCATATCACGGGGTTTGGATGCACCGACGAAGTTTGCACCAACTCTCGATGTGAGAAAGGGCAATGCATGGTACCGAAGAGGCTAGCAAATTGCGGAAAGGTGAGAGTGTGTATAATCCATGGACTCACATTAGTCATAAAGAACTCACATACTTATTACGAAAGTTTATTAGCGCTCAAAGCAAAGTACAACTACGCATGCCCCTAGGGGGATAGATTGGTAGGAAAAGACCATCGCTCGTCCCCGACCGCCACTCATAAGGTCGACAATCAAGAATAAATCATGCTCCAACTTCTTAGCATAACGACAGATCATACGTGCATGCTTCGGGAATCACAAACCTTAACACCAATATTCTTACGAAACCACAATTATCTACTAGCACCTCCCACATATTACCATCTTAATATCGCAAAACTATTGCAAGGAATCAACCTTATCATATTCAGTGATCTACATGAAAGTTTTTATTATATCCCTCTTGAATACCTATCATATTAGGACCAAATTCATATCCCATGCATATTACCATTGCTATTCATTAGACTCTCAAAAAGATATAAGCGAAGCATGAGAGTGCAACTATTTCTTTAAAATATAACCACCGCCGTGCTCTAAAAGATATAAGTGAAGCACTAGAGCAACTGCCTAGCTCAAAAGATATAAGTGAAGCACATAGAGTATTCTAACAAATCACGAATAACGTGTGTCCCTCTCAAAAAGGTGTGTTCAGCAAAGATGATTGTGACCTACTAAAAAGCAAACAAACTATAGCACAAGATGCTCCAAGTAAAACACATATCATGTGATGAATAAAAATATAGCTCCAAGTGAGTTACCGATAGATTGTTGACGAAAGAGGGGATGCCTTCCGGGGCATCCCAAGCTTAGATGCTTGAGTCTTCCTTGAATATTACCTTGGGGTGCCTTGGGCATCCCCAAGCTTAGGCTCTTGCTGCTCCTTATTCCTTTATCCATCGTAGTCTCACCCAAAACTTGAAAACTTCAGCACACAAAACTCAACAGAAACCTCGTGAGATCCGTTAGTATAACAAACAAATCTTAAACTTTAGGTACTGTTGTAAATTGATTCATATTTAATATTGGCATAATTCTACTGTACTCCAATTTCTCCATGACTCATACCCCCCGATACGATCCATAGATTCATCAAAATAAGCAAACTATGCAACAAAAACAAAATCTGTCTAAAACAGAACAGTCTGTAAAGATCTGAATTAACGTCATACTTCTGTAACTCCACAAATTCCGAAAAATTAGGACAACATGGGAAATTCATATATCAATGTTGTGTAAAAAACTCAGAAGGTACTGAAGGTCCAGAGAAAAATTAAAATTCCAGCACTCGACGCAAAAGTTTCTGTTTTCAAACAGCATCAATTATACTATCTTCCAAATCATCCCAAAGGCATTACTTGGCACAAACACTAATTAAAAGATAAAAACACAATCATAACAGAGGCTATAATTGTGTAAACACACAAGAACAGAAGGTAAAACAAAAAATTATTTTATTCATTGGGTTGCCTCCCAACAAGCACTATTGTTTTATGCCCCTAGCTAGGCATAATGCATAGTTTCAAGTGTTGTCATCCTTGGTTTCCACATCCTTAGGGGTGTGATTTTCAGGAGGTTTTTCAAAAACAATGGGAAACACATCATCAACCAAAATTTTAGGGTCATTAAGGCTACTTTCTTCAAACCCTTGTTGGTTCCCTTTTATGATCCAGGAATATTTCTGATTAATACCATTGAAAACTTGTTGGATGATATGTCAAGGGGGAACTTCCTTTTTAGTATTTTCATCAAAAGCATGGTGATCATGGAAAACATATCTCAACATATATTACTCATTATATAAAATTTCATCTATCACCGGATTTTCTTGGCTCATATTGTAGAAATCAAAGATCTCTCTAGCTTCTTGCACTATGTAATCAAACTCATTCATAAGGATAAGAGTAGCTATATTTTTAGCCTTAGAGTTGTTTATAACAGGTAACTCATAAAACAATCTTTGCAATGTGGGATGAGTGCGAATAAATCTTCTTTCAAGTTTAAGAACGAGGGCGGAGATAGCTTCCCCATAACTGTTGGTTCTTTTAAGAATTGGAGTATCATTGCAAACTAAAGTTCCCGTGCAATTAAAGAATTCTTGAATGGTATTTTTCCCTATGATATTTCCACTCCTGAGGGTGTCCCGGACTAGGGGGTACTCAGGCCGCCGGCCTATCTCTCATAGGCCGGGCTGGTGGGCCGCCCTCTACCACGCCTTATTAGGGCGCGATGCCTTCACAAGATTCCATGCAGTCCCACATTACGGGTACATGAAGCTTAAAATGCCAGGGCCAAACGGCGTGATCACAATAATAAGTGATCCGGACAGAGCTCTTCGGGCCGAGAACAAAACAGCATCCCTCGCCCTTGAAGCATTGTCCGAAGCCCTCGCAGCCGAAGAACTGACCGCGCTCCGCTCAACGGTGGATAAGGATGACGTAATCCTCGACAAAAGGCCCAAATCCACGTCCTTCAAACCAGCGGATGAAATCGTCAAATTCCAAGTGCACCCAATAGATCCCAACAAGACGGCGTCCATTGGATCTCAGCTGGACCCCGCGGTCGATGAAGAGCTGCGCAAATTTTTACATGAAAACTGGGATATCTTCGCCTGGCACCCGTCAGACATGCCAGGGATCCCGCGTAGATTAGCCAAGCACAGCTTGAACATCATTAAAGGTTTCAAGCTCGTCAAACAGACTCTGTGTCGATTTTCCGAACCCAAGCGTCAGGCTATGGGCGAGGAACTGGCAAAGTTGCTCGAAGCCGGGTTCATCCGGGACATCAAACATCCAGAGTGGTTGGTCAATCTGGTCATGGTACCAAAGAAGGATAAATCCTGGCGGTTGTGTGTCGATTTCAAGGATTTAAACAAGGCCTGCCCTAAGGATCCTTTCCCCTTGCCTCGGATAGACCAGATCATAGACGCCACCGCCGGGCATGATTCACTGTGTTTCCTCGACGCTTACTCCGGATACCATCAAATTAAAATGAAGGAGTCCGACCAAGCGGCCACTGCATTCATCACTCCTTATGGACCATTCTGTTTCAACACAATGCCCTTCGGATTAAAGAACGCAGGGGCTACATACCAGCGCATGATTCAAACATGTTTGGAAAAACAAATCGGCAAAACAGTCAAAGCATATGTGGACGACGTGGTTATCAAAACCAAACACGTCAGCCAGCTGGTGGACGATCTCCGGCAAACCTTTGATAGTCTTTGGACTTTCGATATACGGCTCAATCCGGAAAAGTGCGTCTTCGGAGTACCTGCCGGTAAGCTGCGCGGATTCATCATTTCCCATAGAGGAATAGAAGCCAACCCAGCGAAAATACGGACACTATCCGAGATGGCTATCCCCACTGAGCTCAAACACGTCCAGAAACTTGTCGGCATTGTTGCCGCCTTAAGCCGCTTCATCTCACGCCTCAGAGAAAAAGCCTTACCGCTATATAAATTGCTCAAACGGATGAAGAATTTTGAATGGACCAGTGAAGTGGCGGCAGCACTCGAAGAAATAAAAACTCTACTGGCTAGCAACCCGATCTTGACAGCACCTAGCCCGGGCGAGCCAATGCTGCTATATATCTCGGCGACAAATCAGGTGGTCAGCGCGGTTCTCATCGTCGAACGAGAGGCAGACGGTCACAAGCTCCAGGTGCAGAAACCTGTGTACTACGTATCCGAAGTGCTCACCCCGTGTAAAACGAGGTACCCGCATTACCAGAAGATCGCCTACGCAGTTTTCATGGCATCCCGAAAGCTCCGCTATTACTTCCAGGAGTGCTCGGTTACGGTAGCATCCGAAGTACCACTGAATGACATAATCAACAATCGAGATTCCACCGGCCGCATAGCCAAATGGGCTATAGAACTCCTCCCCTTCGAAATCATATATCGACCACGCCGAGCTATTAAATCTCAGGTTTTGGCTGATTTCGTTGCAGAATGGACAGAAGCCGAACTCCCTAAGGAGTACAGTACATACTCACATTGGACGATGTACTGCGACTGCTCCAAAATGCTCGCCAGACTGGGGGCTGGAGTGGTCCTCACATCCCCCACTGGCGACAATATTCGGTACATACTCCAGATCATGTACACCGACTCCAACAACGCAGTCGAATACGAGGCTCTGCTACATGGACTTCGGATTGCGGTGTCAATGGGCATACAGCGGCTCGAGGTGCGGGGAGATTCTAATCTCGCCATCTCTCAAGTCAACGGCGAATTCGACGCAAAAGACCCGAAAATGACAGCATACCGCAACGTCGTCCTGAAAATCTCCGCCCGTTTTGAAGGACTGGAGTTTCACCATATACCTAGAGACAGCAATCAAGCTGCCGATATTCTCGCTCGAATGGGCGCCAAGCGTGACCGTGTCCCTGAGAACACCTTTTTAGAACGACTCTTCAAGCCGTCCGTGGTGTGGCAGGAGGAAGCGCAGGGCTCGGCGTCCAATACATCGGGAGAGCTTGCCCCTCCGCCTATCGAACCAGACGAAGGAGTTATCGGGGGCTCGGCAATCGTAATGACGTCTTCGGCTCACGAAGTCATGGCGGTAATCGCGCCATGGACCGAGCCCTTCCTCGCCTACCTCCTCCGCCAAGAACTACCGGCCGACCAGACTGAGGCAAGGCGTATCATTCGATGATCTAAAGCCTATAAAGTCCACGAGGTAGAACTATATAAGAAAAGCACTACTGGCGTCCTTCAAAGATGTATATCCGAAGAGGAGGGAAGGCAGCTCCTGGCCGAGATTCACGCTGGCATGGGCGCTCACCACGCGGCAGCTCGGGCCTTGGTCAGCAAGGCTTTCCGAGCAGGGTTCTTCTGGCCCACTGCCCGAATAGACGCTCAAACATTGGTCCAGCATTGCGTTGGATGCCAGCTCTTCGCAAATCAGAGCCATATGCCTCCCATGGCCCTTCGGACGATACCGATTACTTGGCCTTCCGCGGTCTGGGGGCTGGACATGGTCGGACCACTTAAAGGGGGGACCAAGAAGAAAAAATATCTACTCGTCATGGTAGATAAATTTACTAAATGGCTTGAGGCAAAACCAGTAACTTCAGCCAAGTCTAAGCCGGTCATCGATTTTATATCCGGCGTCGTACACCGTTACGGTGTCCTTCATAGCATAATAACGGACAACGGATCCAATTTTACCACCCAGGAAGTCAAAGACTGGTGCGCCAATTTGGGCATTAAGCTCGACTATGCCTCGGTGTATCACCCACAGTCTAATGGACAGGTCGAGAGAGCTAATGGACTAATCCTAAGCGGCATCAAGCCCCGTTTGGTCCGATCTTTAAAAGAATTCGACTGCCATTGGGTCAAGGAGCTTGACTCCATACTGTGGGGCCTACGCACCACCCCTAATCGATCCACGGGCTACACACTGTTCTTCAGGGTGTATGGGGCAGAAGTCGTCCTCCCCTGCGACCTTATTCACGACACCCCTCGGGTGCGTATGTATGAAGAAAAGGAGGCCGAGCTGGATCGGCAAGATGACCTGGACGCCCTGGAGGGCGAGCGTGACATAGCTCGGGCTCGTTCTGCTTTTTATCAGCAGCAGGCCAGATGTTATCAGAGCAGGGAAGTACGGGCGAAAGCCTACAACGTCGGCGATCTGGTCCTTCGCCTCCCGGAGAAGCAGAAGCATAAGCTATCGCCCAAATGGGAGGGGCCCTTCATAATCGACCAAGTACTCGCGGGCGGAGCATATCGTCTCCGCGACCCAAAGGACGACCGCCTCGAACCAAACCCATGGAACGCAGCTCGGCTGCGACGTTTCTACGGCTAACTCCGCCACCTTGCCTTGTTCGGTTCATCCTTCTAGGATTTATATTTCTCTAGTAAATAGTCTCTCCCGGGTCGTGTTCGGATATGCCGAACTACGTTAAGTTTTTTCTTCGGCACACATCTTTGAATCTACCACACGTTGTTACCTGGGGGCTCCTTTTGCGGAGCCATTCATATTTTATTCATACGAGTTTGCAACCTTCCTGCATCGTTTTAAAGCCACTATATGCATCAATTTGACTTAAGATTTGGCCAAGCTGGGTTGCCTCGCTCCTGTGTTTACCCCCTACGTTCCCGATTGTTCGGCTAGGGAGTAAAGGGAGCACCTCTATGATTGTTACGTCCGGATTTCCCGGGTACGTACCACAGACGGGTGAAGCCAAAAGCTAGCGTTCTTAAGAACATAATTGGTCGGCCACTGGGGAAGTGAAAATAATTGGTAACTATCACCAAGTTTCCGGGGTATTTTCCCGAAGTAACCATCCCCGTCTAATTCGGGTATTCGGTTATCCATCCACGGCTAACGTGGTAACTCGAAGAAAGGGACCCATAGCGGAACTATTTTCGTCGGAAGATGTTTCTTACGTCAAACAGTAATATAACATAACTCCCCGAGCACGTTTTTGTCTGTTTGCACGAAATGGCCGGATTGCCTAGTTCTCCGAAGTGATTGCCGATGTTTTCGGGTCACATAGTAGGAAACACTCCTTGGCTCCTGGTCGAGGAGGCGGAAGCCGATGGCCGGTTAAGACAACGTTTTACGCACGGTTGGGAGACTACTTGATGTAAAGTACATATATACATATAATCAAACTGTTAATCTTGATGAAGAGCATCTATTATGGTCTCCAGAGCACAATCTGCTTGGGACAGCCGAGCTGCGGGCATAACCTGGTCATATACCAGATGCACGGGCATTTCCTGCCCATCTGGCCCTACCGGCCCAACCCTAGCTAAATGCTCCAGCTCCAGCTTGGTGAAACGGGTCTTGATCATCGCCCAAGCCTCCCGTGCTCCCTCACGACAAGATGATATCTTCCATAGCTCCAAGCGGCGCCGAGCTCCTTTGAAACGATTCGTGAGCTCGGCCATCCCTTCCGGAGCCACTTCGCCTGGCCATAGTGCTTTGCACATGCTCTTCATGGCTTTTCGGGCCCGCTCATGTACGGCAGATAACTCCTTCAGGAGGTCCCGCCCGACGGAGCCGGCCTCCTCTTCGGGACGTCCGGTCAGAAGAACTGCAACGAGACGTAGCATTGTTCATATTGCTGCGTAATACGTGCAATTTCTGAACTGAAAAAACAGATTGCACTTACCGGACATGCCTGCTTTCAGTCTCTGGTTCTCCTCTTGGGATAGGGTCAGTTGAGCTCTCAAAGTTTAGATTTCTTGAGCCTGTTGTTCGCCCTCTGCCTTAAGCTTATCCCTCTCCTCATAACTTTGGGAAAGCTCCCGGTAGCCAGCCTGTTACTGTGACTCCGCATACCTTTGAACTTCCCTGGCAATATCTAGATCCTTTTGCAGCTGATTTATCGACTCGGCTGCTATGCAATCATCTTTCATTAGCAAAGATGTTCCATCAAATTATTCTTACATAACTTTTAGCCCGGTACTTACCATGTGCCTCTCTGGTGAATTTCTTCACACCCTCTAGCTCGGCCTTCACAGACTCTAACTCTGTTCGCGCCTGTTTGAGGTCATCGGTCAGCTTTTTGTTTTGCTCCCGAACAGTCCGCACAATAGCAGGGCATTATAAATATCAGACCCTTAACTCGGCCGTCCCGTCCAAATTAAGGCTCGGGGGCTACTGGGTTAGATACTAGTTGCCAAAACTAATACCATACATGCATATTAGTAAACATGAGTTTTACGGCCCCTTCAAGTCCCGTTCGGGCTGCGCCAAGGTACGCGTCTACCGAGCTAAAGGCATTAAACTCCTGATCAGAAAACGCGGGGTGCCGAAGTGACGCCTTACACCGCCGATGACTCATCACACTTTCAACCTCGGAGTTAGTGGCCGAGACGCCACCTGAGTCCTCGGGATGTTGGTCCTCGGCAGGGACCCCCGGAGTAACTCCGGCTACAGCTGGCGACCTCGGGTTTGAGTCACCCCTCGGCGCCTCTTCAACATCCCCAGTCGAGGGCGGTTCCACATATCGTCTACAGGACACCATGGAGAAAATTATTGGCATATTTGGTGGATGTCAAAGATAGAGGCTATGGTGGTACGGCGGATGCGTTACCTCCTCGGGCGGGGCGCAGGTGATGTAGCTCCCGTTGGGGCCACGCGTCTGGTCACCCCACGACTACTCGTCACTGGGCCGCTGGCACCGCCCTTGTGGCTGTTCGGCGCATCGTGCGGCGACCCTTGGGAGTAGGTGTCAGTGTATTCGGGGCAGCAGCGGCTGAGTGTTTCTTTCGAGAGGAAGCTCGTTGACCACTTACAGCGGAGGAGGGAAGCGCCCCGGGATGGTCGGCCAAAAGGGCCACCTTGGAACCGTCAAGGCTCTCCTAGTAGAAGACCCCCTCCCCGAAATTAATCGATGTTTCAGGGTCATCGTGGAACCCAGGATCGTCATCACGAGAGTAATTCTCCGGTTGAGGAGCAGGGCAGCTCACTGTCTCGATCCAACGCCTCCAGTTCTGTTCGGACAAGATGGGATTCTGGTTAAGAAAAATTTGGGGGTACCTTCCGAACTATAAAACATGGTCAGACTCACCATTTCAATGGGTTTGTAGCTCGCGAAGCCTTCCTTGGTCCTTAACCGAGCAAATTCCTGCTCTTTTCCTTTGAAGAGATCGGCCGGTATGGCCGCCATCGCCGCCTGGTCGGCAGGTCCCTTCCGTTTGTACCGGGTTGCATCATCTTCCCCGTTGTAGCACCAAAGCGGGTGCGTTCTCTGTTGGAGAGGTTGGATGCACCGAGCAATGGCTGTGGCCGTCACATCAATAACGGTTAGCCCATTGTGGGCCAGCCACCTCACTTGAGCGGCCAGCCAAGTCACTTCGGCGCTTTCCTCTTGAGAAGGACTCTTCGGGCGCCAGTTGAACCGCTTCTTCGGAGGGACCAATGAGAACTCAGGCAGCCCCCTCCGGACTGGATCAAATAGGGGGGCGTCTTCGATATAAAACCATTCCGAAGTCCATTCTTCGGCATTTTTCTTCGGAGTCCCCACGGGGTATCCGGTTCCGGCGATTCGCCATACTTCAGCCCCGCCGACCTCGTAGAGTGTCCCTCCTCGGGTACGGGGGACGAGGCAGAAGAACTTCCTCCACAACTCGAGATGGGCCTCGCAGCCCAGGAACATCTCACAGAGAGAGACGAAGCCCGATATATGAAGAATTGATCCTGGGGTCAGGTGGTGGAGTTGAATCCCATAAAACTCTAGTAAACCCCTCAAGAAAGGATGAATGGGGAAACCCATCCCTCGCAAGAGGAAGGGCACGAAGCACACCCTTTCCTCCCCGTGAGGGGAAGGAAAGTTCTCTGCGAGGGCCTCCCCATCTACGGAAGTTAATCCGGAACGGGTGGATGCGAGATCTGAAGCAGGGAGATATCCCTGCATCTCGAGCCTGCGTAAACGCATGAGGGATACGGAGCAGCTCGCCCAATCACCTTGACGGGGGCCGTGAGGGCATGAGGAAGAGCCTGGGGCGCTCCCCATTATTTGTTGGTCGCGACCTCGCGAGGATGTGAGGAAGAATGGCAAGGGGTGGGGTGCGTCAACCTCCGCGCCCTTGGCCTATTAAAGGTGCATTGACTCCCCCCGAAAGAGGGGCATTTTTGTAAAATCCCGTAGGGCCACTCGCATTCCATGGGTGCGCAAAAATCGAGGGTCGTCATTTGATTCTGGGCGAAGAAAAGCGGTATGGCGGGCCCCACGGGGCCTCGCCCATTGGAGGATTCTTCGGCAACCGAGCTATTGGTGGCCGAACTACTGTTAAACCAAATACAGGTAAAGGGAGGAACTCGCCACCCAAACCGAAGACCATTGAAGCATGAAGCTGCCGAAGATTGTCAACCTCGGCATTGGAGGCTAGTTCGGGGCTACTGAGGGTGTCCCGGACTAGGGGGTACTCGGGCCGCCAGCCTATCTCTCATAGGCCGGGCTGGTGGGCCGCCCTCTACTCATCTATGGAAGGCCGGACTCTAGGCGACCCCGTGTATCAGAAGGAAACCTCCGAAGACTTGGCGTCTCCTCCAAGCAATAATTGGCGTGGCCGGCATGTTTATCCCCTGATGGTAACCGACTATATGTAACCCTAGGACCCTCTTGTGTCTATATAAACCAGAGGGTTTAGTCCGTAGAGGATCATCATATCCATAGCCTAGGGTTTAGCCCATCCGATCTCGAGGTAGATCAACTCTGTAACCTTCATACAATCACATCAATACAATCTAGCAGGACGTAGGGTATTACCTCTTCGAGAGGGCCCGAACCTGGGTAAATCGCTGTCTCTACGTTCCCTGCTACCCATTGATTCCTAGACCCACAGTTCGGATCCCCTACCCGAGATATGCCGGTTTTGGTACCGACAACTCCCTACTACAAAAAATTTTGAGTCTAAATTTGAGGGAATTTCCATCTTAGGGATTTTTACCATCCTCACTATTTTCAATAACAAACTTAGACATGATGGCAACTTCAAGCAAAGCAAGCAAACTAGCATACAAGCAAATAAAAATATTTTTGTGTTTTTATAAAAAAAATTAGAAGTGGGGGAGATGAAAACGAGTGGCAAATGCAAATAAAAAGGCAAATAAAATAAATGCAAGTGGATGATAGTTTGTGTGAATGTACTTGGTAGTTTTGATGATGTCTCCCCGGCAACGGCGCCAGAAATTCTTCCTCCTACTTGTAGACTGCGTTGGTATTTCCCCGAAGAGGAGAGGATGATGCAGTATAGTAGAGATAAGTATTTCCCTCAGTTAAGAACCAAGCTTATCAATCCAGTAGGAGAACCAAGCAAAATCCCGTTAAACGCACCTGCACACACAAAAGCAAACACTTGCACCCAACACAAATAAGAGGGTTGTCAATCCTCCTAGCGTTTATTTACAAGGATTAATTCTGATAGTGATAGATAGATAAACAAACATACTAAATAAAATAAAATTAAATAAATTGCAGCAAGGTATTTTTGGTTTTAATATATGATAAAAGTAGACCCGGGGCCATAGTTTTCACTAGAGGCTTCTCTCTCGAAGACATAGCATACGGTGGGTAAACAAATTACTGTTGGGCAATTGATAGAAAAGCAAATAATTATGATGGATTCATGGCAATGATCATGTATATAGGCATCACGTCTGAGACAAGTAGACCGACTCCTGCCTGCATCTACTACTATTACTCCACCCATCGACCGCTATCCAGCATGCATCTAGGGTATTAGGTATGAAACAGAGTAACGCCTTAAGCAAGATGACATGATGTAGACAAAGTAAACTCAAGCAGTATGATTAAACCCCATCTTTTTATCCTTAATGGCAACAATACAAATACGTGTCATGTTCCTTTCTGTCACTGGGATTGAGCACCGCAAGATTGAACCCATCACAAAGCACCTCTCCCATTGCAATATAAACCAATCTAGTTGGCCAAACCAAATCGATAGATCGAAGAGAAATACAATGCTATAATAATCATGCATAAAAGAGTTCAGAGAAGACTCAAATATTTCTCATGAATAATCTGATCATAAACTCACAATTCATCTGATCCCAACAAACACACCGCAAAAGAAGATTACATCGGATAGAACTCCAAGAACATCGAGGAGAACATGGTATTGAAGATCAAAGAGAGAGAAGAAGCCATCTAGCTACTAGATATGGACCCATAGGTCTGTGGTAGACCACTCACACATCATCGGAAGGGCAGCAAGGTTGATGTAGAAGCCCTCTGTGATCAGCAAGGTTGATGTAGAAGCCCTCCGTGATTGATTCCCCCTCCGGCAGAGTACCGGAAAAGGCCTCCAGATGGGATCACGGAAGAACAGTGGCTTGCAGCAGTGTAAAAGTTATTCGAGGTGGCTCTCTGTTGGTTTCCCAATATTTGAGAATTTATAGAAGTGGAATTAGGTAAAACGGAGCCACGAGGGCCCCACAAGGCATCAGGGCGCCCCCCTGGGGCCGCGCCCTGTTTCCTTGTGGAGGCTTCGTGAACCTTCTGGCCTCCTCTCCGAGTCTCCAGGGTCTCTTTTGTCCAGAAAAAATCTCCAAAAATTTCGTGGCATTTGGACTTCGTTTGGTACTGATTTCCTGAAAAACCATAAACAAGCAGAAAACAGCAACTGGCACTGGGCACTAGGTTAATAGGTTAGTCCCAAAAAATGATATATAATTGCATATAATTGCATATAAAAACATCCAAGATTGATACTATAATAGCATGGAACAATCAAAAATTATAGATACGTTGGAGACGTATCAAGTAACGCCTTAAGCAAGATGACATGATGTAGACAAAGTAAACTCAAGCAATATGATTAAACCCCGTCGTTTTACTCTTAATAGAAACAATACAATACATGCCTCACTACCCCTTCTGTCACTGGGTGAGGACACCGCAAGATTGAACCCATCACAAAGCACCTCTCCCACTGAAGATAAATCAATCTTGTTGGCCAAACCAAACGGATAGATCGGAGAGAAATACAAAGCTATAACAGTCATGCATAATAAAGTTCAGAAAAGACTCAATTACTTTCAATGAATAATATGATCAAAAACCCACAATTCATCGGATCCCAACAAACACACCGCAAAAGAAGATTACATCGGATAGAACTCCAAGAAGATCGAGGAGAACATTGTATTGAAGATCAAAGAGAGAGAAGAAGCCATCTAGGTACTAGCTACAGACCCGTAGGTCTGTGGTGAACTACTCATGCATCATCGGAAGGGCAACAAGGTTGATGTAGAGGCCCTCCGTGATCGATTCCCCCTCCGGCAAAGTACCAGAAAAGGCCTCCAGATCGGATCGCGGAAGAACAGAAGCTTGCGACGGCGGAAAAGTTATTTTGGGTGGCTCTCTATTGGTTTGGGAATATATGTGAATTTATAAAGGTGGATTTAGGTCAAAAGGAGTTGCGTGGGGCCCACGAGCTCAAGGGGCGCGCCCTGTGAGCTCGTGGCTCTCACGTAGATCTTCTGGCCTCCTCCCGAACTTTCTAGGGTCCCTTCTGGTCCAGAAAAAATCATTTTAAAGGTTGTATTCCGTTTGGACTTTGTTTGGTATTGATTTTCTGAAAAGCCAAAAACAAGCAAAAAAAGGAACTGGCACTGGGTTAATAGGTTACTCCCAAAAAATGATATAAAATAGCATAAAAATGCATATAAAGCATCCAAGATTGATAATATAATAGCATGAAACAATCAAAAATTATAGATACGTTGGAGACGTATCAGATCCATGTACGAAAAGTATGTTAGCGTATGCCTCTCCCTCATTTTATATAATAAGTATCACGCATATCATATTCAATTGCCTATGGACAATCCTTCTCATTGTTCTACAAAAGCGCTCTCTACTAAAGCAATTAACTTTTATTATCTCTCAAAGTACTTCTAGTTTTATTCTCGGAAAGTAAAGTAGTTTTATTCTTGTTGTAGGTAAAGCAAACATTGGTGTGCGTAGAGTTGTATCGGTGGTCGATAGAACTTGAAGAGAATATAAATTCTACCTTTAGCTCATCATTGGGTTTGACACTCTTACTTATTGAAAAAGGCTACAAACGATCCCCTATACTTGTGGATTATTAGCGCGTCTGCTACGTCGGACTCGACAGGCCTACCCCACCACAAATTGCACCAAATCCACCAAACCCTTTGATGAGTGGATTTTATGCATACTTTTTAGAGTATATTCTAGTGCCAAAATCCCTCATATCATATCCATCTAGCACTTATTCATGTCTCCAATGCATAGTTTTCAGTATTTACTTGTTTTACCAAGTTTGTTGCTCATTTTTTATTTTTATTTACATTTTATTAGTTTTCCTTTATTTTGTGGTTTTTGTAGGTGTGTTGACATGTTCATGGACTTGGGACATCAAAAGAATCAAAGCTAGGGGTCAAACCGAAGAAGTTCCAGGAACTAGATCAAGGCCCTTTGGAGAGTTTGATGATTTGACATTTATCAAGGTGTCCAAAGTAAAAAATCCAAGCCCACAAACGCATCGGGATATTCTCTAACAATCCAATGAGCCCAAGAACGTCAAAATCGGAGTTTGTATCAAGAAATGGCGACCAAAATACGAAGCAGCTCCCGAAGTCCAAAGTGAAAGACGGCCTTCAATACGACCGGAGCTGCTCGTTTGAGCTCCGATTTCGTCCCCGTTTTCCCCTACGAGATCCTTGACGACCAAGGCTTGTTTGGGACGTGGATTTGTCTCCCCTTGAGCCCTTGGATGAAAGGGAGGAGGCTAGATCAACGGATGACACCCGAGGAGCACTCCTATAAGAAGACCTCCAACCCTAGCAGCCGGCTCATCTCATCTCCATCCTCCACAAGTTTCATCTATAGCCACCACACCTCAATTGTAGCAAACTCCACCATAGAGAAGGGCCAAAACAAGGAAGGGAGGAGGAGCCTCCCACGTCCGGCGCCGGCCGGAGGGCCGGTGCCCTCGTCCTCACCGCCGCCATGTCTCTCTCCATCTCCAACTTCGTGTTGGCTTGTAACTTGTCCCTCACCTCTATGTAATCCATCACCATGTTTGAGTAATTCATTAGTTCTTGGGGGAATAAGATGAACTCTAGTATGTGCTAGTAATGATTGTCTTGCGCGATATGATATCCTCTTTGCATGTTTATGTTAGTAGTCTTCATGACGTTGGGTGAAAAATTCGACCATCCAATGTGTGCCAATTTTGGATGGAAGGTTATTACTGTTGGCAAACCGTGTGCTTGCGGAGGTGGGTGAGTGACAGGCCCTATCTCCCTTCATAGCGGATCGTTGCAGCAGGGGGTAAAACAGAGACCACTTTGGCTGCGTCCACGGGGACCTTTTTCCCCTTAATCACCATCTGATAACCGGAGTGGGGAAGGACGGTGGTGGCGTATGTGATACGGAACTGCCACGTGTATGCACGTATCTGTACCGGCTCCGCCCACAAAGAGAAACATGTAAAGTGGCTTAGTATTTGTAGGACGAACGTGTAGTGATGATTCTGAATACCTCTAGAATGCCCTTATTACTCAAGCGCCGCTCCTTTATTTTACCCGCTGTTTTATTAACATTTTTACCTCTGCATAGTTATTTAGTTAAAGCCACCCTTATTTTCATTTCCACTAGCAAACGACAAATAGACTATTTCCAGATAACACTCTGGGTGTGAACCTAGCCACGTAAGTGACGATGTAGCTGCGGGGTTGGTAGTTATCAGTGCAACCACCGCTCCCTGTGGGATTGACATACTCTACTTATCGTGAATTGCAATAGCCTTGTGCCCTTGCAGGTCATCAAGCTTTTCTGGCGCCATTTCCGGGGAGAAAAAGCACTTGGTTATTAACTTCCCTCTCACACATAGTTTATTTTGTTAGTTGTTATTTATCTTTCAATTTTTCCCTTAAATCAAAAAGGAAAAAAAATGCTAAACATGTCTTCTGTGATGATTCTCCAAGAACATATGGAACTTGCTATGAAGGAAAAGAGATACAAGAGTCTACCATTTTTGGCTACCGATGAAGCAAAGTTGAAAGAATGGATTGACTGGTAAAAAAATTCACGTCCCTTATACTCCATTCATATCCGACATCATGCGAAGATTGTGGATCCAAAGAGCACCTATGATATCAATGTAAGTACAATATTGATCCTGTATTAGCAAGATATAATATTCTTGGTAAATCCAATGCTAGTGTGGAGGTCTTGCAATTTCTGCTTCTTGTGGGTGCTGATGAGGTTCTACATTATATACTGGATTTGGAGATAAGAGATGCTATCCTTGATACAATTTACATTGAGTTGCAACCTATCCATACTTTTTGCCTAGATAATTTCTGTGATAATGCATTAGTTGTCAATGAAGAAGAGCGGATTGCATCCGTTCCGGAAATAGAAAAACTCATGCAGGAACCGCAAGAGGATGAAGGAAAGGATGCAACTGTCGGACCCATGGAACCGGGGTATCCAGGCCCGTCTGCCTTTGGCCCAGGGCGCAACGCCTAGCGTGGGCCCAGCGGGCCGTCTCCACCGAGCTCTCACCAAGACCCCTCATGAGGGCCTGGCCTCCTGAGCCCCCCTCCTCAGGGAGTAGCAAGCAACGCTCAGCACCACCATCAACGGCCTCGCGAGGTCCTCTCACTAGGCGGCTTCCCGAGTGGCCTCGCGAGGCGGCTTTCCGAGGTGGCCTCCCGAGGCCCCCTCCCGCAGGCGCTCGAGACGACGGTTGCTCACCTTGCCGCGCGGCCTGGACCCGTTACGTGGGTGACGCACGCGGCGACGAGCGGCAACAGAAGCCGCGCCAGCAGGCACAGATGAAGATGGTTTCCTCTTTCGTGTTAAGGGAGCAGGGCCAGCTATCTACTCTCCAAAGCAACCCCAAGGGTTGCCCGATCGGCGAAGGAAGACCAAGACGACGGGCGCGCAGGGCGGAGGTCATCACCGAGCCCACCGGCGCGTCATGGATCATGCTTTGGCAGGCGAAGACCACCTTTAGTCAGGATAGCCTGAGCGCATGTCCCCTTTCAAAATCGCCAAGTGTGGCAACCCTTCCCGCCTAAGTTTCCAGGGGGAAGAGGACCATGGCTGATATAAAGGGCAGTGCTGCCTTTGTAGAGGAGACTCTTGAGACCCGATCGATTCCTTCATCTCCTACCTTGTACCTTGTACGCAAGAACTCTCTTGCCCTTGCAATCCCAACCACAAGCAGGAGTAGGGTCTTACACCGCAAGGTGGCCCGAACCTGGGTAAACCGCTGAGTCCTCGTTCCGTCCCTCGCTAGCGCGCTCTCGCCGTCGCCTCGCCGTCACTTAACCATGGTAGGAGGCGAAGTAGGTAGAACAAGCTCACCCCAGTGTTCGAACCTTTGGGTCCTCGGAGCCCGAGTTCCGACATTTGGCACGCCAGGTAGAGGTGCGCTACTGTTCTTCTGCTCCGCTCTCTGCTCCACCAACCCCATGGCCGACGCACGTCGCGAGCGCGCCGAGCGCAGGGCTGGCCGCGTGGCTCAGACGGAGCCGGTGGACCGCGGCAATCGCCGCCGTCCCGAAGCCGAAACCGCCGCCACCGACCCCGCTGCCCGTGAGCAGCAGGACTCCTCCCTGCACCCCCTCCGTGCGGGCGAACGGCCACACTGCCATGGCCTCCTCCCTCGCCCACCATGGGCCGCCGAACCAGCAGGCAGCGCTGCTCATGGAGCGTGAGCTGCTCCGCTACTGTCCGGCTGACACTGCCTACGACGCCTGGCTCGGTCGCATCGCTGAGCTCATCAACGTCGCCGGGGACGCTCCGGCACCTTCTCACTCGCTCCGCCCGCCGCCGTCTCGTGCTGGGGACCTGGCGCACGGCGCTCCCCCGCCGCCTCCTTTGCGCGACGAGCGCGCCGGGCCCCAGCGCAGCGCGCGGGCTCGTGAGCCGTCCCGAGGCGCATCCTCGCCAGACCGAGACGAGGCCAGCTGCCAGATCATCCGCCGCGCGCCCCCCGACGCGCGGGTGCTCCTCGAGCGGCTGCGCCAGCGCCAGGACCAGGCCGTTCAGGATGTCGCAGCGGCCGGGCATCAAAACCGTGCCGCCCTCGCTGGCGGCGTCCCCTCGAGCGGTGTGGGGTGACGTGCCTTCACCCGCGAGCTGCGTCGCGTGGTCTGGCCCACGAAGTTCAAGCCTGAGCTGCCTCCGCGCTACGACGGCACCCCCAACCCCACGGAGTTCCTCCAGCTCTACACGCTGAGCGTCAAGGCGGCGAACGGCGACGACAAGGTCATGGCGAACTGGTTCCCCATGGCCCTCAAGGACGGCCCGCGCTCCTGGCTCATGAACCTCCCGGAGGCTTCCATTTCATCGTGGGCCGAGCTCTGCAGCCAGTTCAACGCCAACTTCAAGGGCACACAGGACCGCTCCTTCACCATCATCGACCTGCGGCGTGTTCGACAGCGCCCAGACGAGACCCTCCGCAAGTACATCCAGCGCTTCAGCCAGGTGCGCAACGAGATCCCGCGCGCTTCCGACACGGCTGTCATCTCCGCGTTCTCCACCGGCATCACGGACATCAAGATGCGCGAGAAGCTCGCCATCAACGGTGAGCTCTACTCCATGCTCGAGCTGCTCGACCTCGCCGACAAGTGCGCCAAGGCTGAAGAAGGCCGCCTCTTCGTCCACAACGACCCCGACGCGGCGCTCGACGGCGCCAAGGCCAAGATCAAGTACGTCAAGCGCAAGAGGCCTGCCGTACTCGCGGCGGAGCCCGAGCAAAAGCGCGGCCGCGACCACGATGAGCCCAGGAAGGACAACCAGCCACTCTGTGCTTTTCACAACGTCCGCTCCCACAGCACCGAAGACTGTCAGGAGCTCAAGCTGCTCCGTGACGAGCGCCAGGGCCGCCGGGACGACCGCAATGGCCGCGGCGCCGGCCGCGGAGGTGGCCGCAGCGGCAGCAGCTGGGACAGCCGCAACAATAATGGTAGCTACCGCCAGGGCTGGCGCGATCAGCCTCGTGAGGCCGCCTGGCGCGACCAGCCTCGTGAGGCGAATCCTCAGGCCAATGCCACTCTCCCGCCGCCGCCACCGCCACCCCGAAGGAACGACGTCAACCAGCCTGACGAGGGCGCTGGGGGCTACCAGGAGCCTCGCGCGGTCGCCTGCATCCTCGGCGGGTCCCAAGCAACTCTCTCGCGAGGTGTATGCCGCCCTCCCGAGGCCAGAGGCTTCGCGGCCCCTCAAGTGGTCGCAGTACGCCATCACCTTCGACTCCAAGGACCACCCCAAGTCCACGGCCTCCGCAGGCGTGCTCCCCATGTTGTGCACTCCCACCATCAGCAACGTCGCGGTCACCAAGACCCTCATCGACGTGGGTGCCGGCCTCAACGTGCTCTCCGTCGAGACCTTCGAGACGCTCCAGGTGCCCTACGACCAGCTGATGCCGACCAGGCCCTTTTCCGGAGTGACCGATGGCTCCACCATTCTGCTAGGGCAAGTGCGCCTCCCCGTCACCTTCGGCACCCTCAAGAACTACCACACCGAGCTCATCGACTTCGACGTGGCACACATCGGCCTGCCTTATAACGCCATCTTGGGCTACCCAGCTCTCACCAAGTTCATGGCGGCCACCCATCACGCCTACAACATCCTCAAGATGCCCGGCTGCAGCGGCATCATCACCATCGCTTGCGACGAGAAGGACGCGGCTAGCACCCTCGAGCGTGCCTACAAGGCTGCTGCTGTCGCGCACCCGGCCGACGAGGACGCGGCCGAGCCTTCCGAGGCCGCGCCCGCGAAGAAGAAGCAGCTGTTCTCTCAGGACCGCGCCGAGACGAAGAAGGTGTCGGTGGACGGCAGCGGCTCCGGCCCTGCCTTCACCATCGGCACAGGCCTCCCTCCTGCATAGGAAAGCACGCTCGTCACCTTCCTTCGGGCAAACTCGGATGTTTTCGCCTGGAAAGCATCCGACTTGTCCGGTGTGCCGAGGGAGGTGATCGAGCACCACTTAGCGGTGTGCCCCAATGCACGCCCGGTCAAGCAGAAAGCACGGCGCCAGGCGCCAGAGAAGCAAGAGTTCATCGTCAATGAAGTTCAGAAGCTCCAAGAAGCCGGAGTCGTTCGTGAGGTGCGCCATCCCGAATGGCTCGCCAACCCAGTCATCGTCCCCAAGAAGGGCGGCAAGGAGCGCATGTGCGTCGACTTCACCAGCCTCAACCAGCTCTGCCCTCGTGACCCCTTCCAACTGCCGCGAATTGGCCAGGGCATTGGCCCCGCTTTCGGCAGCACGCGCATGCCCTTCGGGTTGAGGAACGCCGGCGCCTCTTTCCAGAGGCTGGCACCCTTCGCGCCAGGGCCTCGTGAGCCTCCTGCTCCTCGCGAGCTCCCGAGGCCTCGCGAGCCTCTGGCCCCGGAGGGGCGGACTCTCTCGGCGCGCCTCGCCAAGTGGTCTGACGTCCCTACAGCGCGGTTCTGCCAGGTGCGCCCAGCGCGTCGCCTCTTGCCGCGCCTCTCGAGCTTCGCTCCCGGAACCTTATACTTTTGGTTGCGTAATGAATTTTACTGATTTCGCCCTGATGAGTTATGTTACCTGCTTAATCGCCTGTTAAGTTCGATGTTGACCGGAGAGCGCCGCACGCTCGCGACCCCTCCCCTGACCGTTTTCGTGAGCGGGGGCTAGGCATGGCGCCTGTGCTTGGGTCCGTCCCTGCAGCGCCGCCAAATCCAAGTGACAGAGCTCTGGCTCGCGGGCCTACTCCCGCGCACGTCACCTCACCAAGGTCCTTGGTGCCTTATCTCCTCACACATGCAGCCCCTCAAGAGTCGAGCTGCGCGACGACCTCGCGGGCGGCCCCTCACGAGCCGGCCTCGCGAGGCGAAGATGCTTCGAACACCGAGCCTCGTGAGCACGCCTCGCGAGCTGCGTGAGCCCCTCATGAGCCGCGGCTCACCCGACACCGCTCTCCGCCAAAAGCTAAGTGTGACTGCCTCGCGAGGCGCCCTTACCATCACTCAAGCCCTCTCCCCTCGCGATCCCGTTGAGCGTTGCGTTTTTCTTATGCGTAAGCCGCTTGCACGCTAAAGGGGGGCCCCCTGAGCATCGCGCCTCAGGAGCCCTCACTAGCTCCCGGTGCCCATCACCTCCTGGCCTTGTCCCGGCATCGCGACCGGACATACCAGCGGCGGCTGAGGCCCGCCCGGGGGCTGGGTCCTAACGGCGTAGAGCGATGAGGCGAGCAAAAAAAAACCAAGCCTCACGAGAGGACTTCGGGAGAGAGTGCATACACCCCATGTCACAAAAGCACTAAGTTAAACATAGAAGATACTGTTTTCACGCCCCCGCGGGGCTACATCGGTTCAATGCAGGAAAATGAAAAGAAAGAAGGGGCCTAGGCGAGGCGCCGTCGCCCTCAAGACTCCAGCGCAGGGTGCCGCGCGCATCCCCAAGCAGGCGCTGCGGGCACGAGCGGATCGGTCACCGTGCGCGCAATCGCCGCCATCGGTTCCGGAATCCTCGCCGCGCGCGCCTAGTCGGAGTCCTCGTCCTCGCTCTTGATGCGGGGGGAGTCGCCGTCGCTTCCGCCCCCGCCGGAGGGGGCGACACCGTCGGAGGAGTCGTCCTCGCTGGAGGAGCCCCTGTAGCTGCCATCCTCGCTCTCCGCGTAGCACTCCAGGTGGCTACCGGAGAGCCCGAAGATCTTCACGAAGAGCGTGGCGGCCCCGTCGTACTTGAACTGGAGGACGTGCCCCCGCTTCACGCCACGGGCGAGGGTGAACGACTTCCACCCCTGCCTCAGGAACATGAAGCCCGAGGGGGTGAGCTCCGTCACCACCCAGGAGGGGCCGTTGCAGCAACCGTCGGCCTGCACCCACAGGCCCAAGGGCGCGCGGTCCGCCATCGCCGCCGCGAAGGAGTCCGGGAGCCGGAGACAGGTGCAGGGGCTGCGGTGCATGTTCACAATGAATTCACGAGCCACCTCCGCCGAGTGGCACCCCGCCTGAGGCGGCAGCGCGGCCGCTCCGCCGCGGCCGCCTCGGCCTTGCGTGCCTCGCCCGCCGCTCCCGCGAGCGGCGCCCCTTCCGCGACTGCTGGGCCCGGTGCCGGCAACCGTGGGGGAATGACCGCGCCCCCAGGGCGGGACCTGCGATGCGGCGGCGGAAGCATGGCCACGCCCTCTTCCCCTCGCCATTTTCGTGGTGGCTCTAGCAAGGAGACAGAGGAAGCTGGAAGAAGGAGAAGATGGGTGGGGGACTCCGGCCCTCCCCTCTCCCTCTTTATCTCGGCGCGGAACTCCCCTCGTCGCTCCGCCTTCTCCGGCGTTGGGAGTTGGAGCAATAGCAAGTATGAAGGAAGGCAATGATGGCCTCGCGCCGACCGCGCCAAGATTTATGTCAGCGCGGCGGTTACCGAGGCATCGTGGGGAAGTGGGGGCGTCCCCCGTCACATCGTGTGCCACGCGTCGCGCCTGGCTGCAGGCGGTTAGGGCCCGCGCCGTTTCGCCCCTCAGTAGGCGGGAACGTGCGCTCCGTGGGCCCGGGGGCTACTGTCGGGCCCGTGGAACCCGGGGTATCCAGGCCCGTCTGCCTTTGGCCCAGGGCGCAACGCCTGGCGTGGGCCCAGCGGGCCATCTCCACCGAGCTCTCACCCAGACCCCTCATGAGGACCTGGCCTCCTGAGGCCCCCTCCTCAGGGAGTAGCAAGCAACGCTCAGCACCACCATCAACGGCCTCGCGAGGTCCTCTCACTAGGCGGCTTCCCGAGTGGCCTCGCGAGGCGGCTTTCCGAGGTGGCCTCCCGAGGCCCCCTCCCGCAGGCGCTCCAGACGACGGTTGCTCGCCTTGCCGTGCGGCCTGGACCCATCACGTGGGTGACGCGCGCGGCGACGAGCGGCAACAGAAGCCGCGCCACCAGGCACGGATGAAGATGGTTTCCTCTTTCGTGTTAAGGGAGCAGGGCCAGCTATCTACTCTCCAAAGCAACCCCAAGTGTTGCCCGATCGGCGAAGGAAGACCAAGACGACGGGCGTGCAGGGCGGAGGTCATCACCGAGCCCACCGGCGCGTCATGGATCATGCTTTGGTAGGCGAAGACCACCTTTAGTCAGGATAGCCTGAGCGCATGTCCCCTTTCAAAATCGCCAAGTGTGGCAACCCTTCCCGCCTAAGTTTCTAGGGGGAAGAGGACCATGGCTGATATAAAGGGCAGTGCTGCCTTTGTAGAGGAGACTCTCAAGACCCGATCGATTCCTTCATCTCCTACCTTGTACCTTGTACGCAAGAACTCTCTTGCCCTTGCAATCCCGACCACAAGCAGGAGTAGGGTCTTACACCGCAAGGTGGCCCGAACCTGGGTAAACCGCTGAGTCCTTGTTCCGTCCCTCGCTAGCGCGCTCTCGCCATCGCCTCGCCATCGCTTAACCGTGGTAGGAGGCGAAGTAGGTAGAACAAGCTCACCCCAGTGTTCGAACCTTTGGGTCCCCGGAGCCCGACTTTCGACAGCAACCAATGAAGAGAAAACAGCCCCCAACGATGAATGGCTGCAAGAAGTGGTAAGAGATCATGAATTAAATATTTATGAAACTAACTTGCAGCAAGATAAGGGGGATCACAAAGAACAACTGAACTTGGACGAACAAGTGAGCTCACAAGAAGAATCTAGCAAGGAAGAGGAGGACGAACGGTTTTACCGCCTTCTCACAACTGTTAATTTTGATAGTGATTTCTTGCAATTATTTGAAGTGCTCACTGATGAACGTATGGCTACTATGGATGAGGCTATTAATAGATTTGTTGGATGAATGTGCATTTATGTTATGTTCCTCATATCCAGTTTCTTGCAGGAATTGTAATAATAAGAACCACTTGGAATTTCAGTGTGCGGATTCTCCTGACGAGGTCATGGCATGTTGCCACAGTGGTTGTGAGAGTGAATACGATGAGGAAACATTAGTATATGTTTTATGCGAAGGTGTCGGGATGCTGCTTAATGAAGTTAAACAGGTTCAAGCCAATCAAGAGAGTGCCATACTTACTGAGATGTATCGTGCGGTGACCATCATATTTAATTATATATTGTGGTAATAAGTATATTTGTGAATATGATGTGTTACAGGAAAAGGATGAAGAAGAAGAAGAAGAAGAAGAAGAAGAAGAAAAGCACGAGGAAGAGGAGTTCACGATAAAAGAAACCTCCAATATTTAGGAACAAGAGTATAGTGATAACTCTAATTTTAATGAATTAGATGCTGACAAACTTCCCATGCAGAAATGTCACCCTCAAGTTGAGGATGATAACTATCCTGTTAGCTCAAATGTCGAACTAGAGGAAGAATATACTCTTGATTTATCGATGCTAATGTCCAACTATGATTCTTTGGACTATTTTCTTATGCAGGGGAAACCATGAAGGAGTGTTGAATTATTCACTCCAAAGGAAGAATTTTATGAAGTGTTCCTCTACAATGGTAGCCAAGGTGACATATTAAAATTTATTCATAAGTCTCTAACCCTTGCATTGCAGAAGTACATGGAGACATGTCTTCCTACTCCGGTGCATCAGTTCTCGCTTGAGAGCGAGGACCTCTTCACATATACGATGCCGATGCACTGCAAGAGGGTACGACTCCGACCACACTTTGCTATGAGATGCTCCAAACAGTGGTCGGAGGAAAGTCCAACTACACACCGGGTCAATATCTCTTGGGATCCGGGTGGATATATGGAGCATCGAGGCCTAGCTATATGGCTCTAAAGAAAGCGCTATCGGGAGGCAGCCCGGAAGTAAGTAGGAGTCTTTACTAGTTTTGTGTCTTTTGAGTTTAGTTTGCATTCATATTTTTGCATCGGCACTTTGCATGAATTACTATCAAAGTTGTTTTGGTTAAGTCTTCATTAGGTGAAATTTTTGGTCTGCTCAAAATTTTATATGTGGAACAATTGCACTTTTGGATCTTCTTAATATTTGCCTAGTACAAGTGTTGGAACTAACCCCGCAGGAATTTTCAAAGAAAACAAAGTTCCAGACGAAACAAAGGAAAAGACGACGTATTATACGACCGCCCAAGGTCGTATGCATGGTCGTATCGAGCGAGGGAGGCACCAACAAAAACATCCAGAGGCAACAGAGCCAAAGACGGCATCACATACGAGCGCGTACGCTCGTATGAGCGCTCGTATGAAGCTTGGGCAGAAAGCGACCAGAGATCTAGAGCGCAAGACGGCGTTTGGAACAAGCGCGAGCGCTCATATGTGCGCTCGTATGGCTGGGTGCCAACGCCGTGTGCCACAACAGAGCAAAATACGGTGGAGTGTACGTCCGCAAGCGGTTGTACAAGCGCTCGTATGAAGGTTAGAAAATACCCATTTTGTTTATTTCTTCGAGCCAAGGTTAGTGGGTTATATTTTAGCCGTCGGTTTGCATCTTAACTTCAATTATTCACCCTTGAAGCCTCTTAACCAATAAACTTTATAGTTCTTCATGTTTTCTTTTATTTCCTTTGCCCGGTTTGGTATATGAATTCCGTTCGTATACCGAACCTTGTTCTTTTTATCTTGTGTGTTATTTTCGCAGAGGTTTGGACCTAGTGTCGTGACATGTATGGTATGGTGCCAACCGTATGCAAATCCACACAAGCCACTCGGTCACTTCGATTCAACAAAGTCTTCAACTACAAGTGACCAGTTCTACCAGACCATATCAAAAATGTTTGACGAAGCGTAGGTCCATATCCATTAAAGGAGAGGTTATTTGCACCTCATCGGTAAAAAGTTTTATTACCCTTGCTTATATTTAAGCTTGGGGAGATAACCACTTTCCCTACTCTCCTTTAATAAACTGTACATTCTCTTTTTATAATTTTCTTGAGACTAATTCTTGCAAAATTCTAAGGTTGGGAAAGTTATTTTTGCATGTGTAGAGTTTTGTGCAATGATCTCATTCGATGGATACTATGCAATCATGTGTCCCACTGTTTGATATGCTTGCTTAAGTATGATTGCTCTGTGTTTGTATAAGGGAATCACTTGCTCAAGTTAGGCCCCATATTACCAAGTTAATGTTTTTATGCACTTTGTTCAAGTTTTTGCTTAGCTTGAGAACAATCTTGTGATCCTCTGAAAGACATTGCTACAATCTCTACTTTTCAAAAAAAATGATGATGATGATGGTTAAATAAAAAAGTTTTACACTTGTTAGAATTGTTTTAAAAGAAAGAGTTATGGAGTAGCTTAACCCCATGGTGTTTGATATAATAGACTCAATAGCCCTTGTGAATAAAGTTGTCCAGAGGAACTTAGTTGAAGGTGAATGAGATTATGCCAAAATCTGTGTTGCAACACATGGCGCTTCAGATTCTCGCTGGTGCTATGGCCTTTCTACTCTATGCACGTGTACGTGTGTAAATGTGGCTTCGTCACCTCTCTTGATGTTACGCTGAGAACTCCGCTGGCCAATGAACGATCCACCAGAGTTTCAGCTCAGATTTTGGCTATGAGTTTGTTAACGTTCGAAGTGGCAACACTGCAGCGAATATTATTTGGCTTTCTCTTGAGTGTGTATGTGGTAATAAATGAGTACTGATCACAAGAGCTTGAAAGAGACAACATATTGGTCCATAGTACTCAAACTTAAGCCACTGCGAAACCCAAGCATGATCATTTCTTTGGCATGATCCCGTCACCTGACAATAAAAGTTTCAGCAAACAATGATTGAAATAAGTGCCTGAGAGCCTTGAGTTGGGAATGTTAGTGGGCATGAATGAAAAACTCCATATCTTGACTTTTTGACAACTCCCTGTGCTCAAGTTTGTTTAAAAAGAAAAACAACAAAAATAAATGAATAAGCTAATAAGTAAGAGGATCCAAGTATTTGTTTTCATGCTAGATTAAACTTTGACAAGGAGCATAGAATTTTTTTACTAAAGCTCTAGTGGTTTGGTGATCAAAATAAATATTATCTAGCTAAGCATGTGCTACCTTGTACAAATATGTTCTATCTTGCTTATAGCTTGCAGACAAGACAAGGATACGCCTTTGGGGCAATTATCTTTATTGATGAGCTAGATGGATCAACTTTGGTTTATCAACCCTTTTGCTCGAGGACGAGCAAGGTTTAAGCTTGGGGATGTTGATGAGTGGATTTTATGCATACTTTTTAGAGTATATTCTAGTGCGAAAATCCCTCATATTATATCCATCTAGCACTTATTCATGTCTCCAATGCATATTTTTCGGTATTTACTTGTTTTACCAAGTTGTTGCGCACTTTTTATTTTTATTTAGTTTTTACTAGTTTTCCTTTCTTGTGGTCTTTGTAGGTGTGTTGACATGTTCATGGACTTGGGACATCAAAAGAATCAAGCTACGGGTCAAACTGGAGAAGTTCCAGGCACCAGATCAAGGCCCTTTGAAAAGTTTGATGATTTTAGATTTATCAAAGTGTCCAAAATAAAGATCCAAGGTCACAAATGCATCGGTATTTTTGCTAGCAATCCAACGAGCCTAAGAACGTCAGAATCGGAGTTTGGATGAAGAAATGGCGACTAAAATACGAAGCAACTCCCGAAGTCCACAGTGAAAGACGGCCTTCCATACGACCGAAGCCGCTCGTTTGAGCACTCATTTGAGCTCCAGATAGCCACAAAAATTGGCCAGAACTTTCCAAATTTTGCTCCGATTTCGTTCCCATTTTTCCCTACAAGATCCTTGATGACCAAGGCTTGTTTGGGACGTGGATTTGGCTCCCCTTGAGCCCTTGGATGAAAGGGAGGAGGCTAGATAACCGGATGACACCTGAGGAGCACTCCTATAAGAAGACCTCCAACCCTAGTCGCCGGCTCATCTCATCTCCATCCTTCACAAGTTTCATCTACAGCCACCACACCTCCATTGCAGCAAACTCCACCATAGAGAAGGGCCAAGACAAGGAAGGGAGAAGGGAGGAGGCGCCTCCCACGTCCGGTGCCGGCCGGAGGGCCGGTGCCCTCGTCCTCACCGCTGCCAGGTCTCTCTCCATCTCCAACTTTGTGTTGGCTTGTAACTTGTCCCTCACCTCTATGTACTCCATCACCATGTTTGAGTAATTCATTAGTTCTTGGGGGAATAAGATGAACTCTAGTATGTGCTAGTACCGATTGTCTTGCGCGATATGACATCCTCTTTGCATGTTTATGTTAGTAGTCTTCTTGGCGTTGGGTGAAGTCGACCATCCAATGTGTGCCAATTTTGGACGGAAGGTTATTACTGTTGGCGAACCATGTGCTTGCGGAGGTGGGTGAGTGACAGGCCCCATCTCCCTTCATAGCGGATCATTGTAGCATGGGGTAAAATGGAGACCACTTTGGCTGCGTCCACGGGGACCTTTTTCCCCTTAATCACCGTCTGATAACCGGAGTGGGGAAGGACTGTGGTGGCGTATGTGATACGGGGCTGCCGCATGTATGCACGTATCTGTACCGGCTCCGCCCACAAAGAGAAACATGTAAAGTGGCTTAGTATTTGTAGAACGAACGTGTAGTGATGATTCCGAATACCTCGAGAATGCCCTTATTACTCATGTGCAGCTCCTTTGTTTTACCCGCTGTTTTGTTTACGTTTTTACCTCCACGTAGTTATTTAGTTAAAACCACCCTTATTATCATTTCCGCTAGCAACCCACGAATAGACTATTTCCACATAATGCTCTGGGTGTGAACGTAGCCACGTAAGTGACGACGTAGCTGTGGGGTTGGTAGTTATCAGTGCAACGACCGCTCCTTGTGGGATCGACATACTCTACTTACCGCGAATTGCAATAGCCCTATGCCCTTGCAGGTCATCACCCTTCCCTCTCCTCCCGCGTCCCTCCACCCTTTCCTGCATCTGAGCCCTCGCCATCCGCCACCCTTGCTCCCCATCCTCGCCGCCGGTCCCAATGCGCCGCCCTAGATGTCGTCTAGTCCATCCTCGACCGCCGCGACCGAGGCTGCATCCGCCTCATCCATCGGTGTCCCGTCCTCGGCTTTGTCGTGCAAGCCGGAGAACATCGCCCGGAGGGACCAGCGACGGAGGCAGCGAGAGAGAGAAGTGACAGCGTCGCATGGAGCGGATGCGGACATCGATGAGCAGCTTCCCCAACCCCCACCGCGCCTGGGACCCCGCACCCCATCTATCCAGCTGCCGACAAGGATCACGGCGTCAGACCAGGTTGGGACAGAGGAGGATCCGATGGCCGGTTGGGGCATTCCGAAGAGCTTTCCGCCCATGTAGATGCCGCCGGTGGGCGTCTATCACTCGCAGCGGCTCGTTCGGGCGCGGACAAGCACGGCCACTGGCAGCGCCCAGGCTGCCCACGACCTTTTCGAGTAATGGCACAACAAGACTCGGTATGTTCTTGTTGCTCCTGTCCGATCAAGTTTGCATACGCCATGTTCAATGTTTTGCATAGACCGCTAGTTCATTTAGGACATGATCCATGCTTGGAAACCATGATCATTTAGGAGTTTATCATGTCGGACATGATCAATGATAATCAAGATCCAACCCAAATGCACTATGAGTTGGGGGATCCAACTTGCCCTTCATTTGAAGTTGGGACAACATCAAATCCCAATCCGAGCAAGAAGAAAAAGAAGCCAAAGACGGCAAAGACTAGAGGTCTGGCATTCTCGACTTTTGAGGATATCTTGTTGGTCAAATCTTGGTTGGCCACAAAAATGGACCCAATATGCGGCAAGAAGCAAAAGGGGAACAAGTATTGGGAGAAGATTTGGAAGGAATACCATTAACAAAAGCAATATGTGGAGCCGCATCCTATTGTCACCAACCGCAATGTGGCATCTCTCCAACATCGATGGGGCGGTCATTCAAGGGGAAGTGAACAAGTATGTCGGCTACTATTCACAAGTGCTTGGCCGCCCTCAAAGTGGGATGGGAGCGGCAACTCATGTAAGCTAAATTACTTCATCTTGTCATCATTTGCATATGCTTGTTTTTGTTGCATTCTCATGCTCATACATATTTTTTTTGCTAGAAGATGGTGGCGGCCACTATGTATCAAGAAACGTAGAAGAAGCCATTTGGTTTTAGCCATTCTTGGGTGATAGTGAATGGCAAACCAAAGTGTACACAACTTGTGGCCGATCTCAAGGCCGGCAAGAAGAGGAATGATGGCTCAAGTTCCCACCAATCAATTGGGTTGGACGAAGAAGAGGAAGATGTTGTAGTGGAGAATGGAAGAGCCACCATTGCAAAGGATAACTGGCAAGTGATGGGAAAAAAGTGGGAGAAGGCAAGGGGCCCCCGTGATGCCGTGGCTACAAAAATTTCCTCCACATGGACATGCATTTTTCGGTTAGGGAGAACAAGAAAGAGAAGAGGTACAAGCTCATGTTGGATGCGCGGAAGGAGGGGATGGATTGGGACCGAAAGAGGGCGGAGAAGAAGCTAGAAATTGAGAGGCAGAAGATCGAGTTGGAGAAGAAAGAGGCGGCGATCAAATGGGAGCTCGAGATAGCCAAGACATTTTGAGAGATTGAGCTTGAGAAGGAGAGGATGCAAATCGCACGGGACGCGGAGGATGCGGAGATAATGTTGGCGGACGAAAGCCTCTAGGATGAGCATGCAAAGAAGTGGCTTGTGGGGATGAAGAAGGAGATCAACAACCGTAGGGAGTACGAGACGATGAGGGCGGCTATGGCAGCAGCGAAGCAGGCGGCAAGGATGCAGGCGGAGCAGGAGGCAAGGATGGCCGTAGAGCAAGCGGCATGGATGGCGTCCGGCAAGTGATCCGTCACGCTCGGACGATTTCATTTTCGCATGTCCGGATTGTTGAACTATGATTTGTTTTCTTTGTCGTATTTGTTTCCAACTATTGAATTGGGATGATTTGTATCATATGATCGACGTGCATGGATTGCATGGATTTAAGGATCCGCATTTGAGATGTGTGGATGTGCGGCAGCCCAAATAAGGGGCCGCCGCGCTCTCCCAAGTCCGGCTGGAGATGCTCTTATGTTCTGAGCCCTACTCAAACTGTCCGCTTGAACATTTAGATGGAGAAGTAGGGGGTCCGGTCGTAGATGCTTCTATAGTCCACGCAAGTATTGCCACATCTCTTGATCTAGATAAATGATACAAATTAGCCGAACGTACCCCATGTGCACATCCATGCGCAGATGCGCTCGTTGTGTAGTTTGGTCAAATGGCTCTCTCACATGGCGTGAGGAATGATCTGTTTTGTCCCATGTGAAGACGAACGGTCGATTGGTTTGCAGAATTCATGTTAGCACATTGTTTTCCAAGAATTTTTTGTCTATACACAACTCCTTCTATTCTCTTCAATTTCTTGGGTTTAGGGATATCCATTCATCCTTCGTCACATGTCATTATTTTTAACTAGCAAAGAGCCCGTGCGTTGCAACAACAGAAAAAAAAAAGATATCATACGCCCTTAAGGGCCTTAAGGGCATCTCCAACGCCGACCCTCAAACCGCCCGAATACGTCCGAACCGCGCTGTCTGGACTGTGGAAGCCATCCAGCGTGGTCCTGTATCGATCCGTGGCGCGGCCCGGACGTACTTTCTCCCGCAAACCGGAGACAAACGTGGGGGGCTTTGCGGGCGTCCGTACAACACCCGAACGCCCCACCCGCTCCTCCCGCGCTTTCCTTCCGATGCACGCGCCGCTTACCGCGCCGCATTCATGTCGGCCTAGAGCACGCAGCGGCCGGCATTGATGTTGTGATGTGACCGGAGGGAGGGCGGCGCTAACCGACGCGACCTCTCGGGAGCCACTGCTTCAATGCAGACGCAGCTTCCCGAGGAACCAACTCTGGTCGCTGCGCCGCATTGAAGCGGCTGACCGGCCCTTCGCATGGCCTGGCCGTGGCTATATAAGCCGCGCTCCGGTGACGTCCACATCGCAATCTATCCTCTCTTCCTCCTCCTCCTCCCATCTTCCTCCACAACTCCGGCGATGGGCAAGTCATGGGCCTCAGCGCCGGCAGGCGGCGGTTCCGGGATGGGCTCCGGCAGATCATGGCGATGCCGCCCTCAAACTCCAGGGCGGTCGTCCTCATCAGCGGGCGGCTCCTCGACGAAGGCGGAGATCGTCAGCTGCTCCAGCGACGAGGAGGACCAGCCGCCGCCGCAGCAGCAGCAGTCCGTGCCGGCGGTGGCGGGCCAGGTGTGCGCCGCCATTGATGCGGAGTACGAGGAGCAGATGGAGCTGATGCTCCGTCGCTTCGTGCTCCACCAGAATGGCCCGGCTCCGCCACCGGGGACGCTCCTCCCCGTGAAGCTGGAGCCGGCATCCCCTCTGCGCTCTCCGCCGCGCAACCACAGCGTACAAATCAGACGCCGCGTGAAGGAAGAGCGCCTCTCGCCGCCGCCCCGGCGCGTCAGGAGGAGCGGCTCTCGCCGCTGCCGCCCCGGTTCGTCAAGAAGGAGCGGTTCTCTCCGCTGCCCCGACGCGTCAAGGAGGAGCGCCGCGCACCGCCGCCCCAGCCCAATGCGATCACGGCGAAGGCGTGCGGTCGCATTCTCCACTACCTCGGCATAGACGAGGGGGGATGGCAGCTGTTCGTCATCCCGGAGCGCCATGACGGCGTAGGAGTACGCCAACAGGGAGCAGCGCCGGCGGGACAGGCGCAGCGCGGCACGCCGGTCCAAGTTCGCGGACTCCGACGTCCCGCCACCACACATCACGGCGGACCTGGAACTGGCGTACACCTGGGTCCTGGACCGCTCCGTGATGACGTCGGAGACGGCCAAGCGCACCGTCTTCGCCGCCTTGACGTGGAGATGGCCAAGTACGGCGAGGAATGATCTCTTAGCGAGATCGCCGCCGCCAACGCTGGCTCCTCCAAAGACCGCTGCCCTCTCCCTCAGCCCACATCCTCGGTGGCCCCGGCCGCACTGCGCACGGCGCAGGAGGAAGCGGAGAGGATCATCCGCGAGCGTCAGGCGGATGCCGGGAAGCCCTGTTGCAACAGCAGCACCTTTCGTCGTCCGAAGCCCGATTCCGACGACTCCGACACCGGATCAGGCGACGATGATGGAGAAGGAGCCGCCGGCCAGCCCGGCATGGCCTACAAGGTCATCGTCAAGTATAGGGTATTTTAGGGCTTTTATTTTAAGGTTTTTAGTTCACCGGACGAAATACCGTCCGGTTTTATGTACAAATTATCCTAGTTTCAATGAAATCCGCTGTGTTTATATCAACTTTCGCCCCGGTTTGCACAAATTTCGTCCGGTTGGTTCCAATTGTTGTTGAAATGTATGCGGGCTGCGTTGGATGGCGGCCTGCCGCATCCGTGTCCGCGGACTGGCCCCCCCTGTCTGCGGACGGATGCGGGAGGAAATTTGCGGGTCGCCGTTGGAGACGCCCTAACTCAATAACCATGACTCAAGACCCAATAGGTCCATGTGCATCCCATCTGTGTTATCGCTAATCCTCCTTCCCACCCTCGCCGACGATGGCCTCAGTGCTCACACAATTACAACGCGTTTGAATGTGGTCAATCCTAAGGTGTGTCTCTCTCTCGGCATAAGATGCTAAATCTTCTTTCTTTTTCTTGCGAGGTTTTGCCGAGGCGTGCATACGTGGTTATAGATGGTTTCTTTCGTCTCCAATCTGGTTTTGCTGAGGTGTTCATTTCCAATCCAGATCTACACCGGTCGAAAGAAAGACGGATCATGTGCTATGGTTAAGGTTGCACCCATAATAACATTTTAAAAATGGTTAACATGTAAAACAACATCATATTTAGATTCAAGACATTTTTCTAATAAAATTTCATGTATAAGATGTCAAAATTGGAGTGGGTAATTGAATTTGCCCAAAATAACTAAATATATAACGTTATTTTCTAGATGGATTGTGGGTTGATTAATTGAAATATCAGGGGGTTTTGACAAAAAGCGAAACGTTTCCTAGACTCGCTTAAAATGGGACCGCAAGTTGATTAACCGAAATATCAGGGGGGTTTCTGCAAAAAGCGAAACGTTTTCCTAGACTCACTTAAAACAGGACCGCAGGTTGATTTCGAGATACAGCAGGGGGTTTTTTGCAAAAAAACGTGATGAAGAAACGTTTCTCCCTTTATTAGTAGGTATAGATTAGTTTTTCTAGCTACATATTAGCAAAGATTGTTAAACATAGTAATAACATATTCTTAGATGAAAAGCATATGCCAATATAATCTTTGTATGAAATATCTAAATATGTCACATATGAACCAGAAAAAAATTCTCTAATGCATTTTAGAAAAGATGTCTTGGTAAGAAAAACCAATACCCTGTATGTTGCTTGTTTGGTTAGTGGAGATGATTGAGATTGATGTTGTTGTGTGAGTTGGCAATGTGAGGATCAAGTGTTATGCCCTGGACTTTGGAAGGTGACACGGCGGCGTCACATCGGGTGGGTGGTCGGTGTGCGAATCTGTCTCGATCACGCGTCGGTGCTTCTTGCAGGTGGTGGCTTGACGACATGAAGAGGCGCCTTGTTGCTGCTTGTGGTGGTTGGCATGATGGACGACGGCGGTGACAACCTGCTCGGCATGCGCATCCCGACTTCGATGTGGTGGTTGGTCGGATGGTGCTCTGGGTGGTCGTTGGTTTGCTCCAGGTGAAATATTAGCTTGACCACGGTCAATGCCGGTGGCGGCAGCGGCCTCGGACATTGTTTCCCTCCTTGGAGGCATTGTCCTGGAGCACCAACCTCTTGCTGCCCCATCTCGGGCTCTCCGGGTGAAAACCTAGCTCCAACCCTGACCGAAGCGGGAGATGGCGACGTCTTCGTCACTCCCTTCTTGGGGGTGTTGCCTTTGGAGGCTCAACACTTTGTCTACCGTTTTGGTGCTTTGCGATGTTGGTTTGTCTCGTCGGATGGGACGGTGGAAGTTGAGGCAGCGACCTCGAGTTTGCTGTTGATGTCGGGGTGGTGTTCCCGGGCGACGGTGCACTGGCGACCCTATGAGGTGGGGTCCGGGCTCGACATGGTGTGGGTGGTGATCCGGTGCATCATGGGGGCAGGATTCGTCGGCCCGACGGTGGCAACTTCTGAGGATGGTTCTTGTTGTATGTCGGGGTGGCGGCCTCGGGTTTGGCGTGGCGGCCCAGGTCTAAAGGCGGATGTTTATGTGCAACTTGGGATGCGGTTGTCTGGGTAGTGTCGCGTTGCGGTTTGCGTGCGAATGGTCGATGTCAGGGCAGAGGCCGCAGAAGGTGGTGTTGGCGGCTTACGCAGGGCATGGCAGCTAGGTGGATGTCGGGGTGGCGGCCCCGGGTATGTGTTGGTCGTCAATGTGTCTCGTGCTGAGACAATGTGGGTTTCTCGTGGCACGCTATATTCACCGCCGAGGTTGGGGCGCCCCAGCCCTGCGTGATGAGGGCTTTCGATTATCAATCTTTCATATCTTTAGAACCAAAAGTCCAAATTAAATTTCGTTTCCATATTCATGTGTTTCTTGTGACGAGGGCTTTCAAATGAGATCCATTTTAGATATGTTTTGACGAGTTTTTTTTTTAATTTCATTAAGTTTCAACTTCTGAAACTTGGTACAAGCGACGATAAAAATCGTGAGTTTCAATCCTACGACCGAAAAAAAAGTATTAACTTCTGAAACTTGATACGAGCGGCCGACAAAATCACAAGTTTCAGAACCTGCGACCAACAAAAATGTAAGTTTTAAAAACCGAAACTTAAAACTGTACCCTCGTGCGAGATCCAACGACTTTGTGGATCACGAGTCAATCAGGCGGCCGGCATGGCCGGGCAGGTGCGTGCCCTATTTTTACCAACAAGCTATTGAAGATGTGGCAAGTAATTACGAAGGTCGGATCATATGGGCTGGTTGGCGTAATCACTACATCTCGCTGTATGGACTTCATATCTTGTCAGTGCAAGCTAAGCTGAAGTGGATATGCGATGTGCGTATGCTGAAAGGAAAATAAAAAATGGGATCGATATTTGGTGACGATGTCATCGCAGAAGAGAGAAACTTCTATGCATGAATGGTCCTATATATTATTAACTACCTCGACAGAGCATACTATTATCATCCAATTATTAATTTGACATCTTTGGTTTCAGTTAGTAGTTCAGAAGTCTATTCCTGGCATCAAGTGCTGTGCAGCCGCTCTCCGATGAATGAAGCCCAACGGTATTTGGGGCCAACTCAACACCATAAAACATACTACAAGTCGCATCTCACATTTCGCGTTGACACAATCTGAACTCCCATGAAACTGACAAAAGGAACTATATGCTTAATATTGCAATACAATTCATTGTCTTTTGTCATTTTATAATGCGCATACAGATAGACGGTTACATTTTCACATGCTTTTTTTATACAGGCTGGCATGTAATAGTATGCCCCACAACCATGTTTGTTTTCATTACTAAGCAAAGTGTAAATTGCAATTTGAAGGAGTATGGCGTTTTGGTGACCGAGCTCCATGGAGCCCTTTATTTTTGAAAAATTCAAAATTCAAACTTTTTGATTTCAAAAAAATCTGAAAAAAATTATGCAACTATACAAGGATGAAATGTATATGTGTGTAAAAATTCAGGATGAAATACCTTGAAATGTGACCTGTACAAAAAAGACAAATTTCTGGACTTTGAGAATGAATAATATCATGTGTTAAAAAGCCCCGGATATGTTTTTTTTTTTTGCACAGTCCTCATTTCAACATATTTTATCCTGAAAATTTACACACATGTACATTATGCCTCCATGTATATCTGTATTTTTTTCAGATTTTTTTTGAAATATGAAAATATGAATTTTGACGAATTTTGAATTTTGCAAAAGGAGGCCTCCATGGAGCTCGGCCTCCAAAAGCAATTTTCGAATTTGAAGTACTTATATATATTTATTGCGCCGTGCGAATAATTTGAACCAGATCGGATCTTCTACGAGTCACTGAACAATATTAGGCATGAATACTCCAACTTTAGTTAAAATTAAAGTCACATGTCATCGTAAAAGATGAGACCCACACGATTTCTTTGTGTGGGAGTGGGGGCAAAATTCAAAGTACATAGTAGTAATTTGGAAATAAAAGCACATCAGACGGGTCTTGTCAAAAGCTTCATTTTTTCTAGAGGAATTGTGAAAAGCTTCATCACATCTGCGAACAAGAAATGGCACTCCCCATTTCTTGCACCAAGCGACATGACCCTTTTCTTATAGTATGCCCTACAACCCTATTTGTTTTCATTACTAAGCAAAAAATAGGTGGATGTTGCTCATTTCTTTGGTGCTCATATCGCTTGGTGCTCATATTATTTTTAGAGGAATTGTGAAAAGCTTCATCACGTCTGCCATGTGTTTTTCAATAGAAGTACACATATTAATGGCACTCCCTATTTCTTTGCTCTTTTCGTTGGATGTTGCGTTAGCATGCAATAAATTCATGGTCTATAGAGGTGGTTTGGAATTTGGAGTACTTAAATGCAGGAGACCTATACTCTCCTCCGATTTTGGTATGGCTATTCAATTTCTTCTCTCATTTGACTTCACAGTATCGTTTCACAACTACACCCTTCGGGCAATACATTATTACTTACAAGTATTGGACGATATTTGGTCTGATGCCATTTGAAAGAAGGCAACTCAACCTGGTCAAAAGAAAGAATTGCTATACATGTTTATGCATACATTCTATTCGAGGAATTTTAGAAAAACGATGGTTTAAAAACCCCAAAAAGGTACTACAAGTGAATTCTATAGTTCACCAGTCTGTTGTATCTTTCATATCACTGTGCAATACATTGTAAAAATGTTTCAAGCACCATGAGATAACAACACATCAAAGCACTTTGATGTTGAATGCAGAGGTTAAACTTTTGCAGAGTCCATCACTAAGAGCTTCTTTGTTATCCCTCATCCCCATCTTTCATGGGCATCCAGATTAGCCTTACGTCACATGATGAGGAGACAAGTAAATTCACATCTATGTACCTGCTCTAACACGGGCATTAAACAAATCTAAATGTAGTGTAAAGAGAAGATACTTTCAAAAGAAATGGATAAGCTAGAAAGAGTGCTCCTTCTGCCATTTAGCTAAAAAAACAATTTCTTATCCCTTCACGGACCTCCAACAAAACCGAAGTGAGACAGAATCAATATCTGGCAAGCCTACTCATTAGGTACTAAAAAGGGTAAAAACTCATTGCATGGTAATTAAAATGGGTTAGTGGACAATGCACAACTCCCGTGATTGCACAGTGTTAGGATAAATACACCATGCAAAATTACATACGACACTGAGGCATGATATTTGTTAGTAACAAGGTTCACGAAGATCGGCTACATTCTCGGGGCAATGACTACAAACGCTCCTCTCAAAGATACTGCAACACTGGTCGTTCGGGCGCCGACAAATGCCGCCGGCTCCCATGCGTACCTATTGCTATCAAGTCATCATGGGTTACAAGATTTGGTGCTCCCTCATTATATAAGAGGCCTAGAATACAATGTGTCCGACTCAAACATGACTCGTACCTATCCACACCAATTACAACTCCAAGTCCGCGTAACCCCACACGTACTAATATTCAAGAAAAATATAACAAACTCCACTTTCCAGAATATTCTCCCCCACTTAGAAGTTATCCATGCGTTGAATCTCCATGTACACTGCACTTGGGTTGTGTTCTTTGTAGCTAAAGGAGAGCTACTCGACGGGTCTAACTTGGCCTCAGACGTGCCACCACTATGGGACTCCACGACTACTATTCTTGCAGCTCCGCTCTCCATGTCTCCACCTACAATAGTGCCCCCTTGCTGTAGGAGAACGCATTACGCAACCACAAAAATGTATGCACATGATCATCCCAAGATCACTATGAGGTTACATGTAATGTTCATCTCACCAATGTTTCCACGCAGCCGAAGGAGAGTTGGTGTAGCGTGACAATTCCCGAAGTTAGGTTATACCTCGCAACCGCAAGAATTTCTCCAGGACAATCCATTGATCTAGTGTAGAAGAAAATGACACCTCCGAGGTATCTACATGTACGGATCTAGATGTATGGCAGCACTCCGTGGACCAGAACAAAGAACGACCAGAAGAACTAGAGGGAGAAGTGCAGCCTAGTGGCGTACCGTCTAGATCAAGTTTAAACTAGAGAGAGATCGAGGCGTAGAGCGGCTGGGGGGGGGGGGACCTCTAGGTGGTGCCCACCACATATATATAGGTGGAGGCCAAGGGGGTGGCCTACATGGGGACGGGGCCCCCCCTTGGTTCGGTCGACTTGGTAGAGGATGTAACACCCCCATGTATTAGCTACAGTGATAACATTTTGATAATGCCAAGTCAGCATGTTTGATAGTGCTTAATCATCATTTGCATCATATCTCATTTCAAATTCCAAATCAAATTGAAATTCAAATTTAAAGTGAAAATAAAAGTTGTTCCAATTTGGAAACAAAAATGTTCATTAAATAGCAAATAATCCATAACTAATTATGTTAAGAAAAACAACATCACCTAAAATACCTAGATGACTCTAACATCATCAAAACAGTACCAAACAGCATTATTTAATACCATTTTATTTCAATAAAATTTAAATGAAATCATTTGCTCACCAAACCTTTTTCTAGCAGTGCCAAATATTGCATATTATTTATTGGTCCAAGTCACATATTTTACTAAACTCAATTTGTGCCTAAACTATTTACTAAACAGAAACTAAAAAGGAAAAACTGAAAAGAAAACAAAGAAAAAGAAAAAGGCCGCGCTACTGGGCCTAAGTCAAACCGCCAGGCCCAGCCCACCTCGTCCTCCTCCTTATTACTGCTCCTCCTCGGTCGCGCGTCCGACCGTGCCCGTCGCCGGCGAGCCGTTCCCGCCGCGCCCTCCTCGCCGACCACGCCGCTACAGGGCGGAGAGGATAAGAACGCCACCCCAGCAACCCTAGCCGTCCCCCCCTCAGATCTTTTCCTCTCGCCCTCTCTCTCTCGAGCTCGCCCGAGAGCCCACTCCGCCGTCGCCGTCGATCTCGCGGTCCCCGTCGTCTCCTCGCCTCGCCCTTGTGCCCAATCGAGCCGCCACCCTCGACTACGTCCTCTGCGTCGACCAAAACGAGCCGGGAGCCCCCACCGCGAGCGCTGCTTCTTCTTCTTCCTCCTCGAGCTTCTTCTTCTCCGTCGCCGATTCACTGCCGACGAGCCTCCCCAAGCAGGCTTGAGCACACCTGCAGGCTCACTGTAAGCGCGCACGTCTTTCCCCTCTCTCTCCCGAGCGTTTCCGTCACCGTAGCCGCCGCTTCCGTCGCCGCCCGAACACCTCGCCGTCGACGACCTCGTAGTCGTGCCCACGCTCGCCGTCATGCTCAAACGAGCACGGGTTTGTGCTCAGCACGTCTGTGCGAGCCCAACGCGCCCAACCACGCGCTCTGCCGAGCCCTGCATCGCCGATTCCGACCACGGCCGAAGTCCGGCGCCGCCCGTGAGCTCGCCGTCGTCGACTCCGGTCGACTCCAGCGACGAGACCGCCATCATTCGACGCGCCTCACTCCCAGCTTTCGAACGCACCTATCCTCGAGCCGAATGGCCGCCGGAGTGCGGATTCCGGCGACATCCCGTGCGCGCCGCTGCGAAATTCGGTCGCCGGAGTAACTCCGGCGACGTCGCCGACGACGTTCGACGTGGCGCCACCTGGCCCACCCCTGTGACACTGACTGGTGGGTCCGCGGGCCCAGTTGACCGAGTCAACTCGGCTGACTGGGCACCTGTGTCACTGACACGCGGGTCCCACCCCGTTTAAATGATTTTAAATAAATAAAAATACTAATTAATCTGTTAATTAACTCTGTTAATTAAATCAGTCATTGACATGTGGGGTCCACCCGCTAATTAACTCGGATTAGTTTAAATTTAATCCTAATTAGTTCTCTGTCACTGACCAGTGGGTCCCACTGGTCAGGTTTGACTCTGGTCAGCCTGAGTTGACCGCTGGCGTCACTGTGACGTCATGCTGACGTCACCATTTACTGTTTCGAATAATTCGAAATTATATAATTTAAATAATTCCAGAAATTCCAGAAAAATGTTTAAAACTTTGAAAAATCATATAAAATAAACCGTAACTAGGATGAAAATAATTTATATATGAGAAACGATCAGAAAAATATGAAGAATCCGAATATGTGATCAAAATGCTTGACCATCACTCCTATCTAGATGAACATGGGACTTTTTGCCCATATTCGATAGATGAATAGTGCATAACCCTGATAGAATAAATCCAAATAAATTCCTAAATTATCTAAAGCAGTTAGTTAGGCAATATATCACCTCTGCATATCATTTAGGCATGTCATGCATCGCTGTTGCATTATTGCCGTGTATTTATTGTTTCTTCCCCCTCCTTCTCTCCCGATAGCCCCCGAGACTGCCGACGACACTGCAGTGTACAACGACGTCGCCGACGACCAGACCCCTTCAGCTGAGCTTCCAGGCAAGCAAAACCCCCTTGATCATAAGATATCGTCCATTCCTTTCTCTCTTATGCTTGCATTAGAATTGCCCATGCTGCTGTTCCGATAGCTCCTATTCTGATGCATAGCCTGTTGTTGTCGCCTGCTATTGATACATCGCCTGCTATCCTATTATGCTTAGTTAGGTATGATATGTCTCATCTGTGGCCCTTCACCCTTGTCCGTTTGCCATGCTTGTTACCGGGCCGTGATCACCCTGGGTGATGATCACGGAAATGTTTACATTGCAATACTTAAACTGTTAAAGTCGGGCTAGCCCCAAGGGTGCCCGCGAGAGAATCATATTAAAGACGGGTCGGCTCCAAGAGCACCCGCGCGTCATGCATTACCAAGTCGGAGCGACAGGAACCCTGTTCGTCTCTGCGAGTTACTAAATACGCCTAACGGATTTGGGTATTTGATCTGAGTGAGTCGTTGGCCCTATAAGCACTACCACCACGTGGGATAATGGTTATGGGACCCTCTACGTCGTATGTATTAGTCGAAAGTTCTTCAGACGTCACAGCTCAAAGATGCGGGCTGATTGTTGGGGTGAGCTGGTTACGTCACTGTGTATACAGTGTCGTGCTTGGGCCCCGGCCAGTCTCGCAACGTGCAGGAGTGCGAAGGGCGATGGCCCAAGACCCCTTCGCACTTAGGATTTAGACCGGCGTGTTGACCTCTCTGCTGAGCCGAGGTAGGACTGCGTCGTGTTGATCACCCGAGGCCGGGCATTACCCAGCAAGTGTGTCCGGCCAGATGTGATCGAGCGTGTTGGGTAACAGTAGTGCACCCCTGCAGGGAAGTTATCTATTTGAATAGTCGTGTCCATGGTAACAGGACGCTCGGAGTTGTATCTTGATCCGCTACAATTACAAATGGATACTGTTACAATAATAAACTGTTACTACTGCTCTCGGGATCACTTTCTCGCAGGGAGTCGAGAAAGGATCTCAGGGCGCTGCTACTATAAAACCCCTATTATATGTTGCTATATCCTCCTCTCTTCTGATGCTGCAAGATTGCTTCAAGATGCTAGTCTTCGATAGGCTAGGTTTCTTCCCCCTCTATTCTGGCATTCTGCAGTTCAGTCCAAAGATATAGCCCCATTCCTTTGATACTGATGCATATGTAGTATAGTTCTGATGTCAGTCTTGCGAGTACTTTGGATGAGTACTCACGGTTGCTTTGCTAGCTTTTTCCCCATACCCGTTTGTTGAAATCAGACGATGGAGCCCAGGAGCCAGACGCCACCGCAGGAGACTACTACCAGGAGAGTCCCGGAGGCACGTACTACTGGGTTGAGCCAGCCGACCAGGAGTAGTTCGAAGGCCCTAGGCAGGAGGCCTTCGCCTTTTCGATCAGTGTCGATGTTTGTGCTAGCCTTCTTAAGGCAAACTTGACTACTATGTCTGTACCCAGATATTATTTGGTTTGTATGACTTATGTATTCGGGTCCTCATGACCCCTGGGTTGTAATATGAAGATTTATGTTTAAATTTGTGTTTAGAGTTGTGTTGTGATATCTTCCCGTGCGTCTCTGTTCTCGTGCGTGCACGTTTGCGTGTATGATTAGTGCACGGTCGAGCAGAGGGCGTCATAAGTTGGTATCAGAGCCAACTGCCTGTAGGAAGCCCCCTTCCGATTCCTTGGTCGAAGTTGAGTCTAGTCTTTGAAAAACTATATTTTACTAACATGGTTGTGTGGCTTACGGGCCCACGTCGCCAATGGGTAGTATTAGGATCTTTTATTCCTCTTCCTTACTCTAGGACTCTAAAATCTCTTCCTTTCGGGTTAAATGATTTTGCTAACTCCGACACTAGGTTCTCGTAATCACGTCCACCCGGAGAGCTGGATTATCTGCACTTATTCCTTCCCATTGAACTGATTAATCTGATAATCACATTTTCTTTTCCATTGGTCTGTTTAACCTTTCTCTCCAAGTTATTATATGCTTCTCACATTGTCATGTGACAATCTTGAAATTTCCTCTGTTTCAGATGGACCGCTTGTTTCCGCCGCGCCCTGCGACGCAGCTTGTACTGTGGACTTGGGCTCGTGATGCCCCTGGTTTTCCAGCTATCCTGATCACCCTCCTGACCAGACTGGGCTACCGTTGGTACCCCGAGTACATGGTTTACGAGGATTTTCGTGAGTTCAACCAGGAGCAGTACCATGCCAATGTTCGTATGTTTGATCAGCGAAACGACTCTGTCACTAAGTTGTACACTTTTCACGGTATCGGCGTGACGATTGATATGGCAGTCCATGATGCTGCCCATTCTGCTGTTGCACGTCTTCATGGCAAGCATAGTCGCTTGGATGACTCCGAGTTCTGATACATTCCGTATGCCCCTGCTGGAGATGCTATTAGATACTACACAGCTGTCTGTGCCCCTTACGAGCGACGTCGATACGACAGGCAAGTTTTGATTCAGTGCACTCAGGCTCTGGATCGCACTGCCCGGGCTCTTGCCGTCGAGTTGTTTGCCACTCGAGCACGTCTTTACGATGCTATGACACGGTTGCTACCAGCTGTTCGTGCAGGGATACATCTAGAGTACATCCTCTACCCGCACAGGACTCAGATGCTGGCAGGTATTGATTGGCCTGCTGTTGGAGGTCACACACCCGCACGTGGACCTCTTCTTCCAGTTCGAGATCGGGTTCTGCATCAGAGTGATCATGGAGCGCAGGACCTTCCTGCCATGGATACTCATTGTCCGCACCTGCAGTTACCTGGTTTCAGTGGTTTTCCCCGACGTTGATGTAGCCTTTGCTATGTCTCATTGTGTATTCCTCACCGCGTGCCTCGCGCCGCCTAGTATGTCTACCTGTTTAAATTGCGAACTTATGCTGTCCGCGTGTAACCGACTCTGTGTATGGATTTGTATGTCTTAATTGACTACTATTATGTATCTATTGCACTACTTATTCTTGTCGTGTTACATCATGTTCGTCTCTAAACACTTGCGGTTACTTTTACTAAACTACCCCCAGTTAAATTTTAGCAGAATGGTTAGACCAGGTGGTCGTGGTTGTGTCCGTGCTCCCGAGCAGCCACCACCGCCAGACTATATGGCAGCTATGATGCAGCAATTTGAGTTGAACCGCCAGTTTATGGTTGGGATTATGGCTCAGTTCCCACACCAGAATCAGAATGCTCAGAATCAGAACCCTGCCGCAATAACTCTGCAGGAGTTTGTGCGTCTCAGCCCCACTGTGTTCCGCAACTCTGAACAGCCACTGGATGCTGATGACTGGCTTCGCGACATCGCCTTCGAGATGGAATCTGCCAATGTTGCCCCAGCCAACCTTGTCACCTTCGCGTCCTACTTTCTGAAGGGTCCCGCTGCTCAATGGTGGGACACCCACAGGCGTTCACTACCTGCTGGGACAGTCATTACCTGGATCGAGTTCCAGATTGCTTTTCGTGCCCGCTACATTCCTCAGGGAATCATGGACCGGAAGAAAAGGGAGTTTCGCAACCTCACTCAGGGCAGTAAGACTGTCGAAGCTTATCAGCGGGAATTCCTTAACCTGTCCCGCTATGCTGAAGAAGACATTGCCACAGATGCACGCAGACAGGAAAAATTCTGCAATGGACTCCACCATAACCTCAAGCTTGCACTTCTTGTGCATGACTTCGCCGACTTCACCACTCTGGTGAACAAGGCTATCCAGGTCGAAACCGCTCAGATGGAACATAGGGATTCAATCAAGCGCAATCATGATATTGGCTCATCTTCGAGCTCAGGGCAGAGGCGTAAGATCTGGATCCCCAACAACATGTATCGTCCAACTGCCCCTGCGCTGAGGCCTTCCTATGCTGCACCCCGTCTGCCTCCTCCACCGCCGAGGCAACCAAGAGCTCAAGATGCTCCACCGCGTGCTGCTCCTCTTCGTCCTGAAGATGGTCTGTGTTTCAAGTGTTGCCGCCCAGGTCACCTTGCCAAGGACTGCCGCCAGAAACAGAATCAGTTGGCACTTCCTCATGCTGGCCGTGGCAACAATCAGACCCGCAACTATAATACCGGGCCTGCTGCTTATGGACGTGGTCAGGCTTACCACGTCGATATTGAAGAAGTTCAGGATCAACCTGACACTGTGATGGGTACCCTTCTCATTAACTCAGTACCCGCTTCTGTTTTATTTGATTCAAGAGCATCACATTCATTCATCTCTGGAGCATTTGCATTCATGCATGGCATACAATATGAAAAGATGCATACTCCGCTAGTCGTTAAAACTCCCGGTGGCCATTGTCATGCTGACATGATCGCACCTAACGTCACCGTCGAAATTGGAGGATTGGAATTCCTTGCCTCCCCTATTGTCCTGAAGTCTTCCACCATATACCTCATTCTGGGAATGGATTGGTTGAAAACTCACATTGCTTCGATCAATTGTGCCACCAAAGTCGTCCAACTCCTTCATCCCACTGATGAGATAGTGAACTACACCGCCCGAATTACTCGGAATGCCGAAGCTCAAATATATGCTCTGAATGCTTTGAATGCTTCACCTCTTGAGGGAATTGAGAACGTTCCAGTCGTTCGCGATTTTTCGGACGTCTTTCCAGAAGAACTTCCAGGGATACCCCCTGTTAGAGCCGTTGAATTCGTCATCGACTTGAAACCTGGCACCACTCCTATTGCCAAGCGCCCATACAAGATGCCGCCGCATGAACTCCTTGAGCTTAAGGAGGAAATCGACAAGTCACTTAAGAAGGGTTTCATTCGTCCAAGTTCCTCTGCCTGGGGAGCACCTTCTCTCTTTGTGAAGAAGAAGGATGGAACAAACCGATTGGTCCAGGACTATCGGCCTATCAACCAAGCAACAATCCAGAACAAATATCCACTTCCCCGGATCAACGATCTTTATGATCAGCTTGATGGATCCTCTGTGTTCTCTAAACTCGACTTAAGGTTCGGTTATCATTAGATCCGAGTTCGTAAAGAGGATATTCCGAAGACCGCTTTCGTTACTCGATATGGATCATACGAGTACACCGTTATGTCCTTCGGATTAACTAATGCTCTAGCAACCTTCTCTCGATTGATGAATTATATCTTCATGGACTACCTCGACAAGTTTGTCATGGTTTACTTGGATGATATCCTTATATTTTCCAAGAATGAAGAAGAACACGCCGAACATCTTCGGCTTGTATTGGAGAAACTTCGAGAACACCAGCTTTATGCCAAGTTTTCCAAGTGTGAATTCTAGTTATCTGAGGTGACCTATCTTGGTCATGGGATTTCCAAAGATGGCATTGCCATTAACCCAGAACGAGTTCAGGCTATTCTTGACTGGACTCCTCCGCAAACTGTTAAGCAAGTCAGAAGTTTTCTCGGTCTCGCCAGCTATTGCCGCCGTTTCGTCGAGAACTTCTCCAAGATTGCTAAGCCACTAACTGATTTACTCCACAAAGGCAAGAAGTTTGAGTGGACAGAAAAATGCCAAGGAAGTTTTTAGTCACTTAAAGATAAGTTGACATCTGCCCCAGTGCTAGCTCCTCCTGATTCTCGCAAGGACTTTGTGATATATTGCGACGCATCCTGTCAAGGATTAGGCTGTGTCCTAATGCAAGAGCGCAAAGTTATTGCTTATGGCTCTCGTCAGTTGCGTCCACACGAAGATAAGTATCCAACACATGATCTCGAGTTAGCAGCAGTTATCTATGCTCTGAAGCTGTGGCGACATTACCTTCTCGGTAATCATTGCGAGATATACACGGACCACCAAAGTCTGAAATATCTGTATACTCAACCGGACTTGAACCTCCGTCAACAGAGATGGCTCGAGACAATAGCTGATTATGACATGGATATCTCTTATACCCCTGGCAAGGCTAATGTAATGGCCGATGCCTTGAGTCGCAAGTCATATTGCAACAACCTCATGATTCAGCAAGCACAACCTCTTCTCTATGAAGAACTTCGCAAGTTGAACCTTCACATTGTCCCTCAGGGTCATATCAATACCCTGGTTGTTGAACCAGACCTCGAGGACCTCATCAAGCATATACAGAAAGCTAACTCTGAGGTCGAAAAAATTAAGCGCGATCTCAAAAGGGGAAGGCCCTCATTCTTCACTATTGATGCTGATGACACCTTGTTCTTCAAAAACCGTTTAGTGGTTCCTAGAAAGGACAACCTGGACTTGACCCCACGCGTCATGAAAGAAGCTCATGATACACCTCTTTCAATTCATCCTGGTAGCACCAAGATGTACCAAGATATTCGACAGAGATATTGGTGGCCTGATATGAAGCGAGACATTGCTCGCTATGTTGCTGAGTGTGACGTTTGTCGTCGCATCAAGGCAGAACATCAAAGGCCTGCTGGAACTCTGCAACCCCTTGATATTCCTGAATGGAAATGGGACAAAGTCGAAATGGATTTCATTACTGGTTTTCCCAGATCGCAGAAGGGTCATGATGCTATCTTTGTCGTCATTGACCGATTCTCAAAGGTTGCTCACTTTCTGCCAGTCAAGGAGACAATCACTGCTAGTCAGTTAGCAGACTTATATGTTTCCAGAATCGTGTCACTTCACGGTATTCTGTTGGGGATCAGTTTAGATCGTGGCAGCCTCTTTACCTCAAGATTTTGGAACAGTTTCCAAGAAGCTATGGGGACTCATCTGTCCTTCAGCACCGCTTTTCACCCCCAGTCCCAGGCACAAGTTGAACGAGTCAATCAAGTGCTTGAAGATATGCTTCGAGCTTGTGTCATCTCATTTGGTAAGAAATGGGAGGAATCTCTCCCATATGCTGAATTCTCATACAACAATAGCTATCAGGCTAGTCTGAAGATGGCACTGATGGTGTCCTGGACTAGGGGGTACTCACCACATCGTCTCCCGACCAAGTGGGTTGAGCCGAGGACCCCCATGGCGGTTCACTAATGGGCCACTTTGGGCAGCCCATGACGCATACAAGGAAGATTCCACAAGACTTGGCGCCCAAGACGAGGACTCTCCTAAACCCTAGGCCTCCGGTGCATATATAAACTGAGGTCAGGCTAGTCAATAGATGATCTCATATTCATTAGAACAATCTCGTGGTAGCCACATGTACTCTGTACTATACCCCATATCAATACAATCAAAAGCAGGACGTAGGATATTACCTCTTCGAGAGGGCCCGAACCTGGGTAAAACTCTATGTCCATGTTACCATCGCTCCATGACGCCTAGCTTAGGACCCCTACTACGAGATATGCCGGATTTAGAACCGACATTGGTGCTTTCATTGAGAGCCTGCTAGGCGATCGTCACGGATCGACGGGATGATCAGGTGATATTTTTTCAGTATGATCTGTTTCATGTAAATTATCTCTTTTGCAAAATTGTTGTTGCTGCGTTGTGCTATTCTTGTTTGCAGTCAGATCAAGCATCAAGGAAAAATTTGGCGGCGGGGGCCGTGTTCGCCGCCTGCAATACGTCGTATGTGAGGTAATCGATTTTGACTGCGTCACGCGGTCACCTCGGCGTGCCGACGTCATCATCCCGCCTCCGCCGACCAAATTGTGCCGTCACCCTGGCGCGCCGCCTTGCGTCGGCATCACCACGCCGTCACTACTTCAAGGCGACGTCCAACTCGCCGACCTGCTTCGACACGTCGACTGACGTGGGGGCTCCGAAGTCACCTCGGCTAGACCGGGGCCCTCGCCTCGCCACATCGACCGTGCTGTGTCGCCACTTCGGAGTGTCGAGCTCTTCGCTCCGAAGTCACCTTGGCTGGACCAAAGACTAGGCTTCTCTTCGGATCATCAAGTTCGAACGGATGTCTTCGTCATCATCAACTCCGATCTCATCCGGGATCATGGAAAAATCATCCATGGTGCTCGGGGCTCAACGTCAACATTGCCCTCGTGCGATCATGCAGTTTTTCTGGACAGCGGATTCGTGTTCGCCGTCCCCGTCTCCTCGAGCGTCGCTTTGACGATTGCTTCGATGGCATTGTGCGGAATTGAGTCTAGAACAACCCTGCAAAATTTCATCGCGTTCCGATGGAGGAATCTCCGGTGATCTCCGATATACCGGAGCCCTGTCGAATCTGGACGGGAATCTGGACGAGTTTAGGGCGAGGAGTCCAGCAGTCAGCTCGGACGTCCTTTGGAAGATCCAACCGTTCATCGGCTGCGGAATTCCCATATCTACCACCCCTCAAAATTTCATCTCGATCCGACCGTTCAAACTCCGGGAAGCGTCCGATGAGTGAATCAATTTTCGGATCTGTTTTTTGCGCGAAAACGAATCCGGCCCGAGTTCATCTTTTTCATGAACAGATTATCGGGCATCCTTTTTGAAGGGAATTTTTTATAGGGTATTGTGTTTTGTTTTCAAGCACGTGCCTGCAAATTTTAAGCCTTTTCCGAAGTGATCTTCGTCGTCGCGCCGGTGTCAAACCAGCCTGGCCACGTTGCTCCATGGCTGCCGACCTGCGCCAGCATCGACTGCGCTGGCGCTTCATCGAGCCGACGAAAACCACCTCGGATCACCACCTCGGCGAGCCGACCAAGAGTTCGGCACCGCTCTCCCTAATGATCGTCAAGATAACATCGTCACCTTACGGATTGTACGGGTCGGGCGCGCCAGCATCGCCGCGCGGTCACTTCTCAAGCCGGCATTGACCGCGTCACAAGTTCCGACCTGCATCGGCATCGTCGCGCCGTTGCTTCTTCAAGCCGATATCCACCACACCGACCTGCTTCGACACCTCGGCTGACTTAGGGCTGCAACGTCACCTTACCGACCTGCTCCGTCACCTCGGCTGGACCGGGGGCTTCACCATCTCTTTATCAACCTACTCCGGGGACTTCGGCGTCACCAACCGACCAGCTTCGTCAGCTTGGCCGGACCGGGGGCTTCGCCTCAACATATCGGCAGTGTTGTATTACCACTTCATCAAGCCGAGCTCTTCGCTCGGACACCTCGGCCGGACCGGGGGCTTCACCATCGCTTCATCGACCTACTCCGGCGTCACCCTGCCGACCTACTCTGTCTCCTCGGCTGGACCAGGGGCTTCGCCTCGGCACATCGGCAGTTTTGTGCTGCCACTTCATCAGCCGAGCTCTTCGCTCGGCCACCCCAGGACCGGCTTGGGGGTTGGGATCTCGACCCGTTGCAAGCCCGGACTACGTCATCAACACCGAGCACATTAACCAGCTAAGTCGCTTTCATGCTTAACTTTTTTCAATTTTTAATTTTTGTTCGGTTCGACCAAGCATTATATTTGTGTTAGACAAAAACTCTGTTTGTTAAAAACACTTCCTTTACCCATGTTAACTGGGGGCTCTTAAATTTATATGAGTCGTTTATAATAAATGTGTTTTCTTCTTGATCGTTGCAAAGTCTTTTTCTACTACTCCTTTTTCCGACGCGAGTGTGTGGTCAATAGCCGGGTTGCCTGGTTTCTCTCTAAAGCCGCTCGAGTTTACTTTGCTAAACTGGTCTAAGAAACACTCCGCCTTTGGGATGGGAGGTTGAAGCCAAAGGCTTGAAGTCTGGAGATCGGACGTATCATGTTAAAGCACGACGGAAGCACAAACTAATTTTAAGAGCAATTTTCAGATTGGCACCAAAAAAACTTGATTTAGTTCGGATGTAAAGTTTTTTGGTTTCCGAAGCTTATGGCACCTTTAACTTATTTTTATGTTTTTTTTCCAGGAGACGGGACATCCTCTTGACCAAGGTGCCGTGCATAATAATTCGGCTCGGGAAATCTTTTCCGACCCGTAGTTCGGCAACTTCCCTGCCAAGCTGCACCCCGGCACGCCCGAACACTCCAAACACCGGGGCCTAGTTACTTGCCCCCACAGTCAAGCTCCTATGACTAAGTGAAAGTTCTAAAGCCTGCATATCTGATTGTCTCGTTTCCGCTAACACAACCGCCTCCGGGCATCGAGACGTCGGCTAAGGGTTGTCTTGTTATTGCGGAAACACCCTGCGTAGCCTCTACAAAGGGGTGGAAGCCGACAATGGGCCACTTTCAAATTATAAACAGTCGCAACGGAGTCAAAATAACATATAGCATAAAGCTGCAAAATACAGCTTAAAAGCTGACTACCACAAACATGCGCAAATTCAATCGGCCGATCAGCTTGCTTTCATAAAAGTGTTCGGCTTGTCCGAGGTCACTAATAGAAAAGTAGTTCGGACGTCTTTGAAAAATCTGTGCAATTCCAACCTCGAGTTTTTGGTATAAAACACTTCGGACATATAAAAGAGTCCAATAAACCGTACCAGGGGCTCCTTGAGGCACCTCGGCGCTGTTACTTTGGGACTCCTGGAGAGTCCGACGTATTCTCAGCATTTGTATTCAATATACGAGCGCTGCCTTCCCATAAATCGTTATAAAGCCACAATATGCATCAATTTGACTTGAGATCTGGCCAAGCTGGGTTGCCTGGCTCCTGTGCTTACCCCCTACGTTCCCGATTGTTCGGCTAGGGGGTAAAGGGAGCACCTCTGTGATTGATACTACCGGGTTATCCAGGTTAGTACCTCAGACTGGGTGAAGCCGAAAGCTAGCAATCTCAAGAACATAATTGGTCGGCAACGACGGAAGTGAAAATCTCGGTTTTTGAAAGCCAAATACTTCGGGAATTTTCTCCGAATTAATCTTCACTATTTTCTCCCACTTAGATCGGAGGTGAAGTTACATAATCATGGTTAGCATGATAACCTGCGAAAAGGAACCTATAAAGGAATTATTTTTTCCCAGAAGATGTTTCTTACGTTGAATAGTAATATAGCATATCTCTCCGCGTACCTTTGTTTATAAAACCATATGGCCGGATTGCCTTATTTTCCGTAAATCTTTGCCCTTATAAAGGCTTTATAAAGTAGGACAAACACTCCTCAGCTATTGGCCGAGGAGGTTGAAGCCGATGGTCGGTCAACAAAGTTTTGTACAATGTGGATCCGAGCATTAATGATGTAAAGTACTTGGATACGTAGAATCATTACACATAAATTGTGATTAAAGTCAATTTACCCCGGATATCGATCCTTAATTCGGCCACCCTTGCCCAAATTAAGGCTCGGGGGCTATTGGGCTTCGCGCTTCTCACTTCTCACTTAAAAGCCATTATCGGGTTACATCGATCCCCTGATCTGGTGTTGCCACCCGACCAGTGGCTCGGGGGCTACTGCATTGATGATTCAATGCAGAAAATTCAAAGTGCCGAATAGTTTCCGAGGAGATTACGATCCTCAGGTTGGTCGGCCGCACCCAGCCTGAGTCTCGGGAACTATGCACACCGCGTTTCTGTTTTTAAGTATGCTGCCGAGCAAGGAATTGATCCTCAGGCCGATTTCGCAAATTGACCTGAGTCTCAGGGGCTACTGGGATCAGCGGTTTTATTTTATCCTTCAGGTGCATCCCGGATTTTATGTCGGCACACACCTTGAGGGCTACTGGTTATACATCTTGGCAGAGAATAAATTGCACCAATCAGAAACAATTCTATAAAACATCAGCCCACGGCTGAGGTGGTGCACCACCTCGGAACCAGTCTGGCATAAAGCTCGGCTGTGAGTGGCTGGCTCCATAGAGAACTTTTTCGGCGTTAAGCTCGGATAACCTCCTTCAAAAAATTTCAAAGATGAGGTACTCTATGCCTCCTCGGCTGCAGTCCGGCGCTGGAGCTCGGATACAGACCGGCGTTGGAGTTCGGCTGCTAAAATGTACCTCGGATACAGACCGGCGTTGGAGCTTGGCTGCAAAAATGTACCTCGAATAAAGACCGGCGTTGGAGCTCGGCTGCAAAAATACACCTTGGATACAGACCGGCGTTGGAGCTCGGCTGCAAAAGACACCTCGGATGCAGTCCGGTGTTGGAGCTCGGATGCAAGAGGACACCGCCGCACGGGAAAAACTTCGAACCCAAGGTATGGCGTAAAAAGTAACAAGGCATTGATAAAGGCCAAGAACCTAACGGGGCTCCTCGGATACTCGATGTATGAACTCTTCGGATACACCTCGGCGATCCTTAAGATCGGAGATGGGAAGATTTGTTGAACCAGTTTTCAAGACTGACGACCGAAGACGAAGAACAGTTCGGAAGAACTGAGGAGCGTCCCCAACTTGAAGACCGGTTCAGGGGGCTACTGATGGTGTCCTGGACTAGGGGGTACTCACCACATCGTCTCCCGACCAGGTGGGTTGAGCCGAGGACCCCCATGGCGGTTCACTAATGGGCCACTTCGGGCAGCCCATGACGCATACAAGGAAGATTCCACAAGACTTGGCGCCCAAGACGAGGACTCTCCTAAACCCTAGGCCTCCGGTGCATATATAAACCGAGGCCAGGCTAGTCAATAGATGATCTCATATTCATTAGAACAATCTCATGGTAGCCACATGTACTCTGTACTATACCCCATATCAATACAATCAAAAGCAGGACGTAGGGTATTACCTCTTCGAGAGGGCCCGAACCTGGGTAAAACTCTGTGTCCATGTTACCATCTCTCCATGACACCTAGCTTAGGACCCCTACTACGAGATATGCCGGATTTAGAACCGACAGGCACCATTTGAAGTTCTTTATGGACGTAAGTGTCGGACCCCTCTGAATTGGTCAGAAACTGGGGAACGGTCACTCGTTGGTCCGGACATTATTCAGCAAGCTAAAGAACAAGTCTGCATTGTCCGTGATCATTTGAAAGCTGCTCAGTCTCGTCAGAAGAGCAACTATGATCGAAAACACCAGGTAATGGTCTATCAACCTGGTGAACAAGCTTACCTTCGTGTTACTCAGATGAAGGGCACTCACCGATTTGGGATCAAGGGCAAGTTAGCTCCTCGCTACATTGGCCCGTTCCGAATTCTCGCCCGTCGAGGAGAAGTGGCATATCAATTGGAATTACCGCCAAACCTTTCCCAAGTACATGATGTCTTTCATGTGTCACAACTCCGTCGCTGCTTCAAGGATCCTATCCGAGCAGTGGATCATGAAATGCTTGAGCTGCAAGAGGATCTTTCTTACCAAGAGTATCCGATCCGCATTCTTGATCAAACTAAACGTCGAACTCGTCAGAAGGCAATCAAGTTCCTTAAAGTTCAGTGGTCGAATCATTCTGAAGATGAAGCCACTTGGGAACGCGAGGATCGTCTTCGTGAAGAGTATCCCGCTCTCTTTCAGCTTACCTCTTAATTCTCGGGACGAGAATTTCTTTTAGAGGAGGAGAGTTGTAACACCCCCATGTATTAGCTACAGTGATCACATTTTGATAATGCCAAGTCAGCATGTTTGATAGTGCTTAATCATCATTTGCATCATATCTCATTTCAAATTCCAAATCAAATTGAAATTCAAATTTAAAGTGAAAATAAAAGTTGTTCCAATTTGGAAACAAAAATGTTCATTAAATAGCAAATAATCCATAACTAATTATGTTAAGAAAAACAACATCACCTAAAATACCTAGATGACTCTAACATCATCAAAACAGTACCAAACAGCATTATTTAATACCATTTTATTTAAATAAAATTTAAATGAAATCATTTGCTCACCAAACCTTTTTCTAGCAGTGCCAAATATTGCATATTATTTATTGGTCCAAGTCACATATTTTACTAAACTCAATTTGTGCCTAAACTATTTACTAAACAGAAACTAAAAAGGAAAAACTGAAAAGAAAACAAAGAAAAAGAAAAAGACCGCGCTACTGGGCCTAAGTCAAACCGCCAGGCCCAGCCCACCTCGTCCTCCTCCTTCTTACTACTCCTCCTCGGTCGCGCGCGTCCGACCGCGCCCGTCGCCGGCGAGCCGTTCCCGCCGCGCCCTCCTCGCCGACCGCGCCGCTACAGGGCGGGGAGGATAAGGACGCCACCCCAGCAACCCTAGCCGTCCCCCCCTCAGATCTTTTCCTCTCGCCCTCTCTCTCTCAAGCTCGCCCGAGAGCCCACTCCGCCGTCGCCGTCGATCTCGCGGTCCCCATCGTTTCCTCGCCTCGCCCTTGTGCCCAATCGAGCCGCCGCCCTCGACTACGTCCTCTGTGTCGACCAGAACGAGCCGGGAGCCCCCACCGCGAGCGCTGCTTCTTCTTCTTCCTCCTCGGGCTTCTTCTTCTCTGTCGCCGATTCACCGCCGACGAGCCTCCCCGAGCAGGCTTGAGCACACCTGCAGGCTCACTGTAAGCGCGCGCGTCTTTCCCCTCTCTCTCCCGAGCGTTTCCGTCACCGTAGCCGCCGCTTCCGTCGCCGCCCGAACACCTCGCCGCCGACGAGCTCCTAGTCATGCCCACGCTCGCCGTCAAGCTCAAACGAGCATGGGTTCATGCTCAGCACGTCCGTGCGAGCCCAACGTGCCCAACCACGCGCTCTGCCGAGCCCTGCATCGCCGATTCCGACCACGGCCGAAGTCCGGCGCCGCCCGCGAGCTCGCCGTCGTCGACTCCAGTCGACTCCCGCGACGAGACCGCCATCATTCGACGCGCCTCACTCCCAGCTTTCGAACGCACCTAGCCCCGAGCCGAATGGTCGCCAGAGTGCGGATTCCGGCGACATCCCGTGCGCGCCGCCGCAAAATTCAGTCGCCGAAGTAACTCCGGCGACGTCGCCGACGACGTCCGACGTGGCGCCACCTGGCCTACCCCTGTGACACTGACTGGTGGGTCCGCGGGCCCAGTTGACCGAGTCAACTCGGCTGACTGGGCACCTGTGTCACTGACACGCGGGTCCCACCCCGTTTAAATGATTTTAAATAAATAAAATTACTAATTAATCTGTTAATTAACTCTGTTAATTAAATCAGTCACTGACATGTGGGGTCCACCCGCTAATTAACTCAGATTAGTTTAAATTTAATCCTAATTAGTTCTGTGTCACTGACCAGTGGGTCCCACTGGTCAGGTTTGACTCTGGTCAGCCAGCGTTGACCGCTGACATCACTGTGACGTCATGCTGACATCACCATTTACTGTTTCGGATAATTCGAAATTATATAATTTAAATAATTCCAGAAATTCCAGAAAAATGTTTAAAACTTTGAAAAAATCATATAAAATAAACCGTAACTCGGATGAAAATAATTTATATATGAAATGCGATCAGAAAAATATGAAGAATCCGAATATGTGGTCAAAATGCTTGACCATCACTCCTATCTAGATGAACATGGGACTTTTTACCCATATTCGATAGATGAATAGTGCATAACCCTGATAGAATAAATCCAAATAAATTCCTAAATTATCTAAAGCAGTTAGTTAGGCAATATATCACCTCTGCATATCATTTAGGCATGTCATGCATCATTGTTGCATTATTGCCGTGTATTTATTGTTTCTTCCCCCTCCTTCTCTCCTGATAGCCCCCGAGACTGCCGACGACACTGCAGTGTACGACGACGTCGCCGACGACCAGACCCCTTCAGCTGAGCTTTCAGGCAAGCGAAACCCCCTTGATCATAAGATATCGCCCATTCCTTTCTCTCTTATGCTTGCATTAGAATTGCCCTGCTACTGTTCTGATAGCTCCTATTCTGATGCATAGCCTGTTGTTGTCGCCTACGATTGATACATCGCCTGCTATCCTATTATGCTTAGTTAGGTATGATATGTCTCATCTATGGCCCTTCACCCTTGTCCGTTTGCCATGCTTGTTACCGGGCCATGATCACTCTGGGTGATGATCACGAAAATGTTTACATTGCAATACTTAAACTGTTAAAGTCGGGCTGGCCCCAAGGGTGCCCGCGAGAGAATCATATTAAAGACGGGTCGGCTCCAAGAGCACCCGCGCGTCATGCATTACCAAGTCGGAGCGACAGGAACCCTGTTCGTCTCTGCGAGTTACTAAATACGCCTAACGGATTTGGGTATTTGATTTGAGTGGGTCGTTGGCCCTATACGCACTACCACCACGTGGGATAATGGTTATGGGACCCTCTACGTTGTATGTATCAGCCGAAAGTTCTTCAGACGTCACAGCTTAGAGATGCGGGCTGATTTTTGGGTTGAGCTGGTTACGTCACTGTATATACAGTGTCGCGCTTGGGCCCCGGCCAGTCTCGCAACGTGCAGGAGTGCGAAGGGCGATGGCCCAAGACCCCTTCGCACTTAGGATTTAGACCGGCGTGTTGACCTCTCTGCTGAGCCTAGGCAGGACTGCGTCGTGTTGATCACCCGAGGCCGGGCATTACCCAGCAAGTGTGTCCGGCCAGATGTGATCGAGCGTGTTGGGTAACAGTAGTGCACCCCTGCAGGGAAGTTATCTATTCGAATAGCCGTGTCCACAGTAACAGGACACTCGGAGTTGTATCTTGATCCGCTACAATTACAAATGGATATTGTTACAATAATAAACTGTTACTACTGCTCTCGGGATCACTTTCTCGCAGGGAGTCGAGAAAGGATCTCAGGGCGCTGCTACTATAAAACCCCTATTATATGTTGCTATATCCTCCTCTCTTCTGATGCTGCAAGATTGCTTCAAGATGCTAGTCTTCGATAGGCTAGGTTTCTTCCCCCTCTATTCTGGCATTCTGCAGTTCAGTCCAAAGATATAGCCCCATTCCTTTGATACCGATGCATATGTAGTATAGTTCTGATGTCAGTCTTGCGAGTACTTTGGATGAGTACTCATGGTTGCTTTGCTATCTTTTTCCCCATACCCGTTTGCTGAAATCAGACGATGGAGCCCAGGAGCCAGACGCCACCGCAGGAGACTACTACCAGGAGAGTCCCGGAGGCACGTACTACTGGGTTGAGCCAGCCGACCAGGAGTAGTTCGGAGGCCCTAGGCAGGAGGCCTTCGCCTTTTCGATCAGTGTCGATGTTTGTGCTAGCCTTCTTAAGGCAAACTTGACTAACTATGTCTGTACCCAGATATTATTTGGTTTGTATGACTTATGTATTCGGGTCCTCGTGACCCCTGGTTTGTAATATGAAGATTTATGTTTAAATTTGTGTTTAGAGTTGTGTTGTGATATCTTCCCGTGCGTCTCTGTTCTCGAGCGTGCACGTTTGCGTGTATGATTAGTGCACGGTCGAGCAGAGGGCGTCACAGAGGACTCCACCTATAGGCAGCTTGCCCCCAAGGACTCCTAGTCTATTCCTTTTTAGGCCGACTTGGGACCATATGGGCCTTGCCCCTTGGCGCAGCCAAGGTGGCAGCCCGATAGGGACCCTCTGGATTTATCCGGAAGGTTCGGAAACCTTCTAAACCCTTCTGGAAGCTTCCAAGCCCTTCAGGACCTTCCCGGGCACTTCCAAGACACTCCCGGAATAACCAGGACACTCTCGGGACCTCATAGAACACTTCCAGGATCATCTGGAACTCATCCCGTGCCAATTATCTCGTTCTTCTTCTTCTTCCAGTTCTCCTAAATACCACTAGGCATTAAGCGTGTGACCCTACAGGTTCGATAATATGCGGACATGTCTGGAATACCTTCCGGTGAATAATTATTAGCGGGACTTGGACACCCATAATAATTCATGCATACCAACGAAGTTCTTTTATCATGAGAACTTTCTGTTATCTATACCATTCCCTTTGCTTCACGAAACTTTACAAAATTCGAGGTGAGACTTTTACGGTATCCGATCAACACTTTGATCACTATACCTAGTTATCCTCGTTACTTATTCATACTCTTTACTAGTTTCCATTCCGATGTTCCCGTGACTAACACCTTAGTCACTATGCCTGGCGAGACAATGATGAACATGGTAATACCGCTTGGGCCCAGAGTCTATCTCTCCATCGTCAGAGGAGCAAATGCAATCTTGACATATCGAATACCACAACATACTTTTCTGGTATACTCGAAACCTATCTTTATAATCACCCAGTTATGGTGTGACGTTTGGCAACCTCAAAGCAACCATCCAATATCTTGGTATATGATATTCTAATGGTCTAAGGGCGTAAGTGAGCATTTTACACTTTTATATGAAAGTACTCACGTTGGTCTCACAATATTTCATAAGTTGGGTCTATCCAACACCATTGTTATCCTAACAATGTGTTCTCACTTTCACGGGCATCCTTATTACAATAACAATGTCCATGGTTAGGGAAACAAAATCATCAACAATGCATGAGCTAGTCTAGAGGCCAGACTAGGGATCTATTTGGTGTTTATCTTTCCGCACATGCAAATATGTTTTCCTCTGAATCTCACATTCAAGAACCATTGCAATTATAGCATAGAAATATAAACTTAGTTATGAACATGGAAATAGAATAATAACTTGTAAAGATACAAAACCGTGCTCTCTCTCCCATCATCACTGTCACCTCATCTTCCATGATTTTCATGGTCTTCTTATCCCGATCAGCCTGAAATATCATACCATCATTGAAGAACACCAAGCGAATTAGATTCCTCCTTAGCCCTAGCACATGCCTCACACCTCGAAGCCCTTGCTTAACTCCGTCAAACATCCTGATTTTGATGTCACCTACTCCAGTAACACGGTAGCCCGATTCATCGCCAATATAGGCTAAATAAAACTCACCGGACTCATACAAAGAGAACCACTCCCTATTGGGTGTCACATGAAAAGAGTTTGCTAAATCCAACATCCAAGCTTCATCTTTAGTTGACCGCCTGTCTGATACTAGAAAAACATCACTACCACCGCCCGAGCCATCACCGCGAGTAACTACATTAGACATGCCCCACCCTTCAGTTCTGAGAATTCCCTCTTTACATGTTCCCTCTCCTTGCACTTGAAGCACTCCACCTTCTTATATATCTTCTCCACCTCTTATCCCTTCGTGGGTTGATAACCTTTGACTGCCAACCCCAAAGCTCGAGCACTCTCCTTTTCAGCTGCATTCTTTTGCTTTGTAAGTGCATCTAGTGCCACCCCTTGTTGGTTTCAGAGTATTGATGACAAACTTGGTTGAGGGACTAATGTGTTTGTGAGATTCACAGGAGAACACAGGTAGAAGTCCCTATTGATTCGGTTTACCCATCAAAGATGACCCCTAAAAATGTATGAAGACATTGAAGACAATGGTGGTTCACGAAGACATTCGTGTTGAAGATAATGGCTCACGAAGACATTCACTTGAAGCCAATGGAACGCGAAGACTTAGTCTTTTGGTAGTTTCATTTTCTTCTTCTTGAGTCATAGGAACCACCGTACTGTTAAGTGGGGTCGAGGTAAACAAAGTCAGAAACTGACGTGATGCTCAACCTAAAATCCTATGTCTTCGAGCGAAGACTAATGAGAGAAAATCTCTTCCAGAGTTGGTTGAGTCAGCTTTTCTTGGAGCCCAAGTAAAGTTGCCGCGTGTGTTGGGATCCGACCGTTGGACACGTGTCAGTTCCCCAATGACCCAAGGTCATTTCGGACAAATCATGTCGGGTTGCCTCCTAGCTATAAATAGCCACCCTCTCCACCATAAGTTGGTGGCTGCTCCGAGTTAGTACACGGCTTTTTTCGTTTGAGAGCAACCCACCTCCGAAGCCTTTGAGAGAGAATCCTTGCGAGGACAAACCCAAAACACACAGAGCCCAAAGTGATTGAGCATCACTGAAGACATTCTGTTATGAGTGAACCAAAGACTTATTACACTTGAAGACTGTGATCTTCCAGCCGGTTAGGCGTCGCGTTCTGAGCATCCAAGAGTCATTGTGGATTGCCGGTGAACGAAGTCTGTGAAAGTTTGGAAGTCTACCTTGAAGACTTACCAGAGTGATCGGGCGAGATCTGCGGGTCTTAGCTCAAGGGGAATAAGGTGAAGACGTGGTCTTCTGAGTTCAATCTCAGCCTCCCTAACCAGACGTACAACTGTTACAGCAGTTGGAACTGGTCAAACAAATCATTGTCTTCCCCGAGCTACTGGTTCTATCCTTCCACTCCCTTACTCACTGTTTCATACTATGAAGCCTTTGCATGTCTGTTTGCGTTTGAAGACATTCATCTGTTTACCATTCTATCTTCATGCTTCTTGTATTTATGTTCAACGCATGCATGTATGTATGATGTCTATGCCTGCCATGTCTGTTTATCTTATCCATAATCATTGATAGATCTTGTCTTGCTTCCGCTTACTTCGAAGACATTGCTTGTTTTTGAAGTCTTTCATAAAAATCGCCTATTCACCCCCCTCTAGTCGATAACTAGCACTTTCATGCTCCATCAACTCATGTCCATGCAACGTTGCAGCGATTTCCTCATTATTGATGGTTGTCTTTCCATCTGTCAATGTAATGATCAAATGCTCATAGGACGTGGCAACAAAACTAGAAGAAGTAGCGCCTTGTCCTCATCATCAATCTTCACATCCAGACGCGCTACATATGTGACCAACTGATTAAGGGCATTCACGTGCTCCACAAGATCCGACCCCTCCCGCGTCTTCAGCCCATATAATATTTGCTTCAAATACAGTTTATTGGTTGCCGACTTAGACATATATCGACTTGCCAATCGCCTTAGGAGAATTTTCCTCCATGACATGATACATGACCTAATCTGAAATACAAAGTCGTATGGCGGCGATTGTCTGCACTTGCATATCCTCCTTGGTTGGCTTCGTCTCCTGCAAACCCGTAAAGCTGCGCCACAAGATCCTTGACTCATGTTTGCCATAGACCAAAGTTTCCCGTGCCATCGAATTTCTCCACACCAAATTTGGTGAACCCCATGTCCATGCCGAGATGCGATTTACCCGACCTGTTGTTGCCGGTCCTACCGCCTTTGCTTCCCTCTGCGACTTCCTTCGAAAACAGACCATCGATCATGTATTCCTCGTCCGAAGCCATTCCGTAGTACGCGATCTACCAAGAAAACTGGCCCGCACACCGTCACTCTGTCCGCCCTTCAGAAATTGCTATGGAACCTGGCTGCAACGTGCAGATCAAATTGCTCTATACTGAGACTTGACTGATCCATCTTCTCCTGAGCTCGCAGTCGATTTTTTGCATAGCCTTCTCACAACCTTATTCTGATACCCTCTATTAGAATAAATACGCTATGCAAGATCATAGACGACACCAATGCACGATATTTGTTAACGAGGTTCACCGAGATCGGCTACATCCCCGAGGCAATGACTATAAGCGCTCCTCCCTAAAATACCTCAATCCAAAATTCGTGAGGTCAAAGTGTAGACCAAGCGTCCATTACTCCATTTTATAGAGAGACAGCTGTTTTTTGAGGTGTTGGTTGCAAAGTTTTCTTTCCTCAGCGTGTGCAAGAAAAATACTACAATGACACAGACCTTTCTTTGTTGAGGGTTTCAAAATCGCCATGGGCGATATTCAACAATCACACATCACTGAACCATAATTTTGGACAACTTTCAGATTTTCCTCATCAACCTGTTTCCTGAACATTCATTAAGGGGCCGGATATGTAGAGAGAGAGAGAGAGAGAGAGAGAGAGCGCATCAGAATTTAATGCTCAGCTCTGCGGACTCGTCACCCCTCTTTCATCCTCCCGTCTGGATTTTTCTTTTCATTCAATTCCAAAATTCTCTTGTTAGCCTCAGAAAGAAAAAGAAAATCTCTTGTTCGTTGGCCTCCCCATCCTCGCCGTGTTCGTCTCTCGCGCGGCGATCCTTTCGCTCTTGAAAAAGGGGAACACCCAGCAGATTTCCGGAGTTGAACCCCAACAGAAGGTGAGTCCCCCCTCTCCTCATTTCTTCTCCCTTGTTGGTTCGCGTGATTGTTTCGCCTGGTTTTCTGTGTGGGAGTTCTTGGGTTTTGTTGATTTAGATGAATTTCGCCTCCTCGCCATGCCCCGGCGGTTTGTTCCTTGTGCCGACCTCAACTCAACAAAGAAAAACATTACTGATCTGACCTAGCTAGGACAGAGAAGAACCAGGAAGCACAACTTTGCTACAGAATGGCAAACACATGGCAAATTAGACAAACTTTTCTTCTTCTTCTTCTTCTTCTTCTTCTTCTTCTTCTTCTTCTTCTTGTGGTTTTCTAGTATTTGCGGGCGAGTTCTTGTTCCCTGCCTGCTTGCCTGTACCGTAGTTACTGCTGTGGGGGGCACGCTTACCTATCGACAGTACAACAACTTCTGCTGCATGCAGTTAAGTCCATTAAACGTAGTACAGCTTCTCCCTGCTTCTTCAACTTTTGAACCCGTTACGGCGGAATCTGCGCACGGCTCTCCAACTCCAATCCCAATCCCCGGTACGCTATTTGGAGTAGATTCTGCGCGGATCGTCTTCTTGCCGGATGCCGTCTCTTCTTTCTCCTCTCTTTGAGAGAGTGTTCTTGCCGTTCAGGGCGAGCTTGGGGACAACAGCTTCCCGTTGATTTGGTACCATGCGTGTATCTCCTCTCTGCTTCTCTTGTGAGAACAAGTTCGATTCTTTTATCGCCTGAAAAAAAGATTTCAATTCTTTTAGGTCTTAGTAGTAGTAGGTTGTTGTGCCAGATTGTACGGTTGTGGTACCGTGTCTGGCGTTTGGTGAGATCGGGTCTGAGTTTTGACTTTTGGATGCTTATGGTGCACGCTTCTTCAGTTTGTTTGCGGTTTGTACTAGTACTACAGGTTCATGCAAATAATGTGGCGCCTGGGCCGTTTGAACATACCCCAAGTGCAGTTTTGCCCTTTTGGCTGGTAAACAGTGGCAGGGGTAAGCCATGCTCATATTAACTTATACTTCTCTGCCACAATTTCCAGGAGACACAGAACTTTGCTCTCTGTGAAATCGGCGGCTCAGTGATGGCTTGGCCGAGATAGGCCGCGGATCATGAAGCTAGGTAAACTTCTATTTCGACGAACGATTTGGGTTTGGATCAAGTATATGATGAGTTTTGCTCTCCAATTATATCTCGTTGATTAATTTATGATGGGGAGATTACTCTTTCTTCTTGTTAGACTGGGTGCGTGTAGCTGGAGACCTAGACTAGTCAACTGCCATTTGAAAGTTCAGGTGGATGTCTGCTTAATGCTTAGAATATGTACATAGCCAGCAACTGATTTAGATACAAGCCAACATCGATGATTAACCTGGTTTTATTAACTCTGACAACTTTAACATAATATTTGCCAATTGAGACTCTTGAGAGTAAGCATGAGAAATATTTGAGATGCACATCCCTATCAGAAATAAATGAAATATATGTTCCTTCAGCAACTTGTGGGAACTGAAGTTGATATGTTCCCCTTAATAGTCAGGAAAGGTGCCATGATGTATTCAGGTCGCAATCAGTCCTCTCAGTTGCAGGCTTGCAGCTCTACCTGTCCAAATGGACCTTGAACTTGGGACCTTTGCTTCCAATAATCTGGCATGCCCGATGCGTCTTGATCATGCTAATGTACCACCAGCCACCTTTTCCAAAATGTAGAAAGAAGCGCCTCTATCGGAGTCGTCGAGCATTTAGGACGATGGTAGTTCAGAGTCACAACAAGAATATTCAATGCTTGCGCCTGATTAAAGGGACGCAGCAACCAAAATGAAAAAGAAGCAAAACTTCAAAAGATCCCCATCAGTTTCAGTTTACACTTTGTTGTTAGGGATGGCCCAAAAGATCATTTTATAATGGAAATCATTGCTTAACTCTCTATTATTATACATCATATGATAACTTGGTTAAAGATGGAGACTGGCGTCATGATAATACTACAACACTAGCTTGACATTTGTTGACAACATGTTGATTTGTTACCTTGTGACTGTCTTGATGAATTTGTGATACTAGATGACATCAACCACATGGTTATAGTATTTCTTGTGAAATAGTTTGCAGGACTGAGCATTTCACAGAAAAAATGGTTGAGGACAAAAATCCAGCACAAGATATGGTAGACATAGCTGGACATGTAGAGCAGGAGGATCCTTCTTATGAAAAGGACATCGTGGAGATCAAATTGCCAGACAGTGTTGCTTCTTTTGATTATGGTGGTAATTTTGTCAAAGATGTCTGCATTGATGACGGACAACCTCTTCCTCGGAAGATTTCAGAAGATAAAGTAGTAGATGAAAAGTCATCTCCAAATTTTGATTGTCAAATGATACACGCAAATGGTGCTCCGACGTACACAGAAAAAGATTGCGCTGCAAAATCTTTCCACAAACCGAAACCAGAAACAGTTCTACCTGTTGATTTTGCTCCTGATAGTAACAATGAGAAACTATATTCTTCTTGTGAAAAACATGATCCTGAAGGCAGAAGTAAAGCTACTAACTTTGGTGATCTCAGTGAGAAGAAAATAAGTTTGGAAGAATTACTTAGACTCGAAAGTGCAGAAGAGTCCCTGCATAAAGGTGCAATAAGCTCTGAAACCAGTAAAAACCATATGCCATCTTTCCATGGAGAAGCAGTCGGACAGGTACACCACTGGCCCAGAGTTACAGCTCACAAGTACTTAGAATTGTTTTTTTTCTTGTCATCACTATGATCATGGCATAGATGCATTGTAACAAAAATCACCATAGAAATACAGTGGTGTTCTTGAGGAAAAAAAGAATCAGCTGTAAAATGCATCAACACACTTTAGGATGGTAAATCTTTTTTTCTCCAAAACTTGACAATGTTAAACTGAGAAACACGGTTTTGTTATAATTTCAGATTTCCACAAATGTGCGTCATGGAGTGGAAGCTATTGCATCCAAAACCTGTGGTCTTGTTAATGATGATTGCTCAGTAACAACCTCTGAAGAATGTGATGCAGCGGCATCATTTAATCCGAGAGGACAGAACCTAATTGATCACTATAATCCTTTTGTTGGTCATGGGTCCCTACAGGATACATGTAAACCTGAGTGCTCTACATCAGCAATCACAGATGCTGCTTCCACTGAACCTACCTGCACTTTCGAGAAGACTGATATTGTTAGTGCTGAAGGATTTGATGAAGTCGAAACAGCTGAACCCAGGGTCGATGCTCTGAGTTCGCTAAGTTCAGAGATCCGATCTTCTGCGAAGAGCAGTGATCAGAATGGAAGTATTATGGGTGAAACAATAACCAAAAAGGTGCATGAAACAGAAGCAGCTACAATTTCATCAGCTGACAATGTAGAGCCCAATGGTGGAAATGGGGAGAATAGTGAAAAACATGAGATTGGCGGTACCGCCGATATGCATGATTCCAGCCAGATAGATGAAGGAACTAATAATGACGCGGTTAGTAAAAGTTCTGTGCTGGCACAACATGATAATGTGTGCGAACAGAATGCACCTGATAGTGGAAAAGCGCCATCTCGTACTGGGAACGGCTATCCTACCTTTGAACCGGGCTTTGGTCCTAGTATTATGTCTACTCCAGTGTCAAACTCTGGCCATCTTGCTTATTCTGGCAATATCTCCATCCGGTCAGATAGTAGCACGACCAGCACCCGGTCCTTTGCATTTCCAGTGTAAGTACTTTCTAAAAATATACCGGTCATTTTATTTGTGGGAGAAATATTATAGTACTTACTGGTTCTGATTCATTTTCGTTCCAAAACGATCTTTTGAACTTTTACTAGCTGATCTTCATTTGTGTTTCAAAATAAATCTCAAAGGCATGAACCATGCAACATTTATCATTTTTCTTTTGTTTGACAGAAATGCAACATTTATCTCATACCTCTGTTGTGTTGCGCTTGTGGAACAGACTGCAGAAGGACTGGATCAGCAGCCCGGTGAGGATGGCGAAAGGAGAGCGGAGGCGCACCAGGCGGCGCCGAGGCTGGAGGAAGGGGCTTCTCTGCTGTAAATTCTGAGCACATTTTCCCTGAAGGGCCTTTTGTATCTCTTCTATTGCAGGTTAAGTTCATGGCTTGTACTCCCTCTGTTCGGAATTAACTGTTGCTGAAATGAGTAAATCTACACACTGAAACGCGTCTTAGATACACTCATTTCAGCGACACGTAATTCCGAACGGAGGGAGTAGTAATTTGTATCATGAGTGAGGTGAGGAGTGAAAGAGGTATATATAGTTGTAGCGTAGCGATCGTGCTTGGTACTAGGTCCTGCATGAACTAGTTTTATTCTTCTTGTTAGTTTGAGCTCATGGTTGGTTGATTACCCGTGCTTGATTCATATTTCAGAGAGATGTGTTACAAACAGCGAGTGCTTTTTTCTTTTTTCTTTTTTTTTTTTGAGTAAAAACAGCGAGTGCTTTGAACGGTGTCTCAGGGGTGTTTTGTTACTTCAATCCAACTGGGCCGGCCTGCAGCTGCAAGGACGTTCATGGCTACGCGCGAATTCTTTTAAAAATAGACAAACATATTTCCTGTTATCTTTCTTTTATTTTTTCTGTTTGAAATCAACAAACATTTCAAACAAATGTGCGAACCCTTTTCCAAAATAAACCAAAATTTATGAAAAGTGTGTGAACATTTATTTAGATGCTTGAGCACTATTTTAATAACATGAACATTTTTTAAGTAAACAATGAATAAATGCACCATAGTTTTTTTTCAAATATATGATAAATATTTTCTAAGTGTATGCCAAACATTTTTTAATATGCGATGATTTTTTTTTGCTATGCGATACACATTTTTTATTATACAATGAACTGTGTTTAATATTGAATTCAAACACTTTATTTTCTGTTTTTTCCAGTGGCTCGGTCTTTTTCCTTTATCTCTTTTTTCCCATTTTTTTTCTGCTGTCCATTATTTTCTTATTTTGAAATACACAAAGATTTTCAAAATTCATGAGAACTTTTTCAAAATATATGAACATATATGAAAAATATGTGAACGGTGTTTTGAAACTACATGGACATTTTTCAAATGAACGATGATGAACATTTTTAAATAAGTATATTTTTTGTTCCTCAACTAGTGCACGCAAGCCCTATGTACACAGTTTAACCCCCCTTTTGCTGACAAACCCTCGCCTTGCTTAGGTGTGCGAAAGGGGTGTCCCATCGCACACGATAAGGGTTAAACTGTCAGCCGTAGGGCAGAAGCATGCATACGTTTCATCAAAGAAAATCATATGCGATGCCCCAACCTACTCCACACGTAACTAGTGAGGCAAGCGTTTGCGATTTATCGAATGTCCCAAACGCTTCATCAGTCATACTCGTGTGGGATGGCATACATATCGCACACGCTCTTCTGTGACGCAACATTTACAATGCGCATAACATCATAAACAATTAGTGATTGTAGAGCGTGTGGGCAAAGGAGCCTATCACAAACATTTAATTCTACCGTGCCCTTTGTGATACGTCAAACATCACAGACATTTTGGAAATGCAAAATGTGTGCTTTGTCGCACACGTTTGTCAGGGTAGAAATGTGTGTGCTGCTGTTGTTCATTGCACACGTTAGTCCTTAGCGAATCATGTGTGCGGTAGGGATTCATCACACAGGTTGTGATATGAGAAACAAGTTTGCTCTTGAGGTTGATCACAAACGTTTCACTTTCTCAAACCGTGTGCACCGTAATGACATGCAGAGCAGATTTTTCTCCCTAATCTAATCCCTGCAATTTAAAATTCTCCCGAATTTGAATTTGAAAGTCGGCAATCTCTTATTTCATATCCATTATATATATTTCATGAAAGTAGGCAATCCAATTTACAAAGTTTCAACAACCAATTCGCATATGTTCAAGAATTACAGAAGCACCAAATAAACAATGATGAACCACAATAGTATTAACGATGGTAAAGAGATAGGCGAAAGACATTTTGGTTGCTGGAGAAGGTGAAGCGGAATGTCATATTGTGCCCTTCGCCATGCCGAAGGCACGCACAACTCTAGTCCAACCCCTTGTGCCATCCTTCATTGTCTTCATGAAGACTTCTAAAGAGTCATAGTCTAGGTGAAATACTTTAACTTACATTACGTCGCCACCAATCATGTAGTTTGCAAGGTAATCTTGAGTAAACTGCTTTGGAAACCACTGCAAACGAAATAAACACAACATAATTAAACATCACATGGCAAAAGTTACTAGAACAATAACCAGTTGGCTAGCTAGAAAAAGTAAAATTTGGTAAAACGAGCTACTACTCGCCATCCAAGATGATCATAGGCTATTTCCCCCTTGGAAGAGCCACGGGGAAACAAATCATAGACTCCCTCACTTGTCGCGGATGGGCTCCTTCCTCTTGGAAGAGCACAGATCCTGGGTGCCCTCCCAATTGTCTATAACGCCCAATATTCGGTACTAGTCCCAACAAATACTTTGCAATCCTTGCTAAGGCTAGAGGCGCATATTGATCTCCCCAGCATATGACTTCATAACATACACGCATTGTTATATGCCAGTGAACAAGCTGTACATCACAACAAATACAACTACACATGAATAGAACAGTTTAAATACGAGTGAACAATAGGGAAAACATATGCCAATACATAATTTATCACTATTCAGAGGTCAACATGACCCAACATTACATTAATCATGCAGCGGAAGAAACACGGGTCTGAGTACAAACAAGAAGCAATTTTTTCCTAAGAGGCGATATAAATAAACGACGTCCACCCTGCAGTCCCAGAATGCCAACCGAGATCCCCAAGTCTACTCATCATTGTGAACATCATCGAAAGTAATGTAGTATTGTCCACGGTCTTCATCGTAGAGGAACTGGTATCGGGGTAAATCACCTGAACCCGTCTCATCGGTACCTGCATCTAGGTTATTGTGGCAAGGGTGTGTCTTTTGGACTCAGCAAGTACATTACCAAGGGTACTAAGACTAAAAATACACATGGGCTGGATATGGATAAGTGGTGAGGTTGCAGCAAGTAGCCAAGCATTGTAAATGAACTAGTCCTACGAGTACTTAGAACAAGATGAGATCAACTTACGCAAAAGGGGTCGCAAACTAGTTGATTACTAAGTGATCCTGAACACCTACCTACGATTTCAATCATCACCTCACCATGTCTTCTTCTTGTTTGCATACTCACAAGAAGAGACAATCATGGTACACGCACGTTGATCAAGTTTTAGTTATTAGTTCAAGTTGTCTATGACTGCCATTATAAATTTTTAAGTCGTCTGTAACCGCGGACACGACTTTTTGAAGGATTCAACCCAGCAGGGGTGCTCTAGCTTTCCATTATAGATTCCGCATGCATACCCCATTCCAACCGGTACATGGCCCTTAGAACCACCGTGTAAACACGAACGTGGTCTGGAAGTTCGGAGGTAAAAAGTTCCTCTAGTTAACATCAAACTAATCCAAAAGACCTCCCGGTGGGTCGACACCCGAACTAGAACCGACGTATCTCTAGATCCGGTCCCAGCCGGATGGGCAAAGGATACGGTAGCCAAACCCGGTTTCCCGTGGTGGCACCGAAGACTGCTTAGTGTGAACCAACACTTTTGGGGCGCTGGCCCAAGTCTCGAGTAACGTCAACTTCCTATGCAAGTTTTATGTTTTCTAATGGTAGTACCAATGTTGGGTCCTATGGAATATTTCAATGCTAGATGAAGGAGTTCAGGGGGGGGGCATAATACCCCAAACACGGCAGGATGCGATAATCAAGGAACATAATAACCAGTTTCTCGGTGCTTATGGTTGACCAGAGTGAAACATTACAACCGGGGCATAGGCTTGAGCCTTCCACCCTTAGTTAAGTATATGATCAAGATTAAACAATGAAGCATAATAATAATGATATCCCAAAGATATCCATGTTGCCACATGCAAACACCTGCACCTGCAACTAGCAAAGCTATAAAAGGGGGTGAGCAAGCGGTAACATAGCCAATCAAAAGGTTTTGCTAGGTAGTGGACGTTAAAGGCTGTATGATGGCAATTTGGAAGGCTTGAACAATGTGGGAGGTAACGAGATCAAACGATAGCATCAAGACATCTAACAAGCAAAGCTTGTAATAGTATCCAAGGTAATGATCATCCTTACCTGTTATCTCCTCTAGTTGATTATAAGTCTGATCCTCGGAGTAGTTGTCACTCGGTTCCTCGAACTCCGTAACGTTTCCGAGCTTTATCGATAAGAACCAAACCGAAAAGAAGCAAATGATACGGTAAACAAACAAGGCATGGCATATTGCACAAACATAACGAAGCATGGCATATTAAAGGTGCATTTGAATTAGTCCCTAATAAGTTTAATTGGAGTTTGGATCAAAGTGAGTTTGATCCATGTGATACTCCAAGTGCAATTATTTGATTTAAGTCATATTACTACAAGCACTTGTCAAACAGCAGGCTCGATGTACAATATACTAAGCAGGCTCGATGTAGAACATACTAAGCAGGCTCTCCAGAATAATTCATCAAACAAACACTTATTAAACGTGTTTCACAGACTTCACCTCCCTTCCGATAAACTCAGGAAGGGTGGTGAAGTTGCACGAAAACGCATCAAGCAGTATGCAGTGACAGGTCAATGGAACAAGCACAAAGCTATACACCATGCATGGCAAAGAATTTCGTTTTTGCCATAAACTCAACAACCTCCAACTGGGTTTCTCTGGGTAACTCCATCTACAACTGCTACCGAGTTTATTAAATTAAGCACCAATGAGGCCGAACATCTCTAATATGACCTTCTTTCAACAATCTTTCTCAACACCCAAGTCTTTTGAAAGACTTTCACTTATGCAGGATGCGGCTGTTCTGATCCCGAGCTCATGTAAGCTCGGGTGAATAGTAAAAAAAAACTCTGAATTTTTTTTTGTGTGAAACATTGACAAATGTTTGGATAGCTTGCAAAATTTCATCACTAGATGACATTCGTGGAAAATGCAGCAAAAAAAAAATCGATGCTCCAAAATGTTATTTTCAAACACATTTTGGAGCATTGATTTTTTTTTCACATTTTCCAGAATGTCGTTTCACGATGAAATTTTGCAAGCTATCAAAACATTTGTCAATGTTTCACACAAAAAAAATCAGATTTTTTTCATTTTACTGTTCACCCGAGCTCACATGAGCTTGGGATTAGAACAACACTTTCAACTTATGCATGCTTATCTTTGTTATCACACATGAGAAGACATTTGAGCACCATCACTCCAAGCACCTGCAGGCAACAACAGGAAAAACAAGCACTATGAGCAAGCACGACAGAATGAAAGGCAGACAAAAGACGAACCAAACCTACGAGAGGAGCAAGGGGAAGAACATCCAGAACCAAAAAACAAAGCAACCCACCCAAATAACTCCAACCACAAAAACAGAGAAGAGAGACCATGAGCGAAGGAAACATTTCAGTGACAAGAAAGACAAGAAAGACAGGGAAATACACAAACCTCACCCGATGCAAGGAACAAACGGATGACAGACGACAAAACAAAGAAATGGAAGCAGCCGAAGGCTCCCCCACCTACGAGGCTACTCCCACCCATCACTCTAGAACACGACCGAGGAGCAACGAAGAAGAACGGCTCGAATGCCCGCAAACACGAAGAGGAGACGATAACCGACTGCGGCAAAATGGTGAACTTATAAGAAAAAGGAACCGACTTAAAAAAAGACCAAAACGCCCATGAAGAACCCTACTCGGCAAAAATCTACTAATACGAGCCGAGTGCCGTCCATCCATCCCCTCATGGGGCAGACCCACCGGCCCGGCTCCTTCACCGACACCCCGAGCCGGATCACGCGAATGAAGTAGCCTGGTAGGGTCCGGCGTCGCTCCCCCCGAGCTGGACGCACGCACGAGCAGAGACATAGACAAGCCCCGGGTTGCCCAGGCCATGGCCCGGGGCGCGAAGAGAAAATGCTTCATGGACTGTAGCTTCAGGAGTGCACTGTAGCTACAGTGTGCACTGTGCTACAAGGTTGGCAAGGGGTGTAGGAATTTTCTGGCTACGGCACTGCACGCAAGCCCGGCTAGCGCTAGGACGATGGCAAGCAGGCCCGTCACAGTCGGCTGAGCGGCCCTCCACCCAGCCGGCTTGGCGGCCCTCCGCACAATCAGGTGGGCGCAACGCCGACGCAAGCGGGCGTCGCAGCACGCGCGCTGCACGCGTGGGGCGAACGAAACAGGTCCCACGCGCGAACCGGCGCTGTGACTGCAAAGCGCCCCCGCCTGGCGCGACCGAGTAGCCCAACATGGGCCAAAGACGTCGATACGCGGGTCTGGCTGGCCTGTCGCGTGCAGGGCAGCACGCGGGGCCTCGCTCACGGGCGCGCCCCGACATCACCCAACGGCGGTGGCCCCGTGCGCGTCCCGCGGTCCACCCGTCATGGACCGCCGAGGCCGCTCCCTCCCGCGTGCAACACTGCAAGAAAAGTCGCTCACGGGCCCGCCAAAGCCGCCGAATGATGCTGGCCCGGGCGCGCCCAGTGGTCCACCCGTCATGGTCCTCTTAGTCGGGTCACCCGGGTGCGCGCCTTTCGGGCAGATCAGACGACGCGGACAGCCCCTGAGAGGCCCTCGCGGCAGGCCAGCCGAAAATGTACGGCTTGGAGGACCTCTTCACCCTCGAAGCAACCGGGGAGACGGGTACTCCAGCATCCTTTATATAGGAGTAATACCTCACCGATGACGTGTACCCAAACATGCTTTAGTGGATTATACTTTGCCGGATATCAGCTTCAGCCCGCTATTTAGTGATTGCAATTACGACATCATGAGATTCGATTTTGAACTCAAAAGCAACCACCCTCTATAAAACCTCCATGGACGGGAAAGCAACCAGGAAATTGTCATCGCCATGAGGAACGGCCTCCCACTTTCATGGAGTCAGGACCGAAAAGTTGCGTCTAGTATATGCATATTTGCTGAAGCAACATGGCAATCCATATCATCATATTTATAGTATATCAGTGAATATTAACACTTCACGGAAGGGATCGACGGGAATACATTCCTAGACCTACGAACACAGTATATACGATCATACAAGGAACTCTGCCACCTCATCCAGCGACTTCAGGGTCTTCTCATAGTAGAGGTACGACTCATACACCTTGGGAGTCCGCACAAACCGGTCGAACTGCACGGCAACTTCATCAGTTGAAATGCAGTATCTATCGAGAAAATTAACGAATAAACTGTTGTGTGAAAGTGCAACTGCAAGAAAAAACTTTTCTAACCTCGGTCATATTGTCGACGAGCTCGTTAGCCACGACGACGTACTCGGGGCGGCGCGGCTCGGGAACGCCGGCCATGGCGGTAGTGAGGTCGAGGTCGAGGTACTTGGACTTGAGCCGCACGTAGAACAGTACGTACTTCCACGACATGGTCTCCAGCATCGGCCGAAGCGTCCGCATCCCCTCCGCCGTTTGCCGGATACGCGCCGCGGCCTCCTCCGTGGTCAGCCCGGGCTCGAAGAATCTCTCTCTGACGTACGACCTCGTGCCCCACCTCGGCACGGTTCCCGGGGGCGCTGGTGCCCGCACCGCAGCCGCCTCCGCGGCCATGGCTGGGGGCGGTGCGGCGGGTCGCCTGGCGGAAAGTGCGGCCGTTGCGACCATTGCCGTTGACGCGGCGACTGCGAGCCGGCGCGTGGAGGACTGCGTCAGGTGGGCGCGCTTGTCGGCACCGTCGGGCGATGACGGCGGGCGACGGTTCGACGGGGACGGAGAAGCAGAGGAGGATGTGGTAGTGCTGGAGCACAGGATGAGGTGCTTGACAAGGGTGGCCATTGCCGTCGAAGCTCAGTTAGTGGAGGGGAGTATGTCCGAACGAGGGTGAGGTTCTGTTGGTGTCCAGGTCCAGGAGATTATATTCTTGAGGTTGGAGGAAAGGGTGTGGCCGTGTGAGTCGAATGGTAGGGATAATATCTGCTTTGTTTTCTTTATTAGAGCCGTTGAGAGAGAGAGAAGTTGAGATGATGGCTAGAGATGCGTGCATTTCTTGTGGTTTGAGGTCCATAGGAGATATTCGACGACAATGATAACGAAAATTCGGAGGGCACGCACCTACAAAAACATCTGCAGCCGTTGATCTGTGTCGTGATCCGAACAGATAATCCAATGAAAATTGGTTAAAAAATAGATGCAAATACTTAATCCTCTGAATATGAGACAATATACACGTTTATTCTATACAAATACTTTCATGGGGCGTTGTGCTACATCCTTAGTTCTGTTACATACCCTGTTTAACGAGTTTCTCTTTTCGATAGAAGGCGCTTTTATTACCTTAAAATGTAGCATCAAGCGGATACAAAACATTATCAGTAACACTCGGCCTCTGCATAATTAGGATGCATACGGCCAAAGCCTAAAATTCTAATAAAAAGAAATGAAACAAAACCGACAAATCGGCAATAGTGGAGTCCTATAAACCGACACTATGCCTATGTCGAAAGTGGTGGTGAATCAGTCTGAAGGTTATGTTGCCATCCATGTTGGGAAAAACCTCCATAGTCACCTGCGGAATACCCGATGTCTTCCCCGTGGGAAGGCCCCTACGACTTTTCTTTTCACCGTCTCCTTACCAAAAGAATCTGGATCTAAAATAGTTTAGTCTTTGCAGGACTGACGGGGTCCTGTACCCGGGGTACCTGACGCAAGGGGGCCCGGCCTTTACCTCAAGCAAGGCCCACCAGGACCTAAGGAGATCAGGATACCCTAGAGGGCAAAGATGATGTGCCTGTTCCCCAAGATAGAGGGTGGCAGCCCAACAATTTCCACCGACCCTCTCATGTAAACCCTAGGCCTCTCCTGTCTATATAAAGGGAAGCCTAGGTCTTCGTTCATAATCCAATCGTAGATTCAACTCTCGGTAGACATCCCGTACATCATTGTAATCCTCTGCACGAGGTATCCCCTCACCATGAATAACAAGAAGAAGCAGAATGTAGGGTATTACTCTCCGGAGGCCCGAACCTGGGTAAATTGTGCGTGCAGACTCCGTCCCGGTACTTTCGATCTCGTCATGAACCCTACCGAAGAATCTGACGGGAATTTGCTCCGTCAGTTGGCGCCCCAGGCATGGGCGACGTTGATTGGAGAACGAACCCGGCACGGAGAAACCAAAGAGGCTGGCGATCCCTCGCCAGGCCATTGCCTCACGATCGGCTCGTTTGAGCTGGTCGCTGATGGATCTGGGTAGTTCCTTGACATCTCGCCCTCACGCCTCATCAAATGCGTGTACGATAAACAAGGGCAAGCCCAAGCGGTTTACGATCGCCCCGGTCATCTCGCGTGGAGACGCATCTTGCGACCTCTGCAGTGTTATGGGCCCGCTCATGCGGCCTCCGTGAACATGATTTTCACGGCGGCGGATACACGTCGAAATCAAAAGCTCACGCGGCACGCGATCTACGCGGCGGAAAGCGCAACCAACAAACGGTTGGTGTGGTCCCAGGAGACGGTGACCTTCGACGTCGCGGATCACCCCGAAGACGTCATACAACGGTGTAAGCATGCCCTGGTGCTAGATCCAATCGTAGGGGGCTGCCCCTTTCTCGCGTCCTGATGGACGGGGGCAGCGGCCTCAACATCATCTTCACCGACACCCTGGAAAAGATGAAGATCCTGCTGTCCGGACTACGGAGGTCGGACGTGGGCTTCCACAAAGTGGTATCAGGCCGTCCAGTTCGCCCTTTGGGGCGGATCGAGCTCGAGGTTGTCTTTGGAGACGAACACAACTACCAAAGCGAATCAGTCCAATTCGAGGTCGCCCCCTTTCAGAGTGGCTACCACACGATCTTGGGCAGACCTGCATATGTAAAGTTCATGGCGGTCCCGTCCTACGCCTACTTACAGCTGAAGATGCATTGCCCAAACGGCATAATCACCGTACACGGGAGCCCGAAGAAGGCCTACAAGGCCGAAGTGGCCAACGTGGAGCTCGCCGAGTGACGGTGTCCTGGACTAGGGGGTCCCAACCTAGTCGGCCCATAGTCCTCGGGCTGGGCCCGAAGGCCCTCATCCTCATCCAGATGGACTCCGGAAGCCATGACGTGATCAAGATTACATCTGCCGAAGACTTGGAGTATACCCCAAGACATCTCCTGCCGCCTTCATACGCATCCCTAGATACCGCCTATGTAACCCTAGATGCCCTACCTGGTGTGTATATAAGCCAGAGGGTTTAGCCTGTAGAGGACACGGAATCATAACTACCATCCACCTAGCCCTAGGGTTAGACTTCTCCTGACGATCTCGAGGTAGATCAAGCTTGTACTCGATACTTCATCATCAATATAATCAAAGCAGGACGTAGGGTATTACCTCTTCGAGAGGGCCCGAACCTGGGTAAACAATGTCTCCTTTGTTCCTGTTACCATTGATCCGAGATCCACAGCTCGGGACCCCCTACCCCGAGGTCAGCCGGTTTTTACACCAACACTGGTGCTTTCATTGAGAGTTCCGCTGTGAGATCAGCAAAGGATCGATGGCTCACCTGCAGATCAACTGCAGTTCCGGCTGCGGGGACATCTTCGTCCCCGGCCAGTTATTCGTTTTCGGCAGCATGGTTTTTTGTGCTGACTCTTCAGGCCATCTAGCTTCCGTCGAGAATTACGCTCCAGATCACGTCGTAACTTTCGAAGGCTTGGAGTACACCGCGGATTCCCGCGGAAGGCTCGTCCTTACTGGTTGGAGGCCAGGCCGGATTGAGTGGGGGTGTATGTGATGGCCTGGCTTAATAGGGATGCTAGACTACTCATATCAATAAGGAATTCCTTATTTTCCGGGAGCCCATTCGGAAAGAACTCCAAAGTTAAGCGTGCTCAGCTTGGAGTAATTTCAGGATGGGTGACCGACCGGGAAGTTGGTCCCGGGTGCGCACGAGTGAGGACAAAGTGCGCAGGAAAGACTAGTGTTGATCTGTGGGGCCAGTCTAGATCCCGCCAGGAGTAACGACCACCGGCGGGTGTGTCCGGGGCATTACATTAACAGACATCGGGGGCTCGGCCCCGGAACCGATCTCCTTTGAGGATGTCGGATCAAGCCCCTTGCCCCTACAGGGCCGTGCGGAGGAATCGACTACCCCCACCGCGGACAGCCTCGTCCTGGCATCAAGCCACGACGCCGCTCCGGACACCACCTCGGATACTACGTCGGATTTAGAGCCGGCTCGGGTGACAGATCCGGGATCAACCCCAGCCCCGCACGAGGCCAATGACGCGTCAGGCGATCCACCAGTCGTGCTTCAAGTCAGCCCGGCTTATAGCCAGGCCATGGATCCCGAGGAGCTATCTCACCTAAACGAGATGCTGGATCGCATCCAGAGCTTATCAATCTCAAACAGTCAGGACTTCGGTCTATGATAAGATCGGACTTAAAGCCGACGATCGAGAAATTTATATCCCACCCACCACCCATCTAGTCGCCACGGTCGATAACTTAACTGACGTGTTAGACTACGATGAAGCCACCGACATGGATGAAGATGTCGACGGCCCTGCAGAAACCACCACGCCGCTGGTCAACACCGGCAGGTGGACTGTAACCTCCACCTATGACGTGTACATGGTGGATACTCCAAAACCTCCATCAAGATGTCGGCGAAGGCGCGGGCGAGGTACCAACGGGGACCCTAGCGGGCACGACGCCACCACCACCAACACCGGTGCTACGGCAGACGACGCCGATAACCCGGGAGAGGACTTTCAAGCCTCCACAGGGCAGCCACACAGCCCCGCAGGAATCCCCGAGGACGAGGACCCCGATGACCTCTTTGAAGGGGCGGATGACAATTACTTACCTCAGTCCGAAGAGGACGAGAGCCTGGGCACCGAGGACTTTATAGTCCCCGAAGACCCCTTTGAGCAAGAACGGTTCTGACGACGCCTCGTGGCCACCGCCCAAAGCATGAAACGGAAGCAGCAACAGCTGCAAGCCAATCATGATGCGCTGAACAATAAGTGGGTTGAGATACTCTCGGCCGAGCAAGACCTCGAGGAACGGCTCCGTAGTGCGCCTAAATCTTATCCGCGCAGGCGTTTGCTGCCTGAATTCGATGAAGAATTAACCGACGACGTGCTCTTAACACGCGGACGGGCTGACAAACCTGACCGCCCCCCTAGAGGGCACGACAGGCCAGTGCGGGAAAATTTACACACCCAAACAACGACACGCCGTTTGATAACCCACAAGTTTAGGGGATCGCAACAGTTTTCGAGGGTAGAGTATTCAACCCAAATTTATTGATACGACACAAGGGGAGCCAAAGAATATTTGCAAGTATTAGCAGTTGAGTTGTCAATTCAACCACACCTGGAGACTAAATATCTGCGGTAGAGTAATTAGTAGCACAGTAGTATGGTAGTTTGATAGCAGTAGCAATAATAGTAACAGTAATAGTAACGGTAGCAGCAATAGTAGTAGCAGTTGTAGCAGCAGTAGCGACAGTAGTAACTTAGCAAAGAACAATATGTGAAAAGCTCGTAGGCATTGGATCGGTGATTATTTTGGATAACATTCATCATGTAACAATCATAACCTAGGGCGACACAGAACTAGCTCCAATTCATCAATGTAATGTAGGCATGTATTCCGTATATAGTCATACGTGCTTCCGATAAGAACTTGCATGACATCTTTTGTCCTAACCTCCCGTGGCAGCGGGGTCCATAAGGAAACTAAGGGATATTAAGGCCTCCTTTTAATAGAGAACCGGAACAAAGCATTAACACATAGTGAATACATGAACTCCTCAAACTACGGTAATCACCGGAAAGAATCCCAATTATTGTCACCTTGGGGTATGCGGATCATAACACGTAGCAGGTGCATATAACTTGCAAGATCGGATCAAGAACACAAATATATTCATGAAAACATAAAGGGTTCAGATCTGAAATCATGGCACTCGGGCCCTAGTGACTAGCATTAAGCATAGCAAAGTCATAGCAACATCAATCTCAGAACATAGTGGATACTAGGGATCAAGCCCTAACAAAACTAACTCAATTACATGATAAATCTCATCCAACTCATCACCGTCCATCAAGCCTACGAAGGAATTACTCACACCCAACTATGAGCATCATGAAATTGGTGATGAAGGATGGTTGATGATGACGATGCCGGAAGATCCCCCTCTCCAGATCCCCGAACGGACTCCAGATCTGGCCTCCCGATGAAGAACAGGAGGTGGCGGCAGCTCCGTATCGTGAAACGCAATAAAACTTCCTCTCTTTTTTTCTCTGGAATTGTGAATTTATAGGCCTGAGATTAGGGTCAGCGGAGCCACGTGGGCCCCACAAGCCACCAGGGCGCGCCAGGGGGGTGGCGCGCCCTGGTGCCTCGTGGGCAGCAGGTGGCCCCCCTCCAGTAGGTCTTGGCTCCAGTATTTTTCATTTATTCCATAAAAAATCTCCAAAAAGTCTCGTCCAATTCCAAGAACTTTTATTTCTGCACAAAAAACAACACCATGGTAGTTCTGCTGAAAACAGCGTCAGTCCGGGTTAGTTTCATTCAAATCATGCAACTTAGAGTCCAAAACAAGAGCAAAAGTGTTTGGAAAAGTAGATACGACGGAGACGTATCAACTCCCCTAAGCTTAACTCATTGCTTGTCCTCAAGCAATTCAGTTGACAAACTGAAAGTGATAAAGAAAAACTTTTACGAACTCTTTTGTTCTTGTATCTATATATATGCTTAAATAATACCCAGGTTTTCAGCAAAGATTATGACTAACCATGCAAATAATAACTGTCAGAAATTATATTCACTCATATCAATGGCAAAATCAACTAGCGAGCAATAATAAGATATCTCAAATGCCAACACTTTGTCAAAATGATCATGATATAATATGACAACATGGTATCTCGCTAGCCCTTTCTGGAACTGCAAAACATAAATGCAGAGCTCCTCCAAAGTTTAAGCAGCGACTAAACATTGTAATTCATGGTGGAAGAGATCCAGTCATGATGTGCACAACATTAACTATACACAATGCATGAGAATGACAATAGTGCTCTCAGGACTGGTGCTTGTTTGAGAAGGTGATGACTCAACAATAAAAGTAAAATAACATAAAAGTAAATAGATAGGCCCTTCGCAGAGGGAAGCAGGGATTTGTAGAGGTGCCAGAGCTCGAAGCTTAAATCAGAGATAAATATAATTTTGGGAGGTATGCCTTTCCTGTCAACGTCACGACCGAGAGTTTTCAATATCTTCCATGCTAAACAAATTAGCGGCGGTTCCCAAGCGGTAAAGTAAAGTTTACCCCCCCTCCACCAACAAACACAAGCCATGGCTAGCCGAATCCTCGGGTGCCCTCCATACCAAAAACTTTCCGGGGGAGTTTGTTTTATTATTTTGCAATTTTAATTATGGGACTGGGCATCCCGATTATCAGCCCCTCTCGTGCAAGGACAAGTGAATAAACACTCATCATGAGAATAACCCGCTTAGCATGGAAGATACTGACCGCCCCCTGTCGCTCCATGAGAGGTACGGGCACACAAAACAGATGTTCATTTGAATATTTAGAGGTGGCACATGCAATTTACTTAGGACGGCAGAGTAATACCGCATATAGGTAGATATAGTGGACTCATCTGGAATAACTTAGGTTTAAGGGTTTTGATGCACAAGCAGTATTCCCGCTTAGTACAGGCGAAGGCTAGCAAATAGGTTGAGAAGCGGCCAGCTAGAGAGCAAAAATGGTCATAATCATGCATTATGAATAATCAACATTGAATACTAGCATGAGTAGGATATAAACACCATGAACATAAATATCGTGAAGGCTATGTTGGTTTTGAATCAACTACATGCGTGAACATGTGCCAAGTCAAGCCACTTAAAACATTCAGAGGAGGATACCATATCATCATACTACATCACAATCATTTTAATTCATGTTGACACTCAAGATAAATCATTATCCACTCCTAGCTACTTAAGCATGGCATGAGCAACTATAATCTCTAATTGTCATCATAAACATGTTTAATCATAATATGCTGAATCATGGATACTGAGTTAAACATATTTACAAAAACAAAAACAAGTTGAGTTCATACCCGCTTTTCCTCGCCACAGTCACTTCATCAAATTATCATCATTATTGCCTTTCACTTGCACGACCGAATGATGTGAAAATAATAATAGTGCAAGAGTGCCGTGGACTAAGCTGGAATCTACAAGCATTTTATTCAAAGGAGAAGACAAGGTAATATGGGCTCTTTGTTAGATCAACAATAAAGCATATGAGAGCCACTCAACATTTCCATCGTGGTCTTCTCCTTATGATGACTCAACAAAAGAAAAGAATTTCGGAGAAACACACTAATTTTTTTTGGAGTTTTTTGTTTTTCTGAAGAAAGCAAATTAAAGAAGAAAAACAAAAAACGAGAAAAAACTATTTACACGGGAAAGCTCCCAACAAGCAAAAGAAGAAACGGGAAATCTTTTTGGGTTTTCTTTTACTACTACAACTAATTAAACTAGAGAGAAAAACTACAACTATTTTTTTTTGGATTTTCTCAAAGTTTTTCAAACACATAAGAAGAAAATGAGAAAATAAATCGAACATGGATTTACAATGAAAGAGGATGAACACCGACAACTGAAATGAAATGTGTGATCATGAATGTAATGTCGGTGAGAGATACGTACTCCCCCAAGCTTAGGCTTTTGCCTAGCTTGGTCATCACCATCCCTGGTCTGGGTAATAGTCAAAGTGATAGCTCGTGGAGGCTCGCCGAGCATCCTCCTCAGCTAGACGAGCAGCTTCTACTGCCATGTGGTACTCCTGCACTTCATACTCATGGAGAAAATATCTCTGTTTGTTCTGGTAATCAAAGAGAGCAGGAGCAGGCAAAGTAACATACAGAGAACGATATTTATCAAAAACTAAGTTATATTCGTATCCCTGTGCGTTGCGTTTTAAAAACTTATGTTCTCGCATTGTCTCGAAATTTAAATATTTATCAGGTAAGAGGGGATCATTGAAATTGGGCGAGACCCCTAACTTTGCGGCTAAGCGGGAGGCATAAATTCCTCCATACAAATCACCATTACCCGCGTTACGCTGCAACCTACGTGCGACAATAGCCACAAGATTATAATACCTGCTACCAGTGAAAGCTGTATGAATAAGACTCAGATCATGGGCACAAAGCGCACTACAGTATTGCTTACCAACAATGCATTTACCATTAAAAAGTGCAAAATACCGAATGGCAGGAAACTGGATACTAATTATTCTGGCCTGCGTAACTCCCCTATCCTCACCGTTGCAAAGGCTATTAAGAAATGGCTCGTAATCAGATTTTTGTGGTTCATCTAACAAACCCCAATATGGAATTTTGCATGCATCACAGAATTCTTCTAGAGACATACTATAGGATTTATTATAGAGGTGAAACAAAACTCTAGAAGTGCGCGGATGATATTCGAAGTTTTGAGTGAATGAATGCGTGAGGTTGTAATGCTGTGGTGGCTTATCTGCGATGAAGGCGGAGAGCTCGGTGTTGTGAATATATTGGTCAAACTCTTCCTTGATTCTTGCACCTAGCATGAACTCGTTGCACGGCCATCTACATGATTTTGCTTCGGCACTTCGCACCGAACTTGCCCTTGGTTCAACGTAGGATTGGCGTGCGGGGCTTTCGCTAGATGATGCCTCGGTGGACCTCCTCCTCGAAGAAATCCTCCGGAAGATATTCATTTTCCTAAGAACAATTTTCTGAAAAAATTTGGGTCACAAAATGATATCAATAAAACTTCACAAGATTGGTAGCAACTACTCGTATGGATGTCTAGAGGTTATATCAAGCATTCAAACTACTTGGACCTCAAAGAATTCAACATGCAAGCTCATTTTCAGTAGCACCAAGAGCGGCTAATTATGCAAAATATAATCCACTAGAGCAAAAACTAATTGGAGCAATGGAGGAGTCACATACCAAGTAGCAATCTCCCAAAACAGTTTCGGAAACGGAGCTCCGAGCAAAGAGATCAAAAATCTCAGGTTTGGGAGCAAGAACACGAGAGAGAGAGAGAGAGCTACCAGGAATTTTTGCTAGAGGTAAGAGACGAAGTGGGCTGAAGGGATAAGTGAGGGGGTCCCTGTGGGGCCCACAAGCCACCAGGGCGCGCCCGGGGGGGGGGGGGGGGGGTGGCGCGCCCTGGTGCCTCGTGGGCACCTGGGGTATCCCCCTGGTATGATTTTAGTCCCAAAAATTCTTAAATATTCTTCAAAAATTCATATCAAAATTTTATTGCATTCTGAGCACATTTATTTTAGGGCCATTTTTTATTGCACGGATAAATCAGAAAACAGGATAATCATGGCATTTTATTTTATTAAACTATAATTAACAGAGAGCAAAAGGTGGGTACAAAAAGTTGTGCTTACTAAATTCATCAATCACATGCCCTTCAAAAAGAATCCATTAATATGGTTGATCAAGTCTTATTAACAAACCATTTCCGAGTGACATGAAACCGAAGAACTTTCGTATAACACTAAGTTACCTCAACGGGGATATGCATCTCCCCAATAATAAGAGTTTCATATTTCTTTTTGACAGTAGGAAGAGGGACTTGAAAACTTCCAATAGTAATTGTCGGAGTCTTTTCAATAATATGAATACCATTTACTTGAAATTGTTTCTTCGGAAAGTGCATCATATGTTCATTACCATTGATATGAAAAGTGACCTTGCTTTTGTTGCAATCAATAACAACCCCTGCAGTATTCAAAAAGGGTCTACCAAGGATAATTGACATATTGTCGTCCTCGGGCATATCAAGTATAACAAAGTCTGTTAGGATAGTAACATTTGCAACTACAACGGGCACATCCTCACAAACACCGATAGGAATGGCAGTTGATTTGTCAACCATTTGCAATGATATTTCAGTGGGAGTGAGTTTATTCAAATCAAGTCTTTTATATAAAGAGAAAGGCATAACACTAACACCGGCTCCTAAATCACACAAAGCAGTTTTGACATAATTTCTTTTAATGGAGCATGGTATAGTTGGTATTCCTGGATCTCCTAGTTTCTTAGGTACTCCATCCTTAAAAGAATAATTCGCAAGCATGGTAGAAATCTCAGCTTCAGGTATCTTTCTTTAATTTGTGACAATGTCTTTCATATATTTAGCATAAGGGGCCATCTTTAAAATATCAGTCAAATGAGTACGCAAAAAGACTGGCCTAAGCATTTCAGCAAAGCGTTCAAATTCTTCCTCATCTTTTTTCTTAGATGGTTTAGGAGGAAAGGGCAAGGGTTTTTGGACCCATGGTTCTCTTTCTTTACCATGTTTTCTAGCAACGAAGTCTCTTTTATGATAACGTTTATTTTTAGAAGGTGGGTTATCAAGATCAACAATAGTTCTATTTCAACATCATTATCAGGTTCTTTATCATTATCTGGTTGGGTATCCACATGAGCATCATCATTATTATTATCATCAGGTGAATGTTCATTACCAGATTGTGTTTCAGCATCGAAAATAGAAACATCATTACTATCCTCCAAGGGTTTTTCTACCTCGGGTTCACTAGAAGTATGCAAAGTCCTATCATTTTTCTTTTTCTTTTTAGATGGACTAGGTGCATCAACATTAATTCTTTGAGAGTCTTGTTCAATTCTTTTTGGGTGACCTTCAGGATAAAGTGGCTCCTGAGTCATTCTACCTCCTCTAGTCATTACTCTAACAGCATGATCATTCATATTGTTATTCATTTCATTGAGCAATTCACTTTGAGATTTAGCAACTTGTTCTAATTGGGTTTGAACCATAGATGCATGTTTACCTACACCTTTGACATCATTAGCAATTCTAAATAACAAGTCACTCAAGCGATCAATCATGTAGGCATTTTGTTTCAATTGTTTCATAACATTTGCATTAAAATGATCTTGCTTAATAATATAATTGTCAAACTCATACAAGCATTGACTAGGAGGTTTGTTATAAGGAATATCACCTTCATCAAACTTTATAAGAGAATTTACCTCTACTACTTGTGGCGGTGTGTCAAGACCATGTATTTCTTCAATAGGTGGTAGATTCTTAACATCTTCAGCTTTAATACCTTTTTCCTTCATACATTTCTTTGCTTCTTGCATATCTTCAGGACTGAGAAATAAAATACCCCTCTTCTTCGGGGTGGGTTTAGGCGGTGGTTCAGGAAGTATCCAACCATTATCATTCTTCAATATATTATTCAATAGTTCCTCAGCTTGTTCAATAGTCCGTTCCCTGAAAACACAACTCGCACAACTATCTAGGTAGTCCCTAAAAGCATCGGTTAGTCCATTATAGAAGATATCAAGTATTTCATTTTTCTTAAGAGGATGATCAAGCAAAGCATTAAGTAATTAGAGAAGCCTCCCCCAAGCTTGAGGGAGATTCTCTTCTTCAATTTGCACAAAGTTAAATATTTCCTGTAAAGCAGCTTGTTTCTTATGAGCAGGAAACTATTTTTCAGAGAAGTAATAAATCTTATCCTGGGGACTACGCACACATCCAGGAGCAAGAGTATTATACCATTCCTTAGCATCACCCTTTAATGAGAAAGGAAACAACTTAAGAATATAGTAATAGCGAATTTTTTCCTCATGAGCGAATAGGGTGGCTATATCATTTAATTTAGTAAGATGTGCCACAACGGTTTCAGTTTCATAGCCATGGAAAGGATCAGATTCAACCAAAGTAATTAACTCAGGATCAACAGAGAATTCATAATCCTTATCAGTAACAAATATGGGAGAAGTAGCAAACTTAGGATCATATTTCATTCTCTCCCTCATAGATTTTTCTTTCATTTCAGCAAGCAATTTTATAACTTCATCTCTATCATTACAAGCAAGAATGGCTCTAGATGTCTCCCTATCAAAGCAATGTTCATTAGGTGATTCAACTCTAGTAGGAGAGCTAGGCATAATAGGTGAATCATAATTTTCAAGAGTTTCAACATTTTCAGTTTATTTAGCTTTAGCAATTTGTTCATCAAGAAATTCACCAAGTAGCACAGCATTATCAAGCATAGTACTAGCATCATCATGAGTATCATTCATAGCAGAAGTGGTATCATCAATAACTTGCGACATATCAGAATTAATAGCATGTGGTGTTGTTGCAAGTTTACTCAAAACAGAAGGTGAATCAAGTGCAGAGCTAGATGGCAGTTCCTTACCTCCCCTCATCTTAGAGGGAACGATCTTGGTCTTAGCGTCTTTCAGATTCTTCATAGTGATCAACAGATATAAATCCCAAGTGACTCCGCAAATAGAGCTATGCTCCCCGGCAACAGTGCCAGAAAAAGGTCTTGATAACCCACAAGTATAGGGGATCGCAACAGTTTTCGAGGGTAGAGTATTCAACCCAAATTTATTGATTCGACACAAGGGGAGCCAAAGAATATTTGCAAGTATTAGCAGTTGAGTTGTCAATTCAACCACACCTAGAGACTAAATATCTGCGGTAGAGTAATCAGTAGCACAGTAGTATGGTAGTTTGATAGCAGTAGCAATAATAGTAACAGTAATAGTAACGGTAGCAGCAATAGTAGTAGCAGTTGTAGCAGCAGTAGCGACAGTAGTAACTTAGCAAAGAACAATATGTGAAAATCTCGTAGGCATTGGATCAGTGATTATTTTGCATAACATTCATCATGTAACAGTCATAACCTAGGGCGACACAGAACTAGCTCCAATTCATCAATGTAATGTAGGCATGTATTCCGTATATAGTCATACTTGCTTGCGATAAGAACTTGCATGACATCTTTTGTCTTACCCTCCCGTGGCAGCGGGGTCCATAAGGAAACTAAGGGATATTAAGGCCTCCTTTTAATAGAGAACCGGAACAAAGCATTAACACATAGTGAATACATGAACTCCTCAAACTACGGTAATCACCGGAAAGAATCCCAATTATTGTCACCTTGGGGTATGCGGATCATAACACGTAGCAGGTGCATATAACTTGCAAGATCGGATCAAGAACACAAATATATTCATAAAAACATAAAGGATTCAGATCTGAAATCATGGCACTCGGGCCCTAGTGACAAGCATTAAGCATAGCAAAGTCATAGCAACATCAATCTCAGAACATAGTGGATACTAGGGATCAAGCCCTAACAAAACTAACTCGATTACATGATAAATCTCGTCGAACCTATCACCGTCCAGCAAGCCTACGAAGGAATTACTCACTCCCGGCGGTGAGCATCATGAAATTGGTGATGAAGGATGGTTGATGATGACGATGCCGGAAGACCCCCCTCTCCGGAGCCCCGAACGGACTCCAGATCTGGCCTCCCGATGAAGAATAGGAGGTGGCAGCGGCTCCGTATCGTGAAACGCAATAAAACTTCCTCTTTATTTTTTTCTCTGGAATTGTGAATTTATAGGCCTGAGATTAGGGTCAGCGGAGCCACGTGGGCCCCACAAGCCACCAGGGTGCGCCAGGGGGGGGGGGGGTGGCGTGCCCTGGTGCCTCGTGGGCAGCAGGTGGCCCCCCTCCAGTAGGTCTTGGCTCCAGTATTTTTTATTTATTCCATAAAAAATCTCCAAAAATTTCGTCCAATTCCAACAACTTTTATTTCTGCACAAAAAACAACACCATGGTAGTTCTGCTGAAAACAACGTCAGTCCGGGTTAGTTTCATTCAAATCATGCAAATTAGAGTCCAAAACGAGAGCAAAAGTGTTTGGAAAAGTAGATACGACGGAGACGTATCACCGTTATGGCAAGGACCCTGTCGACTACACCGAGCCATACGACGCAAGACGCCAGATAGAGGCGGACCGAGCACCTTCTCGGTCCATCTACGGATCGAGAGGACGCACACCGGCCGGGCTCGACGGCTACGATGCCTGGATGGACAGGAACGGCCGAGCTCGATAGCAAGCTTATACGCGGATATCTCCCGACGTCCGACATGAGTCTGCTCGGTTCCGAGGTCCCGCTCACCCGTTCTGTTTTACAGACAGGGTAATGGAACACCAGTTCCCTGACGGGTTTAAACCCATCAACATCGAGTCATACGATGGTACTACCGACCCAGCGGTGTGGATCGAAGATTTCCTTCTCCACATCCACATGGCACATGGAGACGACCTCCACGCTATCAAATATCTGCCGCTCAAACTAAAGGGGCTGGCGAGGCATTGGCTAAATAGCCTTCCTCCACATTCCATTGGAAGCTGGGAAGCACTTGAGGATGCCTTTAGGGCTAACTTCCAGGGCACATACGTCCGACCTCCAGATGCCCACGACCTCAGCCACGTCATTCAACAGCCCAGCGAGTCGGCAAGGAAGTTCTGGAATAGGTTCTTAACTAAAAAGAACCAAATTATGGACTGCCCCGACGCCGAGGCCATCGCTGCTTTCCGGCATAGCATCCGAGACGAGTGGCTCGCACGCCAGCTCGGGCCAGACAAGCCGAGGACCATGGTGGCCCTCACCTCGCTCATTACCCGCTTTTGCGTGGGAGAGGATAGTTGGCTGGCTCGCAGTACTCATAACAGCGAGGCAGGCACCTCGGAAGCTCGCGACGCCAACGGCAAGCCCAGGCGCAGTTAAAATAAGCGCAGGCATAAAAATGGCGGGAGCGACACCGAGGACGTCGCCGTAAACACAGGATTCAACGGACCTAGATCTGGTCAGAAAAAGAGGCCCTTTAAAGGGAATAAAGACGGACCCAGCCAGCTTGACACAATCCTCGATAGGCCATGTCAAATACATGGCACCTCTACCAAGCTAGCAAACCACACAAACCGGAACTACTGGGTCTTCAAGCAGGCCAGAAAGATAGTGACGGAGGGCCAAAATAAAGCTCAACCTCACAGCGAGGACGAGGATGAACCTCGGCGATCCAACAATGGAAACCAGAAACAGTTCCCTCCCGAGGTGAAGGACGTAAACATGATTTACGTAACCCACATCCCTAAAAAGGAGAGGAAACGAGCACTTTGGGACATTTACGCCCTAGAGCCTGTTACCCCGAAGTTTAATCCGTGGTCGGCTTACCCGATCACATTCGACAAACATGATCACCCAACCAGCATCCGACATGGCGGATCGGCGTCCCTAGTCCTGGATCCGATTGTTGATGGATTCCATCTGACGCGCGTCCTCATGGATGGAGGCAGCAACCTCAATTTAATCTACGCGGATACGATCAGAAAAATGGGCATAGACTCATCCAGGATCAAGCCCAGCACCACCACCTTCAAAGGTGTCATACCAGGCATCGAGGCTCGCTGCACGGGAACAGTAACGCTGGAAGTAGTCTTCGGTTCACCCGAGAACTTTCAGAGCGAAGAGTTAATCTTCGATATAGTCCCTTTTCGGAGCAGATACCACGCGCTGCTCGGGCGCACTGCATTCGCCCGCTTTAATGCAGTCCCGCATTATGCATACTTAAAGATGAAAATGCCCGGACCAAATGGTGTTATTGCAGTCAATGGTAACACCGAACGCCCCCTCCGAACAGAGGAACATACCGCGGCTTTCGCAGCCGAGGTACAGGCAACCGAGGAGGCAGCTCATCCCAAGCCCAGCTCCTCAAAGCGCATACGGGCCACACGAGCCGACCTCGGTCAGGCCATGATTCCCCCCAAATAGGGGCACGGGCTGCTCGTTCACCTCCCCTCGGAAGGGCATTACGTCCCCAGGGTGCACCACTTTGCACTAAAAATTCCATGGGCGGCCGAGGAGCCAAAACAAATGATACGTCGTTATCAGCTCGACTGAATAGCAACACACTTCGGACTTGCATACCAGCAAGGCTCTATAAAAAGCCCAGCAGAAGTAGCATGTCCACATGGATTCAACCATCTAAGTGGCAGTCGCACACCTCTTTAAAAGACTCGACCGACGAAAGCATCAAGCAAACGAACGGCCGAGGTCGCGGACAGCCCATACATACTTTGCTCTCAACGAAGACAAGCTGGTCAACAGCACGGAGACGCAGACGTGCGACAGCGACGGACTTGGGTGGATAAACTTATCAACATGTCCGCCCTATTCTTACTTCTTTATTTTTACCTTTTCCCGTTGTATCTTCTACAAGTTTCTTTTGTCAAAGCTCGGCATGTACGGTTCGACCACATGAAATAAAAGTGCACCCATCGAGGTCAGTACGCATTTCCTTATGTTTACTGCCTTTGAGCCAAAAGCATACATTCACGATGCAAATGTCATTCAAAATTACTGTGGGCTTCGCTTTTAATCTCACGCCACCCCCCCTACAAGTCTGAAGTGTCTATTCGGTGTCTTGGATGTTGCATTATATGAATCAGTTTCGAACCTTGATTTTGGTCAATAGTTGGGTTGCCCGGCTCCTGTGCTTACCCCTTACGTTTCTGATCCATTCGGCTAAGGGTGTAAAGGGAGAACCATTGTGATTGCGCTGCCAGCTTGAATGGCAAAGCGCCTCAGTGGATAAAGCCGAAAACTGACTGTCCTGGTAAGCGTAAACTGGTCAGCCATCCGAAGACAGCGTCCAGCAATGTACCCTTTGAGGTTACCCGTGTTAAACGAAGGGCTCCTTATTAAATCAGCCGTAGTGGTTAGCGGCATAGACCTCGGCCATACAGCCGAACCACTTCATGGACCGGGGGCTCGTCATCAGCCCCCACAGTCAAGCTCCTACGACTAGGTGAAAGTTATAAAACCACTATAGTCTGATTGCCTTGTTTTCACGAGCACGGACCGCCTTCGGGAACCGAGACGTCGGCTAAGGGTCATGACTGCCGCGGAAACACCCGATGTACACTGTACAAAGGGGTCGAAGCCGACGACTGGTCACTTTCAGTTAAACACGGTCACACAGGAGTCAAAAAATAAAAAACACACAATCACATGTCGGAAAATAAAGCTGCATTCATTGCAAAATAAAAGATAGTTTTTTACATTCAAACTACACTTCGGCATACCGAAGTACTACCTAAAAATACAAGCTGTCCTTGGGACACTCGGCCTCGGTGATCCGGGCTCCTTCCATCACCTCGCCCAGATACTGCTCCATAGTCCGAGCCTTCCCTTCTGGGGGCCCGGCAGCCACGACCGCCGCCTCAATGGGCGGGTAGTGCATATTCACGTGGGCATACGCCCGTTGAGCACCCTCCAGGAATGTCGAACGTTTCCAGCGCACCAATTGGGGGGCGGCCTCCCGCAGACGGGCAAAAAAGCCGAAGAAGCTGGTCGGCAGGGCCTCCGCGGGCCAAAGATTGGCACAGAGGTCATGAAGCATTGGCTTCGCCATGCGCAGGAGCTCCATCAACTGCTTCATCTGATTGTTTAGCAGTTCCGGATGCGAGGGCGCCTGGAATTGCAGCCAGGACGTCCTCCTCGTGGCATGGCCCTCCTGCGCGTCATAGTAGCGGCCTGCGTCCGCCACGCTCCTCGGAAGATCCGCGAAGGCCTCTGTGGATCGCCATAGCTGGGTGAGCTCAATGAACCCCTTGCGACCGAAAACACACTGAAGCAAAAAATGGCTTACCAGCAGCGATCTGCTTCACTCGCTGAAGCGTCTCTTGGTCTGCACGGGCCTGAGTTTGGACCTCGGCGTGCGCCTGGCGCAGCTTCTCGAGCTCGGTGATCGCCACCTTCTCCTTCTCCTGAAGGGCGTCACGCTCTTTGTAGATGACCTCCAGGGTCTCCTCCACCTCCAGGACCTGTGCCTGGTCCTTGCCCCAGGCCACCCTCTCGGCAGCCAGCTCCTCTTTGGCTTTCGCGGCCGCAACCTTCTGTTGCTCGGCCTCTTGCCGAGCTTTCGACAGCTCGGCCTTAAGTGTCTCAAGCTCTGCCATAGTAGCTGTCATGCAAAACAGCTCGGCATCAGAATTGAATCTTTTAAGAACAGCTCCCGAAGTAAAATCGGCATTCTCATAACTTTTTGAAGTTTACCTTGAGATAGCTCGATCTGCTTCTTAATCAGATCGAGGTCCTCTTCGGACCTCTGTAGTTTCCTGTTCATCTCCGCCACCTCCTCGGAGGCAGAGTTCGGAGCCGAGGTCGACACCTGCAAATATACACTAACGCCTTAGTCCCTGGTCAGTCCCTTTTATGAAGAACGGCCAGTGCCGTGGGGGCTACTAGATTAGCGCCAAAAACATACTCGAGCATCGACCCCAAGGCCAGTTTTTTCAAACTAGCATTGGGCTCGGGGGCTACTGGTTGGCCACGCTCATACAAACGCTATGCTAGGCAACAGGTCTTCAGACAAAAGCCCGCTACTACAAGCAATCATAAGACTCAAATATTATTTGTAATATTAAAAACGTACCTCGAAGCTCCTCATGAGGCCCTTGAAGACCTCGCATATTCCGGCCCCCGCAGACCGGAAGCCTTGTAGCGCGGTGCCAATCAAGGCACAGTGCTCTTCTGCAATGGAGGAGCCCGTTAAGGCCGCCTCCATCTCCTCGGGCCACCCCGCGCTAACCCGCCCTATGGCGGGAGGCGGGACTGGAGCAACCTCTGAACCCACCACCGAGGCACTGGGGACAAGGGTCTTTGGCTGCGGCGCAAGCGCCGGAGACTGTTCGGGCTAGGCCGGCGCCTGGCCCAACCCTTCCTTGGGGACCTTAGTGATCGGGTCCCCTTGGCCTAATGTGGCCGAGGTGTCAACCTCGGCCATGACGACCGATACCCCGGCCCCCGATGTGTTGGCTGGAGGGGCCGGACCGGATGACACCTCCCCTAACCCCTTGAGGGCCGAGGAAGCCTTGGCGGGCTCCGGCTCCCCGCTGTCCGATGGGGGTAGATTGCCTGAAGTATCGCCGCTAAGGCGAGTCCCGGGCGGGCTGGCAAAGATTCTCTTATCAGTCTCATGAGAGGAACATGCTTTCGAAGTCCAAATTGAGTGGTAAACTGCATACCTTCGGGGAGCGGGTTTTTCCCTCCCCAGTACGAGGAGGTCCTCGTCCGAATCATCGGGGAAGCTGGACTTCTCCGGCAGGACTGGATCGGCGGAGGCCTTGCGCGGCTTCTTCGGGCCTTTCGGCCTCGCCTCCTCTTCGGCGCCCTCGGACGCCGTCCTCTTCCCTTTAGGGGAGGATCCCCCTTCCCCCTTGTCTCCCTCCTCGTTTTCGTGGGTGGAGGAGGCGTGGGTCTCTTTGGACCAGGTGACCGAGGTCTCCCGAGCTCGGAGACCCGATCTGCCCCTCGGAGGTCTGGACTCCTTGGGGATCACCACATGTGGCTCCTCGATTAAGAGGGCCACGAGCTGGGGAGTCCTCTCCCCCTTGGGCTATGGTGCCGGGCACAACATCCGCTGTGCCTTGGGGATCCACTTCTACAAATTTTCGGTTGGTTAACCAAAATTTGCGAGGGACCAAGAAACACAGAGTATAGAACTAAGTATTGAAATTTACCTCGGGGGCGTCGTGGGTGGCTTCGAAGCCGAAGTCACTCCCGGCCTCGGGGAAACCGTCCTTGGACGGCTTGAACATCAGCTTCCACATCCCAGCTGGGGTGGAGCGGAAGAAGTGGTGGATGGGCACCACGTCCTCGGGCTTGTACGCCCACACCAGGGTAGCCCGAGACTGAAGCATCAGGACAGGGCAGTGGAGCATAACGTTCACCACGTCCGTCAGCTTGATGTCCCTCTGGTTTATCCAGAACTCGATCTTCTGGATCAGCACCTTCACCTCTGCCGGGTTCCCCCAGTCCATGCCCTTCCTCTTCTAGGACACGAGCTTCTTCGGAGGGCCAGCTGAGAACTCGACCTCGGCCTGGCCAGCAGCAAGCGGCTCTGTGATGTAAAACCACTCGCACTGCCACTCCTTGACGGTCTCTATAAAGGTGCCTTTGAACCAGACCGCCCTCTGGTTCTTGCTGATCATCGCTCCCCCGCACTCAGAGAGCTCGGAGTCGCTGGACTTTGGCTTGACGCCGAAGATCTTCAGCCACAACCCAAAGTGCGGCTCGATGCGGAGGAAGGCCTCGCAGACGGTGATGAAGGAGGCAAGGTGGAGGATGGAATTCGGGGCTAGATGGTGAAAATCTAGCCCATAGTAAAACATGATCCCACGCACAAAGGGGTGCAGTGGGAACCCCAGGCCTCTGATGAGGTGGGGGACGAAGACGACCCTCTCCCTAGCTTTGGGAGTGGTTATGCGCTGCTTCGGAGTCGGCGCGCGAGTGCGGATCTCCGCGGGGATGTACCCAGCGCTGCGCAGCTCCAAAATGGTGCCCTCCGTCACCGGGGAGCTGCCCCAGTGCCCCTTGAGGTTGGGCTCCACCATTGTTGAGGAGAGGAGCGCTGGGGAAATTGGAGGAGATTGGATCTAAGCGATGGAGCTTGGGAGGCGATAGGCAGGGAAGCAGGGGAGCGCGTTCTCTCTGCTGCTACCCCCTCACTCTTATATAGGCTGATGAAAAGTCCAAGAGTCCCTCTTGCCGCGCCGTAGAAATCGCCATTACCCGTAAAAGATGCCGTTATGCGTATAGGGAGAAATAAAATCTTAATGATATCCCTTAAAAAGTGGGCACGATCTCCATTTCGATGGGACGCACCAGTAAAAGATTGCCCCGGGCCGCGATTCGAGTGGGCAGTAACTGCTCGCCTGCTCGTGGGTGGTGCCTCTTCAATAAGGTTGTCAGGCTGAGGGCACTGTTCACACCTACGCGGCAGGCCTTTGAGGCTAAGTAATCCCGTGACCTCGGATGTGGAGTGTGTTTTTATTGAGTTCCGAACAAGGGATCCCACCCCTTTGAGGAGTGGTCTGTGGTGGCCTTGAATAAAGAGAACTGTCAACTGAAAGGAGGGAACTCGTTTGTTGAGCCAAGGACTCCGGATCCAAGGTTGTTAAAGACGAAGGGGTCGTCCTCGGCATAGAAGACCAGTTCGGGGGCTACTGACGGTGTCCTAGACTAGGGGGTCCCAACCTAGTTGACCCATAGTCCTCGGGCTGGGCCCGAAGGCCCTCATCCTCATCCCGATGGACTTCGGAAGCCATGACGTGATCAAGATTACATCTGCCGAAGACTTGGAGTATACCCCAAGACATCTCCTGCCGCCTCCATACGCATCCCTAGATACCTCCTATGTAACCCTAGATTCCTGCTACTTGTAGTCTGCGTTGGTATTTCCCCGAAGAGGAGAGGATGATGCAGTACAGTAGAGATAAGTATTTCCCTCAGTTAAGAACCAAGGTTATAAATCCAGTAGGAGAACCAAGCAAAATTCCGTTAAGCGCACCTGCACACACAAGAGCAAACACTTGCACCCAACGCAAAAAAGAGGGTTGTCAATCCTCTTAGCGGTTACTTGCAAGGATTAAATCTTATCAAGGTAAATAAATAAACTAAAATACTAATTAAAATAAAAATAAATAAATTGCAGCAAGGTATTTTTAGGTTTTTATATGATAAAGATAGACCCGGGGGCCATAGTTTTCACTAGAGGCTTCTCTCTCGAGCACAGAAACATACAGTGGGTAAACAAATTACTGTTGGGCAATTGATAGAAAAGCAAATAATTATGACGGATTCATGGCAATGATCATGTATATAGGCATAACATCCGAGACAAGTAGACCGACTCCTGCCTACATCTACTACTATTACTCCACTCATCGACTGCTATCCAGCATGCATCTAGAGTATTAAGTTAATAAAAATAGAGTAACGCCTTAAGCAAGATGACATGATGTAGAGAAGCAAATTCAAGCAATATGAATAAACCCCATCTTTTTATCCTTAATGGCAACAATACAAATACGTGTCATGTTCCCTTCTGTCACTAGGATTGAGCACCGCAAGATTGAACCTATCACAAAGCACCTCTCCCATTGCAAGATAAATCAATCTAGTAGGCCAAACCAAATTGATAGATCGGAGAGAAATACAAAGCTATATTTAATCATGCATAAAAGATTTCAGAGAAGACTCAAATATTTCTCATGAATAATCTGATCCTAAACTCACAATTCATCGGATCCCAACAAACACACCGCAAAAGAATATTACATCGGATAGAACTCCAAGAACATCGAGGAGAACATGGTATTGAAGATCAAAGAGAGAGAAGAAGCCATCTAGCTACTAGCTATGGACCCGTAGGTCTATGGTAAACTACTCACACATCATCAGAAGGGCAGCAAGGTTGATGTAGAAGCCCTTCGTGATCGATTCCCCCTCCGGCAGAGTACCGGAAAAGGCCTCCAGATGGGATCGCGGAAGAACAGAGGCTTGCGGCAGCAGAAAGGTTTTCTCTTCTAGCTCTCTGTTGGTTTCCCAATATTTGAGAATTTATAGAAGTGGAATTAGGTCAAATGGAGCCATGTGGGCCCCACAAGGCAACACAGCACGCCCCCCTGGGTCGCGCCCTATTTCCTTGTGAACCTTTCGTGAGGTTTCTGGCCTCCTCCCGAAGCTTCCAAGGTCTCTTGTGTCCAAAAAAAATCTCCAAAAAGTTTCGTGGCATTTGGACTTCGTTTGGTACTGATTCTCTGAAAAGCCAAAAACAAGCAGAAAACAACAACTGGCACTGGGCACTAGGTTAATAGGTTAGTCCCAAAAAATGATATATAATTGCACAATCAAAAATTATAGATACGTTGGAGACGTATCAAGCATCCGCAAGCTTAATTCCTGCTCGTCCTCGAGTAGGTAAATGATAAAAACAAATTTTTTGATGTGGAATGCTACCTATCATGTTTCATCATGTAATCTTTCTCTTATGGTATGAATAACAAGATCCAAATGATTCAAAGCAATAGTCTATAATTTGATATAAAGACATCAATACTCAGGCATACTAACAAACAATCATGTCTTTCAAAATAAAAATGCTAAAGAACGTTATCCCTACAAAATCATATAATCCTGTCATGCTCCATCTTCTTCACACAAAGTATTTATCATGCACTACCCCTATGACAAGCCGAGCAATTGGTTCATACTTTTTAACGCGCTTTAGTTTTTTCAACTGCCACTCAATACATGAGCGCAAGCCATGGATATAGCACTATGGGTGGAATAGAGTATGGTGGTAGAGGTAAATAAGAGAAGTCAAAAATAAGAAGATAGTCTCACATCGACGAGGATAATCAATGGGCTTTGGAGATGCCCATCAATTGATGTCAATGCAAGGAGTAGGGATTGCCATGCAACGGATGCACTAAGAGCTATAAGTGTATGAAAGCTCAACATGAAAACTAAGTGGGTGTGCATCCAACTTGCTTTCTCATGAAGACCTCGGGCATTTGAGGAAGGCCGTCATCGGAATATACAAGCCAAGTTCTATAATGAAAAATTCCCACTAGTATATGAAAGTGACAAAATAGGAGACTCTCTATATGAAAAACATGGAGCTACTCTAAAGCACAAGTGTGGAAAAAGGATAGTAACATTGCCCCATCTCTCTTTTTCTCTCATTTTTTATGGCTCTTTTTTGCCTCTTTTTTATTTATTTATTTAGAACGGTCTCATGGACCTCATCCCCACTTTTTCGAGGACTCATTAGTCTCCACCATTCTTTCCTCACTGGGACATTGCTCTAATAATGATGATCATCCAACCTCTATTTACTTACAACTCAACATGACAACTCGATACTAGAACAAAAATATGACTCTATATGAATGCCTCTGGCAGTGTACCAGGATGTGCATTGATGCTAGCGTAACATGTATAAAAATGATGAATGGTGGCTGAGCCACAAATACTATGTCAGCTATATGATCATGCAAAGCAATATGATAATAATGATGTATGTCATAAAAATGGAACGGTGGAAGTTGCATGGCAATATATCTCGGAATGGCTATGGCAATGCCATGATAGGTAGGTATGGTGGCTGTTTTGAGGAAGATATAAGGAGGCTTATGTGTGATAGAGCGTATCATATCACAGGGTTTGGATGCACCGGCAAAGTTTGCACCAACTCTCAATGTGAGAAAGGGCAATGCACGGTACCGAAGAGGCTAGCAAATTGCGGAAAGGTGAGAGTGCGTATAATCCATAGACTCACATTAGTCATAAAGAACTCACATACTTATTGCGAAAGTTTATTAGCCCTCGAAGCAAAGTACTACTACGCATGCCCCTAGAGGGATAGATTGGTAGGACAAGGTCCATCGCTCATCCCCGACCGCCACTCATAAGGTAGACAATCAATAATAAATCATGCTCCAACTTCTTAGCATAACGACAGATCATACATGCATGCTTCAGGAATCACAAACCTTAACACAATTATTCTTACTAAAACACAATCATCTACTAGTACCTCCCCCATATTACCATCTTAATATTGCAAAACTATTGCAAGGAATCAAATTTATCATATTCAGTGATCTACATGAAAGCTTTCATTATATCCTTCTTGAATACCTATCATATCAGGACCAAATTCATAACCCGTGCATATTACCATTGCTATCATAAGACTCTCAAAAAGATATAAGTGAAGCATGAGAGTGCAACTATTTCTTTAAAATATAACCACCACCGTGCTCTAAAAGATATAAGTGAAGCACTAGAGCAACTGCCTAGCTCAAAACATATAAGTGAAGCACATAGAGTATTCTAACAAATCACGAATAATGTGTGTCCCTCTCAAAAAGGTGTGTTCAGCAAAGATGATTGTGACAAACTAAAAAGAAAACAAAAGGAAACAAACTATATCACAAGACGCTCCAAGTAAAACACATATCATGTGATGAATAAAAATATAGCTCCAAGTGAGTTACCGAGAGATTGTAGACGAAAGAGGGGATGCCTTCCGGGGCATCCCCAAGCTTAGATGCTTGAGTATTCCTTGAATATTACCTTGTGGTGCCTTGGTAATCCCCAAGCTTAGGCTCTTGCCGCTCCTTATACCTTTATCCATCATAGTCTCACCCCAAACTTGAAAACTTCAGCACACAAAACTCAACAGAAACCTCGTGAGATCCGTTAGTATAGCAAACAAATCTTTAACTTTAGGTACTGTAGTAAATTGTTTCATATTTAATATTGGCATGATGATACTGTACTCCAACTTCTCCATGACTCATACCCCCCGATACGATCCATAGATTCATCAAAATAAGCAAACTATGCAAGAAAAACAGAATCTGTCTAAAACAGAACAGTCTGTAAAGATCTTAATGATGGTCATACTTATGTAACTCAAAAAATTATGAAAAATTAGGACAACGTGGGAAATTCATATATCAATACTATTTAAAAAATTCAGAAGGTTCTGACACTCCAGAGAAAATTAGAAATTCCAGCACTGGACGCAAAAATTTCTGTTTTCAAATAGCATCTATCATACTATCTTCCAAATCGTCCCAAAGGCATTACTTGGCACAAACACTAATTAAAACATAAAAATACAATCACAACAGAAGCTATAATTGTGCAAACACTCAAAAACAGAATAAAAAATTTATTGGGTTGTCTCCCAACAAGCTCTTTTTTTTTTTTGCGACTCAACAAGCTCTTTCTTTAAAGCCATTAAGATTGGCTCGAGATTTCAATGATGCTCACATGAAAGATAGTAATTGAAACACGAAGAGAGCATCATGAAACATGTGAAAAACACATTTAAGTCTAACATACTTCCTATGCATAGGCATTTTATAAGCAAACAAATTATCAAGACAAGCAATATCTAGCATATCCAAGGAAGAAGAACGAATCATTAACAATTTGAACATCAAGAGAGGTAATTGAGTAACATGAAAATTTCTACGACCATATTTTCCTCTCGCATAATAATTACTTCTAGGATCATAGTCAAATTCAACAATATGGCTATCATATAAAATATTCTCTTCATGATCGTCATGCATAAAAGTTTTATAATCTTCCAAGATAGTGGGATTAACATAAACTAAAGTCCTGACCTCTCCGACCCCACTTTTATCCAAAAATTCATAAGATTGATAATTCTCCAAAGTAGTGGGATCATTATTACCTAAAGTTGACGCTCTTCCAAACCCACTTTTAATAGTATTGCAAACATTATTATCAATAACATATTCATCATGAGGCTTAAATAAATTTTCAAGATCATAAGAAGCATTATCACCCCAATCATGATCATTGCAATAAGTAGTGAACATAACAAAATTTTCATCCCCAAGCTCGTAGCTTTGCACATAATTAGCACGATTGACATTAATAGAATTTATAATAACATCATTGCAATCATGCTTTTCATTCAAGGAGCTATCAAGTATGGGTGCTATAGCAATAATTTCATTTTTAACATAAGGAACTATAGCAAGTTCATCTCTATAAGCATCATTAATATTGGCATCATGGCCATAAGAATAGCAAGCATCACATTCATCAACAGGGGATATTTGAATCGAATCAACGGAATCATAATTATCTATGGATTCATGCATATCATTATTTTCTTCCAAAGTAGCAGACATCCTTTCAATAAATTCATTGACATAGGCATTAGGAGCATAGTTTTCATATTAATATTTAAGTATGTCAAAATTTTCAGATTTGTAGAGAGTAATATCATACTTTTCAATTAACGAAGCAACTTCATAAGCACCGTTGAAAGCAACAAATTCTTCAATTTGTTTGATATCATAGTAACTATAAACACCCTTGGCATAAGAAGATAAGATTTCATTATCATTAAACTCACATAGGTAGGGCAGGTGTTTTTTAGGGTTCTTAAAGCAACAAGTAAAATCATAAATTTCACATAGATTCCAAACATAGCATAGCAAACTATTTATTTGATTCCATAAGAGTCTCCCTTTTTGAGACAAACGGTGACACACAAAATTAGCATGCTCATCTAATGATTTTCCCTCAACTAAACTAGTTGGGGTTTCAGCACGAGCACAAATGGATCGAAGATGATCCAAGTACAAAACCTTAAGGTGATCCATAGTATCTTAAATTTTTGTTTTACTTTCTGTTCTCGAGTGTTTGACATGAAGGCAATAAAAGCAAGCAAGCAAACAAGCAAATAAAAATATTTTTGTGTTTTTGTAAAAAAAATTAGAAGTGGGGGAGATGAAAATGAGAGGAAAATGCAAATAAAAAGGCAAATAAAGTAAATGCAAGTGATTGATAGTTTGTGCGAAGGTACTTGATAGATTTTGATGACGTCTCCCCAGCAACGGCGCCAGAAATTCTTCCTGCTACTTGTAGTCTGAGTTGGTATTTCCCCGGAGAGGAGAGGATGATGCAGTATAGTAGAGATAAGTATTTCCCTCACTTAAGAACCAACGTTATCAATCCAGTAGGAGAACCAAGCAAAATTCTGTTAAGCGCACCTGTACACACAAGAGCAAACACTTGCAACCAACGCAAATAAGAGGGTTATCAATCCTCTTAGAGGTTATTTGCAAGGATTAAATCTTATCGAGGTAAATAGATAAACTAAAATACTAATTAAAATAAAAGTAAATAAATTACAGCAAGGTATTTTTAGGTTTTTTATATGATAAAGATAGACCCGGGGGCCATAGTTTTCACTAGAGGCTTCTCTCTCAAGCACAGAAACATACAGTGGGTAAACAAATTACTGTTGGGCAATTGATAGAAAAGGAAATAATTATGACGGATTCATGGCAATGATCATGTATATAGGCATAACGTTCGAGACAAGTAGACCGACTCTTGCCTGCATCTACTACTATTACTCCACTCATCGACCACTATCCAGCATGCATCTAGAGTATTAAGTTAATAAAAACAGAGTAACGCCTTAAGCAAGATGGCATGATGTAGAGAAGCAAATTCAAGAAATATGAATAAACCCCATCTTTTTATCCTTAATGGCAACAATACAAATACGTGTCATGTCCCCTTCTGTCACTGGGATTGAGCACCGCAAGATTGAACCCATCACAAAGCACCTCTCCCATTGCAAGATAAATCAATCTAGTAGGCCAAACCAAATTGATAGATCGGAGAGAAATACAAAGCTATATTTAATCATGCACAAAAGAGTTCAGAGAAGACTCAAATATTTCTCATGAATAATCTGATCATAAACTCACAATTCATCGGATCCCAACAAACACACCGCAAAAGAATATTACATCGGATAGAACTCCAAGAACATCAAGGAGAACATGGTATTGAAGATCAAAGAGAGAGAAAAAGCCATCTAGCTACAAGCTATGGACCCGTAGGTCTGTGGTAAATTACTCACACATCATCGAAAGGGTAGCAAGGTTGATGTAGAAGCCCTCCGTGATCGATTCCCCCTCCGGCAGAGTACCGGAAAAGGCATCCAGATGGGATCACGGAAGAATAGAGGCTTGCGGCGGTGGAAAGGTTTTCTCTTCTGGCTCTCTGTTGGTTTCCCAATATTTGAGAATTTAGAGAAGTGGAATTAGGTCAAACGGAGCCACGTGGGCCCCACAAGGCAACACGGCATGCCCGCCTGGGCCACGCCCTGTTGCCTTGTGAACCCTTCATGAGGCTTCTGGTCTCCTCCCGAAGCTTCCAAGGTCTCTTTTGTCCAGAAAAAAATCGCCAAAAAGTTTCGTGGCATTTGGACTTCGTTTGGTACCGATTCTCTGAAAAGGCAAAAACAAGCAGAAAACAACAACTGGCACTGGGCACTAGGTTAATAGGTTAGTCCCAAAAAATGATATATAATTGCATATAAAAACATCCAAGATTGATACTATAATAGCATGGAACAATCAAAAATTATAGATACGTTGGAGACGTATCAATGCCCTACCTTGTGTGTATATAAGCCAGAGGGTTTAGCCTATAGAGGACACGGAATCATAACTACCGTCCACCTAGCCCTAGGGTTAGACTTCTCCTGACGATCTCGAGGTAGATCAAGCTTGTACTCGATACTTCATCATCAATATAATCAAAGCAGGACGTAGGGTATTACATCTTCGATAGGGCCCGAACCTGGGTAAACACCATCTCCTTTGTTCCTGTTACGATTGATCCGAGATCCACAGCTTGGGACCCCGTACCCCGAGGTCAGCCAGTTTTTACACCGACACCGAGGCCGCCCTGGCCTCTGCGGAGCTCGCTAAGATAAGGAAGTGAATCGGGCCGTCGGACATTGAGCTCCTGCAAAGGCCAAGACCGGGGCCCGTATTCCAACCAGCCAAGCTGACAAAGAAGTTCCAGGTGCACCCAGAAGACCCTAAAAAATCGTGACCATCGGAGGGCCAGGAGACAGAGCTCCTCGCATTCCTCCGAGCCAACCGGAACATATTCGCATGGAAGCTTGCCGACATGTCAGGGGTGCCGGCGGAAAAGGCCGAACACTGCCTAAACGTCCATAAAGATGCGAGGCCGGTGAAACATGCCTTGCGATGCTTTTCCATGGAGAAACGGATGGCAATAGGGGAGGAGATAGCACGCCTACTCGCCGCCAAATTCATAAGGGAGGTCGCGCACCCGGAGTGGCTGGCAAACCCGGTGATGGTACTGAAGAAAAACAACACATGGCGCATGTGTGTGGACTACACCGACCTCAATAAACATGCCCCAAAGACCAGTTCCAGCTACCCAGGATCGATCAGATAATCGACTCCACGGCGGGGTGTGAGCGCCTATGTTTCCTGGACGCATACTCCGGATATCACTAGATACGGATGAAGGAATCAGACCAGGAGTCGACCTCCTTCATCACGCCATACGGACCTTTCTGCTACATAACGATGCCTTTCGGCCTCAAGAACACATGGGCTATGTATCAGCGGACAATGCAGAAGTGTTTCAATAAATAGATCGGAGTAAATGCAGAGGTCTAGATCGAAGACATCGTGGTCAAGTCCAAACAAGGCTCAAGCCTCCTTGCCGACCTCCAGCAGACCTTCGACAACCTCCGCAATTTCAGCATGAAGTTAAACCCCGACAAGTGCATCTTCGGGGTCCCCGCTGGGCAGTTGTTGGGATTCATCGTGTCTCAGCGAGGGATAGAGGCAAACCCAAAGAAAATCCAAGGCATAGTGGACCTTGAGCCCCCAGAGACAGTACACAATGTCTAGAAGCTCGCAGGATGTGTGGCGGCCTTGAGCGGATTCATTTTGCAGTTAGACGAGAAGGCCCTGGCACTCTATCGCCTTCTCAAAAAAGTTGACAAGTTTCATTGGAGCGAAGAAGCCAAGAAAGCATTCGCCGACCTCAAAGCCCTACTACAATCGAACCCACTCCTGGTCTCCCGAGCCCAATCAGAGCCCATGTTGCTGTACATCGTAGCAACCACCCAGGTGGTCAGCATGGTCATCGCCGTAGAACGGGAAGAGGCCGGAAAGGTGCATCAGGTGCAATACCCGGTTTACCATGTCAGCAAAGTTCTGACACCTTGTAAGACAAGATACCCACACTATCAGAAGATAACTCATGGGGTGTTCATGGCCACCAGGAAGCTGCGGCATTACTTTCAAGCCAACCCAATAAAGGTGGTCAGCCATGCACCGCTCTCCGATATCATCAACAACAAGGACGCCATGGGCCGCGTGGCAAAGTGGGCAATCGAGCTCCTACCATTCGAGCTCTCATACAAACCACGTACGGCAGTCAAATACTGGACGATGTACTTCGATAGATCAATGAAAGTGCAAGGATTGGGAGCTAGGGTAGTCCTCGTCTCTCCCAGAGGTAATAAAATGAACTACGTCCTCCAGCTCCATTTTCGGGACTCCAACAACGTAGCAGAACACGAAGCCCTCCTCCACGGGCTCTGAATCGCGGCCTCCATGGGCATCTGATGCCTCATCTACAGAGGCGATTCCGACCTCGTGGTCCAGAAAGTCATGAAGACATTTGGTACCAAAGACCCTAAAATGTCAGTATACTGTGCCGCCGTCAGGGCACTCAAAGGAAAGTTCGATGGACTAGAGCTACACCATGTAAAAAGGGGCGACAACATCGTAGCAAATAACCTAGCACGCGTCGGGTCGTTAAGAGAGCCCGTGCTGGACGAAACATTTCTGGAGATACTACACAAACCATCCACTAGAGTCCAAGGCCACGGCGAAGCCACACAAGACTCCGGCACACCCAACACCGCAGCACCGAAGGATACCCAGCCACCGACCGCTGCAACGGAGGAGGCCGTAATGGTAGTCCAAGCCCAAGACTGGACCCAACCGCTTCACGCCTAAATAACCAAGGGCGAGCTCCCCCAAGATAAGAAAGAGGCCAGACGCATCGTCTGTCATTCCAAGGCTTACACAATAATCCACGGCAAGCTCTACAAATGCAGCCAAGTGGGCATTTTCCAACGCTGCGTCTCAGAGGAGGAGGGCAAGGAACTCCTCAAAGAAATACACGCGGGGGCTTGAGGGCATCATGCAGCCCCCAGAACAATCATAGCAAAGGCTTTCCGCCACGGTTTCTTCTGGCCCCACACAATGCGTGACGCCGAAGAAATCGTCCACGGCTGCGAGGGTTGCCAACGCTTCGCCAACAAGACACACATGTCGGCCTCGGCATTGAAGACAATCCCGCTAACATGGTGTTTTGCGGTGTGGGGGCTAGACATGGTTGGCAAACTCACGCCCTCGCCAGGGGGACACAAATTCCTCCTGGTGGCAATCGACAATTTCTCCAAGTGGATCGAGGCCAAACCAGTAACAAATGCGGAGGCTGACACGGCAGTAAAATTTGTCTCCGGCCTCATCCACCGCTTCGGCGTCCCACACAACATCATCACGGACAACGGCTCAAACTTCACCGCCTCGGTGTTCAAAGACTTCTGTTACAAATGGCAGATTCACATAGACTACGCGTCTGTGGCATACCCTCAGTCCAACGGGCAAGTCGAACGGGCCAACGGCCTGATCATGCAAGGCATCAAGCCACAACTGATCCCACCCCTCGTAAGGGCAAAAGGCAAGTGGGCGGAAGAGCTCCCCTCCGTCCTTTGGAGTTTGCGCACAACGCCAAACAAATACATCGGCTACACACCCTTCTTCATGGTATACGGGGCGTAGGCGGTCCTCCCATCAGACATCGAATACGACTCGCCACGAGTCCGCGCGTACGACGAGGATGTTGCCGAAGAGAACAGGAAAGATGACGGCACCGCTAAGGAAGAAGCACACCTCCTCGCCATCGAACGCACCATCATCTACCAACAGAAGGTGCGATAGTACCATGGGTGGCGTGTCCGGGCACGCGAGTTCAACGTCGGCGACCTTGTCCTCCGCCTCAAGCAGAAGCCATGCAAGAACAAGATGTCTTCCCTGTGGGAAGGCCCCTACATCATCCACGAGGTCCTCAACAACAGGGCCTACTACCTCCGCAACAAGAAAACAGGTTGGATCACATCACGACCCTGGAATGCTGAGTATATCCGCCTCTTTTATGCATAGACAAATAAGTATGACGTACTTTTCTGCATAAATTTCTTTGCAAACTCTGCATTTCATGTACCTTTAGCTCAAACAAAATTAGGTTGGAAAATAAGGAGGTCACAATGACCTCCCACACCTTTTCATTTCCCTTCTACAGTTTGCTAAATGTAACATCACACACTGCTATTCAGCACAAAACACATTATTGAACCCCTTGGGATAGACAAGTCGCGGAAGAACAAATGAATCTCTTTGTTGAGGGACTCGGGGGCAGCATCACTATAAGTGGACCCCCCCGCAGCTTCACCCGAAGGCTGCATCGTACATTCCTGTTTTTTGTTTCGGACCCTTGTGGATGTTTCTTCTGACGACCTCCCACAGCGTACTGCTCCGGGGCTGCATCGACGCAATTTTGTTGGTAGTCCGTCCTTTGAGGAGATCAACCATCGAGGATGCTGGACGACTTAATCAGGCATTCTGGTCACACCGAGCCCAACTAAATACGCCTACGGCGTCAACATGCACCAAAGGGGATCTCTGCTCCTAACCCAGGCAGAGGCACTTCACCTCCTTTACGGCACAAAGAAAAACATATACACCTCATTTTTCAAAGAAAACAATAAGCACATAAATGAGGTTATATTAATAAGTTTCGGAAAGAAAGTTGCGGGTTGCTTTGTTTTTAGGCTACTAGCTCAGGCCTCTCGACGACTACACTCGGCGACAAATGTTGCAATCGACTCCACGTCTACATAAAAGTCTTGCGTCGGCCTATCTTGAGGCTCCGTGGTAACTACACCGCGAACAGACCACTCAGGACGACACGCTCAAAGCTTCGACAGAACATACAGATTACCCGCCGTAGCTGCACGCTCCTAGAGATCCATCAAGCGCTGGGCCGCCTCCGGCATGCGCGCAATGCGTTGGGTGAGGTCGGCGTCTGCGACCTCTCCACGCAACAGAGCTATCACCGCCTGAGCCAAGGCCCCAGACATTCCTACAAGACTAGACGCCACAACGCCAAGCTACCCAGAGCCCGGCGGACAGACCAAGCGTGGCAGCACCGCTGTACGGGGAAAAAGAAACAACAACACATGATTAACAACAACACAGGAGGGGCTAATCGCAGACACGAAATGGCTTACCATTTGTGGCAGCCTCTAGTCATCTTTGACGAGCGTGCTACACTTGGAGATCTCGCACTGTACGCCCTCCGGCCTTCGCTAAGGTGGCCTCTCGCGTCCTACATCCCTCCAATTAGGTCTGCGCATCCATAGATCGACCTCGAGCGGCCTCCAACCGTCACCGAAGGTCGGCCTCCGCCTCCTGGCTCTCCCTCAGTGATACCACATTTATCCTTGAGGACGCCGCTGTCTGCCCTCAACAGCTCCTGGAAGGAGCGGGCCCTCATGTTTTTGGCACCAGAAGCATCCTGCGCACGGCTCGCAGGCTTGCGATCTTCGCCCACCTGAGCCTGCAGCTGCTGAAGTTGCTCGAAAGATGCGGTTCCATGCAACTCCGACAAGGTCAGCAAACACACTATGGCAACATCAACTGCACATCAAAGAGGACTTACAACAGACGTCCGCAAGCGACCTCTGCAAGCGGTCAACATGCTCCTCCTCCACAACCAATTGACGGCTCAGTTCATGAGCTCGGCCGTCCAATTCCAACACCCGGGTAGCAAAGGCCTTCTTACACCATACAAAAATCCTTAAGCACATTATGACGCATAATCCGCTTAAGGCTCGAGTGAGGGTGTCCCGGACTAGGGGTTACTCGGGCTGCCGGCCTATCTCTCATAGGCCGGGCTAGTGGGCTGCCCTCTGCTCGTCGATGGAAGGCCGGATTGTGGGCGACCCCGTGTATCAGAAGGAAACCTCCGAAGACTTGGCGTCTCCTCCAAGGAATAGTTGGCGTGGCTGGCATGTTTATCCCCTGATGGTAACCGACTATATGTAACCCTAGGACCCTCTGGTGTCTATATAAACCAGAGGGTTTAGTCCGTAGAGGATCATCATATCCATTGCCTAGGGTTTAGCCCATCCGATCTCGAGGTAGATCAACTCTGTAACCTTCATACAATCACATCAATATAATCTAGCAGGACGTAGGGTATTACCTCTTCGAGAGGGCCCGAACCTGGGTAAATCGCCGTCTCTACGTTCCCTGTTACCCATTGATTCCTAGACCCACAGTTCGGATCCCCTACCCGAGATCTGCCGGTTTTGGTACCGACATTGGTGCTTTCATTGAGAGTTCCACCGTGGGTCATCAAGGATCAATGGCTCGCCTAATCATCAGCGACAGCGCTAGCCGCAGGGACACTTTTGTTCCCGACCAGCTCTTCGCATTCGGCAGCGTCGTGCTACACGCCGATCCGGCTGGTCACCTTGGCCGGGTCGACAGCTTCACCCCCGACCAAGAGATCAGGTTCGGAAACTTAGGGTTAGTCGCCGACTCCTGGGGAGATCTTATCCTCACGGGGTCCTCGGCTTCGCCTGACGGACCCACAAATCCTGAAGCACCGACTTCGAGTACGGACAACCCCACTACCGAGACGGCCGCTGCTGCGGATCCAGCCTTGAGCCCGGACCTAATCTCCGCGCTCGGCTGCCGAAGATCAGCCTTAGCCGAACATAACTACGGGGCGAATTCTGACACCCCCGTCACGGCCATACTGCGGGTTGACCCCGCAAACTGCCAGAACCTGGAACCAACGGATCTCTCGTTATTAAACGGGATACTAGATCGGATCCAGGCCCTGGGAATCACCGATGGCCAGTCCTCGGTGTACGATCAGATCGGGCTTAAAACCGACGACAGGGAAATTCACGCCCCTGCCACCACTCACTTGGTCGCCACTATCGAAAGCCCCACGGAGGGTTCACCCTTTCCCCCAGAGCCGAAAGCGCATGAGGTGCAAGCTTCTGACCATCAGGCTTCATCCTCCAGCTCGGCAGCCGAACTCCACTCTGAAGAGGGTTCAGAGCCGAGGTCTGGTTCAGCATGCAATGCTGGATCCACGCACTCGCGCCCGGCCAACTATCCAGAGATTGGCGCATTGGATTCCATGACAGTCCAGGACGCGACCGCCAAAACTCCGTACTCACACTCCGTTGGGATCAAATTTTTTATCCCACCCACCCCCCACATTGAGTACTGTCCAGATAACTCAGGACGGCTCGACATATGGGACCTAATGTACGTAAAGCTGCAACCTGGAGAGACAGTTCGGCACTTCTGGGCCAGATGCCTTATCGTCAAAAACAAGATGACGGACGGCTGCAACAAGGACATTCTGGAGATCTTCCGACAGAACTGCCGAGACGAGGGCATCTTAAACGCCCTCGCCCGCCGCCACATCCAAAAGTTCTCTAATTTATCGAACCTGGTGTCCAAATACTGCGCCATGGAGTATGCTTGGCAGGCTCAGCTCAAGCAAACGAAGTCAATCCGTACAGAGGAACTAAACCGAGCTCGGGGAAAACGCGCACGCCCTCGCCGGACACCCCAATACGAGCCATCCGAGAAAAGGATGAAACCCCTAACAAGATCCAGAACGGTCCTTGACGAACTGCTGGATAAACCATGTGCCATACACTCCACAAACCCAACCCACAACCTTTGAGCTTGCTGGGTGGTCAGGCAAGTCGCCAAGAGCGGCGAAGTCATCCTCGGAGGCCTATACTCAAATAAAAGTCCAGCAACGCCCTTTGATGATGACGCCGAGATCTTAACAATCTACGAGACGTATTGCTCGAAGAGTCAGAGGAAGAGATCCCTTCGAGAGATCGCTCAAATTCACCATGTGGCAGAGACAGACTTGTGGACTGACACACCCATCACTTTCAGTGAACAAGACCAGCCGAGGTCCCGCCCTACTCGAGCTACTGCCGCCCTTGTCCTTGATCCCATAGTGGATGGATTCCGACACCAAAAGGTGTTAATGGACGGCGGTAGCGGGCTAAACCTCATTTATGAGGACACCTTGGACAAAATGCAGTTTGACAGATCCCGCATCGAGCAAAGTCACACCACCTTTCGAGGGATCATCCCCGGAAAGGAGGCGCGTTCTAGTGGCCGAGTGGCTCTTGATGTGGTCTTCGGAACTCCCGAGAACTACCGATCCGAAGAACTGCTTTTCCACATCGTGCCCTTCCGCAGTGGCTACCATGCCTTATTAGGGCGCGATGCCTTCGCACGATTCCATGTCGTACCACATTACGGGTACATGAAGCTTAAAATGCCAGGGCCAAATGGAGTGATCACAATAATAAGTGATCCGGACAGAGCTCTTCGGGCCGAGAACAAAACAACATCCCTCGCCCTCAAAGCGCTGTCCGAAGCCCTCACAGCTGAAGAACTGACCGCGCTCCGCTCAACGGTGGATAAGGACGACGTAATCCTCGACAAAAGGCCCAAATCCACGTCCTTCAAACCAGCGGATGAAATCGTCAAATTCCAAGTGCACCCAACAGATCCCAACAAGACGACATCCATTGGAGCTCAGCTGGACCCTGCGGTCGATGAAGAGCTGCGCAAATTTTTTCGTGAAAACTGGGATATCTTCGCCTGACACCCGTCAGACATGCCAGGGATCCCGCGTAGATTAGCTGAGCACAGCTTGAACATCATTAAGGGTTTCAAGCCAGTCAAACAGACTCTGCATCGGTTTTCTGAACCCAAGCGTCAGGCTATGGGCGAGGAACTGTCAAAGTTGCTCGAAGCCGGATTAATCCACGACATCAAACATCCTGAGTGGTTGGCCAACCTGGTCATGGTGCCGAAGAAGGATAAGTTCTGGCGGTTGTGTGTCGATTTCAAGGATTTAAACAAGGCCTGCCCCAAGGATCCTTTCCCCTTGCCCCGCATAGACCAGATCATAGACGCCACTGCCGGGCATGACTCACTGTGTTTCGTCGAAGCTTACTCCGGATGCCATCAAATTAAAATGAAGGAGTCCGACCAGGCGGCCACTGCATTCATCACTCCTTATGGACCATTCTGCTTCAACACAATGCCCTTCGGATTAAAGAACGCAGGGGCTACATACCAGCGCATGATTCAAACATGTTTGGAAAAACAAATCGGCAAAACAGTCGAAGCATATGTGGACGATGTGGTTATCAAAACCAAACATGTCAGCCAGCTGGTGGACGATCTCCGGCAAACCTTTGATAGTCTTCGGACTTTCGATATACGGCTCAATCCGGAAAAGTGCGTCTTCGGAGTGCCGGCCGGTAAGCTGCTCGGATTCATCGTTTCCCATAGAGGAATAGAAGCCAACCCAACGAAAATACGGGCACTGTTCGAGCTGGCTATCCCCACTGAGCTCAAACACGTCCAGAAACTTGCTGGCACTGTTGCAGCCCTAAGCCGCTTCATCTCACGCCTCGGCGAAAAGGCCTTGCCGCTATATAAATTGCTCAAACGGACGAAGAACTTCGAATGGACCAGCAAAGCGGCGGCAGCACTCGAAGAAATAAAAATTCTACTGGCCAGCAACCCGATCTTGACAGCACCCAGCCCGGGCAAGCCAATGCTGCTATATATCTCGGCCACGAATCAGGTGGTCAGCGCGGTTCTTGTCGTCGAACGAGAGGCAGACGGTCACAAGCTCCAGATGCAGAAACCTGTTTACTACGTATCTGAAGTGCTCACCCCGTGTAAAATGAGGTACCCACATTATCAGAAGATTGCCTACGTAGTTTTCATGGCATCTCGAAAGCTCCGCCATTACTTCCAGGAGTGCTCGGTTATGGTGGCATCCGAAGTACCACTGAATGACATAATCAACAATCGAGATGCCACCGGCCGCATAGCCAAATGGGCTATAGAACTCCTCCCCTTCGAAATCATATATCGACCACGCCGAGCTATCAAATCTCAAGTTTTGTCTGCTTTCATTGCGGAATGGACGGAAGCCGAACTCCCTAGGGAGTACAGTACATAATTGCATTGGACGATGTACTTCGACGGCTCCAAAATGCTCGCCGGGCTGGGGGCTGGAGTGGTCCTCACATCCTCCACTGGCGACAACATTCGGTACATACTCCAGATCATGTATACCGACTCCAACAACGCAGCCGAATACGAGGCTCTGTTACATGGACTTCGGATTGCGGTGTCAATGGGCATACAGCGGCTCGAGGTACGGGGAGATTCTAATCTCGCCATCTCTCAAGTCAACGGCGAATTCGACGCAAAAGACCCGAAAATGATAGCATACCGCAACGCCGTCCTAAAAATCTCCGCTCGTTTTGAAGGACTGGAGTTTCACCATATACCTAGAGACAGCAATCAAGCTGCCGATATCCTTGCTCGAATGGGCGCCAAGCGCGACCGTGTCCCTGAGAACACCTTTTTAGAACGACTCTTCAAGCCGTCCGTGGTGTGGCAGGAGGATGCCCAGGGCTCGGAATTCAATACCTCAGGAGAACTCATCCCTCCTCCTATCGAACCAGACGAAGTAATTATCGGGGACTCGGCAATTGAAATGACATCTTCGGCTCACGAAGTCATGGCGGTAATCGCGCCATGGACCGAGCCCTTCCTCGCCTACCTCCTCTGCCAAGAACTACCGGCCGACCAGACCGAGGCAAGGCGTATCATTCGACGATCTAAATCCTATAAAGTCCACGAGGGAGAGCTATATAAGAAAAGCACTACTGACGTCCTCCAAAGATGTATATCCGAAGACGAGGGAAGGCAGCTCCTGGCCGAGATTCACACTGGCATGGGCGGTCTCCACGCGGCAGCTCGGGCCTTGGTCAGCAAGGCTTTCCGAGCAGGGTTCTTCTGGCCCACTGCCTGAACAGACACCCAAACATTGGTCCAACATTGTGTTGGATGCCAGCTCTTCCCAAATTAGAGCCATATGCCCCCCACGGCCCTTCGAACGATACCGATTACTTGGCCTTTCGCGGTCTGGGGGCTGGACATGGTCGGACCACTTAAAGGGGGGACCAAGAAAAAGAAGTATCTACTCGTCATGGTAGACAAATTTACTAAATGGATTGAGGCAAAACCGGTAACTTCAGCCAAGTCTAAGCCGGTCATCGATTTTATATCCGGCGTCATACACCGTTACGGTGTTCCCCATAGCATAATAACGGACAACGGATCCAATTTTACCGCCCAGGAAGTCAAAGACTGGTGCGCTAATTTAGGCATTAAGCTCGACTATGCCTCGGTGTATCACCCACAGTCTAATGGACAGGTCAAGAGAGCTAATGGACTGATCTTGAGCGGCATCAAGCCCCGTTTGGTCCGATCTTTACAAGAATCCGACTGCCATTGGGTCGAGGAGCTTGACTCCGTACTGTGGGGCCTACGCACCACCCCTAGTCGATCCACGGGCTACACACCGTTCTTCATGGTGTATGGGGCAGAAGCCGTCCTCCCCAGCGACCTTATTCACGACGCCCCTCGGGTGCGTATGTATGAAGAAAAGGAGGCCGAACTGGATCAGCAAGATGACCTGGACGCCGTGGAGGGCGAGCGCGACATAGCTCGGGCTCGTTCTGCTTTTTATCAGCAGCAGGCCAGACGTTATCAGAGCAGGGAAGTACAGGCGAAGGCCTACAGTGTCGGCGATCTAGTCCTGCGCCTCCCGGAGAAGCAGAAGCATAAGTTGTCGCCCAAATGGGAGGGCCCTTTATAATCGATCAAGTACTCGCGGGCGGAGCATATCGTCTCCGCGACCCAAAGGACGACCGCCTTGAACCAAACCCATGGAACGCAGCTCGGCTACGACGTTTCTACGGCTAAACTCCACGACCTTACCTTGTTCGGTTTATCCTTCTAGGATCTATATTTCTCTAATCAATAGTCTCTCCCGGGTTGTGTTCGGATATGCCGAACTACGTTAAGTTTTTTCTTCGGCAAACATCTTTGAATGTCCCACACACTACCACCTGGGGCTTCTTTTACGAAGCCAATCATATTTTATTTATGCAACCATCCATCTTTTACGTGTTTGCAACCTTCCTGCATCATTTTAAAGCCACTATATGCATCAACTTGACTTAATATTTGGCCAAGCTGGGTTGCCTCGCTCCTGTGTTTACCCCCTACATTCCCGATTGTTCGGCTAGGGAGTAAAGGGAGCACCTCTGTGATTGTTACGTCCGGATTCCCCGGGTACGTACCTCAGACGGGTGAAGCTGAAAGCTAGCGTTCTTAAGAACACAAGTTGGTCGGCCACGGGGGAAGTGAAAATGATTGGTAACTATAACCAGGTTTCTGGGGTATTTTCCCGAAGTAACCATCCCCGTCTACCTCGGGTATTCAGTTATCCATCCGCGGTTAACATGGTAACCCAATGAAAGGGACCCATCGAGGAACTATTTTCGTCGGAAGATGTTTCTTACGTTAAACAGTAATATAACATAACTCCCCGAGCACGTTTTTGTCTGTTCGCACCAAATGGCCGGATTGCCTAGTTGTCCGAAGTATTTTTTCGATGTTTTCAGATCACATAGTAGGAAACACTCCTTGGCTCCTGGTCGAGGAGGCGGAAGCCGATGGCCGGTTAAGACAACGTTTTATGCATGGTTCGGAGACTATTCGATGTAAAGTACATAGATACATAGAATCAAACTATTCATCTTGCTCAAGACCATCTATTATGGTCTCGAGAGCACAATCTGCTTGGGACAGCCGAGCTGCGGGCATAACCTGGTCATATACCAGATGCACGGGCACTTCCTGCCCATCTGGCCCTACCGGCCCAACCCTAGCTAAATGCTCCGGCTCCAGCTTGGTGAAACGGGTCTTGATCATCGCCCAAGCCTCCCGTGCTTCCTCACGACAAGATGATATCTTCCATAGCTCCAAGCGGCGCCGAGCTCCTTTGAAATGATTCGTGAGCTCGGCCATCCCTTCCGGAGCCACTTCGCCAGGCCACAGTGCTTTGAACATGCTCTTCATGGCTTTCCGAGCCCGCTCATGTACGGCGGATAGCTCCTTCAGGAGGTCCCACCCGTATGAGCCGGCCTCTTCTTCGGGACGTCCGGTCAGAAGAACTACAACGAGACGTGGCATTGTTCATATTGCTGCCTAATACGTGCAGTTTATGAACTGAAAAATCAGATTGCACTTACCGAACATGCCCGCTTTCAGTCTCTGGTTCTCCTCTTGGGATAGGGTCAGTTGAGCTCTCAAACTTTTGATTTCTTGAGCCTGTTGTTCGCCTTCCGCCTTAAGCTTATCCCTCTCCTCATAACTTCGGGAAAGCACCCAGTAGTCGGCCTCTTGCTGTGACTCCGCATACCTTTGAGCTTCCCTGGCGATATCTAGATCCTTCTGCAGCTGATTTATCGACTCGACTGCTATGGAATCATCTTTCATTAACAGAGGTGTTCCCTCAAATTTTTCTTAAATAACTTTGAGCCCGGCACTTACCATGTGCCTCTCTGGTGAATTTCTTCACACCCTCTAGCTCGGCCTTCACAGACTCTAACTCTGTTCGCGCCTGTTTGAGGTCCTTGGACAGCTTTTTGTTTTGCTCCCGAACAGTTTGCACAATAGCAGGGCATTATAAATGTCAGACCCTTAACTCGGCTGTCCCGCCCAAATTAAGGCTGGGGGGCTACTGGGTTAGATAGTAGTTGTCAAAACTAATACCATACCTACATATTGGTAGACATGAGCTTCACGGCCCCTTCAAGTCCCGTTCGGGCAGCGCCGAGGTACGCGTCTACCGAGCTAAGGGCATTGAACTCCTGATCAGAAAGCGCGGAGTGCCGAAGTGACGCCTTATGCCGCTGATGATTCATCACACTTTCAACCTCGGAGTTAGTGACCGAGACGCCACCTGAGTCCTCAGGATGTTGGTCCTCGGAATGGACCCCCGGAGTAACTCCGGCTTTAGCTGGCGACCTCGGGTTTGAGTCACCCCTCGGCGCTTCTTCAACATCCCCAGCCGAGGGCGGTTCCACATATCGTCTACAGGACACTGTGGAGAAAATTATTGGCATATTCGGTGGATGTCGAAGATAGAGGCTATGACGGTACGGCGGATGTGTTACCTCTTCGGGCGGGGCGCAGATGATGTAGCTCCCGTTGGGGCCGCGTGTCTGGTCACCCCACGACTACTCGTCGCTGGGGCCGCTGGTGCCGCTCTTGTGGCAGTTCGGCGAGTCATGCGGCGGCCCTTGGGAGTAGGTGTCAGTGTATTCGGGGCAGCAGCGGCTGAGTGTTTCTTTTGAGAGGAAGCCCGTTGGCCACTTACAGCGGAGGAGGGAAGCGCCCCGGGATGATCGGCCAAAAGGGCCACCTTAGAACCATTGAGGCTCTCCTGGTAGAAGACCCCCCCCCTCGAAATTAATCGATGTTTCTGGGTCATCATGGAACCCGGGATCATCATCACGAGAGTAATTCTCCGGTTGAGGAGTAGGGCAGCTCACTGTCTCGATCCAGCGCCTCCAATTCTGTTCGGACAGGATAGGAATCTAGTTAGGAAAAATTTGAGGTACCTTCCGAACTATAATACGTGGTCGGACACAATATTTCAATGGGTTTGTAGCCCGAGAAGCCTTCCTTAGGCCTTAACCGAGCAAATTCCTGCTCCTCTCCCTTGAAGAGATCGGCCAGTATGGCTGCCATCGCTGCCTGGTCGGCAGGTCTCATCCGTTTGTACCGGGTTGCATCATCTTCCCCGTTGTAGCACCAAAGCGGGTGCATTCTCTGTTGGAGAGGTTGGACGCACCGAGCAATGGCTGCGGCCATCACGTCAATGATGGTTAGCCCGTTGTGGGCTAGCCACCTCACTTGAGCAGCCAGCCAAGTTACTTCGACGCTTTCCTCTTGAGAAGGACTCTTCGGGCGCCAGTTGAACCGCTTCTTCGGAGGGACCAATGAGAACTCGGGCAGCCCCCTCCGGACTGGATCAAATAGGGGGACGTCTTCGATATAAAACCATTCTGAAGTCCACTCTTTGGCATCTTTCTTCGGAGTCCCTACGGGGTATCCGGTTCCGGCGATCCGCCATACTTCGGCCCCGCCGACCTCGTAGATTGTCCCTCCTCGGGTACGGGGGATGAGGCAGAAGAACTTCCTCCACAACTCGAAGTGGGCCTCGCAGCCCAGGAACATCTCGCAGAGAGCGACAAAGCCCGATATATGAAGAATCGATCCTGGGGTAAGGTGGTGGAGTTGAATCCCGTAAAACTCTAATAGACCCCTCAAGAAAGGATGAATGGGGAAACCCATCCCTCGCAAGAGGAAGGGCACGAAGCACACCCTTTCCTCCCCGTGGGGGGAAGGAAAGTTCTCTGCGAGGGCCTCCCCGCCTACGGAAGTTAATCCGGGACGGGTGGATGCGAGATCTGAAGCAGGGAGATATCCCTGCGTCTCGAGCCTGCTTAAATGCATGAGGGATACGGAACAGCTCGCCCAATCACCTTGACGGGGGCCGTGAGGGCGTGAGGAAGAGCCTGGGACGCTCGCCATTGTTTGCTGGTCACGACCTCGCGAGGACGTGAGGAAGAATGGCAGGGGGGGTGCGTCAACCTCCGCGCCCTTGTCCTATTAAAGGGGCATTGACTCCCCCCGAAAGAGGGGCATTTTTGTAAAAACCCATCGGGCCACTCGCATTCCGTGGATGTGCAGAAATCGAGGGTCGTCATTTGATTCTGGGCAAAGAAAAGCGATATGACGGGCCCCACAGGGCCTCGCCAATTGGAGGACTCTTCGACGACCGAGCTATTGGTGGCCGAACTATTGTTAGACCAAATACAGGTAAAGGGAGGAACTCGCCACCCAAGCCGAAGACCATTGAAGCATGAAGTTGTCGAAGACCGTCAACCTCGGCATTGGAGGCTAGTTCGGGGGCTACTTAGGGTGTCCCGGACTAGGGGGTACTCGGGCTGCCGGCCTATCTCTCATAGGCCGGGCTAGTGGGCCGCCCTCTACTCATCGATGGAAGGCCGGATTGTGGGCGACTCCGTGTATCAGAAGGAAACCTCCGAAGACTTGGCGTCTGGAATAGTTGGCGTGGCTGGCATGTTTATCCCCTGATGGTAACCGACTATATGTAACCCTAGGACCCTCTGGTGTCTATATAAACCAGAGGGTTTAGTCCGTAGAGGATCATCATATCCATTGCCTAGGGTTTAGCCCATTCGATCTCGAGGTAGATCAACTCTGTAACCTTCGTACAATCACATCAATATAATCTAGCAGGACGTAGGGTATTACCTCTTCGAGAGGGCCCGAACCTGGGTAAATCGCCGTCTCTACGTTCCCTGTTACCCATTGATTCCTAGACCCACAGTTCGGATCCCCTACCCGAGATCTGCCGGTTTTGGTACCAACATTGAGGGCTACTGGGCAGGGACTAATATCCCCTTACCTTGAGTCGAGCCTCCGCCGTTGAATAGAGGCTGGCTAGGATGGTCCCCAAGGTGTGCCCCAAGGACACACTCTAATCTATGAACGAGGTCACCGAAAGGAGACCCTCTAAACCTCTCTCGGATAACAAGGGAGGAGCCGGCTCGCCACCACCTCCAACGTCCAAGAGCCTGGAACGGCCGGGAGGCTCGAAGGCCGTGTGTCCCGAGCCGTTGCGCGACCGCTCCCCAAGCGGAATCACGGATGATGTGGGAGAGCGGCGGCTGGCGATCTTCTTCTTCCTTGCTGTATTCGGTCTCTGCGGAGGGATGGATACCGGCACGGAGGCCGGGGACAATGGCGTCAGGATAGAACGCACCACTGGCAGCGGCAGCTCTGCATGGCAAGAAACCGGGAGCACAAGCACTGACCCCGGGGGCTCATGCCAAGCGTCGAAGGACCCAGAGCCCTCCCCTTGCAGCAGCGGGCCGACGATGGGCTCTGCTTGCAGCCGAACACTTTTCGGGGAGGGCGCATCCTCCAACGCCAGCTGCGACCTCTTAGCTATGTTGCCACGGCTGGCCGTAGCTCTCACCGCGGAATCGTTGTAATCACTCTCGGTGATGGTGCCCGACCCGGTGCAGAGGGAGGCCGCAACGCCGATATGAGATCGCAGGGTAGGGATTCACGCGCAAGATGCCTAAGTGACTGACGGGTGATAACCCACAAGTATAGGGGATCAATTGAGTCCTTTCGATAAGTAAGAGTGTCAAACCCAATGAGGAGCAGAAGGAAATGATAAACGGTTTTCAGCAAGGTATTCTCTGCAAGTACTGAGAGTAGCTGTAATAGATAGTGTGATAACAAGGTAATTCATAACAAGTAACAAGTAGCAATAGTAACAAGAGTGCAGCAAGGTGGCCCAATCCTTTTTATAGCAAAGGACAAGTCGGAACGGTCTCTTATATAAAGCAAAGCGTTCTCGAGGACACATGGGAATTATAATCTAGTCACTTTCATCATGTTTATTTGATTCGCGTTCGCTACTTTGATAATTTGATATGTGGGTGGACTGGTGCTAGGGTGCTGTCCTTACTTGGACAAGAATCCCACTTATGATTACCCCCTCTCGCAAGTATCCGCAACTATGAAAGAAGAATTAAGATAAATCTAACCATAGCATGAACATATGGATCCAAATCAGCCCCTTACGGAATAACGCATAAACTAGGATTTAAGCTTCTGTCACTCTAGCAACCCATCATCTACTTATTACTCCACAATGCCTTCCCTTAGGCCCAAGTATGGTGAAGTGTCATGAGTCGACGTTCACATGACACCACTAAAGGAAGCAACAACATACATATCATCAAAATATCGAACGAATACCAAATTCACATGATTACTTATGACAAGACTTCTCCCATGTCCTCAAGAACAAACATAAATACTAACAAATCATATTCATGTTCGAAATCAAAGGAGTGTTGAATATCATTAAGGATCTGAACATATAATCTTCCACGAAATAAACCAACTAGCATCAACTACAAGATGTAATCAACACTACTAGCAACCCACAGGTACCAATCTGAGGTTTTGAGACAAAGATTGAATACAAGAGATGAACTAGGGTTTGAGATGAGATGGTGCTGGTGAAGATGTTGATGAAGATTGGTCGTCCCACGATGAGAGGATCATTGGTGATGTCGATGGCATTGATTTCCCCCTCCCAGAGGGAAGTATCCCCGGCGGAATCGCTCCACCGGAGGGCAAAAGTGCTCCTGCCCAAGTTCTGCCTCGAGACGGCGGCGCTTCGTCCCGAAAGTCCTCCTCCTATTTTTTAGGGTAAATGGCTTCATATAGCAGAAGGAGGGGGCCAGAGGCCTGCTGTGGGCCCCACAAGGCATCAGGGCGCGCCCAGGGGGTGGCCGCGCCCTGTTGCCTTGTGGGCAACTGGTGGGCCCCCCTCTACTATTTCTTTGTTCCGGTATTTTTCATATATTCGATAAAAAATCCTCGTGAAGTTTCAGGTCATTTGGAGCTCCGTAGAATAGTATCTCCGCTGTAGCTTTTTAGGTCTAGAATTCCAGCTGCCGGTAATCTCCCTCTCCATGTAAATCTTGCAAATTAAGAGAGAAAAGGCATTAGGATTTCATCATAAAGTGAAATAATGACCAAAAACATTATAAATATCAGTTGGAAAACATGATGCAAAATGGACGTATCAACTCCCCCAAGCTTAGACCTCGCTTGTCCTCAAGTGAACGCCGAAATCGATAATCATGACCACATGTTTAGAGAGAGAGAGGTGTCGATAAAACAACATACGGACATGAAAGCATCATGATCAATACTATAGCAGTAGTATATCATCATAAAACTTCCCATAAACAAGTAATAATTCATCACAATATCGAAGTATAAAGCATAAACTTTCTTGAAAACTATCAAACTATGTTCTTAGTCAATGAAACAATCACAATTCATCATATTTTCAGGAAGAGTCTATGTAAGAGCTTTTGTTTAGCAAGTTCACATACTCAACTATCATTTAGTCTTCCATGATTGCTGACACTCACGACATATTTATAGTTTCACCTCCCAACCAATTTACCTCAAGGGTAATGTCAACAATAATAACTCATGATTACTTACATCCAACTGGATATATGTGCCTAGATCTTTCCCCACCACATGATGCTTGCCAAGAGAAAAAATAAAAACAGAATAGAGAGGAACACTATTGACTCTTGCATAAAAGTAAATACAGAAAATTAAAAGATAGTCCCTTCGCAGAGGGAAGAAGAGGTTGTCATGCGCTTTTTATTTTTGGATGTGCAAACTCTTAATGTAAAGGAACATCACTTTATATTGCCCCTTGTGATAGCAACCTTTATTATGCAGTCTGTCGCTTTTATTTCTTCACCATCACAAGTTCGTACAAAGCTTATTTTCCCTTACAATAAAAGCTCATACATATTTAGGGGCAATTTTTATTGCTTTATGCACCGATGACAACTTACTTGAAGGATCTTATTCAATCCATAGGTAGATATAGTGGACTCTCATGACATGAAACTGGGTTCAAGGGTTTTGGATGCACAAGTAGTATCTCTACTTAGTACGGATTTTTGGCTAGCAAAAGATAGTGAGGAAGCACCACATGTTAGAGGATCCATGACAATATAACTTCTATGAGAATATAAGCAAACATAAGTCATTACGTTGTCTTCCTTGTCCAATGTCAACTCTTTGACATAGAATATTTAATGGGGGCTCACAATCATAAAAGATGTCCAAGATAGTATATTTATATATGAATCCTCTCTTCCTTTATTAATCTCTCATGAATTGCACCAATGACCAATGCTATGTTTGTTAATTTTCAATAAATTTTATCAACTATACCTTTCTTATGTAAAGTCATTACTCCCCAAGGGATTAGCATATGATCTTTTCATTCTTTTATGGGTTAATTGGATAAATGCCACTCAAATTCTGGCGATTCCGAGAAACGCCACTTCAATTTCCAAACTTGTAAAAGTACCACTTTAAATTTTGCAAACTTTGAAAAACGCCACTGCAGACTTTGAAAAATACCACTGAAAATGGCATTTTTCAAAGTTTGGAAATTGCAGTGGCTTCTCGGAATCGCCAGAATTCAAGTGACATTTATGAAATTAACCCTTATTTTATTGCTAAGATTGAAACATAAAAGTAAAGAAGCAAAACTCAAACTACTCTTTATTATATAACTCTCACACCCAATTACATAGATAGATAGATCACGAAACAAGCACTCGAAACTAGATCATACTAAACTTTTTATTCCTCTAATTCACGAAATAACTAAGGATCGAACTAAGATAGATAATGATGATAAAGGGTGATGGTGATACGATACCGGGGCACCTCCCCCAAGCTTGGAACAAGCCAAGTGTGGTGCCCATACCCGTGTACTCAAGTGTCTTTCTTCGGTGATGGTGGTGATGAAGTAGTGGGCTTGTCCTTCAGTTTCAATAAGTATTCCATATTGCCATTGATCTTCTGAAGGGCGCGATTTTGCTCTTCCAACAAAATAAATTCATGAGTAAGCATTGTGTTCTGAGCACAAATTGCTTCAGAAACCTTTAATGTATCAATTTCAAATGGGGAGAGATTATGACAAAGAGTATGCAATATGTCTCCCTTTTCTATAGTCTCTCCTGTGGGATGGATTGATCTCCTTCTCCTTGAATCCGGCTTCCCATGACCTCTCCAGCTTCCTCCTACATGCCGGTGTCCTCCTCTCCTGACGACCACTCATAATAGACCTCGCTAAAAGCAAGTTTGCCCGGCGAAGGTTGCACGATCCAGTGCTTGGTACGGAGCCTTCGGGGAGCCATGGGGAACTTTAATAGCCAAACCTGTCAGGAAATCAGCCCGAAACAAGAATAGAGGAGAAACTTGCGATATGGTGGTCAAAACATCCGGGAGTATATATAAAGAATTTTTATCTTGCAGAAAAAGTATACGGGAGGAAAACGGAGTCGGGAAGGCACACGAGGGGCCCACAAGGCAACCCGGCGCGCCCAGGGGGTAGGGCGTGCCCTGTTGCCTTGTGACCTCCTCGTGGGTCTCCTCGGCTGTTTCTTATTTTTGTATTTTTTCTAATATTCCAAAACGGACAGAAATAATTTTTATGCAATTTTTGAAGTCAGTTTACTTACCGTATCACATACCTACTCCTTTTCAGGGTTCTGGAGCGTTCCAGAAGGTCTCTTTTATGTGTTCCTCCGGTGTCATTGTTGGAATAATATTAGTTTCAACATTAATGGGTGTACCTGAGATATAATGTTTAATTCTTTGCCCATTAACCACTCTCGGATTAGTGCCCTCAGTATTGTTGATCTTGATAGCTCCAGAGCGATAAACTTCTTCGATGATATATGGTCCTTCCCATTTAGAGAGAAGTTTTCCTGCAAAAAATCTGAGACGAGAATTGTACAATAGGGCATGCTCAACAACTTTGAATTCTTTTGTAATGCCATCTTTTAACTTTTTCTATAAACAACTTGGCATTTTCATAGGCTTGAGTTCTCCATTCATCTAGGGAGCTAATATCATATAACCTCTTCTCACTGGCAAGTTTGAAATCATAGTTAAGTTTCTTAATTGCCTAATAAGCTTTATGTTCTAATTCGAGAGGTAAATGACATGCTTTTCCATAAACCATTTTATACGGAGACATACCCATAGGATTTTTATAAGCAGTTCTATAAGCCCACAATGCATCATCAAGTTTCTTAGACCAATTTTTCCTGGATCTATTAATGGTCTTTTGCAAAATTAACTTTATTTCTCTATTAATCAATTCAACTTGACCACTAGACTGAGGATGATAAGGCGATACAATTGTATGATTAACATCATATTTAGCAAGAAGTTTATGGAAAGCACCATGAATAAAATGTGAACCACCATCAGTCATCAAGTATCTAGGGACTCCAAACCTTGGGAATATAACTTCTTTAAGCATTTTAATAGAGGTGTTGTGATCAGCACTGCTAGTTGGAATAGCTTCTACCCACTGAGTAACATAATCAACATCAACTAGAATATGTGTATACCCATTAGAGGAAGGACAGGTCCCATATAATCAAAACCCCAAACATCAAATGGTTCAATAACAAGTGAATAATTTATAGGCATTTCCTGACATCTACCAATATTACCAATTCTTTGACATTCATCACAAGAAAGGACGAACTTATGTGCATCTTTGAAAAGAGTAAAAACTAGACTGTAATACCTTATGTGCAGTTCTGTCTTCCGCATGGTGTCCTCCGTATGCCTTGAAGTGACACTTCTGTAGGATTTGTTCCTGTTCATGCTCGGGTACACAATGTCTAATAACACCATCCACTCCTTCTTTATATAAATGTGGGTCATCCCAAAAGTAATGCCTTAAATCAAAGAATAATTTTTTTCTTTTGTTGGTATGTATAGCTAGGTGGGATATATTTAGCAACAATGTAATTAGCATAGTCTGCATACCAAGGACTATTACAAGAAGTAGAAGCATTTATAACAACTAACTACTCATCAGGAAACTATCATTAATAGGCAGTGGGTCATCAAGAACATTTTCCATCCTAGACAAGTTATCTGCTACAGGGTTCTCAGCTCCCTTTCTATCAATAATATGCAAATCAAATTCTTGTAGTAGAAGAACCCACCTAATCAGTCTATGTTTAGCATCTTTCTTTTCCATAAGGTATTTAATAGCAGCATGATCAGTGTGAACAGTTACTTTAGAATCGACAATATAAGATCTGAATTTATCACATGCAAACACAACTGCTAAAAATTCTTTCTCAGTAGTAGCATAAGTTCTTTGAGCACTGTCTATTGTCTTACTAGCATAATGAATAACATTCAATTTCTTATCAACTCTTTGACCTAGAACAACACCAACAGCATAGTCGCTAGCATCACACATTATTTCAAAAGGCAAGTTCCAATCAGGTGGTTGAACGATGGGTGCAGAAATTAAGGATTTCTTAAGGGTTTCAAAGGCTTCAACACAATCATCATCAAAAACAAATGGAACATATTTTTGCAAAAGATTGGTAAGAGGCCTAGAAATTTTAGAGAAATCTTTAATGAACCTCCTATAGAAACCAGCATGACCAAGGAAACTTCTTATACCTTTGATATCCTTAGGACATGGCATTTTCTCAATTGCATCAACTTTGGCTTTGTCTACTTCAATACCTCTTTCAGAAATTTTATGCCCAAGGACTATACCTTTATTCACCATAAAGTGGCACTTCTCCCAATTCAAGACAAGATTAGTTTCTTCACACCTCTGCAAAACTCGATCAGGATTGCTTAAGCAATCATCAAAAGAAGTTCCGTAAACAGAAAAATCATCCATAAATACCTCAACAATCTTTTCACAAAAATCAGAGAATATTGCAGTCATACATCTTTGAAAAGTAGCAGGTGCATTGCATAAAACAAAAGGCATATGTCTATAAGCATAAGTTCCAAAAGGACAAGTAAAAGTGGTTTTCTCTTGATCTTATTTTGATACACGTATTTGAGAAAAACTAGAATATCCATCTCGGAAGCAAAAGTGTGTATGCTTAGATAATCTTTCTAGCATTTGATCAATAAAAGGCGAAGGGTAATGATCTTTCCTAGTAGCTTTATTTAATTTCCTGAAATCAATTACCATCCTATACCCAGTTACAATTCTTTGTGGGATAAGTTCATTTTTATCATTAGGAACAACAGTAATGCCTCCTTTCTTTGGAACACAATGAACATGACTTACCCATCTACTATCAGCTATATGATAAATTATACCTGCCTCCAGAAGCTTTAATATTTCAGTTCTTACCACATCCTTCATTTTAGGATTCAGACGTCGTTGATGATCAACAACTGGTTTAGCATCTGGCTCCATATTAATCTTGTGTTGACATAAAGTGGGAGTAATGCCCTTAAGATCATCAAGAGTATATCCAATAACAACACGGTGCTTCCTCAGAGTTTTAAGTAATATCTTTTCTTCATGCTATGAAAGGTTAGCATTGATAATAACATGATATATCTTCTTTTCATCAAGATAAGCATATTTCAATGTATCCGGTAATTTCTTTAATTCAAACACAGGGTCACTCTTAGGTGGGAGAGGGTCTCCAAGAGTTTCAACATGTAAATTATTATTTAAGGATAGGTGCTTGTTTAAAGAATATCTCATCTATTTCATTCCTTTCATTCATATGCATATCATTTTCATGGTCTAGCAAATATTGTTCTAAAGGATCGGTAGGGGGAACAACAATAGAAGCAAGACCAATAATTTCATCTTTACTAGGTAATTCTTTCTCATGTGGTTGTCTACGAAACTTAGAGAAATTAAACTCATGAGATACGTCACCAAACTTAACTCTAACCTTTTCTTTAACACAATCAATTTCAGCATTAACGATATTCAAGAAAGGCCTACCAAATATAATGGGACAAAAATTATCTTGTTGTGATCCAAGTACTAAGAAATCAGTAGGATATTTAATCTTACCACACAAGACTTCAACATCTCGAACAATCCCAAGTGGTGAAATAGTATCTCTATTTGCAAGCTTAATAGTAACATCACTATCTTCGATCTCAGTAGGTGCTATATCATTCATAACTTCTTGATATAAGGAAAAAGGAATATCACTCACACTAGCACCCATATCGCATAAACCATGATAGCAATGATCTCCAATCTTAACAGAAACAACATGCATGCCAACTACAGGCTTATTCTTATCTAACATATCTTGTTCATTTCTAGCAGGTTTAGCAATTCTAGCAGCCTCATTGCAGAAGTAGATAACATGCCCATCAATATTATCAACCAAGAGATCCTTAACCATTGCAATATCGGGTTCTACCTTGATTTGTTCAGAGGGTCTAGGTGCTCTAATGTTACTTTTATTAGCCACAGTTGTAGCTTTAGCATGTTCCTTAATCCTAACAGGGAAAGGAGGTTTCTCAATATAAGCAGTAGGCAAAACTGGATCAACATTATAAATGATTATTTCATCCTTAGCTATAACAGGCTCCTCACAATCTTCTTCAATAGGTGGGTGAAATTAAAACCACTTATCCTTAGGGAGATCAACATGAGCAGCAAAGGATTTAGAAAAAGTAGCTCCTATCTCAGAGCCAAGTCCATATTTAGTACTAAACTTATGAAAAACATCGGTTTCCATAAAAGATTTAACACAATCAAACTCAAGTTTTATACCTGACTCTTTACCTTTGTCGATTTCCCAATCTTCAAAGTTGCGTTTAATTCTTTCAAGAAGATCCCATCTGAACTCAATAGTTCTCTTGATAAAGGAACCGGTAGAACAAGTATCGAGCATGTATTGATCATTATGAGAAAGCCGGGCATAAAAGTTTTGTATAATTATTTCTCTTGAGAGCTCATGATTGGGGCATGTGTGCATCATATACTTAAGCCTCCCCCAAGCTTGAGCGATACTTTCTCCTTCATGAGGCCAAAAATTATATATATTATTCCGATCACGATGAACCAAATGCATAGGATAAAATTTCTGATGAAACTCCAATTTCAACCGATTCTAATCCCATGTTCCAGTATCATCCAATAGCCTATACCATGTCAATGCATTTCCCTACAAATATAAAGGGAATACCTTCTTATTAACTTCATCCTCGGATTAACCTGCAAGCTTAAACAATCCGCAAATTTCATCCACATAGATCAAGTGCATATGAGGATGTATTGTTCCATCTCCTGCATAAGGATTAGCTAGCAGTTTCTCCAACATACCCGAAGGAATTTCAAATAAATATTTTCAGTAGGTTTAGTAGGTTGAGGGGACACTCTTATTGCTTCTGGTTGAGGTGAAGATACACCGAACAAGCCCCTCAAAGGATTATTTTCCATAGTGACAAGTGACAGTAAATTTCAGCACGTAATAAAAATGTTTCCTTACCAAATTCCTCTTACCAAAGGCGCTTCACTCCCCGGCAATGGCGCCAGAAAAGAGTCTTGATGACCCACATGTATAGGGGATCAATCGTAGTCCTTTCAATAAGTAAGAGTGTTGAACCTAACGAGGAGCAGGAGGAAATGATAAGTGGATTTCAGCAAGCTATTCTCTGCAAGTACTGAGAGTAGCAGTAACAAATAGTTTGATAACAAGGTAATTCATAACAGGTAACAAGTAGCAATAGTAACAAGAGTTCAGCAAGGTGGCCCAATCCTTTTTATAGCAAAGGACAAGCCTAAATGGTCTCTTATATAAAGCAAAGCATTCTCGAGGACACATGGGAATTATCATCTAGTCACATTCATCATTTATATTTGATTCGCGTTCGCTACTTTGATAATTTGATATGTGGGTGGACCGGTGCTAGGGTGTTGTCCTTACTTGGACAAGCATCCCACTTATGATTACCCCCTCTTGCAAGCATCCGCAACTACGAAAGAAGAATTAAGATAAATCTAACCATAGCATGAAACATATGGATCCAAACCAGCCCCTTACGGAATAACACATAAACTAGGGTTTAAGCTTCTGTCACTCTAGCAACCCATCATCTACTTATTACTCCACAATGTCTTCCCTTAGGCCCAAGTATGGTGAAGTGTCATGTAGTAGACGTTCACATGACACCACAAAAGGAAGCAACAACATACATATCATCAAAATATCGAACGAATACCAAATTCACATGATTACTTATGACAAGACTTCTCCCATGTCCTCAAGAACAAACGTAACTACTCACAAATCATATTCATGTTCAAGATCAAAGGAGTATTGAATATCATTAAGGATCTGAACATATAATCTTCCACCAAATAAACCAACTAGCATCAACTACAAGATGTAATCAACACTACTAGCAACCCACAGGTACCAATCTGAGGTTTTGAGACAAAGATTGAATACAAGAGATGAACTAGGGTTTGAGATGAGATGGTGCTGGTGAAGATGTTGATGAAGATTGGTCGTCCCATGATGAGAGGATCGTTGGTGATGTCGATGGCTTCGATTTCCCCCTCCCAGAGGGAAGTATCCCCGGCGGAATCGCTCCACCGGAGGGCAAAAGTGCTCCTGCCCATGTTCTGCCTCAAGACGGCGGCGCTTCGTCCCAAAAGTCCTCCTCCTATTTTTTAGGGTAAATGGCTTCATATAGCAGAAGGAGGGGGCCAGAGGCTAGCTATGGGCCCCACAAGGCATCAGGGCGCGCCCAGGGGGGTGGCCACGCCCTTTTACCTTGTGGGCAACTGGTGGGCCCCCTCTGGTATTTCTTTGTTCCAGTATTTTTCATATATTCAATAAAAAATCCTTGTGAAGTTTCAGGATTTGGAGCTCTGTAGAATAGGTATCTCTGCTGTAGCTTTTTAGGTCCAGAATTCCATCTGCCGGTAATCTCCCTCTCCATGTATATCTTGCAAATTAAGAGAGAAAAGGCATTAGGATTGCATCATAAAGTGAAATAATGGCCAAAAACATTATAAATATCAGTAGGAAAACATGATGCAAAATGGACGTATCAACGGGGAGCAGCGAAACATCAGAAAGGCACTGATGAGCTCGCCCCTGGAGGCGTAATGGAACAGCGAATAACAGCAACTTACCGTAAGCCGCAGGTTGGCCATGCTATAAGGCTCCACGACTAGCTGGAAGCGGAGTTCCTCGAACGGGAGGCCGGTAAGCAGGTGCAGACGGTCTTCGCTCTTGCTCTCCTTAAGTTCTCGCTGGAGCAGATGGTTAGGATCAGACCTCCCGCGGTACTCGTACATTGGCGGATCGAGGCGCCCCAGGGGCTGGATGTTCCTTTGCACCCAAGTCTTCAAGATTTGCAGGCCGGTGAGGCCTCTCCCCTGCAGACGGGCGACCGCGTCCACAAGGTGGCCCATCCCCGAATCGAGGTCCAGCTTCGACCGCCACTCCGGTTTTTGCCAGCATGGCACATCAGCGAATTCTAGCAACCCGAGGTTGCTAGGGTCGTGAAAATTATCTGGGGCGTAGAACCGCCCCGCTTCCATGATTCCGTCTCCGGGGCCAACACCAGGTCAAAGTAGCTGGAGCCCTGGCGGGGATGCAGGATGGCACCACCGCAGGAGGGGATCTTGTCGTCCTTAAGACAAGGGACCACTTTGAAAAGTATCGAAGGAGGCCGGAGTGGGGAGGGATTCTCAGAAAGCACTCACAGAGGGCTACAAAGCATGAAAGGTGCAGAATGCCGCTCGGGGTCAAGTGGTGCAGCTGCAGCCCATAAAGAGCCAGCACGTCCCTGGTAAAGGGGCTCAATGGAAGCCGCAGCCCGTAGTGGATGAAGGCCACATGCACCACCTAATTCCGGTGCAATGGCCATGGGACATTGTCTCTGAGCCACGGTGCCATCCAGCCCATCTCGGTGAACTCCGACACGCGCCCCATCATCACCAGCCATTCCAGCTGGGACCGAGATACAGAGGAGCGCTCCCAGTCGCTAACCCACTCGGGTGGGTGGGGGAGACACGGCGGTGCCACGTCGAGCGAGCCACCCTGGCTGAACCCTTCTCCGGGGGTAGGGGCGGCCATCGATCCTTAGAAGAAGGAGAATCGGCAAGATCCAAAACGGCTATCCAACCATCGTATTTAAAAACAGGCAAGCCGAGTGAATCTTACTCAAGACGGCACTCCCGCCTGAGGTGGGCCGGCCCACGGTGCTCCGGGGCCAATTATTCGAACAGTGGTGCTGCCGAACAGAGAAAAGGAACCCGCTCCACGCAGGGTAAGGAAGGCCGGACGCAAGAAGAAAGGAGCCCAAAGAAGGTCTCAGAACTCCGATGCCCGTGACCTCCGCCACGCTTGGGGGCTGCTGACGGGGTCCTGTACTCGGGGTACCTGGCGCAAGGGGGCCCGGCCTTTACCTCAAGCAAGGCCCACCAGGACCTAAGGAGATTAGGAAACCCTAGACGGCAAAGATGATGTGTGTGTTCCCCAAGATAGAGGGCAGTGGCCCAACATTTCCCACCGACCCTCTCATGTAAACCCTAGGTCTCTCCTGTCTATATAAAGGGAGGCCTAGGTCTTTGTTCATCATCCAATCTTAGAATCAACTCTCAGTAGACATCCCGTACACCATTGTAATCCTCTACACGAGGTATCCCCTTACCATGAATAACAAGAAGAAGCACGATGTAGGGTATTACTCTCTGGAGGCCCGAACCTGGGTAAATTGTGCGTGCAGACTCCGTCCCGGTACTTCCGATCTCGTCATGAACCCTACCGAGGGATCTGACGGGAATTTGCTCCGTCAAGGACCTCTTTTGGGAGTTGGAATAAATAAAGCATGTAGAGAACCATATTTTTGAGGACAGAGTTAATCAAAACCAGTCGTCCTCCAACTGAGAGCATCTTGCCTTTCGAACTACTGAACCATTTCTCTAGACACTTCTCTACATGCTTCCACTCCGCAATAGTGAGATGCCGATAATGAATTGATATTTAATCAAGAATTGGCCATGTGCACAACGAACCAGGTCAGCATAATCAGCCGCTGCCTCAACGGCTTCTCCGAAGCAGAAAAATTCACTTTTATGAAAGTTAATTTTGAGACCCGACATTTGCTCAAACGCTGACAGCAAGAGTTCAGGTTTCGGGCCTTGTCCAGGTCATGTTCCATAAAAAGAATTGCATCATCGGCATATTGCAAAATAGAGAGGCCACCGTCCATGAGGTGTGGCATTACTCCTACAATCCAGCTGTCCTGCTTGGCACGCTCAATCAGAATAGCTGATACGTCTCCAACATATCTATAATTTTTGATTGTTTCATGCTATTATATTATCAATCTTGGATACTTCATATGCATTTATATGCTATTTCATATCATTTTTTGGGACTAACCTATTAACCCAGTGCCTAGTGCCAGTTCCTGTTTTTTGCTTGTTTTGGGGTTTTCGGAAAATCAATATCAAACAAAGTCCAAACGGAATAAAATCTTTAAAATGATTTTTTCTGGACCAGAAGGGACCCTAGAAGGTTCGGGAGGTGGCCAGAAGAGATACAAGAGAGCCATGAGCTCACATGACGCGCCCCAGGGGGTAGGCGCGCCCCCTGAGCTCGTGGGCCCCACGCAACTCGGTTTGACCTAATTCCACCTCTATAAATTCCCAAATATTCCCAAATCAACAGAGAGCCACCCAAAATAACTTTTCTGCTGCCGCAAGCTTTTGTTCTTCCGCAATCCCATCTGGAGGCCTTTTCTGGTACTCTGCCGGAGGGGGAATCGATCATGGAGGGCTTCTACATCAACCTTGCTACCCTACCGATGATGTGTGAGTAGTTCACCATAGACCTACGGGTCCATAGCTAGTAGCTAGATGGCTTCTTCTCTCTCTTTGATCTTCAATACAATGTTCTCCTCGATCTTCTTGGAGTTCTATTCGATGTAATCTTCTTTTGCGGTGTGTTTGTTGGGATCCGATGAATTGTGGGTTTATGATCAAATTATTCATTGAAAATAATTGAGTCTTTTCTGAACTTTACTATGCATGATTATTATAGCTTTGTATTTCTCTCCGATCTATCCGTTTGGTTTGGCCAACTAGATTGATTTATCTTCAATGCGAGAGATGCTTTGTAGTGGGTTCAATCTTGCGGCGTCCTCACCCAGTGACCGAAGGGGACGAGGAATGTATTGTATTGTTGCTACTGAGAATAAAATGATGGGGTTTATTCATATTGATTGAGTTTACTTTGTCTACATCATGTCATCTTGCTTAAGGCGTTACTCTGTTTGTCATGAACTTAATACCATAGATGCATGCTGGATAGTGGTCGATTGGTGGAGTAATAGTAGTAGATGCAGGCAGGAGTTGGTCTACTTGTCACGGACATGATGCCTATATATGTGATCATTGCCATGAATACTCCATAACTATGTGCATTTCTATCAATTGCCCAATAGTAATTTTTCACCCACCGTATGCTTTGTGTTCGAGAGAGAAGCCTCTAGTGAAAACTATGCCCCCCGGGTCTACTTAAAGCATATTACAAAAACCAAAAATACCCTGCTGCAATTTATTTATTTTTATTTTGTTTTGCAATTTATATATCTACCTATACAAGATTTGATCCTTGCAATTAACGAGTTCAAGGGGATTGACAACCCTCTTGCCCGCGTTGGGTGCAAGTATTTGCTTTTGTGTGTGCAGGTGCTGTTCACTAGGTTTTGCGTGATTCTCCTTTTGGTTTGATAAACCTTGGTTCTCACTGAGGGAAATACTTATCTCTACTGTACTGCTTCACCCTTCCTCTTCGGGGAAAATCCCAACGCAGCTTACAAGTAGCAATAGCCAACATGTCAGCAACAATGTACGATAACATTTGGGACAAGGGTGTTGGAAATATGCCCTAGAGGCAATAATAAAGTTCTTATTATCATATTTCCTTGTTCTTGATAAGTGTTTATTCTCCATGCTATAATTGTATTAACTGGAAATTCAAATACATGTGTGGATACATAAACAAACACCGTGTCCCTAGTGAGCCTCTACTAGACTAGCTCGTTGACTAAAGATGGTTAAGGTTTCCTAACCATAGACATGAGTTGTCATTTAATAAGGAGATCACATCATTAGGACAATGATGTGATGGACAGACCAAATCGTAGGCTTAGCATCTGATCGTGCCACTAAGTTCAAATTGCTATTGCTTTCTTAATGTCAAGTATCTATTCCTTAGACCATGAGATCATGCCACTCCCTAATACTGGAAGAATTCTTTGTGGGTATCAACCGTCACTTCGTAATTGGGTGATCCTAAAGGTGCTCTTCACATATCTCGGAAGGTACTAGTTGGGTTGCATGGATCAAGACTGGGATTTGTCACTCCATGTGACGAACATATATCTCTAGGCCTCTCGGTAATACAACATCCTAAGTAGCTTGCAAGCATGTGACTAATGTGTTTACTCACGGGGATATTGTATTACGGAACGAGTAAAGAGAACTTGCCAGGTAACGAGATTGAACTAGGTATGGTGATACCGACGATTGGAATATGTGGGAGTCATTATGGGCATCTAGGTCCAAACTGATAAAGATCTTCATTGAATATGTGGGAGTCAATATGGGCATCCAGGCACCCTATTGATTATTGATCGGAGAGTTGTCTCGGTCATGTCCGCATGTTCTCTAACCCATAGGGTCACACACTTAACGTTCGGTAATGCTAGGGTAGTAATGGGATATTCATAATGGTGAGCCCAAATATAGTTCGGAGTCTCGGATGGGATCCGGGATATCACGAGTAGCTTCGGAATGGTCCGGAGATAAAGTTTCATATTAGGAAAGTGGTTTTCAGGGTTCCGGAAAATGTTTGGGATTTTTCGGTATTGTATCGGGAAGGTTCTAGAAGGTTTCAGGGTGGGGCCCACCTGCATGGAGGGACCCACATGGACGTGGGTAGTGGGGCAAGGCCCCACACATCAGGTCCATGCACACCAAGACCCCCCTAAAAGGAATAGGATCATATCCCGAAGGGATAAGATCAAGATCCCTAAAAAGGGGGAACGTGATCGGTGGGGAAGGAAAGGAGGGGATTTCCTTCCCCCCTTGGTGCGCAGCCCTTAGGGGCTTGGAGGAGGGGCCAAGCCTCCTCCCCCATGCCTATATAAAGGGAGGAGGCGCAAGGGGGCAGTAGCCCATCCAAAACTAGGTGCCTCCCCTCCCAGCTACTCCCCCCTCCTCCTCCGCAGACGCTTGGCGAAACCCTGTCGGAATTTCACCATAAACTCCACCACCACGCCATCATGCTATTGGCCTAGATCCCATCTACCTCTCCCTCTCGCTTGCTGGATCAAGAAGAAGGAGACGTCACCGAGCCGTACATGTGCATATCTCGAAGGAGCCGTTTGTGCGGTGTTGGATCGGATTGGATCGCAAAGAGAGTACGACTACGCCAACCACGTTCGTTAGAACATTTCCACTTTCAGTCTACAAGGGTATGTAGACGCTCTCCCTCTTGTTGCTAGCATATAGTAGATTAGATCTTGGGGTGGATTCATAGGATTTTGTTTTGTTTTCCATGCAACATTTCCCAACAGTGGTATCATGAGCCCCGTCTATGCGTAGATGCTTTGCACTAGTAGAACACAATTTTGTTGTGGGCATTGATGTTCATGTTCCTACCCTCTTTTGTTATTTTCGATTTGGTAGCATAGTGGGATGAAGCAGCCTGGACCAACTTTACTTCTCCACGCACAAGAGACCGGTTCCGCGACTGACATGTAACTTGTATTACATAAAGTGGCTGGCGGGTGTCTGTCTCTCCCACTATAGTTAAAATCTGATTTGACAACGGTGGTCCTGAAAAGGTTAAAAGGCAACTTGTATATCACCGTTGTGGCTTTGCGTAGGTAAGAATAGTTCTTATATGTTGTCCTTAGAAGTCACGTAAAATTTGCAAGAACAAAGTAGATGACGTCTAACTTGTTTTTGCAGAGCATGTGATGTGGTATGGCCAAGATATGATATGATATATGTGATGTATGAGATGATCATGTTTTGTAATATTTCACTACTTGCATGTTGATGAGTATAGCAACCGGCAGGAGCCATATGGTTATCTTAATATTATTGTATGACCTGGGTGTCAATAATTAAACGCCATGTAATTGCTTTGCTTTATCGCTATGAGTTAGCAATAGTTGTAGAAGCAATAGTTGATGACTACTCGATAGTTCAGTGCGCCATAATGTACGGCTTAGAGAAAAGGCTCCAAAAACATTTTGAGAACCATGGGGAATATGAGATGATTGAGGAACTGAAAATGGTATTTCAGACTCACGCCCGTGTGGAGAGGTATGATGCCTCAAACAAATTCATTAGCTCTAAGAGGGAAGAAAACAACTCCGTTAGCGAGCACATACTCAAAATGTCTGGGTATGCCAATCACCTCAATTAGCTGGGAGCTAATATTGCCGATGAAGTAGCGATTAACAAGGTTCTCCAGTCACTGCCACCAAGCTACAAGGGCTTTGTGATGGACTATAACATGCAAGGGATGGAGAAGACACTCCCTAAGCTTTTCGCGATGCTTAAAACTGTGGAAGTAGAAATCAAGAAAGAGCATCAAGTGTTGATGGTCAAGAAGACCACCAGTTTCAAGAAGGCTAAGGGAAAGAAGGGAAACTTCAAGAAGGGTGGCAAGCAAGTTGCTACTCCCATGAATAAACCCAGGGCTGGACCTAAACCTGACATTGAGTGTTTATACTGTAAGGGGAATGGCCACTAGAAGTGTAACTGCCTAAAGTACTTCAGACAATAAGGCTGGCAACATCAACAAAGGTATATTTGATATACATGTTATTGATTTGTACCTTACTAGTGTTCGTAGTAGCGCCTGGGTATTTGATACTAGTTCAGTTGCTAATATTTGTAACTCAAAACAGGAGCTGCAGAATAAACGGAGACTAGCTAAGGACGAGGTGATGATGCGCGTTGGAAATGGCTCCAAGGTTGATGTGATCTCCGTCGGGACGCTCCCTCTACGTCTACCTTCGGGATTAGTTTTAAACCTAAATAATTGTTATTTGGTGCTTGCGTTAAGCATGAACATTATACCTGGATCTTGTTTATTACGAGATGGTTATTCATTTAAATCCGAGAATAATGGTTGTTCTATTTATATGAGTAACATCTTTTATGGTCATGCACCCAGTGTGAATCGTTTATTCTTGTTGAATCTCAATAGTGGTGATACACATGTTCATAATATTGATGCCAAAAGATGCAAAGTGAATAATGATAGTACCACATACTTGTGGCACTGCTGCTTTGGTCATATTGGTGTAAAGCGTATGAAGAAACTCCATACTGATGGACTTCTGGAATCACTTGACTTTGAATCATTTGAAACATGTGAACCGTGCCTCATGGGCAAGATGACTATAATCTCGTTTTCCGGTATAATGAAGCGGGCAAGTGACTTGTTGGAAATAATACATACCGATGTATGAGATCCAATGAGTGTTGAAGCATGCAGTGGATATCGTTATTTCCTGACCTTCACAGATGATTTAAGTAGATATGGGTATATTTACTTAATGAAACACAAGTTTGAAACATTTATAAAATTCTAAGAGTTTCAGAGTGAAGTAGAAAATCATCGTAATAAGAAGATAAAATTTCTATGATCTGATTGTGGAAGTGAATATCTGAGTTACGAGTTTGGTATGCATTTAAGACAATGTGGAATTGTTTCACAACTCACGCCACCTGGAACACCACACGTAATGGTGTATCTGAACGTTGTATTCATACGCTATTACATATGGTACGCTCTATGATGTCTCTTACCGATTTGCCACTATCGCTTTGGGGTTATGTATTAGAGACATCCGCATTCACTTTAAACAGGGCACCATCTATATCCATTGAAACGACACCGTATGAATTATGGTTTGGCAACAAGCCTAAGATATCGTTTCTTAAAGTTTGGGGATGCGATGCTTATGTCAATAGGCTACAACCTGATAAGCTCGAACCCAAAGCGGAAAAATGCGTCTTCATAGGATACCCTAAAGAGAGAATTGGGTATACCTTCTATCACAGATCCGAGGGCAAGATCTTTGTTGCCAAGAATGGGTCATTTCTAGAGAAGGAGTTTCTCTCGAAAGAAGTGAGTGGGAGGAAGGTAGAGCTTGATGAGGTTATCGAACCATCTCTCGAATTGGAGAGTAATGTAGCACAGAAAGATGTACCTATGATGCCTACACCAGCTAGAGAGGAAGCTAATGATGATGATCATGAAACTTTGAATCAGGCTACCACTGAACTTCGTAGGTCGACCAGGACACGTACTGCCCCTGAATGGTACGGTAATCCTATCTTGGACGTCATGTTGTTAGAAAATGATGAACCTACGAACTATGAGGAAGCGATGATGAGCCCGGATTCCAAAAAATGGCTAGAGGCCATGAAATCCGAAATAGGATCCATGTACAAAAACCAAGTAAGGACTTTGGTGGACTTCCCCGATAACTGAAAGGCCATTGAGAACAAATGGATCTTTAAGAAGAAAACATACGCTGATGGTAATGTCACTGTCTATAAAGCTCGACTTGCGCAAAAGATTTTCGACAAGTTCAAGGGGTTGACTACGATGAGACCTTCTCACCCGTAGCGACGCAAAAGTCTGTTAGGATTATGTTAGCAATTCCTGCATTTTTTGATTATGAAATCTAGCAGATTGACATCAAAATTGCGTTCCTTAATGGTTATATTAAGGAAGAGTTGTATATGACGCAACCCGATGGTTTTGTCGATCCTAAGGATGCTAATAAGGTATGCAAGCTCCAGCGATCCATTTATGGACTGATGCAAGCATCCCGGAGTTGGAATCTTCACTTTGATGAGGTGATCAAAGCTTTTGGTTTTATCCAAGCTTATGGAGAAGCTTGTATTTACAAGAAAGTGAGTGGGAGCTCTGTACCATTTCTAATACTGTATGTGGATGACATATTATTGATTGGAAATGATGTAGAACTTCTGGAAAGCATAAAGGGTTATTTGAACAAGAGTTATTCAATGAAAGACCTTGGTGAAGCAGCTTACATATTGGGCATCAAGATCTATTGAGATATATCAAGACGCCTGATAGGACTTTCTCAAAGTACATACCTTGACAAAGTTTTGAAGAAGTTCAAAATGGATGAGTCAAAGAAGGGGTTCTTGCCCATGTTGCAAGGTGTGAAGTTGAGTAAGACTCAATGCCCAGCTACGGCAGAAGAAAGAGAAAAGATGAAAGTCGTCCCCTATGCCTCAGCCATATGCTCTATCATGTATGCCATGCTGTGTACTAGACCTGATGTGTGCCTTGCCATTAGTATGACTAGTAGGTGCCAGAGTGATCCAGGAGTGGAACACTGGACAACAGTCAAAAATATCCTTAAGTACCTAAAGAGGACTAAGGAGATGTTTCTCGTTTATGGAGGTGATGAAGAGCTTGTCGTAAAGGGTTACGTCAATGCTAGCTTTGACACTGATCCAGATGACTCAAAGTCTCAATCCGGATATGTATTTATTTTGAATGATGGGGCAGTCAGCTGGAGTAGCTCCAAGCAGAGCATTGTAGCAGCATCAACATGTGAGGCAGAATATATAGCTGCTTTAGAAGCGACGCAGGAAGGAGTTCGAACTAGGTGTGGTTCCTAGTGCATCGGATCCCATGACTATCTATTCTGACAACACTGGTGCCATTGCCATTTCCAAGGAGCCAAGGTTTCACAAGAGTACTAAGCATATCAAACGCCGCTTCAACTCCATCCATGACTACGTCAAGGAAGGAGACAAGGTAGGATACATAGAGATTTGCAAAGTTCATACAGATCTGAATGTTGCAGACTCGTTGGCTAAACCACTTCCACGAGCAAAACATGATCAGCACCAGAACTCCATGGGTGTTAGATTCATAACAATGTAAACTAGATTATTGACTCTAGTGCAAGAAAGAGACTATAGGAAATATACCCTAGAGGCAATAATAAAGTTGTTATTACAATATTTCCTTGTTCTTGATAAATGTTTATTCTCCATGCTATAATTGTATTAACTAGAAACTCAAATACATGTGTGGATACATAAACAAACACCGTGTCCCTAGTGAGCCTCTCCTAGACTAGCTCGTTGACTAAAGATGGTTAAGGTTTCCTAACCATAGACACGAGTTGTCATTTAATAAGGAGATCACATCATTAGGAAAATGATGTGATGGACATACCCAATCGTAAGCTTAGCATCTGATTGTGTCACTAAGTTCAAATTGCTATTGCTTTCTTAATGTCAAGTATCTATTCCTTAGACCATGAGATCATGCCACTCCCTAATACCGGAAGAATGCTTTGTGGGCATCAACCGTCACTTCATAATTGGGTGATCATAAAGGTGCACTTCAGGCATCTCGGAAGGTACTAGTTGGGTTGCATGGATCAAGACTCGGATTTGTCACTCCATGTGATGGAGAGATATCTCTGGGGCCTCTCGGTAATACAACATCCTAAGTAGCTTGCACGCATGTGACTAATGTGTTTAGTCACGGGGATATTGTATTACGGAACGAGTAAAGAGAACTTGCTAGGTAACAAGATTGAACTAGGTATGGTGATACCGACGATCAAATCTCGGGCAAGTGAAATATCGTGAGGAAAAGGGAATGGAATACAGGATTGTTTCAATCCTCGACATTGTGGTTCAAACCGATAAAGATCTTCGTTGAATATGTGGGAGTCATTATGGGCATCTAGGTCCCGCTATTGATTATTGATCGAAGAGTTGTCTCGATCATGTCCGCATGTTCTCGAACCCATAGGGTCACACACTTAACGTTCAGTAACACTAGGGTAGTAATGGGATATTCATAATGGTGAGCCTGAATATAGTTTGGAGTCTTGGATGGGATCTTGGATATCATGAGGAGCTTTGGAATGGTCCGGAGATAAAGTTTCATATAAGGAAAGTGGTTTTCAGGGTTCCGGAAAATGTTCGGGATTTTTTGGTATTGTACCAGGAAGGTACTAGAAGGTTTTGGGGTGGGGCCCACATGCGTGGAGGGACCCACATGGACGTGGGTAGTGGGGCAAGGCCCCACACATCTGGTCCATGCGCACCAAGATCCCCCCTAAAAGGAATAGGATCATATCCCGAAGGGATAAGATCAAGATCCCTAAAAAAGGGGGGGGGGGATCACGATCGATGGGGAAGGAAAGGAGGGGATTTCTTTGCCCCCCTTGGTGCACAGCCCTTAGGGGCCTGGAGGAGGGGCCAAGCCTCCTCCTCCACGCCTATATAAAGGGAGGAGGCGCAAGGGGGCAGTAGCCCATCCAACCTTAGGCGCCTCCCCTCCCTGCTACTCCTCCCTCCTCCTCCGTAGACGCTTGGCGAAGCCCTGCTGGAGTTCCACCATAAACTTCACCACCATGCCATCGTGTTGTTGGCCTAGATCCCACCTACCTCCCCCTCTCGCTTGCTGGATCAAGAAGAAGGAGACATCACCGAGCCGTGCATGTGCTTATCTCGGAGGTGCCGCTCGTGCGGTGCTGGATAAGATTGGATCGCGAAGAGAGCACGACCACGCCAACGACGTTCGTCGGAACATTTCTGCTTTTTGTCTACAGGGGTATGTAGACATTGTCCTCTCATTGCTAGCATCTAGTAGATTATATCTTGGGGTCGATTCGTAGGAAATTATTTTGTTTTCCATGCAACGTTTCCCAACAATGGAGTCACCTGCCGCAGGCCTTGTTTTGTCTAAAAGTAATGGCCTACATCATCATCAACTTTGATGGCCACACTACCTCCAGTTACAAAATTTTGGATCCACTAGCGCCATTTATCGGAGAAACCTTTCATCCTTAGGGTCTGTTGGAGAAAATCACATTTGACCTTGTCATGGGATTTTACAAAGTCGATCTTGAATACTACTCTACTCATATTTTTTCGGTGCAACTTGTGCACGGTCTCATGCAGGATTACTACTCCATCAATCATATTCCTTAATTGCATGAATGCCATTTGAGATGGCCGGACAACATGGTCAGCTACCGAGTTTTATTTATTCGTAGCGACTTTGGTGAAAATCTTCAAGCTGACATTAAGGGGGCATATGGGTCTGAACTGCTGGATCCGTTCGGCCTCCTTAATCTTCGTTAACAAGACAGTCTCGCCAAAATTAAGTCTGAATAGATCAAGTCGGTTGGCATGAAGACAATTGAATAATTCCAAAAGGTCGGTGTTGATGAATCCCAGAAATTCTGATAGAATTCTGTGAGGAAACCATCAGGGCGTGGAGCTTTGTTGTGTTCCATTTGGAACATTGCCGCTCTCACCTCCTCTTCTAAGAACGATGCCGTGAGGATATCGTTTTATTCTGCCATAACTTGTGGAATACCATTTATTCGAGTCTCGTCAAGGGTGAAGTTCCCTTTCACTGGCGCTCCAAACAGAGATTTGTAGCATTTGGTGACATACTTTTTGAGCTCCTCCTGACCTTCGATCCGCCCCTCATCTTGTTGGAGATTGTAAATACATTTCTTCCTATGTCGCCCATTGGTGACTAGTTGGAAGTATCTTGTATTACTATCACCCATCAAAATGAAATCAGCTTTGGATCTCTGCTAGTATTTGATCTCCTCTTCTCACAAAAGCCGAGCAACCTCCTCCTTAGATTGTTTTTTCAATTCAATATCTTGTTAAGATATGGCGCGCTACTCTGCAATCTTGTCGAGGGCGTCAATAATGGTAGTGAGCCCTTGTTTTTCTTTTTTATATATTATGTTGGTGAGTTTCGCCCATCCAGTGAGGTGTTGCATCATGGCCCTTATTTTTAAAGTTCCATCTCTGAATAGGTGTATGACCAATAGCAGGTTTCTCCCAAACATTCTTGATTATATCTACAAATACTTCCCAATGCATCCATCCCAATTCAAATTTGAAAGTGCGACGGGCTCCTGGGTTCATAGAGTTAGAATCAAGAATGATGGGTTCATCTTCTTATTCCTTGACTTCAGTCATGTTCCGCTCTCGAGTTCCAATACTGTTCCATCCTCTTCTTTCTCTATTTATTCTTTATGTGAAATTACTTTCCTTTACGTGATGTGGACTCGTCAGCTCGTCCTGTCTTGTTGCTTCACAAGTTCATGTCATCGTTCTTCCCATAAAAAATTGCTACACTCTTGCCAATTTTTTATTTTCTTTTCCCTCAAATATGCATCCTTCTATTCAACACGTGCATGCTTGTACTATGAAATCTCAATTTTTCGAAAGACTTTGATGCCTTCCTTATGAATTTTCCCAAAGGAGATACCATTTCGGTTTCATTCTTCAAAGTGCACTACTTTTTGTATGAATTAATTTCATTTTTAGTCCTAACATTTTTGTTCTTGTTCTGCCAAGTTACACTTCAACAAACTTACCCAGAAGCTTCAGTTTTGAACATAGGAACTTGTGCCCATTCTGCTTTTTAAATTTCTAATAATTTATTATTAAGCACAACCAACAAGTGGTCATGCCAAGTTACATAACATTTATTTTTACGCTACGCAATCCGCAGACGCCTCAACTTCTTTCTCGCTCTCCTTTCCCCTTGTCTTGTTCCTTTCTACTCTCACCCTGTAGATCTGCTCTGTTCAGACTCCTACCAGACATTGCTTCCACCAATTGTCGGAAGTCCACAACCACAAGCATCCACAAGGACTACAGCTACTGCCAGTAGTCGTCTATGTTGCTGTCGCAACTCGCAGTTCATGGAATGGAGGTAAAGCACCATGTATCCTTCTTAATCTCGTCCAAATTAGGTCCGAGTACTTTTCTTACTAAATTGGTTGTTGTTACTTTTCTAGTGCCCAATTTGTTATGACCTCACAAGCTTGTGCGACAAGGACAGCGTTCTGATGAACAACTACTTCACCCTCCTTTTTCGACTAGGCAATAAAATAAGAACGACAAGTTTCACATAGCTATTCGAATCTTGTTCATAAGATGTCTGATTTATATGTTAGTTCATTGTAGCTTATTCATAACTATGTGCTCGATCCCTTCTTGACTAAACAAGATGTAGATCCAACATTCCTTCAATTTTCTCTGATTATTTCATCATGTTTTAACAATTTTGCCTATTTGTCAAATCCACATGTCCTTTTAATATATCCTTATTTCATAGAGATTTCAACCTAAAACTCGTACCCATATTTTACCTAGTGCAAGACCAGAACATAACGATACATAAGTTATGTCTGGATACCAATTTGATATTCATATCTACATATCAGTAATTTTCACGTTTCGTAACATCACACTTCTTACATTTCAAAATTAAGCATACACATCATTATCTGAAATATAGTATTTAAAGAAAATAATCTCACCAACATATAGTATTCTTTCTATATGAATATTCAGTTCATAATTCTTTGTAGGAACACTTTTTATTTACTGACATTTTTTCTCAGGTCATCCCCTGCTTTGCAAGAAATGATTTCTTAAAAACATCGGCATTACAAGATCTATTTCAACTCAAGTATAGCTTTGCTTGAGACAAAAGAATGGTTCACTTTCGTTGTGGATGTTCGCAATAATAAAGAAAGAAAAAAAATTCATTGGCAAGTCTTGGAGAAAGTTCTTATATGCGTACCACCTGCACCTGGGAGTTGATAAGGAGATGCACCTCACTTTAGCTGCCAACCCAGATCACTTCATATCTGTGTAGCTACACAATGGTCCAGTTGTTCATCCATGTATGTATCTTACTACCATAGTTCTATCCAAATTCCCTTCTGTTGTACTTCCACATATTATAGTATTATCATTAGTTACTACTTGTATTGATACAACATTCTGTACTCCTTCCACCTTACCGTCTAATTAAATTTTCTTATATACATGTCATAGCTTACTTCAAACTGGATAAAACACAGAAGGATAGTGTGTTGAGCATTGATACTACATATGGCACAACAGAAACCTAGCAAGACGTTGCCCATGCAATTAAGTTTATTAAGCGTATTAAGTGGTTTCTCAATTAATACGGAATTCAGAAAGCTAATCATCCATACACTCCACACCTGCACACTTTGACGATGTCTAACATTAAGAAGAAACTTCTGGAAATATTTCTATTAAATATTATGTTTTCAACACAACTGAAATACATTATACTTAGTTGTTGGTTTCTTACACTACTTTTTTGTAACAGAAACTGCCAAAACATGCCATGCCGCACCTGATAGATGAAGTAGGTTCCATCAGAATTATTCTGCATCCCACTATCAACTTTACATGTACCTACGCATCTTCTGTCGATGATGGCATCATCATTATTGGCTGTCCACAAGTACCGAAGGAGACCAAATTCAAAGGTCGACAGAAGCTGATGTTCATGCATCACCAAAATAGTCAAGGGGTTTTCCTATTTCTTGTTCGCACTGGAGTATGAATAAGCTTATCTTTTCATCTGGCAACCGTAGCTGATCGTGTTGTATGGAACTGTTCATAGACATGTGCTGCTGATGCACATATCTCATTTTGTACTTTTGGTACTACTCCTATGGGATCTCAATACATTTCATGCTTTATGAAACTTTATGAGACGCTACTCTCTCACACTTTCTTAATCGTATACCCTTATGTTATTACATTTTCCTGTTATTTACTCCATTGTACTTTAAGGTTTAAACAATTATAAATGCGCTCTTACGAACACTTGAAATAGTTCTATAATTTCCTGCTAACTTCTTATCGTAGTTGAGATATTCTTAAAACACAATTTATAAATCAAGAATCTCCATATAATTCTAATACTTTGTTTGCTACCCATTGACCTTCACTACCTCGTACGCATAATTCATAGTTGCAAACAAGGTTGTTTTATAAGCTCAGTTTTTAACCGCTGACTTATGTGTATCTTTTCTGTATATTCTATCCTTGTTCCGTTGTGTTCTCACCATACCGTTCAATTCTTATCCATTGTTCCCGTTCACTTCTCCTTCCTTCATACATGTCATGTACTGATGGATCTGGATGCAATCTTCTCTTTCCTATCATATGGTTCTTTACTGATGGATCTGGATACAATCTTCTCTTTCCTGTCATATGGTTCTTTCCTTCTGCTTGTTTCATCATCTTCTGTCTCAATACCTTTTAAATTTCTCAAACTATTATCCTATTCCTTTTTTGTTTATCCTCCCCCTTTGTTATCAGTTGGTTCTCCTATTCTACAATGATTCTTTGCATTGCAATTTCAGTGTCTCCTTAGTACTGCAAGGATAATTCTACAACTTTTGACATCGCTAATAAATTGCATTCACTTTGTTCGAAGCACAATGTTAATTTTTATTTAATGTGTTCTTACTCGTAACCTGTTACCTATTTTTTCCTCAACTTAGGTTATAACAAACTTATAGTGTAAGACAAACCGATGCGGGAAATAGTCACACGGCGACTTACATTCATTGAAAAGATCAAATGGTGATAGATACCTATGGACAGTGGAACCACTAATTGCCCACACCCAGCACCGATCCCACAGCAAGGACCAGTGGCACTTGCAGCGCCTAACCTACTGCCATGGCCAACGACACGGCCACCACGAGTGAAACCACCACCGCCAACTCTACGGCCACGACGACGGCCACCGCCACACCCACGGAACCCGCTAGCACCTCCACCCAAACCAGGACTATACACGAATTGTAGTTCTCTTGCTACACGGGCCAGATCTGTTCCTGGTACTCAGCCAAGATCTGAGCATGCTGCTCCTTGGCCACCTGCAACTGCCAAATCTCCTCCAACACCAGCTACATCTACTCCCAAAACTCAGGCAGAGGATCTTCTGACTGCTCTTCGACCTCCTGAACATCAAAGTTCAAGACAACCGGGTGTTCGTCGGGGTTCACCATTGATGAACAACTGTAGAGTGGATTAGATGCAATAGTGGTGCACTGAGCAATTGCCCCAAGACCTACTATAATTATATCATGCACCACATGTGCCATTAAGGCAGGAAGGCAGCTAGACCGGTCAAACGTCTCATGTCCTCGTACTCCATCGGATTGTACGCACCTGTAAAACCATCACTCATGCTAGGATGAGTATTGAATTCTTTGGCACGGAACTTAGTGTCAAAAGTGACTAGACTCCTTTATCTCTTGCTACATGTAAAATAGTACTCCCTTTGTATGGTCCATTAGTCAACTTAGGTTGTGCACCGCGACCATGGCGGAGGGGAAAACGAGAGAACTTAATGTTTATTTGCTAATTAATACCATTGCATGCAATGAATTGACAAGTGTATGCCATGCTAGGTAGTCTCAAGTCTTTGAAGACATACACGTCCCACATCTTTTATTGGTTGATTCCCTTATTCATGTCAAGAAACAAGAAACGAGGTGGGGGTTAAGGCACCGTGTGTAAGCATTTTGGGATTATTTGGTTTTCATAATGTGTCTAATGCACCGGTATGGAGGGAGTACAAAAATAATAATTTCATGATCTACACTTAACCTAACTTCAAAGGACAACCTCTCTTCTGCTTGAATAACATTAAAAAGTTTTAATTTGTACACAACTCAATGCTAAATTCAATAAAGAAGAAAAAGATCCGGTTTTTTCTATATTTCCAACAAATTAAATATTTATAGGATATGTTTGCCTGATTTTTTTCCTTTTTTGAATAAATAAATAAATCACATGTATATGCATTATGCACATGTCTAACTTGTATTTCTCAGGCATGCATTGTTACCATCATGTCAGTCATTTCATTCTTCGCTACCTACCCTATCCCACTTTGTTTTGAATTAGAGTTCACCGAAATCTCATAGTCTATTAACATATTCTTGAAAAAATAATTGTAAATAAATTATTGGCTATCATCTCGTGACAGACACTTGTAATAAATATCAAATCAATTTTCTTTTTTGTCAATATATGTACATCTTTCGATCCATCTTGTACCATTACATGAAAGTCAATCCTACATATGATGTTCTTCCATGAACATATGTCTTCTTATCTGTTCAAACTATATACTATTTGAAAATTAATGTTACTATTTTTATTTAGGATTTAAAGTTTTGGTCATAATTTACCATTCTTCTATTTTACGTGCATGACTTTTTGGTCTTACGATCACACCTATTGTTTCATATTTAAAGTTTGACTCCGGGTTTATGGTTTTCGTACTACTTTGAAGAAAAATGATTTTAGTATCTTGATCATCCATACGCTCCACTCGTGCACACTTTGACGATGTCTAACATTAAGAAGAAACTACTGGTAATATTTCTATTCAATATTATGTTTTCAACACACGTGTCTGCTTTCTTAAACTACCTTGCTTGTAACAGAAACTGCCAAAATCACATGCCACCTATGCTCCCAAAACCACATCCTAAATTAACTCAATCTAACAAATCGAAAGCTTATCAATACTTCAATTCAGTAATATCATTCCTTCTGTTCCCTACAATATTCAAATCAAATTGAACCTCTTCTTTCCTCAACTTAGGTTATACAAATTTATAACTTAATTTGCCTTTAATTTTCTTTCTTTCTTATTCCTATTTAATTTCTAAGGGCGCTCCCAATACTAGTCTCTCAGCACGATTTCATAGGTAAAATGCTGACATGTCACATCTATTAAAGAAGAAAGAGAAAGGAGTTGTATCTTAGTGATCAGATACGGCTCTTAGCACGTTTCTCTACACAATGTAATTAATGTTTTGATCCGGTGCGGCTTCTTTTACTATGTCTCTTTATTCCTTCTCTTTGCAATTAGGCCACAATATTAAGATGCACATGTGATCCCTAAACTAATTAAATGCAACCTCACTTAGAAACAACACCTAAGAAACAATGCATTGGGAGCGCCCTAAGTTCTTTCATTCTTAACTTGTTGTCCTGAAATAAAAGTGCCACGTTTCATTGTCCGATACTTACTAGACACCAACGTCTTGCTCAGTTCTTTTATTCCAGCACAACCCAAATCCTTGCTTTGACATACGACCCATTTATTTCTCTTCTCCTAGATAAGCTTGCATCCCACACATATAAACTTCTTTGCACCTTCTCCCCTCTCCTCCGGTCTTGCTCTTGGTTTCCACTATCATCCTTTAGATTTACTGTCTTCCCACTTGTACTCGAAGGTGTTCTCATTGATGGCCGCACCTTTGCCCCTCAAAGCATCGACATCAACGACATGTACTACCGCCGTAGGCTAAAAAACCCCAATGGAGTTGAATACATGGCTTCAGATGTAGGTAAATTTGCATCTATCCGGGTTAATCTAGTTCTTTTGTGCTCTACACCGTATTCATATTCGTAATCCATCCAGCTATATAGCGTTGCATACCTTTTTTCGATCTCATGTTAGGGTTCTTATTCATGGTGCCTAATGTGCAAGTACTCAAAATCTCATTGTGGCGTCGCTCCGACGGCAGGCGCATTCAATCTTACTCTACCATATGGCTTTGTTTGTTGCACTATATCTTCGTACACTCTCCTTTCTCTCATCCATATGGTTAGGGTTTTTTAAAAAACTGTCCACTCATTTTTTTCTTATGCACTACAACTGATCTAAACATGAATATTTAATTATTGCTTGATAACTTCTTTGAGCCCGTATGACTCTAGCAGCCAGCCCACCGTGAGCCCCTATCCATATCCCCTTCTTTTCAGGCGCTCGATCGCATGTTCTAGCACCCTTCTCAGTGGTTCCCCAGAGCTGTGACGCACGGCATAGCTGCCAGTGTCGTCCAGGCGACCATTTTGTCACATGATCATGTTTCGCATGCTCGCACGCGCACGCACCTTCACTCCCATCATCCAACTAGCTCGTCCTCGAGCCCTACCACACCCCACTCTCACATAGCCGGGAGCACCGCCACGTATCTTCACCGCTGGGGTCGTTTTCGATGAGCCTCAGGAGCGCTACCACCACCAGCTGTCGCGCAACGTCGCCCTCTTCCTGACGCACCAAGGCGCACGTCCATGACCGCCGGAATGACACTACATTAAACCATCTGCCATCTCTGGTGGCTCCCGCTAGCGCGCCACCATGTACTGAGTGCATGACATGTGGGACCATGGCCATTGACGCTGGTAAAACCTGGCGCTGGGCCCTGCTCCCACCCGTGTGTCTCCTGGCTCGAAAGTGCTTCGGCGAGAAAAGCCCCCAACTGCCACTACCTCATCACGGGACTAGTCATCATGCCCCTGGACCGCTTTCGGTCTCTGTGGCTGGCTCCAGGTCGGTGCAATTCATCCCTAGGAATTATAATTTGTATTATAAATTCCAGAAAAAGCTATTTTCTTAAATAATTCATACTAAATAATTTTTATCAGATCATGACATATAATAGGTCTATTTTGATCAGATAAATGTGTATATTAGGAATATGCATGTCCATTCATGTTAGGGCTGTTTAAAATGTTGGATGCATTGATGACTCCAATTTATGTGATGATTTTAATAAGTATTTGGTGCCTACATGATAGGCTTTGTGGAATTTTACCGCGTTTGCGCACCTCTTTTTGTTGATAATCCCCAGGTAACATATTTTGGATCATTTATCATATAATGGAGAAAATCCCCAGAAATGGTAGTGGAATCACGTTTTTAACGTGATAATTACCTACCGTAAAAGAATGAAGGAAGAAGCCAAAGAAACAACCGTCGTCGCGCCTCCAGCATGAAAGACGGCGTTCCATACGACTGTGCCCGCTCATATGGGCGGTCGTCTGGAGTGCCGCCACCACTGCCAGATCGACTACTTCCACCCCATCGAATGACACCAGAAACTCGTTCATAAGGCAAAACCCTTGCCTCTAGAGTCCATCGGGAGGAGGGATTGGCAAGGAGAAGCAGGGGATCTTTTCCCCACTGCGCACGGGGGAGATACAACATCATCACAACTCTCATCATCATCATCATCATCTACTCCATCATCATCATCATCCACATCCTTATCATCTGCAACATCAAGAACCCTAGTGGATCGGCTTGCGTATCATTTGAATCATTCATCCATGTATGCCATTGCTTTTGTCATGATGATTGTTGCCCCCATGTGTGAGTAGACCCCTAGTTCTTGGGGATATGGATGAACCTTGGTATGTGTAGGATCTGAAACATCATTATGGATACAAAATCCCCTGTTGAATGCTTAGTTTAATAACTTCGTGAATGTTGTGAAGGGGCCCCACTCAGCTTTTGTGCCTTATGGCCACGAAGTATATCATTGTCGTTGTAAAGGTCTAGGTTGTGGAGGTAATTCGAGGTGACAGTAAAAGCCTACTGCCCCTAACCTTTGCAATTGACCGAGGAATTAAGGAGAACCCTTAGAAAGGCCGTGTCCATGGGGTAACCCTTAATTGTCTTGAGTTGTAACCCTCTGGGAGAGACTATGATGGTGGCGTGCGTGGCACGAAGTCTACCTCGAGTAGAACATGTACTGTACCCAACTCCACCCAGCATAATCGACAACAGTGGCTCAAGTATCCATCCCATATATTGCCTAAGTATATGTGCATAGAAACATACCAATGGGGATTCCGGACTCCCCGAGAACGCCTTTCTTTTCTGCTGTTTCGCCAGTCACTATAGTCATTGCTCCTTATTTGCCTTTTTTATGTTATTTACTCGCAAGTCCACTTTGTTACTCAATTATTATTTATACCCGCCCTCACTTTGCTTTGAGTCTACAATTATTTGCAGGCACAAAAATACATAATTCACTAGAAGAGGCAAAAGCCTGATTCCTATGCTCCCTGTGGGGTCGATACTCTTACTTCGAAAAAACTACAACTAAACCCTGTGCACTTGCAGGCCATCAAGCTTTTTCTGGCGCCGTTGTCGGGGAGCTGAGCGCTTTTGGGCCTTGTCTTAAGTTTTGAATTATTTTGTGTCCTAACGGTTTTTGTAGATAGCAAGCAACCATGGTCCTTCAAGAACAAATTTGTCCCAGGTAGGTGTGGAGTTAGTATCAGGACCGGCTGGAGGAGAGAATATTATAACTATTGGTCATGACCTACCTGGTAAAATATATGAGATAAACCCTTGGTTAATCATTATGGTGAAAGAGAATACATTCCGAGGTGATGCAACTGAATGCCCTTCGCATATTAAATTTTTTAACCTTGCATGTGGAACTTTCCAGTTGTAGGACTTGACTAATGAAGAGACAAAAGCGAAAGTATTTCCTTATTCACTTGAAGGAGAAGCTAACAAATGGTTATCACGCCAGCCCGTAAGTACCTTGAGTAATTGGCCCGAATTATTGGCTGTATTCTGTGCTCGTTATTTCCCTCAAGGAAAATTATACACGATAAGAAGGAATATTAGCAGATTTGGGCAGCGGCCATGTGAGAAACTGGTAGATGCATATATAAGGTATCGTGAAATACTCTCTGCATGTCCAGAACACCACTATCCTGATTGTTTAATAGTGAATTTCTTTTATGGTGGACTTGACTCACAAAGTAAACAGGCTTTAGATCTTGCTTCTAAAGGTTCTTTTATGGGGACCGAGATATCAGAGGCCTAGAGTTTACTTGATAGAATTTGGTACAATGCTGAGAATTGGTACCTATGTTCAAAGGAAAAGAGTAAGGTTGACCCTGTTTATGACAGTATTAAGTCTTTCCTTAGAACTAAGAAAATAAAAGAACTCCGTCATGAACTAAATATTGGAACTGACCCCATGTTGCATGTTCGAAAACACTTTTCTGAGTTTTTGAACTTGCCAGAGAAAAAGTTCTGGAAACATAACAGGGAATCCAAAGCTATTCGCATGGTAGAAGCAATTATGAAGAAGACTACTCCGTCTGAGAACCGAAGGGAAGCTTATCGTAAACCCAATGGTAGAAAGCTAGAAGGGTCGCCTTTAGCTAAAGGAAAAAGGAGCATCAAGGTGAAACAATGTGGGACTCCACCCTACGTAGATATTGTGAAGGAACTCGCCACCCCCATATCAGTGGTGAACAAAGAAGTTTACCTAGACAGAGACACCACTCATTTCTTAAGGGGTGAAACGATGGTAAAGATGCAGGTAAACAAATTTTATCATGTTCCTTCGGATGCAAACCTTATTTTGGGTTGTGTGACCCTGGATCTCCAGTCAATATTATTCCTTACTCAGTTTATGCTAAAATTTATGAGGAAATTTCCCCTTGTGTTCTTGAGCCAACTGATGTTGTTATTAAGCTTGCAGATAAGACTGATAGAAAGCCTTGTGGCATCCTTAAAGATGTCAATATTATAATAGGCTCGCTCATTTATCCCATTGATATTTATGTACTAATGATCTCTGAGGATAAAGATTGTCCTATTGTTTTTGGAACCACTTTTCTGAATGTTGCGGGATCATATATAAAAAAGAAAACTATCTCCATGAAATGGGGTGATGAAATGATTAAATTCCCATTCTCTTCAGTCTTAAGCAAGCCATATCAAGAAGAAGCTCAAGGTGACGAGGAGCAGAAATTAAATCAGTTAGCTGAGATCCATCTTCAGACTCCAGAAGACGAAGTCGAACAGGTCCTAGTGAGAACCGAATCTTTATTTGAAGATGAAGAAAAGGAAGAAATTGAAATGATAATGGATGCTACCCCAATAATTTGCTCGCGCTTAAATAAGGTATATGAGGTACTTGAAAGGAAAGGAGATGAAGATCTGCCTCCTCCTACTCTTAAACCGTTACCCAAAGGGCTAAGGTATGAATTTATGGATGATACAGAAAGGTTTCCCGTTATTGTTAATGTTGACCTTTCAGGAAAAGAAAAAGATCAGTTATTGTCGGTGCTAAGCAAACACCGGAAGGATTTGGGGTACTCAATGAAAGACGTAAAAGGGATACAACCGTCCTTTTATTCTCATACTATTCCCATTGAAGAAGGAGCTAAACCAGTCATTGAAAGTCAACGAAGACTACACCCCGCCTCCAAAAATGTGGTAAGAAAAGAGGTAATCTATCTTCTTGATGCAAGAGTAATTTACCATATCTCTGACAGTAAATGGGTGAGTCTAGTTCATTGCATTCCTAAGAAAGGAGGAGTCTCCTTAGTAACTAACAACAATAATGACCTAGTCCCCACTAGGGCCATTGTTGGGTATGGAATGTGTGTTGATTTCAGGAAATTGAACAAATGGACTAAGAAAGATCATTACCCACTACCCTTCATAAATGAGATACTGGAGAGATTGGCCAACAACTCTTATTTTTGCTATCTCGATGGATATTCTGGATTTTCACAAAATTACATATCCGACTTGAGGACCAAGAAAAGACTACCTTCACTTGCCCTTACGGTACATATGCCTATCGTAGAATGCCGTTTGGACTATGCAATGGGCCACCTTCTTTTTAGAAATGCATATCTAAATTTTTTCCTGATTTTGTGGAGAAAATCGTTGAAGTGTTTATGGAAAAAATTACTGTCCAAGGCACTTCCTTTGATAACTGCCTCTATAATCTCACTAAGGTTTTGCAGAGATGTGAATAAACAGGTTTCATATTGAATTGGGAAAAGAGCCACTTCATGGTCACCGAAGGGGTAGTATTGGGACACAGAGTCTCAGGAAAAAGTATCGAAATAAACCCAGAAAGAGTAGAGGTAATAGAAAATTTACCTTACCCGCAAGATGCGAAAGGTATGCAAATTTTTATGGGACACGCTAGCTTTTACAGAAGGTGTTGGAAATATGCCCTAGAGGCAATAATAAATTGGTTATTATTATATTTCCTTGTTCATGATAATCGTTTATTATCCATGCTATAATTGTATTGATTGGAAACTCAAATACATGTGTGGGTACATAGACAACACTGTGTCCCTAGTAAGCCTCTAGTTGACTAGCTCGTTGATCAAAGATGGTTAAGGTTTCCTAGCCATTGACATGAGATGTCATTTGATAACGGGATCACATCATTAGGAGAATGATGTGATGGACAAGACCCAAACTGTAAACGTAGCATTTGATCATGTCAGTTTATTGCTATTGTTTTCTGCATGTCAAGTATCTGTTCCTTTGACCATGAGATCATGCAACTCACTGACACCGGAGGAATACCTTGTGTGTATCAAACGTCGCAACGTAACTGGGTGACTATAAAGGTGCTCTACAGGTATCTCCGAGGGTGTCTGTTGGGTTGGCATGGATCAAGACTGGGATTTGTTACTCCGTGTGACGGAGAGGTATCTCAGGGCCCACTCGGTAATACAACATCACATTGAGCCTTGCAAGCAAAGTGACTAAAGAGTTAGCCACAGGATCTTGTATTACGGAACGAGTAAAGAGACTTGCCGGTAACGAGATTGAACTAGGTATAGAGATACCGACGATCGAATCTCGGGCATGTAACATACCGAAGAACAAAGGGAACAGCATACGGGATTAACTGAATCCTTGACATAGAGGTTCGACCGATAAAAGATCTTCGTAGAATATGTAGGAGCCAATATGGGCATCCAGGTCCCGCTATTGGTTATTGGCCGTAGAGGTGTCTCGGTCATGTCTACATAGTTCTCGAACCCGCAGGGTCTACACACTTAACGTTTGGTGACGATTAGTATAATTGAGTTATTATGTTGGTGACCGAAAGTTGTTCGGAGTCCCGGATAAGATCCCGGACATGACGAGGATCTCCGGAATAGTCCGGAGGTAAAGATTGATATATGTGATAATAGTGTTTTGATCTCCGGAAGGGTTCCGGAGTTCACCGGAAGGGGTTCCGGATGTTTACCGAAGTGTTCGGGTGCAGCAACACTTTATATGAGCCAAAGGGATAAAGCCCACAAGGTATTGGAAAGTGCAAAAGTAGTTTTGTTGCCGCGTAAGCGGTACTACCGCTTGGTGAAGCGGTACTACCGCCCGAGCGGTACTACCGCTTGTGTGAAGCGGTACTACCGCCCAAGCGGTACTACCGCTTGTGTGAAGCGGTACTACCGCTTGTGCGCGGCTGTGCACGGTTCGGCAGGGATCCGAGTTGGACTCTTTCCCTGCGGGCCAAACCGACCTTGTGCGGGCAAAACCGACCCGGAGGAGGCTTTTACTCCAAGTTTAGACCCCAAGGCTCAACATATAAATAGAGGGGCAGGGCTAGCACACGGGACACATCAAGATTTCCCCAAGCCGTGTGCGGCAACCCTAACCCTCTAGTTCCTCCGTCATAATCTCCGTAGTGCTTGGCGAAGCCCTGCAGAGATTGTTCCTCACCACCATCACCACGCCGTCGTGCTGCTGGAACTCAACCACTACTTCACCATCGCTCGCTGGATCGAGGAGGTGAAGGCGTCATCAAGCCGTACGTGTGTTGAACGCGGAGGTGCCGTCCGTTCGGCACTAGATCGGAAGGATCGTGATTGGATCGCGGGACGCTCGGCGATTTGGATCGCGAAGACGTTCGACTACATCAACCGCGTTTATTAACGCTTCCGCTTAGCGATCTACAAGGGTATGTAGATTCACTCTCCCTCTCGTAGATGCTCATCACCATGGATAGATCTTGTGTGTGCGTAGGAAATTTTTTGTTTCCCATGCAACGTTCCCCAACAGAAGGTTCATTAAAGATTTCTCAAAATTATCAAAACCATTGACTAACCTTTTGCAAAAAGATATGCCCTATTCTTTTGACAAGAGTTGTGTGCAGGCCTATGAGAAATTAAGAGACGCCTTGACTACAACTCCGATCATCCAACCTCCGAAGTGGGACGAACCCTTTGAGATCATGTGTGATGCTAGTAACTATGCTGTCGGGGCTGTTTTGGGACATCAAGATGATAAAAAACTTAATGTTGTCTTTTATGCTAGCAGGAGTTTGGATGAAGATCAAATACATTTAGCTACCACTGAAAAAGAATTACTTGCTATTGTCTTCGCTTGTGATAAATTTTTACCTTATATTATTAACTCAAAAGTGATAGTTCATATGGATCATCGTGCCTTACGTTACCTTCTTGCCAAGAAGGACGCTAAGTCTCGATTGATTTGCAGATAGTAGACCGCAAAGGGGAGGACAAACCAGTAGCAGATCACCAATCACGCATGGAAAGAATACCTTACGATCTTGTCCCAATAAATGAATCCTTTCCAGGTGAGAGTTTAACTATGATTAAGAAGATAGAACCTTGGTTTGCAGATTACGCTAACTTTCTTGTAGGAAAGTACATTCCACCCGATATGAATTATCATCAAAGGAAAAAGTTCTCCAGTGACCTGAAGTATTATTTCTGGGATGACCCTTTTCTTTATCGGCATGGACCGGATGACATGATTAGGCATTGTGTCCAGGAGCATGAGATGAATGCTGTACTTGAAAGCTGTCATAGCCGCCCTTATGCAGGACATCATGCAGGTGACAGAACTGCCGCCAAGGTGCTTCAATCTGGACTCTATTGGCCTACACTCTTTAGAGACGCGCACAGGTTTGTTAAAAATTGTGATGCTTGCCAACACACAGGTAATATAGGTCGACGACAAGAAAAGCCTATGAGTTATCATCTAGTATGTGAACCATTTGATGTTTGGGGACTGGACTATTTGGGACCATTCCCTGTTTCAGATGGGTATACTCATATTCTTGTGGATGTTACAAATGGGTTGAAGCGATCTCATCCAAACATGCAGACGCGGCTACTTCGCTAAAAATGATAAAGGACATCATACTACCCAGGTTCAGAGTTCCTAAGGTTCTTATTACTGATGGTGGATCTCATTTTATACTAGGAATCTTCGGTAGAGTACTCCGTAAGTATGGGGTAACTCACCGAATAGCTTCACCATACCATCCTCAAACCAGTGAACAAGTGGAACTCTCAAACAGAGAGATAAAGACGATATTGCAGAAGACGGTGCAAAAGACCAGAAATGTAACATCCCAAAATTCTAAATTTTGGAATGTTATATTAAATAAATAATTATGATTGTTTGTTTTATTGCTGTGTGATTGATTGTGTGAAACTGAGTGGAATTTGAAACTTTTTGAAAGTTGAATGAGAGGGAATAAAAGGACTTTCCCAAACTTTCATCCTTGCATTTGGATCCAAAACTTCAATTTCAACTCATCACAAAAACCCTAGAGAGAAGATAATATGACTTCTTCCATTTAAAGAAATGAAAAGGGATTTGAAAATGATTTGAATTCCAAATTCAGAAACATTATGCAACTCAATGAGTTTCATGAGAGAAGATGAAATGACTTCTTCAAATTGTAGAAAGAGAGTTGGAAGTTTCAAAGAAACATTTTGAAAGCCATTTTGAAGTTATTTGAAACTCACTTTCAATTTGAAGTTATTTGAATTTCAAATTCTCTGAAAGTTATTCAAAATGAGAGAAGTAATATGACACTTCAAAATTTAGAGCTATTTGAAATATTTTTGGCCAAGGAAAAACAGAAAAGAATTGCAAGTGGTTTGAATTTCAAATTCAAAACCATTTAGGAGTATTTGTGTTTTTTTAATCAAATATATGGAAAATAGGGTAAAATGATTCCCTACAATAGAAAAGTGGAGAAGAATGAATTTGAAATCATTTTGGTATTTTAAAATAATTTTATTTGCATTTTAAATGCAACAGCAGCACTATTTGCATTATCTGAATTTTTGTGGATTTTATTTGTATTTGAAAATATGTTCATGTTTTAGGAAATCTTTTTCTGAATTTTTGATATATTGTATGCCTATATAAAGTTTTTATTTATTTTGTTTCTTTCTCTTTTTGTTCTCTGTTTAAAAAGAAAAAGGGAAAAAAATTTAAAAGAAAAGGCCCAGGCGCCAGGCCAGCGCTAACCGCCGGCCCAGCTAGCCGAACAGGCCCACTGCCTCCTCTCCCGCGCCGAAACCCCTTCGGGCCGGCCACCCGCCCCTCGCTCGCCTGCCGCTGCCGCAGACCGCTGGGCCCCGCGTCTTCTTCTTCCCCTCCTGCACGCCATGCCGCGCCGGAGCGCGCCCGAACCACCGCCGTATCCCGATTTCCTCGGGATCGCGCTCCGAATCGACCCCCTCTCCAAGACTTGTGTGCTATAAATACCTCTCCCCCTCCCCTCCTGAACCCCCCTAAAACCCTCGCCCAAAATCACCCATAGCCCACGCACTCGGCAAACCAATCTCGCCGGCCGAAGCTCCTTCCACCGAAGAATCCGACGCCGGTGAGCACCCTCGTGACCCCCTTCTCTGTACTTCGGCATAGCCCGACATCGCGCATCTGTTTGACATGTGCATGCCCCTTCTTTTCCTCTACAGCAACGCACCTGAGCACACGCACCCTCGTCGGAGCACACCGGGCACCCGAAGCTCCGCCACTTTGCCCCGTCGTCGTCCGTCGTCTCCGAGCCCCACCTCCAACACCCCTGGACGCGCCACTCACCGAGGCGTCCGCGGGACACCTCCGCCGACACCTCCGATGACCAGAGCCGCCGCCTCGCCGTCGTCTTCTCCACTGCCATCGTCGCCTTGCTGTAAGTTGCCGGCGCATCTTGCTCCGTTTGATCTTAATCCGACGCCCTAGATTAGATCTAGCGAATAGTTAGGTTTTCTTTTATAGAACCGTTTTAATTACGGTTTATTTCCGGTTTAGATCGAACCAAGACGCCTCGGTTTTTCTCAGTTAGTCGCCGTGCACCGAATCTCTTAATTATCGGCCGTCCGCCCGTAGCTGTCTCGCGTGCACACCCGTCAGCCACTCACGGACCGCCACGTAGCCACAGTCCGTCCGGTAGGCTTTTAGGTTTTTCTGTTTTGTTTTTAATTTATAGAAAAAGTTCTATTTTTAGATTCTTAATATCGTTTAGGTTTTAAATCCTTTTTGAGTGATTCTTTTTGCATTAGATTGAGATTTTCATCTAGTTTCTATAGATTCCAAGTTTGGCCATGTTTGAATAGTTTAAATTTGAATTTGCATGAAATTTGTTCAAATCACTAATTTGGCCATATCTTGAGTTTTAAAATATATTTTTGATTGATTCTTTTTTGCTACTGTTTTATTATTGATTTATTTATCCAGTAGCATTTTGTGATTTATTTTTATATTATTTTAAATTAGGGTTTTAGCAAAACAGTACTGTTTTACTTATAGTTTTGTTTTATCCTTAATGCCTTTGTTTTTAATTATTTCTTTTTGCAACTTTTGACAAGTTTTACTTTGTTTCTGTTAGGAACAGTAGTCACTTTTAATTGTTGTTAAAATAAATTTTGTTAATTTGGTTTCTTTAGTTTTGTAGTAAAACTTGCATAGGTCATAAATAGAGTTTTATAAAACCTTTTTAATTGTTTCTTTTTGCTATTAAAAGTTTATGAAAAATACTTTCTGTTAAAATTAGTTGTTTTACCTTTTATTTTCTGTTAATTTATTAGTTTAGTATTTTCTTTGCTGTTAATTTTTTCTTAGAACAAAACTATTTTTGTAGTTAAGTCAAAAGGTTTTCCTAGTAGGTTCTTTATAGTTTTTACTATTAGTTTTCTTTGAAGTTTTCTCTTTGGACTTTTGTTTGGTTTTTCTTATTGATGAAATGAGGTAAGGAGCAGTAAGGAGGATAAAAGAAGTAGAGTTAGGTTCTTGTGTGTAATCGATATGTCTCCCGGGAGAAAACCCTCTATCAACACAACTATCCGAACACCTATAGCTAACTAGTAACCAAACCCTGACGAACTTGCATTTGTTGAGCGAAAAGAAGAGTTCAACAGGAAGAACGTATGAAGTGATCTTCGTAGTTGGCTCTGGAATGATTGCTTGCAGGATTTCATATTTTCCAGTGATCAGCATAGTTGGAAGAGATAGATAGGAGAAGCGAATGCCAGATGCGCGGTGTGCCAATCAATCCAATTTCGTGAGATCGAGTCAAGATAAGAAGGAAAAATTCTTTGGAGTAAAGTCGCCTGGTTATTTGATGAACTGTTAATTTTGAGTGCTAGAATTGCTTGCTAGAAAGTTTGCTTATATGATTGCCATGTCTGTTTAATATAGATTTTTCAACGGAGTGACAAATAGTTCTACCAAGTCTTTTTCTGAGAGCGTTATAATCTTCATCAACTTACCAGGCAGGTTCACTTTGACCATCGGTTTTTACCAAGTTTTATTTGCATGTAGTATCACCTTTTCAGCACTTCCTCTAGAAGTGTTATTGAATCTTGTAGTTGAGTAGAATGCATGAGGTAGGAACCCATCTCCCTGTTACCAAGCCCGGGACGTTGTTTAGTTTTAAAGCTACGCTATGGTAGATGGGGTTGGTATGAGTGCTCGGGAGTGGTGTGAGAATGGAGGACTATACGTCAATGACGACAACTTCATGATGGCAATTTCAAGACCGGTATCCTTCAAGACCTGCATCTACAAGAGCACAAAATTTTGAGACTCGAGACAAGATTTCAATACACACTACTGGGTGAAGGATGGATTTGATGGGCACCCTGGAGCAACCAGTGGATTGGCTGGGATGCATGGAGAAGCGCCATGACATCTTGCGGAAAGCTTCACCCAGACTCAAAGTGACGGAAGAATACTTCATGCCCGGAAGCATACCTGTGCAACCGCAAGTCATTATGGGCTCTGGCTTGGTTGACGTTAGTTGTGACTCTGGCTGGGACAGTGCTAGCAGATGTAGAACTACGGTACGATTGGATGAGCACCGGACAGTGGTCACAGGAACTCTTCGGAAGACCATGTTTCGGTCGTCTTGTTATCAAACACCCTGAAGTGCGAGAACGTAAAAAGAGGGATCGAATCTTGTGGGTAAAGTGCACAACACTCTGCAGAGTTAAAACCTAATCAATTAGCCATGTCCCCGGTTACGGACAATTTGAGCCTCTGGACTTGGATCTATCTCGGAACTCTCAACACCGGATCGATAATTAATTGTGGGCAACTTATAAGTGTTTTGGGCTATGAGACATCGGTTGGCGGAACCATCTCATGGTAGAAAACTCTGTAGTAAAGACTCCTGTTACTTCTTTGATGTAGGAAAAATAAAAGCAGCTTTTACGCAAACAAAACTCAGACACAGAGCCACAAAGCCATATTGCATATAGAATTGTTTTATCATCTGTTTCTCTTATTTGTGATCTTGCCGGTACATAAAATGTACTGACCTACACGCCTGCAACGTATTATGTTGCAGGATTTTTCTACGACGAGTGAGTTTCGTTGTAGGTTTACGGTCTACACTCAACCTGCCGATGGCATTGATGTGACTCCACACCCGTTTGATTGTTTCCGTTGAGACTTGTGAGGTATATATCAGTTTTGCGTTATTTATACATGTGATTGCACTTTGGTATATACATTGATGTACTATGTGTGCCAGCATACTAATCCAGGGATGGCACAGATACACAGAGGCTTGACCGTTTGAGGTCGGGTCGCTACAGAGATGGTATCAGAGCACATGTTGACTGTAGGACGTGACCCTAGAAAATGGCTTAGAAATAGGAAGACCTCAATAGGAACAACTTTTAATTTATACTACTCTCGTAAACCTCTGAATTCTTTTACTAAACTTTCCTTATTTCAAATTATAGATGGAGAGCTACATCCTGAATGAAAGAGGACACTATGAGGATGTTCTTGGTGCCCATTCCTTGTGGAGCTTGTGAGAGTGCTGAAGCTGCCGATACCCGAGATTAAGGCCACTAAGAGGAGATCTGGATCATGGGGCATCAAGACGTAGGTGTTTGGACGCAAGGAGCACCCCAAGACAGGAGACATCACTTATGGGACGCTGAGTCTTGACTGTGATATGGGCATAAACACTGCCGGCCATGATGCTATTGCACGATTGTGCTATCGTGATCGTGCTGCTCTAAGTACTCACTACTTTGGAAAGATCGGATGGTAGAAGGAAGATGGAGCCACTATTGCCCTGACCAATGAGCAGAAGATGAAGTTTGCACCACTGTTGGTGTATAATCAGGAGCTGGAGCAATACGTCAAGAACCTACAGATGGACCTTTTGGAAGCATTATTTGACAAGGAAGCCCTGCGTGAAGAGCTCAGGATTCAGAAGACGAAGGTAGCTAAGCCGGAGGAGGAGAACCTTGAGATCTAGAAGAATTGTCAGGAGCTGAAGAATAGCAGGGCCATATCTCATACCAAAGATGTTGAGATTCAGAAGCTCAAGACTCAACTCCAGGAATTACAGGGATGACACAAGAAACTCCGTGTCGATAGAGATAATCTGGCAGAAGAACTGGAGAATATCAAGTCTACACAGGAGAAGCCCATTAATTGGAGACAAGGATACACTAGCTTAGTAGTAGTAGTCCCACCATGAGAGAATAAAGATGAACGATTTTGCGATTTAAAGTATTTGACCATACCAACCTATGTGGGTGGCGATACTATAGGATTGATTGAATGCATGAGTACTTGATTGATACTATATTGTGTGTTTATTGAATGGTTGGATGTATTATATCTTCATATACGGTATTCGTAGGTTTGCATTTATTTCAACCTCGAGAGACGTGAGTTACGGAAGAATAAATGAAGGCCTTCATATGGGAGAAGCATCAGCATTGGACAACTCCCGAGCATTGAAGACCTGAAGGAATAAAGACTTCGTAATGAAACCGTAGTAAACGAGACCATTACAAATGGTAGAAACTTTGAGTTGGGAATTGTTTGTTTTGAGTGATTATTTCTCTCTCTCTACCACAACCCAAACCTAAGACCTTGAAACCCTGACCAAGCTGATCATCAGACCTTGGATGACAACATTTCATACAAGGAGATACATACATTATTCTGAGAACCCATTTCTATTCCACCTGCAGATGACAATTCTTTATGAGTCTTTCCTCAAGGGTCCGGAAACGATCATGACCCTGACAAGTGATCAGGATTACCCGAAAACCCTGAAGGACATGATGAAGCATATCCACCTTGAAGGAGATGCAGTCTACAAGGGCTATCCATTCATGGAGAATGGAGTAGAACTTTGGTACGTGGAGGTACACCTTCACCGTGAGAAAAGAGTTTGCCCAAAGACTATGGGGCAATACTTTTTCATTTCTCGCATACCACGAGCAACGTTCTTCGACTCTGTTCGTGAAGCTGCCATGAAAGCCATATGCCAGATTGAAGACATACTGGAAGCAAGACTCTGTCATACTCAGGAATACCTGAGAGAAGTGCATACTGAGATGATGGAGATGAAGCTCATGGTCACCCAAATGAAGCAAAAGATGGAGGATTTCAAGGAGCACATTGCACAATTCCAGTGGGACTAAAGTTTTCAAGAAGGACAAATAAATAAATATGGATGCGATGCTTGACCATACCAAACCATGTGGATGGCAGCATATGTAATAAAGTACTTTTGAAATTTGTATTTTGAGAAGTGGTTATGGATGTAATAAAAGGATTTTGTTATGAAAAGAATATGATTTACGGATGAATCAGTGTATGATATTTTAATGGAGGTACTTTTCAGTGTGGATACTTAACCAATGGAAAGGAAAATGTATTCCACATAGTGGAGTCTGGATAAATAAGTTGGATATGTGGGATACCCCAAGAGTATGAAGGAATGAAGTGTTATTGGATTTAAAAGATGGTGTAATGTTGGAATATGAAACGATGAGTTAAATCAGTACCAGTGCTAAAATGGGACCCTACCCCAGGCCCAGGAGTTAATATGGATCAAGCACTACCTTGTTGAAGGAAGAATTTGGAAGAAGCTGTGTTTTGATCAGCAAACGTTTATTAGGAGGTTACGTAAAACCCGAGAGTTGTGAAGAAAACAATAGATGCTTTGTTCAGCTTGCAGAATTAATGGATTTATCTGAACTCAGTTCGTCGACAAGAGAAACTTCTGCAATGCTTGTGAGGATGCCCTAGTGTTAGAATACGTGTTTCACTGTTCGCATATGAAGTAATGATTCAAGTACGGGATGCATTGGCCCCCATACCGGAGACTTCTATCATGAACTATCATATGTTGATGGAAAATCAGAGAGACCTAAAAACCCTAGAAGAGCAACGACACAACAAGCCAAAAACCTTAGAATGGCAGGACGATGGAACCCTGTATAGGCAACCATTGCCAACCGTAGGATATACGGTGAGATTCAACCAAGACCCGTTTCCTGCAGGAGAAACCATGAATGGTTGACCACCATGAGATTAACGATAGTTGTTTAGAATTGGCGACAGACCTGTCTGATAATAAGACCCAGTCTTGGAAGAACCTCACCAAGATGTAAGGACACAAGAATTGAGGAAAAGGTTATGCCCCTACCGGAAGAGCCTTAGTGTTGGGGCTATGCCGAAGATGTGAGAAGACCGACACCATCAACCTAAGGATGGAGAACATGAGTTTTGATGGAAACGCGACTTTGATTCTAAGTGTGGTAGCACCCCAGACCTTTGCGATGATAAATGGATTTTTCAAGAAGACCTCTCCAAAAACCTAACCTTCTTTCCAACCTCTCCGAATCTCGAGGACGAGATTCATTTTAAGTGTGGTAGGTTTGTAACATCCCAAAATTCTAAATTTTGGAATGTTATATTAAATAAATAATTATGATTGTTTTCTTTATTGTTGTGTGATTGATTGTGTGAAACTGAGTGGAATTTGAAACTTTTTGAAAGTTGAATGAGAGGGAATAAAAGGACTTTCCCAAACTTTCATCCTTGTATTTCGATCCATGAATTCAATTTCAACTCATCACAAAAACCCTAGAGAGAAGATAATATGACTTCTTCCATTTAAAGAAATGAAAAGGGATTTGAAAAGGATTTGAATTCCAAATTCAGAAGCTTTATGCAACTCAATGAGTTTCATGAGAAAAGATGAAATGACTTCTTCAAATTGTAGAAAGAGAGTTCAAAGTTTCAAAGAAACATTTTGAAAGCCATTTTGAAGTTATTTGAAACTCACTTTCAATTTGAAGTTATTTGAATTTCAAATTCTTTGAAAGTTATTCAAAATGAGAGAAGTAATATGACACTTCAAAATTCAGAGCTATTTGAAATATTTTTGGCCAAGGAAAAACAAAAAAGATTTGCACGTGGTTTGAATTTCAAATTCAAAACCATTTAGGAGTATTTGGGTTTTTTAATCAAATTATTTTTCTCCAAAAATAAAATATATGGAAAATAGGGTAAAATGATTCCCTACAATAGAAAAGTGGAGAAGAATGAATTTGAAATCATTTTGGTATTTTAAAATAATTTTATTTGCATTTTAAATGCAACAAAAGCACTATTTGCATTATCTGAATTTTTCTGGATTTTATTTGTATTTGAAAATATGTTCATGTTTTAGGAAATCTTTTTCTGAATTTTTGATATATTGTATGCCTATATAAAGTTTTTATTTATTTTGTTTCTTTATCTTTTTGTTCTCTGTTCAAAAAGAAAAAGGGGAAACATTTTTTTTAAAAGAAAAGGCCCAGCCGCCAGGCCAGCGCTAACCGCCGGCCCAGCTAGCCGAACAGGCCCACTGCCTCCTCTCCCGCGCCGAAATCCCTTCAAGCCGGCCACCCGCCCCCTCGCTCGCCTGCCGCTGCCGCTGACTGCTGGGCCCCGCGTCTTCTTCTTCCCCTCCTGCACGCCATGCCGCGCCGGAGCGCGCCCGAACCACTGCTGTATCCCGATTTCCTTGGGATCGCGCTCCGAATCGACCCCCTCTCCAAGACTTGTGTCCTATAAATACCTCTCCCCCTCCCCTCCTGAACCCCCCTAAAACCCTCGCCCAAAATCGCCCGTAGCCCATGCACTCGCCAAACCGATCTCGCCGGCCAAAACTCCTTCCGCCGAAGAATCCGACGCCCGTGAGCACCCTCGTGACCCCCTTCTATGTACTTCGGCATAGTCCGACATCGCGCATCTGTTTGACATGTCTATGCCCCTTCTTTTCCTCTACAGCAACGCACCCGAGCACACACGCCCTTGTCGGAGCGCACCGGCACCCGAAGCTCCGCCAGTTCGCCCCGTCGTCGTCCGTCATCCCCGAGCCCCACCTCCACCACCCCTGGACGCGCCACTCACCGACGCGTCCGCGGGACACCTCCGACGACCGGAGCCGCCGCCTCGCCGTCGTCTTCTCCACTGTCGTTGTCGCCTCGCTGTAAGTCGCCAGCGGATCTCCCTCCGTTTGATCTTAATCCGACGCCCTAGATTAGATCTAGCAAATAGTTAGGTTTTTCTTTTATAGAACGATTTTAATTACGGTTTATTTCCGGTTTAGATCGAACCGAGATGCCTTGGTTTTTCTCAGTTAGTCGCCGCGCGCTGAATCTCTTAATTATCGGCCGTCCGCCCGTAGCTGTCTCGCGCGCACACCCGTCAACCACTCACAGACCGCCACGTAGCCACTGTCCGTCCGGTAGGCTTTTAGGTTTTTCTGTTTTGTTTTTAATTTACAGAAAAAGTTTTGTTTTTAGATTGTTAATATCTTTTAGGTTTTAAATCCTTTTTGAGTGATTCTTTTTGCATTAGATTAAGATTTTCATCTCGTTTCTGTAGATTCCAAGTTTGGCCATGTTTGAATAGTTTAAATTTGAATTTGCATGAAATTTGTTCAAATCACTAATTTGGCCATATCTTGAGTTTTAAAATATATTTTTGATTGATTCTTTTTGCTACTGTTTTATTATTGATTTATTTATCTAGTAGCATTTAGTGATTTATTTTTAGATTATTTTAAATTAGGGTTTTAGCAAAACAGTACTGTTTTACTTATAGTTTTGTTTTATCCTTAATGCCTTTGTTTTTATTTGTTTTTTATTATTTCTTTTTGCAACTTTTGACAAGTTTTACTTTGTTTCTGTTAGGAACAGTAGTCACCTTTGATTGTAGTTAAAATAAATTTTATTAATTTTGTTTCTTTAGTTTTGTAGTAAAACTTGCATAGGTAATAAATAGAGTTTTATAAAAGCTTTTTAATTGTTTCTTTTTGCTACTAAAAGTTTATGAAAAATACTTTCTGTTAAAATTAGTTGTTTTACCTTTTCTTTTCTATTAATTTATTAGTTTAGTATTTTCTTTGTTGTTAAGTTTTGCTTAGAATAAAACTATTTTTGTAGTTAAGTCAAAATGTTTTCCTAGTAGGTTCTTTATAGTTTTTACTATTAGTTTTCTTTGAAGTTTTCTCTTTGGACTTTTTTTTGGTTTTTCTTATTGATTTTATTTGATGAACTGTTAATTTTGAGTGCTAGAATTGCTTGCCAGAAAGTTTGCTTATATGATTGCCATGTCTGTTTAATATAGATTTTTCAATGGAGTGACGAATAGTTCTACCAAGTCTTTTTCTGAGAGCGTTATAATCTTCATCAACTTGCCAGGCAAGTTCACTTTCACCATCGGTTTTTACCAAGTTTTATTTGCATGTAGTATCACCTTTTCAGCACTTCCTCTAGTAGTGTTATTGAATCTTGTAGTTGAGTAGAATGCATGAGGTAGGAACCCATCTCCCTGTTACCAATCCCGGGACGTTGTTTAGTTTTAAAGCTACGCTATGGTAGATGGGGTTGGTATGAGTGCTCGGGAGTGGTGTGAGAATGGAGGACTATACGTCAATGACGACAACTTCATGATGGCAATTTCAAGACCGTTATCCTTCAAGACCTGCATCTACAAGACAACAAAATTTTGAGACTCGAGACAAGATTTCAATACACACTACTGGGTGAAGGATGGATTTGATGGGCACCCTGGAGCAACCAGTGGATGGCCGGGATGCATGGAGAAGCGCCATGACATCTTGCGAAAAGCTTCACCCAGGCTCAAAGAGACGGAAGAATACTTCATGCCCGGAAGCTTACCTGTGCAACCACAAGTCATTATGGGCTCTGGCTTGGTTGACCTTAGTTGTGACTCTGGCTGGGACGGTGCTAGCAGATGTAGAACTACGGTAGGATTGGATGAGCACCGGACAGTGGTCAGAGGAACTCTTCGGAAGACCATGTTTTGGTCGTCTTGTTCTCAAACACCCTGAAGTGCGAGAACGTAAAAAGAGGGATCGAATCTTGTGGGTAAAGCGCACAACACTCTGCAGAGTTATAACCTAATCGATTAGCCGTGACCCCGGTTATGGACAATTTGAGGCTCTGGACTTGGATCTATCTCGGAACTCTCAACACCGGATCGATAATTAATTGTGGGCAACTTATAAGTGTTTGGGGCTATGAGACATCGGTTGGCGGAACCATGTCATGGTAGAAAACTCTGTAGTAAAGACTCATGTTACTTCTTTGATGTAGGGAAAATAAAAGTAGCTTTTACGCAAACAAAACTCAGACATAGAGCCACAAAGCCATATTGCATATAGAATAGTTTTATCATCTGTTTCTCTTATTTGTGATCTTGCCGGTACATTCAATGTAGTGACCTACACGGCTGCAACGTATTATGTTGCAAGATTTTTCTACGATGAGTGAGTTTTGTTGTAGGGTTACGGTCTACACTCAACCTGCCGATGGCGTTGATGAGACTCCACACCCGTTTGATTGTTTCTGCTGAGACTTGTGAGGTATATATCAGTTTTGTGTTATTTATACATGTGATTGCACTTTGGTATATACATTGATGTACTGTGTGTGCCAGCATACTGATCCAGGGATGGCACAGATACACAGAGGCTTGACCGTTTGAGGTCGGGTCGCTACAAGAAAGGACTGGGCAGGATAGTTGAACGAGACATTATGGGCTTACCGCACCGCTTATAAGAACCCCATGGGTATGTCACCATACAAGATGGTATATGGTAAGGCATGTCATTTACCCTTGGAGCTTGAACATAAGGCTTATTTGGCAATCAAGAATATTAATTTTAATCTTAAGGAAGCAGGAGAGAAAATATTGCTTGATATACATGCTTTAGGAGAGTTTCATAACAGTGCTTACGAGAGTGTCGGGTTGTTTAAAGAAAATGTTAAGATGTGGCATGATCATAAGATACTGAAACGAACCCTTACAGTGGGGGACAAGGTCCTCCTATTTAATTCTTGTCTCAAGTTGTTTCCAGGAAAACTCAGGTCCCGTTGGGAAGGTCCATATGAGATATAAGAAGTCTATAACTTCGGGGTTATTCGGTTGAAAGGAGGAAAAGATGGACCCTAGATCGTGAATGGACAACGCTTGAAGTTATACCTCGCTGATGAACAAAAGCAAGAACAGGAAGTAGAGGAGGTAAGTTTTTTAACGATCGACCAAAGGAAACTAAAGGTATGAAAAAGGATCTATTTTAAAATAAATGTGAATATTATTATAGGAGTAGTTTTGGTTGAGTTCCACCTATTTAATCTTGTGCCTGAGTCATTGGGGTTTCCTTCTATGTTTGGAGGCTTTCGTCAATAACCTTTCAGGGAGATCAAAATTTGCAAGGAAGAAACGGACGAAGCGCCCAACAGAGCAAAAGACGGCGTCTCATGCGACCACTACTGGTCATATGGATGGAGGCCAGGAATGACGAAGATCACAAAGAGGTTGACGGCATTCCATGCAGGCGCTCGTGGTCGTCTCAGCGGTCGTATGACTCCTCGTCAGCGAAGAGCTTGGCAACAGAGCAAACGACGGTGTATCATGCGACCGTCTGGGCTCGCATGACTGATCGCATGGAAATACCATCATGACAGGTTAGTAAAAAAAGAGAAGAAGTGTGGCAGCAGGCCATACGACCGGCCATGCGAGCACCACCGCTCGTATGGAAGGCCGTCGAACGGTCTGTTTTCGCGATACCTTCCCGATTTTGTTTCGATTTCTTTCTAACTAACTTTTTATCCTTGATCTCATGATTACCTATAGAATTAGCCTTTATAAAGAGGGAAGGGGCACGTCATTAAGCCCTAAACCATCTAATCTCATATCTCCTTTGCTTGCCATCTCCACCAAAAAGCTTTGAGTTGCATAAAATAAGCACGGGCGCCGCCATGAATAACAAGACCTCCTCCACCTGTGCTCGCATCATCCCCTTCCCCAACTTGGATGATGTCGTGCCCTCGGGATGGGAAGACATGAGGAAGTTAAGCCTCAAGGAAGAACCGCGCCTGGAGAGGAAGGATCTCGACGAGAAAGTCGAGGTGGTGGAGATCAAGGAGGAGGAACCAGCCAAGGAAGGGGACATTGACACTACTCCATATGAGTATCCTCCTAATCCCTACCAATTCAATATCCATGGATCTATTCCATTATTTCCTCTGCCCCCCCCCCAGAACGAGTGGGGAAAGGAGCCACTGGCCCCAGAAGAGATGAAGGAAAAGATCCTGGAATTGGAGAAGGTCTCAAAGGCTTGTGTGGACGTGATCAGAGAAGGGATAGATTCCTACTGGCTGATGAGCAAAGACTTGGAAGCAAGGGTCGATGGGCTCTTCCACAAGATCGATCTTATGATTGATTCTCTTAACAACAACACTGCACAACTTGAGTTTTGACCCAGGTTATAGATGATCAGCAGACCATGATCGAGGAGATGAGGAACCATTTCAAGAGCATCTCCGCTGCCCTCAAGGATACCCAGGAGTGAGCATGAAACGCATAGTGCTTGGATCTCCCCGGCTTGATTGTAAGCTTGGGGAGATTCACGTGCACTTTGTATCTTTACCTTTCTGCATTTCCTTCCAGCAAGTTGAGAATAGGTTATAAGTTTTATTTCCAATAAGGATGAACTATCAATTTCTCTTTTGAATAAGGGATGATCCTTTCCGATGAGTATTTGGATATCTTGATGTGTGCGATCATTATTGTGTATTTGAGAACGTAAAGGATGATAGTTGTGATCTAAATAGTAGCACATATTTACTTGCATGATGATTATAAGTACTCCACATTGCAGTTGTGAACTTTTTGAAAGGAGAAGAAATAACTATATATGCTAGTTCATTGAAGGTTCAACTTACAATAGGGCAAGCTGGAAAATAAATGAATCCTCTTAAGTTGAAAAGTGCTTTTATAAAATGAGTTCTCCCGAGATTCATGTTTAGCTTGCATGTCACATAAAAAGTGAAATGAGCTCTTAACATGTCCCAATGACAGGTGACAAAAATGCTTAAAGAATATTGAATCTCTGAAAGAAAAGAGAAAAAGAACGTTCATCTGCTTGCCCGGTTGAAACAACGATGAACTAGGGTATGAAGTTGTTACCTGTCCATAATAAAATTGAGTGACAAAGTGTGGATGACTGCATGATCATTATCGTAGTAAGGATGAGCTATCATTTGCCATAAACAATTTTATCCCCATTCATTCCTATAAGTAGTGATGGACTCATGCTTCTTCCATATCCGTATCTCATAAACACCACGTTGACCTTGTTCTTTACAAGCTACGGTACTTGCACGGGGATGAGCAAGACTTAAGCTTGGGAGAGTTGATGAGTCTAATTTATGTGATGATTTTAATAAGTATTTGGTGCCTACATGGTAGGCTTTGTGGAATTTTATCGCGTTCGCGCATCTCTTTTTGTTAATAATCCCCAGGTAATGTCTTTTGGATCGTTTATCATATAATGGAGAAAATCCCCAGAAATGGTAGTGGAATCACGTATTTATAGTGATAATCACCTACCGTAAAAGAATGGAGGAAGAAGGCCAAAGCAACAGCCATCATCGCGCCTCCAGCACGAAAGACAACGTTCCATACGACCGCGCCCGCTCATATGGGCGGTCGTATGGAGTGCCGCCGCCACCGCCAGATCGACTACTTCCACCCCATTGTATCGGATTGGGAATCAGATGCGGGAGACACCAGAAACTCATCCAGAAGGTAGAACCCTAGCCTCCGGAGTCCATCGGCGGGAGGGATTGGCAAGGAGAAGTAGGGGATCTTCCCCACCGCGCACGGGGGAGATACAACATCATCACCACTCTCGTCGTCATCATCATCTACTCCATCATCTTATCATCATCCACATCCTTGTCATCTGCAACACCAAGAACCCTAGTGGATTGTCTTGTGTATCATTTGAATCATTCATCCATGTATGCCATTGCTTTTGTCATGATGATTGTTGCCCCCATGTGTGAGTAGACCCCTAGTTCTTGGGGATATGGATGAACCTTGGTATGTGTAGGATCTGAAACATCATTATGGATATGAGATCCCCCGTTGAATGCTTAGTTTAATAACTTCATGAATGTTATGAATGGGCCCCACTCAGCATTTGTGCCTTATGGCCACGAAGTATATCACTATCGTTGTAAAGGGCTAGGTTGTGGAGGTAATTCGAGGTGACAGTAAAAGCCTACTGCCCCTAACCTTTGCTGTTGACCGGGGAATTATGGAGAACCCTTAGAGAGGCCGCGTACATGGGGTAACCCTTAATTATCATGAGTTGTAACCCTCTGCTGGAGACTATGATGGTGGCATGCGTGGCACGAAGTCTACCTCAAGTAGAACATGTACTGTACCCGGATCCGCCCAGCATAATCATCAACAGTGGCTCAAGTATCCATCCCATATATTGCCTAAGTATATGTGTGTAGAAACATACCAATGGGGATTCCGGACTCCCTGAGAACGCCTTTCTTTTCTGCTGTTTCGCCAGTCACTCTAGTCATTGCTCCTTATTTACCTTTTTATGTTATTCAGTTATTATTTATATCTTACCTCACTTTGCTTTAATTCTAAATTATCTGTAGCACAAAAATACATAATTCACTACAAGAGGCAAAAGCCTGATTCGTATACTCCCTGTGGGATCGATACTCTTACTTCAAAAAAGCTGAAACTAAACCCTGTGCACTTGCAGGCCATCATGCATTTAAATAAAATTAATAGATTATTTAAAATGCCTAATTTTTAGATAATTCATCCTAACTCATTTTAAAATGTGTAGATATACCATGTTCATCAAAATAATGCTTAGATTCCATATTTGCCACTTTCATCCATGTTTGTAACAATTAAAATTGTATTAGGCCTAAGCATGTATCGACCCTTTTCTTTAATAATATGGTTTAAATTGTGCGTGATCATTCCATTAAACTTGTTCCATGATCCGTGTTGCATTTGCATAGCATCCTTACCATGCCATATCATTTATATCATGAACATGCCGGATCTTCCTTGTAGTAGTAAGTTTGCATCCGTTGTTCTTTTGAGTGTTGCTTTGCTTCTTTGCGGATAGGACTCAGAGATGACATGAGATACGAGCAAGATTGTGATGTACCAGGAAAGATTCTAGACAAGGCTCACATCCTCATCCTTGTTCATGTTGATCCCATGTTATCTCTCTCGCATGCTTGCATTATGATTCGATGTTGTAGTTGTGTTGTGATACCTATCACATGGATGGCCTGTTGAGCTACACATATGGCTTGATGTCCCATTACCTAGCATACCATGGTGCTTTGTATGTTGCTTGCCAGTCTGGTGTTGCTGTAGTATGCATGCTTTGGTTGTAGCCGTTGCCATTCTACAATCTTATGCTATGCTTATGTTGAGAATTTATAATCATGTTGGAATATCTAGAGATGATGGTTCTGCTATGTGTGAACTATGGTAATAAGTAGGATGGTAACGGTGGGAGGCCATCCATAGTGTGTGAATCAATGTTTTGTTGCACTCGTGCTGACCTAGGACCCGATTTCTTAGGTAAACTCCAATGGGCTGACCCTAACAGACACACAATTTGTCATTTTTTTGTCCATTTGGGTGGCCAGACGGACATGCGTCCATCCCATGTCAGACCTTCCCTGGTAGCGCACCCAATGGGGTGACCCATTTGGTCAGCCCTGTATGTTTTCCCCAATAATGATGATTTGGCCTTTTCTTTCATGGCCTCCTCTTTCTCTTGGCACTTCCTCTCTTCCCTCCCTTCACTCTTCTCACTTAACACCTCCTTTTGGGTTATGAACCCCTTCAATGTTTCTTCAAAGGCGAGTGTCAAAGCATCACACTTTTCATCTAGCTTGGAGTTGGTCTTCCCTCTCGGCCTCTTATCACTTGGGTCAACGACCGATGAGAGCCTCCCACCTTTTTTGGGCCGCATATTGGTCTTTCCACTTTTGAAATCCTTTGATCGCCATCCAACAATGAGTAAAGGTAAATGGCTTGCCCCCATGTTCCTCCTTGAAGGTATGCAAATCTTCAAAGACCTACATATGTACATGAAACCAACAAGATACTTTTATATGCATAGAAGAACGATATATGCTCATACGAATAGGGGAACAAATAATATACAAGGTCCTTGACACCAATGCCACTCACGGGCCGGGAAACGACATGATCATAGGAGCCACAAAATTTGTTGCACTCCGCTTGGATGAAGCCCCATCTCTTCTGTAGTGACACATGTTGGAAATATGCCCTAGAGGAAATAATATCGTATTATTTATTTCCACATTTATAATTAAGAGTTTATATTCTATGCTATAACTGCTATGATCCTGGAATATGCGATTAAGTGGAAAACTCATAAGCATGTGTGGAATGATAAACGGTAAAACCTGATTTGTAGTCTCGCCTCTAGGACTAGCTCAAGTGTTGTTTGTGATCAAGTTTTCCGGATCTTGGGATATCGTTAAGTGTAAAGATAGTCCGAAAGCAACTTTGAGAGTATGACATTAGAAGAACAATCATATTGAATTGACCCACCTTGTTTGTTATACTTTGAGATACAATCGTCACAAGTCTATTGATATAACACAGAGAGTCAACGTATGCTTTTGTTCCTTAAACCATGAGAGTATCGTAGTCACTTCTTACCGTACGATGGACTTTGGGGTCGCTCAAACGTCATCAGTAACTCGGTGATCATAACGACAACTTACAGGTTCATCAGAAAGTTTGACAAGGGGCTAGATACCTCAAGAGTAGGATTTGCTCCTATGACGATGGGGAGATATTCTTAGGCCCCTCTAGGTGTGATGACATCTATCATCGTCTGGCCAGACACAGGTGACTAGGTCACAGGGATGCCGGAACATGTCAACGAGAAATAAAAACAAAACTAGTAATGATGAGACCGATATAGTGAGCATGAGAATGACTCAAGAGGATACTGATATATCTCACCTTGGGTTTTGTAAAGTATCTCTAAGCACAGGGAATAGCACATGATAACCAAATGTTCACTCGAATATCATTCATGTATACATAGGGATCAATATGGATGCCATGGTTCCGCTATTGATCATTGAATGAATGGTGTTTTGTTCATGTCTATGTTTTACCGAACCTACAGGGTCACAAGCTTAAGGGAATCACGATATGCTTAGTGTTATTGATGTACGAGTTATGTGATGGCTCTATATTTTATGCATTTTTAGAGCTCATTTGTTGCATGTTCTCTTCATATATCATGTCCCATTGAACCAAATAGTTGTCCTGTTCGAAATATGCCCTAGATGCAATAATAAATTGGTTATTATCATATTTCCTTGTTCGTGATAAATGTTTATTATTCATGCTAGAATTGTATTGACCGAAAACTTAATACATGTGTGAATACATAAACAACACCGTGTCCCTAGTGAGCCTCTACAAGACTAGCTCGTTGATCAAAGATGGTTAAGGTTTCCTAACCATAGATATGAGTTGTCATTTGATAACGGGATCACATCATTAGGAGAATGATGTCATGGACAAGACCCAACCGTAAGCTTAGCATCAGATCGTTTAGTTTATTTGATGTAGCTTTCTTCATGTCAAGTATCTGTTCCTTAGACCATGAGATCATGTCACTCCCGGATACCATGGAATGCCTTGTGTGCTATCAAACGTCACTTTGTAACTAGGTGATCATAAAGGTGCTCTACAGGTATCTCCAAAGGTGTCTGTTGGGTTGCATGGATCGAGACTGGGATTTGTCGCTCTGTATGACAGAGAGATATCTCTGGGCCCTCTCGGTAATACAACATCGTAAAGAGCTTGCAAGCAATATAGCTAATGAGTTAGTCACGGGATCTTGTATTACAGAACGAGTACAGAGACTTGCCGATAACGAGATTGAACTAGGTATGGAGATACCGACGATCGAATCTCGGGCAAGTAACATATCGCCGGACAAAGGGAATTGCATACGGGATTAATTGAATCCTCGACATCGTAGTTCAACCGATAAAGATCTTCGTTGGACATGTGGGAATCAATATGGGTATCCAGATCCTGCTATTGATTATTAACCGGAGAAGTGTCTCGGTCATGTCTACATGTTCCCGAACCCATAGGGTCGCACGCTTAACATTCGGTAGTGCTAGGGTAGTATTGAGATATTAATAGCGGAAAGTCCGAAGGTTGTTCGGTGTCCCGAATGGGATCCAAGATATCACGATGAGCTCCGGAATAGTCCGGAGGTAAAGATTTATATATGGAAAGTTGTTTTCGGGGTTACGGAAAAAGTTCAGTTTTTTCGGTATTGTACCGGGAAGTCACCGGAAGGTTCCAGAAGGTTCCGGAGGAGTCCGGGAGTCCACGGAAGGTTTCCACCAGCCCCTAGGGCATGTATGGGCTGTTCGGGGGCGCCCTAGCCTTATTGGGCCAAGGGGACCAGCCCCACATAGGCCCATGTGCCTGGGGGGGAGGGGGTAAACCCTAGGAGGTGGGGGTGCCTCCACCTGGCTTGGGGGCCAAGTTTCCCCCCTTGGCTGCAACCCCCTCCCTTGGAGGAGGGGCCAGGGCCGGCGCCCCCTTCCCCTTGCCCCTATATATATAGTGGGGGGAGGGAGGGCAGCCGCACCCTTTCTCCTGGCGCCTCCCTCTCTCCCGTATACTCCTCCACGTCCCGTCAGCGCTTGGCGAAGCCCTGCCAGAGTTCCGTTGCTGCCGCCACCACCACCATACCACCATGCTGGTTCCGATCTCATCTACCTCCTCCATTTGCTTGCTGGATCAATAAGGAGAGGACGCCGCCGAGCCGCACGTGTGCTAATCTCAGAGGTTTCGTCCGTTCGGCACTAGATCGGATTGGATCGTGATTGGATCATGAAGAGTACGACTACATCATCCGCGTTATGACGCTAACGCTTTCGGTCTACAAGGTTATGTAGACACACTCCCCTCTCGTTGCTTTGCATGTCCTAGATTAGATCTTGGGTGTTTTGTAGGATTTTTTTTGATTTTCATGCTTCGTTCTCCATCAGTGGTATCAGAGCTAGGTCTATGCGTTGATGTATTTGCATGAGTAGAACACAAAGAAGTTGTGGGCGTTGATGTTCAAATTGCTTACTTCCCTTGTCTTATTTGGATTCGGTGGTATTGTGGGATGAAGCGGCTCGGACCAACCTTACTTGTCCTCGCACAAGAGACCGGTTCCACTGACTGACTTGCAACTTGTATTGCATAAAAGTGGATTTGCGGGTGTCTGTCTATCCCACTTTAGTTGAATCTGATTTGACAAGGGTGGTCCTTTTAGAAGGTTAAAAGGCAACTTTTATATCACCGTTGTGGCTTTTCATAGGTAAGAACGGTTCTTGCTAGTTGCCCATAGCAGCCACGTAAAATTTGCAACAACAAAGTAGAGGACGTCTAACTTGTTTTTGTAGGGCATGTTGTGATGTGGTATGGCCAAAACGTGATGTGATATATGTTGATGTATGAGATGATCATGTTTTGTAATAGGTTCACGACTTGCATGTCGATGAGTACGGCAACTGGCAGGAGCCATACGGTTGTCTTTAATTTATTGTATGACCTACGTGTCCATGTAATTGCTTTACTTTATCTCTATGCGTTAGCAATAGTTGTAGAAGCAATAGTTGGCAGAGACAACTACATGACGACATGATGATGGAGATCATGGTGTCATGCCGGTAACGATGGAGATCATGTCGGTGCTTTGGAGATGGAGATCAAAGGCACGAGATGATAATGGCCATATCATGTCACATATTGATTGCATGTGATGTTTATCTTTTCATGCATCTTATTTTGCTTAGGACGACGGTAGCATTATAAGATGATCCCTTCACTTAATTTTAAGATAAAAGTGTTCTCCCTAAGTATGCACCGTTGCGAAAGTTCATCGTTTCGAAGCACCTCATGATGATCCGGTGTGATAGACTCTACGTTCGCATACAACGGGTGTAAGCCAGTTTTACACATGCAAAATACTTGGGTTAAACTTGACGAGCCTAGCATGTACAGACATGGCCTCTGAACACAGAGGACCGAAAGGTCGAACATGAGTCATATAGTAGATTTGATCAACATGGAGATGTTCACCATTGATGACTGCCCCATCTCATGTGATGACCGAACATGGGTCAGTTGATTTGGATCATGTAACACTTAGACAACTTGAGGGATGTTGATTTAAGTGGGAGTTCTTTAGTGATTTGATTAACAGAACCAATTATCATGAACTTAGTCTGATTGTCTTTGCAAATTAATGTTGTAGATCAATGGCTCGAGCGGTAGCTCCCCTGAATTTTAATGCGTTCCTAGAGAAAGCTAAGTTGAAAGATGATGGAAGCAACTATGCGGACTGGGTCCGTAATTTGAGGATTATCCTCACTGTTGCACAGAAAGTATATGTCCTTGATGCACTGCTTGGTGATGCACCCCCTCAAGATTTGCCTGCAGATGTTATGAATGTCTGGTAGGCACGTTCTTATGACAACTCGATAGTTCAGTGCGCCATGCTTTAAGTCTTAGAACCGGAGCTCCAAAGACGTTTTGAGCACCACGGAGCATATGAGATGTTCCAGGAGCTGAAATTGGTATTTCAAGCTCACGCCTGGGTCGAGAGGTATGAAACCTCCAACAAGTTCTTTAGCTGCAAGATGGAGGAGAATGGCTCCATTAGTGAGCACGTACTCAAAATGTCTGGTTACTTCAACCGCTTGAACCAATTGGCAGTTAATCTTCCAAATGAAGTAGCGATTGACGGAGTTCTCCAGTCACTGCCACCGAGCTACAAGAGCTTTGTGATGAACTATAATATGCAAGGGATGGAAAAGACGATCCCTGAGCTCTTCGCGATGCTTAAGGCCGCGGAGGTAGAAATCAAGAAAGAACATCAAGTGTTGATGGTCAACAAGACCACCAGTTTCAAGAAGAAAGGCAAGGGAAAGAAAGGGAACTTCAAGAAGAATGGCAAGCCAGTTGCCGCTCCTGTGAAGAAACCCAAGGCCGGACCCAAACCTAAGACTGAGTGCTTCTATTGCAAGGGAAATGGTCACTGGAAGTGGAACTGCCCCAAGTACTTGGCAGATAAGAAGGCTGGCAACGTCAACAAAGGTATATTTGATATACATGTTATTGATGTGTATCTTACTAGTGCTCGTAGTAGCGCCTGGGTATTTGATACTGGTTCGGTTGCTAATATTTGTAACTTGAAATAGGAGCTGCGGAATAAACGGAGACTAGCTAAGGACGAGGTGACGATGCGCGTCGGAAATGGTTCCAAGGTTGATGTGATCGCCGTCGGCACGCTCCCTCTACGTTTACCTCCGGGATTTTTAAACCTGAATAATTTTTATTTAGTGCCTACGTTAAGCATGAACATTATATCTGGATCTTGTTTATTGCAAGACGGTTATCCATTTAAGTCATAGAATAATGGTTGTTCTATTTATATGGATAATATCTTTTATGGTTATGCACCCCTTGTGAATGGTTTATTCTGTTGAATCTCGATCGTAGTGATACACATATTCATAATATCGATGCCAAAAGATGCAAAGTTAATGATGATAGTACCACATACTTGTGGCATTGCCGCTTAGGTCATATTTGTGTAAAGCGCATGAAGAAACTCCATGTTAATGGACTTTTGGAATCTCTTGATTATGAATCATTTGAGACTAAAACCCCATTTTCCGGAACAATTGAGCGGGCAAGTGACTTGTTGTAAATAATACATACCGATGTATGCGATCCGATGAGTATTGAAGCATGCGGTGGATATCGTTATTTTCTTACCTTCATAGATGATTTGAGTAGATATGGGTATATTTACTTAATGAAACACAAGTCTGAAACATTTGAAAAGTTCAAGGAGTTTCTGAGTGAAGTAGAGAATCATCGTAATAAGAAAATTAAATTTCTACAATCTGATTGTGGAGGTGAATATTTGAGTTACGAGTTTGGTATTCATTTAAGACAATATGGAATTGTTTCACAGCTCACGCCACCTGGAATACCACAGCGTAATGGTGTGTCCGAACGTCGTAATCGTACTCTATTGGATATGGTGCATTCTATGATGTCTCTTACTGATTTGCTGCTATCATTTTGGGGTTATGCATTAGAGACAGCCACATTCACTTTAAACAGGGTACTGTCTAAATCCGTTGAGACGACACCGTATGAGTTATGGTTTGGCAAGAAACCTATGCTGTCGTTTCTTAAAGTTTGGGGATGTGACACTTATGTCAAGAGGCTTCAGCCTGATAAGCTTGAACCCAAAGCGGATAAGTGCATATTCATAGGATACCCTAAAGAGACCATTGGGTATACCTTCTATCACAGATCTGAGGGCAAAATCTTTATTGCTAAGAATGGATCCTTTCTAGAGAAGGAGTTTCTCTCGAAAGAAGTGAGTGGGAGGAAAGTAGAACTTGATGAGGTAATTGTACCTTCTCCCAAATTAGAAAGTAGCACATCATAGAAAGAAGTTCCTGTGATGACTACACCAGCCGGACAGGAAGCTAATGATGATGATCATGAAACTTCAAATCAAGTTACTACTGAACTTCGTAGGTCGACCAGGGTACGTTCCACACCAGAGTGGTACGGTAATCCCGTCCTGGAAGTCATGTGTGAATACATAAACAACACCGTGTCCCTAGTGAGCCTCTACAAGACTAGCTTGTTGATCAAAGATGCTTAAGGTTTCCTAACCATAGACATGAGTTGTCATTTGATAATGGGATCACATCATTAGGAGAATGATGTGATGGACAAGACCCAACCGTAAGCTTAGCATCAGATCGTTTAGTTTATTTGTTGTAGCTTTCTTCATGTCAAGTATCTATTCCTTAGACCATGAGATAGTGTCACTCCCGGATACCAAGGAATGCCTTGTGTGCTATCAAACATCACTTCATAACTGGGTGATCATAAAGGTGCTCTACAGGTATCTCCGAAGGTGTCTGTTGGGTTGCATGGATCGAGACTGGGATTTGTCGCTCCGTATGACGGAGAGATATCTCTGGGCCCTCTTGGTAATACAACATCGTAAAGAGCTTGCAAGCAATATGGCTAATGAGTTAGTCACAGGATCTTATATTACAGAACGAGTAAAGAGACTTGCCGGTAACAGGATTGAACTAGGTATGGAGATACCGACAATCGAATCTCGGGCAAGTAACATATCGCCGGACAAAGGGAATTGCATACGGGATTAATTGAATCCTCGACATCGTGGTTCAACCGATAAAGATCTTCATTGGACATGTGGGAATCAATATGGGTATCCAGATCCTGCTATTGATTATTGACAGGAGAAGTGTCTCGGTCATGTCTACATGTTCCCGAACCCGTAGGGTCGCACGCTTAACGTTCGGTAGTGCTAGGGTAGTATTGAGATATTAATAGCAGAAAGTCCAAAGGTTGTTTGGAGTCTCGAATGGGATCCAGGATAACACGAGGAGATCCAGAATAGTCCTGAGGTAAATATTTATATATGGAAAGTTGTTTTTGGGGTTACGAAAAAAGTTCGTTTTTTTCGGTATTGTACCGGGAAGTCACCGGAAGGTTACAGAAGGTTCCGGAGGAGTCCAGGAGTCCACGGAAGGTTTCCACCAGCCCCTAGGGCGTGCATGGGCTGTGGGGGGGGGACCCTGGCCTTATTGGGCCAAGGGGGCCAGCCCCACATAGGCCCATGCGCCTGGGAGGGCAAACCATAGGAGGTGGGGGCGCCTCCACCTGGCTTGGGGGCCAAGTTTCCCCCCTTGGCCGCCGCCCCCTCCCTTTAAGGAGGGGCTAGGGCCGGTGCCCCCTTCCCCTTGCCCCTATATATATAGTGGGGAGAGGAAGGGCAGTTGCACCCTTTCTCCTGGCGCCTCCCTCTCTCCCGTATACTCCTCCACGTTCCGTCAGCGCTTGGTGAAGCCCTGTCGGAGTTCCGCTGCTGCCACCACAACCATACCACTATGCTAGTTCGGATATCATCTACCTCCTCCCCCTCTCTTGCTGGATCAAGAAGGAGAGGACGCCACCGAGCCGCATGTGTGCTAATCTCGGAGGTGCCGTCCGTTCGGCACTAGATCAGATTGGATCGTGAAGAGTATGACTACATCAACCGCGTTACGACGCTAACGCTTTCGGTCTACAAGGGTATGTAGACACACTCCCCTCTCATTGCTTTGCATCTCCTAGATTTGATCTTGGGTATTTCGTAGGAAATTTTTGGATTCTCATGCTTCATTCCCCATCATGTCCATTATGTATGATTACCGGGTTTTGCACTTATCATTGTGAGCATTGCACATTTAGTATTTTATTTGGTTTTTATTAGTTTTCTTGTGTCTACAAGTGTTTTGGAGCAACCTAGGACCAAGCATGATGAAAGGACCAAGGATGGGTTCGATAAGGAGTCAGTAAGGGGGCAGACTTAGCCATTTTGAAGGTCGGAAAAAGTCATTTTTCCAAAGTGCTACAAATCAATATCTAAGAACAGAAATGGATCTGCGTCATTCATAGGAATCCAACGATCCTAAGAACGTCAAATTCCGAGTTCGTGTGAAGAAATTGTGACTGTTTTACCGGAGGAGGTCAGATCAAAAGCGGTCGTTTTGGCAGTCGTATGACATGCACACAGCTCTGGAAGTTGCCCTTCAACATGGGATTCTTCACCGATTGCATCCCCGGTCGATCCCACGAGATCCTTGGCTCGTAAAGAAGAAATTGGGAGAGGATAAGGCTCATCTTGAGCCCTTGGATGAAGCCCATCAAGGGAGGAGGCTAGGAGGCTCCTTATATATGTCATCCTCAACCCTAGCTGCCGCCATCTCACGCCATACATCTCATTCACCCACAACCCATCTCCATTGTTGCTCCACACCTGAGAAGAAGGGACAATGCCAAGGGAAAAGGAGGAGGCTCCACCACCATGAGCACCGGCCTTCAGGCCGATGCCCTCGCCCCGGCGCCGCCACCACCGGTGGCGCCCCATCTCCATCACCACCGGCGCGGCCACCATCATCACCATCACCACCGCGCTGCTGCCATCCCCACCATGCCTTCTCCCTTCTCTGGCTTGATGCCGACTTGTAACTTGTCCCTAACCTTCATTTCATTGATTAAGTAGTTGTACTAGTTCTTGAGGATATGGTTGAACCCTTTATGGTATTTGTTGCGATCCAATATTACCTGTTCATGATTCTAGTTAGTAGCCTTCGTGAATGTTGAGAGGAGCACTCACTCACATTTCTGCCTTGTGCTGTGGAATATATTACAGTCGTTGTTCAGGTTGGGGATATTGGGGTAATTAGAGGTGACAGTAAAAGCCTCGGTTCCTCGCCTTTGCAATTGATTGGGGATAAATGGAGAACCCTTAGAGAGGCCGTGTCCACGGGGCAACCCTTAATTATCATGAGTTGTAACCCTATGGGAGAGACTATGATGGTGGCATGCGTGGCATGAAGTCTACCTCGAGTAGAACATGTACTGTACCTGGATCCGTCCACTTATGTATTTGACCAGTTACTAGAGGATACAATAGCATATATGTGGTAGTGATTCCGAAACCCTCGAGAACGCTTTACTATGCAAGCACCGTCCTTACTAACTTAGCATCTTTCATTTACTATTTTTACTCACTTGTTAGTAGTTTGGTTAATTATCCTTTTTGTCTAGTTTCCCTAGCAACTTATAGAATAGGCTATTTCCAAACTCTAGTTTGGGTGCGTACGTAGCTGCGTGAAGTGACAACGTAGTTGTTGGGTTTGCGGTGCCTTCCTATCAGCTCATTGTGGGTTCGACACTTTACTTATCACGAAAGTGCTACAACAGCTTAATACGTCTCTGTCGTATCTATAATTTTTGATTGTTTCCTGCCAATATTCTACAACTTTCACATATTTTTGGCAACACTTTATATTATTTTTGGGACTAACATATTGATCCAGTGCCCAGTGCCAGTTCCTGTTTTCTGCTTGTTTTTTGTTTCATAGAAAATCCATATCAAACGAAGTCCAAATGCAATAAAATTTTATGGAGAATTATTTTGGAATATATGTGATTTTTGGGAGGTTGAATTAACGCAAACGGAGGCCCACAGCCTCCACAAGCCACCTTGGCGCGCCACCCCCTGGCCGTGCGGTGGTGCCTCGTGGGCACACCGTAAGTCAGTTGGGGCTCTTCTTCAGCCGCAAGGAAGCTTATATCGATAAAAAATCGTGTTAATATTTCAGCACAATCAGAGTTACGGATCTCCGGATATTTAAGAAACGGTGAAAGGCCAGAAAAGGGGGATGCGAAACAGAAGAGAAAAAGAGAGAGATCCAATCTCGGAGGGGCTCCTCCCCTCCGGGAACCATGGCAGCCATGGACCAGAGGGGGAAATCTCCTCCCATCTAGGGGGGGGGGGGAAGAAGAAGAAGGATGGGGGCTCTCTCCCCCTCTCTCTCGGTGGTGCCGGAACGCCGCCGGGGCAATCATCGTGACGGCGATCTACACCAACAACTTCACCGCCGTCAGCACCAACTCTCTCCCCCTCTATGCAATGGTGTAACCTCTCTATTCCCACTGTAATTCTCTACTTGAACATGGTGCTTAATGCTACATATTATTATCTAATGATGTGTTGCCATCCTATGATGTTTGAGTAGATTCGTTTTGTCCTATGGGTTGATTGATGATCATGATTGGTTTGAGTTGTATGTTTTATTTTGGTGCTTTCCTATGGTGCCCTCCGTGTCGCGCAAGCGTGAGGGGTACCCACTGTAGGGTTTGCAATACGTTCATAATTCTCTTATGGTGGGCGGCTAGAGTGACAGAAGCTTACACCCGAGTAAGGGGGCTGTTGCGTATGGGAGTAAAGAGGACTTGTTACTTAATGCTATGGTTGGGTTTTACCTTAATGATCTTTGGTAGTTGCGGATGCTTACTAGAGTTCCAACATAAGTGCATATGATCCAAGTATGGAAAGTATGTTAGCTCATGCCTCTCCCTCATATAAAATTGCAATAATGATTACCAGTCTAGTTATCGATTGCCTAGGGACAAATCATTTTCTTGTGTTACAAAAGCTTTCTACTAAAAAACTAGCTTTTATTATCTTGCAAATTACTCATAGTTTTATTCTTGCAAATTACTCCTAGTTTTATTCTTGCAAAGTAGTTCTAGCATTACCTACAAAGTACTTCTAGTTTCATACTTGTTCTAGGTAAAGCGAACGTTAAGTGTGGTAGAGTTGTATCGGTGGTCGATAGAACTTGAAGGGAATATTAATTCTACCTTTAGCTCCACGTTGGGTTCGATACACTTATTTATAGAAAAAACTACAATTGATCCCCTATACTTGTGGGTTATCAAGACCTTTTTCTAGCGCCGTTGCCGGGGAGCAATCGCGTGGGGTTGATATTCTCGTGTGTGCTTGTTTTGCTTTATCACTAAGTAGTTTTTATTCTATGCTCTTGTTTTCTATCTTTAGCTCTGGGTAGGAAACGTAAAATACGAAAAAAAAATAGTTGTACTTACTAAACCAATCATTGAAGAACCACCCAAAATCTATCATACTGCTGAAGCTTTCTACTTGGATCATCTTCGATCCCTTTATGCTCGTGCTGAAAACCCAACTAGCTTAGTTGAGGGAAAATCATTAGATGAGCATGCTTATTTTGGGCGACACCGCTTATCTCAAAAGGGAATCTCTTATGGCATCATATTAATACTTTGAATTGCTATGATTGGAATTTATGTGAAATACATGATTTTACTTGTTGTTCTGAAAACCCTAAAAACACCTTCAGTACCAATGTGAATTTAAGGATAATGGAATCTTATCTTCTTATGCCAAGGGTGTTTATAGTTACTATGATATTGAACAAATAGAAGAATTTGTTGCTTTTAAGGGTGCATATGAAATTGCTTCTTTGATTGAAAAGTGTGATGCTACTCTTTACAAATCTGAAAATTTTGCCATACTTAAATATTGCTATGAAAACTATGCTTCTAATGCTTATGTGAAAGAATATATTGAGGACACCTCCGCTATCCAAGAAGAGACTAATATTTTGCAGGAATCTATGGAAGAAGAAATTTATGACACTGTGAGCTCATTAGATGAAAAAGATGAGGAGGAGAGCGAAGAACAAAGGGAGGAAGAGCGGATTAGCTACCCATGCCCACCTTCTAATGAGAGTAAATCTTCAACTCATATATTGTTTAATTTCCCTTCGTGCTTACCGAAGGATGAATGTTATGATGATTGCCATGATCCCTTGGATTTGTTTGAAATATCTCTTTTTGATGAACTTGATGCTTGCCATGCTTGTGGCCATGATGCTAATATGAGTGATGCTTATGGAGATGAACTTGCTATAGTTCCTTATGTTAAGAATGAAATTGTTGCTATTGCACCCACACATGATAGTCCTATTATCTTTTTGAATTCTCCCAACTACACTATATCGGAGAAGTTTGTGCTTATTAAGGATTATATTAATGGGTTGCGTTTTACTATTACACATGATGATTTTGATGAATATAATATGCATGTGTTTGCTGCTCCTACTTGCAACTATTATGAGAGAGGAACTACTTATTCACTGTCGGGCCCATGGAACCCAGGGTATCCAGACCCGTCTGCCTTTGGCCAGGGCGCAACGCCAGGCGTGGGCCCAGCAGGCCGTCACCACCAAGCACCTCACCAGGACTCTTCATGAGGCCATGGCCTCCTAAGGCCCCCTCCTCAGGAAGTGGCGAGCAAGGCTCGGCATCCTCACCAACGGCCTCGCGAGGCGAACTCCCGAAGTGGCCTCCCGAGGCCTCCTCCTGGATGCGCCCAAGACGAAGGCCGTTCGGCACGGCCGCGCGGTCTGGGGCCCATCACGTGGGTGACGCGCGCGGCGACGAGCGGCGACAGAGGCCGTGCCAGCAGGCGCGGATGAGGATGGTTTCCTCATTTGCGTTAAGGGAGCAGGGCCAGCTATCTACTCCCCAAAGCGACCCCAAAGGTTGCCCGATCGGCGAGGGAAGACCAAGACGGCGGGCGCGCAGGGCGGAGGTCATCACCGAGCCCACCGGCGCGTCATGGATCATGCTTTGGCAGGCGAAGACCGCCTTTAGTCAGGATAGCCTGAGCGCCTGTCCCCTTTCAAACCGCCAAGTGTGGCAACCCTTCCCGCCTAAGTTTCCAGGGGGAAGAGGACCAAGGCTCGTATAAAGGACAGTGCGGCCATTGTAGGGAGGAAGGATCTGGGCCTGTTCTTCCTCCTCCTCCACCTTGTATGCAAGAACTCTCTTGCCCACTGCAATCCCAACCACAAGCAGGAGTAGGGTTTTACACGGCAAGGTGGCCCGAACCTGGGTAACCGCTGAGTCCACGGTCCGTTCCTCGCTAGCGTGCTCTCGCTGTAGCCTCGCCATAGTTCAGTCGTGGTAGGAGACAAAGCGGTAGGAATGAGCTCACCCCAGTGTTCGAACCTTTGGGTCCCCGGAGCCCGACTTCCGACATTTAGCGCGCCAGGTAGGGGTGCACTACTGTTCTTCCGCTCCGCCCTCTGCTCCACCAACCCCATGGCCGACGCACGTCGCGAGCGCAGGGCTGGCCGCGTGGCTCAGACGGAGCCGGTGGCCCGCGGCAATCGCCGCCGCCCCGACGCCGAGGCTGCTGCCGCCACCGACCCCGCTGCCCGCGAGGAGCAGGACTCCTCCCTGCACCCCTCTGTGCAGGCGAACGGCTACACCGCCATGGCCTCCTCCCTCGCCCACCGTGGGCCGCCGAACCCACAGGCCGCGCTGCTCAAGGCGCGCGAGCTGCTCCGCTACCATCCAGCTGACGCCCGCTACGACGCCTGGCTTGGTTGCATCAACAAGCTTGTCAACGCCGCCAGGACGCTCTGGCGCCTTCCCACTCGCTCCGCCCTCTGCCGTCTCGTGCTGGGGACCTGGCGCACGGCATTCCCCCGCTGCCTCCTCTGCGCGACGGGTAAGGCGGGCCCCAGCGCAGCGCGCGGGCGCGTGAGCCGTCCCGTGGCGCGTCCTTGCCGGTCCAAGACGAGGCCAGCTGCCAGATCATCCGCCGCGCGCCCCCTGATGCGTGAGTGCTCCTCGAGCGGCAGCGCCAGTGCCAGGACCAGGCCGTTCAGGACGTTGCGGCGGCTGGGCATCAAAACCAGGCCGCCCTCGCTGGCGGCGTCCCCTCAAGCGGTGTGGGTTGCCATGCCTTCACCCACGAGCTGCGTCGCGTGGTCTGGCCCGTGAAGTTCAAGCCTGAGATGCCTCCACGCTACGACGGCACCCCCAACCCCACGGAGATCCTTCAGCTCTACGCGCTGAGCGTCGAGGCGGCGAATGGCGACGACAAGGTCATGGCGAACTGGTTCCCTATGGCCCTCAAGGACGGCCCGTGCTCCTGGCTCATGAACCTCCCCGAGGCGTCCATCTCATCGTGGGCCGAGCTCTGCAGCCAGTTCATCGCCAACTTCAAGGGCACACAGGATCGCTCCCTCACCATCAACGACCTGCGGCATGTGCGGCAACGCCCAGATGAGACCCTCCGCAAGTACATCCAGCGCTTCAGCCAGGTGCGCAACAAGATCCCGCGCGACTCCGACGCGGCCGTCATCTCTGCGTTCTCCACCGGCGTCATGGACGTCAAGATGCGCGAGAAGCTCGCCATCAACGGTGATCTCGACTCCGTGCTTGAGCTGCTCGACCTCGCCGACAAGTGCGCCAAGGCTGAAGAAGGCCGCCTCTTCATCCACAACGACCCCGACACGGCGCTCGACGCCGCCAAGACCAAGAACAAGGACGTCAAGCGCAAGGGCCCTGCCGTGCTTGCGGCGGAGCCCGAGCAGAAGCGCGGCCGCGACCGTGATGAGCCTAGGAAAGACAGCCGGCCACTCTGCGCCTATCACAACGTTCGCTCCCACAGCACCGAGGACTGCCAGGAGCTCAAGCTGCTCCGCGACGAGCGCCAGGGCCGCTGAGACGACCGCAATGGCCGCGGCACCGGCCGTGGAGGTGGCCGCGGCGGCAACTGTTGGGACGGCCGCAACGGCAATGGCAACCTCCGCCAGGGCTGGCACGACCAGCCTCGTGAGGCTGCCTGGAGCGACCAGCCTCGTGAGGCGAATCCTCAGGCCAATGCCGCTATTCCGCCGCTGCCGCCGCCACCCCGGAGGAACGACGTCAACCAGCCTGACGAGGGCGCCGGGGGCTACCAGGAGCCTCGCGCGGTCGCCTGCATCCTTGGCGAGGCTCAGGCCCCTGCGTCCATCCGCCACTTCAAGCAGTTCTCTCGCGAGGTGAATGCCGCCCTCCCAAGGCCAGAGGCCTCGCGGCCCCTCAAGTGGTCGCAGTAAGCCATCACCTTCGACTCCAAGGACCACCCCAAGTCCACGGCCTCTGCAGGCGCGCTCCCCATGTTGTGCACTCCCACCATCAGCAATGTCGCGGTCACCAAGACCCTCATCGACGGGGGTGCCGGCCTCAACGTGATCTCCATCGAGACCTTCGAGACGCTCCAAGTGCCCTACGACCAGCTGATGCCAACCAGGCCCTTCTCCGGAGTGACCGATGTCTCCACCATCCCTCTGGGGCAAGTGCGCCTCCCTGTCACCGTTGGCACCCGCAAGAACTACCACACCGAGCTCATCGACTTTGACGTGGCGCACATCGGCCTGCCTTACAACGCCATCTTGGGCTACCCAGCTCTGACCAAGTTCATGGTGGTGACCCACCATGCCTACAACGTCCTCAAGATGCCCAACAGCAGCGGGATCATCACTGTCACCTGCGACAAGAAGGACGCGATCTGCTCCCTGGAGCACGCCCACAAGGCTGCCGCTGTCGTGCATCCGGCTGACGAGGACGCAGCCGACCCTCCTAAGGTTGCGCCTGCGAAAAAGAGGCAGCTGTTCTCTCAGGACCGCGCTGAGACGAAGAAGGTGTCGGTGGACGGTAGCGGCTCCGGCCCTGCCTTCACCATCGGCGCTGGCCTTCCTCCTACATAGGAAAGCGCGCTCGTCACCTTCCTTCAGGCAAACTCGGATGTTTTCGCCTGGAAAGCATCCCACTTGTCCGGTGTGCCGAGGGAGGTGATCGAGCACCACTTAGCGGTGTGCCCCAATGCACGCCCCATCAAGCAGAAAGCACGGCACCAGGCGCCAGAGAAGCAAGATTTCATCGTTAAGGAAGTTCAGAAGCTCCAGGAAGCTAGGGTCGTTCGCGAGGTGCGCCATCCCAAATGGCTCGCCAACCCAGTCGTCGTCCCCAAGAAGGGCGGCAAGGAGCGCATGTGCGTCGACTTCACTAGCCTCAACAAGTTCTGCCCTCAAGATCCATTTCCACTGCCCCGCATCGATCAGATCATGGATTCCACCGCCGGGTGCAATTTGCTATGCTTCCTAGATGCCTTCTCAGGCTATCATCAGATCAAGATGGCGGCCGAAGACGTGGAGAGGACGGCCTTCATCACCCCCTGCGGCATATATTGCTACGTCTGCATGCCCTTCGGTTTAATAAGCGCGGGCGCGACCTTCCAACGGCTAATGCACATCACGCTGGGGCCTCAGATGGGGAGGAACACGAAGGCCTATGTCGACGACATCGTGGTCAAGTCTCGTGAGGCTGGATCCCTCATCACGGACTTCCAGGAAACATTTGCCAACCTGCGCAAAGTCAACCTCAAGCTCAACCTTGAGAAGTGCGTCTTCGGAGTTCCCTCCGGCAAGCTCCTCGGCTTCCTAGTCTCGCACCGTGGCATCGAGGCCAACCCAGAGAAGATCAAGGCCATCGAGAAAATGCGTCCTCCCCGGACCCTTAAGGAAATGCAGTGCTTGGCAGGATGTATGGCCTCCCTGGGGCGTTTCATCTCCAAGTTTGGCGAGCGAGCCCTGCCCTTCTTCAAGCTCCTAAAGAGGTCCGGCTCCTTCAAATGGACTCCTGAGGCATACGCCGCCTTTGAAGCCCTCAAGAGGTACCTCACGAGCCCGCCCATCATGGTCGCGCCGCGCTCTCGCGAGCCCTTGCTCCTATACTTGGCGGCCACCCCCCAGACGACCAGCGCGGCACTGGTGGCGGTGCGGGAGGAGCGCGTCTGTGCTAAGGAGAAACCCTCCGCGCCCCTTCAGGCTCATGAGCCTGCCAATCCTCGTGAGCCCCCCCGAGCCTCGCGAGCCTCCTGAGCCTCGTGAGGCCGCCGATCCTCGTGAGCCTTCCGAGCCTCGCGAGCCTCCTGAGCCTCGTGAGATTCTCGAGCCTTCCAAGCCTTGCGAGACGCCGGGAGAGCAAGCTGCCACCGCAACTACACGCCTCGTCGAGCACCCCGTGTACTTCGTCAGCACCGTGCTAAGGGACGCGCGCGAGCGCTACCCCATGCAGCAGAAGCTCCTCCTCGCGCTCCTCATCGCCTCCAGGAAGCTGCGTCACTACTTCCAGGGTCATCCCATCAAGGTCGTTTCTTCCTACCCCTTGGAGCAAGTTCTGCGCAGCCCCAACGCCACCGGCCACGTCGCCGAATGGAACATCAAGCTGCAAGCCTTCCAGCTGGAATTCTCCACCAACAGAGTCATCAAAGGCGCGGCTCTGGCCGACTTCGTGGCAGAGTGGATGGACACGTACGAGGAGGAGCCTCGTGAGGCCCAGTCCCTTCTGCCTGGGGACGAGGCGCCTGGCGGTTGGACCATGCACTTCGACGGCGCCTTCTCCCGACAGGGCGCGGGGGCTGGGGTCATGCTCACCTCGCCGATAGGGGACATTCTCTACTACGCCGTACAGCTCTGCTTCAGGCACACCGACAAGGTCTTCAACAACATCGCAGAGTATGAGGGCCTCATCGTGGGCCTCAAGGCCGCATTCGCCCTGGGCATCAAACGTCTAACCATCAAGGGCGATTCGCAACTTCTCGTCAACTTCTCCAACAAAAGCTACAAGCCCAAGGACGAGCACATGGCCGCCTACCTGGAAGAGGTACAGAAACTTGAGAAGCATTTTCTTGGCCTGGAGCTGCAGCATGTCCCCCGTAGCGGCAACAAAGAAGCCGACGACATCGCTAAACGAGCATCTCGCCACGAGCCTCAGAGCCCCGGCGTCTTCGAGGAAAGGCTCCTCAAGCCATCAGCCGCACCTCTTGCCGCAAGCACGGCGCTCCTTCGCGAAGAGCTCCCGCCCGCACCACCCACGGGCGCGCCAGACTGCGGCCCGGCCTCAGGAGCCCGCCTGCTGCTGGCGCTGGAGCCTCAATCGGATAGCTGGGCCACGGAGTTCAACGCTTACTTGCTTCGCGGCACCCTCCCGGAGAAAGACTCAGAAGTAGAGCGCGTGGCCCGGCAGGCCACCGCTTACTGCCTACAAGATGGCGAGCTGTACCGCAGGCGCCTCAATGGTGTCTCGCTGCGGTGCATCTCTGAAGAACAAGGGTGCGAGTTGCTCGCTGATACCCATGGAGGAGACTGCAGCCACCACTCCTCATCATGCACCCTCGTCGGCAAGGTGTTCCACAGCGGCCTCTACTGGCCCACTGCGCTGCGTGATGCTACCACGCTGGTCCAAGCCTGCGAGGCCTGCCAATTCCACGCCAAGCAGATCCACCAACCGGCGCAGGGCCTTCAGACGATTCCCTTCTCATGGCCCTTCTGGTCTGGGGGCTCGATATCCTGGGGCCCTTCCCTCGCGCGGCTGGTGGTTACCGCTACCTCTACTTCGCCATCGACAAGTTCACCAAGTGGGCAGAAGTCGAGCCGGTGCGCACCATCTCGGCAGGCTCTGCCGTCAAGTTCATCAAGGGCCTCATGAGCCACTTTGGAGTTCCCAACCGCATCATCACCGACAATGGCTCCCAGTTCACAAGCGGCCTATTCAAGTCCTACTATGCCAGCCTCGGCACACAGATCTGCTATGCCTCGGTGGCGCACCCACGAAGTAATGGCCAGGCCGAGCGTGCCAACGCCGAGGTCCTCAAGGGCCTCAAAACAAGGAGCTTCAAGAAGAAACTCGAGAATTGCGGCAAGGGCTGGCTCGACGAGCTGCAATCCGTGTTGTGGTCTATCCGCACAACGGCAAGCAAGCCTACCGGCGAGACCCCCTTCTTCCTCGTCTACGGCGTTGAGGCGGTCCTCCCACTGGAGCTTAAGCACGGCTCCCCGCGAGTCCTTGCCTTCGACGAGGCGCGTCAGGACGGCTCGCAGGAGACCGATCTGCTGCTCCTCGAGGAGGGCCGCTGTTAGGCCGCCCTTCACGCCGCGAGGTACCAGCAGGCCTTGCGTCTCTACCACAGCCGTAGCATCCGCCCTCGCACTCTCGAAGTTGGCGACCTCGTCCTGCGCAGAATCCTCTCCAGAGAGGGGCTCCACAAACTCTCACCTATGTGGGAAGGCCCTTTCAGGGTTACTCATGTCTCTAGGCCCGGCTCAGCCCGGCTGGAGACGGAGGACGGAGTTCCTGTGCCTAACGCCTGGAACATCCAACACCTCCACAAGTTCTACCCATGACCCTTATGCGTACGAATGAAATGGGGCTGTACACACCCCGGAGCCTCTCATTGCGTTCGCCTGATGGGCCCGCGAGAGCTCCCACCCACGCCCAAGTGGAAGCCCCATGCTCCGTGCTGGCGGAACGATCGACCCGCGATCATACCCACACCCCTGTGGAAGCCCCATGCTCCGCGCTTGCGGAACAATCAATTGAGGGCGCCCCATGGGCTGCACCAACCTCAAGCTGACCCGTGCCGGACACGGCAGCACTCTTTTTCTCATTTCGATGTGTAACTGAGGGTGCCCCACGGGTTGCACCAACCTCAAGCTGACCCGTGCCAGACACGGCAGCCGCATCTTGTTTTACTTATGTAATGGGTTGCTATCTTACTTCAGTAAAGTTCAGTTTCTTACATGGCGTTTTGTTTTGTCCTTGCCTCACGAGCCTCGCGCTCTCACGACGTCCCTCATGAGCCTTATGCGAGTGGGGGCTGGACGCGGTGTCTGCGCTCGGGTCAGTCCCAGCAGTGCTGAAAAACCCAAGCAACCGGGCTCTGGCTCGCGGGCCTGCTCCCGTGCACGCCACCCCACCAAGGTTCTTGGTGTCTTGTCTCCTTGCGTAATGCCCATGAGCGAATCGACGAGCGTGCGCTGCTCTCCTGTCGTTTAGTACTCTGCATACAGCTATCTCAGGAGCAGGTTCCCTGAAAGCCCTCATGAGGATGCCTCGTGAGGTGGCCCCCTCAGCGCCTTAGAAAGCCAGCAGGCCCCGCTCGGGAGCTAACCCTCGGCGGCCGTCTCAGCAGGAGATCTCGCGAGCGAAACCCTCACGAGGCGCACCCTACGAGAGATGGCCCGCCAGACACTACCTTGTACAAAGCTAAGTCTCCCGCTCATGAGCCGCCCTCGCCGTCTCTCAAGACTTCCCCTCTGGCAGCCTCACGAGCGCCAGCGTTTCTCTTGGCGCAAGCCGCTTGCGCGTCAAAGGGGGGCTCCCTGAGCATCGCGCCTCAGGAGCCCTAGCTAGCTCCCGGTACCCCTCACCTCCTGGCCTTGTCTAGGCATCGCGACCTGACATACCAGCAATGGCTATGGCCCGCTCGGGGGCTAGGTCCTGACGACGCAGAACATCATGGCAAGCAAAAAGAGCAAAACAGGCCTTAAGAGAAAAGCTTTGCGAGGGCACAAGCATTCATTACAGCAAATCATAAAGTACTTAAACACTGAGGCATCGTCTTCACGCCCCCACGGGGCCACATCAATCTAATGCAGGGTGACGAAGGGAAAAGGACACTAGGAACTCGTGCCGTCATCGTCGTCGCAGGCGCCGTCGTCGCCGCCAGAGCTCTCGCCGCTGCCGCAGGAGTACTTCCCAAGCAACGCATCCATGTGGCCTTCTACCGCCTTTGTGAGGCCATCGCGAAGCTCCTCGGGGACGGGGGCTATCTCCTTGTCAAAGTCGAAGTTGGGATCGGTGTGAAGGAGGTGGCCGAAGATGCGAGTCGCCGCCAGGGAGAAGAGGCCGCGACACTCCTCCTCCAAGATGCCGTCCACCTCCTTGGCCCCATCCTCAAGCCGTTCCACGAGCTTGGTGGAGAAGTCGACGTAGTCGGTGTCGCGGGACTTGCGGAGGGCTCCAAGCCTCCCCTGGCCGATGAAGTTCAGGGCGTCGCGGGCGCGGAGCTCGAGGGAGAGAAGCGTCTTGGCGCGTTCACGCTGCTGCTCCTGTTCCTGATCAGCCTCACCTCCGGCTTGCTCGGCCGTGCTGGCAGCGCCCCCCAATTGGAGACAAAGGGAGGACGGCTCGGCCGCGGCGCCGGAGCTGGGCTGCAGTGCGGCCCCCCGGTGGGTCTCCGCCCCGGCGAGTGCCGCCTTGAGCTCAGTGATCTCCTGCCGGAACCGCTCATGCTCCGTCTCGAAGGCGTCCCTCTACTGCGCCAGCGCCTTATCGTGCTCCTTGGCAAGCGCCAGGCGTGCTTCCGCTACCTTCGCATCAGCATCCTCCTGAGCCTTCTTCTCCTTAGCCTCCAGCTGGGCGTTGGCCTCGGTGACACGCTTCGTGTGAGCCTCCTAGGCATCGGCCAGCTGGCGCCCCAGCGTCTCCAGGCGCTCCTTCTCCGTGGCCTGCTCGGTCGCCATCTTCTCAAGGCCTCCCGTGTGAGTCTCGAGGCCCGCTTCGCGGGCCGCAAGCTCCTTCTCGCGAGTGGCGAGGGCGCTTTCTCGCGCAAGGAGCGACTGCGCCTGCTCGGCATGTTGGTCCTGGAACTCCTTCAAGCGGGCCTCCGCCTCTTCGCGGTGCGCGACGGCCACTTCGGCCTCCCGGAGGGCACTCACACGAACCCCCTCCACTTCGGCGGCGTCCTTCTCGCCCTGTGCATGAGCGCGTTCATTCTGGCGTCGAGCCATTTCGACGGCGACGCTGAGCCGGCGCCACCCGTCAGCAAGCTTCAGGCGTTCCTCGGCAAGGTGCGTCTCCACACCCTGGAAGTCCGTCCTGTGCCGAGTGAGCATGGCCCTGGCATCGCGCAAGGCTTCGGGCCTGAGCAGGGTGTGGCCGCTCACGAGGGCCAGAGGCCAGTCCGGGTCGGGCACTCTGACACTCTCCGCCGCCGCAGTGAGGGAGGACTCGGCGCCGCTTGCCTGGAGCGGTGGGTTCGCCAGGCGACCCCCGCATTCGGCTGCGGCGGCACGCTGTGGGGGCTCGCCATGCCCATGACGGTGCACCCCACAACTCCTCCCCCCACGCTTAGGGAGGCCCCCGGCGGGGGGGGGGGGGGGGGGGGGGGGGTGGGCGTCTCGACCGCCCCCGTCGCCACTCCTTTCCTTGCGGCAGGGTCAAGGGGGAGAGCGTCCTCGCCTCCTGAGGCTTCCTTCCGAGGCTCCTCCGTCTCGGCTTCGCGAGGCACGCCCACATGCGACTCCGGAGGAACGACCGTCTCCTCCTCGACTTCCATGCGCCCCGCCTCGGTGTCGGGATGGTGGGTGGCCTCTCCATGCCCCCCGGCACCCATGGCGGGCACCGATGTCCCCTGCGGGCTGGGGGTCACCTTCGCCTTCGTCGTCTTCTTCTTCTTCTTCTTCTTCTTCTGATCCCCGGCGGACCTCCTGCGTGAATGGTGGCTCAGCCCCAATCCCGGACGAAGAGCATGGACTAGGAATGCCTGGAGGAGGCGGGGGACTTACTCGTCACTGACATGCCACTTCCTCTTCTTCTCCCCCTTGGGGGGCAGGCCGTCGCTGCCACCATCAGGCATTTCCCCAGCACCGCCGCTCGGGACCCCGGGGTGTGTCGCGGTACACCCAGGCGTGTCGTCGCCCGCCTCGGGGCCCTGGGAGGTTTCAGCCTCATGATGGGCCTCAGGTGTTGCGGGCTCGACCAACCCCTGGCCGAGAGCCCCCTCCTCCACGGGCGGATCGCTCTCGGCGTCATCATCCTCGAGCTCGCAAAGGAGCTGACGGCGGGTGCGTGGTGGCGCCCGATTGGCGTCCTCCTCTGTGGCCTCCTCCAAATCCTCGCCGCTGCTGCTGCCTCCCGAGTCCACCTCCACCACGAGGGGGTTATCGCGGGGCCCGACGTGGCCCTCCGGCACGAGGCCCCACTGGTCGAAGAGGGGCATCTCCTCCACCAGCTCCGCCTTCTCCTTGTAGCGGAAAAGCGGGAGTGCCCCCTCTGGCAATTCCGTGGCAGGGGTGCTGAGCAGAGTCGCCAAGGCCCCGTCCAGCACATCTGGCCCCAGGCTGCCCGGGTTTAGCCTCATGGCGTCGCCCGCGCCGGTGTACTCCCACACAGGGTGCGAGTGCTGCTGAAGTGGCGCGATGCGCCGCCGCAGGTATTCCCTGACGACCGTCGCCCCCGATAGCTTTGCGGCCCGGTGCGCGGCCACCCGCTCCAAGACGGGCTCCATCCTCGGGTCAGCAAGCTTCTTGTACCCCCATACAGAGATCTTCTCGGCCGGATCCGTTGGGATCATCAGGAGCCGGCTGGTCTGGTGCGCATCCATGTAGACCCAGCGCTGCTGATAGCCCTCCACCTTCTTCGCAACCCTTAGGTTGATAATGCTGTTCTCCATTCCCTTGACGGTGAGGAATGATACGCATCCAGAGCACTAGTCTGCTATAGTTAGCCGCAAGCAGAAGAAGTGGGGGAAGAGCGCCACCGAAGGCATCACACCTACGAAAGCCTCGCAGTAAAAGGCAAACATGGCCAGGAGGAGAATGGAGTTGGGTTGAAGATGGAGGGTGTGGATCTGATAGTGGGAGAGAATGGCGTAGAAGAAGTCCGAGAATGGCGGCACCAACCCAGCATATACGCTGTGGAGGAAGAAGGGGTAGGCCGTCGCCCCCAGATCGCGCTGCGCGCGTGACCCCGGCCAGATCTGGGTCACCTGGTTCTCGCTCTGATTGCCGGCCACAAACGGGAGCACCTTGTCCAAGCCCTCACCGTCGACGATGGTGGAACGCTGCAGCGCTGCCCCGAGGATGGGTGCGCTTGGGGACGGGGCCGCTGCCTTTCCCCTCTTGCCGGCGGACGCCATCTGCGCGGTGGAGGCGCGGATTGAGGAGCGAGAAGGGGCGGAGCTCGGAGAGGGGGTCGCGAGGATCTGCGTGCGAGAAGGCAAGCCCAAGGAGTTGGAATGTGTGAAGGAAGGCAATGATGGCCTCGCGTCGCCCGCGGCAGGTTTTATGTCAGCGCAGGCGGTTACCGAGGTGTCGTGGGAGAAGTGGGGGTGTCCCCCATCACATCGTGCGCCACGCGTGGCGCCTGGCCGCAGGCAGTTAGGGCCCATGCTGTTTCACCCCCCAGTAGGCGGGAATGTGCGCGCCGCAGGCCTGGGGGCTACTGTCGGGCCCATGGAACCCAGGGTATCCAGACCCGTCTGCCTTTGGCCAGGGCGCAACGCCTGGCGTGGGCCCAGCAGGCCGTCACCACCAAGCACCTCACCAGGACACTTCATGAGGCCTTGGCCTCCTGAGACCCCTCCTCAGGAAGTGGCGAGCAAGGCTCGGCATCCTCACCAACGGCCTCGGGAGGCCCTCTCGCGAGGCGGCCTCCCGAAGTGGCCTCCCGAGGCCTCCTCCCGAAGGCGCCCAAGACGAAGGCCATTCAGCACGGCCGCGCGGTCTGGGGCCCATCACGTGGGTGACGTGCGTGGTGACGAGCGGCGACAGAGGCTGCACCAGCAGGCGCGGATGAGGATGGTTTCCTTTTTTGCGTTAAGGGAGCAGGGCCAGCTATCTACTCCCCAAAGCAACCCCAAAGGTTGCCCGATCGACGAGGGAAGACCAAGACGGCGGGCGCGCAGGGCGGAGGTCATCACCGAGCCCACCGACACGTCATGGATCATGCTTTGGCAGGCGAAGACCGCCTTTAGTCAGGACAGCCTGAGCGCATGTCCCCTTTCAAACCGCCAAGTGTGGCAACCCTTCCCGCCTAAGTTTCCAGGGGGAAGAGGACCAAGGCTGGTATAAAGGACAGTGCGGCCATTGTAGGGAGGAAGGATCTGGACCTGTTCTTCCTCCTCCTCCACCTTGTACGCAAGAACTCTCTTGCCCACTACAATCCCAACCACAAGCAGGAGTAGGGTTTTACACCGCAAGGTGGCCCGAACCTGGGTAACCGCTGAGTCCACGGTCCGTTCCTCGCTAGCACACTCTCGCCGTAGCCTCGCCGTAGTTCAGCCGTGGCAGGAGACAAAGCGGTAGGAATGAACTCACCCCAGTGTTCGAACCTTTGGGTCCCCGGAGCCCGACTTCCGACATTCACCTCTCTATGTTTCCAATATGATAAAATTGCAAGAAACTGCTTATGTTATGTATCGGCCTTTACTTGATGTGCATGAATTGTTTTTTATGACATGCCGGTGCATAGGAAGAGAGTTAGACTTCGTTGTTACATGATATATATTACTTTGTGTTCACTACTAAATTACAAATCATTGTTAATTAAAATTTGCTTTGATATACCTTGGGATCCGGGTGGATCGATTACTTGAGCACTTTATGCCTAGCTTAATGGCTTTAAAGAAAGCGCTGCCTAGGAGACAACCCGGATGTTTTAACGAGTCATTTTATTTCTGTTGTGTGCTTTTAAAAAGTTTAAAAACAAAAAAATATAGAGGGGAACCTAAAACTTTTCAAAAAGAAAAGTGAAAGTGAGAAAGATGAGCATCGTTGAAGTGGGAGCTAGCCTTGAACTTTGTTCATGCCCATGAAAACTTTGTGAATCTTGAATTACAGAAAATTTTCAACAAAAATAATTATCCCCTTGTACAAATCCATTGTATTATAAAAATAATGTGCCAAGATTTACCTTTAGGATGTTTAAATTGCTTGTTTGGTGTGTGCGGTGCAAAAACAGAAACTTTTGCTGTAGTGCCTGAATTTACATTTTTTACTGGAATGTGAAAAAATTCTGAAATTTTTACACAGTACTTCTATGAATTTTTTTTATTTGTTCCTAATTTTTCAGAATTTTTTGAGTTACATAAGTATATGTACCATCTCCATCTTTATAGACTGTCCTGTTTTCACAGATTGCTGTTATAGTTTCGTTATTTGCGTATGTTTGAAATCTTGTTGAGCCCCGTTGACTTGGGAGCCATAGAATTGTGATATAATACAGTGGGTAATGTTTGATTATAACTATACAATAATGTTATGGCAGGACATGATGGGATTTGATGTTATATGTACTAACCCCGCTAATAAAAAGTTTGGTTAAGTTTTGTGTGGATGAAGTGTTCGAAGATCGAGGTGGTATCGATATGAGGAGAATAAGGAGAGGCAAGAGTTCAAGCTTGGGTATGCCCAAGGCACCCCAAGTAAATACTCAAGTAGACTCAAGCATCTAAGCTTGGGGATGCCCCGAAAGGCATCCCATCTTTCTTCAACAAGTATCGGTATGTTTCGGTTTTTGTTTTGTTCACATGATATGCGTAAATTCTTGGAGCGTCGTGTGCCTTTTTATTTTTCTTTTAGTGATGCACCATGCTAGTATGCGATGGTCCTTGGTTGATTTATAGAATGCTCTTTGCACTTCACTTATATCTTTTGAAGTATGGCTTTATAGAATGCTTCATGTGCTTCACTTATATCATTTGAAGTTTGGATGCCTGTTTCTCTACATATATAAAACCGTTATTTGTAGAATGCTATTTTTCTTCACTTATATTTATTAGAGTGTAATATTTTGTAGAAATAATTAAACTCTCATGCTTCACTTATATATATTTAGAGAGTCAACAGGAATTGGTCATTCACATGGTTAGTCATAAAATCCTACATAAAACTTGTAGATCACTAAATATGATAAGTTTGATTCCTTGCAATAGTTTTGCAATATTAAGATTGTAATATGTGGGAGGTACTAGTGAATGATTGTAGTTTAGTAAGAATATTGGTGTTAAGGTTTGTGATTCCCGAAGCATGCACGTATAGTCTTTAGTTATGCTAAGAAGTTGGAGCATGATTTATTATTGTCTTCCTCTGCGTGGAGGTCGGGGGCGCGCGATGGTTAACTCCTACCAACCTCCCCCCTAGGGGCATGCGTAGTAGTACTTTGCTTCGAGGGCTAATAAACTTTCGCAATAAGTATGTGAGTTCTTTATGACTAATGTGAGTCCATGGATTATACGCACTCTCACCTTTCCGCAATTTGCTAGCCTCTTCGGTACCGTGCATCACCCTTTCTCACCTCGAGAGTTGGTGCAAACTTTGCCGGTGCATCGAAACCCCGTGATGTGATACGCTCTATCACACATAAGCCTCCTTATATCTTCCTCAAAACAGCCACCATACCTACCTATTATGGCATTTCCATAGCCATTCCGAGATATATTGCCATGCAACTTCCATCATCATCATATACATGACTTGAGCATTCATTGTCATATTGCTTTGCATGATCATAAGATAGCTAGCATGATATTTGCATGGCTTGTCCATTTTTTGATATCTCTGCTACGCTAGATCATTGCACATCCTGGTACACTGCCAGAGGTATTCATATAGAGTCATATTGTTCTAGTATCGAGTTGTAATTTTTCGAGTTCTAAGTAAATAAAAGTGTGATGATCATCATTATTCATTATTAGAGCATTGTCCCAGTGAGGAAAGGATGATAGAGACTATGATTCCCCCACAAGTCGGGATGAGACTTCGGACAAAAAAGGGCCAAAAAGAGCCCAAGAAAAAAAAGAAAAAAAGAGAAAACAAAAAAAATGAAAATGAGAGAAAAAGAGAGAAGGGGTAATGTTACTATCCTTTCCACACTTTTTCTTCAAAATAGCACCATGTTTTTTCATATAGAGAGTCTCCTATGTTGTCACTTTCATATACTAGTGGGAATTTTTCATTATAGAACTTGGCCTGTATATTCCGATGATGGGCTTCCTCAAATGCCCGAGGTCTTCGAGCAAGCAAGTTGGATGCACACCCACTTAGTTTCATGCTGAGCCTTCATACACTTATAGCTCTTAGTGCGTCCGTTGCATGGCAATCCCTACTCCTCGCGTTGATATCAATTGATGGGCATCTCCATAGCCCATTGATGAGCCGCGTCGATGTGAGACTTTCTTCCTTTTTGCCTTCTCCATATTAATCTCTACCATCGTATTCTATTCCACCCATAGTGCTATGTCCATGGCTCACGCTCATGTATTGCGTGGGAGTTGAAAAAGCTGAAGCGTGTTAAAAAGTAATAACCAATTGCTCGGCTGACATCGGGGTTGTACATGATTTATATTTTGTGTTAATAAGATGGAGCATGACAAGGCTATATGATTTTGTAGGGATAACGTTCTTTAGCATTTTTATTTTGAAAGGCGTGATTGTTTGTTGGTATGCCTGAGTATTGATGTTTTATATCAAATTATAGACTATTGCTTTGAATCACTTGTGTCTAATATTCATGCCATGATTAGATTACATGATCAAGATTATGCTAGGTAGCATTCCACATCAAAAATTACCTTTTTTATCATTTACCTACTAGAGGACGAGCAGGAATTAAGCTTGGGGATGCTGATACGTCTTCATTGTATCTATAATTTTTGATTGTTTCATGCCAATATTATACAACTTTCACATATTTTTGGCAACATTTTATATTATTTTTGGGACTATCATATTGATCCAGTGCCAAGTGCCAATTTTTGTTTTCTGCTTGTTTTTTGTTTCATAGAAACTCCATATCAAATGAAGTCCAAATGCAATAAAATTTTATGGAGAATTATTTTGGAATATATGTGATTTTTGGGAGGTGGAGTCAACTCAAACGGAGGCCCACAGCCTCCACAAGCCACCTTGGCGCGCCACCCCCCTGGCCGCGCGGTGGTACCTCGTGGGCACACCGTAAGTCGGTTGGGGCTCTTCTTCAGCCGCAAGGAAGCTTATATCGACAAAAAAATTGTGTTAAAATTTCAGCGCAATCGGAGTTACGGATCTCCGGATATTTAAGAAACGGTTAAAGGCCAGAAAAGGGGGACGCGAAATAGAAGAGAAACAGAGAGAGAGAGATCCAATCTCGGAGGGGCTCCTCCCCTCTGGGAGCCATGGCAGCCATGGACCAGAGGGGGAACTCTCCTTCCATCTAGTGGGGAGACCAAGGAAGAATAATAAGCAGGGGGCTCTCTCCCCCTCTCTCCCGGTGGTGCCGGAACGCCGCCGGGGCAATCATCGTGACGGCGATCTACACCAACAACTTCGCCGCCGTCAACACCAACTCTCTCCCCCTCTATGCAGTGGTGTAACCTCTCTATTCCTGCTATAATTCTCTACTTGAACATGGTGCTTAATGCTAGATATTATTATCCAATGATGTGTTGCCATCCTATGATGTTTGAGTAGATTCGTTTTGTCCTATGGGTTGATTGATGATCATGATTGGTTTGAGTTGTATGTTTTATTTTGGTGCTGTCCTATGGTGCCCTCTGTGTCGCGCAAGCATGAGGGGTACCCACTGTAGGGTTTGCAATACGTTCATAATTCTCTTATGGTGGGCGGCTAGAGTGACAGAAGCTTACACCCGAGTAAGGGGGTTGTTGCGTATGGGAGTAAAGAGGACTTGTTACTTAATGCTATGGTTGGGTTTTACCTTAATGATCTTTGGTAGTTGCGGATGCTTGCTAGAGTTCCAATCATAAGTGCATATGATCCAAGTACGGAAAGTATGTTGGCTCATGCCTCTCCCTCATATAAAATTGCAATAATGATTACCGGTCTAGTTATCGATTGCCTAGGGACAAATCATTTTCTTGTGATACAAAAGCTTTCTACTAAACAACTAGCTTTTATTATCTTGCAAATTACTCGTAGTTTTATTCTTGCAAATTACTCCTAGTTTTATTCTTGCAAAGTAGTTCTAGCATTACCTACAAAGTACTTCTAGTTTCATACTTGTTCTAGGTAAAGCGAACATTAATTGTGCGTAGAGTTGTATCGGTGGTCGATAGAACTTGAAGGGAATATTAATTCTACCTTTAGCTCCTCGTTGGGTTCGACACTCTTATTTATCGAAAAAGCTACAATTGATCCCCTATACTTGTGGGTTATCACAGCCCTGTGCACTTGGAGGTCATCAAGCATTTTCTAGCGCCGTTGCCAGGGAGCATAGTGCTTGGTTATTACTTACCCGCTCGCACATAGTTTATTTTGTTTGTTGTTATTTATCTTACTGTATTTCCTTTAATCCAAAAATACCAAAAATATGTCTTGCCCTGAGATGTCTTCTACAGATGCTGCAATAGCACAAATCGAGAAGAGAGGAATGACGTATGCACATTACAGGTTTTCTTTTAAAGGTATTGATGTGGAGAAAAAATTGGAGACATTGGATTACTTCGCTGAAGGTATATTTAAATTCCCCACTTTTGTGATTATTGCAAGTCCAATGAACATATGAGCTTTAGTTGCAAGATCCACCCTTGCCTTATTATATCGTCACACAATCGTGATGATTATCCTTTTGATTATGTTGAATCGATTGAGGAGCAAGTACTATTTCTTAGAACACCTGAACTTATGATAACAGTAAAAGAGCTTACTCCATATTATCCAGAGGTTTCTGATTATAAGGAGTCCTTGGAGATTATCCATAACTTTTGCATTACTAATAATTTTAATAGAAATACTTGTTTCATGTAATATGAGAAGCAGTTCACCGCGATCTCCCAAGGCTCTCAATTGTAGGAAAGTAACCTCTTGAAAGAAATCGAGGAAATACTCGAGCGGTGGAAGAAAAATGCGCTGGAAGCTACCTTCCAGGAAGTATGTCTAGGAGATAAGAAAGAAAATGAACATGGAGATGAAGGAGGGAAAGGCCGCCTTCCGACAACTCCTACTAATCATGGTAACTTCCTAGACACAATTAATGCCCAGCTCGATGATCATTTATCATATCTACGTTCATGGAACCTATTGAAACAATGCTTGAATGTTCTCCTCCAGGGGATATTATGAGAGTTGATGTTTCAAAGTTATTTATTGTGCCTGAACTAGATATTGCCATTGTTCCCGATGTGCCTTCAATGATTCCTTTTGATGAAACGCCAATTGGCATTCGCCTTAAGGATGAGATAGCACAAAAGGAGGGTGAGTTGCTTGCATTACGAGAAATATCAAAAAGTGATGCAACCACCGTGGTGGCTGATCACTCCTTGTTACCTGTGGATTTGTCGATATTGGACAAACCCCAAATTGCATATTCAGAAATTGATCTTGATGAAATATGGGCTGATTTTTTGTAGGCTCTCCATAGACATCCTTTGGAGAGTAAATTGCAAAGTCTTATAGATGATGATACCTTGATATTGAATTTGCAAATTTGGATACTAACATATATACCCAGGTACACGCAAGATGAAGAAGAAGGTTATGACTTCCTGATAGCTCCATATCCTCTCGATTATAAAAGTGTTGTCAAATTGCAGCTACTAACCTTGCAGGCATCTCCACTGAACCGAATGCATCGGTAATCGCCCAGAAGCGAGTATGAATTTACATATATGATGCCGATGCACTAGAAGAGAGTACGACTCTGACCGAGCCCTGCTATGAGGTGCTCCAAACCCTGGTCGGAGTCTGGTCTCACACTCTGGGTTGATATCCCTTGCGATCCGGGTGAATGACCTTAAGGAGCACCAAAGCCTAGCTATATGGCTATAAAGAAAGCACCACCTGGGAGGTAACCTGGAAGTCCGTAGGTGTCTTTCTTAGTTTTGTGTCTTGAGTCTAGATGCATTCATGATTGCATTGCCACTTTTATTTTATTTTGAGTAGTTGCAATAGTTTTCATTGGTAAAATGTCTAGCATGTCGGTAGCCTATATTTTGCTTCATACCTCCTCCTACTTTTATTGCAATTTTGCTATGTGCCTAACGCGAGGAGGGGGCACAAAAAGTTTCGTGCAGTTCTGCAGCTTCAGGAGAAAAGATGGCGTTTCATACGACCGTCCTAGTCATAATAGCGCCCGTATGAGCTCGTGGTCGTGAGCAAGAAGTGGACCAGAGCAAAACACAACCTACCATATGGGCGCTCGCGCTCGTACGCGCGATCGTATCACCTGGCGACCACAACGAGCATCTCCGCAGAGCGAACGACGTCGTTCTATACGACCGCAACTGGTCGTTTGAGCGCCCGTATAAAGGCAATAACACCTCCAATTGATTCATTTTCGACGTCTGAGGTCGAAGAGGTGTTTTCTAACCGATTATTTTCTTTATTATTACTGTTAATTACCTCTAAAACTCCGTAGCCAATAATTCTCTTTAGCAACTACATTTCCTTTTATTTTTCTTTACCGGTTGGGTATACGAATTCCATTCGTATACCGAATCGATGTTTTTATTTCATGTGCTATTTTCGCAGGGGCTTGGATCTTATGTGGTGACGTGTACGGTATGGTGCCAACCGTATAAAATACCCACACAAGCCACTTGGTTGCTTCATCATGACGAACTTCACCAACAAGTGCCCAGTAATGTTTTCCAATATGAACCTCGCTCAAATAAAAGTTGCTTAGTATTGAGTTTCTCACCTTAAGTGTGGATCTCCCTATTTAATTAGGCACCTAGGAGCTCCACACTTGTGTCTACATTTTGTCTCACTCACACTTCATCAAAATCTAGGAGTACTTAAGACTTCTAGACATAGTTTATTAACTTAAGCGTGGTGCTTAGGCTGATGAACCGATCATTGTGAGGCATATGTTTTATCACTTGTGTTGCTAACCCTTTGTGCTACAAAAAAAATGAAAAAACACAAAATCACAAAAATATTTCATTTTCTTTTTAGTTTTTTTTCAGCAGGTTCTATTGGAGGGTAGACACCGGACCACAACAAGGAAATCCATTGAGGCAAGGTCCATGTCTATTAGAAGAGAGGACCTATGCACCTCAACGGTAAAAGTTTCTAACCCTTTCTTTAACATAAGCTTGGCGAGGTAACCACTTCTCGCGTTGTCTTTTAATAACTACACTTTCTCTTTACTTTCGTAATTTTCCCTAATTTAGTTCTAAGCGTGGGGAGGTTACTTTTGCATGTGTAGTGTCTTGTGCAATGCTCTTAATCATATGGTTTTTGTGCATTAGTGTGTCCCGCTATTTTGAAATGCTTGCTTTGCACTTGTTTGACTTAACTTGTGGGAATCATGTTATCTTCTGAAAAACATTGCCATGTTATTTTATCAAAAACCCAATAAAGGAGTCCATTGAACTGTTGCCTTTCTTTCACCTAATTACTTAAGTTGGGGACTCTAGTGATGGCTTGATTAGCGATTGAATGATTGTAGAGGCTTTTTGCTGATGAACCCAACATCTTTGGTTGATCTGGGACACGCAACGGTGTTTATCTCCGCCAAACTATCCCCTCAGGGTACTTATCTTTTGAGTCTTATGCAACATGACACGGCGATACTCTTGCATAGTGTTTGAGTTCTTTTTGACTAAAGCAAGTTCAAAGCTTTTTTGCACTTCCGTTCATCTTTTATTTGCTAGCCTCTACGGTACCGTGCATTGCCCACTCTCACATTAGGACTTGGAGCAAAGTTCGTAGGTACATCCAAACCCGTGGGAGGACTTTCTCTTGTTCTCCTACACATAAAACACCTCATCTCCGCAAAACAGCCACCATACCTACCTACATGGCATTTTCATAGCCATTCCGAGCATATCGCCATGCACTACCATCAAATTACATTACATTATTAGACACATGTTTTCATTTTCCTTGCATGATCATAGTATGGCTAGCTTGATATTTTCATGGCTTGTCCGTTTTTTGATATATATGCTATGCTGGATCATTGCACATACTGGTACACTGCCAGAGGCATTCATCATATAGAGTTTCTCTCATGTTTTCAATTTTGAGTTATGATTACATTCAATTGAAGTGAGTCATTGTCAAGTGTATTGTTCATCCTTGTAAGGTGTTGCTCTTAAAAAGAGAGAGAGAGAGAGACCAAATAAAATATGCACCACGAAGGTGCCACAAAAAGAAAATAAAAAGAGAAAGAAAAAATAAAGAAAAAATAGAAAAAGGAGAGGAAGAGAGAAGGAGCAACACCATTATCCTTTTTAGTATACACTTATGCTTTAAAGTAGCACCGCTTCATGCATTTTCAAGTAAAGAGTTTCATGAGCTTCATGTTTCATACTAGTGGGGAACCTACACTATAGAATTTGGCTTGTATATTCCGATGATGAGCAACCTCAAAAGCTCAAGGTCTTCATGAGCAAGCAAATTGGATGCACCCCCACTTAGTCCATAGGAGAGCTTTCACATATTCATAGCTCTATGTGCATCCTAGTTGCATGGCGATCACTACTCCTTGCGTTGACATCGATCATAAGGCCTTCTCCATTGCCTAGTGGTCAGCTGCATTGATACAAGACTTTCTATGTTTTTGACTTCTCAAAACCCCAACCATTTTCTATTTTCCCCTTAAGTGCGAGGCATAGGCTTGCGCTCAGTGCTGCATAGGTAGTTGAGCGGTTTAATAACGCAGATATATGATCTTGCTATTGTACCTGGTATGCCTCGGGTTAGTGTTTTTGTAGCGATCGCTCATGCATGATCTCTTTTGTCTACGATAGTTATTGTTGTGTTCCTAACATAATATTGACCTTCTCTCTAAACCTTTGCAATGGGAATTTGGGCTCCACAAAAATATTTTCCTCTTTCTCAACCTCCATGGCAATGGAACTAGGAGGATAACTTGTACTACTTCCTTGCTGGTTAACTTTTGCATGCTTGCACGATGAACATGGATATCACTTTTGGGGTTTGGTTCAATGTATGCTTTAGAGTTGGTAGCAATGAGCTTTTGGTAGACAACCTTCTTACTCAAGGAAGAGCAAGGTTTAAGTGTGGGGAGGTTGATAGCTCTATATTTTATGCATTTTTAGAGCTCATTTGTTGCAAGTTCTCTTCATATATCAAGTCCCACTGAACCAAATAGTTGCCCATTATGTATGATTACTGGTTTTTGCACTTATCATTTTGAGCATTGCATATTTAGTATTTTATTTGGTTTTTATTAGTTTTCTTTGTTTTCTTGTGTCTGCAGGTGTTTTGGAGACACCTAGGACCAAGCACGATCAAAGGACCAAGTATGGGTTCGATACGGAGTCAGCCAGGGGGCAGACTTAGCCATTTCGAAGGTCGGAAAAAGCCATTTTTCCAAATTTCTCCAAATCAAGATCTAAGACCAGAAATGGATCGGCGTTGTTCATACGAATCCAACGAGCCCAAGAACGTCAAATTGTGAGTTCGTATGAAGAAATGGCAACCGTTTTACCGGAGGAGGTTAGATCAAAAGACGGCCTTTCATGCGACCCCGCGCGATCATTTTGGCGGTCGTATGACATGCACACAGCTCCAGAAGTTGCCCTTCCAGACGGGATTTTCACTGATTTTGTCCCCATTCGATCCCACGGGATCCTTGGCTCGTAAAGAAGAGATTGAGAGAGGATAAGGCTCATCTTGAGCTCTTGGATGAAGCCCGTCAAGGGAGGAGACTAGTAGGCTCCTTATATATGTCATCCTCAACCCTAAACGCCGCCATCTCACGCCATACATCTCATTCATCCACGACCCATCTCCATCGCTTCTCCACACCTGAGAAGAAGGGACAACGCCAAGAGAAGAAGGAGGAGGCTCCACCACCATGAGCACCGGCCTTCGGGCCAGTGCCCTCGCGCCGGCGCCGCCACCACTGGTGGCGCCCCCATCTGCATCACCACCGGCATGGCCACCATCACCACCGCGTCGCCACCATCACCACCATGCCTTCTCCCTACATCGGCTTCATGCCGGCTTGTAACTTGTCCCTAACCTTCATGTCATTGATTGAGTAGTTGTACTAGTTCTTGAGGATATGGTTGAACCCTTTATGATATTTGTTACGATACAATATTACATGTTCATGATTCGAGTTAGTAGCCTTCGTGAATGTTGAGAGGAGCACTCACTGGCATTTGTGCCTTGTTCTGTGGAGTATATATATTACAGCCATTTTTCGGGTTGGGGATATTGGGGTAATTAGAGGTGACAGTAAACACTACAAAAAAAAGACACATCCGTGACATTATGGCCCGAACAAAAACTTTTTCTATCATGGTTGTGACACTTCTATGACGATAATTGTGACAAAAACACGTATCATCATCGATGTGGTGGGCTCCTACTTCTATGACAAAAAATTATGACATAAAATGGGCTTTTCATCCTGGGCGGGCCGGAGACGCACCCGCATGACATTCTTTGGGCCGTCCATGACGTAAAAAATCGTGGTAGAAGTGAGGGCGAGGAAATTTTCGGGGAGTTCCCGGTTACAGTGGGTGGTCGGGGCCGAGCAATGTAGTGTGGTTTGCATGTTTCTCTCATACGCGCATGTGTGCGCGAGGAGTTCGCTAACTGAACCCAAGCTAGGCGTTCGCTTACTAAACCCGAGAGATCGATTGCCCTCGCACTACGTACTAAACCCGAGCGATCCCTTCGCTGCTAACTGAACCCGAGCGATTCCTTTGCCGCTAACTGAACCCGATCGATCCCTCTTCGCTCCTAACTGGACCCAATAGATCCCTTCTCGTTGCTTACATAAGCCGATCGAGCCCCCATACGTGCGAGACGTACCTAGCCGGTTGGGTTGCCTCTCGATGAACAGTGCTCGTTGCTGCCGCGCGCGCGATACGTAGAATGAGTCGAGACGCATCGATCGAGCCCCTTGCGTGAGACATGTTGGTGAGTTGACCTAGCTGGTTGCTTGGCTATGGATGAACAGTTCCCGTTGCTGCCGCCCGCTCGTATGCCCCCACCCTAGCCGGTGGGGGTTGGATGAACAGTACCCAGCCGTGTAGGCAGTTGGCGCTGGATGAACAGGACCCCGAGGAGGCCATGCCGCGGTACGCCACACCCCAGCAGGTGTTGGGAGTGGATGAACATGACCCCGTGGAGGTCGTAGGCAGTTGCGAATGAACAGTAGCCCATGAAGGCACGCGGTTGGAAGTCGACGGTGATGAACAGTAGCCCGTGGAGTCCCGTTTTGCTCTATGCCACACCCCTCCTGATGAACAGGACCCCTGTTTCAACCGTAGGCGCTCGAAGAGAAGTCCGTTTGCTTTGTTTTGCGGTACACCAGACCCCTCCCGATGAACAGGACCCTGTTTCGACCATTGGAGAGAAGTCCATTTCCTCCGTTTTGCGGTATGCCAGATGGTTCCGGCAAGCCAAACATGGTAATGTAGCACTTTCGCAAAAGTATCCCAATGAGTAATCGTCCCAACGAAGAGTGGATGAGAGTATTTATAGGTAGCGTTTCTTTCACACACACACACACACAAGGCGCACAGTTCTTATGTGAAGTAATACTGCTTGTGCTTCTGCAAATATTGTTATTGTCCTGAATCACGAACAAACCAGTTTGACAAATATAAAGGGAATTGTAGTAACAACTAAGAGAGCTAGTAAAAGTAAATAACATGAATATGACTATGGTTTGTTTTCCTGCAGGGTAGAGATGCAGAGAGATTTCAGCTCATGATAAGAATTTATAAAGTGTGCCAGTGTGAAGGTAATACCAGTTACCTTGTATTGTACTCATAGCATTTGATATAAGGGTTCTGTAGGCGGTTCTCCCTAGAGTTATGAAATTCCTCCCTTAGGGATTATATTTCATTCAATGGTCCTGCTTCTCCGTTGCCACAGAGTGGTCGTATTGTCTTCGGTTCTCCTAGATATCTCCACCTGCCATGTTAGAGGTCATAGATTTCCTAAACAATACGTGTTACCTGTGTAGGTCTTGAGATCATGTTGCCTGGGCCCTTAAATTAGACAACACACATAGAGTTCACCACAGCATAACAACATACTAGATAGATCATACTACTACGAATGCAAATGATGACATATATAATAGGCACAGTTTAATATCACCACTTACCTACATCTCTCCCACCTAGGGGAATTACTCACACATCGTAAGAGGGGAATCAATCATAATGAAGATTAAACCCACGAAAACCATATCAATAATACCGTGAAGATCCACAATAAGATGAAATGGATAATACAAATAGTCTTGATCTCCAGAGGAGATTGAGTAGAATTACAAGTTGCTCTCCCAATTGGAATGCCCTTTACAACAGTGAATGTAATGGTGATGATGATGGATATGATAGGACGAAAGCTCAGATGATCTCTGAGGGTTCTTCAGATCCTCCCTTCTCCTGTTCTGGATGGTGTGGCTGCGGCTAGGGTTCCTCTCCTCCCTCGGGCCCTTCACGAAAGTTGTTTGTATAGACGCCTTGGAACTAATGGAAGTCCATACGACTGCTCATACGGGCGCTTGCGGTCGTATGGAACGCCGTCTTTTACTCTGGTGCGCCTATTGACTTGGGTTTCTTCGGGAAAGTTGCTCCATTTGACTTGATTTGCAGTAATCCTCCTTGGTTTCCTTCCATAATTGATATTTCCTACCAAACACTGGGAAGGTGGATTTTCTTCTCTTTCGAGGGATTAGCGTTAGAAATATCCGAAGAGTAATAAGAATTCCAAAGAAACCAAGAGAAAATCACTACTAACATCACAAATTATCGAGGCATCAACTCCCCCAAGCTTAGGATTTGCTTGCCCTCGAGAAAACAAGAAATCAAGAGAGTGAAAGGGAGCTTGATTGAATAGAAAGAAGTTTTACCACTCGAGAGGATACATCATATCCATCTTCTCCTATCCTGCAATGTCATTCAAGAAAGTATTCGCATTTGAATGGCTTCACTTAAGCTCGGCGCCTACCCACATGTAGTCTCTGATCACTAGTTATAATTTCTCAAACCAAATTTTATTCGCCAACCAAGTGTTTAGGCAAGTGAGAATGTTTTACTTGAGATGGGTATTTAATTCAAATTCAACATTCAAAAGCATTAGGGGAGTTCAGATATAAATACAACAGAGAACTCAAGCATTTCATTGACCCCTACTAGTGCCTCCTAGTCTTGGCTTTCAAACACTTCTCTCTTTCGTTACTCTTTGGAACTTCAATTCCTCATGACGGGGTTATGCCAAAATTTACTATATGCAATTAGGTTCCGTTGTGGCTTAATTTTGTGCACTATGGATCAAGATGACTGTCTCTTTTGAGCTCAGTGATCAGTGCTCTTATTTACCACATACACACTCCTTTGGAGAAGGTCGGTCATTTACCACACAATCTCCAAATTCGTGATGGCGTCGCAGTTACGTGAATTATCTCAACATATCGCAACGGGACGTGAAACCAGCCTAGGGCTGGAGCTGGAGCTCCACGATTTTAGTATTACGAATAAATTTTGGCATAACCTCAATCACCTCAAATATTCATTCCTCCAAGTAACTCTATCAATAGGTGTCATCAAGTCAATCATATTCAGCATATGGAGTTGTACTACTTGAGTGCTCGTTCTCTTTGAGAATTCAATCCCCTAAGTTTTCTTTATCTTTTTATTGGAACAAAAACATGCTTCACCACAAAGTTCTGCTAGTAAAATCTGAAGTTGGGAGTTATGACTAAGTGATATTCAACTAACGTGGGGATCTCATTTAAGTGCAGCCAGTCAACTGAAAATTCTTTCTCGAATAACATCGCGAGACAAGGGATTATGCATATGTTATACCTTCTCGTGCTGGCTCACTTCTTCCCTCAGTCACATCTCCTCTTCATTCTCTTCATTTCCAACTTGCTAGCGGAGAACAAACATGTCGGCTTGATGAAACAAAAACAAACGAAGGGAATTCCAACAAGGCAAGAGCAAAGCTTGCTTTTCATTTTATTATGCAAACTGAAAAACAAACATGCTAAGAACAAAAAAAGGAAAAAGGCAAAATAAATATGCATGCATGGATAATTAGGGGATGAGCTCCCCCAAGCTTAGGCTCTTGGCCTACTCTCTAGTCCATGTCCTCGTCATCGTTGCCCCCGTGGCCAAAGTGTGGCCACTGCATCTGAGAGGGGCCAGATAACCCACAAGTATTGGGAATCAATTGTAGCCTTTCTCGATAAGTAAGAGTGTCGAACCCAATGAGGAGCTAAAGGTAGAATTAATATTCCATTTAAGTTCTATCGACCACCGATACAACTCTACGCACACTTAACGTTCGCTTTACCTAGAACAAGAATAAAACTACTTTGTAGGTGTAAGGATAAGTTTGCAAGAATAAAACTAGAAGTACTTAGTAGGAATAAAACTAGGAGTAATTTGCAAGATAATAAAAGTTAGTTGTTTAGTAGAGAGCTTTTTGTAACACAAAGAGAAAGATTGTGCATAGGAAATTCAATATGACATGTGTGATACTTATTATATGCAATGAGGGAGACGCATACGCTAACATACTTTCCGTACATGGATCATATGCACTTATGATTGGAACTCTAGCAAGCATCCGCAACTACTAAAGATCATTAAGGTAAAACCCAACCATAGCATTAAGTAACAAGTCCCCTTTACTCCCATACGCAACAACCCCCTTACTCGGGTGTATGCTTCGGTCACTCTAGCCACCCACTATAAGCGAATCATGAACGTATTGCAAAACCCTATAGCGGGAATCCCTCACGCTTGCACGACACGGAGGGCACCATAGGACAGAACCATATTAACATACAACTCATATCAATCACACCATACCACAATTAACCCGTAGGACAAAACAAATCTACTCAAACATCATAGGATAGCCATACATCATTGGGTAATAATATATAGCATTAAGCACCATGTTCAAGTAGAGAATTAAAGTGGGGAGAAGAGGTGTTACACCACTGCATAGAGGGGGGAGAGTTGGTGATGACGACGGCAAAGTTGTTGGTGTAGATTGCCGTCACGATGGTTCCCCCGGCGGCGCTCCGGCGCCACCGGAAGAGAGGGGAGAGAGACCCCCTCCTTCTTCTTCTTGCTTGGCCTCCCCCCCTAGATGGGAGGGTTTCCCCTCTGGTCCATGGCCGCCATGGCTCCCGGAGGGGAGGAGCCCCTCCAAGATTGGATCTCTCTCTCTGTTCTCTTCTATTTCACGTTCCTGTTTTCTGGCCGAAAACCGTTTCTTATATTCCTGGAGATCCGTAACCCTGATTGGGCTGAAATTTTGAGGGGATTTTTATCCGGATATTAGCTTCCTTGCGGCAGAAGGACACCCCCAACCAACCTAGAGGGGAGCCACAAGCCTGCCAAGCGCGCCTCAGGGGGGCCCGCGCCCTCTGAGCTTGTGGTCCCCTCGGACATCGTCTCGCATTGATTCTTTTTCCCAAAAATCACATATATTGCAAAATAAATCTCCGTAAATTTTTATCATGTTTGGACTTCGTTTGATATGGATTTTCTGCGAAACAAAAAACATGCAACAAACAGGAATTGGCACTGGGCACTGGATCAATATGTTAGTCCCAAAAATAATATAAAATGTTGCCAAAAGTATGTGAAAGTTGTAGAATATTGGCATGAAACAATCAAAAATTATCGATACGACGAAGACGTATCAGCATCCCCAAGCTTAATTCCTGCTCATCCTCGAGTAGGTAAATGATAAAAATAATAATTTTTGATGTGGAATGCTACCTAGCATAATCTTGATCATGTAATCTAATCATGGCATGAATATTAAGACACGAGTGATTCAAAGCAATAGTCTATAATTTGATGTAAAGACATCAATACTCAGGCATACCAACAAACAATCATGCCTTTCAAAATAAAAATGCTAAAGAATGCTATCCCTAGCCCGTCATGCTCGATCATTGATCCAGTCATGATGTACACAACATTAACTATACTCAATGCATAAAAATGACAATAGTGCTCTCCAAATGGTGCTTGAATGAGAAGGTGATGACTCAACAATAAAACTAAAATAACATAAAGTAAATAGATAGGCCCTTCGCAGAGGGAAGCATGGATTTGCAGAGGTGCCAAAGCTCTAAGCTTAAATTAGAGATTAATACATTTTGAGAGGTTTACTTTTCCTGTCAATGTCACGACTGAGGATTCTCAATATCTTCCATGCTAAACACATTATCGGCGGTTCCCAAGCGGAAAGGTAAAGTTTACTTCCCCTCAACCATTCAAACAGAAGCCATGGCTAGCTGAATCCTTGGGTGCCCTCCATACAATCAACTTTCTGGGGGAGTTTGTTTCATTATATATTTTTTCATTTTGATTACAGGACTGGGCATCCCAATTACCAGCCTCTCTCATGCAATGACAAGTGAATAAACACCCATCGTAAGAATAACCCGCTTAGCATGGAAGATACTGACCACCCCCTGCCGCTCCATGAGCGGTACGGGCACACAAAACATATGCTTATTTGAATGATTAGAGGTGGCACATGCAAATTTACTTGGAACGGCAGAGTAATACCGCATATAGGTAGATATGGTGGACTCATTTGGAACAACTTTGGTTTAAGGATTTGGATGCACAAGCAGCATTCCCGCTTAGTACAGGTGAAGGCTAGCAAATAGATTGAGAAGCGACCAACTAGAGAGCGACAACGGTCATAATCATGCACTGCGAATAATTAACATTGGATACTAACATGAGTAGGATATAACTTCGTCGCATAACTATATGTGCATGCTTTGGGAGTCACAAACCTTAACACCAATATTCTTACTAAACCAAAATCATTCACTTGTACCTCCCACATATCACCATTTTAATATCGCAAAACTATTGCAAGGAATCAAACTTATCATATTCAGTGATCTACAAGTTTTATGTAGGATTTTATGACTAACCATGTGAATGACCAATTCATGTTGACTCTCTAAATAAATATAAGTGAAGCATGAGAGTTTAATTCTTTCTACAAAAGACTTGCCCACGCTCTAATAAATATAAGTGAAGCAAAAGAGCATTCTACAAATAACGGTTTTCCAAATGTAGAGAAACAGGCATCCAAACTTCAAATGATATAAGTGAAGCACATGACGCATTCTATAAAGCCATACTCAAAATTTATAAGTGAAGTGCAAATAGCATTCTCTAAATCAACCAAGGACTATCTCATACCAGCATGTTGCATAAAAGAAAAAGGAAAAATAAACACAAAAGATGCTCCAAGAATTTACGCATATCATGTGAACAAAACAAAAACCGAAACATACCGATAATTGTCGAAGAAAGATGGGATGCCTTCCGGGGCATCCCCAAGCTTAGACGCTTCAGTCTACTTGGGTTGCCTTGGGCATCCCCAAGCTTGAACTCTTTCCTCTCCTTATTCTTTTCATATCGATACCTCCTCGATCTTCGAACACTTCATCCACACAAAACTTAACCGAACTTTTTATTAGAAGGGTTAGTACATATAACATCAAATCCCATCATGTCCTGCTGTAACATTATTGTATAATTATAATCAAACATTACCCTCTGTATGCTATCACAATTCTATGTCTCCCAGGTCAATGGGGCTCAACAAGATTTCAAACATACGCAAATAAAGAAACTATAACAACAATCTATGAAAATAGGACAGTCTGTAAAGATGCAGATGAAACATATACTTGTGTAACTCCAAAAATTCTGAAAAATTAGTAAAAAAATAAAAAAATTGCATAGCAGTACTGTGTAAAAATTTCAGAATTTTTGCATGTTCCAGTAAAATATAGAAATTTAAACACTACAGCAAAAGTTTCTGTTTTTGCACAGCACACACCAAACAAGCAATTTAAACATCCTAAAGGTAAACCTTGGCACATTATTTTTATAATACAATGGATTTGTACAAGGGGATAATTATTTTTGTTGAAAAGTTTCTGTAATCAAGTTTCACAAAGTTTCCATGGGCATGAACAAAGTTCAAGGCTAGCCCCCACTTCCACATTGCTCACCTGTCTCACTTTCACTTTTCTTTTTGAAAAAGTTTTAGGTTCCCCTGTATATTTTTTTTGTTGTTAAATAATTTAAAAGCACACAACAGAATAAAATGACTCTCTAAAACTTCCGGGTTGTCTCCCAGGCAGCGCTTTCTTTAAAGCCATTAAGCTAGGCATATAGTGCTCAAGTAATCGATCCACCCGGATCCCAAGGTATATCAAAGCCAATTTTAATTAACAATGATTTATAATTTAGTAGTGAGCACAAAGACACATATATCATGCAATCACGAAGTCTAACTCTCTTCCTATGCATCGGCATGTCATAAAAGAACAATTCATGCACATCAAGTAAAGGCCAATGCATAGTATAAACAGTTTCTTGCAATTTTATCGTATTGGAAACATAGAGAGGTGGAAATGTAGTTCCTCTCTCATAGTAATTGCAATTAGGAGCAGCAAGCGCATGCATATTATATCCATGAAAATTATCATGTGCAACGGTAAAACGCATCCCATCAATATAATCCTTAATAAGCACAAACTTCTTCGATATAGTGTAGTTTGGAGAATTCAAAAAGATAATAGGACTATCATGTGTAGGTGCAATAGTACCAATTTCATGTTTAACATAAGGAACTATATCAAGTTCACCTCCATAAGCATCATTCATATTAGTATCATGGCCACAAGCATAACAAGCATCAAGTTCATCAAAAAGGGATATTTCAAATGAATCCAAGGGATCATAGCAATTATCATAACATTCATCCTTCGATAAGCACGAAGGGAAATTAAACAATGTATGAGTTGAAGAGTTACTCTCATTAGAAGGTGGGCACGGATAGCTAATCCGCTCTTCCTCCTTTTGTTCTTCGCTCTCCTCATCGTCTTTTTCATCTAATGAGCTCACAGTTTTAGCAATTTGTTCTTCCATAGGTTCCAGCAAAATATTAGTCTCTTCTTGGATAGCGGAGACTTTCTCAATAAATTCATCAAAATAGGCATTGTATTCATAATTCTCGGAGCAATATATAAGTATAGCATAATTTTCAGATCTGTAAATAGCATCATCACAATCTTCATACTTTTCAAACAAAGATTCAATTTCATAAGCACCCTTAAAAGCAACAATTCTTCTATTTGTTCCACATCATAGTAATCATATACACCATTAGCATAAGAAGCTAAGGTTTCATTATCATTAAATTCACATTGAAAGGGGAGGTGTGGAGCCTCCATCTTAGAGCAACAAGTACAATCATATCTTAAGCATAAATTCAAAGCATACCAACGCAACATTTTTAATTGGTCCCATAAGTGTTTCCCTTTTTGAGACAAGCGATAATCCCTAAAGTATTCCCGTTGATCCAAAGTATCTCCCATTATCAAGTTGAATGGAGATTTATCAGGATTATCAAAGTAGTATTTAATGTTTTCCACATAACCAGCATCGAGGGTTTTAGGAGGTTCCCCATCTCAATGAGTAGCAAGTACAACTAATTTTTTTGGTGTTTCATGTTCCATATCCATAACTATAGATATAAAACAACTTAGAACAAAAAATAAAAACTACTTAGTGGAACAGAAAATAAAAACTACTTAGTGATAAAGCAAACAAGCACACACGAGAATATCAACCCCACGCTATTGCTCCCCGGAAACGGCGCCAGAAAAAGGTCTTGATAACCCACAAGTATAGGGGATCAATTGTAGCCTTTCTCGATAAGTAAGAGTGTCGAACCCAACGAAGAGCTAAAGGTAGAATTAATATTCCCTTTAAGTTCTATTGACTGCCGATACAACTCTACTCACACTTAACGTTCGCTTTACCGAGAACAAGAATAAAACTACTTTGTAGGTGTAAGGATAAGTTTGCAAGAATAAAACTAGAAATGCTTAGTAGGAATAAAACTAGGAGTAATTTGCAAGATAATAAAAGTTAGTTGTTTAGAAGAGAGCTTTTTGTAACACAAAGAGAAAGATTGTCCATAGGAAATTCAATATGACATGTGTGATACTTATTATATGCAATGAGGGAGAGGCATACGCTAACATACTTTCCGTACATGGATCATATGCACTTACGATTGGAACTCTAGCAAGCATCCGCAACTACTAAAGATCATTAAGGTAAAACCCAACCATAGCATTAAGTAACAATTCCCCTTTACTCCCATACGCAACAACCCCCTTACTCGAGTGTAAGCTTCTGTCACTCTAGCCACCCACTATAAGCGAATCATGAACGTATTGCAAAACCCTACAGCGGGAATCCCTCACGCTTGCGCAACATGGAGGGCACCATAGGACAGCACCATATTAACATACAACTCATATCAATCACACCATACCACAATTAACTCGTAGGACAAAAGAAATCTACTCAAACATCATAGGATAGCCATACATCATTGGGTAATAATATATAGAATTAAGCACCATGTTCAAGTAGAGAATTACAGCGGGGAGAAGAGGTGTTACACTGCTGCATAGAGGGGGAGAGAGTTGGTGATGACGGCGGCGAAGTTGTTGGTGTAGATCGCCGTCACGATGGTTCCCCCGGCGGCGCTTCGGCGCCACCGGAAGAGAGGGGGAGACAACCTACCCTCCTTCTTCTTATTGGTTGACCTCCCCCCCTAGATGGGAGGAGGGTTTCCCCTCTAGTCAATGGCTGCCATGGCTCCCGGAGGGGACGAGCCCCTACAAGATTGGATCTCTCTCTCTGTTCTCTTCTGTTTCGCGTTCCTGTTTTCAGGCCGAAAACCGTTTCTTATATTCCCGGAGATCCATAACTCCGATTGGGCTTAAATTTTGAGGGGATTTTTATCCGGATATTAGCTTCCTTGTGGCAGAAGGACACCCCCAACTGACCTACAGGGGAGCAACAAGCCTGCCAGGTGCGCCCAAGGGGGGCCGCGCCCTCTGAGCTTGTGGTCCCCTCGGGCATCATCTCGCGTTGATTCTTTTTCCCAAAAATCACATATATTCCAAAATAAATCTCCGTAAATTTTTATCGCGTTTGGACTTTGTTTGATATGGATTTTCTGCGAAACAAAGAACATGCAACAAATAGGAACTGGCACTGGGCACTGGATCAATATGTTAGTCCCAAAAATAATATAAAATGTTGCCAAAAGTATGTGAAAGTTGTAGAATATTGGCATGAAACAATCAAAAATTATAGATATGATGGAGACGTATCAGGGCCGCTAGAGGATTGGCCTCCCGTGCCAGGGCGTGGCTGCCAAAAAGAAAAGAGGGACTGCATGTTCCCACTAAGTAGATTAATGTTGTTGTTGGCCTCACGGAGCTCCGTACGGATCCCTCCTACCTGCTGCCGCAGCTGCTGAAACTCTACCCTAGGCATGTAGTCACATGGCTGCCCAAAGTTAACCTGCGGTGCGCGTTGTGGTGGATGGTTGGGTGCATACTGGGGTGCATTTCCCCATGCATCCCATCCGTGGATGTGCCCTGCTGCTGCGGCATCCCACTCAGGAGCGGGCTCGGGTTGAACATTGTTCCCTAACCCAGCTGCGTGCCTGTGCAAATTAATTTCATCAATGGAGAGCAACCACATATCACGCGTAGAAACAGTAAAAGCTTGCGGCAAAGGCAAGCGCACATCACTAGTCTCAGAGTTAGGTAGGGGGCATTTGTAATAATGCTCCCCTTGCACAGGCCCAATAAAATGTACGTTAGTCATGATCCTACGTGTCGGTGTAAAAACCGGCAGACCTCGGGGTAGGGGGTCCCGAGCTGTGGATCTCGGATCGGTGGTAACAGAGACGCGGGAGACGGTGTTTACCCAGGTTCGGTCCCTCTTAATGGAGGTAAAACCCTACATCCTGCTTCTGTTTATATTGATGGAGATGTATCAAGTACAGAATTGATCTACCTTGAGATCGTAATATGTGTCTAGCTTCTAGGGCTAGGTGATCGATATTGCGTTGATGTCCCCTATGGGCTAAACCCTATGCCTTATATACACGCCAGGGAGGGTATCTAGGGTTACAAGGTCGGTATCCAGGAGTAAGGCGGCTGGAAAAATCTTGAAGTGTACTACAAGTCTTCGGTAGAGACAGCCTCGATCACGTCTCCCATGTGCGGCCTCCGGGGTTCATCTTGATCATGTACGAGGGCATATCGGCCCAACCGAGGAGACGGGCCGGCTGGGTTGGCACCCCCTAATCCAGGACACCATCAGTAGCCCCCGAACTGGTCTTCTACGCCGAGGATGACTTTCAACAAACATCACTTCGGATCCGGAGTCACCGGCTTGACAGGCGAGTTCCCCTTTGCATTTTGGATTCTCTCAATGGAGCATCAATATCCGTGATCTAACCGAGCTTGAACCCTGCCTGAAGTGTGTAGATATCTTAGCCTCGAAGGCTTGTTGTTCAGGTATGAACGATCCAATCCGGCCTGACAACTTTATCAGGGAGGCTTGCCCCACGACAGGCCAAGCAGTTACTGCCTCCCCCTCAAATTGTGGTTCGAGGCAGCCTTTTTACTGGCACGTCCCTTCGAGACAGAGATCGTGCCCGCTTTCTTAGGGATATCATCAAGATTTTGTTTCCCCCCATATGCTTCAACGGCATTTTTGATGGCAACCGTGAATTTATTGGCACAGCGAGGGGGACTCTTGGCCTTTCAGAGGCTTATAAGAGCAAAGGTGGGAACAGCGCAATAGCGCACGCTCCCATTCTCCCCCCACTACCGCTTCGTCTAGCTTCACCGCCCAGATCCAACCAGCCCGCCTTTCCATTTCGCAAGCCCAACTCTTCCACCAGCCATGGCCGACACCCTCAAGGGGCACTGGGGCGGCTCCATCGTGATGGCCGCGACCATCGTAGAGCTGCCCGACGCGGGGTATCTGACCCCTGCCATCGTCGCCCGTGCTCCAGCGGCCGGCCAGCTGGTGCCCGCTCCCAACGCCAGGGAGCGGGTGGTCTTCGTCCCCCACCTCATCCGAGGCCTGGGGTTCCCGCTGCACCCCTTCGTGCGCGGGGTAATGTACTATTACGGGTTAGATTTCCACCACCTGGCCCCTAACTCCATCCTCCACCTCGCTGCCTTCATCACGGTTTGAGAGGTTTCCTCTGCTGTGAACCGCACTTCGGCCTATGGCTGAAGCTCTTCGGGATCAAACCGAAGTCGAGTGGCTCGGATCTCGTGGAGTGCGGAGGGGCCATGATCTGCAAAAACTAGGGGGCCACCTGGTTCAAGGGCACCTTCATCGAAACGGTGAAGGAGTGTCAAAGGGAGTGGTTCTACATCACCGAGCCCCTCGCCCCTGGTCAAACCGAGGTCCCGGCCTTCTCAGTCGGGCCTCCCAAGAAACTCAAGTCCTGGAAGGAGAAGGGCGTCACTTGGGGGAAGCCAGAAGAGGTGGAGACCCTGATCGACAGGATCCTGTGGTGGTCCACAACGGGGAAGGTTGAGCTACCCGACGTCATCAATGTCATGCTCAACCGCCGCATACTCCCTCTCCAACTTCGGGCTACCCCGATGTGGGCACAAAAGCCCGAGGACATGGACACCATCACCTCCTTCTTCCGCTCCACCTTGGCGGCCATGTGGATAAGATCCCCAAGGAAGGGGAGGACCGCGGCCTCGAACACGGCTATGAGGCCCCCCCCCGGTGAGTGGTTCCGCCCTTCAATCTTTGTTTTTGCTCATTGTACTGAGGAGTAAAGTTCTTACTTGAATCGTCATGTTTTGACATTTTGCAGAAGTGGTTGGCCTGGGTACAAGGGGTACGATGCCCAGCCCCACTGCCAGAGCAGCCCCCAACTCCCCTGGTCTCAGCGCTTCTGACGAAGTCCCGGACGGGGAGGTCAAGTGCTCGGACTCGGGGAACTTCGGTCACCCGGTCCAAAGAGACCCACACCTCCGCCGCTCAAGACGGCGGCGCCGAGGAGGGTGAGGAGGGGGAGGTTCCCCCTCCGAAGGGGAAGAGGTCGGCGTTAGAAGACGTCGACGTAGACATGCCACCGAAGGGCCCAAAGAGGCCGAGGCGAGCCTCATCCGAGGTCACCAACAAGTTGTTGGAGAGGGCCGAGCTCTCCGGTGACTCAGAGGAAGACCTCCTCGCTATGGGGAGGAAGAAACCGGCACCCCGAGGGTAAGCCCTTCTCTTTGTCTTCCTTACTTGAGTCATTTTTTCAGCAAGGGGGAATCTTACAGAAGCAACTTTTCACAAGTAGCCCGCCGAGGGTAATCCCCAGCGGCTCTTCGAGCGGGCTACCATCCGCCAGCGGGACTCTAGAGCCCGCCGCTTCTCCCCCGAATCATGACGGACTAGGGGAGGCAACATCCACCCTGGTCCCCGACTTCAACTTGATGGGGGCCGACGAGGTAGCGATCATGGCCGAGGTCAATACCTCGGCCCAACAAGACCCGGGGATGGAGCGCCCCGAGGTCGTCGAAGAAGGGCTGGGCCAGTCATCGGCCCAACCGGAGTCTACCTCGGCCCCACCACCCCAGGCGGAGGCTCCTCGGGTGAATGCACCCGAGGTCATCCCTCCACCCCAGCTCACTGCCCAAGGATGGGCGGGCGCAGGGTGGACCGAGGATATGGAGGATACCCTAAAGGGCTCTTCCATCAAGGAGGAGCACCGTGCCTTGATAGGCTCGGTGCTGCAGGGCTACCGGTCCGCAGGGGCCGGCCTGCATGAGGTTTTCAAGAACCTCGTAGCAGGTTTCGAGGTACGCCTTCTGCGCATTCAATTTGTTTATTTAGACTGTTTGTTTTATGAATTTTGTCCGGGGACATAAAGGTATAGCCTGCTAAACGGCTTAGTGAGTGAGTAGCCCCCGAGCCCGAAGTCGGTTTCAAGAAACCGGCATCGGGGTTGCTTGATTAAATAGTAGCCCATGGAGTAGCCCCTAGGGCGCTGCTTGAGGCAGACGTCCTGGAGCCTTGTAGTGATCTTAACTATTCCCTTTGTAATAAGGATCTCTTTTTTTTTTGCCAGGTTTCGACCTCGGTTCCGGACTCTGTCTTCGAAGAGATGGCAGAGATGAACTGGAAACTTGAGCAATCTCAAGGTAAGCAAGGTTAAACCTGCCTTGTTCTTTGGATGAAGAGGTATAATGTGTGGTTAAAGAAAACAACTAAGGCCGAACTGTGTTGACAGCGGAGCTGGAGACGCTCAAGGCCGAGCTCGAGAGGGCTCGGAAGGAGGTGCGGCAGCAGGAGGCTGCTGCCGCCGCGGCCGATAAGGCCCGGGCCGCCGAGAAGGCAGCCGGGGAGAAGCACCACGCGCGGGTGCTAGAGGTCGAGGAGACCCTGAAGGGCGTTTTCAAAGCACGCGACAAACTTCAGGAGGAGGGGCAATGAACGAAGGGGGAGCTCGAGAAGCTACAACATGCCTCTCAAGACCTCGGCCCGAGCTGACCGCGAGGTGCTCCAGCAAGTGGAGCAAATCACCTCGGGTAAGATATTTTTGCTGCAGTGTTCATTTGGTGGCAAAGGGTGTGTCGAGCTCACCCAGTTATGGCATTCCGCAGAGGTCTTTGAGGATCTCCCGCAGAGCGCGGCGGATGTGGTGGCATACTTTGGCCAGCTGGCGGGCCATGAGGCGGAGAAGGCCTTTTGGGGGCAGTTTCCAGGGTCGCCGTCCGCGCAGCTGCTGAATCATCGAGTGAAGCAGCTGGTGGAACTATTTCGCATGAAGAGACCGGCGCTCCAGGACCTCTGCGTCGCTCTGTGGTCTACCAAAGCTATGCCGAAGAGCCTCTTCGGCCTGACGGCCCGTCTCCGAGATGCCATGCCCTGCGTGGATCATTGGAAAAGGTCCGTGTGCTTCGAAGGGGCGCAGAGAGCGTATGCTTGCGTGAAGACTCACTTCCGCAAGGTTGATGCGGAGACATGTGCCGTGGGCCCTCCTGCCGACAAGCCGCGGACCGCCTAGCAGTTCTTCGCCGAGGTGGAGGCAGGAGCTCGGACCACGGAGGCCATGTGTCCCAAAGACACTCTGTATTTCTAGAGGATACTTCGAAATGCCGGAGTGTACGATGTAAAAACTTTATCTTTTGTTGAATGACAATGGCTTGAAATTCCATGTGTGTTGTTTTATAATTTAATCATTCCTCCGATATGACTTTTTAAAATGAGAGTGGCCAGTCGTCGGCTTCAACCCTAGTGTAGGTCATACAAAGGGCGTTCCTTAAGTCACACTGCCCCCCTAGCCGACGTCTCGGTACCCGGAGGCGGTCGGTGACTTATAGGAACTAGGCAATCGGACTATAGTGGCTTGATATCTTTATTTAGTCATAGGAGTTTGACTGTGGGGGCTGATGACCAGCCCCCGGTGTGAGAAGTGTTCGGCCAACTCGGCCGAGGTCTAGGCTATAGCACACTTCAGCTAGGAATGAAAGCCCTTCGTTTGACATGGGTGATCTCTATCATCACATCGCTTGACGCGGTCTTCGGATGGCAGATCAGTTTATGCCTACATAGATAGTCAGTTTTCGGCTTTCTCCACTGAGGCGCCATGCCAATTGACCTGGCAGCGCAATCACAGTGGTTCTCCCATTACACCCTTAGCCGAATTCATCGGAAGCGTAAGGGGTACACGTAGGAGCCAGGCAACCCAACTATTGACCAAAATCTAGGCTCGAAACTAATGCATATACGGCCAAAATCTGAGACGCCGAATACCTCGGACTTTGTTATACAATTGCAACATTTTAGAGAAATTCATCGTCCCAAAGGAGCTATGCTGATAAAGAAATACAATAGAGACCTTGAAAGGGCACAGTTTCTTTATTTCATAATATCAATCGTGTACATGCCCCTTTGACGAGAGTAATTGAAAGAGTACAACGTAGATGGTAAAGAAGGAAGAGGAAAAAACAGGTTGGATAATTGCTAACGGATTTTAAAGGATCCGGGCCGCTGCCTGCCGCACGTCTGCGTTTCCGAACTGTTGACCAGATCGTCACCATTGATGGCGAAGAATTTGTGAAGGTCGATGCCCTTCCGGCCCTTTATACACTCTAAGTGTTTGATTGACCGAGTTCCTTGAAGGGAGGTGTGGCCGAAGTCACTCTGTGGTTAAAACCACATAGACGTAATCATGTTTGGCAGTTTCTTTTACAGATACCCGCCTGTGTAGGGGCTCTAAGCCTCGTCTTTGCTTGATTAATCCGCGCCGACGTTTGGGTAATTGTTCTGGCTCCTCGACGTCCCAAGGAATCTTGAGTGCGAAGTTATGCACTCTAGGGACGTGGTGCCCACTCCAGGGAGGGCACTCGAGGAGCCCGCATCCCTATTTCGGGTGCGGGGGTACCTGGCTGAGGTCGATTTGTGCGGCCCGGGCACGCTTCAAAGTGCGGGCGGCGTGTTTATCGCTGCGGGCTGCCTCCTCGGACGCTTGAACCTCGGCTACAAAAGCCGCGGTCTGTTCCTCTGTCCGGAGTGAACGTTCTGTGTTACCATTGATTGTGATGACGCCGTTGGGTTCCGGCATTTTGAGCTTGAGGTAGGCATAATGCGGGATGGCGTTGAAGCGTGCAAAGGCTGTGCGCCCTAAGAGCGCATGGTATCCACTCCGAAAGGGTACGATATCGAAGATTAACTCCTCGCTTCTGAAGTTCTCGGGCGAACCAAAGACTACCTCTAGAGTGACTGTTCCGGTGCAACGGGCTTCGACGCCCGGAATGACACATTTAAAGGTGGTAGAGCTCGGCTTGATCCGAGATGAGTCGATGCCCATCTTCCGAACTGTGTCCTCGTAGATGAGGTTAAGGCTGCTTCCCCCATCCATCAGGACGCATGTTAGATGATAACCATCAACAATAGGGTCCAGAACGAGTGCCGCCGATCCACCGTGCCTGATGCTGGTCGGATGATCATGCTTGTCGAAAGTGATCGGGTAAGCCGACCATGGGTTATACTTCGGGGCGACTGGCTCCAGCGCGTATACGTCCCGAAGTACATGCTTCCTCTCCCTTTTAGGGATGTGGGTGACATAGATCATATTAACCTCTATTACCTCGTTAGGAAATTTGTTTGGCCTCCATTATTGGGCTGCCAAGGTTCATCCTCGTTGTCGCTGCGGTCTTGGACTTTATTCTGACCCTCTGCCGCTATCTTGCCGGCTTATTTAAAGACCCAGCAATTCCTATTAGTGTGGGTTGCTGGTTTTTCCTGAGTACCGTGAATCCCACATGGGTGGTCCAGGAGCCTATCAAGCTAGCTAGGTCCATCTTTGTTCCTTTAAAGGGTTTTCTTTTCTGCCCGGATTTAGGTCCGGTGAATCCTGCGTTAACCGCAGCGTCTTCAGTGTCGCTTCCGCCATTTTTATATCTGCGCTTATTTTTGTTGCGCTTTGGTTTTCCATTGGCGTCGCAAGTTTCCGAGGTGCCTGCCTCGCCGTTATGAGTACTTCGGGCAAGGCAGCTATCTTCTCTGACACAAAAGTGGGTCATCAGTGAGGTTAGGGCAGCCATCGATCTTGGCTTATCCTGGCTGAGTTGTCGAGCCAACCATTCATCTCGAATATTGTTTTTAAATGCGGCGATGGCCTCGGCTTCGGAGCAGTCTATGATTTGGTTCTTCTTGGTGAGGAACCTGTTCCAGAATTTCCGGGCTGATTCGCCTGGCTGCTGGGTAACACGGCTGAGGTCATCAGCGTCCGCAGGTCGGACATATGTGCCCAGGAAGTTTGCTCGAAAGGCGTCTTCTAGGGCCTCCCAGTTGCCGATAGAGTGAGGAGGGAGGCTGTTAAGCCAGTGCCTCACCGGCCCCTTTAGCTTGAGCGGCAGATATTTAATGGCATGGAGATCATCTCCATTGGTCATGTGTATATGCAGCAGGAAATCTTCGATCCAAACTGTTGGGTCCGTGGTACCATCGTATGATTCTATGTTGATGGGTTTAAACCCTTCCGGGAATTGATGTTCCATCACCCTGTCTGGGAAGCAGATTGGGTGAGCCGGACCTCGGGACCGAGGAGCATCTCGTCGGAGGTCGGGAGAAAGCCATGAGTAGGATTGATCTCGGGCACGGCCATTCCTGTCCATCCAGGCATCGTAGCCGTCGGGCCCGGCGGGCGCACGTCCCCTTGACCCGTAGATGGACTGATGGGGAGCCCTATTTTCCTCAATACGACGTCTAGCATCGTCAGGATCTAGGTAGTCCACGGGGTCTTTGCCATGACGGTGTGGAGGTGGCCGTTCACTGGGGTCTTCTCATCTTGGCCTATCCCGGCCTCTGGGGGGCCGATCGAGGTCGTCAGCGAGCTCCTCGTCGAACTCCGGTAAAAGACGCCTGCGTGGGTATGATTTCGGCGCACTATGGCGTCGGTTTTCCATGTCTTGCTCGGCGGAGAGCACTTCGATCCACTTTTCATTTAGCGCATCGGTATTGGCCTGCAGCTGCTGCTGCTTGCGCTTTAAGCTCCGGGCCGTCGCAACGAGGCGTCGTCAGAAGCGCTCTTGTTCAAAAGGGTCTTCGGGGACGATGTAGTCCTCGGTGCCAAGGCTCTCGTCCTCCTCGGATTCCGGCATGTAGTTGTCGTCGTCCCCTTCGAAGAGGTCATTGGGATCTGAGTCCCCAAGAGGTCGGTCTGGTGTGCCGTTCCTTACTGGGGAGGCTTGAACTTCCTCCTCATGGTTATCGGCATCGCCGTCCTCCGCGTCGCTGTTATTGGCTGTCGCGTCATTGCCACTGGGTTCCCCATTATTGCCCCTTCGGTGCCTTCGCCGACGTCTTGGAGGGGATTTGGGGGTGTCCACCATGTAGACATCGTAGGTGGACGTGGTGGTCCACCTGCCCGCGTTTACCGGGGGCAAGGTGTTCTCGATGGGGCCATCGGCGTCCTCCTCCATGTCTGAGGGTTCGCCGTAGTCCAACACATCGGTTAAATCATCGATCGTGGCGACTAGGTGGGTGGTGGGTGGGATATAAATTTCCCTATCGTCAGCTTTAAGTCCGATCTGATTGTAAACCGAAGTCTTGCCGTCCGAGATGGACATGCTCCAGATGCGGTCAAGCATCTCATCGAGGTGAGATAACTCTTCGGGATTCATGGATGCGCCATAGGCAGAGCTGATTCGAAGCACACCCGGCGTGTAGCCAGATGCGTTTTCGAGGCGAAGGGAATCTGAACATAATTTCGGGTTTTGTGCCAAAATCGGTTCTGGCACCGGTGCAATTTCGGGAGTGGGAGCCGGATCCATCTCCGGACTGGCGATCGGGGAGAGACTGGCCGGAGTAGCAGTGTCAGGGGTCTCAAGAAGCGCCGTGACAGAGTCCGGTTCCGGAGTCGAGCCTCTAGAACCGGCCGAGCTCTCGATCCGGCCGGGAGTCCATCCCGATAGGTTGAGTTCGCCACGGGAATCCACAGTGTACTCGAGGCCGCCGAAAGTCACGATCCGACCCGGGGCATAGTTCTCGACAGAGGTCAGGTGACCCGTCGAGTCGGCGCAAAATACCATGCTGCCGAAAATGAAAAGCTGGCCGGGGGCATAAACGTCCCCGTGGCCGTTGGCGCAGTTGATCTGCAGGTGAGTCATCAATCCTTCTGGTGATCATGCAGCGGAACTCTCAATGAAAGCACCAGTGTTGGTGTAAAAACTGGCAGACCTCGGGGTAGGGGGTCCCGAGCTGTGGATCTCGGATCGGTGGTAACAGAGATGAGGGAGATGGTGTTTACCCAGGTTTGGGCCCTCTTAATGGAGGTAAAACCCTACGTCCTGCTTCTGTTTATATTGATGGAGATGTATCAAGTACAGAGTTGATCTACCTCGAGATCGTAATTTGTGTCTAACTTCTAGGGCTAGGTGAGCGATATTGCGTTGATGTCCCCTACGGGCTAAACCCTATGGCTTATATACACGCCAGGGAGGGTATCTAGGGTTACAAGGTCGGTATCCAGGAGTAAGGCGGCTGGAAAAATCTTGAAGTGTACTACAAGTCTTCGGTAGAGACAGCCTCGATCACGTCTCCCATGTGCGGCCTCCGGAGTCCATCTTGATCACGTACGAGGGCATATCGGCCCAACCGAGGAGACGGGCCGGCTGGGTTGGCACCCCCTAATCTAGGACATCGTCACTACGGTTGAGCACTGTATGACCTAGGACGTGCTCCATCTCCTCAATATCGAGACCAAAGTGCTCGGCAAGCCGAGTCACTATGCCTCCCACAACAACTACGCCTCTCGGTTGCTTGTGCTGCCGGCCGAGGTGGTGCATCAGAAAAGCTCCCAAGTTAGGCTTGGGCGTGCAGTGGGGGTGGAGTGCTGCGTGGAGCACACACATGTCATAGCTCGACATGCCTCCGATGTTCTCCCTACCAAAAATAGTGTTGGCAAGGAATATCATGAAGTAACGAATGGCGGGGTTTTGTATGCTCGATACCTTCTTCCCGGAGAGGTCGTGCTCATCCTTGACGGAGATGAGTTCCCACGTACCCAATGCATCAGCGATGGGCACACCTTTGGTATCGAGAAACCCTCGGTTCTCAAACCCAAAGACATTGAACCACTGCTCAAGCGTCATCGTATGCTGGACTCCTCCGAGAATGAAGGGGCAGCTCGCCGGCACCCTCGAATCCTCGAGAGTGTGCTCGAAGGTGGAGAGGAACTCCACGGTGATGCCGCGGTATGTCAGGTAGTGGAAGTTGCTGAAAACCCCCACCCCGACATTGTTTGCGAGCCACGCGAAGTCATTGTGGGGCCCTTGGGACTCCAAGAACGTGTCACATTTCCACTTCGTGGGCGTCATCCCCCGGTTCTTCACTCGCATGTAGTCCTTGTTGGCTGCAGCATGGAGGTCGTCCCCCTCATTCCGGGCACGCTTGGAGCGCGAGCCCATGGTCTTCTTCCCCGCGGCGATCGCCGATCTCATCATTTTCTACACAAAACAATAATAACAACAGAAAAATATAAGTTTTACGTGGGGATCGAGTTCTAATACTACCTAAGATCAATTCTAACCTATTACTTTGAATCCTAACGTGTAAATCGAATGGAAATTCAAAAATATTTGCATCTCATCTAGACTATGAACATGGATGAAATCACCATCAAAACTTGCAAATAAACCATGGATCGGAAGAGAAACTCAACGAGGATGAAGATGCACGGATCAAATGAATAAAAGCTGCGAAGAAATGAAGGATTTGGAGAGTTTTTGTTAGGGTTTGAGAGAGAGAGAGAGAGAGAGAGAGAGAGAGAGATGTGAAGTTTTGGTGCTAGGGGGCGGAAGAAGAAGATTCCCCTACACTGGCGGCCTCCATATATGAAAATTTGGTCCAAACGACTGCTCATATGGGCACTTGCGCCCGTAAGGAACACCGTCACACGTTGATTTCTGTCGATCTAGGGTTTGCGTACCTAGGACGGGCGCTCATACGGGCGCGAGCGTCCATATGGAACGCCGTCGTTTCCTTTGGACATTGAAGACGTGCGGGGTAGAGTGTCAAACGGACGCGGTCGTTGATATGTCCATTTTGCATCATGTTTTCCTACTGATATTTATAATGTTTTGGGTCATTATTTCACTTTATGATGCTATCCTAATGCCTTTTCTCTCTTAATTTTCAAGATTTACATGGAGAGGGAGATTACCGGTAGCTAGAATTCTAGACCTAAAAAGCTACAACAGAGATACCTATTCTACAGAGCTCCAAATGACCTGAAACTTCACGAGGATTTTTTAGCGAATATATGAAAATTACTGGAACAAAGAAATACCAGAGGGGGCCCACTAGTTGCCCACAAGGCAACAGGGCGCGGCCACCCCCCTGGGCGCGCCCTGATGCCTTGTGGGGCCCACAGCTAGCCTCTCCCCCCCTCCTCTGCTATATGAAGCCATTTACCCTAAAAAATAGGAGGAGGACTTTCGGGATGAAGCGCCGCCGTCTCGAGGCGGAACTTGGGCAGGAGCACTTTTGCCCTCCGGCAAAGCGACTCCGCCGGGGATACTTCCCTCCGGGAGGGAGACATCGAAGCCATCGACATCACCAACGTTCCTCTCATCATGGGAGGACCAATCTTCATCAACATCTTCACCAGCACCATCTCATCTCAAACCCTAGTTCATCTCTTGTATTCAATCTTTGTCTCAAACCTCAGATTGGTACCTGCGGGTTGCTTGTAGTATTGACTACATCTTGTAGTTGATGCTAGTTGGTTTATTTGGTGGAAGATTATATGTTCAGATCCTTACTGATATTCAATACTCCTCTGATCTTGAACATGAATATGATTCATGAGTTGTTACGTTTGTTCTTGAGGACATGGGAGAAGTGTTGTCATAAGTAATCATGTGAACTTGGTATTCGTTCGATATTTTGATGATACTTATGTTGTTGCTTCCTTTAGTGGTGTCATGTGAACGTCGACTACATGACACTTCACCATACTTGGGCCTAAGGTAAGGCATTGTGGAGTAATAAGTAGATGATGGGTTGCTAGAGTGATAGGAGCTTAAACCCTAGTTTATGCATTAATCAGTAAGGGGCTGATTTGGATCCATATGTTTCATGCTATGGTTAGATTTATCTTAATTCTTCTTTCATAGTTGTGGATGCTTGCGAGAGGGGGTAATCATAAGTGGGATGCTTGTTCAAGTAAGGACAGCACCCTAGCACCGGTCCACCCACATATCAAATTATCAAAGTAGCGGACGTGAATCAAATAAACATGATGAAAGTGACTAGATGATAATTCCCATGTGTCCTCGAGAACTCTTTGCTCTATATAAGAGACCGTTTCGGCTTGTCCTTTGCTATAAAAAGGATTGGGCCACCTTGCTGCACTCTTGTTACTATTGCTACTTGTTACTTGTTACGAATTACCTTGCTATCAAACTATCTGTTACCGCTACTCTCAATACTTGCATAGAATACCTTGCTAAAAACCGCATATCATTTCCTTCTGCTCCTCGTTAGGTTCGACACTCTTACTTATCAAAAGGACTACGATTGATCCCCTATACTTGTGGGTCATCAGGCATCCGTATGAAAGACCGTCTTTTCCCCTGTTCTTCTGGTTGAATTCGCTCAAGGGATCAAACGACCGCATATACGGGCGCTTCACCCGTTCGATAGGCCGTCTTCTCTTCTGATCTTTTCTGCGATTTTGGCGAGGGTTTCATACGACCGCTCATGCGAGCGAGGGCGGTCGTATGATACGTCGTCATCCTCTCTGACCCATTTTTTAATGTTTCTCTGGTTCCCTTATGCGACAGCGCATATGGGCGCATGCGCCCGTTTGCTATGTCGTCTTCTCTTCTGTTTGCTCCTCTCCTTTATCTTTTTCTTCTCCTTTGTTTTCTTTCTTCTCCTTTTCATTTCTCCTACGACACAAAGTCAAAAACAACTCTTCCGAGAGATTTTCATCAGATTATTTATGAGAGCAAATTGACAAAGATAAAAATTTGACAATAAAATGGGTTGCCTCCCATTAAGCGTTGATTTTTAGGTTGCTCAGCTCAACCTCGCACCTTGGCATTGTGTCAAGTCTCTGGTGGCCTGAGATTTTCTTTACTTACCACACATATTCGCTTAGGTGGGGGAATGTACTTCTCCTTCGCCCCCGGCTTCTTCGGGAAGTACTTCACTATTTCCTCTTCACAAATGCGGAAGGTTACTTTTCCTTCGAAGCAATCCAATGTGGCACCCGCGGTATTCAAAAATGGCCTACCAAGTATGATAGATAGTTTTTCATCCTTGGGCAAGGATAACAAAATCAGTAGGTATAACATGCCCATCTAATCTTAGCGGAACATTCTCAGCTACTCCCACTGGCTTCTTTGTGGATTATCCTCCATCTGCAAGGTTATACTTGTGGGCATACATTCAGTGAGATTCAGTTTATGATAAAGGGTTAGCGGCATTACACTAACACCTGCACCTACATCATAGAGAGCATTATTTATATCAAGATTACCGATTGACCAAGATATCGTGGGTATACCTGGGTCTCCCAACTTTTTCGGAATCTTGTTCTCAAAAGGATACTCTGTTATCATAGCCACCCGTTCTTTAAGATCCATACTCCTTTTATTGTTGACAACGTCATGCATGAACTTAGCAAAGGTAGGTATTTTCAACATATCAGTCACATGCATTGACATTTTAAGATCAGCTACTGCTTGCAAGAAGGAGGAATAAAGTGCATCATTTGAAGGTGGCCTAATAGCCTTAGGGTAAGGAAGAGTTTTCTTTGTCTTACCTTTTTCTTTATTCTTCGTTGCTTGATTACCTGTTTCTTTGGTGGGATAAGGTGGTCGGATGCTCTTATCCACCCTTGGTTCTTCAACTCTTCCTGTTCGTGGAGCTTCTTCTTTGTTGTTGTCTCCATCTACTGTTTCAGCATTGGGGTCAACTTCTTTTTCGGATTCCGCTTCATCTCCCTGAGCATCTTGATGAACCTGTTCTTCAGGTTCTTCCTCACCAAAGAGAAGTTCCCTATTTTCGTGGGTTTGACTTTGACTTTCTCTTCTACTTTGCTCTTGCTCCTCCTCATACCATGCTGGGCCTTTAGGATCCTGCGTTCTTTTGCCGCTACAAGTAGAGATTTCATTAGTAGAAAAAATGTTCTCTTTATCTAACCGAGCAAGAATCAAAGATTGTGTTTTCGAAATTTGAGAGCATTGAGTTTCTCGATACATCTTTCAATTTAAAGGTTCCACATAAAGTATCAAAGAAGACTATCAGAGATCATTGTGCTCCAGTATGTGGAGCACAATGATCTCTGGTAGTCTTCTTTGACTTTGGAGTAATCGACAATGGTTCAAACATTGCGTTAAGCTCAACAGTCTTACTATTTTTGTATTTTTCTATTAATGAAGCTTGCTGCTCCTGAGGAAAATGAGCTATATAATCTGGTAGATACGATTTTCCCGAACGAGTAGATCCCCTGTGAGTTATAGGAAGCATCTACAATAACAATACCTGCAAAAATAGTTACGAAACAAATACTCTGTGCTTAGCTCCCCGGCAACGTCGTCAGAAAATGCTTTGGTGTCTGCAAGCCAAACAGGATAGTGTAGCACTTTCGCAGAAGTATCCCAATGAGTAATCGTCCCAACGAAGAGCGGAGGAGAGTATTTATAGGTAGGTTTCTGTCACACACAAGGGGTCACAGTTCTTATATGTGAAAAAATTCGGTGGAGACCGGCTCCAAACCCCATCCTATGCAGCCCTGCCTACTATGCGTGCCACGTGGACAACCTCAGCATCGTACGGATCGTCTCCTCCGATCGGTTCCCAAGCGATTGCGCGGCTCCTGGCTCGGCCGGCTCGTACCCTTTACAGTATCGCATGGATCCCAGGCTAGGCGTTGGGGACTCGATCCTGACTGCTGCGACCTATTCACGAGCGCGCCGCCGCTGCCCGGATTCGCTTCCGCCGCCGCCTGGATTCGACTCAGCCGTCGCCTGCACAACGCCGTCCGTCGCCGAATCTCCCGCCGGCAAGGATAATTTCCCCACCAAGCTCTCCACCTCCCGTACTCAAGAATTCTAGATCTTGCTGTGTATGCCGCGGTTGTTGCTCTTGCTGGCCGCTGGCTTGCCTAGTATATCCATACAGTACATGTCACAGCAAATACCTTTATTTTGATTCATTTTTCACCCATAACAGTTCAACTGTATGCACTTCTTTTGCACCAATAGTGGCAACTGGAAACAAAAATATTGTAATACATACTCCCTCCGTTCCAATGCTACTGAATATTTTGGAAGATTGTGTATATTTGAATATTTCCATCACGCAGGATCTTGTCATGATTTGAGTTTTAAAAGCTACTGATTGATAGTGTTCCCTCACAATATACACTTCTTGGAAGATGTAGATCGATTATGTATTTTTGCATTGTATCAACCGGTTTAGATGATGGACACAACTGTGGACATGATTTTAGTTATAGGAAAGAGTAAAATGCATCATAAGTCCTAAAAGTATTGGAGGTGTGTCACTTTAGTCTTATAACTTCGAAACTGCAGTTTTGGATCCTAAAACTATTGAAGGTGTGTCAGTTTAGTCCTATAACTTGGGAACTGCAGTTTGGGGTCCTAAAACTATTAGAGGTGTGTCAGTTTAGTCCTATAACTTTGAAACTGCAGTTTTGGATCCCGAAACTATATACGTTTGTTCATCTTAGGTCATAAGCTTGCATGGCTAGCATTGACCCTCCGACGTGTCGCTTGGATTTTTGCCACGTTGACCCAATGGACACACCAGTTTAAATTATGAAATGTAAATATGCAAGAAAACACCTAGAGCGTTGTCTTGCCTCATTCTCACGCCCCTGTCTTCTTCCACGCATAGAATGCTCAGAGGCAACACTACGGAGGCTGTTGGTGCAATAATTTGCCTCCTTATGTTTTGGAGATTGTTGACAAATAGTGAGGGACTAATGTGTTTGCTAGTGCACACAGAGTAACAGGTCCCTAGAGTCAAGAGGAGTTTGGATTCAAACTCCGAAGAATATCCCCTGCGTGGCAGTGAAGGTTATCACCGAAGATTATGACGACAAGAGTGACCCCTCAAAAATTGTTGATGCAAAGCAATTCGTTCGGTGTCCGTCCGAAGAAAGTGACTGCAGCCTAGGAGATTGAAGACGAAGTGAAGACGTAGTATTCTTTTCGTCGTTTCTTTTCTCTTTCTTGAGTCACGGGACCACCGTACTATTAAGAGGGGTGTAGAGTTCGAAACTTTGATTCTCTGATGCAAAACCCAAATCCTATGAAAGTTGCGAGAGAAATCTCTTTGTGTTCCAAGCTAATACTTGCCAGCAAGAGACTGTGATCTTCTTTGCTGCGAGAGATTTGTCTCTGACCGAGGAGTTAGCATTACTTGCTCCCCAAGTAATGTTACCGTTGCTCCCAAAATCCGACCGTTGTGAACGTGTCGGTTGGCCATTGGCTGGACCGCGTGTCCAAAATGGTCATTTCCCATCAGGGAAGGTTGCGGCTATAAATAGCCACCCCACACCGGCGTTGTCCGGTGGCTGCTCCGTTTGATTCTGAGAAGATTGTTGAGCAACCCCCTCTCCGAGTGATTTGAGTTTAAAATCCACCGAGAGAAAACCCTAGAGCCGAAAAATTAGATAGTGGTTCAGCATCACTCGAATCTAAGTCCAGTACGCTCCGCCTATTACTCTTGAGAGCTGCGAACTCTCTAGACGGTTAGGTGTCAATTTCTTTAGAGACCAAGAGTAATTGTGGTTCTCGAAAAAGAAGTCTGTAAAGGTTCGGAGATCGCCTCAAGCATCTACCATGAGTAATCGGCATTGGTTGACGAACCAATTGTCGAGGAGAATAGGGCAAAGAGAGTTTATCTTCTGTGTTAAATCACAACCCCTCCAACCAGACGTAGTCCTTTTGCAGAAGGGCGAACTGGTCTACCAAACATCCTGTCGCCATCGAGCATCACCGGTCACCTCTGCTACCCTCTTTTACATTCGAACTGTGACATATGACATATGTCAAACATGTGATTTACCTCGATGCATGATGTTAGTTTCCATTTGGTAGTTTGTATTCGCTCACTGCATACTGTTTTCATTCGTTCCGCTGCTGGGTTCCGAGAGTTTTGATATTTCCGAAGAAAATTTAAAACTCCCATTCACCGCCCCCCCCTCTGGTAGACATACTTCGTTCCTACAATTGGTATCAGAGCAAGGTACTCCGTGACTCTGCTCATTTTGGTCTAACCACCTTGGAGTTTAAGTATGTCTTCAGTGAGCTACAAGTCGCACCTCAAGATTCCCATCTTTGATGGGACGGACTATCCCTTCTGGAAGGAGAAGATGAAGATCCATCTTCGAGCCATTAATGATGATATGTGGAATGTGGTGCAGAATGGATTCACGGTTGAAGTGCCCCAGGTCCCCACTGACCACGAGAAGAAACTCATTCAGATGGATGCTCAAGCCAAAGATGAAATTGGTGGCCATCTCTCTCATGCTCAATTTCTTCGCTACCGTCAGTGTGAAATAGCAAAGGAATTGTGGGACATTCTCGAGAAGATAAATGAGGGCATTTCAACCCAGAAAGAAGCTCGCATTGATACTCTTCGGGCCAAGTTCAATAGGTTCAAGCGTATCGGAAATGAAAGCTGCCAGGAAACCTTCGATCGTGAGTGACATTGCAAACGAGCTACAAGGTCTCGGCGCCAAAGACATCACTGACCATGAAGTTGTGAAGAAACTGCTCCGATCCCTTGACAGTTCGTTCGACACTCTAGTTCTGATGATTCGGGAACGAGCTGATTTCAAAGTTCTCGACTCTGCTGATATTATGGAAAGGCTAAACACCCACGAAGAACAAGAAGAAGAAAAGAGAGATCTCTATGGTTCAAGTCACCGAAAAAGTCATGCTCTCAAGGCTGCGGCTGATTCTTCCTTAGAAGGAAACACCAATGAAGATTCAGATGACACCGAAAGGATTAGCAAGGATCTCGCATTGATCACGAAAAGATTCCAGCGCCTTCATAGGAAAAATCAGTTTCATAAGAAAGGATCCAGCAACTCTGGCAGCTCCAAATCTTCATCAAAACCGACTGGAGATTACACCTGCTTCAAGTGCAAAAAGCCAGGACATTTCATTTCGGACTGTCCTCTCTGGGAAGCTGAAATCCGTGCTAGTGGAAGATATGATTCAGGAAACAACCATGGCAAAGGCAAGAGCAAAAGCTACGAGTCCGATGATGAGAAGAAAACAAAGAAGTTCATCAAGAAGAAGGATAGCTCCTCCAAGTCCTCGTCAAGATCTTCCTCAAGGAATCCCTCCAAGTCCTCATCCAACCGCAAGAACACCTATCGCAAGGCCAAGGCGTACATCGGCAAGGAAATGGACTCCGAAGAAGAAGCATCATCTGACAATGAAGAGGTTGAAGAATCCGATGAGGATTCTGATTCCGGCATGGCTGGCATAGCATGTGCCTCTACTCCTGCATCAAACTTCTTCAAGAATCATTCGAGCGACAACGAGTCTCCGGCGTATTGCTTCATGGCCAAAGCTTTGAAAGAAAAGGTATCCTCCAAACATCACAAGGTTCACTCCAGTGATCAATATTCTTCTGATGAGGATGACCATGCTAAACTGATCAAAATTGCCAATATGCAACAAAACTCTCTCGAGAAAATTGAGAAAACCCTCAGGAAGTCTGAAGGGTTGTTGGTTGAGGAGATGGAGAAAAATCAGTCGTTGACCGAAGAGCATTCCGCTCTCGAGTCTCGAATGAAAGAATTATCAGATTGTCATGATTTTCTCTCAGCTGACCACGAAAGATTAACTTATGATTACCTGAAACGGAAACAGGAACTCGAGTCGCTGAGAGAGGCTCATGATGATTTGATCAGAGAAAATTCTCTTCTCACCCAACAACTCAAAGAGAAACCTGAAGTGTTTGTACCACCTTGCTTAAAATGCCTTGAACGCAGTAACGCTGAATCAAATGCTGAATCTTCTGTGAATGCTAACCCCTCGGTCGAGGAAAATGGTTCTGTTTCTGATGAAAATGCTAGTTTGAAGGATCTTCTTCAGACCGGAATGTTCAAGTCTCTCAAAGGGCATCAAACTCTGTGTGATGTTCTGAAGAAATCCATTCTTCACAAAAATCCCAGAAAGGAAGGTATCGGTTTCGAAAGGAAACTGAATGAGAATGGATCCTACTGGGAACCTTATCAATATCCTCGCACTGTATGGGTACCTGCTAAGAGCAAAACGCTCGATCCAGCTTTACTTTTGGGATATGACTCTCCTATCCCTGAATATTCATATGATGATTCTCTGGACAACTATAAGTTGTTCAAAAACCAACGTGGTGAGGCTGTTGCTCGCTATGTTGGACCAAACAGCAGGAATGGCCCCCCAAAGGAATCTATCTGGGTGCCCAGGAAAACTATCGAAGCATTGCCTGTCACTAGACTACTAACCATGCAGGAAGAAAATGCTTGATATATCCTTGAAAAGATTCGACAGAATGAGTACATACTTGCCTCACCCAACCTCTATACTCATTCGTCTGGAAGCAATTTCAATGCATACTCTTTCGATTATGCTCGTACTCGTTCAAGTTACAATTCATATAATTATCAAAAGAAATCATATCCTACTCGCTCATATGTTTCGAAGCCACCTACAAAGATGTGGGTGGTTAAGAAAGCCTGATTTCTCTGCAGGACTATGTCTCCGGGTGTACCGAATGGATAATGGATAGTGGATGCACTAGTCATATGACCGGAGACAAGTCGTTGTTTGTCGACCCCAACTTAACAGCTTCATCTGAGAAGTATATTACTTTCAGTGACAACAACAAAGGAAAGGTAATTGGGTTAGGTAAAATTGCTATATCCAAGGACAAGAACATTGATGATGTTCTACTTGTCTAGTCTCTTGGATTCAATCTCATGTCAGTTGGCAAGCTTTGTGATCTAGGCATGTTAGTTCTATTTTCTAAATCCAAATGCATTGTCTTTATGGCCACTGACAATTCCTTTGTTTTCGAGGGAAATAGAAAAGGTGATTTATATATTGTGGATTTCTCTAAGGGTCCCTCAGTCCGAACTTGTTTGCTTGCAAAAGCAACCGAAGGATGGCTGTGGCACCGAAGACTTGGTCATGCAGGTATGAGAAATTTGCAGACTCTCGTGAAGAAAAATCATCTCCATGGTATTCCTGATGTGAAATTCGACAAGGATCGTCTCTGTGCTGCGTGTGAAGCCGGTAAATTGGCCAAGAAACACCATTCATCAAAAATTGTCATGACCACAACAAGACCACTGGAAATTCTTCATATGGATTTATTCGGGCCTCAAAACTATGCAAGTTTCGGAGGCAGTCATTATGGTCTGGTTATTGTTGATGATTTCTCTCGATACACTTGGGTATTCTTTCTCGAAGACAAAACCTGCACCCAAGACATCTTCAAAAGATTCGCTAAGAAGGCTCGGAATGAATATGATGTGCAAATTAAGCATGTCAGAAGCGGCAATGGAACTGAGTTCAAAAATACTCATATTGAAGATTTTCTCGATGAATATGGTATCACTCATGAATTCTCTGCCGCATACACTCCCCAACAAAATGGAGTTGTTGAGCGAAAGAATAGAACTCTCATTGAAATGGCGAGAACAATGCTCAGTGATTATAAAACTCCCATTCGTTTCTGGGCTGATGCTATTAACACTGCTTGCCATGTTGTGAATCGTGTTTATCTTCATAAATTCCTTAAGAAAACTTCATATGAGCTTATCACTGGCAAGAAACCGAATGTTTCTTATTTACGTGTATTTGGTGCACCTTGCTATATTCGTGACATGAATCATAATTCTAAGTTTGCACCCAAGGCACATGAACATTTTCTTCTTGGTTATGGCTCGAACTCGCATACTTATCATGTCTATAACTCTCACCACGGGAAAGTTATGGAAAAGGTAAATGTGCGGTTTGATGAATCTAACGGCTCCCAAAAGGAGCACCTGCCTAATGTGATAGATGAACCTCTGATTTTGGATGCTATTCGGCAAATGGCTATTGGGGACGTCAGGCCAGTCGAAGGTATTACACCTGACTCTTCCGATGATGATGCTCCCATAGCTCGACGCACACGCCAATCTACTGCCGAAGAAAATGCCGCACCGAACACAAATGGCAACCCAAATGCAAATGCAAATGCCGATCAAAATGGCAATCAAGATGATAATGGCGATACTAATGCCAATCCTGATGCTGATACTGAGGAAAATGAAAATGATCATCATGAAGGAAATCCTCTCCCACGAGTGGCAAATCGAGTTGACCCTGCATTAATCCTCGAAGATCTCGAGAATCCAGGTTACCGACCCACAACTCGCTCTCGCACTCGATTGGCTAACTACTGTGGCAGTTTCTCTTTTGTCTCATTGACAGAACCTACCAAGTATGAAGAAGCTATGACTGATCCCGATTGGATGAATGCCATGCAAGAAGAATTGGTGCAATTCAAATTGAATGATGTGTGGGAATTGGTTGACAAACCGAATCCTAAGAAGCACAATATCATCGGCACAAAATGGATTTTCCGGAACAAGCAAGATGAAAATGGCATTGTTGTGAGAAACAAAGCACGTCTTGTCGCTCAAGGGTATACACAGGTAGAAGGTATTGATTTCGGTGAAACATATGCTCCTGTTGCTCGCCTTGAGGCAATTCATATTCTTCTCGCTTATGCAAATTACAATGATATTCTGCTTTACCAAATGGATGTGAAAAGTGCTTTCCTCAATGGCGAAATTGATGAGGAAGTATATGTTAGGCAGCCACCTGGCTTTGAAAACCCTTAGTTTCCTAACAAAGTTTTCAGGTTGAAAAAGGCGCTGTATGGGCTAAAGCAAGCCCCTCGAGCTTGGTATGACACTCTGAAGAGGTTTTTGCTCGACAAAGGGTTCAAGCCAGGATCCACTGATTCCACTCTTTTTACTCGTGCTTTTGATGGTGACCTATTCGTGTGTCAAATTTATGTGGATGATATTATTTTCGGGTGTACTAACAATGCCTGCAGCATGGAATTCGGGCGAATGATGTCCGAGAAGTATCAAATGTCTATGATGGGTGAACTTAAGTTCTTTCTCGGACTACAAATTCGTCAACAGGACAATGGAATTTTCATATCTCAGGAAAAATATTTGAGAGACTGTCTTAAGAAGTTCAAAATGCAAGATTGCAAACAGAAGGGTTACAAAACTCCCATGCCCACAAATGTCCAACTGGACGCAGACGTGTACGGTAAAGATTATGATCCGAAAGCTTATCATTTGATGATTGGTTCTTTGCTTTACCTATGTGCATCCAGACCTGATATTATGTTGAGTGTTTGTATGTGTGCTCGTTTTCAAGCTGCACCGAAAGAATCGCATCACCAAGCGGTCAAGCGTATTCTGAGATATTTGGCTCACACCCCCACCTTAGGTTTATGGTATCCTAAGGGAGCACAGTTTGACCTCGTTGGATATTCAGACTCAGATTATGCAGGTGACCAGGTTGACAGGAAATCTACTTCGGGGACATGCCATTTCCTCGGTAGATCATTGGTATGTTGGTCATCAAGGAAGCAGAATTGTGTCTCGCTCTCTACGGCTGAGGCCGAATATATTGCTGCTGGCGCTTGTTGTACTCAGTTATTATGGATGAAGCAGACTCTGAAGGATTATGGCATCAAGGTCAAGTAGATCCCTCTATTGTGCGACAATGAGAGTGCGATCAAAATTGCACACAATCCTGTGCAGCACTCTCGCACCAAGCATATTGAGATCAGACATCATTTCCTACACGATCATGTTGCTCGAGAGGATATTGTCATCAGTCACGTCAATACCGAAGAGAATCTCGCTGGTATCTTCACCAAGCCTCTCGATGAGAAAAGATTCTGTGCGTTACGGTGTGAGCTAAATATCCTAGATTCCGCAAACGTGCAGTAAGCTGGACTCGGCACCCATACCATCACTTCCACATCTTAGAAGGAATGGGTGCATAACACTCGAAGAGTTTGAAAATTTCGACAAAGTGAAATTTTCTTTCTGAGAGTGAATACATTAACGAAGAACTAGACTAACCGGGTGCCATGATAATTGTGCGATGCTCGGGGTCATACAGTTCTTATACGGTGGGTAACGCCACCACAATTTCTATTCGTTAAGTTGCGCTTGAAGATTTTGTGTCTGTCCGAATGTTTTTCACTCATTGTTTTTCTCTCGAGTGTTTGTGTTTCTTCGTCTGAGTGAAAAACCTAGGACCCTGTTTTCCCTCCATTCTATCTCTTCCAGTCTATGCTGTTCTGTTATGAATGCACAAACTTCATCTAGGAATGAAACTTTATCTGGTGTCCTTGACCACGTTAAATTTTCAGTCCGAACTTAATCAGTTTTGGCGAAAGCCGTCCAAAATTTGGGGTTTCCTGCCCAAGTCTGGACCACGTTCTTTGGTGACGGTTGCCACGTGCTTCCCATCAACTGCCAGCATATCAGATCCGTTGAATCGCAACAGTCCCTTGACTCTGGCCGTCTGATCAGATTCACCAGGGTGTGGCTATTTTCTCCTCGCATATAAATGCTGGGCCGCCACCCTCCTCGTTTCACTTCGCATCTTCCCCATCGCCACCTTCCGAAGCCCTACTGCACTGCTCCTCCTCGAGCTCGATGACATCGACCATCTTCGCCGCTTCGCTGCCGGAAAGAGGTCACCGGAGTCACTCCTCGCCGCCGCGGATCATCTTCCTCTTCGCGCCGCCGTAGTCGCTGCACATCACCAAGTTAGGGTATGTGTAGTGCGAACTCGTTCTTCCATTCTTCCTGTTCGAGTTTGTCCGCGGTAGAAATTGCCTATTTTTACTGTATTTCTCATATCCTTACTGATAGGTAACTTGTGCGGATGTGGTTTGTAGTTGTCCCTCGCATCCAAAAAAATTCAGATCTAGGGTTTGTGTTATGTCTCGTACGAACGGAATGCTTAGCACGTTTACTAGTATTTTTTTCGAACCTACTAGTTCGTTCCACACATTTCTTTCGCCCGAAACATTTCTCAAAGTCTGCATCTATTTCATCATAAAAAATGATTTCTTTTTCAAAATCTTCGCTGTGTGCATTCGTAACCCTGTCCCCATTTTCCCTTGCATCTATCTACACAGGAAAATGCAGTCAGTTGAGGATTAAGCTAAACCAGTTAGTCGGGCTGACAGAGATGATGTTATTTTGGGCACTGCTGATGAATCCAAAGCTCCAAATGCTAAGGGCCCAACAATAGGCCCATCAACCAGCAAGAGAAAAAGGACCGATCAAAATGCCGACGAGCAAGAAGAGACTGCTCCGAAGAAGAAGAGGGGTGGCAGACAGGCATACACCAACACCGCTGAATACATCTCTCATGATCGGTGTGACACTGTTCCAGGAGAAAGCAAACATCAGAGAGATACTCGTCAACAATGGATTCGCCGCCACTGGGTGCGCAAGTGGTTCAACTATGAATTTGTTCATCCTCGGTTTGCTCAGAATTTTGCATTTCATCCACCGTGGGGTGACTGCCGTGAAATTTCTCTCATCAAAGCAAATGGTCCCCAAGAGAGACCACCTCCTCCGTCAAATGCTCATGAGTCATCCCTTCGCACACCTGCATCATATCCCGATGAGCTTGCTAAGCGACAGCGTAATGCCATCAAGCAAGCCCAGAGGGCCGAAAAACAAAAGGCTCGTGAACAGGAAAATCTTTGCCTCCTCAAAGATGATGTGGAGAAGAAAAAGGCCGAAGGAAAATCTCAAAGTCGTTCTAAGCGCAAGCATGATCCCAGCGCTGCTGCGAAGAGAAAGAGCGTACCAAAGAGGAAAAAGGCTAAACCTGCTGATGATTTTCGAATGAATGATTCTTCGGCTGATGATGATGAACCTCCGCTCACCAAGGAAGAAGTTGCTGCTACTCTCAGCGAGGAAGTAAACATTACCACATCAACTGTGCTGCCTGATCTTCGGGTTAACTTGGCCCCAGAAGCACCACCGAAGAAGATCCCAAATAGAAAGACCCCTGCTACCACTTTCACGATGAAGCAGCATGTGAACACAACTCCTCATCCGGATGCTATCAATTTGAAGGATTTGGTAGTTGACGCTCCTGTGAGTTGTGCCAAGCCAGGCGAAAATATTCTCAAACCTGATTTGAAGAAAATCAAGGTGCCTACCGAGAAAGTTGCTCCGCAGGCTACTGCTCCGAAGGAGAAGGTTGCTAAATTTGTGCCTACCTTGACTCAGCCGTTGGCTTCAAAGCCTCCTTCCGAGCAAGTTCCTGTCTAGACTGCTCCCTCTGTCAAGTCTGATGCTCCTCATTACTATGATCACATATTCATCATGGAACAGCTCGATAAATTTGTGGAAAATCCTTTCGATGGAGAAGTGGCATCCCTACCTATTCCTGCCGAAGTTATTACTCAAGCCACTTCCGTAGTTCAAGAACTGAGAGAAGATGCAGTTGAGATCAACTCTCTCTCTGCCGAGCTAATGGACATTGATGAACGCATGAAAGCTGCTTCTTCAAAGTTTGTCATCAAAGCACTCGAAGACTCCTACAAGGATATCAATCATGCCATGACTCTCCTTCGCCACTGCAGGTTACGCTTTCACACGGATCTAGATGAAATTGTTTGGAAGATCTGTGATGAACATCAAGCCAAAGTCACTGGATACAATGATCTGGTCAAGGGCCATATTGATCAAGTTGCTCAGCAAAAGAAAAAGCAACGAAAAAGAATTGCAACGAAAAATGTACCTCCTGCTCCGAAAGAACCATCACCTGTTCCCCATGTTGCTCCGACTCCTGCTCCACAAGAAAAATCTCCTGAGCCAGCTATTCTATCACACCCTCTAGTCAAGGACTCGGATGCTCCTCCCTCGCCAAGGTCAACTGAAGCAGTGCCTGTGGCCTCCCCTGCTCGAGCTGATATTCCCTCGCAACTATTTGTCTCTGAGGAAGGTGAAATCCCTCGGTCCGAGCCCCAAGCTTCTCCGGCTCATGATACGACAAAAGTCTCGGCTTCTCTTATAGTCGAGCAACAACAGACTCCAGTCGAGCAACAACCTTCAGTGAATGAATCCGCCTCAGTGCCTAGAGTGATTGAACCCGCTCTGCCGCTTTCTACCTCAGCACCTCCCACAGTTGCAACGCCTGCTCCGTCTCCACTCAAGTTATCCATCGACACAGCTAATCGAATGCCAGATGTTGGTCCCTCCGAACGGAAATCTGTCTCTGCTCGCCGCACGGACTCGGTTGTCTATGGTGATAAATATCTTTCTCCTGAATAAGAACTCAAATATCCATACCCTCATGAAGAACTGCCTTTGTTCTCGTCAGGCACTGGCGCAAAAGGTCCTCTTTTCAATCGGAATGCGCATCCAAAATTCTTCCAAGCCAGTCCGTATGATGGGCCGCGCACTTCAGAATCGCCTCGTTTCTGGACCAAGGAACAGGCCATCTATTACTCTCGGGTCCTCTATGAGAGCCGAAAGATATTTCCTCACAAATATCTGGACATCCCTGCGATGCGCAACATTGGCTATTTCAATCAATTGCTTCTGGATCTGGATGATTTCTGCCTCACCAAGGTCTTTGAGTTCGAGCACCCTTGGAACAGAGAGATTATTCTTCAATTCTATGCTACCCTATATATCTCTGGCGATAAATCTGATAGCTCCAAATGGGTCATGGAATGGATGACCGAAGGGAAACGCATCAAATGCACCTCAACGGATTTTGTCTCGCACTTCCATTTCCCTCGCTTTGAGCACGGTGATACTAAAATTCGGGTTCATAACATTGATGTTATATCAGATGAAATTTTTCGGTGCACTATGGATCAAGAAAAGATTCGTGACTACTCTGGTCCTCCTCGTCCAGAGCACTTAACGTTCGAGAATCAAACGCTATTCCACATGCTCTCTTACACAATTTGCCCTCTGGCGGGTATGAATCCGGACAAGTCCATCTCAGATGTTCTTCGCAATGCTATATATGTAATCTTTGAGCGATACATTTTCGATGTGGAAGACATGTTCCTACGCATTCTGAAGGATTCTGCTCAATATCCCTTCTGCATCAAAGTGTTTGCGCCATGGATCCAGAAAGTTGTTGATCATGCAATGCGCACAGTGTATCTTGCGAAGGAAAGCCATAAGAGCTTCATTCCTCCTGTTCGCGATACTTTGAAAGTCATGGATGATATCTCTTTGGGCAAATCACCCACATCAAGCCCTCAAGATTATCACAAGCAATTCGACGGGCCACGTCTGCCTCAGCGCGACCGAAAGATTTCGCCTCAACCTCCATTGCAACTCGAAGTTAGCTTGCGTACTCAACAACTGTTGCTGCAACATATCGCTGAGGATCGACGCGAGAAAGAACATCTCGCCTCCGAGCTAAATGCTCTCAACAATTGCACGAGGATAATGCATCTGGTAGCTGATGAAAACAAGAAGAGACTCTAGAAATTGCTTCGCAAGTTCTTCACCGAGAAACAACTCCTGACTGTCAATCTCCAAGAGCTCTATGACTATATTGACAAAGGCTTCACAGTCGAAGATTTTCAAGATCAGAGTACCCCTCCTCTGCCTACTCGTGAGCCTACAACAGATCTTCTTCATCTCAAGCTTCGCAAACTGCTTGACGAATCTGAAGCCACCTGACCGACAGAGAAACCTGCAGAAGGAAATATGCATTCCGGTGTTCCTCCTATGGCCACTCCAGCTATTCCCTCGTCTGCTCAGCCCCAAGCTATTATTCCTGAAGGAAAATCTATTGCTGCTGAAGACGAAGACAATCCCGTCACTTCCGAAGAGGAACTCACCTCGGACAGCTCGTCTGGAGATGCCACTGATTGAGCCAAGCTCTGTTCTTCACTCATGTTATTCCTCACCTTTTTTACACTTGTTGACAAAAGGGGGAGAATTACATCGAGTATCGATAGATTTGCTTTCGGTGTTTCGATTGGTTTTGGTTTCGTGCGAGTTTGCAGCTTCTGGTTCAAGCTTATCCGTACTATGCTATAAAACTCGATAACTTCTGTGCCGTAATGTTTATAATCCCTGCTGCTGCACCATTTCTCTCGAAGCATGTGTCTTGCAGGTGGAATTCTTATCAGAAGTTATAATTGATTGCACTACGATCTCGATGGATTATATTTCATCAGTGCGAATCAATGTCTCGAATGATTGAAATTTCCTCCATATACTTTAATTCTTGGAGGAGAATTTACCTCATATCTTTCTTCCCTGCATTCATTAAGGGGGAGTCTATTTCATCTTCGAGCAAAGTAACACTTACTCACTCTTGTTGGAATTGTTCATTACTTATCTATCTTCACTTCGATGATTATCTGTTTTGTCATCAATCGTCCAAAAAGGGGGAGATTGTTGGTGCAATAATTTGCCTCCTTATGTTTTGGAGATTGTTGACAAGCAGTGAGGGACTAATGTGTTTGCTTGTGCACACAGAGTAACAGGTCCCTAGAGTCAAGAGGAGTTTGGATTCAAACTCTGAAGAATATCCCCTGCGTGGCAGTGAAGGTTATCACCGAAGATTATGACGACAAGAGTGACCCCTCAAAAATTGTTGATGCAAAGCAATTCGTTCGGTGTCCGTCCGAAGAAAGTGACTGCAGCTGAGGAGATTGAAGACGAAGTGAAGACGTAGTATTCTTTTTGTCGTTTCTTTTCTCTTTCTTGAGTCACAGGACCACCGTACTATTAAGAGGGGTGTAGCGTTCGAAACTTTGATTCGCTGATGCTAAACCCAAATCCTATGAAAGTTGCGAGAGAAATCTCTTTGTGTTCCTAGCAAATACTTGCCAGCAAGAGACTGTGATCTTCTTCGCTGCGATAGATTTGTCTCTGGCCGAGGAGTTAGCATTACTTGCTCCCCAAGTAATGTTGCTGTTGCTCCCAAAATCCGACCGTTGTGAACGTGTCGGTTGGCCATTGGCTGGACCGCGTGTCCAAAATGGTCATTTCCCATCAGGGAAGGCTGCGGCTATAAATAGCCACCCCGCACCGGTGTTGTCCGGTGGCTGCTCCGTTTGATTCTGAGAAGATTGTTGAGCAACCCCCTCTCCGAGTGATTTGAGTTTAAAATCCACCGAGAGAAAACCCTAGAGCCGAAAAATTAGATAGTGGTTCAGCATCACTCGAATCTAAGTCCAGTACGCTCCGCCTATTACTCTTGAGAGCTGCGAACTCTCTAGACGGTTAGGTGTCAATTTCTTCAGAGACCAAGAGTAATTGTGGTTCTCGAAAAAGAAGTCTGTAAAGGTTCGGAGATCGCCTCAAGCATCTACCACGAGTAATCGGCATTGGTTGACGAACCAATTGTCGAGGAGAATAGGGCGAAGAGAGTTTATCTTCTGTGTTAAATCACAACCCCTCCAACCAGACGTAGTCCTTTTGCAGAAGGGTGAACTGGTCTACCAAACATCCTGTCACCATCGAGCATCACCGGTCACCTCTGCTACCCTCTTTTACACTCGAACTGTGACATATGACATATGTCAAACATGTGATTTACCTCGATGCATGCTGTTAGTTTCCATTCGGTAGTTTGTATTCGCTCACTGCATACTGTTTTCATTCGTTCCGCTGCTGGGTTCCGAGAGTTTTGATATTTCCGAAGAAAATTTAAAACTCCCATTCACCACCCCCCCCCTCTGGTAGACATACTTCGTTCCTACAGAGGCCATCAGTGGCATGATGGCTTAAGCTCGAGCGAGGAGAGTAGACCGGTTATCTCAGCCTCACCCAGCAGTAGCAGAATGACACGTCATACAACGTCCAATTGCTACCCACCTGTGGCTGCTGCTGGGGCTGCATCACTCTCGCTGACCTTTGCGCCAACTTTGCGGTTTCCGCGCACTCCTCCGAGTTGTCCGGCAGCAGCGACAATTCCCCACCTGTGGCCATACCCGTGCCCAAACAACAACCTGCATGACCAGCTCTACGGCAAGGGTGTCCGGGAAGTGACGATGTCGTGAGAGAGGGGGGTGGGATGGCGTCCTCCATCCATATTGGCTTGGGATTTCCCCGGCAGCCACGCCGAGGGATAGGGATGTCGTACTCCATGCCGACTGGCTCGAGGTCTCCCCGACAGCCGCACCAAACCTCTCAGTGAGGCTGCCCTGCAGCTCATGGCCACGCAAGTGGTGGGCATGCAGGTTGTAGCACACACTGCAACGTGGAAGCGTATGGACCACTTTTGGGGAAGTAAACATATATAAAGGGCTCATTTGAAGAAATGCACCTTAGATGCTGGCCATGCAAGCTTAGGACCTGAGATGAACAAACTTACACAATTTTGGGACCCAAAACTGCAATTTTGAAATTATAGGACTAAACTGACACACCTCCAATAGTTTTAGGACCCAAAACTGCAGTTTCAAAGTAATAGGACTAAATTGACACACCTCGGATAGTTTTAGGACCCAAAACTGCAGTTTCAAAGTTATAGGACTAAACTGACACACCTCCGATAGTTTTAGGACTTGTGATGCATTTTACTCGTCACTTAATCCCTCCGTCCCATAATATATGTGCACAAGTAAGAATATTTAGATGCATATTTTGGTCATCTAGATGATTAACCTGTGCTTCCAGTTGTCTCCATCTGCCATTAAGTGTGACAACTTCTTCCTTCAGTTCACCAATGATGAGATCTTGACATGACTTGGTTACATTTCCGCTTTTCACTGCAATGAACAGTGCAAAGAAATCTACTATGGGTTCAAAGTGTGATTCATACTACTCTTGGTCCAGAAAATGGTCAAACATATGCTTTGCGGAAGCTATCTTATGTCCACTCTGGGTGCTCCGAACGACCAACTAGTTGCAAGTTCATCTACCATAGCGTGACGTTGTGGATCAAACTCACTGATGTAGTGATCAAATATGTAGAGATATTTTTTTAGTGAGAAATTATACATGTAGAGATATTTCTTATTGACAGGTTGAAATGGTCAATGTACGATGTATGCAATGAGCTATTTGTAGATTGTGTCACAGTATCAAGTTTTAGTATTTGTGGGTTGCTGGTTTAGAAAATATGTATTTTCCAAGTTGGTTGTCCCAAAAGGCTGACATATTTCATAGTCAAAATCGAGTCTTGCTCTTAGCCATCTTAATGAGGTTTCCTAAAGACAAAAACATTTATAGAGTAATATAGGATGAAAAGGTTCTTGCTCTAGTAAAATTGTATGATATTTGTGCTTCAAATAGATTTTGGCTCATTTTTCGGAAGTTCCAAAAAATTTATTTATTTGATACATTGATTCTGTCGATGAAAAGATACAGTACAAAAATACATTTTTTATATGTACAGCAAATTAGAGAAACAATCACATTTTTTACAATCAAATTGAAGATTCCAAATCATCCATATATATGCTAGATAAAAATATACATTGTACATTGCCAGGGGCAGAAATCAACTCTAGATTCGTACAACATTTGTCATGAGTTCAACTCCAAAATTGCAAGACTTAACATCTTTTGTCTATCTATGTTTAGGAAATCAACAAGCATTCCATCTTCTCCAATGGTTTCCATGACAGTTGTGTACTTGAGGATCTTAGACTAGGAGACGGATGGTGGATCCTTGTTGCTGCGCGGGGAGGAGGCCTCCCATTTGTTCTTTCGTCGCTGAGGCTCCCGCCTCTCCGGAAGACTCACCGATGTCGAAGATGACCACCCTTCTTGGATTATATATGCTTCCCTCCTTGGGCCAAAAGTAGAATTTTGAGAAACCTTTCATATCTTGGTCTCAAGCTCACTTTGATTCATTCAGAAGATGTCCTTCCAACCAAGCTTAAACATCTGGTCACTCTAGTCAAGATTTTCCTCTAATTGACTTTATACAGGGCAAAAGAAAAGAAGATGTCATGGAATAAAAATTCAATCCTCAAAACTGCAATATTCTAAGAAACCAGGGAGTCCATTTTATCAGTTTTAGTTGTTCCAAAGAAACACATTCTATACTTTGTTCATCTGCCTTACCCTAATCTAAAATATACTCTAATATTTCATTTATCCATGTAAACCATCGAACAAACATGCTGCTTGTCCATGCAAACTGCAATGTTGTAAATTCTACTAAAAGGTTCCTCTTTAAAGAACTCAATAAAATTGAGATAATGGACAATTTATCTCTTACATGTATTTTAACCATACTTCATGAATATCTGAAACACATCTATAATTGCTCTCATTTTATTTATGATACAATTACAAATGCAGTATTTCCTGAAGGTTCAATTCCCCTACACCAACAATCTGTATGCTGATTTGTTGGTTAGTATTGGAATCACAGGAAGTTCCTCACATGTATTTGTTCAATAAGAAGTGTTTACCTGCTACGACCGCATCAGGGGCAGTGCCTGTCTCCTTGGCACAACACTACGGAAGAACAACAACTGTTCATCAGCAAGAAGAATAGAAGTAGAATAGGAACACAAATCAATGAACAACCCCAGCCACGGACAGATCAACCGCATCGCACGCAAACGAATCTCGAAAAGAATAAGCTGGCAAGCCGAAGGGAGAAGCAACTCAAAGCCACATCTACGTCGTGTGGCTGCATGCATCGCCCAGATGCAGAGGCCGGGGGTCTTCCTCCGTTTCTAAAAAAAACGTCGTGTGGCCGGCGGCCGCTCTCGCTCTATCCCGTAACGGACGAGGGGGCGGGGCGGAAGAGGTGACTGCGGTAGCGAAAGAGGGGGTGCGAAACAGGCGACTGCGGAAGCCGACGAGGTGGCCGACGGCAGACGATGGAGCGATTGCGGCGGCGGCGGATGAACGATGTCGAGCTTGGATCGAGTGACTGGGAAAAGAACGGAAAGCGGGCGCCTGAGCCGACTCATCTGCGTGGGCACCTCGTCGAGGAGCCAGGATTGTGTCGATTGGAGCCGAGCGTCAGCTCGCGAGCCGAGGGGAACGCAAGGAGCGGGTGAGCGGAGGGATACTGTCAGATGTTGGGAATGTACAGCTGTCAGCAGATGCGATCGGGTACGCACGGGAAGAGGCCTACACACGGTCTCCACCGAATTTTTAACTGCTCGTGCTTCTGCAAATATCATTATTGTCCTGGATCAAGAACAAACCAGTTTGACAAATATAAAGGGAATTGTAATAACAACTAAGAGAGCTAGTAAAAGTAAATAACATGAATATGACTGTGGTTTGTTTTCCTGCAGGGAAGAGATTAGGAGAGGAGAGATTTCAGCTCATGGTAAGAATTTATAAAGTGTGCCAGTGCGGCGGTAATACCAGTTACCTTGTATTGTACTCATAGCATTTTATATAAGGGTTCTGTAGGCGGTTCTCCCTAGAGTTATGAAATTCCTCCCTTAGAGATTATATTTCATTCTATGGTCCTCTTCTCCGTTGCCACAAAGTGGTCGTTTCCACAATTAAGGTCCTTAGACCGGAACCAAGCATTAAGTTCAGTGGATCCCCGTTATCTCGTATTGTCTTCGGTCCTCCTAAATATCTCCACCTGTCACGTCAGAGGTCACAGATGTCCTAAACAATACGTGTTACCTGTGTAGGTCTTGAGATCATGTTGCCTGGGCCCTTAAATTAGACGACACACATAGAGTTCACCACATCATAACAACATACTAGATAGATCATACTACTACGAATGCAAATGACGACATATAGAATAGGCATAGTTTAATCTCACCACTTACCTACATCTCCCACACCTAGGGGAGTTACTCACACATCGTAAGAGGGGAATCAACCACAATGAAGATTAAACCCATGAAAACCATATCAATAATACCGTGAAGATCCACAATAAAATGAAATGGATAATTCAAATAGTCTTGATCTCCAGATGAGATTGAGTAGAATTACAAGTTGTTCTCCCAATTGGAGTGCCCCTTACAACAGTGAAATTATGGTGATGATGATGGAGATGAAAGGACGAAAGCTCAGATGATCTCTGAGGATTCTTCAGATCCTTCCTTCTCCTGTTCTGGATGGTATGGCGGTAGCTAGGGTTCCTCTCCTCCCTCGGGCCCTTCACGAAAGTTGTTTGTATAGACGCCTTGGAGCTGATGGCAGTCCATACGACCGCTCATACGGGTGCTTGCAGTCGTATGGAATGCCATCTTTTACTCTGGTGCGCCTGTTGAATTGGGTTTCTTCGGGAAAGTTGCTCCATTTGACTTGATTTGCAGTAATCCTCCTTGGTTTCCTTCCATAATTGATATTTCTTGCCAAACATTGGGAAGGTGGATTTTCTTCTCTTTCGAAGGATTAGCATTAGAAATATCCGAAGAGTAATAAGAATTCCAAAGAAACCAAGAGAAAATCACTACCAAAACATCACAAATTTTTGAGCCATCACCACACCCCTCCCGATGAACAGGAACCCGTTTGGACTGGAGGCGGTCGAATAGAAGTCCGTTTCCTCCGTTTTGCGGTACGCCACACCCCCAGCCGATGAACAGGACACCGTTTCGGCTGTTCCGTCCAAGCCGGTTGGCTCCCGATGAACAGGATGCATTCCAACTTAGTCGCTTGGCTCCCGATGAATACGACGCTGTTTCCTTCTGTAGCAATCCGACCCGAAATGGTCAAGTCTCTGTGTATCTATGCTATCCCTGGATCGTGCTAGCACACACAGTACATCAATGTATATATCAAAGTTCAATCACATGCTTTATTACATCAAAAATCTCATATCGATTCTTTATTACAATAATAATAAATTGGCTAAAGGCCAACTCATGACATAAAAACTACTACGGAAGCGACGAAGGTAGATGAGTCCATCCGACTCCAAGGGCAACACTGAGCATAGAACGTAGACCTTACTCCTCTTCAGAAAATACCTCTGCAACATGATAAGTTGCAGTCGTGTAGGTCAGCATTTTGAATATGCTGGCAAAGTCACAGAGAGAACAGATAAAAATATATACTATCACTATATGCAATATGGCTGTGGTGGCTCTAAGTTTAAGTTTTTGCATAAAAGCTGATTTTTCCCTACCTCAGAGGAATCAAAATTAATTACTACAAATTAATATCATTAATGAGATGGTTCCGCCAACCAAATCTCATAACCCAAAGTTACAATTAAACCCAATTATCAATTTATAGTGCGGTGTCGAGAGTTCTTGATAGTTCCAATTCCAGAGGCTCAAGTTGTCTGTAACCGGGGACACGGCTAATCGATTAGGTTAATACTCTGCATAGTTTTGCGCACTTTCCCCACAAGATTCGTTCCCTCCTTTTACGTCCTTGCACTACCTGGTGTTTGAGAACAGGATGACCGAAACATGGTCTTTCAGAGAGTTTTCCTAACCACTGACAGTGCCCATCCAATCCTACCGTTCGTCTACATCTCGTAGCACTGTTCCAGTCAGAGTCACAACTAAGATCAACCAAGCCAGAGCCCATATTGACCTGTGGTTGCACAGGTAAGCTTCCGGTCTTGAAGTATCCTTCCGTCTCTTTGAGCCTGGGTGGAGCTTTCCTCGTGATAACTGGCCTACTCTAGCATCACATAGGCTGATCCTCTTGTTTCTCCAGCGTGCCCTTCAACCATTCCACCCAGTGGTATATGAATTCTTGTCTTGAGTCTTGAAGTCTTGAAGTTGTTGTCATTGATTAAGAGTCATCAATCTCACATCTTTCATGAACACTCATACCAATCCCCGTCTACTAGAGCATATCATCAAAGTAAAAAATTATCGTTTCCCGGGCATAGTAACAGGGTTGTGGGTTCCTACCTCATAATATTACTCAAGAACAAGTTCAATATTACCTACTTGCATGCATGGTGGAAAGATTGAATCTAATGCAATGAAAATCTTGGGTATTGTAAAACATGATCAAAGTGACTTGCCTTGGTGACGTCCTTCAAATTCTAACGATTCGTAGTAGCAAGCTTCACACTTCGGATAATCTAACGAAGCAAACAATGACATACATAAGCAATCATACTAACAATCAAAGGGAAACAACAAGTAAAACTATAAAGATAACATGAAGAAACCAAAAGAAAATCCAAAATAAAACTATAAGAAAAGTTAAAGAAACTTTACAAAACTAAAAGAAACTCAAGTTCAAATCAAACAAAAACAGAAATAGTTTTCTGATCTAAATAATTTTTTAACAGAAAAGAAAATATAATTTTTTTGTATTAACAGAAAGTATTTTAGTAAATCTTTCACTAGAAAAAATAATCAAATTAAAAGCTATGATAAAACCAAAGTTATGGCCTAAACAATTTACAACTTAAATCTGAACTAACACAAAAATAAAAGTTTCTGTTGTCCTAATGAAACTTAAGTTAGTTATATTGAAGTGGCAAAAAGAATTACTTTTGAAATAAAAGAAAATAGTTTTCTTTTTAAAAAAACAAGCATAAATAGCCTAGATTTGGATCTGACTGAAACAGATCAAAAAGAATTATCAAAAATAAATTTTATTGTTTCTCTATATAAACAAAACTAATACAAAACAGTAGCAATCAGAATCAATCAAAAACTTATTTTTAAATAAAAGTTATAAACAATTTAGTGTTTGAATCAAATTTGTTCAAATTCAAATTTAAAAAGTTCAAACATAAAAACATTTTGGATCTACAGAAACTACACAATTTTGTGAAACTAATGCAATTGGAATCACTCCATTTGGACTTAAAACATAAAAGAAGTGAACAAATCAAAATTGAAATCAAATCTGTTTTAAAACAGAAACTGAAATAAAACTAAAACGACTACGGGCCGGCTAGGTGTTACGTGGCAGATTGTGATTGGACTAGCTAACGACCGAAACAGAGAAACGGGAGGACGGCCGACAACTACTGCGTACCAGTTTGTTTATAAGTGACTTCTAATCTGAGGAGTACGATCTAGATCTAACAGACGAGGGGGTTCGCCAGTGCTTACAATAGAGGAGATTAACTTCGGCGATGTCCGACGGCGGCGGCGGGGCTCGGGTCGAAGGCGTGGCTTCTCTGGTGGTCTTTGGTGGCGGGGAGGAAGACCAGGCGATGAAGACGACGACGGCGGTGACGACGGCGAGGCTCGGGGGTGACTAGGTGGGGCGAGGCGACGACAAATGGCGGCGGTGGGGCTCAGGGTACTCCGGCAAGGGATTGCGGGGGCGTGTGGGGCTCGGGGGAGGGGGTTTAAGGGTGGAACGGAGCGTGGGGTCTCGGGTTTATATAGAGGGGTGGCGTGGAGGAGGGGGCGAGGCCAGAACGGAAAGCATCCTCGAGGGGATCCGGTGCCGATGCGGGCTCCTGCGAAGGAAGGAAGGAGGAGGAAGAAGAAAGGAGGAGATCGGGCGGTCGGTGGGTCCCACCGGTCAGGGAGAGAGAGAAACGGGAAAGGAAGCGGACAGCCAATCCGAATGGAGTCGTTCGCGGGGCTGTGCGCTGCTGGGCCGGCTGCGGTGACTGAGTGCGTTGTGACAGAGGGCTTCGGCCAGTTTGAAAATAAAAGAGATTTTCTTTTAAAAAAACAGAGAAAGAAAAAGAGAAATAGAAAAACAGAAATTAACATAGGCTTATTATATACCAAAACTCTTAGAATTTTCCAAAGAAAAATATGAACTATTTTTCAGAGTCAAATAAAATACTTTAAAAAAATATTTTTGCAATATCTTCAAATTGGATTTGAATTTGATTTGCAAATATTTTTCCAATAAACTTTCTGTTTTCTTTTCAAATACTCATTCACAATTTGTCTTTGATATGGAGGGTCATATTCCTCCTCTCTTTATTTTCTTTATCAGAGGGTGTGAAAAATGCAACTCAACTCAAATTTCAAATGTAAAGGGAAACTTCAAATTGGATTCAAATAAACTTCAAGGCACTCAATGCAAATGATGTGGATGAATGCATAACTAATGTAAACATGCCAAATGAAATTTGGGATGTTACAAACTGATACGTCTCCAACGTATCTATAATTTTTGATTATTCCATGCTATTATAGTATCAATCTTGGATGTTTTATATACACTTACAAGCAATTATATATCATTTTTTGGGACTAACCTATTAACTTAGTGCCCAGTGCCAGTTGCTGTTTTTTGCCTGTTTTTGGTTTTCCAGAATATAAGTACCAAACGAAGTCCAAATGCCACGAAACTTTTTGGAGATTTTTTTCTGGACATAAGAGACACTAGAAGCTTCGGGAGAGGGCCAGAAGCCAGAGAAGGTGGCCACGAGCCACCAGGGCGCGCCCTACGGGGGTGGCGCGCCCTGGTGCCTCGTGGGCCCACCTCTGCTCCGTTTGACCTAATTCCACCTCTATAAATTCTCTAAAATCAGGAAACCAACAGAGGAGTCCAGGAAATACTTTTTCCGCCGCCGCAAGTTTCTGTTCTCGAGAGATCCCATCTGGAGACTTTTTCCGGCACTCCGCCGGAGGGGGATTCGATCACGGAGGGGCTCTACATCATCCTTGCTGCCCTTTCAATGATGTGTGAGTAGTTTACCACAGACCTTCGGGTCCATAGTTAGTAGCTAGATGGCTTCTTCTCTCTATTTGATCTTCAATACAATGTTCTCCTCGATGTTCTTGGAGTTCTATCCGATGTAATCACTTTTTGCGGTGTGTTTGTTGGGATCCAATGAATTGTGAGTTTATGATCAGATTATCCATGAATATTATTTGAGTCTTCTCTGAACTCTATTATGTATGATTGTTATAGCTTCGTATTTCTCTCCGATCTATTGACTTGGTTTGGCCAACTAGATTGATTTTTTTTGCAATGGGAGAGGTGCTTTGTAATGGGTTCGATCTTTCGGATCCCAGTGATAGAAGGGGACATGACACGTATGTATCATTGCTATTAAGGGTAAAAATATGGGGTTTATTCATGCATGAGTTTACTTTGTCTACATCATGTCATCTTGCTTAAGGTGTTACTCCGTTCGTTATGAACTTAAAACTCTAGATGCATGCTGGATAGCGGTCGATGTGTGGAGTAATAGTAGTAGATGCAGAATCGTTTTGGTCTACTTGTCTCGGACGTGATGCCTATATACATGATCATTGCCTTGGATATCATCATGATTATTTGCTTTTCTATTAATTGCCAACAGTAAGTTGTTTACCCACCGTATGCTATTTTCAAGAGAGAAGCCTCTAGTGAAAACTATGGCCCCCGGGTCTACCTTTATCATACATTAAAAATCCCAAAAATACCTTGCTGCAATTTTACTTTATTTTGTATTTTTGTTCGATCTATCTATCTATCACCATACAATTTAATCTTGCTATTAACCGCCAAGGGATTGACAACCCCTTGTTCGCGTTGGGTGCAAGGATTTGTTATTTTGTGTGCAGGTGCTGCTAACGAGTTCTTGCGTGATTCTCCTACTGGATTGATAACCTTGGTTTCATAACTGAGGGAAATACTTATCTCTACTGTACTGCATCATCCGCTCCTCTTCGGGGAATAACCAACGCAGATCACAAGTAGCAGGAAGAATTTCTGGCGCCGTTGCCGGGGAGACATCATCAACATCTATCAAGTACCTACGCATAAACTTTCATCTCCTTGCATTTATTTTATTTTCCTTTGCCTCTCGTTTTCATCTCCCCCACTTCCAAAAAGTTTTTACAAAAACACAAAAATATTTTTGTTTGCTTGCTTGCTTTTATTGCCTTCATGACAACACACAAAAACAGAAGGTGAAAGCAAAAATCTATTGATATGGATCCTCATCCACTTGCTAATCTTTTCAAAAGAACCAATTATGATGAACCAATTGCTAGTGAGTTGAGTGCACTTGATTATCTCTATGAAGTTTTGCTTGAAAATCATGAATCTGAAAATTGTGATGAAGTGTTAGAAGAAGAAATTTATAAAGTGATTCATGATAGCTCCTTGATTGAAAAGCATGATTGCAATGATGTTATTATAAATTCTATTAATGTCAATTGTGCTAATGGTATGCAAAACTACAAGCTTGGGGATGACAATTTTGTTATGTCCACTACTTATTGCAATGATCATGATTGGGGTGATAATACTTCTTATGATCTTGAAAATTTATTTAAGCCTCATGATGAATATGTTATTGATAATAATGCCTGCAATAATATTGAAAGTGGGTTTGGAAGAGTGTCAACTTTAGGTAAAAAGAATCCCACATATTCGGAGAGTATTTAATCTTATGAAATTTTTGATAAATGTGGGTTTGGAGAGGTCATGACTTTAGTTGAGTTAATCCCACTATCTTGGAAGATTATAAAACTTTTATGCATGTGGGTCGTGAAGAGAATATTTTATATGATAGCTATGTTGTTTAATTTGACTATGATCCTACATGTAATTACTATGAGAGAGGAAAATATGGTTGTAGAAATTTTCATGTTACTCAATTACCTCTCTTGAAGTTCAAATTGTTAATGCTTCGTTCTTCTTCCTTGCATATGCTAGATACTTTTTGTCTTGATAATTTCTTTTCCTATAAAATGCCTATGCATAGGAAGTATGTTAGACTGAAAAGTGTTATTCACATGTTTCATGATGCTCTCTTCGTGTTTAAATTACTATCTTTCATGTGAGCATCATTGAAATCTCAAGCCTATCTTAATGGCTATAAAGAAAGAGCTTGTTGGGAGGCAACCCAATGAATAAAATAAATTTTTGTTTTTTATTTATGTTTTCTTGTGTGCACACAATTATGCTACTGTTATGATTGTGTTTTTATGTTTTAATTAGTGTTTGTGCCAAGTAATGCCTTTGGGATGATTTGGAAGATAGTATAATTGATGCTGTTTGGAAAACAGAAAGTTTTGCGTCCAGTGCCGGAATTTTAATTCTGTACTGGAGCGTCGGAAAAATCTGAAATTTTTACACAGTATTGGTATATGAATTTCCCACGTTGTCCTAATTTTTCAAAATGTTTTGAGTTACAGAAGTATAGCTTTTAAATAGATCTTTACAGACTGTTCTGTTTTAGACAGATTCTGTTTTTGTTGCATAGTTTGCTTATTTTGATGAATCTATGGATCGTATCGGGGGGTATGAGTCATGGAGAAGTTGGAGTATAGTAGAATTATGCCAATATTAAATATGAATCAATTTACAACAGTACCTAAAGTTAAAGATTTGTTTGTTATACTAACGGATCTCACAAAGGTTTTGTTGAGTTTTGTGTGATTGAAGTTTTCAAGTTTTGGGTGAGATCACGATGGATGAAGGAATAAGGAGTGGCAAGAGCCTAAGCTTGGGGATGCCCAAGGCACCCCAAGGTAATATTCAAGGAAGACTCAAGCAACTAAGCTTGGGGATGCCCCGGAAGGCATCCCCTCTTTCTTCTACCAACCATCGGTAATTTTACTTGGAGCTATATTTTTATTCGTCACATATCATGAGTTTTGCTTGGAGCGTCTTGTATTATATGAGTCTTTGCTTTTTTTGCTTTTTAGTTTGTCACAATCATCTTTTCTGGACACACCTATTTGAGAGAGCCACACGTTTATCATGATTTGTTAGAATACTATATGTGCTTCACTTATATCATTTGAGCTAGGCAGTTGCTCTAGTGCTTCACTTAAATCTTTTTGAGCACGGCGGTGGCTATATTTTGAAGAAATATTTGAACTCTCATGCTTCACTTATATTATTTTGAGAGTTGATAAGATTAAATTTTGAAGAAATATTTGCACTCTCATGCTTCACTTATATCTTTTTGAGAGTTGATAATAGTAATGATAATTTGCACAAGATATGAATTTGGTCCCAAAGTGATGAATATTCAAGAGGGATATAATAAAAACTGTCATGAAAGATCATTGGATATGATAAGTTTGATTTCTTGCAATAGTTTTGCGATATGGAGATGATAATATATGAGTCATGTTAGTGAGTAATTGTGATTTAGTAAGAATATTGGTGTTAAGCTTTGTGATTCCCTATGCATGAACGTAAAGTCAATAGTTATGCAACAAAATTATATCCTACTTATGGTGCATTATTTGGTGTTAGTTATGTTCAATACATGTTTATGACCGTTTTCGCTTTTTGGTTGGTCGCTTCTCAATCTATTTGCTAGCCTTCATTTGTACTAAGCGGGAATACTGCTTGTGCATCCAACTCCTTAAACCTAAAGTTGTGCCAAATGAGTCCACCATACCTACCAATATGAGGTATTTCCTTGCCGTTCCAAGTAAATTTGCATGTGCCAACTCTAAATTTTCAAAATAATTTTCCGTTTTGTGTGCCCGTACCGCTCATGAAGCGGCAGGGGGTGGCCAATATTTTCCATGCTAGGTGTGTTATTCTCACGATGAGTGTTTATTCACTTGTCATTGCACAAGAGAGTGGCAGGTAATAGGGATGCCCAATCCTGAAATGCAAAAAATTTAATATGATGTTAATAATAAATTCCTTGGAAAGTGTTGGTATGGAAGGCACCCGTGGATACGGCTAGCCATGGATTGTGAAAGAATGGTGGAAAGGAAATAAACTTTATTTTCTGTTTGGGAACTGCCTATAATGTGTCTAGCATGGAAGATATTGGGAATTCTCGGTCATTTTTGTTGATAGGAAAAGCATGCCTCTCAAAATAATTTTAACTCTCTAATTTAAGCTTTGAGCTTTGGCACCTCTGCAAATCTCTACTTCCCTCTGCGAAGGGCCTATCTATTTACTTTAATGCAATTTTTTATTTATTTTTGAGTCTTCATCTTCTCTTACAAAGCACCAACTAGAGAGCACTATTGTCATACTTGTGCATTATGTGTAGCTAATATCGATTGTGTTTCATGAATGGATCAATGATTGAGCATAATGGGCTAGGGATAGCTTTCTTTAGCGTTGATATTTTGAAAGACATGGTTGCTTGTTAGTATGCTTGAGTATTTATGTCTTCATGTCAAATTATAGACTATTGCTTTGAATCATTCAAGTCCAAATGTCCATGCTACAAAATAAAAGAGTATACGATGAATATGATAGGTAGCATTCCACATCAAAAATTCTGTTTTTATCATTTACCTACTCGAGGACGAGCAGGAATTAAGCTTGGGGATGCTTGATACGTCTCCAATGTATCTATAATTTTTTATTGTTCCATGCTATTATAGTATCAATCTTAGATGTTTTATATACACTTACAAGCAATTATATATTGTTTTTTGGGACTAACCTATTAACTTAGTGCCCAGTGCCAGTTGCTGTTTTTTGCCTGTTTTTGCTTTTCTAAAATATCAGTACCAAACGAAGTCCAAATGCCATAAAACTTTTTGGAGATTTTTTTCTAGACATAAGAGACACTAGAAGCTTCGGGAGAGGGCCAGAAGCCAGAGGAGGTGGCCACGAGCCACCAGGGCGCGCCCCAGGGGGGTGGTGCGCCCTGGTGCCTCATGGGCCCACCTCTACTCTGTTTGACCTAATTCCACCTCTATAAGTTCTCTAAAATCGGGAAACCAATAGAGGAGTCCACGAAATACTTTTTCCGCCGCCGCAAGTTTCTGTTCTTGAGAGATCCCATCTGGAGGCCTTTTCTGGCACTCCGCCGGAGGGGGATTCGATCACGGAGGGGCTCTACATCATCCTTGCTGCCCTTCCGATGATGCGTGAGTAGTTTACCACAGACCTTCGGGTCCATAGTTAGTAGCTAGATGGCTTCTTCTCTCTATTTGATCTTCAATACAATGTTCTCCTCGATGTTCTTGGAGTTGTATCCGATGTAATCACTTTTTGCAGTGTGTTTGTTAGGATCCGATGAATTGTGAGTTTATGATCAGATTATCCATGAATATTATTTGAGTCTTCTCTGAACTCTTTTATGCATGATTGTTATAGCTTCATATTTCTCTCCGATCTATTGATTTGGTTTGGCCAACTAGATTGATTTTTCTTGCAATGGGAGAGGTGCTTTGTAATGGGTTCGATCTTTCGGTGCTCAATCCCAGTGACAGAAGGGGACATGACACGTATGTATCATTGCTGTTAAGGGTAAAAAGATGGGGTTTATTCATGCGTGAGTTTACTTTGTCTACATCATGCCATCTTGCTTAAGGCGTTACTCCGTTCCTTATTAACTTAATACTCTAGATGCATGCTGGATAGCGGTCGATGTGTGGAGTAATAGTAGTAGATGCAAAATCATTTTGGTCTATTTGTCTCGGACGTGATGCCTATATACATGATCATTGCCTTGGATATCATCATGATTTTTTGCTTTTCTATCAATTGCCCAACAGTAATTTGTTTACCCACCGTATGCTATTTTCAAGAGAGAAGCCTCTAGTGAAAACTATGGCCCCCGGGTCTACCTTTATCATACATTGAAAATCCCAAAAATACCTTGCTGCAATTTTACTTTATTTATTTTATTTTGTATTTTTGTTCGATCTATCTATCTATCTATCACCATACAATGTAATCTTGCAATTAACCGCCAAGGGATTGACAACCCCTTGTTCGCGTTGGGTGCAAGGATTTGTTATTTTGTGTGCAGGTGCTGCTAACGAGTTGTTGCGTGATTCTCCTACTGGATTGATAACCTTGGTTTCATAACTGAGAGAAATACTTATCTCTACTGTACTGCATCATCCCCTCCTCTTCGGGGAATAACCAACGCAGATCACAAGTAGCACAAACCTACCCACCTTAAGATGAATCTCGCCCTCGAGATTCGGGATGGTCAGCAAAAAGGTGTGGGTGGTCTTGTTGGAGGTCTTCTTCTCGTTCCCAGGTGGCCTCCTCCTCGGTGTGGTGACTCCACTGAACCTTGCAGAACTTGATGATCTTGCTGCGACTAACTCTGTTTGCGGTCTCGAGAATCTTACAGGGCTTCTCCTCATAGGTCAGATCACTATCAAGCTGTATGGACTCCAGTGGCACTGTGTCTCTCAAAGGAATATCGACCATCTCTGCATGACATTTCTTCAGCTGGGAAACATGAAATACATCATGAACTCCTGACAAACCTTCCGGTAGTTCCAACTTGTATGCAACCTCTCCTCTGCGTTCTAGAATTTTGTGAGGCTCCACAAATCTTGGGGCTAACTTTCCTTTAACTCCAAACCTCTTGATTCCTCGAAGTGGAGACACACGGAGATATGCTCAGTCTCCCACTTCGTACGTTACTTCCTTGCGTTTATTATTAGCATAACTCTTCTGTCTGGATTGAGCCACCTTCAATCAGTCTCGAATTAATTTGACCTTCTCTTCGGAATCTCTGATTAGATCAGGACCAAATAACTTACGGTCTCCAACACCATCCCACACCAATGGTGTTCTGCATCTTCTTCCGAATAGTGCTTCGAAAGGGGCCTTCTTCAAACTGGTTTGGTAACTGTTGTTGTACGAGAACTCTGTGTAAGGTAAATTATCAGCCCAGCTAGATCCATAATCTAGCGCACAAGCTCTCAACATGTCCTCCAGAATCTGGTTTACTCTTTCAGTCTGTCCATCTGTCTGCGGATGAAAGGCGGTACTAAACTCAAGTCTGGTACCCAAAGTTTCGTGCACCTGATTCCAAAAATTAGATGTGAACTGCGTTCCTCTATCTGACACAATCCTGCTTGGTACTCCATGCAAACAGACGATCCTAGTCATTTATATCTTGGCCAACTTAGCACTGGTATACATGGTTTTCACGGGGATGAAGTGAGCTACCTTGGTCAAACGATCAACCACTATCCAGGTAGAATCATAACCTGAACAGGTCTTGGGTAATCCTATGATAAAATCCATTCCATGTTTGCCCCATTTCCACTCGGGTATCGGCACAGGTTGAAGTAACCCTGCTGGCTTCTGATGTTCTGCCTTTACTCTCTGACAAATATCGCATAGTGCTACATACTCGGCAATATCCTTGTTCATTCCAGTCCACCAGAAACTTTCCTTCAAATCCAAATACATCTTGGTGTTACCTGGGTGTATCGAGTACGGTGAATCATAGGCCTCCTGAAGAATTAACTTCCTGATCTCTGGATCATTCGGCACATAAATACGCTTCTCAAACCATAAAGTTCCATGTTCATCCTCACGAAATCCTTTGGCTTTACCTTGGCTCATCCTTTCCTTTATATCAGCAATTTCCTTGTCCAACTTCTGGCCTTCTTTGTTTTTCCGGTCAAAGTGGACTGAATCTCCAGTGTGGCTACAAAACCTCTCGGGACTATCTCCAACCGAAGATCTCTGAGATCATGACATAATTCCTGCGGTAATCCTCCTGCTGTAAGGGTGTTCACATAACTCTTATGGCTCAAGGCAACTGCTACAACATTAGCTTTCCCTGGGTGATAATGCAGTCTCATGTCATACTCCTTGATCAACTCTAACCATCTCCTCTGTCTGAGGTTCAACTCCTTCTGCGTGAAAATATACTTTAAACTCTTATGATCCCTGTAAACATCACAACTATTGCCGATAAGGAAATGTCTCCAGGTCTTGAGCGCATGCACTACGGCTGCTAACTCCAAATCATGGGTGGCATAGTTCAACTCATGAGGTCATAGCTATCTGGATGTATAGGCTACAACTTTTCCTTCTTGCATGAGCACACCTCCGAGTCCTCGACGTGAAGCATCGCAATACACCTGAAAATCCTTACGAATGTTCAGCAAAATCAACACTGGGGCTGTAACCAAATGTTTCTTCAACTCCTGAAAACTAGCTTCACATTCCTCAGTCCAATTATACTTGGTATCTTTCTTCAACAACTCTGTCATGGGTTTTGCAATCTTGGAGAAATTCTCAATAAACCTCCGATAATATCCTGCAAGTCCAAGTAAACTGCGGATCTCCTTGATTGAGGTGGGTGCTTCCCATTCTGTGACTGCTTCAACCTTGGAAGGATCAACTGCTATTCCTTCTCCTAAAATAACATGTTTGAGAAATCCGACTTCTTTCAACCAAAACTCACATTTTTTGAACTTGGCATATAACTGATGTTCTCGGAGCTTCTCCAGAACTAAACGCAAATGTTCCTTGTGTTCTTCCTCATTCTTGGAGTAAACCAATATATCATCGATGAACACCACGACAAACTTATCCAGATATTCCATAAATCCTTTGTTCATCATACTCATAAAATACGCAGGGGCATTAGTCAATCCAAATGACATGACGGTATACTCATAAAGTCCATATCTCCTGGTGAAAGTTGTCTTGGGTATATCCTTCTCACGAATCTTCAACTGATGATACCCTGATCGAAGATCGATCTTGGTGAAAACACTGGCTCCTACTAACTGGTCAAACAAATCATTGATCATCGGCAAAGGATACTTGTTCTTGATGGTCAGTTCGTTCAACGAATGATAATCCACAACCATTCTCAAGGTTCCATCCTTCTCCACCAAAAGAACCGGGGATCCCCAAGGTGATGAACCTGGGTGGATATATCCCTTTTCCAATAACTCCTTGATCTGCTTCTTGATTTCCTCTAGATCATTAGCGGGCATCCAATAGGGTCTCTTGGATATTAGTGCTGTGCCTGGTAATAACTCAATCAAAAACTCAATCTCTCGGGCTGGTGGCATGCCTGGCAATTCCTTCGGGAATACATCGGGAAAATCTTGCACTACTGGCACTTCCTCTTGAACAACTCCCATAAGGGAATTCACTCGAGTCTTCCTCGGTGTGTGTCTAGATACATACTTGATCCTCTTCTGCTCCGAGGTGGTGAGCAAAATCGACTTGTGGGCACAATCAATGTTTCATTCATACTGGGTCAACCAATCCATGCCTAGGATTACATCCAATCCATGTGACTCTAATACGATGAGGTATGTGGGAAACTCATTATTTCCAATGCTAAGGTTCATCGGGTGACAACCTAATCCTGCTGTCATCTTGGCTCCTGGGGAACTGACCTGAAGGGTCTGCTAAGGGTTCTAGTGGGTAAACCATACTTTTCCACAATTACCCTTGATATGAATGAATGTGATGCACCAGAATAAAAAAGAACCAATACTGGGTGTGAATTTAACAAAAACTTACCAATTACTGTGTCTGGCTGGTCATAAGCCTCCTCCACATCAATGTGGTTCACCTGAGCTCGTGGAAAAGGGTTGGGCTTCTTAGCTCCAGAGTTTTCATTACCATTACCCGGCTTGGCCTCAGGATAATCGGTGGCATAATGTCATGTCTTCTTGCACTTGAAGCAGGTGATATGACTCAGATCCTTCTGTGCGGGAGCGGAACGGTGCTGATTGTCATTCCCTCGATTGCCATTCTTATGGCTGTTGTGGTTGTGACGGTTGTTGTTGTTTCCTCCATGGTGAGCATGTCCTCCACGATTATGGTGGTTATTGCTACTTGTAGCTTGCGTTGGTATTTTCCCCGAAGAGGAAGGGATGATGCAGCACAGTAGAGGTAAGTATTTCCCTCAGTTATGAAACCAAGGTTATCAATCTAGTAGGAGAATCACACAACACCTCGTTAGCAGTACCTGCACACAAACAACAAATCCTTGCACCCAACGCAAACGAGGGGTTGTCAATCCCTCGGCGGTAATTGCAAGATTAAATTGTATGTGATAGATAGATAGATTAAAACAAAAATACAAAATAAAATAAATAAAAGAAAATTGCAGCAAGGTATTTTTAGGGTTTTTAATATATGATTTAGATAGACCCGGGGGACATAGTTTTCACTAGACGCTTCTCTCAAGAAAATAGCATACGGTGGGTAGGCAAATTACTGTTGGGCAATTGATAGAAAAGCAAACAATCATGACGATATCCAAGGCAATGATCATGTATATAGGCATCACGTCCGAGACAAGTAGATCGACTCCTGCTTGCATCTACTACTATTACTCCACACATCGACCGCTATCCAGCATGCATCTAGTGTATTAAGTCCATAAAGAACAGAGTAACGCCTTAAGCAAGATGACATGATGTAGACAAAGTAAACTCACCCATGAATAAACCCCATCTTTTTACCCTTAATAGCAATGATGCATACGTGTCATGTCCCTTTCTATCACTGGGATTGAGCACCGCAAGATCGAACCCATTACAAAGCACCTCTTCCCATGGCAAGATAAATCAATCTAGTTGGCCAAACCAAATCAATAGATCGGAGAAGAAATACAAAGCTATAATAATCATGCATAAAAGAGATCAGAGAAGACTCAAATAATATTCATGGATAATCTGATCATAAACTCACAATTCATCGGATCCCAACAAACACACCACAAAAAGTGATTACATCGGATAGAACTCCAAGAACATCGAGGAGAACATTGTATTGAAGATCAAAAAGAGAGAAGAAGCCATCTAGCTACTAACTATGGACCTGAAGGTCTGTGGTAAACTACTCACACATCATCGGAAGGGCAGCAAGGTTGATGTAGAGCCCCTCCGTGATCGATTCCCCCTCCGGCGGAGTGCCGGAAAAGGCCCCAGTTGTGATCTCTCGAGAACAGAAACTTGCGGCGGTGGAAAAAGTATTTCGTGGACTCCTCTGTTGGTTTCCTGATTTTTTGGAATTTATAGTGGTGGAATTAGGTCAAAAGAGGTAGAGGTGGGCCCACGAGGCACCAGGGCGCACCTGCCCCCCCCAGGCGCGCCCTGGTGGCTCATGGCCACCTCCTGGGGCTTCTGGCCTTCTCCCGAAGCTTCTAGTGTTGGTTATGTCCAGAAAAAAAATCTCCAAAAAGTTTCGTGGCATTTGGACTTCGTTTGGTATTGATATTCTGTAAAACCAAAAACAGGCAGAAAATATCAACTGGCACTGGGCACTAAGTTAATAGGTTAGTCCCAAAAAATGATATATAATTGTTGTAAATGTATATAAAAACATCCAAGATTGATAATAAAACAACATGGAACAATAAAAAATTATAGATACGTTGGAGACGCATCAGCATCCCCAAGCTTAATTCCTGCTCGTCCTCGAGTAGGTAAATGATAAAAACAGAATTTTTGATGTGGAATGCTGCCTATCATATTCATCATATATTCTTTTCTTTTATAGCATGGACATTGGACTTGAATGATTCAAAGCAATAGTTTATAATTTGACATGAAGATATAAATACTCAAGCATACTAACAAGCAACCATGCTTTTCAAAATATCAACGCTAAAGAAAGTTATCCCTAGCCCATTATGCTCAATCATTGATCCATTCATGAAACACACTCCATATTAGCTACATCCAATGCACAAGTATGACAATAGTGCTCTCTAGTTGGTGCTTTATAAGAGAAGATGGAGACTCAAATAAAAATAAAAATTGCATAAAAGTAAATAGATAGGCCCTTCGCAGAGGGAAGCAGAGATTTGCTAATGTGCAAGAGCTCAAGGCTTAAATTAGTGAGGTAGAAATTTTTGAGAGGCATGCTTTTCCTGTCAATGAAAACGACCAAGAATTCCCAATATTTTCCATGCTAGACACATCATAGGCGGTTCCCAAACAGAAAGTAAAGTTTATTTCCTTTCCACCATTCTTTCACAATCCATGGCTAGCCGTATCCACGGGTGCCCTCCATACCAACACTTTCCAAGGAATTTTGTTGTTATTAATTTTTGATTCATTGTGGGACTGGGCATCCCTATTACCAGCCACTCTCTCGTGCAATGACAAGTGAATAAACACTCATCGTGAGAATAACACACCTAGCATGGAAAATAATGGCCACCCCCTGCCGCTTCATGAGCGGTACGGGCACACAAAATGGAATATTATTTTGAAAATTAGAGTTGGCACACGCAAATTTACTTGGAACGGCATGGAAATACCGCATATAGGTAGATATAGTGGACTCATTTGGCACCTCTTGGGTTTAAGGATTTTGGATGCACAAGCAGTATTTCCGCTTAGTACAAATGAAGGCTAGCAAATAGATTGAGAAGCAACCAACCAAAAAGCGAGAATGGTCATAAACATGCATTGAACATAACTAACACCGAATAATGCACCATAAGTAGGATATAATTTCTTTGCATAACTATTGACTTGATGTGCATGCATAGGAATCACAAACCTTAACACTAATATTCTTACTAAATCACAATTACTCACTAACATGACTCACATATCATCATCTCCATATCGCAAAACTATTGCAATGAATCACACTTATCATATCCAATGATCTATATGAAAGTTTTTATTATATCCCTCTTGAATATTCATCACTTTGGGACCAAATTCATATCTTGTGCAAATTACCATTACTATCATCAACTCTCAAAAAGATATAAGTGAAGCATGAGAGTGCAAATATTTCTTCAAAATTTCAATATTATCAACTCTCAAAATAATATAAGTGAAGCATGAGAGTTTATTTCTTCAAAATATAGCCACCACTGTGCTAAAAAATATTTAATTGAAGCACTAGAGTAACTGCCTAGCTCAAAGAATTTAAATGAAGCACCTAGAGTATTCTAACAAATTATGATGAACGTGTGGCTCTCTCAAAATAGGTGTGTTCAGCAAGGATGATTATGAAAATATAGCTCCATGTAAAATTACCGATGGTTGGTAGAAGAAAGAGGGGATGCCTTCTGGGGCATCCCCAAGCTTAGACGCTTGAGTCTTCCTTGAATATTACCTTGGGGTGCCTTGGGCATCCCCAAGCTTAGGCTCTTTCCACTCCTTATTCCTTCATCCATCGTGATCTCACCCAAAACTTGAAAACTTCAATCACACAAAACTCAACAAAAAACTTCGTGAGATCCGTTAGTATAACAAAACAAATCACTACTTTAAGTACTGTTGCAAACCCATTCATATTTTATTTTTGAATTATACCTACTGTATTCTAACTTCTCCATGGCTTATACCCCCCGATACAATCCATAGTTTCATCAAAACAAGCAAATAGTGCATCAAAAACAGAATCTGTCAAAAACAGAACAGTCTGTAGCAATCTATTTAAAAGCCATACTTCCATAACTCCAAAAATTCTGAAAAATTAGAAAAACGTGGGAAATTAACATGCCAATACTGTGTAAAAATTTCAGATTTTTCTGACGCTCCATTACAGAACCAAAATTCCATCACTGGATGCAAAACTTTCTGTTTTCCAAACAGCATCAATTATACTATCTTCCAAATCATCCTAATGGCTTTACTTGGCACAAACACTAATTAAAAACACAAAAACACAATCATAACAGTATCATAATTGTGAAAACACACAATAACAGAAACAAAAGGTAAAAATTTATTTTATTCATTGGGTTGCCTCCCAACAAGCGCTATTGTTTTATGCCCCTAGCTAGGCATAATGCATAGTTTCAAGTATTGTCATCTTTCAAGTTGATTCCGTAAGTGGCCCTCATAATGGATTCATATGTTGATTTAATTTTATTCCTAGGGAAATGTTCCATACCCTTTTTAATGGAAATTGAAATTTTATACTCCCTTCTTTCATGTCAATAATAGCACCTATGGTTCGTAAGAACGGTCTACCAAGTATTATGGGGTAAGAAGAATTGCATTCAATGTCAAGTACAATAAAATCAACGGGCACATAGTTCCTATTTGCAAGAATAAGAACATCATTAATTCTACCCAAAGGCTTTTTAATAGTAGAATCTGCAAGATGTAAATTAAGAGAGCATTTATCTATGTTGGTAAAGCCTAGCACATCACATAGAGATTTTGGAATTGTGGAAACGCTAGCACCTAAATCACATAAAGCATTGCACTCATAATTTTTAATTTTAACTTTAATGGTGGGTTCCCATTCATCATATAATTTTCTAGGAATTGAAATGTCTAGTTCTAGCTTTTCTTCTAACGCTTTCATCATTGCTTTTACGATGTGTTTAGTAAAAGCCTTGTTTTGCTCATAAGCGTTGGGTGAATTTAACATGGATTGTAACAAATAAATGCACTCAATAAAGGAAAAATTATCATAATTAAAATCTTTGTAATCCAAGAGAGTGGGCACATCGCTATTTAAAGTTTTTACCTCTCCAAACCCACTTTTAGCAATTTTCTTATCAAGATTTTCACCCTCCGAATTATGGGGACGCTCTTTAGCTAAAGTTGACTCTTCTTTAGTCCCGTTTTCATCAAGTTTAATTTTGCTAAATAAATAATCAATATATGAAACACCAATCATTTTAATATCCTCATCATTACTACGATAGAAACCGGGAGGAATTGCTTTTTCTAAAAATTCTTGTTTAGCTTTTAGCATGGCGGTTCTTTTCTTACTCTCATCCATGGAGACATATAAATCTTTAATTGACTCATTAATATCAATTTTGGGTGGCATAATTTTAGTCTTAAGATTTTCCACATCATGAATAATTTTATCAATGCTCGTAGACATATCATCAAGTTTACTCAATTTTTCTTCTATCGTAGTGTTGAAAACTTTTTGAGCATTAATAAATTCTTTAATATTGCTTTCAAGATCAGAGGGCATCCTATTATTATTATTATTATTATTATTATTATTATTATTATAAGGATTACCATAGGAATTGCCATAATTATTAGAGGAATTCCCAGGGAACGGCCTAGCGTTGAAATTACCTCTATAAGCATTATTATTAAAATTGTTTCGCGAGACAAAATTCACATCTACGGGATCATTATTTTGCTCAATCAAAGTGGACAAAGGCACATCATTAGGATCAATAGGAGCATTTTTGCTAGCAACTAATTTCATAAGCGCATCAACTTTATCACTCAAAGTATTAATTTCTTCAACAGAATTCACTTTTTTACTAGTAGGAACTCTTTCAGTATGCCATTGTGAATAGTTTGCCATAATATTATCAAGCAATTTAGTAGCTTCTCCCAAAGTAATTTCCATAAAAGTACCACCCGTGGCAGAATCTAAAAGATTTCTAGAGACAAAATTTAATCCCGCATAAAATTTTTGTATGATCATCCATAAATTTAAACCATGAGTAGGGCAATTTTTTATCATTAATTTCATCCTTTCCCAAGATTGGGCAACATGTTCATGATCAAGTTGCTTTAAATTCATAATTTGATTTCTAAGTGAAATAATTTTCGCGGGAGGAAAATACTTAGTAATAAAAGCATCTTTACACCTATCCCAAGAATCGATACTATTTTATGGTAAAGATGAAAACCAAAATTTTGCACAATCCCGCAATGAGAATGGGAATAATTTTAATTTCACAATATCATTATCCACATCTTTTTTCTTTTGTATATCACACAATTCTACGAAAGTGTTTAGATGGGATGCAGCATCTTTATTAGGACTACCAGAAAATTGTTCTTTCATAACAAGATTTAGCAAAGCGGCATTAATATCACAAGTCTCCGCACTAGCGGAGGGAGGAGCAATTGGAGTACTAATAAAATCATTATTATTAGTATTGGAAAAATCACACAATTTTGTATTTTCTTGAGACATCGTGGCTACGCAAACAAGATAACAAGCAAGCAAACAAGAAAAAGGCAAACGGAAAATATTTTTGTATTTTTGTAAAAAAAAACTTTTTAGAAGTGGGGGAGATGAAAACAAGAGGCAAATAAAATAAATGCAAGGAGATGAGAGTTTATGCAAAGGTACTTGATAGATGTTGATGATGTCTCCCCGGCAACGGTGCCAGAAATTCTTCCTGCTACTTGTAGCTTGCATTGGTATTTTCCCCGAAGAGGAAGGGATGATGTAGCACAGTAGAGGTAAGTATTTCCCTCAGTTATGAAACCAAGGTTATCAATCCAGTAGGAGAATCACGAAACACCTCGTTAGCAGTACCTGCACACAAACAACAAATCCTTGCACCCAACGCAAACGGGGGGTTGTCAATCCCTCGGCGTTAATTGCAAGATTAAATTGTATGTGATAGATAGATAGATTGAAACAAAAATACAAAATAAAATAAATAAAAGAAAAGTGCAGCAAGGTATTTTTAGGGTTTTTAATATATGATTTAGATAGACCCGGGGGCCATAGTTTTCACTAGAGGCTTCTCTCAAGAAAATAGCATACGCTGGGTAGACAAATTACTGTTGGGCAATTGATAGAAAAGCAAATAATCATGACGATATCCAAGGCAATGATCATGTATATAGGCATCACATCCGAGACAAGTAGACCGACTCCTGCCTGCATCTACTACTGTTACTCCACACGTCGACCGCTATCCAGCATGCATCTAGTGTATTAAGTCCATAAAGAATGGAGTAACGCCTTAAGCAAGATGACATGATGTAGACAAAGTAAACTCACACATGAATAAACCCCATCTTTTTACCCTTAATAGCAATGATACATACGTGTCATGTCCCTTTCTGTCACTGGGATTGAGCACCGCAAGATCGAACCCATTACAAAGCACCTCTTCCCATGGCAAGATAAATCAGTCTAGTTGGCCAAACCAAATCAATACATCAGAGAAGAAATACAAAGCTATAATAATCATGCATAAAAGAGATCAGAGAAGACTCAAATAATATTCATGGATAATCTGATCATAAACTCACAATTCATGGGATCCCAACAAACACACCGCAAAAAGTGATTACATCGGATAGAACTCCAAGAACATCGAGGAGAACATTGTATTGAAGATCAAAAAGAGAGAAGAAGCCATCTAGCTACTAACTATGGACCCGAAGGTCTGTGGTAAACTACCCACGCCTCATAGGAAGGGCAGCAAGGTTGATGTAGAGCCCCTCCGTGATCGATTCCCCCTCTGGCGGAGTGCCGGAAAAGGCTCCCAGATGGGATCTCTCGAGAACAGAAACTTGCGGTGGCGGAAAAAGTATTTCGTGAACTCCTCTATTGGTTTCCCAATTTTTGGGAATTTATAGTGGTGGAATTAGGAAAAAAGAGGCAGAGGTGGGCCCATGATGCACCAGGGCGCGCCTACCCCCCCAGGCGTGCCCTGGTGGCTCATGGCCACCTCCTGGGGCTTCTGGCCTTCTCCCGAAGCTTCTAGTGTTGGTTATGTCCAGAAAAAAATCTCCAAAAAGTTTCGTGGCATTTGGACTTCGTTTGGTATTCATATTCTGCAAAACCAAAAACAGGCAGAAAACAGCAACTGGCATTGGGCACTAAGTTAATAGGTTAGTCCCAAAAAATGATATATAATTGCTATAAATGTATATAAAAAACATCCAAGATTGATAATATAACAGCATGGAACAATCAAAAATTATAGATACGTTGGAGACGTATCAGTTATGTCCTCCAAACTTGTTGGGTCATGATCCAGTGTTTCCTGAGTACGGGATGTAGCGGGGCTTCTGCTGAACTCCAGAGTTATATTTTCCCTGCCCGTACTTCCTCTTGCGGTTCTCCATCTGCTACTGCTTGCCTTCAAGAATGATAGCCTTGTCAACCAACTCTTGATAGTTATTGAAGGTAGCCACGGTCAAATGAACTCCCAGCTCATCGTTCAGTCCCTCCAGAAATTTCTCCTGTTTAGCGGCATCTGTGGCCACGTCTCTTGGAGCATAACGGGCCAACTAACTGAACTCATCCACATACTATGCCACTGAATGGCTTCTCTGGCTTAGGTTGCGGAAGTCACACTTCTTCAGACTCATTGCTCCAGCTGAAACATGTGTGGTGCGGAACGCCTGCTGGAACTGATCCCAAGTCACATTTTCCATGGGGAAAGTGGTGGTGTAGTTCTCCCACCACGAAGCTGCTCGTCCATCCAGTTGATGTGCGGCAAAGCGCACCTTCTCAGCATCAGTGCATCCTGCGACGGCCAGCTCCCTTCCGATCTTGCAAAGCCAGTCATCTGCGACGATCGGCTCTGTGCTGCTTGAGAACACTGGTGGGTTCAACCTCAGGAAACGGGTAAGGTTATCAGGCGGCGGTGGAGGCGGGTTGTTGCTGTTGTTTTTCTAGTTCTGGATGAGCATCTGCATGAGAGCATTCTGGTTCTGGATCAACTGGGTGAGTTCTGAAGGGAAGTTGGATCCCGGGTCACGTCTCGGAGGCATCTGATGGGTTTAGAGTGGATGAGAAATTAGAATAGAATAAGGGCCTAATGGGGAAAATCACGCTACCCCTATGCATATGACAAACATTAACACTCCAAACATTTATTCATTCCAATTATCAAGGTTCAAGCACACGATACATGTCTTACGACAAAGCAAAAATAATGGCCTAATCGATAAATGAAAGATAAGATAATATGGTGGTCTGAACTAGTTGTCTTCTCAGATGTCCATGGTTGTGTCTCCTCCAGCTTTACTCTCTTCATAATCATCATCGTTGCTCACATAGGGGCCATTGATGTCATCTGTGTGGAGGTCTTCTCCCTGGTCCAGCTTCTCTTCTACTTTCGCAAGGTGAAGCTTCAATTCCTTGAGCTTCTCCTGAAGAACACTGATCTCATCCTCATGTTCATAGTGGGCTTCCTTCAGTTCATCTTCGAGCTCCAGTTTATGAATCATCAGCTGCTTGACCTTCTTCATGCTTCAGTGCATCTACCTCTCCAAGGTCCTGATATGCACCTCCAGGTCTTGGACGTAGGAGATGATGGAGGTTCTTACCTGCGGGGCATGATATCGTGGATGCTAGGCCGCATCGACTGCCTCGCACATACTACACTCCAGCAAGAACTCCACCTCGCCGCCATGAGTCGTATATGGTGGGCATCATTGAGCCAATACCGCAGCAGGAGGATGTGCCTTTCCTCCGTCAACAAGTGCGGGATTTCATCATGGATGAGCTTCAATTGCCAGTAATGTCCTCACAAACCTGGTTTCAAGGAGTTGGCCTCTACCAAATGCAAGATCCTGTTATACGTAGTGCATTGGTCAATCATGCGCCGTGGCCGCTAGGAGTTGATCAGCATGGGGATGAAATTTTTGTTAGATTTATCAATCATGACAGCAGTGAGGGTTTTTGCATGCTCTAGGGCCATCGGACAGGGTGGATTATGTTCATAGGAGTGCCACTGGATTATCGCAAGGATGAGAATCTGGCAGAGGTTGTTGGCACTTTTGGTCAGTTCCACTATTAGAACTCTGATGATGATCGTATGGTTAGGTCCTTGGTTTATGCCTCTTTCCCAGATAACATACTTGTACCATGAGATGTGGTTTTTCTTCAGTTTGCTACAGTAGGAGGAGCGGTTGTGTCATGGACCGCGTCATGCCATATTCTCACTGCAGCTTTTGCTGAGCTGCCCCCCAGGATGAAGATATGATGCCCATTGATGGCAATCCCCACCCCATGCCTGGCCAACTTCAGCCCAATGAGCAGTTCTGGGCACTTCCACCGTACCCTGCTCTCGGTTGGAATGATGTTTCACAGCCCATGCAGCCAGAGGAACCACAGCATGATCAGCGAGATGCTAATGAAGGATGGGGGCAGCCCTGGGATCATCCTCATGCAGAGCCAGCAGAGGTACAGCAGCCAGTACCCCAAGATAAAAACTCCATGGTTTTAAATCCCTCTATGGACTCACATGATTCTTCAGAGCAGGCCAATCAGCCTGCAGTTGAGGGCCCTATTATTGAACTAGTAGGACACGCAATTCAGAATGATCTCTTGGCCCAACCAAATGATGGACCTGTTGGCCCATTGGAGGTGATACAACCTTTTGTTGTGGATCAGCAACCATAGCAGGCAGATCTTCAGGTGGAAGCTGCAGAGATATCTATACAGTAGGTAGAGGACTCAATTCTACCAGTAAATGAGGAGAATGCGCTTGCAATTGTTCCATATAATCCACCACTGCAACCACCATTGTTTGTTGGAGCTACAAGAGTTGTTCTGGGACCTATCCTGCCCCCAGCTATGATTTGGCAAAGGTCTTTTGCATCTCTTATGCCCACTTATCTGACAGCTACAGTGCCAAAAGCTCTCATGGCTGATATCATACATCCTTCACTGAAAAGATCATGGTTTGAAGCTTTTGAGAAAATGACTGATTATCAATGGATAACTGGTGAATCGGTGGGAGTGGTTCGCCCCCTAGCCCTACCAGCTCCGCCTAAACCAGTGGCTCGTAAGCTCTCTTTTGATGAGGATATGCAGAGCAACAGTTTCTAGTTTACTGATGTGGCAGAGAAGCAGAGGACCTCTGATGATATACAGAATGTGGAACTGGTTCAGACTGCCACCACAACCCGCAAGCACAAGGCCAACAGGTCTAAGCCGCCACTTGTTGCCCCAAGGGATGACTTCTCTGATCGCAAGATCACCAGGAGTGTTGCTAAACTGCAAGGCTTTAAGCCTACGTCGGCAATACCTGTCAAGCCAAAGCCCCCATGTCAGCCACGTGCCAAGAAGTTCAAGACTGTTGAGGATTCTTTAGGCCCTGCACCAAAAACAACGGATGAACTGATACGTCCATTATGCATCATGTTTTGCTACTGTTATTTATAGTGTTTTAATCAATATAACACTTTGTGGAGCAATTCTAATGCCTTTTCTCTCTTAATATGCGAGATTTACACAAGGAGGGAGATTGCCGGCAGCTGGAATTCTGGACCTGAAAAAGCTATGTCAGAGATACCTATTCTACACATCTCCAAATGAGCTGAAATTTCACGGAGATTTATTTTGGCATAAATAAAAAATACTAGAAGAAAGAAATACCAGCGGGGGCCACCCAGGAGCCCACGAGGCACCAGGGCGCGCCACCCCCCAGGCGCGTGGGGCCCCTGGAGGCTCGTGGGGCCCCTGGCCAGCCTCTGGCCCCCATTTTCTAGTATATAAGTCCATTTTCCCTAGAAAAAATATAGAGAAGACTTTCAGGATGGTGCGCCGCCATCTCGAGGCAGAACTTGGGCAGGAGCACTTTTGCCCTCCGGCGGAGAGATTCTGCCGGGGATACTTCCCTCCGGGAGGGGGAAATCATCGCCATCGACGTCACCAACGGTCCTCTCATCGTGGGAGGACCAATCTTCATCAACATCTTCAACAGCACCATCTCATCTCAAACCCTAGTTCATCTCTTGTATTCAATCTTTGTCTCAAAACCTCAGATTGGTACCTGTGGGTTGCTAGTAGTGTTGATTACATCTTGTAGTTGATGCTAGTTGGTTTATTTGGTGAAAGATTATATGTTCAGATCCATTATGTTATTTAATACCCCTCTGATCTTGAACATGATTATGATTTGTGAGTAGTTACTTTTGTTCTTGAGGACATGGGAGAAGTCTTGTCATAAGTAATCATGTCAATTTGATTTTCGTTCGATATTTTGATGATATGTATGTTGTTGATTCTCTTAGTGGTGTCATGTGAACGTCGACTACATGACACTTCACCATCTTTGGGCCTAAGGAAATGCATTGTGGAGTAGTAATTAGATGATGGGTTGCTAGAGTGACAGAAGCTTAAACCCTAGTTTATGCGCTATTCCGTAAGGGGCTGATTTGGATCCATATGTTTAATGCTATGCTTAGAGTTATCTTAATTCTTCTTTCGTAGTTGCAGATGCTTGCGAGAGGGGGTAATCATAAGTGGGAGGCTTGTTCAAGTAAGAACAGCACCCAAGCACCAGTCCACCCACATATCAAATTATCAAAGTAGCGAACGCGAATCAAACCAACATGATGAAAGTGACTAGATGAAATTCCCATGTGTCCTCGAGAACGCTTTGCTTACTATAATAGATCGTTCCGGCATGTCCTTTGCTACAAAAAGTATTGGGCCACCTTGCTGCACTCTTTGTTACTATTGCTACTTGTCACTTGTTACAAATTATCTTGCTATCAAACTACTCGTTACCGATAATTTCAGTGCTTGCAGAAAATACCTTGCTTAAAACCGCTTGTCATTTCCTTCTGTTCCTCGTTGGGTTCGACACTCTTACTTATCGAAAGGACTACGATTGATCCCCTATACTTGTGGGTCATCAAGACTCTTTTCTGGCACCGTTGCCGGGGAGTGAAGCGCCTTTGGTGAGTGGAATTCGGTAAGGAAACATTTATATTACGTGCTAAAATTTACTGTCACTTGTCACTATGGAAAGTAATCCTTTGAAGGGTTTGTTCGGGGTATCTTCACCTCGACCGGAAACACAAATAGTTTCTCCTCAACCTACTGCACCTACTGAAAATATTTCATATGAAATTCCTCCGGGTATGATAGAGAAACTGCTAGTTAATCCTTATGCAAGAGATGGAACGGTACATCCTGATATGCACTTGATATATGTGGATGAAATTTGTGGATTGTTTAAGCTTGTAGGTTTATCCAGAGATGGAGTTAAGAAGAAAGTATTCTCTTTACCTTTGTAGGGAAAGGCATTGACATGGTATAGGCTATGTGATGATACTGATACATGGGACTGGAACCGATTGAAACTGGAATTCCATCAGAAATTTTATCATATGCATTTGGTTCATCGTGATCGGAATTATATATATAATTTTTGGCCTCGTGAAGGAGAAAACATCGCTCAAGCTTGGGGGAGGCTTAAGTACATGATGTACACATGCCCCAATCATGAGCTCTCAAGAAAAATTATCTTACAGAATTTTTATGCTTGGCTTTCTCATGATAATCAAACCATGCTCGATTCTTCTTCGACTGGCTCCTTTATGAAGAAAACTATTGAATTCAGATGTGATCTTCTGGAAAGAATTAAATGCAACTCTGAAGATTGGGAACTCGACAAAGGTAATGAGTCAGGTATAATACTTGAGTTTGATTGTGTTAAACCTTTTATAGCTACCGATGCTTTTCACAAGTTTAGCACTAAATATGGACTTGACTCTGAGATAGTAGCCTCCTTTTGTGAATCCTTTGCTACTCATGTTGATCTCCCTAAGGAGAAGTGGTTTAAATATCACCCACCTATTGAATTAAAAGAAGAACCCGTTAGTGTTAAAGAAGAAACAATTGTTTACCATGCTGATCCAGTTGTGCCTACTACTTATATTGAGAAACCACCTTTTCCTATTAGGATCAAGGAACATGCTAAAGTTTCAACTGTGGTTAACAAAAGTAATATTAGAGCACCTAGACCCTCCTCCACCTAAGGGTGATCCTGTATTTGAATTGAAGCAATTGCCTGATACATTGAAATATGCTTACCTTGATGAAAAGAAGATATATCCTGTTATTATTAGTGCTAACCTTTCAGAGCATGAAGAAAAGAGATTACTAAAAACTCTAAGGAAGCACCGAGCTGCTATTGGATATACTCTTGATGATCTTAAGGGTATTAGTCCCACTCTATGTCAGCACAAAATTAATATGGAGCCTGATTCTAAACCAGTTGTCGACCACCAACGATGATTAAATCCTAAGATGAAAGAGGTGGTAAGAACTGAAATATTAAAGCTTCTGGAAGCAGGTATAATCTATCCCATAGCTGATAGTAGATGGGTAAGTCCCGTTCATTGTGTCCCTAAGAAAGGAGGTATTACCGTTGTTCCTAATGATAAGAATGAACTCATTCCACAAAGAATTGTAACTGGTTATAGGATGGTAATTGATCTTAGAAAAATAAACAAAGCCACTAGAAAAGATCATTACCCCTTACCTTTTATTGATCAAATGTTAGAAAGATTGTCTAAGCATACACACTTTTGTTTCCTAGATGGTTATTCTGGTTTTTCTCAAATACTCGTATCACAATCCGACCAAGAGAAAACCACCTTTACTTGTCCTTTTGGAACTTATGCTTATAGACGTATGCCTTTTGGTTTATGCAATGCAACTGCTACCTTTCAAAGATGTATGACTACTATATTCTCTGACTTTTGTGAAAATATTGTTGAGGTATTCATGGATGATTTCTTCGTTTACGAAACTTCTTTTGATGATTGCTTAAGCAACCTTGATCAAGTTTTGCAAAGATGTGAAGAAACTAATCTTCTCTTGAATTGGGAGAAGTGCCACTTTATGGTGAATGAAGGCATTGTCTTGGGGCATAAAATTTCTGAAAGAGGTATTGAATTTGATAAAGCTAAGGTTGATGCTATTGAGAAAATGCCATGTCCTAAAGATATTAAAGGTATAAGAAGTTTCCTTGGTCATGCTGGTTTCTATAGGAGATTTATTAAAGACTTCTCTAAAATTTCTAGGCCTCTTACCAATCTTTTGCAAAAAGATGTTCCATTTGTTTTTATGATGATTGTCTAGAAGCCTTTGAAACACTTCAGAAAGACTTAACCACTGCACCTATTGTTCAACCACCCGATTGGAACTTGCCTTTTGAAATTATGTGTGATGCTAGTGATTATGCTGTTGGTGCTGTTCTAGCATAGAGAGTTGATAAGAAATTAAATGTTATCCATTATGCTAGTAAAACTCTAGACAGTGCCCAAAGAAATTATGCTACTACTGAGAAAGAATTTCTAGCAGTTGTGTTTGCATGTGATAAATTCAGATCTTACATAGTTGATTCTAAAGTAACTGTTCACACCGATCATGCTGCTATTAAATATCTTATGGAAAAGAAAGATGCTAAACCTAGACTCATTAGGTGGGTTTTATTGCTACAAGAATTTGACTTGCATGTTATTGGTAGAAAGGGAGCTGAGAATCCCATAGCAGATAATTTGTCTAGAATTGAAAATGTTCTTGATGATCCACTTCCTATTAATGATGATTTTCCTAATGAACGATTAGCTATCATAAACGCTTCTCGTAATACTCCTTGGTATGCAGACTATGCTAATTATATTATTGCTAAATTTATACCACCTAGTTTCACATACCAACAAAAGAAAAGTTTTTCTATGATTTAAGACATTACTTTTGGGATGACCCACATCTTTATAAAGAAGGAGTAGATGGTATTGTTAGACATTGTATACTTGAGCATGAACAGGAACAAATCCTACGGAAGTGTCATTCCGAGGCTTACGGAGGACACCATGCGGGAGACAGGACCGCACACAAGGTATTACAATCTGGTTTTTATTGGCCTACTCTTTTCAAGGATGCTCGTAAGTTTGTCCTATCTTGTGATGAATGTCAAAGAATTGGTAATGTTGGTAGACGTTAGGAAATGCCTATGAATTATTCACTTGCTATTGCACCATTTGATGTTTGGGGATTTGATTATATGGGACCTATTCCTAAATCCAATGGGTATACACATATTTTAGTTGTTGTTGATTACGTTACTAAGTGGGTAGAAGCTATTACAACTAGTAGTGCTGATCATAACACTTCTATTAAAATGCTTAAAGAAGTTATTTTCCCAAGGTTCGGAGTCCCTAGATATTTAATGACTGATGGTGGTTCACATTTTATTCATGGTGCATTCCGCAAATTGCTTGCTAAATATGATGTCAACCATAGAATTGCATCTCCCTATCACCCTCAAACTAGTGGTCAAGTTGAATTGAGCAATAGAGAAATAAAATTAATTTTGCAAAAAACCGTCAATAGATCTAGAAAGAATTGGTCTAAGAAACTTGACGATGCACTATGGGCTTATAGAACTGCTTATAAAAATCCTATGGGTATGTCTCCTTATAAAATGGTTTATGGAAAAGCATGTCATTTACCTCTTGAGTTAGAACATAAAGCATATTGGGCAATTAAAGAACTCAATTATGATTTTAAACTTGCCGGTGAAAAGAGATTATTTGATATTAGCTCATTAGATGAATGGAGAACCCAAGCTTATGAAAATGCCAAATTGTTTAAAGAAAAGGTTAAAAGATGGCATGATAGAAGAATTCAAAAATAGAAATTTAAAGTGGGTGAGCAAGTTCTATTGTACAATTCTCATTTGAGATTCTTTGCAGGAAAACTTCTCTCTAAATGGGAAGGACCGTATATCATCGAAGAAGTTTATCGCTCCGGGGTCATCAAAATAAACAACTCCGAAGGCACTAATCTAAGAGTGGTGAATGGGCAAAGAATTAAGCACTATATTTCAGGTACTCCCATTAATGTTGAAACTAATATTATTGAAACAATTACACTAGAGGAATACATAAGAGAGACCTTCCGGAACACTCCAGAACCCTGAAAAGGAAGAGGTACATGATACGGTAAGTAAACCGACTCCAAAAATTCCATAAAAATACTTTCTGTCAGTTTTGGAATATTAGAAAAAATACAAAAATAAGAAACAGCCGAGGGGGCCCACCTGGTGCCCACGAGGCACCAGGGCGCGCCACCCCCCCAGGCGCGCCCTGGTGGCTCGTGGGCCCCTCGTGAGCCTTCCCGACTCCATTTTCTTCTGGATTACTTGTTTTGCAAGATAAAAAATCTTTTTATATACTCCCGAACGTTTTGACCACCGTATCACAGAAATCTCCTCTGTTCTTGATTCGTGCTATTTTGCTGACAGATCCGAAAGTATGTCGTCTCAAGACTCAGATGAAGAGAGCTTCGTATCGCATATGTTACAAATCCAAGGATCTATGGGGACATAGATCCCTATGGATGGTCCGCGGAGGAGGAGCGAGACGCCGACATAAAGGGAACGGAAGACGCGAGCTCGGATGAAGAAGATGCCCCTCTACCTCAACCAAGAGATATGCATGTGGAGTTCAAGAAGTCGAGCCTCCCAAACACAGTAAACAAATCTAAGATCCAATTTATCCCTTTCCGTCTTCTACAGGAAAACAAGAATGTATTGTGTGAGAAGATAGCGGAGCTTGAGCAAGAAATTAGCAAGTTGAAGGAAGAAAACTATGTTCTCAAGCGAAAACTGAAGGACAAGCTCGCCACTTCATCATCACCATCATCACCGAAGAAAGAAACTTGAGTACATGGGTATGGGCACTCCCCTTGGCCTGTGCCAAGCTTGGGCGAGGCGCCCCGGTATCGTATCACCATCACTTTTATCATCTTTACCTATTTTTAGTTCGATCCTTAGTTATTTCGTGATCTAGTTGAATAAAAGTTTAGTATGATCTATTTTCGAGTGCTAGTTTCATGATCTATTTATCTATGTAATCGAGTTGAGAGTTATATAATAAAGAGTAGTTTGAGTTTTTGCTTCTTCACTTTCATGTTTCAATCCTAGCAATGAAAATAATGAAAAAGATCATATGCTAATCTTATGGAAAGTAATGACATTACATAAAGAAAAGTATAAGTGGTAAAATTTATTGGAAGCTAACAAACATAGCATTAGTCAATGATGCAATTCATGAAAAAAGTAATAGGGAAGAGAAGATTCACATGCAAATATACTATCTTGGACATCTTTTATGATTGTGAGCCCCCATTAAGTATTTTATGTCAAATTGTTGACGTTGGACAAGGAAGACAACGTAATGAATTATGTTTTCTTATATTCACATAGAAGTTATATTGTCATAGATCCTCCAACATGTGGTGCTTGCCCAATATCTTTGCTAGCCAAAAATCCGCACCAAGTAGAGATACTACTTGTGCATCCAAAACCCCTAAATCCAGTTTCATGTCACGAGAGTCCACTATATCTACCTACGAATTGAATAAGATCCTTCAAGTAAGTTGTCATCGGTGCAAAAAAAGCAATAAAAATTGCCTCTAAATATGTCTGAACTTTTATTGTAAGGGAAAATAAGCTTTGTACGAACTTGTGATGGTAAAGAAATAAAAGCGATGGACTGCATAATAAAGGTTGCTATCACAAGGGGCAATATAAAGTGACGTTCCTTTGCATTAAGAGCTTGTGCATCCAACAACAAAAAGTGCATGACAACCTCTGCTTCCCTCTGCGATGGGCGTATCCTTTACTTTTATGTATTTACTTTTTATGCAAGAGTCAATAGTGTTCTCCTCTACTTCCTTTTTATTTTTCTCTTTTGCAAGCATCATGTGGTGGGGAAAGATCTAGGCATATATATCCAGTTGGATATGAGTGATCATGAGTTATTATTGTTGACATCAGCCTTGCAGTGAATTAGTTGGGAGGCAAAATCATAAGCCCCTATCTTTCTGTGTGTCTGGCCGAAACTTTTTTCTCCATATATATGTCGTGAGTGTTAGCAATCATAGAAGACTAAATGATGGTTGAGTATGTGGACTTGCTAAAAAGCTCCTACATGAGAACCTTCCTGAAAATATGATGAATTGCAATTGCATTGTTGACTGAGAACATAGTTTGTTAGTTTTCAAGAAAGTTTATGCCTTATACTTCATTGTTGTGATGAATTGTTACTTGCTCATGAGAAGTTTTGTGATAATAAATATTGTTGTTGTAATAATGATCATGATGCTACTATGTCCGTATTTTGTTTTTATCGACACCTCTCTCTCTAAACATGTGGACATGATTATCGATATCGGCTTTCGCTTGAGGACAAGCGAGGTAAAACACTTTGTGGAGCAATTCTAATGCCTTTTCTCTCTTAATATGCAAGATTTACACAAGGAGGGAGATTGCCGGCAGCTGGAATTCTGGACCTGAAAAAGCTATGTCAGAGATACCTATTCCGCACATCTCCAAATGAGCTGAAATTTCACGAAGATTTATTTTGGAATAAATAAAAAATACTGGAAGAAAGAAATACCAGAGGGGGCCACCCAGGAGCCCACGAGGCACCAGGGCGCGCCACCCCCCCCCCCCCCCAGGCGCGCCCTGGTGGCTCGTAGGGCCCCTGGCCAGCCTTTGGCCCCCATTTTCTGGTATATAAATCCATTTTCCCTAGAAAAAATATAGAGAAGACTTTTGGGACGGTGCGCCGCCGTCTCGAGGCGGAACTTGGGCAGGAGCACTTTTGCTCTCCGGCGGAGAGATTCTGCCGGGGATACTTCCCTCCGGGAGGGGGAAATCATCGCCATCGACATCACCAATGATCCTCTCATCGTTTGAGGACCAATCTTCATCAACATCTTCAACATCACCATCTCATCTCAAACTCTAGTTCATCTCTTGTATTCAATCTTTATCTCAAAACCTCAGATTGGTACCTATGGGTTGCTAGTAGTGTTGATTACATCTTGTAGTTGATGCTAGTTGGTTTATTTGGTGGAAGATTATTTGTTTAGATCCATTATGTTATTTAATACCCCTCTGATCTTGAACATGATTATGATTTGTGAGTAGTTACTCTTGTTCTTGAGGACATGGGAGAAGTCTTGTCATAAGTAATCATGTGAATTTGGTATTCGTTCGATATTTTGATAATATGTATGTTGTTGATTCTCTTAGTGGTGTCATGTGAACATCGACTACATGACACTTCACCATCTTTGGGCCTTAGGGAATGCATTGTGGAGTAGTAATTAGATGATGGGTTGCTAGAGTGACAGAAGCTTAAACCCTAGTTTATGCGCTATTCCGTAAGTGGCTGATTTGGATCCATATGTTTAATGCTATGGTTAGAGTTATCTTTATTATTCTTTCATAGTTGAGGATGCTTACGAGAGGGGGTAATCATAAGTGGGAGCCTTGTTCAAGTAAGAACAGCACCCAAGCACCAGTCCACCCACATATCAAATTATCAAAGTAGCGAACGCGAATCAAACCAACATGATGAAAGTGACTAGATGAAATTCCCATGTGTCCTCGAGAACGCTTTGCTTACTATAAGAGATTGTTCTGGCTTGTCCTTTGCTACAAAAAGGTTTGGGCCACCTTGCTGCACTCTTTGTTACTATTGCTACTTGTCACTTATTACAAATTATCTTGCTATCAAACTACTCGTTACCGATAATTTCAGTGCTTGCAGAAAATACCTTGCTGAAAACCGCTTGTCATTTCCTTCCGCTCCTCGTTGGGTTCGACACTCTTACTTATCGAAAGGACTACGATTGACCCTCTATACTTGTGGGTCATCATGAACCTCCTCCAACTCCTCTATCAGTGATGCAGTCTCTGGGAGCTTCTTTGGGCATCCCTCCTGAGAAATTAACAGTGGAGCAGCTTATGGCTGATCCTAAGCAGACTCCTACAAAAGGTGTTCCTAATGATAAGTAAATCATGCTATTGTTCTTTAGGGAGGCATGTCCCTTGTCATGCCATTTATCTTCGGGTTTTTTGTCTCAGTTGTCTGTCAGAACTCTATGCACTGTCTTCTGCAGTTTATGATGTTGCCTTGAACTATGTAAGCTTTGGTTATATTATCAGTTTGCAGTACTATTATGTGGCGCTGTCCTATTTCTTCTTTCATTTTGAGTTATCAAATGAATGCACATCATAATAGAGATTGGAAAGTATTATGCTGGAATGTTAGAGGCCTAAACTTTGATGCTAGGCAGAGAGCTGTGAGAGCAAAGATTGAGGAAAGTCACTGCTCGGTGGTTTGTCTTCAGGAGACAAAATGTGAATTTTCTTATCACAGAGCCATAAGGAAATTTTGTCCAAGGAGATTTGATAATTTTTCTTATGCCCCTTCAGTTGGGGCCTCTGGAGGTATCTTAGTTTTGTGGAGCTCAGCTGCCTTGGTAGGTACCTTAATTGAAGTTAAAAGCTATGGTGTTATTGTCTCTTTCACTTCAGTCCATAATAGCCAAAAATGGACATTAGTTAATGTCTATGGCCCATGCCAGGGACAGTTAAGAGATGAATTTGTAAACTATTTATATCATATACAGATCCCCCAAGATGATCTCTGGCTGTTTGTGGGTGATTTTAATTTTATAAGGTCTTTCGATAATAGAAATCTGCCAGGGGGAGACATAAATGACATGTTTCTTTTCATTGAGATAATTGGTAATTTAGGTCTTCTTGAGTTGCCCATCGAAGGAAGATCATACACTTGGTCTAATATGTAGGAAATTCCACTCTTGGAACATCTAGATTGGTTTTTTACAACTCTGAACTGGACTATTGATTATCCAAATACAATGGTTTATCCTCTGGCAAAAATTGCATCTGATCATGTACCATGTGTGGTCTCTATATCCACTACAATACCAAATGCAAGAGTCTTTAGATTTGAGAATTATTGGGTGGATATGCCTGGCTTCTTGGACTATGTACATCATTCTTGGTCTGCACCAACTAATAAACACAACTCTACTGCTGTGTTAACTGAGAAATTCAAGACACTAAGATATGATCTTAAGAAGTGGCACACTGGAATCTCCAGGTTAAAGCTGTTGTTGCAGGCTTGTAATGCAGTAATTCTGGCTTTTAATAATCTTGACGAAAGAAGGCCTTTAACCAGACCTGAATTTAATTTCAGCCAGCTTGTTAAATTACACCTGGAAAATTTGTTACACTTAGAGTATGTTTACTGGAAGCAGAGATGTACCATCAGATGGATTAAGGTAGGAGTGGAAAATTCTACATACTTTCAGGCAATGGCCACAAAAAGGTTTAGAAGGAATACAATTGCAAGCTTAGTAAATGATGATGGAGTGGTAATCTCAAATCATAATGAAATGGCAGGCCTTCTATGGTCCTCTTACAAGGACAGAATGGGGGTGACAGAGGGAATTGACATGCAGAGCATCATAAACCCTGTTCTAGGCCTTGAGGATCTTACTGGACCATTTACTGATGATGAAATTAATTAGGTCTTAAAGCAATTACCTACTGATAGGGCACCTTGCCTAGATGGATTCACAGGACTATTTGTTAAGAGATGTTGGCACATCATAAAGGAGGACTTTATGCACCTAATAACAGATTTCTATGAAGGGAAAATCAGCCTTCAAAGTATAAATGGCTCTCTGGTTACTTTGATTCCCAAAGTTCTGTCCCCTGAAGGACCAAATGATTTTAGGCCAATCTCCCTCACAAATACATGTCTCAAATTCCTCACCAAGCTATTGGCCAATAGGCTTCAGAGAGTAATACTGAAATGCACTCATAAAAATTAGTATGGGTTTCTCAGATCAAGATCAATCCAGGATTGTATTTCTTGGAGCTTGGAGTACATTCACCAATGTCATCAGTCCAAAAGGCCAATTCTAATACTTAAGTTAGATTTTGCTAAAGCATTTGATACTGTGGAGCATGATCTCATCTTATTGATGCTTAAGCACAAAGGGTTTGATGATAAATGGATTGGCTGGATTAATGAGCTACTTACATCTAGCACTTCTTCCATCTTGCTAAATGGGGTTCCAGGTAAACAATACATTTGCAAGAGAGGAGTTAGACAGGGAGATCCCATGTCCCCTCTTCTATTTGTAATAGCTACTGATCTATTGCAATCTATAGTCAACAAAATGCTCCAAGATGGTCAGCTATCTCTCCCAATACCATCCCATGATCCAGACTATCCAATTGTCCAATATGCTGATGACACACTGCTCATAGTTCCAGCTGATGAAACACAGTTATTGGCCCTTAAACAGATGTTATTTCATTTTCTAAGTCAACTGGTCTTAAGGTTAATTTTCATAAGTCTTGCATCCTGCCAATAAATGTTGCTGAGGAGGAGACACAAAGATTGGCATCAATTTTTGGTTCCCAAGTGAGGTCCCTACCTTTCACATATTTAGGCCTGCCAGTTGGAACCACAAAGCCAAGGATACAGTATTTGGTGCCTGTGGTTGATAGGTTGAAAAGAAGATTATCTGCTAGCTCTTCTATGCTATCACAAGGGGCCAGGCTCCAATTACTACAATCAGTGTTGTCCTCCATGCAAATATATTTCCTGTGCAGCCTAAGTTTGCCTGCTGGTATTATCAAGCAGTTAGAGAGGATTATGAGACAATGCCTTTGGAGAGGCAACACTGACACGCCAAAATAGTCTCTGGCAGCTTGGCCATTTGTTTGTAGACCTAAATAGAAGGGAGGTATGGCAATCATCAATTTAGCTGTGCAAAACAGGCCACTGCTAACCAAACACCTGCATAAATTCTACAATAAGGATGGCATACCCTGGGTCTCTTTAATTTGGAACACATATTATAATGGAGTAGTCCCTCAGGCCACAATTTTGTGTGGCTCCTTCTGGTGGAAAGATATCATCAAGTTGAATGAGATATATAGGGCTCACTCTGTCATCACAATCAACATGGGGGACACTGCTCTTCTTTGGCACGATTCATGGAGTCTACTTGGCTGCTCCAGACCCCTTAAAGAAAGGTTTCCAAGGCTTTTCTCCTTCGCCCTTGATGACAAGATCGCAGTTAAAGATTTTATTGATGAACAAGACCTTGCAGCCTATTTTTAGTTGCCATTATCTCTTGAAGCAATGGATGAGTTGCAAATTATCAATCTTGGCATTCAGGAAATGGAGAGGGATCCTAGCATCTATGATGTCTGGTCCTGGACCACTGGGAATGGAAAATTTTCAGCCAAGAGTTATTATTGTTTAATGCATTCTCACTTGCCCAATGATGATCCTTGTAAGTGGATTTGACAGAGTAAAAGTACAATGAAAATTAAGGTTTTTGCATGGCTGATGTTAAATGACAGGCTTAATACCAGAAACATGCTCTTGAGGAGGCATTGGAGATCTGTAGATGAGGACAACTCTTGTCCTTTATGCCCTGCCCAGATGATGGAAGATAGAGACCACCTCTTCTTTACCTGTAATGTCAGTATTAGAGTGTGGAACTATTTGTAGATACGGTGGTCTGCTGGTCTGTCGACTAAAGAATGCATTCTGGCTACTAAAAGAAGCTTCCAAAGCCCTTCTTTTTTGAGGTTGTATTTCTGGCTGCGTGGAATATCTGGCTCATCAGAAATGGCAAAATATTTAGGCATGAACGACCCACATTCAGGGCATGGAGGGCAAAATTCATTCATGATACCACACTAATTTCACACAGAATGAGGCAGTCGGTGAGGCCTCTACTGTTAGCTTGGATCCACAACCTGCCTTGACTTAGGTGTGATATTGTTGTATATATTTGTACAGTGTATATAGGTAAGACCCGTTGTAACTTTATGTAGCTTAGTTCATGCTTGTTTCGTAAGACCTTTGGTTTGCTTTTATTAATAAATGGCTGTGGGGATTTTGCCTCACAGTGTTTAGTCAAAAAAAATCTCCATCTGGCCTTCTACGGGAGACCATGATAAGGTCTGATGCAGAGAGATCTTCCTTGTAATCTTCACGTATGCATCCAAGGGCTGAGTGAGCGGCAATATTTCTGCCGAGGGGCCAGGTGGGAGCAACAAAATGAAAGTCTATTGGCTCTGTGATGTTCCCATAAGTCCTTCTGGAATGATTTTGATGAGGGTCTTAGTGATGGTGGGCAGAGCTATCCTCAGTTCTTTGACGGCTTGTACCAGCTGCTTTCTGAAGGGCATCGTCTCGTCTGGCTGGCAAAACTCCGTGATGATGACGGGGGTGTAGGTGACAGCCATCTAAAATGTTGAAATCGGAGAAGAGTTGGAAATGAACAGATGAGTATACGAGAATTAAACCATATAGTAAAAATAGTTTTATTCCTAATGGTTTTCCAATCCTAGTGGTCACATCCTACAATCAACTTGGCTCTGATACCATCTCTGTAGCGACCCGACCCGAAACGATCAAGTCTCTGTGTATCTGTGCTATCCCTGGATCGTGCTAGCACACACAGTACATCAATGTATATATCAAAGTTCAATCATATGCTTTATTACATCAAAAATCTCATATCGAGTCTTTAATACAATAATAATAAATTGGCTAAAGTTCAACTCATGAGATAAAAACTACTGCGGAAGCGACGAAGGTAAATGAGTCCATCCGACTCCAAGGGCAACACCGAGCATAGAACATAGACCTTACTCCTCGTCGGAAAATACCTCTGCAACATGATAAGTTGTAGCCGTGTAGGTCAGCATTTTGAATATGCCGGCAAAGTCACAGAGAGAAGAGATAAAAATATATACTATCACTATATGCAATATGGCTGTGGTGGCTCTAAGTTTAAGTTTTTTGCATAAAAGCTGATTTTTGCCTACCTCAAAGGAATCAAAATTAATTACTACAAATTAATATCATTAATGAGCTGGTTCCGCCAACCAAATCTCATAACACAAAGTTACAAATAAACCCAATTATCAATTTATAGTGCGGTGTTGAGAGTTCCTGATAGTTCCAATTCCAGAGGCTCAAGTTGTCCGTAACCAGGGACAGGGCTAATCGATTAGGTTAATACTCTGCAGAGTTTTGTGCACTTTCCCCACAAGATTCGATCCCTCCTTTTACGTCCTCGCACTACCTGGTGCTTGAGAATAGGATGACCAAAACATGATCTTTTAGAGAGTTTCCCTAACCACTGATAGTGCCCATCCAATCCTACCATTCGTCTACATCTTGTAGCACTATTCCAGTCAGAGTCACAACTAAGATCAACCAAGCCAGAGCCCATATTGACTTGCGGTTGCACAGGTAAGCTTCCGGTCTTGAAGTATCCTTCCGTCTCTTTGAGCCTGGGTGGAGCTTTCTTCGTGATAACTGGCCTACTCCAGCATCACATAGGCTAATCCCATGGTTTCTCCAGGGTGCCCTTCAACCATTCCACCCAGTGGTATATTGAATTCTTGTCTTGAGTCTTGAAGTCTCGAAGTTGTCGTCATTGATTAACAGTCATCAATATCACATCTTTCATGAACACTCATACCAATCCCTATCTACTAGAGCGTAGCATCAAAGTAAAATTTATCGTTTCCTGGGCATAGTAACAGGGTTGTGGGTTCCTACCTCGTCATACTACTCAAGAACAAGTTCAATATTACCTACTTGCATGCATGGTGGAAAGATTGAATCTAATGCAATGAAAATCTTGGGTATTGTAAAACATGATCAAAGTGACTTGCCTTGGTGACGTCCTTCAAACTCTAACGATTCATATTAGCAAGCTTCGCACTCCGGATAATCTAACGAAGCAAACAATGACATACATAAGCAATCATACTAACAATCAAATGGAAACAACATGTAAAACTATAAAGAAAACATGAAGAAACCTATAAGAAAAGTTAAAGAAACTTTACAAAAACTTAAAGAAACTCAAGTTCAAATCAAACAAAAACAGAAATAGTTTTCTGATCTAAATAAATTTTTAACAGAAAAGAAATTATAAAAGCTTTGTATTGACACAAAGTATTTTAGTAAATCTTTCACTAGCAAAAAGAATCAAATTAAAAGCTATTATAAAACCAAAGTTATGGCCTAAACAATTTACAACTTAAATCTAAACTAAAACAAAAATAAAAGTTTCTGTTGTCCTAATGAAACTTAAGTTAGTTACATTGAAGTGGCAAAAAGGATTACTTTTGAAATAAAAGAAAATAATTTTCTTTTTAGTAAAACAAGCATAAGTAGCCTAGATTTGGATCTGACTAAAACAAATCAAAAAGAATTATCAAAAATAAATTTTATTGTTTCTCTGGATAAACAAAACTAATACAAAACAGTAGAAAAAGAATCAATCAAAAAAATATTTTTAAATAAAATTTAGAAGCAATTTAGTGTTTGAATCAAATTTGTTCAAATTTAAATTTAAAGAGTTCAAACATAAAAACTTTTTGGATCTACAGAAACTACACAATTTTGTGAAACTAATGCAATTGGGATCACTCAATTTGGAGTTAAAACATAAAAGATGTGAACAAATCAAAATTGAAATCAAATCTATTTTAAAATAGAAACTGAAATAAAACTAAAACGACTACGGGCCGGCTAGGTGTTACGTGGCAAATTGTGATTGGACTACATAGCGACCGAGACAAAGAAACGGGAGGACGGCCGACAACTACTGCGTACCGGTTCGTTTAGAAGTGACATCTAATCTGACGCGTACAATCTTGATCTAATGGTCGAGGGGGTTTGTCGGCGCTTACAGTGGAGGAGGTTGACTCCGGCGATGTCCGACGGCGGCGGTGGTGCTCGGGTCGTAGGCGTGGCTTCTCCGGTGGTCCTCGGCGGCGGGAAGGAAGACCAGGCAATGAAGACGACGACGGTGAGGCTCGGGGGTGACTAGGTGGGGCGAGGTGACGAAAAATGGCGGCGGTGGGGCTTGGGGTACTCCGGCGAGGGATTGCGGGGGCGTGAGGGGCTCGGGGTAGGGGGTTTAAAGGCGGAACGGAGCACGGGGTCTCGGGTTTATATAGAGGGGGTGGTGATACGTCCATTTTGCATCATGTTTTCCCACTGTTATTTCCTATGTTTTGGGCCATTATTTCACTTTATGATACAATTCTTATGCCTTTTCTCTCTTATTATGCAACTTTCACATGAAGAGGGAGATTGCCGGCAGCTGGACTTCTGGACCGAAAAGGGGTGCAACAGAGATAGCTATTCTGCACACCTCCAAATGACCTAAAAATTTATGAAGAAATGTTTTGGAATATATAAAACATATTGGCTGAAGAAATACCAGAGGGGGGCCACCAGGAGGTGATACGTCTCCAACGTATCTATAATTTTTGATTGTTCCATGCTATTATAGTATCAATCTTGGATGTTTATTATGCAATTATATATCTTTTTTTTGGGACTAACCTATTAACCTAGTGCCCAGTGCCAGTTGCAGTTTTTTGCCTGTTTTTGTCTTTCAAAAAATCATTATCAAACGGAGTCCAAACGAAGAAAAAACTTTGGATTAATTTTTCTGGACCAGAAGGGACCCTAGAAGCTTCGGGAGAAGACCAGACGAGTCACGAGGAGGCGGCAAGCTCGGGAGGCGCGCCCCCTAGGCTTGTGGGCCCCTCGTGGCACCTCTTGACCTAATTCCAGCGCTATAAATTCCAAAATATTCCCAATATACCAGAGAGACAGAAGAGAAAACCTTTTCGCCGCCGCAAGCCTCTGTTCTTCCGCGATCCTATCTGGAGGCCTTTTCCGGTACCCTGTCGGAGGGGGAATCGATCACGGAGGGCTTCTACATCAACCTTGCTGCCGTTCCGATGATGTGTGAGTAGTTTACCACCGACCTACGGGTCCATAGCTAGTAGCTAGATGGCTTCTTCTCTCTCTTTGATCATCAATACCATGTTCTGCTCGATGTTCTTGGAGTTCTATTCGATGTAATCTTCTTTTGCAGTGTGTTTGTTGGGATCCGATGAATTGTGGGTTTATGATCAGATTATTCATGAGAAATATTTGAGTCTTCTCTAAACTCTTTTATGCATGATTGTTATAGCTTTGTATTTCTCTCTGATATATCGGTTTGGTTTGGCCAACTAGATGGATTTATCTTGCAATGGGAGAGGTGCTTTGTGATGGGTTCAATCTTGCGGTGTTCTGTATCCCAGTGACTGAAAGGGACAAGACCTGTATTTGTATTGTTGCCATTAAGGATAAAAAGATGGGATTTAATCATATTGCTTGAGTTTACTTTGTCTACATCATGTTATCTTGCTTAAGGCATTACTCTGTTTTATACTTAATACCCTAGATGCATGCTGGATAGCGGTCGATGGGTGGAGTAGTAGTAGTAGATGCAGGCAGGAGTCGGTCTACTTGTTTTGGACGTGATGCCTTTATACATGATCATTTCCTTGAATATCGTCATAACTATGCACTTTTCTATCAATTGCCCAACAGTAATTTGTTTACCCATCTTATGCTATGTGTTCGAGAGAGAAGCCTCTAGTGAAAACTATGGCCCCCGGGTCTACTTTTATCATATATTAAAATCCAAAAATACCTTGCTGCAATTTATATACTTTTATTTTCTTTTGCAATTTACTTTTCTATCTATCACTATCAGAATTAATCCTTGAAAGTAACCGCTAAGGGGATTGACAACCCTCTTATTTGCGTTGGGTGCAAGTGTTTGCTTTTGTGTGGGTAGGTGCTGCTAACGAGGTTCTGTGTGGTTCTCCTACTGGATTGATAACCTTGGTTCTTAACTGAGGGAAATACTTATCTCTACTGTACTGCATCATCCTCTCCTCTTCGGGGAAATCCCAACGTAGTTCACAAGTAGCAGGAAGAATTTCTGGCGCCGTTGGCGGGGAGACATCACCAAAACCTATCAAGTACCTTCGCACAAACTATCATCCACTTGCTCTTATTTTCATTTGCCTTTTATTTGCATTTGCCTCTCGTTTTCATCTCCCCCACTTCGAAAACAATTTTACAAAAACACAAAATTATTTTTTATTTGCTTGCTCGTTAGTTTTCTTCACCATTATGGCTAGTTCTTCGCTCGTTACCTATACCACTGAAAGTCAGGTGCTTAATTTTAAACAAAGGGGAGGAGAGAATTTAAAAGATGCTTGGTATAGGATTTGTGATGCTCAAAATAGATCAACTCGTAAGCAATCCAGTACCGTTCTTCTTCGCAATTTTTATGTGGGTATTACTACTTGGTATAGATTTGTGCTTGATACTATTACTGGAGGGAATTTCTTGATGTGTCCCTCTATGGTTGCTTTCAATGCTATGGGAAATCTAGTGGGATCACCACCTATCACTATTAATGAAACGGCATTGACTTTGGAACATGTTATGCAAAGATTAGAAGCTATCGAAAATAAAATGTCTACTATTGAACATCTTGAGAATTTAGACAAAAAGGTCCATAATCACATTACTCAATTTGGTTCTAAGGTGGGAATTACATTGAAAACCTTAAGGGAAAAGGAACCGATAATTAATGAAAGGATAGAACAAGGTGCCGCTAGAATCGATAAGTTAGAAGAAATTATTAATAACTTGGGTTCTGCCTTTTCCTCCGTTAAAACTATTGATAGGACACCTCCCAATAAAAATTGCAACTTCATGTATGTTCCAAAGACTAAGGGTGCCACCTCTAGCAAGGGAAATGAGGATCTTAAAATGATTAGCGTGCATCCCAATTTCATTGACATAATAAGGGAACCTATTTATGAAAGCAAATTTCTTAATTTTGTGCCTAGGAGCATGATGATAAGAAACCCCTATGTTAAAACTCCTAGAAAGAGTGGGTGTGTAATTGAGGATTTGGAAACCAAGGATGACAATACTTGAAACAATGCATTATGCCTAGCTAGGGGCATAAAACAATAGCGCTTGTTGGGAGGCAACCCAATATGTATCTTAAATGTTTGTTTTGCTTTCTATTTTTGTCTGTTTACACAATTGTAGCTTCTGTTATGATTGTGTTTTCATCTTTTAATTAGTGTTTGTGCCAAGTAATGCCTTTGGGATGATTTGGATGATAATATAATTGATGCTGTTTGAAAACAGAAGCTTTTGCGCTTAGTTCTGGAATTTTAATTCTGTACTGGAGCATGATAAAATTCTGAATTTTTTACACATTATTGATATATGAATTGCACACGTTTTCCTAATTGTTCAGAATTTTTGGAGTTACAGAAGTATGACTTTAATTCAGATCTTTACAGACTTTTCTGTTCTAGACAGTTTTTGTTTTTGTTGCATAGTTTGCTTATTTTGATGAATCTATGGATCGTATCGGGGTGTATGAGCCATGGGGAAGTTAGAGTACAGTAGAATTATGCCAATATTAAATATGAATCAATTTACAATAGTACCTAAAGTTTATGATTTATTTGTTATACTAATGGATATCACGAGGTTTCTGTTGAGTTTTGTGTGCTGAAGTTTTCAAGTTTTGGGTGAGACTACGATGGATAAAGGAATAAGGAGTGGCAAGAGCCTAAGCTTGGGGATTCCCAAGGCACCCCTAGGTAATATTCAAGGAAGACTCAAGCGTCTAAGCTTGGGGATGCCCCGGATGGCATCCCCTCTTTCGTCTACAATCTATTGGTATATCACTTGGAGCTATATTTTTATTCATCACATGATATGTATTTTACTTGGAGTGTCTTGTGCAATACTTTGCTTGATTTTGTTTGCTTTTTATTTTGCCACAATCATCTTTGCTGAACACACCTTTTTGAAAGGGACACACATTATTCGTGATTTGTTAGAATACTCTATGTGCTTCACTTATATCTTTTGAGCTAGGTAGTTGCTCTAGTGCTTCACTTATATCTTTTAGAACACGGCGATGGTTATATTTTAAAGAAATAGTTGCACTCTCATACTTCACTTATATATTTTTTAGAGTCTAATAAATAGCAATGGTAATATGCACGGGTTATGAATTTGGTCCTAATATGATAGGTATTCAAGAGGGATATAATAAAAACTTTCATGTAGATCACTGAATATGATAAGTTTGATTCCTAGCAATAGTTTTGCCATATTAAGATGGTAATATGTGGGTGGTGCTAGTAAATAATTGTGGTTTAGTAAGAATATTGGTGTTAAGGTTTATGATTCCTGAAGTATGCACGTATGATCTGTCGTTATGCTAAGAAGTTGGAGCATGATTTATTCTTGATTGTCTACCTTATGAGTGGCGGTCGGGGACGAGCGATGGTCTTTTCCTACCAATCTATCCCCCTAGGGGCATGCGTAGTAGTACTTTGCTTTGAGGGCTAATAAACTTTTGCAATAATTATGTGAGTTCTTTATGACTAATGTGAGTCCATGGATTATACGCACTCTCACCTTTCCGCAATTTGCTAGCCTCTTCGGTTCCGTGCATTGCCCTTTCTCACCTCGAGAGTCGGTGCAAACTTCGCTGGTGCATCCAAACCCCATGACATGATACACTCTATCACACATAAGCCTCCTTATATCTTCCTCAAAACAGCCACCATACCTACCTATTATGGCATTTCCATAGCCATTCCGAGATATATTGCCATGCAACTTCCACCGTTCTTTTTATATGACACACATCATCATTGTCATGTTGCTTTGCATGATCATATAGCTGACATAGTATTTGTCGCTCAGCCACCATTCATCATTTTTTATACATGTTACGCTAGTATCATTGCATATCCTGGTACAGTACCAGAGGCATTCATATAGAGTCATATTTGTTCTAGTATCGAGTTGTAATTTTTGAGTTGTAAGTAAATAGAAGTATCATGATCATCATTATTAGAGCATTGTCCCAGTGAGGAAATAAATATAAAAAATCAAAAAAAATGAGATGAGGCCAAAAAGAGCCCACGAAAAAAAAGAAAAAAAATGAGATAAAAAGAGAGAAGGGGTAGTGTTACTATCCTTTTCCATACTTGTGCTTCAAAGTAGCACCATGTTTTTCATATAGAGAGTCTCCTATGTTGTCACTTTCATATACTAGTGGGAATATTTCATTATAGAACTTGGCTTGTATATTCTGATGATGGGCTTCCTCAAATGCCCGAGGTCTTCATGAGCAAGCAAGTTGGATGCACACCCACTTAGTCTTTATTTTGAGCTTTCATACACTTATAGCTCTTAGTGCATCCGTTGCATGGCAATCCCTACTCCTCGCATTGACATCAATTGATGGGCATCTCCATAGCCCGTTGATTTGCCGCGTCGATGTGAGACTATCTTCTTCTTTTTGATTTCCCCTTATTAATCTCTACCACCACATTCTATTCCACCCATAGTGCTATATCCATGGCTTGCGCTCATGTATTGCGTGGGGGTTGAAAAAGCTGAAGCGCGTTAAAAAGTACGAACCAATTGCTCGGCTTGTCATCGGGGTAGTGCATGATAAATACTTTGTGTAAAGAAGATGGAGCATGACAGGATTGTATGATTTTGTAGGGATAACTTTCTTTAGCATTTTTATTTTGAAAGACATGATTGTTTGTTAGTATGCCTGAGTATTGATGTCTTTATATCAAATTATAGACTATTGCTTTGAATCATTCGGATCTTAATATTCATACCGTAAAAGAGGATTACATGATGAAACATGTTAGGTAGCATTCCACATCAAAAATTCTATTTTTATCATTTACCTACTCGAGGACGAGCATTAATTAGGCTTGGGGATGCTTGATACGTCTCCAACATATCTATAATTTTTTATTGTTCCATGTTATTATAGTATCAATCTTGGATGTTTATTATGCAATTATAAGCAATTATATATCATTTTTTTGGGACTAACCTATTAACCTAGTGCCCAGTGCCAATTGTTGTTTTTTACTTGTTTTTGCCTTTTCAGAAAATCATTATCAAATGGAGTCCAAACGAAGAAAATACATTGGATTAATTTTTTTCTGGACCAGAAGGGACCCTAGAAGCTTCGGGAGAAGACCAGACGAGTCGGGAGGAGGCGTCAAGATCAGGAGGCGCGCCCAGGGGGGTAGGCGCGCCCCCCAGGCTTGTGGGCCCCTCGTGGCACATCTTGACCTAATTCTAGCGCTATAAATTCCAAAATATTCCCAATATACCAGAGAGACAGAAGAGAAAACCTTTTCACCGCCGCAAGCCTCTGTTCTTCCGCGATCCCATCTGGAGGCCTTTTCTAGTACTTTGCCGGAGGGGGAATCGATCACGGAGGGCTTCTACATCAACCTTGCAGCCCTTCTGATGATGAGTGAGTAGTTTACCACAGACCTACGGTTCCATAGCTAGTAGCTAGATGGCTTCTTTTCTCTCTTTGATCTTCAATACCATGTTCTCCTCGATGTTCTTGGAGTTCTATTCGATGTAATCTTCTTTTGCGGTGTGTTTGTTGGGATCCGATGAATTGTGGGTTTATGATCAGATTATTCATGAGAAATATTTGAGTCTTCTCTGAACTCTTTTATGCATGATTGTTATAACTTTGTATTTCTCTCCGATCTATCCGTTTGGTTTGGCCAACTAGATTGATTTATCTTGCAATGGGAGAGGTGCTTTGTGATGGGTTCAATCTTGCGGTGTTCTATATCCCAGTGACAGAAAGGGACAAGACACGTATTTGTATTGTTGCCATTAAGGATAGAAAAGATGGGGTTTAATCATATTGCTTGAGTTTACTTTGTCTACATCATGTCATCTTGCTTAAGGCGTTACTCTTTTTTATACTTAATACCCTAGATGCATGCTGGATAGCGGTCGATGGGTGGAGTAGTAGTAGTAGATGCAGGCAGGAGTCGGTCTACTTGTTTCCTACGTGATGCCTATATACATGATCATTGCCTTGAATATCGTCACAACTATGCGCTTCTCTATCAATTGTCCAACAGTAATTTGTTTACCCAACGTATGCTATGTGTTCGACAGAGAAGCCTCTAGTGAAAACTATGGCCCCCGGGTCTACTTTTATCATATATTAAAATCCAAAAATATCTTGCTGCAATTTATTTACTTTTATTTTCTTTTGCAATTTACTTTTCTATCTATCACTATCATAATTAATCCTTGCAAGTAACCGCTAAGGGGATTGATAACCCTCTTGTTTGCGTTGGGTGCAAATGTTTGCTTTTGTGTGTGTAGGTGCCGCTAACGAGGTTCTCTGTGGTTCTTCTACTGGATTGATAACCCTGGTTCTTAACTGAGAGAAATACTTATCTCTACTGTACTGCATCATCCTCTCCTCTTCGGGAAAATCCCAACGCAGTTCACAAGTAGCAGGAGGCGACAAGCCTGGGGGCGCGCCCTACCCCCCTGGGCGCGCCCCCTGAGCTTGTGGCGCTCCTGGCAGGCCTCCATTGCCCATGTTCTGGTATATAAGGCTATTTTCCCTAGAAAAAATACAGAGAAGACTTTCGTGATGAAGCGCCGCCATCTCGAGACCGAACCTGGGCAGGAGCAATTTTGCACTCTGGCGGAGCGATTCCGCCGGGGATACTTCCCTCCGGGAGGGGGAAATCGAAGCCGTCGACATCACCAACGATCCTCTCATCGTGGGAGGACCAATCTTCATCAACATCTTCACCAGGACCATCTCATCTCAAACCCTAGTTCATCTCTTGTATTCAATCTTTGTCTCAAAACCTCATATTGGTACCTGTGGGTTGCTAGTAGTGTTGATTACATCTTGTAGTTGATGCTAGTTGGTTTATTTGGTGGAAGATTATATGTTGAGACCCTTAATGCTATTCAATACCCCTCTGATCTTGAACATGAATATGATTTGTGAGTAGTTACTTTTGTTCTTGAGGACATGGGAGAAGTCTTGTCATAAGTAATCTTGTGAATTTGGTATTCGTTCGATATTTTGATGATATGTATGTTGTTGCTTACTTTAGTGGTGTCATGTGAATGTTGACTACATGAGACTTCACCATCTTTAAGCCTAATTAAAGGCATTGTGGATTAGTAATGAGATGATGGGTTGCTAGAGTGACCGAAGCTTAAACCCTAGTTTATGCGCTATTCTGTAAGGGGCTGATTTGGATCCATATGTTTCATGCTATGGTTAGATTTATCTTAATTCTTCTTTCGTAGCTGCGGATGCTTGTGAGAGGGGGTAATCATAAGTGGGAGGCTTGTTCAAGTAAGAATAGCACCCAAGCACCGGTCCACCCACATATCAAATTATCAAGGTAGCAAACGCGAATCAAACAAGCATGATGAAAGTGACTAGATGAGAATTCCCATATGTCCTCGAGAACTCTTTGCTTTATATAAGAGATCATGCCGGCTTGTCTTTTGCTACAAAAAGGATTGGGCCACATTGCTGCACTTTATTATACTTGTTACTTGTTACGAATTATCTTGCTATCGAAACTATCTGTTACCGCTACTTTCAGTACTTGCAGAGAATACCTTGCTGAAAACCACTTGTCATTTCCTTCTGCTCCTCGTTGGGTTCGACACTCTTACTTATCAAAAGGACTACGATTGATCCCCTATACTTGTGGGTCATCAAGACTCTTTTCTGGCGCCATTGCCGGGGAGTGAAGCACCTTTAGTGAGTGGAATTTGGTAAGGAAACATTTATATTACGTGCTGAAATTTACTGTCACTTGTCACTATGGAAAGTAATCCTTTGAGGGGTTTGTTCGGGGTATCTTCACCTCGACTGGAAGCATTTAGAGTTGCCCTTCAACCTACTGAAACTACTGAAAATATTTATTATGAAATTCCTTCGGGTATGATAGAGAAACTGCTAGCTAATCCTTATGCAGGAGATGGAAAGGTACATCTTGATATGCACTTGATATATATAGATGAAATTTGTGGATTGTTTAAGCTTGCAGGTTTATCCGAGGATGGAGTTAATAGGAAAGTATTCCCTTTATCTTTGGAGGGAATGGCATTGACATGGTATAGGCTATGTGATGATACTGGAACATGGGATTGGAACTGGTTAAAGCTGGAATTTCACCAGAAATTTTATCCTCTGCATTTGGTTCATCGTGATCGGAATTATATATAAAATTTTTGGCCTCGTGAAGGAGAAAGTATTGCTCAAGCTTGGGGGAGGCTTAACTATATGTTGCATACATGCCCCAATCATAAGCTCTCAAGAGAAATAATTATTCAAAACTTTTATGCTCAGCTTTCTCATAATGATCAATCCATGCTCGATACTTCTTCTGTTGGTTCCTTTATGAAGAGGACTATTGAATTCAAATGGGATCTTCTGGAAAGAATTAAACGCAACTCTAAAGATTGGGAAATCGACAAAGGTAAAGAGTCAGGTATAAATCTTAAGTTTGATTGTGTTAAATGTTTTATGGAAACTGATGCTTTTCATAAGTTTAGTACTAAATATGGACTTGACTCTGAGGTAGTAGCCACTTTTTGTGAATCTTTTGCAGCTCATGTTGATCTCCCTAAGGAGAAATGGTTTAAGTTTCATCCACCTATTAAACTAAATGAAGAACCTATTAGTGTTAAGGAAGAAACAATTGTTTACAATGTTGATCCAGTTGTGCCTACTGCTTATATTGAGAAACCTCCTTTCCCTGTTAGGATTAAGGAACATGCTAAAGCTTCAACCGTGGCTAACAAAAGTAATATTAGAGCACCTAGACCTTTTGAACAAATTAAAGTTGAACCTAATATTGCAATGGTTAAAGATCTTTTGGTTGATAATATTGATGGACATGTCATATATTTTTGTGATGAAGCTGCTAGAATTGCTAAACCCGTTAGAAATAAACGAGACATGTTAGACAAGAACAAGCCTGTAGTTGGCATGCCTGTTGGTTCTGTTAAGATTGGAGATCATTGCTATCATGGTTTATGTGATATTGGTGCTAGTGTGAGTGCTATTCCTTTTTCTTTATATCAAGAAGTAATGAATGATATTACACCTGTTGAAATTGAAGATATTGATGTTACTATTAAGCTTGCAAATAGAAATACTATTACACCACTTGGGATTGTTAGAGATGTTGAAGTCTTGTGTGGCCGAATCAAATACCGTACTGATTTCCTAGTACTTGGTACACAACAAGATAATTTTTGTCCCATTATTTTTGGTAGACCTTTATTGAATACCGATAATGCTGAAATTGATTGTGTTAAAGAAAAGGTTAGAGTTAAGTTTGGTGATATATCTCATGAATTTAATTTCTCTAAGTTTAGTAGACAACCTCATGATGAAGAATTACATACTAAAGATGAAATTATTGTTCTTGCTTCTATTGTTGTGCCTCCTACTGATCCTTTAGAACAATACTTGCTAGACCATGAAAATGATATGCATATGAATGAAAGAAATGAAATAGATGAGTTGTTCTTTAAACAAGCACCTATTCTTAAACATAACTTGACTGTTGAAACTTTGGGAGACCCTCTTCCACCAAAGAGTGATCATGTGTTTGATTTAAAGCAATTACCTGATACACTTAAATATACTTATCTTGATGAAAAGAAGATATCCTGTTATTATTAGTGCTAACCTTTTAGAGCATGACGAAAAAAGATTACTTAAAACTCTGAGGAAGCGCAGTGCTGCTATTGGATATACTCTTGATGATCTTAAAGGCATTAGTCCCACTCTATGTTAGCATAAAATTCATATGGAGCCAGATGCTAAACCAGTTGTTGATCATCAAAGAAGATTAAATCCTAAAATGAAGGATGTGGTAAGAACTGAAATATTAAAGCTTCTGGAGGCAGATATAATTTATCCCATAGATGATAGTAGATGGGTAAGTCCTGTTCATTGTGTTCCTAAGAAAGGAGGTATTACTGTTGTTCCTAATGATAAAAATTAACTTATCCCACAAAGAATTGTAACCGGTTATAGAATGGTAATTGATTTGAGAAAATTAAATAAAGCTACTAGGAAAGATCATTACCCCTTGCCTTTTATTGATCAAATGTTAGAAAGATTATCTAAGCATACACACTTTTGCTTCCTAGATGGTTATTCTGGTTTCTCTCAAATGCCTGTATCACCATAAGATCAAGAGAAAACCAAATTCACTTGTCCTTTTGGAACTTATGCTTATCGTTGTATGCCTTTTGGTTTATGTAATGCACCTGCTACCTTTCAAAGATGTATGACTGCTATATTCTCTGACTTTTGTGAAAATATTGTTGAGGTTTTCATGGATGATTTCTCCGTTTACGGAACTGCTTTTGATGATTGCTTAAGCAACCTTGATCGAGTTTTGCAGAGATGTGAAGAAACTAATCTTGTCTTGAATTGGGAGAAGTGCCACTTTATGGTAGATGAAGGTATAGTCCTTGGGCATAAAATTTCTGAAAGAGGTATTGAAGTTGATAAAGCTAAAGTTGATGCAATTGAGAAAATGCCATGTCCTAAAGATATCAAAGGTATAAGAAGTTTCCTTGGTCATGCTGGTTTCTATAGAAGGTTTATAAAAGACTTCTCTAAAATTTCTAGGCCTCTTACTAATCTCTTGCAAAAAGATGTGCCATTTGGTTTCGATGATGATTGCGTAGAAGCCTTTGAAATACTTAAGAAAGCCTTAATATCTGCTCCTATTGTTCAACCACCTGATTGGAACCTACCCTTTGAAATTATGTGTGATGCTATTGATTATGCTGTTGGTGCTGTTATAGGACAAAGAGTTGATAATAAATTGAATGTTATTCGTTATGCTAGTAAAACTCTAGACAATGCTCAAAGAAACTATGCTACTACTGAGAAAGAATTTTTAGCAGTTGTGTTTGCATGTGATAAGTTCAGATCTTACATTGTTGATTCTAAAGTAACTATTCACACCGATCATGCTGCTATTAAATACCTTATGGAAAACAAAGATGCTAAACCTAGACTTATTAGGTGGGTTCTTTTACTATAAGAGTTTGATTTGCATATTATTGATAGAAAGGGAGCTGAGAATCCCGTAGCTGATAATTTGTCTAGAATGGAAAATGTTCTTGATGACCCACTGCCTATTGATGATAGTTTTCTTGATGAACAATTAGTTGTTATAAATGCTTCTTGTAATACTCCCTGGTATGCAGACTATACTAATTATATTGTTGCTAAATATATACCACCTAGTTTCACATACCAGCAAAAGAAAAAGTTCTTCTTTGATTTAAGATATTACTTTTGGGATGACCCACATTTATATAAAGAAGGAGTAGATGGTGTTATTAGACGTTGTGTACCTGAGCATGAATGGGAACAAATCTTACAGAAGTGTCACTCCGAGGCATACGGAGGACACCATGCAGGAGACAGAACTGCACATAAGGTATTACAATCTGGTTTTATTGGGCTACTATTTTCAAAGATGCACATAAGTTTGTCCTCACTTGTGATGAATGTCAAAGAATTGGTAATGTTGGTAGACGTCAGGAAATGCCTATGAACTATTCACTTGTTATTGAACCATTTGATGTTTGGGGTTTTGATTATATGGGACCTTTTCCTTCCTCTTATGGGTATACACATATCTTAGTTGCTGTTGATTACGTTACTAAGTGGGTAGAAGCTATTCCAACTAGTAGTGCTGATCATAACGCTTCTATTAAAATGCTTAAAGAAGTTATATTTCTGAGGTTTGGTGTCCCTAGATATTGGATGACTGATGGTGGTTCACATTGTATTCATGGTGCTTTCCGTAAATTGCTAGCTAAATATGATGTTAATCATAGAATTGCATCTCCATATCATCCTCAGTCTAGTGGTCAAGTTGAACTAACTAATAGAGAAATAAAATTAATCCTGCAAAAGACCGTTAACAGATCCAGAAAGAATTGGTCTAAAAAACTTGATGATGCTTATAAAAATCCTATGGGTATGTCTCCATAACAAATGGTCTATGGAAAAGCATGTCATTTACCTCTTGAGTTAGAACATAAGGCATATTGGGCAATTAAAGAACTTAGAATTATGATTTTAAACTTGCCTGTGAGAAGAGGTTATTTGATATTATCTCTCTAGATGAATGGAGAAGACAAGCTTATGAAAATGCCAAGTTGTTTAAAGAAAAAGTTAAAAGATGGCATGATAAGAGAATTCAAAAATGGGAATTCAAAGTAGGTGATCATGTTCTATAATACAATTCTCGTTTAAGATTCTTTGCAGGAAAGCTTCTATCTAAATGGGAAGGACCATACATCATCGAAGAAGTTTATCTCTCCGGAGCCATCAAAATAAATAACTCCGGGCGCACTTATCCGAGAGTAGTTAATGGGCAAAGAATTAAACATTATATCTCAGGTACTCCCATTAATGTTGATACCAATATTATTCAAACAATGACACCGGAAGAGCACACAGCAGAAACCTTCCGGAACGCTCCAGAACCCTGAAAAGGAGTAGATATGTGGTACGGTAAGTAAACCGACTCCAAAAATTCCATAAAAGTACTTTCTCTCCGTTTTGGAATATATAAAAAAATTAGGAAAATAATAAACAGTCCGAAAAGTGCACGAGGGAGCGACAATGTAACATCCCCATGTATTAAGCTACAGTAATCCCTCTTGATTAATGCCAAGTCATCTCCTTTTTCTAATAACGATTGCCACTTGTTCCAAAATCAAATTCAAAATCAAATTTGAATTTTAGATGAAAATAAAAGTTGCACAAACAAGAAAACTAAATAGTTCATGTTTTTGTAAATATTCCATATGCAATTAATAATCAGTAAAACAACATCATTTGTTTGCTCTTTTAGAATCTAGCTCCCAAAAACAATACCTAAACAGCTCATTTAATCCAATTTCTTTTAAAACAAAATTCAAATGAAATTATAATACCCCCAAACTTTTTGTGGCAGTAAGATATATTGCATACTAAATATTGAGACCAGCCACACATTTTACAAAAGTGATCTATTGCTAAGAGAAAATGCAAACAGAAAGTTATTAAAGAAAACTGGAAAAAGAAAAAGAGAAAAGGTAGGGAGCACTGTTTGGCTGGGCTTCAAGTCGCCACAGTGCCCGTGGCCCAGCCCACGGCGGTCTTCTCCCTCCTCCTGCTCACTCCTCCTCGCTGTCGGCACAGGAGCACGCGCACGCCCTGGCCCCCCCTCGTGCGCGCTCGACAGGGGCCCTGCCATCGCTGGGTGGATAAGGGCCTCGCCCCGCACCCCCTGACCTCTCTGGTGCACCCTGACCCCCCTTCTCCCCTTCCCTCGCTCTCTCCCACCTCGACCGAGCGCGTCCGCCGCCATGGCCGCGCCATAGCCGTGGCCATCGTACCCTCCTCACCGCCGACGTCCGCTACACCATCTCCGACCCCGAGCTTGACCCCTACGCCTTCACGACGACCGCATCGACCTCGACTCCGCCCGCGGCCACCGGAGCTTCTTCCCGTCGATCCACCGCGACCAGCACCTCCCCGAGCCCGCTACGCACCCCTATCGGCTCGCAGTGAGCTCCCCTTCTCCTCCCGTCTCTCTCTCTGCACTCGTGCACGATCCCTAGCTGCTCGCTGCCATTGTCGTAGCTCGCCGCCGCCGCTCACCTCGCCGACACGGCCACCGCATGCGGCACTCGCGTTCGAGCCCTGTGTCGTGCTCCTGGCATCCCTAGGGAGCCAGCGCCGCCTCTGGCTCGCCTTGCCGAGCCCAGCAACCTCGCCTTCGCACGAGCCCGAGCATGGTCGTCGCCGGCCGTTCTTGGTCCGGCCACCTCCGGCCACTTCCAGCCCCCGCGACCGCCACCATTGGATGCGTGAGACCGCCCGCAGCACGTAGAGCCTCGCCGCGCTTCAAACCGAGGCCTGTAGCCGTTTTCCGGCTGACTCCGGTGCGTCGCCGCCGCTGTTTTGGTCGCCGCCAGCACGCCGCCACGAAAACGCCGGCCGGGCCCACCTGACAGGCCGTTTAGCCACTAACCACGCCCTAATCACCCACTAACATGCGGGCCCAGTTACTGTAGCAATTAACTAAATTAATTAACTCTATTAGTTAGTACAATCACTGACATCTGGGCCCCACCCCCACAAATTAACTAATTAGATTAGTTTAAAACCCTATTAAATTAACAGAGACTGACCACTGGGTCCCACTGGACCCAGTTGACCAGTCTAACCTGCTGACTGGGCACCCCCAGTCTTTGACAGGTGGGACCCACTGGTCCTGTTGACCAGTCAGCTGCTGACTGTGCAGTTGACTGGGCCCCACTGTTTGTCTCACATGCACACTGCTGTGTGCAATTATGGGTGCACATAGCAATTTGTTCATTTAATTATGAATTAAATTAAATTCGAGAAATTTTAGAAAATGATTAAAACTTTGAAAAATCATAGAAAATAAACCGTAACTCGGATGAAAATAATTTATATATGAAAAATGATCAGAAAAATAAGACGAATCCGAATATGTGATCAAAATGCTTGACCATCACTCCTAACTAGGTGAACATGGAACCTTTTCCCTCCGGACCAATATACCGATAAGCACCCGGAGCTGGGAAAATATTCCCGGATATTTTCCCGCTCCATCTAAAATAATTAGTGAAGCACTAGAGCACATAATCAACCCGTACTGACCTGACATGTATCTGTGTGCCTTTGTTTGCCCGCTATTTATTTGTTTCTCGCTCCTCTTTCTTCTCCGGTAGACCCTGCGACTGCTACCGATGCCCCTGTGATCGACTATGTCGCCGACGACCTTTCTTCCTTCTCAGCAGAGCTTTCAGGCAAGCAAAGCCCCTTGATCATTCCTATATCACCCATTCTTTCTCTCCCATGCTCCCATTAGATTTTGCTACTGTAATTGATTGCTCCTATTCTGATGCATAGCCTGATTTTTGTAACCTGTTGTTGATACCTTACCTGTTGTCCTATATGTTTACTATTGGCTGGTTAGTGATCCATCAGTGGCCCCGCACCCTTCTCCTTGTTGCCATGCTTTACCACCAGTGACTCCATCAACGTGATCGATGTGCAGATACCGACACAGCACCGCACACCCCCTTAGTTGTATGACTCTGCAGAGCTACTATCGAGTGCCGAGGGTGATACCTCCTACCTCACTCCTGATGATATCTCTGTAGCATTGCTAGTCGGTTGTGGGTTACTGAGGGTGATTCCTCTTTCACCACCTCCAATGAGGCCTCTGTCGTGCAGCCCCTCAAGTGTGAACCCATTGAGGGTGATTCCTCCAAGTTCACCTTGACGGTTACATCGAGTGGGAATCCATCGAGGGTGATTCCTCGGGTTCCCCACGATGTTATGGACACACGGGTACTTTGACCTTCACCTCAGACCTTTGTTAAAGATGGGTCGACTCCAAGAGCACCCGCGAGATATTGTTGAAGTCGGGTCAACCCCAAGGGTACCCGCGAGAGAGTCCTGTGGCGGCTGGTTGTTAGCGGTATCACCCAGGATGTGGTGGTAGCTTGGGACTTGTCCCGACAGCCGACACGGAACTTACACTGTAGTCGAAGCGACAGGGTAGGCGGAGAATACCTAAGAGAGAGGTGGGCCTAGTCCCTGGTCGTGGTCCGCGAGATACCTAGTCGGAACGGCCGAAGCACTGGTCGTCTCCGTGAGCTCCTAATAATTCACTAACGGATTTGGGTATTTGATCTGAGTTGGCCACTGGCCTATATGCACTACCACCACGTGGGATAATGGTTTAATGGGGCCCTCTGCGCCGTATGTATCAGCCGAAAGCTCTGTCAGACGTCCAGTTTAGCATTGTGAGCCCGTCGGGACAAGTACCATCCAGGTCTGAGGTGGGCTTGGACTCCGATAGGCGACACAACGACCCGGAGTGCAAAGGGCGATGGGCCCAAGACCCCTGAGCGCTTAGGACGTAGACCGGTGGGGACCTCTCTACGGAGCCTAGGTAGGACTACATCGTGTCGATCAGCCGAGGCCGGGCATGACCGAGAAAAGTGTGTCCGGCAGAGTTAATCGAGCGTGTTGGGTAACAGTAGTGCACCCCTGCAGGGAAGTTATCTATTCGAATAGCCATGTCCACGGTAATAGGACGCTCAGTGTAGTATCCCGATCTACTACAACTTGAACTGGATACATGTTACTTTAATTAATATGTTAGCTCCGGGATCGCTTTCTCGCAGGGAGTCAAGGAAGGATCTCTGGGCATGGCTACTATTATACTTGTTACTAATACTTTTATATGCTAATCTGCACTCTTCTAATGCTGTAAGATGTTGCAAGATTTTAGTCTTCGATAGGCTAGGCCTTCTCTATATTCTGGCAATTCTGCAGTTTAGTCCACAGATACAACCCCTTCCCTTTGATACTGATGCATAGCATAGATATGATGTAAGTCTTGCGAGTACTTTGGATGAGTACTCACAGTTGCTTTGCTACCTCTTTTTCCCCATACCCGATTGCTACGATCAGATGACGGAGCCCCGGAGCCAGTTGATCCCGTCGATGACTACTACTACCCCGACGGAGCCTACTACTACGTGGAGACCGACGACCAGGAGTAGTTCAGAGGCTCCCAGGCAGGAGGCCTGCACCTTTTCGATCTAGATGTCATTGTTTTGCTCAGCCTTCTTAGGGCAGATTTGACTAATTATGTCTGTACTCAGATACTGATGCTTCCGCTGACTCTTGTGTAACTTGAGCTTATGTATTCGAGCCCTCGAGGCCCCTGGCTTGTAATATAAAGCTTGTATTATTTTAATTTGTGTCTAGAGTTGTGTTGTGATATCTTCCCGTGAGTCTCTGTGCTTGATCGTGCGCATTTGCGTGTATGATTAGTGCATGGTCGGGCCGGGGGCATCACAGACAAGCCTGGGGGGCGCGCCCTACCCCCCAAGGCACGCCTACCGAGCTTGTGGCTCCCCCGTGGACTTTCCTGAATCCGTTTTTCTTCCATATTACTTGTACTGCATGAAGAAAATTCATTGTATATACTCTCGGATGTTTTGACCACCGTATCGCAAGTTTCTCCTCTGTTCTTGTTTCGGGCTGTTTTTCTGGCAGATTTGGAGCACTATGTCATCACAAGAGTCGGATGGGGAGAGCCATGTTTCCCACACTACAGCGAACCCGAGAATCTATAGTGATGTCGACCCCTATGGGTGGTCGACCGATCAGAGGTGGAAGCTTACTTGAAGAGGATGGATTCCACAGACGTGGAAGAAGAAGAAACTTCACTACCCCAACCTGGAGATATGCACGTGGAATTCAAGAAATCAAGCTTGCCGAATACGGTTAAACCTCCCAATACCCGATTTATTTCTTACCGTAACTTGAAAAAGAGTCTCGCTTCATCTCCTTCAGCCAGGATGCATCCTTGGGTGGATGGTGCATTAACTGTCACCGAAAAGCTCCGAGGAGAAATCATGAATCTTAAGCATCAAATCAATAAACTCGAGGAGGAGAATCGTATCCTCAGGGGCATCATTTGTAAGAACATTACACCACCATCACCGAAGAAGGAGACTTGAGTACACAGGTATGGGCACCACCCTTGGCTTGTGCCAAGCTTTGGGGAGGTGCCCCGGTATCGTATCACCATCATTTTTATCATAATTATCTATCTTAGTTCGATCTTTAGTTATTTCATGATTTAGAAGAATAATTTTTTAGTATGATTTAATTTCTAGTGATTGCTTTGTGATCTATCTACCTATGTAATCGAGTGTAGTTATATAATAAAGAGTAGTTTGAGTTGAGTTTTTTACTTTTGTTGATCCAATCTTGGAAATAAAATAAAGAAAAGAGAGATCATATGCTAATCCCATGGGGAGTGATGACTTCACACAAAAGAAGTATAATTGATAAAACTTGTTTGAAGTTGACAAACATAGCATTGGTCATTGTTGCAATTCATGAAAAAGTAATAAAGGAAGAGAGGTCTCACATATAAATATACTATCTTGGACATCTTTTATGATTGTGAGCCCCCATTAAATATTCCATGTCAAATAGTCGGCGTTGGACAAGGAAGACAACATAATGAGTTATGTTTGCTTATATTCGCATAGAAGTTATATTGCTTTGGATCCTCTAACATGTGGTGCTTGCCCCCTATCTTTTGCTAGCCAGAATTCTGTACTAAGTAGAGATACTACTTGTGCATCCAAAAACCCTTGAACCCAAATTCATGTCATGAGAGTCCACTATATCTACCTATGGATTGAATAAGATCCTTCAAGTAAGTTTTCATCGGTGCAAAAGCAATAAAAATTGCTCCTAAATATGTATGATCTTTTATTGTAAGGGAAAATAAGCTTTGTACGATCTTGTGATGGTGAAGAAATAAAAGCAATAGACTGCATAATAAAGGTCACTATCAGAAGGGGCAATATAAAGTGACGTTCCTTTACATTAAGAGCTTGCACATACAAAAATAAAAAGTGCATGACAACCTCTGCTTCCCTCTGCGTAGGGCCTATCTTTTACTTTTATGTATTTACTTTCATGCAAGAGTCAATAGTATTCTCCTCTATTCCATTTTTATTTTTCTCTCTTGGCAAGCATCATGTGGTGGGGAAAGATCCAGACATATATATCCAGTTGAATGTAGGTGATCATGAGTTATTATTGTTGACATTACCCTTGAGGTAAATACATTTTGAGGCGAAATTATAAGCCCCTATCCTTCTATGTGTCTGACTAAACCTTTTACTCCATAAGTATGCCGTGAGTGTCAGCAATCATAGAAGTCTAAATGATAGTTGAGTATGTGAACTTGCTAAACAAAGCTCTTACATAGACTCTTTCTGATAATATGATGAATTGCAATTGCTTCAGTGACTGAGATCATAGTTTGTTAGTTTTCAATAAGGTTTGTAGTTCATACTTTATCTTGTGGATGAATTGTCACTTTGTCATGAGAAATTTTATGATAATGTATTGTTGTTATAATAAATATCATGATGCCTTCATGTCCGTATTTTGTTTTATCGACACCTCTCTCTCTAAACATGTGGTCATGATTATCGATTTCGGGTTTTCGCTTGAGGACAAGCGAGGTCTAAGCTTGGGGGAGTTGATACGTCCATTTTGCATCATGTTTTCCCACTGTTATTTATTATGTTTTGGGCCATTATTTCACTTTATGATACAATTCTTATGCCTTTTCTCTCTTATTTTGCAAGTTTCACATGAAGAGGGAGATTGCCGGCAGCTGGAATTTTGGACCGGAAAGGGGTGCAACAGAGATAGCTATTCTGCACACCTCCAAATGACCTGAAAATTTACAGAGAATTGTTTTAGAATATATATAAAATATATTGGCTGAAGAAATACTAGAGGGGGACCCACCAGGAGGCGACAAGCCTGGGGGAGCGCCCTCCCCCCCTGGGCGCGCCCCCCGAGCTTGTGGCACCCCTGGCAGGCCTCAAGGGCCCATCTTCTGCTATATAAGGCTATTTGCCCAAGAAAAAAATAGAGAGAAAACTTTCGGGACGAAGCGCTGCCGTCTTGAGGCGGAACCTGGGCAGGAGCAATTTTGCTCTCCGGCGGAGCGATTCCGTCGGGGATACTTCCCTCCGGGAGGGGGAAATCGAAGCCATCGACATCACCAACGAACCTCTCATCGTGGGAGGACCAATCTTCATCAAAATCTTCACCAGCACCATCTCATCTCAAACCCTAGTTCATCTCTTGTATGCAATCTTTGTCTCAAAACCTCAAATTGGTACATGTGGGTTGCTAGTAGTGTTGATTACATCTTGTAATTGATGCTAGTTGGTTTATTTGGTGGAAGATTATATGTACAGATCCTTAATGATATTCAATACCCCTCTGATCTTGAACATGAGTATGATGTGTGAGTAGTTACTTTTGTTCTTGAGGACATGGGAGAAGTCTTGTCATAAGTAATCATGTGAATTTGGTATTCGTTCGATATTTTGATGATATGTATGTTGTTGCTTCCTTTAGTGGTGTCGTGTGAACGTCGACTACATGACACTACACCATCTTTGGGCCTAAGGGAAGGCATTGTGGAGTAGTAATTAGATGATGGGTTGCTAGAGTGACAGAAGCTTGAACCCTAGTTTATGCGCTATTCCGTAAGGGGCTGATTTGGATCCATATGTTTCATGCTATGGTTAGATTTATCTTAATTCTTCTTTTGTAGTTGCGGATGCTTGCGATAGGGGGTAATCATAAGTGGGAGGCTTGTTCAAGTAAGAACAGCACCCAAGCACCGGTCCACCCACATATCAAATTATCAAGGTAGCCAACGCGTATCAAACAAGCATGATGAAAGTGACTAGATGAGAATTCCCATGTGTCCTCGAGAACTCTTTGCTTTATATAAGAGACCATTCTGGCTTGTTCTTTGCTACAAAAAGGATTGGGCCACCTTGCTGCACTTTATTATACTTGTTACTTGTTATTTGTTATGAATTATCTTGCTATCGAAACTATCTGTTACCGCTACTTTCAGTACTTGCAGAGAATACCTTGTTGAAAACCGCTTGTCATTTCCTTCTGCTCCTCGTTGGGTTCGACACTCTTACTTATTGAAAGGACTATGATTGATCCCCTATACTTGTGGATCATTAGGTGGCATGGAGGAGGGGGCGAGGCCACAATGGGAAGGATCCTCGAGGGGATCCGGTGCCGGCGTGGGCTCCGGCGAAGGAAGGAAGGAGGAGGAAGAAGAAAGGAGGAGATCGGGCGGTCGGTGGGTCCTACCTGTCAGGGAGAGAGAGAAATGCGAAAGGAAGCGGGCAACCGATCCGAAAGGATTCGAGCGCGGGGCTGTGCGCAGCTGGGCCGGCTGCGGTGACTGAGTGGGCTGCGACAGAGGGCTTCGGCCAGTTTGAAAATAAAAGAGCTTTTCTTTTTAAAGAAAACAGAGAAAGTAAAAGAGAAATAGAAAAACAGAAATTAACATAGGCTTATTATATACCAAAATTCTTAGATTTTTCCAAAGAAAAATATGAACTATTTTTCAGAGTCAAATAAAATACTTTAAAAAAATATTTTTGCAATGTCTTCAAATTGGATTTGAATTTGATTTGCAAATATTTTTCCTATAAACTTTCTGTTTTCTTTTCAAATACTCATTCACAATTTATCTCTGATATAGAGGGTCATATTCCTCCTCTCTTTATTTTCTTTATCAGAGGGTGTGAAAAATGCAACTCAACTCAAATTTCAAATGTAAAGGTAAACTTCAAATTAGCTTCAAATAAACTTCAAATTCAAATGGCACTCAATGCAAATGATGTGGATGAATGCATAACTAATGTAAACATGCCAACTGAAATTTGGGATGTTACAAACTGATACGTCTCCAACGTATCTATAATTTTTGATTATTCCATGCTATTATAGTATCAATCTTGGATGTTTTATATACACTTACAAGCAATTATATATCATTTTTTGGGACTAACCTATTAACTTAGTGCCCAGTGCCAGTTGCTGTTTTTTGCCTGTTTTTGGTTTTCCAGAATATAAGTACCAAACGAAGTCCAAATGCCACGAAACTTTTTGGAGATTTTTTTCTGGTGAGCAAACATGCATCTATGGTTCAAACTCAATTAGAACAAGTTGCTAAATCTCAAAGTGAATTGATCAATGAAATGAATAACAATATGAATGATCATGTTGTTAGGGTAATGACTAGAGGAGGTAGAATGACTCAGGAGCCACTTTATCCTGAAGGTCACCCAAAAAGAATTGAACAAGACTCTCAAAGAATTAATGATAATGCACCTAGTCCATCTAAAAAGAAAAAGAAGAAGAAAAATGATAGGACTTTGCATACTTCTAGTGAACCCGAGGTAGAAAAACCCTTGGAGGATAGTAATGATGTTTCTATTTCTGATGCTGAAACACAATCTGGTAATGAACAACCACTCGATGATAATAATAATGATGATGCTCATGTGGATACCCAACCAGATAATGATAAGGAACCTGATAATGATGTTGAAATTGAACCTGCTGTTGATCTTGATAACCCACCTTCTAAAAATAAACGTTATGATAAAAGAGATTTTGTAGCTAGAAAACATGGTAAAGAAAGAGAACCGTGGGTTCAAAAACCCATGCCCTTTCCTCCTAAACCATCTAAGAAAAAAGATGAGGAAGAATTTGAATGCTTTGCTGAAATGCTTAGGCCAGTCTTTTTGTGACTCGTTTGACTGATATTATAAAGATGCCTCCCTATGCTAAATATATGAAAGAAATTGTCACAAATAAAAGAAAGATACCTGAAGCTGAAATTTCCACCGTGCTTGCAAATTATTCTTTTAAGGATGGAGTACCTAAGAAACTAGGATATCCAAGAATACCAACTATACCATGCTCCATTAAAAGAAATTATGTTAAAACTGCTTTGTATGATTTAGGAGCCGGTGTTAGTGTTATGCCTTTCTCTTTATACAAAAGACTTGATTTGAATAAACTCACTCCCACTGAAATATCATTGCAAATGGCTGACAAATCAACTGCCATACCTATCGGTGTTTGTGAGGATGTGCCCGTTGTAGTTGCAAATGTCACTATTCTAACAGACTTTGTTATACTTGATATGCCTGAGGATGACAACATGTCAATTATCCTTGGTAGACCCTTCTTGAATACTACAGGGGCTGTTATTGATTGCAACAAAAGCAAGGTCACTTTTCATAACAATGGTAATGAACACATGGTTCACTTTCAGAAGAAACAATTTCAAGTAAATGGTATTCATACTATTGAAAAGACTCCGACAATTACTATTGGAAGTTTCCAAATTCCTCTTCCCACTGTTAAAAAGAAGTATGAAACTCTTATTGTTGGGGAGATGCATATCCCCGTTGAGGTAACCTAGTGTTATACGAAAATTCTTCGGTTTCATGTCACTCGGAAATGGTTTGTTAATAAGACCTGATCAACCTTATTAATGGATTCTTTTCAGGGGCATGTGGTCGATGAATTTAGTAGGCACAACCTTCTGTACCCACTTTTTTATTTTCTGTTATTTTGAGTTAAATGCAATAAAATGCCATGATTATCCTGTTTTCTGAATTATCCGTGCAATAAAAAAGTGTCCAGAAATAAATCTGCTCAAAATGAGTTGAAATCTTCACATGAATTTTTATTGAATATTTAAGAATTTTTGGCATAAAAATCATACCAGGGGGTACCCCAAGTGCCCACGAGGCACCAGGGCGCGCCACCCCCCTGGCGCGCCCTGGTACCTCGTGGGCCCCACAGGGACCCCCTCACTTATCCCTTTAGCTCACTTTGTCTCTTAACTCTAGCAAAAATTCCTGGTAGTTCTCTCTCTCGTGGTCTTGCTCACAAAACTGAAATTTTCAATCTCTTTGCTCGGAGCTCCGTTTCTGAAACTATTTTGGGAGATTGCTCCTTGGTATGTGACTCCTCCATTGCTCCAATTAGTTTTTGTTTTAGTGGATTATATTTTGCATAATTAGCTACTGTTGGTGCTACAGAAAATGAGCTTGCATGTTGAATTCTTTGAGTTCCAAGTAATTTGAATGCTTGATATAGCCTCTAGACATCCATATGAGTAGTTGCTATCAATCTTATGAAGTTTTATTGATATCATTTTGTGGCCTAAAATTTTTCAGAAATTTGTTCATAGGAAAATGAATTTCCCCTGGAGGAATTCCTTGAAGCGGAACGCCAAGGGAGTCCTCAGAGAGTGACCTAAACATTCCGCGTAGGACGGAGGTTCAGCCGTGCGAATGGCCGCATGATGCCTTCATGAACGAAGCCGGATTCTACCAATAGTTCGCGCAATTCGTTGCAAATGCTGGATTGACCGACTTCCTAGCAGATGAGTGTGACCAATACCACATCCTTACAAATTCCTTTGTGCAAAACTTTCATTTTCTGAATAGGCTCGAACCCCCTGAGCTGCGCTTTGATCTATATGCTGAGCATCATCAGATACCTTTAGCTGAATTTTGTGAGATATGTTTGATTCCCTCTGAGGGGGAAATCAGAGAGCCTCGACTGGAGGAGTTTGAGGGTTTCCTCCGCACTTTGACTGTGGGAGAGGAAAGGGGCGTGTCAAAAGCCCGAGCCACTAGCTTGCAGTTTCCCTCTGTTCATTACTTTACTTTATTGACTGGGCAATTTTACGTTAGGGAGCAAGGTAGTGCGTTAGCCACACCTGACTGGGCAATTTTACGCCGTGCATTGCATAATGATTACACTTATAGCCTTGGAGCTATTGTTGCACGCCGCTTGCACACTAATAGGACTAGGGGTAAAAATCCATGGTGGTATTTATGCTACTCGCTTAGCGAGACGTTTTAATGTTAACATACGCCCTCATGATTACCGGTTGCCCAGAGTTTACTTAGATCACCAGTCCATGAAGGACCACCACTTTATTGATGATCCCGAGCCCCCTCACAACATTCGTTATAACTTGGTTTTTAGTGAGGATACTCGTGATATTATTCCGTTGCCTGCACCTGCTTTGTTTGATTCTCATGCCAGGAACGGATACACCGTGATGCCACTGGACATCGTCGCTTATCGGAACGCCTTGGCGGTGGCAGAGGAGGAGCCCCATGATTGGGACGCCTGCGTGCCGCCTCCTCAGGAGTTTCATATGGGGCCGGATGGCTACTACGGATGGCCGTAGACCAAGCTAGGCAAAAGCCTAAGCTTGGGGGAGTACGTATTTCTCACCGACATTACATTCATATCCACACATTTCATTCCAGTTGTCGGTGTTCATACTTTTTCATTGTACAATCCATGCTAGTTTTATTTTCTCGCTTTCTTCTTGTGTGTTTGAAAAACTTTGAGAAAATCCAAAAACATTTGTCATTTCTTTTCGGTTTTTCTTTCTAGCTTAGTTAGTGGTAGAATTAAAAGAAAACCCAAAAAGATTTCCCTTTTCTTCTTTTGCTTGTTGGGAGCTCTCCCGTGTAAATAGTTTTCTTTTCTCGTTCTTCATTTTCTTCTTTTCGCTTTCTTCAGAAAACTAAAAACTACAAAAATATTTTAGCGTGTTTCTCTGAAATTCTTTTCTTTTGTTGAGTCATTGTAAGGAGAAGACCATGATGAAAATGATGAGTGGCTCTCGCATGCACTATTGTTGATCTAACAAAGAGCCCATTTTACCTTATCTTCTCCTTTGAATAAAATGCTTGCAGATTCCAGCTTAGTCCACGGCACACTTGCACTATTTTTATTTTCATATCATTCGGTCATGCAAGTGAAAGGCAATAATGACGATGATTTGATGAAGTGACTGTGGCAAGGAAAAGCGGGTATGAACTCAACTTGTTCTTTGTTTTTGTAAATATGTTTAACTCAGTGCCCATGATTCAGCATGTTATGATTAAATATGTTTATGATGACAATTAGAGATTATAGTTGCTCATGCCATGCTTAAGTAGCTAGGAGTGGATAATGATTTATCTTGTGTGTCAACATGCATTAAAATGATTGTGATGTAGTATGATGATATGGTATCCTCCTCTGAATGTTTCAAGTGGCTTGACTTGGCACATGTTCACGCATGTAGTTGATTCAAAACCAACATAGCCTTCACGATATTTATGTTCATGGTGTTTATATCCTACTCATGCTAGTATTCAATGTTGATTATTCATAATGCATGGTTATGACCGTTTTCGCTCTCTAGTTGGTCGCTTCTCAACCTATTTGCTAGCCTTCGCCATTACTAAGCGGAAATACTGCTTGTGCATCAAAATCCTTAAACCAAAGTTATTCCAGATGAGTCCATTATATCTACCTATATGCGGTATTACTCTGCCGTTCTAAGTAAATTTGCATGTGCCACCTCTAAATATTCAAACGAACATCTATTTTGTGTGCCCGTACCGCTCATGGAGCGACAGGGGGCGATCAGTATCTTCCATGCTAAGCGGGTTATTCTCATGACGAGTGTTTACTCACTTGTCCTTGCACGAGAGGGGCTGGTAATCGGGATGCCCAGTCCCACTATTAAAAATGCAAAATAATAAAACAAACTCCCCCGGAAAGTTGTTGGTATGGAGGGCACTCGAGGATTCGGCTAGCCATGGCTTGTGATTGTTGGTGGAGGGGGAGTAAACTTTACTTTACCGCTTGGGAACCACCGCTAATGTGTTTAGCATGGAAGATATTGAAAACTCTCGGTCATGACGTTGACAGGAAAGGCATACCTCCCAAAATTTTATTTATCTCTGATTTAAGCTTCGAGCTCTGGCACCTCTGCAAATCCATGCTTCCCTCTGCGAAGGGCCTATCTATTTACTTTTATGTTATTTTACTTTTATTGTTGAGTCATCATCTTCTCAAATAAGCACCAGTCCTGAGAGCACTATTGTCATTCTCATGCATTGTAAATAGTTAATGTTGTGTGCATCATGACTGGATCTCTGCTACCATGAATTAAAATGTTTAGTTGCTGCTTGAACTTTGGAGGTGCTCTGCATTTATGTTTTGCGGTCTCAGAAAGGGCTAGCGAGATACCATGTTGTCATATTATATCATGATTGTTTTGACAAAGTGTTGGCATTTGAGATATCTTCTTATTGCTCGCTAGTTGATTATGCCATTGATATGAGTGAATATAATTTCTAAGAGTTATCATTCGCATGGTTAGTTATAATCTTTGCTGAAAACTTGGTTACTATTTAAGCATATATATATAGATACAAGAACAAAAGAGTTTGTAAAAGATTTTCTTTATCACTTTCAGTTTGTCAACTGAATTGCTAGAGGACAAGCAATGAGTTAAGCTTGGGGGAGTTGATACGTCTCCGTCGTATCTACTTTTCCAAACACTTTTGCTCTTGTCTTGGCCCCTAATTTGCATGATTTGAATGGAACTAACCCGGACTGACGCTGCTTTCAGCAGAATTGCCATGGTGTTGTTTTTGTGTAGAAAATCAAAGTTCTTGGAATTGGATGAAACTTTTTGGAGATTTTTTATGGAATATATAAAAAATATTGGCATCAAGAACTACTGGAGGGGGGGCACCTAGTGCCCACGAGGCACCAGGGCGCGCCACCCCCCCTGGCGCGCCCTGGTACCTCGTGGGGCCCACGTGGCTCCGTCTGACCTAATTCCAACGCTATAAATTCAGTTTTCCAGAGAAAAAAAGAGGAGAGGAAGTTTTATTGCGTTTCACGATACGGAGCCGCCGCCACCTCCTGTTCTTCATCGAGAGGCCAGATCTGGAGTCCGTTCAGGGCTAGGGAGCAAGGTAGTGCGTTAGCCACACCTGACTGGGCAATTTTACGCCGTGCATTGCATAATGATTACACTTATAGCCTTGGAGCTATTGTTGCACGCCGCTTGCACACTAATAGGACTAGGGGTAAAAATCCATGGTGGTATTTATGCTACTCGCTTAGCGAGACGTTTTAATGTTAACATACGCCCTCATGATTACCGGTTGCCCAGAGTTTACTTAGATCACCAGTCCATGAAGGACCACCACTTTATTGATGATCCCGAGCCCCCTCACAACATTCGTTATAACTTGGTTTTTAGTGAGGATACTCGTGATATTATTCCGTTGCCTGCACCTGCTTTGTTTGATTCTCATGCCAGGAACGGATACACCGTGATGCCACTGGACATCGTCGCTTATCGGAACGCCTTGGCGGTGGCAGAGGAGGAGCCCCATGATTGGGACGCCTGCGTGCCGCCTCCTCAGGAGTTTCATATGGGGCCGGATGGCTACTACGGATGGCCGTAGACCAAGCTAGGCAAAAGCCTAAGCTTGGGGGAGTACGTATTTCTCACCGACATTACATTCATATCCACACATTTCATTCCAGTTGTCGGTGTTCATACTTTTTCATTGTACAATCCATGCTAGTTTTATTTTCTCGCTTTCTTCTTGTGTGTTTGAAAAACTTTGAGAAAATCCAAAAACATTTGTCATTTCTTTTCGGTTTTTCTTTCTAGCTTAGTTAGTGGTAGAATTAAAAGAAAACCCAAAAAGATTTCCCTTTTCTTCTTTTGCTTGTTGGGAGCTCTCCCGTGTAAATAGTTTTCTTTTCTCGTTCTTCATTTTCTTCTTTTCGCTTTCTTCAGAAAACTAAAAACTACAAAAATATTTTAGCGTGTTTCTCTGAAATTCTTTTCTTTTGTTGAGTCATTGTAAGGAGAAGACCATGATGAAAATGATGAGTGGCTCTCGCATGCACTATTGTTGATCTAACAAAGAGCCCATTTTACCTTATCTTCTCCTTTGAATAAAATGCTTGCAGATTCCAGCTTAGTCCACGGCACACTTGCACTATTTTTATTTTCATATCATTCGGTCATGCAAGTGAAAGGCAATAATGACGATGATTTGATGAAGTGACTGTGGCAAGGAAAAGCGGGTATGAACTCAACTTGTTCTTTGTTTTTGTAAATATGTTTAACTCAGTGCCCATGATTCAGCATGTTATGATTAAATATGTTTATGATGACAATTAGAGATTATAGTTGCTCATGCCATGCTTAAGTAGCTAGGAGTGGATAATGATTTATCTTGTGTGTCAACATGCATTAAAATGATTGTGATGTAGTATGATGATATGGTATCCTCCTCTGAATGTTTCAAGTGGCTTGACTTGGCACATGTTCACGCATGTAGTTGATTCAAAACCAACATAGCCTTCACGATATTTATGTTCATGGTGTTTATATCCTACTCATGCTAGTATTCAATGTTGATTATTCATAATGCATGGTTATGACCGTTTTCGCTCTCTAGTTGGTCGCTTCTCAACCTATTTGCTAGCCTTCGCCATTACTAAGCGGAAATACTGCTTGTGCATCAAAATCCTTAAACCAAAGTTATTCCAGATGAGTCCATTATATCTACCTATATGCGGTATTACTCTGCCGTTCTAAGTAAATTTGCATGTGCCACCTCTAAATATTCAAACGAACATCTATTTTGTGTGCCCGTACCGCTCATGGAGCGACAGGGGGCGATCAGTATCTTCCATGCTAAGCGGGTTATTCTCATGACGAGTGTTTACTCACTTGTCCTTGCACGAGAGGGGCTGGTAATCGGGATGCCCAGTCCCACTATTAAAAATGCAAAATAATAAAACAAACTCCCCCGGAAAGTTGTTGGTATGGAGGGCACTCGAGGATTCGGCTAGCCATGGCTTGTGATTGTTGGTGGAGGGGGAGTAAACTTTACTTTACCGCTTGGGAACCACCGCTAATGTGTTTAGCATGGAAGATATTGAAAACTCTCGGTCATGACGTTGACAGGAAAGGCATACCTCCCAAAATTTTATTTATCTCTGATTTAAGCTTCGAGCTCTGGCACCTCTGCAAATCCATGCTTCCCTCTGCGAAGGGCCTATCTATTTACTTTTATGTTATTTTACTTTTATTGTTGAGTCATCATCTTCTCAAATAAGCACCAGTCCTGAGAGCACTATTGTCATTCTCATGCATTGTAAATAGTTAATGTTGTGTGCATCATGACTGGATCTCTGCTACCATGAATTAAAATGTTTAGTTGCTGCTTGAACTTTGGAGGTGCTCTGCATTTATGTTTTGCGGTCTCAGAAAGGGCTAGCGAGATACCATGTTGTCATATTATATCATGATTGTTTTGACAAAGTGTTGGCATTTGAGATATCTTCTTATTGCTCGCTAGTTGATTATGCCATTGATATGAGTGAATATAATTTCTAAGAGTTATCATTCGCATGGTTAGTTATAATCTTTGCTGAAAACTTGGTTACTATTTAAGCATATATATATAGATACAAGAACAAAAGAGTTTGTAAAAGATTTTCTTTATCACTTTCAGTTTGTCAACTGAATTGCTAGAGGACAAGCAATGAGTTAAGCTTGGGGGAGTTGATACGTCTCCGTCGTATCTACTTTTCCAAACACTTTTGCTCTTGTCTTGGCCCCTAATTTGCATGATTTGAATGGAACTAACCCGGACTGACGCTGCTTTCAGCAGAATTGCCATGGTGTTGTTTTTGTGTAGAAAATCAAAGTTCTTGGAATTGGATGAAACTTTTTGGAGATTTTTTATGGAATATATAAAAAATATTGGCATCAAGAACTACTGGAGGGGGGCCACCTAGTGCCCACGAGGCACCAGGGCGCGCCACCCCCCCTGGCGCGCCCTGGTACCTCGTGGGGCCCACGTGGCTCCGTCTGACCTAATTCCAACGCTATAAATTCAGTTTTCCAGAGAAAAAAAAGAGGAGAGGAAGTTTTATTGCGTTTCACGATACGGAGCCGCCGCCACCTCCTGTTCTTCATCGAGAGGCCAGATCTGGAGTCCGTTCAGAGCTCCGGAGAGGGGGATCTTCCGGCATCGTCGTCATCAACCATCCTTCATCACCAATTTCATGATGCTCACCGCCGGGAGTGAGTAATTCCTTCGTAGGCTTGCTGGATGGTGATGAGTTGGATGAGATTTATCATGTAATCGAGTTAGTTTTGTTAGGGCTTGATCCCTAGTATCCACTATGTTCTGAGATTGATGTTGCTATGACTTTGCTATGCTTAATGCTTGTCACTAGGGCCCGAGTGCCATGATTCCAGATCTGAACCCTTTATGTTTTCATCAATATATTTGTGTTCTTGATCCGATCTTGCAAGTTATAGGCACCTGCTATGTGTTATGATCCGCATACCCCAAGGTGACAATAATTGGGATTCTTTCCAGTGATTGACATAGTTTGAGGAGTTCATGTATTCACTAAGTGTTAATGCTTTGTTTCGGTTCTCTATTAAAAGGAGGCCTTAATATACCTTAGTTTCCTTATGGACCCCGCTGCCACGGGAGGGTAGGACAAAAGATGTCATGCAAGTTCTTATCGCAAGCACGTATGACTATATATGGAATACATGCCTACATTACATTGATGAATTGGAGCTAGTTCTGTGACGCCCTTGGTTATGACTGTTACATGATGAATGTTATCCAATGAATGTCACCGATCCAATGCCTATGAGCTTTTCACATATTGTTCTTGCTAAGTTACTATTGTTACTACTGCTATCACAATTGCTACTACTACTGCTGTTACCGTTACTATCATTGCTACTGCTATCAAACTATTATACTACTGTGCTATTGATCACTTTGCTACAGATATTTAGTCTCCAGGTGTGGTTGAATTGACAACTCAACTGCTAATACTTGCGAATATTCTTTGGATCCCCTTGTGTCGAATCAATAAATTTGGGTTGAATACTCTACCCTCAAAAACTGTTGCGATCCCCTATACTTGTGGGTTATCACCCTCTGTGTCATGCAAGCGTGAGGGGTACCCACTGTAGGTTTTGCAATACATTCATAATTCTCTTATGGTGGGCGGCTAGAGTGACAGAAGCTTACACCCGAGTAAGGGGGTTGTTGCATATGGGAGTAAAGAGGACTTGTTACTTAATGCTATGGTTGGGTTTTACCTTAATGATCTTTGGTACTTGCAGATGCTTGCTAGAGTTCCAATCATAAGTGTATATGATCCAAGTACGGAAACTATGTTAGCTCATGCCTCTCCCTCATTTAAAATTGCAATAATGATTACCGGTCTAGTTATCGATTGCCTAGGGACAAATCTTTCTCTTGTGTTACAAAAGCTTCCTACTAAACAACTAACTTTTATTATCTTGCAAATTACTCATAGTTTTATTCTCGCAAAGTACTCCTAGTTTTATTCTTGCAAAGTAGTTCTAGCATTACACCTACAAAGTACCTCTAGTTTCATTCTTGTTCTAGGTAAAGCGAACGTTAAGTGTGTGTAGAGTTGTATCAGTGGTCGATAGAACTTGAAGGGAATATTAATTCTACCTTTAGCTCCTCATTGGGTTCGACACTCTTATTTATCGAAAAAGCTACAATTGATCCCCTATACTTGTGGGTTATCAAGACCTTTTTCTGGCGCCGTTGCCGGGGATCAATAGCGTGGGGTTGATATTCTCGTGTGTGCTTGTTTGCTTTATCACTAAGTAGTTTTTATTTTGTGCTCTTGTTTTCCATCTTTAGTTATCGGTAGGAAACGTAAAATACCAAAAAAATTAGTTGTACTTGCTACTCATGGAGATGGGGAACCTCCTAAAACCCTGGATGTTGGTTATGTGAAAAATAATAAACTCTACTTTGATAATCCTGATAAATCTCCATTCAACTTGATAATGGGATATACTTTGGATCAACGGGAATACTTTAGGGATTATAGCTTGTCTCAAAAAGGGAAACTCTTATGGGATCAAATTTATTATTTGCATTGGTATGCTCGGAATTTATGCTTAAGATATGATTATACTTGCTGCTCTAGGATGAAGGCTCCACACCTTCCCTTTTCATGTGAATTTAATGATAATGAAACCTTGGCTTCTTATGCTAATGGTATATATGATTACTATGATGTGGAACAAATAGAAGAATTTGTTGCTTTTAAGGGTGCTTATGAAATTGAATCTTTGTTTGAAAAGTATGAAATCTATGATGATGTTGTTTACAGATCTGAAAATTATGCTATACTTAAATATTGCTATGAGAATAATGAATACAATGCCTTTATTGATGAATTTATTGAGAAAGTCTCCGCTGTCCAAGAAGAGACTAATATTTTGCAGGCTCCTATGGAAGAAGAAATTGATGACACTGTGAGCTCATTAGATGAAAAAGATGACGAGGAGAGCGAAGAACAAAAGGAGGAAGAGCGGATTAGCTACCCGTGCCCACCTTCTAATGAGAGTAACTCTTTAACTCATACATTGTTTAATTTCCCTTCATGCTTACCGAAGGATGAATGCTATGATAATTGCTATGATCCCTTGGATTCATTTGAAATACCCCTTTTTGATGAAATTGATGCTTGTGCTTGTGGCCATGATGCCAATATGAATTATGCTTATGGAGATGAACTTGCTATAGTTCCTTATGTTAAGAATGAAATTGTTGCTATTGCACCTACACATGATAGTCCTATTATCTTTTTGAATTCTCCAAACTATACTATATCAGAGAAGTTTGTGCTTATTAAGGATTATATTGATGGGTTGCGTTTTACTATTGCACATGATAATTTTGATGAATGTAATATGCATGTGCTTGCTGATCCTACTTGCAATTATTATGAGAGAGGAACTACTTATTCACCTCTCTATGTTTTCAATACGATAAAATTGCAAGAAACTGCTTATGCTATGTATTGGCCATTACTTGATGTGCATGAATTGTTCTTTTATGACATGCCGATGCATAGGAAGAGAGTTAGACTCCGTTGTTATGTTGTTTTGTGCTCACTACTAAATTACAAATCATTGTTAATTAAAATTGGCTTTGATATACCTTGAGATCCGGGTGGATCGATTACTTGAGCACTTTATGCCTAGCTTAATGGCTTTAAAGAAAGCACTGCCAGGGAGACAACCCAGAAGTTTTAGAGAGTCATTTTATTTCTGTTGTGTGCTTTTAAAAAGTTTAAAAACAAAAAAAATATAGAGGGGAACTTAAAACTTTACAAAAATAAAAGTGAAAGTGAGAAAGACAAGCACCATGGAAGCGGGAGCATGCCTTGAACTTTGTTCATGCCCATGGAAACTTTGTGAATCTTGAATTACAGAAACTTTTCAACAAAAATAATTATCCCCTTGTACAAATCCATTGTATTATAAAAATAATGTACCAAGATTTACCTTTAGGATGTTTAAATTGCTTGTTTGGTGTGTGCGGTGCAAAAATAGAAACTTTTGTTGTAGTGTGTGAATTTAAAATTTTAACTGGAACATGAAAAAATTGTGAAATTTTTACACAGTACTGCTATGCAAATTGTTTATTTTTTCCTAATTTTTAAGAATTGTTTGAGTTACATAAGTATATGTACCATCTGCATCTTTACAGACTGTCCTGTTTTCACAGATTGCTGTTATAGTTTTGTTATTTGCGTATGTTTGAAATCTTGTTGAGCCCCGTTGACTTGGGAGCCATAGAATTGTGATAGAATACAGTGGGTAATGTTTGATTATAATTATACAATAATGTTACGGAAGGACATGATGGGATTTGATGTTATATGTACTAACTCCACTAATAAAAAGTTCGGTTAAGTTTTGTGTGGATGAAGTGTTCGAAGATCGAGGTGGTATCGATATGAGGAGAATAAGGAGAGGCCAGAGTTCAATCTTGGGGATGCCCAAGGCACCCCAAGTAAATATTCAAGGAGACTCAAGCATCTAAGCTTGGGGATGCCCCGGAAGGCATCCCATCTTTCTTCAACAAGTATCGATATGTTTCGGTTTTTGTTTTGTTCACATGATATGCGTAAATTCTTGGAGCATCGTGTGCCTTTTTATTTTTCTTTTAGTGATGCACCATGCTAGTATGAGATAGTCCTTGGTTGATTTATAGAATGCTCTTTGCACTTCACTTATATCTTTTGAGTATGGCTTTATAGAATGCTTCATGTGCTTCACTTATATCATTTGAAGTTTGGATGCCTGTTTCTCTACATATATAAAACCGTTATTTGTGGAATGCTCTTTTGCTTCACTTATATTTATAAGAGTGTAATCTTTTGTAGAAAGAATTAAACTCTCATGCTTCACTTATATCTATTTAGAGAGTCAATAGGAATTGGTCATTCATATGGTTAGTCATAAAATCCTACATAAAACTTGTAGATCACTGAATCTGATAAGTTTGATTCCTTGCAATAGTTTTGCGATATTAAGATTGTAATATGTGGGAGGTACTAGTGAATGATTGTGGTTTAGTAAGAATATTGGTATTAAGGTTTGTGATTCCCGAAGCATGCACGTATAGTCTTTAGTTATGCTAAGAAGTTGGAGCTTGATTTATTATTGAGTGTATTCCTTTGCGTGGAGGTCGGGGGCGCGCGATGGTTAACTCCTACCAACCTCCCCACTAGGGGCATGCGTAATAGTACTTTGCTTCGAGGGCTAATAGACTTTCGCAATAAGTATGTGAGTTCTTTATGACTAATGTGAGTCCATGGATTATACGCACTCTCCCCTGTCCGCAATTTGCTAGCCTCTTCGGTACCGTGCATTGCCCTTTCTCACCTCGAGAGTTGGTGCAAACTTCGCCGGTGCATCCAAACCCCGGGATATGATACGCTCTATCACACATAAGCCTCCTTATATCTTCCTCAAAACAGCCACCATACCTACCTATTATGGCATTTCCATAGCCATTCCGAGATATATTGACATGCAACTTCCATCATCATCATATACATGACTTAAGCATTCATTGTCATACTGCTTTGCATGATCGTAATATAGCTAGCATGATATTTTTCATGGCTTGTCCGTTTTTTGATATCTCTGCTATGCTAGCATCATTGCACATCCTGGTACACTGCCAGAGGCATTCATATGGAGTCATATTGTTCTAGTATCGAGTTGTAATTTTTTGAGTTGTAAGTAAATAAAAGTGTGATGATCATCATTATTCATTATTAGAGCATTGTCCCAGTGAGGAAAGGATGATGGAGACTATGATTCCCCCACAAGTCGGGATGAGACTTCGGACAAAAAAAAAGGCCAAAAAGAGCCCAAGAAAAAAAAGAAAAAGAGAAAAAAATGAAAATGAGAGAAAAAGAGAGAAGGGGCAATGTTACTATCCTTTCCACACTTGTGCTTCAAAATAGCACCATGTTTTTTCATATAGAGAGTCTCCTATGTTGTCACTTTCATATACTAGTGGGAATTTTTCATTATAGAACTTGGCTTGTATATTCCGATGATGGGCTTCCTGAAATGCCCGAGGTCTTCGAGCAAGCAAGTTGGATGCACACCCACTTAGTTTCATGCTGAGCTTTCATACACTTATAGCTCTTAGTGCATCCGTTGCATGGCAATCCCTACTCCTCGCATTGATATCAATTGATGGGCATCTCCATAGCCCATTGATGAGCCGCGTCGATGTGAGACTTTCTTCCTTTTTGCCTTCTCCATATTAATCCCTACCACCGTATTCTATTCCACCCATAGTGCTATGTCCATGGCTCACACTCATGTATTACGTGGGAGTTGAAAAAGCTGAAGCGCGTTAAAAAGTATGAACCAATTGCTCGGCTGACATCGGCGTTGTACATGATTTATATTTTGTGTTAAGAAGGTGTAGCATGACAAGGCTATATGATTTTGTAGGGATAATGTTCTTTAGCATTTTTATTTTGAAAGGCATGATTGTTTGTTGGTATGCCTAAGTATTGATGTCTTTATATCAAATTATAGACTATTGCTTTGAATCACTCATGTCTAATATTCATGCCATGATTAGATTACATGATCAAGATTATGCTAGGTAGCATTCCACATCAAAAATTATCTTTTTTATCATTTACCTACTCGAGGACGAGCAGGAATTAAGCTTGGGATGCTGATACGTCTCCGTCGTATCTATAATTTTTGATTGTTTCATGCCAATATTCTACAACTTTCACATATTTTTGGCAATATTTTATATTATTTTTGGGACTAACATATTGATCCAGTGCCCAGTGCCAGTTCTTGTTTTTTGCTTGTTTTTTGTTTCACAAAAAAATCCATATCAAACGAAGTCCAAATGCAATAAAATTTTACGGAGAATTATTTTGGAATATATGTGATTTTTGGGAGGTGGAATCAACGCAAACGGAGGCCCACAGCCTCCACAAGCCACCTTGGCGCGCCACCCCCCTGGCGGCGCGGTGGTGCCTCGTGGGCACACCGTAAGTCGGTTGGGGATCTTCTTCGGCCACAAGGAAGCTTATATCGAGAAACAAATCGTGGATCTCCGGATATTTAAGAAACGGTGAAAGGCCAGAAAAGGGGGACGCAAAACAGAAGAGAACAGAGAGAGAGATCCAATCTCGGAGGGGCTCCTCCCCTCCGGGAGCCATGGCGGCCATGGACTAGAGGGGGAATTCTCCTCCCATCTAGGGGGGAGACCAAGCAAGAAGAAGAAGGAGGGGGGCTCTCTCCCCCTCTCTCCCGGTGGCGCCGGAACACAGCTGGGGCAATCATCGTGACAGCGATCTACACCAACAACTTTGCCGCCGTCAACACCAACTCTCTCCCCCTCTATGCAGTGGTGTAACCTCTCTTTTCCCGCTGTAATTCTCTACTTAAACATGGTGCTTAATGCTACATATTATTATCCAATGATGTGTTGCCATCCTATGATGTTTGAGTAGATTCGTTTTGTCCTATGGGTTGATTGATGATCGTGATTGGTTTGAGTTGTATGTTTTATTTTGGTGATGTCCTATGGTGCCCTCCGTGTCGCGCAAGCATGAGGGGTACCCGCTGTAGGGTTTGCAATACGTTCATAATTCTCTTATGGTGGGCGGCTAGAGTGACAGAAGCTTACACCCGAGTAAGGGGGTTGTTGCGTATGGGAGTAAAGAGGACTTGTTACTTAATGCTATGGTTGGGATGCTTGCTATGGTTCCAATCATAAGTGCATATGATCCAAGTACGGAAAGTATGTTAGCTCATGCCTCTCCCTCATATAAAATTGCAATAATGATTACCGGTCTAGTTATCGATTGCCTAGGGACAAATCTTTCTCTTGTGTTACAAAAGCTTTCTACTAAACAACTAACTTTTATTATCTTGCAAATTACTCGTAGTTTTATTCTCACAAAGTATTCCTCGTTTTATTCTTGCAAAGTAATTCTAGCATTACACCTACAAAGTACCTCTAGTTTCATTCTTGTTCTAGGTAAAGCGAACGTTAAGTGTGCGTAGAGTTGTATCGGTGGTCGATAGAACTTGAAGGGAATATTAATTCTACCTTTAGCTCCTCGTTGGGTTCGACACTCTTATTTATCAAAAAAGCTACAATTGATCCCCTATACTTGTGGGTTATCAATGGCAGCCTCAAGCCACAGCCGAACCAGTCAACCCTCATACTCCCCTCCGCGTGGGCATCCACTGCTATGTCTTCGCTGGCTCCGGGTCGTTCCCTTCCTAGGCCTCGCCGTCGTCCACCGCGTTGGTACTCTCGGCGCGGTGTGGTCAATGTGGTCAACAAACGATAGCCATCGGGAGAGGGATGTACGTGGAGAGGTTGACTGTTGGGACCCACATGGTCCATGGCTGCACGCAAGCAAGTGCCTCCTTATTATGCGAAAAAATGAATCCTCCCACTGACAGCTAGGAAACACCCTCTACATCTTCGCACGCAAGGAAGTGCCTCCTTATTACGCGGAAAAAAAGTTTCCTCCCCCTGACAGCCGGGACCTACTAGACATCTTCGCACACAAGGAAGTGCCTCCTTATTACGCGCAAGAAAAATGATTCCTCCCCCTGCTAGCTGGGACCCACCAGATTTGGAGGCTGACTTGTGGGCCTACTAAGTTGACGTGTACGAAGGGCTTTGTCAACTTAGTCAACAAACGATTCTAGCAGCAGTGACCATTGGATGTTAAATAACGGCCATGTTGCTTCTTCAATCTCCGATCTTCTTGCTTCAGCCGCCCAAACTAGCGCCGGCGGGACCGCCTACTCCTGCCTCCCGTGGCCGGTTGTGCTTCCGCGCAGGCCTCACCGCCATACCCTACTCCCACCGCTGGCCAGGCCATCCCTCTACTCACCCACACCTCCTGTTATTCTCCGGCGACGGCAGCCTCACACCGCAGCCGAACCAGTAAACCCTCGTACTCCCCTCCGCGTGGGCAACCACTGTCGTGTCTTCCCCGGTTCCGGGTCGTTCCCTTCCTAGGCCTCGCCGTCGTCCACCACCTTGGTGCACTCGGTACGGCGTCATCAACGCGGTCAACGAACAACAGCCATCGGAAGAGGACTGTATGTGGAGAGGCTGATAGCAGGGACCCACGAGGTCCATGGTCGCACGCAAGGAAGTGCCTCCTTACTACGCAGAAAAAAATGTTTCCTCCCCCTGACAGCTGGGACCCACCAGCTACATGTTCACACTCAAGAAAGTGCGTCCTTATTACACACAAAACAAATGATGACTCCCCCTGACAGCTGGGACCCACCGGCTATATCTTCGCACGCAAGGAAGTGCCTCCTTATCCCCCTGACAGTTGGGACCCACCAGGTCGAAGCGTACGTAGCGTTATCTGTCTGGTCGCAAGAGTGTATGTACATACTGGTCGATTGGTCTCTCTGCCACGATGAACTGTGGCCGTGTAAGGAGCGGCACTTGTCGTAGTAGAGCCCCCGACGTAGCAGTTCAGGCAGTCTCGTCTAAATCGTGTACACATACGTACAATCACGCTCCAAAAAATTACCACCACGTACGTACATATGGGCGGGGTCTCGAACGCGTACTGGCACATACATACAGCCAGGGCTCGTTATAACGCCCCGGACACACCCGCCGGCGGTCGTTACTCCTGTCGGGATCTAGACTAGCCCCACAGATCAATACTAGTCTTTCCTGCGCACTTTGTCCTCACTCGTGCGCACCCGGGAGCAACTTCCCGGTCGGTCACCCATCCTGAAATTAATCCAAGCTGAGCACGCTTAACTTTGGAGTTCTTTCTGAATGGGCTCCCGGAAAAGAAGGAATTCCTTATTGATATGAGTAGTATATCATCCCTATTAAGCCAGGCTATCACATACACCCCACTCAGAGGAACTGACGTCCTCGTCGGCCCACAGGAACGTTCCCTCTTGGCACATACGTCTGTGCATCTAGTCCGGCACATGTGCCATGCCGTGTGCCACGACGGGTCACAAACGTCATGCACAACATGACCGCGCACCTGTCAGCAAACATCCGTGTAGCCGCGAGGGTCGGCTCTGATACCAACTTGTAACGCCCCGGACACACCCGCCGGCGGTCGTTACTCCTGGCGGGATCTAGACTAGCCCCACAGATCAATACTAGTCTTTCCAACGCACTTTGTCCTCACTCGTGCGCACCCGGGAGCAACTTCCCGGTCGGTCACCCATCCTGAAATTACTCCAAGCTGAGCACGCTTAACTTTTGGAGTTCTTCCTCTTCGTCGACCTTGGGATAGGTTCCTGGTCGGCAGCCTGGGATTAGCAGGGTGGATGTCGTTCTTCTTTTTCGTTTGATTTCATCCGTAGTCGGATCCTGTTCTTCTGTATGATGATTGCTATGTATTGATGTATTCATGTATTCCTGCTGTAGCTTGTGGCGAGTGTAAGCCTTTATCTCGTATTCTCATCTATTCAGTACATGGTATGATGTAATGATATCCACCTTGCGAAGCGTCTCCGATATGCGCTTCTATCCTTAGTGGGATTTTCTAGTCCCTTGAGGATAGGACCGCATATTGGGCGTGACACTCGTGTACATGGAGAGTGAACGTACGGTAGCAACAGCATCCTATTCATCGGTAGCCAACCGGCTGGGTCGGAACGGAGAAACAGTGTCGTGTTCATCGGGAGGCAACCGACTGGGTCGGAATGCGTCCTGTTCATCGGGAGCCAACCAACTTGGATGGAACAACTGAAATGGGGTCCTATTCATCGACCCCCCACCGGCTCGGGGTCTGGCGTACCGCAAAACGGAGGAAACAGACTTATGTTCAACCGCCCACAGTCGAAACGGGGTCCTATTCATCGAGAGAGGTTCTGGCGTACCGCAAAACGGATGAAGCGGACTTCTCGCCAACCGCGTACGGCAAAATGGAGTCCTGTTGATCGGGAGGGGTCTGGCGTATCGGAAAACGGAGGAAACAGACTTCTCTCCAACCGCCTACGCTTGAAACGGGGTCCTGTTCATCAGGAGGGCTATGGCGTACCGCAAAACGGGACTCCACGGGATACTGTTCATCCATCGTCGACTTCCTCCAGCCTCCACCAGCTACTATTCATCCACCGTCGACTTCCTCCAGCCTCCACCGGCTACTGTTCATCCACCGTCGACTTCCTCCAGCCTCCTCGGCGTCCTGTTCATCCAGCGCCAACCGTCTACATGGTCGGGGTCCTGTTCATCCAACCCCCACTAGCTGGGGTGGGGCGTACAAGCGGGCGGCAGCAACGGGAACTGTTCATCCACAGCCAACCAACCGGCTAGGTCAAATCACCACGTCTCGCGCAAGGGGCTCGATCGATGCGTCTCGACCCATTCTACATATCACGCGCACGGCAGCAACGGGCACTGTTCATCGAGGGGCAACCCAACCGGCTATGTCTTGCACGTACGGGGGCTCGGTCGGCTTCAGTAAGTAGCGAAGGGATCGATTGGGTTCAGTTAGCAGCGAAGGGATCGCTCGCGTTCAGTTAACAGCGAAGGAATCAGTCAGTTTCAGTTAGCAGCGAAGGGATCGATCGGCTTCAGTACGTAGTGGGATCCATCGCTCATGTTCAGTACATAGTGCAAGGGATCGATCGATAGCTCGGGTTCAGTAAGCGAACGCCTCGCTCAGGTTCAGTTGCTGAATGCCTTGCACACACACGCGTACGAGAGAAATGCGCAAACCACACTACATCGCTCGGTCCCGACCACCCACCGTAACCGGGAACTCCCCGAAAATTTCCTCGCCCACACTACTAGGAGAAAGCCTACTAGTAGCGCTGGAAATACATATAGCAGTAGCGCTGGGTCCAGCGCTACTGCTAACGCGCTACAGCTAAGTTGTAGTAGTAGCGCTGGTTAGAGAAGCGCTACTGCTAAGTACAGTTAGCAGTAGCGCTGCTCTGACCAGCGCTACTGATAACTATCTGTAGCGCTGCAGGATGGCCAGCGCGGCTGATAACCCAGCGCTGCTGCTATATGCTAATCCAGCGCTGCTGCTAGTATTCCTACTTTCACAGATTCATACCCCCCTCTACGTATTTGTGATGTATTTGTACAGGCTCTATACAGTAGTTTCATCAGATCACAATAAACATACAATATTCTCATCATATCATACACATAAAGTAGTCTCGTCATACCATCATCATCATCATTCAACACAAATATCATCACATCTCGAAAATAGCGATACACAAAAGTCATGTCATGTCTCGAATAAGTTCAACTGCATGGTCATGGCACACACACAAGTTTCATCATCTCTATCTAAACCATGATGAGAAGAGCGATCAGCATGAGCAAGACCGCGACTATGTAGTACTTGAGGCACCGGCGGTTCCGCTCCCTCTCTTGCTTGAGCGTCCACCTCAAAACGGAAATGAATCAACATTCCGGCAAAACATAGGCCACTCGGATATTCTTCGACATTCAACCAACATTGCAAAATCATATAACATCAATGACATATATCATTTGCAAAATATATCATTCAAGCAAGTACATAGAGTGAAATGACCTCACTAAACATTGCAATATAGTGGTCTTTATTGCCTAGCTACAAATAATTTGCTACTGTTTTTTATTTATAGCTAAAAAATTGCTACTGTTTTTTATTTATAGCTATTATATATACCTAAATTGCCCTAAACTAAATTGCCCTAAACTAAATTGCTCTCTCTCTCTCTCTCTGCTACATCTCCTAGGGTTCATACATAGCTAGGCTAGGGTTCATACATTGCTCTCTCTCTCTCTCTTTTCATCCAAATTGTACCTACATCCAAATTGAAAACCTAGTGTCATTTCTAAGAAAACATTATTGACAGAGAGAGGGGGAGGTGGGGGGCAGGGGGTCGGCCAGTACCTGAAGGGGTCGGAGCGGCGGCGGCGCGGACGAGGAGGAGGTCGGAGCGGCGGCGGCGCGGACGAGGAGGCTGAAGCGGCGGCGGCGCGGACGAGGAGGAGGTCGGAGCGGCGGTGGCGCGGACGAGGAGGAGGTCGGAGCGGCGGGCAGGGGCTCGGGCTAGCATCGAGGCCAAGGGCGGGCAGGGGCTCGGGCTGGTGTCGAGGTCCAGGTCGAGGGGCGACGGCCGGCGGGCAGGGGCGACGGCGGCGCGCGACAGCAGAGAGGAGAGGGAGAGGTGGGAGAGTGGAGGGGGATGGGACTTGGCAAAATTTTGAGCCCGCGCGGTGGTTAACTCAAAATAGCAGTAGCGCTGGACTAGGAACCATCGCTATAGCTAAGTTAGCTATAGCGCTGGATCCTAGTCCAGCGCTACTGCTAACTATTCCAATTTTTATTTTTTTAATTATAAAATACAAATAGCAGTAGCGCTGGTTTAGGATCCAGCGTTATAGCTAAGTTAGCTATAGCGCTGCTTCCCTATCCAGCGCTACTGCTAACTATTCCAATTTTTATTTTTCTTTTCTTTTTATTATTTTCCTTTTCTTTTCTGTTTACTTTTCTTTTTCTTTTGTATTGCTTTCTCCCTTTTGTTTTTTTTCTCCCGACGACGGCGTCTCCCTCCCACACTGCGTGAATATCACCGGAACCATGCATATGTGGTGGTAATTGAAGGGGATACGATGTATACATCATTTGACCGATAACGGTTACTTAAGTGCGTACACAAAATAGATACATATATATAAATGATGGTTTCTCAGCTGTGTCGATGACGTTTCACATTGAGCTTCTTCCCTTTCTTGTTCGTTTCCAAATAATTAAGCCCCTCCTTGTGACTTTTCCGGAACCATGGAGTACGATCTTTCTTACGTAATGTAGTATTGATTCTTCTTTTCACGTATGCTTCATCGTCATCGTCATCTTCCCTCATCGGGTTGCCGTATTGGTCGTAGTCTTCCTCGTTGGCGACTCAATCCATTCCGACGATGCTCCTTTTGCCTCTCCTCACGACAACACGGCTGAGATTGGTCGGGTCGGTTATGAAGAAGCATTGTGTCACGTGCTTAGCGTGTACCCATGGCTCAGTTTTGGCGATGACGTTAACATTCACGGTTGCGCTCTTCGCGTCGGCTATAGACATGGTAGTGAAATACTTGTTTTCTCTTACGACGTCCTTAGCCCATCTGACACGGAACATCGTCGCACTGTGCATTCCAGTATAGTCAAGCTCCCAGATCTCTTCGACCCTTCCGTAGAATCTTTCAGTTGTGCCGGCGTCGTCGGTCACGCATTCAATCGTCACCCCGGAGTTCTGGTAATCACTGTCCATGTCTTTGGCCTCTGTGTAGAACGTGTACCCGTTGATATCGTATGACTGATAGGTCGCGAGTTTGGGCGCGGGGCCATGTGCTAAGGCATGTATGAGCAATCCGTCCGAACTGCCCTCTTCCGGGGGATTAGCAAGAACTTGCTTTTTGAACCAACGCAAGAAAGTGGCGTTGTGCTCTATAGTAACTTCGTCGTCCGTCTTGAGCATCCCCTTATCACGGTACTTATTTGCGATGGTTTCTTTGTGCTGTGCCACATAATCATCTACCACATCTAGGTGTTGTAGCACTACTAAGTTAGCCCTGTCAAAGTCGTTCCGTGGATTCGAGTAGTCCACGTGCAATTCCCTCCGGCCGTTGTTGTGACCTTCTCCTCTGAGCCTCCCATCGTGCTTCTTGACGGGCAAACCAACAACAAGGTCTCCGACGCCTATATAATTCTCGCAAAAGGAGATGCACTCATGTGTCAGATACCCCTGGACGATGCTCCCATCGGGACGGGACATGTTACGAATGAATCCTTTGATGACCCCATTCATCCTCTCGAACGGCATCATGCTGTGAAGGAATGTCGGCCCGAGGTCGATGATGTCGTCCATGATGTGGACACACAGATGCACCATGACGTCAAAGAACGCGGGCGGGAAGTACATCTCAAGCTCACATAGTATGACAACGATCTCTTCCTGTAGCCTTCGGAGCTGCTTCACACTTATGGACTTTCGAGAGATAACGTCGAAGAAGTTGCAGAGACCAGTAAGCGTGTCACGGACGTGCTTGTCCATTATCCCTTTAATGGCAACCGGGAGTATCTGCGTCATCATCACGTGACAGTCATGAGACTTCATCCCGCTGAACCTTTTCTTCTTGGGGTCTAGAAATCTGCTTATCTTCCCACAGTAACCGGAACTGACTTTGATTCCCATAAGGCACTTGATGAATTGATCGATCTCCTTCGCACTTAAGGTGAAGCAAGAAGGGGGGCAATAATTCTCCTCCTTCTTGTTGACTTTTCTGCCCCTTTCCCCCGCCTCCGTCTCCGTCTCCGTATCCTCCATCGACTTTTTACGGGGCGGCATGTGGAGATCTTCCCTGATCTCCAAATCTTCCAAGTCTTTCCTTGCCTTCGGCCCGTCCTTGGTCTTCTCCGGCATGTTCATCAGTGTGCCAAGCAAGCTCTCGAGGACATTCTTCATGATATGCATTTGATCAAGGCAATGAGGCACGTCGTGATTGGGCCAGTACTCCAAGTCCCAGAAAACAAACCTCGTTTTCCATACCTTCAGTAGCGGCTCCGGCACCTTTTTCATCTTTCCCAGCGCGGGGCACTGTTCCCAGTTTTTCAACAGCTCGTTGATTTCGGCGCCTTTCCTATTACGTGGAGGACCTCGATGCTCAGCTTTACCATTGAATAGATCTCCACGCTTTCTCCACGGGTCATCCTTCTCGAGCCATCTAAGATGCCCCATGTACACGATTTTCCCGGACCCGCCTTCTTTCATTGACGTAAGCTGCTGAGACGTTGTATCATCCATGCACCTCGTGCATCCGCAGTATCCATGGCACACCTGGCCTGAGACATACCCGTAACCGAGATAGTCGTGCACCGTCGTCATCAGCGCGGCTCTCATATAAAAATACTCTCCTTTGCTGGCATCCCATGTCCATGCCGGTGTTTTCCATAACGTGTCTAGCTCCTCTTTCAGAAGACCCAGATACAGGTTAATATTATTTCCCGGTTGTTTCGGCCCTTGAATCAGCATGCTCATGTGTATGTACTTTGTCTTCATGCACTTCCATGGGGGGAGGTTGTACATCCATACAAAGACGGGCCATGTGTTGTGGTTGGTGTTTTGGTTTCCAATCGGATTCATGCCATCGGTACTCGCACCAAGCATGATGTTCCTTGGATCTTCTACAGCAAATCCATATACGGCGTTGAATGCTCTCCACTGGCTACCATCTACGAGGTGTCTCAGCTTCGGATCATCTCCATCGTCGGGCTTCGTCCTCTCCGCGTGCCAGCGCATGAGCTTTGCTTCCTTAGGATCTACGAAATACCGCTGCAGACGGGGAGTGATCGGAAAGTACCATACAACTTTCTGAGGAGCTTTCTTTCCTTCCTTCTTGTATCGAGAAGCATTGCACACTGGATAGCTAGTTTTTTCCGCGTGCTCCATCCCCCGATAAATGATGCAATCAATGATGCATGCGTGGTACCTAAAGTGCGGCAAATCAAAAGGGCAAACGATTTTCTTGGCCTCCTCGACACTAGTAGGACACAGGTTCCCCGCGGGAAGAACTTTATTATGTAGATACTTCAAATGCTCATCGAGGCTTTTGTCTGTCCATTTGTTTTTGGCCTTCGTCTTTAGAAGTTCGAGCGTGAAACTCAAGCGGGTGACCTCGGGATCGCAACCATCATACAATGGAGTCTTCGAGTCTACTTCAAGTTGCACCAGCTTGGCCTCCTCTCTAGAAGCAGCTCTCTCGCTAGTCATACTCTTGCGAAGGAGGTCTCGAACATGAGGGTCCTGCACGACTGCACTTAGTAGCGTCGAAGACTGCGGCGTGACCGCCGCCTCTTCTCCGCCATGTCCGGACTCTTCTTCACCGTGTCCGGAATCTTCTCCGCCGCCGTCATTTTCGGACTCTTCCCCGCTGCCATGTCCGGCGCCATCGTCTTCGTGTCGATCGGTCATCTCTTCATCTAGCCCCATGTCGTTATTCCCTGCCATGTGGACGTCCTCATCATCATCATATTCACTTATCCACCGAGTATAGCCATCGAAGAAACCATACATCAGCAGGTGCGCCTTCAAACTGCCACCATCAAAAGGGTCCAAAAGGACTCCTTCTTTGCATCTTGTACACGGACATCTAATCCTAGTCCGATTATTTGCATACATGTTCATCACCGCGGATTGCATGTATCGCTCCACCTTCCATCCACTCACCTTCATGACCGACTGCACGGTATAACAAGGAAAAGGGTTATAAACAAAATGCATGCATGCATGCAAAGTCATATAAAAATTTGGCATGACCTTGCCTAAAAATAGGACATATCGAGTTTGCTCAAAATTCACCGAAACGGAAATAAATCGACATTTCGGCAAAACATAAGCAACTCGGGGGCATGTCACTCGCACAAATCTCTCCATTATCCCAAACACACATATTCCCATTCACACACATATTCCCATTCTTGAAATGAACAACTTTTTACTCACCTATCTCCCGGGAGAGACTGATCGACCGGATGAGGCCTTTCGCTACCTATAGGGATCGAAAGTGTGGATGGCTAAATAGCTAGCTAGATCTAGCTAGTTGTTGGGGAGGAGAGATGACTCTAGCTAGCTAGGTAACTAATGGAGAGGGAGAGAGATGAGCTAGCTAGATCTATATCTAATGGAATGGAGGGAGAGCCAAATAAATGAGGTAGGGGGGCATTTATGGAGCTAGCTAGAGATGAGAAGGCCATTTATGGAGGAGAGTTATGGTGGAGGGGGCATTAATGGGGAGAGAAGAGAGGTAGGAGGAAGAGAGAAGAAGGGCAACAATGGTGGAGAACTAACTTAGAGAGGGGAGAGGGGAAAGTAGGGGGAGAGAGGGCAAAGGGGGAGGAGGGGAGTGGGTGGGTGGAAAGGTGGCACCAGCCGTAACTAGCAGTAGCGCTGTTTCTAAGAAAGCGCTGCTGCTATTGTACTTAGTAGTAGCGCTTTCAAGGAAAAGCGCTACTATTAAGTGGGACCCATTAGCAGTAGCGATGTTGTAAAATAAAGCGCTACTGATAAATTCTTATTAGTAGCGCTGTTTTCTGGACAGCGCTGCTGCTACAGCTAGCGTCGGTGGGAGTGTTGGGTCCCTCTTAGTAGTAGCGCTCTTTCTGAATCCAGCGCTACTGATAAATGATTACTTGTAGCGCTGCCCAGGGCCAGCGCTACTACTAATTAGCAGCGCTTGCTTATTTCCAGCGCTACTACTGATGTCCTACCTATAAGCATTTTCCTAGTAGTGCCACACTTCTACCACGATTTTTTTTTCATCATGGACGGCCCAAAGAATGTCATCCAGGTGCGTCTCCGGCCCGCCCAGGACGAAAAGCCCATTTTCTGTCATAATATTTTGTCATAGAAGTAGGAGCCCACCACATCTATGATGATACGTGTTTTTGTCACAATTATCATCATAGAAGTGTCATAAACATGACAGAAAAAGTTTTCGTTCGGGCCATAATGTCATGGATGTGTCTTTTTTTGTATTGTAATCTCTAAGACAAAGCATGAGCAAAGTATTCTCAATATCATGGGGCACACATAGAACATGGTAATAGCAACTAGTATCTCCACCAAGCATGCAAATACACATAGTAGTAGTGGAGTGGTGGAGCATGTGTAAATGTAAGCATGGGTCACAATAGCATGGCAAAAGCATAAAAGGAGGCATAACATGCAAAGTGACACTGTATAATAGGTAATGGGCATAAGGTGAAGAGTGGTATATATACCATAACCATGTGAGAGCCAAGTAAAAGAAAAGCGTGAAGTCCTTGCATGAGGGAAACGATAGGAGAAGCATTCCACGGGATCCCAAATCATCGTTGCTCTCAAGAGCTTGTTTCGTCAACTCATGGGATTGTGAAGTTGACGAGTATTCATAAGTGCGTACACAAAGCAAAGGCAAACGGAAAATTGTGTGCGTGTGGCATATGTACACATGATTTATGATGTGCACATGCTTGTTGTGGTTAGCACAAGATATGCAATGCTCAAATAAATGAGATGCATGATATACAAACATGTCATCCATCATTAATGGTTTGTTTTATTTAAAAATGATGGAGACTTGAAGTGTGTGATTCATCACTAGAAACATCTATGGCATTGTTATTCATGGTTTGCGTAAGGTGCACACAATGGATGGAATCATGCCATCTACAAATATTGTCATGGCATGGCATAGGAGATGAATTGCACTAATTTTGCAAAGGAAGCATAGCAATATCATCGCAAGAAAAATAAATACCAATAACCATGATCTTGTCATCTATACCATAAGTGCAAATGGGATTTAGCTTAATGGCATATGCATAGTTACTACGGTGAGATTGCAATGATGCAATGTGGGAAATCTCACGCATAGCATATGATATGTTTAGTGGATTGTCAAACATGATGTGACCAATAGAATTTTCACATGATATCCTATGGAGCATAGCATCTCAACTAAGTAATTCGACATGCTCATCAACATATTCATCATAAATGGGTGGTAAATCTAAGCATGTAGAACACATAGTATGTGGTGTATCCATAAGTTGATCAACATCATGAATACACTTAATGTCCACTAGTGGGACAAGCAAAGCACCATCAACTATGTTACCTTTAGAGCTCCACACATGAGGTGTAGGTGAGGTGTTAAAGATCGATGCTTGGTCAACATCATCGTCTTGATGGAACCATGTGGGTGGTGCATCATCTTCCACCATGGTCATCGTCATTCCCATTGGAGGGATGGATTCATCAAAAGTAGGCGCGTCTTCATGTATGAGACCTTGCACCAAGGAAGAAAACACACTAGGAGTAGAGGTTAAGTTGTTAGAAATAGAAATGCCCTCACTCATATGGTTGGTTGAGTGACTCAATGGATGGTGATGGCTCTCAACCTCACATAGGATGTTTGGCATGTTTTCGTGTGTGGGGCCAGTGGTGGTTACCGATATGTCTTCGACGTATCTATAATTTTTGACTGTTTCATGCTATTAATATATCAATCCTACATACTTTATATGCAATTTTATATCATTTTTGGGAACTAACCTATAACCCAGTGCCCAATGCCAGTTCCTGTTTTTGCCTATTTTATTGTTTCAGGGAAAAACTATATCAAACAAAGTCCAAACGTGATAAAATTTATGGTGCTTTTTTCTGGACCAAAAGGCACCCAGGAAGCTTCGGGAGGAGGCCAGAAGACGTACGAGAGAGCCACAAGCTCACACGGCGCGCCTCTGGGGGGCGCCACCTGAGCTTGTGGGCCCCTTGTAAACCCCCCTGACCTAATTCCACTTCTATAAATTCCATAAAATACCAAAAACAACAAAGAGCCACCCGAAACAATTTTTCCGCCGTTGCAAGCCTCTGTTCTTCCACGATCCCATCTGGAGGCCTTTTCCGGTACTCTTCCAGAGGGGAAATTGATCACGGAGGTATTCTACATCAAACTTGCTGCACCTCCGATGATGTGTGAGTAGTCCACCACAGACCTGCGGGTGCATAGTCATTAGCTATATGGCTTTCTCTCTCTCTTTGATCTTCAATACAATGTTCTACTCGGAGCTTGATCCGATGTAATCTTCTTTTGCGGTGTGTTTGTTGGGATCCAATGAATTGTGGGTTTATGATCCGATTATTCATTAAAAGTAATTGAGTTATATTCTGAACTTTATTATGTATGATTGTTATAGCTATGTAATGCTTTCCAATCTATGAGTTTTCTTTGGCCAAGTTGACGATTTGGTCTTCGGTGGAAGTGGTGCATAGTAGTAGGTTCAATCTTGCGGTGTCCTCACCTAGTGACAGAAGGGGTAGCGAGGCACGTATTTATATTGTTGCTACTAAGGGGAAAATGACGGGGTTTAATCGTATTGATTGGTTTTATTTTATCTACATTATATCATCTTGCTTAAAGCGTTACTCTGTTCGTCATGAACTTAATACCATAGATGTAGGAAGGAGTCGGTCGATCGGTGGAGTAATAGTAGTAGATGTAGGCAGGAGTCAGTCTACTTGTCATGAACGTAATGCCTATATACATTATCATGCCATGAATAACATCATAACTATGCGCTTTTCTATCAATTGCCCAACAGTAATTTGTCTACCCACCGTATGCTATTTTTATGAGAGAGATGCCTCTAGTGAAAACTATGGCCCCCGGGTCTATTTTAATCATATTAAAAAAATACCTTGCTGCAATTTCTTTATTTTTTATTTACTTTGCTATTTATCTATCTACCACTCCCAGATTTAATCCTTGCAATTAACGAGTACGAGGGGATTGACAACCCTCTTGCCCGCGTTGGGTGCAAGTATTTGCTCTTGTGTGTGCAGGTACTGTTGATGGGTGTTTGCGTGGTTCTCCTATTGGTTTGATAACCTTGGTTCTCTACTGAGGGAAATACTTATCCGCTACTATATTGCTTCACCCTTCCTCTTCGGGGAAAATCCCAACGCAGCTCACAAGTAGTAGAAAGAATTTCTGGCGCCGTTGCTGGGGAGACAACATCAAACACTTACATGTCCCTACATTCACATTATCATTTACTTGTTCTACTTTTTATTTGCTTTTACTTGCTTTATTAGTCTTGTTAAAAAATCAAAAACACAAAAATATTTTATTTTGCTTACTTGCATGATTTGCCACTATGTCTCAAGAAAACACTAAGTTGTGTGACTTCTCGAATACTAATAATAATGATTTTATTAGTACTCCAATTGATCCTCCTGCCACTAGTGCGGAGTCTTATGATATTAATACTGCATTGCTAAATCTTATTATGAAATAACAATTTGCTGGAAATCCTAATGAAGATGATGCATCCCATCTTAATACCTTCGTTGAATTATGTGATATGGAAAAGAAAAAAAGATGCGGATAATGATATTGTTAAGTTGAAATTATTTCCTTTCTCTCTAAGAGATCGTGCTAAAACTTGGTTTTCATCCTTACCTCACAATAGTATTGATTCATGGGATAAATGTAAGGATGCTTTTATTACCAAGTATTTTCCTCCCGCTAAGATTATATCTCTTAGAAATCAAATCATGAACTTTAAGCAACTTGAGCAAGAACATGTTGCACAATCTTGGGAGAGAATGAAATTAATGATTAAAAAAAATTCCCACTCATGGATTAAGCTTATGGATGATAATACAAATTTATATGCGGGACTAAACTTTGTGTCGAGAAATCTTCTAGACTCTGCTGCAGGTGGTACCTTTATGGGAATTACATTGGAGAGGCCACGAACCTTATCGATAATATGATGACAAATTATTCTCAATGGCACACTGAACGAGCTCCAACTGTTAAGAAGGTAAACTCTATCAAAGAAGTTTCTACTCTGAGTGATAAAATGGATGCTCTTATGAATATGCTTGCTAGTAAAAGTTCTCATGTTGATCCTAATGATGTTCCATTATCTACTTTGATTGAGCAAAATAATGATGCTATTGATGTGAATTTTGTCACTAGAAATAATTTCAACAACAATGCTTATAGAGGGAATTTCAATCCTAGACCGTATCCCGGTAATTCCTCTAATAATTATGATAATTCATATAATAATAATAATAATAATAATAATAATAATAATAATAATAGAATACCTACTGAACTTGAGAACAACATTAAAGAATTTATTAGTTCTCAAAAGATTTTTAATGCCATGGTAGAAGAAAAACTACATAAAGTTGATGATATGGCTAGAAACATGGATAGAATTACTCATGATGTGGATGCTCTTAAAATTAAAATTATGCCACATAAAAATGATGTTACCTAATCTCTAAAGTCTATCCAAGTCACCATGGATGAAAGTAAAAAAAGAATTGAACGGATTAGAGCTAAGCGTGAATTCCTAGAAAAAGCTCCCGCACCTGTTTTTTATCATAACCATGATGAAGATATTAAAATGATTGGTGTGACACCTATTGAATCTTTGTTTAGTAATATAAAACTTGATGAAAAATGGACTGGATATGAGTCAACTTTAGCTAGAAGGTGTCTCAATTGTTCGGAGGGTGATGATCCTAATGATAAAAACAATAAAAGTGGGTTTGAAGAGGTCAAGACTTTAGATAGTGACGTGCCCACCACTTTGGATTAGAAGGACTTTAATTATGACAATTTATGTTTGATTGAATGTATTTCCTTGTTGCAATTCATGATGAATTCACCTAATGCTTACGAACAAAATAAATCTCTTACTAAACATATTGTAGAAGCAATGATTAAAGCTCATGAAGAAAAGCTAGAATTAGAAGTATCTATACCAAGGAAATTACATGATGAATGGGAACCTACTATTAAAGTTAAGATTAAATATTATGAATGTAATACTTTGTGTGATCTAGGTGCTAGCGTTTCTACTATACCAAAATCTTTATGTGACGTTCTAGGTCTCACCGATATGGATGAATGTTCCCTTAACTTGCATTTAGCAGATTCAACTATTAAGAAACCATTGGGTAGAATTAATGATTTTCTTATAATTAAAAATATAAATTATGTACCCATGTATTTTATTGTACTTGATATTGAATGCAATCCGCCTTGTCCTATAATACTTGGCAGGCCTTTCCTACGAACCATAGGTGCCATTATTGATATGAAAGAAGGAAATATAAGGTTCCAATTTCCACTAAAGAAAGGGATGGAACACTTTCCAAGGAAGATAATTAAACCACCATATGAATCTATTATGAGAGCCACCTATGGAATTACTTTGAAATATGATAATACTTGAAACTCTGCATTATGCCTAGCTAGGGGCATAAAACAATAGCGCTTGTTGGGAGGCAACCCAATATTTATATTTTGCTTTCATTTTATTTTTCTTCAGTAACATGATTATTTTTACTGTAATTATTGTGTTTTTATCTTTTAATTAGTGTTTGTGCCAAGTAATGCCTTTGGGATGATTTAAATGATAGTATAGTTGATGTTGTTTGAAAACAGAAAGTTTTGCGCCCAGTAACTTATTTTACGTTTCTTACTGGACTGTTAGAAAATTCTGAAATTTTTACAAAGTGTTGGTATATAAATTTTTTAAGTTTTCCTAATTTTTCAGAATTTTTGTACTTTCATAAGTATGGAGAAATATTCTGTCATTACGTACTATTCTGTTTTACACAGATTCTGTTTTTATTGCATAGTGTGCTTGTTTTAATGATACCATGGATTATATCGGGGGGTATAAGTCATGGAGAAATTAGAATACAGTAGGTATTATGCAATAACAATTATTAAAGAGTTTATAACAGTACCTAAAGTGATGATTGATTTATTATACTTACGGATCTCACAAAGTTTCTGTTGAGTTTTGTGTGCTGAAGTTTTCAAGTTTTGGGTGAGATCACGATGGATGAAGGAATAAGGAGCGGCAAGAACCTAAGCTTGGGGATGCCCAAGGCACCCCAAGTTAATATTCAAGGAAGATCCAAGCGTCTAAGCTTGGGGATGCCCCGGATGGCATCCCCTCTTTCGTCCACAATTCATCGGTATGTTACTCGGAGCTATATTTTTATTCATCACATGATATGAGTTTTACTTGGAGCGTCTTGTACCATAGTGTTATTTTGTTTGATTTTTAGTTTGCCACAGTCATTGTTTGCTGGACACACCTTTTGAGAGAGACACACCTTCATCATGATTTCTTAGAATACTCTATGAGCTTCACTTATATTTTTTGAGTTATGCAGTTGCTCTTATGCTTCACTTATATTCTTAGAGCACGGCGGTGGTTATATATTTTATAGAAATTATTGCACTCTCATGCTTCACTTAAACCTTTTTGAGAATCCTAAAATAGGAAGTGGTAATATGCACGGGTTATAAGACTAGTCTGAAAATGATAGGTATATAAGAGTGATATAATAAAAACTTTCATGTACATCACTAAATATGAAATGTATGATTTAATTATATTGATGTCGTAATATGAAAGGGTATTAGTTCATGATCATTTGTTAGTAGAAATATCGATATTAAAGCTTGTTATTAACTACTCATTTAAGTGACGGTCATGGCATGGTGGGGAAGTTTGAGCATTTTTATATCTGATTGAAATCCTTGTGCGTTGTTTGAATCGGGGGCGCGCGATGGTTAACTCCTTCCAACCTCCTCCCTAGGGGCATGCGAGTAGTACTTTGCTTCGAGGGATAATAAAACTTTCACAATAAGTATATGAGTTTTTTATGACTAATGTGAGTTCATGGACTAATACAGCACTCCCACCTATCCACATATTGCTAGCCTCTTCGGTACCGTGCATTGCCCTTTCTCACCTCGAGAGTCGGTGCAAAGTTTGCCGGTGCATCCAAACCCCGTGATATGATACACTCTATCACACATAAGCCTCCTTATATATTCCTCAAAATAGCCACCATACCTACCTATCATGGCATTTCCATAGCCATTCCGAGATATATTGCCATGCAACTTCCACCGTTCCGTCTTATGACATGTGTGTTCATCATCATATTGCTTTGCATGATCATATAGAGCTGACATGGTATTTGTGGCAAAGCCACAATTCATCATTCTAATGCATGTTACGCTAGATCATTGGACATCCTGGTACACTGCCAGAGGCATTCATGTAGATTCATATTGTTTCAGTTTATCGAGTTGTAAGTAAATAAAAGTGTGATGATCATCGTTTCTCAATTCCCAGTGAAGTAAAGAATGATGGAGACTGATGAGTCCTTCAAAATGTGGGGATGAGGTTCATGATATTGTTCTTAAAAAAGAGAGAAAAAATGAGAGAAAAAGAGAGAAGGGGCAATGCTACTATCATTTTACCACACTTGTTCTTCAAAGTAGCACCATGTTTGTAACATCCCAATGTAATATGCTACAGTGATCATCTTCTAATCATGCCAAGTCATCTTCATTTGTAGTGCTGAATCATCATTTGTTCATATCTCATTTCAAATTCCACTTTAAACAAAATTCAAAATGCAAGTCAAAATAAAAGTTGTTCAAATTTGAAAACTAAAATGTTCATAATATTGCAAATAATCCAGAGGCAATTATAAAAATGTAACCAACATTAATTGAAGTAATTAAATGACTATAACAACATGGAACAGTACCAAAACAGAAGTATTTAACCCCTTTTCATTTAAATAAAACCCATATGAAAAGATCTGGACTCCAAACCTTTTTCTAGCAGTGTTAAATAATGCACTGTAATTATTGGACTAAGTCACCTGTTTTACAAAACCCAAAGTGGGGCTGGACCTTTTACAAAACAGAAACTAAAAAGGTAAAACAGAAAAAGAATAAAGGAAAAAGAACAAGGCCGCGCACCTGGGCCTAAGTCAACCGCACGGCCCAGCCCACCTCGTCGCCTCCTCCTTCCTCCTACTGCTCACGCGCGCGCACCCGTACCCGAGCCGGCTTGCCGTCGCAGCTGCGCCAGCTCGCTCCCTCGCATCGCTACAGAGCGGCGGGGTGGATAAGAAGGCCACCGCAGCACCCCTGGCCCGCCCCGAGATCTATTCCCCCTCTAGCTCGGTCGCCTTCTTCGTCCTCGTCAATGGCCGCCGCTGCCTTCGCCGACCACCGCCCGCCCGCGTAGCCACCGTGCCCGCCTCGCCTCGCCTCCGTGCCAAGAAGAACTGCCGTCGTCTACTACATCCTCTCCGACCCCGGGCCCAATCTCTACGCCACCGCATCGAGCCCGACGTCGTCGTCTTCAACCTTCGGGTGCCCGCATCGCCGCCGTCGATTCGTCGCCGTCCATCCTCCCCACGCCCACTTTAGCACAACTACGGGTTCCCGGTGAGCCTCCGCTTCTTCCCCTCCTCGCTCGCCGCCTTTAGCTAGCCATAGCGAGCTCCCCCGACTTGCCCGAGCCCGCCGCCGCGGAGCACATCGCCGGCGTCGTTCCGGCGACCATTTGGTCGCGTGCTGCTGCCCATCTTGCTCGCCGTGTCACGCAGACCCCGCCTAGCCCCTTTGCTCCCTCGCATGCGCCCTGCAACGCCAAACCCGACCGCCGCCCGTAGCCCCCGCCGCCCGACATCGTCGCCGGCGACCATTCCGGCCACCCCAGCCGCCGTAACCCCCACCATCGGACGCGGCCTCGAGTACTCGTTCCAGAGAGCCATAGCGCGCACGAAATGGTGGACCACAGAAGAAATCCGAGCTCGCCGGAGTTGCCGCCGCGCTCGGGCTCACCGGAGCACTCCGGTGGCCGGCGCTGACTCGGCATCCGACGTGGCCGACCGGGCCCCACCGTTGTGCCACTGACTGCTGGGCCCCGCGGGCCCAGTTGACCCGGTCAGCCACTGACTGGGCGCCCGTGGCCCACTGACATGCGGGCCCCACCGCTTAAAACATTTTAAAAATAAATAAAAATGTTAATTAAAACGTTAATTAATCGGTTAATTAAATTAATTAGTAATTAGACACTGACAGTAGGCCCCACACCCCTAATAATCTGTAATTAGTTTAATTAAACCTAATTTGCCACTGTCTCACTGACCAGTGGGACCCACTGGTCAGGTTTGACTCTGGCCAGTCAGAGCTGACCGCTGACATCATCTTTTCATCATGCTGACGTCACCCTGCACTGTTTCAGATAATTCTAATTAAATAATTTCAGAAATTCTAGAAATTCAGTAAAACTTTGAAAAATCATATAAAATAAACCGTAACTCGGATGAAAATAATTTATATATGAAAAACGATCAGAAAAATATGTAGAATCCGACTATCCTATCCACATACCTGCCACACCTCTCTAACATACTGGACATGGAACCATCCCCTCCGGTTCAGTGTACCGATAATCACCTGGAGCTGGGAGAACACTCCCGAATAATTTCCCGCTCCGACTAACTTGAGTAGTACTGCATTAGGGCACTCCTCGAATAACGTGCTGCCATGCCATGCATATGTGTTGCATTTGTCTGCCTTCCATTTATTGTTTCTGCCCCCTCTTCTCTCTGGTAGACCCCGAGACTGACGCCGCTGCCGAGTACGACTACGCCCCTGAAGACCATCCCCTTTCAGCAGAGCTTCCAGGCAAGCAAAACCCCCTTGATCATTCCTATATCGCCTACTCCTTCTCCCTCATGCTTGCATTAGATTTTGCTTCTGTAATTGTTTGCTCCTATTCCGATGCATAGCCTGCTTTTGTAACCTGCTATTGTTACTTTACCTGTCATCCTAACCTGCTTAGTATAGGTTGTTCATGATCCATCAGTGACCCCTCACCCTTGTCCCTGTTGCCCCACTTTGTTACCAGTGCCTCGATCCGTGTGATCGATGTGCAGAGACTGACACATCACCACACACCCCCCTTAGTTGTACGACTCTGCAGGGCTACTATCGAGTGCCGAGGGTGATACCTCGTACCGCACTCTCGATGATATCTCTGTAGTATAGCTCATCGGTGATGATTGCCGAGGGTGATTCCTCGCTCTCCCCTTCCCGATGATGACTCTGTCGAGCAACCCCTCAAGTGGGAACCACCGAGGGTGATTCCTCCTGGTTCTCCTTGACGGATTACATCGAGTAGGAATCCATCGGGGGTGATTCCTCGGATTCCCCCTTGATGTGATGAACACACGGTTACTCTACTTTTACTTCAGGCCCCTGATTAAAGTCGGGTCGACCCCGAGGGGTACACGTGAGAGATGTGAAGTCGGGTTGACCGTGAGGGTAACCGCGAGGTAATTACGAGGCGCGGCCGGGTAGGCAGAGACCGCCCTAGAGAGGGATGGGCCTGACCCTTGTTGCACTTCCTCGAGATGGGACGACAGGAGTACTGATCGTCACCGCGAGCTCCTAATAACACGATAAAGGATTTGGGTATTGATCTGAGTTGGCCGCTGGCCATATACGCACTACCACCACGTGGGATAATGGTTTAATGGGGCCCTCTATGCCACATGTATCAGCCGAAAGCTTTGTCACATGTCCAGTTCAGCATTGTGGCACGGCAAGATCGGCGCCATCCATGACAGAGGTGGTGCCTGGATCTAACCATGTGCACAACGACCCGGAGTGCAAAGGGTGATGGGCCCAGGACCCCTGAGCACTTAGGATGTAGACCGGCGGGGACCTCTCTGCTGAGCTCTAGGTAGGACTGCGGTGTGTCGATCAGCCGAGGCCGGGCATGACCCGAAAAAGTGTGTCCGGCCAGAGTTAATCGAGCGTGTTGGGTAACAGTAGTGCACCCCTGCAGGGAAGTTATCTATTCGAATAGCCGTGTCCACGGTAACAGGACGCTCTGTGTTGTATCCCGATCTATTACTACTTGAACTAGATACATGTTAATTAATTGTAAGCTCCGGGATCGCTTTCTCGCAGGGAGTCGAGGAAGGATCTCTGGGCTTTGCTTCTACATGCTTGTTACTTATAATATGTTAATCTGCACTCTTCTAATGCTGCAAGACGCTGAAGATGCTAGTCTTCGATAGGCTAGGCTTTCCCCCCCTCTATCCTGGCATTTCTGCAGTTTAGTCCAAAGATATAGCCCCATTCCTTTGATAACGATGCATAATTAGTATAGTTCTGATGTTAGTCTTGCGAGTACTTTGGATTAGTACTCACGGTTGCTTTGCTACTCTTTTCCCCATACCCGATTGCTGCGATCAGATGACGGATCCCAGGAGTCAGCTGCTACCGCCGACGACTACTACTACCCCTCCGGCGGAGCTTACTACTATGTGGAGACCGACGACCAGGAGTAGTTTAGGAGGCTCCCAGGCAGGAGGCCTTGCCTCTTTCGATCAGAGCCGTTGTTTGTTTTCACCTTCTTAAGGCACCCTTGTTTAACTTTGTGTCTGTACTCAGATACCGTGCTTCCGCTGATGCTTGTATGACTCGAGCTTATGTATTCGAGCCCTCGAGGCCCCTGGCTTGTAATATAAAGCTTGTATGCCTTTTATTTGTGTTTAGAGTTGTGTTTTGATATCTTCCCGTGAGTCTCTGATCTCGATCATGTGCATTTGTGTGTATGATTAGTGCACGGTCGAGCAGGGGCGTCACAAGCTGGTATCAGAGCCGACTGCCTGTAGGAAGCCCATTTCCAACTCCTTGGCCGAAGTTTAGTCTAGACTTTGAAAACTGTTTTACTAACATGGCTGTGTGGCTTACGGGCCCACGTCGCCAATGGGTGGTATTAGGTTCTTTTATTCCTCTTCCTTACTCTGGGACTCTGATCTCCCTTCTATTCGGGTTAAAAAATTTGCTAACTCTAACATTAGGTTCTCGTGATCACATTCAACCGGAGAGCTGGATTGTCTGCAATTTTTCCTTTCCATTGGTCTGTTTAACCTTTCTTGTAACATAACTTTTAGCTGAGCAGTGATAATTCCCTGCTTAGATCAACATCCCCAAATAAAACCTTGTTACTATTGTGATGACATTCCGGTAACCACCGATGGACGAGAACCTTGCCTATTGGTCCGCCTTGAGCAGGAAAATGGTTCTCTTCGTTCCCGCCTATGGTACCGACGTGTTGCCGACATAGCTGACAGACTTTCCTCTAACGTGCCTTACTATCATGGCCGTGCAAGATGCCACCGTCCTTCCTACTTTTAACCCACACTAACCACAGTTCCACAGGATCGAAACCTAACTCTCCTGTACTTCCTTGATCCCGGAGATACCCCTTACTCTACCTCTTAATTCTCGGGACGAGAATTTCTTTTAGAGGAGGAGAATTGTAACATCCCCTTGTAATATGCTACAGTGATCATCTTCTAATCATGCCAAGTCATCTTCATTTGCAGTGCTGAATCATCATTTGTTCATATCCCATTTCAAATTCCACTTTAAACAAAATTCAAAATGCAAGTCAAAGTAAAAGTTGTTCAAATTTCAAAACTAAAATGTTCATAATATTGCAAATAATCCAGAGGCAAATATAAAAATGTAACCAACATTAATTGAAGTAGTTAAATGACTATAACAACATGGAACAGTACCAAAACAGAAGTATTTATCCCCTTTTCATTTAAATAAAATCCAAATGAAAAGATCTGGACTCCAAACCTATTTCTAGCAGTTTTAAATAATGCACTGTAATTATTGGATTAAGTCACCAGTTTTACAAAACCCAAAGTGGGGCTGGACATTTTACAAAACAGAAACTAAAAAGGAAAAACAGAAAAAGAATAAAGGAAAAAACAAAAAGGCCGCGCACCTGGGCCTAAGTCACCCGCACGGCCCAGCCCACCTCGCCGCCTCCTCCTTCCTCCTACTGCTCACGCGCGCGCACCCGCACCCGAGCCGGCTCGCCGTCGCAGCCGCGCCCGCTCGCTCCCTCGCGTCGCTACAGAACGGCGGGGCGGATAAGAATGCCACCGCAGCACCCCTGGCCCACCCCGAGATCTTTTCCCCCTCTAGCTCGCTCACCTTCTTCCTCCTCGTCAATGGCCGCCGCTGCCTTCGCCGACCACCGCCCGCCCGCGTAGCCACCGTGCCCGCCTCGCCTCGCCTCCGTGCCAAGAAGAACCGCCGTCGTCTACTACATCCTCTCCGACCCCGGGCCCGAGCTGTACGCCACCGCATCGAGCCCGACGTCGTCGTCTTCAACCTTCGGGTGCCCGCGTCGCCGTCCATCCTCCCCACGCCCACTTTAGCACAACTACGGGTTCCCGGTGAGCCTCCGCTTCTTCCCCTCCTCGCTCGCCGTCTTTAACTAGCCGTAGCGAGCTCCCCCGACTTGCCCGAGCCCACCGCCACGGAGCACGTCGCCGGCGTCGTTCCGGCGACCATTTGTTCGCGTGCTGCTGCCCATCTTGCTCGCCGCGTCACGCAGACCCCACCTAGCCCCTTTGCTCCCTCGCACGCGTGCTGCAACGCCAAACCCGACCGCCGCCCGTAGCCCCCGCCGCTCGACGTCGTCGCCGGCGACCATTCCGGCCACCCCAGCCGCCGTGACCCCCACCATCGGACGCAGCCTCGAGTACTCGTTCCAGAGAGCCATAGCGCGCGCGAAATGGTGGACCACAGAAGAAATCCGAGCTCGCCGGAGTTGCCGCTGCGCTCGGGCTCACCGGAGCACTCCGGTGGCCGGCGCTGACTCGGCGTCTGACGTGGCCGACCAGGCCCCATCGCTGTGCCGCTGACTGCTGGGCCCCGCGGGCCCAGTTGACCCGGTCAGCCGCTGACTGGGTGCCCGTGGCCCACTGACATGCGGGCCCCATCGCTTAAAACATTTTAAAAATAAATAAAAATGTTAATTAAAACATTAATTAATCGGTTAATTAAATTAATTAGTAATTAGACACTGACAGTAGGCCCCACACCCCTAATTAATCTGTAATTAGTTTAATTAAACCTAATTTGCCACTGTCTCACTGACCAGTGGGACCCACTGGTCAGGTTTGACTCTGGCCAGTCAGAGTTGACCACTGACGTCATCTTTTCGTCATGCTGACATCACCCTGCACTGTTTTGGATAATTCTAATTAAATAATTTCAGAAATTCCAGAAATTCAGTAAAACTTTGAAAAATCATATAAAATAAACCGTAACTCGGATGAAAATAATTTATATATGAAAAACGATCAGAAAAATATGTAGAATCCGACTATCCTTATCACATACCTGCCACACCCCTCAAACATACTGGACATGGAACCATCCCCTCCGGTTCAATGTACCGATAATCACCCGGAGCTGGGAGAACACTCCCGGATAATTTGCCGCTCCGACTAACTTGCGTAGTACTGCATTAGGGCACTCCTCGAATAACGTGCTGCCGTGCCATGCATCTGTTTTGCATTTGTCTGCCTTCTATTTATTGTTTCTTCCCCCTCTTCTCTCCGGTAGACCCCGAGACTGACGCCGCTGCCGAGTACAACTACACCCCTGAAGACCATCCCCTTTCAGCAGAGCTTCCAGGCAAGCAAAACCCCCTTGATCATTCCTATATCGCCTACTCCTTCTCCCTCGTGCTTGCATTAGATTTTGCTACTGTAATTGTTTGCTCCTATTCCGATGCATAGCCTGCTTTTGTAACTTGCTATTGTTACTTTACCTGTCATCCTAAACTGCTTAGTATAGGTTGTTTGTGATCCAACAGTGACTCCTCACCCTTGTCCCTGTTACCCCGCTTTGTTACCAGTGCCACGATCCGTGTGATCGACGTGCAGAGACCGACACATCACCACACACCCCCCTTAGTTGTACGACTCTGCAGGGCTACTATCGAGTGCCGAGGGTGATACCTCATACTGCACTCTCGATGATATCTCTATAGTATAGCTCATCGGTGATGATTGCCGAGGGTGATTCCTCGCTCTCCCCTTCCCGATGATGACTCTGTCGAGCAACCCCTCAAGTGGGAACCACCGAGGGTGATTCCTCCTGGTTCTCCTTGACGGATTACATCGAGTAGGAATCCGTCGGGGGTGATTCCTCGGATTCCCCCTTGATGTGATGAACACACGGTTACTCTACTTTTACTTCAGGCCCCTGATTAAAGTCGGGTCGACCCCGAGGGGTACCCGCGAGAGATGTGAAGTCGGGTTGACCGTGAGGGTACCCGCGAGGTAATTACGAGGCGCGGACGGGTAGGCAGAGACCGCCCTAGAGAGGGATGGGCCTGACCCTTGTTGCACTTCCTCGAGACGGGACGACAGGAGTACTGATCGTCACCGCGAGCTCCTAATAACGCGATAAAGGATTTGGGTATTGATCTGAGTTGGCCGCTGGCCATATACGCACTACCACCACGTGGGATAATGGTTTAATGGGGCCCTCTATGCCGTATGTATCAGCCGAAAGCTTTGTCAGACGTTTAGTTCAGCATTGTGGCACGGCAGGATCGGCGCCATCCATGACAGAGGTGGTGCCTGGATCTAACCATGTGCACAACGACCCGAAGTGCAAAGGGTGATGGGCCCAGGACCCCTGAGCACTTAGGATGTAGACCGGCGGGGACCTCTCTGCTGAGCTCTAGGTAGGGCTGCGGTGTGTCGATCAGCCGAGGCCGGGCATGACCCTGAAAAGTGTGTCTGGCCAGAGTTAATCGAGCATGTTGTGTAACAGTAGTGCACCCCTGCAGGGAAGTTATCTATTCGAATAGCCGTGTCCATGGTAACAGGATGCTCAGTGTTGTATCCTGATCTATTACTACTTGAACTGGATACATGTTAATTAATTGTAAGCTCCGGGATCGCTTTCTCGCAGGGAGTCGAGGAAGGATCTCTGCGCTTTGCTTCTACATGCTTGTTACTTATAATATGTTAATCTGCACTCTTCTAATGCTGCAAGACGCTGAAGATGCTAGTCTTCGATAGGCTAGGCTTTCCCCCCTCTATCCTGGCATTTCTGCAGTTTAGTCCAAAGATATAGCCCCATTCCTTTGATACCGATGCATAATTTGTATAGTTCTGAGTTCAGTCTTGCGAGTACTTTGGATGAGTACTCACAGTTGCTTTGCTACTCTTTTCCCCATACCCGATTGCTGCGATCAGATGACGGATCCTAGGAGTCAGCTGCTACCGCCGACGACTACTACTACGCCTCCGGCGGAGCTTACTATTACATGGAGACCGATGACCAGGAGTAGTTTAGGAGGCTCCCAGGTAGGAGGCCTTGCCTCTTTCGATCAGAGCAGTTGTTTGTTTTCGCCTTCTTAAGGCACCCTTGTTTAACTTTGTGTCTGTACTCAGATACTGTGCTTCCGCTGATGCTTGTATGACTCGTGCTTATGTATTCGAGCCCTCGAGGCCCCTGGCTTGTAATATAAAGCTTGTAAGCCTTTTATTTGTGTTTAGGGTTGTGTTGTGATATCTTCCCATGCGCCTCTGATCTCGATCGTGTGCATTTGCGTGTATGATTAGTGCACGGTCGAGTTGGGGCGTCATAATATTCTTCATATAGAGAGTCTCCTGAGTTGTCACTTTCATATACTAGTGGGAATTTTTCATTATAGAACTTGGCTTGTATATTCCGGTGACAGGCTTCCTCAAATGCCCGAGGTCTTCATGAGCAAGCAAGTTGGATGCACACCCACTTAGTTTCAGTATTGAGCTTTCATACACTTATAGCTCTAGTGCATCCGTTGCATGGCAATCCCGACTCCTCGCATTGATATCGATTAATTGGCCTCTCCATTGCCTATTGATCCGCCGAGTTGATGCGAGACTTTCTTGCTTTTTGACTTCCCTTATGAATCTCTACCACCGCATTCTATTCCACCCGTAGGTGCTAAATCCATGGCTCACGCTCACATATTGAGTGGAGTTGAAAATGCTGAAGCGCGTGAAAAAGTATGATCCAATTGCCTGGTTTGACACCGGGGTGCTCATGATTTATATTTATGCGGTGAAGGCAGAGTCATGCCATGCTTACATAATTCAATGAGTAGGGATAACATTCATAGAGCATCATATATTTTGAAAAAGTAATGATTATGTTCTTGTATTCATGGATATTATTATGTTGATATCAATTACTTCATCGTTTCTTAATATTTATACCATAAGAAGATTACATGATAAACATGCTAGGTAGCATTCAACATCAAAAAGTATCTTTGTTTTATCATTTACCTACTCGAGAACGAGTAGGAATTAAGCTTGGGGATGCTGATACGTCTCCGATGTATCTATAATTTTTTATTGTTTCATGCTATTATTATAGGGATTTCTATTTCTGTGCCCCTCATTGCTTAGTTCTCCTCAGTTTTGCCCACGCTTTTTGGCAGTCCTCACTTCTCCCCTCCACGGCGTGGCCCACCCTCACAAAAGCCCAAACGGGGGTTTGTCGTTGGGTCAAGGACTTTAACCGTTACTTGGCATGGTTACTGACGCGTGGGACACCCCTGGCAGCTCATGTGCGCTCGTAGATGGTGGGCGCATATACTGACTTGTGGGACACCTCTGTCAGCGGCAGCGCAGTCGTCGGTGGTGGGCGCTGTTACAGGCGCGTGGGACACCCATGTCAGCGGAAGCGCGGTGGTCGGTGGTGGGCACTGTTACAGGCGCGTGGGACACCAACGTTGGGCCCATCTGTCAACGTCTGCGCCGTGGTTTGTGGCAGAATTGTCAAAAAAAGAGGTGGCTTATTAAGCCAGGAAGAGTAGTCGAAACCGAGACCAGACGCTCAAAGAGAGGCGCTAGGGCCAACCGACCAAGTATGTGTACGTGTCTTTTGAAACATTCCTCGCCTTTTTATTTACAAAAGGAATCGAAGAATGGACCCATCATTCAGTCACTATATGTATTATACCGTCGGGGGTGTGAATTGTTTTCCATTGGTTCAAACCATTAGGTGTGGTGGATGCAATTGAGTCAACAAAATTAGTTTAGTCCTGAATATATTGGTTTGGTGGATGAACTTGGGACAAGCAAAGTAACAAGTTTGAAACAAAAACATTGTCAACACTTCAAGTTTGGCCCCATTTTGAAAACAAAGAAAGAAAATGCACATGGAAATGGCCACATACATGGCATAATCCATGATTATTTGCCCAAATTTGGCACAACTATTGGTGTTACCATTGTGGACAATGTTTCCATAGGAATTTGCAATTATTTGGTAATAAAAAGCAAAATTTTCATTTTCCAAGTCCTAGAAATGACTTTTTTTGTGAAGGAAGTGCCCCCAAATAGTTTTGAAATTTGTTCCATTTCATTTTTCACCAAAATTAGGTCACATTGGATGGCCACTGACCAAGTTTCAGTAATTTCAGAGTACTATTGTTATATTCCATCCAATTAGTTGACTTTTAGTGAATTATCAGAAATTGCCCAAATTTGAACTACAAGTGTGATGTAGGTTGGTCCCGAAAATTCCAAAAAATCATTTTATGCTTCAATGTTGGTGGTGGATGAACTTGGGACAAGGAAAGTAGGAATTCCAAACCTTTCTGTATCAATGGTCAACACTTCAAGTTTGACCCCATTTTGAAAAAAAAAGAGAAAATGAAAAAAGAATCAAAAAAATGAAATTCCATTGCATGGAGCCATCTTTTGTGCACTAGTTTGTGGGAAAAATATTAAACTTGCAGTACAACATGTTTGAAAAAAAAACCTTCACAAAATGGCCAATCTAGTATGAACTTGTGTGGATACCAAGGCATATGCACATGGAAATGGCCACATACATGGCATAATCCTTGATTATTTGCCCAAGTTTGGCACAACTATTTGTGTTACCGTTGTGGACAATGTTTCCATAGGAATTTGCAATTATTTGGTAATAAAAAGCAAAATTTTCATTTTCCAAGTCCTAGAAATGACTTTTCTTGTGAAGGAAGTGCCCCCAAACAGTTTTGAAATTTGTTCCATTTCATTTTTCACCAAAATTAGGTCACATTGGATGGCCACTGACCAAGTTTCAGTAATTTCAGAGTACTATTGCTATATTCCATCCATTTAGTTGACTTTTAGTGAATTATCAGAAATTGCCCAAATTTGAACTACAACTGTGATGTAGTTTGGTCCTGAAAATTCCAAAAAATCATTTTATGCTCCAATGTTGGTGGTGGATGCACTTGGGACAAGGAAAGTAGGAATTCCAAACCTTTTTGTATCAATGGTCAAAACTTCTAGTTTGACCCCAATTTGAAAAAAAGAGAAAATGAAAAAGGCTCAAAAAATGAAATTCCTTTGCATGGAGCCATCTTTTCTGCACTAGTTTGTGGGAAAAATATTAAACTTGGAGTACAACATGTTTGAAAAAAAAACCTTCACAAAATGGCCAATCTAGTATGAACTTGTGTGGATACCAAGGCATATGAAAAGGGAAATGGCCACATACATGGCATAAACCATGATTATTTGCCCAAGTTTGGCACAACTATTGGTGTTACCATTGTGGACAATGTTTCCATAGGAATTTGCAATTATTTGGTAATAAAAAGCAAAATTTTCATTTTCCAAGTCGTAGAAATGACTTTTTATGAAGGAAGTGCCCCCAAATAGTTTTGAAATTTGTTCCATTTCAGTTTTCACCAAAAGTAGGTCACATTGGATGGCCACTGAGCAAGTTTCAGTAATTTCATAGTACTATTGCTATATTCCATCCATTTAGTTGACTTTTAGTGAATTATCATAAATTGCCCAAATTTGAACTATAAGTGTGATGTAGTTTGGTCCTGAAAATTCCAAAAAAATCATGTTATGCTCCAATGTTGGTGGTGGATGAACTTGGGACAAGGAAAGTAGAAATTCCAAACCTTTTTGTATCAATGGTCAACACTTCAAGTTTGACCCCATTTTGAAAAACAAAGAGAAAATGCAAAAAGGCTCAAAAAATGAAATTCCTTTGCATGGAGCCATCTTTTGTGCACTAGTTTGTGGGGAAAATATTAAACTTGCAGTACAACATGTTTGAAAAAAAAACCTTCACAAAATGGCCTATCTAGTATGAACTTGTGTGGATTCAAGGCATATGCACATGGAAATGCCCACATACATGGCATAATCCATGATCATTTCTCCAAGTTTGGCACAACTATTGGTGTTACCATTGTGGACAATGTTTCCATAGGAACTTGCAATTATTTGGTAATAAAAAGTAAAATTTTCATTTTCCAAGTCCTAGAAATGACTTTTTTTGTGAAGGAAGTGCCCCAAATAGTTTTGAAGTTTGTTCCATTTCATTTTTCACCAAAAGTAGGTCACATTGGATGGCCATTGACCAAGTTTCAGTAATTTCAGAGTACTATTGCTATATTCCATCCATTTAGTTGACTTTTAGTGAATTATCAGATATTGCCCAAATTTGAACTACAAGTGTGATGTAGTTTGGTCTTGAAAATTCCAAAAATCATTTTATGCTCCAATGTTGGTGGTGGATGAACTTGGGACAAGGAAAGTAGGAATTCCAAACCTTTTTGCATCAATGGTTAACACTTCAAGTTTGACCCCATTTTGAAAGAAAAAAGAGAAAATGAAAAAAGGCTCAAAAAATGAAATTCCTTTGCATGAAGCCATATTTTGTGCACTAGTTTGTGGGAAAAATATTAAACTTGCAGTACAACATGTTTGAAAAAAAACCTTCACAAAATGGCCAATCTAGTATGAACTTGTGTGGATACCAAGGCATATGGACATGGAAATGGCCACATACATGGCATAATCCATGATTATTTGCCCAAGTTTGGCACAACTATTGGTGTTACCATTGTGGACAATGTTTCCATAGGAATTTGCAATTATTTGGTAATAAAAAGCAAAATTTTCATTTTCCAAGTCGTAGAAATGACTTTTTATGAATAAAGTGCCCCCAAATAGTTTTGAAATTTGTTCCATTTCAGTTTTCACCAAAAGTAGGTCACATTGGATGGCCACTGACCAAGTTTCAGTAATTTCAGAGTACTATTGCTATATTCCATCCATTTAGTTGACTTTTAGTGAATTATCATAAATTGCCCAAATTTGAACTACAAGTGTGATGTAGTTTGGTCCTGAAAATTCCAAAAAAATCATGTTATGCTCCAATGTTGGTGGTGGATGAACTTGGGACAAGGAAAGTAGGAATTCCAAACCCTTTTGTATCAATGGTCAACAATTCAAGTTTGACCCCATTTTGAAAAAAAAATAGAGAAAATGAAAAAGGCTCAAAAAATGAAATTCCTTTGCATGGAGCCATCTTTTGTGCACTAGTTTGTGGGAAAAATATTAAACTTGCAGTACAACATGTTTGGAAAAAAAAACCTTCACAAAATGGCCTATCTAGTATGAACTTGTGTGGATTCCAAGGCATATGCACATGGAAATGCCCACATAGATGGCATAATCCATGATCATTTGTTCAAGTTTGGCACAACTATTGGTGTTACCATTGTGGACAATGTTTCCATAGGAACTTGCAATTATTTGGTAATAAAAAGTAAAATTTTCATTTTCCAAGTCCTAGAAATGACTTTTTTTGTGAAGGAAGTGCCCCAAATAGTTTTGAAGTTTGTTCCATTTCATTTTTCACCAAAAGTAGGTCACATTGGATGGCCACTGACCAAGTTTCAGTAATTTCAGAGTACTATTGCTATATTTCATCCATTTAGTTGACTTTTAGTGAATTATCAGAAATTGCCCAAATTTGAACTACAAGTGTGATGTAGGTTGGTCCCGAAAATTCTAAAAAATCATTTTATGCTCCAATGTTGGTGGTGGATGAACTTGGGACAAGGAAAGTAGGAATTCCAAACCTTTTTGTATCAATGGTCAACACTTCAAGTTTGACCCCATTTTGAAAAACAAAGAGAAAATGCAAAAAGGCTCAAAAAATGAAATTCCTTTGCATGGAGACATCTTTTGTGCACTAGTTTGTGGGGAAAATATTAAACTTGCAGTACAACATGTTTGAAAAAAAAACCTTCACAAAATGGCCTATCTAGTATGAACTTGTGTGGATTCAAGGCATATGCACATGGAAATGCCCACATACATGGCATAATCCATGATCATTTCTCCAAGTTTGGCACAACTATTGGTGTTACCATTGTGGACAATGTTTCCATAGGAACTTGCAATTATTTGGTAATAAAAAGTAAAATTTTCATTTTCCAAGTCCTAGAAATGACTTTTTTTGTGAAGGAAGTGCCCCAAATAGTTTTGAAGTTTGTTCCATTTCATTTTTCACCAAAAGTAGGTCACATTGGATGGCCATTGACCAAGTTTCAGTAATTTCAGAGTACTATTGCTATATTCCATCCATTTAGTTGACTTTTAGTGAATTATCAGATATTGCCCAAATTTGAACTACAAGTGTGATGTAGTTTGGTCCTGAAAATTCCAAAAATCATTTTATGCTCCAATGTTGGTGGTGGATGAACTTGGGACAAGGAAAGTAGGAATTCCAAACCTTTTTGCATCAATGGTTAACACTTCAAGTTTGACCCCATTTTGAAAGAAAAAAGAGAAAATGAAAAAAGGCTCAAAAAATGAAATTCCTTTGCATGAAGCCATATTTTGTGCACTAGTTTGTGGGAAAAATATTAAACTTGCAGTACAACATGTTTGAAAAAAAACCTTCACAAAATGGCCAATCTAGTATGAACTTGTGTGGATACCAAGGCATATGGACATGGAAATGGCCACATACATGGCATAATCCATGATTATTTGCCCAAGTTTGGCACAACTATTGGTGTTACCATTGTGGACAATGTTTCCATAGGAATTTGCAATTATTTGGTAATAAAAAGCAAAATTTTCATTTTCCAAGTCGTAGAAATGACTTTTTATGAATAAAGTGCCCCCAAATAGTTTTGAAATTTGTTCCATTTCAGTTTTCACCAAAAGTAGGTCACATTGGATGGCCACTGACCAAGTTTCAGTAATTTCAGAGTACTATTGCTATATTCCATCCATTTAGTTGACTTTTAGTGAATTATCATAAATTGCCCAAATTTGAACTACAAGTGTGATGTAGTTTGGTCCTGAAAATTCCAAAAAAATCATGTTATGCTCCAATGTTGGTGGTGGATGAACTTGGGACAAGGAAAGTAGGAATTCCAAACCCTTTTGTATCAATGGTCAACAATTCAAGTTTGACCCCATTTTGAAAAAAAAATAGAGAAAATGAAAAAGGCTCAAAAAATGAAATTCCTTTGCATGGAGCCATCTTTTGTGCACTAGTTTGTGGGAAAAATATTAAACTTGCAGTACAACATGTTTGAAAAAAAAAACCTTCACAAAATGGCCTATCTAGTATGAACTTGTGTGGATTCCAAGGCATATGCACATGGAAATGCCCACATAGATGGCATAATCCATGATCATTTGTTCAAGTTTGGCACAACTATTGGTGTTACCATTGTGGACAATGTTTCCATAGGAACTTGCAATTATTTGGTAATAAAAAGTAAAATTTTCATTTTCCAAGTCCTAGAAATGACTTTTTTTGTGAAGGAAGTGCCCCAAATAGTTTTGAAGTTTGTTCCATTTCATTTTTCACCAAAAGTAGGTCACATTGGATGGCCACTGACCAAGTTTCAGTAATTTCAGAGTACTATTGCTATATTTCATCCATTTAGTTGACTTTTAGTGAATTATCAGAAATTGCCCAAATTTGAACTACAAGTGTGATGTAGGTTGGTCCCGAAAATTCTAAAAAATCATTTTATGCTCCAATGTTGGTGGTGGATGAACTTGGGACAAGGAAAGTAGGAATTCCAAACCTTTTTGTATCAATGGTCAACACTTCAAGTTTGACCCCATTTTGAAAAACAAAGAGAAAATGCAAAAAGGCTCAAAAAATGAAATTCCTTTGCATGGAGACATCTTTTGTGCACTAGTTTGTGGGGAAAATATTAAACTTGCAGTACAACATGTTTGAAAAAAAAACCTTCACAAAATGGCCTATCTAGTATGAACTTGTGTGGATTCAAGGCATATGCACATGGAAATGCCCACATACATGGCATAATCCATGATCATTTCTCCAAGTTTGGCACAACTATTGGTGTTACCATTGTGGACAATGTTTCCATAGGAACTTGCAATTATTTGGTAATAAAAAGTAAAATTTTCATTTTCCAAGTCCTAGAAATGACTTTTTTTGTGAAGGAAGTGCCCCAAATAGTTTTGAAGTTTGTTCCATTTCATTTTTCACCAAAAGTAGGTCACATTGGATGGCCATTGACCAAGTTTCAGTAATTTCAGAGTACTATTGCTATATTCCATCCATTTAGTTGACTTTTAGTGAATTATCAGATATTGCCCAAATTTGAACTACAAGTGTGATGTAGTTTGGTCCTGAAAATTCCAAAAATCATTTTATGCTCCAATGTTGGTGGTGGATGAACTTGGGACAAGGAAAGTAGGAATTCCAAACCTTTTTGCATCAATGGTTAACACTTCAAGTTTGACCCCATTTTGAAAGAAAAAAGAGAAAATGAAAAAAGGCTCAAAAAATGAAATTCCTTTGCATGAAGCCATATTTTGTGCACTAGTTTGTGGGAAAAATATTAAACTTGCAGTACAACATGTTTGAAAAAAAACCTTCACAAAATGGCCAATCTAGTATGAACTTGTGTGGATACCAAGGCATATGGACATGGAAATGGCCACATACATGGCATAATCCATGATTATTTGCCCAAGTTTGGCACAACTATTGGTGTTACCATTGTGGACAATGTTTCCATAGGAATTTGCAATTATTTGGTAATAAAAAGCAAAATTTTCATTTTCCAAGTCGTAGAAATGACTTTTTATGAATAAAGTGCCCCCAAATAGTTTTGAAATTTGTTCCATTTCAGTTTTCACCAAAAGTAGGTCACATTGGATGGCCACTGACCAAGTTTCAGTAATTTCAGAGTACTATTGCTATATTCCATCCATTTAGTTGACTTTTAGTGAATTATCATAAATTGCCCAAATTTGAACTACAAGTGTGATGTAGTTTGGTCCTGAAAATTCCAAAAAAATCATGTTATGCTCCAATGTTGGTGGTGGATGAACTTGGGACAAGGAAAGTAGGAATTCCAAACCCTTTTGTATCAATGGTCAACAATTCAAGTTTGACCCCATTTTGAAAAAAAAATAGAGAAAATGAAAAAGGCTCAAAAAATGAAATTCCTTTGCATGGAGCCATCTTTTGTGCACTAGTTTGTGGGAAAAATATTAAACTTGCAGTACAACATGTTTGAAAAAAAAAACCTTCACAAAATGGCCTATCTAGTATGAACTTGTGTGGATTCCAAGGCATATGCACATGGAAATGCCCACATAGATGGCATAATCTATGATCATTTGTTCAAGTTTGGCACAACTATTGGTGTTACCATTGTGGACAATGTTTCCATAGGAACTTGCAATTATTTGGTAATAAAAAGTAAAATTTTCATTTTCCAAGTCCTAGAAATGACTTTTTTTGTGAAGGAAGTGCCCCAAATAGTTTTGAAGTTTGTTCCATTTCATTTTTCACCAAAAGTAGGTCACATTGGATGGCCACTGACCAAGTTTCAGTAATTTCAGAGTACTATTGCTATATTTCATCCATTTAGTTGACTTTTAGTGAATTATCAGAAATTGCCCAAATTTGAACTACAAGTGTGATGTAGGTTGGTCCCGAAAATTCTAAAAAATCATTTTATGCTCCAATGTTGGTGGTGGATGAACTTGGGACAAGGAAAGTAGGAATTCCAAACCTTTTTGTATCAATGGTCAACACTTCAAGTTTGACCCCATTTTGAAAAACAAAGAGAAAATGCAAAAAGGCTCAAAAAATGAAATTCCTTTGCATGGAGACATCTTTTGTGCACTAGTTTGTGGGGAAAATATTAAACTTGCAGTACAACATGTTTGAAAAAAAAACCTTCACAAAATGGCCTATCTAGTATGAACTTGTGTGGATTCAAGGCATATGCACATGGAAATGCCCACATACATGGCATAATCCATGATCATTTCTCCAAGTTTGGCACAACTATTGGTGTTACCATTGTGGACAATGTTTCCATAGGAACTTGCAATTATTTGGTAATAAAAAGTAAAATTTTCATTTTCCAAGTCCTAGAAATGACTTTTTTTGTGAAGGAAGTGCCCCAAATAGTTTTGAAGTTTGTTCCATTTCATTTTTCACCAAAAGTAGGTCACATTGGATGGCCATTGACCAAGTTTCAGTAATTTCAGAGTACTATTGCTATATTCCATCCATTTAGTTGACTTTTAGTGAATTATCAGATATTGCCCAAATTTGAACTACAAGTGTGATGTAGTTTGGTCCTGAAAATTCCAAAAATCATTTTATGCTCCAATGTTGGTGGTGGATGAACTTGGGACAAGGAAAGTAGGAATTCCAAACCTTTTTGCATCAATGGTTAACACTTCAAGTTTGACCCCATTTTGAAAGAAAAAAGAGAAAATGAAAAAAGGCTCAAAAAATGAAATTCCTTTGCATGAAGCCATATTTTGTGCACTAGTTTGTGGGAAAAATATTAAACTTGCAGTACAACATGTTTGAAAAAAAACCTTCACAAAATGGCCAATCTAGTATGAACTTGTGTGGATACCAAGGCATATGGACATGGAAATGGCCACATACATGGCATAATCCATGATTATTTGCCCAAGTTTGGCACAACTATTGGTGTTACCATTGTGGACAATGTTTCCATAGGAATTTGCAATTATTTGGTAATAAAAAGCAAAATTTTCATTTTCCAAGTCGTAGAAATGACTTTTTATGAATAAAGTGCCCCCAAATAGTTTTGAAATTTGTTCCATTTCAGTTTTCACCAAAAGTAGGTCACATTGGATGGCCACTGACCAAGTTTTAGTAATTTCAGAGTACTATTGCTATATTCCATCCATTTAGTTGACTTTTAGTGAATTATCATAAATTGCCCAAATTTGAACTACAAGTGTGATGTAGTTTGGTCCTGAAAATTCCAAAAAAATCATGTTATGCTCCAATGTTGGTGGTGGATGAACTTGGGACAAGGAAAGTAGGAATTCCAAACCCTTTTGTATCAATGGTCAACAATTCAAGTTTGACCCCATTTTGAAAAAAAATAGAGAAAATGAAAAAGGCTCAAAAAATGAAATTCCTTTGCATGGAGCCATCTTTTGTGCACTAGTTTGTGGGAAAAATATTAAACTTGCAGTACAACATGTTTGAAAAAAAAAACCTTCACAAAATGGCCTATCTAGTATGAACTTGTGTGGATTCCAAGGCATATGCACATGGAAATGCCCACATAGATGGCATAATCCATGATCATTTGTTCAAGTTTGGCACAACTATTGGTGTTACCATTGTGGACAATGTTTCCATAGGAACTTGCAATTATTTGGTAATAAAAAGTAAAATTTTCATTTTCCAAGTCCTAGAAATGACTTTTTTTGTGAAGGAAGTGCCCCAAATAGTTTTGAAGTTTGTTCCATTTCATTTTTCACCAAAAGTAGGTCACATTGGATGGCCACTGACCAAGTTTCAGTAATTTCAGAGTACTATTGCTATATTTCATCCATTTAGTTGACTTTTAGTGAATTATCAGAAATTGCCCAAATTTGAACTACAAGTGTGATGTAGGTTGGTCCCGAAAATTCTAAAAAATCATTTTATGCTCCAATGCTGGTGGTGGATGAACTTGGGACAAGGAAAGTAGGAATTCCAAACCTTTTTGTATCAATGGTCAACACTTCAAGTTTGACCCCATTTTGAAAAAAAAATAGAGTAAATGAAAAAGGCTCAAAAAATGAAATTCCTTTGAATGGAGCCATCTTTTGTGCACTAGTTTGTGGGAAAAATATTAAACTTGCAGTACAACATGTTTGGAAAAAAAAACCTTCACAAAATGGCCTATCTAGTATGAACTTGTGTGGATTCCAAGGCATATGCAAATGGAAATGCCCACATACATGGCATAATCCATGATCATTTGTCCAAGTTTGGCACAACTATTGGTGTTACCATTGTCGACAATGTTTCCATAGGAACTTGCAATTATTTGGTAATAAAAAGTAAAATTTTCATTTTCCAAGTCCTAGAAATGACTTTTTTTGTGAAGGAAGTGCCCCAAATAGTTTTGAAGTTTGTTCCATTTCATTTTTCACCAAAAGTAGGTCACATTGGATGGCCACTGACCAAGTTTCAGTAATTTCAGAGTACTATTGCTATATTCCATCCATTTAGTTGACTTTTAGTGAATTATCAGAAATTGCCCAAATTTGAACTACAAGTGTGATGTAGTTTGGTCCTGAAAATTCCAAAAATCATTTTATGCTCCAATATTGGTGGTGGATGAACTTGGGACAAGGAAAGTAGGAATTCCAAACCTTTTTGTATCAATGTTTAACACTTCAAGTTTGACCCCATTTTGAAAGAAAAAAGAGAAAATGAAAAAAGGCTCAAAAAATGAAATTCGTTTGCATGAAGCCATATTTTGTGCACTAGTTTGTGGGAAAAATATTAAACTTGCAGTAAAACATGTTTGAAAAAAAACCTTCACAAAATGGCCTATCTAGTATGAACTTGAGTGGATTCCAAGGCATATGCACATGGAAATGGCCACATACATGGCATAATCCATGTTTATTTGCCCAAGTTTGGAACAACTATTGGTATTACCATTGTGGACAATGTTTCCATAGAAATTTACAATTGTTTGGTAATAAAAAGCAAAAATTTCATTTTCCAAGTCCTAGAAATGACTTTTTTGTGAAGGAAGTGCCCCAAATAGTTTTGAAATTTGTTCCATTTCATTTTTCACCAAAAGTAGGTCACATTGGATGGCCACTAACCAAGCTTCAGTAATTTCAGAGTACTATTGCTATAGTCCATCCATTTAGTTGACTTTTAGTGAATTATCAAAAATTGCCCAAATTTGAACTACAAGTGTGATGTAGTTTGGTCCTGAAAATTCCAAAAAATCATTTTATGCTCCAATGTTGGTGGTGGATGAACTTGGGACAAGGAAAGTAGGAATCCCAAACCTTTTTGTATCAATAGTCAACACTTCAATATTGACCCCATTTTGAAACAAAAGAGAGAAAATGAAAAAAGCTCAAAAAATGAAATTCCTTTTCATGGAGCCATCTTTTGTGCACGAGTTTGTGGGAAAAATATTAAACTTGCAGTACAACATGTTTTACATAGAACAAGTTTGAAAATTTGGCAATGTTTGATTGAAAACATTGAATTATTTTAGCAAATTCATGAAATGTGGGTCACCAGTTGTCACACACAAGCAAACAGGGCACAAATTGGACATCCAAACATGCATACGTACTGACATTCAATTTGGACATTCAAACAACACCAAATTTCATTAAAAGTTTAAAATTTGTACAGACATAAACCCTAAACCTAGCTACTGGTCATCGTCGTCCAGGTCAGAGCCGCTGCCGATGCCTGAGGAGCCGTCCTCGTCGCCCTCCTCCTGCTTGCCGTCGTCCTCATCATCGCTCACGAGGTCAATGGTGACATCGGCCACTGAGGCGACGACCGCCTGTCGCAGGCCCGGTGAGTCCACCAGGTCATCGGGGTGGCGCTGCGGCCCCTTTGTTGATTCACGCAACGCCAGGAGGAGCCCCGACATGTCTGCAGGGTCGCCGGCCTCGCTGACCACCGCCCCCCTGTACTCCGCCACCAGCGGCGGCTCCGGCTCTGATTTGGGTTCGAGCAGGGGGCCGCCATAGCCCGTCCCGGGCTCTGACTTGGGCACGAGCAGGGGGCCACGTGAGCTCGTCCTGGGCTCGGGCTTTGGGACTAGCAGAGGGGCGCCGTGGGAAGTCATCCCCAGCTCCGGCTTCAGGATGCGCAGGCCGGCGCCGCACACTGGAGAGCTCGTCCCCGGCTCCGGCTTTGGGATGCGCAGGCCAGCGCTGCGCACTGCAGAGCTCGTCCCAGGCATCCTTGGCTCCGGCTTTGGCACGCGGAGGCCCCGGCTGCTACCGGCACTGCCACTGCCTCCGGCAGATGTGGGCGTGGCCCCCGGCGTGAGTCGAGGCGTGGCTCGCGGCGGCAAAACCCGGTCTCCCTTCTCCAGACCGAGCTGCGCGCGGCACGCGGCGATGACATCGGGGAAGGTACGCCCTTCCCAGAAGGCGTACCTCTCGTCCATGGTGTTCCACGAAGCCGGGTAGCGACCGTTGTAGTGCTGGATGCGGGTGGCGTGTTCCTCCGCCAGGATCTCCGGCCACCGCTGGCTGCCAAGCGCGTAGCGCGGCCTGGACCGCTCCTCCAGCGGCAAGCCTTTCCGAAATGCGCAAATCACACGCGACATGGCCGGCGTGCCAACGGTGGGGACAGGCTCCACCGCGAGCGCCCCCCAAGCTCATGTGCCAACCGGACGGCAGGCGCGTGTCCGGCGGCACCATGACGCCACAGCGGGAGAGGAGTGACGCCTCGTCGACCCAGAGGGTGCGCGGCATGCCCGGAACGAACATCGCGCGGCGGCGCTCCCGGCTGCCGCTTCCCGCCCCACCACCGTGGTTGGCCATTGCTCCAGCTGCGGAAGGGGAGGCGGCTAGGATTTGGTGGAGGCGGCTAGGGTTTGGTGGAGGCGCACGACGGAGAAGGCTGTGGGGTGGCGAGGGAAGGGGAGGGGATTGGGACAGGAGTGGGTGAATGCCAGTGCGCCGCGCGGCTATAAAATGCATTAATAGGCTCCTGGCAGGCATGCCAGCGACGCGACTCCTCGCATGGGAAACCGCACGGTGTCAAAATGCCGACGTGACCACGATGTGACTACACATGCATGCGGGCACATACCCGGCCGATTGTGAGAGCGCCACATGGCACGGTGTGTCCAACTTGTCAGTAACAGTAGCGGCTAACAGTCAACTCCCTTGACCAATGGCAAACCCCCGTTTGGGCATTGGTGAGGGTGGATGGCGCGGTGGAGGGGAAAAGTGAGCAAAAAAAGTTGGCTTGGGCAAAACTGAGGAGGACTAAGCAATGAGGGGCACAGAAATAGAAATCCCATTATTATATCAATCCTACATACTTTATATGAAATTTTATATCATTTTTGGGAACTAACCTATTAACCCAGTGCCCAGTGCTAGTTCCTGTTTTTTCCTATTTTATTGTTTCACGGAAAAACTATATCAAACGAAGTCCAAACGTGAAAAAAAATTACGGTGATTTTTTATGGACCAGAAGACACCCAGGAAGCTTTGGGAGGAGGCCAGAAGACGTACGAGAGAGCCACAAACTCACATGGCACACCCCTGGGGGGCGCGCCACTTGATCTTGTGGGCCCCTCGTAAACCCCCCTGACCTAACTCCACTTCTATAAATTCCCTGAAATCCCAAAAAAAACAGAGAGCCACCCGAAACAATTTTTCCGCCGCCGCAAGCCTCTGTTCTTCTGCGATCCCATCTGGAGGCCTTTTCCGGTACTCTGCCGGAGGCGGAATCGATCACGGAGGTCTTCTACATCAACCTTGCCGCACCTGCGATGATGTGTGAGTAGTCCACCACAAACCTACGGGTCGATAGTGATTCGCTAGATGGCTTTCTCTCTCTCTCTTTGATCTTCAATACAATGTTCTCCTTGGAGATCGATCTGATATAATCTTCATTTGCGGTGTGTTTGTTGGGATCCGATGAATTGTGGGTTTATGATCATATTATTCACTAAAAGTAAATGAGTTATATTCTGAACTTTATTATGTATGATTATTATAGCTATGCAATGCTTTCCGATCTATGAGTTTTCTTTGGCCAAGTTGACGATTAGGTCTTCGGTGGAAGTGGTGCATAGTAGTAGGTTCAATCTTGCGGTGTCCTCACCTAGTGATAGAAGGGGTAGCGAGGCACGTATTTGTATTGTTGCTACTAAGGGGAAAAGGACGGGGTTTAATCATATTGATTGGTTTTATTCTATCTACATGTCATCTTTCTTAAAGCATTACTCTGTTCATCATGAACTTAATACCATAGATGCAGGCAGGAGTCGGTCGATTGGTGGAGTAATAGTAGTAGATGCAGGCAGGAGTCGGTCTACTTGTCATGGACGTAATGCCTATATACATGATTATGCCATGAATAACGTCATAACTATGCGCTTTTCTATCAATTGCCCAACAGTAATTTGTCTACCCACCGTATGCTATTTTTATGAGAGAGATACCTCTAGTGAAAACTATGGACCCCGGGTCTATTTTAATCATGTTACAAAAAACAAAAATACCTTGCTGTAATTTCTTTACTTTTTATTTACTTTTCAATTTATCTATCTACCACTACCAGATTTAATCCTTGCAATTAACGAGTACAAGGGGATTGACAACCCTCTTGCCCGCGTTGGGTGCAAGTATTTGCTCTTGTGTGTGTAGGTACTGTTAACGGGTGTTTGCGTGGTTCTCCTATTGGTTCGATAACCTTGGTTCTCTACTGAGGGAAATACTTATCCGCTACTATATTGCTTCATCCTTCCTCTTCGGGGAAAATCCCAATGCAGCTCACAAGCAGTAGTTACATTCATCCTCGCATAGGAAATGGACTCAATGTCATATGTGGGGGTCACTCATCTCACTCATGTAGTGGTGGCTCTCCTCACATGGAAATTGGGGTCCTCATCATATGTGGGTGCCGGAGGGATGTAGGTGCTAACATCTCCATACTCAACTCCTTTCGTCGCCTTGGTTGAAGGGATAGTCCCATGCTCAACCTCCTCATCCATAACGCCTCCAAAGATGAAAGCCGTAGGATGTGGCGAAACATCACTCTCCTCCGAGACCGAAGGGAAGATGATGTAGGGTGGAACCCTAGATGAAGATCTTTTCACACTTGGAGGTGGGGAAAGGAGCAAATCATGAGAAGAACACACAAAAACACTCAATCAACAATCCAATCACACATGCACTAAATCCACATACACATAGAGGGATACAAAGGTCCAAATCCAACACAAGAGGGTAAATAGGTAGCTAGTTCATCTCAATCCAAGAGGAGTTGAGGTCTTGATATCCAAGAGGATCTTCCCTAGAAGGGGTCTTGAATCCACTAGGGGATCTTCTCACATGAAGGCCTTGATCTCCATGGGAGAGTGGTAGTGGATGAGCAAAACTCAATCTCAAATGAGCGAAACCTTTGCTAACCGTAGCTAGGAGGAGGAGAGGGTCTATATATAGTGTTCCACGAGATAAGGAGGGGGAGAGGGGATACATGGGCCTCAGGCCCGGTTATGCATGCGCAGGTGCCGGACATCCGGGATGGGGGCCGGATGTCCGGGGCTTCGATGGGGTGCCGGATGTCTGGGCTTTAGGCCAAATGTCTGGCCTAGATGCTGGTCGCCGTACTGATGCCTCAGGCCGGATTTCCAGGGATTGTGCCGGATGTCCGGACTGGGGCTGGATGTCCGACTCCTGGAGCTTTGCAGCGGCTGCCTTGCTGCTGAAGCTCGGGCCTTCAGGCGCCGGATGTCCGGGCCATGGGCCGGATGTCTGGCCGCTGTAGCATTTTAGCGGTCTCCTTCATCGTGCTTCTTCATCCGTGTATTTGGGGGCTTGGTCTTCATTCCGAGCATCTCTAACGTGGTCTTCTTCATACCTAAGCATGCATAGCAATTCCGATTGAGGTAGTCGTCATGTCTCACGTGATTCATACGGAAGCTCGTTAAGGAGAGATGTCACCTCGATCTCGATAGCTCTTGCACGTGCTCGTGTCATTGGTCCACTTGGTGCTTGGGGAGACGAAGGTAGGTCCATGGGGATGACCGTAGGATGCTCCGCATCATCTCCCCCCTTGGGAAAGATCTGTCCTCGGATTGAAAACCTCATCACCATGGAAGGGAGATAGGTCCTTGACGTTGAAGATGTCGCTCATGTTGTACTTGTTACGTGGAAGGTCGATCTTGTCGGCATTGTTGTTGTAGCATGCTGGCACCATGAAAGGTCCATCGGCTCGAGGTAGAAGCTTGGACTTGCATTTGTTGGGGAAGTGTTCTTTACGTAGGTGTAGCCACACAAGATCACCGGGGTTAAACACCATGGGGTGTTTGTTGAGGTTGAGCTTGGTCATGAGTCGTTGTACTTGGCGCTCGATCGTGTGCCTTGTATCTTCATGCACCTTCTTGAGGTATGTTGCTCGTGCGCTCGTGTCCATGTTGATGCGCTCTTGTAGTGGTAGCGGTAGAATGCCCAATGGGGACAATGGGTTGAAGCCATAGACGACCTTGAAGGGGGACTTGCCGGTTGTTGAATGTCGTGCTCGATTGTAGGCGTACTCGGTGATGGGCAAACATTCCTCCCACACCTTGATGTTCTTCTTGATCAACACGCGGAGGAGTGTAGAGAGTGGCCGATTGGTGACCTCCGTTTGGCCGTCGGTTTGTGGATGATATGCCGAAGAGAATAGTAGCTTGATTATGAGCTTGGTGCATAGTGTCTTCCAAAAGTAGCTCAAGAACTTGACATCGCGGTCCGACACAATCATCTTGGGTACTCCATGCAATCGCAAGATTTCCCTACAAAAGATATTTGCAACATGTGAAGCATAGTCTATCTTGTTGCATGGCATAAAATGTGCCATCTTAGAGAAACGGTCTACAACAAGAAATACAGAATCTTTGCCATTTTGAGTTCTAGGCAAACCAAGCACAAAGTCCATACTAATATCTTCCCATGGGTGATATGGAATAGGAAGTGGCATATGTAGACCATGAGATTGAGCTTTAGACTTAGCTTTGCGACATGTTGAGCACCGGTTGGTGTAGCGTGCAACGTCACGAAACATCTTTGGCCAATGGTACTTGTTGGAGAGCATGGCAAATGTCTTGTCACGGCCGAAGTGTCCCATAAGTCCTCCACCGTGAGCCTCTTGCAAAAGCATCCAATGAAGAGAAGACTCGGGAATACAAAGTTTGTTAGCCTGCATAAGATAGCCATCTTTGAGATAATATTTCTCCCAATAAGTGTTAGCTTGACATTTGGCATAAGGAATCGCAAACGAAAGATCATGCGCATATAAATATTTAATGTCCTCAAAGTCTATGACATTCAATTCAAGTTGAGTAAATAACATGCACTTGCGGGAAAGAGCATCCGCTACTACATTCTCTTTACCCTTAATGTACTTAATGACATAAGGAAAAGACTCAATGAATTCACTCCATTTGGCATGCCTTTTATTCAACTTGGTTTGACCTTTAAGGTACTTTAGCATCTCATGATCGGTATGTATGACGAATTCTCGTGGTCGAAGATAATGCTCCCAAACATGCAAGACTCTCACCAAAGCATATAACTCTTTGTCATAGATGGGATAATTAAGTTGTGCGCCGGAAAGCTTCTCGCTAAAGTATGCAATGGGTCGCTTTTCTTGCATTGACACGCCACCTATGCCATTACCACTAGCGTCGCAATGCAGTTCAGAAGTTTTATCAAAATTGGGTAAGGCAAATAATGGAGCATGAGTAAGCAAGGTTTTAAGTTCATTAAATGCAGCATCTTGGGAGGGTCCCCAATCAAATGGTGCATTCTTCTTACTCAAGGCATGTAAAGGTGATGCAATAGTGCTAAAATCCTTAAGGAAACGTCGATAGAAACCGGCTAGGCCAAGGAAGCTATGCACTTATTGCAAATTAGTTGGTTGTGGCCAAGTTTTAATAGCAACAATCTTAGACTCGTCGACTTGAACACCCTTCGAGGAGACAACAACACCCAAGAAAACAAGCTTATCTACGCCGAAAATGCACTTTTCAATGTTCCCGTAGAGGCTCTCGTCCCTAAGAACTTGTAAGACGTCTCTAAGGTGCTTCACATGGTCGTCAAGAGATTGGCTAAAAACAAGGATGTCATCAAAGTATACCACAACACAAATGCCAATGTATTTGTGGAGAACATAATGCATGACATGCATGAAAGTGCTAGTGTCGGGGCGCGTGTGCAGAACACACGTGTGACACCATGGACGAAAGACGTCCTCCTGCTAGTTAGGAATTGGGGCACGAAGGCACGGACCTACACTACCAAATCATGCACAGTAGACATGGTGGTTTACCCAGGTTTGGGCCGCATGGTGCGTAATACCCTACTCCTGCTTTTTGTGTGTGTTTATGGGTGGATTTGAGCTACCAAACCTTCCCGGGAATGGCGAGGACAACGTAACCCTACTGGCGTTCTACCAAGTGTCCAACTTCTTGTGTTGGCTTTTCTTTCTCCTTTTTCCCCCTTCCCCATTTCCTCTTGGCCTGGTCCTCCTTTTATACTTCAAGGGGTACCACAGGTGACTTCGAGGCTAAGGAAAGTGATCCTCATCCGACCAGGTAGGTCGATGCATTAAATGCGCGATGAGGTGTCATCGCTTTCTGTCTTCCGGGAACGGACCCTTGTCTTGTCACAACCGACTTAGGTGCCACCTGCCCGAGGCATGACACGTCTCAGCATAGGTGGGCACCATGCGGCGGCGTGGGTCAGTGAGTCACCCCTTGTGTCTTGTCCATCGTCCGGCGTGCCTGCCCACCGGCTGCGTGGCACGAGAGCCCTGCGAGCGCAGAACTGATGTGCCACGCATAGGTGAGGCGGTAGCTTGCTGTTGAAGGCTGGCTGAGTGCACGCCAGCTGTGGATAGCCATTGTCGGGTGAAGTAGATCCCGGGTTTTGGCCATCCATCATTGCCGAATGTCTTGATGAGCTAGACTCATGGGCATCAGAGGGGTGTGCAGACCTCTTGGTACGAAGATTTGCATGCCACCACCGAGCCCTCATCTTGCTTGTTGTATCTTCTTGTTGGTCTTCTACTTCACAAAGATCTGCATGCCACCACCATGGGGGTCAGTAGCACCCACCAGCGCAGAAAGCGTAGAGCCACCGAATACGCTTTCGGTTTAAACAGAAAAAAATTAAAACGCTGACGGGTGGGCCCCACCCGTCAGGTTAGAAATTCAAACGCGCTCGCGCGCGTGCACAGAGGAGGTGCGGCGATCACCGGCGACGATCGCCGGGGTTTCAGCAGGCGGCGATGGTCGGGACGTGCTGAGGGCGGGATTCCGCGTCGGTGGGTGGTGGTGGTGGTTGCCAGCGAGCACCGGAGCGACGGCGAGGTCAACTCCGGTGGACGGCGGCGTCGGGTGAAGTTGGATCTCGTCTTGGAGGGATCCGGACGTGGAATTGAAGTGTGGGATGGACGAGTGGGTACACGAGAGGGCTACTGGTGTAGTTTGGAGGGTGGAGATGGCCTAACGGCGACGTGGTGCTCGGGATGGCAGAGGCGGATCGGGCGGCAGGATTTGGAGAAGAAGACCTCCCCGAGGTCGGGGAGGCATGCGGGAGGTCGATTGGGAAGGCGTAGGGGTGGTGGATGCTTAGAACGAAGCTCGGGGATCCTTTATATAGGCGAGTCGAGGAGGTCAGTGGCGGAGCGGATCACGCCAGAGTAAATCCGGCCGATGAGGTAGTTAGGGACGGTGGCGAGGTTGGTGAGGGATTAGTGAGATGAGAGGAGTCTTCTGGTAGCGCCAGCACGGTCAACCACCTCGTCCCGCTGCCTTATCCACGACAGGAACCCGTACGACCATGGCGGCCGTGCCCGTCTCCGGCGAGTGCCAGGCGGGGCGGGGACGGTGTGGACGGCGCGCGAAGCTGCAGAGGGAGGCGACGTGTGGAGAGGAGGTAGGCAAGGGGGCAGTGGGGTGAGTGAAGACGGCAGGAGGCCGTGTCAGTCCACTCGGCCGCCGCGGCCGAGGACAGTGGCCGTTGCACCGGCCGGCCACTGTGCTGTCGGCGGCTAGCGACTGACCAGAGGGTCCCCGGCAGCTCATTTAAGATCAGAGGAGGCGTGGATGAGGAGGAGATGGGGTGGAGTGCAGTGCACGGCGCCGAACTCCCCTGTTCTCTGAACTTCCGCATTTCTCTGAATTTTTCGACAGTGCTACAGTGTGCACATGAGGTGTTCGATAGAATGCTAGATGGCTCTAGGTATTTTAGGAATTTTTGTGGTGATGTGTTGATGCATAAAAGAGAGGCTGGCAAAGTTTCAGAATTTTTAGAGCAATAAAAATTAGGTTTTGATCAGGGGGAATGAATCTGGTCCAAATTTGAATTGAGTGAAATTTGAAAATTTTGAACTATGGAATAGGATGTTTTTGGTGAAATGGAGTGTGGGTACTGTCAAGTAGCTAGGATAATTTTTGTGGGTGCAGAAGAGTTGGGAAAAATATAGCTCCTTTGTAAATCAAAGAAACTAGGAATAATTGAAATTCCAACTTTGGAATTTATTAAATATAAGAAAAATATTTTTTGTGGAGAGGAGAGGTATTGGATACTATCCTAGGGTGTGAGGATGACTTGAATGAGAATTTAGAAGTGGTAGAATAATTTTGTGAGAATTTTATAAGTGCTAGAAAATAATGAAATGGGCTATTTCATTGGAATAATTTTAATTATTCAAAAACTTTTCTAAAGGAAAATATTTGTGATCCTCCAAAAATAAATACTCAAGTAATAAACCATCAATTAAAATCATTTAAAAAAATTTGAAACCCAATTGAAAATTTAGAAGGGATTTTCAAAACAGGATAAAGAGAGAAAAAGGCCATGGTGATCCAAAAAAAATTTATTTTGGATAAAAGATTTTAAAATTCAAAGAAAAAATATTTTGGGGGTGTTACAATCGGCTCCTGCATGGTTCACGTGGTCGTCGTCGAGGCAGCTCTGGCAGCACGAAGTAAGAGGCACACGGCCTAGTGCCCGACGGCAAACGGACTGCAGCTCGGGCATTTGGGAGTAGGCCGTCGGTGAATCTGGTGCGGTGGGGGGCATGGAGGAGGGGCTGAGGTTTCGCAGCAGGGGAGAAGGTGATTTGGCGCCCACGGTGTATGAATGGGGAATTGGGAGGGGGAACCATGTCTTACGGACGCATTTGTCTGAAATGTGGGGGAAGTTACAATTCTACCCCTGTCTTTTGGTTTGTGGGCTTGGGTCTGAGTCTTGAGGGTCGGGGATAGTAGGGTAACTTTGCTTCTCCCAAATAATGGGCGCCAGCGATTTCGGGCGAGGAGGGCATGCTTTGAAATAGTGGGCGCGAGCGATTTCGGCCAAGGAGAGGGTGTTTTGCCGCCCATGGTTTATGAATTATTCGGCGCCTGTCATTTCGGCCGATGAGTGGGCGCGCTTGGATGAAGTTACAAACCTACCCTCGGTATACAACGGACCAATTGATGTGGGTCCCAGATAGGCTGGTAATTTCACATCGCCCGTTTATTTGCTCGGGCGAATTCCACTGACCAGAGGGTGTTTTAGCGGTTCGTTCAAATTTTGGGAGAACAAGCATCCACGTCTACCATACCAAGTCGATCCGAATCAAATTTAGAAATATTAGTTCTATAGTGTCACATCTTGCCACTTCTTGTTTAGATGGTGAGATGATGCTCGGGACTAATGTGTTTTTACATGCTCGTTGCTACCGATTAATTTGACAAATAGTTGACCCACTCAAAAACGGGAATCAAACCAGAAATGAAATAGCTCAATTCAATGAAATAGCTCTTTGACCTGGTCAAAATTGTGGACTAAATCCAAAATTGAACACATCGATTGAATAGCATGATGTATTCCGATAGTACTCCATGAACATGCTCAAAGTCAAATTAATGAACCTCATACGCATATCTCTGTTCATGTGTAAATTGCAAACACCATGTTCTCTAATTCAAACATTTGAATACAATTTTATACTGAATCATGGTTTATATCAGTCTTCGATGCAAAAATGCGACCTCTCCCCTCTCCCGCACTCCCGTTCTCTCTCTAGCTGACACTCTTTGTTTCTATCGCGTGTGTACGAACACAAGCCTTATCGGTCTCTCTCTCTCTCTAGATCTTTCAAGTTCACATGCACACTATGTATAAGTCTCCCTCGCACACAATGTATGACTCTCTGGTCTAAGCTAAATAGCTTGGGTGCACTCATAGTACACACACCAAGTCTCTCGCTCGTTGTCCATAACTCTCCCGCGCACCACTCTGCCGTCTCCCGGGTCTTCTCTCTCTCAAACATAAATCTCCCTAGGTCACACATACACATATCTCACTCGCACTAGATAGACCCATCTAACACTCTCTCTTCCTCATTCTCTCTCTACCTCTCACACGCGCACACACACACACACACAATCTCCCCCTAGCTAAGCACTAGTATCTCTCACTCCATCATAGGCACACGCACTCCCCCCTAGGTATGACTATCTCTCACTCTCCATCAGGAAGACGCGCATTGTCTCTTTTGCTCCCTAGGTCTATCCCGATCTCTCTCGGGGCATCTTTCTATCGCACACACACCCTTGTCTCTCGATCTCCCACCCATATAGTCCCCTCATGATCTCGAGGGGATCTCTCTATCACAAACACACCCTCTCTCCCTCACCATGCCTCCATTTTCTCCATACGTCCCTCTCGACCTCTGTCCCTTGTTTGCCAGACCACTCTTGGACACGTGCTATAGGGGTCTTTCTCTCCGTTGAAAAAAACCACACAATATATCTCCGTGTATCTCCTCACCTCGCTTTCTCTCTCGGAGATGCATGCATGATATTTTTTTCATAAGACACACACACTTTCTCTCTAATTTATCGTGTGTTGTCCCTTTCTCTTTCACACACACACTCTTTTTGCACACTCACTTTTTCTCCTTCACACACACTTGATCTCTCTCTAGTTATGTACTCTCTCCGGTCCATAGCATATTGATTTTTTGAAAAGTCAAAACTCACAAAGTTTGACCAGGAATGTGGAGAAAAACATTTACATCTAGAACGGGAAACATATATATATCATTAGATTCATCACAAGATGTAGTATCATATTATATATACATCTTTGGTATTGTAGATATAAATTATTTCCTTTGTAAACTTTGTCAAAGTTTCCAAAGTTTGACTTTTCAAAAATTTATAGGCACTACATTATCGAATGGAGGGAGTATCTCTTTCTCTCTCAACTCTCTCACGCACCACTCCGCCGTTTCGGGGCTCTTCTCTCTCTATTTCAAACTTTCTATCTCCCTAGGTCACACATACACATATCTTGCTCGCATTAGATAGACCCATCTAACACTCTCTCTCCCTCGTTCTCTCTCTATCTAACACGCACGCACATGCCCCCCCCCCTAAGTACAATTATCTCTCACTCCATCACACGCATATGCACTTCCCCTTAGGTATGACCATCTCTCACTCTCCATCACAAACACACACATTGTCTCCTTCCCTTCCTAGCTAAGTCTATCTCGGTCTCTTTCGGGGTATCTTTCTATCGCATACACACCTTGTCTCTCAATCTCCCACCCATATAGTCCCCTCACGATCTCGAGGGGATCTCTCTATCACAAACACACCCTCTCCCCCCCCCCCCAATGCCTCAATTGTATCCATACGTCTCTCTCGACCTCTCTCCCTTGTTTGCTAAATTTCTCTTCGCCACGTGCTAGGGGTCTCTCTCTCTCTGTTGCAAACAACCACACAATATATCTCCGTGTATCTCCTCACCTCGCTTTCTCTCTCGGAGATGCATGCGTGATATTTTTTCATAAGACACACACACTTTCTCTCTAATTTATCGTGTGTTGTCCCTTTCTCTTTCACACACACTCTCTCTTTTTGCACACTCACTCTTTCTCCTTCACACACACTTGATCTCTCTCTAGTTATGTACTCTCTCCGGTCCATAGCATATATACATTTATTCAAAAGTCAAACCTCACAAAGTTTGACCAGGTATATGTGGAGAAAAACATTTACATCTGGAAGGACAAACATACATCATTATATTCATCACAAGATGTAGTTTCATATCATATATCTTTGGTATTGTAGATATCAGTAATTTTCTCTATAAACTTGGTCAAAGTTTCAAACGTATGACTTTTCAAAAAATTATAGGCACTACATTATCGAATGGAGTGAGTATCTCTTTCTCTATCTCTACCTCTCACGGGCCTCCCCTCTCACTCGATCTCTCTTTACCGAGGGATTATACGGTCACTGGCTCAGCGTATAGCTCTGTATATTGTCTAGTTGACCGGTCAACCAGTCTACACGGTGCCTTGTCAGCTCATGTTCTCTATGGGTGTGCGGGCCCATGTGGTAGTGGGTGAAATTAAACAAACTAGAGGCCCATCTGCCACGGTGTGAAATAAACAAACTATAAACCACTTGCGGTAGAACCCCGCACGCTACTAAATTGAGTGAAAACTTCTTCCTCGTTAAAAGAGTACTGTAGTACTCCCTCCGTTTCTTTTTAGTCTGCATATAAAATTTTGTCAAAGTCAAACTTCATAAACTTTGACTAACTTTATAGGAGAATATCAACATTCACAGTATGAAATCAATATATTTAGATGCATCTTGAAATTAATTTTCATAGCATACAGCTTTAGTATTGTAAATGTTGATATCTTTTGATATAAAGTTGGTCAAACTTTGCATAGTTAGACTTTGACCAAATTTTATATGCGGACTAAAAAGAAACGGAGGGAGTACTATATTAACACCTTCTTAGACGCCACCACGGACACACACTACGACAACGCACATACACCACTGCGCGGCATGCACGCAAGGACGCACTCGTGCACACCCAGCACACAATACACACCAGCACACGTGTACACCGGTGTCGCCGTCGGCTGAGATGGAGGATGAGGCGGCCAACAAGCGGAGGCGGCTTGAGCCAGAACCACATCCGGCGAGCCTGGACTTCATCAGCAGCCTCCCCGATGACATGCTGCTCGTCATCATCACCCTCCTCCCTACCAAATCTGGCGTGCGGACCACACTGCTCTCCCGGCGGTGGTGCCCCCTCTGGCGTTGCGTACCCCTCAACCTCACCGTCGACAGCTGCCTCTGCGATGGGAATTGCAAACACATGGCCGCAGTCTCCAAGATCCTTGCATCGCACCCTGGGCCAGCCAGACGGCTTGACATCCGCATGTTCAGTACCAACTGCAATGTCCAAGCCAAGTTCGATGAGTGGTTCTTATCCCCCGCCCTAGATCAGCTCGAGGAGCTTAGTTTCGAAGGTGGACAATGTCGCTCTCTGCCGCCGTCCGCGCTCCGCCTCGCGCCAACGCTGCGCCGCGCCAGGTTCAGCTCCTGCTATTTTCCCCAGATTAATGCCGCGCCCGCTCTTCTTCTCCCTCAACTCAAGCAGCTCAGCCTCTTCGACATTGTTATCTCGAAGGAGGCTATGGAGCGGCTGCTCCGCGGCTGTACAGCGCTCGAGTACCTTTGTCTTCAATAGATCCACGGGTTCATTAGCCTCCACATCGCCTCGACGAATCTCTGATGGATTTATGTGTCTTGCTGGCCCCGCAACAGGACATTACTTGGGAAGAAATCAGTTGAGAATGCGTCTTTCCTTGAGAGATTGCTTGTATCTGATCTAGAAGGTCCAACAAAAATCAGGGTCATTGACGCGCCAAAATTGACAGCGTTGGCCTACTCGTCTGCCAAATTCTCCGAACTTGTTATTGGATCCATAACTGTTCAGGTACAACACTCTTGTTCTTCTCCTTCTTCTTCTTGAAATTCACATTTTAATTATTGTTCTTGATGTATGTTCGACTGTCATCCGGAAAATGATTCCCACAAGCTTGACCCAGTCTGTGCGCACAGTGAAGATTTTGGCAATAAAATCTATCGGCCCCAATCTGGATCAAGTTGTTGGATTCCTTAGATGCTTTCCGTGCACGGAGAAGCTACTAATCGAGGTGAAACTCCTTTCCTATTAAATGTGAACCACAATGGAGCTCAATTTTTTCGTAATTTTTCCCAAGTTACAATGACAAATGTAGTGTTCAAAACTGCATCTAGGCACTATACTGAAAGAAATGTTTTTAGTATTTTTTCTCACGTGATCACCTGCATCGTTTTTTTGTTGTTGTAGCCAAGGCTAGTCATAGTGGGAAGTAACTTGTTATCCTAAGTGCAAGCACTACCTCCGTCCTAGTTTACTAGTCCCCTTCATATTTTGGAGTATCAAATTTTGACCATAGATTTAACTAACAAAATGTTAATGCATGTCACTAAAAATTATATCGTTGGATTCGTATTTGAACATAATTTCCAATGGTATATTTTTTTGTGACATGCATTGACATTTTGTTAGGTAAAATAGTGGGCTATACGCCCGCTTACATGGCATTTTCACCTATGTGGAGGAGAGAGACAAGCAAAAAAGGAGGGAGTGGGCTCTAAGAGCATCCACAGGCAAGTTTGCCTCTAACCTGGGACCCACTGACCTGCCATTAAGCTTATATGAAAGCTTCGCAGTGTGCTGCCTCTAGTATAGTTTTTTGGACCCACAACTGAATAAAATGTAGTACTAGTACTAGAATACTCATCCAATGGCAAATTAGAGGCAAGTATAGAGGCAACAAATGCTCACACTATGGCCAACCTCTGCACGTGCTCCTAGGTAAAATGAGTAAATGAGAGGAAAGAGAAAAAGAGAGAGTGAAAATTATCACTAGCCTTAGAGCCAACCCTATTGTATGAGCGAATGATATTGGTAGCTCTTGATGACACGGCAATGTTATACTGTATAGCCAGCTACTCTAAGAGCAAGTACAATAAGGTGATGTAGGCCGGCTGTAAGACTTTAAATAATATATTTTTGCTAAGTTGGATGAGAGAGAAGAGGAGAGAGAAGAGAAGCGGACTACAAACTTACAGCCGGCTGTAGCACGAGCTCCAACACACTTTGTGAGAGAAACATGTGGGCCATATACAGGTTCTTGTTTCTGAAGGCAAGTGTGCTCAAGGTAATGAGGTTTGGCGTTCTCTGGCGCAACAATGAATGGTGTGTTGATCACCGCAAGCGTCTAAAGCTGAATGAGAAAGGCTCTGCAGAAGCTCAATTTGTTTTTGAAAGATCAAGTGACGAGAGATGCACAAGTTTATTTGCCGATTAGTGACTTGTCAGGGTCGGTGGATTTTAGTTTGTATGATAATGCTGCTGTTGGTATTTCCAACAGCTGCGTCCACCTAAAGTAACGAAACTTCTTACGTAAACTTCCTAATAATTCCATTCGTAGGTGCAACATTACTCCTAGCATTTGTAATATAAGTTTGAACCTTGTAAAATTACGACTATCCAGCACGTGGTACTACGTTACGATTAATATTTGCATGTATAGGTGCACACGGTGAGGCTGACTTTGGTAACCCGAACACACCGCCTGCACTTGTCACTTCACTGTGAGGAGCAACACGTAATAATTTGACAAATAGTACTACTACAACCACCGTCTGGATTTAGTAGTACTACCACCTCCGTTTGGATTTAGTATTTGACTAGCATGTCACAAAAAAATATACTACTACTCCCTCCGTAAATAATACATGGAGTATTGTTTTATTCGTATTTGAGTGTAGTTTCCGATGATATTATACACTCCCTTCCGGTTGAGGGCTCAAATATGAAATCTCATCAACCACACTAGTATTTGCACCGCATTCGCCCTGCATTAATTGCGGCAGCTTCCAACATAATTGCACGTAGAATTTACCTCAATCTCCTCATAACTATGTGCGCATGCAGCGAGACAGGGAGCAGTGCGTGCATGCGGAGCGGGATTTGAGGCAGCAGCAGGCATGCCATAGTATTCAAACGCAAGGGCAATTTTGTCCAGAAAAAACACACTGAGTCTTCCCTTGGTATGCGCGCTCGACCTTAGGCACAGAGAAAAAAGGACCGGAGGGAGTAGTAAGGACCAAGGAGTAGATAGCCAACGCACACGTGAATGCAAACGCAGTCTACACTTCTCATATAAAGGCTCCCCACCAGTCCAATCCATCAACGAAATCCTACGCACCCTAACCAAGGGCAAGAGTGATCACTCCAATTGCAAGATCAACTGACCAGAAGCTTGAGCCATGGAGGCGATGAGCGCGAGCATGAGCCGGCTGTGCCAGATGGTCCACGACGCCGGCCTGCGGCCCGACACCGAGGAATGTCTCCAGGTCGTGCTTGAGGCCGCCAGGGCGACAGGACAAGGGGACGACAGCTTCGTCCCCTTGTTCGACGAGGCCCTCGTCGGCTTCCTCGACAAGTTCACCATCGTCAAGAAGCTCGCGGACGACCTTGACGTACGCCTCCAGCCCACGCAGCCAGGCTCTACGATGCCCGCCACCCTCACCGGGCTCTATGGTGACAACCTCTTCGACGCACTGGTGGCCCTGCGACTGCCCGCCGTCGCGCCGGAGAATGTCCACCTCGAGATCGCGCTCGCCGCGCTGCGCCTCGCCCAGCAAGACACCATCGACATAATCACCCAGGTCTACGAGGAAATCGTCCACAAGGACCACTACGTGCCAGAGCAGGACGATAGGACGGTGGCCTTCTTGGACCGCAGAGCAACCTTGGACGGCATTGTTCAGAAGCACGTTGACCTCGCCGCCAACGCCGCTACTCCTCACCCGTCGGTTGGTGGCCTGGCGCACTAGGGCGAGAGGATATCGTTTATGGATCCGTATGCATATTAACATTGACGTGTAAATTATGGGCTAACATACGTACTAGAGAATATATATATAGCTCGTTGCAATGCTCGGGCAATTATCTATTGTGCTAGAAAATATTTGGCCGTGTGGCACCACCCACTCTGATAAACGACTCAGGAGGGAGGGAGGATTCATCGGTCTTGCGTCCCACAAGTAGTACGTGCAAAAGCTTGGCTCTACGTGCAATAAATCCTTGCTCACCTTATATTGGTCAGACTATTTTAGTATTAGTTAGATTAAGGGCCAAAATATGACAGAAAATGTAAGGGGGACTAGTAAATTAGTACGGTTCCCGATACGACTTGAATGCAAATAAAGTAGAGGGTAGCGGCTCCTGATGAACGGCCATTGATGTTTATCGTCGCATGCTGAGGGAAGTAGTAGTACTACTAAATGGGAGAAGCGGCATGCAGCCAGCAACCCAGCACCATGGGCGTGTTTGGTTGGGTCGCTCGCAAGTTTCATTTGGCCTCGTGTAACCACCATTGCATCGCGTCGTCGTGGCCTTGATTCTTACTGTATTGCATTCTCATTCCAGCTGATAAAGAAGTGTGTGATCCCTTGCTCACGTTTTGCATGATGGCTTATAATAAGTGTTACACTTCACAACTTCAAAACTTCACAACTTCAAAACGAGAAATTGGAACACGTACAGTGCCGTTCGCGTCGCACCCCAGACGGTCATTCCAGCCTGCCTCTCAATGCACAGTGGCTAGGCATATCACTTACATGTGGGATCGCATGCAAGGAAAGCGATGATGGCCGAAATTGGCAAAACCAAATGTTACAACTTACAAGTTCAAAAGGAAAAGCCTGCGGTGTTCGCTTCGCACCCCCACACGGATGGTGTGGCACGGCGCTCAAGGGGGAACGCGTGATGTCTTGCATTTTCACTTACAAGTGGGACCGCAGTTGAGCAAACCGACTATCGGCAAACCCCCACCCCGCCCGCCGCGCGATGGCTGAGTTAGAGAAACGAGGAGGGAGAAGAGATAGTTGTAACACGGACTCCAAGAAATATAGTGTTAGATGGGACTCATGGTGGTGGCGTGTGCCGTACTTCTGGACGTGAATGCCTATTCTGGCCCATGCCACCCCACTAGATCGAGGTGCTGGTTACATAGAGCGAGGTGCGGTACCACTAATAGTAGTACTAGTTTTATTAACATATGGCCCAGCTCACACTGTTGCCAAAATTCCTGGAGTCCGTGCTCGGCCCTCCTCTCTCTCTCCTCTCTCTCTCTCTCTCTCCTCAGCCAGCTAGCAGACGCGCGGAATGTTCCCATCGTCGGTTTGCTCACATTCGGTCCCACATGTCAGTGACAACCCAAGACGACGCACATTCGCTGGGTGAGCGGTGTGCCTGACCCACCCTGTGCGGTGCGACGCGTACGCGACAGGCTGGAGGTTTAGGAAGATGATCCCGCCGTCCATTTTTCATCCAACGGCCCAAGCCAAATTAACTGGCCACAAAAAAATATTCAGGCGACTGTCATCTAGCCACACCCCTTGTTTCCAAAGGAAAATATCCATGCACTCCATTTTTTGGCAGGTATACTAGAATATATATATATATATAACCTGTTGCAATGCACTGACAATTATGTATGGCGGTAAAAAATATTTTGCCGCATCGCAGCACACAGTCTGAGAAGTGACTCGAAAACCATTCATAAATTAAGTAAGTTTATAATATGCATATGCAAAATATGCCATTTATTACATACAACAAGTCAGCAACGCACAACCACAACGAGGATACATTCTAAATACTAAAGTTTTTATCACACAACAAATAACAAGCAATGAAATGAACTTTAGTTCAACCAAGCCTCGGCCTTGGAAGCGCTTGCTTTGAACTAGAAGTGAACCTCTGGGTAGGGCCCGCTATTGTCAACATCGAGACCAACGCACCCACCATCCAGGCTGAAGCGGCCTATATTAGGAGTATGGAAATTGTGATAGCCAGCGTAGGGAATTATACCAATGTGCGAGGTATACATACAATTGCTTCTCATAAATGGTAACGTTGTGCCAACAGTAGCCGGATCGCCTTTCACCATAATTGGATAGTTTAGTCCAAGGAAAAGCGAGTATTCTCCAAGACTATCAATATTGAACCAGGGAGAAGGTTCTGGTGCTAGCACACTAGTATCCATTCCGAATACCCTGAACCGGATGTTGGAACAGGTCCGGAGACGACTGCGACCATGGTAGACAACACCTGCTTCCTCTGTAACATCATCAGTGCCCTGTATACAGCCAAGAAGATGTGATCCATCGGAATAAGTAGCTAGCCGCCACTGAGTAGGTAGGTACTGCGCGTCTTCATGCTCGTGATCATCACCATCGTCATCTCCCCCTTAATTGGTTATAAAAGTTTCCAAGTATCCGTGGGGGGATGTTGATAGGACCTTGGAAACACAAGAAGGTTAATTAGTACGGGACCCCGCAAAAAAAAGGTTAATTAGTACGGGGATAACTGGCATGCATGGTGAATGAAACAATTATAATTACGGTGGAAGACAAACAACGTACCGAAACAATCAGGATCCCATGCAAAAACAGTGCCAGAAGTGGTGGCAGCAAACACAAGACGATCGTATTGAATTGCATCACAGTACACATGCGTGCCCAGAAACTGGTTTTCAAGCAATGCCCATCAAGGCACAGAAGTAAGGATGGCAACAAGCTTGTCGAAGATAGCGACAACACAATAGTTCCTATAATTCCAAGAGCGATTGGGAACTCAACAAATTGCTATCTTCTGTAGACGACAGTTAGCATAATCATATTTGAAAGAACGTAGATTATCGGTGTGCTCAACCTTAGGGCAGTCTGAGATTTTTGGAAGTGGAATCCGGTGACGAGTGTACACATTCACAAGCTCCCACTCGCAGTTATACCCAATATAAACAACCCAATCTTCATTTGCGCCTGCCCAGGCCTTATGCTGAAGCGCTGGTATCTTAACATCACACAGATCATGAGTGTCAAGCGGCATCAACTTGCACAAGGTGAGCCTTCCGTCGTCCCCGCGCCAGCGAGCAGGGTCATGGCGAAGAAGATAGGGGAGATCAAACTGCTCTTGAAACCTTGGGTTGTTTGTAATGATCTTATTTGTTGAGTCGAGAATGTTCTTGAACGAACCTGCCATGCTAGCCGCAGTGATGAGATCGCACCGATCAATGATTTCCTCCACCGTGTCATCTGTCAGATTGGGGCAAGAATAACGGGGTCGGGTTCTGCTACTTCCCTCCATCGAGAAGACGAACAATGGCAGAAGGAAGAGTCAAGGAAAATGGAGGGAGGAAGAGCGTGCGACAAGCAGTTCCAACTCCCAAATTGACAGGGAAAGGGGAAGAGGCGGTGGACGGTTGCCACGGTACAGGAAGAGGCGAGTGGGGAGCGGACGGTTGCACGGTATAGGAAGAGGCGACCCGGCCTACATAGATGTCCGTTCGGAAATTATACAAAAGGACTCGTCGTCTTCTCACTGACATGTTGGAACGGGACCCTCTCCAGATCTAAAAAAGACAGCGGTGGCCCAGCGCTAGCGTTTTTAATCGTTATTTATAATTTTTGAGGGAAAATCATTATTTCTATCTATCGGTCACGCCAAGGAGCATAACCAAATGTTACAACTTACAAGTTCAAAAGGACCCCCACACGGTTCGCGTCGTACCCCCTCACGGTTGGTCCGGCACGCCGCTCAAGGGGGAACGCGTGTTGTCTTGCATTTTCACTAGCAAGTGGGACCGCAGTTCAGCAAACCAACTATCGGCAAACCAACTTGTCCATGCTCCCATGATACCGGCTTCTGAGAGCCCTTGGATCTGAGATCGAACGGTCGCATGCCGAGATTCTAGACCTGTGCGTAAATATAAGATCCTAGTGGGCTTTTTTGCAAACTTGCAGGTGCTCAGCATGCAACCATTCGTTCTCAAATCCAAGGGTTTTCAAAATCCCGTATCATGGGAGCATGGGCAGCTTCGTATCACCTGAAACTCCCCCCGGCCGCCGCGCGATGGTTGAGTTAGAGAAACGAGGAGAGAGAAGAGCTAGGTGTAGCACAGAATCCAAGAAATTTGGTGTCAGATGGGACTCTTGGTGGTGGCGTGTGCCGTACTCCTAGACGTGAATGCTTGTTTTGGCCCATGCCACCCCACTATATCGAGGTGCTAGTTACGTAGAGCGAACACATTATCTCTCCAACTTGCAAAATTTCTCTAGGAGTTCGGTACCACTAGTACTAGTCTACTACTCCGTACTTTATTAATATATGGCCCACCTCACACTGTCGGCAAATTTCTTGGAGTCCGTGCTCAGCTCTCCTCTCCCTCTCTTATCAGCCAGCCAGCAGACGCGCGGAGTGTTTCCATCGTCGGTTTGCTCACATTCGGTCCCACATACTATCAGTGAAAAGTATTTTGCCGCGTCGCAGCACACACTCTGAGAAGTGACTTGAAATCCATTCATAAATTAAGTAAGTTTATCACATGCATATGCAAATATACCATTCATACTACATACAACAAGACTACAACGCACAACGACAACGAGAAAATATTGTAAATACTAAAGTTTTTCTCACACAGCACGTACAAGAAATGAAAACGACCTTCACGTCAACCAATCCTCGACGTTGGAAACGCTTGCTTTGAACCAGAAGCGAGTCTCTGACCAGGGCCCAGTGGTATTGTCAATCTTGAGACCAACGCAAGACTCACCATCCGGGCTGAAGCGCCAATATCAGGAGCAATACTTGCATTGGAGTAGTGAGCAACAACAGCAATGTCGGTGGTATAGATAGAGTTGCTTCTCATAAACGGCAAGGTTGTGCCAACAGGCGCTGGATCGCCTTTCACCATCATTGGATAGTTTAGTCCAAGGAAAAGCAAGTGTTCTCCAAGACTGTCAATATTGAACCAGGGAGAAGCTCGTGGCGCTAGCACACTAGTATCCATCCCGAAGAGCCTACAACTGAAGTTGGCATAGGTCCGTAGAGTACGACCATGCGAGACAATACTACTACCTGCTTCCTCTGTAACATTAGCAATGCCCTGTATATAGACAAGAAGAGGTGATCCATCTAAATAAATAGCTAGGTACCATCTAGTAGGTAGGTATTGCTCGTCTTCATGCTCGTGATCATCACCATCGTCATCTCCCCCTTGGTTATAAAAGTTTCCAAGTATCGGTGGCGGAATGTTGACAGGACCTTGAAAAATTTGAAGGTTAATTAGTAAAGGGATAACTCGCATGCATGGTGAATGAAATAATTTTAATTAAGGTGGAAGACAAACGTACCAAAGCAAAAAGGATCCCATGCAAAAACACTGCCACAAGTGGTGACAGCAAACACAAGACGCTCGTATTGAATTGCATCATAGTACTCACTCGTGTACAGAAACTGGTTTTTAAGCAATGTCCATCCAATCCCTCCAGGAGTAAAGACAGCAACAAGCTTGTCGAAGACAGCTACCACACAATAGTCCCTATAACTCCAAGAGCGTGTGGGAACTCGACAAATTGCTATCTTCTATAGACGATAGTCACCATGATCGTATTTGAACGTACGTAGATTATTGGTGTACTCAACCTCAGGGCAGTCTGAGCTTTTTGGAATTGGAATCCGGTGAAAAGGGTACACATTCACAAGCTCCCACTCGCAGTTGTCCCCAATATAAACAACCCAATCTCCATTTGCGCTTGCCCAATCCTTATGTTGAAGCGATGGCATCTTAACATCACACGGATCATTATCAAGTGGCATCAACTTGCACAAGGCGAGCCTTCCGTCGTCCCCGGACCAGAGAGCAGGGTCATAGCGAAGAAGATAGGGAAGATCAAACCGCTCTTGAACCCTTGGGTTGTTTGTACTGATCTTATTTGTTGAGTCGAGAATGTTCTTGAACGAACCTGCCATGCTAGCCACGGTGATGACGTCGCACCGATCAATGATTTCCTCCACCGCGTCATCTGTCAGATTGGGGCAAGAATAACGGGGTCGGGTCCTGCTACTTTCCTCCATCGAGAAGACGAACAATGACAGAAGGAATGGTCAAGGCAAATGGACTGAGGAAGAGCGTGCGACAGCAGTTCCAACTCCCAAATCGAGAGGGAAAGGGGAAGAGGCAGTGGACGGTTGCCACGGTACAGGAAGAGGCGAGCGGGGAGCAAACAGTTGCCACGGTATAGGAAGAGGCGACCCGGCCGTACATAGAAGTCCGTTCGGAAATTATACAAAAGGACTCGTCGTCTTCTCACTGACACGTTGGAACGGGACAACACGTCAACAAAACATGGTTTCTCATTTCTCGTGCAAAATGCGATTGGGCCGCGTTATTTCTCAACTTAATTTTTTTAATGGCGTGCCGTTCAATTTTGAAGCATTACTACACGTCGTCCCGATTTATTAGGCCGGACATTACATGCACGCTATACATTGGGTGCATGCAGGAGAGAGAAAAAGTGCATGCATGGGAGAGAGATCGAAGACCTTAATTTGCCCCATTTATTGGTCTTGTTGCTCCGGCTCGCGGGACTTAGAAAACCTTGACGGAGGTACTCTACCAAGTATAATATAGTAGTATATAGGCTGGAGCTTCAGCGCTTGCTTGCTAGGGCTGCCCACTTGCTTCTCACACTATCACCCTCTCCAGATCTAAAAAAGACGGCGATGGCCACTCTTTCTCCCTCCTCACCGGTGGCCACAGATCCGGCCTGATCCCATCCGCCGGGGAAGAGGAGGACGTGCACTAACGACAAGGCCGTCTTCTTAGACCTAGCACCGGTGCGGGATGGCCTCCGTCCCCAAGCTCGCTGGCGTAGTGTCGGCGGAGGAGGACGACGACGAGAGAAGCCGCTTCTCGCCGACCCTCTGGTATGCTACCTCTTTTTGAACCATACCCTTGTGCTATTGCCTCATCTGCCCACGTCGCTGCATGCGGTTGTTTTTCCACTGCCCCATCTCCCCAAGTTACTAGCCTCTGCTGGTCATGCAGACGAAAACCTTAATTTGCACTATTAAAGGAAACCCTACTTCATGCAGACTAATCCATGTCTGAGTTGAATAAGGAATGAAATGGGGGAAAGTAGTACTATAGAAGAGACTTGGTATCGAACCTGCATCTTGGTTGAAAAGGGGAAAAGCAGTAGTAGCTGAGGAACTAGTCTCTTGTCTCTTGGTTGAAAAAGGAAAGAAAGGCAGGACAACGCAATAGAGAATGACCAGGTCGATAGGTTTGTTGTCCTCACATAGGTAAAAGGTGGCTAAAGAGAACAAAAATGGGACGTAATCCAGATATGCTGCTTGGATATTTGTTGCTCTGGGCAACCATCCCTGCTTCACCACTCTATGCGTCCATGGAGGTACATTGTACTTTTTCGACAAAGGGTGGATTTTATTGGCTCAAAACGGAGCATCAAGAAGATACATAACACAGTGAGTACACACACGGCCTTTGCACAGCTAGGATGCACACAGCCAACACCATGCTATTATTGCCACTTTTTATTTTGTTAGTGTAGTGCCACCGGTAAAATTATGCTACTGCTAAAGTGATGCCACATTTAATTAATGTCGCAGTCAGTCTAATGCCACCGATAAATTGAAAAAGGAAAGAAAGGGAGGAAAACTGCTACCTCTCTTTCAAAATACAAGACGTTTTGGTACATTAAATTGAACTGCGAAAACGTCTTATATTAAGGAACAGAGAATGTAGAATTCTTCAAATTATGCCGGCAAAGCTAGTCACACCTTTGTTAAAATTAATTTTCATTATGTTATCGGAGGAGGTCTGCATTTTTGTCTCTATTGCCTGTTGATACATATCTAACATCATGATATAATGGTAAGTCAATTTTTTTGTACAGTTTCACTGAAATGTCAAGGCGGTGATGGCATTTTATTTTAGTTGAACTGCACAAAAAATTCTTAAAAGAAGAAGAAAGGTCTGCAATGGTTCAATCTTTCACAAGATACTATGTATGCCTTCATGACATCCATCGATGTTGCCTTCTTTATTCCTTTGAACAGGTGGTTAGAAACTGTGTTGCTACCTTTTCCCATTAAGAATTTTGGAATGCTTAAATTTGTGAGTCTATGCTTCAACTAGTGCCACTTTTAATCACACTTTCAATATCTGTGCAAACAGGGATGCTCGATTTTAGTGGAACTGCACAAAAAGTCCAGATGGTTCAACATTATGACCATTATTTTCTGCAAACAGTTATATCCAATCGGTGGCACTATGAGATGTTCATTACCAAGGTACATGGTTTGCTGCTATCTTGCTACTATCTTGCTTCTGTTTTTGTACTGTCATTAGATAGTAATATTAGTGGTTTGCATGTAAATTTATTGCCAGGGTGGACCTCCATTGGTGGTGCAGGACATGAATCAATGATTGGATGCTCACTTTCGGTTGTATCGATTTCACCTCTTCCATCCCTGCAAACATGGATATCCTTGGTCTGATGAAGAATAGGCACTATAATTCTGCTCTGTACCAGCAAATCAATTCAGTATCAAATTGTCCAGTGCAAAACATGACAGATGCTAGGCGGAAACGACTAGCAGAGACGTGGTTAAACCGAAAATACAAGGTGGAGTATATGTTAACTAGCTGCTTGATATTTGTGCAAACAGATGTCTGCTCGTTGCTATTTGGCAAACAAACACAGGGACCTCAATTTTTGTGGAACTGCACAAAAGAATAGGATAGTCTCTGCATGCAGTGCCATTTGAAAATAGACACAGAAGGATTGGATAGTCACTGCATGGACTGCACAAAAGTAGTACTGTACTATTTATTGGCTAACACTAGGTGCTTCATTGCTCTGGTCTGATTATCCAATGGGCATCATCTTGCCAAACTTAAAGTTGAATTCTGAAAATAGTCTTGCCGTGCGATCGATAGATGACCATAACATATTTCAGTGGATGTTCCTCCATCATGTGTGGTTGATTCTCATGGTTTCGTATGTTGGTGAAACCACTTATGTTTGCAAGAAAAAATGTAGACTTTACAAACAAATTTGTCAATCACTCTGTACTGAATGTTGGCCCTGAGAAGCATCCATGTTAGCAGCAAGAACAGATATATTGTGTATGATCTGTGAATCATTGAGATGCATAAACATGTTGATCTTATGTATGGGAATCCTACTAGTTGGTTGTGAATTTGGGCTATTAATGTGAACATATTACTAAGCCAGGCCTGTGAATCTGGTGTGAACATTTAGAGCGGATCGGCTCTTACTACCGTGCACATCAGTTCCTTTTTTCTCTTCGCTCAGTGTTTTCTTTCTTTTTGAAACGGAGGCAAAAGATTTGCCTCATGCATTAATTAAGGAGTTCACAGTTGCTTTTACAAAGAAAAGCGAGACAGAAATTACAAAGACACTACTCTCCCGGCATGATGTGACCCAAATGTTTTGCGCCTGCGGTGACCCAAAGTTTTGCCTCCGACTAGATGTTGAACAACAGGATGGACGGAAGAGTAGACTTGTGCCGGAACACACTAGCATTCCTCTCGCACCAAATGGTCCAACATGTTCCTTATTTCTCTTCTCTCACTGTTTACAAGTTACTGATCGATCACTAGCTAGCCTACTAATACACTCCTCGTAGTTTTAGTTGCGATGCAAGATCCAAGGGTGGCAGTTTTTATAATAAAAATGCCTTCCTCTGAAGAAACCGACATGTTGTTCTGAAGAAAATGCCATGCGAATCTGAAGAAACTACCAGCAAAAATGTTCGCAAATGCCTTCTCTCCCAGTGAACGTTCATCAGCTATTGCAATCCTACACGTACACTATCCGACCGACTCGATCCTACAAGAATAACCAGCGGATCACGCACATACCTCATCTGAATGAATCGAGTGCACTCGTTTGACTGTCGTGTCGATGTGCGACCCAACACTGACGGGACGGGACGGGAGTACGGTACAGTCATAATTTTAGTTTTTCTAGTTTTCCACGGCAAGCTGACGCGCTAAGCCATGCCTGCTTATGCATTGAATTCCGATGACCGTCGCGTTTCCCGCGACACGCCGGTTTACCTACCGTCCGCCTATAATTACTGGTTCCCGGCATGCTCCGGTGGCACCTTCACCCAACGCACCCTATCCTCACAAGACCCCACCGGCCCGACGTCGCTCGCCACTTGCCCTCGCTCTCGCCACGTCCGTCATGCCCCCGCGCGGCAGCAATAGGCACCGCCATAGGCGCTCACCGCCGGAGTTAGTGTTCGGTTTTTTACGGGAAGGCAGACGGAGGGAGGAGGCATTCTGGCGGTCTTTAGATGGCAATGCGGAGTATGAGGATGCCTTGGAGCGTGACCGCACGGCGGAGGAGCAGCGTACCGCCGATTTGCGCCTCCAGCAGAGCATGGAGGAGGAGCAGCGCACCGCTGCTCTGCGTCGCGATCAGAGCGCCTGCAACTGGGCCGACTACGTGGAGGCCGGCGCCCGGCGAATAGCCCTAGAGGCCGTCGGGCACGCACGCGTGCGCGACGCTGAATTTTACTACCAGCTCGTCAAGTGGGTTTCCCGCTTTGAAGCCGATGCTTCGGTGGACCATGCCGGCATGGAAAGGACCAACGGGCGCGAGCAACGTGCCCTATCGCACCTCTGCCAAGTCCGAGGCGAGGAGGAGGACGTCGGTGCCGGCGTTTAGCGTGTGCCGCAGATGGCGGCCGGCAACGTCTAGTTAGCTAAGAGTATGTTAGTTGTTCTAAACTCGAGTATTAATGGGAGTAGATAGTTAAGTTGGCTATGATGGTTCTCAATGTGGAAGTTCAGTACTCTATCTCTGAATCAGACCTGTTACTTTGCTCTGAATGTTGAACTTTCCGATTGAACGTTTGGAATGGGCAGTTATTTTTTAAAATGGGTTGTATTTGTCCGCCACGGATTAAGAGGCTGACTTGTGGGCCTACTAGGTTGACGCGTACACAAGGCTTTGTCAACTTAGTCAACAAACGATTGTGGCAGCCTAAGCCGTTGGATGTCAATCCAACGTCTGTCGTGCTTTTTCAATCTCGTGTCTTCTTCCTCCAGGCTCCAGCCGCCCAAACCAAACCAACGCTGGCGGGGTCGCTTGCTCCCGCCTTCCGCGGCTTGCTGCGCAGCCGCGCACGCATTGCTGTCCCACCGTACCCTAACCGGTGCCAGGCCATCCCTCTACACCCCCCACCCACCCCCACCTCCTGTTATTTTCCGGCGACGACATCCCCACCCCGCACCAACCCTCGTACTCCCCTCGACTTCCGACCACACGGCCGCATCTTCCACGGCTCCTTTTCATTCCCGTCCGAGGCCTCGCCATCGTCCTCCGCTTTGGTTCCCTCGCTGCGGCACCGCCTTCTGGCATTGTCAACATGGTCAACAACCGAGAGGAATCAGGAGATGATTGTACGTGGAGAGGATGACAGTAGGAACCCACCAGGGTCATGGCAGTATGCAAGCAAGTGCCTCCTTATTACAAGCCAAACAAATGCTTCCTCCTAATGGTTTCCCGACATCTTGGTCCCACTCCATTGTCAACGTAGTCAATAAACAAGAGAATTGCACAACGAGCGACTGTCAATAAACGACAGGAATTGGTGAGGACTGTACGTGGAGAGGATGACAATAGGGACCCCCAGGTCCATAGCCGTACGCAAGCAAGTTCCTCCTTATTACATGAAAAAAAATACTTCCTCCTAATGGTTTGCTGACATCCGGGACCTACGACATTGTCAATGTAGTCAATAAACGAAAGAATTGCATAAGAAGCGGCTGACACCTGGGACCCAGTAGCTCAAGCAGTTTTTTGTTGTTGTTGTTGAGACGGAGCAGGGTATCAACTGGGCTGTGCGGCGTCTGTGGCACATCTAGCCCAGGCATTATTTACAACATGACGAGCCCAACTATTTTTTTTTGTCTGTGAAAATGACTAGCGCACCCTTTTTTCGCACAATACCCTACACAGGCCGATTTCCTTTTACCCGCCCCGCTGGGCTGCAAATCTTTCAAGACGATGAGGGATACATTCGGCCTGGCTATAAAAAAGGTTGTCAATTTTGTGAGTAATAAGAAATGGGTTGTAAATATATAAAAAACACATCAAATGGGCAATTAGTTTCAAATTGCGAATTTTATTTTATTTTTTCATATTTCATATTTCATTGGATTTTAACATAATTTAAATATATTTTAAAATTTGTTTTTATCGGTCTCAAAATTTCGGGATTAAAAATAGTTCAAAAATTTCAATGACCAGTCTTTTATTTTATGTTTACCACATCACCAGCCCAGTTTTGTTTTCCTTCTTGAAACGGCTAGCCCAGTTCTATTTTCCTTTGCACAATACCGAACCGAGGCCTACTTTCTTTTCTTAGCCCTGCTGGACTTCAAATCTTTCAAGACGAGGAGGGATGCATTCGGCTTGCCCACAAAATGGCCTATTTACCTAAAAAAAAGAAAATGGCCTATAAGCAATAAGAAATGGGCTGTAAATTTTAAAAAAACATAGCAAACCAGTAATTAGTTTCAAATTTCGTTTCATCTGGATTTTGAAATTTTAAATTTCATTGGATTTTTCTGCGGTGAAAATATCATTGGATTATAATTAATATAATTTTATTTTTCAAATTAGTCTAAATCAGAATCGAAACATCGGGATTAAAAACAGTTCGGAGCCCACCAAAATATGCAAAATTTCATTGAAATTTTTAACCGTGGCCAGAATATTGGCTGTAATGCTAACAAAAAGAATATGTGCTGGAAAAAAATCCTTAAGAAAGAGCAAATGGGTTGTAAATTATTAAAAATAATAGCAAATGTGTTGTATGATGTTTGCCACATATTTGGAGGCTGGCTTGGGCCTACTAAGTTGACGCGTACGCAGGGCTTTGTCAACTTAGTCAACAAACGATTCTAGCAGTAGTGACCGTTGGATGTTAATCCAACGGCCGTGCTACTTCTTCAATCTCTGATCTTCTTGCTCCAACCGCCCAAACCAGCGCCGGCTGGACCGCCTTCTCCCGCCTCCCGTGGCCGGTTGTGCTGTCGCGCAGGCCTCACCGCCCCACCCCACTCCCATCGCTGGCCAGGCCATCCCTCTACTCAACCACATCTCCTGTTTTTCTCCGGCGACGGCAGCCTCACACCGCAGCCGAACCAGTAAACCCTCGTACTCCCCTCCGCATCGGCAACCACTGCCAAGTCTTCCTCGTCTCCAGGTCGTTCCCTTACTAGGCCTCGTCGTTGTCCATCGCCTTGGTGCTCTCGGCACGGCGTCGTCAACGCAGTCAACAAACGGCAGCCATCGAAAGAGGACTGTACGTGGAGAGGCTGACAGCTGGGACCCACGAGGTCCATGGTCGCACGCTAGGAAGTGCCTCCTTATTACAAGCAAGAAAAATGATTTCTCCCCCCGCTAGCTGGAACCAACCTGATTTGTAGGCTGACTTGTGGGCCTACCAAGTTGACGCATACGCAGGGCTTTGTCAACTTAGTCAACAAACGATTTTATCAGCAGTGACCGTTGGATGTTAATCCAACGGCCGTGCTGCTTCTTCAATCTCTGATCTTCTTGCTCCAGCCGTCCAAACCAGCGCCGGCGGGACCGCCTGCTCCTGCCTCTCGTGGTCGGCTGTGCTGCCGCGTAGGCCTCACCGCCAAACCCTACTCCCACCACTGGCCAGGCCATCCCTCTACTCACTCACACCTCCTGTTATTCTCCAGTGACGGCAGCCTCACACCGCAGCCAAACCAGTAAACCCTCATACTTCCCTCCGCATGGGCAACCACTGCCTTGTCTTCCCCGGCTCTGGGTAGTTCCCTTCCTAGGCCTCGCTGTCATCCACTTCCTTGCTGCACTCGGTACGGCGTTGTCAACGCGGTCAACGAACGACAGCCATCGGAAGAGGACTGTACGTGGAGAGGCTGACAGCTGGGACCCACGAGATCCATGGTCGCACGCAAGGAAGTGCCTCCTTATAATGCGGAAAAAAAATGTTTCCTCTGCTGGGACCCACCAGCTACATCTTCGCACGCTAGGAAGAGCCTCCTTGTTACGCGCAAAAAAATGATTCCTCCCTCCTGACAGCTGGGACCCAACAGCTATATCTTCGCACGCAAGGAAATGCCTCCTAATCCTCCCTGACAGCTGGGACCCACCCGGTCGAAGCATACGCAGCGTTGTCTTTCTGGTCGCGAAAGTGTACGTACATACTGGTCAATCGGTCTCTCTGCAACGATGAACCGTGGGCGTGTAAGGAGCGGCACGTGTCGTAGTAGAGCCCCCGACGTAGCCGTTCAGACAGCCCCGTCTAAATCGTGTACACGTACGTACAGCCACACAGCAAAAAATACGACCACGTACGTATATATATGGGCGGGGTCTCGAACGCGTACTCGCGCATACGTGCGGCCAGGGCTCGTGTACATGGAGAGAGGCAACAAACGGCAGCAACGGCCTCCTGTTCATCGGCAGCCAACCGGCTAGGTCGGAACGGAGGAAATAACGTCGTGTTCATCGGGAGCCAAGCGACTGGGTCGGAACGGGTCCTGTTCATCGGGAGCCAACCGGCTTGGACGGAACAGCCGAAACGGGGTCCTGTTCATCGACTCGGGGTCTGGCGTACCGCAAAACGGAGGAAACGACCTTCTGTTTGACCGCCTACGGTCGAAACGGGGTCCTGTTCATCGGCTGGGGGTCTAGCATACCGCAAAACGGAGGAAACGGACTTCTGTTTCGAGCGCCTATGGTCGAAACGGGGTCCTGTTGATCGGGAGGGGTGTGGCGTATCGCAAAACGGAGGAAACAGACTTCTCATCGAGCGCCTACGGTCGAAACGGGGTCCTGTTCATCGGGAGGGGTGTGGCGTACCGCAAAACGGGACTCCACGGACTACTGTTCATCCACGGTCGACCTCCTCAGCCTCCACCAGCTACTGTTCATCCACTGTTGACTTCCTCCAGCCTCCACCGGCTACTGTTCATCCAGCCTCCACGGGGTCCTGTTCATCCACCCCCAACCAGCTGGGGTGTGGCGGCCTCCTCGGGGTCCTGTTCAAACAGCGCCAACCACCTTCACACGGCCAGGGTACTGTTCATCCACAGCCAACCCACCGGCTGGGGTGGGGCGTACGAGCGGGCGGCAGCAACGGGAACTGTTCATCCACAGCCAACCAACCGGGTAGGTCAACTCACCACGTCTCGCGCAAGGGGCTCGATCGATGCGTCTCGACTCGTTCTATGTATCGCGCGCGCGGCAGCAACGGGCATTGTTCATCGAGAGGCAATCCAACCGGCTACGTCTCGCACATACGGGGGCTCGACCGGCTTCAGTTAGCAGCGAAGGAATCGCTCGGGTTCAGTGAGCAGCGAAGGGATCGATCGGCTTCAGTACGTAGCTAGTGCGATCGCTCGGGTTCAGTAAGCGAACGCCTTGCTCGGGTTCACTTAGCGAACGCCTCGCACACACGCGCGCGTACGAGAGAAACGCGCAAACCACACTGTATCGCTCGGCCCCGACCACCCACCGTAACGGGAACTCCCCGAAATTTTTCTCGCCCTCACTTCTACCACGATTTTTTACGTCATGGACGGCCCAAAGAATGTCATGCGGGTGCGTCTCCGGCCCGCCCAGGACGAAAAGCCCATTTTCTGTCATAATTTTTTGTCATAGAAGTAGGAGCCCACCACATCTATGATGATACGTGTTTTTGTCACAATTATTGTCATAGAAGTGTCACAACCATGATAGAAAAAGTTTTCGTTCGGGCCATAATGTCATGGATGTGTCTTTTTTTTTTGTAGTGTATAGATGACACAAGAGATGATACGATGATATATGCACGCAATGAAAGCTATTCGGAATATGTATCACTAAAGTGCACAAGTCGTGTTGCCCGGCAATACTCAACGGCTAGTCTTGGTAGGCAAGTGACGCAAAAGGGCTCGGGGTTAACAATGCAATGGCAAGGGAGAAATGTACAATGATGTCGTCGAGGTTACCATCCTTGCTTACGGTTGTGGTGTCAAAATGATGGAGTGGTCGTTGTTGTGGCGAAGTTGAGGGGCGGCGATGTCGATAACGAACCGTTCCTAAGTAGCCAAAACACATTAGGAAACGGAAACCATGAGCTCAAATTCTCAAATGCAAACGTGGCAAAATTGCGGTTGGTTGCGGAAGTCGGTTGTGGTTTGCGGAAGAATTGGTGGAAAACGGTGAAATTTGCCAAAATTGGGCGAAATTGGAGATGTTGGTCGCGAGGTGCCGGATGTCCGGGCGTTGTGCCGGATGTCCAGGGTTTCGGGCCGGATGTCCGGGTGTCACGACCCGGATTTGGCAAAATCCAAGTCTCTGTGCTTACTGTGCTATCCCTGGATCGTAGCGAGCACACACAGTAACAAGAATGAATATCAGTAAAACATACATCATTTTACTACAACGATAGATCCAGAATTAAGTAAATACATACCATTGGCACAGCTCAATGCTGGCACATAATATAGTGGAATCATACGTAGTTGCTAAGTTAGGGCTCCATCAACGCCACTGGGCTCGTTGATTGTAGACCATAACCCTATCGTCTCTTATTCTGTCAAGATCTGCACATGACAGATGCAGATGAGTACGTGGAATGTACTCGCAAGTTGCAAAGGAAGGTACAAAAATCAAATCCAACAAAGCTCCAAATTCACTCATAGATTTCAAACAAACAATTCCTATGGTACCTTCATCCACATGAGTTGGCATGGTCGGGTACACTACTCGCACTCTTTCATTTATTTCACAACTCTCATGGTGGGCTTGGATACTATTTGTATCGTGTGAGATATCCCTTAGCTTCTTCACAATCATCTTAGTCTTGGGTGTCTCCAGTTCTTCTTCAACCTCTTAGATATCGGCTTTGGGTATCGTACAGTCATTTGCTTGGAATCTTCATAGACGCCGTTCCCGTGAAGTCCCATGTTCTTCTCAATAATATTTAGTGCTCTTGAAATTCCATATCACATATCAGTGTTAAGGTCATGGGGGTTGGCTATCTATGGTTTCAAAAGTAGACGAGTGTAACACCCCTAGGTAATGAGCACAGCGATCATCTGTTAAATATGCCAAGTCATCATCAATTACAATGCTTGATCACATTTGAATCATATCTCATTTCAAATTCCAATTCAAATTGAAATTCAAATTGGAGGTGAAAATAAAAGTTGTTCAAATCCAGGAACTAAAATGTTCATAATTTTGGAAATAATCCATTGTGAATTATGTTCAGGAAAACAACATCACCAAATTTTCCTAGATGACTCTAACATCATGAAAACAGTGCCAAGTCAGCATTTTAAATGCCATTTCCTTTATGGAAAATTCAAATGGAATTATTTTGCACCCAAACTTTTTGGGGTAGAGAGAAATATTGCATACTAATTTTTAAGCCCAACTGCATATTTTTCATAAGTCATTTGATGGCTGAATTAAAATGCAAAACAGAAAAGGCAGAAAAGAAAAAGAGAAAAGGGGAAAAGGCCCACTGTACCTGGGCTCTAGTCTACAGCGCCGGCCCGGCCCAACTCCCCCGCTCGTCCCTAACCTCCCGCTCTCTCTCCTCTCTGTCAGCACGCGCGCGCACCCCGCAGCCGGCCCCCCTCTCGATGCTCGACAACACGCCGCTACAGGGCCGCGGAGGGCTAGATGACCTCGCCCGTGACCCCTGGGGCAAACCCTAGCCCACTCCCTCTCTTTCTCCCGCGCTCTCCTCCCTCACCTGAGCGCCTCCATGGCCGCTCCTCCGTAACCGCGCGGCCACCGCACCCTTCTCGCCGCCCCTTCGTGTCCAGCGACCTCCCCGACGTCGACTACGCCGACTGGAACGAGCCGGGAGGCCCTCCTTCATCGCCATCGCCGTCATCCTCGCCGCTTCTGCCTCGAGATCGCCGTCGCCGCACCGCCGTCTCCGAGTCCTCCCCGAGCCCGCTGTGCGCCTTTGCAGGTCCACTGTGAGCTCCGCTTCCCCTCCCCTCTCTTCGCGCCGTCGTTTGCTAGCTCTAGCGAGCTCATTCACCGTGGCCGAGCCCGCCGCCGCACGAGCTCCTCGCCGGCGAGCTTCCGGCAACCAAATGGCCCCGCGCCGCTGTCCGTTTAGCTCGTGCCGTCGCGTAGATCACCCCTGGCCGCTTCTTTTGCTCACCCGCGCGCCGTAGCGACGAGACCGAGCTCCACCCGAGAACACCGCCGCCCACCGTCATCGTCGCGCGCCGTTCCGGCCACCCCACCCGTGAGAAGGCCATCGTTGGACGCGGCGCTCGACGCCCGTTCGAACGGCACCGGCCGCACCCGTTTTGGCCCCCCACAGGCGAATCCCGAGCGTCGTCGGCGCGCTCCGCCGCGTTCGGGCTCGCCGGAGTAACTCCGGCAGCCAGCGCCGACGTGGCTGCCATGTGGCACACCCACGTGCCACTGATAATGGCCCCGTGGAACCCAGTTGACTGGGTTGAACCAGTCAACTGTGCTGACTGGGCAGCCCAGCCACTGACATGCGGGCCCCACCTGTTTAAACGTTTTTTAAAAATAAATAAAATGCTAATTAAACTGCTAATTATTCAGTTAATTAAATTAGTTAATTAATCAGTCACTGACAGTGGGTCCCACTAGCTAATTAGGTTAATTAGTTTAAAGTTAAACCCTGTTAATTAGTACAGTCTATGACAGATGGGCCCCACCTGTCAGTTTTACTGGTCAGCTGGTCAGTTGACCGCTGACGTAGTGCTGACATCATGCTGACGTCATATTTGCTTTTCTGTCGAATTAATTCATTAAAATAATTTCAGAAAATGTTTAAAACTTTGAAAAATCATAGAAATTAAACCGTAGCTCGGATCAAAAAGTTTTCTACATGAAAGTTGATCAGAAAAACGAGACAAATCCGAATATGCCCTCCGTTTATCTTTCACATGCCCACAACTATGCAAACATGGAACCTTCCCCTCCGGTTCATCTGTCTGACAGATGCCCGAGGCAGGGAAAATATCCCTAGATATTTTCCCGCTCCGCCTGCAACGTGTAGTGCTGCATTAGGTCACCCCTAGCACAGCTTACTGCCTTGCCATGCATCTGTGATTGCATTTGTTGCTTGTATTTATTGTTTCTTCCCCTCCCTCTTCAATCCGGTATACCCCGAGACTGACGCTACTGCCGAGTACGATTACGCCCCTGACGACCAGACCTTTTCAGCAGAGCTTCCAGGCAAGCAAACCCCCTTGATCATTCCAATATCGCCTATTCTTTCTCTCCCATGCTTGCATTAGAATTTGCTACTGTATTTGATTGCTCCTATTCTGATGCATAGCCTGTTTTTGTAACCCGCTGTTGTACTTTACCTGTCATCCTAAACTGCTTAGTATAGATTGGTAGTGAACCATCTGTGGCCCTCATCCTTGTCCTAGTTGCCCCGCCTAGTTACCAGTGCCCCGATCGAGGTGATCGATGGGCTGAGACCAGCACATCACCGCACACCCCCCTTAGTTGTATGAAACCGCAGGGCTACTATCGAGTGCCGAGGGTGATACCTCGTACTGCACTCACAATGATATCTCTGCAGTATAGCACATCGGTGGTGATTGCAGAGGGTGATTCCTCGCTCTCCCCTTCTCGATGATGACTCTGTCATGCAACCCCTCAAGTGTGGACCATCGAGGGTGATTCCTCCTAGTTCTCCTTGACGGATTACATCGAGTAGGATTCCAACGAGGGTGATTCCTCGGATTACCCTTGATGTGATGAACACACGGTTATCATGACTTTTACCTACAGTTACTTGATAAAGTCGGGTCGGCCCCGAGGGGTACCCGCGAGTGATGCAGAATCGGGTTGACCATGAGGGTACCCATGTGGTGATTACGTGGCACGGCCGGGCATTCCTAGCCCTTGCCGTAAGTCCACGAGACGTTGCGACGGGACCACAGATCGTGGATCGCTGATTGTCACCGCGAGCTCCCAGAGCATTAACGGGTTAGGATATGTGATCTGAGTAGGCCTCTGGCCATTTCGCACTAACCACCACGCGGGAATAAGTATGGGCACTCGGCGTTGTATGTATCAGCCGAAGCTCTCCAGATGTCAGCAGTTGAGTGGCGCGCGCCGGGTTGGACCGTGAAAGCCTGCGCTTGTATTAAGGGGGCTAGGTCTGCTCACCGGCCGCGTACGCAACGCGCAGGAGTGCAAAGGGCGATGGGCTCAAAACCCCTGAGCGCTTAAGAGGTAGACCGGCGTGCTGGCCTCTCTGTTGAGCCTAGGTGGGGCTGCGATGTGCCGATCGGCCGAGGCCGGGCATGACCCGATAAAAGTGTGTCCGGCCAGAGTTAATCGAGCATGTTGGGAAAGTTGGTGCACCCCTGCAGGGAAGTATATCTATTCGAATAGCCGTGTCCATGGTAACGGACGCTCAAAAAGTATCCCAATCTACTACAACTAGAACTGGATACTTGTGTTACTAAAATGATATGTTGGCTCCGGAATTGCTTTCTCGTAGGGAGTGGAGAAAGGATCTCTGGGCGTTGTTACTACTTACTTGCTACTTTATATCATGTTGATCTGCACTCTTCTAATGCTGCAAGACACTGAAGATGCTAGTCTTCGATAGGCTAGGCCTTTCCCTCTATTCTGGCATTTCTGCAGTCTAGTCCATAGATACAGCCTCCCCTTTGATACCGATGCATAATTAGTATAGATCTGATGTAAGTCTTGCGAGTACTTTGGATGAGTACTCACGGTTGCTTTTCTCCTTTTTTCCCCTATACCCGATTGCTACGATCAGATGACGGAGCCCAGGACTACTACTACCCTACCAGTGGAGCCTACTACTACGTAGAGACCACCGACAACCAGGAGTAGATAGGAGGCACCCAGGCAGGAGGCCTGCGCCTTTTCGATCACGTCGTTGTTTTGCTCAGCCTTTTTAAGGCAAACTTGTTTCCTTTTATGTCTGTACTCAGATATTATGTTGCTTCCGCTGACGCTTGATCGTGAGCTTATGTATTCGAGCCCTCGAGGCCCCTGGCTTGTAATATAAAGCTTGTATGACTTTTTTTGTGTTTAGAGTTGTGTTGTGATATCTTCAAGTGAGTCCTTAGGCTTGATCGTGTGCATTTGCGTGTATGATTAGTGCACAATTAAATCGGGGGCGTCAGAACGAGAAGCTTAGAAAAGAAAACCAGAGGATACAAGACTACTTATCAGTACTACAAAAAAAATAGTTGTTCCCATGAAGGTCTTCCTATTTCTAAGCCATTTTCTAGGGTCACATCCTATAGTCAACGTATGCTCTGATACCATTTTGTCACGACCCGGATTTGACAAAATCCAAGTCTCTGTGCTTACTGTGCTATCCCTGGATCGTAGCTAGCACACACAGTAACAAGAATGAATATCAGTAAAACATACATCATTTTACTACAACGATAGATCCAGAATTAAGTAAATACATACCATTGGCACAGCTCAATGCTGGCACATAATTTAGCGGAATCATACGTAGTTGCTAAGTTAGGGCTCCATCAACGCCACTGGGCTCGTTGAGTGTAGACCATAACCCTATCGTCTCTTATTCTGTCGAGATCTGCACATGACAGGTGCAGATGAGTACGTGGAATGTACTCGCAAGTTGCAAAGGAAGGTATAACAGATGCAAAGGAAGGTATAACAGATTATTCATGCAGGGTAAGTATTGGTGGAGGTTTGGTTTGCGTAAAGCCAATTTTCTCCTACACTAATTTTTTTCTATAAAACTTTCTTTAAAATCAAAAAAAATTGTATAAAAGATAGGAGTGAGGCATTTGGATATACGCACCAAATCTCATTCTCTGATTTAGGTAAAAACATACATAGGTTGAAGTGAAACACATTCACTATGCTCATTCCTCAACTTTAACCCTTAAAACAGACTTTTAGAAAAGAAAGGGGAGATTCTTCTACAGTCCAAGTCTTCAGTTCCTCAAAATTGCCCGTAATCGGGGGCACGGCTAATCGATTTGGTTTAACCCTCTGCAGAGGTCGTACACGTTCCCCGCATGACACAATCAACCCCGTTTATCGTTACACACTTGGGTGCACGACTAGAAGGAAATTGTGACGAAGCCTTTCCGTAACAGCACCCTATACCGACCAAGTCACCCGCAACTTCGGCACGAAGGCCTCTCTCCGATGGCGGTCCTAGGGTAGGGTTTCCTATTAGTACTAAGCTAAGCCAGAGCCCATATTAGCATGCGGCTGTACTAGAAGCTACATCAAACTGTACTTGGAAGATCTCGGTCTCCTGGACGGCGGTCCCCACCAAAAACCTGTGTGCAAGACCCTAGTCGGGCACATTCACTTCAAGACCCCGATTGGGCGCAATCACTTGTAGACGCTCCCGTCAATACCATTCCGCCCAGAGAGTAGAAGTAAAATAGTGTATAATTTTGTTTTCAAATGTTTTCACAAAACTTTACTCTAAAAGGGAGTAAGTTTAATGTTTAAAACTTGTTTGATTTTCAACCCACCCATTTGTAAGCATGACTAAGCATACCTACAAGTTCTTAGGGCTTTAGCTAGTAATAATACTTTGCAAAACTTTTTTTTGTAGTAAAACATGCATACTAGTAAATTTTAAAGAGATCATGCATATTTCGAAAGTATAAGACAAAGTATGATAAAGTTGCAACTTGCCTTTGGATTCTTGGTAACACAGTTCTACCTCCTCGTAGAATTCACCTTCACTCTTGTCGCAATCTAACGCAATAAAATTTACTTAAGTAAGACCTTCCGCCATTCAAACATTCACATAACAATGCACAATCAAGCATCAAAACACCAATCATGCCAAACATAACTCAAGTTAACTCTAGCAAGTTTTGACTCAAGTTTATGAAATCGGAATCGATTGGAATAGTGGAATGGCGTAAAGTTCAAGTGAGGGATATAAATTTAATCAATTACTAACTCCATTTTTTGTGGTGGTAACCTATGACCAGAGAGGTTTCTACGGATCATTCTAAGAAGATTTATCCAAGAATAAAATTTATTTGGATGAGGGTAATGAATTATGACTAAAGAGAGTCAATTAGGGGTGTTCAAGCTAAAATAACAACTAAACCTAGTTGATAAATTATGCCATGGGTTCCAACAGAAAGGTGAGGTCCTAAGGTCCAACTTTCATATATAAAACATTTTTATACGATTTACAGAATAAAAGATATAGCAAAATTACTCAAATTCGTATTTAAATCAAAACTAAATTTTAGTTTGCTCAAAAGTGAAATTTTATATTTTTATAATAAACTAGATGTTCTCAGCAATCCGGGGATATATTATTTGTTGAAATCCGAGTTGTATATTAAAAGATATGATTTTCTGAAGATTGGATATTTTTCTGACAATGAATTACGTGATTAAAACTGATCGGCCACGTGTCATTCTGTGATTGGTGGATACCCCTACAACTAAGAACACGCTCTTGAATGAATGGCTGGGTGCTCACCGTGAGGGTTCGTCGGAGTTGGGCGGCGCGGCGCGGATTCGACGAACCGGAGTCAATGGAGTGGCGAATGGTGGAGAGATGGTGATGGAGAATTCAATGGACTCCGTAAGGATCTCGGGAGCTTTCTACTTCACTGGACAGAAGTGGCTGAAGTTTTGCACGGAGGCGGTGAGCCTCGGTCCTCGCGGTTCTCGCGCTCCTGCTGTGAAATCGAGAGGGAAAGGGGTCACCGCATCAACAAGGGGAAGAGAAAGGTCGAGGATTTGGGACTTGGGGTACCTCGGTCGCGACGGAATCCTCGTCGGACTTTGATGCTATTGTCGAACTTCGGTGAGCAATTGTGACTGATGGGGTGGGGATAGAGCTCCCGTAGGAGAGGGCTTTGGATAAGAAGAGAGTTGTGAGGGGATGGGGCCTTTTATAGGATGCAGGGGAGGTCAGAGATGAGCGGGGCGTTCGTCGACATTATGGCGTTAATGGCGAACGTTACTGCTGGCCATTAGGGCGCGGTTTAGTGCGGGTAACGGAAGAGAATGAGTTAGGGCGGAGTGGGGGATCCGTTCAGAGGGGTTTTGGGGCGAGGGAGTGTAACACCTGCACTTGTGGACGTTTTGGGCTTGGCGGACATGGACCGTGGGCCAGCTATGTTGGGCTTGTGTGGTTGCTCGGTGACTACTAAAGAGGACAGCAGCCACACGGAGGGAATCATCGAAGAACAGAAGAACAGAAGCATCCGGGTGTTGCTCCCGTGGTCTCTCTTCCCCATCCCCTTCGGTCTGGTTGTTCTCCACAAGCAACTACGGTTGATCATATCCCACAAATGATCGTTATCTTCCTCACGTCCTGGTGATCCAGAGGCAAAGGGGCATGACAATTGGTATTCAGAGCTAGCAAATCTTCCAAGAAAATCCCACCAATTTTTTCCCCAATTGATTTCCTGTTCATCCTGGACTCCATGGCGGCGCAAACCATCACGCTCGAATCGTTGAAGGGTATGCTGAAGGAATTAGTTCAAGGTCAAAAGCATATGCAAGCCACGCTAGATCGGCACACGAAGACGCTGGAAGACAGTCAACGCCGTCGCCATGGGTTGGCCCACACGCCCATCATTGACAACCGTCGTCCACCCGACGGTGAGCTGGGTTTGCCCTTCTGCCAAGGTGTTTCACCACCGGCAGTCCTCACGAGGGACCAGGTCATGGATGCTTGTGCCCTGCAAGCGGAACCCGACCTGGTGGCCGTGCCGCCCACCAGGTGTTCGACACTTGGTCTGGGTTTTGACGCCGGCTGCAATACTGCTCAGCTGCTGTCCCTGCTTCCGCAGGTCGCTGCTGCGGCCATTCCCGCATCCCCGGACACTTCGTGGACCTCGACGTCGCTGTCATCTGCCGCCCTGAAGCTGAGCACGCCGACACCCACAACGTGTTCGACAAAATGCTTCCATACCGGCACCGATGTGTAGAAATCTGCGGTGGATGGCACTGATCTCAGCCGCATGCCACCCGTCACCGCTGCTCCGATTGGCAGCGACACATGTACCCAAACTCTCGACGGCATGGTTGACGAGGAGTCTAGCCATGTGTTGTTCATTGATGGGACATATGATGCCACTCCACTAGAATGGCCACTGCAAGAGCATAACAAGATGTGGCAGTTGTTTGGTGAAATACCACCATGGCGGCAAAGTGGATTTAGCCCAGGACAAGATGGAATTAATAGTACTTATCATGTGTTTCGAAAATGTTCGCCATGCATTCACAGTGCTTTTAGCCCTAAAAGGTCAGCAATACAAGTTAGTATGATGTTTTGTGCAAAGGTTTCATCATGGCAAAGAAGTGGTTTCAGCCCTGGACACAGTGAGCAGTCACACTTGGCTAAGATGCCGTCATGGAGACAGCGGTTTCAGTTTTGATGTTCTCGTCTTTGTTTTTAGAACTGAAACAAGAGTGTTCTACTCGCAGTTTTGGATCCAAAGGTCTCTCGAGGAATTCTCGGTGGTTCCTAGCAGCACTCTATTTTCTGTGACATCCATTGAAGAGGTAAATCCTGGTTGTTTACCCATTATCCTTGCAAGGTTTAACACATGTTCAATGGGGTCGTCGACTTCGTACAAGTTCATTTTGCATCAAGCCAAAGCTGTAGTGTGCATCTGTCTTACCGTCACTCTAGGAGATGTTGAATTCATTGCCCATTTATATGGTTGCACATCCAGTCTGGTTATGAAGTTATTCGATAAGGCCCTCCCACATGTTTGCACTAATGCACTAGCTCATGGACTGGAAGCAGAATTGAGAGGGGTATCGGAAATTATAAACAATGGGAACTCCTTTAGTCCCGACATCGTTGATATATCACCAGATTTAGGAATTCTTTTGGTCCCTCACAGTAACAGGGCGCTTACCAACGATATATATGAGGATGATTCAGTTCAAGCCTTAGAGATACAGTATGAGCTACAAAATTTTGTGGGTTCCATCTCTAGCAATGCTGACCATAAACACATGATGGTGCAGCTATTGTCAAATAATATAACACATTCAGCTGCCACACTTTGGGATCCTGCTATTTTTGCTGTGCATTTCGTTGGTCACCTAAATCTGCTTGGGAGTGATGGCATATTATTCACCTGAATCTGCTAGAGAATTATATCGGTTGGAAAGATCATCAACAGTTGAGGAGAGAGCATCACGCTCCTTGATCAACTCTTGATTTTTCTCCATCTCATTGACCATTACTCCTTCGGATTTCCTTAGATTTTTCTCAAGTTTTTCAAGTTCGTCTTGCTGAGATTTTACAATCTTGATAAGTTTAGCATAGGCAATGTTGTCTGAAGAGAGTTCATTTCTAGACCTTCGATGCTTGGAGGATACCTGATCCTTCGAGGTTTTTGCCATGAGGCAAAACGAGGTAGGTTCATCATCAGTTGAAGCATTATCATCGGTGTTTGATTCGTCAGAGTGTTTAGATGATTCATATGCAATGAAAGCATTTTCTCCACCCAGTCCTATATAGAACCTTTCAGTATCTGATTTTGATTGAGACGTTCCATCTTCGGAAGATTCATCTTCAGAATTCAAAGTCATTCTAGCACATGTACTTGCCAGTTGTGACATTCTCTTCATGTTAGATTCGATAATGCCTTTTGCTTTTGCGTCAGTGACTGGTCTCTTTGAGGAAGATATAGATGACTCTTTCTTCTTCGTCAGCTTAGTATGACGGTCTTGTTGTGTGAATCCAGTACAGTGAAGAGCACACCATCTTCTTCTTGGTCTAGTGTTCGAGTCCCAACTAGGACAATCCATAATGAAATGACCGAGTTGTTTGCACTTGAAGCACTTCATTTCTTTCGGAGGTAATCTCCTTGAAACAGCAGATGATTGACCTTCGTCATCATTTATGAGTTGCAGATTCTTCCTTCTGAGATTGTTGAGATGTTCAGTGAGCATTCCGAGTTCTCTCGTTATCGAGTGTTGATTTTCGACATCTTCTTCTTCTTGAGAACTGCCATAATTAGAGAGAATTTCTCCTTCACTCTCTGAGGAAGATTCTGGTTGTCCATTCTCAAGTTCCATCTTTTCTTCATAAATGGTCAATAGCTTCATGATTTCAACATAGTGAAGTTCTTCGAAATCAGGTCTATGCTTGATTTCTTCTATGACTGCGTCAAACGTTGCATCAATAGAATTGAGCAGTTTGTTGACTACATCCTTTTCGGTAATATCTTTCACTCCCCGTTGATGCAGTATCTCGACAATGTTGGTCAATTGATCAGTGAGTTCCATGATGCTTTCCGTTCGAAGACTTCGAAAATGAGTAAACATTGCACGAAACATATCAGTGTGAGCATCAGTTCTTGCCATTTGGATCTCATGAACATTTTCAAGGGCATCCCAGATTTGCTTGGTTGTATCAAGGTGTCTGAACCGAATGAAAATGTCTCTGGAGATGCTGTCATAGATGATATCTTTCGCTTGTGCATTTAGATGAATGTTTGCTTCATCTTCTGGAGTGGGTGTATCAGGGTGTGGAATTGTGTATCCATTCTCCACAATTTCCCATAGTTCAACACTGATAGCTTAAAGCCTGATTCTCATTCTTCCTTGCCAGTACAAGTAATCATTACCATCAAAGATAGGAAACCTTTCAGAGCGTGAGGATCTACCTGCATACGACATACTCAAAACTCCAAGCTTGTTAGACCTTTTATAAACAGAGACAGGGAGAACCCGCTCTGATACCAATTGTTAGGACCGAGAGTATATCAACCAGAGGGGGGGTGAATGGGAGATTCAAAAATTCTTTAGAATGTTTTGAACCGAACCCAAACACCAACAGCGGAAAAGATAAGATAAAAACCTAAATAAACAAATAAGTTACTGAGGAACAAATCTATCAAGATATGAAGCAATGATAATCTTCGCATAGTACAGAACATGCTTAACTATCATGATGGTAATGCAATACATCACAAGTTGTAGCAGCATAAGGGTGAGCAAGAAAAAAGCAATGAAATATATGGTACTGATAGAAATGTGAAGAAGAACTGAGGGATATCTAAATGAGCAATAATCTGATTAGATGAACAGGCTCGAAAGATAAATGATCAAAGAGATCTATCAGCAAAGAGCACAAGTAAAACTGCAGAAATTAGTGCAGATAAGTAGAGTGAACCAGTGGTGCTCGATGGCGACAGAAGGATTTGGTAGACCAGTTCGCCCTTCTGCCAAAGGACTACGTCTGGTTGGAGGGACTTGTGATTGAACACAGGAGCAAACCTCTCTCCGTCCTATTCTCCTTCAACTCGAGGCTGCTCAGACCCTAGTTGATTTCACTCGTGGTAGATGCTTATCGGCGATCTCCAAACCTTCGACAGACTTCCTCACAAACCACAACGACTCTTGGTTGCTGAAGATCTTGGTTGGTGAAGACAACAACTCTTCAATCACTCGAGCCGACACCTATTCGTCTAGAGAGTGCGCAGCTCTCAAGAGTAACAGGTACAAGAAATCTAACTCAGAACTATTGTGATGCTCAACCACTGTCTAAGTTTTGGTTCTTGATTTTCTCTCGATGGATGTTAAACTCAAATCTCTCGGAGAGGGGATGCTCAATCAATCTTCTCAGAAATCTTAAGTTAAGCAGCCAACGGACAATGTTGGAGCGGGGTGGCTATTTATAGCCGCAGCCTTCCCTGAAGGGAAATGACCAAATTGGACATGCGGGACAGCCAATGGCCGAGCGACACGAGTCCAACGGTCGGACATTGAGCACAACGGTAACATTCCTTACGGAGCAAGAAATGCTAACTCCTTAGTCCGAAAGATATCTCCTGCAGCAACAAAGAACAACGTCTTCTGCTGACAGGTAATCATTTGAAGCATAAAGAGATTTCTCTCACTCTCTCATAGGTTTTGAGCTAAGCATCACAGTGGATCTAAGCTTTGAGAACCTGTGCCCTCTTAATATATAGTACGGAGGTCCTATGACTCAAAAAGATAAAGAACAACGAAAGTAAATGCACATCTTCACTTCGTCTTCTTCACTCTGACTGCAGTCAATTTCATCGGACGGCTCCGAACATGTATTGCTTCACATTAGCAACAATTTTGAGGGGTCACCTCTTTCACTTCAATCTTCTCACCTTCATGGCTTCGATAGATATAGCTGGATCATCTCCGCGTCACAGATATTCTTCAGTGAAGTTCCTCAAACTTGACACCTAAGACATCATTCTCTTCGATTCTTTATGGACTATTTCTCTCTGTGTGCACTAGCAAACAAATTAGTCCATGCCTATTTCTGTCAACAATCTCCAATACACTAGAGGGCAAATATTGCACCACCAATCTCCCCCTTTTTGGACGATTGTTGACAAAACAGAATACATCAAAAGATAGATGGAATAAAACTGAAATAAGACGAATGAAATTCACGAAGATGAAACATGCTCCTCCTTAATGTATGCATCTTACCGATGTGGGGTAGGGAGCGAAGTGAATCTTCGAAGGAGTTGCATTGATAATTGATAATGTTCAAAAGCTCGATCAATGCACTCAAAGCCATCTGAGATAATTCATGCGCCACACAATCTTCAAAGAAGATATGTTAAAGTTTATGAATACTTTGAAAGATGTGTGGCAAAAAGTTAGCCATGAAGATTTTCTCAGAACGAGGCTTGGGTCTACTCAAGACATGAATAATCCCTGCAGAAGAATACAATGAATCAAAATATCAAGGGATGTAATGGAGTTTTAGCTCAGAGTGGATATGCTTCAGATGGAGTTTTCCTAGACCAAAGGAGATGAAACGGAAGTTTCGAAGGAAAAACATCACATCAGTCAGATTGAGTTGATTTTCATTTGATAATATAATGAATTCAATCTGAGGCAATCTTTTCTTTTCCTGCATGGTTAGATGAAGAAGAGAGATCAAAGTAAGGCAGGAGACAAGATTTTGATTGAAACATAGGATATCTCTTTTCAGAGAGACATGATTTTGAATCCTCTTAGACTAACTTTTTCTTCTCCTGCAAGATAGATAAGAGAGATAATCATCTTTGCAAGAGAATAACCTTTTGAAGGTACCTGCAAACAAATGTAGGAAAGCAAATAATATTTCAGGGGTTATTAACGGTACATGACGACGAGGTTTAACAGCACCACAGGTGGTGCATAAAGTTCACGACCACAAGCAAATAGTTCGATTGAAAAGACCAAATAGTTCGAAGAGAAAGCAAATGGCGAATGAAAACACCCTGCAAATAACCCACTCATCTATCATCTCGATGTTCTTCTCCCCTTTTTGTCAACAAGTGTCAAAAAGGAAAGAGAATGCATACAAGGAACTATTCATCCGAAGAACCCTCAGAACTCGAACTGTTCGGCGAAGCAGAATGAGCGATGGTCCAGGACGAAGCAGGAGCTGGACTTGCAACACGGGCTTCGGGATAGACTTCGGGAGCGGCATCAGGAATGGAGCGAGGAGCATCTGGCTTGAAAATCATAGTGCATGATGTATCTTCAATCTCATCTTCTGGCTCAACAAACAGCAAATCAGTGGAGTCAGAACGCTGTGGCAGTGCAGGTGTTTGCCTTCAAATGCGAGGTACTTCAAACAGCTCCAGATAATCATAATCTTTCAGAATCCCTTTTGCTTCAAGCTGACTACGAGAGTAATGCTTGCGCAATAGGGTCCAGGAGCGCTTCTTCTATTCTTTATCAAAGAAGAGTCCTTGGCGAACATGTATTGCTTCACGTCAGCAACAATTTTGAGGGGTCACCTCTTTCACTTCAATCTTCTCGCCTTCATGGCTTCGATAGATATAGCAGGATCATCTCTGCGTCACAGATATTCTTCGGTGAAGTTCCTCGAACTTGACACCTAAGACAGCATTCTCTTCGGTTCTGCATGGACTATTTGTCTCTATGTGCACTAGCAAACAAATCAGTCCATGCCTGTTTCTATCAACAATCTCCAAAACACTAGGGGGCAAATATTGCACCAACAGAAGCTACCACTCCGACTCCGACTATAGTCAAGATGAAGGTGTTGCCGGACTTGCTCTCATATCCTCCAACTCCTATGATCTATTTGATTCACCAAATGAAGGAATTGGAAGATGCTTCATGGAAAAAGGCCCCAAGGTATCACACCCCAAATACCTTGACTTCAATAGTGATGAGGATGATTTACTTGGTGATGATGATTTGCTTGTTGATAAATCTAGTGATGTGAGCTATAATGAACTTGCTAGTAATCATGATAGTCAAGATGAAACGAATGACAATGCTATGAGGGAGATTGAGCGTCTAACTAAAGAACTAAACACTCTTAAGTTAGCTCATGAAACAACTCAAGAAGATCATAGAGAGCTCCTAAGAACTCATGAGAAGCTACGCTTCGAGAAGCTAAATTTAGAGCAAGAGCATGAGTTTCTAAAAGCTATCAATGACAATCTTCGAAAGAAGAGTTCCTCTTACATTGCCAAACATCTCCTCTTGTCTACTTTTATGCCACAAGTCAAATCTAAGCAAACTAGTAACAAGGGTAAAAAGGGTTCTACATCTAATAGTAACAATAACAATGTTAAATCCAATGTTGTTACTTCTAGTAGTTCTATTGATTCCACTAATTATTCTCTTAGCCAAGTTACACTTGAGCAAGAAAACGATTTATTGAAAGGAATTATAGAAAAGGGTGTCTACAAGAGCCTTGACGGGAGTAAGCAATTTGAGAAAATTGTACGCAAGCAAGGAAGGCACTGGAAGAACCAAGGTGTTGGTTTTGAACGAAAGTTCAATGCCAATGGAGTTGAGTGGGAAGAAGATCAATACCCCAAGACGAAGTTTGTTCCTCAACAAGAGAAGTATGATCCTACTTATTTCAAAGGGACACAAGCTCAAGATGATCTTCCACCACAAGACCACAAGCTAAAAGGCAAGGACAAGATTCAAGAAGAAATTGACTCATTTGAAGAAGCAACTCAAGACCACAAACAAACTACACTCGCATTCATTCATGGCAAGAATTTGTGCAACCAACTTGAACATCTTGCACTAGTTCATGGAGTCACAAACCCTCTTGTTGGCAAGTCAAGGGACAAGGTAATCAATGCTTTCATGGACATCATTACTTGTGTGTTTCACTCTATGTCTATGGATATCCTTGTTTGTTCCTTGTGGGACTAACCCGTGTAGGTATTGAAAGTGCTTAACTCAAAGGATTGCTCCCAACTCTTGATGATCTACATCAACATTGAGCATCCACATCTGTAACATCTACATGAAGTCATCATTAACAAAACCCGAGGTTAGTTCATCCCTCTTTGGGGGAATATCACATCTAGGGGGAGCTTTGCTCTAAGACTTGAGCTAAAGCAACTCTAATGGTGTGAACACATTAATGCTTTATGTAAAAGTGGCAACCCCACTTGTGCTTAAACGATGAGTATGACCTATGATCAAATGTTCTCATTTGGCTCCTAAGTCAATATACTCATATATAGATGACTATGTCATCACCCATTGCTTGATAGTTGCTAGAATTGGTTGTGCATGTTTGCCATATTTCATTTGCTATTTTCATTGTGTGAGCATGTTGCAATGAATATTTCTCATTCGAGGACATCCAATTGTTGTTTGGTTGATTTGGATCTTTTCGCCAATTGGATGTACAAGAATGCCTAAGAACCTTCTCTAGCTATCTATCTCAACTTGTCTAAATTCTTTCTTGCTATATCACAAAACTTGAACAAGTTCCTTTCGGACCCTCCGAGTGAGGAGCACTCGGAGTCACCGATCTGATTAGGGCTGACTTCCAAAATTTTCTAAGTAATTTTCGGTCAGGCCAACTCATACCCATTCGGTCACACCAAAATTTACTCAGATTGATCTAATTTTTCCATCTCGGTCGAACTGATCTGAAATTCTCGGCGTCACCGAGTTGCTGTCCTCACTGCAGTTACACATCTCGGAGCCACCGATTTCTTTCTCTCAGTCTCACCGACAGCTAAAGGGTATATATATCGCCGCGGACCATACATTGAAACTTACTTAAAATGTCTCGCCCTCGGACCCCTTTGCTGTCGTCACCCCGGTCTATGGATCGTCTTCGTCGTCTCTAGCGTGCCCTCGCCGCCGGATTCCATCGCCATCAACGGAATTCTCCACCGCCGTTGCCGCCATAGAAGATCTCCATCGAGTTAGGGTGATTATTTGACTCCCTAGTGCTTCTCAATCTGATTCAATGCACTAGAGTTTTGCGCCCGCAACATTGCCACTGTATGAGATTTCCTATCTAGCAACAAATCCGTAGAATTAGTTTCAAGCAAAATTTTAGGTTTAGGGTTCCGCATAACTCATCTCGGAGAAACCGAATTGAACCAACTCGGAGTCACCGATTTGGCTTCTGCCATTGCACTCAGTACATCTCGGTGAAACCGAAATGAACTGATCAGTGAGACCGAGTTAGTATTTCTGCAGTACCATGTGCGCTTCGGTGAAACCAAGTTTCACTTCAGTCTGACCGAAACCGTGAAACCTAGTATCAGTTGCTGCCTCGGTGCTTCCAAAAATTTCAAATCGGTAATTCCGAAATGCTCTCTATGAAAACATAAAACTGAAGTTTTAACTCAAATCTTTTGAAAATTAGCTGTGTTTTGTGATGCTCATCCATTCCACTCTACCTATTCTACTTCATAGGGCCAGTTTTCAGCATGTCAGACTCAGAACACAGTCAGAATGTGTCAGTTGAGCCAAGTGTTGACTTGGAAGCAGGTACAAGTCCTGAGCAGAGCTTTGAAGATCCAGACACACCTAGCTCTCATGGCTTGCCCCCAGCTACAACTAGGGTAAGGAAGAAGAAAAATTCTGATGAAGAGGATGAAGATTTTCAGCCAGAGGAGGTCACCTCTAAGAAGATAACTGCTGTTCAGAAAGAGTATGCAAATACTCAAAAAGAGAGAGGTGTGACAAGGAAGATATCTCAGTCCACTGCTGCCAAGAGAGGCATCCCCTCCACTCAAGAGAACCCAGGCAGCTCAGTGCAAGGTCAAAGCAAGTCTATGCCCAAGGTGGCTGGCAAGAAAAGAGAGAGGAAGCAGACTGCTGCTACTTGTGAGCTGCGTTGGGATTTTCCCTGAAGAGGAGGGGAGAAGCAGTACATTAGAGATAAGTATTTCCCTTAGTGAGAACCAAGGTTTATCGAACCAATAGGAGAATCACGCAAAGCCTCGTGAACAGCACCTGCACACACAAAAGCAAATACTTGCACCCAACGCGGGCAAGAGGGTTGTCAATCCCCTTGAACTCGTTACTTGCAAGGATCAAATCTTGTATATGTAGATAAATAAATTGAAAAACAAAAGAATAGTAAATAAATTGCAGCAAAGTATTTTTAGGTTTTTAAATATGTTTAAAGTAGACCCGGGGGCCATAGTTTCCACTAGAGGCTTCTCTCTCGAACACATAGCATACGGTGGGTAAACAAATTACTGTTGGGCAATTGATAGAAAAGCGCATAGTTATGACGTATTCATGGCAATGATCACATATATAGGCATCACGTCCATGACAAGTAGATCGACTCCTGCCTGCATCTACTACTATTACTCCACCAATCGACCGCTATCCAGCATGCATCTATGGTATTAAGTTCATGACAAACAGAGTAACGCTTTAAGCAAGATGACATGATGTAGACAAAGTAAACTCAATCAATATGAATAAACCCCATTGTTTTATCCTCAGTAGCAACAATATAATACGTACCCCGCCCCCTTCTGTCACTGGGTGGAGATACATCAAGATTGAACCTACTACAAAGCACCTCTCCCACTGAAGATAAATCAATCTAGTTGGTCAAACCAAACGGATAGATCGGAGAGAAATACAAAGCTATAACATTCATGCATAATAAAGTTTAGAAAAGACTCAATTACTTTCAATGAATAATCTGATCATAAACCCACAATTCGTCGGATCCCAACAAACACACCGCAAAAGAAGATTATATCGAATAGAACTCCAAGAAGATCGAGGAGAACATTGCATTGAAGATCAAAGAGATAGAAGAAGCCATCTAGCTACTATCTATGGACCCGTAGGTCTGTGGTGAAATACTCACACATCATCGGTAGGGCAGCAAGGTTGATGTAGAATCCCTCCGTGATCGATTCCCCCTCCAGCAGATTACCGGAAAAGGCCTCCAGATGGGATCACGGAAGAACAGAAGCTTGCAGCGGTAGAAAAGTTATTTCGTCTGGCTCTCTGTTGGTTTGGGAATATATGTGAATTTATAGGCTTGGAATTAGGTTAAACGGAGCTGTGTGGGGCCGACAAGCTCAGGGGGCGCACCCCTCGAGCTAGTGGCTCTCTCGTATCTCGTCTGGTCTCCTCCCGAAGCTTCTAGGGTCCCTTCTGGTACAGAAAAAATTAATCTAAAGATTTTTTTCTGTTTGGACTTCGTTTGGTATTGATTTTCCGAAAAGCCAAAAACAGGAACTGGCACTGGCACTGAGTTAATAGGTTAGTCCCAAAAAATGATATAAAATAGCATATAAATGCATATAAATCATCCAAGATTGATAATATAATAGCATGAAGTAATCAAAAATTATAGATACGTTGGAGACGTATCAGCATCCCCAAGCTTAATTCATGCTCGTCCTCGAGTAGGTAGATGATAAAAACAGATTTTTTTGATGTTGAATGCTACCTAACATGTATATCATGTAATCTCTTTACGGTATAAATATTGAGAAACGATGAAGTAACAATATCAACATAATATTATCCATGAATATAAGAAGCATAACCATTAAACTTTCAAAATATACGATCCTTAATGAATGTTATCCCCACTCATTTTATCATGTTAGCATGGCATGACTCCGCCTTCACCGCATAAATATAAATCATGAGCACCCCGGTGTTAAACCAGGCAATTGGATCGTACTTCTAACGCACTTCAGCATTTTCAACTTCACGCAATATGATACGTCTCCAATGTATCTATAATTTTTTATTGTTCCATGCTATTATAGTATCAATCTTGGATGTTTTATATGCAATTATATGCAATTTTATATCATTTTTGGGACTAACCTATTAACCCAGTGCCACTTGCTGTTTTTCTGCTTGTTTTTGGCTTTTCAGAAAATCAATATTAAACGGAGTCCAAACGAGGAAAAAACTTTGGATTAATTTTTTCTGGGCTAAAAGAGACCCTGGAAGCTTTGGGAGAAGACCAGAAGAGTCACGAGGGAGCGACAAGCTCGGGAGGCACGCCCTAGGCGGTAGGCGAGCCCCCCAGGCTTGTGGGCCCCTCATGGCACATCTTGACCTAATTCCAAGCCTATAAATTCTAAAATATTCCTCATATACCAGAGAGCCACCTTGAATAACTTTTTTGCCGCCGCAAGCTTCTGTTCTTCCGTGATCCCATCTGGAGGCCTTTTCTGGCGATTTGCCAGAGGGGGAATCGATCACGGAGGGCTTTTACCTCAACCTTGCTGCCATTCCGATGATTTGTGAGTAGTTTACCACAGACCTACAGGTCCATAGCTAGTAGCTAGATGGCTTCTTCTCTCTCTTTGATCTTCAATACCATGTTCTCCTCGATGTTCTTGGAGTTCTATCCGATGTAATCTTCTTTTGCGGTGTGTTTGTTGGGATCCGATGAATTGTGGGTTTATGATCAGATTATTCATGAGAAATATTTGAGTCTTTTCTGTACTGATTTATGCATGATTGTTATAGCTTTGTATTTCTCTCCGATCTATCCATTTGGTTTGGCCAACTAGATTGATTTATCTTGCAATGGGAGAGGTGCTTTGTGATGGGTTCAATCTTGCGGTGCTCTATCCCAGTGACAGAAAGGGACAAGACACGCATTTGTATTGTTGCCATTAAGGATAAAACGATGGGGTTTATTCATATTGATTGAGTTTACTTTGTCTACATCATGTCATCTTGCTTAAGGTGTTACTCTGTTTTTATTAACTTAATACCCTAGATGCATGCTGGATAGCGGTCGATGGGTGGAGTAATAGTAGTAGATGCAGGCAGGAGTTGGTCTACTTGTCTCGGACGTGATGCCTATATACATGATCATTGCCTTGAATATCATCATAACTATGTGCTTTTCTATCAATTGCCCAACAGTAATTTGTTTACCCACCGTATGCTATGTGTTCGAGAGAGAAGCCTCTAGCGAAAACTATGGCCCCCGCATCATTTATCCATCATATATAAAATCCAAAAATACCTTGCTACAATTTTATTTCTTTTATTTTACTTTGCAATTTACTTATCTATCTATCACTATCAGAATTAATCCTTGCAATTAACCGCCAAGGGGATTGACAACCCTCTTGTTCGTGTTGGGTGCAAGTATTTGCTTTTGTGTGTGTAGGTGCTGCTAACGAGGTTCTGCTTGGTTCTCCTACTGGATTGATAACCTTGGTTCTTAACTGAGGGAAATACTTATCTCTACTGTACTGCATCATCCTCTCCTCTTCGAGGAAATCCCAACGCAGCTCACAAGTAGTAGGAAGAATTTCTGGCGCCGTTGCCAGGGAGACATCACCGAAACCTATCAAGTACCTCCGCATAAACTATCATCTACTTGATCTTATTTTTATTTGCCTTTTATTTGCATTTTCCTCTCATTTTCATCTCCCCCACTTCTCATAAAAATTACAAAAACACAGAAATATTTTTGCTTGTTTGTTTGCTTGCTTGCTTTTATTGCCTTCAAGGATAACACACCAAAAATAGAAAATGAAAGCAAAAAATTTACGATGACTATGGATCCACTTAAAGTTTTCTACTTGGATCATCTTCGATCCATTTGTGCTCGTGCTGAAACCCCCAACTACTTTAGTTGAGGGAAAATCATTAGGTGAGCATACTCATTTTGTGCGTCACCGTTTGTCTCAAAAAGGGAGACTCTTATGGAATCAAATAAATTGTTTGCTATGCTATGCTTGGAATCTATGTGCAATTCATGATTTTACTTGTTTCTCTAAGAACCCTAAAAACACCTTCCCTACCTATGTGAGTTTAATGATAATGAAATCTTATCTTCTTATGCCAAGGGTGTTTATAGCTACTATGATATCGAACAAATTGAAGAATTTGTTGCTTTTAAGGGTGCCTATGAAGTTGCTTCTTTGATTGAAAAGTATGATGCTAATCTCTACAATCTGAAAATCTTGCCATACTTAAATATTGCTATGAAAACTATGCTTCCAATACCTATGTTAGTGAATTCATTGGGAGAATGTCTGCTGCTTTGGAAGAGAATAATGATATGCATGAATCTATAGATAATTATGATCATGTTGAGTCGCTTGAAATATCTCTTTTTGATGAATTTGATGCTTGTGGCCATGATGCCAATATTAATTATGCTTATGGAGATGAACTTGCTATAGTTCCTTATGTTAAAATGAAATCATTGCTATTGCACCCACACTTGATAGCTCCTTGAATGAAAAGCATGGTTACAATAATGCTATAATAAATTCTATTAATGTCAATTGTGCTAATGATATGCAAAGCTACAAGCTTGGGGATGATGATTTTATTATGTCCACTACTTATTGTAATGATCATGATTGGGGTGATGCTTCTTATGATCTTGAAAATTTATTTAAGCCTCATGATGAATATGTTATGGATAATAATGTCTACAATAATATTGAAAGTGAGTTTGGAAGAGTGTCAACTTTAGGTAATAATGATCCCACTACTTTGGAGAATTATCAATATCGTGAATTTTTTGATAAAAGTGGGTTTGGAGAGGTCCTGACTTTAGGTTATGTTAATCCCACTATCTTGGAAGATTATAAGACTTTTATGCATATGGATCATGAAGAGAACATTTTATATGATAGCTATATTGTTGAATTTTATTATGATCCTACATGTAATTATTATGAGAGAGGAAAATATGGTTTTAGAAATTTTCATGTTACTAAATTACCTCTCGTTGTGTTGAGATTGTCAATGTTTTATTCTTCTTCCTTGCATATGCTAGATATTTCTTGTCTTGATAATTTGTTTGCTTATAAAATACCTATGCACAGGAAGTGTTAGACTTAAATGTGTTTTTCACATGCTACATGATGCTCTGTTTGTGCTTCAATTCTTGTTTTTCATGTGAGCATCAATAAAATCTCAAGCCTATCCTAATGGCTATAAAGAAAGAGCTTGTTCGGAGACAACCCAATAGTTATCGCTTTGTTTTCTGTTTTGTGTGTTTACACAATTGTAGCCTGTTATGATTGTGATTTTTATCTTTTAATCAGTGTTTGTGCCAAGTAATGCCTTTGGGATGATTTGGATGATAGTATAATTGATGCTATTTGAAAACAGAAACTTTTGAGTCCAGTACAGAATTTTTCTGATTTTACTGGAGCGTGATAAAATTCTGAATGTTTTACACAGTATTGATATATGAAGTTTTTAAGTTTTCCTAATTTTTCAGAACTTTTGGAGTTACAGAAGTATAGCTTTTAAATAGATCTTTACAGACTGTTCTGTTTTAGACAGATTCTGTTTTTGTTGCATAGTTTGCTTATTTTGATGAATCTATGGATTGTATCGGGGGGTATAAGCCATGGGGAAGTTGGAGTACAGTAGCATTATGCCAATATTAAATATGAATCAATTTATAACAGTACCTAAAGTTTAAGATTTGTTTGTTATACTAATGGATCTCACGAGGTTTCTGTTGAGTTTTGTGTGCTGAAGTTTTCAAGTTTTGGGTGAGACCACGATGGATGAAGGAATAAGGAGCGGCAGGAGCCTAAGCTTGGGGATGCCCAAGGCACCCCAATGTAATATTCAAGGAATACCCAAGCGTCTAAGCTTGGGGATGCCCTGGATGGCATCCCCTCTTTCGTCTACAATCTATCGGTATATCACTTGGAGCTATATTTTTATTCATCACATGATATTTGTTTTACTTGGAGCGTCTTGTGTCATAGTTTTATTTTCTTTGTTTGCTTTTTAGTTTTCCACAATCATCTTTGCTGAACACACTTTTTGAGAGGAACACACAACATTTATCGTGATTTGTAAGAATACTCTATGTGCTTCACTTATATCTTTTGAGCTAGGCAGTTGCTCTAGTGCTTCACTTATATCTTTTAGAGCACGGTGGTGGTTATATTTTAAAGAAATAGTTGCACTCTCATGCTTCACTTAAATCTTTTTGAGAGTCTAATAAATAGTAATGGCAATTTGCACGGGTTATAAGATTGGTCCATAAAGGATAGGTATTCAAGAAGGATATAATAAAAACTTTCATGTAGATCACTGAATATGATAAGTTTGATTCCTTGCAATAGTTTTGTGATATTAAGATGGTAATATGTGGATGTACTAGTGAATGATTGTGGTTTAGTAAGAATATTGGTGTTAAGGTTTGTGATTCCCGAAGCATGCATGTATAGTCCTTAGTTGTGTGATGAAGTTGGAGCATGATTTATTATTGATTGTCTACCTTATGAGTGGCGGTCGGGGACGAGCAATGGTCTTTTCCTACCAATCTATCCCCCTAGGGGAATGCACAGTAGTACTTTGCTTCGAGGGCTAATAGACTTTTGCAATAAGTATGTGAGTTCTTTATGACTAATGTGAGTCCATGGATTATACACACTCTCACCTTTCCGCAATTTGCTAGCCTCTTCGGTACCGTGCATTGCCCTTTCTCACCTCGAGAGTCGGTGCAAACTTCGCCGGTGCATCCAAACCCCGTGATATGATACGCTCTATCACACATAAGCCTCTTTATATCTTCCTCAAAACAGCCACCATACCTACCTATTATGGCATTTCCATAGCCATTCCGAGATATATTGCCATGCAACTTCCACCGTTCTTTTTATATGACACACATCATCATTGTCATATTGCTTTGCATGATCATATAGCTGACATAGTATTTGTGGCTCAACCACTGTTCATCATTTTTTATACATGTTACGCTAGATCATTGCACATCCTGGTACACTGCCAGAGGCATTCATATAGAGTCATATTGTTCTAGTATCGAGTTGTAATATTGAGTTGTAAGTAAATAAAAGTGTGATGATCATCATTATTAGAGCATTGTCCTAGTGAGGAAAGGATGATGGAGACTGTGATTCCCCCACAAGTCAGGACGAGGCTCCGGACGAAAAATACAAAAAAAGAGAGAAAAAGAGAGAAGGGGCAATGTTACTATCCTTTACCACACTTGTGCTTCAGAGTAGCACCATGTTTTTCATATATAGAGTCTCCTGAGTTGTCACTTTCACATACTAGTGGGAATTTTTCATTATAGAACTTGGCTTGTATATTCCGATGATGGGCTTCCTCAAATGCCCGAGGTCTTCATGAGCAAGCAAGTTGGATGCACACCCACTTAGTTTCAGTTTGAGCTTTCATACACTTATAGCTCTTAGTGCATCCGTTGCATGGCAATCCCTACTCCTCGCATTGACATCAATTGATGGTCATCTCCATAGCCCGTTGATTAGCCGCATCAATGTGAGACTATCTTCCTTTTTGACTTCCCCTTATTAATCTCTATCATCATATTCTATTCCACCCATAGTGCTATGTCCATGGCTTGCGCTCATGTATTGCGTGAGAGTTGAAAAAGCTGAAGCGCGTTAAAAAGTATGAACCAATTGCTCGGCTTGTCATCGGGGTAGTGCATGATTAATACTTTGTGTTAGGAAGACTAAGCATGACGGGCTATATGATTTTGTAGGGATAGCATTCTTTAGCATTTTTATTTTGAAAGGCATGATTGTTTGTTGGTATGCCTGAGTATTGATGTCTTTATATCAAATTATAGACTATTGCTTTGAATCACTCGTTTCTTAATATTCATACCGTAAAAGAGATTACATGATGAACATGTTAGGTAGCATTCCACATCGAAAATTCTGTTTTTATCATTTACCTACTCGAGCACGAGCAGGAAATAAGCTTGGGGATGCTTGATATGTCTCCAACGTATCTATAATTTTTGATTGTTCCATGCTATTATAGTATCAATCTTGGATGTTTTATATGCAATTATATGCAATTTTATATCATTTTTGGGACTAACCTATTAACCCAGTGCCCAGTGCCATTTGCTGTTTTCTGCTTGTTTTTGGCTTTTCAAAAAATCAATATTAAACGGAGTCCAAACGAGGAAAAAACTTTGGATTAATTTTTTCTGGACTAAAAGAGACCCTGGAAGCTTCGGGAGAAGACCAGAAGAGTCACGAAGGAGCGACAAGCTCGGGAGGCGCGCCCCCAGGCATGTGGGCCCCTCGTGGCACCTCTTGACCTAATTTAAGCCTATGAAATCTTAAATATTCCACATATACCAGAGAGCCACCTCGAATAACTTTTCCGCCGCCGCAAGCTTCTGTTCTTCCGCGATCCCATCTGGAGGCCTTTTTCGGCGATCTGCCGGAGGGGGAATCGATCACGGAGGGCTTTTACCTCAACCTTGCTGCCCTTTCGATGATGTGTGAGTAGTTTACCACAGACCTACGGGTCCATAGCTAGTAGCTAGATGGCTTATTCTCTCTCTTTGATCTTCAATACCATGTTCTCCTCGATGTTCTTGGAGTTCTATCCGATGTAATCTTCTTTTGCGGTGTGTTTGTTGGGATCCGATGAATTGTGGGTTTATGATCAGATTATTCATGAGAAATATTTGAGTCTTTTCTGAACTTATTTATGCATGATTGTTATAGCTTTGTATTTCTCTCCGATCTATCTGTTTGGTTTGGCCAACTAGATTGATTTATCTTGCAATGGGAGAGGTGCTTTGTGATGGGTTCAATCTTGCGGTGTTCTATCCAGTGACAGAAAGGGACAAGACATGTATTTGTATTGTTCCCATTAAGGATAAAACAATGGGGTTTATTCATATTGATTGAGTTTACTTTGTCTACATCATGTCATCTTGCTTAAGGCATTACTCTGTTTTTATTAACTTAATACCCTAGATGCATGCTGGATAGCGGTCGATGGGTGGAGTAATAGTAGTAGATGCAGGCAGGAGTCGGTCTACTTGTCTCGGACGTGATGCCTATATACACGATCATTGCCTTGAATATCGTCATGACTATGCGCTTTTCTATCAATTGCACAACAGTAATTTGTTTACCCACCATATGCTATATGTTCGAGAGAGAAGCCTCTAGTGAAATCTATGGCCCCCGGGTCATTTATCCATCATATATAAAATCCAAAAATACGATGCTGCAATTTTATTTCTTTTATTTTACTTTGCAATTTACTTATCTATCTATCACTATTAGAATTAATCCTTGCAAGTAATCGCCAACGGGATTGACAACCCTCTTGTTCGCGTTCGGTGCAAGTATTTGCTTTTGTGTGTGTAGGTGCTGCTAAAGAGGTTCTGCTTGGTTCTCCTACTGGATTGATAACCTTGGTTCTTAACTGAGGGAAATACTTATCTCTACTATACTGCATCATCCTCTCCTCTTCGAGGAAATCCCAACGCAGCTCACAAGTACCACAATACATGAGCGTGAGCCATGGATATAGCACTATAGGTGGAATAGAATGTGGTGGAAGAGATCAATAAGGGAAGTCAAAAAGGAAGAAAGTCTCACATCAACTCAGAGGATCAACAGACTATGGAGATGTCCATCAATTGATATTAATGCGAGGAGTAGGGATTGCCATGCAACGGATGCACTAAGAGCTATAAGTGTATGAAAGCTCAACTGAAACTAAGTGGGTGTGCATCCAACTTGCTTGCTCATGAAGACCTCGGGCATTTGAGGATGCCCGTCATCAGAATATGCAAGCCAAGTTCTATAACGAAAAATCCCCACTAGTATATGAAACTGACAACATAGGAGACTCTCTATATGAAGAACATGGTGCTACTCTGAAGCACAAGTGTGGAAAAAGGATAGTAACATTGCCCCTTCTCTCTTTATCTCTCATTTTTCTTTTCTTTCCTTTTTTTGTTGGGCTCTTTTTGGCCTCTCTTTTTTATTTTATTTTATTTCTATTTTTCGTCCGGAGTCTCATCCTGACTTGTGGGGGAATCATAGTCTCCATCATCCTTTCCTCATTGGGACAATGCTCTAATAATGATGATCATCACACTTTTATTTACTTACAACTCAATATTACAACTCAATAAAACAATATGACTCTATATGAATGCCTCTAGCAGTGTACCAGGATGTGCAATGATCTAGTGTAACATGTATAATAATGATGAATGGTGGCTGTTCCACAAATATCATGTTAGCTCTATATGATCTTGCAAAGCAATATGATGATGAACACACAAGTCATGTGACAGAACGGTGGAAGTTGCATGGCAATATATCTCGGAATGGCTATGGAAATGCCATAATAGGTAGGTATGGTGGCTGTTTCGAGGAAGATATAAGGAGGCTTATGTGTGATAGAGTGTATCATATCACGGGGTTTGGATGCACCGGCGAAGTTTGCACCAACTCTCGAGGTGAGATCGGGCAATGCACGGTACCGAAGAGGCTAGCAAATTGCGGAAAGATAGGAGTGCGTATAATCCATGGACTCACATTAGTCATAAAGAACTCACATACATATTGTAAAGCCTATTAGCCCTCGAAGCAAAGTACTACTCACATGCCCCTAGGGAGGAGGTTGGTAGGAGTTAACCATCGCGCACCCCCGATTATAACAGCACTCAAGGATTTCATTTCAGACATAAAAATGCTCAAACCTTCCCACCATACCATAACCAACACTTAGATGAGAAGTTAATAACAAGATTTAACACCGATATTTCTACTAACCAATGATCATGAACCAATATCCTTTCATATTATGACATCAATATCATTAAACAGTACGTTTCATATTTAGTGATCTACATGAAAGTTTTCCCTTTATTATATCCCCCTTGAATACCTATCCTTTTTGGACTAGTAATATAACACGTGCAAATTGCCATTAATATTTATTAGACTCTCAAAATTATTTAAGTGAAACATGAGAGTGCAATTATTTCTACAAAATATAACCACCGCTGTGCTCTAAAAGATATAAGTGAAGCACTAGAGCAACTGCATAGCTCAAAAGATATAAGTGAGGCACATAGAGTATTCTAACAAATCATGATAAATGTGTGTCCCTCTCAAATAGGTGTGTCCAGCAAACAATGATTGTGGCAAACTAAAAAGCAAACAAAGAAAAGAAAACTATGGCATAAGACGCTCCAAGTAAAACTCCTATCATGTGAGGAATAAAAATATAGCTCCAAGTAAGTTAACGATAGATTGTAGACGAAAGGGGATGCCATCCGGGGTATCCCCAAGCTTAGATGCTTGGGTCTTCCTTGAATATTACCTTGGGGTGCCTTGGGAATCCCCAAGCTTAGGTTCTTGCCGCTCCTTATTCCTTCATCCATCATAATCACACAAAAACCTTGAAAACTTCCGCACACAAAACTCAACAGAAACTTCGTGAGATCCGTTAGTATAATAAATCAATCATCCACTTTAGATGCTGTTATAAACTCATTCATAATTGTTCTTGCATAATACCTACTGTATTCTAACTCTTCCATGACTTATACCCCCCGATATAATCCATAGTTTCATTAAAACAAGCACACTATGCCTTAAAAACAGAATCTGTCTAAAACAGAACAGTATGCAATGACAGAATATTATCCATACTTCTATAACTCCAAAAATTCTGAAATATTATAACAACGTAAAAATTTTGTATTCCAATACTGTGTAAAAATTTCAGATTTTTCGGATGTTCCAGCAATAAAATAAAAATTAACTACTGGGCGCAAAACTTTCTGTTTTCAAACAGCATCAATTATACTATCATCCAAATCATCCCAAAGGCATTACTTGGCACAATCACTAATTAACAGATAAAAACACAATCATAACAGTAGCTAAAATTGTGTGACTCAAGAAAAATAAAAAATTGCAATAAAGATAAATATTGGGTTGCCTCCCAACAAGCGCTATTGTTTTATGCCCCTAGCTAGGCATAATGCATTGTTTCAAGTATTATCATCCTTAGTTTCCAAATCCTTTTTAATAAAATCCTCCAAAACTTTTCTCATTAATTCCCTACTCTCATGATATTCTTTTCTAGTTGGAGAACTTAAATAATTGAAGAGATTTTGTTCGGTGATTTTAACATTCATAACTTCAAACTCTGAATCGTCACCATAAAGATCCTCATATAAAACATGTATGTCATCATCAATAGGATCTCTAGCTGTACTTTCAAACCATTCTTCACTAAATCCTTCATCAATTCCCTTAGTAATCCATTCAAATTTATCACAAGTATTGTGGTACAAAGTTTTAATTATTTCAGCATAAAGAACTCTCCTCCTAATGTTTTCACCGCAAGCAAAATAATCCTTAGATTCCAACCTTCGTATAGTGTCCTTATCATGGAGGATTTCTTCTATTGGAGGATGCTCAAAATCTATTTTATAAAAGGAAAAGATGTCCCTAGCTTCTCTGATTATATAGTCAAATTCATGCATAAGGATAATGGTAGCAATCTTTTTAGTCCTTGGATTATGTATGTTGGGAAGTTCATAAAATATCTTTTGTAGAGCAGGATGAATATGCAGAAATTTTCTTTCTAACTTAACCACAAGCATAGTAGTAGCATCCACATAGCAATTTTTTTATCAAGAACAGATCCTTTAATTATTGGTATGACTCCCGTGCAATTAAAGAATTCTTGAATGATATTCTTCCCAATAATATTCCCACTCCCCACATGATAAACTTTAGTTTTAAAATTTGTGGGAGCTTTACTCTCAGGAGGATTATTGTTAAAATCAAATAACTTAAGTTTCTGCTCAAGAGAATCGCTAGTACTATCTTCACTAGCACTTTCAACAATAACTTTCTCGAACTCAGACATGATAGCAACTTCAAGCAAAGCGAGCAAACAGAAATATTTTTGTGTTTTTCAATTTTTAGAGAAGTGGGGGAGATAAAAAAGAGAGGCGAATAAAAAGGCAAATAAAAAATAGAGCAAGTAGATGATAGTTTGAGTGAAGGTACTCGATAGGTTTTGATGATGTCTCCCGACAATGGCGCCAGAAATTCTTCCTGCTACTTGTGAGCTGCGTTGGGATTTTCCCTGAAGAGGAGGGGAGAAGCAGTATAGTAGAGATAAGTATTTCCCTCAGTGAGAACCAAGGTTTATCGAACCAATAGGAGAATCACGCAAAGCCTCATGAACAGCACTTGCACACACAAAAGCAAATACTTGCACCCAACGCGGGTAAGAGGGTTGTCAATCCCCTTTAACTCGTTACTTGCAAGGATCAAATCTTGTATAGGTAGATAAATAAATTGCAAAATAAAAGAAAAGTAAATAAATTACAGCAAGGTATTTTTAGGTTTTCTAATATGTTTAAAGTAGACCCAGGGGCCATAGTTTTCACTAGAGGCTTCTCTCTCGAACACAAAGCATACGGTGGGTAAACAAATTACTATTGGGCAATTGATAGAAAAGCGCATAGTTATGACGTATTCATGGCAATGATCACATATATAGGCATCACGTCCATGACAAGTAGACCGACTCCTGCCTGCATCTACTACTATTACTCCACCAATCGACCGTTGTCCAGCATGCATCTATGGTATTAAGTTCATGACAAACAGAGTAACGCTTTAAGCAAGATGACATGATGCAGACAAAGTAAACTCAATCAATATGAATAAACCCCATCATTTTATCCTTAGTAGCAACAATACAATATGTACCTCGTCCCCTTCTATCACTGGGTGGAGACACCGCAAGATTGAACCTACTACAAAGCACCTCTCCCACTGAAGATAAATCAATCTAGTTGGCCAAACCAAATGGATAGATCAGAGAGAAATACAAAGCTATAACAATCATGCATAATAAAGTTCAAAAAAGACTCAATTACTTTCAATGAATAATCTGATCATAAACCCACAATTCATCGGATCCCAACAAACACACCGCAAAAGAAGATTACATCGAATAGAACTCCAAGAAGATCGAGGAGAACATTGTATTGAAGATCAAAGAGAGAGAAGAAGCCATCTAGCTACTAGCTATGGACCCGTAGGTTTGTGGTGAACTACTCACACATCATCGGTAGGGTAGCAAGGTTGATGTAGAAGCCCTTCGCATTCGATTCCCCCTCCGGCAGATTACCGGAAAAGGCCTCCAGATGGGATCACGGAAGAACGGAAGCTTGCGGCGGGGAAAAAGTTATTTCGTCTGGCTCTCTGTTGGTTTGGGAATATATGTGAATTTATAGGCTTGGAATTAGGTCAAACGGAGCTGCGTGGGGCCCACAAGCTCAGGGGGCGCGCCCCTCGAGTTTGTGGCTCTCTCGTATCTCGTCTGGTATCCTCCCAAATCTTCTAGGGTCCCTTCTGGTCCAGAAAAAATTAATCTAAAGATTTTTTTTTTGGAATTTGTTTGGTATTGATTTTCTGAAAAGCCAAAAACAAGCAAAAACAGGAACTGGCACTGGGCACTGAGTTAATAGGTTAGTCCCAAAAAATGATATAAAATAGCATATTAATGCATATAAAGCATCCAAGATTGATAATATAGTAGCATGAAACAATCAAAAATTATAGATACATTGGAGACGTATCAACTGCCCATGTGGTGTTCAAGCCCACATCTATGAGAAGGGAGGATGAACCAGTTGCTGATGAGCCACCTCCCAAGCAACAAAAGTTGAGGGCTGATGCTATGCCTAAGAAGGCAGCCACAACCTCCATGTCCAAGGCTGCTACTACTGCCAAGCCCAAGAAAACTATCAGGAACATTCCTGCTGCTGAGAAGAACAAGGCGCCAGTGCCTGAGAGAGATGATGATGATGAAGCCATGGTGCTAAAGAAGCTAAGACCAAGATTGCCAGAGCATGATGATTCACATCCAGAGGCTGAGAACATGAAGGAAAGGAAGGACAAAGGGCTGAGGAAATGGAGAGATTCAGACCCCTACTTAGTCAGGAGGAGGACTGCTGTTGACTATTGTTTCCACACCAAGGAACAGCAAGACTTCTATGAGACAGTATTGCTTGACAAGAAGCCCATAGTGAGTGACATGAGATGGGTTGACTGGAAATTCATTGATGCAAATGAGGATAACTTTCCCAATGTGTATGAGAACTTCAACACTATAGGCACTAAGTTGACAGCATGGACAGATGAGCTCATCATGCTGTTTTACTCCACTGCACACTTTTACCCCGATGGGAGGATTGTTTGGATGACTGAGGGCTCTAGATTCCAGTCAAGTATTGCTGAGTGGGCACAACTGCTGAATGTGCCAAAAGCTGAAGAGAAAGATGTTGATGTTTATGCCAAGGGCAAGATGGACCACAACTCTATGAAGGACATGTATGGAGAAATTCCTGAGAAGTACAACGAGTCTCACAAGCTTGGATCTGTCTATCATCTCCTACCAGGACTTGCCACCATAAACTCTATTCCTAGGAATACTTTGATGCCCAAGTCAAGTGATGATAAGATGATTAGAGGACACTCAATCAACTTGCTGCATTTGGTGGATGGATTCACATGATTCAGAGTGATGGATTTGATTGTTGAGACAATCAAGAGGACTGCTGCAGATCAGAAGTGCTCATGTGGCTTTGCTCCACACATTCATATGCTTATCAACTCCAAAGTTGGTAGCAAAGTCTACTTGCTTGATCGTGAGCACTTGCCATTTCAGCCAGAGCTAGAGGATTGCACCGTGACCATGGATGAGGATCATCCTACCTCAGCCACAGCTTAGGCAAAGGCAAAAGCTGCCAAGAGTGCTGGACCTGTGATGTAGGGTGGAACCCTAATTTGACGATCTTTCCACACTTGGAGGGAGAAAAGAGAGGAACAACAAAATCAACCAAAGGAAATCACTCAAACAAACCCAAATCACACATCCACTACGATAGCATACATGAGATCCACAAGTATACAAGGACAATCCAAGGAAATAAGCACAAGGTAAAGTTCTTCCCACTCCAAAGGAGGTGAGGTCTTGATGATCTAGGTGAGATCCTTCTCCCTTAGGAGGTCTTGATGGTCCTATGATGGGGACCCTTCTCCCTAGAGAGGTCTTGATTCTCCAAGAGGAGATACAAGGAGCAAAGCTCTACTCTATGTCTCAAAATACTTTGCTAACCCTAGAAAGGATGAGGAGGAGGTCTATTTATAGTCTAGGACAAAGTGGGGGGTGAGTGGATGAGATTACACGGCTGAAAGGCCTAAAGCTGCTGTCAGGGGGCCGGATGTCCGGGCCCTATAGCATCTTCATGGCTAGGCTGCTGCTGCTTTGCATTTCTTCAGGGGCCGGATGTCCGGGCCAGGGGCCAGATGCCCGGCCACTGTAGCCTTCCAGCGGTCTCCCTCCTCGCGCACGTCCGTCCGTGTACTTGTTGACTTGGTCTTCGTTCCGAGCATTCCCAAGGCGGTCTTCTTCATACCTGATCACACATAGCACTTCGGCTTGAGGTAGTAGCCATGTCTCACCCGAGTCGAATGGAAGTTCACTAAGGAGAGATGTCACCTCGGATTCGAGAGCTCTTGCACGTGCTCGTGTCATAGGTCCACTTGGCACTTGAGGAGACGTAGGTGGGTCCACGGGGATGACCGTGGGATGCTCCGCATCATCTCCCCCCCCCCTTGAAAAAGATCCGTCCTCGGATCGGAATCCACATCACCATGGATGGGGGATAGGTCCTTGACGTTAAATGTGTCGCTCACGTTGTACTTGTCGCGAGGGATGTCGATCTTTTAGGCATTGTTGTTGAAGCCTGCGAGCACCTTGAAATGTCCGTTGGCTCAAGGTAGTAGTTTGGACTTGCGCTCGTTGGGGAAGCGGTCTTTTCGAAGGTGTAGCCACACAAGATCGTCGGGGTTAAACACCATGGACTGCTTGTTGATGTTGACCTTGGTCGCGAGTCATTGTACTTGGCGCTCAATCGCATGCCTTGTAACTTCGTGCATCCTCTTGAGGTAGCTGGCTCATGCACTCGCGTCCATGTCAATGCGCTCTTGTAGAGGTAGCGGTAGAATGTCCAATGGAGACAACGGATTGAAGCCATAGACGGCCTCGAAGGGGGACTTGCTGGTAGTAGAGTGTCGTGCTCGATTGTAGGCGTACTCGACGATGGGTAAACATTCCTCCCACTCCCTTATGTTCTTCTTGATCAACACGCGGAGTAGTGTGGAAAGAGTCCGGTTCATGACCTCCATTTGGCCGTTCGTTTGAGGGTGATATGCCGATGAGAAAAGGAGCTTGATTCCGAGCTTGGAGCATAGTGTCTTCCAAAAGTAGCTAAGGAACTTGACGTCTCGGTCCGACACGATCGTCTTTGGCACTCCATGCAATCGCAAGATTTCCCTACAAAAGAGATTTGCAACATGTGAAGCATCGTCTATCTTGTTACATGGGATAAAATGTGCCATCTTAGAGAAACGGTCCACAACAACGAATACCGAGTCTTTGCCGTTTTGAGTTCGAGGCAAACCAAGCACGAAATCCATACTAATATCTTCCCATGGATGATATGGAATAGGAAGGGGCATATAAAGGCCATGAGATTGAGCTTTTGACTTAGCTTTGCGGCATGTAGAGCACCGGTTGGGGTGGCGAGAAACGTCTCAAAACATCTTTGGCCAAAAGTAGTTCTTGGAGAGCGTAGCGAAGGTCTTGTCGCGTCCAAAATGTCCCATGAGTCCTCCACCATGAGCTTCTTGCAAAAGCAACAAACGAAGAGAAGACTCGGGGATACAAAGTTTGTTAGCTCGCATAAGATAATCATCTTTCAAATAGTATCGCTCCCAAGTGTTGTGTGATAAGCATTTGGCATATGGAATCGCAAATGAAGCATCATGCGCGTACAAGTCTTTAATGTGCTCAAATCCTATGACATTCAATTCAAGTTTAGTAACTAGCAAGACTCTCACTAAAGCATATAACTCTTTGTCATAGATGGGGTAGTTAAGTTGCGCGCCGGAGAGCTTCTCACTAAAATATGCAATAGTTCGCTTCTCTTGCATCAACACACCACCAATACCATTACCACTAGCGTCACAATGCACTCCAAAAGTTTTTCTCAAAGTTGGGTAATGCAAGCAATGGAGCATGTGTAAGCAAGTTCTTAAGCTCATGAAATGCGGCATCTTGAGATGGACCCCAAACAAATGGTGCATTTTTCTTACTCAATGCGTGCAATGGTGATACAATAGTGCTAAAATCCTTCACAAAGTGATGATAAAAGCCGGCTAAGCCAAGGAAACTATGCACTTGAAGCAAATTGGTTGGTTGTGGCCAATTCTTAATAGCATCAATTTTAGTTTCATCCACTTGAACACCCTTAGAGGAGACAACAAAGCCCAAGAAAACAAGCTTATCAACACCGAAGGTGCATTTTTCCATGTTAGCGTAAAGTCGCTCGTCTCTAAGAACTTGCAATACGTCGCGAAGGTGTTTGACATGATCTTCAAGAGTTTCACTAAACACAAGGATGTCATCAAAGTAAACCACAACACAAATGCCAATATATTTGCAAAGAACATAATGCATCACATGCATAAAAGTGCTAGGAGCTTGCAACAAACCCATAGGCATGACTAACCATTCATACAAGCCAAATTTGGTTTTGAAAGCGGTTTTCCATTCATCACCCTCTTGCATGCGTATTTGATAGTAGCCACTTTTAAGATCAATTTTGGAGAAAATGGTAGCTCCACTAAGTTCATCAAGCATGTCATCAAGGCGTGGAATGGGATGTCTATATCTAACGGTGATAGCATTAATGGGACGGCAATTGGAACACATGCGATAAGTACCATCTTTCTTAGGCACAAGAATGACCGAAACGACACAAGGGCTCAAGCTTTCGCGTACATACCCATTCTCCATGAGATGTTGCACTTGCCTTTGTATCTCTTTGGTCTCTTCGGGGTTGACGCGGTAAGGTGCCTTGTTCGGTAGAGGTGCGCCGGGGATGAGGTCGATGCGGTGCTCGATTCCGCGAAGTGGAGGAAGTCTGGTAGGTAGCTCATCGGGAAACACGTCCGCGAATTCCTGCAATAAATGAGATAATACCAAAGGAAGATGTTGTGAAGTATTAGTCCGCACCACTTCATCTTTGCACACAAGCACAAAGTGAAGAACACTTGATGGGCTCTCATTCACATCCCTCAAATCTCTTTTGGTGGCTAAAAGAACTAGGTCGCTCTTGTCGCTCATCGTGGAGTCGCTCATTTTTGGCTTGTGGTGCTCACTCTCTTTTTGGTGGGTCACTCGCTCACTTATCTCTCCACGATGGGTAGATGCTTGCTTGTCTGCGATGACTTGACTTGGTGTCATAGGTCGAAGAATGAATTCCTTGCCCTTCATCTTGAAGCTATAGTGATTGGTCCGTCCGTTGTGGATGACGCCGCGGTCGAATTTCCAAGGTCTTCCAAGGAGGAGATGGCACATGGACATTGGAACCACATCAAACTCCAAGTTGTCTTCGTAGGCGCCAATCTTGAAGGACACTTGGACGGTGTGCTCCACTTGAATGGTGCCGGAGTCGCTAAGCCATTGGACCTTGTATGGGCGAGGGTTCTTCTTCTTGAGCAATTGGAGCTTGGTACATAACTCTTCACATGCCAAGTTGTGGCAACTTCCACCGTTGATGATGACCTTGACGGAACGTCCTTGGATACCCGCTTTGGTATGGAAGATGTGGCAATGTTGGTCTTCATCTTGATGTTGTTGAAGTGTCAAGACCTTGGAGACAACAAGAACGGGGCTCGATTCATTATTGCAAAACACTTGATCATCTTCTTCTTCATTCACTTGTCAATGCATTGCCACATGCTCAAGTGCTTCCATTTCTTCTTCACTCATAGAGTCGTAGGTGCCGTCGGCGTTGAGGATCATAGTGCGTCGTGTGGGGCACTCAAAAGACTTGTTGCCTCGGCCCTTGCAAGTAAAGCACTTGATGTCACTTGTCTTGTCGTTGGCATCCGTACGGGTTGTTGATGACGAAGCTCTTGGCTTGGAGTTGCTTGTAGTAGTAGGAGGACGATTTGAAGATGTCGAAGGGTTCTTGTGGCTTGACTTGTCACCGGTACTTGGTGTAGCATGAGTCGTTGGAGGAGGTGTCATAGTCGTTGATGCTTGAGTGTATGAATTGTAGGTCTTGGAAGAGTACTTGGAGTACTAGTAATCATCTTGCACTTGACGCTCCGCTTTGGTGGCTTGGTGCACTAGCTCGAGGAGGTTGGAGTATGGTTGAAAGTCCACAATTTTCTTGATTGGATGGTTGAGACCATTCAAGAAACGTGCCATCGTTTGTTCATCATCTTCCTTGATGTTGGCTCGTATCATTGCAATCTCCATTTCTTTGTAGTATTCTTCAACCGACTTGGTGCCTTGCTTGAGGAGTTGAAGTTCCTTGAAGAGGTCGCGGCTATAATGTGTAGGCACAAAACGAGCTCTCATGACATCCTTCATTTGAGTCCACGTTGTGATAGGTGGTTTGCCTTTATCTTGGTGTCTCTCGACCACTTGCTCCCACCAAATGAGAACATAGTCTTGGAACTCAAGCGATGCCATGGCTACCTTTTCTTCTTCATCGTAGTCGTGTAGACGGAAAATCTTGTCCACATTTAAGGCCCATGAATGGTAGTCTTCGGGGTCGTTGCTTCCGGAAAACTTGGGCATGTTGAACTTGAGCTTGCCGTAGCGTTGTTCATCATTATGTCGATGTTGTCGTCGTTCTTGTCTTGGAGGTGGGTCATCATCCCCGTTTTCTTCTTGGTCCACACGATTGGCTTGACGGTGGGGACGAGGTACTCTTGCCCGGTTCCTCCTTTCTTGATTCTCTTCTTGGCGTGTGGCTTCTTCTTGGAGACGTGCCTCTTCTTCACGCACACGATGGTTGTGTTCTTCTAGAGCACGAGTGGCGTCACGAAGGGCACGTTGTGCTTCGAGGGCTTGTTGTTCACGACGTTGTTGCTCTTGCCGAAGTGGATCGCCGTCTTGGGCGTCTTGTTGTTGACGTTGTGGAACTTGCTCTTGGTGCGTGGCGCCTTGAACTTGATGGCGTTGGCGTTCGCGCTCTCGAAGTCATTGTTGCAAACCATTGCCATTTTATGGATTTTGGCGAGCTTGATGTTCTTGCCGAGGATGTAGACGAGCTCGATGAAGACTTGCATCCGATGATGAATCCAAAGAATGGTGTCTTGACCATGTTCTCCTTGCCGAGGACGAAGTTGTAGAAGCTCGGTCAATCATCATGGCACGAAATCCTTCCATTTGTGTAGTAAGCTTGGTGTCGAGGTAGTCTCTTGTCCGCATTTCGGAGTGACGCAAGTCGGTGGAGAGTTGCTCGATGCGATCACCCAAAGCTTCATTTTCTTGATGCAAGGCTCGTTGTACCCCAAAGAGATGGCTCTTGGAGACGTAGTCGTTCAGTGCGTCGTGCTCGTCGAAGAGAGGAGTCAAAGATGTACTTGGCCTATCCATCATGATCAAGTAGAGATGAGTAGGAAGTGAGAAAACAAAACCGAAGTTACCTTTTCCGAAGATTGAATATGTATCGAGTATCAGTCAATGTACTTCTATGATAGTAGAATTGGTACCGGGTTTGTTTCTCACACCTACACAAAAGGCTTATGGAGTAGCTTGGTTAGGATGGTGTCACAAAATAATTGCAATTTGTAAGCAAGATATCAATAATGTTGAAAAAGATTCACAAGTTCGCAAGTGTAACAAGTAGACCAATAGCAATTAGTAGGACACGGAAACACACGCACGGATAGATAAATGAGGTCATGCAACCAAGGGATGAGCTCAAAATGTGGAATCCACGGAAAATGCTCTTGTTGTCCAACACTAGAGAGACGCTAGCACGATTGCTCAATAGGCGGATACGAACTTGTGCACAACCTATAAGAGACAAAATGTATGGACTTCTATCTCACTTATGATATGTATGTATGATTCCCGGTGAACTTGTCACAATGATCCAAGATGATCAAAGATGCTATGTAATGTGGCGATGCTACGGTTATTGCTTACTGTTGGAAATATGCCCTAGAGGCAATTAATAAAGTGTTTATTATTATCATATTTCTCCGTTCATGATAATGGTTTATTATTCATGCTAGAATTGTATTGACCGGAAACTTAATACATGTGTGGATAATAGACAAATACTGAGTCCCTAGTAAGCCTCTACTAGACTAGCTCGTTGATCAAAAGATGGTCAAGATTTCCTGACCATGGACATGAGTTGTCATTTGATAACGGGATCACATCATTAGGAGAATGATGTGATGGACATGACCCAACCGTTAGCATAGCAAATGATCGTTCAGTTTATTGCTATTGCTTTCACTATGTCAAACACACATTCCTCTGACCATGAGATCATGCAACTCCCGGATACCGTAGGAATACTTTGGGTGTATCAAACGTCACAACGTTACTGGGTGATTATAAAGGTGCACTACAGGTATCTCCGAAAGTGTTTGTTGAGTTGGCATGGATCGAGATTGGGATTTGTCACTCCGACTATCGGAGAGGTATCTCTGGGCCCTCTCGGTAATACAGCATCACAGAAGCCTTGCAAGCACCGTGACTAAAGAGTTAGTTGCAAGATGATGTATTACGGAACGAGTAAAGAGACTTGTCGGTAACGAGATTGAACTAGGTATTGGATACCGACGATCGAATCTCGGGCAAGTAACATACCGCCAGACAAAGGGAACAACGTATGTTGACATATGAGGTTCACCGATAAAGATCTTCGTGGAATATGTAGGAACCAATACGAGCATCCAGGTTCCGCTGTTGGTTATTGACTGGACCCGGTCATGTCTACATCATTCCCGAACCCGTAGGGTCCGCACACTTAAGGTTCGATGACGATTTAGTATTATATGACTTATGTGATTGGTGGCCGAAGTTTGTTCGGAGTCCCGGATGAGATCACGGACATGATGAGGAGTCTCGAAATGGTCGAGAGGTAAAGATTCATATATTGGAAGGCTATATTCGGACGTCGGAAAGGTTCCGAGTGATTCGGGTATTTTTCGGAGTACCGGGGAGTTATGGGAATTCACCGGGAGAAGTAATGGGCCTTATTGGGCCATACGGGAAAAGGAGAGGCAAGCCACGTGAGGAGGCGCGCGCCCCCCCCCCCCCCTTGCCCAAACCGAATTGGACTAGGGGAGGGGGCGCAGCCCCCTCTTTCCTTTCCCTCTCCCTTCCCCCTTTCCTACTCCGTATGGGAGGTGGAATCCTACTAGGACTAAGGAGTCCTAGTAGGACTCCCCACACTTGGCGCACCCCTAGGGGGCCGGCCTCCTCCCTCTCATCCTTTATATACGGGGGCAAGGGGGCAGCCCAAAGACACACAATTGTCCCATAGCCGTGTGCGGTGCCCCGATCTCTGTTTTCCACCTCGGTCATATTTTCGGAGAGCTTAGGCGAAGCCCTGCCGGAATCACTTCACCGTCACCGTCTCCATGCCGTCGTGCTGACGGAACTCATCTACTACCTCGACGTCTTGCTGGATCAAGAAGGCGAGGAACGTCACCGAGCTGCACGTGTGTAGAACTCGGAGGTGCCGTACGTTCGGTACTCGATCGGTGGAGCTCTAAGGATTGTTCGACTACATCAACCGCGTTGTGAGACGCTTCCGCTAACGGTCTACGAGGGTACGTAGACACACTCTCCCCTCTCGTAGCGATGCATCTCCATGGATAGATCTTGCGTGAGCGTAGGAAATTTTTTGAAATTCATGCTCCGTTCCCCAACAGTGGCATCCGAGCCAGGTCTATGCGTAGATGTGATTTGCATGAGTAGAACACAAGTGAGTTGTGGGCGTGGGTGTATACATATTGCTTGCCGTTACTAGTTGATACTTGATTCGGCAGTATTGTGAGATGAAGCGGCCCGGACCGACATTACGCGTACGCTTACGCGAGAGAGGTTTCACCGCTACGTGCACTCGTTGCATAAAGGTGACTGGCGGGTGTCTGTCTCTCTCACTTTAGTTGAATCGGTTTCAATGAAGAGGGTTCTTTTAGAAGATCAAAAAGCAATCACTACACCACGTTGTGGTTTTGCGTAGGTAAGAACGGTTCTTGCAAACCCGTAGCAGCCACGTAAAACTTGCAACAACAAAGTAGAGGACGTCTAACTTGTTTTTGCAGGGTATGCTGGTGATGTGATATGGCCAAGACATGATGTGATATAAGTTGTTGTATGAGATGATCATGTTTTGTAAGTTATCAGGCAACCGGCAGGAGCCTTATGGTTGTCTCTTTATTGTATGCAATGCCAACACTATGTAATTGCTTTACTTTACCGCTATAAGTTAGCAGTAGTAGTAGTAGCAATAGCCGGCGAGACGACCACGACGCTACGATGGAGATCAAGGTGTCACGACGCTACGATAGAGATCAAGGTGTCAACCCGGTGACGATGGAGATCATGACGGTGCTTTGCTGATGGAGATCAAAAGCACAAGACGATGATGGCCATATCATGTCACATATATTGAATTGCATGTGATGTTAATCCTTTTATGCATCTTATTTTGCTTAGGACGACGGTAGCATTATAAGATGATCCCTTCACTAAATTTCAAGATAAGTGTTCTCCCCTAGTATGCACCGTTGCAAAGGTTCGACGCTTCTAAGCACCACGTGATGATCGGGTGTGATGGATTCTTTCGTTCGCATACAACGGGTGTAAGCCAGTTTTACACACGCAGAATACTTGGGTTAAACTTGACGAGCCTAGCATGTACAGACATGGCCTCGGAACACAAGAGACCGAAAGGTCGAACATGAGTCATATAGTAGATATGCTTAACATGAAAGATGTTCACCATTGATAACTAATCCACCTCACGTGATGATCGGACGTGGTTTAGTTGATGTGGATCATGTTACACTTAGACAACTTGAGGGATGTTAATCTAAGTGGGAGTTCTTAAGTAATTTGATTAATTGAACTTCAATTGTCATGAACATAGTCTTACTTGTCTTAGCAAATTTATGTTGTGGATCAATAGACCGCGCTGTAGTTCCCCTGTTTTTATTATGTTCCTAGAGAAAACGAAGTTGAAAGTTGATGGAAGCAACTATGCGGACTAGGTCCGTGATCTGAGGATTGTCCTCACTGCTGCACAGAAGGCTTATGTCCTTAATGCACCGCTCAGTGAAATACCCCTACGGCTTCCTCTGAGGACGTTATGAACGTCTGGCAGACAAGAAAAGATGACTACTCGATAGTTCAGTGCGCCATACTTTACGGCTTAGAACTGGAGCTCCAAATATGTTTTGAGCAACACGGAGCATGTGAGATGTTCCAAGATCTGAAAATTTGTTTTTCAAGATCACACCCGGGTCGAGAGGTATGACACCTTCGACAAGTTCTATAGCTACAAGATGGAGGAGAACAGCTCCGTTAGTGAGCATGTACTCAGAATGTCTGAGTACTTCAAACACTTGAATCAAGTGGGAGTTAGACTTCCGAATAAAGTGGTGATTGATAGAGTTCTCTAGTCACTATCACTAAGCTACTGGATCTTCGTGATGAACTATAAACATGCAAGGGATAGAAGATCCTTAAGCTATTTGCGATGCTACAATCTGCGGATGTAGAAATCAAAAAAGGGAGCATCAAGTGTTGATAGTTAATAAGACCACTAGTTTCAACAAGGGCAAGGGAAAGAAAAGGGAACTTCAAGAAGAACGGTAAAACAGTTGCCGCTCACGCAAAGAAACCCAAGGCTGAACCAAACCCGAAACTTAGTGCTCCCATTGCAAAGGGAAATGTCACAGGGAGCGGAACTTCCCCAAAGTAACTGGCAGATAATAAGACTGGCAATGTCAACAAAGATATTTGATATACATGTTATTGATATGTACCTTACTAGTACTCGTAGGAGCACCTGGGTATTTGATACTTGTTCAGTTGCTTACAACTTGAAACATGGAGCTTCGGAATAAACGAGGGCTAGCTAAGAACGAGGTGACGATGTGCATTGGAAGTGTCTCCAAGGTTGATGTGATCACCATCGCCACGCTCTCTCTACCTTCAGGATTAGTGATGAACCTAAATAATTGTTATTTGGTGCTTGCGTTAAGCATGAACATTATATATGATAGTGTTTATTGCAAGACGGTTATTCAATTTCAGAGAATAATTGTTATTCTATTTATTTGGATAATATCATTGATGATCATGCACTTAAAATGAAAGGTTTATTGAATCTTGATCGTAGTAATACATATGTTCATAACACGAATGCCAAAAGATAATGATAGTACCACATATTTGTGGCACTGCCGCTTAGGTCATATCAGTGTTAAACACATGAAGAAACTCCATGCAGATGGGTTTTTGGAATCTCTTGATTATGAATCATTTGAGACATGTGAACGGTGCCTTATTGGCAAGATGACTAAAACTCCGTTCTCCGGAACAATGGAGCGAGCAACCAACTTATTGGAAATAATACATACCGATGTATGCGGTCCGATGAGTGTTGAGGCGCGCGGTGGGTATCGTTATGTTCTCACGTTCACTGATGATTTGAGTAGATATGGTTATATCTACTTGATGAAGCATAAATCTGAAACATTTGAAAAGTTCAAAGAATTTCAGAGTGAAGTAAAGAACCATCGTAACAAGAAAATAAAGTTCTTACGATCTGATCGTGGAGGAGAATATTTGAGTTACGAGTTTGGCAATCACTTAAGACAATGTGGAATTGTTTCACAGCTCACGCCACATGGAACACCACAGCGTAATGGTGTGTCCGAACGTCGTAATCGTACTCTATTGGATATGGTGCGTTCTATGATGTCTCTTACCGATTTGCCACTATCATTTTGGGGTTATGCATTAGAGACAGCTGCATTCACTTTAAACAAGGGCACCGTCTAAATCCGTTGAGATGACACCGTATGAACTGTGGTTTGCAAGAAACCTAAGATGTCGTTTCCGAAAGTTTGGGGATGCGATGCTTATGTCAAAAGGCTTCAGCCAGATAAGCTCGAACCCAAAGCGGATAAGTGCGTCTTCATAGGATACCCAAAAGAGACCGTTGGGTACACCTTCTACCACAGATCCGAAGGCAAAGTATTCGTTGCTAAGAATGGATCCTTTCTAGAGAAGGAGTTTCTCTCGAAAGAAGTGAGTGGGAGGAAAGTAGAACTTGATGAGGTAATTGTACCTCCTCTGGATAGTAGTACGCCACAGAAAGAAATTTTTGTGACATCGACACAGACCAGAGAAGAAGTTGATGATGATGATCATGAAACTTCGGATCAAGTTGTTACTGAACTTCGAAGGTCAACCAGGACACGTTCCGCACCAGAGTGGTACGGAAATCTAGTCTTGGAGGTCATGTTGCTAGACAACGATGAACCTTCGAACTATGAAGAAGCGATGGCAAGCCCGGATTCCGACAAATGGCTTGAGGCCATGAAATCCGAGATTGGATCCATGTATGAGAACAAAGTGTGGACTTTGGTAGACTTGCCCGATGAACGGCGAGCTATTGAAAATAAATGGATCTTTAAGAAGAAGACGGATGCTGATGGTAATATCACCGTCTATAAAGCTCGACTTGTTGCTAAAGGTTATCACCAAGTTCAAGGAGTTTACTACGATGAGACTTTCTCACCTGTAGCGATGCTAAAGTCTGTCAGAATTATGTTAGCAATTGCCGCGTTTTATGATTATGAAATCTGGCAAATGGACATCAAAATGGCATTCCTTTACGGATTCCTTAAGGAAGAATTGTATATGATACAGCCGGAAGGTTTTGTCGATCCTAAAGGCGCTAACAAAATATGCAAGCTCCAGTGATCCATCTATGGACTGGTGCAAGCATCTCGGAGCTGGAATACTCACTTTGATGAAGTGATCAAAGCGTTTGGGTTTATACAAGTTTATGGAGAAACTTGTATTTACAAGAAAGTGAGTGGGAGCTCTATAGCATTTCTAATAGTATATATGTGGATGACATATTGTTGATTGGAAATGATGTAGAATTTCTGGAAAGCATAAAAATTGAAAGGAGGTTTTCAATAAAAACATGTTTTTGAGTTATCCACAGATTGGGCATCGAGATCTATGGAGATAGATCAAAACGCCTGATAAAAGTTCACACATCTTGATGAGTTTTTTGAAGAAGTTCAAAATAGGATCAAGTCAAAGAAATGAGTTCTTGCCTGGTGTGAAGTGGAGTAAGACTTGAAAATCTAGGTAAAGGTTGTTTTACATGTTAGGCATCAAAATCTATAGAGATAGATTGAGACGCCTCATAGGACTTTCACGAAGCACATACCTTGACAAGATTTTGAAGAAGTTCAAAATGGATCAGTCAAAGAAAGGGTTCTTGCCTGTATTGCAAGGTGTGAGATTGAGTAAGACTCAAAGCCCGACCACGGCAGAAGACAAAGAGAAGATGAGTGTCATCCCCTATGCCTCAGCCATAGGCTCTATTTTGTATGCCATGCTGTGTACTAGACCTGATGTATGCCTCACTATTAGCTTGGTGGGAAGGTACCAAAGTGATCCAGGAGTAGATCACTGGACAGCGGTCAAGAATATCCTGAAGTACCTGAAAAGGACTAAGGAAGAATTTCTAGGGAATAAAGGTGATAAAGAGTTCGTCGTAAAGGGTTACGTCGATGCAAGCTTTAAACACCGATCCGGAAGACTATGAGTCTCAGACCGGATACGTAAAGTGGGACAGTCGTTTTTGGAGTAGCTCCAAGCAGAGTGTGGTAGCAGCATCTACATATGACATAGAGATTTGCCAAGAACACACGGATCTGAATATTGCAGACCCGTTGACTAAAACCTCTCTCACAAGCAAAACATGATCAGCCCTAGAACTGATTGGATGTTAAGTACATGGAGATGTAAACTAGATTATTGACTCTAGTGCAAGTGGGAGACTGTTGGAAATATGCCCTAGCAAACAAAACCAAAGTTACCTTTTCCGAAGATTGAAGATGTATCGAGTATCAGTCAATGTATTTCTTGTTGGGGAACGTTGCATGGGAAACAAAAATTTTCCTACGCACACACAAGATCTATCCATGGTGATGAGCATCTACGAGAGGGAGAGTGAATCTACATACCCTTGTAGATCGCTAAGCGGAAGCGTTAATAAACGCGGTTGATGTAGTCGAACGTCTTCGCGATCCAAATCGCCAAGCGTCCCGCGATCCAATCATGATCCTTCCGATCTAGTGCCGAACGGACGGCACCTCCGCGTTCAACACACGTACGGCTTGATGACGCCTTCACCTCCTCGATCCAGCGAGCGATGGTGAAGTAGTGGTTGAGTTCCAGCAGCACGACGGCGTGGTGATGGTGGTGAGGACAATCTCTGCAGGGCTTCGCCAAGCACTACGGAGATTATGACGGAGGAACTAGAGGGCTAGGGTTGCCGGCACACGGCTTGGGAAATCCTGATGTGTCCCGTGTGCTAGCCCTGCCCCTCTATTTATATGTTGAGCCTTGGGGTCTAAACTTGGAGTAAAAGCCTCCTCCGGGTCGGTTTTGCCCGCACAAGGTCGGTTTGGCCCGCAGGGAAAGAGTCCAACTCGGATCCCTGCCGAACCGTGCACAGCCGCGCACAAGCGGTAGTACCGCTTCACACAAGCGGTAGTACCGCTTGGGCGGTAGTACCGCTTCACACAAGCGGTAGTACCGCTCGGGCGGTAGTACCGCTTCACCAAGCGGTAGTACCGCTTACGCGGCAGCAAAACTACTTTTGCACTTTCCAATACCTTGTGGGCTTTATCCCTTTGGCTCATATAAAGTGTTGCTGCACCCGAACACTTCGGTAAACATCCGGAACCCCTTCCGGTGAACTCCGGAACCCTTCCGGAGATCAAAACACTATTATCACATATATCAATCTTTACCTCCGGACTATTCCGGAGATCCTCGTCATGTCCGGGATCTTATCCGGGACTCCGAACAACTTTCGGTCACCAACATAATAACTCAATTATACTAATCGTCACCAAACGTTAAGTGTGTAGACCCTGCGGGTTCGAGAACTATGTAGACATGACCGAGACACCTCTACGGCCAATAACCAATAGCGGGACCTGGATGCCCATATTGGCTCCTACATATTCTACGAAGATCTTTTATCGGTCGAACCTCTATGTCAAGGATTCAGTTAATCCCGTATGCTGTTCCCTTTGTTCTTCGGTATGTTACATGCCCGAGATTCGATCGTCGGTATCTCTATACCTAGTTCAATCTCATTACCGGCAAGTCTCTTTACTCGTTCCGTAATACAAGATCCTGTGGCTAACTCTTTAGTCACTTTGCTTGCAAGGCTCAATGTGATGTTGTATTACCGAGTGGGCCCTGAGATACCTCTCCGTCACACGGAGTAACAAATCCCAGTCTTGATCCATGCCAACCCAACAGACACCCTCGGAGATACCTGTAGAGCACCTTTATAGTCACCCAGTTACGTTGCGACGTTTGATACACACAAGGTATTCCTCCGGTGTCAGTGAGTTGCATGATCTCATGGTCAAAGGAACAGATACTTGACATGCAGAAAACAATAGCAATAAACTGAAACGATCAAATGCTACGTTTACAGTTTGGGTCTTGTCCATCACATCATTCTCCTAATGATGTGATCCCGTTATCAAATGACATCTCATGTCAATGGCTAGGAAACCTTAACCATCTTTGATCAACGAGCTAGTCAACTAGAGGCTTACTAGGGACACAGTGTTGTCTATGTACCCACACATGTATTTGAGTTTCCAATCAATACAATTATAGCATGGATAATAAACGATTATCATGAACAAGGAAATATAATAATAACCAATTTATTATTGCCTCTAGGGCATATTTCCAACAGTCTCCCACTTGCACTAGAGTCAATAATCTAGTTCACATCACTATGTGATTTACATTGTAATGAATCGAACACCCATGCAGTTCTGGTGTTGTTCATGTTTAGCCCTTGGAAGAGGTTTAGTCATCGGATCTGCAACATTTAGATCCGTGTGTACTTTGCAAATATTTATGTCGTCCTCCTTGATGTAATCGCGGATGGAATTGAAACGTCATTTTATGTGTCTGGTCCTCTTGTGAAATCTTGGTTCCTTGGCTAGAGCAATGGCACCAGTGTTATCACAAAACAGAGTCATTGGGTTAAGCGCACTAGGCACTACTCCAAGATCTGTCATGAACTCCTTCATCCAGACACCTTCCTTCGCTGCCTCCGAGGCAGCGATGTACTCCGCTTCGCATGTAGAATCAGCTACCACGCTTTGCTTGGAACTGCACCAGCTAACCGCACCCCCATTAAGAATAAATACGTATCCGGTTTGCGACTTAGAGTCATCCGGATCAGTGTCAAAGCTTGCATCGACGTAACCCTTTACGACGAGCTCTTGATCACCTCCATAAACGAGAAACATGTCCTTAGTCCTTTTCAGGTACTTCAGGATATTCTTGACCGTCGTCCAGTGTTCCATTCCTGGATCACTTTGAAACCTTCCGACCATACTTATGGCAAGGCTGACATCGGGTCTTGTGCACAGCATTGCATACATGATAGAGCCTATGGCTGAAGCATAGGGGATGACACTCATCTTTTCTCTATCTTCTGCAGTCACTGGGCATTGAGTCTTACTCAACTTCACACCTTGCAATACAGGCAAGAACCCCTTCTTGGACTGATCCATTTTGAACTTCTTCAAAACTTTGTCAAGGTATGTGCTTTGTGAAAGTCCTATTAAGCGTCTCGATCTATCTCTATAGATCTTGATGCCTAATATGAAAGCAGCTTCTCCTAGGTCCTTCATTGAAAAACTCTTGTTCAAATATTCCTTTACGCTTTCCAGCATTTCTATATTGTTTCCAATCAGCAATATGTCATCCACATATAATATTAGAAACGCTATAGAGCTCCCACTCACTTTCTTGTAAATACAAGCTTCTCCGTAAACTTGTATAAACTCGAACGCTTTGATCACCTCATCAAAACGAAGATTCCAACTCCGAGATGCTTGCACCAGTCCATAAATGGATCGCTGGAGTTTGCAAACTTTGTCAGCATTCTCTGGATCGACAAAACCTTCTGGTTGCATCATATACAACTCTTCCTTAAGGTAACCGTTAAGGAACGCTGTTTTGACATCCATCTGCCAAATTTCATAATCGAAAAAGGCAGCTATTGCTAACATGATTCTGACGGACTTAAGCATCGCTACGGGTGAGAAGGTCTCATCGTAGTCAACTCCTTGAACTTGTGAAAAACCCTTTGCCACAAGTCGAGCTTTATAGACGGTGACATTACCGTCCGCGTCCGTCTTCCTCTTAAAGATCCATTTGTTCTGAATGGCCTTACGCCCTTCAGGTAATACTTCCAAAGTCCATACTTTGTTTTCATACATGGATCCCATCTCGGATTTCATGGCCTCTAACCACTTCTCGGAATCCGGGCCCATCATCGCTTCTCCATAGCTCGTAGGTTCATCGTTGTTTAACAACATGACCTCTAAGACAGGGTTGCCGTACCACTCGGGAGCAGTACGCGTCCTTGTCGACCTACGAGGTTCGATAGCAACTTGATCCAAAGCTTCATGATCATCATCATTAACTTCCTCTTCAGCTAATGTAGGCTCCACAGAAACAACTTTCTGCGCTGCGCTACTCTCAGGTTGAAGTAAAGGTTCAACAACCTCATCAAGTTCTATCTTCCTCCCACTCAATTCTTTCGAGAGAAACTCTTTCTCAAGAAATGTTCCGTTTTTAGTGACAAACACTTTGCCTTCGGATCTGAGGTAGAAGGTATACCCAACTGTCTCTTTTGGGTATCCTATGAAGACGCATTTCTCCGCTTTGGGTTCCAGCTTTTCAGGCTGAAGCTTTTTGACATAAGCATCACATCCCCAAACTTTAAGAAACGACAGCTTTGGCTTCTTGTCAAACCAAAGTTCATATGGCGTTGTCTCAACGGATTTCGATGGTGCCCTATTTAAAGTGAATGCAGCTGTCTCTAATGCATAACCCCAAAACGATAGTGGCAAATCGGCAAGAGACATCATAGATCGCACCATATCCAATAAGGTTCGATTACGACGTTCGGACACACCATTACGCTGTGGTGTTCCAGGCGGTGTTAGTTGTGAAACAATTCCACATTGTCTTAAGTGACTGCCAAACTCATAACTCAGATATTCTCCCCTTCGATCAGATCGTAGGAATTTAATCTTCTTGTTACGATGATTCTCAACTTCACTCTGAAATTGTTTGAACTTTTCAAATGTTTCAGACTTGTGTTTCATTAAGTAAATATACCCATATCTACTTAAGTCATCAGTGAAGGTGAGAAAGTAACGATAACCACCGCGCGCCTCAATACTCATCGGACCGCACACATCAGTATGTATGATTTCCAATAAGTCACTTGCCCGTTCCATTGTTCCAGAGAACGGCGTTTTAGTCATCTTGCCCATGAGGCATGGCTCACATGTGTCAAGTGATTCAAAATCAAGTGACTCCAAAAGTCCATCAGCATGGAGCTTCTTCATGCGTTTTACGCCAATATGACCTAAACGGCAGTGCCACAAGAAAGTGGTATTATCATTATCAATTCTATATCTTTTGGCATCAATGTTATGAACATGTGTATCATTACTATCGAGATTCAATAAGAATAAACCCCTCACATCGGGTGCATGACCATAAAAGATATTACTCATATAAATAGAACAACCATTATTCTCTGATTTAAATGAGTAACCGTCTCGCAATAAACAAGATCCAGATATAATGTTCATGCTTAACGCAGGCACCAAATAACACTTATTTAGGTTCATCACTAATCCCGACGGTAATCGAAGAGCGAGCGTGCCGACGGCGATCACATCAACCTTGGAACCATTTCCCACGCGCATCGTCACTTCGTCCTTTGCCAGCCTCCGTCTATTCCGCAGTTCCTGTTTTGAGTTGCAAATATGAGCAACCGCACCGGTATCAAATACCCAGGCACTACAACGAGAGTTGGTAAGGTACACATCAATAACATGTATATCATATATACCTTGTTTGTTGTTGGCCGCCTTCTTGTCAGCCAAATACTTGGGGCAATTCCGCTTCCAGTGTCCAGTTCCCTTGCAATGAAAACACACAGTTTCTGGTTTGGGTCCAGCCTTGGGTTTCTTCACGAGAGGAGCAACTGCTTTGCCACTCTGCTTGGAGTTACCCTTCTTACCCTTGCCATTTTTCTTGAAACTAGTGGTTTTATTGACCATCAACACTTGATGCTCCTTCTGAATTTCAGACTCAGCGGCTTTCAGCATCGCAAACAGCTCGGCGACTGACTTGTTCATCCCGTGCATGTTATAGTTCAACACGAAGCTCTTGTAGCTAGGTGGCAATGATTGAAGAACTCTGTCAGTGATAGCCTCTGGCGGAAGGGGCATCCCTAACTCAGCCAGACGGGTGGAGTACCCAGACATTCTGAGCACGTGATCACTGATAGACCCGTTCTCCTCCATCTTGCAAGCATAGAACTTATCGGAGATCTCATATCTCTCGATCCGGGGATTCTTCTGAAAGATAAACTTCAACTCCTGGAACATCTCATATGCTCCATGACGTTCAAAACGTCTTTGAAGTCCCGGTTCTAAGCCATACAACATTGCACATTGAACTATTGAGTAATCATCAGAACGAGCCTGCCAGGCGTTCACAACGTCTAGAGACTCAACTGGAGCGGGTGGATCACCAAGCGGTGCATCAAGGACATAAGCCTTCTGGGAAGCCGTAAGGATAATCCTTAGATTACGGGCCCAGTCCACAAAGTTACTTCCATCATCTTTCAACTTAGCTTTCTCTAGGAACGCATTAAAATTCAGGGGTGCTACTGCGCGAGCCATGATCTACAACATAAATATAGCAAAGACAACTTAGACTATTGTTCTTAGATAATGAGTTTAGTTAATCATATTTTAAAAAACTCCCACTCAAATTGACATCCCTCCGATCATTCGAGTGTAACATGATCCAAATCCACCAACTCAAGTCCGATCATCACGTGAGTTGAGGTGGTTTCAATGGTGAACATCTTCATGTTGATCATATCTACTATATGACTCATGTTCGACCTTTCGGTCTCTTGTGTTCCGAGGCCATGTCTGTACATGCTAGGCTCGTCAAGTTTAACCCGAGTGTTCCGCACGTGTAACATGGCTTACACCCGTTGTATGCGAACGTAGAGTCTATCACACCCGATCATCACGGCGTGTCTCGAAACGACGAACTTTCGCAACGGTGCACACTTGGGGAGAACACAATTTATCTTGAAATTTAAGTGAGGGATCACCTTATAATGCTACCGTCGTCCTAAGCAAAATAAGATGCATAAAAGGATTAACATCACATGCAAATCATAAGTGACATGATATGGCCATGAACTTGTGCTTTTGATCTCCATCTCCAAAGCACCGGCATGATCTCCATCGTCACCGGCATGACACCATGATCTCCATCATCTTGATCTCCATCAACGTGTCGCCATAAGGTTGTCGCGCCGACTGTTGCTTCCACGACTATTGCTAACGTTTAGCGATAAAGTAAAGCATTACATAGCGCCTAATGATTGACACGCAGGTCATACAATAATTAAAGACAACTCTATGGCTCCTGCCAGTTGCCGTATTCATCGACATGCAAGTCGTGATATTCTATACAAAACATGATCATCTCATACATCACATATATCTCATCATGTAATTGGCCATATCACATCACAACATACCCTGCAAAAACAAGTTAGACGTCCTCTAATTGTTGTTGCAAATTTTACGTGGCTGCTACGGGTATCTAGCAAGAACGATTCTTACCTACGCAAAACCACAACGTGGTGTAGTGATTGCTTTTTGATCTTTCTAAAAGAACCCTCTTCATTGAACCGATTCAACTAAAGTGAGAGAGACAGACACCCGCCAGTCACCTTTATGCAACAAGTGCACGCAGCGGTGAAACCAGTCTCGCGTAAGCGTACGCGTAATGTCGGTCCGGGCCGCTTCATCTCACAATACCGCGGAATCAAGTATCAACTAGTAACGGCAAGCAATATGTATACACCCACGCCCACAACTCGTTTGTGTTCTACTCGAGATCTCATCTTCGCATAGACCTAGCTCTGATACCACTGTTGGGGAACGTTGCATGGGAAACAAAAATTTTCCTACGCACACACAAGATCTATCCATGGTGATGAGCATCTACGAGAGGGAGAGTGAATCTACATACCCTTGTAGATCGCTAAGCGGAAGCGTTAATAAACGCGGTTGATGTAGTCGAACGTCTTCGCGATCCAAATCGCCGAGCGTCCCGCGATCGAATCATGATCCTTCCGATCTAGTGCCGAACGGACGGCACCTCCGCGTTCAACACACGTACGGCTTGATGACGCCTTCACCTCCTCGATCCAGCGAGCGATGGTGAAGTAGTGGTTGAGTTCCAGCAGCACGACGGCGTGGTGATGGTGGTGAGGACAATCTCTGCAGGGCTTCGCCAAGCACTACGGAGATTATGACGGAGGAACTAGAGGGCTAGGGTTGCCGGCACACGGCTTGGGAAATCCTGATGTGTCCCGTGTGCTAGCCCTGCCCCTCTATTTATATGTTGAGCCTTGGGGTCTAAACTTGGAGTAAAAGCCTCCTCCGGGTCGGTTTTGCCCGCACAAGGTCGGTTTGGCCCGCAGGGAAAGAGTCCAACTCGGATCCCTGCCGAACCGTGCACAGCCGCGCACAAGCGGTAGTACCGCTTCACACAAGCGGTAGTACCGCTTGGGCGGTAGTACCGCTTCACACAAGCGGTAGTACCGCTCGGGCGGTAGTACCGCTTCACCAAGCGGTAGTACCGCTTACGCGGCAGCAAAACTACTTTTGCACTTTCCAATACCTTGTGGGCTTTATCCCTTTGGCTCATATAAAGTGTTGCTGCACCCGAACACTTCGGTAAACATCCGGAACCCCTTCCGGTGAACTCCGGAACCCTTCCGGAGATCAAAACACTATTATCACATATATCAATCTTTACCTCCGGACTATTCCGGAGATCCTCGTCATGTCCGGGATCTTATCCGGGACTCCGAACAACTTTCGGTCACCAACATAATAACTCAATTATACTAATCGTCACCAAACGTTAAGTGTGTAGACCCTGCGGGTTCGAGAACTATGTAGACATGACCGAGACACCTCTACGGCCAATAACCAATAGCGGGACCTGGATGCCCATATTGGCTCCTACATATTCTACGAAGATCTTTTATCGGTCGAACCTCTATGTCAAGGATTCAGTTAATCCCGTATGCTGTTCCCTTTGTTCTTCGGTATGTTACATGCCCGAGATTCGATCGTCGGTATCTCTATACCTAGTTCAATCTCATTACCGGCAAGTCTCTTTACTCGTTCCGTAATACAAGATCCTGTGGCTAACTCTTTAGTCACTTTGCTTGCAAGGCTCAATGTGATGTTGTATTACCGAGTGGGCCCTGAGATACCTCTCCGTCACACGGAGTAACAAATCCCAGTCTTGATCCATGCCAACCCAACAGACACCCTCGGAGATACCTGTAGAGCACCTTTATAGTCACCCAGTTACGTTGCGACGTTTGATACACACAAGGTATTCCTCCGGTGTCAGTGAGTTGCATGATCTCATGGTCAAAGGAACAGATACTTGACATGCAGAAAACAATAGCAATAAACTGAAACGATCAAATGCTACGTTTACAGTTTGGGTCTTGTCCATCACATCATTCTCCTAATGATGTGATCCCGTTATCAAATGACATCTCATGTCAATGGCTAGGAAACCTTAACCATCTTTGATCAACGAGCTAGTCAACTAGAGGCTTACTAGGGACACAGTGTTGTCTATGTACCCACACATGTATTTGAGTTTCCAATCAATACAATTATAGCATGGATAATAAACGATTATCATGAACAAGGAAATATAATAATAACCAATTTATTATTGCCTCTAGGGCATATTTCCAACATTTCTATGATAGTAGAATTGGTACCGGGTTTGTTTCTCACACCTACACAAAAGGCTTATGGAGTAGCTTGGTTAGGATGGTGTCACAAAATAATTGCAATTTGTAAGCAAGATATAAATAATGTTGAAAAATATTCACAAGTTCACAAGTGTAACAAGTAGACCAATAGCAATTAGTAGGACATGAAAACACACGCACGGATAGATAAATGAGGTCATGCAACCAAGGGATGAGCTCAAAATGTGGAATCCACGGAAAATGCTCTTGTTGTCCAACACTAGAGAGACGCTAGCACGATTGCTCAATAGGCGGATACGAACTTGTGCACAACCTATAAGAGACAAAATGTATGGACTTCTATCTCACTTATGCTATGTATGTATGATTCCCGGTGAACTTGTCACAATGATCCAAGATGATCAAAGATGCTATGTAATGTGGCGATGCTACGGCTATTGCTTACTATTGGAAATATGCCCTAGAGGCAATTAATAAAGTGTTTATTATTATCATATTTCTCCGTTCATGATAATGGTTTATTATTCATGCTAGAATTGTATTGACCGGAAACTTAATACATGTGTGGATAATAGACAAATACTGAGTCCCTAGTAAGCCTCTACTAGACTAGCTCGTTGATCAAAAGATGGTCAAGATTTCCTGACCATGGACATGAGTTGTCATTTGATAACGGGATCACATCATTAGGAGAATGATGTGATGGACATGACCCAACCGTTATCATAGCAAATGATCGTTCAGTTTATTGCTATTGCTTTCACTATGTCAAACACACGTTCCTCTGACCATGAGATCATGCAACTCCCGGATACCGTAGGAATACTTTGGGTGTATCAAACGTCACAACGTTACTGGGTGATTATAAAGGTGCACTACAGGTATCTCCGAAAGTGTTTGTTGAGTTGGCATGGATCGAGATTGGGATTTGTCACTCCGACTATTGGAGAGGTATCTCTGGGCCCTCTCGGTAATACAGCATCACAGAAGCCTTGCAAGCACCGTGACTAAAGAGTTAGTTGCAAGATGATGTATTAAGGAACGAGTAAAGAGACTTGCCGGTAACGAGATTGAACTAGGTATTGGATACCGACGATCGAATCTCGGGCAAGTAACATACCGCCAGACAAAGGGAACAACGTATGTTGACATATGAGGTTCACTGATAAAGATCTTCGTGGAATATGTAGGAACCAATATGAGCATCCAGGTTCCGCTGTTGGTTATTGACCGGAGAGTCGTCTCGGTCATGTCTACATCATTCCCGAACCCGTAGGGTCCGCACACTTAAGGTTCGATGACGATTTAGTATTATATGACTTATGTGATTGGTGGCCGAAGTTTGTTCGGAGTCCCGGATGAGATCACGGACATGACGAGGAGTCTCGAAATGGTCGAGAGGTAAAGATTCATATATTGGAAGGCTATGTTCGGACGTCGAAAAGGTTCCGAGTGATTCGGGTATTTTTCGGAGTACCGGGGAGTTACGGGAATTCACCGGGAGAAGTAATGGGCCTTTATTGGGCCATACGGGAAAAGGAGAGGCAGGCCACGTGAGGAGGCGCACGCCCCCCCTTGCCCAAACCGAATTGGACTAGGGGAGGGGGCGCAGCCCCCTCTTTCCTTTCCCTCTCCCTTCCCCCTTTCCTACTCCGTATGGGAGGTGGAATCCTACTAGGACTAAGGAGTCCTAGTAGGACTCCCCACACTTGGCGCACCCCTAGGGGGCCGGCCTCCTCCCTCTCATCCTTTATATACGGGGGCAAGGGGGCACCCCAAAGACACACAATTGTCCCATAGCCGTGTGCGGTGCCCCGATCTCTGTTTTCCACCTCGGTCATATTTTCGGAGAGCTTAGGCGAAGCCCTGCCGGAATCACTTCACCGTCACCGTCGCCACGCCGTCGTGCTGACGGAACTCATCTACTACCTCGACGTCTTGCTGGATCAAGAAGGCGAGGAACGTCACCGAGCTGCACGTGTGTAGAACTCGGAGGTGCCGTACGTTCGGAACTCGATCGGTGGAGCTCGAAGGATTGTTCGACTACATCAACCGCGTTGTGAGACGCTTCCGCTAACGGTCTACGAGGGTACGTAGACACACTCTCCCCTCTCGTAGCGATGCATCTCCATGGATAGATCTTGCGTGAGCGTAGGAAATTTTTTGAAATTCATGCTCCGTTCCCCAACACTTACAAGCTTGTTGCTCTTTTTCTTTTGCTTAAAAGCTTCTCTTTCTTTTAATGGTTTTCTTTGGCCACTTATGCGAATTTCTCGTACGAAGATAGCAATGATGTATATGCCGGAACAAAATTTTGGCACAAGAGATGATATGTGTATGTATGCACGCTATGATAGCTATGCAGATCGGTATCACTAAAGTGCACAAGTAGCGTTGCCTGGCAATACTCAAATGGCTAGTCCCGTAGGAAAGCTACGCAAAAGATGGTCTCGGGGTTTCACAATGTAATGGCAAGGATATGAACAAGATGTCGTCGATGTTACCGTCCTTGCTTACGGTTAGGGTGTCACAATGGTGGAGTTGGTGTTGTCGATGACGAGATCCGTGGCGATGATGAGCGGCGGTGATGTCGATGTCGAACAGTTCCTAAGTAGCCAAAACTATTGGGTTCTACGGTAGGGTGCGTCGACTACAAATTAAAATTTTCCTACCCGCAGAACAACCAGGAACATGCTAACAGAGATGGATCACAGATCATTACCACTAGACGTGCAGTGCCGTACAGCGGAAGTAGAGTCATGGCAGTACGTCACCATGTACAGCCGATCACCAAGTCCCACGAATAGGTTCGCCGGAGTGGCACAATTGCACCACCTCTAATGGTATCTGCGCGTGCGGGAGGAACGCTATGCGGCGGACTGCTAGGTCCGATCACACAGCCTGTGGCACGTGGAGGTGGCTAGTTGCAACACATGCAAAGCCCTAATGATGACGCCAAAGCGATCAACCTTGATAAGCGTGCTGTACCTCCACTATATATAGGCATCCGTCGTGGGCTCAACACTTGGGCCTCACACAGATCCTAAAGCCCAAAGTCTACTCGGTCACAATCCAAGTCCAGCTCGGATCTCATCCGAAGTGTCCTCGGATCCGACCTCGTAGGTTCCTTCCCTTAAGCGTGCAACCCCTTAGGTTCAAGTCGGCTTGGTCGCAGTTCGGATCACCTCCGACCTGCTCGGCAGGTAGCGGCCTCTAGCAAGGCGTGCCGACCACCAAGTAGACTATGAAGCCGGTTGGCGAACCTGTACGTCACACTTCCGTTCCCTTTGCCACACGATATATGTTGTCGGGCTCAAGGCGATGTGGCCATCCCTGTTACAGCCCGACCTCTCTCTCGTTTCAGTGAATCCGACCAACACCTCGGATTATCTTATAATCCTCGTCGCATGGCCATGCTTATACAAGTCGGATCACATGAGGGGCCCAGAGTATATCTCTCCTCATCGGAGGGGAAATCCCATCTTGCTTAACCATGTCTCGCAGCATGGGTCTGGACAAGCCCGAAACCTACCTTTATAACTACCCAGTTACGGAGTAGCATTTGGTCGGCCCAAAGCAGGTCGGTCACCATCCCGAGCACATGCGTCAGCTCAGGTCCGAGGACACAAAACATATGTGTACTAGAGACTCACAGATGACCTATCGCTGTGTCTCATAGTTGGGTCTGTCCAATCCAATATCCATCCGAGCTCGGATCCGGTCACCCGTATCCTATCTCGAATCCGATCAGATCCATGTAGTTCGGCAGCATCACATGCTTCATGGCTAGTGAGACAAAACCATCCACCGTATTGCATGCTAGTCTAGTCCGACGTGTGCCCACACGTTACTTACGACTAGGGACCATTTTAGGATGTATCATACAACACAAGATCTCACAGACAAGTCACGTACTTGTCAACAAGTATCATTGATAACATCCGAGGACTACATCGGTTCATAAACACATAGGAAATATCATCATACATGATTGCCTCTAGGGCATACCTCCAACAGTCTCCCACTTGCACTAGAGTCAATCAAACAGGCATCGTATGCCCATGGCTCTAATATGCCCCTCATGCTTGGGTTGTGGAAGCGGCTTAGTCAACGGATCTGCAACATTTGCATCCGTGTGAATTTTGCATAACTCTATATCACCACTCTTTATGATCTTACGTATCAGGTGATATTTCCGATCTATGTGTCTAGTCTTGTGGTGGTTCCTTGGCTCCTTGGCTTGTGCGATGGCACCAGAATTATCACAATAAAGGTCCAACGGTTTTACCGAGGTTGGGAAAACACCAAGATCATCCAGAAAGTTCCGGATCCAAACACCTTCCTTTGCAGCTTCACAAGCCGCAATGTATTCGGCTTCTGTTGTGGAATCGGCCACCGTATCTTGCTTGGAACTGGTCCAACTCACTGCTCCTCCATTCATGATGTACACGAATCCGGACTGTGATTGACAATCATCTCGATTGGTTTGGAAACTAGCATCGGCGTAACCCTTTACGACGAGCTCCTCATCACCTCCATAAACTAGAAACATTTCTTTAGTCCTTCTCAGGTACTTTGAATATTCTTCACCGCCGCCCAGTGAGCCTCACCGGGATTTGCCTGGTATCTGCTCGTTAAGCTTATTGCAAAAGAAACATCAGGCCGGGTACATATCATGGCATACATGATGGATCCGATTGCCGAGGCATACGGTATCCGGCTCATCCTGCTTTGCTCATCAGATGTCGAAGGACTCTGAGTCTCGCTCAGCCTTATACCATGTGAGAGTGGCAAGAACCCTTTCTTGGCCTCACTCATGTTGAACCGTTTCAACACTTTATCTATGTACGTGCAGTGGCTCAAGCCGAGCAGTCTCCTTGATCTATCTCTATAGATCTTAATGCCCAATATGTAAACTGCTTCACCGAGGTCCTTCATCGAAAACTTTCCATTCAATGATTCTTTGACCGAGTTCAGCCTCGAAACATTATTTCCGATCAGTAGTATGTCATCCACATACAGGATCAAAAACACTACCGAGCTCCCACTCAACTTCTTGTATAAACAAGCGTCCTCTTCGCTTTTGATAAATCCGAGGTCTGTAACAACCTCATCAAAATGAATGTTCCAGCTCCGAGATGCTTGTCTCAATCCATAAATGGATCTCTTGAGCTTGCATACCTTACCAGCACTAGTCGGATCGACAAAACCCTCGGGCTGTATCATATACACGTCCTTGATTAAATTTCCATGAAGGAAAGCCGTTTTGACATCCATCTGCCATATCTCGTAATCGAAATATGCAGCTATAGCTAGTACAATCCTCACCGACTTCGGCATCGCTACTGGCGAGTAGGTCTCGTCGTAGTCAATCCCTTGAACTTGTGCATATCCTTTTGCGACAAGCTGAGGTTTGTGGATCTGAACATTTCCATCCACATCGGTTTTCTTCTTAAAGACCCATTTGCAACCAATGGCAGTGACGCCAGGTGGCAGATCAACCAAGTCCCAGACTTGATTGTGATCCATGGACTTTAACTCAGATCTCATGGCTTCTAGCCACTCCTCAGAATCCGGACTCACCATCGCTTCCGCATACGTAGCCGGCTCGTCGCTTTCTAGCAACAGCACATCGCGCACTCTGCGCAATCTTTCCGACCTCCATGGTTGTGGTTCTGCTTCCACCTCGGGTTCCCTGACAGACTCTGGTATGATCACATCACCAGCCGAGCTATCCCCAAGTGGTTCTCGAATTTCTTCGAGTTGCACCTGCCTCCCACTGGCTTCCCGTCCGAGAAACTCTTTCTCAAGGAAGACCCCGTTCCGAGCAACAAACACTTTGTTCTCTTCGCGGTTGTAGAAGCTATATCCCAAGGTTTCCCTCGGATATCCCACAAATATGCACTTATCCGACTTGGGTGTAAGCTTGTCTGAAATGAGTCGCTTGACAAATGCTTCACAACCCCAAATCTTTAGAAAAGACAGCTTGGGACTCTTCCCAGTCCACATCTCATGTGGTGTCTTGTCTACAGATTTTGATGGTACTCTGTTGAGTGTAAAAGCTGCAGTTTCTAGAGCGTATCCCCAGAATGACAAGGGTAAATCCGATTTGCTCATCATAGATCAGACCATGTCTAACAAGGTACGATTCCTCCGTTCCGATACTCCATTTCTTTGTGGTGTACCCGGAGGTGTGAGCTGAGGTACTATACCTCGGCCTTTCAGATGATTATCAAACTCCTGGCTCATGTACTCACCACCACGATCAGATCGTAGAAGCTTTATAGTCTTGCCGAGCTGATTTTCAACCTCGTTCTGAAACTCCTTGTACTTTTCAAAAGTTTCTGACTTGTGCCTCATCAAATAGATATATCCATATCTACTCAAGTCGTCAGTAAAAGTCACGAAGTACTGATAGCCACCTCTGGCAGTTGTGCTCATCGGACCACACACATCACTGTGTATCAGTTCCAACAGCTCGGACGCCCTTTCGCAACTCTTTGCAAAAGGTGACTTAGTCATCTTGCCGAGGAGGCATGATTCACATGTCTCGAACGACCCGAAGTCAGACGAAGTTAGAAGCCCATCATCATGGAGCTTCTTCATGCGTTTCAGACTAATGTGTCCAAGCCTGCAATGCCAGAAGTATGTTGGATTTATCTCATTAGGCTTATGCCTCTTGACATTCATATTATAGACAGGTTCAGATTCCAGATTCAAAATAAATAACTCATCAACTATGGGTGCATAGCCGTGGAACATTCCATTCAATGATATCAAACAACCATTATCCTTTAAATTGAATTCATAACCCTAACTCATCAAGCATGAGGCAGAAATAATGTTCCGACTAAGCGCATGAATATAATAACAATTATTCAATTCCAAAATGAATCCGGAAGGTAGCTGGAGTTGCATCATGCCGACCTCCAACGCAGCAACTCTTGCTTTGTTGCCGACCCTGATGTCAATCTCCCCTTGTGACACACGCCTAGTTCTTACCAGCCCCTGCATCGAGTTGCAAATATGAACAACCGATCCGGTATCAAATACCCAAGAGCTACTAGGTATGTCGGCAAGGTAAATGTCTATAACATATGTAACAAGTGTACCTTTGCCCGAAGTCGCACTTCCGGCCTTCTTGCCATGCTCGGCAAGCCACTTGCTACAGTTCCTCTTCCAGTGACCGGTCTCTTTGCAATGATGGCAAACAGTTCCCGAGTCCGGTCCAGACTTTAGCGTAGAGGCAGACCTCGGAACAGATTCCTTCTCCTTGCCCTTTGCCTTAGCCTTTTTCTTGGACCAACTCTTCTTGAACTTGCCCGAATTCTGCACCATCAACACTTGATGCGTGCCTTTCTTAATATCCTGCTCTGCCACCTTAAGCATCCCATGCAATTCAGTGAGCTTCTTATCCATGCCATGCATATGATAGTTCGAAATGAACGTCCCATAGCTAGCTGGAAGAGAACCCAGAACTGCATCGGTAGCCAGCTCATCCAAGAGCGGGAAGCCTAAGCGTTCCAAAGCTTGCACATATTCGATCATCTTGATCACATGCGGGCTCAGTGGATCACCCTCCTTCAGCTTACAATCCATCAAGGATCACCAGACGTTGAACCTTTCGGTCCTAACCTGCATCTGAAACATGCTCTTGAGATTCTCGATCATATCAAAAGCCTCAACGTTTTCGAAATGCTGTTGCAAATCGGGCTCCATACAAGCCAGCATCAGACAGCTGATCTCCGTTGAATCATCAACGAGTTTCTGGTAGGCATTCCTTGTTGTGGCATTAGCATTCTCGGCAGGTTCATCTGGAAGTGGATTCTCTAGAACATGTTCCTTCTTATCATGCTTGAGAACAATTCTCAAATTTCTACACCAGGTGGTAAAATTTGTTCCATTAAGTTTATCCTTTTCCAAGATTGATTTCAATGCAAAGTTGGGTTGAGCAGGTGGTGCCATTGATTTACAACAGAAAAAAAATACGCAAACACTAAGCACTATGTTTATGTAGAGTAAATCAAGCCTAAACAGATATACTCCCACTGAAGTTGACATCCCTCTGCAACTTCCAGTCATCCAGGATCCGAGTAGTGCAATCCGACTAGTGAGCTTTAGCATCACTGCTAGCCGAAGTGGCTATCCAGTAAGCAACTCTTTGCTAATCGTATCTCTATACGACTCCTGTCGGCTGGGTTGGTATCTTATACCACGGCTCCCGACCTCTTTTGCAACAAGGCCCAAAACCGTTTTGATAGCCTTGTCAAGTTAACCTGATGCAGTGCATGTCCGTGTCCAACACGAACCCTTCAGTTCAAGGACACCTAGCAGCACCCCAATTTTATGAGCCCACTACTAGACGTACTTGACGTGCGAAGGTGCAACATCGGGGATGGCAATTTGCTTGATTTTAACGAGGGATCTTTCTACCATTTTTAACATGTGTAGAAGACAAGAAGCAATATCAATCACAAATAAATAAATATTGTGAAATACTATGGATCCTTCATGGATGTCCGAGGACCAGGTCGGCTCCAACTCCGAGGACCAGGTCGACTCCATCTTGTCATACCGGAACACCACCTCGGATCTCTATCCGAGCAGCGACTTGATCTCTGTCCTCCAACTATTACAACTAGTAATGAATTTATAGAGAATCACAAGTCAACACACAGGTCGTTATACATTATAATGACAGCACTTTGGCTCCTGCCGGCTGACAAATCATGACGTGCGGGCCATGTATAATTTACACACATGCATCACATACACATGAGCCATACTATTCACATCAAACCCGCAAAACAAAGTTATGCATAGAATCGCATTCTACCGGTTTGAGTGAACATGTACGAAATCTATGGTGCTACGCATTCTACGTTTTCGGAAATCACAGATCGGATCTGTACTCCGATCACGCCGAATTTTCCGATCAAACCGATCTCATCGATTATCACGAATCCGAATCGGATTTACATTTCACTATTAACCCTGATGGCGGAAACCGACCGATAGGGGTAGGTTGTGTCACGACCTCATCGATTCCGATCGTCAGAAAACATAGCCTTAACGATCCCTTGTGCAATTGATCTCATCAACCGTGCACATAGCCGATCTCTTAAATGACAACAGATCTCATCTGCTGCCTCCACATATCTAATATGCATACGATCTGAATCCAAATCCTATAACAGAGGCTCTAATACCACTATTGGGTTCTATGGTATGGTGCGTCGACTGCAAATTAAAATTTTCCTACCCGCAGAACAACCAGGAACATGCTAACAGAGATGGATCACAGATCATTACCACTAGACGCGCAGTGCCGTGAAGCGGAAGTAGAGTCGTGGCAGCGCGTCACCGGAGTCGTCTCCTCCTCGTCGATCTCCCACGTACAGCCGATCACCAAGTCCCACGAACAGGTTCGCCGGAGTGGCACAATTGCACCACCTCTAATGGTATCCGCGCGTGCGGGAGGAACGCTATGCGGCGGACTGCTAGGTCCGATCACACAGCCTGTGGCACGTGGAGGTGGCTAGTTGCAACACATGCAAAGCCCTAATGATGACGCCAAAGCGATCAACCTTGATAAGCGTGTTGTACCTCCACTATATATAGGCATCCGTCGTGGGCTCAACACTTGGGCCTCACACAGATCCTAAAGCCCAAAGTCTACTCGGTCACAATCCAAGTCCAGCTCGGATCTCATCCGAAGTGTCCTCGGATCCGACCTCGTAGGTTCCTTCCCTTAAGCGTGCGACCCCTTAGGTTCAAGACAGCTTGGTCGCAGTTCGGATCACCTCCGACCTGCTCGGCAGGTAGCGGCCTCTAGCAAGGCGTGCCGACCACCAAGTAGACTATGAAGCCGGTTGGCGAACCTGTACGTCACACTTCCGTTCCCTTTGCCACACGATATATGTTGTCGGGCTCAAGGCGATGTGGCCATCCCTGTTACAGCCCGACCTCTCTCTCATTTCAGTGAATCCGACCAACACCTCGGATTATCTTATAATCCTCATCGCATGGCCATGCTTATACAAGTCGGATCACACGAGGGGCCCAGAGTATATCTCTCCTCATCGGAGGGGCAAATGCCATCTTGCTTAACCATGTCTCGCAGCATGGGTCTGGACAAGCCCGAAACCTACCTTTATAGCTACCCAGTTACGGAGTAGCATTTGGTCGGCCCAAAGCAGGTCGGTCACCATCCCGAGCACATGCGTCAGCTCAGGTCCGAGGACACAAAACGTATGTGTACTAGAGACTCACAGATGACCTATCGCTGTGTCTCATAGTTGGGTCTATCCAATCCGATATCCATCCAAGCTCGGATCCGGTCACCCGTATCCTATCTCGGATCTGATCAGATCCATGTAGTTCGGCAGCATCACATGCTTCATGGCTAGTGAGACAAAACCATCCACCGTATTGCATGCTAGTCTAGTCTAACGTGTGCCCACACGTTACTTACGACTAGGGACCATTTTAGGATGTATCATACAACAAAAGATCTCACAGACAAGTCACGTACTTGTCAACAAGTATCATTGATAACATCCGAGGACTACATCGGTTCATAAACACACCGGAAATATCATCATACATGATTGCCTCTAGGGCTTACCTCCAACAAAAACACATTAGGAAACGGCAAATCCGCGACTCAAAATCTCAAATGCCACAAAGTGATGGTTTGCGGAAATTGGTGGTGGAGTGGCTCAAGTGGTTGCGGACGGAACGGTGGGAAAAGGCGAAAAATTGTAGAAAGTGTGAAGTGTTGGCGTGCTGGCTCCCAGGGGCTGGATGTCCGGGCCTTCTGGCCGGATGTCCGGGCACGCGGGCCGGATGTCCGGGCTGCTGGATCCGTGGATGAACTCCAAGAACAGGTGGATAAAAGAAAATTTTGGGGCAAAATTCGGACGATTTTGTGGATGAAATTGATGGAGAAGATGGGGGAAAGCTAGATCCACTCAAAACCAAGCAAATCCATGGATCAAAATCAACAAAACATCATCAAACCAGCAAATCACAACAATTCTGGTATGGCTATTTTTGTGGGGAATTTTCGAAATTGGGTAAAAATCAAATAAAATTGGGCTAGAAAACTAGGGGAAAGACTCTAAAACGTGGCTCTGATCCAAGATGATGTAGGGTGGAACCCTAATTTGACGATCTTTCCACACTTGGAGGGAGAAAAGAGAGGAACAACAAAATCAACCAAAGGAAATCACTCAAACAAACCCAAATCACACATCCACTAGGATAGCATACATGAGATCCACAAGTATACAAGGACAATCCAAGGAAACAAGCACAAGGTAAAGTTCTTCCCACTCCAAAGGAGGTGAGGTCTTGATGATCTAGGTGAGATCCTTCTCCCTTAGGAGGTCTTGATGATCCTATGATGGGGACCCTTCTCCCTAGAGAGGTCTTGATTCTCCAAGAGGAGATACAAGGAGCAAAGCTCTACTCTATGTCTCAAAATACTTTGCTAACCCTAGAAAGGATGAGGAGGAGGTCTATTTATAGTCTAGGACGAAGTGGGGGGTGAGTGGATGAGATTACACGGCCGAAAGGCCTAAAGCTACTGTCAGGGGGGCGGATGTCCTGGCCAGGGGCCGGATGTCCGGCCCTGACGCCGGACGTCCGGCCTGAGAGGGGCTTAGCTACTGTGATGGGGCGCCGGATGTCCGGTCCCTATAGCATCTTCACGGCTGGGCTGCTGCTGCTTTGCATTTCTTCAGGGGCCGGATGTCCGGGCCAGGGGCCAGATGTCCGGCCACTGTAGCCTTCCAGCGGTCTCCCTCCTCGCGCACGTCCGTCCGTGTACTTGTCGACTTGGTCTTCGTTCCGAGCATTCCCGAGGCGGTCTTCTTCATACCTGATCACACATAGCACTTCGGCTTGAGGTAGTAGCCATGTCTCACACGAGTCGAATGGAAGTTCACTAAGGAGAGATGTCACCTCGGATTCGAGAGCTCTTGCACGTGCTCGTGTCATAGGTCCACTTGGCACTTGAGGAGACGTAGGTGGGTCTATGGGGATGACCGTGGGATGCTCCGCATCATCTCCCCCCCCCCCTCAAAAAGATCCGTCCTCGGATCGGAATCCACATCACCATGGAAGGGAGATAGGTCCTTGACGTTAAATGTGTCGCTCACGTTGTACTTGTCGTGAGGGATGTCGATCTTTTAGGCATTGTTGTTGAAGCCTGCGAGCACCTTGAAAGGTCCGTCGGCTCAAGGTAGTAGTTTGGACTTGCGCTCGTTGGGGAAGCGGTCTTTTCAAAGGTGTAGCCACACAAGATCACCGGGGTTAAACACCATGGACTGCTTGTTGATGTTGACCTTGGTCGCGAGTCGTTGTACTTGGCGCTCGATCGCGTGCCTTGTAACTTCGTGCATCCTCTTGAGGTAGCTGGCTCGTGCACTCGCGTCCATGTCAATGCGCTCTTGTAGAGGTAGCGGTAGAATGTCCAATGGAGACAACGGATTGAAGCCATAGACGGCCTCGAAGGGGGACTTGCTGGTAGTAGAGTGTCGTGCTCGATTGTAGGCGTACTCGACGATGGGTAAACATTCCTCCCACTCCCTTATGTTCTTCTTGATCAACACGCGGAGTAGTGTGGAAAGAGTCCGGTTCATGACCTCCATTTGGCCGTTCGTTTGAGGGTGATATGCCGATGAGAATAGGAGCTTGATTCCGAGCTTGGAGCATAGTGTCTTCCAAAAGTATCTAAGGAACTTGACGTCTCGGTCCAACACGATCGTCTTTGGGACTCCATGCAATCGCAAGATTTCCCTACAAAAGAGATTTGCAACATGTGAAGCATCATCTATCTTGTTACATGGGATAAAATGTGCCATCTTAGAGAAACGGTCCACAACAACGAATACCGAGTCTTTGCCATTTTGAGTTCGAGGCAAACCAAGCACGAAATCCATACTAATATCTTCCCATGGATGATATGGAATGGGAAGGGGCATATAAAGGCCATGAGATTGAGCTTTTGACTTATCTTTGCAGCATGTAGATCACCGGTTGGTGTGGCGAGAAACGTCTCAAAACATCTTTGGCCAAAAGTAGTTCTTGGAGAGCGTAGCGAAGGTCTTGTCGCGTCCAAAATGTCCCATGAGTCCTCCACCATGAGCTTCTTGCGAAAGCAACAAACGAAGAGAAGACTCGGGGATACAAAGTTTGTTAGCTCGCATAAGATAATCATCTTTCAAATAGTATCGCTCCCAAGTGTTGTGTGATAAGCATTTGGCATATGGAATCGCAAATGAAGCATCATGCGTGTACAAGTCTTTAATGTGCTCAAATCCTATGACATTCAATTCAAGTTTAGTAACTAGCAAGACTCTCACTAAAGCATATAACTCTTTGTCATAGATGGGGTAGTTAAGTTGCACGCCGGAGAGCTTCTCACTAAAATATGCAATAGGTCGCTTCTCTTGCATCAACACACCACCAATACCATTACCACTAGCGTCACAATGCACTCCAAAAGTTTTCTCAAAGTTGGGTAATGCAAGCAATGGAGCATGTGTAAGCAAGTTCTTAAGCTCATGAAATGCGGCATCTTGAGATGGACCCCAAACAAATGATGCATTTTTCTTACTCAATGCGTGCAATGGTGATACAATAGTGCTAAAATCCTTCACAAAGCGATGATAAAAGCCGGCTAAGCCAAGGAAACTATGCACTTGAAGCAAATGGGTTGGTTGTGGCCAATTCTTAATTGCATCAATTTTAGTTTCATCCACTTGAACACCCTTAGAGGAGACAACAAAGCCCAAGAAAACAAGCTTATCAACACCGAAGGTGCATTTTTCCATGTTAGCGTAAATTCGCTCATCTCTAAGAACTTGCAATACGTCGCGAAGGTGTTTGACATGATCTTCAAGAGTTTCACTAAACACAAGGATGTCATCAAAGTAAACCACAACACAAATGCCAATATATTTGCAAAGAACATAATGCATCACACGCATAAAAGTGCTAGGAGCTTGCAACAAACCCATAGGCATGACTAACCATTCATACAAGCCAAATTTGGTTTTGAAAGCGGGTTTCCATTCATCACCTTCTTGCATGCGTATTTGATAGTAACCACTTTTAAGATCAATTTTGGAGAAAATGGTAGCTCCACTAAGTTCATCAAGCATGTCATCAAGGCGTGGAATGGGATGTCTATATCTAACGGTGATAGCACTAATGGGACGGCAATTGGAACACATGCGATAAGTACCATCTTTCTTAGGCACAAGAATGGCTGAAACGGCACAAGGGCTCAAGCTTTCGCGTACATACCCATTCTCCATGAGATGTTGCACTTGCCTTTGTATCTCTTTGGTCTCTTCTGGGTTGACGCGGTAAGGTGCCTTGTTCGGTAGAGGTGCGCCGGGGATGAGGTCGATGCGGTGCTCGATTCCGCGAAGTGGAGGAAGTCCGGTAGGTAGCTCATCGGGAAACACGTCCGCGAATTCCTGCAATAAATGAGATAATACCAAAGGAAGATGTTGTGAAGTATTAGTCCGCACCACTTCATCTTTGCACACAAGCACAAAGTGAAGAACACTTGATGGGCTCTCATTCACATCCCTCAACTCTCTTTTGGTGGCTAAAAGAACTAGGTCTCTCTTGTCGCTCATCGTGGAGTCACTCATTTTTGGCTTGTGGTGCTCACTCTCTTTTTGGTGGGTCACTCGCTCACTTATCTCTCCACGATGGGTAGATGCTTGCTTGTCTGCGATGACTTGACTTGGTGTCATAGGTCGAAGAATGAATTCCTTGCCCTTCATCTTGAAGCTATAGTGATTGGTCTGTCCGTTGTGGATGACGCCGCGGTCGAATTGCCAAGGTTTTCCAAGGAGGAGATGGCACATGGACATTGGAACCACATCAAACTCCAAGTTGTCTTCGTAGGCGCCAATCTTGAAGGACACTTGGACGGTGTGCTCCACTTGAATGGTGCCGGAGTCGCTAAGCCATTGGACCTTGTAGGGGCGAGGGTGCTTCTTCTTGACCAATTGGAGCTTGGTACATAACTCTTCACTTGCCAAGTTGTGGCAACTTCCGCCGTTGATGATGACCTTGACGGAACGTCCTTGGATACCCGCTTTGGTATGGAAGATGTGGCAATGTTGGTCTTCATATTGATGTTGTTGAAGTGTCAAGACCTTGGAGACAACAAGAACAGGGCTCGAGTCATTGTCGCAAAACACTTGATCATCTTCTTCTTAATTCACTTATCAATGCGTTGCCACATGCTCAAGTGCTTCCATTTCTTCTTCACTCATAGAGTCGTAGGTGCCGTCGGCGTTGAGGATCATAGTGCGTCGTGTGGGGCACTCAAAAGACTTGTGGCCTCGGCCCTTGCAAGTAAAGCACTTGATGTCACTTGTCTTGTCATTGGCATCCGTAGGGGTTGTTGATGACGAAGCTCTTGGCTTGGAGTTGCTTGTAGTAGTAGGAGGACGATTTGAAGATGTCGAAGGGTTCTTGTGGCTTAACTTGTCACCGGTACTTGGTGTAGCACGAGTCATTGGAGGAGGTGTCATACTCGTTGATGCTTGAGTGTATGAACTGTAGGTCTTGGAAGAGTACTTGGAGTACTTGTAATCATCTTGCACTTGACGCTCCGCTTTGGTGGCTTGGTGCACTAGCTCGAGGAGGTTGGAGTATGGTTGAAAGTCCGCAATTTTCTTGATTGGATGGTTGAGACCATTCAAGAAACGTGCCATCGTTTGTTCATCATCTTCCTTGATGTTGGCTTGTATCATTGCAATCTCCATTTCTTTGTAGTATTCTTCAACCGACTTGGTGCCTTGCTTGAGGAGTTGAAGTTTCTTGAAGAGGTCGCGGCTATAATGTGTAGGCACAAAATGAGCTCTCATGACATCCTTCATTTGAGTCCACGTTGTGATAGGTGGTTCGCCTTTCTCTTGGTGTCTCTCGACCACTTGCTCCCACCAAATGAGAACATAGTCTTGGAACTCAAGCGATGCCATGGCTACCTTTTCTTCTTCATCGTAGTCGTGTAGACGGAAAATCTTGTCCACATTTAAGGCCCATGAATGGTAGTCTTCGGGGTCGTTGCTTCCGGAAAACTTGGGCATGTTGAACTTGAGCTTGCCGTAGCGTTGTTCATCATTATGCCGATGTTGTCGTCGTTCTTGTCTTGGAGGTGGGTCATCATCCCCGTTTTCTTCTTGGTCCACACGATTGGCTTGACGGTGGGGACGAGGTACTCTTGCCCGGTTCCTCCTTTCTTGATTCTCTTCTTGGCGTGCGGCTTCTTCTTGGAGACGTGCCTCTTCTTCACGCACACGATGGTTGTGTTCTTCTAGAGCACGAGTGGCGTCACGAAGGGCACGTTGTGCTTCGAGGGCTTGTTGTTCACGACGTTGTTGCTCTTGCCGAAGTGGATCGCCGTCTTGGGCGTCTTGTTGTTGACGTCGTGGAACTTGCTCTTGGTGCGTGGCGCCTTGAACTTGATGGCGTTGGCATTCGCGCTCTCGAAGTCATTGTTGCAAACCTCGTGAAAAGCCAAGAGAGCTTTGAGAGGATCATAGAGACCAAGTTCCATGACCTGGATGTTAAGGTCGCTGAGGTGCAAACCACAATAGAGAGTCTAAAGAAGGAAGTGGATGAAGCGAGGATAGCCACTAGCAGTGATGATGAGCACTAGGGCACAGTTCTTCCTACAACTACTCAGTTCCAAAAGATGCCCAGGTTAGCAGCCGTGCCAGTCACAGACACCAGAGCCACGGTCTCAACTCCAACTGCTACTCCCACAATTGCTCCTTCAGCTCCTCTAGTTGTCTCCACCCCACCAGTCCAGCAGACATCATCCAAGGCATTTGTAGATGCGCTTCTCTCCACTCCACCGACACAGAGGACTTCTTCACTAGGAGCTACCGGAGATCGATCCTCGAGCGACGTTTAGCTCTTTACTATTTTGATATTTTTGGTACTTGTTGCCAAAGGGGGAGAATTAGTATAGATCATTAGGGCTTCGAGAGAGAGAGAGAGAGTGCCTTGCTTTTTATCGTTTGATTTTCATGAGTTTCGTGCTACTTCGTGATACTTTTGCTTGATGCTTGTATGAGACTACATTACTTTGTGCTTGATCATACCATACTTCGTTGCTATGCATGCTTAAATATCTATCCATATGCTCTTTGTATGATCATTCTCTTGTGTGCTTGGTGATGAGTTCTTGTTACTTTGCAATCATATCATTTTGAGTGCTCCACCAAGATGTATGTGACATGGAAGAGTGACCCATGATCCTAATCGATTGTGCATTTGCATTCAAACACAAATTTTTAATAATGCACAAATTTAGGGGGAGCCCTTGCTTATCACATACTTCTCAAAGCAATGATGCGTTCCATCGATTATATCATTTGTCAAAGCTTTTATCTATATTTTGTCATCAATTACCAAAAAGGGGGAGATTGGAAGTGCAACTAATTCCCGGGTGGTTTTGGTAATTAATAACAACATATAAGTCATTGAACTAATGCCTACTCAAGATAAGATTTCAGTAAGTTCAATGTTGGCATGGCAAGGACTAGTGATTGTGGACCCCTCAAAATCCTAAGGACATGGATTGGCAAAAGCTTCAAGACCCTACATTTTTGGTTAAGTGATCCAAGATCACATTGAGTCCTATAGGAAAGCCAATACTGTTAAAAGGGGATGAGGTTTTGATGATGAGTTTGTTGCTCAAGTGCTTGAAGATATTGTTCCAAATCCCTGAACCACATTCTCCAAATCCTATCACTACTGCAGGCGACTGCTAACGTGACACATCAATCAGAGACCCTTCGATGAAACTGTGTGCGATGAATGAATCGCAAACGGTATCGAAAAGAAACCGTCACCAATAAGATGAACAGTGTGCGATGGCGGAGACAACAAGCACGATTCAGATTAGAGTTGCGTGTGCAAATCTTGGCATACAGTTGATCCATACGAACTGCTTGCGATGAGCCAGAACAACAGAAACGGCCAGCCAGATCAAGGAGTGTGCGATAGACGGCATACAGTTCACTCGGATGAACTGTTTGCGATGATCCAGAAGAACACAAACGATTCGGCGTAACAAGATGTGTGTGATATCCGGCAAACAGGTCAGTAATCAGAATTGTGTGCGAAAACTATAGACAGCGCATATGATTTTTTGTTGTGAATTGTGTGCTCGATAGGGCACACAATTCAAGAAACCAACTGTGGGTGATAATGTAAAAGATCTCTGTCGAATACGTATTGCTAACCGTCTATGATGAGATTGATAGGGGACACAGAGATAACGAATTAAGATGAGCAAACGGCAACAGAGATATATAGTCTGCTTAATTTAGTCCTTCTTCTTGTTGTTGTTGGATGGCCCCGCGACATTGTCTTGGCGAGGACGCTTCTTGCCGCTGACCGTTGGCTTTTCATCGCCGCCGCCGTCATCATTATCATGGAAGTTAAGGTGGCATTATTCCGGTGCAAATGGGTCCCTCTTAGTCAGGTAAAGGTTGATGATTACTGGAAGACCTGTGTTAACATGACAAAGATGGCATATCACAAGGACCCATTCATTCTTGCCAGCGATGCTACCCAGATTTTCTATGTGAAAGACCCCTTGCATAAGAACTACCATGTAGTGATGCGTGGGAAGAGGAGGGTACTAGGCGTCGAGGGTGTTGCGGATGAGGACGAGTACGATGAATTTGCTGAGTTGCCAGCCAAGGGATCACGCACCAAACAAAAAGAGAGGATTAAAATCATCAGAAATCCTAAGTTCATTCGGGGTCAACCTAATGATCCTAGTTCTCCCATGTACATGGGAATTAATACGTAACACTATTTATTATATCTATTCTGCAACTTAATTTGTTCAATTAGAACTGTCGCATGTACTGAATTGTGAGTTATGCCCGGCCTTCTGTTAATCTAAGAATGATTAATATGTTGACCTTGATATGTTGTCAACCCAGGCAATGAGTATGAACTATTTATGATTATATACCCTAGAGCTAGCACACTCAATTGATCTCACTCCAGTATGTACTAACAGAACATATGCAATCTGGTTTGCAAATAGCACATGGTTCATTCACGAAAGCCGTGTGCCTACCAAACCGTGGCCAATGACCCCTACTACGCGTGATGTGAGTCGTGCATTCTGATTGGCCAGAACCCAAACCCCACGGATCGTACGTCTGTACCGTTGGATGCACCCAGATCAAACGGCAATCCTCATCCCTTTCATCACCACATGCAGTTGCAGTTGGGATTTCATTTATATGCACTAAATGCCCAGTAAATGCAAAAAAATGGCTTGAATATAGCAAAGGAGCCCCGAAATGTGCCAGAAAAACAAACCTAGGGTATAATAGTGATTGCATACTGTGGAAAAAAAATCGAGGTGAAACGATGAAGTCACCAGCAACTGGAGTTCGAATTGCCACGTCTCCTTTTGGAAACTATGATCCTTCTTGTGAGATGCTCCGGTTTCCAAGGAGCGATCATCCAAACTTGTTCCAAACTTTACCAAATTTTTTCCGCGGGGTCTTGAGAGCACGCCATGGTGACACACCGATTTTCGGACTCCATCTGCATTTTGTGTAATTAAAATACCAACAAGACCTATGCCGGTGGCCGCATCTCGCATCTGAAATGTTTGAAAATTCTTTCCATTCCTTGGACAATGAATGAAAACATGCAAACCGACACACAAATGATTTTTTAGACCATCTTTGCCAACACCCACATGTAGTTGCGGTTCGGATTTGATTTATATGCACAAAATGCACGGTAAATGCAAAAAATGGCTTAAATATAGCAAACGAGACCTAAAATGCGCCAAAAAATCAATACTGCTATCTAATGGTGATTGCGTACCGTGGAAAAAATTTCTAGGTGAAACAATGAAGTCACCGACGATTGGAGTCCGAATTGCCACATCTCCTTTTGGAAACTATGATCCTTCTTGTGAGATGCTCTGGTTTCCAAGGATCGATCATCATAACTTGTGCCAAACTTTACCAAAAAAAATCAAATGGGTCTTGAGATCACGCCACGGTGACACACCGATTTTCGTGATTTTTGGAGTCCATCCGCATTTCCTATAATTAAAATACCAACAAGCCCTATGCAGGTGGCCGCATCTCGCGGCTGAACTGTTTGAAAAATCTTCCCGTTTTTCGGATAATAAATGAAAACACGCAACGCGACACAAAAATGATTTTTACACCTTCTTTGCTAACACCCACATGTAGTTGAAGTAGGGTTTTAATTTATATGCACTAAATGCATGGTAAATGCAAAAAATGGCTTAAATGTAGCAAACGAGACCTGAAATGCGCCAGAAAATCAAACCTAGGGTATGATGGTGATTGCGTACCGTGGAAAAAATTTCAAGGCGAAACGATGAACTCACGTCTTCATTTCAAAATTACTACGTCTTCATTTCAAACGAAATTATGCTGCTCCTTGATGTAAATGTTTTCCAATAGCACACGGTTCATTCACGAAAGCCGTGTTCCTACCAAACCGTGGCCGATGACCCCTACTGCGCGTGATGTGAGTCGTGCGTTCTGATTGGCCAGAACCCAAACCCCACGGATCGTACGTCTACACTATTGGATGCACCCAGATCGCACAACAATCCTTATCCCTTTCATCACCACATTCAGTTGCAGTTGGATTTGATTTATATGCACTAAATGCCTGGTAAATGCAAAAACTTGCTTAAATATAGCAAAGGAGCCCCGAAATTTGCCAGAAAATCAAACCTAGGGTATAATAGTGATTGCGTACTGTGGAAAAAAATTGAGGCGAAACGATGAAGTCACCGGTGACTGGAGTTCGAATTGCCACGTCTCCTTTTGGAAACTATGATCCTTCTTGTGAGATGCTCTGGTTTCCAAGGAGCGATCATCCAAACTTGTGCCAAACTTTACCAAAAAAAATCCACGGGGTCTTGAGAGCACGCCACGGTGACACAACGATTTTCGTGATTTTCGGACTCCATTTGTATTTCCTGTAATTAAAATACCAACAAGACCTACGTCGGTGGCTGCATCTCGCATCCGAAATGTTTGAAAATTCTTCCCATTCCTTGGACAATGAATGAAAACATGCAAAGCGACACACAAATGATTTTTTAGACCTTCTTTGCCAAAACCCACATGTAGTTGCGGTTGGGATTTGATTTATATGCCCAAAATGCACGGTAAATGCAAAAAATGGCTTAAATATAGCAAACGAGACCCGAAATGCTCCAGAAAATCAATAATGGGGTGTAATGGTGATTGCGTACCGTGGAATTTTTTTTGAGGCGAAACGATGAAGCCACCGATGATTGGAGTCTGAATTGCCACGTCTCCTTTTGGGAACTATGATCCTTCTTGTGACATGCTCTGGTTTCCAAGGAGCGATCATCGTAACTTGTGCCAAACTTTACCAAAATTTTTCCACTGGGTCTTGAGATCGCGCCATGGTGACACACCGATTTTCATGATTTTCGAAGTCCATCCGCATTTCCTGTAATTAAATTACCAACAAGCCCTACACCGGTGGCTGCATCTCGTGGCCCAAATGTTTGAAAATTCTTCCCGTTTCTCGGACAATGAATGAAAACTAGCAAAGCGACACAGAAATGATTTTTACACCTTCTTTGCTAACACCCACATGTAGTTGCAGTAGAGTTTTGATTTATATGCACTAAATGCATGGTAAATGCAAAAATTGGCTTAAATATAGCAAACGAGACCTGAAATGCGCCACAAAATTAAACCTAGGGTATAATGGTGATTACGTACCGTGGGAAAAAATTCGAGGTGAAACGATGAGGCCACGTCTAAGTTTCAAAATTGCACGTCTTCATTTCAAACGAAATTATGCTGTTTGTGCACACGGGCTCGTTGAGGCATCCGTTTGCATAGGCCTTTCCGCGCGGCGACCAGCGCCCTTTTTTCACCGAAGCCGCCAACATCCCCCCACTGCCCGCCCCTGTTTCACTCAACAGTCTGCATATTCTACCAAAACTCCATCGCCAGCTCCCCCCTCCCCCAGATCCACACCAGAACCCTTTCCGGCGCCGGCGTGCTCAACCTGGCCGTGTGCCCGCTCTTCGGCGTCAACCCTACCTTCACTGCCGTTCCCAACACACGGCTTCCCGCGCCTCGCCTGTCGTGGTATTCTCACGGCAGATACCATGAGATGGCTTAAAAGGTGGGGGTGCGACAGGACGCCGGTGGGTTCCAGAGGCGAGGTCGGTACGCGCATGCGTGAGATGCGAGACGTACCCAGGTTCGGGGCCCTCCGGAGAGGTAACACCCCTAGTCCTGCCGAATGGAGTATGGAGCGCACAAGGTCTACAAGGTTGCTCCTGGAGCTGTGTGGGCGGAAGAGGAAGAAGGGGCTAGGCTGCCGTTCGGCCTCTCCTGTGAGTGTGTGTGCGTGTGTGTACGACGAATGGAGCTCAACCCCTCTACATGGAGGCCTCCCGGGGGGTGTTATAGGGCGACCCCCCAGGGTTACATTGGTAAAGACGCACGGGCGCGGGGCCCTGGTGTCATCGTCTGGGAGCCGGCGGTGGCGTCCGCCGGTGCGCCGGGTCCGCCGGGTGCGCCGGGTCCTCCGGGCACGGGCTTGGTCGGCAGCGCGGCACTGTGGCAGGTCTTGTCGTTCGTCATAGGACGGTCGGCGCCGCCTAGCAACAGGATCGCGCCGCCCAGACACCGCCCGCCCCGGGCGGGGGCGCAGGGAGTCCTGTAGCCATGCCCGCATGGGTCGGCGCAAAGGAGGGGGCGCTGTTGCCGCACTTGTCTTGTCGTGAGGGTTTGCCCTTTCGTGGCCAGCCGGCATGGGCTAGCCCGCCGGGCCGGGTCACCACGCCGAGCTGGCTCGCGCTGGGGAGCCGGCGAACAGGCTAGCCGGATTGAGGGGCTTGGCCTGCCCCGATGTTTTTAAAAGGGGTCCGGGCTCCGTTGCCTACCCTGGGGTCATCTCCCCGACAGTAGTCCCCGAAGCTGTGAAGGCTCGCCGGCTCCAGGCAGGGGGGCCTTCATAGCTTACCCCCCTAAGGGGTCGGTTTGTTGATGGAGTGCGGGAGTCCGGCTGAGCTGCTCCATCCGTCCGCACGCCGGGAACACCCGCTGGGCGCCGTCTTCCGGAAGCCGGATCGCGGCATCCCAGCCGGGGCGGGAAACGGAAGCGTCCGCAGGTTGAATCTTGTATCGCATGACGATTCGCGCCCGCCGCCACTCGACGGGCTGCCACGTGCCGCTCCGCGGTGGGCGAGACCTGCCAGACCACGCGCACGATGGGACGCGACTGCGGGCCGGGCCTACCACGCCGCGCCCTCGGCCCGCGCGTGAGGGATTTATTGTGGCGGCCCTTGGCGGTTGCGCTTCCCCGCGTAGTTAATGCGCGCGGGAAACGTGCGCGCACAGAGCGGGGGAGTGGGGATCGTGGGCGCAAACGATCCCACTCCCCCACGTTCTTCCGTGGTTATAAAGGAGAGGGAGGGAGAGAGGCGGAAACACTCACGCGCGCACCCCCGCCCTTCGCTCCTCGTCTCCTTCTTCCCTGCGACTCCCAGTTGAAGTGCCGTCGCCGCGCGCTTGCTCACGCCCGCCGCTGCGCTCCGCGACCCGAGGCCCGTAGCGCGCAGCTCTCCCTTCCTCCTGTTCTTCGCCACCGCATCTTCACGCCTGTAGAGCCCTCCAATGGCGCTGCCGAAAGGATCTTGGGAGGGCTCCATTACGACCGAGGCGAACATTCGATACCTCCGCCGTACGAAGCGGCTGCCGCCGGCAGAGGCGCTGGTCGCGCGCGCGCTCGGCTCGGAGAGGGTGCCGTAGCCACGGGAGGGCGAGTTCGTCGTCTTCTACTCGCACTTCGAGCGCGGGCTCGGCCTCCCCGCGAGCCTCTTCTTCCATGATTTTCTCGACTTCTTCGGGTTGCAGCCGCATCACCTCGGCGCCAACGCCGTGCTGCAGATCGCCGGCTTCGCCACGCTCTGCGAGGGCTACCTCGGCATGCTGCCGAACATAGACTTGTGGGCGGAGATGTTCTTCCTCAAGCAGCACGGGGCGTCAGCTGGCGCTATGTCAAACTGCGGGGCAGCCGTGGTCTCCGGCCGGGTGAACAGCCCATTTCCCAAGCTGCCGCTTGAGGACTCGGCCAAAAAGTGGCAGACGACGTTCTTCTACGTCCAGAACGCTGACCCGGCGGTGGACGTCATCAACCTTCCGCCTTTCGTCGACGCGCCGCCGCTCGAGAAGCCGAACTGGGGCTGCTGCCCCAAGAGGACACCGCAGGAGCTCCTGAACATCTGCCACCGGGTCGAGGAGATGACGGATCGCGAGGGGCTGAAGCCGGCCGACCTCATCGCGGCATTCATCGCCCGCCGGGTGCTGCCGCTGCAGCGTCGGGCGCACCGGATCTGCGACATGAGCGGCCGGCACGATCCGACCCGGATGTCGACCAAGGAGCTGACGCCGGCCGGGATCGCCTAGCGGGTGAACTTCATCTCCAAGGCCGGGCTGAAGGAGGAGGGGTGGAGCTTCGGGAAGGAGCCCTATCACCGGGGGAACCCGGCGCCGGCGGTGAGTCCCTGGTCTTTATTCTTTGCCGCTTCAACATTATTTCTGTGTCCTGACGCGGCGGAAGGGCCGCTGCTATTCGCCAGCCAGCAGAACCACGACGGGCCGAATCCCCAGATCCTGCTGGCCGACTTGCCCGATTCGGACGTGGAGAATGCCGGTGCCGAGGCGGAGGAGGGGGCGGTCGAAGCGCGCTTGGCCGACGTCGCGGCCGGCGGATCGCAGCATGCGGGTAAGTCTCCGTCCTTAGAACTTCTGTGCGACTGGCCGGACGACGACGAGGAGGGCCTGATCGGTGCCCTCGGTACAGCGCCCTCGGCTAGGGAGGACGGTAGCGTCGACCCCCCAAGACGGTTGCGGAAGACGGCCGGCGCCGGGCCGGCCCGCGCGGCGGCGTCCATCAGCCGGACGCATGGGAAGGAGGCGGTCGAGACGAGGCCGGCCGCAAAGCGCCCGGCGGCGGTGGGTCTGGCGCGCGAGAGGGCTGTCGTCAAGAAGAAGCGCCGGCTCGCCCCGTCGGAGGGTCAGAGGCGGGAGGTCCCGAAGGTCATTGGGTAAGTGTGTTTTGTCTTTTTCTGATTCCTTGCTTGTTTCTTGCTTATGCCTCCGCCGTGACAAACTTGCCATGCACAGGTCCGCCCTTGACCTGGCGGTGATGGCAACGGAGGCCGCGGCGGGCGAGGCCGTCTGGAGGAAGACCTGGAGCAGCGCCGTCGACCGCGAGCCGGACCGGACCGCGAAGGAGGGCCTCGAGGCTCGCCAGTTCGCCCGGGATCCTGACGCGGCGGCGCGCACCGCCTGGCAGGATCGGGCGGAGGCCGAGAAGGAGATGGTGGAGGCCTCGGCCCGGGCGTGGGAGAGGGCCTCCGCGAAGCGGGCCAGGCCCACGGAGGACCCGACCTGGCCGGAGATGGAGAGGGGGTTGACGCCGGACGCCACCATCATTGAGCCGCAGCCGGAGGGGGCGGGCGAGCCGGCGGGGCGGTCGGAGCCGGTCGATGGCGAGTCGGACGTCGATGAGAACATCGTCGTAGACACGCCGCCCCGGGCCGGCCCGGCAGGAGGGGGCGAGGGCGACGGAAGGGGGCGCGAGGCGGACTCCGCGCCATCCGACCAAGCGCAGCCGGCGCCGGCCCCAGAGGCCGCGATCGGGGATGCTGGTGCCCTGGTGGTCGTTCCGCCCCAAGCTGCTGCGGACTCCGAGCGGCCAGGTGGGAGCGGATCCGGCGCCGGGACCGCGATGCAGCAGCCGTGGGTGAACGCCGGCGGGGCTGTGGTCGGGCCGAGGACCCGGGAGGACGAGGCGACGGATGCCCTGCGCTTGCAGCTTCGCGGGCGGAGTGAGCGCCTGCAGGCCTTCGTCCAGGAAGATCAAGATTGGGCGCGGAAGCTGGAGCAAGTGGTCGCGGTGAGCTTTTTCTTCTCGGCTTGTCTTGGTTGTCGAATCAGTGGGGGCGCGCCAACGCACCCACTGGGTGTAGCCCCCGAGGTTCGGGCCGGGCTGCGGAGCAGCCGGGTCGAATCTTATAGCTTGTCTTTTGCATTCTTCTAATCTTTTGTCTGCGCGCAGCATCTATACGACCTGCGGGCCAGCGCATACAACCGGCTTCGGGAGCGGTTCCGCGAGGTCAAGGCCCAGCTTGCCGTCAAGGAGGAGGAGCTGCGCCAGGCCCGAGGTACGACTTGCATTCCTTCAGTGGGGGCGCGCCAGCACACCCACTGGGTGTAGCCCCCGAGGTTCGGGCCGGACTGCGGAGCAGCCGGGTCGAATCTTTGAAGCTTGTCTTTTTTCTTCTTTTCCTTGCTTCCGGTGTCTGACCTGGAATCTCATCATGCAGTCGCCGCAGCCGAGGTGTCGGGTCTCCGAAACCGGCTTGCCGAAGCCGGCCTGCAGCGCGATCTTGCAGTCACCGACCGCGACCGACTCCGGACCGAGGTGGACCGGCTAATGGCCGAGAAGACCAAGGCGGAAGATACCCACCAGGCGGAGCTGGGCCGGCTGGCGGAAGAGCGCGGCAAGAGGGCCGAGGAGTTGGCAGACGCCGGCAGGAGGATCGCCCAGCTCGAGAAAGATCTCGAGGCTCAGGCCCGTGCATCGACTCTACGCAAGCATGGGATGCTGAGCGAGGCGCAGCACCTCGATGAGGCCTTCGCCCGTGAGTGCCGTCTTTTCTTTGGTCCGGCTGGCCTAGCCGGCAAGTTGTTTTCTTCTGGCTGACTTGTTTCCCTCCTTCGCCAGGGGTCTTCCCAGAGACGCAGGAGGCGGCCGATGCGGCCGTGCACGCCTACCGGTCGAACCAGCGCGCGGCAGGGGCGGAGATCGATGTTTACGCCGCTTGGACCCTCTCGGAGATCGTCCTTGCCGGGGAGGCTCGACTTGGGGCCGTGGAAGGGCACATGCGCCGGCTGTTCGAGGCCGGGGTGAGCATGGTGGGCAGCCTCTGGCCGGGCGTGGTGGTGCCGAACAGCATCACCCGGCTGGCGTGGTGGCTGGAAGCCGGTGTGGAGCGACTCGGCGCGTGGAGGGCCTCCGCGGCCCGGGCCGGCGCGGAGATGGCGCTGCGCTTCGTCGTGTCCTGGTATCCGGGCATGGACCTCGACCGTCTGGCGGCGCAGCGGGCCGGCGCAGAGGAGGACTTGGCGGCGCGGGCGCAGCGGATCGCCGGGCGGGCCAGCTACCTGGCCTCGTTCGCCCTGCATGACGAGTTCGTCTTGGAGCGGACGAAGGACGGCGAGGCGCTCCCCGCCAACGAGTTCGGCCTGCTGCTCAACTACCCGGATGGCAGCTCGGCCGAGACTGGAGCCTATGCTGAAGACGAGGCCGACCCGAACGACACCGCCACGACCGAGAGGGCGAAGTCCACCTCAGCCGATCCGACGCCGACCGGGGGCGACGCGGGTGCAGCTTAGGGCTTTTGCTTTTTTATCTTTATCCTTCCTGTACATGAACTCGGTTAGGTAGCAGGTCCACCCACTGGGGGTGTAGTTTCATGTAATGAACTTGTGGCCGTGGGCCTTTGTTGTTTATAAATTTTGCATGCGATTTCACTTTTTGTTGTTCGGCCTTGGGCCTTTTCTTGTTCGTCTTTTCTCTGGACTTCCTTCCCGCTAGCCGGACAGCCGGGTGGCGGCTGTGGCTAGGACGGGGATTCGGCTTTGAGAGGGGACGTACAATACTTAGGCTTTTCCAGACGTTGAGCGCGAGCGAAACACCCATTGGGCCGGCTGGCGGCAGGCGGCAAAGCCGTCTGGCGCGCAGCCTGTCGTGCGGCGAATTAGTGAGAAAGGGCGGGTTGGGCCGGTTTGGCCGAGCCGGATTCTCCTCCTTAGTTATTCTTGTGTGATGATGCTTCCGGCCTTTGACTCTTGCCGGCCGGATAGCCGGGAGCCGGTCTGTGGCTTGGGGCGAAGAGAGGGCTTTTGGCGGCTCGTACGCTTCGAAATGGACTAAGGAAAATGGTGCGGTTCGGTCTAGCCGGCTAGCCCCCGAGCCGGACGCGCCGACTCGGCGGGAGAATTGAAAACGGGGAAATACATAGACACACAAAGCTTTGGTAAAGGCGGAAAAGGCAGCCCCCGCGTGTCGTGCGGGGGGGACTTGCTGCTTTCATTAAACCCAAAAGGTAGTGATACATACGTGCATGCGTTCAACTGTAAAACGGACGGAGGAGCTCCGCGTTCCAGGGCCGGCTGGACTCCTCGCCGGCTGCATCTCGCTTGCGCTTGTTCGGCTTCTGCGCGTCGATGAGGTAGTAAGCATTCCGGTCGCAGAGAGCTTTGCTGATGATTAAGGGGCCCTCCCAAGGAGAGGCCAGCTTGTGCTGGCCAGCTGTCCGCTGGACGAGCCGGAGCACAAGGTCGCCCTCGCGGAATGCAAGGGGTTTGATCTTCTTGCTATGGTAGTGGCGCAGGCCTTGTTGATAGATGGCTGACCGGCTGAGGGGCAGGAGGCGCGCCTCCTCGAGCAGGTCGACGCCGTCTTCGCGTGCCTCCTTTGCCTCGGCTTCTATGTACATGGTCATCCGGGGCGAGTCAAACTCGATGTCGGTTGGAATGATTGCTTCGGCTCCGTAGACGAGGAAGAACGGGGTGGACCCGGTGGAGCGGTTGGGTGTCGTCCGGAGACTCCAGAGGACAGCCGGCAGCTCATCGAGCCAGCTGCCGGGTGAGCGGACGAGCGGCTCGACGAGTCATGGCTTGATACTGGCTAGGGTGAGGCCGTTTGCCCGCTCGACCTGGCAGTTCGACTGGGGATGTGCGACGGAGGCCAAGTCGAGCCGGATGCCGGATGCGGAGCAGTAGTGGGCCAGCGCACCTTTGGCGAAGTTGGTGCCGTTGTCCGTGATGATACTGTGGGGAACGCCGTAGCGAACCGCGATATCCTTGATGAACCGGACGGCCATGGGCCCGTCGAGCTTCTTGATCGGCCTTGCCTCGATCCATTTGGTGAACTTGTCGACGGCGACCAGCAAATGCGTCATGCCACGTGATTGGGATGGTTTGGAGGGCTGTGGCCGGCTGGTGGCTGCGCTTGCTGAAGGGCCCCACCATGTCGAGCCCCCAGACGGTGAAGGGCCACGTGATTGGGATGGTTTGGAGGGCTGTGGCTGGCTGGTGGCTGCGCTTGCTGAAGCGTTGGCAGCCCTCGCATTTGAGGACCAGCTGCTCGGCGTCTTGCAGGGCCGTGGGCCAGTAGAAACCATGGCGGAAAGCCTTGGCCACCAGGGACCTCGAGGCGGCGTGGTGCCCGCACTCGCCCTGGTGGATGTCGAGGAGGATCTCGATCCCTTTGTCCTGCTCGACGCAGCGCTGGAACACGCCAGTCGTGCTGCGTTTGACGAGCTCGTGGTTGATGATGTCGTAGGCGGACGCGCGACGCTGCACATGCCGGGCTTCAGTCTCGTTGCTGGGAAGGTCGCCGACTTCCAAGAAGGCGAGGATCGGCTGAGCCCAGGACGGCGCCGTCACCACCGTGAGGACGGCCGCCGGGATGGGATCCGGGATGGCAGCCCCCAAGCCAGAGCCGGCAGTCCCCGAGCCGGAGCCGGCAGCCCCCGAGCTAGAGACGGCAGCCCCCGAGCTTGGGCTAGCAGCCCCCAAGCCAGAGACAGCAGCCCCCGAGCTAGAGCCGGCAGTCCCCGAGCTTGGGCCGGGAACTCCAGGGTTGGGTGGGGGCGCGTCGGGGTCGTCCGGGACGAAGATGGATTCCGACTCGGGAGACGGCTTGATGGACGGCTTCTGCAGGTGCTCGAGGGAGACGCCAGATGGGATGGCTTGCCGGGTGGAACCCACTTTGGCCAGGGCGTCAGCTGCTTCGTTGTCCGCGCGTGGGACGTGGAGGAACTCGCAACCGTCGAACCCGCCGGAGAGCTGCTGGACCAGGAAGCGGTAGCTGGCCATGTTGGCGTCTTTGGCGTCCCAGTCGCCGGAAACTTGCTGCACCACCAGGTCCGAGTCGCCGTAGCAAAGGATGCGCCGGATGCCGATCTCCCTGGCCAGCCGGAGACCGTGCAAGAGGGCTTCGTACTCGGCAACGTTGTTGGAGGCGGCAAAATGGATCTGCAGAAAGTACCGCAGCCGGTCGTTCTTGGGGGAAGACAGCATGATGCTGGCTCCCAAGCCGTCGCGCATCTTGGAGCCATCGAAGTGCATGCGCCAGTGAGTCGACTCGGGCGCCGGCGGCAGGTACTGGGTCTTGGTCCAGTCGATGAGGAAGTCGTCCAGCGCTTGGGACTTGATGGTGGTGCGGGGCTCGTAGAGGATCGTGTGGCCGGCTAGCTCGATGGCCCACTTGGCCACCCGGCCAGAGGCATACCGGCAGCCCATGATCTCGCCGATGGGGGCCGTGCTCACCACGGTAATGGTATGCTCCTGGAAGTACTGCCTCAGCTTCTTGGCGGCAAGGTACACGCCGTAGCACATCTTCTGGTAGTGGGGGTAGTTCTGCTTGGAGGCGGAGAGCACCTCGCTCAGGAAGTACACTGGACGCTGGACCGGCTGCACCTTGCCCTCCTCAGGGCGCTCGACCACCAGCACCGTGCTGACTGCGCGGGAGGTGGCGGCGATGTACAGCAAAAGTGGATCTTTCTCAGCCGGCGCGGCCAGAACGGGTGCGGTGGACAGCATGCGCTTGAGGTCGCGGAACGCCTCGTCCGCCTGGTCGCTCCACTCGAATGCCGTCGTCTTCTTCATCAGCGGATACAGGGGCAGGGTCCTCTCCCCCAGCCGGCTGACGAACCGGCTGAGAGAGGCCAAGCAACTGGTGAACTTCTGGACGTCGCGCAGCCGGGCCAGCTTGCGCATGCGCTCGATTGCCTTGATCTTTTCTGGGTGGGCCGGCTCCGGGTGGCGGGGGTGGAAGGTTGCCCTTCAACAGGTGCAGGGTGAAGCTGCACTACCGGAGTGTGTGTGTCGACAGCTTCGCGCCGCTGTGGTTTTTGCAAGGGGCGCCGAGCATCTGCTCGAAGGACAGCTTGGGCTGCCAGGCGGCCTTGCCGGTGCGCTGGCGCTGGCTGGAGCCTTGCTCGGCCGGCTGCTCCCCTTCCACCGCGGCGACCTGCCAGTTGTCGTAGTGGGGCGCCTGCTGGTCGTTCCTGCGCTTGCCGTTGTTGTTGCTGTCTTGCCGGCGTGGGTTGTTGTCGCCAGCCGGCTTGGGGGCGCCGGCTGGACCGGGAGGAGTTTGCCGTCCACGTCGATCGTGATCTTCACATTCATCGCGGAGTCGGCCATAGCGTACTTGTCCGCCACGGCCATGAGCTCCGCCAGAGTCTCCGACTTGTCGCACACTAGCTGGTGCTGGACCAAAGTGCCGTCTTGGCATCCGTCGATGAAGTACTGGATGGTCTGGACCTCGTGGACGCCCTCGCAGGAGTTGCGGAGCTCCGTCCACCGCGTGAGGAAGTCGCGAAGGGGCTCACCTAGCTTCTGGATGCACATGGAGAGCTGGCGAGGCTTGCCGAGGTGCTTGTAGGTGTTGGTGAAGTTGCGGATAAACGCGTCTTTGAAATCCAGCCAGGAGTTCACGCTGCTGGCTCGCAGGCTATTATGCCATGTCCGGGCTGAGCCGAGCAGCATGAGGGGGACGTACCGCACAGCCACGCGCCGGTTGCCGCCGGCTATGCCGACAGCCGTGGTGTAGTCAGCCAGCCAGTCCTCCAGCTTGGTGACGCCGTTGTACTTTGGGGAGTCGCGGGGCAGCGAGAAGCCTTTGTGGAAGGGCTCCTCGCGAATGCGGGGGCCGAAGCATGCCAGCCGGTCGATGCGGTGACGGGCGTCGTTTTCATCGTAGGGCTCGCGGGGGCCGAGCCGGCCAGCCACGAGACCACGGGGACCGAGCCGGTCAGCCGTGGGACCGCGGGATACAAGGGCTTCCGGGGCCGGCTCGAGCCGCCGAGCCGGCCGCACGGGGGGCTCCGGCGGCTGAACCCGGCCGTCGCCAGCCGTCTCGCCAGCAACGCCGTCTCCGGCGGTGGTGGCACGGTTGTGCCGGCTCCGATCGGACCGGTGCCGGCCAGAGCGGCTCGCGCTAGTGGCGTGCGAGGACGTCTACTGCACGTCCCGGAGGGCCCTCTCCGGGTTTCCGGTTTTTCCTGAGGCGGAGGCAGATGGCTGGGCCGGGTCGAAGTGCTTCTGCTGCTCATTCGCCTCGGTGATGAGGTCGCGGATGCGCTGCTGCTGCTGCAGCAGCTCCTCACCCTCCAGAAATTCGAGATCCGCCATGGCCGCCTGAGCCGCGCGCATGTTCTTGACGGGGGTGTCGTACACGGGCCGGCCTGCGCCTAGCGCATGGCCGATCACGGCCCCACGGATCCGCACTTCCGCGACCCGGCTGGGCTCGGCAGCGGCCGGCGTGAAGCCGTGGGCACTGTCGTACTCTCGCTGGGCGGACTCCAGCCGGCGCCGCGTTGCCGCGAGCTCCGTGGCCTCGACCAGCAGATGCTGACGGTCCTCGTTGAGTTGAGCCACGACGGCCGCCGTGTCGGCGTCGGGCGTGATGGGGGCTTGCAGGCTTCGGATCGTCTCGCGGAGCAGGTCGGCCCGGCGTGGCGGAACTGCAGCCGCGGCGGCCTTCTCCTTGCCGCGCGGGGAGCCGGAGCTAGCGCCGATGGTCAGCAACTCCGCACGGGCGCAGAGGTTCGCGACGTCGTCGGAGACAGCGCAGCCAACGAGGACGGGCGAGTCGGTGAAGCTGCGCACCTCGCTGGGGAACACGTCGGGGACGAGAGCGATGAAAACGCGTAGCGCGCCAAAAGGGACGACGAGGCAGCCTGCGGGGCAGGCGACGTCCGCGCCCGGCGTAGCGTTGCAGCCGGCCGGGTTGGCCGTGCGAGGCGCGCGAACCAAACCGTGCACGATGCGCTCGCCGGAGCTGGTGAAGGGCCTCGTCCGGAACTTGACTCCGGCCGGCGCCGCGAGCAGCCCCACGGTGGGCGCCAACTGTCGTCGTATTCTCATGGCAGATGCCATGAGATGGCTTAAAAGGTGAGGGTGCGAGAGGACGCCGGTGGGTTCCAGAGGCAAGGTCAGTACGCGCATGCGTGAGACGTGAGACGTACCCAGGTTCAGGGCCCTCCGGAGAGGTAACACCCCTAGTCCTGCCGAATGGAGTATGGAGCGCACAAGGGCTACAAGGTTGGTCCTGGAGCTGTGTGGGCGGAGGAGGAAGAAGGGGCTAGGACGCCGTTCGGCCTCTCCTGTGAGTGTGTGTGTGCGTGTGTGTACTACGAATGGAGCTCAACCCCTCTGCATGGAGGCCTCCCGGGGGGTCTTATAGGGCGACCCCCCAGGGTTACATTGGTAAAGACGCACGAGCGCGGGGGCTTGGTGTCATCGTCTGGGAGCCGGCGGTGGGGTCCGCCGGGCACGGGCTCGGTCGGCAGCGCGGCACTGTGGCAGGTCTTGTTGTTCGTCATAGGGCGGTCTGTGCCGCCTAGCAACAGGATCGCGCCGCCCGGACACTGCCCGCCCTGGGCGGGGGCGCAGGGAGTGCTGTAGCCATGCCCGCATGGGTCGGCGCAAAGGAGGGGGCGTTGTTGCCGCACTTGTCTTGTCGTGAGGGTTTGCCCTTTCGTGGCCAGCTGGCATGGGCTAGCCGGCCGGGCCGGGTCACCACGCCGAGCCGGCTCGCACTGGGGAGCCGGCGAACAGGCTAGCCGGATTGAGGGGCTTGGCCTGCCCCGGTGTTTTTAAAAGGGGTCCGGGCTCCGTTGCCTACCCGGGGGTCATCCCCCCGACATCGCTGTCTTTGTTTGCTCGCCAGACGCCCTTGAGCGTATCGATCCTATAACCCTCCCCTCTCCTGCTGGGTTTGCACAAAAACTTGTCAGTTACTGCTCTCCATCGCGGTGAGGCATATTTCCTCACGATCCCTCTTCCTATTTGTTTCTGTATGTTCCCAAATTGGCTATAAAATAACGGAGAGCGTATATATGTTCATTGTCTACCTTCCTAACTAGTACATATAAGCTGTATTTGTTCCAATTAGTTATTGTCGATTTACAGAACATGGGCGCCCGAGTCACACAAAATGAACAAATTAGCCGTACATTTTCCAAATTATTACATGACATGTCTAGACAGCTTGCTACTAAGTTCTTAGCTTTATGCTTATCCCCCTTTTCTGAATTTCGCATGTGTTCTCTGTAGATGCCGAGTAGCAGCGACAACACTCATGCTTCAGGCAATGTATCTTCATCTGAGTCCGACAACCCTAGGTCTCCAGCAGATGATTAGGGATCAACTAATCTGGAACGGGATAGAGCTGCCGCAATCACCCTTCCGGTCAGGACACAGAAGAACGCTCCAAGAAAGCCCACACACCAGCGTAAAGGTGTATATGAAGTAACCGACATCGATTTAAAGTCTTGGGCTCCAACTAAACCAGATAAAGCATGCACGAGGTTCAAGAGTGTGTGTGGATTTGTTGGAAGGGCAAGGCTCAACATTAATCTGCCAGGGCTTCGGAAGGCTAACACAGAAACGTGGCACAGGATAGTCCGGGAGATCATGGATCACTTCAACGTTCCAGAGCAGTGGAGAATGCAGGTGGAACACGCTGCACTAAAGAAGGCCAGGGATGCTTGGAGAAAATGGAAGCACGTGTTATACAAGAAGTACTTGAGTGAAGGCAAGGACCCAATCCCCGCATACCTCCAAATTACAAAGGCAGACTGGGCAGAATTCAAAAGGGTCAGGGAAACTACAGAGTTTACCGAGAAGAGTGCCAAGCAATCGGAACTTCAGAAGAGGAACACACACCCCCACCATATGGGTGTGGCAGGATAATACGGCATGAAACCGATATGGGACCAGCAGGACAAAGAAGCAGTACCTGCGGGTGGGAAACTGGCCTTTAGTGAAATCAGGGGCGAACGCGCTAGAGACTACTTGCGGGCACGTGCAAGGAGGTGTGACGACGGTTCTTATTACTTTGAAAACTCACATGATGAAGAACTATATCTCGTGATGTTAAAGGCTTCCACCACCCCTGGAAGGTTCTACAGGAACTCAGGGCCATGTGACATTCTGTCTGATGCTCTGGAAACAAAAGAGCCCCCCGGCCGTGCAAGGGGTATATGTGTCAATGTCCCGCACAGGAGGGCTTTCACACTCAGCAAGGAAGAGAGGCTCACCATGAAAAAAGTGAGGAGTGAACAGAAGAAGAATGAATTGTATGAAATGTTGAGGATAGACATGTATCCAACAGTTCAAAAGGAAATTGAGGAGTCCATGATGATGCAGAAGACTCTAACACTGAGAGATAGCCAGCAGACGGGAGGAGAGGCACGCATGAACGATGCTGCTTATTACGCGACAACACCGCACAAGAGTAGTTGTGCATCAGCTGACCCCAGCGACGCTGGGACTGTAGCTACGCATTATGATGCTATATCTGATCTATCTGGAATGACGGACAAACTGAGGGGCATGCTTACATGTTATGAAGGTACGTTAAAATGTGCAACAGCCTGGGTTTTGCCCCCCACTCGGAAGGGGGCCTCTTGCTGGACAATGTGCCATTGAAGCCAGGCTGTGTGAAGTGCTACGTGACTGAAGTAAAGCCTGGATTCAGTCAATTTGCCCTGAAGAATGTCCTAGGGGACTATGATGAGTAGAGGACCTTGGGAGAAACACTGTTAAATCATATCCAGTGGCCACGAAAGGAAATAGACTTCATAGATGTGATCCCTCAAGCCCCGCCAAGTGCAATCAATGTTGCCCTTCAACCGGTGACTCTCTCCTTGCCACAGCAGATCTCGCGTGCTTCCCCCAAGGAACCTAATACTCGTAATCCGACGGCTGATGCATCAACCTGTGATCAGCCCGTCCGACTTCATGTCGTACAGGCCATGTCATCGTCTACCACTGAGCAGCCAGTGGCAAGGCCTACAACTACTGAAGACGCACCACTAGTTCAGATGCTGGCCACTGAAGCAGCAGGGGGAGACACAGCGGCACCGCATGCTCAGCAGACCAACACGGTGGAACGGACTGCTAAGCAGTCAGAAGGTCCGGAACTGCCTGCTCATCAGTCCGTCGGTTTGCAGTCGCGTGATCAGCATACCGATGCGTCGGTACTGCCTGCTCAGCAAACCAACGCGTTGGCACAGCCTCCTCAGCACACCGATGCGTTGGCACAACCTACGTAGAAGCCCGGCATAGCTTCACCGCCTGGTTAGCAGTCCGATGCCTCTGCTCCTATAGCTCAGCAGTCTGTCACAGCAGCACCGCCAGCTCAGTAGTCCGGCGTAGCTAAACTGTCTGCTCAGCAGTCCATCGTAGCGTCACCGCCTGCTCAGCAGTCCATCTTTCAACCATCCAGACCTTGCACCAGAAGTGCTTCAAGTACCAAGAGGAAAGCGGGCACGGCCGCACCCGCGAGGAAGAGGCCCCTGAGACCGAGGAGGAATGAGAACGATAGCCTCTTACTAAAAGCACTCATCGCCCAGAACCAAATTACCAGCAAGTTGTTTGAATCAAAGAGTTATACTGGTTCTGACAGCTTGCCCGATGAAGAAGTCGAAAGGATACTTGCTAAAAATAAAGCAGACGTACTTGTAGCACGCAAGTACGTCCATGGCCAGCCATTTCTTGTTGACGAATACTTAGAGGAGTGCAGTTCCAGTTGCCGCAAGTTACATAAATATTGCATGGATGAAATGTCAAAAGGTCATAAGGTTCTGCTAGTCCACTACGACAGAGATAATTTCCGTCACGATCAAGGAGCCATCAGTGTGGAATTCGAGGACTTTCTTCTCTTCTTCAACTTCAATGTGCTCGCTATCACTCTTGTTAAATGCTTGATGTTGTAAGTACTTCACAAACTCTGATCAACTTCTCCATATAAGGCTATAAACGAAAAAAAGCTAACTGTATTGTATTCCTCTCAGGGGATTGATCACGCAGAGAAGAAAAAGGAAGAGAGCATATTTCATAGATCCTGAAGTAGCAAATGGCACATTCTTACGTGGTAGCACAGATAAATGGGAGTGGGCCATTGGCAAGGTCACAAGTATCTTGTGTTGCACGCCCCATGCAGAACTCTTTCTCTAGCCATATCATGAAGGGTAAGTCAAATAAACAACCACGCATACATTGATCGTCTTTCACATTTCATCATAGTTCGTAAGTTCATGGTTTTCTTAATCTGTAGCATTCACTGGATCTTGGTAGTCATTGTTCAAAACCAGAACAGAGTTTACTACCTAGATTCACTCAGAGAGTCAATAAAGCCTCAGGATCTAACGCATCTTCAGCAATTCATGGATAGGTATTGAATTCTATGATGTTGAAATTTGCATTCACATCTGGTTCAAGAAATAAGTATGTGAAAATTCATCTTCATTTGCAGTGTGTTGGCATCGTGCAAAACTAAACCAGGAAACCAGTTCAAGAATGCACTACCTCTGCAGCACGAGATAGTTTCTCCGGTAAGACACCAAAATCCTTTATTTTTGGAAAATGTATCCAAAAGTTTGTAAATACCTTTTCTTACGCTAGTCAAATGTTCAAGTTTCTAAATAAACCTCTTTCTATTTCTCTCCAAAGAAAAAAAAATAAACATCTTACACCGGTTAGGTTGCTCCTAACAGGGCAAATACATGACTAATTATGTACAAAAAAATTCAGTGTCCTCAGCAACAAGCAGGGACCAACCTTTGTGGATACTATGTGTGCAGACACATGATCTCCATCTGCAAATATACTGATTGTTGTGACGATGCTCGCAAATTAGTACCAGTAAGTCTGTATCTTAATTAATATCTTCTACTCCACTCGTATGGCACATTCTGATCTAAAAATCCTGTAGCTCATCTTTGAACCGATGACCCTTGAACCGCTCCCCGCTAGTGAATTGCTGGAGGTTAGGAGATTTATCAGCAACTTCTTCCTGAATCACTACATCAAGCCCACTGGTGATAATGAAGATTTCAGCATGGTTGTTCCTGAAACAATGAGTAATCATTCAACACGAGTTAGCCTCTAAACATATACGCATGGATGCATTGTTTTCCATGTGATGAGGTCTTCGTATTTCGTACACTATGATTATGTACTGCATTTGTCGATAAATCAGTGGAATTTAGCTAGCATTTGTTCAATTGCATATTGTTGCGAATTCTGATGAATGTTCTTCCTGTGGACACTATTTGTTCAATTGCATATTGTGGCGAATTTGCTTTTTGCAGGGCAATTGAAATGCGATATTTTTGCTTTAACCTGGCCATTGATGCGCACATGGTTTGACTAAATGAGGGTGTGCTATCCAGAATGGAAAGCACACATCACTCATAGTGCAACCGTCGGTGATACACAACAAATCGCAAATGATTTGCAGCACTTCTACGTGTGTGTAGGGGCTCCTGAACCATTTGTGATAGCACATTATCGCACATGAGAGAGCTTAGAGGAAACCATGCCCAATGCAAAATGCAATCCCACTCGTAAATTGTTCAGGAAACGTGTGCGGTGATGTCATGCATGGTAGACGATTGCCATATAATACTCGTGTGCGATGGGCCACATATAGCGCACAGTTTCTATGATGGTCCGTGTGCCTTAGGTACTATTTCGCAAACGGTCCAATGTGAAACACCGTTTGGTTTCCCTGCGCAATTAGAAACGTTTGAATTGTGAGAGACATGGGCGATTGATCACCAGTCCCACATGTGTGCCAGAATATAGTGTGTGCGATATGTTCCTGCATCACATACGATTAAATTTGGCAATGCGTCTGTATCATCGCTCCCTATCGTCAACGGTTTCTGGGTCGTGTGGGAAGGACCCCCCCCTATCACACACACAGGAAGGCGACGGTTTAAAACTCTGTCGCAGAAAGGGGGGTAAAAACCATTTGTATAGCACGTCGCTACACCAGTGTATCTGTCCAAACCCTAAAAGGCCAAATCGGCCCACCAATCCACTTCTATCCGGACTCACTGAGTTAATTCAGACAGAACCATAAGCCAAACCCTAACACTTCGGTACTACCGATATGGATCTCGGTTCCACCGAGATGGCATGACCAAGTTTCTGAAATGCAATCGCTTCACTTCGGAATTACCGAGTTGAAACAATCAGAATTACCGAGATGAGGTTCTGCCCTAGCCATTGCACTTCGGTCGCTCTAAGTTGTTCTGATCTGTCTCACCGAGATGTCCAACGTTCAAATCTTTTACACAGGTCAGTCTCACCGAGAATTTGCTTCGGTGTCACCGAGTTGGGTCAAAAGGTTATAACGGTTGGATCTTTGGGTGAAGCCTATATATACCCCTCCACCCCCACTCTCTTCATAAGAGATCCATCAGAGCAAACCTACACTTCCACCATTCATTTTCTGAGAGAGAACCACCTACTCATGTGTTGAGATCAAGAGATTCCAATCCAACCATATGAACCTTGATTTCTAGCCTCCCCAAGTTGTTTTCCACTTCATTCCCCTCTCCTACCAAAGCCAAATCTGTGAGAGAGTGATTGAGTGTTGAGGAGACTATCATTTGAAGCACAAGAGCAAGGAGTTCATCATCAACAACATCGTCTATTACCTTTTGGAGAGTGGTGTCTCCTAGATTGGTTAGGTGTCACTTGGGAGCCTCCAAGATCATGTGGAGTTGAACCAAGGAGTTTGTAAGGGAAAGGAGATTGCCTACTTCGTGAAGATCTACCCGAGTGAGGCTAGTCCTTCATGGACGTAAGCTATGGTGGAATAGACAAGGTTGCTTCTTCGGGGACCCTTCATGGGTGGAGCCCACCGTGGACTCGCGCAGCCGTTGCCCTTCGTGGGTTGAAGTCTCCATCAACATGGACGTACGATAGCACCACCTATCGGAACCATGCCAAAAACCACTGTGTCTTCATTGCATTTGATTTCTCCGATCCCTCCTTTATGTTCATATGCAAAGTTTTTATTTTCCGCTGCACAACTCTTAAACTTGCATGTGTAGGGTGTCGCTTGACTTGGTAGAATCGCTAAAACTTGCCTACAACTAAAATTGGGAAAAGGATAAGTTTTTATTTGGTCAAGTAGTCTAATCACCCCCCCTCTAGACATACTTTCGATCCTACAACATTGTGTGTCGATCGAGGGTGATTGACACGACACTTTCCCTATGTTGTAAGCTAGTCCATGGAGTCACCCGCCTAGGTTCTACCCGAATCACGAGCCCGTATGAATCTCTTAAATAGACCCAACTATTGTGTGCAGGGCCCCCAAGCCCACCTCACTGGATGGTACTATGCTTGGCAAGTCGTGCCACAATCCTATATGTAATGCAACCATCACCAACTTATCTTTCTCTTTCATGCATGTGCCAAATGGAAAGCCCTAACTATATTACTCATGGACCAGTCTAACGTAATGTACTAGGCTAAGCAGCGACCCATATAACCCACATGTGGTTACCATGCGCAGATTGGGATCAACATAACGAGAACTCGGTTCCTAGTAGTGGCTTAAGTGAGACAACCCGCCATGTTCTCCAACACGACCCCTCACATTTGAATTAACAAAGTCATCTCCAGAAACATAACACAACATACCTCAGACTGATCCAAGAGTCACATAGTTAGGTCTTTGCATTTGGCTTATGCATGCAAGAGAAAGGTAAGCTAGTGATGCTTGCATTGCATATTCATTGTGGCATGACTTGGAAAGCGTAGTACCATCTGCAAGGTGGGCTTTGGGGCCAGCACATAATAGTTTGATCCATCTCAGAGATTCATATGGTCTCGCGATTCGGGGTAGAACTCCGGTGAGTGGCTCCCCGAACTAGTTTGCAACATACCAGAAGTGTTGTGTCAATCACCCTCAGTCGGCACATAATGTGAAGTGTGATGCTAGCCGACATTAAGAGACAATCGTGTGTGTATGGGTAACTTGGTGCACCCATGCAGGGTTAAATCTATTTGAATAGATGTATCCGTGGTTAGAGCAACTCCAACCGGGCGACCCAAACTGCCCGCACGTGTTTGTTTGGGTCGAAATGTACCAAAACACCGGCCCAACGTGCGGACCCAAACCCAAAACGCGTCCGCTCGGTGTTCGTCCGGACGCATTTCTGGCCCAAATTTGCGCCCAGTTTGCGTCCACGCGGACACAAAACGGACGCGTCATGCGTCCGCTCGGTGTCTGCCGCGGCCCCACCCGTCGGCCACCCAACCACCGCCCGCGGTCGTATTAAAGGAGGCCACCTACCTCGGGCCTGCCTGGTAGTGGGTGGAAGCTTTGGGTCGTCGTCCTTTTTAATGCAAGCGTGTGGGGGGGGGGCTCATCCACTTCCCTTCCCCCATCCACATCTAGCCAAGTTTGCCCCCTCGCCGGCGACAGCCAAACCCTAGCTCGCCATGGGGTTCTTTAGCAAGGGCAAGGGGAAGTTCTGCCCCGGTGCGAGCTCGTCCCGCGCGCCTCCGCCGCCGCCGTCGGTGGCTCATCGACGTGGCGGGTGCTACTTGTAGCTTGCGTTGGTATTTCCCCGAAGAGGAAGGGATGATGCAGCACAGTAGAGATAAGTATTTCCCTCAGTTATGAAACCAAGGTTATCAAACCAGTAGGAGAATCACACAACACCTCATTAGCAGTACCTGCACACAAACAACAAACCCTTGCACCCAACGCAAACGAGGGGTTGTCAATCCCTCCGCGGTAAATTGCAAGATTAAATTATATGTGATAGATTGATAGATTGAAACAAAAATACAAAATAAAATAAATAAAAGAAAATGGCAGCAATATTTTTAGGGTTTTAGTAATATGATTTAGATAGACCCGGGGGCCATAGTTTTCACTACAGGCTTCTCTCGAGAAAATAGCATACGGTGGGTAGACAAATTACTGTTGGGCAATTGATAGAAAAGCAAATAATCATGACGATATCCAAGGCAATGATCATGTATATAGGCATCACGTCCAAGATTAGTAGACCGACTCCTACCTGCATCTACTACTATTACTCCACACATCGACCGCTATCCAGCATGCATCTAGTGTATTAAGTCCAATAAAGAACGGAGTAATGCCTTAAGAACGATGACATGATGTAGACAAGATAAACTCACGTATGAATAAACCCCATCTTTTTACCCTTAGTAGCAACGATACATACGTGTCATGTCCTTTTCTGTCACTGGGATTGAGCACCGCAATATCGAACCCACTACAAAGCACCTCTTCCCATGGCATGATAAATCAACTCAGTTGGCCAAACCAAATCAATAGATTGGAGAAGAAATACAAGGCTATAATAATCATGCATAAAAGAGTGCAGCAAAGACTCAAATAATTTCATGGATAATCTGATCATAAACTCACAATTCCTCGGATCCCAACAAACACACCGCAAAAAGAGATTACATCAGATAGAACTCCAAGAACATCGAGGAGAACATTGTATTGAAGATCAAAAAGAGAGAAGAAGCCATCTAGCTACTAACTATGGACCCGAATGTCTGTGGTAAACTACTCACGCATCATCGGCAGGGCATCAAGGTTGATGTAGAGCCCCTCCGTGATCGATTCCCCCTCCGACAGATTACCGGAGAAGGCCTCCAGATGGGATCTCTCTGGAACAGAAACTTGCGGTGGCGGAAAAAGTATTTTGTGGACTCCCCTCAGGGTTTTTGATTTTTTCTGAATTTATAGTGCTGGAATTAGGTCTAACGTAGCTCTGTGGGACCCACGAGGCACCAGGGCGCGCCTGCCCCCCCCCCCCAGGCGCCCCCTGGTGGCTCGTGGGTCCCACTAGAGTCTTCTGGCCTCCTCCCGAAGCTTCTAGTGTGTATCTTGACGAATAAAAAACTCCAAAAAGTTTCGTGGCATTTGGGCTTCGTTTGGTATTGATTTTCTGTAAAACAAAAACAGGGCAGAAAACAGCAACTGGCACTCGGCACTAAGTTAATAGGTTAGTCTCCAAAAATGATATATAATTGTTGTAAATGCTTATTAAAACATCCAAGATTGATAATATAACAGCATGGAACAATAAAAAATTATAGATACGTTGGAGACGTATCAGCATCCCCAAGCTTAATTCCTGCTCGTCCTCGAGTAGGTAAATGATAAAAACAAATTTTTTGATTTGGAATGCTGCCTAACATATTCATCACATATTCTTTTCTTTAATAGCATGGACATTGGACTTGTATGATTCAAAGCAATAGTCTATAGTTTGACATGAAAATATAGATACTCAAGCATACTAACAAGCAACCATGTCTTTCAAAATATCAACGCTAAAGAAAGTTATCCCTAGCCCATTATGCTTAATCATTGATCCATTCATGAAACACACCCAAATATTAGCTACATCCAATGCACAAGTATGACAATAGTGCTCTCTAGTTGGTGCTTTATAAGAGAAGATGGAGACTCAAGTAAAATAAAAATTGCATAAAACTAAATAGATAGGCCCTTCGCAGAGGGAAGCAGAGATTTGTCAAATGTGCCAGAGCTCAAAGCTGAAATTAAAGAGATAAAAATATTTTGAGAGGCATGCTTTTCCTGTCAACGAAAACGACCGAGAATTCCCAATATTTTTCATGCTAGACACATCATAGGTGGTTCCCAAACAGAAAGTAAAGTTTATTTCCTTTCCACCATTTCTTTCACAATCCATGGCTAGCCGTATCCACGGGTGCCCTGCATACCATCACTTTCCAAGGAATTTTGTTGTTATTAATTTTGATTTCATTGTGGGACTGGGCATCCCTATTACCAACCATACTCTCATGCAATGACAAGTGAATAAACACTCATCGTGAGAATAACACACCTAGCATGGAAAATATTGGCCACCCCCTACCGTTTCATGAGCGGTACGGGCACACAAAACAGAAAAATTATTTTGAAAATTAGAGTTGGCACACGCAAATTTACTTGGAACGGCATTAAAATACCGCATATAGGTAGATATAGTGGACTCATATGGCACAACTTGGGTTTAAGGATTTTGGATGCACAAGCAGTATTTCCGCTTAGTACAAATGAAGGCTAGCAAAAGATTGAGAAGCAACCAACCAAAAAACGAAAACAGTCATAAACATGCATTGAACACAACTAACACCGAATAATGCACCATAAGTAGGATATAATTTCATTGCATAACTATTGACTTGACGTGCATGCATAGGGAATCACAAACCTTAACACGAATATTTTTACTTAATCATAATTACCCACTAACATGACTCACATATCATCATCTCCATATCGCAAAACTATTGCAAGGAATCACACTTATCATATCCAATGATCTATATGAAAGTTTTTATTATATCCTTCTTGAATATTCATCACTTTGGGACCAAATTCATATCTTGTGCAAATTACCGTTACTATTGTCATTTCTCAAAAAGATTTAAGTGAAGCATGAGAGTGCAAATATTTCTTCAAAATTTCAATCTTATCAATTCTCAAAATAAAATAAGTGAAGCATGAGAATTCATTTCTTCAAAATTTTAATCTTGTCAATTCTCAAAATAATATAAGTTAAGCATGAGAATTCATTTCTTCAAAATTTGAATCAACTCTCAAAATAATATAAGTGAAGCATGAGAGTTTATTTATTCAGAATTTTAAATCAACTCTCAAAATAATATAAGTGAAGCATGAGAGTTTATTTCTTCAAAATTTAGCCACCACCGTGCTCAAAAAGATTTAAGTGAAGCACTAGAGCAACTGCCTAGCTCAAAAAATTTAAGTGAAGCACATAGAGTATTCTAACAAATTATGATGATAAACGTGTGGCTCTCTCAAGATAGGTGTGTTCAGCAAAGATGATTGTGACAAACTAAAAAGCAAACAAAGCAACGACTCATATAATACAAGACGCTCCAAGCAAAACACATATCATGTGAATAATAAAAATATAGCTCCAAGTAAAATTACCGATGGTTGGTAGAAGAAAGAGGGGATGCCTTCCAGGGCATCCCCAAGCTTAGACGTTTGAGTCTTCCTTGAATATTATCTTGGGGTGCCTCGGGCATCCCCAAGCTTAGGCTTTTACTACTCCTTATTCCTTCATCCATCGTGATCTCACCCAAAACTTGAAAACTTCAATCACACAAAACTCAACAAAACCTTCGTGAGATCCGTTAGTATAACAAAATAAATCACTACTATAAGTACTATTGCAAACCCATTAATATTTTATTTTTGCATTATACCTACTGTATTCTAACTTATCCACGGCTTATACCCCCAGATACAATCCATAGTTCCATCAAAACAAGCAAGCAACACATCAAAAACAGAATCTGTCAAAAACAGAACAGTCTGTAGCAACCTATTTAAAAGCCATACTTCTGTAACTCCAAAAATTCTGAAAACTTAGGACAACGTGGGCAATTCATATACCAATACTGTGTAAACATTTCAGATTTTTTCGACGCTCCAGTACAGAAACAAAATTCGGGCACTGGACGCAAAGCTTTCTGTTTTCCAAACAACATCAATTATACTATCTTCCAAATCATCCTAAAGGCTTTACTTGGCACAAACACTAATTAAAAACACAAAAACACAATCATACCAGTAGCATGACAGTGAAAACACACAATAACATAAAAAAATTATTTTATTCATTGGGTTGCCTCCCAAGAAGCTCTTTCTTTATAGCCATTAAGATAGGCTTTGAGATTTCAATGATGCTCACATGAAAGATAAGAATTGAAGCACAAAGAGAGCATCATAATACATGTGACAAACACATTTAAGTCTAACATACTTCCTACGCATAGGCATTTTATATGCAAACAAATTATCAAGACGAGAAATATCTGGCATATGCAAAGGAGAGGAGTAAAACATGGACAATCTCAACATAACGAGAGGTAATTTAGTAACATGAAAATTTCTACAACCATATTTTCCTCTCTCATAATAATTACATGCGGGATCATAATCAAATTCAACAATATAACTATCATATAAAAAAATTCTCCATGATCCACATGCATAAAATTCTTATAGTCTTCCAAAATAGTGGGATTAACATCAACTACAGTCATGACCTCTCCAATCCCACTTTTATCAAAAATTTCATAAGATTGAACACTCTCCAAATATGTGGAATTATTTTTACCTAGAGTTGACACTCTTCCAAACCCACTTTCAATGTTATTGCAAACATTATTATCAATAGCATATTCATCATGAGGCTTAAATAAATTTTCAAGATCATAAGAAGCATTATCACCCCAATCATGATCATTGCAATAAGTAGTGCACATAACAAAATTTTCATCCCCAAGCTTGTAGTTTTGCATATCATTAGCATGATTGAAATTAATAGAATTTATAATAACCTCATTGCAATCATGCTTTTCATTCAAGGAGCTATCAAGTATGGGTGCTATAGCAATAATTTCATTTTTAACATAAGGAACTACAGCAAGTTCATCTCTACAAGCATCATTAATATTGGCATCATGGCCATAAGAATAGCAAGCATCACATTCATCAAGAGGGGATATTTCAATTGAATCAACGGAATCACAATTATCTATAGATTCATGCACATCATTATTCTCTTCCAAAGCAGTAGACATTCTCTCAATAAATTATTTAACACAGGCATTATGAGCATAGTTTTCATAGCAATATTTAAGTATGTCAAAATTTTCAGATTTGTAGAGAGTAATATCATACTTTTCAATCAAAGAAGCAACTTCATAAGCACCCTTAAAAGCAACAAATTCTTCAATTTGTTCGATATCATAGTAATTATAAACACCCTTGGCATAAGAAGACAAAATTTCATTATCATTAAACTCACATAGGTAGGGAAGGTGTTTTTTAGCGTTCTTAGAGCAACAAGTAAAATCATAAATTTCACATAGATTCCAAGCATAGCATAGCAAACAATTTATTTGACGCCATAAGAGTCTCCCTTTTTCAGACAAATGGTGACGCACAAAATGAGCATGCTCCTTTAAAGATTTTCCCTCAACTAAACTAGTTGGGGTTTCAGCACGAGCACAAATGGATCGAAGATGACCCAAGTAGTAAACTTTAAGTGGATCCATAGTATCTTATATTTTTGCTTTTAGTTTCTGTTCTTGTGTGTTCGACATGAAGGCAATAAAAGTAAGCAAGCAAGTAAAGAAGCAAACAAGAAAAAGGCAAACAGAAAATATTTTTGTATTTTTGTAAAAACTTTTTAGAAGTGGGGAGATGAAAATGAGAGGCAAATAAAGTAAATGCAAGGAGATGAGAGTTTATGCAAAGGTACTTGATAGATGTTGATGATGTCTCCCTGGCAATGGCGCCAGAAATTCTTCCTGTTGCTTGTAGCTTGCGTTGGTATTTCCCCGAAGAGGAAGGGATGATGCAGCACAGTAGAGATAAGTATTTCCCTCAGTTATGAAACCAAGGTTATCGAACCAGTAGGAGAATCACACAACACCTCGTTAGCAGTACCTGCACACAAACAACAAACCCTTGCACCCAACGCAAATGAGGGGTTGTCAATCCCTCGGCGTAAATTGCAAGATTAAATTGTATGTGATAGATTGATAGATTGAAACAAAAATACAAAATAAAATAAATAAAAGAAAATGGCAGAAATATTTTTAGGGTTTTAGTAATATGATTTAGATAGACCCGGGGGCCATAGTTTTCACTAGAGGCTTCTCTCGAGAAAATAGCATACGGTGGGTAGACAAATTACTGTTGGGCAATTGATAGAAAAGCAAATAATCATGACGATATCCAAGGCAATGATCATGTATATAGGCATCAAGTCCAAGATTAGTAGACCGACTCCTGCCTGCATCTACCACTATTACTCCACACATCGACCGCTATCCAGCATGCATCTAGTGTATTAAGTCCAATAAAGAACGGAGTAATGCCTTAAGAACGATGACATGATGTAGACAAGATAAACTCACGTATGAATAAACCCCATCTTTTTACCCTTAGTAGCAATGATACATACGTGTCATGTCCCTTTCTGTCATTGGGATTGAGCACCGCAAGATCGAACCCACTACAAACTACCTCTTCACATGGCAAGATAAATCAACTCAGTTGGCCAAACCAAATCAATAGATCGGAGAAGAAATACGAGGCTATAATAATCATGCATAAAAGAGTGCAGCAAAGACTCAAATAATTTCATGGATAATCTGATCATAAACTCACAATTCATCGGATCCCAACAAACACACCGCAAAAAGAGATTACATCGGATAGAACTCCAAGAACATCGAGGAGAACATTGTATTGAAGATCAAAAAGAGAGAAGAAGCCATCTAGCTACTAACTATGGACCCGAAGGTCTGTGGTAAACTACTCACGCATCATCAGAAGGGCAGCAAGGTTGATGTAGAGCCCCTCCGTGATCGATTCCCCCTCCGACAGATTACCGGAGAAGGCCTCCAGATGGGATCTCTCTGGAACAGAAACTAGCGGCGGCGGAAAAAGTATTTCGTGGACTCCCCTCAGGGTTTCTGATTTTTTCTAAATTTATAGTGCTGGAATTAGGTCAAACGGAGCTCTGTGGGACCCACGAGGCACCAGGGCGCGCCTGCCCCCCCCCCAGGTGCGCCCTGGTGGCTCGTTGGGCCCACCAGGGTCTTCTGGCCTCCTCTCGAAGCTTCTGGTGTTTATCTTGGCCAATAAAAAATCTCCAAAAAGTTTCGTGGCATTTGGACTTCGTTTGGTATTGATTTTCTGTAAAACAAAAACAGGGCAGAAAACAGCAACTGCCACTGGGCACTAAGTTAATAGCTTAGTCTCCAAAAATGATATATAATTGTTGTAAATGCTTATAAAAACATCCAAGATTGATAATATAACAGCATGGAACAATTAAAAATTATAGATACGTTGGAGACGTAACAACGGCCCACCACGGGAGCAGGATCGGGTATACATCCCCGTCCACCAGGCGCAGTGGCACTGGCAGTACCGCCAGTCGCTGCCGTATCCAGACGTCAGCCTGCCCCATGGCTAGCATCTGGACCCACGGCGCATTCCGGTGCCGGCGGTCCCGCGCTCGCCGCGGGCGCACGTCAAGGAGGTGCGCAGGCGCTGCGAGCTCCTTACGCCGGAGCAGCGCTATCTCCCTGCGTACGCGCCGGCCTCCCAACTAGGAGGTCTGGTTCACGTTGGAGCACGGGGAGGAGCGCCGCCGTGGCATGCAGGTCAACCCCGCCATCCCCCCGCCGCCCCCAGAGGTCAAGCCGGAGGAGGAGGAGGCCGCCTACCGGGACGCACTCGAGGCAGCCCTGCAGCGCACGCTGGAGGAAAGCCGGCGCGACGAGGATGCGCACTGGGATGGCCTGGAGGAGGCCGCCGCCCTGTCAGCGGCGGGGGACTCCGTCCACTATCCCCTCTATCCCCCCCCCCCCCCCCCCCGCCACCGCCGCCTACCCTCATGCCCAAGGCTGAGCCCATGCCCACGCGTAAGCGCTCGCCGCCGCCGCCCACTTGTCCCGAGTAGACGTACTCGTGGACCGGCGTCCTCTGCGAGTGGGTGAGCGCGCCTCCCGTCCACTTCAGCGCGACGCCGGAGGAGGAGGTGGCCCACCTGGAGTGCTGGAAGCAGCATTGGCTGGCAGAGGAGCGGGCCGACGGTGAGTGCCGGATGTTGTGGGAGCGTGAGGAGGAGGAGGAGCGCGCCCACCGCAATGCAATGCCGCCGCCGGAGGAGGCGGTGTTGGCGGCATGGCAGAGCGCTTTCCCGTGGGCTGGGCCGCCGCCACCCTTCATCGACCTCACCAGCGACGATGACGGCAAGGGCAAGGGAAAGGCCTAGGGCAGCGTGCGGGTGGTTTTTTTATGTTTTATTAATGTTTAAGAGGACTTTGGCCGGCGGTTGATCGGCCATTAATGTTTAATTATGATTATTTCGGCCGCATGTTTCCGAAATTGCTTTTTTTAAGCGCGCACTACTAGGGAAAACCCTAGCAGTAGTGCGGGTTAAAAGCCTAGCAGTAGCGCGGGTCACCACGCTACTGCTATGGCGCTACAGCTAACTTTTAGTAGTAGCGAGACTGCTATTCAAAGGTAGCAGTAGCGCGGGTCCCACCCACGCTAGTACTAAAAGCTGCAGCACCTCTTTTTAGCACGCGCTACTGCTAAGGCCGCGATGCTGCTACGCACATACCCCGCGCTACTGTTATTATTTTCAGTATTTTTTTCTGCTACGTATTTACTCTGTATTTGTATAGGTTTTGTACAATAGTCTCTATCATATCATACACACAACAGTCTCATCATATTATACACATACAAATCTCATCATATTATACCCATACAAATCTCATCATATCATACACATACAATAGTCTGATCATCATATCATGTCATCATCATCATCATGATCCAACACAAATGATGTCTCTCGTCATCATCTCGAAGTAGCGATACAAGTTGTCACATGTCTCGAATACATGCAACTACATGGTCATCACATACACATGTTTCATCATCCATCTAAACTATGATATAGAAGAGAAGAGCGATCACTTTGAGGAAGAGCGGAATTATGTAGTAGCTCATGAGGCGCCGGTTCTGATCCCTCTCTCGCGTTAGCGTGAATCTCAAGTAACTAGCTTCCGCTTCCCCTCTGCTATCAAACCCTCTCTGTCTGCCGCCCGAGAACCGGTACACTTGGGCCTGACACTCTGGCCACTCGTCGTACACTCTTGGAACCCTCCCTATGTACACGGCATAGCACTTCTTCACCATCGATGGTCTATGTACCTGTTAGAGATGCATCTTCATCAAGTGAATTCAACAATAATATGCAACATAATATACTTGAGCAACACGAAGAGAAAGAGTTAGCAAATAGATGCAACATATAGTAAACATATATAATCTACGCAGGTTCATCGTACCCAAACTAATTAACTAGTGTTACGCAAGTTCAGCAGGACCGTTTACATCACAAAGTTTCATCGCTACATAAAGTACAAATTCAACCGACACATCATCATCGGCATCGTCAATCACTGGAAGTTCCATCCATCCAGATTCGGGAGGATGCACCCTAGCTTCGTGAACGGCGTCAGGTCCATACGTTGTAGGACTATGCGAGTTCAGACGTCAGCTCACGATATAGGGCCGTGGTGGAACATCCCGTTCTCTTCGACAACTTCTTTCATGATGATCATTGCAATGTCCTTCTAGATGCGAAAGAAGTCATCTCTGAGTTTATAATCCGGTTTGGCTCCTAAGGATTCTGCCCATTTGCGGATATGGTCATCGTTTCTGGTTGTCATGCGAAGATGTTGGCGATCCCTTTTGAACTCCATCATGAGATGGAGGACGTAGAATCCATCGTTCGTACTTGCTATCGGTTGATGGATGCAGCAAAAGTTACTTTTATGCCCGAAACCCAGCGCGCCCTTCCTTTGTTTCCTGATCTCAATGTGGCCACCCATCATGTCGAAGCCATGGAGAGCACCATCCAGAATATTCATTATGTGGGTGTAGTCCTTCTTTTGGAAGTTTCTAGACGAGTTGAAATACACAACGTGGGAGACTCGCGGGAAAAGAACGATAAGGACGGCATACCCCTTGCTGCGCAAAATAAATACACCTCAAATTAGCCTCCATATGAGTGAAGGAATGATTGAAATGTACGAAAGGGCTATCCGTCAATGACTTACATTGGATGATAAGGCAGGAGAACTGTTTCCTTGTCCTTATTCATTATCATGAACTATTCGATGTACTTCCTAGCAGTTTGACATTCAAAGTCGCCGAGACTCAAGAAGGACTCATGCATGTAGTATGGATCCACCACTGACATTTGCGAGATTTGGTCTCTCCTGATGACGAAGTTCATATGTATCGCAAAAAGGCAGACGATCGTAAAATCGAGCCGCCTCGTGAGAAACATCTCAAAGATGTGATCAAACCACAGGAAGAACACCTCCGCGGGGAGTCTGTCGACGTAGCACTTGGCCTGAGGCACACGAACCGCATAAATTGGGCTCTGCCGACCAATTTTGCAGACTGTGTACCGGTCAAAGGTGCGGCATTGTACCATGTCATGGGCGAGCCGATCCTACCACCGAAACCGCTAGAGGGCATATCAGGGGATCTCAGGAGACTGCACGGCCATGTGCTGTCGATAGAGAAAAGCCTTCTCGCCTCGAAGGCTCCAGGATACCGACTGGCTGCTAGAAGCTTTGGCAGCTTTGGTGGCAGCAGAGCCTCTCCTCGGCGGTCTCTTCCTATGCTTCTTCTTGCCTAGAGGTTGTGAGTCTAGCATACCCTCCCTGACCACCGCCCCCAGTGTTGTCGGGCTAATCAACACTGCACGACGACCCTCGCCTTGTTCATGCTGGGATGAGGCGGCATCTGGAGGCGTGTCCTGCGAGGATTGCATGAAGAGAGACTTCTTGCAATCAACCCTAGGACGTTCCTGCTCCGGCACATCATCCATCTCCTCATCCGCATGCTCATAGCCCGAGTCATATGGCTGACCCATCAATCCTCCGTCGTCATAGCCGGTATTGAGGAACCGGAGAGGGTCATCCTCCTACATGTCATCATCCATTGCTTGTTCCACGGGGGTGACTTCATCATCCACTATTGGACCCCCTTCCTTGCATCGTCTGCCACTCCCACCCGGCATGACAGGCGGTGGTAATTGCGTAGGTGGGGTGGTGTTCATACCTTGGTCATGTGTTTTCATTGGTGTGCTCTTGGCCGGCTCGACACGAAGAAGACTCTTCGGCCACAGCAGCATCCAACCCTTGCATTCTCCAAGCCGCATCAGGTTCTCATCGTCCTCTCCCCCGAGTTGTACCAGAGGAGCCAAATCCTTGTGGCCCGCTTTGACACTCGCCAAGGAAACCCTGAAGGTGCCAACGGGCATCGACTGGCCGTGGAACGAGCATTCCTTAGGCTTCTGTATCGCTGCCTTTCCCACATCCACCTTCTGGCCGTTGATCATGTACAGTACGATGCACGGGGTTTCTTCATCCTGCGAAGACATGTCTACGGTGTCAGACATCCGAAAGGCAACGGAAATGGAAGATTATAGATATGTTGGTGCGACGCGTAATTACCGTGAGGGCGTCGAGCTCAGCCAAAGTCGAAGCCCCGCCTAGCACGCCAGAGATGGAGGACGGGCTGCTATGAGCAGCTACGGGAGCAGGCGCGGGCGAGGGAGCAGGTGCGGTTGCGAGAGCAGGTGCTGGTGCGATGTTCACCGAGTTGCTCCCGACGAAGCTGGGAAGGGGATAATACTTTGCCGTTTTGTCTGGATTTTGCCTCGTCCAGTCGATAACAGCCGGAATCAAGTTATTAACCAAAGCTACGAAATCACTTCTGTAGGCAGCTAAAGCTGCATTAACTGCCTGCTGGACCAACTCATCTCTGGTCGCTTCTGCGGTCTCAGCTGCTTTTTTCTCGACCGCAAGCTTCACCTTCTCGTCGATGTTCACCTGACTGAACTTCCTTCTCTGCCTTTTGGCCTCCGGGTCCTCGTGGTAGTAGTACTTCCACGTGGCGCCGTCTCCGGCACCGTGCACATGTCCATACTGCGGCCGCTTATCCAAAGGGTGTCCCTTCAGTATGTTCAATGCCCGGTTGAGAGGGGTGTCCCACTTGGGCCTCGCCAACGACTGAGACGACGAGTCTCTTTTGGCCGCAAGCTTGTGTTGCTCTTTCTGCAAAAGGTACGTGAACCATTTACAAATATTAATACAATGTGTAGTCAACTTCATTAGAAGCTAATATAAGGTGGTAAAAAAATAATTACCAGTAGTATCATCAATTTCCTCATGGGCGCGTCCATGTACCAAACCTTTTTTTTCCTTGTCCCACTTGTACCGGGCCCTGATGAAGTCACGCTCCTGCGGGTCGGTGAACTCTGCCAAGGGGTCTAGGATCCCATGGGCTTCACGTTCCGCATCCTCCTTATCCCATATGGGCCTCTTACCAGTGTAACCACGGCTTCCGAGGCGGTGGTTTCCCGTGTTCCTTTCCTGAAGCCCCTTGAATTTCTCGGACTTATGCTTGGCTTCTTCGGTAGTGCAAGTGTCCTTGAATTTTTTGTACTCCTCTTCCGTAAGTGTCGGATTGTCCGCCCAAATCTGGGAGTAGGGTTGTTTTTCTTCAATCGCTCGTTTCACCCTGACTTTCCAGGCGGCCAATGCGTTGCTGAACTTGCCCATGGTGGTGTTGTTTATCTTGTCCATGCCAGCATCTTTCCACGGAAGTTTTGTGTCATCCCGACCGGGGAACTGGAATCTGTTGTGCAGCTTTGTTAGGAGGAAGTGCTCCATATTTGGTTTACTCCTTAAGTCTGAGTCGTTGATGCTCGCGGTTTCCCATAGGATGCATCCGACTTGGTTGCCGTAGCACTTGCGAGCTTCCTCCGATGCTATTGGCTCAAATTTGCCGGGGTGCACCTCTGTGACCAGCAGTCTTCCGGTGCCGAGCTTGTTTGGGCGTCATGTCCTCGTCTTCTTCTTCTTCGCTTCGTTAGCGGCTTCGGCGCCGGTACCATCTGCGCCGGTCTCGGCGTCGCCTGTGTCGGTGCCATCGGTGCCGGTGCCGGTCTCGGTGTCGGTGTCGGTGGCAGTACCACCGTCCGCTATGACAAGGGGGCCCTGCAAACCTTGTCCTTGCTGACTAGACAAAAATTCGAGGTAATCATGTTCATACTGTAAGGCCTCTACGGCGTGGTCAGAAGCCCCGGCTTCGTCATTGTTCGACATGTTTCCTACGATTAAGTCTGCTCGTTTAATTCTCAAACTATAATAAAATGAATAATGACATAAAAAAGGCCTATGGTTTGCCAGAATGCCATTTCATTCCCGTCCCGGCAAATCCCGGGCACTCGATATGTCATACTTTCTAGCACAAGTCATGCCTAAATTCATGGGAAATTTCGGCATGACCTTTGCTAAAAAGTGGACATATCAAGTGCCTGAAATTCACCGGAACGGAAATGAATCAACATTCCGGCAAAACATAGGCCACTCAGATCATTTTCCCTGCAAAGATATAGTAGAAAGATACATCCTACACATGATACAAAGATACATCCTGACATCCCACACATGATACAAATGATACAAAGTGGCCATACAGAGAATGATTCTCAAAATTGCTGTTGTCCATACAGAGAATGCTATAGTGTGGGTTGGGATGCTCACTAGCTGAATGTCGAGGATGCGGGTGTTGTCGAACGGCACATCAGTGATCTTCCCTGCACACAAATAAAATAACTATGAGCTATGGTTGATATGCTAGTTAACATCAACCTATGGCACTGAATTTTTTTGACTAACATCAACCTATGCTTTAACTAAGTTTTTTTAAATAGCAACAATTATGTTCTTTCTTTAAATAGCAACAATTGCTTACTTAGTTTTTTTAAATAGCAACAATTCTATTTTTTCTTTAAATAGCAACAATTGCTTACTAAGTTTTTTTAAATAGCAACAATTTTGTTCTTTCTTTAAATAGCAAGAATTGCTTTAACTAAGTTTTTTTAAATAGCAACAATTATGTTCTTTCTTTAAATAGCAACAATTCCATCTAATATAAAATAGCTACTGTCCTAATAAAAAAATAGCTACTTCTCAAAAAAACCTAGCTAAATTCCTAGCTACTATCCTAATATAAAACAACTAATGTCCTAATAAAAACCCTAGCTAAATTCCTAGCTACTGTCCAACATAAAACTTCTATGAATTTTCTGAATTCTGAAGCACTTCAAATTTTCTGAATTTTCTGTCCTACTTCTAATTTTGCATCTTTTCCCCAATCTTTAAAAATCCCTGGGGTTCAAATTTTAATCTAGCACTAGGGTTCAAATTTTCTGTCCAACATGTATCTCTATTAAATTTTGAACTCAATTAAAATTAGTAAACTTCTACCTAGGGTTAACTAAACAAAAAAAATTAATCTAGCACTAGGGTTCAAATTTTAATCTAGCACTAGGGTTCTAGGGTTCAAATTTCTGCCTAGGGTTCATACTTCTGCCTCCTAGGGTTCATATGAGAGAGAGAGAGAGAGCAAAGAGAGAGAGAGAGAGAGAGCAAAGAGAGAGAGAGAGAGAGAGAGAGAGAGCAGGGGAGAGGAGGGAAGAGGGGAGGGGAGAGGCTTATGAGGAGGTGACGACGGCGGAGTAGGGGCTCGGACGGTGGCGGTGAGGTCGAGGGCGGGCTCGATGACGATGGCCCAGGCGGCGGCGATGCAGGGGCTCGGGAGACGGCGAGGCAGGGGTCGGGCGACGGTGACGCAGGGGCTCGGGCGACGGCGAGGAGAGAAAGCTCGGGCGACGGTGAGGGCAAGGTGAGAAAGGGAATGGGGAATTGGGGAGAAAGGAGGGAGGCCCGCGCGGGGGTTAAGTCAAACTTAGTTGTAGCGCGGGGCATGTACCCCGCGCTATAGCTAAATTAGTTGTAGCGCGGGCCAGGGTATCCCGCGCTACAGCTAAAGTTTGCTATTTCATTTCTTTTTATTATTTATTCTTATTCTTTCCCTTTTTGTTTTTGTTTTCTTTCCTTTTTCTTTTTGCTTTTCTTTTCCTTTTCCTTTTCTCTTTCTTTTCCTTTTTCTTTTCTTTTCCTTTTCCTCATCTCTTTCTTTTCCTTTTCCTTTTCTTTTCCTTTTCCTTTTTCACCTCCGAATGACTGAGCTGGCAAGGGATAATAATGTATATAACTCAGATCGATGCATGATATTAATTAGTGATATATTAGTGCATAATATATATATATTACATCATTTGACCGATAACGGTTAAGTGCGTACACAAAATAGATACATATATATAAATGATGGTTTCTTAGAGTCGACGATGTTTCAGAGTGAGCTTCTTTCCTTTCTTGTTCATTGTCGAATAATTGAGCCCCTCATTGTGACTTTTCCTTTTCCATGGAGTACGGTCTTTCTTAGGTATGTAGTCTTGATTCGTCTTTTAACGTACGCTTCATCATCATCTTCCCTCATCGGGTTGTCGTACTGGTCATAGTCTTCCTCGTTGGCGACTCCATCCATTCCGACGATGCTCCTTTTGCCTCTCCTCACGACAACACGGTTGGGATTGCTCGGGTCAGTTATGAAGAAGCATTGTGTCACGTGCTTAGCGTGTACCCATGGCTCATTTTTGGCGATGACATTTGATACGTCTCCATCGTATCTATAATTTTTGATTGTTTCATGCCATTATCCTACAATTTCCACATACTTTTGGCAACATTTTATATGATTTCTTGGACTAACATATTGATCTAGTGCCCAGTGCCAGTTCCTGTTTTCTGCTTGTTTTTTGTTTCGCAGAAAATCCATATCAAACAAAGTCCAAACGTGATAAAATTTTACGGAGAATTATTTTGGAATATATGTGATTTTTGGGAGGTGGAATCAACGCAAACAGAGGCCCAAGGCTCCACAAGGCATCTTGGTGTGACCTCCCCCCCAGCCGCATGGTGTTGCCTTGTGGGCACACTGTAAGTCGGTAGGGGCCCTTCTTCGGCCGCAAGGAAGCTTATATCGAGAAAAAAATCATGTTAAAATTTCAGCCCGATCGGAGTTATGGATCTTCGGGAATATAAGAAATGGTGAAAGGCTAGAAAACAGGAACGCGAAACAGAAGAGAAACAGAGAGAGAGATCCAATCTCGGTGGGGCTCCTCCCCTCCGGGAGCCATGGCGGCCATGGACCAGAGGGGAAACTCTCCTCCCATCTAGGGAGGAGGCCAAGCAAGAAGAAGAAGGAGGGGGGCTCTCTCCCCCTCTCTTCTGGTGGCACCGAAGCACCGCCGGGGCAATCATCATGACGGCGATCTACACCAACAACTTCGCCACCATCATCACCAACTCTCTCCCCCTCTATGCAGCGGTGTAACCTCTCTATTCCCGCTGTAATCCTCTACTTGAACATGGTGCTTAATGCTATATATTATTATCCAATGATATGTGGCAATCCTATGATGTTTAAGTAGATTTCTTTTGTCCTACGGGTTGATTGTGGTATGGTGTGATTGATATGAGTTGTATGTTAATATGGTGCTGCCCTATGGTGCCCTCCATGTCGCGCAAGCATGAGGGATTCCCGCTGTAGGGTTTGCAATACGTTCATAATTTTCTTATAGTGGGCGGCTAGAGTGACAGAAGCTTACACCCGAGTAATGCGTATGGGAGTAAAGGGGACTTGTTACTTAATGCTATGGTTGGGTTTTACCTTAATGATATTTAGTAGTTGCGGATGCTTGCTAGAGTTCCAACCATAAGTGCATATGATCCAAGTACGGAAAGTATGTTAGCGTATGCCTCTCCCTCATTGCATATAATAATTATCACACATGTCATATTCAATTGCCTATGGACAATCTTTCTCTTTGTGTTACAAAAAGTTCTCTACTAAAACAAACTAACTTTTATTATCTTGCAAAGTACTCCTAGTTTTATTCCTGCAAAGTAGTTCTAGCATTACACCTACAAAGTACTTCTAGTTTCATACTTGTTCTAGGTAAAGCAAACGTTAAGTGTGCGTAGAGTTGTATCAGTGGTCGATAGAACTTGAAGGGAATATTGATTCTACCTTTAGCTCCTCGTTGGGTTCGACACTCTTATTTATCGAAAAAGCAACAATTGATCCCCTATACTTGTGGGTTATCAAGACCTTTTTCTGGCGCCGTTGCCGGGGAGCAATAGCGTGGGGTTGATATTCTCGTGTGTGCTTGTTTTGCTTTATCACTAAGTAGTTTTTATTTTGTGCTCTTGTTTTCTATCTTTAGTTATGGGTAGGAAACGTAAAATATCAAAAAAATTAGTTGTACTTGCTAAACCAATGGTTGAAGAATCACCCAAAATCTATCATACTGCTGAAGCTTTCTACTTGGATCATCTTCGATCCATTTGTGCTTGTGCTGAAAACCCAACTAGCTTAGTTGAGGGAAAATCATTAGATGAGCATGCTTATTTTGTGCGACACCGCTTGTCTCAAAAAGGGAAACTCTTATGGCATCATATTAATACTTTGAATTGCTATGCTTGGAATTTATGTGAAATACATGATTTTACTTATTGTTTTGAAGACCCTAAAAAACACCTTCAGTACCAATGTGAGTTTAAGGATAATGGAATCTTATCTTCTTATGCCAGAGGTGTTTATAGTTACTATGATATTGAACAAAGAGAAGAATTTGTTGCTTTTAAGGGTGCATATGAAATTGCTTCTTTGATTGAAAAGTATGATGCTACTCTTTACAAATCTAAAAATTTTGCCATACTTAAATATTGCTATGAAAACTATGCTTCTAATGCTTATGTTAAAGAATATATTGAGGACACCTCCGCTGTCCAAGAAGAGACTAATATTTCGCAGGCTCCTATGGAAGAAGAAATTGATGACACTGTGAGCTCATTAGATGAAAAAGATGACGAGGAGAGCGAAGAACAAAGGGAGGAAGAGCGGATTAGCTACCCGTGCCCACCTTCTAATGAGAGTAACTCTTCAACTCATACATTGTTTAATTTCCCTTCATGACTACCGAAGGATGAATGCTATGATAATTGCTATGATCCCTTGGATTCGTTTGAAATATCCCTTTTTGATGAACTTGATGCTTGCTATGGTTGTGGCCATGATGCCAATTTGAATTATGCTTATGGAGATGAACTTGCTATAGTTCCTTATGTTAAGAATGAAATTGTTTCTATTGCACCCACACATGATAGTCCTATTATCTTTTTGAATTCTCCCAACTACACTATATCAGAGAAGTTTGCGCTTATTAAGGATTATATTGATGGGTTGCATTTTACTATTACACATGATGATTTTGATGAATATAATATGCATGTGCTTGCTGCTCCTACTTGCAATTATTATGAGAGAGGAACTACTTATTCACCTCTCTATGTTTCAAATACGATAAAATTGCAAGAAACTATTTATACTATGCATTGGCCTTTACTTGATGTGCGTGAATTGTTCTTTTATGACATGCCGATGCATAGGAAGAGAGTTAGACTTCGTTATTGTATGAAATATGTTACTTTGTGCTCACTACTAAATTACAAATCATTTTTAATTAAAATTGGCTTTGATATACCTTGGGATACGGGTGGATCAATTACTTGAGCACTAGATGCCTAGCTTGATGGCTTTAAAGAAAGCGCTGCCTGGGAGACAACCCGGAAGTTTTAGAGAGTCATTTTATTCTGTTATGTGATTTTAAAAAAGTTTAAAAACAAAAAAATATAGAGGGGAACCTAAAACTTTTTCAAAAAGAAAAGTGAAAGTGAGAAAGACGAGCATCGTTGAAGTGGGAGCTAGCCTTGAACTTTGTTCATGCCCATGAAAACTTTGTGAATCTTGATTACAGAAACTTTTCAACAAAAATAATTATCCCCTTGTACAAATCCATTGTATTATAAAAATAATGTGCCAAGTAATGCCTTTGGGATGATTTGGATGATAGTATGGTAGATGCTGTTGGAAAACAGAAACTTTTGCGTCCAGTGCTGGAATTGTTTTTTGTGCTGGAGTGTCAGAACCTTCTGAATTTTTTACACAGTATGGATATATGAATTTCTCATGTTTTCCTAATTTTTCAGAATTTTTGGAGTTACATAAGTATGACTATAATTCAGATCTTTACAAACTGTTCTGTTTTAGACAGATTCTGTTTTTGTTGCATAGTTTGCTTAATTTGATGTATCTATGGATCGTATCGGGGGGTATGAGTCATGGAGAAGTTGGAGTATAGTAGCATTATGCCAATATTAAATATGAATCAATTTACAACAGTACTTAGAGTTTAATATTTAATTGTTATACTAACGGATCTCACGAGGTTTCTGTTGAGTTTTGTGTGCTGAAGTTTTCAAGTTTTGGGTGAGACTGCGATGGATAAAGGAATAAGGAGCGGCAAGAGCCTAAGCTTGGGGATTCCCAAGGCACCCCAAGGTAATATTCAAGGAAGACTCAAGCGTCTAAGCTTGGGAATGCCCCGGATGGCATCCCCTCTTTCGTCTACAATCTATCGGTATATCACTTGGAGCTATATTTTTATTCATCACATGATATGTGTTTTACTTGGAGCGTCATGTGCTTTTTATTTTTCTTTTAATAATGTACCATGCTGGTATGAGATAGTCCTTGGTTGATTTATAGAATGCTTCATGCACTTCACTTATATCTTTTGAGTATGGCTTTATAGAATGCTTCATGTGCTTCACTTATGTCATTTGAAGTTTGGATGCCTGTTTCTCTACATATAGAAAACCGTTATTTGTAGAATGCTCTTTTGCTTCACTTATATTTATTAGAGTGTGGTCTTTTGTAGAAAGAATTAAACTCTCATGCTTCACTTATATCTATTTAGAGAGCCAACAGGAATTGGTCATTCACATGGTTAGTCATAAAATCCTACATAAAACTTGTAGATCACTGAATATGATAAGTTTGATTCCTTGCAATAGTTTTGTGATATTGAGATGGTAATATGTGGGAGGTACTAGTGAATAATTGTGGTTTAGTAAGAATATTGGTGTTAAGGTTTGTGATTCCCGAAGCATGCACGTATGGTCTGTCGTTATGCTAAGAAGTTGGAGCATGATTTATTATTGATTGTCTACCTTATGAGTGGCGGTCGGGGACGAGCGATGGTATTTTCCTACCAATCTATCCCCCTAGGGGCATGCGTAGTAGTACTTTGCTTCGAGGGCTAATAAACTTTCGCAATAAGTATGTGAGTTCTTTATGACTAATGTGAGTCCATGGATTATACGCACTCTCACCTTTCCGCAATTTGCTAGCCTCTTCGGTACCGTGCATTGCCCTTTCTCACCTCGAGAGTTGGTGCAAACTTCGCCAGTGCATCCAAACCCCGTGATATGATACGCTTTATCACACATAAGCCTCCTTATATCTTCCTCAAAATATCCACCATACCTACCTATCATGGCATTTCCATAGCCATTCCGAGATATATTGCCATGCAACTTCCATCATCATCATATACATGACTTGAGCATTCATTGTCATATTGCTTTGCATGATCGTAAGATAGCTAGCATGATATTTTCATGGCTTGTCCATTTTTTGATATCTTTGCTACGCTAGATCGTTGCACATCCTAGTACACTGCCAGAGGCAATCATATAGAGTCATCTTGTATAGTTTTTATTGAGTAGTAAGTAAATAAAAGTGTGATGATCATCATTATTAGAGCATTGTCCAAGGGAGGAAAGAATGGTGGAGACTAATGAGTCCTCGAAAAAGTGGGGATGAGGTCCATGAGACTGTTCTAAAATAAAATAAAATAAAGAGGCCAAAAAGAGCCCACAAAAAAAGAGAAAACAAAAAAAATGAGAGAAAAAGAGAGAAGGGGCAATGTTACTATCCTTTTTCCACACTTGTGCTTCAGAGTAGCACCATGTTTTTCATATAGAGAGTCTCCTATGTTGTCACTTTCATATACTAGTGGGAATTCTTCATTATAGAACTTGGCTTGTATATTCCGATGATGGGCTTCCTCAAATGCCCGAGGTCTTCATGTGCAAGCAAGTTGCATGCACACCCTCTTAGTTTTCAGTTTGAGCTTTCATACACTTATAGCTCTTAGTGCATCCATTGCATGGCAATCCCTACTCCTCGCATTGATATCGATTGATGGGCATCTCCATAGCCCGTTGATCCGCCTAGTTGATGCGAGACTTTCTCCCTTTTTGACTTCTCCTTATTGATCCCTACCACCGCATTCTATTCCACCCATAGTGCTATATCCATGGCTTGCGCTCATGTATTGCGTGGAGGTTGAAAAAGCTAAAGCGCGTTAAAAAGTATGAACCAATTGCTCGGCTTGTCATCGGGGTAGTGCATGATAAATAATTTGTGTTAAGAAGATGGAGCATGACAGGACTATATGATTTTGTAGGGATAGCGTTCTTTAGCATTTTTATTTTGAAAGACATGATTGTTTGTTGGTATGCCTGAGTATTGATGTCTTTATATCAAATTATAGACTATTGCTTTGAATCAATCGTGTCTTAATATTCATGCCATGATTAGATCATATGATCAAGATTATGTTAGGTAGCATTCCACATCAAAAATTATCTTTTTATCATTTACCTACTCGAGGACGAGCAGGAATTAAGCTTTGGGATGCTGATACGTCTCCATCGTATCTATAATTTTTGATTGTTTCATGCCATTATCCTACAATTTCCACATACTTTTGGCAACATTTTATATGATTTCTTGGACTAACATATTGATCTAGTGCCCAGTGCCAGTTCCTGTTTTCTGCTTGTTTTTTGTTTCACAGAAAATCCATATCAAACGAAGTCCAAACGCGATAAAACTTTACGGAGAATTATTTTGGAATATATGTGATTTTTGGGAGGTGGAATCAACGCAAACGGAGGCCCACAGGCTCCACAAGGCATCTTGGCGCGACCTCCCCCCCAGCCGCGTGGTGTTGCCTTGTGGGCACACCGTAAGTCGGTTGGGGCCCTTCTTCGGCCACAAGGAATCTTATATCGATAAAAAAATCATGTTAAAATTTCAGCCCGATCGGAGTTACGGATCTCCGGGAATATAAGAAACGGTGAAAGGCCAGAAAACAGGAACGCGAAACAGAAGAGAAACAGAGAGAGAGAGATCCAATCTCGGAGGGGCTCCTCCCCTCCGGGAGCCATGGTGGCCATGGACCAGAGGGGAAACTCTCCTCCCATCTAGGGGGGAGGCCAAGTAAGAATAAGAAGGAGGGGGGCTCTCTCCCCCTCTCTTCCGGTGGCGCCGGAGCGCCGCCGGGGCAATCATCATGACGGCGATCTACACCAACAACTTCGCCACCGTCATCACCAACTCTCTCCCCCTCTATGCAGCAGTGTAACCTCTCTATTCCCGCTGTAATTCTCTACTTGAACATGGTGCTTAACGCTATATATTATTATCCAATGATATGTGGCAATCCTATGATGTTTGAGTAGATTTCTTTTGTCCTACGGGTTGATTGTGGTATGGTGTGATTGATATGAGTTGTATGTTAATATGGTGCTGTCCTATGGTGCCCTCCATGTCGCGCAAGCGTGAGGGATTCCCGCTGTATGGTTTGCAATACGTTCATAATTCTCTTATAGTGGGCGGCTAGAGTGACAGAAGCTTACACCCGAGTAATGCGTATGGGAGTAAAGGGGACTTGTTACTTAATGCTATGGTTGGGTTTTACCTTAATGATCTTTAGTAGTTGCAGATGCTTGCTAGAGTTCCAATCATAAGTGCATATGATCCAAGTACGAAAAGTATGTTAGCGTATGCCTCTCCCTCATTGCATATAATAATTATCACACATGTCATATTCAATTGCCTATGGACAATATTTCTCTTTGTGTTACACAAAGTTCTCTACTAAAACAAACTAACTTTTATTATCTCGCAAAGTACTCCTAGTTTTATCCTTGCAAAGTAGTTCTAGCATTACACCTACAAAGTACTTCTAGTTTCATACTTGTTCTAGGTAAAGCAAACGTTAAGTGTGCGTAGAGTTGTATCGGTGGTCGATAGAACTTGAAGGGAATATTGATTCTACCTTTAGCTCCACGTTGGGTTCGACACTCTTATTTATCAAAAAAGCTACAATTGATCCCCTATACTTATGGGTTATCAACGTTCACGGTAGCGCTCTTGGCGTCGGGTATAGACATAGTAGTGAAATACCGGTTTTCTCTTTCGACGTTCTTAGCCCATATGACACGGAACATCGTCGCATTGTGCAGTCCAGAGTAGTCAAGCTCCCAGATCTCTTCGACCCTTCTGTAGAATCTTTCAATTGCGCTGTTGTCGTCGGTCATTCATTCCATCGTCATCGCTGAGTTCTAGAAATCACTGTTTATATCTTTGGCCTCTGTGTAGAACGTGTATCCGTTGATATCGTATGCCTGATAGGTCGCGAGGTTGGCCATGGGGCCATGTGCTAGGGCGTATATGAGCAATCCGTCCATAGAGCCCTCTTCCGGGGGATTAGCAAGAACATGCTCTTTGAACCAAGGCAAGAAAGTGGAGTTGTGCTCTCTAATAACTTCGGCGTTCGTCTTGTGTAGCCCCCGGTCACGGTACTTCTTTGCGATGGTTTCTTTGTGCAGTGTCGTGAAACGATCTACCATGTCTAGGTCCACATGCAGTTCCCTCCGGCCGTTGGTGTGATCTTCTCCTCCAAGCCTCCCAAGGTGCTTGTTAACAGGCAAACCAACAACATGGTATCCACCGTATAGATAATTCTCGCAGAAGGAGATGCACTCTTGGGTCAGATAGCCCTGGACGATGCTTCCATCCGGACGGGACATGTTACGAACGAATCCTTTGAGGATCCCATTCATCCTCTCGAACGGCATCATGTTGTGCAGGAATGTCGGCCCGAGGTCGATGACGTCGTCCACAATGTGGACACACAGATGCACCATGACGTCAAAGAACGCGGGCGGGAAGTACATCTCAAGCTCATTTAGTATGACAACGATCTCTTCCTGTAACCTTCGGAGCTGCTTCACACTGATCGACTTTCGAGAGATAACGTCGAAAAAGTTGCAGAGACCAGTAAGCGTGTCACGAACGTGCTTGTCCATTATCCCTCTAAGGGCAACCGGGAGTATCTGCGTCATCATCACGTGACAGTTATGAGACTCCATCCCACTGAACCTTTTCTTCTTGGTGTCTAGAAATCTGCTTATCTTCCCACAGTAACTGGAACTAACTTTGATTCCGGTAAGGCACTTGAAGAATTGATCGATCTCCTTTGGACTTAAGGTGAAGCAAGAAGGGGGACAATAATGCTCTTCCTTCTTGTTGAATTTTTTGCCCCTGTCCCCCGCCTCCGTCTCCGTCTCCGTTTCCTCCGACGACTTTTTAGGGGGCATGTGGAGATCTGCTCTGATTTCCAAATCTTCCAAGTCTCTTCTTGCCTTCGGCCCATCCTTGGTCTTCTCCAGCATGTTCATCAGTGTGCCAAGCAAGCTCTCGAGGACATTCTTCGTGATATGCATTTGATCAAGGCAATGAGGCATCTCGAGTTTGGGCCAGTACTCCAAGTCCCAGAAAACAGACCTCGTTTTCCATACCTTCAGCAGCGGCTCAGGCGCTTTTTTCATCTTTCTAGGCGTGGGGCACTCTTCCCAGTTTTTCAACAACTCATAGATTTTGGTGCCGCTCCTCTTACATGGAGGTCCTCGATGCTCAGCCTCACCATTGAATAGATCTCCACGGTTTCTCCACGGGTCATCCTTCTCGAGCCATCTTCGATGCCCCATGTACACGATTTTCCCAGACCCGCCATCTTTCGTTAGCTGTTGAGATGTTGTATCATCCATGCACCTGGTGCATCCGCAATATCCGTGGCACACCTGGCCTGATACATATCTGTAACCGAGATAGTCATGCACCGTCATCATTAGCGCGGCTCTCATATCGAAATACTCTCCTTTGCTGGCGTCCCATGTCTTGACTGGTGCTGTCCACAACGTGTCTAGCTCCTCTTTCAGTAGCCCGAGATACAGATTAATATCATTTCCCGGTTGTTTCGGCCCTTGAATCAGCATGCTCATGTGTATGTACTTTGTCTTCATGCACTTCCAGGGGGGAAAGTTGTACATCCATACAAACACGGGCCATGCGCTATGGTTGGTGTTCTGGTTGCCAAACGGATTTATGCCATCAGTACTCGTGCCAAGCAAGATGTTCCTTGGATCACCTGATAAAAATTGATATTCGGCATTGAACGCTCTCCACTGGCTTGCATCCGCGAGGTGTCTCAGCTTCGGATCATCTCCATCGTCGGGCTTCACCCTCTCCGCGTGCCAGCGCATGAGCTTTGCTTCCTTAGGATCTACGAAATAACGCTGCAGACGGGGAGTGATCGGTAAGTACCATACAACTTTCTAGGGAGATTTCTTTCCGGCCTTCTTGTATCGAGAAGCATTGCACACCGGATAGCTGGTTTTTTCCGCGTGCTCCTTCTGATAAATGATGCAATAGTTAATGCATGCATGGTATCTAATGTGCGGCAGATCAAGAGAGCACACGATCTTCTTCGCCTCATCGACACTAGTAGGACACAGGTTCCCCGCGGGAAGAACCTTCTTTAGATACTTGAGAAGCTCATCGAGGCTTCTGTCGGTCCATTTGTTTTTAGCCTTCATCTTTACAAGTTCGAGCGTGAAACTCAAGCGGGTCACCTCGGGATTGCAACCATCATACAATGGAGTCTTCGAGTCTACCTCCAGTTGCTCCAGCTTGGCCTCCTCTCTAGAAGCAGCTTTGTCGCTAGTCGTCTTCTTACGAAGCAGGTCTCGAACATGAGGGTCCCGCATGATTGAACTTAGTAGCGACGAAAGCTCCGGCGTGTTCGCGCCTTCTCCGTCATGTCCGGCCTCTTCTCCGCCCCCATGTCCGGCCTCTTCTCCGCCGCCATGTCCGGCCTCTTCTCCGCCGCCATGTCTGGCCTCTTCTCCGGCGCCATTATCGGTCATCTCTTCGTCTGGCCCCATGTCGTCATTGGCTGCCCCATCGACATCCTCATCATCATCATCATCTTCACTTATCCACCGAGTATAGCCATCCATGAAACCAGTCATGAGCAGGTGCGCCTTCAAACGGCCTTCCTTAAAGGGGTCGAGCCAGACTCCTCCTTTGCATCTTTGACACGGACATAAAATCTCCTTCCGGTTATTTTCATACATGTCGTGCACCGCGGATCGCAACCATCTTTCCACCATCCTTCCACTGACCTTCATGATCGCCTGCGCGGTAAGCAAAAGGATTATAAACGCATGCATCAAAGTCATACAAAAATTCGGCAAGACCTTCCCTAAAAATAGGACAAATAGAGTTTGCCCGATTCGCCGAAACAGAAATAAATTGACATTTCGGCAAAACATAAGCAACTCATCTCATGTCACGCACAATTCGGCAAATACACATATAGGCGGCAACTCATGCCACACGCACAATTTCCATCATATCGCCCGATTCAGTCATATCGCACACACACACATATTTCCATTCATGCAAAGCACAATTTTTTACTCACCTATCTCGAGAGAGATCGAGCACGTGATGAGGTCGGTGTCGCTACGCACCTAGGGATCGAAAGTGGACAAAAAAGATGTCTTTACTTCTTTAAATGGATAGATCTAGTTGGGGAGGTAGATAGGTCACTTCATTAAATGGGTAGATCTAGCTAGTTGGGGAAGGAGATGGCTCTAACCAGTGGAGGGAGGAGAGAAAAGTGAGGAAGAGAGAAAGGGTGCATTAATGGAGATGGTGTAGGGGGCATTAAAGGAAAGAGAAGAGAGGTAGGAGAAGGAAGAGAGAACAAAGCTAGCTAGTAGTAATGGGGGAGAAGCAAGTGAGGGAGAAGCAAGTGAGGGAGAGAGGAGGGGGAGGGGATTGGAAAAGGTGGCTGTTGCGCCTTAGCAGCAGCGCGGGTTCGTGACAGGCGCTACTGCTAAGTGCAGTACCAGTAGCGCGGGTCTGTAGACCGCGCTGCTGCTAAGTGGGGCCCACCAGGTGGGACAGTGCAACCGTAGTTGCAGCGGCGGTTCTGTAACCCGTGCTACTGCTATCCTCTTAGCAGTAGCGCGTGTCCTTCACGCCACGCTGCTACTATACGTAGCCTGGTGGGTAGAGTGGGGCCCACTTAGCAGCAGCGCCGTTTGGTACCACCGCGCTACTGGCCTACTGCTATCCTCTTAGTAGTAGCGCGTATCTTCTACCCGCGCTACTGGAAAGTAGCAGTAGCGCATACCTCTGACCCGCGCTGCTGTTAAGCCTCCACCTATAAGGTTTTCCCTAGTAGTGGCGGGAAAATGGGTCGGCCACCCGTTGGGTGCACCGGCCGACCCAAACCAAAAAGCGGACGCGCCCGTCCGCTCTGCCGACCCAAACAGACAAAAAGCGGACAAAACACGCATCCGTTTGGGTCTGCGCGTTGGAGTTGCTCTTATGGATGACTTGGAGGTTGTTGCTTGATCATAGAACACTTTAATGACCACTTAATAAAACTTCCAAGATAAGTGTGAGTGCCTTGGGATTGCTTCCTAGCAGGTGAGTTGAGGGAGGATTCATGGTGTTGCATTATTGTCGTGGTTTGGATAGATGGACTCGTGTGCGTTGTTTTATCCCCTGCCACAACTACTCGTAGTCGTAGCTCTAGTAGTCTACTGCAGTATGTTGGCATGTTGCAGTCAAACCCACATATATCTCTTCCCCTTGATAATGATGCATATGTAAGTCTGGCGAGTACATTTGTACTCACATTGCTTTATTTACTCTTTTGATCTGGAAGTTTCAAATCATATGGTAGCATTTGAAATAGATGATTTCAAGTGATTTGTTAAATTTACCTGTCTACTCCATCCGTCCACGAATAAGTGTACATCTTACTTTTGTCCTAAGTCAAAGTTTTAAGACTTTGACCAACTTTATAGAAAAAAGTAGTAGCATTTATGACACTAAATTAGTATCAATATGTACTTTCATAATATACCAATTTGATGTCATATATGTTACTACTCTTTTCTATATAGTTGAAATTTTAAAACTTTGACTTAGCACAAAAGCTATATGTACACTTATTTGTGGACGGAGGGAGTAAGGTATATTTTCATTTGCGTTGTGAGAGCTGCAACTTGGTCATGAGGCCCTTGTTTGTATTAATTTGTTAAACTTTACTCGTTTCAGAGTTGTTGTTGTATGTATATGTTGCAGTTCTATCATAGAGTTTTGTTATGTTACATGTTGTTCTCACCCTTTTGTTGTGTTACATGTTCTCACCCACACGGCATGCATGCTACGTGTATGGATATAACATGCACGTTATGTGGAAGGGCTTGGAATTATTATTTTTGACAATTGAAACAGTAGGGAAGACCCCTACTGCATGTGTATATAAATTAGTGGTACACTGTACAGGTTACATAGTTACATACCACAAATAGCACTAGAAGGTTGTGGGTGGGGAGAGTGGAAAAAAATTTAAGCGGGATCTAAGGGGGGGATGGTAGCTAAAAAATCAGTAATAAACTGTTTTTTCCTCTCTGTGGTCCTATATGAGATGTCTGAGAACTCCTTGATGAATCTTTGCCTCCAAGGGGCAAAGGTGGGTGTGATTCCTCGAAAATAATTGTTATTTCGTTCTTTCCAGAGGCTCCAGGCAGCCACCAAAAAAACATCCACGAACATGGGTTTGTCCCAGGCTGCTTGAGCATGTTCGAGGAGTTGCAGTCTATGATCATGGGCGCTCCACCTCACGTTCAGATATTGCCAGCACACTGAGCTGAATGCACAATGGAAGAACAGATGTTCAACTGTCTCCTCAATGTTTGATCCACATAGCAAGCAATCCAGTACGTTGCCCACATTGTAGTGCCTTCTTTTCAGCATATTTCTTGTATTTAATCTGTCAGACAGCAAAAGCCAACCGAAAGTTTTGATCCTAGGGATACAATTTGTCTTCCATAGCCATTTGAAGGCCACATGGGCTTGGGCATCCCTGTAGAAGAAGGTATAGTACGCACTGGCCTTGTAATCAGTAGCTCCCTAGTATACGTCCATCTATCTTTCCGATCTCCTGTGATAGCTGTGCTGGCCGTGTCAGATTGCATGTGTCTCACCTCATCATGGGCTTGTACCGATAGTGGTGTATGAAATGCATTCCTCAGCTCAGTTGTGAGAAGAATTTCTCTAACCGATGCATCTTCTTGAGTGGTGTAGGAGTATGCTCTTGGGTATAGTTCCGAGAGGATTCCATCGAGCCACAAGTCTTTCCAGAACAGAGTCGTAGTGCCACATTATATCTGTATTTTAGACACGCCTCTGAAGTAGGGGTTGAGTTGCATGATATCACGCCACCAAACTGAGCCACATGGGTCCGTGGCATGAGGAACCGAGGTACAGTAGTATGTGTTCCAGATCAGGGTAACCCAACGTATGTCGTGGCGATTGTAAAATTTATGTAGGAACTTCAGGAGGAGGGCATCATTTTGAACTTGCAGGTTAATTACCCCTAGACCCCCATTCTTTTTGGGACGACATACCATATCCCAAGCAGCCAGAGAGTTACACTTTTCACCATTCTCAGTTTTCTTGTTCCAGAGGCAATGCCTCCTAATTTTGTCAAGTTGCGCAATGATCTTGGGATTGATTTTGATGGCGCACATAGCGTAAATTGCCAACGAAGTGACCATCGAGTTCAGAAGAGAGAGCTTCCTCGCATACGACATCAAAGACATGGTGGCAGTTATACTTTTCTCAGCACGACAGACCAAGGGTGTCAAATCTTGAACTGAAGGTCTGGTGGTTCCGAGGGGGAGACCCAAATATGTAAACGGCATACTCGCAATGGAGCAACCAAAAATGTTTGCAATGTTCTGGCATAGATCATCCGGCATATTAATGGGGACAAGTGTTGATTTTTGAAAGTTGATCTTGAGGCCAATTGAGGTTGCATAGTCAAACAAAATACCTTTCATGGTTCTTGCTTGAGCAAGGCAGGCGGGCATAACGATAATGGTATCGTCAGCGTATTGGATCACCGGGTAGTCGGTGTTGCCACGGGGAGGGATGGGGTGTGTAAGCAGGTTACGGTGGCAAGCATCATTGATTGCCGCTTGAAGGAGGTCTGCCGCCAGAATGAAAATTAGTGGGGATAGGGGGTCACCCTGTCTAACCCCGCTGCGACAGTAAAATTGGCGCCCGGGAACTCCATTAAGGAGAACAGAGGATTTGCCCGTTGCAAAGATGTTCTGAATCCAGCCGAGCCACTTGTCACTAAATCCCATCTGCTTCATAATCTGAAGCATCGTCGTGTGTTCTATTGTGTCGAAGGCTTTGGCAAAGTCAAGTTTGAGCAGAACAATTTCCTTCTTGGAGGTTTGGCACTGGTGAATATATTCGAACGCCCATGCGATGCAGTCTTGGATGGATCGTTTTTTCAAGAAGCCTATTGGTTTTTATGCACCAGGGTCAAGATGACCTTCTGAAGTCTGTTCGCGAGGAGCTTGGTTATTAGTTTCAGACAACAATTGAGGACGGTGATCGGCCTGTAATCGTTGACAGATTCTGGCGAACTTGTTTTGGGGATGAGGGTTATTTTATTTTATTTGAAAGAAAGGGGTTCCCCCCCCCCCCCCCCCCTGCCTCATTTTTATTGAAGCAGCAAAGCCAAACAGGTTCAGACTACAAGAGCTTAAACATCTGTTACTCCCCACATGACCTAACAGCAAGGCAACCACCAGGAAAACTGGAAACTAAACCGAAGGTCTAACAGCCTCACAAATCAGCCAGCACTTAGCTTACATAAGATTCTTTTATTACAGACCCCCAGAGGGAACAGAGGGTTATATATCCATAGTTCAAACATTCTAGGTTAATCTTGCCATCATGAAACTCGGAGCATAATCTGTAGAAGTCATGTTTAATTATAGGCCAACATGCTTTGAGGAATGCGCCATTGAAGCCATCCGGACCAGGAGCGCGATCAGAGGGCATTTCACTAATAACATCATAGATCTCTTTTTGTGTGAAAGGTGCAGTAAGTTCATCCAAATTAGTGTTGGGCTGAATAAGAGCAGAGAGGTCAAATCGCATATCGTGCGTGGAAGAACTGCCCATTCTTTTCTTGAAGGAGGAAAAGAGGATCGATTCCTTGCCCACGTGATCATCCACTGCGGAACCATCTTCAGCTTGGAGAGTAGCAATACAGTTTTTTCGATAACGTTCAGTGGCTACCGACTGGAAGAATTGTGTTTTCATCCCCAAAACATATCCATCTGATGGTACATCGTTTCTTCCAGTATTGTTTCTGGTAGTCCAGCAGCCGTAGCAAGTGAGCAGACAAGGGCTTGGAATTATTGGTATGCATTTGCTAGTGGAATGACTAGATTTACACATCTCTGATCTCAGGTCCCATGAAAAAACTATAACTTCTCTTTCCTCCTCCACAAGAAAAGCTCTTCTCCTCCCGTCGGCGCCGCCGCTGGTCCGCCCCATCTCCGATGGCCTCTAGGCCATGGAGGTGCGGAGGATCTCGGCCCCCCGCCGGCGGGAGGGACCCCGTTCTCGTTCTTGTTAGATTCAGCGTGTTGGTTGGGGCTGTGTGGCGGCGGCGATATCCCATAGTAGGAATAATGTCTCCCACGTTCTATCCCCGTCCCGATGGTGTGTCTAGCATCATCGGAGGGCGTGTGGAGGTTTGTCTCCGTCGGATCTCGCGGGATTCGGTCGGTGCTGGTCTTCGGTGGATTTGTTTGGATCCGGTCTTCGTTCGCCTTTGTTTGGGTGTTTACAGGTTTGATTCTTCTGATCTACGACTTTCTTCATCGGCGATGGTTGCTACTCTGGTGCGCTGGTCCTATGGGGCCTTAGCACGACGACTTCCCGACTGTCTACTACAACAAGGTTTGCCCGGCTCCGGTGAGGGAGGGGCGATGACGGCGGCGCGCCTTCGGCTCGCTCCAGTGCTTGTAGTCGTCGCTAGGTGGTCCACGGACATGGTTGTAATTTTTATTACCTCTGTTGTTCTTTGTACTGCCATGATTGAAGATGAATAGATTGGAAGTTTCTCGCAAAAAAAAAAAAAAAAAAAGGTCCCATGAAAAAACTGCTAAATAGAGTATTTCCTGTAACAAACTATGAACTACGGGGTAAAAAACAGAATTAACTCTTATTTTTTATTTTGCATTGGGCTAATAAATGCTAACCAAATTTAAGAAATGAGAGAATTCACGCGTGCAAGAAATACACGGTAAAGCAAAACTGAGTTGACATCCCAATACTTTTGTGGAAAGATTGCTTTTTTAAGTTGGCTCTCGACGTACAAAGGCCAGAACTGATGCAACTCGTCCTGCATAGTACTCGCACAGATACTCAACTTTGGAAGTGATATTCATTCAAGATTGCAGCAACCTGGCTGGCTTGTTCTTTGTCTTTAACATTGTTTAGACAATTACAGATAAACCATCCTATACCGATCTACAGAACAATAGCATCACAATGTACAAGCCCAAGAAGGCTCTCTTCTATGTTATTTGTATGTTGATGGTTAACAATAAATGATTATCACAGTCAAAGAGTGCAACTCAATTCGATCTCGGTCCGGCCATATGCTTATACCTGTCGACTCAAATAAAAATATGCCTTGCCAACACCAGAAGGGGCTTCATCTAAAAACTAAAAGAATCAGCAATGAATGAATTCTTGACACAGAAGAAATGCTCAAATGAACAGATATTGAAAAAAAATTGACGCATAGTCTGAAGTCCCATGTACACTCTCAGATTGTTCAGAAGCATCCTTTGGAACTTCGAAATACTTCACTGTTCTGAAAAATTGGACAGGATGTCAAATTTATGATTTTGGGATACAAGTGTTATTTTCTGCTCAATTCTTCAACTGCTGTGTTATCAAAACGGATGTTTCTACTTGAACACACACACACTGCAAAGAAAGGAAGTCTAACCAAAGGAACATGTGCTAAGCAGTGTCATTTTTCCAGAGATAATATGTCATAATTTATGAATAGTTCCTAGTCTATTTTCCAACCTTGGCCCCAGTAGTGACCTGTCAATTTGGCGCCGTAGTTTACTTGAGTTGATTTAAAGCAAAATGAGCACAACAAGCCCAGATCAACAATGTCAAGTTTCTTAAATTCTGAGTTTACAGTCAAAGCTAGTTATTGTGGATCTTCAGGTCCAACGTTCCAAAAACAAATTGTCAATTACCTCTTGCACAGTGCATCTAGTCCATGGAATTGACAGCTCCTTCAATGGCTTATCAACAGTTCTTTTAATTGCAGTTCAAGAACCCAGTGAAGTCTATTAAAATTAAGTACCACTTCGGTATGTAAAAGCAAGGTTGTTGACTTGTTATTAAAGAATAATTAGGTGGGACAAGATTAATTTGATCTAATATTTTGGTCAAAAGCTTTCCGGAAAGCCCTAGAAATATGTTATTAAAGAATAGTAAGAACTTATGATATCGAAGATCAGTACCTTTGAGAGAGCAATAAAACATGAACCCAGTGTGTGTTGAATGATCCATGTAATATGCAACTCCGGTGTCTAGTAGGATACATCATGTGTGGGTACAAGCCTCTGATTGGGCGCATTTTACACTGCTGATGGAAACTTTGCTCAGTGGCATTGCACGACTGGTGAATGTAGCAGTATATTATCCCCTGGTAAACAATTCTTCTGCCAACATTGCATATGTTTGATTACTTGGTCTGCAGTTCCTCTGCTCTAATTTGGATACCATGTCACGGCATATATCTGAATGACCGTTTCTTATCAGGCCATCAATAATTACTTTCCACACAATTTCATCAGGATTGTAGTCTTCCCATCTACAGTTTCCAAAAATTTCTTCAGCCATATGAGCTTGTCCTTCACTAATAAGCCCGCAAAGCAGGTGCTGATAGGACATCAGTTGTGGTACAAAACCACGACCAATCATGGAGCGAAGCAACGCCCATGCATCGGAATACTGTCTTGATTTGCATAAACACATAATGAGAGCAGTGTAGATGTCTTCATTCAAAGACAGATTATCATCTTTCATACGAGAAACCAATGATGTCACCTCTTTCGATCTTCCATCTTCAGAGAACCTCTCCAGAATTGCAGAATAAGTATCCGTGTTAGGCATAATATCATTCTTCTTCATTATCTCAAACAATTCGAAGATATCAGTAAGCTCGGTGGTCTTCCATACACCAGCTACATTCAAAGGCACGCCTTCTGCTAGCCTCCTTTGTAGAAGATGTCTAAGCAAGATCATATAAGTAAACTGGTTTGGCATAGAAGCAACATTTTTCATACGCTTCAAGATTGAGACTGCGCAATCTGTCTGTCCAATACTTGCATGCCCATCCATCAACGTGTTATACACAATTGTATCTGCAGTGACCGCACTTTTGTTCATCTCACTCACAACATTTTCTGCTTCAACGAGTCTTCCTTCACTGCAATAAGCACGCATAGATGTGGTATAAGTGACTGCATCAGGATTGCAACCCAGTGAAACCATCTGACCCCAGATTTTCGTGGCCAATCCATAGTTTCTCTCCTTGAATAGCTTGTCAATTACAATGGTATAGTTGACCGTCGTGAGCTTTACACTCTTTTTTAGCATCTCATCTATAAAGGACAAACCTTCTTGTGATCCCTTCATCTTGCATAGGTTTTCTATGAACGGACTGTATGTATAGGTATCCGGCGTGCAACCAGCTGAGACCATCTTTTCCAGTAATGACCATGCAACATCAACTTGATCACATTTGCATAACCCGTCTATCAATGAATTGAATGTCACCAAATTAGGTTTTATGCCTTTCCCTTCAAGGCTATCAAAAAGGGAGCAAGCTTGTTCGATTCTCCCATCCTTGCAGAGAGCATCCACCAACGCATTGTAAGTGTATATATCAGCAGCTAAACCATCTCCTTCCATCAAACGAAGTAGCCGGAAAGCATTCTCTATATGCCCATCAACACATTGGGCCCGAATTAACAAATTGTATGTCACAACATCTGGTTCTACTCCATGTGCTCTCATCTGATTCAACAAAGCCATTGCATTGTGCACCTTACCCTCCTTGCAGAACCCCCACACCAGTGCATTGTATGTCCACACGTTCGGCTTGCACCACCTCAACTTCATCGTCTCAAACACCCTTACCGCATCACTCATCCTCCCCTCCTTACAATACCCATTGACCACCGCGGTGCATGTAACAACAGATGGCACCAACCCTTTGTCAGACATCTCCTCCAGCATTTCCTCAGCCTCCACGACCCTTTGCCCCCTACACCATAAATCAATCACGGGCGCATAAGCGCCAGTACTTGGCCGCCACCCCAATTTCTTCATCCTCTGCAGCATCTGGAGCGCCTCCTCCCCCCGCCCTGCTTTACACAGCCCCTTCACCAAGACCGCATGTGTATGCATGTCAGATAGCTCCATCTTCCTGAACAAGTCCAATGCCTCATCAATCCTCCCCGTCTCGCATAACCCCTCAATCATTGCAGCATAGGATACCACGTCCCGCGGGAATCCTCTCAAAGGCATTTTATCGAACAGATCACGAGCAGCGTCGGTCTGCTGAGTGCGGGAGTACCCCACGATCAAGGAGTTGAATGTGTAGGCGTCGGGGTGCCAGCCAGAGAGAACCATGAGGCTGAGGTAGCGGAGGGCGCGGGGCAGGTCGGCTCTGCGGCAGAGGGAGCGGATGAGGATATTGTAGGTGACGCCCGTGGGGGCAGGCGGCGAGTGGAGGTGCATGTGAGCGAAGAGGCGGAGGATGAGCGGGGTGAGCGCGAAGCGGGAGAGGTGGGTGAGGAGAGAGCCGAAGGAGCGGTCGAAGAGGGGGCGGAGCGGGGGCGGGGAGAGGGAGTGGAGGCGGAAGAGGATGGGGAGGGAAAGGCTGAGAAGGTGGCGGGAGGGCGCCGCGGCGCGGGCGGTCGCGGCGGCGAGACGAACCGGGAGTGGGACGTCGGGCATCTGGGGGAGGGACGGAGCAAGGAGAGCAGGGAGATGCGGCAGGGAGGGGTGCAGGTACCAGTTCGGGGCGGAGAGGGCGGCGGAGAGGTGCGCCAGAAGCGCGGCGGGAGAGACCGAGGAGGTCGGCAGAGGTTGGGAAGCCGCCATGCGAGGTGTTTGCGCGGAGATGAAAGAGAAGGGGGCTGTGGACGCTGTGGCGGTGGCGGCGGTGAAGCCGGTGGCATATCAGAAGTCAGCAGCACACGACTACTCACGGCGCCGTCGCCATTGTTGGGATCTCATCTCATTCCCAGTGCGGTTTAATCTTTTCAGCCCGAAAGGTTAGTCGAGGCGAACAGGAGTTTTTTTTACGATAAATACTAGACCTACGAACGATTTTACAAAGCCTTACGTAACCTTCTAAAAACTAAATCTTCTCCCCCATTTTCAGTGGGGTGGGCCCCTTCATCCCCCACTTCTAATCCTAATCATCCACATCAGCATCCCCGCAAAATCCCTATGTAGCCTTTAGTATGTCTAGCATTACTCTTTCTTAGGCCAACTCCAACGGCGACCGTTTCCTTTCGCTTTGGTTTGTTTGTGTCCGTGAGGCCAAAATCCATGGCCCAACGCGCGGATGCAAACCCAAATTCGGTTTGCTCGATGTGTGTGGATTTTCGCTTTAAATTTGGGTCCGATTTGCATCCACACGAACACATTGTAAGGCGGTTACTTACAATGTCTTTCGACTTAGATCCTTACACGAACACGTTGTATTATGTGGACATATCATGTTAAAGCACGGCGGGAGCACACATTAATTTTAAGACCAACACAGTTGGCACAAAAAAACTAGACTTAATTTAAGCGTAATGTTCTTACGTAAGTTTTTGGTTATTACTGAGCTTATGACACTTCTAACCTATTGTATGCTTTGTTATCCAGCAGGCGGGACATCTTCTTCATCGAGGTGTACTATGTTGCAACTCTACTCGGGAGTGATTTTTTCGACCCGCAGTTCAGTATCTTCCCTGCCAAGTTGCATCTCAGTGATGACGAGACGCAAACGCTGACAGAACTAGTTCATGAGGAGATACGATCCTAGGGTCGGCCATGTTGCCCAACCCAAGTCTCAAGGTCCTTTTGATCCTCAGGAAATTCAAAGGAGATTTTGATCCTTAGGTCGGTCGCTCACACCCGACTTGGGGCTACTGCATCCCGCGTTTTTTCCTATAAGTATGTTACCAAGCAAGAATTCGATCCACGGGTCCATTTGGCGAATCGACCTGAGTCTCAAGGTGAAAGATCGAGAAGATAGGTCTAGAGGGGGGTGAATAGACACTTTTTTTCGAGAGTACGCCAATGGCGTACCATATCTTTATAGAAGGTAGAGAAGACATTTACAAGAACTTGCAGAGGATGCGGACATCCGCGCAAGTTTAGAAACACACCACACCAACACCTAACACTATGAACCTACTCTCTCACAAAACGATTTAATCCTCCTACACCAACACCTGCTCTTTTCCAGTCGGATATTTCATTCAAGATGATGATCTTCAGTTCTTGTGCTGTCTTGACTTGTTGCATCCTATTGAACACCCTCGCGTTTCGTTGCTTCCATAGCGCCCAAGTCACCGCCAAAGTGAAGGTGTCGAACCCTCTTTTATCCGCTCGATGGAAGTTAGCTCTCTCCATCAACCACCACTCCAGGAGTGTATCCTGATGGATTGGCCTCCTTACGTTTAGTTGTAGGTAGTCAAGGCACCCGTCCCAAACCTCTCGAGCATACACACATTGAATGAGCATGTGCTCGACGTTATCCTCGTCCTGCAGACATGTATAGCAAGTAGAAGGATGATCTTGTAACCCATGCCTCGCGCGCCGATCCGAGGTCCATAGCCGGTGCTGAGCGGCCAGCCACGCAAAAAGCTTGCACTTAAGCGGTGCTCAGCTCCTCCAGATACATGCATTAAAGGGTGCCCGTTCCATTCCCATGCACAACCCCCGGTAAGTGGATTTGGCAGTATAAACACCCGAAGCGTCGCTTGGCCATGTAAACATATCCACTAAGCTTTCATCACGTGGGACAGAGAGTATGGCATGGTGGAGCTGCATAAGTTGTATGTGTGTTGTGAATGAGAGCTCGCCCACCACATCCTGTGTCCAACTCTCATCGGTCATAGCCTGCCTCACCGTTCTATGGTTCCTCGTGCGTGTGTCCACGCAACAGTAGATCAACGGCGCTATATCCTTGATCGCAAAGTCGTGGATCCATCTGTCTCTCCAGAATAAGACCTTGCTGCCCTCTCCCACAGTAATACCCACTAGGTTGTCAAAGACTTGTCTGGCTTCCTTATCTTCTATCATTTGAATACCTTGCCAAGGCCTGGATGGGTCCGTTCTCCACAGCCATTCCCATCTAACCCGAAGTGACAATGCCTGCAACTTCAGATTTTTTACGCCCAGTCCACCGAAGCAAGTAGGCCTGCATATGGTGTTCCACGCAACAAGACACTGCCCACAGTTCACTTTGTCCTTCCCCGCCCAGAAGAAGGCCCTCATCCACTTGTCCAGTTCCTCAAACACCCATGCAGGGGCGTCCATGACCATGAAGTGGTGGATCGGTTTAGGTGCGATGACTGATTTGACCAAGATGAGGCGCCCCGGCTTTTGAATAAGACCCATCTGACACGCTGGGATGAAGCGCTTCGCGCTGTCCAGCATGGGCTGCCATTCTGCTCTAGTTAGCTGCCTTATCGCAAGTTGCAAGCCCAAATACCTACATGGGAACTCTCCAATGTTGCAGTTGAGCATGGCCGCTACTCTTTGCTGCTCACTCGCTCCTCCACGGATGATGATAGCCGATGACTTGTTATAGTTCACTCTCAAGCCCGATGCATTCCCAAAGATCGATATCACATTCCGGACACAGTCAAGATTGCCCTCTGTCGGCTTGACAAACAGTGCTACATCATCTGCATAGACCGAGAGGCGTTGCGTAGCTGAAATGTCATTGAAAGAACTTAGAACTCCCTCCTCAGCTGCCTTGGCTAGAGTCTTGGTCAACGCGTCCATAGCAATCACAAAAAGTAGCGGGTGATAACCCACAAGTATAGGGGATCGCAACAGTTTTCGAGGGTAGAGTATTCAACCCAAATTTATTGATTCGACACAAGGGGAGCCAAAGAATATTCGCAAGTATTAGCAGTTGAGTTGTCAATTCAACCACACTTGGAGACTAAATATCTGCAGCAGAGTGATCAGTAGCACAGTAGTATGATAGTTTGATAGCAGTAGCAATGATAGTAACAGTAGCAGTAACGGTAACAGCAATAGTAGCAGCAATTGTAACAGCAGTAGCAACAGTAGTAACTTAGCAAGAACAATATGTGAAAAGCTCGTAGGCATTGGATCGGTGATATTCGTTGGATAACATTCATCATGTAACAGTCATAACCTAGGGCGACACAGAACTAGCTCCAATTCATCAATGTAATGTAGGCATGTATTCCGTATATAGTCATACGTGCTTGCGATAAGAACTTGCATGACATCTTTTGTCCTACCCTCCCGTGGCAGCGGGGTCCATAAGGAAACTAAGGGATATTAAGGCCTCCTTTTAATAGAGAACCGGAACAAAGCATTAACACTTAGTGAATACATGAACTCCTCAAACTACGGCAATCACCGGAAAGAATCCCAATTACTGTCACCTTGGGGTATGCGGATCATAACACATAGCAGGTGCATATAACTTGCAAGATCGGATCAAGAACACAAATATATTGATGAAAACATAAAGGGTTTAGATCTGGAATCATGGCACTCGGGCCCTAGTGACAAGCATTAAGCATAGCAAAGTCATAGCAACATCAATCTCAGAACATAGTGGATACTAGGGATCAAGCCCTAACAAAACTAACTCGATTACATGATAAATCTCATCCAACTCATCACCGTCCAGCAAGCCTACGAAGGAATTACTCACTCCCGGCGGTGAGAATCATGAAATTGGTGATGAAGGATGGTTGATGATGACGATGCCGGAAGATCCCCCTCTCCGGAGCCCTGAACAGACTCCAGATCTGGCCTCCCGATGAAGAACAGGAGGTGGCGGCAGCTCCGTATCGTGAAACACAATAAAACTTCCTCTCCTATTTTTTTCTCTGGAAAACTGAATTTATAGCGTTGGAATTAGGTCAGACGGAGCCACGTGGGCCCCACGAGGTACCAGGGCGCGCCTGGAGGGGCGTGGCACGCCCTGGTGCCTCGTGGGCACTGGGTGGCCCCCCTCCAGTAGTTCTTGTTGCCAATATTTTTTATATATTCCATAAAAAATCTCCAAAAAGTTTCATCCAATTCCAAGAACTTTGATTTTCTGCACAAAAACAACACCATGGCAATTCTGCTGAAAACAGCGTCAGTCCGGGTTAGTTCCATTCAAATCATGCAAATTAGGGGCCAAAACAAGAGCAAAAGTGTTTGGAAAAGTAGATACGACGGAGACGTATCAACTCCCCCAAGCTTAACTCATTGCTTGTCCTCAAGCAATTCAGTTGACAAACTGAAAGTGATAAAGAAAAACTTTTACAAACTCTTTTGTTCTTGTATCTATATATATGCTTAAACAGTAACCAAGTTTTCAGCAAAGATTATAACTAACCATGCAAATGATAACTCTTAGAAATTATATTCACTCATATCAATGGCATAATCAACTAGCGAGCAATAATAAGATATCTCAAATGCCAACACTTTGTCAAAACAATCATGATATAATATGACAACATGGTATCTCGCTAGCCCTTTCTGAGACCGCAAAACATAAATGCAGAGCACCTCCAAAGTTCAAGCAACGACTAAACATTGTAATTCATGGTAGCAGAGATCCAGTCATGATGCACACAACATTAACTATACACGATGCATGAGAATGACAATAGTGCTCTCAGGTCTGGTGCTTGTTTGAGAAGGTGATGACTCAACAATAAAAGTAAAATAACATAAAAGTAAATAGATAGGCCCTTCGCAGAGGGAAGCATGGATTTGCAGAGGTGCCAGAGCTCGAAGCTTAAATCAGAGATAAATAAAATTTTGGGAGGTATGCCTTTCCTGTCAATGTCACGACCGAGAGTTTTCAATATCTTCCATGCTAAACACATTAGCGGCGGTTCCCAAGCGGTAAAGTAAAGTTTACTCCCCCTCCACCAACAATCACAAGCTATGGCTAGCCGAATCGTCGGGTGCCCTCCATACCAACAACTTTCCGGGGGAGTTTGTTTTATTGTTTTGCATTTTTTATGATGGGACTGGGCATCCCGATTACCAGCCCCTCTCGTGCAAGGACAAGTGAGTAAACACTCGTCATGAGAATAACCCGCTTAGCATGGAAGATACTGACCGCCCCCTGTCGCTCCATGAGCGGTACGGGCACACAAAACAGATGTTCATTTGAATATTTAGAGGTGGCACATGCAAATTTACTTAGAACGGCAGAGTAATACCGCATATAGGTAGATATAGTGGACTCATCTGGAATAACTTTGGTTTAAGGGTTTTGATGCACAAGCAGTATTCCCGCTTAGTACAGGCGAAGGCTAGCAAATAGGTTGAGAAGCGACCAGCTAGAGAGCGAAAACGGTCATAATCATGCATTATGAATAATCAACATTGAATACTAGAATGAGTAGGATATAAACACCATGAACATAAATATCATGAAGGCTATGTTGGTTTTGAATCAACTACATGCGTGAACATGTGCCAAGTCAAGCCACTTGAAACATTCAGAGGAGGATACCATATCATCATACTACATCACAATCATTTTAATGCATGTTGACACTCAAAATAAATCATTATCCACTCCTAGCTACTTAAGCATGGCATGAGCAACTATAATCTCTAATTGTCATCATAAACATGTTTAATCATAACATGCTGAATCATGGATACTGAGTTAAACATATTTACAAAAACAAAGAACAACTTGAGTTCATATCCGCTTTTCCTTGCCACAGTCACTTCATCAAATCATCGTCATTATTGCCTTTCACTTGCACGACCGAATGATATGAAAATAAAAATAGTGCAAGTGTGCCATGGACTAAGTTGGAATCTGCAAGCATTTTATTCAAAGGAGAAGACAAGGTAAAATGGGCTCTTTGTTAGATCAACAATAACGCCTATGAGAGCCACTCAACATTTTCATCGTGGTCTTCTCCTTACAATGACTCAACAAAAGAAAAGAAGAGAATTTCAAAGAAACACGCTGAAATATTTTTGGAGTTTTTAGTTTTCTGAAGAAAGCAAAAAGAAGAAAACAAAAAATGAGAAAAGAAAACTATTTACACGGGAGAGCTCCCAACAAGCAAAAGAAGAAATGGGAAATCTTTTTGGGTTTTCTTTTAATTTTACCACTAACTAAACTAGCAATAAAAACCGAAAAGAAACGAGAAATGTTTTTGGATTTTCTCAAAGTTTTTCAAACACACAAGAAAGCAAGAAAATAAAACTAGCATGGATTATACAATGAAAAAGTATGAACACCGACAACTGGAATGAAATGTGTGAACATGAATGTAATGTCGGTGAGAAATACGTACTCCCCCAAGCTTAGGCTTTTGCCTAGCTTGGTCTACGGCCATCCGTAGTAGCCATCCGGTCCCATATGAAACTCCTGAGGAGGCGGCACGCGGGCGTCCCAATCCTGGGGCTCCTCCTCTGCTGCCGCCAAGGCGTTCCGGTAAGCGACGATGTCCAGTGGCATCACGATATATCCGTTCCTGGCATGAGAATCAAACAAAGTAGGTGCAGGCAACGGAATAATATCACGAGTATCCTCACTAAAAACCAAGTTATAACGAATGTTGTGAGGGGGCTCGGGATCATCAATAAAGTGGTGGTCCTTCATGGACTGGTGATCTAAGTAGACTCTGGGCAACCGGTAATCATGAGGGCATATGTTAACATTAAAACGTCTCGCTAAGCGAGTAGCATAAATACCACCATGGATTTTACCCCTAGTCCTATTAGTGTGCAAGCGGCGTGCAACGATAGCTCCAAGGCTATAGGTATGATCATTATGCAGTGCACGGCGTAAAATAGCCCAGTCAGGTGTAGCTAGCGCACTACCTTGTTCCCTAGCAAGCAAGCATTTCCCTAGAAATAAAGCGAAGTAGTGAACAGAGGGAAACTGCAAGCTAGTGGCTCGGGCTTTCGACACGCCCCTTTCCTCTCCCACAGTAAGAGTGCGGAGGATACCCTCAAACTCCTCCGGTCGAGGCTCTCTGATTTCCCCCTCAGAGGGAATCAAACATATCTCACAAAATTCAGCTAAAGGTATCTGATGATGCTCAGCATATAGATCAAAGCGCACCTCAGGGGGTTCGAGCCTATTCAGAAAATGAAAGTTTTGCACAAAGGAATTTGTAAGGATGTGGTATTGGTCACACTCATCTGTGAGGAAGTCGGTCAATCCGGCATTTGCAACGAATTGCGCGAACTCATGGTAGAATCCGGCTTAGTTCATGAAGGCATCGTGCAGCCATTCGCACGGCCGGACCTCCGTCCCACGCGGAATGTTGAGGTCACTGTCCGAGGACTCCCCAAGGACTCCCTTGGCGTTCCGCTTCGAGGAATTCCTCCGGAGGAAATTCATTTCCCATGAACAAATTTCTGAAAATTTTGGGTCACAAAATGATATCAATAAAACTTCACAAGATTGATAGCAACTACTCATATGGATGTCTAGAGGCTATATCAAGCATTCAAACTACTTGGAACTCAAAGAATTCAATATGCAAGCTCATTTTCAGTAGCACCAACAGTAGCTAATTATGCAAAATATAATCCACTAAAACAAAAACTAATTGGAGCAATGGAGGAGTCACATACCAAGGAGCAATCTCCCAAAACAGTTTCGGAAATGGAGCTCCGAGCAAAGAGATCGAAAATTTCAGTTTTGTGAGCAAGAACATGAGAGAGAGAGAGCTACCAGGAATTTTTGCTAGAGATAAGAGACGAAGTGAGCTAAAGGGATAAGTGAGGAGGTCCCTGTGGGGCCCACGAGGTACCACGGCGTGCCAGGGGGGTTGGCGCGCCCTAGTGCCTCGTGGGCACCTGGGGCACCCCCCCTGGTATGATTTTTATGCCAAAAATTCTTAAATATTCAATAAAAATTCATGTGAAAATTTCAACTCATTCTGAGCACTTTTATTTCTGTGCACTTTTTTATTGCACGGATAATTCAGAAAACAGGGTAATCATGGCATTTTATTTTATTTAACTAAAAATAACAGAAAACAAAAGGTGGGTACAGAAGGTTGTGCTTACTAAATTCATCGACCACATGCCTCTCAAAAAGAATCCATTAATAAGGTTGATCAGGTCTTATTAACAAACCATTTCCGAGTGACATGAAACCGAAGAACTTTCGTATAACACTAAGTTACCTCAACGGGGATATGCATCTCCCCAACAATAAGAGTTTCATATCTCTTTTTAACAGTAGGAAGAGGAATTTGAAAACTTCCAATAGTAATTGTCGGAGTCTTTTCAATAATATGAATACCATTTACTTGAAATTGTTTCTTCGGAAAGTGCACCGTATGTTCATTACCATTGATATGAAAAGTGACCTTGCTTTTGTTGCAATCAATAATAGCCCCTGCAGTATTCAAAAAGGGTCTACCAAGGATAATTGACATGTTGTCATCCTCGGGCATATGAAATATAACAAAGTCTGTTAGAATAGTGACATTTGCAACTACAACGGGCACTCCTCACAAACACCGATAGGTATGGTAGTTGATTTGTCAGTCATTTGCAATGATATTTCAGTGGGAGTGAGTTTATTCAAATCAAGTCTTTTGTATAAAGAGAAAGGCATAACACTAACACCGGCTCCTAGATCACACAAAGCAGTTTTGACATAATTTCTTTTAATGGAGCATGGTATAGTTGGTATTCCTGGATCTCCTAGTTTCTTAGGTACTCCATCCTTAAAAGAATAATTTGCAATCATGGTGGAAATTTCAGCTTCAGGTATCTTTCTTTTATTTGTGACAATGTCTTTCATATATTTAGCATAGGGAGGCATCTTTATAATACCAGTCAAACGAGTACGCAAAAAGACTGGCCTAAGCATTTCAGCAAAGCGTTCAAATTTTTCCTCATCTTTTTTCTTAGATGGTTTAGGAGGAAAGGGCATGGGTTTTTGAACCCATGGTTCTCTTTCTTTACCATGTTTTCTGGCTACGAAATCTCTTTTATCATAACGTTTATTTTCAGAAGGTGGGTTATCAAGATCAACAACAGGTTCTATCTCAACATCATTATCAGGTTCTTTATCATTATCTGGTTGGGTATCCACATGAGCATCATCATTATTATTATTATCGAGTGGTTGTTCATTACCAGATTGTGTTTCAACATCAGAAATAGAAACATCATTACTATCCTCCAAGGGTTTTTCTACCTCGGGTTGACTAGAAGTATGCAAAGTCCTATCATTTTTCTTCTTCTTTTTCTTTTTAGATGGACTAGGTGCATTATCATTAATTCTTTGAGAGTCTTGTTCAATTCTTTTTGGGTGACCTTCAGGATAAAGTGGCTCCCGAGTCATTCTACCTCCTCTAGTCATTACTCTAACAGCATGATTATTCATATTGTTATTCATTTCATTGATCAATTCACTTTGAGATTTAGCAACTTGTTCTAATTGAGTTTGAACCATAGATGCATGTTTACTCACACCTTTAACATCATTAGCAATTCTAAATAACAAGTCACTCAAGCGATCAATCATATAGGAATTTCGTTTCAATTGTTTCATCACATTTGCATTGAAATGATCTTGCTTAATAATATAATTGTCAAATTCATACAAGCATTGACTAGGAGGTTTGTTATAAGGAATATCACTTTCATCAAACTTTTTAAGAGAATTTACCTCTACTACCTATGACGGTGTATCAAGACCATGTATTTCTTCAATAGGCGGTAAATTCTTAACATCCTCAGCTTTAATGCCTTTTTCTTTCTGGCATTTCTTTGCTTCTTGCATATCTTCGGGACTGAGATATAAGATACTCCTCTTCTTCAGAGTGGGTTTAGGCGGTGGTTCAGGAAGTGTCCAATCATTATCATTCTTCAATATATTATTCAATAATTCCTCAGCTTGCTCAACAGTCCGTTCCCTGAAAACACAACTCGCACAACTATCTAGGTAGTCCCTAGAAGAATCGGTTAGTTCATTATAGAAGATATCAAGTATTTCATTTTTCTTGAGAGAATGATCAGGCAAAGCATTAAGTAATTGGAGAAGCCTCCCCCAAGCTTGTGGGAGACTCTCTTCTTTAATTTGCTCAAAATTAAATATTTCCTGTAAAGCAGCTTGTTTTTTATGAGCAGGGAGATATTTTTCAGAGAAGTAATGGATCATATCCTGGGGGCTACGCACACATCCAGGAGCAAGAGTATTATACCATTCTTTAGCATCACCCTTTAATGAGAAAGGAAACAACTTAAGAATATAGTAGTGGTGAGTTTTTTCCTCATGAGTAAATAGGGTGGCTATATCATTTAATTTAGTGAGATGTGCCACAACGGTTTCAGTTTCATATCCATGGAAAGGATCAGATTCAACCAACTTAATCAACTCAGGATCAACAGAGAATTCGTAATCCTCATCAGAAACAAATATGGGAGAAGTAGCAAACTTAGGATCGTATTTCATTTTCTCCCTCGTAGATTTTTCTTTCATATCAGCAATCAATTTTATAACTTCATATCTATCGTTACAAGCAAGGATGGCTCTAGCTGTCTCCCTATCAAAGCATTGTTCATTAGGTGTTTCAACTCTAGTAGGAGAGCTAAGTATAATAGGTGAATCATAATTCTCAAGAGTTTCAGCATTTTCAATTTCTTTAGCTTTAGCAATTTGTTCAGTAAGAAATTCACCAAGTGGCACAACATTCTCAAGCATAGTACTAGCATCATCATGAGTATCATTCATAGCAGAAGTGGTATCATCAATAACTTGCGACATAGCAGAATTAATAGCATGTGGTGGTGTTGCAAGTTTACTCAAAACAGAAAGTGAATCAAGTGCAGAGCTAGATGGCAGTTCCTTACCTCCCCTCGTCTTAGAGGGAACGATCTTGGTCCTAGTGTCTTTCAGATTCTTCATAGTGATCAACAGATATAAATCCCAAGTGACTTCACAAATAAAGATATGCTCCCCGGCAATGGCACCAGAAAAAGGTCTTGATAACCCACAAGTATAGGGGATCGCAACAGTTTTCGAGGGTAGAGTATTCAACCCAAATTTATTAATTCGACACAAGGGGAGCCAAAGAATATTCGCAAGTATTAGCAGTTCGGTTGTCAATTCAATCACACCTGGAGACTAAATATCTGCAGCAGAGTGATCAGTAGCACAGTAGTATGATAGTTTGATAGCAGTAGCAATGATAGTAACAGTAGCAGTAACGGTAACAGCAGTAGTAGCAGCAATTGTAACAGTAGTAGCAACAGTAGTAACTTAGCAAGAACAATATGTGAAAAGCTCGTAGGCATTGGATCGGTGATATTCGTTGGATAACATTCATCATGTAACAGTCATAACCTAGGGCGACACAGAACTAGCTCCAATTCATCAATGTAATGTAGGCATGTATTCCGTATATAGTCATACGTGCTTGCGATAAGAACTTGCATGAAATCTTTTGTCCTACCCTCCCATGGCAGCGGGGTCCATAAGTAAACTAAGGGATATTAAGGCCTCCTTTTAATAAAGAACTGGAACAAAGCATTAACACTTAGTGAATACATGAACTCCACAAACTACGGCAATCACCGGAAAGAATCCCAATTATTGTCACCTTGGGGTATGCGGATCATAACACATAGCAGGTGCGTATAACTTGCAAGATCGGATCAAGAACACAAATATATTGATGAAAACATAAAGGGTTCAGATCTGGAATCATGGCACTCGGGCCCTAGTGACAAGCATTAAGCATAACAAAGTCATAGCAACATCAATCTCAGAACATAGTGGATACTAGGGATCAAGCCCTAACAAAACTAACTCGATTACATGATAAATCTCATCCAACTCATCACTATCCAGCAAGCCTACGAAGGAATTACTCACTCCCGGCGGTGAGCATCATGAAATTGGTGATGAAGGATGGTTGATGATGACGATGCCGGAAGATCCCCCTCTCCGGAGCCCTGAACGGACTCCAGATCTGGCCTCCCGATGAAGAACAGGAGGTGGCGGCGGCTTCATATCGTGAAACGCAATAAAACTTCCTTTCCTATTTTTCTCTCTAGAAAACTGAATTTATAGCGTTGGAATTAGGTCAGACGGAGCCACGTGGGCCCCATGAGGTACCAGGGCGCGCCTGGGGGGGTGGCGCGCCCTGGTGCCTCATGGGCACTGGGTGGCCCCCCTCCAGTAGTTCTTGATGCCAATATTTTTTTTATATTCCATAAAAAATCTCCAAAAAGTTTCATCCAATTCCAAGAACATTGATTTTCTGCACAAAAATAACACCATGGCAATTCTGCTGAAAACAGCATCAGTCCGGGTTAGTTCCATTCAAATCATGCAAATTAGGGGCCAAAACAAGAGCAAAAGTGTTTGGAAAAGTAGGTACGACGGAGACGTGTCAGCGGGGAAACCGGATCTCCTTATCTTAATCCTTTGGCATGGCCAAAACTCCTTCCAGGCACTCCATTCACCACCACTCTTGTGGTCGCAGTCCTCAACAAGATGGATATCCATGACATCCATTTACTCCCAAAGCCTTTACTACGCATGATCTCAAATAAGAAAGGGCATGCAAGCGAATCAAAAGCCCGCGAAATGTCCAATTTGAGGAACACTCCTTTCTCTTTTCGTGCATGAATCTTCCTAGCAATCTGCCGAACTAGCATGAAGTTATCATGCAAGTTCCTCCCATGAATGAAAGCCGATTGGTTAGCTTCCACAATATACTGCATCCTCCTTCTAGCTCGGATAGCCAACGTTTTCGCGAAGAGTTTGGCGGCACTATGTGTGAGACTAATGGGGCGGTAGTCTCCAATCTCCTCCGCATCTGATTTCTTGGGTATCAGTACGATGTGTGCTTTATTGAGCTTTCCAAAACCTCTTCCGTCCTCCACATACAATTTGAGCATGAACGCCATAATGTCATGCTTAATTATCGGCCAAGCACGCTGATAGAACGCCCCTATAAACCCGTCCGGACCAGGTGCGCGATCAGCCGGCATTTCTTTGATGGTGTTCCACACCTCCTCCTTTGTGAAGATCATCTCGAGCTCAGATAGATCACATGCTTCCATGCCAATGAAGGCCATATCCAAGTCTGTTTCCCTCACAGCAGCGGTACCCAAGAGCTGCTCATAAGCATCAGCAAAGATCTCCTCTTTTTTAGATTGCTCTATAACAATTTCACCCTTGTGCATAATATGTGGTATGAAGTTTTTTGATCTGCGGCCATTCGCCACTGCTTGAAACAACTTGGTATTAGCGTCTCCTTCACGGACCCATCTCAGTCTTGAACGCTGTCTCTCAATAGTCCGTTCCAGTGATGCAAGGCCTAGTAAGGCCAGCTTAAGCGACCGCCTCAGCCACAATTCTTCAGGTGTAATCAGACGCAGCTATTGTGCTCTATCCATCTTTTTGATAACATAATTTGCCACCGCCATTTGTATCTTGATGTTTCTGGTTTTACGCTGTCCCCAAGCCTGCAAGGCCATGGCCGTATTTCGCAGCAGAGCATCTAGCCATTTGAATGGGTCGACGATCGCTTGGTCGCAGACCCAAGCATCTCTCACCACTTGCTCAAAACCTTCAAGCTTCATCCAATAAATATCGAAACGGAATCTCCTCTTGGGGCAAAATGACACTGACGTGGATAGGTGCAGCGGCACGTGATCCGACACGTTGGTAGACAATGCCTGTAGTAGATGATCTGGGAAAGCAAGTTCCCAATCCACAGACACAAGCACGCGATCAATCTTGGTCATTACCGGGTTATCACGCTCATTCGTCCATGTAAATCTTCTTCCGTGCATGTATAGCTCCTTGAGATCGTTATCATCAATGAAGTCCCTAAACTTGCCCATGATATGCATGTTCAGATTGTTATTATTCTTCTCCACTGCTCTAAGGATCATGTTAAAATCTCCTAGCACCATCCAAGGCCCGGGGCAGGCCACACGTCTCAGTTGCAGGTCCAACAAGAATTGCCTCTTAAGGCCATCACCTTGCGGCCCATACACCGCGGTGATCCACTAAGACGAGCCGTTTTTATTGTGTACTTTCCCCGTGAGAAAGTTAGTGTCATTAACGATGTTATCCACCTCCATGATCGTGATATCCCAAGCTAATAAAATGCCACCTCTAGTATCACACGCCAGCAAATAAGCATAACCATCCAGAGATGGTCCAATGCATTGCATAAGTAGGAATTGATCAATTACATCTAACTTAGTTTCTTGTAGACACACTAGGTTAACTCTGGCCGCGATCACAAACTCTCTCACCGCCTTCCTCTTCGCTGGATTGTTGAGACCCCTAACATTCCAGCACATCACTTGTGGGTTTAGATCCATAATCAATGGTTTTGTCACCCACCACCACGGCTAGGACTAAGCCGCGCTGACCACCGTGCACTTGTTAACTCCAAGTTCCCCTCGTGGAGGCATCACCTTGCCAAACAGTGCAACAATCACTTTCACATGTTGATCCCTAAGCGGAGAATCAAACAGTTCCTGGAGCTCCGTCACCGTGTCATCATCCACTTCCATGTCCGCAGGTACCAAGCCAAGAGCCTTCATGAGCACATTTTCCGCCTGAGTAACTTTGCTATTCTTGCTCTCCGGTGCCCTCTTGGACCCGCGAGTAGTTCGGCAAGGCGTGTAAGGTTCCGCTTCAGGTCTCAGTGAGGATGCTTGGACTTCTTTGAGTAGAGGCGGGGCAAGTTTCTTCACCAAATTGGAACAGAACCACTTCATTTTCTCGAATGCTTCCACCTTCGGCCCTGTCATGCCACCGAGGTCTATAGTCTGTACGATCTGCATGCCACTGTCCGCTCCAGGTGGGTGCTCTTCAGTAACAGATGGCTCCCTCCGATGCAGATCCATCATGGGGGTGTTCGTGGCCATCGTGCTCGACGTGCATGCTGCATGTGCATGATTCCCATCAGAGTGGCCCACCAGCATCTCTATTCTCTGTCCTCCACCATCGCACATCTCCCTCGAGTTCCCATTGGCGTGCGGACTCCTGGGCAGATCCGTCAATTTGTCCATATCCTCAGCACGCGCCAAACCAGAGTCCCCACCCTCCGCATTTTCCATCCCAGCCATTGGCTCAGCCACTTTGTCCTCATTCACAACACGCGCCTCAATGCACTCTCCCTCCACATCCTCACCTACCAGCCCATTTGTGTGTTTCCTGCGTCAATTTTCAGGTCGGTCCCCGTCCACCACCTGCACCGGATCTTCTGTGGTGCTTCCCGGTGCAGTCTCCTACTCCTTATCCGCCTTGGGATCCGAATCTGCCTGCCCAACATCTGGAGTTGGCTCCACCCCTCCCAGTTCCACTTGCTCAATTGTTTGGTCATCATCCCCCCTTTGCTCCGAGTGGGACGTGCCTTGGCCAGCTATCCTTGGCGCAGCATCGATGCAAAGGCCCCCCCCCCTGTGTGGTCACCAGTGGCGCGGTATCCACCCCAGGAACCGAGTTTCCGGCGCGTTGCAGATTCAAAATTTGAATCGGCTCTGCCAAAGGCCTATCCACTGGCAGCACAGGTCCACCAATCCGGTCAAAAGCTGATACCCTCATTGTCAGCCTATCCTGAATACGTGTTGCGGGCCCCATGCTTGGACGCGCTGAGACGGTCACCATCTGCGGAATCCGCCAATCGGCCTTTGCCTGCTGCTTGTCCCTACCACCTCCGGCCAAGTTTCTGCCGCCACCGGTGCCGCCGCTGCCATGCCCATTTGCGTTATCACCTCGCCGATCCCGAACTCCAAACTGCCACTCAAAATTTCTCTTGGTGCCGCCACGCCCCATGCTGTGGTCAGACTTCGATAGCCCGCTCTGTCCGCTGTCAGACGATCCACCAAGAAACCATGGCTCATCACCGTCCGGGAATGTAGTGATGGAATCAAGGTGGATGAGAACCTTGTATTGGAGCGTCTTTGGCTGAAACATCTGCATCTGCTCTTCCGGTTCAGGAATTGCAAGCCAGCGGCGAGTGGGAATAGCCTCCGGGTCTGCCGTCCATGCCGTGAGCAAGAATGAAGCCATGTTGGCATGCGATGAGGTTGTCGGCGCTACCGAGTCGATGATACACGCGCCGCCCAACAGGCTCTCAACCACCTCCAACTCCCATGCATGCGGAGGGATCCCTTCAATCACCAGGCTCACCTTGATTCTCATGGCCGCAAACACTGCTTGTGACTGCCACATCCATTGCCGGAACGACAGCCGAACACCTTGAAACTCCAGGACCAGTTGCGCCCCAACCCTGTTCCGATCCTCTGGTCTGGCGAACACGACGATGAAATCCTTCGGTCTGAACCGATGCACGGAGACCCGGTCTGCCGAAATCTTGAGCCTTTCCTTCAGAGCATTGAGCATGAACTCCGGTGAGACCTTCGATTGGTTTCCCCCAACGAACACCACCATGGCATGCTGAAAACACCTCTCTAGCTCATCCATCGACCTGGACCTCCTAACCACACACAGCTCCTCCGGGCTCATCTCCAAGTCCGACGCCATCTCCAGACGCGGCCAGATCAGAGGGACCGTAGCAATGGAGGGCGGGGGCGGCGGCGGTGGTGGATCTTGGCGAGGCACGGCCTGCCGCGACGGACCCGCACCGCAACCACCAGCTGCCTGATCAGTCCGCCTTGCCACCTTGGCCACCGCAGCCCGCCGGAGCTCCTTCGACGACGACGGGCTACACGGTCTCTTGTAGTCCTTGGCCTCGTGCCCGGGCAATCCGTAGCGGATGCAGACGACTTTGTTCGTACAGTCCCGCCGGAAGTGCCCCTTCTCTAGGCACTTGAAGCATTTGTCACGCATCTCCGGTGAGATCTCCCTTCGGGCAGGGGAGGGGGGCCGTGGCGCCACCTCCGACTGCCCTACGCCATTCCTGCGTTTCCATAGGATCTTCTGCGAGGGTGGGGCTTCCTGCCACGGGATGAGCCGCCTGCAGGACTCCGCCTCCGTCCCCACCGCCTCTTGCGCCGCCACTGCTGCGTCAGCCGCTGACCTCTCCGATGCTAAAGAGATGCCCAGGCCGGAAACGACCGGCCGCTCGTGACCCAGGAGAAACGAGGAGGTGACGGAGCGTGGGCTGTCCACCATGGCTCAGCAGGGGAGGGGGGAAGGAGGGAGGAGGGTGGCCGCCGCAGCCGGAGTGGTGGGCGGCTCGAGATGTGGACGCCGGTGTTGGAGTGATGCGTGGAGGGAGAGGGCGGCGCGCACGGAGCGGAGAGCACATGGAGCGGGGAAAGAAACACTCGAGAGAGACAGAATTCACCCGCGTCGAAGTTGTAGCGGGCCACGCCGTAGCGGCTCGCCGTCGTGGGGTCCTGGTGAATAGACACTTAACAAGGCAAAGGTGCAGTTTTTAGTTTTCTTGACAATTAGGTAGATTTTGGCACTAGTTAAGTTGCAACCAATACTTTCTACACATGCATATCTAGAGATAGGACAACGGAAATAGTACAACATGCAAGTGTGTGGAAAGTAAGGGGGTAGAGATAGGAAGATCAAACGCAGTAGGCGATCTCCTTGCCTTTACAAACTCATTGGTTCAACTCCACATGATCTTGGAGGCTCCCAAGTGACACCTAACCAATCTAGGAAACACCACTCTCCTAAAGGTAATAGATGTTGTTGTTGATGATGAACTCCTTGCTCTTGTGCTTCAAAAGATAGTCTCCTCAACACTCAATCACTCTCTCACAAATTTGGCTTGGGTAGGAGAAGGATTGGAGTGGAAAGCAACTTGGGGAGGCTAGAAATCAAGGTTCAAATGGTTGGATTTGAATGCCTTGATCTCAACACAAGTGTAGGTGGTTCTCTCTCAGAAAATGAATGGTGGAAGTGTAGTTTCGTTCTGATGGCTCTCTTGGAGAGTGAGTGGTGGTGGAGGGGTATAAATAGGCAGCACCAAAAATCCAACCGTTACAAACTTTTAGCATAACTCGGTGACACCGAAACAGAATCTCGGTGAGACCGGCCTGTGTAAAAGATTCGAACGTTAGGCTTTTCGGTGAGACCGATCAAATCAACTCGGAAGGACTGATTTGCGATGACCTAAGCAAAACCTTGTTTTGGTAGTTCTGATCAATTCAACACGGTGATTCCAAAGTGAAATCGACTGGGTACAGAAACTTGGTCACTGCACTTCGGTGGGACCGAATGTCATCTCGGTTCTACCGAGTTTCTAGGGTTTGGCAGTGGCACTGTCTAGGTTCAACTCGGTGGGTCCGGATGTGTAGATTTCGGTGGGACCGAGTTTGATAGTTAGGGTTTGGACAGATTTGAATGTGGTAAAGTGGCTGAGGGTTTTGGAGCAATATCTTCAAGCACTCGAGCAATTAAGTCGGGATCAAAACCTCATCCCCTTTTAATAGTATTGGCTTTCCTATGGACTCAATATGATCTTGGATCACTTAACCAAAAATGTAGAGTCTTGGAGCTTTTGCCAGTGTGCTTCCTTAGCATTTTGAGGGATCCACATCCACATGTCCTTGCCATGCCAACATTGAACTTTCCTGAAATATACTAGGTGAAAGTGTTAGTCCAACAACATGTATGTTGACATGAATTACCAAAACCACCAAGGGAGCAAATGTGCTTTCAATCTCCCCTTTTTTGGTAATTAATGGCAACATACATCAAAGCTTCAAATAAGAATATATCAAAGAATATATAAAAGCTTAGAGAGACATGTAACATGCATAAGCTCCCCCTACAAGTGTGCAGTCTTTTAAGAAGTAATTGCTTTTGGAATGCAAGTGCACAACAGGATAGAAAGCTAAATGAGTTACATGTATCTTGGCTACATGCATCAGAGCAATAATAAGAGTGAAATACCTTGATGTTCAAGATTCTCTCTTGCAAACATTATGTGCAAGAATCAAGAGATCATCAAGTACATGAGTGAGATGCATATACTTACCTTGAAGTGCTTGAGCATTTCACCTGAGGAAAAAGAACTTGAGAAAACAAGGTTAGATAACACAAGAGACTTTCTCCAAGGGAAAAGCAAGAACTTCAAGATTACCAAGATTGGGATGACATGTATAGAAGATAGTCTCACTGGGTGAACAATTCCTTAAGTGCAAACATGTCCCCGAAACACCAACTAAGAATTTTCAATAAGATTTCAAGGATTTTTCTCCCCTAAGCTTTGAACTTCCTTTCCCCCTGAATCTGAGATATTTGATACTGGGAGTAGGTAGAGTGAGACAAAATCAGAGCACTAATGTTGGTGTAATGATTTGCCTCCTTATGTTTTAAAGATTGTTGACATAAATAGTAAGGGACTAATGTGTTTGTTAGTGCACACAGAGTAACAAGTGCCTGATGTCATGATGAGTTTGATACAAATTCCAAAGGAAATACCCTGCGTGGCAGCGAGTATTATCCATGAAGATTATGCTGTCGAGAGTGAGCCCCTAAAAATTGTTGACGTGAAGCAATTGGTTCGGTGGCATCCAAGGTAATTGACTGCAGTCGAGTTAAGTCAAAGATGAAGTGAAGACGTAGAATTTATTTCGTTGTTCTTCTTTCTCTTTATTGAGTCATAGGACCACCGTACTACTAAGAGGGGTATAGTGTTCGAAGCTTTGATTCTCTGATGCTAAACTCTATCCTATGTAAGTTGAGAGAGAAATCTCTTTGTGTTCCGAGCAAATACTTGCCAGCAAGAGACTGTGATCTTCTTCGCTGTGAGAGATTTGGCTCCGACCGAAGAGTTAGCATTACTTGTTCCTCAAGTAATGTCACCGTTGCTTTCAAATCTGACCGTTGAGAAAATGTCGGTTGGCCATTGGCCGGACCGCGTGTCGAAAATGGTCATTTCCGATTAGGGAAGGTTGCGGCTATAAATAGCCACCCCACACCGGCTTTGTCTGCTCCATTTGATTTCGAGAAGATTGTTGAGCAACCCCCTCTCCTGAGTGATTTGAGTTTAAAATCCACCAAGAGAAAAACCCTAGAGCCGAAAAATTAGATAGTGGTTTAGCACCACTTGAATCTAAGTCTAGTACGCTCCACCTATTACTCTTGAGAGCTGCAAACTCTCTAGATGTTTAGGTGTCAATTTCTTCAGAGATCAAGAGTGATTGTGGTTCTCGAAGAGAAGTCTGTAAAGGTTCGGAGATCACCTCAAGCATCTACCATGAGTAATCGGCATTGGTTGACGAACCAATTGTCGAGGAGAATAGGGTGAAGAGAGTTTATCTTCTGTGTTAAATCACAACCCCTCCAACCAGACGTAGTCCTTGTGCAGAAGGACGAACTGGTCGAACAAATTCTCTATCACCATCGAGCATCACTGGTTACTCCTTCACTCATCTTCATTCAATCTGTATTGCATGACTTGATTCAACCATGTGATTACCTTCGATGCATGCTCTCAGTTTCTGTTGTTAGTTTACTTTCGCTCACTGAAATCTATTATTACTCGCTCCGCTGCTGGGTTCCGAGAGTTTTGAAGTTTCCGAAAGAAAATTTTGAAACTCCCATTCACCCCCCTCTGGTAGACATACTTCGTTCCTACAATTGGTATCAGAGCAAGGTACTCCTTGTCTCTGCTAATTTTGGTCTAACAACCTTGGAGTTTAAGTATGTCTTCAGTGAGTTACAAGTCGCACCTCAAGATCCCTATCTTCGATGGGACGGACTATCCCTTCTGGAAGGAGAAGATGAAAATCCATCTCCGAGCAATTGATGATGAGATGTGGAACGTGATGCAAAATGGATCCACCGTGGAAATACCTCAAGTCCCCACTGAACACGAGAAGAAACTTATCCAGATGGATGCTCAGGCCAAAGATGAATTTGGTGGCCATCTCTCTCGGGCTCAGTTTCTTCGGTATCGCCAGTGTGAAACTGTGAAGGATTTGTGGGACATCCTCGAGAAGATCAATGAAGACGTTTCAACTCAGAAAGAAGCTTGCATTGACACCCTACGTGTGAAGTTCAACCATTTCAAGAGAATCGGCAATGAAAGCTGTCAGCAAACTTTCGATCGTCTGAGTGACATCGCGAATGAATTGCAAGGTCTCGGCACCAAAGACATCACTGATCATGAAGTGGTGAAGAAGTTGCTTCGGTCACTTTGACAGTTCCTTTGATACCCTTGTTCTGATGATTCGTGAATGACTTCAAGACACTTGACTCTGCTGATATCATGGAAAGGCTTAACACTCACGAGGAACAGGAAGAAGAAAAGAGAGATCTCTATGGCTCTAGTCACCGAAAGAATCACGCTCTCAAGGCTGTGGCAAATTCCTCTTTTGAAGATAATGCTGAAGAAGATTCTGATGACCCTGAAACGATCAGCAGAGATCTCGCACTAATCACCAAAAGATTCCAGTGCTTCCGAAAGAAAGATCAGTTTTAGAGAAAAGGATCTAGCAACTCTGGAAGTTCAAAGTCTTCGTCAAAACCCTCGGGAGAATACACCTGTTTTAAGTGCAAGAAACCAGGAGATTTCATCTCAGACTGTCCTCTCTGGGAAGCTAAAATATGAGCCAGTGGAAGATTTGATTCGGGAAACAGCAACCATGGACAAGGGAAGAGCAAGAACTATGACTCAGATGACGAGAAGAAATCAAAGAAGTTCTTCAAGAAGAAGGACAACTCCTCCTCCAAGTTTTCATCAAGATCTTCTTCACGGAATCCCTCCAAGTCCTCGTCCAACCGCAAGAACACCTCTCGCAAAGGCCAAGGTGTACATCGGCAAGGAAATGGACTCTGATGAAGAGGAGTCCTCTGACTCGGAAGAAGTTGCTGAATCCGATGATGATTCAGACTCGGGCATGGCTGGTATAGCCTGTGCTTCTGCCCCAGCATCGAACATCGTCAAGAGCCATTCAAGCCACGACGAGTCTCCTGCCTTCTGCTTCATGGCTAAAGCATCAAAGGAAAAGGTATCCTCAAAAAACCATAAGGTCTACACCAGTGATCAATTTTCTTCTGATGAAGATGACCATGCAAAGCTGATAAAAATTGCTAAGAAGTAACAAAACTCTCTCAAAAAAATTGAGAAAACTCTCAGGAAATCCGAAGGGTTATTGGTTGAGGAGATGGAGAAAAACCAGTCGTTGACTGAAGAGTATTCTGCTCTAAAGTCTCGAATGGAAGAACTGACAATTTGTCATGATTTTCTCTCTATTGATCATGAAAGACTGACCTATGACTACCTGAAAAGGAAACAGGATGTCGAATCACTGAGAGAGGCTCATGATGATTTGATCAGAGAAAATTCTCTTCTCACCCAACAACGCAAGGAGAAAACTGAAGTGTTTATACCACCTTGCTTAAAATGCCTTGAATGCAGTAATGCCGAATCAAATGCTGAATCCTCTGTGAATGCTAACCCCTCGGTAGAGGAAAATGGTTCTATATCTGATGAAAATGCTAGATTGAAGGATCTTCTTCAGGTAGGAATGTTCAAAAGTCTCAAAGGGCATCAAACCCTCTGTGACATCCTGAAGAAATCCATTCTTCACAAAAATCCCAGAAAAGAAGGTGTTGGTTTCGAAAGGAAACTAAATGAAAATGGTTCATACTGGGAACCTGATCAATACCCTCGCACTGTGTGGGTACCTGCCAAGAGCAAAACGCTCGACCCAGCTTTACTCTCGGGATATGATTGTCCCATTCCGGAATACTCATATGATGATTCTCTGGATAACTATAAGTTGTTCAAGAACCAATGTGCTGAGGCTGTTGCTCGCTATGTTGGACCAAATAGCAAGAATGGACCCCCAAAGAAAACCATCTGGGTGCCTAAGAAAACTATCGAGGCATTACCTGTTACTGTGTTACTAACCATGCAGGCTGAAAATGGTCGATACATACTCGAGAAGGCTCGACAGAATGAATATATGCATACCTCCTCAAACCATCATGTTCATCTGTCTGGGAAAAACTTCAGTGCATACTCGTTTGATTATGCTCAACCTTCGAGGAACAGTTCTTATGGCTATCGAAAGAAATCGTACCTTGCTCGCTCATATGTTTCGAAGCCATCTGCAAAAATGTGGGTGGTCAAGAAAGCCTAATTCTCCTGCAGGACTATGTCTCCGGGTGCACTGAATGGATTATGGATAATGGATGCACTAGTCATATGACCGGAGACAAATCATTGTTTGTCGACCCCAACCTAACTACTTCATCTCAAAAGTATATCACTTTCGGTGACAACAACAAAGGAAAGGTAATTGGGCTAGGTAAAATTGCTATATCCAAGGACAAGAACATTGATGATGTTTTACTTGTTCGGTCTCTTGGATTCAATCTCATGTCAGTTGGCAAGCTTTGTGATCTAGTCATGCTAGTTCTATTTTCCATCACCAAATGCATTGTCTTTATGGCCACTGACAATTCCTTCGTCTTTGAGGGAAATAGAAAAGGTGATTTGTATATTGTGGACTTCTCTAAGGGTCCCTCAGTTCAAACTTGCTTGCTTGCAAAAGCAACCGAAGGTTAGCTGTGGCATCGAAGACTTGGTCATGCAGGTATGAGGAACTTGCAGATGCTTGTGAAGAAAAATCATCTTCATGGCATTCCTGATGTGAAATTTGACAAGGATCATCTCTGTGCTACATGTGAGGCCGGAAAATTGGCCAAGAAGCATCACTCGTCAAAAACCGTCATGACCACGACAAGACCTCTGGAAATTCTTCATATGGACTTATTCGGGCCTCAAAATTATGCCAACTTTGGAGGCAGTCATTATGGTCTGGTTATTATTGATGATTTCTCTCGTTATACTTGGGTATTCTTTCTCGAAGACAAGACCTGCACCCAAGATATCTTCAAAAGATTCGCCAAGAAAGCTCATAATGAATATGATGTGCGCATCAAGCATGTCAGAAGCGACAATGGCACTGAGTTCAAAAACATCGAGGACTTTCTCGATGAAAATGGTATCACTCATGAGTTCTCCGCTGCATACACTCCCCAATAGAATGGAGTTGTTGAGCAAAAGAATAGAACTCTCATCGAGATGTCAAGAACAATGCTCAGTGAGTATAAAACACCCATTTGTTTCTGGGCTGATGCTATTAACAATGCTTGGCATGTTGTGAATCATGCTTATCTTCACAAGTTCCTCAATAAAACTTCATATGAGCTTATCACTGGCAAGAAACCAAATGTTTCTTATTTACATGTGTCGGTTTCTAAGAACCTACATATGAGTTGTGAGCAACAACTCTTTGAGAGTTCGGCCAGGGACTTAACACATCTCGCAATCCTAAGTCATGGATGAAATATGTGGATGAACTACAGATGAACACATAGATTTACCCAGGTTCGGGCCACCTTCTTGGTGTAATACCCTACTCCTACCTTGTTTGTATTTCAATGGTAGAGAGCTACAATGTGTCTGTTACAAGGTGAAAGGATCGACCCATTGTGAGGCCTCGGTCTCCCCAATTTATAGTGTCGGGGGAGGACCTGCCGGAGGCTCTGGTTGGTTGAATATACAATAGAGTAGGCTAGTATAGCCTGTACCACGACGGCATGGCCGCCGATAGCACGCTTGTACGAGTGATGATGATGTCTTCCCGGGGCAGTGCGTTACCCCCTGGACACTTCGCCTCCTTCTTTGGTATTTGCCGGACGGCGGAAAGGTACCGCCACTGTGGATGCGTAGATAGTAGGAGAATCTTACTGTACCGGTAGGTGATGACTTCGCCCACACGGATCCCATCTTGAGACATATGTCCATCTGTCAACTGACGCCTGTAGCCAACCTTTGAGGCAAGGGTCGTTGTCTTCCTCTCCCGAGGTCGAGGTCTACTCTTCCCGGAAGTATTCACACATCCTTCCAGGTGGATCCCGGGAAGAGATCCGGGGGGCTTGACTGGCGTCTCCCCTCGGGCCACCCCTAATGGGGTAGACCAAAATCCATCGGATATTGCAGAGCTTTCAAAGGTATTCCTTCCTTCCCAAGGAAGACGTACGATTCCTTTGTTTAAGTCCAACGCGCCAGGCTGCCACTACCCTAGTTTCCTTTACGCCAACAGTAGCCCCCGGGCCTATCTTCCTCTCTCCCAATGGTGGTAGCGAAGAGGGGGATGGTGCCAAGTGACCTTAGGGATGTGACATGTGGCTGCCTAGGCCGCTCCCTGGCGACTAACGAGATCAGCCCTCGTTCTGTCACGAGAGCAGCGGCTAATTGATTACCCCTCGAGAGAACGGTCTGCCTTCTCGGCTTCTGCGCTGCTCCCATTATTCTTAAAAGGTCATGGGCCACCACTTGTCTAAGGGAGCGGTTGCCTTCTTGCCTGTCTCTTTGATTAAAAGGAGGAAACTGAATGGCGCCGAGCCGACCATCTTCCTCCTGTCTTGTACTTTCGCCGTCGCCCAAAATCTCCCCCACCGATTCCCCCGTTAGTCATGGCATCCCGCGATCCTACCTCGGAGGTGGAAACGGGGGGAAAAGATAAGGAGATAGCCCGAAGAGAGCTTCATACGGCCATGTTTGAGTCTGCCTTCCTAGATGCCCATAGCTTGAGGAAGTTCGGGTTCTTGGTAGGAGGCGTGAACCATTCGTGGGGGCCGATGGAACTTATTCCGGTGGGTGATGCGGTGGAGAGCAGCACCGTGGTCCCCTGTCATCCTCAACTTCCTCGCTGCCGGTTTAGTTCCGCCATTTTCCAACTTCTTCATGGCAGTCCTAGAGCATTTCCAACTCCAGATGCTCCATCTTCAACCCAACTATTGGAAATATGCCCTAGAGGCAATAATAAATTGGTTATTATCATATTTCCTTGTTCATGATAAATGTTTATTATTCATGCTAGAATTGTATTGACCGGAAACTTAAATACAAGTGTGAATACATAAACTACACCGTGTCCCTAGTAAGCCTCTACTAGACTAGCTCGTTGATCAAAGATGGTTATGGTTTCCTGACCATAGACATGAGTTGTCATTTGATAACGGGATCGCATCATTAGGAAAATGATGTGATGGACAAGACCTAACCGTAAGCTTAGCATTAGATCATTTAGTTTATTTGCTACAACTTTCTTCATGTCAAGTATCTGTTCCTTAGACCATGAGATCGTGCAACTCCCTGACACTGGAGGAATACTTAGTGTGTATCCAAACGTCACTTCATAACTGGGTGATCATAAAGGTGCTCTACAGGTATCTCCGAAGGTGTTTGTTGGGTTGGCACGGATCGAGACTGGGATTTGTCACTCCGTATGATGGAGAGATATCTTTGGGCCCTCTCAGTAATACAACATTGTAAAGAGCTTGCAAGAAATGTGGTTAATGAGTTAGCCACGGGATCTTGTATTACAGAACGAGTAAAGAGACTTGCCAGTAACGAGATTGAACTAGGTATGGAGATACCGATGATCGAATCTCGGGCAAGTAACATATCGCCGGACAAAGGGAATTGCATACGAGATTAACTGAATCCTCGACATCGTGCTTCAACTGATAAAGATCTTCGTTGAATATGTAGGAATCAATATGGGTATCCAGATCCCGCTATTGGTTATTTACCGGAGAGGTGTCTCGGTCATGTCTGCATGTTCCCGAACCCGTAGGGTCGCATGCTTAATGTTTGATAGTGCTAGGGTAGTAATGAGATATTAACAGCGAAAGTCTGAAGGTTGTTCGGAGTCCCGGATGAGATCCCGGACATCATGAGGAGCTCTAGAATGGTCCGGAGGTAAAGATTTATATATGGGAAGTCCTGTTTTGGCTACCGGAAAAGTTCGGGGGCATGCCGGCAAGTGTATCGGAGGCACCAAAGGGTTCCGGGGGTCCACCAGCCCCGGGGACCCACGTGGGCTGTAGGGGGGGGGCTAGTGCGCCAGCCCCCCCCCCCACTTGGCCCATGCGCCTAAGGGGTAAAACCCTAGGGGTGGAGGCGCCCCACTTGCCTTGGGGGACACTCCTCCCCCCTAGGCCGCCGCCTCCTCCCTTGGAGGAGGGGGTAGGGCAGGCGCGCCCTCCCCCTCACCCCTATATATAGTGGGGAGGGGCACAGAGGGTTGCACCCTTCCACCCGGCGCCTCCCTCTCTCTCGTATACTCCTCCACCATCTTCCGGTACGCGCTTGGCGAAGCCCTGCCTGAATTCCATTGCTGCCACCACCACCATACCGCCGTGCTGGTTTCGATCTCATCTACCTCCTCCCCCTCTCTTGCTAGATCAAGAAGGAGAGGATGCCATCAAGCTGAACATGTGCTAATCTTGGAGGTGCCGTCCGTTCGGCACTAGATCGGATTGGATCGCGATTGGATCGTGAAGAGTACGACTACATCAACCGCGTTACGACGCTAATGCTTTCGGTCTACAAGGGTATGTAGACACACTCCCCTCTCGTTGCTTTGCATCTCCTAGATTAGATCTTGGGTGTTTCATAGGAATTTTTGTGATTTTCATGCAACGTTCCCCATCACTGGCATCATGAGCTAGGTCTATGCGTAGATGTATTTGCACGAGTAGAACACAAAGAAGTTGTGGGCGTTGATGTTCAAATTGGTTACTTCCTTTGTCTTATTTGGATTCGGCGGTATTGTGGGATGAAGCGGCTCGGACCAACCTTACTTGTCCACGCACAAGAGACCGGTTCCACTGACTGACATGCAACTTGTATTGCATAAAAGTGGCTTTGCGGGTGTCTGTCTCTCCCACTTTAGTTGTATCTGATCTGACGAGGGCGGTCCTTGTAGAAGGTTAAAAGGCAACTTGTATATCACTGTTGTGGCTTTGCGGAGATAAGAACGGTTCTTATAGTTTGCCCTAGTAGCCACGTAAAAATTGCAACAACAAAGTAGAGGACGTCTAACTTGTTTTTGCAGGGCATGTTGTGATGTGGTATGGCGAAAACGTGATGTGATATATGTTGATGTATGGGATGATCATGTTTTGTAATAGGTTCACGACTTGCATGTAGATGAGTACGGCAACCGGCAGGAGCCATAGGGTTGTCTTTAATTTATTGTATGACCTGCGTGTCAATCATTAAACGCCATGTAATTGCTTTACTTTATCGCTATGCGTTAGCAATAGTTGTAGAAGCAATAGTTGGCGAGACAACCACGTGACGACACGATGATGGAGATCATGGTGTCATGCCAGTGACGATGGAGATCATGCCGGTGCTTTGGAGATAGAGATCAAAGGCACAAGATGATAATGGCCATATCATGTCACATATTGATTGCATGTGATGTTTATCTTTTTATGCATCTTATTTTGCTTAGGATGACGGTAGCATTATAAGATGATCCCTTCACTTAATTTCAAGATAAAAGTGTTCTCCCTAAGTATGCACCATTGCGAAAGTTCGTCGTTTCGAAGCACCACGTGATGATTGGGTGTGATAGACTCTACGTTCACATACAACGGGTGTAAGCCAGTTTTACACATGCAGAATACTTGGGTTAAACTTGACGAGCCTAGCATGTACAGACATGGCCTCGGAGCACGAGAGACCGAAAGGTCGAACATGAGTCATATAGTAGATATGATCAACATGGAGATGTTCACCATTGATGACTGCCCCATCTCATGTGATGATCGGACATGGGTCAGTTGATATGGATCATGTAACACTTAGACAACTTGAGGGATGTTGATTTAAGTGGGAGTTCTTTAGTAATTTGATTAGAAGAACCAATTATCATGAACTTAGTCTAATTGTCTTTGCAAATTAATGTTGTAGATCAATGGCTCGCGCGGTAGCTCCCCTGAATTTTAATGCGTTCCTAGAGAAAGAAAAGTTGAAAGATGATGGTAGCAACTATGCGGACTGGGTCCGTAATCTGAGGATTATCCTCACTGCTGCACAGAAAGTATATGTCCTTGATGCACCGCTAGGTGATCCACCCGCTCCCGCAAATCTGGATGCTATGAACGCCTGGCAGACAAGGAATGATGACTACACGATAGTTCGGTGCGCCATGCTTTACGGCTTAGAACCGGGGCTCCAAAGACGTTTTGAGCACCACGGAGCATATGTGATGTTCCAGAAGCTAAAATGGGTATTTCAGGCTCATGCTCGGGTTGAGAGGTATGACACCTCCTACAAGTTCTTTAGCTGTAAGATGAAGGAGAACAACTCCGTTAGTGAGCACATACTCAAAATGTCTGGGTACTATAATCGCTTGAATCAGTTGGGAGTTAATCTTCCGAATGAAGTAGCGATTGATAGAGTTCTCCAGTCACTGCCACCGAGCTATAAAGGCTTCATGATGAACTATAATATGCAAGGGATGGAGAAAATGATTCCTGAGCTTTTCGTGATGCTAAAGGCCGCGGAAGTAGAAATCAAGAAAGAGCATCAAGTGTTGATGGTCAACAAGACCACCAGTTTCAAGAAGAAAGGCAAGGGAAAGAAAGGGAACTTCAAGAAGAATGGCAAGCCAGTTGCCGCTCCCATGAAGAAACCCAAGGCTGGACCTAAAACTGAGACTGAGTGCTTCTATTGCAAGGGGAATGGTCACTGGAAGCAGAACTGCCCCAAGTACTTGGCAGATAAGAAGGCTGGCAACATCAACAAAGGTATATTTGATATACATGTTATTGATGTGTACCTTACTAGTGCTCGTAGTAGCACCTGGGTATTTGATACTGGTTCGGTTGCTAATATTTGTAACTCGAAACAGGAGTTGCGGAATAAACGGACACTAGCTAAGGACGAGGTGACGATGCGCGTTGGAAATGGTTCCAAGGTTGATGTGATCGCCGTCGGCACGCTCCCCCTACGTTTACCTTCAGGATTAGTTATGAACCTGAATGATTGTTATTTGGTGCCTGCGTTAAGCATGAACATTATATCTGGATCTTGTTTATTGCGAGATGGTTATTCATTTAAGACAGAGAATAATGGTTGTTCTATTTATATGGATAATATCTTTTATGGTCATGCACCCTTGGTGAATGGTTTATTTCTATTGAATCTCGATCGTAGTGATACACATATTCATAATATCGATGCCAAAGATGCAAAGTTAATGATGATAGTACCACATACTTGTGGCACTGCTGCTTAGGTCATATTGGTGTAAAGTGCATGAAGAAACTCCATGCTGATGGACTTTTGGAATCTCTTGATTATGAATCATTTGATACATGTGAACCATGCCTCATGGGCAAGATGACTAAAACCCCGTTTTCCAGAACAATGAAGCAGGCAAGTGACTTGTTGGAAATAATACATACTGATGTATGCGGTCCAATGAGTATTGAAGCACGCGGTGGATATCGTTATTTTCTTACCTTCACAGATGATTTGAGTAGATATGGGTATATTTACTTAATGAAACACAAGTCTAAAACATTTGAAAAGTTCAAAGAGTTTCAGAGTGAAGTGGAAAATCATCGTAATAAGAAAATTAAGTTTGTACGGTCTGATCGTGGAGGTGAATATTTGAGTTACGAGTTTGGTATGCATTTAAGACAATGTGGAATTGTTTCACAGCTCACGCCACCAGGAACACCACAACGTAATGGTGTGTCCGAACGTCGTAATCGTACTCTATTGGATATGGTGCGTTCTATGATGTCTCTTACCAATTTGCCACTATCATTTTGGGGTTATGCATTAGAGACAGCTGCATTCACTTTAAACAGGGCACCGTCTAAATCCGTTGAGACGACACCGTATGAGTTATGGTTTGGCAAGAAACCTAAGCTGTCATTTCTTAAAGTTTGGGGATGCGACGCTTATGTAAAGAGGCTTCAGACTGATAAGCTCGAACCCAAAGCGGAGAAGTGTGTCTTATAGGATACCCTAAAGAGACCATTGGGTATACCTTCTACCACAGATCCGAGGGCAAAATCTTTGTTGCTAAGAATAGGTCCTTTCTAGAGAAGGAGTTTCTCTCGAAAGAAGTGAGTGGGAGGAAAGTAGAACTTGATGAGGTAATTGTACCTTCTCTCGAATTGGAAAGTAGCGCATCACATAAAGAAGTTCCCGTGATGTCTACACCAGAAGGAGAGGAAGCTAATGATGATGATCATGAAACTTCGGATCAAGTTACTACTGAACTTCGTAGGTCAACCAGGGTACGTTCCGCACCAGAGTGGTACGGTAATCCTGTCCTGGAAGTCATGTTTTTAGACAATGGCGAACCTATCAACTATGAAGAAGCAATGATGAGCCCGGATTCCCACAAATGGCTTGAGGCCATGAAATCCGAGATAGGATCCATGTATGAGAACAAAGTATGGACTTTGGTGGACTTGCCCGATGATCGGAAAGCCATTGAGAACAAATGGATCTTTAAGAAGAAGACATACGCTGATGGTAATGTCACCGTCTATAAAGCTCGGCTTGTCGCAAAGGGTTTCTGACAAGTTCAAGGGGTTGACTATGATGAGACTTTCTCACCCGTAGCGATGCTTAAGTCTGTTAGAATTATGTTAGCAATTGCCACGTTTTATGATTATGAAATCTGGCAGATGGACGTCAAAACAGTGTTCCTTAACGGGTTTCTTAAGGAAGAGTTGTATATGATGCAACCGGAAGGTTTTGTCGATCCTAAGGATGCTAACAAAGTATGCAAGCTCCAGCGATCCATCTATGGACTGGTGCAAGCATCTAGGAGTTGGAATATATGCTTTGATGAGGTGATCAAAGCTTTTTGTTTTATACAAACTTACGGAGAAGCTTGTATTTACAAGAAAGTGAGTGGGAGCTCTGTAGCATTTCTAATATTACATGTGGATGACATATTGTTGATTGGAAGTGATATAGAATTTCTGGAAAGCATAAAGGGTTATTTGAACAAGAGTTTTTCAATGAAAGACCTGGGTGAAGCTGCTTACATATTGGGCATCAAGATCTATAGAGATAGATCGAGACGCTTGATAGGACTTTCACAAAGCACATACCTTGACAAGATTTTGAAGAAGTTCAAAATGGACCAGTCAAAGAAAGGGTTCTTGCCTGTGTTGCAAGGTGTGAAGTTGAGTAAGACTCAAAGCCTGACCACGGCAGAAGAAAGAGAAAGGATGAAAGTCATCCCCAATGCCTCAACCATAGGCTCTATAATGTATGCCATGCTGTGTACCCGACCTGATGTGTGCCTTGCCTTATGTCTGGCTGGGAGGTACCAAAGTTGTCATGGTTTTGATCACGGCAGATGTCCTCATGAAAGGACTTAGTGGTGAGGCCATTGCAACTAGGTGGTAGCTTGAACGGGGTTGATCGGAATCGAGAGACGCAAGTTTTACCCAGGTTCGGCCCCTCGCGGTGGAGGTAAAAGCCTACATCCTGCTTGATTGATATTGATGATCATGGTATTGATTACAAGGGTGCTGTTTCCCTGTCTCTGTCTCGAGAGCTATCAAAACATCTGTCTTGAGACTTGTCTGTCTATCTTCACCTCTAAAAACTTGTCCCTCTTGGGGTGCCCCGCCCCTCCTTATATAAGTTGAAGGGGCGGCTTACATGTAGAGTCCTAGTAGGACTTGGACTTAATCTATCCCGGCTTCTTATCGCGGGCCTCTTACCGCGGGCGACTCACCGCGGCCTTTTTATCTTGGGCTTCTCTTCTACCGGGAGGCTTAAGTCTCAGGGCGGCTTAAGCCCAGAGATGACTTAAGTCTCAGGGCGGCTTAAGCCTCAGGGCGGCTTAAGTCTCAGGGATGACTTAAGTCTCAGGGATGACTTAAGTCTCAAGGCGGCTTAAGTCTCAGGGCGGCTTAAGCCTTAGGGCGGCTTAAGTCTCAGGGATGACTTAAGTCTCAGGGCGGCTTAAGTCTCAGGGATGACTTAAGTCTCAGGGCGGCTTAAGCCCAGAGATGACTTAAGTCTCAGGGCGGCTTAATGTCAGGGATGACTTAAGTCCAGAGATGACTTAACGTCATGAGCCGGGTCATATCGTGGGGTTATATCCCCGACATTAGCCCCCAGATTAGCTTGGATTTATTCATGCTAAGCTCTTGAGTTTCTTCCATATCAATATGTTGATGCTGGTTCCGTGCAGAAAAAATAACCCTTATGATATTTTTGAATTGTCTTCAAATGCCTTGGCTTGATAAAAAGAAAATCCGTCTGATGTTGTGCCAACTTTCAATGCTTCAGACTTTGATGAAAAATGAATAAAAAATCTGTATGATGTTGAGCTGGCTTGTCTGAATAGCTTGGAGGAGATATCCTGTAGCCCCCAAGTCTTAAGAGTAGAGCAACGTGATAGCTTAAGACTTGCTTAAATATAAATGTTGCAACTTTGGAGAAAAATCTGGGTTATCCGTGAGACAAATCCGGGTTATCCGTCTGAGTCTTCAATCATGAACTGAAAATTTTGCACTTCACATGTGTAGCCCCCAAGGGCCGGCTCATCAGTATATGATGGGCCGGGTCTTCAACTTGGACCTTTTGATCTATTTAAACAACTGACTGTTGTAGCCCCCAAGTGCCGGGTCGTTTGCTTGCAGCGACTTGGAACTTTACATGTACTCCTTTGAAAAGAACATCATATGATGTAGCCCCCAAGTTTTGGGTCACTATTAAGGCTTGTGCACGTTGAATTTTTGACAGGAGCAATTGGTAGCCCCCAAGGGCCGGCTTATCATTATGTGATGGGCCGGGTCTTCAATGAGACTAGTAAAAATGACCATGCATTAGCCCCCAAGTGCCGTGGTGCATGCTTGCAGTGACATGGGACTTTCATACTTGATGTAATCTTGATTTCAATAATATAGCCCCTAAGGGCCGGGTCGTGTGCCTGCGGCAACTCGGGACTTTCTTCTTCCATTGCAGAATAAAATCATATCCACTCTATGATGCCTTTGCGATGAAAGAAATCCTTGGCCGTGGTTGCAGTGCAACCCGGCAAATATGTGTGAGAAAAATCCATAAGTGTTGTAGTCTTCTACAAAGCACATGTTGACTAACCAAAAACCTTGTCAATTTAAAAGACCAGGTATTATATATGACCCGGCTGGAATTATACCCCGGGAAAATAGGAGAATTGATATATCAATCAGTTAATACTGGTTATGATAAACCATGATGAAGATCCAGCCATTTTGGCTATTAAAATTTTGTTTGTTCCTGCAGAGTTACAATGTAACCCGGTTTGAAAACCGGCTCCTGCAACATAAACAAATATGTTCATGCATATATGATGCATTGTATGATGATGCAATGATGATGCAATGTATGATGATGTATGCGTATGTTATTAGAGTATAAAAAACGTCGGCTTTCAAGGCACGACAATTTAGACCGGCTTTCGAGGCTCGTGTCTTGCATCAATGAAGCTGGCATGATAGCCCATGGTTTATCCTCGCTCTCTGTAAGCCAGCTCTCACGTGACATAACCGATGTTTTAACCATGACAAGTTCAGGGTCATAAAGATGATTGACTTGTCAAGAGTACACCGGGTCACCTAAGCGGAGTAGCATCAAGCAAACAGGCAGGTTTAACCACGATAATGTGGCGTTATTTGCCAGGTCAAGAGGGTGAGATAGCTAAACTCGGTGAGTTGGAAGCCCACAAGTGACCAATCATCAAGATTGAACAGGATACCCATGTTTAGACTGTGCATCATGGTGACTAGTCTTCTTTGGTAACCTGACTTTTTGCCAATAAGGCAGGATACCCATGTTTGAACAGCGCATCATGGCGACTAGTCCTCTTCGGCAACCTTTATTCTTTCACCAATACGGCAGCAACCCCCAGATCCAGGTTGTCTCCCTTGCAATGATCCGGGGTTCTTGTATTTGTTGAAACTGGCTGAGTCTGCCAAATCATGTCTGTGTAGCTCCCGAGTCTTAAGTCGACTCGAGGAGTTGGCTTGAGATTCTTCATACTTGGCCGTAGCATAAACCGGCATATAGTTGACAGCTGATAGCTGGAATTTATTGAAGCCAGAAACTTTGTGGCGAGTTGATGATCTTCGCGACGTTCGTTGTATATCCGTGGCGTTGATAATGCGATGTGAATCCGCGGAAGGTTGATGTCGACCGTGACAGGTCATACATGATCCCGTATAAGTCGTGTCAGTAATCCGGCCGATGGTTTGTCCCGGCTGTTTGTTGAAGTTAACCAAAACGCAGTGGTAGCAACTTGTGCGCCTGTCCGTTGAACCATCCGGTGCAGGCAAAGGCTGATAATATGTTGTTATTTGCTTCAGAGTTGTTGGAGTAGACCGGGTCACGGGGGCGGTGGCGTCCGTTTGAGCAGTTCGTGCAGACGGGCGCGGATCCGGTGTGTTGATGTAGATATGGGCGTCGGCTGGTAACCCGGCGCGGACACGGGGGTCGCCCATGGCGTTGTAGCGCGGACGTGCGAGTCAGCTGTGGCTTGTAAGTCGGCGCGGACAGGCGAGTCGGCTGTGGCTTGTAAGTCGGCGCGGATAGGCGAGTCGGCCGCGGGCGCGGACTGATGAATCGGCAGCGGCGTGAGCGGATGAGTCGGCCGCTTGTTGATGTAGACCGAAACCGCATGGGCGGCGGTTTGCACACACGTTCATTGAGCAGTACTTGCATGGTCGGATGTTGGCGCATGATAACGTTTCGCGCGAGTTCTGTATCCATGGTACAACGATCGCCCTTGCAGTGCAAACAATTGTCCTGCATAAAAAACATCGCAAGCCAGAGTAATTGTTCTTTAAAGAACTTAATATGTGCTATTTGAAATAGACTGGACGGATATCACCTGATGTACTTGGATGACGGATGATCCGTATGTAGCGTTCGTAGATAACTTGGTAATGGTGCGGACCATCCAGTGCAAACAGAATACTCTGACGATCAGTGGTCTCAGATGTTGCCGCAGCTCCTTTTTTTTAGCCGGCCGTATCTCTCTTTTTTTTTCTTTGGACACCCGGCCACAGCAGTCGGTTGAATCGGTGGGTAGCCAGCGGGCGTGGCTTGACTTGGCGCGAGGCCAGCGGAAAGCAGCGGCTCGAGGCGAACGCGGCAGAGGGGCGCCGGCGACTCGACAAGGCGGCGACGGCGACTTGAGGCGGAGGCGGCCCGAAGCGGCCGGGGCGGTTCGGAGCGAGGCTGCGCGAGGCCGCAGCAGCTCAAAGGTAGCACGGGGCCGGCTTGGAGCGGAGGCGGGCCACCGCGGAGGCGGCTTGACAGCAGCCGGCAGAGACGGAGGCGACAGCCCGGAGCGGAGGCGATTCGGAGGCGATGCTGGAGAGACGGCGGCGGCTTGCGGCAGAGGTTCCGGCGAGGGCGGCTCGGCAGGCGCGGCGGCTCGGCGGGGGCGAGGAGTCCAGCGAAGGCGGCTCGGTGATAGCGCCTGAGGCAGACCGCGGATACGAGGTGGCTTGGGCCGCGCGGCGGCGAGGGCGTGGAGGCGACTCGGCGATGGAGGCGAATCAGCTCGGCGGGGCGGTGAGGTACGGGCGGCCCGAGGTGGAGGCCGTGGCGACGGAGGCGACTTGGCGAGGCCGGCGCCTATGGCCACAGAGGCAGAGGCTGATAATCTTAGCGCGGGGCCGGGTTGGAACCGGCGAGCATCTTGAGGCGAAGACGGGCACCTTGACAACGGCCGGTGAAAGTGGTAGACCGGCGGCGGCTCTGCGGGGCGGGCCATGGCAATTCTGCGGAGGCGAGCCATCGGGGCGGCTCAGAATGCGGCACTGCAATGGCGCGTTATCAGTTGGAAGCGACTCGGCGGCTGACTTGGTCACGGCGGCTGACGCGGTGAATCCGGGTCGTGGTTGGTTTGACCCCCCCTTTTTTTTTGATTGCTCCTGCACTTAGACGCGCCGAACAGGGCCAGCAAGCTCCGGCACTTTAGATGCGCCGAACAGGGTTAACGAGCGCAGGTCTCGACTAGGGCTGGACTAACGAGCTACTCGGCTCGTTAAGCTCGTGATCGTTAAGCTCGTGCTCGTTAAGCTCGTGATCGTTAAGCTCGTTAACAGTAACGAGCTCAAACTCATGTTCGGCTCGGTTCGTTAAATACTCATTAAGCTCGTGAGCTCTCACGAGTACTCGTTAAGCTCCGTAGTCTCCTCTCGTCTCTTCGTATCTGTTCTGTACTTCTCTAGTTCTCTTCATCAATTGTCCAGATGCGAATGTGGGGGACTGGGAGGAGATGGGCTGTAGTCGACCAGTGTCCATTGGGCCGGGCTGAGCTAAGCATTTGCATTTAGTAAAAACTAAAAAGTACTGATGTGAAAAATAACGAGCCAAACGAGCTACTCGTTAAACTCGCGAGCTAGCTCATTAAGCTCGTTAATATTAACAAGCTAAAATTGATGTTCAGCTCGGCTCATTAACTAACGAGCACGAGCCTTAACGAGTCGAGCTTCCGAGTGCTCGTTAAGCTCGCGAGTAACGAGCTTTTCGTCCAGCCCTAGTCTCGACGCTGCAATGTCCAGGTCTCCGCCCGAGTGTCTGTTGTTGCAGTTTTTCTGTTGGTCTCAGCTGTAGCAGACATCGATCCGTCTTTGGACATATCCCCTCAGACATGTGCGGCGGCGCATACAACGAAGCCCTAACTTCCCTTGAACTCAATCTTGTGTCTTCTGCTTTTACTACTTGTTGATGATGTAAATCCTTCTGTGCTGGCTTTTCTTGAACCAGTTAATTATGAGTCTCTCGATCCCTGTGGAGCTCCCTGCAAGAACACAACACCACCATGCTCTGGCCCCACGGTGGGCGCCAACTGTCGTGGTTTTGATCACGACAGATGTCCTCGTGAAAGGACTTAGTGGTGAGGCCATCGCAACTAGGTGGCAGCTTGAACGGGGTTGATCGGAATCGAGAGACGCGAGTTTTACCCAGGTTCGGCCCCTCGCGGTGGAGGTAAAAGCCTACATCCTGCTTGATTGATATTGAGGATCATGGTATTGATTACAAGGGTGTTGTTTCCCTGTCTCTGTCTCGAGAGCTATCAAAACATCTGTCTCGAGACTTGTCTGTCTATCTTCACCTCTAAAAACTTGTCCCTCTTGGGGTGCCCCGCCCCTCGTTATATAAGTTGAAGGGGCGGCTTACATGTAGAGTACTAGTAGGACTTGGACTTAATCTATCCTGGCTTCTTATCGCGGGCCTCTTACCACGGGCGACTCACCGCGGCCTTTTTATCTTGGGCTTCTCATCTTGGGCTTCTCTTCTTCCGGGCAGCTTAAGTCTCAGGGCGGCTTAAGCCCAGAGATGACTTAAGTCTCAGGGCGGCTTAAGCCTCAGGGCGGCTTAAGTCTCAGGGATGAATTAAGTCTCAGGGCGGCTTAAGTCTCAGGGATGACTTAAGTCTCAGGGTGGCTTAAGCCTCAGGGTGGCTTAAGTCTCAGGGCGGCTTAAGTCTCAGGGATGACTTAAGTCTCAGGGCGGCTTAAGCCCAGAGATGACTTAAGTCTCAAGGCGGCTTAACGTTAGGGATGACTTAAGTCCAGAGATGACTTAACGTCAGAGAGGACTTAACGTCAGAGATGACTTAAGTCCATGGCGACTTAACGTCATGAGCCGGGTCATATCGTGGGGTTATATCCCCGACAAAAGTGATCCAGGTGTAGATCACTGGATAGCGGTCAAGAGTATCCTTAAGTACCAGAAGAGGACTAAGGACATGTTTCTTGATAACCCACAAGTAAAGGGGATCGCAACAGTTTTCGAGGGTAGAGTATTCAACCCAAATTTATTGATTCGACACAAGGGGAGCCAAAGAATATTTGCAAGTATTAGCAGTTGAGTTGTCAATTCAACCACACCTGAGACTAAATATCTACAGCAGAGTGATCAGTAGCACAGTAGTATGATAGTTTGATAGCAGCAGCAATAATAGTAACAATAGCAGTAACGGTAGCAGCAGTAGTTTTGTAGCAATTGTGACAACAGTAGTAACTTAGCAAAGAACAATATGTGAAAAACGCGTAGGCATTGGATCGGTGACTATGTTGGATAACATTCATCATGTAACAGTCATAACCTAGGGCGACACAAAACTAGCTCCAATTCATCAATGTAATGTAGGCATGTATTCCGTATATAGTCATACGTGCTTGCGATAAGAACTTGCATGACATCTTTTGTCCTACCCTCCCGTGGCAGCGGGGTCCATAAGGAAACTAAGGGATATTAAGGTCTCCTTTTAATAGAGAACCGGAGCAAAGCATTAACACATAGTGAATACATGAACTCCTCAAACTACGGCAATCACCAGAAAGAATCCCAATTATTGTCACCTTGGGGTATGCGGATCATAACACGTAGCAGGTGCATATAACTTGCAAGATCGGATCAAGAACACAAATATATTCATGAAAACATAAAGGGTTCAGATCTGAAATCATGGCACTCGGGCCCTAGTGAAAGCATTAAGCATAACAAAGGCATAGCAACATCAATCTCAGAACATAGTGGATACTAGGGATCAAGCCCTAACAAAACTAACTCGATTACATGATAAATCTCATCCAACTCATCACTGTCCAGCAAGCCTACGAAGGAATTACTCACTCCTGGTGGTGAGCATCATGAAATTGGTGATGAAGGATGGTTGATGATGACGATGCCGGAAGATCACCCTCTCCGGAGCCCCAAACGGACTCCAGATCTGGCCTCCCGATGAAGAACAGGAGGTGGCGGCGGCTCCATATCATGAAACGCAATAAAACTTCCTCTCTTATTTTTTTTCTCTGGAATTGTGAATTTATAGGCCAGAGATTAGGGTCAGCGGAGCCACGTGGGCCCCACGAGCCACCAGGGCGCGCTTGGGGGGGATGGCGCGCCCTGGTGCCTTGTGGGCACTGGGTGGCCCCCCTCCAGTGGGTCTTGGTTCCAGTATTTTTTATTTATTCCATAAAAAATCTCCAAAAAGTTTCATCCAATTCCAAGAACTTTTATTTGTGCACAAAAAAATCAACACCATGGTAGTTCTGCTGAAAACAGCGTCAGTCCGGGTTAGTTCCATTCAAATCATGCAAATTAGGGGCCAAAACAAGAGAAAAAGTGTTTGGAAAAGTAGATACGATGGAGACGTATCATTTCTTGTTTATGGAGGTGACGAAGAGCTCGTCGTAAAGGGTTATGTCGATGCTAGCTTCGACACAGATCCGGATGACTCTAAGTCTCAAACCAGATACATATTTATATTGAATGGTGGAGCAGTCAGTTGGTGCAGTTCCAAGCAAAGCGTGGTAGCAGGATCTACATGTGAAGCGGAATATATACCTGCTTCGGACGCGGCGCAAGAGGGAGTCTGGATGAAGGAGTTCATATCCAATCTAGGAGTAATACCTAGTGCATCGGATCCATTGACTATCTTTTGTGACAACACTGGAGCTATTGCCATTGCCAAGGAGCCCACGTTTCACAAGAAGACAAAGCACATCAAGCGCTGCTTCAACTCCATTCGTAATTACTTTAAGGATGGAGACATAGAACTTTGCAAAGTACATACGGATCTGAATGTGGCAGACCCGTTGACTAAACCTCTTCCACGAGCAAAACATGATCAGCACTAGGACTCCATGGGTGTTAGATTCATTACAATGTAAACTAGATTATTGACTCTAGTGCAAGTAGGAGACTGTTGGAAATATGCCCTAGAGGAAATAATAAATTGGTTATTATCATATTTCCTTGTTCATGATAAATGTTTATTATTCATGCTAGAATTGTATTGACCGAAAACTTAAATACATGTCTGAATACATAAACTACACCGTGTCCCTAGTAAGCCTCTACTAGACTAGCTCATTGATCAAAGATGGTTATGGTTTCCTGACCATAGACATGAGTTTTCATTTGATAACGGGATCACATCATTAGGAGAATGATGTGATGGACAAGACCCAACCGTAAGCTTAGCATTAGATCATTTAGTTTATTTGCTATAGCTTTCTTCATGTCAAGTATCTGTTCCTTAGACCATGAGATCGTGCAACTCCCTAACACCGGAGGAATACTTAGTGTGTATCCAAATGTCACTTCGTAACTGGGTGATCATAAAGGTGCTCTACAGGTATCTCCGAAGGTGTTTGTTGGGTTGGCACGGATCGAGACTGGGATTTGTCACTCCGTATGACAGAGAGATATCTCTAGGCCCTCTCAGTAATACAACATCGTAAAGAGCTTGCAAGCAATGTGGTTAATGAGTTAGCGATGGGATCTTGTATTACGAAACGAGTAAAGAGACTTGCCAGTAACGAGATTGAACTAGGTATGGAGATACCGACGATCGAATCTCGGGCAAGTAACATATCGCCTGACAAAGGGAATTGCATACGGGATTAACTGAATCCTCGACATCGTGGTTCAACCGATAAAGATCTTCGTTGAATATGTAGGAATCAATATGGGTATCCAGATCCCGCTATTGGTTATTTACCGGAGAGGTGTCTCGGTCATGTCTGCATGTTCCCGAACCCGTAGGGTCGAACGCTTAACGTTCGATAGTGTTAGGGTAGTAATGAGATATTAATAGTGAAAGTTCGAAGGTTATTCGGAGTCCCGGATGAGATCCCGGACATCACGAGGAGCTCCGGAATAGTCCGGAGGTAAAGATTTATATATGGGAAGTCTTGTTTTGGCTACTGGAAAAGTTCGGGGGTATGCCGGCAAGTGTATCGAAGGCACCGAAGGGTTCCGGGGGTCCACCGGGGGGGGGGGGGGGTCCACCAGCCCCGGGGACCCACATGGGCTGTAGGGGGGCGCCCTGGCCTAGTTGGGCAGGCGCACCAGCCCTCCCACTTGGCCCATGCGCCTAAGGGGTAGAACCCTAGGGGTGGAGGCGCCCCACTTGCCTTGGGGGGCACTCCTCCCCCCTAGGCCGCCGCCCCCTCCCTTGGAGGAGGGGCTAGGGCCGGCGCCCCCTCCCCCTCATCCCTATATATAGTGGGGAGGGGCGCGGGTGGCTGCACCCTCCTGCCCGGCGCCTCCCTCTCTCCCGTATATCCCTCCACCACCTTCCGGTACGCGCTTGGCGAAGCCCTGCCGGAATTCCGCTGCTGCCACCACCACCATACCGCCGTGCTGGTTCCGATCTCATCTACCTCCTCCCCCTCTCTTGTTGGATCAAGAAGGAGAGGATGACATTGAGCTGAACGTGTGCTAATCTCGGAGGTGCCATCCGTTCGGCACTAGATCGGATTGGATCGCAATTGGATCGTGAAGACTACGACTACATCAACCGCATTACGGCGCTAATGCTTTCGGTCTACAAGGGTATGTAGACACACTCCCCTCTCATTGCTTTGCATCTCCTAGATTAGATCTTGGGTGTTTCATAGGATTTTTTTTGATTTTCATGCAACGTTCCCCATCACCAACGACGTCCTGGTTCTGGCTATCTTTTCTCACTTATGCAAGGGGTTTGTGGGGGTGAGGCCTTCCTTGGAGCTCTTCCGACATTTCTTCTCCGCGCACCTGAATCCTAGGAATCAAACCTCAGGCTGCGTGACCTTCCGTTTCGTGGGGAGGGAGGTCGAGGCTGATTTCATTCCTCTGAACCTTCATGAACCCCTGGATGAGTGGCGTCGGAAATAGATGTTGGTTGACGTCCGGCAGGAATCCGCCCGGCTACACAAGCCCATTGCCCCAGCGGTGGAGGATAACATGTGGGCGAGCTGTCCTGCCGGAGATGCCTTTGGTCCCGTGCTTAGGCGCATCAAGCGCCTTGCGAAAGAATGTCTTAAAGGGCACATGGTAAACCTCAGCTTCTCTTGGATGCGGGTAGCCCCCCTGCAGGACCAACAGCTTCCATTGTGGTCATACCAGGGGCCTCCGGACCCGAGGCACCTTCACTTGTGTGCTATTGAAGACAAGAAGCTCAAGTGGATCATGAAGGTCTTGTTCCGCGCCGAGGATGGCCCGGGCCTTCCCCTTTCTGTCCGGATGTTACATGTCGACAGGACACGCGAGGCCATCCTGGAAGGTCTGCCGGAGTGCGATAGGTGGGGCGTCGTTCCCAGGGGCATAGTAGATGTTGGCTGTGCTAACCCCTTCTCAGGGCGGCCGAAACCGTCCCAACCTGGTCACGTTGCGACCATAGATGGAGAAAAGGACGACAGCGATGCTGAAGGCTCCTCGTCTGCTCCACCTGCTCGGACCGCACTGTCGATATCCGCTAAGAAGAGAGGGTCGCCTCCTTCAGGGGACACGGAGTCGCATGGATGATCCAAGCGAGGATGTCGATCAACCGCCCTCGCTGTAAGATGGTAAGAATTGCTCTTCTCTTCTTTCTCCACTGCTCTCCTTGTACCGATGTGATTTGACCACAACCGCTCCTCTGTTGGTAGCCTGGAATGCTCAAGCGATGAAGGAGGAGAGACGGATCCTTCTCATCTTGCAGGCGTGATCACCGGTGGGTCCGCACTGGAGGCCGGGGCTTCAGCGTCGTCCGGTGTATTTCTTGACAAGGCGCCCCAGGCTTCATCCTTCATCCCACGCTTGCGAAGGAGGTAGTGGCATGCTACGGACATGTGAGTTTTCGGATTGTTCTACCGTTGCATCGTCCTTTGAGCGGTCTCCTTATCCCCTTTGGATGCAAAACCCCCAATCCACGGCTCCATCTTTGGAGGCAAAAGCCGGGAGGAATAAAGCTCCGGCCCTGATGGCGGAGGTGCTTCCGAAAGACCCCGGCCTTGAAGGGCAATTAGGCAATCGCGGATTGCGCCAGGGTCTCGAAAGAGCGGGTTAGTCTACTTGCTCTGGCTTTCATCCATTTCGTTTGGCCCCGCCCTTCTTATAAGATCTCCTTTGTCATAGGCGATCCCTGATGTCTACTACACAACTTTATTTCTTGTAGACTTTGTTGAGCCTCCAAGTGCTGAGTTTTGTAGGATAGTAGCAAATTTCCGTCAAGCGGATGACCTAAGGTTTATCAATCCGTGGGAGGTGTAGGATGAAGATGGTCTCTCTCAAACAACCCTGCAATCAAATACAAACAATCTCATGTGTCCCCAACACACCCAATACAATAGTAAATTGTATAGGTGCACTAGTTCGGCGAAGAGATGGTGATACAACTGTAGTATGGATAGTAGATATACGTTTTTGTAATCTAAAATAATAAAATAGTAAGGTAGCAATTGATAAAAGTGAGCACAAACGGTATTGCAATGCTTGAAAACAAGGCCTCGGGTTCATACTTTCACTAGTGCAATCTCTCAACAGTGCTAATATAATTGAATCATATAACAATCCCTCAACGTACGACAAAGAATCACTCCAAAGTTCCTAGCAAACAGAGAACATAAGAAGAAATTGTTGTAGGTAGCAAAACCACCTCAAAGTTATCCTTTCTGATCAATCTATTGAGCCATCCCTATAAGTGTCACAAACAGCCCTAGAGTTCGTACTAAAATAACACCATATATTATGCATCAATCAACTCTAATGTCACCTAAATACTCCAATGTCAGCACAAGTATCTGTGAGTCAATTATTCAATATGCATCAAGCAATTTCAGATTCACAATATTCATTCCAACACAAAGAACTTCAAAGAGTACCCCCAAAGTTTCTATCGGAGAAAGTAGGACGAAAACATGCATCAACCCCTTTGCCTAGATTACCCCAATGTCACCTCGGGAATCCACAAGTTGATTACCAAAACGTACATCAAGTGACTCAATAGAATACCCCATTGTCACTATGGGTATCCACATGCAAGACATACATCAAGTGTTCGCAAATCCAAAATATTCAATCCGATAATAATGAAACCTCAAAAGGAAAGACTCAATTCATCACAACAAGATAGAGAGGGAAGAACTCCATAAGATCCAACTATATTAACAAAGCTCGCGGTACATCAAGATCATGCCAAATCAAGAACACGAGAGAGAGATCAAACACATAGCTACTGGTACATACCCTCAGCCCCGAGGGTGAACTACTCCCTCCTCGTCATGGAGACTGCCAGAATGATGAACATGGCCTCCGGTGATGATTTCCCCCTCCGGCAGGATGCCGGAATAGGGCTCCGGATGAGATCGCTTCGGAACAGAGGCTTGCGGCGGCGGCGTGGGAGTTCTAGGTTTCTTTTCGGGGTTTTTGGTATTTATAGGAATTTTCTGCATTGGATTTATGCCAGGGGGGCCACGAGGGACCGACAAGCTCAGGGGGCGCGCCCCCAGGCTTGTCGTGCCCTCGTGGCTCTTCTGGCCCTTCCTCGAAGCTTTGAGGGTTTATTTTTATCCATAAAATATCACTGTAAATTTTGGGCTCAATCCGAGAACTTTTATTTCTGCACAAAAAACAACACCACAGTAGTTCTGCTGAAAACAGCGTTAGTCCGGGTTAGTTCCATTCAAATCATATAAAAGTGCTCCAAAACCATATAAAATTGTTATAAACATGGCATGAATACTTCATAAATTATAGATACATTGGAGACGTATTAGCATCCCCAAGCTTAATTCCTACTCGTCCTTGAGTAGGAAAATGATAAAAGAAAGAATTTATGAAGTGTGAATGCTAGCATAGTGCATAAGTTTGATCAATGATCACTTTTCCTAGCATCATAAACAGCAACTCTTTCTCATAAAACTTCTCATGATCAAGTAGCAAGCTATTCACATGTTAAAGTATAGACCATAAACTTTCTTGAAAACCAACAAACTATGTTCTCAGTCATCAAACAATTACAATTCATCTTATTTTCAGGAAGGGTCTATGTAAGAGCTTTGATTTAGCAAATTCCACATACTCAACTATCATTTAGTCTTCCATGATTGTTGACACTCAAAGCATATTTTTAGAGCAAGCTGTTTCAATCAAACACAGAGGAAGATAGGGGCTTAATGTTTCGCCTCCCAACCTATTTCTCTCAGGGATAATGTCAACCATAATAACTCATGATTACCTATATTCAACTGGATATATGTGCCTGGATCATTCCCTACCACATGATGCTTGCCAAGTGGAGAATATTTGAGGTTGAAATGAGAATGAATACTATTGACTCTTGCATAAAAGTAAAAGCTGAAAAGTAAAAGATAGGCCCTTCGCAGAGGGAAGCAGAGGTTGTCATGCGCTTTTGATTTTTGGATGTGCAAGTCCTTAATGCAAAGGAACGTCACTTTATATTGCCCCTTGTGATAGCAACCTTTATTATGCAGTCCGTCGCTTTTATTTCTTTACCATCACAAGTTCGTACAAAGCTTATTTTCCCTTGAAAAGATCATACATATTTAGGAGCAATTTTTATTGCTTTTTGCACCGATGACAACTTACTTGAAGGATCATATTCAATCCATAGGTAGATATGGTGGACTCTCATGACAAGAAACTGGGTTTAAGGGTTTTTGGATGCACAAGTAGTATCTCTACTTAGTACAAAATTTTGGCTAGCAAAAGATTATGAGCAAGCACCACATATTAGAGAATCCATCACCATATAACTTCTATGTGAAAATAAACAAACATAGCCCATTACGTTGTCTTCCTTGTCCAACATCTACTTGATCAAGCTGTGTTTGCTAACTTTCAATAATTTTTACCACTTATACTTCTTATACGTGAAGTCACTACTCACCATGGGACAAGCATATGAAGCACATATAATTTCAACTTTATGATATTCAATTCATTCAACAATTTACTCTTAGGATATAAGTGAAGCCCAAGAGTGAATGATAAACTACTCCAAAAGATATAAGTGAAGATCAATGAGTAGTCAAACAATTAAGTTGCTATGTGAGGACTCTCTCCAAATAAAGATTTCAGATCTGATAATTTTATTAAACAGCAAACAAAAAAAAGGACACTCCAAGAATAGCACATATTATGTGAACAAATAAAAACTTAGGCTCAACCAGGACTAACCGATAGTTGAGGATGAAGAAAGGTGGGATGCCTACCAGGGCATCCCCAAGCTTAGTTGCTTGAGACTTCTTGGAATTTTATCTTTGGGAGCCTTGGGCATCCCCAAGCTTGAGCTCTTCTGTCTCCTAAATTCATCTCATATCACAGTTTCTCCTAAGTCTTAAAAACTTCATCCACACAAAACTCAACAAGAACTCGTGAGATAAGTTAGTATAAATCAACTCAAACCTTAACATTCTCTACTGTAGCAAATCACTAAAATTATAATTCAACATTATAATAAATGCCTCTGCATATTTAATACTCCTATCCACAAATAGAAACATTAAACAAGCAAACATATGCAAACAATGCAACTATAACCGAAATCTGTCTAAACAGAACAATCTGTAAAGGAGGAATAAAAATTCATACTTACCTAACTCCGAAAATTCTGAAAAATTACCACGTGATAGAGAACTCATGCGTTCTTATTGTGTAAAAATTTCAGATTTTTATCATGCTCTGACTATTCAGGAATATTCTGGACATAACAGAAAACTTTCTGTTTTCAAACAGCAACACATAAACTTGCAAATTGAGCATGGTAAAGGCTATACTTGACATTTTTATTGATAAAAAATATAAAACATGATTCTAAATAACAGCAAGCAAATCTGAAAAGAAAATGACGCTCCAAGTAAAACACATATCATGTGACGAATAAAAATAAAGTTCCAAGTGAGGTATACCGATAGTGCTGAAGACGAAAGAGGGGATGCCATCCGGGGCATCCCCAAGCTTAGACGCTTGAGTATTCCTTGAATATTACCTTGGGGTGCCTTGGGAATCCCAAAGCTTAGGGTCTTGCCACTCCTTATTCTCCTCATATCACTGTCTCACCCAAAACTTGAAAAGTTCAATCACACAAAACTTAACGGAACTTGTGAGATAGGTTAGTATGATAAAAATAAATCATCCACTAGGTACTATCAAGACAAGATTCATACTTGTTCTCATATAATTCCTACTGTACTCTATCATTCCTACAATTTATATTGACCAATATAAGCCATAGAAACTATAAAACAAGCAAACTATGCATTGAAAATAGAATTTGTCAAAAAACAGAACAGCATGTAGTGAGAGAATTAAAAAAGCATACTTCGATACCTCCAACAATTCTAAAAAACTAGGAAAGCGTAAAAAAATTGTAGCACAATACTGTGTGAAAATTTCAGAATTTTCTCAAGCTCCAGTACAGAATAGAAATTCCAGCACTGTACGCAAAAGTTTCTGTTTTTGCACAGAATCAAATCGACAAGCATCCACACTATCCCAAAGGCTTTACTTGGCACATTATTGAAAGAAAACATATAAAACATGATTACTACAGTATCTTAATCATGTGGACACACAAAAAAGTAGGTATAAATATTGGGTTGTCTCCCAACAAGCGCTTTTCTTTAAAGCCTTTTTAGCTAGGCATGATGATTTTAATGATGCTCACATAAGAATAGGAATTGCAACATATAAGAGAGCATCATGAATCATATGGCAAGCACATTTAAGCCTAACCCACTTCCTATGCATAGTAATTTTAGAAGCAAACTATTTATTGTAGCAAGAATCAACTAGCATAGGAAGGCAAAACAAGCATGACTTCAAAACTTTCAACATAAAGATAGGAAACTTGATGTTGTGGAAATATATATAAGCATATCTTCCCCTCTCATAATAATTTTCAGTAGCATCATGAATAAATTCAACAATATAAATATCACATAAAGCATTCTTTTCATGATCCACAAGCATAGAAAATTTATTACTCCCCACATAAGCAATTTTCTTCTCATCAATAATAGTGGGAGCAAATTCAATGAAATAACTATCATATGATACTTGATTGACATAACCAAATTGAACATTAAAATCATGATGACAATTTTCATGGTTATCATCACTCTTTATATCATACATGTCATCGCCATAATCATCATACATAGCAACTTGGTTGTCATAATCAATTAAAATCTCTTCCGAAATAGTGGATTCAATATTAAATAAAGTCATGAACTCTCCAAATCCACTTTTATCAACATTGCAATAAGATTCAACACCCTCCAAATTAGTGGGATCAATACTACCTAGAGTTGACACTCTTCCAAACCCACTTTCATCATTGTAATCATCATAAATAGGAGGCATGCTTTTATCATAACAAATTTGCTCATCAAAAGTAGGGGGAATAAAAATATCATCTTCATCAAACATAGCATCCCCAAGCTTATGGCTTTGCATATCATTAGCATCATGGATATTCAAAGATGACATACTAATGACATTGCAATCATGCTTATCATTCAAAGATTTTAAGCCATACATTTTATTGAATTCTTCTTCTAACACTTTGGCACAATTTTTTGATCCATCATTTTCAAGAAAGACATTATAAAGACGAAGAATTTGAGGCAACCTCACTTCCATTTTTTTGTAGTTTTCTTTTATAAACCAAACTAGTGAATAAACAAGAAACTAAAAGATTCAATTGCAAGATCTAAAGATATACCTTCAAGCACTCACCTCCCCAGCAACGGCGCCAGAAAAGAGCTTGATGTCCACTACACAACTTTATTTCTTGTAGACTTTGTTGGGCCTCCAAGTGCAGAGTTTTGTAGGACAGTAGCAAATTTCCCTCAAGCGGATGACCTAAGGTTTATCAATCCGTGGGAGGTGTAGGATGAAGATGATCTCTCTCAAACAACCCTGCAATCAAATACAAACAATCTCGTGTCCCCAACACACCCAACACAATGGTAAATTGTATAGGTGCACTAGTTCGGCGAAGAGATGGTGATACAAGTGTAGTATGGATAGTAGATATAGGTTTTTGTAATCTGAAATAATAAAAACAGCAAGGTACCAGTTGATAAAAATGAGCACAAATGGTATTGCAATGCTTGAAAACAAGGCCTAGGGTTCATACTTTCACTAGTGCAATCTCTCAACAGTGCTAACATAATTGAATCATATAACAATCCCTCAACGTACGACAAAGAATCACTCCAAAGTTCCAAGCAAAAGGAGAACATAAGAAGAAATTGTTGTAGGTAGCAAAACCACCTCAAAGTTATATTTTCCGATCAATCTATTGAGCCATCTGAAAGCGCAGGTTTACTCCCAAAGGGGGGAGGGTGAATGGGAGATTTTTAGAAATTCGCCAAACTCCGAAGATTTTGACGAAAATCAGAGTGACAAAATAGAAACATATATGAAACTAGATCGACATAGATACAAGTAGCATGCATATGAAATACATACAAGTGAAGAACATGAAATCATACATGTGAACATGCATGAGGAAGATGAACCGAAGAAATGAAAAATAGCATGATGAAAGTCTTCAGTTCAAATTCTTCAGAAAAGTAAAGCACAAGTTCTTCAGCAGCGGAATTGTGTAAAGGTAAAGGGTGAGGAATTTAAAACCAGTTGGGCTCGGTGAAGACACAGCGATTTGGTAGACCAGTTCCAGTTGTTGTATCAACTATACGTCTGGTTGAGGTGGCTGAGTCTTACCTCGGAGGACACTTAGTCCTCACCGTATTCCTCTTGAGCTAAGGTCACACCTCGCCCAATCACTCGTGGTAAGTCTTCAAGGTAGACTTCTAAAACCTTCACAGACTTGTTCACCGCGACGCCACAATTACTCTTGGGTGCTCAGAACATGACGCCTAACCGTCTGGAAGAATGACAATCTTCAAAGGTAATAAGCGTCGGATCACACAGATCAACTTCTTCAGTGATGCTCAATCACTTTGGCTCTGGTTGGGTTTTTCCTCACTTGGATTCTCACAAAGTCGTCAGAGGAAGGGTTGCTCTCAAATGACAAGTGTCAATCTCTCTCTAGAGAAGCGAACCAACTAGTGGTTGTGGGGGGCGGCTATTTATAGCAAGGGGCAACCCGACATGAATTGTCATAAATGCCCTTCTCAGACATGACCGTTGTCAGGATAAGAATCCACTCGACAGCTGGCATGCGGCGCAGCAACGGTCGGAAATTAAGCTCTCAATTTCGTCGGGGCACTCAATTTCCTCATGATAGGCAGATCGCACTGGCGAAATCCTAACTCCTTAGCCTGACCAAATTTGTCAGAGATCAGATGAACTTTGTCACTGTCACTGACAAATTCATCAGCTATTCCGGAGATTTCCAAAGGCTTCACTCGAATTGGCTTAGGTTTGTATAGGTTTGAGCATCGCTTTGAAGTATGATAAATGTTTCACCTAGACCCCCTCTAACAGTACGGTTTTTCCTATGACTCAAATAAGTAGAAAAGAAACTATGAAAACAATGTCTTCAAGCTTCAGAGTCTTCACATCAATTTCTTCACAGGCTGAACCAAATTCTTCACTTGAAGAAATACATTTTTAGGGGTCACCTTCCGTGGTTAAACCAAGTCTTCAGGGACTATTTTCACCTGTGTACACTCACAAACACATTAGTCCCTTAACCTATTTGTCTTCAATACTCCAAAACCACTAAGGGGGCACTTGATGCACTTACAATCTCCCCCTTTTTGGTGATTGATGACAAATCAGTTAAGTTTTCAACAGGAGTAAATAACGAAAGAGTAAGTAGAGAGTATGAAGACATTGGTTACATGATATAGAGGAACTCCCCCTGAAGATGTGCATATGAAGAATTTGCTTTGGATTGCAAATGCACATGGCAGGTTGAAATTGTGGAGATCTCCCCCTATATCTTGGAATCCAATCATTCATGATCATAAGATATTGAAGATTTTGAATGCATGATGAAAAATTTGGTGTCTGACGAATTGCATCATGCATGCACATATATTTTCCTTCAGCCAAAGGTGTCATCAGTACGCTCATCAGATGATTGGGCAGCTCAGGTTCGTCAGCCTGTCTCACAACCCACAAGGTGCATCTCCTTCAGCCAAAGGTGTCATCAGTATGCTCATCAGATGATTGGGCAGCTCAGGTTCTTCATATATTTTCCTTGCTTCATCAGAGGGCAACTCAACAGGAAGGGCTCGAAGCAATTCATCAGCAGGAGCCTTGTAATGTGTGTTCTCACTCATCCAATCGAGTGCCCATGAGTGAATGTCATCAACCTCACCCGACAGATGCAGAGTGGCATAGAATTGAAGGATTAGCTCTTCATTCCAGTCACAGACATCAGTGATGAAATTGAGCAAACCAGCTTCATGAAGAACAGCCAAGACAGGCGTGAAGCATGGTAGCGACTCCATATCTACGTGAGGAATGTGACGATGTGGAAAATTCTTGTTCTTGTCAAAGAGAAGTGAAGAATAGTAATTCATCTCAGTGTTTGTCCAAAATCTTTGACGCCTGATTTTGGGAGAGTCATAGGGTGACTCGCCTACGAAGAAATTCTTCTCTTCAAAGAAGGCAGCATTGTCAAATTTTGGCCTTCTGACACTTTTGTCAACCTTGGGCATTGAGGGCACAGGCTGAAGATTGATCTTCTTTGGCCTCACATCAAAGATAGGCCTTGGAGAGCCTATTGAATCATTGGGATCAGTGATGGGCAAAGACTTAGCAACTTCCTCAGCTGTTGCAAGTGGTACTGTCTCTGAATCTGCTGAGGGAGCTGGTTCTTCTTGTTGAAGTGGTGGTGGTGCAACTTCTTCATCAATTACTTGTTGCACAATTTCTTCAGCTGATGCAGCTGGAATTTCTTCAGTGATGGTCTGAAGGGATGGTTGATGACCTTCAGAACCAGTGTGTATTTCCTCTGTGATGGCTGGTGACTGAGGCACTTGAGTGAGAGCGCGGTGAGGGGTGAGTTTGGATGAGCAACATCCCAGAAGTCATCATGAATAATAGAAGTTGTGGAGCCCACATCCACGTCCTCATCAATGCCATCATTGCTTCTATAAGAAGCAACATTTTTATCAGTCAAATAGACTAGAGGCGATGATACCTGATGAAGTGAAGCATCTGCTTCAACTTCAATTTCTTCATCCACCTGCTCTGTGGAAGTAGCAGAGTGGGTAGTCTCCTCTTCATCAAGTGGTGGGATGACATAATCCACACCATATGGAACAATCTGGAATTCTTCAAAATTCCGGGTCGGGGTGCCAATAAAATTGGGATAGCATCAATTGGCTTAGTTGAAGACATTGGAGCCGTCTTCAACTTCTTCACAGTTTCTATGGTAGGAGGTGCTGATGCTTTCCTCTTCTCAGCTGCCTTGGTCTTCTTCACTTCTGATGCAGAAGGGAAGGTGATAAACTTCAAAGATGAAGTCGGTTCTGGTGCTGCAGCTGAGGAACTTGGGGGTACAATTTTTCAGACGCGACTGATGCAGTCGCTCTGGCATTCTCTTCAGGTGCAGCTGATGCAGCTGCACTGGCAGTTTCTTCAGGAACAACTGATGCAGTTGCCCTAGCATGGTCTTGCAGAGGAGGTGCTGAAGAACTGGATGGAGGGGCCTGGCCAAACCTCGCAGCCTCCCTTCTATTGTGGTCATTAACCACTTTGTTTGAAGCATTGATGAACCTGTTCTTAACACCACAATAGTGCTCTGCCTGGCGATCATATTCATCAGATAAGCGTTGAATTTCAGATTGCATCACAACAAGCTGCAGAGGGGATATGGTGAGCATGTTGTCCTTGAGTTCTTTCTGTTTCTTCTTCATCTCTTTCCTCACAAGCTTGGCCTTCTCAATCTTGTGCTTTTCATTTCAAACGAAAGCAGATAGAGCATGACTTGGTCCAGGAGGCAGATCTAAATCATCAAGAGGTGTATCAGGCTTCTGGCACCAAATGTCAATGAAGTCGAGAATCCTTTTGGGATTCAGAAATGTTGGGACAGTAGTGTTCTTGGCACGAGCAGCTTCCTCCATTCTCCTTTGAACATATTCAACTAACTCATCTTCATCTGCCAAGTCATTTTCGTCAGCCTGAGGCAATATAGCCTTGCTTTTGGGGCTAGGCCTTGTTCCACAGCCTGCTGTTGCCTTCTTCTTCAGCATCGGCGTGTTTGAGGATATATGCCCTGATGCTGAGGCACTTGATAAAGCAATTGTGGCTGTATGAAAGCCTTCAGTGCACTAGCATGATGCTAGTACAACTGGCGTTGAAGCTCTTGCAGCAGCCATTGAAGAACTTGTGGCTGGCGGAGGTGCTCACGAAGATGGTGCAGAGGGTGCCTTGGGCGCTGAAGCCTTTGAAGATGATGGCTTGGGCTCTGAGGGATTTGCAGAAGATTTTGAAGCTGAAGATTTTGGCCCTGAGGGCACTTCAGGTGATGGTTTTGGCTTTTGATCTGGCTTCTTCTTCATGGCTTTCTTGGACATACTGCCACTTGAGCCTGCACCAGCATCTGCTGATGCCTTTGAAGCCCTGTTGAATTCTTCAACAGCCTTTTGAGCTTGTTTCTGTAATTTTGCCTGATGCTTGGCCCACTCTTCAGGAAATTCCTCACCTCTTCTGATGCTAGTGGGGTCAGCAGTTAGACCATGAGCCAGAGGTTGCCTTTTGCAAGGTGGCTTTACAACGAATTCCTTCATGTACTTTGGAGTCACATATCTGTAAGCCCTCCATTCATATGCCCACCTGCGTTTAATTCTCTGTACGTGCGTCTTGCGCTGCTTGTCAGTCTCTTTGCCATGAATTTCTTCATCTGGTGTGTAGTATCCTGAGTAAATATCCTCAGGTATCTCAAAAGCAGTGTGTTCCTCCTTTCTCTTGCCTCCCTTCTGAGGCCTTTTGCCATCTGCCATTTTCTTCAACTGAGGGTTTTCAACTTTTGAAGTTTCTGAAGAAGTTTGAAGATTTTCCTCAAGCAATGCTGCAAATGAATTAAGTTTATGAGAACCAAGAGATTCGTCTGCAGACATGGGACATGTGAACAGAGTATAGTTGTGAGGAAATTGGGAAGAGTCACATGCGTTCTCAGATTTTTTTCAAAAAGATCCAGTTGAGCTAATTGACCCCTATCGTTTTGACGAAATTCACTAAGTTTCTTGACATAGGTTCCAGAGTTGTAAAGATTATGTAATTTGCACAATTGAGGAATCTAGTAGTTAAGCATGACTTAGATGAATTTATCAAGACTGGCCAAAAGGAAGTGCTGAAGAATTTGGAAGGAAGTGGTAAAAACAACACTTGAAGAATTTTAGACTGTAAAAAGATCAAACTTAGGCAGTAAAAATAAGTTTTAATTACCCCAAGGATGAACATGATGAACTGGACGATGAGTTTATGGAAGTCGTCGGCTCAGATCTTTCGTGCCCTAACTTGGCAACGAAAGACAGCTACGGCGGCGGCGGAGGTGAAGAAATCCACGGCCGGCGCGAGTACGGCGACTAAGAAGTTGAGGCAGTGAAGCTCTTCCTCTCCGGCAATGGTGAAGTCCAGCGGTGGCGCTAGGGTTCGGGTGTGAGAGCGACAGGGGCGCGAGGAATGAAATGAATTAGGTTTGATGCGGTCAATCCCTTATATAGGTGTGGTGAAAAACGAGCGGTCTGAACATTTTGGATGGATAAGCCCCTGGCGATTCGCATCTCTGCGACACGCGTCACCCATGCAGTTTGAGTGCGCTTATCCATGCGTCGGAGGCACGGGATTAAGTTACTGTGGCAACCGCCAAAAATTGGAAAGAAAATTTTAAAATATGTTCGCAATTTCTTCAGCTGACAAGGATATAGTGAAGACTTTGAACGATGTCAATTAGAATGCATATGAAGAGCTTGTGAACAGAGTGGTTTGAGTTTAGCATAGAGGGGAGCGGGTCCGATCACATTCACATAGACAGAAAAACAACTTGAAGAAATAGTAATATGTGAATGCTATTGAGGACATAAAAACTCAGATATATATAGGAAAGATTAGTTCAAACAATGAAGAACAACCACAAATGACGAATTTGAATAGTTTGACGAAATTGCTAATGACGAAAAACTCAAGTCTAAAGAGCGTCATGAAGAGGGTGGTGGTGTTACCCACCGTATAAGAACTATGATGATTTCAGACACTACGTACAATTGTCATAGGGTTCTGAGAATCAAGTTATTCATTAATTTCTTCACACTTAGATGGTTAGTCTTCATTGATTGAAGAAAAACGTTACTTCGTGTGTTGTGCATCAAAGTCATCAAGAATGCATAAGCGTTAGGATGTGTGTCCTATTCAAAGGACATTCGAAGATTCTAGGATGTTTAGCTCACACGACAACATGCAAAACCTTCTCTCATCCAAGGGCTTAGTGACGATATCTGCAAGCTGGTCTTCAGTCTTCACGTGGTTGATGACGATGTCTCCCTTCAGCACATGATCACGAAGAAAATGGTGACGAATGTGGATGTGCTTCGTCCTAGAGTGTTGCACTGGGTTGTGGGCGATCTTGATGGCACTCTCATTGTCGCAGTGGAGTGGCACTTTCTTCACGTTGACGCCATAGTCCTTGAGGGTTTTCTCCATCCATAGAAGCTATGAGCAGCAGGCGCCAAAGGCAATGTACTTAGCCTCAGCTGTGGAAAGTGAGACGCTGTTCTGCTTCTTCGAGGACCAACAAACAAGAGACGTCCGAGGAAATGGCATGTGCCTGATGTTGACTTGCGATCCACATGATCTCTAGCATAATTAGAATCAGAAAATCCAGCAAGATCAAATGATGAGCCCTTGGGATACCATAATCCAAGCGTTGGTGTGTGAGCTAAATATCGAAGAATTCATTTCATAGCCTGATGGTGTGATTCCTTCGGTGACACTTGAAAGTGGGCACACATGCAAACGCTAAGCATAATATCTGGCCTAGATGCACATAGGTAAAGAAGCGAACCAATGATGGAGCGATATACTTTCTGATCGAAATCTTTACCATTTTCGTCAGTGCAGAGTTGACCATTTGTCGGCATTGGTATCTTGAGGCCTTTGCAATCTTGCATGCCAAATTTCTTTAGGTAATCCTTAAGGTATTTCTCCTGAGATATGAAGATGCCATTGGGTTGTTGATGAATTTGAAGTCCGAGGAAGAATTTCAACTCCCCCATCATAGACATCTCATATTCTTCACGCATCATATATGCAAATTCGTCACTGTATTTCTTGTTAGTGCAACCAAACATAATATCATCAACATATATTTAGCATATGAACAGTTCACCATCATAAGATTTAGTGAAAAGAGTAGGGTCAAGTGAACCGGGTTTGAAACCCTTTTTTCTTCTGGAACTCCTTCAGAGTATCATACCAAGCCCTCAGGGCTTGTTTGAGGCCATAGAGAGCCTTGTTGAGTCTAAAGACTTTGTCTGGATGCTTTGGGTCTTCAAAACCTGGTGGTTGAGCAACATATACTTCTTCCTCAAGCTTACCATTAAGGAATGCACTTTTCACATCCATTTGATATAAGAGGATATCATGATGGTTAGCATATGCAAGTAGTATACAAATGGATTCAAGCCTAGCAACAGGTGCAAATGTTTCATCCAAATCAATACCCTCAACCTGTGTGTAGCCTTGAGCTACAAGACATGCCTTATTCCTCACCACTTGGCCATTTTCGTCTTGTTTGTTGCAGTAGATCCATTTGGTGCCGATGACATTGTGCTTACGTGGATCGGGACTCTTGACTAGCTCCCACACATTGTTGAGCTCAAATTGATGCAATTTCTCTTGCATTTCCTGAATCCATTCAGGCTTGAGAAACGCTTCATCAATTTTGGTGGGCTCTGAAATAGAGACAAACGCATAATGCCCACAAAAGTTAGCTAGATGTGAAGCTCTTGAGCGAGTGAGGGGACCAGGTGCATTGATGTTGTTGAGGATTTTCTCAATCTGCACTTCATTTGCCACTCGTGGATGTGCTGGACGAGGGCCTTGCTGTTGTTGTTGCTGTGCAGAATCCTCAGCATCATTTTCCTCAGGATTAACAGTTTCTTCATGACGAGGGATCACTACTTCTTCATCAGCTATTTCTTCACTGGGCACAATTTCACCAGTGCTCATAAGCTTGATCGATTCCTCAGGAGGCATTTCATCTAGCACAGGAGGCAGGTGTTCTCTTTGCGAGCCGTTAGTTTCATCGAACCGCACATCTACAGTTTCAACTACCTTGTTGTGATAGGTGTTGAAGACTGTGTAGGTGTGCGAGTCCTTTCTGTAACCAAGCATAAAACCTTCATGTGCTTTTGGTGCAAATTTAGAACTGTGATGAGGATCTCTAATCCAGCATTTAGCACCGAAGACTTTGAAATAACTCACATTGGGTTTCTTGTCAGTGAGGAGTTCATATGAGGTCTTCTTGAGGAATTTGTGAAGATATACCCGATTGATGATGTGACATGCAGTGTCAATTGCTTTAGGCCAGAATCGACGACGGGTCTTGTATTCATCAAGCATAGTGCGAGCCATCTCGATGAGTGTCCTATTCTTGCGCTCCACGACTCCATTCTACTGAGGCGTGTAGGGAGCAGAGAGCTCATGAGTGATACCAAGTTCATCAAGTAGTCATCAAGCCATGCGTTCTTGAACTCGGTGCCGTTATCGCTCCTAATGTGCTTGATCTTGAGACCATAATTCGTCATGGCCCGATTGGAGAATCGTCTGAAGACATCCTGTACTTCAGTCTTGAAGGAAATGATGTGCACCCAGGAGTAACGAGAGTAGTCATCAACTATGACGAATCCATAGAGAGATGCTGCATTGGTTAGTGTAGCATAATGTGTAGGACCAAAAAAATCCATATGAAGTAATTCAAAGGGACGAGTAGTGGTCATGATTGTCTTAGCCGTGTGCTTGGATCTGGTCATCTTTCCAGACTCACAAGCACCACACAGATGGTCTTTGATGAATTTGACGCCTTCGACGCCAATGATGTGCTTCTTCTTGACAAGTGTGCTCAAATTCCTCATGCCAGCGTGTCCAAGTCGTTGATGCCATAGCCAGCACTCTAAAGCTTTTGCCAGTAGACACGTGGCAGGCTGAGGACCTAGAGAGAAATCTACAATATACAAATCACCTTTCCTAAGGCCTTCGAAGACTTTGGATTTGTCAGATTCCATCAGCACAATGCATCTATATTTGCCAAAGATGACAATCATATCAAGATCACAAAGCATTGAGACAGACATGAGGTTGTATCCAAGGGACTCGACAAGCATCACCTTTTCCATGTGTCGATCCTTCGAGATAGCAACCTTACCTAGACCCAATACCTTGCTTTTTTCCTTTGTCGGCGTATGTGATATGCTTCAGATGAGACAGAGTAAGGGGAGCATCAGTGAGGAGATTCCTATCACCAGTCATGTGATTTGTGCAGCCACTGTCCAAGACCCATTTAGTGGCTGAGGGTGTGTCATCCTGTAGAAGCATTAGTCTGACTTACAAGTTCATATACTTCAAAGTGAAGAATATGATGATGATTAAATTCGTCAGACAATTTCATCAAAGAATAACATCTAGCAGCATAAGGGATGTGTGAAATGAGTATTCATTTCATCATGGTTAGCCTGCATCCCAACAGGCACTTTGTCAGGTCTTCAGCAAATTCATCACACATTTTGGTTGTCTGAAGGCCTGACCCTGCAGAAGAGATTAGTTCTTCTTCTTAACCACCCACATCTGAATGGGTGGCTGAGAAGCAATGTAACAGAGTGCATTAATGGAGAACTTAGGCATTGAAGAATATGCATTTCTATTCACAGGAGGGTTATAGTAATTGAATGAATAAGCAGAGAAATTCTTCAAAGTTTGTGAACATAGTGGTTCAAAGAATAGTGCTCATCTTCATCAAATCGCTGTTTGTTTCCCTGCGAAATAGAGGTATTAGCATAGCCATAAGTGGGTCAGCGTCCATTTGACGACTTTGAAGAATTTGCCCTGGGAAGTTTCTTCTTCATCGGTGGTGTCATGATGACATTCACCTGAAGATTTTCCAGAAGGCTTTTGGGAACCTAGATTTTCTTCACAGGTGGACCGTTCCTGCAGATTAGTTCCAACAAATCTGGCAAAGACTTCACCATTCTGATTCTTGAACAGTTTATAGTTGGAGTCAAATGACTCATCTGAAGAATATGAAGTATCACAAGTATAGCCAGATAAGGTAGATGGGTCTATGGGAGGACCCTTTGCAGCAACCCATGTGGTTTTGGGATACTACCCAGGCTTCCAATACGAATCATCAGCATTAAGCTTCCTCTCAAAAGCAATACCCTCTTTCCTAGGGTTCCTATGAAGAATTTGATTTTTGAGCACGTCACATAGGGTTTGATGCCCTTTCAGGCTTTTGTACATGCCAGTGACATACAATTCCTTCAGCCCTGCATTTTCATTAGTATCACAGGTGGCTTCCTCAGATGAGTGGTTAGTGACCACCGCATCAGTTGAAGCAATTGAAAGTACTGAAGCATTTGAATATTCAGCTAAAGAATTTGCATTATCATGTTCAAGGCATTTTAGGCATGGTGCAACAAATTCTTCCTGAGCGGTACTGATCTGTTTAGCGAGGAGTGAATCGTTCTCTTTTTGAAGATCATCATGAGACGCTCTCAGCTTTTCTAGATCTTGCTTCCTTTGAAGAAATTCATAGGACATCTTCTCATGTTTGGCTGAGACACATGATGACTTTCAAGTTCGTCATATTTCGACTGAAGACGTTTGATTTTGTTAGTCAAGATCTGTGAGCGTTCCATTTCATCGTTCAACAGATCATCGCTTTTGTCTAACAAGTTTTGAATTCTTTCCATGGCATTTTGTTGCCGAGTGGCAATGTTAGCAAGCTTGGAATAGCTGGGGGTCATGTTTTCATCAGATTCACCTTCACTAGAGGAAGATAAAGGTCTTTGTAGTACCTTGGTGCCTCTTGCCATGAGGTAGACGGCTGACGAAGTTGAGGCAGGATCTGGATCCCGAGATTTGAGGGAATTCCTGAATTCCACAAGCTAGGGATCGTCACGTCTATACGCCCCTTCATAGATGTCAGAGATCCTATCCCAGATGAGCTTCGCATTGCCCAGATGATAGATGCGAGTGAACTCATCTTTGGTCAGACGAGAGCAGATGAAGTATTTGGCCTGAGCATCGAGCTGAGTGTACTTGCGAATGTCATCAGCATTCGCCATCTTGCAAAGGTCGGTCAGCCCCAGCTCAGTGACCGTCCATAACTCACTGTCCATGGCCAAGAGACGCTTTCGCATCATGACCTTCCAGTATGGATAGTTCGTGCCATCAAAGATGGGGCACGCAGCGGATGCCTTGATCATACCTGCGGTCGACATAACTAAAACTCCAGGTGGTTAAACCAAAATCACACAGAACAAGGGAGTACCTTGCTCTGATACCAATTGAAAGCGCAGGTTTACTCCCAGAGGGGGGGTGAATGGGAGATTTTTAGAAATTCGTCAAACTCCGAAGATTTCGACGAAAATCAGAGTGACGAAATAGAAACAGATATGAAACTAGATCGACACAGATACAAGTAGCATGCATATGAAATACATACAAGTGAAGAACATGAAATCATACAGGCGAACATGCATGAGGAAGATGAACTAAAGAAATGAAAAACAACATGATGAAAGTCTTTAGTTCAAATTCTTCAGAAAAGTAAAGCACAAGTTCTTCAGCAGCGGAATTGCGTAAAGGTAAAGGTTGAGGGATTTGAAACCAGTTGGGCTAGGTGAAGACGCAGCGATTTGGTAGACCAGTTCCAGTTGCTGCATCAACTATACATCTGGTTGAGGCGACTCAGTCTTACCTCGGAGGACACTTAGTCCTCACCATATTCCTCTTGAGCTAAGGTCACTTAGACCTCGCCCAATCACTCGTGGTAAGTCTTCAAGGTAGACTTCCAAAACCTTCACAGACTTGTTCACCGGCACACCACAATTACTCTTAGGTGCTCAGAACATGACGCCTAACCATCTGGAAGAATGACAGTCTTCAAAGGTAATAAGCGTCTGATAACCCACAAGTATAGGGGATCGCAACAATTTTCGCGGGTAGTATTTCACCCAGATTTATTGATTTGACACAAGGGGAGCCAAAGAATATTTGCGAGTATTAGTAGTTGAGTTGTCAATTCAACCAAACCTGGATTACTAAATATCTACAGCAAAGTGTTTAGTAGCACAGTAGTATGATAGTTTCAAGAGCAGTAGTAACAGTAGTGACAGTAACAGAAGTAGTTTTGTAGTAATTGTAACAGCAGCAGCAACGAAAGTAACTTAGCAAAGATCAATATGTGAAAAGCGTAGGCATTGGATCGGTTATAGATAATTATGTTGGATGACATTCATCATGTAACAGTCACAACCTAGGGCGATACACAATAGCTCCAATTCATCAATGTAATGTAGGCATGTATTCCGTATATAGTCATACGTGCTTATAGTAAGAACATGCATGACATCTTTTGTCCTACCATCTCGTGGCAGCGGGGTCCTTAAGGAAACTAAGGGATATTAAGGCCTCCTTTTAATAGAGAACCGGAACAAAGCATTAGCACATAGTGAATACATGAACTCCTCAAACTACGGCGATCGCCGGAAAGAATCCCAATTATTGTCACCATGGGGTATGCGGATCATGACACGTAACAGGTGCATATAACTTGCAAGATAGGATCAAGAACTCAAATATATTCATGAAAACATAAAGGTTCAGATCTGAAATCATGGCACTCGGGCCATAGTGACAAGCATTAAGCATAGCAAAGTCATAGAACATCAATCTCAGAACATAGTGGATACTAGGGATCAAAGCCCTAACAAATTGACTCGATTACATGGTAAATCTCATCCAACCCATCACCGTCCAGCAAACCTATGAAGAAATTACTCACACATGGGGGTGAGCATCATGAAATTGGTGATGGAGGATGGTTGATGATGACGACGGCATCGAATCTCCCTCTCCGGAGCCCCGAACGGACTCCAGATTAGCCCTCCCGATGAAGAACAGGAGGTGGCGGCTGCTCCGTCTCGTAAAACGCGATGATTCTTTCTCTCTAATTTTTGTCTCCACTAATAGGTACTTATAGCATTGGAGTTAGGTCAAACGGAGTTGCCAGGAGCCCACAAGTCCGCTAGGCGCGCCCTGGGGGTGTGGCCGCGCCCCCCAGGCTTGTGGCACCTATGGCCCCCCCTCTGGTGGATCTTTGCACCATTATTTTTATATATTCTGAAATAATTCTCCGTAAATTTTCAGGTCCATCCGAGAACTTTTATTTCTGCACAAAAACAACACCATGGCAATTCTGCTGAAAACAGCGTCAGTCCGGGTTAGTTCCATTCAAATCATGCAAATTAGAGTCCAAACTAGAGCAAAAGTGTTTGGAAAAGTAGATACGTTTGGGACATATCAGCGTCGGATCACACATATCAACTTCTTTAGTGATGCTCAATTACTTTGGCTCTGGTTGGGTTTTTCCTCACTTGGATTCTCACAAAGTCGTCAGAGGAAGGGTTGCTCTCAAATGACAAGTGTCAATCTCTCTCTAGGGCAGCCAACCAACTAGTGGTTGTCGGTGGCGGCTATTTATAGCCAGGGCAACCCAACATGAATTGTCATAAATGCCCTTCTCAGACATGACTGTTGCAGGATAAGAATCCACTCGATAGCTGGTACGCGGCGCAGCAACGGTCAGAAATTAAGCTCTCAATTTCGTCGGGGCACTCAATTTCCTCACGATAGGCAGGTCGCACTGGCGAATTCCTAACTCCTCAGCCTGACCAAATTCGCCAGAGACTAGATGAACTTCGTCACTGTCACTAATAAATTTGTTAGCTGTTCCGGAGATTTCCAAAGGCTTCACTCGAAGCGGCTTATTTTTGTATAGGTTTGAGCATCGCTTTGAAGTATGATAAATGTTTCACCTAGACCCCCTTTAACAGTACAGTTTTTCCTATGACTCAAATAAGAAGAAAAGAAACTATGAAAACAATGTCTTCAAGCTTCAGAGTCTTCACTTCAATTTCTTCACATGCCGCACTAAATTCTTCACTTGAAGAAATACATTTTTAGGGGTCACCTTCCATGGTTAAACCAAGTCTTCAGGGACTATTTTCACCTGTGTACACTGACAAACACATTAGTCCCTTAACCTATTTGTCTTCAATACTCCAAAACCACTAAGGGGGCACTTGATGCACTTACACCATCCCTATAAGTGTCACAAACAGCCCTAGAGTTCGTACTAAAATAACACCATATGATACGCATCAATCAACATGACCAACTTTTATTTCTACACAAAAACAACACCATGGCAATTCTGCTGAAAACAGCGTCAGTCCGGGTTAGTTCCATTCAAATCATGCAAATTAGAGTCCAAACTAGAGCGAAAGTGTTTGGAAAAGTAGATATGTTTGGGACGTATCAACTCGCCCAAGCTTAACTTATTGCTTGTCCTCAAGCAATTCAGTTGACAAACTGAAAGTGATAAAGAAAAACTTTTACAAACTCTTTTGTTCTTGTTGTCTGTATATATATACTTAACTAGCATCCAAGTTTTTAGCAAATATTATGAACTAACCACATTGATGATAACTCTTAGGTCTCGCGTTTACTCATGGCAATAACATAACCAACTAGCGAGCAATAATAAAATATCCCGGATGCCAACACTTTGTCAAAACAATCATGATATAATATGATAACATGGTATCTCGCTAGCCCTTTCAGAGACCGCAAAACATAAATGCAGAGCACCTCTGAGATTCAAGCAACGACTAAACATTGTAATTCAGGGTAGAGGATATCCATTCATGGTCACACCCAATATTAACTATACTCAATGCATAAAAATGACAATAGTGCTCTCCAACTGGTGCTTAAATGAGAGGGTGATGACTCAACAATAAAAGTAAAATAACATGAAAGTAAATGGATAGGCCCTTCGCAGAGGGAAGCATGGATTTGCAGCGGTGCCAGAGCTCGAAGCTTAAATTAGAGATGAAAATAATTTTGGGAGGTATGCTTTTCCAGTCAACGTCACGACCGAGAGTTTTCAATATCTTCCATGCTAAACACATTATAGGCGGTTCCCAAGCGGAAAGGTAAAGTTTACTCCCCCTCCACCATACCAACACAAGCCATGGCTAGCCGAATTCACGGGTGCCCTCCATACCAACAACTTTTTGGGGGAGTTTGTTTGCATTATATAACGATTTTGAGCATAGGACTGGGCATTCCAATTACCATCCTCTCTCGTGCAATGACAAGTGAATAAACACTCATCTGAGAGTAACCCGCTTAGCACGGAAGATACTGACCGCCTCCTGTTGCTCCATGAGTGGTACGGGCACACAAAACAGATGTTCGTTTGAATATTTAGAGGTGGCACTTGCAAATTTACTTGGAACGGTAGAGTAATACCGTATATAGGTAGATATAGTGGACTCATCTGGAACAACTTTGATTTAAGGAATTGGATGCACAAGCAGTATTCCCGCTTAGTACAGGCAAAGGCTAGCAAATAGATGGAGAAGCGACCAGCTAGAGAGCGAAAACGGTCATAGACATGTATTGCGAATAATTAACATTGAACACGAGCATGAGTAGGATATCAACACCCTAAACATAAATATCATGGAGGCTATGTTGGTTTTGATTCAACTACATGTATGAACATGTGCCAAGTCAAGCCACTCGAATTACTCAGAGGAGGATATGCTACTTGTGAGCTGCGTTGGTAATTCCCTGAAGAGGAAGGGAGATGTAGTATAGTAGAGATAAGTATTTCCCTCAGTTATGAAACCAAGGTTATCAATCCAGTAGGAGAATCACGCAACACCTCGTTAGCAGCACATGCACACAAAACAACAAATCCTTGCACCCAACGCAAACAAGGGGTTGTCAATCCCTCGGCGGTTAATTGCAAGATTAAATTGTATGTGATAGATAGATAGATTGAACTAAAATATAAAATAAAATAAATAAAGTAAAAGTGCAGCAAGGTATTTTTAGGGTTTTAATATATGATTTAGATAGACCCGGGGGCCATAGTTTTCACTAGAGGCTTCTCTCAAGAAAATAGCATACGGTGGGTAAACAAATTACTGTTGGGCAATTGATAGAAAATCAAATAACCATGACGATATCCAAGGCAATGATCATGTATATAGGCATCACGTCCGAGACAAGTAGACCGACTCCTGCCTGCATCTACTACTATTACTCCACACATCGACCGCTATCCAGCATGCATCTAGTGTGTTAAGTCCATAAAGAACGGAGTAACGCCTTAAGCAAGATGACATGATGTAGACAAAGTAAACTCATGCATGAATAAACCCCATCTTTTTACCCTTAAGAGCAATGATACATACGTGTCATGTCCCTTTCTGTCACTGGGATTGAGCACCGCAAGATCGAACCCATTACAAAGCACCTCTTCCCATGGCAAGATAAATCAATCTAGTTGGCCAAACCAAATCAATAGATCGAAGAAGAAATACGAAGCTATAATAATCATGCATAAAAGAGTTCAGAGAAAACTCAAATAATATTCATGGATAATCTGATCATAAACTCACAATTCATCGGATCCCAACAAACACACCGCAAAAAGTGATTACATCGGATAGAACTCCAAGAACATCGAGGAGAACATTGTATTGAAGATCAAAAAGAGAGAAGAAGCCATCTAGCTACTAACTATGGACCTGAAGGTCTGTGGTAAACTACTCACGCATCATCGGAAGGGCAGCAAGGTTGATGTAGAGCCCCTCCGTGACCGATTCCCTCTCCGGCGGAGTACCGAAAAAGGCCTCCAGATGGGATCTCTCAAGAACAGAAGCTTGCGGCGGTGGAAAAAGTATTTCATGGACTCCTCTGTTGGTTTCCCGATTTAAGAGAATTTATAGTGCTGGAATTAGGTCAAACGGAGCTATGTGGGCCCCACGAGCCACCAGGGCGCGCCACCCCCTGGGGCGCGCCCTGGTGCCTCGTGGGCCACTGCTTCATCTTCTGGCCCTCTCCCAAAGCTTCCAGTACTTGTTATGTCCAGAAAAAAATCTCCAAAAAGTTTCATGCCATTTGGACTTCGTTTGGTACTGATATTCTGGAAAACCAAAAACAAGCAAAAAACAACAACTAGCACTGGGCACTAAGTTAATAGGTTAGTCCCAAAAAATGATATATAATTGTTGTAAATGTATATAAAAACATCCAAGATTGATAATATAATAGCATGGAACAATCAAAAATTATATATACGTTGGAGGCGTATCAGGATACCATGCTAACATACTACATCACAACCATTTTAATGCATGTTGACACTCAAGATAAATCATTATCCACTCCTAGCTATTTAAGCATGGCATGAGCAACTATAATCTCTAATTGTCATCACAAATATGTTTACTCATAATAATGCTGAATCATGAATACTGAGCTAAACATATTTACAAAGACAAAAACAAGAAGAGTTCATACCAGCTTTTCTTCACCGCAATCACTTCATCAAATATCGTCATTATTGCCTTTCACTTGCATGACTGAATGATGTGATAATAATAATAGTGCAAGTGTGCCGTGGACTAAGCTGGAATCTGCAAACATTTATTCAAAGGAGAAGACAAAGTAATAGTGGCTCGTTGTTAGATCAACAATAAAGCATATGAGAGCCACTCAACATTTTCATCATGGTCTTTCTCCTTACGACGACTCAACGAAAAGAAAAGAAATTCAGAGAAACATACTGAAATATTTTTGAAGTTTTTGGTTTTTCTGAAGGAAGCAAATTAACGAAGGAAAAATGAAAAATGAGAAAAACTATTTACGCGGGAAATCTCCCAACAAGTAAAAGAAGAAGCAAGAAATCTTTTTGGGTTTTCTTTTACTACTACGAATTAACTAGACAATAAAGAAACTACAACTAATTTTTTTGGATTTTTGAAAGTTTTTCAAACACACAAGAAGAAAGCAAAAATAAAACTAGCATGGATATACGATGAAGAAGGATGGACACCGACAACTGGAATGAATGTGTGAATATGAATGTAATGTCGGTGAGAAATACGTACTCCCCCAAGCTTAGGCTTTTGGCCTAAGTTGGTCTACGGCCAGTCCTGGCCTGGATAATGCTCGTGATGGTAGTTCGGGTTATACTGAAATGCAGCTGCCACGGCTTGGCGGGCTGCCTCGTTAAGGCGCTTGCTTTCCGCCGCCCTCTCGTACTCCTGAGCCTCCTCCTCAAGTATGAAATGTCTATGCTTTCCCTGGAAGTTAAAGAAGGCAGGAGCAGGCAAAACAATATGGAAAACACGGCGCCTGTTAAAGATTAGCCTATATCTGAATGGGGGGAGACCCCTCTCAAGGAACTGGTGGCGTTCCATGGCATCATAATCAAGAAAACTAGGTGGCAAAAGGGTGTCATTTTGTTTAATGGGCACACCAAGATAGGCAGCTAAGCGAGTGGCATAGATTCCACCAAAGAAATCACCAACTAGGGCATTGTTATGTAAACGGCGTGCAACAATAGCCCCCATGTTAAATTGTCTATCTCCTAGCACTGCACTTTTAAGGATGCTCAATTCAGGTGCACATAAATGACTAGGGTCTTGTTTACCATTGATGCATCTACCAATGAATAGAGCAAAATAATGTATGGCAGGAAATTGAATGCTCCCCATAGTAGCTTGTGTGATACCTCTAGTTTCACCCTTAGTGATGCTCATGAGAAATTCATTGCAATCAGATTTACGAGGTTTAGTGCAAGTCCCCCAAAATGGAATTTTGCATGCCTCACTAAATTCTTCAACAGTCATGCGAAAAGGATGTTCATATAGATTGAAAATAATATCATGGGAAGTGCGCTGATATACATACTTGAATCTTCGCACAAAGGAATCAGTCAGCTCATAGTATTGAGGGCACCTGTCTGCCAAGAACTCCATGAGCTCGGCGTTGCGCACGTACATATCAAACTCTTCTTTGATGCCGGCTCGAATCATGAAGGCATCCGATGGCCACTCGCACGGTGGCACCGCGGCCTCTCGCGGCGGTTCGGTATCCTACTCGCATATTGCGGGCCAAGGAGCACTCTTGCTCGAGGAACCACCATGGAATATCTTCCTAAACATCTTCTTTTTCTCTGAAAAATTTCTGAAATTTTTAGTGACTCAAAATAAAAGTGAACGAAACTCAACAAAATTGATACCAACTACTCCCACATGTATCTAGAAGCTATATCATGCATCAAAACTACTTTGGACCATATAAATTCAACATGCAAGCTCATAAACATGGTCACCACAGCAGCAAAAATTTGCAAAGTATAAAGCACTAGAGCAAAAACTAATTGGAGCATTGGAGGAGTCACATACCAAGGGGTAATTCCTCAAAACAGTTTTGGAAACGGAGTTCCGAGCAAGGAGATCAAAAATCACAGCAAAATGAGCAAGAACACGGGCTTGGGAGCAAGTTTGATTTTTTTCCAGAGGAAGAAGAAGGAGATGGGTGGCTGGCATAAGTGAGTGGGTCCCTATGGGACCCACAAGCCTGCTGGGCGCACCCAGGGGGTGGCCACGCCCTGTGGGCTTGTGGCTCACAGATGCACCCCCTGGGGTGTGTTCAGTACCAAAAATTCTTAAATATTCTGGAAAAAATCATTCTAAATTTTCATGGCATTCTGAGAACTTTTATTTTTGGGCCATTTTTTATTGCATGGAAAATTCAGAAAACAGGATAATCATGGAATTTTATTTTATTCTACTAAAAATAACAGAGAGCAAAAGGTGGGTACAGAAAGTTGTGCTTACTAAATTCATCGACCACATGCCCTTCAAAAAGAATCAATTAATAAGGTTGATCAAGTCTTATTAACAAACTATTTCCGAATGGCATGAAACCAAAGAATCTTCATATAACACTAGGTTACCTCAATGGGGATATGCATCTCCCCAACAATAAGAATTTTATATTTCTTTTTGACAGTAGGAAGAGGAAATTTGAATCCCCCAATAGTGATTGTCGATACTTTTTCAATACAATTGATACCATTCACTAAAGTTTGTTTCTTCGGGAAATAAACCATATGCTCATTACCATTGACATGAAAAGTGACCTTGCTTTTGTTGCAATCAATAACAACCCCTGCAGTACTCAAAAAGGGTCTTCCAAGGATAATCAACATGTTGTCGTCCTCGAGCATATCATGAGTAACAAAGTCTGTCAAGATAGTAACGTTTGCAACTACAACGGGAACATCCTCGCAAATTCCAATAGGTATAGCAGTGGATTTATCAGTCATTTGCAAAGATATTTTAGTAGGTGTGAGCTTGTTCAAATCAAGTCTTCTATATAAAGAGAAAGGCCTAACACTACCACCGGCTCCCAAATCACATAGAGCAATTTTGACATAACTTCTTTTAATGGAGCATGGTATAGTGGGTATTCCTGGATCTCCTAATTTCTTAGGTATTCCACCCTTAAAAGAATAATTAGCAAGGATGGTGGAAATTTCAGCTTCAGGTATCTTTCTTTTATTTGTGACAATTTCTTTCATGTATTTAGCATAGGGAGACATTTTCAACATATCAATCAAGCGAGTGCGCAAGAAGATAAGTCTAAGCATTTCAACAAAGCGCTCAAAATCTTCATCATCCTTGTTTTTGGATGGTTTAGTAGGGAAAGGCATAGGTTTTTGAACCCATGGTTCTCTCTCCTTTCCATGTTTTCTAGCAACAAAATCTCTTTTATCACATCTCTTATTCTTAGAAGGTGGGTTATCAAGATCAATAGCAGATTCTATTTCTACATCATTATCTGGTTGAGCATCCACATGAACATCATCATTATCATTATCATTAGGTGTATGTTCATTACCAGATTGTGTCTCAGCATCAGAAATAGAAGCATCATTATGATTCTCAGGAGGTTTTTCTATTTCAGGTTCACTAGCAGCATGCAAAGTCCTATCATTTTTCTTTTTCTTTTTCTTCTTAGATGGACTAGGTGCATCAATATTATTTCTTTGAGAATCTTGTTCAATTCTTTTAGGATGACCTTCAGGATATAGAGGATCCTGAGTCATACTACCTCCCCTAGTAACAACTCTAACAACATGATCATTCTTTTTATTATTTATCTCATCAAGCAAATCATTTTGTGACTTAGCAATTTGTTCTAACTGTGTCTGGACCATAGAAGCATGTTTACTCAAGCATTTAACATCATTAGCAGTTCTAAACATCAAATCACTCAAACATTCAATCATAATAGCATTCTGTTTTAGTTGATTGCTAACGTACATATTAAAGTGTTCCTGTTTAATGATGTAATTATCAAACTCATACAGGCATTGACTAGCAGATTTATTATACGGAATATCACCTTCATCAAATCTAGAGAGAGAATTTACCTCCACTACCTCTGTCGGGATGTCGAGCCCATGTATTTCTTCAATAGGTGGTAAATTCTTAACATCTTCAGCTTTAATACCTTTTTCCTTCATAGATTTCTTAGCTTCTTGCATATCCTCTGGACTGAGGAATAGAATACCTCTCTTCTTCGGAGTTGGCTTAGGTGGTGGTTCAGGAAGTGTCCAATCATCGGCATTTCTCAATATATTATTCAATAGTACTTCAACCTGTTCAACAGTTTGTTCCCTGAAAATAGAACCAGCACAACTATCTAGGTAGTCCCTAGAAGCATCGGTTAGTCCATTATAAAAGATACCAAGTATTTCATTTTTCTTAAGAGGATGATCAGGCAAAGCATTAAGTAATTGGAGAAGCCTCCCCCAAGCTCGAGGGAGATTCTCTTCTTCAATTTGCACAAAGTTAAATATTTACTGCAAGGCAGCTTGTTTCTTATGAGCAGGAAAATATTTTTCAGAGAAGTAATATATCATATCCTGGGGACTACGCACACAACCAGGAGCAAGAGTATTAAACCATTTCTTAGCATCACCCTTTAATGAGAAAGGAAACAACTTAAGAATATAGTAATAGCGAATTTTTTCCTCATGAGCAAATAGGGTGGCAATATCATTCAACTTAGTAAGGTGTGCCACAACAGTTTCAGTTTCATAACCATGAAAAGGATCAGATTCAACCAAAGTAATTAACTCAGGATCAACAGAGAATTCATAATCCTTATCAGTAACAAATATGGGAGAGGTAGCAAACTTATGATCATATTTCATTCTCTCCCTAATACATTTTTCGTTCATCTCAGCAAGCAATTTTATAACCTCGTCTCTATCATTACAAGCAAGAATAGCTCTAGCTATTTCCCTATCAAAAACATGTCCATCAGACATTTCAGGCATTTCAATTCTAGTAGGAGATCTAGGCATAATAGGTGAATCGTAATTTTCAAGAGTTTCAACATTTTCAGTTTCTTTAGCTTTAGCAATTTGTTCATCAAGAAATTCACCAAGTGGCACAGTATTATCAAGCATAGTATTAGCATCAGCATAAGCATCATTCATAGCAGAAGTAGTATCATCAATAACTTGCGACATATCAGAATGAATAGCAGGTGGTGGTGTAGCAAGTCTACTCAAAATAGAAGGTGAATCAAGTGCAGAGTGTGATGGCAGTTCCTTACCTCCTCTAGTCATAGAGGGGACGATCTTGGTTTTAGCGTCTTTCAGATTCTTCATAGTGATCAACAGATATAAATCCCAAGTGACTCAACAAATAGAGCTATGCTCCCCGGCAACGACACCAGAAAAAGGTCTTGATAACCCACAAGTATAGGGGATCGCAACAGTTTTCGCGGGTAGTATTTCACCCAGATTTATTGATTCGACACAAGGGGAGCCAAAGAATATTTGCGAGTATTAGCAGTTGAGTTGTCAATTTAGCCACACCTGCAGACTAAATATCTGCAGCAAAGTGTATAGTAGCACAGAAGTATGATAGTTTCAAGAGTAGTAGTAACAGTAGTGACAGTAACAGAAGCAGTTTTGTAGTAATTGTAACAGCAGCAACAACGAAAGTAACTTAGCAAAGATCAATATGCGAAAAGCGTAGGCATTGGATCGGTGATAGATAATTATGTTGGATGACATTCATCATGTAACAGTCACAACCTAGGGCGATACACAATAGCTCCAATTCATCAATGTAATGCAGGCATGTATTCCGTATATAGTCATACGTGCTTACAGTAAGAACTTGCATGACATCTTTTGTCCTACCCTCCCGTGGCAGCGGGGTCCTTAAGGAAACTAAGGGATATTAAGGCCTCCTTTTAAAAGAGAACTGGAACAAAGCATTAGCACATAGTGAATACATGAACTCCTCAAACTACGGCAATCACCGGAAAGAATCCCAATTATTGTCACCTTGGGGTATGCGGATCATGACACGTAACAGGTGCATATAACTTGCAAGATAGGATCAAGAACTCAAATATATTCATGAAAACATAAAGGTTCAGATCTGAAATCATGGCACTCGAGCCCTAGTGACAAGCATTAAGCATAGAAAAGTCATAGCAACATCAATCTCAGAACATAGTGGATACTAGGGATCAAAGCCCTAACAAATTGACTCGATTACATGGTAAATCTCGTCCAACCCATCACCGTCCAGCAAGCCTACGAATAAATTACTCACACACGGCGGTGAGCATCATGAAATTGGTGATGGAGTATGGTTGATGATGACGACGGCGTCGAATCCCCCTCTCTGGAGCCCCGAACAGACTCCAGATCAGCCCCCCCGAAGAAGAACAGGAGGTGGCAGCGGCTCCATCTCGTAAAACACGATGACTCTTTCTCTCTAGTTTTTTTTCTCCATGAATAGGTACTTATAGCGTTGGAGTTAGGTCAAACTTAGTTGCCAGGGGCCCACAAGCCTGCTAGGCGCGCCCGGGGGGGTGACCGCACCCCCCAGGCTTGTGGCGCCTGTGGGCCCCCCCTCTGGTGGATCTTTGCGCTAGTACTTTTTATATATTCTGAAATAATTCTCCGTAAATTTTCAGGTCCATCCGAGAACTTTTATTTTTGCACAAAAACAACACCATGGCAATTCTGCTGAAAACAGCGTCAGTCCGGGTTAGTTCCATTCAAATCATGCAAATTAGAGTCCAAACTAGAGCAAAAGTGTTTGGAAAAGTAGATACGTTTGGGACGTATCAGGGTCAGATCACACAGATCAACTTCTTCAGTGATGCTCAATCACTTTGGCTCTAGTTGGGTTTTTCCTCACTTGGATTCTCACAAAGTCGTCAGAGGAAGGGTTGCTCTCAAATGACAAGTGTCAATCTCTCTCTAGAGCAGCCAACCAACTAGTGGTTGTGGGGGCGGCTATTTATAGCCAGGGGCAACCAGACATGAATTGTCATAAATGCCTTTCCCAGACATGACCATTGTCAGGATAAGAATCCACTCGACAGCTGGCACGCGGCGCAGCAACGGTCGGAAATTAAGCTCTCAATTTTGTCGGGGCACTCAATTTCCTCACGATAGGCAGATTGCACTGGCGAAATCCTAACTCCTCAGCCTGACCAAATTCGCCAGAGACCAGATTTCCAAAGGCTTCACTCGAAGCGGCTTAGGTTTGTATAGGTTTGAGCATCGCTTTGAAGTATGATAAATGTTTCACCTAGACCCCCTTTAACAGTACGGTTTTTCCTATGACTCAAATAAGAAGAAAAGAAACTATGAAAACAATGTCTTCAAGCTTCAGAGTCTTCACATCAATTTCTTCACAGGCCGCACCAAATTCTTCACTTGAACAAATACATTTTTAGGGGTCACCTTCCGTGGTTAAACCAAGTCTTCAGGGACTATTTTCACCTGTGTACACTGACAAACACATTAGTCCCTTAACCTATTTGTCTTCAATACTCCAAAACCACTAAGGGGGCACTTGATGCACTTACACCATCCCTATAAGTGTCACAAACAGCCCTAGAGTTCGTACTAAAATAACACCATATGATACGCATCAATCATCTCTAATGTCACCTAGATACTCCAATGTCACCACAAGTATCCGTGAGTCAATTATTCGATATGCATCAAGCAATTTCAGATTCATAATATTCAATCCAACACAAAGAACTTCAAAGAGTACCCCAAAGTTTCTATCGGAGAAAGTAGGACGAAAACGTGCATCAACCCCTATGCCTAGATTACCCCAATGTCACCTCGGGAATCCGCAAGTTGATTACGACAACGTACATCAAGTGACTCAATAGAATACCCCATTGTCACCGCGGGTATCCACATGCAAGACATACATCAAGTGTTCTCAAATCCAAAATATTCAATCCGATAATAATGAAACCTCAAAGGGAAAGACTCAATTCATCACAACAAGATAGAGAGGGAAGAACTCCATAAGATCCAACTATATTAACAAAGCTCGCGGTACATCAAGATCGTGCCAATTCAAGAACACGAGAGAGAGAGAGAGAGAGAGAGATCAAACACATAGCTACTGGTACATACCCTCAACCCAGAGGGTGAACTACTCCCTCCTCATCATGGAGACCGCCAAGATGATGAAGATGGCCTCCGGTGATGATTTCCCCCTCCAGCAGGATGCCGGAACAGGGCTCCGGATGAGATCACTTCAGAACAGACGCTTGCAGTGGTGGCGTGGGAGTTCTAGGTTTCTTTTCAGGGGTTTTGGTATTTATAGGAATTTTTAGCGTCAGATTTACACTAGGGGGGCCCACGAGGGACGGACAAGCTCAGGGGGCATGCCATAGGGGGGTGCCCCCCAGACTTGTCGTGCCCTCATGGCTCTTCTGGCCCTTCCTCGAAGCTTGAGGGGTCTCTTTTTATCCATAAAAAATCACCATAAATTTTGGGCTCAATCCGAGAACTTTTATTTCTGCACAAAAAACAACACCACGGTAGTTCTGCTGAAAACAGCGTCAGTCTGGGTTAGTTCCATTCAAATCATATAAAAGTGCACCAATACCATATAAAATTGTTGTAAACATGGCATGGATACTTCATAAATTATAGATACGTTGGAGACGTATCAATCCCGCCCGCGCTGCCGAAGAGAAACCCGCGGCCGGTCGACGAGCGGTCGACGAAGCTCCTCGGAAGGATACGTTCGAAGGTGCTGACGAGGGGAGCGTCTGAGCCTGGGGAAACCCAAAAAACCCAGGAGTTAACGCGGCCCTTCCGTCAGAGGGCTTGATGGGCCTCGTCCAGTCTGAAAGTGCGTCGGGAACATCCCTAGATGCCCTGGTTCCCCCGGGTCCGCCCAACAGGGACGGGTAGTCTCTTTGAGAACCGTTTCCGCAACCTTTGGCCTCCAGGGTCGGCCAGATTCAAGGCCCATCATTGACCTTGAGCGGCTATAGCGGTGGAGATACATGCACGTCATCTGACGACCCCTTCAAGGCGGCGCTCCTGGCGATCGACCGTCTTGACGCCGGCCTGGTGGCTGAGAAAGTCGATTTAGCTCGGGGCCAGCACCTCCTGCGCAAAGCCTGGAAAACTTATTTCCTTCGCACTGAGTGTGCTCGCTAGGAGAATGAGGCCACCCGCTCGCGTGCGGCCCAGGCCTTGATGGACTCCAGGGGCTCCATGGAGCAGGCCGTTGGAGGAACACATCCATCTTCAAGTCTTGCTCGTTCGTTGTCTAAAGATGTTTTGGATGCCCATGAGGCAGCCGTGACCGACTGAGAGGTCGATGTCGTAGCGTGAGAGGTGGAAGCTGAGAAGATGGTGTCGGACCTTCGCGCCGAGAGGGAAAGGTTGGAGCTGCTTCAGGAGGTGCTTGCTTGCCCGGGAGGCCAAGCTTGAAAACCACGATGCTGTTGTCTCACGCTGGGAGGCCACCCATCAAGCCAACGTTGAGGCCGCTGACGCCTGACTGAGGGATCGTCATGACCAGCAGGAGTCCCAGAACAAGAAGACCCTTGCGGACGTTCTTCTTAAGTAGAAAGAGGATGCTCGTTCTGAATATCAGCGGAAGTTATCCCTCTAGGAGACACGCTTTACAGAGAAAAGTAAAGCCTTAGAGGCCAAACGCTTGGACTTGGAGAGCCAGCTAGGTTCTTTGAAGGGCTCCGTTAGTGAAGTGAGATCTCTGGTGGGCGCCAGTGAGAAGGCCCGGGATGAGGCCTTGCAGAGGCTCTCGGATTGCCGGACAGAGTTTTCGCACCTTGAAACACAAAATGCTTAGTTGGTGAGTGAGTTTGCGAAATGGGGTGAGGGGATGGATCAGCTTTGGGGGCAGCGCCAGATGCAGTGTGAAGTCTTCAAGGAGGTCCATTACCATATCTTCACGATTGCCGGGAAGCTGCTGATGGCCCTTTCGGGGCCATCCAACTTCCAAGCCGATGACGTAGGGAGCTATGCTTTGTTCTTCAAGGAATTTGTCGCCAAGCTGGAGATGTTCGCGGGAGAATTCCTGGGGACCATTAAAGCCGAAGCTCGGGAGGTGGCGACGCTAGCCGGGGAACGTGTCCTCACGAATCTTCATCTCATCGACCCCGCCTTCCCGTTCGCGGAGCTGGTGAAGCCTCTTGGGAAGAGTACACGGGCCGAAGCTTCGAGGGCTGCGACCGCCGGCTATGTTGAGTAACTCGTTGGTGTGTTTGCACCCGACGATGATGACGGTGCCCCAGAAGATTCTATGCACATCAAGGGTTCTCTAGGCGAGGACGTTGATTCTTAGGCTTAGAGCCTCCAGATTTCTTGTAATTGCATTCGGCGTCTATTGCCGTTCATCTTGGTTTTCAGATGTGTTTGTTGTAAGGGACGCCGGACTTGCACCAAGTCATCACAGTTTTCTTCTTTTTAAACATCTTTTCTCCCATGAGCCCCCAATTCATTACCATGAATGGGCTCATCTCCAGATTCCAGGCTATGCCAGGCCTGCTGTGTGTATAGTAGCCCCCGGGCCCATGGGGCCCGCACGGATTGTGTCAAATCGCGTAGGGCGGATAGGGCCCAAATACGGCAAGGTCCAGATGTGTGGGATGGATTGCCCAGTGTTGGGAAACGCACCCCTGTCATCATGTCTTTTCGTCGCCCGATCATTTTGGGCTATCAGGTATAATGGCGTCTCTGAGGCAGGCGGCACCTTGGTTCCTGCATCATGGCGCTTGGGGAACGGAGCGATGGGGAGGGAAGGAGGAGGGGGCTGTGCGTCTTTGGAAACGGGAGCGTCCATCGCCTACCCATCCTACCTATAAAACATAGGGGTTCGGCTACCTCTTACCACTCGTCTCCACAGCCCCCATGGGTCCGCCATCTCCCTCGCCCTCTTTTTCCTCCTTGCTCTTCTTCTCCCACGATGGCGCATGGGGACAGCAACTACGAGAGAGAGCAGATGCTGGCCAGCCTCGACGCGAAGGACATCGAGCTTCGGGAGCTACGCGCAGCCCTCAGCAGAACTATTTTCTGGCTGGAGAGCGAGACCGCCGAGTTCTGTGGGGAACTAGAGATGGAGAAGATCTGCTGCCGCGAGGTGGAGCAGCTCTTTGGCCACCTCCACGCCGACCACTACGGGAGCGTGGGGGCGCTGTGCGATGTGTATCGGCAGCTGAACGAGGACATCCATGTCCTCGACCTTCAGCCGTTCGTCCCTTACTCCGCCTTCGATGAAGGGAAGCTGAACCACCTGGCGGTCTTCTTCCAGCATCTCGCCGCCAGGTTTGGGGAGCTCCTCCAACTGAGGGAGGCAGCGCAGGAGCCGGCGGTGGAGGAGGCCATGTGGGTTGCGGCCACGCGTGTCCTTGTCGGGGTCCACCTTGCCTCCCCCACTTTTCACTGAGGGTCATGCTAGGGGAGTTGATGGTTGAGGACCGGCAGGCGGCCCAGTGCGCATTGGAGGGCATCGTACAGCGGTGGTGCAGCAGGAGAAGAATGCCAACTCTGGTGGCGCCTGAAGTAGCTGCACCCTTGGGGTCTCTGACGCCCGTTTTCTTTTCTTCTTGTTGTATTTTTTTTATCAAACCAAGCCATCGTGTCGTAGGGACGGCGGGGTGGCGTAGGCCGACATGTGTGCCGGCCTGCCCATCTTTTAATTCTATGTTCCTGGAGTATCTATTTTTCCTTGGTCGTATTCATCATACCATACAGATGGAACAGGCGAGGGTTCGCCGTATTGGTTAAACTGGTCAGGGAAAAGACAACGAAGCCCAGCAACCCGGGAAAGCGGTCCGCACGGGAGAGGTCCCGGGAACTTTTCCTTTGCGGTGGGCACAGCTCACTGCAGCAACTTCACCCCGCGGGGGAAGGAGCAGATGCTTTGATGGCCTGGGGAAAATCTGCTCGGCGGGACAGGACCCGGGAGCTTTCCCCTCGTAGCAGGTGGGGAACGCCTCTTTGACTCCACTATAGGGGGTTGACACCAGGGTCGTAGCGTCTGGAAAGTGACTCGTATGGGGCCGATCACGGGAGTGCTTCCATCACAGGGGACACGACGCTCTGCTGTGGCTCAACCGCATGGGTGAGTAGCAGTGGGGTAGCAGCCAGAAGGAAGAGGTTCGTCGGGACATGACCCAAAAACGTTCCAACGTGCAGGCGGGGCATGTAGCTATGATTCTTCCATGAGGGAAGAGAGGCAGGGGCCCAGCAACCTAAGGAAAGATGTCCACGTGGGAGAGGTCCCGGGAACTTTTCACATCGCGACTGGCGCGACACACCCTGGTAACCCAGTTTTGACCATGGTCATCCGGTAGGTAGAGAACAGGGACATCATCGAGGCTTCGTCTTGGCGGTGAGCAATATACCCATGTTTTTCACAGATTCGATGCGTGCGCCTTTGTCTAGCGAGCAGGCACCCAGACGGGCGTTGGTGGCGAGGCGGCCCTCATGGTGAGCTGGTCTTCATGACTCCGAGAGGGGAGCTTGTGGCCGGTGCATTTTTCACCCCGGGGCGGCCTGCCAGGCCCCGAAGGGATGTCTTGATGGGAGAACCCCGTGCCGGGACCTAAGGAGAGCAATGCAAGCCTTCGGTAGGCGTCTCCCGCATTGCTCAGCCTGAAAGGACAGCTCCGAGAAGGACGTCTTCCCATTGTCGCGACAGGGGTAGTCCCACCCCCCTTGCTTTTATCGCCTTTGGGGAGACCCATACATAGGCGCCTTCTTCCATCAGAGTTTGTCATGATCATGGGCCCTACAGGCCTGCCATGCCACGTCGGTATCCTTGGTCCGCAGTATTCCGGCCACCGTAGGGTTTGTAATTTTGAGACGAGCGCGCGCCTCCCTGCGGCACAGGTCGGACCATGGACCCGTGTAACTCCTTGATTATCCGGCGAGGACCGGTTCGACCTTCTGAGGATGAGTTCGCATTGCACACCTCTGAGGTCATTGCCACATACGCAGTGGGCGCACCCCCGGCATGGAAACTCCTCATCCTGAGCATAAGGCGGCATCGGCGTCCTTGTTTGCCTGTTCGCCGGGGCAGCGACGAGTTGGCGACACGCTTCACTGCCTGTGCCCTGACCGTCTATCAGGCCACAGAGTACCCCACGCATCTGCGAGACTGCTTTCGTGGTTGTTGCTTGTGGCGAATGGCGCCGGCCAGCAGTGCTTTTCGTCGGGGGTGAGCGATTGGAGAGATCCATCGCTTCACACCCTACCGGAACACCAGCCGGAGGAGGCGCTCGGAAAGGCGAGGAACGTTGACTAGGACTGGTGGGGACACCTCTGCCCCCTACCTGGTGCGCCAAATGTCGGTTTGTAAGAACCTACATATGAGTTGGGAGCAACAACTCTTTGAGAGTTCGGCCAGGGACTGAACACGTCTAGCAATCCTAAGTCATGGATGAAATATGTGGATGAACTACAGATGAACACAAAGAGCTACCCAGGTTCGGGCCACCTTCTTGGTGTAATACCCTACTCCTGCCTTGTTTGTATTTCAATGGTAGAGAGCTACAATGTGTCTGTTACAAGGTGAAAGGATCGACCCGTTGTGAGGCCTCGGTCTCCCTAATTTATAGTGTCGAGGGAGGACCTGCCGGAGGCTCTGATTGGTTGAATATACAATAGAGTAGGCTAGTATAGCCTGTACCACGATGGCATGGTCGCCCATAGCAGGCTTGTACGAGTGATGATGACGTCTTCCCAGGGCAGTGCGTTACCCCCTGGACACTTCGCCTCCTTCTTTGGTATTTGTCAGACGGTGGAAAGGTACCGCCACTGTGGATGCGTAGATAGTAGGCGAATCTTACTGTACAGGCAGGTGATGACTTCACCCACACGGATCCCATCTTGAGACATACGTTCATTTGTCAACTGACGCCTGTAGCTTCCCTTTGAGGCAAGGGTCGCTGTCTTCCTCTCCCGAGGTCGAGGTCTACTCTTCCCGAAAGTATTCACAAATCCTTCCGGGCGGATCCCGTGAAGAGATCCGGGGGGCTTGACTGGCGTCTCCCCTCGGGCCACCCCTAACGGGGTAGACCAAAATCCACCAGATATTGTAGAGCCTTCAAAGGTCTTCCTTCCTTCCCAAGGAAGGCATACGACTCCTTTGTTTAAGTCCAACGCGCCAGGCTGCCACTACCCTAGTTTCCTTTACGCCGACAACGTGTTTTTGATGCACCATGCTATATTCGTGATATGAATCACAATTCTAAGTTTGCACCTAAAGCACATGAAGGTTTTCTTCTTGGTTATGGCTCAAATTTGCATACTTATCGGGTCTATAACTCTCATCACGGGAAAGTTATGGAAACGGTAAATGTGCGGTTCGATGAATCTAACGCTCTCAAAAGGAGCACCTGCCAAATGTGATAGATGAACCTCCAATTTCGGTTGCTATTCGGCAAATGGCCATTGGCGATGCCAGGCCAGTTGAAGGGAATGCTCATGACTCCTCCGATGATGATGCTCCCACTGTTTGAAGAAGAACTTGTCAAACCACTGCCGAAGAAAATGTTGTTCTGAACCCAAATGGCAATCCTAATGCAGATGCCGAGCAAAATGGCAATCCTGCTGAAAATGGCAATGCAAATGGCAACCCAAATGCTGATACTGAGGAAAATGATCATCCAGAAGGAAATCTTCATCAACGAGTTGCAAATTGCGTTGACCCTTCATTAATTCTCGAAGAACTCGAGAATCCAGGTCACAAACCAACCACTCGCTCTCGCACTCATTTGGCTAACTACTGTGGCAGTTTCTCTTTTGTCTCATTAGCAGAACCTACCAAGTATGAAGAAGCCATGAATGATCCCGATTGGATGAATTCTATGCAAGAAGAGTTTGTGCAATTTGAGCTAAATGATGTGTGGGAATTGGTTGATCGACCAAATCCTCAAAAGCACAATATCATCGGCACCAAATGGATCTTCAGAAACAAACAAGATGAAGATGGTATTGTGGTACGAAACAAAGCACGATTGGTTGCTCAAGGTTACACACAGGTAGAAGGTATAGATTTCGGTGAAACTTATGCTCTTGTTGCTCGTCTTGAGGCCATTCGTATTCTTCTTGCCTATGCAAATTACAATGATATCTTGCTATATCAAATGGATGTGAAAAGTGCTTTCCTCAATGGTGAAATTGATGAGGAAGTTTATGTGAGGCAGCCACCTGGCTTTGAAAATCCTCAGTTCCCTAACAAAGTTTTCAGGTTGAAAAAGGCTCTATATGGGCTCAAGCAAGCTCCTCGAGCCTGGTATGATACCTTGAGGAAGTTTCTGCTCGAAAAGGGATTCAAGCCAGGATCCACTGTTTCCACTCTATTCACTCGTGCTATTATTGGTGAGCTATTCGTGTGTCAAATATATGTGGACGATATTATTTTCAGTTGTACTAACAATGCTTGCAGCATGGAATTCAGACAAATGATGTCCAAGAAGTATCCAATGTCTATGATGGGTGAACTCAAGTTCTTTCTCGGGCTGCAACTTCATCAACAGAAGAATGGCATTTTCATCTCTCAGGAGAAATATCTGAGAGACTGTCTGAAGAAGTTCAAGATGCAATATTGCAATCATAAGGGCTACAAAACTCCTATGCCTATGAATGGTCAACTAGATGCTGATGTGTACGGTAAAGATTATGATCAGAAAGCTTATCATTCTACGATTGGTTCTTTGCTCTACCTATGTGTGTCTAGACCTCACATTATGTTGAGTGCTTGTATGTGTGCTCATTTCCAAGCTGCACCAAAAGAATCGCACCATCAAGTGGTCAAGCGTATTCTGAGGTGGCTCACACCCCCACCTTAGGTTTATGGTACCCTAAGGGAACACAGTTTGACATCATTGCATATTCAGACTCAGATTATGCAGGTGACCGGGTTGATAGGAAATCTACTTCGGGGACATGTCATTTCCTCGGTAGATCTTTGGTATGTTGGTCGTCCAGGAAGCAGAATTGTGTCTCATTGTCTATGACTGAGGCCGAGTATATTGCTGCTGGCGCCTGTTGCACTCAATTGTTGTGGATGAAGCAGACTCTAAAGGATTATGGCATCAAGGTCAAGAAGATTCCTCTATTGTGCAACAATGGGAGTGCGATCAAAATTGCACACAATCCTGTGCAGCACTCTCGCACCAAGCATATTGAGATTAGACATCATTTCCTTTGCGATCATGTTGCTCGAGAGGATATTGTGATCAGCCACGTCAAGACCGAAGAAAATTTTGCTGATATCTTCACCAAGCCTCTCGATGAGAAAAGATTCTTTGCGTTACGGTGTGAGCTAAATATCCTAGATTCCGCAAAAATGTTGTAAGCTAGACTCGGCACCCGTACCAACACTTCCACATCTTAGAAGAAAAGGGTGCATAACACTCAAAGAGTCTGAAAATTTTGACAAAGTGAAATTTTCTTTTTGAGAGTGAATACATTAGCGAAGAATTAGACTAACCGAGTGCCACGACCAGTTGTGCGATGCTTGAGGTCATACAGTTCTTATACGGTGGGTCACGCCACCACACCTTCTTCGAAGAATTGTCTTTCGGTTGAAGTGTTTTGTGTTTCGTCTGAATGTATTTCACTCATAGCTTTCCTCTCGTGTGTTTGTGTTTCTTCGACCGAGTGAAATGCCTAGGACCCTGTTTTCCATCTCTTCTATCTCATCCAGTCTATGTTGTCCCATTATGAATGCACAATTTTCATCTGGCAACGAAACTTATCTGGTGTCCTTGACCACGATTTTGTTTCGGTCCGAACTTAATCTAATTTGGTGAAAGCCGTCCAAAATTTGGGGTTTCCTGCCCAAGTCAGGACCATGTCTCTTATGATGGTTGCCACGTGCTTCACTACAACTGCTCTCTTATCTGGGTCGTTGAATAGCAAAAGTCCTCTAACTGTGGCCGTTCGATCAGATTCACCGAGTACGGTTATTTCCTCTCGCATATATATAGCATGCCGCCCCCGACCTCATGTTCATTCGCATCGTCTCTCCACCATCTCCACTTTCCGAACCCTTACCGTACTGCTCCACCTTGAGCTCGACGACACCGATCATCTTCGCCGCTTAGCTGCCGGAAAGAGGTCGCCGGAGTCATTCCTCGCCGCCGCGGGTCATCCTCCTCACCGCGTCGCCGTAGTGGCTGCACACCACCAAGCTAGGGTATGTGCATCATGAACTTGTGCTTCCCTCTTCTGTTAGAAGTTCATCCGCGGTAAAATTCGCATGTTTTTACCGTATTTCTCAGATCTTCACCAATAGGTTAAATCTTTTGGATGCAGTTTGTAGTTGTTCATCGCTCCTCTCAGTTCAGATCTAGGGTTTGTGCTCTATCTCGAACGAATGGAATGCTTAGCACGTTAACTAGTACTTTCCTTTGAACCTACTAGTTCGTTCTATTCATTTATTTCATTCGAAACACTGCTCAAGGTCTGCATCTAACTCTTCGGAAAATGTTTTCTTTTCAAAAACTTTGCTGTGTGCATTCATAACCCTGTCCCCATTTTCCCTCGCATCTATTCTTGTTCACAGGTAAATGCAGTCTATTGAGGACTCTGCCAACCAGTGGGCCGCAATGATAAAGAGGAAGATTTGTTTCTGGGTACGGCTGATGAATCAAAAGCTCCACAAGCTAAGGGCCCAACGGCAGGCCCATCAACCAGCAAGCGAAAGAAAATTGACGACCAAAACAACGAGCAAGAAGAGACTACCCCGAAGAAAAAGAGGAGAGGTGGCAGACAACCATACACCAATACTGCCGAATATATTTCTCATGACCGATATGATACTATCGAAAGAGAAACCAAACATGAAAGAGATACGTGTCAGCAATGGATTCAACGTCATTGGGTGTGAAAGTGGTTCAACTATGAATTCATTCATCCTTGGTTTGCTCAGAACTTTGCATTTCATCAACCATGGGGTGACTGCCGGGAAATTTCTCTCATACCGCATCAAGGTCCCGCTGCGAGACCTCCTCCTCCTCCATATGCTGATGAGTCATCTCTTCGCATGCCTGAATCATATCCTGATGAGCTTGCAAAGCGTCAGCGAAATGCTATAAAACGAGCAAAAAAGGCTGAAAAGTATAAGGCTCATGAACAGGAAAACCTTCGCATTCTTAAGGATGATGTTGAAAAGAAAATGGCTGAAGGAAAATCTGAAGGGTGCTCTAAACGCAAGCATGATCCCAGCTCAGCTGCCTCTTTGAAGAGAAAGAGTGCCCCGAAGAAAAGGAAGGCTCAACCAACTGATGAATTTGAAATGAGTGGCTCTTCTGATGATGACGATCCTCCTTTCACCAAAGAAGAAGTTGATGCCACTCTTACCGAGCAAGTGAATATCACTACTTCCACTATTCTACCTGGTCTTCACAGTCAAGTTGTTCCTCGGGCTCCTCCAAAGAAAGTGGTTACAAGGAAAACTCCTCCCACCACTGTCATGATGAAACAACATGTTGACACCACTCGTCATCTAGATGCAATCAACTTAAAAGATTTAGTGGTTGAGGCCCCCGTGCAAACTGCAAAACCAGGCGAGCGCATTCCCAAGCCCGTGCTGAAGAAAATCAAGGCGCCTACGACCGAGCAAGAAAAGGTTGCTGATGCTCCGAAGGAGAAGGCTGCCAAATTTGCGCCTACCCTAATCCAGCCTCTGGCTTCGATGCCTCCAACTGAGAAAGCACCCGAGCAGCCTGATCCTGCCCAAGCATCCAGTGCTCCTCATTCCTACAATCACACATTTATCATGGAACAGCTTGACAAATTTGTGGAAAATCCATTCGTTGATGAAGTGGCATCTTTGCCGATTCCTACTGGGGTCATTGACCAGGCTGCATCCCTTGTTCAAGATATAAGAGAAGACGCTATTGAAATCAACACATTATCTGCTAAGCTGCTTGACCTTGACGGGCGAACGAAAACTGCCTCCTCCAAATTTGTCATTCGAGAGCTTGAAGACTCTTACAAGGATGTCAACCGTACCTTAACTATGCTTCGTCGCAGGTGGTTGGGTTTTCAATCGGATTTGGATGGAATTGTTCGCAATATCTATGATGAACATCAAGCCCAAGTCACTGGCTATAATGATCTTGTCAAAGGTCATATTGATCTAGCTGCTCAACAAAAACGAAAGCAGTGAAAGAAAACTGCTCGAAGGCATGTGCCGTCTGCACCTCAAGGATATCAGCCTCCCTCTACTGCTGCTTCTCCAACAAAATAAAAGACTCATGAGCCTGTCATTCACTCGGAGCCTCCTGTTCAAGCTTCTAAAGCTCAACCTTTACCCAGGCCAACTGATTCAGTGCCTGTGGCCTCACCTATTCGAACAGTTTCTCCCACCAGGTCAGCTCCTGAAGAAGGCGAAGTTATTCGCTCTGAGATTCATGCTCCTCCTCCTGATGCCCCAGTTCCTTCAGAACCACTGGTGGTCGAGCAACAACAACAGCAGCCGCTCGAGCAAAATCAAGTACTACCTCCTGAACAAGAATCAGCTCCAGTGATTCCCGAAGCTTGATACGTCTCCAACATATCTATAATTTTTGATTGGTCCATGCTATTATAGTATCAATCTTGGATGTTTTTACATGCAATTATATATCATTTTTTGGGACTAACCTATTAACCTAGTGCCCAGTGCCAGTTGCTGTTTTCTGCTTGTTTTTGGTTTTTCTGGAAATCAGTACCAAACGAAGTCCAAATGCCATGGAACTTTTTGGAGATTTTTTTTCTGGACAAAAGAGACCCTGGAGACTTGGAGAGGAGGCCAGAAGGTTCACGAAGCCTCCACAAGGCAACAGGGCGTGGCCCGGGGGGGGCGCCCTGATGCCTTGTGGGGCCCTCATGGCTCCGTTTGACCTAATTCCACTTCTATAAATTCTCAAATATTGGGAAACCAACAGAGAGCCATCCCGAATAACTTTTATGCCGCCGCAAGCCTCTGTTCTTCCGCGATCCCATCTGGAGGCCTTTTCGGTACTCTGCCAGAGGGGGAATTGATCACGGAGGGCTTCTACATCAACCTTGATGCCCTTCCGATGATGTGTGAGTAGTTTACCAAAGACCTACGGGTCCATAGCTAGTAGCTAGATGGCTTCTTCTCTCTCTTTGATCTTCAATACCATGTTCTCCTCAATGTTCTTGGAGTTCTATCCGATGTAATCTTCTTTTGCGGTGTGTTTGTTGGGATCCGATGAATTGTGAGTTTATGATCAGATTATTCATGAGAAATATTTGAGTCTTCTCTAAACTCTTTTATGCATGATTATTATAGCTTTGTATTTCTCTCCGGTCTATCGATTTGGTTTGGCCAACTAGATTGGTTTATCTTGTAATGGGAGAGGTGCTTTGTGATGGGTTCAATCTTGCGGTGCTCAATCCCAGTGACAGAAAGGGACATGACACGTATTTGTATTATTGCCATTAAGGATAAAAAGATGGGGTTTAATCATATTGCTTGAGTTTACTTTGTCTACATCATGTCATCTTGCTTAAGGCATTACTCTGTTTCATACTTAATACCCTAGATGCATGCTGGATAGCGGTCGATGGGTGGAGTAATAGTAGTAGATGCAGGCAGGAGTTGATCTACTTGTCTCGGACATGATGCCTATATACATGATCATTGCCATGAATCCATCATAATTATTTGCTTTTCTATCAATTGCCCAACAGTAATTTGTTTACCCACCGATGCTATGTGTTCGAGAGAGAAACCTCTAAGGAAAACTATGGCCCCCGGGTCTACTTTTATCATATATTAAAATCAAAAATACCTTGCTGCAATTTATTTACTTTTATTTTATTTAGTATTTTAGTTTATCTATCTACCACTATCAGAATTAATCCTTACAAATAACCGCTAAGAGGATTGACAACCCTCTTATTTACGTTGGGTGCAAGTGTTTGCTTTTGTGTGTGCAGGTGCGCTTAACGGGATTTTGTTTGGTTCTCCTACTGGATTGATAACCTTGGTTCTTAAATGAGGGAAATACTTATCTCTACTATACTACATCATCCTCTCCTCTTCGGGGAAATACCAACGCAGTCTACAAGTAGCAAAGCTCAACCTGCTGCTACCTCAGCTCCTCTGACTATGGCTACTGCGCCTTCGATGCTTCAGCTGACAGTCGATACAAGTGCAAGAACTGATAGAGCTAGTCCCTTTGAATGACGGTCTCCTTCTGGACGTCATCCTGATTCCGTTGTCTATGGTGATGAATTTCTTACACCCGAAGAAGAACTCAAATATCCATTTCCTCGAGAAGAACTACCTATCTTCTCTACTGGTGTTGGTCCTAAAGGTCCCCTGTTCAACAGGCATGCTCATCCCAAGTTCTTTAAGACAAGCCCATATGATGGTCCTCGCACCTCTGAGTCCCCTCGCTTCTGGAACAAGGAACAAGCTATCCATTACTCTCCCGTACTTTATGACAGCAAGAAGATTTTCCCTCACGAATTCCCCAACATTCCAGCAATGAGAAACCTTGGGTGCTTCAATCAGCTGCTTCAAGACTTAGATGCTTTTTGTCTGACCAGGGTATTTGAATTCGAACATCCATGGAACTGAGAAATTATTCTTCAGTTCTATGCCACTCGATACATCTCTGGTGATGAAAATGATAGCTCCAAATGGATCTTCGAATGGATGACTGAAGGAAAACGCATCAAGTGCACTTCCACAGATTTCACCTCACACTTTCATTTCCCTCACTTTGAGCATGGATCTAATGAAATTCTTATGCACAACATTGATGTCATCTCTTATGAAGATTTCAAGTGTACTATGGACAAGGAGAAGATTTGTGACTACTCTGGTCCTCCACGTCCTAAACATTTAACTTTTGAGAATCAGACGATGTACTATCTGCTCACATACACCATCTGCCCACTAGCCGGCATGAATGATGACAAGTCTATTTCATATATCCTTCGGAATGACATCTATGCTATCTCCGAACGATATATCTTCGATGTTGAAGACATGTTTCTTCGTATCCTAAAAGACTCTGCTGAGTATCCTTTCACAGTGAAGGTTTATGCTCCATGGATACAAAAGGTTATCGATCATGCAATGAAAACTGTTTATCTAGCTAAAGGCAGTGACAAGAGTTTCATTCCACCTGTCCATGAAACATTGAAAGTTATGGAAGAATTTTCCTCGGGCAAACCATCGCAGTCTTCTGACGATTATCACAACCATTTTGATGGACCTCGGCTTCCTCAGCGTGTGCGAATGCCTACTTCTTAGCCACCATATCATTTTGAAGTCTGTATGCGAATGCAATAGTTTCTTTTGCAACACATTGCCGATGATCGTCGCGAGAAAGAACACCTTGCAAATGAGATGAATATTATCAACAATCGCACTAGGTTAGTTCATCTGATAGCCGATGAGAATAAGAAAAGACTCTGGAAATTGGTCCGCAGATTCTTCACTAAAAAGCAATTGCTGAATGTGAACCTCCAAGAGCTCTATGATTACAATGACAAAGGCTTTAGTGTGGATGATTTCAAGGAGCGCAACACTCCTCCTCTACCGGCTCGAGAACATTCCACTGATATTCTTCATCTACAGATTCGCAAGTTGCTCAAAGAGTCTAAACCACTTCACCAACTATCAAACCTATTGAAGGCAATCCTCTGTTGAATGTTCCTCATGTGACCAATCCAAATGTACCAAGTTCGTTTGCTCAGCAACCAATCCATGTGCCTGAAGAAAATCCTGCTGCTGCTGAAGACGACGGAATTCCAGTAATCTCCGAAGAAAATGTTACCTCGGATAGTTCATCTGGCGATGCCTCGGAGTGAACTTTGTTGTGTTTCTTGAACCTTGTCATTCATCACCTTTTTGCCACTTGTTGACAAAAAGGGGGAGAATTACATCGAGTTCAATAGATTTGCTTTCTGGTGTTTGTTTGAACTTGTTTTCTCTCATGTTTGCAACTTCTGTTTCATGGTTATCTGTACTAAGTTGTGAAACTCTTAGTAACTTCTGTGCTATGATGTTAATAATCCCCTGCGGTATCTATTCCTTCGAAGTATCTATTTTGCAGGTGGATTTATTATCGGAAGTTACAAATGATTGCACTATGCTAGCAATGGATTTTATCTCATCAGTGCGAATCATTATCTCGAACGATTGAAATTTCCTCCATATATACAAATTATTGTGGGAGAATATCATCATAAAATTAATTCCCTGCATACATTCAGGGGGGGTACATTTCATCCTCGAGAACAATAACACCTTATCACTCCCTCGGTTCTACTTATAGCTTATCTATCTCCTTTCGATATTTATCTATTTTGTCAACAATCATTTAAAAAGGGGGAGATTGTTGGTGCAATGATTTGCCTCCTTATGTTTTGAAGATTGTTGACATAAACAGTAAGGGACTAATGTGTTTGCTAGTGCACACAGAGTAACAAGTCCCTGATGTCATGAGGAGTTTGATACAAACTGTGAAGGAAATACCCTGCATGGCAGCGAGTATTATCCACGAAGATTATCCTGTCGAGAGTGAGCCCCTAAAAATTGCTGACGTGAAGCAATTGGTTCGGTGGCATCCGAAGTAATTGACTGCAGTCGAGTTAAGTCGAAGACGAAGTGAAGACGTAGAATTTATTTCATTGTTCTTCTTTCTCTTTATTGAGTCATAGGACCACCGTACTACTAAGAGGGGTATAATGTTCGAAGCTTTGATTCTCTGATGCTAAACTCAATCCTATGTAAGTTGAGAGAGAAATCTCTTTGTGTTCTGAGCAAATACTTGCCAGCAAGAGATTGTGATCTTCTTCGCTGCGAGAGATTTGGCTCCGACCGAAGAGTTAGCATTGCTTGTTCCTCAAGTAATGTTACCGTTGCTTTCAAATCCGACCGTTGAGAACGTGTCGGTTGGCCATTGGCTGCACCGCGTGTCGAAAATGGTCATTTCCCATCAGGGAAGGCTGCGGCTATAAATAGCCACCCCGCACCGGCTTTGTCCGGTGGCTGCTCCATTTGATTCCGAGAAGATTGTTGAGCAACCCCCTCTCTTGAGTGATTTGAGTTTAAAATCCACTGAGAGAAAAACCCTAGAGCCAAAAATTAGATTGTGGTTTAGCATCACTTGAATCTAAGTCTAGTACGCTCTGCCTATTACTCTTGAGAGTTGCAAACTCTCTAGACGTTTAGGTGTCAATTTCTTCAGAGACCAAGAGTGATTGTGGTTCTCGAAGAAGAAGTCTATAAAGGTTCGGAGATCACCTCAAGCATCTACCATGAGTAATCAACATTGGTTGACGAACCAATTGTCGAGGAGAATAGGGCGAAGAGAGTTTATCTTCTGTGTTAAATCACAACCCCTCCAACCAGACGTAGTCCTTGTGCAGAAGGACGAACTGGTCGAACAAATTCTCTGTCACCATCGAGCATCACTGGTTACTCCTTCACTCATCTTCATTCAATTTTTATTGCATGACTTGATTCAACCATGTGATTACCTTCGATGCATGCTCTCAGTTTCTGTTCGTTAGTTTACTTTCGCTCACTGAAATCTGTTATTAATCGCTCCGCTGCTGGGTTCCGAGAGTTTTCAAGTTTCCGAAAGAAATTTTTTAAACTCCCATTCACCCCCCTCTGGTAGATATAATTTGTTCCTACAACTAATCACTTGAAGATCATATAGAATGATCAAGAAAATATATGTTTCTCCCCTCTTATAAACATATAGACTTCTCTCCTCTTATAAAGTGCATCTCTCTCTCCTTTAGATAGGAAAAGGCTTTGATGTGCATCTCTTTCTCCCCCTTTGACATCAATTTCCAAGAAGGGTTTAACTTCAAGGTTATTGGTCAAATAGGTATGGTCCTTGAGAGGCACGTCTTACTGAGGTGATATTAAATGCAATAGAGGGTTAAGAATCATTGAGTGGAGCTGGAAACAGGATCTGAAGAGATTTTGACAGAAATTTCCTCTATGCAACGAAATTGGTATCTCCAAGCAGGATCAATCGGTGAGTCCGAGATAGGATTGTCACAGCTTGATCACATCAGTGTGTCCGAGTCGGTTCACTTCGGTTGTACCGATGAACGTATATGCAATGTTAGTTGCGTCTCGGTGGCACCGGTGTTTTCGGATCGAAGGGACCGAGTTCGAAGTACAAAGCAAGTTTTGTCAAACTCAGCTCACTTGGCAATAAAATCTCACAAGGATTTGCAATGAATTCAGATAAGATTTTCAAGGAATTAACTGGAAGAAAGAATCTAGCTAAGACAAGAAAAGGACAACTAGATGAAGTTTTTTTTAAAGGGAGCAATGCAACAAAAACACAAGAGAAATGCAAGAAAGGGAAACGTAGGGGAACTTCATATAGGAAAGGGTCGGCGACTAGGTCACCTATTTTAGAGTATTTGACTTAGGAGTCAAGTGAGAACACTTGATCATAGGTCCTACTCATCGTTAAGCTCAAAATGGGGTTGCCATTTTTTGTTTAAGCATTTCAATGTATTCACATCTTGTTGAGTTGCTTTGACTCTTGTCTTTGAGTAAAGCTTCTCTAAGATGTGATCACTTACATTGGGTTTGGTTGATGTTGACTACTTCATGTAGTTGAACTAGTTGTGGATGCTCATGAAGTGAAGTTTGGGAGTTATCCTTCTTCTTTTGTAGTTCATCTTCCTACATGGGTTAGTTGTGCAAGGAACAACATGTGTATCCAAAGTGACAAGAGTGAAGAGAATTAACATATATTGTCAAAGGATATTTTGATGTTGTCTTGTTCCTTAAACATATCAACCATGATGTAGATACTTGGTCCAAGTTTGTTTGTTCAAGATAGGAGTTGGGAGCAAACTTGTGAAATGGTGAATATCCAAATACCTACAAGGGGTCAGATGCAATACAAGGGAGCAATGTATCCAAGATGTAATATGGTCATCATAAGAGAAATATCAAGGATTAGTCAAATAAGCTCATGCCCTTGCATGCATCCAAGTGAATTTCTAGTTCACGGTGGAAGCATCAATGACATTCAATTCACTCCTCAATCGACAAAATAGCTTCTCATCAAGAGGTTTGGTGAAGATATCCGCCAATTACTTGTCGGTTCAAACATGCTTAAGGTAAATGTCACCCTTAGCAACATGATCTCGAATGAAATGGTGTCAAACCTCAATATGCTTAGTTTGAGAATGTTGCACATGATTGTGTGCAATCTTAATAGCACTCTCATGGTCACAAAGCAATGGAACATGTCTCACATGTATCCCATAATCTTTGAGATTTTGTGTCATCCATAGTAATTGAGCACAACATGATCCGGCGGCAATGTATTCCGCTTCGGCGGTAGATAGAGATACCGAATTTTGTTTCTTGGAGGAACAAGACACAAGAGATCTCCCAAGAAATTGACAAGTACCCGAAGTGGATTTTCTATCAATCTTGTCTCCGGCATAATCCGAATCGGAGTAGCAAACAAGATTAAAAGAAGATCCTTTGGGATACCAAATGCCAAAGTTTGGTGTATGTAACAAGTATCTCACAATTCTTTTCATGGCCTTAAGATGATACTCTTTTGGTGCCGCTTGGTATCGTGCACACATGCACACACTTAGCATAATGTCGAGACGGGAGTTCTACTTGTGAGTTGTGTTGGTATTTTCCCCGAAGAGGAAGGGTGAAGCAATATAGTAGCGGATAGTATTTCCCTCAGTGAGAACCAAGGTTATCGAACCAATAGGATAACCAAGCAAATCCTAGTCAAATAGCACCTGCACACAAACAAACAAATACTTGCACCCAACGCGGGCAAGAGGGTTGTCAATCCCCTTGTACTCATTATTTGCAAGGATCAAAACTGATAGTGGTGGAAGTATAAATTGCAAAGTAAATAATAAATAAATAAATTGCAGCAAAGGAAATTAGGGCTTTCTAATATAATAAAAGGTAGACCTGGGGGCCATAGTTTTCACTAGAGACTTCTCTATCGGAAAATAGCATATGGTGGGTAAACAAATTACTGTTGGGCAATTGATAGAAAAGCGCATAGTTATGATGTTACTCATGGCAATGATCATGTATATAGGCATCACGTCCATGACAAGTAGACCGACTCTTGCCTGCATCTACTACTATTACTCCACCAATCGACTGCTATCCAGCATGCATCTATGGTATTAAGTTCATAACAAACAGAGTAACGCTTTAAGCAAGATGACATGATGTAGACAGAATAAACTAAAGCAATATGAATAAACCCCCGTCATTTTATCCTTATTGGCAACAATACAAATACGTGCCTCGCTACCCCTTCTGTCACTGGGTGAGGACACCGCAAGATTGAACCCAACAGAAAGCACCTCACTCACTGAAGATAAATCAATCTAGTTTGCCAGAGCTATAACAATCATGCATAATAAAGTACAGCAAAGACTCAATTCCTTACAATGAATAATCTGATCATAAGCCCACAATTCATCGGATCCCAACAAACACACCGCAAAAGAAGATTACATCGGATAGAACTCCATGGAGATCATGGAGAGCTTTTTATTGAAGATCAAAGAGAGAGAAGAAGCCACCTAGCTGGTAAACTACTCACACATCATCGGAAGGGTTGCAAGGTTGATGTAGATGCTCTCCGTGATCGATTCCCCCTCTGACAGATCACCGGAAAAGGCCTCCAGATGGGATCGCAAAAGAACAAAAGCTTGTGGCGGCAGAAAAGTTATTTCGGGTGGCTCTCTGTTGGTTTTGGAATATTTGGGAGTTTATAGAAGTGGAATTAGGTCAAACGGAGTTGCGCGGGACCCATGAGCTCGGGTGGCACCCCCCCCAGGGGCACGCCACGTGAGCTCGTGGCTCTCCCGTACGTCTTCTGGCCTCCTCCCGAATCTTCTAGGGTCTCTTCTGGTCCAGAAAAAATCATTTTAAAGGTTTTATTACATTTGGACTTCCTTTGGTATTGATTTCCTGAAAAACCAAAAAACAGGCAAAAAACAGCAACTGGCACTGGGCACTGAGTTAATAGGTTAGTTCCCAAAAATGATATAAAATTGCATATAAAGCATATAAAGTATCCAAGATTCATAATATAATAGCATGAAACAATAAAAAATTATAGATACATTGGAGACGTATCAGCATCCCCAAGCTTAATTCATGCTCGTCCTCGAGTAGGTTAATGATAAAAACAGAATTTTTGATGTTGAATGCTACCTAGCATGTTTATCATGTTATCTCTCTCACGGTGTAAATATTGAGAAACGATGAAGTAATTGATATCAACATAATAATATCCATGGATACAAGAACATAATCATTAAATTTTCAAAACATACGATGCTCAAAGAATGTTATCCCTACTAATTGAATTATGTAAGCATGGCATGACTCCGCGTTCACGACATAAATATAAATCATGAGCACCCCAGTGTCAAACCAGGCAATTGTATCATACTTCTAATGCACTTCAGCATTTTCAACTCCACTCAATACATGAGCGTGAGACATGGACATTAGCACTATAGGTGGAATAGAATGCGGTGGTAAAGGTATATAGGGGAAGTCAAAAAGGAAGAAAGGCTCGCATCAACTCGACGGATCAATAGGCAATGGAGAAGCCCATCAATCGATATCAATGCGAGGAGTAGCGATTGCCATGCAATGGATGCACTAAGAGCTATAAGTGTATGAAAGCTCAACGGAAACTAAGTGGGTGTCCATCCAACTTGCTTTCTCATGAAGACCTCGGGCATTTGAGGAAGCCCATCATCGGAATATACAAGCCAAGTTCTATAATGAAAAATTCCCACTAGTATATGAAAGTGATATCTCAGGAGACTCTCTATATGAAGAACATGGTGCTACTCTAAAGCACAAGTGTGGTAAAAGGACAGTAGCATTGCCCCTTCTCTCTTTTTCTCTCATTTTCATTTTTTTTGGTGGGCTCTTTTGGCCTCTCTTTTTTCGTCCGGAGTCTCATCCCGACTTGTGGGGGAATCATTGTCTCCGTCATCCTTTCCTCACTGGGACAATGCTCTAATAATGATGATCATCATACTTTTATTTACTTACAACTCGATATTACAACTCGATAACTGATCAACGATGACTCTATATGAATGCCTCTGGCAATGTACCAGGATGTGCAATGATCTAGCGTAACATGTATAATAATGATGACAGTGGCTTTGCCACAAATATCATGTCAGCTCTATATGATCATGCAAAGCAATATGATGATGAACACACATATCATAAGACGGAATAGTGGAAGTTGCATGGCAATATGTCTCGTAATGGCTATGGAAATGCCATGATAGGTAGGTATGGTGGCTGTTTTGAGGAAGATATAAGGAGGCTTATGTGTGATGGAGCGTATCATATCACGGGGTTTGGATGCACCAGCGAAGTTTGCGCCGACTCTCAAGGTGAGAAAGGGCAATGCATGGTACCGAAGAGGCTAGCAAATTGCGGAAAGGTAGGAGTGCGTAAATGTCCATGAACTCACATTAGTCATAAAGAACTCATATACTTATTTTGAAAGTTTTATTAGCCCTCGAAGCAAAGTACTACTCGCATGCCCCTAGGAAGGAGGTTGGTAGGAGTTAACCATCGCGCACCCCCGATTATGATAGCACACAAGGATTTCAATCAGACATAAAAATGCTCAAACATCCCCGCCATGCCATAACGGACACTTAAATGAGTAGTGCATAACAAGCTTTAATCTCAACATTTTTACTAACCAATGATCATGAACTAATACCCTTTCATACTATGACATCAATATAATTAAAACATACATTTCATATTTGGTGATCTACATGAAAGTTTTTATTATACCACTCTTGAATATCTATCCTTTTTGGTCTAATCTCATAACTCATGCACCTTACCACTTCCTATTTAAGACTCTCAAAAAGATTTAAGTGAAGCATGAGAGTGCAATCATTTCTATTAAATATAACCACCGCCGTGCTCTAACAAGTATAAGTGAAGCATAAGAGCAACTACCTAGCTCAAAAGATATAAGTGAAGCATATAGAGTATTCTAAAAAATCACGATAAATGTGTGTCCCTCTCAAAAAGGTGTGTCCAGAAAACAATGATTGTGGCAAACTAAAAGAAAGAAAAACTATAGCACAAGACGCTCCAAGTAAAACTCATATCATGTGATGAATAAAAATATAGCTCCAAGTAAGTTACCAATAGATTGTAGACGAAAGAAGGGATGCCATCCAGGGCATCCCCAAGCTTAGACGCTTGTGTCTTCCTTGAATATTACCTTGGGGTGCCTTGGGCATCCTCAAGATTAAGGTCTTGCCGCTCCTTATTCCTTCATCCATCGTGATCTCACCCAAAACTTGAAAACTTCAGCACACAGAGCTCAACAGAAACTCCGTGAGATCCGTTAGTATAATAAATCAATCATCCACTTTACGTACTGTTATAAACTCATTCATAATTGTTCCTGCATAATACCTACTGTATTCTAACTTCTCCATAACTTATACCCCTCGATATAATCCATAGTTTCATTAAAACAAGCACACTATGCAATAAAAACATAATCTGTCTAAAACAGAACATACGCAATGACAGAATATTTATCCATACATCTGTAACTCCAAAAATTCTGAAAAATTAGTAAAACGTAAAAAAATTATATCCCAATACTGTGTAAAAAATTCAGATTTTCTGACGTTCCAGTAATAAATTAAAAATCAACTACTGGGCACAAAACTTTCTGTTTTCAAACAGCATCAATTATACTATCATTCAAATCATCCCAAAGGCATTACTTGGCAGAAACACTAACTAAAAGATAAAAACACAATCATTGCAGTAGCTATAATTGTGAGACTCAAGAAAATAAAAATTGCAATAAAGATAAATATTGGGTTGCCTCCCAACAAGCGCTATTGTTTTATGCCCCTAGCTAGGCATAATGCATTCTTTCAAGTATTGTCATCCTTCGTTTCCAACCCCTCAATTATACATCCATGTTTCCTAGGAAGGTGGGCATGCATATTTTTAATAATCACACTCCTAGGAACAAAGTTGAGGAATTTGTCTTCAGTAATAGGTTCCTTTATCATATCGATGAAGTTGGGGTGCACACTAATCATTTTAATATCTTCGTTTCCCTTACTAGATGAGGCACCTTTATTTTTAGGAACATACATAAACTTGGAATTCTTATTTGGAGGAGTCCTCTCAATACTTTTTATGGAAGAAAAAGCTGAACCCAAATTATTAATAATTTCTTCCAACTTATCAATTCTAGCGGGACTTTGTTCCATTCTATCATTAATTATTGGTTCCTTTTCCTTTAGCATCTTTAATGTGGTTCCTACCTTTGAGCCAAATTGAGTGACTTGATTGTGGACCTTTTTGTTTAAATTCTCAATGTGTTCAATAGTGGGCATTTTATTTTCAATCACTTCTAACCTTCGCATAACATGTTCCAAAGTCAATGTTGTTTCATTAATAGTAATAGGTGGTGATCCCATTAAATTTTCCATAGCATTGAAAGCATCCATAGGGTGACTACTCAAAAAGTTACCGTTGGTAATAGTGTCTTGCACAAATCTATACCAAGTAGTTACACCCACATAAAAATTGCGAAGAAGAATGGTAGTGGATTGCTTACGAGTAGATCTATTTTGAGCATCACAAATCCTATACCAATCATATTTTAAACTTTCCCCTCCCCTTTGTTTAAAATTTAGAACTTCACTTTCCGGGGTACAAGTAACAAGTGAAGAACTAGCCATAATGTCGAGCAAGTAAAGCAAACAAGCAAAGTAAAATATTTTTGTATTTTTGATTTTTTTTAACGAGACTAAATAAAAGAAAATAAAAAGGTAAAACAAATAAATGATAAGTTGTGTGAAGGGACCTATAGGAATTTGATGATGTCTCCCCGGCAACGGCGCCAGAAATTCTTTCTGCTACTTGTGAGCTGCGTTGAGATTTTCCCCGAAGAGGAAGGGTGAAGCAATATAGTAGCGAATAGTATTTCCCTCAGTGAGAACCAAGGTCATCGAACCAATAGGAGAACCAAGAAAATCCTAGTCAAACAGCACCTGCACACAAACAGACAAATACTTACACCCAACATGGGCAAGAGGGTTGTCAATCCCCTTGTACTCGTTATTTGCAAGGATCAAAACTGATAGTGGTAGAAGTATAAATTGCAAAGGAAATTAGGGTTTTCTAATATAATAAAAGGTAGACCCAGGAGCCATAGTTTTCACTAGAGGCTTCACTCTCGGAAAATAGCAGACGGTGGGTAAACAAATTACTGTTGGGCAATTGATAGAAAAGCGCATAGTTATGATGTTATTCATGGCAATGATCATGTATATAGGCATCACGTCTGTGACAAGTAGACTGACTCCTGCCTGCATCTACTACTATTACTCCACCAATCGACCGCTATCCAGCATGCATCTATGGTATTAAGTTCATAACAAACAGAGTAACGCTTTAAGCAAGATGACATGATGTAGACAGAATAAATTCAAACAATATGAATAAACCCCGTCGTTTTATACTTATTGGCAACAATACAAATATGTGCCTCGCTACCCCTCCTGTCACTGGGTGAGGACACCACAAGATTGAACCCAACACAAAGCACCTCTCCCACTAAAGATAAATCAATCTAGTTGGCCAAACCAAATGGATAGATCGGAGAGAAATACAAAGCTATAACAATCATGCATAATAAAGTACAGCAAAGACCCAATTACTTTCAATGAATAATCTGATCATAAACCCACAATTCATCGGATCCCAACACACCGCAAAAGAAGATTACATCAGATAGAACTCCATGGAGATCATGGGGAACTTTTTATTGAAGATCAAAGAGAGAGAAGAAGCCATCTAGCTACTAGCTATGGACCTGTAGGTCTGTGGTAAACTACTCACACATCATCGGAAGGGCAGCAAGGTTGATGTAGAAGCCCTCCGTGATCGATTCCCCCTCCAGCAGATCGCCGAAAAAGGCCTCCAGATGGGATCGCGGAAGAACAGAAGCTTGCGGCGGCGGAAAAGTTATTTTGGGTGGCTCTCTGTTGGTTTTGGAATATTTGGGAATTTATAGAAGTGGAATTAGGTCAAACGGAGTTGCGTGGGACCCATGAGTTCAGGTGGCGCCCCCCCAGGGGCGCGCCACGTGAGCTCGTGGCTCTCCCGTACGTCTTCTTGCCTCCTCCCGAATCTTCTAGGGTCTCTTCTGGTCCAGAAAAAATCATTTTAAAGGTTTTATTTCCTTTGGACTGCATTTGGTATTGATTTCCTGAAAAAACCAAAAAATAAGCAAAAAAACAGCAACTGGCACTGGGCACTGGTTAATAGGTTAGTTCCCAAAAATGATATAAAATTGCATATAAAGCATATAAAGTATGCAAGATTGATAATATAATAGCATGAAACAATCAAAACTTATAGATACATTGGAGACGTATCAGGGAGGCACATAGATATAACAATGAACCAATCATGGATCGGTAAACTTTTTGGTCAACCGGTTTGCCATCCTTCGTCAAGTCAAGATGTCCACTAGTAGCCATGGGAGTTTTCATGCCTTTACTCTCTTGCATGTTGAACTTTTTAAACAATTCCTTGGTATACTTTGTTTGAGAAACAAAGGTACCCTCCCTAGTTTGCTTGATTTGCAAACCAAGGAAGAATTTGAGTTCACACATCATAGACATCTCGTACTTTTCTGACATCAACCTTCCAAACTTTTCACTAAAAGAAGGGTCAGTAGATCCAATATGATATCATCAACATATATTTGGCATACAAATAGTTCACCATTGACTCTCTTAGTGAATAAGGTTGAATCAATTTTCCCAATTTCAAAACCTTTCTCAAGAAGAAACTTTGTTAAGCATTTGTACCAAGCTCTAGGAGCTTGTTTGAGACCATAAATAGCTTTATGAAGTTTATAAACACGGTTTGGTTTCTTGGGATTAACAAAGCCGGGAGGTTGTTTGACATAAACTTCCTCCTCAAATTTCACCATTTAAGAAAGAACTTTTTATATCCATTTGATAGAGGGTGATATCATGGTGATTGGTATAAGCAAGAAGAATGCGAATGGACTCAAGTCTAGCAACGGGGGCATAGGTCTCACCATAGTCCATACCTTCGACTTGTGTGTAGCCTTGAGCCACTAGGCGAGCCTTGTTGCATACAACTCGTCCATCTTCATCTTGCTTCTTCCGAAACACCCATTTGGTTTCGATGACGTTTTGCTCATCTTTGGGCTTCTCAACCGATGTCCATACTTGATTTCTCTCGAAGTTGTGTAGTTCTTCATGCATAGCACTCACACAATCCAGATCTTTGAGGGATTCATCTACCTTCATAGGTTCAATGCTAGAGATGAATGAGTGATGTTCACAAAAGTTAGCTAAACGAGTTTTTGAGTGAGTAATTCTCTCGGATTTGATGTCACCAAGAATTTGTTCGATGGGATGGCTCTTGTCGATCCTTGCTCTAACTCGAGGTAGCTTTTGCTTGACTTGTGAAGGAGCTTCCTCATCATCATATTCCTCTTCATTGGTGTTGATGTCGTTGTTCTCTTGAGGTGGTGGAGATGGAGGTTGTGGTGGATCTTCTTGTTGCACTTCCTCATTCACTTCCTCTTGACGTGTACCACTTGTGGATGCCTCCATGTCAACTTGTGGTTTACCTTGATGTGAAGTTGGAGCTTCCACTTGAGTAGACAAAGTACTCTCCTTTACCTCCATGGGACAAATCTTGCCAATGGACAAGTCTTGAATTGCTTCCGAAGGATCTTTGTCTCCTACATCAATTGGCAATTGATTTACTTGTGAGCCATTAGTTTCATCAAACTTCACATCTACCGTCTCTTCAACTTTTCGAGTGAAGTTGTTTTAGACACGGTAAGTGTGAGAGTTCAATCCACAACCGAGTAGGAAACCTTCATGAGATTTAGGAGCAAATTTTGAACGACGATGCTTATCTAGAATGTAATTTGAGCCAAATACTCGAAAATATCCAACTTGGGGTTTGTTACCGGTGAGTAGCTCATATGTCGTTTTACCAAGAAGCTTTTGAAGGTAAAGCCAATTTGTAGCATGGCAAGCCGTCTCAACCGCTTCCGCCCAAAAGTGTTTTGGCGTATTGTACTCGTCTAGCATCGTCCTCGCCATCTCGATGAGAGTCCAGTTCTTCCTCTCAACAACTCCATTTTATTGAGGTGTGTACGTAGCCCAGAACTCATGTGAGATACCCTCTTCGTCTAGAAAGGTGTCCACATTCGTGTTCTTGAATTCCGTTCCATTGTCGCTCCAAACTTTCTTTATCTTCACCTCGAATTGATTTTGGGCCTTTCTAGCGAAGGTCTTGAAGATCTTTTCTACCTGTGATTTGTCATCGAGAAAGAACACCCACATAAATCTGGAAAAATCATCAACTATGACCAAACCGAAAGAGTTACCACCAAGACTCTTGTAGGCGTTGGGACCAAAGATATCCATGTGAACTAACTCAAGTGGTCTTCTCGTGGTCATGATGTTCTTCACGGGATGGCTTCCTCCAACTTGTTTTCCTGCTTGACAAGCACTACAAAGTCTATCTTTGTCAAAGATAACATCCTTCACTGCAAGAATATAATCTCCTTTCACAAGCTTATCTAGATTTCGCATACCGACATGTCCTAGCCTTCTATGCCATAACCAACCTTTAGAAGATTTTGCAATAAGACATGTACGAGGTTGGGCTCTTTTAGTGAAATCAACAATATATAGATCACCTCTACGAATGCCAGTAAAGACCATATTATGATTATCTCGACAAAACACTTGGCAGTCTAATTTGGTAAATAGAACATTGAAACCAAAGTCAGCTAGTCTAGATATGGAAAGAAGATTGTATTCAAGAGATTCAACAAGCATGACATTTTGAATGGAGCTATCATTGGATATGGCCACCTTACCAAGGCCAAGTGCCTTACCCTTGGAGTTATCTCCAAAAGTCACATACTTGCGTGGACCATCATTGCTTTCAAGCTCACGAAACATGTCTCTATCTTCGGTCATGTGATCGGTGCATCCACTATCAAGAATCCATTCCTTTCCTTCGGCCATGTAATCTCGAAGATTTTCCATGAGACTAAGATTCTTCATAGTCTTCTCATATTCAATGTCGAATTCCTCATCTTCATCATAATAGCCATGTTCAACATCATCATCACCTAGGACAATATTTTCTTTAGTTTCAAGATGGTGATCATGTTTAGGATTGTGAATTCAAATGACTTCTATGATGATATTGCTAATAGTAACAACATCTCCTTTAGCACGCATAAGGTCACGAATCTCAAATAAGCAATCATCAAAGTTAGGATCACTATCTTGTGAAAAGCAATAGTCTTATGAAGAATCTCATCAAGATTCTTTAGAGAATAATCGGGATATCGCTTTTCCAAGTCATTCCATAGGGTATAGGTGCACTCAAAGTTTTGCATGCAACCAAGCACAATTTTAGGTAATCCTCTAATGATAAGATTGATGGTTCTAATATTACGAAGCATGTCAATCTCTTCCTCATGAGTGGGACGCAAGGGGTTAATGGGGGGCACATATGGACTATGAATATACTTGCTCAAGTTAAATTCATCAAAGATATCAAGCATTTCATCTTTCCAAAAGTGATAATACTCCCCATTGAGAATAGGCACTCTACATCTAAGACTCCCCAAAGTAGACACATCCATCTTCCTCCAATGGTGATTAAACCAAGGCTATGGAGACCAAAGCTCTGATACCAATTGAAAGATCGAGAGGATAGGTCTAGAAGGGGTGAATAGACACTTAACAAGGCAAAGGTGCAGTTTTTAGTTTTCTTGACAATTAGATAGATTTTGTCACTAGTTAAGTTGCAACCAATACTTTCTACACATGCATATCTAGAGATAGGAGAGCAGAAATAGTACAACATGCAAGTGTGCGGAAAGTAAAGGGGGTAGAGATAGGAAGATCAAACGCAATGAAGACACGAAGATTTTTCCTGTGGTTCCGATAGGTGGTGCTATCATACAGAAACTTCAACCCACGGAGGGTAACGGCTGCGGGAGTCCACGAAGGGCTCCACCCACGGTCCACGAAGAAGCAACCTTGTCTATTCCACCATGGCTTATGCCCACGAAGGACTAGCCTCACTAGGGTAGATCTTCACGAAGTAGGCGATCTCCTTGCCCTTACAAACTCCTTGGTTCAACTCCGCATGATCTTGGAGTCTCCCAAGTGACACCTAACCAATCTAGGAGACACTACTCTCCAAAAGGTAATAGATGTTGCTGTTGATGATGAAATCCTTGCTCTTGTGCTTCAAAAGATAGTCTCCTCAACACTCAATCACTCTCTCACAGATTTGGCTTGGGTAGGAGAAGGATTGGAGTGAAAAGCATTTTGGGGAGGCTAGAAATCAAGGTTCAAATGGTTGGATTGGAATGCCTTGATCTCAACACAAGTGTAGGTGGTTCTCTCTCAGAAAATGAATGGTGGAAGTGTAGTTTTGTTCCGATGGCTCTCTTAGAGAGTGAGTGGTGGTGGAGGGGTATAAATAGGCAGCACCAAAAATCCAACCGTTACAAACTTTTAGCATAACTCGGTGACACCGAAACAAAATCTCGGTGAGACCGACCTGTGTAAAAGATTCGAACGTTAGGCTTTTCGGTGAGACCGATCAAATCAACTCGGACGGACCAATTCGCGATGACCTAAGAAAAACCTTGTTTTGGTAGTTCCAATCAATTCAACTCGGAGATTCCGAAGTGAAATCGACTGGGTACAGAAATTTGGTCACTGCACTTTGGTGGGACCGAATGTCATCTCTGTTCTACCGAGTTTCTAGGGTTTGGAAGTGACACTGTCTAGATTCAACTCGGTGGGTCCGGATGTATAGATTTTGGTGGGACCGAGTTTGATAGTTAGGGTTTGGACGGATTTGAATGTGGTAAAGTGGCCGAGGGTTTTGGAGCAATATCTTCAAGCACTTGAGCAATTAAGTCATGATCAAAACATCATCCCCTTTTAATAGCATTGCCATTCCTATGGACTCAATGTGATCTTGGATCACTTAACCAAAAATGTAGAGTCTTGGAGCTTTTGCCAACACTACTGCAGGCGACCGCTAATGCGACACATGAATCAAAGACCCCACAACCAAACTATGTGCGATGCATGAATCGCAAACGGTGTCGTATAAAAACCGTCCCAAATAAGACGAACTATTTGTGATGCCGGAGACATCAAAAACGATTCAAATTAGAGATGCGTGTGCGATACATGGCATACAGTTGATCCATACAAACTGTTTGCGATAAGCCAGAACAACAAACACGGTCAGCCAGTGAAAGCACATTTGCTCCCATGGTGGTTTTGGTAAGTCATAACAACATATATCTCATTGAACTAATGTCCATTCAAATTAAAGATTTCAAGATGTTCAATGATTGGCATGGCATGGATTAGAGACGTGGACCCCTCAAAATGCTAAGGACAAGGATTGGCAAAAGGTCAAGACTCTACATTTTTGGTTTAGTGATCCAAGATCACATTGAGTCCATAGGAAAAGCCAATACTATTAAAAGGGGATGAGGTGTTGCTTAATGGTCTTTTTGCTCAAGTGCTTAGTGACAGTACTCCTAAACCCTCAACCACTCTCTCTACCCAAATATGTCCAAAACCCACATTCCAACTCGGCCCCACCGAAATTTCCTATCCGGAGCCACCGACTTCACCGAGACTTAGCCACTGCCAAAACCCTAACAAATCGGATCCACCAAAATGGATCTCGGTCCCACCGAGATGGCTTGCCAACTCTCTGTTGCCTTGTTGCTTCACTTCGGTCCTACCGAGTTGATGCAATCAGTGCCACCGAGATGAGGTTTGCCCTAGCCATTGCACTTCGGTCCATCCGAGTTGTTCCTATCGGTCCCACCAAGATTCCTAAAGTTCATATCTTTTACACAGTTCGGTGCTACCGAGATGATTGTTTCGGTGCCACCAAGTTGGGTCAAAAGTGTGTAACGGTTGGATTTTGTGTGGAGGCTATATATACCCCTCCACCACCTCCTTCTCAGTAAGGAGAGCCATCAGAACGTGCCTACACTTCCATCATACATTTTCTGAGAGAGAACTACCTACTCATGTGTTGAGATCAAGCTATTCCATTCCTACCATTTGAATCTTGATTTCTACCCTTTCCCAAGTTGCTTTCCACTCAAATCCTTCTTCCACCATAGCCAAATTTGTGAGGAGTTGTTTGAGTGCTGGGAAGACTATCATTTGAAGCACAAGAGCAAGGAGTTCATCAACAACACACCATCTATTACCTTTTGGAGAGTGGTGTCTCCTAGATTGGTTAGGTGTCACTTGGGAGCCTCCGACATGATGTGGAGTTGAACCAAGGAGTTTGTAAGGGCAAGGAGATCACCTACTTCGTGAAGATCTACCCCGAGTGAGGCTAGTCCTTCGTGGACGTAAGCCATGGTGGAATAGACAAGGTTGCTTATTCGTGGACCCTTCGTGGGTGGAGCCCTCCATGGACTCGTGCAGCCGTTACCCTTCGTGGGTTGAAGTCTCCATCAACATGGACGTACGATAGCACCACCTATCGGAACCACGCCAAAAACCACCGTGTCTTCATTGCGTTTGAAATCTCCGATCCCCTCCTTTACTTACATATGAAATTGTTTACTTTTCGCTGCTATACTCTTAGAATTGCATGTGTAGGGTGATGCTTGACTTGTGTTCTCGCTAAAATCTGCCCACAATTAAAATTGGGAAAAGGATAGATTTTATTTGGTCAAGTAGTCTAATCACCCCCCCTCTAGACATACTTTCGATCCTACAAGTGGTATCAGAGCTTTGGTCTCCGTAAGCCTTGATTTCCGTTGCTTTGGTGATCATAGCCTTGGTTTCACAACCTAGGAGAGTATGACGTCTAGTGAGGGTAACTATCACCGTAGAGGTCCATATTTTGATGGTACAAACTTTGCTAGTTGGAAACATAAGATGAAAATGCATATTCTTGGTCATAACCCCACCGTTTGGGTTGTTGTTCCTGTTGGCTTGCAAGGTGACTTATTTGAGGATGGCAAGGAACCGGATCATGAAGCAACCCCGGAAGAATTGAAGATGTTGCAATACAATGCTCAAGCTTGTGACATTCTATTCAACGATTTATGTCCCGAAGAATTCAACAAAATCAGCCGCCTCAAGAATGCAAAGGAAATTTGGGATACTTTGGTTGATATGCATGAGGGTACTGAGTCCGTCAAGGAATCTAAGTTGGATGTGCTTCAAAGTCAACTTGACAAGTTCAAGATGAAGGATGGTGAAGGAATCGTTGTGATGTACTCTAGGCTTGCTCTCATCACAAATGAGATTGCCGGCTTAGGAAGTGAAGAGATGACCGACAAATTCATCATCAAGAAGATACTTAGAGCTTTGGATGGAAAATATGATACCGTCTGCACATTGATCCAAATGATGCCAAATTACAAAGATCTCAAGCCCACGGAAGTCATTTGAAGGATTGTTGCTCATGAAATGTCACTCAAGGACAAAGAGGAGCTGCACAACAAATCAAGTGGTGTTTACAAAGCCTCAACCGATGCTCCAACAACTCCAAGTGACAAGCTAGTATCCAATGAAGAGATTAGCCTAATGGTGAAAAGGTTCAACAAGTTCTACAAGAACAAAGGGAAAGAAAGAAGTTCTAGCTCAAGACACTATGAGAGAAGATCATCAAGTCATGACCATAATTGCTACAATTTTGGAAAGCCCGGACACTACTCCAATGAGTGTACGGCTCCCTACAAGAAAAGAGACGAATCACCAAGAGGAAGACATGGAAGAGATGAATCACCTCATAAGGAGATAAGGAGTAGAGATGATCGTTATGAACGAAGACACTCTCGAAGAAGCAAGGATTCGGAGAGGAAGGACAAGTCATCCAAGAGCTATACAAGAAGAAGACATCAAGCTCACGTTGGTGAATGGGTTTCTGGCTCCGACTCCGACAACCACTCCGAGAGAAGTTATCACTCCAACTCTGACTATAGTCAAGATGAAGGTGTTGCCGGACTTGCACTTGTGTCATCCAACTCCTATGATCTATTTGACTCACCAAATGAAGGAATTGGAAGATGCTTCATGGCAAAAGGCCCCAAGGTATCACAACCCGAGTATCTTGATTTCAATAGTGATGAAGATGATTTGCTTGGTGATGATGATTTACTTGTTGATAAAGAAAGTGACGTGAGCTATAATGAAAATACTAGTAATCATGATAGTCAAGAGGAAACGAGTGACAATGCTATGCAGGAGATTGAGCGTCTAACTAAAGAACTAAATGCTCTTAAGTTAGCTCATGAAACAACTCAAGAGGATCATAGAGAACTTCTAAGGACTCGTGAGAAGCTACGCTTCGAGAAGCTAAATTTAGAGCAAGAGCATGAGTTTCTTAAAGCTATCAATGACGATCTTCGAAAGAAGAGTTCTTCATATCTTGCCAAACATTTACTCTTGTCTACCTTTATGCCACAAGTTAAACCTAAGCAAACTAGCAAGAAGGGTAAAATGGGTTCTACCTCTAGTAGTAACAATGACAATGCTAAATCCAATGTTGTTGCTTCTAGTAGTTCTATTGGTTCCACTAATGATTCTCTTAGCCAGGTTACACTTGAGCAAGAAAATGTGCTATTGAAAGGAATTATAGAAAAAGGTGTCTACAAGAGTCTTGCCGGGAGTAAGCAATTTGAGGAAATTGTACGCAAGCAAGGAAGGCACCGGAAGAACCAAGGTGTTGGTTTTGAACGAAAGTTCAATGCCAATGGAGTTGAGTGGGAAGAAGATCAATACCCCAAGACGAAGTTTGTTCCTCAACAAGAGAAGTATGATCCTACTTCATTCAAGGGAACACAAGCTCAAGAAGATCTTCCGCCACAAGACCACAAGCTAAAAGGCAAGGACAAGCTTCAAGAAGAGATTAATTCATTTGAAGAAGCTCCTCAAGCCATGGTCAAGTGGGTTCCCAAGACTTCATCAAGTTCTACTTCATCAAGTGCTACTACAACTCCAAGGATTCCCATCAAGTTGATGTGGGTCCAAAATAAGAAGAACTAGAGAGTTCTTGAGGGTGACTCCGCCAACAAACTTCACTCATATACTTTATGGCAAGAACTTGTGCAACCAACTTCCACATTTTGCACTAGTTCATGGAGTCACAAACCCTCTTGTTGGTAAGACAAGGAACAAGGTATTCAATGCATTCATGGACATCATCATGTGTGAATTTCACTCTATGTCTATGGATATCCTTGTATGTTCCTTGTGTGGGACTAACCCATGTAGGTATTGAAAGCACAAAACTCCAAAGGATTGCTCCCAACTCTTGATTGTCCACATCAACATTGAGCATCCACATCTTCAACATCTACATGAAGTCATCATCAACAAAACCCAAGGTTAGTTCATCCCACTTAGGGGGGATATCACATCTAGGGGGAGCTTTGCTCTAAACAATTGAGCTAAAGCAACTCTAATGGTGTGAACACATCAATGCTTTATGTAAAAGTGGCAACCCCACTTGTGCTTAAACGATGAGTATGACCTATGATCAAATGTTCTCATTTGGCTCCTAAGTCAATATACTCATATATAGATGACCTAGTCATCGCCATTGCTTGATAGATGCTAGAATTGGTTGTGCATGTTTGACACATATTTCATTTGCTATCTTATTGTGTGAGCATGTTGGTTTGCATGTTTTCATCATTTGAGGACATCCATTTGTTGTTTTGATTGTCTTGGTTTTTTTGGCCAAGTGGAAGTACAAGAATGCCTAAGTACCTTCTCTAGCTATCTATGCTTTCTTGTCTCAAATTCTATTCTTGCTGCATCACAAAAATTGAACAAGTCATTTTCGGACCCTCCGGGTGAGGAGCACTCGGAGCCACCGATCTGAAAGGGCTGAACCTCCAAAACTTTCTATCTGATTTCGGCCGAACCAATTCACTCAAACTCGGTCCAACAGAAATCACTTAGATTGATCTAGGTTTTCCATCTCAGTGCTACCGAGTTGAACCATTTCGGAGCCACCGATGTGCTGACCTGCGTGCAGTTACACATATCGGTGCCACCGAGTTGTCCAACTCGGCGCTACCGACAGCGTACGGGTATATATATCGCGCGGACCGAACGGTTGAAATTTCTCGACCTCACTCGTTCCCGCACCCCGTTGCTACCGTCGCCCTCGTCTTCGGACTTCGCCGTCGTCTCCAGCGCGCCCTCGCCGCCGGATTCCGTCGCCGCCAACGGCAATCTGTCCCGCCGTTACCGCCGTAGAGAATCTCCACCGAGTTAGGGTGAGATTCGATCCCTTTCGTGCTTCCTTTTTTAGATTCAATGCACGTTAGGAATGCCATGATTCTTGCCAAGAGTGCAATGCTTATTCCACCAAAAAAATCGTAGATTAGATGCGAGTAAAATTTTTAGGTTTAAGTTTCTGCCGAATGCATCTCGGACTGACCGATTCGAAATTTTCGGTCCCACCGATTTGGCCTCTGGCCATAGCACTAGTATGTCTCGGTGCCACCGAGTTGTACGTATCGGTGAGACCGAAAGTAAAATCTCAGTGAAACCCTAGCATCTCGGAGCCACCGAACCCCATCTCGGTCTGACCGAAATGGCGTGTAAGGTTTCTGTTGTATGCTTTGGTATCACCGAGATGATCAACTCGGTCCATCCAAAATGCCTTCTGTGAAAACTTGAAACTAAGAGTTGAACTCAAATTTTATGAAAAACTTCTGCTTTTGTGATGACTCATCTACTCTACCCATACCCATCTATTCACAGGGTCAGCTCAGCAAGATGTCATATTCCAGCGATAGCCAGAACAGGTCAGAGCAGCATGCAGAACTAAGTGAAGGGTCAAGCCCTGCAGAAAGTTTCTATGAGGGAGAGAGGAGCTCTCCAGATCTTCCTAAGGCTGCCACTAGAACAAGGAAGAAGAAAACCTCAGACAGTGAGGATGAAGATTTTGTTGCTAGTGAAGCAGCAATCAAGAAAAAGAGAGTCGTGCTTGCTAAGGAGTACAGCACCAAACCATCAACTGCCAAAGATAAAACTGTTGTGAGGAAAGTTCCAAAGCAGACTATGCAATTCACTCTTGAAGAGCCAAGTGACTCTGAACCAGCTGCAGGTGGAAAGAAGAAGAGAGCTAGGAAAACTACAGCTCAAGTGCTTGGAAGGCCCTCCATGAGGATAGATGAGGAGGAGGAGGAACCTACTGCTGATGCACCTCCAGCCAAGTCTCGAAAGCTTATGTCTGATGCAATCAGGACTGCTGCCCCCAAGTCCAAGCCAAAGGTGTCAGCACCAAAGAGATCCACCAGGAACATATCAGCTGCTGAGAAGAACAAGGCCCCAGTGCCTGAGGCAAATGTTGACGAAGAGCCGTAGTGCTCAGGAAATTGAAGCCAAAGATACCAGACCATGATGATGCACACCCAGTTGCGGAGAACATGATGCTAAGGAAAGATAAAGGACTACGTCAGTGGAGACAGTCAGATCCTTATGCTACAAGGAGGAAGACAGCGTGTGACTATCGCTTTCACACTCGTGAACAACAAGATTTCTATGAGACGGTATTGCTTGACAAGAAGCCCATTGTTAGCGACATGAGATGGGTGGATTGGGAATACATCGATGAGAATGAAGATTATTTTCCCCATGTCCATGAGAGCTTCAGGATTGCAGGTGTTGATGACTTTGTCGGACAAAAGTTGACCAAGCGGAATGATGAAATGGTCATGCAATTCTACTCCACAACTCATTTCTATCCAGATGGCCGAATTGTGTGGATGATTGAGGGCATCAGGTACCAGTCAACCATCTCTGAGTGGGCAAGTCTTCTTGGTGCACCCAAGGAAGAGGACGATGACATTGATATCTATGCTAAGCTCAAGATGGATCACAACTCCATGTCCAACATGTACACTGCAATTCCTCAGAAAGACATTGAGACTCATAAACTTGGATCAGTAAAGCATCTGCTGCCAGGACTGGCCACCACTAACACTATCTTGCGGTATACTCTTTTACCCAAGTCAAGCGATGCTAAGATGATTTGTGGCCACTCCATCAATTTGTTGCATTTGTTTGATACACCTCAGAAGTTCAAGGTGATGAGCCTGATAGTCAAAACTATCAAAAGGACTGCAGCTGATCAGAAGAGATCGTGCGGATATGCTTCACATATTCAGATGTTGATAAACTCTAAGGTTGGAACCAGCACATACCAGAGTTTGAAGACAATGTTATCGTGATGGATCCTTCGCATCCCACTTCTGCACAAGCTCAGGAGAAGATCCGCAAAGCCAAAGAAGCAAAAGCAGCCCAGGAGGCAACAGCTCCCAATGCTCCAATTGCAAATCTTAAGTCTAAGTCTGACCAATTGACTTATCTGCTTGAAGCCACCCTGAGGATTGAGCAAAGTCTGGCCAACCTCACCCAGCACCAGGCTAGCTTAGAGCGGATAATAGAGACAAAATTTCATGATCTAGATGTCAAGGTCACAGAGATCCAGACTACCGTGGAGCAGCTGCAGAGTGATGTTGATGCTGTCAAGACAGCCCCGTCAGATGACAGTGGAGATGACAGACCTACCACAAAGCGTTTTCAGACAGTGCTTAGGGCAGCCAGATCTGCTGCAGTGCCAGTTGTGGATCTGAGGACCACAGTCTCTGCACCTGCTGCTGCTGCCACAGTGCCACCGCCGGTATCCACTCCACCAGCCCAGCAAACTTCTGCAGAAGCCTTCGCGGACGCTCTTCTCTCAACGCCATCTATGCACACCGGAGCTACCAGTAGGAGGTCGCCTTTAGGAGCTTCGGAGGACCGTGCTTAGAGTGTCGATTAGTCCTATACCTATTCCATCTTTTTGGTACTTGTTGCCAAAGGGGGGGAATTTGTATAGATCATAGGCTTCGAGAGAGAGTGCTCTTGTTTTGCTTGTTGTTTTATTTCTCTCGAGTTCTTTTGCTACAATTTGCTTGTTGGTACTTTGTTTCTATGAGTGTGCTTGATACTATGCTTTGTTATGATTGTGAGCTACTTCATGTGATTGATCATACTATGCCTCTTGTGATGATCAATGCTTATCTTTATCATTATCCTGTATGATCACTTACTTGTGTTGGTGACGCGTGCTTTTTATTCCACTCATATCATTTTGCGCGCTCCACCAAGTTGTATGTGACATGGAAGAGTGACCCATGAGCCTAATCGATTGTGCATTTGCATTCAAATGCAAATTTTTAATAATGCACAAATTTAGGGGGAGCTCTTGCTTATCACATACTTCTCAAAGCGACGGCGTATTCCATTCTTTCAATCAATTGTCAAAGCTTTGATCTATATGTTGTCATCAATTACCAAAAAGGGGGAGATTGAAAGCACATTTGCTCCCTTGGTGGTTTTGGTAATTCATAACAACATATATCTCATTGAACTAATGTCCATTCAAGTTAAAGATTTCAGGATGTTCAATGATTGGCATGGCATGGATTAGAGACGTGGACCCCTCAAAATGCTAAGGACAAGGATTGGCAAAAGATCAAGACTCTACATTTTTGGTTTAGTGATCCAAAATCACATTGAGTCCATAGGAAAAGCCAATACTATTAAAAGGGGATGAGGTGTTGCTTAATGGTCTTTTTGCTCAAGTGCTTAGTGAAAGTACTCCTAAACCCTCAACCACTCTCTCTACCCAAATATGTCCAAAACCCACATTCCAACTCGGCCCCACCGAAATTTCCTATCCGGAGCCACCGAGTTCACCGAGACTTAGCCACTACCAAAACCCTAACAAATCGGATCCACCGAAATGGATCTCGGTCCCACCGAGATGGCTTGCCAACTCTCTGTTGCCTTGTTGCTTCACTTCGGTCCTACCGAGTTGATGCAATCGGTGCCACCGAGATGAGGTTTGCCCTAGCCATTGCACTTCGGTCCATCCGAGTTGTTCCTATCGGTCCCACCAAGATTCCTAAAGTTCATATCTTTTACACAGTTCGGTGCTACCGAGATGATTGTTTCGGTGCCACCGAGTTGGGTCAAAAGTGTGTAGCGGTTGGATTTTGTGTGGAGGCTATATATACCCCTCCACCACCTCCTTCTCAGTAAGGAGAGCCATCAGAACGTGCCTACACTTCCACCATACATTTTCTGAGAGAGAACTACCTAGTCATGTGTTGAGATCAAGCTATTCCATTCCTACCATTTGAATCTTGATTTCTAGCCTTTCCCAAGTTGCTTTCCACTCAAATCCTTCTTCCACCATAGCCAAATCTGTGAGGAGTTGTTTGAGTGCTGAGAAGACTATCATTTGAAGCACAAGAGCAAGGAGTTCATCAACAACACACCATCTATTACCTTTTGGAGAGTGGTGTCTCCTAGATTGGTTAGGTGTCACTTGGGAGCCTCTGACATGATGTGGAATTGAACCAAGGAGTTTGTAAGGGCAAGGAGATCGCCTACTTCATGAAGATCTACCCCGAGTGAGGCTTGTCCTTCGTGGACGTAAGCCATGGTGGAATAGACAAGGTTGCTTCTTCGTGGACCCTTCGTGGGTGGAGCCCTCCGTGGACTCGCGCAGCCGTTACCCTTCGTGGGTTCAAGTCTCCATCAACGTGGACGTACGATAGCACTACCTATCGGAACCACGCCAAAAACCACCGTGTCTTCATTGCGTTTGAAATCTCTGATCCCCTCCTTTACTTACATATGCAATTGTTTACTTTCCGATGCTATACTCTTATAATTGCATGTGTAGGGTGATGCTTGACTTGTGTTCTTGCTAAAATCTGCCCACAATTAAAATTGGGAAAAGGATAGATTTTATTTGGTCAAGTAGTCTAATCACCCCCCCCTCTAGACATACGTTCGATCCTACAGCCAGTTCGTGGTGTGTGCGATACACGGCATACAGTTCACTCAGATGAGCTGTTTGTGATTACCCAACACAAGAAAAACGGGCAGCCAGTTCGAGGTGTGTGCGATACACGGCATACAGTTCACTCGGATGAACTGTTTGTGATTACCCAACACAACTGAAACGGTCAGGCAGATCAAGGTGTGTGCGATATATGGCATGAGGTTCACTCGGGTGAACTGTTTGCGATTACCCAACACAACAGAAATGGTTCAACTTAATAAGATGTGTGATACGCGGCAAACAGGTCGGTAATTCGAAATGTGTGGGAAGACGGATAACAACACGGACGATTCCTACTAATTACCCGTGTGTGTTGTGGGCAAACGCTTGCTGGTAAACAATTGTCAGCGATTGATGAAAACATCACCAACGGGTTCCGTAGTTTTATCCGTGTGCGATGTGATTTGCTCAGTCTGCACAACATCAATGCTCTTTGTGTACAGAACAATATTATTTTGTGTGAATAGTGTGCTCTGTTGGGCACACGAGATATATGGATCACACCCATGGGCAAGCAATGTGCGTGCACGCGTCGTGCTTGCTCGCGCTTCCTTCTATGCTAAGTTTCCATTAATTGATGGCGTTTTATGAACACGCCACCGTTTCCCGCCATTTCCCCATCGGTTTCCCGACGCCACCCAACGATTGCGCATAAGCCTAGGCGGCGCGCGACACACCGAGGCACAAGCGCAGCCTATAGCCCCTCAAGCTACCTTTTGCAAGCCTGCCAACCCACCGAAGCGCCGCCTCTACCATCAACCTCCTCGATGAGGTAAACGAGCAGGCGCCACGGCCCGTCGAGGCCAAGGGCGTCCCTGGCAACGCGATGGATGACGTTGTGCTGTGCGTCATCGCCAGGGTTGAGCAGACCCTTGGCGGACGACGCTTCAGCGCCGTGGATCAAGAAAGGCAACTCAGCGCCGAGAGGCTACAGCTCGACGCACAACATGATCGGTGGTGCGCCGCAGCGCAAGACAGGTGCGTCCACACCGATAGGCTGCGGCTCGCCGCACAACGAGACCGATGGACCGCCGCAGAGCGAGAGGCGCGGCACACCACACAGCAAGAGTGATTCCATCGGTGCTTGCCTGCTGTCGACAGGGCGTTGCAGCTGGCTACACGGCCCATTAGTAGCCCCATTCCTCGCCAGGAGTGGGCAGAGGCCATCTGCGCCGTACTAGCACTAGAGGCCAGCCGCACCGTGCTTGCACCGGATGCCGGCCGCGCCGTTTGCATGGGTCGCGCCGTTTGCCTTGTTCGCGGCCCTCTCGATGCCAATGCGCTAGTCACTAGGCTCAAGCATCTCCTTGGCCCAGGTGTCCACATAGGCGCAGTAGAGGAACATGGTCGTCGCATCCTCGAGCTGGCGATCTCCGATGAAATAGCCAACTTGGAGCTCAAGATCGCGCTCCAGATGTACCGCGAGCATGTCAACCACATGGACGAACGCCTGCACAAGTTCAGGCAGAGGCAAGAGCTACCGTAGGCAGGGGTGGTGGTCATGGACGCGTTTTATTTTGTTGAGTCGTTTTGACGTTGATCGCTATGTATTCCCAACAATCATAATATTGCTCTGTTTATTGCTCTGTTTCAATGTGTGTACTCTGTTTTCCGTTCTTACATATTGTTCTGTTTCAATGTGTATGTTTTCCACTTTGTACATGTGGATGGTAAACAGCTAGATAGAAATTAGTACGAAAACGAACAATATGTGATGATAACTGGGATCCCATACTTAACTACTAAGTACAATGCATAAAATTGAAAACGAACAATACAAAAACTAATAATCCCTCCTTATGCGGCTAGTATTCCGGCAGCCCCTCGCTATCAGCTCCCTGGTGCGCGGCGGCTTCCCAGTGCGGTGGGAGTTCTCCGCTTCCTCCGCCTCGCAGCGCTTGACGTGCCGATCTGCCTCTTGCTGGCAGATGCGCATGAACGATCTTGCCATTTCGTTGGGCGCCCACCGGAGATCCTCGTCGGTAGCACGCTGGAGCTTATCAGCCCACCTCCACGCAGCGATGAGGCGCCTAGCGCCTTTGGCCTTCCTGGCGAAGTACCGGCCATCTTCGTACACCTCGTCCGCACGTCGACGCGCCCGCCGCCAAAGCTCTAGCTTCTCCTTTTCCCAGGCGGCCTCACGGGCTTCACAGGCCGCCTGGTCCCTGGCGCGCTCCTCCGCCAACTCCTTCTTGAATGCCACTTGCATGGCTTTCTCAACCGGCAGTAGCGCTTTCCACAGACAAAGATTGTACTGCCCCAAAACCACTCCAAAGTTGGGGGTTCCAGCGCAACCTCGTCTGGTGGTGTGTAGGGGTCCTCCTCGTCGCTGCTCTGCGCCTGAATGTCCTCGCGAGGCGGTGCCTCCTCCTTGATGGGTGGGCAGATCATCGGCGCCATGGCAGAGTTTTGTGAGAGAGAGGGGGGCGAGCGAGGAGAGAATATAGATGAGAATGCAGGCGGGACGACGTGGGCGGGGTAGTATTTATTGGCGGCCGGAATCTAGATCGACGGGAGCAGTAGAAGCGCCGGTGGCCGGAATTTATGAGTACTATAGCTTGAATTACACACGATTCACGCATCAAAATCTGTGTGTGAAATAAATCGCTGACGGTTCCCAATACTGAACTGCATCTGATTAATAACCCGCACCACTCACCTTCCAAACCTCACAGTGCGAAACAGAGTGCCAATCATGGGGGGCCCAGTTGTCTTGCCAGATATTTACATATTCTTTCCAAATGTTTTGCATGAATGCTTATTTCGTGTTACTACCATGATATTGTTGGAAAATGTATTACATAAATGATTTTTCCAACCCATGATGATATTTTGTTGCATGTACATGTAGTTCAAATTCGAATTACGGCCATTACATGGTTAGAAACTCACTTAATGTCTTAAAAATGTCAAATAACCCCTGAAAAATTCAAAAAAATTAACATGAAAGTTGTATTTGTGGATGTTAACGGTAGAAAAAAAATGCCAAGCCATAAGAGGAAGCCAATGTCGGTTCGTCATCAAACATGCATATTCTTCCCTCTCGGAACCACGAGCCTTCTCGTGAGATGCTCCAATTTGTGAGAGGTGTGTGCCAAATCTTTCGTCAAAGTGGCCAATTCTTTTACAGCAGCATCTTGGTGCCATTTCATGATATCAAGCAAGGTTCCATGTAATTTTGATCATTTTTGAATTTTTTGGAATTTAAAAGCCATGGTTCTCACTGTTTGTGTCCAAGCCTTGACACCAATATGTTTGAAAATTCCTTCCAATTTACTACACAGGGCATTAACTCACACACAAGGACGTAAATATGATTTTCCAAACCATGATGATATTCTGTTGCATGTACATGTAATTCAAATTTGAATTACGGCCATTAAATGGTTAGAAACTCACTTAATGTCTTAAAAATGTCAAATAACCCCTGAAAAATTCCAAATTTTAACATGAAAGTTGTATTTGTGGATGTTAACAGTAGAAAAAAATGCCAAGCCATAAGAGGAAGCCAATGTCAGTTCGTTATCTAACATACATATTCTTCCGTCTCGGAACCACGAGTCTTCTCGTGAGATGCTCTGATTTGTGAGAGGTGTGTGCCAAAACTTTCGTCAAAGTGGCCAATTCTTTTACAACAGCATCTTGGTGCCATTTCATGACATCAAGCAAGGTTTCATGTATTTTTGATCATTTTTGATTTTTTTTGGAATTTAAAAGCCATGGTTCTCACCGTTTGTGTCCTAGCCTTGACACAAATATATTTGAAAATTCCTTCCAATTTACTGCACAGGGCATTAACTCGCACACAAGGACATAAATATGATTTTCCAACACATGATGGTTTGTCGTTGCATGTACATGCAGTTCAAATTTGAATTACGGCCATTATATGGCTAGAAACTCACTTAATGTCTTAAAAAGGTCAAATCAACACCGAAAATTTCAAAAATTTAACATGACCGTTGCATTAGTGCATGTTAACGGTATAAAAAAATTCAGGGTCATACGAGGAAGCGAGCGCCGGATCGTCATCAAACATGCATTATTTCCTCTCGGAACCATGTGTCTTCTCATGAGATGCTCCGATTTGTGAGAGGTCTGTGCCAAAACTTTCGTCCAATTGGCCAATTCTTTTACCACTGCATCTCGGTACCATTTCATGACATCAAGCAAGGTTTCATGTATTTTTTATCATTTTTGATTTTTTTTAAGAATTTAAAAGCCATGGTTCTCACTGTTTGTGTCCAAGCCGTGAAACCAAAATGTTTGAAAATTCCTACCAATTTACTGCACAGGGCATTAACTCACACACAAGGACATAAATATGATTTTCCAACACATGATGGTTTGCCGTTGCATGTACATGCAGTTCAAATTTGAATTACGGCCATTATATGGCTAGAAACTCACTTAATGTCTTAAAAAGGTCAAATCAACACCAAAAATTTCCAAAAATTTAACATGACCGTTGCATTAGTGCATGTTAACGGTAGAAAAAAAATTAGGGTCATACGAGGAAGCGAGCTCCGGTTCGTCATCAAACACACGTTGTTCCCTCTCGGAACCACGTGTCTTCTCATGAGATGCTCCGATTTGTGAGAGGTATGTGCCAAAACTTTTGTCAAATTGGCCAATTCTTTTACCACTGCATCTCGGTACCATTTCATGACATCAAGCAAGGTTTCATGTATTTTTTATCATTTTTGATTTTTTTGGAATTTAAAAGCCATGGTTCTCATTGTTTGTGTGCAAGCCGTGACACCAATATGTTTGAAAATTCCTTCCAATTCACAGCACACGGCATTAACACGCACACAAGGACACAAATATGATTTTCCAACCCATGATGGTTTGCCGTTGCATGTACATGCAGTTCAAATTTGAATTACGGCCATTATATGGCTAGGAACTCACTTAATGTCTTGAAAAGGTCAGATGAACCCTGAAAAATTCCAAATTTTAACATGACAGTTGTATCAGTGCATGTTAACGGTACAAAAAATTCGAACAATTTCCATCACCATCCGTTGCCAGTGTACTCCAAATTAGTCTACCGCGGGTGATTAAAAATGGACTACATCGCACACAGTTGGTCATAAGAACTGTTTGCGATAAAAATTCGCGGATCTTTTTATGTCTTCCTCCATAAGCTTCGCCGGATTCGTCTGCTCAAGCATTGTTCACCCCCAAATCCTCGAGACCCCGATACCCATTCCCCATCCCCTTCTTGCAAAGAATGACGCCGTGGAGACGCCTCGTGAGGGCCCGTACGGTCGTCGAGTCCTCCCCGAGCGGCTCCACCTCCGCCGAGAGCACGGCCGCTTCCGCATTGAGCGCGGCCGCATCCGCCGAGAGGGCGTCTGCGGCAGCCGACAGGGCAGCTGCAGCAGCCGATACAGCTGCAGCTGCTACTGCGACGGCGGCTGCAAATACCGAGAGCACTCGAGCAGCCGTCCGTGCCGCGGATGTCGCCCTGGCCCGGGTCGAGGCCATCCACGCCCAGGTCAAGGACGCCCATGCCAAGATATTCCAGGCCTCCTCGGAATCCAGCATGCACCCCACATCTGAAAAGGCGGCGGAGATGCTTGTCGACGATGCGGCGGCGGAGGCCATGGAGCCCCTGCTTCCTCATGAGATCGCTGAGCGGGAGCTGGAGAGGCAAGAGGCCACGGAGATCGAGGAGCACCAGGAGGAGGAGTTGTGCATGGCTGAGGAGGTAGAGAGACGCCTGTCCATCGAGGAATCGGCGGTGGAGTACCAACGCGAGCTCTGGCACTGCCACTACTACGAGTACTACAACCTTGAGGGCGGCGCCGAGGACGAGGACGAGGACGACGACGCGGTCGACTTTAGCCTGGGGGACGTGGAGTCCACCAGCGGCGGCATGTCGCAAGGACAAGTCATCGACATCTCATCTTACAGCTGTGAGGCATAGGGCAGCGGCGCGTCGGCGGCTTTGTTTAAATTATGTGTACTTAGCCTTTGTTTATAACGCTGGTCTTTTGTTAGAGCAATGTTTAGGTCAACTGGCTCTGTTTAATTACTAAAATTGCTCGATTCAGTAAGTGTGCTCCTTGTGTTGTAGGCTCTTTTGTGTACCCCCCCCCCCAAATTAGCAAGTGATGTTAAATATGCAATGACGTGGATGAGCACTGTACCCAGGGAAATTTCCACCAAAATTCGAGTTCTCAAACTCATCGCATGCGCGTAAAGCAGAAGAAATGTTTGCGATGCACACATATGTTCAAATTGAAAGGCGTCCGATGACACTGCGCGCCAAGTCCCCCCCCCCCCCCCCACCTTTCGATATTTTTTGCCTACCGCCGAAATATCTAACTCTTCCCCCCCTTCCCACCCCCTTTTCTTCCCGACCACGAGCCACATTTCCCCTGTTTACTCCTTCCTTCCTTCCCAAGCTATAGCCGCTTCCTCGCTTGCTTTCCTCGCTCTCGCCGTCTCGCATCCGACCACCGCGGACGCCATGGTCTTCTTTGACCTCTCCAGCGGTTCCTCCTCCTCGGACGAGTATGTCAGCAGCCGGGTATGCATCTCTCCTCTCTCTCGCCCCCTAGGCTTAGGGTTCTTATTTGTAATAAAGGATTTTAACCCGGAGACCGATTTGAGCCATTTGTTCCTCTTGTAACTCCCTAGGACCATCACTTGCAAGGAATGGAGTGGGGTAGCTGAATATCTGCCTGCTCGTTGTCACCATCAATCTCCATGCGTGAAGTTTGTGGCACCCCGGCTCAGAGAACCGGTTTACCAGTGTTTCCAACCCAGAGATCATGTCTTCTGGAAACACACAACAACTTGGAACAGAACTGAACTGAACTTTATTGAAATATTTCGAGTACAAGCTCATAATTTACATGGATAGCGAGGCCAGAGCACTGCGGGTGCTGAGAACAATATCTACATTATTTATGGAATAGGATAGGGCCTCGATACTACTGGGTAGAACTACGGCGTAGCGGAACATAGCGCGGGAAACTCCATCCACAGGGACACTGTTGTGGACACAGCCTAGTTAGCGTAGCACGAACCTTCGGGACCTCCGTCCTCGGCTTCTCTTGCATCTGGCATGATACGCCAGGTGAGTACTTGGAATGTACTCGCAAGCTCATGGCAACCAAAACAATGCAGCAAACAATAGCATGGCAAATAACAAGTTAAGTGATTAGGTTGCTCACTTACTGGTACCCAGTACCAACTTACTCTCATCTGGGTTGTCCCACAACCCTCGGAATGCTCACAATCCACAGAGCACTTCTGAACATAAGACAAGTTCTTCCATCATTATTATCATTATCACGGTTGACCATCCTAGAGAGGCCTAAACGGACTATCCAATACCGTGGACGTGGCTATTCGAATAGGTTTTACACTCTGCAGAGGTTGCGCACTTTACCCACACTATGGAGTACCTGGCCTCGTGATCCCATTCGGGTGGACCGGTGGTGCTCCAACGAAACCTACCTGACCCGTGACCCCTCTATCGTACCACCGACAATCATACCCTCCCAGGGTCATGTCCTGGGTGGCCCCTGTGTCACCCGGTGACACCTGCCACCGTCGTGGCCACTAACTGTCCCAAACGGGGACGCCGGCAAAATAACTCAACTGGGCTCACAGGATTATCGTCGTCTACCTGATCAGGGCAGCACGCACGAATAACCCTCCCTAGTTTGGTGGTACCGATAAAAGAGCACAAAGCCAGACCAAGTCAAGGCCGTCCCATACCGGCAAATGTGGCTGCACGGAAAAGTCCGGGTAGGTGGCTCTTGATCAACCAACTAAGTTTAGTGTTGTCAAGAATTTAACCAGTATGGATATTCAACATAATTAACTGAACATGGCAGTAGCTAGGCATTGAAATACTTTACTAAAAATTATCACATATTAAAATAATGCATGAAATTCAATTAAATAACCAACACTATTGAAATGCTTCATGAAATGGATGACATGGCTTGCCTTGCTCTGTTGGGTTGTCCACAAACTCCTGGGCTTCAAATCCAAAAGTATTTCCCTCTGAAAATATTTTAAAAATGCAATTGAAAATGTCACATACTACTGTTCTGTTCACCAGAAATTCTGTGGGCAAGAGAAAAATACCAAAATTTGCCAGAAAATAGAGGAGCTCAAGACAAACCAGATGCAAAAAGAATCAATTGATTTGGACATATGGATAAAAAGTTATTAAGGGTCAAAGTTCCTGGTCAACTCTGGAATTAACAGAAAATAAAAAAACCAGCAGAGGCCACGTCGAAGGCGTACTCCGCCCCGGGCGCCTCCACTTACCGCTTCGGCGCGCGCGGCTGGGTCGCTGACGAGCGGGCCCCGCTGTCGGGATTAAAAGGAGGGGAGGAGGGATACAGAGAACGGTGGGGTTCCGGTGACGTTCGCCGGCGATGCGGACGGCGGCGAGGTCCGGCGACTGCGGGAATCGAACGAGCGCTTCGAGATGAACACGCACGTACCCGTGGGTTGGCGAATGGTGGCCGGACGACGTCGTCCCCTTCCTCTCCGGCGGCGGTGGCACTCGGGTGTCGTCGGAGACGGCGGTTTCGGCAGCAATTCGACTGGGCAAGGGGCTGGGCGTGATCAGTGGAGTGAGCTGAGCTCAATGGTGGAGTCGATGGAGTCCGGGAAGGAGTGGAACGGCGAGGCGACAGAATTCGGGTGGCGGTGAATCTCCGACGAGGTTCGAGGCCAGAGGGCCTCTCGGCCGTGGCTCGCTGCTCGGGAGGGCGATTGAGAGGTGCAGGAGTGGGTTGAGGAGCTCGGGAGAGGCCGGGGAGGGCTATTTATAGCAGGGGGAGGAGCTCGGGCAAGCTCTCTGGAACGGCCGGGACTCGGGCCACGTCGTCGACGCGAGGACGCCTTGCTGGCTGGCCGGGCATGGGCGACGAGACAGGAGAGGGCAGGAAGGAGTAAATGCAGTGGTGGAAGCTAGCGGAGGAAGAAGACGTGCCGCGGGTCACAGTGCAGCCACGGGCGGCACAGTGCCCGGGTGCCGTGGCGGCCGTCGAGGGCGATTCCGGTGAGGAGAAGGATCGGGAGAGGGTTACGTGGACGGCAGAGGCGAAGTCGGCACCCCAGGACATCAAATGGCAGCACGAGGTCTCTGGAACGACCTCGGCCGTCGCCGGCGAGGTGCAGAGCACGCATACTGGCATGCCAGTACCGTGCTCACCACGGGAAGTGATGTCTCGAGGCCGTCCAAGTCCAGCGCACCATGTCTGGGGTGTTCTCTTTTGATCACTTAGTGCCTCTGCATGCTTGGTTTGGCTAGGTTCACTCTGCTGTGAAGTGTAGCTTCAGCTACAGTTTCTGACAGCAAAATTGAGAGGGATCTAGAGAAGAGGTGAGCTGGAGATGGAGCCAATGGAGATGTCTGGGGTGATCTATGTTGGAAGGACTCCAATCTGGCCAAGTTTGAGAAAGTTTCATCAAGATTTGTGGGTAGTTCATGTACAACTGCTGTACTGAACCAGAAACCTAGATGATCTTGTAGCACTCATCTGGTTGATCTTCTGGAGCTGAATTTTGGTGTGGCAGGGTTATTTGGTGAGGAGAAGATGCCATAAAAATTTCAGATCAATTGGATACCTCTAGCTGGTACTTCCTTTACAGAGGTTCCAATTGGACAGAAACTTGGCAGAATATTGGTGATGAAAATTTGTACTGGACAAGATGATATTTTTGGATATTGTGGAAAGATGGGTTCCCTAGAAGCTCAGGGAATTTTCTGGAAATTAACTGAGTTGGGAAAATATGAGCTCCTTCACAAATGACCAGTACTGTCCAGAGAGCAACTGGAGTTTTCTGGACAAAATTTTATACTGGACCATGAAATGTTTTTGAAGATTGTGGGAGTAGATGATGACAAGAAGGTCTGGGATTAATTTGGGATTTTTCTGATCACCAGAACTATAGGTTGCTTTGTAACCCATAGTGATGACAGATTTTCCCAAAGGAAGAAAATGAATATTTGGGAAAGATGGAGAATTGGAAATTGATCCAGAAGGTGAGTGACAAGATTATGGCGAGATGCTGAGGGCTTTGGATCAATCAGAGGAATTCATAAGTCCAAAGTCAACTGAAAAGGTTCAAAATCCAACCAAATTGCAAATAAAGCCAGAAGGATTTTGAAAAGAAAAAGTTGCCAAAAACCAGGGTGTCACAAAGTTAGTGGCTTTTGAATCTGTGGACAGTGGGAGGAAGTTTCTGGCATGTCCAGAGAACGTTAGCCCCACTTTCGTTGTTACAAATCATTTGTTAGATGTGATTCAGACACTGTCACTGTGCTATGTTAATATGGATGTGATTAAGACACTGTCAAAGTTTCTACCTAGTATCTAAAAATGTTGCCATCTCATCAGCGATGCCCTGAGAAAATTATTTCGCACCGCTTCAGCAGTTTGTGCACCCAACTTTGCTCCACACATCCGAGAAGCCAAGCAATAAAATACTAATACTTTATGGCAGGAAGGAACTGGGCATCAGAGCAACTAGGTGCTCCGGTTCCCTGAATTTTTCCTCTGGCAACGACTCGGCTGTGCAGGATACCGGTGCCAAATGTAGCAACATTTGATTTGACACTGGTTTTGGCCTACACAGTGCAGGGCCTTTATTGGTATTAGTTCTATGTTATTAAATTTGTGCATGTACATACCTGTTAGTATTAATTTGATGGCATTGAAACACTGTCGCTGTGCTGTTGCAGTTATATTTAGCTTCCTCATAAAATGGTCAATTTGTTATTATAGTACCTGACTAAGAACTTAATTATAGCTTGTGATGTTCCTGAATTTGGTTGTTTTCTCAGTAGCAATTAATTAATTTGCACATTGAACTTTTTGAGAAGATATGTCATAATAAACGTGTTTTTGCAGTTATTCAAAATATGTATGTGGTGATTTTCTATGTTGCTAGAAAGCCATTTTCCCTACAACTGTAACTGATTTAGTTTTAAATATTATAGGATGAACGGAAGTGTTCTTACCTGGAGTGGGTTGATCAAGAGTGGCCACCGTCTTTGAAGATGTGCCTAGCAAAGCTCTGGAGCATGTTTGAGGAAGAGAATAGAGATAGGCTTACAGAAAATGTTGTCAACGCTGAAGAATATTTCAAGGTACTGGAAAAAAAGAGGAAGATGGAGAATGAGCTCAGATTTTTTAAATTAGACTTTGCTAAGATGGTGTTTGCGAAGGAGGAGGCACTTTCCCAGTTGGTCAGTGCAAATTAGGTTCTTACTGAACTGAAAGCAGAGGTGGAGAAGACTAATTTGGCTGATCATGCATCAGTCGATTAGGGAAATGAATATATTGTTCTAATATTGTGCTTATGAAGGTGAACTAGCTATATGTTGTATTGTGCTGTTTTCACGTACCTATCGTACTATGATGTTATAATATATTTATGTGCCTAATATGAAATTGGCAAACAGCTGTTTGATATGAAATGTGATTTTGCTTAATACTGGAATTATTAATAGTAAACTAATAAACCTGCTAAATGGGTCATGGAACTTTACAAACAGTTCTAGTAGCAAAAGCGTGTGTGATATACTTGAATAACGCAAACGGTTTACGCAGGCAGAGCGTGTGTGATCGTTACACCTATCACAGACGAGGCTATACAGAAAACTGTGTGTGATGTAGATACGAACAGAAACGTTTGTCTGGGATTCATTGTGTGGGATGTGCATATGAACGGAAACAGTTGGCTGGGATTCACTGTGTGGGATGTACATACGAACGGAAATGTTTGTCTGGGATTCACTGTGTGAGTTGTACATACGAATGGAAACGTTTGTCTGGGATTCACTGTGTGGATGTACATACGAACGGAAATGATTGGGCCTGTATAATTGTATGCGATGGCTCGCCCGATCGCACACGAGCTCATTTTGCCCAGCGTGTATGACCGGAGGACCTATCCCCGACGGTTTCTGGGTCGTGTGGGAAGGACCCCCCCCCCTATCGCACACACAGACAAGGCGATGATTTAAAATGGTGTCGCGGAAAGGGGTTAAAAACCGTTTGTATAGCAGCTCGCTGTACCAGTGCAATGTGCTTCCTTAGCATTTTGAGGGATCCACATCCACATGTCCTTGCCATGCCAACATTGAACTTTCCTGAAATATACTAGATGAAAGTGTTAGTCCAACAACATGTGTGTTGACATGAATTACCAAAACCACCAAGGGAGAAAATGTGCTTTCACAAGGCTACTGGAATCAGCGCTTTTATTTTATCCTTCAAGTGTATACCAGATTTTAGGCCAGCACATACCTTGAGGGCTACTGACTATACATCTTGGCAGAGCATAAATTGCACTAATCGAGGGGGGGGGACTGAGAAAAATTGGTTCACGGAAACCGGCTTGGCAGGAAAACTCTTTTTCCGCGGAGGCCAGCCATCTACACCTACACCTCAAGACCGAGGTGGTGCATACCACTTCGGAAGAAGTATGGCATGGAGACCGACTACAAGTGGCTGGCTGCATGGGAGACTTTTCTGGCATGCAGCTCAGTCGTACTCCTTCAACATTTTCAAAGACTGTCGGCCCAGTGGGAACCAGGGTACCACGGGCTGTCTGCCTGCGGCCCAGGAAGCAACGCCTGGCGAGGCACCGGCCTCATGATGACCCTCTCCACAAGGAGCGAACCCACCAAGACATCGGCAGCAGCAGGAAGCCTCGCGAGGCGACCCCCCGAGGCGGCCTCCCGTGGCAGCCTCTCGAAGCCACCCGAGCAAGGCGCCGCCTGGCGCCGGCCTCGCAGTCGCGTGCCCCCACTGGGTGACGCACCCGCGCAAGACGGAGATAGCGACAAGAGCGGTACCAGCAGGTGCGGTCAGGGGAGGTTTCCTCTTTGATGATAAAGCGGCAGCGCCAGCTGCCCACCCGCAAAGCAAGTCCCAAAGCTTGCCTGTTTGGTGAAGGAGGACCAAGACGACGAAGCACGCCAGGGTGGATGTCATCTTCGAGCCCACCTGCACGTCATGGATAACATCTTTGCTGGCGAAGACCACTTTTGGTCAGGATAAGACTGGGCGCATGTCCCCCTTCAAAATGGCCGTTGTGTGGCTACCCTTCCCACCAATATTTTCGGGGGAAGAGGACCGAGGCGGCTATAAAGGGGGCAGTGCTGCCACCATAGAGAAGGATCGATCCCAGCTTCTTCTACCTTGTACGCGAGAACTCTCTCACTACAGCAATACCAAACACAAGCAGGAGTAGGGTTTTACACCGCACGGTGGCCCGAACATGGGTAGCTCTTGTGTCCCTACCGTGCCCTGTGTGTATGCGCGTTCCTGCCGTGCTCCGCCCGCCGTAGCTTTGCCATAGTCACCGTCGGGTAGTTAGTCAGCAAGCTAGCCCCCACAGGTCGAACCAGGGTCCCCGGAGCCCTGTTTCCGACATGGCCGACGCCCGACACGAGCGCGCTCTGCGCAGAGCCGCCAGGATGGTCCGCACCGAGCCCGTCGCCAAGGACAAATGCCATGGGTGCGCCGCCGCCGCCACCGAGCCCGCGGGGGGAGAGGAGCAGGCCTCCTCTCTCCACCCGTCCATGCGGCCACCTGCTTGCACTGCCACGGCATTGTCGCTCGCTCGCCGTGACCAGCCGGACCCGCAGGCCGCGCTGCTCATGGCGCGTGAGCTCCTGCGCTACTGCCCTATCAAGGCCGGCTACGACGCCTGGCTTGCGCGCATCACCGAGCTCGTCAACACCGCCGGAGACGTCCCGGCACCCTCCTGCTCTCTTCCACCTCCGTTGCTGCGCGGCACGGAGGCAGAGCACGACGTGCCCCCTCCACCACCTCCGCTCGACGACGCGGGCCAGCGCCGCGGCGCGTCCTCGCCGGTCCATGGCGACACTAGCTGCCAGATCGTCCGGTGCGCGCTGCCAGACGCGCGCGTGATCCTTGAGCAGTAGCGCCATTGCCAGGACCGCACCATCCAGGAGGTCGCGGCGGCCGGGTGCCAGAACCGTGCCGCCCTCGCCGGTGGCGTCGCCTCCAGCAGCGGGGCTGCCGTGCCTTCACTCGCGAGCTGCGCCACGTGGTGTGGCCTACGAAGTTCAAGCCGAACCTGCCTCCTCGCTACGACGGCAAACCCAACCCCACAGAGTTCCTGCAGCTCTACACTTTAAGCATCGAGGCTGCGGGTAGTGACGACAAGGTCATGGCAAACTGGTTCCCCATGGCCCTCAAGGACGCCCCGCGCTCGTGGCTCATGAACCTTCCCGAGGCCTCCATCTCCTCGTGGTCTGAACTGTGCCGGCAGTTCATCGCCAACTTCAAGGGCACGCACGAGCACCCCATCATGCTCAACGATCTGCACACCGTGCGCCAGCGGCCTGACGAGACTGTCCGCAAGTACATCCAGCGCTTCAGCCAAGTGCACAACAAGATCCCGCGCGCCTCCAACGCCGCGATCATCTCCGCGTTCTCTTCTGGCGTCACGGATGTCCAGATGCGCGAGAAGCTCGCCATCAACGATGAGCTCGACACCGCGGTCGAGCTGTTTGATCTCACCGATAGGTGCACCAAGGCTGAAGAGGGCCGCCTCTTCGCCCACAATGACCCTGACATGGCGCCAGACGCCGCCAAGGCCAAGAGCAAGGACGCCAAGCGCAAGGGCCCCGCCATGCTTGTGGCGGAGCCTGAGCAGAAGCGTGGCCGCGACCGCTATGACACCCTGATTTTTGGCCCTTTCTTTTTCATTTGGATTTCTTTGGATTTTTATTTGGAATTCCTTTTCCGTGGCTATGTGGTCTTAAAACCTGGGAAGATCATCTCTTCTTCCTCTCCCAAGTGGCTTGTCACTCCCAAATCTTTCACAAGACCATGTCATTTCCATCTTAGCCCAACCCTAATCTTTATTCCTTGGGAATATTCCTTTTTCTATTAAAGGAATAGTCCTGTTTGCCCTAGGTTGTGAAGCAACCTATATTTCTGCCATTCCCAAAATTCCCACAAAATTCTCATAAATTCTTTGGATCATATCTTCCACAAATATGTCAAAACACATCCTTGCCTAGTCCAAAAATAATTCAGGAATATTCATTCCCTATTATGTCCAGTATGGCACTTTGTGAAGGAAGTGCTATTTATATTTTCTTGATTGCCTTCAAACTTTTTGAGCACTCTTTCATATCCAAATAATTGCCACATGCCAAAATTCAGATTCATTTGCCTAGTAAATCTTCCTCAGCAAATTTCCAAAGTTTCTGTCCAGAGAGAAGCTTTGTGAAGGAAGTACTAGCTAGGTTAATCCAAATGAGTTGAAATTTTGGCAAATCATCCATATGATCAAATCATTACTCTGCACCAAATTTCATCTCCATCCAATAATCTATGTGAGCACACCATCCCATCTTTGTTTCTGGTCATAATTTCAGTTTGTGAAGCAGCTATTTTTTTATTGCTTCATAAATTCTGAAATTAATCCAGGACCTAAATATCCCTATATCATTTGAGCATGCCAAAATTAACATCATTTTGCCAAGCCATTTTCTCCACAAAATTCCCCCAAGTTTCTGTCCAGTGTGGAGCATTGTGAAGGAAGTACCATTTTTATTTATCCAAATGGTATGAAATTTTTACAGTGCCTTCATTTGACCGAATCATCATCCTCCACCAAATTTCAGACCTATCCAACACTCCATGTGAGTGCACCTTCATGATCTAGTTTCCTGGACCAGATTGGCAGTTGTGAAGCAACTATGATAAATATTGGTCCAAATCTTTTCATATTTCACAAGACTGTAGTCCTTCCTACCCCCAAACCCCTGTGACATCTTTCTTGGCCAATTGGGCAAGTCATTAGACCACATCTTCATGCCCAAGTTTGCTATAGCAAACTTTAGTTGATCCCTCCTATCAGCACAGGGGTGATTTAACCAAACCAAGACCACAGTGCTTCTCCAGCAAGTAGGGTCCACGCGGTAGACATCTTTTTCCTGGCCAGAGCGCACCGCGTGCGCCTGTTCACATGGTGACCACGCGGCGGGCAGGCCGTTTGACGCGCTCTGGACGTCGGGCCCCTCGGCCGCCGTCCAAACGACGTCCTCACGCCACCAAAGCATGTCCACCGTGTTGCCCTCCCTCTCATGCGTCCACGCGCCCCCTCTGGAGCCCTCTCCCCCTCCTCTTTCCTCTCCGGAGCGCCACGCCGCACCGCGTGCCTGTGGCCGTCGTCGCTTTGCCTCTGTCATCTTCCTCCTCGCTGCTTCTCTGGCACTCCACTACCTCTCTCCCATCGCCATCCGAGCCTGCCCGCGAACGCACGCGTACGCGGTCGCGCCAGAGCATCAACCCCGCGCTCCTGTCGGCGTCCGGCCATGAGCATCCCCGCCTCGGCTATTTAAGCCATTCCCGAGCCCCTCCTGGCAGTCCATCCTCCTCACCACTCGGCTAGCAACCTCCCCGACCACTCCAACGAGCTCTGGAGTCCCTCCTCGCCTCCCATTGACGCCGTCGGACCTCACTCAAATTCGAGCAAACCCGGCCTCCTCCCCTCCTCCTTTCTCCACCAGAGAACCCCCTGGCCCCGGCGGATCTCCCCTGCCCTTCCCCTCCTCCTCTGGTGCCCTGTGGCTCCGTGCCCGAAGACGGCCGAGGCTGCCGGCCGCCGCGGCCAACGCCTCACCCTACCTCCAGCTTCTCGGTGGCTGTGACCTACCTGGACGGGACCGCCTCGTCACCCCAAGCACGCCGGTAGGCTGAGCGCCGCGAGAGACGGCCGAAGTCACCGGAAAACCTCGTCGGGGTGAGCTCCCCTCTCGGCCAGGAGTGAGTACGCGGGAGGAGGAAGACGACCTGGCCTAGCGGGCCCCACTTCCTCTCGGGCCCCACTTGTCAGCCTAACAGAGGCGTTGACCCTAGGCCCGCATTTTTTTAAGTGGAAACGTATTCGGAAGAATACGCTTTCCTCTCCTGAAAGCGTATTCCTCTGCAGCTTCAGGGCGAAATGCGCTTTCTCAGTAGAGAAAGCATATTCTTCAAAATACGTCTTCTGGTTCAGCCCAGCCACCGAAACCGCTAAGTTGCGGGCGTTCACTAGTTAGCGGCTGAAATGGACAGTTTTTATTCATTTCACTGCTTAACGAACGAACGGCCACAACTTTTTAACCGTGACTCTGAATCAGGTGATTCCAAAGCCCACGTTCTCTATTCGTCGAGCCCGTTCTGTTGGTATCATTTTCATGATGTTGTCACACTATGAAAATAACCATTTTGCCCTTGCCCTTAATCAGCCCCCTTCGAGAGGGAAATGTTTCCGGCAAATCTTTCCGCGAGCCCATCGCACTTCTCCTCGATGAATCCTTCATCCCCAGGCAAGCCACGACAGCCACTTGCATGATGGCATTGCAATAGCCATGGTTTCGACTTGAATGTTCGAATAATTATTTGTTCATGTAATTATTTTGAATGCTTCGAATATGCTTGTGAATCCATGTCCATGCTTATGCCATGTTCATTTTCATCTAGTAAGTGAAATGATTAATTGCTAATGTTATTATTATCATGTTTCATTCTTGTAAACATTTCTGATGCTAGTGATAATGATATGCTCATATGAATAGTTAGGGTTTGTTATGAAAATACTTGTGATATTCATGATCATCTTTATGCCATGCTCATGTGCATCCCGTAGACTAAATGATTTATCATTGTTGATGTTATGATGTTAAATGGTTATGTTGCCTATCCATGGTTACACTGATATCATGCTCATATGCATTATTATTTCATCATGTTATTCTGCTATGGCTTAGCTCATCACCAATCAAGTTAAACCTGACATTAATCAAACTTGAACAAATCTGTTGGCTGAGTCATGGTGCCACCGAATCGAGCTCACCAGTGCAACCACACTTGCTTGGATGGGGAGGCCCTAATTCGGTCTATTGTCATGCCTCTCGCCGGAGCCTCCAACTAGGGAAGGTTATGTGTGCGCACTACCCTGATCAGGTAGGCGGCCATAGCCTTGTATGCCTGAGTTGTATGGATCCAGAGTCCCCGTTTGGGACAGTTTTTATTTTGGCCACGACGGTGGCAGCCACAAGGTGGCATGATGTCACGAGTTGACATCGGGGCCACCCATGACATAGCCCAAAGGGGAGTTTGTCGAAGTGGCCGGGAGAGTGTCATGCAATAGATTGGTTTTGTCGGAATGTCGTTGGTCCACCCGAATGGGAGCACGAGGCCATGAGTTCCGTGGTGTGGGTACAGTGTACTAACCTCTGCAGAGTGTATAATCTATCGATAGCCGCATCCTTGGTCATGGACATAGTTCGTAGTAGGTCACACTATGGGTCAACAGTAATATTAACCTGAATAATAAACAACCCCGGTTCCATGAGAAAAGAAGTTGGTTGATCTTTATGTGGTCATGCGATGATCACAGGTAGAGATCAAGCTCCGTGTGGTCATGTGATGATCACGATGGTATAGTTGATACCGAGCTTGGTTGATCCTGAGGTGATCGTGTGATGTTCATGACGGTAAGTTGGTTACATATGGTCGTTATGAGATAACCTCCGAGAAGAGTAAGTTGGTCCAAGGGACCTTAAACATCGACCCCCCTCTCATGCTAGTGCTAGTATCATCATGTTCATATCATGAGTAACATGTGCATGCCATGCTCACTCTCATGATTGTTCTAGTAATATCATGATCATCATTGATAATTAACCTGTAAATGACATGCTGTTGTTTGTCTTGATTGCTTTGGTTGTTGTGAGCTTGCGAGTACATTCAAAGTACTCAGCTGGCGTGTCATGCTAGATTGCAGGTGATGCCGTGATTGATTGTTTATCGAGGATCCCGAGTTTGCGCTCTAGGATGCGTCCCAGCCAGAGTCCCTGCGGAGTGGAGTCCATCACCATCGTCGTTGTTCCGCTGCTAGAAGCTATTCCGCTACGAGATGTTTTGGTGCTAGTATAGAGCTACCTTAGCAGGCGTAGTATCGCCGTGCCCTTGTAAACCTTTGTAATATCGGACCCTTGTACCCGATTATTTGTAACAAGAGCTGATTTGTTCTATGCTAAGCAGTGCCGTATTCCAGAAGACTTGATCTCTGGGCTAGAATACGGGGTGTTCCGGTTTCTCTGAGCTGGGGTGCCACAACCGCGACGAGACCAAGAAAGATGGCCGCCCCTTCTGCGCCTACCACGGCATGCATTCACATAGCACTGAAGACTGCCACGACCTCAAGCTGCTTTGCGAGAGCCGCCAGGACGGGCGCGGCAACCGCAACGAAAGCGGCGCTGGCTGCAGAGGCGGCCACAATAGCAATCATTGGGGAGACCGCAACAACAGCAACAACAACTTTCGGCAGGTCTGGCGCGACCAGCCTCGGCAGGCCAATCCTCAAGCCAACGCCGCCTTGCCGCCGCTGCCGCCGCCGCCGCCCGGTAGGAACAATGGCAACCAGCCTGACGAGAACGCTGGGGGCTACCAGGAGCCTCGCAAAGTGGCATGCATCCTTGGTGGGGCCCAGGCTCCCTCGTCCAAACGCCACTTCAAGCAGTTCTCTCGCGAGGTGAATGCGGCCCTCCCAAGGCCTGAGGCTTCTCATCCCCTCAAGTGGTCACAATACGCGATCTCCTTCGACTCCACGGACCACCCCAAGTCCATGATGGCTATGGGCACCTTCCCCATGCTGTGCACGCCCACGATCAACAACGTTGTTGTCACCAAGACGCTTGTCGACGGCGGCGCAGGCCTCAACGTGATCTCCATCGAGACCTTCGAGAAGCTTCAAGTGCCCTACGAGCGCCTGATGCCGATGAGGCCCTTCTCAGGTGTGACCGATGGCTCCACCTTGTCTTTGGGGCAAGTGCGCCTTCCCATCACCTTTGGCACCTGCAAGAACGACCACACCGAGCTCATCAACTTCGACGTGGCGCACATCGGCCTACCCTACAACGCTATCTTGGGCTACCCCGCGCTCGCCAAGTTCATGGCGGTGACTCACCATGCCTACAATGTGCTCAAGATGCCGGGCTGCAGCGGCATCATCACCGTCTGCTGCGAGGAAAAGGACGCGGTACGCTCCCTCGAGCACACCTACAAGGCTGCCGCCACTGCGTACCCTGCCGACGAAGATGATGTCGAGCCTCCCGAGGCCGCACCCGCGAAGAAGAAGCAGTTGTTCTCTCAGGCGCGCGCCGAGACGAAGAAGGTATCGGTGGATGGCAGTGGCTCCGGTCCCACCTTCACCATCGGCAATGGCCTCGATCCCAAATAGGAAGACGCGCTCGTCGCCTTCCTCCGGGCAAATGTTGATGTGTTCGCATGGACAGCATCAGATTTGTCTGGTGTGCCGAGGGAGGTGATCGAGCACCACTTAGCGGTGTGCCCCAATGCGCGCCCCGTCAAGCAAAAGGTACGGCGCCAAGCGCCCAAGAAGCAAGAGTTCATCATCTAAGAAGTTCAGAAACTGCACGAGGCAGGGGTCATCCACGAGGTGCGCCACCTCGAGTGGCTCGCCAACCCTGTCATCGTCCCCAAGCAAGGCGGTAAGAGCCGAATGTGCGTCGACTTCACCAGCCTCAACAAGGCCTGCCCCCAAGACCCCTTCCCGCTGCCGCGGATCGACCAGATCGTAGACTGCACCGCTGGGTGCGAGTTGCTTTGCTTCCTGGACGCCTTCTCAGGCTACCACCAAATCAAGATGGCAATAGAAGACAAAGAGAGGACGGCCTTCATCACCCCCTGCGGGACATACTGCTACATCTGCATGCCCTTCGGCCTGAGGAGCGCAGGGGCTACATTCCAGAGGCTGATGCGTATCGCCTTGGGGCCCCAGATGGGGAGAAATGCGGAGGCCTACGTCGACGACATCATCGTGAAGAGCTCCAAGTCCTGCTCCCTCATCGCGGACCTCGAAGAAACCTTCGCAAACCTGCGCAAGGTCAACCTCAAGCTCAACCCCGCCAAGTGCGTCTTCGTAGTTCCTTCCGGCAAGCTGCTTGGCTTCCTAGTCTCCCACCACGGCATCGAAGCCAACCCTGAAAAGATCAAGGCCATCGAGCAGATGCGGCCTCCACAAAACCTCAGAGAAATGCAGTGCCTCGCGGGATGCATGGCCTCGCTTGGGCGCTTCATCTCCAAGTTCGGAGAAAGAGCCTTGCCGTTCTACAAGCTCATGAAGAGACCGGGCCCCTTCAAGTGGACTCCTGAGGCCGATGCAGCCTTCGAGGACCTCAAGAGGTATCTGACAAGCCCTCCCGTCATGGTCGCTTCGCGTCCTCGCGAGCCCCTGCTCCTGTACTTGGCGGCCATGCCGCAGACGGTCAGCGCGGACCTCATGGCGGAACGAGAAGAGCCTGCTCCGGCCAAGAAGAAGTTTGCCGCGCCAGCGCCTCCTGAGGCCGCGCCTGCACCTCCTTAGGTAGCACCTCCACCTGCTGAGGACCCTCCTCAAGAGGTCCCTGTCAAGCCGCCTCCTGAGCTCCCCGAAGAACAAGTCGCCGCGCCTACGGCCACGTGCCTCGTCGAACACCCCGTCTACTTCATCAGCTCGGTGCTACGGGATGCGCGCGAGCGATACCCCATGCAGCAGAAGCTCCTCCTCGCGCTCCTGATCACCTCCAGGAAGCTGCGCCACTACTTCCAGGGCCATCCCATCAAGGTGATCACCTCTTATCCCCTGGAGCAGGTCCTGCACAGCCCCAACGCCACTGGTCGCGTCGCCGAGTGGAACATCGAGCTGCAGGCCTTTGCGTTGGAATTCCTCACCACAAGGATGATCAAGGGCATAGCCTTGGCAGATTTCACAGCGGAATGGACAGATCCGCAGCAAGAGGAGCCTCGTGAGGATGAGTCCCTCCTGCCTGGGGAGGAAGCCCCTGGCGGCTGGACGTTACACTTCAATGGCGCGTTCTCCCGGCAGGGCGCGGGGGCTGGCGTCGTCCTCACCTAGCCGGCAGAAGACAAGCTCTACTACACCGTACAACTCTGCTTCAGGCATGATGACAAGGTCTCCAACAACATCGCGGAGTACGAGGGCCTCATTGCCAGGTTCAAGGCTGCCGCTGCTCTTGGCATCAAGCACATCCTCATCAAGGGAGACTCACAACTCCTTGTCAGCTTCTCCAACAAAAGCTACAAGCCCAAGGACGAGCACATGGCCGCCTATCTGGAAGAAGTCCACAAGCTTGAGAAGCGCTTCCTTGGCATGGAGCTCCAGCACGTCCCTCGCGGCAGCAACAAGGAAGCGGATGACATCGCCAAGCGAGCATCTCGCCGCGAGCCTCAAAGCCCCGGCGTCTTCGAGGAGAGGCTCCTGAAGCCATTAGCCGCACCACCCGCCGCAAGCATCACGAGGCCTCATGAGGAGCTCCCTCCCGCACCACCCAAGGGCGTGCCAGACTGTGGCCTGCCTTCAGGCGCTCGCCTTCTGCTGGCGCTGGAGCCACAAGCGGATAGCTGGGCCAATGAATTCAAGGTCTATCTGGAGGACGGCACCCTCCCAGAGAAGGACTCAGAAGCCAAGCGCGTGGCACGCCAGGCCACAGCTTACAGCTTGAGGGATGGCGATCTCTACCGCAGGTGCCCCAATGGCGTCGTGCCGTGGTGCATCTCTGAAGAGCAAGGGCGTGAGCTGCTTGCTGACATACACGGTGGAGACTGCGGCCACCACTCTTCATCGCGCACGCTCGCCGGTAAGGTACTCCGCAGCGGCTTCTACTGGCCCACCGCGCTTCAAGACGCCAGTGAGCTCGTTCAATCCTGTGAAGCCTGCCAATTCCATGGCAAGCAAATCCACCAGCCGGCGCAGGGCCTCCAGACCATCCCCCTCTCATGGCCCTTCACGGTTTGGGGGCTGGACATTCTGGGCCCCTTCCCTCGCGCAGGTGGCGGCTACCGCTACCTCTACGTCGCCATCGACAAGTTCACCAAATGGGCGGAAGTGGAGACAGTCCGCACCATCCCAGCAGGCTCAGCCGTCAAGTTCATCAAGGGCCTCGTGGGCCGCTTTGGCGTCCCCAACCGCATCATCACTGACAATGGCTCGCAGTTCACCAGCGGCCTCTTCAAGTCATACTGCACTAGTCTTGGCACGCAGATCTGCTATGCCTCCGTGGTGCACCCGCGAAGCAACGGCCAAGTCGAGCGTGCTAATTCTGAAGTCCTCAAGGGCCTCAAGACACGAAGCTTCAAGAAAAAGCTCGACGCCTGCGGCAAAGGCTGGCTCGACGAGCTCCAGTCCGTGCTATGGTCGATCCGCACGACAGTGACCAAGCCTACCGGCGAAACACCCTTCTTCCTCGTCTACGGGGTGGAAGCGGTCCTTCCTCATGAGCTCAAGAACGGGTCCCCGCGAGTCCTCGCCTTCGACGAGGCTCACCAGGACGGCCTACGGGAAGCTGATCAGCTCCTCCTCGAGGAAGCACGTCGCCGGGCTGCCATCCGCACCGCCCGGTATCAGCAGGCGCTGCGCCGCTACCACAGCCGCAACATAAGCCCCTGCACGCTTGAAGCTGGCGATCTTGTCCTGCAAAGGATCCTCTCCAGGGAAGGACTCCACAAGCTCTCGCCCATGTGGGAAGGCCCGTTCAGGGTTGCACACATTTCCTGGCCTGGCGCGGCACGGCTGGAGACGGAGGAGGGTGTTCCGGTGCCAAACACATGGAACATCCAACATATCCACAAGTTCTACCCGTGACCTCACGGGCATGAACGAAATGGAGCTGTACATGCTCCGGAGCCTCTCCACGCGGTGCTTGCTGAGGCCGCGAGAGCTCCCGCCCACAACCCAGTGGAAGCCACATGCCCAGACATGGCGGAATGATCGAACTGAGGGCACCACCTGGCTGCACCATCCTCAAGCTGACCCGTATCCATCACGGCAGCCGCGTCTTTTTGGTTGTGTAATGGAACCTGTTTTTATGCAGCAGTAAAGCTTTTATTTCCTAAGTATTATGTTTATTTAGTAAGCAATTTACTTTAGGAGGCTATGCGTGCTCGCGATCTCCCTCCTGCGTATCACGCGAGCGGGGGCTGGACACGGTTCCTGCGCTCGGGCTAGGCCCAGCTACGCCGTTAAACACAAGTGACTGAGCTCTGGCTCGCGGGCCTGCTCCCATGCACGTCACCTCACCAAGGTCCTTGGTACTTTGTCTCCTCGCGTGACACCCATGAGCGAACTGGTGAGTGCGCGCCGCTACACTACTTGCGAAACTTGTCGAGATATAGTTGTCATAGGAACAAGGCACACGGATGGCCTCACGAGCGCTGCCTCATGAGGTGACACACGGCGCGTCGCCTCTTCAAAGATGCCCATGGGAAGCCTCACGAGCGCTGCCTCGCGAGGCGGCCTATGGCGGCCATCCCCACCAAGTGCTCGCGGGAGGCCTCACGAGCGGGCGCTTCATGAGGCGCACTCCGCAAGCCACGACACGCCAAGCGCCATACGCCGTGAAAAAGCTAAGTCTAAAAACGCCTCGCGAGCTGCTCTCAGCACTTCTCAAACTTCTTCTTGCTCGCAACCTCGCTGAGTGCTGACGTTTCCTCCTTCGCGCAAGCCGCTTGCACGTCAAAGGGGGGGCTTCCTGAGCATCGCGCCTCAAGAGCCCTTACCGCTTCGTAGAGCCCTACACCCTCTGGCCTTGTCTAGGCACGCATCCTAACATACCAGTGACGGTCGTAGATTGCTCGGGGGCTGGGTCCTGACGACGTAGAGCACCAAAGCGAGCAAGAAGAGAAAAATTGGCCTCACGGGGATGCTTCACGAGGAACATAAATTAAGGCAAAACGTTAAGTGCTTAACTTGATCGTACGAATCATGTCTTCATGCCCCACGGGCTACATCTACTGGGTACAAGGCAAAAGGAGAAGAAAGGGCCTAAGAAGATGAGGCGCCGTCGCTGCCATCGCCGTCACCGCCGTTGTCGTCGCCTTTATCATCGCTAGCCTCGCCGGAGCTCTCGCTGCCATGGGAGAACTTCTCGATCAAGGCTTCCACATGCTCCTCCACCTCCCTCCCGAGCCCGTTGCGAAGCTCCGGAGGGATAGGGGCCATCACCCTGTCGAAGTCGAAGGAGGCGTCGACGCGGAGGAGGTTGCTGAAGATGCGCGTTGCCGCCTGGCCCAAGAGATCACGGCACTCGTCCTCGATGATGCCGTTCATCTGCTTGGCTCCGTCCTCCAGCTTCTGCACAAGCTTGGTGAATAAGTCCAAGTAGCCGGCGTCGTTATCTTCGAGGGGGCCTGCGAGCCTCTCATGGCAGAGGGTAGCCAGGGCGCTGCGAGCATGATTGGAGAGGGCAAGGTACATCTTGGCGCGTTCATGCTGCCGCCCCCGCGCCCGAGCCGCCTCGTCCTTGGCCTTCTCGACAACGTCGGAGACGTTGCCTACCTGCGCTTCGGGAGAGGCCAGCTCTCCCTCAGCATTGGCCTTGGCCTTCAGCGTGAGCTTCCTGCTGCCCTCCGCCTCCGTCAGCAGCTCCTTGAGGCCGGAGATCTCCGCTTGAAGCTCCTCGCGCTTCTTGGTGAAGCGGTCTTCTTGGCGCTTCAGCTTCTTGCTGTAATCCACGGCAAGCGCCTCACGATCCCTCTTGGTCTTCGCGTCGGCGTCCGCCTGGATCTTCTTCTCCTTTGACTCCAGCTGAGCATTGGCCTTGGCCATGCGCTGGTCGTAGATGGCTTGGGCGACCGCCACCTGTCGGTCCATCGTCGCCAGGCGCTCTCGCTCAATGTCCTGCTCGCCAACCGTCCTTGCGAGCTCCCGTTTGCAGATCTCGGTGTCCACCTCGCGGGCCGCAAGGGCTTCCTCGCGCTTGTCCAGTTCGCCCTCACGGGAAGCAAGTTGTCCCTCGCGGTCTACGACGGTGTTCTCCTGTGCCTGGAGCTCTAGACCCCTGGCGACGGCCCATTCCTGGAGCACCTTCTCTTCGGCCTTCGCCACTTCGCGCCGCCTATCGGCGTCGTCGGCCTCCCCGATGGCGTTCTCGAAGATTTCCTTGGCATCCTGGGCGGCCTTCTCACAATTCTCCCGCGCGGCGTCATCTTGACGGTGGCCCAACTTGATGGCCACGTCAAGCTGGTGCCATCCCTTTGCGAGGCACTGGCGCTCCTCGATGATGCGTGCCTCCTCCGCCTGGAGGTCCGCCTCTAGCTGATCAAGGGTTACCCTGGCGCCTTGCAGGGCCCTGCGCTTGAGCACGGCGATGCTGCTCACGAGCTGCAGGGCCCAACTAGCATGCGCCTCAGCACCACCCTCTGTCGTCATGGCCCGCGAGGGCCTAGCGCCAGGCCCCCTCTGGGCCTCCGCACCCGCGCCCCCCAAGGGAGCTATGTCTCCAGTCAAGAGAGGCGGGCTCGTCACCTCCTCTTCCTTGGCCTGCCGTGCTGGCATGCTTTGGGGGCTCATCGCGCTCGCGCTGGGGGCCTCGCGTGCTGGTGCTCATGGGGGGCTTGCCGGGGTGCCTTCGGTGGCCTCGGTCTCCATGGCGGGGGAGGAGCTTGGCGGAGGGATCGGCTCCTCAGCCCCCATCATCTCCGCATCGCCCCCCGCGTTGGGCCCTTCGGGAGGCGCGACCTCTCCTCCGGAGTCCTCCTCCCGAGGTTCGTCCACTTCGGCCGGCGGCATCGAGTCCACGCGCGGCTCGGGAGGCACTGTGTGCTCCTTTTCCACCCCCACGCTCCCCGTCTCAGCTTCGGGGCGGCGGGTGGACTCCTCCTGCTCCTCGGTGCCTACCGTGGACACCGAGCCCCCCTTCGAGCCGGGGGCTTTCTTCTTCTTCTTCTTCTTTGTGGGCTCCCAGTGTGGCGCGGGGGCTCAGCCCGGACTCCAAGAGGTGGCAACCAAAACTCAAAGTAGAAGGAAAGGAGCAAGGTATGAAGACTTACTCATCATTGGGAACCCACTTCCGCTTCTTCAACTTCGGCAGTGAGCATCCGCCGCTGCCGCTACCGCGCGACTCGCCTGAGCTCCCTCCGGAGGGCTCAGCACGGCTCCTCGCGAGGCCCTCCTCCGCCAAGCCGGTGCCGGTGTTCTCCGCCGGGGGCTTGGCGGCAGCATCGCCAGCGCCGGTCTTCTCCGCGGGGGGCTCGGCGGTCGCCTAGCCAGCGCTGGTTCTCTCTGTGAGGGGCGCGTTGGCCCCCGCACTGCTACTTCCTTCACCTCCCACACGCGTGGGCCAGGAGGGCGCGATCATGAATTGCTCATTGTCATCATTGTCATCGTCGTCGCCGAGTTCATCCAGCAGCTGGCGGTGGGTTCGAGGGGCCACCCCACCATCGCTCTCCTCCGCGGCGCTTGCCGAGGCCTCAGCATCGTCACGGCCTCCCAAGCCGGGGAACACCAGGACTGGGTTATCACGAGGCCCCTCGTGGCCCTCGGGGATCAGGCCCCACTGATCGAAGCGCGGCATCTCCGCGACCAGCTCGTCCTTGTTCTTGTAGCGGTACAAGGGGAACCCTTCCTTGGGCGGGGCCTCAGCGTCTTCGCCGAGCAGGAGGTGCATGACCTCGTCGACCACCTCTGGCCTCAGGTTGTCGACGCTCAGCCTCATCGGGTCCTCGGCGCCGGTGATGGCCCACACCGGGCGGGAGCGCTTCTGGAGGGGAGCGATGCGCCGGCGCAGGAACTCTTTAGAGACCATCGCCCCCGTGAGCTTCACGGCCTTTAGCTCCACCATCCTCTCCCAGAGCAGCGCCAGCCTCGCGCCACTGAGCTTGGCGTGCTCCCATCCGGAGCTCTTCACGGCGGGGTCTGTTGGCAGTATCAGCAGGGGGTTGTGTTGGCGCGCATCCATGTAGACCCAGCGCTGCGTGTAGCCCTCCACCTTCGTGATCTTCAAGGGGATGGTGTCATCCACCATCCCATTGACGCTGCGGAACGAGGCGCACCCTGAGCGCTAGTTCGCAGCGGACAGCCGTAGGCTGTAGAAGTGGTGGAAGAGGGCCATAGAGGGCATCATGCCCACGAAGGCCTCGCAGAGGTAGGCGAAGATGGCGAGGAGGAGGATGGAGTTGGGTTGGAGATGGAGGGCGTGGATCTGGTAATGCGCGAGGATGGCGCAGAAGAAGTCGGAGAAGGGAGGTACTAGCCCGGCGAAGATGGTGTGGAGGTAGAAAGGGAAGGTCGTCGCCTCCAGGTCGCGCGGCGAGCGAGAGCCTGGCCAGATCCTCGTCACCTTCCACTTGTTGTCTGGCGGTCATCGGGATCACCTTGTCCAAGCCCTCCCTGTTGACGATGGTGGAGCGCAGCAGGGCCGGCTCCAGAGCCGCCACAGTCGGGGCCACGACCGCCGCCTTGCCTCTATTGCCGGCGGGCGCCATGGATGCAAGGAAAAGCTTGGGACACGAGAGGAGGAAGAGGATGCGAGGAGTTGGGCGCAAGGAGGGCGAGGTCTGCGAAGGAAGCCAATGATGACTCTACGCCCCGCGCGGGTTTGCTTTATGGCCGCACAGGCGGTTACCCAGGCATAGTGGGGGAAGTGGGAGCGTCCCATGTCCCGTCGTGCGCCACGCGTCCCTGCCTGGGCCTAGCAGTCTATTTAGGCCCCGCGCCGTTTCGTTCCCAACGAGCAGAAACGTGCGCGTTGATACGTCCATTTTGCATCATGTTTTGCTATTGTTATTTATAGTGTTTTTAATCATTATAACACTTTTTGGAGCAATTCTAATGCCTTTTCTCTCTTAATATGCAAGATTCACACAAGGAGGGAGAATGCCGGCAGCTGGAATTCTGGACCTGAAAAAGCTATGTCAAGATACCTATTCTGCACATCTCCAAATGAGCTGAAATTTTATGGAGAATTATTTTGGAATAAATAAAGAATACTGGAAGCAAAAAGTACCAGAGGGGGCCACCCAGGTGCCCACGAGGCACCAGGGCGTGCCACCTCCCCCCCCCCCCCAGGCGCGCCCTGGTACCTCGTGGGGCCCCTGGGCCTTCTCTGGCCCCCATTTTCTGGTATATAATCACATTTCCCTAAAAAATAAGGAGAAGACTTTTGGGACGGTGCACCGCCGTCTCGAGGTGGAACTTGGGCAGGAGCTATTTTGCCCTCCGGCGGGGAGATTCTGCCGGAGACACTTCCCTCCGGGAGGGGGAAATCGTCGCCATCGACATCACCAACAACCCTATCATCGTGGGAGAACCAATCTTCATCAACATCTTCACCAGCACCATCTCATCTCAAACCCTAGTTCATCTCTTGTATTCAATCTTTGTCTCAAAACCTCAGATTGGTACCTGTGGGTTGCTAGTAGTGTTGATTACATCTTGTAGTTGATGCTAGTTGGTTTATTTGGTGGAAGATTATATGTTCAGATTCAATATGCTATTTAATACCCCTCTGATCTTGGGCATGATGATGATTTGTGAGTAGTTACTTTTGTTCTTGAGGACATGGGAGAAGTCTTGTCATAAGTAATCATGTGAATTTGGTATTCGTTCGATATTTTGATGATATGTATGTTGTTGATTCTCTTAGTGGTGTCATGTGAACGTCGACTACATGACACTTCACCATCTTTGGGCCTAAGGGAATGCATTGTAGAGTAGTAATTAGATGATGGGTTGCTAGAGTGACAGAAGCTTAAACCCTAGTTTATGCGCTACTCCGTAAGAGGCTGATTTGGATCCATATGTTTAATGCTATGGTTAGAGTTATCTTAATTCTTCTTTCGTAGTTGCGGATGCTTGCGAGAGGGTGTAATCATAAGTGGGAGGCTTGTTCAAGTAAGAACAGCACCCAATCACCGGTCCACCCACATATCAAATTATCAAAGTAGCGAACGCGAATCAAACCAACATGATGAAAGTGACTAGATGAAATTCCCATGTGTCCTCGAGAACGTGTTGCCTATTATAAGAGATCGTTTCGGCTTGTCCTTTGCTACAAAAAGGATTGGGCCACCTTGCTGCACTCTTTGTTACTATTGCTATTTGTCACTTGTTACAAATTATCTTGCTATCAAACTACTCGTTACCGATAATTTCAGTGCTTGCAGAAAATACCTTGCTGAAAACCGCTTGTCATTTCCTTCTGCTCCTCGTTGGGTTTGACACTCTTACTTATCGAAAGGACTATGATTGATCCCCTATACTTGTGGGTCATCAAGACTCTTTTCTGGTGCCGTTGCCGGGGAGTGAAGCGCCTTTGGTGAGTGGGATTTGGTAAGGAAACATTTATATTACGTGCTGAAATTTACTGTCACTTGTCACTATGGAAAGTAATCCTTTGAGCGGTTTGTTCGGGGTATCTTCACCTTGACCGGAAACACCAAGAGTTGCTCCTCAACCTACTGCACCTATTGAAAATATTGAATATGAAATTCCTTCTGGTATGATTGAGAAACTGCTAGCTAATCCTTATGCAGGAGATGGAACAATACATCCTGATATGCACTTGATCTATGTGGATGAAATTTGTGGATTGTTTAAGCTTGCAGGTTTATCCAGAGATGGAGTTAAGAAGAAAGTATTCCCTTTATGTTTGGAGGGAAAAGCATTAATGTGGTATAGGCTATGTGATGATACTGATACATGGGACTGGAACCGATTGAAACTAAAATTCCATCCGAAATTTTATCCTATGCATTTGGTTCATTGTGATCGGAATTATATATATAATTTTTAGCCTCGTGAAGGAGAAAGCATCGCTCAAGCTTGGGTAAGGCTTAAGTACATGATGTACACATGCCCCAATCATGAGCTCCCGAAAGAAATTATCTTACAGAATTTTTATGCTCGGCTTTCTCATGATAATCAAACTACGCTCGATTCTTCTTCGACTGGCTCCTTTATGAAGAAAACTATTGAATTCAGATGGGATCTTCTAGAAAGAATTAAATTCAACTCTTAAGATTGGGAACTCGACAAAGGTAATGAGTCAGGTATAATACTTGAGTTCGATTGTGTTAAATCTTTTATGGCTACCGATGCCTTTCATAAGTTTATCACTAAATATGGACTTGACTCTGAGATAGTAGCTTCCTTTTGTGAATCATTTGCTACTCATGTTGATCTCCCTATGGAGAAGTGGTTTAAATATCATCCCCCTGTTAAAGAAAAGATCGAGGAACCTGTTAGTGTTAAAGAAGAAACAATTGTTTACCATGTTGATCCAGTTGTGCCTACTGCTTATATTGAGAAACCACCTTTTCCTGTTAGGATTAAGGAACATGCTAAAGCTTTAACTATGGTTAACAAAAGTAATATTAGAGCACCTAGACCCTCTGAACAAATTAAAGTTGAACCCGATGTTGCTATGGTTAAAGATCTCTTAGTCGATAATATAGATGGGCATGTTATTTACTTTTGTGAGGAGGCTGCTAGAATTGCTAAACCTGTTAGAAATGAACGAGATATGTTAGATAAGAACAAGCCCATAGTTGGCATGCCTGTTATTTCTGTTAAGATTGGAGATCGTTGCTATCACGGTTTGTGTGATATGGGTGCTAGTGTGAGTGCTATTCCATTTTCTTTATATCAAGAAGTAATGCATGATATTGCACCTGTTGAGATTGAAGATATTGATGTTACTATTAAGCTTGCAAATAGAGATACCATTACACCAGTTGGGATTGTTAGAGATGTTGAAGTCTTGTGTGGAAAAATCAAATACCCTACTGATTTCTTAGTACTTGGCTCACAACAAGATAATTTTTGTCCCATTATATTTGGTAGACCCTTCTTGAATACTGTTAATGCTAAAATTGAGTGTGTTAAAGAAAAGGTTTGAGTTAAGTTTGGTAATATATCTCATGAGTTTAATTTCTCCAAGTTCCGTAGACAACCTCATGATAAAGAATTGCCTAGTAAAGATGAAATTATTGGTCTTGCTTCTATTGCCGTACCTCCTACTGATCCATTAGAACAATATTTGCTAGACCATGAGAATGATATGCATATGAATGAAAGAAATGAAATAGATAAGATGTTCTTTGATCAACCACCTATCCTTAAACACAATTTGCCTGTTGAAACCATTGGAGGCCCTCCTCCACCTAAGGGTGATCCTGTGTTTGAATTGAAGCAATTGCCTGATACATTGAAATATGCTTATCTTGATGAAAAGAAGATATATCCTGTTATTATTAGTGCTAACCTTTCAGCGCATGAAGAAAAGAGATTACTAAAAACTCTAAGGAAGCACCGAGCTGCTATTGGATATACTCTTGATGATCTTAAGGGCATTAGTCCCACTCTATGTCAGCACAAAATTAATATGGAGCCTGATGCTAAACCAGTTGTCGACCACCAACGATGATTAAATCCTAAGATGAAAGAGGTGTTAAGAACTGAAATATTAAAACTTCTGGAAGCAAGTATAATCTATCCCATAGCTGATAGTAGATGGGTAAGTCCCGTTCATTGTGTCCCTAAGAAAGGGGGTATTACCGTTGTTCCGAATGATAAAAATGAACTCATTCCACACAGAATTGTAACTAGTTATAGGATGGTAATTGATTTTAGAAAATTAAACAAAGCTACTAGAAAAGATCATTACCCCTTACCTTTCATTGATCAAATGTTAGAAAGATTGTCTAAGCATACACACTTTTGTTTCCTAGATGGTTATTCTGGTTTTTCTCAAATACCCATAGCACAATTGTGGCGCCCCGCCTGATTACCACTATAGTCAGACGGTCGCTGCACACACCAGCCCAGGAGATCACTCTGGCATGTGCTTTTACAACAAGTATCATGAACACAAGCTTTTCTATTAATGAATATATCAGTCTTACATGATATATTACAAGGGTGATGGCAGTGGAAAAGTTCTATCTAAGGCAGCATGGTCCTGGTGCGGCTCCAATCCACAGGGATCTGACTGGGTTACTCTTCTAGCCCGTGAACGCTCCGGCTCCTCGACAGATCCTTAGGTGAACCTGGCCACATTGAAGGCCGCTGAGTACTTTTGAATGTACTCGCAAACAAACCAAATAACATATACACCAAGCATTGCAATCCATGGCATTCAAGCATGTACTTATTATCTTAACAGTATTAACTATTATATTATGGCAGGATTATCTAGCAAGGTTAATCATCTAGCAGCATTAATCATCATGTCATAGCAGGATTATCTAGCATGATAATTACTGAGGTAAATGCAGTAAAGTAAAGTATATCATGTAAATGATCCAAACTCCGAATATGCTCACGATACAAATCTGATCCAAGCTTTGCGGTCACCCGACCACTCATCTCATAGCCATCTCATGGCTAGCATTCAAACCTTTGACATCATCTGATGTCCATGCATCTGCACTGCAAGTCTGACAACCCTTACCACTCTCTGGTTCAGTCTTAACAATACGTTATATAGTTTGTTCCTCCAGACTCGACACAGACCAAATAGTGGCCGAGTACGAACTGTCCATGACCGAGGACGCGGCTATTCGAATAGATTTACACTCTGCAGAGGTTGCGCACTTTACCCACACCATGGAGCTCCTGGCCTCGTGCTCCCATTCGGGTGGACCAGTGCTGCTCCAACAAAACCTTGTCTATTGCCTGGCACTCTTATGGTCCCACCGACAATCATACCCTCCCAGGGTCATGTCCTGGGTGGCCCCTGTGTCACCCCGTGACACCTGCCACCGTCGTGGCCAAACAAAACTGTCCCAAACGGGGACTGCGCACAAACAAACAACTGGGCTCACAAGGTTATCGCCGCCTACCAGACCAGGGTAGCGCGCACGCATAACCTTCCCTATTTTGGTGGTACCAACAAGAGGCAAGACAATAGACTAAGTCAGGGCCGTCCCATACCGGCAAATGTGGTTGCACTTAATGAGCTCGGTTCGGTGACACTATGACTCGATCTAGCCGACGGAGGAGGTTGTTGCCATTAAATCCGATTCTTTATCATAGCAATAACAATGGTAATGCATGATGCAATCACTATGAAAACATAACCACCTATCTCCATATGCATTACAACGAGTCACTAGTGCGATATCATGATGAGCAATAGCAGGTAATGTAAACAGCAAATTCAAACTAGCAGGAGTTTAATTATTCCTAACACAGGCATATTTATTAATTAAACACGCAAGAATAACACAGAGCAATGCTTTAGGGCATATATCAGATGGTCGGCTTGCCTGGGGGTGAAGGAGTACTCCGGGAGAAGTGCGATCACCTCGCAGAAAATTTGGCGGAAAGGATTCTCTCTCGGAGGGGCTGATAGAAGGGCAAGGGCAAAATGGTCATTCTCACAGTGTGGAAACATTATGAAAATGATACCATCGGAACGGGCTCGACGAACTGAAGACGTGGGCTTTGGATTCACCTCCATTGGAGTCACGAGCGAAAAGTTACGGGCGTTCGTTCGTTAAACGGTGAAATGAACAAATAGTGTCCACTTCAGCCGCTAACCGGTGAACATCCACTAAGTAACTTTTTCAGCAGCCGGCTGGAGAGAGAAAGCGCCATTGAGGAAATATGTTTTTCAGTGGGAGAAAACGCACTAACCGCCGGGCGCCTCCACTTAAATGACGTGGCCGGCTCCCTCCCACTGACGAGTGGGCCCGGGCCCCACACGTCAGGTCTCTCTCTCTCCTCCCTCCTTCTCTTCTTCCTCCTCCCCTCTTTCTCCCCGACGGCGCAGCTGGGGGCCTCGGCTCCGATTGAATCCGGCGCTCCGGCGGCCTCTAGGGGCGGGCGACGGCATGGCTGGGGTCGCCAGTGTGCGCCGCATCCATTGGTGGGAGACTCGGGCCGCGGGGAGGGCTGGGGATGCGGCGACGGGCGGTGGCAGAGAACGACTGCTCCAGTGGCTGGCGAGGCTCCGGTGAGCTATAGGGGAAAGTGAGGGCAGGGGCGAGCTCGCCGGAGAGTGGTGCGTCTCGCAGCGGGTAAGAGGCGGCGTGGGGGTGCTCAGATGCTGGGATTGGAGGCGGAACAGAGGGTGAGGCTCGCCGGCGATTCGAGCGCTCCGGCGAGGATTTCGGTCGAGCGCGGGCACGGGGTGGACTAGAGGAGAGAGGGAAGGAGGCTGGTGAGCTCGGGGATGGCTGGGAGGCTCCGGGGAGGACCTATTTATAGGCGGCCGCGGCGGGGAGATAAGCACGGCCGCCGTGTCGCCCTTATCACCGCGCTGGAGCTCGGGGAAGACGTGGCTCGGCGGCTTGCGGTGCCGACCTGACGCGGACAGAGGGAGGGGACGGCTCGGAGGAGAAGAAGCCAACGGGAGGGAGGAAGACGACGGCGTCACGGGCGGGACAGTGACTCGGCGGCGCTCGCCGTGGCGTGAGGAGAAAGAATGGGGAGGGGGAGAAGGGTCCAGTAGGGGCAGGTGGACGCCGCGCAGCCATTTGACATGCCGGGACACGCCGGAGCTGGCTGGAGTGAGCTGCACGACGAGAACAGTGCCGCAGAGCACCGTTTCTGCCTGCTATCCACGCGGTCACCACGTGCACTACAAGCTCTGGCACTCTCCTGCCTGTCCAACCTTGTCAAACAGCTCCCTCACTACTCAAGTAGATGAGGTTGTTCACTGGATGGACCAGGATGGCTCTAGAGTGATCGAAAGGATCCAGAACAGTTTCTGGTCAGAATCTTGGGGACCAAGCTGAGGTGAAATGGCTTAGTGAGTGAGGTTGAAATGTTGTCAAAATAAGATGGGGTAGGAAGGAGTAGCTGCTTGCAAAATTGAGGCCATTTGGACAAGTTTTGCATACACTTCCTTTGTAATGCAAATTCTGGTCCAGAAACTTGACTTTGAAGCTGCACTCATCTGGCTTGATGAAATGAACTGAATTTTGGTGTAGGGTGATGATTTGGAGATATGAAGGTACTGGAAAATTTTCAGCTCATTTGGAAATTCCAAAGTGGTACTTCCTTCACAGAGCTTGGATCTGGACAGAAACTAGATGGAATTTTTGGGAGAAATTGGCTAGATAAAATGATGTGAATTTTTTCATGATCACATCATATAGGGAATGTGAGGTCCTGGATTAATTTGAGAATTTTTGGAGCAATATAAAATATAGTTTCTTCACAACCTCAAAATAAATCCAGAAACAAGAATTGGATGATGTGCTAAAAATTTGAACTATGGAACTTGGGATCTTGATGGAAATGGTGAAGATATGGATAGGAGAAGCCCCACAAATTATTTGGGATTTTTCCTGGCTACCAAAATAGTAGCTCCTTTGGAAAGAGCCCAAATTGCAATATTGGCTTTAAATAGGAAAAGGCAATTTCCCCTATTTAATTATTGCCAATATTTTTATGGGTGCTCAATATGATCACAAAGAATATCTCCACAATTTTTCATGAACTTTGGAGATGGATAGATATTTTCCTGGATTTAATTCCTTTAACTGGCAGAAAAAGGAATTAATTTTAAATGGAAAATATTGCAAATGACTTGGCAATATTTTTGCATATCCAGGGTTTAAAAAGATAGGATGATCACTGGGACAAATTTGGGAGGCAAAAGATCAAAGGAAATTGGGGTTCCTTTGTAACGGAAGGAATTAGGGTTTCCCTTCCGGTAACTCGGAGAGTAGGGTTTCGGTGGTAAAATCCTGAGAATAAATCCGGGATAGCAAGGTTGGGTTGGAGAGAGTCTCTGGTTGGATAGGGAAGGCAAGGCTAAATGACCATCGTCATATACCCAAGAGCGAGAGAAAATCCGATAACATCGAAAAAAGACGGGAGTCAAATCCTGCGAAGGAAAAAAACAAAGAGCGAAAACCAGGGTGTCACAAACCTACCCCCCTTAAGAAAATCTCGTCCTCGAGATTTCCGGGCTTACCTCTCGGTGAAGGGGACTTACCTGTGTGCGACTTGGATCCATCAGCTATCTTGTCTTCATTTGCTTACTGACCTTTTAACTGCCTCTTTTGATGGCTCAGATGCTATCTTTTTCAGATGGCTGCATTGAATCCTTCTCTTTCCTGTCAGGCAAACCCTTTGTGCTGGTAGTTTGTTGGCTGGGGTTGGTGGGTAGCTCCGAGTATCGACAAATAGTCTAGTTTCCATGGCCTGGGACTAGCTGCTTCGGGTTTTATTGTGATACTTTGTACACTGACTGCCAAGGGCGAGACATTCTTTCTGGGTACCAGACTCACATGCCCGTATGGCCTGGAGTGGCTAGGAGTGGCTCTCTTTTTGCCTTGTCAGAATGCTCAGTCTGGCTGTGGGTTCTATACGGATGCTTTCTTCTTGTCTCTTGCATTCTAACTTCGTTCTTAGGAGGTTCCCACTGAAATGTCGGGCATGATCACAAAGTAATCATAGACGGTAATCTCTGAGGTGGCTCTGCCATATATAGCCCCTGTGGTCCTTGCTACGACCACTGAGCTGACATAGTGTGGCTATCATTCCGTGCATTCTTCGGAGCATAACCTCTGATCTTGGCTGATGGCCCATATTCACAATGACATGCTGGTTGCATTTTTGTGGCCGTATATGCAAGAGTCTGACAAGGATTGGCAATATCACCTTGTCTGTGGAGCTTTACTTCATTGACCGTCGCGGAGATTGTTTATTCAAGACTTCCTTGTTCTTGGGGGTTCCTTTTTGGGGAACTTGTCATGGCCTACCATCATGGCTCCTTGGTCATATCCCAGCTTGTTGGGCTTGTACTCACAACTTACTCTTGCATATCTCGTAGGGATTGTTGTGTTCATATCCTTCTTTGAAGTATGGAGCCAATGTTTCTCTGAACACAGTCATTCCCGTGTACGAGTGGCTCACATGAACTGATCTCCTGGACTGCAGGCTCACAACATATGCAGGGGTAGGATAGATCCTCTCATAACCACCGAGTTCTAAAGCGGACGTGTGTCTAGACTAGTTCGTGCTTCTGGCAAGACTGTTGTGGGCATGATGGCGTGTTGACGAAGGCTGAATTCCTTATGCTCGAAGATTTTGCCAGGGTAGCGTGCCGAAGAAGGTTGGGTGTCGTACCTCAGAAGTTTCCCCTCGGGTTGCTTACTGGGGAAGGTCAGGTGCCTTATGCCGGAAGCTTTCTGTGGTAGCATGCTGAGGAAGATTGGAGTGTCGTACTCCAGAAGATTTTCTCACCAAGGGGTGTAGCGAGAAAGGTTGGTAGTCTTGCGTCGTAAGCTCCTTCCGATAGCTTACGGAGGAAGGCTGGGTTCCTTGTACCCAAAGCCTTGCACTATGATATGCAGTCGGACATGTGGCCGGTTCTGGCTTCCTTCTGAGATATCCAGAATTTACCCATAGTGGAACCACAACTTGGTATAGGCCATACCTTGTCTGAAAATATCTTGTTGGTCATGCGCACCACTTGTCCTTCTGCTGATCTGATTGTTGCTGTTGTAAAGGTTGCACAACTGGTGCAGACTTCATGTTGACAATTAATTTAAAATACCCTTTGTGTTCAAACCAAGTGTTGCCGATAGTGAGCAGTTGACGAATAATTCCACTCGGTTCAGCTGAGCTTCCAAGCATGTGAAATTCTCCTTGATTCTGGGCAACCGTGAACTTATCCATATTCATCGCAAACCTTGTTCACAGGGCCCGTAAAATTTTGTATATGCACCAAGGAATTCCAAAATATGCTTTGAAATTTGTCTCAACATACCAGAGTGTTGTTGTTGCTCTCGGCACCTTCACATTCTTGAAACATGTCTTCTGGGGTAATAAATGATTCTTGAGTCCATTGAGAAAATACCCAAGGTTCACCCCACTGACTAAAATAATCCTTGTGTCGAGGACCTAATAATTTGCTCTTGCTGTAATCTATTCCGCGGCAAACTCCCTTAGGTATAATCTGGCATTGTCGGTTGCACTCAGATTCTGCTTCTGACCCATTCTTCATTTGGCAGATCCGGTGATGATGTTCTAGATATCGGGCAGTTGGCTTGGCTTGACTCTTACTGAATTTGGATTATTGGGTATTATCCAAGTTGTATGCTGGTCTTCTTAGGCAGCTCTTGCGGATGGATCCAGTCGGAGCAAAAGAACGGAACCGACAAAGAAGCAAAACCGCGAAAAAACAAAAAGCAAATAAAGCTCAAATTTTGCGGACCTTACACATGTGGCCGAAGACTCACTAGTATAGCTAATATAGCGCACTCAATGTGCCTCTAAGGACTTAGAAGCAAAACCACACAATGCTCCTGGTAGCAATTGGTGTTAAGCTCCTACTACTTCCTTAGGGAACATCAAACTCGTCGCACAACCAAAGCCAAAGTGGCTTAGTCAACGATCCTAGGGTTATCGGGAAAGATGGAATTTATAGGCGTTTCCCAAAGGAAACTGGAATTGAGAAGAGAAATGCCATGGTTAGCAAGCAAGGTGGGGATATCTGGTTTACCTAGGGGTTAAGGGCTCACGGGTCGTTGCCTGGTGCGGGCATTTCACACCGGAGGCAAAGGCCACTAGAGTTGGGGTCTGATGGAGCCAAAACCTATGGGGGTTGCCTTATGATCAATAGTAGCCATGCCTGTCTGGCAAAGATGGCTGAAATCCATCTGGGCTTTCTACTAGTCAGGAGGCAATGAAATCTGGCTAGGGTAACCTACAGTCAGCCTGGCTCTGATACCATCCGTTGTGGCGCCCCGCCTGATTACCACTATAGTCAGACGGTCGCTGCACACACCAGCCCAGGAGATCACTCTGGCATGTGCTTTTACAACAAGTATCATGAACACAAGCTTTTCTATTAATGAATATATCAGTCTTACATGATATATTACAAGGGTGATGGCAGCGGAAAAGTTCTATCTAAGGCAGCATGGTCCTGGTGCGGCTCCAATCCACAGGGATCTGACTGGGTTACTCTTCTAGCCCGCGAACGCTCCGGCTCCTCGACGGATCCTTAGGTGAACCTGGCCACATTGAAGGCCGCTGAGTACTTTTGAATGTACTCGCAAGCAAACCAAATAACATATACACCAAGCATTGAAATCCATGGCATTCAAGCATGTACTTATTATCTTAACAGTATTAACTATTATATTATGGCAGGATTATCTAGCAAGGTTAATCATCTAGCAGCATTAATCATCATGTCATAGCAGGATTATCTAGCATGATAATTACTGAAGTAAATGCAGTAAAGTAAAGTATATCATGTAAATGATCCGAACTCCGAATATGCTCACGATACAAATCTGATCCAAGCTTTGCGGTCACCCGACCACTCATCTCATAGCCATCTCATGGCTAGCATTTAAACCTTTGACATCATCTAATGTCCATGCATCTGCACTGCAAGTCTGACAACCCTTACCACTCTCTGGTTCAGTCTTAACAATACGTTATATAGTTTGTTCCTCCAGACTCGACACAGACCAAATAGTGGCCGAGTACGAACTGTCCATGACCGAGGACGCGGCTATTCGAATAGATTTACACTCTGCAGAGGTTGCGCACTTTACCCACACCATGGAGCTCCTGGCCTTGTGCTCCCATTCAGGTGGACCAGTGCTGCTCCAACAAAACCTTGTCTATTGCCTGGCACTCTTATGGTCCCACCGACAATCATACCCTCCCAGGGTCATGTCCTGGGTGGCACTTGTGTCACCCCGTGACACCTGCCACCGTCGTGGCCAAACAAAACGGTCCCAAACGGGGACTGCGCGCAAACAAACAACTGGGCTCACAAGGTTATCGCCGCCTACCGGGCCAGGGTAGCGCGCACGCATAACCTTCCCTATTTTGCTGGTACCGACAAGAGGCAAGACGATAGACTAAGTCAGGTCCGTCCCATACCGGCAAATGTGGTTGCACTTAATGAGCTCGGTTCGGTGACACTATGACTCGATCCAGCCGACGGAGGAGGTTGTTGCCATTATATCCGATTCTTTATCATAGCAATAACAATGGTAATGCATGATGTAATCACTATCAAAACATAACCACCTATCTCCATATGCATTACAACGAGTCACTAGTGCGATATCATGATAAGCAATAGCAGGTAATGTAAACAGCAATTACAAACTAGCAGGAGTTTAATTATTCCTAACACAAGCATATTTATTAATTAAACACATAAGACTAACACAGAGCAATGCTTTAGGGCATATATCAGATGGTCGGCTTGCCTGGGGGTGAAGGAGTACTCCGGGAGAAGTGCGATCACCTCGCGGAAAATTTGCCGGAAAGGATTCTCTCTCGGAGGGGCTGATAGAAGGGCAAGGGCAAAATGGTCATTCTCACAGTGTGGAAACATTATGAAAATGATACCATCGGAACGGGCTCGACGAACTGAAGACGTGGGCTTTGGATTCACCTCGATTGGAGTCACGAGCGAAAAGTTACGAGCGTTCGTTCGTTAAACGGTGAAATGAACAAATAGTGTCCACTTCAGCCGCTAACCGGTGAACGTCCACTAAGTAACTTTTTCGGCAGCCGGCTGGAGAGAGAAAGCGCCTTTGAGGAAATACGTTTTCCAGTGGGAGAAAACGCACTAACCGCCGGGCGCCTCCACTTAAATGATGTGGACGGCTCCCTCCCACTGACGAGTGGGCCCGGGCCCCACACGTCAGGTCTCTCTCTCTCCTCCCTCCTTCTCTTCTTCCTCCTCCCCTCTTTCTCCCCGACGGCGCGGCTGGGGGCCTCGGCTCCGATTGAATCCGGCACTCCGGCGGCCTCTAGGGGCGGGCGACGGCATGGCTGGGGTCGCTAGCGTGCGCCGCATCCATTGGTGGGAGACTCGGGCCGCGGGGAGGGATGGGGTTGCGGCGACGGGCGGTGGCAGAGAACGACTGCTCCGGTGGCCGGCGAGGCTCCGGTGAGCTATAGGGGAAAGTGAGGGCAGGGGCGAGCTCGCCAGAGAGTGGCGCGTCTCACAGCGGGTAAGAGGCGGCGTGGGGGTGCTCAGATGCTGGGATTGGAGGCGGAACAGAGGGTGAGGCTCGCCGGCGATTTGAGCGCTCCGGCGAGGATTTCGGTCGGGCGCGGGCACGGGGTGGACTAGAGGAGAGAGGGAAGGAGGCTGGTGAGCTCGGGGATGGCTGGGAGGCTCTGGGGAGGACCTATTTATAGGCGGCCGCGGCGGGGAGATAAGCACGGCCACCGTGTCGCCCTTATCACCGCACTGGAGCTCGGGGAAGACGTGGCTCGGTGGCTTGCGGTGCCGACCTGACACGGACAGAGGGAGGGGACGGCTCGGAGGAGAAGAAGCCAATGGGAGGGAGGAAGACGACGGCGTCACGGGCGGGACAGTGACTCGGCGGCACTCGTCGTGGCATGAGGAGAAAGAATGGGGAGGGGGAGAAGGGTCTAGTAGGGGCAGGTGGACGCCGCGGAGCCGTTTGACATGCCGGGACACGCCGGAGCTGGCTGGAGTTAGCTGCACGACAAGAACAGTGCCGCAGAGCACCGTGTTTGCCTGCTGTCCACGCGCTCACCACGTGCACTACAAGCTCTGGCACTCTCCTGCCAGTCCAACCTTGTCAAACAGCTCCCTCACTGCTCAAGTAGATGAGGTTGGTCACTGGATGGACCAGGATGGCTCTAGAGTGATCGAAAGGATCCAGAACTATTTCTGGTCAGAATCTTGGGGACCAAGTTGAGGTGAAATGGCTTAGTGAGTGAGGTTGAAATGTTGTCAAAATAAGATGGGGTAGGAAGTAGTAGCTGCTTGCAAAATTTGAGGCCATTTGGACAAGTTTTGCATACACTTCCTTTGTAATGCAAATTCTGGTCCAGAAACTTGACTTTGAAGCTGCACTCATTTGGCTTGATGAAATGAACTGAATTTTGGTGTAGGGTTATGATTTGGAAATATGAAGGTACTGGAAAATTTTCAGCTCATTTGGAAATTTCAAAGTGGTACTTCCTTCACAGAGCTTGGATCTGGACAGAAACTAGATGGAATGTTTGGGAGAAATTGGCTAGATAAAATGATGTGAATTTTTTCATGATCACATCATATAGGGAATGTGAGGTCCTGGATTAATTTGAGAATTTTTGGAGCAATATAAAATATAGTTGCTTCACAACATCAAAATAAATCCAGAAACAAGAATTGGATGATGTGCTCAAAATTTGAACTATGGAACTTGGGATCTTGATGGAAATGGTGAAGATATGGATAGGAGAAGCCCCACAAATTATTTGGGATTTTTCCTGGCTACCAAAATAGTAGCTCCTTTGGAAAGTGCCCAAATTGCAATATTGGCTTTAAATAGGAAAAGGCAATTTTCCCTATTTAATTATTGCCAATATTTTTATGGGAGCTCAATATGATCACAAAGAATATCTCCACAAGTTTTCATGAACTTTGGAGATGGATAGATATTTTCCTGGATTTAATTCCTTTAACTGGCAGAAAAAGGAATTAATTTTAAATGAAAAATATTGCAAATGACTTGGCAATATTTTTGCATATCCAGGGTTTAAAAAGATAGGATGATCACTGGGAGAAATTTGGGAGGCAAAAGATCAAAGGAAATTGGGGTTCCTTTGTAACGGAAGGAATTAGGGTTTCCCTTCCGGTAACTCGGAGAGTAGGGTTTCGGTGGTAAAATCCTGAGAATAAATCCGGGATAGCAAGGTTGGGTTAGAGAGAGTCTCTGGTTGGATAGGGAAGGCAAGGCTAAATGACCATCGTCATATACCCAAGAGTGAGAGAAAATCTGATAACATCGAAAATAGACGGGAGTCAAATCCCGCGAAGGAAAAAAAACAAGGAGCGAAAACCAGGGTGTCACTACAATCTGATCAAGAGAAAACCACCTTTACTTGTCCTTTTGGAACTTATGCTTATAGACGTATGCCTTTTAGTTTATGCAATGCACCTGCTACCTTTCAAAGATGTATGACTGCTATATTCTCTGACTTTTGTGAAAAGATTGTTGAGGTTTTCATGGATGATTTGTCCGTTTACGGAATTTCTTTTGATGATTGCTTAAGCAACCTTGATCGAGTTTTGCAGAGATGTGAAGAAACTATTCTTGTCTTGAATTGGGAGAAGTGCCACTTTATGGTGAATGAAGGTATTGTCTTGGGGCCTAAAATTTCTGAGAGAGGTATTGAAGTTGATAAAGCTAAGGTTGATGCTATTGAGAAAATGCCATGTCCTAAAGATATCAAAGGTATAAGAAGTTTCCTTGGTCATGCTGGCTTCTATAGTAGATTTATTAAAGACTTCTCTAAAATTTCTAGGCCTCTTACCAATCTTTTGCAAAAAGATGTTCCATTTGTTTTTCATGATGATTGTCTAGAAGCCTTTGATACACTTAAGAAAGCCTTAACCACTGCACCTATTGTTCAACCACCTGATTGGAACTTGCCTTTTGAAATTATATGTGATGCTAGTGATTATGCTGTTGGTGCTGTTCTAGGACAAAGAGTTGATAAGAAATTAAATGGTATCCATTATGCTAGTAAAACTCTGGACAGTGCCCAAAGGAATTATGCTACTACTGAGAAAGAATTTCTAGCAGTTGTGTTTGCATGTGATAAATTCAGATCCTACATAGTTGATTCTAAAGTAACCGTTCACACTGATCATGCTGCTATTAAATATCTTATGGAAAAGAAAGATGCTAAACCTAGACTCATTAGGTGGGTTTTATTGCTACAACAATTTAACTTGCATATTACTGATAGAAAGGGAGCTGAGAATCCCATAGCAGATAATTTGTCTAGAATGGAAAATGTTATTGATGACCCACTTCCTATTAATGATGACTTTCCTGATGAACAATTAGCTGTCATAAATGCTTCTCGTAATACTCCTTAGTATGCAGACAATGCTAATTATATTGTTGCTAAATATATACCACCTAGTTTCACATACCAACAAAACAAAAAGTTCTTCTATGATTTAAGACATTACTTCTGGGATGACCCGCATCTTTATAAAGAAGGAGTAGATGGTATTATTAGGCGTTGTATACCTGAGCATGAACAGGAACAAATCCTACGGAAGTGTCATTCCGAGGCTTACGGAGGACACCATGCGGGAGACAGAACTGCACATAAGGTATTGCAATCTGGTTTTTATTGGGCTACTCTTTTCAAGGATGCTCGTAAGTTTGTATTATCTTGTGATGAATGTCAAAGAATTGGTAATGTTGGTAGACGTCAGGAAATGCCTATGAATTATTCGCTTGCTATTGAACCGTTTGATGTTTGGGGATTTGATTATATGGGACCTTTTCCTAAATCCAATGGGTATACTCATATTTTAGTTGTTGTTGATTACGTTACTAAGTAGGTAGAAGTTATTTTCCCAAGGTTTGGAGTCCCTAGATATTTAATGACTGATGGTGTTTCACATTTTATTCATGGTGCATTCCGTAAATTGCTTGCTAAATATGATGTCAACCATAGAATTGCATCTCCCTATCACCCTCAATCTAGTGGTCAAGTAGAATTGAGCAATAGGGAAATAAAATTAATTTTGCAAAAAACCGTTAATAGATCTAGAAAGAATTGGTCTAAGAAACTTGACGATGCACAATGGGCTTATAGAACTGCTTATAAAAATCCTATGGGTATGTCTCCTTATAAAATGGTTTATGGAAAAGCATGTCATTTGCCTCTTGAGTTAGAACATAAAGCATATTGGGCAATTAAAGAACTCAACTATGATTTTAAACTTGCCGGTGAAAAGAGGCTATTTGATATTAGCTCATTAGATGAATGGAGAACCCAAGCCTATGAAAATGCCAAATTGTTTAAAGAAAAAGTTAAAAGATGGCATGATAGAAGAATTCAAAAACGGGAATTCAAAGTGGGTGAGCAAGTTCTATTGTACAACTCTCATTTGAGATTCTTTGTAGGAAAACTTCTCTCTAAATGGGAAGGACCGTATATTATCGAAGAAGTCTATCGCTCCGGAGCCATCAAAATAAACAACTCCGAAGGCATTAATCCGAGAGTGGTGAATGGGCAAAGAATTAAGCATTATATTTCAGGTACCCCCATTAATGTTGAAACCAATATTATTGAAACAATTACACTGGAGGAATACATAAGAGAGACCTTCCGGAACACTCTAGATCCCTGAAAAGGAAGAGGTATGTGATACGGTAAGTAAATCGACTCCAAAAATTCCATAAAAATATTTTCTGTACGTTTTGGAATATTTAGAAAAATACAAAAATAAGAAACAGCCGGGGGGACCCACCTGGTGCCCACGAGGCACCAGGGCGCGCCACCCCCCCCCCCCCAGGCGCGCCCTGGTACCTCGTGGGCCCCACGTGAGCCTTCCCGACTCCGTTTTTCTTCTGGATTACTTGTTTTGCAAGATAAAAAATCTTCATATATACTCCCGTATGTTTTGACCACCGTATCGTAGAAATCTCCTCTGTTCTTGTTTCGTGTTGTTTTCTGTCAGATCTAGGTCGCCATGGCTCCCCAAAAGCTACGTGTGCCAAGCACCGCATTGTGCAACCATCGCCGGGCAAACGCCCTTACAGCGAGGTTTACTACGAGTTGTCGTCAGGAGAAGAAGATAATGGCGAGGAGGACAAGGTCGAGGAAGTTGCAGGAGCCCAGGCCCCGAAAGGAGAGCAAGCCATCCCCATGGAGGAGACCGCGGAGAAGGGAGACATACTTCAACCCTTATATGATCATCTCTCCCCATCCGTAATTGAAGCCCTAAGAGTCTTTGAAATAGTTTCTGTTCAGAATTCATCTCTCACTCGCGAAGTTATTTTGTTGGAAGAGCAAAACATCGCCCTTCGGAGCATCAACCGCAGATTGATGTATCTGCTTGAGCTGAAGGACAAGCTTGCCACTTCACCATCACTGCCATCACCGAAGAAGGAGACTTGAGCACATGGGTATGGGCACTCCCCTTGGCTTGTGCCAAGCTTGGGGGAGGTGCCCCGGTATCGTATCACCATCACTTTTATTACCTTTACCTACTTTTAGTTCGATCCCTAGTTATTTCGTGATCTAGTTGAATAAAAGTTTAGTATGATCTATTTTCGAGTGCTAGTTTCGTGATCCATCTATCTATGTAATCGAGTTGAGAGTTATATAATAAAATCCGCACCAATAACTTGTGATGGCAAAGAAATAAAAGTGACAGACTGCATAATAAAGGTTGCTATCATAAGGGGCAATATAAAGTGACGTTCCTTTACATTAAGAGCTTGTGCATCCAACAATAAAAAGCGCATGACAACCTCTGCTTCCCTCTGCGAAGGGCCTGCCTTTTACTTTTATGTATTTACTTTTTATGCAAGAGTCAATAGTGTTCTCCTCTATTCCTTTTTATTTTTCTCTTTTGCAAGCATCATATGGTGGGGAAAGATCTAAACATATATATCCAATTGGATATGAGTGATCATGAGTTATTATTGTTGACATCACCCCTGAGGTGAATAAGTTGGGAGGCGAAATTATAAGCCCCTATCTTTCTGTGTGTCTGGCTGAAACTTTTTGCTCCATATATATGATGTGAGTGTTAGCAATCATAGAAGACTATATGATGGTTGAGTATGTGAACTTGCTAAAAAGCTCCTACATGAGACCCTTCCTGAAAATATGATGAATTGCAATTGCATTGTTGACTGAGAACATAGTTTGCTAGTTTTCAAGAAAGTTTATGCCTTATACTTCATTGTTGTAATGAATTGTTACTTGCTCATGAGAAGTTTTATGATAATGAATATTGTTGTTATAATAATGATCATGATGCTACTATGTCCGTATTTTGTTTTTATTGACACCTCTCTCTCTAAACATGTGGACATGATTATCGATATCGGCTTTCGCTTGAGGACAAGCGAGGTCTAAGCTTGGGGGAGTTGATACGTCCATTTTGCATCATGTTTTGCTACTGTTATTTATAGTGTTTTTAATCATTATAACACTTTTTGGAGAAATTCTAATGCCTTTTCTCTCTTAATATGCAAGATTCACACAAGGAGGGAGAATGCCGGCAGCTGGAATTCTGGACCTGAAAAAGCTATGTCAAGATACCTATTCTGCACATCTCCAAATGAGCTGAAATTTCAAGGAGAATTATTTTGGAATAAATAAAAAATACTGGAAGCAAAAAGTACCAGAGGGGGCCACCCAGGTGCCCACGAGACACCAGGGCGCGCCACCCCCCCCCCCCAGGCGCGCCCTGGTACCTCGTGGGGCCCCTGGCCCTCCTCTGGCCCCCATTTTCTGGTATATAATCACATTTGCCCTAAAAAAATAAGGAGAAGACTTTTGGGATGGTGCGCCGCCGTCTCGAGGTGGAACTTGGGCAGGAGCTAGTTTGCCCTCCGACAGAGAGATTCTGCCGGAGACACTTCCCTCCGGGAGGGGGAAATCGTCGCCATCGACATCACCAACAACCCTCTCATCGTGGGAGGGCCAATCTTCATCAACATCTTCACCAGCACCATCTCATCTCAAACCCTAGTTCATCTCATGTATTCAATCTTCGTCTCAAAACCTCAGATTGGTACCTGTGGGTTGCTAGTAGTGTTGATTACATCTTGTAGTTGATGCTAGTTGGTTTATTTGGTGGAAGATTATATGTTCAGATCCAATATGCTATTTAATACCCCTCTGATCTTGGGCATGATGATGATTTTTGAGTAGTTACTTTTGTTCTTGAGGACATGGGAGAAGTCTTGTCATAAGTAATCATGTGAATTTGGTATTCGTTCGATATTTTGATGATATGTATGTTGTTGATTCTCTTAGTGGTGTCATATGAACGTCGACTACATGACACTTCACCATCTTTGGGCCTAAGGGAATGCATTGTGGAGTAGTAATTAGATGATGGGTTGCTAGAGTGACAGAAGCTTAAACCCTAGTTTATGCGCTACTCCATAAGGGGCTGATTTGGATCCATATGTTTAATGCTATGGTTAGAGTTATCTTAATTCTTCTTTCGTAGTTGCGGATGCTTGCGAGAGGGGGTAATCATAAGTGGGAGGCTTGTTCAAGTAAGAACAGCACCCAAGCACCGGTCCACCCACATATCAAATTATCAAAGTAGCGAACGCGAATCAAACCAACATGATGAAAGTGACTAGATGAAATTCCCATGTGTCCTCGAGAACGTGTTGCTTATTATAAGAGATCATTCCGGCTTGTCCTTTGCTACAAAAAGGATTGGGCCACCTTGCTGCACTCTTTGTTACTATTGCTATTTGTCACTTGTTACAAATTATCTTGCTATCAAACTACTCGTTACCGATAATTTCAGTGCTTGCAGAAAATACCTTGCTGAAAACCGCTTGTCATTTCCTTCTCCTCCTCATTGGGTTCGACACTCTTACTTATCGAAAAGACTACGATTGATCCCCTATACTTGTGGGTCATCACGCGTCGCGGGCCCGGGGGCTACTGTCGGACCAGTGGGAACCAGGGTACCACGGGCCGTCTGCCTGCGGCCCTGGAAGCAATGCCTGGCGAAGGCCCAAGAGGCGGCCCAGCCGTGGGCACCGCGAAGCAAGACACCTCGCGAGGCACCGGCCTCACGAGGAACCTCTTCACAAGGAGCGAACCCACCAAGACATTGGCAGCAGCACCTCGCGAGGCGACCCCCCAAGGCGGCCTCCCGAAGCCACCCAAGCAAGGCGCCGCCTGGCGCCGGCCTCGCAGTCGCGTGCCCCCCACATGGGTGACGCACCCACGCAGGACGGAGATAACGACAAGAGCCATACCATGTGGTTTCCTCTTTGGTGATAAAGGGGCAGCACCAGCTGCCCACCCGCAAAGCAAGTCCCAAAGCTTGCCTGTTTGGTGAAGGAGAACCAAGGTGACGAAGCACGCCAGGGCGGATGTCATCTTCGAGCCCACCTGCACGTCATGGATAACATCTTTGTAGGCGAAGACCACTTTTGGTCAGGATAAGACTGGGCGCCTGTCCCCCTTCAAAATGGCCGTTGTGTGGCTACCCTTCCCGCCAATATTTTCGGGGGAAGAGGACCGAGGCGGCTATAAAGGGGGCAGTGTTGCCACCATAGAGAAGGATCGATCCCAGCTTCTTCTACCTTGTACGCAAGAACTCTCTCACTACAGCAATACCAAACACAAGCAGGAATAGGGTTTTACACCGCACAGTGGCCCAAACCTGGGTAGCTCTCGTGTCCCTGCCGTGCCCTGTGTGTATGCGCGTTCCCGCCGTGCTCCGCTCACCGTAGCTTTGCCATAGTCACCGTCGGGTAGTTAGGCAGCAAGCTAGCCCCCAGAGATCGAACCAGGGTCCCCGGAGCCCCGTTTCCGACAAAGACCAAGGTGGTCTACGTCACCTCGAATGCAGTCCAGCACTGCAGCTCGGCTGCAAGAACACACTGATCAGGGAATGTTCTCGTCGAACCAGTTTCAAGACTGGTGACTGAAGACGACGAGCAGCTCGGATAAGTTGAGGTGCGACTAGACTTGATGACCGGTTCAGGGGCTACTGACGGTGACCCGGCTAGGGGGCTTCTCACCATGTCGACTCTCGGCCAGGTGGGCCGGGATGAGGACCCCTAGGTCGGTTCCATCCGAGGTCACTTTAGGTGACCCATGGCGCATGCAAGGAAGATTTCATATGCCTTACCTTTCAAAACAAGGACTCCTTCCACCCACGTAGCTGATACGTCTCCAATGTATCTATAATTTATGAAGTATTCATGCCATGTTTACAACAATTTATATGATTTTGGTGCACTTTTATATGATTTTCATGAACTAACCTATTAACCTAGTGCCAGTGCCAGTTGTTGTTTTCTGCATGTTTTTGGTTTTCCAGAAAATCCATACCAAACGAAGTCCAAATGCCACGAAAATTTATGATGATTTTTTTGGAACATAAGAGACCCCCGAAGCTTCGAGGAAGGACCAGAAGACCCACGAGAAAGTCACGAGCTCACCCGCCGCGCCCTGGGGGGTAGGGAGGGGCATCTGAGCTCGTGGGTCCCTCATAACTCCTATTGGCGTGAAACCAACGCTAAAAATTCTTATAAATCAGGAATCCCTAGAAAGAAACCTAGAACCCCCATGTCACCACCGCAAGCCTTTGTTTCGAAGCGATCTCATCTGGAGGCCTTTTCCAGCACCCTGCCGAAGGGGGAAATCATCACCAGTGGCCATCTTCATCATCCCGGTGGTCCATGACGAGGAGGGAGTGATGTCTACTACGCAACTTTGTTTCTTGTAGACTCTGTTGGGCCTCCAAGCGCGGAGTTTTGTAGGACAGCAGCAAATTTCCCTCAAGTGGATGACCTAAGGTTTATCAATCCGTGGGAGGTGTAGGATGAAGATGGTCTCTCTCAAACAACCCTGCAATCAAATACAAACAATCTCTTGTGCCCCCAACACACCCAATACAATGGTAAATTGTATAGGTGCACTAGTTCGGCGAAGAGATGGTGATACAAGTGTAGTATGGATAGTAGATATAGGTTTTTTTAATCTGAAATAATAAAAACAGCAAGGTAGCTAGTAATGAAAGTGAGCACAAATGGTATTGCAATGCTTGGAAACAAGGCCTAGGGTTCATACTTTCACTAGTGCAATCTCTCAACAGTGCTAACATAACTGAATCATATAACAATCCCTCAACGTGCGACAAAGAATCACTCCAAAGTTCCTATCAAACGGAGAACATAAGAAGAAATTTTTGTAGGTAGCAAAACCACCTCAAAGTTATCCTTTCCGATCAATCTATTGAGCCATCCCTATAAGTGTCACAAACAGCCCTAGAGTTCGTACTAAAATAACTCCAAATAATTTCAGATTCATAATATTCAATCCAACACAAAGAACCTCAAAAAGTACCCCAAAGTTTCTACCGGAGAAAGTAGGATGAAAATGTGTATCAACTTATGTGCCTAGATTACCCCAATGTCACCACGGAAATCCGCAAGTTGATTACCAAAACATACATCAAGTGACTCAATAGAATACCCCAATTGTCACCGCGGGTATCCACATGCAAGACATACATCAAGTATTCTCAAATCCAAAATATTCAATCCGATAACAATTAAACCTCAAAGGGAAAGACTCAATTCATCACAACAACATAGAGAGGGAAGAACACCATATGATCCAACTATATTAACAAAGCTCGTGGTACATCAAGATCGTGCTAAATCAAGAACATGAGAGATAGAGAGAGAGAACAAACACATAGCTATTGGTACATACCCTCAGCCCCGAGGGTGAACTACTCCCTCCTCGTCATGGTGGCCGCTGGGATGATGAAGATGGCCTTCGGTGATGATTTCCCCCTCCGGCAAGGTGCCGGAAAAGGCCTCCAGATGAGATCGCTTCGGAACATAGGCTTGCGGCGGCGGCATGGGAGTTCTAGGTTTCTTTCTGGGGGTTTCCCTATTTATAAGAATTTTTGGCGTTGGTTTCACGTCAGGGGAAGTCCCGAGGGACCCACGAGCTCATTCGCCACGCCCTAGGGGGCACGCCCCCTGAGCTCGTGGCCCCCCTGGACTTCGTCTAGTCCACCTCTCAGGCTTCGGGGGTCTCTTCTTGTCCATAAAAAATCACCATAAATTTTCAGCCCAATCCGAGAACTTTTATTTCTGCACAAAAATAACACCATGGTAGTTCTGCTGAAAACAGCGTCAGTTCGGGTTAGTTTCATTCAAATCATATAAAAGTGCACCAAAACCATGTAGAACTTAGGTAAATATTGCATGAATACTTCATAAATTATAGATACATTGGAGACGTATCAGCATCCCCAAGCTTAATTCATGCTCGTTCTCGAGTAGGTAAATGATAAAAGAAATAATTTATGAAGTTTGAATGCTAGCATAGTGCATAAGTTTGATCAATGATAATTTCAATCACTTTTCCTAGCATCATAAATAGCAACTCTTTCTCATAAAATTCATCATGATAATGTAGCAATCAATTCACATGTTATGGTTCAAACAATGCATTCTCTTGAAACTTAACAACTTATGTTCTTAGTCACCAAACAATTTCAATGCATCTTATTTTCAACAAAGTCTAAGTAAGAGCTCCACATACTCAATTATCATATAGTCTTCTAGGATTTCTCGTACTCAAAGCATATTTTTAGAAAAAAATAGCATCCATCGAACACAGAGGAAGGTAGGGGCTTAATGTTTCGCCTCCCAACTCATTTATCATGGAGATAATTGTCAACAATAATAATTCATGATCAAATATATTTGACAGGATATATGTGTCTGGATCTTTCCCCACCACATGATGCTTGCCAAGTGAAGAATAATTGAGGTTGAAATAGGAAGTTGACTCAACAAAAATAAAATTGACAGAAAAGTAAAAGATATGCCCTTCGCAGAGGGAAGTAGGGATTTGCTTATGTGCCAGAGCTCATTGCTTAAAACAGAGATGAATACATTTTTAGTGGTGTGCCTTTCCTGTCAACGTTACGACAAAGGATTTCAATATCTTCCATGCTAAACACATTATTGGCGGTTCCCATGCGGAAATGAAAAAGTTTACTCCCCCTCAACCATACAAACACAAGCCATGGCTAGCCGAATTCATGGGTGCCCTCCAAACAATCAACTTTCCAGGGGGGTTTTGTTTTATTATATATATTTTTAATTTTTTTGTTTAACGGGACCGGGCATCCCAATTACCAGCCTCTCTCGTGCAAGGACAAGTGAATAAACACCCATCATGAGAATAACCCGCTTAACATGGAAGATATTGACCACCCCGTCGCTCCATGAGTGGTATGGGCACACAAAACAGATGTTTATTTGAAGATTTTAGAGATGGCACATGCAAATTTACTTAATGCCGCATATAGGTAGATATGGTGGACACTCATGGAAGAAACTTGGCTCAAGGATTTTGGATGCACAAGCAGTATTCCCGCTTAGTACAGAAATTTTTGGCTAGCAAAGATTATAAACAAGCACCACATGTTGGAGGATCCATAACAATATAACTTCTATGCAAATAAACCCAAACATAACTCATTACGTTGTCTTCCTTGTCCAACTTCAACTAATTTTATCAAGTTTGAAAATAATTAATGGGTATTCACAATCATAAAAGATGTCCAAGATAATATATTTGTATGTAAAATTTCTCTTCCATATACTAATCATTCATGAATTGCTTGTATGACCAATATTGTGATTGTCAAACTTCAATAGATTTTACTTTCTAAACCCAATGTGAAAATGCTACTAAGCATATGGAACATATATAATTTCAGATTTATGATATTCAATTCATTCAACAATTTACTCATAGGATATAAGTGAAGCACAAGAGTGAATGACAAACTACTCCAAAAGATATAAGTGAAGATCAATGAGTAGTTAAACAATTAAGTAGCTATGTGAAGACTCTCTCAAAATAAATATTTTAGATCCAAGGATTTTATTCAAATAGCAAACAAAACAAAAAGACGCTCCAAGCAAAACACATATTATGTGATGAATAAAAATATAGCTCCAAGTGAGGTATACCGATAGATTGAAGACAAAAGAGGGGATGCCTTCTGAGGCATCCCCAAGCTTAGATGCTTGAGTCTTCCTTGAATATTACCTTGGGCATCCCCAAGCTTAGGGTCTTTCCACTCCTTATTCTTCTTCCATCGTCATCTCGCCCAAAACTTGAAACTTCAATCACACAAGACTTAACGGAACTCCTGAGATAGGTTACTATGATAAAAATAAATCATCCACTCAGGTACTGTCAAGACAAGATTCATAATTGTTCTTACATAATACCTACTGTTTCTATCATTTCCACAATTTATATCTCACAATATAAGCTATGGAAACACTAAAACAAGCAAACTATGCAATAAAAACAAAATCTGTCAAAAACAGAACAGCATGTAGTGAGCGAATTAAAAAGCACACTTCTGTACCTCCAAAAATTCTGAAAAACTAGGATAACGTAAAAAAATTGTATAGCAGTACTGTGTAAAAAATTCAGAATTTCTCACTGCTACTTGTAGCTTGCGTTGGTATTTTTCCCGAAGAGGAAGGGATGATACAGCACAGTAGAGGTAAGTATTTCCCTCAGTTATGAAACCAAGGTTATCAATCCACTAGGAGAATCACGCAACACCTCATTAGCAGTACCTGCACACAAACAACAAATCCTTGCACCCAACGCAAACGAGGGGTTGTCAATCCCTCGGCGGTAAGTTGCAAGATTAAATTGTATGTGATAGATAGATAGATAGAAACAAAAATACAAAATAAAATAAATAAAGAAAAAGTGCAGCAAAGTATTTTTTAGGGTTTTTAATATATGATTTAGATAGACCCGGGGGGCATAGTTTTCACTAGAGGCTTCTCTCAAGAAAATAGCATACGGTGGGTACACAAATTACTGTTGGGCAATTGATAGAAAAGCAAATAATCATGACGATATCCATGGCAATGATCATGTATATAGGCATCACGTCCGAGACAAGTAGACCGACTCTTGCCTGCATCTACTACTATTACTCCACACATCGACCGCTATCCAGCATGCATCTAGTGTATTAAGTCCATAAAGAACGGAGTAACGCCTTAAGCAAGATGACATGATGTTGTCGGGGTAACGACCATCTATGGGGCCATGCAGCCCCTTGTGGTTCGGCGGGGAAGATCGACGTGCACAAAGAGCATGAACAATGGGACGCGAGGGATTTTACCCAGGTTCGGGCCGCTGAGAAACGTAAAACCCTACTCCTGCCTTTGGTGTATTAGTGGTACGGAAGCACAGTACAAGGAGCGCTTCTCCTCGGCAAGGCGTGGGGAGAGCAGCTACACGAGAGGTGCTTGTGTTTGGAAAGGGGTCCGAATCCTCTAAACTGTTGCCTTGGCCCTCTTTTTATAGCTTAAGGGGTAACCACAGTGGCAAAACAGTAATTACATCGTGACTAGATAGCAAACAGTGCTATCATACCTAACTCTGCCAGTTTAGGACAAAGGCATTAAATGCGCCGTTAGGTGTCATGCGGAGAGGTAGTCCCGGCAAGGTTTCTGCACCGCTTGCCCAGCTACCTCGTATTATCCTGACACGCCTCCTGGACGGGTGTCTTTAGAAGCAAATCTTCTCCCAGTGTGCCGACACGTGTCCGACAAGTCTCACCAACCAGCTTGCGCGGTCGACACCTCACTTGTCAGCGAACACCTGTGCAGTGAGGTGGAGCGCCGGAGGGCTGGTATAAGCTTGCCGGCGCGTAGCTTGTGGGGTCTTCACCTTGCCGGTTTAGCCTTGCCGGCAAAGAACGTCTTCATCTTTGGTACTAGTTGAGTGTCGTGCCTTGAGCTTCTTTTTGGTAGCTTCTTTGGCTGGACTCCGAATCTTGGTCTTGGCAGTTCCTGGCAAGGCCTTGGCCGGCAAGGAGGCTGCTACTGTCTGTGCATAAATCAGGGTATAAAATTCCCATGTTTTATACACCGATAGGAGCCCCCGAGCCTGGGCCATACGCGCGTCTGAAGCGTCGTTGGGCTAGGCCCAAACAATGCACAGACACGCGGCGGGAAACTGTCGTTGTAATTTGAATCGACGGGCGTTCAGCCACGCGTGGCAAGAGACAACTGCCCCATCTGTCCTTATTTCTCCTTTTTCTGCGCTCCTCCATCACGCGCGTCTGCATGCATGCAGGGCAGCAGATTGGTGGAGAAGGGCGGTCGTTGGAGTGGTGCGCTTGGTAATGGGCGCAGAACGCGGGATTGGCGAACTTGGACGGTTGCTGGAGTAATGCGTCCGTCCGCGAGTGCAGAGCACGGGATTGGGGAGGCTGGGTGGCCGCCTGAAGACGGTGAAGAGCCAGCCCCCGCGCTCTCCCTATAAAGAGGAGGGCCGCGGGGATGCGACGCTCATCCACTTCTTCCATCCCATCCTTTCCGCAGCCGCCATCTCCATCTTCTTCTCCCTCCTTCCCCCCGCTTCCGTGATCGTCATGGCAGGGGGAGAGGGCGAGCTCGTGGATCTGCCGCCGCTATGAGGGCCTCTCTTCGGGATCATGCCGGCGCTTCAGCTACGGCCGCGGAGGCCGCCCCCAGCGCTCAGGGAGGAACCGCGGGTCGTGGTCGTGGAAGACGCGGCGCCCGGGGTCGAAGTGGCCATGGCGGTGCGCTTGCTACTCCGTCCCCGGCCATCCAGCCCCCAGCAGAAGACCATACGGAGGACACAGCGCGCGAGTTCGTCATGGAGCTGCGCGACCGGCCACGGAGCCGGCTGCGGCTTCCCCGTCCCTTCGCCAGGGAGATGGAGGGCGTTGACTTGCGCGGCTTGTGGTTGCGCGTTGACGGTTGCTGCAACGGCTTGGTCTGGGTGGCCGTCGAGACTTCCGCCAACGGCATCTTGTACTTCACGCGGGGGTGGAAGTCCTTCGTCCGTGCTCGCTGCCTGGGGCGGGGACATCTCCTCCACTTCAGGTTGGATGGACCCGACACGCTCGTCGTGAAGCTCTTCGGGGCTTCAGGCGCTTGTCTGGAGTGCTGTGCGGAAAGCTCGAGTGACTCCGACACCGCTTCCTCCAGCGAGACCGAGGACGATGACGATGACGGCGGCGCTCCAGGCGTGAAGGTCGAGGACGACGGCTCCGACTCCTTCGTCTCGTATTGATCGCCGGCAGCACCATCATCTGGTCTTCTGGCAACGAGCCATCCTAGGCGCCCATTTTGCCCTCGCGTCGCTCTTGAGATAAACCCTGGCAAAGGGCCAAGGAAAATGTAATCGATCTCTTTCTTAATGAAAATCTCATTGTTGTCGGGTTTAGACAAATGCATGTTGTTTCCCTCGTTTTATTTTGCCTTTGAACGATTGGATCCCTACGCTGTTCGGAATCTTGCCGGCGCGCACGCTTGCCGCGAGCTCTTTGAGGAACGGGTCCTTAGCAGCCTGCTGGAAACGCCGCCGCTGGCAAGCTTGCCGGATCGTGTACTTGCCGCAAGCGCTTTGAGGAATAGGTCCTTAGCAGCCTGCCGGAAGTACCGAGGCTGGCAAGTTTTCCTTAGCCGTTTTCACTGCAGCTACTTAAATTGTCGAGCGGACTCGAAACAAAATAAGAGCGCGAATGATTGCAACAAGGTTCCCTTGCGTGCAGGTTTCTCATACAAAGTGCAAAATCGTTCAAGGGAGAACGCGATTGTAATTAAGGAAAAAATTTCAAAGTTTTGCAACTTAGCTTTTCCCTGCGTCGTTTCTCTCGCTGCGTGAAATGATCACTTGAACGTCATTAAAAATGGTACCCATCTCCACTCCCCCCGGGAAACTTGCTCGCGAGGGATCCTTCTTATCCTTTTAAGAAAAAGAAAGAAGAGAAAAGAGCGGTTGAGGAACCTTGACGGTCCGCTAGTCATTTCATACAAACTAAAGTGTAAATCACAACATCACACGCACGGACACATAAATGGATATGTACGAGGAGTTGCGAAACACTTAGCTTTATTACGCACAGGGTCTGTGCCTGGCTTTGTACAAAGGGTTACATGTCTTGCCGACAAGGCTTGTACAAAAGAGGTTGCCGGGAGATGTCCCGGCAACTACGCCTCACGGGTAGAACTTGCGAAGATGCTCGATATTCCATGAGTTTTGCACTGGGGTGCCATCTTCGGTCTCCAGCTGGACTGCGCCAGGCCTGGTGACTCGTACTACCCGGTAAGGGCCTTCCCACTTTGGCGTCAACTTGTTTGATCCTCTGGCGGACTGAGCGTGCCGAAGAACAAGGTCGCCTTCCTCAAGGCTTCGGGCGTGCACTTTGCGGCTATGGTAGCGGCGCAAGGCTTGCTGGTAGCGTGCAGCTCGCACAGCTGCCCGAAGACAATCTTCCTCAAGGAGCAACGCGTTGTCTTACCGCAGCTGCTCTTGCTCAGCTTCATCGTAAGCGAGCACTCGAGGTGACCCGTATATGAGTTCCGTGGGGAGCACCGCTTTTGCACCATAGATTAGGGAGAAGGGTGTCTGGCCGGTAGCTCGATTTGGTGTCGTCCTGAGTGACCAAAGAACCGCCGGCAAGTCATCAACCCAGCGCTTTCCGCACTTGCGCAGCTTGTCGAAAGTTCTTGTCTTGAGACCATGCAACACTTCAGCATTCATCCTTTCCGCTTGGCCGTTGCTTCTCGGGTGAGCGACGGACGCAAAACAGATTTTGCTGCCAAGGTCTTGGATATATTTCATGAAGGTGCGGCTCGTGAATTGCGTGTTGTTGTCGGTGATGATCCTGTTAGGAACCCTGAAATGTAAAACTAATCATTTAAAGAACTTGACGGCTGATTGTGCTGTCACCTTTCTCACTGGCTCCACTTCAGGCCACTTTGTGAACTTGTCGATGGCGACGTACAAGAACTCAAAGCCCTCGGCAGCTCGGGGGAAGGGACCCAAGATATCGAGCCCCCAGACCGAAAAGGGCCAGGAGAGAGGGATTGTTTGGAGAGCTTGGGCTGGTTGATGTATATTCTTTGAATGGAACTGGCATGCTTCACATCTGGTTACTAGCGCAGTTGCATCCTGGAGGGCAGTGGGCCAATAGAAGCCTTGCCGGAAAGCTTTGCCGGCGAGTGCTCTTGATCCTATGTGAGAACCACATATGCCTCCATGTATCTCTGCCAACAGCTCTAGTCCGTCTTCCCGGCAGATACACTTCAATTTCACACCGTTCGGTCATTTCCTGTACAGGATGTTATCCACAAACTGATACATACTTGACTGACGGGCTACTTTCTCCGCTTCTCCTTGCTCATCGGGAAGCTCTCCTGTTTCAAGGAAACGGACTATCTGCCGCGCCCACGTCGGAGCCTGCGGCTCGACGACAAGGACTAAAGGCATTTCTTCGGCTACAGGAGCGCTTGCTTCTGCGGCAAGAACCTGAGGTTCTACGCTCATCGGCTGCTCACCGGCAACCGTGTCGTTGTTCCCGGCAACGTCCTTGCCGGTGGCTTCCGGGAGCTCTGCCGGAAAGTATTTGCTGGTACTTAACTTCCTTCTCTTGCTGGCCTGCGTCGATGGGGCGACCGTTGGTTGATTCAAATGGAGCACAAAAGTCCCTGGTTCCACGGGAAGCTTCTGAGCGGCACACTTTGACAGGCCATCAGCAATGCTGTTTTCCGCACGAGGGATGTGCTCTGTTTGCAACCCGTCAAAGTGTTCTTCAATTTCCTCACTTCTTCCACATACGCCTCCATCAAAGGGCTCTGATAATCTTTGTTCACTTGCTTTACAACAAGCTGCGAGTCGCCGCGGATGATCAATTTTTTGATTCCAAGGTCTACCGCGATCCTGAGACTGGCAAGGAGTCCTTCGTACTCAGCAGTGTTGTTCGTAGCTTGCTCCCTGGGTAAGTGCATTTGGACCACGTACTTGAGGTGCTCCCCGGTGGGTGCGATAAGCAGCACTCCGGCACCGACGCCTTGCAGCGAGAAGGCACCATCAAAGTACATAATCCATTCTTTTGCTGTTTCTTTGCCGGGGAGAGCCATTTCTTGAACCTCTTCGTCCTGTGTTGGTGTCCATTCAGCAATGAACTCTGCCAAGGCTCTGCTCTAGATAGTTGAAGTGCTTTCAAACTTGAGTGCAAAGCTTGACAATTCCAACGCCCACTCCACTATCCTGCCGGTTGCCTCTGGATTTCTCAAGATGCGTTGCAACGGAAAGCGAGTGACGACGGTAATCTCGTGTGCTTGGAAGTAGTGGCGCAACTTTCTTGAGGCCATAAGAAGGCCGAAAAGCAATTTCTGCACCCCCGAATATCTTGACCTAGCCCCTTGCAGGAGGGAACTAACAAAATAAATAGGCCGCTGCACCACTTTCTTCTTTGGCACCACTTGCTGATCAGCTTCATTTGCTTGCGCTGTATTCGTCTCGTCGACGTCAGACCCTGCCGGAGAAGATTCCGGTTTGTCGTTGGATGGGCTTGCCGTGGTTGCTTTCTCGTCATCGATTTCCCTCTGCGCCACTAATGTAGCACTAGCTACTTGATTCGTTGCCGCTACGTATAGCAGCAACGGCTCTTGTGGTCTAGGCGCAACTAGTGTTGGCGCAGAGGAGAGGTACCTTTTCAAGTCTTGCAGCGCGGCCTCCGCTTCCGGAGTCCATTTCATTGGTCCTGCCTTTTTCAAAACCTTGAAAAATGGCAAGGCGCGCTCGGCAGATCTTGAAATGAACCTACTCAAAGCAGCAACACAACCGGCAAGACGCCGCACATCCTTGACGCTTTTCGGTGCTTGAATCTACTCAATTGCCTTGATCTTGTCGGGATTTGCTTCAATTCCCTGCTGAGATACAAAGAACCCGAGAAGCTTGCCGGACGGGACGCCAAACACACACTTCTCGGGGTTGAGCTTCAGATTAATCTTGCGCAAGTTTGCAAATGTCTCTTCCAAGTCTTGAATGAGGGTTGAATTGTCCTTGGTTTTGACCACTATGTCATCCATGTAGGCTTCTACATTCCTATGCAGCTGGGGCCCAAAACCAATCTGGACTGCTCTTGCAAACGTAGAACCGGCACTCTTTAATCCGAAAGGCATATGCACGAAGCAGTATGTGCCACATGGAGTAATGAATGCGGTTTTCTCCTCGTCCTCCTTGGCCATGAATATCTGATGGTATCCAGAGTATGCATCAAGGAAGGAGAGCAGATCACAGCCAGAGGTGGAGTCCACAATCTGATCGATGCGCGGCAATGGGAAAGGATCTTTTGGACAAGCTTTGTTGATATCAGTGTAGTCAATACAAAGTCTCCACTTCCCGTTTGCTTTGCGCACCACCACTGGATTTGCCAACCATGTGGGATGTAACACTCCTCTGACCAGGCCTGCCGCTTCGAGTTTCTTAATTTCTTCGGCAATGAACTGTTGCCGCTCCAAAACTTGCTTCTGGACTTTCTGTTTGATGGGCCGAGCGTGGGGACAGACGGCAAGGTGGTGCTCAATTACCTTCCTGGGAACGCCGGGGATGTCAGACGGTCGCCATGCAAACACATCGACATTTTCCCGCAGGAAGGCAACGAGCCTGCTTTCCTATTTGCTGTCAAGGGTGGCGCTGATAGTGAAGGTACCGTCAGCGCCGCCCTCCTTTGCCGGCACCTTCTTGGTCGCCGGTGCAGGGGCTTTGGATCTCTTACCGGCAGAGCACTCCGGCAAGTCTTCAACGGGTGCGCAGCACTCCGAAGAGGTGCGCTTCCCGGAACCCTTGCTAGAGGTCTTGCCGGAGTTCTTATTTTCCTTCTTCTTGGCGGGAGCTTGCGCCTTGGCGGCTTCAGCTGCAACCGCATCTCTGTACATCTTGTCAACGCAAATGACTGCATCTTTCTTATCGGAGTTGATGGAAATGATACCCATCGGCCCTGGCATCTTCAATGTGTTGTAAGCATAGTGGGATGCTGCCATGAATTTTGCCAAAGCCGGGCGGCCAAGAATTCCATTGTATGGCAAGGGGGTCTTGACGACGTCAAAGACAATCGTTTCCGTCCTATAGTTCAGTTCCTCGCCAAACGTTACCGGCAAAGTAATCTTCCCCTTGGGCTGGCTCCTTCCCAGGTTCACTCCCTGAAACGTGCCCGTTCTCTCGAGTTCCTCGTCGGGGATCTGCAGCCTCTTGATAACTTCCGGAGAGATCAGGTTCAGACCGGCCCCACCATCAACTAACATCTTCGTTACCTGGAGGTTGCGAATTGTTGGTGAGACCAACAACGGCAAACACCCGACCGCAGTTATGCGATCAGGGTGGTCCTCAGCATCGAAGATGATAGGCGTGTGTGACCATTTGAGTGGCTTTTGAGAGCTCATTGCCAGCTCTGCTGCGTTAACTTCACGAGCCCACTGTTTAAGTTGGCGGTGAGAGAAGTGCAAGGATGCGCCTCCGTCAACGCACATGACGTCGGTTGCCTTCTGGAATTCTTGTTCGCTGGTCTCATCGTCAATCCTCTTCTTCCTCACTTCCATCATCTCCGTCTTTCTTCTCACGGCCTCTAGCAGGCCTTTCTTTCTGCTGTTTGGCTTTGCCGCGGCGGCCTCCTTGACCACCGCGGCCCTTTTTACCGGACACAGCGGCACCATCTTGGCCCTTTTCCTTGTCGCGCTTCTCATATTCAGCATTCTGTCTCTCGACAAGGTGCTCGACTTGTCGGCACTCTTGGAGATCATGGCCCTTGGTGCGGTGAATCTTGCAGTATGGCCCATCTGACTTGCCGGCCTTCTCGTTAGCCGCCGCCTCATGGCAAGCCGCGCATACAGCAGCCTCCTTGCCGGAGTTCTCAGTTTTGGCTTTCTTGGCGGACTCGGAGTTGCCGGAGCCTTCGACAGCCATAACAGTTTTGCCTTTGCGCTTCCTGTTGCGCTTTCGTCCTTTCTTCCTTGGGGTGGCAGCATCATCGTCCTCAGAATCTACTTCAGCGCCAGCGTCCTCCCCGGGAAGCCTTCTTCCTTCTTCAGCACGTGCACACTTATCCGCCAACGTATAGAGCTCGTTGACGGTCTTGGGCAACCTAACATTCATTTTCTCCCGCATCCTCCGATTGCGCACATTCGTGTGAAAGGCGGCAATCACGGCCGCGGGGTGCACGTCTGGAATGTTGCGGTGCACACGGTTGAACCTCTGGATGTACTTGCGTAAGGTTTCACCATCTCTTTGCGGGATCACCTGCAGATCACTGGGCTGTCCAGGAGCCTTGTGGCCTCCGGTAAAGGCACCAACGAACTCGTTGCAGAGGTCTGACCATGAAGAGATGGAGTTCTCCGGCAAGTTCATCAGCCAAGACCTCACGTTGGGTTTCAGTACCAACGGAAAGTAGTTGGCGAGGATTTTCTCATCTCTTCCTCCGGCAGCTTGTACGGCAATCGTATAGATGCCCAGAAACTCTGTCGGGTTCAGCTTGCCATCATATTTCTCTGGCACTTCCGGTTTGAAGGCTCGAACGGACGGCCATCGAACTTGCCGCAGCTCACGAGTGAAGGCAGGACACCCAACCTTGTAAGGTAGGTATCCGCCAACCCCTGGCGCAGGCTCATCAACGATGGGGCCATTACGCGCGTCGGATTGTCGGCGCGCCTCGCGGTACGGTTCGATGGTGGTGCGGGCGTCTTTGGCCGCCTGTCTCGCAGCACTTGCCGCTGATCTTGCCGTGCTCGTGGATCCGAAGACACGATCGACATCTCATCGGGTCCAAAAGACTGTTGGGCTTGTCGCGGCTATTGGCGTTGCTGCTGTTGAGGTTGTTGTCGCGGCGGCGACTGCACCGTTAGTGTAGTTCCATCAGCGCGGCCACCAGCTGGAGATGTCGGCGCCGATTGCGGACGCCGTGAGTGTTCCGCTTGCTGCGATTTACTGGCTTCGGCAAATCCGATCAAGCTCTGGATGGTGGCTCTCCACTCATCCATCTTCTCTGCTGTCGGAGGGAAGTTTAGCAGCATCTAAGCTCGCGCCATTGCTTCTGCCGCTGTGCCTGGCATGGCCGGGAGCGAAGAGTGCGACGTCGCTCTACTCCTGGCAGAGCCAGTAGGAGCGCCATCGCGGTTTTGCTATCGTGGCACATGATCAGCAGCAGGTTGCCGTGGCAGAGGCGGTGCCTGAGGACCTGGGATCTGGTCCACAGGTGTCTTGCCGTGGGGTCGCCGCTGCCCGGAGTCGTTGGCGCCGCTTGGGGCTGTACCGCGCCCATTGTGTGGGGGGCGCGGCGTCTGTCCTGAAGCAGCGTCCTTGGATGTCGCCGCAGCAGGGTCTCGGCCCGCGCCAGCCCGGGCGTTGCTACTATGGTGGCTGCGTTTGCCGTCGCGGCGGGGAGGAGGAGGAGGAAGACGTCCGTCCGCTCCGCCTGCGCCGTCGCAGTTCTGTTCGCCATAGGACCGAGGAGGTCGACCGGCTCCGTCGTGCTCGTCCCTTGCACCAACCGCGGTGGGCGTAACGACCGCGCCGCCTGCGCTGGTCGCGCCGACCGCGGTACCCGCGCCGCCCGCATTGGTTGCGTCGCCTGCGCCGCCTGCGGACGCGCGCGAGGTGGCCGTCATCATGATGCCCTTCTTCTTGGGCGCCATCGACGACGAGAAAGACGGTGATGAAGTTGATGATGAAGATGAAGAAGACGCGTGGTCCACTGATCAAGGTTCGCACAGTGCTCCCTCCCCTACCTGGCGCGCCAAAGATGTCGGGGTAACGACCATCTATGGGGCCATGCAGCCCCTTGTGGTTCGGCGGGGAAGATCGACGTGCACAAAGAGCATGAACAATGGGACGCGAGGGATTTTACCCAGGTTCGGGCCGCTAAGAAGCGTAAAACCCTACTCCTGCCTTTGGTGTGTTAGTGGTACGGAAGCACAGTACAAGGAGCGCTTCTCCTCGGCAAGGCGTGGTGAGAGCAGCTACACGAGAGGTGCTTGTGTTTGGAAAGGGGTCCGAATCCTCTAAACTGTTGCCTTGGCCCTCCTTTTATAGCTTAAGGGGTAACCACAGTGGCAAAACAGTAATTACATCGTGACTAGATAGCAAACAGTGCTATCATACCTAACTCTGCCAGTTTAGGACAAAGGCATTAAATGCGCCGTTAGGTGTCATGCGGAGAGGTAGTCCTGACAAGGTTTATGCACCGCTTGCCCACCTACCTCGTATTATCCTGACACGCCTCCTGGACGGGTGTCTTTAGAAGAAAATCTTCTCCCAGTGTGCCGACACGTGTCCGACAAGTCTCACAAACCAGCCTGCGCGGTCGACACCTCACTTGTTAGCGAACACCTGTGCAGCGAGGTGGAGCGCCGGAGGGCTGGTATAAGCTTGCCGGCGCGTAGCTTGCCGGGTCTTCACCTTGCCAGCAAAGAACGTCTTCATCTTTGGTACTAGTTGAGTGTCGTGCCTTGAGCTTCTTTTTGGTAGCTTCTTTGGCTGGACTCCAAATCTTGGTCTTGGCAGTTCCCGGCAAGGCCTTGGCCGGCAAGGAGGCTGCTACTGTCTGTGCATAAGTCAGGGTATAAAATGCCCATGTTTTATACACCGACATAGACAAAGTAAACTCACGCATGAATAAACCCCATCTTTTTACCCTTAATAGCAACGATACATACCTGTCATGTCCCTTTCTGTCACTGGGATTGAGCACCGCAAGATCGAACCCATTACAAAGCACCTCTTCCCATGGCGAGATAAATCAATCTAGTTGGCCAAACCAAATCAATAGATCGGAGAAGAAATACGAAGCTATAATAATCATGCATAAAAGAGATCAGAGAAGACTCAAATAATATTCATGGATAATTTGATCATAAACTCACAATTCATCGGATCCCAACAAACACACCGCAAAAAGTGATTACAGCGGATAGAACTCCAAGGACATCGAGGAGAACATTGTATTGAAGATCAAAAAGAGAGAAGAAGCCATCTAGCTACTAACTATGGACCCGAAGGTCTGTTGTAAACTACTCACGCATCATCGGAAGGGCAGTAAGGTTGATGTAGAGCCCCTCTGTGATCGATCCCCCCTCCGGCGGAGTGCCGGAAAAGGCCCCTAGATGGGATCTCTCGAGAACAGAAACTTGTGGCGGTGGAAAAAGTATTTCGTGGACTCCTCTGTTGGTTTCCCGATTTTTGGGAATTTATAGTGGTGGAATTAGATCAAAAGAGGCAGAGGTGGGCCCACGAGGCACCAGGGCGCGCCTGCCCCCCCCCCCAGGCACGCCCTGGTGGCTCGTGGCCACCTCCTGGGGCTTCTGGCCTTCTCCCAAAGCTTCTAGTGTTGGTTATGTCCAGAAAAAAATCTCCAAAAAGTTTCATGGCATTTGGACTTCGTTTGGTATTGATATTCTGTAAAACCAAAAACAGGCAGAAAACAGCAACTGGCACTGGGCACTAAATTAATAGGTTAGTCCCAAAAAATGATATATAATTGTTGTAAATGTATATAAAAACATCCAAGATTGATAATATAACAGCATGGAACAATAAAAAATTATAGATACATTGGAGACGTATCAGCATCCCCAAGCTTAATTCCTGCTCGTCCTCGAGTAGGTAAATGATAAAAACAAATTTTTGATGTGGAATGCTGCCTATCATATTCATCATATTCTTTTTCTTTTATAGCATGGACATTGAACTTGAATGATTCAAAGCAATAGTCTATAATTTGACATGAAGATATAAATACTCAAGCATACTAACAAGCAACCATGCTTTTCAAAATATCAACGCTAAAGAAAGTTATCCCTAGCCCATTATGCTCAATCATTGATCCATTCATGAAACACATTCCATATTAGCTACATACAATGCACAAGTATGACAATAGTGCTCTCTAGTTGGTGCTTTATAAGAGAAGATGGAGACTCAAATAAAAATAAAAATTGCATAAAAGTAAATAGATAGGCCCTTCGCAGAGGGAAGCAGAGATTTGCTAATGTGCCAGAGCTCAAGGCTTAAATTAGAGAGATAGAAATTTTTGAGAGGCATGATTTTCCTGTCAACGAAAACGACCGAGAATTCCCAATATTTTCCATGCTAGACACATCATAGGCGGTTCCCAAACAGAAAGTAAAGTTTATTTCCTTTCCACCATTCTTTCACAATCCATGGCTAGCCGTATCCACGGGTGCCCTCCATACCATCACTTTCCAAGAAATTTTGTTGTTATTAATTTTTGATTCATTGTGGGACTGGGCATCCCTATTACCAGCCACTCTCTCGTGCAATGACAAGTGAATAAACACTCATCATGAGAATAACACACCTAGCATGGAAAATAATGGCCACCCCCTGCCGCTTCATGAGTGGTACGGGCACACAAAACAGAATATTATTTTGAAAATTAGAGTTGGCACATGCAAATTTACTTGGAACGGCATGTAAATACCGCATATAGGTAGATATAGTGGACTCATTTGGCACAACTTGGGTTTAAGGATTTTGGATGCACAAGCAGTATTTCCGCTTAGTACAAATGAAGGCTAGCAAATAGATTGAGAAGCAACCAACCAAAAAATGAAAATGGTCATAAACATGCATTGAACATAACTAACACCGAATAATGCATCATAAGTAGGATATAATTTCTTTGCATAACTATTGACTTGATGTGCATGCATAGGGAATAACAAACCTTAACACTAATATTCTTACTAAATCACAATTATTCACTAACATGACTCACATATCATCATCTCCATATCACAAAACTATTGCAAGGAATCACACTTATCATATCCAATGATCTATATGAAAGTTTTTATTATATCCCTCTTGAATATTCATCACTTTGGGACCAAATTCATATCTTGTGCAAATTACCATTGCTATCATCAACTCTCAAAAAGATATAAGTGAAGCATGAGAGTGCAAATATTTCTTCAAAATTTCAATCTTATCAACTCTCAAAATAATATAAGTGAAGCATGAGAGTTTATTTCTTCAAAATTTAGCCACCACCGTGCTCAAAAAGATTTAAGTGAAGCACTAGAGCAACTGCCTAGCTCAAAAAATTTAAGTGAAGCACATAGAGTATTCTAACAAATTATGATGAACGTGCGGCTCTCTCAAAATAGGTGTGTTCAGCAAGGATGATTGTGATAAACTAAAAATCAAACAAAGCAAAGACTCATATAATACAAGACGCTCCAAGTAAAACACATATCATGTGACGAATAAAAATATAGCTCCAAGTAAAATTACCGATGGTTGGTAGAAGAAAGAGGGGATGCCCCCTTCCGGGGCATCCCCAAGCTTAGATGCTTGAGTCTTCCTTGAATATTACCTTGGGGTGCCTTGGGCATCCCCAAGCTTAGGCTCTTGCCACTCCTTATTCCTTCATCCATCATGATCTCACCCAAAACTTGAAAACTTCAATCACACAAAACTCAACAAAACCTTCATGAGATCCGTTAGTATAACAAAATAAACCACTATTTAAGTACTGTTGCAAACCCATTCATATTTTATTTTTGCATTATACCTACTGTATTCTAACTTCTCCATGGCTTATACCCCCCGATACAATCCATAGTTTCATCAAAACAAGCAAGTAGTGCATCAAAAACAGAACAGTCTGTAGCAATCTATTTAGAAGCCATACTTCTGTAACTCCACAAATTCTGAAAAATTAGGACAACGTGGGAAATTCATATACCAATACTGTGTAAAAATTTCAGATTTTTCTGATGCTCCAGTACAGAACCAAAATTCCAGCACTGGACACAAAACTTTCTGTTTTCCAAACAGCATCAATTATACTATCTTCCAAATCATCCTAAAGGCTTTACTTGGCACAAACACTAATTAAAAACACAAAAACACAATCATAACAGTAGCATAATTGTGAAAACACACAATAACAGAAACAAAAGGTAAAAATTTATTTTATTCATTGGGTTGCCTCCCAATAAGCGCTATTGTTTTATGCCCTTAGCTAGGCATAATGCATAGTTTCAAGTATTGTCATCTTTCAAGTTGATTCCATAAGTGGCCCTCATAATGGATTCATATGATGCTTTAATTTTCTTCCTAGGGAAATGTTCCATACCCTTTTTTAATGGAAATTTAAATTTTATATTCCCTTCTTTCATGTCAATAACATCATCTATGGTTCGTAAGAACGGTCTACCAAGTATTATGGGGCAAGAAGAATTGCATTCAATGTCAAGTACAATAAAATCAACGGGCACATAGTTCCTATTTGCAAGAATAAGAACATCATTAATTCTACCCAAAGGCTTTTTAATAGTGGAATCCGCCAAGTGCAAATTAAGAGAACATTCATCTATATTGGTAAAACCTAGTACATCACATAGAGATTTTGGAATTGTGGAAACGCTAGCACCTAAATCACATAAAGCATTGCACTCATAATTTTTAATTTTAACTTTAATGGTGGGTTCCCATTCATCATATAATTTTATAGGAATTGAAATTTCTAGTTCTAGCCTTTCTTCTAACGCTTTCATCATTGCTTCTAGGATGTGTTTAGTAAAAGCCTTGTTTTGCTCATAAGCGTTGGGTGAATTTAACATGGATTGTAACAAAGAAATGCACTCAATCAAGGAACAATTATCATAATTAAAATCTTTGTAATCCAAGAGAGTGGGCACATCGCTAGTTAAAGTTTTTACCTCTCCAAACCCACTTTTAGTAATTTTCTTATCAAGATTTTCACCCTCCGAATTATGGGGACACTCTTTAGCTAAAGTTGACTCTTCTTCAGTCCCCTTTTCATCAAGTTTAATTTTGCTAAACAAAGAATCAATAGATGAAACACCAATCATTTTAATATCATCATCATTACTACGATAGAAACCGGGAGGAATCGCTTTTTCTAAAAATTCTCGTTAAGCTTTTAGCATGGCGGTTCTTTTCTTACTCTCATCCATGGAGACATATAAAGCTTTAATTGACTCATTAATATCAATTTTGGGTGGCATAATTTTAGTCTTAAGATTTTCCACGTCATGAATAATTCTATCAATGCTCCTAGACATATCATCAAGTTTACTCAATTTTTCTTCTATCGTAGTGTTGAAAACTTTTTGAGCATTAATAAATTCTTTAATATTACTTTCAAGATCAGAGGGCATCCTATTATTATTATTATAAGGAATACCATAGGAATTGCCATAATTATTAGAGGAATTTCCAGGGAACGGCCTAGCATTGAAATTACCTCTATAAGCATTATTATTAAAATTGTTTCGCAAGACAAAATTCACATCTACGGGAACATTATTTTGCTCAATCAAAGTGTACAAAGGCACATCTTTAGGATCAATAGGAGCATTTTTTGCTAGCAACCAATTTCATAAGCGCATCAACTTTATCACTCAAAGTATTAATTTCTTCAACAAAATTCACTTTTTTACTAGTAGGAACTCTTTCAGTATGCCATTGTGAATAGTTTGCCATAATATTATCAAGCAATTTAGTAGCTTCTCCCAAAGTAATTTCCATAAAAGTACCACCCGCGGCGGAATATAAAAGATTTCTAGAGACAACATTTAATCCCGCATAAATTTTTTGTATGATCATCCATAAATTTAAACCATGAGTAGGGCAATTTCTTATCATTAATTTCATCATTTCCCAAGATTGGGCAACATGTTCATGATCAAGTTGCTTAAAATTCATAATTTGATTTCTAAGTGAAATAATTTTCGCGGGAGGAAAATACTTAGTAATAAAAGCATCTTTACACCTATCCCAAGAATCGATACTATTTCGTGGTAAAGATGAAAACCAAATTTTTGCACGATCCCGCAATAAGAATGGGAATGATTTTAATTTCACAATATCATTATCCACACCTTTTTTGTTTTGCATATCACACTATTCTACAAAAGTGTTTAGATGGGATGCAGCATCTTCATTAGGACTACCAGAAAATTGTTCTTTCATAACAAGATTTAGCAAAGCGGCATTAATATCACAAGTCTCTGCACTAGCGGCGGGAGGAGAAATTGGAGGACTAATAAAATCATTATTATTAGTATTAGAAAAATCACACAATTTTGTATTTTCTTGAGACATCGTGGCTACGCAAACAAGATAACAAGCAAGCAAACAAGAAAAAGGCAAACGGAAAATATTTTTGTATTTTTGTAAAAAAACTTTTTAGAAGTGGGGAAGATGAAAACGAGAGGCAAATAAAATAAATGCAAGGAGATGAGAGTTTATGCAAAGGTACTTGATAGATGTTGATGATGTCTCCCCGGCAACGGCGCCAGAAATTCTTCCTGCTACTTGTAGCTTGCGTTGGTATTTTCCCCGAAGAGGAAGGGATGATGCAACACAGTAGAGGTAAGTATTTCCCTCAGTTATGAAACCAAGGTTATCAATCCAGTAGGAGAATCACGCAACACCTCGTTAGCAGTACCTGCACACAAACAACAAATCCTTGCACCCAACGCAAACGAGGGGTTGTCAATCCCTCGGCGATAAGTTGCAAGATTAAATTGTATGTGATAGATAGATAGATTGAAACAAAAATACAAAATAAAATAAATAAAGAAAAAGTGCAGCAAAGTATTTTTAGGGTTTTTAATATATGATTTAGATAGACCCGGGGGCCATAGTTTTCACTAGAGGCTTCTCTCAAGAAAATAGCATACAGTGGGTAGACAAATTACTGTTGGGCAATTGATAGAAAAGCAAATAATCATGACGATATCCAAGGCAATGATCATGTATATAGGCTGTGACACCCTGGTTTTTGGCAACTTTTTCTTTTCAAAATCTTTCTGGCTTTATTTGCAATTTGGTTGGATTTTGAACCTTTTCAGTTGACTTTGGACTTATGAATTCCTCTGATTGATCCAAAGCCCTCAGCATCTCGCCATAATCTTGTCACTTACCTTCTGGATCAATTTCCAATTCCCCATCTTTCCCAAATATTCATTTTCTTCCTTTGGGAGAATCTGTCATCACTATGGGTTACAAAGCAACCTATAGTTCTGGTGATCAAAAAAATCCCAAACTAATCCCAGACCTTCTTGTCATCATCTACTCCCACAATCTTCAAAAACATTTCATGGTCGAGTATAAAATTTTGTCCAGAAAACTCCAGTTGCTCTCTGGACAGTACTGGTCATTTGTGAAGGAGCTCATATTTTCCCAACTCAGTTAATTCCCAGAAAATTCCCTGAGCTTCTAGGGAACCTATCTTTCCACAATATCCAAAAATATCATCTTTTCCAGTACAAATTTTCATCACCAATATTCTGCCAAGTTTCTGTCCAATTGGAACCTCTGTAAAGGAAGTACCAGCTAGAGGTATCCAATTGATCTGAAATTTTTATGGCATCTTCTCCTCACCAAATAACCCTGCCACACCAAAACTCAGCTCCAGAAGATCAACCAGATGAGTGCTACAAGCTCATCTAGGTTTCTAGTTCAGTACAGCAGTTGTACATGAACTACCCTCAAATCTTGATGAAACTTTCTCAAACTTGGCCAGATTGGAGTCCTTCCAACATAGATCACCCCAGACATCTCCATTGGCTCCATCTCCAGCTCACCTCTTCTCTAGATCCCTCTCAATTTTGCTGTCAGAAACTGTAGCTAAAGCTACACTTCACAGCAGAGTGAACCTAGCCAAACCAAGCATGCATAGGAACTAAGTGATCAAAAGAGAACACCCCAGACATGGTGCGCTGGACTTGGACGGCCTCGAGACATCACTTCTCGTGGTGAGCACAGTACTGGCATGCCAGTATGCGTGCTCTGCACCTCGCCGATGACGGCCGAGGTCGTTCCAGAGACCTCGTGCTGCCATTTGATGTCCTGGGGTGCCGACTTCGCCTCTGCCATCCATGTAACCCTCTCCCGATCCTTCTCCTCGCCGGAATCGCCCTCGACGTCCGCCACGGCACCCGGGCACTGTGCCGCCCGTGGCTGCACTGTGACCCGCGGCGCGTCTTCTTCCTCCGCTAGCTTCCACCGCTGCATTTACTCCTCCCTGCCCTCTCCCGTCTCGTCGCCCATGCCCGGCCAGCCAGCAAGGCGTCCTCGCGTCGGCAACGTGTTCCGAGTCCCGGCCGTTCCAGAGAGCTCGCCCGAGCTCCTCCCCCTGCTATAAATAGCCCTCCCCGGCCTCTCCCGAGCTCCTCAACTCACTCCTACACCTCTCAATCGCCCTCCCGAGCAGCGAGCCACGGCCGAGAGGCCCTCTGGCCTCGAACCTCGCCGGAGATCCGCCGCCACCCGAGTTCTATCGCCTCGCCATTCCACTCCTTCCTGGACTCCATCGACTCCACCATTGAGCTCAGCTTACTCCACTGATCACGCCCAGCCCCTTGCCCGGTCGAATTGCTGTCGGAACCGCCGTCTCCGACGACACCCGAGCGCCACCGCCGCCGGAGAGGAAGGGGACGATGTCGTCCGGCCACCGTTCGCCAACCCATGGGTACGTGCATGTTCATCTCGAAGCGCTCGTTCGATTCCGGCAGTCGCCGGACCTCGCCGCCGTCCGCATCGCCGGCGAGCGTCGCCGGAACCCCGCCGCTCTCTGTTTCCCTCCTCCCCTCCTTCTAAACCCGACAGCGGGGCCCGCTCGTCAGCGACCCAGCCGCGCGCGCCGAAGCGGTAAGTGGAGGCGCCCGGGGCAGAGTACGCCTTCGACGTGGCCTCTGCTGGGTTTTTTTTCTATTTTCTATTAATTCCAGAGTTGACCAGGAACTTTGACCCTTAATAACTTTTTATCCATAAGTCCAAATCAATTGATTCTTTTTGTATCTGGTTTGTCTTGAGCTCCTCTATTTTCTAGCAAATTTTGGTATTTTTCTCTTGCCCATAGAATTTCTGGTGAACAGAACAGTAGTATGTGACATTTTCAATTGCATTTTTTAAAATATTTTCAGAGGGAAATACTTTTGGATTTGAAGCCCAGGAGTTGTGGACAACCCAACAGAGCAAGGCAAGCCATGTCATCCATTGCATGAAGCATTTCAATAGTGTTGGTTACTTAATTGAATTTCATGCATTATTTTTAATATGTGATAATTTTTAGTAAAGTATTTCAATGCCTAGCTACTGCCATGTTCAGTTAATTATGTTGAATATCCATACTGGTTAAATTCTTGACAACACTAAACTTAGTTGGTTGATCAAGAGCCACCTACCCGGACTTTTCCGTGCAGCCACATTTGCCGGTACGGGACGGCCTTGACTTGGTCTGGCTTTGTGCTCTTTTATCGGTACCACCAAACTAGGGAGGGTTATGCGTGCGTGCTGCCCTGATCAGGTAGACGACGATAATCCTGTGAGCCCAGTTGAGTTATTTTGCCAGCGTCCCTGTTTGGGACAGTTAGTGGCCACGACGGTGGCAGGTGTCACGGGGTGACACAGGGGCCACCCAGGACATGACCCTGGGAGGGTATGATTGTCGGTGGTACGATAGAGGGGTCACGGGTCAGGCAGGTTTCGTTGGAGCACCACCGGTCCACCCGAATGGGATCACGAGGCCAGGTACTCCATAGTGTGGGTAAAGTGCGCAACCTCTGCAGAGTGTAAAACCTATTCGAATAGCCGCGTCCACGGTATTGGACAGTCCGTTTAGGCCTCTCTAGGATGGTCAACCGTGATAATGATAATAATGATGGAAGAACTTGTCTTATGTTCGGAAGTGCTCTGTGGATTGTGAGCATTCCGAGGGTTGTGGGACAACCCAGATGAGAGTAAGTTGGTACTGGGTACCAGTAAGTGAACAACCTAATCACTTAACTTGTTATTTGCCATGCTATTGTTTGCTGCATTGTTTTGGTTGCCATGAGCTTGCGAGTACATTCCAAGTACTCACCTGGCGTATCATGCCAGATGCAGGAGAAGCCGAGGACGGAGGTCCCGAAGGTTCGTGCTACGCTAACTAGGTTGTGTCCACAGCAGTGTCCCTGTGGATGGAGTTTCCCGAGCTATGTTCCGCTACGGCGTAGTTCTACCCAGTAGTATCGAGGCCCTATCTTGTTCCATAAATAATGTAGATATTGTTCTCAGCACCTGCAGTGCTCTGGCCTCGCTATCCATGTAAATTATGAGCCTGTACTCGAAATATTTCAATAAAGTTCAGTTCTGTTCTGTTCCAAGTTGTTGTGTGTTTCCAGAAGACATGATCTCTGGGTTGGAAACACTGGTAAACCGGTTCTCTGAGCCGGGGTGCCACATAGGCATCACGTCCGAGACAAGTAGACCGACTCCTGCCTGCATCTACTACTATTACTCCACACATCGATCGCTATCCAGCATGCATCTAGTGTATTAAGTCCATAAAGAACGGAGTAACGCCTTAAGCAAGATGACATGATGTAGACAAAGTAAACTCACGCATGAATAAACCCCATCTTTTTACCCTTAATAGCAATGATACATACCTGTCATGTCCCTTTCTGTCACTGGGATTGAGCACCGCAAGATCGAACCCATTACAAAGCACCTCTTCCCATGGCAAGATAAATCAATCTAGTTGGCCAAACCAAATCAATAGATCAGAGAAGAAATACGAAGCTATAATAATCATGCATAAAAGAGATCAGAGAAGACTCAAATAATATTCATGGATAATCTGATCATAAACTCACAATTAATCGGATCCCAACAAACACACCGCAAAAAGTGATTACATCGGATAGAACTCCAAGGACATCGAGGAGAACATTGTATTGAAGATAAAAAAGAGAGAAGAAGCCATCTAGCTACTAACTATGGACCCGAAGGTCTGTGGTAAACTACTCACGCATCATCGGAAGGGCAGCAAAGTTGATATAGAGCCCCTCCGTGATCGATCCCCCCTCCGGTGGAGTGCCAGAAAAGGCCCCCAGATGGGATCTCTCGAGAACAGAAACTTGTGGCGGCGGAAAAAGTATTTCATGGACTCCTCTGTTGGTTTCCCGATTTTTGGGAATTTATAGTGGTGGAATTAGGTCAAAAGAGGCAGAGGTGGGCCCACGAGGCACCAGGGCGCGCCTGCCCCCCCCCCCCAGGCGCGCCCTGGTGGCTCGTGGCCACCTCCTGGGGCTTCTGGCCTTCTCCCAAAGCTTCTAGTGTTGGTTATGTCCAGAAAAAAAATCTCCAAAAAGTTTCGTGGCATTTGGACTTCGTTTGGTATTGATATTCTGTAAAACCAAAAACAGGCAGAAAACAACAACTGACACTGGGCACTAAGTTAATAGGTTAGTCCCAAAAAATGATATATAATTGCTGTAAATGTATATAAAAACATCCAAGATTGATAATATAACAACATGGCATAATCAAAAATTATAGATACGTTGGAGACGTATCACTCACTATCCAGTACAGAATTTAAAATCGTGCACTGGACGCTAAACTTTCTGTTTTTGCACAGAACCAAATAAACAAGTATCCACACTATCCCAAAGGCTTTACTTGGCACTTTATTGAAAGAAAACATATAAAACATGATTACTACAGTAGCTTAATCATGTGGACACACAAAAACAGTAAGTATAAATATTGGGTTGTCTCCTATATTTAATGCCTTTTAGCTAGGCATGATGATTTTAGTGATGCTCACATAAGAATAGGAACTGCAACATATAAGAGAGCATCATGAAGCATATGTAAAGCACATTTAAGATTAACCCACTTCCTATGCATAGGGATTTTGTGAGCAACCAATTTATGGGAGCAAGAATCAACTAGCATAGGAAGGCAAAACAAGCATGACTTCAAAACTTTCAACATAAAGAGAGGAAACTTGATGTTGTTGGAATATATATAAGCATATCTTCCTCTCTCATAATAATTTTTAGTAGCATCATGAATAAATTCAACAATATAACTATCACATAAAAGCATTCTTTTCATGATCCCCAAGCATAGAAAATTTATTACTCTCCACATAAGCAAATTTCTTCTCATTCATAATAGTGGGAGTATCGTATAGAACTTCAACACTATAAATTGATTCCACATTAAAAGAATAATGTTCAGAAAAAGGGTATTCATAATTATGACAAGTTTTATAATAATTATTATCACTACTTTTTATAACATAAGTATCATCACAATAATCATCATAAGTAGCAACTTTGTTCTCATCATAATCAATTGAAACCTCTTCCAAAATAGTGGAATCGTCATTAAATAAAGTCATGACCTCAAGTCCACTTTTATCATTATTAGAAGATTCAACACCCTCCAAAATAGCGGGATAATTATAACCTAAAGTTGACACTCATCCGAACCCACTTTCATTATTATTGCAGTCGGTAATAGGAGGCATGCTATCATCATAATAAATTTTCTCATCAAAAGTAGGGGGGCTAAAAAGATCATCTTCATTAAGCATAGCATCCCCAAGCTTAGGATAAACATTATTTGTAGCAAATAACTCAAACATGTCATTCTCATCAAACATAACATCCCCAAGCTTGTGGGTTTGCATATCATTAGCATAATCACTCTTATCATCAATAGTATGGATAGCACCAATAGTATAACAATTATTATCATCATAATTTCCCAAGTTGGTGACAAAAAGATTTTCAAGATTATAAGAAGTATCATTATCTTCCCAATCATAATTATCACAACAAGTAATAGGCATACCAAAATCATCCTCAAGTGTATCATCTTCCACAATTATTTTTGATTCATTCTCATGAGGCACAACAATAATAGGAGCAACATTATTTGGGAGAGATACCTCTTTACCTCTACTTTTCCTTCTTTTCTTCTTCTTCACCACATTATGTGTGGGTTTATTTAATTTTTCCGAGCTTCTTATTGAAGAGATTGGTTGGATAGGAAGCTCCTCCTCGTCACCTGTTTCATCATGAGAGAAAATAGGAGGGAAAGGGGGGATCTTTACCCTTCCATTAGTATTTCTTTTATATTTTATCAGTTTTCCCGTCTTTCTATAGTTGGCTATATAAGCATTCTCATTGCAATTTACCACACAAAACATATAGATTTCCTTCGGAGTAGTTTCAGCATGGTATGTGAATATGAATGCTTCAAACCAACTATTTTTATGTGACAATTCTTCACACCCCAAAAATAAACAAAGTTCATTATAAAGTTCAAGGGTGATCAAGTTATTACAATATTTGGCCACGATTGGGTCATGAAAGAGTATGCATTGAAAATTAAGATGACCAACCTTATTGCAAAGTTCACAAGTAATGGGATGAAGAGAGCATAATTTTTTGGCAAAATCATCTATCACTTTAAGCCACCCTTTGGTTTTGTCATGTTTATGCTTCTTACAAAATCTATCATCCCTAAATGGCATGTCTTCACAAAGTTTATGCACTCCACAAAAATTGACATGCTTATAAGAAACCTTTTTATCATGACTAGTGCAATCATCATTAGCATTGTGGATATTTATAGCAAGCGTACTAACAACATTGCAATCATGCTTATCATTCAAAGATTTTATGGCAAACATTTTATTGAATTCTTCTTCTAACACTTTGGCACAATTTTCCGATCCATCATTTTCAAGAAAGACATTATAAAGATAAAGCATTTGAGGCAACCTCAACTCCATTTTTTTGTAGTTTTCTTTTATAAACCGAACTAGTGAAAAACAAGAAACTAAAAGATTCAGTTGCAAGATCTAAAGATAAACCTTCAAGCACTCACCTCCCCGGTAACGGCGCCAGAGAAGAGCTTGATGTCTACTACGCAACTTTATTTCTTGTAGACTCTGTTGGGCCTCCAAGCGCAGAGTTTTGTAGGACAGCAGCATATTTCCCTCAAGTGGATGACCTAAGGTTTATCAATCCATGGGAGGTGTAGGATGAAGATGGCCTCTCTCAAACAACCCTGCAATCAAATACAAACAATCTCTTGTGCCCCCAACACACCCAATAAAATGGTAAATTGTATAGGTGCACTAGTTCGGCGAAGAGATGGTGATACAAGTGTAGTATGGATAGTATATATAGGTTTTTGTAATCTGAAATAATAAAAACAGCAAGGTAGCTAGTAACAAAAGTGAGCACAAATGGTATTGCAATGCTTGGAAACAAGGCCTAGGGTTCATACTTTCACTAGTGCAATCTCTCAACAGTGCTAACATAATTGAATCATATAACAATCCCTCAACATGCGACAAAGAATCACTCCAAAGTTCCTATCAAACGGAGAACATACGAAGAAATTATTGTAGGTAGCAAAACCACCTCAAAGTTATCCTTTCCGATCAATCTATTGAGCCATCCCTATAAGTGTCACAAACAGCCCTAGAGTTCATACTAAAATAACACCAAATAATTTCAGATTCATAATATCCAATCCAACACAAAGAACCTCAAAGAGTACCCCCAAAGTTTCTACCGGAGAAAGTAGGATGAAAACGTGTATCAACCTATGTGCCTAGATTACCCAATGTCACCACGGGAATCCGCAAGTTGATTACCAAAACATACATCAAGTGACTCAATAGAATACCCCAATTGTCACCGCGGGTATCCACATGCAAGACATACATCAACTGTTCTCAAATCCAAAATATTCAATCCGATAACAATGAAACCTCAAAGGGGAAGACTCAATTCATCACAACAAGATGGAGAGGGAAGAACACCATATGATCCAACTATATTAACAAAGCTCGTGGTACATCAAGATCGTGCCAAATCAAGAACACGAGAGAGAGAGAGAGAGAGAGAGAGAGAGAGAGAGAGAAAGAGAGATCAAACACATAGCTACTGGTACATACCCTCGGCCCTGAGGGTGAACTACTCCCTCCTCATCATGGTGGCTGCCGGGATGATGAAGATGGCTTCCGGTGATGATTGCCCCCTCCGGCAGGGTGCCGGAAAAGGCATCCAGATGAGATCACTTTAGAAGAGAGGCTTGCGGCGACGGCGTGGGAGTTCTAGGTTTCTTTCTGGGGGTTTCCCTATTTATAAGATTTTTTGGCGTTGGTTTGACGTCAGGGGGAGTCCCGAGGGACCCACGAGCTCAGTCGCCATGCCCTAGGGGGGCGCCCCCTGAGCTCGTGGCCCCCCTGGACTTCGTCTGGTCCACCTCTCAGGCTTCGGGGGTCTCTTCTTATCCATAAAAAATCACCGTAAATTTTCAGCCCAATCCGAGAACTTTTATTTCTGCACAAAAATAACACCATGGTAGTTCTGCTGAAAACAGCGTCAGTCCGGGTTAGTTTCATTCAAATCATATAAAAGTGCACCAAAACCATGTAGAACTTAGGTAAATATTGCATGAATACTTCATAAATTATAGATACGTTGGAGACGTATCAGGGAGTAGTTCACCCTTGGGGCTGAGGTTATGTACCAGTAGCTATGCGTTTGATCTCTCTTTCTCTCTCGTGTTCTTGATTTGGCACGATCTTGATGTACCACGAGCTTTGTTAATATAGTTGGATCATATGGTGTTTTTCCCTCTCTATCTTTGTTGTGATGAATTGTGTCTTGCCCTTTGAGGGTTCATTATTATCGGATTGAATATTTGGATTTGAGAACACTTGATGTATGTCTTGCATGCGGATACCCATGGTGACAATGGGGTATTCTATTGAGTCACTTGATATATGTTTTGGTAATCAACTTGCGGATTCCCGAGGTGACATTGGGGTAATCTAGGCACATAGGTTGATACACGTTTTCATCCTACTTTCTCCGATAGAAACTTTGGGATAATCTTTGAGGTTCTTTGTGTAGGATTGAATATTATGAATCTGAAGTTTTTTGATGCATATCGAATAATTAACTCACGGATACTTGTGGTGACATTGAAGTATCTAGGTGACATTAGAGTTGATTGATGTGTATCATATGGTGTTATTGTAGTATGAACTCTAGGGCTATTTGTGACACTTATAGGGATGGATCAATAGATTGATCGGAAAGATAACTTTGAGGTTGTTCGCTACCTACAAAAATTTCATCTTATGTTCTCCGCTACTGATAAGAACTTTGGAGTGATTCTTTGTCGCACGTTGAGGGATTGTTATATGACTCAATTATGTTAGCACTGTTGAGAGATTGCACTAGTGAAAGTATGAACCCTAGGCCTTGTTTCTAAGCATTGCAATACCGTTTGTGCTCACTTTTGTTACTTGCTACCTTGCTGTTTTTATTATTTCAGATTACAAAAACCTATATCTACTATCCATACTACACTTGTATCACCATCTCTTCGCCGAACTAGTGCACCTATACAATTTACCATTGTATTGGGTGTGTTGGGGACACAAGAGATTGTTTGTATTTGATTGCAGGGTTGTTTGAGAGAGACCATCTTCATCCTACACCTCCCACGGATTGATAAACCTTAGATCATCAACTTGAGGGAAATTTGCTGCTGTCCTACAAAACTCTGCGCTTGGAGGCCCAACAGAGTCTACAAGAAATAAGGTTGCGTAGTAGACATCAGTAGCCAACTAGGACTTCTATTATCCTAGAACTCTGGTAACTAATATAAACCAATGCTAGGCTAGTCGATAGAACAATCTCAACAAATCATTGACATGAGAAAGAACAATCTCGTGGTAGATCACCTATACTTTATACTCCATCCCAAATCAATACAAACACAAGCAGGACATAGGGTATTATTTCTTCGAGAGAGCCCGAACCTGGGTAAACCTCGTGTCCTTGTTACCATCGTGTTTAGACTACCAGCTCGGGACCCCCTACCCGAGATTCATCAAAATCGACTTCGTCACTAAGGCCCTAAGAAAACTACTCACGCATGTTCATGGTGGCAGCAAGGTTGATGAAGATGGCTCTGGTGATGGATTCCCCCTCTGGTAGGGTGCCGAAACAGGCTTCCAGATTTGATCTCCTCGGAAGAGGAACTTGCGGCCGCGGAAAAAATCGCGAAAAAATGGTACGAAGGGTTTCGGGGAATGTAGAATTTATAGGCGAAAGAATCAGCGTTAGGCGGTGCCAGGAGGCTCCACATGGCCACCTATATGGGTGGGCCCCTGGCTGCCTGGCCTGGCCGCGTGGAGGCCAGGGGGGCCCTCCCAGCACTTTTTGGAATCTTCATACTTAGGAAAAAATCATCGTAAATCCCCATGGTATTTTGAGCTCCGTAGATATTGATTTTCTGAAAAGTCAAAAACACCAACTCGCTCTAGGCACTGAATTAATAGGTTAGTCCAGAACAAATAATAAAATTAATATAAAAAGTATTCAAAAGTGATATTATAATAGCATGAAATTATCAAAAATTATAAATACATTTGATACGTATCATTGCTCGCCACCAACGCTAGAGGAAGTGATCGACAAAGCCGACGCCACCAGCGTGTCCGACGCAACGAGATGGAGCCAGTTGCGTCATCCCCGTGCCTGGACGATCATGATAGGAGTCGCCGGCGTCGAGCTCGAGCGCCATCACCACCGACACGCCATCTCCAGCGGAGCCGCACCGCCTAGTGAGCTCCCCATCTTCCTCTGCTGGTTGATCACACACTGACGGCTGAGATTAGATCTCAGGCGGAATCGGTACGGGCCAACCAGGACGTGCAACGTGAGTTATGATGCGAACAAGTACGGTTCGATCTCGACCGTCCGATTTCATTTAAATCTAACGGTTGTGTTTTATTCAGTCCCAACTCAGTATCAGCCAAGCAGGAGCTGCGTGGCCCTGTTTATTTCTAATTCCATCTAAACAAAATAAATCACTATGACTTTTATAGAAAAACACATGTAACTTCAAACTCTTATAAATTTTTACCTGTAAGTCCAATTGGAGTGAAATTTTTTGCAGTTTGATCATTATGAAAATACCTTTCCAATAAAACAATTTAAAATTACTTTTGAATAACTTAAATTTGAATTCTAAATAGAACTAAATACAAACTTGTATAGGCTCTAAAATGAAAACTATAACTCCAATTTGAATGATTCTTTTTGCAAAATGATCCTTATAGCATAAACATTCAAATAGGTTCATGGATTTTTAAATTTGAACAAGATAAATTTTAATTTGACTAAACTAGAAACAACAACCGAAAATGCTGCCATGACAACCTTTTTTGCTGCCATGTAGTTAATGTATTTAAGTCTATTACTGTGTATGCTTATGGATGTATATAGGATTTTCCTGTGCAATTAATGAATGTATATATGATTTATTGTAATTCTTTAAATGTGTTGAATTTATTTAATTATTGGGGTATTTAAAAAAATACTGAATAGTTACTATTGGCGTGTTGTTATTAGTGCACGCCAAAAAATTGTAGTACTAGCGTTGTGTGGCTCGGGTTGCACGCTACTAATGACCACCTATAATTATTATTTAAAAAGAACAATAAAATCTTATTAAACCATAAGCCACTAGTATGACAGGTAGTTAGTGGCGCGTGTTGTTTGTGACACACCACTGATATATGTGGCATGTAACTACCGGCACACCAATAGTACGTGGGCAAATAGTGGCGTGCGGATGGCACACTATTAGTAACCACTTTGGCGTGATACCAGTATGTATCATTCACACATCATTTATAGGCTTATTGCACTAGTGCGGGGCTAAGCATTTAAGATACAATCATGCAATGTGAGTAGACCTTTGTCGTTTTATTTATCATCTTTGAGTGTTTTAGTATACTTTTAAAAACTAGTATATTCTTAATCAACGAAAAGAAGCAAAGTTTTTATCCTTGTTTAAAGAAAAAAGTTTCATTTCTGACACAGATTTGCAGCACGAGATGTGAAGTTTCGAGAATTTTTTACTATTCTAAACTTTTAGAACAAGAGATTTTTACTTTTTTTTAAGACATACAAGAGATTTTGGGCGCCCCTATATCTCGCCTTCCTCGAGTCTGGCTTCCGACTCGCTGAAGGGGCGAGCGAGTTGGGCTGGCCCACGCGCGCGGGAGGCCACAACCTCTTTTTCCTGTTTTTTTACGCTTTCTGATTTCGTTTTTTTTCTTTGTTTTTGTACTTTTGTTTATACTTTAAAATATTTTAAATATATATATATATTACAAAAAAACTCTCTACAAAAAATATTTTAAAAATGTTGAACAAGTATTTGAAAAAATGTTGATCATGTATATAAAAATGTTAATCAAGCATTTGAAAAAAATGTTGAACAAATATTTGAAAATGTTGAACAAGTATTTGAAAAATGTTGAACAAGTATTTAAAAAAATGTTGATCATGTATATAAAAATGTTAATCAAGCATTTGAAAAAAATATGTTGAACAAGTATTTGAAAAATGTTAATCAAGCATTTGAGAAATTTTAAATGTGTATATAAAAAATGTTGACCATGTATTAAAAAATGATGAATTTTTTATCATGTATATGAAAATTTTAATCAAGCATTTGAGAAAATGTTGAACAAGTGTTTGAAAAATGTTAATCAAGCCTTTGAAAAATGTTAAATGTGTATATAAAAATGTTGACCATGTATTCAAAAAATGTTAATCTTTTTATTTGAAAACTGTTAATCAAGCATTTAAAAAAATATTGAAAATGTAAAGAAAAAGTTGATCATGTATTCAAAAATTGTTAATCGAGCATTTGAAAAAATATTAAAAATTTGTAATAGAAAAAATGTTAAAAATTTGTAATAGAAAAAATGTTGACCATATATTAATAAAATGTTAAATTTGTATTGAATAAATGTTAAACATGTATTAGAAAAATGTTGTTGACATATAGAAAAAATGTAGAATGAAAATGAAGGAAACAATGAGAACCAAAAAAAATTAAAACCGAAAAAGAAACAAAATAATTCAAAAGATAAAAGATAAAAAAACGAAGAAACAAATGCAAAAAGAATGAAAAAACTCGGAGAAGAAAAATTAAAAGAATAAAAAATCAGAGAAGAAAAAAAAGAAAAAGAAAAGAAAAACGGAAAAGACAGGCTCGGGTCGCCTCAAGTAGGTCGCATCCCTACAACTACCCCCTAACGAGAAGTGGGTGGAGTGGCTACCAGCCTCGGCAATCTCTTGGGAGACCAGGGATCGACCCCGTGTTCTCCCTTTTTAAAATTTCTTTTTTCTTTAATTTGCGCGAAGATGGGCTGGCCCAAGTACTGTAGACGCTTCAGCCAGGGGTTCTCTACCGTCTCGCTGAATGCGAGATATAGTCGCTGCGAGAGATTTTTATTGAACAAAATATTGGAGGCAAAGGTCCGCAGGTAATCCAGCCCATTGATTTCATACCGACGGCCTATGAAATACGAAGGCCCAAATTGATCTTTGTTTCACACTATAAGGCCCAAATCGATCTTGTATAGCTTTGCTTCTTCCCTGAGTCGATTCCAGAGTTGCTTCGAGAAAGAAAAACTCGACTCGAGGAAGTCTTCTTCACTCCTCCCCGTCCCATCGACTCTCTGTGGCGGCCATGCGGGTAGCGGCCAGGGTGGTCGTCGTCGTCCGAGACGCCGCGGGCTACGGCGCAGCCCTCGCTGACGCGCTCCGGCCGTCGCCGGGGCTCACGAGGTCCCGTTTGCCCCGCAAAACCCTAACCTAATAAACCATCCAAAAAACGTGCACCTTCTGTCAGCTTACCCTTGGTCGGTGGATGTCCTTGCAGGGGTTTCTCGCCCTTCGAGCTCCCTCTCGATAAGTACGGCCTCAACGGCGAGAAGGCCTCTGGCGAGCTCCTTAGCTTCTCTGACTCCAGTGGCTCTCCTCAGGTAAGCGGGTTTTCTCGCCATCTCACAGATCCAATTCGTTTGCTACAAAACTACATATAACCAAACGGAAAGCCTTTTATGTTGGAATAAAAGGACTACGCTTCCTTGAACAAACATTTGTTGGGAGATCAGCTCCTCCCCTTCGAGCTATTGGATAGGAAATCGCATGGTTTCAGTTAGATATTTCAGACCTAGGCCAGTTCATCTGAAAGATGTATATGTAGTAATGTAGAAACTGTGTAATTTTGCAAGTTGTTGAACTGTTGAGCAATGTGTAGCAGTTGGGTTCAGAAACTTGGGAGGTTGTGTCATCTTAAGTGTTTGATGGGCCGATCTGCTGAGCCAGTGTGTAAGGTACCGGATGCCTCTCTCACGATCTATTGCTCTTACAGTGGATACAAGGTTGAATTACAAGCATCAATGGAGCTACAGGATTTGGAGATTAGGAAGAACAAGAGGAAGAGGGATGGAGGTAGGAGAAGGGAGCCGCCGGGTGCCGTTCAGCCATGATCCACTGGATACCCTCTCCTTCTGTGTGCCTGGCTTATGTAGCTGCAGCGATGGGTCTCCGACGGCCAAGTCCATGGGCTGGCCCAAGGAGCAGCCCATGTAAGTGTACAAGTTAGGTGGGCTCCTAACATCCCTCCCTCCTTGAAATCCGGCTTGACCCCAAGCCGGCACCGTCGAGAACCGCCCGGGTCCCATTGCACTCGATGGTCCTTGGCTAGCTCGAAGTCGCGGTGGCAGCCGAAGGCGGGAATGACTTGAACGACATGGGAGTAGTAGTCGAGGACGATGACGACCCAGCCGAAGGAACTGTCGAGGAAGTAGTCATTGTTGAAGCCGATGTAGTACTTGTGGTCGACAGAGCCTTGCGCAAAGCGGGTAGCGACAGCGATGACACCCCTCCCTCCTTGAGAATGTTCTTGATCGGAGCCGGTACAGGGCACTATACCACCCCTGGCATGTGCTCTCTTGCTGATCACCTCCGCCATCAGAATTGTCGACGGCCTGTCGAAAGAGATGCCGAGGTAGTAGTCGCTGTCTGCAGGGTCTTGGTCGGCTTCAACGAGGTAGTACTCGTGGTCGACGAAACCACTCATGACTCGCGCTTCGCTGAAAAAGTACCCAGCCCAACTATCCGCAGATGAATTGAGAAGAGCCCCTGAGCAAGGATGGCATAAGGAGTTCCATCCATGACGCTTATCAATCACAGCTTGTTTGTGTTCCTGCATACATGATCTCATCGGGTTCAGAGAGTGACAACTGGTGATCAACTGACCGGCAAACGTTTTTGCCCATATGAGAAACTTGCTCTGCCATGTATGCCAGACCATCCAGGTCATAAACTTCATGTCAGTGTTATCCCAATATGCTGAACCGAGCAGCCAGTTGGACTGTTCTGTTGTCATTCCTATTGTTTGCACCTTGCTCACTCCCGTTGAGTACATTTTTTCAGTACCTGTAGTCATGGCCCCAGCAATAAACTCTTTACCTGGAGATAATGGGCACTCAAATAGCAATGCCATCAACGCCCTGATAGTGCTCGCGCATAAAGGATACAACCCAGGTTTTATCCCATAAGAACTCTTATCAGGGCACTGCTCCCACTCAATTAGGCTCTGCGACAAACTCACTACCAGATAGATGCTCAAGCTTACACAAGTGTTGCTCTTGAATTCTTTCCTCTGTACTGCATTAGTGTGCGCTCGCCTCTTGTGAACACTGCCAATAGGCTCTTCAATGGAATGTGCCAAAATCTGAATCACCGGCACATACTTGTTGTCAGGAAAAACGCATAAACAATCGCTTGTTGATGAGCCCACCGAGACAAGTACATGGATAACACAGGAAGCAGTTTCCTCTTGTAACTGTTCCATAGGCTGGTACTTCCCGGTCAGTACAAGGGTACTCCCCACAGAACAAGCTTTTCTGCTATGTACGAGAGAAGTAATGACACTCAGAACTGAAGTATTGGAACCACTGCTATCCAACTTCCTCAGGAATGCAAACCTCGTCCAATAAAATTCAGAAGAAACACTGTCATGGACAAGATATTCAGTACCTTCCCGTGGCTGGAGTACACAACATGAATTGGACAGCAAGCCCTTGTAGTTAAATTGCTTCCCATGTATCGCCTCTGAACCCAACAATGCAATGTTGATAAAATCTATATAGATCAGATAACCTACCCGTGTAGGAAATGTTCCAAGACTCAAAGTTTCCGCCACCACTGTTTCGCAGCAACATGCTTGACTTAAGTGTTTAGAACTGCATTCCACAGCCGCGTCATGATATAGCATGTGGTGCTTACAGAAGTTCCACTGCTCCTGGCATTGATAGGCAAGATCACTAGCGCGCCATAATTTCTCAAGGCAAAAACATCTAGCCCACTCCCTGACTTGCTTATCAATAACTAGAAACTGAGGCTCAATAAAATCCAATGAATCAAGGTCATCAACCAAGATAGTCACAGGTGTACCAAAATTAGCAACACAAGAATGGTAGTCATCAGGGGGCTCACCATTTGGTAGTTTTGGCCATCATTTCAGCCGGACATCCGTTAATCGCCTGATCATAGAGATAGCTCTTGCCATCATATGGATCCAGTACACGACCTTCTCGGAGGAACCTGGTTTCTGGTACACACCTAGTAGATACCTCCAGGATGCTCTCAGACTTGAACTGCTCAAAATTTTCCAATGCACTGTGATGCTAGCTGGAGCACAAGATGGAAAGGACTCCAATAGCCTTAACTGCAGACCAAGATTGCTGGAGAGTTTTTTGCTCATGACACCCATTTTCTTCACATGCCCGAGCAATTGCACACAGAAATCTGAATTTGCAGTGTCCTCTTCATGAGAGCCAGAAAACGACGGCCACGGAGTGGGTCGAACCTCATTCCCCTCTGCACTATGATGCACCAGAAATGATGGCCATGGTGTCGGCCGTATCGGCAGCCCTTCGTGCCTTGTGGGCGGCGAGACGTCCAGGTCATGGTTCCGGAACAGCTGCATCGAATCGACAGCGTCGGTACCCAAGTGAAAGAGGTCGGTGACGAGCATCGGTGCGGCTGCTGGGAGCAGCGACACTGTCGTGATTGGAGGTGAGAACACCAGTGTGTCGTTGTCCTGGTTCAAGCATTCTGTCGAACAGGGCAAAGGCACCATGGTGATGCAGCCAAGGGACGCACTGTGCAGAATAGCAGAGGCCTCGTGCACCTTGTTGATGAATGAGGAGACGCCTGGGAGGACGGCAAGCTCGATGGCGACGTCTGGAGTGGCCGCCACGAGCGCGTACTCATCTGGTCTTCCAACATCAACGCGGCAAATGCTGTCGGGGATAGGCTTGGGGGATGGAACCTGGACATGGAGCAGCAGGCTGATGCTGACTGCCGCAGGAATGTTGAGGGCGCCGAACTTGCCGCCGTGACCACAGGTGCCGACCTCGATGGTCGTCGTGGTGTTGCAGAGGTCGACCACGGGCTTGAGGCCGAGTGCGGTGGCCGTGTTGGAGCTCCTCGGCCTTGGGGGTGGAGCAGGAGGCGTCGGGGACCGGCGCCGATGCGTAGGTAGTGCTCTCCGGCGAAGGGGTCGGCGATGGTGGATTGGGATGGTGGTTGTGGCCGACAGCGGGTGTATTGATGGTCCAACTGACGACAAGAGTGTCCACTTTCTCGGTGAGGGACCTGGTAGCGTTGTTGTAGGCGTCGAGCATGACGTCGAGCCGCTCGAGATACTCCTGCATCCATGGATCCATGGCTGCCCGATGCTGACGAGCTTGACGAAACGCAAGAAAGGAGTGGTGTCTGGTCTCTGATACCAGATGTAAGGTACCGGATGCCTCTCTCACGATCTATTGCTCTTACAGTGGATACAAGGTTGAATTACAAGCATCAATGGAGCTACAGGATTTGGTGATTAGGAAGAACAAGAGGAAGAGGGATGGAGGTAGGAGAAGGGAGCCGCCGGGTGCCGTTCAGCCGTGATCCACTGGATACCCTCTCCTTCTGTGTGCCTGGCTTATGTAGCTGCAGCGATGGGTCTCCGACGGCCAAGTCCATGGGCTGGCCCAAGGAGCAGCCCATGTAAGTGTACAAGTTAGGAGGGCTCCTGACACAGTGAGTGTAATTTGGAGACAGAGAAAACTTAGCTGCTGAGAAACAGAGTATGATTTTGATTGTGTGATTGTATCTAAGTGTTTGGAGTGGAGTGTCATTCTTCTTTGGGTCCAGCATATGCTTTCATTGCCGCAACCTTGCATTTCGTTCAGATATATGTTAGCAACTTGTTGCTGTGCTCTGTCCCTGGCCATGTCCTTGCTTCCATGACTTCACTTTGATACATTAGTTCAGAGTATGATTTAGCACAGAGTTCTGTTTTCATGGACGTAAAAAAGGGCAGCCCGGTGCATGTAGGTCCAGCTTGCGCAAGGTCCGGGGAATGGTCCGACCACTTCAGGTCTTCTGTACGCAGTCTTTCCCTGTATTTCTGCAAGAGGCACTTTACCGCTGCGCCAGGGCTCCCCTTCTTTTCATGGATGTAATGCTCAAAATTAGCTTATACCATTTGACTATCACTGTAAGTTCACTAATAATGGAACGACTTGTGGTAATCCATTGCCAACGGAAAAGGCTTTTTATTGGCTTTCACACCTTTGATGATCATTTGCTAATGAATAACTGAATATATGTTTGGCCTATTTTTTATGACATGGAACATTATTCCTTGCAACTAAAATCGAATTTTAAACAGCTGCTTATGGACGCCACATCCAAGCTACATTCAAGCCTGTTAATTTTTGGCAGGTGTCCTTTTTTGTTCTGCCTGACTATAGGCCTCCTGTTGCTGCATGTGCTATGAATGAGATTTTAGCATTGATTTCTTCTGAAGCTCCCTCCATCCAGTCAGTTCTGATTGTACCATTCATCACAAGACCATCAGGCTGCTTCCATGGAATGGTTAATGCAACAAAAACTGGGCAGTTAACTACACTTCATGCTGCTGAAATAGGGGCATCAAATGAGTTTACTCACTTGTTGGTTGACGGAACTACTAAACCTCCCCCATCTTTGCAAATACGTAGTGAACCAATACAATGTTTGCTGGAAATGGTGCGGGTATTGAAGATACCCACAGTTCTTCATGTGACATCAGGTGGGCAGCACCAAGGCAAAAGCTCTTCAGACTCTGACCTTGAGGTACAACTTCCCTTTCCATTTTTATATTTTCGCATTATCTTTCACTGGAGTTTCACGGAAAGTAATGGTACTTTATACAGAATAAAGGAAACGGGAAATTGCTATGGTAATTTTAGTGGAAAATTTGAGAGCAACTTCATACTAGGTTGCAATCGGGAAAAGCTTACATGTGGTCTGCTACCTTGAAGCTACCAGTAATGTTGGAACCTGCTGAACTATATAAAAGTTGTACACTGAGTAGAAAAAGTACTGATGTCATCTTGTTTCCAAATAGAAAGCAAGAGTATAGTGATGTTTGTGAAGGTTTACTCTAATGTCAACTAATGGTTTGTTTATTAGTTTTATATGTGGTACTCCCTCCGTCCCAAAATAAGTGTACTCCATGATATTTCTATGGACCAATAATTCACAAACCACAATGCACACCACCAATATTGAATAGAAAATTATATACCAAAAAGTGCTTGTTTGCTGTGAAAGAACTCGTCTTAGGGCAATTCTGTCTGGTTTGTTACATAAGTTTGTTTGTGCTACCCCCTGACAATTTTCTATACAAGTTGACTTTATCAACATACCTGTGATTCCAGTGCCTGTTTGCTCACCTAATCTCTCTGCCTATTGTTACCTCCAGGTGCTGCCGTGTGTGGGAGATCACGTAGCCAAGCACATCAACTTGGAGTTCTCCAAAGAAACTGTCATTGAGACAGGGGTTGAGAAATCAGCGAGCATTCAAGAACCCTGGCGTGAACTGTATCTGTGACGATTCTAAAACCTATCGTCTTTGTGCCCTTATAAATAGACATCTTAACATTTTAGATTTGGACATACTTTTTTTTTCTTTTTTTTTTTTGCGGATGGAACGTATTCTGTTTATTGTGTGCTAGTGACGAATTATGTGATTTGTGCAAGGGGTTGTAACAGCAAACAGGAGCCACACTTTATTTTCCTTTGCATCCAACTTGTTATTCTCTTTTCAGCAGGGTCTGGTGTACTAAAGAAGTGCAATGTCACATATATCTTGGATTTGGACTGTGTTAACTTCCGATCGTTCGGAATTTAGCAACAGATCCGAAAGCAGCTTCACTTCAATACTATGCATGCATGCATGCAGTGCCCCACATGAGCTTTCTCTAATCATTTTGAGTGCTCACGTGTATTTGCACTAGTCAATCACATGCAAGTATGCAACCATGCATATAGAACAAAATTGCTGACATCATCAAATATTCTCTTCAATCTTCAAATTCAAAAATGTTTTGTAGCTCAAACCGTCGCTCGGATTGAAAAACGGTTTTCACATAAAAGATTCGTCACGATTAGCCCTTTGAAACTAGATCCCATGTTGGTATGTTTCGACGACTTTTTTTTTTGGTCAAAAGTTACCAGGCCCAGGCTAAGTAAGTTATCACGTCTATGATACATAAGTTACCATCTTATTTATATAGAAATTACCGGGGCATAAAAGTGGTCCTCCAATTCTCCCACATGCAAATGAATTAGAAGACCGAAAAGTTGATGTCATCCTTGATTCCCCCTTATTTTGAAACTTCAAAATGTTTTGTAGCTCAAACCGTCGGTCCGATCGAAAAATCATTTTCACATAAAAAATATGTCACGGAGAGAGCATCGAAACTAGACCCATGTTGATATGTTCCGACGACTTTTATTTCGGATCAAAAGTTACCACTTCTGGGCTAAGTAAGTTATCACGCATGTGCTACATATGTTACCATGTTGTTTACACAAATATTACCGGGGCATAAACTTGGTTTCTCTAACCTTCTTATCAGCTCGGGTTAAAGTTACCGCGGTGATTGTGCGTGAGTTATCACGTATACCATGCGTATAGTACCAAACTATTTACACGAAAGTTATCAGGGGTATGTTTTTAAACAACCCCCTCGCCAAAGTTATCAGGATCGAGGCACATAAGTTATCAGGTCTGCGATGTGTGACTTACCATGCTATTCACACAAAAGTTACCGAGGGGATATTTCGTCAACCCCCCCCCCCCCCCTCCCCTCCAAATTCCAAAGTTATCAGGACCAAGGCACATAAGTTATGAGGTCTGCGATGTGTGAGTTACCATGCTATTCACATAAAAGTTACCAGGGGGATATTTCATCAACCACCCCTGCCCCCCCCCCCCCGGCGCCAAAGTTACCAGGACTGGGGTACATAAGTTATCAGGTTTGCGATGTGTAAGGTACCATGCTATTAACATTAAAGTTACCGTTGGTATATTTTATCAGCCCCCTCGCCAAAGTTATCAGGACCGAAGCACATAACTTATCAGGTCTGCGATGTGTGAGTTACCATGCTATTCACATAAAAGTTATCAGGGGGATATTTCATCAACCACCCCTGGAAAAAAAAGTCGTCGGAACATATCAACATGAGATCTAGTTTTGAAGGTCTCGTTGCGACGAATCTTTTATGTGAAAACAGTTTTTCGATCGGAGCGACGGTTTGAGCTACAAAATATTTTGAATTTTGAAATTTGGTGGAATCTTTGCTGATGTCAGCAATTTTGTCTTACATGCATGCATGCATTTTTTTAGGCATAAGCATGCAGCGATGCACTCGTTCTTGTGTCAACGTCAGCCACGTTAAAGAAATGAAAGGAGGGCTCGCGAGCGAGGGTGATAGAAGGAATTTAGAAATCGTTCGGATCAGTTCCCAACTTCCGAACGTTCGGAAGTTACAATTCTCGCTTGGATTTTGGGCCATACTGACATAGTGCAGCAGTACGACTTTTAACCTAAGCCTCACAGCGTGTTTGGTACTCCCTGTGTAAAGAAATATAAGAGTGTTTAGATCACTACTTTAGTGATCTAAATGCTCTTATATTTCTTTACGGAGGGAGTAACTTTTATGAAGGAGAATGAGAATTTAGACGAGGGAGTTGTGACGAGATTAGATATAGGACATGATATAGGGAGTTGGAATTTGAGAGGTGTGCTTATTCCCTTGTTTGTTCAGTGGGAATTCAATTCCCTCTCAATTCCCAACCCCCTCCCTTGTTAATAAAATGGTGGGAGTTAAACTCTAAATTCACATGCCTAATCCTTCGTGAATTCTCATTCCCTCCAACCAAATAGGTGACTTTATATCTCATAACTCCTTAATTCCCATTTCCTCTCTCTAATTCTATTCGGTCGAGCCTCTTGTTGAAACTAGATGATGCCCAGCGCGTTGCTGCGGCAACTTTGTTAAAAAATGCATAAATAGTTGCTAAAAATAACTAGATCTAGTGAAAAGAAAATATAAGCTTGAAAATCAATAAAAGGTGTCTAAAATGAAAAAAAAAATTGAATTGCAATTATAAATGTTGTTTCAAATAAAAATGTGAAGAATGACTAACATACACCATGTATGATGTGGCAGCGTTACATGCATAGACTAATAAAAAATAATTGTAATTTATAAGTTAAACGCATGGCTTATTTATGTGGCAGACTTAAAATTTATGGCTTAGTGGGAGAGAAGACTTACATGCATGATTTAGTGTGGATATTGAGATAGACACTTTGCATTGAGATAGACTTACATGGATGAATATTTTAAGAATATAGGATACCTGGGGTCGCCTTTGTCGATGGGCCGGCTGAGGCCATTGCATTTCCAACCTTTGGAAGACAACAGATGGCCACCAAGCTCGTCCTCTGGCATAGGGTAGGCACATCACGGGGCGACTAGTATGAGATCAGCACATTTCGTGAGATCATACGATCCAGCTACCTAGGCCACTGGATTGATATCCCACGGTACAAATAGGGAGAGGTGGGACAAAAAGAGCAAATGGAGGACGGGCTCCATGGCGAACTTAAAAAACATATTTCCACATCACAAAAAAAAATGATTTTATTGTACGTACACAAATACTCCCTTCATTTTTATTTACTCTGCATATTAGCTTTGATCAAAGTCAAACTTGATAAACTTTAACAAAGTTTATAGACAAAAATATTAACATACACAATAACAAACCAATACCATTAGATTCATTATTGAATATACTTTCACATCATATAGATTTGCTATTGTAAATATTCATATATTTTTTCTATAAACTTGGTCAAACTTTATGAAGTTTGACTTCAGTCAAATATAATATGCAGAGTAAATAAAAACGGAGAGAGTACATATATAACACATTCATGAAAACTTTCATAACAATATACTTTCATTCGTGGTGTATACAAAAAAACAAATACATACATGAAAATGGGCCCTTCTTTCGTTGTTGTTGGGCCAGGATTTTGTTTTTTTTTGTGCAGCTTGCAAATCATAATATTTTTGAACGAAAGTTTACAGATCCATCACGAAATGTATAAGTTTTTACAGAATTTTTTGATTTTTTTTAAACTTGGAAATATCATTTCTGAATCATTTGAAATAAAGTCCACCAATGTACTCGTCGGTGTTCGAACCCGATGTGGGAGGCGTATGACATTTTACACGAACATCCACATCATTCCGAAAATATTGAACCCCCCCTCCCGGGTACTGTTTGAGAGAGGGGAAAAGGGAGGCGCCCAAGCAGTTCGAGTTCTTGGCCCCGGCCCGATCCCGGACCTCTGCCGCCGCCGGCGCCGGTAGGAGAGGATATGGGGGAGGTGCCCGGTGCGCCGTTGTAGATATTAGCTGTAGATTAGTGGTTTCCTTAGAGGAGTTTGGCTTCATGCCGGTGAATGGCGCTATGCCGATGGGTGGGATGCTGCCGGAGCATGCGAGCTGCTTCCGGCGGATTTCGAGGGCGTTTCTTCCTCTTGTGGTGCTCCGGTGGTTGGAGCCAGTAGTGGCAGGAGGAGCTATCTCCGTCGACCCACCCTTAAATAAGCTCGCGGGACGTCCAGATCTGAGGGTCATGGCGCTGCTCCTGCTGTTCTTCTTCGGCTGCCATGGAGGTGGAAGAGAAAAACAGCATGTGCTGGTGTCGGCTCTCCTTCGAGCTGTTGAGGCAGTTCGACCCTTGAGCTCAGTCCCGACGGTGGTTGGATTGACGATACGGCGCCCTCCACGGTGGCAGCCGGCCTCCACTTCCTCGCCGTCGTATCTTCTGGTCGAATGGCGACCGACTGGCGTCAAGGCGTTCGTCATCGCCGACGTCTTTTATTCCTCCTGGCACAGAAGCCATGTGGGAGGCAGTCGATCTTCTCCTAGGCGTTCACAGCCTCTATCTCCGGCGTGCAGCTGGCGTGGGAGCGGCGGCGGTTTCCCTGCCCCAAGTGGCGTAGTCCCCGGCGGCGGCGAAACTGGTTCTAGGCGGAGGTTTCATGGGACTGGATTGCTTTTCAGCTTTGTAATCTGGGGTCCTTTCTGTAAAAATCCAGGACCTAGTTGTGTTTCTTTGATAGTATGGGGTCCTGGTGCTCGCTGTAATTTGCTTTGGATAAATTAATGCAAATCTCAGCCCAGACTTGTTCCTCTCTCTCTCGTGGACCACCACGCGCCGCCGCCGCAAGATCACGCGCGGCCTCGCCGCGTCCGCGATGTGTTCCGCTGAAGTCGCCGAATCAAGGCACGCCGCCTTCGTCTCCAGCCACCCGCAGACCCGTCGTCACCACATCTAACGCTTCTATCGGATCTGCTTGCAGGAGCGCTCAATCCAACTCACTACTCGGCGCCGACGGCCGGCGCACACAAATCAGGCTGTACGGTGATCGGAGCAGTCGGGGTGCACGGATATAGAGGGCAGAGCAGATGAGGGCAGATTGTGTCCACGCTCATCCCCGTAGCACTCATAGACAGCTGTGGCACCGCCATGCGTTGGCCGGCGAGGTGCTCTCTGCTCTGCACGCTTGATTTCACATCAGTGCTTCTGCATCTTTTGTCATGCAGGGGTAAACTCGTGTTGACAAGTGCATCTTCTTCCTTCTTTGTATATTTAATTTGTGTGACACCGATTAATGTTCTGTAGTCTTTCTTCGAGTTAGAGTTCTTGATAAAATAAAATCATCATGATCCGCCGATTGTGCATTTCAACTGACTGAACAACTCCGTGTCATTCAAACAAAGCTAGCGTCAGAGTCATACCAGGAGTACTTTTTTTTTTTTGCGAGAAAATACCAGGAGTACTAAACTAGACAAATTTAGGGGCTCCAGTGCAAGATGCAGCATCAAACCCAAGCAGTGCCCTATCTGTACCATGAGTCTTCATCCGATGGCTGATAATAGTGGATCGCACGATTTCACCTGATGGGCTGATGTCATACTAGTCATGCCTGGCACATCACGGTGGCGAACAGAACAGGCGGTTTCGGTCAAGTTGGCGCTCTCATATCAAGCGATCTACCAACTCACCTCCCTACCGCTGCCGGTGGGAGTCATGGACAGCTTGAGCAGTTTTTGTCGCTCCTTTGGGTAGGGTGTGACCAGATATTCTGTGGCAGGTGCAAGATTAATTGGGAGGCAATCTTTATAGGCCGAAGACCCTCCATGGACTCGGGCGGCATCTTACACCCAGGGAATGTTCTAGGGCCCTTTGGTTGCGTTGTTCAAGTAGGTGGTCCTCAACAAGCTATAGGTGGGCATGGGCACGCCCTGTGAGATAGCTGTGGTTAGTATTTGGGACAGTGCGCGGGTGCACTTCTGGTATGCCCCATGGATCAATGGGCAAGGACAATTAGAACATGTGTCTGAATAAACTGAATTCAAATTTAAACTATTTTATTTTATAAGTTTAAGTTTGAATGTAACATTTTTATTTGAATTATTGTTGCACTGAATATTTATCTTTGAGTTATTGATGCACCATGGTACTTATCTTTGATTGTTTTCAATATTCAGTGTAAACAAAAACGGAGGGGGCAGACATTTGGTGATCACGGTTGGATGGCCGGCACCCGTCTGAATGTCCGCTGACACATTCAAACATGCCCACGGACATTTGCGAGTGGAAGTTTGATGATCCGCGGTGGAGATGCCCTAACAACCTCTATCCAACTCATAAAGTCATAATGCGACCATTTGCATTAACAAATTCATGATGTCGTGGCCAGATTATGTCTTTAAGCAGGCACTTCTGTCTCTAAGAAACGACAAGGGTAAACAAGTTAATCCACCCAATACAATGAACGTCTATAAACTACAAGAGCTTAGTCCCAAAACTTGGGCCACATATAAAAACAAAGCCCAGAAGTTAGTTCTACAAAAATGGATACATTCTGCAAAATCTATATAAAAAAAGTCAGATCAATTCACATAAATTTCCGTGAGGTTAATTGCCGAGACGAGACTTCGATATCTTTTGTGTATATATTTGTGAGTGCAAAAAGCAGCAACACGAAGACTACTTGCGCACTCACAATTCCGAAATGACTAATGCTGTTGCCAATCTCCATCCAGCTCCCTGTGTTTTGGACCTGTGGTCGAAATGAACAAGAATATTAACCATATTATTTACTGCAGAAGTAGGAATTGCCATTTGAACAGAGATAATTATGTAGACAACAACCATAGTCTCTGTTTGAAACACAAAAAATATTCTAAATCATGTGGGAACTGAACCATGCATTCTGTATTCCATGTTACTCTCCTGCGTGGCAAATGTGCCCTGAACATAGTTATCAGCCTAGGAAAACCAACATGTGTTGAGCATTTCATCAACAAGTTTGAACAAAGAACATCTAGGTTCAGCGGCACTTTTTCTGAAGAGAAGAAGAATTTTGGACTCCGGTGCAGTTCAATTTAAAATTATCGAAGGGCATATAACCCTTGAGGCCATGAACTCTACAACTTCAGTCCAAAAGCAAAGGTTACAAGACTATTACTTGTACCAACAGAATGATAACTTACAAGCCCGCTTTATATACCACTCATTGACACAAAACTATTCCTCTGTAAAGTAATATAAGACGTTTACCTTGCAGAGCTCTAACATGACAAACCAAACACCATTCAAATGTTAAGGGAATGAGAATGACGAAAATTGTATATAAATTAAATATGGTCAATGAAAGAAAATAGCTAAAAGTGCTGAAAGAAAATTTCAGGTACATAAGGGCAGAACACACATACCAGAAAAAAGAAATGAATTGTCATCACATCTGAAAGCAGTATTACAAGAAAATAACAACCGATACGTGAAATCCGTACAATCTTGGTTATGGCACTAAATGTACATCTGCAGTAAGTCAGAACATACTGTATAAGCTTACTGACAAATAGCATCCAGTTGAACTTGAATAAAAATGACTAAATTATCTAGGTGTCATATGGAAGGCCCAAAGCCCCATCTTCTGCAGACTGAACATGTTCCGTTTTCTATTACATGCTAGACAGCAGACGCTAAATAGGCACTCCACAAAACGAAGGTTCCATACGGAAGACGGAAGATGCCCCATATGTATGTTTTTCCTTTCAAATATGCTAGAGGCAGACTGAACAAGTTGAACAGGAACCGAAATTATTCCCAAAACCACCCAAGTGTACTAAGTTGAACATTACACATTTAACCCGACTGCATATCTAAAATGAAGATGAAACTCTATAGTCTATTATTTTGTCAGATACAAAAAGTAACTGGTGTTTCAGTAATTATCATTCCCATTAAGGACCAAGAGATATATACTCATTCATTCATGGTGTATCAATTATCTTGAAGCTCTACACTTAATTCTTCCAAAAATTGCCTCCCAGAAAAAAACAAGGGAAGGTAGATTAGGATACAGATTTTTGTTTCATCCTTGTATCACACAGCGAAACTTGTTTTGTAACAGGAACCTTCACTTAAATCATACTTTGTACAGAGCGTACACAACTACAAAGTTATTAGACTGAAACTTTGTCCAGCACATCAACATTAACTTAAGGTTAAAGTCACCAGCGAAAATAATTGGACCGGGAGTAGCACTAGCCAGAGATTTCAGATCAGCCAACAAAAGCAAGCTTGTCTGCGGTAGATTGAGGGCCATAGATGTTTACAATTGCCACTGTTTACCAGAACTTCTTTGCAAACAGTTGATGGATACAAAATGAGCAGAGCAAAGACTCGCACAAACTGAAAGAATATCATCCTTGCAAGCAGTGATCACTCCTCCACTAGCACCAACAGATGGGGTGAAAGCGAAGTGATCAAAACCAGGACCACAAAAATCATTGATAATTGGGGCTTCAACCATATTCATCTTGGACTCTTGCAAACAGACAACTGACACATTCTTCTGTTGCACAACACCTGTAACAGCAGCTCTACGGGCGGCTGAATTAAGCCCACGGACATTCCAAACCAAAACATTGCACTGAATCATGGAAACTAAGCTGGCAAAGACTCGGAGGCTGTAAGATACAGATACATAGCACCACGACAGTCGCTCGAGCAGTCTTCTGCATCCTGCGGCCACCAACCGCGTGCAGCAGCGCCGTGAGCGCATCAATCTCCACCAGAGCCAGCCCGTCCTTGAAGTTCTGCCAATACTGCTGCTAACAGAGCAACAGGGTCCTGCTCCTTCTCCTCAAACGGCAGCCCCAGCTTCTTGCAGATTAGCTTCTGCGCCTGCGAGATGGCATCGCCGCCGCACCTAGACTTGGCCAGACGGTGACACCTGAGTGCGCTGTCTCCTGGGTGCGCCCATGGGCTTGAACAGGGTGATTGCGAGGATGCCCGGGGTCACAGGCTCGGGGATGTAAGTGATGAACCAGTCGAGGGCGGCGGCGGGGGGACGCCGTCACCGTTGGCGAGGGTGGCGGTGGGGGACGAGATCGGCGCCGGCAAATTGGTGGGCGGAAGACATGCTGCCAGATATCTCACTAGCAGCAGTCTGCTGAATCGCATCTTGGGAGGCCAGGGAAACCTGCATGGGCACAAGAGGGCTAAGAGAAGAGCCCAACGACGGCCAATCGACACATGCCGTAAGGAGCGGGCGGCTTGGTTGCACTCTCAACGTTTTCCTGGCCCAAAGGCCCTTGGAAGCAGCCCAACTACCGGCTCGGCAGAAGGCTGGGGCAGCAGGTCATGCAACTCCAGGCGGAGAAGCTGCAAGCCCGCTTCCATCTAGTCAATGACAAGGGCGGCATGCACCGGAGCGGACCCGATGATGGGCCCCACAGGGCAGGTGTTCTAGTCCCTCGCCTTGACCGTCTCGCAATAGGCGTTGAAGAGGGAGCAGCCGGGGCTCGCATTTCCATCCCCATCAACATCATAACGGCAATGCTCCAACCGCGGTGCAGCCGAGAAGAGAAAGCGCTCGTGGGAGGGAGCAGGGCAGGTATCACGGATGCTGAGGGCTGCACCAGAGTGCACGCGAGCTTAGGACCGACAGCAGTGGCCAGCGGCCCGCCCGTGCAACCAGCCGTGGTACAGCTGTCAGACAGCGTGGGAGGCTGTGAGCATGCGCCCAACTGAACCGTTAGCTCGCCGTTGCCGTCGCCCGACAGCCCACCATGGACAGGAGGTAACAGAGAGGGGAGTGTGTCCTGCATCGTTAGGTCATCCACTGGAAGAGACGGAACAGGCGCCTGCAAACCGAGCACTTGCGGAAGGCGAGGCGCAGGCGCCGGCAACAGACTGGACGGCGGCCCAGCATGGTGAGCACCCGGCTTGCGGCGCCGATTCGAGGAAGAGCTCCTGCCAAGACGGTAGAAGACCGAACGGGCAGGCTCGGGAGAGAGGGGGGGGGGGGGGGGGGGGGTGGCATCGATAAGCCCTCGAGCACAATGGTAGCAACAGATGGAGGTGTCCCAATAACCGTCACAAGCAGCAGCACCAGACGCCGCCGGAACACCCTCATGACACGGGAAGTAGGCGAGGGAGTCGAGATGGATCAGCACCGGGCACTGCAGGGCCACAGGGTGTGGGATGTCCAACAAATCCCATGGGTTGTCGTTGACGTTCTCGTCGAAGCCGTCCGGCAGCGCGAGCAACTGGAGGGGTCGTTGCTCGGCAGCGATTTACGCTAAACATCACCTTCTTCAGCAGCAAGTTGGGGTCAGCCATCCAAGCGTAGACAATGAAGTACGAGAGATCTTCACGCTCCAGCGAGGACACAGCGATGGTGTGGAAGTGGCACATCGCCTGTTGCGTCATCTCCACCAAGAAGGCCTCATTGGGCAGGCCCTTGATGAAAAGCCGGACGTGGTACCTAAGCGGGATCATCTCCGCGAAGAGGTTGGCCGCATAATCCTATATGCAGATTGTGCCACATCCATCCATAAACAATATCGCATATCTTGGTTTGCTGCTCCTTCACTACGGACGTTTGGAAGTTGCTGCTCCCAATGCCCAACCTGCCGCTGTCTCGAGCACCTTCTGCTGCTAACATCGTAGGCTGGTGGTCTGACGCATGTGCTGCTCTCTCGGCTAGAGAACAGCGTGGGTGGGGATCCCTAACCATCTTGTGAGCTGGATGGTCTGGAAGGAAAGGAGCTGCAGGATCATCAATAACAAAGCTACCGCTGCTCATCTTATTGCTAAGATCTCTGAACTGAATGTATGGTGTTGCGCCTGGGTGCCAGGGGTACAGTGTGACATCCTGAACATCTCTATTGATCTCTGTTGTACAGGCTAGCACCTCAGGTTTTCTTTTCTTTTGTGCTTCGCTTTTCGTGTTCTGTAACTTTATTTATTCCACTTAATATAATTGAAAGCAGCGCTGCTGCATTTCGTCAAAAAAAACTCACATATGATAAAGAAGGCAGAGAAAACTTACATGACAAGCATATATGGAATGAACAATTTGAAAATAAGAAGTGCCGTCATAAGAAATGGCTGCCACGAAAAAAAAAGGAGGAATGGTCAGTAACTGGAATTAAAAAGATGACCTTAAAAAGAAAAACAGTACATCACAAGCACTTACACTAAATATTGTGATGAATCTGTACACAGATGAGATCTCAAAGCTTGCAATACTTGCAAAATTACCAGTTCCAAAGAAAGCAACATTGAATAAGATCATCTGCAAGGCAAAATGCATTTGTAAAAGATACACAAGCACTAGTAGCAGAGGCCTTGGAACTTTGGAGCTAGTAAAGTAGGAAAGGAGGATGTGAGTGTTGAGTGGCCTGAAATAATACTGCATCAATCAAGAAATGCCTTCACACAGCCAATGGGTGTCAGGCTTGTGGAGGCAAGTATGTGACAACTTACAAGCACCAGAACATATATAAGGCAAACAAGGAACCTCAAGGAACTTAACAAAAAATTAAGTGCACTGATTTCAGTTCAATGAAACCCAACAATCCCTTTAACTCACTTGATATCAGTCATCATAACCTTAAAATTTTAAGCCTATGATACTATCAATTCCTTTGTCCTACTGCAATACCACTGAGACTTTCTTCCTACCTATTGGCATGTCTACTGATTTCACAGGCTCCATTGGCTATCCCTACTCAAAAGGATTCAGCTTTGACTGGAGTTTACTATCAATCCCTTTGTCCTACTGCAATACCACTGAGACTTTCTTCCTACCTATTGGCATGTCTACTGATTTCACAGGCTCCATTGGCTATCCCTACTCAAAAGGATTCAGCTTTGACTGGAGTTAATACATCTTCATATTGGCGGATGACCCGTGTCCATAAGATATTTAAATTTTTTCAAGCAACCGGCAGGAGCGCCGCCTTTTCATTAAGAGAGGAGAGAACAAAGTATGTTTATAAGGTATTATTACTCAGAAACTGTTGGACCGGTATGGGCCCAAGCCCATCAGCCGTGTCACTTAGGGCCCAAGCCCATGAGGAGGAGCTGACCTAGAAGATGCATCCAGTCCTCCCGTTCCCAGTAAGGCCGCCACACACACAGAGAAACTCACGCAAGCCACCAGACTAAGGAAGAGGCTGTCTGAAGGTAACGACCCCTCTCGATTCAACATGGTATCGGAGCTAGGTTCGAGCGGCGGCCCTGGACGCCGGTAGGTCGCCGGAGTGGCGATGGCGGGGTCCGGCGAGGTGGCGGTGGGGCTCAAATCGGCGGCTGCGCTCGAGCTGCTGTGCGTGCGCGCGTGCGACGCGGAGGAGGAGGCGGCTGCGGCGGCTGCTGCGGGCGCGTTCTGCGGGGCGGCAGCGGCACGACTGGAGAGGTCCGTGCGGGCGCGGCTGTAGCTGTGTGCGAGCTGCGCGGCAGGGGGAGATGAGCTGCGGCTGCTGGTTGCTGTAGCTGCTTATTCTGCTGGTTAGGTTGCTGCTGCTCCTGATTCTGATCAGGAGCTTGTGTTGCTGCTGCTGCCAGAGAAGGTTGTGTGCTGTGCGTGTGTGCGTGGGACTGCTGCTGCTGATTTTGCTGGAACTGCTGCTGTTTTTGCTGCTGCTGCTCTGTGGGGTGCTACTGCTGGGAGCTGCTGTTGTGCCTACTGGTGTTGTGTGGCTTGGTTGCTGATTGGAAAGGGAAGAGAAGGGCAGCTGCTGTTGCTGCTGTGTGCTTGTTGCTGCTGCTGTTTGCAGAGGAGAGGAAGTCTGCTGTGCAGCTGCTGCTGCTGATTGTAGAGGAGAAGAAGGGCTTGAGGGGGAGAGCCTCACACTCAAGGAGAGGCTCTTCCTGATGGAGCAGGAGGTCGGCAGGGGGTGTCTTGCGACCATTGAGGCGCGTTTTGCAGGGGCTGATGGTGCTGCTGGCAGCATCAAGAATGCTGTTGTTTTGGAGGAGATGGATGATACCATAGCTGCGGTTGGTGCTCACCATGCAGTCAAGGAGTCTCTAGGGAATGATGACATGAGAAGGGGTGATGTGGAGCTAGAGAAGAGTGGTGAGGACAGTGCAGAGAAGGCCGGTGCCGGGTCAGAGAAGGAATACAGCATGACTGTAGCAGAGGTTGAGAGGCTCAGGGAGGAATTGGAGAGCTTCAAAAGGAAGGTGGAGGAAATCCAGGCTGACAAGGAAACAGCCGAGGGGGCGACACGTGAGAAGGATGCTCAGACTGTTAAATTGAAGGCTGAGTTGGAGGAGCTCCATGCTTTCATATCACAGCTCCAAACTGCAGGCTTGAATGCTCGCTATGGAGGCTGTGCTCACTGGGCCTCCACTGATGAAGATAATCCGGAAAAGGCATCTCTTGCTACTAATGCGAATGGTTCAGAATGGGTTCTAGACTCTGGAGCATCTCAACATGTTGCGGGCAAATGCTGCGTGTTTGAGTCTTACAATAAGCATCCTCCTTCTCACACGGGCACTATGCAAACTGCTGATGGCACAAAACAGCCTGTCATAGGGGTTGGTACAGTAAAGTGCACTCCGACCATCTCCTTATCCTCAGTTTTGCATGTGCCAGCTTTTCCTGTCAATTTGGTCTCTTTCAGTGCTCTCATTGATCAAATAGACTGTCGTGTGATCCTTGACCAATTCGGTTGCGAGATTCAGGAGCGACAGACGAGACAGACGGTTGGGACTGGCACCAGGCGTAGGGGGCTTTGGTATATGGACCAGGAGGTGCAGCCGGACTTGGTGTGTACTGCGACCATGGAGGACAAGGAGAAGCAGGCGATGATCCATCACTGTAGGATGGGACATGTATCTTTTGATAAGATGCGCAGAATATTTCCGGATGTTATGTCTGGAATAGGCAAGGGCAAGCTGACATGTGATGCTTGTGAATATGCAAAACACACAAGAGCCACATATGTGAGTAAGGGGCTTAGGAGCATATCTCCTTTTATGCTTATTCATTCGGATGTATGGAAGAGCCCAGTTGTGTCAATGCATGGAATGAAGTACTTTGTTACCTTTATCGACTGCTATACTCGTAATACTTGGATTTATTTGATGCGTCACAAGGATGAGGTGTTTAGCTGTTTTCAGAATTTCCATGCCTTGGTGAAGAATCAGTTTAAGGCGCAGGTGCAGGTGATCAGGACTGACAATGGCACAGAATATGTGAACAACACCTTTGGGGTCTTCTTGTCTGACCAAGGGATTCTTCATCAAACTTCTTGTCCGGACACCCCCCCTCAGAATGGAGTGGCAGAAAGGAAGAATCGACATATTCTTGAGGTTGCTCGGTCGTTGATGTTTACCATGAATGTGCCCAAGTTCTTGTGGAGTGAAGCTGTTATGACAGCCACATACCTGATCAACCGGACACCTTCAAGGATACTTGGCATGAAATCTCCGTGTGAATTGCTGCTTGGAGAAAATAAGTTTGTTGTTCCCCCAAAGTTGTTTGGCAGTACCTGCTTTGTTCGTGACCACCGACCTTCTGTTGGGAAGCTAGATCCGCGGGCAGTGAAGTGTGTTTTTCTGGGCTATGCTTCTAGTCAGCAGGGGTACAAATGTTGGTGTCCCTCTGAGAAACGCAGATTTGTAAGTATGGATGTCACCTTCAAGGAGTCTGAGCCATTCTATGGTGAGCCCACAGATCTAAGTGTTGTTTCAAGGGCTTGACCATTCACACTCTGTGCAGGATGGTCAAGAGGGGGAGAAGGCTGCGTCTCACACTCAGGAGGATTCTATGGACACCAACACTGATGATGATGTGCGGGTTCAAGTCCAGCCAATTGAGGGTACAATTCCGGTTGGTACTCTCACTGATAGTGATGTGCAGGTTCAGGTCCAGCCAACAGTGGGTTCCATTCAGATTGGTAATCTCCAGCTCCCTGTTCGAGATCGGTGGCAGCAGACCCCCCTAGTGTACTCTCGACGAGAGCCACAAGTGCCACAAGTGCATGACTCATCTGACACTCGTCTGGTATATTCTCGGCGGCAGCCACTTGTGCAGGAGGAGCAGCAAGTGCAGGGGGAGCAGTCAGTGCAGGGGGGGCATCAAGGCAGTGGTGCAAGCTCATCTGACACAGTGGAACTGCCTATTGCGTTGCGAAAGGGGACACGTGAAGCGGCACAGAAGGCCTTACCACCGGAGGTTTTTGATGATCATGATATTGGAAATTTTGTGTCTTATGAGGCTTTGTCTCCTTCCTATAGAGCGTTTGTTGCCTCTCTTCAAACTGTGTCAATCCCAAAGGATTGGAAGGCTGCAAAGCAAGATCCGAAGTGGCGTGAAGCGATGATAGAAGAGTTGGAAGCACCGAGGAAAAACAAGACGTGGGTGCTAACCACATTGCCGGCAGGAAAGAAAGCAGTGAGTTGTAAGTGGATCTATACGGTGAAGCAGAATCCTGAGGGGAAGGTGGAACGGTATAAGGCCAGATTGGTCGCCAGAGGATATAGTCAAACTTATGGAATTGACTATGACGAGACGTTTGCTCCAGTGGCAAAGATGAACACAGTAAGGATATTGGTTTCCTGTGCTGCAAACTTTGGGTGGAAATTGCATCAATTAGATGTCAAGAATGCCTTCTTGCATGGTGAGTTGCAGGAAGAAGTGTACATGGAGATACCACCAGGTTTTGGTACTTCACAGACCACGGGGAAGGTATGCAAGCTGAAGAAATCCTTGTATGGACTGAAGCAATCACCAAGGGCATGGTTTGATAGGTTCAGACGTGCTGTCCGTGCTATGGGGTATGGTCAATGTAATGGAGACCACACGGTGTTCTACAGACACTCACTCTCTGATCGGAAGATCACCATCCTTGCAGTTTATGTGGATGACATTATCATCACTGGAGATGATAAGGAGGAAATAGAGAGATTGAAGGGGTGTCTGAGTAAGGAGTTTGAGGTAAAGGATTTGGGCAACCTAAAATACTTCCTTGGCATTGAAGTGGCTCGGACAGAGAAGGGAATCTCTATGTGCCAACGGAAATACACCTTGGATCTCTTGAGTGACATGGGCATGATGGGATGTCGTGCAGCCTCTACCCCGATTGAACAAAATCATCAAGTGACAGCAAAATCAGGTGAGCTGGTGAATAAGGAAGATTATCAGAAACTGGTTGGGAGGTTATTGTACTTATGTCATACAAGGCCTGACATTACGTATGCCATGGGTGTGGTGAGCAGATACATGCATGAACCAAGGAGTGGGCATCTTGATATTGTGCACAGAATTCTGAGATACTTGAAGGGGACTCCGGGTAAAGGGTTGTGGTTTGCGAAGAGTGGACATCTTGAGGTGGATGGCTATAGTGACTCTGATTGGGCCAGTTGTCAAGATGATAGAAGATCAACTTCTGGCTACTGTGTGTTTGTGGGAGGAAATTTGGTGTCATGGAGAAGCAAGAAACAGACAGTTGTGTCTAGATCAACAGCAGAAGCTGAGTATAGAGCATTATCTCAAGGGTTGTGTGAGATGCTCTGGGTGAAGTACCTACTGAGCGAGCTGAAACTTCTAAGGAAGGGCCCCTTGAAGGTGTGGTGTGACAATCAGTCAGCTATAGCCATTGCTAATAACCCAGTTCAACATGATAGGACAAAGCATGTGGAAATTGATCGCTTCTTCATTAAGGAGAAACTTGATGCTGGGATCATCAGCCTTGGTCATGTCAGCTCTCGGCAGCAGTTTGCAGATTGCTTGACAAAGGGATTGGGAACAAAGGACTGTAACTTGGCATGTGACAAGATGGGAATGATAGATATCTACCACCCATCTTGAGGGGGAGTGTTGGACCGGTATGGGCCCAAGCCCATCAGCCGTGTCACTTAGGGCCCAAGCCCATGAGGAGGAGCTGACCTAGAAGATGCATCCAGTCCTCCCGTTCCCAGTAAGGCCGCCACACACACAGAGAAACTCACGCAAGCCACCAGACTAAGGAAGAGGCTGTCTGAAGGTAACGACCCCTCTCGATTCAACAGAAACCTTGTTTAATGCTGAACATCTTCCTCGGTGCTGTTATGCACCTCAGCTATGGATTGAGATCATATTACTCAGAAAGCATACTGCAGTCCAGAACACAAAATGGAAAAAGATCATAGACTTACAAATAACAAAGGGATTCGTAAATCAGATAGTTGTAAGCATCTTTCGTCATAGCCATAAACTGATCCATCCGCAAGGCTACTGTGGCATGCAGAATTGCTTCCTTCAGAGCAATACAAGTTGGCAGATTCAAGAAATATCCATCCCATGAGTACCAGCGCAAAAGCACTATAGAAAACCGCTTCATAGCTGCAGAGGTCAAATTTTCAAACAACGTATCATGTACATGTTATCCCATGGATACATCAACAAAATCTTTGATCTATGAATACTTCAGCATAAGTTAATTGCATACCCAATAGAAAGCAGCAGAAATGGAGGAGCAAAACCCAAGAAGATAGATGTAAGACGGGATAGAACACTACAAGGTGAAAAGAGTGGTAGCACCATCGCAAAACCTGCCAAAACATGATATGTTAAAAAACCAACACCCAAAAGTCTTAGAAGTTCAGCAAGAGCAAACCAGGATAACAATAATCAAAAGATAGCCCATATGGTTTCAACAACAAAATGATGCATGTTTAATGGAGTTTGGCAAACTCGATTTCAGATAGAAGAAGCTTTGTTGATCCGTGTGGTACTGTAAAACTAAAGTTAGTTTCTTTACCCGGGATCAGCTATTTCTCAGTCTCGGATAATTTGTGTTTCCTTCTTTTAGATGTACAGTTTCTCTTAACATATTCCAGTGCAAGTGATTATGAATAAAGCTTATCCGAGAAACTTCACATTTCTGTGATATAATCATCCTAACTGATGGACTATCAACTATCCCGTATTCCTATTACAACAATGCAAGAGAATTTTGTACGAGATGATAGTCGTCAAGGCATCAACGCTCTGACCCAACGCCAAGGTGAAAGGATTTGTACACAAAAGTGAATGACATCAAATTCCTATCACAGATGTAACTGCGACTGCAAGTGAAAAGCCACCAAGAATATTGATGAAGCAGCACAAGGTTGTGGAGGAGCAACTCCACCTTGCTGCTATGAAGTTTACAACACAAGTGTCGAAGGAACTACTTTAACGCGATGTGCTAGATATCGCTCTAGAGTCGAAAATAGGCCGATATGGCAGCAGGAGTTCAATGCAAAACTCCTAGAGCACAAGATCTATTCCAACATCTTAGATAAGAATACCAGGGTCTATTAAGGGCAACTCCAACCGGCCGACCCATTTTGTCCGGTTGGGTCCGCGAGGGCAAAAACCACGGCCCAACGTGCGGACGCAAACACATCTTATGTCTGTCTCGTGTCCCTGCGGACGCAAATTCGGCCCAAGTTTGGGGCGGATTTGCGTCCGCACGGACACGAGACGAACGCGCCGCGCGTCCGCTCGGTGTCCAGCTCGGGCCCACGTGTCGGCCACCCAACCGCCCCCCGTTGGTCCTCTTAATTCCACGCGTGCTGGCAGGCCCGCACGTCAGCCACCCAAACTCCTCTCCAAGCGTCCTTTTTAATGCCACGCGTGCGGGGGGCGCCCAGTTCTCTTCCCCTTGCCCGACATCCAACCCTAGTTGCCGCCCACCGTCCCACCGGCCACCGGCGCAACAATGCCGTGGATATGGATCCCCGGGAAGGCCGGGAAGCACGAACACGAGGCCGGCTCCACCTCGGGGCAGAGCCGACGCCGCGCGGCAAGCTTCACCCTGACGCCATCTGCGGCAACATGTGTACGTCGGTGTCGAGCAGTGCGAGCGGTACTGGCAGGAGGCCACCCCGATGCCGTGGCCTGACGTCCACTTGCCAAACGGCTAGGTTCCAGTGCCTACCGTTCCGGCCTCCGGCCGCGCACGCGTGGACCTTCGTCGCGACCCGGCGTTCGCCGTCAACTCGCCGTTCTGGGACACTTGGTCCCGCGACGAGCACGACGCGGGCGTCGGTCCTACTTCGCCGCTCGTGCGCGTGCCCCCAGTCCCACGCCACCAGCCGATGAGGCCTCCCAGCTCGACAAGGAGAACGACGAGGCCTACAAAAAGGCCATCGAGGACCCGCAATTCGCCAAGCACGCTGAATGGGAGGGCCTGGCAGAGCAACTGGCCTTATCGGCCGCAAGCAATATCTCCGTGCGGGAGCAGCATCAGCAGCAGGAGGAGCCGGAGAACGCGCTAGGGCCATTGGCGGGGCAATCTTGGTCGTGGACGACCATGGTGCCCTGCTCGCCGAGGTGGGTGTCGTGCACGCCCATGTGGCTGGGCACTTCCGAGGAGGCCGAGCGGCACGCGTTGCAGGAGGCCGAGCGGCGGCAGGATGCGGCGCATCAGAATCAGGCGGCGTTGGTAGCGTGGCAGCAATGTTTTCATGGGCGGTGCCGGTGTTCACCGACCTGGCCAAAGAGGATGACGACGGCAACTAGAATAGTTTTATTTAATGTTTTTAGTTAATGTTTTTTAGTTTTAATTAATGTAAGACTGGACTTCTGTTGGTCGTTTACTTTTTTTTAATTCGAAAATCCGGACCAAAATGTCAAATATGTCCGTTTTGGGTGCACCTACGGGCCGGTGGACGAAACCGGACTTTGTTGTTCGCCTGGCCGACCCAAACGGACAAAAAACAAACACATTGCGTGTCCGTTTGAGTAGGCAGGTTGGAGCTGGCCTAAGACTAGTGGGTACTAGTAAATTGCACGTGTTTTGCAGCCAACGATGACACTATGACTTCAATTCGATTGATTCTTAACAAATTAGTATTTGCTTTAAAATTTTAGCAAGTATTAGTGTCGGTCTAGGAGTCCTATATTTCCTTTCTTGTACCTCAAGTCTTTTGTACCATGTATATGCCCCTCGGGCCTTGCAATACAATCAAGTTGCATCCATAACATGGTATTAGACCCCTAGGTTCTTTTTTCGCAGGCGCAACTCGTGCTCCAATCCAATATCGCATCGCCGTAATCCTCTCGTCCGGCTGCTGTTTTCCTCTACTGCCTTCGTTTAAGCCTGCTCTGGTCACTGCTCTCTCTCTCCCATGATCTGCCTCAAGTCAACGCAACACCATCACCCAACAAGTCCCGCTGCCGCTCTTCGTCACCTCGCCCGCGATTCACGCTTCTTCCCGATCGAGATTTCCTCCCGCTGTTGTTCCAGAAGTCTGCTGCCATCGATGTTCCAAGCCGAGGTTCCAGATCGACGCTCAGGCCACCGGCTCCTCTTCCGCCCTCCGCCGGCGCGTTGCTCGTGCTTCACGCCCCACGCACCCCCGCCCACCGGATTTACCCGCCCATGCCGTCGGCACTCATCCACGCACGTTCCGACCAGATCGGTTCAGCTGAGTAGCTTGCGCACGCGTGCTGCGAGTAGCTCTGCTCCGCTGAGTTAAAAAAAAAAACAAGCACAATGTTCTCGTCGGGTATGCATCCCCCTCGCTCCCCGACTCTTGACGGTGTTTCCTATATTGGTCCCATTCGCACACACGCTGTCTCGGTGCTGTCTCTCGGTGCTTGGTGCTCGTCACAGGGTCCACCTGTGACGTAGTCCCTTCAAACATCTTTCGCAGGCTGTGCTGGTCGCTATACAACAAGTCCTCTTGTGACCTTCGCACATGGTGATTGTCACTCTACACCGACTCCTTTAATTGTCCGGTGATTTTCGACGGTGCTCCATCTCGCGCATGCATCTTCTATCGATGTTGCCTGCTCTTCCGCTACTTGTTGTTCTTTGCTGCTCTTTGTCGACATCTAATGTGCACGGCTTTCTCCGCATCTTCCACTCCTGCATCCACGATGGCTTGCATCTCTGTTCCATGTATGCTTTCTAGTTTCTATCTCTATATTTTCCGCTGCGTCCACCAAATCCGTTAATATTTTGTGTTTCTCATGTCATGCGAGTCCACCATACTGTCCGTCAGCCTTTTTCCGGTCCTTGTCCTTTCTATAGGATTTTTATGGCCTCTCTTTGCATTGTCGATCTACGCCCATTCTCTTGTCGCCGGTTTTCTTGGGCTATGATTTTGTGTGAAATGCTTCATTCTCTTGATGTGCCATATTCTTTTGACAACCCATCTTCTCTTGATACTTATCTTGTATCTTCTAGTGATGCCGTGTCTGCAGTGTCTTCCTCTGATGCGCCATCTTCTTCGTTATCTTCTTTGGCTTGACTCGACAGGTTTTGAAGACTCTTCATGATACGACGACACTCTCAAGACATTTTGGATTATCAATTTTCTTTCTGGTGTTACACTTCTTCAAATGCAATGCTATTGCATACGCTTTGCATTTGAGACGGGGGGGGGGGGGGAGTATATTAGCATCAGTCTAGGAGTCCTATATTTCCTTTCTTGTACCTCAAATCTTGTGTACTATATTAGTATCAAGTCTTTTGTACTATATATATGCCCCTTGGGCCTTGCCGTACAATCAAGTTGCATCCATATAACATTAATGTCCTTTTCAAATCTCCAATCCACAATGGGTAGATCTATCGCATATATGCGAACACATACTTCACAAGCAATACATTTATCAAATTCAAAGTGGATTCCCCTCTTGGACTGAGCTATTTCTGCTTTTTCTAACACAAAGTTCGAGTTGTTCGGTGAAAAAACGTTTTTATAATCCTTTCCTACTTTTTCTTTTGAAGTGCATTGGCATGCCAAAAGGTTGGCAACCATCCAAACAAAGACCAATTTTTGAGCCATGCCAAAATTTTGGTAAGGTACACTTTGGCCAGAATCCAAACATTCCCATAGCCATGAAAAACTGAAGTGAGAAAGAAATGTGAGATACTGGAGATATTTAACAGCACGATTGCAAGATTATAGGGTCAGTGTTTATGGCTTACCAGCTACGCACCAGTTGATCAACTGGTGCAACGGGTGCAGTTCTTTGTGCTGAGACCGATGAGATGTAGTTAACCACACCATTATTGAAGACACTGAGATCATAATAACCTAGAACACAGTGACAGCTGTCAACACTGTCTCAACTTAACTTTCACAAAATAAATATCAATACAACAAATTGCCTTTTGTACCTGAACAAAAAATAGCTTGGAGGATTTAGGGGCTTGTTTGTTTGCTCGATTAAGATACAACCAAAAGGTGGTGGTATTGATGGTCGCCCATCTCGAAGCCATTGCGATCAGTATTATAAGTGCCCCGCTAAAAATTCTGCATAAGTAAGATTCATCAAATATAATAAATGCAAGTAAACACAAAACAGAAAAATTAAAATGTGGTCACAGTTAGATATGTATGCCTTGACTCTCAAAGTCATAAATTTCAGAGAACAGCATCGATAGCATATTATGTATATGTAACTTTTAAACTCTCGTGTCAGCTAATATTAACAAAACGAAAGAAACATTGTATTAATACTGTGAGCAAAGAAGCATACACTAAGTTGTTGTTCTCTGGAATTTCAGCTGGCATCAATGTGAATACAGACAGGAACCAGCATGCGAGCCATGTGTATATTGCAACAGCAGGGCTAGCTTCAATAGAAAAGGCTCCACAAACTGAAGCTAGTATCCCAAGGGCCAAAAAGCACCAGGTATAAAGCTTCCGATCAAAGAAGCTCATAACCTGCACAGAAGTATCAAATCCCATGTCAAATCTCAGTCTTAAAAGTTAAATATTTGAGGTGTCAATAACAGGTTGTGTACGCACCAGAAACTCCAATATGAGCAATGCAGCAACCGAACTGATCAGAAGATTCATAATGTACTTGAATGGCATATTAAACAATTCTCTCCATGCTGACTTCATGAATTCATAGTTTTGTACAATTCTTGTCCAGAGGAATATTGTCATAAATACATAAGCATAGTAAAGAGGTGGAGATTTCTCTAGAAGTAGTATAATGGATGATAAACCCATGAACAAACATCCACCTATGTATACCTGAAACCGGGAGAGATAAGATGAAAATAGTGTGAAGGACCACATCAGCTGCCACCAAACAGAAAAGACATTCCAGTAAATTATAATTACAATTCATCATTTTTCAAGTAACTTTGAACAGTTCACAAGAATGAGTAAGTACCAAACCCATATATTTTGAACATAATTCTATCTGACGGTTATGTAAATTTTACAGCAATGCTGGATTTCATTAGGGAAAATAAGAGTATCTGAGAGAAAAAGAATGAATAAGTACCAAACCCATATATTCTGAACATAATTCTATCTGACGCTTATGTAAATTTTACAGCAATGCTGAATTTCATTAGGGAAAATAAGAGTATCTGAGAGAAACAGAAACAAAACATATATGAAGTAGATAAAAAAATTATTAATGACAATCCACCCTGCGCAAGCTAGAGAAGAGAAACTCCATGGACTGACTCCATTGTCTCCACCCCATAGGAACTACGAGATCACCGCAAGGACACCTTCGGCATCCAGGAGTCAATATAGCAACAGAAGCATGTGTTCAGACAATGTTATAGATATAAGAATCGTACTTAGATAATCTTACTTTCATGGAGGTATTCTTGGGATAAACATGAGTCCTCTTTAGAAGATTAGCAGGAAATGTTGTATAAGACTGTAGCACATGTAGAATGAGGTTTGCCATCCATCCAATGTATCCAAGGGTAATTGTTGTCATTAACATGAACCAGTCGTATGTTTGGAAATAATGGAGACCAGCAAGAGCCATACTACGGAGCTCTTCAGAATACTTCATGGCAGTTTCGTAGTCCCTTGCAGATATTAGATCTTCGATTCGATCGAGGACAGACGAATAGTTCACCAGTGGTTTAAAAGGCTTGAAATAGAGTGAACTGGATTGCTTTTGCTCTGAGATTGTCAAGGAAAGACATGTATGGAGTAAGAATATCATCCGATGTATTCAGCTTGGAGGTGGTAAATTTGCATAAAGTACAAAGGTGATTGACATGATGGGATAACAGTTTCCAATGGTCTGCTGTAAAACATTGACTTCAGCGGACAAATAATGAAATAGTCCCATCAATCATTATCATTTCCAAGTCTTATGTACGTACAATTGACTGCAACAGCCTACTAGCTTAGAAGAGTGGAGTAAGCAAAAATAATAATCCAAATATGTTTCAGATCTTGTTCTGAACGGGTACCTGACTTTCGGAGAAACTGGTTAAGAATTTGTTTTGTGTTGGCCAGAACTGCTTCAACTTCATCAGACTGTAAAATAAAAGAGAAATAATTGGGATATAGAATTCAACGAGAAGTTTGCAAGCCAAGGCTGCAAGCACAGAAGAATTTTTGGAGAGTACTGTGTTGTTTATTGCCTAACCTTGCTTAACTTCAGATAATGAGAAGGTAAGTTCCCCACAGAATTCAAAGGGCATGGCAGACCAACAAGTGTAGCCTGCAAAATTTATGAACGACTGAGAAAATGCAATATTGTGTTTACAAATGTAGAACATGCTGAGGAAGAAAGGAAAATAAGGTTTCCTATTGTAAACAACCATTAGAGGAGCTATATCAGCCTGGTTGACATCGACTCTTTCGAAGCCTTCAAGAGCCCAGTTCTGTGGCGTGGGCATATCGTGTCTGTGGTCATCAACAAACCGAAAGCCATCATCAGGTTTGTCTGTATAGGCCAAGAATTTTGGGCTCCTGATTCCAGCCCCCCATGCTACAAGTGGAGTATCAGTATTGGAAGGGTGTCCGTCTCCATGGCTTCCTATCAGTAGAAATGCATAATTATATTAGTATCACAAAAACATTGGCATCATAAGATATGATTGTACTACCAACCAACCCTATTCTCCAAAATATAAGTGAAAAAACAAAACTGGCATCATTAAAATGCATAATATGATGTACCAAGTACCAACCAACCCTACTCTACAAAATAAAAAGTGAAGCAAGAAGCAGAAGCCTCTGCTATTACTAACAGGTCAGCAATACATTAAGAAGTCATTGTGATGCACAGCACCCTGAGGCAATGCCATGCAAGGTTAGACCAAAATCAGTACACTGTGGAGTGTTAAGATGCCATGCCCTGAGCTGTCAAACCCTGTAGGTCCAGAACTTTATAGGGATCTCTAGCCCTAAAAAGCATATGGAAAAACCGAAAAAGGGAAGGGAAGTTGATGGGTGAAAACATTGTGTGTGTAGTACTTTATCATACCTTTGTCGCTCATTCCATGATCTGCAGTAAAAACATAAGCTGTTCGGTTGTCATTGAAGTAGCTTTCCATGAGATTGTACATTCTCTCAGCTATTTCATCAACAACCTTGACATTGTTCAGATAGATGCTTGAATAGGGCCGATGTGCATGACCATTAGAATCGCAACCCAGCAAGTGCAGAAATATAACCAACTTATCCTGTAGGAGCAACTGCCTCAATTTAACATCATCAAGAGACCTGTTGAGAAGACCTTCAAACTGGTCAAACGACCAATGATCCAAAAATGATGCATCTGCAATCAAGGTCTCTAACCAAGTAAATAAATGATTCCATAGACAAAACAAATCAGAAAAGTAGAGGGTTGATGCCTTAGATTATGTGATATTTAGAGTTTCAATTGGATCAAAACATTTAGTTATTCATACAAGAAACATAGCAATTGCAGTATTAACTTTTTTTAACTCGTCGCACAAAAGGTTATAAGTTCAACAATGATAATTGCGAGTTCCCAGATTTCTGAAAATTATGACCTAAACTCAGAAAGCAGATCTAGAACCCTATTCACATCCAAATTATCAACTCAAAGACTGTAACATAACTTTTAGAGTACAGGAATATTCAGTATGATGTGCATGCATTAAGTAAGCACAGCGTTACCAATATATGGTGACAAAGGCACAAGATGATTCTCTGATTGTCATATAAATCAAAACACAGTAAAATACAGATGATCCCATTGCAAATTTGTTGCATGCAGTATCAATAAGTCTGACCTGTTGCAAAGTCTTCGTATTCATGTGGATAACTACCCCAGGTACTGTGAGGTAGGCTGCTACAGAATATAGGAACAATATCTGGACTCCCAAACGAGATAGTGTGTCGACTTTGATTGAATACAGAATCAAACTCAACTGGATTGGCCTTCCATCCTGCACTAACAATAAGTAAAATGTGTAAACATCGTGGAAGCAATTTCATGCAACAAGTCATCAGTTCCTACATTTATCTCTGAAATGCCTTCATACCCCAAATTTCCAATAACACAAAACAAACTATCGTACGACATCAGGGAATAGCACTATAATTGGTGTTTGTTAATTATAATCAAGTGCAGGCTGTAAATCCTACAATTACAATCAATCATACTCCGATGGACCATGGTCACTGGTACATGCTCCAGTACATGCATAGTGGCCAGTATGTCAGTGGACTGTGTGAACAAGTACCACCCGCACTATTCCAGTAGTAACAAAAAAAATAAACAATCGCACCTGATGCATACATATCACTCCAAAATCCTGATAACTGCCAAGGAAGCCCTTACCAGATTAAGCAATGCAGAAACTGAATCCAGTAGACTAGAATATTACAGCAAGCTGAATGACTTGTTGTAAAAACATGTCCATGTGAGTCTTGTCGAGTCCAAGGTATTTCCATGACTTAACATGTCATTGTTCTTATCCACAAACACCCACCACTGAACACTAACACCGACGTTGTAACTGAGACAGTGAGTTCTAATGAAATTGCTCACATAACTCCTAAAAACTAAAATAACTAATAATGTAGACGCATTGTACACCCCAGAGCTGCTCCAGGCTACTCCTTTTCTCCAACCTCACCTCCATTACCACCCACCCACCCCTCTCCTTCCCAAACCGAAGACAGAATTGTCCTCATCTCGCATCCATTGTCCCACACCCCTCTGTAAGCTGTGCCAGAACCGTCCAGATCTTTGAAGTGTGATTATTAACAGTAAGTAACAATTTTGGAACACTAAAATGTATGAACCGAGTATGTTATGGGGTTGGCAGTAACCACAACTAACAGTATGAATTCAGGTTGGCAGTAAGCACCAACAACCAACATTGTAGCTCTTATGAACATGAAGAATACTACTGCCCAATAGAGATACACTGGAACTAGAGGTGAAACAGCGCACCTTTTGTTACAGCACTGGGATCCTCGTAGAAGCCGGCGATGATGGCGACGTGCCCTGGCCTGGACTCGGTGGGTGGCCGCGCGTGGCTGACGCCCCACCGGCCCTTCTCCTCAATCACCCCACGCAGGAATGGTGCCCTATACCTTCCTCGCTCGTCCGGCTCGAAGAACTTGTCCGCCCTGAGCCCGTCCGCTGCAGGCACCAAAATTTTCAAAACCCTCACCGCATCACACCCACAAAAAACACGGACGAAAACCCCCAAATAGAGTGAAAGCCTGAACAGCAGGATCAGAAGAGGGGGGGGGGGGGGGGGGGGGGGGGGGGGGTGGCGACGAACCAACAAGGAGGACGAGGCGCTTGGCTGGAGGCGCGGAGAGGCGGGGCGGCACCGGGGCCATGCCGTGGACGATGGGGGACTTGAAGTAGATATCGAATATGCTCAGCATGTAGACGGCGTGGAGCGCGACGCCGAGGATGACCAGCCACCGCTCGCGCCGCCGCGTGGAGGCGGACGACGAGTGCGCCTGCGGGCGGGGGCGGCCGGCCATTGCACGGCGGGCACCGGCTGAGCCGTCGAGGGGAGCTGGTCAGATGGATCTGGGACTGAGAAGGGACGAGAAGCGGGAAGGCGATGGACTGACACGACTGGTGCGCGCCATAGTGTGCTGATGTCAGCTTAACGCAACATTTGGAGTGGACCACCAGTTCCGAAATTGCCATCACATTTCTTGCTCACACATTTTCCTTACTAAAAAACTCTCGATAAACACTGATGGTCCATTGTAGCTGTTACAATTAAACACATGTTTAATTGGAAGGGAATCTCCCCTTGCTAACTGCCATATGGTTGGCAACCGACGCGACTCTCCCTTTGATCTCGCTAACCGACGCTATCTCTTTCCAGATTAACGGGTCGGGGATTCTAATAGTACTGGATTTCTCCACCCCGCCCATTGAAAATAGCAGCCGAGCTGTTCCGATTTTTGTGCACGCGCGGCTAGGTATACAGCTACCTCGTTTCAACGACCTAGCTAATTACGTGGCCGCCGGATGGATAAGGAGCTCCCACTTACGTTCCAATCTAGTATCATCTTGTTTGCTGGAGACCATGCATCGATCATGTTCTAATATTGATCCATGGCTTGATGCACGTTTAAGAAATTCGTGATCAAGGAGGTGCCCTTGCCGATTGAGATGTTGCATGGCCCGGTCACGGCCAGGCATCGCCTGCAAATTAGGCCCCGGCGTCGCTTTCCATGTGATCTCACAACCGATCTAGGTATTCTGTTCACCCATATTGTTACAAATACACGTACATATGTTAACCTTTGATCTTTGAGTTTGTCGTTTCAACTTCTCGTTTGAGCTTCTGGGGTTATCGACGCCTTCTCCATCATCGCAGATTAATTCCTCGTCGAGTCGCGCCACCGGCCGACGTTCGGACAGCCACCAGCTGGATAGATCATTTCCTTCGGCAGCTTGAAGAACGCAACTCTGGTTACAACCAATGATCTTCGGGCAGACGAAATGCGCAACCAGCTACCGTAGACTGCCCAACCCACCACCTGCCGTCGGCATATATTTTGTCCATGCGGACCGAACTAAATAAAACACATGCAGATATAATATGTACGGGGATGCTCTGTTTTCTTTTTGGAGATTATATACTCTCGTTTATATGTACTCTCTTTCAAAAGGAGAATGCTCCTTTTTTCGATTATACACACATTCTCTTTTATTTCCATGTAATCTATTGTGACGACGTTCTCCATACTCCGTGTACATATACTCCATACTCCAGTTCCAAAAAAAGAGATATCAAATACTAAGCTATATTAATTTGCATCTCCAAAAGAAAGAAAGAGCTATATTTTAGGTTGTCAAACTCAGGGCATGAATTCACATCGGCCCCAAAACTAGTCAGCTACAAAGAATATCCATCGATGGATGCTTGCTACCTCCCAGCGATGCATGCATGCCTCAGATAGGCATCTGTACGTACACTATATCGAATGTCTCAACTAGATGTGCTCCACTGCAAACTATATTTTCCATACTACTTCCAGAATAAATTATATAAACTTCATACTCCCTTCCAAAAAATATTGTATACTCCGTATTATATACTCCCGTTTCAACAAATATACATACATACTCCATACTACAACTCACTGTAAACTATATTCTCCATACTACTTCCAAAATAAAGTATATAAACACTACTAGTACCCTTCCTAAAAGTATTGTATATTATATACTCCCGTTTTAAAATAAAATATAGATATTCCTTACTAAAATTTGTAAATATACTCCATACTACAATTAAGAGTAGTATGTATGCTACATTCTTCAAAAATGAACTATATAGTAGATACAAAAGTACTACTTTCTTAGGGCACATATTCTATACGCTAAGATTTTTCATGTAAAAAATATTAGTACTCCATACTACATACTCCATACTCCACACTACACAAAAGTGTACATTTCCTTCCACATAAAAAGACTATCAGCGTCAACTTCACATCCTTATCCAAAAAATCTGTTCACCTGTACGTAGCCAAGAATTCGCGAGGTAGTTGACCAGTGCGTTACTTGACGGATTATTTAATTATAAAGCTAAATTACTTGCCTATTGGATTCTACAGAACCGTTAACAACCTTATCCTTCTACCTAGTTGAATTGGTGCTACGTGGGAGGGAGGGGCACGTGGAGGGCATATACGTAGGGGGTAACTACACCTGGTTGTAGTATAAATTTGTCATATATATATATATATATATGACAAATTTTTCCTACTACCGGGTGTAGTTACTCCCACTTTGGTTTCGTACGTTGTAGGTAGTATCTATTATATTGGAGAGTACGTACGTGTAGTATGTAGTATGTAAGAATGTTTGGGTAGTATATATACTATTTTTTAGGTAGTATGTACCATATTTTGAGCATACTCCTTTTTACGTACAAATATGTACGTATTTCACAAATATGATAAAAACATGGGCTTACATGCAATTTTTTCACATAACTCGTTTTGGAGTATCTTAGATATAGTATATGAACATATTAAAAATGATAAAGTAGTATATATACTACCACATGGTAGTATATGAGATATGGGTGTAACTACACCCGGTAGTAGGATGCATTTTCCCTATATATATATATATATATATTGTGTAACTGAATCATCAATAAAGGATCACGATTTACTACTGTTCATTGTCCCTCCCTTCTGTCGATCAACTCTAAACACGTTATCAGCATGCTCTTCCCTGAGCGACTCCGGCGAACAGATCGAAGACATTCGATCCAAATCGATCGCCAACGGTGAAATCCGGAGCGACTCGGCGTCGCATCCGCCCAAGGCGGAGTGGCTCCCAGCGTGGAACCCTCGGCCCCCAGGCAAGGCATCTCCCACGCGCGGTGCTCGAACCCGCTGCAGAGCGGCGGTCGGCGTCACCTTGGCACTCGACGTCGGAGGCGGCCACACCAGAAGAACGGACGAATAGTAGTGTCCTTGGAGCAGAGCGGCGGCAACTCCAGCGATTTTTATCTCCAACGAACTCCACGAGAGGAAAATCCAGAGGGGGAGAAGAACTGAATTGGAGTCAAGCACCACGCAAATATCAGTGTCTTCATCTAATTGTTACGGACAAACAAGGTGCTACTTTATTAATTTCGTTCATGGCTACAAAATATTTGCTTTACCATGAACAGGAAGCCACGAAGCAAGTCTTGCCCCGGCGAGGCCCTTCCCATGCCTGGTGCTCGAGTCCACTGCCAGCGGTCGGCGTCGCCTTGGCGCACGATGTCGGAGGCGGCTCCCTGCGGGGCAGCGTCCTCCGGCGCACGGCGCGCGGCGCCCAGCGCCGGTGATGCTTCTCGTCCCTCCAACGCTAGGCACGGGGACTCTCCCTCCGGCACGACTCCCGACGATGTGGCGGCGAGCCGGCGCCCGAGGCCACCTCAGGCCGGCGGCGCACGCAACCGTGCCATCCAGCGCACGGCAAGGCAGCGTAGCCTCGTCGGCTCTCGGCAACGGCGCGGCTACCCAAGGCGTGCCGCCTATGGTGCTAGATGCGGCGGAGGATGGCCCGGCTCGGAGAGCCCCTCCCGTAGCGGCAGCGTGGCTCGCCCCCCATCATCCCTTGCCGGCGACTCGACGCCGTTCCCACACAACGGCGGTGTAGTGGTGTACAAAGCCAAAACGAATCTTTGATTCGTAACCACATAGAGAAAGCCGATAGAGCCTTATCTCTTCGTTGTTTTGTTTTGCGATTGAGATTAAGTTTTCTCGCACAACAATATTGATTTGTGATTGGGAAATATATATATTTTCCTCGCAAAACAATCTCATTGCGATTGAGATTAATTTTCTCTCGCAAAATATTAATTCACCCCGCTGAATTATCTTGCAACTTGATACAAGATCATCTCATTTAATTTGAGGTCTATACAATTCAAGTTTTACACTTGAGCATCAAGTTTGCAATATCATGATTATTCATTACATTAGTAATGTTTTTCTGTTGAGTACCATATGTATTCCGGATCCTAAGTTGATGTAATATATTTCCTCGTTTGTCACGTGTTGAGATTAATTACATCTATTTGCAATTGAGATTTTAAATTTCTTACAAATATGGATGCAAAATTCAAAGTGGCTTTTTCGAATTGATGTATTGGGATCACAAGGTAGTGTGTACATCTACTGCTTTGCAGATTATCACCACTACTGTTAAAGCCTACATTTTGTCATTCCGACATTATGATTGCTTTACAAAGTGCCCTCCCACACATTTTACTAAGTCATGACATACGGCATTAAGAGTGAGTATCTACTGATTCCGTCAGATTATACTCCCTAGTGCTCGAGATCTACTCCATTTTGGAGATTATCTTCAAGGTGTCATACTTGCAATTTGAGATTCACACTAATGATTTCAAGCCAACTTCTTGAAATTATATTAATTTTGCAAAACTCATTACAACATTAACCATGATGGTCTTTAATTTACTGGTCGTAAATTAATTATCTCTGGTAACCGATGGCTAGAGAATTTGAGGCATTCGCCCTCAATGGCCACCAGTGCCCTACCTGGGCCATGGACATCATGATCGCTCTTGTGTCTCGTGGGATAATATGTGCAATCCAAGACACATAGGATTCACCTCCGGTATGTTGCCTTGTATATCGTAAGGCATTATATCGATCCAGATCTTCGCATCTGATTATTCTGTATTGGCAATCCCTGGGACGTAAAGGACCTCAAGGGCAAAGGTTTGAAGCTCACTTCAACCTTCAACCCGACATCACCAACGCTGACGGGGCCCTATGGGCACGGAGAACGTGATGGTTGAATATGCCTCAACCGACATGTTTGGAGACTATGAATAGTCTCTCAGTCTCCTGAGTGGTCAATATAATTTATGTTCATTTCTGATGTTGCAATAAGAACATAAGTATTGTTGTCATCATATATTGTATATCACAATATATTGTATCAACACTTTGGTACAAAATAAATTGTATGTATTCTATATATACAATCAAGATTTTCATATTGAGAATCTTCAAGTCTATATATAGACTTCTACGGGGGTCAATCTGATGAAAGGATATGTGCCTTGTGGACATATGCACCACAAACTCCATACTTAGGGAAATGTTTCCACTCTTACTAAGAGAAAGGGGATATTTTAAAAATCGCTAGACGCGATGAGGTAACTGTTGACTCAACTCGAGTCATATTACTATCCCTATGGGTACTCGAGTGCCATCAAGGACGCTTAATTGTGTCTTGGTTCAACTCGTACCCCACTGAACTATGGAGATATCCATCAAAATAGTTTCCATAGCGAAACTTATGATGACAACAAAGAAGAATATTTTCTCTTCACCATATACGGATATGGCAAACACATTATCTCCTTATCGTCTTGATTGTACTACACATACTACAAAACCCGCAGCACATGTTGCGTACAAGATAGTTTTCCAGAATGTCTTTTGCATGACAAACTTGGCATACTTGCCTTGGTCATCGTGACATTTGGTTGAAACAGAAACTATCAGCAATTCCATTGGTTTATGACTATTTTGATGCTAAACTCTAACAATATTTGGATTTTATGTGTACTGCATGTGACACAAGGAAGCTAATTTTAAGGCTCGCGCACCTTAAAGTCTATGCTGAACCACTCAAACTCCTTGAATGCATCAAGTCGAGGTAAGTGGTTCTTCCCAACCATTGATTAGACTATTCAGGTATCCATGGTTTTTGAAAGACACATCTACACGATGGTCTCAAGTGTGCCTTTATCCACACGAAAACCATTGGCAGATTATCCTGACCATTGATTTCAAGCAAATTGAATGGACAACATTGCAGAATTCTCCTTGCGTGCCTTCACTATGGCCCTAGGATAGAAGTTTAGCACTTTGTCCTAATGTCTAGACTCAAAATGGTTTGGTGGAATCCTTTATCCAAAGAATTAAGCTCATTGCATCGTTTTTACTTTGGAATTGCAACTTACCAACTTTACGTTGGAGTCATGTAGTTTTACACGCTCATGACCAAACTGCATAATATTATTCCCCTTTATCTTTGATACGTGGAAATCTACCAAGTATTTCCCATCTACGGTAATTCGGTTACACACCGATATCACCACCCCGGCATACATCATTGGCCCCTCAGCATATAGTTGGGATCTATGTGAGGAATAACTGTATTTCCGTCAATACCCCAAGCCCCTCATATGGGGAGTTATTCAAGGCCAGTATGTTGATTCAATGAGGAACATTTCCAAGCATTAGGGAGAGAGTTAAAGTACCATAAAGAATGCCAGGAAATTAGTGGAATGTTCAACGCATTTCTGCCTCAAATCCACGTACTCAAAGATCTGAACCATGCGTTCAGAAGATTTGCAACACATTGCAAATAACCTGCCAGATTCATTTACTGACTATAAAGGTGTCACACAATCCTACAATCCTGCAAAAATATGTCGAAAAGAGTAGAGGTACCAACTAAAACCACTCAACTCCCCGTTCAAAGCAACAGGGGGAGAAGTATGGCAATAGTACATCAGGATTCAGCTTTTCGCAAGCAAGGATATCAAGGCCTCTGAATCAGTAAATGCAAGTCAACTTCACATTGACAGACACCTAATGGGTAGTATACACCCAGTGAATGGGAAACCTCCACCAACCCAGGTCATAGTGCACACAATGACCGGGACATCGGAATACCCGACTCAATCGCATTGGGAAATCGCGAGCAGTCACCATGGGTAACGATATTTCCATCAACTATATATACATATATAGATTCTGGAGAAACATATAACCGGAAGTCTACAATTGTCGACATACATTTCTCAACTAGATTGCAAAAACCTTTCACATGATTCAGGTCCAAAGACCATGGCCATGGCAAAGTGTGAACAACACTTGGACTGAACTCAAGCAAAGGGTATAATCTAGGTAGAAATAATCTTGCTCAATAAAGGGAAGGTATTCACATAAGCAATACCTACACCAGTTTTCTTCTGGAAACAGAATTGAGAACAACGAGGTGGTGAAACATAGAGCAAGCCTTGTAGCACAAGGGTTCACGCAGATACCCAACTATTCTCCAGAGGTGGAATCTCTTTCCGATAACTTATATCATTGGCAGTACAAAATCATCTATCTATGCAGTTGATAGATGTAGTGGTCACATATCCATGTGGATCGCTAGATTCAGACCTAGATGGTTCCGTTAGAATCTCACTTCTGAATCAAAATGCAAAATGCAACATACATTGTGTAAAATTAGTAAGTCACCATAAGGCTTATTGTTGTCGGTACATTTGGTACAACCGACGTATAGTGAGTTCCTTATACACAAGGATTACTCCTACAGTGATGATTACCCATGTGTGTTCGTTGACGAAGCACATGATCATCTTAATGATGGATTTTGAGATGAAGGATTGGGTAAAACCTCGATCACCTTCACTCATACATTACGGTATATTTTGTCTATATCCAAAATATACTGGAGAAATTCATTGTGGACAAAACTTATGCATCCATAACTCGCATGGCTTCGTTCTCTAGACGTAGAGAAAGATTCATTAAAACCATGAGTTGATGAGAATGCGGTATTGGGACATAAAGTTCCATATCCTGGTGCCATTGGACCCACCACACATAATTGGTTGGGGTTCAAGAATATCTTTTGATATCTCCAAGGCATCAAATATTTTGTCCTAATCTTTCAGTTCCAGAGAAATCTGGACACCAATATCATTGGATACATCGATCAGATCCCTACTATGTCAGATCGTAGACAAGGTTTGTGTTCCTGCTAGGTGTGGTAGCCATCTCATGAGAGTCTTCCAAATAGACCTCGTGGCTACATCCACCAAACATTATCTCAAAGATAATGTTTCTTGTGTTGCCCGGATGCAAACAGGTTACGTAATAAGCAATATCGCTATATTGCATATCTTGCAAGTCAAATCATGTGACTGATTTGTTCACCAAGTCTCTACCAACTTCTATGTTCCATAAATATATTCATGGAATTGGTATGTGACGGCTTTGGAATTTGCAAGAATCAGGGGGAGTATCTTCCCGAATTGTTCCTGTTCAAAGCATCATATTATACTCTTTTTCCCTTCATGAGTTTACTTTACAGGTTCTCATAAAGGTTTTTAATGAGGTAATATCAACATGAGATCATATGTCATACTTTCAGTTTTCCCCACCGGGGTTTTTAGGAAAGTATATACAACATGTTTATTGTTCTCCCAACTCTATGGTTCTCACATATTGAGTTAAAGGAGATGATAACTATTGTATGTTGCGGCATTTTCTCCTTATTTTTTCCACTGGGTTTGCAGGAGTTTTGGCAACATATCAAACACTATGTTGCTCACATTTTTCCCACAGGGTTTTTGGAGGAACTTATATCCAAACGATGATACTATTTGGACAAGCGGAGATTAGAGGGAGTGTTACAATTAAACACATGTTTAATTGGAAGGGAATCTCCCCTTGCTAACTGCCATATGGTTGCCTGTTGGCAACCGACGCGACTCTCCCTTTGATCTCGCTAACCGATGCTACTCGCGTCCCTCTGTACCATCGTGTCCCTACGGGACCTATATATATATTGTGTAACTGAATCATCAATAAAGGATCACGATTTATTACTGTTCATTGTCTCTCCCTTCTGTCGATCAACTCTAAACAGTAGCCAACTAACCGGATTTCAGACATCTCAGGCCCGCTCGACAGTGCCACATCAGCAGAGGGAGACGAGGAGGGGGTTAACAGTCGTTACCTGACTGGCTAGGTCAGTTCCCTCTCTCTCTCCCGCGCACTCCATTCCTCTTTCTTGCTCGTTCTCTTCTCTCTGTCCTGCTATGGCAGCGGCGAGTCAGTTGGCGGCGGAGGGACTAGCGGTGAGGGTAATGAGTTCTCAGAGGTGGACAACTGGTTCGGTAGCCAGAGCTTCACGACGTAGCCAAAGTCGACAGCGGAGTGGTCAGTGCAGCATTGGGAGGCAGCGGCCCTGGCCCCCTCGATTGTAGCCACTCCGAACGGCGGCCATCGGTGGGCTTCAGCACTCGGTGGCGTGAAGTAAGTCATCGTCCTCGCACCCCCCCTCTATCATTTGTTGCTGCAGTTAGGATTTGTCAGGAATTGGGGATTTAGGGTTTAGGGTTTTGGTGGCTTGCAAATCGGGGATTTGGTGGTGTAGAATTAGGGATTTAGGGTTAGTGTTCTTGTGGATTGCACTGTCAGAATTGTAGAGCAGTCAAAGGATGGTTAGGATAACAAATATAGTAGAGTACTATTTATTTACCAAAATTTCAATTAGAGGACAATGACATGTGCCTGCAAATATTGTTGAAGCTTTGTAATTTCAATTAAAGGACAATGACATTAGTAGTAGGATAAGTTTTGCTAGTTCACTGTAAATAATAGCATAGTAGCATTTTTTTTATTGTCTAGTTCATGATCCTCCATTGTGAATTTGTAAATTTTGAATTATCAAAATGATGGGAAGCCATTGTGATTACTTTTCTTGTAGTTTGGATGATGAGATATGGGAAATTAGGTACCATTTTCAAGGGAGAGACAATTTCCCTGTCAGACATATCTTTTATTAGCATGGTAGCACTGATGGAGACTGAGGAGGGATATGGATCTGATGACTACATGTTCTATGTGAAAGAGGAAGGAAAGGGGTTTGAAGGGATGGAGGTAATAAATAGTTGAGGCAACCAGAGCCACTTACTGACTTGCATAAACCTGTCAGCACCCTCGGTAGGGTGGCAGACGTGGACGGAAATATGATATCGGATATCACACGAGGAAGTTACCCAAGTTCGGCCCTCCGGGAAGGAGTCACAACCTATGTCCTGCTTTGTGTTTCTATGCATAGTGGAGTACCTCGTGCAAGGGTTACAACGGGTATGAAGTATGAGACTATCGAGAGTATGGTTTTAAGGATGTAGATGGGAAAGAGAGCCCCTGGCCTCCACCTTATATAGATGGCGGGGCTAGGGTTTTATAGGGGTCGATTCAATCTGGCCAACGCCATCTTGACTTCAGGACCAAGATGATCACTACAAACAAAAACACATCCGTGATGATACGCGTTTGTCACAGTAGGTCACGTTTTCTATCACACATGTACATCCGTGACGATTTTATGACAGAATCAAGATAGTCATACTTGTGCTGTCGCGGAAGTGTTCCATGATAATAATCCATTCATCACGGAAGTGATCACTTCCGTGATGATAAATGGCGTGCCATGGAAGTGTTTTCGTCGAGGGTAACTGACACGTGGCAGTCACCATAACGGGTCACCGTAACGGGTCACTGTTAAGCTATCGGGTGCGGGTTTTGGATCCGATACCCGTTAACAGCCCCAACCAATGATGATTTTCCACGTGTCAAATTCCCATTCGCCAATGGAACCATGCGTCAGCTCTGCATTGCGACAGGTGTCGCCAATCCAATGGACGATGCGCGCTAATGAAACGGTGACACATGGCATGGCCCAATAGTGAGTCGTCTAGTTAAAAAGGTCAGCCCAGTCAGAGGCGCACAAGATTTAGATAACAGTTAGCGGGTCGATCCACTTGTTGGAAATATGCCCTAGAGGCAATAATATTGTATTATAATATTTCCATTTTCATAATTAAGAGTTTATATTCTATGCTATAACTGCTATGATCCTGAAATATGTGATTCAGTGGAAAACTCATATGCACGTGTGCAATGATAAACGGTAAAGATTAGGTTCCTGGTCTTGCCTCTAAGACTGGCTCAAGTGTTGTTAGTGATCATGTTTTCCGGGTCTTAAGATATCGTTAAGTGTAATGATAGTCCTAAAACAACATTGAGAGTATGACGTTAGAAGAACGATAATATTGAATCGACCCAAACTTGTTTGTTATACTTTGAGATAAAATCATTTGAAATCAATTGTTATAACACAGAGTGTTAACATGTGTTTTTGTTCCTCAAACCATGAGAGTATCATAGTCACTTCTTGCCGTACGATGAGATTTGGGGTTGCTCAAACGTCATCTGTAACACGGTGATCATAACGACAACTTGCAGGTTTATCGGAAAGTTTGACAAGGGACTAGATAGCTCGAGAGTGGGATTTGCTCCTCCGATGATGGAGAGACATTCTTAGGGCCCTCTATCATCATCTAGCCAGACACAGGTGACTATGTGACGGGGATGCCGGAACACTTTAACGAGAAAGAAGAACAAAACCGGTAATGAGGATAACGGTATAGTGAGCATGTGTATGACTCAAGAGGATACCGGTACACCTCGGGTTTTGTAAAGTATCATGAAGCAAAGGGAATATCACATGATAACCAAAGGTTCACTCGAATGTCATTCGTGTAATCATAGGGATCGATATGGACGTCCACGGTTCCGCTATCGGTCATTGAACGAAGGGGTTTCGTTCATGTCTATGTTTTACCGAACCTACAGGGTCACAAGCTTAAGGTAATCACGATCTACTGAGTGTTAGTAGGACAAGAGTATCGAGGATTCATTTGTGAAATTGTTTCATTAATATTCTAAATAGTTTTGAGAGGAACCGGAAGCGTTTCAGGGTCACCGGAAGGGTTTCAGAGTTTATCGGGCAATACCGGGTATTACGATAAATAATATATAGGTGGAAAATGTTTCCAGTGATGTTAAATTAATAATAAAAGGCTCTAGTAATTGTTAGAATGCTTTTATATTTAATTTAATATCAACGAGCCTTAAAAAGGCCAAGTAGTGGAAGGAGTATTGGGCCACAAGGGCCCAATAAGGGTGGCGCCCCCTCTCCCATGGAAAGAAGGGAGGGGAGGCGGAATTAGGGAGGGATTCCCCCTCCCCTAGGCCGGCACAAGGAGGAAGACTTTCCTTCCTTGTGTGGCGCCCCCTCTTCTCCCTCCAACCTATATATACTAGAGGCTTTTGCACCTTTTCTCTACACAAGTTTTGGAGCCTCCTCTAGTTCTCTAGTTCTAGTTCTAGTTGGTCCTAGTTGGTCAATTAGAGCTTGACCTAGATCCTCCAATCCTCATAATTAGAAGTCCAGTGTGCTTCTAATCTCCTCCCTCTAATTCTTCGGCGACAATTAGCTCTGGATGGCAAAGCGCTGCCGGATCATGAAGACCGTACGCTTGCAACTCGTAGAGAGGTCGTGCTTTCGGTCTTCGGTTCGAGAGACTGTTTGTGGGCGGTTCAGGGGATCGTTCATCTACGGTTCAAGGGACTCCAAGTACGATCTACACCGACCCATCTACTTCTGCTGCTACTCGGAGTCGGTAACGATCATGATCCAAACCGTTTATGCATGTTCGTATTGTTCCTGGGTGATTGCTACTTGTGAGTTGCATTGGGATTTTCCCCAAAGAGGAGAGGAGATGCAGTGCAGTAGAGATAAGTATTTCCCTCAGTGAGAACCAAGGTTATTGAACCAGTAGGAGAATCACACAAAGCCTCGTGAACAGCACCTGCACACACAAAAGCAAATACTTGCACCCACGCGGGCAAGAGGGTTGTCAATCCCCTTGAACTCGTTACTTGCAAGGATTAAATCTTGTAGTGGTAGATAGATAAATTGCAAAATAAAATAAAAGTAAATAAATTGCAGCAAGTATATTTTGGTTTTCTTTTTATATGTAAAGTAGACCCGGGGGCCATAGTTTTCACTAGAGGCTTCTCTCTCAAACACATAGCATATGGTGGGTAGACAAATTACTGTTCGGCAATTGATAGAAAAGCGCATAGTTATGACGATCTTCAAGGCAATGATCATGTATATAGGCATCACGTCCGAGACAAGTAGACCGACTCCTGCCTGCATCTACTACTATTACTCCACCCATCGACCGCTATCCAGCATGCATCTAGGGTATTAAGTTAATAAAAACAGAGTAACGCCTTAAGCAAGATGACATGATGTAGACAAAGTGATGCGGAGCATCCTTCGATCATCCCCATGGATACCTCACCAACTCACCAAGCACCAAGTGGACCTATGACAAGAGCTCGCACACGTGCCATCGAGAACGAGGTGAACTCGCTCCTTTACGACTTTCATATGTATATGGATGGAACTTGGATGCTACCTCACAAGGAGACATTGTGTGTCATTAGGTATGAAGGAGACTACCGCCAAGAAGCTAAGGACCATCGCCAAGTCCAAAGGGAACCATGCCAAGGCCACGAGGAATACGGAGGAGAAAATCCAAACCTGGACAGCACCTCCCAGGCGACCCCGTGCGCACGGGCCCCCCATACCCCGTGCCCACGGGCCTCCTAGAAAGCTATTGGAAGTGTCTGCGCACACCCCATGCCCCCGGGCTCCCGGACCCCATGCGCACGGGCCTCGCCGCTGTAGCACCCCGTGCGCACGGGCATGTACCGTGCGCATGGGCCTCACTTACCCCGTGCCCACGGGACCCCCGTGCGCACGGGCCTCACTTACCCCGTGCGCACGGCCCTCCCAGCGAGGTGGCCGACTTGTTCCTGTTTTGCCCCTCACTTCGTCCCTTACCTCTCCACTCCTATATATTTCATACCCAAGACATTTGTTAGGGTTAGCAAAGTGTATTGAGATATTTTAGAGGGATTTGCTCATCTACCACTCCTCTTGGAGATCAAGACCTCCTAGGAGAAGATCCCAAGGGATATCAAAACCTCCTCTTGGAGAAGACTATCATCAAGACCTCACCTCCTTTGGAGTGGGAAGAACCTTACCTTTGTGCTACTTTTCCTTGGATTGTTCATGTATTCATGTGGATCTCATGTATGCTACTCTAGTGGATGTGTGATTTGGGTTTGTTTGAGTGATTTGCCTCTTGTGTTTTGTGAGTTCATCCCTTTCCCCCCCTCCAAGTGTGAAAAGATCTTCACTTAGGGTTCTACCCTACAACATCTTGGTATCATGAGAAAGGTTGATTCACATCTTGGAGTCCCTACCCCCCACTTTCTAGCCTGATTTTGCTTTGTTTTGTCCCAATTTTGAAAATCCCCACAAAAATAGCCATACCATTTTTTTTGCATTTGTTGGATCTTGTGAGATTTTGTTGATTTGGTCCACGAATTTCTTGTTTGGCAACTGGATCTACCCCTACCCTCCATTCCCCATCTTTCCCACCACCAATTTCCCCGGAATTTTGAGATTTTGCCACGGATTTGGAGCTGTTCTTGCACAGCCCGAAGACCCCATGCGCACGGGCCCCGATACCCCGTGCCCACGGAGCCCCATGCACACGGGCACAACTTACCCCATGCGCACCGCCTCACCAGAGAGGTTTTCCACTTCCTGTTTTAGTCCAGTTTTTGACACGCATTTGCACCACTTTCGTCTTCCGCACTAACACATATGTTTGATTGAGATTTTGAGTTGCGGTTGCCGTTTCCTAAGGTGTTTCGGCTACTTAGGGACGGTTCTACATCACCATCACCGCCATTCATTATCGCCCCGACCTCGACTTCGACATCGACCGCTTCATTTCATACCAACCGTAAGCAAGGACGGTAACCTCGATGACATCTTGTACTTACCCCTTGCCATTGTATTGATAGCCTTGAGCCATTTTGCGTCACTTACCCATCGAGACTAGCGAGTTGAGAATTGCCGGGCCATGCTCTTTGTGCACCTTAGTGATATGCTTATGCCGCATAGCTACATTTAGCGTGCATTTATCTTGCTATCATCATCATGCTATAAGTCTCTCCCATGCATATCTTACTTACTTGTCTTAGATATCGGCTCTCGCATCAAGCATTTTGGCATAGTTTAAAAAAAAGCTTTTAAGCAAAAGAGAAGAAACAAAGAGCTTGTAAGCAATAGCATTGAGCCTTTTTGCATAGTACATCATATTGGGCCATACATACATATCATACTTGGGATTGAAGACAAGCACGTTACTCTCTTAGGTTGGTGCACAAGCGTATCTAGCCCATTTGAGCAATCGAGCTAGTGTCTCTCTAATATCCGTGCAACAAGAGCATTTTCCGTGGTTCCACATTTTGAGCTCATTCCTTGGTTGTGCGGATCCCATTCATCTTGTTAGGACCGAGAGTATATCGACCAGAGGGGGGGTGAATGGGAGATTCAAAAATTCTTGCGAATGTTTTGAACTGATCCCAAACACAGCAGCGGAAATAAGGTTCGGTAGAAATGTACTTAATCAAGCACGCTATTGAGGAATATATCTATCGATGTAGAAAGCAATAATAGTTCGAGGATAGAATATCACAGGTTTGACAATTATGATGGTAATGCAATATATGAACAGATGCAGAAGTGCGAAGAGAAATAAATTAGACTGAGACGACAGAAATGAATGATGAGAATGCGAAAGGTAAGTAACGAACTATGATAGAACAGATAAAACTATCGACACAGAGCACGAAAGTAAACTGCTGAAGGAAATGCAGTAAGGTAGAATGAACCAGTGGTGCTCGATGGCGACAGATGAATTTGGTAGACCAGTTCGCCCTTCTGCCAAAGGACTACACCTGGTTGGAGGGGTTGTGATTTAACACAGAAGATAAACTCTCTTCGCCCTATTCTCCTTCAACTCGGAGCTGATCAGACTCCAGTTGATTTCACTCGTGGTAGATACTTGTCGGCGATCTCCAAACCTTCGACAGACTTCTTTGCAAACCACAATGACTCTTGGTTGCTGAAGATCTTGCTCGGTGAAGACAACAACTCTTCAACACTCGAGCCGACACCTATCCATCTAGAGAGTGCGCAGCTCTCAAGAGTAATAGGTACAAGAACTCTAACTCAGAACTACTGTGATGCTCAACCACTGTCTAAGTTTTGGCTCTTGATTTTCTCTCGGTGGATCTTAAACTCAAATCACTCGGAGAGGGGATGCTCAATCAATCTTCTCAGAAATCTTAAGCGGAGCAGCCAACGGGCAACGTTGGAGCGGGGTGGCTATTTATAGCCGTAGCCTTCCCTGATGGGAAAAGACCAAATTGGACATGTGGGGCAGCCAATGGCCGAACGACACGAGTCCAACGGTCGGAAATTGAGCACAACGGTAACATTCCTTGCGGAGCAAGTAATGCTAACTCCTCAGTTCGAAAGATATCTCCTGCAGCACCGAAGAACAATGTCTTCTGCTGGCAGGTAATCATTCGAAGCATAAAGAGATTTCTCTCAGTCTTGCATAGGTTTGGGCTAAGCATCACAGTGGATCTAAGCTTCGAGAACCTATACCCCTCTTAATAGTACGGAGGTCCTATGACTCAAATAAATGAAAGAAGAACAACGAGATGAATGTTACGTCTTCACTTCGTCTTCGACTTCCATCACTGCAGTCAATTTTCTTCGGACAGTATCATGGAACCAATTGCTTCGCGTCAGCAATAAATTTTGAGGGGTTAACTCCTTCACAACAATCTTCTCGTCTACATGACTTCTATGGATGTAGCTCATTCTTCTCTGCTGTGCAGATATTCTTCGGTGAAGTTCCTCGAACTGGACACCGGAGACAGCATTCTCTTCGGTACTGCATGGACTATTTCTCTCTGTGTGCACTAGCAAACAAATCAGTCCATGCCTGTTTCTGTCAACAATCTCCAAAACACAAGAGGGCAAATGTTGCACCAACAATCTCCCCCTTTTTGGACGATTGTTGACAAAACAGAACACATCGAAAGATAGAAGATAGTATGAAATGGAATGCGAAGGGTAATGAAAGACGAGAGATAATTATGAAGATATAACACGCTCCCCCTGAAGGTATGCATCATTCTGATTAGAGTAAGCATAGGAGATAAAACGGAAGGTAGCGAGGTGAATCTTCGTATGAGTGACATTGACAGATGGTCTCATTCGTAGTTTCATCCAATGCACTCGATGGTGTCTGAGGTTTTTCCTGGCACACACAACCTTTGAAATAGATATGTTAGATAGTGAGGATATTTTGAAATGAGTTGTGGCAATGGATAAGCCATGAAGATTTTCTCAGAACACAGTTTGAATCCACACGAGATATAGGTTCCCTGCAAGTTAGATACTCGAAGAAAATCAGAGCAAGGGAATCACAAGTATATTGCTCGGAGTAGATATGCTTCAGACGAGGTTTTCCTGCAACAGTGATGATACAATAGAAATATGCGAGGAAAAAACAGCTTATGAGACAGATAGAAAGAATTCTCTTTTGAATCATGAGTAAATTTACTCTGAACCAACCTTTCTTCTCCTGCATCGTTAGATAGTGAAAGATAATCATAGGAGTATATCCAAGTGGAAGATGCAAGTAGTTTCAAGGAGTAAGATATCTCTTTTGGAGAAACATGATTTCCAATCCTCCTTGAAATGCTTTCGCTTAACCTTGCACGATATATAAGTATCGAGGATAATCATTGCAAGGAAGTAAGCTTTCGATAGCACCTGCAAACAGATAACTGGACGCAAATATAGCATTGCAGGGGTTATTAACGGTACAAGACGACGCAGTATACCAACACCACGGGCGGTGAGACCAAGTTCCACGAACAAAAGCAAATAGTTCAACCACCGAAACCAAATTGTTCGACTGAAAAGCAAATGGCGAATGGAAACACCCTGCAAATAACCCACTTATCTATCTCTCGATGTTCTTCTCCCCCTTTTTGTCAACAAGTGTCAAAAAGGAAAGAGAATGCATGCGAGGAACTACTCGTCCAAAGAATCCTCAGTACTCGAACTGTTTGGCGAAGCAGGGCGAGCGATGGTCGAGGCCGAAGCAGGAGTTGGAGTCGCAACATGGGCTTCGGGATCAGCTCGGGAGTAGCGGTGCGAGGTGCATCTGGCTTGAATATAAATTTGCCTACTGTGTCTTCAAGTTCATCATCTGGTTCAACAAACAGCAGGTCGGTGGAGGCGGAACGCTGAGGAAGCACTGGGGATTGCCTTTGGATGCGAGGAACTTCAAACAACTCCAGATAATCATATTCTTTCTCGATACCCTTGGCAGATAGTTGTTTGCGAGAATAATGCTTGTGCAGAAGGGTCCACGAGCGCTTCTTTTGTTCTTTCTCATATAGAAGAGCTTGGCGAGCATAATTGTGAAGCAGATTTATCTCAGTCATCATCTCCAGTTTTACTTTGCGGTCGAGCTTAATGTGACTTTCCAGGGCTTGCTGAGTGCGAAGACAAATCTCATACAGTGAGGGATTTTCTTCACGAGGAATTTCGACTGTTGCCTTCTTGACCTTCGTAGCTTTAGCAGAGGCAGAGGCAGTAGCATCAATAGGTGTCTTCCCTTTGCCGATGTCCTTCATGATCCGGAGAATGTCCCGGACTGGTGGAATGTAAACTTTCGGGACATGTGGGCAGAGAAACTTTTTCTCAATAAGCTGCTCAATAGCAAACATGACCCATGGTGCATATGGCTTCAAAGCTTGAGGGCTATCAGCTGCATAGGCCAAGTTGCGAATGGAATGTCAAACCGAATGCCATGAGCTGTTGCTTGAAGAGCATTTGCCACGATGCCATGAATGGTTTCTGGCCGGTTTGTTGGCATGAGGGAGTTGCAGAGGATATAGAACAAAACTTTGTTCTCATAGGCCAGATTCTTAGGATTTGCTTCGGTACATTCATCACCAACAAGTTTGGGGTCCATCAGCATATGAAGTTCGGCTTCGGATACATCCCAGCAGTGCAGTATGTGTTCGCGAGTTGCATCAAATTCGCACCGAGGAAGATTCAACAGTGCTAAGAACTGGTCAGCCGAACATTTGATCTTTTCTTCTTCGGTCATCCATTCGAGGATCCAAGTACTGCTATTTGCAAAGTCCCCTGAGATATAAAGAGTGGCATAGAACTGAAGAATTACTTCACGATTCCAACCATGATTGAAACGTAGGAAGCTCTTCAGGAAGACTTGTTCAATCTGCTCGATGGTTTGATGGAAGCACGGTAAACTTTCGAGCTCTGCGAAATCTAGAATCTTGTGCTTGAAGATGCGATTCTTGCAGTACAGAATGCGGGCATAGTACACGGCATGTTCCTTCGTCCAGAATCCTGGTGACAAGGAAGTTCTTTCTCCATCATATGGGATTGTCCCAAAGAATGCAAGTTTCGAATGATGAAACTGCTCATTGAAAGCTGGACCATTCGGGCCATCATCGATAGGAAACAAAGGGTAGGTTTCCAAGGGGTTTCTCAGTTTTTCTTCATTGGCTATAAACCGGGTCCGAATGTCATCTGGTGCAGGCACACCTTCTTCAATAGGCTTGAGAGGAGCACGTGGCAACCTTGTTTTTTCTTGTACATATTGCTTTGAAGAACTTGACTGACTATCATTTTTGCTCGCTGGCACTCCTTCAGCTACTTTGTGGCTTTCGGGCACAAGGGCCTTTTCTTTCTCTGTATTTTCTTTGGTTGGAGGCACAACGACCTCTTTCTCAGACGCTTGAGGCACAACTGGTGGTACAAAAACTTCTCGAGCCATCAACTCATCAGATTTATTTTCTTCCTCTACCAACTTTGGTGCACCGGTAAGAGGAGCAGGATAAACATCCATCTAAGTAGGGGTACCAGATGATGCGACCGGGGTTGTTTTCTCTCGGGAAGCATTTAGCTCTCCCTCAATCTTGTCATTCTCCTCCTTATTTGGTTCGGAGGGCTCTGCTTGCGATGTTCTTAATGGGTCTGCCTTCTCAACTTCAATTTCCTCATCAGTCTCATCAACTGGGGCTTGCTGCTTAAGCGAAACATTTTCTTCATCAGTCTTTTCCAGGAAAATGTCAACCACATCAAGTTGTTCTCGGACTACCGGAGCTGGAATAATAACCTCCTCAGTGCCAGCTTGCTGCATAGGTTCATCTTCATGAGGTGGAGATGGTGGAACCTGCTGCAAGGGTGAACTGGAGTTCAGTGGAATAGGATCAGCAGCAACATTCTGAAGGCGTCGGTCTTTGTTTTCTTTCGGTTTGCTGATTCTCGCCCTAGCCTTCTGACGTTTTTCTTCTTGAATCCTTCTTCGAGCAAGATCTGCCTTGCGGTCAATCTCCTCGTTCCTTCTGTCACACAACTGAGCTACCTCCATGTGCAAACGCGAGTGCCAATCAATTTTCTCATTACGCATGACACTGAGGACCCTGGTGAGTTCAACAATTTCTTTGTTCAGATCTTTTCTTTCGGATTCAGTTTTGGCCTCACTCCTCATTTTTTCGACAGCTTGCTTGTCTTTGACAGCTTTATTTAGCTTCTTGGAGATTTTCCTCTGCTCGATGAAATGCTTTGTTACCATTTCAGTAACATCATCAGGCAGTCCCAGACCGCTCACATCATCAGATTTTGCATCATATGCAGCACTGTCAATCACATCGATCATGAACTTGAAATCATACTTTTGTTCCTCTGTGGAAGCAGGAACAGTGAGCCTGGTCTTCTTAGCAGAGACATCAGCTTTTTCTTCAGACTGCAGCTTTCTCTTCGCTGCAGTGTTTGTCAAAGTTCTCGGAGCTGCAGAACCCAAAGGTTTGTAAGTGAAGGGAATGGGTGCTTGCCTTGGTGAGTTCCTTGGAGAGGGTAAAACTATCACTGGAGAGGGGGTTCTTGGATGGCTTGTTGAGAATGGCAAGTTGATCATACAGTGGAATTTCATCAGGGGAATCTTCGCTGGATGACTCATCAGACGAGTTAGAAACTGCCTTCTTGATTCTCTTGGCGACAGTTTTCTTTCGAGGTGCACGAGGGGAAACTGATTTCCTAGACTGGCTTCCCTTGGAAGCATATGCACGATCCTTCTTCTTCTGTACGTCTTGCTGGGTCAGCGCGACGTTCTTAGCTTCAACTTGGTTTTTCTTCGCTTCCCTAGCGTCACGCTTGGCTTTGGCCTTCGCCCTCTTAGCCACTTCCTCGGGGAAATCAGCGATGGTTTTGAGGGAGTCGGGGTGAGCATTTGAAGGCTGTGGTGGTCTGACTTTTTCATCATCGGGGCCAATGCAGTTTTCCGCAATGCAGTCGTTCCATGGTGGTGTGAAAGCAAACAGAATCTGGTACTTCTTGTGAACATTTTCATATTTGTACCATTTGCCTGCCCAGTGGCGGCGAATTCTTTGAAGCCTGTTGTTGCGGTCTGTCATTGATTCACCCCCTGGTGGAGTTCTGTAACTATCCGAATCAGACATTTCTGTAGTGGTATTCTTTTCTCTGCCATGACCGCCCTTTTTAGGATTTCCATCAGAGAAGATGGTTAGGGCGTCTGTGACCAATTCATCATCGGGCTGACTGTGAGCAGAGGGAATTTCCTCATCATCTTCTTCGGATGCAGACTCTTGTTTCTTCTTCGGAGCTTTGGGTTGCTTCGAAGATTTTCCTCCTCCAGTCATTCTCATTCGTTCAGACCTTGATGGAATCTGAGGCAATTTTTCTTCAGAATATGAATGCTCTTCCGAACTCTGTGCCATGACCAACCTGTGAAATAGAATAGATACTAGGGAAAGGGGAAGGGTCATAAGCATGCACAGAAAGATTTTGAATGAAAATGATTTTGAGGGAGTCCAAGAAGGAACTCATGGTAATTCAAAAAGATATCCTCGATAGGTTTTACAAGCTAGCCACAGAAAATTCTAGGTAGGTTGATGGCTATCTAATCTTTCGGATAATTACACATGAACCCTAGGTCGAGCAAAACAAGTACGAGGAAGATCTACAAACCGTACAAGTCAAATCCTAGTGATTCCTAAAGATCTACCACGGTGAAATAAAACAAGGAAAATAGCATCGGTAAGAACTGCCCTAAGAACAGAGATATGGAAAGAAGCAGTTCCGGATCCAAGCGCCCTAACTTGGCAACTTAAATCAACTACGGCAATGCGGTAGGAAAGATTACCGCACCGGCGTGATCAGCTGCGACGAGATTCCACCGGAGTAGCATGGCGGAGCTTCTCGCCGGAGTTGCTTCGAGCTCGGGCTCGGGTGGAGGTGGAATGAGGGTTTGAGGAACTGAGGAAGAAGACGCGGTGAGGGATATTTATAGCTGGAGAGCTGAACCTCCTCTCCGAAATCTACGGCCCATAATTGCGGGACATTCCGCATTCGACGGACAGGATCACGATTGTGGAGATCATGGGCACGTGGCAACCGTTCTCTGCGAGAAACTCGGGAAGAGAGCAGGAGTTTGAAAGGTTTGAAGAAGGGCTAAACGCCAAAAATGGATAAAAGTTCGAAGTTGATTTCTTTCGTGACCAAGGACGTCGGAGAGAGATTTTCTTCAGATCAAATTGCATGCTTACGACGGACAGCATAGATTTGGATGAGAAAGAATAGAAGGATAAAAGAGTCCGAACCAAAACACTCAGCCAGAAGAGAAGAAACACCAAACTAGGAGCTATGAGTGAATTGTTCATCGAACGAAACATAAACATGGCAACTCGAAGGCAAACAACAAACTGAGAACAAATAAACACAAAGAATCAGCACCAACAAGATAGATCTCAGGGCTAAGGATAAACGAATAGAATCCCTGAGAGAGAGAGAGAGAGAGAGAGTTCCTGCAAGACGAGTTAGTTCTTTCTCGCAACCCACACTTGTGTGGGCAGTGCAGACCTCATTTGTCTTGACTGAGCAGGGACGTTCCTTCATTGATTTCTGTAGTTCGACTGTGCATTTCGAGAGTAATCATATGAATATGCATTGAAATTGTTCCCAGAGACATGAGCATAATGATTCGAGGAGATACACATGTACTCCTTTTGTCGAAAGTTTGACCGAGATCCATTCAAGGAAGTTGTAGTGCCAATCTGTGAGTGATTATCATTTCCTCGAAGAGGATTACTCTGCATATTCAGGTTAGCAGTGATAGATAAATTTTCAATGATGCACTTCTTAACCCAGATTTGCTTCTTGGGTGAACCAGACCTGCAGTTAGTCCGAACATACCGAGCGAAAACCTTACCATTCTGTTGTTTGAAGAATTCGTAGTTTGAGTCATCAGACTCGTTAGAAACAACAGAAATGGGAGTGTCATATCTAGATATGAGTGCAAGTTCGAGAGTTTTGCTTTTAGCAAGAACCCAACTCGTTCGAGGATATTGCTCGGGAGTCCAGTAGGTTCCATCAACGTTGAGTTTCCTTTCGAAACCCAATCCTTCCTTTCGGGGATTTTTGTGTAGTATTGACTTCTTGAGCACATCACAGAGAGTTTGATGCCCTTTGAGGCTCTTTAGCATTCCTGTCTCAAGCAAGTTCTTTAGCCTGCAATTTTAATCAGAGATAGCAACAAATTCCTCGGAAGAGGGGTTAGAAATATCATCCATAGTGGTTGCAATGTTCTTGATGATAGCATTGGATGTTTCAGCATTCGAATCAGCATTGCTACGTTCTAGGCATTTTGAGCAAGGAGGCACAAAATCATCAGGAAGGTTGTTAGATTGCTCGGCGAAGAGAGAAGCTTTTTCTTTTGCAAGCATGTTATAAGACTCTTTCAGTGACTCGAGTTCTTGATTCCTGCTAAGGAGTTCATCTGATAAACTCTCGTAGTCGACTGCAAGAGAATCATATCATTTGGAAAGATCATCAATCATTGAAGAAAAAGCATCATGCTCTTCAGTCAACTCTTGATTCTTCTCCATCTCTTCGACCAGTAATCCTTCGGATTTCCTGAGATTCTTCTCAAGTTTTTCAAGCTCATCTTGTTGAGATTTGGCAATCTTAACCAGTTTAGCATAGGCAATGTATTCAGAAGAATATTCAGTCATAGATTTTCAGTGCTTTGCTAATACCTGATCCTTTGAGGTTTTTGCCATGAGATAGAGTGCGATTGGTTCATCATCACTTGAAGCATTATCATCAGTGTCTGATTCGAGTGATTTCTCGGATGATTCATAAGCAACGAATGCATTGCCTTTTCCTAGGCTTCTGTGAGGCTCTTCGTCTTCTGATTCGGATTCGGATGTCTCATCTTCAGATTCCATATTCATTTCAGCACATACTCTAGTCAGCTACGATATTCTCTTCATATTAGATTCAATAGTTGCTTTGGCTTGCACGTCAGTGACTGGTCTCTTCGAAGAGGATGAGAAAGATTCATTTTTCTTCGAGAGCTTAGTGTGACGGTCCATTCGAGTGAATCCAGTGCAGTGAAGATAAATCCATTTGTTGCTAGGCTTTTCATTTAATTCCCAACAAGGACAGTCTGCTATGTAGTGACCGAATTGTTTGCACTTGAAGCACTTTATTTCTTTCGGAGGTAGTTTTCTTGAAGATTCAGGCAAGTCAACTTCATCATCATTTGTGAGACACAGATTCTGTCTTCTGAGATTTCCTAGTCTTTCTGTGAGCATTTCTAGTTCTCTTGTGATAGAGTGTTGATTCTCGATATCTTCTTCTTGTGAACCGCCATAGTGTGAAAGAATTTCCCCTTCGCTTTCCGAAGAAGATTCTTGATGCCCATTTTCAAGTTCCATCTTTTCTTCGTGAATAGACAATAGCGTCATGACCTCGACGTAGTGAAGTTCTTCATAGTCTAGTCTTTGCTTGATTTCAGCTACGATTGGATCGAAGGTTGCATCAAGAGCACTCAACAGCTTGTTGACCACATCTCTATCGGTGATATCTGTTACTCCTCGTTGATGAAGTCTTTCAACAATATTTGTCAACCGATCAGTGAGTTCCATAGCACTTTCCTTACGAAGACTTCTGAAACCAGCAAACATGGCACGAAGCATATCAGTGTGTGGATCTGTTCTGGCAATGAATTCTTCATGAACATTTTTGATGGCATCCCAGAGTTGCTTGGCAGTGTCAAGCTTTCGGAACCGAATGAAAATGTCTTTCAAGATACTGTCACAGATAATATCTTTTGCTTGAGCATTCAACCGCATTATAGCTTTGTCATCGGAAGTAGGAGCATCAGGGTGCTGAACGGTGTATCCATTTTCCACAATCTGCCAAAGTTCTATGTTGATGGCTTGAAGTCTGATTTTCATTCGCTCTTTCCAGTAGACATAGTCATTTCCATCGAAGATAGGAAACCCGTCAGAGTGCGAGGATCTACCTGCATACGACATACTCAAAACTCCAAGGTCGTTAGACCTTTAATAAACAGAGACAGGGAGTACCTGCTCTGATACCAATTGTTAGGACCGAGAGTATATCGACCAGAGGGGGGGTGAATGGGAGATTCAACAATTCTTGCGAATGTTTTGAACTGATCCCAAACACAGCAGCGGAAATAAGGTTCGGTAGAAATGTACTTAATCAAGCACGCTATTGAGGAACATATCTATCGATGTAGAAAGCAATAATAGTTCGAGCATAGAATATCACAGGTTTGACAATTATGATGGTAATGCAATATATGAACAGATGCAGAAGTGTGAAGAGAAATAAATTAGACTGAGACGATAGAAATGAATGATGAGAATGCGAAAGGTAAGTAACGAACTATGATAGAACAGATAAAACTATCGACACAGAGCACGAAAGTAAACTGCTGAAGGAAATGCAGTAAGGTAGAATGAACCAGTGGTGCTCGATGGCGATAGATGAATTTGGTAGACCAGTTCGCCCTTCTGCCAAAGGACTACGTCTGGTTGGAGGGGTTGTGATTTAACACAGAAGATAAACTCTCTTCGCCCTATTCTCCTTCAACTCGGAGCTGATCAGACTCCAGTTGATTTCACTCGTGGTAGATACTTGTCGACGATCTCCAAACCTTCGACAGACTTCTTCGCAAACCACAATGACTCTTGGTTGCTGAAGATCTTGCTCAGTGAAGACAACAACTCTTCAACACTCGAGCCGACACCTATCCGTCTAGAGAGTGCGCAGCTCTCAAGAGTAATAGGTACAAGAACTCTAACAGAGAACTACTGTGATGCTCAACCACTGTCTAAGTTTTGGCTCTTGATTTTCTCTCGGTGGATCTTAAACTCAAATCACTCGGAGAGGGGATGCTCAATCAATCTTCTCAGAAATCTTAAGCGGAGCAGCCAACGGGCAACGTTGGAGCGGGGTGGCTATTTATAGCCGCAACCTTCCCTGATGGGAAAAGACCAAATTGGACATGTGGGGCAGCCAATGGCCGAACGACACGAGTCCAACGGTCGGAAATTGAGCACAACGGTAACATTCCTTGCGGAGCAAGTAATGCTAACTCCTCAGTTCGAAAGATATCTCCTGCAGCACCGAAGAACAACGTCTTCTGCTGGCAGGTAATCATTCGAAGCATAAAGAGATTTCTCTCAGTCTTGCATAGGTTTGGGCTAAGCATCACAGCGGATCTAAGCTTTGAGAACCTATACCCCTCTTAATAGTACGGAGGTCCTATGAGTCAAATAAATGAAAGAAGAACAATGAGATGAATGCTACGTCTTCACTTCGTCTTCGACTTCCATCGTTGCAGTCAATTTTCTTCGGACAGTATCACGGAACCGATTGCTTTGCGTCAGCCATAAATTTCGAGGGGTTAACTCCTTCACAACAATCTTCTCGTCTACATGACTTCTATGGATGTAGCTCATTCTTCTCTGCTGTGCAGATATTCTTTGGTGAAGTTCCTCGAACTGGACACCGGAGACAACATTCTCTTCGATACCGCATGGACTATTTCTCTCTGTGTGCACTAGCAAACAAATCAATCCATGCCTGTTTCTATCAACAATCTCCAAAACACAAGAGGGAAAATGTTGCACCAACACATCTTCGTGTGTGTGTTTCCAAGTGTTCTACTAGGATGTTGATCTATTTGTCTTACTTGCAATTTGTGAATTTTCTCAACATTTTTGATATCTTGACTAACACTTGCTTGAATTTTGTGCCACTCATCCTAACCAAGCTACTCCATAAGCCTTCCTTTGTAGGTGTGAGAAACAAACCCGGTACCAATTCTACTATTGTTGCACTACATTGAGTGATACTTGATACATCCTCAATCATTGGAAAAAGGTAACTTTGGTATTGTTCTCTCATTTCCTACTCACCACCACTTGACTATGATGGATAGGCCAAGTACATCGGCGAACCCGCTCTTTGAAGTGCAAGAGGAGACGCACGACTACGTCACCAAGGGTCATCTCTTCGGCGTCCAACGAGCGCTACACCAAGAAAGTGAAGCTTTGGGAGATCGCATCGAGCAACTCGCCACCGACTTGCGCCACTCCGAAACACGAACAAGAGACTACTTCGACGCCAAGCTTTCATCTCAAATGGAGGAATTGCGCGACTTGATGGCCAACCGCGCCACTTCCATGACTTCATCTTCAAGACGGCATCACTCAAGTCGACACTCTTCGGATTCTTCTTCACGCTCAAGTCCATCTCGAGCACGTTCTCATCGGCGCAACAATCATGACGATCATCAAGCTCCACAAAATCTATTTCATGGCAATGGGTTACAAGACCGACTTCGAGCACGAGAACGACAAGCACGGCAAGAACAAGGTCAAGCTCGACCATGTCCAAGACAAGATGAGCAAGACGGCGACGCCCTCCGGCAAGAACAACAACGACGAGAAGAGCAAGCACTTGAAGCGCAACATGCTCTCCGAGAAGCAACCAAAGCCGTCCACGACCGCAACCGCCGCATACAAGAAGAAGCGCTCCGACACGAACAATGAGACGACGATGCTCACCTTGAGGAGCGCCAAGAAAGGAGAAATCGAGCTCGAATTCCACCTCCAAGACCACCGCGCCAAGCAAATCGAGCGGAGCATGAGGATGACGATCCACCACCACGGCAAGATCGACCTCACCAACAACGACATGATGAGGAACAATGTTTCGGCAAGCTCAAGTTCACCATGCCCAAGTTCCACGGCGGCAACGATCCCGAAGAATATCTCTCATGGGCATTGAAGGTCGACAAGATATTTCGCCTTCACAACTACGACGAAGAAAAGAAGATCGCCATGGCATCTCTAGAGTTCCAAGACTATGTTCTCATTTGGTGGGAGCAAGTGATCGCAAGGCGTCAAGAGAAGGGCGAGCCACCCATAGCGACTTGGAATCAAATGAAGGATGTCACTAGAGCTCGTTTTGTGCCTACACATTTACAACCGCGACCTCTTCAAGAAACTACAACTCCTCAAGCAAGGCATCAAGTCGGTTGAAGAATACTATCAAGAAATGAAAGTTTCCATGATACGAGCCAATGTCAAGGAAGATGATGAACAAACTATGGCGCGTTTCTTGAATGGCCTCAACCATCCCATCAAGAAAATAGCGGATTTCCAACCGTACTCCAACCTCCTCGAGCTAGTGCACCAAGCGACCAAGGCGGAGCGACAAGTGCAAGAGGACTACAAGTGCTCCAAGTACTCTTCCAAGACCTACGGTTCATACACTCAAGCTTCAACAACTACGACAACTTCTTCCACGACTCGAGCTACCCCAAGTACCGGCGACAAGTCAAGCTCCAAGCAACCTTCGACATCTTCGAGTCGTCTTCCTACTACTACAAGCAACTCCAAGCAAAAGCCTTCGTCATCGATACCTCCTACGGATGCCAACAAGACAAGTGACATCAAGTGCTTCACTTGCAAGGGCCGAGGCCACAAGTCTTTTGAGTGCCCAACTCGATGAACAATGATTCTCAATGACGACGGCACATACGACTCCATGTGCGAAGATGAAATGGAAGCCCTCGAGCATGTGGCTATGCACCGACAAGTGAATGAAGATGAAGATGCACAAATCTATTGCGACAATGATGCGAGCCCCGCTCTTGTTGTCTCCAAGGTCTTGACAATTCAACAACATCAAGACGAGGACCAACGTTGCCACATCTTCCATACCAAAGCGGGTATCCAAGGACGTTCCGTCAAGGTCATCATCGATGGCGGAAGTTGCCACAATTTGGCAAGTGAAGAATTATGCTCCAAGCTACAATTGGTCAAGAAGAAGCACCCTCGCCCCTACAAGGTCCAATGGCTTAGCGACTCCGGCACCATTCAAGTGGAGCACACCATCCAAGTATCCTTCAAGATCGGTGCCTACGAAGACACATTGGAGTGCGATGTGGTTCCCATGTCCGTGTGCCATCTACTTCTTGGGAGACCTTGGCAATTCGACCGCGGCGTCATCCACAACGGACGGACCAACCTGTTGGGGAACGTCGCATGGGAAACAAAAAATTTCCTACGCACACACAAGATCTATCCATGGTGATGAGCATCTACGAGAGGGAGAGTGAATCTACATACCCTTGTAGATCGCTAAGCGGAAGCGTTTAAGAAACGCGGTTGATGTAGTCGAACGTCTTCGCGATCCAAATCGCCGAGCGTCCCACGATCCAATCACGATCCTTCCGATCTAGTGCCGAACGGACGGCACCTCCGCGTTCAACACACGTACGGCTTGATGACGCCTTCACCTCCTCGATCCAGCGAGCGATGATGAAGTAGTGGTTGAGTTCCAGCAGCACGACGGCGTGGTGATGGTGGTGAGGAACAATCTCTGCAGGGCTTCGCCAAGCGCTACGGAGATTATGACGGAGGAACTAGAGGGTTAGGGTTGCCGCACACGGCTTGGGGAAATCTTGATGTGTCCCGTGTGCTAGCCCTGCCCCTCTATTTATATGTTGAGCCTTGGGGTCTAAACTTGGAGTAAAAGCCTCCTCTAGGTCGGTTTTGCCCGCACAGGGTCGGTTTGGCCCGCAGGAAAAGAGTCCAACTCGGATCCCTGCCGAACCGTGCACAGCCGCGCACAAGCGGTAGTACCGCTCACAAGCGGTAGTACCGCTTCACACAAGCGGTAGTACCGCTCGGGCGGTAGTACCGCTTCACACAAGCGGTAGTACCGCTTACGCGGCAGCAAAACTACTTTTTGCACTTTCCAATACCTTGTGGGCTTTTATCCCTTGACCCATATAAAGTGTTCTCGCACCCGAACACTTCGGTAAACATCCGGAACCCCTTCCGGTGAACTCCGGAACTTTTCCGGAGATCAAAACACTATTATCACATATATCAATCTTTACCTCCGGACTCTTCCGGAGATCCTCGTCATGTCCGGGATCTTATCCGAGACTTCCGAACAACTTTCGGTCACCAACATAATAACTCAATTATACTAATCGTCACCAAACGTTAAGTGTGTAGACCCTGCGGGTTCGAGAACTATGTAGACATGACCGAGACACCTCTACGGCCAATAACCAATAGCGGGACCTGGATGCCCATATTGGCTCCTACATATTCTACGAAGATCTTTATCGGTCGAACCTCTATGTCAAGGATTCAGTTAATCCCGTATGCTGTTCCCTTTGTTCTTCGGTATGTTACTTGCCCGAGATTCGATCGTCGGTATCACTATACCTAGTTCAATCTCGTTACCGGCAAGTCTCTTTACTCGTTCCGTAATACAAGATCTCGTGGCTAACACTTTAGTCACATTGCTTGCAAGGCTCATTGTGATGTTGTATTACCGAGTGGGCCCTGAGATACCTCTCCGTCATACGGAGTAACAAATCCCAGTCTTGATCCATGCCAACCCAACAGACACCCTCGGAGATACCTGTAGAGCACCTTTATAGTCACCCAGTTACGTTGCGACGTTTGATACACACAAGGTATTCCTCCGGTGTCAGTGAGTTGCATGATCTCATGGTCAAAGGAACAGATACTTGACATGCAGAAAACAATAGCAATAAACTGACACGATCAAATGCTACGTTTACAGTTTGGGTCTTGTCCATCACATCATTCTCCTAATGATGTGATCCCGTTATCAAATGACATCTCATGTCCATGGCTAGGAAACCTTAACCATCTTTGATCAACAAGCTAGTCAACTAGAGGCTTACTAGGGACACAGTGTTGTCTATGTACCCACACATGTATTTGAGTTTCCAATCAATACAATTATAGCATGGATAATAAACGATTATCATGAACAAGGAAATATAATAATAACCAATTTATTATTGCCTCTAGGGCATATTTCCAACAGTCTCCCACTTGCACTAGAGTCAATAATCTAGTTCACATCACTATGTGATTTACATTGTAATGAATCGAACACCCATGCAGTTCTGGTGTTGTTCATGTTTAGCCCTTGGAAGAGGTTTAGTCATCGGATCTGCAACATTTAGATCCGTGTGTACTTTGCAAATATTTATGTCGTCCTCCTTGATGTAATCGCGGATGGAATTGAAACGTCGCTTTATGTGTCTGGTCTTCTTGTGAAATCTTGGTTCCTTGGCTAGAGCAATGGCACCAGTATTATCACAAAACAGAGTCATTGGGTTAAGTGCACTAGGCACTACTCCAAGATCTGTCATGAACTCCTTCATCCAGACACCTTCCTTCGCCGCCTCCGAGGCTGCGATGTACTCCGCTTCGCATGTAGAATCAGCTACCACGCTTTGCTTGGAACTGCACCAGCTAACCGCACCCCCATTAAGAATAAATACGTATTCGGTTTGCGACTTAGAGTCATCCGGATCAGTGTCAAAGCTTGCATCGACGTAACCCTTTACGACGAGCTCTTGATCACCTCCATAAACGAGAAACATGTCCTTAGTCCTTTTCAGGTACTTCAGGATATTCTTGACCGCCGTCCAGTGTTCCATACCTGGATCACCTTGAAACCTTCCGACCATACTTATGGCAAGGCTGACATCGGGTCTTGTGCACAGCATTGCATACATGATAGAGCCTATGGCTGAAGCATAGGGGATGACACTCATCTTTTCTCTATCTTCTGCAGTCACTGGGCATTGAGTCTTACTCAACTTCACACCTTGCAAAACAGGCAAGAACCCCTTCTTGGACTGATCCATTTTGAACTTCTTCAAAATCTTATCAAGGTATGTGCTTTGTGAAAGTCCTATTAAGCGTCTTGATCTATCTCTATAGATCTTGATGCCTAATATGAAAGCAGCTTCTCCTAGGTCCTTCATTGAAAAACTCTTGTTCAAATATTCCTTTACGCTTTCCAGCATTTCTATATTGTTTCCAATCAGCAATATGTCATCCACATATAATATTAGAAACGCTATAGAGCTCCCACTCACTTTCTTGTAAATACAAGCTTCTCCGTAAACTTGTATAAACTCGAACGCTTTGATCACCTCATCAAAACGAAGATTCCAACTCCGAGATGCTTGCACCAGTCCATAAATGGATCGCTGGAGTTTGCAAACTTTGTCAGCATTCTCTGGATCGACAAAACCTTCTGGTTGTATCATATACAACTCTTCCTTAAGGTAACCGTTAAGGAACGCTGTTTTGACATCCATCTGCCAAATTTCATAATCGAAAAAGGCAGCTATTGCTAACATGATTCTGACGGACTTAAGCATCGCTACGGGTGAGAAGGTCTCATCGTAGTCAACTCCTTGAACTTGTGAAAAAACCTTTGCCACAAGTCGAGCTTTATAGACGGTGACATTACCGTCTGCGTCCGTCTTCCTCTTAAAGATCCATTTGTTCTGAATGGCCTTACGCCCTTCAGGTAATATTTCCAAAGTCCATACTTTGTTTTCATACATGGATCCCATCTCGGATTTCATGGCCTCTAACCACTTCTCGGAATCCGGGCCCATCATCGCTTCTCCATAGCTCGTAGGTTCATCGTTGTTTAACAACATGACCTCTAAGACAGGGTTGCCGTACCACTCAGGAGCAGTACGCGTCCTTGTCGACCTACGAGGTTCGATAGCAACTTGATCCAAAGCTTCATGATCATCATCATTAACTTCCTCTTCAGCTAATGTAGGCTTCACAGAAACAACTTTCTGCACTGCGCTACTCTCAGGTTGAAGTAAAGGTTCAACAACCTCATCAAGTTCTATCTTCCTCCCACTCAATTCTTTCGAGAGAAACTCTTTCTCAAGAAATGTTCCGTTTTTAGCGACAAACACTTTGCCCTCGGATCTGAGGTAGAAGGTATACCCAATTGTCTCTTTTGGGTATCCTATGAAGACGCATTTCTCCGCTTTGGGTTCCAGCTTTTCAGGCTGAAGCTTTTTGACATAAGCATCACATCCCCAAACTTTAAGAAACGACAGCTTTGGCTTCTTGCCAAACCAAAGTTCATATGGCGTCGTCTCAACGGATTTCGATGGTGCCCTATTTAAAGTGAATGCAGCTGTCTCTAATGCATAACCCCAAAACGATAGTGGCAAATCGGCAAGAGACATCATAGATCGCACCATATCCAATAAGGTTCGATTACGACGTTCGGACACACCATTACGCTGTGGTGTTCCAGGCGGTGTCAATTGTGAAACAATTCCACACTGTCTTAAGTGACTGCCAAACTCATAACTCAGATATTCTCCTCCTCGATCAGATCGTAGGAATTTAATCTTCTTGTTACGATGATTCTCAACTTCACTCTGAAATTGTTTGAACTTTTCAAATGTTTCAGACTTGTGTTTCATTAAGTAAATATACCCATATCTACTTAAGTCATCAGTGAAGGTGAGAAAATAACGATAACCACCGCGCGCCTCAATACTCATCGGACCACACACATCAGTATGTATGATTTCCAATAAGTCACTTGCCCGTTCCATTGTTTCAGAGAACGGCGTTTTAGTCATCTTGCCCATGAGGCATGGCTCACATGTGTCAAGTGATTCAAAATCAAGTGACTCCAAAAGTCCATCAGCATGGAGCTTCTTCATGCGTTTTATGCCAATATGACCTAAACGGCAGTGCCACAATAAAGTGGTATTATAATTATCAATTCTACATCTTTTGGCATCAATGTTATGAACATGTGTATCATTACTATCGAGATTCAATAAGAATAAACCCCTCACATTGGGTGCATGACCATAAAAGATATTACTCATATAAATAGAACAACCATTATTCTCTGATTTAAATGAGTAACCGTCTCGCAATAAACAAGATCCAGATATAATGTTCATGCTTAACGCAGGCACCAAATAACACTTATTTAGGTTCATCACTAATCCCGACGGTAATCGAAGAGCGAGCGTGCCGACGGCGATCACATCAACCTTGGAACCATTTCCCACGCGCATCGTCACTTCGTCCTTTGCCAGCCTCCGTCTATTCCGCAGTTCCTGTTTTGAGTTGCAAATATGAGCAACCGCACCGGTATCAAATACCCAGGCACTACAACGAGAGTTGGTAAGGTACACATCAATAACATGTATATCATATATACCTTGTTTGTTGTTGGCCGCCTTCTTGTCAGCCAAATACTTGGGGCAATTCCGCTTCCAGTGTCCAGTTCCCTTGCAATGAAAACACACAGTTTCTGGTTTGGGTCCAGCCTTGGGTTTCTTCACGAGAGGAGCAACTGCTTTGCCACTCTGCTTGGAGTTACCCTTCTTACCCTTGCCATTTTTCTTGAAACTAGTGGTTTTATTGACCATCAACACTTGATGCTCCTTCTGAATTTCAGACTCAGCGGCTTTCAGCATCGCAAACAGTTCGGCGACTGACTTGTTCATCCCGTGCATGTTATAGTTCAACACGAAGCTCTTGTAGCTAGGTGGCAATGATTGAAGAACTCTGTCAGTGATAGCCTCTGGCGGAAGGGGCATCCCTAACTCAGCCAGACGGGTGGAGTACCCAGACATTCTGAGCACGTGATCACTGATAGACCCGTTCTCCTCCATCTTGCAAGCATAGAACTTATCGGAGATCTCATATCTCTCGATCCGGGCATTCTTCTGAAAGATAAACTTCAACTCCTGGAACATCTCATATGCTCCATGACGTTCAAAACGTCTTTGAAGTCCCGGTTCTAAGCCATACAACATTGCACATTGAACTATTGAGTAATCATCAGAACGAGCCTGCCAGGCGTTCACAACGTCTAGAGACTCAACTGGAGCGGGTGGATCACCAAGCGGTGCATCAAGGACATAAGCCTTCTGGGAAGCCGTAAGGATAATCCTTAGATTACGGGCCCAGTCTGCAAAGTTACTTCCATCATCTTTCAACTTAGCTTTCTCTAGGAACGCATTAAAATTCAGGGGTGCTACTGCGCGAGCCATGATCTACAACATAAATATAGCAAAGACAACTTAGACTATTGTTCTTAGATAATGAGTTTAGTAAATCATATTTAAAAAACTCCCACTCAAATTGACATCCCTCCGATCATTCGAGTGTAACATGATCCAAATCCACCAACTCAAGTCCGATCATCACGTGAGTTGAGGTGGTTTCAATGGTGAACATCTTCATGTTGATCATATCTACTATATGACTCATGTTCGACCTTTCGGTCTCTTGTGTTCCGAGGCCATGTCTGTACATGCTAGGCTCGTCAAGTTTAACCCGAGTGTTCCGCACGTGTAACATGGCTTACACCCGTTGTATGCGAACGTAGAGTCTATCACACCCGATCATCACGGCGTGTCTCGAAACGACGAACTTTCGCAACGGTGCACACTTGGGGAGAACACAATTTTATCTTGAAATTTAAGTGAGGGATCACCTTATAATGCTACCGTCGTCCTAAGCAAAATAAGATGCATAAAAGAATTAACATCACATGCAAATCATAAGTGACATGATATGGCCATGAACTTGTGCTTTTGATCTCCATCTCCAAAGCACCGGCATGATCTCCATCGTCACCGGCATGACACCATGATCTCCATCATCTTGATCTCCATCAACGTGTCGCCATAAGGTTGTCGCGCCGACTGTTGCTTCCACGACTATAGCTAACGTTTAGCGATAAAGTAAAGCATTACATAGCGCTTAATGATTGACACGCAGGTCATACAATAATTAAAGACAACTCTATGGCTCCTGCCAGTTGCCGTACTCATCGACATGCAAGTCGTGATATTCTATACAACACATGATCATCTCATACATCACATATATCTCATCATGTAATTGGCCATATCACATCACAACATACCCTGCAAAAACAAGTTAGACGCCCTCTAATTGTTGTTGCAAATTTTACGTGGCTGCTACGGGTTTGCAAGAACCGTTCTTACCTACGCAAAACCACAACGTGGTGTAGTGATTGCTTTTTGATCTTCTAAAAGAACCCTCTTCATTGAAATCGATTCAACTAAAGTGAGAGAGACAGACACCCGCCAGCCATCTTTATGCAACGAAGTTACATGTTAGTTGAAGGAACCTGTCTCGCGTAAGTGTACGCGTAATGTCGGTCCGGGCCGCTTCATCTCACAGTACCGCCGAATCAAATATCAACTAGTAACGGCAAGGAATATGTATACACTCACGCCCACAACTCGTTTGTGTTCTACTCGAGATCTCATCTACGCATAGACCTAGCTCAGATGCCACTGTTGGGGAACATCGCATGGGAAACAGAAATTTTCCTACGCACACACAAGATCTATCCATGGTGATGAGCATCTACGAGAGGGAGAGTGAATCTACATACCCTTGTAGATCGCTAAGCGGAAGCGTTTAAGAAACGCGGTTGATGTAGTCGAACGTCTTCGCGATCCAAATCGCCGAGCGTCCCGCGATCCAATCACGATCCTTCCGATCTAGTGCCGAACGGACGGCACCTCCGCGTTCAACACACGTACGGCTTGATGACGCCTTCACCTCCTCGATCCAGCGAGCGATGATGAAGTAGTGGTTGAGTTCCAGCAGCACGACGGCGTGGTGATGGTGGTGAGGAACAATCTCTGCAGGGCTTCGCCAAGCGCTACGGAGATTATGACGGAGGAACTAGAGGGTTAGGGTTGCCGCACACGGCTTGGGGAAATCTTGATGTATCCCGTGTGCTAGCCCTGCCCCTCTATTTATATGTTGAGCCTTGGGGTCTAAACTTGGAGTAAAAGCCTCCTCTAGGTCGGTTTTGCCCGCACAAGGTCGGTTTGGCCCGCAGGAAAAGAGTCCAACTCGGATCCCTGCCGAACCGTGCACAGCCGCGCACAAGCGGTAGTACCGCTCACAAGCGGTAGTACCGCTTGGGCGGTAGTACCGCTTCACACAAGCGGTAGTACCGCTCGGGCGGTAGTACCGCTTCACACAAGCGGTAGTACCGCTCGGGCGGTAGTACCGCTTCACACAAGCGGTAGTACCGCTCGGGCGGTAGTACCGCTTCACACAAGCGGTAGTACCGCTCGGGCGGTAGTACCGCTTCACACAAGCGGTAGTACCGCTTACGCGGCAGCAAAACTACTTTTTGCACTTTCCAATACCTTGTGGGCTTTTATCCCTTGACCCATATAAAGTGTTCTCGCACCCGAACACTTCGGTAAACATCCGGAACCCCTTCCGGTGAACTCCGGAACTTTTCCGGAGATCAAAACACTATTATCACATATATCAATCTTTACCTCCGGACTCTTCCGGAGATCCTCGTCATGTCCGGGATCTTATCCGAGACTTCCGAACAACTTTCGGTCACCAACATAATAACTCAATTATACTAATCGTCACCAAACGTTAAGTGTGTAGACCCTGCGGGTTCGAGAACTATGTAGACATGACCGAGACACCTCTACGGCCAATAACCAATAGCGGGACCTGGATGCCCATATTGGCTCCTACATATTCTACGAAGATCTTTATCGGTCGAACCTCTATGTCAAGGATTCAGTTAATCCCGTATGCTGTTCCCTTTGTTCTTCGGTATGTTACTTGCCCGAGATTCGATCGTCGGTATCACTATACCTAGTTCAATCTCGTTACCGGCAAGTCTCTTTACTCGTTCCGTAATACAAGATCTCATGGCTAACACTTTAGTCACATTGCTTGCAAGGCTCATTGTGATGTTGTATTACCGAGTGGGCCCTGAGATACCTCTCCGTCATACGGAGTAACAAATCCCAGTCTTGATCCATGCCAACCCAATAGACACCATCGGAGATACCTGTAGAGCACCTTTATAGTCACCCAGTTACGTTGCGACGTTTGATACACACAAGGTATTCCTCCGGTGTCAGTGAGTTGCATGATCTCATGGTCAAAGGAACAGATACTTGACATGCAGAAAACAATAGCAATAAACTGACACGATCAAATGCTACGTTTACAGTTTGGGTCTTGTCCATCACATCATTCTCCTAATGATGTGATCCCGTTATCAAATGACATCTCATGTCCATGGCTAGGAAACCTTAACCATCTTTGATCAACAAGCTAGTCAACTAGAGGCTTACTAGGGACACAGTGTTGTCTATGTACCCACACATGTATTTGAGTTTCCAATCAATACAATTATAGCATGGATAATAAACGATTATCATGAACAAGGAAATATAATAATAACCAATTTATTATTGCCTCTAGGGCATATTTCCAACACAACCACTATAGCTTCAAGATGAAGGGCAAGGAATTCGTTCTTCGACCAATGTCTCCAAGTCAAGTCGTCGCTGACAATCAAGCATCGGGCCATCGTGGAGAGACTAGTGAGAGAGTGAACCACCACAAAGAGAGTGAGCGCCACAAGCCAAAATTGAGTGACTCCATGATGAGCGACAAGAAAAACTTAGTTCTACTCGCCACCAAAAGAGATTTGAGGGATGTGAGTGAGAGCCCATCAAGTGTTCTTCACTTTGTGCTTTTATGCAAAGGTGACATTGAGCGGACTAATACTTCACAACATCTTCCTCTAATGTTGTCTCATCTCTTGCAGGAATAAAAGGACGTGTTTCCCGATGAGCTACCTCCCGGACTACCTCCTCTACGCGGAATCGACCACCGCATCGACCTCATCCCCGGCGCACCTCTACCGAACAAGGCACCATACCGCGTCAATCCTGACGAGACCAAAGAAATCCAACGGCAAGAGCTTGAGTCCATGTGCCGTTCCGGTAATTCTTGTGCCTAAGAAAGATGGTACCTATCGCATGTGTTCCGATTGCCGTCCCATAAATGCTATCACCGTTAGATATCGCCATCCAATTCCACGTCTTGATAACATGCTTGATGAACTTAGTGGAGCCACCATTTTCTCAAAAATTGATCTTAAAAGTGGTTACTATCAAATACGCATGCAAGAAGGTGATGAATGGAAAACGGCTTTCAAAACAAAATTTGGCTTGTATGAATGGTTAGTCATGCCTATGGGTTTATCGCAAGCACCTAGCACTTTTATGCGTGTGATGCATTATGTTCTTCGCAAATACATTGGCATTTGTGTTGTGGTCTATTTTGATGACATTCTTGTGTTTAGTGAAACTCTTGAAGATCATGTCAAACACCTTAGAGACGTATTGCAAGTCCTTAGAGACAAGAGACTTTATGCTAACATGGAAAAATGCACTTTTGGTGGGTGTTGAAGTTGATGAGTCTAAAATTGACGCTATTAAAACTTGGTCACAACCAACCAACTTGCAACAAGTGCGTAGCTTCCTTGGTCTAGTCGGATTCTATCGTCGCTTTGTTAAGGACTTTGGCACTATTGCTTCACCATTACATGCTTTGAGTAAGAAGAACGCACCTTTTGTTTGGGGACCTTCCCAAGATACCGCATTTCATGAACTTAAGAATTTGCTTACACATGCTCCAATTCTTGCCTTGCCAAACTTTGAGAAAACATTTGAAGTGCATTGTAACGCTAGTGGTAATGGCATAGGTGGAGTTTTAATGCAAGAAAAGCGACCCATTGCATATTTTAGTGAAAAGCTTTCCGGTGCTCAACTTAACTATCCCATCCATGACAAAGAATTATATGCTTTGGTGAGAGTCTTGCATGTTTGGGAGCATTATCTCCGACCTCGTGAATTTGTCATCCATACCGATCATGAAACGCTTAAGTACCTTAAAGGTCAAACAAAATTGAATAAAAGGCATGCTAAATGGAGTGAATTTATTGAGTCCTTCCCTTACATAATCAAATATATCAAGGGAAAGGAGAATGTTGTAGCGGATGCTCTTTCACGCAAGTGCATGATAGTTACTCAACTTGAATTGAATGTTATTGGCTTTGAGCACATTAAAGATTTATATGAGCATGATGATTCTTTTGCAACTCCTTATGCCAAATGTCTTGCTAACACTTATTGGGAGCGATATTATATCAAGGATGGATACCTTATGCGCGCTAACAAACTTTGTGTTCCCAAGTCTTCTCCTCGTTTGTTGCTTTTGCAAGAGGCTCACGGCGGTGGACTTATGGGACATTTCGGTCGCGACAAGACTTTTGCCATGCTCTCCAACAAGTACTATTGGCCCAAGATGTTTCGCGATGTCGCACGCTACACCAATCGATGCTCCACATGTCGCAAAGCTAAGTCACAAGCTCAATCTCATGGTTTACATATGCCACTTCCTATACCATATCATCCATGGGAAGACATTAGTATGGATTTTGTGCTTGGCTTGCCTAGAACAAAAAATGGAAAAGACTCGGTATTTGTAGTTGTTGACCGTTTCTCTAAAATGGCACATTTCATTCCATGTCACAAGAACGACGATGCTTCACATGTTGCAAATTTGTTTTGTAGGGAAATATTGCGCCTTCATGGAATGCCCAAGACGATTGTATCGGACCGCGACGTCAAGTTCCTAAGCTACTTTTGGAAGACACTATGCGGCAAGCTCGGGATCAAGCTCCTATTCACGTCGGCCTATCACCCACAAACCGACGGCCAAACGGAAGTCACCAACGGACACTCTCTACACTACTTCGCGTGTTGATCAAGAAGAACCTCACGGAATGGGAAGAATGCCTACCGATCGCCGAGTACGCCTACAATCGAGCAAGACACTCTACCACGGGCAAGTCTCCCTTCGAAGTGGTCTATGGCTTCAACCCATTGTCGCCATTGGACATCCTACCGCTTCCACTACAAGAGCAAGCAAACTTGGATGCAAGCGCAAGAGCAACATACATTAAGAAGGTGCATGAAGACACAAGGCTCACGATAGAATGCCAAGTACAATGCCTCGCCAACAAGCTCAATGCAAACAAGCACCCCATGGTGTTGAATCCTGGAGATCTCATGTGGCTACACCTTCGCAAGGACCGCTTCCCCAACGAACGCAAGTCAAAGCTTCTACCTCACGCCGATGGGCCATTCAAGGTGCTAGCACGCATCAACGACAATGCATACAAGATCGAGATCCCGCAAGACAAGTACAACGTGAGTGACACATTCAACATCAAGGATCTATCCCCCTACCATGGTGATGAAGATATTGATCCGAGGGCGGATCTTTCCCAAGGGGGGGGGGGAGATGATGCGGAGCATCCTTCGATCATCCCCATGAATACCTCACCAACTCACCAAGCACCAAGTGGACCTATGACAAGAGCTCGCACATGTGCGATCGAGAACGAGGTGAACTCACTCCTTTACGACTTTCATATGGATATGGATGGAACTTGGATGCTACCTCACAAGGAGACATTGTGTCTCATTAGGTATGAAGGAGACTACCGCCAAGAAGCTAAGGACCATCGCCAAGTCCAAAGGGAACCACGCCAAGGCCACGAGGAAGACGGAGGAGAAAATCCAAACCTGGACAGCACCTCCCAGGCGACCCCGTGCGCACGGGCCCCCCAGACCCCATGCCCACGGGCCTCCCAGAAAGCTACTGGAAGTGTCTGCGCACACCCCGTGCCCACGGGGCCCCGGACCCCATGCACACGAGCCTCACCGCTTAGCACCCCTTGCGCACGGGCGTGTACCGTGCCCACGGGACCCCCGTGCGCATGGGCCTCACTTACCCCGTGCGCATGGCCCTCCCAGCGAGGTGGCCGACTTGTTCCTGTTTTGCCCCTCACTTCGTCCCTTACCTCTCCACTCCTATATATTTCGCACCCAAGACATTTTTTAGGGTTAGCAAAGTGTATTGAGATATTTTAGAGGGCTTTGCTCATCTACCACTCCTCTTGGAGATCAAGACCTCCTAGGAGAAGATCCCAAGGGATATCAAAACCTCCTCTTGGAGAAGACTATCATCAAGACCTCACCTCCTTTGGAGTGGGAAGAACCTTACCTTTGTGCTACTTTTCCTTGGATTGTTCATGTATTCATGTGGATCTCATGTATGCTACTCTAGTGGATGTGTGATTTGGGTTTGTTTGGGTGATTTGCCTCTTGTGTTTTGTGAGTTCATCCCTTTTCCCCCCTCCAAGTGTGAAAAGATCTTCACTTAGGGTTCTACCCTACAACACAAAGTAAACCCAATCAATATGAATAAACCCCATCGTTTTACCCTTAATGGCAACAATAGAAATACGTGTCTTGTCCCATACTTTGTCACTGGGATATAGAGCACCACAAGATTGAACCCATTACAAAGCACCTCTCCCGCTGAAGATAAATCAATCTAGTTGGCCAAACCAAATAGATAGACCGGAGAGAAATACAAAGCTATAACAATCATGCATAATAAAGTTCAGAAAAGACTCAATTACTTCTCATAAATATTCAGATCATAAACCCACAATTCATTGGATCCCAACAAACAAACCGCAAAAGAGGATTACATCGAATAGAACTCCAAGAAGATCGAGGAGACCATTATATTGAAGATCAAAGAGAGAGAAGAAGACATCGAGCTACTAGCTATGGACCCGTAGGTCGGTGGTGAACTACTCACGCATCATCGGAAGGACAGCAAGGATGATGTAGAAGCCCTCCGTGATTGATTCCCCCTCCGGCAGAGTACCGGAAAAGGCCTCCAGATGGGATCGCGGGACAACAGAAGCTTGCCACGGCGGAAAAGTTATTTGGGGTGGTTCTCTGTTGGTTTCCCAATATTTTAGAATTTATAGAAGTGGAATTAGGTCAGACGGAGCCACATGGGGCCCACAAGGTAACAGGGCGCGGCCACCCCCTTGTTGCCTTACCGTCTCCTTGTTTGTCCTCTGGTCTCCTCCCAAAGCTTCTAGGGTCTCTTTTGTCCAGAAAAAAATCGTCAAAAAGTTTTGTAGCGTTTGGACTCCGTTTGGTACTGATTTTCTGGAAAACCAAAAACAAGCAGAAAACAGCAAGTGACACTAGGCACTGGGTTAATAGGTTAGTTCCAAAAAATGATATAAAGTAGCATATAAATGCATATAAAACATCCAAGATTGATAATATAATAGCATGGAACAATAAAAAATTATAGATATGTTGGAGACGTATCAGCATCCCCAAGCTTAATTCCTGCTCGTCCTCGAGTAGGTAAATGATAAAAACAGAATTTTTGATGTGGAATGCTACCTAACATGTTTATCATGTAATCTCTTTATGGTATAAATATTGAGAAACGATGAATTAACAACATTAACATAATAATATCAATGAATATAAGAAGCATAATCATTAAACTTTCAAAATATACGATCCTTAACGAATGTTATTCCCCACTCATTTTATCATGTTAGAATGGCATGACTCTGCCTTCACTGCATAAATATAAATCATGAGCACCCCGGTGTTAAACCAGGCAATTGGATCGTACTTCTAACGCGCTTCAGCATTTTCAACTTCACGCAATACATGAGCGTGAGCCATGGACATAGCACAAGGTGGAATAGAATGCGGTGATAGGGATTAATAGGAGAAGTCAAAAAGAAAGAAAGTCTCGCATCAACTAGGCAGATCAACGGACTATGGAGATGGCCATCAATCGATATCAATGCGAGGAGTAGGGATTGCCATGAAACGGATGCACTAAGAGCTATAAGTGTATGAAAGCTCAACTGAAACTAAGTGGGTGTGCATCCAACTTGCTTGCTCATGAAGACCTCGGGCATTTGAGGAAGCCCGTCATCGGAATATACAAGCCAAGTTCTATAACGTTAGGTTCCGACTAGTATTTGGAAGTGACAAAATAGTAGACTCTCTATATGAAGAACATGGTGCTACTCTGAAGCACAAGTGTGGAAAAGGATAGTAACATTGCCCCTTCTCTCTTTTTCTCTCATTTTATTATTTTTTTCTCTTTTTTTGTTGGGCCCTTTTCGGCCTCTTTTTCTTTTTCTTTTTTCATCCGGAGTCTCATCCCGACTTGTGGGGGAATCATAGTCTCCATCATCCTTTCCTCACTGGGACAATGCTCTAATAATGATGATCATCACACTTTTATTTACTTACAACTCGATATTACAACTCAATAAAAACTATACAGAATGACTCTATATGAATGCCTTTGGCAGTGTACCAGGATGTGCAATGATCTAGTGTAACATGTATAAAAATGATGAACGGTGGCTGAGCCACAAATACTATGTCAGCTATATGATCATGCAAAGCAATATGACAATAAACACAAGTCATATGACGGAACGGTGGAAGTTGCATGGCAGTATATCTCGGAATGGCTATGGAAATGCCATAATAGGTAGGTATGGTGACTGTTTTGAGGAAGATATAAGGAGGCTTATGTGTGATAGAGCATATCATATCACGGGGTTTAGATGCATCGGCAAAGTTTGCATCAACTCTCGAGGTGAGATCGGCAATGCACGGTACCGGAGAGGCTAGCAAATTGCGGAAGGGTGAGAGTGCGTATAATCCATGGACTCACATTAGTCATAAAGAACTCACATACTTATTGCAAAGCCTATTAGCCCTCGAAGCAAAGCACTACTCGCATGTCCCTAGGGAGGAGGTTGGCAGGAGTTAACCATCGCGCACCCCCGATTATAACAGCACTCAAGGATTTCATTTCAGACCTAAGAATGCTCGGACCTCCCCACCATGCCATGACCAACACTTAGATGAGAAGTTAATAACAAGCTTTAATACTGATATTTCTACTAACCAATGATCATGAACCAATATCCTTTCATATTACGACATCAATATCATTAAACCACACGTTTCATATTTAGTGATCTACATGAAAGTTTTTATTATATCCCTCTTGAATACCTATCCTTTATGGACTAGTCTTATAACCCGTGCAAATTGCCATTACTATTTATTAGACTCTCAAAAAGATTTAAGTGAAGCATGAGAGTGCAACTATTTCTTTAAAATATAACCACTGCCATGCTCTAAAAGATATAAGTGAAGCACTAGAGCAACTACCTAGCTCAAAAGATATAAGTGAAGCACCAGAGCAACTACCTAGCTCAAAAGATATAAGTGAAGCACATAGAGTATTCTAACAAATCACGAATAAATGCGTGTCCCTCTCAAAAGGTGTGCCCAGCAAAAAATGATTGTTGCAAACTAAAAAGCAAACAAAGAAAAGAAAACTATGGCACAAGACGCTCCAAGTAAAACTCACATCATGTGATGAATAAAAATGTAGCTCCAAGTAAGTTACCGATAGATTGTAGACGAAAGAGGTGATGCCATCCGGGGCATCCCCAAGCTTAGACGCTTGGGTCTTCCTTGAATATTACCTTGGGGGTGCCTTGGGCAACCCCAAGCTTAGGGTCTTGCCGCTCCTTATTTCTTCATCCATCGTAATCTCACCCAAAACTTGAAAACTTCAGCACACAAAACTCAACAGAAACTTCGTGAGATCCGTTAGTACAATAAATCAATCATCCACTTTAGGTACTGTTATAAACTCATTCATAATTGTTCTTGCATAATACCTACTGTATTCTAACTCTTCCATGACTTATACCCCCCGATATAATCCACAGTTTCATTAAAACAAGCACACTATGCAATAAAAACAGAATCTGTCTAAAACAGAACAGTACGTAATGACAGAATTTTATCTATACTTTTGTAACTCCAAATTTCTAAAAAACTAGGACAACGTAAACAATTTGTATCCCAATACTGTGTAAAAATTTCAAATTTTTCTGACGTTCCAGTACAGAACTAAAAATCGAGAATTGGGCGCAAAACTTTCTGTTTTCAAACAGCATCAATTATACTATCATCCAAATCATCCCAAAGTCATTACTTGGCACAAACACTAATTAAAAGATAAAAACACAATCATAACAGTAGCTAATATTGTGTCATCACACAAAAACAAAAAATATTGGGTTGTCTCCCAACAAGCTCTTTCTTTATAGCCATTAAGATAGGCTTGTGATATTAATGACGCCCACATAAAAGACAAGAATTGAAGCACAAAGAGAGCATCATATATCATTTAGTTAACACATTTAAGTCTAACCCTCTTCATATGCATAGGCATTTTATAGGAAAACAAATTATCAAGACAAGCAATATCTAGCATATGCAAATAGGAAGAATGAAGTATTAACAATTTCCACACAAAGAGAGGTAATTTAGTAACATGAAAATTTCTATAACCATATTTGCCTCTCTCATAATAATTACATGTAGGATCGTATTCAAATTCAACAATATAGCTATCATAAACTATATTCTCTTTATGATCCACATGCATAAATTTTTTATAATCTTCCAAGATAGTGCGATTAATATTAACTAAAGTCATGACCTCTCCAAACCCACTTTTATCAAAAATTTCATAAGATTGAACACTCTCCGAATATGTGGGATTCTTTTTACCTAAAGTTGACACTCTTCCAAACCCACTTTCAATATTATTGCAAACATTATTATCAATAACATATTCATCATGAGGCTTAAATAAATTTTCAAGATCAAAAGAAACATTATCACCCCAATCATGATCTTTGCAATAAGTAGTGGACATGACAAAATTATCATCCCCAAGCTTGTAGTTTTGCATATCATTAGCACAATTGACTTTAATAGCATTTATAATAACATCATTTCAATCATGCTTTTCATTCAAGGAGCTATCATGAATCACTTTATAAACTTCTTCTTTCAGCACTTCATCACAATTTTCAGATTCACGATTTTCAAGCAAAACTTCATAAAGATAATCAAGTGCACTCAACTCACTAGCAATTGGTTCATCATAATTGGATTGTTTGAAAAGATTAGCAAGTGGATGAGGATCCATATGTCTATATTTTTATTTTCGTTGAGTCACACAATTATTGCAAGCAAGCAAACAAAAATATTTTTTGTGTTTTTGTATTTTTTATGAGAAGTGGGGGAGATGAAAACGAGAGGCAAAGGCAAATAAAAAGGAAAATAAAAAGTAGAGCAAGTAGATAATAGTTTGTGTGAAGGTACTTGATAGGTTTTGATGATGTCTCCCCGGCAATGGCGCCAGAAATTCTTCCTGCTACTTGTGAGCTGCGTTGGGATTTTCCCCGAAGAGGAGAGAAGATGCAGTAAAATAGAGATAAGTATTTCCCTCAGTGAGAACCAAGGTTATAGAACTAGTAGAAGAATCACGCAAAGCCTCGTGAACAGCACCTGCACACACAAAAGCAAATACTTGCACCCAACGCGGGCAAGAGGGTTGTCAATCCCCTTGAACTCGTTACTTGCAAGGATTAAATCTTGTAGTGGTAGATAGATAAATTGCAAAACAAAATAAAAGTAAATAAATTGCAGCAAGTATATATTTTGGTTTTCTTTTTATATGTAAAGTAGACCCGGGGGCCATAGTTTTCACTAGAGACTTCTCTCTCGAACACATAGCATACGGTGGGTAGACAAATTACTGTTCAGCAATTGATAGAAAAGCACATAGTTATGACGATATTCAAGGCAATGATCATGTATATAGGCATCACGTCCGAGACAAGTAGACCGACTCCTGCCTGCATCTACTACTATTACTCCACCCATCGACCGCTATCCAGCATGCATCTAGGATATTAAGTTAATAAAAACAGAGTAACGCCTTAAGCAAGATGACATGATGTAGACAAAGTAAACCCAATCAATATGAATAAACCCCATCATTTTACCCTTAATGGCAACAATAGAAATACGTGTCTTGTCCCCTACTTTGTCACTGGGATATAGAGCATCGTAAGATTGAACCCATTACAAAGCACCTCTCCCGCTGAAGATAAATCAATCTAGTTGGCCAAACCAAACGGATAGATCGGAGAGAAATACAAAGCTATAACAATCATGCATAATAAAGTTCAAAAAAGACTCAATTACTTCTCATAAATATTCAGATCATAAACCCACAATTCATCAGATCCCAACAAACACACCGCAAAAGAAGATTACATCGAATAGAACTCCAAGAAGATCGAGGAGAACATTGTATTGAAGATCAAAGAGAGAGAAAAAGACATCAAGCTACTAGCTATGGACCCGTAGGTTGGTGGTGAACTACTCACACATGATCGGTAGGGCAGCAAGGATGATGTAGAATCCCTCTGACGGTGTCCTGGATTAGGGGGTGCTAACCTAGCCGGCCCGTCTCCTCGGTTGGGCCGATGTGCCCCCGTACGTGATCAAGATGGACTCTGGAGGCAACACACGGGAAGCGTGATCGAGGCTGTCTCTACCGGGGACTTGTAGTACACTTCAAGATTGTTCCAGCCGCCTTACTCCTAGATACCGACCTTGTAACCCTAGATACCCTCCCTGGCGTGTATATAAGCCATAGGGTTTAGCCCGTAGGGGACACCAACGCAATATCACTCACCTAGCCCTAGAAGTTAGACACATATTACGATCTCGAGGTAGATCAACTCTGTACTTGATACATCTCCATCAATATAAATAGAAGCAGGACGTAGGGTTTTACCTCCATTAAGAGGGCCCGAACCTGGGTAAACACCGTCTCCCTCGTCTTTGTTACCACCGATCCAAGATCCACAGCTCGGGACCCCCTACCCCGAGGTCTGCCGGTTTTTACACCGACACTGGTGCTTTCATTGAGAGTTCCGCTGCGTGATCGCTAGAAGGATCGATGGGATCGCCGGTTAACGGCCTCAAACTCATGGAGCGCGTCTCCACAGCTGAAGCCTTGGTCATAGAGACGCCTCCACGTAAGGTGGAAGCGAACCAACAGAGAATCCCCTCACGGGCGAGGGGCTAAGATACTTCCTGGAGAGCGGATCGGACAGTGACCTGCCAGCGACCGACTTCCAGATCAAATCGGCCAAACCGATAACCGCGGATCCAGCGTCACGTGAGAATAACGAGGTCTTGAGCCCGCGGTCTTTAGAGATCGGGTCTGGCTCGCTCACCTCCCACGTAGAATATCGCCCCGATGACTCCGGCCCATCTGACATCCGGGACTTAGCCTATGTACGGCAGTTCCCCGATGAGCCAATCCGACAACACTGGGCCAGATTCTTGTCTGTCAAGAGCAAGATATTGGATTACCAAGACTCTGACGTAATTGCCGCTTTTGAGCGTGGATGCAAGGACAAAGGCGTCTCGAACACCCTCGCCCGTCGTTGCGTCCAAACACTACCTGAATTGACCAATCTGGTAGCATGATTTTGCGCCATCGAAGACACCTGGCGGACCGAGGAGAACGCGGACTCGATTTGTGAGGACTACCCGAGGCGTGACCAGTCCAAACCTCGGCGCGAAAATCGCAAACGGAACACCCCGGGTGATCAACCCCGGAAGAAGAAGAAAACCTCCGATCACCCCGGAACGGCCCTGGAAGGCTTTCTGGGTAAACCATGCCCGATCCACGCCGTATTAGTTAACTCTTGCCCGACTCACAGCCTTAGCGACTATTGGGTGTTGAGGCAGGTGGCCAAGGGGGGACCTGCCCTCCTGGCGGGCACCTCCAGCCACCTCGAACAGACCTCGGACGAAGACGAGGTCCTAATGATTTATGAGACCTTTATCTCTAACAACCAGCGCAAACGGGCCTAGCGGGAAATCAACGCCGTCCGGCAAGTACCACCTCGAAGCGCATGGATAGACACGCCGGTCACCTTCACCTACCACGATCAGCCGAAGTCGGCCCTGGACAGATGCCCCGCCGTGCTAGTCCTCAACCCCATCGTGGACCACTGCCGCCTCCATAAGGTCCTTATTGACGGAGGAAGAAGCCTGAATCTAATGTACGAGGACACTTTGGACAAAATGCACATCGATAAATCGCGCATAGAACGGAGCACCACCACCTTCAAAGGAATAGTCCCCAGGCGAGAGGCACGCTGTAGCGGGAAGATAACCCTAGACGTAGTCTTTGGGACCTCGGATGACTATCGCTCCGAGGAGATTATGTTCCACATCGCGCCTTTCAAGAGCGGATACCACGCCATCCTCGGGCGGGACGCCTTTTCAAGATTTCAAGCGGTGCCGCACTATGGCTACATGAAGCTCAAGATGCCGGGCCCGTAGGGGATCATTACCATTTCAAGTGATCTTGACAGGGCACTCAAAGCCGAGAATAAAATGGTGTCCCTCGCCCTCGAGACTCTTGCCGAAACCTTCGCGGTCGAAGAGCTGACCGCATTGCGCGCCGAGGTCGACCGGGACGATGTCATTCTCGACAAAAGATCAAAACCTACTTCTTTCAAACCGGCCGACGAAATAGTCAAATTCCAGGTTCACCCAACGGACCCCGATAAAACGGCGTCCATAGGGGCTAACCTCGACCCAGAAGTTGCTGAAGCCCTACGCGCTTTCCTCAAGGAAATTTGGGACATATTTGCCTGGCACCCCTCCGATATGCCAGGGATACCCCGTAGGCTTGCAGAGCATAGCCTAAATATATTGACAGGCTATAGGCCCGTTAAACAAACACTTTGGCATTTCTCCGAGCCCAAGCGTCAAGCAATGGGCGAGGAATTGGCAAAGCTGCTGGAGGCAGGATTCATCAAAGACATAAAACACCCTGACTGGCTAGCCAATTTGGTCATGGTACCAAAAAAGGACAGGTCCTGGCGGTTGTGTGTCGATTTTAAAGACCTCAACAAAGCTTGCCCCAAAGACCCCTTCCCCTACCCCGTATTGACCAAATCGTGGACGCCACTGCGGGCCTTGATGCATTGTGCTTCCTAGATGCCTATTCATGGTATCATCAAATAAAGATGAAGGAATCAGACCAGGCAGCAACATCATTTATCATGCCCTACGGGCCGTTTTGCTTCAACACGATGCCTTTCGGACTAAAGAACGCTGGCGCTACGTACCAGCGTATGATTCAAACATGCCTGAAAAAACACATCAGAAAAACCGTTGAGGCTTACGTAGACGACGTAGTTGTCAAAACTAAACACGTCGACCAGTTGGTGGACAATCTTCGCGATACATTTGCCAGCCTACGGGAATATCAAATAAAACTTAACCCAGAAAAATGCGTTTTCGGGGTCCCAGCCGGCAAACTCCTCGGTTTTATTGTATCTAGCCGAGGAATTGAAGCCAATCCGGCCAAAATTGGAGCCTTGGATCGTTTGGAGATCCCTACAGAGCTCAAGCATGTACAAAAACTGGCGGGCTGCGTAGCAGCCTTGAGCCGTTTTATATCATGGCTTGGAGAAAAAGCTTTACCATTGTACAGGTTGTTAAAGCAGACCAAAACGTTTAAATGGACCAAGGAGGCTGCGGCGGCCCTGGAAGACATCAAGGCCCTCCTCGCCACCAATCCCATCCTGGCAGCACCAGGCGTTTGCGAACCGATGATATTATACATCTCGGCCACAAACCAGGTGGTTAGCGCAGTCCTCGTGGTCGAACGAGACATGGAAGGTCATAAGTTCCAAGTCCAGAAACCCGTATATTACGTGTCCGAGGTCTTAACCCCCTGCAAGACACACTACCCTCATTATCAAAAGATAGCTTACGCAGTCTTCGTGGCATCGCGAAAACTTCGACACTACTTTCAAGAGTGCACGGTGACCGTGGCATCCGACGTCCCGTTAAGTGACATAATGAATAATAGAGATGCAACGGGGTGCATCGCCAAATGGGCTATAGAGCTCCTACCCTTTGAAATTATCTACAAACCACGCCGGGCCATTAAATCCCAGGTGTTGGCGGACTTTGTGGCCGAGTGGACCGAAGCCGAACTCCCCCGTGAGTATAGTACCTACTCGCATTGGACAATGTATTTTGATGGCTCTAAAATGCTCGCCGGCCTAGGGGCTGGCGTGGTGCTCATGTCTCCCATGGGATATAGCATTAGGTATGTACTACAGATAATGTACACAGACTCTAATAACGCGGCTGAATACGAAGCCCTCCTACACGGACTTCGGATAGCAGTCTCTATGGGTGTCAAACGCCTCGAGGTCCAAGGTGACTCCAACCTCGCCATCTCACAAATCAACGGCGAATTCGACGCCAAAGACCCGAAGATGACAGCTTACCGAAATGCCATCATAAAGATCTCGGCCAGGTTCAAGGGGTTGGAATTTCACCACATACCCCGAGATAGCAACCAGGCCGCAGATGTTCTCGCCCGACTGGGCGCAAAACGGGATAAGGTTCCCGAAAACACCTTCCTCGAGCGGCTTTTCAAGCCATCCGTAGTCTGGCAAGATAGTAAAGGAACATCGAAATGAACCGATGTCGGGCAACAGGCCCCGCCCGAAGAAGACGATGGTATCATAGGCGGGTCAATGACCCGGAAGACTGCTTCAGCGCATGAGGTCATGGCAGTTATCGCACCATGGACCGAGCCGCTCCTCGCATACCTACTCTGAAAAGAGCTCACTGATAACCAAACCAACTCCCGTCGGATTGTAAGACAATCTAAAGCTTACAAGGTTCATGAAGGGGAACTTTATATACTGAGCACAACGGGCGTCCTCCAGAGATGCATATCCGAGGAAGAGGGAAAACTCGTACTTCGAGAGATACACTCCGGCATGAGCGGACATCACGCCGCTGCTCGGACCCTGGTCAGCAAGGCGTTTCGAGCCGGTTTCTACTGGCCAACGGCAAGTGACGATGCCTTGGCATTAGTACAACGTTGCCCAGGCTGCCAGGTATTTGCCAAGCAGAGCCACATGTCCCCCACGACCCTTCACACCATCCCCATTACTTGGCCCTTTGCTGTCTGGGGGCTCGATATGGTCGGGCCACTCAAGGGAGGATCAAACAAAAACAAATACCTACTCGTTATGGTAGACAAATTTACCAAGTGGATCGAAGCAAAGCTGGTCACCTCGGCCAAGGCCGTTCAAGTAATCGGATTCATTTTGGGGGTAGTCCATCGTTACGGTGTCCCCCACAGTCTGATTACAGACAACGGAACCAATTTCACGGCCAAAGAGGTCAAGGCATGGTGTAAGAAACTAGGCATTAAGCTCGATTACGCGTCCGTCTACCACCCGCAGTCTAATGGGCAGGTGGAGAGAGCCAATGAACTTATCCTTAGTGGAATTAAGCCACGACTAGTTCGCTCCCTTAAAAAATCCGATTGTAAATGGGTTGAGGAACTTGATTCCGTACTATGGGGCTTGTGTACGACACCAAATAGGTCCACAGGATATACCCCATTTTTTATGGTGTATGGTGCCAAAGCGGTCCTCCCCTGCGATATCATACATGATGCACCTCGGGTGCGCATGTACGAGGAGCTAGAGGCCGAGCTCGATTGGCAAGATGCCCTAGACGCTCTCGAAGAGGAGCGAAACGTTGCACGGGCAAGATTAGCTATTTATCAGCAGCAGGCCCGGCGCTACCACGGTAGAGAGGTTCGCGCCAAAGAATTCAATGTCGGGGATCTCGTGATGAGACTACACCCCGAGAAACAAAAACACAAGCTCTCCCCTAGATGGGACGGACCGTTCATTATTGACCAAGTACTCATCGGAGGAGCCTATCGAATCCGAGATCCAGAGGATGGCCGATTAGAGCCCCACCCATGGAACTCGGCGCTACTCCGACGTTTCTATGCATGAAACCACACATACGGTCCGTGTAAATACCTTGTGCATTTTCTTTCAGCTTACTCTTTTTTCTTGTTATTTATCTTCTCACCTCGGAACGTTATTCTATGACCCCGAGGACAATCTAGCATGTTCTTTTCGAAACAAGAGCTATTTCGCCTCTTATGTACTATTGTCTTTTGAGCCACTATATGCATCGATTCGCTTTAAGATTTGGCCAAGCTGGGTTGCCCGGCTCCTGTGCTTGCCCCTTACGTTCCCGATATTTTGGCTAGGGGGCAAAGGGAGCACCACTGTGATTGTTACTCCCGGGTCAACCGGTGTAGTACCTCAGACGGATAAAGCCGAAAGCTAGCGTTCTTATAATGCGAATTGGTCGGCTATGACGTAGAAATAACGTGGCAAGGGTCTTTTCAAACCCCGACCAGGGGCTTTACCCCCGAGGTCATCCGTCTTCGGACGAACGTGTTCGACACAACAACCCGAGGAAACGAACTGTTGGAAGAACTATTTTCCTCGGAAGATGTTTCTTACGTTAAAAAGTAATATAACATAACCCTCCGTTGCCCTCTTGTCTTTCGAGCCGCACAGCCTGATTGCCTGGTCGCCTGAAACACCTGGTCCGATGATCTCGGCCAGTAGTATGGGACACTCCTCGGAATTTATCTGAGGAGGCAGAAGCCAAAGGCTGGCTGACAAAAGTTTGGATAAACGGACGGAAAAAATTGACATAGAATACTTCGGTACATACAGTCATACAAAGTTTTCACGCGCGGTCTAGCCCGTCTATTAGGGTGTCCAACACGCAATCCTTTTGCGAGAGGTGGGCCGCAGGCATTACATTATCATATACCTGGCTGGTAGGGATTTCCTTCCCATCAGGCCCCATGGGTCCCACCTCTGCTAATTTCGTTGTCTTCAAACCGGTGTAGTGGGTCTTCACCATGGCCCAGGCCTCTCTCGCACCTTCCCGGCAAGCTGATACTTTCCAAGCCTGGATCTGGCGCCGAGCTCTCTTAAGCTGTTTGGCTAGCGCGGCCATGTCCTCGGGGACCGGGACCACCTCGGGCCATAAAGCCTAGTGCACATCCTTCATCGATTTCCGTGCCCCCTCATGCACCTTGGATAGACGAACACTCATGTCTTCGGACACCGGACCCCGCGACTCCGGAGGAAGACCAGTCAAACAAGCTGCCAAACAAAAACAACATTCGCATGACAAATCCCCTCGGACAAACTACCTGACAAATGTTCGTTGCGATTTATAACTTACCATAAATCATGTCGTCTGTCCGCCAATTCTTTGCTTCTGCAGCAGCAAGACGAGCCTTTAAGCTCTCAATTTCCTGGGCCTGGCGGGCGTTCTCAGCCCTAAGCATATTCACGCTATCCTCTCTCTGAGTGACCACATGTTGATTCACCTGGCGTTGCGCTTCAGCATATGCCAGATCCTCGCGGGCCTGCTTCAGATCTCTTTCAAGATGGCCCAGGGCTTCCGCTGCTACAAGAGATTCTGGCGTCAACTCTATTTTTTTGGTATCACCCAATTCAAGTACTAAGCACTTACCGTGCGCCTCTCTGGTGAATTTCTTCACCTGTTCAACCTCGGACAAAGCCGCGTCAAGTTGCACCTTTGTTTGGGCCAACGCCGAGGTCAATTGCTCATTCTTCAAGCGAGCCTCCTGTTATGAAACAGATTGCTGGTTAGTATTCAAGTCTTGATTCGACCCCAGGGGCTCGTACCAAGCCTTAGGGGCTACTACCATACTTGGTAGTCATAGTTGTCTCTAAACCTTACCCGCAGTCCCCGCGACAAGACGTCCAGCGATTCATCAAAGGCACCTCGGGTTGCCCCGAGGTATGCGTCCACCGCGCTGAGGGCATTGAGCTCCCTGTCCGAGAAAGCCGGATTGTTCAAAGAAGCTTTTCGCCGGCGATAATTCGCGGCACATTGAATCTTGGACAGAGTGGCCGATGTCGCCGAGTCCTCGGGCTGGGCAGCTCCGGAGTCAACCCTCGCGGGATTTCGGGCCCCTGTTTCCTTGGGCGGGGCCGTGGCTTCCTCGGCCCCCACATGTACTATGGAGGGGGAAGGTTGCCTGCACATAATCGGGGATGTTAGAATCCAAAGTATCTTTACAGCGGCATAAATCAAAGTATTACCCAGTGATGGAGGGGGCATTTTTGCCTGCCCCCGGGACCTCGGCCTGGACTTCTTGCGCTTCTGCCAGAGTCCTTCCCAGCGAAGTCGTCTCTCTGCGAAGGCGTTGAGAGCGCCGCCCCTTCAGAGGAGAAGTCAGATGACTAGTGGCTGGAGGACGAGGGCCTCTCTTTCGTTTAGAGGAAGGGAGTGTTACCGATGAGGTTGGCCTCGTCCCCGGCGTGTCAGGGGTGACAGCTACTTTTGAGCCATCAAGGCTCTCCAGGAAAAACTTCCTCCCTTCGTAGATCAGGTCCAGGTCTTCATCCTCGTTATAGAGAGGGTCTTCCGCGCGGCAGTGCAGTTCTGGCTCAGGGGCCGGACTGCTCACGCCCTCAAGCCAACGCCACCACCACTGTTCAAAGGCCGAGGTGTTGCGGGTTAACTCTAAAAGATCCCGAAAGTAAACGAGAAAGTTCAGAAGAAAAACTTACTATGTCGGCAGGGTTGCTATACGACAACCTGTCCTTGAATGAGCGCTTGGCAAACTCCTCCGCGGACCCCTGGTACATGCTGGCTAGTACAGCTCCAAGGGTCATTTGATCCATGAAAGCTCCCTTGATGGACCGGGAAGCATCGTTGGGCCCATTGTACTCGCACAATAAGTGCTGACGCTGCCAGAGGGGTTGGACTCTTCGGTCTAGGGCCACTACCATCACGTCAATGATGGTGAGGCCAGCGCTTGACAGAAGCTTCACTTTGGCCGCTAGATTGGTCACGGCTTCGTCTTCCTCTTGTGCCAAGCTTCGCGGCCTCCAACTATAGTGCTTCTTCGGTGGATCCAATGAGAAGGGTGGGAGGCATGGCCGGGCTGGCTCGTACAACGGGACGTCATTGATATAAAACCACTCGGATGGCTAGTAATCGGCATCCTCCCAAGGTGTTCCCGCTGGATAGCCAGTCTTGTCGACTCGGCAGACTTCGGCTCCTCCAACCTCGAATAACTTGTCGGCCGAGGAATGGGGCACGATGCAGAAGCACTTCCGCCATAATCCGAAGTGTGCCTGACAGCCGAGGTGTAGCTCGCAGAGCGCGACGAACCCCGCAATGTGCAATATCAAATTCGGAGAGAGATGGTGCAGATGCAACCCGTAAAACTCCAGCAGGCTGCGGAGGAAAGGGTGGATTGGAAACCCTAAACCGCGGAGGAGGAAAGGCACGAAGCATACCCGCTTGTCTCCTTGCGGCGAAGGGAAATTCTCGGCGTGGGCTTGGCCGTCGAGGGACGTTAATCCAGGACGGCTTGGGGCCAGATCCGCATCCGGCAAATAGCCTTGCGTCGCCAAGCGCTCCAGTTGAAGGCGCGCGATGGAGCAGCTCCCCCAGTCCCCTCTGTCGAGGCCGTGAGGGCGCCTTGATGATCCTTCCCCACTCGCCATTGTTCGGGCTCTAGAGCTTGGCTAGGGAAGGAGGGGCGATTTTTGTTGCAGTTGCGGTTGGTGCGTATGGCCGCTTGCAAAGGGTTGCACGTTTATTAAGTAAGGGCGGAAGAGGCTAACGCTTTGACATTTTTCCATAAAGGGGCCCGATTCTCTAGATGACATGATTCTCGAAATCTAAGATTGGGCCCCGACGGAATTCTAAGGGTTGGCCGAGGTCTTTGAGTCTGGTCGGAGAATAAAACACGGGAACTTGTCTATCGAGCCTAGACTCTGGAAATTGAGAGGCGTCGACTTCGGCATCGAAGACCAGTTCAGGGGTTACTAACGGTGTCCTGGATTAGGGGGTGCTAACCTAGCTGTCCCGTCTCCTTGTATGGGCCGATGTGCCCCCGTACGTGATCAAGATGGACTCTGGAGGTGACACACGGGAAGCGTGATCGAGGCTGTCTCTACCGGGGACTTGTAGTACACTTCAAGATTGTTCCAGCCGCCTTACTCCTAGATACCGACCTTGTAACCCTAGATACCCTCCCTGGCGTGTATATAAGCCATAGGGTTTAGCCCGTAGGGGACACCAACGCAATATCGCTCACCTAGCCCTAGAAGTTAGACACATATTACGATCTCGAGGTAGATCAACTCTGTACTTGATACATCTCCATCAATATAAATAGAAGCAGGACATAGGGTTTTACCTCCATTAAGAGGGCCCGAACCTGGGTAAACACCGTCTCCCTCGTCTTTGGTACCACCGATCCGAGATCCACAACTCGGGACCCCCTACCCCGAGGTCTGCCGGTTTTTACACCGACACCCTCCGTGATTGATTCCCCCTCTGGCAGAGTACCGGAAAAGGCCTCCAGATGGGATCGCGGGAGAACAGAAGCTTGCGGCGATGGAAAAGTTATTTGGGGTGGTTCTCTGTTGGTTTCCCAATATTTGAGAATTTATAGAAGTGGAATTAGGTCAGACGGAGCCACGTGGGGCCCACAAGGTAACAGGGCACGGCCACCCCCCTGGGCGCGCCCTGTTGCCTTGCCGTCTCCTCGTTTGTCCTCTGGTCTCCTCCCGAAGCTTCTAGGGTCTCTTTTGTCCAGAAAAAATCATCAAAAAGTTTTTGTAGGATCGAAAGTATGTCTAGAGGGGGGGGTGATTAGACTACTTGACCAAATAAAATCTATCCTTTTCCCAATTTTAGTTGTGGGCAGATTTTAGCAAGTATATCAAGTCAAGTAACACCCTACACATGCAATTCTAAGAGTATAGCAGCGGAAAGTAAAACATTGCACATGTAAGTAAAGGAGGGGATCGGAGATTTCAAACGCAATGAAGACACGATGATTTTTGGCGTGGTTCTGATAGGTGGCGTTATCGTACGTCCATGTTGATGGAGACTTCAACCCACGAAGGGTAACGGCTGCGTGAGTCCACGGAGGGCTCCACCCACAAAGGGTCCACGAAGAAGCAACCATGTCTATTCCACCATGGCTTACATCCACGAAGGACTAGCCTCACTCAGGGTAGATCTTCACGAAGTAGGCGATCTCCTTGCCTTTACAAACTCCTTGGTTCAACTCCACATGATCTTGGAGGCTCCCAAGTGATACCTAACCAATCTAGGAGACACTACTCTCCAAAAGGTAATAGATGGTGTGTTGATGATGAACTCCTTGCTCTTGTGCTTCAAGTGAGTCTCCCCAACGCTCGAACAATTCCTCACAGATTTGGATTTGGTGGAAGAAGGATATGAGTGGAAAGCAACTTGGGAAGGCTAGAAATCAAGGTTCAAATGGTAGGATTGGAATATCTTGATCTCAACACATGAGTAGGTGGTTCTCTCTCAGAAAATGTATGGTGGAAATGTAGGCACGTTCTGATGGCTCTCTTACTTGGTAAGAGGGAGCTGGAGGGGTATATATAGCCTCCACACGAAATCCAACCATTACACACTTTTGACCAAACTCGGTGGCACCGATTTGAAATTTCGGTGAGACCGACCTTTGCAAAATATGTGAACTTTTGAAGTTTCGGTGGGACCGAAAGGGAACAACTCGGAGCAACAGATGTGCAATGGTAGGGCAAACCTCGTTTCGGTGGCACCAATTGCAACATCTCGGTGAGACCGAAATAATTGCAACAAGGCAACAGAAAGTTGGTCAAGCCATCTCGGTGGCACTGATTGCAAACTCGGTTAGACCAAAATAATTGCAACAGATGACAGAGAGTTGGCCAGGCCATCTCGGTGGGACCGAGATCCATATCGGTGGATCCGATTTGTTAGGGTTTGGCTGGTGGCACTGTCTTGATGAACTCAGTGGGTCCGGATGGATAGGATTCGGTGGAACCGAGTTAGACTTTGGAAATTTGGACAAGTTTGGATGGAGAAAGTGGCTGAGGGTTTTGGAGCAACATCACTAAGCACTTGAGCAAATAGATCATTATCAAAACCTCATCCCCTTTTAATAGTATTGGCTTTCCTATGGACTCAATGTGATCTTGGATCACTAAACCAAAAATGAAGAGTCTTGAGCTTTTGCCAATGTATGTCCTTAGCATTTTGAGGGGTCCACATTCCCTAGTCCTTGCCATGCCAATCATTGAACTTCCTGAAATCTTTCACTTGAATGTTTATTAGTTCAATGAGGTATATGTTGTTATGAATTACCAAAACCACCAATGGAGCAAATGCACTTTCAATCTCCCCCTTTTTGGTAATTGATGACAACATATAGGTCAAAGCTTCGATAGAGGATATAATCAATGAATAGTATCATCGCTTTGAGAAGTATGTGATAAGCAAGAGCCCCCCCTAAATTTGTGCATTATTTAGAATTTGCGTTTGAATGCAAATGCACAATCGATTAGGATCATGGGTTACTCTTCCATGTCACATACAACTTGGTGGAGCGCACAAAATGATATGAATGGAATAATAAGCACGCATCACCAAAACACATGTGAATGATCATACATAGATAGAGATAAAGATGACCAATGAGCATAACATGTAGCATAGTATGATCAAACACACAAACAACCAACGTAGTCTCAAGCGTAATGAACAAAGTAGCAAGCACACAACCAAACACTCTCAAAATAAATCAAATGAAGCAAAAGACAAGACGCTCTCTCTCTCGAAGCCTAATGATCTATACAAATTCTTCCCCTTTGGCAACAAGTACCAAAAAGCTTGAGTAGGTATAGAGCTAGTCGTCACTCTAGGCACGATCTCCGGCAGCTCCTGGAGGTGAAGATCTCTGGCTGGCAGGTCCGGTGTGCGTAGATGGCGTTGAGATCACTACGTCTGCAAAAGCTTCAGCTGAAGTCTACTGTGCTGGTGGAGTGGACACTGGAGGTGGAATTGATGGAGCAGCAGCTGGTGCAGAAACTGTAGTTCTCACATCTGTAGTGGGTACAGCAGCAGACCTTGGTGCCCTAGGCACTGTCTGAAACCTGTCTGTGGTTGGTCTCTCATCCCCACTGTCAGACTCTCTGACTCTGTCCACATCTCTCTGGAGCTTTTCTACTGTGGTCTGGATCTCTGTGACTTTTACATCAAGATCATAAAACTTTGTTTCCACAATCCGCTCTAAGCTTGCCTGATTCTTGACAAGGTTGGCCAGACTTTGTTCAATCCTCTGGGCTTGACCCTGCACTCAGCTCTGCTGATTTCTCTGACATGTTCTGGCTATCACTTGCTTCAGACATCTTGCAAACAGACCCTATGAATAGATTGGTATGGGCAGAGTAGATGAGTTATCACAAAAAGACAGTTGGTTTTTGAAAATGTGAGGTCAAATCTTAGTTTCAACTTTTCACAGAAGGGATTTCGGATCCTCCGAGTTGATCATTTCGGTGATACTGAAGCACTAAACAGAAACTTGGCACACAGTGTCGGTCAGACCAATTTGTGTCTCGGTGTCTCCGATATGCTAGGGCTTCACTGAAACTTACTTTCGGTCTCACCGATTCGTACAACTCGGTGCCACCGAGGGGTACTAGTGCAATGGCTAAAGCCAAATCGGTGATTCTGAAAGTTTCAATTTGGTTGGTCCGAGATGCATTCTGCGAAAACTTAAACCTAATTTTTTTGCTCGAATCTATTCTAAGGAATTTTATATGAGGAAAGAGCATTGCAAACTGTGGCATAAATCATGGTGAAAACCCTAGTGCATAGAATCAGAAATTGAAGCACAAGGGGATCGGATTTTACCCTACTTGGCGCAAATCCTCTACCGCAGCTACGGAGGGAGAGATTCCCCTTGACGGCGACGGAATCCAATGGCGAAGGCGCACTGGACGCAAAGGCGACTGTCTGGAGACCTGGCGACGGCAACAGTGGGGCGCGGGTTCGAAGGGGTTTGAGAAATTTCAGTCGAACGGACCCGCTGGATATATATACCCACTGGCTGTCGGTGGCTCCAATTTGAAGTGAATCAGTGGCACCGAGACGGGCAACCGCTTGCAGTTAGGTGTATCGGTGGCTCCGAGACAGTTCATGTCGGTTGCACCGAGATAGAAAATCTGATCAGTCTAAATGGTTTCGGTTAGACGGAATGAGAGTGGGTTGGTCTAACCGATAATCATTCAGAAGGTTTTGGAGTTCAGTCCTTTGCAGATCGGTGACTCCGAGTGCGCCTCACCCGGAGGGTCCGAAAAAGACTTGTTTAATTTTTGTGATATAGCAAGAATAGAACTTGAGACAAGAAAGAATAGATAGCTAGAGGAGGTTCCTAGGCATTCTTGTACATCCACTTGGCCGGAAAAACCAAGAAAATCAAAACAACAAATGGATGTCTTTGAATGAAGAAAAATATGCATTCCAACATGCTCACACAATAAGATAGCAAATGAAATATGTGTCAAACATGCACAACCAATTCTAGCATCTATCAAGCAATGGGCGATGACATAGTCATATATATATATATGAGTATATTGACTTAGGAGTCAAATGAGAACATTTGATCATAGGTCATACTCACCGTTTAAGCACAAGTGGGGTTACCACTTTTACATAAAGCATTAATGTGTTCACACCATTAGAGTTGCTTTAGCTCAAGTCTTAGAACAAAGCTGCCCCTAGATGTGATATCCCCCCAAAGAGGGATGAACTAACCTTGGGTTTTGTCGATGATGACTTCATGTAGATGTTGAAAATGTGGATGCTCAATGTTGATGTAGACCATCAAGAGTTGGGAGCAATCCTTGGAGTTTTGCACTTTCAATACCTACATGGGTTAGTCCCACACAAGGAACAAACAAAGATATCCATAGACATAGAGTGAAATGCACATATGATGATGTCCATGAATGCATTGAATACCTTGTCCCTTGCCTTACCAACAAGAGGGTTTGTGACTCCATGAACTAGTGCAAAATGTTGAAGTTGGTTGCACAAGTTCTTGCCATAAATGAATGTGAGTGAAATTTGTTGGCGGAGTCACCCTCAAGAACTCTCTAGTCCTTCTTCTTTGGGACCCACATCAACTTGATGGGAATCCTTGGAGTTGTAGTAGCACTTGATGAAGTAGAACTTGATGAAGTCTTGGGAACCCACTTGACCAAGGCTTGAGGTGCTTCTTCAAATGAGTCAATCTCTTCTTGAAGCTTGTCCTTGCTTTTTAGCTTGTGGTCTTGTGGTGGAAGATCCTCTTGAGCTTGTGTTCCCTTGAAGGAAGTAGGATCATACTTCTCTTGTTGAGGAACAAACTTCGTCTTGGGGTATTGATCTTCTTCTCACTCAACTCCATTGGCATTGAACTTTCGTTCAAAGCCAACACCTTGGTTCTTCTGGTTCCTTCCTTGCTTACGTACAATTTCCTCAAATTGCTTACTCCCGGCAAGGCTCTTGTACACACCTTTTTCTATAATTCCTTTCAATAGACTGTTTTCTTGCTCAAGTGTAACTTGGCTAAGAGAATCATTAGTGGAATCAATAGAACTACTAGAAGCAACAACATTGGATTTAACATTGTTATTGTTACTACTAGAGATAGAACCCTTTTTACCCATGTTACTAGTTTACTTAGATTTAACTTGTGGCATAAAGGTAGACAAGAGTAAACGTTTGGCAAGATATGAGGAACTCTTCTTTCGAAGATCATCATTGATAGCTTTGAGAAACTCATGCTCTTGCTCTAAATTTAGCTTCTCGAAGCGTAGCTTCTCATGAGTTCTTAGAAGCTCTCTATGATCCTCTTGAGTTGTTTCATGAGCTAACTTAAGAGCATTTAGTTCTTTACTTAGACGTTCAATCTCCCTCATAGCATTGTCATTCGTTTCCTCTTGACTATGGTTACTAGCATTTTTATTGTAGCTCACATCACTAGTCTTATCAACAAGTAAATCATCATCACCAAGCAAATCATCATCATCACTATTGAAGTCAAAGTATTTGGGGTGTGATACCTTGGGGCCATTTGCCATGAAGCATCTTCCAATTCCTTCATTTGGTGAATCAAATAGATCATAGGAGTTGAATGACACAAGAGCAAGTCCGGCAACACCTTCATCTTGACTATAGTCGGAGTTGGAGTGATAGTTTCTCTCGGAGTGGTTATCGGAGTCGGAGCCGGAAATCCATTCACCAACATGAGCTTGATGTCTTCTTTTTGTGTAGCTCTTGGATGACTTGTCCTTCCTTTCCGAATCCTTGCTTCTTCGAGAGGATCTTTGTTCATAACGATCATCTCTACTCCTTCTCTCCTTGTGAGGTGATTCATCTCTTCTATGTCTTCCTCTTGGTGATTCATCTCTTTTCTTGTGAGGTGCCATACACTCATTGGAATAGTGTCTGGGTCTTCCACAATTGTAGCAATTTCGGTCACGACTTGATGATCTTCTCTCATAGTGTCTTGAGCTAGAGCTTCTTTCTTTTCCTTTGTTCTTGTAAAACTTGTTGAACCTTTTCACCATTAGGCTTATCTCTTCATTGGATACTAGCTTGTCGCTTGAAGTTGTGGGAGCATTGGTTGAGGCTTTGTAGGCACCACTTGATTTGTTGTGTAGCTCCTCTTTGTCCTTGAGTGACATCTCATGAGCAACAATCCTTCCAATGACTTCCGTGGGCTTGAGATATTTGTAATTTGGCATCATTTGGATCAATGTGCATACGGTATCATATTTTCCATCCAAAGCTCTAAGGATCTTCTTCATGATGAAGTTGTCGGTCATCTCTTCACTTCCTAAGCCGGCAATCTCATTGGTGATGAGAGAAAGCCTAGAGTACATTTCAGTGACTCCTTCACCATCCTTCATCTTGAACTTGTCAAGTTGACTTTGAAGCACATCCAACTTAGATTCCTTGACGGACTCGGTACCCTCGTGCATATCAACCAAAGTATCCCAAATTTCCTTTGCATTCTCGAGGCGGCTGATCTTGTTGAATTTCTCGGGGCAAAAACCGTTGAAGAGAATGTCGCAAGCTTGAGCATTGTATTGCAACATCTTCAATTCTTCCGCGGTTGCTTCACGATCTGGTTCCTTACCATCCTCAAAGAATTCACCCTGCAAGCCAACATGAACAACAGCCCAAACGGCGGGGTTATGACCAAGAATATGCATTTTCATCTTATGCTTCCAACTAGCAAAGTTTGTACCATCAAAATATGGACCTCAACGGTGATAGTTACCCTCACTAGACGCCATACTCTCCTTGGTTGTGAAACCAATGCAATGGAGACCAAAGCTCTGATACCACTTGTAGGATCGAAAGTATGTCTAGAGGGGGGTGATTAGACTACTTGACCAAATAAAATCTATCCTTTTCCCAATTTTAGTTGTGGGCAGATTTTAGCAAGTATATCAAGTCAAGTAACACCCTACACATGCAATTCTAAGAGTATAGCAGCGGAAAGTAAAACATTGCACATGTAAGTAAAGGAGGGGATCCGAGATTTCAAACGCAATGAAGACACGATGATTTTTGGCATGGTTCCGATAGGTGGCGCTATCGTACGTCCACGTTGATGGAGACTTCAACCCACGAAGGGTAACGACTGCGTGAGTCCACGGAGGGCTCCACCCACAAAGGGTCCACGAAGAAGCAACCTTGTCTATTCCACCATGGCTTACGTCCACGAAGGACTAGCCTCACTCGGGGTAGATCTTCATGAAGTAGGTGATCTCCTTGCCCTTACAAACTCCTTGGTTCAACTCCACATGATCTTGGAGGCTCCCAAGTGACACCTAACCAATCTAGGAGACACCACTCTCCAAAAGGTAATATATGGTGTGTTGATGATGAACTCCTTGCTCTTGTGCTTCAAGTGATAGTCTCCCCAACACTCAAACAACTCCTCACAGATTTGGATTTGGTGGAAGAAGGATTTGAGTGGAAAGCAACTTGGGAAGGCTAGAAATCAAGGTTCAAATGGTAGGATTGGAATATCTTGATCTCAACACATGAGTAGGTGGTTCTCTCTCAGAAAATGCATGGTGGAAATGTAGGCACTGCTACTTGTAGTCTGCGTTGGTATTTCCCCGAAGAGGAGAGGATGATGCAGTACAGTAGAGATAAGTATTTCCCTCAGTTAAGAACCAAGGTTATCAATCCAGTAGGAGAACAAAGCAAAATTCCGTTAAGCGCACCTGCACACACAAGAGCAAACACTTGCACCCAACGCAAAAAAGAGGGTTGTCAATCCTCTTAGCGGTTATTTGCAAGGATTAAATCTTATCGAGGTAAATAGATAAACTAAAATACTAATAAAAATAAAAGTAAATAAATTACAGCAAGGTATTTTTAGGTTTTTAATATATGATAGAGTAGACCGGGGGCCATAGTTTTCACTAGAGGCTTCTCTCTCGAACACATAGCATACGGTGGGTAAACAAATTACTGTTGAGCAATTGATAGAAAAGCAAATAATTTTGATGGATTCATGGCAATGATCATGTATATAGGCATCACGTCCAAGAAAAGTAGACCGACTCCTGCCTGCATCTACTACTATTACTCCACCCATCGACCGCTATCCAGCATGCATAAAGGATATTAAGTATGAAACAGAGTAACACCTTAAGCAAGATGACATGATGTAGACAAAGTAAACTCAAGCAATATGATTAAACCCCATCTTTTTATCCTTAATGGCAACAATACAAATATGTGTCATGTCCCCTTCTGTCACTGGGATTGAGCACCGCAAGATTGAACCCATCACAAAGCACCTCTCCCATTGCAAGACAAATCAATCTAGTAGGCCAAACCAAATCGATAGATTGAAGAGAAATACAAAGCTATAACAATCATGCATAAAAGAGTTCAGAGAAGACTCAAATATTTCTCATGAATAATCTGATCATAAACTCACAATTCATTGGATCCCAACAAACACACCGCAAAAGAAGATTACATCGGATAGAACTCCTAGAACATCGAGGAGAACATGGTATTGAAGATCAAAGAGAGAGAAGAAGCCATCTAGCTACTAGCTATGGACCCGTAGGTCTGTGGTAAACTACTCACACATCATCGAAAGGGCAACAAGGTTGATGTAGAAGCCCTTCGTGATCGATTCCCCCTCCGGCAGAGTACCGGAAAAGGCCTCCAGATGGGATCGCGGAAGAACAGAGGCTTGCGGCGGTAGAAAGGTTTTCTCTTCTATATCTCTGTTGGTTTGGGAATATTTGTGAATTTATAGCGAAGGAATTAGGTCAAGAGGTGCCACGAGGGGCCCACAAGCCTGGGGGCACGGCCACCCCCTGGGGTGCGCCCTCTAGGCTTGTCGCCTCCTTGTGACTCTTCTGGTCTTCTCCCGAAGCTTCCTGGGTCTCTTCTGGTCCAGAAAAAATTAATCCAAAGTTTTTTTTTCTCGTTTGGACACTTTTTGATAATGATTTTCTGAAAAGGCAAAAACAAGCAAAAAACAACAACTGGCACTGGGCACTGAGTTAATAGGTTAGTCCCAAAAAATGATATATAATGGCATATAATTGCATATAAAGCATCCAAGATTGATACCATAATAGCATGGAACAATAAAAAATTATAGATACGTTGGAGACGTATCAAGCATCCCCAAGCTTAATTCCTGCTCGTCCTCGAGTAGGTAAATGATAAAAACAGAATTTTTGATGTGGAATGCTACCTATCATGTTTCATCATGTAATCTTTCTCTTATGGTATGAATAATAAGATCCGAATGATTCAAAGCAATAGTCTATAATTTGATATAAAGACATCAATACTCAGGCATACTAATAAACAATCATGTCTTTCAAAATAAAAATGCTAAAGAACGTTATCCCTACAAAATCATACAATCCTGTCATGCTCCATCTTCTTAACACAAAGTATTTATCATGCACTACCCCAATGACAAGCCGAGCAATTGGTTCATACTTTTTAACGCGCTTCAGCTTTTTCAACTCCCACGCAATACATGAGCACAAGCCATGGATATAACACTATGGGTGGAATAGAGTGTGGTGGTAGAGATCAATAAGGGGAAGTCAAAAATAAGAAGATAGTCTCACATCAATGAGGCTAATCAACGGGCTACGAAGATGCCCATCAATTGAGTCAATGCGAGGAGTAGGGATTGCCATGCAACGGATGCACTAAGAGCTATAAGTATATGAAAGTTCAACATGAAAACTAAGTGGGTGTGCATCCAACTTGCTTGCTCATGAAGACCTCATGCATTTTGAGGAAGCCCATCATCGGAATATACAAGCCAAGTACTATAATGAAAAATTCCCATTAGTATATGAAAGTGACAAAATAGGAGACTCTCTATATGAAAAACATGGTGCTACTCTGAAGCACAAGTGTGGAAAAAGGATAGTTGTAGGATCGAAAGTATGTCTAGAGGGGGGGGGGTGATTAGACTACTTGACCAAATAAAACCTAACCTTTTCCCAATTTTAGTTGTGGGCAGATTTTAGCAATAGTACATGTCAAGCATCACCCTACACATGCAATTCTAAGAGTATAGCAGCGTAAAGTAAGCAATTGCATATGTATGTAAAGGAGGGGATTGGAGATTTCAAACGCAATGAAGACACGGTGGTTTTTGGCGTGGTTCCGATAGGTGGTGCTATCGTACGTCCACGTTGATGGAGACTTCAACCCACGAAGGGTAACGGCTGCGCGAGTCCACGGAGGGCTCCACCCACAATGGGTCCACGAAGAAGCAACCTTGTCTATTCCACCATGGCTTACGTCCACGAAGGACTAGCCTCACTCAGGGTAGATCTTCATGAAGTAGGCGATCTCCTTACCCTTACAAACTCCTTGGTTCAACTCCACATCATGTCGGAGGCTCCCAAGTGACACCTAACCAATCTAGGAGACACCACTCTCCAAAAGGTAATAGACGGTGTGTTGTTGATGAACTCCTTGCTCTTGTGCTTCAAATGATAGTCTTCCCAGCACTCAAACAACTCCTCACAGATTTGGCTATGGTGGAAGAAGGATTTGAGTGGAAAGCAACTTGGGATAGGCTAGAAATCAAGATTCAAATGGTAGGAATGGAATAGCTTGATCTCGACACATGAGTAGGTGGTTCTCTCTCAGAAAATGTATGGTGGAAGTGTAGGCATGTTCTGATGGCTCTCCTTACAGAGAAGGAGGTGGTGGAGGGGTATATATAGCCTCCACACAAAATCCAACCGTTACACACTTTTGACCCAACTCGGTGGCACCGATTCAAAAGACTCGGTAGCACCGAACTGTGTAAAAGCTGTGAACTTTAGGAATCTCGGTGGGACCGATACGAACAACTCGGATGGACCGAAGTGCAATGGCTTAGGTTAAACCTCATCTCGGTGGCACCGATTGCATCAACTCGGTAGGACCGAAGTGAAGCAATAAGGCAACAGAGAGTTGGCAAGCCATCTCCGTGAGACCGATTTGCAAAACTCGATGAGACCGAAGTGAATGCAAACGATTACAGAGAGTTGGCAAGGCCATCTCAGTGGGACCGAGATCCATTTCGGTGGATCCGATTTGTTAGGGTTTTGGTAGTGGCTAAGTCTTGGATGAACTCGGTGGGGCCGGATAGGAATTTTGGTGGGGCCGAGTTAGAATGTAGGTTTCTGGACATATTTGGGATTGAGAGAGTAGTTGAGGGTTTAGTAGTACTGTCACTAAGCACTTGAGCAAAAAGACCATTAAGCAACACCTCATCCCCTTTTAATAGTATTGGCTTTCCTATGGACTCAATGTGATCTTGGATCACTAAACCAAAAATGTAGAGTCTTGATCTTTTGCCAATCCTTGTCCTTAGCATTTTGAGGGGTCCACGTCTCTAGTCCATGCCATGCCAATCATTGAACATCCTGAAATCTTAATCTTGAAAGGACATTAGTTCAATGAGATATATGTTGTTATGAATTACCAAAACCACCAAGGGAGCAAATGTGCTTTTAATCTCCCCCTTTTTGGTAATTGATGAGAACATATAGATCAAAGCTTCAACAAATGATTAAACGAATGAAATACATCGTCGCTTTGAGAAGTATGTGATAAGCAAGAGCTCCCCCTAAATTTGTGCATTATGAAAGATTTGCTTTTGAATGCAAATGCACAATCGATTAGGCTCATGGGTTACTCTTCCATGTCACATACAACTTGGTGGAGCCCGCAAAATGATATGATTGGAATAGAAAGTACGCTGCACCAACATAAGTGAGTGATCATACAAGATAATGATAGAGATACACATGGATCATCACAATAAGCATAGTATGATCAAACATCATAGTATCTCACAGGCATAAACGACAGAATATCTCTCAGATACTGTAGCAAGCACACACATAACAGAGTATCAACAAGCAAAAAGTAGCAAAGAAACTCGAGCAAATCAAAGCAAAGCACTCTCTCTCGAAGCCTATGATCTATACAAATTCTCCCCCTTTGGCAACAAGTACCAAAAAGTTCGAATCAGTATAGCACTAGTCGGTACTCTAGGCACGGTCCTCCAAAGCTCTTGAAGGCGATCTCCTGCTGGCAGCTCCGGTGTGCGTAGACGGCGTTGAGATGAGAGCGTCCGCGAAGACTTCTGCAGATGTCTGCTGGGCTGGTGGAGTTGAGACCTGTGGTGGCACTGTGGCAGTAGCAGCTGGTGCAGATACTGTGGTCCTTGGATCCACAACTGGTATCGTCGCAGACCTGGCTACTCTGGGCACTGTCTGAAATTGCTGTGTAGTTGGTCTGTCATCTCCACTGTCATCTGATGGGGCTGTCTTGACAGCATCAACATCGTTCTGCAGTTGCTCCACTGTAGTCTGAATCTCTGTCACTTTGACATCCAGATCATGAAATTTAGTCTCAATGATCCGCTCAAAACTAGCCTGGGTCTGGGTGAGGTTGGCCAAACTTCGCTCAATCCTCAGAGTGGCTTCAAGCATATATGTCATTTGGTCAGACTTAGACTTAAGATTTGCAATAGGAGCATTGGGAGTTGTTGCCTCATGGGCGGCTTTTGCTTCTTTGGCTTTGCGGATCTCCTCCTGAGCTTTTGCTGAAGTGGGATGCGAAGGATCCATCACAATCACATTGTCCTCAAACTCTGGACGCAAAGGCAAATGCTCTCGATCTAGAAGGTATGTGCTGGTTCCAACCTTGGAATTGATCAAAATCTGAATATGTGGAGCATACCCGCACGATCTCTTCTGATCAACAGCAGTCCTCTTGATAGTTTCCACTATCAGGCTCATCACCTTAAATTTCTGAGGTGTATCAAACAAATGCAGCAAATTGATGGAGTGGCCACGAATCATTTTGTCATCTCCTGACTTGGGTAACAAGGTGTACCGCAAGATTGTGTTCGTGGTGGCCAGTCCTGGGAGCAAATGCTTTACTGAACCAAGTTTGTGAGTCTCAAGGTCTTTCTGTGGAATAGCCATGTACATGTTCTTCATGGAGTTGTGATCCATCTTGAGCTTGGCATAAACATCATAATCATCATCCTCTTCTTTGGGTGCACCAAGAAGATTTGCCCACTCAGAGATGGTTGACTGGTATCTGATACCCTCAGTCATCCACACTATTCTGCCATCTGGATAGAAGTGTGCTATGGAGTAGAATTGCATGACCATCTCATCATTCCACTTGGTCAACTTCTTTCCGACAAACTCGTCAACTCCTGCAATTCTGAAGCTCTCATGGACATGGGGAAAATTGTCTTCATTCTCATCAATGTATTCCCAGTCCACCCATTTCATGTCACTAACCATGGGCTTCTTATCAAGCAAAACTGTCTCATAAAAGTCCTGTTGTTCATGAGTGTGAAAGCGATAGTCACAAGCTGTTCTCCTCCTTATAGCATAAGGATCTGATTTCCTCCATTGACGCAGTCCTTTATCCTTCCTCAGCATCATGTTCTCCGCAACTGGGTGTGCATTGTCATGGTCTGGTATCTTAGGCTTCAATTTTCTGAGCACTAGAGGCTCTTCATCAACATTTGACTTAGGCACTGGGGCCTTGTTCTTCTCAGCAGCTGATATGTTCCTGGTTGACCTCTTGGGTGCAGACACCTTAGGCTTAGACTTGGGGGCAGCAGTCCTGATTGCATCAGACATAAGTTTCTGAGCTTTGACTAGAGGTGCAGTGGTTGCTGGCTCCTCCTCCTCCTCCTCCTCCTCATCAATCATCATGGAGGGTCTGCCAATCACTCGGGCAGTAGTTTTCCTTACTCTTTTCTTCTTTCCACCTGCTGCTGGTGCTGAGTCACTAGGCTCTTCGAGAGTGAATTGCATAGTCTGCTTAGGCACTTTCCTCACAACAGTTCTCTCTTTAGCAGTAGTAGGCTTGGTGTTGTACTCCTTAGCAAGCACAACTCTCTTTTTCTTTTGTGCAGCTTCACTTGCAACAAAATCCTCATCCTCACTATCTGAGGTTTTCTTCTACCTTGTTCTGGTTGCAGCTTTAGGAAGATCTGGAGAGCTCCTCTCTCCCTCATAGAAACTTTCAGCTGGGCTTGACCCTTCACTCATATCTGCCTGCTGTTCAGATCTGTTCTGACTGTCACTGTTGTCTGACATCTTGCTGAGCTGACCCTGTGAATAGATAGGTATGGGCAGAGTAGATGAGTCATCACAAAAAGCAGAGATTTTTCATAAAATTTGAGTTCAACTCTTAGTTTCAAGTTTTCACAGGATGCATTTCGGATGGACCGAGTTGATCATCTCGGTGATACCGAAGCACACTACAGAAACCTTACACACCACTTCAGTTAGACCGAGATGGGTTTTGGTGACTCCGAGTTGCTAGGGTTTCACTGAGATTTACTTTCGGTCTCACTGATTCGCACAACTCGGTGGCACCGAGATGTACTAGTGTTATGGCCAGAGGCCAGATCGGTGGAACCGAAAACTTCGAATCGGTTGGTCCGAGATGCATTCGGCGGAAACTTAAACCTAAAATTTTTACTCTCATCTAATCTACGGAGTTTGCAGTGTAACAGGAGTTCTCAATCCGCGGCATGAATTCAGGCAGTCCAATCGTGCATTGAATCGGAAATGGGAGCACGAGAGGGATCGAATCTCACCCTAACTTGGTGGAGATCCTCTACGGCGGCAACGGCGGTGAAGATTACCGTTGACGGCGACGGAATTCGGCGGCGAGGGCGCGCTGGAGACGACGGCGAAGTCCGAAGACGAAGGGCGACGACAGCAACGGGGTGCGGGAACGAGTGGGGTCGAGAAAATTTCAACCGTTCGGTCCGCGCGATATATATACCCGTACGCTGTCGGTGGCGCCGAGTTGAACAACTCGGTGGCACCGATATGTGTATCTGCACGCAGTTTAGCACATCGGTGGCGCCAAAATGGTTCAATTCGGTAGCACCGAGATGGAAAACCTAGATCAATCTATGTGATTTCGGTTGGACCAAGTTTGAGTGAATTGGTTTGGCCGAAATTAGATAGAGGGTTTTGGAGGTTCAGCCCTTTCAGATCGGTGGCTCCGAGTGCTCCTCACCCGGAGGGTCCGAAAATGACTTGTTCAATTTTTGTGATGCAGCAAGAATAGAATTTGAGACAAGAAAGCATAGATAGCTAGAGAAGGTACTTAGGCATTCTTGTACACCCACTTGGCCAGAAAAACCAAGACAATCAAAACAACAAATGGATGTCCTCGAATGATGAAAACATGCAATCCAACATGCTCACACAATAAGATAGCAAATGAAATATGTGTCAAACATGCACAACCAATTCTAGCATCTATCAAGCAATGGCGATGACTAGGTCATCTATATATGAGTATATTGACTTAGGAGCCAAATGAGAACATTTGATCATAGGTCATACTCATCGTTTAAGCACAAGTGGGGTTGCCACTTTTACATAAAGCATTGATGTGTTCACACCATTAGAGTTGCTTTAGCTCAATTGCTTAGAGCAAAGCTCCCCCTAGATGTGATATTCCCCCTAAGAGGGATGAACTAACCTTGGGTTTGTCGATGATGACTTCATGTAGATGTTGAAGATGTGGATGCTAAATGTTGATGTAGACCATCAAGAGTTGGGAGCAATCCTTTGGAGTTTTGTGCTTTCAATACCTACATGGGTTAGTCCCACACAAGGAACATACAAGGATATCCATAGACATAGAGTGAAATACACATATGATGATGTCCATGAATGCATTGAATACCTTGTCCCTTGCCTTACCAACAAGAGGGTTTGTGACTCCATGAACTAGTGCACAATGTGGAAGTTGGTTGCACAAGTCCTTGCCATAATGAATGTGAGTGAAGTTTGTTGGCGGAGTCACCCTCAAGAACTCTCTAGTTCTTCTTCTTTTGGACCCACATCAACTTGATGGAAATCCTTGGAGTTGTAGTAGCACTTGATGAAGTAGAACTTGATGAAGTCTTGGGAACCCACTTGACCATGGCTTGAGGAGCTTCTTCAAATGAATCAATCTCGTCTTGAAGCTTGTCCTTGCCTTTTAGCTTGTGGTCTTGTGGTGGAAGATCTTCTTGAGCTTGTGTTCCCTTGAAGGAAGTAGGATCATACTTCTCTTATTGAGGAACAAACTTCGTCTTGGGGTATTGACCTTCTTCCCACTCAACTCCATCGGCATTGAACTTTCGTTCAAAACCAACACCTTGGTTCTTCCGGTGCCTTCCTTGCTTGCGTACAATTTCCTCAAATTGCTTACTCCCGGCAAGACTCTTGTAGACACCTTTTTCTATAATTCCTTTCAAAAGCATATTTTCTTGCTCAAGTGTAACTTGGCTAAGAGAATCATTAGTGGAATCAATAGAACTACTAGATGCAACAATATTAGATTTAGCATTGTTATTGTTACTACTAGAGGTAGAACCATTTTTAGCCTTGTTACTAGTTTTCTTAGGTTTAACTTGTGGCATAAAGGTAGACAAGAGTAAACGTTTGGCAAGATATGAAGAACTCTTCTTTCGAAGATCGTCATTGATAGCTTTAAGGAACTCATGCTCTTGCTCTAAATTTAGCTTCTCGAAGCGTGGCTTCTCATGAGTTCTTAGAAGTTCTCTATGATCCTCTTGAGTTGTTTCATAAGCTAACTTAAGAGCATTTAGTTCTTTAGTTAGACGCTCAATCTCCTTCATAGCATTGTCACTCATTTCCTCTTGACTATCATGATTACTAGCATTTTCATTATAGCTCACATTACTATCCTTGTCAACAAGTAAATCATCATCACCAAGCAAATCATCTTCATCAATATTGAAATCAAGATACTCGGGGTGTGATGCCTTAGGGCCTTTTGCCATGAAGCATATTCCAATTCCTTCATTTGGTGAGTCAAATAGATCATAGGAGTTGGATGGCACGAGTGCAAGTCCTGCAACACCTTCATCTTGACTATAGTCGGAGTTGGAGTGATAACTTCTCTCGGAGTGGTTGTCGGAGTCGGAGCCGGAAACCCATTCACCAACATGAGCTTGATGTCTTCTTCTTGTGTAGCTCTTGTATGACTTGTCCTTCCTCTCCAAATCCCTGCTTCTTCGAGAGTGCCTTCGTTCATAACGATCATCTCTACTCCTTCTCTCCTTATGAGGTGATTCATCTCTTCTATGTCTTCCTCTTGGTGATTCGTCTCTTTTCTTGTAGGGAGCCGTACACTCATTGGAGTAGCGTCCGGGCTTTCCACAGTTGTAGTAATTACGGTCACGACTTGATGATCTTCTCTCATAATATCTTGAGCTAGAACTTCTTTATTTCCCTTTGTTCTTGTAGAACTTGTTGAACCTTTTCACCATTAGGCTAATCTCTTCATTGGATACTAGCTTGTCACTTGGAGTTGTTGGAGCATCGGTTGAGGCTTTGTAAGCACCACTTGATTTGTTGTGCAGCTCTTCTTTGTCCTTGAGTGACATCTCATGAGTGACAATCCTTCCAATGACTTCCGTGGGCTTGAGATCTTTGTAATTTGGCATCATTTGGATCAATGTGCAGACGGTATCATATTTTCCATCCAAAGCTCTAAGTATCTTCTTGATGATGAATTTGTCGGTCATCTCTTCACTTCCTAAGCCGGCAATCTCATTTGTGATGAGAGCAAGCCTAGAGTACATCTCAGCGACTCCTTCACCATCCTTCATCTTGAACTTGTCAAGTTGACTTTGAAGCACATCCAACTTAGATTCCTTGACGGACTCGGTACCCTCATGCATATCAACCAAAGTATCCCAAATTTCCTTTGCATTCTCAAGGCGGCTGATTTTGTTGAATTCTTCGGGACATAAACCGTTGAATAGAATGTCACAAGCTTGAGCATTGTATTGCAACATCTTCAATTCTTCCGGGGTTGCTTCATGATCCGGTTCCTTGCCATCCTCAAAGAAGTCACCTTGCAAGCCAACACGAACAATAGCCCAAACGACGGGGTTATGACCAAGAATATGCATTTTCATTTTATGTTTCCAACTAGCAAAGTTTGTACCATCAAAATATGGACCTCTACGATGATAGTTACCCTCACTAGACGCCATACTCTCCTAGGTTGTGAAACCAAGGCTATGATCACCAAAGCAATGGAAATCAAGGCTTTACGGAGACCAAAGCTCTGATAACACTTGTAGGATCGAAAGTATGTCTAGAGGGGGGGTGATTAGACTACTTGACCAAATAAAACCTAACCTTTTTCCAATTTTAGTTGTGGGTTGGTTTTAGCAATAGTACATGTCAGGCATCACCCTACACATGCAATTCTAAGAGTATAGCAACGGAAAGTATGTCTTGTGGAGTCTTCCTTGTATTCCTCATGAACTGCCCGAAGCGGCCCATGAGTGAACCGCCAAGGGGGTCCTCGGCCCGATCCACCTGGTCGGGAGACGATGTGGTGAGTACCCCCTAGTCCCGGACACCATCAGTAGCCCCCTGAACTGGTCTTCAAGTTGGGGACGCTCCTCGGTTCTTCCGAGCTGTTCTTCATCTTCGGTCGTCGTTCTTGAAAACTGGTTCAACAAATATTTGCATCTCCGATCTTGAGGATCGCCGAGGTGTATCCGAAGCGTTCATACGTTGGGTATCCGAGGAGCCCCTTTAGGTTCTTGGCCTTTATCAATGCCGTGTCATTTTTACGCCACACCTCGGGTTCAAAGTTTTTTCCCGTGCAATGATGTCCTCTTGTGTCCGAGCTCCATCGCCGGACTGCATCCGAGGTGTCTTTTTCCAGTCAAGCTCCAATGCCGGACTGCATCCGAGGAGGCATAGAGTACCTCATCTTTGAAAAAGTTTGAAGGAGGTTATCATAGCTTAACGCCGAAAAAGTTCTCTATGGAGCCAGCCACTCGCAGCCGAGCTTTATGCCGGACTGCTTCCGAGGTATATTTTAGCAGCCGAGCCCCAACGCCGGTCCACATCCGAGGTGTAATAGGTTACCTCGGTCCGAAAAGTTGAAGAAGTTCAGCCGAGGTTAATGCCGGAAACACCCTCTATGGAGCCAGCCACTTGCATCCGAGCTTTACGCCGGACAGCTTCCGAGGTGGTGCACCACCTCGGCCGTGGGCTGATTTTTTGTGGATTGGTGCAATTTATTCTCTGCCGAGATGTATAGCCAGTAGCCCTCAAGGTGTGTGTGCCGGCCTAAAATCCGGGATGCACCTGAAGGATAAAACAAAAACCGCTGATCCCAATAGCCCCCGAGACTCAGGTCGATTCGCAAAATCGGCCTGAGGATCAAGTCATTGCTCGGCAGCATACTTAAAAGCAGAAACGCGGTGTGCATAGTTCCCGAGACTCAGGTTGGGTGCGGTCGACCAACCTGAGGATCGTAATCTCCTCAGAAACTATTCGGCACTTTGAATTTTCTACATTAAATCATCAATGCAGTAGCCCCCGAGCCACTGGTCGGGTGGCAACACCAGATCAGGGGATCGCTGTAACCCGATAATGGCTTTTAAGTGAGAAGCGCGAAGCCCAATAGCCCCCGAGCCTTAATTTGGGCCAGGGTGGCCGAATTAAGGATCGATATCCGGGGTAAATTGACTTTAATCACAATTTATGTGTAATGATTCTACGTATCCAAGTACTTTACATCATTAATGCTCGGATGTGCATTGTACAAAACTTTGTTGACCGACCATCGGCTTCAACCTCCTTGGCCAATAGCTGAGGAGTGTTTGTCCTACTTTATAAAGCCTTTATAAGGGCAAAGATTTACGGCAAACAAGGCAATCCGGCCATATGGTTTTATAAACAAAGGTACGCAGAGAGATATGTTATATTACTATTTAACGTAAGAAACATCTTCTGGGAAAAAATAATTCCTTTATAGGTTCCTTTTCGCAGGTTATCATGCTAACCATGATTATGTAACTTCACCTCCGATCTAAGTGGGAGAAAATAGTGAAGATTAATTCGGAGAAAATTCCTGAAGTATTTGGCTTTAAAAAACCGAGATTTTCACTTCCGTCGTTGCCGACCAATTATGTTCTTGAGATTGCTAGCTTTCGGCTTCACCCAGTCTGAGGTACTAACCCGGAAAACCCGGTAGTATCAATCACAGAGGTGCTCCCTTTACCCCCTAGCCGAACAATCGGAAACGTAGGGGGTAAGCACAGGAGCCAGGCAACCCAGCTTGGCCAGATCTCAAGTCAAATTGATGCATATTGTGGCTTTATAACGATTTATGGGAAGGCATCGCTCGTATATTGAATACAAATGCTGAGTGATGGGGATGTGTGCCTAGGGTAGGGTCATAGGCCTGACCTACCTGCCCTACCTAAGGACACTGCCCCAGAAAGCTTAAGGGCTACAAGGAGATCTCCGACTGAAATCACCAAGGCATACAAGTCACTCGACAATATCCACTCGGAGATTACCTTTCACTCGATGGTTACCTTTCACTCGGAAACTACTATTCACTCGGAAAAACCAGAAGACAGTCGACCACTGAAGACCAGAAGCCACCCCAGGGAGGCCATCGGGCAGGCGCTCGTCTGTATCATTAATGGCATTTATTATGTACGTTACCAATAACGTACGTCTTTATAACCATGATCTGACCCTTAGATACCGGACACTTATGAGGGGCAGCGCACTCTATATAAGCCGCCCCTCCCCTCTGGCACAAGGGTTCAGACCCCCTGTAACTCATATATTCCACTCGACTAAAGCCTCTCCGGAGCATGAGACGTAGGGTTGTTATCTCCACCGTGAGAGGCCCGAACTCGCTAAAACCACCGTGTCACCCATATGCATCTCGGTAGATCATGCTCCTTTACCCTACCCCTTTCGTACTGTCGGAGTCGTTCCCACGACAGTTGGCGCCCACCGTGGGGCGTGGCGTCTATCGAGCCATGGTGCAAATGGTTTTTTCTTCAATCTTCAACAGCGGATCAACGACCATCGCCAAAGAAATTGACCGCTGGAGTTCTGGCCATTGGGCCATTCGTACAAACTAAAGGATCAGGGAAGTATCCATTCGATCCAGTCTTTTTACAATAAATTGTCTAACAATAGGTTGATCTTTTCCTCCCGTAGGTTGATCAGTGGTTCTGCTCCCAGACGATGAAGCGACGCTGTCCGCGCGTCGTCGTCTCAGGCCTCGTCTGCGACGCCATCGCCACGCCCCCGCGCATGAACGTCGGCGCTGTCAGCCCATCGTCTTGACTCCATCTGCGGCGCCGACACCGCGCTTCCACGCACCGGCACCGACGCCGTCTGCTCGTCGCCGTCTCCGGCCTTGATGCCGTCATCGAACCCCACACACACGACCTGGAATGCCATGGTCAGATTCATCGTGCCCGCCGGCGTCGTTGTGTTCGTCGACGTGCTGCTCCGCGCTGAGCACGCCCTCGGCGACTGCGGCTTCAGCACTCGGCAGGGTCCACATCACGCTCTCCGGGCTGTTCTCCGGAGCCGCCGACGGTCCCATCCCCAGCGAGTTCGATGCCTTCCGGGGCCTCAAGATCGAGTCCGGGAAACTCCACGGCGCTGCAATAAACTGCATGCAGTGAACGGCCGTGGGAAAAGGAAACTCCCATTGCATTAATTCTTTGCTTAATTAGCGCTAATTAACGCCTCTTGCATGTAGGTTCTGCGTACAGACTCTGGACGTGGGCAACTCCTTCCATGCGTTTGCTAGTCAAGCAGTTACACCTAATTACTAGGCGTTTATTGCTAATTTTAATCCGTTTTGGAGCAGGAAGGCGTCTCTCTGCTCGGCTCTCGATCTGCAGGTCAACGCCCGCTAGATCGTGTCCGCCTGCAAGCCGGATAGAGCCGTTCGCCTCCATCGAAGGGAGCGGCGCTCGTGCGCTCGTGAGCACGTCCACGCCGAACCTCACCAGCGCCTCCGAGCCCGGCACTCCGCGTCGGCCTGCCTAGCCAGCTCCACAACGACCGGATCGCAGCCAGCTGCAGTTCACTCAGACAGGGCTCACTCGACCGTGAAGTCCCTGGGTTCACTCGACCGTGAAGTCCGTGGGTTCACTCGGCTGGTCCTCCACAGCAGCAACCACGACCGCCGCATTCGACTCTCGTCTGCGGCATCGGCTCCATGCGGCGAACACAGTGGTGGATTCGTCTCCATTCAGCGAACGTGGCGACGGGTCAGGGCGACTCTCAACTGCGGCATCTGCTCCCTCTCGCTCAACACGCCATCGACCTTCCTGCGGAGGTCCACTTGGCCGCCCTGCGCGTCGCCATTCGAAGGACACGTCTTCATCGGCTTGCCTGACAAGCTAAGTATTTTTTCATTTTTCATTCGCATAAATTGTACATACGGACAACTAAACGTCCAGCATCATTCGGATGAATACTGCACTCGGACAAGCAATGTGCAGGTTTTCTCGGACAACTAAACGTCTAGGCATTTGGCCGCCCCGCGCATCGCCACTCGGCGAGGCACGTCTTCGTCACTCACCAGCTCTGCGCGCCGTCACTCTACTGGACGCGTCGTCATTACTCGGCAGCTCCGCGCATCGCCATTCAGTCGGACGCTCCATCGTCTCTCGGCAGCTCCGCGCGCCTTCACTCTACGGGACAAGTCGCCTTCACTCGGCAGCTCCGCGCATCGCCATTCAATCGGACGCTCCATCGTCTCTCGGCAGCTCCGCGCGCCTTCACTCTACGGGACGCGTCGCCTTCACTCGGCAGCTCCACGCGTCGCCATTTAGTCGGACGGTCCATCGTCTCTCGGCAGCTCCGCGCGCCTTCACTCTACGGGACGCGTCGCCTTCACTCGGCAGCTCCGCGCATCGCCATTCTGTCGGACGCTCCATCGTCTCTCGGCAGCTCCGCGCGCCTTCACTCTACGAGACGCGTCGCCTTCACTCGGCAGCTCCGCGCATCGCCATTCAGTCGGACGCTCCATCGTCTCTCGGCAGCTCCGCGCGCCTTCACTCTACGGGACGCGTCGCCTTCACTCGGCAGCTCCGCGCATCGCCATTCAGTCGGACGCTCCATCGTCTCTCGGCAGCTCCGCGCGCCTTCACTCTACGGGACGCGTCGCCTTCACTCGGCAGCTCCGCGCATCGCCATTCAGTCGGACGCTCCATTGTCACCCGGCAGCTCCGCGCGCCTTCACTCTACGGGACGCGTCGCCTTCACTCGGCAGCTCCGCGCATCGCCATTCAGTCGGACGCTCCATCGTCTCGCGGCAGCTCCGCGCGCCTTCACTCTACGGGATGCGTCACCTTCACTCGGCAGCTCCGCGCATCGCCATTCAGTCGGACGCTCCATCGTCACTCGGCGGCCCTGCGCGTCGTCAGACAGCTAAGTCATTCTTCACTGACTGCATTCAATTAAATAGTTATTTCCGTATTACCGAGTGTCGAGGAAGCCGCACGTGATGTTCACTCGGAGACCACGCCACCGAGTGTACCTCTGCGCTCGGTTGTTTATTTTCATGTCGGAACACTACACTTCCGCTTCATATGGGTCCAATACTCAAAACGTGTTCAGTTGGATCCTTTACTTTCACAAGTTCAGTTGGATCCTTCACTCTTTTAGACTCTTCCTGGTTCCGGACTAGCAAGAACCTGGCACACCCACTGGGTGTCTAGGAGTGTAATTTACACAAATCATTTCAGTAAACATCAATTTACTTCGAGAATTTTTTATGTTAGCTTGTGCTATTTTTCATACACAGGTTACACGATCACTGGACGCCTCTGTGCGCCATTCTCGACGACATACAAAACTAGACACGTCTTCGTCACTCGACAGCTCCGCGCATCGCACTCGGCGAGACACGTCTTCGTCACTCGACAGTTCCACGCATCGCCACTCGGCGAGACACGTCTTCGTCACGGCAGCTCCGCGCATCGCCATTCAGTCGGACGCTTCATCGTCTCGCGGCAGCTCCGCGCTCCTTCACTCTACGGGACGCGTCGCCTTCACTCGGCAGCTCCACGCATCGCCATTCAGTCGGACGCTCCATCATCTCTCGGCAGCTCCGTGCGCCTTCACTCTACGGGACGCGTCGCCTTCACTCGGCAGCTCCGCGCATCGCCATTCAGTCGGACGCTCCATCGTCACGTGGCAGCTCCGCGCGCCTTCACTCTACGGGACGCGTCGCCTTCACTCGGCAGCTCCGCGCATCGCCATTCAGTCAGACGCTCCATCGTCACTCGGCAGCTCCGTGCGCCTTCACTCTACGGGACGCGTCGCCTTCACTCGGCAGCTCCGCGCATGGCCATTCAGTCGGACGCTCCATCGTCTCGCGGCAGCTCCGCACGCCTTCACTCTACGGGACGCGTCGCCTTCACTCGGCAGCTCCGTGCATCCCGATTCAGTCGGACGCTCCATCGTCTCTCGGCAGCTCCGCGCGCCTTCACTCTACGGGACGCGTCGCCTTCACTCGGCAGCTCCGCGCATCGCCATTCAGTCGGACGCTCCATCGTCACGCGGCAGCTCCACGCGCCTTCACTCTACGGGACGCGTCGCCTTCACTCGGCAGCTCCGCGCATCGCCATTCAGTCGGACGCTCCATCGTCACCCGGCAGCTCCGCGCGCCTTCACTCTACGGGACGCGTCGCCTTCACTCGGCAGCTCCGCGCATCGCCATTCAGTCGGACGCTCCATCGTCTCGCGGCAGCTCCGCACGCCTTCACTCTACGGGACGCGTCGCCTTCACTCGGCAGCTCCGTGCATCCCGATTCAGTCGGACGCTCCATCGACTCTTGGCAGCTCCGCGCGCCTTCACTCTACGGGACGCGTCGCCTTCACTCGGCAGCTCCGCGCATCGCCATTCAGTCGGACGCTCCATCGTCTCGCGGCAGCTCCGCACGCATTCACTCTACGGGACGCGTCGCCTTCACTCGGCAGCTCCGTGCAGCCCGATTCAGTCGGACGCTCCATCATCTCTCGCGGCAGCTCCGCGCGCCTTCACTCTACGGGACGCGTCGCCTTCACTCGGCAGCTCCGCGCGTCGCCACTCAGCCGGATGCCCCGCGCATCGCCACTCCATGTGGCACGTCTTCATCATCGGCCGCCCCGCGCACCATCGCTCAGCTTAGCTGCGATTCCGTATCGCCTAAGTTAAAAACCACTCCGAGTGAGGACATCATCCACACTCGGGGGCTTAGCTGTGATTCCGTATCACCTAAGTTAAAAACCACTCCGAATAAGGACATCATCCACACTCGGGGGCTTAGCTGTGATTCCGTATCACCTAAGTTAAAAAACACTCCGAGTAAGGACATCATCCACACTCGGGGGCTTAGCTGTGATTCCGTATCACCTAAGTTAAAAACCACTCCGAGTAAGGACATCATCCACACTCGGGGGCTTAGCTGTGATTCCGTATCACCTAAGTTAAAAACCACTCCGAGCGAGGACATCATCCGCACTCAGGGGCTTAGCTGTGATTCCGTATCACCTAAGTTAAAAACCATTCCGAGTGAGGACATCATCCACACTCGAGGGCTTAGCTGCGATTCCGTATCGCCTAAGTTGAAAACTCTTCCGAGTGACGAGCGCTTCTCTCACTCGGGGGCTTAGCCGCGAACAAGTTCTCGCCTAAGTTAAAAACTCTATCGAGTGAATAGCATCCCATTCACTCGGAAACTTAGCTGCGAACCAGTCTTTGTCTAAGTTATAAACTCTCCCAAGTGACGAGCACTCCTCTCACTCGGGGACTTAGCCGCGAGTCAGATCTCGCTTAAGTTAAAGGTTGTTCCGAGTGACAGGCAACACTTTCACTCGGAAACTTAGTTGCGAACCAGTTTTCGCCTAAGTTCAAAATTCTTCCGAGTAATGAGCATCCATCTCACTCAGAAGCCAAACAAAGGATTGGAAAACAAACAAGCAAAGATTGTCTCTATCAGACCCCCGCCGATGCAAGCACTCGACGGCGGTCTCGGGGACTACACCCAGTGGGTGCACTCAGCGTGCCCCCACTGGACATACTATCACTCGACCAGGTCCGTCCTGTCGAGTGGCAAGCAACTTTCAAAACGAACTTAAGACCCCCGCCGATGCAAGCACTCGACGGCGGTCTCGGGGACTACACCCAGTGGGTGTACTCAGCGTACCCCCACTGGACCTACTATTACTCGACAAGGTCTGTCCTATCGACTGGAAAACAAACTTTTCGGACCCTGTAAAAAACGGACCCGACGGAGCGAACCGTCACATCAGAAGACTCTGCAGACCACTCGGACCTGATTTCGAGCTCAGTTTCACTCGGACCTGATTTCGAGCTCAGTTTCACTCGGACTTGATTTCGAGCTCAGTTTCACTCAGACCTGATTTCGAACTCAGTTTCACTCGGACCTGATTTCGAGCTCAGTTTCACTCGGACCTGATTTCGAGCTGAGTTTCACTCGGACCTGATTTCGAGCTCAGTTTCACTCGGATCTGATTTCGAGCTCAGTTTCACTCGGACCTGATTTCGAGCTCAGTTTCACCTGGACACATTTCAAGACAGAATCGATCATGGTGAACGACAAAAGTTTCAATCGACGCAGATTTCTAAGAAGCCTCAAAATGCACTCGGAATTTTTGTGTCTTGTCAGAACCTGCATTGACTCCTTTTCCAATCAAACCCCGATCCATTCGGGGGCTAATGATGGGGATGTGTGCCTAGGGTAGGGTCATAGGCCTGACCTACCTGCCCTACCTAAGGACACTGCCCCAGAAAGCTTAAGGGCTACAAGGAGATCTCCGACTGAAATCACCAAGGCATACAAGTCACTCGACAATATCCACTCGGAGATTACCTTTCACTCGGAAACTACTATTCACTCGGAAAAACCAGAAGACAGTCGACCACTGAAGACCAGAAGCCACCCCAGGGAGGCCATCGGGCAGGCGCTCGTCTGTATCATTAATGGCATTTATTATGTACGTTACCAATAACGTACGTCTTTATAACCACGATCTGACCCTTAGATACCGGACACTTATGAGGGGCAGCGCACTCTATATAAGCCGCCCCTCCCCTCTGGCACAAGGGTTCAGACCCCCTGTAACTCATATATTCCACTCGACTAAAGCCTCTCCGGAGCACGAGACGTAGGGTTGTTATCTCCACCGTGAGAGGCCCGAACTCGCTAAAACCACCGTGTCACCCATATGCATCTCGGTAGATCATGCTCCTTTATCCTACCCCTTTCGTACTGTCGGAGTCGTTCCCACGACACTGAGAATACGTCGGACTCTCTAGGAGTCCCAAAGTAACCGCGCCGAGGTGCCTCAAGGAGCCCCTGGTATGGTTTATTGGACTCTTTTATATGTCCAAAGTGTTTTATACCAAAAACTCGAGGTTAGAATTGCACAGTTTTTTCAAAGACGGCCGAATTGCTTTTCTATTAGTGACCTCAGACAAGCCGAACACTTTTATGAAAGCAAGCTGATCGGCCGATTGAATTTGCGCATGTTTGTGGTAGTCAGCTTTTAAGCTGTATTTTGCAGCTTTATGCTATATGTTATTTTGACTCCGTTGCGACTGTTTATAATTTGAAAGTGGCCCATCGTCGGCTTCCACCCCTTTGTACAGGCTACGCAGGGTGTTTCCGCAATAACAAGACAACTCTTAGCCGACGTCTCGGTGCCCGGAGGCGGTTGTGTTAGCAGAAACGAGGCAATCAGATATGTAGGCTTTAGAACTTTCACTTAGTCATAGGAGCTTGACTGTGGGGGCAAGTAACTAGCCCCCGGTGTTTGGAGTGTTCGGGCGTGCCGGGGTGCAGCTCGGCAGGGAAGTTGCCGAACTACGGGTCAGAAAAGATTTCCCGAGCCGAATTTTTATGTCCCGTCTCCTGAAAAAAAACATAAAAATAGGTTAAAGGTGCCATAAGCTTCGGAAAACCAAAAAACTTTACGTCCGAACTAAATCAAGTTTTTTGGTGCCAATCTGAAAATTGGTCTTAAAATTAGTTTGTGCTTCCGTCGTGCTTTAACATGATACGTCCGATCTCCAAACTTCAAGCGGTCAGCCTTTGGCTTCAACCTCCCATCTCGAAGGCGGAGTGTTTCTTAGGCCAGTTTAGCAAAGTAAACTCGAGCGGCTTTAGAGAGAAACCAGGCAACCCGGCTATTGACCACACACTCGCGTCAGAAAAAGGAGTAGTAGAAAATGACTTTGCAACGATCAAGAAGAAAACACATTTATTATAAACGACTCATATAAATTTAAGAGCCCCCAGTTAACATGGGTAAAGGGAGTGTTTTTAACAAACAGAGTTTTTGTCTAACACAAATATAATGCTTGGTCGAACCGAACAAAAATTCAAAATTGAAAAAAGTTAAGCATGAAAGCGACTTAGCTGGTTAATGTGCTCGGTGTTGATGACGTAGTCCGGGCTTGCAACGGGTCGAGATCCCAGCCCCCAAGCCGGTCCTGGGGTGGTCGAGCGAAGAGCTCGGCTGATGAAGTGGCAGCACAAAACTGCCGATGTGCCGAGGCGAAACCCCTGGTCCAGCCGAGGAGACAGAGTAGGTCGGCAGGGTGACGCCGGAGTAGGTCGATGAAGCGATGGCGAAGCCCCCGGTCCGGCCGAGGTGTCCGAGCGAAGAGCTCGGCTTGATGAAGTGGTAGTACAACACTGCCGATATGTTGAGGTGAAGCCCCCGGTCCGGCCGAACTGACGAAGCTGGTCGGTTGGTGACGCCGAAGTCCCCGAAGTAGGTTGATAAAGAGATGGTGAAGCCCCCGGTCTAGCCGAGGTGACGGAGCAGGTCTGTAAGGTGACGTTGCAGCCCTATGCCAGCCGAGGTGTTGAAGCAGGTCAGCGTGGTGGATATCGGCTTGAAGAAGCAACGGTGCGGCGATGCCGACGCAGGTCGGAACTTGTGACGCGGTCAATGCCGGCTTGAGAAGTGACCGCGCGGCGATGCTGGCGCGCTCATACCGTACAATCTGTAAGGTGACGATGTTATCTTGACGATCATTAGGGAGAGCAGTGCCGAACTCTTGGTCGGCTCGCCGAGGTGGTGATCCGAGGTGGTTGTCGTCGGCTCGATGAATCGACGGCGCAGTCGATGCTGGCGCAGGTCGGCAGCCATGGAGCAACGTGGCCAGGCTGGTTTGACACCGGCGCGATGACGAAGATCGCCTCGGAAAAGGCTTAAAATTTGTAGGCACATTCTTGAAAACAAAACACAATACCCTATAAAAAATTCCCTTCAAAAAGGATGCTCGATAATCTGTTCATGAAAAAGATGATCTCGGGCCGGATTCGTTTTCGCGCAGAAAACAGATCCGAAAATTGATTCACTCATCGGGCGCTTCCCAGAGTTTGAACGGTCGGATCGAGCTGAAATTTTGAGGGGTCGTAGATATGGGAATTCTGCAGCCGATGAATGGTTGGATCTTCCAAAGGACGACCGAGCTGACTGCTGGACTCCTCGCCCTAAACTCGTCCAGATTCCCGTCCAGATTCGACAGGGCTCTGGTATATCGGAGATCGCCGGAGATTCCTCCATCGGAACGCGATGAAATTTTGCAGGGTTGTTCTAGACTCAATTCCGCACAATCCCATCGAAGCAATCGTCAAAGCGACGCTCTAGGAGACGGGGACGGCGAACACGAATCCGCTGTCCAGAAAAACTGCATGATCGCGCGAGGGCAATGTTGACGTTGAGCCCCGAGCACCATGGACGATTTTTCCATGATCCAGGATGAGATCGGAGTTGATGATGACGAAGACATCCGTCCGAACTTGATGATCCGAAGAGAAGCCTAGTCTTCGATCTAGCCAAGGTGACTTCGGAGCGAAGTGCTCGGCACTCCGAAGTGGCGACACAGCACGGTCGATGTGGCGAGGCGAGGGCCCCGGTCTAGCCGAGGTGACTTCGGAGCCCCCACATCAGCCGACGTGTCGAAGCAGGTCGGCGAGTCGAACGTCGCCTTGAAGTAGTGACGGCGTGGTGATGCCGACGCAAGGCGGTGCGCCAGGGTGACGGCACAATTTGGTCAGTGGAGGCGGGATGACGACGTCGGCACGCCGAGGTGACCGCGTGATGCAGTCAAAATCGATTACCTCGCATACGACGTATTGCAAGCGGCGAACACGGCCGCTGCCGCCAAATTTTTCCGTGATGCTTGATCTGACTGCAAACAAGAATAGCATAACGCAGCAACAACGATTTTACAAAAGAGATAATTTACATGAAACATATCATACTGAAAAAATATCACCTGATCATCCCGTCGATCCGCGACGATCGCCTAGCAGGCTCTCAATGAAAGCACCAATGTCGGTTCTAAATCCGGCATATCTCGTAGTAGGGGTCCTAAGCTAGGCGTCCTGGAGCGATGGTAACATGGACACAGAGTTTTACCCAGGTTCGGGCCCTCTCGAAGAGGTAACACCCTACGTCCTGCTTTTGATTGTATTGATATGGGGTATAGTACAGAGTACATGTGGCTACCACGAGATTGTTCTAATGAATATGGGATCATCTATTGACTAGCCTGGCCTCGGTTTATATATGCACCGGAGGCCTAGGGTTTAGGAGAGTCCTCGTCTTGGGCGCCAAGTCTTGTGGAATCTTCCTTGTATGCGTCATGGGCTGCCCGAAGTGGCCCATTAGTGAACCGCCATGGGGGTCCTCGGCTCAACCCACCTGGTCAGGAGACGATGTGGTGAGTACCCCCTAGTCCAGGACACCATCAGCTGCCTCGCTACTGTTATCTCTCTCTCTGTTTAAACCCAGCCCGGCCCCACCTGTCAGCCTCCCACCTCGCGCGCCGAACCGGTATGAGTGGAAGCGTACTCCAGGAGTACGTCTTCGACGTGTCCGCTGGAGATTTTTCTATTTTCAGTTTAATTCATTTTTAATCCAAACTTTGACCAGAAACTTTGACCGTCTCTATTTTTTTATCCACAAGTCCAAATCAATTGATTCTTTTTGCTAGGGTTTTGTCTTGAGCCCCTTTATTTCCTGACCAAAGTTGGTATTTTTCTCACATGTACAGAATTTCTGGTTAACAAAAATGTATTATGTGACATTTTCTTTTGTGATTTAAAAATATTTTCAGAGGGAAATCACTTTGGATTTGAAGACCAAGAGTTTGTTGATACTGCACTTGAGCAAGGCAAGCCACATCATCCATTGCATAAGGCATAGCAATAGTATTGGCTTTTTAATGAATTATATTGCATTTAATTTAATTTAAATATGCTAAGTTCCATATGGTTGGTATTTTGCACAAATTCAACATAGTTAAATATGACCAGCAACTTTATATGTTAAATTCACTTTGATGGTTGATCAAGTGCCACCGACCCGGACTTATCCGTGCAGCCACATATGCTGGTATGGGACGGCCATGACTTGGTCTGGCCGCGTGCTCTTTTACCGGTACCACCAAAGAGGGGAGGTTATGCGTGCGTGCTGCCCTGATCAGGTAGGCGACGATAACCTCGTGAGCCCAAGTTGAGATATTTGCCGGCGTCCCCGTTTGGGACAGTTTAGTTGGCCACGACGGTGGCAGGTGTCAGGAGTGACACAGGGGCCACCCAGGGCATGACTCGGAAGGGGGATGATTGTCGGTGGTACGATAGAAGGGTCACGGGTTAGGCAAGTCTCGTTGGACGAATGTCCATGGTGTGGGTAACATGCGCAACCTCTGCAGAGTGTAAGAATCTATTCGAATAGCCGCGTCCATGGTATTGGACACAGTCCGCACTAGGTCACTCTGTGTGGTCAACCATAACAATGATAATAATGATGGAAGAACTGGTCTCATGCTCAGAAGTGACCGATGGGTCACGAGTGCTCCGGGTGTCAGGGAGTGAACCCGGAAGAGAGTAAGTTGATAGCCAGCAATAGCAAGTGAACATCTTAAGTGTTTAACATGATCATTGCCATGCTGTTGTTTGCTACACTGTTTTGGTTGCTGTGAGCTTGCGAGTACATTCCAATTACTCATCTGGCGTATCATGCCAGATGCAGGAGAAGCCGGAGTTGGAGATCCCGACGGTTCGTGCTACGCTAACTAGGTCGTGTCCCAGCAGTGTCCCTATGGGATGGAATTTCCCACGCGATGTTCCGCTACACTGTAGTCTTTCCACTAGTACCGAGGCCCCTGGATGTTTCATAAATAATGTAGATACTGTCATAGCACGAGTAGTGCTTTTGGCCTCACTACCCCATGTAATATCCAAGTTTGTACTTGTACCATATCAATAAAGATCAGTTCTGTTCTGTTCCAAGTTGTTGTGTGTTTCCAGAAGACATGATCTCTGGGTTGGGAACACAGGGTAAACCGGTCCTCTGAGCCGGGGTGCCACAGACTCATTTGGCACAACTTGGGTTTAAGGATTTTGGATGCACAAGCAGTATTTCCACTTAGTACAAATGAAGGCTAGCAAATAGATTGAGAAGCAACCAACCAAAAAGCGAAAACGGTCATAAACATGCATTGAACATAACTAACACCGAATAATGCACCATAATTAGGATATAATTTATTTGCATAACTATTGACTTGATGTGCATGCATAGGGAATCACAAACCTTAACACTAATATTCTTACTAAATCACAATTACTCACTAACATGACTCACATATCATCATCTCCATATCGCAAAACTATTGCAAGGAATCACACTTATCATATCCAATGATCTATATGAATGTTTTTATTATATCCCTCTTGAATATTCATCACTTTGGGACCAAATTCATATCTTGTTCAAATTACCATTGCTATTATCAACTCTCAAAAAGATATAAGTGAAGCATGAGAGTGCAAATATTTCTTCACAATTTCAATCCTATCAACTCTCAAAATAATATAAGTGAAGCATGAGAGTTTATTTCTTCAAAATTTTAATCTTGTCAACTCTCAAAATAATATAAGTGAAGCATGAGAGTTTATTTCTTCAAAATATAGCCACCACCGTGCTCAAAAAGATTTAAGTGAAGCACTAGAGCAACTGCCTAGCTCAAAAAATTTAAGTGAAGCACATAGAGTATTCTAACAAATTATGATGAACGTGTGGCTCTCTCAAAATAGGTGTGTTCAGCAAGGATGATTGTGACAAACTAAAAAGAAAACAAAGCAAAGACTCATATAATACAAGACGCTCCAAGTAAAACACATATCATGTGACGAATAAAAATATAGCTCCAAGTAAAATTACCGATGGTTGGTAGAAGAAAGAGGGGATGCCTTCCGGGGCATCCCCAAGCTTAGACGCTTGAGTCTTCCTTGAATATTACCTTGGGGTGCCTCGGGAATCCCCAAGCTTAGGCTCTTGCCACTCCTTATTCCTTCATCCATCGTGATCTCACCCAAAACTTGGAAACTTCAATCACACAAAACTCAACAAAACCTTCGTGAGATCCGTTAGTATAACAAAACAAATCACTACTTTAAGTACTGTTGAAAACCCATTCATATTTTATTTTTTCATTATACCTACTGTATTATAACTTATCCATGGCTTATACCCCCCGATACAATCCATAGTTTCATCAAAACAAGCAAGTAGTACATCAAAAAGAGAATCTGTCAAAAACAGAACAGTCTGTAGCAATCTATTTAAAAGCCATACTTCTCTAACTCCAAAAATTCTGAAAAATTAGGAAAACGTGGGACATTTGTATACAAATACTGTGTAAAAATTTCATATTTTTATTACGCTCCAGTACAGAACCAAAATTCCAGCACTGGACGCAAAACTTTCTGTTTTCCAAACAGCATCAATTATACTATCTTCCAAATCATCCTAAAGGCTTTACTTGGCACAAACACTAATTAAAAACACAAAAACACAATCATAACAGTAGCATAATTGTGAAAACACACAATAACATAAACAAAAGGTAAAATTTTATTTTATTCATTGGGTTGCCTCCCAACAAGCGCTATTGTTTTATGCCCTTAGCTAGGCATAATGCATAGTTTCAAGTATTATAATCTTTCAAGTTGATTCCATAAGTGGCCCTCATAATGGATTCATATGGTGCTTTAATTTTATTCCTAGGGAAATGTTCCATACACTTTTTTAATGGAAATTGAAATTTTATATTCCCTTCTTTCATGTCAATAACAGCACCTATGGTTTGTAAGAACGGTCTACCAAGTATTATGGGGCAAGAAGAATTGCATTCAATGTCAAGTACAATAAAATAAACATGCACATAGTTCCTATTTGCAAGAATAAGAACATCATTAATTCTACCCAAAGGCTTTTTAATAGTGGAATCCGCCAAGTGCAAATTAAGAGAACATTCATCTATATTGGTAAAACCTAGCACATCACATAGAGATTTTGGAATTGTGGAAACGCTAGCACCTAAATCACATAAAGCATTGCACTCATAATTTTTAATTTTAACTTTAATGGTGGGTTCCCATTCATCATATAATTTTCTAGGAATTGAAATTTTTAGTTCTAGCCTTTCTTCTAACGCTTTCATCATTGCTTCTACGATGTGTTTAGTAAAAGCCTTGTTTTGCTCATAAGCGTTGGGTGAATTTAACATGGATTGTAACAAAGAAATGCACTCAATCAAGTAACAATTATCATAATTAAAATCTTTGTAATCCAAGAGAGTGGGCACATCGCTAGTTAAAGTTTTTACCTCTCCAAACCCACTTTTAGCAATTTTCTTATCAAGATTTTCACCCTCCGAATTATGGGGACGCTCTTTAGCTAAAGTTGACTCTTCGTCAGTCCCCTTTTCATCAAGTTTAATTTTGCTAAACAAAGAATCAATAGATGAACCACTAATCATTTTAATATCCTCATCATTACTACGATAGAAACCGGGAGGAATCGCTTTTTCTAAAAATTCTTGTTTAGCTTTTAGCATGGCGGTTCTTTTCTTACTATCATCCATGGAGACATATAAATCTTTAATTGACTCATTAATATCAATTTTGGGTGGCATAATTTTAGTCTTAAGATTTTCCACATCATGAATAATTCTATCAATGCTCCTAGACATATCTTCAAGTTTACTCAATTTTTCTTCTATCGTAGTGTTGAAAACTTTTTGAGCATTAATAAATTGTTTAATGTTACTTTCAAGATTAGAGGGCATCCTATTATTATTATTATAAGGATTACCATAGGAATTGCCATAATTATTAGAGGAAATACCAGGGAATGGCCTAGCGTTGAAATTACCTCTATAAGCATTATTATTAAAATTGTTTCGCGAGACAAAATTCACATCTACGGGATCATTATTTTGCTCAATCAAAGTGGACAAAGGCACATCATTAGGATCAACAGGAGCATTTTTGCTAGCAACCAATTTCATAAGCGCATCTACTTTATCACTCAAAGTATTAATTTCTTCAACAAAATTCACCTTTTTACTAGTAGGAACTCTTTCAGTATGCCATTGTGAATAGTTTGCCATAATATTATCAAGCAATTTAGTAGCTTGTCCCAAAGTAATTTCCATAAAAGTACCACCCACGGCGGAATCTAAAAGATTTCTAGAGACAAAATTTAGTCCCGCATAATTTTTTTGTATGATCATCCATAAATTTAAACCATGAGTAGGGCAATTTCTTATCATTAATTTCATCCTTTCCCAAGATTGGGCAACATGTTCATGATCAAGTTGCTTAAAATTCATAATTTGATTTCTAAGTGAAATAATTTTCACGGGAGGAAAATACTTAGTAATAAAAGCATCTTTACATCTATCCCAAGAATCGATACTATTTCGTGGTAAAGATGAAAACCAAATTTTTGCACGATCACACAATGAGAATGGGAATAATTTTAATTTCACAATATCATTATCCACATCTTTTTTCTTTTGTATATCACACAATTCTACGAAAGTGTTTAGATGGGATGCAACATCTTCATTAGGACTACCAGAAAATTGTTCTTTCATAACAAGATTTAGCAAAGCGGCATTAATATCACAAATCTTCGCACTAGTGGCAGGAGGAGAAATTGGAGTACTAATAAAATCATTATTATTAGTATAGGAAAAATCACACAATTTTGTATTTTCTTGAGACATCGTGGCTACGCAAACAAGATAACAAGCAAGCAAACAAGCAAACAAGAAAAAGGCAAACGGAAAATATTTTTGTATTTTTGTAAAAACTTTTTAGAAGTGGGGGAGATGAAAATGAGAGGCAAATAAAATAAATGCCAGGAGATGAGAGTTTATGCAAAGGTACTTGATAGATGTTGATGATGTCTCCCCGGCAACGGCGCCATAAATTCTTCCTGCTACTTGTAGCTTGTGTTGGTATTTTCCCCGAAGAGGAAGGGATGATGCAACACAGTAGAGGTAAGTATTTCCCTTAGTTATGAAACCAAGGTTATCAATCCAGTAGGAGAATCACGCAACACCTCGTTAGCAGTACCTGCACACAAACAACAAATCCTTGCACCCAACGCAAACGAGGGGTTGTCAATCCCTCGGCGGTAAGTTGCAAGATTAAATTGTATGTGATAGATAGATAGATTGAAACAAAAATACAAAATAAAATAAATAAAGAAAAAGTGCAGCAAAGTATTTTTAGGGTTTTTAATATATGATTTAGATAGACCCGGGGGCCATAGTTTTCACTAGAGGCTTCTCTCAAGAAAATAGCATACGGTGGGTAGACAAATTACTGTTGGGCAATTGATAGAAAAGCAAATAATCATGACGATATCCAAGGCAATGATCATGTATATAGGCATCATGTCCAAGACAAGTAGACCGACTCTTACCTGCATCTACTATGATTACTCCACACATCGACCGCTATCCAGCATGCATCTAGTGTATTAAGTCCATAAAGAACGGAGTAACGCCTTAAGCAAGATGACATGATGTAGACAAAGTAAACTCATGCATGAATAAACCACATCTTTTTACCCTTAATAGCAATGATACATACATGTCATGTCCCTTTCTGTCACTAGGATTGAGCACCGCAAGATCGAACCCATTACAAAGCACCTCTTCCCATGGCAAGATAAATCAATCTAGTTGGCCAAACCAAATCAATAGATCAGAGAAGAAATACGAAACTATAATAATCTTGAATAAAAGAGATCAGAGAAGACTCAAATAATATTCATGGATAATCTGATCATAAACTCACAATTCATCAGATCCCAACAAACACACCGCAAAAAGTGATTACATCGGATAGAACTCCAAGGACATCGAGGAGAACATTGTATTGAAGATCAAAAAGAGAGAAGAAGCCATCTAGCTACTAACTATGGACCCGAAGGTCTATGGTAAACTACTCACGCATCATCGGAAAGGCAGCAAGGTTGATGTAGAGCCCCTCTGTGATCGATTCCCCCTCCGGCGGAGTGCCGAAAAAGGCCCCTAGATGGGATCTCTCGAGAACAGAAACTTGCGGCGGCGGAAAAAGTATTTCGTGGACTCCCTGATAAGGGGTGGCCCAATCTTCTCAGTGAGCTGATGGTGTCGATGATGAACTTGTTGGATAACTTGTGAGACACTCACGAACTCTCCGGCTGTTCCCCCATTGCCAATGCGACGGATCGTCAACCCTATGGATATTCGCAACACCACACACTTGCGCACGTAGCTGCCGACCACAAAGCGGTTCTGCAATCTCCCAATTCCCAATGGAACGATAGAAAGCACTTGACTTTCAGTAGCAAATACACCCTATCGAAACGAATTTGGTGTACGTAAATATTCCTGATCGATGCAAAGAGGAATATGAATACAGAGGAATGCTTAAAGCAATTCAGTCTGGTGTGAGTTTAATCAAAACGTGGTCTAACCCTAAAAGCCATGACTTACAAGGGTATATAAAGACCCCTGGACGTCCAACCAAGTGTTGGGGTCGAAATCAACTATATCTCTAACTTTCCTAACTTAAACGACTCTATCTGGAAAACTGCAACCGCGGTATTGTTTTGACGACTGCGACTCGGTCACCGCGAATCACGGGCTGCGGGTATACAGTTTGGAAAGCACACGACTCTAGCTTTCCAAATTGTATTTGCACGCTTTATTTGGAGCACGGACACGGATTCTGCACGTATATTAATTTCGGGCCTCCTGGCAGTCAATCCGAGTCTGGTTCTGATTTTCCTTCCTTTTATGTTGTGCACCTGCCTCCCTCTCCTCCCTCATGCACTTGCTGATATTAGACATCGGTAGGCGTTCTTCTTGCTGCAATTCTTCATCTTCACGTGCCAAGCTTGTCTTCTCTTCAAATCTGATCATACAAACATGCAAAGACTTAGGCAGTATAAAATTCTCATTAACAAAAATGTCAGATTCAACTAAGAGTGAATTCACCTGTTTTTCTAATAGTTTTGCACGTGCTCTTGTAATTGGTCCAATTCTGATTTCATTGGACTTGTCATGTGCAGCAACATCACTAGTGGAAAACGATGGCAAAGGACTAGGGATGTCCTCATCATGCTCCCCCCCTTGAAGAGGCGTCGACCCCGACGCGCCAAGGTCATCTCCATTATATGGCGTCAGATCAGCAACATTGAATGTATTACTCACGCCAAACTCTTTAGTGGGAAGATCAATTTTGTATGCATTATTATTAATCCTAGCAAGCACTTTATATGGTCCATCACCTCTTGCCTTCAACTTGGACTTGTGCCGTTCAGGAAATCTATCTTTGCGAAAGTGTACCCACACCATGTCGCCCAGCTGAAACAGCACCTGCTTTCTCTTCTTATTAACACGATCAGCTGTGTACTTGCCCTTCTTTTCAATTGCTTCTTTAGTCTTCTCGTGTATCTTCCTCACAAAATCTGCTCTCTTGGATGCCTCCATGTTCACTCTCTCTTGTATTGGAAGGGGTAGCAAATCAAATGGTGTAATGGGTTTAAAACCATAGACCACCTCAAATGGACAGAACTGAGTTGTGGAATGTACCGCCCTGTTATATGCAAACTCCACATGCGGCAAACACTCCTCCCACACACGCAGGTTCTTCTTTATCATGGATCGCAACAACGTGGAGAGTGTGCGATTTACCACCTCCGTTTGACCATCTGTTTGGGGATGACAAGTAGTGCTGAATAATAACTTTGTCCCCAGCTTTCCCCAAATTGTCTTCCAGAAGTAGCTCATAAACTTCACGTCACGATCAGAAACAATCATCTTTGGTACTCCATGTAAGCGCACAATGTCCCTGAAAAACAGATTAGCAATGTGCGACGCATCGTCGCTTTTGTGGCAGGCAATAAAATGTGCCATCTTAGAAAAACGATCAACTACCACAAAAATTGAATCATGTCCTCTCCTGGTCCTAGGCAATCCTAACACAAAATCCATGCTTATGTCTTCCCATGGTGTAGTAGGAGCAGGGAGAGGAGTATACAAACCGTGAGGTTTCAGCTTGGACTTCGCCTTATTACAAGTAATGCAACGCTTCACAAATCTGTCCACATCACGCCTCATCTTAGGCCAATAAAAATGATCAGCGAGCATAAGCAAAGTCTTCTCACGTCCAAAGTGACCCATCAAACCGCCGGCATGTGATTCCTGCAACAATAGCAAACGCACGGGCGATTCTGGAACACATAGTTTGTTAGCTCTAAACAAATAGCCATCATGTATGTGATATTTTTCCCATGCTTTTACATCAGAACACAATTTGTATGGTGCTGAAAAATCAGGATCAGTAGCATATAAATCACGCAAACTCTCTAAACCAGGAACTTGAACATCCAATTGTGTCAACAACATGTTTTTCCTAGAAAGAGCATCAGCAACCACGTTATCTTTACCGTTTTTATATTTAATGATGCATGGGAAAGATTCAATAAATTCAACCCATTTAGCATGACGTTTATTCAAATTGGATTGGCTTTTCAAATATTTCAGAGCCTCATGATCAGAATGTATGAGAAATTCCTTTAGCCACAAATAATGTTGCCATACCTCAAGGACACGAACTAGAGCATACAATTCTTTATCATAAACAGGATAGTTCAATTGTGCACCATTCAGTTTTTCAGAAAAATATGCAATCGGTTTACCCTCTTGCATCAACACACCTCCAATACCAATTCCACTAGCATCACATTCAATCTCAAATTGCTTAGTGAAATCAGGAAGTACAAGCAAAGGTGCAGCAGTCAAACGACGTTTCAGCTCATCAAATGCATTATCTTGGGCTGTGCCCCACACAAACTCAACACCCTTTTTAGTAAGCTCGTTCAAAGGTGCAGCAATGGTACTGAAATCTTTCACAAAACGTCTATAGAAACCAGCAAGACCGTGAAAGCTTCGTACTTGACTAACATTTAGAGGAGTAGGCCAATTTTTAATAGCTTCAATTTTAGATTCGTCTACCTCAACTCCATGCTTTGAAACAACATATCCCAGAAATATGACCTTATCTTTGCAAAATGTGCACTTATCAAGATTACCATAAAGCTGAGCATCACACAACACTTGCAAAACTTGTCGAATATGATCAGTATGTTCAAATTCATTGCAGCTGTAAATAAGTATATCATCAAAATATACAACCACAAATTTACCAATGAAATGCCTCAAAACATGGTTCATTAATCGCATGAAAGTACTAGGTGCATTAGTTAACCCAAAAGGCATGACTAACCACTCATATAGACCAAACTTTGTTTTAAAGGTTGTCTTCCATTCATCCCCTTCTTTCATCCTAATTTGATGATAACCACTACGCAAATCAATTTTAGAGAAAACAGCAACACCACTCAATTCATCTAACATATCTTCTAAACGTGGAATAGGATGACGATATCGAATAGTGATGTTATTTATAGCTCTACAATCTACGCACATGCGCCATGTACCATCTTTCTTAGGAACTAAAATTACAGGAACAACACAAGAACTTAAGCTCACGCGAATATAACCTTTGTCGAGAAGCTCTTGTACTTGTTTCTGAATTTCCTTTGTTTCCTCGGGGTTGGTGCGGTATGGTGCTCGATTGGGCAGCGATGCGCCTGGTATCAAATCAATTTGATGCTCTATACCTCGCAATGGTGGTAAACCAGCGGGTACCTCCTCTGGAAACACATCGCTAAATTCCTGCAACACATTAGAAACACCAATAGAGAGAAGGGTCATGTCGTTAGAAACCAAAATTTGACCCTTGCACATTTGCACAAGTGGTACAGCAGTGGGATCCTCGCGAAACTCTCTCAAATCAGATTTGGTGGCTAACACAACTAAGGAATTCACTCCCTCACTTTTATTTTTACCGCTCACATTTGGCTTGTGGCACTCACTCACTGGAAGTGTAGTCTCTCGCCTATCTAATCTCTCACTCTCTTTTTCAAGATTCACTTCAGTTTTTTGACGAGATTCATTTACAATTTGCTGCGGTGTCATAGGCCTCAAAGTAACCTCCTTGCCACGCCAATTCAAATGATATGTGTTGGCTCTCCCGTTGTGACGAACATCTCTATCATACTGCCATGGGCGTCCCAACAACAAGTGACACACGGTCATAGGAACCACATCACACTCAATGGTGTCTTTGTATGGCCCAATCTGAAATTCCACACGCACCATGTGGCTAATCTTCATCTCTCCACTATCACTTAGCCACTGAATAAAATATGGATTGGGGTGCGGTAAATATTTCAGTTTCAGCTTTTGGCATAACTCCTTACTTGCCAAATTGTGACAACTACCACCATCAATTATAACCTTGCACGCCTTACCAGGACCAACAACAGCCTTTGTTTGAAACAAATTTCACCGCTGTTCTGCAGGACGAGGAGTAACACTTAGCACTTTGGGCGAGCAAACAATTGTAGGATAGTGTGTAGCATAAGCATCTATTGAACCATCTTCATCTTCCTCCCAAATTTCAGAATCAGGGTCAGCATCATCACCGGTTTCATATTCTGCTGTATCCTCATTAATTAACATAACCTTTTTATTGGGACAATCTCTCTTAAAATGACCCCTTCCACCACATGTATGACAGTTCATGTCCCTGTTTCTTGCTGTAGAATTAGTAGAACCAGCAGCACTAGCAGCAGGTTGCGCTGGTTTCTTCGCATTAGAGATCGCCGAATCTGATTTGGAAGAAGCATTACCACGGAAGCCAGAAGTGGAACTAGGAGTAGGCACCACACTAGGTGCTGTTCGTGGTGTAAAACGACCTCTACTCGCTGTTGTGCGAGATGTAAACTTAGCATCCTCAGCCACTTGCAATTCAGCCTCACGTGCTTGGCGTAACAAATCTGTCATGTCATAATATTGGTGAAGTCAAACAATACGCTTAATGTTATAGTTCATACCAGAGAGAAATCGCTGCATTGTTTGTTCAGGCTCTTCACGCACTCTAGTACGCTGCATAATAAGCTCCATCTCCTGAAAATATTCATCCACAGAAGAAATACCTTGCCTCAAATTCTGCAATCTATCATAGAGAGAACGAATATAATTGCGTGGAACAAAGCGAGCACACATCTCTTCCTTCATAGATCGCCATGTAAAAATGGGATGTTCACCATCTTCAATTCTGGACTGTACAATATTATCCCACCAAAGCAAAGCATAGTCATCAAATTCAGAAGATGCAAGTTTTATTTTTCTGTCCTCGGTGTACTCATGCATGCGCCATAATTTTTCCACCTTTAGCTCCCAATTGAGGTACTCTTCAACATCAGTAGAACCAACAAACTTGGGGACAGTGAACTTTGGTTTGCCCAGCCCATCATCATCACGGTTGACTGCTTGTGCAAAAGCATCATCATCAAATTGACGGCGCGCACCAACAGGAGCAAATCCACGGCCTACGGGCATGGCACCAGCACGGCCACCACCATGACCTCCATTACCACGACCACCATCTTGGCCAGCAACAACCGGCTCGTGTGGAGCTTGCCGGTCGCGATTAGCTTGCTGTAATTGTGCACGACGAGCTGCAGCACCTTCAACATTGGCAGCATTAGCAGCTGCGACACCACCATAAACACTAGCTTCACCATCATCATCATCACGCTGCTGATTTTGTTGGCGATCAATGGACTGTTGCAACGTAGCCAAAGCTTGCTGCAAGGTAACTAGAGTCCCCTGAATTTCAGTAACTTGTCGTTGTGTTGCTGTGATGGTTTCAGTAGCATCCTTTAGGTCCAACTCCATGTTCTGCACATTCTCATTTATAGGATCGGTTGCACACTGAATTTGTCGCTGAAGATGATCACGAAGAGCTTCATATTCATTCCAATGCACCACGGATTTAGGATCCTTTTTCTGCTGTACATCAAAAGACTCTTCGGACATGATTAGGTGATTAGTACTCACAGAAAATATAGTGTATGTGGAAAACTCTCAACTCACTCAAAACTGAAAGAAACAAGGTATCTTACCGTTCCAAAGTGAATTAGAAAAGCTTACCAACTTGTATGGGCAGAACATGCACTGATGTGATGTAGCGAATACCAAGGGTGAAAACTATCACACGACAAATCAGGGTATATGGTGGAGCTTGGTTGGGATACCTAACAACAACAATTCACAATCCTAGTGCTGATCGTATGACAAAAAGACCCACGGAAACACACACGGTGGAGATAAATGGGGCAAATGCAACTCTGAAATTGAGCTCAAAATTATGGTATGTCGGAGTGATGCTCGTGTTGCAATTGCACAGGAAAGACGCTAGCAAAACGCTCAAAGTATATGGGTACAAGATTGCTCAATCTACTAGTGCAATGAACGTGGCAGAATTACTGAAACACGTCTCCAAAACAGTATCAAACTTTCACGTAGAGCTTTCTTTTTCTCTTTTGTTTTTCTTTCTCTTTTTTTTCTTTCTTTCTCATTTTTTTTCTTTTTTTTCTTTTTAATCAACAGAAACCTGAGCAATTAGTAACCAATCTGAATTTGCCAAAACAAATGATGCACTCTCCAAATTCCTATCTGAGCAGCCCGTAGAGCAAAGAATATGCTAGTCTCAATAGGAAAGTGCTACGCAAAAGAAGAAATGCTGACTATGGTTATCAAAAGGAGACACAATCTGATTCGGATGGATAATCTAAACAAACTAACACTGACTCAAACGAATAGACTTGACAGCAACCAAACGACTCCGACTTGAGAACGAAAATTTTAGACAACTACTATGACTCAGATCAGAATATAAGTTACGCAAATAGAAGACTACGACCAGCAACTAAAACTTGGAACTAATGCTATCTAGGCTATGGCAGCAAACTCTAAACCTAATCTTTTTGTATGGCTTTTTCGGTATAGGACTAAAACAAAACGAATCTAAGGAATTGATGGATGCTCACCGAGTAAACGCTGGAAATCTGATACCAAGATGATAAGGGGTGGCCCGATCTTCTTAGTGAGCTGATGGTGTCGATGATGAACTTGTTGGATAACTTGTGAGACGCTCATGAACTCTCCGGCTGTTCCCCCATTGCCAATGCGACGGATCGTCAACCCTATGGATATTCGCAACACCACACACTTGCGCACGTAGCCGCCGACCACGAAGCGGTTCTGCAATCTCCCAATTCCCAATGGAACGACAGAAAGCACTTGAATTTCAGTAGCAAATACACCCTATCGAAACGAATTTGGTGTAGGTAAATATTCCTGATAGATGCAAAGAGGAATATGAATACAGAGGAATGCTTAAAGCAATTCAGTCTGGTATGAGTTTAATTAAAACGTGGTCTAACCCTAAAAGCCACGACTTACAAGGGTATATAAAGACCCCTGGACGTCCAACCAAGTGTTGGGGTCGAAATCAACTATATCTCTAACTTTCCTAACTTAAACGACTCTATCTGGAAAACTGGCAGAAACAACCGCGGTATTGTTTTGATGACTGCGACTCGGTCACCGTGAATCGCGGGCTGCGGGTATACAGTTTGGAAAGCACATGACTCAAGCTTTCCAAATTGTATTTGCACGCTTTATTTGGAGCACGGACACGGATTCTGCACGTATATCAATTTCGGGCCTCCTGGCAGTCAATCCGAGTCTGGTTCTGATTTTCCTTCCTTTTATGTTGTGCACCTGCCTCCCTCTCCTCCCTCGTGCACTTGCTGATATTAGACATCGGTAGGCGTTCTTCTTGCTGCAATTCTTCATCTTCACGTGCCAAGCTTGTCTTCTCTTCAAATCTGATCATACAAACATGCAAAGACTTAGGCAGTATAAAATTCTCATTAACACAAATGTCAGATTCAACTAAGAGTGAATTCACCTGTTTTTCTAATAGTTTTGCACGTGCTCTTGTAATTGGTCCAATTCTGATTTCATTGGACTTGTCATGTGCAGCAACATCACTAGTGGAAAACGATGGCAAAGGACTAGGGATGTCCTCATCACTCCCCTGTTGGTTTACCGATTTTTGGGAATTTATAGTGGTGGAATTAGGTCAAAAGCGGCAGAGGTGGGCCCACAAGGCACCAGGGCACGCCTGCCCCCCCAGGCGCGCCCTGGTGGCTCGTGGCCACCTCCTGGGGCTTCTGGCCTTCTCCTGAAGCTTCTAGTGTTGGTAATGTCCAGAAAAAAATCTCCAAAAAGTTTCGTGGCATTTGGACTTCGTTTGGTATTGATATTCTGTAAAACCAAAAACAGGCAGAAAACAGCAACTGGCACTGGGCACTAAGTTAATAGGTTAGTCCCAAAAAATAATATATAATTGCTGTAAATGTATATAAAAACATCCAAGATTGATAATATAACAGCATGGAACAATAAAAAATTATAGATACGTTGGAGACGTATCAACTGACACTGTTTTCAGCAGAACTACCATGGTGTTGTTTTTGTGCAGAAATCAAAATTCTCGGAATTGGACGAAACTTTTTGGAGATTTTTTATGGAATAAATAAAAATTACTAGCGCAAGAATCAACAAAAGAGGGGCCACCTGTTGCCCACAAGGCAACATGGCGTGACCCCCCAAGGGCGCGCCCTGATGCCTTGTGGGGTCCACATGCGGCCGTCTGACCTAATTCCAATGCTATAAATTCACTTTCCTCAAGAAAAAAAATAAGAGAAGAAGTTTCATCACGTTTTATGATATGGTGCCGCCGCCACATCCTGTTCTTCATCGGGAGGGGTGATCTGGAGTCCGTTCGGGGCTCCGGAGAGGGGGATTCAACGCCATCGTCATCATCAACCATCCTCCATCACCAATTTCATGATGCTCACCATCGTGTGTGAGTAATTTCTCTGTAGGCTTGCTGGACGGTGATGGGTTGGATGAGATTTATCATTTAATCGAATCAATTTGTTAGGGCTTTGATCCCTAGTATCCACTATGTTCTGAGATTGATGTTGCTATAACTTTGCTATGCTTAATGCTTGTCACTAGGGCCTGAGTGCCATGATTTCAGATCTGAACCCTCTATGTTTTCATGAATATATTTGTGTTCTTGATCCTATCTTGCAAGTTATATGCACCTATTACGTGTTATGATCCGCATACCCCAAGGTGACAATAATTGGGATTCTTTCCGGTGATTACCATAGTTTGAGGAGTTCATGTATTCACTAAGTGCTAATGCTTTGTCCCGATTCTCTATTAAAAGGAGGCCTTAATATCCCTTAGATTTCCTTATGGACCCCACTGCCATGGGAGGGTAGGACAAAAGATGTCATGCAAGTTCTTATTATAAGCACGTACGACTATATACGGAATACATGCCTACATTACATTGATGCATTGGAGCTATTGTGTATCGCCCTAGGTTCTGACTGTTATATGATGAATGTCATCTAACATAATTATCCATCATCGATCCAATGCCTACGCTTTTCGCATATTGATCTTTGCTAAGTTACTTTCGTTGTTGCTGCTGTTACAATCACTACAAAACTGCTACTGCTACTGTTACTGTTATTGTGCTACTGTTACTACTGCTATCAAAACTATCATACTACTGTGCTACTAAACACTTTGCTGCAGATATTTAGTTCTCCAGGTGTGGTTGAATTAATAACTCAACTGCTAATACTCGCAAATATTCTTTGGCTCCCCTTGTGTCGAATCAATAAATTTGGGTGAAATACTACCCTCGAAGACTGTCGCGATCCCCTATACTTGTGGGTTATCAAGACTCTTTTCTGGCACCGTTGCCGGGGAGCAAAGCTCTATTTGTTGAGTCACTTGGGATTTATATCTGTTGATCACTATGAAGAATCTGAAAGACGCTAAGACTAAGATCATTCCCTCTAAGACGAGGGGAGGTAAGGAACTACCATCTAGCCCCGCACTTGATTCACCTTCTGTTTTGAGTAGGCTTGCGACACCACCACCTGCTATTCATTCTGATATGTCGCAAGTTATTGATGATACTACTTCTGCTATGAATGAAACTATTGATGATGGTAGTACTATGCTTGATGATACTGTGCCACTAGGAGAATTTCTTGATGAACAAATTGCTAGAGCTAAAGAGACTGAAAATATTGAAACTCTTGAAAATTATGATTTACCTATTATGCCTAGTCCTCCTACCAGAGTTGAAATGCCGAAGATACCCGATGGTTATGTTTTTGATGGAGAGACAGCTAGGGCAATTCTTGCTTGTAATGATAGAGATGAAGTTAGAAAATTGCTTGCTGAGTTGAAAGAAAAATCTATGAGGGAGATAATGAAATATGATCCTAAGTTTGCTACCTCTCCCATATTTGTTACCGATAAGGGTTATGAGTTCTCTGTTGATCCTGAGTTAATTACTTTGGTTGAATCTGATCCTTTTCATGGTTATGAAACTGAAACTGTTGTGGCACACCTTACTAAGTTGAATGATATTGCCACCCTATTTGCTCATGAGGAAAAGATTCGCTATTACTATATTCTTAAGTTGTTTCCTTTCTCATTAAAGGGTGATGCTAAGAAATGGTTTAATACTCTTGCTCCTGGTTGTGTGCATAGTCCCCAGGATATGATATATTACTTCTCTGAAAAATACTTTCCTGCTCATAAGAAACAAGATGCCTTACAGGAAATATTTAACTTTATGCAAATTGAAGAAGAGAATCTCCCTCAAGCTTGGGGGAGGCTTCTCCAATTACTTAATGCTTTGCCTGATCTTCCTCTTAATAAGAATGAAATACATGATATCTTTTATAATGGACTAACCGATGCTTCTAGGGACTACCTAGATAGTTGTGCTGGTTGTGTTTTCAGGAAACAAACTGTTGGACAGGCTGAAGAACTATTGAATAATATATTGAGGAATGCCGATGATTGGACACTTCCTGAACTACCACCTAAGCCAACTCCAAAGAAAAGAGGTATTCTATTCCTCAGTCCAGAAGATATGCAAGAAGCTAAGAAATCTATATCGGAAAAAGGTATTAAAGCTGAAGATGTTAAGAATCTACCACCTATTGAAGAAATACATGGACTTGATATCCCGACACATGTAGTAGAGGTAAATTCTCTTCGTACATTCAATGAAAGTGATATTCCATATAATAAGTCTGCTAGTCAATGCTTGGATAAATTTGATAATTACATTGTTAAGCAAGAGAATTTCAATATGCATGTTAGCAATCAATTAAAACAAAATGCCATCATGATTGATCGCTTGAGTGATTTGATGTTTAGAACTGCTAATGATGTTAAATGCTTAAGTAAACATGCTTCTATGGTTCAGACTCAGTTTGAACAAATTGCTAAGTCACAAAATGATTTGCTTGATGGGATGAATAATAAAATGAGTGATCATGTTGTTCTAGTTGTTACTAGAGGAGGTAGAATGACTTCGGATCCCTTGTATCCTGAAGGTCATCCTAAAAGAATTGAGCAAGACTCTCAAAGAAATAATATTGATGTGCCTAGTCCATCTAAGAAGAAAAAGAAAAAAAAATGATAGGACTTTGCATGCTTCTAGTGAACCTGAGATAGAAAAACCTCCTGAGAATCATAACGATGCTTCTATTTCTGATGCTGAGACACAATCTGGTAATGAACATCCACCTAATGATAATGATAATGAAGATGTTCATGTTGATGCTCAACCAGATAATGATGTAGAGATAGAACCTGCTGTTGATCTTGATAACCCACCTCCTAAGAATAAAAGATATGATAAAAGAGACTTTGTTGCTAGAAAACATGGAAAGGAAAGAGAACCATGGGTTCAAAAACCTATGCCTTTCCCTACTAAACCATCTAAAAATAAGGACGAGGAAGATTTTGAGCGCTTTGTTGAAATGCTTAGACCTGTCTTTTTGCGCACTCGCTTGATTGATATGTTGAAAATGTCTCCCTATGCTAAATACATGAAAGATATTGTCACTAATAAAAGGAAGATACCTGAAGCTGAAATCTCCACCATGCTTGCAAATTATTCTTTTAAGGGTGGAGTGCCTAAAAAGCTAGGAGATTCGGGAATACTTACTATACCATGCTCCATTAAAAGAAGCTATGTTAAAACTGCTCTATTTGATTTGGGAGCCGGTGTTAGTGTTATGCCTTTCTCTTTATATAGAAGACTTGATTTGAATAAGCTCACACCTACTGAAATATCTTTGCAATTGGCTGATAAATCAACTACTATACCTATTGGAATTTGCGAAGATGTGCCCGTTGTTGTTGCAAATGTTACTATCTTAACAGACTTTGTTATACTTGATATGCCCGAGGACGACAACATGTCGATTATCCTTGGATGACCCTTTTTGAATACTGTAGGGGCTGTTATTGATTGCAACAAAAGCAAGGTTACTTTTCATGTCAATGGTAATGAGCATACGGTTTATTTTCCGAAGAAACAAAGTTCAGTGAATGGTATCAATTGTATTGAAAAAGTTTCAACAATTACTATTGGAGGCTTCAAATTTCCTCTTCCTACTGTCAAAAAGAAATATGAAATTCTTACTGTTGGGGAGATGCATATCCCCATTGAGGTAACTTAGTGTTATACGAAAATTCTTCGGTTTCATGTCACTCAGAAATAGTTTGTTAATAAGACTTGATCAACCTTATTAATGGATTCTTTTTGAGGGGTATGTGGTCGATGAATTTAGTAAGCACACCTTTCTGTAATCGTAGTTTGCTCTCTGTTATTTTTAGTGTAATAAAATAAAATGCCATGATTATCCTGTTTTCTGAATTATTCATGCAATAAAAAATGGCCCAAAAATAAAAGTGCTCAGAATGCAATAAAATTTTAACATGATTTTTTTTTGGAATTTTAAGAATTTTTGGCACTGAAAACAACCCAGGGGGGTGCACCTGTTGCCCACAAGGCAATAGGGCGCAGTCACCCCCCAGGGCATGCCAAGATGCCTTGTGGGTCGCACAAGGACCCACTCACTTATCCATTCAGCCCACTTCATCTCCTACCTCCAGAAAAATTCATGGAAAATGAACTTTCTTCGGAGAGGTTCTTCGAGCCGGAGCTCCAAGGGTGTCCTTGGTGATGCCTATGGCCATGACCTCAACATCCCGCGCAGGACGGAGGTCCGACCGTGCGAGTGGCCGCACAACACCTTCATGAACGAAGACGGGTTCCGTCAAGAGTTCGCACAATTTGTTGCGAACGCCGGGCTGGCCGATTTCCTCGCAGATGAGTGTGACCAGCACCACATCCTTGCAAATTCCTTTGTGCAAAATTTTTATTTCATGCCTAGGCTCGATATCCCCATGGTGCATTTCGATTTATATGCTGAACATCATGAGTTAACGCTAGATGAGTTTTGTGAGATATGCTTGATCCCTTCTGATGGGGGATTTGAGGGAGCCTCGGCCTGAGGAGTTTGAGGACTTCCTTCGCACTTTGACTGTGGGGGAATTTAGGGGCGTGTCAAAAGCCCGTGTTACTAGCTTGCATTTTCCTGCTATGCACTACTTTGCTTTATTTATAGGGAAATGCTTGACTGCCAGGGAGGAAGGTGGTACGCTCAGTGCCCCTGACCTCACCATCTTGTGTCGTGCTATTCACAGCGATAACACTTTTAGATTGGGCGCTATCATTGCACGCCGCCTGCACACCAACAAGACTAAGGGTAAAGTCCATGGCAGTATTTATGCTTCGCGTCTTGCGAAACGCTTTAATGTTGCTATCCGCCCAATTGACTACTTGCTGCCCAAGGTTTATTTAGACCAATAGTGCATGATCGATTACCACTTTATTGACGAACCTGAACCTCCTCAATATATTCGCTATAACCTAATTTTCAGCGAGAGAACTCGCGATATTATTCCGTTGCCTACACCCTCTTTGTTTGACTCTCATGCCAGGAACGGATACACCATCATGCCGGCAGACATCACATCTTACAGGAACGAGCTGGCCACAGCGGAGAACGAGGTCCAGCAGTGGGACGCTCAGGTGTCTCTGCCCCAGTACTATCCGCCCGGTCCTGATGGATACTACGGGTGGTGATTACCAAGTTAGGCCAAAAGCCTAAGCTTGGGGGAGTACGTATCTCTCACCGACATTACATTCATGTTCACACATTCATTCCGGTTGTCTGTGTTCATCCTTTTTCATTATGTTATCCATGTTTGTTTTATTTCCGCTTTCTTCTTGTGTGTTTGAAAAACTTCGAAAACCCAAAAATATTTCTCGCTTCTTTTCGGTTTTTCTTTCTTGTTTGTTAGTTTGTAGTATTAAAAGAAAACCCAAAAATATTTCTCGTTTCTTCTTTTGCTTGTTGGGAACTCTCCCGTGTAAATAGTTTTTCTCACTTTTTGTCTTTTCTTCTTTAATTTGCTTTCTTCAGAAAAACTAAAAACTCCAAAAATATTTCAGTGTGTTTCTCTGAATTTCTTTTCATTGAGTCGTTGTAGGGAGAAGACCACGATGAAAATGTTGAGTGGCTCTCATATACTTTATTGTTGATCTAATGAAGAGCCAATATTACCTTGTCTTCTCCCTTGAATAAAATGTCTGCAGATTCCAGCTTAGTCCATGGCACTCTTGCTCTATTATTATTTTCACATCATTCGGTCATGCAAGTGAAAGGCAATAATGACGATGATTTGATGAAGTGACTGTGGCAAGGAAAAGCTGGTATGAACTCCTCTTGTTTTTGTTTTTGTAAATATGTTTAACTCAGTATCCATGATTCAACATATTATGAGTAAACATGTTTGTGATGACAATTAGAGATTATAGTTGCTCATGCCATGCTTAAGTAGCTAGGAGTGGATAATGATTTATCTTGGATGTCAACATGCATTAAAATGGTTATGATGTAGTATGTTAATATGGTATCCTCCTCTGAATGTTTCAAGTGGCTTGACTTGGCACATGTTCATACATGTAGTTGATTCAAAACCAACATAGCCTTCATGATATTTATGTTGAGGGTGTCTATATCCTACTCATGCTAGTATTCAATGTTAATTATTCTCAATGCATGATCATGACCATTTTCGCTCTCTAGTTGGTCGCTTCTCAATCTTTTTGCTAGCCTTTGCCTGTACTAAGCGGGAATACTGCTTGTGCATCCACAATCCTTAAACCAAAGTTATTCCAGATGAGTCCACTATATCTACCTATATGCGGTATTACTCTGCCGTTCCAAGTAAATTTGCATGTGCCACCTCTAATCATTCAAATAAACATCTGTTTTGTGTGCCCGTACCGGTCATGGAGCGACAGGGGGCGGTCAGTATCTTCCATGCTAAGCGGGTTACTCTCGAGATGAGTGTTTATTCACTTGTCATTGCATGAGAGAGGCTGGTATTTGGGATGCCCAGTCCTATGCTCAAATCAAAAATACATAATGCAAACAAACTCCCCCGAAAAGTTGTTGGTATGGAGGGCACCCGAGGATTCGGCTAGCCATGGCTTGTGTTGGTATGGTGGAGGGGGAGTAAACTTTACCTTTCTGCTTGGGAACCGCCTATAATGTGTTTAGCATGGAAGATATTGAAAATTCTCGGTCGTGACGTTGACAGGAAAAGTACACCTCCCAAAATTATTTTTCATCTCTGATTTAAGCTTCGAGCTCTGGCACCTCTGCAAGTCCATGCTTCCATCTGCGAAAGGCCTATCCATTTACTTTTATGTCATTTTACTTTTATTGTTGAATCTCACCTTCTCATTATAAGCACCAATCCTGAGAGCACTATTGTCGTCCTTATGCATTGAGTATAGTTAATGTTGTGTGCATCATGACTGGATCTCTTCTACCCTAAATTACAATGTTTAGTCATTGCTTGAACTTTGGAGGTGCTCTGCATTTATGTTTTGCGGTCTCAGAAAGGGCTAGCAAGATACCATGTTATCATATTATATAATGATTGTTTTGACAAATTGTTGGCATTTGAGATATGTTATTATTGCTCGCTAGTTGATTATGCCATTGATATGAGTAAATGTAGTTTCTAAGTGTTATTATGAGCATGGTTAGTTCATGATCTTTGTTGAAAACTTGGGTACTATTTAAGCTTATGTACGGATACAAGAACAAAAGAGTTCGAAAAAGTTTTTCTTTATCACTTTCAGTTTATCAACTGAATTGCTTGAGGACAAGCAATGAGTTAAGCTTGGGGGAGTTTATACGTCTCCGTCGTATCTACTTTTCTAAACACTTTTGCTCTTGTTTTGGACTCTAATTTGCATGATTTCAATGAAACTAACCCGGACTAACGCTGTTTTCAGCAGAACTACCATGGTGTTGTTTTTGTGCAAAAATCAAAGTTATCGGAATTGGACGAAACTTTTTGGAGATTTTTTATGGAATAAATAAAAATTACTGGCGCAAGAATCAACATAAGAGGGGCCACCTGTTGCCCACAAGGCAACAGGGCGCGACCCCCCTAGGTTCTTATTATAAGCACGTACGACTATATACGGGATACATGCCTACATTACATTGATGCATTGGAGCTATTGTGTATCGCCCTAGGTTCTGACTGTTATATGATGAATGTCATCTAACATAATTATCCATCACCAATCCAATGCCTACGCTTTTCGCATATTGATCTTTGCTAAGTTACTTTCGTTGTTGCTGCTGTTACAATCACTACAAAACTGCTACTGCTACTGTTACTGTGCTACTATTACTACTGCTATCAAAACTATCATACTACTGTGCTAATAAACACTTTGCTGTAGATATTTAGTTCTCCAGGTGTGGTTGAATTGATAACTCAACTGCTAATACTCGCAAATATTCTTTGGCTCCCCTTGTGTCGAATCAATAAATTTGGGTGAAATACTACCCTCGAATACTGTTGCGATCCCCTATACTTGTGGGTTATCAAGGGTCGTCTCTCCTTCTGTGCTGTTCGCCCAGATGCCTCTTATTATCTTGACATGCCTCTTAGACGGGTGTCATTAAAGTTGTATCTCTGGCGGTGAGCTGACACGTGCCTAGACAGAGCTCACCAAACAGCCTGCCCGCTTGACACCTATTTGACAGGCGACTGGCGTGTCGCTGAGGTGGAGCGGTGGACAGGTGGTGGGAGCTTGCCGGCACGGAGCTTGCCGGGTCTTCGCTTGCCGGCAACCAAAGTCTTGGTCTTCAGTACTAAACTAGTACTCCCTCCGTCCCACAATATAAGAGCATTTTTTACACTAGTGTAGTGTCAAAAACGCTCTTATATTATGGGACAGAGGGAATACTTCTCATTGACCTGCCTGGAGGTCTTCTTCATGGTCTTGTAAATCAAGTCTTGAGTCTTGTAGATATGTAGTCCTCCGGCAAGCCCTGCCGTCGGGAAGGCCACAACTGCCTGTGCACAAGTTAGGGTACCAAGGCACCCATGTCTTGGTACACCGACAGATGGGTAAAATGACTAAAATGCCATTCACTGGTCATCCTTAACCGGTGCTTGAATTGTCTGATGGGTATGTGGTCCAATGAGTATACCGGCGCGCGGTGGATACTTATACTTCGAAACTTTCACTGATGATTTGAGTAGATATGGTTATATCTACTTGATGAAACATAAGTCTGAAATATTTGAAAAGTTCAAAGAATTTTCAGAATGAAGTTGAGAATCATCGTGGCAAAAAGATAAAGTTTCTACGATCAGATCGTGGAGGAGAATATCTAAGTCATGAGTTTAGCAAACATCTAAGTGATTGTGGAATTGTGTCACAACTTACTCCTCCTGGAACTCCACAAAGGAACGAAGTGTCTGAAAGGCGCAACCGAACCTTGGTAGACATGGTGAGGTCAATGATGTCATTTACCGATCTACCTTTATCATTCTGGGGATATGCACTTGAAATAGCAACATATACACTAAACAGAGCACCGTCTAAATCTGTCAAGATGACACCATATGAGTTATGGAATGGGAAGAAACCCAATTTGTCACATCTCAAGATTTAGGGTTGAGAGACTTATGTAAAACGTTCACAGCCAAATAAGCTCGATCCCAAAGCAGACAAATGCTACTTTGTAGGTTATCCGAAAGAAACAATTGGGTATTCCTTCTACCAAAAGTCCGAAGACAAAGTGTTTGTCGCTAAGAATGGACACTTTCTCAAGAAAGAGTTTCTCGCTAAAGAAATAACTGGGAGGACAATACAGCTTGACGAGATTACTGAATCTTGAGAAGTGAATAGGACTAATGAAACAAAATCTGTTTCGGAAGTAATCCACACAACAGAACCAGAAGTTACTGCACCGGCTATAGAAACTCCAGTTAAGACTGTAGCTGAACTGCGTAGGTCGGGAAGAGTTATCGAACCTCCTGAATGGTTTCATAATGAAAATTTTATCTTAGAGGAAGATGAACCTACGCACTACAGAGAAGCGATGGTGGCGCCTAGCTCAAAAGAATGGCTCAAAGCCATGCAATCCAAAATGGAGTCCATGTACGAGAATCAAGTTTGGAACTTGGTCGATCCTCTAGAGGGTGTGAAACCCATACAATGTAAATGGATCTTCAAGAGAAAAACAGATGCAGATGGTAATCCTACTATCTGTAAAGCAAGGCTAGTTGCGAAGGGTTTTCATAGGTGGAGGGAGTTGATTATGATGAGACTTTCTCACTAGTAGCTATGTTGAAGTCCGTGCGGATTATGATGGCTATTGCTGCATATTTCTATTATGAAAATTGGTAGATGGATGTCAAAACTGCTTTCCAAAATGGAAATCTAAAAGAGGATGTATATATGATACAACTAGAAGGTTTTGCCGATCCAAAAGATGCCAGAAAGGTGTGCAAGCTTCAATGGTCTATCTATGGTTTGAAACAAGCATCAAGGAGCTGGAATCAACATTTTGATGAACTGGTAAAAGAGTTTGGCTTCATTAAAAATGATGAGGAAGCTTGTGTATTCAAGAAGTTTAGTGGGAGCTCTGTAGCATTTCTAATCTTATATGTGGATGACATATTGTTGATTGGAAATGATACAAAGTTTCTTAGCATGATAAAAGACTATTTAAAGAGTGTGTTTTCAATGAAAGATTTAGGCGAAGCTGCATATATATTGGGCATAAAGATCTATAAGATAAATTAAGACATCTAATTGTGCTAAGCCAGAGTACATACATTGACAAGGTTTTTAAGAGGTTTAAAATGGAGAATGCAAAGAAAGGATTTATCCCAATGTCACATGGCACAACACTCATCATAAATCAATGTCCCAAGACAATTGATGAGCGAGTGCAGATGAGTGGAGTCCCATATGCCTCTGCAATTGGATCCATCATTTATGCTATGATATGTACTAGATCAGATGTTTCTTATGCGCTAAGTGTTAGTAGCAAGTACCAAAGTGATCCCGGAGTGGCTCACTTGGCAGCTGTTAAAAATATTCTTAAGTACCTCAGAAGAACAAAGGACATGCTCCTTGTCTATGGAGGATATGAAGAACTCCTTGTAAATGGTTACACCGATGCTAGCTTCATGACTGATATAGAACTATAAATCTCAATCGGGATATGTTTTCACTCTCAATGGTGGTGCGGTGGTTTGGAAGAGTTTCAAGCAGAACACTATTGCGGATTCTACGACAGAAGCAGAGTATATTGTGGCTTCAGAAGCTTCAAAGGAGGCAGTCTAGATCTAGAAGTTTCTTGAAGAAGTTGGTGTGGTCCCAAGTGCGATGAACCCAATGGCATTCTATTGTGATAATAGTGGTGCCGTTGCTCAAGCAAAGGAACCAAGATCCCACATGAAGACTGATACATCCATTTTGCATCATGTTTTCTTACTGTTATTTATAGTGTTTTTGATCATTATTTCACTTTATGATGCAATTTTAATGCCTTTGCTCTCTTATTACGCAAGTTCTACATGAAGAGGGAGATTGCCGACAACTGGAATTCTGGACACAAAAGAGCTACAACATTGATAGCTATTCTCCGGAACTCCAAATGACCTGAAACTTTACGGAGATTTTTAGTTGAATAAATGAAAAATACTGGAACGAAGAACCACCAGAGGGGGGCCACCAGCTGCCCACAAGGCAACATGGCGTGCCTACCCCCCAAGGTGCGCCCTAATGCCTTGTGGGGCCCATAGAGGCCCTCTGGTGCCCTCCTTCTACTATATGAAGCCATTTGCCCTAGAAAAAAAATAAGAGAAGACTTTCGGGATGAAGCACCGCCGTCTCGAGGCGGAACCAGAGCAGGAGTACTTTTCCTCTCCGGCGGAGCGATTCCAACAGGGATACTTTCCTCCGGGAGGGGGAAATCAAAGCCATCAACATCACCAATGTTTCTCCCATTGAGGGAAGACCAATCTTCATCAACATCTTCACCAGCACCATCTAATCTCAAACCCTAGTTCATCTCTTGTATTCAATCTTTGTCTCAAAACCTCAGATTGGTACCTGTGGGTTGCTAGTAGTGTTGATTACATCATGTAGTTGATGTTAGTTGGTTTATTTGGTGGAAGATTATTTGTTCAGATCATCAATCATATATTATCACTACAAAAAAAGACACATCCGTGACATTATGGCCCAAACAAAAACTTTTTCTGTCACGGTTGTGACACTTCTATGACGATAATTGTGACAAAAACACGTATCATCATAGACGTGGTGGGCTCCTACTTCTATGACAACAAATTATGACATAAAATGGGCTTTTCGTCCTGGGCGGGCCGGAGACGCACCCGCATGACATTCTTTGGGCCGTCCATGATGTAAAAAATTATGGTAGAACGGAGGGCAAGGAAATTTTCGGGAAGTTCTCGATTACAGTGGGTGGTCAGAGCCGAGCGATGCAGTGTGGTTTGCACGTTTCTCTCATACGCGCGCGTGTGTGTGAGGCATTCGCTAACTGAACCCAAGCGAGGCGAACCCGAGCGATCGATCGCCCTCGCACTACGTACTGAACCCGATCGATCCCTTCGCTGCTAACTGAACCCGAGCGATCCCTTCGCTGCTAACTGAACCCGAGTGATTCCTTCGCTGCTAACTGAACCCGATCGATCCCTTCTTGCTGCTTAATGAAGCCGATCAAGCCGCCGTGCGAGACATAGCTAGCCGGTTGGGTTGCCTCTCAATGAACAGTGCCCATTGCTGCCACGCATGTGATACGAAGAACGAGTCGAGACTGCTGTTGCATCGATCGAGCCCCTTGCGCGAGACGTGGTGAGTTGACCTAGCCGGTTGGTTGGTTGTGGATGAACAGTTCCTGTTGCTACCGCCCGCTCGTACGCCCCACCCCGGCCGGTGGGGGTTGGATGAACAGTACCCCAGCCGTGCATTGCTATTCCTGATCTAGAAGCGACATTGGTGGCTGCTGTTCATGCTATACCAGATTGGACAGTACCTTACTTAGCATTTCCGAGCCATGGCAAGCTCCCAACAGAGGAAATCATCGCTCGGCAGATTATCCGGAGGTCCAAGTCCATGACCATAGTCAATGGTGAGTTACACAGACGAAGCATCACATGCGTTTTTCAGCGTTGTGTTTCTCCTGAAGAGGGGCGTGCAATTCTCCATGAAATCCACTCTGGCGATTGTGGACATCATGCCGGCTCAAGATCATTGGTTCCGAAAGCTTTTCGACATGGTTTTTACTGGCTCACAGCTCATGCAGATGAAGAAGATATTGTTCGCAAGTGTGATGGATGCCAGAAATTTGCTCATCAAGCTCATGTACCGGCTCAAGAGTTGCGGGTGATTCCCATCACTTGGCCCTTTGCAGTCTGGGGGCTTGATATGGTTGGACCTTTCAAGAGGTCCAAGAATAAACATACTCACTTGTTGGTTGCAGTTGACAAATTTACCAAGTGGGTTGCAGAGCCGGTCAGCCGTTGTGATGCTGCTATGGTTGTCAAATTCCTGAAAAAATTGATCTATCATTTTGTCTATCCACATAGCATAATTACAGACAATGGAACCAATCTTTCCAAGGGAGTCATGAAGCAGTTCTATCAACAGGAGCACATCCGACTTGACTTGACATCTGTCACACATCCTCAGTCCAATGGACAGGCGAAACAAGCTAATCAGGAATTGCTGCGTGGAATAAAGCCAAGACTCATGGTGCCTCTGGAACGCACCCCTGGCTACTGGGAAGAGGAATTGCCTGCAGTACTTTGGTGTATCCAGACTACTCCCAACAGGCCAACATGCTATACGCTGTTTTTCCTGGTCTATGGTGCTGAAGCTTTACTTCCAAGTGATATTCGTCATGACTCTCCTCGAGTCACAACTTATGTGGAGGCTGATAATGAACAAGCTCGCCAAGATGCTCTTGATGCTTTGGAAGAAGAACACGAACTTGCCGCGTCCAGATCTACAATATATCAACAAGACTTACATCGCTATCATAGCCATGTCTGAAGCCGTACCTTTCAGGAAGGTGACTTAGTGCTCCGTCTGATACAAGACCAGACAGGCGTGCATAAGCTCTCACCTCCTTGGGAAGGACCCTTCGTCATCAGCAAGAATCTCAATAATGGATCATATTACCTTGTTGATATACGTGAAGCAAATAAGTCACGTACCTCTGAGGAGGACAGCAGCCGACCCTGGAATATTGCACATCTCCGCCCATATTATACCTAAGTCACAGACTTGGTAGTATCTTCTGTACATACCTTCATCATGTATATATATTATGATCAATGAAATAAAGCCGGCATCTCTGGATAAGAGAGTTTGTCGTTTCGCCTCAAAAATTGTGTGTTGAGTCCTTATTCTTTGATCATTGGTTACTTGGGGGCTTCCAACTCATCGAGTTTAGCTATTAACATCCCTCTTAAGCCGGCATATGCCATTATATACTTGGTCAAACCTGCCTGTTAGCAAGATGCTACTCACAAAAGGTGACCTGGTGAACGCCTGATGAGTTAATCACAGAGGTGACCCTGAACTCATCAAAGTTAAAACATTGGTTAAGTCACGTGAGAGCCGGCTTTCAGAGAGCTAGGACAAACCAAAAGAGGCCAAAAACGCCTGCTTCACTAAAGCAAATTAGACTCAAGCCTCGAAAGCCAGTCTTTATGTCGTGCCTCGAAAGTTGGCCTTTATCTTTATAAGTTTGCATTATTCTGATTTTATACCATGCATTTATATTATAAATATTTGTGCATATTATATATCTTTGCACACACAAGTTTTGTTATTCACTTTATTTATGATATCATAATGGCAGCATGATCTGTCGTGTTGCACAGTAGCCATAGCTTCTAATAAGTCATCAAATCGTAAAGATGCTGGAGGTATCACAACAAGTCGCCACAGCGACCGGGTCATAGAACTCATTCCAAATATTGTTATTACAGAAACGGCGGGTTGCATTGCAGCTGCCGGATCGGCTTAAGCAGCCGGGTTGTCTACCTAGTCCTTCAAAGCAAGGTTTATACTTGGTGTTCAACACAAAAAAGGCTTGTCATTCCTTGCAACAATCAAAGTTTTACAGACAAAGCACTAAGTGCACAATGGCACCAACACCAGCAGATGAAGTTTTATCACTAAGTTATTGCAAAGCCACATTTGGGCAAATTTTCATCACAGATTTTAAAAGAGTTCATGGCTGGGAGCCGACAGTGTGGCCTTCCGGGTCGACGTTTGCGCTAGAAGCTGATGGGTCAACTTGAGCCGGCTCTTCGTGATCGTCAGGGGCCGCCGCCTCTACTTCTTGTGTTGGGGGCTCGTCTGCTACCCACTGAATAGAACGTAAAGCTTCAAACACTGAGTCTACTTTCATCACAGTGGAAGGATTAACATCAAGAGCAAAATTTTGCTTACGACGAGGAGGATTAAGTTCAACAGGCTTTGGATCAGGCATGCTCATGCATTTGCCATCTTCTGAATAGCCGGCTTGAAATTTCTCCAAGTCTAGCTCAGCTGCAATGTTGGTCGCTGCTACCCGGGTCTCCTTCACGCAGCACACTTAGTCTTCATTGGTGAAAGAAGATCCGTCCGCGTTGAACTCTGGAAAACCATCTGCTAGTAGAGCTGGCTCCATCTCGGTAAGATAAGCTTTTGCACGAGCCTGGGCATACATTGCTCCTTGGCAGCTTGCTGAGTTCTTCAGCTCCTGGATCCACTGAGGAACAGTGGAAAGTTCTTTCAGCATATCCATGATATAGTGTGGTGGTGCCTTTGTGTTCTTGACTGCCATAATGCAGTAAGCACCACCCACATATAGCTGTTCCAGAAACTTATACACAGCCTTCAGCTTGACAAGAGGAAGTTCAACTAAGTTATGATTCCTTCTACCTGCAAATACATATTAGCAAGTATCAGCAACCCAGCTCCAAATATTAAGCCGGCACATTTGGTGACTTGCAAAGTTTTATGCTTACCAAAGATAGCATTGCACATGTCCTTTATGTGGCCCTTCAAAGTGGATAGCTCTTGTGTTACCAGCTCGAGCTTTGACTCGGCCTCTTCTGCTCGCTTCAATAAGGCGCCTTTTTCTTCTTCAAATGCAACTTTGGTTTTCTCTAGGGTATCAGTCACATTCAGCAAAGACTTGTGAAAATCTGACAATAGACTTTCTGCCTTCTCGCGCAGCTTCTTTTCGGCCTTAAGACCTTTTTGCAAGCCGGCTGCTTGTGACTCGGCATGGTTGAGCATATCCTGCATATCAGTTTTAAAGTTAAGTCATAGTTGGTAGTCTCGAGCTGTCGCAGGCGATCGACCTGTCACTTGGGGGCTACATCAGCCAGTTTTCTACTTATGTTATATCAAAGTCCCATGCAGTTGTAGGCATTCCACATGGCACTTGGGGGCTAATGCATTGACATTTTTTTCTTCACACATCTACTACAAAGACCCGACCCATCACATGATGATGAGCCGGCCCTTGGGGGCTACCAATCGCTCTAAGGAAACATCTTGCAAATATATGAAGACCCAGCCCACTATTACATGGTGACCCGGCTCTTGGGGGCTACAGTATGACTACAGTTATGTTTACAATAAAAGGCGGGCCAGGAATGTTATAACTTCCAAGTGGTTCAGAATCCAGTTCAAATAAATCTTAAGCAAATTACTGAGCTATATTTCCTTCAGATTTGGAGGCTACATGCATACCAGTAAGTGAGGAAGCAATAAAAAATACCTCATATTTCCTTCTCAAGCTATTGTATAGCTGCTTCAGTTTCCCGGCTCTCAGACAGCCGGGTTAGGAAAGTTTGGTGCGAAACTTCCATGTCTTGATCTTCAAAAGACGGGAACTCAAGACTGGCCTTGCCCTTATTTTTTATTGGCGACTCATCCTTTGCTACAATTTTAGCCAAGACATTGGAGGACTCCGGAGGAGTGCTGTGGGTCTCACCAGTGACAACCACATCATCCTGGGCCTGGCCTGTTAGCTGCTCTGCTGGGGCAGTCTCTTTCCCTTCCGCAACTGGAGTGGAAGCTCGAATAGGGCTGGCGGGTTCTCTTGGAGGGGCGGCTCACTTTGACCCGCCTGGTTATCCTGGAATGGCGGCTCGTCTTGACCCGCCTGATTGTTTTGAAGCTCAGTATTGTCCATCTCCAAGTCATGAGATGGGTTTGCTTCAGTCTCTGCTACAGGGGTAGAAGACTCGCCAGCTTTCTTCTTAATAATAGCCTTGGCACTGTATTAAGGAAAGGTATTAATAGCTCAAAAAGGTGGAACAAAACATGATTGATAATACAAGACAAATTATTTCACTCTTACCCTTTGTTGATGGTGAAAGCCGGCAGTTGAGTGGCGCTAGATTCATCGGAGGACGGAGAAGTCAAGTAAGTTGAATCATCCCATGGCATTGGTTGCTTAAATAAACCGGCTTGAGGATGACTCACCGTAGGACTTGTTGGAATGTCAAGACAAGGCCGGCGAGATCTATCATGAGATAAGCCCTTTGACAAGTCGCCTGAACTACTCCGGGTCTTCCTCTTCAGATTTGAAGTATGCTGCATTTTCTTCAAAGATAAATGACGATCCAAGTGAGCAAATGGATGAGAAAATGGGACTTTGCGGACCGTAACCTAGATTTTTCTTTGACCAAATGTTTCTGAGTCTGAGTCTGAAGAAATCAAGGTTACCTCTGCACCGCCGGCTCTACTCATTTCGGTCTGATCCTGGGACAAATCAGTGTCAGCAAGTTCGATAAAAAGGCGGCCAAGAGAATCAAGTTCTACCTCAGCTCCATCATCGTCTTCCTCTTCCTCCTGGTTCTGATCTGTGGAAGGAGTGGCGGCTTTCGATCCTGCTTGCCGCCATTCAGAGCCCTCCTAAAACCTAAAAGTCGGCTTGTCAGTTAAAGAAAGAACAATTGCTTAATATAAAGATGAAGGAGGGTGACTCACAGCTGGAGCCGGGTTGCTAGCATAAAAGGGGGCGAGCCCAACAAGGGCGATCTTCTCTTTTTTCTCACCAAGTAGCTTCTTGGTAGCCTTGATCAATTCTGTCTTGGATAAATTTTGAGTGCTAAAATGCAACTCATCGATCGTTTCACCAGTGTAGGAGTGCAGAAGCCGGCTCCTCAGACTGAGCGGCTGGACCCTCCATTCCATCCATGTCTGGGTTAAGTCAACCCCGAACAGCCCATGAGCTTTGAGAGCGCTGATCTTGGTGTAGATGGGCTGAAACACCTCCATCTCTTCAGGTGAGGCATAAACATCAAATTGAATGGAAGCCGGGAGACGATCTTGTCTGTAACTCGGCAACCGGTGTTCGTCAGTTGGAGAAGTGTCTTGGCAATAAAACCAAGTCTTGTGCCAATCCTTCGGGTGACTAGCCAGTGCCATCTCAGGGAAATATGAGTTTCTCCTCCGCTGAATGGTGACTCCGCCGCATTCCAGGCTGGAGCCATTCTTGCATTCGGTTTGGCAGCTACAGTAAAAGAAGTCTTGAAATAGGCCGACTGTGGGTTCCATTTGAAGATATATTTCATAGAAGGTCTGGAAGTTGCTCAGATTAAGGACCAAATTAGGCCCGAGGTCTTGTGGCCTGATGTTGAAATGATGAAGGACATCGCGAAAAAACTTAGAACCCGGCGGTCGAAAACCCCTGTCCAAATGATCTCTAAAGATTACAATTTCATTGGGACCAGGGGCAGGTTGGGTTTCTTCTTCAGGAGCCCGCCAATTAATTTGATCCTTTGCAGGAAGTAACCCGGTGGTTACCAGATCTTCAAGCATCAGATTGGACATGCAAGACTTGGACCAGTTGGCAGCCTTGCTGACTTTGGGAGACATTGATTACTGGAAATAAGAGAAATGGATTACAAGTCGGTTGTAGTCTAGGTTATAAATACAGAGTTGATTTTTACAAGGCATGGCTAAGAGTTGGCAAAACATTGTTGAAAGAGTGAGCCGATCGGGGTGTTACGGTAATATTGCTGAGTCAAAGTAAATAAAGTAGCGGTAGTTATGGATTAAGGATGACCCGGTTAAACTGGCTAAAAATATAGCTTGCTTGTGCTACAAAGGTGGAATTGCCGGGTCTGAGAATTCGTAGAACCACAGTGATTTGAGATTTAAGAGTCGGTAAAATAACAGTGACTTAATGTCATTTGATTAAGTAATGAAGCCCCAGGAAGAGCAAGGACAAAATCCGGGTCAAGGTAGTCACGAACAGTTTCTGTACAGATTGAATATCAATATGGATCTACAAAATGACCATAAAAGGGAAAATAAAAAACCTAGGTCTGCTTACGCAGATGGGTATGAAACAAACAATGAAAGTTTGTTTGAGACAGTAAAGAAGATCTACAAACTGAATAAAAATACAGCAGAGCTATTTCAAAGGCCTTACGAATGGAAGACGTGGATACTTAAGATCTATCACTACAACTATCGAAGAACACTGATGAACTAGTGAAGAACAGTAGCAGAAGAAGTTACAAAGATGGAATGAGGCACTCACAGATTGGCAAGGAGAGGCTTGAAGGATTCGAGATCCACGAGAGTGGCCGCGGTGTGCTTGACGAACTCCGACGGTGGCATCGAGATTGCTGTCGCTACCGTCCTTGAGGTCATCGAGATCGAGATGTCGCGCTGGCGTTGGAGGCGAGAGGAAGAAGAAGGGTTCGGGGGGCATAGTAAAAAGTGAATCTGGAGCCCCTCCGGCCTATTTATAAGGGGAATGGCACCCGAAGCGGCGGGGTGAAACCCCGAGGTGGCGCAGTAAATTTCTGCTCCAAAGGCGCCTCGATTTTCGCGCCTAACAAGATTTGGCATATTTGTTCAAAGATACATTATGATGTCACATACATATATCAAGGATAAATGGGTGAGGTCACGGATTTCAGTGGCGAAATTTGCCAAGTGTTGTGAAAGGCTATAGGACCCGGTAAATATTTTAACCTGGCCAGGGAGTTGTGAAGAAATATACAAAGGACAGGGAGGAAGGAACAATTGCCAGCTTAAGAAAAATTCGGATCAGAAGTGCAACCTTTCATGATTTCCTTTGTTCTTATTTTTAGGAAGAAGTTTAACATGGATAAATCCAAGTCAAACTCGGGGCTAATGTTGGGGATATTACCTGAGGTTGAGACCCGGCAGAAGCATGACCCGGCCCTAAGTTTTAAGACTAAGTGGGTCATCCACTGGTGGGTTAATTGAAGATGAATAGAGATGGGGTTGGAGGCCCAAGATGAGACCCGGCATGTGGCCGGCTCTCAAGAGCCTAGCAGGCCGACTCTTGTGGAAGGCTCAGGTGGAGATAACTTGGAAGGCAAGATAGATAGGAGTTAGAGTAGGATACGTGTTACCAGTATGACCCGGAATCTTCTGTAAAACCAGGGTCTCGACCTAGTATATAAAGGGGAGCCCCTGGGATGAAAAAGACTAAGTTGCAATCTTTCGAGAGCTAGGTTAGCGAATCCGCACCCTTGTAATCGAGATTCAGAGCAACATCAATCAAGCAGGAGTAGGCTTTTACCTCCACCGTGAGGGGCCGAACTTGGGTAAACCCGTGTCTCTCCTTTCCGTTCAACCCCGTTCAAGCTTCCACACAACTGTGATGGCCTCACGACTAAGTCCTTTCACGAGGACATCTGCCGCGACAAAACCATGACACCAGGTTTTGTAATCTGCTTCTTGGTTGCGCTTTATGATCACTGGTGGCGAACTTTGATGCCTATTGGATGTAATATGCCCTAATTCCTTTATTGTATAGTGTAGGTTTATTCTAAGTTACTATGACATAATTTCTTTATTGTATAGTGTAGGTTTGTTCTTAATTCATAGTTACCGTTGTCGGGCCCATGGAACCCAGGGTATCCAGGCCCGTCTGCCTTTGGCCCAGGGCGCAATGCCTGGCATGGGCCCAACAGGCCGTCCTCATCAAGCATCTCACCAAGACTCCTCATGAGGCCTTGCCCTCCTGAGGTCCCCTCCTCAGGGAGCGGGCGAGCAAGGCTCGGCATCTTCACCAATGGCCTCGCGAGGCCCTCTCGCGAGGCAGCCTCCCGAGGTCTCCTCCCGAAGGCGCTCAAGATGAAAGCTGTTCGGCCCAGCAGCGCGGTCTCGTGCCCATCATGTGGGTGACGCGCACGGCGACGAGCGGCGACAGAGGCCGTGCCAGCAGGCGCGGATGAAGAGGGTTTCCCCTTTCGTGCTAAGGGAGCAGGGCCAGCTGTCCACTTCCAAAAGCAACCCCAAAGGTTGCCCGATCGGCGAAAGAAGACCAGGACGGTGGGCGCGCAGGGCGGAGGTCATCACCGAGCCCACCGGCGTGTCATGGATCATGCTTTGGCAGGGGAAGACCGCCTTTAGTCAGGATAGCCTGAGCGCCTGTCTCCTCTCAAACCGCCAAGTGTGGCAACCCTTCCCGCCTAAGTTTTCGAGGGGGAAGAGGACCAAGGCGGGTATAAAGGGACAGTGCTGCCATTGTAGTAGGGGATCCGATCGGTTCCATCATCTCCGACCTTGTACGCGAGAACACCTTCTTGCTCACCACAATCAAAACCAAGCAGGAGTAGGGTTTTACACCGCAAGGTGGCCCGAACCTGGGTAAACCGCTGAGTCCAAGGTCCGCTCCTCGCTAGCGCGCTCTCGCCATAGCCTCGCCGTAGCTTAGCCGTGGTAGGAGACGAAGAGGTAGGAACAAGCTCACCCCAGTGTTCGAACCTTTGGGTCCCCGGAGCCCGACTTCTGACATTTGGCGCGCCAGGTAGGGGTGCGCTACTGTTCTTCCGCTCCGCCCTCCGTTCCACCAGCCTCATGGCCGATGCACGCTGCAAGCGCGCCGTGCCCAGGGCTGGCTGCGTGGCTCAGATGGAGCCGGTGGCCCGCGGCAATCGCCGCCGCCCTGACGCCGAGGCTGCTGCCGCCACCGACCCCGCTGCCCGCGAGCAACACGACTCCTCGCTGCACACCTCCGTGTAGGCGAATGGCCACACCGCCACGACCTCCTCCCTCACCCATCGTGGGCCGCCAAACCCGCAGGCTGCGCTGCTCATGGCGCGCGAGCTGCTCCGCTACCGTCCAGCTGACGCCGGTTACGATGCCTGGCTTGGTCGCTTCACCGAGCTCATCAACGCTGCCGGGCAAGCTCCGGCGCCTTCCCACTCGCTCTGCCCTCCGCCGTCTCACGCTGGGGACCTGGCACACGGCGCTCCCCTGCCGCCTCCTCTGCGCGACGAGCATGGCGGGCCCCAGCGCAACGTGCGGGCACATGAGCCATCCCGTGGCGCGTCCTCGCCGGCCCGAGACGAGGCCAGCTGCCAGATAATCTGACGCGCGCCCCCTAATGCGCGAGTGCTCCTCGAGCGGCAGCGCCAGCGCCAGGACAAGGCCGTTCAGGAGGTTGCGGCGGCAGGGCGTCAAAACCGCGCTGCCCTCGCTAGCGGCGTTCCCTCAAGCGGTGTGGGCTGCCGTGCCTTCACTCGCGAGCTGCGTCGCGTGGTGTGGCCCGCGAAGTTCAAGCCTGATCTGCCTCCACGCCACGATGGCACCCCCAACCCTACGGAGTTCCTTCAGCTCTATGCGCTAAGCGTCGAGGCAGCGAACGGCGACGACAAGGTCATGGCGAACTGGTTTCCCATGGCCCTCAAGGACGGCCCGCGCTCCTGGCTCATGAACCTCCCCGAGGCGTCCATCTCATCGTGGGCCGAGCTCTACAGCCAGTTCATCACCAACTTCAAGGGCATGCAAGACCGCTCCCTCACCATCAATGACCCACGGCACGTACGGCAGCGCCCAGACGAGACCCTCCGCAAGTACATCCAGCGCTTCAGCCAAGTACGCAACAAGATACCACGCGCCTCCGACGGGGCCGTCATCTCAGCCTTCTCTACCGACGTCATGGATGTCAAGATGCGCGAGAAGCTCGCCATCAACAACGAGCTTGACTCGGTGCTTGAGTTGTTTGACCTCGCCGACAAGTGCGCCAAGGTTGAGGAGGGCCGCCTCTTCATCCACAACGATCCCGATGCGGCGCTCGAGGCTGCCAAGGCCAAGAGCAAGGACGCCAAGCGCAAGGGACCTGCCGTGCTGGCGGCGGAGCCCGAGCAGAAGTGCGGCCGCGACCGCGACGAGCCCAGGAAAGATAGCCGGCCACTCTGCGCCTATCACAACGTGCGCTCCCACAGCACCGAAGACTGCCAGGAGCTCAAGCTGCTCCGTGACGAGCGTCAGGGCCGCCGAGACGATCGCAATGGCCGCGGCACCGGTCGCGGGGGTGGCAGCGGCAACGGCAACTTCCACCAGGGCTGGCACGACCAGCCTCGTGAGGCGAATCCTCAGGCCAATGCCGCTCTCTCGCCGCTACCACCGCTACCCTGAAGGAACGACATCAACCAGCCTGATTAGGGTGCTGGGGGCTACCAGGAGCCTCGCGCGGTTGCCTGCATCCTTGGCGGGGCTCAGGCCCCTGTGTCCAACCACCACTTCAAGTAGCTCTCTCACCAGGTGAATGCCGCCCTCCTGAGGCCTAAGGCCACGCGGCCCCTCAAGTGGTCGCAATACGCCATCACCTTCGACTCCAAGGACCACCCCAAGTCCACGGCCTCCGCAGGCGCACTCCCCATATTGTGCACTCCCACCATCAGCAACGTCGCGGTCACCAAGACCCTCATCGACGGAGGCGCCGGCCTCAACGTGATCTCCATCGAGACCTTCGAGACGCTCCAAGTGCCCTACGACCAGCTGATGCCGACCAGGCCCTTCTCCGGAGTGACCGATGGCTCCACCATCCCTCTGGGGCAAGTGCGCCTCCCCGTCACCTTTGGCACCCGCAAGAACTACCACACCGAGCTCATCGACTTCGACGTGGCGCACATCGGTCTGCCTTACAACGCCATCTTGGGCTACCCAGCTCTCATCAAGTTCATGGCGGCGACCCACCATGCCTACAACGTCCTCAGGATGCCAGGCTACAGCGGCATCATCACCGTCACCTGCGACAAGAAGGATGCGATCTGCTCCCTGGAGCATGCCTACAAGGCTGCCGCCACTACGCATCCGGCTGACGAGGACGCGGCCGAGCCTCCTGAGGCCGCGCCCGCGAAGATGAAGCAGTTGTTCTCTTAGGACCGCGCCGAGATGAAGAAGGTGTCGATGGACGGCAGCGGCTCCGGCCCCGCCTTCACCATCGGCGCTGGCCTTCCTCCTGCATAGGAAAGTGCGCTTGTCACCTTCCTTCGGGCAAACTCGGATGTTTTCGCCTGGAAAGCATCTGACTTGTACGGTGTGCCGAGGGAGGTGATTGAGCACCACTTAGCGGTGTGCCCCAATGCACGCCCCGTCAAGCAAAAAGCGTGGCGCCAGGCACCAGAGAAGCAAGATTTGATCATCAAGGAAGTTCAGAAGCTCCAGGAAGCTGGGGTCATTCGTGAAATGCACCATCCCGAATGGCTCGCTAACCCAGTCATCGTCCCCAAGAAAGGCGGCAAGGAGCGCATGTGCGTCGACTTCACCAGCCTCAACAAATTCTGCCCTCAGGACCCCTTCCTGCTGCCGCGAATCGGCCAGGGCGCTGGCCCCGCTGTTGGTGGCATGCGCATGCCCTTCGGCCTGAGGAATGCCGGCGCCTCCTTCCAGAGGCTGGGGCCCCTCGTGCCGGGGCCTCGTGAGGCCCCTGCTCCTCGCGAGCTCCCAGGGCCTCGTGAGCCCCCTGGCCCCGGAGGAGCAGTCTTCTTTGCCGTGCCTCGCCAGGCGGTCTGACGACTCCCCAGCGTGTTCCTGCCGAGCGCGTCCGAGGCATCACCTCGCGCGGCCCACATCCCGTCTCACCGCGCCTTCCGCACCTTCGCTCCCGGAACCCTTCCGCCAAGGTGATGTGGTTTAACGCGGCTGAGGGCACCCCACGGGCTGCACCAACCTCAAGCTGATCCGCGCCAGACACGGTAGCCTCGCCCCTCTCCTTTTTGGTTGTGTAATGGATTTTGCTGATTTCGCCCTGATGAGTTATGTTGCGTACTTAATTGCGTGTTAAGTACGATGCCGTCCCGAAAGCGCCACGCGCTCGCGACCCCTCCCGTGACCGATTCCGTGAGCGGGGGCTAGGCATGGCGCCTGTGCTCGGGTCCGTCCCTGCAGCGCTGCCAAATCCAAGCGATTGAGCTCTTGCTCGCGGGCCTACTCCCGTGCACGTCACCTCACCAAGGTCCTTGCTACCTTATCTCCTCACGCAACGGCCACGGGCGAGCTAGCGAGCGCGTGTCGCTCCCCCCATTGTGAAATTCGTCGACATGCAGTGTCTCAGGAAACAAGCCACACGGGGACCTCGCGGGCGTCCTCTCGCGAGCCGACCTACGGTGGTCGCCTAATCAAAGGACCTCGCGAGACGAAGATACTTCGAAGGCCGAGCCTCGTGAGCACGCCTCGTGAGCCGCATGAGCTCCTCATGAGCTGTGGCTCGTCCGACACCGCTCTCCGCCAAAAGCTAAGTCTAACTACCTCACGAGATGCCCTTGCCGTCGCTCAAGCTCTCTCCCTTCGTGATCTCGTTGAGCGCTAGCGTTTTTTCTTCTGCGTGAGCCACTTGCACGCCAAAGGGGGGCTCCCTGAGCATAGCGCCTCAGGAGCCCTCACTAGCTCCTAGTGCCCCTCACCTCCTGGCCTTGTCCCAGCATCGCGACCAAACATACCAGCGATGGCTGAGGCCCGCTCGGGGGCTAGGTCCTGATGGCGTAGAGCGCTGAGGCGAACAAGGAAAAAAACAACCTCATGAGAGGACTTCGGGAGGGAATGCATACACCCCAAATCACAAAAGCATTAAGTTAAAACATAAAAGATATTGTTTTCACGCCCTTGTGGGGATACATCGATTCGGTGCAGGAGAATAAAAAGAAAGAAAGGGCCTAGGCGGGACACCGTCACCCCCAAGACTCCAGCACGGACGCCGCGTGCGTCTCTGAGAAGGTGCTGCAGGGAAGTGCGGCTCCGTCACCGTGCGCACGGTGCCCGCCCCCAGGGGTTCTGGAATAGTCGCTGCGCGCGCCTAGTCAGAGTCCTCATCCTCGCTCTTAACGCGGGGGGAGCTGTCGTCGCTTCCGCTTCCGCTGGAGGGGGTGGCACCGCTGCCGCTGTCGTCCTCGCTGGAGGAGCCACTGTAGTTGCCGTCCTCGCTCTCCGCGCAGCACTCCAGACGGCTATCGGAGATCCCGAAGATCTTCACGAAGAGCGTGGTGGCCCCATCGTACTTGAATTGGAGGACATGCCCCCAGTTCAGGCCGCGGGCGAGGGTGAAGGACTTCCACCCCTGCTTCAAGAACATGAAGCCCGAAGGGGTGAACTCCGTCGCCACCCAGGAGGGGCCGTTGCAGCAGCCGTCGGCCTGCACCCACAAGCCCAAGGGTGCGCGGTCCGCCATTGCCTCCACGAAGGAGTCCGGGAGCCGGATCCAGGTGCAGGGGCTGCGGTGCATGTTCACTATGAACTCGTGCGCCGCCTCCGCCGAATGGCTCCCCGCCTGGGACGGTAGCGCGGCCGCCCTGCCACGGCCACCTCGGCCGCGTGTGCTTCGCCCTCCGCGCCCACGGGTGGCGCCCCTTCCACGGCCGCCGGGCCCGGCACCGGCAGCCCCCGGGGAGCGCCCGCGCCCCCGGGGCGGAACCTTGGATGCGGCAGCGGAAGCACGGCCATGCCCTCTTCCCCTCGCCATGTCTGCGGCAGCTCTGGTAAGGCAAGGCGGGGAAGATTGGAGGAAGAAGAAGACGGGTGGAGGACTTCGACTCTTCCCCCCCTCTTTATGCTCGGCGCGGGGCTCTTCTCGTCGCTCCGCCTTCTCTGGTGTCGGGAATTGAAGCAGCAGCAATGTGCGAAGGAAGGCAATGATGGCCTCGCGTCACGCAGCAGGTTTTATGTCAGCGCGGGCGGTTACCTAGGCATCGTGGGAGAAGTGGGGGCGTTCCCCGTCACATCATGCGCCACGCGTCGTGCCTGGCCCGCATGCGGTTAGGGCCCATGCCGTTTCGCCCCCTAGTAGGAGGGAACATGCACGCCGCGGGCCCGGGGGCTACTATCGGGCCCGTGGAACCCAGGGTATCCAAGCCCGTCTGCCTTTGGCCCAGGGCGCAATGCTAGCGTGGGCCCAACATGCCGTCTTCATCAAGCATCTCACCAAGACTCCTCATGAGGCCTTGCCCTCCTGAGGTCCCCTCCTCAGGGAGCGGGCGAGCAAGGCTCGACATCTTCACAAACGGCCTCGCGAGGCCCTCTCACGAGGTGGCCTCCTGAGGTGGCCTGCCGAGGTCTCCTCCCGAAGGCGCTCAAGATGAAGGCTGTTCGGTCCGGCAGCGCGGTCTTGTTCCCATCACGTGGGTGACGCGTGCGGCGACGAGTGGTGATAGAGGCCGTGCCAGCAGGCGCGGATGAAGAGGGTTTCCCTTTTTGTGCTAAGGGAGCAGGGCAAGCCGTCCACTTCCCAAAGCAACCCCAAAGGTTGCCCGATCAACGAAAGAAGACCAAGACGGTGGGCGCGCATGGCGGAGGTCATCACCGAGCCCACCGTAATGGGGCCCAAAGACTGAGCGAACAATTAACGGGCCCGATCTGGCGGTGGGCCGTAAATGGGCCATGTTTAAGCAGGTCGCGAGTGGGCCGACCCACTAGTACCTGAGTAAATCTTATGGGCCTTTGACAGGGCCAGCCTTTTAAACCTAAATGGGCCACTGTTGGGCCGTGCCACGTGTAACATTTCCATAGGCCCGTCTCGTCCATTGGAGGAATGACATCTGTCGTGACGCCGAGCTGACACGTGGTTCCTTCAGCCAATGAGAATTTTACACGTGGAAAATCCCCATTGGTCAGGGCTGTTAACGGGTTATCGGATCCAAAACCGGACCCGATAGCTTCACGGTAACCCGTTACGGTGGAAGCCACGTGTCGGTCACCCTTGACGAAAACACTTCCATGATGCGACATTTATCGTCATGGAAGTGGACACTTCCGTGATGATAATTTGAGTATTGTCATGGAACACTTCTACGACAGCACAGGTATGACTATCTTGATTCTGTCATAAAATCGTCACGGATGTACATGCATGACAGAAAACGTGACCTACTGTGACAAAGACGTATCATCACGAAAGTGTTTTTTTGTAGTGAGCGCCAAGAAGAAGCCTGCCGCGCCCGCGCCTGCCTAGGCCGTGCTAGCACCTCTCGAAGCCACGCCAGCGCCTCCCGAGGCAGCACCTTCGCCTACCGAAGGCCCTCCTCAGGAGGCCCCTGGCGAGCCGCCTCTCGAGCCCCCCGAAGAGCAAGCTACTGCTATCACGACTACGTGTCTCGTCGAGCACCCCGTCTACTTCGTCAGCACGGTGCTGCAGGGTGCGCGCGAGCGGTACCTCATGCAGCAGAAGCTCCTCCTCGCACTCCTCATCGCCTCCAGGAAGCTGCGCCACTACTTCCAGGGCCACCCCATCAAGGTGATCACGTCTTACCCGCTGGAGCAAGTCCAGCATAGCCCCAATGCCACTGGCCGTGTCACCGAATGGAACATCGAACTGCAGGCCTTCGAGCTGGAATTCCTCACCACAAGGACGATCAAGGGCGCAGCCTTGGCAGATTTCATGGCGGAATGGACAGATCCGCATCAAGAGGAGCCTCGCAAGGACGAATCCCTCAAGCCTGGGAAGGACACCCCTGGCGGCTGGACCATGCACTTCGTTGGTGCGTTCTCTCGGCAGGGCGCGGGGGCTGGCGTCGTGCTCATCTCGCCAGTAGGAGATAAGCTCTACTACACCGTGCAGCTCTGCTTCAAGCATGATGACAAGGTCGCCAACAACATCGCTTAATATGAGGGCCTCATCCCCGGCTCAAAGCCACCTTCGCTCTTGGCAGCAAGCGCATCATCATCAAGGGAGATTCGCAGCTCCTCATCAACTTCTCCAACAAGAGCTACGAGCCCAAGGACGAGCACATGGCCGCCTACCTAGAGGAGGTGCGCAGGCTCAAGAAGTGCTTCCTCGGCATGAAGCTCCAGCATGTCCCTCGCGGTAGCAAAAAGGAAGCAGATGACATCGCCAAGCGGGTGTCTTGCCGCGAGCCTCAAAGCCCTGGCGTCTTCGAGGAGAGGCTCCTAAGGCCATCAGCTGCACCGCCCGCCACAAGCGCCATGGAGCCTCATGAGGAACTCCCACCCGCACCTCCCACAGGCGCACCAGACTGCGGCCCACCTTCAGGCGCTCACCTACTGTTGGCGCTAGAGCCACAAGCTGATAGCTGGGCCCCCGAGTTCAAGGCTTCTCTAGAGGACGGCACCCTCCCGGAGAAAGACTCAGAGGTGGAGCGCGTGGCCCGCCAGGCCACATCCTACTGCCTGAGGGATGGCGATCTCTACCGCAGGCGCCCCAATGGAGTCGCGCTGTGATGCATCTCTGAGGGCGCGAGCTGCTTGCTGACATACATGGTGGAGACTGTGGCCATCACTCTTCATCACGCACTCTAGCCGGCAAGGTGTTCCGCAGCGGCTTCTACTGGCCCACATCGCTTCAAGACGCCACCGAGCTGGTCCAATCCTACGAAGCCTGCTAGTTCCACGCCAAGCAAATCCACCAGCCGGCACAAGGGATCCAGACCATCCCCTTCTCGTGGCCCTTCGCGGTCTGGGGGCTGGACATCCTGGGCCTGTTTCCGCGCGCAGCCGGCGGCTACCGCTATCTCTACGTCGCCATCGACAAGTTCACCAAGTGGGCGGAAGTGGAGCCCGTCCGCTCCATCCCGGCAGGGTCGGCCGCCAAGTTCATCAAGGGCCTCGTGTGCCGCTTCGGCGTCCTCAACCGCATCATCACTGACAATGGCTCACAGTTCACCAGCAGCCTCTTCAAGTCATACTGCACCAGCCTTGGCACGCAGATCTGCTATGCCTCTGTGGCGCACCCGTGAAGCAACGGCCAGGCCGAGCATGAAAACGCAGAGGTCCTTAAGGGCCTCAAGATACGAAGCTTCAAGAAAATACTCACAGCCTGCGGCAAAGGCTGGCTCGACGAACTCCTGTCCGTGCTATGGTCGATCCGCAGAACAGCGACCAAGCCTACCGGTGAAACACCCTTCTTCCTCGTCTATGGGGCGAAAGCGGTCCTTCCTACTGAGCTCAAGCACGGGTCCCCGCGGGTCCTCGCCTTCAACGAGGCTCACCAGGATGGCCTGCAGGAGGCTGATCTGCTCCTCCTCGAGGAGGCACGTCGCCGGGTCGCCATCCGCACAGTGATGTCTACTACGCAACTTTTATTCTTGTAGATGTTGTTGAGCCTCCAAGTGCAGAGTTTTGTAGGACAGTAGCAAATTTCCCTCAAGTGGATGACCTAAGGTTTATCAATTCGTGGGAGGCGTAGGATGAAGATGGTCTCTCTCAAACCACCCTGCAATCAAATACAAGAAATCTCTTGTGTCCCCAACACACCCAATACAATGGTAAATTGTATAGGTGCACTAGTTCGGCGAAGAGATGGTGATACAAGTGTAGTATGGATAGTAGATATAGGTTTTTGTAATCTGAAAATATAAAAACAGCAAGGTAGCAAGTGATAAAACGGAGCACAAATGGTATTGCAATGCTTAGAAACAAGGCCTAGGGTTCATACTTTCACTAGTGCAATCTCTCAACAATGCTAACATAATTGAATCATATAACAATCCCTCAACGTGCAATAAAGAATCACTCCAAAGTTCCTATTAGCGGAGAACATAAGATGAAATTGTTGTAGGGTACGAAACCACCTCAAAGTTATCCTTTCCGATCAATCTATTGAGCCATCCCTATAAGTGTCACAAACAGCCCTAGAGTTCGTACTAAAATAACACCATATGATACGCATCAACCAACTCTAATGTCACCTAGATACTCCAATGTCACCACAAGTATCCGTGAGTTGATTATTAGATATGCATTAAACAACTTCAAATTCATAATATTCAATCCACACAAAGAACTTCAAAGAGTACTCCAAAGTTTCTTATCGGAGAAAAGATAATGAAAACGTGCAACCAACACCTATGCCTAGATCACCCCAAGGTCACGAGAATCCGCGAGTTGATTACCAAAACATACATCAAGTGAATCAATAGAATACCCCATTGTCACCACGGGTATCCACATGCAAGACATACATCAAGTGTTCTCAAATTTGAAATATTCAATCTGACAATAACGAAATCTCAAAGGGAAAGACTCATTCCATCACAAGAAGATAGAGAGGGAAGAAACACCATATGATCCAACTATATTAACAAAGCTCGCGATACATAAAGATCGTGCCAAATCAAGAACACGAGAGAGAGAGAGAGAGAGATCAAACACATAGCTACTGTTACATACCCTCAGCCCCGAGGGTGAACTACTCCCTCCTCATCATGGAGACCGCCGGGATGATGAAGATGGCCTCCGGTGATGATTTCCCCCTCCGACAGAGTGCCGGAATAGGGCTCCGGATAAGTTCGCTTCAGAACAGAGGCTTGTGGTGGCGGCGTCGAAGTTCTAGGTTTCTCTCTGGGGTTTTTGGTATTTATAGGAATTTTTGGCATTGGTTTCACGTCAAGGGGGCCCACGAGGGAGCGACAAGCTCGCTAGGCCCTCCCTACCCCCCAGGGCGCGCCTAGCAGGCTTGTCGCTTCCTCGTGACTCTTCTGGTCCTTCCACGAAGCTTCGGGGTCTCTTATGTTCCAAAAAAAATCACCAAAAAGTTTCAGCCAATTCCGAGAACTTTTATTTCTGCACAAAAAACAACACCACGGTAGTTCTGCTGAAAACAACGTCAGTCCAGGTTAGTTCTAATCAAATCATACCAAAACCATATAAAAACATGGCATGAATACTTCATAAATTATAGATATGTTGGAGACGTATCACACCGCCCGGTATCAGCAGGCGCTGCGTCACTACCACAGCCGCAACATACGCCCCCGCACCCTTGAAGCTGGCGATCTTGTCCTGCGAAGGATCCTCTCCAGGGAAGGACTCCACAAGCTCTCTCCCATGTGGGAAGGCCCAGTCAGGGTCATGCATGTTTCCCGGCCTGGCGCAGCATGGCTGGAGACGGAGGAGGGTGTTCCGGTACCAAACACATGGAACATCCAACACCCCCGCAAGTTCTACCCGTGACCTCATGGGCACGAACGAAGTGGAGCTGTTCACGCTCCAAAGCCTCTCTTTGCGGTGCTTGCTGAGGCTGCGAGAGCTCCCGCCCACAACCTAGTGGGGCCCCATGCTCAGACATGGCAGACTATTTAGTTGAGGGCGCCGCTTAGCCACTACAACCTCATGCTGCTCTGTGCAAATCACGGCAGCCTTACCTTTTTGGTTGTGTAATGAACCCCTTTTTATGCAGCAGTAAAGTTTTATTTCCTAAGTTTTATGTGTGCTCCGTATGCAATTCGATTCAGGAGTTGTGCGCGCTCGCGACTTCCCTCCTACGTATCATGCGAACGGGGACTGGACACGGTGCCTGTGCTTGGGTCAGTCCTAGCAGCGCCGCTAAACCCAAGTGACTGAGCTCTGGCTCGCGGGCCTGCTCCCGTGCACGTCACCTCACCAAGGTCCTTGGTGCTTTGTCTCCTCGCGTGACACCCATGAGTGAACTAGCAAGCGCGCACCGCTCCACTACTTGTAAAACTTGTTGGAATGTGGTTGTCATAGAAGCAGGGCGCGCGAAAGGCCTCACGAGCATTGCCTCGCAAAGCGGCCCATGGCGCGTCGCCTCTTCAAGAAACCCATAGGAAGCCTCACGAGCGCTGCCTCGCGAGGCAGCCTGTAGCGCCCATCTCCACCAAGTGCCAGCGGGAGGCCTCATGAGCGAGCGCCTCGCGAGGCGCACCCCGCAAGCTACGGCACACCAAGCCTCACGCTTCGTGAAAAAGCTAAGTCTAAACGCCTCGCGAGCTTCCCTCAGCGCCTCTCAAGCTCTCTCTCTCCCTTGCAACCTCGTTGAGCGCTAGTGTTTTTCCTTTGCGCGAGCTGCTTGCACGTCAAAGGGGCGCTTCCTGAGCATCGCGCCTCAGGAGCCCTTACCACCTTGCGGAGCCCTACACCCTCTGGTCTTGTCTAGGCACACGTCCAAACATACCAGCGACGGTGGTAGCATGCTCGGGGGCTAGGTCCTAGCGACGTTGAGCATGAAAGCATGTAAAAAGGAAAAACGGGCCTCACGAGGATGCCTCATGAGGAGCATAAATTGCAGCAAAGCATTAAGTAATTAACTTAATCACAAAAGCCATGTCTTCACGCCCCCACGGGGCTACATCTACTCTGATACAGGACAAGAGAAAAGGAAAGAGGAGGGGGCCCTAAGCGGATGAAGCGCCGTCGCCGCCATCATCGTCTCTGCCGCCGCCCTTGCCAAAGCTCTCGCTACCGTGGGAGAACTTCTGGACCAAGGCCTCCACGTGCTCCCACACCTCCTTCTCGAGCCCGTCACCCTGTCAAAGTCGAAGGTGGTGTCGGCATGGAAGAGGTTGCTGAAGACCCGCGTCGCCGCATGGCTCAGGAGGTCGCGGCACTCCTCCTCGATGATGCCGTCCATCCGTGCAGCTCCGTCCTCCACCTTCTTCACGAGCTTGGTGAAGAAGTCCAGGTAGCCGGCGTCGTCATCCTCAAGGGGGTCCTCGAGCCTCTCGATGGCGAAGCTGGAGAGGGCAGCATGAGCACGATGCGCAAGCTCACGGAACATCTTCGCGCGCTCATGCTGCCGCCCCCACGCCCGGTACGCCTCGTCCTTGGCCTTCTCGACAACGTCAGAGACATCGCCCACCTGCACCTGCAGGGATGCCAGTTAACCCTTGGCGTCCGCCTTGGCCTTCAGCGCGAGCCGCCGGGCGGCCTCCACCTCCTGCACCTACTTCTTGAGGCGGGAGATCTCGTCCTTGAGCTCGCCCCGCTTCTTGGTGAAGCGATCCTCCTAAAGCTTCCGCTTCTTGCTATAATCCTTGGCGAGCGCTTCGCGCTCGTTCTTGGACTTGGCGTCAGCGTCCGCCTGGATCTTCTTCTCCTTCTCGGCCAGCTGGACGTTGGCCTTGGCGAGGCGTTTATCGTAGGAGGCTTGGGTAGCCACCACCTGGCAGTCCAGCGTCGCCAGGCGCTCGCGCTCGACCTCCTGCTCGGTCGCCGTCCTCGCGAGCTCCCGCTCCCGGATCTCGATGTCCCCCTCGCGGAGCGCTAGGGCCTCCTCGCGCTTGGTGAGCTCGCCCTCGCGGGAGGCAAGCCGCCCCTCTCGAGCCACGATGGCATCCTCCCACGCCTGGAGCCATTGCTCCCTGGCGGCGGCCTGCTCCTGGAGTACCTTCATGTGGGCTTCCACCGCCTCGCGACGCCTGTTGGCCTCCTCAGCGTCCCTAATGGCGCTCTCAAAGATCTACTTGGTGTCTTGGGCGGCCTTCTCACGCCGCTCCCGCGTAGCGGCCTCCTGCCTGCGGCCTAGCTTGAGGGCGACATTGAGCTGTCGCCACCCCTCTGCGAGGCGCAGGTGCTCGTCGGCGAGGCGCGCCTCCTCCGCCCTGGCACCCTGCAAGGCACCGTGCTTGAGCACGACGCTCTTGCTCACCAGCTGCTGGACCCAGCCGGTGTGCGCGTCGGTGCCGCCCTCCACCATCATGACCTGCGAGGGCCCGGCATCAGGCCCCCTCCGGGCTTCCTCGCCACACTCCCTGTGGGGCCGCGTCCTCCGTTGAGAGCAGGGGGCTCCCCGTGGCCTCCTCCTTCGCCTGCCGTGCTGGCGCATGCCACGGGCTCGACGCGCCCGCATCTAGAGTCTGGTGCACGGGCGATCGTCGGGGGATCGCCGTATCCCCCCGGGGGCATTGGCCTCCTTGGCGGGTGTGGAACCCTCTGGAAGGGTTGGCTCTTCAGCCTCCTCCATCGCCGCGTCCCCTCCCTCGCCAGGCGCCTTTGGCAGCATGGCCCCTCCTCCGAAGGCCTCCTCCCGAGGCTCACTCTCCTCAGCTGCGGGAGGCAGGTTCTCGCGCGGCTCGGGAAGAGCCGCGTGCTCCCTTTCCACCTCCACGCGCCCCGTTCCAGTCTCAGGGCGGTGGGTGGCCTCCTCATGCCCCGCGGCGCCCGTGGTGGACGCCGAGGCCCCCTTCGAGTCGGGGGTCTTCCTCTTCTTCTTTGTGGGCTCCCTGCATGGCGCGAGGGCTCAGCCCCGGACCTCGGGAGGCAGAAAACAAGACTTAAGTAAGGAAAAAGAGAACAAGGCGCAAAGACTCACTCATCATTGGGAACCCAATGTCTCTTCCTCAGCTTCAGCGGCGGGCGGCTGCCGCTGTTGCTCCCGCAAGGCCCGCTCGCACTCCCTCCGAAGGGCTCGATGCGGGGCCTGCCGGGGTCCTCTTCTACCGGGCCGGTGCCGGTCTTCTTCGCGAGGGGCTCCGCGGCCTCGCCGCCGGCGCCAGTCTTCTCCGCGCGGGGCCCACCGGCCTCCGTGCTGGTGCTTCCTTCACTCCCCGTCCTCGCGGGCCGGGAGGGCATGACCACGAACCGGTCGTCGTCGTCGCCGTCGTCGCTGAGCTCGGCCAGTAGCTGGTGGCGAGTTTGCGGGACCGCCCCACCATCGCTCTCCTCCTCGGCGCTTGCCGGGGCCTCGGCGTCGTTGCGGCTGCCTGAGCCGAGCACCAACACAAGGGGGTTGTCGCGAGGCCCCTCATGGCCTTCAAGGACCACGCCCCACTGGTCGAACCGCGGCATCTCGTTGATGATCTCGTCCCAGTTGGTGAAGCGGTACAGAGGATACGCGGCCTCGGGCACGTTCCCCACCTCGTCGGCAAACAGGATCTTCATGGCGTCCTCCAACACCAGCACGGTGAGGTTGTCGACGCTCAGCCTCATCCGGTCTTGGGCGCCGGTGCAAGTCCACACCGGGCGCGAGCGCTACTGGAGGGGGGCAATGCGCGGGTGCATGAATTCCCTGGCGACCATCGCCCCCGTGAGCTTCACGGCCCTCAGCTCCCTCATCGTCTCCACGAGCGGCTCCAGCCTATCGTCGGAGAGCTTCGTGTGTTCCCATCCAGAGCTCTTCATGGCGAGGGCTGCAGGCATCAGCAGGAGGGGGCTGAACTGCCCCACGTCCATGTAGATCCAGCGCACCTGGTAGCGTTCCACCTTCTTCGTGATCTTCATGGGGATGATGCTGTCGGCCATCTCATCGGCCATGCGGAAAGAGACGCATCCAGAGCGCTGGTTCCCCGCGGACACCCGCAGGCTATAGAAGGTGCGGAAGAGGGCCACGGAGGGCATCACACCCAGGAAGCCCTCGCAGAGGTAGGCGAAGATGGCAAGGAGGAGGAATGAGTTGGGCTGAAGGTGGAGAGCATGGATCTGATAGTGGGCGAGGATGGTGCAGAAGAAATCGGAGAAGGGAGGTACCAGGCCAGCTAAGACGGAGTGAAGGAAGAAGGGGATGGTCGTCACCTCCAGGTCACCGGTCGCACGCGAGGCCGGCCAGATCTTCATCGCCTTCCACTCATTGTGGTCGCAAGCGGTCATGGGGCGCACCTTGTCGAGCCTCTCCTCGTTAAGGATGATGGATCGCAGCAGGGCTGGCTCCAAGTCCGCCGGAGTCGCGACCGCAGCCGTCGCCTTGACTTTCTTGCTGGCGAGAGCCATGGATGTGAGGAAACTTGTGAGCAAGAGAAGGAGGTTGCAAGGAGCACTGCGCAAGGGAGGCGAGTGGAGCAGAAGGAAGGCAATGAAGATGTCGCGCCCCGCGCGGGTCAGTTTTATGGCAGAGCGGGCGGTTACCCAGGAGTAGTGGGGGAAGTGGGGGCGTCCCACGTTCCATCGTGCGCCACGCATCCCTGCCTGGGCCCGATAGTCTACTTAGGCCCCACGCCATTTCGTTCCCAACGGGCGGAAACATGCGCGTCGCGGGACCGGGGGCTACTGTCAGCCCAGTGGGAACCAGGGTACCATGGGCCGTCTACCTGCGGCCCACGAAGTGACACCTGGCGATGAGCTCAGGAGGCAGCCCAGCCATTGGCGCCACGAAGCAAGACACCTCGCGAGGCTCCAGCCTCACGAGGGCCCTCTCCACAAGGGGAGGCGCTACCGAAGACAACCTTCCACGGCGGGTCCGTGAGGCCCTCCGCTCGGGGGAGCCGCGTGACGCCAGCCGCGCGGCTGCGTGCCCACCACGTGGGTGACGTGCTTGCACAAGACGACAGCGACGGGGGCCTTTGCAGCAGGCGCGGTCAGTGGAAGTTTCCTCTTTGGTGATAAGGGAGCCGTTGTAGCTGCCTCCCCCAAAGCAAGTCCCAAAGTTTGCCACTTTGGTGTATGAAGACCCCGATGACGAGGCGCACCAGGGCGGATGTCATCGCCGAGCCCACCAGCGCGTCATGGATGGCTTCTTTGCAGATGAAGACCGCTTTTGTCAGGATAAGACTGAGCGCCTGTCCCCCTTTAAACTGTCGTTGTGTGGCAACCCTTCCCGCCAATATTTTCGGAGGAAGAGGACCAAGGCAGCTACAAAAGGGGCATCGCTGCCACCTTAGAAGGGGTCGACCAATTCCTCCTTCTTCGACCATGTACATAGGAGCACTTGCACCATAGCAATCCCAACCAAGCAGGAGTAGGGTTTTACACCGCTCGGTGGCCCGAACCTGGGTAGCTGCTTGTGTCCCTATCGCGCTTTGCATTTGTGTGCGCTCTCGTCGTGCTCCGCTCGCCGTAGCGTCGCCACGGTCACCGTCTAGTCGATAGGTAGTGAGCAGGCCCCCAGTGTTCGAACCAGGGTCCCCGGAGCCCCACTTCCGACAGTCGGCTTACCCGATCACTTTTGATAAAAAAGGACCACCTGACCAGTATCCGTCATGGCGGGTCGGCGGCCCTAGTTCAGGACCCCATTGTCGATGGATTCCACCTAACCCGCGTCCTAATGGACGCGGAAGCAGTTTGAACCTGATCTATGCCGACATGGTCAGAAAAATGGGCATCGATTCATCACGAATCAAACCCAGCAGCACCACATTCAAGGGCGTCATACCCGGCATGGAGGCTCAATGCACCATCACCGTCACGCTAGAAGTAGTCCTCGGCTCGCCTGAAAACTTCTGAAGTGAGGACTTGATTTTCAACATCGTCCCCTTCCGTAGCGACTACCACGCGTTGCTCGATTGTACTGTGTTTTCCCGTTTTAATGTGGTGCCGCACTATGCTTACCTGAAGCTCAAAATGCCGGGGCCCCATGGCGTCATTACCATTAAAGGTAACACGGAGACCTCCCTCCGTACAGAGGAGCAGACAGTGGCCTTCGCGGCTGATTTCCAGGCGGCCGAGGAAGCTGCCCGACGTACAGCTCAGCAGGCTCTACTAAGCTCTTCAAAACGCGTACGTACGTCACCTCGGCCCCTGGCCAGACCTGCATCAATCCCAAATAGGGACGTGCGCTCCCTGGTTTCCTTCTCCTGGTAGCAGACTACGTACCTTGGGTACATAATTTTGCACTCGAAATTCCATGGGAGACCGAGGAGCATAAATTAAAAAGGGGTGTGCTATCTCGGAATACCCAAGCACCCACAACCTGGCTATCTATTAGGCAACATAAAGGCCAACCAGGGAATACATCTTGGCAGCATCAAGCAGCCACACTCCAGCACCATCCTCGTCAGGGGCCCCGCTTCTCGAACGCGTTCTGCGCAGTCAAGGCGGAGTAGCCGGTAGTGTTCACCAAACCTTGGATTAGACAAGGGATCACAGACGTGCAGCAGGGAAGACACGGGGAACAGTCCCCGCTTTTTAAAGCCCTGTACCAAGCACCTCTTCTTCTTTTTTTCTTACATACTCGCTGTATCTTGTAAGGTTCCTCCTTATATCAGCTCGGCATCTCTGGCTAGGCCTTATGAATGAAAGAACAGACCTTTTTCGGTCCCCGCACAAAATTATGTGTCATTTTTTTTGTTTTTGCCTCGTAGCAATGTGGATACCATGGGAAATATACAAATGAGTCTGGCTTTCGACTGGGGGCTTGGATATAAAATCAAGCCTATGTTCAAAGTCTGTATCTGTTCGGCGTCTCGGGTAATGCATTATTTGCATTGGTTTCGAATCATGATTTTGGTCAATGATTGGGTTACCTGGCTCCTGTGCTTGCCTCTTACGTTCTGATTCAGTCGGCTAGGAGTGCAAAGGGAGCACCACTGCGATTGTGCTTCCAGCTCGGCCTGGTTAAGCGCCTCAGTGGAGAAAGCCGAAAATTGACTGTCACGATAGGCGTAAACTGGTCGGCTATCCAAAGACAGTGTCAAACTAGAAATCGTTTGTGGTTACCCTATGGTAAACGAAGGTGTCGGTGTAAAAACCGGCTGACCTCGGGGTAGGGGGTCCCGAGCTATGGATCTCAGATCAATGGTAACAGGGACGAAGGAGACGGTGTTTACCCAGGTTCGGGCCCTCTCGAAGAGGTAATACCCTACGTCCTACTTTGATTATATTGATGATGAAGTATCGAGTACAAGCTTGATCTACCTCAAGATCGTCAGGAGAAGTCTAACCCTAGGGCTAGGTGGATGGTAATAGTGATTCCCTATCCTCTACAGGCTAAACCCGCTGGCTTATATACACGCCAGGTAGGGCATCTAGGGTTACATGTTGGTATCCAGGGATGCGTATGGAGGCGGCAGGAGATGTCTTGGGGTATACTCCAAGTCTTCGGCAGATGCAACCTTGATCACGTCGTGGCCTCCGGAGTCCATCTGAATGAAAACGAGGGCCTTCAGGCCCACCCCGAGGACTATGGGCCGACTAGGTTGGTACCCCCTAGTCCATGACACCGTCAGTAGCCCCTGAACTGGTCTTCTATGCCGAGGATGACCCCTTCGCCTTTAACAACCTCGGATCCGGAGTCCTTGGCTCGACAGACGAGCTCTTCCCTTTCTGTTGATACTTTTCTTTATTCATGGCCACCACAGACCACTCCTCAAGGGGGGGGGGTGGGTGGTATTCCTTGTTCGGAACCATACAAAAACACGATTCATATCCGAGGCCGCGGGATTACTTAGCCTCAAAAGCCTGCCACGTAGGTGTGAACAGTGTTTTCAGCCTGACAACTTTATCGAAGTGGCACCACCCACGACCAGGCGAGCAGTTACTGCTCACTAAAATCGTGGCCCGAGGCAATCCTTTTACTGTCATGTCCCATCGAAACGGAGATCGTGCCCACTTTTCAAGGGATATCATTAAGATTTTGTTTCTCCCTATATACATAACAACATCTTTTACCGGTAATGGCGATTTTAACGGCGCGGCTGGAGGGACTCTTGGCCTTTTCATCAGCCTACATAAGAGCGAGGGGGTAGTAGCAGAGAGAACACGCTCCCTTCCTTCCCTGCCTATCGCCTCTCAAGCTCCATCACCCAGATCCAATCCCAAGCTCTTCCCACTTCCTCAGCGCCTCTCCCCTCAACAATGGCGGAGAACAACCTCAAGGGGCACTGGGCCAGTTCCTTCATGACGAAGGGCACCATTTTGGAGTTGCGTAGCATGGGGTACATCCCAACGGAGGTCCGCACTCGCGCGCCGGCTCTGAAGCAGCGCATCCGTACTCCCGACGCCGGGGAGAGGGTCATCTTTGTCCCCCACCTTATCAGAGGTCTGGGGTTCCTGCTGCACCCTTTCGTGCGCGGGATCATGTTCTACTATGGGCTAGATTTTCACCATCTAGCCCCGAACTCAATCCTCCACCTCGCCTCCTTCATCACGGTCTGCGAGGCCTTCCTCTGCATCGAGCCGCACTTCGGGTTGTGGCTGAAGATTTTCGGCGTCAAGCTGAGGTCTAGCGACTCCGAGCTCTCTGAGTGCGGGGGTGTGATGATCAGCAAGAACCAGAGGGCGGTCTGGTTCAAAGGCACCTTCATAGAGACCGTTAAGGAGAGGCAGCACGAGTGGTTTTACATCACTGAGCCGCTCGCTGCTGGCCAGGCCGAGGTCGAGTTCTCAGCTGGTCCTTCGAAGAAGCTCGTGTCCTGGAAGAGGAAGGGCATGGACTGGGGGAACCCGGCGGAGGTGAAGGTGTTGATCCAGAAGATCGAGTTCTGGATAAACCAAAGGGACATCAAGCTTGTGGACGTGGTTAACGTCATGCTCCACCGCTGCGTCCTGCTGCTTCAGTCTCGGGCTACCTCGATGTGGGCGTACAAGCCCGAGGATGTGGTGCCTATCCACCACTTCTTCTGCTCCACACTGGCTGGGATGTAGAAGCTACTGTTCAAGCCGTCCAAGGACGGTTTCCCCAAGGCCGGGAGCAACTTCGGCTTCGAAGCCGCCCATGACACCCCCGAGGTAAATCTCAATACTTAGTTCTACACTCTGTGTTTCCTGGACCCTCACAAATTTTGGCTAACCAATCAAACATTTTGCAGAAGTGGATCCCCAAGGCATAGCGGATGCTGTGCCCGGTGCCGCAGCCCGAGGGGGAGAGGACTCCCCAGCTCATGGCCCTCTTAACCGAGGAGCCACATGTGGTGATCCCCAAGGAGTCCAAACCTCCAAGGGGTAGAGCGGGTCTCCGAGCTCGGGGGACCTCGGTCACCCGGTCCGAGGAGACCCATGCCTCCTCCACCCATGAGGACGAGGAGGGAGACGAGGGGGAAGGGAAATCTTCCCCTAAAGGGAAGAGGGCGGCGTTCGAGGGCGCCGAAGAGGAGGCGAGGCCGAAAGGCCCGAAGAGGCCGCGCAAGGCCTCCGCCGATCCAGTCCTGCCAGAGAAGCCCAGCTTCCCCGATGAGTCGGACGAGGATCTCCTCGCGCTGGGGAGGGAGAAACCAGCCCCCCGAAGGTACGCAATTACCACTCAATTTGGACTTCAAAAGCCTGTTCCTCTCATGAGACTCATAAGAGAATTTTTACCAGCTCGCCTGGGACTCGCCTCAGCGGTGATACTTCGGGCGATCTGCCCCATCGGACAGCGGGGAGCCGGAGCCCGCCAAGACTCCCTCGGCCTTTGAGGGGCTAGGAGAGGCGTCATCCGGTCCGGCCCTTCCAGTCAACACATCTGGGGCCAAGGTACCGGTTGTCATGACCGAGGTTGACACCTCGGCCGCACCAGGCTAAGGGGACCCGATCCCTGAGGTCCCCAAGGAAGGGTTGGGCCAGGCATCGGCCCAGCCCGATCAGTCTTCGGCGCCTGCGCCGCAGCCGGAGACCCTTGTCCCCAGCACCTCGGTGGTGGGTTCAGAGGTTGCTCCACCCCCGCCTACCGCCATGGGGCGGGTTAGCGTGGGGTGGCCCGAGGAGATGGAGGCACCCTTAACGGGCTCCTCCATCGTAGAGGAGCACCATGCCTTGATTGGCGCGGTGCTACAAGGCTTTCGGTCTGTGGAGGCCGGAATGCGCGAGGTCTTCAAGGGCCTCGTCAGGAGCTTCGAGGTACGCTTTTTATGTTGCCACTACAAATAATATTCGAGTTTACGATTGCTTGTAGTAGCGGGACCTTGTCCGAAGACACGTTGCCTATCCTATCGTCTGTTAGAGCGTATCCAGCCAGTAGCCCCTGAGCCCAAGGCTGGTTTTGAAAAACTGGCCTTGGGGTCGATGTTTGAGTATGTTTTAGGTGCTAATCCAGTAGCCCCCACGACTCTGGCCCTTCTTCAAAAAGGGCTGACCAGAGGACTGAAGTTAAAAAACAGGGACTAAGGCGTGGGTGTATGTTTTCAGGTATCGACCTCGGCTCTGAACTCCGCCTCCGAGGAGATGGCGGAGATGAACAGGAAACTGTAAAGGTCCGAGGAGGACCTCTATCTGATGAAAAAGCAGATCGAGCTGTCTCAAGGTAAACTTCAAGAAGTTGTGAGAGTGCCGATTTTACTTTGGAAAATGCACTTAAAAGATTTAATTCTGATGCCAAGCTGTTTTGCATGACAGCTGCTACGGCGGAGCTTGCGGTCCTTAAGGCCGAGCTGGCGAAAGCTCACCAGGAGGCCGAGCAGCAGAAGACTGCGGCCGCGAAGGCCGAAGAGGATCTGGCTGTCGAGAAGGTGGCCAGGGGGAAGGACCAAACGCGGGTCCTGGAGGTGGAGGAAACCCTGGAGGGTGTTTACAAAGAGCGCGACGCCCTTTAGGAGAAGGAAAAGGTGGCGAACACCGAGCTGGAGAAGCTGCGCCGGGCGCACGCTGAGGTCCAAACCTCGGCCCGTGCAGACCACGAGGTGCTTCAGCAAGTGAAGGAGATCACTACTAGTAAGCCATTTTTGCTTCAATGTGTTTTTGGCCACAAGGGGTTCGTCGAGCTCACCCAGCTATGGCGATCCACAGAGGCCTTCGCGGATCTTCTGAGGAGCGTGGCGGACGCAGGCCGCTATTAAGGTGCGCGGGAGGGCCATGCTATGGAGGGGGCATTCTGGCAACAATTCTAGGCGCCCTCGCATCCGGAACTGCTAAACAATCATATGAAGCAGTTGATGGAGCTCCTCCGCATGGCGAAGCCAACGCTTCAAGACCTCTACGCCAATCTTTGGCCCGCGGAGGCCCTGCCGACCAGTTTCTTCGGGTTTTTTGCTCGGCTGTTGGTGTGCTGGAAGTGATCTGCATGCCTGGAGGGGGATCAGCGGGCGTATGCCCGAGTGAGTATGCACTACCCGCGTGTTGAAGCGGCGGTCGTGGCCACCGGGCGCCCCGAAGGGAAGTCCCGGACCATGGAGCAGTATCTCGGCAAGGCGATGGAAGGGGCCCGGATCACCAAGGCCGAGTGTCCTAAGGACACTCTGTATTTTTAGATAGTACTTCGGTATGCCGAAGTGTAGTTGGATGTAAAAACTATCTTTTGTTTGCAATGAATGCGGCTTTATTTTCCGATATGTGATTGTATGTTTTTATTTTTTGACTCCTGTGTGACCGTGGTTAACTGAAAGTGATCAGTCGTCGGCTTCGACCCCTTTGTACAGTGTACAGCGGGTGTTTCTGTAACACCCCAAAAATTTAATTATGTTTTTATTAAGTAAAATTTGGCCAGAAATAAAATTTTGATTTATATTAGGTCTTCTAATAAATTGAGAGTCTCTTCTGTTTTCTGTTTTCCAAAACTCTTCCCTCCATATAGAAAATTTTGGAAAAAATATTGTGGGCTTTGGTAGTTTTCTTAAATCATTTCATTTATATTTTAAATAACAGTAGGAAATATTTTCATAATAAAATTTGCCCAAAATAATTCTTTTAATAGCATTTTCAAACTTTGAAATGCTCCTGTTGCACTAAAACTATTTCAAATAATTCTCCTAAAATTCCACAAAAATTATGAGGGTTCATCTGATGCTTGTAGATCACTTTTATGCAAAAACCCAACATGGTATTTTGAAAATTTTGAGCAAAACATCCTCCTTTCAATTCTGTCCCATTCTTAGGTTATAACTACAACCCTAATTTTCCTTGCTCCAACAATTCTGAAAATTTTCCACCTTATAGTCCTTCCAACCAAACCCTTAAGTCCAGGATCTCACCTCTATTTGCATCATTTAAGCCCACCAAATAATTCCCTGTAGTTTTTGTCCAGAACTGAATTTCTCTAAAACTTGCACTTACAAGTTATTCTCCTTGCCCAACCAGACCCACAATCCGCACTGTCATCTAAAGAGACATCTCCCTGCCAATTTTTAGACTCATCAAAGCCCCCTAGATAGCCATAGCATTCTGTCAAGCACCTTGTGTGCATGACAGAAATTTTGCCTCTTCCTAAACTGCATTGAACACTTGGTCATTTGGCCAAACTATCTTGTCCAACATCTGTAAAATCCAATTAGACACCACACCGCCAAAACTTAGCTCAATTAGATCCTTCTAGCTCCCCTGGCAATTCGCCGAACACATCGCGTGCGTGCCCAGAGCATGCACTGCACACCCAGAGCGCGCCTACTGCATGCCCGAGCGCCACGAGCCCCTGCCGCCTCGCTACTGCCTCCCCCTGCTCCTGCCCGCCTCAGCTAGCACCTACGGACCTCCCGCAGCCCGGTCGCAGCTTCCCCTGTCCGCTAGCGCCAGCGAGGCGCCGACCAGCCCAGACCAGAAGCACCGCCTGACGAGTTCCACCCCACCACGTCTCTGCCAGAACCACCTCGTGTAATTGCCAATGGCCCAAGCTCATCCGAAGCTCACCAAACTCCTCACCGAGCTCCACCGTCCACCACCGACCTCGCCACCGTCCACGCCTTGCAATCAATGGCGACTACCGCCATGGCCGTCCTCTGGAAGCGATGAACCGACCCTTCCGTGCTATATAAGAACCCCCTATCCTCCCCTCGATCATCATCACATTCCCTACTCCCTCTGTGAGCGTTCTAGAGCAATAAAATGACCGGAGATGGTTGTCTTCTTCGTCTCTGATAACCACGGCCGCCGCCACTGTCGCGTTGGTTCCGAAGCAACCACAGCCTCTCGCCCTCCAGTTCCTCCACCACTAGCTCACTCTTGACCCCACGAACCCAACTTCCCTCTCAATTTTGCTCAGGAGCCACCGTAGACGAAAGCCCCTTTCACCCGACGCCGCCGTCTGCTGGAGAAGCTCGCCGCCGGCGACTCCGTCCACCCCACCGACCGTGGCGGGTACCGGAAGGATCGTCTTGACTTCCTGAGCCTGATGGCGGGCTTAGCTTCCCGAGAGGCGCCGCCGTTCGCCGATGAGGGACGCCGGAGTTCCATCTCCGTTCGGCCAGAGGAAGAAGAGGGCGTGGCGACCCAGTCAAACCTGATAGTGGGGCCGTGGGGCCCACTGTCAGTGACCCTAGACCGCGCCGAGCCGTCTGTAAGTGGAGGCGTATTCCTGAGAGTACATCTTTCCCTTTTGAAAGCGCATTTTCAACTGAACCGTTTTCTTTTTAATTTTAATTTAAAAAACAGATTTTGACCACAACTTTGACTGCCTCTAACTTTTAAACCATAAGTCCAAATGAATTAATTCTTTTTCTGTCATTCTTTAAATTTCATCTAGTTTATTTTAGTATTTATTTCAAAATTGTCCAAACAACTTTTTTGTACTGTTTCAAGTTTATGTGGTAATTTCAATATTTTGAAAATAGGAAAATGGAGGGAAGATAAAATTTTCAAAGTTTTGGAGTCACCCAATCTTTCTACATGCTCAAGGCAAGCATCTTTAACACTTGATATGGTGAATGCATGGTTGATTGTTTGCAAGAATAATTGAATCATGATATGTTGAATTCAAATAAAATTTGCATATTGCTAGTTATACATGCATGATCCCTTGATAATATTTTATCTTCATTTAAACATGAAGTATGAGTGAGTATGGTTATTTTCACATGTCACATATGCCTATGTTGGTCCGGACTAATTTGCAGGAAAGAATCAGTCACGAGAAAAGTAACCGTGAGACTGAAATCTCGTTGTGACGAGAATGATCAGTGAGGGTATGTTGGGACATGCCAGGTGGTGACCATGTTGGGTCCTATCAAGGAAATATATTGTGCCAACCACTGCAGGAAAACTTAAACCTCCCGAGTTGACCGTAGATCGAGTCTTAGTCCGGTAACCCCCATACTTGTTTCGTGCTGCCACTTGTCCCTGCCACAGGTAGGGTACGGTTCAGTAAGTTGTTAACCCCTTTCATTGCACACACCATACAGAGAGGCCATGGTGAAAGATACCAGAGGCCTCTGGTAGGCATGTCACCTGGTCAGGGGCATGGGTGTTTCCGGCTGGGCCGAGAGGGGGGCACCCTTGTATTCCGCGCGTTATAAATTGTGATCCCATGCTATTCGAGACGGTGGTCTCCCTGTCTTAGAGTTTTTCAGGAGTGATGTCTTGGGTGATTCCGGGCATCAGAACAGTTAAGCTGGTGTGTGCTGGTCAGGTGTGTTTTCATCCCAAAGTCCGTAATTGGAATTAGTCAGCGTCTCGGTGTTGGCTAAAGAAATCCATTACTTGTGGGTAAAGAGTACACCCTATGCAGAGTTTTATAACCTATTCGAATAGCTGTGTCCGCGATAAGGACTACAGTCTGGATTGGTCAAGTGTCGGTCTTAGTGTCGGTCTTCGGAGGAAATAATTAAATTGATCGTGATTCACTTTTGAAGGATAATTATTGTCACTGCTGATGTTATCATGAATATTATTGTTAACCTAGATATTGCTATGGACTAACCCTTTTCTCTTATATGTAACCCTGAGTATCTCTTGGGATGGTTGTGCCACTTGGATACTCATTTCTGTTCAGTATCTCTTGGGATGGTTGTGCCACCTGGATACTCATTTCTATTTTTTCTGAGTATCTCTTGGGATGGTTATGCCACCTGGATACTCATTTCTATTTTTTCTGAGTATCTCTTGGGATGGTTATGCCACCTGGATACTCATTTCTATTTTTTTGAGTATCTCTTGGCATGGTTGTGCAACCTGGATACTCATTTCTTTTCAAGACCTCTCAAGGCGTCGCATTCAGACACCCTTTTGGCATTTCTTTTCAAGACCTCTCGAGGCATCACATTCAGACACCCGTTTGGCATTTCTTTTCAAGACCTCTCGAGGCGTCACATTCAGACACCCATTTGGCATTTCTCTTCAAGATCTCTCGAGGCGTCGCATTCAGACACCCGTTTGGCATTTTTCTTGGGGATCCTCGGGTGGTCTAACGCCCGATGTTACATTTTATTTCTTTTGGAATTCACCGGACGGTTCTACCGCCTAGAACCCGGCTTTATAATTTTGATGACACCATGAATATTATCTTTTGCTAATATCAGATGACTAATCTTTATTTACCAGCATAATTATACTAATCCACATGATTGCATTAAACTCTTACCATGGCTGAATATTGTTAAATATGTTTAAAGTTAATTGCATGCATTCTGCCTGCTTTTATTATATCTTTTGTTCATAATGTTTGCAAGTACATTCAAACGTACTCACTGGCTTGTCCCTGGCTATTGTCTTGGCCAAATCACGATTAGGACAAGAGTACTACGAAGGCACACCCCGCAACCTAGGAATCGGAGATAGCAACCACGCAGGATAGGAGTTATCCAGGTTAGCTGTTCTTGTGGGATTGGAGCCCCACCAGAGATGGAGATCCGCTACCCGCTTCTGCCATCTACTGTTAGAAATCATTGTTGTATCATTAGACCTTTATGGTCTTGTTTCTAATTCTTATAATTGCTTGGTAATCTGTAACAAGGACGTGTCCACCAGTAACAATGATCTTGGGGCTGGTGACGACACGAGGGGGTTAATTTCTGGGATATTGTGTCCCGGAGATCCGGCCCCGACAGTTTCCGAGGCACTCATGACCCTTAGCCGACGTCTCGATTCCCGAAGGTGGTCCATGCTTGTGGAAACAAGGCAATCAGACTATAGTGGTTTTATAACTTTCACCTAGTCGTAGGAGGTTGACTGTGGGGGCTGATGACGAGCCCCCGGTCCATGAAGTGGTTTGGCTAAATGGTCGGGGTCTATGCCGCTAACCACTTTGGCTGATTTAATAAGAAGCCCTTCGTTTAACACAGGTAACCTGCAAAGGTACATTTTTGGACGCTGTCTTCGGATGGCCGACCAGTTTACGCTTACCAGGACAGTCAGTTTTCAGCTTTATCCACTGAGGCGATTTGCCATTCAAGTTGGCATTGCAATCGCAGTGGTTCTCCCATTACACCCTTAGCCGAATGGATCGGAAACGTAAGGGGTAAGCATAGGAGCCGGGCAACGCAACTATTGACCAAAATCGAGGTTCGAAACTGATTCATATAATGCAACATCCAAGACACCGAATAGATACTTCGGACTTGTAGGGGGGCGTGAGATTAAAAGCAAAGCCCATGGTAATTTTAAATAACAGTTGTATTGTGGATGTATGCTTTTGGCTCAAAGGCACCAAACATAAGGAAATGCGCAATGGCCTCGATGGGTGCACTTTCTTTATTTCATGTGGTCCAGCCGTACATGCCGAGCTTTGACAAAAGAAACTTGTGGAAGATACAACAGAAAAAAGGAAAAGTAAAGGAGTAAGAACAGGTCGGACGTGTTAATGGGTTTATTTGCCCAAGCCCGTCGCTATTGCACGTCTGCATCTTTGTGCTGTTGGCCAGCTTTTCTTCGTTGTGAGCGAAGTAGGTATGGGCTGTCCACGACCTCGGCCGTTTGTTTGCTTGATGCTTTCGTCGGTCGAGTCCTTTTAAAAGGTGTGCGACTGCCACTTGGATGGTTTAAGCCATGTGGACATGCTACTTCTGCCTGGGCCTTTTAGAGCGCCCTGCTGGTATGCAAGTCCGAAGTGCGTTGCTCTTCAGTTGAGCTGATAATAACGCATCCTTTGCCTCGGCTCCTCGGCCGCCCATGGAATTTTCAGTGCAAAGTTGTGCACTCTGGGGACGTAATGCCCTTCCAAGGGGAGGCGAACGAGGAGCCCGTGCCCATATTTTGGGGGCATGGTTGTCTGACCGAGGTCGGCCCGCGTAGCCTGTGTGCGCTTCGAGGAGCTGGGCATGTGACGCGCTGCCTCCTCGGTTGCCTGTACCTCGACTGCGAAAGCCACCGTCTGTTCCTCTGTTCGGAGGGAGCGTTCGGTGTTACCATTGACTGTAATAACACCGTTTGGTCCTGGCATTTTAATCTTTAAGTATGCTTAATGCAGGACTGCGTTAAAGCGGGCGAACGCAGTGCGCCCAAGCAGCGCGTGGTATCCGCTCCGAAAAGGGACGATATCAAAGATTAACTCTTCGCTCCGGAAGTTCTCGGGCGATCCGAAGACCACCTCCAGTGTTACTGTTCCCGTGCAGCGAGCCTCGATGCCTTGTATGACACCTTTGAAGGTGGTGGTGCTGGGTTTGATCCTGGATGAGTCTATGCCCATTTTTCTGATCGTATCCGCCTAGATTAAATTGAGGCTACTGCCTCCATCCATGAGGACGCGCGTCAGATGGAATCCATCAACGATCGGATCCAGGACCAAAGCCGCCGATCCGCCATGTCGGATGCTGGTTGGGTGATCATGTTTGTCGAATGTGATCGGGTAAGCTGACCACGGGTTGAACTTCGGGGCAACATGCTCTAGGGCGTAAATGTCCCAAAGTGCTTGTTTCCTCTCCTTTTTAGGGATGTGGGTTGCGTAAATCATGTTTACGTCCTTCACCTTGGGAGGGAACTGTTTCTGGTTTCCATTGTTGGATCGCCGAGGTTCATCCTCGTCCTCGCTACGAGGTTGAGCTTTATTTTGGCCCTCCATTGCTATCTTGCCGGCCTGCTTGAAAACCCAGCAGTTCTGGTTTGTGTGGTTCGCTAGCATGTCCGAGGTGCCATGTATTTGGCTTAGCCTATCAAGGATCTTGTCAAGCTGACTGGGTCCATCTTTGTTCCCTTTGAAGTGCCTCTTTGTGACCGGATCTAGGTCCGTTGAACCCTGCGTTCACTGCAACGTCCTCGGTGTCGCTCCCGCCATTTTTATGTCTGCGCTTATTTTTGCTGCGTTTGGGCTTGCCATTGGCGTCACGAGTTTCCGCAGTGTCTGCCTCGCCGTTGTGAGTACTGCGGGCCAGCCAACTATCCTCTCCCGCGCAAAAGCGGGTCATAAGCAAGGTGAGGGCCGCCATGGTCCTCGGCTTGTCTTGCCTGAGCTGGCGCGCTAGCCACTCGTCTCCGAAGCTATGCCAGAAAGCGGCAATGGCCTCAGCGTCGGGGCAGTCCATAATTTGGCTCTTTTTAGTTAAGAACCTGTTCCAGAACTTCATTGCCGACTCGCCAGGCTGTTGAATGACGTGGTTGAGATCGTCGGCATCTGGAGGTCGGACATATGTGTCCTGGAAGTTAGGCCTGAAGGCATCCTCGAGTGCTTCCTAGCTTCCAATGGAATGAGGAGGCGGGCTATTCAGCCAATGCCTCGCCAGCCCCTTTAGTTTGAGCGGCAGATATTCGATAGCGTGGAGATCGTCTCCATGCGCCATGTGGATGTGGAGAAGGAAATCTTCGATCCTCACCGCTGGGTCGGTAGTGCCATCATATGACTCGATGTTCATGGGCTTAAACCCGTCAGGGAACTGGTGTTCCATTACCTTGTCTGTAAAGCAGATTGGGTGAGTAGGACCTCGGAACCAAGCAGACTCGTGTCGGATGTCGGGAGATGTCCGTGTATAAGCTTATTCCGGAGCTCGGCCGTTCCTGTCCATCCAGGCGTCGTAGCCGTCGAGTCCGGCCGGTGCACATCCTCTTGATCCATAGATGGACCGAGAAGGTGCCCGGTTCACCTCTATCCGGCGTCTTGCGTCGTATGGCTCGGTATAGTTGATGGAATCCTTGCCATAATGGCGTGTCGTTGTTTGGGTGTGTAAATTTTCCTGCACTGGCCTGTCACGCCCTCTAGGGGGCGGTCAGGTTCATCAGCCCGTCCGCGTGTTAAGAGCACGTCGTCGGTTAATTCTTCATCGAATTTGGGCAGCAAACGCCTGCACGGGTAAGATTTAGGCGCGCTACGACGCTGTTCTTTGAGGTCTTGCTCGGCAGAGTATCTCGACCCATTTGTCATTCAGCGCGTCTTGATTGGCTTGCAGCTGCTGCTGCTTCCGTTTCATGCTTTGGGTGGTGGTCACAAGGCGTCGTCGAAACTATTCTTGCTCAAAGGGTTCTTTGGGGACTATAAAGTCCTCAGTGCCCAGGCTCTCGTCCTCCTCGGACTGAGGTAAGTAATTGTCATTAGCCCCTACAAAGAGGTCATCAGGGTCCTCGTCCTCGGTGATTCCTGCGGGGCCGTGCAACCGCCCTAGGGAGGCTTTAAAATCCTCTCCCGGGTCATTGGCGACGTCTGCCGCCGCGCCGGTGTTGGTGGTAGTGGCGCCGTGCCTGCTGGGGTCCCCGTTGGCACCTCTCCCGCACCTTCGCCGACGTCTTGATGGGGGTTTCGGAGTATCCACCATGTATACGTTGTAGGTGGAGGTTGCAGTCCACCTGCCGGTGTTGACCAGAGGCGTGGTGGTTTCTGCAGGGCCGTCGACATCTTCATCCATGTCGGTGGCTTCATCATAGTCTAACACGTCAGTTAAGTCATCGACTGTGGCGACTAGATGGGTGGTGGGTGGTATATAAATTTCCCAATCGTCGGCTTTAAGTCCGATCTTGTCATAGACCGAGTCAGACTGTTCGAGATTGATAAGCTTTGGATGCGGTCAAGCACCTCATTTAGGTGGGATAACTCTTCGAGGTTCATGGCCTGGCTGTAAGCTGGGCTGACCCGAAGTACGATAGTCGGGTCGCTTGACGCGTCCTCAACCTCATGAGGGGCCAGGGTTGATTCCGGATCTGGCATCCAAGTTGGTTCTAAATCTAACGTAGTATCCGAAGCCGGGTCCGGACCATCATCGTGGCTTGATGCCGGGACGAGGTTGTCCGAGGCGGGGGTAATCGATTCCTCCGCAGGGCCCTAGGGGGCCAGGGGGCTTGGCCCGACATCCTCGAAGGAGATCGGTTCCCGGGTCGAGCCCCCGATGTTAGATAAGCCCTCGATCCGACCTGGCGTCCAACCGGTAAGGACGAGCTCTCCACGAGAATCCGCGGTGTACTCCAAGCTTCCGAAAGTTACGACGTGAACCGGAGCGTAATTCTCGACGGGAGTCTGAAGGCCCATAGAGTCGGCGCAAAAAACCATGCTGCCAAAAACAAATAACTGGCCGGGGACAAATATGTCCCCATAGCCGGAGCCACAGTTGATCTGTAGGTGAGCCATCGATCATTTACTGATTCTCACAGTGGAACTCTCAATGAAAGCACCAGTGTCGGTGTAAAAATCGGCTGACCTCGGGGTAGGGGGTCCTAAGCTGTAGATCTCGGATCAATGGTAACATGGATGAAGGAGACGGTGTTTACCAAGGTTCAGGCTCTCTCGAAGAGGTAATACCCTACGTCCTGCTTTGATTATATTGATGATGAAGTATCGAGTACAAGCTTGATCTACCTCGAGATCGTCAGGAGAAGTCTAACCCTAGGGCTAGGTGGATGGTAATTGTGATTCCGTATCCTCTACACGCTAAACCCCCTGGCTTATATACACGCCAGGTAGGGCATCTAGGGTTACATGTTGGTATCCAGGGATGCGTATGGAGGCGGCAGGAGATGTCTTAGGGTATACTCCAAGTCTTCGGCAGATGCAATCTTGATCACGTCGTGGCCTCCAGAGTCCATCTGAATGAGAACAAGGGCCTTCAGGCCCACCCCGAGGACTATGAACTGACTAGGTTGGTACCCCCTAGTCCATGACACCGTCAGAAGTGCTCTTGTTATAAGAGCCGAGGTGTTTCAACTGGTGCACTTCGGCGTGTCCGATCACCACTACACCGGGGGCTAGGTCAACTACCCCACAATTTGAACTCCTATGACTAAGTGAAAGTTATAAAGCCGCTATGGTCTGATTGCCTCGTTCCCTAAATACGCAACCGCCTAAGGGCACCGATATGTTGGATAAAGGTTTACACTTTTTAAGGAACACCCCGCGTAGTATCTAGAAAGGGGGTAGAAGCCGACAACTAGCCACTTTCAGCATAAAAACGGTCGCACAGGAATGAAAATAACACGTCGGATTCAAATGACTAATCAGCATAAATATTACTTGTTTTTTACAAAATTTTCCGCGGGATACAAAGGGACCTTTCAGAACCGGTGCTCAAACTTCGAGCATTGCGCCTCGGTCACTCGAGTGTCCTCGCGGACCTCAGACAAAAACTACTCGGGCGTCCGCTTCTTCCCTTCCTGAGGCCCTGGCGCGATCTCGAGTGGCTTGATCTTTGGATAGTATTCCATTGTGGAGGCATACGCCCGCTCCGCGCCTTCTAGGCAGGCCGAACGCTTCCAGTTCTCGACCTGGGGGCTTGCATTCCACAGCCTGTGCACCAGGCCAAAGAAGCTAGTCGGCATCGGCTCTTGCGGCCAGAGGTTGATGCATAGATCTTCCATAGCCCCGGAGAAGACCTTCTGGGTACAGTTCCAGGCGCCAGAGCATCCGCTTCTTCTGAATAATCAGATGAAGTAGGAGCCGGTGTCCGAAGCACTCTGCGGCAGGTCCCTGAAGGCGTTTGAAGAACGCCATACTTTTGTAAGATGGGCAAACCGGCGGTCACCAAAAATGCAGCGAAGCAGGTATGGCTTACCAGCGGCGATCTGCTTCACTTGTTGAAGCACTTCGCGATCCGCCCTAGCCTGGGTCATGGCCTCCTTGCAGACCAAGCTCGCTGTTTCAAGCTCGGAGGCTAGCTTGTTCTTTTCTTCCTGGAGGACGACGCGCTGCTTGTACAGCCCCTCCAGGTCTCCTTCGACCTCCACGACCCCCTCTTTATCTTTGGCTAGCGTGTCGTTGGCCTGCTTTGCCGCAGCCTTCTGCTGCTCGGCTTCCTGCCGAGCCTGTTTCAGCTCGGCCCGGAGTGCTTCATGCTCCGAGGTGGATGCTACAAACACATTAACACACGCTTTAAAGCTCAAGCCAACTGTCTCAAAGTACAATGTTAAGGTACTGAGGTTTTTTGGTATGTACCTAGAGATTGCTCCATCTGCTTCTTAAGCAGATCAATGTCCTTCTCGAACCGATCCAGCTTATGGTTCAGTTCATCCAACTCTTTCGAGGTGGACGCTGAAACCGAAGCCGAAACCTTAAAACTACATCGTTAGCTTCCTCGAATGACATCGATCCCCTGCTCAGATTCACGTATCTGACCAGGGTCTCGGGGGCTACTGTATATTCGCTTTATTCAACTTATTTTTTCCCTATAATCCCCGAGCAAGATTATCACATCTAACTCAGGGCTTGGGGGCTACTGTGGTTATACACTTGTAATAAGTACTTGCAGTAGTAAACGTCTTCGGACAAACTGCATTTTACTTATCCTCTAAAGGCTATTGGATATATCTAGTGCTAATAGCTCTACGCATTGACGTGATTTTAAAACATGATTAAAGGTTACCAAAAAGGCTTCATAGAGGCCCTTGAAGGCCTCCCTTATACCGGCCTCCGCGGACCGGTAATTCTTTAACGCCACGCCCAGAAGGACGCGGTGCTCAACAACGATGGAGGAGCCCGTCTGGGACGCCTCCATCTCTTCGGTCCATCCCATGGACACCTGCCCTCCAGCAGGTGGGGATGGACAGGCCACCTCGGTCCTCTCTGTTGAGGGAGGAACCGCCATTGTGGACGGTTGCCGAGGTGGCTCTGGATCGACGGGAGCCGAGGTTGTCGGCTGTCCCAGCTCTTCCCCTCCCTTCGAGGTGGAGGTCTTCCCTGACACGCCTTTGGAGGCTGAGGCCTCGGCCTTGGCCATGGAGACATCAGCGCCGCCCCCCGTGGTAAGGACGGGTGGGGCTGGCTGTGAGGTCGCCTCCCCCAGCCCGTCGTGGGCAGCAGGGGAGGGGTGATGCTCCTCCGAGGCGCTGGGTGGAGGAAGCCCGCTTGACGACTCCTTGTCGCTGAGGCGGGAGTGTTGTGGGCTGCAAAGGGCGATCGATCAAATTAAATCTACAGAGGGAAGGAATCGGAGCACATACAACATACAAGGAAACGAAGTGTAAAGCGTGTACCTCCTCGGTGGGGTCTCTACCTGTGCGGCTCGATGAGGTCGTCCTCTGATTCAGAAGGGATGACCTCGGCCGCGACGGGGGCCTGGTTGGGGGCGGCGTCGACGGCCTTTATAAGGCGCCTTCTTATTCGAGGGGCGTCGGGCCCCACAACGTCCTCGGACGACGCCCTTTTTCTCTTCAGGGAGGAAGTGCTCTCCTCCCCTTCATCTCCTCCCCCTTTTCCCTCCTTGTCAGAGGAGGGGGCTTGGACTTCCTCGGACTTAGCGTCAGAGGGGTCTCGGATCCGAAGACCTCCCCTCTTCTTCCCCAGCTCCTTCTTCGCCTTTACAAGAGCCTTTGGGGGAACCACGGCCAGGATAGCCTGTAGTTCAGGGGTTCGGCTATCTTCGGGCAGCGGCGCCAAGCACTGGATGAGCGCCGCTCTGGGCGCCCATTTCTGATAACATTGAAGAAAAGTTCAGACAAATACAATGAAAAGAATCTTAATGAACATTTGAGATGGTTGATACCTTGGACGGGGCATGGGTGGCGCTCTAGCCGCTGTCGGTCCCGGCCTCGGGAAATAAATTTTGGGACAGCTTGAAGAGAGCCGTCCACATCCCGTCTAGGGTAGTGCGGAAGAAATTCCACACCGTTGGTGCATCTTCAGGCTTGTAGAGCCACATGGGGCTAGCCCGAAGCTAGAGTGGAAGGATGCAGCGATGTAACATCACATCCACCACATCCGGTAGCTTAAACTTCTTTTGCAGAAACTGGATCCTCGCCTGGAGAGAGGCGACTTCGTCCGGGTTGCCCCACTTCAAACCCTGCTTTTGCCAGAACACCAGCTTCCTCGGAGGCATACCTGTGAAGGCGGGGACTTCGGTCTGGCCTGCGGCGAGCGGCTCAGTGATGTAGAACCACTCGCGCTGCCAAAGCTTCACGATCTTGATGAAGGTGCCCTCCAGCCACTCCGACTTCTGGAGTTTGCTGATCATGGCACCACCACATTCGGCGAACTCGGCGCCGCTGCTCTTCGGCTTCACGCAGAACGTCTTCAGCCATAGGCCGAAGTGAGGTTCCACGCGCAGGAATGCCTCATAGACGATTATGAAGGTGGAGAGATGTAAAATGGAATTCGTGGCTAGATTTCCGTAGAAGAAAAGAATCCCCTGCACGGAGGGGTGCAGGGGGAATCCCAAACCTCGGATGAGGTGAGGGATGAAGACGACCCGCTCCCTAGGCTTGGGAGTGGGGACGCACTGGCCCAGCTCAGGGGCTCTGCAGACGGCGTTGGCGTGGATATACCCCGTCGTTCGGATCTCCTCGATGGTGGCGTCGGTGACCTTGGAGGCGACCCACCTTCCCTTCAGATCCGCCTCGGCTATTGTTGTGGGATGCAGAGGACTGGAGAAGGCTTTAGGCTTAGAAACAGCATTGGGGGTGCGAGAGCTTGGAGGGTTTGGGCGCTGGTGCAGTAGGAGAGCGTGGGAAGAAGGATTTGTCACCCCCTGCTCTTTATAAGTTAGTAAAAAGATGAAGCGTCCCTCCGCCACGCCGTAAAAATCACCATGTTTCGGCCGATTATGCCGTTGTGGCCGCGTGGGGTGAAACAACTGATTGATGATATCCCCTAAAATGCGGGGCACGATCCCTCCTTTGATGAGATGTGCCAATGAGAGGGTTACCTCGACCCACAATTCAAATAAGTAATAACTGATGCACATGATGTCATGGGTCATGACGTTTTGGTAAAGTTGTCAGTAATTGACCACCGAACTCATTCGCGATGCTAGTCTTCGGGACTAAGCAAGCCGTGCACTTCGGATTGATGGAGATACACTTTGGTGACACATGGTCGGCTGGCCTCGTCTCCTGCTTAGACGGATGACGTCTTCTAATTGGGATTAGCAAGCCTCGGGCAGATGCCCGGCTCAGGGCATGGTAAGGAACTTGCCTGCTAAGCTGAAGACTCTCACGCCGAAGACATTTACCTGAAGAAGGTTGCCATTCTCGGCTTTGAAGACAAGTTCGGGGGCTATTGACGGTGTCCTGGACTAGGGGGTCCCGGCCTAGTCGGTCTAGTCCATGGGCCGGACTCAAGGCTTGTCAAAGAATAAGGACTCCGGAAGCTTCCAACTTGAAGAACAAGCATATCGGGCTTCACTGAAGACTTGGCGTGTACCCCAAGAATATTAGATTCGACATGTAATCCCTAGATGGTAACTGACCATGTGTAACCCTAGATACCCCTGGTGCCTATATAAACCAGAGGGTTTGGTCCGTAGAGGCAGATTTCAATCACCGTACCTCTAGGTTAGACTACAACTTATGATCTCGAGGTAGATCAACTCTGTACCTTGATACATCCACAATATAAACAAGAGCAGGACGTAGCGTTTTACCTCCTTGGAGAGGGCCCGAACCTGGGTAAATCTTCGTGTCCCTTGTCTCCTGTTAACCATCGATCCGATCTCACAGCTTGGGCCCCCCTACCTGAGATCTGCCGGTATTGACACCGACACGCGTGGTTCCCAACCCTGCATTAAGTGAACAACTACTACACGCATCAAATTATCACGTGGGCTGCCTCTTTGTACAGAAATAAGCTCCACCGTACAACCCACCTACATCACCCTATTGTACTTGCTCGTATGTGTTCTCCTTCTCCTTCTCCCTCCTCGTCTCTCTCACCGAGCGGCAGTTTGGCGATTTTGCCGTCAATTTGCTAATTTGCTCACACTCACTGAGTATGCCAAGTGGAAGCCCAGTGTAAGAGAAAACTAACCAATGCATGTACTTCCTCTACCCATATAAATAGGGGTCAAATGCATTTTTGCCCCTAGTTGGAACCTACCCACGGGGTTTGCCCTTACTTTTTGACTCTGCTCAGTTTTGCCCTTAGATTTTCCCCCAAGGTCGCCCGAATGACCTTTGACCGTTTGACTAATACTTTGAAAATTCATAACAAATTCATATGAACTCAAAAAAATGCAAATAAGATATCAAAATATTTAGATAAACATTACCTTCATGTGCATATTATTTTCATTCAGGAAAAAAGCACCGTTTAAACTACCCGAGGTTATTAATGTTATTAACATCATTAAAAATAAAAAGGTATAAACAATACTTTTTCATGAATAAAAATTACATTCAAATGTAGGTGATGTTTTATGAATATCCTGATATCTTATTTGCATTTCTCTGAGTTCATGTCAACTTGTTATGAAGTTTCAAAATAATGGTCAAAGTTGTTTGAACATTCATAACAAGTTGAACTCAGAAAAATTGAAATAAAATATCAGGATGTTCAGAAAACATCACCAACATTTGCACGTAATTTTTATTCATGAAAAAAAGTATTGTTTATACGTTTTTATTTTTAATAATGTTAATAACATTAATAACTTTGGGTAGTTTAAACGGTGCTTTTGTCCTGAATGCAAATGATATGCACATAAAGGTAATGTTTATCTAAACGTTTTGATATCTTATTTGCATTTTTCTGAGTTCATATGAATTTGTTATGAATTTTCAAAGTATTGGTCAAACGGTCAAAGGGCATTCGGGCGACCTCGGGGGCAAATCTAAGGGCATAACTGAGCAGAGTAAAAAACTAAGGGCAAACCCCATGGGTAGGTTCCAACTAAGGGCAAAAATGCAATTGTCCCTGTAAATAGGGTCTAATGTGTTTTTTGAGGCAAACTTTGACACATGTTAGAGATATATGACATGCAAGTTATGTTCCATGCGTACGTGGTCATTGTATTGCTCACGCATGCATGCGTTGCAATTAATACTACAAGTACATGATACTAGTAAACACTCACCATCTAGTAGTTCATTGGTTGGTTTAGTCGTTTAGATTTTTGAATTGAGCCCCATAAACCGGAAGGGAGGGAATATTGTTTTATGGAACCATCCCCATACACTTGATGCTTTGTTGCTACCATCCAATATACGCATGTGGTGTTTTTTCTTGAATAAAAGGACGTGGGAGCGGATTCAACGAAGATTGAAATGATGGCTGCATTGTCTTTGCAACTTACTGTGGGAAAGGTAGTACTACTACTACTAGGCTTGTGTGATTTGATTGCTCATTAGTCATTATTACTGCGTCCCTGCATGTACTCCACCTACTCCCTCCATCCAGGTGCATAAGTCACTTTACGAAAACCAGGTATTCACTTTTACTCACTACTTATCTCTGATTTCTTACATGACACATGGACCCGGATGCTGACTGTCCCACGTGTCGGCGAAAGGAAGAAGAACAAGTTCCGACAACCGAGAAGGAGCTAGGAACCGCACGGTGGAGCGTCTGCACTCTTATTTTATTTTAATCTGTCATAATGCAATCTTCTCCACATTTATTCCGGAGTAGTGGGAAACACGGCAGCCCAGTGAAGTATTCACACATCATGTATTATACTACATGGCCCACCTCACACTATCACCATATTACTTGGCCTCCGTGCGACAACTAGCTCGTCTGCAGTGTTCTTGCTCCTCTTCTCTCTCAAGGAGCGGCGGGTTGGCCATTTTTCCGTCAATTGCAGTCGGTTTGCTCACACTCGCTCCCACATGTCAATGATATGCCAAGAGGAAGCGCGTTGACTGACGGGCCAAAACGCAACAGGCGTGCCGTGAGTGGGTCCAGTTTCTCGTTTTTGAACTTGTATAGTGTAGTAACACTTGGTTTTGCACCTTCATAGGTCGATGCAAATCCCGACTAAATAGGCGCTTCACTTTCAACTAATCTCGTCAACCGTCCTGCTGTAGTAGATCACTCACATATGGTTTGTAGGGCTTATCTCCAAATTTTTGTATTACTACCATTTCGTAGCTCTCAATCACATGTTTAGATTTCAAAGCGCATTAAATCGTTGTGTGTAAGGATCAACAGAAAAGTAACCAATGCATGTAAACGTTCTTGGTCATTGTATTACTCACGCATGCATGCGTTGCAACTAATACGTATATCAACGCTCACGACCTTGTAGTTCATTGATTGGTTTAGATTTTTGAACTGAGCCCCATTAGAAGGGAGGGAATATTTGTTATCTGGAACCATCCCCATACATGATGCTTTGCTGCTACTACCGTCCAGTCTTTGCATGTGGTGAGTACTAGTAGTAGTAGGAGTGGATTCAAAGAAGAGTGAATTGATGGTTGCTTCATCCGAGCAACTTACCGTGGGAAAGGGTGGGGCTTTCTGATTTGACTGCTCATTAGTCATTATTACTGTGGCGCAACGACCGGGGTGAGTCTCTCCCATGTAGTTGTGCACTCTAATTTGGTGCATGGCACGTGGACCCGGATGTTGGATGTCCCACATGTCGGTGACACGAAGTAGAATGGCCTCTTTTTTTGTGAAAGAAAGTAGTAGAATGGCTTCTGGCAATGCTATCAAGCTTTCATCATTTGTTTACATAATATATGTACACATAATTTTTCAGTGAGATGAAATTGCACAATGCTATGAAGCTTTGAGTTTTTGTTTCATGTGTCTTGCCTGCTGGAAGGTTGTCTCATTACAACATTCCATCAAATACAAAGGAATCTAACATCCATGCTCTTTCGCAAAAAAAAACTAACTTCCATGCTAATTCATCTCAATAATTCGCAGATCAGAGCCGATATTTACATCACAACTAAAGACAAAGTTGTGAGGTGTACAAATAAAGAAAAAATAAAAATTGATCAATGTTGCCCATAGGCATGCTTTCATTTCCTGACAACGATGTTCATTGGTTGGCAGCTACTTTCCCGCAGCTCTGTCAAAATCGACAAGACATGTTGGCATAGAAAGGAGTTGTCAGATCCATGGAACATTTCGATCATTTTGTGCAGTTCCACTAAAATAGAGCTGAGCGTCCCTGTTCGCAAAAAAATTGAGTAAGTGTGATTACAATAATAGTGGCACTGTTGATGAAACAATAAACACACAAATAGAAGCCGGTCACCTTTGCAGTCTCTCTTAAGACTAACTACTTGTTAGAGAAGTTTAGGCTCAGAGTTGGATGAGGATGATAGGAACTCCAATCTCCCTTTGTGCAGTCCCACTGAAATGTAGAAACTTCGCTCGTGTTACATTTTAGTAGAACTGCACAAAACACTCTTAAGAAAAAAGTGCTTTGTGCAGTTCACCAAAAGTTCGCAATAGCAATGAGGTGAAATGGATATCTCTGTTTGCAAAAAGAGGTAGAAAGGAAACAATTACTGGCCAATAACAGTTGATGACACATACGCCGACAAAAAGAAGCATATTCATTGTCTTAAGGGAAAGATAGCAGCACAATGGTTTATCTAAAACGGTGTGAGGACGATATTGCAAAATGGAAAGTACGCTGGCCAAGCTACATATTAGGCAAAGAACTAGAGAAGATCCACATGCAGGATTTTCCACATGCAACGACGTGGGAAGATGGGCAGTGGAGCAAGGTCGGTTCCAGAGGAAGCTGTACTTGAGGATCGTCGGGATGTAACTAGGAGGGCGGCGGCAGGCGGGATCTGCTCATACTGCGGCAGCGAGCAAGGGGCGAAGGCCCTACCGCGCCGGAGCTTGGTCAGAGAGAACAACGGGTACCGCAGATCGGGTCGAGCTGACAGTTGGTTTCCTGCCTCGACGCCATCGACTGGAGCAACGCTGCACATCCTCCCTTTCTGCCGGCAAACGGGATCCGGCCGGATTGTAGGATCGAAAGTATGTCTAGAGGGGGGGTGATTAGACTACTTGACCAAATAAAACCTAACCTTTTCCCAATTTTAGTTGTGGGCGGATTTTAGCAATAGTACATGTCAAGCATCACCCTACACATGCAATTCTAAGAGTATAGAAGCGGAAAATAAGCAATTGCATATGTATGTAAAGAAGGGGATCGGAGATTTCAAACGCAATGAAGACACGGTGGTTTTTGGCGTGGTTCCGATAGGTGGTGCAATCGTACGTCCACGTTGATGGAGACTTCAACCCACGAAGGGTAACGGCTGCGCAAGTCCATGGAGGGCTCCACCCACGAAGGGTCCACGAAGAAGAAACCTTGTCTATTCCACCATGGCTTACATCCACGAAGGACTAGCCTACCTCTGGGTAGATCTTCACGAAGTAGGCGATCTCCTTGCCCTTACAAACTGCTTGGTTCAACTCCACATCATGTCGGAGGCTCCCAAGTGACACCTAACCAATCTAGGAGACACCACTCTCCAAAAGGTAATAGACGGTGTGTTGTTGATGAACTCCTTGCTCTTGTGCTTCAAATGATAGTCTTCCCAGCACTCAAACAACTCCTCACAGATTTGGCTATGGTGGAAGAGGGATTTGAGTGGAAAGCAACTTGGGATAGGCTAGAAATCAAGATTCAAATGGTAGGAATGGAATAGCTTGATCTCAACACATGAGTAGGTGGTTCTCTCTGAGAAAATGTATGGTGGAAGTGTAGGCACGTTCTGATGGCTCTCCTTACTGAGAAGGAGGTGGTGGAGGGGTATATATAGCCTCCACACAAAATCCAACCGTTACACACTTTTGACCCAACTCGGTGGCACCGAAACAATAATCTCGGTAGCACCGAACTGTGTAAAAGATATGAACGTTAGGAATCTCGGTGGGACCAATACGAACAACTCGGATGGACCGAAGTGCAATGGCTAGGGCAAAGCTCATCTCGGTGGCACCGATTGCATCAACTCGGTAGGACCGAAGTGAAGCAATAAGGCAACAGAGAGTTGGCTAGCCATCTCGGTGAGACCAATTTGCAAAACTCGGTGCGACCGAAGTGAATGCAAACGATTACAGAGAGTTGGCAAGGCCATCTCGGTGAGACCGAGATCCATTTCGGTGGATCCGATTTGTTAGGGTTTTGGCAGTGGCTAAGTCTTGGATGAAATCGGTGGGGCCGGATAGGAAATATCGGTGGGGCCGAGTTGGAATGTAGGTTTTGGACATATTTGGGTAGAGAGAGTGGTTGAGGGTTTAGGAGTACTGTCACTAAGCACTTGAGCAAATAGACCATTAAGCAACACCTCATCCCCTTTTAATAGTATTGGCTTTCCTATGGACTCAATGTGATCTTGGATCACTAAACCAAAAATGTAGAGTCTTGATCTTTTGCCAATCCTTGTCCTTAGCATTTTGAGGGGTCCACGTCTCTAGTCCATGCCATGCCAATCATTGAACATCCTGAAATCTTAATCTTGAATGGACATTAGTTCAATGAGATATATGTTGTTATGAATTACCAAAACCACCAAGGGAGCAAATGTGCTTTCAATCTCCCCCTTTTTGGTAATTGATGACAACATATAGATCAAAGCTTCGACAATTGATTAAATGAATGAAATACATCGTCGCTTTGAGAAGTATGTGATAAGCAAGAGCTCCCCCTAAATTTGTGCATTATTAAAAATTTGCGTTTGATTGCAAATGCACAATCTATTAGGCTTATGGGTCACTCTTCCATGTCACATACGACTTGGTGGAGCGCGCAAAATTATATGATTGGAATAGAAAGCACGCATCACCAACATAAGAAAGTGATCATACAAGATAATGATAAGGATAAGCATAGATCATCACAATAAGCATAGTATGACCAATCACATGAAGCATAATATCTCACAAGCACTGTAGCAAGCACACACATAATAAAGTACCAACAAGCAAATGAGTAGCAAAAGAACTCGAGAGAAAAACAAACGACCAAAACACTCTCTCTCGAAGCCTATGATCTATACAAATTCTCCCCCTTTGGCAACAAGTACCAAAAAGATCGAATGAGTATAGGACTAGTCAGCACTCTAAACACGGTCCTCCGAAGCTCCTCAGGGCGACCTCCTGCTGGCAGCTCCGGTGTGCGTAGAAGGCGTTGAGATAAGCGCATCCGCGAAGGCTTCGGCAGATGTTTGCTGGGCTGGTGGAGTGGAGACCGGTGGTGGCACTGTGGTAGTAGCAGCTGGTGCATATACTGTGGTCCTCGGATCCACAACGGGCGCTGCAGCAGACCTGGCTGCTCTGGGCACTGTCTGAAATTGCTGTGTGGTTGGTCTGTCATCTCCACTGTCATCCGATGGGGCTGTCTTGACAGCATCGACATCATTCTGCAGCTGCTCCACTGTAGTCTGAATCTCTGTCACCTTGACATCTAGATCATGAAACTTAGTATCTATAATCCGCTCAAAACTAGCCTGGGTCTGGGTGAGGTTGGCCAAACTTCGCTCAATCCTCAGAGTGGCTTCAAGCAGATATGTCATTTGATCCTTGGGTGTGTTCAGATTGGCAATTGGAGCATTTGGAGCTGATGCCTCCTGAGCTGCTTTTGCTTCCTTTGCTATGCGGATCTTCTCTTGGGCTTGTGCTGAAGTGGGATGCGAAGGATCCATCACTATCACATTGTCCTCAAACTCTCGACGGAGTGGCAAGTGCTCTCGATCAAGAAGGTATGTGCTGGTTCCAACCTTGGAATTGATCAATATCTGAATATGTGGAGCATATCCGCACGATCTCTTCTGATCTGCTGCAGTCCTCTTGATAGTCTCTACTATCAGGCTCATCACCTTGAATTTCTGAGGTGTATCAAATAAATGCAGCAAATTGATGGAGTGGCCATGAATCATTTTTTCATCTCCTGACTTGGGTAACAAGGTGTACCGCAAGATGGTGTTCGTTGTGGCTAATCCTGGGAGCAGATGCTTCACTGATCCAAGTTTGTGAGTCTCAAGGTCTTTCTCTGGAATTGCAGTGTACATGTTCTTCATGGAGTTGTGATCCATCTTGAGCTTGGCATAAATATCTATGTCATCGTCCTCTTCCTTGGGTGCACCAAGAAGACTTGCCCATTCAGAGATGGTTGACTGGTATCTGATACCTTCAGTCATCCACACTATTCTGCCATCTGGATAGAAATGTGCTGTAGAGTAGAATTGCATGACCATTTCGTCATTCCACTTGGTCAACTTCTTTCCAACAAAGTCATCAACACCTGCAATCCTGAAGCTCTCATGAACATGGGGGAAGTAATCCTCATTCTCATCGATGTTTTCCCAATCCACCCATTTCATGTCACTGACTATGGGCTTCTTATCAAGCAAAACTATCTCATAAAAGTCTTGTTGTTCATGAGTGTGAAAGCGATAGTCACAAGCCATTCTCCTCCTTGCAGCATAAGGATCTGACAGTCTCCACTGACGCAGTCCTTTATCCTTGCTCAGCATCATGTTCTCCGCAACTGGGTGTGCATTGTCATGGTCTGGTATCTTTGGCTTCAACTTTCTGAGCACTAGTGGCTCTTCATCAACATTTGACTCAGGCACTGAGGCCTTGTTCTTCTCAGTAGCTGATATGTTCCTGGTTGACCTCTTGGGTGCAGAAACCTTAGGCTTGGACTTGGGGGCAGCAGTCTTGATTGCATCAGACATAAGTTTTTGAGTCTTGACTGGAGGTGCACTGGCTGCTGGCTCTTCCTCCTCTTCCTCCTCATCAATCATCATGGAGGGTCTGCCAAACACACGGGCAGTAGTTTTCCTTACTCTCTTCTTCTTACCACCTGCAGCTGGCTCTGTGTCACTAGGCTCTTCAAGAGTGAATTGCATAGTCTACTTTGGCACTTTCCTCACAGCAGTTCTCTCTTTGGCAGTTGAAGGTTTGGTGTTGTACTCCTTAGCAACCACTACTCTCTTTTTCTTATGTGCAGCTTCACTTGCAACAAAATCTTCATCCTCACTGTCTGAGGTTTTCTTCTTCCTTGTTCTGGTTGCAGCTTTAGGAAGATCTGGAGAGCTCCTCTCTCCCTCATAGAAACTTTCAGCTGGGCTTGACCCTTCACTCATTTCTGCCTGCTGTTCAGATCTGTTCTGACTGTCACTGCTGTCTGACATCTTGCTGAGCTGACCCTGTGAATGGATAGGTATGGGCAGAGTAGATGAGTCATCACAACAAGCAGAGATTTTTCATAAAATTTGAGTTCAACTCTTAGTTTCAAGTTTTCATAGGATGCATTTCGGATGGACCGAGTTGATCATCTCAGTGATACCGAAGCACACTACAGAAACCTTACACACCACTTCGGTCAGACCGAGATGGGTTTCGGTGACTCCGAGTTGCTAGGGTTTCACTGAGATTTACTTTCGGTCTCACCGATTCGCACAACTCGGTGATACCGAGATGTACTAGTGCTATGGCCAGAGGCCAAATCGGTGGGACCGAAAATTTCGAATCGGTCGGTCCGAGATGCATTCGGCGGAAACTTAAACCTAAAAAATTTACTCGCATCTAATCCACGGAATTTGCAGTGTAACAGGAGTTCTCAATCCGTGGCATGAATTCAGGCAGTCCAATCGTGCATTGAATCAGAAAAGGGAGCACGAGAGCGATCGAATCTCACCCTAACTTGGTGGAGATCCTCTACGGCGGCAACGGCGGGGCAGATTTCCGTTGACGGCGGTGGAATCCGGCGGCGAGGGCGCGTTGGAGACGACGGCGAAGTCCGAAAACGAAGGGCGACGGCAGCAACGGGGAGCGGGAACGAGTGGGGTCAAGAAATTTCAACCGGTCGGTCCGCGCGATATATACCCGTACGCTGTCGGTGGCGCCGAGTTGAATAACTCGGTGGCAACGATATGTGTAACTGCACGCAGTTTAGCACATCGGTGGCGCCGAAATGGTTCAATTCGGTAGCACCGAGATGGAAAACCTAGATCAATCTAAGTGATTTCGGTTGGACCGAGTTTGAGTGAATTGGTTCGGCCGAAATCAGATAGAAGGTTTTGGAGGTTCAGCCCTTTCAGATCGGTGGCTCCGAGTGCTCCTCACCCGGAGGGTCCTAAAATGACTTGTTCAATTTTTGTGATGCAGTAAGAATAGAATTTGAGACAAGAAAGCATAGATAGCTAGAGAAGGTACTTAGGCATTCTTGTACATCCACTTGGCCAGAAAAACCAAGACAATCCAAACAACAAATGAATGTCCTCGAATGATGAAAACATGCAAACCAACATGCTCACACAATAAGATAGCAAATGAAATATGTGTCAAACATGCACATCCAATTCTAGCATCTATCAAGCAATGGCGATGACTAGGTCATCTATATATGAGTATATTGACTTAGGAGCCAAATGAGAACATTTGATCATAGGTCATACTCATCGTTTAAGCATATGTGGGGTTACCACTTTTACATAAAGCATTGATGTGTTCACACCATTAGAGTTGCTTTAGCTCAATTGCTTAGAGCAAAGCTCCCCCTAGATGTGATATCCCCCTAAGAGGGATGAACTAACCTTGGGTTTTGTCGATGATGACTTCATGTAGATGTTGAAGATGTGGATGTTCAATGTTGATGTAGATCATCAAGAGTTGGGAGCAATCCTTTGGAATTTTGTGCTTTCAATACCTACATGGGTTAGTCCCACACAACGAACATACATGGATATCCATAGACATAGAGTGAAATACACATATGATGATGTCCATGAATGCATTGAATACCTTGTCCCTTGCCTTACCAACAAGAGGGTTTGTGACTCCATGAACTAGTGCACAATGTGGAAGTTGGTTGCACAAGTCCTTGCCATAAAGAATATGAGTGGAGTTTGTTGGCGGAGTCACCCTCAAGAACTCTCTAGTTCTTCTTCTTTTGGACCCACATCAACTTGATGGGAATCCTTGGAGTTGTAGTAGCACTTGATGAAGTCTTGGGAACCCACTTGACCATGGCTTGAGGAGCTTCTTCAAATGAATCAATCTCTTCTTGAAGCTTGTCCTTGCCTTTTAGCTTGTGGTCTTGTGGTGGAAGATCTTCTTGAGCTTGTGTTCCCTTGAAGGAAGTAGGATCATACTTCTCTTGTTGAGGAACAAACTTCGTCTTGGGGTATTGATCTTCCTCCCAATCAACTCCATCGGCATTGAACTTTCATTCAAAACCAACACCTTGGTTCTTCCGGTGCCTTCCTTGCTTGCGTACAATTTCCTCAAATTGCTTACTCCCGGCAAGACTCTTGTAGACACCTTTTTCTATAATTCCTTTCAATAGCATATTTTCTTGCTCAAGTGTAACTTGGCTAAGAGAATCATTAGTGGAATTAATAGAACTACTAGAAGCAACAACATTGGATCTAGCATTGTTATTGTTACTACTAGAGGTAGAACCATTTTTACCCTTGTTGCTAGTTTGCTTAGGTTTAACTTGTGGCATAAAGGTAGACAAGAGTAAACGTTTGGCAATATATGAAGAACTCTTCTTTCGAAGATCGTCATTGATAGCTTTAAGATACTCATGCTCTTGCTCTAAATTTAGCTTCTCGAAGGGTAGCTTCTCATGAGTTCTTAGAAGTTCTCTATGATCCTCTTGAGTTGTTTCATGAGCTAACTTAAGAGAATTTAGTTCTTTAGTTAGACGCTCAATCTCCTTCATAGCATTGTCACTCGTTTCCTCTTGACTATCATGATTACTAGCATTTTCATTATAGCTCACATTACTATCCTTGTCAACAAGTAAATCATCATCACCAAGCAAATCATCTTCATCACTACTGAAATCAAGATACTCGGGGTGTGATACCTTAGGGCCTTTTGCCATGAAGCATCTTCCAATTCCTTCATTTGGTGAGTCAAATAGATCATAGGAGTTGGATGACACAAGTGCAAGTCCTGCAACACCTTCATCTTGACAATAGTCGGAGTTGGAGTGATAACTTCTCTCGGAGTGGTTGTCGGAGTCGGAGCCGGAAACCCATTCACCAACATGAGCTTGATGTCTTATTCTTGTGTAGCTCTTGGATGACTTGTCCTTCCTCTCCGAATCCTTGCTTCTTCGAGAGTGTCTTCGTTCATAACGATCATCTCTACTCCTTCTCTCCTTATGAGGTGATTCATCTCTTCTATGTCTTCCTCTTGGTGATTTGTCTCTTTTCTTGTAGGGAGCCGTACACTCATTGGAGTAGTGTCCGGGCTTTCCACAGTTGTAGCAATTACGGTCACGACTTGATGATCTTCTCTCATAGTGTCTTGAGCTAGAACTTCTTTCTTTCCCTTTGCTCTTGTAGAACTTGTTGAACCTTTTCACCATTAGGCTAATCTCTTCATTGGATACTAGCTTGTCACTTGGTGTTGTTGGAGCATTGGTTGAGGCTTTGTAAGAACCACTTGATTTGTTGTGCAGCTCTTCTTTGTCCTTGAGTGACATTTCATGAGCAACAATCGTTCCAATGACTTCCGTGGGCTTGAGATCTTTGTAATTTGGCATCATTTGGATCAATGTGCAGACGGTATCATATTTTCCATCCAAAGCTCTAAGTATCTTCTTGATGATGAATCTGTCGGTCATCTCTTCACTTCCTAAGCCGGCAATCTCATTTGTGATGAGAGCAAGCCTAGAGTACATCTCAGCGACTCCTTCACCATTCTTCATCTTGAACTTGTCAAGTTGACTTTGAAGCACATCCAACTTAGATTCCTTGACGGACTCGGTGCCCTCATGCATATCAACCAAAGTATCCCAAATTTCCTTTGCATTCTCGAGGCGGCTGATTTGTTGAATTCTTCGGGACATAAACCGTTGAATAGAATGTCACAAGCTTGAGCATTGTATTGTAACATCTTCAATTCTTCCGGGGTTGCTTCACGATCCGGTTCCTTGCCATCCTCAAAGAAGTCACCTTGCAAGCCAACACGAACAACAGCCCAAACGGCGGGGTTATGACCAAGAATATTCATCTCATCTTATGTTTCCAACTAGCAAAGTTTGTACCATCAAAATATGGACCTCTACGGTGATAGTTACCCTCACTAGACGCCATACTCTCCTAGGTTGTGAAACCAAGGCTATGATCACCAAAGCAATGGAAATCAAGGCTTACGAAGACCAAAGCTCTGATACCACTTGTAGGATCGAAAGTATGTCTAGAGGGGGGGGGGTGATTAGACTACTTGACCAAATAAAACCTAAACTTTTCCCAATTTTAGTAGTGGGCAGATTTTAGCAATAGTACATGTCAAGCATCACCCTACACATGCAATTCTAAGAGTATAGCAGCGGAAAATAAGCAATTGCATATGTATGTAAAGAAGGGGATCGGAGATTTCAAACGCAATGAAGACACGGTGGTTTTTGGCGTGGTTCCGATAGGTGGTGCTATCGTACGTCCACGTTGATGGAGACTTCAACCCACGAAGGGTAACGGCTGCGCGAGTCCACGGAGGGCTCTACCCACGAAGGGTCCACGAAGAAGCAACCTTGTCTATTCCACCATAGCTTACGTCCACGAAGGACTAGCCTCACTCGGGGTAGATCTTCACGAAGTAGGCGATCTCCTTGCCCTTACAAACTGCTTGGTTCAACTCCACATCATGTCGGAGGCTCCCAAGTGACACCTAACCAATCTAGGAGACACCACTCTCCAAAAGGTAATAGACGGTGTGTTGTTGATGAACTCCTTGCTCTTGTGCTTCAAATGATAGTCTTCCCAGCACTCAAACAACTCCTCACAGATTTGGCTATGGTGGAAGAGGGATTTGAGTGGAAAGCAACTTGGGATAGGCTAGAAATCAAGATTCAAATGGTAGGAATGGAATAGCTTGATCTCAACACGTGAGTAGGTGGTTCTCTCTCAGAAAATGTATGGTGGAAGTGTAGGCACATTCTGATGGCTCTCCTTACTGAGAATGAGGTGGTGGAGGGGTATATTTAGCCTCCACACAAAATCCAACCGTTACACACTTTTGACCCAAGGTGGTGGCACCGAAACAATAATCTCGGTAGCACCGAACTGTGTAAAAGATATGAACGTTAGGAATCTCGGTGGGACCAATACGAACAACTCGGATGGACCGAAGTGCAATGGCTAGGGCAAACCTCATCTCGGTGGCAGCGATTGCATCAACTCGGTAGGACCGAAGTGAAGCAATAAGGCAACAGAGAGTTAGCAAGCCATCTCGGTGAGACCGATTTGCAAAACTCGGTGAGACCGAAGTGAAAGCAAACGATTACAAAGAGTTGGCAAGGCCATCTTGGTGAGACCGAGATCCATTTCGGTGGATCCGATTTGTTAGGGTTTTGGCAGTGGCTAAGTCTTGGATGAACTCGGTGTGGCCGGATAGGAAATATCGGTGGGGCTGAGTTGGAATGTAGGTTTTGGACATATTTGGGTAGAGAGAGTGGTTGAGGGTTTAGGAGTACTGTCACTAAGCACTTGAGCAAATAGACCATTAAGTAACACCTCATCCCCTTTTAATAGTATTGGCTTTCTTATGGACTCAATGTGATCTTGGATCACTAAACCAAAAATGTAGAGTCTTGATCTTTTGCCAATCCTTGTCCTTAGCATTTTGAGGGGTCCACGTCTCTAGTCCATGCCATGCCAATCATTGAACATCCTGAAATCTTAATCTTGAATGGACATTTGTTCAATGAGATATATGTTGTTATGAATTACCAAAACCACCAAGGGAGCAAATGTGCTTTCATGGATCAGTGACCAGCGGTGAGAGAGAGAGAGTCCACCGCCGTCTTGTGTGAGAGAGTGTGAAGAGACAAACTCCAGCAAGTAAGATTGAGGCTCCTGCCTATATTATATAGTATAGTGGAGCGGTTTTCTTTTTCTCTCGATAACAATCGTTTTATATTCTATACTACGTCCCATTGAGGAATAAAACTTTATTTAAAAATAACACGGCAACGCGTCAAGTCGCACTTTGTTTCGTTCACGCGTGGTACATGACCCTACATCAAGTGAACAACCACTACACGCATCAAGTTATCACGTGGGCCGCCTTCTCGTATAGAAATGAGCTCCACCGTGTACCCGCACGGGTGCGTGTGGTTGGGAAAGCGACGGGAGTACGTGCGTCGGTGCGTGCACCTCTTCTCTTCGTGCACGTTCACCACTTACGTGGGTTTGTGTGAGAGAGATACAAACCTAGAGAGAGATGATGTGTGCGTTCGTGAGTGTTTTTTGGGGGGGGTGATTTCGTGAGTGTATTTGTGTGCGTGAGAGATAGATAGGGAATACGTGTCGATGATATCTCAAAAAAGAAACTGTAACATATGCAATGTGTGTGAAAACAAAGGCCTAGATATATCATATATAGAGGGGGCGATCCACGAGAAGAGAGGGGAGGGATTATCGGCATGAGATATCGACAGAATCCAAGAGAGGGATGAAGTGTATGGGTGCGAGATTGATCAAGAGAGCCAGCGAAATTGTGTGTGCTCATGTCAAAGATACAGGGTTGCTGGCCTACTGGAACATGAGAGGATGAGAGGGGCAGTTTGTGTGCCAGGGAGACATAACAAGAGCGTTCGATCTATCGGTGTGTGTGGGGGGGGAGAGGGAGAGACCTCACTAGAGACGTAGATCGACTAGTATATGTGTGGAGAAGGAGATACCTAGCTATGTATTGAGGGAAATCGATCGGCATCCACACATATGTGTAGGAGAGGAATAAGGTTGGGAGAGAGACAGAGCTAGAGTGCCGGAGGGGTGATGGTGGAGTTGCTTCTCAGAGATGGTGGGAGAGGCCTACTAGACAAACGGAGGGTACGACTGCAATATCAATAAGAGAGGGGATGTCTATCTGTGTGTGTGCGTGCGTGTGAGAGACGGGGCGGGAGGCATGCATGGATGATGAGGGGCGCGGGGGTGATATGCGTGTGGTAAGCATACCTAACTAGATAGGTAGATCAATCGTTGTGTGTCAGAGAAAGGAAGAGACATAACTAGGGAGGTAGATCGATCGGTGCGTCAGGAAAAAGGGTGATAGTCGACCTAGCTATATGTATAGAGGGAGATCGATCGGTGTACATGCATGTGTTGGAGAAAAATAAGGCCGGGAGAGACAGATAGAGAGAGAGGGAGAGAGAGAGAGAGATGCGGCTAGGAGGTGATGTGAGAGGCCTACTAGATAGGGAGGGGAGGAGTGTGCGAGTGCGAGATCGAAGGAAAGAGGGGCGAGTGTGCATGTGTGTGGAACCATAAGAGAGATATGGGGGCATGGACGGTGAGAGGAGAACAGGGGAAGTGTGTGTATGTGGTAGGCAGACCTGGCTACAGAGGTATATCGATCGGTGTGTGTCGGAAAGAAGGAGATGGGGAGACCTATAGAGACCGTGGGAGAACGACCTAAAGAAAAATAACGAATGTGCGCGATGGCGAGAATGCTAAGGGAGGGGGCTAGGGCGAGGAGGGTGTGTGCATGCACGAGAGAAAGTTAGTGCTAGTTACAAAGAGAAGAGGAGTGTGTGGGTGTAAAAGACTAACAGAGATCATAATTCATTATAAAAGTGGATTCGGATATTTGAATAAGAGATCATGGTGTTTTAAACCCATGCATGCATGAATATAATGGTGATACAGATGGTGTGGTTTTAAACATGGTATACTATATATATATATATATATATATATATATATATATATATATATATATATATATATATATATATATATATATATATAGCCCGTCTATTCTGCCAATAAGAATAGTTATTCTGCCCACACTTCCGAACTGCACGCACAACACGAGGGCACTGCACTTTCTGAAGCAAGCGCACTGCAGTACTGAGACGAGTGAACTTCTCGTCGAAAAAACTGTACGTAGTGTTTTTCGGTACTGTTTTTGCTCCAGTTTTTAAACCGTTTGTCAAAACGAGGCGTGTAATATACCGTTGGAAAGCTATGGATTAGGCGCAACTTCGCCATGTTGAAATATTTTCGAGATTCCTCGCGGTTTAAGAGCAGTTTCGAAAACGGTGGGCGCCCGACGAGTAGCAGCGAGCGTATTTTCGCGTTTTTTCGCAAACCGCTTGTCGGAATGAAGCAAACGATATGCCGTTGGAAATATATCGTCAAGGCGCAACTTTTACATATATATTACTTTCTCTAATTCCTTACGGTTTAAGAGCAATTTCAAATTTACTAAATCACGGAATTCTCTTTTTCAAAATTTTTGCAATTTTTCGGTACTGTTTTCGCTCCAGTTTTTTAACCGTTTGTCGAAATGAGGCGTGTGATACGCCGTTGGAAAGCTACGGACGAGGCGCAACTTTCATATGCAGAAATTATTTTGAGGTTCCTTACGGTTTTAAATTAATTTTGAAAATGGTGCGGCGGACGACAAGTGGCAGCGGCCGTTTTTTCGCAAATGTTTACAAACCGCTGGTCGGAATGATTCAAATGATACGCCGTTGGAAAGATATCGACGAGGCGCAACTTTTTCATGTAGAACACTCTCTCTAATTCCTTACGGTTTAAGAGCAGTTTTGATTTTACCGAAATACGGACACTCTGTTTTTCGCGACACCAAAATCGACGAGTGAACTTCATCAAACAGAAAAACGCACTGGATCAGACTGAAAACCGCACTACATCAGACGGGCAAACGTAAATTTTCCTTGACGAGGAAGTGGACTGCGGTTCACATCGGGGGGTAAGTGAACCGCAACACTGTCGAGAAGTGAACCTCATTTAAAAAAAATTGTCATTTTCGTAACATTCTTTCTGCACTTCATGTTGGGAGTAAGTGAACCGCGCTAGTACCGAAAGTGAACCGCGGCAGTACCGAAAGTGGACCGCGCAAACTACCGAAAGTGAACCGCGTGAGTTTGTCTTTTCTCTAACTTCTTTTATGAACGAGAGTGCACCACAAAGACAAGGGCAAGTGAACCGCAACAATATCAAAAGTGAACCGCATTACTTTTTTGTCAAGCCAGGGTTATATTGTATTTCTTTTGTCGGAGTTTGTTTCTGCAAATTTACAAAGATGGACTGCCTTTGTTAGTGCAAATGGACTTCCTTTGTCAAAACAAAAACAAAGAAAATTTTGTGTTTTGAAAATAATAATTACAAGCGAACTTCATGGGAATATACAAGTAAATGACTTCAAAAAGAGAAAGGCCCTGCGTCCTCGGCCGCGACCACCTAAAAACACAAACAAAAAAACGAATAGCCGACTGCACGCCCGTGCTGCTCCAACTGCTAGCGGCTCGCTGGTGAGCTGCAAGTCCACACCGAAGAAGAATTCATTGCCACCGAATTGTAGTGGACGCTACTGGTGGCTCGCCGTCAGCCTGCTGGTGGTGCCAGCTCATGAAACCCACCACCGACTGAATTGCAAGAGCGCATGCTGCCGAAACGACTCGTCGTGGTCCTATTGTCTACTTCCGGTGAACCGCAAGCCTGGAATTTCAAACACCATGCATCACATTAGCGAACTGCATGAAGCCAACAGTGAGGTAAAGGAGAGGTCGTCAGCCACCTATGGAGAAGAAGTAAAAGAAGGGGAGAAGGAGAAGGATCGGCACATCAACCGAACTGCACGGGCCGGCACACTGCACCATGTGGGGGCTGAGGTATCTACAGGCGAACCGCATGGAGGCCATTGACGAACTGCACATGCGCCATTTGCGAACTTCAGACCGTGCAGGATGTAGCCAGCGAACCGCAACGAACAAGGCTGGCGAGCTGCACGTTCTGCTTGCCCGAGCTGCCCATCCAAAATCCAAAAAACATGCACCGCCGGACGCCGCGGCCTCTGACGGGGACGGGAGGGATGTAGGTGTAGGCAGGGTGCTGATCCAGCGACCGAATGGAGTTGGGCAGAAGCCCCGCATCGCCGGAGACGAGCCCCGCCGGCGGCGAATCCAAGGCGACTCCCCATCACCGGCGCGAACGGATCCGGGACTCGAAGGGGAGAAGACAACCACCCGCCGTATCGGGTTGCAGAACCGCCGCCGACGGGAGAGCCATGGAAGGGATGCATGGATGCGGCAGTATCCGTGCTCGGTGACCTCGATGTCGTGGTCTCCGGTGCCCACGGGCGTGGCGGGGCCTAGATCGGGCAGGTGCAGGGCATTGGGATCCCGGGGTGGCCGAGATCTGGCTGTCCTGGGAGGTGGCGCGCGCCGTGAGGTGCTGGCAGAGGCGGGGTGGGGGAATGGCGGGGCGATGCGGTAGGGGAGGGGAGGCACGGCGACCAGGAGTGGGAGGAGGCGCGCCGGCCATCGGGCTTGGATGGAGGTGTGGCGGCGCGGCGCTGTGGGATGGGGGAGGGAGGCTCACCGGCCGGGGAGTGAGAGGAGGTGGTGGGGTGGGGCGCTGCGGTGGTCGGGGCCATCCCCGTGGTCGCCGGCTGCCGGGCAGGTGGTGGCCAGCGGCGGGGCTGGAGATAGGTGGTGGTGGGGCGGGGTGCTGTGGCCGCACAGGGGGAGGGAGGTTGGTGGAGGAGTGGGGCTCGGGGGAGAGTGGTGGGTGGTCGTGGGAGGAGGGGTGGGTTTTTTTTCTATTCGGTCAGTCAGCGCGGGCCGGGTGGCTGTGTGGTTAGGGTGTTGGCAGAATAAGGAAAATGGCTATGTACTCCTGGGAGTACGTACTCCCGCTCCTCATATACCACATAGATGAATCTTTTATACCTCATTATTATTTTTAATATACTTCATTAATAATTAATAGATACCCCAAAATGAGTTTCATGAAAAAATTCATGTGAGTCTACATATTTAAAGGTTTACGTATATACTGATTTGTTTGTACGTCAAAAAGGTATATTACAAAAAGTACGTCGCAAATGATATTTTTTCAACAAAACTCGTATTGGGGTATCTTAGAATATTTAATGAAGTATATTAAGAATGATAAAAAGGTATAATAAATGCGTATATGAGGTATATTGAGGATGGGAGTACATACTCCTAGGAGTACAGAAAATTATATATATATATATATATATATATATATATATATATATATATATATATATATAGGGTGGGTCTATTCTACCAACCCCCTTAAGACCTTATTCTAACAACACTGGGTCTTATTCTGCCAATACCTCACCCCACACCTAACCCACCTTCTCTCTCGCGCCGCTGCCCCACCTCCCGCGCCGCCGCGCCGTTGCCCCGCCTCCCGCCCCGCGCCGCTGCCCCGCCTCTCGCCCCACGCCGCCGTGCCGCTGCTCCGCCTCCCGCCCCGCTCCGCTGCCCCGCCTCCCGCGCCGGCCAGCGCGACCGCCGCCTCCCGCCCCGCACCGCTGCCCCGCCTCCCGCGCCGCCATGCAGTGCAGTGCAGTAGGACAGCGACGCTGTGCAGTTCGCCGTGTGAATCCCACCTGGACGCTGTGTTGTGCGCCAAAGAACAGCGAGATGTAGGGGGAGAAGGAACCCACCTGGAGGGGCTAATAAAATCTTGAAAAAGTTGCAGAACGAATCAAACTAAACTACCCTTGCGTGCCAGCCGAACTGCAAAAATGTTCAGAACTAAAGAACGAAATAAAATTACAAGGGTCTTTTTTTCCTTTTTTGCCGAGTGAACGGAAAGCACAAAAATCAGCCAGCTACGAGAGTTTGATCACTGCCTTGTGGATCAAACTGCACCCGTGCACGCCACAAACTGCATAGTGCCGAAGTGAGCTGCAAAAACAATTTGCAAAAAAGGCACGACGACGCTCCTCGGTGATGTGTGGCGGAGCGAACTGCACGAAGTCAAGGAATGTTCTGCACGCGCCCGCTCAGTGGACTGCAAGTGGAGATGGTGAGCACGGAGAGCGTCGGCGTACTGCATGGCCCGTGGTCAGAACTGCAAGCCGCTGCCGGTCGAGCCGCATGCTGGCCTGGGCTGAGCTGCACCTATCGGTCAACACTTGTGGCCGAGCTGCACCTATCCATCATCGTGGACTGCACGCACACGGGCACCACACTGCAACCCCACGCTTGCGTACTGCATGGCCACGCTGCTGGAACTGCACGCCCGCGTACATGCGGGCAGAGCTGACGTTGCCGGACTGCACACATATGCGCCCCGCACTGCACCGCACACGCCGGAAAATGCGAGGGCCCATAAGGCGCACTGCATAGGCGCGTCGGCCATGACACCTCCATGGCCTGGCGTTGTGATGCAGATGGAAGCGGCAGGGCCAGAGTGCCGCTGGCGGGGGCGAGATGCCGGCCAGGAACGCCAGATCCGTCGAGGGGAGGCTCTTGAGGATGGTCCTCTCGGAGGACGGCATCGGCACCATCAGCAGCGGAAGTGACCCAGCGCCACAACTTTGAAGAGCAGAGGCGCACTGCACCGGAGCCATGTTCATGGTACGGACCACGTCCACCGAACCGCACGGCCCACGCCGATGAACTGCATCGACAGATCAACACTCGTGAGCGCTGGGCCACCGAACTGCCTGGGGAGTCGTCTGCTCGCCCGTCGGTGGAGAAGCAGAGTTCCTCCCTCTCGTAGCTATTAGCCTGCGCTAGAGCAGAGCCTCCCCGACGCCCGCGTGTGTAGTCGCCACCGGTGGGAGGAGTTTGGCAGCGGCGGAGGAGAGAGCACGGATCCGTCCCCTGGCATAGCGGTGGCCGAGGGATCCGGCGCCTGGCGTAGCAGCGCCCGAGGCATCCGGTGGACGAGATTGGCCGGGAGGAGGGAAGGGCGATTTCCGGCGAGGTCGACGGCTTCTTAACCCCCGAAACCACCCTGGATCCTCCAACTCATCACGGGGCCGGTGCTTCTGTAGCCGTCTGGCGCGGCGGCGGGGCAGATCGGAGGCTGGTGTGGTGGGAGGCGGTGACCGGCGCGGTGGGGAGAAGGGGGTCTGGATGTTGTGGGGTGGGGCGCCGTGGTGGTCGCCGGATGCGGGAGTGGTCGTGTGGGGTGCCGCGGTACAGTTTTTTCGACGAGAAGTTCATTCGTCTCGGTACTGCAGTGCGCTTGCTTCAGAAAGTGCAGTGTACTAGCGTTCGGCGTGCAGTTCTGAAGTGTTGGCAGAATAACTATTCTGCCAATATTGGCAGAATAGACGGGCTGTATATATATAGAACAATCTCACATTTATTTGAATTTATGATAATGTGTGGCTTTTGCAGCTCACGGGTAAATACTTGTAGGCGTAAGGGGCGGGGCACCATACACTGTGTGATAAACACATTATACATATGAAACATGATTTAGATTCGGAAGATCTAGCTAGTTCTTGAAATGTACTATTATTTGAAATCAACATAAAGTGGATTCAAAAATTTGAATTTGAGTTAATATAGTACACATAGTTCATATATAACTTGACAGTAATCATGTGGTGTGTTGTGAAGATAATATACAGATGATGGTTTAACTTGACAACAATCACGACTGTAGATTCGTATTAAAATAGAGAAACGAATTCAAATTTAGTTCATATTCCAGACGGTTGTATATACTTTTGGAATGCACTAAAATGTTCATTTGAGTAGGTTACATGCATTATACACCTAGCGAAATATTTTAATTGAACATAACATGGATTCAAAGTTTTGAATGACATTTGTAGTAATTCATACAGTAAAACGAGACAAGACTCTCTCTTGTGTGTGGTGCGAATTGATTTTGTTTTTGTTTTTTGGTTGAGGGAAGTGCGAATTGATATGGTACCGTACACGTTAGCCTTGTCCCGAAATTTCAACCCACGCCTTGTTATGCCGAAATGTCAAGATATCTCTTTGTCTCTTTGTGCTTCGAAAACTCCCTCCTTCTCAACTCGCGCCTTGCTATCCTGAAATTACAACGCGCGTGAAAACTCCCTCCCCCTGCGAAATCCCGACATGTGAAATTCCCATTCTACCCCTGAGCGAAAAGAGCCGCTAGTTCAAATTGGTGGGGGTACTTTTGTAACTTACCCTACATTTTGGACAAGCGCGTCCCTAAGTCATGGTTCCCCCTCCCATCCCCTGCTTTTCCCCAGTTGAAAACCGAGGCCGCCAAAACCTTTCTCCACCAGCCGCGAAACCCCACCCTCCTCCGTTCGCCCCCATCGCCGCCCAGCCGGAGCCTCTTCCCCGACGATGCCGTCCACTGCAACATCTCGACGTCCCTCATCCACCGCACCGGAAGAGGATCCGTCGTCGATCTCATTGTCCCGCCGGTTCAGCCGCCCCGTCCTTCACCTCCAAGGAGCTGCTCCGACGATTGCCTCGTCTATCACAGCTGCTCCATTCCCACAACGCCGCCTTAACTTGCCCAACCGGAACCGCATCATCCTCACCGACTCCTCGGATGAAGCTGAGGCCTACTCGCCGCCACCAAAGAGGTTGCACGCTCATCGCATCTTCTCCTTCACTCGACCTCACGGGGCCGCTGGTGCTCGATCCCGCTTCGCCATGGCGTGGCTCCCTCGACGTCGGCGCCGTCGGCGACATCGTCCACGGCGACTCTCCCCCATTGCGAGGCTCTGATACGTCTCCAACATATCTATAATTTTTTATTGTTCCATGCTATTATAGTATCAATCTTGGATGTTTTTATACGCAATTATATATCATTTTTTGGGACTAACCTATTAACCTAGTGCCCAGTGCCAGTTGTTGTTTTCTGCTTGTTTTTGGTTTTTCAGGAAATCAGTACCAAACGAAGTCCAAATGCCACGAAACTTTTTGACAATTTTTTCTGGACAAAAGAGACCCTAGAAGCTTCGGGAGGAAGCCAGAAGCTTCAAGAGGAAGCCACAAGGCAATAGGGCGTGGCCCTAGGGGGGCGCGCCATGATGCCCTGTGGGCCCCTCGTGGCTCCTTTTGACCTAATTCTACTTCTATAAATTCTCAAGTATTCGGAAACCATCAGAGAGCCAGAAGAAAAAACCTTTCCACTGCCGCAAGCCTCTGTTCTTCCGCGATCCCATCTGGAGGCCTTTTCCGGTACTCTGCCGGATGGAGAAACGGTCACGGAGGGCTTCTACATCAACCTTGCTGCCCTTCCGATGATGTGTGAGTTGTTTACCATAGACCTACGGATCCATAGCTAGTAGCTACATGGCTTCTTCTCTCCCTTTGATCTTCAATACCATGTTCTCCTCGATGTTCTTGGAGTTCTATCCAATGTAATCTTCTTTTGCGGTGTGTTTGTTGGGATCTGATGAATTGTGAGTTTATGATCAGATTATTCATGAGAAATATTTGAGTCTTCTCTGAACTCTTTTATGCATGATTGTTATAGCTTTGTATTTCTCTCTGATCTATCGATTTGGTTTGGCCAACTAGATTGGTTTATCTTGCAATGGGAGAGGTGCTTTGTGATGGGTTCAATCTTGCGGTGCTCAATCCTAGTGACAGAAAGGCACATGACACGTATTTGTATTGTTGCCATTAAGGATAAAAAGATGGGGTTTAATCATATTGTTTGAGTTTACTTTGTCTACATCATGTCATCTTGCTTAAGGCGTTACTCTGTTTCATACTTAATACGCTAGATGCATGCTGGATAGCGGTTGATGGGTGGAGTAATAGTAGTAGATGCAGGCAGGAGTCGGTCTACTTGTCTCGGACGTGATGCCTATATACATGATCATTGCCACTAATCCGTCATAATTATTTGCTTTTCTATCAATTGCCCAACAGTAATTTGTTTACCCACCGTATGTTCTGCGCTCGAGAGAGAAGCCTCTAGTGAAAACTATGGCCCCCGGGTCTATCTTTATCATATATTAAAATCCAAAAATACCTTGCTGCAATTTATTTACTTTTATTTTATTTTGCAATTTATATTTCTATCTATCACTATCAGAATTAATCCTTGCAAATAACCGCTAAGAGGATTGCCAACCCTCTTATTTGCGTTGGGTGCAAGTGTTTGCTTTTGTGTGTGTAAGTGCTGCTAAAGGGATTTTGTGTGGTTCTCCTACTGGATTGATAACCTTGGTTCTTAACTAAGGGAAATACTTATCTCTACTATACTGCATCATCCTCTCCTCTTCGGGGAAATACCAACGCAGTCTACAAGTAGCAGGAAGAATTTTTGGCGCCGTTGCCGGGGAGACATCACAAAAATTATCAAGTACCATCGCACAAACTATCATCCACTTGCATTTATTTTATTTGCCTTTTTATTTGCCTTTGCCTCTCGTTTTCATCTCCCCCACTTCTAAAACAATTTTACAAAAACATAAAAATATTTTTGTTTGCTAGTTTGCTTGCTTTGCTTGAAGTCGTTATCATGTCTGAACTTGAGAAAGTTATGGTTGAAAGTGCTAGCGAGGATAGTGCTAGTGAATCTCTTGGGGAGAAAACTCATCCTTTTGATCTTAATCATGACCCTCCTGAGATTGATCCCCCCACTAATTTTAAGACTAAAGTCTATCATGTGGGAAGTGGTAATATTATCGGGAAGAACATTATTCAAGAATTATTTAATTGCGCGGGAGTTATACCAATAATTAAGGGATCTATTCTTGATAAAAAAAATTGCTATGTGGATGCTATTGCTATGCTTGTGGTTAAATTAGAAAGATTTTTTTTTGGCATATTCACCCTGCCTCACAAAAGATATTCTATGAACTTCCCAACATCCATGATCCTAGGGCTAAGAAAATTGCCACTATCATCCTTATGCATGAATTTGATTACATAATCTGAGAAGCTAGGGATTTCTTTTCCTTTTATAAAATTAATTTTGAGCATCCTCCCATAGAGGAAATTCTTCATGATAAAGATACTATTCGTAGGTTGGAATCTAAATATTACTTTGCTTATGGTGAGAATATTAGAAGGAGATTTCATATGCCGAAATACTTAAAACTTTGTACCACCATGCTTGTGATAAATTTGAGTGGGTTACTAAAGGAATTGATGAGGGATTTAGTGAAGAATGGTTTGAGGGTACGGCTAGAGACCCTATTGATGATGAGATACATGTCTTGTATGAGGATGTTTATGGAGATGATCCTGAGTTTGAAGTTATGAATGTTAAAGTCACCAATCAAAGCCCCTTCAATTATTTAAGTTCGCCTACTAGAAAAGAAGAGCATGAAAGTAGAGAACTAATGAGAAAAGTTTCGGAAGATTTGATTAAAAAGGATTTGGGGGTGAAGGATGACAACACTTGAAACTATGCATTATGCCTAGCTAGGGGCATAAAACAATATAGCTTGTTGGGAGGCAACCCAATGAATAAAATAAATTTTTGTTTTACCTTCTGTTTTTGTGTGTTTAAACAATTATAGCCTCTGTTATGATTGTGTTTTTATCTTTTAATTAGTGTATGTGCCAAGTAATACCTTTGGGATGATTTGGAAGATAGTATAATTGATGCTGTTTGAAAACAGAAACTTTTGCGTCCAGTGCTGGAATTTTGATTTTTGCTAGAGCATCAGAACCTTCTGAATTTTTTACACAATATTGATATATGAATTTCCCACGTTTTCCTAATTTTTCAGAATTCTTGGAGTTACAGAAGTATGACGTTAATTCAGATCTCTACAGACTGTTCTGGTTTAGACAGATTCTGTTTTTGTTGCATAGTTTGCTTGTTTTGATGAATCTATGGATCGTATCGGGGGGTATGAGTCATGGAGAAGTTGGAGTATAGTAGCATTATGCCAATACTAAATATGAATCAATTTACAACAGCACCTAAAGTTTAAGATTTATTTGTTATACTAACGGATCTCACGAGGTTTCTGTTGAGTTTTGTGTGCTGAAGTTTTCAAGTTTTGGGTGAGACTACGATGGATAAAGGAATAAGGAGCGGCAAGAGCCTAAGCTTGGAGATGACCAAGGCACCCCAAGGTAATATTCAAGGAAGACTCAAGTGTCTAAGCTTGGGGATGCCCCGGATGGCATCCCCTCTTTCGTCTACAATCTATCGGTAACTCACTTGGAGCTATATTTTTATTCATCACACGATATGTGTTTTACTTGGAGCGTCTTGTGATATAGTTTGTTTGGCTTTGTTTGATTTTTAGTTTGTCACAATCATCTTTGCTGAACACACCTTTTTTGAGAGGGATACACATTATTCGTGATTTGTTAGAATACTCTATGTGCTTCACTTATATCTTTTGAGCTACGCAGTTGCTCTAGTGCTTCACTTATATCTTTTAGAGCACGGCGGTGGTTATATTTTAAAGAAATAGTTGCACTCTCATGCTTCACTTATATCTTTTTGAGAGTCTAATGAATAGCAATGGTAATATGCACAGGTTATGAATTTGGTCCTAATATGATAGGTATTCAAGAGGGATATAATAAAAACTTTCATGTAGATCACTGAATATGATAAGTTTGATTCCTTGCAATAGTTTTACGATATTAAGATGGTAATATGTGGGAGGTGCTAGTAGATAATTGTGGTTTAGTAAGAATATTGGTGTTAAGGTTTGTGATTCCCGAAACATGCACGTATGGTCTGTCGTTATGCTAAGAAGTTGGAGCATGATTTATTATTGATTGTCTACCTTTGTGTGGCAGTTGGGGGTGCGCGATGGTTAACTCCTTCCAACCTCCCCCCTAGGGGCATGCGTAGTAGTACTTTGCCTCGAGGGCTAATAAACTTTCGTAATAAGTATATGAGTTCTTTATGACTAATGTGAGTTCATGGATTATACGCAGTCTCACCTTTCCGCAATTTTCTAGCCTCTTCGGTACCGTGCATTGCCCTTTCTCACATCGAGAGTCGGTGCAAACTTCGTCGGTGCATCCAAACCCCGTGATATGATACGCTCTATCACACATAAGCCTCCTTATATCTTCCTCAAAACAGCCACCATACCTACCTATCATGGCATTTCCATAGCCATTCCGTGATATATTGCCATGCAACTTCCACCGTTCCCTTTTTTTATGACACACATCATCATTGTCATATTGCTTTGCATGATCATATAGCTGACATAGTATTTGTGGCTCAGCCACCATTCATCATTTTATACATGTTACGCTAGTATCATTGCACATCCTGGTACACCGCCAGAGGCATTCATATAGAGTCATATTTTTGTTCTAGTTTCGAGCTGTAATTTTCTTTTGAATTGTAAGTAAATAGAAGTATGATGATCATCATTATTAGAGCATTGTCCCAGTGGGGAAATAAAAATAAAATAAAAAAAGAGGCCAAAAAGAGCCCACGAAAAAAAGGGGGAAAGAAAAAAAATAAAACAAGGGAAAAAAGAAAAAGAGAAAAAAAGGAAAGAAAAATGAAATGAGAGAAAAAGAGAGAAGGGGTAGTGTTACTATCCTTTTCCATACTTCTGCTTCAAAGTAGCACCATGTTTTTCATAGAGAGTCTCCTATTTTGTCACTTTCATACACTAGTGGGAATTTTTCATTATAGAACTTGGTTGTATATTCCGATGATGGGCTTCCTCAAATGCCCGAGGTCTTCATGAGCAAGCAAGTTGGATGCATGATACGTCTCCAACGTATCTATAATTTTTTATTGTTCCATGCTATTATAGTATCAATCTTGGATGTTTTTATATGCAATTATATATCATTTTTTGGGACTAACCTATTAACCTAGTGCCCAGCGCCAGTTGCTGTTTTCTGCTTATTTTTGGTTTTTCAGGAAATCAGTACCAAACGAAGTCCAAATGCCACGAAACTTTTTGACGATTTTTTTTCTGGACAAAAGAGACCCTAGAAGCTTCGGGAGGAAGCCAGAAGCTTTAAGAGGAAGCCACAAGGCAACACGGCGCGGCCCTAGGGGGCGCCCTGATGTCTTGTGAACCCCTCATGGCTCCTTTTGACCTAATTCCACTTCTATAAATTCTCAAATATTCGGAAACCATCAAAGAGCCAGAAGAAAAAACCTTTCCACCGCCGCAAGCCTCTATTCTTCCGTGATCCCATCTGGAGGCCTTTTCCAGTACTCTGATGGAGGTTGAATCGTTCACGGAGGGCTTCTACATCAACCTTGCTGCCCTTCCGATGATGTGTGAGTTGTTTACCATAGACCTACGGATCCATAGCTAGTAGCTAGATGGCATCTTCTCTCCCTTTGATCTTCAATACCATGTTCTCCTCGATGTTCTTGGAGTTCTATCCGATGTAATCTTCTTTTGCGGTGTGTTTGTTGGGATCCGATGAATTGTGAGTTTATGATTAGATTATTCATGAGAAATATTTGAGTCTTCTCTGAACTCTTTTATGCATGATTGTTATAGCTTTGTATTTCTCTCCTATCTATCGATTTGGTTTGGCCAACTAGATTGGTTTATCTTGCAATGGGAGAGGTGCTTTGTGATGGGTTCAATCTTGCGGTGCTCAATCCCAGTGACAGAAAGGGACATGACACGTATTTGTATTGTTGCCATTAAGGATAAAAAGATGGGGTTTAATCATATTGTTTGAGTTTACTTTGTCTACATCATGTCATCTTGCTTAAGGCGTTACTCTGTTTCATACTTAATACGCTAGATGCATGCTGGATAGCGGTCGATGGGTGGAGTAATAGTAGTAGATGCAGGCAGGAGTCGGTCTACTTGTCTCGGACGTGATGCCTATATACATGATCATTGCCACGAATCCATCATAATTATTTGTTTTTCTATCAATTGCCCAACAGTAAGTTGTTTACCCACCGTACGTTCTGCGCTCGAGAGAGAAGCCTCTAGTGAAAACTATGGCCCCCGGGTCTATCTTTATCATATATTAAAATCCAAAAATACCTTGCTGCAATTTATTTACTTTTATTTTATTTTGCAATTTATATTTCTATCTATCACTATCAGAATTAATCCTTGCAAATAACCGCTAAGAGGATTGCCAACCCTCTTATTTGCGTTGGGTGCAAGTGTTTGCTTTTGTGTGTGTAGGTGCTGCTAAAGGGATTTTGTGTGGTTCTCCTACTGGATTGATAACCTTGGTTCTTAACTCAGGTAAATACTTATCTCTACTATACTGCATCATCCTCTCCTCTTCGGGGAAATACCAACGCAATCTACAATAGCAGGCTCCCTCGGCGGCGGCGTCCATACCAGCCATAGTTGCTGCTGCTGCTCCGGCTCTTGTTCACGCTGCTGCTCTGCACTTGCTCTCGCTCGTGTTGCTGCTTTGCTCTTGCTCTTGCTCATGCTGCTGATGTTGGTACACGGGCTGCTGCAGCTACACGAGTTGCTGCTCTGGCTCTCGTTCGCGCTGCTGCTCCGGGCGCTGCTGCTCCGGCTGCTATCTACTAGTGTATTCCCTGTCGAGCGGCTGCTGATTTAGATCACTCATTCCCTGCTACTAGTGCTTGAGCGGCCTAAACTAATAGTGAAGTGCTTCTCTGCTACTAGTGCGTTTAGTTTCGACAGTAAAATTCAGTTTTGACAGTACAATTCAGAGTCGACAGTTAAGTTTAGAGTCACAGTTTTTACATCACCTGCTGGAGTGGCGGTCGCGTGGCTGATATATTTTACATGATCTGTTGGAGTTGTGTTTTTTTGTTGATGTAAATTTTACATCTAACACTTTTTGGTAAGTATTTTACATCATCTATTGGAGATGCTATTAGAATCCCACTTCAGATTAATGATGTCCATCTTGTACTCCTTTAGCCTTGCCGTCGTACACCTCGCCTGAGCTGCTCCAACGAAAGAGCCATCCATCACAACAGAGCTGTACCCTCGACACCATCTACAGACCCCCTCAGATCTTTGGCACCTCTGACAGCCACCTCCGCCGCAACATCTTCAGCGACCAACCCAATGATGATGAGCTCGACACGGCTACGCCAAAGAGGTTGTACACTTGTCGCATCACTTTTTACTCTACATCCAGGTCGATCCCTTAGGACTATTTTGGTTCAAAGGAAAAAGTGAAGGAAAAACATAGCAATAGGAATTTTTTCCTATGGTACTACTACTATTCAATTATTCATGCATTTGGTCCAAAGGAATGGAGCAAAACAAAACTGAAGGATTTTTCCTTTCGTGTCTGTTTCAAAGGAAAAACATAGAAATTTTAACATCCACCTGGACCTTATTTTCAAAATCCTATGCATGAAAACAAGACTAAGTGCATTAGTGGCATAATAACATTCTAACTGTACACATTTTCATGCGGTTTGACTTTAATTTGACCATGTTTCTTTGCATTCATGTGTTCTTCCAATTCCTGTGAACCAAACACCCAAGTTGACAGAAATCTTGTGTTTACAAATGCTTTGTTTTCCACGTGCATTTCTATCCTATTCCTGTGTTTTTCCTATCCCTGCGTTTTTACAATCCTGCAAGCCAACGGAGCCCTTACAGAATTACCTCAGTTACAGACAGCTGTCGAAGAAAACTTTGTGTGGTTTGTCCTGCTCCTGCCACGCCGTCGTCCACCTCACCAGAGCTGCTCCATCGATAGAAGCATCCACCACACCAGACATCATGACTCCTGACCGTCTTTCGCCGCCTCAGATCTCCTTCCCGCTGTCGGCAGCCACCACAACTGCATCACCATCATCGACTCAACAGATGAACCTGAGGAGTACACGTACCCACAAGAGAGGTCGCACTCTTTTGTGTCTGCTTACGTTATGCATTGCTTAATATTACCTGCAACTTTATCATCATGTTCACCTCTTAGACTCCAAGTCAGGTCCAAATTAATGTTCAAACTTGAGTTTTAAAATGATTGTGGGGCACATATCGAGGCAACAATTAATAGTATCTCTGCCTACTATCTGGTTCATCTAGGGTATCTACTATGTGGTTCATCTTGGGTGGAAACAAACAGTAAAGCAGCCATCATCTGTCTTTTTTATTAAACTAAAGTTATCATCTACCTGCTATCATTATTTTTGGATCTATCCACTGGTTGTTGCCATCACTGTAGATTTCTGCATTCACTCCTTACATAATCTCACTATATTTTTTTCGTATGCATGTCAGTTATTGTACACAGTCATGCTGAACATGTAGAGAAAAAGAGAAGAGTCTTGTGCGAAAATACAATGTCACGCATACATCGCTCCATGGTGGGTGCAATGGCAGACCCCCCCCTCCAGATTGTAATCTAGAGGAAGATAGCTGTTGAGAGGTGGATTCAGAGGCAGTGATACGTCTCCAACATATCTATAATTTATGAAGTATTCATTCCATGTTAGCAATGATTTTATATGGTTTTGGTGCACTTTTATATGACTTTTATATGATTTTCATGGACTAACATATTAACCTAGTGCCCAATGCCAGTTGCTATTTTCTGCTTGTTTTTGGTTTTCCAGAAAATCCATACCAAACGAAGTCCAAACGTGATGAAAATTTTTGACAATTTTTTTGGAACATAAGAGACCCCCGAAGCTTCGAGGGAGGACCAGGAGACCCACGAGGCGGTGACAAGGTATCCCGGTGCGCCCCGGGGGGGTCGCATGGGGTTGCCTTGTGGGCCCCTTGTAACTCTTTTTCGTGTGATTCCAACGCTGAAAATTCTTATAAATAGAGAAACCCCCAGAAATAAACCTAGAACTTCGACTACGCCACCGCAACCTTCTGTTCCGAAGAGATCCCATCTGGAGGCCTTTTTCGGCACCCTGCCGAGGGGGAAATCATCACTGGAGGCCATCTTCATCATCCCGGCGGTCTCCATGATGAGGAGGGAGTAGTTCACCCTCGGGGCTAAGGGTATGTACTAGTATCTATGTGTTTGATCTCTCTCTCTCTCTCTCTCTCTCTCTCTCTCGTGTTCTTGATTTGGCATGATCTTGATGTACCGCGAGCTTTGTTAATATAGTTGGATCATATGGTGTTTCTTCCCTCTCTATCTTCTTGTGATGAATTGAGTCTTTCCCTTTGAGGTTTCGTTATTGTCGGATTGAATATTTCGGATTTGAGAACACTTGATGTATGTCTTGCATGTGGATACCCGTGGTGACAATGGGGTATTCTATTGAGTCCCTTGATGTATGTTTTGGTAATCAACTTGCGGATTCCCGTGACCTTGGGGTAATCTAGGCATATGGGTTGGTACACGTTTTCATCTTCTTTTCTCCGATAGAAACCTTGGGGTACTCTTTGAAGTTCTTTGTGTGGATTGAATATTATGAATCTGGAGTTGCTTGATGCATATCGAATAGTTAACTCATGGATACGTGTGGTGACATTGGAGTATCTAGGTGACATTAGAGTTAATTGATGCGTATCATATGGTGTTATTTTAGTACGAACTCTAGGGCTGTTTGTGACACTCATAGGGATGGCTCAATAGATTGATCGGAAAGGATAACTTTGAGGTGGTTTTGTACCCTACAACAAGTTCATCTTATGTTCTCCGCTAATAGGAACTTTGGAGTGATTCTTTATTGCATGTTGAGGGATTGTTATATGATTCAATTATGTTAGCACTGTTGAGAGATTGCACTAGTGAAAGTATGAACCCTAGGCCTTGTTTTCAAGCATTGCAATACCGTTTGTGCTCACTTTTGTTACTTGCTACCTTGCTGTTTTTATTATTTCAGATTACAAAAACCTATATCTACTATCCATACTACACTTGCATCACCATCTCTTCGCCGAACTAGTGCACCTATACAATTTACCATTGTATTGGGTGTGTTGGGGACAGAAGAGATTTCTTGTATTTGATTGCAGGGTTGTTTGAGAGAGACCATCTTCATCCTATGCCTCCCACGGATTGATAAACCTTAGGTCATCCACTTGAGGGAAATTTGCTACTGTCCTACAAAACTCTGCGCTTGGAGGCCCAACAGAGTCTACAAGAATAAAGTTGCGTAGTAGACATCAAGCTCTTTTCTGGTGCCGTTGCCGGGGAGGTGAGTGCTTGAAGGTATATCTTTAGATCTTGTAATTGAATCTTTTAGTTTCTTGTTTTATCACTAGTTCGGTTTATAAAAGAAAACAACATTAAAAAAATGGAATTGAGGTTGCCTCAAATGCTTCATCTTTATAATATCTTTCTTGAAAATGATGGATCAGAAAAATTGTGCCAAAGTATTAGAAGAAGAATTCAATAAATTGTTTGGCATAAAATCTTTGAATGATAAACATGATTGCAAAGTTGTTAGTATGAATTCTTTGAATATCCATGATGCTAATGATATGCAAAGCCATAAGCTTGGGGATGCTATGTTTCATGAAGATGATCTTTTTAGTCCCCCTACTTTTGATGAGAAAATTTGCTATGATGAAAACTTGCCTCCTATTTATGATGATTATATTGATGAAAGTGGGTTTGGAAGAGTGTCAACTTTATGTAATTATGATCCCACTATTTTGGAGAGTGTTGAATCTTATTGGAATAATTATGAAAGTGGATTTGGAGAGGTCTTTATTTAATGATGAATCCACAATTTTGGAAGAGGTTTCAATTGATTATGACAACAAAGTTGCTATCTATGATGATTATGGTGATGACATGTATGCTATAAAGAGTAATGATAACCATGAAACTTGTCATCATGATTTTAATGTTCAATTTGATTATGCCAATCAAGCATTACATGATTGTTATTTCATTGAGTTTGCTCCCACTATTATGAATGAGAAGAAAATTGCTTATATGGAGGGTAGTAAAAATTCTATGCTTGTGGATCATGAAAAGAATGCTTTATGTGATAGTTATATTGTTGAATTTGTTCTTGGTGCTACTAAAAATTATTATGAGAGGGTAAGATATGCTTATATCTATTTCAACAACATCAAGTTTCCTCTCTTTATGATGAAAGTTTTGAAGTCATGCTTGTTTTGCCTTCCTATGCTAGTTGATCCTTTCTACAATAAATTGTTTGATTACAAAATCCTTATGCATATGAAGTGGGCTAGGCTAAAATGTGCTTGTCATATGCTTCATGATGCTCCGATTATGTTTCAATTCTTCACTTTTATGTGAGCATCATTAAAATCATCATGCCTAGCTAAAAGGCTTTAAAGAAAAGCGCTTGTTGGGAGACAACGCAACATTTATACCTATTGTTTTTGTGAGTTAACATTATTAAGATAATGTATTAATCATGTTTTATATGTTTTCTTTCAATAATGTGCCAAGTTAAGCCTTCGGGATAGTGTGGATACTTGTTGATTTGATTCTGTGCAAAAACAGAAACTTTTGCGTCCAGTGCTGGAATTTCTATTCTGTATTGGAGCGTGGGAAAATTCTGAAATTTTTACAAAGTATTGGGCTACAAATTTTTTACGTTTTCCTAAATTTTCAGAATTTTGGAGGTACATAAGTATGCATTTTAATTAGCTCATTAGATGCTCTTCTGTTTTTGACAGATTCTATTTTTATTGCATAGTTTGCTTGTTTTAGTGTTTCCATAGCTTATATTGGTCAATATAAATTGTGTAAATGATAGAATACAGTTGGTTTTATGTGAGAACAATTATGAATCTTGTCTTGACAGTACCAAAGTGAATGATTTATTTTCATACTAACCTATCTCACGAAGTTCCGTTAAGTTTTATGTGATTGAAGTTTTCAAGTTTTGGGTGAGATAATGATATGAGGAGAATAAGGAGTGCAAGACCCTAAGCTTGGGGATGCCCAAGGCACCCCAAGTAATATTCAAGGAAGACTCAAGCGTCTAAGCTTGGGGATGCCCCGGAGGGTATCCCCTCTTTCGTCTCCAACACTATCGGTAACCTCACTCGGAGCTATATTTTTATTCGTCACATAATATGAGTTTTGCTTGGAGCATCATTTTATTTTGTTGAGATTCGCTTGCTGTTATCAATAATCATATTTTGTATCTTTTAGTTCAATAAAATGCCAATTATAGCCTTTACCATGCTCAGTTTGCAAGTTTATGTGTTACTGTTTGAAATCAGAAAGTTTTCTGTTATGTCCTGAATTTATGTGAATTTTCAGGACATGATAAAAATCTGAAATTTTTACACAGTAAGAATGCATGAGTTATATGTCACGTGGTAACTTTTCAGAATTTTTGGAGTTATGTAAGTATGAATTTTTATTCAGCCTTTACAGACTGTTCTGTTTAGACAGATTTCGGTTATAGTTGCATTTTTTGCATATGTTTTCTTATTTAATGTTTCTATTTGTGGATAGGAGTATTAAATATGCAGAGGCATTTATTATGCAATGTTTAGTTATAATTTTAGTGATTTTCTACATTAGAGAATGCTAAGGTTTTGAGTTGATTTATACTAACTTATCTCACGAGTTCTTGTTGAGTTTTGTGTGGATGAAGTTTTTAAGATTTAGGAGAAGCCTTGATATGAGAGGAATTAAGGAGACACAAGAGCTCAAGCTTGGGGATTCCCAAGGCTCCCCAAGATAACATTCCAAGAAGTCTCAAGCAACTAAGCTTGGGGATGCCCAGGTAGGCATCCCACCTTTCTTCATCAACACCTATCGGTTAGCCTAAGTTTTTACTTGTTCACATGATATGTGCTATTCTTGGAGTGTCCTTTTATTTTCATTTTGTTTGCTGTTTGAATAAAATACTTGGATATGACATCTTTATTGAGATAGAGTCTTCACATAGCTACTTAATTGTTTAACTACTCATTAATCTTCACTTATATCTTTTGGAGTAGTTTGTCATTCACTCTTGCGTTTCACTTATATTCTAAGAGTGAATTGTTGAATGAATTGAATGTCATAAATATGAAATTATATATGCTTCATATGCTTGTCCCATGGGGAGTAATGACTTCACATACAAGAAGTACAAGTGGTACAATTTATTGAAAGTGAGCAAACATAGCATTGGTCACTTGAACAAGTCATGAAAGAATATTGAAGGAAGAGAGATTTCACATATAAAATATACTATCTTGGACATCTTCTATGATTGTGAGACCCCATTAATTATTTTCAAACTTGATCAAGTAGTTGACGTTGGACAAGGAAGACAACGTAATGGGTTATGTTTGTTTATATTCACATAGAAGTTATATTGTCATGGATCCTCTAACATGTGGTGCTTGCTTAGGATCTTTTGCTAGACAAAAATTCATACTAAGTAGAGATACTACTTGTGCATCCAAAAACCCTTAAACCCAGTTTCTTGTCATGAGAGTCCACCATATCTACCTATGGATTGAATAAGATTCTTCAAGTAAGTTGTCATCGGTGCAAAAAAGCAATAAAAATTGCTCCTAAATATGTATGATCTTTTATTGGAAAGGAAAATAAGCTTTGTACGAACTTGTGATGGTGAAGAAATAAAAGCACGGACTGCATAATAAAGGTTGCTATCACAAGGGGCAATATAAAGTGATGTTCCTTTCCATTAAGAGCTTGCACATCCAAAAATAAAAAGCGCATGACAACCTCTGCTTCCCTCTACGAAGGGCCTATCTTTTACTTTTTTGTATTTACTTTTATGCAAGAGTCAGTAATGTTCATCCCTATTCCGCTCTATTTATTCTCTAGTGGGCAAGCATCATGTGGTAGGGAATGATCTAGGCACATATATCTAGTTGAATATAGGTGATCATGAGTTATTATTGTTGACATTATCCTTGAGATAAATAAGTTGGGAGGTGAAACATTAAGCCCCTATTTTCCTATGTGTTCGACTGAAACGGTTTGTTCTAAAAATATGCGTTGAGTGTTAGCAATCATGGAAGACTAAATGATAGTTGAGTATGTGAAGTTTGCCTAATCAAAGCTCTTACATAGACCCTTCCTGAAAATAAGATGAATTGTAATTGTTTGATGACTGAGAATATAGTTTGTTAGTTTTCAAGAAAGTTTATGGTTTATACTTTAACATGTGAATAGCTTGCTACTTGATCATGATAATTTTTATGAGAAATGAGCTACTATTTATGATATATAATGATGCTAGAAAAAGTGATTGAAATTATCATTGATCAAACTTGTGCACTATACAAGCATTCACACTTCATAAATTATTTCTTTTACCTACTCGAGGACGAGCAAGAATTAAGCTTGGGGATGATGATACGTCTCCAACGTATCTATAATTTATGAAGTATTCATGCCATGTTAGCCATGATTTTATATGGTTTGGGTGCACTTTTATATGAATTTTATGTGATTTTCATGGACTAACATATTAACCTAGTGCCCAGTGCCAGTTGTTGTTTTCTGCTTGTTTTTGGTTTTCCAGAAAATCCATACCAAACGAAGTCCAAACGCGATGAAACTTTTTGATGATTTTTTGGAACATAAGAGACCCCCGAAGCTTCGAGGGAGGACCAGAAGACCCATGAGGCGGTGACAACGTATCCCGGCGCGCCCCGGGGGGGGGGGGTCACGTGGGGTTGCCTTGTGGGCCCCTCGTAACTCTTTTTCGCGTGATTCCAACGCTGAAAATTCTTATAAATAGAGAAACCCCCAGAAATAAACCTAGAACTTTGACTACGCCACCGCAACCTTCTGGTTCTAAGAGATCCCATCTGGAGGACTTTTCCAGCACCCTGCTGCAGGGGGAAATCATCACCGGAGGCCATCTTCATCATCCCGGCGGTCTCCATGACGAGGAGGGAGTAGTTCACCCTCGGGGCTGAGGGTATGTACTAGTAGCTATGTGTTTGATCTCTCTCTCTCTCTCTCTCTCTCTCTCTCTCTCTTTCTCTCTCTATCTCGTGTTCTTGATTTGGCACGATCTTGATGTACCACGAGCTTTGTTAATATAGTTGGATCATATGGTGTTTCTTCCCTCTCTATCTTCTTGTGATGAATTGTGTCTTTCCCTTTGAGGTTTCGTTATTGTTGGATTGAATATTTCAGATTTGAGAACACTTGATGTATGTCTTGCATGTGGATACCCGTGGTGACAATGGGGTATTCTATTGAGTCCCTTGATGTATGTTTTGGTAATCAACTTGCGGATTCCCGTGACCTTGGGGTAATCTAGGCATATGGGTTGGTACACGTTTTCATCTTCTTTTCTCCGATAGAAACCTTGGGGTACTCTTTGAAGTTCTTTGTGTGGATTGAATATTATGAATCTGAAGTTGTTTGATGCATATCAAATAGTTAACTCACGGATACTTGTGGTGACATTGGAGTATCTAGGTGACATTAGAGTTAATTGATGCGTATCATATGGTGTTATTTTAGTACGAACTCTAGGGCTGTTTGTGACACTCATATGGATGGCTCAATAGATTGACCGGAAAGGATAACTTTGAGGTGGTTTCATACCCTACAATAATTTCATCTTATGTTATCTACTAATAGGAACTTTGGAGTGATTCTTTATCGCACATTGAGGGATTGTTATATGATTCAATTAAGTTAGCACTGTTGAGAGATTGCACTAGTGAAAGTATGAACCCTAGGCCTTGTTTTCAAGCAATGCAGTATCGTTTGTGCTCACTTTTGTTACTTGCTACCTTGTTGTTTTTATTATTTCAGATTACAAAAACCTATATCTACTATCCATACTACACTTGTATGACCATCTCTTCGCCGAACTAGTGCACCTATACAATTTACCATTGTATTGGGTGTGTTGGGGACACAAGAGATTTCTTGTGTTTGATTGCAGGGTTGTTTGAGAGAGACTATCTTCATCCTACGCCTCCCACGGATTGATAAACCTTAGGTCATCCACTTGAGGGAAATTTGCTACTGTCCTACAAAACTCTGCGCTTGGAGGCCCAACAGAGTCTACAAGAATAAAGTTGCGTAGTAGACATCAGGGAGCTGACCACTCCTATTTACCACCTGAGGTGTTTGCTCTAACTTGGCATGATGATGTTGGGCATATCATGCATATGGCACCTTGCATTTCTTACTTTCGACATCATATATGTCATCTGCTTAGTTTAGACATGTTCTATAATGCCACCTGTTTAGTTTGTATATCATATATGTGAATTATGCAATGCCATCTTTTTTAGCCAGGCATAATATATGTGAAATATGCAAAGCCATCCTGTCTAGCTAGGCATCATATATTTGAATTATATGTTGCCATTTCTTTTTTTCATTAAATTTCCATTTGTCGACAATGTTTGTACATTCAACTACTCTTCTTGTGAATCAGCCATTTGAGTGGGTAATGGAAAAATCTGGAGTGAAAACAAGGTCTTCAGAGCAGACAGTGCTACCTGTCTAAGGAGATATCTTGCTGGGTCCAGATAGCTCCTCAGAGGAGGATTCAGAGATAGATGACTAGTCCTCCCCCCCTGAGGTGTATGCTCTAACTTAGCAGGGTTATACTGCTCGTATCATGCATATGGTGTCTTGCATTGCATAGTTTAAACATCATATACACAATATTCATCATCATCTGCTTAGTTTAGACATCATATATGGGAATGCCATCTGCTTAGTATATAAATAATATATGTGAATTATATCATGGCATCCTGTTTACTTAGATAACATGTATGTGAACTATGTCATGCCAACCTGTTTACTAAAGACATCATATAATTATCTCATGCCATCCTGTTTAGTTAGTCATCATATCTTTGAATTATGTCATGCTATCCTGTTTAGAGAGACATCATATATGTTAATTATGTCATGCTATCCTGTTTAGTTAAACAACACATACGTGAACTATTTCATGCCCACTTTTTTTCCTCACTATCTATTGCATCTGTCTATCATACAAGGTCTGTACATTCAACTACTTTTCTTGTTTCTCAGCCATTTGAATTGGAGGGGGTGATGGCAGTATCTAGCAGAGTAAAAACACGGTCTTTAAATAAAACAGTGCTACCTGTCGATGGAGATAGCACCCCGGTTGTACTTGCACAAGAACTAGCCCAACCGCACATAACCCAGACTCTCGCAGAATCTACCCCTACTCTGATGGACAGAGAACCAGCTTCACCCAATCTAACCCCAACCCCAGCAGATAGTAACCCAGTTCCAGTTGACATAGCACCATCTCCACCACAGAGCTCCCAAACAAGAGCAGTTAGTAAGGCAACTCCAGTGCCCAAAGCACCAGGACTACCACGGCAAACCCTAACTCCACCAGTTAGTACACCTATTCTCATGGACAAAGCACAACCAGTCATCCGTAGTTTAGCGTGTATCGCGTTTGATGTTGTTAAATCCTGTGTGCGTATCTTCCCATCATGCAAATATTATACTGAAGATGAAGGAAAAAGCCAGTTGCAGATGTTCCTCCAGGAGTTATGTGTAAGTAATATTATTCATGGCAATTACTTTGATTTGTCCCATACTTTCTCTAGAGACACATTTACGGGACGATGACTGGGAACGCCTTGTTCTGTACTGGTCCAGACCCAAGAATCTGGTAGGGTCTATAAGATCATATTTCATTTTGAAGTACTATATGCATGCGTCTTACTGTACTCTGTTCTTGTAGAACAAGTGCTTAAACCCGAAGAACAACTATTCTCAGGTAAGATTCCATAGCTATGGTGCATACTGCTTTGCTCTTGTATCACTGTATTTACTCATACCAACTAATTTTTAAATTGAAGGGTCCAATCGAAACTCCAATGGCACAACATGTATGTTATAAACATGTTTCTTTAACTGGTTTGCTCTTCTAAATTGCTCTATGTTGATTTCAATTTCAATTATATAGATAGTTGTCTTCTCGTATCATGCACATTACTACCATCAAAACAGAGCCAATAGTGTTGTTAGTTGTACATGTATACGCGTCGTACCCATCTGAAATCTTGTGGTGCTGTGTAGTTTCCCACCCTTATATTCTTTCAATGCTGCTTTATCGTGAACTGGTATGATTCGAACTGTGTCTCTATTTTGATTTGGCAAGACAATACAGTGACCATAGCACATAGATATATGTTTGTTTCATGCTTTTATTATGTACTACTTTGCAATAGAAGACATGTTAGTTTGAATCCTGTCCACCTTACTACTAAACTAGTTTACCAAAATGAGTTTCATATACTACATGCTAAACCTGTTATGTGTCTGCTCGTTTCTTCTTTTAGAATGCTGACCGAATATTGGAGAAGAGCACCCCATTATGCAATGGTAAAGGAAGTAATGCAGATAAGGTTCAAGATAGTGAGACAACACTATTGGTCTCCAACAAAGCTGATAAAACAGATAAGGAAAACAATCTTGAAGACAGTGAGACAACCCCAAGATCATGTCTTGATGTAGTGTTCGAGTTACTGGCCACTACCGCAGGCACAAGCTCTTCGAACTCGCTGCCTGAATCAGTTCGGCTTCTTGAGTCTCAACTACAAGCTGAAAGACATCGATCAGCTGTGCTGCGACAAGAAGCCGAAGGACTGAGGAAGTCCCTGCAGAATTCAGATGCATACTTTCTGGTGCAACAGCAAGCGTTAGAGGATTTTAGTGCCAAACAAGAGAAAGCTAATAAGCTCGCTAAGCATATTGCCAGCATGGTGGATACCCAGGATAACATTTCTTGAGCTCTTCTGAAGTTGTTTCAGTTCTGGACTTGTTTTGTTGCCGCGTTTATTTGCTCCGGTGGTCAACTTTGACACCCAGTGTATCTAATATGCTGCTTTGTTGTTGCCTATATCTGCACTGCTGGCAAACTTCGTTGCCCAGTGAATGTAATATGTGTAATACCATAATAGCCTAGCGTTAGTTGCATGCTAATTTATTTCCTTAATAGTCTTGTTTATTTATTTTCTTGTAGTCACTGCAGTTATTTTTCCTCGGTTTGCTAGTGGCCGCAATAACCATGGGCCTGCTACCTGCCGTAGTAACCATGGGCCTACTATGGGCCGCAGGATCCATGGGCCTACTACGGGCCAAAACCGCAATATGGGCCGTAAACGGGCCAAAATCGGAACCGTCCGTTTATGGGCCCAAACCAAAAGGGGTCGTTAACAGGCCATAAGACAACACATGCTTAATTCTATCCACAAGCATAACGGGTCCTTAATGGGTCGGAATACATGACGGGATGAAAACGGCCCAATGGGTTAACGGGCCGCTAACGGGCCGATTCTAACCTGGGGCTTAATTTGGCCCATTAGCAGAACAGGCCAGTAACGGACAGTAAGTAATCGATGTCCGGCAATGAGCCCAAGAATTTAGGGGGCCTTAGAAGGCCGAAAGATATAACGGGCTGGAAACGGCCCAACCCAATCATGGGTTATTAATGGGTCCAAAGCAATTTACTATTCATTATGGGCCAGAATCACCACGGGCCGTTAAAGGGCCCAGAGATACAAAAGGCCTCATATGGGCTGAAAGACATCACAAGCCATAGATGGGCTGGCCTTTTTAACCTAAATGGGCCACTGTTGGGCCGTGCCACATGTCGATGTATCATAGGCGTCTCTCGTCCAATGAATGGATGACATCTGTCGCAACGCCGAGCAAACACGTGGTTCCATTGGCGAATGAGAATTTTACACGTGGAAAATTGCCATTGGTCCGGGCTGATAATGGGTTATCGGATCCAAACCCGCACCCGATAGCTTAACGGCGACCCGTGACGGTGGATGCCACGTGTCGGTAACCCTTGACGAAAACACTTCCATGACGCGCCATTTATCATCATGGAAGTGGACACTTCCATGATGATAATTTGAGTATTGTCATGGAACACTTCTACGACAGCACAGGTATGACTATCTTGATTCTGTCATAAAATCGTCATGGATGTACATGCATGACAGAAAACGTGACCTACTATGACAAACACGTATCATCATGGAAGTGTCTTTTTTGTAGTGCATGACAGGCCCCATCTCTTCGTAGCGGATCGTTGCAGCAGAGGGTAAAATAGAGACCACCTATAGGCTGCGTCCACGGGGACTTTTTCCCCCTTAATCATCGTTTGGTAATCGGAGTGGGGAAGAACGATGGTGGCGTATGTGATACGAGGCTGCCAAGAGTACGCATGTATCTGTACCGGCTTTGCCCACAAAGAGAAACATGTAAAGTGTCTTAGGAATCCGAAGTAGCATTGTCTTTAGGCACCGCTATAGATGCACACTAGAGGGGACTCCGGACTCCTAAGAACGCTTCAGTCCTATTGATTCCAACCCGCTTTTTACAGTTCCAGTTATTTATTTTCATTGAAATATTCACCTTTACGCTCGTTGCGTCACTTCTATTATTTCACTACTGCTTTGTATCACTAACACCCTACATGCACACTGTTCGCATCATCCAAAAGACAAAAGATTGATTCATGTACTCCCTGTGGGATCGATACTCTTACTTCAAAAAAGCTACAACTAAACCCTGTGCACTTGCAGGACATCAAACTTTTTCTGGCGCCGTTGCCGGGGAGCTGAGCGCTTTTGATCTTAGTCTTGAGTTTGGTTTGAACTTTGTGTACTGTGACACCCTAGTTTTTCCCAGCTTTTCTTTTTAAAATTTTATTTGGAATTTGGCTTGGATTTGTTTCTGAATGGCTCTATGGACTTAAAACTTGGGAATATTTTCTTGATTTTCTTTCCCAAGTGACTCAGGCTCTCAAAAACTTCTCTCAAGTCAGGTCATTTCCATTCTTGCTCAATCTCAATCTCATCAAATATTCTTTTTTTCCAATAAAGGAATAACCCTTTAAGCTCTAGGTTGTGAAGCAACCCATATTTCTGTTCTTCCAAAAATCCCAAGAAAATTCTCATAAATCCTTTGCACCATGTGAACCTTGGATATGTGAAAATATTCAAGATTTACTCTTCATGGCGAGCATAGCATCCAATCTCTGATTCTGGTCATAATTTCAGTTTGTGAGGCAACTATATTTTATATTTCTTCAAAAATTCTGAAATTAATCCAGGACATTCTTCTACCTGGTGGTTATGCCTCTACCCCGGATCGTGTCGTCCAACTTGCCGCTCTGGCAGGCCTCACTATTATTCGCCATCAGGAAAACGCGATGCAGGAGAATCGTGCCTTCCAGTACTATCCCACCATGTCCACCACTCCCAGATGGATTAGATTTCCTCCTGTCCGCTCAGATGATGATGTTGTTGTGGCATACATGTCACGTTACATGGTCGCAGAGTAAGTCCTCATCGCTGAGCTAGTCCGAGATGCAGCTCGTGCCTGGAGAGCCCTTGGTATGGCTTTAGCTCCGCCAACCTCTCCGCCAGCTCCTTCGCTCTCCAGCAACCTGCCATCCAACCCTAGTACCTAGTATTGCGAAGTTTATGTTGCATGAGTTGTGGTAGTGCCAAGTGCTGTAAATTACCCCGAGCAGCAATAAAGTGTGGTTTTGCAAGTTTGGTGCTTTTCCTTGAATAGTCTTTATTTGCTTTTCTTTGGTTCCTCGGGGTCATACTACCTTCTCTATGGAAGTTGCTCATCCACTATCAGCCACAAAGAGATAATGAGGATTGCAAGTGCTTGGAGGTTAAGTTGAGCTGTATGAAATTCTCAAGATCATAGTGCTCGAGGGAGCATTTGGTTGAAAGCAAAGAGTATTCTGAATTGATTATCAGCGTTAAGTTTACATCGGTGATGCAATTGCCATAGCAGTAATGGTTAAACAAGCAGGAAGACCAGTGTGTGCAAGGCCAGTGATATGGTTACAATACAAGTCGGGATTCGAGAAGGATAGTCGGCCAACTTTTCCGCAAGTAACCAACAAACGGAGTTGTGAGGATGTATATATACAGCAGCATGGCATAGCAAGAAACTTCTGGTGTAAGCAATCCAGTCGTCCTCTGCACACCACCGAAGAAACTTACAAGGTAAGGCTCCTCAAGTCTTCCTCAGTACGATATGCGAATGGCTTCCCGCACAAGATACCCTGTCTTCCTCGGTAAGCTATCATGGGGAAAGCTTCCAGCATAAGGTACAGAGTCTTCCTCGACAAGTAACCAGGAGGAAAAGCTTCTGGGGAACGCTATCCAGCCTTCCTCGGCAAGCTATTCCGGCAGAAGCTTCGAGTACAAGCTATCCAGTCTTCTTCAGCACGACACCCGATGGCTTCCAACATAAGCTATCTAATCTTCGTCGACACGGTACTACAAGCAGTTGGCAGCCTTGGTATAAGTAGTACACGGCGTGTTGGCAGTGTATCTCGAAGCTAAACCATAATTGTTCGGTCAGAAATATGAGCTAGTCAGGACACAAAAGTCGGCCTTGGGAATCAGATGTTCAATTACACATGCTTTTATATGCATTATGGAGTATTGCCAGGGTCATGATAGCCACTCGTACGGAAACAACTATGTTCAAGCCGGACGACTGAAAGAAAGTAAGGATCCAACACCTGCATAAGTTATGCAAGTGAACGAACACTGGTATACCCATCAGCATGTTGGGAAGACTCACGAGCTTGGAACTACAAATTGGGCGGTAGATACCAAGGTACTTACGAACTTGGTATGTGGTCTCAATGAACCCTTGCTTGCTTTTCTTTGGAGAAGGCACCACACTCGTGTTCTGAGCTGTTTTCAGCCGTCCAGGGTGGATGCCGACATTACATTCCTCTTTTCAACAACTGTCTTGTGTTCTGAGCTGTTTCTCGGCCGTCTCAGGCAGCTGTTGAATTTCTTTTGGTAGTGGTGACTCTATGTTCTGAGTTGTGCTTCGGCCGTCTTAGGGAGCCGCTACATTCTTTTTATCAACGTGGTCTCATGCTCTGAGCTGCTTTCCAGCCGTCTTGAACCATGACTGAATTACTCCAGTAAAAGTCCTAGATCTGAATTGTAAAGACCGTTCTGGTGGCCACTGCTTTAATTGCAGATTTCATGCAAGGGGTTCAGAGGACCAATGCCTTACCACTACAGTTCGTGAGATGGAAAGTTTGTCAGATAAGTGTGGCTGCACCAGGTTAAGGACCAGGCATGCTTGCCGGAAGTTTGCACCTGATAACATCCATGGTCATATGAACAATTGAGGATACGTGACCAATTTCCTACGGCACAGGAATCCAGAAAAAGAAAAGCAATAAAGAAGAGTAAGACCGAAGATATAGGCGTGATGATCATTACAGAAATCACGTAATACGAAAACCTCAGATGGGCTGATCAGTTATCGTGAATACACTACCAAGTGGTCTGCTTTGCTTTGTATTGAAGGATTTCATATCAGGTATCGCTAGATTTGTGGATATATTACAAGATGAGCGTTTACCATGATACACAACAACTCCGGGTCAAATGCCCCCGTATGCGCTCTCCTGTCATGAGTAAGCTTATTCTGCCAGAACCACCGTTAGTCAAGGTATTGCTATAAGGTATTACTTCTTTGGATATGACGAAAATCAGCCAAATTGAAGACAAAACAGTCAGCTCAGAGGATCAGCCACTTTGCAAGTAACCCCGCAAACAGTCAAACTTCACCAGGAGAAACATTATGATCCTCAGCATTGTAACTCGATATAATAACCAGTTTGGTTGTGTCCACTAAAGAAAGTTGTTCATAATCTTTATTGGTACCAGATGGAAGCAGGACATGCTCATCAAACATCGCTCCCAGACTTATGGAAGGATGACTTACTCCAGTCAGGAAAAATGTGCCAGATAAGCCAGCAAACATGGTAGGAATGAAGTTGGCATAATGATTGATATGCAAGGACAGATCTGTCAGAATATGGGTGCGTAAAGCAAACCACCCCAGAGTAAGAAAGACAAGTCCCATGAGATTCGTGGGGAAACATTATACCAAGAAAAAGGATACCCGAGTTGGAACGGATTTTTCTGTAAAGGCAGAATGTTCATACTGGTTCCCTAAGCAACCAAATCTCGAGGACGAGATTTATTCTAAGGGGGGTAGGTTTGTGACACCCTGGTTTTTCCCAGCTTTTCTTTTTAAAATTTTATTTGGAATTTGGCTTGGATTTGTTTCTGAATGGCTCTATGGACTTAAAACTTGGGAATATTTTCTTGATTTTCTTTCCCAAGTGACTCAGGCTCTCAAAAACTTCTCTCAAGTCAGGTCATTTCCAATCTTGCTCAATCTCAATCTCATCAAATATTCTTTTTTTTTCAATAAAGGAATAACCCGTTAAGCTCTAGGTTGTGAAGCAACCCATATTTCTGTTCTTCCAAAAATCCCAAGAAAATTCTCATAAATCCTTTGCACCATGTGAACCTTGGATATGTGAAAATATTCAAGATTTACTCTTCATGGTGAGCATAGCATCCAATCTCTGATTCTGGTCATAATTTCAGTTTGTGAGGCAACTATATTTTATATTTCTTCAAAAATTCTGAAATTAATCCAGGACATTCGTCTACCTATATTATCAAGCTCCACAAATTTTGGGCTCATATCATTCAGCCAAATTCTCTATAAATTCTTCCAAGTTTCTGTCCAGTGGGAAGTGTTGTGAAGGAAGTACCCTGTACACTTACCCAAATGGGCTGAAATTTTTATAGCATGTTGGCATTCCCAAATAACCCACAAATACCAAGTTTAAGCTCCAGGAACCCATCCAAGTGAGTGCAACATCCTCTGCAATAATTCTAGACCAAAGGGGCAGTTGTGAAGCAACTATGCTTTACACTAATCCATTTGGTCTGAATTTTTCCCAGTATATGCATGTTCCTACTACATTCTAACATGGCAAACTCTCACTCCCAAAGACCAAGCCCTTTTACCTCAACTTGTTGCACAAGTTTCTGTGCAAAAACTTTCCTAGAGCTCAGCCAGCTGGTCAGACCACCTCTTGTCAAACCAAGCACATGGAGAAGTCACTGGATGGATGGACTATCGCGTGGACATGATGGTGAAGGCCAGAGCACACCGCGTGCACCAGTGCACGCAGTGACCACGCGTCTGCCAGGGCAGAACTCGCGCTCTGCGCACTGAACCATCTCGGGCCTCGCCGGTTCTTCACGACTAGGCCACCTCACCGTGTCTCCTAGTGCCGACGTCCTCCCCGCCGTCCACTTGGCTCGCCTGGAATTCTCCCATCGCCGGTAGCGCCCTTGCCGGACACGGCCAAGCACCGCCACGCGTGGCACAGTACTGGAACTGTGGCCGCGCTGGCTGTCCGCTTCCTCCCGTCGAGCCGTCACATCATCTTAACTCTCCTGACCCCTCTCGTCCCCTCCCTCGCTCCACGACGGCTAGCTCCCCGTCCTCGCTGCGCCAACTCAACCGTGGCGGGATCCGGCTCGGCCACCCTCCGCCCACCTATAAAAGGCCCTCCCCGGCCTCGTCTCTCCTCACCACTCCACCCCTCTCTCTCCCAATCGCCGCCTAGTAGCTCCGGAGTGAGCCAGAGAGCCCTCCTTCCGCAACTCCGGCGAAGAGCTCCGCCACTCTGCCCCAGCTCCGTCCACTTGACTCCGCCCACCCCAAGCCCAACCGAGACCACCAGTGAGCTCGTGGCACTCCACTAACCAACCCCAGCCCTTCCTCCGCCCGAGAGCTCGCCGGAGTCGCCGGATCCGTCGACCCCCGAAGAGCGCCACCGCCTGAGACGAAGGGGAGGACGCCGTCCGGCCATCTCCCAAGAAGATGCGGGTACCGGAGTGCTTGTCAGCGTCCGCTCGTTCCATCCCCGCCGTCCTCGGAGCTCGCCGCCGTCGCTATCGCCGGCAACCGCCGCCGGTGAGCCGCCGTTCTTCTGTTCCTCTCTCTCTCTGTTTAAACCTAGCAAGGGGGCCCCACCTGTCGGCGACTCCGTGTGTGCCCGAACCGGTGTGTAAGTGAAGGCGCCCGGCTGGTTTACGCCGTCGACGTGGCCTCCCCTGGGTTTTCCTGTTTTTCAGTTTAATTCAATTAATTCCAGAACTTTGACTGAACTTTGACCATCCATAACTTTTAAACCATAAGTCCAAATGAGTTCATTCTTTTTGCATTATTTTTCTTATAAGCTCCTATAGTTGCTGTAAAAATTTGGTATTTTTCTCTGCTGTGTAGAATTTCTGGTCAAAAGAAAATGCTTTATATGGTATTTGAAAATGCTTTCAAAAATGCTTTTCAGATTGTTTTGAATTCTTGGTGAAGGCCAGGAGTACTCCCACACTCTGTTGGTGCAAGGCAAGCCACAACTCTCATTTGCATAATTGCATTGCAATATCATAGTTTAAATAATTATTTTAATGCCAAATATGATTTACTTATGAATGGATATATTTATGTAATGCCTTGGGGATTTTGGATAAGTTACTGCCATGATGATGATGAGATTTTGGATTAGTAGGAGATTTCCAGATTTATATCGTATTATTGTCAGACTGTGAGATTACCGTCTATGATTACTTTGTGATTCCGCCGGTACTGCATATATGGGATTAATAGTAGAAATTGATCATGATGCTCCTTGGATTTCTAGCTGGTTATTGTGGTAACTTGGATCAGTTGTATATTGGAGTGTCAGTGATGATTATGGTTACTCGGGGATAAATTCCTTCATCGTTGATCAAGTGCCACTGAACCAAACTTTCCAGTGCAGCCACACCTGCCGGAATGGGACGGCCTTGACTTGGTCTAACAGCGTGCTGTTTTATCGGTACCACCAAAGAGGGGAGGTTATGCGTGTGTGCTACCCTGATCAGGTAGACAACGATAACCTCATGAGCCTGGTTTAGTTATTGAGCTCAAGTCCCCGTTTGGGATAGTTTGTTGGCCACGACAGTGGCAGGTGTCACGGGGTGACACAGAGGCCACCCAGGGCAGGACTCCGGGGGAGGATGATTGTCGGTGGTACTATGGAGGAGTCACGGGTTAGGCAAGTTTCGTTGGAGCAGCACCGGTCCACCCGAGAGGGAAGTGTACCGAGGTACGGGACAAGGAGCTTCATGGTGTGGGAAAAGTGCGCAACCTCTGCAGAGTGTATGAATCTATTCGAATAGCCGAGTCGACGATATTGGACACAGTTCGTACTAAGTCACACTGTCTGATCAACACCAATGAGCGAATGACATGTTAATGATGGAAGAACTCGTCTCAGTATAGTTATGTGACCGCTGGTTGAGAATCGCTGGTAATGATTAAGGATGATTCTCGGGGATGACTAGCAGAAGCTCTTGAGGTGACCATGAGTTGGTTACGAGAGTAAGTGGTTTAATCATGAGGCTTAAGGCAAGTGGTTCCATAGTAGTAATAAGATTGATAGATGTAGCAACAGCATGTTAATATTTTCTTCCACCCTTTTAGTAGCAGTTAAATCTGATTTAAACATGATTGCTATGGCATTGTTATGCCTTGATGCTTTTGATTGTTGCGAGCTTGCGAGTACATTCAAAGTACTCACCTGGCGTGTCATGTCAGTTTGCAGGTGCTGCCATGCGTGCATAGTGAAGGTGTTCGAGTGGCGAGCTAGGATGTGTCCTAGCCAAAGTCCCTGCGGAGTGGAGTCCATCTTGACGCTGTAATTCTGCTGCTAGGATTCGAGCCGCTGCTAGCATAGAATTGTCGTAGCAAGCGTAGCTTTGCCAAGGCAACCCTTTGTAATATCCCAAACCTTTGTACTCCATTTATTAGTAATAAAGAGCTGATTTGTTCTATGCCAAGGAGTGCCGTATTCCAGAAGACTCGATCTCTGGGCTGGAATACGGGGTGCTCCGGTGACTCTGAGCCAGGGTGCCACATGTACTAAGTTGTTTGCAGATCCGGAGCAACCATGGCTGAGTTTGGACACAATTATCAGTTGTCAGCCATGCGCCTTACGGGACCACCTATGCGAGAAATGTTCACACCATTGGGCCCTAACCCTACTGGTGAAAGGTGAGGATCCTTATCAACATTTGCAATTTTTTGAGGTGAATCCAAGTGTCCTCGAATTATTGCGCAGTAAATAATTTAAAGGTGAGGATCCTTATCAACATTTGCAATTTTTTGAAGATGTATGTAGGACATTCAAATAAAATGCTTTTAGCCCTGACGATATGAAGCTGAAATTGTTTTCTTATACTGTGGCTAATAAGGCAAAAGAATGGCTAGTGTCTCACCCTGTAGGTACCTTTGATACATGGGATAAACTTGCAGACACTTTCTTATCAGGTTTTTATCCTGAGATGAAATCCTATGAAGCAAGGAGAAGAATCTTAAATTTTTGACAAAGACTGGGAGAAAGTTTGGTAAATGCATATCAAAGGTACCGAACCCTGTTAAATGATTGCCGTCATCATAAACTCCTAGAATGGTTAGTATTAAATCTCTTTTATGGAGGACTTCGATATGATTCGAAGGAAGAACTAGACCTAGCTTATGCAGGTTCCTTTATCACTAGCAGGGTGTCTGAGGCTCAAGAATTATTAGAAGGTAAACTTGCTAATCACGAAGCTTGGGGGAGTGACGAGGAAGAAGAAGAGGGTAAAGTTGAGATAGATTATGATTGCATAAAAGCTTATCTTAAGTCAGGAAGAGTTGATAAAGTTAGTAATGAATTATACCTTGACCCTGACGTTGTTTTGAGATTTGTTAAAAGTTATGCAGAACATATGGAGCTTGCAAAGAAAAAGTGGGAGAGTTACGCTGATGAAGACCCCAAAGAAGAGGTCATAGTGGAGACCTTGGAGATTGAAACATTGATGACCCCCCTGGAAGATGATTATGAACCCGTACCAGAGTTGCCGTTTCCAGTTAGAAAGGCACAACTTGAGTACTTAAGCAAAGAATGTCCCGAAGAGGAAGATAAAGGTATATGCAATATTCTGGTAAACCCCCAAAAAAGGAAGAAGCAAGAAAAACCCATTGAAACAATGGAAGAAGAGGTAACATATTTTGTTAAGGGCTGCATTAAAGCATCCGACATTGGTAAACCAGTGGTGCCTTGTTCTTTTGGTAGTACCTCTTATTTTGGTCTTTGCGATATAGGCTCTTCTATTAATGTGATACCTTATACTCTTTACACTAAGCTTCACGATGAAATTTATGCTTGTGACTTGCAGCCTACTGAAATGGAGATAAAATTAGCTGATGGCACCCTGAGAAAGCCCTATGGAATGGTCCCTGATGTTTATGTCATTCTAGGAACTTTCACTTACCAAGTATACTTTGTTGTAATGGAAATTCCTAAAGATGATTTTTGTCCCTTAATTTTTGGCAGACCTTTTCTTAATACTGCAGGTGCAAGTATCGACCGTAAGAGGGAAGTTGTCTCCCTCAAGTATGGGGATGAGGTAAGAGAATTTCATTTTTCTAGGTTTAAAAATCATCCCCAACATAGGGAACATGACAACCATGAAGAAAAGACGATTGCACAATTGGCTTCCATCTACTTTGGAACCCCAAAAGACAATCTGGAATGGAGCCTGACTGATTATGAGAAAAGCCCAGAAGACCCAGCCAAAGTGGAAATAGATCAACATTTGAATGAAGCACCAGTACAAGACCCCGTTGCTAGTGAACAATATGAAGTACCTGAAAAGAAAGGAGATGAAGGACTTCCACCACCTGAGCTAAAACCCCTACCAAAGGAGCTAAGGTATGAGTTTTTGGATGAAACAAATAAATATCATGTTATCATTAGCGCTAATCTTTCAGATAAAGAAAAAGAGAGACTAATGAAGACTCTGAAGAAGCATAGGAAGGCCTTCGGATACTCATTGGATGACTTGAAGGGCATTAGTCCCTCTATTTGTACTCACCGTATATTCATGGAAGAAGGAGCTGAACCCGTTCGCGAGTACCAAAGGAAGCTGAACCCTGAAATGAAGGAAGTGGTAAGAAAAGAAATAGTTCGTTTACTCGATGCAAGTATAACTTACCCAGTGTTTGAAAGCAAGTGGGTAAGTCCAGTCCATTGTGTACCTAAAAAGGAAGGATTCACTATAGTACCTAATAAGCATAATGAGCTAATCCCCACTAGAACAATAGTTGGGTATAGAATGTGCATTGATTTCAGGAGGCTAAATAATGAGACCCATAAGGATCATTATCCTCTGCCATTTATCGATCAAATGCTAGAAAGACTAGCTAAGCACACTCACTTTTGTTACTTGGATGGATATTCGGGATTCTCACAAATAGCAGTGCATCCGGAAGACCAGGAGAAGACAAATTTTACTTGTCCTTTCGGTATGTACTACTATCGCCGTATGCCGTTTGGCCTATGCAATGCACCCGCTACATTTCAAAGATGCATGAATGTTATTTTTGCTAATTTTGTTGGACAAATCATGGAGGTCTTCATGGATGATTTCTCTGTTTATGGAACTTCTTTCGATGACTGCCTTTACAATCTAGATAAAGTTTTGCAGAGGTGTGAAGACACTAATCTTGTCTTAAATTGGGAAAAATGTCATTTCATGGTCATCGAAGGTATTGTTCTAGGCCACAAGATATCTGGTAAAGGCATCGAGGTGGATAAAGCAAAAAATAGATGCCATAAAAAAACTTCCTTATCCTTGCGACATAAAGGGGATAAGGAGCTTTCTCGGACATGCTGGTTTCTATAAAGGTTTTATTAAAAACTTTTCTAGTATTTCCAAGGCTTTAACTAACCTTTTGCAAAAAAATGTTCCTTTCGTATTCAGCAACGAGTGCAAGGCCTCATTTGAGAAGCTCAAACTCGCTCTACTCAACGCACCAATCATTACACCTCCAAATTGGGACAAACCTTTTGAGGTGGTGTGTGAGACTGATGATAATGTGGTAAGTGCGGTGTTAGGCCAGTAAGAAGGTAACAAATTCAATATTATTTACTATGCAAGTCTTACTCTTACTGAAGCTCAAAGAAATTATGCAAAGAATCATAGAGAGCTCTATGCAGTGATTTTTGCTTGTGAAAAGTTCAGACGTTACATCACTGACACGAAGGTCATATTCTATACCGACCGTCAGGCGATAAAGGAGGTCCTTGACATCAAAGAAACGAAACCTCGTTGGATGAGGTGGTCTCTTCTTTTGCAGGAATTTGACAGTGAAATACTAGATCACCAAGAAATAAGAGAAACAGTGACGAATGTCTCCTACCTGGAAGAAGGGCCTGAGTACCAAGGAGCAGGAATATGTATCCCATATGGAACGGTGGTAGCCTTTGATAAAGCAAGCACTCGTACTTTCGGGGATATTGGACTGCTGCTCATTTGATTGGAAGAACCATTCACAAAACTGAGGGTAAGAGAAGAAAATGATTTATTTTATTATACTAACCCTCTGCATCCCACTAAACTGCAAAGGACATCTTCGTTACTCCGCCCCTGAAGAGAGAAGAAACCGGGAACGAAGACTTATCTCAAAAACAAAGGAAGGAAAAGGCATGGGAGCTCGCACAGGTTCTTTCAAATACTCTAAGTACTTCTTTATTCAGTCTCGTTTTATTTTTCTGTGCAGATTTTTATCTTTTTAGGAGTGATACGTGTGCCCATACGACCGGATGCGGTCGTATGAAAGGCCGCCTTTCACTCTGGTTCTTGCGGTGATGAGAGCGATGGATCACACGACCGCTCATATGACCGTCCATGGTCGTGCGGAAGGCCGTTGATCGCTCTGTCACCCGAAGCTAACCTATGTCTTTGGTGCTAAAAAATTCATGTGAGGCAGGGAACAGGCACTGATACGTGCACACACGGTCATTCGGAGCACTATCGAACGCTCTGTGGATAAAGAACTCGGCCAAGAGGACTCATGCGATCGCTCAAACGGGCGGACGCGGTCGTATGAAAGGCCGTCGATCATGATTTCTTTTTGAGTGTTAATAGAATTTCGCCCGATTTGGGCTGGTTTGTTTCTGATTCTCTTTAACTTCCTTATCTAACTAAAACCTGCGCCCCTAACCCCTTATATACAGAACCTTTGCCTTCTTCTTTATCAATACTAACAAACCAATCTAGCTCAAGTCTTTCTTAGTTTTGAAGTGCAGGAAGCAATGGCTCGTTCGTGGGATGAGAGGCAAACCTCCTCTCAGGAGGAGGATGATCTGGAGCAAAAAGGCTATTCTCCGGCAAGCATTAAGGAGAGGCTCCATCGCGTACACGATTGGTCCTCCTCAGAAGAGGATCCGGAGGAACCACCTTTCGAGTATGAAGAGGAAGAAGACGAGGAGAAGGAGAAGAAATCGACGGCCATCCCCATCGGAGCAATTAAAGTCATCTTCAATGAGAACAAGATCGACTTCGTCAAGGACACTTCGATCCTCATGGGTAAGTGTTGTTTTGGCAACTGCACTATCCATAAACCATGGGGAGAATCTGAGGAAATTGATCCAAGGGCGCATGAGATTCATACCATCGGTGCCCGCATGAAGGTGGGGCCTCCAAGGAAGAGGCGCGCCAACATCCTTGCGCCCCCAACTCAACCCGAGGTACATATCAATAATTTAACCATTGAAACTAAAGCTATGACTGAGCAAATCAGGGAGATGGAGAAGGCTCTTGCCATCAAGACGCATGAGGCTCTTAACACGAGACTGAGGATCATCGCTAGCCAGGATGAAACACTTCACATGTACCGCTCCCGCATCAAGGACCTGGAGATAGCCAACAAGCTCATGATCGATGTTCTCACCGGTGTCACCGCTCCATCTCTAGAGAAAGACACTGGTATCCATAAAAAGGAGACTAAATGAATCCAGCCGGCTTAGCATGTTAAGCATGGGGGGATTTTGAGGACCTTTTGTATCGCCTATCCTTTTCCCGTTGAATTTTAATTAAAGTTTTTCGTCCAATTTGAATAAGTAAGGACAAGTCATACTTTCTTGATAGAGGGAAGAATCTTATCCAATGAGTCATGGATGTTTTGATGGATGCTCGATCATGATTTTATTTGAATTGCTTAGAATGTTGGGCATTGCTATGTGCTAGATATTTTTGCCTTTAGATGATGATTATAAGTCTTCCACATCTTTAGTATCGATCGAGAATAAGAGGTTAACAACTTGATGGGATGCATCACCTTTGTTTCAGTTTATTTCATGATTACTTGGTGAAGGCTATAAACTAATGACCCAAGTATGAAAAAGGGGACAAGTTCTCTTTGTGGTAAAAACAAAATGTGAAACCAGAGAATTAAAAGAATTTTGTAAATCCCCGTAGTCAAACTTGGATGATCAAGTATATATTTTCATGTCATGCCTCAAAAAGGAAACTTTAGTGACATGGGATAGACTTGGCTCTTCAAGGAAATTGGGAAATGAGAAAATGTCTTCTACAAAAACCAAAGACCATAGAAACTTGTTCAACTGAAAGAATGCAGTAGTTATCCCTTGGAGTTGAGGAGCGTCTTCTTAAAGATGGATAGTAAGGAGTGGAAGCCTTCATGCTCATCTAATTAAGGTAGAAATATGGTAGTACACAATAGAGTCAATCATTTGATGCAAATTGTGAAACTTCATGATGGACTCATTCATTTTCAATTATCTGCATCTCATAATAAAGATGACCTCTTGCCTACAAGCTGCGGCATTTGCTCGGGGACGAGCAAACCTTTAAGCTTGGGGGAGTTGATATTTTTATGCCTACTCAGTAGGCTTTGTGGAATTTTATTGCGTTCGCGCACTTCTTTTTGTCATTTTCCTCAGATAATGCTTGGCTGGACCAAATAATGTTTTATGGAAGTAATCCCAGGAAATGGTAGTGGAATCACGTATGTAAAGTGATGATCACCTACCATAAAAGAATTAAGCAAAAAAGGGTAAAGAAACAACTATTGATGAGCCTCCAGAGCAAAAGACTGCGTTCCATACGACCGCACTCGCTCGTATGGGCGGTCGTATGGAGTGCCATCGCCGCCACTAGATCAACTATATTTGCCCCGTGAAGACGGATCATGGATTAGACGCCCAAAGCCCGCAGAAACACGTCCAGAAGCAGTAACCCTAGCCTCCGGATCGATCCGGAGGGAGGAATTAGCAAGGCGGAGGCCGCCGCCTCCATCACCATCACCGGGAAGGCCTCAACATCATCACCACTGTCGTCATCATCATCATCCTCATCCTCTTCCTTGTAATCCCAAGAACCCTAAAGGGAACGACTTGTGTCTTGCAATGTTTGATCCATTCATGTTCTTCATATTTGGTGCTATGATGTTTTTTGCCTTTATGAGTGAGTAGTCCCCCTAGTTCTCGGGAATATGGATGAACCCTAGTGTGTAATAGATTGTTGATATTAGGATTTAATATCCTCTTTGCATGTTGATGTTAATAGTCTTCTTTACGTTGGGTGAAGTTGACCATCCAATGTATGCCAATTTTGGACGGAAGGTTATTACTGTTGGTGAACCGTGTGGTTGCAGAGGTGGGTGACGTGGCAGGCCCCATCTCTCTTCGTAGCGGATCGTTGCAGCAGGGGGTAAAACAAAGACCACCTATAGGCTGCATCCACGGGGACCTTTTCCCCCTTAATCACCGTTTGGTAACCAGAGTGGGGAAGAACGGTGGTGGCGTATGTGATACGGGGCTACCAAGAGTATGCATGTATCTGTACTGGCTTTACCCACAAAGAGAAACATGTAAAGTGGCTTATGAATCTAAAGTAGCATTGTGTTTAGGCACCGCTATAGATGCACTCTAGAGGGGACTCCGGACTCCCTGAGAATGCTTCAGTCCTATTGATTCCAACCTGTTTTTTTACAGTTCCAGTTGTTTATTTTCATAGAAATATTCATCTTTACGCTTGCTGCATCACTTCTATTATTTCACTACTGCTTTGGATCACTAACACCTTACAGGCACACTGTTTGCATCATCCAAAAGACAAAAGGTTGATTCCTGTGCTCCCTGTGGGATCGATACTCTTACTTCGAAAAAGCTACAACTAAACCCTATGCACTTGAAGGACATCACATAGGCTATGCTTTCCTAAGAGAATTCATTTGTGGACTTTTAGTGTTTTAATGATACATGTTCCTTTGAGGATTTTGCCATGAGACAGAGTGTATTTGGTTCATCATCACTTGATGGATCATCATCGGTGTCTGATACGAGCAACTGTTCGGATGATTCATAAGCAACGAACACATTTCTTCTGCCCAGGCCTCTGTATAACTCTTCATCATCTGATTCGGATTCAGATATTTCATCTTCGGAGTCCATTGTCATTCCAGCGCACACACCAGCCAGCTGAGACATTCTCTTCATGTTTGATTCTATAGTTCCTTTGGCTCGCGCGTCAGTGACTGGTCTCTTTGAAGACGATGAAGACGGTTCATTTTTCTTCGTGAGCTTAGTGTGACGGTTCATGCAAGTGAATCCAGTGCAATGAAGAGAGCGCCACCTACTGCTTGGTTTTGCATTCAGTTCCTAGTTAGGACAAACGGCAATGAAATGACCGTAATGCTTGCACTTGTAGCATTTCATTTCTTTCGGAGGTAATCTTCTCGAGGATTCAGATGTTTTACCTTCATCGGCATTTGTGAGATACAGATTCTGTCTCCTGAGGTTGTTGAGCCGTTCAGTGAGCATTTCGATTTCTCCTGTTACTGAGTGTTGATTCTCAACATCTTCTTCTTGTGAGCTACCATAATGTGAGAGAATTTCACCTTCGCTTTCTGAAGAAGATTCTGGTTGCTCATTTTCAAGTTCCATCTTTTCTTCATGCACAGTCAACAGCGTCATGATTTCAACATAGTGAAGTTCTTCAAAGTGAGGTATTTGTTTGATTTCAGTGACGATCAAATCAAACTTTTCATCAAGAGAACTGAGCAGCTTGTTGACCACATCCTTTTTGGTGATATCTTTCACTCCCCGTTGATGCAGTCTTTCGATGATGTTGGTTAAGCGATCAGTGAGTTCCATGACACTTTCCTTTCGAAGACTCCAGAAGTGAGCGAACATAGCATGAAGCATATCAGTGTGTGCTTCCATTCCGATGATAACCACTTCATGAACATTTCTGATGGCATCCCAGATCTGCTTGGCTGTATCAAGGTTTCTGAAGTGAATAAACATATCTCTGGAGATGCTATCACAAATGATATCTTTTGCTTGTGCATTTAGCCGAATGTTTGCTTCGTCTTCAGAAGTGGGAGTTTCTGGGTGTTGAATAGTGTATCCATTCTCCACAATCTGCCATAGCTCTGTACTGATAGCTTGAAGTCTAATTCTGATTCTTCCTTGCCAGTAGACATAGTCATTTCCATCGAAGATAGGAAACCTTTCATAGTGCGAGGATCTACCTGCATACGACATACTCAAAACTCCAAGGTTGTTAGACCTTTAATAAACAGAGACAGGGAGAACCTGGCTCTGATACCAATTGTTAGGACCGAGAGTATATCGACCAGAGGGGGTTGAATGGGAGATTCAAAAATTCTTGTGAATGTTTGAATTTGAACCCAATCACAATAGCGGAATAAGTTCGGACAACCGAATGCTAATCATGCACGTCAACAAGGAGAAAATCTTTCGAGGAAAGAAGTGATAATTGCTCGTGCATAGTAGATCACAGGCTTGACTACTACGATGGTAATGTTGTAGGCTATCAGATGAAGTAGCATGGAAGGAAATATGATATGAGCTCTGAAGGGAAAAACTATCCAGGAAGATAGGTACAACAGCGAATGAACATAAACAGATCACAGGGAAACAAAGCATAAAGAGATACAACATTCGTAATATAAATTACTACTGAAATAAAGGATACCGAGAAATAAGTACAGGAGAGATATGATAGTCTATAAGATCAGGTAAATCTATCGACACAGAGCATGAAAGTAAAATGCTGAAGGAAATGCAGTAAGTAAAAGTGAACCAGTGGTGCTCGATGGTGACAGATGGATTTGGTAGACCAGTTCGCCCTTCTGCCAAAGGACTACGTCTGGTTGGAGGGACTTGTGATTGAACACAGGAGCAGACCTCTCTCCATCCTATTCTCCTCAACTCGGAGCTGATCAGACTCTAGTTGATTTCACTCGTGGTAGATACTTGTCGGCGATCTCCAAACCTTCGATAGACTTCTTCGTGAACCACAACGACTCTTGGTTGCTGAAGACTTTGCTCGGTGAAGACAACAACTCTTCAACACTCGAGCCGACACCTATCCGTCTAGAGAGTGTGCAGCTCTCAAGAGTAATAGGTACAAGAACTCTAACTCAGAACTACTGTGATGCTCAACCACTGTCTAAGTTTTGGCTCTTGATTTTCTCTCGGTGGATTTTAAACTCAAATCTCTCGAAGAGGGGATGCTCAATCAATCTTCTCAGAAATCTTAAGCAGAGCAGCCAATGGACAATGTTGGAGCGGGGTGGCTATTTATAGCCGCAGCCTTCCCTGATGGGAAATGACCAAATTGGACATGCGGATCAGCCAATGGCCGAATGACGCAATTCCAACAGTCGGATTTTGAGCACAACGGTAACATTCCTTGCGGAGCATGAAATCCTGACTCCTCAGTCAGAAAGATATCTCCTGCAGCACTGAAGAACAACGTCTTCTGCTAGCAGGTAATCATTCGAAGCATAAAGAGATTTCTCTCAATCTTGCATAGGTTTTAGCTAAGCATCACAACAGACCTAAGCTTCGAGAACCTATACCCCCCTTAATAGTACGGTGGTCCAATGACTCAAATAAGAGAAAGAAGAACAACGAAAACAAATGCTACGTCTTTGCTTCATCATCAATCTTCTCGACTGCAGTCATTCTTCTTCGGACACATCGAATGAGAATTGCTTAACTTCAGCAATAATTTTAAGGGGTCAACTCTTTCATCATAATCTTCTCGCTATCATGTCATCAACATGTGAAGCTCATCCTTCTCTGCAGCGCAGAAAGTCTTTGGTGAAGTTCCTCGAACTTGACACCAAATACAGCATTCTCCTCGGGTATGCATGGACTATTTCTCTCTGTGTGCACTAGCAAGCAAATTAGTCCATGCCTATTTCTGGCAACAATCTCCAAAACAGAAGAGGGCAAATCATTACACCAACATTTGGCCTCTCCCCTAGATGGTGAGAAGATTCCCCCTCTGGTCCTTGGCATCCATGGCTCCCGGAGGGCGGGATCCCCGCTGAGATTGGATTACCCCTCTCTTCTTTCTCTCAATTTTTTCTACTATTTCTACGCCGAGCACCGTTTCTTAAATATCCGGAGATCCGTAACTTCGATTGGGCTGAGATTTTAACACAATTTTCCCCATAAATTTGCTTTCTTGCGCCCGAAGGAGAGCTCCAACCGACTTACGGTCTCCTCACATGAATGCATGGCGTGGGTGGGCCCCAGAGAACATGGCCAGTCCATGTGGAGCCCACGAGCATCACCTTGTGTTGATTGTTCCGCCAAAAATTCAGATATATTGCAGACAAAATCCACAAAAAAATTCAGGTAATTCTTTCTCTGTGAGAAAACTCCAAAACAATAGAAAACAGGAACTGGCCTTTGGCACTGGGTTAATAGGTTAGTCCAAATAAAAATAATATAAATTGTTGCCAAAAAATTGTAAAAGTGGTATGATAATAGCATGAAACAATCAAATATTATAGATACATCGGAGACGTATCAAGGAGTTCAAATTGTGATGTGATATCATAGGCAATACCTTACACTGCGGACGAGACCAGTGTGTAACAAGCTTATTCTAGTCAGTGTATTGTAAATGTAGCACCGGAGACTTGAGAGAAATTTCATTTAGAGGCTTTTCGTCTAAGTGTGCTTTTCTCAGGTAGCAACGATATTGCCACAACGCATGCTTGAAAAGCGCAACCAAGCTTTTCTTGTCATGACTATCCAGATAGGTCCTCACCTGGCTATATCCATATCAGTCCCCGCCTATTAATAGAATGAAATCTTTTGTGTCTAGTTAGCAGAAACATTGGCAGTAATTACCATGAATAACATTACTTACACGTAAGTTGCGGAGGAAGATTTTAATTTGCCGTTTGGCTGTACTATAACCTTTCTATGATGGGAAGATATGCACAAAGTTCCTGACAACAATAAAAGCATTTTCTTCTAAACTAGGAAGAAGTGGAATGGGGTCATATTTGCTGCAATTGGGGCTCTCTATAGTTCGAATAGGGCTTTGGCCACTAGATTTGGTGTACTCTTTGTTGGAATGGGGGTTTTGCATCGTAGAGCTGGTGCTATGTCAACTGGCATCAACATACCTTTTGCTATAGTCGGGGTCTGCTGTGTTTGGGCAGGTGCAATGGCCAGTGGAGTAGGGGTAGAGTCTGCTAGAGTTGGGCATGTGTCTTGTGGGTCTGGTGCTATGGCCACTAGAACTGAGGGGCTATCTAATTTATCAGGTATCACTACCTTTTTTCCTTGTTCGTGCTCCTTCAGGATCTGCAATCTCCCTCTTCCTTTCAAACGTCTGATACACAAGAACAAAATTTGAATGAAAAAACATGGTATGATGACAGATGGAATACATACTGAAAATGGATAGGCATGGCATATTCACATATATGATGTGTAAACTAAGCAAATGGTCGTGCAACAAAGTAGAGCAATGCAAAGCATCATATGCAAGATATGTGCGACCAGTATAACCTTGCCAAGTTAGAGCAAGCACCTTGATGGGTGAATATGATAGGGCATCTACCTCTGACTCCTCCTCTAGAGAGCAACATTGAATTGGGTCTCCATCTAGCTCAGAGTCATCGTTAGGATCATATTGTGGAGACAAATCTGTAGGTGGGGAGTATGTGGATTCCATTGCATCTAGACTGGATCTCAGTCCCTTGATGCCAAGTTTGTTAGCCGTTACATTGTTTCGCGATATTCTTCTGATGCGTGCATTCTCGTATTCCTTTTGATGATGTTCAGTATCTAAGATTCATGAAAACATAAATAGTAGTGAGATTATCTTTGGAATGCATTGCGGATTCTACTCCAATAGTGCCTCCCTATAAACCCATGTGTACTATCTCTGGAATTCTGCCGAGACATGTCATGTGTGCTATAATTCGGTGCATGCATTAATATAAGGTGGCCCTACTACTGAAAAACAGGCTCCCGGTTGAGATCTATAGAAGTAATGATAGTTGGCAGATGATAGCTTCAAACTATACTGTATACAAAGTTCATCCCCCAACCATGAAGACCAGAGCGCACAGAGAAATACAAACCTCTCCCGTCCCTCTATTAGTGGCAGACATGCATTTCAAAACTAAAGTAGGAACATTAGCTGACAATTAAATGTGTGTTTGTTTAATTAATATTGGTATCATATCAAAATTCGTATTTGAACAAATAAGCTTCTTAATTATGAGTGACGTGTTGTTTAGCTTGAAGGGTGGAGTGCTGCTAGTGCAACACAAAGCACGTAGGCAGATCGTAGTCTATGTAAAAGGTGGATATAACTCTTCTTTCTATACACAAATGCAATGTTCGTTGCCCACCCATGATGGACCAAATCGCACAAAGAAATACTATTCCCTCATGTCTCTCTACAAGTGGCGCACATGCATTTCGAAACTCAAGAAGGAACATTAGCTGACCAATTAAATGTGTCTTTGATAAACTAATATCAGTATCATATTAGATTCGTATTTGAACAACTAAGCTTTGGAACTATGAGTGACATTTTGTTTATATTGATGGATGGATTAGTGCCAGTACGACATGAAGCACCTAGGCTGATCTTAGTGAATATAAAAGGGGTGAACCCTAAGCGTGACGAGTATAGTGTTGACCATGCCATGGCAGATCTGAAGGTGCAAATCGCACAAAGGCTACTTAGCAATCAATGTTTGCTTTCAACTAACAGCTAAGGTTGGTATGAACAAGAAAGTACAGGAAAGAAGTGACGATCTCTTTTCCAGGTGAGATCAATAACTTAAGCAGATATGAAAGAGTACCACCTCTCTTGCGGCGTTGTGTAGGCATCTGCTGATACGTTGAGGGTGCTGTGGTTGTGATGGTTGTCGGCGGCTAATACGTCTCCGATGGATCGACTTTTCCAAACACGTTTGCTCTTGTTTTGGACCCTAATTTGCATGATTTGAATGAAAGTAAACCAGACTGACGCTGTTTTCAGCAGAACTAGGTGTTGTTTTTTAGTGCAGAAATAAAAAGTCCTCGAAATTGGACGAAATTTTACCGAGAATTGTTTTGGAATATATAAAAAATACTGGTGCAAAGAACTACTAGAGGGGGGCCACCACAGAGCCACAAGCTCAGGGATGCTCACCACCGGGAGTGAGTAATTTCATCGTAAGCATATTGGAGGTAGATGGAGATGGATGAGATTCGTCATGTATCAATTTGTTAGGGCTTGATCCCTAGTATCCACTATGTTCTGAGATTGATGTTACTTTGACTTTGCTATGCTTAATGCTTGTCACTAGGGCCCGAGTGCCATGATTTCTGATCTGAACTTATTATGTTTTCATGAATATATTTGAGTTCTTGATCCTATCTGCAAGTTATATGAACTTGTTATTGTTCTGAACCGGAGACCCCAAGGTGACAATAATTGGGATACTCTTCGAGGATGGCTGTAATTTGAGGAGTTCATGTATTCAAATGTGTTATTGCTTTGTTCCGGTTCTCTATTAAATGGAGCACATTAATTACCCTTAGTTTCCAATAGGACCCCGCTGCCACGGGAGGGTAGGACAAAAGATGTCATGCAAGTTCTTATTGCAAGCATGTATGACTATATACGGAATACATGCCTACATATGATTGATGAATTGGAGCTATTGTCTATCACTCTAGGTTGTGACTATTATATGATGAATGTCATCCAAATATTCATCGCTACTCCATGCCTACACTTTTGAAAATATTGTCTTGCTTGAATCATTATTGTTGCTGATGTTCCAATTATTACAAAACGGCTACTGTCACTCCTACTGTTATTACTACTACTATCAAAACTGTCATATTATTGTGCTACTAATACTTTACTGCAAGGAAATAACTTCTCAGGTGTGTGGTTGAATTGACAACTCAACTGCTAAGGCTTATAAATATTCGTTGGCTCCCCTTGCGTTAGATCAATAAATTTGGGTGAAATACTACCCTCGAAGAGTGTTGCGATCCCCTATACTTGTGGGTCATCAAGACTATTTTCTGGCTCCGTTGCTGGGGAGCATAGCTCTATTTATTAATTTAACTTGGGAGTTAAATATCTACTGCAATTTATATTCATTATGAAGAATCTGAGAGACTCTAAGACCAAGATCATGCCCTCTAAGATGAGGGGAGGTAAGTAACTGCCAACTCATTCTACACTTCATTCACCTACTATTTTAAGTCAACTTCTGACACCACCACCTGCTATACAATATGATATGTCACAAGTAGTAGAAATTTCTTCTTCTATTGATGATACTCATGATGATGCTTCTACTTTTCTTGATAAATCTGTGCCACTTGGTGAATTACTTGATGCACATATTGCTAAAGCTAAAGAATCTGAAATTGATGAAAATTATGAATCAACTACTACACCTAGTACTCCTGTTAGATCTAAGATGTTGATGTACCTGAAGGTTACACTTTTCCCGGGGAGTTAACTAGAGAACTTATGGCTTATGATACTCGTAATGTCATAGAAGGCTTTATGGCTATAATGAAAGAAAAGGCTATGAACCAAATGATGAAATATGATCCTAAATTTGCAACTTCTCCTATCTTTGTTACTGATAAGGATTATGAATTCTCCGTTGATCCTGAACTTACTACTTTGGTAGAATCTGATCCTTTTCATGGTTATGAATCTGAAACAGTTGTTGCACATCTTACTAAACTAAATACAATTGCCACCCTCTTTGCTCAAGAGGAAAAGATTCGCTATTATTATATTCTCAAGTTATTTCCTTTCTCATTAGAGGGTGATGCTAAAGTATGGTTTAATGATCTCGCTCCTGGTTGTGTCCGTAGTCCCTAGGATATGATTTATTAGTTCACTGAAAATATTTTCCCGCTCATAAGAAACTGCCTTACAGGAAATATATATAACTTTGTGCAACTTGAGGAAGAACATCTCCCTCAAGCTTGGGGGAGGCTTCTCCAATTATTAAATGCTTTGCCTGATCATCCTATTAAGAAAAATTAAATACTTGATGTATTTTATAATGGACTAACCGATGCTTCCAGGGACTACCTAGATAGTTGTGCTGGTTGTGTTTTTAGGGAAAGAACAGTTGAACAAACTCATGAATTATTTAATAACTTATTGAGAAATGCCGATGATTGGACACTCCCCGAACCACCTTCGAAACCAACTCTAAAGAAAAGAGGTATTCTATTCCTCAGTCCCGAAGATATGCAAGAAGCCAGGAAATCTATGAAAGAGAAAGGTATTAAATATGAAGATGTTAAGAATCCACCACATATTGAAGAAATACATGGACTCGATATCCCGACACAGGTGGTAGTGGTAAACTCTCTTTATAGGTTTGATGAGGGTGATATTCCTTATAATAAATCTGTGAGTCAGTGCATAGATGAATTTGATAATTTTATCATTAAGCAAGAAAACTTCAATGGACAAATAAGTGATCAATTGAACATGATGCAATTATGATTGAACGCTTGAGTGATGTGCTATTTAGAATTGCTAACGACATTAAAGGTTTATGTGAGCATTCTTCTATGGTTCACACTTAGCTTGAACAAGTTTCTAAATCATAACATGATTTGCTTAAAGACATGAATAATAAACTTAATGATCATGTTGTTAGAGTAATGACTAGAGGTGGTAAAATGACCCAGGAACCTTTGTTTCCTGAGGGTCATCCTAAAAGGATTGAACAAGATTCTCAAAGAATTAATGATAGTGCTCCTAGTTCACCTAAGAAAAAGAAGAAAAAGAGTAAGGATAAAACTTTGCCTTCTTCTAGTGAACCTGTTATAGAAAAACCTGCTGAGAATCCTAATAATGTTTCTATTTCTGATGCCGAGACACAATCTGGTGATGAGCATGTGCCTAGTGATAATGATAATGATGATGCTAATGATGAACATGTTGATGCTCCACCTGATGATAATAAAGAATATGATAATGAAATAGAAATAGAACCTGAAGTTGAGCTTGATGACCCACCTCCTAAGAATAAAAGATATAATAAATGAGAATTTGTTGCTAGGAAGCATGGTAGAGAAAGAGAACAATGGGTTCAAAAACCTATGCCTTTTCCTAGTAAAGCTTTAAAATCTAAGGATGAAGATGTTTTCAATCACTTTGTTGAATTACTTAGACCTTTATTCTTGCAAATACCTTTGACTGATGCTATGAAAATGCCTCCTTATGCTAAATATATGAAAGACATTGTCACTAATAAACGAAAAATACCCGAGGCTGAAATTTCTACTATGCTTGCAAATTATTTGTTCAAAGGGAAGATACCTGAAAAACTAGGAGATCCAGGGATACCTACTATACCATGCTCTATTAAGAACAAATATATTAAAACTACTTTATGTGATTTAGGGGCTGGTGTTAGTGTTATGCCCTTCTCTCTTTATAAAAGACTTGACTTGAGTAAGCTGACACCTACTGAAATTTCTTTGCAAATGGTTGACAAATCCACTACTATACATGTTGGTGTTTGTGAGGACATTCCGGTTGTGGTTGCTAATGTTACTATCTTAACGGACTTTGTTATTCTTGATATGCCTGAGGACGACAACATGTCGGTTATCCTTGGGAGAACTTTTCTTAATACTGCAGGGGTTGTTATTGATTGTAATAAAAGCAAGGTCACTTTTCATGTTAATGGCAATGAGCATATGGTTTATTTCAAGAGGAAGCCAAATAAAGTAAACAGTCTCAATTCTATTAAAAAGTTATGACTATCACTATTGAAGGCTTTGAATTTCCTCTTCCGGTTCCTGAAAAGAAATATCAAACTCTTATAATTGGAACCATGCATATCCAGTTGAGGTAACTTAGTGCTATACAAAAGTTCTTCGGTTTTATGCCACTCGGAAATAGTTCGTTAATAAGACTTGATCAACCTTGTTAATGGATTCCTTTTGAGGAGCATATGATCGATGAATTCTGTAAGCACAACTTTCTCTAACTTTAGTTTACTCTCTATTATTTTTAGTTTTGAATAAAGTTTAATGCAATAGAATACCCAGTTTATCCTGTTTTCTGAATTATCTATGCAATGAAAAAATGTCCCAAAAATAAAAGTTCTCAGAATGTCCTGAAAACTCAGTATGATTTTTTGTGCAATATTTAAGAACTTTTGGTGCTGAAAACAACCCAGGGGGTGTACCAGTGAGCCATAAGCTCAAGTGGCACGCCTGCCCCCCTGGGCGCGCCCTGTGAGCTTGTGGGTCCCACAGGACCCCACTGACTTAGTGCCCATGCCCACTGCCTTCTTCTACCTCTAGAAAAATTCACCCTTGCTCTCTTGCCCGTGTTCTTGCTCATTTTTGTGAGATTTTCGATCTCTTTGCTCGGAGCTCCATTTCTGAAACTGTTCGAAGGAATTGTCCTTAGTATGTGACTCCTCTGTTGGTCCAATTAGTTTCTGTTCTAGTGGTTTATATTTTGCTTATTTTGCTGTTGTAGGTGACCATGAATATGAGCATGTTGAATTTACTTGGTTCTAAGTAGTTTTGATGCATGATTTAGCCTGTAGACACTTGTGGGAGTAGTTGCTATCGGTTTTTTGAAGTTTTGTTCACCTCTTATTTGTGGCCTAAAAATTTCAAAATATTTTTAGAGAAAGAAAGATGTTTAGGAAGGTGTTCTCCGAAGGCTCTTCAAGCTAGAGCGCAACAAGGCCCGCATACCATGAGCCCGAAGTGGACTCTCTGCGAGAAGCCAATGTGAAGGCTTGTGAATGGCCATGTGAAACCTTTATGGTCAATGCCGGCATCAAGGAAGAGTTCGATATGTTCATACAAAATACCGGGTTAAATGATTTTCTCGAAGATAAGTGTGCCCACTACTATTACCTCACTTACTCTTTTGTGCGGCGTTTCAAGAATGTATCTCATCGCACCACACATGATGTTGTTTTTAATCTCTATGATAAATCCTTTAGTATGAATAACTGTGATTTTTGCATTGCCTGCAAAATTCCCTTTTGGGGAACTTCTGAGGCACCTCACAAGTCTGATTGTGAGGAATTTCGTAAGAGTATTTCCCAGGGAGAGACTAGAGGGGTAGCACAAGCTAGAGTTGGAAGCATACATTTTCCTGCCATTCTTTACTTTGCATTATTCGTAGGAAGATGTTTAACTGGAAAGCATGACCTCAGTACTACTTGTACTTCTGATTAAAGCATCCTAAAAAGTGCTGTGCTTTGTGATAGCACATTTAATTTTGGAGCAATAATTGCACGACGTTTACATAGAAATGCTTTGGATGGTGATTTTTATGGAGGGATTTACGCCACCCTTGTAGCTGCTCATCTCGGCGTACATATTAGAAATAATGATTGTGAGTTGCATGCTACTTTTATAGATTATGACGCTATGATACGTCACAAGTTTCTTCCAAGAGGGGATCCGGTATATCAGTACAGCCTAATCTTTCATAAGGGTCATGTTATCCCTATTACATTGTGATACGTCCAATTTACAACCTGTTTTCTTATTGATATTTATAATGTATTTGGTCATTATTTCACTTTATGATGCAATTCTTATGGCTTTTCTCTCTTAATTTGCAAGATTTATATGAAGAGGGAGATTACCGGAAGCTGGAATTCTGGACCTGAAAAAGCTACAGCAGAGATACCTATTCCACAGAGCTCCAAATGACCTGAAATTTCATGAGGATTTTTTATTGAATATATAAAAAATATTGGAGGAAAGAAATACCAGAGGGGGCCCATCAGTTGCCCACAAGGCAATAGGGCGCGGCCACCCCCCTGGGCACGCCTTGATGCCTTGTGTGGCCCACAGCAGGCCTCTGGCCCCCTCCTTCTGCTATATAAGGCCATTTACCCTAAAAAATAAGGAGATGACTTTCGGGATGAAGCGCCGCCGTCTCGAGGCGGAACTTGGGCAGGAGCACTTTTGCCCTCCGGCGGAGCGATTCCGCCGGGGATACTTCCCTCCGGGAGGGGGAAATCGAAGCCATCGACATCACCAACGATCCTCTCATCATGGGAGGACCAATCTTCATCAACATCTTCATCAGCACCATCTCATCTCAAACCCTAGTTCATCTCTTGTATTTAATCTTTGTCTCAAAACCTCATATTGGTACCTGTGGGTTGCTAGTAGTGTTGATTTCATCTTGTAGTTGACGCTAGTTGGTTTATTTGGTGGAAGATTGTATGTTCAGATCCTTAATGATATTCAATACTCCTCTGATCTTGAACATGAATATGATTTGTGAGTAGCTACGTTTGTTCTTGAGGACATGGGAGAAGTCTTGTTATAAGTGATCATGTGAATCTGGTATTCGTTCGATATTTTGATGATATGTATGTTGTTGCTTCCTTTAGTGGTGTCATGTGAATGTTGACTACATGAACTTCACCATACTTGGGCCTAAGGGAAGGCATTGTGGAGTAATAAGTAGATGATGGGTTGCTAGAGTGACAGAAGCTTATGTCGTGGAAGACGGAGGACAAGCCCATTGCTTCATCACCACCATCACCGAAGAAAGATGCTTGAGTACACGGGTATGGGCACCACCCTTGGCTTGTTCCAAGCTTGGGGGAGGTGCCCCGGTATCGTATCACCATCACCCTTTTACCATCGTTATCTATCTTAGTTCGATCCTTAGTTATTTCATGATCAAGAAGAATAAAGTTTTAGTATGATCTAGTTTCGGGTGCTTGTTTCGTGATCTATCTATCTATGTAATCATGTGTGAGAGTTATATAATAAAGAGTAGTTTGAGTTTTGCTTCTTTACTTTTATGTTTCAATCTTAGCAATAAAAGAATGAAAAGATCGTATGCTAATCCCTTGGGGAAGTAATGACTTTACATAAGAAAAGTATAGTTGATAAAATTTATTGGAGGTTAACAAACATAGCATTGGTCATTGATGCAATTCATGAAAAAATAATAAAGGAAGAGAGGATTACATATAATTATACTATCTTGGACATCTTTTATGATTGTGAGCCCCCATTAAATATTCTATCTCAAAGAGTTGACGTTGGACAAGGAAGACAACGTAATGAGTTATGTTTGCTTATATTCACATAGAAGTTATATTGTCATAGATTCTCTAACATGTGGTGCTTGCTCACTATCTTTTGCTAGCCAAAAATCCGCACTAAGTAGAGATACTACTAATGCACCCAAAACCCTTGAACCCAGTTTCATGTCATGAGAATGCACTATATCTACCTATGGATTGAATAAGATCCTTCAAGTAAGTTGTCATCGGTGCATAAAGCAATAAAAATTGCTCCTAAATATGTATGATCTTTTATTGTAAGGGAAAATAAGCTTTGTACGAACTTGTGATGGTAAAGAAATAAAAGCGACAGACTGCATAATAAAGGTTGCTATCACAAGGGGCAATATAAAGTGACGTTCCTTTGCATTAAGAGTTTACACATCCAAAATAAAAAGCGCATGACAACTTCTGCTTCCCTTTGCGAAGGGTCTATCTTTACCTTTCTGTATTTACTTTTATGCAATAGTCAATAGTGTTCCTCTCTATTCCGTATTTATTTTTTCTCTTGGCAAGCATCATGTGGTGGGGAAAGATCTAGGCACATATATCCAGTTGGATGTAAGTAATCATGAATTATTATTGTTGACTTTACCCTTGAGGTGAATTGGTTGGGAGGTGAAACTATAAACTCCCATCTTCCTATGTGTCTGATTGAAGCTTTCGCCCCATAAATATGCCGTGAGTGTCAGCAATCATAGAAGACTAAATGATAGTTGAGTATGTGGACTTGCTAAACAAAAAGCTCTTACATAGACTCTTCCTGAAAATATGATGAATTGTGATTGTTTCATTGACTAAGAACATAGTTTGTTAGTTTTCAAGAAAGTTTATGCTTTATACTTCGATATTGTAATGAATTATTACTTGTTCATGAGAAGTTTTATGATAATATATTGCTGCTATTGTATTGATCATGATGCTTTCTTGTCCGTATTTTGTTTTATTGACACCTCTCTCTCTAAACACGTGGTCATGATTATCGATTTCGGCTTTTGCTTTAGGACAAGCGAGGTCTAAGCTTGGGGGAGTTGATACGTCCAATTTGCATCATGTTTTCTTATTGATATTTATAATGTATTTGGTCATTATTTCACTTTATGATGCAATTCTTATACCTTTTCTCTCTTAATTTGCAAGATTTATATGAAGAGGGAAATTACCGGCAGCTGGAATTTTGGACCTGAAATAGCTACAGCAGAGATACCTATTCCACAGAGCTCCAAATGACCTGAAATTTCACGAGGATTTTTATTGAACACTAGCGAACATGCCTATGCATTGCAACGGGTATAAATGATGCACGGCTGAGTTGTAGTTCCTAATACGCCCGCTTCTACCTTGCCATATGTTTCCTAAATGGTTTTAGACACATCTTCTAATGAAGTGACCACTACAGATAATAAAATCAATGCATGCACTCCATGGGAAGCAGCTTCGGGCGAGCCGTGCATTTTTTTACATTGAAGTCACAAACAAATAATTGATTTTTTTTAACACGATATATTGGGTATTTTTTGTGTGAGGAGGTACATCATAGCTGATTTCTAGGGCAAGCATTTTCTATATGAACCGTTGTTCACACTGCTATGCTAAAGCAGTTGATGAGCCTGAACAATAATGAACCGAACAATCAGGTTAACGTATTCTGGTTACCATCAGAAACAGTTTCATTACTTCCCCTCCCTTAGCAATTGATCGTTTGATCATGTATGTATCTCAGTACTTGAAGCCATGATGTCATCATAATTCGAAAACGGTGCGAGATGTGACATCAAAGTTCAACTACTAACGCCGTGCCTGAGGACCCTCGGCTGGCACCTAGCAGCAAACTTTGCGTCGCCGCTAATCCTATCAAATTTCCTTCAATTGATCGTAAAACAAAGTAGGGGTTCTCAACAATTAATGAAGTATACTTCCCTATTCACATGGCCTCGTTGCTATCCTCAACGCTGGTGTAATATATCTGATCTAAGTATAATCCATGCTATGAATATGTAGTGCCATATCAGTTGCATGCTAATGCCATCTTGGATTGTTGCTCTCTGCCCATGGGATCGCTATCTCCGCTCCAGAACACACACAACACCAGCACGCAACCAATCTTGAGTCCCCAACTCCCCATCCCCCTTCTGTCGAACTGCTGCTCCCAGATCTGGATGAAGCCGCACGGCTAGCCTGCCTGCACGCGAGTCGCCACTGTTGCCATCCACCGACGGCAGCCTGCTCCCGAGCCGCCTGCCCCAGCGTTGGCTACCTCTGCACATCACCATCCCGGCCCACCCCATCGCCTACAGCTGCATGAGAGGCTGCTGCGAGGGAAGCATCCTGATGCCACCAGTCACCACCGCTACGCCCCCAATTCGCTGTCGCCCCCGTAAATCCACTGCTCATGCTCTCCCTCGACCGCACCAACTCCGGCCCCTCCAACATCTCATCGATCCGGCGCCTTCCAACCTCATATTAGTAGGGGAAAGAAAGAGAAAGGAGCAGGGGAGGAGGCTGGCGTTGGGGAAGGGAAAGAGAGAGATCTGTGTCAAGCTGCATGTGCGTCGGGGCGCTTGCCGGGGTGCAGATGGGCTAGGGAGGCGCCGCGACTGCACATGGAGGTGGTAGGCCACGACAACGGTTTGCGCAACTGCGCGGTGGAGGCAGAGGGCGGGGGTTGAGGATGATGGTGCTTTCGGGAGTGACGATGCGGTGGGGGACGTCGTGGCGGCGCAGATCAGCGTGGAGCGGTGCGACGCGGATGTGCAGCCCGGTGGGGAGGAGCGCGACGGCTGGCGCGCCAGGGAAGGGAGGGGCAGCGCACGTGTCACAGATGGGCATCCCTTCGGTAGGGGTACGGGCTGGCTTCGTTGGGGCAGGCTGGCCCAGCGTGGAGATCGGGAGTGGAAGAGTGGGGCAATCACTGCGCCGGGGCTTATCCTGTCGTGGTAGGTGGCCGACGGACTCGTGCTGCTGGCGAGCGGTTTGCTGGACGGGGGCTGCTGACGCTACCGTTGGCCGACTGCACCAGGCATAGGAAAGCCATGGAGGAAACAAGATGCTCGCGAGGGGATTGCTGGACCTGGCGTAGGGAAGCGGCGGAGGGAGAGAGGCATACGCGTGCGTGCGTGCGGGCGGGCCTTATTACCAATGATTTACATAGTACTATACGGGAAGGTCGAACATGGATCGATGTAGGACTTGGTTTCCTCTTTTTTTTTCTTACATAAGCATCATGTTTTTGCTACATGGATCGGTGTTAGATGTGGGCTTAAAACAATTGTGCATATGAGTCCATGATGTCCCTGTTATGGTCCACGGTCCGAACCGTTATGCAGATCTATTAAATCCCAACCGCTAATTTCTGTGAATAACATAAAATTAACGGACGTAATTGGGTGACGTATGGAGAACTATGAAAGTCTCCGTCCTTTATTATTAGGTAAAGGTATAAAAAATATTGGAGAAAAGAAATACCAGAGGGGGCCCATCAGTTACCCACAAGGCAACAGGGCACGGCCACACCCCCTGGGCGCGCCCTGATGCCTTGTGGGGCCCACAGTAGGCCTCTGGCCCCCTCCTTCTGCCATATAAGGCCATTTACCCTAAAAAATAAGAAGAGGACTTTCAGGACGAAGCGCCGCCGCCTCGAGGCGAAACTTGGGCAGGAGCACTTTTGCCCTCGCGGAGTGATTCCGTCGGGGATACTTCCCTCCGGGAGGGGGAAATCGAAGCCACCGACATCACCAACAATCCTTTCATCATGGGAGGACCAATTTTCATCAACATCTTCACCAACACCATCTCATCTCAAACCCTAGTTCATCTCTTGTATTCAATCTTTGTCTCAAAACCTCAGATTGGTACATGTGGGTTGCTAGTAGTGTTGATTACATCTTGTAGTTGATGCTAGTTGGTTTATTTGGTGGAAGATTGTATGTTCAGATCCTTAATGATATTCAATACTCCTCTGATCTTGAACATGAATATGATTTGTGAGTAGTTACGTTTGTTCTTGAGGACATGGGAGAAGTCTTGTTATAAGTAATCATGTGAATTTCGTATTCGTTCGATATTTTGATGATATGTATGTTGTTGCTTCCTTTAGTGGTGTCATGTGAACGTCGACTACATGACACTTCACCATACTTGGGCCTAAGGGAAAGCATTGTGGAGTAATAAGTAGATGATGGGTTGCTAGAGTGACAGAAGCTTATTAAACCCTAGTTTATGCGTTATTCCGTAAGGGGCTGATTTGGATCCATATGTTTCATGCTATGGTTAGATTTATCTTAATTCTTGTTTCAGAGTTGCGGATGCTTGCGAGAGGGGGTAATCATAAGAGGGTTGCTTTTTCAACTAAGAACAACACCCTAGCACCGGTCCACCCACATATCAAATTATCAAAGTAGCAAACGCGAATCAACTAAACATGATGAAAGTGACTAGTCGACAATTCCCATGTGTCCTCGAGAATGATTTGCTTTATATAAGAGATCGTTCTAGCTTGTCCTTTGCTATAAAAAGGATTGGGCCACCTTGCTGCACTTTAGTTACTATTGTTACATGTTACTCGTTACGAATTATCTTGCTACAAAACTATCTGTTACCGCTACTTTCAGTACTTGCAGAAAACACCTTGCTGAAAACCGCTTATCATTTCCTTCTGCTCCTCGTTGGGTTCGACACTCTTACTTATTGAAAGGACTACGATTGATCCCCTATACTTGTGGGTCATCACTTTGCGTGCTCCTTCTCTATTCAACTTTCAGGATAAACAGAGATATTACTTACATTTGGAAGAGGCCCAGGCACACAGGGCCGCGGAGGAAGCCGCTCATCGAAGTGAAGCCACTCACCAGGTAGTAGCTGCAGCTCTTGAAATCAACCCGGATTTTTGTTATGAGTTTGCACCTAGACCTGGAGGATTCTTTCAGTGGCCATAGACCAAGTTAGGCCAAAAGCCTAAGCTTGGGGGAGTACAGATTCTCACCGACATTTCATTCATGTTATCACATATTCATTTTGCTTGTCAATGTTTTTTGTTTTCTTTGTTTATTCGTGTTCACTTTTATTTATTTCTCTTGTGTGTTTGAAAAACTTCAAAAATCGAAAATTTGTTTCTTGCTTCTTTTCGGTTTTTCTTTTCCTTTAGTAAGTTTGTAGTATTAAAAGAAAACCCAAAAAGATTTCTTGTTTCTTCTTTTGTTGTTCGTTAGGAGTTCTTTGGTGTAAATAGTTTTTCTCGCTTTTTGTTTTTCTTCTTTCGTTCGCTTTCTTCAGAAAAACTAAAAACTCCAAAAATATTTCAATGTGTTTCTCTAAATTTCTTTTCTTTTGTTGAGTCATCGTAAGGAGATGACTTCGTAAGAGTTGTCAAGTGGCTCTTATATGCTTTATTGTTGATCTAATGAAAGGCCAAATATTTCCTTATCTTCTCCTGTGTATAAAGTGCTTGCAGATTTCAGCTTAGTCCACAACACACTTGCACTATTATAATTTTCACATCATTCGGTCGTGTAAGTGAAAGGCAATAATGACGATGATTTCATGAAGTGACTGTGGTGAAGGAAAGCTGGTATGAACTCTACTTTTTTTGTTTTTGTAAATATGTTTAGCTCAGTAGTCCTGATTCAACATATTATGAGTAAACATGTTTGTGATGACAATTAGAGATTATAGTTGCTCATGCCATGCTTAAGTAGCTAGGAGTGAATAATATGTTATCTTGTGTGTCAACATGCATTAAAATGATTATGATGTAGTATGTTAGGATGGTATCCTCCTCTGAAGAATTCAAGTGGCTTGACTTGGCACATGTTCACGCTTGTAATTGATTCAAACTCAATATAACCTCTAAGATATTTATGTTTAGAGTGTTTATATCCTCCTCATGCTCATGTTCAATGTTAATTATTCAAAATGCATGATTATGACCATTGTCGCTCTCTAGTTGGTCGCTTCTCAATCTATTTGCTAGCCATTGCATGTACTAAGCGAAAATACTACTTGTGCATCCAATATCCTGAAGAAAAAAAAGTTGTGCCATAAGAGTCCACCATATCTACCTATATACGGTATTACCATACCGTTCCAAGTAAATTTGCATGTGCCATCTCTAATCCTTCAAATAAACATCTGTTTTGTGCGCTCGTACTGCTCATGGAGTGACGGGGTGATCAATATCTTCCATTCTAAGTGTGTTTTACTCATGACAAGAGTTTATTCACTTGTCCTGCACGAGAGAGGCTGGTATTTGGGATGCCTAGTTCTGCTTCAATTTATATAAAAAAAGCACTCCCCCCAGACAGTAGATTGTTGGCAGGTACCCATGGATTCGGCTAGTCATGGTTTGTGTTAGTATGGTGGATGGGGGAGTAAAACCTTTTTGCATGGGAACCGCCATTAACGTGTTTAGCATGGAAGATATTGAAAACCTTTCTCATAACGTTGACAGGAAAAGCACACCACTCAAAATGTATTCATCTCTATTTTAGCTTTGAGCTATGGCACCTCTGCAAATCCCTGCTTCCCTCTGTGAAGGGTCCTTCTTTTACTTTTATGTTATTTACTTCTATTATTGAGTCATCGCCTTCTCATTCAAGCACCAATCCTGAGAGCTCTATTGTCATTCTTAGTTTAACATGCATGGGGTCTAGTTAATATTGGATGTGACCATGATTGGATGTCTTCTACCCTGAATTACAATGTTTAGTCGCTGCTTGAACTTCAGAGGTGCTCTGCATTTATGTTTTGCGGTCTCAGAAAGGGCTAGCGAGATACCATACTATCATATTATATCATGGTTGTTTTGACAAAGTGTTGGCATTTGAGATATATTGTTATTGCTCGCTAGTTGATTATACCATTGACATGAGTAAATGTGAGTTCTAAGTGTTATCATGTATGTGGTTAGTTCATGATCTTTGCTAAAAACTTGGTTACTAGTTAAGCTTATATACGGCAACAGAAACAAAAGAGTTTGTAAAAGTTTTTCTTTGTCACTTTCAGTTTGTCAACTAAATTGCTAGAGGAAAAGCAACGAGTTAAGCTTGGGGGATTTGATACGTCTCCAACATATCGAGTTTTCCAAACATTTTTGCTCTTGTTTTGGACCCTAATTTGCATGATTTGAATGAAACAAACCCGGACTGATGTTGTTTTTAACAGAACTACCTTGGTGTTGTTTTTTTGTGCAGAAATAAAAAGTTCTCAGAATTGGACGAAATTTATAGAGAATTGTTTTGGAATATATAAAAAATACTATCGCAAAGAACTACCAGAGGGCTGAGATTGTGGGACCACGTGCCTCCGTTTGCCCTACCTCCAAGTCCATAAGTATCGTCTTCCCAAGAGAAAAAATCAGAGAGAAAGTTTCATCGCATTCTACCATACGGAGCCGTGCTACGTCTCCAACGTATCTATAATTTATTATTGTTTCATGCTATTATATTATCAATCTTGTATGCTTTATATACCATTTATATCATTTTTGGGAACTAACCTATTAACTCGGTGTCTAGTGCCAGTTGCTGTTTTCTGCTTGTTTTTGGTTTTACAGAACATCCTTACCAAACAAAGTCCAAACACGATGAAACTTTTAGATGATTTTTTCTGGACCAAAAGAGACCCTAGCAGCTTCGGGGGGATGATACGTCTCCAACGTATCTATAATTTTTTATTGTTCCATGCTATTATAGTATCAATCTTGGATGTTTTATATGCAATTATATGCCATTATATATCATTTTTTGGGACTAACCTATTAACTCAGTGCCTAGTGCCAGTTGTTGTTTTCTGCTTGTTTTTTGCCTTTTCAGAAAATCATTATCAAAAAGTGTCCAAACGAGAAAAAAAACTTTGGATTAATTTTTTCTGGACCAGAAGAGACCCAGGAAGATTCAGGAGAAGACCAGAAGAGTCACGAGGAGGTGACAAGCCTGAGGGCACGCCCAGGGGGGTAGGCGCGCCCCCCAGGCTTGTGGGCCCCTCGTGGCACCTCTTGACCTAATTCCTTTGCTATAAATTCACAAATATTCCCAAACCAACACAGAGACAGAAGAGAAAACCTTTCCGCCGCTGCAAGCCTCTGTTCTTCTGCGATCCCATCTAGAGGCCTTTTCTGGTACTCTGCCGGAGGGGGAATCGATCACGGAGGGCTTCTACATCAACCTTGCTGTCCTTCCGATGATGTGTGAGTAGTTTACCACAGACCTATGGGTCTATAGCTAGTAGCTAGATGGCTTCTTCTCTATCTTTGATCTTCAATACCATGTTCTCCTTGATGTTCTTGGAGTTCTATCCGATGTAATCTTCTTTTGCGGTGTATTTGTTGGGATCCGATGAATTGTGAGTTTATGATCAGATTATTCATGAGAACTATTTGAGTCTTCTCTGAACTCTTTTATGCATGATTATTATAGCTTTGTATTTCTCTCCGATCTATCGATTTGGTTTGGCCTACTAGATTGATCTATCTTGCAATGGGAGAGGTGCTTTGTGATGGGTTCAATCTTGCGGTGCTCAATCCCAATGACAGAAGGGGACATGATACGTATTTGTATTGTTGCCATTAAGGATAAAAAGATGGGGTTTAATCATATTGCTTGAGTTTACTTTGTCTACATCATGTCATCTTGCTTAAAGCGTTACTCTGTTTCTTACTTAATACCCTAGATGCATGCTGGATAGCGGTCGATGGGTGGAGTAATAGTAGTAGATGCAGGCAGGAGTCGGTCTACTTGTCTTGGACGTGATGCCTATATACATGATCATTGCCATGAATCCGTTATAATTATTTCCTTTTCTATCAATTGCCCAACAGTAATTTGTTTCCCCACCGTATGCTATGTGTTCGAGAGAGAAGCCTCTAGTGAAAACTATGGCCCCCGGTCTACTTTATCATATATTAAAAACCTAAAAATACCTTGCTGCAATTTATTTACTTTTATTTTAATTAGTATTTTAGTTTATCTATTTATCTCTATAAGATTTAATCCTTGCAAATAACCGCTAAGAGGATTGACACCCTCTTATTTGCGTTGGGTGCAAGTGTTTGCTCTTGTGTGTGTAGGTGCGCTTAACAGAATTTTGCTTGGTTCTCCTACTGGATTGATAACCTTGGTTCTTAACTGAGGGAAATACTTATCTCTACTATACTGCATCATCCTCTCCTCTTTGGGGAAATACCAATGCAGACTACAAGTAGCAGGGGACACCAGACGAGGAGACGACAAGGCAGGGGGGCGCGCCCTGCCCCCATGTGCCCCCCTGCTGCACCATTTACCCTAATTCCTGGCCTATAAATTCCCAAATATTCAGAAACCCCTGAGAGAGGTCCCGAAACAATTCTTCCGCCGCCGCAAGCCTCTGTTCTTCTGCGATCCCATATGGAGGCCTTTTCCGGTACTCTGACGGAGGGGGAACCCATCACGCAGGCCATCTTCATCAACCTTGCTGCCTCCATGATGATGTGTGAGTAGTTCCCACAGGACCTATGGGTCCATAGTAGTAGCTAGATGTCTCTCTCTCTCTCTCTTGATCTTCAATACAATGATCTCATCTGATATCAATCCGATGTAAACTTTTGCAGTGTGTTTGTTGGGATCTAATGAATTGTGGGTTTATGATCAGATTATTCACTGAAAGTAACTGAGTCTTTTCTAAGATTTATTATGTGTGATTTTATAGCCTTGTATTTCTCTCCGATCTATCCGTTTTCTTTGGCCAATTAGATTGATTTATCTTCAGTGGGAGAGGTGCTTGGTAGTAGGTTCAATCTTGCGATGACCTTACTCTGTGACAGGAGGAGTAGCAAGGCACATATTGTATTGTTGCTACTAAGGGTAAAACAATGGGGTTTGAACATATTATTTGGTCTTACTTTGTCTACATTATGTCATCATGCTCCAACCATTACTTTGTTTGTTATGAACTTAATACCTTAAGATGCATGCTGGATAGCGGTCGAGGGGTGGAGTAATAGTAGTAGATGCAGATGGATGTCGGTCTACTTCTCTCGGACGTAATTCCTATATATTGATCATGCCATGAATAACGTCATAACTATGTGCTTTTCTAACAATTGCCCAATAGTAATTTCTTTACCCACCGCTGCTATGCTCATGAGAGAGATGCCTCTTAGTGAATGCTTCACTTACATCTTTTGAGTTAAGGAAGTTTGCTCATGTGCTTCACTTATATCCTTATAGCACGGTGGTACTTATATTTTATAGAAATCATTTGCACTCTCATGCTTCACTTATATATTTTTGAGAGTTAAATAGGAAGTGGTAATTTGCACAAGCTATATGTTTAGTCTAAAAATGATAGGTATACAAGAGTGGTATAAAAAACTTTCATGTAGATCACTGAATGTGAAGCGTATGATCAACGATATTGAAGTTATAATATGGAAGCTTACTAGTTAATAAACATTAGTTAGTAAGAATATCGGTGTTAAGGTTTGTGATTCACTATTTCATTAAAGTGTCAGTATTAGCATAGCAGGGAAGTTTGAGCGGTCTGTATCCCTGATTGATATCCTTTGTGGTTCCCAGGCCGGGGGCGCGTGATGGTTAACTCCTCCCAACCTCCTCCCTAGGGGCATGCGGGTAGTACTTTGCTTCGAGGGCTAATAGGCTTCACAATAAGTATTTGAGTTCTTTATGAATAATGTGAGTTTTTGGACGAAAGCACTTCCACCTATCCATATTTTGCTAGCCTCTTCGGTACCGTGCATTGCCCATTCTCACCTCGGGAACTTGGTGCAAATTTCGCCGGTGCATCCAAATCCCGTGATATGACACACTCTATCACACATAAGCCTTAGTATATCCTTCCTCAAAACAGCCACCATACCTACCTATCATGGCATTTCTGTAGCCATTCCGAGATATATTGCCATGCAACTTCCACCGTTACTATTCACATGACTTGAGCATTCATTGTCATTTTGCTTTACATGATCATAGAGCTGAAATGATATTTGTGGCATAGCCACCGTTCATCATTGTTATACATGTTATGCTAGATCATTGCACATCCTAGTACACTGCCAGAGGCATTCATATGTAGTCATATCATTCAGTTTATCAAGTTGTAAGTAAATAGAAGTGTGATGATCATCATTATTAGAGCATTGTCCAGTGAGGAAAAGAATGATGTAGACTGATGAGTCCTCAAAAAGATGGGGATGAGGTTCATGATATTGTTCTAAAAAATGAGAAAAAAGAAAAAAAAAGAGAAGGGGCAATCTTACTATCCTTTACCACACTTGTGCTTCAAAGTAGCACCATGTTCTTCATATAGAGAGTCTCCATGATTTGTCACTTTCATATACTAGTGGGAATTTTACATTATAGAACTTGACTAGCATATTTTCCTCAAATGCCCGAGGTCTTCATGAGCAAGTAAGTTGGATGCACACCCAGTTAGTTTCAGTAGAGAGCTTTCATACACTTATAGTTCTAGTGCATCCGTTGCATGGCAATCCCTACTCCTCGCATCGATATCGATTGAAAGGCCTATCCATTGCCTAACGATCACTACAAAAAAACACTTTTGTGATGATACGTCTTTGTCACAGTAGGTCACGTTTTCTGTCATGCATGTACATCCGTGACGGTTTTATGACAGAATCAAGATAGTCATACTTGTGCTGTCGTAGAAGTGTTCCATGACAATACTGAATTTATCAACATGGAAGTGTCCACTTCCATGACGAAAAATGTCGCGTCATGGAAGTGTTTTTGTCAAGGGTGACCGACACGTGGCTTCCACCGTAACGGGTCACCGTTAAGCTATCGGGTCCGGTTTTGGATCCGATAACCCGTTAACAGCCCTGACCAATGAGGATTTTCCACGTGTAAAATTTTCATTGACCGAAGGAACCACGTGTCAGCTCGGTGTCGCGACAGATGTCATTCCTCCAATGGATGAGATGGGCCTATGGAAATGTTACACATGGCACAGCCCAAAAGTGGCCCATTTAGGTTTAAAAGGTCGGCCCATTCAAAGGCCCATAAGATTTACTTAGGTACTAGTGGGCCGGCCCACTAGCGGCCTTCTTAAACATGGCCCATTTACAACCCACCACCAGATCGGGCCCATTAATTGTTCGCTCAGTCTTTGGGCCCCATTACGGCCTAGTGAGTTTTCGGCTTGTTAAAGGCCCGATGTAGAAATGGGCCCATTTCAGCCCGGTATGCCTTTTGGCCTGTTAATGGCACGTGCTACACATGGGCCATATATGGTCCGACATGACATTCGGCCCCTTAACGGCCCGTGATCTCGGTGGCAAAATTCCAGCCCAACCTGACTTTGGGCCTGTTAAAGGCCTGTCGTACAATTCGGCCCGTTGGTCCTCTACTAAAGGCCCATGATATGATTGGGCCAACCAAGGCCCAAGATATGTTTCGGCCTGGTAGCGGCCCGTCATGTAACTGGGCCAATAATGGTCTGAGGTATATTTCAGCCTGCTAAAGGCCTGTGGTCGACTCATGAAAATTGAGGCCCAACAAGCTTTTCGGCCTGCTAAAGGCCCATGCTGTCTTCTGGGCCATAACAGGCCAGCAGAATATTCAGCCTGTTAATGGCCCGAAGCTACATGGACCCAACTAAAGTTTGGGCCCACTAGAGGCCCATGTGAGTTATGGGCCTGGGCATACCGTGTCCATGAAGGGCCCATATGGCAAGTCCGCGCAGGCCGGAGTAAAGCCTGTTGCGTGGAACCCATTAATGGCCCACTGAAATGCAGGCCCATTAGAGGCGCATGTTTCGGCCCGTTCGCCTGAATCAGATTTTCACCCTTTTTTCTGATAGCGAATGATGACATATACGGTAACTACGAATTAAGAACAAACCTACACTATACGATAAAGAAATTATGGCATAGTAACTTAGAATAAACCTACATTATACAATAAAGGAATTAGGGCATATTACATCCATTGGGCATCAAAGTTCGCCACCAGTGATCATAAAGCGCAACCAAGAAGCAGATTACAAAACTTGGGCATCCAAGGCCCTGCCATTGCAGTGCAACAAAATAATACTGAACCAAGACCACTTGAACATAGTTCAAGAAACATTAGCCTTGCGCGGGAGCTGCTGCGCAAGCAGCTGAGCAAGGCAGTGAGAACGGCCTAGCATGTCGGTCATATCTTCTAGCTCTAGCTGTTTACAATGAGGTTCTCATTGGAGTTCTCTACGATCTTCCTTAGAGATTGGACTTCAAGTCGAAGTTGAGTTGCACTATGCCTTTCTGCTTGCAGCTGAGACTGAAGAAGTCGAACTGATTCAGGCAGCGACTTCTGTGAGCTTGTGTGACTACTAGTCTCAAGTAACTTGAACACTGCATCAAGACATGACTTTGGGGTTGTCTCACTATCTTCAAGATGTTTTGCCTTCTTTGCTGCAATATACGTTGGGTTTGTCTCAGAGTCTTCAGCCGACTTGTGCGTGCCATCAGGCATATCACCCTGAAACAACAAGACGGATGACAGGTTTTGCACGTACATAAACAAAGATGGTAACTGCGCTGTCAATTCCATCCAGTTTCATATTACAAAATAAAAAGACGATTCAAAATGTCTAGAGCATAATTTGGCATTGTTCATAATGCGGTGAGCTACACCACACTACTGGATTACAGATCAACAACACAAGCATAGATGCAGGGCAAAAGAAAATCATTGTATCTCTTTTCGTTAACGTGCATGCCATGTTCATATCATCAGCCAGATCAATTAAGACAAAGTAGGAAATGACAAGGTGCAAATGTGGACAGCTTCACCACACACTGGATTACAGATCAACAACACAAGCATACATGCAGGGCTAAAGAAAATCAATGGATCAGTATTGAATAATGTGCATGGTATGAATAAGGAATTTGGTTTCACGACTAAAACTTGAAACTTGAAAATGTTGCGAACATGCATTTTGATAGAAACAACAAAGTAAACAGGAGTTGACGATAGGGAGTATGAGCAAATTAAACAACAGTAGAGGAGAAAGGCTTTAGAAGGACAGACTTACATTAACAGTTAACACCGGCTCTATAATGCCCTTCTCCATGTCAAGGGAGGGATAACTCAAGAATTTCAGCACAAAAACTTCTTCATAAGCATTGCCTGTACTCAACATTTTGTAGAGATTAATTATTGATATGATAATACTGGAAGGGATAGAGGATAATGAAGATAAGATGCACAATGATGCTACATAATCAACTACCTATCCATGTAAGTACAACGTTACAGGACAAAATGTACTGACAAGAGCAATGGGTTACATTTCTGCACTGGCATTGTCTGTGTATTCAACTTTTTCGTAAGATTAAGTATAGATCTGATAATTTTTAGGAAATGGTGGGCGAGGGAGACAAGATGCAGAGTAATGCAACACAATGAACTACTCACTCCGTCCCATAATATAAGTGTTTTGTACACTAGTGTAGTGTACAAAACGCTCTTATATTATGGGACGGATGGAGTAGCTGTTAATGTAAGTACAGTGATACAGGACGTTCGGTCCTTACAAGAGGATTGCAGAGCTAAACTTCTTCAGAAGCATTGGGTTGATTCTAAATTTATGTAAGAGTCAATACGGATCTTATAATGTCCACATAATGGACGATAAGGAGGCTAACATGTGAAATGATGCTACATAATCAACCAGCTATGAAAGTAAGTAGGGTGATACAGGGCAAGAGGTACTCACAAGAGCAATGCAGTGTGCAGTATAGTTGCGAGATCCTGTGGTCCCTTGAGAATGGATATTCTCCTGCAGACAGTTTTCATACAAGTGAGACGGTAAGGCACATGCAGAAATGTAGTTCAAATTGTGATGTGATATCATATATAGTACCTTACGTTGCAGACGAGACCAGTGTGCAACAAGCTTACTCCAGTCACTATCTAGTAAATGAAGCACCGGCGACTTTACAGAAATTTCATTTAGAGGCTTGCCATCTAAGTGTGCTTGCCTCAGGTAGCAACGATACTTCCTCAAAGCGTGCTTGAAAAGCGCAACCAAGCTTTGCTCGTCTTGACTATCTAGTTTGGTCCTCGCCTATTTAAATGAATGAAATCTTTTCAGTTCTGTTAGCAGAAACATAGGCACTAATTACCATGAATAACATTAGTACATTACTTACACGTAAGTTGCTGAGGAAGATTGGAAATTGTTGTTTGTCTGTAGTATAATCTTTCCATGAAGGAAAGATGCACACAAAGTTCCTGACAACAATAAAAGCTTCATCTTCTAAACTGGGAAGAAGTGGAACAGGGGTCCTATTTGCTGCAATTGGGGCTCTCTCCAGTTCAAAAAGGGATTTGGCAACTGGAGTTGGTGTACTCTTTGCTGGAATGGGGGTTTTGCGTCGTAGAGCTGGTGCTATGTCAACTGGAATCGTCATACTTTTTGCTGCAGTTGGGGTCTGCTAAGTTAGGGCTTCTGAGATGGCCAATGGGGTAGGGGTAGAGTCTGCTAGAGTTGGGGCGGTGTTTTGTGGGTCTGGTGATATTGCCACTACACCTAATGGGCTATTTGATTTATCAGCTGTCACTGATACGTCCATTTTGCATCATGTTTTCATATTGTTATTTATTAGATTTTGAGTCATTATTTCACTTCATGTACAATTCTTATGCCTTTTCTCTCTTATTTTGCAAGATTCACATGAAGAGGGAGATTGCCGGCAGCTGGAATTCTGAACCGGAAAGGGGTGCAACAGAGATAGCTATTCTGCACATCTCCAAATGACCTAAAAATTTACGGAGAATTTTTTTGGAATATATAAAAAATATTGGCTGAAGAAATACCAGAGGGGGACCACCAGGAAGCGACAAGCCTGGGAGGCGTGCCCCCCGAGCTTGTGGCGCCCCTGGCAGGCCTCCAGGGCCCATCTTCCACTATATGAAGCCATTTGCCCTAGAAAAAAATCAGAAGAAGACTTTCGGGACGAAGCTTCGCCGTCTCGAGGCAGAACCTGGGCAGGAGCACTTTTCCTCTCCGACGGAGCGATTCCACAGGGGATACTTCCCTCCGGGAGGGGGAAATCGAAGGCATCGACATCACCAACGATCCTCTCATCGTGGGAGGACCAATCTTCATCAACAACTTCACCAGCACCATCTCATCTCAAACCCTAGTTCATCTCTTGTATTCAATCTTTGTCTCAAAACCTCAGATCGGTACCTGTGGGTTGCTAGTAGTGTTGATTACATCTTGAAGTTGATGCTAGTTGGTTTATTTGGTGGAAGATTATATGTTCAGATCCTTAATGCTATTCAATACCCCTGTGATCTTGAACATGAATATGATTTGTGAGTAGTTACTTTTGTTCTTGAGGACATGGGAGAAGTCTTGTCATAAGTAATCATGTGAATTTGGTATTCGTTCGATATTTTGATGATATGTATGTTGTTGCTTCCTTTAGTGATGTCGTGTGAATGTCGACTACATGACACTTCACCATCTTTGGGCCTAAGGGAAGGCATTGCGGAGTAGTAATTAGATGATGGGTTGCTAGAGTGACAGAAGCTTAAACCCTAGTTTATGCGCTATTCCGTAAGGGGCTGATTTGGATCCATATGTTTCATGCTATGGTTAGATTTATCTTAATTCTTCTTTCGTAGTCGCGGATGCTTGCGAGAGGGGGTAATCATAAGTGGGAGGCTAGTTCAAGTAAGAACAGCACCCGAGCACCGGTCCACCCACATATCAAATTATCAAAGTAGCGAACGCGAATCAAACAAACATGATGAAAGTTACTAGATGAGAATTCCCGTGTGTCCTCGAGAACTCTTTGCTTTATATAAGAGATCGTTCTGGCTTGTCCTTTGCTACAAAAAGGATTGGGCCACCTTGCTGCACTTTATTATATTTGTTACTTGTTACTTGTTACGAATTATCTTGCTATCGAAACTATCTGTTACCACTACTTTCTGTACTTGCAGAGAATTCCTTGCTGAAAACCGCTTCTCATTTCCTTCTCCTCCTCGTTGGGTTCGACACTCTTACTTATGGAAAGGACTACGATTGATCCGCTATACTTGTGTGTCATCAAGACTCTTTTCTGGCGCCGTTGCCGGGGAGTGAAGCGCCTTTGGTGAGTGGAATTTGGTAAGGAAACATTTATATTACGTGCTAAAATTTACGGTCACTTGTCACTATGGAAAGTAATCCTTTGAGGGGTTTGTTCGGGGTATGTTCACCTCAACCAGAAGCATTGAGAGTTTCCCCTCAGCCTACTGAACCTACTGAAAATATTTATTATGAAATTCCTTCGGGTATGATAGAGAAACTGCTAGCTAATCCTTATGTAGGAGATGGAAAGGTACATCCTGATATGCACTTGATATATATAGATGAAATTTGTGGATTGTTTAAGCTTGCTTGTTTATCCGAAGATGGAGTTAAGAGGAAGGTATTCCCTTTATCTTTGGAGGGAAAGGCATTGACATGGTATAGGCTATGTGATGATACTGGAACATGGGATTGGAACCGGTTAAAGCTGGAATTTCACCAGAAATTTTATCCTATGCATTTGGTTCATTGTGATCGGAATTATATATATAATTTTTGGCCTCGTGAAGGAGAAAGTATCGCTCAAGCTTGGGGGAGGCTTAAGTATATGTTGCATACATGCCCCAATCATGAGCTCTCAAGATAAATAATTATTCAAAACTTTTATGCTCGGCTTTCTCATAATGATCAATCCATGCTCGATACTTCTTCTATTGGTTCCTTTATGAAGAGGACTATTGAATTCAAATGGGATCTTCTGGAAAGAATTAAACGCAACTCTGAAGATTGGGAAATTTACAAAGGTAAAGAGTCAGGTATAAATCTTAAGTTTGATTGTGTTAAATCTTTTATGGAAACTGATGCTTTTCATAAGTTTAGTACTAAATATGGACTTGACTCTGAGATAGTAGCCACCTTTTGTGAATCTTTTGCTGCTCATGTTGATCTCCCTAAGGAGAAATGGTTTAAGTTTCATCCACCTATATAGTTAAATGAAGAACCTGTTAGCATTAAAGAAGAAACAATTGTATACAATGTTGATCCAGTTGTGCCTACTGCTTATATTGAGAAACCTCCTTTCCCTGTTAGGATTAAGGAACATGCTAAGGCTTCAACTGTGGTTAATAAAAGTAGTATCAAAGCACCTAGAACTTCTGAACAAATTAAAGTTGAACCTAATATTGCAATGGTTAAATATCTTTTGGTTGATAACATTGATGGACATGTCATATATTTCTGTGATGAAGCAACTAGAATTGCTAAGCCGGACACTAAAGATAAAAACAAACCCGTAATTGGCATGCCTGTTATTTCTGTTAAAATTAGAGATCATTGCTATCATGGTTTATGTGATATTGGTGCTAGTGTGAGTGCTATTCCTTTTACTCTCTATCAAGAAGTCATGAATGATATTGCACCTGTTGAGATTGAAGATATTGATTTGACTATTAAGCTTGCAAATAGAGATACTATTGCACCACTTGGAATTGTTAGAGCTGTTGAAGTCTTGTGTGGTAAGATCAAATACCCTACTGATTTTCTTGTTCTTGGATCACCACAAGATGATTTTTGTCCCATTATATTTGGTAGACCCTTCTTGAATACAGTTAATGCTCTAAGTGTCAGTGTTAATTTTGGTGATGTGTCTCATGAATTTAATTTCTCTAAGTTTCGTAGAAAACCTCATGATAAAGAATTACCCAATAAAGATGAAATTATTGGTCTTGCTTCTATTGCTGTGCCTCCTACTGATCCTTTAGAACAATACTTGCTAGACCATGAAAATGATATGCATATGAATGAAAGAAATGAAATAGATGAGTTTTTCTTTAAACAAGCACCTATTCTTAAACATAATTTGCCTGTTGAAACTTTGGGAGACCCTCTTCCACCAAAGAGTGATCCTGTGTTTGATTTGAAGCAATTACCTGATACACTTAAATATGCTTATCTTGATGAAAAGAAGATATATCATGTTATTATTAGTGCTAACCTTTCAGAGCATGAAGAAAAGAGATTACTTAAAACTCTGAGGAAGCACCGTGCTGCTATTGGATATACTCTTGATGATCTTAAGCGCATCAGTCCTACTTTATGTCAGCATAAAATTCATATGGAGCCAGATGCTAAACTAGTTGTTGATCATCAAAGAAGGTTAAACCCTAGAATGAAGGATGTGGTAAGAACTGAAATATTTAAGCTTCTGAAGGCAGGTATAATTTATCCCATAGCTGATAGTAGATGGGTAAGTCATGTTCATTGTTCCTAAGAAAGGAGGTATTACTGTTGTTCCTAATGATAAAAATGAACTTATCCCACAAAGAATTGTAACCGGTTATAGAATGGTAATTGATTTCAGAAAATTAAATAAAGCTACTAGGAAAGATCATTATCCCTTGCCTATTATTGATCAAATGTTAGAAAGACTATCTAAACATACACACTTTTGTTCCTAGATGGATATTCTGGTTTCTCTCAAATACCTGTATCACCAGAAGATCAAGAGAAAACCACATTTACTTGTCCTTTTGGAACTTATGCTTATCGTCGTATGCCTTTTGGTTTATGTAATGCACCTGCTACCTTTCAAAGATGTATGACTGCTATATTCTCTGACTTTTGTGAAAAGATTGTTGAGATTTTCATGGATGATTTCTCCGTTTACGGAACTTCTTTTGATGATTGCTTGAGCAACCTTGATCGAGTTTTGTAGAGATGTGAAGAAACTAATCTTGTCTTGAATTGGGAGAAGTGCCACTTTATGGTAAATGAAGGTATAGTCCTTGGGCATAAAATTTCTGAAAGATGTATTGAAGTTGATAAAGCTAAAATTGATGCTATTGAGAAAATGCCATGTCCTAAAGATATCAAAGCTATAAGAAGTTTCCTTGGTCATGCTGGTTTCTATAGAAGGTTTATAAAAGACTTCTCTAAAATTTCTAGGCCTCTTACTAATCTCTTGCAAAAAAGATGTGCCATTTGTTTTTGATGATGATTGTGTAGAAGCCTTTGAAATACTTAAGAGAGCCTAAATATCTGCACCTATTGTTCAACCACCTGATTGGAACTTACCCTTTGAAATTATGTGTGATGCTAGTGATTATGTTGTTGGTGCTGTTCTAGGACAAAGAGTTGATAAGAAATTGAATGTTATTCATTATGCTAGTAAAACTCTAGACAGTGCTCAATGAAACTATGCTACTACTGAGAAAGAATTTTTAGCAGTTGTGTTTGCATGTGATAAATTCAGATCTTACATTGTTGATTCTTAAGTGACTATTCACACTGATCATGCTGCTATTAAATACCTTATGGAAAAGACAGACGCTAAACCTAAACTCATTAGGTGGGTTCTTTTTCTACAAGAATTTGATTTGCATATTATTGATAGAAAGGGTGCTGAGAATCCCGTAGCTGATAATTTGTCTAGAATGGAAAATGTTCTTGATGACCCACTTCCTATTGATGATAGTGTTCCTGATGAACAATTAGCTGTTATAAATGCTTCTCATAACACTCCTTGGAATGCAAACTATGCTAATTATATTGTTGCTAAATATATACCACCTAGTTTCACATACCAACAAAAGAAAAAGTTCTTCTTTAATTTAAGACATTACTTTTGGGATGACCCACATTTATATAAGGAAGGAGTAGATGGTGTTATTAGACGTTGTGTACCTGAGCATGAACAGGAACAAATCCTACGGAAGTGTCACTCCGAGGCATATGGAGGACACCATGCGGGAGACAGAACTGCACATAAGGTATTGCAATCTGGTTTTTATTGGCCTACTCTTTTCAAAGATGCACGTAAGTTTGTCCTCTTGTGTGATGAATGTCAAAGGATTGGTAATGTTGGTAGACGTCAGGAAATGCCTATGCATTATTCACTTGTTATCGAACCATTTGATGTTTGGGGATTTGATTACATGGGACGTTTTCCTTCCTCTAATGGGTATACACATATCTTAGTTGTTGTTGATTACGTTACTAAGTGGGTAGAAGCTATTCGAACTAGTAGTGCTGATCATAACACTTCTATCAAAATGCTTAAAGAAGTTATATTTCCGAGGTTTGGAGTCCCTAGATATTTGATGACTGATGGTGGTTCACATCTTATTCATGGTGCTTTTCGTAAATTGCTGGCTAAATATGATGTTAATCATAGAATTGCATCTCCATATCATCCTCAGTCTAGTGGTCAAGTTGAATTAACTAATAGAGAAATAAAATTAATTTTGCAAAAGACCGTTAATAGATCTAGAAAGAATTGGTCTAAGAAACTTGATGATGCACTATGGGCTTACAGAACTACTTATAAAAATCCTATGGGTGTGTCTCCATATAAAATGGTCTATGGAAAAGCATGTCATTTACCTCTTGAACTAGAACATAAGGCATATTGGGCAATTAAAGAACTTAATTATGATTTTAAACTTGCCGGCGAGAAGAGGTTATTTGATATTAGCTCTCTAGATGAATGGAGAACACAAGCTTATGAAAATGCCAAGTTGTTTAAAGAAAAAGTTAAAAGATGGCATGATAAGAGAATTCAAAAAGGGGAATTCAAAGTAGGTGATCATGTTCTGTTATACAATTCTCATTTAAGATTCTTTGCAGGAAAGCTTCTCTCTAAATGGGAAGGACCATATATCATCGAAGAAGTTTATTGCTCCAGAGCCATCAAAATAAACAACTCCAAAGGCACTAATCCGAGAGTGGTTAATGGGCAATGAATTAAACATTATATCTCAGGTACTCCCATCAATGTTGAAACCAATATTATTCAAACAATGACACCGGAAGAGCACATACAAGAAACCTTTTGGAATGCTCCAGAACCCTAAAAAGGAGTAGGTATGTGGTACGGTAAGTAAACCGACTCCAAAAATTCCATAAAAGTGCTTTTTATCCGTTTTGGAATATATAAAAAATTAGGAAAATAATAAACAGTTCAAAAAGTGCATGAGGGACCGACAAGCCTGGGGGCGCACCCTACCCCGCAGGGCGCGCCTACCGAGCTTGTGGCTCCCCCGTGGACTTTCCTGACTCTGTTTTTCTTCCATATTACTTGTCCTGCACAAAAAAATTCATTATATATACTCTCGGATGTTTTGACCACCGCATCACAACTTTCTCCTCTGTTCTTGTTTCGGGCTGCTTTTCTGACAGATCTAGATCACCATGGCGCCTCCAAGCTCGTCCAAGGACAAGTTCTACGAGAAGGTCATCAACCCGCACCTTCCGGAGGTGATGAAACATCCTCATGCCATTGAGATGCATGAGGGGGTGCTTCACATCCGGGACGTTCAAGGGCCCAAGAAGACCGGGAGCGAGAAGACCAGGCTGGAAGCGGTGGAACAGGAGATCTTCAAGTGCCAAGGGATGGTGGAGCGCGGACTCAGTGCTAACCACTCCATGATCACGAAATTCATTCGTGAGCACAAGGTGGATAGCAAGGATATTGGGGACGTCATCTTCAAGCTCAATGACCGGATTGATCATCTTCAGGCCCAAATCTATGATCTACAAAACCAAAATTTTGAGTATGAGGCCAAGTTCAAAGGTATGAGTTTAGCTGCAAATTTCAGGACCCCGGAAACACATTCATCCTTTTATGATGGGGAGCCTATGCCTTGGAAGACGGAGGACAAGCCTATCACTTCATCACGACCATCACCGAAGAAGGAGAATTGAGTACACGGGTATGGGCACCACCCTTGGCTTGTGCCAAGCTTGGGGGAGGTGCCTCGGTATTGTATCACCATCACTTTTATCATAATTATCTATCTTAGTTTGATCTCTAGTTATTTCGTGATTTAGAAGAATAATGTTTTAGTATGATTTAGTTTCCAGTGCTTGCTTTGTGATTTATCTATCTATGTAATCGAGTGTGAGAGTTATATAATAAAGAGTAGTTTGAGTTGAGTTGTTTTACTTTTCTTGATCCAATCTTGGGAATAAAATAAAAAGAATAAAGAAAAGAGAGATCATATGCTAATCCCATGGGGAGTGATGACTTCACATAAAAAAGGTATAATTGATAAAACTTGTTGGAAGTTGACAAACATAGCATTGGTCATTGTTGCAATTCATGAAAAAGTAATAAAGGAAGAGATGTCTCACATATAAATATATTATCTTGGACATCTTTTATGATTGTGAGCCCCCATTAAATATTCTATGCCAAATAGTTGACGTTGGACAAGGAAGACATCGTAATGAGTTATGTTTGCTTATATTCACATAGAAGTTATATTGTTTTGGATCCTCTAACATGTGGTGCTTGCCCCCTATCTTTTCCTAGCCAAAATTCTGTACTAAGTAGAGATACCACTTGTGCATCCAAAAACCCTTAAACCCAGTTTCATGTCATGAGAGTCCACCATATCTACATATGGATTGAATAAGGTCCTTCAAGTAAGTTGTCATAAGTGCAAAAGCAATAAAAATTGCTCCTAAATATGTATGATCTTTTATTGTAAGGGAAAATAAGCTTTGTACGAACTTGTGATGGTGAGGAAATAAGAAGCGACAGACTGCATAATAAAGGTTCCTATCACAAGGGGCAATATAAAGTGATGTTCCTTTACATTAAGAGTTTGCACATCCAAAAATAAAAAGTGCATGACAACCTCTGCTTCCCTCTGCGATGGGCCTATCTTTTATTTTTTATGTATTTACTTTCATGCAAGAGTCAATAGTATTCCCCTCTATTCCGTTTTTATTTTCTCTCTTGGCAAGCATCATGTGGTGGGGAAAGATCCAGACATATATATCCAGTTGAATGTAGGTGGTCATGAGTTATTATTGTTGACATTACCCTTGAGGTAAATACGTTGGGAGGCGAAGTTATAAGCCCCTATCTTTCTATGTGTCTGACTGAAACCTTTGCTCCATAAGTATCCCGTGAGTGTCAGCAATCATAGAAGACTAAATGATAGTTGAGTATGTGAACTTGCTAAACAAAGCTCTTACATAGACTCTTTCTGATAATATGATGAATTGCAATTGCTTCAGTGACTGAGATCATAGTTTGTTAATTTTCAATATGGTTTATGGTTCACACTTCATCTTGTGGATGAATTGTCACTTTGTCATGAAAAGTTTTATGATAAAATATTTCTGTTATAATAAAGATCATGATGCCTTCATGTCCGTATTTTGTTTTATCGACACCTCTCTCTCTAAACATGTGGTCATGATTATCGATTTCGGTTTTTCGCTTGAGGACAAGCGAGGTCTAAGCTTGGGGGAGTTGATACGTCCATTTTGCATCATGTTTTGATATTGTTATTTATTAGATTTTGAGTCATTATTTCACTTCATGGTACAATTCTTATGCCTTTTCTCTCTTATTTTGCAAGATTCACATGAAGAGGGAGATTGCAGGCAGCTGGAATTCTGGACCGGAAAGGGGTGCAATAGAGATAGCTATTCTGCACATCTCCAAATGACCTAAAAATTTATGAAGAATTATTTTGGAATATATAAAAAATATTGGCTGAAGAAATACCAGAGGGGGACCCACCAGGAAGCGACAAGCCTGGGAGGCGCGCCCCCCGAGCTTGTGGCGCCCTTGGCAGGCCTCCAGGGCCCATCTTCCACTATATGAAGTCATTTGCCCTAGAAAAAAATCAGAAGAAGACTTTCGGGATGAAGCGCCGTCTCGAGGCGGAACCTGGGCAGGAGCAGTTTTGCTCTCCGGTGGAGCGATTCCGCGGGGGATACTTCCCTCCGGGAGGGGGAAATCGAAGCCATCGACATCACCAACGATCCTATCATCGTGGGAGGACCAATCTTCATCAACATCTTCACCAGCACCATCTCATCTCAAACCCTAGTTCATCTCTTGTATTCAATCTTTGTCTCAAAACCTCAGACTGGTACCTGTGTGTGACACCCTGGTTTTCGCTCCTTGATTTTTTCCTTTGCGGGATTTGACTCCCGTCTTTTCTTCGGTGTTATTGGATTTCTCTTGCTCTTGGGTATATGAAGATGGTCATTTAGCCTTGTCTTTCGTATCCAACCAAATATTCTCTCCGATTCAACCTTGCCACCCAAGATGTATTCTCAAGATTTTGCCACCGAAACCCTACCTTCCGAGTTATCGGAAGGGAAACCTTAATTCCTTCCGTTACAAAGGAACCCAAATTTTCGTTGCTCTGTTGTCTCCCAAACTTTTCCCAGAGACTCTCCTATATACATAAACCCTGGATATGCAAAAATATTGCCAAGTCATTTGTAATATTTTTCATTTAAAATTAATTCCTTTTTCTGCTGTTTAAAGGAATTAAATCCAGGAAAATATCTATCCATCTACAAAGATCATGAAAACTTGTGGAGATATTCTTTGTGATCATATTGAGCTCTCATAAAAATATTGGCCATAATTAAACAAGGGAAATTGCATTTCCCTATTTAAAGCTAATATTGCATTTGGCCACTTTCCAAAGGAACTACCATTTTGGTAGCCTGGAAAAATCCCAAATAATTTGTGGAGCTTCTCCAATCCATATCTTCACCATTTCCATCAAGAACCCACGTTCCATAGTTCAAGTTTTGAGCACATCATCCAATTCTTGTTTCTGGACTTATTTTGAGGTTGTGAAGCAACTATATTTTATATTGCTTCAAAATTCTTAAAATTAATCCAAGACCTCACTCTACCTATATTATGTGAGCATGCAAAAATTCATATCATTTTGCCAAGCCAATTTTTCCCAAAAATTCCATCTACTTTCTGTCCAGCAGAAATCTTTGTGAAGGAAGTACCACTTTGGCACTTCCAAATGAGCTGAAATTTTTCCAGTATCTCCATATATTCATCTCATCACTCTCCACAAAAATTCAACCCAATCCATTCAGCCTTTGAGCACAGCTTCAAAATCCCTTTTCTGGACCAAATTCTGCATTACAAAGGAAGTGTATGCAAACCAATTCCAAATGGCTTAATTTTTTTCCATCAGGTGCTCCTTCTTATCTCTTTCCCCTGTGACAACCTGGACAGCTCATTGGCACCTCTGTTTGACCACAGCATCCTGTCCAAATTTCTGTCCAGAACCTATGTCAGCTCAAATCAGTCAACTTCATGTCTCCACTTCCATCCAAACCATCACAGGTCAACTCACTGACCTTTGATGCATCTAGTAGACAAGGTTCCAGGACCATCCGGTGCCCTGGACACGCGGCACCCGTGGTGACCACGCGGTGGCCACGCCAAACAGGCGCTCTGCGCACTGTCCTTGTCGGGTAGCTTGCTCCGGCCAGCTCCGGCGTGTCCCGACGTGTCTAATGGCTTCGTGGAGTCCACGTACCCCCTCTCCCGCACCTTCCCCTCCTCTTCCTTCCTACTCACGCCACAGCGAGCCCCGCCACCATGCTGCACGCCCGTGACCACTGTCGTTTTCTTCTGTCCTCTCCCTCCCATTGGCCTCTTCCTTCCCGAGCCGTCGCCTCACTCTAGAGCACGTCAGGTCGGCACCTCTTCCCGCTCGCCACCTCGCCGGAGCTCCAGGACGCCGATAAGGCCGCCACCGCGGCCATGCCCATCCACTCGCACCAGACGGCTATAAATAGCCTGTCCCTGAGCCTCCCGAGCTCGCACCTCAATCTCCCTCCTTCCCTCGACCTCGCCCAAGCCCCTGGATAGGGCCATCCCTTCCCGACCCGCCGCAATTTTTGGCGAGCCGCCGCCCACGGCCGTCACTAGTGCCACTCGGCCAGTCACCCCTGCCGCCCGTGGAGCCTACCCCTGGATGCGCCGTTCCTCGGCGACCTCGTCTAGCCTCTTGCCTGCTCCTGCAGACCAGCGGGTCGCCGGATTCCACCGGACCCGCCGCCGACTGCCTCCTCTCGCTGCCACCACTCCGGAGCTCCCCGGCAACCGCTGGATATCGGGACGGGTACGCTTCGACGCACTGGTCTCGTCCATATGCCGCACCTCGCCGGAGACGCCCTGTAGCGCCGGCAAGCCGACGGCCGACGCGGCCTCTGCCCCTCCTCTACTTTCGTCGCAGGGTAGAAGAAGGGGACAAGGGAGGAGAGAGAGAGAGCTGCCAGGTGGGCCCTGGCCCCACTCGTCAGCCGAAGAGGTTGAGTCAACGCGGGCCCGGTCAGTTTTAAGTGGAAGCGTATTCCACAGAATACGCTTTCAGTTAAGCAAAGCGCATTCTGCCATGGCTTCGGCCAGGAATACGCTTTCCCTGCTATAGAGGCGTATTTTCAGAAATACGCCTTCAGCCTCAGCCGCTGCCGAAACTGCTAAGCTGCGGACGTTCACTGGTTAGCGGCTAAAATGAACAGTTTCTATTCATTTTACTGCCTAACGAACGAATGGCCCTAACTTCGCGACCGTAACTCCGATTCAGGTGATTCCAAAGCCCACCATCTCTGTTCGTCGAGCCCGTTCCGATGAGGTCACTTTCATAAGGTTTGCACTTTCTAAAAATGACCATTTTGCAACTGCCCTATATTCAGCCCTCTGAGAGGGAATCCTTTCCGGTGAATTTTTCCGCGAGGTGATCACACTTCTCTCCAGTGAATTCATCGACCCCCAGGCAAGGCGACCATCTGATATATGCCCTAAAGCATTGCTCTGTGTTATTCTTGGATGTTTAATTAATGAACATGCCTGTGTTAGAAATAATTGAACTCCTGCTAGGTTGAATTTGCTATGTACATTACCTGCTAATACTCATCATATTATCGCACTAGTGACTCGTAGGTGACATTATGGAGATAGGTTGTTATGTTTTCATGATGCATTACTACTGTTACTGCCATGATAAAGAATGTGACTTAATTATGACAAGCTCCTCCGTCGGCTGGATCGAGTCATAGTGCCACCGAACCGAGCTCATCAGTGCAGCCACATTTGCCTTTATGGGAAGGCCCTAACTTGGTCTATTGTCTTGCCTTTTACCGGTACCACCAAAGAGGGAAGGTTATGTGTGCGTGCTACCCTCGCCCGGTAGGCGGCGATAACCTTGTGAGCCCAGTTAAGTTATTTGACGGCGTCCCCGTTTGGGACAGTTTTCTTTGGCCACGACGGTGGCAGGTGTCAGGAGTGACACAGGGGCCACCCAGGACTTGACACGGATGGGGTGTGATTGTCGGTGGGGCCATAAGAGTGCCGGGCAATAGACAAGTTTTGTTGGAGCAGCACCGGTCCACCTGAATGGGAGCATGAGGCCAGGAGCTCCATAGTGTGGGAAAAGTGCGCAACCTCTACAGAGTGTAAATCTATTCGAATAGCCGCGTCCTCGGACATGGGACACAGTTTGTACTAGGTCACACTATTTGGTCTGTGTCGAGTCTGGAGGAACAAACTATATAATGTTATTGCTAAGACTAAACCAGAGAATGGTAAGGTTTGACAGACTTGCCGTACAGATGCATGAACATCAGATGATGTCCGGGATATGATTATTAGTCGTGCGACGGCTATGAGATGAGTGGTCGGATGACTGCAAGAGTTAGATTGGATTTGGTTATGGTTTGGGACTGGATCATGAGAATATCCGGAGTTTGGATTATTTACTTGTTATGATTTACTTCACTTTAGTAGTTATCATGCTAGATAATCCTGCTATGACATGATAATTAATATTGCTATAAGAATTGATACATGCTTGAATGCCATGGATTGCTTAGCTTGGTGTATATGTTGGTTTGGTTTGCTTGCGAGTACATTCAAAAGTACTCAGCGGCCTTCAATGTGGCCAAGTTCACCTAAGGATCTGACGTCCACTAGCGAGGAGCCAGAGCGTTCGCGGGCTAGAAGACTAACCCAGTCAGATCCCTGTGGAACGGAGCTGCACCAAGACCATGCTGCTTTAGATAGAACTTTTCCGCTGCCATCACCCTTGTAAAATATATCATGTAAGACTTATATATTCATTAATAGAAAGGCTTGTGTTCATGATACTTGTTGTAAAAGTGCATGCCAGAGTGATCTCCTGGGCTGGTGTGTGCGGCGACCGTCTGGCTACAGTGGTATTCAGGCGGGGCGCCACAACGGATGGTATCAGAGCCAGGCTGAGTTTAGGTTACCCTAGCCAAATTTCATTGCCTCTTGCTCAGTAAAAAGCCCCGATGGATTTTAGCCATCTTCACCAAACTGGCACGGCTACTATTGATCAAAAGGCAATATCATAGGTTTTTGCCTCTATCAGACCCCAACTCTCGTGGCCTTTGCCTCCGGTGGGAAATGTCCGCACCAGGCAACGACTCGTGAGCCCTTAACCCCTAGGTGAACCAGATATTCATACCTTGCTTGCTAACCATGGCATTTCTCTTCTCAAATCCAGTTTCTTTTGGGAAACATTTATAAATTCCATCTTTCCCCAGACAACCCTAGGATCGTTGACTAAGCCACCCTGGCTATGGTCGTGCGTCGAGTTTAAAGTTCCCTAAGGAAGTAATAGGAGCTTGACACCAATAGCTACCAGGAGCGTTGTGTGGTTTCGCTTCTAAATCCTTAGAGGTACATCAAGTGCGCTAGGTTAGTTATACTAGTGAATCTTTGGCCACGTGTATAAGGTCCGCAAAATTTGAGCCTTATTTGTTTTTTCGGTTTTTCGCGATTATTGTTTCTTGCTCGATTCCGTTCCCTTGCTCCGACTGGATCCATCCGCAAGAGCAGCTAAGAAGACCAGATTACAACTTGGATAATACCCAATAATCCAAATTCAGTAAGAGTCAAGCCAAGCCAACAGTCCGATATTCAGAACAGTATCACCGGATCTGTCAAGAATGAAGAATGGGTCAGAAGCAGAATCGGAGTGCAACTGACAAGGCCAGACTATAACCAAGGGAGTTTGCCGCAGAATAGATTACACCTAAGGAATAAATTATTCCGTCCTCGACACAAGGATTATTTCAGTCAATGTGGTAGAACCTTGAGTCTTTTCTCAATGGACACAAGAATCATTTATTTCCCACAGAAGACATATTTCAAGAATGTGAATGTGCCGAAAGCCACCACAAAATTCTGGTATGTTAATATAAATTTCAAAGCATATTCTGGAATTCACCGGTGCATAAACAAAATTTTCCGGGCACTATTTGCGAGGAATATGGATAAGTTCGTGGTTGCCCAGAATCAATGAGAACTTCACATGCTTGGAAGCTCAGCTGAACCGAATGGAATTATCCGTCAACTGCTCACTACCGGCAACACTTGGTTTGAATCAAAAGGGTATTCCGAATTAATTAACGACATGAAGTCTGCATCAGTGGTGCAACCTTTACAGCAACAATGAACGGACCAGCAGAAGGACAAGCGGTGCGCATGACCAACGGAATATCTTCAGATAAGGTATGGTCTATACCAAGTGTTGGCTCCGCTATGGGTAAATTCTGGATACTTCGAAAGGAAGCCAGAATCAGCCACAGGACCGACCACATGTCACAGTGAAAGGCTTCTGGTAGAAGAAACCCAGCCTTCCTCCGCAAGCTATCGGAAGGAGCTTACGACGCAAGATTCCCAACCTTCCTCGCTACACCACTTGGTGAGAAAATCTTCTGGGGTATGGCACTCCAATCTCCCTCAGCCGCTACCGCGGAAAGCAACATAAGGTACCTGACCTTCTATAGTAAGCCACATGAGGGAAAGCTTCCGAGGTACGATACCCAGCCTTCTTCGGCACACTACCTTGATAGAAGCTTTGAGTGTAAGGAATTCAACCTTCTTCAACACGTCAACGTGCCCACAACAATCTTGTCAGAAGCACGAACTAGTCCGGACAAACATCCACCTCAAAACTCAGTGGTTATGAAAGGATTTATCCTACCCCTGCATATGTTGTGAGCATGCAGTCCAGTGGATCAGTTCATGTGAGCCACTCGTACATGAGAATGACTTTGTTTAGAGGAACATTGGCCCCATACTTCAGAGAAGGACATGAACGCAGCAATCCCTACGAGATATGCAAGAGTAAGTTATGATATGACCAAGGAGCCATGTTGGCAGGTCATGACAGGCCCACAAAAGGAACCTTAAGAACAAGGGAGTTGTGGACAAACAGTCTCCGTGACAACCAATAAGATAAGGCTTCCCAGACAAGGTGATATTACCAACCCGTGCCAGAATCTTGCATATGCGGCCACAACAATGCACTACTTGGGAATACAAGAGAGCTTGCCGCACTCATCGTGAATACGGGCCATCACCCAAAGAGGCGGTGCTCCAAAAGATACATCGAACGCTAGCTATACTATGTTCAGCTCAACGATCATAACAAGGACTACATAGGCTATATATGCCAGAGCCACCTTAGTAATTGACAAAGTTTGACAGCCTGAACTCACTTGGAAACAAGACATTCAGAGAGAATGGCTAAAAGCACATACACGTCGGCATCGACGGTTCATAGATGCCACGGTGTCATTGGAGTAAGAGATTACTATCTATGATTACTTTGTGATCATGCCTGACCTTTCAGTTGGAGATATAGCAGCAGTAGCTCGGTCATGTTGTCCCTTGGATTGTGGATCACCTAAGGACAAAGTCAAGAATGCATAAGACAGAAGGAAACATCAGTACGGAACCTAGAGCCAGATAGAGCCTTCTGACAAGATAGAAAGAAGGCCACCCCTAGCCACCCAAGGCCATATGAGCATGTGAGCCCTGTACCCAGAGAGGATGTCTCACCCTTGGCAGCCAGTGTACGAAGTATAGCAATAAAACCCGAAGCAGCCAGCTCCAAGCCCTGAAAATGAGCTATTCTGTTGATACTACTCGTTACCAACCAACCTCAGGCTACAAACTACCAGGACAAAGGGTTTGCCTGATAGGAAAGCGAAGGATTCAATGCAGCCGTTTGAGAAGGCAACACCTGAGCCATCAGACAAGATAGTTAAAAAGAGCAGTAAACCGACGAAGACAAGAGATAGCTAATGGATCCAAGTCGCACACAGGTATGTCCCCCACGCTGGGAGGTAAGCCCAGAAATCTCAAGGACGAGATTTTCTTAAGGGGGGTAGGTTTGTGACACCCTGGTTTTCGCTCCTTGATTTTTTCCTTTGCGGGATTTGACTCCCGTCTTTTCTTCGGTGTTATTGGATTTCTCTCGCTCTTGGGTATATGAAGATGGTCATTTAGCCTTGTCTTTCCTATCCAACCAGAGATTCTCTCCGATTCAACCTTGCCACCCAAGATGTATTCTCAACATTTTGCCACCGAAACCCTACCTTCCGAGTTATCGGAAGGGAAACCCTAATTCCTTCCGTTACAAAGGATCCTCAATTTTTGTTGCTCTGTTGTCTCCCAAACTTTTCCCAGAGACTCTCCTATATCCATAAACCCTGGATATGCAAACATATTGCCAAGTCATTTGCAATATTTTTCATTTAAAATTAATACCTTTTTCTGCTGTTTAAAGGAATTAAATCCAGGAAAATATCTATCCATCTCCAAAGTTCATGAAAACTTGTGGAGATATTCTTTGTGATCATATTGAGCTCTCATTAAAATATTGGCCATAATTAAATAAGGGAAATTGCATTTCCCTATTTAAAGCCAATATTGCATTTGGGCACTTTCCAAAGGAACTACCATTTTGGTAGCCAGGAAAAATCCCAAGTAATTTGTGGAGCTTCTCCAATCCATATCTTCACCATTTCCATCAAGAACCCAAGTTCCATAGTTCAAGTTTTGAGCACATCATCCAATTCTTGTTTCTGGACTTATTTTGAGGTTGTGAAGCAACTATATTTTATATTGCTTAAAAATTCTTGAAATTAATACAGGACCTCACTCTACCTATATTATGTGAGCATGCAAAAATTCATATCATTTTACCAAGCCAATTTCTCCCAAAAATTCCATCTACTTTCTGTCCAGCAGAAAGCTTTGTGAAGGAAGTACCACTTTGGCACTTCCAAACGAGCTAAAAAATTTCCAGTATCTCCATATATCCAAATCATCACCCTGCACAAAAATTCAACCCAATCCATTCAGCCATTTGAGCACAGCTTCAAAATCCCTTTTCTGGACCAATTTCTGCATTAGAAAGGAAGTGTATGCAAACCATTTCCAAATGGCTTAATTTTTTTTCCATCAGGTGCTCCTTCTTATCTCTTTCCCCTGTGACAACCTGGCCAGCTCATTGGCACCTCTGTTTGACCACAGCATCATGTCCAAATTTCTGTCCAGAACCTATATCAGCTCAAATCAGTCAACTTCATGTCTCCACTTCCATCCAAACCCTCACAGGTCAACTCACTGACCTTTGATGCATCTATTAGACAAGATTCCAGGACCATCCGGTGCCCTGGACATGCAGCACCCATGGTGACCACGCGGTGGCCACGCCAAACAGGCGCTCTGCGCACTGTCCTCGTCGGGTAGCTTGCTCCGGCCAGCTCCGGCGTGTCTAATGGCTTCGCGGAGTCCACGTACCCCCTCTCCCGCACCTTTCCCCTCCTCTTCCTTCCTCCTCACTCCACGGCGAGCCCCGCCACCGTGCTGCACGCCCATGACCACCGTCGTTTTCTTCTGTCCTCTCCCTCCCGTTGGCCTCTTCCTTCCCGAGCCGTCGCCTCACTCTGGAGCACGTCAGGTCGGCACCTCTCCCTGCTCGCCACCTCGCCGGAGCTCTAGGACGCCGATAAGGCCGCCACCACGGCCGTGCCCATCCACTCGCGCCGGACGGCTATAAATAGCCCATCCCCGAGACTCTCGAGCACGCACCTCACTCTCCCTCCTTCCCTCGACCTCGCCCAAGCCCCTGGATAGGGCCATCCCTTCCCGAGCCACCCCAATTTCCAGCGAGCCACCGCCCATGGCGGTCACCAGTGCCACTCGGACAGTCACCCCTGCCGCCCGTGGAGTCCACCCCTGGATGCCCCGTTCCTCGGCGACCTCGCCTAGCCTCTTGCCTGCTCCTGTAGATCACCGGGTCGCCGGATTCCACCGGACCCGCTGCCCACTGCCTCCTCTCACTGCCGCCACTCCGGAGCTCTTCGGCAACCACTGGATATCGGGATAGGTGCGCCTCGACGCACTGGTCTCGTCCATATGCCGCACCTCGCCGGAGACGCCCTGTAGCGCCGGCAAGCCGACGATCGACGTGGCCTCTGCCCCTCCTCTGCTTTCATCGCGGGGTAGAAGAAGGGGACAGGAGAGGAGAGAGAGAGAGAGCTGCAAGGTGGGCCCTGGCCCCACATGTCAGCCGAAAAGGTTGAGACAACGCGGGCCCGGGCAATTTTAAGTGGAAGCGTATTCCACAGAATACGCTTTCAGTTAAGCAAAGCGCATTCTGCCATGGCTTCGGCGAGGAATACGCTTTCCTTGCTATAGAGATGTATTTTCAGAAATACGCCTTCAGCCTCAGCCGCCGCTGAAACTGCTAAGTTGCAGACGTTCACTGGTTAGCGGCTAAAATGAACAGTTTCTATTCATTTTATTGCCTAACGAACGAACGGCCCTAACTTCGCAACCGTAACTCCGATTTAGGTGATTCCAAAGCCCACCTTCTCTGTTCGTCGAGCCCGTTCTGATGAGGTCACTTTCATAAGGTTTGCACTTTCTGAAAATGAACATTTTGCCCCTGCCCTATATTCAGCCCTCCGAGAGGGAATCCTTTCCGGCGAATTTTTCCGCGAGGTGATCACACTTCTCTCCGGTGAATTCATCGACCCCCAGGCAAGCCGACCATCTGATATATGCCCTAAAGCATTGCTCTGTGTTATTCTTGCGTGTTTAATTAATGAACATGCCCGTGTTAGAAATAATTGAACTCCTGCTAGGTTGAATTTGCTATGTACATTACCTGCTAATACTCATCATATTATCACACTAGTGACTCGTAGGTGACATTATGGAGATAGGTTGTTATGTTTTCATGATGCATTACTACTGTTGTTGCCAAGATAAAGAATGTGACTTAATTATGACAACCTCCTCCGTCGGCTGGATCGAGTCATAGTGCCACCGAACCGAGCTCATCAGTGCAGCCACATTTGCCTTTATGGGAAGGCCCTAACTTGGTCTATTGTCTTGCCTTTTACCGGTACCACCAAAGAGGGAAGGTTATGCGTGCGTGCTACCCTGCCCCGGTAGGCAGTGATAACCTTGTGAGCCCAGTTAAGTTATTTGCCGGCGTCCCCATTTGGGACAGTTTTGTTTGGCCACGATAGTGGCAGGCGTCAGGAGTGACACAGGGGCCACCCAGGACTTGACCCAGATGGGGTGTGATTGTTGGTGGGGCCATAAGAGTGCCGGGACATAGACAAGTTTTGTTGGAGCAGCATAGGTGCACCCGAATGGTAGCATGAGGAGAGGAGCTCCATAGTGTGGGAAAAGTGCGCAACCTCTGCAGAGTGTAAATCTATTCAAATAGCCGCATCCTCGGTCATGGGACACAGTTCGTACTAGGTCACACTATTTGGTCTGTGTCGAGTCTGGGGGAACAAACTATATAATGTTATTGCTAAGACTGAACCAGAGAATGGTAAGGTTTGACAGACTTGCAGTACAGATGCATGGACATCAGATGATGTCCGGGATATGATTATTAGCCGTGCGATGGCTATGAGATGAGTGGTCGGATGACTGCAAGAGTTAGATTGGATTTTGTTATGGTTTGGGACTGGATCATGAGAATATCTGGAGTATGGATTATTTACTTGTTATGCTTTACTTTACTTTACTTTAGTAGTTATCATGCTAGATAATCCTGCTATGACATGATAATTAATATTGCTATAAGAATTGATACATGCTTGAATGCCATGGATTGCTTTGCTTGGTGTATATGTTGGTTTGGTTTGCTTGGGAGTACATTCAAAAGTACTCAGCGGCCTTCAATGTGGCCAGCTTCACCTAAGGATCCGACGTCCACTAGCGAGGAGCCAGAGCGTTCGCGGGCTAGAAGAGTAACCCAGTCAGATCCTTGTGGAACGGAGCCGCACCAAGACCATGCTGCTTTAGATAGAACTTTTCCGCTGCCATCACCCTTGTCAAATATATCATGTAAGACTTATATATTCATTAATAGAAAGGCCTGTGTTCATGATACTTGTTGTAAAAGCGCATGCCGGAGTGATCTCCTGGGCTGGTGTGTGCGGCGACCATCTGGCTACAGTGGTATTCAGGCGGGGCGCCACACTGTGGGTTGCTAGTAGTGTTGATTACATCTTGTAGTTGATGCTAGTTGGTTTATTTAGTGGAAGATTATAAGTTCAGATCCTTAATGCTATTCAATACCCCTCTGATCTTGAACATGAATATGATTTGTGAGTAGTTACTTTTGTTCTTGGGGACATGGGAGAAGTCTTGTCATAAGTAAACATGTGAATTTGGTATTCGTTTGATATTTTGATGATATGTATGTTGTTGCTTCCTTTAGTGGTGTCGTGTGAACGTTGACTACATGACACTTCAGCATATTTGGGCCTAAGGGAAGGCATTGTGGAGTAGTAATTAGATGTTGGGTTGCTAGAGTGACAGAAACTTAAACCATAGTTTATGCGCTATTCCGTAAGGGTCTGATTTGGATCCATATGTTTCATGCTATGGTTAGATTTATCTTAATTCTTCTTTCGTAGTTGCGGATGCTTGCGAGAGGGGGTAATCATAAGTGGGAGACTTGTTCAAGTAAGAATAGCACCCAAGCACTGGTCCACCCACATATCAAATTATCAAAGTAGCGAACGTGAATCAAACAAACATGATGAAAGTGACTAGATGAGCATTCCCATGTGTCCTCCGGAACTCTTTGCTTTATATAAGAGATCGTTCTGGCTTGTCCTTTGCTACAAAAAGGATTGGGCCACCTTGCTGCACTTTATTATATTTGTTACTTGTGAAAGCACACTTGCTCCCTTGGTGGTTTTGGTGATTCATGCCAACATACATATTGTTGGACTAATGCTTTTATCAAGTGAATTTCAGACAAGTTCAACAATGGCGTGGCAGGGAAAAGAGGACGTGGAACCCCTTCAAAATGCTAAGGACAAGGATTGACAAAAGATCAAGACTCTACATTTTTGGTTTAGTGATGCAAGATCACATTGAGTCCATAGGAAAAGCCAATACTATTAAAAGGGGATGAGGTGTTGCTTAATGGTCTTTTTGCTCAAGTGCTTAGTGACAGTACTCCTAAACCCTCAACCACTCTCTCTACCCAAATATGTCCAAAACCCACATTCCAACTCGGCCCCACCAAAATTTCCTATCCGGAGCCACCGAGTTCACTGAGACTTAGCCACTGCCAAAACCCTAACAAATCAGATCCACCAAAATGGATCTCGGTCCCACCGAGATGGCCTTGCCAACTCTCTGTGATCATTTGAACCTACTTCGGTCTCACTGAGTTTTGCAAATCGGTCTCACCGAGATGGCTTGCCAACTCTCTGTTGCCTTGTTGCTTCACTTCGGTCCTACCGAGTTCATGCAATCGGTGCCACCGAGATGAGGTTTGCCCTAGCCATTGCACTTCGGTCCATCCGGGTTGTTCCTATCGGTCCCACCGAGATTCCTAAAGTTCATATCTTTTACACAGTTCGGTGCTACCGAGATGATTGTTTCGGTGCCACCGAGTTGGGTCAAAAGTGTGTAACGGTTGGATTTTGTGTGGAGGCTATATATACCCCTCCACCACCTCCTTCTCGGTAAGGAGAGCCATCAGAACGTGCCTACACTTCCACCATACATTTTCTGAGAGAGAACTACCTACTCATGTGTTGAGATCAAGCTATTCCATTCCTACCATTTGAATCTTGATTTCTAGCCTTTCCCAAGTTGCTTTCCACTCAAATCCTTCTTCCACCATAGCCAAATCTGTGAGGAGTTGTTTGAGTGCTGGGAAGACTATCATTTGAAGCACAAGAGCAAGGAGTTCATCAACAACACACCATCTATTACCTTTTGGAGAGTGGTGTCTCCTAGATTGGTTAGGTGTCACTTGGGAGCCTCCGACATGATGTGGAGTTGAATCAAGGAGTTTGTAAGGGAAAGGAGATCGCCTACTTCGTGAAGATCTACCCCGAGTGAGGCTAGTCCTTCGTGGACGTAAGCCATGGTGGAATAGACAAGGTTGCTTCTTCGTGGACCCTTCGTGGGTGGAGCCCTCCGTGGACTCGCGCAGCCGTTACCCTTCGTGGGTTAAAGTCTCCATCAACGTGGACGTACGATAGCACCACCTACCGGAACCACGCCAAAAACCACCGTGTCTTCATTGCGTTTGATCTTCCATACTCTACCCCTTTACTTTCCATACTCTTGCATGCCTTACCATTTCCGTTGCTTAATCTCTAGATATGCAAGTGTAGAAAGTATTGGAGTGATCTTAACTTGTGCCAAAATCTGCCTAAGTTCCAAGAGAAATTAAAATCTGCACCTTTGGCTGGTTAAGAGTCTATTCACCCCCCCCTCTAGACCTATCTCCTCGATCCCACAATTGGTATCAGAGCTTTGGTCTCCATTGCCTTGGTTTCATCACCATTGGAGAGAGATGGATGTGTCTACGTTGGGGAGTCTTAGACGTAGAGTGCCTATTCTCAATGGGGAGTATTTCAACTTTTGGAAGGATGAAATGCTTGATATCTTTGATGAATTTAACTTGAGCAAGTATATTCATAATCCTTATGTGCCCCCTATTGATCCCTTGCATCCTACTCATGAAGAGGAAATTGACATGCTTCGTAATCTTAGAACCGTCAATCTTATCATTAGAGGATTACCTAAGGTTGTGCTTGGTTGTATGCAAAACTTTGAATGTGCTTAAACTCTATGGCACGACTTAGAAAAAGCGATATCCTGATTACTCCTTAAAGAGTCTTGATAAGATTCTTCATAAGGCTGTTGCTTTTCACAAGATGAGTCCTAGTGATCCTAAGTTTGATGATTGCTTGTTTGAGCTTCGTGATCTTATGCGTGCCAAAGGAGATGTTAGAACTATTAGAAACATTATCATGGAAACCATTAGAATCCATAAACTTGAACATTGTCATGATCATGAAACTAATGAATCTGTTGCCCTTTGTGATGATCACATGCATGATGATGATGATGTTGAGCATGGCTATTATGATGAAGACGAAGACTTTGATATTGAATTTGAGAAGACCTTAAGGAATCTCAGTCTTATGGCAAATCTTCGAGATTATATGGCCGGAGGGAAAGAGTGGATTCTTGATAGTGGTTGTACCGATCACATGACCGGAGATAGAGACATGTTTCGTGAGCTTGCTAAAAATGATGGTCCACGCAAGTATGTGACTTTTGGAGACAACTCCAAGGGTAAGGTACTTGGCCTTGGTAAGGTGGCCATATCCAATGATAGCTCCATACAAAATGTTATGCTTGTTGAATCTCTTGGTTACAATCTTCTTTCCGTATCTAGACTAGCCGATTTTGGTTTTAATGTTCTATTTACCAAAGTAGATTGCCAAGTGTTTCGCCAAGATAATCATAATATGGTCTTTACCGACATTCGTAGAGGTGATCTATACATTGTTGATTTCACTAAGAGAGCCCAACCTCGTACATGCTTAATTGCTAAATCTTCTAAAGGTTGGTTATGGCATAGAAGACTTGGACATGTTGGCATGCGTAACCTTGATAAACTTGTTAAAGGAGATCACATTCTTGGAGTGAAAGATGTTATATTTGACAAAGATCAACTTTGTAGTGCTTGCCAAGCAGGAAAACAAGTTGGAGGAAGCCATCCCATGAAGAACATTATGACCACAAAGAGACCACTCGAGCTACTTCATATGGATCTTTTTGGTCCCAACTCCTACAAGAGTCTTGGTGGTAACTCTTTCGGTTTGGTCATTGTTGACGATTTTTCCAGATTTACATGGGTGTTCTTTCTTGATGACAAATCACAGGTACAAAAGATCTTCAAGAACTTTGCAAGAAAGGCTCAAAACCAATTTGAAGTGAAGATCAAGAAGGTTTGAAGTGACAACGGAATGGAGTTTAAGAACACAAATGTGGACACCTTTCTTGATGAGGAGGGTATTTCACATGAGTTCTGGGCTACGTACACACCTCAACAAAATGGAGTTGTTTAGAGGAAGAACCGGACACTTATTGAGATGGCAAGAACGATGCTTGATGAATACAAGATGCCAAGACATTTTTGGGCGGAAGCGGTTGAAACAGCTTGTCATGCAACAAATCGGCTTTACCTTCACAAGCTTCTTGGTAAAACGGCCTACGAACTGCTCACCGGTAACAAACCACAAGTTGGATACTTTCGAGTATTTGGCTCAAAATGTTACATTCTTGATAAGCATCGTCGTTCAAAATTTGCTCCTAAATCTCATGAAGGTTGCATACTCGGTTATGGATCGAACTCTCACACTTACCGTGTCTACAACAACTTCACTCGAAAAGTTGAAGAGATGGTAGATGTGAAGTTTGATGAGACTAACGGCTCGCAAGTCGAGCAATTGCCACTTGATGTAGGAGATCAAGAACCATCGGAAGCAGTCCAAGACTTGCCCATTGGCAAGATTCGCCCGGTGGAAGTAAAGGAGAGTACCTCGTCTATTCAAGTGGAAGCCCCAACTTCACATCAAGGTGAACGACAAGTCGATATGGAGGCATCCACAAGTGGAACACGTCAAGACGATGGGAATGAGGAAGTGCAACAAGATGATCCACCTCAACCTCCTTCTCCACCTCCACAAGCGAACAACAATAACATCAACGAAGAAGAAGAAGATGATGATGATGAGGAAGCCTCACCACAACCCAAGAAAAAGCTACCTCGAGTTAGAGCAAGAATCGACAAGGATCATCCCGTCGAACAAATACTTGGAGATATCCAATCCGGGAGAATCACTCGCTCTAAATCTCGTTTAGCTAACTTTTGTGAGCACTACTCATTTATCGCTAGTGTTGAACCCTTGAAGGTAGAAGATGCTCTCAAGGACCCCGATTGGGTGAATGCAATGCACAAAGATCTACACAACTTTGAGAGGAACCAAGTGTGGACATTGGTTGAGAAGCCTAAGGAAGAGCAAAACATCATTGGAACCAAATGGGTGTTCTGGAATAAGCAAGATGAAGATGGACAAGTTGTACGCAACAAGGCTCGTCTCGTAGCACAAGGTTACACACAAGTCGATGGTATGGACTATGGTGAGACCTATGCCCCCGTTGCAAGACTTGAGTCCATTCGCATTTTACTTGCTTACGCGAATCACCATGATATCACCCTTTATCAAATGGACATAAAAAGTGCCTTCTTAAATGGGGAAATTGAGGAGGAAGTTTATGTTAAACAACCTCCCGGCTTTGAAAATCCCAAGAAACCTAATCATGTGTACAAACTTCGTAAAGCTCTTTATGGTCTTAAACAAGCCCCTAGAGCTTGGTACAAATGCTTGACAAAGTTTCTTCTTGAAAAAGGTTTTGAGATTGGGAAGATTGATTCAACTTTGTAAACTAAGAGGGTTAATGGAGAATTATTTGTATGCCAAATTTATGTTGATGATATTATCTTTGGATCTACTAACCCCTCTTTTAGTGAAAAGTTTGGAAGGTTGATGTCGGAAAAGTTCGAGATGTCTATGATGTGTGAACTCAAATTCTTTCTGGGTTTGCAAATCAAGCAAACTAGGGAAGGTACCTTTGTTTCTCAAACAAAGTATACCAAGGACTTATTCAAGAAGTTCAACATGCAAGAATGTAAAGGTATGAAAACTCCCATGCCCACGAGTGGACATCTTGACTTGGCCAAGGATGGCAAACCTGTTTATCAAAAGGTTTATCGATCTATGATTGGTTCATTGCTATATCTATGTGCCTCCCGTCCCGACATTATGCTAAGTGTGTGCATGTGTGCAAGATACCAAGCGGCACCAAAAGAGTGTCACCTTAAGGCGGTGAAAAGAATTGTGAGATACTTGATACATACACCAAACTTTGGCATATGGTATCCCAAAGGATCTTCTTTTAATCTTGTTGGCTACTCCGATTCGGACTATGCCGGAGACAAGGTTGACAGAAAATCCACTTCGGGTACATGTCAATTTCTTGGTAGATCTCTTGGGTCTTGGTCCTCCAAGAAACAAAATTCCGTATCTCTATCTACTGCCAAAGCGAAATACATTGCCGCGGGATCATGTTGTGCTCAATTACTATGGATGACACAAACTCTCAAAGACTATGGTGTGCATGTGAGACATGTACCATTACTATGTGACAATGAGAGTGCTATTAAGATAGCACACAATCCCGTGCAACATTCTCGAACTAAGCATATTGAGGTTCGTCACCATTTTATTCGAGGTCATGTTGAGAAAGGTGACATTGACCTTAAACATGTTCGTATCGACAAACAATTGGCGGACATCTTTACCAAACCCCTTGATGAGAAAGTGTTTTGTCACTTGAGAAGTGAGTTGAACATCATTGATGCTTCAAACGTGAACTAGAGGTTCATGTGGATGCATACAAGGGCATGAGCATTCTTGACTAATCCATGATACTTTTCATGATCATCATATATCTTGGACATTTTGCTCCCTTGTACTGTATCTAACCTTTTGTAGGTACTTGGACAAGCTTCATGCCACAAGATTGCGTCTCACTCTTATCATAAGCAATCTTGTATGACCCAAGTATCAACAATTGATGGTGGAACAAGGAACAAGACAACCTAAACATATCCTTTGACAAACTTTTGAGATATGCTTCATTCTTGTCATTTTGGATATACATGTTGTTCCTTGCAAAACTAACCCATGTAGGAAGATGAACTACAAATGATAGGATAGCTCCAAACTTCAATTCATGAGCATCCACTTCAAGTTCAACTACATGATGGACTTCACCACCAAATCCCATTGTAAGTTCTCACATCTTAGAGAAGCTTTACTCAAAGACATGAGCTAAAGCAACTGAACAAGATGTGAATACATTGAAATGCTTAAAGGAAAAATGGCAACCCCATTTTGAGCTTAAATGATGAGTATGACCTATGATCAAGTGTTCTCACTAGACTCCTAAGTCAATATACTCTAACATAGGTGACCTAGTCGCCGACCCATCTAGATGAAGTTCTCTAGTGTTTCTTCTGTTTGTTCTCTTCTTGCTAGAGTGTTTTTATTTCAAAAAAAAACTTCATCTAGACGTTTCTTTGCTTCTTTTCTGTGTGTCTTTTCTTTTAGTTAGTTTCGCAGCTAATTCATTGCAAATCTTTGTGAGAATTCCTTTTCCTAGTGAGCTGAGTTGACAAAATGTTCCATTGCATCAAACTCGGTTCCACCGAATTGACTCAACTCGGTGTCACCGATTTTGCTGCTCTAAGGGAATTTCTGTCAAATATTTCCTGAGTTTTTCTGCTCCAGCTCCACTCAATGATTCTTATCCTCTACTTGCATCTAGAGCCACTCAATGGCTAGATGTGTTTCTCTAGGACCAAACCCACTTGATCAATAACCTTGAAGTGCCTTCTTGGAAATTGATGTCAAAGGGGGAGAGAGGAATACACATCAAAGCTTATCACTACAAACGAGATGCACCTTACAAGAGGAGAGAATGTTACATGTTTCTAAGATGGGAGAAACATGATTAGTTTGTTCTTTGGTTGTTCTAGTTTTCTCTCCTTACCTACTCCCAATATCCAATGTCTGATTCAGGGGGAGAGGAAGTTCTTTAAGGGGAGACAACTATTTCTTTTGGGGACATGTCTGCTTCAAAGAAGTATTCACCTAGTGGTACTCTATTCTACATGTCATCCCAATCTTGGTTTCTTGTTGATCTTGTATCCTTTCTTGAAGAAGTTATCTTGTGTTTTCTAACCTTGTTTTCTCAAGTGTATTTCTTCAGATACTTGATCAAGAACTTCAAGGTAAGTATATGCATCACACTCATGTACATGATTGACCTCTTGCTAGTATACATTGTTTGCAAGAAGAAAATCATGGACACGTGGATACCTAAATGCCATATATATATTGCTCTGATGCATATAGCCAAGATACATGTTGCATGTATATCTCCCATGTGGTATCATCACCTTATATGCACCTCTTCAGGGGGAGTTCAGGGGAGCTCATACATGTTACATGTTTTTCTTCAAAGCTTTCATACAAACTTCTGCTAAATCCTTATTTGAAACTTTGATGCATGTTGTCATCAATTACCAAAAAGGGGGAGATTGAAAGCACACTTGCTCCCTTGGTGGTTTTGGTAATTCATGCCAACATACATATTGTTGGACTAATGCTTTTATCTAGTGAATTTAAGACAAGTTCAACAATGGCGTTGCAGGGACAAGAGGACGTGGAACCCCTTCAAAATGCTAAGGACAAGGATTGGCAAAAGATCAAGACTCTACATTTTTGGTTTAGTGATCCAAGATCACATTGAGTCCATAGGAAAAGCCAATACTATTAAAAGGGGATGAGGTGTTGCTTAATGGTCTTTTTGCTCAAGTGCTTAGTGACAGTACTCCTAAACCCACAACCACTCTCTCTACCCAAATATGTCCAAAACCCACATTCCAACTCGGCCCCACCAAAATTTCCTATCCGGAGCCACCGAGTTCACTGAGACTTAGCCACTGCCAAAACCCTAACAAATCAGATCCACCAAAATGGATCTCGGTCCCACCGAGATGGCCTTGCCAACTCTCTGTGATCATTTGAACCTACTTCGGTCTCACTGAGTTTTGCAAATCGGTCTCACCGAGATGGCTTGCCAACTCTCTGTTGCCTTGTTGCTTCACTTCGGTCCTACCGAGTTCATGCAATCGGTGCCACCGAGATGAGGTTTGCCCTAGCCATTGCACTTCGGTCCATCCGGGTTGTTCCTATCGGTCCCACCGAGATTCCTAAAGTTCATATCTTTTACACAGTTCGGTGCTACCGAGATGATTGTTTCGGTGCCACCGAGTTGGGTCAAAAGTGTGTAACGGTTGGATTTTGTGTGGAGGCTATATATACCCCTCCACCACCTCCTTCTCGGTAAGGAGAGCCATCAGAACGTGCCTACACTTCCACCATACATTTTCTGAGAGAGAACTACCTACTCATGTGTTGAGATCAAGCTATTCCATTCCTACCATTTGAATCTTGATTTCTAGCCTTTCCCAAGTTGCTTTCCACTCAAATCCTTCTTCCACCATAGCCAAATCTATGAGGAGTTGTTTGAGTGCTGGGAAGACTATCATTTGAAGCACAAGAGCAAGGATTTCATCAACAATACACCGTCTATTACCTTTTGGAGAGTGGTGTCTCCTAGATTGGTTAGGTGTCACTTGGGAGCCTCCGACATGATGTGGAGTTGAACCAAGGAGTTTGTAAGGGCAAGGAGATCGCCTACTTCATGAAGATCTACCCCAAGTGAGGCTAGTCCTTCGTGGATGTAAGCCATGGTCGAATAGACAAGGTTGCTTCTTCGGGGACCCTTCGTGGGTGGAGCCCTCCGTGGACTCGCGCAGTCGTTACCCTTCGTGGGTTGAAGTCTCCATCAACGTGGACGTACGATAGCACCACCTACCGGAACCACGCCAAAAACCACCGTGTCTTCATTGCGTTTGATCTTCCATACTCTACCCCTTTACTTTCCGTACTCTTGCATGCGTTACCATTTCCGCTGCTTAATCTCTAGATATGCATGTGTGGAAAGTATTGGAGTGATCTTAACTTGTGCCAAAATCTGCCTAAGTTCCAAGAGAAATTAAAAACTGCACCTTTGGCTGGTTAAGAGTCTATTCACCCCCACTCTACACCTATCTCCTCGATCCCACAACTTGTTACTTGTTAAAAATTATCTTGCTATCGAAACTATCTGTTACCGCTACTTTCAGTACTTGCAGAGAATACCTTGCTGAAAACCGCTTGTCATTTCCTTCTGCTCCTCATTGGGTTCGACACTCTTACTTATCGAAAGGACTACGATTGATCCCCTATACTCGTTGGGTTCGACACTCTTACTTATCTTCCCTCTTGCATTTGAATGGAGAAATATGGTATGATGACAGATGTAATGTGTACTGAAAATGGATAGGCATGGCATATTCACATATATGATGTGTAAACTAAGCAAATGGCGGTGTAACAAAGTAGAAGCAATGCAAAGCATCATTTGCAAGATATGTGCGACCAATATAACCTTGCCAAGTTAGAGCAAGCACCTTGATGGGTGAATAAGATAGGGCATCTGCCTCTGACTCGCCCACTAGGGAGCTACATTAACTTACGTCTCCGTCTAGCTCAGAATCATTGTTAGGATCATATTCTGAACACGAATTTGTAGGTGGAGAGCGTGCGCATTCCATTGCATCCAGACTGGATCTCAGTCCCTTAACGCCAAGTTTGATAGCCATGTCATTGTTCTGCTTTATTCTTCTCATGTGCCCAAGCTCATAATCATTATGATGATGTTTAGTATCTTAGATTCACGAAAACATAAAATGTAGTCATATTATCTTTGGAATGCATTGCGGATTCTACTCCAATAGTGTCTCCCTACAAACCCCTGCGTATACAAAGTTCATCCCCCAACCGTGCTGACCAGACCACACATAGAAATACAAACCTCTTATGCCTCTATAAGGGGCGGACACACATTTCAAAACTGAAGTAGGAACATTAGCATCATATCAAATTCGTATTTGAACAAATAAACTTCGGAATTATGAGTGGCATAATGTTTAGCTTCAAGGGTGGAGTACTGGTAGTGCGACACAAAGCACGTGGGCAGATTCTATTCCATGTAAAAGATCGTAGTCTATGTAAAAGGTGGATATAACACTTTTCTTTCTATACAATGCAGTGTTCGTTGCCCACACATGATGGAAGAGATCACACAGAGAAATACTATTCACTCATGTCTGCGGTTCCAGGATTTTGAAATAGGGTGGTCCACCCTAAAAAAATATTGACAACAAATATAGCAAGGCAAGCATAAAGCTAATGAATCAATCATTACTTGTGAGCTTACTAGGACAAGTATGCAGAATCGTAACTGTAGTACGAGATCGTCCAAAATCTGAATCAAGAAGTTGGGCTAGCACTTATTGTTTGCAATTAATCGAAGTGAATAATTGGATATCATATTGAATGAGTAACAAATACTAGTAAAATTGTTAACAAACCTGGCCTGCGGTAGTAATCTGGGTCAATGTTGGTATGACCAACAATCAACATGACTAGTGTTTGTTCCTAGGCGAGGAATTTTGAAACCCTGTCAACTCTACAGGTGCTAAAGATTACTGAAACATTTGAACCATTAAATGTAGGTAGCACTCAGCACACAACAAACCCTAATGAGTGATGAATCAATTAGAAAATGGGTGATGGGAAGTGGCTACTGAGTGTTGAGGACGGCGTATCTCATGATAAATCGGGTTGGCTCAGTGGGTCCTACACGCCTGAGCCCTGAGCGGACTGGGAAGCTGGGCACGCCTGCGCGGCCGGGCAGCGGTGATGCTGTTGGGCGAGCAGCTCCTAACCTCCTGTTAGTCCGGTGTCTCCTCCTAAAGTCATAGCGTCCGGCGACGGCAAGTCGCCAGCGAGGCAGGCGGCTGGCGGCGAGTAGAGATCGGAAGCGGAGCAGAACAGAGGGGAATCGGGGTCTGGAGGCATTGGCTTTTTTGTTTTTTAAGCAAAGGCATTGGCTGGCTGACCATGTTCTAATCTCTTATGGTATACAGGCCGACCCAAAATCCCAGGGTGGGCCGCGGCCCACGCTGGCCACCCTGTAGATCCGCCCTAGCGGCACACATGCATTTCGAAATTAAATTAGGAACACTTAGCTGACCAATTAAATGACTCTATTTTACTAATATCAGCATCATATCGGATTTGTATTTAAACAACTAAGCTTGTTTAGCTTGATGGGTGGAGCAGTGCTATTTTGACATGAAGCACGTAGGCTGATCGTATAGTGATCATTAAAGGGGGGAAACCCTAAGCATGATTAATTAAACCTTATTATGACCGTGCCATGGCAGATCTGAAGCTGCAAACCGCACAAAGGCTACTTAGCAACCAATGTTTGCGTTGAACTAACAACTAAGATTCTAAGAGCTGAAAAGAAAGTACAGTAAACAAGTGATGATCTATTTTCTGGTTGAGATCAAAAAGTTGAGCAGATATGAAAGAGTACCACCTCTCTTGCAGTGCCCTGTAGGCATCGGGGGTGCGATGGCTGTCGGTGGTGTGGAAGCAGATCTGCGATGGTAGACGGAGGCATCGGGGGATAAGTCCCGTTGCGGTGGACGAGAAGGTCGTTGGAGCGGCCCCGGCAAGGTGGACGACGGCGTGGATGAAGCGAGAGGATGTGATGCAATCTCTTGGTCCAGTGCCGTGGATGAGGAACGTCAATCTCTTGCAGTGGACGACGCGGTTTGGGTAGGCGCTCCGGCATGGTGGAGGAGGGTGGCGATGGATGGGGTGGCGGACGGAGGAGGCTGGTGTGGAGATGGTGTTCTGGCGCCGACGGTGTATGAATGGGAAAATAGAGGGAGAGGGGTCGGGGGAACCATGTCTTTGGGACGCGCTTGTCTGAAATGTGGGGAAGTTACCAACTTAGCCCCCGTTTAAAATTTTGGACGTCTCATCGGTTGGGGATAGGATGGTAATCTCGCATCTCCCCAATATTTGCCGAGAGCGATTTTGGGAGAGGAGAGTTTGTTTTGCTGCCCACGGTTGGCACCCACGGTGTATGAATGGGGCTGACAGGTAGGGCGGTTGTGTCACGTATGAGTGAAGTTACAAACCTGCCCCTACTTAGAATATTTGCCTAGATCGATTTTGGCCGAGGAGAGTTTGTTTTGCTGCCCACCGTGTATGAATGGGGAAATGGAGGGGGAGAGAGAGGTCTTTGGGACGAGCTTGAATCAAATGTGTTTTGCCGCCCACGTTTGGCGCCCACCGTGTCCGAATGGGGTGAGAGGCGGTCGTGTCATGTCTGAGTGAAGTTACAAACCTACCCCTATTTAGAGCAGTGGAAATCGGGCCGATAGGTTGTGCGTGTCAGGGGTAGACAATAATTTCCATCTCCCAAACACTGGTTTCGGGCAGCCGACGTGGGAGTTGGTGTTTTGACGCTTCTTTCGAATCTTGGGAGAATAAGCATTAACGTTTACCCTAGCAACTAAATTCGAATCCATTTTGTATCGATTACGAATATTTATAAATCATTCTATGTTTTTTATATATCTCCAAAAGCACAACAAAGAAGTATTCCACCTTTATATATGAATATGATTTACAAATGTCATGATACTCGAATTCAGAAGGTTGAATCCAGTTTAAGGTGAATACGAATATTTGAAACAACTTTATGTTCAACTCAATTGTAACATATATGACACAAGCAGCATATAGTGTACTCCCATTTAGATATGAATTTCAGAAGCCAAGCGATGTCTCAAAATTCAAAATACCAAGCCAACCAACCAATAATATAGAAAAGTAACAGACATATGACCACATATAGAGTATATGGATCAATAATATGAACTAACATACATAAGCCAGGCCGCTGTACTGTTTTTGGCTAGAAGAGCATCTTTTTTTGTACCAAAGCTAGTACAGCATCTTGGCCCTTTCAGATGCGTGCCACTTAAGGCCCGTCTATACTACTATTTTTGTTGAATGCACAATCAGCCCGATTAGCATATTTTGTAGGCCCGGCATAGCAAACAAAATGAAATGTCTTTGCCTCAACAAAAAAATGAAATGTCTCATGTTCTTATCAATTATTACAGACTCGTGCCCAAAAAAAATACAGACTAAAAAATAATTATTGCATGATCTCTAAAACAAATGGTTCCAATCTATTACATGAACAAACAACACAAAGGTAATTCAACGATGGCAAAAACATTTCACCTATGATTTACCAAGTGGGATTTTAATTTCCTTTTTTCCTCTAGGACCTTAACAATGCGGCCAGTCTTGGCTTGCTTCGTTGTGAAATCCACCAAATATTTATTGGTTTTCATGAGTACTGCTTCTGATTGTGCTGTTTGCTTCCTCAACATGTCAACTCCATCTCTAAGTGCAGAAGCAGACTCTCTTTCTACCAATAGTTTAGCCTCTAGAGCATCAGCAGTTGGCAATTCACGATGCACGATTGGGCCGGTGCCACTGCTCTGGGATGATCCAACGTCCATGGGGACCTCGCTCTTTGATCTTGGGCTAACTTGTTTTGCCATTATAGTTCCGATTGGATTCGGAAAAGTTGAAGTTAGCAGAACATCTCAACTGGGAGTTAGAACAGCAACCCAGTTAAACAAACAAGGATTTAAAGAGTTGCGATTGGATGCTGAAAAGTATAAGTTATTAACATCATTAGAGCAACCGGTTGCAGCAGCAAAGCAGTTAAACAAACAAGTTTTACAAAAGGGACCTGTTGTGCCATTGGAGTTTCTCTTGGATCCTGAAAAGTTGAGTAGTCAGTAACTTGATTAGAGCAACAAGTTACAGCAGCAAGCCTGTTACACAAATAAGTTTTCAAAAATGTACCTGCTGTGAAATCGGAGTTCCAATTGGATCCTGAGAAGTTGAACTTGGTAACATGATTAGAGCAACAATTTACAAGAGCAAACCAGTTAAACAAGGAAGTTTTTCAGAACATACCTGTTGTGCCATCGGAGTTTTAGTTGGATCCTGAAAACTTGATAGTTAGCAAGCATAAATAAAGTGTTGCAAGAGCCATAAGAAACTAACATCAAACTAGTAAAACTAACCAGTTTTGGCAACGTATTTAATTACACATGAACTAGTAAAACTAACAAGTTTTTGGCAATGTAGTAAAGAAACAAGTCGGTAGAGTTTACCAGCAACACATACATCTCTAAATTTCATTCATGTAAGCAAAATGATTCTGACACACATATATATAAGTTAAAAAGACGGTGTCCCTCATATAAACTTGACAGTTATCTCTCCATGAACATGCAAGCATTACTAGTGCTAGAAGTCATAACAGCAAACAAGATAAACAAACAGGGTATCAGAAGGTAAATTACACATGAATTTTGTTGCACCCTAGAAGTATATATGACCAGCTATCTACGTGCTTAAGTAGCTATTGAAGTTCAGGCACAGGTAGTTCTATAAATAGTAAGTAACAAACACATAGATAGGCGGAGTGTATAATAGGATTAACAGGCTATGTCATTATGTAATCAGTAGCAAACTAAATTAAGGCAAGCAAGGTAATTGAACAATTTTTTAATCGGTGGCTAACTAAAATTCCGAGAAGCAGATAACTGAACTTACGCTAGCTCTTTGTACAGGCCCACTGCAACTTCTTTTCCGCTTACGAGGTTCTATGAAGGAGTCCATGACATCACTTGCTTGGATACGCAGTCCCAATACTCCTTCCTTCCCACACCGCATTTTGGTAAGTCGAATGGTTAATCTTATAAGATGGTGCGACCTTGTTATATTATATGAGGACAGGTTGTCAGACTAGTTGTAGCAATGCACACCACACTCGCTTTTACTGTATAATTCATGCGATTATATTTGGCCCTATCGGGATCTAAGCAATCTACAATATGATGAAAAGACTGATATCCTTCTCATTATTGGCCAACTCAGTTCATAGAAACAAGCAATTCAACCATTATGTGGATACATCAAAAGCGCCACTGGAATACATTTCACTGCCCCAATCATACTCGCAGGCCAGTACGAATTAAATGAAATGCAGGGACTTACGCTAGCTCGTTGTACAGGCTCACTACAGCACTGCTTGCGCTTGGGATGTTCCATGAAGAAGTCCATGTTACCACTTGCTTGGATGTGCAGGCCGTGTACTCCTTCCTTCCCCCTCTTCATTTTTGACACGGTGAATGGTTGATCTAATGAGAGGAATCGACCTTGCTGTTGTACCAGAGGATAGGTACTTACAAGGTTATACGAGCATGCAGGATGTGTACCAGATCCCATAGCACCGTCATGCTTCACTGAAAAATGGTTTTGCTCGTTTCAGATGATAGCTCCAGAAGAAATAAGAGTTGAAGTCAGAGTTGCATAGGCGTATAAGCTAAGAGAGCAATAAAAGGATATCCAAGCATCGCCAAAACAGTGCACAGCGCAGTGATATGTGGATACCTAGTTCGGGCCGGCGTTTGGGCATACTCACCTAGAGTGCGGGTCACTTCAGAGCCGTTGAGGGTGATGCGCTTGCGTTGGCTGGCCGCCTACGGAAGCAGATCTTGAGTAGCAGTGGAGCGCTACGATGCGGTGGACGAGGCCGTTGGTGAAGTACCAGCGGGGGGTGGAGGTGTGATGATGTGCTCGGTGAAGTAGCCCAGTAAGGTGGAAGACGGCGTCGGTGAAGCAGACCTGATGCGGTGGAAGTCGGTGTCTGTGAAGCACGTCGGCTGTGGCGGCCGACATTGTCGGTGGACCACCCGGTGCGGTGGACGAGGGCGTAGATGAGGAAGCTCCGGTGCGATGGTGCAGCGTGACCATCGTCTTCGTTGTCGTTGTCCGGTACAGAGGTGGGGAACGAGACGAGACGAGGGGCGATTCGAATTTTTCTTGGGTGACGGCGAATTAGGGATTTGAGCACTCTGGGCACGGAAGGGGGCGGGGGAGAAGGGGGATTTAGCAGGGCTGGAATTCGGGCCACCAGATATTTCAATCTGAAACATGGAGGCGCGCGGTTTATAACGTCCGTACGACACACGCCACCACCACGACACGACCATGGTCTACCTGGTGCGCCTACATTTGAGAATGCAAATGAATCTTTTTTTCATTGGCAAACAAATCTTTATGTATTACCATGCCCGTGTTTTCCTTGCAAATAATTAGTCCTTCGAAATGACATACTAGTAATTAATTAATGATGAGTTCTCTGAATTAGAGTGTGTTTGTGACATAGCGATCTCCAATTCTAACGTGGATTTCGCATTTCATGGTATCCACGCTAAGTTTTTGAATGCAAATTCATATGTATAAGATTAACACTATGGTGGTGAGAAAACGTTGGATGTATTCAAGCATATGACCACACACATACAAAATACCACAACAATCGAGTCAATATTAGTGCATCAACTTTTACAAACCATGCATGTATTGCACGAATTTGAAATAATTACAGAAACCATATGCATGGTCCTCAATTCAAATTTTACAATGTGCACTAAATTGAAACGTCAATATTAAGTCTATTACTATCTACATTCAAATGTTGTGTTTAGCCCCCCCTCCCCCCCCCCCCGACACACACACTACATACTTCCTCTATCAATCCATCATCCACTCTTAACCACCTTATAGAGCTATTGGTTTCCGACACCCGCGCATTCTTTCTCTCCATGTTTTGATCTCTAATTCTCTCAAATACACAAACCCCTTTCCCCCACTCTCTCAACAAATGTATTTCTCTCACACACCCGCCATTGCACTCCATGCCGAGCTCTCTCTCTCCCTCCCACCATCTCGCTAGATACATACATTGGCTCTCTAGGCCCCCCCTCTCGCGCACATGCACGCACGTTATCTATCTAGGTCACTCTCTCCACACCGTCTCACTCTTTCGACCGCACGGCGGACCACACTCGCTCAATCTTTCTCTCTCTCTCTCTCTCTCTCTCTCTCTCTTTATCTAAGTCTTGATTAACCTCGCTTTCTCTCACACACAAATGTTGTATTTCCCTGTTTGGGCCTCGATCGACACACTACATACTCTGTCACGCAGATTATCTATCTAGGTCACTCTCACCAAACTGTCTCACTCTTTCGACCATTTGGCGGCCCACACCCGCTCAATCTCTCCCTCTCTCTTTATGTATGTCTCGATTGACCTCGCTTTCTCTCACACACAAACGATATATCTCCTTGTTTGGGCCTAGTTCGACATATTGTATATACTCTCTCACGCACATTATCTATCTAGGTCACTCTCTCCAACCCGTACTTCTCACTCTTTCGATCGCATGGTGGCCCACACTCGCTCAATCTCTCTCTCTTTATCTATGTCTCGATTGACCTTGCTTTCTCTCACACACAAACAATATATCTCCCTGTTTGGGCCTCGATCCACACTCTGTATACTCTGTCACGCACATTGTCTATGTAGGTCAATTTCTCAAGATCTCCCTTACTGCCCTCACCCTCCCCAAAAGCTCAATTGCACGATATCTCTCTAGAGCATATCTTTCTTTTGACCTAATGTCGGGCCACACTCATCCTATCTCCCTGTCTATCTATGTCTCGATTGACCTCGCTTTCTCGCGCCGTCTCTCCCACACATAGACGCTACCTCTCCATCTCTCGCAGGGCCGGAGCTATTTACATTGCCAGGGGACTATGCCTCCATCCTTGGATTAATTTGTGAAGGCATTTATTTTGGAGGGTTTAGGTTAGTTTTTTTGTAGCATTTGGCCCACAACCACTCCAAACACCGTTGCCCCCCCTGGAGGCTGCTTCAGCGCCATAACGTTACCTGCCTTTGGATGGGTGACATGTGGGCCTGCCACTTGTTGGGCCCACATGTCATGCACCAAAGGCACCTGCCTTTAAGGCACCGAAGCTCAGTCCCCCCCCTGCGGCCCTGCCCCTCCCCCCAATTATTTCCCTCTAGCTCTGTGACCGCTCTCTCGTACGCTCTTTCTCACCTTTCCCGTCGCACCATGGTATTTTTGCAAAAAAAAACTCTCATATTTTCTTTAATTATTACAAACAACCTACAAATTACACACCGGGGGTCCACCTGTAATGGAACAAATTTCGCCCCATAAATTAAAATGCTACAAACTACACACCGGGGGACCCACCTATCATGGAACAATTTTGGACCCATATAACTTAAAAATGAAAAGGATGAGGATCGAACAGGCGACCAGGCCCTTCCAGGCACACGTCAGCGATTTGGTGCCCAGGCTCATCTGGACCCGGTCAAGAAAAAATTCACAAAAAGTTCAAAAAAAATCAAAAAATTCATAAAAATATCCATTTTTTTGTGCGTGCTAGATAATTCGTTACGTGAGGTTCGCTCCAATTTTAATAGCATTTGAACATCTTAGTAGCTCTCAGCAAAAAAGACAAATTGGGTCGGTACAGTACATGAACAGTACACTCTTTTACAGACCCCAAATCTGTCTTTTTTGCCGAGAGCTACTCAGATGTCCAAATGATATGAAAATTGGAGCGGACATCATGCATCAAATTGTCTACCATGCAAAAAATGGGGTTTTTTGAATTTTTCTAGTATTTGTTTTCATTTTGTTCTTCAGCGTGGGTGCAGATGAGCCTGGACTTGGAAATGGATTGTCGCGTTTGTTGTATCTTTAATGGATAACATGTTTTTATATTACTTTCAGTACATTAGTGGGACCGGCTCGTCAGCACATACTACTCCCCTTCGTTGATCCACTTACTGGTGGGTCCCATGTCTGCTCTCTCTCACTCCTCCCCTTCTACGTTTAGACGAACGGGCAAACACGAAGAACGCGCGAGCAGTAAACATGGCGCGCCACCCGAGGCAGATGCCCAATGCCGTCGACCGTATCTGGACGCGTTCACAAGTTACGGCACCAGTTTCACCTACTAGTATTTTACAAGTATAGGAAAAAAAGTGACTGTGACGGACAAGTTCAGGCACCCGTGGTGTATTTAACTAGTAGTAATAATTAAATGCGTGGATAAATGTATGTATTGCCTGGTGCTCGAAGGGACCTGCTTGCGCCCTACAAGTATTTGGAATTGATGCAGGTATTTAATATGAAATGTTTGCGATGAGAAGGAATACATGTCGCTTGATGACTTTTTGTATTTAATTTGAGAGGGCTCTAGCAGAACACTCAATCCATCAAACCATAGATTTCATTCAGTCTGACTGTGACTTTACATTCATACCATGATCGAACTAAAAAAATAAATGAATAAAACTAATTACAGCGGCGGCAGGTGCGTCTTGCGGTGGGAAGCGGCTCCTCTGCTGTGCCCTATGTGTCGTTGGGCCACTGGCCGGCGGCGTCTTGCGCCGGCGTTGGCATACTCCTGGACGTTGGCCCAAGCTTCAGGGAAGGCCAGTATGTTCTCGACTTCGGTCTCCAGGAGCTAGTCAACCGGCGGGAGGCGGCGACTGGCATCGCTGCAAGGAAGCGGTCGATGGCGGCGACCCATGCCGCTGAGGGGGGCACTGGCACCGGTGCGGGGATAGGCACTGGCAACGGCGTGGCGGAGACATTCATGTGCACGTGCATCGGCACGGGCACGTGCGTCAGTGCACGCGCAGGCGCATGTGGTGGTAGGTGCACGGGCGCGTGCAAGTCAACAAGGACCTCGTGGATCCCCACGGCTTCAAGCTAGGCGACAGTGTGCGGCTCCCAGCCCATCAATGCCACGGGGATGGGCACTGGCGCTGGCACGGCGACGGGTGCTGGAACGGGCGCGGGGACAGACGCGGCGACTTCCCGCACGGCTAGGTCAAGCGCGTCCGAAACCTCATTAGGGTCTTCCTCAGGAATCTGAAAGACTAGGGGCAGCCCATCGTGATGTGCCATGGCGTACGGCGAGGTCAGGTTGATTGGAGGTAGACGATAGGAGAATCGGAGAGGCAGAGAGAAGATTGTAGCGAGAGCGGGGAGTGCGGCGGTGAATTAAACTATGGCGCGGGCGCCATTAAAAGTGGGTGTGGTTGGGATGAAGGTGGGTGGCGGAGGCTGGTCAAAGGGCTTGCCTCCCAGTGAGCCTGCGCAGCGGCCTGCTCGCACGCCTCGGGTCGACTCACACGCTTGCTCGGACGGCACATGCCTATGAGAAGCGGGACGCGTGGCGGCACGCTAGTCTAACATCCAGGGTTTGAATACAATAGTGAACCGTTCGCGTTAACGTGACAGCTCTTTGTTCCAAAATACATTGGCTATTCATGTGTGCAACATTTCATAAGTAGCTTGTCTCAAATTGAACAAAAAAAATACCACAGCCTATTTGTGTCGTATCATGAGACCATGCGCAGTTTCATGAATTTCAGGTGAGTTTTGGATTTTTTGGAATTTAAAAACTAGGATTCGAAACAATATCATTACATGCATCATGAAATAAACTTTCAGGCGATACATCTTTAGTGTTGTAGTAGATGTTCATATTTTTTAAGATAGAATTTGGTCAAACAGTGCTTAGTTAGACTTCAAACAAATTATATATGCAGAGTAAAAAGATACTCCCTGCGTACCAGTGCATTGCATCATACTCTAATAATAATGCATGTCACCAAAAATTATGTCGTTCCACTCGTATTTGAACATAGTTTCCAGTGATATTATTTTTGGTTACATGCATTAACATTTTGTTAGTTAAATGTAAGGTCAAAATTTAGCACAAAATGCGAAGAGGACCAATAAACCAGGACGGAGTTAGTAGGCACGAACAAACGAAGCTCCATTCTATACTCATCCTAGTGTAGTAGGCAATGGAGTTGATGGGTGACCTTGGGCAGTGGCGACCGAGGGACTTGAACATGCTCGGCATGGTAGGTAATATGGGCAAGTTACTAAAGCATCCCTCCAGTGTTCATCGGTAGTAGTAGGAGTAGTCATTACGGACCGGGGACATAAGGGGAATTTTGCAGGGCTGGAATTCTGGCCGCCAGATATTTTGATTCGAAACGCGGAGGCTTGAGTGGAGGCATGAAGTTTTATCGCGGTTCTTTTGGTTGGGGTTGGCTAGCGTACCACGTACGCCACCACCACGACACGAGCCCAGTCTGGCTGGTACGCTGTCGGGTGCTACCAGTCGAGAATGCGAATGGAATCATTTTTAAAATTGGCAAACAAATCTATATGTATTACAATGCCCGTATTTTCCTTGCAAATAATTGGTCATTCCAAAAGGGACAGTAATTGGTTTATGACGAGTTCTGGAATTAGAGTGAGTTTGATATATAGTGATCTCAACATGGATTTCACATTTCATGGTATCCACTCTAGGTTTGTTAATGTAAATTCAAATTTAAAACATGAACGGTATGGTGGTGAGAAAACTTTGTATGTATTCAAGCATATGACCACACACACAAATACAACAACAAACGAGTCAATATAGTGCATCTACTTTTCAATCCATGCATGTATGGCACGAATTCAAAAATAAAATGTAAGCCATACATGGTCCTCAATTCAATGTTTACAATATACACTAAACTGAAATGTGAATATTAAGTCTACTACTATGTACACTCAAATGTTGTGTTTAGGTTTGTCCATCACCCCCCCTTCACCACACATACTTCCTGTATCGATCGACCTTCATCTCTTTGTTAATAGAGCTACTGGTATTCGACACACGCTCATTATTTCTCTTCATGTTTCGATCTCCATTTATCTCACACCCGCCCTCATGCTCTCAACAAATGTATTTCTCACACACAACCTCGTCGGGCCCTCTATGACGAGCTGTCTCTCTCTCCCTCTCTATCGCCCTCCCTCTCTCCCTCTAGACACATATGTTGCATCTGTAAAAAAAACTCCATGCACACCGCGTGCACAAAAACAAAGTCTATCTAGGCCACTCTCTCGGTAACTATCTCCCTCCAGCCCTCACTACAGCTTCGTCGAACGATATCTCTCTGTATCGTCTTTATCATTCGAGTGTACGCTAGCCCACACTAACTCAATCTCTCCCTCTATATATGACTTGATTGACCTCGCGTCATCTCTCTCACACATAGACACTCACTCTATGCCTCTTGCATAGGCAGAGCCATGTAGATTGTGTGTGTGTGGGGGGGGTAACCCCCCAGTTACCCCCATCCTTAGATAAAATTGTGAAGGTCTTTTTTTAGGAGGGTTTAGATTATATTTTTTAAACATTTGGCCCCACCCTCCAAAACACTGATGGGTTGTGCCCCCCCCGGGAGAATATCAGGTGCTTCCACCTTATATGCTATATGGTGATACGAGTTCTTGTGTGCCGTTAGATCTAAGATCCAACGACTCACACGAGGTCTGAATATTTTTGCAAAAAAAACGTTAATTAGTCTGGGAATTGCACACAATTAGTACAAAAACTACTCAGATGCCATTGGATCCCAGATCCAACGGCCTCGAAGCTCGTATCACCGTAGCATCTAAGATGCGGGAGAACCTAATATTTTCTCGTCTATAATAATATCATGTGCTACCACACCTTAGATGATGTGGTGATACGAGCTCCTCAGAGCCGTTGGATCTGGGATCCAACGGCTCCTAGTAGGTCTGAATGGTTTTTGCAAAAAAAACCTCAAAGAGTTTGGGAATTGCTCACAAGTACAAAGACTATACTCAGATGCCATTGGATCTCAGATCGAACTGCCTCGAAGCTTGTATCACCGTAGCATCCATGCAGCGAGAGCACCTGATGTTCTCTCACGCGGGAGAATATGAGGTGCTCCCATACCGTAGATACTATGGTGATACTAGCTCCCGGGAGATATAACGGCTCCCATTAGGAGGTCTGAATGTTTTTGCAATATAGGCCTCAAAGATTTTGGGAATTGTGCAGAAGTACAAATACTACGCACACGGCATTGGATCTCAGATCCAACGGCTACTAGCAGCTCGTATCGCCATAGCGGCTAAGCTATGGGGAGCACCTTATATTCTCTCTGTCAAAATCGGGGCTCCGGGGACCCAGGTTCGAACTCTGGGGCATGCTCATTTCTATTTGCTCCGCGGTGACCACGGCGAGACTACGGCGGGAGCGCACGGAGCATAGGGCACGACACGGGACACAGCAGCTACCCAGGTTCAGGCCACCTCGCGGTGTAAAACCCTACTCCTGCTTTGTGTTTGGGATTATCGTGGGCAAGAAGGTTCTCGCATACAAGGTTGAAGACGAAGGAATCGGTCTCCCCTCTCTACGGTGGCCGCACTTCCCCTTTTATAGCCGCCTTGGTCCTCTTCCCCCGACAGCTTTGGCGGGAAGGGTTGCCACACACAACGGCAATTTGAAAGGGGACAGGCGCCCAGGCTTATCCTGACTAAAGTTGGTCCATGACGCGCCAGTGGGCTCGGTGATGACCTTTGCCCTGCGTGCCTTGCTGTCTTGGTCTTCTTTCAACAAACAGGCAGTCCTTGGGACTTGCTTTGGAGGTGGGCAGCTGGTGCTGCCCCTTTAGCACCAAAGAGGAAAACCTCTCTGTCCGCGCCTGCTGGTACGGTTCCTGCCGCGGCTCGTCGCCAAGCGCGTCACCCATGTGGTGAGCACTGGGCTCGAGCGGCGTTGGGAGGCCGTGAGGCCGCCTCGGGAGGCCGCCTCGCGAGGGGGCCTCACGGGGCCTCCTGCTATTGCTGCTAAGTCTTGGTAGCTTGTTCCTTTCGGAGGGGTCCTCGTGAGGCTGGCGCCTCACGAGCTGTTTTGCTTCGTGGCAGCCATGGCTGGCCCGCCTCTTGGGCCTTCACCGGGTGTTGCACCCTGGGCTGCAGGCAGACGGGCCGTGGTACCCCGGTTCCCACTGGCCCGACAGTAGCCCCCGGGCCCGTGGCGCGCACGTTCCCGCCCGTTGGGAGTGAAACGGCGCGGGCCCTCATAGACTGTGGGGCCCAGGTTCGACGCGTGGCGCACGATGGGATGTGGGACACCCCCACTTCCCCCACTACGCCTCGGTAACCGCCCGCGCTGACATAAAGTAGACCCGCGCGTGGCGCAGGGCATCATTGCCTTCCTTCGTACTCCTTGCCTCCTAGCGCTTGACTCCTCGCATCTCCTTCCTCGATCACTGCTTCTTCCTCCTCTCGCCCTCCAAGCTCCACCGCGCAGCAATGGCGCCCGCTGGCAAGAGAGGAAAGGCGGCGGCCACGGCCCTGAGCACGCTGGCCCTGGAGCCAGCTCTACAGCGCTCCATCATCACCAACCGGGAGGGCCTGGATAAGGTGATGCCGATGACCGCCGCAGCCACCCACGAGGGGGAGCGATGGAGATCTGGCCTGGCTCTCGCCCTCCGAGCGAGTTGATGGCGATGACCTTCCCCCTCTTCGTCCACAGCGTCTACGCCAGACTGGTGCCGCCGTTCTCGGATTTCTGCAACGCCATCTTGTTCCACTACCAGATCCATGCACTCCACCTCCAGCCAAACTCTGTCTTCCTCCTCTCCACCTTTGCCTTCTTCTGCGAGGCCTTCGTGGGCGTGATGTCTTAGGTGGCACTCTTCCGCCACTTCTTCAGCCCGCGGATGTCCACGGCGAATCAGCGCTTCGCGTGTGCCTCGTTCCTTGCCGTCAAGGGGACGGAGGACTCCATCAACCTGAAGATCTCGAGGAAGGTGGAGAGCTACCGGCAGCGCTGGATCTATGTGGACGCGCGCTAGCACAGCCCGTTGCTGATGATCCCGACGGACCTCGCCATGAAGAGCTCCGGCTGGGAACACGATAAGCTCACCGACCCGAGGCTGACACCCTTGTGGGGGCGGCTGGCCAAGCTGAAGGAAGGCGGGCTCACGGGGCCTATGGTGGTGAAGGAGTTCTTGCGGCGCCGCATCGCGCCGCTCCAGAGGCGCTCACGCCCGGTGTGGAAAATCACCAAACAGGACGACCCCATGAGGCTGAGCGTTGACAACCTGCCAACGGAGGTGTTGGAGGAGATCATGCAGATCCTGGTCGGCGGTGGCGTGAAGGATCCGCCCCGGGATGCGCTCCCGCTGTACCGCTACGAGAACAAGGATGAGCTGGTCGATGAGATGCCAGTCTTTGACCAGTGGGGCCTGTTGCTGGAGGGCTTCGAGGGGTCTCGCGAGAACCCATTCGTGGTGGTCCCTGGCTCGGGAGACCGCGGCGACGCCGAGGCCTACGCCAGCGCCGCGGAGGAGAGCGACGGTGGGCCGACCCCGCGGAGCCGCCGCCAGCTCATTTGCAACCTCGAGGACGACGACGACGATGGCAACGCCCAATTCAGGGTTGTGCCTTACTGGCCTGTCGGCGTGGGAGGCGAAGGAAGCACCAGTGCGACGGCTGACGAGCCGCGCGCAGAGGAGATCGACACTGGCAGCGGGGGTACCGAGCCCCCCACGGAGAAGACTGGCGCGGGCAGTGGGGCAACCGAGCCCCCCGCCGAGAAGGATGGCACCAAGGATGGGGCGGCCGAGCCTCGGGAGGCCACCTCGGGATGTGGCCTCGGGGGGAAGCCTCGCGAGGGCGACAGCGGGAGCAGCCCGCCGCAGGTCTTGAAGAAGAGGAAGTGGGTCCCGAACGACGAGTAAGTCAACATGCCTTGCTCTCTTTCCTTTGCATCTTCCCTTCTTAGTCCCGAGATCTGGGCTGAGCTTGCGCGCGCACAAGAGGCCCATGAAGAAGAAGAAACCCAAGACCCTTGGCTCGAAGGGGCCCCCGACGCCCAACCCTGGCGCTGAAGGGCGCGTGGATGCCACCCGCCACCCCGAAGCCGAAACGGGGCACACGGAGGTGGAGGAGGAGCAGGTGGCTCCTCTAGAGCCGCACATCAACGCAGCTCCGGAGGCCAAGGGAGATGAGCCTCGGGAGGTGGCCTCAGGAGGAGGGGCCATGCCTCCCGAGGTGCCCGCTACAGGAGGTGATGCAGCGATGGAGGAGGCGGAGGCGCTAACTCCCCCGCCGAGCACCACCCCTGAGAAGGAGGCAGCAGACGCTGGAGGTGCCACGGAGAGCCCCCAGCCCTCGCCCATGCGCGAGGTTCCCGCCGCAGGGGCGACAAGCCCGCGGAGCACGCCGCCGCAGCAAGAGGAGGAGACTCTAGTGAGCCCCCCGCTCCTGACAAATGATGCTGGGCCTTTCCAGGCTATGACAGCGGAGGGCGGCGAGGAGCCGGATTTGGACTGGGCCCTGGTGCTCATGAGCAGCCACACCCTACTCAAGAGCGGGGTTCTATGAAGCGTCCGGGCCGCTCTGGGCCAGCTCGAGGCGGAATTCCGGGCAGGGGTGACGCGCCTTGCCGAGGAACAGCTGCGTCTTGCTGAAGGGTGGCGCCAAATTGACGTCACCGTCAAGATGGGCCAGCGCCAAGACGAGGCCACGCGGGAGAAGTGGGAGAAGGCCGCCGCTGAGGCGAAGGAGATCTTCGAGAACGCCATGCGGGAGACCGACGCAGTTGACAAGCATCGCGAGGAGACGGAGGCTCGCACGAGGGCGCTCGAGGGGCAACACACCGCCCAGGCACAGCAGCTCCAAGCGCGGGAGGCCACCATCACCTCTCGCGAAGAGGAGCTCACGGTCCGCGAGGCAGATCTCATGATCCACGAGCGGGAGCTTGCGCGAACGATGTCCGAGCAGGCCGCGGAGCGCGAACGTCTAGAGACGATGGACCGCCAGGTGGCCGCCGCCCAGGCCTCCTACAACCAGCGCATGGAGAGGGCCAATGCCCAGCTGGAGCCTAAGGAGAAGAAAGCCCAGGAGGACGCCGACGTGAAGATAGAGAAGAACCGACTGGCGCTTGCTGCGGACCATAGCAAGAAGCTGAAGGCTCAGGAGGACCGCTTCAAGAAGAAGCGCGCAGAGCTCCAGCAGGAGATCAGTGGCCTCAAGGAGGTGCTGACGAAGGTGGAGAGACGACGGGAGGCCACGCTCAAGGCAAAGGCTGCCACGGAGGAGGAGCTGGCCTCCCTCCAATAGCAGGTGGGCAGTGTCACCAATGTCGTCGAGCAGGCGAGGCTGGAGGTGGATCGGGCGCGGGGGAGGCAGCACGAGCATGCCAAGATGTTCCACTCCCTCCAGCTCCGGGCTCGTGGTGCCCTGACCACCATCTGCCAGGAGAGGCTCGGGGGCCCCCTCAAGACCCACGATGCCAGCTACCTCGACTTCTTCACCAAGCTCGTGGAGCGGCTCGAAGTGGGGGCCAAGCGGGTGACCGGCATCATCGAAGATGAGTGCCGCGACCTCCTCAGCCAGGCGGCGACACGCATCTTCATCCATCTCCTCCATGCCGACGCCAACTTCGACTTTGACAGGGTGATAACCCTATCCTCGAGGAGCTCCATGATGGCCTCAGGAAGGCGGTGGAGGACCACGTGGACGCCCTGCTCGCGAAGTTCTCCCACGGCAGCAGCGAGAGCTCCAGCGGTGTTGAGGAAGGCGAAGGCGATGACGACGAAGGCGACGACGGCGGAGATGGTGACGGTGCATCCTCTTAGGCCTTTTGCCCTCTATTTACCTATATCAGATTGGTGTAGCCCCGTGGGGGCATGAAAATGATGTCTTTTTGCGTTTAAGTACTTGATGATTTGCTGTAATTTGTGTTCCTCGTGAGGCCCTCTCATGAGGCTTGCTTTCCACTTTTTTGCATGCCTTGGTGCTCTACGTCATCAGGACCCAGCCCCCAAGTGGGCTACGACTGTCGTTGGTATCTTAGGACGCGTGCCTAGACAAGGCCAGAGGGTGTAGGGCTCTGAGGGGCGGTAAGGGCTCCTGAGGCTCGATGCTCAAGGAGCCCCCCTCTGACGTGCAAGCGGCTCGCGCAAAGGAGAAAACATCAGCACTCAACGAGGTTGCGGGGAGAGAAGAGCTTGAAGGGTGTTTATGGTAGCTCGCGAGGTGTTTTTAGACTTAGCTTTTTCCAGAGTGCGGCGCTTGTCGTGTCGTGGCTGTGGAGTGTGCCTCCGGAGGCTCTTGCTCGTGAGGCCTCCTGCTGGCATTCGATGAGGATGACCGCCGCAGGCCGCCTCACGAGGCATCGCTCCTGCAGGCTTCGTCCGGAGATGGCTTGACGCGGGTTACCTCGCGAGGCAGCGCTCGCGAGGCCTTTTGCGTGCCTTGTTCCTGTGACAACTGCATATCGATAGGTTTCACAAAATGGGGAGTAGTGCATGCTTGCTAGCTTGCTCATGGACGTCACGCGAGGAGACAAGGCACCAAGGACCTTGGTGAGGTGGCATGCACGGGAACAGGCCCACGAGCTAGAGCTCAGTCACTTGGGTTTTGCGGCGCTGTTGGGACTGACCGGAGCACAGGCACACCGTGTCCATCCCCCGCTCGCGTGATGCGTAGGAGGAAGGTCGCGAGCACGCATGGCTCCTGAGGCAGACAACTTACCAAACACATAAAATATCTTAGGAAATAAAGCTTGCAGCATAATAATAAGGTTCATTACACAATCAAAAAAGATGCAGCTGCCGTGTCTGGCACGGGTTAGCTTGAGGTTGGTGCAGCCATGTGGCGCCCTCAGTTTCACATCCAAAAGAGAAGAGGCTGCCGTGACGGACATGATAGAGCGTGAGGATGGTGCAGCCAGGCGGTGCCCTCAATTCGATCGATCTGCCAGCGCTGAGCATGGGGCTTCCACTGGGTTGTGGGAAGGAGCTCTCGCGGGCCCATCAGGCGGACGCAAGGAGAGCTCCGGAGCATGTACAGCTCCATTTCGTTCGTACGCGTGAGGTGACGGGTAGAACTGGTGGAGGTGTTGGATGTTCCATGTGTTGGGCACAGGAACACCCTCCTTCATCTCCAGCCGAGCGGTGCTAGGCCGGGAAACATGAGCAACCCTAAATGGGCCTTCCTACATGGGTGAGAGCTTGTGGAGTTCCTCTCTGGAGAGGATCCATCGCAGCACGAGGTTGCCAGTTTCGAGAGTGTGTGGGCGTATGTTGCGGCTGTGATAGCGACGCAAATCCTGATGGTATCGGGCAATGCGTAGAGCAGCCTGGCGACGGGCTTACTCGAGGAGCAGCAGGTCGGCCTCTTGTGAGGCGTCCTGATGAGCCTCGTTGAAGGCGAGGACTCGCGGAGAGCCGTGCTTGAGCTCAGAAGGGAGGACTGCTTCAGCTCCGTAGACGAGGAAGAAAGGAGTCTCGCCGGTAGGCTTGGTGGCCGTCATGCGGATTGACCACAGCACGGACTGGAGCTCGTCGAGCCAGCCTTTGCCGCAGGTGTCAAGCTTTTTCTTGAAGCTTCGTGTCTTGAGGCCCTTGAGGACTTCAGCGTTGGGCGCTCGGCCTGGCCGTTGCCTCGCAGGAGTGCCTACTACTTGTAGACTGCGTTGGTATTTCTCCGAAGAGGAGAGGATGATGCAGTATAGTAGAGATAAGTATTTCCCTTAGTTAAGAATCAAGGTTATCAATCCAGTAGGAGAACCACACAAAATCCTTTAGCAGCACCTGCACACACAAAAGCAAACACTTGCACCCAACGCAAATAAGAGGGTTGTCAATCCTCTTAGCTGTTATTTGCAACGATTAATTCTGATAGTGATAGATAGAAATATAAATTGCAAATTAAAATAAAAGTAAATAAATTGAAGCAAGGTATTTTTGTATTTTAATATATCATAAAAGTAGACCCGGGGGCCATAGTTTTCACTAGAAGCTTCTCTCTCGAGCGCAGAACATACGGTGGGTAAACAAATTACTATTGGGCAATTGATAGAAAAGCAAATAATTATGACGGATTCATGGCAATGATCATGTATATAGGCATCACATCCGAGACAAGTAGACCGACTCTTGCCTGCATCTACTACTATTACTCCACCCATCGACCGCTATCCAGCATGCATCTAGGGTATTAAGTATGAAACAGACTAACGCCTTAAGCAAGATGACATGATGTAGACAAAGTAAACTCAAGCAATATGATTAAACCCCATATTTTTATCCTTAATTGCAACAATACAATTACGTGTCATGTCCCTTTCTATCACTGGGATTGAGCACCGCAAGATTGAACCCATCACAAAGCACCTCTCCCATTGCAAGATAAACCAATCTAGTTGGCCAAACCAAATCGATAGATCGGAGAGAAATACAGAGCTATAACAATCATGCATAAAAGAGTTAAGAGAAGACTCAAATATTTCTCATGAATAATCTGATCATAAACTCACAATTCATCGGATCCCAACAAACACACCGCAAAAGAAGATTACATCGGATAAAACTCCAAGAACATCGAGGAGTACATGGTATTGAAGATCAAAGAGAGAGAAGAAGCCATCTAGCTACTAGCTATGGACCCGTAGGTCTGGGGTAAACTACTCACACATCATTGGAAGGGCAGCAAGGTTGATGTAGAAGCCATCCGTGATCGATTCCCCCTCCGGCAGAGTACCGGAAAAGGCCTCGAGATGGGATCACGGAAGAACAGAGGCTTGCGGCGGGGTAAAAGTTATTCGGGGTGGCTCTCTGATGGTTTCTGAATATTTGAGAATTTATAGAAGTGGAATTAGGTCAAAAGGAGCCATGAGGGGCCCACAAGGCATGAGGGCGCCCCCTCGCTGGGGCCGCACCCTGTTGCCTTGTGGCTTCCTTGGGAGGCTTCTGGCCCCCTCCCGAAGCTTCCAGGGTCTCCTTTGTCCAGAAAAAAATCGTCAAAAAGTTTCGTGGCATTTGGACTTCGTTTGGTACTGATTTCCTAAAAAACCAAAAACAAGCAGCAAACAACAACTGGCACTGGGCACTAGGTTAATAGGTTAGTCCCAAAAAATGATATATAATTGCATATAAAAACATCCAAGATTGATACTATAATAGCATGGAACAATAAAAAATTATAGATACGTTGGAGACGTATCAAGCATCCCCAAGCTTAATTCCTGCTCGTCCTCGAGTAGGTAAATGATAAAAACAGAATTTTTGATGTGGAATGCTACCTAACATGTTTCATCATGTAATCTCTCTTACGGTATGAATAATAAGATCCAAATGATTCAAAGCAATAGTCTATAATTTGATATAATGACATCAATACTCAGGCGTACTAATAAACAATCATGCCTTTCAAAATAAAAATGCTAAATAAAGTTATCCCTACAAAATCATATAATCATGTCATGCTCCGTCTTCTTAACACAAAGTATTTATCATGCACTACCCCGATGACAAGCCGAGCAATTGGTTCATACTTTTTAATGCGCTTCAGCTTTTTCAACCCCCACGCAATACATGAGCGAATCCATGGATATAGCACTATGAGTGGAATAGAGTGTGGTTGTAGAGATTAATAAGGGGAAGTCAAAAAGAAGAAGATAGTCTCACATCGCCGCGGCTAACCAACGGGCTATGGAGATGCCCATCAATTGATGTCAATGCGAGGAGTAGGGATTGCCATGCAACGGATGCACTAAGAGCTATAAGTGTATGAAAGCTCAACATGAAAACCAAGTGGGTGTGCATCCAACTTGCTTGCTCATGAAGACCTCAGGCATTTGAGGAAGCCCATCATCGGAATATACAGGCCAAGTTCTATAATGAAAAATTCCCACTAGTATATGAAAGTGACAAAATCGGAGACTCTCGATATGAAAAACATGGTGCTACTTTGAAGCACAAGTATGGAAAAGGATAGTAACACTGCCCCTTCTCTCTTTTTCTCTCATTTTATTTTTTTCTCTCTCTCTTTTTTTTATTTCCTCACTTGGACAATGCCCTAATAATGATGATCATCATACTTCTATTTACGTACAACTCAAAAAAATTACAACTCGAAACTAGAACAAAAATATGACTCTATATGAATGCCTCTGGCGGTGTACCAGGATGTGCAATGATACTAGTGTAACATGTATAAAAATGATGAACGGTGGCTGAGCCACAAATACTATGTCAACTATATGATCATGCAAAGCAATATGACAATGACGACGTGTGTCATAAAAACGGAACGGTGGAAGTTGCATGGCAATATATCTTGGAATGGCTATGGAAATGCTATGATAGGTAGGTATGGTGGCTGTTTTGAGGAAGATATAAGGAGGCTTATGTGTGATAGAGCCTATCATATCATGGGGTTTGGATGCACCGGCGAAGTTTGCACCAACTCTCGATGTGAGAAAGGGCAATGCACGGTACTGAAGAGGCTAGCAAATTGCAGAAAGGTGAGAGTGCGTATAATCCATGGACTCACATTAGTCATAAAGAACTCACATACTTACTATGAAAGTTTATTAGCCCTCGAAGCAAAGTACTACTACGCATGCCCCTAGGGGGATAGATTGGTAGGAAAATACCATCGCTTGTCCCCGACCTCCACTCATAAGGTAGACAATCAATAATAAATCATGCTCCAACTTCTTAGCATAACGACAGAGCATACGTGCATGCTTCGGGAATCACAAACCTTAACACCAATATTCTTACTAAACCACAATTATCTACTAGCACCTCCCACACATTATCATCTTAATATCGCAAAACTATTGCAAGGAATCAAACTTATCATATTCAGTGATCTACATGAAAGTTTTCATTATATCCCTCTTGAATACCTATCATATTAGGACCAAATTCATAACCCGTGCATATTACCATTGTTATTCATAAGACTCTCAAAAAGATATAAGTGAAGCATGAGAGTGCAACTATTACTTTAAAATATAACCACCGCCAGGCTCTAAAAGATATAAGTGAAGCACTAGAGCAACTTCCTAGCTCAAAAGATATAAGTGAAGCACATAGAGTATTCTAATACAAGAACAACAACAAAGCCTTTAGTCCCAAACAAGTTGGGGTAGGCTAGAGGTGAAACCCATAAGATCTCGCGACCAACTCATGGTTCTAGCACATGGATAGCAAGCTTCCACGCACCCCTGTCCATGGCTAGTTCTTTGGTGATGCTCCAATCCTTCAGGTCTCTCTTTACGGACTCTTCCCACGTCAAGTTCGGTCTACCCCGTCCTCTTTTGACATTATCAACACGCTTTAGCCGTCCGCTATGTACTGGGGCTTCTGGAGGCCTGCGCTGAATATGTCCAAACCATCTCAGATGATGTTGGGCAAGCTTCTCTTCAATTGGCGCTACCCCAACTCTATCTCGTATATCATCATTCCGGATTCGGTCCTTCCTTGTGTGGCCACACATCCATCTCAACATGCGCATCTCCGCCACACCTAACTGTTGCACATGTCGCCTTTTAGTCGGCCAACACTCAGCGCCATACAACATTGCGGGTCGAACCGCCGTCCTATAGAACTTGCCTTTTAGCTTTTGTGGCACCCTCTTGTCACAGAGAATGCTAGAAGCTTGGCGCCACTTCATCCATCCGGCTTTAATTCGATGGTTCACATCTTCATCGATATCCCCATCCTTCTGCAACATTGACCCCAAATATCGAAAGGTGTCCTTCTGCGGCACCACCTGCCCATCAAGGCTAACATCCTCCTCCTCCTCGTGCCTAGTAGTACCGAAAGCGCACCTGATGTACTCGGTTTTAGTCCTACTAAGTCTAAAACCTTTCCATTCCAAAGTTTGCCTCCATAACTCCAACATCCTGTTGACCCCCGTCCGACTCTCATCGACTAGCACCACATCGTCCGCAAAGAGCATACACCATGGGATATCTCCTTGTATATCCCTTGTGACCTCATCCATCACCAAGGCAAAAAGATAAGGGCTCAAAGCTGACCCTTGATGCAGTCCTATCTTAATCGGGAAGTCATCAGTGTCGCCATCACTTGTTCGAACACTTGTCACAACATTATCGTACATGTCCTTGATGAGGGTAATGTACTTTGCTGGGACTTTGTGTTTCTCCAAGGCCCACCACATAACATTCCGCGGTATCTTATCATAGGCCTTCTCCAAGTCAATGAACACCATATGCAGGTCCTTCTTTTGCTCCTTATATCTCTCCATAAGTTGTCGTACCAAGAAAATGGCTTCCATGGTCGACCTCCTAGGCATGAAACCAAACTGATTTTTGGTCACACTTGTCATTCTTCTTAAGCGGTGCTCAATGACTCTCTCCCATAGCTTCATTGTATGGCTCATCAGTTTAATTCCACGGTAATTAGTACAACTCTGAACATCCCCCTTGTTCTTGAAGATTGGTACTAATATACTCCGTCTCCATTCTTCTGGCATCTTGTTTGCCCGAAAAATGAGGTTGAAAAGTTTGGTTAGCCATACTATCGCAATGTCCCCGGGGCCTCTCCACACCTCAATGGGGATACAATCAGGGCCCATCGCCTTGCCTCCTTTCATCCTCTTCAAAGCCTCCTTGACCTCCGACTCCTGGATTCGCTGCACAAAAAGCCTGCTAGTATCACCAAAGGAGTCGTCCATATCAATGGTAGAGCTCTCACTCTCCCCATTGAACAGCTTGTCAAAGTACTCCCGCCATCTATGCTTAATCTCCTCGTTCTTCACCAGGAGTTGATCTGCTCCGTCCTTGATGCACTTGATTTGGTCAACATCCCTCGTCTTCCTCTCTCGGATCTTGGCCATCTTATAGATGTCCCTTTCGCCTTCCTTCGTGTCTAACCATTGGTAGAGGTCCTCATACGCCCGGCCCCTTGCTTCACTCACAGCTCGCTTTGCGGCCTTCTTTGCCATCTTGTACTTCTCTATGTTGTCTGCACTCCTATCTAGATATAGGCGTCTGAAACACTCTTTCTTCTCCTTAATTGCCTTCTGGACATCATCGTTCCACCACCAGGTATCTTTAGCTTCTCTTCTACTTCCCCTGGACACTCCAAACTCCTCTGAGGCCACCTTACGAATGCAAGTCGCCATCTTCATCCACATGTTGTCTACATCACCTCCTTCCTCCCAAGGGCCCTCCTTAATGACCCTCTCCTTGAATGACTGAGCTACCTCCCCCTTGAGCTTCCACCACTTCGTTCTAGCGACTTTGGCACGCTTGTCCCGCTGGACACGAATCCGAAAGCGGAGGTCAGCAACCACAAGCTTATGCTGAGGGACAACACTCTCTCCAGGTATCACCTTACAGTCTAGGCATGCATGCCTGTCTTCTCTTCTCGAGAGGATGAAATCAATCTGGCTAGAGTGTTGCCCACTACTGTAAGTCACTAGATGTGATTCTCTCTTCTTAAAGAGGGTGTTAGCTATGATCATGTTGTAGGCTAGCGCAAAGCTTAAGACATCTTCTCCTTCTTGGTTCCTTATGCCATAGCCAAAACCCCCATGCACCCCTTCAAAACCTATGTTAGATGTGCCCACGTGGCCATTGAGGTCTCCTCCTATGAAGAGCCTCTCGCCAATCGGTACACTCCTAACCATGTCCTCTAGGCCTTCCCAGAACTCCCTCTTGGTGTTCTCATTGTGGCCTACTTGCGGGGCATACGCGCTGATAACGTTGAGAACTAAGTCCCCAACTACCAGCTTGACCAGGATAATCCGGTCCCCACGTCTCTTGACGTCTACCACTCCATCCTTGAGGCTCTTGCTGATCAAGATGCCTACTCCATTTCTATTTGCAACCGTCCCCGTGTACCACAGCTTGAAGCCGGTACCCTCCACCTCCTTCGCCTTTTGTCCCCTCCATTTGGTCTCTTGGACGCAAAGGATATCAACGCCTCTCCTCACCGCGGTATCAACTACCTCCCGAAGCTTACCTATCAGAGACCCTACGTTCCAGCTACCTAAGCGAATCCTCCTAGGCTCGGCTAGCTTCCTTACCCTTCGCACTCGTCGAGTCAAATGCGAAGACCCTTGCTCAATTTCCACTACACCCGGGCGCCGATGTAGCGCGCCACTAAGTATGCGACGACCCGATCCTCGCTCACTTGCCACCGTATCCAGATCAAGATACGGCGCGCCACCTGGGGGGTGACGGCCCGGCCCTTGCCCATTTTCCACCACACCCGGGTTCCGATGTGGCGCGTCGCTGAGAGGGTTATGCCCCAACGAAAATCTTTTGGGTTTCATCTCCATAAGAGTGGCTGAGTTTTGACGTTGGCTCGCCAAGCCTATCACAACCCTCCTCCTTTATCCGGGCTTGGGACTGGCTATGTTGAGACAACATAGGCGGAGTTACATAGAGTATTCTAATAAATCATGAATAATATGTGTCCCTCTCAAACAGGTGTGTTCAGCAAAGATGATTGTGACAAACTAAAAAGCAAACAAAAGCAAACAAACTATAGCACAAGACGCTCCAAGTAAAACACATATTATGTCATGAATAAAAATATAGCTCCAAGTGAGTTACCGATAGATTGTAGACGAAAGAGGGGATGCCATCCGGGGCATCCCCAAGCTTAGACGCTTGAGTCTTCCTTGAATATTACCTTGGGGTGCCTTGGGCATCCCCACGCTTAGGCTCTTGCCACTCCTTATTCCTTTATCCATCGTAGTCTCACCCAAAACTTGAAAACTTCAGCACACAAAACTCAACAGAAACCTCGTGAGATCCGTTAGTATAAAAAATAAATCTTAAACTTTAGGTGCTGTTGTAAATTGATTCATATTCAATATTGGCGTAATGCTACTGTACTCCAACTTATCCATGACTCATACCCCCCGATACGATCCATAGATTCATCAAAATAAGCAAACAATGCAACAAAAACAGAATCTGTCTAAAACAGAACAGTCTGTAAAGATCTGAATTAATGTCATAATTATGTAACTCCAAAAATTCTGAAAAATTACGAAAACATGGAAAATTCATATATAAATACTTTGTAAAAAATTTAGAGTTTTATCAAGCTCCATAAAAAAATAAAAATTCCAGCACTGGACGCAAAAGTTTCTGTTTTCCAACAGCATCAATCATACTATCTATCAAATCACCCCAAAGGCATTACTTGGCACAAACACTAATTAAAAGATAAAAAACACAATCATAACAGAGATTGTAATTGTGTAAACACTCAAGAACAGAAAGTAAAACAAAAAAATATTTTATTCATTGGGTTGCCTCCCAACAAGCGCTACCGTTTTATGCCCCTAGCTAGGCATAATGCATAGTTTCAAGTGTTGTCATCCTTCAAATTAATTCCATAGGTGGCCCTCATAATGGATTCATATGGTGGCTTAATTATCTTTTTAGGGAAGTGTTCCATCCCTTTTTTTAATGGAAATTGAAATCTTATATTACCTTCTTTCATATCAATAATAACACCTATGGTTCGTAGGAAAGGCCTACCAAGTATTATAGGACAAGACGGATTGCATTCAATATCAAGAACAATAAAATCCACGGGCACATAATTTCAATTAGCAAGAATAAGCACATCATTTATTCTACCCAATGGTTTTTTAATAGTGGAATCCGCAAGATGTAAGTTAAGGGAACAAGCATCCATATCGGTGAGACCTAGCACGTCACATAAAGATTTTGGTATAGTAGAGATGCTAGCACCTAGATCACACAAGGCATTACATTCATAATATTTAATTTTAACTTTAGTAGTAGGTTCCCATTCATCATGTAATTTTCTAGGAATTGAAACTTCCAACTCAAGTTTTTCTTCATGAACTTTTATCATAGCTTCTACAGTATGTTTAGTAAAAGCTTTATTTTGTTCATATGCATTAGGTGAATTAATCATGGATTGCAACAAGGAAATACACTCAATTAAAGAAAATTATCATAATTAAATTCCTTGTAATCCAAAGTAGTGGGCACATTACTATTTAAAGTTTTGACCTCTCCAAACCTACTTTTTCATTTTTATCATTAAGATCATCACCATCCAAACAATTGGGACTCCCTCTAGCTAAAGTTGACTCATATTCAGTCCCTTTTTCATCAAGTTTTATATTGCTAAATAAAGATTCAATAGGTGAGACACCAATCATTTTAATATCTTCATCATTACTACGATAGAAACCGGGTGGAATAGCTTTTTCTAAGAATTCCCGCTTAGCTCTCAACCTAGCTGTCCTTTCTTTACTTTCATTAATGGAGACATAGATAGCTTTAATAGACTCATTTATATCATGCTTGGGTGGCAAAATTTTAATTTTGAGATTTTCCACATCATGTGCAATTCTATCCATGTTCCTAGACAATTCATGAACTCTATTCAATTTTTCTTCTATCATAGCATTGAAATTCTTTTGAGAATTAATAAATTCTTTAATATTACTTTCAAGATCAGAGGGTATCCTATTATTATTATTATATGGATTGCCATAGGAATTACCATAATTATTAGAGGAATTTCCAGGAAACGGTCTAGGATTGAAATTACCCCTATAAGCATTGTTGTTGAAATTATTTCTAGAAACGAAATTCACATCAATAGCATCATTATTTTGCTCAATAAAAGTAGACAATGGCACATCATTAGGTTCAACATGAGCACTTATGCTAGCAACCAATTTTATAAGAGCATCCATCTTATCACTCAAAGTATTAATTTCTTCCACAGAATTTACCTTCTTACCAGTTGGAGTTCTTTCAGTGTGCCATTGAGAATAATTTGTCATAATATTATCTAGGAGTTTTGTAGCATCTCCCAATGTAATTACCATAAAAGTACCCCCTGCGGCAGAGTCTAGCAAATTTCTAGAAACAAAGTTTAGCCCCGCATAATATTTTTGTATGATCATCCATAAACTTAAACCATGTGTTGGGCAATTTCTTATCATTAATTTTATTCTCTCCCAAGATTGTTCAACATGCTCATGTTCAAGTTGCTTAAAATTCATAATTTGATTTCTTAAAGAAATAATCTTTGCGGGAGGAAAATACTTGGCAATAAAAGCATCCTTAGACTTATCCCAAGATCAATACTATTTCTAGGCAAGGATGAAAACCAAGTTTTAGCACGATCTCGTAGTGAGAACGGAAATAATTTCAATTTGACAGTATCATTATCCACATCTTTCTTCTTTTGCATATCAAAAAGTTCAACGAAAGTATTTAGATGGGATGCAACATCATCATTAGGAGTACCAAAAAATTGTTCTTTCATAACAAGGTTAAGAAAAGCAGCATTAATGTCACACGACTCTGCACTAGTGGCGGGAGGAGCAATGGGAGTACTAATAAAATCATTATTATTAATATTAGAAAAGTCACACAATTTTGTATTTTCTTGAGACATCACGATGAAGCAAGCAAACTAGCAAACAAGCAAACAAAAATATTTTTGTGTTTTTGAAAAAATTGTTTTAGAAGTGGGGGAGATGAAAACAAGAGGCAAATGCAAATAAAAGGCAAATAAAATAAATGCAAGTGGATGATAGTTAGTGCGAAGGTACTGGATAATTTTGGTAATGTCTCCCCGGCAACGGCGCCAGAAATTCTTCCTGCTACTTGTAGACTGCGTTGGTATTTCCCCGAAGAGGAGACGATGATGCAGTATAGTAGAGATAAGTATTTCCCTCAGTTAAGAACAAAGGTTATCAATCCAATAGGAGAACCACACAAAATCCTTTAGCAGCACCTGCACACACAAAAGCAAACACTTGCACCCAACGCAAATAAGAGGGTTGTCAATCCTCTTAGCGGTTATTTGCAAGGATTAATTCTGATAGTGATAGATAGAACTATAAATTGCAAAATAAAATAAAAGTAAATAAATTACAGAAATGTATTTTTGGATTTTTATATATGATAAAATTAGACCCGAGGGCCATAGTTTTCACTAGAGGCTTCTCTCTCGAGCGCAGAACATACGGTGGCTAAACAAATTACTGTTGGGCAATTGATAGAAAAGCAAATAATTATGGAGGATTCATGGCAATGATCATGTATATAGGCATCATGTCCAAGACAAGTAGACCGACTCCTGCCTGCATCTACTACTATTACTCCACCCATCGACCGCTATCCAGCATGCATCTAGGGTATTAAGTATGAAACAGAGTGACGCCTTAAGCAAGATGACATGATGTATACAAAATAAACTCATGCAATATAATTAAACCCCATCTTTTTATCCTTAATGGCAACAATACAAATATGTGTCATGTCCCTTTCTGACACTGGGATTGAGCACCGCAAGATTGAACCCATCACAAAGCACCTCTCCCATTGCAAGATAAAACAATCTAGTTGGCCAAACCAAATTGATAGATCGGAGAGAAATACAAAGCTATAACAATCATGCATAAAAGAGTTCAGAGAAGACTCAAATATTTCTCATGAATAATCTGATCATAAACTCACAATTCGTCGGATCCCAACAAACACACCGCAAAAGAAGATTACATCAGATAGAACCCCAAGAACATCGAGGAGAACATGGTATTGAAGATCAAAGAGAGAGAAGATGCCATCTAGCTACTAGCTATGGACCTGTAGATATGTGGTAAACTACTCACACATCATCAGAAGGGCAGTAAGGTTGATGTAGAAGCCCTCCGTGATCGATTGCCCCTCCGGCAGAGTACCGGAAAAGGCCTCCAGATGGGATCACGGAAGAACAGAGGCTTGCAGCGGCATAAAAGTTATTCAGGGTGGCTCTCTGATAGTTTCCGAATATTTGAGAATTTATAGAAGTGGAAATAGGTCAAAAGGAGCCACGAGGGGCCCACATGGCATCAGGGCGCGCCCCCCTGGGGCCGCGCCCTGTTGCCTTGTGGCTTCCTCATGAGGCTTCTGGCCCCCTCCCAAAGTTTCCAGGGTCTCTTTTATCCAGAAAAAAATCGTCAAAAAGTTTTGTGGCATTTGGACTTCGTTTGGTACTGATTTCCTGAAAAACCAAAAACAAGCAGAAAACAGCAACTGGCACTGGGCACTAGGTTAATAGGTTAGTCCCAAAAATGATATATAATTGCATATAAAAACATCCAAGATTGATACTATAATAGCATGGAACAATAAAAAATTATAGATACGTTGGAGACGTATCAGCGCCACAGAGGCATAGCAGATCTACTGAGGCTGGCGCAGTATGACTTGAAGAGGCCGCTGGTGAACTGCGAGCCATTGTCAGTGATGATGCGGTTGGGGATGCCAAAGCGGCTCACGAGACACTTGATGAACTTGACGACTGAGGCTGACGGGATGGTGCAGACTGGCTCGACCTCCGCCCACTTGGTGAACTTGTCGACAGCGACGTAGAGGTAGCGGTAGCCGCCTGTCGCACGAGGGAAGGGGCCCAAGATGTCTAGCCCCCAGACCGCGAAGGGCCACGAGAGTGGGATCGTCTGGAGGCCTTGCACCAGCTGGTGGATTTGCTTGGCGTGGAATTGGCAGGCTTCACAAGATTGGACCAGCTAAGTGGCGTCTTGAAGCGATGTGGGCCAGTAGAAACCGATACAGAACACTTTGCCGGCAATGGTGCATGATGAGGAGTGGTGGCCACAGTCTCCGCCATGGATGTCCACGAGTAGCTCGCGACCTTGTTCTTTGGAGATGCACCGCAGCGCGACACCATTGGGGCGCCTGCGGTAGAGCTCGTCGTCTTGCAAGCAGTAGGCAGTGGCCTGGCGTGCCACGCACTCTGCCTCTGAGTCTTTCTCCGGCAGGGTGCCGCACTGCAAGTAGGCCTTGAACTCCATGACCCAGCTGTCCGCTTGAGGCTCCAACGCGAGCAGCAAGCGAGCACCCGAAGATGGGCCGCAATCGGGTGCGCCTGTGGGTGGTGCGGGAGGGAGCTCCTCATGAGGCGCCATGGCGCTCGCGGCACGTGGTGCAGCTGATGGTCTCTGGAGCCTTTCTTCGAAGATGCCAGAGTTCTGTGGCTTGCGGTGAGATGCCCGCTTGGCGATGTTATCAGCCTCTTTGTTGTTGCCGCGAGGGACGTGCTGGAGCTCTAGGCCAAGGAAGCGCTTCTCGAGCTTGCGAACTTCCTCCAAGTAGGCGGCCATGTGCTCATCCTTGGGTTTGTAGCTTTTGTTGGAGAAGTTGACGAGGAGCTGAGAGTCGCCCTTGATGATGATGCGCTTGATACCCAGAGCAGAGGCAGCCTTGAGCCCAGCGATGAGGCCTTCGTACTCTATGACATTGTTGGAGACCTTGTCGTCATGCTTGAAGCAGAGTTGGACAGTGTAGCGGAGCTTGTCCCCTGTCGGCGAGGTGAGCATGACACCAGCTCCCGCCCCCTGTCGTCAGAACGCACCGTCAAAGTGCATGGTCCAGCCGCCAGGTACCTCGTCTCCAGGCAGGAGGGATTGGTCCTCACGAGGCTCTTCTTGGTGCGGGTATGTCCATTCCGCCATGAAGTCCACCAAGGCTGCGCCCTTGATCATGCGTGTGGTGCAGAATTCCAGTTCAAAGGCCTGCAGCTCGATGTTCCACTCGGCGACGCGGCCCGCGGCATTGGGGCTGCGCAAGACTTGCTCCAATGGGTAGGATGTGATCACCTTGATGGGATGGCCTTGAAAGTAGCGGCGCAGCTTCCTGGAGGCGACGAGGAGCGCGAGGAGGAGCTTCTGCTTCATGGGGTAGCACTTGCGCGCGTCCCGCATCACCGTGCTGACAAAGTACACGGGGTGCTCGACGAGGCATGTGGTTGAGGAGGCATGTTGCTCTTTGAAGGGCCTTGGGGGCTCATGAGGCTCAGAGGGCTCAGGAGGCGGCTCAGGAGGCGGCTCGGAGGGCTCAGGAGGCAGCTCAAGAGGCGGCCCATGAAGTGGCTCGCAAGGGGGCTCGACAGGGGCCTCCTGAGGAGGGCCCTCGGAAGGCGATGGCATGGCCTCGGGAGGCGGTGATGCGGCCTCGGCAGGCTTCTTCTAGATGCAGACGCACTCCTCTAGTACCGCCACCAAGGCCGCGCTAGCCATTTGGGGAGTGGCCGCCAAGTACAGGAGCAGGGGCTCGCGAGAGCGCGGCGCGACCATGATGGGCGGGCTCATGGGATACCTCTTGAGGTCCTCGAAGGCAGCATCAGCCTCAGGAGTCCACTTGAAGGGGCCGGACCTCTTCATGAGTTTGAAGAACGGCAGGGCTCGCTCGCCGAACTTTGAGATGAAGCGCCCCAGCGAGGCCATGCATCCCGCCAGGCGCTGCATTTGCTTGAGGTTCTGGGGAGGGCGCATCTTCTCGATGGCCTTGATCTTCTCGGGGTTTGCCTCGATGCCGTGGTGGGAGACCAGGAAGCCAAGCAGCTTGCCAGAAGGAACTCCGAAGATGCACTTGTCTGGGTTGAGCTTGAGGTTGACCTTGCGCAGATTGTTGAACGTTTCCTCAAGGTCCGCGAGGAGGGACCATGCCTCGCGAGTCTTGACGACGATATCATCGACGTAGGCTTCCGCGTTCCTTCCCATCTGAGGCCCCAGGGCGGTGCGCATCAGCCTTTGGAAAGTGGATCCGATACTCCTCAGGCCGAAGGGCATGCAGATGTAGCAGTATATCCCGCATGGGATGATGAAGGTCATTTTCTCCACATCTTGTGTTGCCATCTTGATCTGGTGGTAGCCCGAGAAGGCATCTAGGAAGCACAATAGCTCACACCCGGCAGTGGAGTCCACGATCTGGTCGATGCAAGGCAGCGGGGAGGGATCTTGAGGGCAGGACTTGTTGAGGCTCATGAAGTCGACGCACATCTGCTCCTTGCCGCATTTCTTGGGCACTACAACTGGGTTGGCGAGCCATTCGGGATGGTGCACCTCGGGGATGACTCCAGCCTCTTGTAACTTCTGGACTTCTTTGATAATGAACTCTTGCTTCTCGGGCGCGTGGCGCCGTGCCTTCTGTTTCACGGGGCGTGCGTTGGGGCACACCGCTAAGTGGTGCTCGATCACCTCCCTCGGCACACCGGACAAATCAGATGATGTCCAAGTGAACACATCCACGTTTGCTCGAAGGAAGGTGACGAGCGCGTCTTCCTATGCAGGAGAGAAGCCCGTGCCGATGGTGAAGGCAGGGCCTGAGACGCTGCCGTCCACCGACACTTTCTTCGTCTCGGCGTGCGCCTGAGAGAACAGTTGCTTCTTCTTCGCGGGTGTGGCCTCAGGAAGCTCGATGTCGTCTTCATCAGCGGGATAGACGGTGGCGGCAGCCTTATAGGCGCTCACGAGGGAGCGGACTGCGTCCTTCTCGTCGTAGCAGACAGTGATGATGTCGCTGCAGCCCGGCATCTTGAGGACGTTGTAGGCGTGATGGGTCACGGCCATGAACTTGGCGAGCGCAGGGTAGCCTAAGATGGCGTTGTACGGCAGGCCGATGTGCGCCACATCGAAGTCGATGAGTTCAGTGCGGTAGTTCTTGCGGGTGTTGAAGGTGATGGGTAGGTGCACCTGCCCCAGCGGCAGCGTGGAGCCACCAGTGACGCCTGAGAAGGGCCTCATCGGCATCAGCTACTCGTAGGGTACTTTGAGCTTCTCGAAGGTCTCGATGGAGATCACGTTGAGTCCTGCGCCTCCGTCGACGAGCGTCTTGGTGACAGCGACGTTGCTGATGGTGGGGGTGCACAGCATGGGGATCGCGCCCACTGCTTTCATGGACTTGGGGTGGTCCTTGGAGTCGAAGGAGATGGCGTACTGCGACCACTTGAGGGGCTGAGAAGCCTCAGGCCTCGGGAGGGTTGTGTTCACCTCACGAGCAAATTGCTTGAAGTGGCGGTTGGATGGGGGAGCCTAGGCTCTACCAAGGATGCAAGCCACCTCGCGAGGTTCCTGGTAGCCCCCAGCGCTATCGTTGGGCTGGTTGCCGTTGTTCCTTCGGGGAGGTGGCGGCAGCGGTGGCAGAGCGGCGTTGGCCTGAGGATTGGCCTGCCGCGGCTGGTCGTGCCATCCCTGCCTGAAGTTGCCATTGCCGTTGTTGCCGTTGTTCCGGCCGCCTCTGCGACCAGCGCCGCGATCGTTGCGGCTGCCGCGCTCGTCCTGACGGCTCTCGCGGAGGAGCTTGAGCCCGTGGCAGTCTTCGGTGTTGTGGGAGAACATGTCGTGGTAGGCACAGTACGGGCGCCCATCCTTCTTGGGCTCGGCACGGTCGCGGACATGCTTCTGCTCAGGCTCCGCCGCAAGTACGGCCGGGCCCTTGCACTTGGCGTCTTTGCTCTTGGCCTTGGCAGTATCATGCGCTTGATCAGGGTCGTTGTGGATGAAGAGGCGGCCCTCTTCAGCCTTGGCGCACCTGTCGGCGAGGTCGAACAGCTCAACCACAGTGTCAAGCTCGTCATTGATGGCAAGCTTCTCGCACATCCGGATGCCCGTGACGCCGGAGGAGAACGCGGAGATGATGGCGGTGTCGGAGGCGCATGGGATCTTGTTGCGCACTTGGCTGACGCGCTGGATGTACTTGCGGAGGGTCTCGTCAGGGTGCTAGCGCACGGCATGCAGGTCGTTGAGCGTGAGGGGGCGCTCGTGCATGCCCTTGAAGTTGGCGACGAGCTGCTTGAACAGCTCGGCCCACGAGGAGATCGACGCCTTAGGAAGGTTCATGAGCCAAGAGCGCGGCGCATCCTTGAGGGCCATGGGGAACCAGTTCGCCATGACCTTGTCGTCCCCGTTCGTTGCATCGATGCTCAGAGTGTAGAGCTGCAGAAAGTCCATGGGGTTGGGGGTGCCATCGTAATGAGCAGGCAGGTCCGGCTTGAACTTCGTGGGCCACACCACGCGGCGCAGCTCACGGGTGAAGGCGCGGCAACCCGCGATGCTGGAGGTGACGCCCCCAGCGAGGACGGCGCGGTTCTGGCGACCGGCAGCCACGACCTCCTGGATGGTGCGGTCCTGGCACTGGCACTGCTGCTTGAGGAGCACGCACACGTAGGGAGGCACGCGCATGATGATCTGGCAGCTCTCGTTGTCGAGGTCTGGTGAGGACACGTTGCGGGACGACTCCTGCGCCCGCGCGCCACTGTGGCGCCCGGCATCCCCGTTCGATGGAGGAGGCAGTGGAGGTGCGCCATGTGCCACTTCCCCGGCGCGTGGCGACAGAGGGTGGAGCGAGTGAGAGGCCGCAGGGGCGTCTCCGGCGGCATTGAGGAGCTCGGTGATGTGGCCAAGCCAGGCGTCGTAGCCGGCTTTGGTGGGGCGGTAGCGCAGGAGCTCGCGCGCCATGAGCAGCGCGGCCTACGGGCCCGACGGCTCGCAGCGGTCGAGTGAGGACGCGGTGGCGGTGTGGCCAGCCGCTTGCACGGACGGGTGCAGGGAAGAGGCATGCTGCTCCCTAGCAGCGGGGTCGGTGGCGGCACCGGCGCGGCGACGGCGGTTGTCGCGGGCAACCGGCTCCGTCTGGGCCACCCTGACCGCCCGGCGCTCTACACGCTCATGGCGAGCGTCGGCCATGGCGAGGCTGAGGCGGGGTAAGGAAACGGAAGCCGCCCCCTACCTGGCGCGCCAAATGTCGGAATCGGGGCTCCGGGGACCCTGGTTCGAACTCTGGGGCGTGCTCGTTTCTATTTGCTCTGCGGTGACCACGGCGATACTACGGCGGGAGCGCACGGAGCACAGGGCACGACAGGGGACACAGCAGCTACGTAGGTTCGGGCCACCTCGCGGTATAAAACCCTACTCCTGCTTTGTGTTTGGGATTATCGCGGGCAAGAAGGTTCTCGCGTACAATGTTGAAGACGAAGGAATCGGTCTCCCCTCTCTACGGTGGCAGCACTGCCCCTTTTATAGCCGCCTTGGTACTCTTCCCCCGAAAGCTTTGGCGGGAAGGGTTGCCACACACAACGGCAATTTGAAAGGGGACAGGCGCCCAGGCTTATCCTGACTAAACTTGGTCTTCGCCTGCAAAACTGGGCGTCTAAATTGGCCACCAGTGCAAATAAATGTGGCAGCAAAACAAGTCCAGAACTGAAACCACTTCAGAAGAGCTCAAGAAATGATACCCTGGGCACCCACCATGCTGGCAAGAAGCTTAGCAAGCTTATTAGCTTTCTCTTGTTTGGCGTTAAAATCCTCCAACTCTTGCTATTTCTCTAGAAAGTATGCATCTGAATTCTGCAGGGACTTCCTCAGTCCTTCGGCTTCTTGTCGCAGCACAGCTGATCATTGCCTTCCAACTTGTAGTTGAGACTCAAGAAGCCGAACTGATTCAGGCAGCGAGTTCGAAGAGGTTGTGCCAGCGGTAGTGGCCAGTAACTCGAACACTACATCAAGGCAAGACTTTGGGTTTGTCTCACTATCTTGAAGATAGTTTTTATCAGCTTTCTTGGAGACCAACAGGGTTGTCTCGCTATCTTGAACCTTGTCTGCATTACTTCCTTTACCGTTGCATAATGGGGTACTCTTCTCCAATATTCCGCCGGCATTCTAAAAGAGGAACAAGCAGACACATCACAGGTTTAGCATGTAGTATATGAAACTCATTTTGGTAAACCAGTTCATTAGTAATGTTGACAGGATAACAGCATGAAACAAACATATATTAATGTACTATGGTCACTGTATTGTCTATATCATCCTAGTTTATGTTGCCAAATCAAGATAGAGACGCAGTTCAAATCATATATGTTTAAGACAAAGCAGCATAGACTGAATATAAGTGTGGGAAACTAACAACACTAACAACACTTGTAATGTGCATGACATGAGAACATAGCTATTTATACAATTGAAACTGAAATCAACATAGAGCAAGAAGTTACAAATGCAAACCAGTTAAAGAAACAGGTTTAAAACATACCTGTTGTGACATTAGAGTTTCAATTGGATCCTTCAAATTTGAAATAGTTGGTATGAGTAAATACAGTGATGCAAGAGCAAAGGAGTATGCACGATAGCTGTGGAATCTGACCTGAGAACAGCTATTCTTCTGCTTGAGGCGTTGAGTTGGGGTTCGCAGTGCTGGTCCTCGTGCTTTGGGCACTGCAGTTGCCTTACTAACTGCTCGTGTTTGGGAGCTCTGTGGTGGAGATGGTGATGTGTCAAGTGGAACTGGGTTACTATCTGCTGGGGTTGGGGTTAGATGGGGTGTAGCTGGTTCTCTGTCCAACTGGGTTGGGGTACAATCTACGAGAGTCTGGGTTATGTGTGGTGGGGCTGGTTCTTGGGCAAGTACAACCGTGGTTCTATCTGCATCGACAGGTAGCACTGTCTTTTCTGAAGACTATGTTTTTACTCCCTTAGATACTTCCATCACCCCCTCCAATTCAAATGGCTGATAAACAAGAAAAGTAATTGAATGTACAGACATTGTATGATAGACAGCTGCAATGGATAGTGGGGAATAAAAGAGGGCATGAAATAATTCACATATATGTTGTCTAACCAAACAGGATAGCATGACACAATTTCACATATATGATGGCTAACTAAACATGATAGAATGACAAAATTTCACATATATGATGGCTAACTAAACAGGATAGAATGACATAATTCAGATATGATGTCTTTATTAAATAGGTTGGCATGCCATAATTCACATACATGCTGTCTATGGAAACATGATGGCATGATATAATTCATGGATAGAATGACATAATTCAAAATATGATGACTATGTAAACAGGATGACATGATATAACTACATGATGTCTTTATTAAATAGGTTGGCATGCCATAATTCACATACATGCTATCTATGTAAACATGATGGCATGATATAATTCACATATATGATTTATATACTAAGCAAGTAAGCAGATGGCAATCACATATATGATGTCTAAACTAAGCAGATGGCATTCAATATTGTGTATATGTTGACTAAACTAAGCAATGCAAAACAACATATGCATGATATGAGTAATATAACCCTGCCAAGTTTGAGCATACACCTCAGGGGGGAAATAGGACTGGTCATCTATCTCTGAATCCTCCTCTGAGGAGCTATCTGTAACCAGCAAGACATCTGCTTCAGCAGGTAGCATTGTCTGCTCAGAAGACCTTGTTTTCACTCCAGATTTTTCCATCACCGATTCAAATGGCTGATGCACAGGAAGAGTAGTTGAATAAACAAACATTGGCGACAAATGGAATACGTTATACAAAAAAAGGATGGCATGATATAATTCACACATATGATGCCTGGCTAAACAACATGGCATTGTATAATTCACATATATAATGCCTTGCAACAAGATGGCATTGCATAATTCATATTTATGGTAATTAGACACTAAACAGGTGGCATTCACACAAAGTATGTCTAAACTAAGCAAATGACATAACAATGCAAGACACCATATGCATGATATGAGCAATATAACCCTGCCAAGTTAGAGCATACACCTTGGGGGGAAATACGACTGGTAATCTGTCTCTGAATCCTCCTCTGAGGAGCTATCTATAACCGGCAAGATATGCGCTTCGTCAGATAGCACTGTCTGCTCAGAAGACCTTGTTTTCACTCCAGATTTTTCCATCACCGTGTCAAATGGCTGATGCACAGGAAGAGTAGTTGAATGTACTAACATTGTTGCAAATGCAATACATAATGAACAAAAAGGATGGCATGATATAATTCACCTATATGATGACTGGCTAAATAGGATGGAATTGCAAAATTCCAATATATGATGCCTGGCTAAACAAGATGGCATTGCATAATTCACATATATGATATAGAAACTAAACAGATGGCATTCACACAAAACATGTCTAAACTAAGCAAATGACATATATGATGTGTAAAGTAAGCAATGCAAGGCGCCATATGCATGATATGACCAACATCAGCATGCCAAGTGAGAGCAAAGACCTCGGGGGGTAAATAGGAGTGGTCTGCTCCCACTGAATCCCCCTCTGAACAGTTATCTTCCTCTTGATTACAATCTGGAATGGGGGGAAGGGGGGCTACCATTGCGGCCACCATGGAGCGACGTCTACGTGACATTATATTGCCACGCAAGGCTCTTCTCTTTTGCTCTACATGTTCAGTACCATTGTGTACAATAACTGACATGCATAGGAATAAAACATAGTGAGATTATGTAAGGAATGCATGTAGAAATCCAGAGTGATGGTAGCAACCAGTAGATAGACCCAAACCAATGATAGCAGGCAGATAATAGCTTCAGTTAAAAAATATAGGTAATGGCTCCTTTACAGCTTGTTTCCCACCCAACAAGAAACACATAGTTGACACCCGAGATTAAGCAGATAGTAGACAGAGATACTATTCGTTGCTGCCCCGATTTGTACCGCACAACCATTTAAAAACTCATGTTTGATTATTAGTTTGGACCTGACTCGGAGTCTAAGAGGTGAACAGGACGATAAAGTAGCAGGTAATATTAAGCGATGCATAACGTAAGCAGACACGAAAGAGTGCAACCTCTCTTGCGGACCCGTGTAGTCCTCAATGTCATCTCCTCAGTTGATGATGGTAATGCAGTGGTGGTGCCTGCCGGCAGCGGGGAAGAAGATCTGAGGCGGCGAAAGACGGTCTGGAGGGGGGATCTCTGCTGTGGTGGACGCTTCCATCTTTGGAGCAGCTCAGCTGGGGTAGACGATGGCACGGCAGGAGTGGGACAAACCACACAAAGTTTTCTTTAACACCTATCTGTATCAGAAGTATAATTATGTAAAGGCTCATTTGAATTGGATGATTCTAACAACGCGGGGATAGGAAATACACAGGAATAGGATAGGAATGCACGTGCAAAACAGAGCATTTGCTAACACAGGATCTCTGTCAATCTGGCTATTTGGTTCACATGAATTGGAAGATCACAGAAATGCGAAGAATCATGGTCATATTAAAGTCAAACCACATGAAAATGTACAGTTATAATGCGATTATGCTACTATCACTTAGTCTTGTTCTTCATGAATAGGAATTTCAAAAGGAGGGCCGAGTGGATATTTAAATTTCCACGGGTTTTCTTTGAAAGAGACACTAAAGGAAAAAAATCCTACAGTTTTCCCTTGCTCCATTCCTTTGAACCAAATGCATGAATAGTAGTACCATAGGAAACTTTCCAATTCCTATGTCTTTCCTTCACTTTTCCTTTCAACCAGTGGCCATTCTAGTAGGCAGGCTTGAACAGGCAAAAGCCTACACTCCAAAAATGTTTTTGTACTACTTCTACTACTTTGGACCCAGTCCAATGCCCTACTAGCTCAACTCCCAGGCCCATCTACACATGCACAGCTCCAACACGCAGAAATAAATAATGATGGCTTTCGAGAGAGTCCATCACGGATAGCTAACTTGCCTGGTACCTCACTGCTTGTCATATAGGAGAAACTATTCGTATTTCTCATTACTATGTGTGCTCAGTGGACAATATAAATTACATGTAGAGTAGAAAAGCGATGCGACAAGTGTACAACCTCTTTGGCGAAGCCATGTCGATCCCAGCATCATTGGGTTGGTCGCTGAGGATGCTGCTACTGATGTGGCTGTCGGAGGCGGGGAAGAAGATCTTAGGCCTCTGCAGATGGAGCTGAGGGTACTGCTCCGCTGTGATGGACGGTTTTGTCGTTGGACCAGCTCCGGTGAGGTGTACAACGGCGAGGCTAAAGCAGGACAAGAGAGACAATGTTAACCTGAAGTGGGATTCTAATAGCATCTCCAATAGATGATGTAAAATACATCACCAAAAAGTGCTAGATTTAAAAGACATCAGCCGCTCATCTCTGAACTTAACTGTCGAAACTGAATTTAACTGTCGAAACTAAATTTTACTGTCGAAACTGAAATGTACTCTCGAAACTGAACTTTGTTGTCGAAACTGAATTTTATGTCGGAACTGAACGCAGTAGTAGCAGAGAAGCAATGCACGAGTCGTTTTGGTCGCTCGAGCATTAGTGGCAGAGAAGCAGTGATCTAAATCGGCAGCCGCTCCAGCAGGGAACGTACTACCAGAGAGCGGTCGGGGCAGCTGGTCGTGCAGCAGTAGCAGCGCCCGGAGCATCACCGCGTGTGAGAGCCGTAGCAGCAGCAGGAGCGCGAGCGAGTGCTGGAGCTGCTACTCATGCAGCAGCAGTGCGAGCAAGAGTAGAGCAACAGTGCAAGCAAGTGCAAGAATAGAGCAACAGTGCGAGCAAGAGCAAGAGTAGAGCAGCAGCGCGAGCGAGAGCCGGAGCAGCAGCAGCACGGCCAGCGACAGCCGGAGCCGCAGCAGTAGTAGCTCCTGCTGATGTGGCCATCACCGCCGAGGGAGCAACGCCATGGCGGAGAAACGTCGTGGAGGAAGTGGCCGGTGACGCCACCGTCGATGGAGCCGCGCCATGGCGGCTCGGGATCGAGCAGCGGCAGCATCGTGATATCAAATAAAGGAGAAAATGCAGCGATTAGTGCAAAACCTCTTTGGTGGCGCCGACTAGGCCTCAGCTTCATCTGAGGAATCGGTGATCGTGTTGCGGTTCCAGTGGTGCAGGTGAAGACGGCGCTGTGGGAATGGAGGTGGCGCGATAGACGAGGCGAATGTCGGGGCAGCTCCTTGGAGGTGGAGGACGGGGTGGCTGAACCGGTGGGACGACGAGATCGACGACGGATCCTCATCCAGTGCGGTGGATGAGGGACGTCGAGCTGTTGCGGCGGACGATGTCGTCGGGGAAGAGGCTCCGGCTAGGCGGCGGGCGGGTGGCGGACGGAGGAGCGTGGGGTTTCGCGGGTTTTGGCGGCCTCGGTGTACGAATAGGGGGCGGAGGGCGTGGGAGGGGGAACCATGGCTAAGGTACACGCTTGTCCGAAATGTGGGGTAAGTTACGAAAGTACCCCTACCCGTTTGGACCATGGGACGTCGAGGCGGGATTTTCGGCTGAGGGATAGAAGGGGGGTTTCGCGTGTCGGGGCGGCGCGGCCGATTTCGGAGGAGGGGGGAGTTTTTGCGCGGGTTGAAATTTCGGGATAACAAGGCGCGGGTTAAAGGGGCGGTAGTTTTGCAGCACAAGAGACAAAGAGATAGCTTGAAATTTCGGGATAACAAGACGCGGCTTGAAATTTCGGGAGAACAAGCTTAACGTGTAAAAAAACAATTCGCACCACACAAGAGAGAGTCATGTCCCGTTTTACTATATGAATTACTAGAAATGCCATTCAAAAACAACAATGAACAACTTAAAAATTCGGGAGAACAAGCTTACCATGTACGGTACCATATCAATTCGTACTTCCCTCAACAACAACAAAAAACAATTTGTACCGTCTACCGTATGGACTAAAATTGAGGCCATTTTTCGTATTTCAATGGGATTGTTGTCAGGTTAGTTATACCATCATCTAAATATTATCTTCACAACACACGACATGAATATAGTACTAAATTCCCATTTAAATATGAACTACATGTACCATATGATCTCGAATTCAAATATGTGTATCCATTTTATGTTGAATTCAAATCGTAGTACATGTATGCTCTAGCTAGATGTTTGGAATCTAAACGATGTTTGATATGTATAATGTGTTTAATACACAACACACACACAACATTTAGATGTTAGCTGCCAAAGCCACCCATTATCTCCAATTTGAATAGTTTTGTCCATGCATGGATGAAATGTGGTCAAACGATGCCTACCAACGGTATATCAAATTCAAATCAATTTGGCCTTGTTCGATGTGTATATAGTATAGCATGCTCGATTCAAAACCACACCACATATCTCCATTATATCAGGCATGCATGGGTTTCAAATATCATGATCTCTTATTCAAATATTTGAATTCACTTTTATATTGATTATGATCTCACCAAGTCTTTTGCACCCACACAGTCATCTTCTCTTTATCGTTGTACCACTAACTTTCTCTCGTGCATGCATGCACACACACTCCCACTCCTCATTATCCATCGCACACACACACAGTATCTTTCTTCAGGTCTGTCTACCATGATCTCTCAAGCTAGGTATATCTCTCCATCGCCATCTCTTTCCCACACACACACACCGATCGATATACCCCTTCTAGCTAGCAGGTTTGTCTACCACACACACATGTACACACAGTCCCTTCCCCCTCTCACCATCCATCCCTCACGCCCCAGCGACGAGGCACGTAAGCCCACACATGCGCGCGCGCGCGAGCGTGCTCTCGCCCCATCATCTCTTATCATTGATCTCGCACTCGTACATTACCTCTAGTTAACTAGTAGGACTCTCTCACCCACCCACACACACACACACCTCCCCCTCTTCATCACTTCGGGCCTTCTTTAATTATCTCTCACATGCATGCGCACCGATCGATATTCCTCTCTGTATATATATAGAAAGGTCTTTCCTTGTTTTCCACACAAAGCGATCGATCTATATCTAGTCAGGTCTCGCTCTTTTTCCCACGTACACATAGATCAATTTACCTCTCTAGATAGGACTGCCTAGCTACCACACACACATTTGTCTATCCATCGTCTCACCTCTCATCATCCATGCTTTCTGCTTCATCTCTCAGACGCGCGCAACCGTGCACATTCTCGCCCCCTCTCTTAAAATATCGATCTCGCACTTGTACACTCCTTCCGAGTCTTCGTCCAGTTGGCCTCTCGCACCATCTCCCAACACCCCCTCTCCCAGTGCTTGTAGGCTCGTAGAGTTCTTCCCTCCATCTGTCTCTATCGATATATCGCGCAGACGACCCCTCCCCTCCCTTCTCGTATATCACACGCATGCACATACATATATGTATAATATAGGCCTCTCTTTCACACAAATTGCATCATTGACACATACTCCATCTATATTTCCCTCCCCCCTCCCCCACCCACACACAAATTCACGAATCTCCCATGATTTCTTGCACACAACATCTCTCTCTCTCTCAGACAAATGGACTATGTGTACAAAAGAGAAGAGGTGCACGCACGCACTCGTTCCCACATACAAACGCGCGGGTACACGGTGGGGCACATTTGTATAAGAAATGTGCGTGTGTAGAAAGGCTTTAGATGATGTGGCACTAGTACTTCCAGTATGTGCAAAAGCACGTAAGTTAGAATTCCAATGGCACGCTACAAAATGTCTCTCTTTTTTTAGTCAATATATTATGATTAAAATGATGTGGGTGCACCCATGAGGCCACGTGGCACATGGGGGAGGGGTTGTTGCGAGCTTCTTCGGTGGATTGATCACAGTGACGTGCTGCTGGTTCCAGAAGAATGGTGTAGACACAACAGGGTACACACGTGAACGATTGAATTCAAAGCTGATTATATAGAAAATATATTCGCAAAAAAATAGTATATAGAAAATAGCCAGCAGCGGGCTCCTCGCTATCGCTACGAGAGGTTGGCGGGCATCCGGCTCGGCCACGTACACATCCAAGAACACGGGCCCACGTACGCCTCCGACAAGCGTCGTAGTACTGCCCACCGCTTTGACTTTTGCAGTGCCGGGTCCATCCCATTGTAAAAAAAAACTACCACGCCTCCCGCGCGGCAAAAACGCTGCCCTACCCTTTCTTAATCAGGATTTGTATCGACCAATCTCGTCAAGGAGTAGGCGGTAAACTTACAGCCTGTCGGCTTCGCGTCGCACCAACACACGGTCGGTCCGGCCCGCTGCTCACCGAAGGGACGCGCATCGACTTGGTACATCACTCACATGTGCGACCGCATGTGAGCAAACCGACAGTCCAAGCTCCCCGCATACCGCCAAAAGCCTGGCCTATCGGGATTTCTAGCAAACCGGCAGTTGCGAACGATCGTGTGGCAGTTTCATGTGCAGGGGAGGGGCGTGGTGTGTTAGTAAAAAGAAATGCCAGGAGCCAACTGGCTTGGACGGGATAGCCGAAATGGGGTCCTGTTCATCGACTCGGGATCTGGCGTACCGCAAAACAAAGGAAACGGCCTTCTGTTCGACCGCCTACGGTCGACACGGGGTCCTGTTCATCGGCTGGGGGTCTGGCGTACCGCAAAATGGAGGAAACGGAGTTCTGTTCGAGCGCCTACGGTCAAAACGGGGTCCTGTTGATCGAGAGGGCTCTGGCGTACCGCAAAACGGAGGAAACGGACTTCTCCCCAACTGCCTACTGTCAAAACGGGGGGTCCTGTTCATCGGGAGGGGTGTGGCGTACCGCAAAATGGGACTCCACGGGCTACTGTTCATCCACGGTTGACCTCCTCCAGCCTCCACCAACTACTGTTCATCCAACGTCGACTTCCTCCAGCCTCCACCGGCTACTGTTCATCCAGCCTCCACTGGGTCCTGTTCATCCACCCCCAACCGGCTGGGGTGTGGGGGCCTCCTCGGGGTCCTGTTCATCCAAGCGCCAACCAGCTTCACACGGCCAGGGTACTGTTCATCCACAGCCAACCCACCGGCTGGGGTGGGGCGTACGAGCGGGTGGCAGCAACGGGAACTGTTCATCCACAGCCAGCCAACCGGCTCGATCGATGCGTCTCAACTCGTGTCTACGTGTATCATGCGCGCGGCAGCAACGGACACTATTCATCAAGAGGCAACCCAACACCGGCTGGCTACGTCTCGCACGGGGGCTCGGTCGGCTTTAGTAAGCAGTGAGAAGGATCGATCGGGTGCAGTTAGTAGCGAAGGGATCGCTCGAGTTCAGTTAGCAGCGAAGGGATCACTCAGGTTCAGTTAGCAGCGAAGGGATCGCTCGGCTTCAGTACACAGTGGGATCGATCGCTCGGGTTCAGTACGTGTAGTAGTGTAAAGGATCGATCAATCGCTCGGGTTCAGTAAGTGAACTCGTCGCTCGGGTTCAGTTAGCGAATGCCTCGCACACGTGCGCACGTACGAGAGAAACGCGCAAACCACACTGCATCGCTCGGCCCCGACCACCCACCGTAACCGGGAACTCCCCGAAATTTTCCTCGCCCTCACTTCTACCATGATTTTTTACGTCATGGACGGCCCAAAGAATGTCATGCGGGTGCGTCTCCGGCCCGCCCAGGACGAAAAGCCCATTTTCTGTCATAATTTTTTGTCATAGAAGTAGGAGCCCACAACATCTATGATGATACATGTTTTTGTCACAATTATTGTCATAGAAGTGTCATAACCAAGACAGAATTTTTTTTTTGTTCGGGCCATAATATCACGAATGTGTCTTTTGTTTTGTAGTGGATCCGCCGAGTTGATGCAAGACTTTCTCAATTTTTTATCTTCCATTATAAACCCCTACCATCATTCTCTATGCCATCCAAAGTGCTAAGTCCATGGCACATGCTCAGGTATTGAGTGGAGTTGAAAACACTGAAACCAAAAAAAGTATGATACAATTGCTTGGTTTGGTACCAGGGTGTTCATGATTTATACTTTGTGCTAGGAAGACCAAGTTATGCCATGCTTACATGATTTAATGAGTAGGAATAACATTCTTTAGCATTGTTATTTTGAAAAGTAATGATTATTTTCTAGTATTCTTTTATATTACCATTTCGATATCTACTAAGTCATCGCTTCTCAGCATTCATACCCAAAAGAATTACATGATTAAGACATGTTAGGTAGCATTCAACACCAAAAATTCTATTTTTATCATTTACCCACTTGAGGACGAGCAGGAAATAAGCTTGGGGATGCTGATACGTCTCCAACGTATCTATAATTTTTATTATTTAATGCTATTACATTATCAATCTTGTATGCTTTATATACCATTTTATATCATTTTTGGGAACTAACCTATTAACTCAGTGCCTAGTGTCAGTTGTTGTTTTCTGCTTGTTTTTGGTTTTACAGAAAATCCTTACCAAACGAAGTCCAAACACGATGAAACTTTTTGACGATTTTTTCTGGACCAAAAGAGACCCTAGAAGCTTCGGGGGGACACCAGGCGACAAACAACGAGACGACAAGGTAGGGGGCGTGCCTTGGGGGGGTAGGCGTGCCCTGCCCCTTGTGTGCCCCCTGCTGCTCCGATTACCCTAATTCCTGGCCTATAAATTCTCAAATATTCAGAAACACCCGAGGGAGGTCCCAAAACAATTCTTCCTCTGCCGCAAGCCTCTGTTCTCACGCGATCCCATCTGGAGGCCTTTTCCGGTACTCTGTCGGAGGGGGAATCCATTACAGAGGCCATCTTCATCAACCTTGCTGCCTCCATGACGATGTGTGAGTAGTTCCCACAGGACCTATAAGTCCATAGCAGTAGCTTGATGGCTCTTTCTCTCTCTCTCTCTCTCTCTCTCTCTCTCTCTCTCTCTCTTTTGATCTTTAATACAATGATCTCAATTGAGATCAATCCGATGCAAACTTTTGCGGTGTGTTTGCTGGGATCCGATGAATTGTGGGTTTATGATCAGATTATTCATTGAAAGTAATTGAGTCTTTTCTGAGATTTATTATGTGTGATTTTATAGTCTTGTATTTCTCTCTGATCTATCCATCTTCTTCGGCCAATTAGATTGATTTATCTTCAGTGGGAGAGGTGCTTGGTAGTAGGTTCAATCTTGCGGTGACCTTACTCAGTGACACAGGAGGAGTAGCAAGGTACGTATTGTATTGTTGCTACTAAGGGTAAAATGACGGGGTTTGAACATATTATTTGGTCTTAGTTTGTCCACATTATGTCATCATGCTCCAAGCATTACTCTGTTTGTGTAGGATCAAAAGTAGGTCTAGAGGGGGGTGATTACACTACTTGACCAAATAAAAACTTATCCTTTTCCCAATTTTAGTTGTAGGCAAGTTTTAGCGATTCTACCAAGTCAAACAACACCCTACACATGCAAGTCTAAGAGTTGTGCAGCGGAAAATAAAGACTTGCATATGAACGTAAAGGAGGGATCGGAGAAATCAAACGCAATGAAGACACGGTGGTTTTTGGCGTGGTTCCGATAGGTGGTGCTATCGTACATCCACGTTGATGGAGACTTCAACCCACGGAGGGTAATGGCTGCGTGAGTCCACGGAGGGCTCCTCCCACGAAGGGTCCACGAAGAAGCAACCTTGTCTATTCCACCATGGCTTACGTCCACGAAGGACTAGCCTCACTCGGGATAGATCTTCATGAAGTAGGCGATCTCCTTGCCCTTACACACTCCTTGGTTCAAGTCCACATGATCTTGGAGGCTCCCAAGTGGCACCTAACCAATCTAGCAGACACCACTCTCCAAAAGGTAATAGATGTGTTGTTGATGATGAACTCCTTGCTCTTGTACTTCAAAGCATAGTCTCCCCAACACTCAATCACTCTCTCACAGATTTGGTTATGGTAGGAGAAGGATTTGAGTGGAAAGCAACTTGAGGAAGGCTAGAAATCAAGGTTCAAATGATTGGAATGAAGTGGCTTGATCTCAACACATGAGTAGGTTGTTCTCTCTTAGAAAATGAATGGTGGAAGTTGTGTTTTGTTCTGATGGCTCTCTCTTGAAGAGAGTGGGGGTGGAGGGGTATATATAGGCTTCACCCAAATATCCAACTGTTACAACCTTTTGACCCAACTCGGTGACACCGAAGCAAATTCTCGGTGAGACCGACCTGTGTAAAAGATTCGAACGTTGGACATCTTGGTGAGACCGATCATAACAACTCGGAGCGACCGAAGTGCAATGGCTAGGGAAAAACCTCATCTCGGTAATTCCGATCGTTTCAACTCGGTAATTCTGAAGTGAAGCGATTGCATTACAGAAACTTGGCCATGCCATCTCGGTGGGACCGAGATCCATATCGGTAGGACCGAAGTGTCAGGGTTTGGCTTATGGTTCTGTCTGAAGTAACTAGATGAGTCCGGATAGAAGTGGATCGGTGGGACCGAGTTGGCTTTTTAGGGTTTGGACAGATAGGATTTGGAGAATGTGGTTGAGGGTTTTGGAGCAATATCTTCAAGCACTTGAGCAACAAACTCATCATCAAAACCTCAGCCCCTTTTAATAGTATTGGCTTTCCTATAGGACTCAATGTGGTCTTGGATCACTTAACCAAAAATGTAGAGTCTTGAAGCTTTTGCCAATCCATGTCCTTAGCATTTTAAGGGGTCCACAATCACTAGTCCTTGCCATGCCAACATTGAACTTCCTAAAATCTTATCTTGAGTAGGCATTAGTTCAATGACTTATATGTTGTTATTAATTACGAAAACCACCCAGGGATTAGTTTTACTTTCAATCTCTCCCTTTTTGGTAATTGATGACAACATATAGATCAAAGCTTCGACAATGGATATAACCAATGAATAATATCATCGCTTTGCGAAGTATGTGATAAGCCAGAGATGCCCCTAAATTTGTGCATTATTAAAAATTTGTGTTTGAATGCAAATGCACAATCGATTAGGATCATGGGTCACTCTTCCATGTCACATACATCTTGGTGGAGCACTCAAAATGATATGATTGCAATGTAACAAGCACTCATCACCTAGCAAACAAGTGAATGATCATACAAAGAGCATATGGATAGATATTTAAGCATTCATAGCAATGAAGTACGTATGATCAAGCACAAAGTAACGTAGTCTCATACAAGCATCAAGCAAAAGTATCACGAAGTAGCACGAAACTCAAAGAAATCAAACGAGAAAAAGCAAAAGAACTCTCTCTCTCTCTCTCTCTCTCTCTCTCTCTCTCAAAGCCCTAATGATCTATACTAATTCTCCACCTTTGGCAACAAGTACCAAAAAGATCGAAATAGTAAAGAGCTAAACGTCGCTCTAGGCTCGATCTCCGGCGGCTCCCGATGAAGAAGTCCTCTGCATTGGTGGAGTGGAGAGAAGCACATCTGCAAATGCCTCGGATGATGTCTGCTGGACTGGTGGGGTGGAGACAACTGAAGGAGCTGGAGCAGCAGCTGAGGGAGCAGCAGCAGGAGCAGAGACTGTGGCTCTGGTGTCTATGATTGACACGGCTGCTGACCTGGGCATCTTCTGGAACTAAGTAGTTGTAGGAAGAACTGTGCCCTGGTGCTCATCATCACTGCTAGTGGCTATCCTTGCTTCATCCACTTCCTTCTTCAGACTTTCTACTATGGTTTGCACCTCAGTGACCTTAACATCCAGGTCATGGAACTTCGTCTCTATGATCCTCTCGAAGCTCTCTTGGTTTTTCATGTGGTTGGCTAGACTCCGCTCAATCCTCTGAGTAGCATAGAGAAGATATAGGATCTGATCAGCCTTAATCTTCAGAACTGGAGCGGTGGAAGAGCTAGGACCAGCACTCGTGGCAGCTTCTGCCTTTGCCTGAGTTGTGGCTGAGGTAGGATGATTCTCATCCATAGTCACTGCGCAATCCTCTAGCTCTGGCTGAAGTGGCAAGTGCTCATGATCAAGCAAGTAGACTTTGCTACCAACTTTGGAGTTGATAAGCATCTGAATGTGTGGAGCAAAGCCACATGAGCACTTCTGATCTGCAGTAGTCCTCTTGATTGTCTCAACAATCAAATCCATCTCTGAATCATGTGAATCCATCCACCAAATGCAGCAAGTTGATTGAATGTCCTCTAATCATCTTATCATCACCTGACTTGGGCATCAGAGTATGCCTCAGAATAGAGTTTATGGTAGCAAGTCCTCGTAGGAGATGATAGATAGATCCAAGCTTGTGAGACTCCTTGTACTTCTCAGGAATTTTTCCATACATGTCCTTCATAGTGTTGTGGTCCATCTTGCCATTGGCATAAACATCAACATCTTTCTCTTCAGCTTCTGGCACATTCAGCAGTTGTGCCCACTCAGCAATACTTGACTAGAATCTAGAGCGCTCAGTCATCCAAACAATCCTCCCATCGGGGTAAAAGTGTGCAATGGAGTAAAACTGCATGATGAGCTCATCTGTCCATGCTGTCAACTTTGTTCCTATGAACTCATCTATGACAATTGTCTTGAAGTTCTCATGCACATTAGGAAAGTTATCCTCATTTGCATTTATGAATTTCCAATCAACCCATCTCATGTCACTCACCATGGGCTTCTTGTCAAGCAATACTGTCTCATAGAAGTCCTGCTGTTCCTTGGTGTGGAAATGATAGTCAACAGCATCCTCCTCCTGACTGGGTAGGGGTCTGACTCTCTCCATTTCCTCAGCCCCTTGTCTTTCCTTTCCTTCATGTTCTCAGCCTCTGGATGTGAATCATCATGCTCTAGCAATCTTGGTCTGAGCTTCTTAAGCACTGTGGCTTCATCATCATCATCTCTGTCAGGCACTGGGGCCTTATTCTTCTCAGCAGTAGGAATGTTCCTGATAGTCTTCTTGGGCTTGGCAGTAGTAGCAGCCTTGGACTTGGAGTTTGTGGCTGTCTTCTTAGGCATAGCATCAGCCATAAACTTCTGTTGCTTGGGAGGTGGCTCATCAGCAAATGGTTCATCCTCCCTTCTCATAGATGTGGGCTTGAACACCACATGGGAAGTCTGCTTCCTCTCTCTTTTCTTCCCAGCCACCTTGGGCATAGACTTGCTTTGACCTTGCACTGAGCTGCCTGGGTTATCTTGAGTGGAGGGGATGCCTCTCTTGGCAGCAGTGGACTGAGATATCTTCCTTGTCACACCTCTCTCTTTTTGAGTATTTGCATACTCTTTCTGAACAGTAGCCCTCTTCTTAGAGGTAACCTCCTCTGGCTGAAAATCTTCATCATCTTCATCAGAATTTTTCTTCTTCCTTACCCTAGTTGCAGCCGGGGGCAAGCCATGAGAGCTAGGTGTGCCTGGATCTTCAAAGCTCTGCTTAGGACTTGTACCTGCTTCCAAGTCAACACTTGGCTCAACTGACATATTCTGACTGTCTTCTGAGTCTGACATGCTAAAACTGACCCTGTGAAGTAGAATAGGTAGAGTGGAATGGATGAGCATCACAAAGCACAACTAATTTTCAAAAGATTTGAGCTAAAACTTCAATTTTAGGTTTTCACAGAGAGCATTTTGGAATTACCGATTTGAAATTTTCGGAAGCACCGAGGCAGCAACTGAAACTAGGTTTCATGGTCGGTCAGACCGAAGTGAAACTTAGTTTCACCGAAGCGCACATGGTACTGTAGAAAGACTAACTCAGTCTCACCGATTAGTTCATTTCGGTTTCACCGAGATGTAGTGAGTGCAATGGCAGAAGCCAAATCGGTGACTCCAAGTTGGTTCAATTCGGTCGCTCCGAGATGAGTTCTGCGGAACCCTAAACCTAAGCTCGAAACTAATTCTATGAATTTGTTGCTGGATAGGAAATCTCATACAGTGGCAATGCTGCGGGTGCAAAACTCTAGTGCATTGAATCGGATTTAGAAGCACTAGGGGATCGAATCTCACCCTAACTTGGTGGAGATCCTCTACGGCGGCAACGGCGGTGGAGAATTCCGTTGACGGCGATGGAATCCGGCGGCGAGGGCGCGCTGGAGACGACGAAGACGATCTGTAGACCGGGGTGACAGCAGCAAAGGGGTCCGAGGGTGCGACATTTGAAGTAATTTTCAACGTGCAGTCCACGGCGATATATATACCCTTTAGCTGTCGGTAGTACCGAACGAAACGACTCGGTTTCACTGAAGTGCATAACTGCCAGTAACAGAGTGCATCGGTGACTCCGAGATTTTCAGATCGGTCTTACCGAGATGAAAAATACAGATCAGTCTAAATGCAATTGGTGAGACCGAATTGGAGTGGGTTGGTCTAACCAAAATGAACTTAGAGTGTTTTGGAAGTCAGCCCTAATCAGATCGGTGACTCTGAGTGCTCCTCACTTGGAGGGTCCGAAAGGAACTTGTTCAAGTTTTGTGATATAGCAAGAAGGAATTTAGACAAGTTGAGATAGATAGCTAGAGAAGGTACTTAGGCATTCTTGTACATCCACTTGGCCAAAAATCCAAATCAACCAAAACAACAAATGGATGTCCTCGAATGAAGAAAAATGCATTGCAACATGCTCACACAATAAGATAGCAAATGAAATATGTGACAAACATGCACAACCAATTCTAGCACCTGTCACACAATGGTCGATGACATAGTCATCTATATATGAGTATACTTAGGAGCCAAATTAGAACATTTGATCATAGGTCATACTCATCGTTTAAGCACAAGTGGGGTTGCCACTTTTACATAAAAGCATTAATGTGTTCACACCATTAGAGTTGCTTTAGCTCAATTCTTAGAGCAAAGCTCCCGCTAGATGTGATTTCCCCCTCCCCCCAAAGAGGGATGAACTAACCGTGGGTTTTTTCGATGATGACTTCACATAGATGTTGTAGATGTGGATGCTCAATGTTGATGTTGACCATCAAGGGTTGGGAGCAATACTTTAAATTAAGCACTTTCAATACCTACATGGGTTAGTCCCACAAGGAACAAACAACAAGGATATCCATAGACATAGAGTGAAATGCACAAGTAATGATGTCCATGAATGCATTGAATACCTTGTCCCTTGACTTACCAACAAGAGGGTTTCTGACTCCATGAACTAGTGCAAGATGTTGAAGTTGGTTGCACAAGTTCTTGCCATGAATGAATGTGAGTGAAGTTTGTTGGCAGAGTCACCCTCAGAACTCTCTAGTTCTTCTTCTTTAGGACCCACATCAACTCGAGGGTAATCCTTGGAGTTGTAGTTGTACTTGAAGAAGTGGAACTTGACGTAGTCTTGGGAACCCACTTGACCAAGGCTTGAGGTGGTTCTTCAAATGAGTCAATTTCTTCTTGAAGCTTGTCCTTGCCTTTTAGCTTGTGGTCTTGTGGTGAAAGATCATCTTGAGCTTATGTTCCCTTAAAAGAAGTAGGATCATACTTCTCTTGTTGAGGAACAAACTTCATCTTGGGGTATTGATCTTCTTTCCACTCAACTCCATTGGCATTGAACTTTCGTTCAAAACCAACACCTTGGTTCTTCTAGTGCCTTCCTTGCTTGTGTACAATTTCCTCAAATTGCTTACTCCCAGCAAGGCTCTTGTAGACACCCTTTTCTATAATTCCTTTAAATAAATAATTTTCTTGCTCAAGTGTAACTTGGCTAAGAGAATCATTAGTGGAATCAATAGAACTACTAGAAGTAATAGCATTGGATTTAACATTGTTATTGTTACTACTAGAGGTAGAACCCTTTTTACCCTTGTTACTAGTTTGCTTAGATTTAACTTGTGGCATAAAAGTAGGCAAGAGGAGATTTTTGGCAATGTAAGAGGAACCCTTCTTTCGAAGATCGTCATTGATAGCTTTTAGAAACTCATGCTCTTGCTCTAAATTTAGCTTCTTGAAGCGTAGCTTCTCATGAGTTCTTAGGAGCTCTCTATGATCTTCTTGAGTTGTTTCATGAGCTAACTTAAGAGTGTTTAGTTCTTTAGTTAGAAACTCAATCTTCCTCATAGCATTGTTATTCGCTTCATCTTGACTATCATGATTACTAGCAAGTTCATTATAGCTCACATCACTAGATTTATCAACAAGCAAAACATCATCATGAAGTAAATCATCCTCATCACGATTGAAGTCAAGGTATTTGGGGTGTGATACCTTGGGGCCTTTTGCCATGAAGCATCTTCCAATTCCTTCATTTGGTGAATCAAATAGGTCATAGGAGTTGGAGGATACGAGAGCAAGTCTGGCAACACCTTCATCTTGACTATAGTCGGAGTCGGAGTGATAACTTCTCTCGGATTGGTTGTCGGAGTCGGAGCCAGAAACCCATTCACCAACATGAGCTTGATGTCTTCTTCTAGAGTAGCTCTTGGATGACTTGTCCTTCCTTTCCGAATCCTTGCTTCTCTGAGACAGTCTTCGTTCATAACGATCATCTCTACTCCTTCTCTCTCTATGAGGTGATTCATCTTTTCTATTATTTCCTCTTGGTGATTCATCTCTTTTCTTTTGAGGTGTCGTACACTCATTGGAGTAGTGTCCGGGTCTTCCACAATTGTAGCAATTACGGTCATGACTTGATGATCTTTGCTCATAGTGTCTTAAGTTGGAGCTTCTCTCTTTGCTTCTATTCTTGTCGAACTTGTTGAATCTCTTCACCATTAAGCTTATCTCTTCATTGGATACAATCTTGTCACTTGATGTAGTGGGAGCATCGCTTGAGGCTTTGTAAGCACCACTTGACTTGTTGTGTAGCTCTTCTTTGTCCTTGAGTGACATCTCGTGAGCAACAATCCTTCCAATGACTTCCGTGGGCTTGAGATCTTGGTAATTGGGCATCATTTGGATCAATGTGCACACGGTATCATATTTTCCATCCAAGGCTCTAAGGATCTTCTGGATGATGAATTTGTCGATCATCTCTTCACTTCCTAAGACGGCAATCTCATTTGTGATGAGAGCGAGCCTAGAGTACATTTCGGCGACTCCTTCACCATCCTTTATCTTGAACTTCTCAAGTTGACTTTGGAGCACATCCAACTTGGATTCCTTGACGGACTCGGTACCCTCATGCATATCCACCAAAGTATCCCAAATTTACTTTGCATTCTCGAGGTGGCTAATCTTTTTGAACTCCTCGGGGCACAAACCATTGAAGAGAATGGCACATGCTTGAGCATTGTATTGCAACATCTTCAATTCTTCCGCGGTTGCTTCAAGATCCGGTTCTTTTTCATCCTCAAAGAATTCACCTTGCAAGCCAACACGAACAATAGCCCAAATGGTGGGGTTATGACCAAGAATATGCATTTTCATCTTATGCTTCCAACTAGCAAAGTTTGTACCATCAACATATGGACCTCTATGGTGATAATTACCCTCACTAGACGCCATACTCTCCTAGGTTGTGAAACCAATGCAATGGAGACCAAAGCTCTGATACCACTTGTAGGATCGAAAGTATGTCTAAACGGGGATGATTAGACTACTTGACCAAATAAAAACTTATCCGTTTCCCAATTTTAGTTGTAGGCAAGTTTTAGCGATTCTACCAAGTCAAACAACACCCTACACATGCAAGTCTAAGAGTTGTGCAGCGGAAAATAAAGACATTGCATATGAACATAAAGGAGGGATCGGAGAAATCAAACGCACTGAAGACAAATTGGTTTTTGGCGTGGTTCTGATAGGTGGTGCTATCGTACGTCCATGTTGATGGAGACTTCAACCCACGGAGGGTAACGGCTGCGCGAGTCTACGAAGGGCTCCACCCACGAAGAAGCAACCTTGTCTATTCCACCATGGCTTACGTCCACGAAGGACTAGCCTCACTCGGGGTAGATCTTCACGAAGTAGGCGATCTCCTTGCCCTTAAAAACTCCTTGGTTCAACTCCACATGATCTTGGAGGCTCCCAAGTGACACCTAACCAATCTAGGAGACACCACTCTCCAAAAGGTAATAGATGTGTTGTTGATGATGAACTCCTTGCTCTTGTGCTTCAAAAGATAGTCTCCCCAACACTCAATCACTCTCTCATAGATTTGGCTATGGTAGGAGAAGCATTTGAGTGGAAAGCAACTTGGGGAAGGCTAGAAATCAAGGTTCAAATGATTGGAATGAAGTGGCTTGATCTCAACACATGAGTAGGTGCTTCTCTCTCAGAAAATGAATGGTGGAAGTTGTGTTTCGTTCTGATGGCTCTCTCTTGAAGAGAGTGGGGTGGAGGGGTATATATAGACTTCACCCAAAGATCCAACCGTTACAACCTTTTGACCCAACTCGGTGACACCGAAGAAAATTCTCGGTGAGACCGACCTGTGTAAAAGATTCAAACGTTGGACATCTCGGTGAGACGGATCATAACAACTCGGAGCGACCGAAGTGCAATGGCTAGGGCAGAACCTCATCTCGGTAATTCCAAAGTGAAGCAATTGCATTACAGAATATTGGTCATTCCATCTCGGTGGGATTGAGATCCATATTGGTAGGACCGAAGTGTTAGGGTTTGGCTTATGGATCTGTCTGAAGTAACTTGGTGAGTCCGGATAGAAGTGGATCAGTGGGACCGAGTTGGTTTTTTAGGGTTTGGACAGATAGGATTTGGAGAATGTGGTTGAGGGTTTTCGAGCAATATCTTCAAGCACTTGAGCAACAAACTCATCATCAAAACCTCATCCCCTTTTAATAGTATTGGCTTTCCTATAGGACTCAATGTGATCTTGGATCACTTAACCAAAAATGTAGAGTCTTGAAGCTTTTGCCAATCCATGTCATTAGCATTTTGAGGGGTCCACAGTCACTAATTCTTGCCATGCCAACATTGAACTTCCTGAAATCTTATCTTGAGTAGGCATTAGTTCAATAATTTATATGTTGTTGTTAATTACCAAAACCACCCGGGGATTAGTTGCACTTTCAGTTTGTTATGAACTTAATACCTTAAGATGCATGCTGGATAGCGGTCGAGGGGTGGAGTAATAGTAGTAGATGCAGATGGATGTCAGTCTACTTGTCTCGGACGTAATGCCTATATATTGATCATGCCATTAATAACGTCATAACTATGCGTTTTTCTATCAATTGCCAAACAGTAATTTGTTTACCCACCATTGCTATGCTCATGAGAGAGATGCCTCTAGTGAACGCTATGGCCCCGGGTCCATTCACTTTATATTTACTAAAACCCTAAATTCCTTGTTGCAATTTATGTACTTTTATTTTCTTTTGCAATTTATCTATCTATCACTATCAGAATTAATCCTTACAATTAACGAGTACAAGGGGATTGACAACCCTCTTGCCCGCGTTGGGTGAAAGTATTTGTTGTGTGTGTGTGCAGGCACTGTTGACGTTTGTTTGCGTGAGTCTCCTAATGGTTAGATAAACCTTGGTTCTTAACTGAGGGAAATACTATCTGCTACTATACTACATCACCCGTCCTCTTTGGGGAAATTCCAATGCCTATGACAAGTAGCAAGCGCTCCTGCACCCGTCGTGCCCCCCTCGGGGGCATGGGATGCCATCGTCGACCGCTTCCTCGCAGCGCCGTGAGTCGTCGTCCCCCCGCACCCCGCCCGTCGATCGCACGATGACCGGCTCTTTGATTTGGAAGTCCAGAATATTCTGGGCTGGCTTGAAGGTTTGAACAATGACGTCCCGGAGGACGACAACGCCGGCGCAGGACACCGCCGTCGTCGCAATTAGTTTTTTTTAATATTGTATATTGATTGTATGAATCTAAAGTCATAGTGTGACTGAATGAAATCTATGGTTTGATCAACTGAGTGTTTTTCTCTGAATGTACAGACTTATCAAAGTAAATAAAAAACATCAATGTTTTTCTCTGAATAAAACACTCATCGCAAATGTTTCAGATTGATGTCTGTTCCAAATAGTATTCATCACATATGCAAAGCGAGAGCTATGGCTCCTTCGCCAGTAAGCCCAGAGAAAATTTGGCGTGAAGGATTTGTGCATTGCACGCAGTTTGCCGCCAACATACTTATCATCGCAAATGATTTTGTATGATGACCCACCACACCAGCTGCCATCGGGCAGCGGTGGCGGAGCGTGCGGTGGGTGGTGTGCGGACACCCAACAGGGCTGCCACGCGCACTACACGCAGTCGGGACTGCGCCGTCGCCGCGATGCAGCCTCCCAGCTGGAGGTGTCCTCTGGCGGAGTTGTTGAGTGACGATGATGCACCAGTGTCATTGGCGATTGGGGGAGAAGCAGACAAGATAAGCTACGGGGAGGGAGGGGAGAATGCGATGCGAAGTCATCGACCATGAGGGTTTATATAGCAGGCCGGTAAGCATTGGGGTTTTGGAGGATTTCGCCGAGCCGGGCGGGAAGCTTGCGCGGTTGCCTGGGAATGGGCTTACCGACGATTCATTGGTGCATCTTCAACCTGACGCGTGGCCAAACGAAATGCCTGTGCGGTGCTCAAGCTTGCACGCGAATCCTCCGGCGGCAACGCGATGACAAGACGTGCGAGAGGAGGACGAAATGACATGTACACATACGATTAATAATAAAAAAACATTTGTGATTTAATTACCTAGCAAGTGGCCGTTCTCTACGCAGCGTCGCGAACGATTATTCGCCCACGGTGTAATCTGAAACGCGACATCGTTTCCCAGGACGCCGCCGGCCGGCTTGTAGACGGCCATTCCCTGCGTGTTCAACTGCTCTATGCGTGTGGTTGCTCATGGTTGAGGCGGGTGATAACCCACAAGTATAGGGGATCGCAACAGTTTTCGCGGGTAGTATTTCACCCAGATTTATTGATTCGACACAAGGAGAGCCAAAGAATACTTGCAAGTATTAGCAGTTGAGTTGTCAATTCAACCACACCTGGAGAACTAAATATCTGTAGCAAAGTGTTTAGTAGCACAGTAGTATGATAGTTTCAAGAGCAATAGTAACAGTAACAGTAGCAGTTTTGTAGTGATTGTAACAACAGCAGCAACGAAAGTAACTTAGCAAAGATCAATATGCAAAAAACATAGGCATTGGATCAGTGATGGATAATTATGTTGGATGACATTCATCATGTAACAGTCACAACCTAGGGCGATACACAATAGCTCCAATTCATCAATGTAATGCAGGCATGTATTCCGTATATAGTCATACGTTCTTATAGTAAGAACTTGCATGCCATCTTTTGTCCTACCCTCCCGTGGCTGCGGGGTCCTTAAGGAAACTAAGGGATATTAAGAGAACCAGAACAAAGCATTAGCACATAGTGAATACATGAACTCCTCAAACTATGGCAATCACCGGAAAGAATCCCAATTATTGTCACCTTGGGGTATGCGGATCATGACATGTAACAGGTGCATATAACTTGCAAGATAGGATCAAGAACTCAAATATATTCATGAAAATATAGAGGGTTCAGATCTGAAATCATGGCACTCAGGCCCTAGTGACAAGCATTAAGCATAGCAAAGTCATAGCAACATCAATCTCAGAACATAGTGGATACTAGGAATCAAAGCCCTAACAAATTGACTCGATTACATGGTAAATCTCATCCAACCCATCACCGTCCAGCAAGCCTACGAAGAAATTACTCACACACGGCGGTGAGCATCATGAAATTGGTGATGGAGAATGGTTGATGATGACGACGGCGTCGAATCCCCCTCTTCGGAGCCCCGAACAGACTCCAGATCAGCCCTCCCAATGAAGAACAGGAGGTGGCGGCGGCTCCGTATCGTAAAACGCGATGATTCTTTCTCTCTGATTTTTTTTCTCCACGAATAGGTACTTATAGCACTGGAATTAGGGTAAACGGAGTTGGCAGGGCCCCACAAGCCTGCCAGGCGCGCCCTGGGGGGGTGGGCGCGCCCCCCAGGCTTGTGGCGCCTGGTGGGCCCCCCTCTAGTGGATCTTTGCGCCAGTATTTTTTATATATTCTGAAATAATTCTCCGTAAATTTTCAGGTCCATCCGAAAACTTTTATTTTTGCACAAAAACAACACCATGGCAATTCTGCTGAAAACAGCGTCAGTCCGGGTTAGTTCCATTCAAATCATGCAAATTAGAGTCCAAACTAGAGCAAAAGTGTTTGGAAAAGTAGATACGTTTGGGACGTAAAAACTCCCCCAAGCTTAACTCATTGCTTGTCCTCAAGCAATTCAGTTGACAAATTGAAAGTGATAAAGAAAAACTTTTACAAACTCTTTTGTTCTTGTTGTCTGTATATATACTTAACTAGCATCCAGGTTTTCAACAAAGATTATGAACTAACCATATTGATGATAACACTTAGGTCTCACATTTACTCATGGCAATAACATAACCAACTAGCGAGCAATAATGAGATATCTCGGATGCCAACACTTTGTCAAAACAATCATGATATAATATGATAACACGGTATCTCGCTAGCCCTTTATGAGACCGCAAAACATAAATGCAGAGCACCTCTGAGATTCAAGCAATGACTAAACATTGTAATTCAGGGTAGAGGATATCCAGTCATGGTCACACCCAACATTAACTATACTCAATGCATAAAAATGACAATAGTGCTCTCCAACTAGTGCTTAAATGAGAGGGTGATGACTCAACAATAAAAGTAAAATAACACAAAAGTAAATGGATAGGCCCTTCGCAGAGGGAAGCATGGATTTGCAGCGGTGCCAGAGCTCGAAGTTTAAATTAGAGATGAAAATAATTTTGGGAGGTATGCTTTTCCTGTCAACGTCACGACCGAGAGTTTTCAATATCTTCCATGCTAAACAAATTATAGGCGGTTCCCAAGCGGAAAGGTAAAGTTTACTCCCCCTCCACCGTCCCAACACAAGCCATGGCTAGCCGAATTCACGGGTGCCCTCCTTACCAACAACTTTTCGGGGGAGTTTGTTTGCATTATATAATTTCGATTTAAGCATAGGACTGGGCATCCCAATTACCATCCTCTCTCATGCAATGACAAGTGAATAAACACTCATCTGAGAGTAACCCGCTTAGCATGGAAGATACTGATCGCCCCCTGTCGCTCCATGAGCGGTATGGGCACACAAAATAGATGTTCGTTTGAATATTTAGAGGTGGCACTTGCAAATTTACTTGGAGCGGCAGAGTAATACTGCATATAGGTAGATATAGTGGACTCATCTGGAACAACTTTGGTTTAGGAATTTGGATGCACAAGCAGTATTCCCGCTTAGTACAGGCGAAGGCTAGCAAATAGATTGAGAAGCGACTACCTAGAGAGCGAAAACGGTCATAGACATGCATTGCGAATAATTAACATTGAACACGAGCATGAGTAGGATATCAACACCCTGAACATAAATATCATGGAGGTTATGTTGGTTTTGATTCAACTACATGTATGAACATGTGCCAAGTCAAGCCACTCGAATTACTCAGAGGAGGATACCATGCTAACATACTACATCACAACCATTTTAATACATGTTGACACTCAAGATAAATCATTATCCACTCCTAGCTATTTAAGCATGGCATGAGCAACTATAATCTCTAATTGTCATCACAAATATGTTTACTCATAACAATGCTGAATCATGAATACTGAGCTAAACATATTTACAAACACAAAGACAAGAAGAGTTCATACCAGCTTTTCTTCACCACAATCACTTCATCAAACGTCGTCATTATTGCCTTTCACTTGCACGACCGAATGGCGGGATGATAATAATAATAGTGCAAGTGTGCCGTGGACTAAGCTGGAATCTGCAAACATTTATTCAAAGGAGAAGACAAGGTAATAGTGGCTCATTGTTAGATCAACAATAAAGCATATGGGAGCCACTCAACATTTTCATCGTGGTCTTCTCCTTGCGACAACTCAACGAAAAGAAAAGAACTTCAGAGAAACACACTGAAATATTTTTGGAGTTTTTAGTTTTTTCTGAAGAAAGCAAATTAACAAAGGAAAAATGAAAAACGAGAAAAACTATTTACACGGGAAAGCTCCCGACAAGTAAAAGAAGAAACGAGAAATATTTTTGGGTTTTCTTTTACTACTACGAATTAACTAAACAGAAAAGAAACTACAACTAATTTTTTTGGATTTTTGAAAGTTTTTCAAATACACAAAAAGAGAATGAAAATAAAACTAACATGGATATACAATGAAAAAGGATGAACACCGACAACTGGAATGAGTATGTGAACATGAATGTAATGTTGGTGAGAAATACGTACTCCCCCAAGCTTAGGCTTTTGGCCTAAGTTGGTCTACGGCCACTCCTGGCCTAGATAAGGCCCGTGATGGTAGTTTGGGTTATACTGAAATGTGGCTGCCACAGCTTGGCGAGCTGCCTCGTTAAGGCGCTCAGTCTCTGCCGCCCTCTCGTACTCCTCAGCCTCCTCCTCAAGTATGAAATGTCTATGTTTTCCCTGGAAATCAAAGAAGGCAGGAGCATGCAAAACAATATGAAAAACATGACGCATGTTAAAAATTAGCCTGTATTTGAACGGGGGAAGACCCCTCTCAAGGAACTGGTGGCGTTCCATAGCATCATAATCAAGAAAACTAGGTGGCAAAAGGGTGTCATTTTGTTTAATGGGCACACCAAGATAGGTAGCTAAGCAAGTGGCATAAATTCCACCAAAGAAATCACCAACTAAGGCATTATTGTGTAGACGACGTGCAACAATAGCCCCCATGTTAAATTGTCTATCTCCCAGTACTACACTCTTAAGAATGCTCATTTCAGGGGCACAAAGATGACTATGATCATGTTTACCATTTATGCATCTGCCAATGAACAGAGCAAAATAATGTATGGCAGGAAAATGAATGCTCCCCATAGTAGCTTGTGTGATGCCTCTAGTTTCACCCCTAGTGATGTTCATGAGAAATTCATTGCAATCAGATTTACGAGGTTCAGTGCAAGTCCCCCGGAATGGAATTTTGCATACTTCACTAAATTCTTCAACAGTCATGCGAAAAGGATGTTCATAAAGGTTGAAAATAACATCATGTGAGGTGCGCTGATATACATACTTGAATCTTCGCACAAAGGAGTCAGTGAGGTCATAGTATTGCGGGCATCTGTCTGCCAGGAACTTCGTGAGCTCGGCGTTGCGCACGTACATATCAAACTCTTCTTTGATGCCGACTCAAATCATGAAGGCATCCGACGGCCACTCGCACGGTAGCACCGTGGCCTCTCGCGGCGGTTCAGTATCCTGCTCGCGTATTGCGGGCCTAGGAGCACTCTTGCTCGAGGAACCACCAAGGAATATCTTCCTAAACATTTCCTTTTCTCTGAAAAATTTCTAAAAATTTTAGTGACTCAAAATAAAAGTGAACTAAACTCAACAAAATTGATACCAACTACTCCCACATGTATCTAGGAGCTATATCATGCATCAAAACTACTTTGGACCATACAAACTCAACATGCAAGCTCATAAACATGGTCACCACAGCAGCAAAAATTTGCAAAATATAAAGCACTAGAACAAAAACTAATTGGAGCATTGGAGGAGTCACATACCAAGGAGTAATTCCTCAAAACAGTTTTGGAAACGGAGTTCCGAGCAAGGAGATCAAAAATCACAGCAATATGAGCAAGAACACGGGCTTGGGAGCAAGTTTGATTTTTTCTGGAGGAAGAAGAAGGAGATGGGTGGCTGGCATAAGTGAATGGGTCCCTGTGGGACCCACAAGCCTGCTGAGCGCGCCCAAGGGGGTGGGTGCGCCCCGTGAGCTTGTGGCTCATAGGTGCACCCCCCTGGGGTGTGTTCAGTGCCAAAAATTCTTAAATATTCTGGAAAAAATCATACTAAATTTTCAAGGCATTCTGAGAACTTTTATTTTTGGGCCATTTTTTATTGCACGGATAATTCAGAAAACAGGATAATCATGGCATTTTATTTTATTCTACTAAAAATAACAGAGAGCAAAAGGTGGGTACAGAAAGTTGTTCTTACTAAATTCATCGACCACATGCCCCTCAAAAAGAATCCATTAATAATGTTGATCAAGTCTTATTAACAAACTGTTTCCGAATGGCATCAAACCGAAGAATCTTCGTATAACACTAAGTTACCTCAACGGGGATATGCATTTCCCCAACAATAAGAATTACATATTTCTTTTTGACAGTAGGAAGAGGAAATTTGAAGTCTCCAATAGTTATTGTCGAAACTTTTTCAATACAATTGATACCATTCACCGAACTTTGTTTGTTCGGGAAATAAACCGTATGCTCATTACCATTGACATGAAAAGTGACCTTGCTTTTGTTGCAATCAATAACAGCCCCTGCAGTATTCAAAAAGGGTCTTCCAAGGATAATCGACATGTTGTCGTCCTCGGGCATATCAAGTATAACAAAGTCTGTCAAGATAGTAACATTTGCAACTACAACGGGAACATCCTCACAAATTCCAATAGGTATAGCGGTGGATTCGTCAGCCATTTGCAAAGATATTTCAATAGGTGTGAGCTTATTCAAATCAAGTCTTCTATATAAAGAGAAAGGCATAACACTAACGCCGGCTCCCAAAGCACATAAAGAAGTCTTGACATAACTTCTTTTAATAGAGCATGGTATAGTAGGTATTCCCGGATCTCCTAGTTTCTTAGGTATTCCACCCTTAAAGGAATAATTAGCAAGCATGGTGGAAATTTTAGCTTCAGGTATTTTTCTTTTATTAGTGACAATATCTTTCATGTATTTAGCATAGGAAGACATTTCCAACATATCAATCAAGCGAGGGCGCAAAAAGACAGGTCTAAGCATTTCAACAAAGCGCTCAAAATCTTCATCATCCTTGTTTTTGGATGGTTTAGTAGGGAAAGGCATAGGTTTTTGAACCCATGGTTCTCTCTCCTTTCCATGTTTTCTAGCAACAAAGTCTCTTTTATCATATCTTTTGTTCTTAGGATGTGGGTTATCAAGATCAACAGCAGGTTCTATTTCTACATCATTATCTGGTTGAGCATCAACATGAACATCTTCATTATCATTATCATTATCACTAGGTGTATGTTCATTACCAGATTGTGTCTCAGCATCGGAAATAGAAGCATCATTATGATTGTCAGGAGGTTTTTCTATCTCAAGTTCACTAGGAGCAGGCAAAGTTTTATCATTTTTCTTTTTCTTTTTCTTCTTAGATGGACTAGGTGCCACAATATTATTTCTTTGAGAATCTTGTTCAATTCTTTTAGGATGACCTTCAGAATATAAAGGATCCTGAGTCATGCTACCTCCTCTAGTAACAACTCTAACAACATGATCATTCTTTTTATTATTCATTTCATCAAGCAAATCATTTTGTGATTTAGCAATTTGTTCTAACTGAGTTTGGACCATAGAAGCATGTTTACTCAAGCATTTAACATCATTTGTAGTTCTAAACATCAAATCACTCATGCGTTCAATCATGATGGCATTCCGTTTTAGTTGATTACTAACATACATATTAAAGTGTTCCTGTTTAATGATGTAGTTATCAAATTCATACATGCATTGACTAGCAGATTTATTATACAGAATATCACCTTCATCAAATCTAGTGAGAGAATTTACCTCCACTACCTATGTCGGGATGTCGAGCCCATGTATTTCTTCAATAGGTGGTAAATTCTTAACATCTTCAGCTTTAATACCTTTTTCCTTCATAGATTTCTTAGCTTCTTGCATATCTTCTGGACTGAGGAACAGAATACCTCTCTTCTTCGGAGTTGGCTTAGGTGGTGGTTCAGGAAGTGTCCAATCATCGGCATTTCTCAATATATTATTCAATAGTACTTCAGCCTGTCCAACAGTTCGTTCCCTGAAAACACAACCAGCACAACTATCTAGGTATTCCCTAGAAGCATCGGTTAGTCCATTATAAAAGATATCAAGTATTTCATTCTTCTTAAGAGGATGATCAAGCAAAGCATTAAGTAATTGGAGAAGCCTCACCCAAGCTTGAGGGAGATTCTCTTCTTCAATTTGCACAAAGTTAAATATTTCGTGTAAGGCAGCTTGTTTCTTATGAGCAGGAAAATATTTTTCAGAGAAGTAATATATCATATCCTGGGGACTACGCACACAACCATGAGCAAGAGTATTAAACCATTTCTTAGCATCACCCTTTAATGAGAAAGGAAACAACTTAAGAATATAGTAATAATGAATTTTTTTCTCATGAGCAAATAGGGTGGCAATATCATTCAACTTAGTAAGGTGTGCCACAACAGTTTCAGTTTCATAACCATGAAAATGATCAGATTCAACCAAATTAATTAACTCAGGATCGACAGAGAATTCATAATCCTTATCAGTAACAAATATGGGAGAAGTAGCAAACTTAGGATCATATTTCATTCTCTCCCTCATAGATTTTTCTTTCAACTCAGCAAGCAATTTTATAACCTCATCTCTATCATTACAAGCAAGAATTGCCCTAGCAGTCTCCCTATCAAAAACATAACCATCAGATGTTTCAGGCATTTCAACTCTAGTAGGAGAGCTAGGCATAGTAGGTGAATCATAATTTTCAAGAGTTTCAACATTTTCAGTTTCTTTGGCTTTAGCAATTTGTTCATCAAGAAATTCAACAAGTGGCACAGTATTATCAAGCATAGTACTAGCATCATCATAAGTATCATTCATAGCAGAAGTAGTATAATCAATAACTTGCGACATATCAGAATGAATAACAGGTGGCGGTGTCGCAAGCTTACTCAAAATAGAAGGCGAATCAAGTGCGGAGCTAGATGGCAGTTCTTTACCTCCCCTCGTCTTAGAGGGAACGATCTTGGTTTTAGCGTCTTTCAGCTTCTTCATAGTGATCAACAGATATAAATCCCAAGTGACTCAACAAATAGAGCTATGCTCCCCGGCAACGACGCCAGAAAAATGTCTTGATAACCCACAAGTATAGGGGATTGCAACAGTTTTCGCGGGTAGTATTTCACCCAGATTTATTGATTCGACACAAGGGGAGCCAAAGAATATTTGCGAGTATTAGCAGTTGAGTTGTCAATTCAACCACACCTGGAGAACTAAATGTCTGCAGCAAAGTGTTTAGTAGCACAGTAGTATGATAGTTTCAAGAGCAATAGTAACAGTAACAGTAAAAGTAGCAGTTTTGTAGTGATTGTAACAGCAGCAGCAACGAAAGTAACTTAGCAAAGATCAATATGCGAAAAGCGTAGGCATTGGATCGGTGATGGATAATTATGTTGGATGACATTCATCATGTAACAGTCACAACCTAGGGCGATACACAATAGCTCCAATTCATCAATGTAATGTAGGCATGTATTCCGAATATAGTCATACGTGCTTATAGTAAGAACTTGCATGACATCTTTTGTCCTACCCTCCCGTGGCAGCGGGGTTCTTAAGGAAACTAAGGGATATTAAGGCCTCCGTTTAATAGAGAACCGGAACAAAGCATTAGCACATAGTGAATACATGAACTCCTCAAACTACGGCAATCACCGGAAAGAATCCCAATTATTGTCACCTTGGGGTATGCGGATCATGACACGTAACAGGTGCATATAACTTGCAAGATAGGATCAAGAACTAAAATATATTCATGAAAATATAGATGGTTCAGATCTGAAATCATGGCACTCGGGCCCTAGTGACAAGCATTAAGCATAGCAAAATCATAGCAAAATCAATCTCAGAACATAGTGGATACTAGGGCTCAAAGCCCTAACAAATTGACTCGATTACATGGTAAATCTCATCCAACCCATCACCGTCCAGCAAGCCTACGAAGAAATTACTCACACACGGCGGTGAGCATCATGAAATTGGTGATGGAGGATGGTTGATGATGACGACGGCGTCGAATCCCCCTCTCCGGAGCCCCGAACGGACTACAGATCAGCCCTCCTGATGAAGAACAGGAGGTGGCGGCGGCTCCGTATCGTAAAACGCGATGATTCTTTCTCTCTGATTTTTTCTCTCCACGAATAGGTACTTATAGCACTGGAATTAGGGTAAACGGAGTTGGCAGGGCCCCACAAGCCTGCCAGGCGTGCCCTGGGGGGTGGGCGCGCCCCCCAGGCTTGTGGCGCCTGGTGCCCCCCCCCCCCTCTGGTGGATCTTAGCGCCGGTATTTTTTATATATTCTGAAATAATTCTCCATAAATTTTCAGGTCCATCCAAGAACTTTTATTTCTACACAAAAACAACACCATGGCAATTCTGCTGAAAACAGCGTCAGTCCGGGTTAGTTCCATTCAAATCATGCAAATTAGAGTCCAAACTAGAGCAAAAGTGTTTGAAAAAGTAGATACGTTTGGGACGTATCAGCGGCCGCGGTGCGCTCTACACGCGTCCCTCCGTGCACGCTCTCCTCGCGTCCTACCGCGCGCGCTCTGCTCACGTCCCTCTGCGCGCTCTGCCAGCGGTTGGAGCCGGCGCACGCTCACGTACGTTCGGGGCGTCATATGCATGCGGTTGCGCCGGGCGCGACGCCACGATGCAGTTACGTGCTGCAAAAACTGCCATGCGGACGTGCCGAGATTCCAGGCTGCCCGGCTCCCATTTTCCCGCGGCCATTTACCTTAATCTCTTCAACCTTTCGATCGCGCCTCACAAGACAATAAGCACACCCACGATGACACGTACAGAGAGGATATCTAGCAGCTTCAATGGCGCTCCCAGCAGCTCCAATGGCGCTCCCAGCGGATGATGACGACGATGAGCGGTAGTTCACCTTGCGTCCGTAGTGGACACCCACGTGAGGGAGACAGACCTCTCAGTGGTGTACACCAACGACCCGGTCTGGGTGGAGAGCTCCATCAACACTATGTAGCAATTGCTTGCTGAGGACAAGTACCAAGTGGTCGGCTTCGACCTCGAGTACACTGGCAGTCGTGCCGGGTATGATCAGAAGGTTGTCGTCGCCCAGTTGTGTGTGCGCCATGACGTCCTCGTCTACCACTACTGCCAAACCACAAGGCCTTGCGAGCATTTCGTCAGGTTTTTCAACAGCCCCGACTACAGGTTCGCTACGATGGACACCGTCAATGATCTAAAGGTGCTCAAGACTTCGAGCTTGGCCTGCTAGAATCTTGCCGACATCCAAGGCCAGTACAGGGTCTAGGGCAGCAAGAAGGAGAAGGACTCCCTGGTTGACCTCGCCGTGGCCATCATCGGCCCCTACTACAGTAACATGAAGGATGACTGCAACAAGACCAAGCCTGTCTGACACAGGGCCTGGGTGCAGAGACTGGATGAAGAACACGTCAAGTAGGCGGCCAAGGACGCGTACACAAGCTACGAGATGTACAGGCGGATCGTTGACATGAGAAAGTGCCTTTGTCCTGTCCCAGGCGAGGGATCGAGCCACAAGCAGAGCAGTGGCGGCAAGCGTCACAAGAAGTAGATGATTTGATGATCATTTCTCCTAGTTTAGTATGCATGTAATTGTTTATTGAGGTGTGTGCAAATGTTATGTGTAGTCACTTATGTAATTGGATGTTTAATTTGGTTATGCAATCATGTTCTTATAAGTATAAATGTTGTTGTTCTGTAGACAGAGCATAGATGTTGTGCAGACAAAGCAAATCACATCGGATACGATTAAACTAAGGGACACGTCGGTGATGATTTCATGGATCATAGACAATTGTTTACCAGCAAGCGTTTGCCAATAGCACGCAGAGTTTATTAACAGGAATCGTCTGTGTTATTATCGATCATCCCACCCAATTCTAATGACTGGCATGTTTGCCGGGTATCACACATCTTGTTCGCCAAATCGTTTGTGTTATTTTGGCTCATCGCAAACAGTTCATCCGAGTGACATGTATGCCGTCTATCGCACACATGTTGATCTGGGTAACCGTTTGTGTTGTTTTGGCTCATTGCAAACAGTTCATCCGAGTGACCTGTATGCCGTCCATCACACACATCTTGACCTGGGTGACCGTTTATGTTTTTTAGCTCGTCGCAAACAGTTCGTATGGATCAACTGTATGCCACGTTTCGCACACACAACTCTTATCTGAATCATGATTGATGGATCAGCCATGACACACAGTTCATTTTATTGGCGACGATTTTATTACAAATACCGTTTGCGATTCATGCATCGCACACAGTTTGATCGAATGGTCTCATATACATGTGTCTTCTTAGGACCTTCCTGCAGTAGTGGTAATAGAGATAGTAATCAAGTAGCTCGTGAACTAGCTAGAAGCTAAGTATTCACCTCCTGGTATCTGGATAAATTCTCCTTTGGACGCGGTGGTTTCCTTCCTTGTAAACGATGCTGCTTTGCTTGTGATTGAATAAAGAAGGAACTAATTATAAAAAAATATCATATGTGGGTGAGACAACCACCCCCAGGAGACGAAGGAACTCCAGCAACCGCCACAACGAATTTTGTGTCCACTCGCCTTCAGATGCCATCTTGGCCTTAGGAAGGGGGCTCGTATCTTCAAGAATTTTAGAGTCTTCGTTAACATCTAGCAATCATTATGGACTTTCTGCGAAAAAATTACTCCCGTTCTTTGTGACGGTGACATGGAGACGGAGAATTTTATGTTCCTGCAAAGCTGATTATTCGGACATGACGAGTTTATGTTATTGTGTCATGTTGCTATTGTTGGTTTGATTTTTTGTGGAGTTGAAATGTTTTCACAACATTATGGTGAAGTTTTTTTTGTTTGACGGCCTACACTTCTAGGGAATCATCCCCGGCCCAAGGATGTTCATCGCTCGCGGCTTCCCATCTTTTTGATGGGCGAATCAAAGTGCTTTTAGAAACCTTTATTCGAAATCAAGGTTGTGCAGGCGAACGAGTAGCAGTAGCGTTGAACCAGTCTGATTGCAGTCAGTCTTGGCGGTATTTCATCTTGCAAAGTTTGGTAACACGGAGAAGATGTCTCCAAGAAATTTTATTGTAGTTTTTAGTTGTGAGAGTTACTTTGTAATTTCTTTGATCTTGGATCAAAAGCAATGTACTTGTGAAGGTTTTTAGTATGAATAAAGTTACATGTGTTTTTTCTAAATGCGATGACAATCCACCTATATTTCTGTATCGTTTCCCCTTCACAAACTGATTTGTGTATTTATTGGCAACGAGATCGTGATGACAGAATTTGGCTAAACCAGAGATGGAGTACCTTTGATTAACCCCCGGTTAGCACCGACTAAACAAAAAACAATGACTTTTGGTTACGAAAATTACCAAATTCCGTAACACGAGTACAGGGACTCGTCAAACGACAAAAGCTTAATAATACTGAAATATAAGTTAACCCTCTTGTACAGATGCATCGACCTGAAAATGCTCGCTAGCTGCATTTTCTAAATATCATTGTGATGTCGATGCTTGTTTTCAAAAGAAAATAACTTCAAGTTGAACCATTAATCCCCTCACAAAAAAGAGGTTGAACCAATAAAAATATATTGGAGAATGGATTCTAGTCCACGGGACGGGGAGAGCAGGAATCTTCTTGTATTAGTATTAAGCCAGATCTGACTAGGTGTTCACTATTATTGGCTACTTCCATTAATTAACCTTCATGATTTAAGTTCACTTCTGCTTCGGTACACCCCCTCTAGACTCATCAAGGGCTGAGATTAGACGATACCCCTTCGTTATGAAGGGCATGATGGTCTTAATTAAAAAAACAGCCCGCCTGCCCACGCCCCGCCTGCGTACGAATACGCGCCGAGCCAGGGGGGCGTCGAGCCGCGTGACGTCCGTGTTGCGCCGAGCCGCGTGACCGCGCGGAGCCGAGCCAGTGGGCGTGGTGGGCCAGCGGACGTGTACCCTGAAAAATAAAACCGTGCGTGCACCCTAAAAAACCTAGTGCGCGTGCCGGTGTGACGTGACGAAACCGCACTGTCGCGGGTGTTCGAGACGGGCGGTCGGCCAGCGCGTCAATCACGCCGCCCAAGGGTGGACTGCGCGCCTGCCGCCCGCCGTCGCGTGGCTTCGCCCGCCATTAACACCGGCGCGGATGCGCACGCGCGCGCCTTCCCACGGCGTCCTTTAACACGGCCATAATGGCCGGCCAGCGGCCTCCACCGCCCCCCCCCACCTCCCCGCGGTGCTATAAGAACCCCCCGGCCCGGCATACCTCGCCGCACCCCAACCCCGTCCCCCGTCAGCTTCCCCCTCCCCCCACCCCCACCCCCCAACCCGTCCCCCGCCACGATCGCCATGTCCGGCGGCGGTAGCTCTCGCGGATGGTGGTCGTCGAACATCGGAATACCGGAGGCGATGGAGCTGCTGCGCTACAACATCCTCGTGCCGCCCTCCTCGCGTCTGCCGAGCACGTGGCACGTCAGCGCCGCCGGCTACGCCGTGCCGGGCCCCGCCGCACCCCACGACGAGGTCGTCCATCAGCCCGGCGGGCGGTGGAACCGACTCGGTCGCTGGCGGTTCTGGCAGGGCCGTTACTGGCACGACGTCCTCCGCGACTGCCGCGCCGGGCGGCTGGTCCTTCCTCCCCCACCGGCGCCGGGCGCCCCTCCCCCACCTCCCCCGCCCGCGCCGGTCGCCCCTCCCCCGCCCGGGCCGGCCGTAGAGATACCGCCGGAAATGGAGGCGCTGCGGCAGGAAGGGGACCCCGACGACTCTCCGGGCTTCCTCGCCGCCATCATCGCGTCGACGGAGCCCGACCTCGTGCCGCCGCCGGAGATGAGAGACCCGGCGGACACGCCGGGCTTGATGGAGACCCTCCGCAATTCTGCTGCGGCGGCGGCTGACGACGACGACGACCTCGCGTTTCTAGACGACATGAGCAGCGACAGCAGCAACGACGGCGGCGAAGGTGGCGGCGGCATGGGCGGGGAGGTCGTTGATCTCGCGACGGATGACGACGACGTAGTTTAGGATTTATTTTATGTTTTTTAAAATTTCGTTCAAAAACTATGTATGATATAATCAAGTTTGAATGAAATTTCGGTGTTTGAGTAATATGAGTTGTTCAATTATTTCGAATATTATAAGAAATTAAATTGAAGAAAAAAGGAAAAAAAAATCTGATATAACAACGCTTCCGCCCGGTAAAAAAATCATAAAATTTCATAACATTAAAAACTTAATCAAATTTATGAAAGAATAAACAATCAATAATTTGAAAAAGTTGATAACATAATTTTTTTTGTCAAATTTTAAAAATAGTTCTTGAATTTGGAAAAAAGCTAACAAGATTTTCATAAAACAATCAAAAGTTGTTTCATTGTAAAATAATTCGTAGAATTTGAAAAATGTTTACAAATTCCAAAAAAAAGTTCACTGAGTTTTTGAAACGTTCATCAAATTGTAATAAAGTTGACGTAATCTAAAAAAATAAATAAGTTTTGAAAAAATCGCGCATCAAAGACTACAAAAGAGGAAAGAATGAAATAGCATTGAAAAATAAATGGGCCAACCCAGCTTGGATGGCATCAGGCGCGCATTTGGAAAAATACAGAGTAACGCCCCTGTTTTTTTTTGTGAATTCCTTGTTTATAATAATTTGGGATTTCCAAATTTAAAAATTGTTGAAAAAAAATGTTCATGAATATTTGCGAATTTCCAAAATTATTCCACAATTTTAAACATGTTCATGGATTCAAAAAATATTGATGAATTGCAAAATTGTTCATGCATTTTAAAAAATGTTCGGGCAAACAAAAAATATGTGAGTAAGTTTTTAAAAAATGGCAATTTTTTTTGAAATTTTAGTCCGAGAAAGCGCTTCGAGACTATCCGTACTGGCAGACCCGGTCGTTCTACACGGTGTACTACATGCCATGCATGGAGTATTTTAGGGTTTTTTCACCGGGAAAACCCATGGAAATGCATAGAGTGGCAAAAAGATACGAAACTTGGCATGCATGCTTGTCATGACGGTACAAGAGTATGAAAAAAATTTGGGTCCACTTGAAGGATGGCGAAAACGTCCTTCGAGACGGGCCCTTCGCTCCTACCGAACGGCCTCCTCAAGACTAGGTCAATTTTTGGTCATCTTCAGAATGACCCCAAATTTTGAAAGTGAGTTGGTATGCCACACCCAACACTCAATCCAAGACTTGAACGAATTCGGACACCAAACGCACGTTGCGTCACGTCCGGGTAGTGTTTTAGGGTTTTTCCACCGGGAAAACCCAAGGAAATGCATAGACTGGCAAAAAGCTACGAAACTTGGCATGCATGCTTGTCATGACGGTACAAGAGTATGAAAAAAAATTGGATTCATTTGAAGGATGTCGAAAAAAAACGTCCTTCGAGACGGGCCCCTTCGCTCCTACCCGAAAGGCCTCCGCAAGACAAGGTCAATTTTTGGTCATCTTCAGAACGGCCCCAAATTTTACAAGTGAGTTGGTAGGCCCACCCCAACACTCAATCCAAGAATTGAACGAATTCGGACACCAAACGCACGTTGCGTCACGTCCGGACAATGTTTTAGGGTTATTTCACCGGGAAAACCGTACAAAATTCATATAGTGGCTAAAAGCTACGAAACTTGGCATGCATGCTTGTCATGATGGTACAAGACTATGAAAAAAAATTGGGTCCATTTGAAGGATGTCGTAAAAAAATGTCCTTCGAGACGGGCCCTTCGCTCCTACCCGAACGGGCTCCGCAAGACAAGGTCAATTTTTGGTCATCTTCAAAATGGAAGAATGTCGAAAAAAATGCCATGTAAAAAATCCGATGAAAAGGATGTCGCAAAAAATGACATGTAAAAAAGTCCGATGGAAGGATGTTGAAAAAATTTACATGTAAAAAAGTCGTTCATCGTGAACAGATGTACCTCACAACACTGGTGCTGGTCATGCTGTGTCACTCCACGATTGTGGAGTGGCAGAGCATCACCTGCACCAGCATGATGAGCTAGGCCTGTCACGCTCAAAGACTTAACGTCCAAGTCGGATGAGGCTATTTAAACCGGTGATGATGCGCCTCGGTAAGCAATGTGGTACTAAATTAAATTCAACCGAGCCTAACGCGTGGGCGTTGGAAAAAAAATTAGCCACCCAGAGCTTTTTGGGCCGTAGCAGTCGTACTCGGTCCGGCCCAATCAAGCCAGGAGGCAAAAAGGCCGCCCTTTCAGTCGCTGTACGGCCCATAAGCGGGTCACAACGGGGCAGAGGCGGGGAGCGGGCGATTGAAGTGAACTTGACAGCGACTACCGCCGCGGCTATTTAAGCCGGTCGGGGCGCCCTTCGGCGGGCGAGGTGGGACTAAACTTGCGCGGTGACGGCACCCGCCCCCGCCCCGACCAGCGTGCCGTCCACCGCATGGGCCGGCCCGGCCGGCCCACCCGCGCCATCCAGCGCATGCACGCGCGCCGTTACTGGGCCGGTTGACGCGCGGGTGTAGATTCGTTTTTTTTCGACTTTTATATAAGGATACATAATAAAAGTTTACTTTATTTATGTGTTTTATTTTATACTTTATAAAATGTTTACTAATTATTAAAAAAAATTGTTGAAATTGGAATTTATTTTTGTACTTCATAATTGTATTTTCATAATTTATTTAATTTTATTTATACTTTATAAAATTGTATGTATATGTAAAGTTTACTTTGTTTATATTCTGTTCGTTATCATTTAAAAAATGTTCAATAATTATTTAAAATACCCTCTTCAAATTGGAATTTATTTATGTATTTTAATTGTGTTTTCATTATGTATGTACTTCGGAGTCATTATGCGTGGAGTGTCGGAAAAAGATGAAAATTTGCATGCATGATGCCCATGGTGATGCCGGTGTGTGTAAAAGGTTTGGGGTCATTTGGCCGAGTGGAGAAAAAAACGCACTTCGGACTTGCCCTCCGTCAGAACCGAACACTGCTGGTTGTACAGGTGCTACGTGGTGGCATGCATGAAATGACCCGAATTTTTGCCAGCAAGTGGGCATGCCCAATGTAGGCCCCCACGCAAGATTGGAACGAATTCCGGCACCAAACGCACGTTGCGTCATGACCGGGCATTGTTTTAGGGTTTTTCACCGGGAAAACCCTAGGAAATGCGTGGAGTGTCAAAAAAAGATAAAAATTCGCATGCATGATGCCCGTGGTGATGCCAGTGTGTGGAAAATTTTGGGGTCATTTGGCCGAGTCGAGAAAAAAACGCACTTCGGACTTGCCCTCCGTCAGAACCGAACACTGCTGGTTGTACAGGTGCTACGTGGTGGCATGCATGAAATGACCCCAATTTTGGCCAGCAAGTGGGCATGCCCAATGTAAGCCCCCATGCAAGATTGGAACGAATTCCGGCACCAAACGCACGTTGCGTCACGACCGGGCATTATTTTAGGGTTTTTCACCTGGAAAACCCTAGGAAATGCGTGGAGTGTCAGAAAAAGATAAAAATTCGCATGCATGATGCCCGTGGTGATGCCGGTGTGTGGAAAAAGTTTGGGGTCATTTGGCCGAGTCGAGAAAAAAAAACGCACTTCGGACTTTCCCTCCGTCAGAACCGAACACTGCTGGTTGTACAGGTGCTACGTGGTGGCATGCATGAAATGACCCCAATTTTTGCCAGCAAGTGGGCATGCCCAGTGTAGGCCCCCACGCAAGATTGAAACGAATTCCGGCACCAAACGCACGTTGCGTCACGACCGGGCATTGTTTTAGGGTTTTTCACCGGGAAAACCCTAGGAAATGCGTGGAGTGTCAGAAAAAGATAAAAATTCGCATGCATGATGCCCGTGGTGATTCCGGTGTGTGGAAAAAGTTTGGGGTCATTTGGCCGAGTCGAGAAAAAAAACGCACTTCAGACTTGCCCTCCGTCAGAACCGAACACTGCTGTTTGTACAGGTGCTACGTGGTGGCATGCATGAAATGACCCCAATTTTTGCCAGCAAGTGGGCATGCCGAATGTAAGCCCCCATGCAAGATTGGAACGAATTCCGGCACCAAACGCACGTTGCGTCACGACCGGGCATTGTTTTAGGGTTTTTCACCGGGAAAACCCTAGGAAATGCGTGGAGTGTTAGAAAAAGATAAAAAATTCGCATGCATGATGCCCGTGGTGATGCCGGTGTGTGGAAAAAGTTTGGGATCATTTGGCCGAGTCGATAAAAAAATGCACTTCGGACTTGCCCTCCGTCAGAACCGAACACTGCTGGTTGTACAGGTGCTACGTGGTGGCATGCATGAAATGTCCCCAATTTTTGCCAGCAAGTGGGCATGCCCAATGTAGGCCCCCACGCAAGATTGGAACGAATTCTGGCACCAAACGCACGTTGTGTCATGACCGGGCATTGTTTTAGGGTTTTTCACCGGGAAAACCCTAGGAAATGTGTGGAGTGTCAGAAAAAGATAAAAATCCGCATGCATGATGCCTGTGGTGATGCCGGTGTGTGGAAAAAGTTTGGGGTCATTTGGCCGAGTCGAGAAAAAAACCGCACTTCGGACTTTCCCTCCGTCAAAACCGAACACTGCTGGTTGTACAGGTGCTATGTGGTGGCATGCATGAAATGACCCCAATTTTTGCCAGCAAGTGGGCATGCCCAATGTATGCCCCCACGCAAGATGAAAATTTACATGCATGATGCCCATGGTGATGCCGGTGTGTGAAAAAAAAACATACTTCGGACTTGCATTACAGTTATGTAAATTGTTTGCTCACTCAAAAAATACATCGGTCATCAATGTAGTGTTTTTGATGATTGAGCAGGATCAGTACGAATATCGTATTGTCGTACTGATCCTGATCAGCCTTCAAATATATTAGAATGAACACCGATGCTTATGTAACTTTAAAAACAAAATAAAAAATTTAAGGTGGTCAACGCCGCGACGCCGGCTCGAGGTGGGACTAAAATAGGCATTCGCGTGGACGGCGGGGCGAGGTGGGCCGACGGGCGCAGCATGGACGGTACGGGGGCCCAAGGCGGGGGTGGACGACGTGGCCTATGTGGATAACGACGTACGTGCATGCATGGGCGTCGGTAATCACGCGTCCACTGCTTCCCCGCGACCGACTAACCCCGCCGCCCCCCCAACCCCCCAACCCAAAAACCCCCCTGCCCCCCGATCGCCCCACCATCGCCGTCAGAAATCCCGTCGCTGGCGCCGTCAGCACGCCCATCGTCGCCCCGCCATCGCCGTCACAAATCCCGTCACTGGCGCCGTCAGCGCGCCGACTAGATCTCGCCCCCCGCAGAGTCGGCCGCACACACAACCCTAGGTCGGGCCGTTGGCCCCCGCGGCCGTCTCAGGCAGAGGGCGCCTGCCAGGACGGACACCACGCGCGGTTGACAACGCCCACAAAGGCTGTCAGTGGGCGTAGCATCGCCGGACGCGGCGACGTGTGCTGCCAGTGAAGGTATACTCATGACGGTTTTGTTATACTTTAATTTTCTGTCATGTTACTATATTAAACAGCTACTTAAAAATACTTATGTAGAATGGAAGAGTACGGAGATGTCAACTGTTCGGTTGAGAAGTTGTGCGAGTTGGTGGAAAAATTCACTCCTAGACAGCGTATGCGGCTTCGTGGCACTAGTTTGGACAGTATGTTGAGAATTCCTCCGGTGCAAATGAGAAAAATTTTATTGCAATTTATGATAACACCATATGATGCTAGTACAAAGCGATTCATTGTTCGGCCGAACGGTGACGGCATCACTGTGCTTCACGAAGATGTTTATCACATATTCGGGCTACGTAACGAGGGTGATGATGTGATGAGCACGATAGCAACAGTAGAACTAGACACCAAAAAAATTGTTCCGAATCGGTTTCTAGATAAAAAACAGGCCTTATAGTGATAGATGACTTGGTAAAAAAAATTGTTGATAGTCAGGCATATGATGATGATTTTGTGAGAAGAGCCATACTAGTTCTTATGGGTACGGTCATAGCACCGCAGTCCACCAAGTTTGTTCCTTATCGTTATTACAAGTTGGTGGAGGACGTTGACGCTATCAAGTCATACAATTGGAACGCTTTCACGTTGGGAGTGTGCATGGATGCTATTAAAAAGACGGTCCAACATCTTGAAAAATTCAAATGGCCGATTGGGAACTTGGCGCTTGTTCAGGTACAGCTCATTTGGTAATAGTACATATGTAAATACAATTTTTTATGGGTTATGTGTGTGGAACTAATTAGATTAACTATTATGCAGTACATCTACTGGGAAAAACTGCAGCCAATTGGTGTGGATACATTTGATCCTTTGTCTCGTGAGTACCCACTAATGCATAACTGGCCAGAAACTGAAGGGAAAAAGCGAGACGACTATGACAACATACACGGGCGTGGTACCGGCAATGTAAGTCATTAAGTATAGTCGTTATTTACTGCACGTAGTAAGTAAGTATATTCGTTATTTAATTCATTTTATTGTTTGCTCTATAGATTGATAACTGCATAAGCGAAGAGTACAGACGCGCTAAGGTTGCACGTGAAGGGACTGTCCCCGAGGCAGAAGCGAAGCCACCTAAACGGAAAGGCGGTGGCAGGACAAGAAAGCCAAGTACCTCAGCGGTTTCATCAACCACGAACTACACTATGGACAGTGATGACATACATAAAACTGCTTCAGAAGGAGATTCTGCTTATTCCCGATAAATGTGCAGAGGTAATTTCGAATTTGTACTGAATGTGCTTTACTTATTCATTTACTGAATGTGTTTGATTTGTCTTTGTAGAGGGTCATTGAAAGGTTGAACACGGAAGGTGTGATGTACAAGCCCTATAAGCGGGAGAGCTTTGACGAGTTTGATGATGTAGGTGAAGGAGTTCGGAGGGAGAATGGCAAGTACAAAGCAAAATATTGGACAGAAGTTCAATCAACTAGTACTTTGCATGTACGCACGGAGGAGGAAAAAGAAGCATCCTTCACGTGTATGAATGCCACCTCCGTGCCCGTTGATGACACGGGTGCTCCAGCCACTACACCGGGTAAAGGTGAAGCTAATGATCCTTTCATTATTTTGGAGAATGGAAAATCTCCGTCTCCGTCATCTTCTGTACCGACAAAAGATTTCCCATCTATATCCCGAACCCCGCAAAATGGTGCTATATCCGGCGAGTCTACGGGTGGTTTGTCTCCATCAAAGTCCGAAGAAACTTTTGAAAGGTCACGGACAATCTGCAACAAAGCTAAGGCTAGTGGCAGTAAGGAGAATGAAGGTAAGCGCAAGCGAAATCCTTCAAAATATTTTCAGTCCCCCTACGAGTAGGCCACTCGCAGGAAATGTGTTAAAAAAAGTAAGTCAAATACTACTTTATTGTCAATGTAAGTGTTATGTAATTATTGTAATTATTTAACTGAGGGTAATTACATTGCTCTAGGTCTGTTTGCTTCACCACATTCAATTTTAGCAAGTTCAGATAATATGACTCCGGAGCACATAGAGGCAGCCAAAGTCTTTGTTGAGACTCTCGCATCGTCAAAGAAGCATGCACGCCGAACTGTGGTTAATGTGCCGCCACCAGATGGGGACATATGCACGCCAGAAATGCTTCATGCCGTCCTCACGTATAAATGGTTGAATGGCGCTGTAAGTATGAGTTTTTTTTACTACAATTGTCATTTCTAGTGCAGAAGTTCTGAGAAAATGTATGATACTGTATGCAGGTCATCAATACATATTGTAAACACCTAGCGTCCCGTGGTTTTGCTGATCGTCACATATCAACAACGTGGTTTCCCAATTTTCTTTTAAATAGGGCTAAAGGAAAGAATAAGTCGGTAAAGAATATACAACCAGAGAAGTTTACAAAGAAAACGAAAGTCGTCACGGGAGTGATGGATGAGTATTTCGCACGGGAGAAGGTATTGCTTTCATATTTATTAGTTTTGGTTATGCAGCAGTGTTTAATTACACTAAAATAATTTTATTGTTATATAGGCATATTTTCCTATGCATGTTAACGACAATCATTGGATAACCATTGTGATGCACACCGTGAAGGAGGAGTTTCAAGTTCTTGACTCTAATTCTAATGGCGCAATTAGCTCAAGAGTTCGCAATATGATTAAGACACTGGTAAACTAGTATTTTCGCACTCACATGAACAAAATTATTGGGACATGCATTTAATCCGGTTTCGTTAATTTGTTTCAGAGAGCTGAAATCGCTAAAGATATTATGGAGGCCAACTTAACTCTTGAAGCAAAAAAGTATCCAGATGTGTCATCATGGCCAATAAATGAGTACGAAATGCCGAGACAAACGGATGCGTAAGTTCATACTTGATACCATTATTACAAGCAATTGCATGTTACATCCTAAGCTGACCACAAGTGTTTATTCCAGAGTGTCATGTGGACTATTTGTACTGAGGTGCATAGAACACTGGGACGGAGATCGCTGGACATTTGAATTTGACCAGCAAGAGATTAATGCGTCAAGGCCACGTATTGTCGCAGAAATTATTTTTTCACAGGTCAACACATTAGATAAGGTCAAGATGAAAATTGTTAAAATCATGGAGAAGGCATAAGTATTAGCATGCGGTAGGGTTTTAGTCCCGCAGAAGGTTTCCCTGCCGTTGTTAGGTACTTGTTACTTTGTTGGATTGTAATGCAACATGGCACTTTGAGTTTATTCGTTATGCTACTTGTCAGTAAAGGATATGAGACATGGCACTTTAAAGTTGTTTCTTCTACGGGTTCATTTGATTCACAGTGAACATGTCCATTGTTTAAGCGTGAACTGTGATATTTTTTTGTAATGTATTACTGCTGTCATGACTATTGTCATAAGTTTAATCTAACACAAAAAATAATCTATGTTAAAAATCTAAAAAAGAAAAAAGAAAACCCCGGCCGCCGCCGAGCCCACATAAGCGTTACTAGAACCGCCCCGATCTAGCCAATTGGCGAAAGGGCCGGCCCAGCGGTGGCGAACAACAGGGCAGTCAGGGGCGGGTAAGGAATTAAGCTTACGAAGGGGACGGCGACCTGGGTTTTCTTTTTTTCTTTTTTAGATTTTTAAAAAATATAAAAAATATAAAAAATATAAACCGGTGGTTGCGTCCCTCGACGGGTGAGGTGGGACTAAAACTACGTGACCCCCCCCCCCCCCACATACGTCCTTAATGGGCCAGCTCACGCCGCCGACGCACGTCTTTACTGGGCCGACCCACGCGCTGCGCCCCACCGGCCCGCTCCGTCGCGGTTCACCAGTTTAGTCCCACCTCGCCAGTTGAGGGACGCACCGACCGGCTTAAATAGCCGCGTCGCCGTCGCCTCATAAGCTCACTTGATCGCCCGCTGTTTCCAGCCCTGTTGTTCCCCGCGGCGCCGCTGGCCCATCCCCTTAGTGCCGACCGCGGACGACGTGGGATTTTAAAAAAAAACATCACCGCCGCGAACGACGCTGTTATTTTGATCATATATGTTGTGCTAGTCATACTGATAATAATAACAGCAGTAATACAACCTGTTACAGATTAACATACCAACAATAATAGTTTCACACACATATAACATAGTAATAATAATTGCACACACTTTTAACATTTCGTCTCACAAAATAGCAGCAATAATAGTTGGATACACATGTATCATTTCGTCTCACACAAAAGACATAATAAAACGTTAAAAAAATTGTCTCAAAAGACTTCAATAAAACTGTCTCACACGAACTCTCTGCCTTGTTTTGATGAATGAAACTCCATCTCTAAGCCTGGTACCTACACAACAAAATGTGAACAACTCGTCAGACAATTTTTAAGAACAATATAAAATACAAACAGACAACTCAAATGTAAAACTTACTTTTCATTCAGTTAGCACGTTTGCCGTCTATGGCCCTCTTCGCGGCATAGGCCGCAAAGAGGACCAGTTTTTTTCTCGGAAAAAGATTTTGGTCTTCCATTTTTTGTAACATTTGGATCATTCTTTGACCGCCCTGTCTTGCTCTGCTTAGGTGCGCCCTTCGTGGCAACTTTAACAGGATCACCTATAACATCGACTCCTTGTTCCGGCTCACGTGCCTCGTCATGCACATTCCTTCTACGACCAACAGCTTCATCATCGGGGACCTTTTTCTTCACTATTATATTCTTCAGACATTGCATCAACTCATCGAACACGAATGAATCATTTGACGCAACATGGAAAGCTTCTGCACCTGTTATACCGAGTTGACTATACCGAGCACGCTGCTCTGACCCTGACCAACCCCAGCCAAACATGTCACTCTTGCGCTGTGCAGGCAGCCCACCTCTCGCAACTTTGGACATCCTCTTAAGGATGCAGCACTTAGGTATTTCAGATATTTTCAGATGAACCAGTACATATAGAATGTGTTTGCAAGGCAGCCCTTTCCGAACCATTCGTCCACAACTGCATTCTATAGTTTCCTCTGAGTTTCCAGGTCGATACTTAACTCTAAAATGAAATTTGCGGTTATTTTTCCATGTCACGATGAAGGTGTGACAGTCAACTCCCACTAGCGTCTCAAAAATCTCCAGCTCTCCCATCTTCTTCAGATCTTCTTGAAGAATATAAAAATTGGCAATAGTGAATACACTGGCAGCATGCTTCTCAATGTCCTTATATTCAGTGACTGCTGGTGGTACTGACTGGTTAGAACGACAGTCGTCATACACCTCGTTCTCACGTAGTCGAACTATGCAGTTCTCATAATGCACTACTAGATCAACAATAGTCATACCGACGTCCAGGTGAAGGTGAAGACAAGAGTTCAGGCTTTCACTCCTCTGATTGATGCGCATACCAAGAAAAAATCCATCTGAAAGATATGATGCTGCCCATAGACTCCTCTTCCTATACATCCTATTCAGCCACTCTTCTGTTTTATCAGTCTTCCATTTACCGACAAAAGCGAGCCATCTCGCCTCAAAGTTAGCAGGAGAGGTGGAGTAGTACAAGAGTGACCTGAACTCATTCAGTGACTTGTAATTAAGGTGCTTCTGCATATTTTTTTCCACATGCCATGAGCAAATATGATGTAACACATCTGCAAGGACAATCCGAATAGCTCGGATCATTGCAGCGTCTCCATCTGTGATGACTGACTTTGGCTTCTTCTGACAATTTGCTTTCAAGAATGTCTGGAGCAGCCACACGTACGTAGCTTCAGTCTCGTCAGACACAATGGCGCAACTAAACACAGTGGTGCAACGGTGATTATTTACACCAACAACTGCATACCATATCTGTTCATCTTGTATGTGCTGTCAAACACAGTCACATCTCCATACAACTGATAGTCCCGCCGAGACTGTGCATCGCACCAGAACATGCTCTTTAACCGGCCTTCCTTATCGAGCACGTACTCAAAGAAGAAGTCTGGATCCTTCTCCTTTCTGCTTCTCATAATGCTGATTGCCGTGTCAGCATCACCCTTTGCAATCAACTTCATTTTCTCTCTGCAGCATAGGTTGTAGACGTCTCGCCTCACAAGCCCGCACTTATCGTACGAACCATACCTGCTAATGAAGTTGTCGACGATGATATGCTTTCTGATCCCAGCTGCTTCCATCGCCAAGATCTCAGCTATCTGGTGATCTCCTACCACTCTATGTGACCGCAGGAATGCCACCTCGTCTGGTCTAGCCAGCAAATGGTTGTGATCATCCATGAAAGCCGCCATGAACCAAACTCCACGTGCTTTGTCCAACTTCACGACCAAATGCGCGCCACACTCGCACCGAGTCTCGGGTCTTAGCCTGCGGGTCCGGCCCTCCGGGTTTAAGAATTTACTCAGCCGTTTTCCTGCCCTGGAGCAAATGTACCGCCTGTACCGTATAGTTGTTGAAAGACCTTTTCCTCGTTTCACCTTATCTTTTCTGATACTGAATCCACACTCTCTGGCGTGGTTATTATAGAACGTGTAAGCCTCCCATTGTGATCCAAAGGTCATAGCCATAACCTTCCAATGTGTCTGCAGTGCCTGTTGCTGGATTTCAGCCTCCTCAATGTCCATATCAGCTGCATCGTCATGCTCACGGCCATCATCACCACTCCAACCATCCAAATCAGCCTACAAAATTACACATAAGCACATGTAAGTTGTCATTATTTACTTCTTATTATTGTGGGACGTACAAAATATTTTAACAAACCTGACTTATGTTATCGGCGAAAGATTCCTGAAAAGTATTTTCCTCATTGTGGACATCAATATCTTCCTGCAGATCAAAAAACAACATGCACATGTAAGTACCCATATGGTTGATCGTCAGACGAAATCAATGTACACGTCACTTACGTTTTCACTACAAGCACCATCCTCATTCTTTTGAAAATCCTCCTCAGGTAAATTATCGTATGACGACCACGATTCATTGTCGCTGCTATCATCATCTTCAGTACTGCGATCCTTATCGGTACGACCACCACTATCGGTACCATACCACTCACTCGTCTGCAAGAGCGCATCCGTAAATCCTGTTTCTTCCTCCATTGAATAACCTCACTACCAACACTGCATAAAAATCATATCTCAATTCAAAATCAAACTAGATGTACTACGGTCATGCCGATAAATAGTTAATAATATCAGAATCGTTGCAAGATAATTATTTGCAGCAACTAAATTGTTTTGATGCGAATTAGACGGTTTACATGACAAACCTAGAGGCCGGCGGGTCTCAATGTCCGGCGGCAAGGCCGTGATGTACGTGCACTCCGGCCTGCTTGCGGACGGCGACGACGTGCACGGAGGCAGATCACGGCGTGATTGCGAACGGCGACGACGTGCACGGAGGCAGATCACGGCCTGATTGCGGACGGCGACGGCGTGCACGGAGGCCAGATCACGGCGCGATTGTCGCCGGCGACGACGTGCACGGGGCCAGATTGCGTACGGTGACGACTTCGACGACATCCACGGACGCCAGATCGGGAGCCGGGTCTCGCCGGGGAAATGGGTGACGCGGTCCGAGCAGGCTGAGACGCGTCGCGTGCCGGGGGGATGGCGACCGACCCCTGCAACCGGCAGCACCGGCGGCCGTAATGTACGGCGGGCAACGGCGGCGACCGGCTGGGCGGGGCGACGTTGGATCGGGGCGCGTGATCACTGGACGGGCGTGTGCGTCTGTTTTTTTTTTCCTGTGAGGGGCGCGGTAGGCTCCAGGCGGCCGTATCGGCTCGGGCCGTCGGCTCGGCTCTAAGCGTATGCCGCCGTCGCATACGGGCGTGGGTATACGTTAAGCACCGTATACCCAGAATGCCCTTATACGTTAAGCCGGGGTGTGTGTGTGTGTACCGAAGCACATCTCTAAGTTTGATTATAGAGGTTTCGCAGCAAACTAAGAGCCAAATCGACATTGGATGGAAAGCAAAGAATGAGCTAAATCAAATGCTGTTTCGATGAGTATATCACACTTTTAAAATTATAGCCCGAAAGGTCTACCGGAAGTAAACCTCATTTCTGATCTAACAGTTGCATCTGAATGTAACTCTGTAAACAATTCTATCAGTGCCCCGCAAAGAAAAGTAATCAACTCTATCAACATACATTCTTTACCACTTCTTGTAGGTATAACTACAGAATGCGTCATTTGCGAAATAAGATAGCTTTCATTATTTCCAGTCCGCAAAGTTTACTCATTGTTATCGTTCATCCTAATATTAGGATATCAGAGATACTGAACATCAAACACGTGCCATTACCGTACTCGAGTCGTGGTTGGGATATTTGAGATAAAATCGCAAATGCACATTCCAATGCTTTTGAGCTAGGTACCCAAGACTCAGGTTCTCTTGAACACTAGTCACTAGAGATTGAGCTTCAGAAGGTTAAAAGGAGAGAGGAAATATTGTTGTTTTTAATTCTGAATGAGGTTCAACATGATCCATCAGCTCCAGGTGGGCGAGTCCACCGTGTCCGGCCATGCTGCGATCGCGGAGGCCGCGTACAACCACTTCTCCGCTATCCTCGGTTCCGCCCACGAGAGATCTTCCGCCATCGACCTGGACGGCCTTGACCCGCGCTCTTTCGATCTGCAAGACCTTGAGATTCCTTTCTCCGAGCATGAAATTTGGGAGGCCATCAAACGCATGCCAAAGGGTAGGGCGCCAGGACCCGATGGGTTTACCTCTGAGTTCTTATGCACATCATGGCCGATCATCAAAGACGACTTCGTTCAGGCGTTCAACAAGCTCTACACCCTCAACGGCCACGGATTCCAGCGGCTGAACGAAGCGCTCCTAACGTTGCTTCCAAAGAAGCCCGACGCCGAAGGTCTCTCAGATTACCGCCCCATAAGCCTGATCCACCTGTTCGCCAAACTGTTCGCCAAGGTGCTCTCGCTCCGCCTCGCGCCTCGGCTCGGCGAGATGATTTCCACCAACCAAAGCGCGTTCATCGCGGGCAGATGCATCCACGACAACTTCCTACTCGTCCAGCAAACCGCACGGCAGCTCCACAACCTCAAACAACCCCGCGTCATGCTCAAGCTCGACATCGCGCGCGCTTTCGACTCGGTCTCATGGGCGTTCCTGCTTGACACGTTGCGCCATCTCGGCTTCGGTAGACGCTGGTGTGAGTGGATATGCATCCTCCTCGGCACGGCCAGCACGCGCATCCTTATCAACGGCATCCCAGGACCACCGATTCTCCACCGCTGCGGCTTCCGGCAAGGGGACCCCCTGTCCCCCATGTTATTCGTCATGGTCATCGACACCCTCAACAACCTGCTCTGTCGGGCGGTCAACGTCGGCGTGCTCCAACGACTCACCACGCGCCACATGGCGTCGAGCATCTCCCTTTACGCCGACGACGTGGTCGTGTTCTGCCAGCCGGATACGCAGGACCTCTCCGCCATCCGCCAGCTTCTCGATACCTTCGACGCAGCTTTCGGGATGTACACCAACTATGCCAAGTGTGCGGCCTCCCCCATTCAGTGCACACCCGATGACCGCGCCGCGATCACCACCAACTTCGCGTGTCCGCTCAAGGATTTCCCAACGACATACCTCGGCCTACCGCTCTCTATACGCAAGACCAGCGCCGCTGCCTTGCAGCCACTCCTCGACAAGCTGGAGCGCAGACTATCGCCATGGTGGGCATCCATGATGTCGCGCGAAGACCGGTTGGCGCTCTGCCGCCACGTGCTTGCCGCGATGCCCGTGCACACGCTCCTCGCGATGGCCATCAACCCCCCTGTCCTCAAGCAGTTCAACCGCCTCCTCCGTAGCTTCCTCTGGTACGGGCGTAAAGAGGCGAGCAGCGGCCACTGTCTCGTCAGCTGGCGCCGCGTCTGCCGGCCTCTCGCCCTTGGCGGCCTAGGCATCCCCGATCTCCAGCGTGTGGGCGTCTCCCTCCGCACTCGCTGGCTGTGGCTGCAGAGGACCGATGCCTCACGGCCGTGGCAGCACCTGCACATCCCGCATTGCCCCGAAGTCCAGGCCATCTTCCGGGCCTCCACCTCCTGGTCGATCGGCGACGGGCGCACCTGCAAATTCTGGGAGGACCACTGGCTCGACGGACAGTCCATCGTCGAGATCGCGCCGCTGGTGCATGCTAAGGTTGCCAAACGACGGCGCAAGACTCTCTCTGTGCGCGATGGCCTGCACGAACGCACTTGGATCGCTGATATCCAGGGTGCTCTGGGCGCGGAGATGGCCATCCAGTACGTGTCCCTATGGCGGCGCCTGAGACAGGTGACTCTCACTGACGAGCCGGACCGGATATCCTGGCGATGGTCTACTTCAGGCTCGTACACTGCGAGCTCATGCTACCAATCCCTATTCGTTGGATCCACGGAGGACCCCCACTGGCGCATCACCTGGCGATCGTGGGCACCCCTGCGCATCAAATTCTTCATCTGGCTGGCCCTGCTCGGACGATGCTGGACGGCCGACCGCCTCGCGCGACACGACCTGCCACACGAGCCTACATGTCTTCTATGCGACCAAGAGCCCGAGACGATGCAACACCTCCTCACGGGATGCTCCTTCTCCCGCCAGGTATGGCACGAGGTGCTATCTTGGTGCCGATCCACTGCCGCGATCCCTAGCCAGGACGACGAGTTCATTACCTGGCTGTCCTCCGCCATCGCCACCACGCCGCGTTGTCTTCAACGCGGGCTCGCCTCCATTGCCATCCTCACGGCATGGTGGCTTTGGAAGCACCGCAATGGCTCCACCTTCGACGGCGACCACCCCTCTGTGAGCCGAGCCGTTAACGCCATCCGGGAGGAAGCAAGACTTTGGACACGCGCGGGTGCCACGGGACTAGCACTTATCCTACCAGAGACGTAGACTAGGGCTTATGTGGCCGGCAAACCCACACTTCCCTGTGCGTCGCGGCTGCCGATGCATGCCATCCTTGCGCACATGCTAGGCCCGCCTTATTGTAATTTCTTGTACTAAACTTCTCCCTACCTATCAATGCAATGATACGCAAGCCTTTTGCGTATTCGCGAAAAAAACAACCTAGCAGCCATACAAAACCAGACTTGTTTTCTAGATTTGCTTACTTTTTTCGTTTATAACATAAATCTATATACGTCTTTCACTACATCCAACTTCTTTTTGTGCCAAAATGAACATATCTATTATAAAAGTTCACCGGAAGTACAGAGCAACTCGCACATAAAAAAATTACATTGAGATTCCGAGACCACCGAACGACCACTACTCTCGCCAAAATGATCCGCCGACACGCCGCTGTAGCCGCTCCCCTAACAGAGCCGGCTTGACCTTGTCGATGACAGCTAGGAAGTCTTCATGGACGTGCCCCTAAGGACCGGCACCCTGCACCCGTAGTTGTCGCCGTTGAACCCTTGCATAGATCTGAAACACCTGACACCAAATCTCCTTATAGAAACTAAAATATTCATTGCAAAAAGTATTCTTTTGGGACACAAAGGGCTATTTACTCGTGGATAACGAAACCCTGCCCTCTTTTTTCTCAGCGAAAAAAACCCCACCTTTGGTCATGCAAGAAATATGTCATCATCAACTTGTACCTTGTAAATTAGTACAATGCAGAAGAATAAAAAACTTATAGATTAGTAGAGTTTATAAAACAAAGAACACACCAATTAATATCATACAGCTCCATGATTGAAAGCCACTGTAACATTCAATGATATGATTTAATCGATAAGAAATTAATCCAGCATCTTGTCTCATAGACACTTTGATAAGCCAACCTCGCTAAGAAATCAAATCCATAAATTTCTTGTAAGCCACATTCTACCCTTTTGCGCCTCACAAAGGGCAAAAATACGACGTATGTACGAATTATAACAAACTTTTTTTTATAGACACGTAGTTTTTTTTTTTTTTTTGCGAGGATATAGACGCGTAGTCTGACGTGATGCAGTTTGGTTCCTACGACACTGGATATATCTACTCGATATATTTTTAGTTGCAATGAACGATCGATCTAGCTAGAGCATTAAAATCGATTTCTTCAACAGTGCTCGGTTACATGGACTGCATCGAGTCGCCTACAGAACCGGGGAGTTAGTTAATCATATCTGCTAACACCCACAATGCCACCAATTTGATGGTTCCCCGTAGGGTGACATACCCCGTGTAGATTCTTCTAGTCCGTGAAGTGTTTCCGGCGTAACATATATATTAATCCTGGTTACTGCACTGATAATTGAGCGGCAGCTTATATATTCAGGGAAACCTTTGCGGCCGTCCAGTGGCTGTTCCTTGTTACGTCACACCATCTCAAGTAGGGTGTTATCTTCCGTTATCTTATTGCTCCCAAGTTGTCCTTTTGAATCTGGAAGAATCCGTCCTCCCAACAGGTCAGGACAAAGCTCATAATTGTGCAGCCAGTTAAACTAATCCGGGTACTAACAAACTGCATGCACCAAGCGTCGCCTTCATGTACGAGTAAACATTTAGCTTGCTTGGCTTCTTCTGCTGGGTGCCTTACAATCTGAAGAAATCGAACAGAGAAATCCTCCCTTGTTATATTTTTGGTACTATACCTTGTGCATTATATATTTTCTGATTTTTCACTACTCCCACCGCATGGAAATATAATTGGTACGGGAATTTAGGTTATCAATTTAACTAGCAAAATATATATAGTATGCCAAAAAAATGTGTTTAGAAAATTCATTCGACAGCAAATTTAAAAATATTTTTTTACATACAACATATTTTTCGCTAATCAAATTGAACATCTATATCCCCAACAAATAAAGACCCTAAAAAACAATCCGGAGGGAGTATGGTTTTTGAAGATATATCGGTCAATTTACTTATCAAGAAGCACCCCCCTATTTAATTTCATTTACTTCTCTCATTAGTATGGCATTGACATTTGAAGCACATCCCTAGCTTACTTGTGAACCCTAAAAGGACATGGTTTATAGTACCTCGAGACACCATGTCGTAAAAGAAAGAGTATTATCATAAACACATCCTTGTATGCATAAGTCAGAGTTTAGCTTGGTCTCCATTTCAGAAGTCAACAAACCGGTTAATTTTCGATCCGTTCATCCAACGCTCAGGACAGGACTGGGGCGTCGAAATTTTTTCTACTGCCCAACCTACATAGGTTTTAAGTTGAGCCTTGGGGGTTGAATAGTCTTCGTCCTTTCAAGTTTCCCAACGCACGAGGAAGAAAAACGACTGACCTCGAAGCCTTGACCTAGCGCACATGCGAGTGGGCCCGGCCTGCTTGCTCCGTTCTGTTGCCCTACCTCGCATCTGTGGCTCAGCCTCCATCGGCTGTAGGGCTGCAGCTCTGTTCCGTGTAAGAATTCAAGCGCAACACCGAGGATGAGAAGGACCGTGGTCGCTGACCTGAATAACTACTATTAGTTGCTTTGGACATAGGTAATTTCTATTTGTAAAAAAGACAGATTAATTGATGGATTGAACATTTCAACTAAAATTTAAATGAAATAGGACTATGTGTAAATTGGGAAGCATGATCACCCCATAGGGCCGCGTGGTGTATATATAGTAGGCAAGTCGTGGCGTACAAGTCTTAGACAATCGCATGGATACATCCAATTACAGGAGATTGAGATACATGAGGTTTAAGCTGGAAGGATAGATGATCAGAAGTTAAACATGATTCTATCTAGATCCTAACTGCCTATGGTGATTTGCTGAGGTTGAGATTGTACTTGAAGTCACCTAACCATCTAATTGTGACAGGTTTTGTAAAGCCATTAGTAAGCTGATCTTCGGGGGGAATAAACCCGATGTTGAGCAACTTGTGAACTACTCTTTCTCCGACAAAGTGAAAATCAACTTCAATAGGTTTTGTTCGAGCATGAAAAATAGGATTAGCTGAGAGATAGGTAGCACCAATATTATCACATAGGAAAGCAAAGTCTGAGCCTCACAAACACGTGAAGATTTAATTCCAAGGTCACAAAGCAAAGTCTGAGCCCACATGACTTCAATTGTAGCATTACCTATGGCCTTATACTCTGCCGCGGTGCTTGATCTTGAGACAATAGCTTATTTTGCACTTCATTACACAAGATTTGACACTCAAATGGCTCACTGTCTCTGGAGTGATTTTGAGAGAAATAGGAAATTACACCTAGCCAATTGGGGGATGATATGTATGAAAAGGAATTTGGTGGTTTAGGAATTCCCAATCTTAAGGGAGTGAACATGTGCCTCCTAAGCTCATGGATCAAAAAATACGTAGAAGGGGGCGGTAAACTGTGGAAATCTGTTATAGATAACAAATATTCAACTAATTCACCCAACATTTTTGTTAGTTGCTTTCTTAATTCCTCCACCTTCTGGAAGGGTGTCACCTCAGTTATTAGAGCCATAAAATTTGGGTATAGATGGATGGTAGGTGATGGGGCAAAGATTAGGTTTTGGGAAGACACTTCGATTGGGATAGCCCCTCTTGTTGTTCAATTCTGGGATCTATACCTCATTTGTATGGAAAAGGATGCCACTATCCAAATAGTGTGGGATGGTGTTGATCTCAAACTTACTTTTAGGAGATCTCTCTCCCTAGATGTTGGAAAAGTGGTATGAACTAGTTGAAATAGCCAATAGCATTGTTTTCACTAGTGACTCAGATGCTCTGATTTGGCAGCTTGAAAATAATGGGGTTTATTCCACTAGTTCTCTTTACAAAATTATTAACTTCAGGGGAGTGCAACTAATTTATATTCCTGTTGTGTGGAAATTGGTTGTCCCTCCTAAGATTCATATGTTTCTCTAGCTTTTAGCTCACAACAAATTGATGACCAGAGATAACTTGCTGAACAGGCACATTGACAAAGGCAGGGACTATCTTTTCTATGCCTGTGATGAAAACATTCACCATTTGTTCTTCAATTGTTCAACAAATTGATGACCAAAGATAACTGTTAATGTTGTTGTTCTTTGGTGTATTTGGAAACAAAGGTCTGGTGGAGAGTACTGAGAACTCTTAGGTCATGGATGATCTTGCTACCAACACAAGTGAAGGAGCAGATGGATACCTTTATAACGTACCTTTTAGAGTTCCTCAAGATGCCACTGTTGGTTCAAAGTGGCTAAAAGCCGCATTCTCTAACAATGGCTCGGTGCCTGAGGATTCTCCTCCTTTTGCAGGCAATGTGAATGTCGCCCCTACTGATCTTGGAGTCCTCTGCCTGTCTGACGACGATGAACCTGCTTCACCTACAAACCGCAAGTTCGCTGGGAAACATTCCATTCTGAGCCCCACGTCAGTCTTTGGTGCTGGTGTGTGATCGCCCTCCCCTAGAGTTGCTCCTATGAAGCGGATCAAGAAAGTGTTCGTCGATGGTTAGGATGGAGGCCACCCTGAACGTAGTAGAGTGGTTTTTCCTTCCTGTGTGCAGTAGTTTCTGTTGAGGACTTTAAATTTAGCTCTGTTGCTTCGTTTCTTTTTCAGACCGTGGAACATGCATGGAATGGTGTAATGCCAGTTTTCTCTGGTTTCATTCTCAGTAATGGAACCGAGGGGGGTGAGAGGCCCCTGATCTTCTAAAAAAGATTTGATCCCAAAAATACAACAAATCCATCCGTGGATCTCCTATCATCAGCACACCCTGCCCAATCTACATCAGAGTATGCACTGACAAGCATGGAGGAGACATGACAATATGAGAAATCCAAGTCCCTTTGTAAACTTTAGATACCTCAAAATTCTTTTAACTACACTCCAATGGATTGTAGTAGTAGCATGCAAATAAGGACATACTTTATTAACCGAGTATGACATAGTGAGACTGTCGTGTGGGCTTTGTGCATCTTAATGATGCAGAGGCGGGATGTCACTCATTATGTTTTGTATGCTCTTGATGGTACATTATGAGATACTCCCTTGTTTTTGTATAAAAGGTCACTATCCCATTTTCAGATAGCAAGAAAACAAAGCCAACAAATAAATAGCATGACTAACTATGTGGAAAATCTGTCGGGTGGGCTTGTGGTACCTCTTTCTCTATGGTTGCATACAACGTTTACATTAATAAGCAGCATTGTAGGAGAGAAAATATAATCAATTCTTCCCACAAAATGATAGTGAATTTTTTTGATAAAAAGATAGCGATAATCCTACACCTACGTACCTTTACGAAACCTTTTACGTAAGCTTCCTAACCCCCCCCCCCTCCCCCTGAATTTCAGGTGGGTGGGGCCCCTTCCTCGCTGTAGCGACCCGACCCAAATGGATCGGAGTCTCTATGCTCAAGTGCCATCCCTGGATCGGTATGCTGACACACACAGTACTCGAGGATTTATAACAGAGTTCAATCACACACTTTATTACATCGAGGTCCTTAAAAGAGTAGTTATTACATAAATAAGGCTGAAGGCCATCTAAATAAAATAACTGCGGAAGCTTCGTAGGTAAATGAGTCCATCAACTCCACGGCAAACTGAGTGCAGAACAATGACCTATCGCACCTTAATCCTCGTCGGAAAACTCTGCAACATGAGACGTTGCAGCCGTGTAGGTCAGCACATGGAATATGCCGGCAATTTCACACCATAGAATAATAATGAAAATGTCTATCTCTATATGCATATTTGGTTGGTGGAGGCTCTAAGTTTAATTTGCATAAAGCTAATTTTGTCCTACTACAAAATTAATTAAACTTTTATCACTACAAAGTTGCCATTATTGAGAAGGTTCCTCCAACTCAATCCAAACCCAAGTTGTTGATAACCCAATTCATTAATTACATAAAGTGCCAAGATCAACCAATAATTCACTTCTAGATACTCAAATTTGTCCATAATCGGGGACACGGCTAATCATGATTAGTTTTTACACTCTGCAGAGGTTTGCGAACTTTTCCCCCAAAAGACTCGACCACCTCCAGGATCGGAAGATCGAGACATAGTTTTTCTGAAGAAGTCCCCTTAACCCTGGGCGGTACCCATCCCGACTATAACACCTACTTTCGTAGTACCACCCGGTAAGGTTTCCTACAACGTACTCCACTATGCCAGAGCCCATAATGGCTTGTGGCTGCACACGGAAGCGTCTAGGCATGAAATATCGTATGATCCCTTTGAGCCTGGGTGGCATTCCATAGGGTGCTTCTCCGGGTACTCCGGTATCCCCTTGGGCAAGCACTGTTTTCTCCAGGTGCCCGGGCAAGCCACTGGTTACTCCAGGGTGCCCCGACCATTCCACCCATATGTGTGTTAATGTTGCCACCTTAAAGTTACCCAAATTATTATTTCTCTCACAACTTTCATGAATTCACACATACCACCCCGTCTACAAGCATGGCTAAGCAATATAAGACATAACGAATATTCCCGGGGTGATCAAAGGTCATAGGTTCCTACCTCATAAACTACATAGCAATGCCACAATTCCCAATCCTACTCATGCAAATTTTTAACGGTGAAACTAAAGCATAGTAAAAAAAACTGGGTATAGAAAAAGTATGATCAAGGTGTGAACTTGCCTTGCTGACGATCGTTGAACTCTAAGGATTCGTAGTAGCAAGCTTCGCACTCCGGATGATCTAACGAAGCAAACATTGACACACATAAGAAATCAAGCTAAGATCCAAAAAGAAAACGAAGATAAGACTTCGGAAAACTCCAAAAACAACCAAATAAAGTTTCTGTACAGAACGTAATTTTAATAGTAGAAAAATTATATGATTTTTATACTAACAGAAAGTAGACGACCTAAGCTTTAATTTGCAAAAAGATTCAATTAATTCGGAGTTATAGATTTCAAATTATAGCCAAAACAAGTTTGAATATGAATCTGTTCAAATTCAAATTTTAAATTGTCAAAAATATTTTTTGTTTGGTTCTCTGGATAGATGGGATTTTTATGAAACATTAGGAAAAGGAATCGCTGAAATTGGATATATAGATTTAAAGATATGATAAAAGGAAAATCAGAAAGAATTCTGACATTGAAACTGCTAAGAATCGGCCGATCGTAGCTGGGGTGCCATGCGGCGCGTTCTCGCTGGCTGCGGGCGACTGCTGCAGTGCAAAGCGACGAATGGCCGACACATAACAAAAAGGTTCGGTGATAAAAATAAAAAAATAAACAGATCTAACCGAGACGGTTAGATCTCGATTTGACGGCTGCAGAGATGTGCGCTACGAAGCTTAGATGACGGACAGCCGGATTCTAGCGCATACTGGTTCGAAAAAAAAACAGAACCGATCTAATCGCGAGCGTTGATATAAGATCGAACGGTGGAGGGCGTACCGCGGCGGCGGGACGGGGACGACGGCGAGGACGGCTCGGGTGCGGACGGTGGCAGTGTTCCGGCGGTCATCGGCGGTGGCGATGAGGTCGAGGCGGTGCGGCAGAGCGAGGCGGTCTCGGGGGTGGTCTCAGCGGATCTTGGGAACGTCGGACGGCGGCGTGGCGAAGTGGTGGAGCGTCGGTGAACCGCACGCTCCGGCGAGAGCGTGCGAGGTCGGGGCGGCTGCTGTAGATGAGAACAAGGGGCAAAAACATGTCAAAGCGAGCAGAGGCATCGAGAGAAGCCGAAGGGCGGAAGAACGAGCCTCGGGATGACCTACCGGCGACGGAATCGACGGCGGCCGAAGTTGCGGTGGCGGAGATTGGAACGGCGGAGGCGTGGGCTACGGGTGGTTTCGGGCGTGGGGTTTTAGGGGGATCGAGGGAGGAGAGGAAGGGGTATTTATAGGGCAACTTTCGTGGGCGAGGGGAAGGCTAGAGATAGGATTTCGAATGGGCGAGGACACGGCCGTGACGACGTGCACGAGCCGGACTCCGAGCGCGACTTGCGGAGGAAGAAGAAAGGTGGGGCCCGGGCGTCAGCGTCCGCGGGAAGAGAAGGAGGCGTCGGGCGGCCGAGCCGAAAGGGATTCGGCGCGGGGAGAGGCTGTGGGCCGAAAGGCCAGCTTGGCTGGTCGGTGCGCACTGTGGCGCTGGTGGTTTTTTTTTTATATAAAAACAGAGACATTTTATATTTTCTATTTTTACAGAAACACAGAAAATACACAGTAAACTAATTATAAAAATTCCTGAAAAATTCACATAAATAGTTGGCAATATATAGAGCCATGTGAACTTTATTCTGGCCTAAATTCTATATTTTTAAAATAAATATTTTTGATATGCTAATAAAATTTGCATTAAAATAATTTGCAAATAAAACCAAATAGATAAATTTTGATTTCAAATTTCATTTTCCAATATTTCCTTTCTGTTTTTGAAGAAGTCCTTTTATCTTCTATCTTTATTTTATTTTTTAAATAATGGAAGTGAATTTTGGTGAAACCAAATTTGATCCAAATTCCAGATTTTGAATTTTCAAAAATGGATTTAGGGAAACTTCCAACTCTCACTTATGGTCCTTGAGTTGCACAAAGTCCCTTGGATCAGATTCAAATGAAAACAAGAGGAGGGCAAAAATGTATAAATCATGGATGCATATGAATGATCTATGTATAAACATCCAAATTGAAAATTAAGATGTTACACTCCCCCTTCTCCAATCATAATTATCCATGTGGCAGCCTACGTAAAACACGTAGTTTTCTTTACGTGGATGTAGCATTACTCAAAAGATAGTGACTTTGTACGGATACAAATTGTATTTTTGTTAGTGGGCCTGTATAAACCAGATGGAGTAATAAAGCGTCCTCTGAATCATGTTTCTTCATTAAGGAAGTACTCCCTCCGTCTCATAATATAAGATCGTTTTTTAGATGAAAAGGGCCGCAGCCCCTGCTCCATTACTTAGAACCAAGCAACACAGTCTTAGTTTGTTACAAAGGTAGCACGCGGGGAGCAGCAGCACACTGCCCCAGCCAAACAAAGGCGCTACAGAAAGAAAGAAAAAACAGCGTAGCTAGTTCTGAAGACAACATAGAAGGAAAAAAAAAACTAGATGGCTCACACAGCCTAAAATATTCAGAAATGCCCCACATCTATAACAGCAAAACACTAAACACTGCCAGCAACTCAAGCGTCGGAGCCCTGTAGTATCTACCCCAGCTAGTAGATAATCTAATATAAGATCGTTTTGCAAGCTGTTATGAGACGGAGGGAGTAGATGCAAAGATGAGTACCAACCCAAGGTCCTTCACTCGTTGGAAGGTCTTTGACGTCGCGGTAGGCGAGTTCCCAAACCTCACAAACTTGCGAAACGTCAAAAAAAGCTTGTTGACCACAAATCTCAGAGGGGTTGCACACAATTACGATCAAAACTAACATGACTAATCAGATGCTGAAAACATCGCCATCAAATTCCCGCTTCAAACCTACCAAACGTGCTGTCACACTTGCACAAAAGCAAACACTCCTGAGAAGGGAGAAGAATCCACCATACTGGGCCCTCGCGAAACGTACACCAACAGAATGTGCACCATACAAACAATGAGAGTGAGATGAGCCAATCAGGCAGTCATTCATGCCAGCTCGGCTGCGCCGCGAGCCGACCGGAGCCAGGTAGGTGCGTGGGAAAAAAAAAGCGCCGTCCCGTCTGGGAGGCCAACGGCACCGTCATGTGACGTAGCGCACCCACGAGCCTCCCCGCAGAATACAACTAGGCTCCATCGGCCTGATACCATACTCGCGCCCTCCCTCCTTGTCTAACAGAATCTCTCTCCCTCCACCCCCCTCTCTCTCCAACAAAACATAATCTCTCTCTCTCTCTCTCTCTCTCTCTCTCTCTCCTCTACGCAAAGACAGCAGAGTCTCCTCCCCCTCCATTGAGATAGATCCTAGGTGATTCCCCCTGGCCTTTTCCCTGCGCAGTCTCTCTTTCCTTCTCCAAGATTTGGTGCTCTGTTCTCCCTTGCTCTCCTTTCCTTGTTGGTTTGCGTGTTTCTTGTCCAACTGTCCATACATATTTCATTCGCAAATGGATTCTTGATTCAGGGGCCCGGCCCCTTCATCGATTGTTTTGACTGGATGTTGTGATTATGGAAATTCAGCCGTATAAGCTTGTTTGGATCTCATTTTCCTCTTTTTTAATCGGTGGGATTCCCTTGCATGATTTACAGTTGGGTTTATCCACGGTTATATATGATATGTGTAGGCGCAAAGAGCTCTGTCTACGATTTGTTCAGGTGGTACGCGGTAAAGGTACTGTTTGCTATTCGATCGTGCTAGCAGATATGGCCAGCCACAGGGTTTTTTTCCTTCCATTTTAGAGTAGATCATGGGTAGTTTTTCCTGTTCTAGAGAGGTTTCCGCTAAATAATTTTCCTTTTTAATTCCACTGGGTCGTTTCTTGTAAACAGTCTTAATTCCATAAGTAGGGTATAAAATTGTCTTGTCCTGTGTCTCTTCCAAGTCTTCTTCAGGGCATGTCTCACATATGGTACTAGCTAGTCCTGCTAGACTACCAATTTCTTGGGTAGAGACTAGAGAACCGCCAATCTGTCTCGTGTAAGCCAAGTGTGGTCAAGGTGACCTCGGCTGAATTTGGAGTTACAAAGGTAGCATCCCATAACTCTGCTGCTCTTTCCCGCGGCCAGATCGTCTAGTAAACTGAATGAACACTTCGAATTATCCTTGAAAATATGCTTGTGGTTATGAATGTTGACCATGCAAGCTGGTTCTACTTGGAGGGATAATATTTTACAGCTGTAGCTATTAGGTACGACTTCAACTAATCTAAACAAATCCGCTAGTTCTGTAATACGATGGCAAGGGCTGGTGTTTCGCAGATTTATCGATTGGTATGAACTAGGGGATTTGATTGCGTGATTCTGTTATCTGCTCAATAGGGGTCGGGAGGATTCGTTGTCATAAAGGTTCAAATATTGCTCAACTTGCTTGACTAAAATTAGTCTACCGGTATGTGGCTCCTATGCAAAGGAGGCTTTGACTTATTCTATTGTGTGCTTGACACGCCCTTTTATGTCCTGATATTCTGATGATAGAGGATTCTTTTTGGTGAAAAGAGAGCTCTCATTAATCAAATATGCTAGTATGGTAGAATTGATATCCTGTCTATCAAATAACTTCGTTGTGCCAATTTGTTATACCTTCCCATCTACTCTCTATGCGCCATGTAAGGATTTGGATTCGCCAAAAAGGAACTTCAATTTTGCGAGGAGGTTTTGATTGATTTCTTTGTCATATCGAGTCCTTCCTAATTTTCGGATCTCCGTACTCATTTCACTACTCTGGTCAAGTTGAATTGCATCTCATGAATATTCACTCTACCACAGACCTTTGTTTGTCTACTAGTTTAGTCCTCCTTTGGATGATTGTGATAGATTCCAAGATTTTCTGTCGTTCGAGTGGAGCCAGATCATCAATCAGACCACTGGGACGACCACGGCCCCACAAAAAAATAAGGCAGGGCAGATTCTAGTAGCCTCAAATGATCATTAGTTTGAGCAATTTAACATCCTGTTCAGGAGCCAATGATTTATTCTTTTACGAAGTTGTGTGCAAGTATGGCTAAACTGGTCTCTTCTATTTTTGTTTCTTCTTATTTTGAGAAATTTCTGATTTGTTCTTTCAGTTCATCAGCACTGATTTATTCCAACATGCATTTAATATTGCTACTTTAAAGCCATGTTCAGTTCTATCTCTTAGGGTATGAACACCATCTGACTTGCTAATTCCACTTTTTTGCAGTATCATTGTAGTTTGAAGATTATCTTGGCAATTGAGCTCTTCTGCTTCTGCCTAATGCTTAATAACAATTTATAAATCAAGAAAAAGGAAAAGGGACAGTGGATGGTCAATCAAATATCAGATCAGAACACCGCTGTATCAGACGGTTTAGTCTGCCAGGGCTCAAGTACCTTGTGGGTGACGATTTTTGTTGAGGCCAGAAGGTAAATGGACAGGGCAGACACATCAGGTTTTGTTAGTAGCGGATTCAACGGTACCTCGCTGCTGCTGATATTCTTCGACTTCGTCTTCTCTCTCATGCACATATGAAATACCAGATCAAGAATCACCTGATCTTCTGTTGCCCAGAGATACTTGTTCCCCATCCACCACCTTCACTCAGTTAGTTCATGTTCAAAGAATAAACAGGCCCTGTTCAGTCAGTGTCTCAGTGTATAAAGGTATAGATGAATAACGGTTACGCGGATATGCGTCACCGTGGAAGCCAGCCCCTGATGGACAGCTCTGCGGTGTTGATGTCCGGGCACTTGGCGCCGGGCTACGCTACTGTCGGCCATGGTCAGACCTCATTTTCCTTGGACTTCCGGGGTACGGCAATGAACAACTGCAGCCGTGGCAACAGGGATGTCCAGCGGTCTGGTCATGTTTCTGCGCAAGATGATGCGTGCAGGCTGGTACTTGGACTGGGTCCGTCGCCGGAACCTAGCTCTGTGGATTACCAGCAGCCTGCCGGAGGAGCAGGCAAGTCGAAAGCGCCGGTGACTCTGTTTGGCCGGAGTTTATCGTTCACTAATCCTGGGACGATCACCCTTGGGCTTCATGATCAGGTGGGTAATGCTGAAGCTATCGCTCAGCATTCTGAACCGCCTGGAGGAAACATCATCTCCTTCTCCGGTGTCGACGAGAGCTCGACGTCGGCCAGGAGGAGCTCCGGTGGCTACATTCCGTCGCTGCTCTTCGCGTCTCGGCCGAATCTTTGTGCTGCTCAAGAGAATCGGGCAGAGGCACATGGTGATCTGCTGGATGATCACACGGACAACGCCAATGATAGTGCCGAGCATCGCCTTCAATTCAGCCCTGAACCTTCTGCAACGACAATGACAGAGACTTCGTTCGGTGTGAGCTCTGATGTTGTCACCGGTGTAACTGATCGTGGACAGCCGGTTCATCGCCGGTTTCCGAAGAAGTGCAGATTCAAAGGGTGCTCTAAAGGTGCGAGAGGTGCATCAGGCCTGTGCATTGCCCATGGCGGCGGGCAGAGGTGCCAGAAGCCCGGGTGTTACAAGGGTGCAGAGAGCCGCACGGCCTACTGCAAGGCTCATGGAGGCGGCCGGCGGTGTATGCAGCTCGGCTGCACTAAGAGCGCCGAGGGAAAGACGGATCACTGCATTGCCCACGGTGGAGGTCGCCGGTGCGGATACAATAGCTGCCCTAAAGCCGCGCGTGGCAAGTCCGGGCGATGCATCAAGCACGGAGGAGGGAAGCGGTGCGCGGTTGAGGGCTGCATCCGGAGCGCCGAGGGGAAGGTGGGGTTCTGCATCTCCCACGGCGGCGGCCGCCGTTGCCAGTACCCGGACTGCTGCAAGGGGGCGCAGGGCAGCACGCTGTACTGCAAGTCTCACGGCGGCGGCAAGAGGTGCGTCTTCGAGGGCTGCGCCAAGGGCGCGGAAGGCAGCACGCCGCTGTGCAAGGCGCACGGCGGCGGGAAGCGCTGCATGCACGAAGGCGGCGGCGTCTGCCCCAAGAGCGTCCACGGGGGCAGCAGTTACTGCGTGGCGCACGGCGGCGGGAAGCGCTGCGCGGTGCCCGGGTGCGGCAAGAGCGCCCGCGGGCGCACGGAGTTCTGCGTGAAGCACGGCGGCGGCAAACGGTGCAAGGTCGACAGCTGCGGCAAGAGCGCGCAGGGGAGCACGGAGTTCTGCAAGGCCCACGGTGGCGGCAAGCGGTGCACTTTCGGCACGGGCTGCGACAAGTTTGCCCGCGGGCGGAGCGGCCTCTGCGCCGCCCACGCGACGCTGGTGGCCTCGCAGTCCCGGTCCCAGTCCCAGCAGCGCGGACGCGGCGGCGGGAGCATGATCGGGCCGGGTCTCTTCCGAGGCATAGTGTCCTCGTCAGCCGCAGCCGCCAGCGCCATGAACTACGAGTACTCCTCCGGCGTGAGCACGGTGTCGGAGTGCGACGGCTCGCCGGTGCCTACGCCGGGGAGGCAGGAGCTGATACCTCCTCAGGTGCTGGTTCCACTCTCTATGAAGTCCTCGTCGCCATCCGCGGATAGGCGCAGGGAGAGTGGAGAGTTGTGTGTTCCAGAGGGGAGGGTGCACGGGGGTGGACTCCTGTCATTGCTCGGCGGGAGCTTCAGGAACGTCATTGACGTCGACAAACTCTCAAGCCGCTAGCTCTGGTCTAAATTTCTGTCTGTCCAAATTATAGTTTCTTCTTGAACCCACAAAAAAATTGAACATTCTAAGATATGGGTGTCACATATGAACTGTTATGGGAAAGCTTAAATTCTTGGCAGTTCCACAAGCTTTTGGGATGGGAAAGCTTTTGGGCCGTAATTCTTGTTGGTTACACCGATATGTAATAATGCGACCTTTCTTTTTTGCTGGATTATCTCATCGATGATTCTCATGAACTCTTGACGATAAAGCTGCTTCTAGGGTTGAAATGAGTTCCAAATGCGTCCTACTCCTATGTTGCTAGATGTTTAAGCTGTAACAGTTATAGCTAGTAGCTTAATTGCCAAACGCAAATTGGTAACGTTTACTCCATAAAAACTATTGGTAAACGCTTTGACGTGGTGGAGTCAAATCTCAGGTAGGGGATCCCGAGCTAGTAGTCTCGGCACGATGGTAATAGAGACACAGGTTTTACCTAGGTTCAGGCTCTGTCGAAGAGATAACACGTACAAGTTACAGGTTAATCTACCATAAGATCCTATGTGCATCAGTTGGCGTCAACGGTCCTCACCCCTCGACTTATATAGATACCGGGGGTGCCTAGGGTTACACTTAGTTCAGTTACATCTAAGGATAAACATGACGAAGATCGTCTCTAAGTATTGGAGTATGCGTCAAGTTTTCGGAAGATTTCATCTTGCCGCTCCTAGGCCTAACGAATGTGGCCCGCTGGGTGACAATCTTTGGGGGTCCTCGGCCCGACCCATATGTCCGGGAGCCGACGTGGCTAGCACCCCCTAATTCAGGACACCATCAAGTAGTTGGCTTAATTTGCCAAATGTAAATTGGTAACGTTTACTCCATAAAAACTACTACTGGTAAACACTTTGGCATGATTGGCTTAATAGGCCAAATGTAAATTGGTAACATTTACTCCATAAAAACTACTAAAAACTTTGACATGGTTGGCTTAACTGTATTTTTCCGTAAAGTTGATTGCAACGCAGTTGCTCTAGTTTCGTTTTTTCGGGCAGTTAACGACGTTGTAGGTGGTTTAGTTGCATTTTTCAGTTGTGTCGCATGTTTTAGTTGTGTTTCGCATGTTGCAACTGCATTCGCATGTTTAACTGAACTCTTTAGCTGCATCGTGTATTTCAATTGTAATTTTTCAATTGCATTTGTGGGTTTCAACTGTATTATTTTAGATATAATTTTCCAACTACATTTTTAAAATGTATCTTGCATGTTTCAACGGCATTTTCTGAACTGTAAGTTTTCAACTGCACTTAGGGCTTGTTTGGTAGTCTGCATCATTTTTTTTTGCCTCCTTGCATATGTGGCTCACATTGGACAGGGTGAACAAATGCAAGCTAAAAATCATGGTGTGCACATAGTTTAGTAGCCTGGATATGGCCTGCCTGCATGATAGCACCAATCCCTCCTCTCCCCCCCCCACCCCCCGCATTAGGTTCCCTGCTTATGGTTGTGCTGATGCAGTGCATGCTGTTTGGTTGCATACATTGGGTGTGATCTACTTACCTTGTATCATGTGTGGTGAGCTTACCATGTACCACCCTAACAAGTGCTCATTGCACCTTACATACGATCACACCAAGAAAACAACACTACAATCATGACGAACTAGACGACGATGATGAAGATTTTCATCCCACACAACCCAAACTGGCCAGGAGCCTTGCCTACTTCAACATTGCTCTTTTGGTTGAGCAAAAACTTGAAGTAAGCATCATCTGCCTCCTACCTAGTCTTAAACCCTTCGAAGCAACTATCTGTGTAACGTGCCACTTGTTCATGGCATGTTTGTCATGAACTATAAAATTCTGGAACCCTCCCTATGTACACCACATACCACTTCACCTAGCATGATAGAAGAGCAATAACTCAAGCAGCAGGCAAAGGAACACAACATATGGAACAGATCAACATAGGCTTGCATGATCTTGTGCCCAAAAGGCAGAACTAGTTCATCCTAACTACTATGGTGTCGTCTTCGTCCAAAAGAGGGTGTAATCCTGCCACCGCAAGTTCACCATCAGCATGAGGGGTTAGTGTATACCACCTCATCAAAATATACAAGCCAACAACAATTTTCAAGCCCTAGCTACCACAAAATTTGCATCGTCATTGCCGTCGTTGTCGATCATCATGCACGCCATCACCACCACCAGAAACAACACTAGTAGTACTGCTTGCCCAACCAGGTCCTTAGCCAAAGCACCCTATGGGCGCCCCCCCCCCATGCCAACGAACCCAAGACCATGTGACCTATTGTCCAGCAGGTTGCTAAGAGCCACCATCAGAGCCTCCGGACTGAAGCCACCTTGTTTCATGACGGCGTTGTACATGGAAGGGTGGACGTCGACCAGCTTGCTCTCCCTAATGGCGGTTGCCACCTCCTTGACGGTGTCAGACATGCTGCTAAAGACGCTCAGCTCCTCGTCCATCAAGCCGCCCCTCTTCCTCTTCCTATCAAGCACAGGAACGTGATTAGCAGCCTTCTTAGGATTATCAAGGACGATGGTCTGACTCCTGGGTGTCTGGATGCTCAGGAATAGGCAAACCAAGACACTCGAACCCATGGCATGCTTGCCAGTAGCTAGCCCATATGAGAAGATCGGTTGCATCTACGAGTAGTTCTGGATGGGAGTGTCCTTGGGGTGGTCCTAAAAAAGAAACACAGCGTGGTTAGTTGTGATTGGCATGTTAGACAAGCTTAAACAAGTGGTATGTGAGTTAACCGTGGTGTGGACTCGGCAGTGCTGTGACGCCCCTGCTCGACCGTGCACTAATCATACACGCAAAACGTGCACACTCGAGATCAGAGACTCACGGGAAGATATCACAACACAACTCTAAACTCAAATTTAAACATAAATCTTCATATTACAAACCAGGGGTCACGAGGACCCGAATACATAAGTCATACAAGCAAATAATATCTGGGTACAGACATAGTAGTCAAGTTTGCCTTAAGAAGGCTAGCACAAACAGCGACACTGATCGAAAAGGCGAAGGCCTCCTGCCTAGGGCCTCCAAACTACTCCTGGTCGGCGGGCTCAACGTAATAGTAGGTGCCTCCGGGGATCTCCTGCTCCTGGGCTCCGACGTCTGATCGCAGCAATCGGGTATGGAAAAAAAAGGTAGCAAAGCAACCGTGAGTACTCATCCAAAGTACTCGCAAGACTTACATCAGAACTATACTAAGTATGCATCGGTATCAAAGGAATGGGCTATATCTTTGGACTAAACTGCAGAAATGCCAAAACAGAGGGGGAAAGGCCTAGCCTATCGAAGACTAGCATCTTGAAGCAATCTCGCAGCATCAGAAGAGAGTAGAGTATAGCAACACATAATAGCAATTATATTTTTAGTAATGCCCTGAGATCCTTCCTCGACTACCCTGCAAGAAAGTGATCCCAAGAGCAGCAGTATCAGTTTATCATTGTAACGGTATCCATTCATAGTTGTAGCAGATCAGGATACAACTCCGAGCGTCCTGTTACCGTGGACACGACTATTCGAATAGATAACTTCCCTGCAGGGGTGCACTACTATTACCCAACACGCTCGATTAACTCTGGCCGGACACACTTTTCCGGGTCATGCCCGGCCTTGGCTGATCGACACGACGTAGTCCTACCTAGGCTCAGCAGAGAGGTCCCCGCCGGTCTACATCCTAAGTGCTCAGGGGTCTTGGGCCCATCGCCATAAGCACTCCGGGTCGTTGTGCGCAGGGTTAGATCCAGGCACCACCTCTGTCCTGGATGGCGCCAATCCTGCCGTGCCACAATGCTGAACTGGACATCTGACAGAGCTTTCGGTTGATACATACGGCGCCGAGGGTCCCATAACCATTATCCCACGTGGTGGTAGTGCGTATATGGCCAGCGGCCAACTCAGATCAAATACCCAAATCCGTTAGGCGTGTTTAGTAACTCACGAAGACGAACAGGATCCCTATCGCTCCGACTTGGTAGCACGCGGTCCAACGACCAGGGACCAGGCCCACCTCTCTCCTAGGTGGTCTCCGCCTGCCCTGTCATTCCGCCATAATATCACTCTCGGGTGCTCTTGGAGCCGACCCGTCTTTAATATTATTCTCTCGCGGGCACTCTTGGAGCCGGCCCGACTTTAACAGTTTAAAGTATTGCAATATGTAAACATTTCTGTGATCATCACCCAGAGTGATCACGGCCCGATAACAAGCATGGCATACGGACAAGGTGAAAGGCCACAGATGGATCAACAGCATAGCTAACTAAGCATCATAGGACAGCAGGTAGGTATCAACAGTAGGCGACGAAATCAGGCTATGGATCAGAATAGGAGCTATCGGAACAACAACAGAAGCAATTCTAATGCAAGCAATAGAGAGAAAGAATGGGCGATATCTGATTATCAAGGGGGTTGTGCTTGCCTGGAAGCTCAGCTGAAGGGGTCTGGTCGTCGACGACGTAGTCGTACTCTCACTACTAGGAAAAAGCCTACTTGTAGCGCTGGTTTTTGGGCTAGCAGTAGCGCGGGTGCCCGCGCTACTGCTACGACGCTACAGCTAAATTTTAGCAGTAGCGTGGGTTTACCCGCGCTACTGCTAACTATACATAGCAGTAGCGTGCTCATTAAACCGCGCTGCTGCTAATAGCAGCAGCGCCTCTTTCCAGAGCGCGCTGCTGATAATAGCACGCTGCTGCTACATGCATACCCGCGCTACTGCTAATTTTTCCTGTATTTTTTTTCTGCAGCATATTGGCCCTGTATTTGTACAGGTTTTATACAGTAGTTTCATCATATGATTTTATGATCATGATGAGTTATTATATCAGTGGGTGAAAGAGACATGGATTAGATTCAAGTGGAGGCAACATGGTGCAGATCAAAAGTACTACTAATCCAAACTTGATCACTTTAGTTTGGATTAGTAGTACTTTCGATCTGCACCATGTTACCTCCACTTGAATCTAATCCACGTTTATTTCACCCACTGATATATATAATAACTCATCATGCTCATATAACAACTCAGCATCATCATCATAATAATAACTCATCATCGTTATCATAATAACAAGTCATACTCATCATCATCATCATATATAGTCATCTAACAACTTCTACTCGTTATCATAATAACAAGTCATACTCATCATCATCATAGTCATAACCAACCCTAGTTAATTGTTCTTAGCACATGATCATGAGTATTAGCTAGGACCTGCTACGCTCTCTAAGCTAAAATAGCATAAAACAACATAGCCCCTGACTCTCCATTATGAAGAATGGAGATTATCCTGTCTCCAATTCGTGCGCTTCGCACAATGTTGCTTCCAAGTAGCTCCCTTTCATTATTCATAACTTTTTTCCATTCTTTGATTGTGATGTCTTCATCGGTTTGAGAAATCTTGTATGAACAGCGGTGAACCCGAGGCGGACTTGGCCGTAATCTAATAACATCAATGCGACCTTTCGTAAACATCAGATGAGGCACACAATCCTTCGGGATTTTCTGTTGAAGAACATAATAATAACTTAGTTAGCAATGTAGTTTAGCTTTAGAAGAATGTATGCAAAAGATGCACTGATGTCGTAATAGTAAAAAATCTTACCATGCCATCTCCATGGATGTTACCGTAGTTCAACACGTGCACTAGTGGCACGTATTGACCATAATGTGGGGGAGTTTCATAATTGATATTGAAATTCTCAACATCAATAATAAATGAGATAAGATGATCTTTCTCCTGGTAACTTAGTTCAGAGCCATTAGTGTAGTAGGTTCTGTCTACTATCTTCTGTACATTTTTTGAAGAATGGAAATAAGCTGTCAATGGAAATAAGCCTTCAATGATTTTTAAATAAACAATACAAATTACTGAACAAATTTATTTGACAAACTCACAAAGAGGTAGAACTGGAAGCGTCTCGACATCCACCCAAATGTCGATATTATCGTCAATTTCATCTTCGGGCCGAAGATCGAAGGTGATTTGCATATCCTCCTTAAATTCATAGGCCTTGCAAAATCCTCTCCAAGTTGAGCAACCGAAATGCGAGCTATTTGGTGCATTAAATAGTTTAACCAAAAAAGTGAAACCATGCTTCGTCCTAAGGTGAGCACTCTTCGTCTCTGTTCTCTCCCTATCTTCAAAACCGAGCTTTTCCAAGACATACGGTCTTGCATGACATGGGATGAACTATTTCAATTGAAAAAAATGAAAAATTACACGTTGAAGCCAAAATTCACAAGTCATGCATAATTACGGAAAAATACTTGTCGTCGTTACGTACCGTAAAAATGTCGAAAGTATCCTTCAGCACGATGGTGAAGTACCTACCGTTTTGCAGATAAGGCATCCTGTCGCACATACCCCGGTCGTCTTCGCAGTAGTCGCACTAAGGAATCATATCGTCGTCAGACATTTCCTGTGTTCATAATGTTGGAAATATGCCCTAGAGGCAATAATAAATTGGTTATTATTATATTTCCTTGTTCATGATAATCGTTTATTATCCATGCTATAATTGTATTGATTGGAAACTCAAATACATGTGTGGGTACATAGACAACACTATGTCCCTAGTAAGCCTCTAGTTAACTAGCTCGTTGATCAAAAGATGGTGAAGGTTTCCTAGCCATGGACATGAGATGTCATTTGATAACGGGATCACATCATTAGGAGAATGATGTGATGGACAAGACCCAAACTATAAACGTAGCATATGATTGTGTCAGTTTATTGCTATTGTTTTCTGCATGTCAAGTATCTGTTCCTATGACCATGAGATCATGCAACTCACTGACACCGGAGGAATACCTTGTGTGTATCAAACGTCGCAACGTAACTGGGTGACGATAAAGATGCTCTACAGGTATCTCCGAGGGTGTCTGTTGGGTTGGCATGGATCAAGAATGGGATTTGTTACTCCGTATGACGGAGAGGTATCTCAGGGCCCACTCGGTAATACAACATCACAATGAGCCTTGCAAGCAATGTGACTAAAGTGTTAGCCACGAGATCTTGTATTACGGAACGAGTAAAGAGACTTGCCGATAACGAGATTGAACTAGGTATAGAGATACCGACGATCGAATCTCAGGCAAGTAACATACCGAAGAACAAAAGGAACAGCATACGGGATTAACTGAATCCTTGACATAGAGGTTCGACCGATATAGATCTTCATAGAATATGTAGGAACCAATATGGGCATCCAGGTCCTGCTATTGGTTATTGACCGTAGAGGTGTCTCGGTCATGTCTACATAGTTCTCGAACCCGCAGGGTCTACACACTTAACGTTTGGTGACGATTAGTATAGTTGAGTTATTTTGTTGGTGACCGAAGGTTGTTCGGAGTCCCGGATAAGATCCCGGACATGACGAGGATCTCCGGAAGAGTCCGGAGGTAAAGATTGATATATGTGATAATAGTGTTTTGATCTCCGGAAGGGTTCCGGAATTCACCGGAAGGGGTTCCGGATGTTTACCGAAGTGTTCGGGTGCAGCAACACTTTATATGGGCCAAAGGGGTAAAGCCCACGAGGTATTGGAAAGTGCAAAAGGAAGTTTTGCTGCTGCCTTAAGCGGTACTACCGCTGGTAAGGCAGTACTACCGCTTGTGTGAAGCGGTACTACCGCTTGTACGCAGTACTGCTGGAATCCGAGTGGGACTCTTTCCGTGCGGGTCAAACCGACCTTGTGCGGGCAAAACCGACCTTGTGGAGGCTTTCTCTCCAAGTTTAGACCCCAGGGCTCAACATATAAATAGAGGGGCAGGGCTAGCACACGAGACACATCAAGATTTCCCAAGCCGTGTGCCGGCAACCCTAACCCTCTAGTTCCTCCCGTCACAATCTCCGTAGTGCTTGGCGAAGCCCTGCAGAGATTGTTCCTCACCACCATCACCACGCCGTCGTGCTGCCGGAACTCATCCACTACTTCACCATCGCTCGCTGGATCGAGGAGGTGAAGGCGTCATCAAGCCGTACGTGTGTTGAACGCGGAGGTGCCGTCCGTTCGGCGCTAGATCGTGTTTGGATCGAGGGACGACTTGCGATTTGGATCGCGAAGACGTTCGACTACATCAACCGCGTTTCTTAACGCTTCCGCTTAGCGATCTACAAGGGTATGTAGATTCACTCTCCCTCTCGTAGATGCTCATCACCATGGATAGATCTTGCGTGTGCGTAGGAAAAATTTTGTTTCCCATGCGACGTTCCCCAACAGTGGTATCAGAGCTAGGTCTATGTGTAGATGAGATCTCGAGTAGAACACAAAGGAATTTGTGGGCGTTGATATTCAGATTGCTTCCTCCCTTGGTCTTTTCTTGTTTCGGCGGTATTATGGGATGAAGCGGCTCGGACCAACATTACTCGTACGCTTACGAAAGACCGGTTCCATCAACTGACATGTAACTTCGTTGCATAAAGATGGCTGGCGGGTGTCTGTCTCTCCTACTTTAGTCGGATCGGATTTGACAAAGGCGGTCCTTGAGAAGGTTGAAAAGCAATTTTTGTATCACCGTTGTGGTTTTTGCGTAGGTAAGAATTGTTCTTGCTAGATACCCGTAGCAGCCACGTAAAACTTGCAACAACAATTAGAGGACGTCTAACTTGTTTTTGCAGGGTATGTTGTGATGTGATATGGCCAATTACATGATGAGATATATGTGATGTATGAGATGATCATGTGTTGTATAGAATATCACGACTTGCATGTCGATGAGTACGGCAACTGGCAGGAGCCATAGAGTTGTCTTTAATTATTTTCGCCGTTTTGCTTTACTTTATCGCTATGAGTTAGCAATAGTCGTGGAAGCAACAGTCGGCGCGACAACCTCATGGCGACACGTTGATGGAGATCAAGATGATGGAGATCATGGTGTCATGCCGGTGACGATGGAGATCATGCCGGCGCTTTGGAGATGGAGATCAAAAGCACAAGTTCATGGCCATATCATGTCACTTATGATTTGCATGTGATGTTAATCCTTTTATGCATCTTATTTTGCTTAGGATGACGGTAGCATTATAAGGTGATCCCTCACTTAAATTTCAAGATAAAATTGTGTTCTCCCCGAGTGTGCACCGTTGCGAAAGTTCGTCGTTTCGAGACACCACGTGATGATCGGGTGTGATAGACTCTACGTTCGCATACAACGGGTGCAAGCCAGTGTTGCACGTGCGGAACACTCGGGTTAAACTTGACGAGCCTAGCATGTACAGACATGGCCTCGGAACACAAGAGACCGAAAGGTCGAACATGAGTCATATAGTAGATATGATCAACATGAAGATGTTCACCATTGAAACCACCTCAACTCACGTGATGATCGGACTTGAGTTGGTGGATTTGGATCATGTGACACTCGAATGACCGGAGGGATATCAATTTGAGTGGGAGTTTTTTAAGTAATATGATTAACTAAACTCATTATCTTGAACAATAGTCTAAGTTGTCTTTGCTATATTTATGTTGTAGATCATGGCTCGCGCAGTAGCACCCCTGAATTTTAATGCGTTCCTAGAGAAAGCTAAGTTGAAAGATGATGGAAGTAACTTTGTGGACTGGGCCCGTAATCTAAGGATTATCCTTACGGCTTCCCAGAAGGCTTATGTCCTTGATGCACCGCTTGGTGATCCACCCGCTCCAGTTGAGTCTCTAAACGTTGTGAACGCCTGGCAGGCTCGCTCTGATGATTACTCAATAGTTCAATGTGCAATTTTGTATGGCTTAGAACCGGGACTTCAAAGACGTTTTGAACGTCATGGAGCATATGAGATGTTCCAAGAGTTGAGGTTTATCTTTCAGAAGAATGCCCGGATCGAGAGGTATGAGACCTCCGATAAGTTCTATACTTGCAAGATGGAGGAGAACGGGTCTGTTAGTGATCACATACTCAGAATGTCTGGGTACTCCACCCGTCTGGCTGAATTAGGGATGCCCCTTCCGCCAGAGGCTATCACTGACAGAGTTCTTCAATCATTGCCACCTAGCTACAAGAGCTTCGTGTTGAACTATAACATGCACGGGATGAACAAGTCAGTCGCCGAGCTGTTTGCGATGCTGAAAGTCGCTGAGTCTGAAATTCAGAAGGAGCATCAAGTGTTGATGGTCAATAAAACCACTAGTTTCAAGAAAAATGGCAAGGGTAAGAAGGGTAACTCCAAGAAGAGTGGCAAAGCAGTTGCTCCTCCCGTGAAGAAACCCAAGGCTGGACCCAAACCAGAAACTGTGTGCTTTCATTGCAAGGGAACTGGACACTGGAAGCGGAACTGCCCCAAGTATTTGGCTGACAAGAAGGCGGACAACAACAAACAAGGTATATATGATATACATGTTATTGATGTGTACCTTACCAACTCTCGTTGTAGTGCCTGGGTATTTGATACCGGTGCAGTTGCTCACATTTGCAACTCTAAACAGGAACTGTGGAATAGACGGAGGCTGGCAAAGGATGAAGTGACGATGCGCGTGGGAAATGGTTCCAAGGTTGATGTGATCGCCGTCGGCACGCTCGCTCTTCAATTACCATCGGGATTAGTGATGAACCTGAATAATTGTTATTTAGTGCCTGTGTTAAGCATGAACATTATATCTGGATCTTGTTTATTGCGAGACGGTTACTCATTTAAATCAGAGAATAATAGTTGTTCTATTTATATGAGTAATATCTTTTATGGTCATGCACCCGAAGTGAGGGGTTTATTCTTATTGAATCTCGATAGTAATGATACACATGTTCATAACATTGATGCCAAAAGATGTAGAATTGATAATGATAATACCACTTTCTTGTGGCACTGCCGTTTAGGTCATATTGGCGTAAAACGCATGAGGAAGCTCCATGCTGATGGACTTTTGGAGTCACTTGATTTTGAATCACTTAACACATGCGAGCCATGCCTCATGGGCAAGATGACTAAAACGCCGTTCTCTGGAACAATGGAACGGGCAAGTGACTTGTTGGAAATCATACATACTGATGTGTGCGGTCCGATGAGTATTGAGGCGCGCGGTGGTTATCGTTACTTTCTCACCTTCACTGATGACTTAAGTAGATATGGGTATATTTACTTAATGAAACACAAGTCTGAAACGTTTGAAAAGTTCAAACAATTTCAGAGTGAAGTTGAGAATCATCGTAACAAGAAGATTAAATTCCTACGATCTGATCGAGGAGGAGAATATCTGAGTTATGAGTTTGGCAGTCACTTAAGACAATGTGGAATTGTTTCACAACTGACACCGCCTGGAACACCACAGCGTAATGGTGTGTCCGAACGTCGTAATCGAACCTTATTGGATATGGTGCGCTCTATGATGTCTCTTGCCGATTTGCCACTATCATTTTGGGGTTATGCATTAGAGACAGCTGCATTCACTTTAAATAGGGCACCATCGAAATCCATTGAGACAACGCCATATGAACTTTGGTTTGGCAAGAAGCCAAAGCTGTCGTTTCTTAAAGTTTGGGGATGTGATGCTTATGTCAAAAAAGCTTCAGCCTGAAAAGCTGGAACCCAAAGCGGAGAAATGCGTCTTCATAGGATACCCAAAAGAGACAGTTGGGTATACCTTCTACCTCAGATCCGAAGGCAAAGTGTTTGTCGCTAAAAACGGAACATTTCTTGAGAAAGAGTTTCTCTCGAAAGAATTGAGTGGGAGGAAGATAGAACTTGATGAGGTTGTTGAACCTTTACTTCAACCTGAGAGTAGCGCGGCGCAGAAAGATGTTTCTGTAGAGCCTACATCAGCTGAAGAGGAAGTTGATGATGATCATAAAGCTTCGGATCAAGTTGCTATCGAACCTCGTAGGTCGACAAGGACGCATACTGCTCCTGAGTGGTACGGCAACCCTGTCTTAGAGGTCATGTTGTTGGATAACGATGAACCTATGAGCTATGGAGAAGCGATGATGGGCCCGGATTCCGAGAAGTGGTTAGAGGCCATGAAATCCGAGATGGGATCCATGTATGAAAACAAAGTGTGGACTTTGGAAGTATTACCTGAAGGGCGTAAGGCCATTCAGAACAAATGGATCTTTAAGAGGAAGACGGACGCGGACGGTAATGTCACCGTCTATAAAGCTCGACTTGTGGCAAAGGGTTTTTCACAAGTTCAAGGAGTTGACTACGATGAGACCTTCTCACCCGTAGCGATGCTTAAGTCCGTCAGAATCATGTTAGCAATAGCTGCCTTTTTCGATTATGAAATTTGGCAGATGGATGTCAAAACAGTGTTCCTTAACGGTTTCCTTAAGGAAGAGTTGTATATGATGCAACCAGAAGGTTTTGTCGATCCAGAGAATGCTGACAAAGTTTGCAAACTCCAGCGATCCATTTATGGACTGGTGCAAGCATCTCGGAGTTGGAATCTTCGCTTTGATGAGGTGATCAAAGCGTTCGAGTTTATACAAGTTTACGGAGAAGCTTGTATTTACAAGAAAGTGAGTGGGAGCTCTATAGCGTTTCTAATATTATATGTGGATGACATATTACCGATTGGAAACAATATAGAAATGTTGGAAAGCGTGAAGGAATATTTGAACAAGAGTTTTTCAATGAAGGACCTAGGAGAAGCTGCTTTCATATTAGGCATCAAGATCTATAGAGATAGATCAAGACGTTTAATAGGACTTTCACAAAGCACATACCTTGATAAGATTTTGAAGAAGTTCAAAATGGATCAGTCCAAGAAGGGGTTCTTGCCTGTTTTGCAAGGTGTGAAGCTGAGTAAGACTCAATGCCTAGTGACTGCAGAAGATAGAGAAAAGATGAGTGTCATCCCCTATGCTTCAGCCATAGGCTCTATCATGTATGCAATGCTGTGCACAAGACCCGATGTCAGCCTTGCCATAAGTATGGTCGGAAGGTTTCAAAGTGATCCAGGAATGGAACACTGGACGGCAGTCAAGAATATCCTGAAGTACCTAAAAAGGACTAAGGACATGTTTCTCGTTTATGGAGGTGATCAAGAGCTCGTCGTAAAGGGTTACGTCGATGCAAGCTTTGACACTGATCCGGATGACTCTAAGTCGCAAACCGGATACGTATTTATTCTTAATGGGGGTGCGGTTAGCTGGTGCAGTTCCAAGCAAAGCGTGGTAGCTGATTCTACATGCGAAGCGGAGTACATCGCTGCCTCGGAGGCGGCGAAGGAAGGTGTCTGGATGAAGGAGTTCATGACAGATCTTGGAGTAGTGCCTAGTGCGCTTAACCCAATGACTCTGTTTTGTGATAATACTGGTGCCATTGCTCTATCCAAGGAACCAAGATTTCACAAGAGGACCAGACACATAAAGCGACGTTTCAATTCCATCCGTGATTACATCAAGGAGGACGACATAAATATTTGCAAAGTACACACGGTTCTGAATGTTGCAGATCCGATGACTAAACCTCTTCCAAGGGCTAAACATGAACAACACCAGAACTGCATGGGTGTTCGATTCATTACAATGTAAATCACATAGTGATGTGAACTAGATTATTGACTCTAGTGCAAGTGGGAGACTGTTGGAAATATGCCCTAGAGGCAATAATAAATTGGTTATTATTATATTTCCTTGTTCATGATAATCGTTTATTATCCATGCTATAATTGTATTGATTGGAACTCAAATACATGTGTGGGTACATAGACAACACTATGTCCCTAGTAAGCCTCTAGTTAACTAGCTCGTTGATCAAAAGATGGTGAAGGTTTCCTAGCCATGGACATGAGATGTCATTTGATAACGGGATCACATCATTAGGAGAATGATGTGATGGACAAGGCCCAAACTATAAACGTAGCATATGATCGTGTCAGTTTATTGCTATTGTTTTCTGCATGTCAAGTATCTATTCCTATGACCATGAGATCATGCAACTCACTGACACCGGAGGAATACCTTGTGTGTATCAAACGTCGCAACGTAACTGGGTGACTATAAAGATACTCTACAGGTATCTCCGAGGGTGTCTGTTGGGTTGGCATGGATCAAGACTGGGATTTGTTACTCCGTATGACGGAGAGGTATCTCAGGGCCCACTCGGTAATACAACATCACAATGAGCCTTGCAAGCAATGTGACTAAAGTGTTAGCCACGAGATCTTGTATTACGGAACGAGTAAAGAGACTTGCCGATAACGAGATTGAACTAGGTATAGAGATACCGACGATCGAATCTCGGGCAAGTAACATACCGGAGAACAAAGGGAACAGCATACGGGATTAACTGAATCCTTGACATAGAGGTTCGACCGATATAGATCTTCGTAGAATATGTAGGAACCAATATGGGCATCCAGGTCCCGCTATTGGTTATTGACCGTAGAGGTGTCTCGGTCATGTCTACATAGTTCTCGAACCCGCAGGGTCTACACACTTAACGTTTGGTGACGATTAGTATAGTTGAGTTATTTTGTTGGTGACCGAAGGTTGTTCGGAGTCCCGGATAAGATCCCGGACATGACGAGGATCTCCGGAAGAGTCCGGAGGTAAAGATTGATATATGTGATAATAGTGTTTTGATCTCCGGAAGGGTTCCGGAATTCACCGGAAGGGGTTCCGGATGTTTACCGAAGTGTTCGGGTGCAGCAACACTTTATATGGGCCAAAGGGGTAAAGCCCACGAGGTATTGGAAAGTGCAAAAGGAAGTTTTGCTGCTGCCTTAAGCGGTACTACCGCTGGTAAGGCAGTACTACCGCATAAGCGGTACTACCGCTTGTGTGAAGCGGTACTACCGCTCAAGCGGTACTACCGCTCGTGAGCGGTACTACCGCTTGTACGCGGTACTGCTGGAATCCAAGTGGGACTCTTTCCGTGCGGGCCAAACCGACCTTGTGCGGGCAAAACCGACCTTGTGGAGGCTTTCTCTCCAAGTTTAGACCCCAGGGCTCAACATATAAATAGAGGGGCAGGGCTAGCACACGAGACACATCAAGATTTCCCAAGCCGTGTGCCGGCAACCCTAACCCTCTAGTTCCTCCCGTCACAATCTCCGTAGTGCTTGGCGAAGCCCTGCAGAGATTGTTCCTCACCACCATCACCACGCCGTCGTGCTGCCGGAACTCATCCACTACTTCACCATCGCTCGCTGGATCGAGGAGGTGAAGGCGTCATCAAGCCGTACGTGTGTTGAACGCGGAGGTGCCGTCCGTTCGGCGCTAGATCGTGTTTGGATCGAGGGACGACTTGCGATTTGGATCGCGAAGACGTTCGACTACATCAATCGCGTTTCTTAACGCTTCCGCTTAGCGATCTACAAGGGTATGTAGATTCACTCTCCCTCTCATAGATGCTCATCACCATGGATAGATCTTGCGTGTGCGTAGGAAAAAATTTGTTTCCCATGCGACGTTCCCCAACACATAAGTCAAAGATTAAAAATCAACGGCAAATAACAGGAACTCAACACACAGATCATTATTACTCATCACGGGTTGACTTTCGGTCTGTCGAGTCCTTGAAAACTCTCATCTCACGTGGTGTATATGGTGGGCACTCCCTCTCTGATATATTCGACCGACGGTGATGGTCGCTACTCCTCCTCCCTGTTGTGCATAACAAAGGTCTAGCACAAGGAGAAGAAGGAGAAGCGACCCCCACGACAACAGTCGGCATTCTTCTTCTCTCATATATGGTGGACACTCTCCCTCACTAATTTTCTTTCTGGCAAATACACCAAGGCACTCGATATTTCCGGCAAATACACAAAGGCACTTGAGCCCCAACAGAGTTAAAGTCAACCCGAAATGTCGTTTAATTCTCTTTCCGGCAAATCCAAGGCACTCGATATTTCTTACATACTAGCACAAGTCATGCTAAAATTCACGGAAAAATCCAGCATGACCTTTGCTAAAATAGGACATATCGAGCGCCTGAAATTTACCGAAACGGAAATGAATCAACACTCCGGCAAAACATAGGCCACTCGGATTTTCCATGCGATACAAAGATGTTCATACACATACAGAGATGTTTAAACTTGAAATTCTATCCGGATCAATTATCATTTAAAAAAAACTAGCTTCACATTGTCACAGCTACTCATCTACTACATCTATAAAAACATCATGTTTACTCACTATAGACGATGGTTGTCGACCGGGCGCGGGTGTCGTCGGTGATCTTCTGGGCGTCGTCGACCGGCTCGTCGGTGATCTACCCCTGCGCCACATGAGCATTCACACATGAGCATTCAAACTTGGTGCTCATTGCATTTCAATGGTTCAAAATATTAACAAAAACATTTCAATATATATCTTATAATCCGAACATTTCATTGGGACAAGAAGCATAACTAAATAGGTCTCTCTCTCTCTCTAAATTTGGCAATGTGAGATTGACATAACTAAATACCCTAGTTCTAGAATTCAACACTTACTAAAAATTTCTATTACTATAATTGTATACCTAAATTTTCTTACTACAAACTACTATTACTAAATGTGATACCTAAAAATTTCTCATATAGCATTCCAATACATTTCTATTACTAAATTTTCTATTCTATTACTAGTAATAATCTCTACCAAGTGTCCAATACATGTTTCTACCAACTAAATTTTTAACTAATTAAGTAAACTAGAAAGTATAAAGTAGAAACTATAAACTAATTTACTAAACTATCAACTAAACATTATTATGCTGATTCAAAAGACCTACATTTACTAAAAATTTGTATTACTAGTTTTTTTACTAAAAATTTATATTACCAAAAATACCCTAGTTCTAACCCTAACATCTATCCATCCATCCATCTATCTATCCATCTATCTATCCAAGCATTACTAAAAAGAACCTAGTTCAATCCATCTGTCTATCCATCTATCTATCCAAGCATTACCGAAAAAAACCTAATTTCATCCATCCATTTATGCAATGCAGGAGGGAGGGAGGTAGGGATGGAGGTTGTGGGTCCGAGGGAGAGGGTGGGAGGGAGGGAGGGAGGAGGGAGAGGGTCGGAGGGAGGGAGGAAGGGAGGAGGGAGGGAGACATACCGGGGGGGGCGACGGCGGCAGCGGGCGACGGCAGTAGCGGGCGGCAGCGGCGGGCGGCGGGGGCGGCAATGCGAGGGCGGTAGCGCGCAGCGATGGGGGAGATGGAGATGGAGAGAGTGGAGAGGGAGAGTGAGGGCCGCAGGATGAAGATAAGTTGGATTAGCAGCAGCGCGGGATAGGAAACGACGCTACTGCTAAATTCTGTAGCAGTAGCGCTGGCCTGTCGACCGGCGCTGCTGCTAAGTGCGGCCCACCTGCTAGCACCGTGCACAAATAGCGGTAGCGGTGGGCCTCCGACAAGCGCTACTACTAATCGATTAGTAGCAGCGCCGATTTTTGACCGCCGCTACTACTACGGTCGGCCCCGGTGGGTGAGGATGGGTCCACTTAGCAGCAGCGTTGGTCGGCTGCCCAACGCTACTGCTACAGGTATACCTGTAGCGCTGGCTGACTCCATGCGCTACTGCTAAATAGCAGTAGCGCCACAGCCCAATCCCACGCTACTGCTAAGGTTCTATCTATAAGCTTTCTCCTAGTAGTGTCTGTAGTGTCGTCGGCAGTCTCGGGGTCTATCGGGAGAGAAGGAGGGGGAAGAAACAATAAATACACGACAAACAATTCAACAGGGATGCATGACATGTCAGCATGCAGTGCTAGGGGTGTTCTAATGCAGTACTACGCAAGTTAGTCGGAGCGGGAAATTATCCGGGAGTGTTCTCCCAGCTCCGGGTGATTATCGGTACACTGAACCGGAGGGGACGGTTCCATGTTCAGTATGTTAGAGGGGTGTGGCAAGTATGTGGGTAGGATATTCGGATTCTTCATATTTTCCTGATCGTTTTTCATATATAAATTATTTTCATCCGAGTTACGGTTTATTTTATATGATTTTTCAAAGTTTTAATCATTTTCTGGATTTTCTGGAATTATTTAATTCGAATTATCCGAAACAGTAACAAGTGGTGTCAGCATGACGTCAGCATTGCGTCAGCGGTCAAACCCAGCTGACCAGGGTCAAACCTGACCAGTGGGTCCCACTGGTCAGTGACTGTTTTAATTAAACAGAGGTTAATTTAGTTAACTAGGTTAATTAACAGGTGGGACCCAGTTGTCAGTGACTAATTAGTAATTAAATTAATTAACCGATTAATTAACAGATTATTTATTTATAAAAACGTTTTAATTAAATGTGGGGGCCACATGTCAGTGACCCAGCTGTGCAGTACAGTGGCTGACAGTGGGCCCGGGGCTGGCTGAGTCAGCAGGTGAACCGTTGACCTGTTGACCGGTCAATGGGTCAACGGGGCCCACTCGTCAGCGGCTCAGAGAGGGCCACGTGGCTGCCGCGTCAGCGCCACGTCGGCGACACGTCGGCGCCGGCGCCGGAGCTACTCCGGCGACCTCAAACGCGGCGGAGAGGCCACGGCCGGCGTCGGATTTCGCGTACGGAGCTCCATTTTGAGCGCGGCTAGGTGCGTTCAGAAGAGGGGAAAGAGCCGCGTCGAATGGCGGTGGTGACATGGCCGGAGTTGGCCGGAGGTGACGGCGGCGACCATGAACGGCGGCGTCCCGTACGGGACTCGACGGATCCGACGCTACGGTCGCGCTCGTGATGAATGGGTGGCCTAGGGGGAACCTACGCGACGCGAGGGAGCTGTCGGACACTCGCGCTTGACCATTCGGTCACCGGAACCACGCCGGCGACGAGCTCGGGCGGTGGCGGGTACGGCCATGGAGGAATCGGCGGCTACGGCGCGGAGGAGAGCACGGGGAGAGAGGGAGAGGGACGCAGTGCTCACGGTGAGTCTGTAGAGGAGCAAAGCGGGCTCGGGGAGGTTCGGTGGTGGCGGATCGACGACGTCGATCACCGGCGCCCGAGGAGGAAGGGCGAGGTCGTAGCGCTCGCAGCAGAGGCTCCCGGCTCCGTCCAGTGGCACGGAGAGGGGTAGCGGACGGCGGCGGAGCGATCCGGTACGGTGGCGAGGCGCAGGGGCTACGGTGGCGAGGCGCAGGGGCTATGGTGGCCGCGAGGCTTCACGGCGGCGAGGCCATGGCGGCGTCGGGAGGGAGGAAGAAGAGCGAGGCAGAGGGGGGGGAGTGGCTGGGGGTCGTCCTGGGGCTCGAGGGCGTTGCCCTTATCCACCAGGAGCGGGCGCGGCGAGGCAGTGTTGACCAGAGGGAGGGGGGGCCGGTTTCGGGCGTGCGCGCGCGCGGCAGAGTACGACAGCGAGGAGGAGAGAGAAGCGGGAGGTGGGGGAAGGCGCTGCGCGGGTTGGGCCGCACACTGTTTGACTAGAGCCCAGACAAACAGTGCCCCGATCCCATTTTCTTTTTCTTTTCTTCTGTTTTATTCCTTTTCTCTCTTTTGAAAAATGTTTAGCCACCATGTGACTTTTATAAAATATGTGACTTGGCCATAATAATACAATGCAATATTTGGTACTGTCATAAAAATGTTTGGAGGTAAATTGATTTCATTTGAATTTTGGATTAAATAAAATGGATTAAACATTGCTGTTTTGGTACTGTTTTATGATGTTAGAGTCATTTAAATAATTCAATTAATGTTGATTTTAATTCTATAATTGCTTTGGGAATATTTGCAATATTATGAACTATTTAGTTCCTGGATTTGAACAACTTTTAAATTCACTTTAAATTTAGATTTCAATTTGAACCGGAATTTGAAATGAGATATGATTCAAATGTGATCAAGACTTGTTAATCATGGTGACTTGGCATCATCAAAAGGGTGATCACTGTAGCTTAATACATGGGGATGTTACAAGTGCTCTAACTCCAACAGGATCCCATGTGTGTCGCTGAGGTCTCTGAACTTGGTCACTTGGATCCATTTGGCTCACCACTTCCTAAGGTGGTTGTAGACCTGGGTCGAGGTGGCCTCTTGGTCGTATAACTCGAACACCTTCTTGGCAACAGAGTTCAAGTGCACCTCCTTGAAACCCATGTCAGTCCTCACCCCACTGGATATGAGCTGACACATCTTGTTAAGCACGAGGGTGGACAGGAATGGTTGCCATATCATCGAGTTCCCCCTCCCAGTCATCTTTGCCTTTCCAACCTTGATGGTTGCCTTATGTGCAGCACTAGTAATAGTATTAGGCACCGCTAGCACAAATGGAGGATGCCTAGCAGGAATTGGCTCGAGGACATCTTAATCCAGAGGCATGTGCTCGTCGGCCAAAGGCTGGGAGTCCTCAACATAGGACGACAGGAGTTGGCTCTCGGACAACACACTGGCCTGACAAAATTCTTGCGTGCTCATGTCCTACAATCGTTAGCATCAAGACTACTATAACACACTACACAGTTAGCATAGTACACATGGATCATGAAGTTTAACACAACACCATGGATCTTCAAGCTCAAAGCATACCATGAACTTCAACACACTACCACACCTACATCCCTCTAGTTACTAAACTCCCACGAAATGCAGCGCCCTGGTGCATCGCGGTTGTAATTCTCGCCAGGGGCCTATCTGTAAGTAGGTGGAGCGTTGGGGCAGGGCAGTCATATATGGTATACGTATCTGTGATAATTATTACGTTCGGTCGGTGGAGGAAACTTCGTGCGTCTTTCCTTTCGTTCCTCTAACTTCTTTTCGCTTCCTTTTTCCATCTACTAGTAAGCGTGCACGTGCAACGCACGTATCATAATCTATAATAAAAATATCATTTTTGAATCTTATTTCTCTTTAGCGAGTCTTTTTTACTGAGCTATGTAAATGTGTCTCATGCCCAATAATGTGAGCGTGTGTGTTACACGATCCAGAGGACTGCATGCTGGTTTAGTCATCTTCCAAATCTTGATTTCTTATATCGCCATTATTCATTTGTCAATAGGCTATAATGACAGCTAATTTCGTTCAAAATGTGTCCTATCAACCTAAAGTCAAGTAATACGACTTAGTTGTCAAATAGTGATACATCATAAAATAATAATTATCATGATACAATGCAAAATATATCTGTTCAGGAGCGTTAGGCAAAATATCTCCCGTGACGTACCCCATGACATTTAATATCCGGAGACCACAAAATGACCTGCATGATTACAAAATTTTGATATGTTTAGTAACAAGTATAAGTCTTAATATTTAATAAAACTATTATCCTCAACAAAAAGTTTTATAAAACTATCAAAATGATCATGACCGAACGTTTATTTAAACCCTTATGACCCTACAAAAAGAATTAGATAAAAGTAATATAAACAGAATGATGAAAAAGGCTGGTGATGATAAAAAGAAAAAAAAGAATTGGACAACCCCGAGCTATATACGTAAGTATATTATTACTCTCTCTGTTCCTAAATATAATTTTTTTTAAAGATTTCAATATAGACTACCTATGAATGTTGTAGACATATTTTATAGCATAGATTTACTCATTTTGCTTCGTACTCCCTCCGGCTGCGTATTAGATTTGGGTCAAGTCAAACTTTGCTAAGTTTGACCAAGAATATATAAAAAATATCAACATCTACAATACCGAATACATATTCCATGAAACTACATTTCGTAATGAATCTAACAATATTGATTTGACATTGTAAATGTTGATACCTTTTTCTATATGTTTGGTCAAAGTAGAAATGCTTTGACTTCGACAAAAGTTATATGCAGATTAAAAAGGACCGGAGGGAGTATGTAGTCTACATTGGAATTTTTAAAAAGAGTTATATTTAGGAGAGTACTTCCAAAGAGCTATGGATAAAAAAACTGGACACCCTCGCTGCCTCCTCTCACTCTCTCAGTGCTCCACACACTGCATACCTTATCCTTCCACTGTCTCCCCACCGCTCCGCTAGCACAACAGTCAGCCGCTGCCGTTCTTGGTGCTCCCGGTGGCTACGGCGACTGAGCCCCTGGGCGTGCTGTTGCTGCGCCAACGTTTCCGCCATCCGCGCCGTCATCGGCAACGCCGGATACAACGCCGATGCCGCATATTCGGGGGTGCGCGCGCCAGTCGCCGCCGCGGCCTGGGTGCGCCCGGGCGCGGAGGAGTGGCGGGGAAGCCGACAGCAGCGGCGGCGTAGGCGGAGGAAGAGGAGTAGAGCGAGCGCGGGTGGAGGGGTCGCCGGGGACGTTTGGCGCGCCACCACACAGCGGTCCAGGGCCGCCGCGGGGAGGCGGAGAGGCAACACGGGAGGTTTGTGCTGGCTACCCTGCTTCTCCTTGTTACCGTTGGTTTTCAGACGTGCATATGGCTAGTTTGCACCCATCCGTTCTAAAACGTTGAACGAATCTCGTTCTTCTTCGGAAATCCAACTGAATTTCCATCTCGTTCTGAATCGAATTCTGATCGCCAGGTGACAGAGGACCGCCGAACAGGGCTCGCAGGGTCACAATGGGAGAGCGCATATCCTCGCATGACAGGTTACAGGTAGCCCTATAAAATCAAATCCATCCCCATGTTACCTGATTTTCTATGAATGGCTTTTACTGCTTTTCAGTTTTGGACCCTGTGTAACTTGTTGTATTTCTGGAGGAGTTCAGCGAGGAGGAAGCTATGAAGTATGCGCTCGAAAACCTGCAAGACATTGTCAAGTCTGTAAGGCAAGTCAAGAGGATCCTGTGGCTAAAGATTGCTTTGCTTGGATCGTTATTGTACCTATCCTACTCTATGATTTTTCGACTCGGTGTTTAGTAATGTGTGGTTATCCCGATGTCAATTTGCAGTGGCAAGATCCTTCAGCAGTGCAGGAGATTAAGGGTTCCATAATCGATTCAGCGCCTGTCGCTGTCCCCGATCCTCAGGTAAACACTGTAGCTAAGCTCAGGTCAACGGAAGTAGGCCGTGTACGGGAATGTTACAGAGATATTCTCTTTCATGCAATACTTAACCTAGAGCCATCTAATATTCTTTTGTCGTCTTTCTGAAAAAAGAAAGCATGTGAGCTCATGTACTAAAGATTCGGGAACGATGTATGTTCATACAGTAGTAATAACGCCTCTCAACTTCAGTACATTCCGCAAATCTCATAGATTCTTGCAGTTTTCATCACAAATATATCACATAGCTAACATAAGTTAAGTTACTCAATAGCCGGAGACATTTTCAAAAAAAACTTTACATGAAAGAAAATGAAAGGGGTTCAAAGACAACAGAGCACTTTGGCGTTCGAGAACATCTTTAACAGAACAGAACGCTATAGTATCTTCAGATAGTACATAATACAACATAGATTGTTCCCTAATATGGCTAATCTGCCGCCTGGTTTCTTGTATCTTCGCCTGGAAATCTGGAGATCATCTTGTCATTCAGGTCATCCACATGCTCGTTTTTGGTCGAGAGAATTGCACGTGTGCTCATGTACTCCCTCGACCTAGCATTGGTGTGCAGGGATGGGAAGACATCTTCGATGGGCTTGTTAATAGGTTCTTCGTCCTCAGTATAACCAATCACAATGTCTTCAGGGAGACGCACATAGTCGTCACCAATAGTTTCTTCCGTTCCTTTGCCAATCCTTAGGAGGTATTCGGAGAACCAAGGGTCCGCCTGTGCCCGCATATAGCGCGTGAGGCGTATCTTGCGGATCTTCTCCCACGGATAGGATCTCAACAATGTAGCATCCGTGATCTGTGCTCTTGTCCCTCGTGTCACAACGGGGAGGAGCTGCCTGAAATCCCAAGCAGTCTAGTAAATTACGATTAGGACACACTTATGATGCACAAGGTCTCATAAATTACGCTTAGTACACACTACATATTATCGGGGGAGAGGAAACTTAAACTGCTATTTTGCGTACCATTAATGTTTATTGTGTGGACATCGGGCTCCAGTATTCCAGACGTATCTTCGCCGTGGTCGTTGCCTGATAACATTTGTTGACCCCAATGAGTAAGTAGCAGCGATGAACTGAAGATATGAACCAAATGCTAGTAAAAAAACAATATAGACATACAATTCACGTTAGGGTAAATACCAATAGTACTCATTAGATTATGAGTGGTTTGACTTCCATCTGGAGATGGTTCCATTCGTTGATCAAGTTTATTATGTTGGATCAGAAGAGGTTGGTCGGTGCTATAAAAAGGATATGTACCTGAATGAAGATAAGAGCGCCCATTAAAGGAGAAACAAACACTATTGATAAATTAGCAACTTAATTAAATCGATGAACTAACCTTGATGTTGAAAAGTTATTCCTGGGGTACGTAGGTTGACGACTGTACTGAGTTAGGGGTTGTCAACCCCTGACAGTTGTGTGAGTGTCATTCTTCTTGAAATTCGTTGCATCTGGTACCATCATTTCTGTGCAACCAAATTGGACTCATCTTCGTCGGAAATATTCTCCTTGTCAGTCTGTATGACTCCATTGTAAGGCACTGAATTTGGTAACACACCATCTGGACCTGTAATGTTCTGCAGTTGGGTGACCGCCTCTTGTCCAGTAGCTCGCATATGTGACACGATGTTACTGGCATCGAAAGCGGCAGTAATGTTCTGCAGTTGGGTGACCGCCTCTTGTCCAGTAGCTGGCATATGTGAATGTGACACAATGTTACTGCCATCGAAAGCAGCAGTAATATTTCTATTTTGCTCGCAGGTTTGGCGTTGTCGCTTTAATTCCTCTCTATTTTGTGCATAACGCTCCCTTTCCCTCCGATTCTTAATCTCATTAGGGTCTGAACAGATGAAGAAAAAATAATTACATCGCCATTCAATTGGGCCATATATAATGAACTTTGATCATCATTACCTTGTGATACAGCCAGCTGTGTCTGTGTTCCGTTATGTAGGGCATCTATGTCGGCTGTGTTATTTTTTTCCTTTTGATCTCATCTTTATTTTTTGAATACCGCTCTCTATCCCTCTGCCTTTTTACTTCTTTTGGGTCTGCAAATCATGACACAGTTCAGCAGTTGAGCAACAATATCGAACTTGAGTGACTGGGTTATGATCATTACCCGAAGAGTGGTTGTTGCTTATATCATGGAACGGGGTGCGCGTCCTACTGGGAGTGGTAGGGGCCATATGGTTCACTTCCTCATGCTAGACCTATTGCACTTTGTGTTTGGTTATCATGTTAGCATATTCTCAAGCCATATGGATCACCTCTTGCATCGCTTACATGGAAAATCATAGAATCTAGAATGTCAATTAACCATGTGTAATTAACTGTGTGCTTGATCAATTAAAATTTTAGAATGGCAATGCTGATGGTTTCAATAATTATGCAGAAAGGAAACATGTGCAATCAACGGATGTCATTGTTTTGTTTTGTTTTTTGTTTTTTGTTTTTTTTTGCGAATACGGATGTCATTGTTAACATCACATGTTGGCAAATGAGCCTGTACGAGCGTTGCCGAGGAGTTTGTCGGCGCCGATGTTGTCGGATGCGCAATCCGGAGGCGGTCGCGTCTGAAAGACTGAAGAGAAAACATGCACCTGTGTTGGCGAGGAGGTCGTCGTCGCGGATGTCATGGGCGTCGGCGGCGCGGATGTCCTCAGCGTCGTCGGCCGCAGAGGGCAGCGATGGCGCACGGCAGTCTGGACATCTCGTCGCGGATGTCGTGGGCGTCGGCGGCGCGGATGTCCTCAGCATCGTCTGTGCGGATGTCGGCGGCGGCGGCGCGGATGTCCTCAGCGTCGTTGGCCGCAGAGGGCAGCGATGGCGCACGGCAGTCAGGGCATCTCGGCGCCTAACTGCATGGTAGACCTGGACGGCAACGCTTGATTGCCGCTAATTGTGGAGCGGACGTGCTGTTTCCATATGTTGTGATATTTTTTTTTTTTTTGCCTGTAGCGATGAAAGGATGGCAGAGTTTCGTCCGCCAACCAAAATTGCTTGACGTACATTGTGAGGGGTAGTTTTGTATGTTGACGATTAGATCCCATTGAGTAGGCTGATCGTAACCCTCTAATTGATACGTTTTCTTCTGTGTACATTAAGCGGGGTGTATTTAGGGGAGTTAATGTTTGGTCTTTTAATAGTAGTAGAGATTACTCGCCATACACACCGCCTCCTTCGGTCCTTCCCCATGCTCCCGATCTACTCCCCGCCTTCTCCGTCGACTGCAGGCGCCACCACCCCACTCCAGCTGCCATCGCATCTATTGTCTTCTCCCTCTGACGTGCACCAGCCGCTCAAGTAACCTGTTCTCGTGATCCTCCTCCTCGGCGGCGTGCAACTTGCGGCATGATAGCTCAGGACGAGGCGCTTGACGCTCCCGCAGGCGCTCGTGGTTAACAACGGGTGTAGTGGCGGGGCAATATGGAGGCGCGTGGGGTGGCGCTGCTGGTGGACTGAATGGGCGTGTGCGGAGGAGGAGATGCAAGGTGGTGGCGTCGATGAAGCTGAGGGAGGATATCGTCATGCCACATCGCTGCGATAGGGGTGGAGGGCAGCGACGAGAGCGATGGTACCCAGGTTGAATAAGATGCTGGAGACCACAACGAACGCAAGCGAAGGTCAAGGGATGGTGCCATTATCGGTCTGCCACCGGGTCCTTCTACGAGGCCTCCATTGTCGTCGCCACCGGCCATGTCTACGAGGTACTCTATGCCACGCTAGAGGTCAGCGGACGAGAGGGATCGTGTAGCGGGTGTTCCTGGTGTGCTCCTTAGGTGAGGGCCATTTTCTGTCTCTCGACTCTCTTGAACCTAGATCAGAGCATTGTATGATACATGGTTTTGGTTCTGTTTTTTTGCGGGGTACGATGGTTTTGGTTCTGGTTCATATGGATCAAACAAGAGCATTCCTTTTTTCCGTTGGGATTTTTAGCTCACTTGGGTTCAGGACTGTAAATCAAAGATTAGTTTCCTGGGTATTCACTCTGTCCTGTGCGCGCCATATGTTCGACAAAATGCCTATGGATAATATGATTGTTGCGTGTCAACTGATTATTTAGATTATTTGCCTTACATCAACTTCCTGCATCTCTCTTTTACCGGAGCTGGCGGTAGCCACTGCGTGCACCAGCACATGGTCAGTCCCTTCCGCGAGGGTGTCGCTCGCTTGCTAGACTGAATCTTATTGTGTTGCATGCATGATTGGGATGTTGTGCTGCCTCAGTTCTGAACTTTGATGTTACATTTATTCTTCTATTTCTGCTTAATATCATTTTTCTTTTATTCATAAGTGCCAGCAAGTATGTCTTAAGTACATCCTCATTATAGTGTGAAGCATGCGTAGTTGTACTGTACACAAGCTCGATTGAGCTGTGATTTCTTAGTAAATGAAAGTTAAGAAACACATTGCAAATTTGTAGAGATACCAATGTGGAGCTGATTTTTCTGCATATTAGAAGGTGATGCAAGCACGGGCATTACATGTTATGATCATTTTGTTTGTCTTTTAGTTTACCTTTTGTGGATGTGAAAAGTTTGGCTGAATGTCAGTGTCTAATCTAGCATGTCATTGTTGTTCAGATATTCCCTTTTTCATAACAAGCCATAATGTTTACTGTCATTTACCGCAAACCCAAATATTCATATGTGGATCTTTATCAGGAGTAACTTGGACATTGCTATGGGTTGAAAACACTGCCATGCCGTACACTGTAACTAAAACTGATGACAAGCTTGTTACTCATATGATGCAACACTGTTGGTTTGCTCAGGAATTAGAGAATTGCAATTCCACAAGGCAACAACCCATGGTAAAAGTTAATCTGAGATCCTCAAAAAAAGGTAAAAGTTAATATGAGGTATATGCTATATGTGATGTGAGGTTCATTTTCCTACTTACTATGTAAGTTGCACTCTCTTTTTTTTACCATTCTAATGTAGACTGCCTTGATATATATAGTTCTGAAATTGTCCACTTCTTCATCTCTTAAAAGCTCCCTAGGAATGGAGCCTCCCGGTGCATCCAGATATTTTTGCATTTGCGGCCCCACATGTCAGGGAGGAAATCGGTTGTGCGTTGCGGTCCGGCCTATTCACACGTGAACGTGACACTCCTAGGTTGATTGATAGACAAATATTTAAATTCGTAAACATTTTTTAATTCCTTAATATTTTTAAATCTGTTGATTTTTTATGTTCGAGGAACTTCTTTTGAAATCTCGCATTTTCTAAATTTATGAACATTTTTTAAAATTAGTGAACGTTTTTTGAATTTGAATTTCAGAGATTATATTTTGAAATTCAAGAACATTTTCTAAATTCACAAGCGTTTTCAAATTTGTGGACATTTTTTATTAACAAACATTTTTTTAAATACTTGACCAATTTTACAATGATTTTTAAATTTTGCAAATATTTTATCTTTAAAATATTTTAAATATTCTCTCTACTTTTTTCAATTTTCGTTCCTCTTTGTTTTTTCTTCGCTTCCCTAGATGGGTTGAGGCCCAATAGGGGCGACTCGCAGCCAACCGAAGCGAGCGTCCTAGGTCGTGCCCATTTGGTCAAACTTCATCGTTTTGCACGTTGAATAGGGCCTCCCGTGCGTGTGGGTTATTTCGCTGTCGGGGGAGGGCATGAACTGGCTTTTGCTTCATGCGCTTGCTGTTTCTACGTCGAACGTCGGGTTGTCGCTTTCTTTGTCTTCCCGTCGGGCTCCTCGGACAATGGATTTGCGGTGGAAGTCTGACATCGTACTAGCGCTGGGGGAGAGCTAGAATACCAGGCGTTGGAGATTCAAGCCGAGATGAGCAGCTCTTGGTGACCCGTTGTAGTTAGGCTTTGTGGCAGTAGATCTAACCTCAAGGCTGGGGCGACTAGGTTGATAGGTTGGAATCCTTTTGGGGGACGAAAACCAGTGCATGGAGAGTGATTTTGAGAGGCAGAGGCACGAGTGAATTGGGTTGTATTGCTGGGAGGGGGAAGCATCATACATTGGCCTAGGGTCATGCCCTACACGTACGTGCCGACAAAGTAGGTAAGTTAAAAGAAAAGGGAGGTCAATTTCCGTGTATATGATACAACGGTCAATTCGGTTTATGCAGTATGAAAACCGGCGAAAGACCCGAACACGAACTACCAATGGAAACACACAACCGAACACCACCGGGGAAACCAGGAATAACGGTCAACCCACTTTAGTTCGGTTCTTTGATTTTTGGTGTAAAAGTGTTCATCTCTAATCGTAATTACCCGAAAAAGGCTTAACTCACGACCGAGGAACGGCGCGGCAAAGCACGCGTCATCCTCTAGTATCAATCATACTTGCAAACTAGCATACTGCACATGCTCTGATTCACAAGGTAGTACAACATCTACCATAGTATCATCATTGCCGACATGGAAAACAACATGAACATGATGATACGTCTATAACTTTTGTTTGTTCCATGCCATATTTTTATTAAATTAGTATACTTTTGGCACCTATTTAAATCATTTTATATTATTTTTATGGAATAGCCTATTAACTCAGTGTCCAGTATCAGTTGTTTTCTATTGTTTTTTGGACTTTGCAGAAAAATAAATTTTATCGGACTAAAAAAATCAGCGGAATATTCAAGTACAGAAGCTTCCGGGGAGCACTGACGTACGCCAGGGGTACACATAGGGGCCCCACGCCCTTCCCCTGACGAACGATCGAGGGGGGCCGATTCATTCGTTGGGAGCAACTCGCCCTAGCGACCTAATTCGTTCGATCAACCCCTCCCTCCCGACAAATGGTCGCAAATTATTCGGGTCCTAAAAAATACACGTCTCTACCCACTTGTTTTGTTTCCGACCGAAAAACACTCATGTTCGGTAAGATACGCTTGACTAGTTGGGTCTAATCCCGCCAAACAAACACTTTTTCCTTTCTAGGGGCCTTCACGTGGATGGCTATGGAATATATTTTCTTTTTAATAAAGACACCCAAAAGGCATCTTAAATTTGATTAATATCAAGGAAATCAGATGTAAAACAATCAGTAAAAAGTAAAAATACATTAAAAAACATAGTAGTCTTTTTATTGTACGCCGCCCGCCGGAAATTGGAAATTGCATTGAATCAACAGCAAAGAAAAGCGACACCTACAAACGCCCTCGCCATACCAGACTTTAAAGACCGTAATAGTCACTCGCCCCTTGAGACCGGGTCAAGCCACAAAACAACACAGAAGATGTCAAAATCAACACACTAATAAACAACCAAAAGCTCTCCTTGAAAAACACACGAACGGCCAAGATATGAAGGGGAGCAATGGGAACACAAACTCTTACATGCCCTTCGTCGATGCCGGATCTGACGTTGTCAAGGTAAGGAAAGATCTTATTTGAAGAAGCAAAACCTAAGAATAATAAAACAAGACGGGTAGGAGGGTCGAGGTGGCGACTAGGGTTGGGAGGCGGCGGCGGCTGTAGCAACTATGCGAGATCACGTGCTGGATGAACAGCCCCACGAGACAGCTATGGACTATTCACCGTCAGCACTCAGGCTCAGCCAGAGGCCAGCAAGGGAAGCTGTGCTGTAGCTGGAATGCGGTTTTCTATGAGCATATACATGGCGTAATACCAGATAGACGACATACGCCTAGAATCCTAGCAAACAGATGCATGACATAGATCGGAAAGCGCACCATATTGCAGCACCAACAACGACCAGAGTCATCAGCAAGTTAAATTGTTGTCATAGATATCGCCAGATTATGATATATAGAGGTCTCCTTTAAGTCGAAAATACGACAGTACGTACTCGATAACGCATTAAACAGCTCCTAAGGCTAAGTTCCAGCTAAGTCAAACACAAAACAAAACAGTCTCGAAAGGGTCACATGACTTCACCGTTCAGACACCCACAGCCTCTGCACTGCAGACAACGATTCATCAGGACCCACCAAAGCCAACCAAGGCCTCAGTTCTCCTCGTCCTCATCCTCCTCAGCATCCTCGCCATCAGACCCCTGCAAACATAAAAGGAAAGCAATAAGATACCCGTGTAAGTATGGCCAATATAACTTCACACTAGTTGCTTTGCTGAACTGCCAAGACAGAGCTTACCTCTTCATCCTCGTCATCTCCTTCAAACTCTTCAACCTCCTGCAACAACAGATCTTTAAGGGCCAGGCATATAAGGAAATAAAATAAAATTATGCACCAAATCAAACATAATACTGACATTGTTGAAATATTTCAATGGGTTCGGCCACAAATCTTCTTTGATGATCTCTGCCACCTGCACAATTCAAAACTCATAAGAATTCCCGCAAGCGTCTGCTAGACCAGAGAGCTCATAACGCAAGTTGCCAAATCACAGGATAAATAAACACTACAAGTTTACTAGCAAAGGCCAGACAAGTGAAATAATTTTGTTACCTCATCTTGCACCCCATCAGCAAGGCTCTTGTGCTCTGTATCAGTGAACCAGGTGAAGAAACTGCAAGAACAACAGAATAGAAGCTTTCTTCAGATCTTGCCTACCAATTTCTCAGAAATCACAAATGAGACATGCAACAAGGTTCACAACAAGAAATGTTGTTCAACGGTATACTACCTAAGCATTTTTCAAGATGCTCATGCCATAGTAGAAATTATAATGAATATGGCAGAATAAGATAGGAGGTTTTTTCTAAATGACCCAACATCTATGAAGCTCACCAGGTGTTTGTCAATATAAGACCACAGAAGGAACAACTTAATACAGCAGGGCACTAGCTGTACAAGAGTACCAAAATATAAGACGTTTTTGCAGCTCAATTTGAACTGCAAAACGTCTTATATTTTGGTATGGAGGGAGCAACTTAATACAAGGTTCACATACTACTTAACAAAGCTAGACATTATTTTGGTGCCGCAGGAAATCTGTCTCAGGCTCTTAGCACAAGCATTCTTGAAGCAGCAGGCTAATAGAAATGGAAGATAATTACACTTAGTTATAATTTATGCCAAGGAAAAGATGAAGATGAGCATGTGGGCCATAAAAAGCTCATAGGACTGAAGGAAATCAGGTCACACATATATGCGTGCATAATGCTTGCAGCATTTTTGTACACTTAATTAGTTAAAGCATCAATTTGACTTCAAGAATATTGTATATTTCCTACTTTCACGAAGACCTTGCACAATTGCTAATGACATTCAGTAGCAAAAATCCAAAGTAACCCAGTTCCACTAGCTTTTCACAAACTGCTATAGAATGTACGTCGTCATAGCGTGAAAAACTGTATATTTGATTATTTGGTCATGTGATAAGCAACAATAGTAATCGTTCACTACCATTTTAACTTAATACACATCCTACAGTATGGTGTCAAGGAATAGCACCAAATACTTCAACTGCATCGTCCATTTGCAGCAATCATGGCAAGATAAGCAACTAACCTTTCTTCAACCAATGGGCGCTTGCTTCCTTTCTTCTTAATGGCATTCCCATTAATTTCCTGTATATACACAAGAGCATTAGACTTTCTGCATCCAAGCAAGTGCTAAGATATATATATCTTAGAGAGAGAGCACAATACCATTCCTTCCTTCCACTTAATGGAAGTGGCATTTATTGTGGTTGTTCCATCATCAGCAAATGCATATGACTTGGTAAGCTTTCTGTTTTCAAAGTACGGATTCTCAGAGAAGTTCTGCATTTCAAAACAAAAGGAGATAAGGAGTATAATAAAGATGAAAGATTGAACGCTTTATCAACAATAGACTTTGAATTGGGCTGGAAAAGGCCATTATTCGCCTTTCTTCACTAGCTCCCTTAAGCATAGGTTATGCCATTGTGGAATACAGCATTTTATCAGTTGCATCTAGTTTCTATTACTTACTTTCGCCCTAGACACAAGTGATGCAATTAAGACATCATAATTCCCAAGAGGGAATGGTACTTACAAGAGTGATGGAGTAGCCTGACTTGACATCTTTAGAATCATCCACATCAACAGATTCCAAGTACTTGAACATCTATTATAACAGATAAAATGAAAACTTGTATGTTATGTTACATAATATTTCAAGTAAAACAGAAACCAGCTTCATACCTAAGAACTAAAATACCTTTTGATCCTCTTCAGTCAAAAGCTCACTGAGAAGAGGATGACTTAGAAACTGCAAGCAGCACATAACATAATAAGTAAGAATGTAAACATGTTGATTGACAACTGCAACAAACATCAAAGCTGTCTTTGCGTAATAAATAGTCTGCATACCGCTGTCAGCCAAAAGTCTGGAATTGTTTTGATGATGTCACACCTCCGAAGATAGACAGGTCTGCGAATCTCACTGTACTTCTGCTCAACCTCCAAAACCTTATCACTTGCTTCTTCATTAACCTGTTAGCAATGGATGAAATTAACATAAGCCTGTCCACTTCCCATTGGGCATCAAAAAAAGAGCAGGTACGAAGAAGGTTTTACATGACCGCTTAACTTTAAAACACAAAAGAAACTAGGATCCGTTTTAAAAATAATTATGGATGAACTCAACATCTCCTAATGGATTTGAAGGGCCATAAAAAGTGGAAGGTGAAAGTGGAGTCACTTTGGGATATCATATCAATGCTACGCCTCGCTCATGGGTATCTGAGCAATTCTTCCTGTTAAACCATATAGGTCTAACTGAGTAAATTCCACAATTTCTAAGAATGATATGCTTTTTCATTTTCCACTCATTTTTACTCCAATAAAAACTGCAGTCAAGTACGTATAGGGATAATGAGGATTAAATGCCCTAGTGGCAACAACCCGGTTAACGACAGAAACCAAACACCATAACCTAGCCCGGAAGATCGTAGAACAAGCTGTATATATTGTGGGCAATATATCAACCAAACGAAATTCAATAACAGTTGGTCAAGGAATAATTGGTGAGTAAAATTGGCCGGGGAAGCAAATAGAACATTTAAACAACGCAGTCAATATCTTTCTGTTTGGTGTATTCGACAACATACTATAGCGGCAAGACAGCAAAAATGCAAGCACCATAAATTCACGCTTATTGTATTTGTCTAGATATGTCTAAATCAAGGAAAGCAACATACACACTATCTATACTCGACCAGTTACCAGAAACAATTGACCTTTACATCCAAAATTTGGATAAAACAATTCAAACTCATTACTACCAGCTCCAGATGGCGTTGTGAGAGGGTGGTAGCCAGTCTAAAATCCAGTTCTTGCAGACCACACTCGGGAACCAATATGGGGCCGAGAAATGAAAATCCAGACTTATTTCTGCAATCACTTCCATCCGGGAAGTTCAATTGCTAATTGACGCCAACTTGAAGCCACTAAGTTATTAGAGTTATCTTACTGACTAAGTTAGGACATATACAAACCAAAAGAGGAGTAAGGCAATTGAATTTTAATAATACATTAGATGGTTTTTGCATTTCAAAATGTTTATTGAATTAATGTAAACCCTCAAACCGCCTACCTATAAACCCTTGATTGCACGTCCACTACGAAACCTCCTAAATAATTTGGCATACCTTTGAATACTCTAAAATTTAAACTGTCACTTGCCAGAAGCTTACGCGTGAATCAGGCGATAGAATACACTCGTCAGTTCCTATAGGTTCGAACAACAAAATTCGTAACATCACATCTTTTGAGCAAGTACGGCCGGCAGTAATCCCGCGCAGCTGCGACCACCAGTCCGCACAGCTACGACAACGAGTAGCGGAGAACTCTACCAAACCGTAATCAGCAACCCCTCCACTAAATTGCGTACACTCGAATTTGACGCAATCACCCGCTCCAATACACCCACTGAGAAATCCAGCTGTGCATCCACCCCAACGCCGACGACGCAACGAAATAGATCGAGAACTCGGGAGAGGCGCAGCTCACCTTCTCGAGCTCGTCCTGGATCTCCTGGAGCCTCTCGATGGAGAGGACGAGGGCGCCGTCGATCTGCTCGTTCTCCTCACCGACGTCGGTGTCGGTCTTGGCCTTCTTCCCCTTGTCCGCCGGGGCCGTCATAGTCGCCTGTCTCTAGGGTTTTAGCCTCCGACCTGCGCCGCGAGAGCGAGAGGGAGTGCGCGTTTGTTAGAAGCGGGCAGAGCAAAAGGGAGGCGGAGCTGCGGGGAGGAGCAATGTGGAGCTGCGGGATTTTTATAGCGGACGGCGCGGAGATACGCGTCGGGTCGGGATTGAGGTGATTTGGGGTGGGCTGGGCCGTTGGATTCGCGTGGTTTTGTCCATACGCCAGGGTTTTCTAAAACCCTAACCCTAAGGATCGGGCGCGAGGGTCTTGTCTCGTTGAGTTCGCCCACAAAACTGCTCGGCCACTTACACACGAGCTTCTAAGAAAAGCACAGCATCTATCACCAGAGCCCTCAAATCCGCCCCGAACGCTCCGCGTGGGCTGTCCGATCACTGCCTGGACCCAAAAAACAGCACCCAACCGGCTCCCCACAACCAGCCCAAACGTCCGGGCTGTCCGGCAACCCCCCATATCTAATCCATATATGGGGCGGATATGGGGAGGCCCGGACGCGCCCGAGCTCGCCCGGACACCGCCACCACATCGGACCGGACCGCTATGGCCCATGCCGCCCCCACCACTGTCGCTTCAAAAAAACCAGCCGATCCGACGAACCCTAGTCAAACCCCACTCCTCCCAGTCCTCTTGCCCTCTCTACCTCCTCCGTCTCCTCCCCTTTCTCTCCCAATCTCTCTCGTCTCCTCCGCCATGGCCAGGTCCGGCAACGACTTCGCCAGCAAGACCGATCACATGGACTAGTGAAAGGATTGGTATGGTCAACTAGAAGGGGGTCGAATAGGCATAACAATTTTTAACTTTGTTCCCAAAATTTAGGCTCAACAATAAAATAAGTTCTCTAGATATGCAAGTAGGTGGACAACAAGCACAAAACACAACAAGTGCAAACAAAGGTAAACGCAAGATAAAAGCTATCATAAAGTAAAGGTAAGAAGTCACGAATCTACTAGGGGTGCCCTTGAAGGTGGCAACTGAAACCTTTACAAACAAGGTTGGGGCTCCCTCCACAACTTAATTGGAGGCTCCCAATACCACCACGAAGCTTCACCATAATGGAATGTGATTCCGCAGTGACCTCTTCCGTCTAGGGTACCCAAACACCCAAGAGTAACAAGATCCACAAGAAATATATGAGGAAATCAAATTTCCTTTGGTGAAAGTGTAGATCTAGGTCTCCTCTCTCAATCCCTAACAAATCAACAAGTTTGGTTGGCTAGAGAAGGAGATCGGGCAAAATGGGGCTTAGGGTATTAACGGAGGAGAGAGGGAGGCAAGAGGTAGGTGGGAGGTGGAAGAACCACCTCCTTAAAATGGTCCCACCTCAAATCTAACAGTTATGCAGAAAAAACACTAGAGCGGTACAACCGCTCCAGGCAAGCAAAACCAGGTTACAGCGGCCCGCTCCAACCACCGGTCGTACCGGTTATTTGGGAATAAGCGGAACAATCGTTCTGCTACCGTCCTTGTACCACGCCCATACCTGAGGGAATCACCCCTCGGGCGGTGATTGAGGCGGTACTTGGGCCAGTTCAACCGCCCTGATTGCGACTAGGGGTGGCTGCTAAGTCCTGGGCGGTACTACCGCTTAGGAAGTCGGTTATACCGGATATTACACGAATATCCGGAATAACCTGGCGACCACCGCATGGGTACCGTTGTTGGACCCAAGGGAATCACCCCTCGGGAGGTGGTTGGACCGGTGCTACAGCCGGTAGTATTGCTCACAGGGGACGGTGCAACCGCCTGGGCTTGTCTGCCTTTGCCTGCTCCACAAGGGAGCGATACAACCGTAGACATGAGCGGTACAACTGATAGGTACTTTTCTGCATAGGTTAGGAATGAGGTTCTGATGTAGGGCACGGGCCAAAGTGCCCCGATTTGTCCCGATGTTCACAAATTGGAGGGGATCCCGCGAAGAACACGAAGAACACGGAGAAGAACGGGGAGAACCCACAAGAGAAAACACTCAAGAACAAGTCCAATCACACATCCACTAGACTCACAAACACAAAAGATCCACAAGGTACATGAACAATCAAAAGGAAAAATACAAGGTAGAGTTCATCCCAAATCCAAGAGGAGATGAGGTCTTGATGATCTAGATAGATCCTTCCCACTAGGGGGTCTTGAATCCCTCGGGATCTTCTCACATGCTCACATGGAGGTCTTGATCTCCATGGGAGAGTCTCTCTCTCTCTCTCTCTCTCTCTCAAGAGGAGTAGTGGTAGGAGCAAGGCTCAACTAGATGAGCTAACACTTTGCTAACCCTAGAAATGAAGTGGAGGAGGTCTATTTATAGTGCTAGCCATGAAGGAGTAAGTGAGGGGCAAATGGGTACATGGGCCTCGCCCCGGAGACATGCGCGCAGACAAAGGCCGAATGATTCGGGTGGTGGCCCGGATGATCTGGGCATCTTCCGGATGATCCGGGCGGGGTCCCGGATGATCCGGCTTCGTGGAGAAGGTTGTTGATGTCTTCGGGGCGCATGGCCGGATCGTCCGGGCCTGGAGCCAGATCATCCGGGCGTCGGCCGGATCATCCGGGAGGGGATCCGGATGATCCGGGCAAGTGCAGACTTGTCCATTCTTCGGTCTTCTTCCGTCTTCTCTTCCATTCTTCCCTCGCGGATGGTGTAGACGTACACATGGGCTCGCACTCCTCCTCGTCGATGGTGAAGCTCCGGTAATACCTATGCATGCATGATACGTCTCAACGTATCTATAATTTTTTATTGTTCCATGCTATTATAGTACCAATCTTGGATGTTTTATATGCTATTTTATATCATTTTTTTGGGACTAACCTATTAACCTAGTGTCTAGTGCCAGTTGTTGTTTTCTGCTTGTTTTTGGTTTTTCAAGAATTCAGTACCAAACGAAGTCCAAACGCTACGAAACTTTTTGACAATTTTTTTTCTAGACAAAAGATACCCTAGAAGCTTCGGGAGGAGACCAGAAGCCTCACGAGGAAGCCACAAGGCAACCCCACGCGCCCCCAGGGGGCGCGCCAAGATGCCTTGTGGGCCCCTCGTGGCTCCTTTTGACCTGATTCCACTTCTATAAATTCTCAAATATTGGGAAACCAACAAAGAGCCCCACGAAATAACTTTTCCGTCGCCGCAAGCTTCTCTTCTTCCGCAATCCCATTTGGAGGCCTTTTTCGGTACTCTGCCGGAGGGGGAATCGATCACGGAGGGCTTCTACATCAACCTTGTTGCCCCTCCGATGATGTGTGAGTAGTTTACCACAGGCCTACGGGTCCATAGCTAGTAGCTAGATGGCTTCTTCTCTCTCTTTGATCTTCAATACAATGTTCTCCTCGATCTTCTTGGAGTTTTATCCGATGTAATCTTCTTTTGCGGTGTGTTGGTTGGGATCCGATGAATTGTGGGTTTATGATCAGATTATTCATGAGAAGTAATTGAGTCTTTTTTGAACTTTATTATGCATGATTATTATAGCTTTGTATTTCTCTCCGATCTATCCGTTTGGTTTGGCCAACTAGATTGATTTATCTTCAGTGGGAGAGGTGCTTTGTAATGGGTTCAATCTTGCGGTGGTCTATATCCGAGTGACAGAAAGGGACAAGACACATATTTGTATTGTTGCCATTAAGGGTAAAACGACGAGGTTTATTCATATTGATTGGGTTTACTTTGTCTACATCATGTCATCTTGCTGAAGGCGTTACTCTGCTTTTATTAACTTAATACCCTAGATCCATGCTGGATAGCTGTCGATGGGTGGAGTAATAGTAGTAGATGCAGGCAGGAGTCGGTCTACTTGTCTCGGACGTGATGCCTATATACATGATCATTGCCATGAATCCGTCATAACTATGCGCTTTTCTATCAATTGCCCAACAGTAATTTGTTTACCCACCGTATGCTATTCGTTCGAGAGAGAAGCCTCTTGTGAAAACTATGGCCCCCGGGTCTACTTAAATCATATAAAAAGAAACCTAAAAATACCTTGCTGTAATTTATTTACTTTTATTTTCTTTTGCAATTTATCTATCTACCATTACAAGATTTAATCCTTGCAAATAACGAGTTCAAGGGGATTGACAACCCTCTTGCCCGCGTTGGGTGCAAGTATTTGCTTTTGTGTGTGCAGGTGCTGCTCACGAGGTTTTGCGTGGTTCTCCTACTGGATTGATACATTGGTTCTCACTGAGGGAAATACTTATCTCCACTATGCTGCATCACCCCTCCTCTTCGGGGAAAATCCCAACGCAGTTTACAAGTAGCAGGAATAATTTCTAGCGCCGTTGCCGGGGAGAAGTCACGTCAAAGTAGTCTTCCGTCAACTTGCCAATTTCTGGCGCCGTTGCCGGGGAGACATCACCAAAATCTATCAAGTACCTTCGCACAAACTATCATCTACTTGCTCTACTTTTATTTGCTTTTTTTTGCATTTGCCTCTTGTTTTCATCTCCCCCACTTCTCATAAAAATTATAAAAACACAAAAATATTTTATTTGCTTGTTTGTTCGTTTGCTTGCTTTGTCACTATGGCTAGTTCTTCAATTGTTGCTTGCACTCCTGAAAATGAAGTTTTAAATTTTAAACAAAGGGGAGGAGAGAGTTTAAAAGATGCTTGGCATAGGATTTGCGATGCTCAAAATAGATCAGCTCGTAAGCAATCCAGTACCGTTCTCCTTCGCAATTTTTATGTTGGTGTCACTACTTGGTATCGATTTGTGCTAGATACTATTACTGGAGGGAATTTCTTAAGTAGTCACCCTATGGATGCTTTCAGTTCTATGGGTAATTTAGTGGGATCGCCACCTATTGCTATTAATGAAACAGTGTTGACTTTGGAACATGTTATGCAGAGGTTAGAAGCCATTGAAAATAAAATGTCTATTGTAGAACATCTTGAGAATTTAGACAAAAAGGTCCATAATCATATTACTCAATTTGGTTCTAAGGTAGGAACTACATTAAAGATGTTAAAGGAAATGGAACCGATAATTAATGAAAGAATAGAACAAGGTCCCGCTAGAATCGATAAGTTGGAAGAAATTATCAATAACTTGGGTTCCGCCTTTTTCTCCGTTAAAACTATTGATAGAACTCCTCCTAATAAAAATTGCAAGTTTATGTATGTTCCTAAGAATAAGGGTGCTACATCTAGTAAGGGAAACGAGGATCTTAAAATGATTAGTTTGCACCCTAATTTCATTGAGATAATAAAGGAACCTATTCATGAAAGCAAATTTCTCAACTTTGTCCCTATGAGTATGATGATAAGAAATTCCTATGCTAGACCTCTTAGGAAGAGTGGATATGTAATTGAGGAATTGGAAATGAAGGATGACAATACTTGAAACTATGCATTATGCCTAGCTAGGGCATAAAACAATAGCGTTTGTCGGGAGGCAACCCAATATTTATTTTTATTGCAAATTTTATTTTTATTTTGTTACACAATTGTAGCCTCTGTTATGATTGTGTTTTTTATCTTTTAATTAGTGTTTGTGCGAAGTAATGCCTTAAGGATGATTTGGATGATAGTATAATTGATGCTGTTTGGAAAACAGAAAGTTTTGCGCCCAGTTCTGGATTTTTGGTTCTGAACTGGAATGTCAGAAAAATCTGAAATTTTTACACCGTATTGGTATATGGATTTTTTATGTTGTCCTGATTTTTCAGAATTTTTGGAGTTACAGAGATATAGCTTTTAAATTCATCTTTACAGACTGTTCTGTTTTAGACAGATTCTGTTTTCTATTGCATAGTTTGCTTATTTTTAATGATGCTATAAATTATATCGGGGGGTATAAGTCATGGAGAAGTTAGAGTACAGTAGCATTATGCAAGAATTAAATATGAATCAATTTATAACAGTATCTAAAGTTTAAGATTTGTTTGTTATACTAACGGATCTCACGAGGTTTCTGTTGAGTTTTGTGTGCTGAAGTTTTCAAGTTTTGGGTGAGATCACGATGGACGAAGGAATAAGGAGCGGCAAGACCCTAAGCTTGGGGATGCCCAAGGCACCCCAAGGTAATATTCAAGGAAGACACAAGCGTCTAAGCTTGGGGATGCCCCGGATGGCATCCCCTCTTTCGTCTACAATCCACAGTTTAAAAGACCGAACCGGTGATCGAACCGGCGAGGCCGTCGGTTCAGGTTTTTACCGGTCGGGCCGCCGGTTTGCTGGTTCGATGTCTGGTTTTTTATACCATAATTAATTTGTTTTGTGCATTAGTGTCATACTAAATATATGTAAAATAAAATCATTTACTTAAATCTAACAAGAAAGTAGGGTAGCCAAGGTGGTTACAGGGCCAAAGCTGCAACTTACGCATCTATATCTAGCATCCTAGGTTTGAATCCCCTTTGATGCAGGTTATTTTTTATTTTTGTAAGTGGCACTGGTTCAACCGCCGGTCTTTTACCTCTGGTTCATCCAAAAACCGGCCGGTTTACACGGTTTTTACCGGTCCAATCGCAGGTTGGTCTTTTTAGCTTAAAAACCGGTATGGGCGCCGGTTCCGGTTTTTTCTGGTCCGACCGCCGGTCTGGTCCGTTTTTTGTAAACTATGCTACAATCCATCGGTATATCACTTGGAGCTATATTTTTATTCATCACATGATATGTGTTTTACTTGGAGCGTCTTGTGCCATAGTTTTATTTTCTTTGTTTGCTTTTTAGTTTGCCACAATCATCTTTTGAAATACACCTTTTTGAGAGGGACACACATCTATCGTGATTTGTTAGAATACTCTATGTGCTTCACTTATATCTTTTGAGCTAGGCAGTTGTTCTAGTGCTTCACTTATATCTTTTAGAGCACGGTGGTGATTATATTTTAAAGAAATAGTTGCACTCTCATGTTTCACTTAAATCTTTTCGAGAGTCTAATAAATAGTAATGGCAATTTGCACGGGTTATAAGATTGGTCCATAAAGGATAGTTATTCAAGAGGGACATAATAAAAACTTTCATGTAGATCACTGAATATGATAAGTTTGATTCCTTGCAATAGTTTTGCGATATTAAGATGGTAATATGTGGATGTACTAGTGAATAATTGTGGTTTAGTAAGAATATTGGTGTTAAGGTTTGTGATTCCCGAAGCATGCACGTATAGTCCTTAGTTGTGTGATGAAGTTGGAGCATTATTTATTATTGAGTGTCTACCTTATGAGTGGCGGTCGGGGACGAGCGATGGTCTTTTCCTACCAATCTATCCCCCAAGGGGCATGCGTAGTAGTACTTTGCTTCGAGGGCTAATAGAATTTTGCAATAAGTATGTGAGTTCTTTATGACTAATGTGAGTCCATGGATTATACGCACTCTTACCTTTCCGCAATTTGCTAGCCTCTTCGGTACCGTGCATTGCCCTTTCTCACCTCGAGAGTCGGTGCAAACTTCACCGGTGCATCCAAACCCCGTGATATGATACGCTCTATCACACATAAGCCTCTTTATGTCTTCCTCAAAATAACCACCATACTTACCTATTATGGCATTTCCATAGCCATTCCGAGATATATTGCCATGCAACTTCCACTGTTCCGTTTATATGACACACATCTTCATTGTCATATTGCTTTGCATGATCATATAGTTAACATAGTATTTGTGGCTCAGCCACCGTTCATCATTTTTATACATGTTACGCTATATCATTGCACATCCTGGTACACTGCCAGAGGCATTCATATAGAGTCATATTGTTCTAGTATCGATTTGTAATATTGAGTTGTAAGTAAATAAAAGTGTGATGATCATCATTATTAGAGCATTGTCCCAGTGAGGAAAGGATGATGGAGACTGTGATTCCCCCACAAGTCGGGATGAAGCTCCGAACGAAAAATATATAAAAAAAGGCCAAAAAGAGCCCAGCAAAAAATGAGAGAAAAAGAGAGAAGGGGCAATGTTACTATCTTTTTCCATACTTGTGCTTCAGAGTAGCACCATGTTTTTCATATAGAGAGTCTCCTGAGTTGTCACTTTCATATACTAGTGGGAATTTTTCATTATAGAACTTGGCTTGTATATTCCGATGATGGGCTTCCTCAAATGCCCGAGGTCTTCATGAGCAAGCAAGTTGGATGCACACCTACTTAGTTTCAGTTTGAGTTTTCATACACTTATAGCTTCTAATGCATCCATTGCATGGCAATCCCTACTCCTCGCATTGATATCAATTGATGGGCATCCCCATAGCCAGTTGATTAGCCGCGTCGATGCGAGACTATCTTCCTTTTTGACTTCCCTTATTAAATCTCTATCACCACATTCTATTCCACCCATAGTGTTATGTCCATGGCTCGCGCTCATGTATTGCGTGAGAGTTGAAAAATCTAAAGCGCGTTAAAAAGTATGAACCAATTGCTCGGCTTGTCATCGGGGTAGTTCATGATTAATACTTTGTGTTAGGAAGACTAAGCATGACAGGCTATATGATTATGTAGGGATAGCGTTCTTTAGCATTTTTATTTTGAAAGGCATGATTGTTTGTTGGTATGCCTGAGTATTGATGTCTTTATATCAAATGATAGACTATTGCTTTGAATCACTCGTTTTTTAATATTCATACCATAAAAGAGATTACATGATAAACATATTAGGTAACATTCCACATCAAAAATTCTGTTTTTATCATTTACCTACTCGAGGACGAGCAGGAATTAAGCTTGGGGATGCTGATACGTCTCCAACGTATCTATAATTTTTGATTGTTCCATGCTATTATAGTATCAATCTTGGACATTTTATATGCAATTATATGATATTTTATATCTTTTTTTGGGACTAACCTATTAACCTAGTGCCCAGTGCCAGTTGCTGTTTTCTGCTTGTTTTTGTTTTTTCAGGAAATCAGTACCAAACGAAGTCCAAACGCCACGAAACTTTTTGATGATTTTTTTCTGGACAAAAAAGACCCTAGAAGCTTTGGGAGGAGGCCAGAAGCCTCACGAGGAAGCCACAAGGCAACCCCACGCGCCCCAGGGGGGCGCGCCAAGATGCCTTGTGGGCCCCTCGTGGCTCCTTTTGACCTAATTCCACTTCTATAAATTCTCAAATATTGGGAAACCAACAGAGAGCCCCACGAAATAACTTTTCCGCCGCCGCAAGCTTCTGTTCTTCCGTGATCCCATCTGGAGCCCTTTTCCGGTACTCTGCCAAGGGGGAATCGATCACGGAGGGCTTCTACATCAACCTTGCTGCCCCTCCGATGATGTGTGAGTAGTTTACCACAGACCTACGGGTCCATAGCTAGTAGCTAGATGGCTTCTTCTCTCTCTTTGATCTTCAATACAATGTTCTCCTCGATCTTCTTGGAGTTCTATCCGATGTAATCTTCTTTTGCGGTGTGTTTGTTGGGATCCAATGAATTGTGGGTTTATGATCAGATTATGCATGAGAAATATTTGAGTATTTTCTGAATTCTTTTATGCATGATTATTATAGCTTTGTATTTCTCTCCGATCTATCCATTTGGTTTGGCCAACTAGATTGATTTATCTTCAGTGGGAGAGGTGCTTTGTAATGGGTTCAATCTTGCGGTGTTCTATATCCCAGTGACAGAAAGGGACAAGACATGTATTTGTATTGTTACCATTAAGGGTAAAACGACGGGGTTTATTCATATTGATTGGGTCCACCGTGGTTTATATCACCGCGCCATTGCTCCACCGTGGCCGCCGTGCCCTCCTCGCCATCTGACCGTGTCCAGACGCGTCGCCGTCGTCCTCTACTTCCTCTACGGGTCTCCATTCGAGTCGGGGAGCTCCACCTCGAGCGGATCAAGCTCCTTCCCCTTCTTCGGTCACCGGCGACCACCGTCGATTCCAGCCCCGCCTGCAGCTACTAAGCCACTCGCCGGCCTTCTTGAGCCGCACGGTGAGCATCTGCGTCGTTTTCCCCTTCTTTTTCGCACTGCTAGTCGCTCCATTGTTGTTCCCGTATAGTCCGAGCTCGGCGGCGCCATTGCTAGCATACTGCTCGAAGCAGAGCCGCCCGAGCCATCCCACGTTGTCAGCCATGATCCAGGTGCTCCGTAGAGCCCGCCAGTGAGCTCCTTTAGCTCGTTAGCTCCCCGCAGCCGCGCGCCCGAGTTCACCCGAAAGCCACCGCCGCCAAACCTCGACGCCAGCGTCGTTCCGGTCGTCTCCGGCACCAGCCGATGGCACCATCATGCGCGTGACGTCGAGCCGCGTCCAACGAGCCCAGCCACGGGTCCGGAGACCCTCTGTAGCCGAATCCCGAAGCTCGTCGGAGCTTCTCCGGCGGCGGTGCCGACGTGGCACCGCCTAGGCCCACCTCTGTGTCACTGGCAGCTGGGTCCCGCGGGCCCAGTTGACCCAGTTTACCAGGTCAACTACTGACTGGGCTGGTCCTAGTCACTGACCAGTGGGGCCCAGTTGACTGGTCAACTGGTCAATAGCTGACCAGCTGACTCAGCTGACCGGGCCCACTGTCAGCCCCTCTGGTGCATCTCTGGTGCAGTGCACCGGGTGCACCCAGCTTTTTCTGTGCAATTTTCAGATTAAAATTAATTCTAGGATTTTTCAGAAATTGATTAAAACTTTGGAAATTCGTAGAAAATAATCCGTAGCTCGGATGGAAAAGTTTTCTACATGAGAGTTGATCAGAAAAATTCAACGAATCCGAATATGCCCTCCATGTAGCTTTCACATGCCCCCAACACTGCAAACATGGAACCTTCCCCTCCGGTTCATCTGCCTGACAGATGCCTAATACCGGGAAAATATTCCCAGATATTTTCCCGCTCTATCTGTAACGTGTAGCACTGCGTTAGATCACCCTGGCATAGCTTATAATCATGTCATGATTTGTGATTGCTTTTGTTGCCGTGTATTTATCTGTTTCTTCCCCCTCTTCTTCTCCGGTAGATCCCGACACTGACGTGGCCCCTGAGGACTACTTCATCACCGACAACTCTTCTTTTCCGGCAAAGCTTCCAGGCAAGCAAACCCCCTTGAACATGCCTATATCACCCATTATTTATCTCTTGTGCTTGCATTAGAATTGCTACAGTTGTTGTTCCGGAATTTACCTATTCTGATGCATAGCCTATTTTTGTAACTGCTGTTGATACCATTCCTGCTATCCTAATTGCTTAGTATAGGTTGGTTAGTGAACCATCTGTGGCCCCTCATCCTTGTACCTGTTGCCCCGCTATATTACACGTGCCCCGATCAATGTGATCGATGGGCTGAGACCGTCACATCACCGCACCCCCCCTAGTTGTACGACTCTGCAGAGCTACTATCAAGTGCCGAGGGTGATACCTCTTACCGCACTTCTGATGGTAACTCTGTAGTGTAGCTAATCGATTGTGGACCTCGAGGGTGATTCCTCTTCCACCACCTCCGATGATGTCTCGGTCGTACAAACCCTCAAGCGTGAACCATCGAAGGTGATTCCTCCAAGTTCACCTTGACGGATACATCGAGTGGGAATCCATCGAGGTTGATTCCTCGGATTTCCCCCTTGATGACACGGACACACTGTTACATTACCTGTTGCCCCTTTTACGATTGCTGTTGTTGTGGGACTGAAGGGACAGGCGGTACCACCCCGGTAGAGGTAGACCTGAGTTCCCGACCGTCTCTGGGGAAGTCGGGTTGACCAGGAGGGTACCCGCGAGATAATTACGTGGCACGGCCAGGCATTCCTGGCCCTTGTCGTAAGTCCAAGAGACGGGGCGACGGGACCACAAATCGTGGATCGCTGCTCGTTTCCGCGAGCTCCCAACACACTAATGGGTTAGGATATGTGATTTGAGTAGACCTTTGGCCTTTTCACACTAACCACCACGCGGGAATAGTTTGGGCACTCGGCGTCATATGTATCAGCCGAAGCTCTCCAGATGTCAGCAGTTGAGCGGCGCACGCCGGGTTGGACTGGGAAGCCTGCACTTGTATTAAGGGGGCTAGGTCTGCTCCCGGCTGCGTTCGCAACGCGTAGGAGTGCAAAGGGCGATGGGCCCAAGACCCTTGAGTGCTTAGGATTTAGACCGGCATGCTGGCCTCTCTATTGAGCCTAGGTAGGGCTACGACGTGTCGATCAGCCGAGGCCGGGCATGGACCAAGTAAGTGTGTCCGGCCAGAGTTAATCGAGCGTGTTGGGCAAGTTGGTGCACCCCTGCAGGGAAGTATATCTATTCGAATAGCCGTGTCCACGGTAACAGGACGCTCGAAAAGTATCCCGACCTACTACAACAAGAACTGGATACTGGTTATGTTTAAAATATGTTAGCTCCGGGATCGCTTTCTCGCGGGGAGTCGAGGAAGGATCTCTGGGCATGGCTACTGTTATATTTGTTGCTACTACTATATTTATGTACTAATCTACACTCTTCTAATGCTGCAAGATGCTAGTCTTTGATAGGCTAGGCCCTCTCTCTATTCTGGCATTTCTGCAGTCTAGTCCACTGATACAGCCCCTTCATTTGATACCGATGCATAAATAGAATAGATCTGATGTAAGTCTTGCGAGTACTTTGGATGAGTACTCACGGTTGCTTTGCTTCCCCTTTTCCCCATACCCGATTGCTGCGATCAGATGACGGAGCCCTGGAGCCAGCTGCCCCCGTCGACGACGACTACTACCCCTTCGGTGGCGCCTACTACTACGTGGAGACCGACGACCTGGAGTAGATAGGAGGCTCCCAGGCAGGAGGCCTGCGCCTTTTCGATCTATTGTCGTTGTTTTGCTCAGCCTTCTTAAGGCAGACTTGTTTAACCTTATGTCTGTACTCAGATATTGTTGTTGCTTCCGCTAACACTTGATCGCGAGCTTATGTATTCGAGCCCTCGAGGCCCCTGGCTTGTAATATAAAGCTTGTATGACTTTTATTTGTGTTTAGAATTGTGCTATGATATCTTCCCGTGAGTCCCTGGGCTTGGTCGTGCGCATTTGCGTGTATGATTAGTGCACGATTGAGTCGGGGGCGTCACAGTATTTTACTTTATCTATCTATCACTATCAGAATTAATCCTTGCAAATAACCACTAAGAGGATTGACAACCCTCTTATTTGCGTTGGGTGCAAGTGTTTGCTTTTGTGTGTGCAGGTGCTGCTAAAGGATTTTGACTGGTTCTCCTACTGGATTGATAACCTTGGTTCTTAACTGAGGGAAATACTTATCTCTACTATACTGCATTATCCTCTCCTCTTCGGGGAAATACCAACGCAGTCTACAAGTAGCAGGAAGAATTTCTGGCGCCGTTGCCGGGGAAACATCACCAAAATTATCAAGTACCTTGGCACAAACTATCATCCACTTGCATTTATTTTATTTGCCTTTTTATTTGCATTTTCCTCTCGTTTTCATCTCCCCCACTTCTATTTTTTTTTACAAAAACACAAAAATATTTTCATTTGCTTGTTTTCTTGCTCTACCGCTATGGCTAGTTCTTCACTTGTTACTATTACCGCCAAAAATGAAGTGCTTAATTTTAAACAAAGGGGGGAGAAAATTTAAAAGATGCTTGGTATAGGATTTGCGATGCTCAAAATAGGTCAACTCGTAAGCAATCCACCACCGTTCTTCTTCGCAATTTCTATGTGGGAATCACTACTTGGTATAGATTTGTGCTTGACACTATTACAGGAGGGAATTTCTTGATGTGTCCCTCTATGGATTCTTTCAATGCTATGGGGAATTTAGTGGGATCACCACCTATCATTATTAATGAAACAACATTGACTTTGGAACATGTTATGCAAAGGTTAGAAGCAATTGAAAATAAAATGCCTACTATTGAACATCTTGAGAATTTAGATAAAAGGTCCATAATCACATTACTCAATTTGGTTCTAAGGTGGATATTACATTGAAAACCTTAAGGGAAAAGGAACCAATAATTAACGAGAGGATAGAACAAAGTCCCGCTAGAATCGATAAGTTAGAGGAGATTATCAATAATTTGGGTTCCGCTTTTTCCTCCTCTAAGACTATTGATAGGACTCCTCCCAATAAAAATTGCAAGTTTATGTATGTTCCTAAGATTAAAGGTGCCACTTCTAGCAAGGGGAATGAGGATCTTAAAACGATCAGTGTGCACCCCAATTTCATTGATATAATAAAGGAACCTATTTGTAAAAGCAAATTTCTTAATTTTGTGCCTAGGAGCGTGATGATAAGAAACCCCTATGATAAATCTCTTAGAAAGAGTGGGTGCGTAATTGAGGATTTGGAAACCAAGGATGACAACACTTGAAACTATGCATTATGCCTAGCTAGGGGCATAAAACAATAGCGCTTGTTGGGAGGCAACCCAATGAATAAAATATTTTTTTGTTTTACCTTCTGTTTTTGTGTGTTTACACAATTATAGCCTCTGTTATGATTGTGTTTTTATCTTTTAATTAGTGTTTGTGCCAAGTAATACCTTTGGGATGATTTGGAAGATAGTATGATTGATGCTGTTGGAAAACAGAAACTTTTGCGTCCAGTGCTGAAATTTTGATTTTTTGCTCGAGCGTGATAAAATTCTGAATTTTTTACACAGTATTGATATATGAATTTCCCACGTTGTCCTAAGTTTTCAGAATTTTTGAAGTTACAGAAGTATGACTTTAATTTAGATATTTACAGACTGTTCTGTTTTAGACAGATTCTTTTTTTGTTGCATAGTTTGCTTATTTTGATGAATCTATGTATCGTATCGGAGGGTATGAGTCACGGAGAAGTTGGAGTACAGTAGCATTATGTCAATATTAAATATGAATCAATTTACAACAGCAGCTAAAGTTTAAGATTTATTTGTTATACTAACGGATCTCATGAGGTTTCTGTTGAGTTTTGTGTGCTGAAGTTTTCAAGTTTTGGGTGAGACTACGATGGATAAAGGAATAAGGAGCGGCAAGAGCCTAAGCTTGGGGATGTCCAAGGCACCCCAAGGTAATATTCAAGGAAGACTCAAGCATCTAAGCTTGGGGATGCCCCGGATGGCATCCCCTCTTTCGTCTACAATCTATCGGTAACTCACTTGGAGCTATATTTTTATTCATCACATGATATGCGTTTTGCTTGGAGCGTCTTGTGATATAGTTTGTTTGCTTTTTAGTTTGTCACAATCATCTTTGCCGAACTCACCTTTTTGAGAGGGACACACATTATTCGTGATTTGTTAGAATACTCTATGTGCTTCACTTATATCTTTTGAGCTAGGCAGTTGCTCTAGTGCTTCACTTATATCTTTTAGAGCACGACGGTAGTTATATTCTAAATAAACAGTTGCACTCTCATGCTTCACTTATATCTTTTTGAGAGTCTAATGAATAGCAATGAAAATATGCACGGGTTATGAATTTGGTCCTAATATGATAGGTATTCAAGAGGGATATAATAAAAACTTTCATGTAGATCACTGAATACGATAAGTTTGATTCCTTGCAATAGTTTTGCGATATTAAGATGGTAATATGTGGGAGGTGCTAGTAGATAATTGTGGTTTAGTAAGAATATTGGTGTTAAGGTTTGTGATTCCCGAAGCATGCACGTATGATCTATCGTTATGCTAAGAAGTTGGAGCATGCTTTATTATTGATTGTCTACCTTATGAGTGGCGGTCGGGGACGAGCGATTGTCTTTTCCTACCAATCTATCCCCCTAGGGGCATGCGTAGTAGTACTTTGCTTCGAGGGCTAATAAACTTTCGCAAACTTCGCCGGTGCATCCAAACCCCGTGATATGATACGCTCTATCACACATAAGCCTCCTTATATCTTCCTCAAAATAGCCACCATACCTACCTATCATGGCATTTCCATAGCCATTCCGAGATATATTGCCATGCAACTTCCACCGTTCCATTTTTATGACACACATCGTCATTGTCATATTGCTTTGCATGATCATATAGCTGACATAGTATTTGTGGCCCAACCACCGTTCATCATTTTTATACATGTTACGCTAGTATCATTGCACATCCTGGTACATCGCCAGAGGCATTCATATAGAGTCATATTTTTGTTCTAGTTTCGAGTTATAATTTTATTTTGAGTTATAAGTAAATAGAAGTATGATGATCATTATTATTAGAGCATTGTCCCAGTGAGGAAATATATATAAGAAAAAGAGGTAAAAAAAGGAGCCCACAAAAAAAGAAAAAAAGAGAAAAAAAATGAGAGAAAAAGAGAGAAGGGACAGTGTTACTATCTTTTTCCATACTTGTGCTTCAGAGTAGCACCATGTTTTTCATATAGAGAGTCTCCTATTTTGTCACTTTCATATACTAGTGGGAATTTTTCATTATAGAACTTGGCTTGTATATTCTGATGATGGGCTTCCTCAAATGCCCGAGGTCTTCATGAGCAAGCAAGTTGGATGCACACCCACTTAGTTTTCATGTTGAGCTTCCATACACTTATAGCTCTTAGTGCATCCGTTGCATGGCAAACCCTACTCCTCGCATTGACATCAATTGATGGGCATCTCCATAGCCCGTTGATTAGCCGCGTTGATGTGAGACTATCTTCTTATTTTTGACATCCCCTTATTATTCTCTACCACCACATTCTATTCCACCCATAGTGTTATATCCATGGCTTGCGCTCATGTATTGCGTGGGGGTTGAAAAAGCTGAAGCGCGTTAAAAAGTATGAACCAATTGCTGGGCTTGTCATCGGGGTAGTGCATGATAAATACTTTGTGTTAAGAAGATGGAGCATGACAGGATTATATGATTTTGTAGGGATAACTTTCTTTAGCATTTTTATTTTGAAAGGCATGATTTTTTATTAGTATGCCTGAGTATTGATGTCTTTATATCAAATTATAGACTATTGCTTTGAATCATTCGGATCATATTATTCATACCGTAAGAGAGATTACATGATGAAGCATGTTAGGTAGCATTCCACATCAAAAATTCTGTTTTTTCCATTTACCTACTCGAGGACGAGCAGGAATTAAGCTTGGGGATGCTTGATACGTCTCCAACGTATCTATAATTTTTGATTGTTCCATGCTATTATAGTATCAATCTTGGATGTTTATTATGCAATTATATGCCATTATATATCATTTTTTGGGACTAACCTATTAACCCAGTGCCCAGTGCCAGTTGCTGTTTTTTGCTTGTTTTTGTCTTTTCAAAAAATCATTATCAAAAAGAGTCCAAACGAAAAAAAAACTTTGGATTAATTTTTTCTAGACCAAAAGAGACCCACGAAGCTTCGGGAGAAGACCAGAGGAACCACGAGGGAGCGACAAGCTCAGGAGGCGCGCCCTGGGGGGTAGGGCGCGCCCCCAGGCTTGTGGGCCCCTCGTAGCCCCTCCTGACCTAATTCCAGCGCTATAAATTCCCAAATATTCCCAATATACCAGAGAGACGGAAGAAAAAGCCTTTCCGCCGCCGCAAGCCTCTGTTCTTCCGTGATCCCATCTGGAGGCCTTTTCCGGTACTCTGCCGGAGGGGGAATCGATCACGGAGGGCTTCTTCATCAACCTTGTTGCCCTTCCGATGATGTGTGAGTTGTTTACCACAGATCTACGGGTCCATAGCTAGTAGCTAGATGGCTTCTTGTCTCTCTTTGATCTTCAACACCATGTTCTCCTCGATGTTCTTGGAGTTCTATCCGATGTAATCTTCTTTTGCAGTGTATTTGTTGGGATCCAATGAATTGTGAGTTTATGATCAGATTATTCATGAGAAATATTTGAGTCTTCTCTGAACTCTTTTATGCATGATTGTTATATCTTTGTATTTCTCTCCGATCTATCGATTTGGTTTGGCCAACTAGATTGGTTTATCTTGCAATGGGAGAGGTGCTTTGTGATGGGTTCATTCTTGCGGTGCTCAATCCCAGTGACAGAAAGGGACATGACACGTATTTGTATTGTTGCCATTAAGGATAAAAAGATGGGGTTTAATCATATTGCTTGAGTTTACTTTGTCTACATCATGTCATCTTGCTTAAGGCGTTACTTTGTTTCATACTTAATACCCTAGATGCATGCTGGATAGCGGTCGATGGGTGGAGTAATAGTAGTAGATGCAGGCAGGAGTCGGTCTACTTGTCTCGGACGTGATGCCTATATACATGATCATTGCCATGAATCCATCATAATTATTTGCTTTTCTATCAATTGCCTAACAGTAATTTGTTTACCCACCGTATGCTATGTGTTCGAGAGAGAAGCCTCTAGTGAAAACTATGGCCCCCGGGTCTACTTTTATCATATATTAAAATCAAAAATACCTTGCTGCAATTTATTTACTTTTATTTTATTTACTATTTTACTTTATGTATCTATCACTTTCAGAATTAATCCTTGCAAATAACCGCTAAGAGGATTGGCAACCCTCTTATTTGCGTTGGGTGCAAGTGTTTGCTTTTGTGTGTGCAGGTGCTGCTAAAGGATTTTGACCGGTTCTCCTACTGGATTGATAACCTTGGTTCTTAACTGAGGGAAATACTTATCTCTACTATACTGCATCATTCTCTCCTCTTCGGAGAAATACCAACGCAGTCTACAAGTAGCAGTGCCTCATGTCGCTCAACTCATCTCCAAATGCCGCCGTGGTCGAAGGGAAAATCCCATTCACAACCTTCTCGTCACCGTTGCCATGGATGAAGGCTGAAGATGGCACATCATCACTCGCCTCCATGACCGAAGGGAAAATCCCATGCTCGATCATCTCACTCTCACGTCCAAAGATGGAAGCATCATCCTTGCTCGCCACCGTGTCGCTTGCCTCCAAAGCATGTTCCTTAAGAGGCTCCGTAGTCGTAGTAGTCACCGCGCCATCTTCAAAAAGAGTTGTGGTAGACTCGGCATCGTCAATGCCACAAAGAGGGATGGCGGTGAAGTCGAACTTGGGAGCGTCGTTGGGCTTGGACATCTTGGTGGTACTATCCTCATGCTCGTTGTCTTGGTTTGGTTGTCGCGAAGTATGCTTGGGGTGGAGAAGCCTTGGCCTTCATAAGTTCTTGTTTCGCCTTGAGAGCACCAAAGTAGATGTCGTCGAGGACTCATAGTTGTCGAGGAAGATAGTCTTGGAGATGTCGTTGTTCAATCCCATCATGAAGTGTAACTTCATCCAAATGGGGTCGTCCATACCGACTCGTCACAAGGCTTTCTTCACCTCCATGAAGTACTCGTCGATGGACTTGGATCCTTGGATGGTGTTCTCCAATTGGTGTAGAAGATGTTCCGTGTAGGTGGAGGCAAAAATTCTCACTGCATCGCTTTCTTCATCTTGGGCCAACTCATGTCGAGGCTTTTCGAAGGTGTGTGAAGCCACTGATGACCCAAAAGTATAGGGGATCAATCGTAGTCCTTTCGATAAGTAAGAGTGTCGAACCCAACGAGGAGCAGAAGGAAATGACAAGCGGTTTTCAGCAAGGTATTTTCTGCAAGCACTAAAATTATCGGTAACAAGTAGTTTGATAGCAAGATAATTTGTAACAAGTGACAAGTAGCAATAGTAACAAAGAGTGCAGCAAGGTGGCCCAATCCTTTTTGTAGCAAAGGACAATCCGGAACGATCTCTTATAATAAGCAAAGCGTTGTGGAGGACACATGGGAATTTCATCTAGTCACTTTCATCATGTTTGTTTGATTCGCGTTCGCTACTTTGATAATTTGATATGTGGGTGGACCGGTGCTTGGGTGTTGTTCTTACTTGAACAAGCCTCCCACTTATGATTACCCCCTCTCGCAAGCATCCACAACTACGAAAGAAGAATTAAGATAACTCTAACCATAGCATTAAACATATGGATCCAAATCAGTCCCTTACGGAATATCGCATAAACTAGGGTTTAAGCTTCTGTCACTCTAGCAACCCATCATCTAATTACTACTCCACAATGCATTCCCTTAGGCCCAAAGATGGTGAAGTGTCATGTAGTCGACGTTCACATGACACCACTAAGAGAATCAACAACATACATATCATCAAAATATCGAACGAATACCAAATTCACATGATTACTTATGACAAGACTTTTCCCATGTCCTCAAGAACAAAAGTAAATACTCACAAATCATCTTCATGTCCAAGACCAGAGGGGTATTAAATAGCATAATGGATCCGAACATATAATCTTCCACCAAATAAACCAACTAGCATCAACTACAAGATGTAATCAACACTACTAGCAACCCACATGTACCAATCTGAGGTTTTGAGACAAAGATTGAATACAAGAGATGAACTAGGGTTTGAGATGAGATGGTGCTGTTGAAGATGTTGATGAAGATTGGTCCTCCCACGATGAGAGGATCATTGGTGATGTCGATGGCTCCGATTTCCCCCTCCCGGAGGGAAGTATCCCCGGCGGAATCGCTCCGCCGGAGAGCAAAAGTGCTCCTACCCAAGTTCCACCTCGAGACGGCGACGCACCATCCCAAAAGTCTTCTCCTTATTTTTTCTAGGGCAAATGGGCTTATATACCAGAAAATGGGCATCGGAGGCTGGCCAGGGGCCCCACGAGCCACCAAGGCGCGCCTGGGGGGGGGGGGGGTGGCGCACCCTGGTGCCTCGTGGGCACCTGGGTGGCCCCCTCTGGTACTTCTTGCTTCCAGTATTTTTTATTTATTCCAAAATAAATCTCCGTGAAATTTCAGATCATTTGGAGATGTGCAGAATAGGTATCTCTGACATAGCTTTTTCAGGTCCTGAATTCCAGCTGCCGGCAATCTCCCTCCTTGTGTAAATCTTGCATATTAAGAGAGAAAAGGCATTAGAATTGCTTCACAAAGTGTTATATTGATTAAAAACACTATAAATAACAGTAGCAAAACATGATGCAAAATGGACGTATCAACTCCCCCAAGCTTAGACCTCGCTTGTCCTCAAGCAAATGCCGATATCGATAATCATGTCCACATGTTTAGAGAGAGAGGTGTCGATAAAAGCAAAATACGGACATAGTAGCATCATGATCATTATTATAACAACAATATTTAATATCATAAAACTTCTCATGAGCAAGTAACAATTCATCACAACAATGAAGTATAAGGCATAAACTTTCTTGAAAACTAACAAACTATGTTCTCAGTCAACAATGCAATTACAATTCATCATATTTTCAGGAAGGGTCTCGTGTAGGAGCTTTTTAGCAAGTCCACATACTCAACCATCATATAGTCTTCTATGATTGCTAACACTCACAACATATATATGGAGCAAAAAGTTTCAGCTAGACACAGAGAAAGATAGGGGCTTATAATTTCGCCTCCCAACTTATTCACCTCAAGGGTGATGTCAACAATAATAACTCATGATCACTCATATCCAACTGGATTTATGCCTAGATCTTTCCCCACCACATGATGCTTGCAAAAGAGAAAAATAAAAAGGAATAGAGAAGAACACTATTGACTCTTGCATAAAAAGTAAATACATAAAAGTAAAAGATAGGCCCTTCACAGAGGGAAGCAGAGGTTGTCATTCGCTTTTTGTTGTTGGATGCACAAGCTCTTAATGCAAAGAAACGTCACTTTATATTGCCTCTTGTGATAGCAACCTTTATTATGCAGTCCGTCGCTTTTATTTCTTTGCCATCACAAGTTCGTACAAAGCTTATTTTCCCTTAAAATAAAAGTTCATACACATTTAGAGGCAATTTTTATTGCTTTTTGCACCGATGACAACTTACTTGAAGGATCTTATTCAATCCATAGGTAGATATAGTGGACTCTCATGACATGAAACTGGGTTTAAGGGTTTTTGATGCACAAGTAGTATCTCTACTTGGTGCGGATTTTTGGCCAGCAAAGATATTGAGCAAGCACCACATGTTGGAGGATCTATGACATTATAACTTCTATGTGAATATAAGCAAACATAATTCATTACGTTGTCTTCCTTGTCCAACGTCAACAATTTGACATAAAATACTTAATGGTGGCTCACAATCATAAAAGATGTCCAAGATAGTATATTTGCATGTGAATCTTCTCTTCCCTATTAATTTTTTCATGAATTGCTTCATTGACCAATGCTATGTTTGTTAACTTTCAATAAATTTTACCACTTATACTTTTCTTTATGTAATGTCTTTACTTTTCATAAGATTAGCATATGATCTTTTTCATTATTTTCATTGCTAGGATTGAAACATAAAAGTAAAGAAGCAAAAACTCAAACTACTCTTTATTATATAACTCTTAACTCAATTACATAGATAGATAGATCACGAAACTAGCACTCGAAAATAGATCATACTAAACTTTTATTCAGCTAGATCACGAAATAACTAAGGATCGAACTAAAAATAGGTAAAGATAATAAAAGTGATGGTGATACGATACCGGGGCACCTCCCCCAAGCTTGGCAAAAGCCAAGGGGAGTGCCCATACCCATGAACTCAAGTTTCCTTCTTCGGTGATGGTGGTGGTGATGAAGTGGTGGGCTTGTCCTTCATGACATTAATTAGGGTCTCCTTTAAGCTTTGAATTTCTCGAAGCACATGCTGTATCATCTATGTATTCTTTTGGACTTCGGCCATGATATGCTTATTCTCTTGCCCCCAAGCATTCTTTCCCGCATCACTTTCACTTGGACGAGAGATGTCCCAATTGGAAGGTATGTGCATACGAGGAGTATTTTCAACCCCATAATTGTGAACCAAATTATGAAAGTTATTCCGATGTAACCTGTGTAAGGGCCTCCTAGGGGGAAACCCTTCTTGTACCTCTAGACTCCCATGGCTTGTAATGCTTCTCACAGCTTGATGTGGGTTTGGAATTGTGGAGATGCCGGCAAGGGTGCCCCTCTCGGAGGCCAGAGGGTGGACCTCAAGCGAATCTCCATCATCTTGTTCCATGGTAACCTCTCCTTCCCCCTCTCGCCTGAGCTCCATCTGCAGCAACCAAGCATCGCCCCCCACATTGTTTGAGGAAGAGGAAGACATGATGCCTGACTTCGAGATCTGACAGAAAACAACACGAAACAAGAACAGGGAGAAAACTTGCGATATGGTGGTCAAAACATACGGGAGTATATATAAAGAATTTTTATCTTGCAAAACAAGTATTCCAGAAGAAAACGGAGTCGCGAAGGCTCACGAGGGGCCCAGGAGCCACCCGGGCGCGCCTGGGGGGGTGGCGCGCCCTGGTGCCTCGTGCGCACCTCGTGGGTCCCCTCGGCTATTTCTTATTTTTGTATTTTTTCTAATATTCCAAAACTGACTGAAAATATTTTTATGGAATTTTTGGAGTCGGTTTACTTACCGTATCACGTACCTCTTCCTTTTCAGGGTTCTGGAGTGTTATGGAAGGTCTCTCTTATGTATTCCTCCAGTGTGTTTCAATAATATTAGTTTCAATATTAATGGGAGTACCTGAAATATAATGCTTAATTCTTTGCCCATTCACCACTCTCGGATTAGTGCCTTCGGAGTTGTTTATTTTGATGGCTCTGGAGCGATAAACTTCTTCGATGATATACGGTCCTTCCCATTTAGAGAGAAGTTTTCCTGCAAATAATCTCAAACGAGAATTGTACAATAGAACTTGCTCACCCACTTTGAATTCCCGTTTTTGAATTCTTCTATCATTCCATCTTTTAACCTTTTCCTTAAACAATTTGGCATTTTCATAAGCTTGGGTTCTCCATTCATCTAATGAGCTAATATCAAATAACCTCTTTTCATCGACAAGTTTAAAATCATAATTGAGTTCTTTAATTGCCCAATATGCTTTATGTTCTAACTCAAGAGGTAAATGACATGCTTTTCCATAAACCATTTTATAAGGAGACATACCCATAGGATTTTTATAAGCAGTTCTATAAGCCCATAATGCATCGTCAAGTTTCTTAGACCAATTCTTTCTAGATCTATTGACGGTTTTCTACAAAATTAATTTTATTTCTCTATTGCTCAATTCTACTTGACCACTAGATTGAGGGTGATAGGGAGATGCAATTCTATGGTTGACATCATATTTAGCAAGCAGTTTACGGAATGCACCATGAATAAAATGTGAACCACCATCAGTGATTAAATATCTAGGGACTCCAAACCTTGGGGAAATAACTTCTTTAAGCATTTTAATAGAAGTGTTATGATCAACACTACTAGTTGGAATAGCTTCTACCCACTTAGTAACGTAATCAATAGCAACTAAAATATGAGTATACCCATTGGATTTAGGAAAAGGTCCCATATAATCAAATCCCCAAACATCAAATGGTTCAATAGCAAGTGAATAATTCATAGGCATTTCCTGACGTCTACCAACATTACCAATTCTTTGACATTCATCACAAGATAAGACAAACTTATGAGCATCCTTGAAAAGAGTAGGCCAATAAAAACCAGATTGTAATACCTTATGTGCAGTTCTGTCTCCCTCATGGTGTCCTCCGTAAGCCTCGGAATGACACTTCCATAGGATTTGTTCCTGTTCATGCTCAGGTATACAACGTCTAATAATACCATCTACTCCTTCTTTATAAAGATGTGGGTCATCCCAGAAGTAATGTCTTAAATCAAAGAAGAATTTTTTCTTTTGTTGGTATGTGAAACTAGGTGGTATAAATTTAGCAACAATATAATTAGCATAGTCCGCATACCACAGAGTATTACGAGAAGCATTTATGACAGCTAATTGTTCATCAGGAAAATCATCATTAATTGGTAGTGGGTCATCAAGAACATTTTCCATTCTAGACAAATTATCAGCTACAGGATTCTCAGCTCCCTTTCTATCAATAATATGCAAGTCAAATTCTTGTAGCAATAGAACCCACCTAATGAGTCTAGGTTTAGCATCTTTATTTTCCATAAGATATTTAATAGCAGCATGATCGGTGTGAACAGTTACTTTAGAATCAACTATGTAAGATCAAAATTTATCACATGCAAACACAACTGCTGGAAATTCTTTCTCAGTAGTAGCATAATTTCTTTGGGCACTGTCTAGAGTTTTACTAGCATAATGGATAACATTTAATTTCTTGTCAACTCTCTGTCCTAGAACAGCACCAACAGCATAATCACTAGCATCACACATAATTTCAAAAGGCAAGTTCCAATCAGGTGGTTGAATAATAGGTGAAGTGGTTAAGGCTTTCTTAAGTGTTTCAAAGGCTTCTAGACAATCATCATCAAAAACAAATGGAACATCTTTTTGCAAAAGATTGGTAAGAGGCCTAGAAATTTTAGAGAAGTCTTTAATAAACCTCCTATAGAAACCAGCATGACCAAGGAAACTTCCTATACCTTTAATATCTTTAGGACATGGCATTTTCTCAATAGCATCAACCTTAGCCTTATCAACTTCAATACCTCTTTCAGAAATTTTATGCCCTAAGACAATACCTTCATTCACCATAAAGTGGCACTTCTCCCAATTCAAGACAAGATTAGTTTCTTCACATCTCTGCAAAACTCGATCAAGGTTGCTTAAGCAATCATCAAAAGAAGTTCCGTAAACGGAAAAATCATCCATGAAAACCTCAACAATCTTTTCAAAAAAGTCAGAGAATATAGTAGTCATACATCTTTGAAAGGTAGCAGGTGCATTGCATAAACCAAAATGCATACGTCTATAAGCATAAGTTCAAAAGGACAAGTAAAGGTGGTTTTCTCTTGGTCTGATTGTGATACAGGTGTTTGAGAAAAACCAGAATAACCATCTAGAAAGCAAAAGTGTGTATGCTTAGACAATCTCTCTAACATTTGATCAATAAAAGGTAAGTGGTAATGATATTTTCTAGTAGCTTTGTTTAATTTTCTAAAATCAATCACCATCCTATAACCAGTTACAATTCTTTGTGGAATGAGTTCATTTTTATCATTAGGAACAACGGTAATACCTCCTGTCTTAGGAACACAATGAACGGGACTTACCCATCTACTATCAGCTATGGGATAGATTATACCTGCTTCCAGAAGCTTTAATATTTCGGTTCTTACCACCTCTTTCATCTTAGGATTTAATCGTCGTTGGTGGTCCACAACTGGTTTAGCATCAGGCTCCATATTAATTTTGTGCTGACATAGAGTGGGACTAATGCCCTTAAGATCATCAAGAGTACATACAATAGCAGCTCGGTGCTTCCTCAGAGTTTTTAGTAATCTCTTTTCTTCATGCTCTGAAAGGTTAGCACTAATAATAACAGGATATATCTTCTTTTCATCTAGATAAGCATATCTCAATGTATCAGGCAATTGCTTCAATTCAAATACAGGATCACCCTTAGGTGGATGAGGGCCTCCAAGAGTTTCAACAGGCAAATTATGTTTAAAGATAGGTGGTTGATCAAAAAACATCTTATCTATTTCATTTCTTTCATTCATATGCATACCGTTTTCATGGTCTAGCAAATATTGTTCTAACGGATCAGTAGGAGGTACGGCAATAGAAGCAAGACCAATAATTTCATATTTACTAGGCAATTCTTTATCATGAGGTTGTCTACGAAACTTGGAGAAATTAAACTCATGAGACATACCACCAAAATTAACACTAACAGTTTCTTTAGCGCAATCAATCCTGGCATTAACAGTGTTCAAGAAAGGTCTGCCAAATATAATGGGACAAAAATTATCTTATGGAGAACCGAGGACTAGAAAATCAATAGGGTATTTTATTTTTCCACAGAAGACTTCAACATCTCTAACGATCCCAAGTGGTGTAATGTAATCTCTGTTTGCAAGCTTAATAGTAACATCAATGTCCTCTATTTCAATAGGTGCAATATCATTCATAATTTCTTGATATAAGGTAAACGGAATAGCACTCACACTAGCACCCAAATCACATAAGCCATGATAACAATGATCTCCTATTTTAACAGAGACAACAGGCATGCCTACTGCAGGTCTGTTTTTATCTTTAGGGTCTGGTTTAGTAATTCTAGCTGCTTCATCACAGAGGTAAATAACATGCCCATCTATATTATCGACCAAGAGATCTTTAACCATAGCAACATTAGGTTCAACTTTAATTTTTTCAGAGGGTCTAGGTGCTCTAATATTACTTTTGTTAACCATAATTGAAACTTTAGCATGTTCCTTAATCCTAGCAGGAAAAGGTGGTTTCTCAATATAAGCAGTAGGCACAATTGGATCAACATGGTAAATAATTGTTTCTTCTTTAACACTAACGGGTTCCTCAATCTTTTCTTTAACAAGGGGATGATATTTAAACCACTTCTCCTTAGGGAGATTGACATGAGTAGCAAATGATTCACAAAAGGAAGCTTCTATCTCAGAGTCAAGTCCATATTTAGTGCTAAACTTACGAAAAGCATCGGTATCCATAAAAGATTTAACACAATCGAACTCAAGTGTTATACCTGACTCATTACCTTTGTCGAGTTCCCAATCTTCAGAGTTGAATTTAATTCTTTCTAGAAGATCCAATCTGAATTCAATAGTTTTCTTCATAAAGGAGCCAGTCGAAGTAGAATCGAGCATGGTTTGATTATCATGAGAAAGCCGAACATAAAAATTCTGTAAGATAATTTGTTTTGAGAGCTCATGATTGGTGCATGTGTACATCATGTACTTGAGCCTCCCCCAAGCTTGAGCGATGCTTTCTCCTTCACGAGGCCAAAAATTATATATGTAATTCCGATCACGATGAACCAAATGCATAGGATAAAATTTCTGGTGGAATTCCAATTTCAATCGGTTCCAGTCCCATGTATCAATATCATCACATAGCCTATACCATGTCAATGCCTTTCCCTCCAAAGATAAAGGGAATACTTTCTTCTTAACTCCATCTCCGGATAAACCTGCAAGCTTAAACAATCCACAAATTTCATCCACATAGATCAAGTGCATATCAGGATGTACCGTTCCATCTCCTGCATAAGGATTAGCTAGTAGTTTCTCTATCATACCCGAAGGAATATCATAATAAATATTTTTAGTAAGTGCAGTAGGTTGAGGAGCAACTATTTGTGCTTCCGGTCGAGGTGAAGATACCCCGAACAAACCCCTCAAAGGATTACTTTCCATAGTGACAAGTGACAGTAAATTTCAGCACGTAATATAAATGTTTCCTTACCAAATTCCACTCACCAGAGGCGCTTCACTCCCCGGCAACGGCGCCAGAAAAGAGTCTTGATGACCCACAAGTATAGGGGATCAATCGTAGTCCTTTTGATAAGTAAGAGTGTCGAACCCAACGAGGAGCAGAAGGAAATGACAAGCGGTTTTCAGCAAGGTATTTTCTGCAAGCACTGAAATTATCGGTAACGAGTAGTTTGATAGCAAGATAATTTGTAACAAGTGACAAGTAGAAATAGTAACAAAGAGTGCAGCAAGGTGGCCCAATCCTTTTTGTAGGAAAGGACAAGCCAGAATGATCTCTTATAATAAGCAAAGCGTTCTCGATGACACATGGGAATTTCATCTAGTCACTTTCATCATGTTTGTTTGATTCGTGTTCGCTACTTTGATAATTTGATATGTGGGTGGACCGGTGCTTGGGTGTCGTTCTTACTTGAACAAGCCTCCCACTTATGATTACCCCCTCTCGCAAGCATCCGCAACTACGAAAGAAGAATTAAAGATAAATCTAACCATAGCATTAAACATATGGATCCAAATCAGTCCCTTACGGAATAGCGCATAAACTAGGGTTTAAGCTTCTGTCACTCTAGCAACCCATCATCTAATTACTACTCCACAATGCATTCCCTTAGGCCCAAAGATGGTGAAGTGTCATGTAGTCGACGTTCACATGACACCACTAAGAGAATCAACAACATACATATCATCAAAATATCGAACGAATACCAAATTCACATGATTACTTATGACAAGACTTCTCCCATGTCCTCAAGAACAAAAGTAATTACTCACAAATCATCTTCATGTCCAAGATCAGAGGGGTATTAAATAGCATAATGGATCTGAACATATAATCTTCCACCAAATAAACCAACTAGCATCAACTACAAGATGTAATCAACACTACTAGCAACCCACAGGTACCAATCTGAGGTTCTGAGACAAAGATTGAATACAAGAGATGAACTAGGGTTTGAGATGAGATGGTGCTGTTGAAGGTGTTGATGAAGATTGGTCCTCCCATGATGAGAGGATCGTTGGTGATGTCGATGGCTCCGATTTCCCCCTCCCGGAGGGAAGTATCCCCGGCGGAATCGCTCCACCGGAGAGCAAAAGTGCTCCTGCCCAAGTTCCACCTCGAGACGGCGGCGCACCATCCCAAAAGTCTTCTCCTTATTTTTTCTAGGGCAAATGGGCTTATATACCAGAAAATGGGCACCGGAGGCTGGCCAGGGGCCCCACGAGCCACCAGGGCGCGCTTGGGGGGGGGGTGGCACGCCCTGTTGCCTCGTGGGCACCTGGATGGCCCCCTCTGGTACTTCTTGCTTCCAGTATTTTTTATTTATTCCAAAATAAATCTCCGTGAAATTTCAGCTCATTTGGAGATGTGCAGAATAGGTATCTCTGACATAGCTTTTTCAGGTCTAGAATTCCAGCTGCCGGCAATCTCCCTCCTTATGTAAATCTTGCATATTAAGAGAGAAAAGGCATTAGAATTGCTTTACAAAGTGTTATATTGATTAAAAACACTATAAATAACAGTAGCAAAACATGATGCAAAATGGACGTATCAACCACCATGTCGACGCGTAGTCGTGGTAGTTCCGTGTGGCGCACTTCACTTGATCTTCGGAGGGGACTTGATGTAGCTTGAGGTAGTCTTCCATCTTGCGCTCGCACATGAGATACTCCTCGGGGTCTTGAGTCCCATAGAAAGGAATCTTGTGGTCGGTGTCGAGGTCGTTAGTGGAAGTCGCGGACTTGAGCTTGTGGAGCTTCTTGTAGGATCGAAGTATGTCTACCAGAGGGGGGGGGGTGAATGGGAGTTTTAAATTTTTCTCAGAAATATTAAAACTCTCGGAACCCAGCAGCGGAACGAATGAAAATACAGTAAACAGTGAGCGAATACAAACTACCGAATGGAAACTAACAACATGTACCGAGGTAAATCACATGATTGAAATATGGCATGTCACAGTTCGAATGTAGAGAGGGTAGCAGAAGTGACCATGATGCTCGATGGCGACAAGGTGTTTGGTAGACCAGTTCGCCCTTCTGCACAAGGACTACGTCTGGTTGGAGGGGTTGTGATTTAACACAGAAGATAAACTCTCTTCGCCCTTTTCTCCTCGACAATTGGTTCGTCAACCAATGCCGATTACTCGTGGTAGATGCTTGAAGGCGATCTCCGAACCTTTACAGACTTCTTCTTCGAGAACCACAATTACTCTTGGTCTCTGAAGAAATTGACACCTAACCGTCTAGAGAGTTTGCAGCTCTCAAGAGTAATAGGCGGAGCGTACTGGACTTAGATTCTAGTGATGCTAAACCACTATCTAATTTTTCGGCTCTAGGGTTTTCTCTCGGTGGATTTTAAACTCAAATCTCTCGGAGAGGGGTTGCTCAACAATCTTCTCAGAATCAAACGGAGCAGCCACCGGACAACGCCGGTGCGGGGTGGCTATTTATAGCCGCATCCTTCCCTGATGGGAAATGACCATTTTGGACACGCGGTCCAGCCAATGGCCAACCGACACGTTCACAACGGTCGGATTTGGGAGCAACGGTAACATTACTTGAGGAACAAGTAATGCTAACTCCTCGGTCAGAGACAAATCTCTCGCAGCGAAGAAGATCACAGTCTCTTGCTGGCAAGTATTTGCTCGGAACACAAAGAGATTTCTCTCACAGCTTTCATAGGATTTGGGTTTAGCATCAGAGAATCAAAGCTTCGAATGCTACACCCCTCTTAATAGTACGGTGGTCCTATGACTCAATAAGGAGAAAAGAAACAACGAAAAGAATGCTACGTCTTCTCTTCGTCTTCAATTTCCTCGGCTGCAGTCACTTCCTTCGGACAGACACCGAATCAAATGCTTCACGTCAGCAGTTTTGAGGGGTCACTCTTGTCGTCATAACCTTCGGTGATAACATTCACTACTACACAGGGAATAATCTTCGGAGTTGTGAATCCAAAACTCCTCTTAACTCCAGGGACCTGTTACTCTGTGTGCACTAGCAAACACATCAGTCCCTCACTGTTTGTCAACAATCTCCAAAACATAAGGAGGCAAATTATTGCACCAACACTTCTCTTGAGCGTAATCTTGAGGTGCTTGTCGGTGAAGATGCCGCATGTCCAAAGGCGAAGATGCCTTGAAGTCGCTTGGCGAAGATGCCAAGGTAGATGGTGAAGTCGTAGAGCGGTGGTTGGTGTTGAGCTCTTGACCTTCACGTTCTCGTCGGTGATGGTGTCGATGCCGATGTGACTTTGCCGGAGCTGGTAGCTCGGAAGCATGTGCACTTGAACGTCTTCTCAAAGATGAGGAACACCTCTTGCCGGTCTTGATGAGGGCTTTGAGCTCCTCCATTTGAGCATCTATCTTGGCGTCCAAGTGGTTCTTCGTAGCATCAAACTCGTCGTTGTTGGTGTAGACCGAAGTAGATGTGCTTTGCCTATCCATCACAAGACTCGAGCAAAGGTGAGTAGGAAATGAGATAAACAATACCAAGATACCTTTTCCCAAAGTTGAGGATGTATCCCGTGTCACTCAATGTGAATTGAGAGAATAGTGGAATTGGCACCGGACTTGTTCACTCACACCTACAAAGTAAAGCTTATCGAGTGGCTTGGTTAGGACAAGTGGCACAAAATTCAAGCAAGTGTTAGTCCAAGACATCGAAAATGTTGAGAAAGATTCACAAAATTGCAATGTAAAGCAAATAGATCAATAGCTATGGTGGCACATGAAACACACACGCGCATAGATAGATGGGATCCGCGCAACCAAGGAATGAGCACAAAATGTGTTACCATGGAAAACGCCCGTGTTGCATGGATACTAGAGAGACAATAGCTCGATTGCTCAAATGGGCTAGATACGCTTGTGCACCAACCTATGAGAGTAAAACGTGCCGTCTTCAATCCCAAGTATGCTATGTATGTATGCTCCAAGAGTATATACTATGCAAAATGGCTCAATGCTATTTCTATTGCTTACAAGCTCTTTTGTATCTCCTCTTTTGCTTAAAAGCTTTTTCCTCTCTCTTTTTTTTGTATATGCTTCCTTTGCCAATATGCTTGATGCTCGAGCCAAGTATGATATGAGACAAGTATGTAAGATATGCACGGGAGAGACTTATGGCACTATGATGATAGCAAGATGATTGCACGCTAAAAGTAGCTATGCGGAGTAGGCGTATCACTAAGGTGCACAAATAGCGTGGCCCGGCAATTCTCAACTCGCTAGTCTCGATAGGTAACGTACGCAATAGGCTCAGGGCGATCAATGCAATGGCAAGGAAATATATAATGATGTCGTCGAAGTTACCGTCCTTGCTTACGGTCGAGGTGTCAAAAGGTGAAGTTGTCGATGTCAAGTCCCTGGTGAAGACGAGTGGTGGTGTTGCCAATGTCGAACCGTTCCTAATTAGCCGAAACACCTTAGGAAATGGAAGCATGGTGGTGGTTGATGAAGAAGTAACCATCCCTAAGTAGCCGAAACACCTTATGAGACTCGAATCACAACTCAAGCAACCACAAATGCAATGGGGACCAAAATGAGTTAGATTGCGGAAGTCGATGGTAGTAATGCGGATGATATGGTGGAGGGCCTAGGCAAAGATGGCAAAATGGGCAAAATTTGATGGAGTCAAATGATGGTGGTAGTATTTTTGTGTTATGGTGGATGTCAATAGCTACAAAACGAGCTAAAGAACGTCGAAATCGGAGTTCGGATGAATTAGTTATGGCCGAAACAAAATTTTAGCTGCATCAGTTTCAGGGGTACCGGACATCCGGGAGTAGGTCCGGATGATCCGGGTTCGTCAACTCGGGTACTGATGTGGGGGTGCGTGGGTGGTCCAGGCGTCCGGGAGAGGGTCCAGCTGATCCGGGGGATGTTCAGATGATCCGAGCAAGTCAAACTGCTCGGGATTTCCTCTCGGGGGCGTGATTTTGGGCGGAATTTTCGATTTCGTGGGTCAAAATTGATGGAGAAAAGAAAATTTTGGAGGGATTTTGTGATGGGGAAGGTGGGGAAAGCCAAGATCCACTTGCCAAACAATAAAATCGTGGATCAAACACAACAAAATCTCACAAGAACTAACAAAATGCAAAAAATTTGGGAGGGTTATTTTTGGTGGGGATTTTCAAATTGGGACGAAATCAAACAAAAATAGGCTAGAAAACGAAGGGGGAAGACTCCAAATTCATGTCAACGTGGCTCATGATACCAAGATGATGTAAGGCACGGGCCAAAGTGCCCCGATTTGTCCCGATGTTCACAAATTGGAGGGGATCCCGCGAAGAACACGAAGAACACGTAGAAGAATGGTGAGAAATCACATGAGAAAACACTCAAGAACAAGTCCAATCCCACATCCACTAGACTCACAAACACACAAGATCCACAAGGTACATGAACAATCAAAGGGAAAGATACAAGGTAGAGTTCATCCCAAATCCAAGAGGAGATGAGGTCTTGATGATCTAGATAGATCCTTCCCACAAGGGGGTCTTGAATCCCTCGGGATCTTCTCACATGCTCACATGGAGGTCTTGATCTCCATGCGAGAGTCTCTCTCTCTCTCTCTCTCTCAAGAGGAGTAGTGGTAGGAGCAAGGCTCAACTAGATGAGCCAACACTTTGCTAACCCTAGAAATGAGGTGGAGGGGGTCTATTTATAGTGCTAGACACGAAGGGGTAAGTGAGGGGCGAATGGGTACATGGGCCTTGGCCCGGAGACATGCACGCAGGCAAAGGCCGGATGATCCGGGCGGGGTCCCGGATGATCCAGCTTTGTGGAGAAGGCTGCTGATGTCTTCGGGGTGCATGGCCGGATTGTCCGGGCCTAGAGCCAGATCATCCGGGCATCGGCTGGATCGTCTGGGAGGGGATCCGGATGATCCAGGCAAGTGCAGACTTGTCCATTCTTCAGTCTTCTTCCGTCTTCTCTTCCATGCTTCCCTCGCGGATGGTGTAGACGTACACATGGGCTCGTACTCCTCCTCGTCGATGGTGAAGCTCCGGTAATACCAATGCGTGCACACGAGAGGAGTGTCAAGTAGTATACCATCCTCGAAGGGGTCAAGTGAACACGAGTAAAGGAGATGATTCACCTTTATGTATGTGAAGTAGATGTCGCATGTGTCACTTGTCGAAGGGACTCTTGACATGGTGATGCCCGTAGGATGCTCCGCATCAGGTTCTCTCCTCAAAACGGAAGGATAGATATGTGGGTGCAATATGAGTTTGTGTACGTGATTCGATTTCACCCGCACCTTCCGATGAAGACCCCCTCTTAACAACATGGATTTCCAACAACCAAAGAAATAAACGCGTCGAAAATGTCGTCTTCGGTCTTTTCCTTCCAGAGGGATGCCCAACCATCTTGTGTCATATAAATGCACATGTGTAACTCGAGCACACGGTTAGTCGGCAAATTGCGTTGTCATCAACCCCAAAATACTTAAGGTGGGAAATGCCCTTTCAACCGGGACGGCCTCATGAAGGAGAGGATTCGGCTCCGGCAGCGATGCACCGGACGGCGAGGAGCTCGCCCTCCGTATCGCCATCGAGCGGTCGCGGCTGGACACCGGCGGGAGCTCGAGCTCCATGGCGTCCGCTGCAAGATCCTCGCGGCCATGCGCTCCAGCGGGGTCGCCCATCCCGCTCTGCACCGCTCCAGATCTGAAGCAGGGTAGCCCTCACTCCTTCCCCTCTGGTGCCAGCTCCTCCCGGGCAGCATTGGGTGCTCGTGCTCATGGCTCCCGTGAGGATGCGGAGGCCAGAGTCGGAGGCGAAGGCTGCTTGCCGCGAGCGGTAGCAGGCCACGCAGAGGAAAGCGGAGGCCAGCTCTTCCCGCCAATGCGTCCCCTCTATCCCCATCAACATGGAGGAGCTGCTCCTCCATGAGTTCATGCACCATTTGTTGACCACGATGGAGACGAACGCTAGGCGCCTCCAAGACGAAAATGCAAAGGTGCTCCGGCTTGGGATCGAAGCTTCGGAGAACCTCGCGAGGGAGAAAGAGACCACCAAGGCTAAGTCGGCCAACCACGTGAAGAAGTAGGTCCACACCATCTGCTGCCTCTCTAGCTACATCTCGTTGGCATCGGACATCGGCACCGCTAGCCCTGACGACGATGATCCTCCCACCACGGATGCCTACATGGAGGAGATGAATCGCCACTCCGGTGACAGCAAGGGCAAGGGCACGACCAAGAAATGACGATCTCTGCCTTTCCGCATCGTCTAGCTAAATATGTCTATTTTGTATGTAGTAATCTATCTGAACTATGTCTTTTGGGTTCGATGAACTTTGTTCGATGAGCTACGGTTGTCGACATGGAGAAAAGGGGACTGCCCGGTCACTGCTAGCGAGCGCGTCCGGACACGTCCGCGGGCGTATAGGGCCTCATATTACGCAACTATCATTATAGATGCTCTAATCATCTTGATTCTTTTGATTTCGTTTTGACATAGCCGAAAGAACTCAATCTTTGTTGTCTACCCAGCTAGTTGCCCACGGTACCTCTCAGTAGGATCTGACCCCAAACAAATGTGAGGATACCATCGAGGATGACGTACCGCACACGATAACTAGGAGCACAACTTGTCCAATGATGAGTACAATGAAGAACGGACCTAGTTCTTGTAATGAAGAAGAGATCGGTCTTGACAAAAACTAGGCACTAGAGATTGTACCTAAGAAACAAAATGTGCAAACCTAGGAGACGAAACGAGTTGACTAACGACCTTCATAATGACTGAAGTCAAGAAGCATGGTCTTCCTACAGTCTAGTAAAGGTTGCTGATACGTCTCCAACGTATCTATAATTTATGAAGTATCCATGCTATATTTACATCAATTATATATGGTTTGGGTGCACTTTTATATTATTTTATGGACTAACTTATTAATCTAGTGCCCAGTGCCAGCTCCTGTTTTTTTATGTTTTTTGTTTATAGAAAATTAATATCCAGGAAGGTCAAAACACCATGACGATTTAATATGATTTTTATGGAATATATGTGATTTTGGGAGAAAGAATCAACGCAAAATAGTCCTCGAGGGCCCCACTAGCCTAGGGGCGCGGCCTACCCCCTGGCCGCGTCGGGCAGGCTTGTGGGCAGCCCTTAAGTCGGTTGGTGCCCTTCTTTGCTGCAAGAAAGCTAATTTACGAATAAAAATCCCCTCAAAATTTCAGCCTCATCGGAGTTACGGATCTCTAGCTATAAAAGAAATAGTGAAATGCCAGAAAACAGGAGAGAAAACAGAGAAGAAAAGAGAGAGATCCAATCTAGGGGAGAGCTCCCTCTCTCCCCGGAGGGCCAAGGAAGAAGAAGGATGGAGCCCTTCCCCCTCCCCTCCGGTGGCGCCGGGACGCCGCTGGGGACATCTCCATCATCACCATCACCACCAACTTCTCCTCCGTTCTCTTGGAGATGTGTGAGTAGTTCATCCTCGAGGCCGAGGGTTTGTACTAGTAGCTATGTGTTCGATCTCCCTCTCTCTCATGTTCTTGATGGATTCGATCTTGATTGTATCATGAGCTTTATTAATAAAGTTGGATCTTATGATGTTCACCTCCCTCTCTTATTTTTGTGGTGAATTGAGTCTTGCTCTTTGAAGTTTCTTTATGTTGGATTGAATACTTTGGATTTGAGATCACTTGATGCATGTCTAGTTATTAACATGCGGATACCCGTGGTGACATTGGGGGTACTCTTAGCATAAAAGTTGAATGATACGTATCATATGGTGTTGTCATAGTACGATCTCTAGGACTATTCGTGACACTTTGGGGGTGGTTCAATAGATTGATTGGAAACACAACTTTGAGGTGGTTTGCTACCTATGCAATTTCATCCTACTTTCTCCGATAGAATATAAACTTTGGAGTGATTCATTGTTGCACTTGAGGGATTATCATGTGGTTTAATTATGTTAATGATGTTGACAATTAGCACTAGCGAAAGTATGAACCCTAGGCCTTGTTTCCAAGAATTGCAATACCATTTTTTATCGACTTTTGTTACTTGCTACCTTGCTGTTTTTATTTATTCAGATTATAAAAATATATTTCTACCATCCATATTACACATATATCATCCTCTCTTCGCCGAACTAGTGCACCAATACAATTGACAATTGTATTAGGTGTGTTGGGGACACAAGAAATTTCTTGTATTTGATTGCAGGGTTGTTTGAGAGAGAACCATCTTCATCCTACACCTCCCACGGATGGATAAACCTTAGGTCATCCACTTGAGGGAAATTTGCTACTATCCTACAAAACTCTGCGCTTGGATGCCCAACAAAGTCTACAAGAATAAAGTTGTGTAGTAGACATCGGCTGCAAAGGGATATGACATCACAAAAATTCTACCCGATTTTTAGGTTTTGCTATTTTGGAACAAGGAGGCTAGTTGTTCCTTACACAATCAAGCAAGTACAACAGGTAGATGAGCGAAAATGAAACAACTTGCATGAATGAAGGGAGTGAAATTGGGAATGCAAACATAGGTTGACGCCATGATGTTTTCCCTGGGGTTTGGAAAGTTGCACTATCGTACGTCCACACTGATGGAGGTTTTGATGAGTCCCTTTAGTGAACCGGTAAAGGAGCAGAAAGGATTCTTGCCTTTTCCCCCATAGGTAACCCTGAGTTATCGAACCCACGAGAGGAAGTGTACCTTGAAGACAAGGGTTTCTATCAAGCTTTACAAGAGTATTAAATTCCGGTTTTTTGACCGGATCAAAATCAAGTCGCACAGTTAACACTTATAAATAAAAATAGGCATGGGTATGAGGACTTATTCTTACAACCATATATTTGCGAACGAGATCATTATGTTATTCATTTGTGCCCTGGAAGACACCTGTCAATATGTGCTTGCAACGTATCAAAGTGAAGGATGTGTCCAAACTACGTCTTGACCGGAGCGCGTCCTACATCAAGAGTCAGTTGTCCAATCAAAGGCCCTATCTGACGATGTCCTGGACTAGGGGTGCTAGCCATGTCAGCCTGTCAGTTATGGGCCGGGCCGAGGACCCCCAGATAACCAAAGGCCATGTTCATTATGGCCCGACGTACTCAAGATGGAATCCTCTGAAGACTTGACGCACACTTCAAGACATGTTCAAATCATCAGCAAGCTTATCCCTAGATGTAACCGACCTACATGTAATCCTAGGTACCCACGGTCCCTATATAAGCCGAGGGGTTTAGTCCATAGGGTTAAGTTAGATTCATACACATACGATCTCGAGGTAGATCATCATGTACTTTGTACTCCATCACAATCAATACAATAGAAGCAGGGCGTAGGATTTGACCTCTTCGAGAGGACCCGAACCTGGGTAAACATCGTGTGTCTTGTTTGTCCTGTTACCATCTAGCCAAGATCACCAGCTCAGGACCTGATACGTCTCCAACGTATCTATAATTTATGAAGTATTCATGCTACATTTACATGAGTTATAGCTCGGGACCAAAACCATGTAGAACTCATGTAAATGTAGCATGAATACTTCATAAATTATAGATACGTTGAAGACGTATCAACATCCCCAAGCTTAATTCCTGCTCGTCCTCGAGTAGGTAAATGATAAAAGAAATAATTTATGAAGTATAAATGCTAGAATAAAATAGATCTTTGATCACATAGACAATGATAATCTAATAACAAGTAGCATCATTCCAATAAGTTCAACATATCATAAAGTGGTAATGAAGTATCTCGTAACCTTTCAAGATTATATTGCAAGCATAAAGCAATCAATGAATTAAAGATGACGACTAGGTACCCCAATTTGAAGATAACCATCATACTTATATAATGCTCAACAAATTTCTATTAGAAGAGTGCATGCAAAGCTAAAAGTGATCCCCATGCTTAATGCGTGGTGCCAAAGAGAGAAAGATGGAATTGACTCAACATGAAAAGTAAATAGATAGGCCCTTCGCAGAGGGATGCATGGATTTGCTTATGTGCCACAGCTCATTGCTTAAAACAGAGATAATTTCATCTGAGAGGTTTACTTTTCCTATCAATGGTTTAACAACAAAGTTTCCAATATCTTCCATGCTAAACACATTAATGGCGGTTCCCATACTTTTACACCCCCCTCCACCATACTAACATAAACCATGGCTAGCTGAATCCACGGGTGCCTGCCAACTTTCAAGTTTTCCAGGGGAGTGCCCTTTATATATATTTTTTGTTTGGGACTGGGCATCCCTATTACGAGCCTCTCTCAAAATTGACGAGTGAATAAACTCTCGTCGCGAGTAAAAACACTTAGCATGGAGGATATTGACTACCCCATTGCTCCATGAGGGGTACGGGCACACAAAATAGATGTTCATTTGAGGGTTTTAGAGATGGCACATGCAAATTTACTTGGAACGGCAGGGTAATACCGTATATAGGTAGATATGGTGGACTCCTTTGGCATAACTTTGCTTTCAGGATTTGGATGCACAAGCAGTATTTCAGCTTAGTACATGCAAAGGCTAGCAAACGACTGGGAGGCAACCACCTTACTAAGCACAAAAACCACAATCATGCATTCCCTAATAGTAACATAATTGAGAAAATATAATCATGATGATAACCTACAAATCTTTAATACCGTCAAGGCTAAATTTGGAATTTATCAAACATGTGTAAACATGCGCCAAGTCAATCATCCGTCCTTCATTGGAAGATACTCACCGCAACAACATGATAGGTTCAACTTAATAAAACTAATGCTCGTTGTCATTATAATATAACTCCCTTACTTGATTAAAGATAGGTGCTACCATAGTCTCACTTTTACTTTAATGAATTAAATGGAGGATACATGTTTACTTCTCAACACACATATAAAAAATGAAGCACATGACATTCAATTCATTTGACAAATTTATTACTCCTAGAATATAAGTGAAGCACAAGAGTAACAATAAACTACTGCAAAAGATACAAGCGAAGAACAAAAGTAGTTAAGCAAATAGGTAGCTATGTAAAGACTCTCTCCAAATAAAAAATTCAGATCTAAAGATTGTATCAAACAACAAGCAAAACAAAAAGACGCTCCAAGCAATACACATATTATGTGAAGAATTAAAATATAGTTTCGAGTGAGGTATACCGATAGATTGAAGACGAAAGAGGGGATGCCTTCCGGGGCATCCCCAAGCTTAGACGCTTGAGTCTTCCTTAGATATTACCTTGGGGTGCCTTGGGCATCCCCAAGCTTAGGGTCTTGCCGCTCCGTATTCTCTTTCCATCGTCATCTCACCCAAAGCCTGAAAACTTCAATCACACAAAACTTAATGGAACTCGTGAGATGGGTTAGTATAAAAATAAATCAATAAATTGGGTACTATCAAGAAAAGATTCATAATTGTTCTCACATAATTCCTACTATATTGTATCATTTCCACAATTTATATCACTTAATATAAGCTATCGAAACTCCAAAACAAGCAAACTAAGAAAACTAGACATAATCTGTCAAAAACAGAACATCACGTAAAGATCTATTTTTTATCATACTTATGTAACTCCAAAAATTCTGAAAACTTCCCACGTGATAGAGAACTCATGCATTATTACTGTGTAAAAATTTCAAATTTTTATCACAATCTGACTATTCAGGAATATTTAGGACATAACAGAAACTTTCTGTTTTCAAACATCAACTCATAAACTTGCAACTGAGCATGGTAAGGCTATAGTTGGCACTTTATTGAAAAAAGACACAAAACATGATTACTACAGTAGCATTAATCATGTAGACACACAAAAACAGTAAGGATAAGCGCTTTTCTTTAATGCTTTTTAGCTAGGCATTGATATTTTTGATGATGCTTACATAAAAATAAGAATTGAAACATAAAGAGAGCATCATGAAGCATATGACAAACATATTTAAGCCTAACCCACTTCCTATGCATAGGAATTTTATAAGCAAACAATTTATTGAAACAAGAATCAACTAGCATAGGAAGGCATACCAAGTGTGACTGCAAAGCTTTCAACATATAGAGAGGAAACTTGATATTATTGATATATCCATAAGCATATGTTCCTCTCTCATAATAATTTTTAGTAGCATCATGAATAAATTCAACAATATAGCTATCACATAAAGCATTCTTTTCATGATACACATGCATAATTTTTTTGTTACTCTCCACATAAGCAAAATTATTCTCATCAATAGTAGTGGGAGCAAATTCAATGAAATAACTATCATATGAAACTTGATTGACATAATCAATTTGAGCATTAAAATCATGATGACAAGTTTCATGGATATAATTATTCTTTATATCATAAGTGTCATCACAATAATCATCATAGATAGCAACTTTGTTCTCATAATAATCAATTGACACATCTTCCAAAGTAGTGGATTCAACACTAAATAAAGTCATGACCTCTCTGAATCCACTTTTGTTATTATAATAAGATTCAACACCCTCTAAAATAGTGGGATAATTATTACCTAAAGTTGACACTTTTCCAAACCCACTTTCAGGGGCACTAAAAATACCATCTTCATCAAACATAACATCCCCAAGCTTATGGCCTTGCATATCATTAGCTTCATCAATATTCATAGAAACCATACTAACAACATTGCAATCATTCTTATCATTCAAGGAATTCACACCAAATATTTTGTTAAATTCTTCTTCTATCACTTCATGAAGATTATCGGAATCCATATTTTCAAGAAAGACTTCATAAGGATAAATAATTTGATGCAACTTCACTTCCATTTTTTGTAGTTTTCTTTTATAAACCAAACTAGTGATAAACAAGAAACTTAAAGGTTCAATTGCAAGATCTAAAGAAGATACCTTCAAGCACTCACCTCACCGACAATGACGCCAGCGATAGCTTGATGTCTACTACACAACTTTATTCTTGTAGACTCTGTTGGGCCTCCAAGCGCAGAGTTTTGTAGGACAGCAACAAATTTCCCTCAAGTGGATGACCTAAGGTTTATCAGTCAGTGGGAGGTGTAGGATGAAGATGGTCTCTCTCAAACAACCCTACAATCAAATACAAAGAGTCTTGTGTCCCCAACACACCCAATACAATTGTCAGTTGTATAGGTGCACTAGTTCGGCGAAGAGATGATGATAGATGTGTAATATGGATGGTAGAAATATCTTTTTATAATCTGAACAAATAAAGACATCAAGGTAGAAAGTAACAAAAGTGTGTGAAAACGGTGTCTCAATGCTTAGAAACAAGGTCTAGGGTTCATACTTTCACTAGTGCAATCTCTCAATGTTACTAACATAGTTGGATCATATGATAATCCCTCAAAGTGCGGTAAAGAATCACTCCAGAGTTTCTATTCTTATCGGAGAAAGTAGGATGAAATCGCATAGGTAGTAAACCACCTCAAAGTTGTGTTTCCAATCAATCTATTGAACCACCCCCAAAGTGTCATGAATAGTTCTAGAGATCGTACTATGACAACACCATATGATACACATCAATCAACTCTTATGTCACCTTGATTACCCCAATGTCACCATGGGAATCCGCGAGTGAGACATGCATTAAGCTATCTCAAATCCAAAGTATTCAATCCATTCATAAAGAAACTTCAAAGAGCAAGACTCAATTCACCACAAAAGAGACAAAGGGGAAGAACATCATAAGATCCAACTATATTGATAAAGCTCATGATACATCAAGATCGTGCCAAATCAAGAACACGAGAGAGAGAGAGAGAGATAAAACACATAGCTACTGGTACAAACCCTCTGCCCCGAGGATAAACTACTCACGCATCACCATGGAGGCAACAAGGATGATGAAGATGGCCTTCCCAATGGTTTTCCCCTCCGGCAGGGTGCTGGAAAAGTCCTCCAGATGAGATCGCTTCGAAACAAAGGCTTGGAGCGGCGGAGTAAAAGTTCTAGGTTTCTTTCTTGGGGTTTTTCAATTTATAGGAATTTTCAGCGTTGGAATCACGCCAAAAGGAGTTACGAGGGGCCCACAAGCTCAGGTGGCACTCCTTCCCCCAAAGGGCACGCCATATGAACTTATGGCCACCTTGAAAGTGCTAGTTATCGACTAGAGGGGGGGTGAATAGGCAATTTTTATGAAAGGCTTCGAAAACAGGCAATGTCTTCGAAGCAAGCGGAAGCACGATGAAAACTAACAACAGTGGTAACTAAGGTGAACAGATATGACAGGCATAGGCATCATACATACAAGTATGCTTTGAACATAAACACAAGAAGCATGAAGACAAATAGGCAAACAGATGAATGGCTTCAGGGAATATCTTCAAACACAGACAATCATGCAAGGGCTTCACAGTACTAAATAGTAAGTAAGGGAAGTGAAGAGATAGAACCAGGAGCTCGGGGACGACAATGATTTGTTTGACCAGTTCCAACTGCTATGATAGTTGTACGTCTGGTTAGGGAGGCTGAGATTGAACTCAGAAGACCACGTCTTCACCTTATTCCCCTTGAGCTAAGACCCGCAGATCTCACCCAATCACTCTGGTAAGTCTTCAAGGTAGACTTCCAAACCTTCACAGACTTCGTTCACCGGCAATCCACAATGACTCTTGGATGCTCAGAACATGACGCCTAACCGGCTGGAAGATCACATTCTTCAAGTGTAATAAGTCTTCGGTTCACTCGGCACAAAATGTCTTCAGTGATGCTCAATCACTTTGGGCTCTAGGTGTTTTGGGTTTTGTCCTCTCAAGGATTCTCTCTCAAAGGCTTCGAGGTGGGTTGCTCTCAAACGACAAAAGCTGTGCACTAACTCGGAGCAGCCAACAATTTATGGTGGAGGGGGTTGGCTATTTATAGCCAGGAGGCAACCCGACATGATTTGTCCGAAATGACCCTGGGTCATTGGGGAACTGACATGTGTCCAACGGTCGGAATTTGAACACACGCGGCAACTTTACTTGAGCTCCAAGCAAAGCTGACTCAACCAACTCTGGAAGAGGTTTACTCTCATTAGTCTTCGCTCGAAGACAAAGGATTTAGGTGAGCATCACGTCAGTTTCTGACTTCGTTTACCTCGACCCCACTTAACAGTATGGTGGTTCCTATGACTCAAGAAAGAAGAAAATGAAACTACCAAAAGACTAAGTCTTCGTGTTCCATTGGCTTCAAGTGAATGTCTTCGTGAACCATTATCTTCAACACAAATGTCTTCGTGAACCACCATTGTCTTCAATGTCTTCATACATTTTTAGGGGTCATCTTTGATGGGTAAACCGAATCAATAGGGACTTCTACCTGTGTTCTCATGTGAATCTCACAAACACATTAGTCCCTTAAACCAAGTTTGTCTTCAATACTCCAAAACCAACAAGGGGTGGCACTAGATGCACTTACAATCTCCCCCTTTTTGGTGATTGATGAAAAACTGGTTGAAGTTTCAACGGTGATAAAAATATGTGAAAGTTTAAGGAACAAGGTGTTTGGCTTCATGAATTTTGAGGGCTCCCCCTGAAGATGTGCATATAAGTAATTTTGCTTCTGAATGCAAATGCACATGGCAGGTTTTACTTTGTGGAGACCTCCCTCTATTCATGAAGTCACAACATGTGCATACAAAGAATACTGTTGAAGATAATGAAATGCACAATGGAATATGGGCGTCTGTGAAATGTCTACATGCGCATAAGATCAAATTTAAGTAACACGCAACAAGAATAGGAGTGAAAGTAGCAGACGTCCATCAGGACTTAAGTTTACAACCCAAATACCAAATGTTCAACAAACAAGAGTTGCAAACAGTCACGCCCAATATGCGATCCTATCCTCGAGGGACTCGGAGGCCCCACCACGGATAGAAGCGCATATCGAAGACGCTTGCAAGGTGGATATCATTACATCGTACCATGTACATAATAGATGGGGATACATACAAATACATATAGTCATCACAGGAATACATCAATACATAGCAAACACCATACAGAAGAGCAGAATCCGACTACGGATGAAAACACAAACGAAAAACACGAACGACATCCACCCTGCTAGCCCAGGCTACCGACCAGGAACCTATCCCAAGATCGACGAAGAAGAAGAACTCCAAAAGCAAATGCGCATCGCTCTCATGCCAAATCATCGCATTACTTGTACCTGCATCTGTTGTGGTAGTAATCTGTGAGCCACGAGGACTCCGCAATCCCATAACCATGGGTAGCAAGACTATCAAAGCTTAATGGGTATGGGAGGGTAAGGTGGTGAGGTTGCAACAAGCACTAAGCATTATATGGTGGCTAACTTACGAGTACAAGAATAAGAAGAGTAAACTACGCATAACGGTCGCAATCTAGTAATGATCAAGAAGTGATCCTGAACACCTACTTACAAGTCAAACATAACCCCACCGTGTTCTCTTCCCGAACTCCCTCGAAAAGAGACGATCACGGTTACGCACGCGGTTGGTGTATTTTAATTAGAATTTAGTGTCAAGTTCTCTACAACCGGAGGTTATAAATATCCAAGTCGCCACATAACCGCGGGCACGGCTTCGCGTAAGATTTAACCCTGCAGGGGTGTTCCAACCTGGTCCATCACAAACCAACACAAGCTGCGGTGGAGAGACCTCAACCTCAAAAAAACCCGATCAACCTCGAGTCAGCCCGAAGTATCCTCGGAATCCCGGTGCACAAGACATTTCGACAATGGTAACACAAGTCCAGCAAGACCTCCTGGCGTGCCGACACCCTGATAGTAGCCGCGCGTATCTCGTCTCAGGCCACGACCGGATGGGAAAGCCTACGAGTAAAACCAATGCCTCGAGTTTCCCCGTGGTGGCCCCATAGTCTGCCCGTTTCGGACCAACACCATCGGCACTGGCCCACCTGTATTATGTTGAATTAAGAATCATCGGGTAGCGCTAACTCCCTATGCAAATTAATTATTTAATTCAGTATTATTATGTTGGCAAATATTAAAACCAAAGTTGGGCCTTGCTGGAAGCGGTTATTCAAAGCGAACTGTCAAGAGGGTCCCATTCCCCTGAGCATGTTAGGAATGCTAAACAAGGATAGTAGAGATATCCAAGGTCGTGATCATCTTGCCTGAAATCCCACTCGGAAGAAGATCGAATCCATGAAGTAGTCGAATGGAACGTAGTCGAACGAATCCTCACACTTCGCAACGTAACCGGAACTATCGAGAAGAAGCACAATCGGAAAGAAGCAAACAACATGGTAAACAAACAAGCATAAACATGGCATGATGCACAACAAAATATGATGCATGTCCGGTGTAGAGAGGCATGGCATGGCAAAATGCAACAAGCAAATACTACACGTTAAGTGAAGCTCAATATGCAACGAGTTGCATATTGACGAAAGTCCACATCAATTATTTAGTTCACTCCCGTTTATGCTACTGATCAACATTAAATGTTGTTAAACATGGCAAGAGATGAAGCATAAATAATCTACCTATCTAAGCAATTTAAATGAGGCCGGAAACAACACATAACAATTCCGGAAAATCCCCATATGCAACTTTCGAATTTGGTACTGTTCTGCCTAAAACATGATTTTAATGTTGTTAAACAGCAAAAGAAAGTGCACCATGTTAATCTACACATTTTTCTACCCCATTTACATATAAAGTTCATTTAATTCGGAGCTACGGTTATTTAGTTATGAAAAAATCATTTTAGCATGGCATTTAGCAATTTTAATGCAAACAACAATTTAAATGTTTTTAACATGCATGAGAATGGCATATTCAAGTTGTATGCAATTTTATGAAAACATAGGCATATATCATGATATGAGGCAGTTGTCGCCATGGCGGAAAGAAATGGGTGCCACGGCGGCGATAACGGAAATGGTGCCACGGCAACATTCCGAGGATCAGGCAACTCGTTGAGATACCGATGCAAAAGAACAAGGGTGAGATGTGTGGAACGTTTGTGAGTGATGGGGAGTGATCCCAATTACCGGGCGTCCCATGTGTTGATGACACGGAAATGAGGAACGAGCACGAGATAACTCGGACACGATGCAAACACAATCATCTCATACAACAATGCATTCGTCCACGGGCGGTCGTCTCGGGTTATACCTTTGAAGCTTGCATTCGGGGAGGGGGATTGAGTTCGTCGAGGGAAGTAGTCGTTCACGGGTTGTAGTGGAAGTAGTGGTACATGTCATGGAGAGGGACTCGACGCATCCGATGTCTTCGATGGTCGACAAGTACTTGGCGTTCCGGTGCGGTAGTCCAACTTGGCATTGTCGAACTTGGCGCTTGTGGCACCGAATGAGACGATGGTCTTGAAGGATCATAGTTGAACTTGGCGGTCCATGTGGTAGTCGTGGTACTTGGCAAAACGCACGGCGACGGTAGAGGTACACTTGCCGTAGTGGTACTTGGCGAAAACCCCGGAGACAACACTTGACGATCCGGGTGTGTGTCTTGGCGGTGTTGGCAACGGCGACAGTCATGTGCAGTGAGGCTACATGACATGCGAGACTTGCTTTGAACCAAAAAGAAGCAGCACAAGGCCTCGGTGCGGTGGTCTTGCCAACGACGGAAAAGGGGCAGCGGTGAAGTGGTGCACGGGACGGCAGGACCCGAAGGCAACAAAGGCGAACAGGGGCACGCGGTGCTACCAATGATGTTGACCATGGAGGAGGCCCTCAAGAGGCGCAGCGTTGGAGGCATGGCGTCGGTCAGGTGGTCGCGGAGGTAGCGTGGAGCTCCGGTGGAGGCGTAGCAGTGGTGCATAGGAGCTGCTGGTAGCCAAGGGGAGCAGGGCAACGGCGCACCGTGGCCGCGATCTGACGGGCGCGAGGAGAGGGGTAGAGGAAGGGGTCACACGGGAGGAGGAGCAGGGCGCGAAGGAGGTGGTGGCTTGCCGGAGAAGTGGGCCAGGTCTGGGCGTGGAGGCGAGGATCCATGGCGGCGGAGCTCCATCCGGCGACCATGTTGAGGCTCCTGCGGGAGAGAGAGAAAGAGATGACAGAGAGAGAGGTGAGGCATGGGAAGAAGAAGGAAAGAAGGAAGAGAAAAGGGGCAGGGGAGGTGAGGTCTCTGGTGACCGCCGGTGGTCGTCGACGGGAGGCGCGAGGGAGGCGGCGGAGCTCTGGATCGGGAGCTCCTCTCCTGTGTTATGTGTGCGTGTGTTGTGTGGTGGCGGCGCAGGAGGGATCGAGGGATGCTAGAGTTATAGGGAGGAGGGGATGCGGCTGGGCCTTGGGCCGGTTTGCACTGGGTTGGCTACGACCAGCTCCCTCTCTCCTATTTCTTCTTGTCGATGATTTTCTAGTTACAGAAAATAGCAAAGAAAGAAAAGGAGAGAAAGAAAGGATTAGAGAAATAATTTGGCCATGGGGGTTATTCTCCTGGACTCAAAAAAATGAGCTTAACCCATGAAAAATAGAAGTGGGCATGAGTGTGCAGATTGAATTCAAACTCATTTGAATTAAATTCAAATGGATTTGAATAGGAAGTGGGTGTTCGGAAGGTCCCAAAAATGTTGAGATTTTTGGTGGAGCTTGGAAAAGGATAAAAGAATTAAGGGCAAAGTTTGGGAACCAAACATGGAGTAGAAAAGGCATGAGAATTAAATTGCAAGTGTGTTTGTGGGTGATTCCAAATTATTGGAATATTTCTTTTAGCTCCCTAAAATATTGGGAGAATATAGTATATGTTTTAAAGAGAAAACACCATGTGCATTTCCCTCAATTTAAATAGATCGAAAGATCTATGCAATTTATTTATTTGAGTTGCAAAAATTTAATGACATGATGCAATGCAAAATAAAATAAAATAGCTTAAATAATAAAATAATAATAATTACGGAATGAATCGGACTCGGGGTGTCACACAAACTTAACAAAATATATCAAGCCCGACCCAAAATGCCCGCTTGAAGACTATCAACCCATATGCTTCTCCCCCTTTTGTCATCGAATGACCAAAAAGGTGTGAAGACATAGGAAGTCTAAACGTCCCGAGGAGGCGACGAAGATGTTGGGGCAGCCGGGTCAATGGTGGAGTTTGGCGGTGCAGACGGGCCTGATGCAGCATCGTGATGTAGTGAAGCCATAGCTGGAGAAGTGGCATCATCTTCCTCCTCAACAACCCAGGCATGAACTATGGGCGCTGAAGAAGAGTAGTCTGAGTCCTCAAGTGAAGGCGTAGTACGCCACTTCTCAGTGGCCGGGGGCTTGGAGTCAAATTTGAAGCCTTCCTTGAAGCCATCAGCAGCAAGGTCGTCTTCACAGCATAGAAGTGTAAAGCTCTTCCAAGCACGGCGACTGGCTTCATGAGCGACAAAAGCATTCTTTGTGGAGAGATTGTGCACTCTGTTGAGATCAGATATGATGCTCTTCATTTGCCTCTTGAGCCAGTCATGATGCTTATCTTGCTTCTGATGAAGAGAAGCAATAAGCTCCCTGTTCACCTTGGCTCGCTTCTGAGGCCTTTGAGGAACTGTACTCGTAGTGGCTTCAGTGTTGGCTTGACGTGGTTGCCAAAACTGACCAGCAAGTTCAGAAGTAGGGGCCACATTGGGAAGATGAATAGCTTCCATATAAGCAGAGTGACTTGCTTTAACAATTCTTGGATCTTTATCTGCTGAAGGGTAAATGACTTCATGAGGTGCATCCACTTCAGGCAAAAAGATGTGATGTGTGCGACCAGAGGGTTCATATTGCACTGTGGAGCGAAGCTTGATGAGGTGCATGATCCATGGCGCATAAAACTTGAGGCCAAACAGATCCATCCCAGAGGCAGAAAGCTGTCTGATGAAGAAGTCATGCTTGTTGAATCTGATGCCTTTCACGACATAGTATACCAATGTCTTCATGGCGCCCTCAAGCTTGGCTGAAGATGAATGCCCTTTAATTGGCCATAGAGTGTTGCGAAGAATGTGATAGATAGTTCGAGGCAAGTACTCAAGGTCATTGACGAAAAATTCCTTGGGGTATTCAGCTTCAAAAGGCAATGACTTCATCATTGTAAGCATTTCAGTCATATTTGGCTAAGGTTTCTGGAAGATGCTTTCAACTTCCTTTTCATAGGTAGCACAACCTGGATTGTAGAAGTCGCCAGGAGTGGGCAAGGTAGTGAGCTCAAGAAGTTTCTGACTTCGTTTACCTCGACCCCACTTAACAGTACGGTGGTTTATATGACTCAAGAAAGAAGAAAATGAAACTATCAAAAGAATAAGTCTTCGCGTTCCATTGGCTTCAAGTGAATATCTTCATGAACCATTATCTTCAACACAAATGTCTTCATGAACCACCATTGTCTTCAATGTCTTCATACATTTTTAGGGGTCATCTTTGATGGGTAAACCGAATCAATAGGGACTTCTACCTGTGTTCTCCTGTGAATCTCACAAACACATTAGTCCCTTCAACCAACTTTGTATTCAATACTCCAAAACCAACAAGGGGTGGCACTAGATGCACTTACAATCTCCTCCTTTTTGGTGATTGATGAAAAACTGGTTAAAGTTTCAACGGGGATAAAAATATGTGAAAGTTTAAGGAACAAGGTGTTTGGCCTCATGAATTTTGAGGGGCTCCCCCTAAAGATGTGCATATAAGTAATTTTGCTTCTGAATGCAAATGCACATGGCAGGTTTTACTTTGTGGAGATCTCCCTCTATTCATGAAGTCACAACATGTGCATACAAAGAATACTGTTGAACATAATGAAATGCACAATGGAATATGGGCGTCTGCAAAATGTCTACATGCGCATAAGATCAAATTTAAGTAACACGCAACAAGAATAGCAGTGAAAGTAGCATACGTCCATCAGGACTTAAGTTTACAACCCAAATACCAAATGTTCAACAAACAAGAGTTGCAAACTTAACAAAATATATCAAGCCCGACCCAAAATGCACGCTTGAAGACTATCAACCCGTATTCTTCTCCCCCTTTTGTCATCAAATGACCAAAAAGGTGTGAAGACATAGGAAGTTTAAACATCCTGAGGAGGCGACGAAGATGTTGGGGCAGCCGGGTCGATGGTGGAGTTTGGCGGTGCAGACGGGCCTGATGCAGCATCGTGATGTAGTGAAGCCATAGCTGGAGAAGTGGCATCATCTTCCTCCTCAACAACCCTGGCATGAACTATGGGCGCTGAAGAAGAGTAGTCTGAGTCCTCAAGTGAAGGCGTAGTACGCCACTTCTCAGTGGCCGGGGGCTTGGAGTCAAATTTGAAGCCTTCCTTGAAGCCATCAGTAGCAAGGTCGTCTTCAGAGCATAGAAGCGTAAAGCTCTTCCAAGCACGGCGACTGGATTCATGAGTGACAAAAGCATTCTTCGTGGAGAGATTGTGCACTCTATTGAGATCAGATATGATGCTCTTCATTTTGCCTCTTGAGCCAGTCATGATGCTTATCTTGCTTCTGATGAAGAGAAACAATAAGCTCCCTGTTCACCTTGGCTCGCTTCTGAGGCCTTTGAGGAACTGTACTGGTAGTGGCTTCAGTGTTGGCTTGACGTGGTTGCCGAAACTGACCAGCAAGTTCAGAAGTAGGGGCCACATTGGGAAGATGAATAGCTTCCATATAAGCAGAGTGGCTTGCTTCAACAATTCTTGGATCTTTATCTGTTGAAGGGTAAATGACTTCATGAGGTGCATCCACTTCAGGCAGAAAGATGTGATGTGTGCGACCAGAGGGTTCATATTGCACTGTGGAGCAAAGCTTGATGAGGTGCATGATCCATGGCGCATAAAACTTGAGGCCAAACAGATCCATCCCAGAGGCAGCAAGCTGTCTGATGAAGAAGTCATGCATGTTGAATCTGATGCCATTCACGACATAGTATACCAATGTCTTCATGGCTCCCTCAAGCTTGGCTGAAGATGAACGCCCTTTAATTGGCCATAGAGTGTTATGAAGAATGTGATAGACAGTTCAAGGCAAGTACTCAAGGTCATTGACGAAAAATTCCTTGGGGTATTCAGCTTCAAAAGGCAATGGCTACATCATTGTAAGCATTTCAGTCATGTTTGGCTCAGGTTTCTGGAAGATGCTTTCAACTTCCTTTTCATAGGTAGCACAACCTGGATTGTAGAAGTCGCCAGGAGTGGGCAAGGTAGTGAGCTCGAGAAGATCTTGAGCTTTGGCTTCATGATGAACATCACCTGTCATCCACTCATGGGTCCAAGTCTTGGGATCCCTGTTGTAACCAGAAATGTGAAGAGTTGCATAAAACTGGAGAACTAGCTCCTCATTCCAATGTTCCTTGTCAGTGACAAAGGGCAACAGTCCAACATCTCTGAAGTAGTCCAAAGCTTGTTCCAAGCATGGGAGTCCAGACATGGCTTCACGATCCAAGCGCCTATGAGGATGAATCCAGTCTTGATTGTACATGACACACATGTAGTAACTGCGCTGATGATGAGTCTAGAATCTGTCAGAAGATATGCGTGTCTTCTTGAAGGGATTCTTGGAGCTGTCAAAGAATGTGTTCTCGTTTCTGAACGCAGCAACATTAAACGTGCAGTCAGTTGATGGTGCGCTGTGAAGCCTTGGTATTCTGGGCATAGGCCTCTGAATGAGTGGACGATTGTTGATGTTGAATTCATATTGCGGGCCATGCTGCACAGGAGGAGTGAGGGTTGGCCATAAAACAGGAACAAGCTCACCAGCTCGATTGTAGGCCATAGCAGTATTTGGCGCATTGGCTTCAGATGGAGCAATGGCATCAGGAGCAGGAGCTTCATGAGTGTCAGATACATTGACTTCAGGCACAAGGGCCTCAGTGGCAGCAGTAGCAGCAGTTTCAGACACCGGCTCTTGAATAGTTTCAGTTGTTGCAGCCGGAATGTTTTCAGGCTGGGTTGCTTCATGCTCCGAATGGGTTTCAACTGATGCGATCTGAACAGTTTCAACTGGTGCATCTTCAGGCTGTGCTGTGGAGCTAGGGGGAACATCTTCTTGTACTACCTCTTGAGAAACAGAGGTTTCTTGACGCACTTCCTCCTCAGGAATGCAAGACATGGAGGTTGAAGGTTTTGGGCCACGCCGAAGCCTTCGAAATGAGGGCGACGCCTTTGGAGGCGAATTGTCTTCCTCGATGGCTTCAGGTGTTCCTTGTATCTGAGGCATATCAGTGGTTGCAGCTTGAGGATGTGGATTGGTGGGGATCTCTTCAGGCAGCGGTGAGTTTTGAGGCTGCTCATCCCATCACTCATCATGGGCCATTGGCGTCAGGGGTCTGCCAATGCTGATAGGTTCACTGTTCTCTTGAACAGGCGATGATACCACATCTTGGGTAATCTAAGGAAGGACTTCATCATCTTCATTTCTTACATTGGCTTCAGCACCAATGTCTTCAGCTGGGGTGGGGTTAACAGCTGGAATATCTTCAGTAACATGAACCTCTGTGGAAGCAGGTTCATGCACAACAACTCTTCTCTCTGTGTTAACTGAGGCAGGGGGAGCAACTGAGATTGGCATCACAAGCAGCGGCTCTGGAGTAGCTGATGGAGCAGTTGCTGCTTGTGCCCTGCGTGAAGCCTTTGAAGACTTCGTCTTTTGACGCTTCTGGGAAGGAGAAGTAGCAGAGGCATCTGAATGCTTGCGCTTGCGAGCTTCGGCTTCGGCTTGCTGGGTCTTCTTCTTTTCTGAAGCAATTGACGGGACAGATGGCTTTGAGCCAGAAAAGCTTGGCGGGAAGACTATCTTGGGCACTTCTTGCCTTGAGGCCTCAGCAGCAGGGGTCACTGGCTTCTTCTTCTTCTTCTTCTTGATCAACTTTGGATCAATTGCGAGGCGGCCAAGTGCTTTCCTCTTCAAGCCCTCATTGTGGGCTTGCACAGTCTTCTCAGCATAGTGCTTGAGGCAATCTCTGGCACCTTTGGCGTCATTGCGACGCTTTTGAAATTCCTCTTTCAGGTCAACCATCATCTTCTTGTAGCCTTGCATTTCCTTGACGCTGAACTTGGCAAGATGCTTCTTGAAAAGCTATTTCTCATGCTCAATCTTGTTCTTCTATTCAAGCACTTTTTGGACGACTGCAAGTTCCTTGTTGATGAAGCCTTGGAAAGTGACACTGATGTCAATTGGAAGTTGCAGATCGTCGATAGACAGAGATGGGTCACCAAACCATTCATCAATGAAGTTGTTCAGAATGACATGATCGAACAGAGGCAGATCCTTGAAGATATCGGCCTCTTCCTGCTTGTTCTTGATGAGCTGCTCAAGAGCATCATCATCAAACTCATCATCAGATAAATCAATGTATGCTTCTCCTCTTTAGCCTTAGTCTTTCGTTGGGGCTTGGGGGAGACTAGAGCAACGTCTTCAGCTTGAGCTTCTCCGCGAGCGGCAGCTGCGGCAACACGAAGAGCGTCAATATGCTCAATGTATGCTTGAAGATTGTCCCATGGCCCAGTTAGATTTGGATTGGCTTGACGAGTGCCATCTGGCCTTGGTTCAGCCGGACCAGGGTTGAAGTCAACACCATAGTACTTCTTGTTGTGCTCTGCTGAACCCTTTGCAAACTGATAATTGGCTTCAAAGAGATCATCTTCACGACACCATCTGATACTGGATGGATCAGCATCTTGTGGCATCACACCCCTGACCATGCATGGATAGAAGTTTTGAGCAATGGCGTCAGCCTTTGTCTTCGGAATCAATTTTCTGTAGACAACATCTGCCCATGGAGGCGTAATTGTATTCTTGTCAGCATATTCAGGTGTAACAAACTGATAGTGGAACCACTTCTCAGCCCAATACACTACTAGGAAATACCTTATAGGTGGAACCTTAACAGTAGCGCGGGGACATAGGCCAACGCTACTGCTAATTATCAGTAGCATTGGTTACAAACCAGCGCTACAGGTAAGTGTGTAGCAGTAGCGCGGGCTTACAACCCACCGCTGCTGCTAAATGGTCCCCACCTTACCGACTGGGGCTACCCGTAGTAGCAGCGCGTCCGGCAGTACCCACGCTACTGCTAAAATTATAGCAGTAGCGCCGGCCTATGACCCAGCGCTACCACTATGTGTGCACTGTAGCTTGAGAGACAGGTTGATCTGTATTCTCCATAATGGAGATTCAGGGGTTTACCTGTTTTATGCCATTTTACCTTCGAGAGAGAGTAGCAGTTCTTAGTTAGTATGTACTCATCATGTGCTAAGAACAATTAGGTAGTGTTGGTTATGACTATGATGATGATGATGAGTTGTTATCATGATGATGATGATGATGAGTTATGTGGTACACATTGTGCTAGAATGATGAGCTAGTTCTTATATGACTATGATGATGAGTTGTTATCATGATGATGATGAGTTATGTGCTACATTGTGCTAGAATGATGAGCTAGTTCTTATATGACTATGATGATGAGTTGTTATTATGATGATGATGATGTATGAGTTCTTATATGAATATGATGATGATGATGATGATGATGATGAGTTATTATGATCATGATTAGTTATTATATCATTGGGTGGAAGAAACGTGGATTAGATTCATGTGTATAGATCCAAAGTGATCAAAAGTTGGATTAGTAGGACGATCCTACTAATCCATCTTTTGGTCACTTTGGATCCATCCACATGAATCTAATCCACGTTTCTTCCACCCAATGATATAATAACTCATCATGATCATAATGATATAACAATCTCTTAATTGCTACAATATCAAAATTTGTATAACGATGTATAAATACAGTATAAAATAAAAGAAATGAAATACAGATGAATAGTAGTAGCGCGGGGTAAAGCCCACGCTGCTACTACTTAGCAGCAGTGCTTGTACAGAAGGACGCTACTGCTAACTGATTTAGTAGTAGTGCGTGTCACACCAGCGCTACTGCTAAAGTTTAGCTGTAGCGCCCTAGCAGTAGCGCGGGCGCCCGCGCTACTGCTAGGCAAAAACCCCACGCTACTACTAGGGTTTTCCCTAGTAGTGATATCTTCTGATCCACTACACACGTGACTTGCGTTCACCATAAGTTTCCTCTGGATCTGACTTGTACTACTCATACAGATCTGGAGGGAGGTCAAGAGCAGTGTTTGCTCACCTTTGTCTTCGTCCCTTCTTTGAAGATTTACCACCAGCCATTGGATTCAAAGGGCTGATTGGCTTCACTCTGCTGATTCGACAAGAACTGGCTTCAGGAGAATCAAGATGAAGCTGTAAGAAGTCTGCAAATGAATTCAGACTATGAGAACCAAGTGACTCCCCCACGGACATGTACCTGTGAAAGAATTAGAGATGCGAGGGAAGGAGGAGAGGTCATATGCATTCTTAGAGGATTTTGAAGATAAATCAGTTTGAAGACAATGACCTCATAGTGCGAAGACATTCACTTATAGAGTGTTGGTTCTAGATTTTTATGAATCCGAAAATAGGTACAATTGAGGAATCATATGAATCATGTAGCATAAGTGAAGTAACTTTGCAAGGTATGAGATGTGCATGACTGAAAATAAAGATTTGAAGGTGAAAGAACAACTTCTGAAGAGATATGGATTTTTTTTGGATCAAACAAACGGTAAAAAAGTGATTTTAATTTACTGCACGATGAACAGCTCAATGAAGCGTGAAGGAAGCTGAGCAATTCAATCTCCCACGCCCTAACTTGGCAGTGGAAGATAGCTACGGTGGCGGCGGCGAGAAGATATCCGCGGCCAGCGTGAGTACGGCGTGAAGAGGTCGCGGCAGCGAAGCGCTTCTTCTCCAGCGTCGATGGAAGCTAGCGACGGCGCTAGGGTTTGCGAAGGCGAGAGCGACAGGTGTGAAAGAATTTAATGACTGCAGGGGCGAAGTAGTTATAAGGAGGAGTTCATCATGGTGAATTTACTGTGCTGCCCCTGGCGATACGTCTTTGCTCGACGCGTGGCATGCAGATGCAGTTTTGACAGCCACGCCTTGACCCCACAACTTAGCAGTTTTGGCGGGAGGTCGTTCCGGCTTCTGCGGCGGCTGGCAAAATGGATAAGGATATAAATTCATTTTAAATTTTGGTCTCAAAATCTTCGACTGACAAGGACACAGTGAAGACAATCGACACGTGTCAAGTAGAATGCATATGAAGATTTAGAGAGATTAGAAGAGACAAGCATAGAGGGGTAAGGGTTCGATCACATTCACTTAGTTCAGAAAAAATCCAACTTGAAGACATAGCTATAAGTGAATGCTGTTGAGGATATATATATAGTATAGGCAATGAGGTTAAACATAATGCGAAGATAAAGCCATTGGTGAAGACAAACCAAATCAAGAAGATAATGCAATAGATGTGACGCCAAATGATAATCTTCAAGAAAATTTGGTGGTGGTGTTACCCACCGTATAGGAAGTATTAGACCCAGACACGGCGCACAATTATCGTGGCACTCTGAAGTCAAATTCCGCGTTCTTCACACTTAGAGTGTAAATCTTCATGAATTGAAGACATACGTTACTTCATGTGTTGTACATCATAGTCATTAACAATGCATAAGCGTTAGGATGTGTGTCCATTCACTGGACATTCGAGGATTCTAAGATATTTAGCTCACACCACAACTTGCAGAACCTCTTCTCATCCAAAGGCTTCGTGAAGATATATGCCAGCTGATCTTCAGTGTTGACGTGAATGATGTCAATGTCTTCTTTGATTACATGGCCACGAAGGAAATGATGCCTGATCTCAATATGCCTTGTCTTGGAGTGCTGGACTGGATTGTGAGAAATCTTGATGGCGCTCTCATTGTCACAGAATAGAGGTACTTTCTTCTTGTTGATGCCGTAGTCCTTCAGGTTTTGCTTCATCTAGAGAAGCTGAGCACAGTAGGATCCAGTAGTAATGTATTTGGCTTCAGCAGTGGAGAGTGATACACAGTTCTGCTTCTTTGAAGACCAACATACAAGTGAACGGCCAAGAAAGTGACAAGTGCCTGATGTGGATTTGTTTTTTTTCTTCGAGAAAACGCAAAAGAGTTTGCGTTTCATTTCATTGAACAGGAAGAGAACAGTAGTACAGGTACAACCTCCCAGGAGGAGGGACACACGCACACACACCATCGTCCTCACCAAACAAGCAGGTGAGGAGGTGCTACCAACTACAGACTGCAATGACGAAAGGTCTTGCCTTGTCCAGCCTCCAACCATGAATGGCGAGGTAGCTAGACTCAGAGCCTCAAGGCCGCGTCACAGCCGTTGCCAGGCGCCTCCGAAGAAGACCGCATCTCCAGGGCTGTCCGAGCCAACGTACCTTCCACCCATATGTGCCTAGGAGACGGCAGGTGGATGGCAGGACCCAGCCAGAACTAGCGAAGCCATCGTCTTGGACATGCCGGCGCTGGCGTACATTGCACCCCGGACGCCCACGCTCTATGCTACATCCCTCATCACAGCATCGCATTACCAGCAAGCCTCGCCGGAAAGACCGGGGAGGCCACCATCTCCAGTTGCCGCATCGGGGACTCCAAGTGCGGCCCAAGCAGCGCCTTCAAGAAGGGAACGGCGTTGAGACGCCGTTGCTGCCTTGTCCAGTGAACTGGACCAAGGGTTTCCCCTGGTGCTCGAGGAGAGGGTCTAGTCCGGGCCATGACAGCGCCTCCATGGAGGTAACGGCACCCTCAGGTGTCGCCGTTGTCAGCGCAGGCCATCACCGCGCAGGGATTTCGCCCGGCCCGAGACCAGAACCCCAAAAACCGCCGAAGCAGAGCAGACAGGAGATGGGGAAGCAGATCGCCGGAGAGGAGCACTAGCATCGAGAGGGAAACCACGTATCGTCACCTTCGATGTAGGGAAGCACCGGCCAGCGCAGTGCAGCAGCCACCCGGTGGCTGCCAAACAAGGCCAGCCACCGCAGGGGGATGCGTCGAGCAGGGCTAGTGGCGCCGTCGCGGGGACCTCCCACCTGCACCTTGCCGCCGCCGATCATGGCCGCCGCCGCGCCGGCCCGCAGCCTCCGCCACCCGGATCCGCCGGGCACAGCCAAGCAGCCGCAACCACGCCCCCAAAGGGTCGCGCCCCGCCGCCCGCGTGCTCGCCACGCCAAGTCCAGAGGCCCGACCCTCTGGATCTGGGGCTGCCGTCGCGAAACCCTAGGCCCGGAGAAGCACAGCTCCGTCAGCCTCATCAAGCCCCACGCTCGAGTGGGAAGGCCGCCTGGGAGCGAGGTCCCGCCGCCGCCGGATCCGCCAGGGCTTTGCCCGGCGGGGAGCACCGGCGGCGGCAGGGGAAGGGGGAGGAGGAGGGGAGGGAGCGCTCGAGGTTTGCGTCGCCTCCCGAGTCGCCCATGGGGAGGGCGACACGAGGGGGGGGGGGGGGGAGAAGACAGTAAACTACTTCCTGATGAGGATTTGTGATCCACCCTATCTCCAGCATAGTCAGAATCAAAGAATCCAACCAAATCAAACTCCGAGCCCTTTGGATACCATAATCCTAGCGTTGGGGTGTGAGCCAAATATCGAAGTATTCGCTTCACCGCGAGGTGATGCGATTCCTTTGGTGCCGCTTGGAATCGGGCACACATGCAATCGCTATGCATTATATCTGGCCTAGATGCACATAAGTACAATAAAGAACCAATCATGGAGCGGTATACCTTTTGATCGAACTCTTTACCATTGTCGTCGGAGCTCAATTGACCATTGGTTGGCATTGGCATCTTGTAGCCCTTGCAATCTGGCATACCAAACTTCTTCAAGCAGTCCTTGAGATACTTCTCTTGTGATATGAAGATGCCGTTGCGTTGTTGACGTATTTGAAGACCAAGAAAGAATTTCAGCTCTCCCATCATGGACATTTGATATTGCTCTTGCATCATATGACTGAACTCATCACTGTATCGTTTGTCCGTGCAGCCAAAGATAATGTCATCCACATAGATTTGGCATACAAAACAGTTCACCATCATATGATTTGGTGAAGAGAGTGGGATCAAGTGAGCCAGGTTTGAAGCCTTTGCTTTTGAGGAATTCCTTGAGTGTGTCATACCAGGCTCGTGGAGCTTGTTTGAGGCCATACAGTGCCTTGTTGAGCCTATAGACCTTGTCAGGGTGCTTTGGATCTTCAAACCAAGGTGGTTGAACAACATAGACTTCTTCTTCAATTTTGCTGTTGAGAAAGGCACTCTTCACATCCATTTGATATAGAAGGATATCATGATGATTGTCGTGGGAAAACGATGATCTATGGGATCGAGAGGATCCCTTTGCGGTTCAGAAGTGGGATCACAATACTACAAAGAGCAGGGCTAGTAGATATGAGCACAAGCAATGATTTATCCAGGTTCGGGCCGCTATGAGCGTAAAACTCTACTCCTGTTCTAGTGGTTTGATTATATGTGAGCTCAAGAGTTACAAAGAGCGCAGCTTGCCGGCAAGGTGCGTGGGAAGTGCAGCTACAGCGTGTAGTTGAGCTAAGAGTCGATCGTTCTAAGTGCAGCTGTGGGCCTCTTTTTATAGGCCAAGGGGTTACCACAGAGGCTAACATGGTCATTACAGAGTATGAATAGTAACTTGCACCATCACCACGTCTATCTCCAGACGGGGTAAGACAAGAGCATTAAATGCATCGTTAGGTGCTATGTCGGGGAGGCGAGGCTTTGGGTAAAAGATCTGTACCACCGGTCCTGGCGCCCTCTTGTCACCTTGACACGTCCCAGGGACGGGTGACATTAAAGTTAATCCTGGCATGGCTTGCTGACATGTGCCTTGGCCAGCTGTGATGACTACCTGCCTGCTTGACACCTATCACGCGTGCTTATCTAGACGATGATGAGGTGGAGCGGTAACGAGACAGAACGAGCTTGCCGGCGCGGAGCTTGCCGGGCCATTGCTTGCCGTCAAGGAGCTTGCCGACAACTAGAGTCTTGGTCTCCACCTTGCCGGTATGGAGCTTGCCGGCAAGGGCAATCTTGATCTTCAGTATGAGAATAGTACTTATCGATGACCTGCCTTGAGGTCTTCTTCACGGTCATGTTTATTCTAAGTCTTGAGTCATAGTTATTCTCCATCATGCCTTTGCCGTCAAGGAGGCTACAACTGCCTGTGCACAAGTCAGGGTACGAGGGCACCCATGCTTTAGTACACCGACAGGAGCCCCTGGGCCTGGGCCACACGGGCATGCGAGGCATTGTTGGGCCAGGCCCGAACAGTGCATAGGCACGCGTGGCAGAGGATAACTGTCGTAATCTTGTTTGTTACCACGCCCCCCATGACGCGCATTAAATGTAGGTGTGGGAGAGGTGGAATGGAACGGGCGCGGGGAGGTACTGCGCCCGAAAAGCGTAGCCACGTAGGACGGTAAAGAGCTAGCCCCCGCGCCTTCCCCATAAAAAGGAATCCGCGAAGGGTGCTACTTATTTACCCCCTTCTCCCAATCTCGCCATCGCCGCCGCCTCCATCTTCCTTCTTGCGCAAGAGCAGAAAACACGCCCTCTGCTTCCGCCACCGTGCAGCGTAGCTCTCCCCTGCCTGCTTCCACATTTGCCCTCCCCAGCACAGCTATGGCTCCCAAGAGGAACCAAAACAGGCTGGGGAAGGCGGTCGATCCCGAGGAAGAACTGGTAGCGGCGCGGAGAAACAACGTCGTCTTCGAGCCAGTGCTGGATCAGAGCGACTTGGTGAGTCGATACTTGATCATGTGGGGGAAAGAGACCAGCGCCCACACCGCGCCAGAGGTCCTTCCTGGCTCCATTAGGCCTGGGCCAGACAAGTACCCCTTCTTCGCTGTATACTTTTACTGTGGGCTCGTTCCTCCCTTCTCCGAGTTCTTCGTAGAACTGATGTATACCTACAGGTTTCGCCTTCTTGACTTCACCCCCAACGCCATGACTTGTATGGCTGTTTTTTGCACATATGTGCGAAAACTTCATAGAATTATTGCCTAGCGTATCCCTCTTCCGCCATTACTTCATTCCACGCATCGAAGCAGATGTTCTCTCCGGCTGCATCACTTGGATCCCCAGGGATGAGAACGCCTACCTTCTGGGGTTGCCCTATCAGCAGTGGAACGAGTGGCGTGGGGAATGGTGTTGGATCAAGGAAAAGAATTTTCCGGAGTTCTGCCATCCCAGGACGACAAGGGTGGAGCGCAGCATAGATTGGAGCTCTTTTGCCGCTGACGACAAGAAGCTCACGATTGCCACCACGCGCATCCTCCGCCTCAAGGCTGCCGGCCTCACTGCTAAAATGGTGGGGGCTGACTTCCTTCACCGCCGCATTGCTCCTCTCCAGAACAAAGGCAGGCCCGCATGGGATTACAAGAACGTGGCCGATATCATGCGGGTCCGGACTGGACTTCACGCCAACCTAATAGTGCTGCAGCACCGGGCCCTGTGCGAGCACCTCTTCCGCCCCAGCGGCAACTTCAAGCTGCCGGCAAGGGTGGTGCCTTTATGCAACAGCTCCGCCAAGGATTCCGTCATCGCGGTGATGCCATCCTGCGATGCCCATGGCGTTGAAGCGCTTTGGCAGGAGCCGCCCGAAGACGCGGTGCAAGGGTGGTTCGACACCTTGGTGGAGAGGCCCGTCAGAGAGGAGAAAGATCTCTTCCGCGACACCACACCCGAAGAATTGGAGCACATTGCCAATAGGGCGGTGGAGGCCAGAATGGTTGGAGGCATCAGTGGCTCTGGGTCCGCGACAACAAATGTTGGTGAGGAATCTGGTGATGGAACGGCAGGGGAACCGCCGGAGAAACTTGTCAAAGGGCAGGAAGAACTTGCCGGGGAACGGGGCGGCGAGACTGTTACAGAACAAATATCTGAAGAGCCCCCCGCTCCTTCTGCTCCGGCAAGGAGAACTCGTGTCCTTCGGAGAGCTGCCTCTGGAGAGCCAGTCCATGGTGTACCCCTAGGTGAGGAAGTTACCGGCGAGGAGGTAACTGGCAAGGTTGCCGGACGACAAGGAACTCAACGCCAAACCCCTCAGAAGCAGCGAACGCGGCGTACCTCTATGAGGAGCACAACCGCATCGGCTGCTGGAGTGGGTGAGTCATCTCATCCTACTACGCCTGCGGCAACTAAGCGGGCCAGGACTTCTACGCTTTTTACCATTGACCCCGCCACCCTCTTCCAGCACCATGCCTGAGGGCTTGTATGATCTCTCCATCCTTAGCGATAAGGAGGAGTGTAGGATCGAAAGTATGACTAGAGGGGGGTGATTAGACTACTTGACCAAATAAAACGTAACCTTTTCCCAATTTTAGTTGTGGGCAGATTTTAGCAATAATACATGTCAAGCATCACCCTACACATGCAATTCTAAGAGTATAGCAGCGGAAAGTAAACAATTGCATATGTATGTAAAGGAGGGGATCGGAGATTTCAAACGCAATGAAGACACGGTGGTTTTTGGCGTGGTTCCGATAGGTGGTGCTATCGTACGTCCACGTTGATGGAGACTTCAACCCACGAAGGGTAACGGCTGCGCGAGTCCACGGAGGGCTCCACCCACGAAGGGTCCATGAAGAAGCAACCTTGTCTATTCCACCATGGCTTACGTCCACGAAGGACTAGCCTCACTCGGGGTAGATCTTCACGAAGTAGGCGATCTCCTTGCCCTTACAAACTCCTTGGTTCAACTCCACATCATGTTGGAGGCTCCCAAGTGACACCTAACCAATCTAGGAGACACCACTCTCCAAAAGGTAATAGACGGTGTGTTGTTGATGAACTCCTTGCTCTTGTGCTTCAAATGATAGTCTTCCCATCACTCAAACAACTCCTCACAGATTTGGCTATGGTGGAAGAGGAATTTGAGTGGAAAGCAACTTGGGAAAGGCTAGAAATCAAGATTCAAATGGTAGGAATGGAATAGCTTGATCTCAACACATGAGTAGGTGGTTCTCTCTCAGAAAATGTATGGTGGAAATGTAGGCACGTTCTGATGGCTCTCCTTACTGAGAAGGAGGTGGTGGAGGGGTATATATAGCCTCCACACAAAATCCAACCGTTACACACTTTTGACCCAACTTGGTGGCACCGAAACCATAATCTCGGTAGCACCGAACTGTGTAAAAGATATGAACTTTAGGAATCTCGGTGGGACCGATACGAACATCTCGGATGGACCGAAGTGCAATGGCTAGGGCAAACCTCATCTCGGTGGCACCAATTGCGTCAACTCGGTAAGACCGAAGTGAAGCAATAAGGTAACAGAGACTTGGCAAGCCATCTCGGTGAGACCGATTTGCAAAACTCGGTGAGACCGAAGTAAGTGCAAACGATTACAGAGAGTTGGCAGGGCCATCTCGGTGGGACCGAGATCCATTTCGGTGGATCCGATTTGTTAGGGTTTTGGCAGTGGCTAAGTCTTGGATGAACTCGGTGGGGCCGGATAGAGAATATCGGTGGGGCCGAGTTAGAATGTGGGTTTTGGACATATTTGGGTAGAGAGAGTGGTTGAGGGTTTAGGAGTACTGTCACTAAGCACTTGAGCAAAAAGATCATTAAGCAACACCTCATCCCCTTTTAATAGTATTGGCTTTCCTATGGACTCAATGTGATCTTGGATCACTGAACCAAAAATGTAGAGTCTTGCTCTTTTGCCAATCCTTGTCCTTAGCATTTTGAAGGGTCCATGTCTCTAGTCCATGCCATGCCAATCATTGAACATCCTGTAATCTTAATCTTGAATGGACATTAGTTCAATGAGATATATGTTGTTATGAATTACCAAAACCACCATGGGAGCAAATGTGCTTTCAATCTCCCCCTTTTTGGTAATTGATGACAACATATGGATCAAAGCTTCGACAAATGATTAAATGAATGAAATACAAGTTTGTGAGTCTCAATGTCCTTCTGTGGAATTGCAGTATACAAGTTCTTCATGGAGTTGTGATCCATCTTGAGCTTAGCATAGATATCTATGTCATCGTCCTCTTCCCTGGGAGCACCAAGAAGACTTGCCCACTCAGAGATGGTAGACTGGTATCTTATACCCTCAGTCATCCATATAATGCGGCCATCTGGATAGAAGTGTGCTGTAGAGTAGAATTGCATGACCATTTCGTCATTCCACTTGGTCAACTTCTTTCCAACAAAGTCATCAACACCTGCAATCCTGAAGCTCTCATGAACATGGGGAAAGTAATCCTTATTCTCATCAATGTATTCCCAATCCACCCATCTCATGTCGCTAACAATGGGCTTCTTGTCCAACAGAACGGTTTCATAGAAATCTTGTTGTTCTCGTGTGTGAAAGCGATAGTCACAAGCTATTTTCCTCCTTGCAGCATAAGGATCTGACAGTCTCCACTGACGCAGTCCTTTGTCTTTCCTTAGCATCATATTCTCCGCAACTGGGTGTGCATTGTCATGGTCTGGTATCTTTGGCTTCAATTTCTTGAGCACTAGTGGCTCTTCATCAACATTTGACTCAGGCATTGGGGCCTTGTTCTTCTCAGCAGCTGATATGTTCCTGGCGGATCTCTTTGGTGCTGACACCTTAGGCTTGGACTTGGGGGCAGCAGTCTTGATTGCATCAGACATAAGCTTTTGAGACTTGGCTGGAGGTGCATCAGCAGTAGGTTCCTCCTCCTCATCATCTGTCCTCATGGAGGACCTTCCAACACTTGAGCTGTAGTCTTCCTAGCTCTCTTCTTCTTGCCACCTGCAGCTGGTTCTGTGTAACTAGGCTCTTCAAGAGTGAATTGCATAGTCTGTTTTGGCACTTTCCTCACAACAGTCCTCTCTTTGGCAGTTGATGGTTTGGTGCTGTACTCCTTAGCAAGCACGACTCTCTTTTTCTTAGTTGCAGCTTCACTTGCAACAAAATCTTCATCCTCACTGTCTGAGGTTTTCTTCTTCCTTGTTCTGGTTGCAGCTTTAGGAAGATCTGGAGAGCTCCTCTCTCCCTCATAGAAACTCTCAGCTGGGCTTGACCCTTCACTTAGATCTGCATGTTGTTCAGATCTGTTCTGACTGTCACTACTGTCTGACATCTTGCTGAGCTGACCCTGTGAATAGATAGGTATGGGCAGAGTAGACGAGTCATCACAAAAAGCAGAGATTTTTCATAAAATTTGAGTTCAACTCTTAGTTTCAAGTTTTCACAGGATGCATTTTGGATGGACCGAGTTGATCATCTCGGTGATACCGAAGCATACAACAGAAACCTTACACGCCATTTTGGTTAGACCGAGATGGGGTTCGGTGGCTCCGAGATGCTAGGGTTTCACTGAGACTTTACTTTCGGTCTCACCGATACGTACAACTCAGTGGCACCGAGATGTACTAGTGCTATGGCCAGAGGCCAAATCGGTAGGACCAAGAATTTCGAATCGGTCGGTCCGAGATGCATTCGGCGGAAACTTAAACCTAAAATTTTTACTCGCATCTAATCTATGGAGTTTGTAGTGTAACAGGAGTTCTCAATCCGTGGCATGAATTCAGGCAGTCCAATCGTGCATTGAATCGGAAATGGGAGCACGAGAGGGATCAAATCTCACCCTAATTTGGTGGAGATCCTCTACGGCGGCAACGGTGGGGCAGATTGCCGTTGACGGTGGCGGAATCCGGCGGCGAGGGCGCGCTAGAGACGACGGCGAAGTCCGAAGACGAAGGGCGACGACAGTAACGGGGAGCAGGAGCGAGTGGGGTCGAGAAATTTCAACCGTTCGGTCCTCGCGATATATATACCCGTACGCTGTCGGTGGCGCCGAGTTAGACAACTCGGTGGCACCGATATGTGTAACTGCACGCAGGTCAGCACATCGGTGGCTCCGAAATGGTTCAACTCGGTTGCACCGAGATGGAAAACCTAGATCAATCTAAGTGATTTCAGTTGGACCGAGTTTGAGTGAATTGGTTCGGCTGAAATCAGATAGAAGGTTTTGGAGGCTCAGCCCTTTCAGATCGGTGGCTCCGAGTGCTCCTCACCCGGAGGGTCCGAAAATGACTTGTTCAATTTTTGTGATGCAACAAGAATAGAATTTGAGACAAGAAAGCATAGATAGCTAGAGAAGGTACTTAGGCATTCTTGTACATCCACTTGGCCAGAAAAACCAAGACAATCAAAACAACAAATGGATGTCCTCGAATGATGAAAACATGCAAACCAACATGCTCACACAATAAGATAGCAAATGAAATATGTGTCAAACATGCACAACCAATTCTAGCATCTATCAAGCAATGGCGATGACTAGGTCATCTATATATGAGTATATTCACTTAGGAGCCAAATGAGAACATTTGATCATAGGTCATACTCATCGTTTAAGCACAAGTGGGGTTGCCACTTTTACATAAAGCATTAATGTGTTCACACCATTAGAGTTGCTTTAGCTCAATAGTTTAGAGCAAAGCTCCCCCTAGATGTGATATTCCCCCTAAGAGGGATGAACTAACCTTGGTTTTGTCAATGATGACTTCATGTAGATGTTGAAGATGTGGATGCTCAATGTTGATGTAGACCATCAAGAGTTGGGAGCAATACTTTGGAGTTTTGTGCTTTCAATACCTACATGGGTTAGTCCCACACAAGGAACATACAAGGATATCCATGGACATAGAGCGAAATACACATATGATGATGTCCATGAATGCAATAACTACCTTGTCCCTTGCCTTACCAACAAGAGGGTTTGTGACTCCATGAACTAGTGCAAAATGTGGAAGTTGGTTGCACAAGTCCTTGCCATAAAGAATATGAGTGGAGTTTGTTGGCAGAGTCACCCTCAAGAACTCTCTAGTTCTTCTTCTTTTGGACCCACATCAACTTGATGGGAATCCTTGGAGTTGTAGTAGCACTTGATGAAGTAGAACTTGATGAAGTCTTGGGAACCCACTTGACCATGGCTTGAGGAGCTTCTTCAAATGAATCAATCTCTTCTTGAAGCTTGTCCTTGCCTTTTAGCTTGTGGTCTTGTGGTGGAAGATCTTCTTGAGCTTGTGTTCCCTTGAAGGAAGTAGGATCATACTTCTATTGTTGAGGAACAAACTTCGTCTTGGGGTATTGATCTTCTTCCCACACAACTCCATTGGTATTGAACTTTCGTTCAAAACCAACACCTTGGTTCTTCCGGTGCCTTCCTTGCTTGCGTACAATTTCCTCAAATTGCTTACTCCCGGCAAGACTCTTGTATACACCTTTTTCTATAATTCCTTTCAATAGCATATTTTCTTGCTCAAGTGTAACTTGGCTAAGAGAATCATTAGTGGAATCAATAGAACTACTAGAAGCAACAACATTGGATTTAGCATTGTTATTGTTACTACTAGAGGTAGAACCATTTTTACCCTTGTTGCTAGATTGCTTAGGTTTAACTTGTGGCATAAAGGTAGACAAGAGTAAATATTTGGCAAGATATGAGGAACTCTTCTTTCGAAGATCGTCATTGATAGCTTTAAGAAACTCATGCTCTTGCTCTAAATTTAGCTTCTCGAAGCGTAGCTTCTCATGAGTTCTTAGAAGTTCTCTATGAACCTCTTGAGTTGTTTCATGAGCTAACTTAAGAGCATTTAGTTCTTAAGTTAGACGCTCAATCTACTTCATAGCATTGTCACTCGTTTCTTCTTGACTATCATGATTACTAGCATTTTCATTATAGCTCACATTACTATCCTTGTCAACAAGTAAATCATCATCACCAAGCAAATCATCTTCATCACTATTGAAATCAAGATACTCGGGGTGTGATACCTTGGGGCCTTTTGCCATGAAGCATCTTCCAATTCCTTCATTTGGTGAGTCAAATAGATCATAGGAGTTGGATGACACAAGTGCAAGTCCGGCAACACCTTCATCTTGACTATAGTCGGAGTTGGAGTGATAACTTCTCTCGGAGTGGTTGTCGGAGTCGAAGCCGGAAACCCATTCTCCAACATGAGCTTGATGTCTTATTCTTGTGTAGCTCTTGGATGACCTGTCCTTCCTCTCCGAATCCTTGCTTCTTCGAGAGTATCTTCGTTCATAACGATCATCTCTACTCCTTCTCTCCTTATGAGGTGATTCATCTCTTTTATGTCTTCCTCTTGGTGATTCGTCTCTTTTCTTGTAGGGAGCCGTACACTCATTGGAGTAGTGTCTGGGCTTTCCACAGTTGTAGCAATTGCGGTCACGACTTGATGATCTTCTCTCATAGTGTCTTGAGCTAGAACTTCTTTCTTTCCCTTTGTTCTTGTAGAACTTGTTGAACCTTTTCACCATTAGGCTAATCTCTTCATTGGATACTAGCTTGTCACTTGGAGTTGTTAGAGCATCGGTTGAGGCTTTGTAAGCACCACTTGATTTGTTGTGCAGCTCTTCTTTGTCCTTAAGTGACATTTCATGAGCAACAATCCTTCCAATGACTTCCGTGGGCTTGAGATCTTTGTAATTTGGCATCATTTGGATCAATGTGCAGATGGTATCATATTTTCCATCCAAAGCTCTAAGTATCTTCTTGATGATGAATCTGTCGGTCATCTCTTCACTTCCTAAGCCGGCAATCTCATTTGTGATGAGAGCAAGCCTAGAGTACATCTCAGCGACTCCTTCACCATCCTTCATCTTGAACTTCTCAAGTTGACTTTGAAGCACATCCAACTTAGATTCCATGACGGACTCGGTACCCTCATGCATATCAACCAAAGTATCCCAAATTTCCTTTGCATTCTCGAGGCGGCTGATTTTGTTGAATTCTTCGGGACATAAACCGTTGAATAGAATGTCACAAGCTTGAGCATTGTATTGCAACATCTTCAATTCTTCCGGGGTTGCTTCACGATCCGGTTCCTTGCCATCGTCAAAGAAGTCACCTTGCAAGCCAACACGAACAACAACCCAAACGGCGGGGTTATGACCAAGAATATGCATTTTCATCTTATGTTTCCAACTAGTAAAGTTTGTACCATCAAAATATGGACCTCTACGCTGATAGTTACCCTCACTAGACGCCATACTCTCCTAGGTTGTGAAACCAAGGCTATGATCACCAAAGCAATGGAAATCAAGGCTTTACGGAGACCAAAGCTCTGATACCACTTGTAGGATCGAAAGTATGTCTAGAGGGGGGGGTGATTAGACTACTTGACCAAATAAAACCTAACCTTTTCCCAATTTTAGTTGTGGGCAGATTTTAGCAATAATACATGTCAAGCATCACCCTACACATGCAATTCTAAGAGTATAGCAGCAGAAAGTAAACAATTGCATATGTAAGTAAAGGAGGGGATCGGAGATTTCAAACGCAATGAAGACATGGTGGTTTTTGGCATGGTTCCGATAGTTGGTGCTATCGTACGTGCACATTGATGGAGACTTCAACCCACGAAGGGTAACGGCTGCGCGAGTCCACGGAGGGCTCCACCCACGAAGGGTCCACGAAGAAGCAACCTTGTCTATTCCACCATGGCTTACGTGCACGAAGGACTAGCCTCACTCGGGGTAGATCTTCACGAAGTAGGCGATCTCCTTGCCCTTACAAACTCCTTGGTTCAACTCCACATCATGTTGGAGGCTCCCAAGTGACACCTAACCAATCTAGGAGACACCACTCTCCAAAAGGTAATAGACGGTGTGTTGTTGATGAGCTCCTTGCTCTTGTGCTTCAAATGATAGTCTTCCCATCACTCAAACAACTCCTCACAGATTTGGCTATGGTGGAAGAGAAATTTGAGTGGAAAGCAACTTGGGAAAGGCTAGAAATCAAGATTCAAATGGTAGGAATGGAATAGCTTGATCTCAACACATGAGTAGGTGGTTCTCTCTCAGAAAATGTATGGTGGAAGTGTAGGCACGTTCTGATGGCTCTCCTTACTGAGAAGGAGGTGGTGGAGGGGTATATATAGCCTCCACACAAAATCCAACCGTTACACACTTTTGACCCAACTCGGTGGCACCGAAACCATAATCTCGGTAGCACCGAACTGTGTAAAAGATATGAACTTTAGGAATCTCGGTGGGACCGATACGAACATCTCGGATGGACCGAAGTGTAATGGCTAGGGCAAACCTCATCTCGGTGGCACCAATTGCGTCAACTCGGTAAGACCGAAGTGAAGCAATAAGGTAACAGAGACTTGGCAAGCCATCTCGGTGAGACCGATTTGCAAAACTCGGTGAGACCGAAGTAAGTGCAAACGATTACAGAGAGTTGGCAGGGCCATCTCGGTGGGACCGAGATCCATTTCGGTGGATCCGATTTGTTAGGGTTTTGGCAGTGGCTAAGTCTTGGATGAACTCGGTGGGGCCGGATAGAGAATATCGGTGGGGCCGAGTTAGAATGTGGGTTTTGGACATATTTGGGTAGAGAGAGTGGTTGAGGGTTTAGGAGTACTGTCACTAAGCACTTGAGAAAAAATATCATTAAGCAACACCTCATCCCCTTTTAATAGTATTGGCTTTCCTATGGACTCAATGTGATCTTGGATCACTGAACCAAAAATGTAGAGTCTTGATCTTTTGCCAATCCTTGTCCTTAGCATTTTGAAGGGTGCACGTCTCTAGTCCATGCCATGCCAATCATTGAACATCCTGAAATCTTAATCTTGAATGGACATTAGTTCAATGAGATATATGTTTTTATGAATTACCAAAACCACCAAGGGAGGAAATGTGCTTTCAAGGAGGAAGAGGAGTATGCATCTCCAATTTTCTTTGTTAACTCTTGATTCCTTGCTTGTGTTAATCTGACTTGTCTCGTCTTGCCTTGACTTGACAGCGACAGGGAGACCTTGGCACAGAGGATGGCCAAGAGGATGAGGACCGCGGCAGAGGACGAGCCGGCAATAAGCACGGCGCCAGGCGACGAGGTCGTGGATATCAGCCCAGACCGCAGCCCCCAGCGTGAGGCCACTACCCAATTTCCTTTGGCAAGCGCTGGTGTCGAAATATTTGCCGCTAACATCGGCATGGGAGCAGGAGAAGAACACCACGAGGGGGAGCGCCCGGAGGCAAATCCAGCTGGGGTGTCTTCATCAACCGCTGCTCCGGCAAGCGGTTCTCCGGCAAGGGCTTCCACAGACGAGCCCGTTCGCACTGATGAAGTGCCGGCAACCGAGGTCACCAGCAACCAGGTGACGACAACCGAGGTTGTCGGAGAGGAAACTATTCCCCCTCAACAGTCTCAGCCCGGTAAGCTTTTTGCCATTGAGTACCTTTCTCTCTTAATCTTCTTTTTTGTTTTCTTGAACTTGACCTGAGTCTTGACTTTCTCTTTTCTCCATCCTTTCAGATCTTCCTCTATCTGAGGAAATGGACATCGATTCCACCATTGAGGAGATCATGACGGACACCACCGATGAGGCCAGCAACATTGCTGCCGGCAAGGCCGTCGTGGGGACTGACGAGGAGGCCCCCAAGGTAGCTCACGAAGAGACCACCAAGGATGCTGCTGAGGAGGGTGGCAACAGTAGTGCCGAGGCCACTGGAGACATCTCTGTCCCAGGAGCGCCAGGTGCTGACTCGGCCATGAAGGCGATCCTGACTGGCAAGGCGGCCACGGACGATCACCCCCCGACACCTGAAGAGCCCTTCTCGAGCAGATACATAAAGGTTGGCGACAACCTGTTCGTCAACCCCCCTGGGACGTCAAGCATCGGGGCACCTACTGAAGGAGAGATCTTGGATGGTGAGGTTACTGCTTCTGCCGGGCTCGAGGTCATCGATGAGCCGCATGCCAACAACGAGACCAAAGAGTAGCGGCTCCTCAAGGCCATGGGCGAGAACTTCTAGAAGCTTCAGGCGTGCTACCACAGCCACACGGAGAGCTTGGACTCCAGGGCAGCCGTCCTTGACAAGGCGGAGGACGAATTCAAGAAGCGCATGGAGGAAACACAGATCTAGTACGTGAAATGCCTCCAAGACCTTCAAGAACGTCATACTCAGCTTGCAAGGCCCAGAAGGAATTTATTCTGGAGAAGGCCGAGGTCGACAAGGCACAAGGGGAGGCTGCGCAGAAGGTAGCGACAGAGGAAGCAAAGCTGAATGAGCGCAAGGTTGGCCTTGATGCTTATGAAGAAGAGCTTTCCACTCGGGAAGCAGAGCTTGCCGCCACACTTCGCGGCAAGGATAATTAAATCCAGGCCCTCGTCTCACAGCAAACTCAGGAGCTGGAGCGCAAGCACAAGGAGGCCATCAAGGCTCAAGCTATAGAGCATGCCAAAAGGATCAAGGAGACCGTCGATGCTGCCGAAGCCGCAGAGGTCGCCAAGATCGAGCTGGAAGGCAAGGTGCGAGCGCTCGAGGCGAATATCACCACCAATGGCAAGGAGATCCTGGTGCTCAAAGCAAAGGCATAGAAGGCAGCTCACACCTTGGCGGAGCTGCAGACTTCAGTGTCTGCCAAGAGCCAAGAGCTCATCGAGGCCAACGATACTATCGAAGATCACAAGATGAAGCTGATTGCCTTGGGGAAGTCCCTTGACGAATCTAGAAAATGCGAGAAGACCTTGATGAAGGACCTCAAAAACGAGAAGGCCTTGGTCGCGAGTACTGGTAGAACTTTCAATGAGCTCAAGGACGCCTACAAGCTTTGAACTGACTGTCTTGTGGTTGCCGGAGGGCATTTTTGCACAGCTGTCCGCCATGGGCTTGCCGGAATACCACTACTCCACCGCCAAAGGAGACACCACCAGCACCAGGCTCACTATCTTCTTTGAAAGCTTGATCGAGGCGCTGGAGAAACATCGCGAGGCTCGAGCTGCATACCTTGCCAGCGAATCTCACAAGCTTTGCCGGGATGTCCTCTTTAAGGTACTCGTCAAGGTGGTGTACCGGAACCCAAGCATTGACCTCTCCACGGTTTTCGCCAGTCTGCCACGGGGAGCCGACACCAAGACCGCCGAAGAGCTCGTCACGCCCATTGCTGACAGGGTTGTCCTGATTCCCAGGATAGAGGATGGGGAAACCCACTAATCTTGTAGCTATACTTTGTCTAGTGCACGATCATGTAAAAGACAGATTTATCTCAAGTTAGAACTGCGCTCGGATGTAATATAACTTGTGTTTTGGATGAATGTATGCAAGCTATCTCTCTTGCCTCATTCTGTCTTTGCATGATTCTTGTACCCTACACTTGCCGGAAACTTGCCGGTGCGCGTACTCTTGCCGCGAGCGCTTGAGGAACGGGTCCTTAGCAGCTTGCCGGAAGTGTTGTTGCCGGCCAGAGTACACTTGACGATCACAACGCAGCTACTTAAGTTGCCGAGCGGACTCGAAACAAAGTAAGAGCGCAGTCAATCACAACAAGGTTCCTTAGCGTGCATGTTTCTCATACAAAGGCCAAAATCGTTTAAGGAGAAGTTGCAACTACAACAAAGAATTTACTTTAAAGTTTTGCAACTTAGATTTTTCTTTGCTGTGCTTCTTGCCGTAGGACGATATCTTGAACGTCATTCGGTATCCATACCATCACTCCCCACGGGAAACTTGTACGTGAGGAACCCTTCTGTCCTTTGAGAAAAAGAAAGAAGAGAAACGAGGAGGTTGGAACCTTGACGGTTTGTTAATCATCCTATGCAAGGGAAAATGTAGCACACGGCTGCCTGCAACATATAAACAAATATGTACTTGGATAAAGAATTGTGAAACACTTATCTTTATTTATGTGCTCGGGATCTGCACCCGGCTCTGTACAAAGGTTTACATGCCTTTCCGTCAAACTTGTACAAAAGAGGTTGCCGGGCAGCCTGGCAACTGCGCCTTATGGGTAAAACTTGCGAAGATGCTCAATATTCCATGAGTTGAGCACCGAAGTGCCATCTTCGGTCTCTAGGCGGACTGCACTGGGCCTAGTGACTCGTACCACCCGGTAAGGGCCCTCCCACTTAGGCGTCAACTTGTTTTGACCCTTTGTGGATTGAATCTGACGAAGAACAAGGTCACCTTCTGTCGGGCCATTGGGAACCAGGGTACCCCAGCCCGTCTGCCTGCGGCCCAGGAAATAACGCCTGGCGAAGGCCCAAGACGCCGCCCGTCTAAGAACACCGCGAAGCGAAGATGCCTCGTGAGGTGCCAGCCCCAAAGGACCCCTCCTCAAGACACGATCTACCAGCACTTAGCCACGGCAGCGGCAGGGGCCTCGCGAGGTCCTCTCGCGAGGCTGCCTCCCGAGGCGGCCCCCCGAGGCGTCCGCCCGAGGCCACCCGAGCCTGACGTCGGCTGCGCGGTCCTATGCCCATCACGTGGGTGCCGCGCGTAGTAACAAAGGGCGGCAGAGGCCGTGCCAGCGGGCGCGGATAGAGAAGCTTTCCTCTTTGGTGATAAAGGGGCAGCCCCAGCTGCCCATCTCCAAAGCGAGTCCCAAGGACTACCCATTTGGTGATAGAAGACCGAGACAGGAAGTCGCGCAGGGCGGAGGTCATCACTGAGCCCACCGGCGCGTCATAGATCATGCTTTTGCAGGCAAATACCGCCTTTAGTCAGGATAGACTGGGCGCCTGTCCCCTTTCAAAACCTGCCGAGTGTGGCAACCCTTCCTGCCTAAGTTTTTGGGGGAAGAGGACCAGGGCGGCTATAAAAGGGACAGAGCTGCCATTCTATGGGGGATGGATTCCTCTGCTTCCTACCTTGTACGCGAGACATCTCCTCGCCCACAGCAATCCCAAAACCACAAGCAGGAGTAGCATTTTACACCGCAAGGTGGCCCGAACCTGGGTAACCGTTGTGTCCCCTGTCATGCTCCCACGTAGCGCTCTGGCCGTAGCCTCGCCGTGGTCACCTTTGGTCGGAAAGAACTAGCTGGCCCCTAGTGTTTGAACCTCTAGATCCCCGGAGTCCCGGCTCTAACATTTGGCGCACCAGGTAGGGGGCCGCCTCGGTTCTTTCCACCTCCTCGCCGCCATGGCCGATGCTCGCCGCGAGCGCTACACACGCCGAGCTGCCAGGGTGGCCCAGACGGAGCCCGTCGCCCGCGACGACCATCGACGCCGCGCCGCTGGTGCGGCTACCGACCCTGCTGCGAGGGAACAGCAGGCCTCTTCCCTCCACCCATCCATGCAGGCAGATGGCCACACCGCTACGGACTCGTCGCTTGCTCACCACGATGCACCGGCCCCGCAGTGTGGCACCCTGGCTCAGAGGAACCGGAACACCCCACATTCCAGCCCAGAGATCAAGTCTTCTGGAATACGGCACTGCTTGGCATAGAACAAATCAGCTCTTTATTACAAATAATATGAGTACAAGGGTCTGATGTCACAAAAGATTACATCGGCACGGCGACACTACGCCTGCTATGGAAGCTCTGTGCTAGCAGCGAAACAACTCATAATAGCGGAATAACTTCTAGCAGCGGAACAACGACAACGGTGATGGACTCCACTCCACGGGAACTCTGGCTGGGACATGTCCTAGAGCGCAACCTCAAGATCCTCGACAAACAATCAATCATGGCATCACCTGCAATCTGGCATGACACGCCAGGTGAGTACTTTGAATGTACTCGCAAGCTCACAGCAACCAAAGCATTCAAGACAAACAAGAGCATGGCACTTACAGGTTAATTATCAATGATGATCATGATATTACAAGAACAATCACGAGAATGATCATGGCATGTACATGTTACTCATGATAGGAACATGATGATACTAGCACTAGCATGAGAGAGGGGGTCAATGTTTAAGGTCCCTTGGACCAACCTACTATTCTCGGAGGTTATCTTGTAACCACCATATGTAACAAACTTACCGTCATGAACATCACATGATTACATTAGGATCAACCAAGCTCAGTATCAACTATACCATCATGATCATCACATGACCCCATGGAGCTTGATCTCTACCTGTGATCATCGCATGACCACATAAAGATCAACCAACTTCTTTCCTCATGGAACCGGGGTTGTTTATTATTCAGGTTAATATTACTGTTGACCCATAGTGTGACCTACTACGAACTGTGTCCATATCCGAGGATGCGGACATCAATAGATTATACACTCTGTAGAGGTTAGTACACTGTACCCACACCATGGAATTCATGGCCTCGTGTTCCCATTCGGGTGGACCAACGACATTCCGAAAAAAAAATCTATTGCATGAAACTCTCCCGGCCACCCCGACAAACTCCCCTTTGGGCTATGTCATGGGTGGTCCCGATGTCAACTCGTGACATCCTGCCACCTTCGTGGCCGGCCACCATCGTGGCAAAACAAAACGGTCCCAAACGGGGACAAACGCGCGCAAACAACTCGGGCACACAAGGCTTATGGCCGCCTACCTGATCAGGGTAGCGCGCGCACATAACCTTCCCTAGTTGGAGGCGCCCGTGAGAGGCATGACAATAGACCGAATTAGGGCCTCCCCATCCAGGCAATTGTGGTTGCACTGGTGAGCTCGATTCAGTGGCACCATGACTCAGCCAACAGATTTGTTCAAGTTCGATTAACGTCAGGTTTAACTTGAATGGTGATGAGCCGAGTCATAATAAAATAACATAATAAAATAGCAATGCATATGAGCATGATATCAGGGTAACCATGGATGGGCAACATAACCATTTCACAACATAACATCAACAATGATAAATCATTTAGTCTACGGGATGCAAATGAGCATAGCATAACGATGATCATGAATATCACAAGTATTTTCCTATCTAACCATAACAATTCATATGAGCATATCATTATCACTAGCATCTAAAATGATTACAAGAATTGAGCATCAGAATAATAACATTAGCAACTAATCATTTCACTTACTAGATGAAAATGAACATGGCATAAGAAATGAGCATGGATTCGCAAGCATATCAGTAGCATTCAAAATAATTACATGAACAAATAATTATTCGAACATTCAATTCGAAACCATGGCTATTGCAATGCCATCATGCAAGTGGCTGTCGTGGCTTGCCTGGGGATGAAGGATTCACCGAGAAGAAGTGCGAGAAGCTCGTAGAAAATTTTGCCGAAAAAGTTTCTCTCTCGGGGGAGCTGATTAGAGGGCAAGGGCAAAATGATCATTTTCACAGTGTGACAACATCATGAAAATGATACCAACAGAACGGGCTCGACGAATAGAGAACGTGGGCTTTTGAATCACCTGAATCAGAGTTACGGTTGCGAAAATACGGCCATTCGTTCGTTAGGCAGAAAAACAACTGAAAACTGTGCTTTTCTGCCGTTAACGGGTGAACGCCCGCAAACTAGCACTTTCGGTGCCGACGGCTGAAAAAGGAGAAAGCGCATTCCATAAAATACGTCTTCGAAGCAGGGAAGCGTATTTCTGGCCGAAGCTGTTCCAAAGTGCGCTTTCTCAAGCGGAAAACGTATTTTTGAAAATACGCGTCCACTTAAACAGCGCGGGCCCGGCCTCTAAGTCGCTTATAGCTGGGACCCACAGGGCTTCTCTCTCCTCCTCCCGCCTCCTTCTGGCAGTCTTCTTCCTCTCATCATGGGGCACAGGAGGTTCGGCCGCCTCTGCAGCCGTCGCCTGCCGGCGCGGGAGGGCCGGCCGTCGAGCGAGGGGGCTCCACCGCTCCAGGACGCGCCCGTGGGTGACCGCGGGGTCGCCTGGGATGGCCCAGAGCGTCGGTGCCATGGGGCCAGGGCATAGCGGCGGAAGGGCTTCGGCGGGGCTACTCCGGCAGGGATTCCCCGGCTAGGGAGAGGGCGGAGGCGGCCTGCTAGCATCCAGGGGAAGTCGAGGACGCCGAAGGAAAGGGAGGGGGAGGGCTACAGGGATGGAATCGTCGAGGGGACCGAGCGGCGGTCAACGGCCATGGGAGACGGCAGTAGCTCCAAGATCTCGGTGGAAGGGGCTGTGGCTTGTGAGAGGAGCTCAGGGACGCGCTAAATAGCCAGGGGGGAAGGCTCGGGAAGGAGAGGAGAGGTGGCACCGAAGCTCCGAGACCACAATGACGTGGCCGTGTTCTGGCAGAGCATCTATGGTCGGCACAGCCATCCAGGGGCTAGGGGATGAGCCAAGCAGGGGAGCAGGCGACGTGGGGGTGCTTGTGGCGCGCGGGGGCGAGCTGGGCGGCTGGGGAGGGGCCTCCCGAGTGGTCCAGTGCCCAGAGCACACGGAGGGCGTGCCCAACGCCAGCTATCCACGCGGTCACCGCGTGAACAGGCGCACACAGTGCACCCTGGTCAGGCAAAAGTTGTCTACCGCATGGACCCTACTTGCTGGAGCACCACTATGGGCTTGGTTCGATGAACGCAACTATGTGCTGATGGGAGGGATCACCTAAAGTTTGCTGTAGCAAACTTGGGCATGAAGCTTTGGTAAAAATAAAGGGGATAAGGACTAGCCAGGATGTCACAGAGGTTTAGGGGAGGAAGGACTACAGTCCTGTGAAATATGAAAGGATTTGGACCAAGATTTATCATAGTTGTTTCACATTTGCATTTCTGGTCCAGAAACTAGATCTTGAAGCTGCACTCACATGCATGATTGGATTGAGCTGAAATTTGGTGGAAGATGATGATTTGGGTATATGAAGGCATTGTAAAAATTTCATACCATTTGGATAAATAAAAATGGTACTTCCTTCACAATGCTCCACACTGGACAGAAACTTGGGGAAATTTTGTGGAGAAAATGGCTTCGCAAAATGATGTGAATTTTGGCATGCTCAAAGGATATAGGGATATTTAGGTCCTGGATTAATTTCAGAATTTATGAAGCAATAAAAAATATAGTTGCTTCACAAACTGAAATTATGACCAAAAACAAAGATTGGATGGTGTGCTCACATAGATTGTTGTATGGAGATGAAATTTGGTGGAGAGTAATGATTTGATCATATGGTTGATCTGCCAAAATTTCAACTTATTTGGTTAGCCTAACTAGTACTTCCTTCACAAAGCTTCTCTCTGGACAGAAAATTTGGAAATTTGCTGAGGAAGATTTAGTAGGCAAATGAAGCTGAATTTTTGCATGTGGAAGTTATTTGGATATGAAAGAGTGATAAAAAAGTTTGAGGGCAATCAAGAAAAGATAAATAGCACTTCCTTCACAAAGTGCCATACTGGACATAATAAGAAATGAATATGCTTGAATTATTTTTGAACTAGGCAAGGATGGGTTTTGACATATTTGTGGAAGATATGATCCAAAGAGTTTGTGAGAATTTTGTGGGAATTTTGTGGAAGACAGAAATATAGGTTGCTTCACAACCTAGAGCAAACATGGTTATTCCTTTAATAGAAAAAGGAATATTCCCATGAAATAAATACTGGGGTTGGGCTAAGGTGGAAATGACATGGTCTTGGGATGGATTTGAGAATGACAAGCCACTAGGGAGAGGAAGAAGAGATGATCTTCCCAGGTTTGAAGACCACAAAGCCACATAAAAGGCACTCGAAATAAAAATCCAAAGAAATCCAAAAGAAAAAAGAAAGGGCCAAAAATCGGGGTGTCACAAATCTACCCCCCTTACAAAAATCTCGTCCTCGAGATTTGGTTGCTCAAGGAACAAGTATGAATATTCTGACTTAAGGAAACCGTTTCCAACTCGGGTATCCTTTTTTCCTTTATATGATGTTTCCACTGAATTTCGTATGACCTGACTGCCTTGCTCTGGGGTGGTTTGCTTCACCGTCCCCAACATTCTGACAGGTCTTCCCTCATGTGTTCATCCTTGCTCTGACTTCAATTCTTTTATGTCTGCTGGCTTGTCTGATATTATCATGATTGGAATTTCCATAAGTCCGGGAGTGATTTCCAATTGATGTGACATTCTTCTATCCAGCACCGATAGTATTCAATGGAGTTGTGAACACATTCCTTGGTGGACACGAAACCTTTTTAACACTTGCATCGGGTTACTCAAATAGATGCATGTCCTCCAGGTTCAAAACCACACTGGGAATCATAACCGTTCCCTTAGCGGAATATGACTACTTGTGGGGAGTTCTGAACCATCTTGGCTGGCTCCACTGTCTCGAGTATCAAATCCGTACCAAAGCTTTGACTGTCGCCAGTCGTGACCAGTATAAAGGAGTACGGTCTTATAACAATAGCATCCAGAGACTTGACTGAGGATGGTTCTGGCGGAAGAATCTTGTTCATGACAGGCTATCATTTCACTGGGTACCATATGTGAGTACACATGATCCGATCTTGTTGTTCAGCATTCTGATTACTCATTTTGTCAGTATAGCCACATGTGGGTAGTAGGCCATGTGATGCGTTAACAATGGTTGCTGGAGTCAAACTGCGGAGCTGACCTTTGGTCTGACATGGCAGACTTGGATATTTGATACTGACAATTCTAAGCATATACATTTGGACAAGCGAGTTACGTTGATATGAGGTCCTTACCAATAGAGTATAACCCTTGGGTGTATATTCATGGTGATCGATACGGAATCACACTGTCTTGGGTATCCGTACCATGTTGTTCATGCAACAATTATCATACATGTATTGCCGGTCTTGCTCCTTCATTATTATTTTCTTTTTCTGAATCTTTTGCTGAAAGAACTTGGCCTTATATATTCTTAATTCTTTGTGTGACCCTAGGTACTATCAGGTGCAATATTCTGGTATTCATACCTTATCCTTGTTCATGACTCGGGTCATAGGAAATATACCAGGTTCACATGTACTTGTATAAAGCTCATTGTTGTCGGTAATCCTACAAGCTGGTGACGAGGGTTAACGATATCGCCTTGTTGGGCGTGAGAAAGCTGGCCTTGATATCCACTGTCAAGATTTGTTGTCCCAATGTTGTCTTACTTCATAGTTTGTCAGTCCTTGCATCACCCTGAGATGTATAACTGGCTTTCTTCCTCTTACATAACTCATGAGGTTGTTGGATTCTCACCTTCCTTCGGTGGATCTGCTTGAACATAAATGACTTGCATGACCTGGTGACATGCTCACAATATATATGAAAGTATATGTAGCTGAACATTTTATTCCCGAGGCAGGCTTGTGTCCTGACTAGCTCGTGCTTCTGACCCAACTGTTGCGGACTTGATTCTGGAGATGCACTGCCATATACTCCCAACTCACTGGGTAACATCTTGTACCAGTGCCAATGATTGTTTGTAGAGCCATACTGACAAAGACTGGATAGCTTGTGTTGAAAGCTATCTGAGAGTAGCATGCTGAAGAATGCTGGATAGCTTATGCTCGAAGCTTTTGCCGGGATAGCTTGCTGAAAAAAGACTGGGTACTGTACTTCAGAAGCCTTTCCCTTGGTTGCTTACTGAGGAAGATTCAGTGCCTTATGCTGGAAGCTTTCTGCGGTAGCTTACTGAAGAAGACTGAGTATCTTACACTGGAAGCTATCCACATATCGTACTGAGGAAGACTGTGGAACCTTGTGTCGTAAGCTTCTCTGGTAGTGTGCAGAGGAACACTGGGTTGCTTACTCCAGAAGCTTCTCACTATAGTGTGCGGACTGAATACCATATATATATGTACCCTTGATATTCTTGCTTTGTCTCGAAATACACGGTTGGCCTTGCACACAAATTATCTTCCTGCTGGTTCATTACGGTTGTAATGGTTACACACTGAGGTAGACTTGATGCTGATAGTCAATCCAAAATATCATTTGTATTCAAACCAGATATTCCCAATATAATGCAGTCGGCTGAGAATCCCATAATGTTTAGCTGAGCTTCCAAATATTTGAAACCCTTACCGATTCTTCAAGTCCGGTGTTGGTTGATGAGCAACTTTCATAAGGGGAAATAAGGTGACACCGAAGGCCCAAAGAAAGAAGCAAAAGAAACGACTCAAACAAAAGCACACAAGGCATCAAGATTACATACAAGCAACATCACATTTTACTGCTATTCACATCAATATGCATGCCTACTTAAGCACACAAATCTCGCGAGAACTCCGGTACTATGATCTAACATGCTGTGGCGGTGTGCACGAAGGTGAATCAACGTGTGGAGAGGTCGGTGTAAACAGAGCTACACCAAACGCTGGCTCAGCACCGGTTGCATCTGGACGGGCTCGGAGGTGAGGATGGACTCGGTGATCATGTAGCGAGACATGGATGTCACGGCCACATCATCATCAAGTAGACAGAAGGGAACCATGCTCGTCTAGGGAATGGTTGATAGGGTAGGATATCGGTGGAAAGCAGGGTCTGCTGGCATTGCCCTTTCCTGGTAACAAAGACCAGTAAGGGTTGCCAAAACGACGGGTTGGATGGCAAGACCCGGGGTAGAAACATGTCTACCACCGAAGCTATAGGTGTGGCTGAAGAAAAGATATATACGCGATACCTGCAAGTGGTGTCTAGAACACTTGGTACCTCGGCATCACTCCGCTGGGACAGAGATGATACCAAACACCGAAAAGCAGGTATGCAAAGCTGGAGGGTGCAGGTAGTGGATCGAAACCGATGCCACCTACACTCACAAGATCAACCGTTAGCGACAAGATAGTGAGTCTATATGCATGCTATGCGACAAACAAATGCAGCAAACCGACTAGACTTTATACTACCGGTTTCTAACGCTCGTGCAGACTAGGGCGTCCTACAGCCAAACCTGCTCTAATACCAAGCGTTGTGGCACCCCGGCTCAGAGGAACCGGAACACCCCGCATTCCAGCCCAGAGATCAAGTCTTCTAGAATATGGCACTGCTTGGCATAGAACAAATCAGCTCTTTAGTACAAATAATATGAGTACAAGGGTCTGATGTCACAAAAGATTACATCGGCACGGCGACACTACGCCTGCTATGGAAGCTCTATGCTAGCAGCGAAACAACTCGAAATAGTGGAACAATGACAATGGTGATGGACTCCACTCCGCAGGGACTCTGGCTGGGACACGTCCTAGAGCGCAACCTCGGGATCCTCGACAAACAATCAATCACGGCATCACCTGCAATCTGGCATGACATGCCAGGTGAGTACTTTGAATGTACTCGCAAGCTCACAGCAACCAAAGCAATCAAGACAAACAACAGCATGGCACTTACATGTTAACTATCAATGATGATCATGATATTACAAGAACAATCACGAGAATGATCATGGCATGTACATGTTACTCATGATAGGAACATGATGATACTAGTACTAGCATGAGAGAGGGGGTCGATGTTTAAGGTCCCTTGGACCAACTTACTCTTCTCGAAGGTTATCTCCTAACCACCATATGTAACAAACTTACCATCGTCAACATCACATGATTACCTCAGGATCAACCAAGCTCGGTATCAACTATACCATCGTGATCATCACATGACCCCATGGAGCTTGATGTCTACCTGTGATCATCGCATAACCACATAAAGATCAACCAACTTCTTTCCTCATGGAACCGGGGTTGTTTATTATTCAGGTTAATATTACCATTGACCCATAGTGTGACCTACTACGAACTGTGTCCATATCCGAGGATGCGGCTATCGATAGATTATACACTATGCAGAGGTTAGTACACTGTACCCACAACACGGAATTCATGGCCTCGTGTTCCCATTCGGGTGGACCAACGACATTCCGACAAAACCAATCTATTGCATGACACTCTCCTGGCCACTCCGACAAACTCCCCTTTGGGCTATGTCATGGGTGGCCCCGATGTCAACTTGTGACATCCTGCCACCTTCGTGGCCGGCCACCATCGTGGCAAAACAAAACGGTCCCAAACGGGGACAAACGCGCGCAAACAACTCGGGGACACAAGGCTTATGGCCGCCTACCTGATCAGGGTAGCGCACGCACATAACCTTCCCTAGTTGGAGGTGCTGGCGAGAGGCAAGACAATAGACCGAATTAGGGCCTCCCCATCCAGGCAAGTGTGGTTGCACTGGTGAGCTCGATTCGGTGGCACCATGACTCAGCCAACAGATTTGTTCAAGTTCGATTAACGTCAGGTTTAACTTGAATGGTGATGAGCCGAGTCATAATAAAAAGACATAATAAAATAGCAATGCATATGAGCATGATATCAGGGTAACCATGGATGGGCAACATAACCATTTCACAACATAACATCAACAATGATAAACCATTTAGTCTACGGGATGCAAATGAGCATAGCATAACGATGATCATGAATATCACAAGTATTTTCATATCCAACCATAACAATTCATATGAGCATATCATTATCACTAGCATCTAAAATGATTACAAGAATTGAGCATGAGAATAATAACATTAGCAACTAATCATTTCACTTACTAGATGAAAATGAACATGGCATAAGAAATGAGCATGGATTCACAAGCATATCAGTAGCATTCAAAATAATTACATGAACAAATAATTATTCGAACATTCAATTCGAAACCATGGCTATTGCAATGCCATCTTGCAAGTGGCTGTTGTGGCTTGCCTGGGGATGAAGGATTCACCGGGAAGAAGTGCGAGAAGCTCGCAGAAAATTTTGCCGAAAAAGTTTCTCTCTCGGCGGAGCTGATTAGAGGGGCAGGGCAAAATGGTCATTTTCTGTCGGGCCCGTGGAACCCGGGGTATCCAGGCCCGTCTGCCTTCGGCCCAGGGCGCAACGCCTGGCATGGGTCCAGCGCCAGTCGCCACCGAGCATCTCACCAGACCCCTCATGAGGCCCTGGCCTCCTGAGGCCCCCTCCTCAGGGAGTGGCAGGCAACGCTCGGCACCACCATCTGCGGCCTCGCGAGGCCCTCTCACGAGGCGGCTTCCCGAAGTGACCTCGGGAGGCAGCTTCCCGAGGTGGCCTCCCGAGGCCCCCTCCCACAGGCGCTCAAGACGATGGCCGTTTGGCGTGCCGCGCGGCCTGGAGCCCATCACGTGGGTGACGCGCGCGGCGACGAGCAGCAGCAGAGGCCGCGCCAGCAGGCGCGGATGAAGATGGTTTCCTCTTTCGTGCTAAGGGAGCAGGGCCAGCTATCTACTCTCCAAAGCAACCCCAAAGGTTGCCCGATCGGCGGAGGAAGACCAAGACGACGGGCGCGCAAGGCGGAGGTCATCACCGAGCCCACCGGCGCGTCATGGATCATGCTTTGGCAGGCGAAGACCACCTTTAGTCAGGATAGCCTGAGCGCCTGTCCCCATTCAAAATCGCCAAGTGTGGCAACCCTTCCCCCCTAAGTTTCCAAGGGGAAGAGGACCATGGCTGATATAAAGGGCAGTGCTGCCGTTAGAGGAGGGGTGGGATCGATTCCTTCATATCCTACCTTGTACCTTGTACGCAAGAACTCTCTTGCCCATGCAATCCCAACCACAAGCAGGAGTAGGGTCTTACTCCGCAAGGTGGCCCGAACCTGGGTAAACTGCTGAGTCCTCGCTCCGTCCCTCGCTAGCGCGCTCTCGCCGTAGCCTCGCCGTCGCTTAACCGTGGTAGGAGACGAAGTAGGTAGAACAAGCTCACCCCAGTGTTCGAACCTTTGGGTCCCCGGAGCCCGACCTCCGACATTTGGCGCGCCTGGTAGGGGTGCGCTACTGTTCTTCTGCTTCGCCCTCAGCTCCACCAACCCCATGGCCGACGCACGCCGCGAGCGCACCGAGCGCAGGGCTGGCCGCGTGGCTCAGACGGAGCCGGTGGCCCGCGGCAATCGAAGCCGCTCCGAACCCGAGGCTGCTGCCGCCACCGACCCCGCTGCCCGCGAGCAGCAGGACTCCTCCCTGCACCCCTCCGAGCAGGCGAACGACCACACCGCCACGGCCTCCTCCCTCACCCGCCGTGGGCCGCCGAACCCGCAGGCCGCGCTGCTCATGGCGCGCGAGCTGCTTCGCTACCGTCCGGCCGACGCCGCCTGGCTTGGCCGCATCACCGAGCTCGTCAACGTCGCCGGGGACGCTCCGCGCCCTCCCACTCACTCCGCCCTCCGCCGTCTCGTGCGGGGGACCTAGCGCACGGTGCTCCCCCGCCGCCTCCCCTACGCGACGAGCGCGACGGGCCTCAGCGCAGCGTGCGGGTTCGTGAGCCGTCCCGTGGCGCGTCCTCACCAGGCCAGGACGAGCCCAGCTGCCAGATCATCCGCCGCGCGCCCCCCGACGCGCGAGTGCTCCTCGAGCGGCAGCGGCAGCACCAGGACCAGGCCGTTCAGGACGTTGCAGCGGCAGGGCGTCAAAACCGTGCCGCCCTCGCTGGCGGCGTCACCTCGAGCGGCGTGGGCTGCCATGCCTTCACCCGTGAGCTGCGTCGCGTGGTCTGGCCCGCGAAGTTCAAGCCTGAGCTGCCGCCACGCTACGACGGCACCCCCAACCCCACGGAGTTCCTCCAGCTCTACGCGCTGAGCGTCGAGGCGGCGAACGGCGACGACAAGGTCATTGCGAACTGGTTCCCCATGGCCCTCAAGGACGGCCCGCGCTCCTGGCTCATGAACCTTCCCGAGGCTTCCATTTCATCGTGGGCCGAGCTCTGCAGCCAGTTCATCGCCAACTTCAAGGGCACACAGGACCGCTCCCTCACCATCAATGACCTACGGCGTGTTCGGCAGCGCCCAGACGAGACCCTCCGCAAGTACATCCAGCGCTTCAGTCAGGTGCGCAACAAGATCCCGCGCGCCTCCGACGCGGCCGTCATCTCTGCGTTCTCCACCGGCGTCACGGACATCAAGATGCGCGAGAAGCTCGCCATCAACGGTGAGCTCGACTCCGTGCTTGAGTTGCTCGACCTCGCCGACAAGTGCGCTAAAGCTGAAGAAGGCCGCCTCTACGTCCACAACGACCCCGACGCGGCGCTCGACGCTGCCAAGGCCAAGAGCAAGGACGTCAAGCGCAAGGGCCCGGCTGTGCTCGCGGCGGAGCCCGAGCAGAAGCGCGGCCGCGACCTCGACGAGCCCAGGAAGGACAACCGGCCACTCTGCGCCTTTCACAACGTCCGCTCCCACAACACCGAAGACCGTCAGGAGCTCGAGCTGCTCCGCGACGAGTGCCAGGGCCGCCGAGACGACCGCAATGGCCGCGGCGCCGGCCGCGGAGGTGGCCGCAGCGGCGGCCGCTGGGACAGCCGCAACAATAATGGCAACTACCGCCAGGGCTGGCGCGATCAGTCTCGTGAGGCCGCCTGGCGCGACCAGCCTCGTGAGGTGAATCCTCAGGCCAATGCCGCTCTCCCACCGCTGCCACCGCCACCCCGAAGGAACGACGTCAACCAGCCTGACGAGGGCGCTGGGGGCTACCGGGAGCCTCACGCGGTCGCGTGCATCCTCGACGAGTCCCAAGCCCCCGCGTCCATCCGCCACTTCAAGCAACTCTCTCGCGAGGTGTATGCCGCCCTCCCGAGGACAGAGGCTTCGCAGCCCCTCAAGTGGTCGCAGTACGCCATCACCTTCGACTCCAAGGACCACCCCAAGTCCACAGCCTCCGCAGGCGCGCTCCCCATGCTGTGCACTCCCACCATCAGCAACGTCGCGGTCACCAAGACCCTCATCGACGGGGGTGCCGACCTCAACCAGCTCTGCCCTAGTGACCCCTTCCAGCAACCGCGAATTGGCCAGGGCGTTGGCCCCGTTTTCGGCAGCACGCGCATACCCTTCGGGCTGAGGAACGCGGCGCCTCTTTCCAGAGGCTGGCGCCCTTCGCGCCAGGGCCTCGTGAGCCTCCTGCTCCTCGCGAGCTCCCGAGGCCTCGCGAGCCCCTTGGCCCCGGAGGAGCGGACTCTCTTGGCGCGCCTCGCCAAGTGGTCTGACGTCACTACAGCGCGGTTCAGCCAGGTGCGCCCGGCGCGTCGCCTCTTGCCGCGCCTCTCGAGCTTCGCCCCCGAAACCTTATCCTTTTGGTTGTGTAATGAATTTTACTTATTTCGTCCCGATGAGTTATGTTACCTTCTTAATCGCCTGTTAAGTTCGGTGTTGACCGGAGAGCGCCACACAGTCGCGACCCCTCCCCTGACCGACTCCGTGAGCGGGGGCTAGGCACGGTGCCTATGCTCGGGTCCGTCCCTGCAGTGCCGCCAAATCCAAGCGACTGAGCTCTGGCTCACGGGCTTGCTCCCGTGCACGTCACCTCACCAAGGTCCTTGGTGCCTTATCACCTCACGCAACGACCACGGGCGAGTTAGCGAGCGCGTGCCGCTCCCCCCATTGTGAAATCTGTCAGCATGCAGCCCCTCAGGAGTCGAGCTGCGCGAGGACCTCGCGGGCGATCCCTCGCGAGGCGAAGACGCTTCAAACACCGAGCCTCGTGAGCACGCCTCACGAACCGCGCGAGCTCCTCATGAGCTCTGGCTCACCCGACACCGCTCTCCGCCAAAAGCTAAGTTTGACTACCTCGCGAAACGCCCTTATTGTCACTTGAGCTCTCTCCCCTCATGATCCCGCTGGGTGCTAGCGTTTTTTCTTCTGCGTAAGCCGCTTGCGCGCCAAAGGGGGGCTCCCCGAGCATCGCGCCTTAGGAGCCCTCACTAGCTCTTGGTGCTCCTCACCTCCTGGCCTTGTCCCGGCATCGCGACCGGACATACCAGCGGCGGCTGAGGCTCGCTCGGGGGCTGGGTCCTGACGGCGTAGAGCGCTGAGGCGAACAAGGAAAAAAACCAGCCTCATGAGAGGACTTCGGGAGAGAATGCATGCACCCCGAATCACAAAAGCACTAAGTTAAACATAGAAGATACTGTTTTCACGCCCCCGCGGGGCTACATCGGTTCAGTGCAGGAAAATAAAAGGAAGGGCCTAGGCGAGGCGCCGTCTCTCCCAAGACTCCAGCGCAGGCGCCGTGCGCGTTCCCAAGAAGGCGCTGCGGGTGAGCGCGACTCCGTCACCATGCGCACGGTGCCCCGCCGCCAGTGGTCCCAGAATCGTCGCCGTGCACGCCTAGTCGGAGTCCTCGTCCTCGCTCTTGATGTGGGGGGAGTCGCCGTCGCTTCCGCCCCCGCCCGAGGGGGCGACACCATCGGAGGAGTCGTCCTCGCTGGAGGAGCCGCTGTAGCTGCCATCCTCGCTCTCCGCGCAGCACTCCAGGCGGCTACCAGAGAGCCCGAAGATCTTCACGAAGAGCGTGGTGGCCCCGTCATACTTGAGCTGGAGGACGTGCCCCCGCTTCAGGCCGCGGGCGAGGGCGAATGACTTCCACCCCTGCCTCAGGAACATGAAGCCCGAGGGGGTGAGCTCCGTCGCCACCCAGGAGGGGCCGTTGCAGCAACCGTCGGCCTGCAGCCACAGGCCCAAGGGCGCGCGGTCCGCCATCACCGCCGCGAAGGAGTCCGGGAGCCGAAGCCAGGTGCAGGGGTTGCGGTGCATGTTCACAATGAACTCATGCGCCGCCTCCGCCGAGTGGCTCCCCGCCTGGGACGGGAGCGCGGCCGCTCCGCCGCGGCCACCTCGGCCTTGCGCGCCTCGCCCAACGCGCCCACGAGCGGCGCCCCTCCCGCGACTGCTGGGCCCGGCGCCGGCAGCCGTCGGGGAATGACCGCGCCCCCGGGGCGGGACCGGCGATGCGGCGGCGGAAGCCCGGCCGCGCCCTCTCCCCCTCGCCATCTCTTCGGCGGCTCTAGCAAGAAGACGGAGGAAGCTGGAAGAAGGAGAAGATGGGTGGGGGACTCCGGCCCTCCCCTGTCCCTTTTTACTCGGCGCGGAACTCCCCTCGTCGCTCCGCCTTCTCCGGCATTGGGAGTTGGAGCACTAGCAAGTATGAAGGAAGGCAATGATGGCCTCGCGCCGCCCGCGCCAAGATTTATGTTAGCGCGGTGGTTACCGAGACGTCGTGGGGTAGTGGGGGCGTCCCCCGTCACATCGTGCGCCACGCGTCGCGCCAGGCCGCAGGCGGTTAGGGCCCGCGCCGTTTCGCCCCTCCGATGGCAGGAACGCGCGCGCCGTGGGCCCGGGGCTACTGCCGGGCCCGTGGAACCCGGGGTATCCAGGCCCGTCTGCCTCCGGCCCAGGGCGCAACGCCTGGCATGGGTCCAGCGCCAGTCGCCACTGAGCATCTCACCAAGACCCCTCATGAGGCCCTGTCCTCCTGAGCCCCCCTCCTCAGGGAGTCGCAGGCAACTGCTCGGCACCACCATCAGCGGCCTCGCGAGGCCCTCTCACGAGGCGGCTTCCCGAAGTGACCTCGCGAGGCGGCTTCCCGAGGTGGCCTCCCGAGGCCCCCTCCCGCAAGTGCTCGAGACGAAGGCCGTTCGGCGTGCCGCGCGGCCTGGAGCCCATCACGTGGGTGACGCGCGCGGCGACGAGCAGCAGCAGAGGCCGCGCCAGCAGGCGCGGATGAAGATGGTTTCCTCTTTCGTACTAAGGGAGCAGGGCCAACTATCTACTCTCCAAAGCAACCCCAAAGGTTGCCCGATCGGCGAAGGAAGACCAAGACGACGGGCGCGTAGGGCGGAGGTCATCACCGAGCCCTCCGGCGCGTCATGGAACATGCTTTGGCAGGCGAAGACCACCTTTAGTCAGGATAACCCGAGCGCCTGTCCCCTTTCAAAATTGCTAAGTGTGGCAACCCTTCCCCCCTAAGTTTCCAGGGGGAAGAGGACCATGGCTGATATAAAGGGCAGTGCTGCCGTTAGAGGAGGGGCGGGATCGATTCCTTCATCTCCTACCTTGTACCTTGTACGCAAGAACTCTCTTGCCCTTGCAATCCCAACCACAAGCAGGAGTAGGGTCTTACACCGCAAGGTGGCCCGAACCTGGGTAAACTTCTGAGTCCTCCCTCCGTCCCTCGCTAGCGCGCTCTCGCCGTAGCCTCGCCGTCGCTTAACCGTGGTAGGAGACGAAGTAGGTAGAACAAGCTCACCCCAGTGTTCGAACCTTTGGGTCCCCGGAGCCCGACCTCCGACATTTTCACAGTGTGACAACATCATGAAAATGGTACCAACAGAACGGGCTCAATGAATAGAGAATGTGGGCTTTTGAATCACCTGAATCGGAGTTACGGTTGCAAAAATACGGCCGTTCGTTCGTTAGGCAGAAAAACAACTGAAAACTGTGCCTTTCTGCCATTAACAGGTGAACGCCCGCAAACTAGCACTTTCGTCGCCGGTGGCTGAAAAAGGAGAAAGCGCATTCCAGAAAATATGTCTTCACAGCAGGGAAGCGTATTTCTGGCCGAAGCTGTTCCAAAGTGCGCTTTCTCAAGCAGAAAACGTATTTTTGAAAATACGCGCCCACTTAAACAGCGCGGGCTCGGCCTCTAAGTCGCTTACAGCTGGGACCCGCAGGGCTTCTCTCTCTCCTCCTCCCGCCTCCTTCTGGCCGTCTTCTTCCTCTTGTTGTGGGGCAGAGGAGGTTCGGCCGCCTCTGCAGCCGTCGCCTACCGGCGCGGGAGGGCCGGCCGTCGAGCGAGGGGCTTCCGCCGCTCCAGGATGCGCCCGTGGGTGATCGCGGGGTCGCCTGGGATGGCCCAAAGCGTCGGCACCATGGGGCCAGGGCACGACAGCGGAAGGGCTTCGGAGGGGCTACTCCGGCAGGGATTCCCCGGCTAGGGCGAGGGCGGAGGCGGCCTGCTAGCATCCAGGGGAAGGCGAGGACACCGAAGGAAAGGGAGGGGGAGGGCTACGGGGATGGAATTGTCAAGGGGACCGAGCGGCGGTCAATGGCCATGGGAGAGGGCAGGAGGTCCAAGATCTCGGTGGGAGGGGCTGTGGCTTGCGAGAGGAGCTCGGGGACGCGCTAAATAGCCAGGGGGAAGGCTCGGGAAGGAGAGGAGAGGTGGCACCGAAGCTCCGAGACCATGGCGACGAGGCCGCGTTCCGGCGGAGCATCTATGGTTGGCACAGCCTTCCAGGGTCTAGGGGACGAGCCAAGTAGGGGAGCAGGCGACGTGGGGATGCTCGTGGCGCGCGGGGGTGAGCTGGGCGGCCGGGGAGGGGCCTCCCGAGGGGTCCAGTGCCCAGAGCATGCGGAGGGTGTGCCCAACGCCAGCTATCCATGCGGTCACCGCATGAACAGGCGCACACGGTGCACCCTGGTCAGGCAAAAGTTGTCTACCGCGTGGACCCTACTTGCTGGAGCACCACTATGGGCTTGGTTCGATGAACGCAACTATGTGCTGATGGGAGGGATCACCTAAAGTTTGCTGTAGCAAACTTGGGCATGAAGCTGTGGTAAAAATGAAGGGGATAAGGGCTAGCCAGGATGTCACAGAGGTTTAGGGGAGGAAGGACTACAGTCCCATGAAATATGAAATGATTTGGACCAAGATTTATCATAGTTGCTTCACAACTGAATTTCTGGTCCAAAGACTAGATCTTGAAGCTGCACTCACATGCATGATTGGATTGAGCTGAAATTTGGTGGAGGATGATGATTTGGGCATATGAAGGCACTGTAAAAATTTCATACCATTTGGATAAATAAAAATGATACTTCCTTCACAATGCTCCACACTGGACAGAAACTTGGGGAAATTTTGTGGAGAAAATGACTTGGCAAAATGATGTGAATTTTGGCATGCTCAAAAGATATAGGGATATTTAGGTCCTAGATTAATTTCAGAATTTATGAAGCAATAAAAATATTGTTGCTTCACAAACTGAAATTATGACCAGAAACAAAGATTGGATGGTGTGCTGACATAGATTGTTGGATGGAGAGTAATGATTTGAACATATTGATGATCTGCCAAAATTTCAAATTATTTGGATTAGCCTAGCTAGTACTTCCTTCACAAAGCTTCTCTCTGGATAGAAACTTTGGAAATTTGCTGAGGAAGATTTACTAGGCAAATAAAGCTGAATTTTGGCATGTGGCAATTATTTGGATATGAAAGAGTGCTCAAAAAGTTTGAGAGCAATCAAGAAAATATAAATAGCACTTCCTTCACAAAGTGCCATACTGGACAGAATAGGAAATGAATATTCCTGAATTATTTTTGAACTAGGCAAGGATGGGTTTTGACATATTTGTGGAAGATATGATCCAAAGAATTTATGAGAATTTTGTGGGAATTTTGTGGAAGACAGAACTATAGGTTGCTTAACAACCTAGAGCAAACAGGGTTATTCCTTTAATAGAAAAATGAATATTCCCAAGAAATAAATACTGGGGTTGGGCTAAGGTGGAAATGACATGGTCTTGGGATGGATTTGAGAATGACAAGCCACTAGGGAGAGGAAGAAGAGATGATCTTCCCAGGTTTCAAGACCACAAAGCCACAGAAAAGGCACTCCAAATAAAAATGCAAAGAAATCCAAAAGAAAAAAGAAAGGGCCAAAAATCAGGGTGTCACACGCAGGCCGCGCTGCTCATGGCGCGCGAGCTCCTGTGCTACCGCCCCAATGACGCCGGCTATGACACCTGGCTCGGCTGCATCACCGAGCTTGTCAACGCCGCAGGCGACGCCTCGGTGCCCTCTCACTCGCTCCGCCCTCCGCCGTCTCACGCCGGGGACGTGGCGCACGATGCGCCCCCTCCGCCTCCTCTGCACGGCTAGGACGCCCGGCACCATCGCGGCGTGCGGGCGCGCGAGCCATCCCGCGGCGCGTCCTCTCCAGACCACGGCGAGCCCAGCTGCCAGATCATCCGGAGCACGCCTCCTGACACACGCGTGCTCCTCGAGCAGCAGCGCCAGCGCCAAGACAGGACCATCCAGGAAGTCGCGGCGGCCGGTTGCTAGAACTGCGCCGCCCTCGCCGGCGGTGTCCCCTCCAGCTGCGTGGGCTGCCGTGCCTTCACCCGTGATCTGCGCCATGTGGTGTGGCCCACCAAGTTCAAGCCGGACCTGCCTCCGCGCTACGACGGCACCCCCAACCTCACGGAGATCCTGCAGCTCTATGCCCTGAGCATCGAGGCAGCGAACGGTGACAACAAGGTCATGGCGAACTGGTTCCCCATGGCCCTCAAGGACGGCCCATGCTCCGGCTCATGAACCTCCCCGAGGCGTCCATCTCTTCGTGGGGCGAGCTCTGCCAACAATTCGTCGCCAACTTCAAGGGCACGCACGAGCGCTCCCTCACGCTCAACGACCTGCGTGCTGTGCGCCAGTGCCCTGACGAGACCCTTCGCAAGTACATCTAGCGCTTCAGCCAAGTGCGCAACAAGATCCCGCGTGCCTCTGAGGCCGCCATCGTCTCCGCGTTCTCCAACGGCGTCACGGACGCCCGGATGCACGAAAATCTCGCCATCAATGACGAGCTCGATTCCGTGCTCGAGCTGTTCGTCCTCGCTGACAAGTGCGCCAAGACCGAGGAAGGCCGCCTCTTCGTCCACAACGACCCCGACGCAGCACCAGACGCTGCCAAGGCCAAGAACAAGGACACCAAGTGCAAGGGCCCTGCTGTGCTCGCGGCGGAGCCCGAGGAGAAGCACAGCCGCGAGCGCGACGAGCCCAAGAGGGACAGCCGCCCTCTCTATGCCTACCACAACTCACATTCCCACAGCACTGAGGACTGCCATGAGCTCAAGCTACTTCGCGACGAGTGCCTTGGCCACCGCAGCGACCGCAATGACCGCGGCACCGGCCGTGGAGGTGGCTGCAACGGCGGCCACTGGGGAGACCGCAACGGCAATGGCAACTTCCACTAGGGCTGGCGCGACCAGCCTCGTGAGGCCAATGCTGCCCTTCCACCACTGCCGCCGCCACCACGACGGAATGATGGCAACCAGCCTGACGAGGGCGTTGGGGGCTACCAAGAGCCTCGCGGCATGGCTTGCATCCTTGGCGGAGCCCGGGCTCCCGCGTCCAACCGCCACTTCAAGTTGTTTTCTCGCGAGGTTAATGCCGCCCTCCCGAGGCCTGAAGCTTCTCGTCCCCTCTAGTGGTCGCAGTACCCAATCACCTTTGACTCCAGCGATCGCCCCAAGTCCTCAAGCGCTGCGGGCATGGTCCCCATGCTGTGCACCCTCACCATCAGCAACGTCGCCGTCACCAAGACACTCATCGATGGAGGCGCCAGCCTCAATGTGATCTCCATCGAGACCTTCGAGCAGCTCCAAGTGCCTTACGACCAGCTGATGCCGACCAGGCCCTTCTCCGGAGTGACTGATGGCTCCACCATCCCTCTGGGGCAAGTGCACCTCCCCGTCACCTTTAGCACCCGCAAGAACTACCACACTGAGCTCATCGACTTCGACGTGGCGCACATCGGCCTGCCGTAAAACGCCATCCTGGGCTACCCAGCACTCGGCAAGTTCTTGGAGGCGACCCACCATGCCTACAACGTCCTCAAGATGCCGAGCTGCAGCGGCATCATCACCGTCTCCTGCGACAAGAAGGACGTAGTCCGCTCCCTCGAGAGCGCCTACAAGGCCGCTGCCACCGCCTACCCTGCCGACGAGCATGCCGCCGAGCCTCATGAGGCCGCATCCGCGAAGAAGAAGCAGCTGTTCTCTCAGGACCGCGCCAAGACGAAGAAGGTGTCAGTGGACGGCAGCGGCTCAGGCCCTGCCTTCACCATTGGCACTAGCCTCTCTCCTGCATAGGAAGACACGCTCGTCACCTTCCTTCGGGCAAATTCGGATGTGTTCTCCTGGACGGCATCTGCTTTGTCCGGTGTGTCGAGGGAGGTGATCGAGCACCACTTAGCGGTGTGCCCCAACGCATGCCCCGTGAAACAAAAGGCACGACGCCAGGTGCCAGAAAAGCAAGATTTCATCATCAAGGAAGTTAAGAAGCTCCAAGAAGCTGGAGTCATCCGACAGGTGCACCACCCCGAATGGCTCGCCAACCCCGTCGTGGTGCCCAAGAAGTGCGGCAAGGAGCGCATGTTCGCCGACTTCACGAGTCTCAACAAGTTCTGCCCTCAAGATCCATTTCCGCTGCCCCGCATCGACCAGATCATGGATTCCACTGCTGTGTGCGAGTTGCTATGCTTCCTAGATGCCTTCTCAGGCTATCACCAGATCAAGATGGCAGCTGAAGATGTGGAGAAAACGGCCTTCATCACCCCCTGCGGCATATTCTGCTACATCTGCATGCCCTTCGGCCTCAGGAGCACCGGGGCCACCTTCCAGAGGCTGATGCGCATTGCCTTGGGACCCCAGATGGGAAGAAACGCCAAGGCCTACGTCGATGACATCGTTGTCAAGACTCGTGAGGCCTGGTCCCTCCTTGCGGACCTCCAGGAGACATTCGACAACCTGCGCAAGGTCAACCTCAAGCTCAACCCAGACAAGTGCATCTTCGGAGTTCCCTCCGGCAAGCTGCTCGGCTTCCTGGTCTCCCACCGTGGCATCGAGGCCAATCCCGAGAAGATTAAGGCTATCGAGAAGATGCATCCTCCCTAGAGCCTCAAGGAGATGCAGTGCCTGGCGGGATGCATGGCCTTCCTTGGGTGATTCATCTCCAAGTTTGGTGAGCGAGCCCTGCCGTTCTTCAAGCTCATGAAGAGATTCGGCCCCTTCAAGTGGACTCCCGAGGCCAACGCTGCCTTCGAAGACCTCAAGAGGTACCTCACGAGCCCGCCCATCATGGTTGCGCCATGCTCTTGCGAGCCCTTGCTCCTATACTTGGCGGCTACTCCCCAGACGGCCAGCGCGGCCCTGGTGGCAATTCGAGAAGAGCGCGTCTGCGCACAGAGGAAGCCAGCCGTGCCAGCGCCTCGCGAGGTCATGTCGTTGCCTGCTAAGATTCCGCCTCAAGAGGCCCTTGGCATGTCGCCTCCCGAGGCCACGCTGTCACCTGCCAAGGCATTGCCTTGGGAGGCCTCCAGTGAGCCGCCTCATGAGCCACCTGAGCCTCATGAGCCCCTCGGCCCCCCTGAAGACGCTGCAACAACTACCCGCCTCGTCGAGCACCCCGTGTACTTCGTCAGCACGGTACAGCAAGATGCGCGCGAGCGCTACCCCATGCAGCAGAAGCTCCTCCTTGAGCTCCTCGTCGCCTCTAGGAAGTTGCGCCACTACTTCTAGGGCCATCCCATCAAGGTGATCTCGTCTTACCCCCTAGAGCAGGTCCTGCGTAGCCCCAAGGCCGCTGGCCGCGTCGCTGAGTGGAACATCGAGCTGCAGGCCTTCGAGCTAGAGTTCTGCACCACAAGGGTGATCAAGGGCGCAACCCTGGCTGACTTCGTAGGAGAATGGACGGACCCGCCCCAGGAGGAGCCTTGCGAGGCTAAATCCCTCTTGCCTGGGGATCAAGCACCTGGCGGATGGTCCATGCACTTCGATGGCACCTTCTCCCGACAGGGCGCGGGGGCTGGCGTCGTGCTCACCTTGCCAATGGGAGACAAGCTCTACTACGCCGTCCAGCTCTGCTTCAAGCGCGATGACAAAGTCTCCAACAACATCACAGAGTATGAGGGCCTGATCATCGGCCTCAAGGCCGCCTCTGCCCTGGGCATCAAGCGCCTCACCATCAAGGGTGATTCACAGCTCCTCGTCAACTTCTCCAATAAAAGCTACAAGCCTAAGGATGAGCATATGGCCACCTATCTGGAAGAGGTACCTAAACTCGAGAAGCGTTTCCTTGGCCTAGAACTCCAGCATGTTCCTCGCGGCGGCAACAAGGAGGCCGACGACATCACCAAGCGAGCATCCCGCCGCGAGCCTCAGAGCCCCGGCATCTTCAAGGAAAGGCTCCTCAAGCCATCAGCTGCACCACCTGCCGCGGGTACCGCGCTGCTTCACGAGGAACTCCCACCCGCGCCACCCACAGGCGCACCAGATTGCGGCCCAGCCTCAGGAGCCCGCCTACTACTGGTGCTTGAACCCCAAGCGGACAGCTGGGCCGTGGTGTTCAAGGCCTACCTGCTTCACGGCACCCTTCCAGAGAAGGATTCAGAAGCAGAGAGCGTGGCTCGCCAGGCCACCGCTTAGTGCTTGCAAGACGGCGAGCTGTACGGCAGGTGCCCCAATGGCGTCTCGCTGTGGTGCATCTCTGAAGAACAAGGTCGTGAGCTGCTCGCCGACATCCATGGAGGGGACTGCGGCCACCACTCCTCATCGCGCACCCTTGCCGGCAAGGTGTTCCGCAGTGGCTTCTACTGGCCCACCGCGCTCCACGACGCTACCGAGCTAGTCCAATCTTGCGAAGCTTGTCAATTCCATGCCAAGCAAATCTACCAGCCAGTGCAAGGCCTCTAGACGTTTCCCCTCTCATGGCCCTTCGCGGTCTGGGGGCTGGATATCTTGGGATCCTTCCCTCGCGTAGCTGGCGGCTGCTCATACCTCTACGTCGCCATCGACAAGTTCACCAAGTGGGGGGAGGTCGAGCCCATGCGCACCATCCCAGCAGGCTCTGCCATCAAGTTCATCAAGGGCCTTGTGAGCTGCTTCGGCGTCCCCAACCGCATCATCGCTGACAATGGCTCCCAGTTCATAAGCGGCCTCTTCAAGTCATACTGCGCTAGCCTCGGCATGCAGATCTGCTACGCCTCCGTGGCACACCCACAAAGCAACGGCCAGGCCGAGTGTGCCAACGCCGAGGTCCTCAAGGGCCTCAAGATGAGAAGCTTCAAGAAAAAGCTCGAAGCCTGCGGCAAGGGCTTGCTTGATGAGCTACAGTCCGTGATGTGGTCCATCCGCACAACGGCAACCAAGCCTACCGGTGAGACTCCCTTCTTCCTCGTCTACGGAGCCGAAGCAGTGCTCCCTTCTGACCTCAAGCACGACTCTCCACGCGTCCTTGCCTTCAACGAGGCTCGTCAGGATGGCTCGCGAGAGGCCGACCTGCTGCTCCTCAAGGAAGCCCGTTGCCAGGCCGCCCTTCGTGTTGCCAGATACCAGTAGGCCTAGCGTCACTATCATAGCCGCAACATGTGCCCACGAACCCTCGAGGTCGGCGATCTTGTCCTGAGAAGGATCCTCTCCAGAGAGGGACTCCACAAGCTCTCACCCATGTGGGAAGGCCCTTTCAGGGTTGCTCATGTCTCCAGGCCCGGCGCCGCCTGGCTGGAGACGGAGGATGGAGTTCCTGTGCCTAACGCCTGGAACATCCAACACCTTCGCAAGTTCTACCCGTGACCCTCACGCGTAGGAACGAAGTGGGGCTGTACATGCCCCGGAGCCTCTCATTGCGTTCGCCTGATGGGCCCGCGAGAGCTCCCGCCCATGTATTAGTGGAAGCCCCATGCTCCGCGCTGGCGGAACAATCGAACCGCGATCATGCCCATGCCTAGTGGAAGCCCCATGCTCCGTGCTGGCAGACCAATCACCTGAGGGCGCCCCACGGGCTGCACCAACCTCATGCTTGTCGGAAGTTGGGCTCCAGGGACCCAAAGGTTCAAACACTGGGGTGAGCTTGTTCCTACCTCTTCGTCCCCTACCACGGCTAAGCTACGGTGAAGCTACGGCGGGAGCGCGCTAGCGAGGAGCGGACCATGGACTCAGCGGTTTACTCAGGTTCAGGCCACCTTGCGGTGTAAAACACTACTCCTGCTTGGTTTTGATTGTAGTGAGCAAGAGAGTGTTCTCGCGTACAAGGTAGGGGAAGAAGGAGTCGACCAAATCGGATCTCCTACCACGATGGCAGCACTGTCCCTTTATACCTGCCTTGGTCCTCTTCCCCCTCAAAACTTAGGCGGGAAGGGTTGCCACACTTGGCGGGTTTTGAAAGGGGACATGCACTCAGGCTATCCTGACTAAAGGTGGTCTTCGCCTGCAAAAGCATGATCCATGACGCGCCGGTGGGCTCGGTGATGACCTCTTCCCAGCGCGCCCGTCATCTTGGTCTTCTTTCGCCGATCGAGCAACCTTTGGGGTTGCTTTGGGAAGTGGACTGCTGGCCTTGCTCCCTTAGCGTCAAAGGGGAAATCCTCTTCATCTGCGCCTGCTGGCACGACCTCTGTCGCCATTCGTCGCCGCGCGCGTCACCCACGTGATGGGCACAAGACCGCGCGGCCGGGCCGCACAACCCTTGTCTTGAGCGCCTTCGGGAGGGTGCCTCGGGAGGCCACCTCGGGAGGCCGCCTCGCGAGAGGGCCTCACGAGGCTGTTGGTGGAGATGCCGAGTCTTGTTCGCCGCTCCCTGAGGAGGGGTCCTCAGGAGGCCAGGGCCTCATGAGGGGTCTTGGTGAGATGCTTGATGATGACGGCCTACTGGGCCCACGCCAGGCGTTGCGCCCTGGGCCAAAGGCAGACGGGCCTGGATACCCTGGGTTCCATGGGCCCGACAGTAGTCCCCGGGCCCGTGGCGCGCATGTTCCCGCCTACCAGGGGGCGAAACGGCATGGGCCCTAACCGCCTGCGGCCCAGGCGCGACGCGTGGCGCACGATGTGACGGGGGACGCTCCCACTTCTCCCACGATGCCTCGGTAACCGCCCGCGCTGACATAAAGCCTATCGCGCGTGACGCGTGACCATCATTGCCTTCCTTCGCGCATTCCGTCTCCCTGCGCCTTCCTTCTCATGCACGGCTCCTTCCTCTCCCGAAACTCCGCCGCCCTAGATCCTTGCTGCGCCACCATGTCGCCCCCCGGCAGGAAGGAAGGGGCGGAAGAGACGGTGGTCGTGGAGGTGGTGCCAGAGCCTGCTCTGGGTAGGCCCACAATCATCAATGCTGAGGGGCTTAGCAAGGTGCTTCCGATGACCGCAGCTGCTTCCAACGAGTGGGGGGCCACTCGGATCTGGCCGGCTTCGCGCCCGGCCACCGACCTCGAAACTACCTCCGCCGTCCTTTTCCTCCCTGCACTCTTTGCCGGCCTGCTGCCGCCATTCTTTGATTTCTTCAATGCCGCCCTTTCCCACTACCAGGTCCATGCGCTGCATCTCGAGCCGAACTCCGTTCTTCTTCTTTCTACCTTTGCCTTTTTATGCGAGGCCTTTCTGGGCGTGACGCCTTCAGTGGCGCTCTTCCGCCACTTCTTCAGCCTGCGGCTGACCGCGGTGAACCAATGCTCCAGGTGCACCTCGTTCTGCATCGTAGACGAGATGGCGGGCGACGACATCGACATGAGGCTCACCAAAGAGGTCGAGGACTTCAGACGGCAATGGGTGTACGTGGACACGGCCCAATTCAGCCCCCTGCTGCAGTTGCCGGCATCTCCGGCGGCGAGAAGCTCCGGATGGGGGCATGAGAGGCTCGCCGACCTGAGGCTGTCGCGGGTGTGGAAGAGGTTGGCTGAGCTGAGGGCCGCGAAAGTAACGGTGGTCACGGTCGTGAGGGAGTTCCTTCATCGCCGCATCGCTCCCCTCCAGCGACAGTCCCACCCGATGTGGGCCTTCACCGGCCCGGAGGACCTGATGCGGTTGAGCGCGGACAGCTTGTTGCCGGAGGTGCAGAACGGGGTACTCCACATCCTGACCGGCGAAGAGGCGGACGAGCCACCCAAGGATGGGCTCCCCTTGTACAGCTACAGGAACAAGGAGGCATTGGCTGGCTCAATGCCGCGCTTCGACCAGTGGGGGCCGCTTCCAGAGGGCCTCGAAGGGCCCCAGGACAACCCCTTCTTGGTGGTTCCTAGCTCAGGTGATCGTGGCGACGCCGGGGCCACATCAGGCATTGCGGAGGACGGTGGCAGCCCGGGCCGGCGGACCCGCCGCCGACTCATCCGTGGGCTCAAAGACGATGATGACATTGCCCCGCTTGGGGCCGCGCTTGCCATGCCCGACGGGGCGGAGAGCATGGGGAGCCCCCGCGCGGCAGCTGTGAAGCCATGGAACTCCGGAAGCGGCGGCGAGGGCGGATCCCGTGGTTCTCCCGCAAGGGGGGCCGGTCGCAAGAAGGAGCCCTACGAGGGTGGCGGCGGGAGCGTCCCGCCGTGGCCGCTGAAGAAGAGGAAATGGATTGCCAAGGATGAGTAAGTGTCCGCCTTCCCTTCTCTTGCACCCGGCGTGTCGCGTGTGCCTGAGTCTTTGCTTTTTACAGGACCTCCTCGGGCAAGAGGAAGAAGAAGGAGGAGAGGTCCCCCGGCCTGGCGGGGGCCACACCGCCAATCGCCAGGGCCGAGGGGTGTGAGGAGAACGCCAGCGGTCTCGACACCGGGGCTGGCCTCGCGAAGGCAGAGGGGCAGGCGGCCTCTCCTGAGCCGCAGAAGGACGTGGCTCGGGAGGCCCAAGCGGGCGAGCCTCAGGAGGCGTCGTCAGGAGGCGGCTCCGCGGTTCCTGGGGTGCCCACTACCGGGGTGGACATCGTGGCGGCAGAAGCAGAGACGCCGGCTCTCCCATCCTGCACCGCGGGTGGTGGCGACACTGCGGGAGGCCCACAGGACTCGCCGGTGTGCGGGGCCTCCGCCGGGGGGCACCGAGCCCGCGGGGTGCGCTGCCATGGCAAGACGAAGAGGGGGTCCCTGTGAGCCCTCCGCTCCTGGCGGGTGGCGCCGGGCCCTCGCGGGAGGGCGGCGTTGAGGCGCATGCCGGCTGGGCCCTGCAGCTCGTGAGTAGCAGCGCCGTGCTCAAGCATGGGGCCCTGCAAGGCGCTAAGGCCATCCTTGATCAGCTAGAGGCAGACCTCCAGGCAGAGGAGGCGCGCATCATCGAGGAGCGCCAGCGGCTCGCGGAGGGGTGGTGCCAGCTTGACGTGGCCATCAAGCTGGGCCGCCGTCAAGACGACGCCGTGCGGGAGAAGCATGAGAAGGCCGCCCAGGACACGAAGGAAATCTTCGAGAACGCCGTCAGGGAGGCCGACAAGGCCGACAGACGGCGCGAGGCGGCAAAGGCCCGCGGGAAGGAGCTCCAGGACCAGAAAACCGTGCTGGAATGGCAGCTCCAGGCGTGGAAAGATGCCATCTCCACCCTCAAAGAGGGGCTGGCGGCCTGTGAGGCGGACCTTGGTATCCGCGAGCAAGAGCTCGCGCGGTCGGCATCCACGCAGGACCTGGAACGCGAACGGCTGGAGACGCTGCAGCGAGAGGTGTCCGCTGCTCAAGGCTCCTATGCCCAGCGCCTAGACCAGGCCAACGCCAATCTGGCGGCCAAGGAGAAGAGGATTCAGGAGAACGCCGACAGGAGGGTTGCGTAGAACCGTGAAGCGCTTGCCTATGAGAACATCAAGAAGCTGAAGCGGCAGGAGGACCGCTTCAAGGCAAGGTGCGAGGAGCTCCAGCACGAGATCACGGGCCTCAAGGAGATGCTGACCGAAGCAGAAAACCGGTGAAAGACCACGCTGAAAGCCCGGGCCGACGCTGAGGACGAGCTGGCCTCTCTCCAGCAGCAGGTGGGGGGTGTCGCCGCCGTCGTGGAGCAGGCGAGGGACGAGGCAGCCCGAGCGCGGGGGCGGCAGCTCCAGCGCTCCAAGATGTTCCGCGCCCTCGAGCTCCGAGCCTGCCGCGCCTTGGGCTCCATTTGCAAGGAGGACATCAGCTGCCCCCTTGAGACCCAGGACGGCAGCTACCTCGACTTCTTCACCAAGCTCGTGGAGCGGCTCGAGATTGGTGCCAAGAATGTGGGCGGAATCGTCGAGGAGGAGTGCTGCGATCTCCTCACCCAAGCCGCCACGCGCATCTTTAGCCATCTTCTCCTCGCCGATCCCAACTTTGACTTCGGCAAGGTGATAGTTCCCATCCCGGAGGAGGTCCGCGACAACCTTGGGAAGGTGGTGGAGGATCACGTGGACGCGTTGCACGCGCAATTCGCCCACGGTAGCAGTGAGAGCTCGGGCGGAGCCGAGGAAGGTGAAGATGACGATAGCAGTAGCGGTGATGGCGACACGTCCTCTTAGGTCCTTCCCCATGTCCTGCGCATAGATAATCATGGCCCCGTGGGGGTGTGAGGACAATGCCTTTATATTTCAAGTACTTTGTGTCTGGTTGTACCGAACGCCTGTGCCCTCGTGAAGCTTTGTCTTGAGGCTTGTTTTGCTCTTTTTGCTTGCCTTGATGCTCTACATCATCAGGACCCAGCCCCTGAGCGGGCCACATTCATCGCTGGTATGTCTGGTCACGATGCCTGGACAAGGCCAGGAGGTGAGGGGCACCGGGAGCTAGTGAGGGCTCCTGAGGCGCGATGCTCAGGGAGCCCCCCTTTGACGTGCAAGTGGCTCGCGCCAAGAGAAACGCCAGCGCTCGTGAGGTTGCTATAAGGGAAACCTTAGGAGACGGCGAGGGCGGCTCGTGAGGCAGGAGACTTAGCTCTATGCAGGATAGTGTCCGGTGGACCGTCACTTGTAGGGTACGCCTCGTGAGGGTTTCGCTCGCGAGATCTCCTGCTGAGACGGCCGTGGTGGGTTGGCTCCCGAGGCAGGGCCTGCGAAGCTTCCTGAGGCCCTGAGGGGGCGTCTTGTTACTGGGCCACCTCGCGAGGCATCCTCACGAGGCCTCCCAGGGGACCTGTTCCTGAGATAACTGCACACAGAATCTTCAACGTAGGGGAGCAGCGCACGCTCGCTGATTCGCTCATGGGCGTTACGCGAGGAGATAAGACACCAAGAACCTTGGTGGGGTGGCGTGCATGGGAGCAGGCCCGCGAGCCAGAGCCCGGTTGCTTGGGTTTTTCAGCACTGCTGGGACTGACCCGAGCACAGACACCGTGTCCAGCCCCCGCTCGCGTGAGGCTCATGAGGGACATCATGAGCGCGTGAGGCTCACGAGGTAAAGACAAGATGAAACACCATGTAAGGAAACCGAAGCTTTGCCGAAGTAAGATAGCAACCCATTACACAACCAAAACAAGATGCGGCTGCCGTGTCCGGCACGGGTCAGCTTGAGGTTGGTGCAGCCCGTGGGGCGCCCTCAATTGATTGTTCCGCCAGCGCAGAGCATGGGGCTTCCACCGGGGTGTGGGTATGATCGCGGGTCAATCGTTCCGCCAGCGCGGAGCATGGGTCTTCCACTTGGGCATGGGCGGGAGCTATCGCGGGCCCATCAGGCGAACGCAATGAGAGGCTCCGGGGCGTGTACAGCCCCATTTCGTTCGTACGCATGAGGGTCACGGGTAGAACTTGCGGAGGTGTTGGATGTTCCAGGCGTTAGGCACAGGGACTCCGTCCTCCGTCTCCAGCCGGGCTGCGCTGGGCCTGGAGACATGAGTAACCCTGAAAGGGCCTTCCCACATAGGTGAGAGTTTGTGTAGTCCCTCTCTGGGGAGGATCCTGCGCTGGACGAGGTCACCGACCTCGAGAGTGCGAGGGCGGATGTTGCGGCTGTGGTAGCGACGCAAGGCCTGCTGGTACCTCGCGGCGTGAAGAGCGGCCTGACGGCGGCCCTCCTCGAGGAGCAGCAGACCGGTCTCCCGCGAGCCATCCTGACGTGCCTCGTCGAAGGCAAGGACTCGCGGGGAGCTGTGCTTAAGCTCCAATGGAAGGACCGCCTCAGCTCCGTAGAAGAGGAAGAAGGGGGTCTCGCCGATAGGCTTGCTTGCCGTCGTGCAGATGGACCACATCACGGACTGCAGCTCATCGAGCCAGCCCTTGCCGCAGGCCTCGAGCTTCTTCTTGAAGCTCCTTGTTTTGAGGCCCTTGAGGACCTCGGCGTTGGCACGCTCGGCCTGGCCATTGCTTCGCGGGTGCGCCACCGAGGCATAGCAGATCTGCATGCCGAGGCTGGCGCAGTAGGACCTGAAGAGGCCACTTGTGAATTGGGAGCCATTGTCGGTGATGATGCTGTTGGGAACTCCAAAGCGGCTCATGAGGCCCTTGATGAACTTGACGGCGGAGCCTGCCGGGATGGTGCGCACAGGCTCGACCTCTGTCCACTTGGTGAACTTGTCGATGGCGACGTAGAGGTAGCGGTAACAGCCAGCCACGCGAGGGAAGGGCCCCATGATATCCAGCCCCCAGACTACGAAGGGCCATGAGAGGGGAATTATCTGGAGGCCTTACGCCGGCTGGTGGATCTGCTTGGCGTGGAACTGGCAGACCTCGCAGGCTTGGACCAGCGCGGTAGCGTCACACAACGCAGTGGGCCAGTAGAAGCCGTTGCGGAACACCTTGCCGACAAGGGTGCGTGGTGAGGAGTGGTGGCCGCAGTCTCCTCCATGGATATCGGCGAGCAACTCGCGCCCTTGTTCTTCAGAGATGCACCACAGCGAGAAGCCATTGGGGCGCCTGCGGTACAGCTCGCCATCTTGTAAGCAGTAAGTGGTGGCCTGCCAGGCCACGTGCTCTGCTTCTGAGTCCTCCTCTGGGAGGGTGCCGTGAAGCAAGTAAGCCTTGATCTCCGTGGCCCAGCTATTTGCTTGAGGCTCCAGCGCCAGCAGCAGGCGGGCTCCTGAGGCTGGGCCGCAGTCTGGCGCGCCCGTGGGCGGTGCGGGTGGGAGTTCCTCATGAAGGAGCGCGGTGCTGGCGGCAGGGGGGGGTGCGGCTAATGGCTTGAGGAGCCTTTCCTTGAAGACGCCGGGGCTCTGAGGCTCGCGGCGAGATGCCCATTTGGTGATGTCGTTAGCTTCTTTGTTGCCGCTGCGGGGGACGTGCTGTAGCTCCAGGCCAAGAAAACGCTTCTCAAGTTTACGTACCTCTTCTAGGTAGGTGGCCATGTGCTCGTCCTTGGGCTTGTAGCTTTTGTTGGAGAAGTTGACGAGAAGTTGCGAATCGCCCTTGATGGTCAGACGCTTGATGCCCAGAGTGAACACGGCCTTGAGGCCAGCAATGAGGCCCTCATACTCTGTGATGTTGTTGGAAACCTTGTCGGTGTGCCTGAAGCAGAGCTGCATGGCGTAGTAGCACTTAGCCATAGCAGCGACAGGGGCCTCACGAGGTCCTCTCTGGAGGCTGCCTCCCGAGGAGGCCCCCTGAGGCGGCCGCTCGAGGCCACCCGAGCCTGACATTGGCTGCGCGGTCCTGTGCCCATCACGTGGGTGACACACGTAGCGACGAAGGGCGGCAGAGGCCGTGCCAGCGGACACGGATAGAGAAGCTTTCCTCTTTGGTGATAAAGGGGCAGCCCCAGCTGCCCATCTCCAAAACGAGTCCCAAGGACTACCCGTTTGGTGATAGAAGACCGAGACAGCAAGGCGCGCAGGGCGGAGGTCGTCACCGAGCCCACCGGCGTGTCATAGATCATGCTTTTGCAGGCGAAGACTGCCTTTAGTTAGGATAGACTGGGCGCCTGTCCCCTTTCAAAACCCGCCGAGTGTGGCAACCCTTCCCGCCTAAGTTTTTGGGGGAAGAGGACCAGGGTGGCTATAAAAGGGACAGAGCTGCCATTGTATGGGGGATGGATCCCTCTGCTTCCTACCTTGTATGCAAGACATCTCCTCGCCCACAGCAATCCCAAAACCACAAGCAGGAGTAGGGTTTTACACCACAAGGTGGCCTGAACCTGGGTAACCATCGTTTCCCCTGTCATGCTCCCGCGTAGCGCTCTCGCCGTAGCCTCGTCGTGGTCACCTTTGGTCGGAAAGAACTAGTTGGCCCCCAGTGTTCGAACCTCTAGATCCCCGGAGTCCCGGCTCTGACACCTTCCTCAAGATTCCTGGCGTTCACTTTGTGGCTATGGTAGCGGTGCAAAGCTTGCTGGTACCGTGCAGCACGGACAACAGCCCGGAAATGATCTTCCTCAAGGAGCGTGGCATCATCTTGCCGCAGCTCATCTTGATCCTCCTCATCGAAGGTTAAGACTCGAGGTGACCCGTATTTGAGTTATGTGGGGAGCACCGCTTCTGCACCATAAACAAGGGAGAAGGGTGTCTGGCCAGTGGCTCGACTTGGCGTTGTCCTGATCGATCGAAGAACCGTCGGCAACTCTTCCTCCCAGCGCCTTCCACACTTGTGCAGCCTGTCGAAAGTTCTGGTCTTGAGACCACGCAACACTTCTGCATTTGCCCTCTCAACTTGTCCATTGCTCTTCGGGTGAGCAACAGACGCGTAGCAAATCTTATTTCCAAGTTCTTGGCAATATGTTGTGAAGGCGCGGCTCGTGAATTGGGTGCTGTTGTCGGTGATGATCCTGTTGGGGACAGCAAAACGGGCAACCAATCCTTTGAGGAACTTGATGGCTGACTATGCCCTCACCTTCCTCTCTGGCTCCACCTCAGGCCACTTTGTAAACTTGTCGATTGCAACGTACAAGAATTCAAAGCCTCCAGTAGCTCGGGGGAAGGGGCCGACGATGTCGAGCCCCCAGACCGAGAAAGGCCAGGAGAGAGGGATGGTTTGGAGGGCTTGAGCTGGCTGGTGAATGTCCTTGGAGTGGAATTGACATGCTTCACATCTGATAACCACCGCCAAGGCGTCTTGAAGGGCTGTCGGCCAGTAGAATCCTTGACGGAATGCCTTGCCGACAAGCGTGCTCGACCCAATGTGAGAGCCAGACATCCCTTCATGCATTTCTTCCAACAGCCTCTGTCCATCTTCCCGGCAGATGCACTTCAATTTCACCCCATTTGGTCTCTTCCTGTATAGAATGTTGTCAACAAACTTGTACATCCTTGATTGACGGGCTACTCTTTATGCATCCTCTTGCTCATCGAGAAGATCTCCTGTCTGAAGGAACTGGATAATTGACTATGCCCATGCCGGAGCTTGTGGCTCGACGACAAGGACTAAAGGCATTTCTTCCTCTGCGGGAGCGCTTGCTTCGACGGCAAGGACCTAGCTGGCCGGAAATTGCAGCTCACCGGCCAAGGGTATCTTGTTGGCGGTATCTGCTTCCTTGGCGGCTGCCGGCAGCTCTGCCGGAAAGTAACCACCAACATCTTGCTTTCTCTTCTTCGCCAACCTTGATGGTGTAACAGATGGCCGAGTCAGATGGAGCACAAAAGTTCCTGGTTCCACAGGCATCTTTTGGGCGGCAAGCTTTGACAGGTCGTCTGCAATCCAATTCTGGGCACGTGGAACGTGCTCTGCTTGTAGACCGTCAAAGTGCTCTTCCAACTTTCTCACCTCATCAACGTACACCACCATCAAAGGGCTCTGGTAATCCTTGTTGAGTTGCCTCACCACTAACTGTGAGTCGCCTCTGATAATTAGCTTCCGAATACCAAGGCCGATTGCAATGCGCAGACCGGCAAGCAATCCTTCGTACTCAGCAGTGTTGTTGGTGGCCTACTCCCGTGGAAAGTGCATCTGAAGCACGTACTTGAGGTGCTCTCCGGTGGGTGCTATAAGCAGCACGCCGGCACCGGCGCCTTTCAGCGTGAAATCATCGTCAAAGTACATGATCAAATCATCAACAGTTTCCTTGCCGGGGAGCGAGGTCTCCGAAACTTCCTCGTCTGGCGTTGGGGTCCATTATGCAATGAATTCTGCCAAGGCTCTGCTCTGAATCGTTGAGGTACTCTCAAACTTCAAATCAAAGCTCGACAGCTCCAATGCCCACTCCACAATCCTGCCGGCTGCCTCTGGATTTCTCAAGATGCGTTGCAATGGAAAGCGAGTGACGACGGTGACTGGGTGTTCTTGAAAATAATGACACAGCTTCCTTGAACCCATGAGAAGGCCAAAGAGCAGCTTCTGCACACCAGAGTACCTTGACCTAGCCCCTTGCAGGAGGAAGCTGACAAAGTAGACCGGGCGCTGCACCATCTTCTTCTTCACAACTTGTTGATTTGGCTGGCTGGCTTGCATAATCTCTAGTTTGTCGGCACCTGACCTTGCTAGAGAAGATTCTGGCTCGACGGGTCATGGCTCTATGGCTGCTACCTCTTCCTCATCTGCCTCTCTTTCAGCCACAAGTGCAGCACTAACCACTTGATTTGTTGCCGCTAAGTATAGCAGCAACGTCTCTTGCAGCCTAGGCGCAACTAGGACTGGCGGAGAGGACAGGTACTCCTTCAAATCTTGGAGCGCGGCCTCTGCTTTGGGAGTCCAGTTCACTGGACCTGCCTTTTTTCAATATCTTGAAAAATGGCAAGGCGCGCTTTGCCAATTTGGAGATGAACCTGCTGAGGGAAACAACGCAGCCGACAAGATACCTGACATCCTTGACGCATCTCGGTGCTTCCATCTGCTCAATTGCTTTGATCTTGTCCGGGTTGGCTTCAATCCCTCTCTGAGACACAAAGAAACCAAGAAGCTTGCCGGATGGAACACCGAACACACACTTCTCGGGGTTGAGCTTCAAGTTGAGCTTGCGCAAGTTCGCAAACATCTCTTCCAAATCCTGGATCAGGGTTGACTTGTCTCTGGTCTTGTCCACAATATCATCCATGTAGGCTTCCACATTTCTGTGCAGCTGTGGCTCAAAACCGATCTGAACTGCTCTGGCAAAGGTTGCCCCCGCACTCTTCAGTCCGAAAGGCATATGCAAGAAGCAGTATGTGCCACATGGAGTGATGAATGCGGTTTTCTCCTCATCTTCCTTGGCCATAAAGATCTGATGATAACCAGAGTAGGCATCAAGGAAAGAGAGTAAATCACAGGCAGCAGTGGAGTCTACAATCTGGTCGATGCGCAACAAAGGGAAAGGGTCCTTTGGACATGCTTTATTTATATCAGTGAAGTCTATACAAAGCCTCCACTTCCCGTTCGCCTTGCGCACTACAACTGGATTGGCTAACCACGTAGGGTGTAGCACTCCTCTGACTAGACCTGCTGCTTCCAACTTCTTGATCTCTTCGGCAATGAACTCTTGCTGCTCCAAAGCTTGCTTCCTGACCTTCTTCTTGACAGGTCTCGCATGAGGGCAGACAGCAAGGTGGTGCTCAATTACCTCCCTAGGAACACCGGGGATGTCAGATGCTTGCCAAGCAAACACATCGACATTCGCCCGTAGGAAGGCAATGAGCTCGCTTTCCTATTTGTCACCGAGAGTGGAACTTACAGAAAAAGTGCCACTCGTCCCATCCTTTCTCACAGAAACTTGCTTGGTCACCAGCGCGGAGGCCTTGGACTTCTTGCTCTTGCTGGTAGAGCTCTCTGGTATGTCCTCGATGGGCATGCTGCACTCTAAAGTGCGCTTCCCGGAGTCCGTATCAGATGTCTTGCCGGACTTCTTATTCTTCTTTCCTCCCCCGAGAGCTTTGCCAGCAGGAGTAGGTGCCTTGTCGGCCGATGCTGCCACTGCCTCCCGGTAGAGCTTGTCGGCGCAGGTGATTGCGTCCTTGTGGTTCGACTTGATGGTGAGGACCCCATCGGCCCTGGCATCTTGATGACATTGTAGGCGAAGTGCGACGTGGCCATGAACTTGGCCAGCGCCGGACGGCCCAGAATGCCATTGTAGGGCAGGGGCATCTTGACGACGTCGAAGACGATCTTCTCCATCCTGTAGTTGAGGTCGCTGCCGAATGTGACCGGCAACGTGATCTGGCCCTTCGGCTTGTTCCTCCCTGGACTGATCCTTTGGAACGCGCCGGTCTCCTCAAGATCCTTGTCGGGGATCTGCATCCTCTTGATCACATCGGGAGAGATCAAGTTCAAGCCAGCCCCACTGGCAACCAACATCTTCGTCAACCTAAGGTTGCGGATTGTTGGCGAAACCAACAACGGCAAACATCCGACCACAGTGGTGCGATCAGGGTGATCCTCGGCGTCAAAGACGATGGGCCTGTGCGACCACTTGAGTGGCCTCTGCGCTTCCATCATGGGCTCCGCGGCATTCACCTCGCGGATCCATTGCTTCAGTTGCCGGTGCGAGGAGTGCAAAGATGCGCCTCCGTTAACACACATGGCATCCACTGCATTCTAGAACTCTTTGTCAGACTCATCTTCATCCTCATCACCATCATCTTGGTCTTGTGCAGCCTTCTCTTTCGGCTGCTTGGCCTTGCCGCGGCGCCCCCTCGGCCACCACGGTTCTGCTTGACGGACCCACCGGCACCATCCTGGCCCTTCTCCTTGTCACGCTTCTCGTACTCTTGCTTCTGCTTCTCGGCAAGTTGCTCTACTTGCCGGCACTCCTGGAGGTCGTGGCCCTTGGTACGGTGGATCTTGCAGTAGGGCCCACTAGTCTTGCCGCTCTTGTCGCCCGCCGCAGCCTCCCGGTAGTCAGTGCATCTGGCAACCTCCTTGCCGGGGCTTTCTGTCTTGGACTTCTTGGTGGCGTTGGCATCACCGGGGCTCTCCACTGCCATCACTGTCTTGCTTTTGCGCTTCCGATTGCGCTTCCGGCTCTTCTTCTGCAGGGTCGATGCATCATCTACGTCGTCGTATTCAGAATCGACGTCGGCGCCAGCATCTTCCCCCGAGAGTCGCCTCCCTTCCTCGGCACGTGCACACTTGTCAGCCAATACAACTCATTGATGGTCGTGACCTTCATGACATTCATCTCAGACCGTATTCTGTGGTTGCGTACATTCGTGTGGAATGCGATGCAAATAGCTGCGGGATGAACATCAAGAATGTTGTGGTGCACACAGCTGAACCTCTGTATGTACTTGCGGAGGGTCTCGCCGTCTCTCTGGGGGATCACATGCAAGTCGCTCTCCTGACCAGGGACCGTATGGCCACCCTGGTAGGCACCCACGAATTGATGGCACAGATCCGCCTAAGAGGAAATGGAGCCCTCCGGCAAGTTCATCAACCACGATCTGACGTTGGGCTTAAGCGCCAACGGAAAGTAGTTGGCTAGAAGCTTATCATCGCGCCCCCCAGTAGCCTGCACTGGAATGGTGTAGATGCCAAGGAACTCTGCTGGACTGAGCGTGCCGTCATACTTGTCGGGCAGCTCTGGCTTGAAGGAACGGGTGGACGGCCAGCAAACCTGCCGTAGCTCATGGGTGAACGCTGGGCAGCCTACCTCGTAAGGTAAGCACCCAGGGTACCCTGGCACTGGCACATATGCTACCGGCCCGGCACGGTCGTCTGACCGACGACGTGCCTCCCGGCGCCGCTCGATCTTCGTGCGGGCATCCTCATCGCGCCGCTCATGGAGCACTTGGCGCTGGTCATGGCGGCCCCGTGGATCCGATGACACCATGGACATGGTGTCCTGGTCATCCAGTCGGCGAGCTTGCCACCGTGGTGGTTGCTGGCATGGAGGTGACTGCACCGTGGGTGCACCATCTCCGGCACGGCAGCCAGATGGCCCTGCCGGCACTGCGGGTGGTCGTCTGGAGGGACCCACATCCTGTGTCTTGCCGGGATCGGCAAAACTGATGAGACTCTGGATAGTGGCCCTCCATTCTTCCATTTTGTCTGGGGCTGGCAGGAAGTTCAAAAGCATTTGAACTCACACTATAGCCTCTGCCGCCGTGGTTGGCATGGCGGGAAACGCAAAACGGGACGACGTTCCACTCCCGGCAGGGCCAGGAGGGAGCTCGTCGCGTACCTGCTGCCTCGGCACATGTTTACTAATGGATTGGCGTTGCGATGGTGGAACCTGAGCATCGTGAGAATGATGCTCAGGGCCGGCTTGACGCCGTCCAGGACCGCCAGCGCCGCGGGGAAGTGTGGCGCACCCATCTTGCGATGGTCGCTGCACATGTCCTGCCGCAGCATTCTTGGATGTCACCGCTCCGTCCCTGGACATCGCGACGACGGGGTCCTGGTTCACACTAGTCTGAATTATAATACTGGGATGAACAGGCTCACCAGCAGGTTGTTGGAGTTGGCCGTCTGCGCCATCTTCGGTGTAGTGGCTGGGTTCGCCGGCATGGTGGGGATGCTGGACACCCGCACCACTGGCGCCTCCTGCGGCGGCCGTCCCAACCGTAGTGCCCGCGTCGACTACGCCGCCTGCGCCATCTATGGATGCTTGGGAAAGCCTCTTGGAGGTGGTGGGAGCTGTCGTGGCTCCGGTCTTCTTCTTCGACGCCATCGGTGAAAGTGATGGAGCCGGTACTCAAACTACGAACACTGATTCGTAATACGAGTTCTCCTACCTGGCGCGCCAAAGATGTCATGGGAAAACGACGATCTATGGGATCGAGAGGATCCCTTTGCGGTTCGGAAGTGGGATCACAATACTACAAAGAGCAGGGCTAGTAGATATGAGCACAAGTAACGATTTATCCAGGTTCGGGCCGCTATGAGCGTAAAACCCTACTCCTGTTCTGGTGGTTGGATTGTATGTGAGCTCAAGAGTTACAAAGAGCGCAGCTTGCCAGCAAGGTGCGCGGGAAGTGCAGCTACAACGTGTAGTTGAGCTAAGAGTCGACCGTTCTAAGTGCAGCCGTGGGCCTCCTTTTATAGGCCAAGGGGTTACCACAGAGGCTAAAATGGTCATTACAGAGTATGAATAGTAACTTGCACCGCCACCACGTCAATCTCTAGACGGGGTAAGACAAGCGCATTAAATGCACTGTTAGGTGCTATGTCGGGGAGGCGAGGCTTTGGGTAAAAGCACTGTACCACCGGTCCTGGCGCCCTCTTGTCACCTTGACACGTCCTAGGGACGGGTGTCATTAAAGTTAATCCTAGCGTGGCATGCTGACACGTGCCTTGGCCAGCTGCGTTGACTGCCCGCCTGTTCGACACCTATCACGCGTGCTTATCTAGCCGAAGATGAGGTGGATCGGTAACGGGACAGAACAAGCTTGCCAGCGTGGAGCTTGCCGGGCCGTTGCTTGCCGGCAACCAAAGTCTTGGTCTCCACCTTGCTGGTACGGAGCTTGTCGGCAAGGGCAATCTTGATCTTTAGTACGAGAATAGTACTTCTCGATGACCTGCCTTGAGGTCTTCTTCACGATCTTGTTTATTCTATGTCTTGAGTCATAGTTATTCTCCGTCAACCCTTTGCCGTCAAGGAGGCTACAACTGCCTGTGCACAAGTCAGGGTACGAGGGCACCCATGCTTTAGTACACCGACAATGATTGGTGTAAGCAAGGAGTATGTGGATGGCTTCAAGTCTAGCCACAGGAGCAAAGGTTTCATCGAAGTCAATTCCTTCCACTTGTGTGTCACCTTGAGCAACAAGACGGGCTTTGTTTCTGACAACTTGACCATGTTCGTCTTCCTTGTTGCAGTAGATCCATTTGGTTCCAATAATGTTGTGCTTGCGAGGGTCAGGACGCTTGATGAGTTCCCACACATTGTTGAGCTCAAATTGCTGAAGCTCTTCTTGCATAACTTGAATCCATTCTGGTTCCATGAAAGCTTCAGTGACTTTGGTGGGTTTTGTGATGGAGACGAAAGCAAAGTGTCCACAAAAGTTTGCTAGCTGTGTGGCTCTGGAGCGAGTGAGAAGTCCAGGTGCATTTATGTTGTCAAGTATCTTCTCGATCTAAACTTCATTGGCCACACAAGGATGAACAGGGCGAAGACTTTGCTGTTGCTGAGCATTGTCTTTAGGCTCAGCATTATCTTCAGGCTGATCATTGTCTTCACGTTGGACAGGAGCAGGTATCATCACCTCTTCATCTCCAAGTTCCTTAGTGGGTATTATTTCTCCAGTACCCATTAGCTTGATGGATTCACTTGGAGGAAGTTCATCTAGCACATGTGGCAGGTGCTCTCTTTACGAGCCGTTAGTCTCATCGAACTGCACATCTATAGTTTCAACCACTTTATGGTGAAAGAGGTTGAAGACCCTATAGGTGTGCGAATCCTTTCCATAGCCAAGCATAAAACCCTCATGTGCTTTCGATGCAAATTTGGAAGTGTGATGTGGATCCCGTATCCAGCACCTAGCACTGAATACTTTGAAATAACTTACATTTGGCTTCTTACCAATGATTAGTTCATAAGATGTCTTCTTGAAGAACTTGTGAAGATATACTCTGTTGATGATGTGGCATGCAGTGTCAATGGCTTCAGGCCACCACTTGCGTGGTGTCTTCTATTCGTCGAGCATAGTGCGAGCCATCTCAATGAGAGTCCTGTTCTTGTGCTCCACGAAGCCGTTCTGCTGTGGAGTGTATGGAGCTGATAACTCATGAGTGATGCCAAGAACGTCAAGATAGGTGTCGAGCCCAGTGTTCTTGAACTCGGTGCCATTGTCACTCCCGATGTGCTTGATCTTGATGCCATAGTTGGTCATGGCACGGTTGGCGAACCGCCTGAAGACATCCTGCACTTCATTCTTATACAGGATTATGTGCACCCAGGTATATCAAGAATAATCATCAACAATCATGAAGCCATATAGATGTGCAAAAGTAGTAAGAGTGGAGTAATGAGTAGGGCCAAATAAGTCCATGTGTAGCAGCTCTAAGGGACGAGTGGTCGTCATGATTGTCTTCGAGGGGTGTTTCGCCCTAGTCATCTTCCCAGCTTCACAGGCTCCACATAGATGATCCTTCTTGAACTTGACGCCCTCGATCCCCATGATGTGCTTCTTCTTCACAAGGGTGTGCAAGTTCCTCATGCCAGCATGTCCTAGCCGTCGATGCCAAAGCCAGCATTCTGAAGCTTTTGCTAGAAGACATGTGGCAAGCTATGGTCCTGTGGAGAAATCTACCATGTACAAGTCACCGCGTCGATAACCTTCGAAGACTTGAGTTTTGTCAAAAGCCATTAGCACAAGACAGTGAAATTTGCCAAAGATGACAATCATATCAAGATCACAAAGCATTGAGAATGACATGAGGTTGAATCCAAGGGATTCGACAAGCATCACTTTATCCATGTGCCGATCCTTTGAGATTGCAACCCTACCTAGACCCAATACCTTGCTTTTGCCAGTGTCAGCAAATGTAATGTGACTTTGTGTAGATGGACGAAGTGTCGAGTCCATGAACAAGCTTCGGTCACCAGTCATATGGTTGGTGCAGCCACTGTCCAGGATCCATTCAGTAGCTTTCGGAAGTGTACCCTTAGTGCCTCTTGCCATGAAGCAGTAGGCAGGAGCAGAGTCGTCGTCATTGTCATCCTTAGTGTCGGTGACATAACCATTGTCTTCAGTGCTGAAGATGGACTTGGCGACGAATGCTAAAGCCAAAGCCAGGCTTGCCACGCCTGAATCTGACTCCTCCACCACCCCCTTTGAAGCAGACTCCTCCTCTGAATCCATTTCCTTGCCGATGAATGCACGAGCTTTGCAGGAGGAACTTCTTTTGTGCGATGAAGACTTTGATGAAGACTTTGAGTGTTTCTTCTTCTTCTCATTAGAGTCATAGTCCTTGCTCTTCTTCTTCTTCTTCTTCTTTGATTCCTTTTCCCATTGAGGACATTCTACCATGTAGTGGCCTGGCTTCTTGCATTTGTGGCAAGTTCTCTTCTTGTAGTCACGAGTGGAAGCTTCAGCCTTCTTGGAATCATACTTTGAAGACTTTCCGAAGCGGTTTTTCTTGGTGAACTTCTGGAACTTCAGCTCTCTGTGAATGTCTTCAGCACCATCGGAACAACAGTCAGAGTCTTCAGATAAAGATACAACCTTTGCTTTCAAAGTGCGAGAATGTCCATAGCTAGGACCATAGATATCTCTCTTCTCAGATAGCTGGAATTCATGAGTATTGAGCCTCTCAAGTATATCGGCAGGATCCAATTGCTTGAAATCAAGGCGCTCTTGAATCATCAGTGATAAGGTGTCAAATGAACTGTCAAGAGACCTCAATAGCTTCTTCACAACTTCATGCATGGTGATATCAGTGGCGCCGAGAGCATGAAGCTCATTGGTGATATCAGTAAGATGATCGAAGGTGAGCTGAACATTTTCATTCTCAAGTCTCTTGAAGCGGTTGAAGAGATTGCGAAGAACATCGATTCGAGAGTCTTGTTGAGATGAGACGCCCTCGTTGACCTTGGAGAGCCAGTCCCAGACTAGCTTCGCAGACTCCAGTGTACTCACATGACCATACTGTCCTTTGGTCAGATGACCACAGATGATGTTCTTGGTGGTTGAGTCCAGTTGCACGAACCTCTTCACATTAGCAGCGATGATACCTTCACCGACCTTGGGAACACCAGTCTTGATGACATACTAGAGGTTGTTGCCAATGGCTTCAAGATGCATGCGCATCTTATTCTTCTAGTAGGGATAGTCAGTGCCATCGAAGACGGGGCACACAACAGAAACCTTGATTATCCCCGCAGTCGACATATCTAAAACTCCAGGTGGTTAAACCAAATCACACAGAACAAGGGAGCACCTTGCTCTGATACCAATTGAAAGTGCTAGTTATCGACTAGGGAGCGATTTTTATGAAAGGCTTCAAAAACAGGCAATGTCTTCGAAGCATGCGAAAGCACGATGAAAACTAACAACGGTGGTAACTAAGGTGAACAGATATGACAGTCATAGGCATCATACATACAGGCATGCTTTGAACATAAACACAAGAAGCATGAAGACAAATATGCAAATAGATGAATGGCTTCAGGAAATATCTTCAAACACAGACAAGCATGCAAGGGCTTCACAGTACTAAATAGTAAGTAAGGGAAGTGAAGAGATAGAACCAGGAGCTTGGGGAAGACAATGATTTGTTTCACCAGTTCCAACTGCTGTGTCAGTTGTACGTCTGGTTAGGGAGGCTGAGATTGAACTTAGAAGACCACGGCTTCACCTTATTCCCCTTGAGCTAAGACCCACAGATCTTGCCCAATCACTCTGGTAAGTCTTCAAGGTAGACTTCCAAACCTTCACAGACTTCGTTCATGGGCAATCCACAATGACTCTTGGATGCTCAGAACGTGACGCCTAACCGGCCGGAAGATAATAGTATTCAAGTGTAATAAGTCTTCGGTTCACTCGGAACAGAATGTCTTCAGTGATGCTCAATCACTTTGGGCTCTGGGTGTTTTGGGTTTTGTCCTCGCAAGGATTCTCTCTCAAAGGCTTCGAGGTGGGTTGCTCTCAAACGACAAAAGCCGTGCACTAACTTGGAGCAGCCACCAATTTATGGTGGAGGGGGTTGGCTATTTATAGCCAAGAGGCAACCCAACATGATTTGTCCGAAATGACCTTGAGTCATTGGGGAACTGACACGTGTCCAACGGTTAGAATTTGAACACATGTGGTAACTTTACTTGAGCTCCAAGCAAAGCTGACTCAACCAACTCTGGAAGATGTTTTCTCTCATTAGTCTTCGCTCGAAGACATAGGATTTAGGTTGAGCATCACGTCAGTTTCTGACTTCGTTTACCTCGACCCCACTTAACAGTACGGTGGTTCCTATGACTCAAGAAAGAAGAAAATGAAACTACCAAAAGACCAAGTCTTCGCGTTCCATTGGCTTCAAGTGAATGTCTTCGTGAACCATTATCTTCAACACAAATGTCTTCGTGAACCACCATTGTCTTCAATGGGTTCATACATTTTTAGGGGTCATCTTTGATGGGTAAACCAAATCAATAGTGTCGAAACCGTGGCTCCGGGAATCTAGAGGTTCGAACACTGGGGGCTAGCTAGTTCTTTCTGACCAAAGGCGACCACGCGAAGGCTATGGCAAGAGCGCTAGCGCAGAGCACGACAGGGGACACGACGGTTACCTAGGTTCGGGCCACCTTGCGGTGTGAAACCCTACTCCTGCTTGTGGTTTGGGATTGCCGTGGGCAAGGAGGTGTTCTCGCGTACAAGGTCGGAGATGCTGGGATCCCCCTCTACAATGGCAGCTCTGCCCCTTTATAGCCGCCTTGGTCCTCTTCCCCTGAAAACTTAGGTGGGAAGGGTTGCCACACTTGGCGGATTTTTGAAAGGGGACAGGCGCTCAGGCTATCCTAACTAAAGGCAGTCTTCGCCTGCAAAAGCATGATCCATGATGTGCCAGTGGGCTCGGTGGTGACCTCCGCCCTGCGTGCCTTGCTGTCTCGGTCTTGTATCACCAAACGGCCAGTCCTTGGGACTTGTTTTGGGGGTGGGCAGCTGGGGCTGCCCCTTTAGCACCAAAGAGGAAAGTCTCTCTGTCCGTGCCCGCTGGCGCGGCCTCTACCGCCGCTCGTCGCCACGCGCTTCACCCACATGATGGGCGCAGGACCGCACAACTGACGTCAGGCTGGATTGCCTTGGGCTCCCGCCTTGGGAGGGCGCCTTAGGAGAAGGCCTCGCGAGGCTTCCGCCCGTCCTGTGGCTAAGTGCTGGTGGCTCGTGCCTTGAGGTGGGGTCCTTGGGAGGCCGGCGCCTCACGAGATGCCTTTGCTTCGCGACGTCCTTAAATGGGCCGTGTCTTGGGCCTTCGATAGGCGTCGTATCCTGGGCCGCAGGCAGACAGGCCGAGGTACCCTGGTTCCCAATGGCCCGACAGTAGCCCCCGGGCCCGTGGCACGCACGTTCCCGCCCGTTGGGAGCGAAATAGCGTGGGCCCTGACAGACTACGGGGCCCAAGCTCGACGCGTGGCTCATGACGGGACGTGGGACGCCCCCACTTCCCACTATGCCTCGGTAACCACCTGCGCCTACCATAAAGCCTGCCCACGCGGGGCGCAAGCCATGATTGCTTCCCTTCCGCTGTTACCTCGATTCCCGGTGTCGAAGAAGACGGAGCGACGAGGAGGTAGTCCACGCAGGGTGTTATAAGAGGGGGGGAGGAAGGTAGAGGTCTCCCCGCCATCTTCTACCTCTGCCTCCTCCTCTCCTCCACCCTTCACTCTTCCTTGCCCTGCCTAGGGCTGCTGCTACGATGGCGAGGGGAAGGGGACGAGCCCGCGCATCTGCTGCCGCCACGAGGGTCCCCCCTCGGGGCCGGGGGCGCCCTTTGGCGGCCACTGAAGCTGGCCCTAGCGCTCATGGGAGGGCCACCGCCAGTGGCCGTGGGGGGCGTGGCGGTGCGGCCACCCGTCCTCCCCAGGCAGGGTTCCACGCGGCGGAGGCGGCGCATGAATTCATTGTGGGGCTGCACCGTCGGCCCTACAGCTGGCTCCAGGTTCTTCCTTGGGGTTATGGCTGCAGGCGGACGGCTGCTGCAATGGCCCCTCCTGGGTGACGACGGAGTTCTCCCCCGCCGGCTTCATGTTCCTGAAGCGAGGGTGGAAGTCTTTTTCCCTCGCCCGCGGCCTAAAGCGGGAGCATCTGCTCCAATTCAAGTACGACGGATCCACCACCCTCTTCGTGAAGTTCTTCGGGGCCTCCGGTGCCCGCCTGGAGTTCTGTGCGGAGAGCGAGGACGACAGTGGCTCCTACTCCTCCGGTGGGAGCGACAGTGACAGCAGCGGTGACTCCAGTAGCGGGGGCGAGAGCGGCGAAGGCTCCCCGCGCATCAAGAGCGAAGACGAAGATTCCGACTAGGCGCAGGCGGCACCTGAGTCGGATCTTGAAGGCGCGCCGTGCTCCCCCTTGGCCCCTCTCTCTTTTGTTCCTGTAATAGGCTGATGTAGCCCCGTGGGGGCGTGAAAAAACAATGTCTTTTGTTTTAAGTACTTTATGATCTGCTGCAATGTGTGTTTCCTCGTGAGGCTCTCTTGCGAGGCCTATTTCCCTTTCCTTGTTTGCCTTAGTGCTCTACGTTGTTAGGACCCAGCCCCCGAGCGGGCTACAGCCATCGCTGGTATGTCAGGTCGCGTTACCTGGACAAGCCTAGGAGGTGCAGGGCACTGAGGGGCGGTAATGACTCCTGAGGCGTGATGCTCAGGAAGTCCCCCTTTGACGTGCAAGTGGCTTGCGTGGAGGAGGGAACGTTAGCACTCGGCGAGGTTGCGAAGAGAGGGAACTTGAGAGGTGCCAAGAGCGGCTCGTGAGGTATTTTGTACTTAGCTCTTTCACGAGTGTCGCTTGTCATATCGTGGCCACGGAGCGCGCCTCGCGAGGCTCCCGCTCGCGAGGCCTTCCCGCTAGTACTTGGTGGAGGTGGTCACCGCAGGTCGGCTCGCGAGGCTCCCTGGGGGTTTACGGTGGCGTCCTGTCGTGAGTCACCTTGCGAGGCAGTGCTCGCGAGGCCTTTAAACATCTTACTCCTGCGACAACTTCATATCAATTTTACAAACGGGGGAGCGGTGCACACTTGCTAGCTTGCTCGTGGGCGTCACGCGAGGAGACGAGACACCAAGGACCTTGGTGAGGTGGCGTGCACGGGAGCAGGCCCGTGAGCCAGAGCTCGATCACTTGGGTTTTGCAGTGCTGCTGGGACTGACCCGAGCACATGCACCGTGTCCAGCCAATGGCCCGACAAATAGGGACTTCTACCTGTGTTCTCCTGTGAATCTCACAAACACATTAGTCCCTTTAACCAAGTTTGTCTTCAATACTCCAAAACCAACAAGGGGTGGCACTAGATGCACTTACACACCTCGTGGGTCTTATGGTCCTTCCCCGAAGCTTCGGGGATCTCTTATGTTCCAAAAAAATCGTCAAAAAGTTTCGTCGTGTTTGAACTTCGTTTGGTATGGTTTTTCTGTAAAAACCAAAAACAAGTAGAAAATAGCAACTAGCAATGGGCACTAGATTAATATGTTAGTCCATAAAAATAATATAAAAGTGCACCAAAACCATGTAGAACTCATGTAAATATAGCATGAATACTTCATAAATTATAGATACATTGGAGACATATCATCGTCCTATATCTAGCCAAGATCACCACCTCGGCCCCCCCTACCCATCCGCCGGATTTAACCCCGACACCATCCGGCGCACGGGGTTGCCATGGTAATTAAGATTAAATCAGACAAAAGCATTGGGCATTTAATGACTACACCTATTGTATCCCGAGAAATAGGATTCATGCCACCGTACTAAACCTTTATGTCACCGGTGTTTAGAATGGTGTTTTATGGTCTCTTTGCCCTTAGCCTCTCCGTGGCTTGATCTCAATGATCCTGGGTAGTTGCAGGGATGAAGATCGCGAACGAGACAAAAGGCAACTACGGAGCAATTTTATTTCACACATACAAGATGTTAGATCAAAGTACTTCCGTCGATCCGTCCAATAAATACATAGGGTTGTTGTAGGGTTATGTCTCAATCCATTACCTTACCAAATTACTCACACATAGCGATCAGATCACAAGAAGAAACCATTGAAGAAGACATCAGGAGGAATGATTGATTGATAATATGTCTTACAATAGTTGTCGATGGCGATACACGATTACAAGGTGTGGCTAACTAGGATGAATGCTGCGGTGATGGTGGTGGAGATCGCTATGGAGATGGAGGTAGGGATGAAAATGGCGGAGGCTAGGGTTTTTGGATGCTGTGGATGACGAAGATGGAGGTTTCGCAAATTTTGTGCTCCTTATCTGGTGTTGGCCCTTTGGCAGTATTTGTAGGATTGGATGCCCTGGGGCTGTTGGCACCTCATACGAGTGCTCATACGAGCGTGTGCATTCGTATGAAACGTCGTCTTGGGCTCTGTTTGCTTCCTGCGCCTCCCATTCTGGCTCCCATTATCTCCGCTTTGCTCCCTTCCATATATGTGCTTAATTTTTGTCCATGTATAGCCCCATTTCCCGTGGAAACAAATTAAAGAGATGATTTTGGAATCCTTTGCATTCATTAGTCATTAGTAGCAATATCAGAGCGAATATCTCGGTTTTTATGAAATAATCCGGTTTAAACTTAGGTGTGATGAGTGTAAAAATAACACTCATAAACTCCCCCAAGCTTAAACTTGATCGTCCTTGAGCAACATAGATAGAAAACCAAACTGTAAGGAACTCAGTTGTTTAAATCGAAATAACAAGAATGTGATGACCCACAAGTATAGGGGATCAATCATAGTCCTTTCGATAAGTAAGAGTGTCGAACCCAATGAGGAGGAGAAGGAATCGATAAGTGGTTTTCAGCAAGGTAATCTCTGCAAGTGTTGTAAGATAGTTTGATAGCAAGATAATTGATAGCAAGTAACAAGAGTAACAAGGTGCAGCAAGGTTGCCCAATCCTTAATGTTGCTAAGGACAAGCTGGTGAAATTTCTTACGGTGATTAAAACGCTCTTGAGGACACACAGGAATTCTGTCTAGTTACTTTCACCACGATTCATCGACTTACGTTCATTGCCTTGATAAGTTGTTATGTGGGTGGACCGGAGCTAAGGTGTTGTTCTTACTTGAACAAACACCTACTTATGATTGTACCCTCCATTCAAGCATCCGCAAATACAAGAGAAGTAATTAAGATAAATCTAACCATAGCATGAAAGATATGGATACAAAACAGCCCCTTACGGAACAATTTATAAGCTTAGGGTGACGGACGAATGGCTTCCCACCCACCCCCACCGAAACCCTAGCCCTCACGGTGATCTCCCTCACCAGCCAGTAATTTGCTTCTTCTCTCCAATCAATCTCTCAGGCGTCTCTGGATTTATTCTTTGGTACCCATCTTTTGGGAATCCATGGACGGATCTACTCTTGGCGTGAATTTCTCCAAGGGTAGAGTGTTTGCAGATGAGATCTTCCAGGCTTCCGGTCTCATGGTTCATCCTATGGAAAATATGGGATCTTTCACCTTGGTCGTGTATTTTAGTAGGCATGATTTTAGGCTTACAGAGGATTCGGTGGCGGCTGCACTTGAATCTGCGATTGGAGGTTCTGCCATTGAGTTCATGGTCTCGGCTATAAGTGACAAGGTATTCTGTTTTAGTGTCTCTTACAAGGATGCTGGATTTCATATTGTGGATTTGCGTTCTTATTCTTGCCCGCAATTCAAATGTTATTTTCATCTCTGGGGCAATGGGGGACCGATTTGGGGCCGTGAGTTTAAAATTTGGAAGAAGGAATGTGACGCTAAATGGATCTTGGTTCACTGGTGCAGCGACGTGCTATACAAACGGTTTTTACTCCCTTTCCGCGACGGAGTTTTAAACCGTCGCCTTGCCTGTGTGTGCGATAGGGGGGGGGGTCCTTCCCACATGACCCAGAAACTGTTAGTGATAGGGAGCACGCAAGCATACCTTTCGCAGAACTAAGCATATGCAATGCCCGCATCTTTCCCAAACGCTAGTCGTCACACAACTATTTGTGATATATCGAATATCCCAAATGTTCCATCCTTGCTACTCGTGTGTGCTGGCATTACCATTGCACGCGGTATTCTGTGGTGCAATATTTACAATGTGCGCCCCATCACAAACAATTCACGATTGTAAAGCGTGTATGATAAGGAGACTATCACACACATTCACTTTTCCCAATCCGTATGCGATATATATAATTAAGTGCTACTTGTAAACTGTGTTCGGATTTCCCTAAAGAGGAGGGGTGATGCAGCATAGTAGAGATAAGTATTTCCCTCAGTGATAACCAAGGTATCAATCCAGTAGGAGAACCACGTAGAACCTCGTGAACAACACCTACACACACAAAAGCAAATACTTGCACCCAACGCGGGCAAGAGGGTTGTCAATCCCCTTGAACTCGTTATTTGCAAGGATTAATTCCGATAGTGATAGATAGATAAAATAAATTGAAAAATAAAATAAAAGAAATAAAATTGCAGCAAGGTATTTTTGGATTTTATATATGATAAAAGTAGACCCGGGGGCCATAGTTTTCACTAGAGGCTTCTCTCTCGAACACATGGCATATGGTGGGTAAACAAATTACTGTAGGGAAATTGATAGAAAAGAGCATAGTTATGACGATATTCAAGGCAATGATCATGTATATAGGAATCATGTCCGAGACAAGTAGACCGACTCCTGCCTGCATGTACTACTATTACTCCACCCATCGACCGCTATCCAGCATGCATCTAGGGTACTGAGTTAATAAAAACAAAGTAACACCTTAAGCAAGATGACATGATGTAGACAAAGTAAACCCAATCAATATGAATAAACCCCATCATTTTATCCTTAATGGCAACAATACAAATACGTGTCTTGTCCCCTACTTTGTCACTGGGATATAGAACACCGCAAGATTGAACCCATTACAAAGCACCTCTCCCATTGCAAGATAAATCAATCTAGTTGGCCAAACCAAACAGATAGATCGGAGAGAAATGCAAAGCTATAATAATCATTCATTAAAGAATTCAAAAAAGACTCAAATATTTCTCATGAATAATCTGATCATAAACCCACAATTCATCGGATCCCAACAAACACACCGCAAAGGAGATCGAGGAGAACATTGTATTGAAGATCAAAGAGAGAGAAGAAGCCATCTAGCTACTAGCCATCACTACAAAAAAAGACACATCCGTGACATTTTGGCCCGAACGAAAACTTTTTCTGTCATGGTTGTGACACTTCTATGACAATAATTATGACAAAAACACGTATCATCATAGATGTGGTTGGCTCCTACTTCTATGACAAAAAATTATGACAGAAAATGGGCTTTTTGTCTTGGGCGGGCTGGAGACGCACACACATGACATTCTTTGGGCCGTCCATGATGTAAAAAATCATGGTAGAAGTGAGGGCGAGAATTTTTTTGGGGAGTTCCCGGTTACGGTGGGTGGTCGGGGCCGAGCGATGTAGTGTGGTTTGCGCGTTTCTCTCGTACGTGCGTGTGTGAGAGGCGTTCACTAACTGAACTTGAGCGAGGCGTTCACTTACTGAACCCGAGCGATCGGACTAGCCAGCTATGTACTGAAGACGAGCGATCGATCCCACTACATACTGAAGCCGATCCATCGATCCTTTCTCTGCTAACTGAACCCAAGCGGTTCCTTCGCTGCTAACTGAACCCAAGCGATTCCTTCGCTACTAACTGAACCTGAGCCATCGATCGCTGCTGCATGCTGCTTACTGAAGCTGATCGATCGATGCGTTGCATCGAGCCCCCGTGTGTGAGACGTAGCCGGTTGGGTTGCCTCTCGACGAACAGTGCCCGTTGCTGCCGCGCGCGCGATACATGTAGACATGAGTTGAGACGCATCGATCGAGCCGGTTGGTTGGCTGTGGATGAACAGTTCCCGTTGCTGCCGCCCGCTCGTACACCCCACTCCAGCCGGTGGGGGTTGGATGAACAGGACCCCGGCTGTGTAGGCGGTTGGCGCTGGATGAACATGACCCCGAGGAGGCCGTGCCACGATATGCCATACCCCAACCGGTTGGGGGTGGATGAACAGGACCCCGTGGAGGCTAGATGAACAGTAGCCGGTGGAGGCTGGATGAACAGGACCCCGTGGAGGCTGGATGAACAGTAGCCGGTGGAGGCTGGAGGAAGTCGACGGTGGATGAATAGTAGCCTGTGGAGTCCCGTTTTGCGGTACGCTACACCCCTCCCGATGAACAAGACTCCGTTTTGACCATAGGCAGTTGGGGAGAAGTCCGTTTCCTCTGTTTTGCGGTACGCCAGACCCCTCCCGATCAACAGGACCCCGTTTCGACCGTAGGCGGTTGAACCGAAGTCCGTTTCATCCGTTTTGTGGTACGCCAGACCCCCAGTCGATGAACAAGACCCCGTTTCGACCGTAGGCGGTCGAACAGAAGGTCGGTTCCTCTGTTTTGCGGTACACCAGACCCCGAGTCGATGAATAGGACCCCGTTTAGGCTGTTTCGTCCAAGCCGGTTGGCTCCCGATGAACAGGACTCATTCCGACCCAGTCGGTTGCCTCCCGATGAACACGACGCTGTTTCCTCCGTTCTGACCCAGCCGGTTGGCTACCGATGAACAGGAGGCCATTGCTGCGTACCCCCACTGTCGCCTCTCCATGTACACGAACACTGGCCGTACGTATGTGCGAGTACATGTTCGAGACCCCGCCCGTATTACGTACGTGCCCGTATTTTTTGCAGCGTGGTTGTACATACGTGTACACGATTTAGATGGGGCTGCCTAAACTGCTATGTCAAGGGCTCTACTACGACACGTGGCACTCCTTACAAGCCCATGGTTCACCGTTGCAGAGAGACCAATCGACCAGTATGTACATACACGTTCGCGACCAGACAGATAACGCTACGTACGCTTTGACCGGGTGGGCCCCAGCTGTCAGGGAGGATAATGAGGCACTTCCTTGCATGCGAAGATATAGCAGGTGGGTCCCAACTATCAGGGGGATGGATAATTTGCGGAAATGTAGCTGGTGGGTCCAGCTGTCAGCCTCACCGCGTACAGTCCTCTTCCGATGGCTGTCATTCATTGACCACATTGACTACGCTGCGCCGAGAGCACCAAGGCGGTGGACGATGGTGAGGCCTAGGAAGGGAACGACACGGCAGTGGATGCCCATGCGGATGGGAGGACGAGGGTTGACTGGTTCGGCTACGGTGTGAGACCGCCATCGCCGAAGAATAACAGGGGATGTGGGTGCGTAGAGGGAAGTCCTGGCCAGCGGTGGGAGTAGGGTGGGGCGGTGAGGCCTACGCGGCAGCACAGCCGACCACGGGAGGCAGGAGCAGGCGATCCCGCTGGTGCTGGTTTGGGCGGCTGGAGCAAGAAGATCAGAGATTGAAGAAGCTGCACGGCCGTTGGATGAACATCCAACGGCCACTGCTGCTAGAATCGTTTGTTGACTAAGTTGACAAAGCCCTGCGTACGCGTCAACTTAGTAGGCCCACAAGTCAGCCTCCAAATCTGGTGGGTCCCAGTTGTCATGGGGACGAATCATTTTTTCGCGTAATAAGGAGGCACTTCCTTCCGTGCGAAGATATAGCTGGTGGATCCCAGCTGTCAGGGGGAGGAATCATTTATTTTTCACGTAATAAGGACGTACTTCCTTGCGTGCGAAGATGTAGCTGGTGGGTCCCGGATGTCAGGGGGAGGAGTCATTTTTTTGCGCGTAATAACAAGGCACTTCCTTGCGTGCGAAGATGTAGCTGGTGAGTCCTAGCTATCAGGAGGAGGAAACTTTTTTTTCCGCGTAATAAGGAGGCACTTCCTTGCATGCGACCATGGACCTCGTGGGTCGCAGCTGTCAGCCTCTCCACGTACAGTCGTCTTCCGATGACTCTCGTTTGTTGACCATGTTGAACACGCCGCACCAAGCACACCAAGGCGGTGGACGACGGCGAGGCCCCACCGCCCTAGACGGGAACGACCCGAAGATGGTGAAGACGCGGTAGTTGAGTCACAGACGGAGATGAGTGCGAGACTTGACTAGTTTGGGTGCAGGGTGGGGCTACACTCAGCGGAGAATAACAGGAGGTGCGGAGGAGTGGACGGATGGCCTGGCCGTTGATGGGGTAGCGGTTCGCAGCGAGGAGCGCGAAGCAGCGCCGCTGGACGCCGGAGGCTGGAGCAGGCGGTCCCGCCAGTGCTGGAGGAAGAAGACAAGAGATTGAAGAAGAATGCCGGCCGTTGGATGTACATCCAATAGATAAGGCTGCCAGAAACTTTTTTTGACTAGGTTGACAACGCCTTGCATAGGCTTCGACCTATTGGTCCACATGTCAGCTAGTCCATTTGGTGGGCTGGGTGAAACAATAATGTAGCATCTATGCAGCCCATTTATATATTTTATTAGCATTTACAACCTATTTGAATTATTTTTTGAAATACACGGTTTTGCTGGGCTGGGTGAAAATATCATTTTGGGCTGGACGGAGAAATGTTATAAAAACATAAACTGGTGCTGGGCATTTTATTATAAAACTACATAATTTGCGGAGCATAAACACGTGATTGCACGTCTATTACTGCATTGGTCCGTAAAATCTTAGCAAGCTTATGTACGCAATCACCAGGAATTAACTTGCCAACTTTTTGTTAAATAATAATAATTATTTGGTAAGAACTTATCGATTTACCAAATAAAATATTATTTATTTTGAAGAGTTAATAAGATGTGGGGTATTATTATTATTTAGGCTAGACGTGGGACAATTGAGTTGGTTTTAGGTAAAACCTATGGGAGAAAAATCAGAGATAGGATTAATAAAAAACAAAAATAAAGGAAGTGGGAAGGTCTATACAAACGTTGGACGAAGGACAGGTCAAACGGGAACCTTATGTTCTTCTAATATATGTACGGAGTATATGTAATAAAATAAAATATAAATATATATACTATTATAGAAGGGAAAACATAAGTTGAGTTTGGCATTCTTATAGAAAAATAGAACTTCTTTTTTTGAGCAGTATAGAAAAATAGAACTGAGCTGTGAGTTGTCTTCAAGAAACAAACATAAGTTGGGCTACTGATGTTGTAAAACAAGCTAGGTTGGGAGGCCCAGAGGCCGATTAATACCTGCTGGACCTCAAAAAAGAAGTTGAAACCTGCTGGATCAACTATGTCAGCATGTCATGGGCTGCGCATGTTAAACAACAAAACCTAGGCTGGGCAGGCCACAGCCCAGCTGTTACTTGTTCGACCTCTGGAAACAATGATTACCTGCTAGGTCCCAGATGACAGCCACCTAAAAACAAGGTCCGCGATGACTGTCTTCCTTGTAAATTTCTCTCGTTTATTGACTACGTTGACAATCTCGTGGGCCCCACACATCAACATACCATAAGGAGGAAGCATTTTTTTGCAATATGTAAGGAGGCACTTGTTTGCGTACGGCCATGGACCTGGTGGGCCCGGACTATGAGCCTCTCCATGTATAGTCATCTCCCGATTCAGCACCACGGCGGAGGACGACGTCGAGACCTCGGACCGGAACGAACCGGAGCCGGGGAAGACGCAGGCGGAGGGGAGTACGAGGGTTGACTGGTTCGGGTGCAGGGTGGGCCGGTGGAGCTGCCGCCGCCGGAGAATAAAAGGAGATGTGGGGGAGTAGAGGGATGGCCTGGCCAGTGCCATGCATAGGCTAGGATGGGTCGTCTAGGCGTGTGCGGCAGCGCCGCCAGCCGCTGTAGAGAGAGGACGAAAGATTGAACAAAATAAAGAAATACAAATGGATAGGTGGTTGGTCCCATATGTTTGTGTACGAGACCTGCTGGGTCCACCTGAGAAGGGGAATATGGTGGGAGGAAGGAGATTCAAAGCGCACCAGCCGTTGGATTTCAATCTAATGGCTGCCAGAAGGACTGACGGAAGGGGTATCAAACTTAACTTGTTCTCGTCGTTCATGATCAAAGATGACCACCCTGAGTGAAGTTATCTGATAATCTAGGCAAAACGAACGACTGTGCAACCTACAGAAAACCGCAGTCAGACTTAAAAAACACACAAAAAAATGATACACCTACTGGATCCCCATAAGCATGTCGTGGGTCACAGATGTCCTAAGAAAAGAAACCTGGGCTGGGCAGCCACATTCCAGTTGATACCTACTCGACCTAAAAAAAGGAAACATGGTAGCCTAGTGAACTAGTACTCTTATTACATACATAAGCAAACAGATTCATAGCCACTCGAAAAAAAAGCAAACAGGTTCATGGGTTCTTAGACGAAATATTACGGATAAAATAGATAATTACGACACATAGGCTAATGCATGAAACACTCAGATGATAAAGGTGCATAAACAGACAAACTACACCATCTAGATCTTCCTGGCATGCTTGATCATGATGTTGCGGCTGTCCATGTACTCCTCGGTCACCGAAAGCAGACACGCCCTCATGTCCAAGATCCACCTGTACATGTCGTAGCATGCGTATGCGTCCTTGGCCGCGTAGATGATGTAGGCTAGATTCAGAGGTACCTCCCACGTGTTCAGGTCCTTTGTATCCACGTCTTCTTTCATGTTGGCGTAGTAGCGGTCGATGATGGCCACGGCGAGGTCAACCACGGAGTCCTCCTCTTGCCCGTTGCTGATGATCTTGTATTGCTTCTGGATGTCGATGAGCTTCTTGCACCAGATGTCCAAATCGTAAAGCACAGTGGCATTCTTCCTGCTCTCCACCATAGCGAAGGTGCAGTCGCGGTGCCGATGAAATGGGCGAATGCTCCAGAACCCCTAATGGCCCTACAGTAGTGGTAGCCTAGAACCTCGTCCCACATGCATACCTGGGCGACGGCGATCCACTGGTCCTTGTCAGGAGACGGATGGATGGGCACAAGGTCTAGTCCCACGACCTTGTGCTTCTCGTCCTGTAGGTACTGCTTGAACTTGGCAACGTAGAGCTTCATCGAGTCCGGATCGTTGGTGTACATCACATTCAACTTGGTGCTGCCATGGGTCTGAACGGCGAACTCAAAGGTGAACTCCTTGCTTGAGTCCATATCCAGCAGGCTCACCCCTCGGATCACCATTGGAGTCTCTTCTCACGCAGATTTGTTGTGGCGGTTCTCGTTTTGTGGGGATTGGGGGCAGGGGGGAAGATGAAGACGATGGGGAGATATGGACAGCGGAGGGCTCCTTATTTACACTGGGGATCGGTGTGTAGTGGGGTACTGGGGGGCGGTAGCAGCAGTTCGTTTTTCCAATCTTGGGGTGTCGCCAGTGAACATAGGGGGTAGGCGGCGGTAGCAGTTCGTTTTTCCACTCTTGGGGAACTTTCACAGAGCACATACCTTACAAGTTTTTGAAGGAGTTCAAAATGGACTAGTCAAAGAAGAAGTTCTTGCCTATGTTGCAAGGTGTGAAGTTGAGTGAGACTCAAAGCTCAACCGCGGCAGAAGAAAGAGAAAGGACGAAGGTCGTCCCCTATGCCTCAGCCATGGGCTCTATAATGTATGCCATACTGTGTACCATACCTGTTGTGTGCCTTGTCGTGTGTCTGGCAAGGGGGTACTAGAGTGATCCAGGAGTGGATCACTGGACAACGGTCAAAAATTATCCTTAAGTAACTTAAGGAAATGTTTCTCGTTTATGGAGGTAACAAAGAGTTCGTCGTAAAGGTTTACGCCGATGCAAGCTTTGACACCGATCTGGATGACCCTGAGTCTCGAACCGGATACGTAAAGTGGAGCAGTCGTTTGGAGTAGTTCCAAACCGAGCGTTGCGGCAGGATTTACATGTGAAGTGCATATTTAATGCCCTTTCAACTCCATCTGTGATTGGATCAAGGATGGAGACATTGAGATTTGCAAAGTACATATGGATCTGAATGTTGCAGACCTGTTGACTAAAACCTCTCCCTTGAGCAAAACATGATCAGCCCCAGAACTCATTGGGGGTTAGATTCATAACTATGGAAACTAGATTATTGACTCTAGTGCAAGTGGGAGACTGTTGGAAATATGCCCTAGAGGCAATAATAAATTGGTTATTATCACATTTCTTTGTTCATGATAAAGGTTTATTATTCATGCTATAATTGTATTGACCGGAAACTTAAATACATGTGTGGATACATAAACAAATACCGTGTCCCTAGTGAGCCTCTACTAGACTAGCTCGTTGATCAAAGATGGTTAAGGTTTCCTAACCATAGACATGAGTTGTCATTTGATAACGGGATCACATCATTAGGAGAATGATGTGATGGACAAGACCCAACCATAAGCTTAGCACCAGATCATTTAGTTTATTTGCTACAGCTTTCTTCATGTCAAGTATCTGTTCCTTAGACCATGAGATCGTGCAACTCCCTGACACCGAAGGAATACTTAGTGTGTAACCAAACGTCACTTTGTAACTGGGTGATCATAAAGGTGCTCTACAGGTATCTCCAAAGGTGTTTGTTGGGTTGGCACGAATCGAGACTGGGATTTGTCACTCCGTATGATGGAGAGATATCTCTGGGCCCTCTCGGTAAACAACATCGTAAAGAGCTTGCAAGCAATGTGGCTAATGGGTTAGTCACAGGATCTTGTATTACGGAACGAGTAAAGAGACTTGCCGGTCATGAGATTGAACTAGGTATGGAGATACCGATGATCGAATCTCGTGCAAGTAACATATCGCTGGACAAAGGGAATTGCATACGGGATTAACCGAATCCTTGACATCGTGGTTCAACCGATAAAAGATCTTCGTGGAATATGTAGTAACCAATATGGGCATCCAGGTTCCGCTATTGTTTATTGACCGGAGAGGTGTCTCGGTCATGTCTACATGATTCTCGAACCCGTAGGGTCCGCACGCTTAACGTTCGGTGACGCTAGAGTAGTATTGGGATATTTGATGATTGGTAACCGAATGTTGTTCGGAGTCCCGGATGAGATCCCGGACATCACGAGGAGTCTCGGAATGATCGAGAGGTAAAGATTTATATATGGGAAGTCATATTTTGGGTTCCGGAAAAAGGTGCGGTTTTTTCGGTATTGTACCGGGAAGCTTCCAGAAGGTTCCGGAGGATTCCGGAGGGGTCCCGAAGTCCACAAGTGGGTCCACCACGTCCCAAGGACTGGCATGGGCTGAGGGGAGGCGCCCTCACCTTATTGGGCTAGGCGCACCAAGTCCTCAAAAGCCCATGTGGCTAGGGAAGGGAAAAAAGGGGAGTCCTAGTAGGAATAGGATTGGACTTTGAGTCCAAGTCCTCCCCCCCTTGGCTGCACCCTAAGGCTTGGAGGGGCTGTTCCCCACGCCCCTCCACCTATATATATAGAGGAGGGGGTGCCCCAAACAACACACCAGCCCCTGGGCGCCCCTCTCTCTCCCGTTACACCACCGCCTCGTCCTGACGACGCTTAGCGAAGCGCTGTCGGTGCTCCACCACCACCATCACCACCACGCCGTCGTGTTGGTTGTGATCCCATCTACTTCTCCTCTCCCACTTGCTGGATCAAGAAGGAGGAGACGTCATCGAGCCGCACGTGTGCTAAACTCGGAGGTGCCGTCCGTTCGGCACTAGATCGGTTGGATCGTGATCGGATCGCGAAGAGTACGACTACATCAACCGCGTTATATACGCTTTCTCTTTCGGTCTACGAGGGTACGTAGACACACTCTCCTCTCTTGTTGCTATGCTTCTCCTAGATAGATCTTGGGTGTTCGTAGGAGTTTTTTTGATTTTCATGCTTCGTTACCCATCAGGGGGTAGGCGGCGGCAGCAGTTCAATTTTCTACTCTTGGGGAACTGCAATCGCCGGTGAACGTAATGGGTACAGGCGGCAGTAGTTACTACCCCCTCCTCCCTCACCCATTGCACGCCCCCTCTACCCATTCAAATGCCTCCATTAAACCGACGCGGAAGCCGAGAAACCTATTCCATCCACACGTCCGTTCACGAGAGTGTCGGCATTGGCACTGTAATAGCGAGTGTTAGTGTGGTCGCTTTACTTAAATTTTATTCTTAAAACAAGCAAAGCATTGGCTCATTCTATCAGTGCCATAAAGTCAACATGCAAAACAATTAGAATTATTATTCTCAGGACGCACACAAACAACTCATTTGATGCACTTTCAGACAGATAATACTACCAAGTTTGAACAGATTGTTAGGGTTGCTGTCCTCTGCATCATCATGCCGTGTTTGACATCTTGCAAGATTCACAACCAATCATAAGATTCAAATAATAAGTACGACAAAGATGCCTATGCATCTCAATGATTCACAGATCAGAGCCAATAGTTACTGTACAACTAAAACGTTGTGAGAATGTTAACAAATAAATAAAATCGATCGATGCTTCATGTAAGCAATTTGATTCAAGGATTTGCTGAAACATTGAAACCAGTCCCGTTTACGGCCATGCATGTCAAACATTGGTAGATGAACATTTTCTGGATAACTAGTGGCACTACCACTTCCAATATCTGCATAAGCGGGTCACCAAGAACTTGGCGAATGCTTTGACCATCCCAACATCTGTAGCTGAGTATTCCTGTTTACACAGATAATAAAAAAGCACGATTACTATAATAGTTGCACTAGTTGTAGCAACTTTATTTTCTTAATGGGAAAAAAGATTGCGATACAATAACTTTATATAAAAAAATACAACGCTAGCACAGTATGACAAAGCATGATCATGTGGATGAAGGACAGTACTGACCAGTGTGAGATGACTTTGTGAGAGCAACTTGTTCTTCAGGTCCCCGTATCTTGCCATGATGGCGATTCATTGACATCTATCAACAACTTCAGTATGGCAGTAGAAGGAGGGGCCTTGAGTCATTCCAATCTTTTTTTTGTGCAGTTCAACTAAAATTATGGCGCTCGCCATGCTGCGAGGGTGAGATGGGGCCCGTGCCACCTCGACGGTACGCCTCATGGACTCAACTAGTTCAGTGCACATGCTATGTGGTTGATGCAGTGCAAATTGACTCAATTCTCCCGGATACGCCTTCAGCAAGTTATCTACATTGGAAATGATATGATAGCTAAGACAATAGCTCTATTATAACTGTATTATTACTTCATTTTATCAGTGGCACTAGCGGTGCCAAAAACATTGCCTCAAATTATTAGTGGCATTACATTAAGATGCAAAAACAATATCATTATTGCTTTCTCATAGTAGTGCAAAAACAGTAGGACAAGATCACTAGTTGAATGCAGAGTCAAAATCAACCAAAAAGGAACATACCCGGTCGTGGGAACCATAACTACAGTCAACACCATTGTAGACGGGTTGACACCAGTCACCAACATGGATGATTCAATTCATGCGACCTTTTTGTGCAGTTAACCTAAAATGAAGCAATGGTTGCATCATGCAGCTAGCAAGATGTACTTGGTCCCATGAGCTGGCAGCTTCTCCTTCATTAGTTGCACTAAAATTGAGCAATGTCAAGGTTGGCTGTCATGCTCATGGAAGGTGCAACTATAATTTGCATATCCTTTTGTGTAGTTCCACTAAAATCAAGTGCCATTGTGGCGACAGTGATGGCTAATCTTGCAAAGGTTAATAAACTGTTGCACGAGATTACCAGCAGAGTTAGACGAAGAGGTTAGGAACTCCAATCACCCTTTGTGCAGTTCCACTAAAATCGAGAGACATTGCCCATGTGACATTTTAGTAGAACTGTACAAGACACTCTTTAAAAAAACAAAGTGTTTTATGCAGTTCACCAAAAGGTCACAATAGCAACGAGGTGAAATAGATATCCCTATCTGCACAAAAAGATAGAAAGAAAATAGTTACTGGTCAATAACAAGATATGAAACATACACGAAATGAAAAGAAGCATCTTACTTATCTTCATGGCAATCATGCAAGGACAGTAGAAATTTTAAAATGGCAGCATTGCTTCATATTACTGGAAGCATTATGATCAACAATGACATCAGTCAAATATGCCATTACATTAATGGTGGCATTGCTTCGTTTTACCAGCTACATTTGATTAACAACAGCTAAATAGTTGGTATAAGGGCATGGGACAGTGGGGACACTAGGACATTCACTAGCGTAAAGAAGCAACTTACTTATCATAATGGGAAATATAGCAGGAGAGTAGCATTTGTAAAACAGTTTAATTGCATCATATTACTGGAGGCATTAGATTAACAATAACATTGGTTAGACATGTCCTTACTTTAACAGTGCGATTGCTTCATTTTACAAGCGCCATTACATTATCAACAGCAAAATGTTGGTATAAGGGCATGCAGACAGTGGACGCATCAGCACCATGTACCTACATGGAGGCAGAATGTGGTGAGGCCGAGTTTGTTGCCCCGAGCAACAAACATCCAACCAAGATCTGGGCTGGTCCCAAATTTAGTTCTCTTTAGGCACCTTTTGCTACGTGAGGACAACAAATCTAATCTTGAACATACTCTGTTGACTTGTCCCCCAGCTACCACTTTCTTTCCTTCTTCCACCAATAATAGATCTGTTCCTTATCTAGTTTGTACTGCGTTTTCCCTTTATTTCCCTTTTGAACCAAGAGACCGATTGGGTAGCCAGTCTCTACAACTTCCCCCCCTTCTATTTCCTCTTTGAATCAAGTCCTAGATTCATGCTACACCACCCCCCCTTTCTTCCCTGTTTGAACCAAGTCCTAGATGCGACTGCATGAAGTAGCTTTACCTCTAATAATAGTAAAAATTAAGGTGGCTTTGGAACAACTGATGGAAGTAGAAAAAAGATCCACATGCAGCCACGTGGGGAGCTAGGGTAGTAGAGCAAGGCCGTTTTCGAAAGAAGTTATACCTGAGGGTCATCGGGATGTGGCTAGGAGGGCGGCCGGAGGCTGGATCTGGCCGCAATATGGCATGGAGGAAGAAGGGGTCGGAGGCCCTCCCGAGCCGGCGCTGTGTCGGAGAGAACGGCACGGGCAGCCGACCAGGATGCGTCTGCAGCTGTGGGTCTCCTCCCTAGCCGCCGACGACTGCATGAATGATGCACCTACTCCCCTACCCCGGCCGAGAGGATCCGGTCGGATCTGTGACCAGCGGTGAGCAGAGAGAGAGTGTGGCCACCGCTGTGTTGTTTAGATCTGGAGAGGGCGAGAGAGTTAAGAGAGCAACCCTAGCAAAGCAAGCGCTGAGGCTCCTGCCCATTTATATAGTGGAGTGATTTTCTTTTTCTCTCCACAACAATCGTTTCAATTTGTGTACGTGACATTAAAGAAAAGAAACTCTCTATTTAACGTGCTACAGTGAACAAAAGTCCACAGTGTCCAGGAGTACTAGTAGTATTGTTCACTTGTTTTTGGGCCTGTTTCCAGAATATATCACGGAATAGCCTCAAGTCACACCAGCCCCAAGATCAGAACAACTGGTGGACTCCCTTGATATAGATAACCAGTACATACATAATATTACACAGGGTTGAGCCAGAGTGCTCAACATTTATTACAAACTTGTCAATATATGACGTGGTGGAATATGACAGTGGTGTGGTGATATTACAACACTGATACAATAAAGTAAAGTCAAGCGTCAGTGTGAGGCTTGACTATTTTATTGGTGGAGCGGAAGCACTGCAGATGGTACACGTGGTAGACTCCAAGACCACATGATGACTGACTGGGAACACCTCTAAGCGTCAGGCACGCTAGCGCACTCTTCTTCCACAAGATCGTGTTCTTCTGGGTCTGGCCAAATTAACAAGCCAGGGAGAAGCCTGTGAGTACGTTGGAATGTACTCGCAAACATTATGAACAAAGGATATACCGAATGCATATGCTCATGATGGATTAAATTATATGCATATGCTAACCAAAATTAAAGCATGATATGATAAATATTAATACGGTGTGGATGAATAAATATATCATTATAGTAATGAACCAAGAATATAAAATGGAACATCGGGCGTTGGACCCCCCGAGGAATTCCAAGAAAAATGCCAAACGGGTGTCTAAATGCGACACCTCGAGTGGTCTTGAAAAGAAATGCCAAACGGGTGTCTAAATGCGACGCCTCGAGAGGTCTTGAAAATAAATGCCAAACGGGTGTCCAAATGCGATGCCTCGAGAGGTCTTGAAAAGAAATGAGTATCCAGGTGCACTAGCCATCCCAAGTGATACCCAGAAAAAATAGAAATGAGCATGCAGGTGGACTAGCCATCCCAAGTGATACCCAGAAAAATAGAAATGAGTATCCAGGTGGACTAGCCATCCCAAGTGATACACAGAAAAATAGAAATGAGTATCCAGGTGGACTTGCCATCCCATGTGATACCCAAGGCTGCACATAGAAGAAAAAGGGTTAGTCCACAATAATATTCATGTTAACAATAATATTCATGCTGGCATCAGTAGTGACAATAATAATCCTGCAAAAATGAATCATGGTCAATTTTAAATATTTCCTCTGAAGACCGACACCGGGACCGACACTTGACCCTTCCCAGCTAATGTCCCTAACCGTGGATATGGCTATTCGAATAGGTATAACTCTCCAGAGGGTGTACTCTTTACCCATGTGTATAGGATTTCTTTAGCCAACACCGAGACGTTGACTAGTTCCCATTACGGTCTTTGGGTTGGAAACACACCTGACCAGCACACACCATATTAACTTTCCAGATGCCAGGAATCACCCAAAGCATCATTCAAGAAAAACTCTAAGATGGGGAGACCATCGTCTCGAATAGCATGGGATCACTATTTATAACATGCGGATTACAAGGGGTGCCCCCCTCTCGGCCCAGCCGGATACACCCATGCCCCCTGACCCGATGACTGGCATTAGTCCATGGCCATGGAACCCTCATCATGGCCCCTCTATGTGGTGTGCACTCGGAAAGGAGTTAGCAACTTACTAAGCCATACTTCCCTCGCGGGAAGACAAGTGGCAGCACGAATTTTAGCTAAGGCATGACGGAACAAGACTCGATCTTGGTCGACTCAGGATGTGCTATTATTATGACTGGCATGCTTCACATGCCATAGTGACACCATCGTGTCATGATGTGACCCGTGCCCACCGGCACGACAAAGGCAGGAGGTACACCCCTGACTCCTCACAATTTCTTCCAAGTTAGAAAGATTCTTGTATGCATGAAATGCACAAAATGATATGACCATGCATGCACTTACTATCCACTACATATCCGGTGATGTTTCGAACTTATGCAAACATGCATGCAAACACTATATCCCAAGTTAAAAAATGCTTGCCTTGATCAAAGTAGGTAGAAGGTGATCCCTCGAAATTTTCGGCAAAGTTTCCCTCCTCGTTTTCTATAAAATGAAAATTCAAATTCCAATCAAAATTTTGTAACAGTACAAAAAGTTATCTTAAAATATTTTTAAATAAATACTAAAAAAACTAGAGTGAAAAAGAAATTTTTCAGAAAAAGAATCAATTGAAAATGATTTGTGGTTAAAAAGTTATAAAGGTTTTAAAACCTGGGACCTCTTTGTAAATAAAATAACTGCTACCGGGTCCCTGTTGTAAAAACAGAAAGCGCCTCGGGCAGAAATACATCTTCCAGTGCAGAAAACGTAAAGAGGCAGAGGACACTTTCGATTTATTAGAAAAAGAAGAAAAGACTGACGGGTGGGGAGATAGGCCGGAAGACAGCACATGCTTAATTCTATCAAGAGGCATGATGGGTCGTTAATGGGCCGGATTACAGGACAGGATGAAAACGGCCCAACGGGTTAATGGGCCACAAATGGACCGATTGTTACCATGGGCTGAATTTGCCCCTAACGAACCATAAGTAATCGAGGGCCGGAAATGTGCCCAAGAATTTATGGGCCCTTAGAAGGCCGAAATGGAGCATGGGCTGGAAACGGCCCAACTAAATCATGGGTCGTTAATGGTGTCAGAAGCGGGGCTCCGGGGACCTTGGTTCGAACACTGGGGGCTGGTTCGCTCCTAATGACCGGACGGTGACCATGGCGAGGCTACGGCGAGCTCGACACGATGAGAGCATGCTCACACACAGGACACGGCAGGGACACAAGAGCTACCCAGGTTTGGGCCAGCAAGCGGTGTAAAACCCTACTCCTGCTTGTGTTTGGGATTATTGTGGGTAAGAGCGTTCTCGCGTACAAGGTTGGAGAAGATGGAATCGATCCCCCTCTACGGTGGCAGCACTGCCCCTTTTATAGCCGCCTTGGTCCTCTTCCCCCGAAAATTTTGGTGGGAAGGGTAGCCACACAACGGTGGTTTGAAGGGGGAAAGGCACCCAGTCCTATCCTGACAAAAGGCGGTCTTCGCCTACAAAAGACACTATCCATGACGCGCGGGTGGGCTCAGCGATGACACCCGCCCTAGCGTGCTTCGTCATCTTGGTCTTCCTTCACCAAACGGGTAAGCTTTGGGACTTGCTTTGCGGGTGGGCAGCTGGTGCTGCCCCCTTATCACCAAAGGGGAAACCTTCCCTGACCGCACCTGCTGGTACAACCCTTGTCGCTATCTTCGTCCTGCGCGGGCGCGTCACCCACGTGGTGGGCATGTGATCGCGAGGCTAGCGCCAGGCGGCGCCCTACTCGGGTCGCTTCGGGTGGCTGCCTCGGGAGGTCGCCTTGTGAGGAGGCTTCGCGAGGCTTCCTACTGCTGCTGCCGTCCATGGTGGGTCTGCTCCCTATGGAGAAGGTACTCGTGAGGCCGGTGCCTCGCAAGGTGTCTTTCTTCGCGGCGCCCGTTGCTGGGCTGCCTATTGGGCCTTCGCCAGGCGTTGCTTCCTGGGCCTCAGGCAGGCGGCCCGTGGTACCCTGGTTCCCACTGGGCCGACAGTGGCCCCCGGGCTCGCGACGCGCACGCTTCCACCAGTTGGGAGCGCAACGGCGCGGGGCCTAAGTAGACTGTCGGGCCCAGGCAGGGGCACGTGGCACACGACGGGATGTGGGACGCCCCCACTTCCCCCAAGATGCCTGGGAAACCGCCCGCGCTGTCATAAAGCTGACCCGCGTGGGGCGCAGAGCCATCATTGCCTTCCTTCGCACTCATCGTCCTCCTTGTGTCCAACTCCTCGCATCCTCTTCCTCCTCTCGCCTCCAAACTTCCTTGCGCATCCATGGCGCCCACCGGCAAGAGAGGCAAGGCAGCGGCAGCGGCCCCGACCGTGGCGGCTCTGGAGCCGGCCCTGCGGCGATCCATCATTGCCAACCGGGAGGGGTTGGACAAGGTGATCCCGATGACCACCAGCGACCACAACGAGTGGAAGGCGACGCGGATCTGGCCGGGCTCGCGCCTGCCATGCGACCTAGAAGCGATGACTTTCCCCTTCCACGCCCACACTGTCTTCGCTGGGCTGGTACCTCCCTTCTTTGACTTCTTTTGTGCCATCCTCACGCATTACCAGATCCACGCCCTTCACCTCCAACCGAACTCCATCCTCCTCCTCTCCATCTTTGCCTTCTTCTGCGAGGCCCTCCTGGGCATGATGCCCTCTGTGGCTCTCTTTCACCACTTCTATAGCCTGCGGCTGCCCGCGGTCATCCAGCGCTCGGGGTGCGCTTCGTTCCGCAGCGTTGAAGGGACGGCGGACGGCATCATCTCATGAAGATCTCAAAGAAGGTGGAGGGCTATAGGCAACACTGGGTCGACATGGACGCGTGCCTGCACAGCCCCCTGCTGATGATCCCGACATATCCTGCCGTGAAGAGCTCCGAATGGGAGCACGCCAAGCTCAGCGACGAGAGGCTGGCGCCGCTCTAGGAAAGGATGGATGAGCTGAAGGCCGCGAAGGTCACGGGGGTGATGGTCGCCAAGGAGTTCCTGCGCCGGCGAATCGCTCCCCTCCAAAAGCGCTCCCGCCCGGTGTGGTCCATCACCGGCTCCGCAGACCTGATGAGGTTGAGCGTCGACAACCTGATGCCGGAGGTGGTTGACGAGGTCATGCACCTCCTGCTCGACGAGGATGTGGAGGCCCTGCCCATGGAAGGACTCCCCCTGTATTGCTACAAGAACAGGTATGAGCTGGTCGCGGAGATGCCGCGCTTCGACCAGTGGGGCTTGATCCCTGAGGGCCACGAGGGGCCTCGCGACAACCCGTTTGTGGTGTTGCCCGGCTCGGGAGGCCATGACGATGGCGAGGCCTCGACAAGCGCCGCGGAGGAGAGCGACGATGGGGTGGCCCTGCGAACCTGCCGCCAGCTCCTGGCAGAGCTCGGCGACGACGACGACAACGAGTGATTCGTGATCGTGCCCTCCCGGCCCATGCGCGCGGGAGGTGAGGGAAGCAACAACGCGGAGGCTGACGCGCCCCTTGCGGAGAGGGTCGGCGCCAGCGACGCGGCCGCTGTGCCTCTTGCTGAGAAGACCGCACCGACGACGAGGCCGCCGAGCCCCCCATGAAGAGGACCAGCACAAGCAGTGAGGCCACTGAGCCCCCCGCGGTGAGGACCGGCACCGACCCGGCGGAGGAGGCCCCCGGCAAGTCCCGCGCCGGGCCCTCCGGAGCAAGCTCGAGCGAGCCGCGCGGAAGCGGCAGCGGCAGCCGCCTGCTGCCGAAGCTGAAGAAGAGGAAGTGGGTTCCCAATGACGAGTAAGTCACCTTGTCTCGCTTTCTGCCTTTGAGTCTTGCTTTTTGCCTCCCGAAGTCTGGGGCTGAGTCCTTGCGGCGCGCATGGAGCCCATAAAGAAGAAGAAGAAGACAGCCCCAAGCTCAAAGGGGGCCCCGGCATCCACCGCGGGCGCCGAGCGGCAGGAGGAAGCTACCCGCTGCCCCGAGGCCGAGACGGGGCGCGCGGAGGTGGAGGAGGAGCACATGGCGCCTCCTGAGCCGCTCGTGGACCTGTCACCGCTGGCCGAGGAGAACGAACCTCGGGAGGAGGCCCCCAGAGGTGGGGGCATGCCACCTGAGGCACCCAGCACGGGAGGCGACGTGGAGATGGCGGTGGCCGAGGAGACGACTGCTCCACCAAGCTCTACCCCCGCCACGGAGACTGAGGGCGCGAAAGGGGCCACGGTGAGCCCTCGGCGCTCGCCAATGCACGAGGCTCTTGGCGCGGGCGCCCCAAGCCCGCGGGGCGTGCCGGTGCCGCAGGCTGAGGAGGAGGAGACCATGGCCAGCCCGCCGCTCCTGTCGGGAGACGCAGCTGTCGGGCCCATGGAACCCTGGGTATCCAGACCCGTCTGCCTTTGGCCCAGGGCGCAACGCCTGGCATGGGCCCAGCAGGCCATCATCACCAAGCATCTCACCAAGACCCCTCATGAGGCCTTGGCCTCCTGAGGACCCCTCCTTAGGGAGCGGCGGACAAGACTCAGCACCTTCACCAGCAGCCTCGCGAGGCCCTCTCGCGAGGCGGCCTCCAAAGGCCTCCTCCCAAAGGCGCTCGAGAGGAAGGCTGTTCGGCACGGCTGTGTAGTCTCGTGCCCATCACGTGGGTTACGTGCGCGGCCACGAGTGGTGACAGAGGCCGTGCCAGCAGGCGCGGATGAAGATGGTTTCCTCTTTTGTGTTAAGGGAGCAAGCCCAGCCGTCAACTTCCCAAAGCAACCCCAAAGGTTGCCCGATCGGTGAAGGAAGACCAAGACGACGGGCGCGCAGGGCGGAGGTCACCACCGAGCCCACCGGTGCGTCATGGATCATGCTTTTGTAGGTGAAGACCGTCTTTAGTCAGGATAGCCTGAGCGCCTGTCCCCTTTCAAAACCCGCCAAGTGTGGCAACCCTTCCTGCCTAAGTTTTGAGGGGGAAGAGGACCAAGGCGGGTATAAAGGGACAGTGATGCCATCGTAGTAAGGGATCTGGAATCCGCTTCAGTCGACTCCTTCTCCTACCTTGTATGCAAGAACGCTCTCTTGCTCTCTACAATCAAAACCAAGCAGGAGTAGGGTTTTACACTGCAAGGTGGCCTGAACCTGGGTAACCGCTGAGTCCACGGTCTCCTCCTCGCTAGTGCGCTCCCGCCGTTGCTCCATTGTAGCTTAGCCGTGGTAGGGGACGAAGAGGTGGGAACAAGCTCACCCCAGTGTTCAAACCTTTGGGTCCCCGGAGCCCCACTTCCGACAGCAGCCTCCACGAGGGGTGCGGAGATGGAGGGCGAGAGGGAGTCCGGCGCTGGGTCTTCGCGAGCCATGACATCGGAGGGCGGCACTAAGCCGCGCAGTGGCTGGGCCCTGCAGATCATGAGCGGCAGCGCCGTGCTCAAGCGCGGGGCCCTACAGGGCGCCAGGGCGGCGCTGGACACCCTCGAGACGGACCTCCATGCAGAGGAGGCGTGCCTCGCCGACGAGCACCCGCGCCTCGCGGAGGGATGGCGCCAGCTTGACGTGGCCATCAAGCTGGGACACCGGCAAGACGCCGCCACGCGGGAGAAGCGCGAGAAGGCCGCCCGAGATGCCAAAGAAATCTTCGAGAACACCATCAGGGAGGCCGACGAGGCTGACAGGCGGTGCGAGGTGGCGGAGGCTGAAGAGAAGGTGCTCCGGGAATGAGCTATCGCCAGGGGTCTGGAGCTCCAGGCACGGGAGAACGCCGCCGTAGACCGCGAGGGGGAGCTTGCCTCCCGTGAGAGCGAGCTCGCCAAGCGCGGGGAAGCCCTTGCGGCCCATGAGGCAGATGCCAAGATCCATGAGCAGGAGCTCGCGAGGACGGCTGGCGAGCAAGACATGGAGTGTGAGCGCTTGCTGATGCTGGACCGCCAGGTCGTGGCTGCCCAAACCTTCTATGACCAGCGCATGGCCAAGGCCAATGCTCAGCTGGTGGCGAAGGAGAAGAAGATCCAGGTGGACGCCGATGCGAAGACCAAGAGGGACCGCGAGGTGCTCGCCGCGGATTACACCAAGAAGCTGAAGCTTCAGGAGGACCGCTTCGCCCAGAAGCGCGGGGAGCTCCGGGCAGAGATCTCTGGCCTTAAGGAGCTGCTGAAGGAGGTGGAGGGCAGCAGGAAGCTCGCGTTGAAGGCCAAGGCCAATGCTGAGGGGGAGCTGGCCTCCCTCCAGGCGCAGGTGGGCAGCGTCTCCGACGTTATCGAGAAGGCCAAGGACGAGGCGGCTCGGGCACGGGGGCGTCAGCACGAGCGCGCCAAGATGTACCTTGCCCTCTCCAACCGTGCCCGCGGCGCCCTTGCTGCCATCTGCCAAGAGAGGCTCGGGGGGCCCCTCGAAGACAACGATGCCAGCTACTTGGACTTCTTCACCAAGCTTGTGGAGAAGCTAGAGAGCGGGGCCAAGCGGATGAATGGCATCATCGAGGACGAGTGCCGCGAGCTCCTCAGCCAGGCGGCGACAAGGGTCTTCAGCAACATCTTCCGCGCCGACGCCAACTTCGACTTCGACAGGGTGATGGCCCCTGTCCCTCCGGAGCTTCGCGACGGGCTCGGAAGGGAGGTGGAGGATCATGTGGCGGCCCTAGTCGCGAAGTTCTCCCATGGCAGCGAGAGCTCTGGTGAGGCTGGCGATGGCGAGGGCGACAGCAACGGCGACGACGGCGATGGCGGCCATGATGCCTCGTCCTCTTAGGCCTTTTCCTTTTTTTTCCTTTTTTACCCTGTATCCAAGTAGATGTAGCCCCGTGGGGGGATAAAGACATGGCCTTTATGATTAAGTAATGTACTTAACGTGTTGCCTTAATTCATGTTCCTCGTGAGGCTTCCTTGCGAGGCCTATTTTTCTCCTCTTGCTTGCGTTGGTGCTCTATGTCGTCAGGACCCAGCCCCCGAGCAAGCTACGACCGTCGCTGGTATGTTAGGACGTGTGCCTAGACAAGGCCAGAGGGTGTAGGGCTCCGCGAGGTGGCAAGGGCTCCCGAGGCGTGATGCTCAGGAAGCCCCGCTTTGACGTGCAAGCGGCTTGCGTGAAGGAGAAATCATCAGCACTTAGCGAGGTTCCGATGAGAGAAGGGTTTGAGAGGCGCCGAGAGCGGCTCGTGATGCATTTTTAGACTTAGCTTTTTCAAGGGGTGTGGCGCTTGACGTGCTGCGGCCTGCGGAGCGCACCTCGTGAGGTTCTTGCTCGTGAGGCCTCCCGCTAGCACTTGGTGGGGATGGGTGCCGTAGGCCGCCTCGCGAGGCGGTGCTTGTGAGGCTTCCTGGTGGCTTGTAGAGGCGATGAGCCGCGGTTGCCTCACGAGGCAGCGCTCACGAGGCCTTCTGTGTGCCTTGTCTCTGTGACAAACATATTTCGGCAAGTTTCACAAGTAGTGGAGCAGCGCGCACTTGCTAGTTCGCTTGTGGGCATCACGTGAGGAGACAAAGTACCAAGGACCTTGGTGAGGTGACGTGCACGGGTGAAGGCCCGTGAGCCAGAGCTCAATCACTTGGGTTTTGCGGCGCTGCTGGGACTGACCCAAGCGCAGGCACCATGTCCAGGCCCCGCTCTCGTGATACGCAGGAGGGAGATCGTGAGCGCACACAACTCCTGAAGTGAATAACTTACCAAGCGCACAGAATACTTAGGAAATAAAGTTTTACTGCTGCATAAAAATAGGTTCATTACACAACCAAAAAGGATGAGCCTGCCGTGACAGACACGGGTCAGCTTGAGGATGGTGCACCAGGCGGCGCCCTCAATACGATCGTTCTGCCATGTCTGAGCATGGGGCTTCCACTGGGTTGTGAGAGGGAGCTCTCGTGGCCCCAGCAGGTAGCGCACAAAGAGGCTCCGGAGCGTGTACAGCTCCACTTCGTTCATGCCCGTGAGGTCACGGGTAGAACTTGCGGAGGTGTTGGATGTTCCATGTGTTTTGTACCAGAACACCCTCCTTCGTCTCCAGCCATGCTGCACCAGGCCGGGAAACATGCATGACCCTAAACGGGCCTTCCCACATGGGCGAGAGCTTGTGGAGTCCTTCTCTGGAGAGGATCCTTCACAGGACAAGATCACCAGCTTCAAGCGTGCGGGGGTGGATGTTGCGGCTATGGTAGCGACACAATGCCTGATGATACCGGGCGGCGTGGATGGCGGCCCGGTGACGTGCTTCCTCGAGGAGGAGTTGATCAGCCTCCCGCGGGCCGTCCTGGTGAGCCTCGTCGAAGGCGAGGACTCGCGAGGACCTATGCTTGAGCTCATTAGGATGGACCGCTTCCTCCCGTAGACGAGGAAGAAGGGTGTTTCGCCAGTAGGCTTGGTCGCTGTCGTGCGGATCGACCATAGCACAGACTGGAGTTCATTGAGCCAGCCTTTGCCGCAGGCGTCGAGCTTTTGTTGAAGCTTCATGCCTTGAGGCCCTTGAGGACCTTAGCGTTAGCACGCTCGCCTGGCCGTTGCTTCGCGGGTGCGCCACGGGGGCATAGCAAATCTACGTGCCAAGGTTGGCGCAGTATGACTTGAAGAGGCCGATGGTGAACTGCGAGCCATTGTCAGTGATGATGCGGTTGGGGACACCAAAGCGGCTCACGAGGCCCTTGATGAACTTGATGGCCAAGCCTGCCGGGATGGTGCGGACGGGCTCCACTTCTGCCCACTTGGTGAACTTGTCGATGGCGACGTAGAGGTAGTGGTAGCCGCCAGCTGCATGAGGGAAGGGGCCCAGGATGTCCAGCCCCCAGACCGCGAAGGGCCATGAGAGGGGAATGGTCTGAACGCCTTGCGCTGGCTGGTGGATTTGCTTGGCGTGGAATTGGCAGGCTTTGCAGGATTGGACCAGCTCGGTGGCGTCCTGAAGCGCGGTGGGCCAGTAGAAGCCTTTACGGAACACCTTGCCGACGAGAGTGCGCGATGAAGAGTGGTAGCCGCAGTCTCCAGCATGTATGTCGGCAAGCAGCTCGCGCCATTGCTCCTCGGAGATGCACCGCAGCTCGACGCCATTGGGGTGCCTACGGTAGAGATCGCCATCCCTTAGGCAGTAAGCTGTGGCCTGGCGGGCCACGCGCTCGGCTTCTGAGTCCTTCTCTGGGAGGGTGCCGTCCTCCAGATAGGTCTTGAATTCGTTGGCCCAGCTATCAGCTTGTGGCTCCAGCGCGAGCAGCAGGCGAGCGCCTGAAGGCGGGCCACAGTTTGGCGCGCCTGTGGGTGGTGCGGGCGGGAGCTCCTCATGAGGCCCCATAGTGCTTGCGGCAGGTGGTGTAGCTGATGGCTTCGGGAGCCTTTCCTCGAAGACGCCAGGGCTCTGAGGCTCGCAGCAAGATGCTCACTTGGCGATGTCATCTGCCTCCTTGTTGCTGCTGCGAGGAACGTGTTGGAGCTCCATGCCAAGGAAGCGCTTCTCGAGCTTGCGGACTTCCTCCAGATAGGCGGCCATGTGCTCGTCCTTGGGCTTGTAGCTTTTGTTGGAGAAGCTGACGAGGAGCTGTGAGTCTCCCTTGATGAGGATGCGCTTGATGCTTAGAGTAGAGGCAGCCTTGAGCCCGGCGATGAGGCCCTCGTACTCCGCGATGTTGATGGAGACTTTATTGTCATGCTTGAATCAGAGTTTTACGGCGTAGTAGAGCTTGTCTCCTGTCGGCGAGGTGAGGACGACGCCAGCCCCCGTGCCCTGCCGGGAGAACGCGCCGTCGAAGTGCAAGATCCAGCCGCCAGGGGTGTCCGTCCTAGGCAGGAGGGACTCATCCTCGCAAGGCTCCTCTTGGTGTGGATCCGTCCATTCTGTCGTGAAATCCACCAAGGCTGCGCCCTTGATCGTCCTTGTGGTGAGGAATTCCAGCACAAAGGCTTGCAACTCAATGTTCCACTCGGCGACGTGGCCAGTGGCATTGGGGCTGTGCAAGACTTGCTCCAGGGGATTAGAGGTGATCACCTTGATGGGATGGCCCTGGAAATAGTGGCGCAACTTCCTAGAGGCGATGAGGAGCGCGTGGAGGAGCTTCTACTGCATGGGGTATCGCTCACGTGCATCCCGCTTCACCGTGCCGACGAAGTAGACGGGGTGCTCGACAAGGCGCATGGCTGTAGGAGTGGCAGCTTGCTCTTCAGGAAGCTCGGGAGGCAGCTCGTGAGGGGCCTCTTGAGGAGGATCCTCGGCAGGTGCCGGCACGGCCTCGGGAGGTGCTGGCGCGAGCGCGGCCTCGGGAGGCGCAGGTGCAACCTCGGGAGGTGCTGGCGCGAGCGTGGCCTCGGAAGGCGCAGGCGCAACTTTGGCAGTCGCTGGCACGGTAGGCTTCTTCTTGGCCGGAGCCGGCTCTTCTTGTTCAGCCACGAGGGCCACGCTGACCGTCTGTGGCGTGGCCACCAAGTATAAGAGTAGGGGCTCGCGAGGACGCGGAGCGACCATGACGGGAGGGCTTCTCAGATACCTCTTGAGGTCCTCGAATGCCGCATCGGCCTTAAGAGTCCACTTGAAAGGGCCCGACCTCTTCATGAGCTTGAAGAACGGCAGTGCTCCTTCGCCGAACTTGGAGATGAAGCGCCCAAGCGAGGCCATGCATCCCGCGAGGCGCTGCATTTCCCTGAGGTTCCGGGGAGGCCGCATCCGCTCGATGGCCTTAATCTTCTTGGCGTTGGCCTCAATACCGTGGTGGGAGACCAGGAAGCCAAGCAGCTTGCCAGAAGGAACTTCGAAGATGCACTTGGCGGGGTTGAGCTTGAGGTTGACCTTGCGCAGGTTGGCAAAGGTTTCTTCGAGGTCCGCGATGAGGAAGTAGGACTTGCAGCTGTTCACGACGATGTCGTCGACGTAGGCCTCCGCGTTTCTTCCCATCTGGGGTCCCAGGGCGATACGCATCAGCCTCTGGAAGGTAGCCCCCGCGCTCCTCAAGCTGAAGGGCATGCAGATGTAGCAGTATGTCCCGCAGGGGGTGATGAAGGCCATCCTCTCTTCGTCTTCTATCGCCATCTTGATCTGGTGGTAGCCTGAGAAGGCGTACAGGAAGCAAAGCAACTCGCACCCAGCAGTGGAGTCCACGATCTGGTCGATCCACGGCAGCGGGAAGGGGTCTTGGGGGCAGGCCTTGTTGAGACTGGTGAAGTCGACGCACATTTGGCTCTCACCGCCGTGCTTGGGGACGATGACAGGGTTGGCGAGCCACTCGAGGTGGCGCACCTCATGAATGACTCCTGCTTCTTGAAGTTTTTGAACTTCTTGGACGATGAACTCTTGCTTCTCGGGTGCTTGGCGCCGTGCCTTTTGCTTGATGGGGTGCGCGTTAGGGCACACCGCTAAGTGGTGCTCGATCACCTCCCTCGGCACACCGGACAAATCTGATGCTGTCCATGCGAACATATCAGCATTTGCCCGGAGGAAGGCGACGAGCGCGCCTTCCTATTTGGGATCGAGGCCATTGCCGATGGTGAAGGCGGGTCCAGAGCCACTGCCATCCACCGACACCTTCTTCGTCTCGGCGTGTGCTTGAGAGAACAACTACTTCTTCTTCACGGGTGCGGCCTCGGGAGGCTCGGCGTCATCCTCATTGGCAGGGTACGCGGTAGCGGCAGCCTTGTATGAGCGCTCGAGGGAGCGTACTGCATCCTTCTTGTCGCAGTGGATGGTGATGATGCCGCTACTGCATGGCATCTTGAGCACGTTGTAGGCATGGTGAGTCACCGCCATGAACTTGGTGAGCGCGGGGTAGAACAAGATGGCATTGTAGGGTAGGCCGATGTGCGCCACATCGAAGTCGATGAGCTCGGTGTGGTAGTTCTTGCGGGTGCCAAAGGTGACAGGGAGGTGCACTTGCCCCAGAGGCAGGGTCGAGCTGTCGGTCACACCTGAGAAGGGCCTCGCCGGCATCAGGCGATCGGAAGGCACTTGGAGCTTCTCGAAGATCTCGATGGAGATCACGTTGAGGCCTGCGCCGCCATCGACAAGCGTCTTGGTGATGGCAACGTTGTTGATCGTGGGCGTGCACAGCATGGGGACGGTGCCCACAGCCATCGTGGACTTTGGGTGGTCCGTGGAGTCGAAGGAGATCGCGTACTGTGACCACTTGAGGGGCTGAGAAGCCTCGGTCCTCGGGACGGGCCACATTCAGCTCGCGAGAGAACTGCTTGAAGTGGCGGTTGGATGAAGGATCCTGGGCCCCGCCGAGGATGCATGCTACTCTGTGAGGCTCCTAGTAGCCCCCAGCGTTCTCGCCAAGCTGGTTGCCATTGTTCCTGCCAGGCGGCGATGGCGGCAGGGCGGCGTTGGCTTGAGGGTTGGCCTACCACGGCTGGTCGCGCCTGCCATGCCGGAAGTTGTTGTTGCCGTTGTTGTTGCGATCTCCCCAGCAGTTGCTGTTGCGGCCACATCTGCGGCCAGTGCCGCGGTCGTTGCAATTGCCGTGCCCGTCCTGGCGGCCCTCATGAAGTAGCTTGAGCTCGTGGCAGCCCTTTGTGCTATGGGAGTGCATGTTGTGGTAGGCGCAGTGAGGGCGACCATCCTTCTTGGGCTTGTCACGGTCACAGCCGCGCTTGTGCTCAGGCTTAGCTGCAAGCACGGCGGAGCCCTTGCGCTTGGCGTCCTTGGTCTTGGCCTTGGCAGCGTCGGGTGCCGCGTCCGGGTCGTTGTGGGCGAAGAGGCGGCCCTCTTCAGCCTTGGCGCACCTGTCGGCGAGGTCGAACAGCTCGACCGCGGTGTCGAGCTCGTCATTGATGGTGAGCTTCTCGCGCATCCAGATGTCCGTGACGCCGAAGGAGAACGCGAAGATGATCGCGGCGTCGGAGGTGCGCGGGATCTTGTTGCGCACTTGGCTGAAGCACTGGATGTACTTGCGGAGAGTCTCATCAGGTTGCTGGCGCACGGCGCGTAGGTCGTTGAGCGTGAGAGGGCACTCGTAGGTGCCCTTGAAGTTGGCGATGAACTGTCGGCACAGCTCAGACCATGAGGAGATGGAGGCCTTGGGAAGGTTCATCAGCCATGAGCGCACGGCGTCCTTGAGGGCCATAGGGAACCGGTTCGTGATGTCCTTGTTGTCACCGCGCGTAGCCTCGATGCCCAAGGAGTAGAGCTGCAAGAACTCCATGGGGTTGGGGGTGCCGTCGCAGTGAGGCGGCAGCTCCGGCTTGAACTTCACGGGCCACACCACGCGACACAGCTCGTGAGTGAAAGCACGACAGCCCCCGCTGCTGGAGGCGACGCCGCCGGCGAGAGCGGCGCGGTTCTGACGCCCGGCCGCGGCGACCTCCTGGATGGTGCGGTCTTGGCGCTGGCGCCGCTGCTCGAGGATGACCCGTGCGTTGGGCGTGGCGTGCCAGACGATCTGGCAGCTGGCGTCGTCAGGGTCTGGCGAGGACGTGTTGCGGGACGACTCCCGCGCGCGCGCCGTGGCGCTGGCCTATGTCGTCACCGCTCGGAGGAGGTGGTGGAGGCGCGCCGTGCTCTGTCCCCGCGCCGCGCGGCGACAGAGGTGGAAGAGAACGGGAAGGCGCTGGAGTAGCCCCGGCAGTGTTGACGAGCTCAGTGATGCGCCCAAGCCAGGCATCGTAGCCGACCTCGGTTGGACGGTAGCACAGCAGCTCCTGCGCCATGAGCAGCGTGGCCTGCGGATCCGACGTGTCGCGCCGGCTGAGCAAGGACGTGTGTAACACCCCCTTGTAATGGCTACAGTGATCCATCATAATCAATGCCAAGTCATCATGTTATGCAATGCTTGATCACCTTTGATTCAAATCTAATTTCAAATTCCTTTTCAAACCAAAATTGAAATAGCAAGTGAAGTTTGAAAAGTTACAAACTTGTATGAAAAATAGTTCATGTTTTTGCAAATATTCCATAGATAATTATGGCTAAGAAAAACCACAACACTTGCTTGCTTAATTGAAAGCTACCATCCAAAAACAGTAGCAAAAACATCCCATTTAATCCATTTGCTTTTAAACAAAAATCAAATGAATTCAAATAAGTTCCAAACTTTTTGTGGTAGTCACAAATATTGCATAGTATTGATATGAAATTTTTTATATTTTACAAAACCTATTTGGTGGCTCAAGTCAACACAAAGCAGTAAAGAAAATACAAAACAGAAAGTAAGAAAAGGAAAAAGGCTAACTAGTATTGTGCACTAAGGCCTACTGCTACAGTAGCCAGCCCAAGCCCATCTAAGGCCTTCTCCTCCCTCTGTACGGAGGAGGAGACAGAGCGCGTGCGTGTCGTGCATCCATGGCGTCATGGCCATGGATGGCCTCCACGTCCTCCCCCTCGGCTTATAATTGTGCCAAACGGAAACCCTAGATCAAGCTCGTCCATTCCCCTTTGGTTCCCCCATTGTTCCCCCTCCTCTCTCGCTGGAAATCAAGATCGGTAATCTCGTGGTCACCGCTGCCTCGCCGTCACTACCGTGGCCACCGTCTTCACCAACGTGCGGGAGTACGTCCAGGAGGTTCGCCGCGCTCGGCTTTGTCCGTTCTGGGCACCAGCTCTTGCCGGGGAGCAACGTAGCCGACGCAGTCTTCGTCTGGCCGCCCCCGTCTCTCCATCACCACCGCCTCTCCGGTCCACCCCGACCTTCCCCAAGCTCTCCTGCGGCCTCCTCGTGAGTCCCTCCTCCGGATCCCCTCCTTTCCCGCTCAGTTCCGCGCCGTACGTCGCCCCCCTCGAGTCTGGCCGCCATGGCTGGGAGCCCGAGCTCCTCGCCGGGCGCCACTAGCCGAGCCCTGCGCGCACGCGCCCCCGCGTGCCTGCTGCCGAGCTGCTACTTATGCTGCTGCTCCTGCCGCTGCTTGATCTGCTGCTATTCGCCTGATGTCATGCTTGCCCGCTGCTGGGCACTGCCGCCGGCTGCTGCTGTTGCTGACCACGGCCATGGCCATGGCCGTGTGTGCGCTGTGTGCGTGCTGTGTGTGTGTGTGTGTGTGTGTGTCTGTGTGTTGTGTGTATGCGTGTGTGTGGCCGGCTAGGCCACTGCCCAGTGGGGCCGGCCTAGTTCAATTAGGCCTAAACTAATTTAGTTTAGTTTAGTTGATTGATTAGTCTAATGTATGTATGACTTGTGGCCTCCCTAGCTTAATTAACTGTTAAGATTAATCCAAAATGATAGTCTATGCCATGCGGGACCCGCCATTACTATTCACTGGTTGACCAGTCAAACATTGACTGGGTCAACTCTGCCACTGGGCCCCCACTGTCATACACATGGCTAGCCCCCTAGTAGGTGTAGAAAGTATTCTGTCTATTTATTAATTAAAAGAAATAGATAAGAGAAATTCCAGAAAATGATTAAATCTTTAGAAAATCATAGAAAATAAACCGTAAGTCAGATGAAAATAATTTATATATGAAAAACGATCAGAAAAATATGACGAATACGAATATGTCATCCATATACCTGCCACACCCCTCGATCACTACAAACATGGAACCTTCCCCTCCGGAACGCCTGTCCGATAATTGCGCAGAGTCGGGAAAATATTCTCGGATATTTTCCCGCTCCCTCTAAATTACTGAGCGATGCAGTAGAGCACATAATCATCCCCTACTGCCCTATCATGCATCTGTGTTGCATTTGTTTGCTGTGTATTTATTTGTTTCCTCCCCCTCTTCTCTCCGGTAGCCCCGAGTCTGACGTGACCCATGAGGACTGCTACACCACCGACGACCCCTCTTTCACCGCAGAGCTTCCAGGCAAGCAAAACCCCCTTGATCATTCCTGTATCGCCCATTCCTTCTCTCTCATGCTTGCATTAGATTTTGCTACTATATTTGATTGCTCCTATTCTGATGCATAGCCTGATTTTGTAACCTGCTGTTGATACCTTACCTGCTATCCTAAATGCTTAGTATAGGTTGATTAGTGATCCATCAGTGGCCCCGCACCCTTGTCCGTGTTGCCATGCTTTGTTTCCAGAAGTTTCGATCAACATGATCGATGTGCAGAGACCGACACAGTACCACACACCCCCTTAAGTTGTACGACTCTGTAGAGCTACTATCGAGTGCCAAGGGTGATACTTCCTACCTCACACCTGATGATATCTCTGTAGCGTAGCTAGTCGGTTGTGGGTTATCGAGGGTGATTCCTCTTTCACCACCTCCGATGATGCCTCTGTCGTGCAGCCCCTCAAGTGTGAACTTATCGAGGGTGATCCCTCCAAGTTCACCTTAACGGTTACATCGAGTGGGGAATCCATCGAGGGTGATTCTTCGGATTCCCCACGAGGTTATGGACACACGGGTACTTTGACCTTCACCTCAGTCCTTTGGGAAGTCGGGTTGGCCATGAGGGCACCCGCGAGAGATTATTGTGACGGAATGATAGGGCAGGTGGAGACCACCTAGGAGAGAGGTGGGCCTGGTTCCTGGTCGTTGGACCGCGGATTACCAAGTCGGTGCGACATGGTGTCGGAGGAGAGCCTTGAGCCCAGTTCGTGTCCGCGAGATACTAATAACACACTTAACGGATTTGGGTATTTGAACTGAGTTGGCCACTGGCCTATACGCACTACCACCATGTGGGATAATGGTTTAATGGGGCCCTCGGCGCCGTATGTATCAGCCAAAAGCTCTGTTAGACGTCCAGTTCAGCATTGCGGCACGGCTGATAGCAGATACCCACAGGCACAACGTGGTGAGGCTGGCCCTGCTCGCCATGACCCGGAGTGCAAAGGGTGATGGCCCCAAGACCCCTGAGCACTTAGGTTGTAGACCGGCGAGGACCTCTCTGCTGAGCCTAGGTAGGACAACGTCGTGTCGATCAGCCGAGGCCGGGCATGACCCGGAAAAGTGTGTCCGGCCAGAGTTAATCGAGCGTGTTGGGTAACAGTAGTGCACCCCTGTAGGGAATTTATCTATTCGAATAGCCGTGTCCATGGAAACAGGACGCTCAGTGTTGTATCCCGATCTACTACAACTTAAACTAGATACTTGTGATGTTTAACTAAAATGATAGCTCCGGGTTCGCTTTCTCGCAGGTAGTCGAGGAAGGATCTCTGGGCATTGCTACTATATTCTTATTAATTTATTATATGCTAATCTGCACTCTTCTAATGTTGCAAGACACTGCAAGATGCTAGTCTTCGATAGGCTAGGCCTTCCCCTCTATTCTGGCAATTCTGCAGTTTAGTCCACAGATGCAGCCCCTTTCATTTGATACCGATGCATATTTAGCATAGTTCTGATGTAAGTCTTGCGAGTACTTTAGATGAGTACTCACGGTTGCTTTGCTACCTCTTTTTCCCCATACCCGATTGTTGTGACCAGATGACGGAGCCCCGGAGCCGGAGATCCCCGATGGTGCCTACTACTACGTGGAGACCGACGACCCGGAGTAGATAAGGAGGCTCTCAGGCAGGAGGCCTGCGCCTGTTCGATCTAGTTGTTGTTGTTTTGCTTAGACTTCTTAAGGCAAGCTTGTCTAATTATGTCTGTACTCAGATACTGATGCTTCCGCTGACTCTTGCATTCGAGCTTTTGTATTCGAGCCCTCGAGGCCCCTGGCTTGTAATATAAAGCTTGTATTATTTTATTTTGTGTCTAGAGTTGTGTTGTGATATCTTCCCGTGAGTCCCTGGGCTTGATCGTGCACATTTGCGTGTAAGTTTAGTGCACGGTCGAGTCGGGGGCGTCATAAGTTGGTATCAGAGCCGACTGCCTGTAGGAAGCCCCTTTCCAACTCCTTGGCTGAAGTTGAGTCTTGTCTTTGAAAAACTATTTTACTAACTATGTTGTGTGGCTTACGGGCCCACATCGCGAATGGATGGGATTAGGATCTTTTATTCCTCTTCTTTACTCTAGGATTCTAATCACTCTTCTTTTCGGGTTAAAGATTTAACTAACTCTAACTCTAGGTTCTCGTGATCATATCCACCCGGAGATTTGAATTAAACCTTCTTCGAGTTGAGGGTCAGGTTCTGCTTCACAGTATTCACGGGCCGCAGGATCCTTTTATCGAGGGCACCCTGCGTTGTCACCTGTAGATTCCTCGCTTCAATGGTTTTCTCCGACGTTGATGTAGCCTTTGCTATGTCTCGTTGTTGTATCTCTCCACCGCGTGCTGCGTGCCACCTAGTTTGTCTAGCTGCGTGTGTCTCTGAACTCATGCAGCCCGTTCGTACCCAACTCTGTGCATGGATCTGCATGTCTTTAATGACTACTAATATGTATCTAATGCACTTCTTGTTCATTACTCATGTTACATCATGAATGACCCCATACATTTGCAGTTGTTCTTGCTAAACTGCCCCTGTTGTTTTTAGCAGGATGGCTGACGATCCTCCACCTCCACCCTATATTGCTGCAATGATGCAGCAGTTTGAGCTGAATTGTCAGTTTATGACTGGGGTAATGGCCCAGTTTCCAAACCAGAATGCTCATCAACAGCCTGCCCCAATAACACTGCAAGAATTCGTGCGCCTCAATCCGTCCATTTTCCGCAACTCCACCAATCCTATGGATGCTGATGATTGACTTCGTGACATCCTGTTTGAGATGGAGTCAGCTAATGTTGCCCCTGCCAGTTACGTCACCTTTGCGGCATTTCACCTGAAGGGTCCAGCTGCTCAATGGTGGGAAAGCCACCGGCGTATGCTGCCTGTTGGGACCGTAACCACTTGGCAGGAATTTCAGTCAGCCTTCCGTGCATGACACATTCCTCAAGGTCTGATGGACCTGAAGAAGAAGGAATTCCGCAAACTCACACAGGGCAAAATGACTGTGGATGAATATCAGAGGAAATTTCTTGATTTATCCCGCTATGCTGAAGATGACGTCTGTACTGACGCACGCAAGCAGGAGAAATTCTGTGAAGGACTACGTCCTGATATAAAGCTCGCACTTGTTGTCCATGATTGCGCAGACTTTGCGACACTTGTCAGCCAAGCTTTCTGAGCTCAAACTGGTCTGACTGAGTACCAGGAGTCGCTCAAGCGTACTTGAGATGTTGGCCCATCCTCGGGTCAGCCTGCCCAAAAATGTCAAGTCTGGATCCCGCACAATGTCTATCACGGACCTGCTCCAACACCAAGGCCATCTTATGTTGCACCTCGACTGCCTTCGCCGCCAAGACAGCCCAGAGTTCAGCCCAATGTTGTGGCCCCTCCTCGTCTGCCCGCACCGCCAAGACAACCCAGTGCTCAAAATAGACAACCCAATACTATGGCTCCTCGCCCCGCACGTGGAGTCTGTCGTAAATGTGGACTGCTAGGTCATCATTCCAGGTTTTGCACATGGAGCCAGAATGTCAGACCGACTGCTGTTGTACTTGGCCATGTCAACCATGTTAATGCCGAAGAAGCTCAGTGGGAACCGACTATCATGATGGGAACCCTCCCCGTTAATTTAGTGCCAGCCTCTGTTCTCTTTGATTCAGGAGCCTCGCATGCCTTTGTGTCCCAACAATTTGCTCGGTTGCACGGGTTAGATATGGAAAATTTGCCCACTCCTTTAGCAGTTCATTCTCCAGGATCCAAGTGGCAAACCACAATGGTAAGCCCTCATAACCAAATCGAAATTGGAGGTCTACTTTTTCCGGCTTCTCTCTTTGTGCTCGGACCATCCAACATAGATATCATTCTTGGTATGGAATGGTTGACAACTTATAATGCTTTTATGACTGTGCTGCCAAGACAGTCCAGCTCACACACCCTTCTGGCCAGGTGATCAACTACTCAGCCCAGATAATCCGGAATGCCGAGAGCCAGATATATGCTCTGAATGCATTGAATGCTTCACCTCTTGAATGAATAGAGAACATTCCAGTCGTTCGAGAATTCCAAGATGTCTTTCCAGAAGAACTTCCAGGAATACCCCCTGCTAGAGCTGTCGAATTTGTCATAGACTTGAAACCGGGCACTACTCCTATTGCCAAGCGTCCATACAAGATGCTGCCGCATGAACTCCTTGAGCTTAAGGAGAAAATAGACAAATCACTTCGCAAGGGTTTCATTCGCCCCAGTTCTTCTGCTTGGGGTGCACCTTCTCTCTTTGTTAAGAAGAAGGATGGAACGAATCGGTTGGTTCAAGATTATCGACCTATCAACCAGGCAACAATTCAGAACAAGTATTCGCTTCCTCAGATCAACGATCTGTATGATCAACTTGCTGGTTCCTCTGTATTCTCTAAACTTGACTTGAGATTGGGATACCACCAGATCCGAGTCCGCAAAGAGGACATTCCGAAGACAGCCTTCGTTACTCGCTATGGTTCTTACGAGTACATTGTCATGTCCTTTGGCTTAACCAACGCTCCAGCAACCTTCTCTCGGTTAATGAACTACATCTTCATGGATTACCTCGACAAATTCATCATGGTATATCTGGATGATATCCTTATATATTCGAAGAATGAAGAAGAACATGCCGAACATCGTCGGCTTGTACCGGAGAAGCTGCGTGAACACCAACTGCATGCCAAGTATTCCAAGTGCGAGTTCTGGTTATCTGAAGTGACATATCTCGGCCACGTGATTTCCAAAGATGGCATTGCTGTTAACCCAGAACGAGTTCAGGCTATTCTTGAATGGACTCCCCCGAAGAATGTCAAGCAAGTCAGAAGTTTTCTCGGACTCGCCAGCTATTGCTGCCGTTTTGTCGAGAACTTCTCCAAGATTGCCAAGCCTTTGACTGATTTGCTTCACAAGGGTATTAAGTTTGAGTGGACAAAAAATGTAAGGAAAGTTTTCAGACACTCAAAGACAAGCTGACATCTGCCCCAGTGCTTGCTCCTCTAGATTCTCGCAAGGACTTTGTGATTTATTGTGACGCATCCCGTCAAGGATTAGGCTATGTCCTAATGCAAGAGCGCAAGGTGATTGCTTATGGCTCTCGACAGTCGCGTCCTCATGAAGAGAACTATCCAACACATGATCTCGAACTTGCAGCAGTTATTTATGCATTGAAGTTATGGCGAGATTACCTACTCGGTAATCGTTGCGAGATCTACACGGATCATCAAAGTTTGAAGTACTTGTTCACTCAGCCATCTCTGAACCTCCATCGACAAAGATGGATGGAGGCCATTACAGACTATGACTTGGGTATTTCTTATACCCCTGGCAAGGCTAATGTAATGGCTGATGCCTTGAGCTGTAAATCCTACTGTTGTGAACTTGAGGTTCAGCTACAGCAACCACTCCTGTATGAGGAGCTTCAAAAGATGAACATCGAGATAGTACCTCAAGGATATCTAAATACCTTGGTTGTTGAGCCAGATCTCGAGCGCAACATCAAGACAAGGCAGAATTATGACTCTGAAGTCGAGAAGATTAAAAGCTATCTCTCCAAAGGAAATTCATCGTTCTTCATTGTTGATGATGATGGTGCCTTGTTCTTCAGAGGCCGCCTAGTGGTCCCCAGAAAGCAAAATCTGGACTCACGCTCGGATGTCATGAAAGCAGCACATGACACACCTTTGTCTATTCATCCGGGTAGTACCAAGATGTACCAAGACATTCGTCAGCGGTACTGGTGGCCTGATATGAAGCGAGACATTGCTCGTTATGTTGCTGAGTGTGACATTTGCCGTCGCATCAAAGCAGAACATCAAAGACCTGCTGGAACTCTGCAACCACTTGCTATTCCTGAATGGAAATGGGACAAAGTTGAAATGGACTTTATCACTAGATTTCCCAGATCACAGAAGGGTCATGATGCTATTCTTGTCGTCATTGACCGATTCTCAAAGGTTGCTCATTTTCTGCCAGTCAAGGAGACAATCACTGCTAGTCAGTTAGCAGACTTGTATGTTTCCAGAATTGTGTCACTCCACGGTGTTCCGTTGGAGATCAGTTCAGACCATGGCAGCCTCTTTACCTCAAGGTTCTGGGAAAGTTTCCAAGAAGCTATGGGAACTCATCTGTCCTTTAGCACCGCCTTTCACCCCCAGTCTCAGGGTCAAGTTGAACGAGTCAACCAAGTGCTTGAAGATATGCTTCGCGCATGTGTCATCTCCTTTGGCAAGAAATGGGAGGAATCTCTCCCGTATGCTGAATTCTCTTACAACAATAGCTATCAAGCTAGTCTGAAGATGGTGCCATTTGAAGTTCTTTATGGACGTAAGTGCCGAACTCCTCTGAATTGGTCAGAAACTGGGGAACGGCCACTCTTCGGTCCGGACATTATCCAACATGCTGAAGAGCAAGTCCGTATTGTTCGTGAACATATGAAGACTGCTCAGTCTCGTCAAAAGAGCAATTATGACTGTAAGCACAAGGTAATGGTGTATCAACCTGGTGAGCAGGCTTATCTTCCTGTCACCCCGATGAAGGGCACTGACCGCTTCGGAATCAAGGGCAAGTTAGCTCCTCGCTACATTGGCCCATTCCGTATTCTTGCAAGATGTGGAGAAGTGGCATATCAATTGGAATTGCCATCGAACCTTCCTCAGGTTCATGATGTCTTCCACGTGTCGCAACTCCGACGCTGCTTCAAGGATCCTATCCGAGCAGTGGATCATGAGATGCTTGAATTGCAACAAGACCTCTCTTATAAAGAGCATCCGGTCTGCATTCTTTATCAAGCGGAATGTCAAACCCGTCAGAAGGCAATCAAGTTCCTTAAGGTTCAGTGGTCGAATCATTCTGAAGGAGAAGCCACTTGGGAACGCGAGGATCGTCTTCATGATGAATACCCCGATCTCTTTCCTTCTACCTCTTAATTCTCGGGATGAGAATTTCTTTTAGAGGAGGAGAATTGTAACACCCCCTTGTAATGGCTACAGTGATCCATCATAATCAATGCCAAGTCATCATGTTATGCAATGCTTGATCACCTTTGATTCAAATCTCATTTCAAATTCCTTTTCAAACCAAAATTCAAATAGCAAGTGAAGTTTGAAAAGTTACAAACTTGTATGAAAAATAGTTCATGTTTTTGCAAATATTCCGTAGATAATTATGGCTAAGAAAAACCACAACACTTGCTTGCTTAATTGAAAGCTACCATCCAAAAACAGTAGCAAAAACAACCCATTTAATCCATTTGCATTTAAACAAAAATCAAACGAATTCAAATAATCTCCAAACTTTTTGTGGCAGTCACAAATATTGCATAGTATTGATATGACAAATTTCATATTTTACAAAACCTATTTGGTGGCTCAAGTCAACACAAAGTTGTAAAGAAAATACAAAACAGAAAGTAAGAAAAGGAAAAAGGCTAACTAGTACTGTGCACTAAGGCCTACTGCTACAGTAGCCAGCCCAAGCCCATCTAAGGCCTTCTCCTCCCTCTGTACAGAGGAGGAGACAGAGTGCGTGCGTGTCGTGCATCCATGGCGTCATGGCCATGGATGGCCTCCACGTCCCCCCCCTCGGCTTATAACTGTGCCAAACGGAAATCCTAGATCGAGCTCGTCCGTTCCCCTTTGGTTCCCCCATTGTTCCCCCTCCTCTCTCGCTCGAAATCGAGATAATCTCGTGGTCACCGCTGCCTCGCCGTCATTACCGCGGCCACCGTTGTCGCCAACGTGCGGGAGCACGTCCAGGAGGTTCGCCGCGCTCGGCTTCGTCCGTTCCGGGCACCAGCTCGCGCCGGGGAGCTACGTAGCCGACACAGTCTTCGTCTGGCTGCCACCGTCTCTCCATCACCACCGCCTCTCCGGTCCACCCCGACCATCCCCAAGCTCTCCTGTGGCCTCCTCGTGAGTCCCTCCTCCGGATCCTCTCCTTTCCCGCTCAGTTCCGCGCTGTACGTCACCCCCCTCGAGTTTGGCCGCCATGACTGGGAGCCCGAGCTCCTCGCCAGGCGCCACTGCCCGCCGGCCCGCACCCAGCCTTGCGTCAGTCGCGCCCCGCGCCCAGCCCACGCGCCGGCCGCGCCCTGGCCGAGCCCTGCGCGCGCGCCCCTGCGTGCCTGCTGCCGAGCTGCTGCTTATGCCGCTGCTCCTGCCGCTGCTTGATCTGCTGCTGCTGCTCGCCATGGTTGCTGCTGCTACTCGCCTGATGTCGCGCTTGCCCACTGCTGGGCACTGCCGCCGGCTGCTGCTGTTGCTGACCACGGCCATGGCCATGGCCGTGTGTGCGTTGTGTGCGTGTTGTGTGTGTGTGTGTTGTCTGTGGCTGGCTGGGCCACTGCCCAGTGGGGCCGGCCTAGTTCAATTAGGCCTAAACTAATTTAGTTTAGTTTAGTTGATTGATTAGTCTAATGTATGTATGACATGTGGCCTCCCTAGCTTAATTAACTGTTAAGATTAATCCAAAATGATAGTCTATGCCATGCGGGACCCGCCATTACTATTCACTGGTTGACTAGTCAAACGTTGACTGGGTCAACTCTGCCACTGGGCCCCCACTGTCATACACATGGCTAGCCCCCTAGTAGGTGTAGAAAGTATTCTGTCTATTTATTAATTAAAAGAAATAGATAAGAGAAATTCCAGAAAATGATTAAATCTTTAGAAAATCATAGAAAATAAACCGTAAGTCAGATGAAAATAATTTATATATGAAAAACGATTAGAAAAATATGACGAATACGAATATGTCATCCGTATACCTGCCACACCCCTCGATCACTACAAACATGGAACCTTCCCCTCCGGAACGCCTGTCCGATAATTGCCCAGAGTCGGGAAAATATTCTCGGATATTTTCCTGCTCCCTCTAAATTACTTAGCGATGCAGTAGAGCACGTAATCAACCCCTACTGCCCTGTCATGCATCTGTGTTGCATTTGTTTGCTGTGTATTTATTTGTTTCCTCCCCCTCTTCTCTCCGGTAGCCCCGAGTCTGACGTGACCCATGAGGACTGCTACACCACCGACGACCCCTCTTTCACCGCAGAGCTTCCAGGCAAGCAAAAAACCCCTTGATCATTCCTATATCGCCCATTTCTTCTCTCTCAAGCTTGCATTAGATTTTGCTACTGTATTTGATTACTCCTATTCTGATGCATAGCCTGATTTTGTAACCTGTTGTTGATACCTTACCTGCTATCCTAAATGCTTAGTATAGGTTGGTTAGTGATCCATCAATGGCCCCGCACCCTTGTCTGTGTTGCCATGCTTTGTTTCCAGAAGTTTCGATCAACATGATCGATGTGCAGAGACCGACACAGCACCACACACCCCCTTAAGTTGTACAACTCTGCAGAGCTACTATCGAGTGCCGAGGATGATACCTCCTACCTCACTCCTGATGATATCTCTGTAGCGTAGCTAGTCGGTTGTGGGTTATCGAGGGTGATTCCTCTTTCACCACCTCCGATGATGCCTCTGTCGTGCAGCCCCTCAAGTGTGAACTTATCGCGGGTGATTCCTCCAAGTTCACCTTGACGGTTACATCGAGTGGGGAATCCATCGAGGGTGATTCTTTGGATTCCCCATGAGGTTATGGACACACGGGTACTTTGACCTTCACCTTAGTCCTTTGGGAAGTCGGGTTGACCGTGAGGGCACCCGCGAGAGATTATTGTGGCGGAATGATAGGGCAGGTGGAGACCACCTAGGAGAGAGGTGGGCCTGGTCCCTGGTCGTTGGACCGCAGATTACCAAGTCGGTGCGACAGTGCGTCGGAGGTGAGCCTTGAGCCCAGTTCGTGTCCGCGAGATACTAATAACACACTTAACGGATTTGGGTATTTGATCTGAGTTGGCCACTGGCCTATACGCACTACCACCATGTGGGATAATGGTTTAATGGGGGCCTCGGTGCCGTATGTATCAACCAAAAGCTCTGTCAGACGTCCAGTTCAGCATTGCGGCACGGCTGACAGCAGATACCCATAGGCACAACATGCTGAGGCTGGCCCTGCTCGCAATGAACTGGAGTCCAAAGGGCGATGGGCCCAAGACCCCTGAGCACTTAGGATGTAGACCGGCGGGGACCTCTCTGCTAAGCCTAGGTAGGACTACGTCGTGTAGATAAGCCGAGACCGGGCATGACCCGGAAAAGTGTGTCCGGCCAGAGTTAATCGAGCGTGTTGGGTAACAGTAGTGCACCCCTGCAGGGAATTTATCTATTCGAATAGCCGTGTCCACGGGAACAGGACGCTCAGTGTTGTATCCCGATCTACTACAACTTAAACTGGATACTTGTGATGTTTAACTAAAATGGTAGCTCTGGTACAGCCCTTGTGGCTATCTTCGTCCTGCGCATGTGATCGCTAGGCCGGTGCCAGGCGGCGCCCTGCTAGGGTGGCTTCGGGAGGCTGCCTCGGGAGCTCGCCTCGCGAGGAGGCTTCGCGAGGCTTCCTACTGCTGCTGCCGTCCTTGGTGGGTCTGCTCCCTGTGGAGAAGGTCCTCGTGAGGCCGGTGCCTCACGAGGTGTCTTGCTTCGCGGCGCCCGCAGCTGGGCTGCCTATTGGGCCTTTGCCAGGCGTTGCTTCCTGGGCCTCAGGCAGGTGGCCCATGGTACCTTGGTTCCCACTGGGCCGACAAATGGGCTCAAAGCAGTTTACTATTCATGATGGACCTGATTCACCACGGGCCGTCAATGGGCCCAGAGATGCGAAAGGCCTCATATGGGCCGAAAGACTTCACGGGCCATAGATGGGCCAAAAGTGACAACGGGCTGGAATCATATGGGACGGCCCACATGACGCTACTGGGACGAATGTTGGAAGGCCATAACGGGCCGTGAGTACCTGGGACGTAGATGGGATGTATGCGAACATGCCCTTAACAAGCTTTCCATGGGCCGGCCTGCTAACTTTTGACCAAGTCAAACGGGCCGGCCTTTTTAACCTAAATGGGCCACTGTTGGGCCGTGCCGCGTGTCGACGTATCATAGGCGTCTCTCATCTAATGAATGGATGACATCTGTCGCAACACCGAGCTGACACGTGGATTCGCCGGCGAATGAGAAATTTACACATGGAAAATCTCCATTGGTCAGGGCTGCTAACGGGTTAACCCGCACCCGATAGCTTAACGGCGACCCGTTACGATGGATGCCACGTGTCGGTTACCCTTGACAAAAACACTTCCATGACGCGACATTTATCGTCATGGAAGTGGACACTTCCGTGATGATAATTTCAGTATTGTCATGGAATACTTCTACGACAGCATAGGTATGTCTATCTTGATTCTGTCATAAAATTGTCACGGATGTACATGCATGACAGAAAACGTGACCTACTGTGACAAAGACGTATCATCACAGAAGTGTTTTTTTTGTAGTGCATCGACCCGTAGGTCTGTGGTAAAATACTCACACATCATCGGAGGGGCAGCAAGGTTGATGTAGAAGCCTCCGTGATCGATTCCCCCTCCGGCAGGGTGCCGAAAAAGGCCTCCAGATGGGATCGAAGAAGAATAGAAGCTTGCGGCGGTGGAGAATTTATTTCGTGGGGCTCTTTGTTGGGTTCCCAATATTTGAGAATTTATAGAGGTGGAATTAGGTCAAAAGGAGCCACGAGGGGCCCACAAGGCATCAGGGCGCGGCCCCAGGACAAGGCATCAGGGCGCCCCCCCTGGGGCCGCACCCTGTTGCCTTGTAACTTCCTCGTGAGGCTTCTGGCCTCCTCCTAAAGCTTCTAGGGTCTCTTTTGTCCAGAAAAAATCGTCAAAACGTTTCGTAGCGTTTGGACTTCGTTTGGTACTGATTTACCGAAGAACCAAAAACAGGCAGAAAACAGCAACTGGCACTGTGCACTAGGTTAATAGGTTAGTCCCAAAAAATGATATAAAATAGCATATAATTGCATATAAAACATCCAAGATTGATACTATAATAGCATGGAACAATCAAAAAAATTATAGATACGTTGGAGATGTATCAGCATCCCCAAGCTTAATTCCTGCTCGTCCTCGAGTAGGTAAATGATAAAAATAGAATTTTTGATGTGGAATGCTACCTAATATGTCTATCATGCAATCTATTTTATGGCATAAATATTATGAAGCGATGAATTAACAATATCAACATAATAATATCCATGAACATAAGAAGCATAATCATTAAACTTTCAAGATATACGATCCTTAACGAGTGTTATCCCTGCTCACTTTCTCATATTAGCAATGGCATGACTCTATCTTCACCGCAAATATATAAATCATGAGCACCTCGGTGTTAAACTAGGCAATTGGATCGTACTTCTAACGCGCTTCAGCATTTTCAACTCCCACGTAATACATGAGCATGAGCCATGGACATAGCACCAGGTGGAATAGAATGTGGTGATAGGGATCAATAATGGTAAAAGGAGAAGAAGAAAGTCTCGCATCAACTCGGCGGATCAACGGGCTATGGAGATGCCCATCAATCGATATCAATGAGAGGAGTAGGGATTGCCATGCAACCGGTGCACTAAGAGCTATAAGTGTATGAAAGCTCAAACTGAAAACTAAGTGGGTGTGCATTCAACTTGCTTGCTCATGAAGACCCCGGGCATTTGAGGAAGCCCATCATCGAAATATACAAGCCAAGTTCTATAATGAAAAATTCCCACTAGTATATGAAAGTGACAACTCAGGAAACTCTCTATATGAAAAACATGGTGCTACTCTGAAGCACAAGTGTGGAAAAGGATAGTAACATTGCCCCTTCTCTCTTTTTCTCTCATTTTTTTGCTGGGCTCTTTTTGGCCTCTTTTTTCTGTCTGAAGCCTCATCCCGACTTGTGGGGGAATCACAGTCTCCATCATCCTTTCCTCACTCGGACAATGCTCTAATAATGATGATCATCACACTTTTATTTACTTACAACTCAATATTACAACTCGATACTAGAACAATATGACTCTATATGAATGCCTCTGGTAGTGAACCAGGATGTGCAATGATCTAGCGTAACATGTATAAAAAAATGATGAACGGTGCCTGAGCCACAAATACTATGTCAGCTATATGACCATGCAAAGCAATGTGACAATGAAGATGTGTGTCATATAGAAAGAACAGTGGAAGTTGCATGGCAATATATCTTGGAATGGCTATGGAAATGCCATAATAGGTAGGTATGGTGGCTGTTTTGAGGAAGGTAAAAGGAGGCGTATGTGTGAAAGAGCGTATCATATCACGGGGTTTGGATGCACCGGCAAAGTTTGGACCAACTCTCGAGGTGAGAAAGGGCAAGGCACGGTACCGAAGAGGCTAGCAAATTGCGGAAAGGTAGGAGTGCGTATAATCCATGGACTCACATTAGTCATAAAGAACTCACATACTTATTGTGAAAGCCTATTAGCCCTCGAAGCAAAGTACTAACCGCATGCCCCTAGGAGGGAGGTTGGTAGGAGTTAATCATCGCGCCCCCCCGATTGTAACAGCACTCAAGGATTTCATTTCAGACCTATAAATGCTCGAACTTCCTCACCATTCCACGACCAATACTTAGATGAGTAGTTATTAACAAACTTGAATACCGATATTCCTACTAACCAATGATCATGAACCTATATCATTTCAGATTACGACATCAATAAAATTAACCATACACTTCATACTTAGTGATCTACATGAAAGTTTTTATCATATCCCCCTTGAATGCCTTATCATATCAGGACCATTCTTTTAACACGTGCAAATTGCCATTACTATTTATTAGACTCCCAAAAAGATTTAAGTGAAGCATTAGAGTGAAACTATTCCTTTAAAATATAACCACCACCGTGCTCTAAAAGATATAAGTGAAGCACTAGAGCAACTGCCTAGCTCAAAAGATATAAGTGAAGCACATAGAGTATTCTAACAAATCACGATAAATGTGTGTCCCTCTCAAAAAGGCGTGTTCAAAAGATGATTGTGGCAAACTAAAAGGCAAACAAATAAAATAAAACTATGGCACAAGATGCTCCAAGTAAAACACATATCATGTGATGAATAAAAATATAGCTCCAAGTGATATACCGATAGATTGTAGACGAAAGAGGGGATGCCATCCGGGGCATCTCCAAGCTTAGACGCTTGGGTATTTATTGAATATTACCTTGGGGTGCCTTGGGAATCCCCAAGCTTAGGGTCTTGCCGCTCCTTATTCCTTCATCCATCGTGATCTCACCCAAAACTTGAAAACTTCAGCACACAAAACTCAACAGAAACCTCATGAGATCCGTTAGTATAACAAACAAATCTTAAACTTTAGGTACTGTTATAAATTGATTCATATTTAATCTTGGCATAATGCTACTGTACTCCAACTTCTCCATGACTTATACCCCCCGATAAAATCCATAGATTCATCAAAATAAGCGAACTATGCAACAAAAAACAGAATCTGTCTAAAACAGAACAATCTGTAAAGATATATTTAAAAGCTATACTTATGTAAGTCCAAAAATTCTGAAAAGTTAGGAACACGTAAACAATTCATATACCAATACTGTGTAAAATATTCAGAATTTTATCACGCTCCAGTAAAATCAAGGAAATTCTGTACTGGACTCAAAAGTTTCTGTTTTCAAACAGCATCAATTATACTATCATCCAAATCATCCTAAAGACATTACTTGGCACAAACACTAACTAAAAGATAAAAAACACAATCATAACAGAAGTTACAATTGTGTAAACACACAAAACAGAAAACAACGCAAAAATTTAAGATACATATTGGGTTGCCTCCCAACAAGCGCTATTGTTTTATGCGCCTAGCTAGGCGTAATGCATTGTTTCAAGTATTATCATCCTTAGTTTTCGCATCTTGACATGTATGTTTATCAGGAGGCTTTTCAAAAACAATGGGGAACACATCATCAATCAAGATTTTATCATAATTAAGGCAACTTTCCTCGAATCCTTGTTTGTTCCCTTCTACGATCCAACAATATTTTTGATTGATACCATTGAAGACTTGTTGGATAATATGTAAAGGAGGGACCTCCTTTTTAGTATTTTCATCAAAAGTATGATCATCGCGAAACATATATCTCATCATATAATTTTCATTATATAAAATTTCATCTATCACAGGGTGTTCATAACTCATATTATAAAAATCAAAGATCTCTCTAGCCTCTCGCACTATGTAATCAAATTAATTCATAAGGATAAGAGTAGCTATATTTTTAGCTTTAGGATTATTTATAACAGGTAACTTGTAGAACAATCTTTGCAAAGTGGGATGAGTACGTATAAATCATCTTTCAAGTTTAAGAATGAGTGCAAAAATAGCTTCGCTGTAACTATTGGTTCTATTAAGAATAGGAATGTCATTACGAACCAAAGTTCCCATACAAGTAAAGAATTCTTGGATAACACTTTTTCCTATGATATTCCCACTTCCCGTTACAAAGATTTTAGTATCCAAATTTACGGAAGTTTCCATATTCGGAGTCTTATGGTCCTCACTTTATCCTTTAGTGATAACGAATTCAGACATGGTAGCAAGCAAGAGCAAACAAGCAAACAAAATATTTTTGTGTTTTTGTAATTTTTATGAGAAGTGGGGGAGATGAAAATGAGAGGCAAATGCAAATAAAAGTAGAGCAAGTAGATGATAGTTTATGCGAAGGTACTTGATAGGTTTTGGTGATGTCACCCCGGCAACGGTGCCAGAAATTCTTCCTGCTACTTGTAAACTGCGTTGGGATTTCCCCGAAGAGGAGGGGTGATGCAGCACGATAGAGATAATTCCCTCAGTGAGAACCAAGGTATCAATCCAGTAGGAGAACCTCGTGAACAGCACCTACACACACAAAAGCAAATACTTGGACCCAACGCGGGCAAGAGGGTGGTCAATCCCCTTGAACTCGTTATTTGCAAGGATTAATTCTGATAGTGATAGATAGATAAAATAAATTGCAAAATAAAATAAAGGAAATAAAATTGCAGCAAGGTATTTTTGGATTTTATATATGATAAAAGTAGACCCGGGGGCCACAGTTTTCACTAGAGGCTTCTCTCTCGAACACATGGCATACGGTGGGTAAACAAATTACTGTTGGGCAATTGATAGAAAAGCGCATAGATATGACGATATTCAAGGCAATGATCATGTATATAGGCATCACGTCAGAGACAAGTAGACCGACTCCTTCCTGCATCTACTACTATTACTCCACCCATCGACCGCTATCCAGCATGCATCTAGGGTATTAAGTTAATAAAAACAGGGTAACACCTTAAGCAAGATGACATGATGTAGACAAAGTAAACCCAATCACTATGAATAAACCCCGTCATTTTATCCTTAATGGCAACAATACAAATACGTGTCTTGTCCCCTACTTTGTCACTGGGATATAGAACACTGCAAGATTGAACCCATTACAAAGCAAATCTCCCATTGCAAGATAAATCAATCTAGTTGGCCAAACCAAACAGATAGATCAGAGAGAAATACAAATCTATAATAATCATGCATAAAAGAATTTAGAAAAGACTCAAATATTTCTCATGAATAATCTGATCATAAACCCACAATTCATCGGATCCCAACAAACACACCACAAAAGAAGATTACATCGAATAGAACTCCAAGGAGATCGAGGAGAACATTGTATTGAAGATCAATGAGAGAGAAGAAGCCATCTAGCTACAAGCTATGGACCCGTAGGTCTGTGGTAAACTACTCACACATCATCGGAGGGGTAGCAAGGTTGACGTAGAAGCCCTCCGTGATCGATTCCCCCTCCGGCAGGGTGCCGGAAAAGGCCTCCAGATGGGATCGAAGAAGAACAGAAGCTTGCGGCAGCGGAAAAGTTATTTCGTGGGGCTCTCTGTTGGTTTCCCAATATTTGAGAATTTATAGAGGTGGAATTAGGTCAAAAGGAGCCACAAGGGGCCCACAAGGCATCAGGGCACGCCCCCCTGGGGCCGCGCCCTGTTGCCTTGTGACTTCCTCGTGAGGCTTCTGGCCTCCTCTCGAAGCTTCCAGGGTCTTTTTTGTCCAGAAAAAAAATCATCAAAAAGTTTCGTAGCGTTTGGACTCCGTTTGTACTGATTTCCTGAAAAACCAAAAAACAGGCAGAAAATAGCAACTCGCACTGGGCACTAGGTTAATAGGTTAGTCCCAAAAAATGATATAAAATAGCATATAATTGCACATAAAACATCCAAGATTTGTACTATAATAGCATGGAATAAAAAAATTATAGATATGTTGGAGACGTATCATTAAGTAGATAAGTTAATCATCGTACGTGTGTTGTATGAGTTTACGAAATGTCCGACTGTCGTACCAATGTCGGACGAGATAACTATCGCACACGCTATTCTTTGGTGAAACGTTTACAATGCGTACGACATCAGAAACAATTTATGATTGTAAAGCGTGTACGATAGGGCGACTATCACTAACATTTCGTTAGGTCGCACCGTTTGTGATATTGTCTGACATCACACACGCTTTGCAAATGGTAATTGTGTGCATGGTCGCACACGTTTTCTTTCTATGAAACGTGTCGGATCACGAGGTATATCACACACGTTGTGCTTTACAGACCGTGTATAGCGTAATGACTTGCAGAGCGTATTTTCTCCCTAATTTAATCACTACAATTCAAAATTGTACATAATTTGAATTCAAAAGTAGGCAATAACTTTATTCATATCCATCAGGTTCAACAACCAATGCATTATTCAATTCACAGGTACATAAAGAATGATGAACAAGGGTTATATACTTGTATTAAAGACGATGAAGAAAGAGGCCGAACACATTTTGGCTGAACAAGGTGAAGCGGAATGCCCATATTGTGCCCTCCTCCATGCCGAATGCACGCACGACTCTAGTCCAACCCCTTGTGATGGCCGACCGCCCATCCTTCACTGTCTTCATGAGGACTTCTAGATAGTCATTGTAGTTTGGTAGAAATACTTTAACCTTTGCATGTCCACCAATCATGTAGTTTGAGAGGTAATCTCGAGTAAACTGCTTTGGGAACCACTACAAAGGAAAAAGATTCAGACATTGTCATCTAACAACTCATTATGGGCAGTAAAAAGAAGGTTATAGAGTTCTTACTTACTATCCTGCAGTTCACTGTTGTCTTGGATAAAGTGTAAACTAATAGTTTAATCGCCATCTTTTGACCCATTTTACTAACAATGTTTATCAGTTTCCTCACTTGATGCTGGTTCATGAATATCTCATTGCCCCATACGCAAAAAGGGTCGAAGCGCGGATATTTACCAATGACATATGTACCTACAAGCACCAAATTCATATTAGAAGCTAAACAGCAATTGCACAATGATGTAGTACAACACTCCCTCCGTCCCATTATATAATATCTTATTACATCCAATATACTCACATATTGGATGAATTAACATCTTATATTATGGGGCGGAGGGAGTATATATAAGCCATGGGATGAAACTAACCTCGATGGAAAACAACAGTCATTCCCAATATTGTCCTGTAAGTACATCGAAAGGCATGTTAAGCACATCAGGCTAAACATCAACCAAATATATCCATGGTAGACAACATAATCTCCAAATGATAGTTTCAGTGTGCAGGTATAAGCACGCTAGTTAAGCAAACAAGAAGTGGAAAGGTGTGTTAACTGCAACAGGCCTAACAATTAAAAACAACCAAATATAGTCATTCAAACTGGTATTGTGCAGGTTTAAGCACACTAGTTATTGTAAAATAAAAAAGGAAAGGGGTGTTAACTACAACAGGCTTAACAACAACCAAATATAGTCATGCATAGTGGTATTGTTGAAATTGCATAGATTGTAGCTTGTGCCTAAACATCAGATTGTACAATTGAACAACATGTTGCAAAAAGACTGAAACAAACAGCGGGCGTGTTAACTACACCAGGCTAAACAGGAGCCAAATATGGCCGTTGAAACTGGTAATGATGAAATTGAACTGCACAGATCATACTTGCACATATAGAACATCACATTGTGAATAACTGAAATAAACAAGGCATACTATGAACAACCAAATATAGCAATTGAAACTGGACATATGCTAACTACAAACAACCGAACAACCACAAACCGTTAAAAGAGGCATATGCTCGCTACAACAGGCTTAACAACAACCAAATACAGTCATTCATAGTGGTATTGTTGAAATTGCATAGAACGTAGCTTGTGCTTAAACATCAAATTGTATAATTGAACATCACAATGTGAAAAAAATAGGGGGCGTATTACCTACACTAGGCTTAACAGGAAACAAATATGGTCGTTGTGGTGGTATTTATGAAATTGTACTGCACGGTCAATACTTGCACATATAGAGCATCACATTGTGAATAACTGAAATAAACAAGGCATACTACAAACAACCAAATATAGCAATTGAAACTGGACATATGCTCAGTACAAACAACCTAACAACCAAAAACTGTTAAACAAGGCATATGCTCACTACAACAGGCTTAACAGCAACCAAATATAGTCACTAATAGTGGTATTGTTGAAATTGCATAGAAGTAAGCTCGTGCTTAAACATCAAATTGTATGATTGCACATCACATTTTGAGAAAACTGAAATAAACAGGGGGCGTGTTAACTACACCAGCTTTAACAGGAACCAATTTTGACCGTTGAAACTGGTGTTGATGAAAATGAACTGCATAGTACATTCTTGCACATATAGAACATCACATTGTGAATAACTGAAATAAACAAGGCATACTATGAACAACCAAATATATCAATTAAAACTGGACATATGCTAACTACAAACAACCGAACAATCACAAACCGTTAAAAGAGGCATATGCTCGCTACAACAGGCTTAACATCAATCAGATATAGCCATTCATAGTGGTATTGTTGAAATTGCATAGAACGTAGCTTGTGCTTAAACATCAAATTGTATAGTTGAACATCACAATGTGAAAAAACAGGGGGTGTATTACCTACACGAGGCTTAACAGGAAACAAATATGGTCGTTGAAGTGGTATTGATGAAATTGTACTGCACATTCAATACTTGCACATATAGAGCATCACATTGTGAATAACTGAAATAAACAAGGCATACTACAAACAACCAAATATAGCAACCAAAACTGGACATATGCTCAGTACAAACAACCTAACAACCAAAAAATGTTAAACAATGCATATGCTCACTACAACAGGCTTAACAGCAACCGAATATAGTCACTCATAGTGGTATTGTTGAAATTGCATAGAACTAAGCTTGTGCTTAAACATCAAATTGTATGATTGCACATCACATTGTGAGAAAACTGAAATAAACATGGGGCATGTTAACTACACCAGCTTCAACAGGAACCAATTTTGGCCGTTAAAACTGGTGTTGATAAGAACTGCACAGTACATTCTTGCACATATAGAACATCACATTGTGAATAACTGAAATAAACAAGGCATACTACAAACAACCAAATATAGCAATTGAAACATAGCATGGCAAAAGCTAAGAGCATGATCATATGATGTTTCCCCCTTGGAAGAGGCACGTCAAAACAAATCATGGGTTTCCTCACTTGTCACAGATGGGCTCCTACCAATTGGAAGAGCACGGACTCTGGGTACGCACCCTGTTGTCGCAGATGGGCTCCTTCCCCTTGGAAGAGCACGGCTGCAGGGTGCCCTCCCTGATGTCGCAGATGGGCTCTTTCCCCTTGGAAGAGCCAGAGAGGGTGACCTCCTCGTGGTCGCCGTCGATGAGGTCTGACTTGGCAGTTGAGGATCCCAAGCCAGCGGCGCAGTACGTGTCCTTCAGATATGACAAAAGGGGCTCGATGGCGATGAAGGATGGAAAATTCTTGTAAGCGAGGCATAGGAGATCAGCGGTGGGGCCATGGATGAGATCAACGGTGGTTGAACCCGAGGGGTTCGGGGTGGGCCACTTAACCTGTGACATAGCCCGCGTCAAGCCGCCTCTGTCGATGACCTCGATGTCATAGCCGACATCCATTAGATGCTGGTATACGTGACACCACTGATGGAAAGCCTCCGGCGAGTCATCGTCATCAGCTTCCTCGGCGGCCACCTCGCCATCGTCTAGCGAAGAGGCCGCGATAAACCTCTTTTTGGCTATTCGCTCCTCGAGCTGCACGGGAAGCGTAGCCAGGCTTAGGTTGCGATGCTCTGGATTGGGAGAGGGGGATGGGGATGGAGATGGGGATCTATGGGAAATGGGGTGTTTCGCAGGCGTCATCTAAGAAACTTAGGGTGGCGAGGGCATGGAGATCGGTGGGTAACCTACACGGGCAGACCGACAGAGGTTAACGGTCGAGGCGAGGCGGTGGCGGTGGGCTAGCTAGAGTTTTGAGCGAGGGAGGGGTGGTGTGTGTGTGAGCGGAGATTTTGGCTAGGGTGTGTGTGTGGAGGGGGGCCAAGGTGGTGTTTGAGGAAATGCCGCGGCTAGTGAAAATTTTACTAGGTGGGAATAAAATGCCAGGGTTACTGAAAATTTGGATGAAGGGATTGAAGCGGAGCGGGAGCAACAAACATCGCACACAGCCCAAACATGATAATCGTGTGCTATCAGACAGAAAAACCCTGCAGGCGGGTAGATATTTTTGAGACTGCGAAGGGATGCAGGCGGGAGTAAAATGCCGGGGCTACTGAAAATTTGGATGAAGGGATTGAAGTGGAGCGGGAGCAACAAACATCGCACACAGCCCAAACATGATAATCGTGTGCTATCAAACAGAAAAACCCTCCAGGCGGGTAGATATTTTTGAGATTGCGAGGGAAGCCTCGTGGAGCTCAATTGACTGTGCTGATGTGACAGGGGCATGGGCGTGGCACACGAGTACTCCAAGGGAACCGTGTTTGTTGCGCCTACAATCGCAGACAGTTGTTTCATTCGACTCATCTGCTATTTATAAATTTGGCAAAAAAAACGCGGGAAAGGGTCAGAACACAAACACACCTGCATGTGGACCAAATATATATGTATGAAAAGGGTGGTTTGATGTTCAAATACCCAACGCACAACTTTGATGTGGCACCTGTCTCACAAAGCGCACAATATTGCTCGTCCGGCCCCCACTTCGTGTTGGCAGGAGGGGAATCATAGCTATGAAAGCATGCCCCCAAATAGATAGGTCTGTCATCTCACCCTACTATAACACAAAACCTATAGGAATCCATCATGGTCAAATCCTCCTCACTTACGGTCAACAAGGTGGACTGTGCGGTCCCACAAATGTGCTTGTGTGCGCGGGATGGGTGAGACCACGAACCACCTGCGGTGTGGCACCCCGGCTCAGAGGGACAGGAACGCCCCGTATTCCAGCCCAGAAATGTCTTCTGGAATACGGCACTGCTTGGCATAGAACAAATCAGCTTTTATTACAGGCGATAAAGGTACAAAGGTTTGCTATTATAACGGTTACATAGCACGGCGTCACTACACCTGCTAAAGTAGCTCTATGCTAGCAACGGACCAACTCGTAGCAGCGGAACGACGACGACGGTGGTGAACTCCACTCCACAGGGACTCTGGCTGGGACACGGCCTAGCTAGCACGAACGGGATCCACAATAAGCAATCAATCACAACATCACTTGCAAACTGGCATGATAAGCCAGGTGAGTACTTTGAATGTACTCGCAAGCTCACAACCACCAAAAGCATCAAGGCAAGATAACAACATAGCATTTACAGGTTAACTTATTACCAACTACTATGAGGTGGAAGTAAAAGTTACACAAACTGCTACGGTAAGGATAGAATCACTGATGAACCATCTCACTCTTGGCTAACTGGCCAAGCAACATATCCACTTGATCACTTCGTGATCGATACATCCTCGTAATCATCACATGATAACCTCATAATCTGCTGATCAACCTCATCATCACCAAAGCCTGCCAAACTGTTACTTGCTCACATACAACTATAAATCATAATATAAGTCATTCCGTCATTGTGAGTGTTAATCGAACGGTGTGACCTACAACGAACTGTGTCCATGACCAAGGACGCGGCTATCGATAGATTATACACTCTGCAGAGGTTAGTACACTGTACCCACACCACGGAACTCATGGCCTCGTGCTCCCATTCGGGTGGACCAACGACATTCCGACAAAACCAATCTATTGCATGACACTCTCCTGGCCACTCCCGACAAACTCCCCTTTGGGCTATGTCCTGGGTCGCCCTGATGTCAACTCGTGATATCCGCCACCTTTGTGGCCGCCACCGTCGTGGCCAAAACAAACTCGTCCCAAACGGGGACGCCCGGGTACAACACAACTTGGGCACAAGGCTTATGGCCGCCTACCGGGCCAGGGCAGCGCGAGCACATAACCTTCCCTAGTTGGAGGCACCGGTGAGAGGCATGACAACAGACCAAGTTAGGGCATCCCCATCCAGGCAAGTGTGGCTGCACTGGTGAGCTCGATTCGGTGGCACCTAACCAACGGAATGACAGAATTTATCCCCAAAATAAGTATGTGATAGAACGGTTACTCCAATGATACATATCAACCTGTGTTTCAAATCAAAGCAATATCCATCCAAAATCCAAAGTATAAGATATCCACATATTGCATATGACTACGAAATAAGCATGACTACTGCTACTAGTAATCCCGAAGTAACATATCATCCTCACTCTTCAAAATATAAGTCCTAGAGATCCAAGCATCATCATATCAGTAGCAAACTCATATATATCCAATCATAATGCCATAAATAAATCATTTCTAAATAAGGCAATATTAAGCAAATTTAATTCAGATAAACCATGCATTGCATTGCAATCATGCAAATGGAGGGTGTGGCTTGCCTTGCTCCAAAAGAGAGGGGAAAAGCTCCTGGTCTTCACCAACACACAACAAGCACTCTGAAAATATTTTGGCAAGCATTTAAGAATATACCATAAAGTAAATACTTCTGTCCAGAAATTTTAGACAAAAGAGAAAAATACCAAACTCTACTAGAAAATAGAGGAGAACAAAAGAAAAATAATGCAAAAAGAATCAGTTCATTTGGACTTGTAGTTTAGGAGTTATTCACGGTCAAAGTTGGGTCAAATCTGAATTTAAAATTGAATTTAACTGATTTTCTGGAAATCTCAGAGGGGTTGACGTCGAAGGCGTCTTTTAGGAATACGCTTTCACTTAGAAAACGTTTCAGAGGCGCCGGAGTCACTGACCAGCGGGCCCCTTCGGTCAGATTTGAAGAGAGAAAGGGGGGGCAGAGACGGCGGGCTCACCGGCGACGAAACGGCGGCGAGGAGGCTACGGCAACACTGGGAGACGGCGGGGATGGATCGAGCAGACCGAGGCGGAGCTGCTCGTACCCGTGGCTCCCCGAGAGACGGCCGGATGGCGTCGGCGTCTTCGTCTCCGGCGGCGGCAAGCCACGGGCGCCAGCGAGATCGACGTTTCCGGCGACGATAGGCTAGGGAGAGTGGCTGGGGAGGACCAGGGAAAGGAGGGGAGCTCTCAGGTGAGCTTGCTTTGGGCGGAGGAGTACTGGAGCAAGCTCGAGGAGGAGAGGGCCGAACGGTGGAGCCGTGGCCGGAGAGGGGGAAGAAGAACTTGCCGGCTCCAAGGAGAGGCTCAGGAGGTCGATTGAGAGAGGGGCATGCCTAGAGGTGAAGAGAGACGAGCTCGGGAAGAGCTTATATAGGAGGGAGGGGATGCTCGGGCTCGGGTGCCACCATGGGCGTCCGAGAGATTTTCCCGACGACGCCGGGCACGCGCGGCCCTTGAAGCGACGGGAGAGGGCAGAGATGATACGCACACGGCGCTATCGAAGAGCGGACGCAGCCGGGGCGAGCACAGGTGCAGCGGGCCCTGCGGCGCTCGGTACACCCGCGGGCGTGACGGCTGGCGCCGGCAAGGAGGCTTCTGGAGGAGAGGTGAAGGGTCCCTCGGCTACGTGGGAGGAGGAGAGGCCAGGAGGGCACCCGGGGACATGCGGGCGCGACCGGGAAGAAGGAGCCCGACGCTAACCGACATCCAGAGCGCGCTCGCTGCACGCAGAGCAAGCGCGACCGTGTGGCCACAGTGCGGTCACCGCGTGCATGGCTAGGGAGAGGGCACGTAGGCTGGACACACCATGTCTACAGCAAAGTACACCCCTCCTACAGCCTTCCTGATGAGATAGATCAATCAAAATGACTGTGGGTAGATTGGATGCATCAAGGAATAGTTACTACAGTCAACTAGAGTTAGATGTTGTGGTCAAGTTACTTGACCATAGGACCAGAGGGGATGTCTCCAGGTTTTAGGATAGGAGGGACTATATTTCTGTGAATTTTTAGGTGGATTGGACCAGGTTTGAAGATAGATGCAGTACAAATGCCCAAAACAGTGCAGAAGCTAGATCAGGAAGATGCACTCACATGGGGTGTGGACTTGAGCTGCATTTTGGGTACAGGATGATGATTTGGGACCATGGAGATACTGGGAAAATTTCATGGCATTTGGAAATACCTAGATGGTACTTCCTTCACAAAGGTCCTTTCTGCACAGAACCTTGGGAGAATTTTGTAGGACAAATGGCTAGGCAAGCTAATGTGAAATTTTGCAGGAACAAAGGATATATGGACCTTTAGGCCCTGGATTAATTTCAGAATTTTTGAAGCAATATAAAAGGTAGTTGCTTCATACCCTGAAAATTTAACCAGAACCAAAGATTGGAAGGTGTGCTCACATAGATGGTTGGACAAGGCTGAAATTTGGTGTAGGGTAATTATTTGAGCATAAGAAGGGCCTGGCAAAATTTCAACTCATTTGGATACTCCTAGCTAGTACTTCCTTTACAAAGCTTCTCTCTGGACAGAAACTTTGGGAATTTGCTAAGGAAGATTCACTAGGCAAATGGAGCTGAATTTTGTCATGTGGTAATGATTTGGGTAGGAAAGAGTGCCCAAAAATTTTGAGAGCAATCAAGAAAATATAAATAGCACTTCCTTCACAAAGTGCCAAACTGGACAGAATGGAAAAGGAATATTGCTGAATTATTTTTAACTAGGCAATGATGGGTTTGGATACATCAGGACAACATATGACCCAAAGTATTTATGAGAATAATTTGGGAATTTATGGGATGACAGAAATATAGGTTGCTTCACAACCTAGGTCAGATATGGTTATTCCTTTAATCAGAAAAGGAATATTCCTGATGAAAAGAATTTTTTGGAAAAGGGGTAGAATGGAAATGCCATGATCTTGGGAAAGATACAAGGATGAAACACATATTGGAAGAGGAAGAAATGATGACCTCCCAGGTTTCAAGTCCATAGAACTGCTCCAAAAGGAAAAACCAGAGCAAAGCCAAATAAAACCAAGAGAAAAAGAGAGGGCCAAAAATCGGGGTGTTACAAACCTACCCCCCTTACAAAAATCTCGTCCTCGAGATTTGGTTGCTCCTGGAACAAGTGTGAATATGACTTAAGGAAGCCGTTTCCAACTCAGGCGTCCTTTTTCCCTTGTGCATTGTTCCCTTAGAATTTCCTATGATCGGACATTCTGCCTCTGAGATGATTTGCTTTACTTTACTTGAATTTCTGACGAGCCTTACCTCATTCGTCCAACTCTATGCTGACTTGGATGGGTTCATGTCTGCCAGTAATATCATGAAAATAAATTCTCCTGTGAGCACGAAACTTTGTATTTCTTCCATTGATTTGTTCAAATAGAGGTGTGTCTTCCGGGTACTAACATTGCTGAGAATCATAGTTGTTCTGTTAACGAGATCCGGCAACCTGATACTGCGGCATCGGGATTTGTCTCTTCGTCCGAGCTTGCAATTGTACCATTTCGAGTCTGGCTGACGGTTGCGTTGCCTGGAAAATATTTCTCGTGTACAGTTATCCTTGTACTCAGTTCCATTAGTGAGAGCATCTGAGCTGAACAGGGTGCTCGGTTTTGTCTTACCCATGCTGTCGGCATTGTTAGCGGTGTTACAAGGCGGTGAGACATTTTATCCTGGTTGCTGTGGTCACATGCTGAAATGACTGAGGAAATCTTGCATCTGATGAGACAGACTTGGATATTTCGCACTGACCCTGCTAACCATGTGTAACCGGATGAACCGGTTATCATGACGTGAGGCCCTTGTGTAGTAGGGTGGGCTTCTGAGTACATGCCCATGCTGATTTCTATGGCCTCAATCTGACATGGATACCCGGACCCTGTCGGTCGGGCAAGAATTATCATGCTGTTGTTGTTAGACTTACTTCTTGATTACTAGTTTTTCTTTGTCTGAATCCCTTGCGGAAAGAGCCGGGCCACCTTTTTTTATCCTCGGTTCTGCTTGTGACCATAATTGTAGTTGGTGCAATCTTTCTTTATCATCCCCCGTGTCTTGCATAAAACGACTTCTCGTACCACATAGTTGGTACAGAGGGCGTTATTTGAGCTGATCAGCCAAGGCTGTAACAAAAGTCTGTGATACCACCCTTTCTGGCGCTGAGAAACTGATCTTTATAGTTGCTGTCAACACTGTTGTTTCCCGCCGGTCTGCTTCACCGTTTGATGATTCACCTGTGAGGTGTCTCTGATTTTGCTTCTTCTAACCCGAATTATGGAGTTGGTGCATCTTGGCCTTCATTTGGTTGGTTTATGTGATCAGAGTTGTATCCTTGTATAAATGACTTGCATGATCTGGGGTGCAGGCTCCCTTACACTAGAAGCTTTAGTCGAGGTAGCGTGCTAGAGAAGACTGGGTTCCGTGCTTGAGAAGCTTCTCCCCTGGTTGCTTACTGAGGAAGATTCACTACCTTAGGCCGGAAGTTGTCGCCAGGGTAGCTTGCTGTGAAAGACTAGGTATCTTGGGCTAGAAAGTGTTCATATGTTGTGCAGAGGGAACTTGGGGAGACTTACATCATAAGCTTCTTCCGGTACCGTGTGGAGGAAGGCTGAGCTCCTTACACCAGAAGATTCATACTGCGATCTGTGGACTGCATACTGTACATATATCCATAACATTTCTGATGCTGGGTGTGTATATGAAGAGAATTGCCGGGCTGTCTTTTTAGCTGAAAGTTGAACTCTGAACTCCTTCTGTCTTTCTTTCGTAGTACAACATATTTCAAATTCCACCTGTGGCTGAAATAAAATTTTATATATATAGTCACGCCTTCGGTGGAGAATATACAGCTGATCTTGTGCCTGACTTGTCCTTCTGCTAGCTTGACTATTGCTGTTGTAAAGGTTGCACCACTGAGGTAGACTTGATGCTGGTAATAAATCTAGACTATCATTCAGATTCCCGATATATTGCAGTCAACTGAGATTGCCATACTATTTAGCTGAGCTTCCAAATACTTAGATCCTCATTTCTTCTTCGGGTCCGAAGGTGATTGATGAGCAACTTTCATAAGAGGGGAAAAATAAAGTAACACCAAAGGCCCAAAAGAAGCAACAAAGAAAACAAATCAATCGAAAACGGCACATAACAGTCATACAAGCATCCATAAATAACACTGCATCCCTTACTACTCGACACACAACACAACATGCCTGCTACTACAACTGATGCAACATGAGCTATTCAGATTCTAATGTACTACGAGCAAACTAAAGCTGGGTAACTAGCAAAGCGGCTGGTGTAGGGGTGGGTGAAGCAGTTGATACTGGGGGTGCAGAAGTCGACGAAGGAGTCAATGGACGTGGGGCCACTGCAGCACCGAGCAAGTGTCTGGCCCGGGTCGCGTCTCGGACGAGCTCAGCAATCAGCATATACTCGGCCGTCATGAACCGGGACATTGCTGGGATGGCCACATCATCGTTAGGACGAGTAGAGGGGAACCTGACTCACTTGGGGTTCTCGGCTATGGTGGGGTAGTAGGAGTAAGCACGGTTTTCTTGCATCACCAGCTCTTGATGACGAAGACCCGTGATTCCTGCCAGGGCTGCGAGTTGAACTGCGCGATCCGGGGTGGCACCATATCCACCATGGAATCTGTAGGAACATCTTCCAATAGGGATTCTAGCTTCCAGAAAAACATGGGCAAAATACTCCAGTAATCTGCCTCCAAGCTGAACCTCAAACACCTGGTACCGCGGCATCTCTCCATTGGGATAGAGACTATGCCACACACCGTGGAGCAGGGACGCGAAGGTGAGCGGTGCAAGGGCTGCGTTGAACTCAATGGGAGTGGTGGCCATCTACACTCATGGAATAGATGGTCAGAAGAAAGATGGAACCTATATGCATGCCATGCAACAACCAAGTGCAGCAATCAAATGCAACAAACAACCAAGATCCTACACTACCGATTTCTAACGCACGCGTCGACTAGGGCGTCCTACAGCCAGACCTGCTCTGATACCAACAGTTGTGGCACCCCGGCTCAGAGGGACCGGAACGCCCCGTATTCCAGCCCAGAAATGTCTTCTGAAATACGGCACTGCTTGGCATAGAACAAATCAGCTTTTATTACAGGCGATAAAGGTACAAAGGTTTGCTATTACAACGGTTACATAGCACGGCGTCACTACATCTGCTAAAGTAGCCCTATGCTAGCAGCGGACCAACTCGTAGCAGCGGAATGACGACGACGGTGGTGAACTCCACTCCGCAGGGACTCTGGCTGGGACATGGCCTAGCTCGCACGAACGGGATCCACAACAAGCAATCAATCATAGCATCACCTGCAAACTGGCATGATAAGCCAGGTGAGTACTTTGAATGTACTCGCAAGCTCACAACCACCAAATGCATCAAGGCAAGACAACAACATAGCATTTACAGGTTAACTTATTACCAACTACTATGAGGTGGAAGTAAAAGTTACACAAACTGCTACGGTAAGGATAGAATCACTGATGAACCATCATCTTGGTTCGCAAGGAACCATCTCACTCTTGGCTACCTGGCCAAGCAACATATCCACTTGATCACTTTGTGATCGATACATCCTCGTAATCATCACATGATAACCTCATAATCTGCTGATCAACCTCATCATCATCAAAGCCTGCCAAACTGTTACTTGCTCACATACAACTATAAATCATAATATAAGTCATTCCGTCATTGTGAGTGTTGATCGAACGGTGTGACCTACAACGAACCGTGTCCATGACCGAGGACGCGGCTATCGATAGATTATACACTCTGCAGAGGTTAGTACACTGTACCCACACCACGGAACTCATGGCCTCATGCTCCCATTCGGGTGGACCAATGACATTCCGACAAAACCAATCTATTGCATGACACTCTCCCGGCCACTCCCGACAAACTACCTTTGGGCTATGTCCTGGGTCGCCCTGATGTCAACTCGTGACATCCCCCACCTTTGTGGCCGCCACCGTCGTGGCCAAAACAAACTCGTCCCAAACGGGGACGCCCGGGTACAACACAACTTGGGCACAAGGCTTATGGCCGCCTACCGGGCCAGGGCAGCGCGAGCACATAACCTTCCCTAGTTGGAGGCACCAGCGAGAGGCATGACAACAGACCGAGTTAGGGCCTCCCCATCCAGGCAAGTGTGGCTGCACTGGTGAGCTCGATTCGGTGGCACCTGACCAACGGAATGACGGAATTTATCCCCAAAATAAGTATGTGATAGAACGGTTACTCCAATGATACATATCAACCTGTGTTTCAAATCAAAGCAATATCCATCCAAAATCCAAAGTATAAGATATCCACATATTCCATATGACTACGAAATAAGCATGACTACTGCTACTAGTAATCCCGAAGTAACATATCATCCTCACTCTTCAAAATATAAGTCCTAGAGATCCAAGCATCATCATATCAGTAGCAAACTCACATATATCCAATCATAATGCCATAAATAAATCATTTCTAAATAAGGCAATATTAAGCAAATTTAATTCAGATAAACCATGCATTGCATTGCAATCATGCAAATGGAGGGTGTGGCTTGCCTTGCTCCAAAAGAGAGGGGAAAAGCTCCTGGTCTTCACCAACACACAACAAGCACTCTGAAAATATTTTGGCAAGCATTTAAGAATATACCATAAAGTAAATACTTCTGTCCAGAAATTCTAGACAAAAGAGAAAAATACCAAACTCTACTAGAAAATAGAGGAGAACAAAAGAAAAATAATGCAAAAAGAATCAGTTCATTTGGACTTGTAGTTTAGGAGTTATTCACGGTCAAAGTTGGGTCAAATCTGTATTTAAAATTGAATTTAACTGATTTTCTGGAAATCTCAGAGGGGCTGACGTCGAAGGCGTCTTTTAGAATTACGCTTTCACTTAGAAAACGTTTCGGAGGCGCCGGAGTCACTGACCAGCGGGCCCCTTCGGTCAGATTTGAAGAGAGAAAGGGGGGGCAGAGACGGCGGGCTCACCGGCGACGAAACGGCTGCGAGGAGGCTACGGCGACACCGGGAGACGACGGGGATGGATCGAGCGGACCGAGGCGGAGCTGCTCGTACCCGTGGCTCCCCGAGAGACGGCCGGACGGCGTCGGCGTCTTCGTCTCCGGCGGCGGCAAGCCACGGGCGCCAGCGAGATCGACGTTTCCGGCGACGATAGGCTAGGGAGAGTGGCTGGGGAGGACCAGGGAAAGGAGGGGAGCTCTCAGGTGAGCTTGGTTTGGGCGGAGGAGTACTGGAGCAAGCTCGAGAAGGAGAGGGCCGAACGGCGGAGCCGTGGCCGGATAGGGGGAAGAAGAACTTGCCGGCTCCAAGGAGTGGCTCAGGAGGTCGATTGAGAGAGGGGCATGCCTAGAGGTGAAGAGAGACAAGCTCGGGAAGAGCTTATATAGGTGGGAGGGGATGCTCGGGCTCGGGTGCCGCCATGGGCGTCCGAGAGATTCTCCCGACGAAGCCGGGCACGCGCGGCCCTTGAAGCGACGGGAGAGGGCAGAGATGATACGCACGCGGCGCTATCGACGAGCGGACGCAGCCGGGGCGAGCACAGGCGCAGTGGGCCCTGCGGCGTTCGGTACACCCGCGGGCGTGACGGCTGGCGCCGGCGAGGAGGCTTCTGGAGGAGAGACGATGGGTCCCTCGGCTACGTGGGAGGAGGAGAGGGCAGGAGGGCACCCGGGGACATGCGGGCGCGGCCGGGAAGAAGGAGCCCGACGCTAACCGACATCCAGAGCGCGCTCGCTGCACGCAGAGCACGCGCGACCATGTGGCCACAGTGCGGTCACCGCGTGCATGGCTAGGGAGAGGGCATGTAGGCTGGGCACACCATGTCTACAGCAAAGTACACCCCTCCTACAGCCTTCCTGATGAGATAGATCAATCAAAATGACTGTGGGTATATTGGATGCATCAAGGAATAGTTACTGCAGTCAACTAGAGTTAGATGTTTTGGTCAGGTTACTTGACCATAGGACCAGAGGGGATGTCTCCAGGTTTTAAGATAGGAGGGACTATATTTCTGTGAATTTGAGGTGGATTGGACCAGGTTTGAAGATAGATGCAGTACAACTGCCCAAAACAGTGTAGAAGCTAGATCAGGAAGATGCACTCACATGGGGTGTGGACTTGAGCTTCATTTTGGGTACATGATGATGATTTGGGACCTGGAGATACTGGGAAAATTTCATGGCATTTGGAAATACCTAGATGGTACTTCCTTCACAAAGGTCCTTTCTGCACATAACCTTGGGAGAATTTTGTAGGACAAATGGCTAGGCAAGCTAATGTGAAATTTTGCAGGAACAAAGGATATATGGACCTTTAGGCCCTGGATTAATTTCAGAATTTTTGAAGCAATATAAAAGGTAGTTGCTTCATACCCTGAAAATTTAACCAGAACCAAAGATTGGAAGGTGTGCTCACATAGATGGTTGGACAAGGCTGAAATTTGGTGTAGGGTAATCATTTGAGCATAAGAAGGGCTTGGCAAAATTTCAACTCATTTGGATACTCCTAGCTAGTACTTCCTTTACAAAGCTTCTCTCTGGACAGAAACTTTGGGAATTTGCTAAGGAAGATTCACTAGGCAAATGGAGCTGAATTTTGTCATGTGGTAATGATTTGGGTAGGAAAGAGTGCCCAAAATTTTTGAGAGCAATAATGAAAATATAAACAGCACTTCCTTCACAAAGTGCCAAACTGGACAGAATGGAAAAGGAATATTGCTGAATTATTTTTAACTAGGCAATGATGGGGTTGGATATATCAGGACAACATATGACCCAAAGAATTTATGAGAATAATTTGGGAATTTATGGGATGACAGAAATATAGGTTGCTTCACAACCTAGGTCAGATATGGTTATTCCTTTAATCAGAAAAGGAATATTCCTTAAGAAAAGAATTTTTTGGAAAAGGGCTAGAATGGAAATGCCATGATCTTGGGAAAGATACAAGGATGAAACACATATTGGAAGAGGAAGAAATGATGACCTCCCAGGTTTCCAGTCCATAGAACTGCTCCAAAAGGAAAAACCAGAGCAAAGCCAAATAAAACCAAGAGAAAAAGAGAGGGCCAAAAATCGGGGTGTTACATGCGGGTGGCCCAACTATATGTATGAAAAGGGTGGTGTGATATTAGAATACCCATTTCACAACTTTGATGCATGTGGCACATGCGCCTCGCAATCTGGACATCCCCGACCCCACGGAGGTTCAGGATGTACGAAGTAGTGCCCCCCCACACACACTTCGAGTCGGTGGGAGGGCATGTCACCAAGACCTACTGTAACATGGACCGAGAAGAATCCACTTTGGTAATCTCTCTCGTCGTCGGTCGAAGTGATGGACATCCGATCCATGCGGCCCCACTGATGGGCTTGCCGCCGATAACCACGCGAGGTAGTGCCCGAAGACAACCACCACCTGCATGTGGCCCAAACATATGTATGGAAGTGTTGTGTGGTGTTTGGATACCCAATGCACAACTTTGATGTGGCATCGTGCTTTGGAACCGGAAAGTCCCCACACAGAGCGAGGGTTCACGACGCGCAGTATGTCGGTCCCCCCACCTCCAGCCGCTGAGAGGGATTCATGCATACGCATACGCTCAAACTTTGGTCTGGAATCTCACCATGACCTACCGTCACACGAACCAAGAAGAATCCACCTTGGTAACCTCTCTCGTTGTCGGTCGAAGTGATGGACGTCCACGCGGGCCCACGAATGGGCTTGCCGCCGATAGCACGTGAGGGAATGTTCGAAGACAACCACCACATGCATGTGGGCTAAACATATGTATGGAAGTGTTGTCTCGTGTATGAATTAATACCCAATGCACAACTTTGATGCGGCACCTGCTGTGGAACCGGAAAGTCCCCACAAGGAGCGAGGGTTCACGATGCGCAGTATGCCGGTCCCCCGGCCCCACTTCAAGCCGGTGAGAGGGATTTATGCGTACGTACGCATGCGCTCAAACTTTGGTCTGGAATCTCACCATGACCTACCATAAAACGAACCAAGAAGAATCCACCTTGGTAGCCTCTGTCGTCGTCGGTCGAAGTGATATGATGGACGTCCACGCGGGCCCACGAATGGGCTTGCCACCGATAAACACGCGAGGGATAGTGTCCGAAGACAACCATCGCCTGCATGCATGTGTCCCAAACATATCTATGGTGGTGTTGTGTGATGTTTGAATGTACCCAATGCACAACGTTGATGTGTCACCTGCCTCACAAACCGTAAAATCCCCACATGGAGCGAGGTCCATGATGCATCGTGTGCTGCCCCCCCACTTTGATCTAGTGGGAGGGATTCATGCGTACACATGCGCTCAAACTATACTATATATGTAATCTTAGCATGACCTATACACAAGAGAAACCAAAATTTAGTCCCCTCCTATGTCAAATTAATTAACCTCTCTCGTTGTCGGTCAAAGTGATGGAACAAGCGCGCGCGTAGATGGAAGCATCCACGATAACCGCGTGAGTGAGTGCCAGAGGACAACCACCGCTTGCATGTGTGGGCCAAACATATGTATGGAGGTGTTTTGTGATGTTTGAATACCCAATGCACAACTTTGATGTGGCGCCTGCCTCAGAAACCGTAAAGTACCAACACCGAGCGAGGTTCACGACGTGTAGTATATGATGCCCCCTCTTCTGCGCGTGCTATATACTCCTACCATAACACAAACCAAAAAGAATCCTCCTTGGTCAAATTAACCTCTCTCACTGTAGGTCAAAGTGATGGACCTCGCGGGCCCACGGATGGAAGCGTCGCCGATAACCGCGGTAGATAGCTATATGACAACCACTGTCTGCATGTGGCCCAAAGAGGTGTTGTGTGATGTTTGAATACCCAATGCACAACTTTGATGTGGCACCTGCTTCGCAAACTGGAAACACCCCACACGGAGGTTCATGACGCGTAGTCCCCTCATTTCGAGCCGGTGGGATGGATTCATGCGTATGCATGCACTCAAACTTTGGTCTGGAATCTCACCATGATCTACACCGTAACACAGGCCAAGATGAATCCACCAATTTGGTCAAATGCCTCTCGTTGTCGGTCAAAGTGATAACCTGTGCGGGCTAACGAATGGGCGCATCGCTAATAACCGCACGCGGGAGTGTCCGAGGACCACCACTACATGCATGTGGCCCAAACACATGTATGAAAGGGTTGTGTAATGTTTTAAATACCCAATTCACGACTTTGATGTGGCACCTGCCTCACAAACTGGTCAATCCCACATGGAGGCTCACGACGCGTAGTGTGCCGGACCCCCACACCCACCGCACCACCACCGCCACTTCGAGGCATGTCAAACTTTTTCTGCAGTGAACATGTGACCAAAGGAGTGCCATGTTAAAATTTGAAAAAACTTCAGAGATCATTCAGATGTTTTTATACATTGATTGATTTCCTAGGGATTTTGTCGGTGTACCAAGACATGGGTGCCTTAGTAACCTGACTTGTGCACGGACGGTTGCAGCCTTCCCCACGGCAAGGGCTTGCTGGAGGATTGCTTTCTCTCAAGACTCAAGAGTTGATGAACAAGACCATGAAGAAGACCTCCAGGCAGGTCATCAAGAAGTACTAGTTTAGTACTGAAGACCAAGATTCTGGTTGCCGGCAAGCTACTTGCCGGCAAACGAAGACCCGGCAAGCTACTTGCCGGCAAGCTCCGTGCCAGCAGGCTCTTTCTGTCTCATTATCGCTCCATCTCATCATTGACCAGACAAGCACGTATTGATAGGTGTCGAGTGGGCAAGCAGTCAAACACAGTTGGTCAGGGCACGTGTGAGCATGCCACCTAAGGGTTAGCTTTAATGACACTCGTCCCTGGGTCGTGTCGAGATAACAGAAGGACAGCTGGATAGGTGGTACAGAACCTTTTGCCAAAGCATCGCCTCCCCAGCGTAGCACCTAACGGGGCATTTAATGTGTTTGTCCTACCCCGTTAGAGATAGACTTGATGACAGTGCAATCACTATTTATACCCTGTAATGACCATATTAGCCACTGTGGTAATCCCTTGGCCTATAAAAGGAGGCCCACGGCTACGGTTAGAACGGTCGACACTTAGTTCAATTACGCATAGTAGCTGCACTTCCCGCGCACCTTGCCAGCAAGCTGCGCTCCTTGTAACTTGAGTTCATCCACAATCAAACCACCAAAGCAGGATTAGGGTTTTACGCTCATAGCGGTCCGCGATCCCGGATAAATTGTTGCGTGTTCTTGCATCTACCAATCCTGCTCTTCGTAGCGCGCCGATCCCCGTAGCCGAACCATAAAGGGGCCCTCTCGGTCCCATAGATCGTCGTTCTCCACGACATCTTTGGCGCGCCAGGCAGGGGGATCGTGTGTTTCGAATCAGTGTTGGTAGTGTGAGTACCAGCCCCATCACCTTCATCGATGGCGCCCAAGAAGAAGGCTGGAGCCACGACGACTCCTTCCATCTCCAAGCTACCCTCACAGGCATCCACATGCGGTGCAGGCAGCGCGACCGGTGCGGGTGGTACTACTGGGAAGGGTGGAGTAGGTGGCGCTAGCGGCGGAGGCAGTCAGCTTCCTCCCCGCGCTGGTGAGCGTAGCCACCACACCGGAGATGGCGTAGATGGCCAACTCCCATGACGTTCTAGTGAGCACAGTCACCGTAGCAATATGGTTCGAACCGGTGCACGGGTGGACCCAGTCACCGTGACGTCCAAGGATGGAGCGGCAACGTCCAACAACGCTGCGGTGGGACATGTACCACGACCATCGCAAGATGGGCGTGACACGCTCCCCCATAGTGCTGGTGACCCTGGACGACGTCAAGCCGGCCCTGAGCATCATCCCCATGATGTTCAGGCACCACCACCACCATGCCAACCCGTTGGTGAGCATGCGCCCTGATAGCAGGTACGTGGCGGAGTTCCTTCTGGCTCTGTCAGGAGTCGAACGCCGTCTCGTTCTATGCTTCCCGCCATGCCAACCATGGCGGCAGAGGCCATGGCGCGGGTTCAAATGCTTTTGAACTTCCCGCTAGCTCCTGACAAGATGGACGAATGGAGAGCCACCATTCAAAGTCTCATCAGTTTTGCCGATCCGAGCAAAACACAGGAGGTGGGACCCTCACGGCGACCACCCACAGCACCGGCATGACGAATTGGCTGCCGTGTCGGAGACGCTGCGCCAACGGTGCAGTCACCTCCATGTCAACAACCACTACGGCGGCAAGCTCGCCGATCGGACGACCAGGACGTGGTGTCCATGGCCTCATCGGATCCGCACGGTCGCCAAGATCAGCGCCAAGTGCTCCGGGAGTGACGCCTCGAGGACACCCGTATGACGATCGAGTGGTGCCGGGAGGCACGCGGTCTATTAGACGACCGTGCCAGGCCGGCAGCGGACGTGCCTATGCCAGGGTACCCTGGGTGCTTACCTTACGAGGTAGGCTGCCCAGTGTTTACTCATGAGTTGCGACAGGTTTGCTGGCCATCCACCCGTGCTTTCAAGCCACATCTACCCGATAAGTACAACGGCACGCTCAGTTCGGTGGAGTTCCTTGGCATCTACACCATCGTGGTGCAGGCTGCCGGGGGGCGGGATGAGAAGATACTGACCAACTACTTCCCGTTGGCGGTTAAGCCCAATGTCAGGTCGTGGTTGATGAACTTGCCTTGGGGCTCCATTTCTTCTTGGTCGGATTTATGGCATCATTTCGTTGGTGCCTACCAGGGTGGCCAGAAGCTCCCTGGCCAGGCCAGTGATCTGCATGTGATACCCCAGAGAGATGGTGAACCCCTCCGCAAGTACATCCAAAGGTTCAGTCGTGTGCACCACAACATTCCTGATGTTCATCCCACAGCTGTCGTTGCCGCACTCCACACAAATGTGCGCAATCGTAGAATGCGGTCTGAATTAACATCGAGAAGGTCGGAACCATCAATGAGCTATATGCCTTGGCGGACAAGTGTGCACGTGCTGAAGAGGGGAGGCGACTTCCCAGGGAAGATGCTGGTGCAGAAGTCAATTCTGATGACGACAACGCATCAACCCCACAGAAAAAGGGCCGGAAGCGCAACAGGAAGTGCAAAGGCAAGTCAGTGATGGCCGTCGAAGGCTCCAGTGATGCCAACGCCGCCAAGAAGCCCAAGGCTGAGAGCCCCGGCAAGGAGGTGCCGGATGCACTGACTGTCGGGAGGCCGCGGTGTGGCACCCCGATAGAGGGCCAACGCACGCCAGCCCCAGGATAAGACCTGGCACACGTCTGAGACATGATACAGCAATTCCAGGCAGAAAAATGGCTTTATTATATTAAATGGAGTATTACAACATTGTTGCTTACAACAATATTACATGGCTCCAAGGCTAACTAAATGGCAGTGGAGGTCTTGGTTCAGCGGCCACGACGTCTCTGGCTGGGCTCCACAACTCACAGGACTGGCTGGGTTACGATCTAGCACGACGGATCTTCTCCTGCAACTGGCCACGTGCAAGGCCAGGTGAGTACTTTGAATGTACTCGCAAGACAACCAAATACATAGCATCCAAACAAGCAGATGACAAAGCAAGCCCTATGCTCATACAAGAACTTATTCTAAACATGGCCTGGAATTAACAGGAAAACATGGATCAAGCATGGCATAACATGGATCAGACATATCAATTACATATCATGGCATGGCATGGCTACTTCTACGAAACATGGTATCCAAAATCAAACTGGAACCTACACTACACTTACCTCCTATGAAGCATTAAAGTAATATGTTGTGACATCACTCAGCTTTACTGCCCCTCTGGGCTAACTCATGACTCACCGAGACCTCATCTCATGATCATGTCAGCACAACATGGTGACTACTCACAATTATCCCGTAGTCCAAGTTACCACATTTACTTACTAGCACATTCTTTAACAAGTTTATAATAACCGATTTGTCCTCCAGATCGACCAAGACCAAATAGTGTGACCTAGTACGAACTGTGTCCAATACCGTGGACTCGACTATTCGAATAGATTCATACACTCTGCAGAGGTTGTGCACTTTAGCCACACTATGGAGCTCCTGGCCTCGTACTCCCATTCGGGTGGGCCGGTGCTGCTCCAACAGAACTTGTCTAACCCGTGACCCTTCTATCGTACCACCGACAATCATTCCCTGTCCGAGTCATGTCCTGGGTGGCCCCTGTGTCACTCCTGACACCTGCCACTGTCGTGGCCAAACTAAACTGTCCCAAACGGGGACTCCCGGGCTAAACAAACAACTAGGCTCACAAGGTTATCGCCGCCTACCTGATCAGGGAAGCACGCGCGCATAACGTTCCCTCTTTAGTGGTACTGATAAGAGAGCACAAAGTTAGACCAAGTCAGGGTCGTCCCATAACGGCAAATGTGGCTGCACGGGTAAGCTCGGTTCGGTGGCACTATGACTCGATCCCATCGATGACGGAGGGGGTTTAGTTTACAAGTTCAATTTAACACTTCCATCATCGTACCATGACATCAATATTTGTAAGCAGGAACAATCATGTAACAACAGTATAGCAAACTCATAACAGTATTGACAGTCATGGCATGAGATCAAATCATAGCATTAACATGTTATTAGTATTAAAAATATGTGGAGCATCGATGTCGGCCGAAGCTCCGAGAGGCGATGCCGTGGCAGCGCTCGAGTGGAGCATCGATGTCGGCAGAGGTGGCCACAAGCTATGGGACGAGGGGGAGAGGGCTCCAAAAGGCACACGTGTGCGGTGGGCAGCTCGCCGGCGCTCCTGGACAAGCCGTGGCTTGCTGGAGACGAGTCCCGAAGGGTCCCTAGCTCCAGTGCGCCAGTTTGGCGCTCTCCGCACGTGGTCACCGCACGGCCATGGCGTTGCCACGCCGCACTCCATGCCAAACCTTGTCTAGGGCGTTCTCCATTCTTTACTGAGTTGACCTATGCATCTGGATGGCACGGGAGAGCTCTGGTGTGACCGCACCTAAGTCAAATAGTTTCTAGCAGCAAACTGTTGATAGGTGGTATGGCCACCACATTTCTCCTCTTGGCATGATCTTGGGCTGGGGTTAGTCATCTACTAAGGTAGTCATCCTGGCAAAATTTCAGCACAAATGGACAACTCTAGATAGTACTTCCTTTGTAACCTTGCTCACTGACCAGAAATGTAAATGATATGTTGGGGAGAAATGGCTAAATGGATTTGGCTGATTTTTGGTGGAGAGTAGTGATGATATAGTCATGAGAGATTGCTGGAAAAATTTCAGCTCAATTTGATCAACTATGAAGGTACTTCCTTCACAGAGATGCAATCTGGACAGAAACTTAGATAATTTACTGAGGAAAATTGGTTAGATGAAATGGGCTGGTTTTTGGTATCCATAGGTGATTTATCAATGTTAACCACCCTGAAAATTTTCATCCCAAAAAGATCAAGGGAACAAGCACTTCCTTTGCAAACTAGAAATCTGGACAGAATTTGCAAATGGATGTTGTGCTCAAAATTTGATTTGTGGAACTTGAGATTTTGATGGAAATGGTGAATATATGGGTAGGATAAGCTCCACAAATTATTTGGGATTTTTCCTAGCTACCAAAATGGTAGTTCCTTTGGAAAGCCCTCAATTTGGAATATTGGCTTTAAATAGGAAAATGCAATTTTCCTTATTTAATTGTGGCCAATATTTTTATGAGAGCTCAATATGATCAGAAAGAATATCTCCACAAGTTTTCATGAACTTTGGAGATGGATAGATATTTTCCCGGATTTAATTCCTTCTTAGGGCAAAAAAGGAATTAATTCTAGATGAAAAATATTGCATCTGACTTGGCAATATTTTTGCACATCTAGGGTTTATGAGTGAAGGAGGATCTCTAGAAATTTTTGGAGGATTAACAGAGCAAGAAAAATGAGGGTTCCTTTGTAATCACAAAGGCATGATTTCCAGTTCAATATTTTGGAACTAGGGTTTGAATGGAGTTCGGTGTTTACTAACAGGAACTTGGCTAGCACACAAGCATGGGAAAGGTATTGAGAGGTTGAGGATTGTCTGGATTCACCTGGTCACTTACCAGATTCCAGAGGAAAAATTTGGGAGAGGAAAGCTAGGAAGGAATAACAGCACAAAAATCGATAACCCAATTTTTGGGGTGTTACAAACCTTCCCCCCTTAAGAGAATCTCGTCCTCAAGATTCCTAGGGTTAGCTCAAAACAAATACTACTCTTCCTAGAAAACCTCTGGGTCGGGTTTGATCCCATTGGTTGGAAACAAACGAGTTGGGGTACCAAAAATTGGTACACCCAGATCGAGATACGGATATCGCGGGATCTACTCCACAGGTAGGGGTCGCTGGGTTTCTCTCATAGTCCTGACATTTTTAGAAAAAGCAAAAATTTCATTTTTCAAAAAAATGCTAGGGCACCACAATGAATAGTGGCCTCTCTCGCTGGCAGGTGGGTCCAGGGCCCACTGGCAGCCTCCTTCTTCTTTCTCCGGCCAACGGCTCTCTCGCTCCCGCGCTGTTCCGCGTGCGGCCGGGCATAGCTCGCGCCTAGCTCCTAGGGCATAAAGCACCCCACGACGATAGTGCGCGGCGTGCATGAGGCCGACGCAGAGAGCACTCCCATCGCGAGCCAGCGCCGGTTGGCATTGCTCGCGGATTCGCCTCCTGGACGCCGGTGATCGAGCGATGCGCGGTTCTCCTGGACCTCGCTCACCGTACACCGGGCTCGGGCTATAAAAGACGACGGCAACGCGGCTCTGCCCAATACACACCATGCCTCTCTTCCATCTCTTCGGTTTGGACGAGCTCGAGCCAAGATCCTTCGGCGATGCCGTGTTCCTGGTGGGGCTACTGTGGTTCATCGCTCTGCCTGCTGCAGCTCATCCTGCTGGAGCGGGCTTTCAATGACGAGGGTCTTGTCATGGTGGGTCGAGGCGAGGACGATGCTGGCAGGGTGGCTGGTGATCAGCCACGCTAGTTCCTTCGCCGTCTCAGGCGGGCGGAATAAGCGCGTGCTGCGGTGGGGTGGCGGCCTGTGCAGCGTTACTCAAGACGGCGACAGAGGCGCCACTGGGTCTGTGGCTAGTGGGGTGTGGTCAACGGAGCTCTACCAATGCAGAGGCTATGCTGCTGGTAGCTCCTTGTCGAACGACATCCGCAACGAGTGGGTGTTGGAGTAGAATCGGGGTTTAGATCTTGGACTGGTGGAGTTGTAACGGTTTTTGCTGCAATAAAATTTCTCAGAATTTCTCCAAGATTGCAGCTGGGTTCTGGGAGAAAGATTTTGGGACCGGGGAATTTTTGGGAAGAACTGGCTCCCCAGATTTCTGGGTTTGGGAGGCTGGAAAACGGAGAAAGCATGAATGGATATGGGTATGTGGCTTTGCATACTACCCGAGTACTACTGCGACAGTACTCAGGGGAATGAACTTGGCGTGCAGACATTGCTCACACGATACACATGCAATCTATTCAAACCAGTATGCAGGCAAATGCAGAATGCATATAGAAGCAAAATACATGCAAGGGAAAAAGAACACATCCAGCAGATTATACTAAGGTGTTTTAATGCTAGTGGGTGTATGTACTCCTGGTATACATATACCTACACCAGCTCGCATTGCATTAGGGACTCCGGGCGAGTTCATTTTTATTAGGTGTAAGTGCTCTACTGACTAAAATCTTGTTAAGAAACCATTGCCGGCTCTGTTAGGCATTTCTGCTTAACAGAGAGGCAATGAACCATATCCACAGAGCAAATAGGCATACATAACGTTACAATAGCACACAAGTTACAAGCATTACAGGCATACAACACACAACTTTACTGGGTGCCTAACAACTCACTCCGAACTACAGGGTTCTACTCTTGCTGGGGCTCTCCTGGGGGACGTAGGCTGAGCCAACTTCCGTCTTCATTGCTGGACACCTCTATGGGTTGGGGCTCAACTGCTGGAGCTGCGGCTGGAACTTGACGGAACACATCTCGACGACGAAGACGCCGAATAGCTCGGAAGAAGGAACTTGGGGAAATGATGCCTGGTCGATATGGGTTCACGGGCTGCAGGGGTGTGTAGGAATGAAGTATGTCTACCAGAGGGGGGGGGTGAATGGGAGTTTTAAATTTTCTTTGGAAATATCAAAACTCTCGGAACCCAGCAGCGGAATGAATGAAAACAGTGTATAGTGAGTGAATAAAAACTATCGAATGGAAACTGAAAACATGCATCGAGGTAAATCACATAGTTGAAACATGTCACATGGCATAGTTCGAATGTAAAGGAGGGTGGCAGAGGTGACCAGTGATGCTCGATGGCGACAAGGTATTTGGTAGACCAGTTCGCCCTTCTGCAAAAGGACTATGTCTGGTTGGAGGGGTTGTGATTTAACACAGAAGATAAACTCTCTTCGCCCTATTCTCCTCGACAATTGGTTCGTTAACCAATGCCGATTACTCGTGGTAGATGCTTGAGGCAATCCCCGAACCTTTACAGACTTCTTATTCGAGAACCACAATTACTCTTGGTCTCTGAAGAAATTGACACCTAACCGTCTAGAGAGTTCGCAGCTCTCAATAGTAATAGGCGGAGCGTACTGGACTTAGATCCGAGTGATGCTGAACCACTATCTAATTTTTCGGCTCTGGGGTTTTCTCTCGGTGTATTTTAAACTCAAATCTATTTGAGAGGGGGTTGCTCAACAATCTTCTCAGAATCAAACGGAGTAGCCACCGGACAACGCCGGTGCGGGGTGGCTATTTATAGCCGCAACCTTCCCTGATGGGAAATGACCATTTTGGACACGCAGTCCAGCCAATGGCCAACCGACACATTCACAACGGTCGGATTTTGAGAGCAACGGTAACATTACTTGGGGAGCAAGTAATGCTAACTCCTCGGTCAGAGACAAATCTCTCGCAGCGAAGAAGATCACAGTCTCTTGCTGGCAAGTATTTGCTCGGAACACAAAGAGATTTCTCTCGCAACTTTCATAGGATTTGGGTTTAGCATCAACGAATCAAAGATTCGAACACTACACCCCTCTTAATAGTACGGTGGTCCTATGACTCAAGAAAGAGAAAAGAAACGACGAAAAGAATGCTACGTCTTCAATTCGCCTTCAATCTCCTCGGCTGCAGTCACTTCCTTCGGACAGACACTGAACGAATTGCTTTGTATCAACAATTTTTGAGGGGTCACTCTTGTCGTCATAATCTTCGGTGATAACCTTCACTGCCACGCAGGGGATATTCTTCGGAGTTTGAATCCAAACTCCTCTTGACTCCAGGGACCTGTTACTCTGTGTGCACTTGCAAACACATTAGTCCCTCACCGTTTGTCAACAATGTCCAAATCATAACGAGGCAAATTATTGCACCAACAATCTCCCCCTTTTTGGACGATTGATGACAAAACAGATAACCATCGAAGTGAAGATATATCAGTACAAAAAATTCCAACAAGAGTGAGTGAGTGTTACTTTGCTCGAAGATGAAATAGACTCCCCCTAAATGTTTGCAGGGAAGAGGGATATGAGATAAATTCTCCTACAAGAACTGAATAATGTGGAGGAAGTTTCAATCATTCGAGACATTGATTCGCACTGATGAGATATAATTCATCGAGATCGTAGTGCAATCATTTATAACTTCTGATAATAATTCCACCTGCAAGACACATGCTTCGAGAGAAATGGTGTAGCAGCAGGGGTTATAAACATTACAACACAGAAGTTATCGAGTTTACAGCATAGTGCAGATAAATTTGAACCAGAAGCTGCAAACTCGCATGAAACCAAAACCAATCGAAACACCAAAAGCAAATCTATCGAGACTCGATGTAATTCTCCCCCTTTTTGTGAACAAGTGTCAAAAAAGTGACGAATAACATGAGTGCAAAAACGCAGAGCTTGGCTCAATCGGTGGCATCTCCAGATGAGCTGTCCGAGGTGAGTTCCTCTTCGGAAGTGACGGGATTGTCTTCGTCTACAGCAGCAACAGATTTTCCTTCAGGAATAATAGCTTGGGGCTGAGCAGATGAGGGAATAGCTGGACTGGCCACAGGAGGAACACGGGAATGTATATTGCCTTCGGCAGGTTTCTCTGTCGGTGAGGTGGCTTTAGATTCGTCAAGCAGTTTGCGAAGCTTGAGATGAAGAAGATCTGTTGTAGGATCACGAGTAGGCAGAGGAGGGGTACTCCTATCTTGAAAATCTTTGACAGTGAAGCCTTTGTCAATATAGTCATAAAGCTCTTGGAGATTGACATTCAAGAGTTGTTTCTCGGTGAAGAACATGCGAAGCAGTTTCCAGAGTCTCTTCTTGTTTTCATCAGCTATCAGATGCATGATTCTCGTGCGATTGTTGATAGCATTGAGCTCGGAGGCGAGATGTTCTTTCTCGCGTCGATCCTCGGCGATATGCTGCAGTAGCAGTTGTTGTGTACGCAAACTGAATTCGAGTTGCGATGGAGGTTGAGGCGAAATCTTTCGGTCTCACTGAGGCAGACGTGGCCCGTCGAATTGCTTGTGATAGTCTTGAGGGCTTGATGCGGGCGATTTCCCCGAAGTGATATCTTGCATGACTTTCAAAGTATCGCGAACAGGAGGAATGAAGCACTTATGGCTTTCCTTTGCAAGATACACTGTGCGCATTGCATGATCAACAACTTTCTGGATCCATGGCGCAAACACTTTGATGCAGAAGGGATATTAAGCAGAATCCTTCAGGATGCGTAGGAACATGTCTTCCACATCGAAAATGTATCGCTCAGAGATTGCATAGATAGCATTGCGAAGAACATCTGAGATGGACTTGTCCGGATTCATAGCAGCCAGAGGGCAAATGGTGTAGGAGAGCATGTGGAATAGCGTCTGATTTTCGAAGGTTAAATGCTCAGGACGTGGAGGACCAGTGTAGTCACGAATCTTTTCTTGATCCATTGTGCATTGAAATATTGCATCTGATATAACATCGATGTTATGAACGCGAATTTCAGTGTCACCGTGCTCAAAGCGAGGGAAATGGAAGTGCGATACCTAATCCGTTGAGGTGCATTTGATGCGTTTCCCTTCGGTCATCCATTCCATGACCCATTTGTAGCTATCAGATTCATCGCCAGAGATATAAAGGGTAGCATAGAATTGAAGAATAATATCTCTATTCCAAGGGTGCTCGAACTCAAAGACCTTGGTGAGGCAGAAATCATCCAGATCCTGAAGCAATTGATTGAAATAGCCAATGTTGCGCATGGGAGGGATGTCCAGATATTCGTGAGGAAATATCTTTCGGCTCTCATAGAGGACCCGAGAGTAATAGATGGCCTATTCCTTAGTCCAGAAATGAGGCGACTCTGAAGTGCGCGGCCCATTATACAGACTGGCTTGAAAGAATTTAGGATACGCATTCAGATTGAAAAGAGGACCTTTTGCGCCTATGCCTGACGAGAACAAAGGCAATTATTCACGAGGGTATGGATATTTGAGTTCTTCTTCAGGAGAAAGATAATCATCACCATAGACAACTGAGTCCGTGCGGCGAGCAGAGACAGATTTCCGTTCGGAGGGACCAACATCTGGCATTCGGGTAGCTGTGTCGATGGATAACTTGAGTGGAGACGGAGCAGGTGTTGCAACTGTGGGAGGTGCTGAGGTAGAAAGCGGCAGAGCAGGTTCAATCACTGTAGGCACCGAGGCAGAGTCATTCACTGAAGGTTGTTGCTCGATCGGATTCAGTTGTTGCTCGACTATAAGAGAAGTTGAGACTTTTGGTGCTTCATGAGCCAGAGAAGCTTGGGGCTCGGAGTGAGGAATTTCACCTTCCTCAGAGACAAATTTGTTGCGAGGGAATATCAGCTCGAGCAGGGGAGGCCACAGGCACTGATTCAGTTGGCCTTGGCGAGGGAGGAGCATCCGAGTCCTTGACTGGAGGGTTCGAAAGAATAGCTGGCTCAGGAGATTTTTCTTGCGGAGCAGGAGACTGAGCAACTTGGGGAACATGTGATGGTTCTTTCGGAGCAGGAGGTACATTTTTCGTTGCAATCCTTTTTCGTTGCTTTTTCTTTTGCTGAGAAACTTGATCAATATGGCCCTTGACCAGATCGTTGTATCCAGTGACTTTGGCTTGATGTTCATCACAGATCTTCCGAACAATTTCATCTAGATCCGTGTGAAAGCGTAACCGGCGGTGGCGAAGGAGAGTCATGGCATGATTGATATCCTTGTAGGAGTCTTCGAGCGCTTTGATGACAAATTTTGAAGAGGCAGTTTTCATGCGTTCATCAATGTCCATTAGCTCCGCAGAGAGAGAGTTGATCTCAACTGCATCTTCTCTCAATTCTTGAACTACGGAAGTGTCTTGAGTAATAACTTCGGCAGGAATAGGTAGGGATGCCACTTCTCCATCGAAGGGATTGTCCCCAAATTTATCGAGCTGTTCCATGATAAATATGTGATCATAGTAATGAGGAGCATCAGACTTGACAGAGGGAGCAGTCTGGACAGGAACTTGCTCGGAAGGAGGCTTTGAAGCCAAAGGCTGAGTCAAGGTAGGCGCAAATTTATCAACCTTCTCCTTCGGAGCAGTAGCCTACGGAGCAACTTTCTCGGTAGGCGCCTTCATTTTCTTCAAGTTAGGTTTTGGAATATTTTTGCCTGGCTTGGCAGAACTCACAGGAGCGTCAACTACCAAATCCTTCAAATTTATAGCATCTGGATGAAGAGTTGTGTTCACATGCTGCTTCATCATGACAGTGGTAGCAGAGGTCTTTCTATTTGGGATCTTCTTCGGTGGTGCTTCTGGGACCAAGTTAACCCGAAGATCAGGCAACACAGTTGATGTGGTAATGTTTACTTCCTCGCTGAGAGTAGCAGCAACTTCTTCCTTGGTGAGCGGAGGATCATCATCATCAGTCGAAGAATCATTCATTTGAAAATCATCAGCAGGTTCAGCCTTTTTCCTCTTTGCTGCGCTCTTTCTCTTCGCAGCAGCGCTGGGATCATGCTTGCGCTTAGAACGACTTTTAGATTTTCCTTCAGCCTTTTTCTTCTCCACATCATCTTTGAGGAGGCAAAGATTTTCCTGTTCACGAGCCTTTTGCTTTTCGGCCCTCTGGGCTTGCTTGATGGCATTGCGCTGACGCTTAGCAAGCTCATCGGGATATGATGCAGGTGTGCGAAGGGATGACTCATGAGCATTTGACGGAGGAGGTGGTCTCTCTTGGGGACCATTTGCCTTGATAAGAGAAATTTCACGGCAGTCACCCCACGGTGGATGAAATGCAAAGTTCTGTGCAAACCGAGGATGAACAAATTCATAGTTGAACCACTTGCGCACCCAGTGGCAGCGAATCCATTGTTGACGAGTATCTCTTTGATGTTTGGTTTCTCCTGGAACAATGTCATACCGATCATGAGAGATGTATTTGGCTGTGTTGGTGTATGCCTGTCTGCCACCCCTCTTCTTCTTCGGAGCAGTCTCTTCTTGCTCGTCGGCATTTTGATTGGTCCTTTTTCTCTTGCTGGCTGATGGGCCTACCGTTGCGCCCTTAGCATTTGGAGCTTTGGATTCATCAGCAGTGCCCAGAATAACATCATCTCTGTCAGCCCGACTTACTGGTTTAGCTGAATCCTCAACTGACTGCATTTTCCTATGAACATAGATAGATGCGAGGGAAAATGGGGACAGGGTTACGAATGCACACAGCGAAGATTTTGAAAAAGAAATCGTTTTTGATGAAGAAATAGATGTAGACTTTGAGAAATGTTTCGGGCGAAAGAAATGTGTAGAACGAACTAGTAGGTTCGAAGAAAATACTAGTAAACGTGCTAAGCATTCCCTTCGTACGGGACATAACACAAACCCTAGATCTGAAATTTTTCGGATGCGAGGGACAACTACAAACCACATCCGCAAAAGTTACCTATCAGGATGGATCTGCGAAATACAGTAAAAAATAGGCAATTTCTACCACGGTCGAACTCGAACAGGAAGAATGGAAGAACGAGTTCGCACTACACATACCCTAACTTGGTGATCTGCAGCGACTACAGTGGCGCGGAGAGGAAGATGATCCGCGGCGGCGAGGAATGACTCCGGCGACCTCTTTCCAGCAGTGAAGCAGCGAGGATGGTCGACGTCATCGAGCTCGAGGAGGAGCAGTGCAGTAGTGCTTCGGAAGGTGGAGATGGGGAAGCTGCGAAGTGAAACGAGGAGCGTGGCGACACAGCATTTATATGCGAGGAGGAAATAGACGCACCCCGGTGAAGCTGATCAGACGGCCAGAGTCAAGGGACTATTGTGATTCAACGGATCAGATAAGCTGGCAGTTGATGGGAAGCACGTGGCAACCGTCACCAAAGAACGTGGTCCAGACTTGGGCGGGAAACCCCAAATTTTGGACGGCTTTCGCCAAAACTGATTAAGTTCAGACCAAAACTTTAACGTGGTCAAGGACACCAGATGAAGTTTTGTTCCCAGATAAAATTTGTGCATTCATAACGGAACAGCATAGACTGGAAGAGATAGAATGGAGGGAAAACAGGGTCTTAGGTATTTCACTCAGACGAAGAAACACAAACACCCGAGCAAAAAGCTATGAGTGAAAAACATTCGGACAGACACAAAATCTTCAAGCGCAACTCAACGAATAGAAATTGTGTTGGCGTTACCCACCGTATAAGAACTGTATGACCCCGAGCATCGCACAATTATCGTGGCACCCGATTAGTCTAGTTCTTCATTAATGTATTCACTCTCAGAAAGAAAATTTCACTTTGTCGAAATTTTCAAACTCTTCGAGTGATATGCACCCATTCCTTCTAAGATGTGGAAGTGATGGTACGGGTGCCGAGTCCAGCTTACTGCACGTTTGCAGAATCTAGGATATTTAGCTCACATCGTAACGCATAGAATCTTTTCTCATCGAGAGGCTTGGTGAAGATATCGGCAAGATTCTCTTCGGTATTGACGTGACTGATGACAAAATCCTCTCGAGCAACATGATCGCGTAGGAAATGATGTCTGATCTCAATATGCTTGGTGCGAGAGTGCTGCACAGGATTGTGTGCAATTTTGATCGCACTCTCATTGTCGCACAATAGAGGGATCTTCTTGACCTTGATGCCATAATCCTTCAGAGTCTGCTTCATCCATAATAACTGAGTACAACAAGCGCCAACAGCAATATATTCAACCTCAGCCGTAGAGAGCGAGACACAATTCTGCTTCCTTGACAACCAACATACCAATGATCTACCGAGGAAATGGCATGTCCCCGAAGTAGATTTCCTGTCAACCCGATCACCTGCATAATCTGAGTCCGAATATCCAACGAGGTCAAACTGTGCTCCCTTAGGATACCAAAAACCTAAGGTGCGGGTGTGAGCCAAATATCTCAGAATACACTTGACCACTTGGTGATGCGATTCTTTTGGTGCAGCTTGAAAACGAGCACACATACAAACACTCAACATAATATCAGGTCTGGATGCACATAGTTAAAGCAAAGAACCAATCATCGAACGATAAGCTTTCTGATCATAATCTTTACCGTACACATCTGCGTCCAGTTGGCCATTTGTGGGCATGGGAGTTTTGTAACCCTTCTGTTTGCAATCTTGCATTTTGAACTTCTTAAGAGAGTCTCTCAGATATTTTTCCTGAGATATGAAAATTCCATTGTCCTGTTGACGAATTTGTAGTCCAAGAAAGAACATAAGTTCACCCATCATAGACATTTGATACTTCTCGGACATCATTCGCCCGAATTCCATGCTGCAGGCATTGTTAGTACAGCCAAAAATAATATCATCCACATAAATTTGACACACGAATAGGTCACCATCAATAGCACGAGTAAAAAGAGTGGAATCTGTGGATCCTGGCTTGAACCCTTTGTCGAGCAAAAACCTCTTCAGAGTGTTGTACCAAGCTCGTGGGGCTTGCTTTAGCCCATACATCGCCTTTTTCAACCTGAAAACTTTGTTAGGAAACTGAGGGTTTTCAAAGCCAGGTGGCTGCCTAACATATACTTCCTCATCAATTTCACCATTGAGGAAAGCACTTTTCACATCCATTTGGTAAAGCAGAATATCATTGTAATTTGCATAAGCGAGAAGAATACGAATTGCCTCAAGGTGAGCAACAGGAGCATATGTTTCACCGAAATCAATACCTTCTACCTGTGTATACCCTTGAGCGACAAGACGTGCTTTGTTTCTCACAACAATGCCATTTTCATCTTGCTGGTTCTGGAAAATCCATTTTGTGCCGATGATATTGTGCTTCTTAGGATTCGGTTTGTCAACCAACTCCCACACATCATTCAATTCGAATTGCACCAACTCTTCTTGCATGGCATTCATCCAATCGGGATCATTCATAACTTCTTCATACTTGGTAGGTTATATCAATGAGACAAAAGAGAAACTGCCACAGTAGTTAGCCAATCGAGTGCGAGAGCGAGTTGTGGGTCGGTAACCTGGATTCTCGAGATCTTCGAGGATTAATGCAGGGTCAACTCGATTTGCCACTCGTGGGAGAGGATTTCCTTCATGATGATCATTTTCCTCATTATCAGCATCAGGATTGGCATTAGTATCGCCATTTTCATCTTGATTGCCATTTTGATCGGCATTTGCATTTGCATTTGGGTTGCCATTTGTGTTCGGTGCGGCATTTTCTTCGGCAGTAGATTGGCGTGTGCGTCGAGCTATGGGAGCATCATCATCGGAAGAGTCAGGTGTAATGCCTTCGACTGGCCTAACGTCCCCAATAGCCATTTGCCGAATAGCATCCGAAATCGGAGGTTCATCTATCACATTAGGCAGGTGCTCCTTTTGGGAGCCGTTAGATTCATCAAACCGCACATTTACCATTTCCATAACTTTCCCGTGGTGAGAGTTATAGACACGATAAGTATGCGAGTTTGAGCCATAACCAAGAAGAAAACCTTCATGTGCCTTGGGTGCAAACTTAGAATTATGATTCATGTCACGAATATAGCAAGGTGCACCAAATACATGTAAATAAGAAACATTCGGTTTCTTGCCAGTGATAAGCTCATATGAAGTTTTCTTAAGGAATTTATGAAGATAAACACGATTCACAACATGGCAAGCAGTGTTAATAGCATCAGCCCAGAAACGAATGGGAGTTTTATACTCACTAAGCATTGTTCTCGCCATTTCAATGAGAGTTCTATTCTTTCGCTCAACAACTCCATTCTGTTGGGGAGTGTATGCGGCAGAGAATTCATGAGTGATACCATATTCATCGAGAAAGTCTTCGATATGAGTATTTTTGAACTCAGTTCCATTGTCGCTTCTGACATGCTTAATTTGCACATCATATTCATTCTGAGCCTTCTTAGCGAATCTTTTGAAGATGTCTTGGGTGCAGGTTTTGTCTTCGAGAAAGAATACCCAAGTGTATCGAGAGAAATCATCAACAATAACCAGACCATAATGACTGCCTCCGAAACTTGCATAGTTTTGAGGCCCGAATAAATCCATATGAAGAATTTCCAGTGGTCATGTTGTGGTCATGACAGTTTTTGATGAATGGTGCTTCTTGGCCAATTTACCAGCTTCACACGCAGCACAGAGACGATCCTTGTTGAACTTCACATCAGGAATACCACGGAGATGATTTTTCTTCACGAGAGTCTGCAAATTTCTCATACCTGCATGACCAAGTCTTCGGTGCCACAGCCATCCTTCGGTTGCTTTTGCAAGCAAACAAGTTCAGACTGAGGGACCCTTAGAGAAATCCACAATATATAAATCACCTTTTCTATTTCCCTCGAAAACGAAGGAATTGTTAGTGGCCATAAAGACGATGCATTTGGATTTAGAAAATAGGACTAGCATGCCTAGATCACAAAGCTTGCCAACAGACATGAGATTGAATCCAAGAGACTGAACAAGTAAAACATTATCAATGTTCTTGTCGTTGGATATAGCAACTTTACCTAACCCAATTACCTTTCCTTTGTTGTTGTCGCCGAAAGTAATATACTTCTCAGATGAAGCAGTTAAGTTGGGGTCGACAAACAACGACTTGTCTCCGGTCATATGACTAGTGCATCCACTATCCATTATCCATTCTGTACACCCGGAGACATAGTCCTACAGAGAAATTAGGCTTTCTTAACCACCCACATTTTTGTAGGTGGCTTCGAAACATATGAGCGAGCAGGATATGATTTCTTTCGATAATTATACGAATTGTAACTTGAATGAGTACGAGCATAATCAAAAGAGTATGCATTGAAATTCCTTCCAGACGAATGAGTATAGAGGTTGGGTGAGGCAAGTATGTACTCATTCTGTCGAATCTTTTCAAGGATATATCGAGCATTTTCTTCCTGCATGGTTAGTAATCTAGTAACAGGCAATGCTTCGATAGTTTTCCTGGGCACCCAGATAGATTCCTTTGGGGGGCCATTCCAGTTGTTTGGTCCAACATAGCGAGCAACAGCCTCACCACGTTGGTTTTTGAACAACTTATAGTTGTCCAGAGAATCATCATATGAGTATTCAGGGATAGGAGAGTCATATCCCGAAAGTAAAGCTGGATCGAGCGTTTTGCTCTTAGCAGGCACCCACACAGTGCGAGGATATTGATCAGGTTCCCAGTAGGAGCCATTCTCATTCAGTTTCCTTTCGAAACCAATACCTTCCTTTCTGGGATTTTTGTGAAGAATGGATTTCTTCAGAACATCACACAGGGTTTGATGCCCTTTTAGAGACTTAAACATTCCTGTTTGAAGAAGATCCTTCAATCTAGCATTTTCATTAGAAACAGAACCATTTTCCTCGACCGAGGGGTTAGCATTCACAGAAGATTCAGCATTTGATTCAGCGTTACTGCGTTCAAGGCATTTTAAGCAAGGAGGTACAAACACTTCAGGTTTCTCTTTGAGTTGTTGGGTGAGAAGTGAATTTTCTCTGATCAAGTCATCATGAGCCTCTCTCAGCGACTCGAGTTCCTGTTTCCGTTTCAGGTAATCATAAGTCAATCTTTCGTGGTCAGCTGAGAGAAAATCATGATGATCTGATAGTTCTTTCATTCGAGACTCGAGGGCGGAATGCTCTTCGGTCAACGACTAATTTTTCTCCATCTCCTCAACTAACAACCCTTCAGACTTCCTGAGGGTTTTCTCAATTTTCTTTTCTTTCAAAGCTTTGGCCATGAAGCAGTATGCAGGAGACTCGTTGTCGCTCGAATGATTCTCGAAGAAGTTTGATCCAGGAGTAGAGGCACACGCTATGCTAGCCATGCCGGAATCAGAATCTTCTTCGGATTCATCAACTTCTTCGGGGTCAGATGATGCTTCTTCATCGGAATCCATCTCCTTGCCGATGTACGCCTTAGCCTTGCGAGAAGTGTTCTTGCGGTTGGATGAGGACTTGGAGGGATTCCTTGAGGAAGATCTTGACGAGGACTTGGAGGAGCTATCCTTCTTCTTGAAGAACATCTTCGTTTCTTCTCATCATCGGAGTCGTAGCTTTTGCTCTTGCCTTTGCCATGGTTGTGTCCTGAATCAAATCTTCCACTGGCACAGATTTCAGCTTCCCAGAGAGGGCAGTCCGAGATGAAATGTCCAGGCTTTTTGCACTTGAAGCAGGTGTAATCTCCAGTAGGTTTTGATGAAGATTTGGAGCCGCCAGAGTTGCCGGATCCTTTCTTCTGAAACTGATTTTTCCTATGAAGTCGTTGGAATCTTTTCGTGATCAATGCGAGGTCCTTGCTGATCCTTTTGGGGTCATCTGAATTTTCATAGGCGTTTCCTTCTGAGGAAGAATCAACCGCAGCCTTGAGAGCATGACTTTTCCGGTGACTTGAGCCAAAGAGATCTTTCTTTTCTTCTTCTTGTTCTTTGTAGGTGTTCAGCCTTTCCATGATATCAGCAGAGTCGAGAACTTTGAAATCAGCTCGTTTCCGAATCATCAGAACTAGAGTGTCGAACGAACTGTCAAGGGATCGGAGCAGTTTCTTCACAACTTCGTGATCAGTGATGTCTTTGGCGCCGAGACCTTGTAGCTCATTTGCAAAGTCACTCAGACGAACGAAGGTTTGCTGACAACTTTCATTTCCAATTCGCTTGAACCGATTGAACTTGGCCCGAAGAGTATCAATGCGAGTTGAAACACCCTCGTTTATCTTTTCGAGAATGTCCCATAATTCCTTTGCAGTTTCACACTGACGGTACCAAAGAAATTGAGCACGAGACATGGCCACCAATTTCATCTTTGGCTTGAGCATCCATCTGAATGAGTTTCTTCTCGTGGTCAGTGGGGACCTAAGGCACTTCAACCATGAATCCATTCTGCACCACGTTCCACATATCATCATCAATAGCTCAGAGACGGATCTTCATCTTCTCCTTCCAGAAGGGATAGTCCGTCCCATCGAAGATGGGAATCTTGAGGTGCGACTTGTAGCTCACTGAAGACTCCGTCCCATCGAAGATGGGAATCTTGAGGTGCGACTTGTAGCTCACTGAAGACATACTTAAACTCCAAGGTGGTTAGACCAAAATGAGCAGATTCAAGGAGTACCTTGCTCTGATACCAATTGTAGGAACGAAGTATGTCTACCAGAGGGGGGGTGAATGGGAGTTTTAAATTTTCTTCGGAAATATCAAAACTCTCGGAACCCAGCAGCGGAATGAATGAAAACAGTGTATAGTGAGCGAATGCAAACTACCGAATGGAAACTGAAAACATGCATCGAGGTAAATCACATAGTTGAAACATGTCACATGGCATAGTTCGAATGTAAAGGAGGGTGGCAGAGGTGACCAGTGATGCTCGATGGCGACAAGGTATTTGGTAGACCAGTTCACCCTTCTGCAAAAGGACTACGTCTGGTTGGAGGGGTTGTGATTTAACACAGAAGATAAACTCTCTTCGCCCTATTCTCCTCGACAATTGGTTCGTCAACCAATGCCGATTACTCGTGGTAGATGCTTGAGGCGATCTCCGAACCTTTACAGACTTCTTCTTCGAGAACCACAATTACTCTTGGTCTCTGAAGAAATTGACACCTAACCGTCTAGAGAGTTCGCAGCTCTCAAGAGTAATAGGTGGAGCGTACTGGACTTAGATTCGAGTGATGCTGAACCACTATCTAATTTTTCGGCTCTTGGGTTTTCTCTCGGTGGATTTTAAACTCAAATCTATCGGAGAGGGGGTTGCTCAACAATCTTCTTAGAATCAAACGGAGCAGCCACCAAACAACGCCGGTGCGGGGTGGCTATTTATAGCCGCAGCCTTCCCTGATGGGAAATGACCATTTTGGACATGCGGTCCAGCCAATGGCCAACCGACACGTTCACAACGGTCAGATTTTGAGAGCAACGGTAACATTACTTGGGGAGCAAGTAATGATAACTCCTCGGTCAGAGACAAATCTCTCGCAGCGAAGAAGATCACAGTCTCTTGCTGGGAAGTATTTGCTCAGAACACAAAGAGATTTCTCTCGCAACTTTCATAGGATTTGGGTTTAGCATCAACGAATCAAAGATTCGAACACTACACCCCTCTTAATAGTACGGTGGTCCTATGACTCAAGAAAGAGAAAAGAAACGACGAAAAGAATGCTACGTCTCCAATTTGTCTTCAATCTCCTCAGCTCCAGTCACTTCCTTCGGACGGACACCGAACGAATTGCTTTGTATCAACAATTTTTGAGGGGTCACTCTTGTCGTGATAATCTTCAGTGATAACCTTCACTGCCATGCAGGGGATATTCTTCGGAGTTTGAATCCAAACTCCTCTTGACTCCAGGGACCTGTTACTCTGTGTGCACTTGCAAACACATTAGTACCTCACTGTTTGTCAACAATCTCTAAAACATAAGGAGGCAAATTATTGCACCAACAAGGTGGCACTAGCTGCGAAGGTGGCACTGGGTTTGGCATCAGGGAACTGGTGACCTGGGATGCAGTTTGACGGGCCTCACGGTATGCTTCCATAACAACCCGAATGGTGTCACGGTCAATTGCTTTAAACTCTCCAAGAATGCCGGAGAGCAGCAGTCCCTGGGCAGCAATGAACTGAACCAGGCGAGCCATTACCGGGTCGGTATCTTCGACTGTGCTGGAGAACTCGCAGCCTGTGCTGGATGTAGAGGGAAAGTAGCGGTACTCCCGCATCTCCGCTACTTGCGGAAACTGGAAATGAAGATGCGCGATGGCTTTGGCAGTAGCTGTCTGGACAGCCAATGTGGGGGTGGGCATGGGTTTGCCCTGAAAAGTCAAGGGCTTCCCATCCTCTGTTGGACCTGGGCAGATATGCGCATTCGCATAGAATCGGCAAAGGTAAGGGACGGGTTCCGATTGGAACACCAGATACACCAGGCTAGTACTACAGCCAAGGGCTTGGGTGAGCATTCTCGAAAGGATGGGCAGAAAGCCAGCATAACCATTAGCCAAAGTTCGGATGGAAAGTGGATGCTCTGGAAGAACTAGTCATGGCTGCTGGGTTGAGGATACCGGCTTGGGTTCTCTTGTGGGAATCTGGCTTACTAAACGGAGAGGGCTGCGGCTCGCAGGTGGGAGGGGTTTTAAATAGGCAGCCAGGCTGGGACACACCAGCATGGCATAGATCCTTCTCATGCCGGGTAGAGGATACGCTGGCACGGCCGATAACTGGGTAGGGTTGCGGTCCAATCCAGGGATGGCTAGGTGGGCGGACAGCTGGGTAGGAACACGTCGATTCCGACTGCACCGTCTGTTGATCAACAGTGGCCGTGTCGGATGCCAGAGATGGGTCAAATCTATTGGGCTCACTACCGGTTGAAAATAAGGGTGGTTCTATGCTAGGGTAACCTACAGCCAGCCTGGCTCTAATACCACCCTCTGTGGCACCCCGATAGAGGGCCGACACACGCCAGCCCCAGGATAAGACCTGGCGCACGTCTGAGACATGATACAACAATTCCAGGCACAAAAATGGCTTTATTATATTAAATGGAGTATTACAACATTATTTCTTACAACAATATTACATGGCTCCAAGGCTAACTAAATGGCAGCGGAGGTCTTGGTTCAGCGGCAACGACGTCTTTGGCTGGGCTCCACAACTCACAGGAATGGCTGGGTTACGATCTAGCACGACGGATCTTCTCCTGCAACTGGCCACGTGCAAGGCCAGGTGAGTACTTTGAATGTACTCGCAAGACAACCAAATACATAGCATCCAAACAAGCAGATGACAAAGCAAGCCCTATGCTCATACAAGAACTTATTCTAAACATGGCATGGAATTAACAGGAAAACATGGATCAAGCATGGCATAACATGGATCAGACATATCATGGCATGGCATGGCTACTTCTATGAAACATGGTATCCACAATCAAACTGGAACCTACACTACACTTACCTCCCATGAAGCATTAAAGTAATATGTTGTTACATCACTCAGCTTTACTGCCCCTCTGGGCTAACTCATGACTCACCGAGACCTCATCTCATGATCATGTCAGCACAACATGGTGACTACTCACAATTATCCCGTAGCCCAAGTTACCGCATTTACTTAGTAGCACATTCTTTAACAAGTTTATAATAACCGATTTGTCCTCCAGATCGACCAAGACCAAATAGTGTGACCTAGTACGAACTATGTCCAATACCGTGGACTCGGCTATTCGAATAGATTCATACACTCTGCAGAGGTTGCGCACTTTACCCACACTATGGAGCTCCTGGCCTCGTACTCCCATTCAGGTGGGCCGGTGCTGCTCCAACAAAACTTGTCTAACCCGTGACCCTTCTATCGTACCACCGACAATCATTCCCCTTCCGAGTCATGTCCTGGGTGGCCCCTGTGTCATTCCTGACACCTGCCACCGTCGTGGCCAAACTAAACTGTCCCAAACGGGGACTCCCGGGCTAAACAAACAACTGGGCCCACAAGGTTATCGCCGCCTACCTGATCAGGGTAGTACGCGCGCATAACCTTCCCTCTTTGGTGGTACCGATAAGAGAGCACAAAGTTAGACCAAGTCAGGGCCGTCCCATAACGGCAAATGTGGCTGCACGGGTAAGCTCGGTTCGGTGGCACTATGACTCGAACCCATCAATGACGGAGGGGGTTTAGTTTACAAGTTCAATTTAACACTTCCATCATCGTACCATCACATCAATATTTGTAAGCAGGAACAATCATGTAACAACAGTATAGCAAACTCATAACAGTATTGACAGTCATGGCATGAGATCAAATCATAAAATTAACATGTTATTGGTATTAAAAATATTGTTACTAGCAGGGGAAAATATGACACAAAAGCAATTCATGATATCACATGGTAAATAACAATAGCATCTGGCACAGATGAAATAATAGGGCTATGACAGTGCAGACTAACAGATGATTTGAAATATACTGCAACACACACAAGGTGCAAGCAAAGTCATCATGCAAGTCCGGAGCTCATGATAAGAGGTTGGCTTGCCTTGGGGTTGATGGAGTCACCGGGAAGAAGTGCGATGAACTCGCGGAAAGATTTGCCGGAAAGGTTTCCCTCTCGAAGGGGGCTGATTGAAGGGCAAGGGCAAAATGGTCATTTTCACAGTGTGAAAACATTATGAAAATGATGCCATCGGAACGGGCTCGATGAACTGAAAATGTGGGCATTCAATTTACCTCAATCGGAGTTACGGTCGCGGAGAAACGGCCGTTCGTTCGTTAAGTGATAAAACAAACAGAAATCTATTCATTTTAGCCCTTAACGGGTGAACTTTCGCTAAATAGCCTCTTCGGCCGCCGGCTGGAAAATGAAAGCGCATTTCTGCGTTTACGTTTTCACTGTAGTGAAAGCGCATTTCTGGCTGAAGCTGGGCCCGAATGCCTTTTCGAAGTTGGGAAAGCGTACTTTTAAAAGTACGTTTCCACTTAAATCGGCTGGGCCCAGGGCTACAGCGGCTGACGGGTGGGACCCGCCCTATCCTCTCTCTCTCCTCCCCTGGTCTTCTTCTTCCCCGACCGAACAGAAACAGAGGCGCTCGGCCGCCGGCGCAGCTGCGGCAGGGGGACGCGGGAGGGCCGGCGGATGAGCGCAGAGGCTCCACCGCCGTGCGCCGCCTCCAGCGGTGGTCGCGGGACCGGTCGGGGCGGCCTACAGCTCAGCCACCACGGTTCGAGGCTCGGCCACTGTGGGGCTCCTGTGGGCTTGCTCCGGCAAGGCTCCTCCGGCCGAAACGGAAGCGGCGGCGCCTTCCTGGGCTTCTGAGAAGGTCGTGGCTGCGGAGGTGAGAGGGAGGGTTGGTCAGGGCACGGGGACGGGCCGAGGGGAGCGGCAGCAGAGCCGCGGCTGTGGGTGAGGAGAGAGCTCCCCGAGCTCGAATGGGAGGGGGCTGGGGTTGCCGCTGCTCGGGAGAGGCTCGGGCACTCCTTAAATAGCCTCGGGGAGGGCTACGCGATGCCGGACGAAGCTCCGAGAGGCGATGCCGTGGCGGCGCTCGAGCGGAGCATCGATGTCGGCAGAGGCGGCCACGAGATAGGGGATGAGGGGGAGAGGGCTCCAGAAGGCACACGCATGCGGTGGGCAGCTCGCCGGTGCTCCTGGACAAGCCGTGGCTTGCCGGAGATGACTCCCAAAGGGTCTCGAGCTCCAGTGCACCAGTTTGGCGCACTCCGCACACGGTTACCGCGTGGCCACGGCGTTGCCACGCTGCACTCCATTCCAAACCTTGTCTAGGGTGTTCTCCATTCTTCACTGAGTTGACCTATGCATCTGGATGGCACGGGAGAGCTCTGGTGTGACCGCACCTAGGTCAAATAGTTTCTAGCAGCAAACTGTTGACAGGTGGTGTGGCCACCACATTGCTCCTCTTGGCATGATCTTGGGATGGGGTTAGTCATCTACTAAGGTAGTCATCCTGGCAAAATTTCAGCACAAATGGACAATTCTAGATAGTACTTCCTTTGTAACCTTGCTCACTGACCAGAAATGGAAATGATAATGTTGGGGAGAAATGGCTAAATGGATTTGGCTGATTTTTGGTGGAGAGTGATGATATAGTCATGAGAGCTTGCTGGAAAAATTTCAGCTCAATTTGATCATCTATGAAGGTACTTCCTTCACAGAGATGCAATCTGGACAGAAACTTAGATAATTTACTGAGGAAAATTGGATAGATGAAATGGGCTGGTTTTTGGTATCCATGGGTGATTTATCAATGTTAACCACCCTGAAAAATTTCAGCCCAAAAAGATCAACGGAACAAGCACTTCCTTTGCAAACTGGAAATCTGGACAGAATTTGCAAATGGATGTTGTGCTCAAAATTTGATTTGTGGAACTTGAGATTTTGATGGAAATGATGAATATATGGGTAGGATAAGCTCCACAAATTATTTGGGATTTTTTTCTAGCTACCAAAATGGTAGTTCCTTTGGAAAGGCCCCAATTTGGAATATTGGCTTTAAATAGGAAAATGCAATTTTCCTTATTTAATTGTGGCCAATATTTTTATGAGAGCTCAATATGATCACAAAGAATATCTCCACAAGTTTTCATGAAATTTGGAGATGGATAGATATTTTCCTGGATTTAATTCCTTCTTAGGGCAGAAAAAGGAATTAATTCTAGATGAAAAATATTGCATCTGACTTGGCAATATTTTTGCACATCTAGGGTTTATGAGTGAAGGAGGATCTCTAGAAATTTTTGGAGGATTAACAGAGCAAGAAAAATGAGGGTTCCCTTATAATCACAAAGGCAGGATTTCCAGTTCCAATATTTTGGAACTAGGGTTTGAATGGAGTTCGGGGTTTACTAACGGGAACTTGGCTAGCACACAAGCATGGGAAAGGTATTGAGAGGCTGTGGATTGTCTGGATTCACCTGGTCACTTACCAGATTCCAGAGGAAAAATTTGGGAGAGGAAAGATAGGAAGGAATAATAGCACAAAAATTGATAACCCAATTTTTGGGGTGTTACACGCGGCAGGTGACAAGACCGACAAGACCGATGGGCCGTACTGCAAGATTCACCGTACCAAAGGCCACGACCTCTAGGAGTGCCGGCAAGTGGAGCAACTTGCCGAGAAGTAGAAGGCTAAATTCTAGAAGCGTGACAAGGAGAAGGGTTAAGATGGTGCCGGTGGATCCGGCAAGCAAAACTGTGGTGGCCGCGGAGGCCGTTGTGGCAAGGCGAAGCAACCGAAGGAGAAGCCCGCTCAGGGCCAGAAAGGAGATGATGGTGATGGGGACGAAGAGGAGTCCGACAATGAGTTCTAGAATGTAGTGGACGCCATGTGTGTTGATGGAGGTGCATCTTTGCACTCCTCGCACCGACAATTGAAGCAGTGGGTCCGGGAAGTAAATGCAGCGGAGCCGGCAATGGAAGCGCAACAGCCACTCAAGTGGTCACACGCGCCCATCGTCTTTGAGGCCGAGGATCACCCTGAGCGCACCACTGCGGTCGGGTGTTTGCCATTGTTGGTTTCACCAACAATCCGCAACCTCAAGGTGACAAAGATGCTGGTTAACGGTGCGGCAGCCTTGAACTTGATCTCTCCTGATGTGATCAAGAGGCTGCAGATCCCGGACAAGGATCTCGAGGAGACAGGCACTTTCCAAGGGATCAGTCCAGGGAGGAACAAACCAAAGGGCCAAGTTACATTGCCGGTCACGTTCGGCAGTGAGCTCAACTATAGGACGGAAAAGATTGTCTTTGACATTGTCAAGATGCCGCTGTCGTACAATGGGATTCTAGGCCTCCCGGCGCTGGCAAAGTTTATGGCTGCGTCGCACTACGCGTACAATGTCATCAAGATGCCAAGGCCAAGGGTGTTCTCACCATCAAGTCCAACCAGAAAGATGCAATCATCTATGCCGACAAGCTCTACCGGGAGGCAGTGGCAGCATCTACCGTGGAGGTACATGCTCCTGCTGGCAAAGCTCCCGGGGGAGGAAAGAAGAAGAAGACCGGCAAGACCTCTGATAAGGACTCCGGGAAGCGCACCTTAGAGTGCAGCATGAATGTTGAGGACATACCAGAGAGCTCTACCGGCAAGAGCAAGAAAGCCAAGGCCTCTGCACCGGCGACCAAGCAAATCTCTGTGAGGGAAGATGGGACGAGTGGCATTTTTTCCATAAGTGCCACTCTTAATGACAAATAGGAAAGCGCGCTTGTTGCCTTCATACGGGCGAATGTCGATGTATTTGCTTGGCAAGCATCTGACATCCCCGGTGTTCCTAGGGAGGTAATCGAGCACCACCTTGCTTTCTGCCCTCATGCAAGACCCGTCAAGCAGAAGGTCAGAAAGCAAGTCTTGGAGCGGCAAGAGTTTATTGCCGAAGAGATCAAGAAGTTGGAAGCAGCAGGCCTGGTCAGAGGAGTGCTACACCCCATGTGGTTAGCCAATCCAGTGGTGATGCGTAAGGCGAATGGGAAATAGAGGCTTTGTATCGACTTCACTGATATAAATAAAGCCTGTCCAAAAGACCCTTTCCCTTTGCCGCGCATCGACCAGATTGTGGACTCCACTGCCGGCTGTGAGTTACTCTCTTTTCTTGATGCCTATTCTGGTTATCATCAGATTTTTCTGACCAAGGAATATGAGGAGAAAATGGCATTCATCACTCCGTGTGGCACATATTGCTTTATACGTATGCCCTTCAGATTGAAGAGTGTCGGGGCAACATTTGCCAGAGCAGTTCAGATCGGTTTTGAGACCCAGTTGCACAGAAATGTGGAAGCCTACATGGATGATATTGTGGTCAAAACCAAGGACAAGTCAACACTGATCCAAGATTTGGAAGAAACATTTGCGAATTTGCGCAAACTCAACTTGAAGCTCAACCCCGAGAAGTGCGTATTTGGTGTTCCGTCCGGCAAGCTTCTTGGGTTCTTTGTGTCTCAGAGGGGGATTGAAGCCAATCCCGACAAGATCAAAGCAATTGAGTAGATTGAAGCACAAAGATGCATCAAGGACGTCAGGCATCTTACCGGCTGCGTTGCCGCACTTAGCAGGTTCGTCTCCAAATCAGCGGAGCGTGCCTTACCATTTTTCAAAATATTGAAAAAGGCAGGCCCAGCAGAGTGGGCTCCGGAAGCGAAGGTCGCGCTCCAAGATTTGAAGGAGTACTTGTCCTCTCCACCAGTCTTAGTTGCGCCTAGGCCGCAAGAGACGTTGCTGCTGTACTTAGTGGCAACAAATCAAGTGGTTAGTGCTGCACTTGTGGCTAAAAGAGAGGCAGATGAAGAGGAGGCAACAGCCGCAGAGCCATGACTCAACAAGCCAGAATGTTCTCCGGCAAGGTCAGGTGGCGACAAGCTTGAGATTGTGCAAGCAAGTGAACCAGATCAACAAGTTGTGCAGAAGAAGAAAATGGTGCAGCGCCCAGTTTACTTTGTTAGCTCCCTCCTGCAAGGGGCTAGGTCAAGGTACTCTGGTGTGCAGAAGTTGCTCTTTGGCCTCCTCATGGCCTGAAGGAAGCTGCACCACTACTTTCAAGCACACCCAGTCACTGTCGTCACTCGCTTTCCTTTGCAACGTATTCTGAGAAATCCAGAAGCCACAGGCAGGATTGTGGAGTAGGCGTTGGAGCTGTCAAGCTTTGACTTGAAGTTTGAGAGTACCTCAACAATTCAGAGTAGAGCTTTGGTGGAATTCATTGCAGAATGAACCCCGACGCAAGATTTAGAAATACAAGAGACCTCTCTCCCCGATAAGGAAACTGTTGATGATTGGATCATGTACTTTGACGGTGCTTTCACGCTGAAAGGCGCCGGTGCCGGCGTGCTGCTCATAGCACCCACTAGAGAGCACCTCAAGTACGTGGTTCAAATGCACTTTCCCAGAGAGCAGGACACCAACAACACTGATGAGTACGAGGGATTGCTTGCCAGCTTGCGCATTGCAATCAACCTTGGTATTCGGAAGATGATTATCAGAGGCGACTTGTAGCTTGTGGTGAGGCAGATCAACAAGGATTACCAGAGTCCCTTGATGGAGGCTTATGTTGATGAAGTGAGGAAGTTGGAAGAGCACTTTGATGGCCTGCATCAGAGCACGTTCCTCGTGCCCAGAATGAGATTGCCGATGACCTGTCAAAGCTTGCCGCCAAGAGATCTCCTGTGGAGCCAGGAACTTTTGTGCTACAACTAACTCAGCCATCTATTACACCATCAAGACTAGCGAAGAAAAGAAAGCAAGACGTTGGTGGCTACTTTCCGGCAGAGCTGCCGGCAGCTGCCAAGAAAGTGGATACCATCGACAAGATACCCTCTGCTGATGAGCCGTAGCCTCCGGCAAGCCAGGTCCTTGCCGTCGAAGCAAGCACTCCCGCAGAGGAAGAAGTGCCTTTAGTCCTTGTCATCGAGCCACAGACTCCGGCATGGGCGCAGCCGATTGTCCAGTACCTTCAAATAGGAGAGCTTCCCGATGAGCAAGAAGAAGCGGAAAGAGTGGCCCGTCAATCAAGAATGTACAAATTTGTTGACAACACTTTGTATAGGAAAAGACCAAACAGGGTGAATTGAAGTGCATTTGCCGGGAATATGGACAGAGGCTGTTGGAAGAGATACATGAAGGAATGTGTGGCTCTCATATTAGGTCACGCGCGCTTGTCGGCAAGGCGTTCCGTCAAGGTGGTCATCAGATGTGCCTCAAGGCGTACTAGCCGACAGCCCTTCAAGATGCTTTGGCGGTGGTCATCAGATGTGCAGCATGCCAGTTCCACACCAAAGACATACACCAGCCAGCTCAAGCCCTACAAACCATCCCTCGTCCCTGGCCTTTCTCAGTCTAGGGGCTTGACAACGTCGACCCCTTCCCCCGTGCTACCGGGGGCTTTGAATTCTTGTATGTTGCAGTCAACAAGTTTACAAAGTGGTCTGAGGTAGAGCCAGTGAGAAAGGTGATGGCACAGTCAGCTATCAAGTTCCTCAAAGGACTGGCTGCTCGTTTCGGTGTACCCAACAGGATCATCACCAACAACGGCGCTCAGTTCACGAGCCGCGCCTTCACATCATATTGCCAAGAACTTGGAAACAAGATCTGCTACGCCTCTATTGCTCACCCAATGAGCAATGGACAAGTAGAGAGGGCAAATGCAGAAGTGCTGCATGGTCTGAGGACCAGAACTTTTGACAAGCTACACAAGTATGGAAGATGCTAGGTGGAAGAGTTGCCGGCGGTTCTTTGGTCAATCAGAACGACACCAAGTCGAGCCACTGGCCAGACACCCTTCTCCCTTGTATATGGTGCAGAAGCGGTGCTCCCCACGAAACTCAGATATGGGTCACCTCGAGTTTTGGCCTTTGACGAGGAGGATCAAGATGAGCTACGGCAAGATGATGCCACGCTCCTTGAGGAAGATCGTTTCCGGGCTGCTGTCCGTGCCGCACGGTACCAGCAAGCTTTGCGCCGCTATCATATCCGCAAGGTTAACGCCAAGAACCTTGAGGAAGGTGACCTTGTTCTTCGTCGGATTCAGTCCACGAAGGGTAAAAACAAGTTGACGCCAAAGTGGGAGGGCCCTTATCGGGTGCACTACAAAAAAAAGACACATCTGTGACATTATGGCCCGAACGAAAACTTTTTCTGTCATGGTTGTGACACTTCTATGACAATAATTGTGACAAAAACATGTATCATCATAGATGTGGTGGGCTCCTACTTCTATGACAAAAAATTATGATAGAAAATGGGCTTTGCATCTTGGGCAGGCCGGACACGCACCCGCATGACATTCTTTGGGCCGTCCATGATGTAAAAAATCATGGTAGAAGTAAGGGCGAGGAAATTTTCGGGGAGTTCCCGGTTACGGTGGTTGGTCGGGGCCGAGAGATGCAGTGTGGTTTGCGCGTTTCTCTCGTACGCGTGCGCGTGTGCGAGGTCTTCGCTAACTGAACCCGAGCGAGGCATTCGCTTACTGAACCCAAGCGATCGATCGATCCCTCGCACTACTACACGTACCGAACCCGAGCGATCGATCCCATTGCGTACTGAAGCTGAGCGATCCCTTCGCTGCTAACTAAACCCGAGCGATCCCTTCGCTGCTAACTGAACCCGAGTGATTCCTTCGCTGCTAACTGAACCCGACCGATCCTTCTCGTTGCTTACTAAAGCCGATCAAGCCACCGTGCGAGACGTAGCCAGCCGGTGTTGGGTTGCCTCTCGATGAACAGTGCCCATTGCTGCCACGCGCGCGATACACGTAGACACGAGTCGAGATGCATCGATCGAGCCAGTTGGTTGGCTGTGGATCAACAGTTCCCATTGCTGCCACCCGCTCGTATGCCCCACCCCAGCCGGTGGGTTGGCTATGGATGAACAGTGCCCTACCGTGTGAAGGTGGTTGGCGCTGGATGAACAAGACCCCGAGGAGGCCAGCCGGTTGGGGGTGGATGAACAGGACCCCATGGAGGCTCGATGAACAGTAGCCGTGGAGGCTGGAGGAAGTCGACGGTGGATGAACAGTAGCTTGTTGAGGCTGGAGGAGGTCGACCGTGGATGAACAATAGCCTGTGGAGTCCCGTTTTGCAGTACGCCACACCCCTCTCGATGAACAGGACCCCCGTTTTGACCATAGGTAGTTCGGGAGAAGTCCGTTTCCTCTGTTTTGTGGTACGCCAGTGCCCTCCCGATCAACAGGAGCCCGTTTCGAACATAGGCGCTTGATTAGAAGTCCGTTTCCTATGTTTTGCGGTACGCCAGACCCCCAGCCAATGAATAGGACCCCGTTTCGACCGTAGGCGGTCGAACAAAAGGCCGTTTCCTCCGTTTTGCGGTACGCTAGACCCCGAGTCGATGAACAGGACCCCGTTTCAGCTATTCCGTCCAAGCCTGTTGGCTCCCGATGAACAGGACTCATTCCGACCAAGTCGGTTGCCTCCCGATGAACACGACGATGTTTCCTCCATTCCGACCCAGCCGGTTGGCTTCCGATGAACAGGAGGCCATTGCTGCTACCCCCACCATCGCCTCTCCATATACACAAGCCCTGGCCATACGTATGCGCGAGTACGCGTTCGAGACCCCGCCCGTATGTACGTATGTGCCCGTATTTTTTGCAACGTGGTTGTACGTACGTGTACACGATTTAGACGGGGCTACCTGAACTCCTACATCGAGGGCTCTACTATGACACGTGCCGCTCCTTACATGCCCATGGTTCATCGTCGTAGAGAGACCGATCGACCAGTATGTACGTACACGTTCGCGACCAGAAAGACAATGCTATGTATGCTTCGACTGGGTGGGTCCCAGCTATCAGGGAGGATAAGGAGGCACTTCCTTGCGTGCGAAGATATAGCAGGTGGGTCCCAGCTGTCAGGTCGATGGATAATTTTTTTCCTGCCTAATAAGGAGGCACTTCCTTGCATGTGAAGATGTAGCTGGTGGGTCTAGCTGTCAGCCTCACCGCGTATAGTCCTCTTTCGATGGCTGTCATTCATTGACCACGTTGACTACGCCGCGCCGAGAGTACCAAGGCGGTGGACGACGGCGAGGCCTAGGAAGGGAACAATGCGGAGCCGGGGAAGACACGGCAGTGGATGCCCACGCAGAGGGGAGTACGAGGGTTGACTGGTTCGGCTGCGGTGTGAGGCCGCTGTCGCCGAAGAATAACAGGGGATGTGGGTGCGTTGAGGGAAGGCCTGGCCAACGGTGGGAGTAGGGTGGGGCGGTGAGGCCTGCGCGGCAGCACATCCGGCCACGGGAGGCAGGAGCAAGCGGTCCCGCCGGCGCTGGTTTGGGCGGCTAGAGCAAGAAGATCAGAGATTGAAGAAGATGCACGGCCATTGGATGAACATCTAATGGTCACTGCTGCTAGAATTGTTTGTTGACTAAGTTGACAAAGCCCTGCATACACGTCAACTTAGTAGGCCCACAAGTCAGCCGCCAAATCTGGTGGGTCCCAATTGTCAAGGGGACAAATCGTTTTCTTCGCGTAATAAGGAGGAACTTCCTTCCGTGCGAAGATATAGCTGGTGGGTCCCAGCTGTCAGGGGGAGGAATCATTTCTTTTTCGCGTAATAAGAAGGTACTTCCTTGCGTGCGAAGATGTAGCTAGTGGGTCCTGAATGTCAGGGGGAGGACTCATTTTTTTGCGCGTAATAATGAGGCACCTCCTTGCGTGCGAAGATGTAGCTGGTGAGTCCCAGCTGTCATGGGGAGGAAACTTTTTTTCCGCGTAATAAGGAGGCACTTTCCTTGTGTGCGACCATGGACCTCGTGGGTCACAGTTGTCAGCCTCTCCACGTACACTCGTCTTCCGATGACTCTCATTTATTGACCATGTTGAACACACCGCGCCAAGCGCAGCAAGGCGGTGGACGACCCGGAGATGGGGAACACGCGGCAGTTGAGTCGCAAACGGAGATGACTGCGAGACTTGACAGGTTTGGGTGCGGGGTGGGGCTACACTCGGCGGAGAATAACAGGAGGTGCGGAGGAGTGGAAGGATGGCCTGGCCGTCAGTGGGGTAGCATTTCGCAGCGAGGCGCGCGAAGCAGCGCTGCTGGATGCCGGAGGCTGGAGCAGGCGGTCCCGCCAGCGCTGGAGGAAGAAGACGAGAGATTGAAGAAGAATGGCGTCCGTTGGATGTACATCCAACAGATAAGGCTATCAGAAACTTTTTTTGACTAAGAGCTTCGACCTTTTGGTCCACATGTCAGCCAGTTCATTTGGTGGGCTGGGTGAAACAATAATGTAGCGTCTATGCAGCCCATTTATATATTTTGTTAGCATTTACAACCTATTTGTATTATTTTTCAAAATACACGGTTTTCCTGGGCTGGGTGAAAATATCATTTTGGGCTGGTCGGAGAAATGTTATGAAAACATAAACCGGTACTGGGCATTTTATTATAAAACTACATAATTTGAGGAGCATAAACACATGATTGCACGTCTATTACTGCATTGGTCCGTAAAATCTTAGCAAGCTTATGTACGCAATCACTAGGAGTTAACTTGCCAACTTATTGTTAAATAATAATAATTATTTGGTAAGAACTTATCGATTTACCAAATAAAATATTATTTATTTTGAAGAGTTAATAAGATGTGGGGTATTATTATTTTTTAGGCTAGACGTGGGACAATTGAGTTAGTTTTAGGTAAAACCTATGGGTGAAAAATCGGAGATAGGATTAATAAAAAATAAAAATAAAGGAAGTGGGAAGGTCTATACAAAGGTTGGACGAAGGACAGGTCAAACGGGAACCTTATGTTCTTCTAATATATGTACGGAGTATATGTAATAAAATAAAATATAAATATATATACAATTATAGAAGGGAAAACATAATTTGAGTTTGGCATTCTTATAGAAAAATAGAACTTCTTTTTTTGAGCAGTATAGAAAAATAGAACTGAGCTGTGAGTTGTCGAAGAAACAAACATAAGTTGGGCTGCTGATGTTATAAAACAAGCTAGGCTAGGAGGCCCAGAGGCCGATTGATACTTGCTGGACCTCAAAAAAAAGTTGAAACCTGCTGGATCAACTGTGTCAGCATGTTGTGGGCTGCGCATGTTAAACAACAAAACCTAGGCTGGGCAGGCCACAGCCCAGTTGTTACTTGTTCGACCTCTGAAAAAAATGATTACTTGCTAGGTCCCGGATGATAGCCACCTTGACTACGGTGACAATCTCGCAGGACCCACACGTCAATATACCATAAGGAGGAAGCATTTTTTGCAATATATAAGGAGGCACTTGTTTGCGTACGGCCATGGACCTGGTGGGCCCAGACTGTGAGCCTCTCCACGTATAGTCATCTCCCGATTCCTCTCGTTTGTTGACCATGTTGAGAATGACAAATGGCGGCGCCGCGGCGAGAGCACCAAGGCGAAGGACGATGTCGAGACCTCGGACCAGAATGAACCGGAGCTGGGGAAGACGCAGGCGGAGGGGAGTATGAGGGTTGACTGGTTCGGGTGCAGGGTCGGCCGGTGGAGCTGCCGCCGCCGGAGAATAAAAGGAGATGTGGGGGAGTAAAGGGATGTCCTGGCCAGCGCCATGCATAGGCTAGGATGGGTCGTCGAGGCGTGCGCGGCAGCGCCGCCAGCCACTGTAGGGAGAGGACGAAAGATTGAACAAAATAAAGAAATACAAATGGATAGGTGGTTGGTCCTAGATGTCTGTGTACGAGATCTGCTGGGTCCACCTGAGAAGGGGAATATGTTGGGAGGAAGGAGATTCAAAGAACGCCAGCCGTTGGATTTCAATCTAATGGCTGCCAGAAGGACTGACGGAAGAGGTATCAAACATAACTTGTTCTCGTCGTTCGTGATCAAAGATGACCACCCTGAGTGAAGTTATCTGATAATCTAGGCAAAATGAGTGACATTGCAACCTATAGAAAACCGCACTCAGACTTCAAAAAAAACGCACAAAAAATGATACAACTGCTGGATCCCCATAAGCATGTCATGGGCCGCGGATGTCCTAAGAAAAGAAACCTGGGCTGGGCAGCCACAGCCCAGTTGATACCTACTCGACCTCAAAAAAAGGAAACACGGCAGCCCTGTGAACTAGTACTCTTATTACATACATAACCAAACAGATTCATAGCCACTCAGAAAAAAAAGCAAATAGGTTCATGGGTTCTTAGACAAAATATTACGGATAAAATAGATAATTACGACACATAGGCTAATGCATGAAACACTCAGATGATAAAGGTGCTTAAACAGACAAACTACACCATCTAGATCTTCCTAGAACGCTTGATCATGACATTGCGGCTGTCCGTGTACTCCTCGGCCACGGGAAGCAGACACGCCCTCATGTCCAAGATCTGCCTGTACATGTCGTAGCATGCGTATGCGTCCTTGGCCGCGTAGGTGATGTAGGCTAGATTTAGAGGTACCTCCCACGTGTTCAGGTCCTTCGTATCCACATCTTCTTTCATGTTGGCGTAGCAGGGGTCGATGATGGTCGCGGCAAGGTCAACCACGGAGTCCTCCTCTTGTCCATTGCCGATGATCTTGTATTGCTTCTGGATGTCGACGAGCTTCTTGCACCAGATGACCGAATCGTAAAGCACAGTGGCGTTCTTCCTGCTCTCCACCGTAGCAAAGGTGCAGTCGGTGGTGCCGATGAAATGGGCGAATGCTCCAGAACCCCTATTTGGTGACCCACAAGTATAGGGGATCAATCGTAGTCCTTTCGATAAGTAAGAGTGTCAAACCCAACGAGGAGCAGAAGGAAATGACAAGCGGTTTTCAGCAAGGTATTTTCTGCAAGCACTGAAATTATCGGTAACGAGTAGTTTGATAGCAAGATTATTTGTAACAAGTGACAAGTAGCAATAGTAACAAAGAGTGCAGCAAGGTGGCCCAATCCTTTTTGTAGCAAAGGACAAGCCGGAACAATCTCTTATAGTAAGCAAAGCGTTCTTGAGGACACATGGGAATTTCATCTAGTCACTTTCATCATGTTGGTTTGATTCCCGTTCGCTACTTTGATAATTTGATATGTGGGTGGACCGGTGCTTGGGTGCTGTTCTTACTTGAACAAGCCTCCCACTTATGATTACCCCCTCTCGCAAGCATCCGCAACTACGAAAGAAGAATTAAGATAACTCTAACCATAGCATTAAACATATGGATCCAAATCAGCCCCTTATGGAATAGCGCATAAACTAGGGTTTAAGCTTCTATCACTCTAGCAACACATCATCTAATTACTACTCCACAATGCATTCCCTTAGGCCCAAAGATGGTGAAGTGTCATGTAGTCCACGTTCACATGACACCACTAAGAGAATCAACAACATACATATCATCAAAATATCGAACGAATACCAAATTCACATGATTACTTATGACAAGACTTCTCCCATGTCCTCAAGAACAAAAGTAACTACTCACAAATCGTAATCATGTTCAAGATCAGAGGGGTATTAAATAACATAATGGATCTGAACATATAATCTTCCACCAAATAAACCAACTAGCATCAACTACAAGATGTAATCAACACTACTAGCAACCCACAGGTACCAATCTGAGGTTTTGAGATAAAGATTGAATACAAGAGATGAACTAGGGTTTGAGATGAGATGGTGCTGTTGAAGATGTTGATGAAGATTGGTCCTCCCACGATGAGAGGATCGTTGGTGATGTCGATCGTGATGATTTCCCCCTACCGGAGGGAAGTATCCCCGGCAGAATCTCTCCGCCGGAGAGCAAAAGTGCTCCTGCCCAAGTTCCGCCTCGAGATGGTGGCACACCATCCCGAAAGTCTTCTCTATATTTTTTCTAGGGCAAATGGACTTATTTACCAGAAAATGGTGGCCAGAGGCTGGCCAGGGGCCCCACGAGCCACCAGGGCACGCCTGGGGGGTGGCGTGCCCTGGTGCCTCGTGGGCTCCTGGGTGGCCCCCTCTGGTATTTCTTTCTTCCAGTATTTTTTATTTATTCCAAAATAAATCTCTGTGAAATTTCAGCTCATTTGGAGATGTGCAGAATAGGTATCTCTGACATAGCTTTTTCAGGTCCAGAATTCCAGCTGCCGGCAATCTCCCTCCTTGTGTAAATCTTCCATATTAAGAGAGAAAAGGCATTAGAATTGCTCCATAAATTGTTATATTGATTAAAAACACTATAAATAACAGTAGCAAAACATGATGCAAAACATAATATTAGTTTCATAATTAATGGGAGTACCTGAAATATAGTGCTTAATTCTTTGCCCATTCACCACTCTCGGATTAGTACCTTCGGAGTTGTTTATTTTGATGGCCCCGGAGCGATAAACTTCTTAGATGATATACGGTTCTTCCCATTTAGAGAGAAGTTTTCCTGCAAAGAATCTCAAATGAGAATTGTACAATAGAACTTGCTCACCCACTTTAAATTCCTGTTTTTGAATTCTTCTATCATGCCATCTTTTAACCTTTTCTTTAAACAATTTGGCATTTTCATAAGCTTGGGTTCTCCATTCATCTAATGAGCTAATATCAAATAACCTCTTTTCACCGGCAAGTTTAAAATCATAATTGAGTTCTTTAATTGCCCAATATGCTTTATGTTCTAACTCAAGAGGTAAATGACATGCTTTTCCATAAACCATTTTATAAGGAGACATACCCATAGGATTTTTATAAGTAATTCTATAAGCCCATAATGCATCGTCAAGTTTCTTAGACCAATTCTTTCTAGATCTATTGACGTTTTTTTTGCAAAATTAATTTTATTTCTCTATTGCTCAATTCAACTTGACCACTAGTTTGAGGGTGATAGGGAGATGCAATTCTATAGTTGACATCATATTTAGCAAGCAATTTGCAGAATGCACCATGAATAAAATGTGAACCACCATCAGTCATTAAATATCTAGGGACTCCGAACCTTGGGAAAATAACTTCTTTAAGCATTTTAATATAAGTGTTATGATCAGCACTACTAGTTGGAATAGCTTCTATCCACTTAGTAACATAATCAACAGCAACTAAAATATGTGTATACCCATTGGATTTAGGAAAAGGTCCCATATAATCAAATCCCCAAACATCAAATGGTTCAATAGCAAGTGAATAATTCATAGGCATTTCCTGACGTCTACCAACATTACCAATTCTTTGGCATTCATCACAAGATAGGACAAACTTACGAGCCTCCTTGAAAAGAGTAGGCCAATAAAAACCAGATTGTAATACCTTGTGTGCGGTCCTGTCTCCCGCATGGTGTCCTCCGTAAGCCTCGGAATGACACTTCCATAGGATTTGTTCCTATTCATGCTCAGGTATACAATGTCTAATAATACCATCTACTCCTTCTTTATAAAGATGTGGGTCATCCCAAAAGTAATGTCTTAAATCATAGAAGAACTTTTTCTTTTGTTGGTATGTGAAACTAGGTGGTATAAATTTAGCAACAATATAATTAGCATAGTCTGCATACCAAGGAGTATTACGAGAAGTGTTTATGACAGCTAATTGTTCATCAGGAAAATCATCATTAATAGGAAGTGGGTCATCAACAACATTTTCAATTCTAGACAAATTATCTGCTACGGGATTCTCAGCTCCCTTTCTATCAATAATATGCAAGTCAAATTCTTTTAGCAATAAAACCCAGCTAATGAGTCTAGGTTTAGCATCTTTCTTTTCCATAAGATATTTAATAGTAGCATGATCGGTGTGAACAGTTACTTTAGAATCAACTATGTAAGATCTGAATTTATCACATGCAAACACAACTGCTAGAAATTCTTTCTCAGTAGTAGCATAATTTCTTTGGGCACTGTCTAGAGTTTTACTAGCATAATGGATAACATTTAATTTCTTATCAACTCTCTGTCCTAGAACAACACTAACAGCATAATCACTAGCATCACACATAATTTTAAAAGGCAAGTTCCAATCAGGTGGTTGAACAATAGGTGCAGTGGTTAAGGCTTTCTTAAGTGTTTCAAAGGCTTCTAGACAATCATCATCAAAAACAAATGGAACATCTTTTTGCAAAAGATTGGTAAGAGGCCTAGAAATTTTAGAGAAGTCTTTAATAAATCTCCTATAGAAACTAGCATGACCAAGGAAACTTCTTATACCTTTAATATCTTTAGGACATGGCATTTTCTCAACAGCATCAACCTTAGCTTTATCAACTTCAATACCTCTTTCAGAAATTTTATGCCCCAAGACAATGCCTTCATTCACCATAAAGTGAAACTTCTCCCAATTCAAGACAAGATTAGTTTCTTCTCATCTCTGCAAAACTCGATCAAGGTTGCTTAAGCAATCATCAAAAGAAGTTCCGTAAACGGAGAAATCATCCATGAATACCTCAACAATCTTTTCACAAAAGTCAGAGAATATAGCAGTCATACATCTTTGAAAGGTAGCAGGTGCATTGCATAAACCAAACGGCATATGTCTCTAAGCATAAGTTCCAAAAGGACAAGTAAAGGTGGTTTTCTCTTGGTCGGATTGTGATACGGGTATTTGAGAAAAACGAGAATAACCATCTAGGAAACAAAAGTGTGAATGCTTAGACAATCTTTCTAACATTTGATCAATAAAGGTAAGGGGTAATGATCTTTTCTAGTGGCTTTGTTCAATTTTCTAAAATCAATTACCATCCTATAACCAGTTACAATTCTTTGTGGAATGAATTCATTTTTATCATTAGGATCAACGGTAATACCTACTTTCTTAGGGACACAATGAATGGGACTTACCCATCTACTATCAGCTATGGGATAGATTATACCTGCTTCTAGAAGCTTTAATATTTCAGTTCTTACCACCTCTTTCATCTTAGGATTTAATCGTCGTTGGTGGTCGACAACTGGTTTAGCATCAGGCTCCATATTAATTTTGTGCTGACATAGAGTGGGACTAATGCCCTTAAGATCATCAAGAGTATATCCAATATCAGCTCGGTGCTTCCTTAGAGTTTTTAGTAATCTCTTTTCTTCATGCTCTGAAAGGTTAGCACTAATAATAACAGGATATATCTTCTTTTCATCAAGGTAAGCATATTTCAATGTATCGAGCAATTGCTTCAATTCAAATACAGGATCACCCTTAGGTGGAGGAGGGCCTCCAAGAGTTTCAACAGGCAAATTGTGTTTAAGTATAGGTGGTTGATCAAAGAACATCTTATCTATTTCATTTCTTTCATTCATATGCATATCATTTTCATGGTCTAGCAAATATTGTTCTAACGGATCAGTAGGAGGTACGACAATAGAAGCAAGACCAATAATTTCATCTTTACTAGGCAATTCCTTATCATGAGGTTGTCTACGAAACTTGGAGAAATTGAACTCATGAGACATACCACCAAAATCAACACTAACAGTTTCTTTAGCGCAATCAATCTTAGCATTAACAGTGTTCAAGAAAGGTCTACCAAATATAATGGGACAAAAATCATCTTGTGGAGAACCGAGGACTATAAAATCGGTAGGGTATTTTATTTTTCCACACAAGACTTCAACATCTCTAACGATCCCAAGTGGTGTAATGGTATCTCTGTTTGCAAGCTTAATAGTAACATCAATGTCCTCTGTTTCAACAGGTGCAATATCATTCATAATTTCTTGATATAAGGTAAACGGAATAGCACTCACACTAGCACCCAAATCACATAAGCCATGATAACAATGATCTCCTATTTTAACAGAGACAACAGGCATGCCTACTACAAGTCTATTTTTATCTTTAGGATCTAGTTTAGCAATTCTAGCTGCTTCATCACAGAAGTAAATAACATGCTAATCTATATTATCGACCAAGAGATATTTAACCATAGCAACATTAGGTTCAACTTTAATTTGTTCAGAGGGTCTAGGTGCTCTAATATTACTTTTGTTAACCACAGTTGAAACTTTAGCATGTTCCTTGATCCTAACAGGAAAAGGTGGTTTCTTAATATAAGTAGTAGGCACAACTGGATCAGCATGGTAAACAATTGTTTCTTCTTTAACACTAACGGGTTCTTTTAATTCAATAGGTGGGTGATATTTAAACCACTTCTCCTTAGGGAGATCAACATGAGTAGCAAAGGATTCACAAAAGGAGGCTACTATCTCAGAGTCAAGTCCATATTTAGTGCTAAACTTGTGAAAAGCATCGGTAGCCATAAAAGATTTAACACAATCAAACTCAAGTATTATACCTGAGTCATTACCTTTGTCGAGTTCCCAATCTTTAGAGTTGCATTTAATTCTTTCCAGAAGATCCCATCTGAATTCAATAGTTTTCTTCATAAAGGAGCCAGTCGAAGAAGAATCGAGTATGGTTTGATTATCATGAGAAAGCCGAGCATAAAAATTATGTAAGATAATTTTTCTTGAGAGCTCATGATTGGGGCATGTGTACATCATGTACTTAAGCCTCCCCCAAGCTTGAGCGATGCTTTCTCCTTCACGAGGCCAAAAATTATATATATAATTCCGATCACGATGAACCAAATGCATAGGATAAAATTTCTGATGGAATTCCAGTTTCAATCGGTTCCAGTCCCATGTATCAGTATCATCACATAGCCTATACCATGTCAATACCTTTCCCTCCAAAGATAAAGGGAATACTTTCTTCTTAACTCCATCTCCGGATAAACCTGCAAGTTTAAACAATCCACAAATTTCATCCACATAGATCAAGTGCATATCAGAATGTACCATTCCATCTCCTGCATAAGGATTAGCTAGCAGTTTCTCTATCATACCCGGAGGAATTTCATATGAAATATTTTCAGTAGGTGCAATAGGTTGAGGAGCAACTATTTGTGTTTCCGGTCGTGAAGATACCCCGAACAAACCCCTCAAAGGATTACTTTCCATAGTGACAAGTGACAGAAAATTTCAGCACGTAATACAAATGTTTCCTTACCAAATTCCACTCACCAGAGGCGCTTCACTCCCCGGCAACGGCGCCAGAAAAGAGTCTAGATGACCCACAAGTATAGGGGATCAATCGTAGTCCTTTCGATAAGTAAGAGTGTCAAACCCAACGAGGAGCAGAAGGAAAGGACAAGCGGTTTTTAGCAAGGTATTTTCTGCAAGCACTGAAATTATCGGTAACGAGTAGTTTGATAGCAAGATAATTTGTAACAAGTGACAAGTAACAATAGTAACAAAGAGTGCAGCAAGATGTCCCAATCCATTTTGTAGCAAAGGACAAGCCGAAACAATCTCTTATAGTAAGCAAAGCGTTCTCGAGGACACATGGGAATTTCATCTAGTCACTTTCATCATGTTGGTTTGATTCGCGTTCGCTACTTTGATAATTTGATATGTGGGTGGACCGGTGCTTGGGTGCTGTTCTTACTTGAACAAGCCTCCCACTTATGATTACCCCCTCTCGCAAGCATACGCAACTACGAAAGAAGAATTAAGATAACTCTAACCATAGCATTAAACATATGGATCCAAATCAGCCACTTACGGAATAGTGCATAAACTAGGGTTTAAGCTTCTATCACTCTAGCAACCCATCATCTAATTACTACTCCACAATGCATTCCCTTAGGCCCAAAGATGATGAAGTGTCATGTAGTCGACGTTCACATGAAACCACTAAGAGAATCAACAACATACATATCATCAAAATATCGATTGAATACCAAATTCACATGATTACTTATGATAAGACTTCTCCCATGCCCTCAAGAACAAAAGTAACTACTCACAAATCATAATCATGTTCAAGATCAGAGGGGTATTAAATAACATAATGGATCTGAACATATAATCTTCCACCAAATAAACCAACTAGCATCAACTACAAGATGTAATCAACACTACTAGCAACCCACAGGTACCAATCTAAGGTTTTGAGACAAAGATTGAATACAAGAGATGAACTAGGGTTTGAGATGAGATGCTGCTGTTGAAGATGTTGATGAAGATTGGTCCTCCCATGATGAGAGGATCGTTGGTGATGTCGATCGTGATGATTTCCCCCTCCCGGAGAGAACTATCCCCGTCAGAATCTCTCCGCCGGAGAGCAAAAGTGCTCCTGCCCAAGTTCTGCCTCGAGACGGCGGTGCACCGTTCCGGAAGTCTTCTCTATATTTTTTCTAGGGAAAATGGACTTATATACCAGAAAATGGGGGACAGAGGCTGGCCAGGGGCCCCACGAGCCACCAGGGCGCGCCTGGGGGGGGAGGGGGGTGGCAAGCCCTGGTGCCTCGTAGGCTCCTGGGTGGCCCCCTCTGGTATTTCTTTCTTCTAGTATTTTTTATTTATTCCGAAATAAATCTCCGTGAAATTTCAGCTCATTTGGAGATGTGCAGAATAGGTATCTCTGACATAGCTTTTTCAGGTCCAGAATTCCAGCTGCCGGCAATCTCCCTCCTTGTGTAAATCTTGCATATTAAGAGAGAAAAGGCATTAGAATTGCTCCACAAACTGTTATATTGATTAAAAACACTATAAATAACAGTAGCAAAACATGATGCAAAATGGACGTATCACTATTCCATCCACACGTCCATTCATGAGAGGGTCGGCATTGGCACTGTAATAGCGAGTGTTAGTGTTGTCGCTTTACCAAATAAACCAACTAGCATCAACTACAAGATGTAATCAACACTACTAGCAACCCACAGGTACCAATCTAAGGTTTTGAGAGAAAGATTGAATACAAGAGATGAACTAGGGTTTGAGATGAGATGGTGCTGTTGAAGATGTTGATGAAGATTGGTCCTCCCACGATGAGAGGATCGTTGGTGATGTCGATCGTGACGATTTCCCCCTACCGGAGGGAAGTATCCCCGGCAGAATCTCTCCGCCGGAGAGCAAAAGTGCTCCTGCCCAAGTTCCGCCTCGAGATGGCGGCACACCATCCCGAAAGTCTTCTCTATATTTTTTCTAGGGCAAATGGACTTATTTACTAGAAAATGGGGGCCAGAGGCTGGCCAGGGGCCCCACGAGCCACCAGGGCGCGCCTGGGGGGTGGCGTGCCCTGGTGCCTCGTGGGCTCCTGGGTGGCCCCCTCTGGTATTTCTTTCTTCCAGTATTTTTTATTTATTCCAAAATAAATCTCTGTGAAATTTCAGCTCATTTGGAGATGTGCAGAATAGGTATCTCTGACATAGCTTTTTTAGGTCCAGAATTCCAGCTGCCGGCAATCTCCCTCCTTGTGTAAATCTTGCATATTAAGAGAGAAAAGGCATTAGAATTGCTCCACAAAGTGTTATATTGATTAAAAACACTATAAATAACAGTAGCAAAACATGATGCAAAATGGACGTATCACTATTCCATCCACACGTCCATTCATGAGAGGGTCGGCATTGGCATTGTAATAGCGAGTGTTAGTGTGGTCGCTTTACTTAAATTGTATTCTTAAAAGAAGCAAAGCATTGGCTCGTTCTATCAGTGCCATAAAATCAACATGCAAAACAATTAGAATTATTATTCTCCGGACGCACGCAAACAGCTCATTTGCCGCGCTTTCAGACAGACAATACTACCAAGTTTGAATAGATTAGGCTCGTTCTACCAAGTTTCCACAAGTTCAAGGGAAAGAACACTGTCCAGCACCAAGAACTTGGCGAATGCTTTGACTATCCCAACATCTGTAGCTGAGTATTCCTATTTGCACAGATAATGAAAAAGCATGATTACTATAATAGTGGCACTAGTTGTAGCAACTTTATTTTCTTAATGGGAAAAAAGATTGCGATACAATAGCTTTATATAAAAAAAATACAACGCTAGCACAGTATGACAAAGCACGATCATGTGGATGAAGGACAGTACTGACCAGTGTGAGATGACTTTGTGAGATCAAGTTGTTCTTCAGGTCCCCGTATCTTGCCATGATGGCGATTCGTTGACATCTATCAACAACTTCAGTGTGGTAGTAGAAGGAGGGGCCTTGAGTCATTCCAATCTCTTTTTTTGTGCAGTTCAACTAAACTTATGGCGCTCGCCATGCTGCGAGGGAGAGAGGGGGCCCGCGCCACCTCGACGGTACGCCTCATGGACTCAACTAGTTCAGTGCACATGCTATGTGGTTGATGCAGTGCAAATGAACTCAATTCTCCCGGATACGCCTTCAGCAAGTTATCTACATTGGAAATGAGATGATAGTTAAGACAGTAGCTCTAATATAACTGTATTATTACTTCATTTTATCAATGGCACTAGCGGTGCCAAAACATTGCCTCAAATTATTAGTGGCATTACATTAAGATGCAAAAACAATATCATTATTGCTTTCTCATAGCAGTGCAAAAACAGTAGCACAAGATCACTAGCTGAATGCAGAGTCAAAATCAACCAAAAAGGAACATACCCAGTCATGGGAACCATAACTGCAGTCAACGCCATTGTAGACGGGTTGACACCAGTCACCAACATGGATGATTCAATTCATGTGACCTTTTTGTGCAGTTCACCTAAAATGAAGCAATGTTTGCATCATGCAGCTAGCAAGATGTACTTGGTCCCATGAGCTGGCAGCTTGTCCTTCATTAGTTGCACTAAAATTTGAGCAATGTCAAGGTTGGCTGTCATGCTCATGGAAGGTGCAACTATAATTTGCTTATCCTTTTGTGCAGTTTCACTAAAATCAAGTGCCATTGTGGTGACGGTGACGGCTAATCTTGCAAAGGTTAATAAACTGTTGCACGAGATTACCGGCAGAGTTAGACGAAGAGGTTAGGAACTCCAATCACCCTTTGTGCAGTTCCACTAAAATCGAGAGACATTGCCCATGTGACATTTTAGTAGAACTGCACAAGACACTTGTGGGGTCGAGGAGATAGGTCCATAGGGGGGGTGAATAGACACTTAACCAACCAAAGGTGTAGTTTTTAGTTTCTCTTGGAACTTAGGCAGATTTTGGCACAAGTTACGATAACACCAAAACTTTCTACACATGCAAATCTAGGGATAGAGCAACGGAAATAGTAAAGCATGCAAGTTTATGGAAAGTAAAGGGGTAGAGTATGGAAGATCAAACGCAATGAAGACACGGTGGTTTTTGGCGAGGTTCCGATAGGTGGTGCTATCGTACGTCAACCTTGATGGAGGCTTCAACCCACGAAGGGTAACGGCTGCATGAGTCCACGGAGGGCTCCACCCACAAAGGGTCCACGAAGAAGCAACCTTGCCTATTCCACCATGGCTTATGTCCATGAAGGACTAGCCTCACTCGGGGCGGATCTTCACGAAGTAGGCGATCTCCTTGCCCTTACAAACTCCTTGGTTCAACTCCACATGATCTTGGAGGCTCCCAAGTGACACCTAACCAATCTAGGAGACACCACTCTCCAAAAGGTAATAGACGGTGTGTTGATGATGAACTCCTTGCTTTTGTGCTTCAAATGATAGTCTCCCCAACACTCAAACAACTCCTCACAGATTGGGCTATGGTGGAAGAAGGATTTGAGTGGAAAGCAACTTGGGAAAGGCTAGAAATCAAGGTTCAAATGGTTGGATTGGAATGTCTTGATCTCAACACATGAGTAGGTGGTTCTCTCTCAAAAAATGTATGGTGGAAGTGTAGGCACGTTCTGATGGCTCTCTCACTTGGTAAGCGGGTGGTGGAGGAGTATATATAGCCTCCACACAAAATCCAACCGTTACACACATTTGACCAAAATCGGTGGGACCGAAACAAGAATCTTGGTGAGACCGACTTGAGCAAAGATATGAACGTTTGAGGTTTTGGTGGGACCGACTGGAACATCTTGGAGGGACCGATGTGCAATGGCTAGGGCAAACCTCATCTCGGTGGCACCGATTGCATCATCTCGGTGGGACCAAAGTGAAGCAATAAGGCAACAGAGAGTTGGAAAGCCATCTCGGTGGTACCGATTGCAATTCTCGGTGGGACCAAAATAATTGCAACAAGTAACAGAGAGTTGGCAAGGCCATCTCGGTGGGACCGAGATCCATATTGGTGGATCCGATTTGTTAGGGTTTGGCAGTGGCTAAGTCCAAATGAACTCGGTGGCTCCGGATAGGAAATTTCGGTGGGGCCGAGTTGGAATGTAGGGTTTGGACATATTTGGATGAAGGAAGTGGCTGAGGATTTTGGAGCAATATCATTGAGCACTTGAGCAAAAGGATCATTAAGCAACACCTCATCCCCTTTTAATAGTATTGGCTTTCCTATGGACTCAATGTGATCTTGGATCACTTAACCAAAAATGTAGAGTCTTGAGCTTTTGCGAATCCATGTCCTTAGCATTTTGAAGGATCCACATCCCTAGTCCTTGCCATGCCAATGCTGAACTTATCTGAAATTTACTAGATAGAAACATTAGTCCAACACCATGTATGTTGGCATAAATTACCAAAACCACCAAGGGAGCAAATGTGCTTTCAATCTCCCCCTTTTTGGTAATTGATGACAACATACATCAAAGCTTCAAGTGAAGATGTAAATGAGAATGAACTAATGCTTTGAAGAAAAAACATGTAACATGTATAAGCTCCCCCTAACGATGTGCCTCTAGTAAATGATAGTAGCTTATGAAGAGTAGAAGCACAAAGTGAAAGACATACACATGTAACATGTATCTTGGCTATATGCATCCGAGCAATAGATATGACATTTAGGTATCCACATGTTCATGATTATCTTCTTGCAAACAATATATACTAGCAGGAGGTCATCATGTACATGGGTGTGATGCATATACTTACATTTAAGTTCTTGATCAAGTACCTAAAGAAATACACTTGAGAAAACAAGGTTAGATAACACAAGATAAATTCTTCAAGAAAAGACACAAGATCAACAAGAAACCAAGATTGGGATGACATGTAGAAGAGAGTATCGCTGGGTGAGTACTTCTTTGAAGCAGACATGTCCCCAAAGAAAAAATAAATAGTTGTCTCCCCTTAAAGAACTTCCTCTCCCCCTGAATTTGACATTGAATGTTGGGAGTGGGTAGGGTGAGAAAACTAAAACAACCAAAAAGCAAACTAATCATGTTTCTCCCCTCTTAGAAACATGTAACATTCTCTCCTCTTGTAAGGTGCATCTCTCTCTCTTCCCTTTTTACAAAGAAGAGCTTGTAATGATAAGCTTTGATGCATTCCTCTCTCCCCCCTTTTACATCAATTTCCAAGAAGGGACTTCAAGCCTATTGGTCAAGTGGGTTTGGTCCTTGAGAAACACATCTAGCCATTGAGTAGCTCTAGATACAAGTAGAGGATAAGAATCATTGAGTGGAGCTGTCGGGCCCATGGAACCCAGGGTATCCAGGCCCATCTGCCTTTGGCCTGGAGTGTGCCCGGCGGGCCGTCGCCACCAAGTGTCTCGCCATGCCCCCTCATGGGGCCCTAGCCTCCTGAGGCCCCCTCCTCAGGGAGTAGCAGGCAACGCTCGGCACCACCATAAAAGGCCTCGCAAGGTCCCCTCACGAGGCGGCTTCCCAAGTCCCCTCACGAGGCGGCTTCCCGAGTGGCCTCACGAGGCGGCTTCCCGAGGTGGCCTTCCGAGGCCCCCTCCCGCAGGCGCTCGAGGAGAAAACCGTTCGGCGTGTCGTGCGGACTGGAGCCCATCACGTGGGTGACGCGCGCGGCGACGAGCAGCAGCAGAGGCCGCGCCAGCAGGCGCGGATGCAGATGGTTTCCTCTTTTGTGCTAAGGAAGCAGGGCCAGCTATCTACTCCCCAAAGCAACCCCAAAGGTTGCCCGACCGGCGAAGAAAGACCAAGACGGCGGGCGCGCAGGGCGGAGGTCATCACCGAGCCCACCGGCGCGTCATGGATCATGCCTTGGCAGGCGAAGACCACCTTTAGTCAGGATAGCCTGAGCGCCTGTCCCCTTTCAAAACCGCCAAGTGTGGCAACCCTTCCCGCCTAAGTTTCGAGGGGGAAGAGGACCAAGGCGGCATAAAAGGGGCAGTGCAGCCACCGTAGCAAAGGGGGAAGTCCATCATCTTCAACCTTGTACGCAAGAACTCTCGCATCCACGATAATCTCAACCACAAAGCAGGAGTAGGGTCTTACACCGCAAGGTGGCCCGAACCTGGGTAAACCACTGTGCCTTCGCCCGTCCTACGCTAGCGCGCTCTCGCCGTAGTCTCGCCGTAGCACTACCGTGGTAGGGGAAGAAGTAGTAGAACGAGCTCACCCCAGTGTTCGAACCTTTGGGTCCCCGGAGCCCCACTTCCGACGGTAGCTGGAGCACAAAGACTTAGAAAATATTTGACAGAAAACTCCTTAGAGCAGCAAAGTCAGTGACTCCGAGTTGAATCAATTCGGTGGAACCGAGTTTGGTGCAAAGAGACATCTGTCAACTCAGCTCACTAGGCAAAGGAATTCTCACAAAGATTTGCAATGAATTAGCTGCGAGACTAGCTAAAAGAAAAGAAACACAGCAAAGAAAAGAAACAAAGAAAATATCTAGATGAAGTTTTTTTTTGAAAAAGAGGAAACACCTTAGCAAAAAGAGAAATGCAAAAGAAACACTAGAGAACTTCATCTAGAGGGGTCGGCGACTAGGTCACCTATGTTAGAGTATATTGACTTAGGAGTCAAGTGAGAACACTTGATCATAGGTCATACTCATCGTTAAGCTCAAAATGGGGTTACCATTTTTCCTTTAAGCATTTCAATGTATTCACATCTTGTTGAGTTGCTTTGGTTCATGACTTTGAGTAAAGCTTCTCTAAAATGTGAAAACTTACATTGGGATTTGGTGGAGATGACCATCATGTAGTTGAACTTGAAGTGGATGCTCATGAGTTGGAGTTTGGAGCGATCCTACCATTTGTAGTTCATCTTCCTACATGGGTTAGATTTGCAAGGAACAACATGTATATCCAAAATGACAAGAATGAAGCATATCTCAAAAGTTGTCGAGGATATGTTTAGGTTGTCTTGTTCCTTGTTCCACCAACAATTGTTGATACTTGAGTTGTACAAGATTGCTCAAGATAAGAGTGAGATGCAATCTTGTGACATGAAGCTTGTCCAAGTATCTACAAAATATTAGATACAATACAAGGGAGCAAAAGTGTCCAAGATATAATATGATCATGGAAGCATCATGGATTAGTCAAGAATGCTCATGCCCTTGTATGCATCCACGTGAACCTCTAGTTCACGTTTGAAGCATTAATGATGTTCAACTCACTCCTCAAGTGACAAAACACCTTTTTATCAAGAGGTTTGGTAAAGATGTCTGCCAATTGCTTGTCCGTACGACCATGTTTAAGGTCAATGTCACCTTTCTCAACATGGTCTCGAATGAAATGATGACAAACCTCAATATGCTTAGTTCGAGAATGTTGCACGGGATTGTGTGCAATCTTAATAGCACTCTCATTGTCACATAGTAATGGTACATGTCTCACATGCACACCATAATCTTTAAGAGTTTGAGTTATCCATAGTAATTGAGCACAACATGATCCCGCGGCAATGTATTCCGCTTCAGCGGTAGATAGAGATACCGAGTTTTGTTTCTTGGAGGACCAAGACACAAGAGATCTACCAAAAATTGACATGTACCCGAAGTGGATTTTCTATCAACCTTGTCTCCGGCATAATACGAGTCGGAATAGCCAACAAGATTAAAAGAAGATCCTTTGGGATACCATATGCCAAAGTTTGGTGTATGTAACAAGTATCTCACAATTCTTTTCACCGCCTTAAGGTGACACTCTTTTGGTGCCGCTTGGTACCGTGCACACATGCACACACTTAGCATAATGTCAGGATGGGAGGCACATAGATATAGCAATGAACCAATCATAGATCGATAAAACTTTAGATCAACCGGTTTGCCATCCTTGGTCAAGTCAAGATGTCCACTCGTGGGCATGGGGGTTTTCATACCTTTACTTTCTTGCATGTTAAACTTCTTGAATAAGTCCTTGGTATACTTTGTTTGAGAAACAAAGGTGCCCTCCTTAGTTTGCTTGATTTGCAAACCAAGAAAGAATTTGAGTTCACACATCATAGACATCTCATACTTTTCCGACATTAACCTTCCAAACTTTTCACTAAAAGAGGGGTTAGTAGATCCAAAGATAATATCATCAACATAAATTTGGCATACAAATAATTCTCCATTAACCCTCTTAGTGAACAAGGTTGAATCAATCTTCCCAATCTCAAAACCTTTTTCAAGAAGAAACTTTGTCAAGCATTTGTACCAAGCTCTAGGAGCTTGTTTAAGACCATAAAGAGCTTTACGAAGTTTGTAGACATGATTAGGTTTCGTGGGATTAACAAAGCCGGGAGGTTGGTTAACATACACTTCCTCCTCAATTTCACCATTTAAGAAAGCACTTTTAATGTCCATTTGGTAAAGAGTGATATCATGGTGATTGACATAAGCAAGTAAAATGCGAATGGACTCAAGTCTAGCAACGGGGGCATAAGTCTCACCATAATCCATACCTTCGACTTGTGTATAACCTTGTGCTACGAGACGAGCCTTGTTGCATACAACTTGTCCATCTTCATCTTGCTTATTCCGAAACACCCATTTGGTTCCAATGATGTTTTGCTCATCTTTAGGCTTCTCAACCAATGTCCAAACTTGGTTCCTCTCAAAGTTGTGTAGCTCCTCATGCATTGCATTCACCCAATCGGGGTCCTCGAGAGCTTCTTCTACCTTCAAAGGTTCAACACAATAGATGAATGAGTAATGCTCACAAAAGTTAGCTAAACGAGATTTAGAGCGAGTGATTCTCCCGGATTGGACATCTCCAAGTATTTGTTCGACGGGATGATCCTTGTCGATCCTTGCTCTAACTCGAGGTAGCTTTTTCTAGGGTTGTGGTGAGGCTTCCTCATCATCATCATTGTCTTCCTCATCATTGGTGTTGTCATTTGCTTGAGGTGGTGGAGAAGGAGGTTGAGGTGGATCATCTTGTCGCACTTCCTCATTCCCATCGTCTTGACATGTTCCACTTGTGGATGCCTCCATATCAACTTGTTGTTCACCTTGGTGTGAAGTTGAGGCTTCCACTTGAATAGACGAGGTACTCTCCTTTACTTCCACGGGGCGAATTTTGCTAATGGATAAGTCTTGGATTGCTTCCGATGGTTCTTGATCTCCTACATCAATTGGCAATTGCTCGACTTGCGAGCCGTTAGTCTCATCAAACTTCACATCTACCATTTCTTCAACTTTTCGAGTGAAGTTGTTATAGACACGGTAAGTGTGAGAGTTTGATCGATAACCAAGTAGAAAACCTTCATGAGATTTAGGAGCAAACTTTGAACGACGATGCTTATCAAGAATGTAACATTTTGAGCCAAATACTCGAAAGTATCCAACTTGTGGTTTGTTACCGGTGAGCATTTCATACGCCATTTTTCCAAGAAGCTTGTGAAGATAGAGTCGATTTGTTGCATGACAAGCTATTCCAACCGCTTCTGCCCAAAAGTGTTTTGGCGTCTTGTATTCATCATGCATTGTTCTTGCCATCTCAATAAGAGTCCGGTTCTTCCTCTCAACAACTCTATTTTGTTGAGGTGTGTATGTAGCCGAGAACTCATGTGAAATACCCTCCTCATCAAGAAAGGTGTCCACATTTGCGTTCTTGAACTCCGTTCCGTTGTCACTCTGAACCTTCTTGATCTTCACTTCAAATTGATTTTGGGCCTTTCTTGCGAAGTTCTTGAAGATCTTTTGTACGTGCGATTTGTCATTGAGAAAGAACACCCACGTAAATCTGGAAAAATCATCAACAATGACCAAACCGAAAGAGTTACCACCAAGACTTTTATAGGAGTTGGGACCAAAAAGATCCATATGAAGCAGCTCGAGTGGTCTCCTCGTGGTCATAATGTTCTTCACGGGATGGCTTCCTCCAACTTGTTTTCCTGCTTGACAAGCACTACAAAGTCGATCCTTGTCAAATATAACATCTTTCACACCAAGAATGTGATCTCCTTTAACAAGTTTATCAAGGTTACACATGCCAACATGTCCAAGTCTCCTATGCCATAACCAACCTTTAGAAGATTTAGCAATTAAACATGTGCGAGGTTGAGCTCTCTTAGTGAAGTCAACAATGTATAGATCACCTCTACGAATGCCGGTAAAGACCATATTATGATTATCTCGACGAAACACTTGGCAATCTACTTCGGTAAATAGAACATTGAAACCAAAGTCGGCTAGTCTAGATACGGAAAGAAGATTGTAGCCAAGAGATTCAACAAGCATAACATTTTGTATGGAGCTATCATTGGATATGGCCACCTTACCAAGGCCAAGTACCTTACCCTTGGAGTTTTCTCCAAAAGTCACATACTTGCGTGGACCATCATTTTTAGCAAGCTCACGAAACATGTCTCTATCTCTGGTCATGTGATCGGTACATCCACTATCAAGAATCCACTCTTTTCCTCCGGCCATGTAATCTCGAAGATTTGCCATAAGACTAAGATTCCTCATGGTCTTCTCAAATTCCATATCAAAATCTTCGTCTTCATCATAATAGCCATGCTCAACATCATCATCATCAACATGTATATGATCATCACCTAGGGCAATGAATTCATTAGTTTCATGATCATGACAATGTTCAAGTTTGTGAATTCTAATAGCTTCCATGGTAATGTTACTAATAGTTCCATCATCTCCTTTAGCACGCATAAGATCACGAAGCTCAAACAAGCAATCATCAAAGTTGGGATCATTAGGACTCATCTTGTGAAAAGCAATAGTCTTATGAAGAATCTCATCAAGATTCTTTAAAGAGTAATCGGGATATTGCTTTTCCAAGTCATGCCATAGGGTATAAGCACATCCAAAGTTTTGCATACAATGAAGCACAACTTTAGGTAAGCTCTAATGATAAGATTGACGGTTCTAAGATTACGAAGCATGTCAATTTTCTCTACATGAGTAGGATGCAAGGGATCAATAGGAGGCACATAAGGATTATGAATATACTTGCTCAAGTTAAATTCATCAAAAATATCAAGCATATCATTCTTCCAAACATTGTAATACTCCCCATTGAGAATAGGCACTCTACATCTAAGACTCCCCAAAGTAGACGCATCCATCTCCCTCCAATGGTGATTAAACCAAAGCTATGGAGACCAAAGCTCTGATACCAATTGTGGGATCAAGGAGATAGGTCTAGAGGCGGGGTGAATAGACACTTAACCAACCAAAGGTGCAGTTTTTAGTTTCTCTTGGAACTTAGGCAGATTTTGGCACAAGTTAAGATAACACCAAAACTTTCTACACATGCAAATCTAGGGATAGAGCAGCGGAAATAGTAAAGCATGCAAGTGTACGGAAAGTAAAGGGGTAGAGTATGGAAGATCAAATGCAATGAAGACACGGTGGTTTTTGGCGTGGTTCCGATAGGTGGTGCTATCGTACGTCCACGTTGATGGAGGCTTCAACCCACGGAGGGTAACGGCTGCGTGATTCCACGGAGGGCTCCACCCACAAAGGGTCCACGAAGAAGCAACCTTGCCTATTCCACCATGGCTTACGTCCACGAAGGACTAGCCTCACTCGGGGTAGATCTTCACGAAGTAGGAGATCTCCTTGCCCTTACGAACTCCTTGGTTCAACTCCACATGATCTTGGAGGCTCCCAAGTGACACCTAACCAATCTAGGAGACACCACTCTCCAAAAGGTAATAGACGGTGTGTTGATGATGAACTCCTTGCTTTTGTGCTTCAAATGATAGTCTCCCCAACACTCAAACAACTCCTTACAGATTTGGCTATGGCGGAAGAAGGATTTGAGTGGAAAGCAACTTGGGAAAGGCTAGAAATCAAGGTTCAAATGGTTGGATTGGAATGTCTTGATCTCACCACATGTGTAGGTGGTTCTCTCTCAAAAAATGTATGGTGGAAGTGTAGGCACATTCTGATGGCTCTCTCACTTGGTAAGAGGGTGGTGGAGGGGTATATATAGGCTCCACACAAAATCCAACCGTTAAACACATTTGACCAAAATCGGTGGGACCGAAACAAGAATCTCGGTGAGACCGACTTGAGAAAAGATATGAACGTTTGAGGTTTCGGTGGGACTGACTGGAACATCTCGGAGGGACCGATGTGCAATGGCTAGGGCAAACCTCGTCTCGGTGGCACCGATTGCATCATCTCGGTGGTACCGAAGTGAAGCAATAAGGCAACAGAGAGTTGGCAAGCCATCTCGGTGGTACCAATTGCAATTCTCGGTGGGACCGAAATAATTGCAACAAGTAACAGAGAGTTGGCAAGGCCATCTCGGTGGGACCGAGATCCATATCGGTGGATTTGATTTGTTAGGGTTTGGCAGTGGCTAAGTCCAACTGAACTCGGTGCCTCCGGATAGGAAATTTCGGTGGGGTCGAGTTGGAATGTAGGGTTTTGTCGGAAGTGGGGCTCCGGGGCCCCAAAGGTTCGAACACTGGGGTGAGCTCGTTCCTACCGCTTCGTCTCCTACCACGACAGAACTACGGCGAGGCTACGGCGAGAGCGCGCTAGCGAGGAACGGACCGTGGACTCAGCGGTTACCTAGGTTCGGGCCACCTTGTGGTGTAAAACCCTACTCCTGCTTGTGGTTGGGATTGCAGTGGGCAAGAGAGTTCTCGCGTACAAGGTGGAAGAGGCAGAGCTCAACTCAGAGAGAGCCCCTCCTACAATGGCAGCAGTGTCCTTTATATTAGCCTTGGTCCTCTTCCCCCGTGAAAACTTAGGCGGGAAGGGTTGCCACACTTGGCGGTTTTGAAAGGGGACAGGCGCTCAGGCTATCCTGACTAAAGGCGGTCTTCGCCTGCCAAAGCATGATCCATGACGCACCGGTGGGCTCGGTGATGACCTCCGCCCTGCGCGCCCACCGTCTTGGTCTTCCCTCACCGATCGGGCAACCTTTGGGGTTGCTTTGGGGAGTAGATAGCTGGCCCTGCTCCCTTAACACAAAAGAGGAAACCATCTTCATCCGCGCCTGCTGGCGCGGCCTCTGTCGCCACTCGTCGCCGCGCGCGTCACCCACGTGATGGGCACGAGACCGCGCGGCCGAGCCGAATAGCCTTCATCTTGGACGCCTTCGGGAGGAGGCCTCGGGAGGCCACCTCGGGGGGCCACCTCGCGAGGCCATTGGTGAGGATCCCGAGCCTTGATCGCCACTTCCTGAGGAGGGGGCCTCAGGAGGCCAAGGCCTCGTGAAGAGTCCTGGTGAGGTGCTTGGTGGTGACGGCCTGCTGGGCCCATGACAGGCGTTGTGCCCTGGGCCAAAGGCAGACGGGTCTGGATACCTTGGGTTCCATGGGCCCGACAGTAGCCCCCAGGCCCGCGGCGCGCACGTTCCCGCCTACTGGGGGGCGAAACGGCGCGGGCCCTAAACGCCTGCGGTCAGGCGCGACGCGTGGCGCACGATGTGACGGGGGACGCCCCCACTTCTCCCACGACGCCTCGGTAACCGCCCGCGCTGACATAAAACCTGCCGTGGGCGACGCGATGCCATCATTGCCTTCCTTCACACATTCCATCTCGCTGCGCCTTTCTTCCCACGCACAACTCCTTCTACCTCTCCCAGAACTCCGCCGCCCTAAACCCTTGCTGCGCCGCCATGTCGCCCCCGGGCAGGAAGGAAGAGGCGGTGGAAACGGTGCTTACGGGGGTGGCACCAGAGCCTGCTCTGGGTAGGCCCACGATCGTCAACGCCCAGGGGCTCAGCAAGGCTCTTCCAATGACCGCGGCTACTTCTAACGAGTGGGGGGGCACTCGCATCTGGCCGGCTTCGCGCCCGACCGCCGACCTCGATGCTACCTCCGCCGTCCTCTTCCTTCCCACGCTCTTCGGAGGCCTGCTACCTCCATTCTCCGATTTCTTCAACGCCGTCCTTTCCACTACCAGGTCCATGCTCTGCATCTCGAACCGAACTTCGTCCTTCTTCTTTCCGCCTTTGCCTTTTTATGCGAGGCCTTCTTGGGCGTGACGCCCTCAGTTGCGCTCTTCCACCACATCTTCAGCCTGCGGCTGATCGCGGCGAACCAATGTTTCGGGTGCGTCTCGTTCTGCATCGTAGATGAGACGACGGGCGACAATATTGACATGAAGCTTACCAAGGAGGTCGAGGGCTTCAGGCGGCAATGGGTGTACGTGGACGCGGCCCAATTTAGCCCCCTGCTGCAGCTGTCGGCATCCCCGGCGGCAAGAAGCTCCGGGTGGGGGCATGAAAGGCTCGCCGACTCGAGGTTGGCGCGGGTATGGAGGAGTTTGGCCGAGCTGAGGGCCACGAAGGTAACAGTGGTCATGGTCATGAGGGAGTTCCTCCGGCGTCGCATAGCTCCCCTCCAGCGACACTCCCGCCCGATGTGGGCCTTCACTGGCCCGGAGGACCCGATGCGGTTGAGCATAGAGAGCTTGTTGCCAGAGGTGCTGAACGGGGTGCTCCATACCCTGACCAACGAAGAGGCGAGTGAACCACCCATGGATGGGCTTCCATTGTATCGCTACAAGAACAAGGTGGAGCTGGCCGACTCAATGCCGCGCTTCCACCAGTGGGGACCACTTCCAGAGGGCTTCGAAGGGCCCCGGGACAACCCCTTCCTAGTGGTCCCTGGTTCAGGCGACCGTGGCGACGCCGGGGCCTCGACGGGCACTGCGGAGGGCAGAGGCGGCCCGGCTCGGTGGACCCGCCGCCGACTCGTCCACGGGCTTGGAGACGATGATGACATCACCCCGCCTGAGGCCTCGCCCGCCGCGCCCGACCAGTCGGAGGGCGCAGGAAGCCCCCATGCGACAGCTGCGAAGCTGCGGGACTCCGGAAGCGGTGGCGAGGGCGGATCCCGTGGCCCTCCGTGGCCGCTGAAGAAGAGGAGATGGTTTGCCAGGGACCAGTAAGCGTTCGACTTCCTTTCTCCTACGCCCGGCGTACTGCGCGTGCCTAAGCCCTTGTTTCTCTTCCCTTTGTTAGGACCTCCTCGAGCAAGAAGAGGAAGAAAGAGGAGAGGTCCCCCGTCCTGGCAGGGGCTACGCTGCCGGTTGCTAGGGCCGGGGGGCATGAAGAGAACGCCAGCAGCCTCGACACCGAGGCTGGCCTCACGAGGGCAGAGGGGCAGGCGGCCCCTCCTGAGCCGCAGGAGGACCTGGCTCGGGGGGCCCAAGCAGACGAGCCTCAGGAGGCGTCGTCAGGAGGCGGCTCCGCGGTTCCTGGGGCGCCCACTTCTAGGGTGGACGTTGCGGTGACAGAGGCGGAGACGCCGGTTCTCCCACCCCACACCACCCATGACGGCGGCGTCGCGGGGGGCCAGCAGGACTCGCCAGCGCGCGGGACTCCTTCCGGGGGGCCGCCAAGCCCGCGGGGTGCATCGCCACGGCAGGACGAAGAGGGGGCCCCCGCGAGCTCTCCGCTCCTGACCAGCGGCGCCGGGCCCTCGCGAGAGGGCGGCGCTAGGGCGCACACCGGCTGGGCCCTGCAGCTTGTGAGTAGCAGCGCCGTGCTCAAGCACGGGGCCCTGCAAGGCACCAGGGCTGCCCTTGACCAGCTGGAAGCAGACCTCCAGGAAGAGGAGGCACGCATCATCGAGGAGCGCCAGTGCCTCGCGGAGGGGTGGCACCAGCTTGACGTGGCCATCAAACTGGGTCGCCGTCAAGACGACACCATGCAGGAGAAGCGTGAGAAGGCTGCCCAAGACGTGAAGGAGATCTTCGAGAACGCCGTCAGGGAGGCCAATGAGGCCGACAGTCGGCGCGAGGCGGCGGAGGCCTGCAGGAAGGAGCTCCTGGACCAGAACACCTTGCTGGAGCGACAACTCCAGGCACGGAGAGACGCCATCTCCGCCCTCGAAGAGGGGCTAGCGGCCCGTGAGGCGGACCTTGGCATCCGTGAACGGGAGCTCGCGCGGTCGGCATCCGCGCAGGACTTGAAGCGCGAGCGGCTAGAGACGTTGGAGCGAGAGGTGTCCGCTGCCCAAGGTTCCTACGCCAAGCGCCTAGACAAGGCCAACGCCAATCTGGCGGCCAAGGAGAAGAAGATCCAGGAGGACGCCGACAAGAGGGTCACACAGAGCCGCGAAGCGTTTGCCAATGAGAACAGCAAGAAGCTGAAGCGACAGGAGGACCGCTTCAAGGCCAGGCGCGAGGAGTTCCAGCACGAGATCACGGGCCTCAAGGAGATGCTGGCCGAAGCCGAAAGATGGCGGGAGACCGCGTTGAAGGCCCTGGCCGACGCCGAGGCCGAGCTGACCTCCCTCCGGTAGCAGGTGGGGGCGTCGCCGCGGTCGTGGAGCAGGCGCGGGACGAGGCGGCCCGAGCACGGGGGCGGCAACTCCAGCGCTCTAAGATGTTCCGTGCCCTCAAGCTCCGGGCCCGCCGTGCCTGGGGCTCCATTTGCAAGGAGGACGTTAGCAGCCCCCTCGAGACCCACGACGGGAGCTACCTCGACTTCTTCACAAAGCTCGTGGAGCGGCTCGAGTTGGGCGCCAAGAAGGTAGGCGAAATCATCAAGGAGGAGATCCGCGATCTCCTCACCCAGGCTGCCACGCGCATCTTCAGCCATCTTCTCGACGCCGACCCCAACTTTGACTTCGGCAAGGTGATAGCCCCTGTCTCGGAGGAGGTCCGCGACACCCTTGGGAAGGCGGTGGAGGATCACGTGGACGCCTTGCACGAGCACTTCGCCTCTGGCAGCAGCGAGAGCTCAAGCGGAGTTGAGGGAGGTGACGATGACGCTGGCAGCAGCGGTGATGGTGACACGTCTTCTTAGGCCCTTCCCCATATCCTGTGTACAGTTGATCGTGACCCCGTGGGGGCGTGAGGACAGTGCTTTTACATTTCAAGTACTTTGCTTCTGGTTGTATCGAATGCCCGTGCCCTTGTAACGCTCTCTCTTGAGGCCTGTTTTGCTCTTTTTTCTTGCCATGATGCTCTGCGTCGCCAGGACCTAGCCCTCGAGCAGGCCATAGCTGTCGCTGGTATGTCAGGTCATGATGCCTAGACAAGGCCAGGAGGTGAGGGGCACCGGGAGCTAGTTAGGGCTCCTGAGGCGCGATGCTCAGGAAGCCCCCCTTTGACGCGTAAGCGGCTTGCGCCAAGAGAAACGCTGGCGCTCGTGAGGCTGTCGGAGGGGAAGGCTTGATAGACGGCGAGGGCGGCTCGCGAGGCGGGAGACTCTGTATAAGGTAGTGCGCCTCGTGAGGGTTCCACTCGCGAGATCTCCTGCTGAGACGGCCACCGAGGGTTAGCTCCCGAGCGGGGCCTGCTGGCTTCCTGAGGCCCTGAGGGGGCCACCTCACGAGGCATCCTCGTGAGGCCTTTCAGGGAACCTGCTCCTGAGATAACTGCCTGCAGAGTACTTAACGACAGGGGAGCAGCGCACGCTCGTCGATTCACTCATGGGCATTACGCGAGGAGACAAGACACCAAGAACCTTGGTGGGGTGGCGTGCACGGGAGCAGGCCCGCGAGCCAGAGCCCGATTGCTTGGGTTTTTCAGCGCTGCTGGGACTAACCCGAGCACAGACACCATGTCCAGCCCGCACTCGCATGAGGCTCATGAGGGACGTCATGAGCGCGCGAAGCTCGTGAGGCAAGGACAAAACGAAACGCCATGTAAGAAACCGAACTTTACTGAAGTAAGATAGCAACCCATTTACATAACTAAAACAAGATGTGGCTGCCGTGTCCGGCACGGGTCAACTTGAGGTTGGTGCAACCCGTGGGGCGCCCTCAGTTACACATCGAAATGAGAAGAAGAGTGATGCTGTGTCCGGCACGGGTCAGCTTGAGGTTGGTGCAGCCCGTGGGGCGCCCTCAGTTGATTGTTCCGCCAGCGTGGAGCATGGGGCTTCCACGGGGGTGTGGGTATGATCGCGGGTTGATCGTTCCGCCAGTGCGGAGCATGGGGCTTCCACTTGGGCGTGAGCGGGAGCTCTCGCAGGCCCATCAGGCGAACGCAATGAGAGGCTCCGGGGAGTGTACAGCCCCATTTCGTTCGTACGCGTGAGGGTCACGGGTAGAACTTGCGGAGGTGTTGGATGTTCCAAGCGTTAGGCACAGGAACTCCGTCCTCCATCTCCAGCCGGGCCGAGCCGGGCCTGGAGACATGAGTAACCCTGAAAGGGCCTTCCCACATAGGTGAGAGTTTGTGAAGCCCCTCTCTAGAGAGGATTCTGCGCAGGACGAGGTCGCCGACCTCGAGAGTGCGAGGGCGGATGCTGCGGCTGTGGTAGCGACGCAAGGCCTGCTGGTACCTCGCGGCACGAAGGGCGGCCTGACGGCGGCCCTCCTCGAGGAGCAGCAGATCGGTCTCCCGCGAGCCATCCCGACGCGCCTCGTTGAAGGCAAGGACTCGCGGGGAGCCGTGCTTAAGCTCCAATGGGAGGACCGCCTCCGTGCCGTAGACGAGGAAGAAGGGTGTCTCGTCGGTAGGTTTGCTTGCCGTCGTGCGGATGGACCACAGCACGGATTGCAGCTCGTCGAGCCAGCCCTTGCCGCAAGCCGCGAGTTTCTTCTTGAAGTTCCTTGTCTTGAGGCCCTTGAGGACCTCGGCGTTGGCATGCTCGGCCTGGCCGTTGCATCGCGGGTGCGCCACCGAGGCGTAGCAGATCTGCGTGCCGAGGCTGGCACAGTAGGACTTGATGAGGCCGCTTGTGAACTGGGAGCCATTGTCGGTGATGATGCGGTTGGGAACTCCAAAGCGGCTCACGAGGCCCTTGATGAACTTGACGGCGGAGCCTGCCGGGATGGTGCGCACCGGCTCGACTTCTGCCCACTTGGTGTACTTGTCGATGGTGACGTAGAGGTAGCGGTAACCGCCAGCCGCGTGAGGAAAGGGCCCCAGGATATCCAGCACCCAGACCGCGAAGGGCCATGAGAGGGGAATCATCTGAAGGCCCTGCGCCGGCTGGTGGATCTGCTTGGCGTGGAATTGGCAGGCCTCGCAGGCTTGGACCAGCGTGGTAGCGTCACGCAGCGCAGTGGGCCAGTAGAAGCCGCTGTGGAACACCTTGCCGATGAGGGTGCGTGACGAGGAATGGTGGCCGTAGTCTCCTCCATGGATGTCAGCGAGCAACTCACGCCCATGCTCTTCAAAGATGCACAACAGCGAGACGCCATTGGGGCACCTGTGGTACAGCTCGCCATCTTGTAGGCAGTAAGCGGTGGCCTGCCGGGCCACGTGCTCTGTTTCTGAGTCCTTCTCCGGGTGGGTGCCGCGAAGCAAGTATGCCTTGAACTCCCTGGCCCAGCTATCCGCTTGAGGCTCGAGCGCCAGTAGCAGGCGGGCTCCTGAGGCCAGGCCGCAGTCTGGCGCGCCCGTGGGTGGTGCGGGTGGGAGCTCTTCGCGAAGGAGCGCCGTGCTCGCGGTAGGAGGTGCGGCTGATGGCTTGAGGAGCCTTTCCTCGGAGACGCCGGGGCTCTCAGGTTCGCGGCGAGATGCTCGTTTGGCGATGTCATCGGCTTCTTTGTTGCTACTGCGGGGGACGTGCTGCAGCTCCAAGCCGAGAAAAAGCTTTTTGAGTTTACGTACCTCTTCCAGGTAGGCGGCCATGTGCTCGTCCTTGGGCTTGTAGCTTTTGTTGGAGAAGTTGACGAGAAATTGTGAATCGCCCTTGATGGTCAGACGTTTGATGCCCAGGGCGAACGCGGCCTTGAGGCCGGCGATGAGGCCCTCGTACTCTGCGATGTTGTTGGAGACCTTGTCGGTGTGCCTGAAGCAGAGCTGTTCGGCATAGTAGAGCCTGTCCCCTGTCGGTGTGGTGAGCATGACCCCAGCCCCCGCGCCCTGTCAGGAGAAGGCGCCAATGAAGTGCATGGTCCAGCCGCCAAGCGCCTCGTCCCCTGGCAGAAGGGACTGGGCCTCGCGAGGTTCCTCCTCGTACGTATCCGTCCACTCTGCCACGAAGTCGGCCAGAGCCGCGCCTTTGATGACCCTAGTGGTGGAGAATTCCAGCTGGAAGGCTTGTAGCTCGATGTTCCATTCGGTGACATGGCCGGCGACGTTGGGGCTGCGCAGAACTTGCTCCAAGGGGTAGGAAGAAATGACCTTGATGGGATGACCCTGAAAGTAATGGCGTAGCTTCCTAGAGGCGATGAGGAGCATGAGGAGGAGCTTCTGCTGCATGGGGTAGCGCTCGCGTGCGTCCCTTAGCACGGTGCTGACGAAGTACACGGGGTGCTCGACGAGGCGCGTAATTGTGGTGGCAGCTTGCTCTCCAGGCGCCTCGCGAGGCTTGGAAGGCTAGGGAATCTCACGAGGCTCAGGAGGCTTGGAAGGCTCACGAGGATCGGCGGCCTCACGAGGCTCAAGAGGCTCGCGAGGCTCGGGGGGCTCACGAGGCTCCTTAGCACAGACGCGCTCCTCCCGCACCGCCACCAGCGCCGCACTGGCCGTCTGGGGGGCGGCCGCCAAGTACAGGAGCAAGGGCTCGCGAGAGCGTGGCGCGACCATGATGGGCAGGCTCGTGAGGTACCTCTTGAGGGCTTCAAAGGCGGCGTCTGCCTCAGGAGTCCATTTGAAGGAGCCAGACCTCTTTAGGAGCTTGAGGAAGGGCAGGGCTAGCTCGCCAAACTTGGAGATGAAACGCCCCAGGGAGGCCATACATCCAGCCAAGCGCTGCATTTCCTTAAGGGTCCAGGGAGGACGCATTTTCTCGATGGCCTTGATCTTCTCTGGGTTGGCCTCGATGCCACGGTGCGAGACCAGGAAGCCGAGGAGCTTGCCGGAGGGGACTCCGAAGATGCACTTCTCAGGGTTGAGCTTGAGGTTGACTTTGCGCAGGTTGGCAAATGTTTCCTGGAGGTCCGTGATGAGGGATCCGGCCTCACGAGACTTGACCACGATGTCGTCGACGTAGGCCTCCGCGTTCCTCCTCATCTGAGGCCCCAGCGTGATGCGCATTAGCCGTTGGAAGGTGGCGCCCGCGCTCCTTAAACTAAAGGGCATGCAGACGTAGCAATATATGCCGCAGGGGGTGATGAAGGCCGTCCTCTCCACATCTTCGGCCGCCATCTTGATCTGATGATAGCCTGAGAAGGCATCCAGGAAGCATAGCAAATCACACCTGGTGGTGGAATCCATGATCTGATCGATGCAGGGTAGTGGGAATGGATCTTGAGGGCAAAACTTGTTGAGGCTGGTGAAGTCGATGCACATGCGCTCCTTGCCGCCCTTCTTGGGGACGACGACTGGGTTGGCGAGCCATTCAGGATGGCGCACCTCGCGAACGACCCCAGCTTCCTAGAGCTTCTAGACTTCCTTGACGATGAAATCTTGCTTCTCTGGCGCCTGGCACCGTGCTTTCTACTTGACGGGGCATGCATTGGGGCACACCGCTAAGTGGTGCTCGATCACCTCCCTCGGCACACCGGACAAGTTAGGTGCTTTCCAGGCGAAAACATCTGAGTTTGCCGGGAGGAAGGTGACAAGCGCGCTTTCCTATGCAGGAGGAAGGCCAGCGCCGATGGTGAAGGCAGGGCCGGAGCCGCTGCCGTCCACCGACACCTTCTTCGTCTCGGCGCGGTCCTGAGAGAACAGCTGCTTCTTCTTCGCGGGCGCGGGCTCAGGAGGCTCGGCCGCGTCCTCGTCAGCCGGATGCGCGATAGCAGCAGCCTTGTAGGCGCGCTCCAGGGAGCAGACCGCGTCCTTCTCGTCGCCGGTGACGGTGATGATGCCGCTGCTGCCGGGCATCTTGAGGACATTGTAGGCGTGGTGGGTCGCTGCCATGAACTTGGTGAGAGCCGGGTAGCCCAAGATGGCGTTGTAAGGCAGGCCAATGTGCGCCACGTCGAAGTCGATGAGCTCGGTGTGGTAGTTTTTGTGGGTGCCGAAGGTGACGGGGAGGCGCACTTGCCCCAGTGGGATGGTGGAGCCATCGGTCACTCCGGAGAAGGGCCTGGTCGGCATCAGCTGGTCGTAGGGCACTTGGAGCGTCTCAAAGGTCTTGATGGAGATCACGTTGAGGCCGGCACCCCCATCGATGAGGGTCTTGGTGACCGCGACGTTGCTGATGGTGGAAGTGCACAGCATGGGGAGCGTGCCTGCAGAGGCCGTGGACTTGGGGTGGTCGAAGGTGATGGCGTATTGCGACCACTTGAGGGGTCGCGAGGCCTCTGGCCTCGGGAGGGCAGCATTCACTTCGCGAGAGAACTGCTTGAAGTGGCAGTTAGACGCGGGGTCCTGAGCCCCGCCAAGGATGCAGGCGACCACGCGAGGCGCCTGGTAGACCGCAGCGCCCTCGTCAGGTTGGTTGACGTCGTTCCTCCGGGGTGGCGGCGGCAGTGGCGGAATAGCGGCATTGGCCTGAGGATTCGCCTCATGAGGCTGGTCGTGCCAGGCGGCCTCACGAGGCTGGTCGCGCCAGCCCTGGCGGAGGTTGCTGTTGCCGTTGCGGCCGTCCCAGCGGTTGCCGCCGCGGCCACCTCCACGGCTGGCGCCGCGGCCATTGCGGTCGTCTCGGCGGCCCTGGCGCTCGTCGCGGAGCAGCTTGAGCTCCTGGCAGTCCTCGGTGCTGTGGGAGCGGATGTTGTGATAGGCGCAGAGTGGCCGGCTGTCTTTCCTGGGCTCGTCACGGTCGCGGCCACGCTTCTGCTCGGGCTCCGCCGCAAGCACGGCAGGGCCCTTGCGCTTGACGTCCTTGCTCTTGGCCTTGGCGGCGTTGAGCGCCGCGTCGGGGTCATTGTGGATGAAGAGGCGCACTTGTCGGTGAGGTCGAGCAGCTCAACCACGGAGTCGATCTCACCGTTGATGGCGAGCTTCTCGCGCATCTTGACGTCCATGACGCCGGTGGAGAACGCAGAGATGACGGCCACGTCGGAGGCGCACGGGATCTTGTTGCGCACCTGGCTGAAGCACTGGATGTACTTGCAGAGGGTCTCGTCTGGGCGCTGCCGCACACGCCACAGGTCATTGATGGTGAGGGAGCGGTCCTGTGTGCCCTTGAAGTTGGCGATGAACTGGCTGCAGAGCTCGGCCCATGATGAGATGGACGCCTCGGGAAGGTTCATGAGCCAGGAGCGCGGGCCGTCCTTGAGGGCCATAGGGAACCAGTTCGCCATGACCTTGTCGTCGCCGTTCGCCGCCTCGACACTCAGTGCGTAGAGCTAAAGGAACTCCGCGGGGTTGGGGGTGCCGTTGTAGCGTGGTGGCAGCTCAGGCTTGAACTTCGCGGCCCAGACCACACGACGCAGCTCGCGGGTGAAGGCACGGCAGCCTACACCGCATGAGGGGACGCCGCCAGCGAGGGCGGCGCGGTTTTGACGCCCAGCCGCCGCAACGTCCTGAACGGCTTGGTCCTGGTGCTGGCGCTGCCGCTCGAGGAGTACTCACGCATCAGGGGGCATGCGGCGGATGATCTGGCAGCTGGCCTCGTCTCGGACCGGCGAGGACGCGCCACGGGACGGCTCACGAGCCCGGGCGTTGCGCTGGGGCCCGCCATGCTCGTCACGCAGAGGAGGCGGCAGGGGAGCACCGTGCTCTAGGTCCCTAGCGCGAGACGGCGGAGGGCGGAGCGAGTGGGAAGGCGCCGGAGCATCCCCGACGGCGTTGACGAGCTCGGTGATGCGGCCAAGCCAGGCGTCGTAGCCGGCGTCAGCTGGACGGTAGCGGAGCAGCTCGCGCGCCATGAGCAGAGCGGCCTGCGGGTTCGGCGGCCCACGGTGGGCGAGGGAGGAGGCCGTGGCGGTGTGGCCGTTTGCCTGCACGGAGGGGTGCAGGGAGGAGTCCTGCTGCTCGCGGGCAACGGGGACGGTGGCGGCAGCAGCCTCAGCGTCGGGGCGGCGGCGATTGCCGTGGGCCAATGGCTCCGTCTAAGCCACGCGGCCAGCCATGCGCTCGGCGTGCTCGCGGCATGCGTCCACCATGAGGTTGGTGGAGCAGAGGGTGGATCGGAAGAACAGTAGCGCACCCCTACCTGGCACGCCAAATGACGGAAGTGGGGCTCCGGGGACCCAAAGGTTCGAACACTGGGGTGAGCTCGTTCCTAGCGCTTCATCTCCTACCACGATAGAACTACGGCGAGGCTACGGCGAGAGCGCGCTAGCGAGGAATGGACCGTGGACTCAGCGGTTACCCAGGTTCGGGCCACCTTGCGGTGTAAAACCCTACTCCTGCTTGTGGATGGGATTGCAGTGGGCAAGAGAGTTCTCGCGTACAAGGTCGAAGAGGCAGAGCTCAACTCAGAGAGAGGCCCTCCTACTATGGCAGCACTGTCCTTTATATCAGCCTTGGTCCTCTTCCCCCTCGAAAACTTAGGCGGGAAGGGTTGCCACACTTGGCGGTTTTGAAAGGGGACTTGCGCTCAGGCTATCCTTACTAAAGGCGGTCTTCGCCTACCAAAGCATGATCCATGACGCGCCGGTGGGCTCGGTGATGACCTCCGCCCTGCGCGCCCGCCGTCTTGGTCTTCCCTCGCTGATCGGGCAACCTTTGGGGTCGCTTTGGGGAGTAGATAGCTGGCCCTGCTCCCTTAACACAAAAGAGGAAAACCATCTTCATCCGCGCCTGCTGGCGCGGCCTTTTTCACCACTCATCGCCGTGCACGTCACCCATGTGATGGGCACGAGACCGCGCGGCCGAGCCGAATAGCCTTCGTCTTGGACGCCTTCGGGAGGAGGCCTCGGGAGGCCACCTCGGGAGGCCGCCTCATGAGAGGGCCTCGCGAGGCCGTTGGTGAGGATGCCGAGCCTTGCTCGCCACTTCCGGAGGAGGGAGCCTCAGGAGGCCAAGGGCTCATGAAGAGTCCTGGTGAGGTGCTTGGTGATGACGGCCTGCTGGGCCCACGCCAGGTGTTGCGCCCTGGGCCAAAGGCAGATGGGTCTGGATACCCTGGGTTCCATGGGCCCGACAGGTTTGGACATATTTGGATGAAGGAAGTGGCTGAGGATTTTGGAGCAATATCATTGAGCACTTGAGCAAAAGGATCATTAAGCAACACCTCATCCCCTTTTAATAGTATTGGCTTTCCTATGGACTCTATGTGATCTTGGATCACTTAACCAAAAATGTAGAGTCTTGAGATTTTGCCAATCCATATCCTTAGCATTTTAAAGGGTCCACATCCCTAGTCCTTGCCATGCCAATGCTGAACTTATCTGAAATTTACTATATAGAAACATTAGTCCAACACCATGTATGTTGGCATAAATTACCAAAACCACCAAGGGAGCAACTTTCAAAAAAACAAAGTGTTTTGTGCAGTTCACCAAAAGGTCACAATAGCAACGAGGTGAAATGGATATCCCTATCTGCACAAAAAGATAGAAAGAAAACAGTTACTGGTCAATAACAAGATATGAAATATACACGAAATGAAAACAAGCATCTATCTTCATGGCAATCATGCAAGGACAGTAGAAATTTTAAAACGGCAGCATTGCTTCATATTACTTGAAGCATTATGATCAACAATGACATCAGTTAAATATGCCATTACATTAATGGTGGCATTGCTTCGTTTTACCATTTACATTTGATTAACAGCAGCTAAATAGTTGGTATAAGCGCATGGGACAGTGGAGACACCAGGACATTCACCAGCGTAAAGAAGCAACTTACTTATCATAATGGGAAATCTAGCAGGAGAGCAGCATTTGTAAAATAGTTTAATTGCATCATATTACTGGAGGTATTAGATTAACAACAACATTGGTTAGACATGTCCTTACTTTAACAGTGCGATTGCTTCATTTTACAAGCGCCATTACATTAACAACAACAAAAAGTTGGTACAAGGGTATGTAGACAGTGGACGCATCAGCACCATGTACCTACAAGGAGGCATAATGTGGTGAGGCCGAGTTTGTTGCCCCGAGCAACAAACATCCAACCAAGATCGGTGATGGTCCCAAATTTAGTTCTCTTTAGGCACCTTTTACTACGTGAGGACCGCAAATCTAATCCTGGACATACTCTGTTGACTTGTCCCCCAGCTGCCACTTTATTTCCTTCTTCCACCAATAATAGATTTGTTCCTTATCCAGTTTGTACTACGTTTTCCCTTTATTTCCCTTTTGAACCAAGAGACCGGTTGGGTAGCCAGTCTCTACAACTTTCCCCCCTTCTATTTCCTCTTTGAATCAAGTCCTAGATTCATGCTACACCTTTCCCCCCTTTATTCCCTGTTTGAACCAAGTCCTAGCTTTACCTCTAATAATAGTAAAAATTAAGGTGGCTTTGGAACAGCTGATGGAAGTAGAAAAAGATCCACATGAAGCCACGTGGGGAGCTGGGGCAGTAGAGCAAGGCCGTTTTCGAAGGAAATTATACTTGAGGGTCATCGGGATGTGTCTAGGAGGGCGGCCGGAGACCGGATCGGGCCACAATACGGCACGGAGGAAGAAGGGGTCGGAGGCCCTCCTGAGCCGGCGCTGTGTCGGAGAGAACGGCACGGGCAGCCGATCGGGACGCGCCGGCAGCTGTGGGTCTCCTCCCTAGCCACCGACGACCGCGTGAACGATGCACCTACTCCCCTACCCCAGCCGAGGGGATCCGGGCGGATCTGTGACCGGCGGTAAGCAGAGAGACTGTGTGGCCACCACTGTCTTGTTTAGATCTAGAGAGGGTGAGAGAGTGGAGAGAGCAACCCTGGTGATTTTCTTTTTCTCTCCACAACAATCATTTCAATTTGTGTACGTGACATTAAAGAAAAGAAACTCTCTATTTAACATGCTATAGTGAACAAAACTCCATGGCGTCCAGGAGTACTAGTAATATTGTTCACTTGTGGACCCCGGCCCTCCATTCATTGAACAACCACACGGGTGAATATATATAGAGAACAAACAAGCTGGAACTCTTTTGGCTTTGAGATATCGATGGTACTGTTCGACCACACTGCATCAATGGAGTCAATACTTTGAAGTTGCCATAATGCATGGCTTTTGCAGTTCCCATCTAAGTGGGGGAATACCATACATTTTGTTTGATATACATATAAACAGATGCACGGTTTACATTCCGAATCACTAGCTAGAACTTGAACTGTATTTGTTTTCAACATAAAGTGGAATCAAATGTTTGAACTCATGATCTGAGCGTTTGCAGAGAAAAAGTAAAGGGCCATCGATCTTTGTTCTGCTTTTGAACATACTACAACATATGCAACCCTTTTGTGAAAATGACCAGATAAGTTATAAAAAGTTCACCATGAGTACTACAAAGCATCTCAAACAGAATAAAAATTACATCGAGATTCCGAGACCACTGAACGACCCACTACCGTCACAACGAGCCGCCGATGCACTGTTGTTGCCGCCATCCTACCTGAGCCAGCTTGACCTCATCGATGACAGCCGGGAAGTGTTTGTGCACTTGCCCCTAAGGAGCGGCGACCCGAAGCCATAGTAGTTGTAATTAATGTGAAGCACCTAATTCATACAACACAAAATTTCGCCACACAAGAAACCCTAGCCTTACCGCCCAAAGGAGACGACATGAATCTACGTTGGAGCTCCATCGACTATGCCCCGATGAGGATCAGAGCTCGAAAGACAAACTCATACAAGATGCATCGATCGATATCACTGCTGTCCTACCGAAGTCGGCTTGACCTTTTTGAACAATAAACGGGAAGTCTTCATGCAGATGCCCATAAGGACCAGAGCCGTAGAGCCGTATTGTGTGTTTGGTTGCATTCTCATCTTAGCATAGTTGTTCCCTCTTTGTGCATGCTCATCTCAGCATCCCTCTTCATGCATGCTCCTAGTGTATTTGTGTTAAGCTAGCGTGGACTCATGCACCCTTCATACACTCTACCAAACACCCAAAAGTGGGCCGAGAAGGGAACTTTTGCTCTCATGCACCCTTCATACACCCTACCAAACACCTAAAAGTGGGTCGAGAACGGAACTTTTGCTCTCGTGCACCCTTCATACACCCTACCAAAACACACCCTTCTCGTCATTGAACCCTTGTAATTATCCGAAGCAGTTGACACCTAATCTCACCACATGACAATACGCTCATGTTCCATCCACCTTGTCTAGATGGACGAACTCGAGGAGGATCGAAGCCTGAAAGACAAAGTCAAAGGAGAAGTGCCCCCATCCGAGGGAGGGCTGCGCATGTGTGGACTAAAAAACCCTAATGTAAACTACTAACTGGAGCGGAGGCCCCTGGATTCCCCTTCCCGCCACCAGTGGCCCAGCGGTGGGAAGAGGGGAGGGGCGAATCCACGGGATCACCGGTGAAGCGTGGAGCGGGGAGGATGCCCTAGCTGCCTAGGGTGGGGGGAGTAGATTTGTATTCATACCGAAATAGATTCGAATTTTATTGGTACTGTACAGTACTATATAGCCGGTGTCTCGACCTTTTTTTTCGATTTCTCAACATATCTACAACCCGTATGTTACTATCGCTCGTCTCTCTTTTCTACTGTACTGTAGTACTTAGTAGTAACTTAGCCTGCCTAAAAAAAAGTAACTCAGCCATATGTTACCATCGCTCGTCTCTCTTTTAGTACTGTAGTAGTAGTAATGCGACACGCGTTCCATTCGGTGAGCGGCGTGCTGGACCGACCATGGGGGTGCGACGCGAACGCGACGGGCGTGCTATGTACATGTACCACCTTCTTATTTTGGTTTTGCTCCATGCCGCAATCCATCGATACAAAATTATATTTAAAAGTCGAGGGCGGGGCTTTTCCCGCGCGGCAGTTTCGCCTAGTTGGTTTGACAGAGAGGCTAGGAGGATGAGCGAGTACTCTAGCGGATTCAACTTACTACTGGAAGAGTGGGACTGTGCGATTTGATGGCTCATTACTGCAGGAAAGGTGGGGCCTTGTGATATGACTGCTCATTTATAGTCATTATTACTGCGGCGCTACGACCGGGTGAGGCTCCCCTTCCGTTCCCCACTCTAATCTGGTGCATGACACATCGACCCGGATGCTGGCTGTCCCACATGTCGGTGAAAGGAAGAATAATTGTTGCCGACGACATAATAAGGAGCAAAGAACTGTGCGGTATACTCTAGTTTAGCACTGGAGTACTAGTATATGTCGGAGGAGTGCGAAACATGGCAGCCCAGTGAACCAGCAGGCGATATGGCGATAAAAACCAATGTACTACAGTCCAGCCTTAGCATGTAAAAACACGCCACCGCTTCCTCCTCCCCCTCTGGGTTTATCGCCATCAGCGGAGCAAGAGCGTCGTCGCAGCTTAGCTAGTAGCACTCCTACTCCTCTCCAACCTTTTTTTTACAATTCCTTTGTTTTTCCTGTGGCGTTGAACACTCTTTGCTCATCCTATTGGATTTAGCACTCCAGTCCCATACTTTCCCCATTCCTATATTTTCAGTATCCTCGGAATCAAAGAGGCCCTTAGACTGGTTTAGGGCCGGTCATTTTTTTTCAATGAAATATGTCCAAAATGTAATGAATGTGCTCCAGTTTCTATGAAAATCATCCGGTTTGGATGTAGTAATTCATTTATTTATTCTTTTGCGGGGGGTTTGCATGTAATTCGTCCGGTTTGAAATGTACTCATACGCCGGCATGGTTGGATGGCCCACTGCCGCATTACTGTCCAAGGACTCGTCCCTAGCGGTTGGCGCTCAACGTTGGAGATGCCCCGAGTGCTTGCAGGTGGACCCAGATGCTCTATGTCCCACATGTCGACGAAAGGTAGCACATAGAAATATTTCTGACGACCGCGGAGCCGAGCAGTACATCTCAGCATGTAGGAAAAAAGCATGAAAAAAATATGTAGTATGATGCGTAGCTGCAAAGTGACGACAGGTATAGGTCACACGCACCCAACGAGTGGTCGTAGTACGTACGAGTACAAACGAGTACGGGGTACTCCTACTCTATCAACACGAGTCCCATCGGACAACGGCGTCCGTGCTACAGCAAGCTCTTCTCCCTCCTCGTTTCTCTCTTCTAATTCTAACTCAGCCGACGCGCAGCGGGTGGGGTGGGGATTTGCCGATAGTCGGTTTGCTCAACTGCGGTCCCACATGACAGTGAAAATGCTAGACAACGTAACCACAGTGTGGGGTGCGACGCGAACGGGACAGGCATGCTGTACTTGTTCCACTTTCTCATTTTGAACTTGTGACGTCTAACGCTTAGTTTTGAATTTATAAGTTTGGTTATCGCGCCCATATATATACTATAGTTTGGTAGGTTGGGTCATGCATCATACGTAAATTACGAAGTTGATGCAATAGTAAGTACTACCTTCGTCCTGGTTTGTTGGTCCCCTTTGTGCCAAATTTTGACCATAGAATTAACTAACAAAATATTAATGCATGTCACCAAAAAATATATCGTTGGATTCGTATTTGAACATACTCCCTCCTTTCCGGTTTAGGTTTTCGAGGTACATTAAATCACCCAATGCAAGTATCAAGAGAAAACTCACCAATGCATGTAGAAGTTCATGGACATTTAGTGGTCATGCATGCATGCATTGTAATTAATGCATCGGTAAACATAACTTTATGAGGAAAACAAGCGTACTAATTAAGTACTTATGCAAACTACAAAATTTATTCCACCACTCACCATCTACCTTGGTTGAAGAGATTTTAAATTTGAGCCCTATAAACCGGAAAGGAGGGAGTAGTTTCCAACAATATTGTTTTTTGTGACATGCATTAACTTATTGTTAGTTAAATCTGAAGTCAAAATTTGGCACAAAACACGAAGGTGACCAATAAAACAGGGTGAAGACAGTGATACATATAATTAACACCAAATGAGAGCAAGGGATCACACATGTCATTTACGACTGGAATGATAATGCGATACAGTACGTGATGCAGTGCTGGTTACAGGAGGCAAGAAGAAAGATGCATCCATCGACGACCTCCTCCTCCTCGACTCAGGGTGCAGGCCCAACGAACGGCGGCTGAGGAGCAACGGCTTTCATGGCGAGGTCAGCGTGCTTCTGAACAATGGCGTCCAAGGCTTCCAGCCGGTCGAAGAAGGCCAACGTCTTAGCATCGTCCCTGGCCCTGTAGTGGCCTATGTAAACAATATCCTCGTAGATATGGATGTGTAGGTCGATGGTTTCTTGCTCGGCGAGGCGCTGCACGGCGAGCGCGGCCTGGAGGTGGACATTCTTCATCGCGACATCGGGCCGCTGCAGGGCCACCAGTGCGTCAAAGAGGTTGTCACCATGGAGGCCGATGAGGGTGGCAGGCAACGAGGAGCCTAGGAGTGTGGGCTGGAGGAGTACGGCAAGGTCGTCTACACGCTTCTTGACGGCAGTGAACTTGTGGATGGAGCAGACCATCATCTCGCCCATGTGAGAGGCGAAGCTGTCGTTGCCGAGGGCTATGACGCCGGCGGTCGCCAGCACCGTCTGGAGACACTGCTCGATGCCGGGCCATAGGCCGGCGTCGTGGATCATCTTGCACAGCCGCCTGCCACTTGCGTCCATCGCCTCCATGGATGGTTGTGGCTTCTGGTCACTTGGTCTTGGATTGGAGTGAGCAGTGTTGCGCAGACTAGGTGTGTAGTACTAGTAGGTGCGTACAATTCAGTAGATGGATGGGAGTGGAGGGGCGCCTTATATTATGAGAGTGTAAATTGTGTTGCATTCATATCGTGCTGGCTCCATTCTGCTTCTCCAATTAATTCCCTCTGCATGCTTCCCTCCATTCCACAATGTAGTGCGCCCGTGCTTTCCGAGATCTAAGTTTGACCATAAATTTGACCCGAATTTCAGTGGTATAATTTTTGCTCCCGCCACAGTCGGTTTCGTTGGTTAAATTTATGGTCAAACTTAGATCTCGGGAAGCGCAAAATTGAATGAGGATGCATCATTGACCGTTCAACATTTCGGGAACCGCTACCCTCTCCCTCATTGGCATTCAAGCCGTATCAATGTAAATGCGTGTCAAAAAGAGACTAGTTTTCGCAAAAAAATGAGACTAGTCAACAGTTCGCCACGAGCCTATAACTAGCGATCGCCACAATAACCATAAGATCTGCATCCGACTATGGCACCTATTGGACACAAACAGCAATAAAAAACAAATGCCATGGCATTTTACAAAACTGCCACACCACGCCCCTCCCCTACACATGAGAGACTGCCACGCGAGCGTTCACAACTGCCACTTTCGGGTTGCGCTTGGCTCTTCGCCTCTTCGGGAAGTTGTACTACTATAATAATACTAGTACTATCTTCTGGCAATCTGTCACTGAATGAACTGCTGCATGTCCACCGCATGGGGGAGGGAGAGCGTGTTGTAAGCAAAAGCTTCTCCTTGTTGTATGAGTTGACGCGACACATCAAAGCAGTACACTCGATTTTCTCAAGAAGTTGTGTTTACCGATGCATAAATTGCAATGCATGCATGCATGCCGTGAGTTTCCATGTCTTGATTTAATGCACCTTGAAATATGAACATGTGATGGTAAAACTTTCTAATAATTCCCCGGCCCTATAGCGAGTGATGGTGGTGCATGAGGAGAGCGAGATCAACTGACAGAACAGGACCCGACGATGGACGTCTTTATGGACCTCACCATGCTCCACTGCCCCTTCTGCCTCCGCCCCTTGAAGCCTCCGGTGTACGAGGTTCGAATACATCTCGTCCGTTCAGCTAATCGAGCAAGGCGCAGTTTTCTTGATTGATGTGGTGTTCGATTGATTTGTGGAGTGCAAGTGAGGGCACCTGGCCTGCGCGGACTGCCGCTGCAAGCGGCCCGGGAACCAGCGGCAGTGCCAGAAGTGTGAGCGTGGCGGCGGCTTCGACGTGCACAACACGGCGATGGACGCCGTCCTCTCCTCGGCGAGGGTGGTGTGCCCGCACAAAGGCTGTGGGCGCTACATCACTTACCACAAGCTCCACGATCACCAGAGTGCGTGTCCGCTCGCGTCGTGCAAGTGCCTCATGCCCGGCTGCGGCTACGAAGGCCCGCCGCCGGCGCTCCCGAACCACCTCATCATCGTGCATCCCATGCCCGTGCACAAGATCCAGTACGGCAAGGTGCTCCAGCTGCAGGTGCCGGTGTTGGAACCGCGGCGCTTGCTGTTCGCGAAGGAGGGTGGCCGCGTGTTTTTCGTGGTCGGCGGCGCACTCGGCATCGGCGCGCCTATCGCCGTGTCGGTCGTCTGCATCAGAGCTGGGGCGTCCCCACCACCGCACTACGCGGCCAAGGTGTGGGCAAACGGGCCGCCGGGGGCGCCCAATGGCAGGACCGACGCCGTCAAGGTGGAAATCAAGGTGACAAGCAGCAAGAAGCCCAGCACCGTCGCCCTGGAGGAGCTGACCTTCTTGATAGTGCCGCCCAAGCTGCTAGTCGGGGCTGGGTCGTCGAGGACGGTGTCCCTCCACATTCGGATTGACAAGCTCACCTCCTAAATGATTCCACAATGCCTTCTAGTTATCTTAGTAATATGCTAATGTATGGTTTAGTTTGGTCTACTTTACCTTAGTAATATGCAGTTGAAGTAATTCCCAACAGTCCAAGCGATATTTTGTGTCTGTTGGATATAAGATCTTTTGGGTAAGAAATAAACCTAAATATAAGCTGCTTATATGTTTGTTTGTTAAGGAAGTGTTGCATACTTCTGTGAGTTGACACGACACATCAAAGTAGTACTACTAGAACTCACTCGACTGCGCACCAGGCAGACCAATCTCGTGTCGTGTTGGTGCCGTGTGTGGTACCCACATTAAGCAAAACCCCGCGCCTCCAGCTGAGCCTCCGCGTTTTGAACCTTTGAATCTGAAGGCCAAGGAGCAATGTGAACCTTAGATAGAGTGAATCGGATGGTTAAGAACACTACGATTCATAGCTATCGATGCGTGTGTGAGAGAGGACGAGTGCGTGCGTGCACCTCTTCTCTCCGTGTACGACGTACTAAACCTAGAGTACAAGTGTATGTGTGTGGCATCGACCTAGAGAGCTAGAGATGGTGTGTGCGAGAATTCCTGAGAGACTCGTGAGCGTAGGTGTGTGCGTGGGAAAGAGGGAGAGAGATGATATGTGTCAATGTAATGCATGTGAAAAAAAAGTCAATAGTTTGCCGCTAGGCTATTCCTGGCGAACGCCCCAGTAACCGTAAGATCTGCATCCGACGGTGCCAGTTATTGGACAAAAACAATAGTAAAAAAAGAAATGCCATGGCATTTTACAAAACTACCACACCACGCCCCTCCCCACAAATGAAACTGCCATGCGAGCGTTCGCAACTGAGGGAGCCATAGCCATGGTCTGCTCCTTGGTGCGATCTATAGAATTATTAAAAAGGCTGGGCTTATGGCGTGCGGTAGGTGGGGGGATCTTGGTCTGTCCGTTTCCTACTCCTCACATGCGGTCGTACATGTCACTGATGTATCAAGCCGATGCGTGTCGAGCGGCGGGCCGGACCGACCGTCTGTTCGTGTTACTGCTCACATGCGGTTGCACATGTCAGTGACGCACCAAGCCGATGCGCATCCCTTCGGTGAGTGGCGGGCCGGACCGACCGTGTGTTGGTGCAATGCGAACTTGACGGGCTTTAAATTTTACCTCCTAACTTAATACTATGTAAAGTGTAACACTTGATTTCACTCCTTTAAGAGATCGGTCGATAGAAATCCCCATTAGAAAGGCGAGGGCGGTGTTTTTCCAGTGAGGGAAACGAGGGAGTTTCTTTTTACTGGAGTGGAGGAGTGGGAGTTTGGCAGACGGTTTGCATACGTTTCTCGGACGCGTACGTGGGCCCGCGCTTTCGGAGGCCATCGTGGTGGAGCCAGACGCCTGCAACCTCTCAGACCAAAAAAAGAGGAGCCCGCTACTGGCTATTTCTTTAATTAGTTTTGAAATTCTCAATCGTTCACGTGTGACATCATATCAACCGTTCATTGATGTTGATCCAACGGTCTAGGTGTTTCGGATTTGCATCTACAGTAACCTAAGTGTACCCACCCTCAAAAAAAGTGTCTACGTTCTTCTAGAACCATCGACACGTCAGTGTGATCAAATCCACACAGGAAGCTGGCAAACAACATGTCCACATGTGCCACGTGGCTTCATTGGTACCCCCCCCCCACATCATTTTATTCATAAATGTATTGACTGAAAAAGAGAGACATCACCCTAAACAAGATCTTCCTCGTATTTTGTTTCCTACGAAGTAGTGCCATGCTATTGGAAATCCAACTTGGTTGGTTTGCACGTACCGGAAGTACTAGTGCCACATCATCTAAAAAGCCTTTCTACACGCGTCAAATTATCATTGACGTGGGCTGCCTCTTCTTATAGAAATGTGCTCCACCGTGTACCCGTGTGTCTGTATGAGAGAAGGAGTGAGTGCGTGCGTGCACCTCTTCCCTTCGTATACATGTACTCCACCTAGTGGGTGTGTCAGAGAGAGAGAGAGATAGAGAGAGATGGTTTGTGCGACATGCCTCTATACATATGTTTGTGTCAAAGAGAGGCCTACATACATAGTATATGTATGTGGAGGGGGCGATATACAAGAAGAGAGGGGAAGGATATTGTTTACGCCAAATATCGATAGAGATGGATAGAAGGAAGAACTTTACGAGCGTACAAGCGCTAGGACAGAGAGGGGGTGCTTGAAGATGGTGCGAGAGGCCAGGTAGACAAAGGCAAGGAAGGAGTACAAGTGCGATATCGATAATTAAAGAGAGGGGACGAGAACGTGCGTGGGCGCGCGCGTCTGATTGATAGATAAAGCGGAAGGCATGGATGATGAGATGGGAGGGACAATTAATGTGTGTGTGGTAGGCGGTCCTATCGAGAGAGGTCATAGTTCCGTCGATGTGTGTACGTGGGAAAAGAGGGGGAGACCTAACTAGAGATATAGATCGGTTGGTTTGTGTGGGAAAATAGCGAGGAAGACCTGGCTACACATAGAGGGAAATCGATTGCTGCACATGCATGCATGTGTCAGAGATAAAGGACTCCCAGAGTGACGAAGAGAGGGAGAGGTGTGTGTGGGGGGGGGCGAGGGATGCAGCTAGCTAGCTACCTAGGAGATGGTGCGAGAGGCCTATTAGTTAGTTAGCTTGAGACAGTGTACGAGTGCGAGATGGATAACAACAGAGGGGGCGACAGTGCGCGCGTTCCTCAGAGTTAGGGTGGGAGGCATGGATGGTGAGAGGAGGGTAGGACCATATGTGTACATGTTTGTGTGTGGTAGCTAGGCAGACCTAGCTAGAGGGGTATATCGATTGGTGTGTGTGGGAAAGAGGCAGATGGAGAGACCTAGAGAGATCGTGGGAGACCGACCTAGAGAACGAGACCGTGTGTGTGCACGATGTAGAGGATGCTGAGTGGGGAGTGTGTGTGCATATATATATATATATATGCATGCACGATAGGAAAGTTAGTGGTATATATCCTCAAAGAAAGGAGGAGTGTGTGAGTGGGTGTAAAAGACTCACATAGATGATAATCAATATAAAAGTGGATTCAAATATTTGAATAAGAGATCATGATGTTTGTAACCCATGCATGCATGAATATAATGCAGATATGCGTGTGGTTTTGAATCAAACAAGCCATACTATATACACGTCGAACAAGCCAAAATTGATTTGAATTTGAGAAACCGATGGCAGGCATCATTTGACCACATTGCATCCATGCATGGACATAACTATTCGAATTTGAGATAATGTGTGGTTTTCGCAGCTAACATCTAAATGTTGTGTGTGTGGGGGGGGCATGCATTGTGTGTGTTAAACACATTATACATATGAAAACATGGTTTAGATCATTCCGAACGTCTAGCTAGAGCATTAAATGTATTACAATTTGAATTCAACATAAAATGGATACAAATATTTGAATTGGAGATCGTATGGTACATGTAAGTCATAATTAAATAGGATTACTACTACATGCATGTATTGTGTTATCAAGATAATATTTAAATGATGGTATAACTTGACAACAATCATATTCAAATAGGGAAAATTGATTCAAATTGAGTCAATATGGTAAACGATAGTGTTTTGATTTGATTTTTTTTGCGGGAGGTGTTTTGATTTGTTTTGTTGTTGCTGTTGATTTGTTGTTGTTTTTGTTGTTGAGGGAAGTGCGAATTGATTTGGTATTGTACACGCTAAGCTTGTTCTACCGAATTTGTTAGTTATTTGTTGTTGGCTTCGAATGGCATTTGTAGTAATATTGTAAAACGGGACATGACTCTCTCTTGTCTTGTACGAATTGTATTTTGTTTTGTTTTTTGTACACGTTAAGCTTGTTCTCCCAAAATTCGAAGCCGCGCCTTGTTATCCCAAAATTTTCAAGCTAGAGTATCTCTTAGTCTCTTGTGGTGCGAAACTCCCGCCTCTTCAACCCGCGCCTTGTTATCCCAAAATTTCAACGCGCGCGAAAACTCCCTCCTCATCCGAAATCGGTCGCGCCGCCCAACACGCGAAATCCCCCTTCTACCCCTCAGCCGGATAGACCGCCTCGACGTCCCATGGATAAAACGGGTGGGGGTACTTTCATAACTTACCCCAAATTTCGGACAAGCACGTCCCTAAGCCATGGCTCCCCCCTCTCTTCCCCTGCGTTACCCCCATTCGTACACCGAGGCCGCCAAAACCCGCAAAACCCCACCCTCCTCCGCCCGCCAGCCGACCGCCGCCCAGCCGAAGCCTCTTCCCCGACAACGTCGTCCACAGCAACAGCTCGACGTCCCTCATCCACCTCTCCGGATGAGGATCCGTCATCGATCTTGTCGTCCCGCCGGTTCAGCCGCCCCATCCTCCACCTCCAAGGAGCTACCCCGACGTTCGCCTCGTCTAACGCGCCACCTCCATTCCCACAGCGTCGTCTTCACCCGCCCCACCGGAACCACAACACCCTCTACAATTCCTCCAATGAAGCTGAAGCCTACTCGGTGCCACCAAGGAGGTTCTACACTCATCGCTACATTTTCTCTTTTATTCGATCTCACGGGGCTGCCGGTGCTCGATCCCGAGCCACCATGGCGTGTCTCCATCGACGGCGGCGTCGCCGACCACTTCCTCCACGGCGTCTCTCCCCCATGGCGTTGCTCCCCCGGTGGTGACATCCGCACTAGTAGGAGATGCTGCTACTCCGACTCTCGCTCATGTTGCTGCTGCTGCTCCAGCTCTCACTCACGCTGCTTCTCTGCTCTTGCTGTTGGTCACGCTGCTGCTCTGCTCTTGCTCTCGTTCCTACTGCTGTTGTGCTCTGCTCTTGCTCTCGCTCGCGCTGCTGCTGCTACTGCTAAACGACCTACTGCAGCTACACGAGTTGCTGCTTTAGCTCTCACTCGCGCTGCTGCTTCGGGCACAGCTGCTGCAGCTGCACGAGCTGCTCTCTGCTAGTGCGTTCACTGCTCGAGCGGCTACTGATTTAGATCACTGCTTCGGGAGCTACTAGTGCTCGACCGGCCTAAGCTTCTATTACAGTGCTCTACAACTAGTGCAAACAGTTTTGACAGTAAATTCAGTTTCATCAGTAAAATTCAGTTTCGACTGTACAATTCAGTTTCTTCAGTTAAGTTCAGAGTCAACAGTTTTTACATCATCTGTTGGAGCAATCGCGGCGCGGCTGATGCATTTTACATCTAGCACTATTTACTGATGTATTTTACATCATCTATTGTAGATGGTACTGGAATCCCACTTCAGATTAACGTTGTCTGTCCTGTCCTGCTTCAACCTCGCCATCGTACACCTCACCGAAGCTGCTCCAACGATGGAACCATCCATCACAGTGGAGCAGTACCCTCGGCGCCGTCTCTAGACGCCTCAGATCTTCTTCGCCGCCTCTGACAGTCACACCAGCCGCACCATCCTCCACGACCAACCCAATGATGCCGAGGTCGACAAGGCTACGCCAAAGAGGTTGTACACTTGTCACATCCCTTTTTTACTCTACATTCACGTCGATCCCTTAGGAATCCTTTGGTTCAAAGCAGTTGCAAATCTAGAAAGAAATGGAGGGTGGTCTCAAAGTTAACAGGGAGAAAACTAAATACTCTTTTGAACCACAATTTGAATCAGTTTAGCAAGATAGCCATTATCTCATAATCATGTGGAACAAATAAACTCACAAAATTTCAGATTACAACGGGAACATGTACTATTACTGAATTGTTTTTTAAAAGATATTAATTTTTTAACTAGAATAATGGACCTACTTATGTTGTCCATATAAGCTCAAATTTATTCAGAGTACAATAGAGCACATGTAGTATATATTGAAAAAAAATAGGTTTCTTTTCGAAAAATATCCAGTTCATGCAGGCAAGAACACCCACTGTGAACACATAGTAACGAGAAATACGAATAGTTTCTCCCATATGACAAGCAGTGGGGTAGTTGGCAAGTTAGTAGCTATCCGTGTCGGACTCTCTGGGAAGCGATCATTTTCTATTTCTGCGTGTTGGAGCCGTGCATGTGTAGATGGGCCTGGGTGTTGAGCTAGTTGGTTGTGTCCAAAATAGTAGTAGTACAAAAACATTATTCGAGGTCAGGCTTCAGCCTGTTGAAGACTGCCTACTAGAATCGCCACTGGTTCAAAGAAAAAGTGAAGGAAAACATAGGACTTGGAAAGTTTCCTATGGTACTACTATTCATGCATTTGGTTAGAAGGAATGGAGCAAAGCAAAACTGGAGGATTTTTTTTTCCTTTGGTGTCTCTCTCAAAGAAAAAACGTAGGAATTTTAATATCCACTTGGACGTCCTTTACAAATTCCTATGCATGAATAACAAGACTAAGTGCATTAGTGGCATAATAAGATTCTAACTTAACATTTTCATGTGGTTTGACTTTAATTTGACCATGTTTCTCTGCATTCATGTGTTCTTCCAATTCCTGTGAACCAAACACCCAGTTTGACAGAAATCCTGTGTTTGCAAATGCTCTGTTTTGCACATGCATTCCTATCCTATTCCTGTGTTTTTCCAGTCCATGCATTTTTAGAATCCTCCAGTTCAAAGGAGCCCTTACAGATTTACTTCATTTATAGATAGGTGTCAAAGAAAACTCTGTGTGGTTTGTCCCGCTCCTGTCGTGCCGTCGTCTACCCCACCTGAGCTGCTCCATCGATGGAAGCGTCCACCGCAGCAGAGATCCCCACTCCAGACCTTCTTTTGCCGCCTCAGATCTTCTTCCCTGCTACCGGCAACCACACCAACTGCATTACCATCATCGACTGAGCAGATGAACGTGTCGACTAAACAGTTCCGGAAGAGAGGTCACACTCTTTCGTGTCTGCTTACGTCATACATCGATTAATATTACCTGCTACGTTATCGTCCTGTTCACCTCTTAGACTCTGAGTCAGGTCCAAACTAATGTTCAGACTTGAGTTTTAAAATGCTTGTGGGGCACATATCGAGGCAGCAACAAATAGTATCTCTGTTTACTATCTGGTTCATCTCGGGTCTTCTATGTGGTTCATGTTGGGTGGGCAACACACAATAGAGGAGCCATCATCTGTCTTTTTTAACTGAAACTATCATCTGCCTGCTGCCATTAGTTTTGGATCTATCCACTGGTTGCTACCATCAGTCTGGATTTCTACATGCACCCCTTAGGCCTTACATAATCTGACTATGTTTTTTTATTATGCATGTCAGTTATTGTACACAATCGTACAGAACATGTAGAGAAAAAGAGAAGAGCGTTGCGTGGGAATATAATGTCATGCAGACGTCGCTCCATGGTGGGCGCAGTGCCAACCCCCCTCCCCCCATTCCAGATTGTATTCCAGAGGAAGATAACTATTCAGAGGGGGATTCAGAGGGAGCAAACCACTCCTATTTACCCCCTGAGGTGTTTGCTCTAACTTGGCATGCTGATGTTGGTCATATCATGCATATGGTGCCTTGCATTGCTTACTTTATACATCGTATATGTCATCAGCTTAGTTTAGACATGCTTTGTGTGAATGCCACCAGTTTGGTTTCTATATCATATATGTGAATTATGCAGTGCCATCTTGTTTAGCCAGGCATCATATTTGTGAATCATGCAATGCCATCCTGTTTAGCCAGTCATCGTATATGTGAATTATATCATGTCATACTATTTTTTTCATCATGTATTCCATTTGTCGACAATGTTTGTACATTCATCTACTCTTCCTATGCATCAGCCATTTGAGTCGGTGATGGAAAAATCTAGAGTGAAAATAAGGTCTTCAGAGCAGTCAGTGCTACCTGTTGAAGCAGATATCTTGCTGGTTACAGATATCTCCTCAGAGGAGGATTCAGAGACAGATGACTAGTCCTATTCCCCCCCAGGTTTATGCTCTAGCTTGGCAGGGTTATATTGCTCATATCATGCATATGGTGTCTTGCATTGCTATGTCATCTGCTTAGATTAGACCTGCTTTGTGTGAATGCCACCTGTTTAGTTTCTACTCCCTCCATTTCTAAATATAAGTCTTTGTAGAGATTCCACTATGGACTACATATAGAGCAAAATGAGTGAATCTACAATCTAAAATGCATCTATATACATCCGTATATGGTCTATAGTGAAATCTCTACAAAGACTTATATTTAGAAATGGAGGGAGTATATCATATATGTGAATTATGCAATGCCATCTTTTTTAGCAAGGCATCATATATGTGAATTATGCAATGCCATCCTGTGTAGCCAAGCATCATATATGTGAATTATGTCATGCCATCCTTTGTTTTCATTACGTATTCCATTTGCCGACAATGTTTGTATATTGAACTACTCTTCCTGGGGATCAGCCATTTGAGTCGGTTATGGAAAAATCTGGAGTGAAAACAAGGTCTTCAAAGCAGATAATGCTACCTGTTGAAGCAGATATCTCGCTGGTTACAGGTAGCTCCTCAGAGGAGGATTCAGAGATAGATGACCAGTCCTATATCCCCCCTGAGGTGTATGCTCTAACTTGCGACGGTTATATTTCTCATATCATGCATATGGTGTCTTGCATTGCTTAGTTTAGACATCATATACACAATATTCAATGCCACCTGCTTAGTTTAGAGATCATATATACGAGTGCCAGCTGCTTAGTATATCAATCATATAGGTGAATTATATCATGCCATCCTGTATACTTAGACAACATGTATGTGAATTATTTCATGCCAACCTATTTTATAAAGACATCATATAGTTATGTCATGTCATCCTGTTTAGATAGTCATCGTATGTTGAATTATGTCATTCTATCCTGTTTAGTTATCCATCATATATCTGAAATTGTGTCATGCTATCCTGTTTAGTTAGCCTTAGCCATCATATATGTGAAATTGTGTCATGCTGTCCTGTTTGGTTAGACAACATATATGTGAATTACTGCATCTGTCTATCATACAATGTCTATACCTTCAATTTCTTTTCTTGTTTATCAGCCATTTGAATTGGAGGGGGTGATGGCAGTATGTAAGGGAGTAAAAACACGGTCTTCACAAAAGACGGTGCAACCCGTCGATGCAGATAGAACCACGGTTGTACTTGCCCAAGAGCCATCCCCACCACACATAACCAACACTCTTGCAGATTGTACCCCTACCCCGTTGGCTAGAGAACCAGCTACACCCCATCTAACCCCAACCCTAGCAAATAGTAACCCACTTCTAGTTGACATAGCACCATCTCCACCATAGAGCACCCACACACGAGCAGTTAGTAAGGCAACTACAGTGCCCAAAGCACGGGAACCACCACAGCGACCCAAACTCCATGCTTAAAGCAGAAGAACAACTGTTCTTAGGTCAGATTCTGTAGCTATGGTGCATTCTCCTTTGCTCTTGCATCACTGTATTTACTCATACCAACTAATTTCTAATTTGCAGGATCCAATTGAAACTCCAATGGTGCAAAAGGTATGTTTTAAACATGTTTCTTTAACTGGTTTGCTGTTGTAACTTCTTGCTCTATGCTGATTTCAGTTTCAATTGTATAAACAGTTATGTTCTCATGTCATGCACATTACAAGTGTTGTTAGTGATGTGTAGTTTCCCACACTTATATTCTGTCTATGCCGCTTTATCTTAAACAGATATGATTTTAACTATGTCTCTATCTTGATTTGGCAACATAAACTAGGATGATATAGACAATACAGTGACCATAGTACATAGATATATGTTTGTTTCATTCTATTATTATGTACTACCTTGCAATAGAAGACAAGTTAGTATAATCCTGTCAACCTTACTACTAAACTAGTTTAACAAAATGAGTTTCATATACTACATGCTAAACCTGTGATGTGTCTGCTTGTTCCTCTTTCAGAATGCCGGCAGAATAGTGGAGAAGAGTACCCCATTATGCAATGGTAAAGGAAGTAATGCAGATAAGGTCCAAGATAGTCAGACAACCCTGTTGTTGTCCAAGAAAGCTGATAAAAACTATCTTGAAGATAGTGAGACAAACCCAAAGTCCTGCCTTGATGTAGTGTTCGAGTTACTAGCCACTACCGCTGGCACAAGCCCTTCGAACTCGCTGCCTGAATCAGCTTGGCTTCTTGAGTCTCAACTACAAGCCGAAAGACAACGATCAGCTATGCTGCAACAAGAAGCCGAAGGACTGAGGAAGTCCCTGCAGAATTCAGATGAATACTTTCTGGAGAAACAGCAAGAGTTGGAGGATTTTAGCGCCAAACAAGAGAAAGCTAATAAGCTTGCTAAGCTTCTTGCCACCATGGTGGGTGCCCAGGATATCGTTTCTTGAGCTCTTCTGAAGTGGTTTCAGTTCTGGACTTGTTTTGCTTCCGCGTTTATTTGCACTGGTGGCCAATTTAGACGCCCAGTGTATGTAATATGCTACTTTGTTGTTCCCTAATATTTGCACTGGTAGCAAACTTTGATGCCCAGTGGATGTAATCTGTGTAATCGCCGTAATAGCCTAGCGTTAGTTGCTTTCTTATTTATTTACTTATAGTCTTTTGTTTATTTGTTTGCTTGTAGTCACTGCAGTTCTTTTTCCTCGGTTTGATAGTGGCCGCAATAACCATGGGCCACATACGGGCCGTGGTAACGATGGGCATCCTATGGGCCGTAGGATCCATGGGCCTCCTATGGGTCGTAGGATCCATGGGCCGTACTGTTCGTGGGCCAAAACCGGACCGCAATATGGACCGTAAACGGGCCAAAATCGGAACCGTCCGTTTATGGGCCCAGACCAAAACGGGCCGTTAATAGGCCGGAAGACAGCACAGGCATAATTCTATCAAGAGGCATGATGGGTCGTTAATGGGCCGGATTACAGGACAGGATGAAAACAGCCCAACAAGTTAACGGGCCACAAACGGACCGAATGTTACCACGAGCTGAATTTGGCCCATTAGCATAACAGGCCAGTAACGAACCGTAAGCAATCAAGGGCCGAAAATGAGCCCAAGAATGTATGGGCCCTTAGAAGGCCGAAAGGGAGCACGGGCTTGAAACGGCCCAACTGAATCATGGGCCGTTAATGGGCTCAAAGCAGTTTACTGTTCATGATGGGCCTGATTCACCACGAGTCGTCAATGGGCCCACAGATGCAAAAGGCCTCATATTGGCCGAAAGACTTCATGAGCCATAGATGGGCCAAAAGTGACAACAGGCTGGAATCATATGGGACAGCCCATATGACGCTACTGGGCCGAATATTGAAAGGCCATAACGGGCCGTGAGTACCCGGGCCGTAGATGGGCTGTATGCGAACAGGCCGTTAATAGGCTTTCTATGGGTTGGCCTGCTAACTTTTGACCAAGTCAAACAGGCCAGCCTTTTTAACCTAAATGGGCCACTGTTGGGCCGTGCCACGTGTCGACGTATAGGCATCTCTTGTCCAATGAATGGATGACATCTACCGCAACGCCGAGCTGACACGTGGATCGGCCGGCGAATGAGAAATTTACACGTGGAAAATCACCATTGGTCAGGGCTATTAACGGGTTATCGGATCCAAAACCGGACCCCATAGCTTAACGGCGACCCGTTACGGTGGAAGCCACGTGTCGGTCACCCTTGACGAAAACACTTCCATGACGCAACATTTATCGTAATGGAAGTGGACACTTCCGTGATGATAATTTCAGTATTGTCACGGAACACTTCTACGACAGCACAGGTATGACTATCTTGATTCTGTCATAAAATTGTCACGGATGTACATGCATGACAGAAAACTTGACCTACTATGACAAAGACGTATCATCACGGAAGTGTTTTTTTTGTAGTGGTGGTACGAGTCACTAGGCCTGGCGCAGTCCACCTAGAGACTGAAGATGGCGCCCCTGTGCTCAACTCATGGAACATTGAGCATCTTTGCAAGTTTTACCCGTAAGGCGCGGTTGCCGAGCTGCCCGGCAACCTCTTTTGTACAAGTTTGCCGAAAAGGCATGTAATTCTTTGTACAAAGCCGGGCGCAGACCACGTGCGTAGTAAATAAAGGCTAAGTGTTTCACAACTCTTTGTCAATGTACATATTTATTTATATGTTGCAGGCAGTGTTGAGTTACATTTTACCTTGTATAAGATGATTGACGAACCGTCAAGGTTCCAGCCTCCTCTTTTCTCTTCTTTCTTTTTCTTAAAGGAATGAAGTGTTCCTTGCGTGCAAGTTTCCCGGGGGGAGTGATAGTATGGATACCACATGACGTTCAAGATATCATTCTACGACAAGAAGTATAGCAAAGAAGAAGCTAAGTTGCAAAACTTTGAAACAAATTCTTTGTTGTAGTTGCAATTTCTCCTTGAGTGATTTTGGCCTTTGTATGAGAAACTTGCACGCTAAGGAACCTTGTCGTGATCAGCTACGCTCTTACTTTGTTTCGAGTCTGCTCAACAACATAAGTGGCTGCGTTGTGATCGTCAAGTGTAACCTTGCCGGCAGCAGCACTTCTGGCAAGCTGCTAAGGATCCGTTCCTCAAGCTCTCGCGGCAAGAGTGCGCGCATCGGCAAGATTTCGGCAAGCGTAGGGTATAAAAATCATGTAAAGACAGAATAGAACAAGGGGAATAACATGCATTCATCCATTCAAAACACGAGTCATATTACACCACAAAGCCAAGTGCAGTTCTAACTTGAGATAAAATTTGTCTTTTACAAGAACCACTGGCGACAAGAAACAGCAAGGGGGCTAGTCTTTACGATTGTCCTCGGTCCTTGGAATCTGCTGGACCTTGCTGATGATCGGGGTGATGAGATCTTTGGCCTCTTTGGTGTCGGCTCCCTTTGGCAAACTCTTGAAGGCCTTGGAGACATCAATATCGGGGTTCTAATAAGCGATCTTGACAAGCACCTTGGAGCGGACGTTACTGCAGAACTTGCGGGATTCACTGGCGAAGTTGGCAGATCTCTCACCATGATACTTTTCTAGCGCCTCAATCAAGCTTTCGAAGAAAAGAGTGAGACTGGTACTGGCGGTGTCCCCTTCGGTAGTGGAGAAGTGATATTCCGTCAAGCCCATGGCGGACAGCTGGGCAGTGAGGTTCTCCGCAGCAACCATGAGGCGATCAGTTCAAAGCTTGTAGGCGCTTTTGAGCTCGTTGAAGGAGTTTGCGGCTCTCGAGCAAGGCTTTCTCGCTCGCAAGATCCATCGTCAAGATCCTCTCACGCTCCTTGGTGGCATCAAGGGATTTTTCCAAGGTGGTCAGCTTCATCTTATGATCTTCAATGACGTCTTCGGCCTTGGTGAGTTCTTGGCTCTTGGCAGAAATCGAGGTTTGCAGCTCCGCCAAGGTGTGAGTTGTCTTCTCCATATCTGCTTTGAGCGCCAAGACCTCCTTGCCGTTGGTGGCAAGATATACTTTAAGCTTCTGCACTTTGCGTTCAAGCTCATTCTTGGCGGTCTCTGCGGCTCCAGCAGAATCGATGGCTTCCTTGATCTTGCTGGCATGCTCTGCGGCCTGAGCTTCGATAGCTTCTTTGTGCTTTTGCTCCAGCTCCTGTGTCTGCTGTGCAATCCGAGCTTGAATTTCATCATCTTCGCTGTGAAGCTTAGCGGCGAGCTCTCCTTCACGAGTGGGAAGCTCTTCTTCTTGAGCGTCAAGACAAATCTTGCGCTCATTCAATTTGGCCTCAGCTGCCGCTATTCTTTGCGCAGCTTCCTCTTGTGCCTTGTTGGCTGTGGCCTTTTCCAAGACAAACTACTCCTTGGCGATCGCGGGTGGAGCGTGGCGGTCCTGGAGATCCTGGAGGCATTCCGCATACCAGACTTGCGTCTCCTCCACACGCTTCTTGAATTCTTCTTCCTCCTTGCCAAGGATGGCAGCCCTGGAGTCCAAGCTCTCCGTGCGGCTGCGGTAGCACGCCTGAAGCTTCTGAAAGTTTTCGCCCATGGCCTTGAGGAGCTTCTGCTCTTTAGTCCCATTGATGTTGGCAAGCGGCTCGTCGACAACTTCGAGCCTGGCAGCAGCAATGACTTCATCATTCAAGACCTCTCCTTCAATGGGCGCCCCAATGCTTGACGTCCCAGGGATGCTGACGAACAAGTTCTCACCAACCTTTAGATATCTGCTTGATGGAGGCTCCCCAGATGTCGAGGGGTGATCGTCAATGGCCGCCTTACCGGTCAAGATCGCCCACATGGCCGATTCAGCGCTTTGCGCTCCCGAGACAGAGATGTCTTTAGTGGCCTCAGCGCTCTTGTTGCCGCCCTCCTCAACAGTTGATACGTCTCCAATGTATCTATAATTTTTGATTGTTCCATGCTATTATAGTATCAATCTTGGATGTTTTATATACAATTACAAGCAATTATATATCATTTTTTGGGACTAACCTATTAACATAGTGCCCAGTGCCAGTTGCTGTTTTTTGCCTAATTTTGGTTTTTCAGAATATCAGTACCAAACGAAGTCCAAATGCCACGAAACTTTTTGGAGATTTTTTTTCTGGACATAAGAGACCCTGGAAGCTTCGGGAGGGGACGAGAAGATGGAGCAGTGGCCCACGAGGCACCATGGCGTGCCCAGGGGGTGGCGCACGCCCTGGTAGCTTGTGGGGCCCACATGGCTCCGTTTGACCTAACTCCACCTCTATAAATTTTATAAAATCAGGAAACCAACAGAGGAGTCCATGAAATACTTTTTCCACCGCCGCAAGTTCTTGTTCTCGAGAGATCCCATCTGGAGGCCTTTTCCGGCACTCTGCCGGAGGGGGATTCGACCATGGAGGGGCTCTACATCAACCTTGCTACCCTTCCGATGATGCGTGAGTAGTTTACCACAGACCTATAGGTCCATAGTTAGTAGCTAGATGGCTTCTTCTCTCTATTTGATCTTCAATACAATGTTCTCCTCAATGTTCTTGGAGTTCTATCCGATGTAATCACTTTTTGCGGTGTGTTTGTTGGGATCCGATGAATTGTGAGTTTATGATCGGATTATCCATGATTATTATTTAGTTTTCTCTGAACTCTTTTATGCATGATTGTTATAGCTTTGTATTTCTCTCCGATCTATTGATTTGGTTTGGCCAACTAGATTGATTTATCTTGCAATGGGAGAGGTGCTTTGTAATGGGTTCGATCTTGCGGTGCTCAATCCCAGTGACAGTAGGGGACATGACATGTATTGTATCATTGCTATTAAGGATAAAAAGATGGGGTTTATTCATGCATTAGTTTACTTTGTCTACATCATGTCATCTTGCTTAAGGCGTTACTCCGTTCTTTATTAACTTAATACTCTCGATGCATGCTGGATATCGGTCGATGTGTGGAGTAATAGTAGTAGATGCAGGCAGGAGTCGGTCTACTTGTCTCGGACATGATGCCTATATACATGATCATTTCCTTGGATATCGTAATGATTATTTGCTTTTCTATCAATTGCCCAACAGTAATTTTTTTACCCACCGTATGCTATTTTCAAGAGAGAAGCCTCTAGTGAAAATTATGGCCTCCGGGTCTACCTTTATCATATATTAAAAATCCTAAAAATACCTTGCTGCAATTTTACTTTATTTATTTTATTTTGTATTTTTATTCGATCTATCTATCTATCACCATACAATTTAATCTTGCAATTAACTGCCAAGGGATTGACAACCCCTTGTTCGCATTGGGTGCAAGGATTTGTTATTTTGTGTGCAGGTGCTGCTAACGAGTTGTTGCGTGATTCTCCTACTAGATTGATAACCTTGGTTTCATAACTGAGGGAAATACTTATCTCTACTATACTGCATCATCCCCTCCTCTTCGGGGAAAAACCAACGGAGATCACAAGTAGCAGGAAGAATTTCTGGCGTCGTTGCCGGGGAGACATCATCAACATCTATCAAGTACCTATGCATAAACTTTTATCTCCTTGCATTTATTTTATTTGCCTTTGCCTCTCGTTTTCATCTCCCCCACTTCTAATTTTTTTTACAAAAATACAAAAATATTTTCCGTTTGCCTTTTTCTTGTTTGCTTTTTTGCTTGCTTGTTATCTTGTTTGCGTAGCCACGATGTCTCAAGAAAATACAAAATTATGTGATTTTTCCAATACTAATAATAATTATTTTATTAGTACTTCGATTGCTCCTCCCGACGCTAGTGCGGAGACTTGTGATATTAATGCCGCATTATTAAATCTTGTTATGAAAGAACAATTTTCTGGTAGTCCTAATGAAGATGCTGCATCCCATCTAAAGACTTTCGTAGAATTGTGTGATATGCAAAAGAAAAAAGATGTGGATAATGATATTGTTAAATTAAAATTATTCCCGTTCTCATTGCAGGATCGTGCAAAGATTTGGTTTTCATCTTTGCCACGAAATAGTATCGATTCTTGGGATAGGTGTAAAGATGCTTTTATTACTAAGTATTTTCCTTCCGCGAAAATTATTTCCCATAGAAATCAAATTATGAATTTCAAGCAACTTGATCATGAACATGTTGCCCAATCTTGGGAAAGGATGAAATTAATGATAAGAAATTTCCCTACTCATGGTTTAAATTTGTGGATGATCATACAAATTTTTTATGCGGGATTAAATTTTGTTTCTAGAAATCTTTTAGATTCCGCCGCGGGTGGTACTTTTATGGAGATTACATTGGGAGAAGCTACTAAATTGCTTGATAATATTATGGCAAATTATTCACAATGGCATACTGAAAGAGTTCCTACTAGTAAAAAAGTGAATTATGTTGAAGAAATTAGTACTTTGAGTGATAAAGTTGATGCGCTTATGAAATTGGTTGCTTGCAAAAACACTCCTATTGATCCTAATGATATGCCTTTATCCACCTTGATTGAGCAAAATCATGATCCCGTAGATGTGAATTTTGTCTCGCGAAACAATTTTAATAGTAATGCTTATAGAGCTAATTTTAATCCTAGGCCATTTCCTGGAAATTCCTCTAATAATTATGGAAATCATTATGGTAATTATTATAGTAATAATAATAGGATGCCCTCTAATCTTGAAAGTAATATTAAAGAATTTATTAATGCTCAAAAAGTTTTCAACACTACGATAGAAGAAAAATTGAGTAAACTTGATGATATGTCTAGGAGCATTAATAGAACTATTAATGATGTGGAAAATCTTAAGACTAAAATTTTGCCACCCAAAATTGATATTAATGTATCAATTAAATCTTTATATGTCTCCATGGATGAGAGTAAGAAAAGAACCGCTATGCTAAATGCTAAACGAGAATTTTTAGAAAAAGCGATTCCTCCCGGTTTTTACCGTAGTAATGATGAAGATATTAAAATGATTGGTGTTTCATCTATTGATTCCTTGTTTAGCAATATAAAACTTGATGAAAAGGGGACTGAAGAAGAGTCAACTTTAGCTAGAAGGCGTCCCCATAATTCGGAGGGTGAAAATCTTGATGAAAAAATTGATAAAAGTGGGTTTGCAGAGGTAAAAACTTTAACTAGCGATGTGCCCACTCTCTTGGATTATAAAGACTTTAATTATGTTAGTTGCTCCTTGATTGATTGTATTTCTTTGTTACAATCCATGCTAAATTCACCCAACGCTTATGAACAAAATAAGGCTTTTACTAAACACATTGTAGAAGCAATGATGAAAGCGTTAGAAGAAAAGCTAGAACTAGAAACTTCAATTCCTAGAAAATTATATGATGAGTGGGAACCTACCATTAAATTAAAAATTAAAAATTATGAGTGCAGTGCTTTATGTGATTTGGGTGCTATCGTTTCCACAATTCCAAAATCTCTATGTGATGTCCTAGGTTTTACCAATATGGATGAATGTTCTCTTAATTTGCACTTGGCGGATTCTACTATTAAAAAGCCTTTGGGTAGAATTAATGATGTTCTTATTCTTGCAAATAGGAACTATGTGCCTGTTGATTTTATTGTACTTGACATTGATTGCAATCCGTCTTGCCCCATAATACTTGGTAGACTGTTCTTACGAACCATAGGTGCCGTTATTGACATGAAAGAAGGGAATATAAAATTTCAGTTTCCATTAAAGAAGGGTATGGAACACTTCCCTAGGACTATAATTAAGCCACCATATGAATCAATCATGAGGGTCACCTATGGAATTAAAACCAAAGATGACAATACTTGAAACTATGCATTATGCCTAGCTAGGGGCATAAAACAATAGCGCTTGTTGGGAGGCAACCCAATGAATAAAATAAATTTTTACTTTTACCTTCTGTTCTTAAGTGTTTGCACAATTATTCTAATATTATGATTGTGTTTTTTATGTTTTAATTAGTGTTTGTTCCAAGTAAAGCCTTTGGGATGATTTGGTGATAGTTGCTTTGATCCTGTGCAAAAACAGAAACTTTTGCGTCCAGTGCTAGAATTTTGGTTTTTTACTGGAACGTGATAAAATTCTGAATTTTTTATACATGATTAATATACAAATTTCACACGTTTTCCTAATTTTTAAGAATTTTTGGAGTTACAGAAGTATGGTCAATATTCAGATTTCTACAGACTGTTCTGTTTTTGACAGATTCTGTTTTTGATGCATGGTTTTGCTTGTTTTGATGAAACTATGGATTGTATCGGGGGGCATAAGCCATGGAGAAGTTAGAATACAGTAGGTATAATGCAAAAATAAAATATGAATGGGTTTGCAACAGTACTTAAAGTAGTGATTTGTTTTATTATACTAACGGATCTCACAAAGGTTTTGTTGAGTTTTGTGTGATTGAAGTTTTCAAGTTTTGGGTGAGATCGCGATGGATGAAGGAATAAGGAGTGGCAAGAGCCTAAGCTTGGGGATGCCCGAGGCACCCCAAGGTAATATTCAAGGAATCCCAAGCAACTAAGCTTGGGGATGCCCCGGAAGGCATCCCCTCTTTCTTCTACCAACTATCGGTAATTTTACTTGGAGCTATATTTTTATTCGTCACGTATCATGAGTTTTGCTTGGAGCGTTGTGTATTATATGAGTCTTTGCTTTGTTTTTTTGTTTAATTTGTCACAATCATCTTTGCTGGACACACTTATTTGAGAGAGCCACACGTTTATCATGATTTTTTAGAATACTCTATGTGCTTCACTTATATCTTTTGAGCTAGGCAGTTGCTCTAGTGCTTCACTTAAATCTTTTTGAGCATGGCGGTGACTATATTTTGAAGAAATATTTGAACTCTCATGCTTCACTTATATTATTTTGAGAGTTGATAAGATTAAATTTTGAAGAAATATTTGCACTCTCATGCTTCACTTATATCTTTTTGAGAGTTGATAATAGTAATGGTAATTTGCACAAGATATGAATTTGGTCCCAAAGTGATGAATATTCAAGAGGGATATACTAAAAACTTTCATATAGATCATTGGATATGATAAGTTTGATTCCTTGCAATAGTTTTGCGATATGGAGATGATAATATGTGAGTCATGTTAGTGAGTAATTGTGATTTAGTAAGAATATTGGTGTTAAGGTTTGTGATTCCCTATGCATGCACATAAAGTCAATAGTTATGCAACGAAATTATATCCTACTTATGGTGCATTATTCAGTGTTAGTTATGTTCAATGCATGTTTATGACTGTTTTCGCTTTTTGGTTGGTCGCTTCTCAATCTATTTGCTAACCTTCATTTGTACTAAGCGGGAATGTTACTTGTGCATCCAACTCCTTAAACCCAAAGTTGTGCCAAATGAGTCCACCATACCTACCTATATGCGGTATTTCCATGTCGTTCCAAGTAAATTTGCATGTGCCAACTCTGATTTTTTTAAATAATTTTCCATTTTGTGTGCCCGTACCGCTCATGAAGCGGCAGGGGGTGGCCAATATTTTCCATGCTAGGTGTGTTATTCTCACGATGAGTGTTTATTCACTTGTCATTGCATGAGAAAGTGGCAAGGTAATAGGGATGCCCAGTCCCGAAATGAAAAATAATAATAATAATAAATTCCTTGGAAAGTGTTGGTATGGAAGGCACTCGTGAATACGGCTAGCCATGGATTGTGAAAGAATGGTGGAAAGGAAATAAACTTTATTTTCTGTTTGGGAACCGCCTATAATGTGTCTAGCATGGAAGATATTGGGAATTCTTGGTCATTTCCGTTGACAGGAAAAGCATGTCTCTCAAAATAATTTTATCTCTCTAATTTAAGCCTTGAGCTCTGGCACCTCTGCAAATCTCTGCTTCCCTCTGCGAAGGGCCTATCTATTTACTTTTATGCAATTTTTATTTTTATTTTGAGTCTCCATCTTCTCTTATAAAGCACCAACTAGAGAGCACTATTGTCATACTTGTGCATTGGGTGTAGCTAATATTGAGTGTGTTTCATGAATGGATCAATGATTGAGCATAATGGGCTAGGGATAACTTTCTTTAGCGTTGATATTTTGAAAGACATGGTTGCTTGTTAGTATGCTTGAGTATTTATGTCTCTATGTCAAACTATAGACTATTGCTTTGAATGATTCAAGTCCAAATGTCCATGCTACAAAAGAAAAGAGCATATGATGAATATGATAGGTAGCATTCCACATCAAAAATTCTGTTTTTATCATTTACCTACACAAGGACGAGCAGGAATTAAGCTTGGGGATGCTTGATACGTCTCCAACGTATCAATAATTTTTGATTGTTCCATGCTATTATAGTATCAATCTTGGATGTTTTGTATACACTTACAAGCAATTATATATCACTTTTTGGGACTAACCTATTAACTTAGTGCCCAGTGCCAGTTGCTATTTTTTGCCTGTTTTAGGTTTTTCAGAATATCAGTACCAAACGAAGTCCTAATGCCACGAAACTTTTTGGAGATTTTTTCTGGACATAGGAGACCCTGGAAGCTTCGGGAGGGGACGAGAAGATGGAGCAGTGGCCCACGAGGCACCACGGCGCGCCCAGGGGGGTGGGGCGCGCCCTGGTAGCTCGTGGGGCCCACGTGGCTCCATTTGGCCTAACTCCACCTCTATAAATTCTCTAAAATCGGGAAACCAACAGAGGAGTCCATGAAATACTTTTTCCGCTGCCGCAAGTTCCTGTTCTTGAGAGATCCCATCTGGAGGCCTTTTCTGGCACTCTGCCAGAGGGGGATTCGACCACGGAGGGGCTCTACATCAACCTTACTGCCCTTCCGATGATGCATGAGTAGTTTACCATAGACCTATGGGTCCATAGTTAGTAGCTAGATGGTTTCTTCTCTCTATTTGATCTTCAATACAATGTTCTCCTCGATGTTCTTGGAGTTCTATCCGATGTAATCACTTTTTGCGGTGTGTTTGTTGGGATCCGATGAATTGTGAGTTTATGATCAGATTATCCATGAATATTATTTGAGTTTTCTCTGAACTCTTTTATGCATGATTGTTATAGCTTCGTATTTCTCTCCGATCTATTGATTTGGTTTGGCCAACTAGATTGATTTATCTTGCAATGGGAGAGGTGCTTTGTAATGGGTTCGATCTTGCGATGCTCAATCCCAGTGACAGTAGGGGACATGACACGTATTGTATCGTTGCTATTAAGGATAAAAAGATGGGGTTTATTCATGCATGGGTTTACTTTGTCTACATCGTGTCATCTTGCTTAAGGCATTACTCCGTTCTTTATGAACTTAATACTCTAGATGCATGCTGGATAGCGGTCGATGTGTGGAGTAATAGTAGTAGATGCAGGCAGGAGTCGGTCTACTTGTCTCGGACGTGATGCCTATATACATGATCATTGCCTTGGATATCTTCATGATTATTTGCTTTTCTATCAATTGCCCAACAGTAATTTGTTTACCCACCGTATGCTATTTTCAAGAGAGAAGCCTTTAGTGAAAACTATGGCCCCCGGGTCTACCTTTATCATATATTAAAAATCCTAAAAATACCTTGCTGCAATTTTACTTTATTTATTTTAGTTTGTATTTTTGTTTGATCTATCTATCTATCACCATACAATTTAATCTTGCAATTAACCACCAAGGGATTGACAACCCCTTGTTCGCGTTGGGTGCAAGGATTTGTTATTTTGTGTGCAGGTGCTGCTAACGAGTTGTTGCGTGATTCTCCTACTGGATTGATAACCTTGGTTTCATAACTGAGGGAAATACTTATCTCTACTGTACTGCATCATCCCCTCCTCTTCGGGGAAAAACCAACGCAGATCACAAGTAGCAGCAGTATCCTTGGCGGCCTCTTCATGAGCTGCCTTGGCGGCCTCTTCGTCAGTCACCCTGACGGCTTCATCAGCAGCAATGTTGCTCGCCTCGCCGGCGGCGTCCCTCACGATCCCCTCGATGGTGGAGTCGACGTCTATTTCATCAGTTGGAGGCAGATCTGAAAGAATGGAGAAGAGAAAAAATCGAGGTTCTGGTCAAGTTCAAGAAAACAAAAAAGATGAATAAAGGAGAAAAGTACTTGACGGCAGAAGACTTACCGGAATGGGACTGTGGAGAAGGAACAATTTCTCCTCCAACAACCTCAGTTGTCATCGCCTGGTTGCCGGCAGCTCCGGTTGCCGGCACCTCTTCAGGGCGGACAAGCTCGTCGATGGAGGCCCTTGCCGGAGAATCGGTTGCCGGGGCAGCGGTTGACGGAGGCAACGTGGTTGGGTCTGCCTCCGAGCGTTCCTCCTCATGGCGCTCTTCTCCTGCTCCCCTGCCGATGTCAGCAACAAATACTTCGACAACAAAACTTGCCAAAGGAAAGTGAGTAATGGCCTCACACTGGGGGCTGCGCTGGGGGCTGCGCCGAGGACTCGTATCCATGTCGTCATCGTCTGGCGCTGTGCTTGCCGCCGGTTCCTCCTCTGTTATGGTTCTCGCCCTCTTGGCCATCCTTTGCGCCAAGGTTTCCTCGTCCCTGTTAAAACAAGTCCAGACGAGGCAAGTCAGACTAGTAAACATAAGGAATTAAGAATTAAGGAAGGTGGTTGAAGATGCGTACTCTTCTTCCTCCTCCTCGTCGCTAAGGATGGAGAGGTCATATAGGCTCTCAGGTCCAGTGCTGGAGGATGGAGGTGGAGTAGAGGTTCTGGCCCGCTTAGCTACCGTAGATGCAGCAGGTTGAGAAGACCCAGCTCCTCCGACAGCGGATGCAGTCGGCCGCCTCGTAGAGGTGCGCTGCGTTTGCTGCTGTCATGGAGCTTGGCGTCGAGATCCTTGCCGCCTGGCATCCTTGGCGGCCGCTCCCTTGACGTCTACTTCATCGCCTGAATATGAGGGATGAACGGGTTCTCTGGAGACAGCTCTCCGGAGGACGCGAGGTTTCTTTGACGGACCGGGAGGAACAGGGGGCTCCCTACACACTTGTTCCTCAGTGGTCTCTTCGCCCTGTCCTTCGGCAATTTCTTCTTGCTCTCCAGCAAGTTCTTCCGGTGGCTCATCTACTTGTTCATCCTCAGCCTCTTCATCAACATCGGCTGCCGCGGATCCAGAACCGTTGGCGCCAACATCCATCCCTGCTTCCGCCGCCCTGTTGGCAATGTGCGCCAACTCCTTAGACGTGGTGTCACGGATCAGGTCCTTCTCCTCCCTGACGGGCCTCTCCACCAGGGTATCAAACCACTCCCTCACCGCGTCTTCGGGCGGCTCTTGCCAAAGTCCTTCGACGTCATGGGCATTGCAAGTTGGCATCATTGCAATGATGGAATCCCTGGTGGAGTTGTTGCACCAGGGCACCACGCTTGCCGGCAGCTTGAAGTTACTGGTTGGGTGGAAAAGCTGGTGGCAGAGGACCATGTGCTGCAGCACCGTCAGGTTGGCGTGGAGCCCAATCCGCACTTGCATGATGTCTGCCGCGTTCTTGTAGTCCCAGGTGGGCCTTCCTTTGTTCTGAAGGGGAGCAATGCGGCGGCGAAGAAAATCGGCGCCCACCATCTCAATGGTGAGGCCGGCAACCCTGAGGCAGAGGATGCGAGTCGTGGCGATGGTGAGCTTCTTGTCATCGGTGTCAAGGTAGCTCCAGTCCTTGCTGCACTCAACCCTTGTCATCCTGGGCTTGCAGAAATCTGGGAAGTCAGCATCTTTGATCCAGCACCATTCCCCCCGCCATTCATTCCACTTCAGGTGAAGCTACCCTTTGAGATAGACTTCTTTGTCCCTGGGGATCCAAGTGATGCCGCTGGACAGGGCATCAGCTTCGATGTGTGGGGTGAAGTAGTGGCGGAATAAAGCAACATTGGGAAATACTCCAACAAAATTCTCGCACATGTGCGCAAAGGTGGCCATACAAGTCATGGCATTCGGTGTAAAGTTTAAAAGGCGGAATCCGTAGGTGTACATGATCTCAATGAAGAATTCGGAGAAAGGGGCGACAAGCCTGCAGTAAAAATATGTGGTGAAGAAGGGATACTTGTCTTTGCCAGGTCTGATGGAGCCAGGAAGAACCTCTGGTGTGGTGTGAGCGGCCGTCTCCTTCCCCCAGATAATTGCGTACCGCTCCACCAGGTCGCTCTCCTTCAGCACTGGCTTGAAGACGACATTGTCTCTCTGCATCTTTGCCTGTTCGTCCTTCCTCACCTCTGCTTCCGGGTCGACTGCTTTCTCTGGCTTGCCTTGGCCTCTCTTGGGTGCCATGACTGCGTTGGGGGAGGGTGGATCTGAAAGCAAGCGGGGGCGCAGTGCGGCGGCGAGAGAGGAGGCGTTCTGCTCCTGCGCAAGGAAGAAGACGACGGCGGATGGCTAGATTGGGAGAAGGAGGTAAATGAGCAGCGCCCCTCGCGGTTTCCTTTTTATGGGGAAGGTGCGGGGGCTGGCTTTTTACTGTCCGACGTGGCTGCGCTTTTCAGGCGCACTACCTCCCGCGGCCGTTTCGTTCCACCTCTCTCACGTCTGCATTTAATGCGCGTCGTGGGGGGCATGGTAAAAGAGAAGATTATGGCAGTTATCCTCTGCCACACGTACCTGTGCACTGTTTGGGCCTAGCCTAACAACGCCTCGCATGCGCATGTGGCCCAGGCCCGGGGGCTCCTGTCAGTTTACCAAGACATGGGTGTACCCTGACTTGTGCACGGACGGTTGCAGCCTTCCCTACAGCAAGGGCTTGCCGGAGGATTACTTTCCCTCAAGACTCAAGAGTTGATGAACAAGACCATGAAGAAGACCTCTAGGCAGGTCATTGAGAAGTACTAGTTTAGTATTAAAGACCAAGATTCTGGTTGCCAGCAAGCTACTTGCCGGCAAACGAAGACCCGACAAGCTACTTGCCGGCAAGCGAAGGGCCGGCAAGCTCCGTGCCAGCAGGCTCTTTCTGTCTCATTATCGCTCCACCTCATCATTGACCAGACAAGCACGTATTGATTGGTGTCGAGCAGGCAGGCAGTCAAACACAGCTGGTAAGGGCACATGTCAGCATGCCACCTAAGGATTAGCTTTAATGACACCCGTCCCTGGGTCATGTCAAGATAACAGAACGGCGGCTGGACAGGTGGTATAGAACCTTTTGCCAAAGCATCGCCTCCCCAACGTAGCACCTAACGGTGCATTTAATGCGTTTGTCCTACCCCGTTAGAGATAGACTTGATGACAGTGCAATCACTGTTCATACCCTATAATGGCCATATTAGCCACTGTGGTAACCCCTTGGCCTATAAAAGGAGGCCCACGGCTATGGTTTGAACGGTCGACACTTAGTTCAATTACCCGTAGTAGCTGCATTTCCAGCGCACCTTGCCGGCAAGCTGCGCTCATTGTAACTTGAGCTCATCCACAATCAAACCACCAAAGCAGGAGTACGGTTTTACGCTCACAGCGGCCCGAACCTGGATAAATTGCTGCATGTTCTTGCATCTACCAATCCTGCTCTTCGTAGCGCGCCGATCCCCATAGCCGAACCGCAAAGGGGCCCTCTCGGTCCCATAGATCGTCGTTCTCCATGACAGATTTGATGTGTAAATATCAAATTTGAACTACATGCACACGCGATAGTGCACCAAAATGGATTGGAAAATCGTATGCGTGTCCTTAGGTGCATGTTTAGTCCCCATGCAAGAAATGGCAAGAAATTTCAAACATTGAGAATCTTGATTTTTAAATTCCAGTAAATCCAAAACTTAGTTGAAATTCAAGAAACTTGTCGTGGTGTCATGATATGACACCAATAGACTGTTATATTGTTTTTTTTGTCAAATTCGAGACAAGTTTTGATGTAAGTTTCTTGCAAATGGGAGATTATTAATAATTGGAACACAATATCGCAAATGGTTTATTTCTTCGAACCGTGGGCGTTAGACTAACAATGTACGTGCCATGGTTCTGTTAATTAATAAAGTGGCATAATTAATCCTCAAGAAATAAAAACAATATACGTGCCGCCATGCGTGTCCCGCGTGCCATGCGAGCAGGCGTGAGTTGACGGGACGCATGCGAGCAGTCCGATGCACAGGCAGACTGGGAGGCGTGCGAGGTGGTGTGTGAATTGATGGGAGGCGTGTTCGTTGCGTAGTGTCATCGGGAGACGTGCGAGCAGCTGTGTGAAATGATGGTAGGCATGCGAGAAGTCCGTTGCGCAGGCTCACCGGGAGGCGAGCCAGCCCTTTGAATGGCACCCGCTTCGCTCGCACTGCTCCATATTAATGGCGCGCCCTAGCTGCTGGTTATAATAGGCGGCCGCACCCCCAATTCTGGCTACACACACAATCCTCTCTCTCCGCCTGCATCCTCGACGCCGTTCTCAGTCGTCACCACTATCTGAAGTGTATCAGGATGCCGATGAAGTGCACCATGGGAGGGAGTGGGGATGCCGGGGCTAGTGACGCACAACACCGTGTGAAACCAGGCCCAGAGGTTGCCATCGCTGTGGATGAGGTCTTGCATGGGTAGAAGCGCGGCCTTGAAGTCGTCGCCGCCGTTGTGCTTCCCCAGCCAGAGCCGGAGGTCCACAGCGACCCTGATGACCACTCCGGCGATGACTCTGACGACCACTCCGGTGACGACTCCAACGACAACGGAGAACCGGTTAGTCATCTATACCATTTTTAGCAAATGTAATCCAAGTTTTTCTCTTGTTAGTCCTGCCTCCCCCTATTTGGAATATAAATCCTATGGTGATATGTTCTCTGCAAATATAATCCTCCATCTAGGGTTAGTGATTAATTGTTAGTTCCGTATAAATGATTTTTGCTAATAATCCGACTAGGGTTAGTGTTTCTGCTAATATTTCGTAGCTAGATCTTGATAATTGATTTTGAATGTCCTAAATATATGTTTGTGCCCAAAAAAATTCCAGATTGGTTTGAACATAGATGATTGTGCTAAAAAAATCGAACCAAAATCTTGCTAATAATCCGTCTAGGGTTAGTGATTAATTGTTTGTTCTGTACAAATGATTTTTGCTAATAATCTGACTAGGGTTAGTGTTTCTGCTAATATTTTGCTAATAATTCGACTAGGGTTAGTGTTTCTGCTAATATTTCCTAGCCAGATCTTGAGAATTGATTTTGAATGTCCTACATATATGTCCTACAAATGATTTTGAATGTACATAGATGATTGTGCTAAAACAACCGAACCAAAATCTTTGGATCTGTCTAGAATAATAGCCATCAAATCCTAATCATGCTTTACGACATGTAAATTGGTTTGATGCCAAAAGTTGGCATGCCTAATTTTGGAAACTGCCAAATGTTGGCTAGAGATTGGTTGCATATACCAATTTTCACTGCCAATCTCAGAAATGTTGGCAACTTTTGATTTTGCCAAATGTTGGTAGCAAACCAATCAGCCTCTTAATTTTGTTGCACTAAGTTGTGTGCTCTCAATTTATGCATTTCTTTCATCAAGATCACTTGATGATTTAGGTTTCATGTTGTCACCGGATATATTATATTTAATAACTCTGCCTGCTGAATTCACATTATGCTGGAGAGCATAACAGGCGTGTTAGGACCTGGAATGGGGACTTTGGATGCCCGTTCTGCAACCAAATCCTTCATCACATGTTTGAAAGTGTTCTGGCGCATGCAAGAGGAAGAGCCATTGGCTCCTTCAAACAGAAGTATTCTCGCAGGGTGGCGCACGCCGCGTACGCTGAGTACCTAGAGAAGCTTCACCTTCGTGCAGGCCTGGAGACTGTTGAACTATGGTTATGTTCAGATGTACCCTAGCTATCTAGTGTGTGTGCGTCTTAATTATATCTAGGCTTGAGTATGCTTATCATTATCGGTGGAACTATGGTTAAGCTATGCTTGAGTAAGCTTATTATCTATGCCTGAGTATGTTTATATCTATTTTTAATTATATCTAGATGTGGGATGGGTATGCATTTAGTTTGTTTGATGGAATTTTATGCTTCTTTTCGACCAACCTATGATTGCCCATAGCACACACAACTTATTAGCACGAATCGTCTGTGTTAATTTCGGTCTTCCCACACAATTTTATACTAGCAACCGTTTGCCCACAACACGCACAGCTACGTGTGGAGAGTTGGCAAAAAATTTGAATACGTACGGTGCATATTAGGGTGAATGTTTAGCGTGGGTAAAAATTTCAGTGTCAAACAACGAAGGAAATGTGGACCCCACCATGAAACTTGGTGATTTTCCCAGATTGGAACCGTGTGCGATGACTTTCATTATGCCGGGGCACGTGTGTTCTGATTGGCCAGAACGCATCCCCACGGATCGCACGTCTGCACCGTAGGATGTACACAGATCGAACGGTAGTCCGTATCACCCTCACACCGGACCGGAGTGATATTAATCACACACGGTTGGGTCTACCAAACCGTTGCCTCTGAAACGCATTATTCTGGGATAGAAAACCCTCACCACCCAATTAAAAAAAAACCTCACCACCCCCCCCCCCCCCACGTCACAAAACCCTCACCCCCGCTCGCTACCCCCCGTCCCGTCCCCAGTCGCACCTGCACTCCTCCGCGACTCTGCATGTCACCGCCTATCACCGCGGCAACCACTTAGCTCGACGCCTGTTGCCGCCACCGGCTGCCGGCAAACCCCACCTCATTTCGCCAATGTCGCTTGCCGCCGCCTATCGCCACCGACTTTCCCGACGCTGCTCGCCGTCGGCCCAGCTCCGCCCAATTGGGGAATCTGCGGTGTTGGGGTTTTCTCTCCCATGGAGAACCAAATAACTAATTTACTGAAATATTCGCTCATCTCTTATCCCAGTCTGTCTGCCCCTTTTAATCACCTGGCCGAAATTGCCGTGGGTTCATTTTTCTTCTAGTTGATTCGAGGGTTTTCATTTGTAGAGTGTGCAGTTCAAGGACACAGCATTCCTATGTGGCCTCGGCCAGACAGCCGAGGAGTTCCATCTCACGTACCAGATGACTTCAAGAAGGACACGGTATGTTCAATCTCACCCTACCTCGGTTGGCATGGCCTACTTTTCTGAACATATACTATATATTGCTACATTTGGATAAAAGGTGCCACATGTAGCATATACGTCAAAAGGGGATTTTCTTCTTCTTTCTATATAGAAAATTAATGATGTATTGTTCTTTCGACTACTCTCATATTTGCTTGACATCATGGTTACATTATCTGTTCTTTGAATTGTCCTTTGATTTCAACTGCTGTACTATTCTTTCAATTACTCCCATATTTGCATGTTACCCTGTTATTTACCAATCTTATCATTTCCTGCAGTACATCCCTTGCTTTGCAACAACAACTGTAGTACAAAACCTTGGCCTTTACATACATGAAGACTCCAGGGATGTCATATTGAACACAAACCTTGGATTTACCATCATTGTTTCTGTAAAGCTTGATGAAGATGCTTGTCACTCCTATTTTGACGCGGGCCTTTGGACAGAAATTTCTAAGTTTTATGTACTAAGAGTTGGCACTAAAATTACACTGCACCTGAAAGAGCCTGGTCATATGATGAATGCTAACTTCCCCAATGACATCATCCGTCCAGACTTTGTTCGAAGTAAGTGTTCTTTTCAAGTATCTACATGTTGACTTACATAGCAATATCAAAGTAATTGTGTAGTATTTAAGCAACCAATTGGGATTTCATTTTCTGACTCTGTTAAGACTGTTCCTACCTAGTAACTTCTAATTACCAATGCACTTTTCTTCTGCCCTGTTCTAACTAAATATTCCGTATCCTCGCACTCCTCCATTCCTATCAGATAGTGCCGCTGCCGAGGAGACTCGGAAGGTGGAGGACGAGGCTGCCAACAAGCGAAGGCAGGTCGAGCCTAAACCGCAAGCGACTCCAGCGAGCCTAGACTTCATCAGCAGCCTCCCCGAGGATATGTTGATAGTCATCATCTCCCTCCTCCCAATCAAAGATGGCGCACGGACAACCATTCTCTCCCGGTGGTGGTGCCCCCTATGGCACTCTACCCCTCTGGACCTCATCGACATCCACAAGCTCTGCCATGGCTATCGCAAAAGCTTGGGCGCATTGTCCCAGATCCTCGGCATGCATCGTGGCCCAATTAAAGGCCATATCACGGGCAAGTTCTGTTCCAACAGCAAGGACCGAGCCAAGCTTGACGAGTGGTTCCTATCCCTCGCCCTAGATCAGATCGAGGAGCTCAGTTTTAATGATGGACATATGCGCTCACTGCCACTGTCCGCGCTGTGCCTCGTGCCCACGCTACGCCTCGCCAGGTTCATGAACTGCCATTTTTCCCCGATTATTGACGCGCCCGCTCTTTTCCTCCCTCAACTGAAGCACCTTGAGCTTGTCGCCGTTTGCATCCCCAAGCAGGACATGGAGCGCCTGCTCCGCGGCTGTACTGCGCTCGAGTACCTTCGTCTTCAGGCGATCAATGGGTTGAGTAGCCTCCACATCACCTCCATGACTCTCCGGACAATTTATGTGTGTTGCTGGTGCTACAACAAGAGATCACATAAGGTGTATCACGATATGGTCATTGAGGACACGCCTTTACTTGAGAGATTACTTGTAGTTGATCAACAAGGTCCAACAAGAATCAGGGTCATTTCTGCGCCAAAATTGACAGTAGTGGGCTACTCGTCTGCCAAATTCTCTGAACTTGTTATTGGATCCATACCTGTTCAGGTACAATAGTCTCCTTCTTCTTGAAATTAACATTTTTTCTAATTTTGAAGATGTATATATGTTTGCATGTCATCCAGAAAATGATTGCAACAAGCTTGACCCCGTATCTGCGCACAGTGAAGATCTTGGCACTAGAATCTATCGGCCCCGACCTTGACCAAGTTGTCAGATTCCTGAGATGCTTTCCGTGCCTGGAGAAGCTATATATCGAGGTGATGCTCCTTTCCTGTTAAATGTTAACCACAAGGGAGTTCAGCTTTTGGTACCTTTTCCCAAGTTTACAATGACGAATGTACTACGATTTCTGAAGGAATTTTGGAGGATTTCAGTACATAGATGTTTTTTTCCTATAGCGGTTGCTTGATTCATATGGTTACAATCCATAAGTATTTCTCCTTTGGATTCATATGTACTAGTTTTCATAGGAAAATTTCCATCCACTCCAACCTCTTGTGAAGAAGCCTATGTTTCCTAGAGTGTAATCAAACGCCCATGTTAATCATGTAGGATCGAAGATGGCATGTCACTCTATTTTAGAAATCCTGCAAATCAAAGAGGCCTGCAGTGTTCAAAACTGCATGTAGGAACTAATACGTTCTCTTCTTTTGCAGATACAATTAGGCACGGTAGTGGATAATGTGATACAATATAACAATCCCATCGAATGCCTTGATCTCCATCTCTCAGAAATTACTTTGAACTCCTACCGAGGGGCCTTACCGGAGATTATATTCGCCAGGTTCTTCATTGTGAGAGCAAGTGTGCTAAAGGTAATGAGGTTTGCCCTACATTTATCGTGCAAACCTGAATGGTTTGCTGATCAGCGCCGACGGCTACGGCAGAATGGAAAAGGCTCTGCAGAAGCTGAATTTCATTTTAGAAGTTCAGTTGACAGAGTACTCAAAAGTCATTATGTCAAGCCCATACATGACTTGTCAGTGGCTGATCCCTTTGCAGAAATGTTGAGGTGGCGAAACTAATTGTAATATCAGTTTGAACCTCTCATATGTTCATGTTCAGCTGATCGGCGCGGGCGTCTACAGCTGCATGAGCTGAATTTCATTTATAATATCAGTTTGAATGTTGTACACTTCGATTTAGAGCCTTGTAATATTTCTGGAATTTGTGGTACAAACGTTGAAATGGCATCGTATGATACTCGTACATTGGTAGTACTATTTTGACCTTAATATGCAATGGACGATTAATATATGGAACTTAATGGACTTGATTTTATTTACCATTGTCGAATGTGTTTCCCCTGTCGATCTCATCGCAGACGATCTATATTGCGTACTCAGACAGCGATCTTCAACATTATTACATGCAAGTGCTTAGATGAGGTGCTAATTAAGCACATTAAATAGCTTAGCAACCCCAATGCATAGGTGCTTAGCTTCTTCTAGCTAAGCTCCCTTCCTTTAATGATTTAGCAACTAAAGTTCTTCATGCAGTGGTGGGCTTCTTTCATTTAAATGTTTTGCCTAGGTTCACGCGCTTGGCATTGTTTCTTCCTGGGGTCACCACACTCATCTCTCTCCTCTTAATTAACTTGCCACATCAGATTTTTTGCCTACGTGGCAGGCTTAGCAACTGTACAAGGTGGAGCATTGGGAGGAGCCTAAGTCATTCCACACATTTCGCTTTTGCAAAGCTTTTGCCAATAAACGCCCACGATTGGCCCCTCTTCGAGCCGACGCGTGGCCAAACAAGCCGGGCAGGAAGCTTGCACGGTTGCACGTGGTAACATGCGCAGTTGCGTGGGAATAGGCTCACCAATGATACATTGGTGCCTCTTCGAGCCCACACATGGCCAAACGAAATGCGTGTGCTGTGCTCAAGCTAGCGTGCACTGTAATCCTCCGCCGGGAACGATGTGACTAGACGTGCTGATTATAGGCCGTCCGGCCCCATTTATTACAGCGGCCATTTAACCCTTGTGTCTCTTCAACCTTTCGATCATGCCCTAGTATTGCAAGAAGCACACCCACGACGACAAATACAGAGAGGGTATCCTGCGCAGCTCCAATAGCGCTCCCAGCGGCTGCCGATGACGAGAGGCAGTTCACCATGCATGTCGTAGTGGACACCCACAGAAGGTTCATGAAGCTCTCGGTGGTGTACACCAACAACTCGATCTGGGTGGAGAACTCCATCCAAACTATGGAGTTGTTGCTTGCTGCAGAGAAGTACAAGGTGGTCGGGTTCGACCTCGAGTACACCCGCGCTCGTGTCGGGTCTCGTCACAAGGTCACCGTCACCTAGATGTGCGTGTGCAATCACGTCCTCGTCTACCACTACTGCCTGGCCACAAGGCTTTGTGAGCATTTCGCCAGGTTTGTCAACAGCCCCCACTACATGTTCGCTACGGTGGACATCACCAACGATGTATAGGTGCTCAAGAATTCGGGCATCGCCTACCAAAATCTTGTCGACATCCAGGGCCAATACAAGATCTAGGGCAGCAAGAAGCATGAGAAGGACTCACTGGTTCACCTCGTCGAGGCCATCATCGACCCCTACTACAGAGACATGAAGGATTCCTGCAACAAGGACAAGCATGCCTGGCACTTGGCCTGGATGGAGAAACTCGACGAAGCTCACGTCGTGTACACGGCCAAGGAGGTGTACACGAGCTACAAGATGTACAAGCGGATCATTGACATGAGGAAGTGCCTCCTTCTTCCCCAAAACAGCCAGGGGTCCAGCCGGAAGGAGAGCAATGACAGGTGTCGTCACAACAACAAGTAGATGAATAGATGATCGTTTCTCCTAGTTTAGTATGCATGTAATTGTTTACTTTGGTGTGTGTAGTCACTTATGTAATTGGATATTTAATTTGGTTATGCAATCATGTTCTTATAAGTATATATGTTGTTGTTCTATAGACAGAGCATAGATGTTATGCGGACAGAGCAAATCACATCGCCCACGGGCTAAACTAGGGAACCCATCGGTAATGATTTCATCAATCACTGACAATTGTATACCATCAATCATTTGCCCACAACACACACAGCTTATTAGCAGGAATCGTCTGTGTTGTTATTGGTCTTCCCACACATTTTTGGTTACTGACCTGTTTGCCGCGTATCACACACATCTTGTTAAGTTGAACCATTTCTGTTGTTTTGGCTCATTGCAAATAGTTCATCTGAGTGATCTGTATGCCATCTATCGCACACACCTTGATCCGGCTGACCGTTTCTGTTGTGTTGGCAAATCGCAAACAGTTCATCCGAGTGAACTGTATGCCATATATCCCACACACCTCGATCTGGCTGACCGTTTCTGTTGTTCTCGCTCATCGCAAACAGTTCGTATGGATCAATTGTATGCCACATATCGCACACGCAGCTCTAATCTGAATCGTGCTTGATGTCTCCGCCATCGCACATAGTTCGTCTTATTAGTGATGGTTTTATCATGATACCGTTTGCGATTCATGCATCGCACACAGTTTGGTCGAAGGGTCTCTGAAACATGTGTCGCATTAGCAGCATCGTGCAGTAGTGGTTAGTCCATCAAAGCACAGAGCTGCTTTAGGTTTATTGGCCATGCATAAACCTCCTGTAAAATTTTCCATGAAATCTGGCTCTTCTGCACGTAAAAAGTTATCCTTTGCAACATTTCAGAATTACAATGTTTGCAAGGGTTACAGATATCCAGCCACGGCTGACTACATTGTGACCACGAAAATTGCGGATTACAATATTCCTGCTAATGAGCAGGTTGTTATTCATCCGCCACCTCCAGCGGACTTTCAATGGACTATGGCCTCACCGCCGATCATCTTTGGCACGGTGAGATCTCCGGTGGTTCGTGAACGTCATGATCTTCGCCTTGAGCAATCTTCGGTTGCATCATCCATGGGATTATCCTTGGGCGGGACGTCTGGTTCATCAAATTCCCATGATGGGCCGTCAGCCACAGTTGTTTCTCACCGCCGGCTCCTCCGATTCCCAATACCGGTCTCGAGGTTGTCGCCTCCTCAGCTTTACCCCTTGCTTGAGACCCTTCATGCTCCCCTGTCAGACCAGCCCCGTCAAGTCACATTAGTTCTCCACCAAAACCCCCCTTTGGTAGCCCTCGGGTAACGCCTCCACCACCGTTGCAATCTCCACCGCCATCCACTGAGCCCATGGCCATCTTCACCATTGACCCCCACTGGTATGTTCCTGCTGGACAGCATATCATTGATGGTGGAGCAGATCGACTGCCCAGGACCTTCGTCACGCCTCCCTCATCGATTGTGCGCCGCCATGAGGAGTACATGGTTGCTGAGGTCATGCCTTTGCCGCCGCTAGATCAATTGGGGCCAGCTCGGGAAGCTTTCATTGATTTCTTGGAAAATAGAGGGGTTCCGGTTCGATCTGCTCAGCCCTGGGTCTATGGTGTGGGCTTGTTTAGGCTTTGTGACGCTGGCGTGAGATTCCCGCTTCTGCAGCTTCCTCTGCAGCTTCTTGGTAATGATACTTTTGTGCGTTTTCACAAGCATGATGAAGGGGTTGGATTTAGGGGCACTCATGGGTTTTGTGATGGCTGCCTCATGTTTCTCGGCATTCCTTTGGATTTGAGAACCACGGAGAATATCCGTGCTATAGTTAGCACCTTCGGGAAGTTCCAGGACTGGGTAAGTGATGATCCTTACCTAGTCAGATCGATTGTATTCGCCTCCTTTCCTAAAGACATGTTAGTTCCTCGACATGTGGTGTTCACCGATTATGCACCGTATGGTGGTGCAAAGGTTTCCTAGACTGCGCCCTGCTATATTTTGGGTGCAAACTTCGCCGATCAGATGCCCGAGGATGAGTACCCAATGCCTCTTGATGGTAATCCGCATCCAATGCCCGGAGATTTTGTATCAGATGTTCATAACTTTGTGCTGCCGCCGTACCCTGCCCTGGGTTGGAACGATTCCACCAGTTCCACCTCCAATACCTAATCATGTTGATCTTGATAATTGGGGCCATGGTCATTGGGGTGATGATGAACCAGAGGAGCAGGGCAACCAGCAGAATGTGGATGATCTTCCAATGCAGGACCAGGAGTCTATGGTTATTGATCAGCCAGTGCAATCAGATTCGGAAGTTTAGATGAATGTTGCAAACTTAGCTCATGATGAGGATGTTCCACAGCAACATGAGGCAAATGCATGGGCAATTGTTCCATAATAGCCACCAATCATTCAGTTTAAGAGAATTGTTGTTGGTGCAGTGAAGGTGGTTTATGGCCCGGTTTTACCTCCTGACATGGCTTGGAAGAGGTTGTTTGAAGTTCTCTTGAAGTTCTGTCCAGTGCAGGAGATTCTTGTACCTATGCCCCCACTCAACTTGGAGCCCATTGTGCTATCTAAACGTAGTTGGGCCTCTACATTTGATGATGTACAGGTGCTTGCTACCTGTGAGCTGCGTTGGGATTTTCCCCGAAGAGGAAGGGTGAAGCAATATAGTAGCGGACAGTATTTCTTGCAGTGAGAACCAAGGTTATGGGCAGATGGAAGAAAGCATGTCATCTCTATTCCCCCCTCCTTCCCCTCCCCTTCGGGCTGCCCCGTGGCCGTGGTAGCCAGCGCTCCCTTGTCCTCCCCGCCTTCCTCGCCGGCGTGCGGCTCCCATCCCCCTCTCTCCTCCCCTTCCCTCTCCCCTGTGGTTCCTTCGCCGGGCCGGGTGGCCTCCCCCCGGGGCATGCGAACCGCTTCTGGGCCCTGGATCTGGCCTGGTCTGCCTCGGAGTCGGAGGATGAGGCCGCGCCATCTGGGGTTGCGCCGGTGGCTACGGCCCCCTTGCCGGTGCGTGTCTCGGGTCAGGTCCGCAAATTCGCTCCTGGCGGTCGCAGGCGCGTGGTTTCGGCGGAGGTGGTGGACTCGGGTTGGTCCTTGGTCAGCAGGCGCAGTCGCAGATCTGGTAAGTTCAAACTCCCCTCGCCGGCGCTCGGGGTGCTGGGGCCGGTTCCTCTCTCTCCGCCCTCTCCCTCGGTCCCTCGCTCACCTTTGGCCTCCAGTGCCCTGGTTTGATGTTCCTCGCCTGCTTCCTCTGTGGCTTCGCCGGTGTCTGCTGGTGGCGAGCCGGCGGCGGCGCGGTTGGTGGCGGGTGGAACCCTAGCCGCGGGCGAGGATCTGGATGGGGGCACTTCTGCGGGTCAGCTAGTGGGCCTTGGTGTTGTTGGACCTGTTGGTGGGCCGTTGCTTGGGCCGTTACTATCTTTCGAGTTTCCCCCTCTGCCTTCCCATCCTGGTTCGGCTGGTGAGCTATCTAGGATGGGCCCGTCCGGCTCGTCATGCTCCGCTCTGGCTGGTAGGCCTGCTGGCCCACCTCTTGTGGGATATATATTGATTCCGAGGGGCTGTGGAATCCTAATCTAGGGTTTCTGGCTTCCAGGGCTGACGTTCACCACTACCATCGTCCCATCTGCCGTCTCACTAGATCTACTCCTTCTCCCCTGTCGAACCAGAGGGAACCAGGGTACCACGGCCCATCTTCCTCTGGCCCAGAGGACAACGCTTGGGCCGGCCCACGAGAGTGGCCCTGCCTCGGCCGCTCCAGAGGAAGCCGCCTCGCGAGGGGCAAGCCTCGCGAGGCCCCTTGCCATCAGGCCAGACACTGCCGAGGCCGCCAAGCAACAGGTTGCCTCGCGAGGCTCCCCTCGCGAGGCCTCCTCACGAAGCAGACCGTACGGCGCCAGCCGCGGGGCTCCGCGTCCAGCGCATGGGTGACGACCCGCTGTCAGGATAAGGACAGCGGGGCGCGACCGAGCCCAGCTTCCATTCTGGTGATAAGGGAGCAACGGCGTCTGCCTCCCCAAAGAAAGTCCCGAAGTGTTTCCTCTTTGGTGATAGAAGATCAGGACGGATCGGCGCGCCAGGACGGAGGTCATCGCCGAGCCCACCGACGCGTCACGAAGACTACTTTATCAGGCAGAGACCGCCTTTAGACAGGATAGACCTGCACGCCTGTCCCCCTTTGAATTGCCACCCTCTGACCACCCTTTCCTGCTCATATTTTCGGGGAAGAGGACCAAGGCACTACAAAAGGGGTAGGGCCGCTCCATGTAAGGGGATCGACTCATTCTCCCCCACACCTCGTGTACCTCGAGCCATAAGCTCTCCATCACAGAGCAATCCAACACAGGCAGGAGTAGGGTATTACACCGCACGGTGGCCCGAACGTGGGTAGCTCGCGCATCCCGTTCGTGTCCAGTGAGAGCCAGTGAGCCCGTCGTGATCCCGCCGTAGTTGCTGTCGTGTCATAGGTTGCCAAGCAAAGTCCCCTAGAGTTTGAATCCTAAGTTCTTGGAGAAGTTTCTTGGACGCAGATCCTAGACTCCGACATTTTGTACGCCAGGTAGGGGGACTTGCCGTCTTCGCGCCTTCGACCTCGATGTCGGCATCGACATGGACGCCGCCGCCGCGCGCCGCGAGCGCGCTGCGCGTTGAGCCACCGCCAGGGTCCACGCGGCGCCCGCCGCCCGAGGTGCCGCTGGGAGGCGCCCTCGCGCCGCCCCCGAGCCCGTTGGGGGGCGGGCGTCCTCCTCCATCCGCCCGTTGGAGAGTGAGCAGGAGTGTGGCCTCTCCTCCATTGCGTCCTCGCCCGCAGGTAGTGACCCTCTCGCTCCACGCGTCGCGCTGCTCACGGCGCAGGGGCTGCTGCGCTGTCGCCCCGCCAAGGACGGTCGCGACACGTGGCTCGAGCGCATCACCGAGCTCGTCTTCGCCGCCAGCGGCGCCCAGGCGCCCCCTCGCCCCTCGCCCACTTCACCACGGCACGTTGTGCAATCTGGGCGCGCCGCTCCCCGTCTTCGTCCTCCTCCAGGCCGCGGTGCGGCCGGGCGGCGCCGCGCGGCATGCGCCACAGAGTTGCCCCACGGCTCGCCCACGCTGGACGGCGTCGGCGGCTGCCACTCAACCAAGGGCATCATCACCAGTGGGGGCTCCCAAGGGCCCCGCGGGGTGGCCTGCATCCTGGGAGGGGCCCAAGCCCCTCCGTCTAGCCACCACCTCAAGCGCTTCTCACGCGAAGTGAGCACGGCCCTTTCGGCGCCCGAGTCCGCCGGCCGCCTCAAGTGGTCCGAGTTTCCCGTCTCCTTCGACGCCAGCAATCACCCCAAGTCCGCTAGGGCTGTGGGGGCTGTCCCTCTGCTTTGTACTCCTACTATCAGCAGTGTGGCCGTCACCAAGACGCTCATTGATGGCGGCGCTGGCCTCAACGTGCTCTCTGTGGAGGCTTTCGAGATGCTCCAGGCGTCATGCGGGCGCCTGGCGCCCACCAGGCCCTTCTCGGGCGTCACTGGCGGCTCCACTGCCCCCCAGGGGCAGGTGCGCCTTCCCGTCACCTTCGGCACCTGTAAGAACTACCGTACGGAGTTCATCGTCTTCGATGTGGCTCATGTCGGCCTGCCCTATAACGTCATCTTGGGCTACCCACCGCTCTCCAAGTTCATGGCCACAACACACCACGCTTACGGCCTCGTCAAGATGATCGGCAGCAACGGCACCCTCATCGTCCGTTGAGATGAAAAGGACGCGGTGCGCGCCCTCGCGCGCGCCTATAAGGCGGCCGCCACCGCATCCCAGGCTGAGGAGGACGCCCCTGAGCTTGCCGAGCCGGCGCCCGCGAAGAAGAAGCTGTTGTTCTCCCAGGAGCGGGCCGAGACCAAGAAAGTGCCACTGGATGGGAGCGGCGCGGGCCCCTTCCTCACCATCGGTAGCGGCCTTCCCCCCGAGTAGGAGGGCGCCCTCGTTGACTTCCTCCGGGCGAATGCTGACATGTTCGCTTGGACGGCCTCAGACATGCCCGGCGTGCCAAGGGAGGTGATCGAGCACCACTTGGTGGTGTGCCCCAACGCGCGCCCCGTCAAGCAGAAGGTACGGCGCCATGTGCTCGAGAAGCAGGACTTTGTCATTGGGGAGGTCGAGAAACTCCAAGACACCAGAATCATCCACGAGGTGCTCCACCCAGAGTGGATCGCCAACCCCGTTGTCGTCGCCAAGCCGCACGGCGGCAAGCATATGTGCGTCGACTTCACCAACCTCAACAAGGCCTGCCCCAAGGACCACTTCCCACTGCCCAGGATCGACCAGATAGTGGACTCCACCGCCGGGTGTGATCTGCTCTGCTTCCTGGATGCCTTCTCGGGCTATCATCAGATCAAGATGGCGAAGGAGGATGAGGAGAAAACCGCCTTCATCACCCCCTACGGAGTGTTCTGCTACATGTGCATGCCCTTCGGCCTAAAGAGCATGGGGGCTACCTTCTAGAGACTGATGCGCATCTGCCTGGGGTGCCAGATGGGGAGAAACGCAAAGGCGTATGTCGACGACATCGTCATCAAAATGCACGAGGCGCGCACCCTCATCGAGGACCTTAGAGAAACCTTCGCCAACCTGCGCAAGGTCAACCTCAAGCTCAACCCCACCAAGTGTGTCTTCGGTGTCCCTTTCGGCAAGCTCCTGGGTTTCCTGGTCTCCCATCGCGGCATCGAGGCGAACCCTGAGAAGATTAGGGCTATCGAGGAAATGCGGCCGCCCCGCAACCTCAAGGAGATGCAGCGACTGGCGGGGTGCATGGCCTCGCTCGGTCGCTTCATATCCAAGTTTGGCGAGCGGGCTCTGCCCTTCTTCAAGCTCATGAAGAGGTCTGGCCCCTTCAAGTGGACCCCCGAGGCCGCCGCTGCCTTCGAGGATCTCAAGAGATACCTCACAAGCCCTCCCGTCATGGTCGCCCCGCGCCCACGCGAGCGCCTGCTGTTGTACTTGGCGGCTACCCCCCAAATGGCCAGCGCGGCCCTTGTGGAAGAGCGGGAGGAGGGAGTCTACGTCAAGAAGAAGCCTGCCGAGCCTGTACCTGTGGATGCCTCCCCCGTGGAGACATCGCTGGGGCCCCTCAAGGCCCTGCTACCGAGGGCCCCCCTCAGGAGGCCCCAATGCCCCCTCAGGAGGCCTCTGGAGCTCAGCTTCCGAAGGCCCCCGTGGCGCCGCCTCCGGAGGCCTCCGCGGCTTAGCAGCCTGAGCTCCTCGGTGAGCATGACTTGGATACCACGGTCACGCGCCTCGTCGAGCACCCCCGTCTACTTTGTCAGTACGGTGTTGCGAGACGCGCGTGAACGATACCCGATGCAGCAGAAGCTCCTCCTGGCGCTCCTCATGGCCTCCAGGAAGCTGCGCCACTACTTCCAGGGTCACCCAGTTATAGTGATCTCCTCCTACCAGCTGGAGCAAGTCCTGCGGAGCCCAAATGCCACCGGCCGCGTCGCCGAATGGAACATCGAGCTACAGCCTTTTGAGCTGGAGTTCCTCACCACCAGGACCATCAAGGGCGCGGCCTTGGCGGACTTCACGGCGGAGTGGACGGACACGCATCAGGGTGAGCTCCAGGAGGAATCGCCCTTGCCCGAGGTGGCTACCTCCGGAGGCTGGAGCATGCACTTCGACGGGGCCTTCGCGCGCCAGGGCACGGGGGCTGGGGTGGTTCTCACTACACCCACAGGCAACAAGCTTTACTATGTAATGCAGCTCTGCTTCTGGCGTACCGACAAGGTCTCCAACAACATCGCCGAGTACGAGGGACTCATCGCCGGGCTCAAGGCCGCCATCGCGCTTGGAGTCAGGCGCATCATCATCAAGGGCGACTCGCAGATCCTCGTTAACTTCTCCAACAAGAAGTACAAGCTGAAGGACGAGCACATGGCGGCCTACCTGGAGGAGGTGCGCAAGCTTGAGAAGCGCTTCATGGGCATGGAGCTACAGCACATCCCTCACGGCCACAACAGCAAGGCGGACGAAATCGCCAAGCGCGCTTCTCGCCGTGAGCCCCAGAGCCCCGGCGTCTTCGAGGAGCGACTCCTGAATCCTTCAGCGGCGCCTCCGATCGCCAGCATCACGGCGCCTCATGAGGAGCTCCCTCCCGCACCACCCATGGGCGCACCAGACTACGGACCACCTTCAGGCGCTCGCCTGCTGCTGGCGCTCGAGCCACAACCCGAAAGCTGGATCATGGAGATCAAGGCCTACTTGACGTGCGGCGCCCTCCCAGAGATCGACGCAGAAGCAGAGCGTGTGGTCTGCCAGGCTATGCTCTACCACTTGCAGGAGGGTGACCTGTACCGCCACCGCCCAAATGGAGTCGCATTGCAGTGCATCTCCAAGGAGCAAGGCCGCGAGCTGCTTGCCGACATCCACGGAGGCGAATGCGGCCATCACTCGTCCTCACGCACTCTCGCAGGTATGGCATTCCGCATCGGTTTCTACTGGCCCACAGCGCTCGAGGATGCCGCGGAGCTGGTCTAGGCATGCGAGGCCTGACAGTTCCATGCCAAGAAGATCCACCAGCCAGCGCAAGGGCTCCAAACCATCCCTCTCTCGTGGCCCTTCGCGGTCTGGGGGCTGGATATCCTCGGGCCCTTCCCGCGCACGGCTGGCGGCTACCGCTACCTCTACGTCACCGTCAACAAGTTCAGCAAGTGGGCGGAGGTGGAGCCTGTCCGGACCATTCCGGCAGGGTCAGCGGTCAAGTTCATCAAGGGCCTGGTGTGCCGCTTTGGCGTCTCCAACCGCATCATCACGGATAACGGCACACAGTTCACCAACGGCCAATTCAAGACCTACTACGCCAGCATCGGCACATAGATCTGCTTCGCCTCCGTGGCACACCCTCGAAGCAATGGCCAGGCCGAGCGTGCCAACGCCGAGGTGCTCAAGGGCCTCAAGACCAGGAGCTTCAAGAAGCAGCTCGCGGCCTGCGGCAAGGGCTGGCTGGATGAGCTCCCGTCAGTGTTGCGGTCCATCCACACCACGGCGACCAAGCCCACCGGTAAGACGCCTTTCTTCCTCGTCTACGGGGCAGAAGCGGTCCTCCCAGCTGAGGTGAAGCACCGGTCCCTGCGGGTCTTGGCCTTCGACGAATCTCATCAGGGTGGCTTGTGGGAGGATGACATGCTTTTCCTCGAGGGAGCGCGCCGCCAAGCCACCCTTCGCACGGCAAGGTACCAACAGGCGTTGCGTCGCTATCACAGCCACAACATATGCCCCCGCACCCTCGAGGTGGGTGACCTTGTCCTGCGCCGGATCCTCTCTAGAGAGGGACTCCACAAACTCTCACCCATGTGGGAGGGCCCTTTCAGGGTCACGCACATCTCCCGGCCCGGCGCGGCACGGCTCGAAACGGAGGAGGGTGTTCCGGTACCGAACACATGGAACATCCAACATCTCCGCAAGTTCTATCCATGACCCCACGGATACGAATGACATGGAGCTGTACATGCTCCGGAGCTCCCTCTACCGGTGCTGCCTTCAGCACGCGGGAGCTCCTTCCCACTCTCGTGGAAGCCCCATGCTCCGCACTGGCGGATACCCCATGCTTCGCGCTGGCGGACGCCCCATGCTCCACGCTGCCAGCCTACTTACTTGAGGGGCCTACGGCCGTCACATCCTCAAAGCTAACCCGTGTCGGACACGACAGCACGTATCTTTTCTGTTGTGTAATGAATCTATTTCATGCATCAGTAAAGCCTACTTCCTAATAGCAACCAGTGTTCTTGCAGTTGAGTTTGCCTCGGGAGGCGCGCTCGCGATCTCTCCCCGTGTGTCTCATGCGAGCGGGGGCTGGGCACGGTGCCTGTGCTCGGGTCAGTCCCAGCAGTGCTGCAAAACCCAAGTGACTGAGCTCTGGCTCGCGGGCCGGCTCCCATGCACGTCACCTCACCAGGTCCTTGGTGCTCTTGCCTCCTCGCGTAACACCCACAGGCGGCCTCGCGAGCGCGCCCCACTACATTACTTGCAAAAACTTGGCAATTTCCCTGGTGCAGGGTCTCAAGAGCCTCAGGAGCCCCCCTCAGGAGGCCTCGCGGTCAGCGCCCCGCGGATGGAAGGCTTCGTGAGGGACCGCGCCTTGCGTGCTGCGCCTCATGAAGGACTCGCCCCAAGCCGCGCGTCTCCAAAAGAGCTAAGTCTAAGCACCCCGCGGGTCTTTTCCCTCTCGTTTCTCTCTCGTGGCGTACTAATTTACTTGGCACAAGCCGCCTGCGCATCAAGGGGGGACTCTGAGCAGCGCGTCTCAGGGACTCCTACCAGCCCTAAGAGCTCTACATCCTCTGGCCTTGCCAAGAGCACGCTCTGGGCATACCAGCGACGGTGTAGCCCGCCTCAGGGGCTGGGTCCCAGCGACACAGGGCACAAAGGCAATGTAAAGGGAAGATAAGGGCCTCGGGAGGAAAATGAAAACACATTACGCATCGAGTACTTAACAACAAAAGTGATGTGCAAATGTTTCACACCCCCAGGGGGCTACATCAATCTAGTGTAGAAAGAAAAAAAAGAAAGAAGCTCAGGCTGGGCGTCGCCATCCCCAAGGCTCCAGCACGGACGTCACGCGCGCCTAGTCGGAGTCGTCATCCTCGCTCTTGACGCGGGGAGAGCTGTCGCCCCTCCCGCCCCCGCCGGAGGAGGCGGCGCCGTTGTCGCTGTCGTCCTTGCTGGAGGAGCCGCTGTAGCTGTCGTCCTCGCTCTCCGCGCAGCACTCCAGGTGGCTGCCGGACTTCCCGAAGATCTTCACAAAGAGCGTGGCGGCCCCGCCATACTTGAACTGGAGAACGTGGCCCCGCTTCAGACCGCGGGCAAGGGCGAACAACTTCCACCCCTGCTTCAAGAACATGAAGCCCGAGGGGGTGAACTCCGTCGCCACCTAGGAGGGGCCGTTGCAGCAGCCATCGGCCCGCACCCACAAGCCCAAGGGCACGCGATCCGCCATCGCTTCCGCAAAGGAGTTCGGGAGCCGGAGCCAGGTGCAGGGCCGGCGGTGCATGCCCACTATGAATTCGTGGGCCACCTCCGCCGAGTGGCTTCCTTCCTGGGGAGGCAGCACGGCCGCCCCGCCGCGCGCGCCGCGCCCTCCGTGTCCACGGGCGGTGCCCCTTCCTCGGCCACTGGGACCGGCGCCGGCGGCTGCCGGGGAGCGCCCGCGCCCGAGGGGCAGAACCCTGGATGCGGCAGCAGAAGCGCGAGCACGACCTCTTCCCCTCGCCATCGCCGCGGTGGCTCTAGCAAGACAAGGAAGGAAGGATTGGAAGGGAAGAAAGATGGATGGAGGGCTTTGGCTCTTCGTTATCCTCTCTTTATGCTCAGTGCGGGGCTCTCCTCGTCGCTTCGCCTTCTTTGGCGTCGGGAATCGAAGCAGCAGCAGCAGAAGGCGATGGCGGTATCGCACCATGCGCGGGCAGACTTTATGTCAGCGCGGGAGGTTTTCGAGGCATCGTGGGGAGTGGGGGCGAACCGCCCCGTAAAAACCGTCACGCGTCACCTCTAGGCCCGGCAGCTCAATGGGCCCCGCGTCGTTTCATCCCTAACGGGCAGGACGTGCGCGCTGCGGGCCCGGGGGCTACTCTCGGCCCAGTGGGAACCAGGGTACCACGGCCCATCTGCCTCTGGCCCAGAGGACAGCGCTTGGGCCAGCCCACGAGAGTGGCGCTGCCTCGGCTACTCCGGAGGAAGCCGCCTAGCGAGGGGCAAGCCTCGCAAGGCCCCTCGCCGACAGGCCAGACCCTGCCGAGGCCGCCAAGCAACAGGTTGCCTCGCGAGGCTCCCCTCGCGAGACCTCCTCACGAAGCAGACCGTACAGCGCCAGCCGCGGGGCTCCGCGCCCAGCACATGGGTGATGACCCGCTGTTAGGATAAGGACAGCAGGGCACGACCGAGCCCAGCTTCCATTCTGGTGATAAGGGAGCAGCAGCATCTGCCTCCCCCAAAGCAAGTCCCAAAGTGTTTCCTCTTTGGTGATAGAAGATCAGGACGGATCGGCGCGCCAGGACGGAGGTCATCGCCGAGCCCACTAGCGTGTCACGAAGACTACTTTATCAGGTGGAGACCGCCTTTAGTCAGGATAGACCTGCGCGCCTGTCCTTCTTTGAATTGCTGCCCTGTGGCCACCCTTTCCCGCTCATATTTTCGGGGAAGAGGACCAAGGCACTACAAAAGGGGCAGGGCCGCTCCATGTAAGGGGATCGACTCATTCTCCCCCACACCTCGTGTACCTCGAGCCACAAGCTCTCCATTAGAGAGCAATCCAACACAGGCAGGAGTAGGGTATTACACCATACGGTGGCCCGAACCTGGGTAGCTCGCACGTCCCCTTCGTGTCCGGTGAGAGCCAGTGAGCCCGTCGTGATCCCACCGTAGTTGCCGTCGTGTCGTAGGTTGCCAAGCAAAGTCGCCCAGAGTTCGAATCCTAAGTTCTTGGAGAAGTTTCTTGGATGCAGATTCTAGACTCTGACATCCCCCTCCTTCGCTCGTTTGCTGAGATGTTAGCCATGGACAAGTCCCGTGCATCCTCTTCCGATGCTGTCTCTGGCAGTAAGTGGCGGCGCGAGGGGTCGGCGGAGGTCGCCTCAGATCTGTAGTATGAGGCGACGCTTCGGTCGAAGTTGGAGGTGGAGTGCGAGGCGCGCGCGCAGGTGGAAGAGGAGCGTGAGGCATGGGCGGCTGGCCCGGAGTGGCTGCAGCGTGACGAGCGGTCATGTGCGGCTGCTGCGGAGGCGGGCCTGGCTACGGGTGCGGGCGGTGGATCTGGCTCCGCACCGGTGGTCGGCGCTGGGGGCTGGGGTTCTTCGGTGGATCCTTGGGAGGTTGTTGCATCTGGCTCGACCGCAGCGCCGGCGGCCCCCAGATCTGACCCCTCTCGTGGTGGTGTTGCTCCTCTGCGCCCGGCCGGTCGTTCCGGTGCCTCCGGGCTGGGCGGCAGTGGGCGTTCTTCTGGTGGTGGTAGCTTCGGTGGAGGTGGCAGGCCCTCGGGTGGTGGTTATGGTGAGGGGGGCCATCAGCTCCCGCGTGGTGGATACGGGCCCTCCTCCTACCCTAACAAGGCACGCAGATTTGGGCCTCTGGATCCCGGCTCTTCTTCGGCTGTGGTCGGGGATGGCATTGTCCCGCCTCCTCCCCCACTCCCGTAGGGTGCGGCCCCTCCTCCTCCTCCTCCCTTCGGCACTTCGGCTACCCTCACCTGCTTCGCGTGTCACCGGGCGGGTCATTTCCAGTCACGCTGCAAGTTTCCTCCCTTCTGCCTGATTTGCCGCACTGAGGGTCACCTTACCGTGGATTTTCAGGATCGTTGTAAGGCTCCGGCTTTTAGGCAGTATGGCATTGGTCTCCCTGGGTGTTCGTTCTTCTCTCTCGATGGGGCTCTTGATTCTCCTTCTGTGGTGCCTGTGTTATCCAATGCTGCTATCCTCTCTGTCCAGTCGCAGGGTGTCACTTCTCTGATCATCTCTGATGAACTCAAGGAATGGTGTTTGGAAGGTTGGGATTGGCAAGTGCAGCAGATTTCTGACGCTGAGTTTGCGGTGGTTTTTCCTTCAAAGGAGAGCCTAAAGATGATGTCGTCGTGCTCGAGTTTTACCTTACCTCTCAATCAAGTGGTTGTTTCTGTGAAGGCTGACGTTGGCGGTGACCGATTTGTTGGCTCTCTGTCTGATGTGTGGGTCCTGTGTGATGATGTGCCATCGAGGTTGCGTTCCTCTTGCTTTCTCATGGCATTCAGTGAGCTCATTGGAAAGCCTATTGAGGTTGACTCCTCTTTGCTGGACCGCCTTGGGCCGGCAAAGGTGAAGATTTGGTGTCTGGATCCGTCTCGTGTTCATGGCTTCATTGATGTCTTTCCTGCCTCTACTGCTTACCGGATCCATGTCTGGGTGGAGGGGGCGGCGGCCCATCACTCTCTCCCTTCTCCTCCTCCCAATTCTTCTCATCCTGGTCCACCTGGTGGGGATAGCAATGCTGGAGGTGATAGCAATGTGGATGGTGACCCTGCTAACCCATTCACGGCCTCTGATTGGGAAGGGATGGGATCTGAAGCCCATTGTCTGTTCAAGTTTGGGGATCCCGGTGGTGGCAATGTTGAGGAGGGGGCGACCAGGCCGACTGTGGTTGGCGGTGCTAGAGACACCACTGTTGGGGGTGCTCAGGTGCGGAATGAGGCTCCGGATCTGGGGACCCTGTTCTCCAAGGTGTGCTCCAACGACCCTGCCCGGCCTGCCTCACCGTCTCTCTCTGGGATTGTGGATGTTCCTCTGCCTTCGGCCCCGCTGCCGGCTATCCCGAGTCTCTTATGTGCTAAGAAGAAGTCTTCCATGAAGAAGTTGTGTGCCAAGAGCCGCGCTTCGTCTGGTGCCAAGCAGTCCGTGGCTGGTCTATGCTGGCGGCTTGATGCGGAGTTGGCTGCGACTTCCGCGGTTAGCCCGGCTTCAGCGGCTTCCCCGTCCATGGTGCGCTCCCCTCCTCCTTCGGTCCGCTCCCCGATGTCCACTGCTCGCAAGAGCAGGCGCAACAGGGACAATGGGGAGCCCATTCCGGATCGCGCGGCGCGTCGGGCTGCTGTGAAAGACCTCTGCCCTCCAGGTACCCCACTCAAACCTCCCCTGTTCGCCTTGTTTTGCCCTCTATTCCTGATAGTCATCTGGTTTGCGTTCTTTCGGATGTTGGGGTTTCTTTCGACACTAGTGTGGGTTCTCCTTCTTCCCTGCTTTCTTTGGTGTGGGCTAATGAGATGGCGCAAGCGGCTATTGCTAAGGCTAAGGAGACGGATACAGGGAAGCGGCCGTTGTCAACTATGGCCATGAATGAGGAAGTGGGGGCTGGTAGTGGCCAGCCTCCTACTGCCACGAAGAAACGGGCACAGTCCAAACGTGGGAAATCCTGTGTCGCCCCGTGCAGGTCTAGTCTTCGTATTAAGAACCTGTCCTTCAAATGAAGTCGATCTTTTGGAATATCCGGGGTTTCGGTGCTAGGGGGCGCCGAGACCAAATCCGTGATTTGATTAGGGACGCTCACATTGATTTGGTCTGTCTAGTTGAAACTTTTAAATCCTCTTTTTCGAGCAATGAGCTGTCTGCCCTGGCGGGGGCCGATCATTTTGGTTGGCGCTATTTGCCGGCCTCTGGCCATTTGGGTGGAATTCTTATTGGAGCTAAAATTGACATCTTTGATTTTGTTGCGTTTGATCATGGTATTTTCTGGGCTAGCATGGTGGTGCTACACAAAAGTTTGAATGTCCTCTGGGAGGTTTTGGTGGTTTACGGCCCGGCGGACCATTCCCTTTCTGCTCTGTTCTTGGACGAACTTTCTGCAAAGATTGAATCTTGCAACCTTCCCCTCTTGATTGGTGGTGATTCTTACCTTTTAAGATCTCCTAGTGATAAAAGTAATGACAATTTCTCTTGGCCGCTTGCCAATGCCTTCAATGATTTCATTAGTGATTGTGCTATTCATGAAATTCCGAGGACGGGCGCTAGATTTACTTGGTCTAACCATCAAGCTACCGCAGTCTGGTCCGTTCTGGATCGTGTCTTCATGTCTTCTGGGTGGGATGTGTTGTTTCCTCGTGCTTCTCTCGTTGCTCTCCCCTCTATTGGGTCGGACCACTCTCCTTTGCTTTTGGACATGGGGGCCCTCTCTCCCTGTGTGGTTAGGCGTTTTCAATTTCAGGCTTCCTGGCTTCAGGTGGACGGTTTTTGTGAGATGCTTTCTATCAAGATCCAGGCTCTTCTCTCATCTAGGTCTCGTTCTTTTGGCCCTATGGATGATTGGCACTTCTACTCCTATCAACTTCGTAAGTTTCTTAAGGGTTGGGGCCATAACCAGGCTGCTGAGGAACGGCGGTTGAAAACTGATTTGCTGGATCAGGTGAGGATCCTGGATAATGAGGCAGACGCCTCTGGCTTGTCTAAGACTGGTTGGGCTCATCGTTACGTGCTTGAAGAGCTTCTCATGTAGGTTCATCGTCAGAATGAAATTTATTGGCGCCAACGAGGCACTATTAACTGGATCTTGAAAGGTGACTCCCTTTCGGCGTACTTCTTTGCCATTGCCAACGGGAGACGTCGTAGATGCAACATTGATAGCCTAGTGATTGATGGCGTTCGCGTTTCTGACCCTTAGACCATCCTCAATCATGTGCAGTCTTTCTTTTCCTCCCTCCTGGCGGCTAGGCCGACGTCGGGCTTTGTTATTTCTTCCTCTCTCTGGCCCCAACACCTGCGTGTGTCGGCGGAGGAGAATGCTGAGCTTATGTGTCCTTTATCTTTGGATGAGATTGAGGCCGTGCTCAATTCTGCTAATGTGAACTCTGCCTCTGGCCCTGACAGCTTCTTGATTCCTTTCTTTAAAAAGTTCTGGCATGTTTTGCGTCTGCTCATTTGTGCTATCATTCAAGGTTTTTGTCTGGGTACGGTGGATATTTCGAGGCTTAACTACACGATTCTGTCCCTCATCCCCAAAGTAAAAGGGGCTGACACTATTACCCAGTTCTGTCCCATCGCCCTGATTAACAATTTTTCTAAATTTCCGGCTAAGGGTTTTGCTACGAGGCTATCTCCGGTGGCTCACCGGGTCCTCAGTCCTACTCAAACTGCCTTTGTTAAAGAGCGGTTTATCCTTGATGGCATCCTCTGTTTGCATGAGATTGTTCACGACCTTAGGGCTCGTGGGTCCAAGGCTAATATCCTTAAGCTTGATTTTGAGAAGGTGTATGATTCGGTGAGCTGGGTTTTCCTTAAGCAAGTGCTCCTTGTGAAAGGGTTCAATTTTGCATATGTGCATCGTATTATGCAGCTGGTCTCGGGTGGCCGCACGGCTGTGTCTGTCAATGGCACCATTAGTAACTACTTTGCCAATGGTAGGGGCCTGCGGCAAGGAGACCCTGCCTCCCCCTTGTTGTTTAACTTTGTCGCGGATGCATTGTCGTGCATTCTGTTGAGGGCGGCAGTGGCTGGCCATATTTCTCCAGTGGTTTGTCATTTGATTCCCGAGGGCATCTCTCACTTACAATTTGCTGATGACACGATCATTATGGTGGAGCTGAATGAGGTTGGTCTTGCCCACCTTATGTTCCTTTTGCTGTGCTTCGAGGCCTTGTCGGGGCTTAAAATTAATTTCTATAAAAGCGAGGTTATCGTGCACTACCGCAGGCGACCGCTAACGCGACACATGAATCAGAGACTCCGTGACCAAACTGTGTGCGATGCATGAATCGCTAACGGTGTCGTAAAAAAACCGTTGCCAATAAGACGAACTATTTGCGATGCCAGAGACATCAAAAACGATTCGGATTAGAGACGCGTGTCTGATATGTGGCATACGGTTGATCCATACGAACTGTTTGCGATAAGCCAGAACAACAAACACGGTCAGCCATTTCGTGGTGTGTGCGATACACGGCATACAGTTCACTCGGATGAACTGTTTGTCATTACCCAACACAACAGAAATGGTCAGGCAGATCAAGGTGTGTGCGATATACGGCATGCGGTTCACTTGGATGAACTGTTTGCGATTACCCAACACAACAGAAACGGTTCAACTTAACAAGATGTGTGTGATACGCGGCAAACAGGTCAGTAATCAAAAATGTGTGGGAAGACCGATAACAACACAGACGATTCCTGCTAATAATCTGTGTGTGTTGTGGGAAAACGCTTGCTGGTAAACAATTGTCAGCGATTGATGAAATCATCACTGATGGGTTCCATAGTTTAATCCGTGTGTGATGTGATTTGCTCAGTCTGCACAACATCTACGCTCTTTGTCTACAGAACAACAACATATATACTTATAAGGACATGATTGCATAACCAAATTAAACATCCAATTACATAACTGACTACACACATAACATATGCACACACCAAAGTAAACAATTACATGCATAATAAACTAGGATAAACGATCATATCTAATCATCATCTACTTCTTCTTGTGACGCTTGCCGCTGCTGCTCTACTGGTGGCTTGATCCCTCGTCATCTACAGGAAGAAGGCACTCCCTCATGTCGACGATCCTCCTGTGCATCTCGTAGCATGTGTACATGTTCGTGGCTACAAACTTTAGGTGAGGTTCATCCAGTCTCCGCACCCAGGCACCGTGCCAGGATCCAGGATTTCTCTTGGAACCTTCCTTCATGTTTTCATAGTAGGGGTCGATGATGGCCGCGGCGAGTTCAATCAGGGAGTCCTTCTTCGTGCTGCCCCAGACCTTGTAGTGGCCACGGATGTTGACAAGCTTTGGGCAGGCCAAGCCTGAAATCTGGAGTGCTTTCACATCGTTGATGGTGTCCACCGTAGCGAACTTGTACTCGGAGCTCTTGACAAACCTGGCGAAACGCTCGCAAGCACTTGTGGCCAGGCAGTAGTGGTAGACGAGGACGTGATGGCCCATGCATAACTGGGCGACGGCAACCGCCTGATCAACCCCGGGACAACCGGTGGTGTACTGGAGGTTGAAGCTGACCACTTTGTACTTGTCGTCCTTAGCAAGCAACTGCTCCATGAGTTCTAGGTCGACATATAACCAGGGAGCAAAGACCAAGGCCACGGAAGCACTAGAGAGGTCCCGCCGCAATGCGGCAGCCGCAGCAGAGATGTCTTGCCGCGCCACGGGGCCCTCGAACGATCTCTCACGGGCAGGCGAGGCCTCTCACAAGCGCACTCACCACGTCGGCGAACTCGACGAGCTGGCGGGGCTGAAGTCCTTAGCCAGTGACGACGACATTCTCGCTGGCCTAATTAACCAGCAGGAGCTGATCGCCGGCTTGGAGAAGCTACTCGAGATTAGCGATGCCTCTGTTGATAAGGTGACCGGCCTCATTGTGAAACTCATGGGTGACAATGCGAAGCTCCACGAGGAGCTCAACAAGCAGAAGGAGGAGGCCGCCGGCTGAAGGGAGTTGTATGAGAAGAGCGTTGCCTCGCGGATGATGCTGACAGCCATCATCCATGAACTTGGGGATGACTTGAAGAAGCTCCGCATCGAGCGCGAGCTGCAGGTAGAGGAATATGTGGCTGCTGTCAAGCAAAGTCATGAGGATGTGAAGAAGGAGCTGGAAGAACTCCTCGCCCAGCGATCCATCAAGAAGTAGAGAGCTGCGACTTCCTTCTTCCTTTTTTTTCTTCTTCTCTTTTTCCCCTGTGTCTTTCGGGTGTTGCCGCATGTGGCATTTTAAATTATCCGGGATATGTAAGACAATTATTATCCGTTGCCATTGCCAATTTGTCGTCGTATTATTTTGTTCGTAACCTCGTAGGTACATGTATACGAGTTGAAAACAGGTTAAAAGTCACGTTCTCAGCATGGCACAAACAAAACAATGCTAGCTAGCGTTGAGCGGGGCCATGGAATCACAAGCTAACACCTTCTATCCAGGTGCATTAACCACATGTTAAACAGCGGCTTGGCTGCCATTAATGGAGAAGTTGGGAGCGAGGCGGCTGGTAGAGGTCAAAGAGCTCGCTTCCCGGTGAGCCTGCGCGGCAGACAGCTCACACGGGTCCCGTCGAGCCGTGCGGCGGACTTCTCGCACTTGACCCGTCTAATCAAACAGCTGCACGCACGCCACCTAGTATGGTCAAATTTTTGCACAAAATACAAAGAGGACCAATAAACCAGGACCGAGGTAGTACTCTCCAATAAAAAGAGGGACGCGTGGCCGCACGTAAATGGTTAGTGGAATGCCCACAGTTCAAACAATACAACCGTTTGCGATATTAACGTGTCATCTATTTGTTCCAAAATGCCTACGTTGGCTATTAATGTGTGCGCCTTGTCTCAAATTGGACAATTTTTTACCACGACATATATGTGCCATATAATGACACTATGCCAAGTTTCATGAATTTCGGGTGAGTTTTGGATTTACGGGGATTTAAAAACCGAGATTCTCAATGTTTGAAGCCGAGCCAGAATGGCGAGATGTTTGTAATTCATTCTCATTTCTTTCATGGGACCTAAACATGCATCCAAGGACACATGTATGGTATTTGAAGCCATTTTGGTGTACTAGAGCATGTGCTTGTAATTCAAATTTGAATTATGGTGATTAAATGCCTAGAAAACACAATTAATGTATAAAAAGGTCAAACGAACCCTGAATAATTCCATATTTCAGCGCGAATCTCCTGTTGGTCTACATTGCCCGTAGAAAAAAAGTACAAGGCGATAAGAGGGAGCGACGATTGTCGTTTCGCCCACAAGGGTGACACGTTCCCTATCGGAACCACGAGGCTTCTTGCTAGAAGCTCCGGTTTGTAAGAGGATTGTACCAAAACATGCCCCCAAATTGGACAAAAAATTTACCACGGCATATATGTGACATGTCATGACACGATGCCAAGTTTCACGATTTTTGGGTGAGTTTTTGATTTACAGGGATTTAAAAACCGAGATTCTCAATGTTTGAGGCCGAGCCAGTACACCGAGATGTTTGTAATTCATCCCCATTTCTTGCATGGGACCTAAACATACACCCAAGGTCACATGTATGGTTTTTGAAGCCATTTTGGTGCACTGGAGCATGTGCTTGTAGTTCAAATTTGAATTATGTGCCTAGAAAACTCAATTAATATATGTATAAAAAGGCCAGACGAACCCTGAATAATTCAATATTTCAGCGCGAATCTCCTGTTGGTCTATGTTGTCGGTATAAGAAAAATACAAGGCGAGAAGAGGCAGCGATTGTCGTTTCGCCCACAGGGGTGACACGTTCCCTATCGGAACCACGAGGCTTCTTGCTAGAAGCTCCGGTTTGTAAGAGGCGTGTACCAAAACTTGCCCCAAATTGGACAATTTTTTTACCATGGCATATATGTGCCATGTCATGACACGATGCCAAGTTTCATGAATTTCGGGTGAGTTTTGGATTTACGGGGATTTAAAAACTGATATTCTCAATGTTTGAGGTCGAGCCAGTACACCGAGATGTTTGTAATTCATCCCCATTTCTTGCATGGGACCCAAACATGCACCTAAGGACACATGTACGGTTTTTGATGCCATTTTGGTGCACTGTATCATGTGCTTGTAGTTCAAATTTGAATTATGGTCATTAAATGCCTAGAAAACTCAATTAATGTATAAAAAGGCCAAACGAACCCTGAATAATTCCATATTTCAGCACAAATCTCCTATTGGTCTATGTTGCCCTTAGAAAAAAAAATACAAGGCGAGAAGAGGCAGCGATTGTCGTTTCGCCCACAAGGGTGACACGTTCCCTATCGGAGGCTTATTGCGAGAAGCTCCGGTTTGTAAGAGGCTTGTACCAAAACTTGCCCCAAATTGGTCAGTTTTTTTTACCATGGCATATATGTGCCATGTCATGACACCATGTAAAGTTTCATGAATTTCAGGTGAGTTTTGGATTTCTGGGGATTTAAAAACCAATATTCTCAATGTTTGAGGCCGAGCCAAGACGCCGAGATGTTTGTAATTCATCCCCATTCCTTGCATGGGACCTAAACATGCACCCAAGGACACATATATGATTTTTCAACCCATTTTGGTGCACCGGAGCATGTATTTGTAGTTCAAATTTGAATTTTGCACATTAAATGCCTAGAAAACTCTATTATAATGTATAAAAATGCCAAACGAACCCTGAATAATTTAAAGCAGTTCTGTTCAACCCGTGGGTAAGCACTGTGCGCACGCGTCGTGCTAGCTCGCGCTTCCTTCTTTCCCAAGTTTTCCATATTAATGGTGTTATATATCCAAACACGCTACCGTTTCCCGCCACTCCCCCAATCGGTTTCCTGCCACTCCCCCCAATCAGTTTCCCGCCACTCCCCCCCCCCCCATCGGTTTCCCGCTGCCAGTGTCAGTGGGCATAGGAGGCTAGGTGGCGACACACCGGCCATACCACAGTATACCATTCCAAGCATGCCAATCCGGCGAAGCGCCGCCGCCGTCATTAACCTCCTCGACAAGGAGAACGAGCCGGAGTAGGCCGGAAAGCCAGAATGGCCGTGCGCCGCCGAGCAAGAGCGACAGCGCGCCGCCGAGCATGAGCGGTATCATCTCGCCCCAGTGGTTGAGCGGGCCAATGTCTACACATGTGTTCGTCGCTGCCCATGGAGCGGAGCGGAGCAAGAGTGGCAAAGCGCTGCCGCGCAAGAGCGCGAGAACGCCGCTGCACATCAGGTGCTGTGCGCCGTACTATCTGAGCGGAGCCGTGTCAGCATCCTGTTGACTCAACCACTCGAGAGGCCGTTTCCAGGGCCGGTAAGCATCCCGATTCCCCACCAGGAATGGGCAGACGCCGTCAGCGCCATAATTGCGCTGGACGAAGTTCGCAGTGCTAGAATCCGCCGCCATGACGCCAACGGGCTGGTCGATTGGCTCTTCGACCTCCTCGGCCCACCAGGTGCCGCTAACGACGAAGCAGAGCAAAATACTCATCGCGGCTTGGAATCAACCATCGCCGATGAAATATCCTGGGCGGAGATTGATATTGCGGTACAGTAGTTCCGCGAGCGTATCAGACGCGTGGACGAAGGCCTGTACCAATTCATGCTTAGCCAAGAGTTCCCGTAGGTTTTGGCCCTGTTTGTATCGGTTTTCGCCCGGTTTTCCACAATTAACTGGGCAACTATCTTGTTCTTAATTAATGAAAATGCAAAGCTTTTGCTTCTTCCGGCTAGTTTTAAGTAGTAAAAAAATAATGTAAGTTTGAATGGAAGTGGTCCGGTATGTAAAGATTGCACACATCTTCTAAAAGCACAAACGTGTGTGATAGTAAGGAGAAGGTCCCACATGGTGACCATCGGTAAACGCCTTAAACGCGAGGAGGCAACTCTGATCATCAAGGGGTAGCTTCCCATCCGCTAGCCTAGTTGAATAGAACGCACAAGTTAAGTGAGCTTGGGGTTGGAGCAGTCTAAGGATGGGTGACCGGGTGGGAAGTTGCTATATCTCAAGCTTCATTTAAGCGCCATGATACGGTCATTACAGACATTTAGCATCTAAATGTGTCTGTAGTGACCTGTCATGTCGATTAAATAAACCTTGAGATCCTTGTTTTGAAAATTCTGAGGATGATGTTTTTTGTTATTTGTTGTTTTGAAAAATCGGAGAATGATCGCGAGATTGATCTGTGGGCCCGCCATGTTCTAATTTGGAGAATGATGTTTTTTGTTGTTTTGAAAAATCGGAGAATGATCGAGATTGATTTGTGGGCCCGCCACATTCTATTTTGGAGAATGATGTTTTTTGTTATTTGTTGTTTTGAAAAATCAGAGAATGATCGAGATTGATCTATGGGCCCGCCACGTTCTATCCTTTGACCCACAACGTTCGAGATCTGTGGGCCCGCACGTTCTATCCTTTGACCCACAATGTATGAGAAGGGTTTGACCATGACGGGTTTCTCTTGGTATAGGTCACGACATGTCAGACCAAATTTAGTTGGGGAACATTTGTTCGATTCCCTCCCACCGGCTTGAAGTTGGGGAACCGCGGCATCATACGTAACGTGGCTTCCTCGGGGTACGGTGTTCGGTTTGTAATGCAGCTGGTGCCCCATCAAAGTTGTGCACTAGGGATTTGATCACATCACACACCACCCATATATACATATATTTGGGTCGCATGCAGGGTATAGGGTCTTCTGATCGACCCCGTCTCCCATGTGCGGTTTTTAATGACACGCCTATCTGTGGGCCTGGTCTATATATATCATCCCTTTGGCCGACAACGAGGGGGTTTGGCCATGAATGGATTCCTCCTGGTTCATGTTACCGCGGGTCATGGTGACATGTCCGAGCAAAGTTCGAGCTCATCCATTCTCAGGATTCCCTCCCATGCGCTCGAAATGGTGGGTTGGAACGACACCCTACGTACGTCGATGTCGTCCTTAATTACTACCTACCTTTCATGGGGGTTGTCCATTTTGTGAGGTAGGCGCCACATCAAAATTGTACATTATTGGGTATTTAAAACACATCACCCTTCCAACGTACATCAATTTGGGCCCCATGTAGGTGGTGCTGGTTTTGTGGCCCCTCTCGTGCAGTTTATGGTGATGGTCCAATCTATGGCCCCGAGCAGTCTATTATATCCCTTTCTGACCGACAACAACAGTGGTTGTTTGGCCAAGATAGATTCACTTGGTCCGTCTTATGGTAGGTCATGGTGACATGCATGCATGCCCGACCAAAGTATGAGTACGTGCATGCGTCCCGCCGACATGAAGTGGGGTGGGGCAGGCACCTAGCTACGACCTTAACCCGTCATTATAGATATCCAAGGGGGCTTTCCGGCTTGCGAGGGAGGTGCCACATCAAAGTTGTGCATTGTGTATTTAAACATCACACTCTTTATTCCTACATATATTTGGCCACTTTCAGGTGGTTGTTGTCTTCTGGCCCCTCTCACCCGATCTTCGACAACACGCCCACCCGTGGGCCTGCACGTCAAAGTTGTGCATTGGGAATTTGAACATCACACACCACCCTTTTAATACATATATATTTGGGCCACATGCTGTTGTGGTTGTGTTCTTATCCTCTCTCGCATTTTTTTGTTGCCAAATGGTGCTATATAAAATATCAAACGCCTCGGATGAAAAACTGTGTGCGAACGTACGCGCAACGGACACAGGTGCACTGGCTTAACCGTGTGCGAAGCTTGTACCCTGTAAAATCGCCACGACTTCACAAGCGCCAGCAAGGGTGAAGGGGTAATGTGTACATGATATTTAGGATGAATTCCACGTATGTGTCTAAAAATTAGGACGAACCGTGTGCAATAAACCAGCTAACTAGAAATCTCAAAAAAAGCTACCCGCCTTGAGCGATGCAAAAATTGGTGGTTTCGCGGCTTTTCCTTATTATCATACACAATTATTATGTTTGGACCATGTGTGATATGGTTGCTCCCGCCCCGCTTCATTTCCTTTACCCAAATTTTAGTTGCCGCGGTATTTCAACTGTCGCCCTCACTCCTCCACCACCGACCTCATAGTAAAATTCTAGTAGCCGAGGCATTTGAACCGTCGCCCTCCCTCGTCCACCACCATCTCCACCCACCATTACTAAAAAATTTAGTAGCCGCGGCATATCCTCAAACACCACCCGCCCTAACCCCACCCCACCTCCATAGTCTACACCCCCCCCCCCGCTCAAACCCTAGCTCGCCGCCGCCGCCGCCGCCACCAACCCCTGCCGGTCTGCTCGTGCCTCCTAGCTTAGATAAGTGCAGGTTACCCACCGATTCCCATACCCTCACTGCCCTGAGTTTTTAGATGACACCTGCGGTGTCCCTCCCCCCAGATCCTCATCCCCTACTACAGAGAGTCACAGCCTAAGCCCAACCACATATCCCGGGGAGCCCGACGAGCGTACAGCCAAAAGGAGGTCTATCATGGCCTCTCCGCCGAACGATGTAGGGGTGGCCGCCGTTCGTGCCGACCTGTCGATCCCGGAGGAACACCTCGCCGCGGAAGCCGGCGTGGACATTGACTACGTCGCCATGGCGAAGGCTTCACATCAGCGGGCTCATGTATTACTGAATCTCAGGACAGCCGGCTACGACATCAGGCTCGTCGACAACGAAGGCTTTATGCAGGCCATGTCACAGGTTAAGTGGTCCATCCCCAATGCCTCTGGTTCAACCGCCGTCGATCTCTTTGAAGGCCCCACCGCTGATCTCCTCCACCTCGCGGTCAAGGATTTGCGATCCTTGTACGCCATCGAGCCCATTATGTCATTTCTGAAGGACACGTTCTACGGCGGTGGCTTGGGATCCTCAGCTGCCAAGTCAGATCTCATCGACCACGACCACATGAAGGGTACCCACTATGGCTCTTCCAAGGTGAGACAGCCCATCTGCGACATCAGGGATCGCACCCTGGGTCTGTGCTCTTCCAAGTGGAAGGACCTCGTCCATGACAAGTGAGGCAATATCCTATAAGGAAATCTTACTTTTTTCTATCTATCCAACTCGTACCCATTGTTGTAGTAGCTTTTGCCATGTGATGTTTTAACTGTGCCGTGTTTAATTATTTCAGTTATGCAAAAATGTAATGTTCAATAGGGCTATCTGATGTTTAATTATGAATTGTCCACTTCAGTTTCACGAATGGCTATATTTGGTTGTTTATAGTGAGTAGATGCCTTGTTTATCTGTATTTGGTTTTAGGTTGGTTGAAGTGAGCATTTGCCCAGTTTTCAAGCAGATGCCCTGTTTATCTGTATTTGGTTGTTAGGTTGGTTGCGGTGAGCATTTGTCAGGTTTTCAAGCAGATGCCTTGTTTATCTGTATTTGCTTGTTAGGTTGGTTGCAGTGAGCCTTTGTCCAGTTTTCAAGCAGATGCCTTGTTTATCTGTATTTGCTTGTTAGCTAGGTTGGTTGCAGTGATCCGTTGTCCAGTTTTCAAGCAGGTGCCTTGTTTATCTGTATTTGCTTGTTTGGTTGGTTGTAGTGAGCCTCTGGCCAGTTTTCAATGGCTATATTAGGTTGTTATAGTGAGCATATATGCCTTGTTTATTTCAGTTATTCACAATGTGATGTTCATTATGTGCAAGTATGAACTGTGCAGTTCGATTTCATCAATACCAGTTTGAACGGCTATATTTGGTTCCTATTATGCCTAGTGAAGTTAACACATGCCCTTTATTTCAGTTTTACACATTTATGCGGTGTGATGTTTAAGCATGAGCTATGTTCTATTCATTTTCAACAGTACCTGTTTGAATTACAATATTTGGTCCCTGTTAAGCCTGTTGTACTTAACATTCCCTTCCATTTTTTAAATGATTTAACATCATGCTGAAACCAACACATTCAAGCTGTCATTTTGAGATGTTGTTTACCATGGCTATATTTGGTTGATGTTAAGCCTGTAGTACTTATCACACCTTTCTATGTACTTACGCAGGACAACAACAGGAGTGGCCAGCATTTTCCACTGAGGTTAGTTTCATCCCTCGGCTTATACTGCCTCTGTTCCATAATGTAGTGCATACAAATCCACGGCTGGGCACTTTTTAGCTTCTAATATTGACTTGTCGCTTGTAGGTACATATGTCCTAGGCAAAGATCCACGCCTCGACACTTTTTGCGTATGGGGCAATGAGATATTCATGAACCAGCATCAAGTGAGGAGACTGATAAGAATTATTAGCAAAAAGATAGGATCGATGGCAATTAAATTATTTGTCTATGCTCTATCCAACACAACAGTGAGCTGTAGGATGGTAACTACGAACTTTGTAGCCTTCTCTTTTTACTACCCATAATGAGTTGTTAGACAACAATGTCTGAATCTTTTTCGTTTGAAGTGGTTCCCAAAGCAGTTTACTCAAGATTACCTCGCAAAGTACATGATTGGTGGAAATGCAATGAAGGTTAAAGTATTTCATCGAGACTACAATGAGCATCGAGAAGTCCTAATGAAGACAGTGAAAGGTGGGCGGGCGGCCATCACAAGGGGTTGGCCTAGAGTCGTGCGCGCATTAGGCATGGAGGAGGGCACAATATGGGCATTCCACTTCACCTTCTCCAGCAACCAGAATGTCTTCCACCTCTCTCTTTACAGTCTTTAGTACAACTGTGGTTCATCATTCTTTCCTTGCTGCTTCTCTAGTTCTTCAGCATATGTACCTGTGCATCGAATTATTCATTCGTCCTTGAACTTGTATTTGTAATAAACATGGTTCGATATGAAATAAGTGATTGCCTACTTTGATATTGAAAATCTGTTTCAATTTAAAATTAATTTTAAATGCAGGGATTAAATTAGGGATAAATTATGATCTGCATACCATTACACTGCACACGGTTTTTGAAAGCATAACATCTGTGATAAACGTCAAGATCAGACACGTTTCTTAGATCAGTACGTGTGCGATGAAACTCTTCTGCACACACGATCCGACAAGAAAAAACATGTGAGATTTACAGCAACAACGCACACAGTTCCTTCTTAATAAATGTTTGTGAAAGTCACCTTATCACACACGCTAGGTAATTATGAACTGTTTATGATGTCGTGTGCATCGTAAACGTTTGCTCATAGAAGAACGCGTGCGATAGGCCTTCATCCAACACGGGTAATATGGATGAATCGTTTGGGACATTTTATACATCTCAAACGTTTATGTACATACAAATGTGTGGGCTATTCAAGCTTTGCATACGATGTACAATTGTGAACTGTTTGTGATGGGGTGAGCATCGCAAATGTTGCAGCACTGAATACCGAGTGCGATGGTAATGCGAGCACAAACGAGTAGCAAGGACGGAGCGTTTGGGAAAGATGTGGGCATCGCATACGCTTAGTTATGCGAAACGTATGCTTGCGTGCTCCCTATCGCCGACGGTTTCTGGGTCGTGTGGGAAGACCCCCCCCCTATCGCACACACAGGCAAGGTGACGGTTTAAAACTACGTCGCAGAAAGGGGTTAAAAACCATTTGTATAGCAGCTCACTGTACCAGTGGTGACTAGGGTATCAGAGGCCGAGGCCCTTCGGGTATCGCAATTGTTAAACTGTAATCTACCTTCCCTTTCAAGTTCTTGGGGCTCCCTATTTCCCCGATGAGGCTATGTGCCAAGGAGTTTGCTCCACTTGTTTCTAAGGTTGGAAACCGGGTGATGCCGTGGCATGGTAGATATAACACTAACGCTGGGAAGGTCTGTCTTATCAATGCCTACCTATCCTCCCTTCCTATGTTCACCATGGGCTTTTATCTCCTGTCTCTCGGCACTCATGAGGGTTTTGATAAGCACAAAGGTGCTTTTTACTAGAATGCCGTGGACATCAAGCGCAAATACAGACTTGTTAAATGGAAAGTGATGTGTAGGCCCAAAAGCCTTGGGGGCTGGAGATTCTGAATACGGTGGTTATGAATAAATGCTTGATTATCAAATGGTGGTGGCGGATCATGACTTTCGGGCCTGGTTCTTTATGGTATTCCATCCTGAAAGCGAAATACTTCCCTATTTGTAGTCCTCTCTTTGCCCCGGCCTCCCCTGGCTCCCAGTTCTAGAAAGATTTAGTGAAGGTGAGAGATGTGTTTCGCCAACATGTCAAATTTGTGGTGGGGAACGAGCGATCCATGCAGTTTTGGCTCGATTGGTGGTACGGTGTCAACACTTTGGCTAACTCCTTTCTGGTTTTATTCTCATACTGCTCTTCTCCTGAGATCTCAATCTCTGAGCTCTCTATCAATAATTGGGACCAGGGCCTCAGGAGATCCCTCTCTCCTGAAGAGTTGGGCGATTGGCACCGTCTCGCTGCTGTTTTCCCTATGCTCTCGGAGGAGGAGGACACTGTGTCCTGGCCCCACTCTGCCTCGGGGAGGTTTTCTGTTAAGTCACTGTACTCTAGGATCATCTCGGGCACTCCAACTTCTAAGTTCAAGCGGGTTTGGAAGGCTAGAGTACCACCAAAGATTAAAATCTTTTTGTGGCAGGCAATTAGAGGTCGGCTCCCCACGGCTGACTAGATCCGCAAACGGAATGGGCCTGGTTCCGATCGTTGTGCTCTCTGTCAAGAGTTGGAGGATACTAACCATGTGTTTTTCGATTGTGTCTTGGCCAAGCTGGCTTGGTGATGCATTCGGTCTTGGCTTCATGTGACCTGGGCCCCCAATTCCTCCGATGAGCTTTGGCAGCTTTCCTTAGGGCTTTAGGGCCAGCCTGGTTGGCTATTTTGGGTTGGTTTTGGAGCGCTGTGTTGGGCTTTATGGACCACTAGAAACAAGTTCACTATTGAACACGTCTATCCTAACAAACCTGCTGATTGCTTGTTCAAAATGTCTATCTTCTTGCAGCAGTGGAAATTATTGACTAGACCTGTCGACCGGGATGCGCTGGAGGTGCTGATTGGCAAAGTGCGGGCGTCTGCATACTCATTGTCTCAACCCGTGGATGGCGGCTGAGCTTTGTTGGCACTCTCCTGCACCGTAGGGGTAGGTTGTTGGCATGCGTGCCTCTTTTGTGTTATCTTTGCCGGCTTGCGTGCCGTGTGGATGTTTGGGCCGTCTGCCTGGTTGTGGGCCTCGCTACTGTTTTACTTCCTGTTTGTTTGTGTGTGGTGACGCTGTTCCGTACTCTGCCTGGTGGCTTTATTTATAAAGTCAGGTGTATGCCTTTTCTCTAAAAAAAGAACCAAGGTTATCAAACCAATAGGAGAACCAAGAAAATCCTAGTCAAGCAGTACCAACACACAAGAGAGCAAATACTTGCACCCAACGCGGTCAAGAGGGTTGTTAATCCCCTTGAACTCATTACTTGCAAGCATTAAATCTAATAGTGATAACTATATAAATTGAAAAGTAAATAAAAAGTAAAATATTTGTAGCAAAGTAATTTAGGGTTTTCTAATATAATTAAAGTAGACTCGGGGGCCATAGTTTTCACTAGAGGCTTCTCTCTCGAAACATAGCATACGGTGGGTAAACAAATTATTGTTGGGCAATTGATATAAAAGTGCATAGTTATGATGTTATTCATGGCAATGATCATGTATATAGGCATCACGTCCGTAATAAGTAGACCGACTCCTGCCTACATCTAATACTATTACTCTACCAATCGACCGCTATCCAGCATGCATCTATGGTATTAAGTTCATAACAAACAGAGTAACGCTTTAAGCAAGATGACATGAAGTAGACAGAATAAACTCAAGCAATATGAATAAACCCTGTCATTTTACCCTTAATGGCAACAATACAAATGCGTGCCTCGCTACCCCTTCTGTCACTGGGTGAGGACACCGCAAGATTGAACCCATCACAAAGCACCTCTCCCACTGCAGATAAATCAATCTAGTTGGCCAGACCAAACAGATAGACCGGAGAGAAATACAAAGCTATAACAATCATGCATAATAAAGTTCAGAAAAGACTCAATTACTTTCAATGAATAATCTGATCATAAACCCACAATTCATTGGATCCCAACAAACACACCGCAAAAGAAGATTACATCGGATAGAACTCCATGGAGATCATGGAGAACTTTGTATTGAAGATCAAAGAGAGAGAAGAAGCCATCTAGCTACTAGCTATGGACCCGTAGGTCTATGGTAAACTACTCACACATCATCGGAAGGGCAGCAAGGTTGATGTAGAAGTGCTCCGTGATCGATTCCACCTCTGGCAGATCACCGGAAAAGGCGTCCTGATGGGATCGCGGAAGAACAGAAGCTTGCGGCGGCGAAAAAGTTATTTCGGGTGTCGGTGTATAAAACATGGGTATTTTATACCTTGACTTATGCATAGACAGTAGTAGCCTTCCTGATGGCCAGGGCTTGACGGGGATTACCAAGATCAAGATTCAAGACCTAGTTGCAGAAGCACTAGGGAGAAGATCAAGACAAGATATCAAGAAGCACAAGACGATACTTGCCGGCAAGGCTCGAGCCGGCAAGATGAAGGCCCGGCAAGCTCCGTGCCAGCAAGTCCTCGCTAGCTCGTCAGCGATCCACTACACCGATCAGCTTGTCGCTAATCGGTGAGGTGTCGACCGCGCAGGTAGTTTGGTGAGGTTTGTCGGGGCACATGTCAGCCTACTGGAAGGAGATTTAGCTTTAATGACACCCGTCTAGGAGGCGTGTCAAGATAATAAGAGGTAGCTAGGCGAGCGGTGCAGAAACCTTGCCGGGGTTCCTCCTCCACATGACACCTAACGGCGCAATAAATGCTTTTGTCCTAATCCGGCAGAGTTAGGTATGATAGCACTGTTTGCTATCTAATCAACTTGTAATGACTGTTTTGCCACTGTGGTTACCCCTTGAGCTATAAAAGGAGGGCCAGGGCAACCTTTACAAGGGTCGACACTTTGCTCATTCTGCATGCGTAGTTGCTCTTCCTGCACCTTGCCGGCAAGAAGCGCTCCTTGTACTTGAGCCCAAGCACATCCAATACACAAAGTAGGAGTAGGGTAAATCCTTTGTGTTTCTGCTAGTTCTGCTCTTTGTGCTTAAGTATCTCCCTAGTCGAACCGCAAAGGGGCTAGATGGCCCCATAGATGGTCGTACACATGACATCTTTGGTGCGCCAGGTAGGGGGATCGCTTGCGTGAACCTGAATCAGCAGTTTGCGCGTCAACTTCGTCTTCATCATCAGTGATGGCGCCCAAGAAGAAGGGCGCGGCTGTAGCAGCTCCATCGACTTCCAAGGTTCCGTTGCATACGCCCACGGGCGGCGGAGATAATCCGACCAGCGCAGGTGGAGCAGAAGGCATCACCGGTGCAGGCGGCACGGGCGGCGTAGCTAGCACTGGTGGTGCAGGCGGAACGCGCAACACCAACTCTCAGCTTCCTCGCCATTCTGGCGATCGAAGCCACAACGGTGCGGGCGGCGCGGATGGCCAACTCCCGCCTCCTCGAGGCACCAACGAGTGAAGCCAACGGAGCAACACCGTCCGGTCCGGCGCGAGCCAAGACCCAACTGCTGCAGCATCCAAGGATGCTGCATCGGGACACACACCGTGACCATCGCAAGATGGCAACGACGTGGCTCCGAACGGCGCAGGCGGCTCCGGTCGGCGGCGTCCACATGGCAAGACGCCTATTGATAAACCTCAAGACCTTCAGGCACCACTTCCGCCGCGTCAGCCCACTGCTAGACATGAGCTGCGGCAGCAAGATCGCAATGGCACTCCTGCTGGCTCTGCCAGGAGTTAAGCAACATCGCGTTCTTCGCTCCCAGCCATGCCAGCCATAGCAGCAGAGGCAATGGTGCGAGCCTAGGTGCTGTTAAACTTTCCTCCAGCGGCGGACAAGATGGATGAGTGGAGAGCCACCATCCAGAGCCTCATTGGATTTGCCAAAGCCAGCAAGTCACAGCAAGTGGGACCATCTCAGCGCCAACAAACAGCACCAGTAGCTCAAATTGGTGGCCGTGTCGAAGGTGTTGCGCCAACGGTACAGTCACCTCCGTGGCAACAACGCCAACAGCAACGACAACACCAGCCGCAGCAAACTCACCGGTCAGTTGAGCCCGACGAGATGTCGATGGCTTCTTTGGATCTGCGAGTGCGACAAGATCAGCGGCAAGTGCTGCAAGATAGGCGGGTAGATGATGCCCGTACTACCATTGAACGGCACCGGGAGGCGCGCTGCCAGTCTGATGCTCGCAACGGCCCAGTCGTCAATGAGCCTGCGCCCGAGGCTGGCGGGTATCTGCCTTACGAGGTTGGATGCCCAGCCTTCACTCATGAGCTGCGGCAAGTCTGTTGGCCGTCTGTCCGGGCCTTCAAGCCAGAAGTACGAGAGAAGTACGATGGCAAGCTGAACCCGACAGAGTTTTTAGGCATCTACACGATTGCCGTGCAAGCTGCCGGGGGAAGAGACGAAAAGATTCTAGCCAATTATTTTCCATTGGTGCTCAAGCCCAATGTGAGGTCTTGGCTGATGAACTTGCCGAAGAACTCCATTTCCTCATGGTCCGATCTATGCAACGAGTTCGTTGGTGCCTTTACTGGAGGCCACAAGGCCCCTGGTCAGCCCAGTGATCTGCAAGTGATCCCGCAAAGAGATGGCGAATCCTTACGCAAGTATATCCAGAGATTTAGCCGCGTGCACCGCAACATCCCAGATGTGCACCCCGCAGCCGTGATTGCCGCCTTTCACACGAATGTGCGCAATCGGAGGATGCGGGAAAAGATGAACGTCAAGCGACCAAAGACCGTCAACAAGTTGTACACATTGGCGGATAAGTGTGCACACGCTGAAGAAGCAAGGAGACTTCCCTGGGAGGACGCTGGTGCCGAGGTAGATTCTAAGGACGATGATGCCGCCACCCCGAAGAAGAAAGGCCGAAAGCACAATAGGAAGCGCACAGGCAAAACAGTTATGGCCGTCGAAGGCTCCAACAATTCTTACGCCGCCAAGAAAGCCAAAACAGAGAGCTCCGGCAAGGAGGCTACTGTATGCGCCACTTGTCAGGAGGCGGTGGCAAACGAGAAGGCCGGCAAGTCTGATGGGCCATATTGCAAGATTCACCGCACTAAAGGCCATGACCTCCAAGAGTGCCAGCAGGTTGAGCAGCATGCCGAGAAGCGAAAGGCTGAATATGAAAAGCGCAACAAGGAGAAGGGTCAGGATGGTGCTGGCAGATCTGGCAAGAGAAACCGTGGTGGTCGAGGAGGCCGCCGTGGCAAGGCCAAGCAGCAAAAGGAGAAGCCTGCTAGAGGCCGAGAGAAGAAAGAGGATGATGATGGAAGTAACGAGGAGGACGATGAAGAGTCCAGTGAACAGGAATTCCAGAAAGCAACCGAGGCTATGTGCATTGACGGAAGTGTATCTTTGCACTCTTCTCATCACCAACTCAAGCAGTGGGCGCGTGAGGTCAACGCAGCGGAACCGGCAATAGGCGCTCAGAAGCCGCTCAAATGGTCACACACGCCTATCATTTTTGATGCCGAGGACCACCCTGATCGCACAACTGCGGTCGGGTGCTTGCCGTTGTTGGTTTCACCAACAATATGCAACCTCAAGGTCACAAAAATGTTAGTTGACGGTGGGGTTGGCCTGAATTTAATTTCACCCGAGGTAATCAAGAGGCTGCAGATTCCCGATGAGAAACTCGAGAAAACTGGCACGTTTCAAGGAGTAAACCCGGGAAGAAGCCAGCCCAAGGGGAAGATCACTTTGCTGGTGACGTTTGGCGGGGAACTGAATTACCGAACAGAGAAAATTGTTTTCGATGTCGTGAAGATCCCTTTGCCGTATAATAGAATTTTGGGTCGCCCTGCCTTGGCAAAATTCATGGCAGCATCACACTTTGCTTACAACACGCTGAAGATGCCAGGGCCGATGGGTGTCATAACCATCAACTCCGATAAGAAGGATGCAGTTATCTGTGTCGACAAGCTATACAGAGAAGCGGTTGCAGCGTCTACCGTCAAGGCACCCGCTCCCGCCAATGAGAAAAAGAAAAGCAAGAAGAAAGGCAAGACCTCTGACAAGTCTTCTAGAAAGCGCGCCTCTTCGGAGTGCTGCACACCCGTCGAGGACTTGCCGGAGAGCTCTACCGCCAAGAAGTCCAAAGCTACTCCACCAGCAACCAAGAAGGTGCCGGTGAAGGAGGACGGCATGGGCGGTACCTTCACCGTCAGTGCCTCCCTTGACAGCAAATAGGAAAGCGCGCTCATTGCCTTCCTGCGGGCGAATGTCGATGTGTTTGCATGGCAACCATCTGACATCCCCGGCGTTCCCAGGGAGGTAATCGAGCACCACCTTGCTGTCTACCCTCATGCTTGGCCCGTCAAGCAGAAGGTCAGGAAGCAAGCTTTGGAACGACAAGAATTCATTGCAGAAGAAATAAAGAAGTTAGAAGCGACAGGCTTAGTTAGAGGTGTGCTACATCCAACATGGTTGGCAAATCCAGTTGTAGTAGACAAAGCAAACGGAAAGTGGAGACTTTGTATTGACTATACTGATATCAACAAAGCATGTCCAAAGGATGCTTTCCCTTTGCCATGCATTGATCAAATTGTTGACTCTACTGCTGGCTACGATCTACTCTCCTTTCTTGATGCATATTCTGGTTATCATCAGATTTTCATGGCTAAGGAGGATGAGGAAAAAACCGCATTCATTACTCCATGTGGCACATATTGCTTCGTGCGTATGCCTTTTGGATTAAAGATTGCTGGTTTAACCTTTGCAAGAGCTGTCCAAATCGGTTTTGAGCCCCAGCTGCACAGAAACGTGGAAGCATACATGGATGATATAGTGGTCAAAACCAAGGACAAAACAACCCTCATTCAAGATTTAGACGAAACATTTGCAAATTTGTGCAAGATCAATCTGAAGCTCAACCTTGAGAAGTGTGTGTTTGGCATTCCATCCGGCAAGCTTCTCGGGTTCTTTGTGTTTCAATGTGGAATTGAAGCTAATCCCAATAAGATCAAAGCTATTGAGAAAATTGAAGCACCCAAGCGCGTCAAGGATGTGCGGCGCCTTGTCGGCTGTGTTGCAGCATTGAGTAGGTTCATTTCCAAATCTGCTGAGTGCACCTTGCCATTTTTCAAAATCTTGAAAAAGGCAGGTCCTATGAAATGGACTCCGGAAGCGGAGGCCACGCTGTAGGATTTGAAAAAGTAACTCTCCTCTGTGCCAGCGCTAGTTGCACCTAAGCCACAAGAACCGTTGTTGCTGTACTTAGCGGCAACAAATCAAGTGTTCAGTGCTGCATTAGTGGCGCAGAGGGAAGCTGATGATGAAGAAGCAACAGCGGCAAGCCCGTCAAGCGACAAGCCGGAATCTTCTCCGGCAGAGTTGGGTGCCAATAGATCAGAAGCAGCGCAAGCAAATGAAGTAAATCAGTAGATAGTGCCCAAGAAGAAATTGGTGCAGCGCCCGGTTTACTTTGTAAGCTCCCTTTTGCAGGGGGCTAGCTCAAGGTACTCTGGTGTGCAAAAATTGCTTTTCGGCCTCCTCATGGCCTCGAGAAAGCTGCGCCATTACTTCCAAGCACATGAGATTACCGTCGTCACTCGCTTCCCGTTGCAGCGCATTTTGAGAAATCCAGATGCAACCGGCAGGATAGTGGAGTGGGCGTTGGAGCTATCGAGATTTGCACTCAAGTTTGAAAGTACTTCGACTATCTAGAGCAGAGCCTTGGCGGAGTTCATTGTAGAATGGATGCCAATGCAAGGCGAAGAGATTCAAGAGTCAGCTCTCCCGGCAAAGAAACAGCTAAAGAATGGATTATGTACTTTGACGATGCCTTCTCGCTGCAAGGCGTCAGTGCCGGAGTGCTGCTTGTCGCACCCACCGGAGAGCACCTCAAGTATGTGATTCAGATGCACTTTCCCAGGGAGAGGGCTACAAACAACACTGCTGACTATGAAGGACTCCTTGCCGGTCTCAGGATTGCAATGGACCTTGGAATCAGAAAATTGATCATCCGTGGCGACTCGCAGCTTGTTGTGAAGCGGGTCAATAAAGATTATCAGAGCCCATTGATGGAAGCATATGTGGAAGAAGTGAGGAAATTGGAATAGCACTTTGACGGATTACAAACAGAGCACATTCCTCGTGCGGAAAATAGTATTGCTGATCACCTGTTAAAGTGTGCCGCTCAAAAGCTCCCTGTGGAACCAGGAACTTTTGTGCTCCATTTGAATCAACCATCAGTTACTCCATCGACGCAGGCAAGCAAAAGAAGAAAGTTGAACACCAGCAAGTATTTTCTGGCAGAGCTCCCAGAAGCCGTTGGCAAGAGTGTTGCCGGGAACAACACCACGGTTGTTAGTGAGCAGCAGCCTCTAGTAGAACGTCAAGTTCTTGCCATGGAAGCAAGCGCTCCTGCACCCAAAGAAATGCCTTTAGTCCTCGTCGTCGAGCCGCAGGCCCCTACTTGGGCACAACAAATAGTTCATTTCCTTCAAACAGGAGAACATCCCGATGACCAAGAAGAAGCTGAGAAAGTAGCCCGTCAATCAAGTATGTATCAGTTTGTGGATAACATTCTATGCAGAAAGAGACCAAACGGAGTGAAATTGAAGTGTATTTGCCGGGAAGATGGGCTAAAGCTGTTGGTAGAGATACATGGAGGCATATGTGGCTCTCACATAGGATCAAGAGCACTTGTCGGCAAAGCTTTCTGGCAAGGCTTCTATTGGCCCACTGCCCTCCAGGATGCAACTGAGCTAGTAACCAAGTGTGAAGCATGCCAGTTTCATTCAAAGAATATACATCAGCCAGTGCAGGCGCTCCAAACAATCCCTCTCTCCTGGCCCTTCTCGGTCTGGGGGCTTGATATTTTGGGCCCCTTCCCCCGTGCTACCGGGGGCTTTGAGTTCTTGTACATTGCAATCGACAAGTTCACAAAGTGGCCTGAGGTGGAGGCAGTGAGGAAGGTGACAGCACAGTCAGCCATCAAGTTCTTCAAAGGATTAGTTTACCGTTTTGGTGTTCCCAACAGGGTCATCACCGACAATGGCACACAATTCACGAGTCGCACCTTCATGCAGTACATCCAAGACTTTGCCAGCAAAATCTGTTTTACATCTGTTGCTCACCTGAGAAGCAATGGTCAAGCGAAAAGGGCAAATGCTGAAGTGCTGCGAGGCCTCAAGACAAGAACATTTGACAGGCTGCACAAGTGCAGAAGGCGCTGGATTGATGAGTTGCCGGCAGTTCTTTGGTCACTCAGGACGACACCAAATCGAGCCACCGGCCAAACACCCTTCTCCCTAGTCTATGGTGCAGAAGCGGTGCTCCCCACGGAACTCACACACGGGTCACCTCAAGTACTTGCCTACGATGAGGCAGAGCAAGAGCAGTTGCGGCAAGATGACGCCACGCTCCTCGAGGAAGATCGTCTTCGGGCAGTTGTGCGAGCTGCACGCTACCAGCAAGCCTTGGGCCGCTATCACAGCCACAAAGTGCATGCCCGAAACCTTGAGGAAGGCGACCTTGTTCTTCGGTGCATCCAGTCCGCCAAGAATTCAAACAAGTTGACGCCGAAGTGGGAAGGCCCTTATCAGGTAGCGCGTGTCACCAGACCCGGCGCAGTCCGTCTGGAGACCAAAGATGGCATCCCGGTGCAAAACTCATGGAATATTGAGCATCTTCGTAAGTTCTATCCGTAAGGCGCGGTTGCCGGGCCTCTCGGCAGCCCCCGTTTGTACAAGCTTTGTTGACAAGACATGTAACCCTCTGTACAAAGCCAGGCGTAGATCTTGTGCATAAGTGAAATAAAGCTAAGTATTTCACAACTTTTTGTCAAAATACATTTTAATTTATGTATGTTTGAATGTGATGTTGTGTTATGCTTAGCCTAGTATGCAATGATTGACGACACGCCAAGGTCTCCGGACTGTCCCTTTTCTCTTCTTCCTTTTTCTTAAAGGCAGAAGGTTCCCTCGCGTGCAAGTTTCCCGGGGGGAGAGATGGTATGGATACCAGATAATGGCATTCAAGAGATCAGTTGGCAACAAGAAGAACAGCACAAGGAAAAGCTAAGTTGAAAAACTTTGAAACAGATCCCTTGTTACATTTGTAATTTCCCTTGAACGATTCAGTATTTGTATGAAAAACCTGCATGCGAGGGAACCTTGTCGTAATCAGTTGTGCTCTTACTTTGTTTCGAGTCCGCTCAACAATTTAAGTAGCTGCATTTGAAAACGTCAAAGGAAAACTTGTCGGTGGCGACACTACCGGCAGGCTGCTAAGGACCCGTTCCTCAAGCGCTCGTGGCAAGTACATGCACCAGCAAGTTTCTGGCATGTGTAGGGTATAGAAAAATCATACAAAGACAAAATAAAACAAGGGAGATAGCAAGTATTCATTCATCGACATAAGTTATATTACATCACAAAAGCAGTGTAGATCTAACATAAGATCAAATGTATCTTTTACATGACAGCACTGTGGCGAATACAACGACAAGCTTAATCCTGACGATCGCCTTGAATCCTGGGGACTTGGAGAACCTTGTCGGCAAGAGGAGCAGCGATCTTGTCGGCGGCGGTGACATCCGTGTTTTGCGGCAATTTTCTGAAGATCCCGGAGAGATCAAGGTCAGGATGGCGATGTGCAAGCTTGAGCAGCACCTTATAAAGGATGTTGCGCGCAAACTTCCAAGATTCATCAGCAAATGAGGCAGATCTATCTTCATGATACGTCTTCAAGGCATCAATGAGACCCTCAAAGAACTTGGTTAACCTGACGCTGGTGGTCTCCTTGTCATTGACGGTGAAGCTCCAGCTCCTCATATCCATGACAGCGAGTTGGGAGGTGATACGCTCGACAATGTTGACAAGACCGTTGGTCCAGAGGGAGAGGTTCTCTTGTAGCTGATTGAACTTGTTTTCAACATCTACGCGCAAGGCCTCCTCTGTCCCCAATTTCTCCGTCAAGATTTTTCCCGCTCCTTGGCGGACTCGAGATCTGTTTCCAGACCGGCAAGCTTAGACTTCAAGTCCTCGGCAAGCTTGGCGGCGGTATTGAGATCTTGATTCTTGGATGAGAGCTGCGTTTGCAGTTCCCCTAGGGTGTGGGCTGCTTTTTGCGCTTCGCCCTTGAGAGTATCGACCTCTTTACTACTGCCGGCAAGTTCCTCTTTCAGCTTGGTCAGTTGGGAATCAAGATCCGCCTTGGCGGCAGTGGCAGCGGCAGCTTCATCAGTAGCCTCCTTGAGCTTGGCGGCGTTCTCTCAAGCTTGGGTCTCAATGGAATCCTTATGATTTTTCTCCAGCTCCTGCGTCCTTTGCTCAAGGAGCTTCCCGATTTCTTCATCCTTGCCGCGAAGTTTGGCGGCAAGGGCCTCCTCTTGTGCGGCAAGATTTCTTTCCCGGGCAATGAGTGTAACACCCCGATTTTTGGCCCTTTCTTTTTCTTTTGGATTTCTTCGAATTTTTATCTGGAGTTCTTTTTCCGTGGCTATGTGGTCTTGAAACCTGGGAAGATCATCTCTCCTACCACTTCCTAGTGGCTTGTCATTCTCAAATCTATCCCAAGGCCATGTCATTTCCATCTTAGCCCAACCCCAATATTTATTTATTGGGAATATTCCTTTTTCTATTAAAGGAATAACCCTGTTTTCCCTAGGTTGTGAAGCAGCCTATATTTCTGTCTTCCACAAAATTCTCATAAATTCTTTGGATCATATCTTCCACTAATATGTCAAAACCCATCCCTGCCTAGGTCAAAAATAATTCAGGAATAATCATTTTCCATTTTGTCCTGATTGGCACTTTGTGAAGGAAGTGCTATTTATATTTTCTTGATTTCCCTCAAAATTTGTGGGCACTCTCTCATATCCAAATAATTGCCACATGCCAAAATTCAGCCTCATTTGCCTAGTAAATCTTCCTCGGCAAATTTCCAAAGTTTCTGTCCAGAGAGAAGCTTTGTAAAGGAAGTACTAGCTAGGTTAATCCAAATGAGTTGAAATTTTGGTAGATAATTTATATGGTCAAATAATTTCTCTCCACCAAATTTCATATCCATCCAACAATCTATGTGAGCACACCTTCAAATCTTGGTTTCTGGTTACAATTTCAGTTTGTGAAGCAACTATATTTTATATTGCTTCAAAAATTATGAAATTAATCCAGGACCTAAATATCCCTAAATATTGTGAGTATGCATAAATTCACATAATTTTGCCAAGCCATTTTATCTACAAAATTCCCCCAAGTTTCTGTCCAGTGTGGAGCATTGTGAAGGAAGTACCATTTTTACTTATCCAAATGGGATGAAATTTTTATGGCACCTTCATATGCCCAAATAATCATCCTCCACCCATTTTTAGCTCAATCAAAGCATCCATGTGAGTGCTACTTCCTGATCTTGTTTCTGGACCAGATTTTGCAGTTGCAAAGCAACTAGGTCAAATATTGGTCCAAATCCCCTCAAATTTCACAGACTCATAGTCCTTCCTACCCTAAACCCCAGAGAAATCATGGTTAGCTCTTATCTCATCTCAGTTGATCACTATTTCGTGCCTAAGATTGATACAGCAAACTTCCATTGACCTCTCCCATCAACACAAAGTGCCTTTGGCCGAGCCATCACATCTATGGGACTGTAGGTTGGAGGGACAACTCGGTAGACATCTTTTTGCAGACCCTCTCATGCTCTCTCCTCACCATGCCACGCGGTGACCACGCTGGTGGCAAGCGCTGGGCGCGCTCTGCTCGTCGTTTTGCTTCGGGCATTCTTCTCCCAGCCGGTTCCGCGCGTCCCACCGTGTCTACAACGTCGACCATCCTCCCCTGCATCCACGTAGCCTCCTCCCCGCCCCTCCCGTCGCTGTCTGGACGCGGACACCGCGTGCCCGCGTAAGAACAGTGGCATAAAGGTGCCCTCCCTGCCCCACGCGATGCGCCGCGGCATTGCCCGCGTGCCTGGCACCTCCCCTAGCCCCCTCCCGTCGCCATCAACCTCTCTGCTGCGAGCGCACGCGTACGCGGTACGCCAGAGCGCGCTCCACCCGGCCGCGGTGACATCCGGGGATGGCTCCTTCACCCCGGCTATTTAAGCCGTCCCCGAGGCCTCCCGAGCTCTCAAACCTCCTCTCCTCCACCCCAGCACTCTCCCCGGCCTCTTCCCCGAGCTCGCGTTGCTCTTATTCTCCCCAATGGCCGCCATGGCCGCCGCCTTCCCCCTCCTAAATTCGGGCGAGGCCGAACCTCTCCCTCCGTTTCACCACCACTAGAGGAACCCCGAGAGCCACTGGAGCTTCCCCCACCTCTTCCCCTCCTCCTCCAGTAACCGCAGCGCCGTGCCCGAACTCCGTCCGTAGCCGCCGTCCGCCGTGGCCGAGGGAGCACGTGCTCCCGCCCTCCCCGAGCTCTGTCTCCTACCTGGGTGGATGCGCCGCGGCGTGCCGAGCTCGCCGGTGGTCGGAGCGTCGCCGGAGACGCCCTGTAGCGCTGGTCGTCGGGCGAGCGCGAGGAGGAAGGAGCTGACCCAGCCCGGTGGACCCCGCCTCCCCTCGGCCCCACTTGTAAGTGGGACAGCCGCGTTGACTCCGGGCCCGCACGGTTTATAAGTGGAAGCGCACTCTCTGAAAGCCGTTTTTCTCTTTTGGGAAAACGTATTCTGCTGCTGCTGCAGCCAGAAATGCGCTTTCAGTATACAGAAAGCATATTTTCCAGAAGTACGTTTTCTGTTTAAACCAGCCGGCTGAAATAGTTATTTAGCGGATGTTCGTCCGTCCGTTAGCAGCAGAAATGAATAATTTTTATTCTTTTTCTGCCTAATGAACGAACGACCGTAACTTCGTGACCGTAACTCCGATTTAGGTGATTCCAAAGCCCACGATCTCAGTTCGTCGAGCCCGTTCCAATGGCATCATTTTCATGAGGTTGTCACACTATGAAAATGACCATTTTGCCCTTGCCCTTAAAACAGCTCCGCCGAGAGGGAAACTTTTCTGGCGATTCTTTCCGCGAGTTCATCGCACCTCTCCCCGATGGTTCCTTCATCCCCAGGCAAGCCACAACAGCCACTTGCATGATGGCATTGCAGTAGCCATGGTTTCCACTTGAATATTTAATAATTGTTTGCGCATTTAATTATTTTGTGAATGCTTCGAATATGCTTGTGAATCCATGCTCATTGCTTATGCCCTGTTCATTTTCATCTAGTAAGTGCTATGATTAATTGCTAAGGATATTCTTATCATGTTGTATTCTTGTACTCATTTTAGATGCTAGTGATAACGATATGCTCATTTGAATAGTTAGGGTTTGTTATGAAAATACTTGTTATATTCGTGATCATCGTTATGCTATGCTCATTTGCATCCCGTAGAGTAAATGATTTATCATCGTTGATGTTAGATGGTTATGTTGCCCATCCATGGTTACACTGATATCATGCTCATCTGCATTATTATTTCATTATGTATTTTATTGTGACTCGGCTCATCACCATTCAAGTTAAACCTGACATTAATCGAACTTGAACAAATCTGTTGGCTGAGTCGTGGTGCCACCGAATCGAGCTCACCAGTGCAACCACACTTGCCTGGATGGGAAGGCCCTAATGCCGGTGCCTCCAACTAGGGAAGGTTATGCGCGCGCGCTACCCTGATCAGGTAGGCGGCCATAAGCCTTGTGCCCGAGTTGTTTGCGCGCGGTTGTCCCCGTTTGGGACGAGTTTGTTTTGTTGGGCCACGAAGGTGGCGGATGTCACGAGTTGACATCGGGGCGACCCAGGACATAGCCCAAAGGGGAGTTTGTCGGGAGTGGCCGGGAGAGTGTCATGCAATAGACTGGTTTTGTCGGAACGTTGTTGGTCCACCTGAATGGGAGCACGAGGCCATGAGTTCTGTAGTGTGGGTACAGTGTACTAACCTCTGCAGAGTGTATAATCTATCGATAGCCGCGTCCTCGGTCATGGACACAGTTCGTAGTAGGTCACACTATGGGTCAACAGAAATAATAACCTGGATAATAACAACCCCAGTTCGATGAAGAAAGAAGTTGGTTGATCTTTATGTGGTCATGCGATGATCACAGGTAGAGATCAAGCTCCGTGTGGTCATGTACTGATCACGATGGTATAGTTGATACCGAGCTTGGTTGATCCTGAGGTGATCGTGTGATGATCACGATGGTAAGTTGGTGGTTACGAGATAACGTCCGAGCAGAGTAAGTTGGTCCATGAGACCTTAAACGTCGACCCCTTGCATGCTAGTGCTAGTATCATCCTGTTCATATCATGAATCATATGTACATGCCATGCTCATGCTGTTGCCATGCTCATGTTGTTGCCATGCTCATGTTGTTCTAGTAGTATCGTGTTCATCTTTGATGATTAACCTGTAAATGCCATGCTGTTGTATGTCTTGATTGCTTTGGTTGCTTTGAGCTTGCGAGTACATTCAAAGTACTCACCTGGCATGTCATGCCAGATTGCAGGTGATGCCATGATTGCTTGTTTGTCAAGGACCCTGAGGTTGCGCTCTAGGATACGTCCCAGCCAGAGTCCCTGCGGAGTGGAGTTCATCACCGTCGCCGTTGTTCTGCTGCTAGAAGTTATTCCGCTACGAGTTGTTCCGCTGCTAGCATAGAGCTATCTGAGCAGGCGTAGTGTCGCCGTGCCCCTGTAACCTTTGTAATATCGGACCCTTGTACCCCGTTTATTCGCAATAAAGAGCTGATTTGTTCTATGCCAAGCAGTGCCATATTCCAGAAGACTTGATCTCTGGGCTGGAATACAGGGTGTTCCGGTTTCTCTGAGCCGGGGTGCCACATTGAGTTGCGCCTCGCGCTCTACCAACTTGCTGTCCAAGGCTGTTGCCTTCTCCTGGGCGGCGGCGAGATTTTCCTCTTGCCTCCTCAAATTGAGGGATTGGTTGGTTGTTATACCAAGTGCGGATATCTTCTGCCTTCTTCTTCAGCTTCTCCTCGATCACCTCCAGAGCCGTTTGTTCTGCTTGAAGCTTGTCCCATCGCTTACCATAATGCTCTTGCACATCCCTGAGACTAGCAGCCATGGTCTCTAGGAAGGCAAGGTCTACTGTGCTATCGGTAGCATTGTCATCTTCAAGAGTGCTTTTGGGGATGGAGGCAAGGATACGAGCAATTTCCTCATCAAAGTTTAACTCCCCAGTACCTGATGAACTGGGGGCTTCAGATCCTTGTCGAGGAGCGGCAAGGATAAGTGCATCCGTTAAGACTTGAGTGGTTGGCACAGTTGGTTGAACGGCAGAGTCTGGCTTCTCAGCATCAACCAGCACAATCACCGTGCTTGTCTGGATGGGAGCAGATATGTTGCCGGAAGATTCCCTTATGTCTTCGGCAACTTCCCTTGCTTCCTCGGCAGCAGAATTGGTGGCCTCTTCAGTAGCTATCTTGGCGGCTTCATTAGCAGCTTCCTTTGCAATATCTGCCACTTCTACAAGGATTTCCCCTTCTTCGGGAGAGGTGGGAGCTGCAGAGTGGAACAGAAGCAAAGGATAGAATGAAAATCAATTCACAAGTCAAGTTCAAGAAAACAAAAAATTTGGGAAGTTCCTAAAAACATGTGGATTACATGTTGGCGCTTGTTGTGGAAGGACAGTTCCTTCCCCGGCAACTTCGGTTGCCGCCGCACGGTCTCCGGCAGCTTCACTTGCCGGGACTATTTCGGTGCGGACGGGCTCATTAAGGGAGGCCCTTGTCGGAGAAGCACTCTCCGGGACGGTGGTTGATGGAGGTACCACGGTGGGATCCACCTCTTGGAGCTCTTCCTCCTGGTGGCCTTCTCCTACCTCCTTGTCAAGACCAAGAGAAGGAGCATCAGTGCCAGTACCGACGAGCAGGAACCACGTGACGGCCTCGCGCAGAGGGCTAGGCTGGGGGCTGATGACGATGGTATCAGCAGATACGCCCCCTTGCCCAGCGCTTGCCGCGGGCTTGCTTTCCGCTGCGGCCTTGGCTCGCTTGGCCCGGTGCACTAGTGGCTCTGTGTCTCTGCAAAAACAGAAGAAAATCAAGTCAGAAATCATAATCAAGATGGAGTCAAGACTTGGTAAATATAAGGCAATCATGCTTACTCCTCGTCTTCTAACTCGCTGAGGATGGAGAGGTCATATCTCGTCGGCGGGGGCGATTCCCTGGCCCTTTTGAGTGCCGGAGGGGATGAACTTGCTGGTTGAGAAGACCCAATTTCGTCGACAACTTCTTGCTGAGAAGAAGGACGCTGAGCTCGTGGACGCCTAGTTTGTTGCCGGCGTACTTCTTCTTGATGGCCAGGTTTGGTGGTCGTCTTCTTCACGACAGGACCATCCTTTGACGAAGAAGCACGCACTGGCCCCTGGCTAGCCGTCTTTTGAAGAATGCGTGCCCTCTTCTTTGGAGCCCGAGGACCTTCTTCTTCTTCGTCTTCGGGTCCACCGGCAACCTCGCTCCCGGCAGGCTCTTCTTGGAGTTCCTAGGCAACCTCTTCATCAGGATGTTCTTCTTCATCATCCTCAGTTTCCGCGGCCTGAGAACCGCCAGCCTTGCTAATTCTAGCAATTTCTGCGGCTTTGCTCGCGATGTATTCTAGCTCCTCGTCTTTGGTGGCCTTGATGAGATCTCTCTCTTTCCGGGTAGCCTTCTCCGTCAAGTTTGAAGCCCGGGCCATTTCATTCTCCAGAGTAGGCATTGGCCAGAGAGCTTCGACTCCTTGAGCGTTGCATTCTGGCATCATCGCCAAGATGGAGTCCTTGGCAGAATTGATATGCAATGGGATGATCTAGTCCGGGAAGTGGAAGGTGCCGGTAGTTCTGAACAATTGCTCGTAGAGGCAGGCGTACTCCATGATAGTCAAATTGTTGCCGAGCCCTGGATATAATCACATGATATCACCTGCGTTCTGGTACTTCCAAGTGAACCTCTGCCTTTTCTGCAGTGGTGCAATGCGTCGTCGGAGAAAATCGGCATCCACCATCTCTATAGTCAGTTTGGCGGCTTTAAGGCGAGCGATTCGGTTCAGTGCCGGGCCAAGTCTCTTGTTGCTGGCACCCAAGTTGCTCCAGTTGTCGCCATGTATGACTCTCTGTGTGCGCGGCAAGCAGAAACTGGGAAAATCCTTTTCCTGGATCCAACACCACTCAGCCCGCCATTCTTCCCACTTTAAGTGCAGCTGCCCGGGAAGATACTGGTCCTTGATCTTGGCCCTGGGGATCCATGTGACACTGCCGGAAAGTGCTTTGCCTTCGATGTGAGGAATGAAGAAATGGCGGAACGGATCAACATTAGGGGCAACTCCAATGAAATTCTCACACAAATGGGCGAAAACTGACATGCAAGTCATAGCATTCGGGGTAAAATCCAACAGTCTAAACCCGAAGTTGTACATCATTGTGCTGAAGAAATCCGAAAAAGGAGGAACCAGCCCGCAATAGAAGTACGCGCAGAAAAATGGATACGAATCTGATGGGGTCTTGCCTCCGGCGGGGAGCACCACTGGGGCCTGGTGATCTTTGGTATCTCATCCCCACATATAGGCATACCTCTCGATCAAGGTATTCTCATCCAAAGCCGGCAGCGAGAATACCACGTTCTCCCTCTGTCGCTTCTCCAGTTCCTCCAATTCCATCTTCTTCTTCTCTGCCTTGGGGTCGATAGGTTTGGTGGGCTTCTTCCCCGCTGCGTCGGTCTTCTTGGGTGCCATAAGGGCTCAGGGAGAAAAGAGGGAGTCGAGGTGAGGTGTGAATCGGCGGCGGCGGCGGAAGCTGCTTTGGCTAGAGGAAGAAGATGAAGCAGAGGGAAGCAAGGGTGAATGAGCAACGTCTCCTCGTGGTTGCCTTTTTATGGGGAAAACGCGAGGTGGCTGGCTCTTTACTGTTTGCCTTGGCAGCGCGCGCGGAATAACCGCTATAGTCCACCACTCCTACATCCCGCATTTAATGTGCGACGTGGGCGTGCTTGGAGGAAAATCATCTGTGGCGCCCCGCCTGAATACCACTGTAGTCAGACGGTCGCCGCACATACCAGCCCAGGAAAATCACTCTGGCATGCGCTTTTAAAACAAGTATCACGAACACAAGCTTTTCTATTAATGGATATATAAGTCTTACATGATATATTACAAGGGTGATGGCAGCGGAAAAGTTTTATCTAAGGCAGCATGGTCCTGGTGCGGCTCCAATCCACAGGGATCTGACTGGGTTACTCTTCTAGCCCGCGGACACTCCGGCTCCTCGCTAGTGGATGCTGAGTCCTTAGGTGAACCTGGCCACATTGAAGGCCGCTGAGTACTTTTGAATGTACTCGCAAGCAAACCAAACCAACATATACACCAAGCAATGCAATCCATGGCATTCAAGCATGCATTTATTATCTTAACAGTATTAACTATCATGTTATGGTTGGATTATCTAGCAGGATTAATCATATAGTAGCATTAATCATTATATCATAGCAGGATTATCTAACATGATAACTACTGAAGCAAAGCATATCAAGTAAATAATCCATACTCTGAATATGCTCACTATCCAAGTCTGATCCAAACTTTGCGGTCATCAGACCACTCATCTCATAGCCATCGCATGGCTAACATTCATACCTCTGACATCATCTGATGTCCATGCATCTGCACTGTAAGTCTGACAAATCATACCTTTCTCTGGTTCAGTCTTAACAATACGTTATATAGTTTGTTCCTCCAGACTCGACACAGACCAAATAGTGGCCTAGTACGAATTGTCCATGACCGAGGACGCGGCTATTCGAATAGATTTACACTCTGCAGAGTTTGCGCACTTTACCCACACCATGGAGCGCCTGACCTCGTACTTTAGTACATGTTCCCATTCGGGTGGACCAGTGCTGCTCCAACAAAACCGGTCTATTGCCTGGCACTCTTGCGGTCCCACCGACAATCATACCCTCCTAGGGTCATGTCATGGGTGGCCCCTGTGTCACCCCGTGACACCTGCCACCGTCGTGGCCAAACAAAACTGTCCCAAACGGGGACCTGGATCCATATAACTCAACTAGGCTCACAAGGTTATCGCCGCCTACCGGGTCAGGGTAGCACGCACGCATAACCTTCCCTATTTGGAGGTACGTACAAGAGGTAGGACAATAGACCAAGCTAGGGCCTCCCCATCTAGGCAAGTGTGGTTGCACTCGATGAGCTCGGTTCGGTGACACTATGACTCGATCCAGTCGACGGAGGAGGTTGTTGTCATTATATCATATTCTTTATTATTGCAACAACAGTAACAATGCATGATGTAACAATTATGAAAAACACAACAATCTATCTCCATACAATATCACAACGAGTCATTAGTGAGACAATATTTAAATGGCAAGTTATCACTATACAAGTTCTAGCTGTAAGTTACGACCATCTGAACCCTTGCATGAAACCGGCAAATAAACCAGTAGCCACCAGAGCGGTCTTTACAACTAAGATCTGGGACGTTACCGGAATAACTCAACCCCAGCTCAAGACGGCTGAAAAGCATCTCAAAGCATGAGACGGTGTTGATAAAAAGAGTGTAGCGGTTCCCTAAGACGGCCGAAGAACAGCTCAGAGCATAGGGTCACCGCTACAGAAAGAAATTCAACAGCTGTCCGAGACGGCCGAAAAGCAGCTCAGAACACGGGCCAGTTGTTGAAAAGAGAAACATAAAGTCGGCATCCACCCCGGACGGCCGAAAGCAGCTCAGAACACAGGCGTGGTGCCGTCATCAAAGAAAGGCAAGCAAGGGTTCATCAGCGTCACATACAGCTCACCACTACGCATACAAGCATAAGCATATTAATTTAAACACGCAAGAATAACACAGAGCAATGCTTTAGGGCACATATCAGATGGTCGGCTTGCCTGGGGGTCGAGGAATACTCCGGGAAGAAGTGCGATCACCTTGCAGAAAATTTCGCCGGAGAAGATTCCTTCTCGGAAAAGGCTAGGTAGAGGGCAGGGGCAAAATGGGCATTTTCAGAAAGTGTCAACATGGTGGAAGTGATTTCATCAGAACGGGCTCGACGAACTGAAGAAGTGGGCGTTGGATTCACCTAAATCGGAGTTACGAGCGAAAAGTTGTGGCCGTTCGTTGTTTAGGCAGAAAATAAACAGAAACTGTTCATTTTTGCCCTTAGCCGACGAACGTTCACAATTTAGGGATTTCGGCAGAGGGGCTGAGAGAGAAAGCGTATTTCTCCTAGTACGCTTGCGATTAGAGAAAATGTATTCCTCCCAGAAGCTTGCGGTAGATTACGCTTTCAGAATTGGAAAGCGTATTTTGAAGGAATACACCTCCACTTATCCGACGTGGCAGTGGCGGGGCCGAGCGGCTAGTCACTTACACGCGGACCCCACATGGGTTTTCTCTCCCCTCCTTCCTTCTTCTTCCTTCTCCTTTCTCCTGCCCCGACAGAGAGCAGCAGGGGCAACGGCCTCGCCGGCGCCGGCGACTGGAGACCACGGCGGCCTTGGGCGCCGCCGGGTATGGATGCGCCGCTCCACCCCGCGCCCGTGGATGGTGACGAGGGCACCGGGGTTTGCCGGAGTTGGCCGCGGCAACGGCGGCCGTAGGCGGCGGCTCCGCGGCCATGGCGGGGTTCTGGTGGCCGGGGAGGCTGGGAAAGGGGCGGGGAATGGTCTACGGCGACTGGGGAGCCCAGAGGTGGGCTCGGCGGAGGCAGGGGAGGCCGGCAGTGGGCGAATTTGAGACGGGTGCGGCGGTGGCAGTGGGTGGAGCTCGCCGGAAATTCGAGAGCTTCAGCGAGGGATTTGGCCCGGGGAGCGCGCCGGGGAGGACCAGAGGGAATGAGGAGGAGGCTGCTGCTGCACGAGTGCTCCGGGAGAGCTCGGGCCGTGGCTATTGATAGGCTGGCGAGGCGAGGGGGTTGGCACGGCCGCGGTGGCGATCTCATCGCCATACTGGAGCTCGGAGGCGAGCAGGCGTCCAAGGGATGGTGCCGACCTGACGCAGTCCAGGCGGATGCGAAGGCACGAGGAGGAAGAGGCCAGGGGAGAGGAAGACGACGGCGGATCACGGGGAGTTCAGTGCGGTGGCGGCACTCGCCGTGGCGTGGAGACGAAGAAATCGGAGAGGAGAAGGTGCGGGAAAGGGGTAAGTGGGTGGTGCGGAGTCGCCGGACATGTTTGGACAAGCGGGGTCTGGCCGGAGACGACCGGACGGAGCTGACAAAGTGCAGAGCACCGTTTCTGCACGGTGGCTGCGTGGTCACCACGCGCACTACCAGCTCTGGCACTTTACTGCCTGTCGAACCTTGTCAAACAGGTGCACCACTGCTCAAATAGACAAAATGGGCCATTGGAGAAGCCAGGAAAGGTCTAGGTGGGTCGAGGGGATCCAGAAAAGTTTCTGGACAGAAACTTGGGGAGGAAGTTGTGGTCATAAAAATATGCCAACGATCTGGGAAAGTTGTCACAGGGAAATGCGGTAGTAAGGAATAGGTGTTGGCAAAATTTGAGGGCATTTGGACAAGTTTTGCATACACTTCCTTTGAAAAGCCAAATCTGGCCCAGAAACTGAATCTTGATGTTGTGATCGATTGGCTTGGTGAAATGTTCTTAATTTTGGTTTAGGGTGATTATTTGGAGGTATGGAGGTACTGGGAAAATTTGAGATCATTTGGATATACCCAAATGGTACTTCCTTCACAGAGCTAGAATCTGGACAGAAACTGGATGGAATTTTGGGGATAAATTGGCTAGATGAAATGTTGTGAATTTTTGCATACTCACATAATATATGTAATTTGAGGTCCTGGATTAATTTGAGAATTTTTTAAGCAATATAAAATATAGTTGCTTCACAACCTCGAAATAAATCCAGAAACAAGAATTGCATGATGCTCTCAAAAGTTGAGCTATGAAACTTGGGATATTGATGGAAATGGTGAAGATATGGATAGGAGAAGCTCCACAAATTATTTGGGATTTTTCCTGGCTACCAAAATAGGAGCTCCTTTGGAAAGTGCCCAAATTGCAATATTGGCTTTAAATAGGAAAAGGCAATTTCCCTTATTTAATTATTGCCAATATTTTTATGGGAGCTCAATATAATCACAAATAATATCTCCACAAGTTTTCATGAACTTTGGAGATGGATAGATATTTTCCTGGATTTAATTCCTTTAAACAGCAGAAAAAGGAATTAATTTTAAATGAAAAATATCGCAAATGACTTGGCAATATTTTTGCATATCCAGTGTTTAACAAGATAGGATGATCACTGGGAAAAATTTGGGAGGCAAAAGATCAAAGGAAATTGGGGTTCCTTTGTAACGGAAGGAATTAGGGTTTCCCTTCCGGTAACTCGGAAGGTAGGGTTTCGGTGGCAAGATCCTGAGAAAACATCTTGGGTGGCAAGGTTGGGTTGGAGAGAATCTCTGGTGGGATAGGGAAGGCAAGACTAAATGACCATCTTCACATACCCAATAGCGAGAGAAAATCCGTCAACATCGGAAAAAAGACGGGAGTCAAATCCCGCGAAGGAAAAAAATAAGGAGCGAAAACCAGGGTGTCACATCATCATTACAAAGATTGCGGCTGTAATTTCCCGCCACGTGTCTGTGCATTGTTTGGGCCTAGCCCAATGACGCTACGGATGCGCGTATGGCCCAGGCCCGGGGGCTCCTGTCAGTGTATAAAACAAGGGTATTTTATACCCTGACTTATGCACAGACAGTAGTAGCCTTCTTGATGGTCAGGGCTTGCCGGGGATTACCAATATCAAGATTCAAGACCTAGTTGCAGAAGCACTAGGGAGAAGATCAAGACAAGATATCAAGAAGCACAAGACGATACTTGCCGGCAAGGCTCGAGCCGGCAAGATGAAGGCCCGGCAAGCTCTGTGCCGGCAAGTCCTCACTAGCTCGTCAGCGCTCCACTACACCGATCAACTAGTCGCTAATCGGTGAGGTGTCGACCACGCAGGCAGTTTGGTGAGGTTTGTCGGGGCACGTGTCGGCCTGCTGGAAGGAGATTTAGCTTTAATGGCACCTGACCAGGAGGTGTGTCAAGATAATAAGAGGTAGCTGGGCGAGCGGTGCAGAAACCTTGCCAGGGCTCCTCCTCCACATGACACCTAACAGCATAATAAATGCTTTTGTCCTAATCCGGCAGAGTTAGGTATGATAGCACTGTTTGCTATCTAATCACTTTGTAATGACTGTTTTGCCACTGTGGTTACCCCTTGAGCTATAAAAGGAGGGACAGGGCAACCTTTACTAGGGTCGACACTTTGCTCATTCTGCATGCGTAGCTGCTCTTACTACACCTTGCCGGCAAGAAGCGCTCCTTGTACTTGGTCCTAAACACATCCAATACACAAAGCAGGAGTAGGGTTTTACACCTCACAGTGGCCCGAACCTGGGTAAATCCTTTGCGTTTCTGCTGGTTCTGCTCTTTATTCTTGCGTATCTCCCTAGTTGAACCACAAAGGGGATAGATGGCCCCATAGATGGTCGTACGCATGACATCGGGTGGCTCTCTGTTGGTTTTGGGATTTATGGGAATTTATAGAAGTGGAATTAGGTCAAACGGAGCTGCGTGGGACCCACGAGCTCAGGTGGCATGCCCCCCCCCCCGAGGCACGCCAGGTGCGCTCGTGGCTCTCCCGTAGGGCTTCTGGCCCCCTCCCGAACCTTCCAGGGTCTCCTCTGGTCCAGAAAAAAACATCGTAAATTTTATTCCGTTTGGACTTCGTTTGGTACTGATTTCCTAAAAAACCAAAAACAGGCAAAAATCAGCAACTGGCACTGGGCACTGAGTTAATAGGTTAGTTCCCAAAAATGATATAAAATTGCATATAAAGCATATAAAGTATCCAAGATTGATAATATAATAGCATGAAACAATAAAAAATTATAGATACGTTGGAGACATATCAGCGATGTCTAAACTTCAGTAGAGAGAGGCCCAGTTGGGGAGCCCAGTTAGGACTCGACCTGTTGGTCGTTCTTTGTTTTCTGATCCTGTAGTGCTGGATAACTCGTTGAGCCAGACTATAATTACTGAAGATGCCTGTGTTGAACCTGCTGTGCTCTGTTCTCAGTCAAGGACTGATGAGTCTTTCTTTTTCACTGCGCAATGTGACAAGAAGAAGACATGTCCTCGCAAGACTCTTGCGCCCACACCATTGGTGGAAACTTCTGTGCGCAGGTGTACCAGAGGCTCTGTTAAGCATGATGGTTTCAAGCCAGTGTTTCAAGAATTGCAGTCACGGCCAAAGAAGAAGAAGCCTAGGTGCAAGCGTTTCACTGCTTTGGTTTCTGAAGATCACTTTGGCCAGCACGGTGCAGGCTTGGGCGAAGTGCCACCCCCAACTCCAATCAAGGACATCCAAGAGTTAGGCCTGGACCTGGGGATACACGCTAAGAAGCTCACCGTGGAGAGGCTTATGGCCAATCCTGAGGGTGATAAGGATACTCCAAATGATGATTAGTTCTTCCTTGGATTTCAGGGTCTGGCAAGCCCATAAATTGGCCATTTTATTTTGCTTTGAACTATCTGAACTTTATGTTTGCTGTAATAATCTAGGTTGTGAACTCGGCTGTTGCTTATGTTTGTTATGTCTGAAGTACTATTATGTAGCACTTCCATGCTTTTTGTTTCTGTTGTTCATCATGAGTAACAACAATTATAAGAGCTGGAGTGTTCTCTGCTGTAATGTGAGAGGTCTAAACTCTCCTGCAAGAAAACATGATGTCAAACAGAAAATTGAGGAAAGCCAATGTGTGATCGCATGCTTCCAAGAGACCAAATGCAGTAATTTTGATATTAGAGAAATTAGAGCTTTCTGCCCCAAGCACTTTGATACTTTTGCTTTTGCACTTGTTGTGGGAGCTTCTGGAGGGATTCTGGTGGTGTGGAACTCTGCTATTCTATTTGGAATGTTAGTGGACATTCAACCTTTTGCTGTCACTATTAATTTTACTTCCAGGAAAAATAGTGAATAGTGGACCTTGGTATCTGTTTATGGCCCTTGTCAGGGAGAGGCTAGAGACAACTTTGTGAGTTGGTTATATCATTTAAACATCCCAGTGGATGATAACTGGTTGATTATTGGTGATTTTAATTTTATTAGATCAACTGAGAACAGGAACTTGCCTGGTGGGGACATCAATGATATATTTATTTTCAATGAGATCATTGGGCATCTTGGTCTATTAGAGCTCCCTCTCGAAGGAAGATCTTTTACTTGGTCGAACATGCAAGACTCTCCTTTGTTAGAGCAGCTTGACTGATTTTTTACCTCCACTAATTGGATTTCTTGTTACCCAATTACTGAAGTGCTTCCTCTGGCTAGAACCACGTCAGATAATGTCCCTTGTGTGGTGGTTATTAATACTACAATGCCCAAGTCCAATATCTTTAGATTTGAGAACTATTGGGTGCAGATGGAGGGGTTTTATGAGTGTGTCAAGAAATATTGGGGAAAACCTTCTCACAAAACACGAATTTCTGCCATTATTGCTGACAAGTTAAAAACTCTCAGGCAGGACCTTAAAAAGTGGCAGCTTGGAATTTCCAAACTTAAACTGCTCATAGCCAAGTGCAATAAGACTGTAATTTTTCTGGACAATCTGAAGGAGTTGAGGCCCCTTTTCAGACAAGAATTTAATTTCAGAAAGATTGTCAAGCTTCATGTGGAGCACTTGTTACACTTGCAGTTCTTATATTGGAAGAAAAGGCATACTATTATAGGTACATTAAAGTGGGAGAGGAGAACACAAAATTCTTCCATGCTATGGCCACTGAGAGATTCAGAAGGAACTCTACTACTAGCTTACAACTTCCAGATGGCTCTGTCATTTCTGAACACTGTAAGATGGAGGGGATTATTTGTTCTGCTTTTAAAGGGAGAATGGGTGTCTCCAGAGGGATTAACATGGGTTTTGATTTGGGGACTCTGTTAAGGCCAGTACCTGGTCTGGATGTTTTGACCAAACCATTTACCATTGAGGAAATGGACCAAGTGGTCAAACATATGCCTGTTGATAAGGCACCTGGCCCTGATGGCTTCAATGGGCTCTTCTTTAAGAAGTGTTGGCCCATCATCTGCAAGGAATTCTACTCTCTTGCACATGATTTCTATGATGGAAAGGCCAAGCTTGAGAATATTAATGGATCCTACATCACACTAATCCCTAAAAAATTGTCTCCTGAAGCTATGGGAGACTATAGGCCTATTTCTTTGACTGGAATGGGGATTAAGTTTCTGTCTAAGATTGCTGCTAATAGGTTTCAGGAGCTAATCATGGATTTTATTCACAAGAATCAATATGGGTTTATTAAATCCAGGACCATCCAGGACTGCATTGGCTTGACTCTGGAGTATTTCCATCAGTGCCATCAGTCCAAAAGGCCCATCTTAATTTTCAAATTGGACTTTGAGAAGGCTTTTGATTCTATTGATTATTCTGCTATCATTGAAATAATGAAACATAAGAGTTTTAATAGCAAATGGATCAATTGGATTAAGGAGTTATTGTCCACTGGAACATCTTCTGTGCTTCTTAATGGGGTGCCTGGCAAACAATTTTTGTGTAAGAAGGGGGTTAGGCAGGGTGATTCTATATCTCCTCTGCTCTTTGTGCTTGGTACTGACCTTCTGCAGTCTATGGTCAATGATATGCATCTCAAGGGAGAGCTACAACTACCCATTCCATGCCATGATAGAGATTACCCAATTGTTCAATATGCTGATGACACACTTATTATTGTACCTGCTGATGAACATCAGTTGTTAGCCTTCAAGAGAATGCTCTTGGTGTTCTCTCAGTCCACTGGTTTGGATGTTAATTACCACACATCTTCAATGGTGCCCATTAATGTTAGTCAGGAGGAAACAGACAGGCTTGCTTCCATCTTTGGTTGTCAGGTGGGGAAAATGCCTTTCACTTACTTGGGTCTTCCTATTGGTAGTACAAGGCCAAGAATTAATGATCGCATGCCATTGGTGGATTGTATGGAGAGGAGAATGACTGCTAGTTCATCTTTCCTTGCTCAAGGAGGAAGACTTCGGTACTTGAATTCTGCTTTATCTTCATTGCCAATCTTCTTTCTATGCAGTTTCTTCATTCCTCCTGGCATATTGAAGCAACTTCAAAGAATTCAGAGGTAGTGTCTTTGGAGGAAAAACAAGCAAGCTCCTGCTCCCTCCCTTGTAGCCTGGTAGTTAATCTACATGCCAAAAAATAAAGGTGGTTTGGGCATCCTAAATCTTGGTATTCAGAATATTGCACTACTATTGAAGCATGTCAGCAAATTTTTTAACAAGGCAGACATTCCTTGGGTCCAGCTTATATGGGATTCGTATTATCATGGCCTTGTCCCTCAAGGAACTGCCTCTTGTGGTTCTTTCTGGTGGAAAGACATTCTTAAGCTCTTTGATCAATTTAGAGAGGTTTCTTGGGTGGAGGTTCATCAAGGGGATTCATCTCTGTTTTGGTTGGACAAATGGAAGCTTGGGGACTCACCACTGCCTTTGCAAAACAGATTCCCAAGGATATTTTCATATTCCAAGGACAAACTTGTTTCTATGAAAGATGTCCTTGAATGTCAGAACCTCTTACCTTGGTTTAACCTACCTCTCTCTGAGCAAGCTTTCCAGGAACTCCAGTCATTACAATCATTGCTTCAGTCTCATGACAGGCAGAATGGATTGAAGGATGTTTGGTACTGGCATGGCACTCACAAACCTTACATCCCCAAGACATTTTATACCTTCATGCATTCCAATCTTACCTTTAATCCTTTGCTTAAATGGGTCTGGGCAAGTTGTTGTACCATGAAAATAAAGGTATTTGCTTGGATGCTCATTATGGATAGATTAAACACCAAGGATATGGTGGAAAGGAGGCATTGGCATATTGATGATGGGATCAACTGTGTGTTGTGTCCTACACAGTCCAGGGAAGATAGGAATCATCTGTTCTTTAACTGCAATTTCAGCCAGAGGGTTTGGAATTATCTGCAGATTGATTGGTCCATTGGAAATGGCATGGGAGAAATTGTCGTGAATGCTAGAAGAGATTTCTCCAAGCCTTTTTTTGCTGAGGTGGTCTTCACTGCTTGCTGGAATATTTGGTTGATTCGAAATGATAAAGTATTCAGACATGAGAGACCTAACTTTAACCATTGGAGAGGGGCTTTCATTCATGACATGTCTCTCCTCTCACATAGAATTAAGTCTAGGTTCAAGGAGGAACTTGTTAGATGGGTGACCTTTCTACCCCCTTGAGTTTTCCTTAGATTTCTGTTAGGTAAGCTTGTTTTCTTTTTTATGGGTTACTTTTGGTAACCTTTGTAAATACCGTATAAGCTTAATGAATAAATTGCAATGGCCGTGGGGGTTTTCCCTACAGTAACCAGTCAAAAAAAATTATAAGTTGGGGTTTAGGCTTCAGTCACTCCCGCAACCCATCATCTGCAGACTAATTCCACAATGCCTTCCCCTAGGCCCAAAGATGGTGAAGTGTCATGTATTCGATGTTCATATGACACCAGTAGAGGAAGAACAACACAACATATCATCAAAACATTGAACGCTGATCAACTTCACATGATTACTAATAACAAGACTTCTCCCATGTCCTCAAGAACAAATAGAACTACTCACAAATCATAATTGTGTTCACGATGAGAGGATATAAATATGTGTTTAACAATCTGAACATATAGATCTTCCACCAAGTAAACTAACTAGCATCAGCTACAAGATGTAATCAACACTACTAGCACCCCCAGGTACCAATCTGAGGTTGGATACAAAGATTGAGCACAAAAGATTAACTAGGGTTTCGAGATGAGATGGTGCTGGTGAAGATGTTGATGAAGATGGGGCCTCCCATGATGAGAGGAGCGTTAGTGATGACAATGGCTTCGATTTCCCCCTCCCGGAGGAAAGTATCCCCGACGGAATCGCTCTGCCGGAGAGCAAAAGTGCTCCGCCTCTGGTTCCGCCTTGAGACGGCGGCGAATGGTCCCAAAAGTCTTCTCTTATTTTTTAGGGTAAATGGCTTCATATGGAGAAGATCATCAGCAGTGGGCCTCTATGGGCCCCACAAGCCACTAGGGCACGCCCAAGGGGGTAGGGCACCCACCTGGCTTGTGGGCCCACCGAGGGTCCTCTCCGGTACTTCTTTCTTCCAGTATTTTTTATATATTCCAAAATAAATCTCCATAAATTTTCACGTCATTTGGAGCTCCGGAGAATTGCTATCTCTATTGTAGCATTTTCAGGACAGAATTCCAGCTGCCGCCAATCTCCCTCTTTTGATGTATCTTGCATTTTAAGAGAGAAAAGGAATTAGGATTGCATCATAATATGGAATATAACTTCAAAACAACATAAATAATAGTAGGAGAAAATGGTGCAAAATGGACGTATCAACGCCCCCAAGCTTAGACTCCGCTTGTCATCAAGTGAATGCCGAACTCAATAAACAAGACCATAAGTTTAAAGAGGGAGGTGTCGATAAAAGAAAATATGGACATAGTAGCATCATTCTTATAAACATCATTGTAACATCCATTATTATTCATAAAACTTCTCATGATCAAGTAATGATCTATCTACAAGTCAAGGTATAAACAATAAAGTCTCTTGAAGACTAACAAACTATGTTCTCAGTCATTCAAGCAATTACAATTCATCATACTTTCCGGAAGAGTCTATGTAAGAGCTTTGATTTAGCAAACTTCACATGCTCAACTATCATATAATCTTCTAATGATTGCTGGTACTCAAAGCATATTTGTAGAGCAAACCGTTTCCATTGAACACAAAGGAATATGGCGGTTTAATATGCACTACAAAAAAAGACACATCTACTTCCATGACGATAATTGTGACAAAAACACGTATCATCATAGATGTGGTGTGCTCCTACTTCTACGACAAAAAAATTATGAAAGAAAATGGACTTTTCATCTTGGGCGGGCCGAAGGCGCACCAGCATGACATTCTTTGGGCTGGCCATGACGTAAAAAATCCTGGTAGAAGTGAGGCCGAGAATTTTTTGGGGATTTCCTGGTATATGGTTGGCAATTGGTAGGTGGTCGTGCCTGAGCGATGGAGTGTGGTTTGCACATTTCTCTCATACGCGCGCGTGTGCGAGACCTTCGCTAACTGAACCCGAGCGAACCATTCGATTACTAAACCCGATCGATCTATCCCTCACCTTACTGAATCCGAGCGATCGATCCCTCGCACTACGTACTGAACCCGAGCGATCCATCCCTCGCACTACGTACTGAACCCGAGCGATCCCTCGCACTACTACTGAATCCGAGCAATCGATCCCTCACACTACGTACTGAACCCGAGCGATCCATCCCTCGCACTACGTACTGAACCCGAGCGATCCCTTGCACTACTACTGAATCCGAGTGATCCCTTCGCAGCTTACTGAACCCTATCGATGCGAGCAAGACTCGTGCGCGTACGTAGTTTGCTGGCCCGATCGATCGATGCGTTGCATCAAGCCCTCGTGCAAGACGTGAGTTGACCAAGCCAGTTGGTGGCCTCTCGATGAATAGTCATCATTGATGCCACGCACGCGATGCGTAGATCGAGTCGAGACCAGCAACCAGTTGCATCGATCAAACCCCTTGCACAAGACATGTTGACCTAGCCGGTTGGTTGGCTATGGATGAACAGTCACCGTTGCTGTCGCGTGCATACGCCCCACAACAACCGGTTGGGGTTGGATGAACAGGACCCCATGGTTGTAGGAGGTTGGTGCTGGATGAATAGGACCCAGAGGAGGTTGTGCCGCGGTACGCCACACCCTAGCTATTTGGGTGTAGATGAACAAGACCCCGTGGTAATAGGCAGTTGGCGCTGGATGAACAGGACCAAGAGGAGGCCGTTTTGCGGTACGATATACCCCAACCGGTTGGAGGTGGATGAGCAGGACCCCATTGTAGTAGGTTGTTGGCGGTGGATGAACAGTAGCCCGTGAAGGCCGTAGGAAGTTGACGATGGATGAACAGTACCCCCGTGGAGGCCGTTTTGCGATACACCACACCCCTCCAGTGAATAGGACTCCCATTTCGGCCGTAGGTGGTTGAACAGAACCCCGTTTCATCCATCTTTGCGGTATGTAAGACCCCCAACCGGTGAACAGGATTCTGTATCGGCCGTCCAACCCCAGCCTGTTGGCGCTAGTTGAACATGACCCCGTTGCTGCGTACAACCATCCGTATATACGCTAGTACGACTGACCGTATATACGTGAGTCCGGCCGACCGCTACAAGAATACTTGGCCCGTATTTTTGCAACATGGTTGTACGTACGAGTACACGATTTACACGGGAATGCTTGACCTGCTATGTCGGGGGCCAAATATCCTAGTATGACACGAGCCACTCCTTACTCGGCCATAGTTCATCGTTGCAGAGAGACCGAACAGTATTTACGTACACGTTTGTGATAACCCACAAGTATAGGGGATCGTTTGTAGCCTTTTTCGATAAGTAAGAGTGTCAAACCCAACGAGGAGCTAAAGGTAGAATTAATATTCCCTCAAGTTCTATCGACCACTGATACAACTCTACGCACACCAACATTTGCTTTACCTAGAAACAAGTAAAAAAACTAGAAGTACTTTGTAGGTGTAGTAGGATAAGTTTGCAAGATAATAAAGACGTGAAAATAAAAATTAGGTGCTGTTTTAATAAAAGTACAATTAAGTTAGTATAGCGAGTGTGGAAAAGTGGTGGCAGGATTTGCGGAATTGTCCCTAAGCAATTGGCTAAGTTACTAGACCAATGGCAAGTTTTTATGTCGGAGAGGCCACTTCTAGCATGTCATCCCTTACTTTGAATTCTATGCACTTATTATTGGAATTATTAGCAAGCATCTGCAACTACTAAAGTTCATTAAGGTAAAACCTAACCATAGCATTAAGATATATTGGCCCCCCTTCAATCCCGTATGAATCAATTTCTACGGTAGGAAGAAGCTTCTGTCACTCTTGCCCTCCAATGCATAGTCCTATCAACATACAACTAACCCTATGGTGTGATCCACGTGCGCACTAATATGATGGGCACCAAAGGATAGCAACATAACCACAAGCAATTTAAACCAATCATAGCAATTCACCGATTACCCATAGGACAACAAAAATCTACTCAAACATCATAGGATGGCAACACATCATTGGAAAATAATATGAAGCATAAAGCACCATGTTCAAGTAGGGGGTACAGCGGGTTGCGGGAGAGAGGACCTCCGAAAATAGATGAGGGAAGGTGATGGAGGTGTGGATTGTAACACCCCCATGTATTATGCTACAGTGATCCTTCATGATTATGCTAAGTCACTTTGCTTTGCTATGCTTGATCACTATGGATTCATATCTCATTTCAAATTCCACCACTGAAATCAATTCAAATTGCAAGTGAAATTTAAAGTTTCACAAACATGGTTGCAAAATAGTCCATCATTTAGCAAATATTCCATAACAATTATTTGTTAAGGAAAACAACATCACTTATTTGCTTAAATGGGCTATAGCAATTAAAACAGTGCCAAATCAGCATTTTTAAATGCTTTTTCATTTATGCAAAATTCAAATCAACTCAAACTTCTCCCAAACTTTTTGTGCCAGTGCCAAATATTGCATTTAAATGGCCAAGTTCCATATTTTGCAAAAGTCATTTGATGGCTTAATTAAATGCAAAACTATTTCTGAAAAAGGAAAAGTAGAATAACAGAAAGGAAAAAGAGAAAACATACTGTGTACTGGGCCTAAGTGCACAGTGCACCGGCCCAGCCCACCTCTCTCTCTCCTTCAACCTCCCGCCCCTCTCTCCCTGCGTGTCGCCGCACGCGCGCCCCGGGCAGGCCAGGCGCACGCGTCGGTCGTCCGCCGAGGCTGCCAGTGCCCTGGGTGGATAAGGCCTCCACCGCGGCCTCCCGTGGCAACCCTATCCAGTTCCCCCCTCGCTCCCTCTCTCGATCTGGACGAGCCCCCGAGCGCTGCCATGGCTGCACTATCATCGTTAGCGTAGCCGCCGGCCTCCCCGCTCCTCGCCAGCGTGTTCCCGCACACCGCCGTCGTCCGCTACGTCGCCTTCATCCATGACCTCGAGTCGAGGAGCCCCACATCGCCGGATCTCCTTCGTCTTCTTCCTCTGCACCCGCCAGCGTTCGTCGTTAACCACAGCCGCCTCTGCTGCTCCCGTCTCTCACCGGGCCTACGTGTGCCCCCACGGTGAGCCTCCGCTCCTTTCCCCTCTCTTTTCTTTGTGAATCCGTGCCCGTAGCCCCGCTCGCCGTAGAAGCCAAAGCTCGCCGCCGTTGCCCTGCTCCGCCGCCGCGGCCATCGCTGTCGCAGCCCTTGCCTGAGCACGGCAACGTGCTCCTGGTGCTCCCAGGAGCCCAGCGAGCCCTACCGCGCGTCTTGTCGAGCCCTGTAGCCATAGGTCCGACCTCGCCCGAGCCCCGGCATCCGCCCCGCTCATAGCCGGCGATGCTACGGTCCAGCTCCGGGCCTGCAACCGCCGCCATTCGATGCACCGTCGAGTGGCCGTTCGAACGCAACCGGCCCCGTGCCAAATGAACGCCTGTAGCGGCTTTCCGGTGAGGTCCCAAGCCACTCCACCACGGATTTGGTCGCCAGAGCTAGCTCCGGCGCCGCCGCCGCCGTGGCTGGCCCTGGGGCCCACCCTGGGTCACTGCAGGTGGGCCCCGTGGGCCCCGTTGACTGTGTTGACCAAGTAAACTTGCTGACTGGGCAGCCCCCAGTCGCTGACAAGTAGGCCCCACGCGCTAATTAACTGTTTTTTTTCTAAATAAACTTAGTCTGTTAATTAATATGACACTGACATATGGGTCCCACTAGCTAATTAACTTAATTAGTTAAAATTAAGCCTCTGTTAAAGTGCTCTGTCACTGACATGTAGGCCCCCTGGTCATTTTGACCAGCCAACTGTTGACTGTTGACTGCTGACTCAGCAGTCAACTGGGCCCCACTGTCAGCCTCTATGTGCACAGTTGGGTGCACTCCACTGGGTGCACCTAGCAAATTCCCATTTATTTTCGAATTTGGATTAATTCTAGAAAATCCAGAAAATCATTTAAACTTTGAAAAATCATATAAAATAATCCGTAACTCGGATAAAAATAATTTATATATGAAAAATGATCAGGTAAATATAACGAATCCGAATATGCCCTCCACATACCAGTCACATGCCTATAAAATACCGAACGTTGAACATTTGCTACCGAAACCGCTAAGTGAATAGTGTTCGGAGCTGGGAAAATATTCCCGAATATTTTCCCGCTCTGAGTAAAATACTTAGTACTGCGTTAGAACACCCCTAGCATAGCATACTGCCATGTCTTGCATCTGTGTTGCATTTATTTACCGTGTATTTATTTGTTTCTCACCCCCTCTTCTTCTCCGATAGACCCTATGACAGCTGACGATGCCCCTGTGATCGACTACTTCGTTGAGGATTCGATTTCATCTGCCAAGCATCCAGGCAAGCAAAACCCCCTTGATCATTCCTATATCGCCCGTTCTTTCTCTCCCATGCTTGCATTAGATTTTGCTACTTTATTCGTTAGCTCCTATTCTGATGCATAGCCTAATTTTGTAACCCGTTGATTGATACTTTATCTATTGCCCTATATGCTTAGTATAGGCTGGTTAGTGATCCATTAGAGGCCCCACATCCTTGTCCTTGTTGCCATGCTTTACTACCGGCGACTCGATCAGTGTGATCGATGTACGGAGACCGAACACACCACCAGCACCCCCCTTAGTTGTACGACTCTGCAGAGCTACTATCGAGTGCCGAGGGTGATTCCTCGTATCTCACTTTTGATGATATCTTTGTAGTGTAGCACATCGAGTGTAGTTTACAGAGGGTGATTCCTTGCTCACCACTCCCGATAATGACTCTGTCGTGCAGCACCTCAAGCGTGAACCCATCGAGGGTGATTCCTCCAAGTTCACCTTGACGGTTACATCGAGTAGGAATCCATCGAGGGTGATTCCTCGGATTCCCCGTTGATGTTTTGGACACACGGATACTTTGACCTTCACCTCAGTCCCTTGTTGAAGTCGGGTCGACCCCGAGGGGTACCCGCGAGAGTTGTGAAGTCGGGTTGACCGTGAGGGAACCCGCGAGATAATTACGTGGCACAGCCGGGCAGGCAGACCGCCCTAGAGAGGGATGGGCCTGACCCTTTCCGTAAGTCCGCGAGACGGGGCGACATGATCACTGGTCGTCACCGCGAGCTCCCAACACACTAATGGGTTTGGATATGTGATCTGAGTAGGCCTCTGGCCTTTTCGCACTGACCACCACGCGGGAATAAAAGTGGGCACTCGGCGTCGTATGATTCTTCCAAAAGCTCTTAGACGTCAGCAATTGAGTGGCGCGCGCCGGGTTGGACGGTAACCGCCTGAGCTTGTATTAAGGGGGTGGGTCTACTCCCGGCCGCGTTCGCAATGCACAGGAGTGCAAAGGACGATTGGCCCATGACCCCTTCACACTTAGGATTTAGACCGGCGTGCTGGCCTCTCTATTGAGCCCACAGCCGAGGCCGGGCATGACCCGGAAAAGTGTGTCCGGCCAGAGTTAATCAAGCATGTTGGGTAAGTTGGTGCACCCCTACAGGGAAGTTATCTATTCGAATAGCTGTGTCCACGGTAACAGGACGCTCGGAGTTGTATCCCGATCTACTACAACTAGAACTGGATACTTGTGGTGCTTAATAATATGTTGGCTCCGGGATCGCTTTCTCGCAGGGAGTCGAGGAAGGATCTCTGGGCGTTGCTACTACTTACTTATTACTTTATAATATGCTAATCTGCACTCTTCTAATGCTGCAAGATGCTAGTCTTCGATAGGCTAGGCCTTTTTCCCTCTACTCTGGTATTCTGCAGTTTAGTCCACAGATACAGCCCCTTCCCTTTGATACCGATGCATACTTAGCATAGGTCTGATGTAAGTCTTGCGAGTACTTTGGATGAGTACTCACGGTTGCTTTGCTACCTTTTCCCCCCTTACCCGATTGCTACGATCAGATGACGGAGTCCCGGAGACAGCTGATCCGGCCGATGACTACTACTACCCCGACGGAGCCTACTACTACGTGGAGACCGACGACCAGGAGTAGTTCGGAGGCTCCCAGGCAGGAGGCCTGCGCCTTTTTTATCTAGATGTCGTTGTTTTGCTCAGTCTTCTTAAGGCAACCTTTGTCTAATTATGTCTGTACTCAGATACTGATGCTTTCGCTGACTCTTGTGTATTCGAGCTTATGTATTCAAGCCCTCGAGGCCCCTGGCTTGTAATATAAAGCTTGTATTATTTTATTTTGTGTCTAGAGTTGTGCTGTGATATTTTCTCGTGAGTCTCTGGGCTTGATCGTGCGCATTTGCGTGTATGATTAGTGCACGATTGAGTCGGGGGCGTCACAAGTTGGTATCAGAGCCGACTGCCTGTAGGAAGCCCCTTTCCAACTCCTTTGCTGAAGTTGAGTCTAGTCTTTGAAAAACTATTTTACTAACATTGTTGTGTGGCTTACGGGCCCACATCGCAAATGGATGGGATTAGGATCTTTTATTCCTCTCCTTTACTCTAGGATTCTAATCTCTCTTCTATTCGGGTTAAAGATTTTACTAACTCTAACATTAGGTTCTCGTGATCACATCAACTCGGAGAGCTGGATTATCTGCAACTATTACTTTGAATGTATGATGTACGATTAACACACTGTCATTTGACATCATTGAACTCCTTGTTTCAGATGCGTCCCGCAACGCAGCTCGTATGCCAGACTATGGCTGTTGATGCGACTGGATTCCCTGCTATTCTGGTCGACCTCTTGACCAGGCTGGGATATCGCTGGTACCCCGAGTACACTATTTACGAGGACTACCATGAGTTCAACGAGGCAACAATTCAGAACAAGTATCCGCTTCCCCGGATCAATGATCTGTACGATCAACTTGCTGGTTCCTCTGTATTCTCTAAATTCGATCTGAGGTTGGGTTACCACCAGATCCGAGTTCGTGAAGAGCATATTCCCAAGACTGCTTTCGTTACTCGTTATGGTTCATACAAGTACACCGTCATGTCCTTTGGGTTAACCAATGCTCCAGCTATGTTCTTCTGATTGATGAATTATATCTTCATGGATTACCTCGACAAGTTCGTCATGGTTTATCTGGATGATATCCTGGTATATTCCAAGAATAAAGAAGAACATGCTGAACATCTTCATCCTGTACTGGAAAAGCTTCGAGAGCATCAGCTATATGCCAAATATTCCAAGTGTGAATTCTGGTTATCCGAAGTGACCTATCTTGGTCATGTCATTTACAAGGATGGTATTGCTGTCAACCCAGAACGAGTTCAAGCTATTCTTGACTGGACTCCCCCGAAGAATGTCAACCAAGTGAGAAGTTTTCTCGGACTCGCCAGCTATTGCCGCCGTTTTGTCGAGAACTTCTCCAAGATTGCCAAGCCTTTGACTAATTTACTTCACAAGGGCATTAAGTTTGAGTGGACAGAAAAATGTCAGGAAACTTTCCAGACACACAAAGACAAGTTGACATCTGCCCCAGTGCTTGCTCCTCCAGATTCTCGCAAGGACTTCGTGATTTATTGTGATGCATCCCGTCAAGAATTAGGCTGTGTCCTAATGCAAGAGCACAAAGTGATTGCTTATGGCTCTCGACAGTTGCGTCCTCATGAAGAGAACTACCCAGTTCATGATCTCAAACTCGCTGCAGTTATATATGCACTGAAGTTGTGGCGACATTACCTTCTCGGTAATCGTTGCGAGATCTACACTGACCATCAAAGTCTGAAGTATCTGTTTACTCAGCCGGATCTGAATCTCCATCAACAAAGATGGATGGAAACAATTACAGACTATGACTGCGGTATTTCATATACCTCTGGCAAGGCTAATGTAATGGCTGATGCTTTGAGTCGCAAGTCTTATTGCAACAATCTCATGGTTCAGCGAGCTCAACCCCTTCTTCATGAAGAACTTCGCAAGTTGAACCTCCACATTGTTCCATAGGGTTTTCTCAATACCCTTGTTTTGGAACCTACTCTCGAGAAAGTTATTAAGTCTGTGCAAGCAAAAGACACTGAAGTTGATCAGATGAAAAGTGATCTTGCCTCTGATAAAGACAAAGATTTCTCGCTTGATAAAGACGGAGCTTTATTCTTCAAAGATCACCTTGTGGTACCCCAGTTTGACGATATGACAGGGAAAGTTATGAAAGAAGCACATGACACACCTCTGTCTATTCATCCGGGTAGTACCAAGATGTACCAAGACATTCGTCAAAGATACTGGTGGTCTAATATGAAGCAAGACATTGCTCGATACATTGCTGAATGTGACATTTGCCGTCACGTCCAAGCAGAACACCAAAAACCTGTTGGACTTCTGCAACCGCTTCCTGTTCCTGAATGGAAATGGGATAAGGTACAAATGAATCTCATCACTTGCCTTCCCAAATCACAAAAGAGTCATGATGCTATTCTTGTCGTCGTTGACCAATTCTCCAAAGTTGCACATTTTCTGCCAGTCAAGGAGACGATCACTGCTAGTCAGTTAGCAGACTTGTATATCTCCAGAATTGTGACACTCCACGGTATTCCGAAGGAGATAAGTTCAGACCATGGCAGCCTCTTCACCTCAAAGTTCTGGGAAAGTTTCCAAGAAGCTATGGGAACTCATATAACCTGGAGCACAGCTTATCACCCCCAGTCCCAAGGTCAAGTTGAACGAGTTAACCAAGTGCTTGAAGATCTGCTATGTGCTTGTGTCATCTCATTTGGCAAGAAGTGGGAAGAATCTCTCCCATATGCTAAATTCACATACAACAACAGCGATCAAGCTAGCTTGAAGATCGCACCCTTCGAGGTGTTATATGGACGTAAGTGCCGAACCCCTCTGAATTGGTCAGAAACTGGGGAACGGCCGCTCATCGGTCCGGATACTATCCAACAAGCTGAAGAGCAAGTCCGTATTGTCCGGGATAATCTCAAGGCGGCCCAGTCCCGCCAGAAGAGCAACTATGATCGTAAACATTGGGGATCGATCTATCATCCTGGTGAACAAGCTTATCTGGGTGTCACTCCTATGAAGGGCAGTCATCGCTTTGGAATCAAGGACAAGTTAGCTCCTCGCTACATTGGACCCTTCTGTACTCTCGCCAGACATGGATATGTGGCTTACAAATTGGAATTGCCACCATAGTTTTCTCACATCCATGATGTCTTCCATGTGTCGCAACTTCGTCGTTGCTTCAAGGATCCACACCGTGTTGTGGATCATGAAATGCTTGAATTACAAGATGATCTCTCTTATAAAGAGCATCCGATCCGCATTCTTGATCAAGCTGAACGTCAAAACCGCCAGAAGGTAATCAAGTTCCTTAAAGTGCAGTGGTCGTATCATACTGAAGATGAAGCCACTTGGGAACGTGAGGTTCACCTTCGTGAAGAATACCCCGATCTTTTCCCTTCTACCTCTTAATTCTCGGGACGAGAATTTCTTTTAGAGGAGGAGAGTTGTAACACCCCCATGTATTATGCTACAGTGATCCTTCATGATTATGCTAAGTCACTTTGCTTTGCTATGCTTGATCACTATGGATTCATATCTCATTTCAAATTCCACCACTGAAATCAATTCAAATTGCAAGTGAAATTTAAAGTTTCACAAACATGGTTGCAAAATAGTCCATCATTTAGCAAATATTCCATAACAATTATTTGTTAAGGAAAACAACATCTCTCATTTGCTTAAATGGGCTATAGCAATTAAAACAGTGCCAAATCAGCATTTTTAAATGCTTTTTCATGTATGCTAAATTCAAATCAACTCAAACTTCTCCCAAACTTTTTGTGGCAGTGCCAAATATTGCAATGCATTTAAATGGCCAAGTTCCATATTTTGCAAAAGTCATTTGATAGCTTAATTAAATGCAAAACTGTTTCTGAAAAAGGAAAAGCAGAATAACAGAAAGGAAAAAGAGAAAAACAGAAAGGAAAAAGAGAAAACATACTGTGTACTGGGCCTAAGTGCACAGTGCACCGGCCCAGCCCACCTCGCTCTCTCCTTCAACCTCCCGCCCCTCTCTCCCCTGCGTGTCACCGTGTGCGCGCCCCGGGCCGCTCGGCGCACACGCCGGCCGTCCGCCGATGCTGTCGGCGCCCTGGGTGGATAAGGCCTCCACTGCGGCCTCCCCTGGCAACCCTATCCATTTCCCCCTCGCTCGCTCTCTCGATCAGGATGAGCGCCCGAGCGCTGCCATGGCTGCACCGCCGTCGTTAGCGTAGCCGCCGGCCTCCTCGCTCCTCGCCAGCGTGTTCCCGCGCACCGCCGCCGTCCGCTACGTCGCCTGCATCCACAAACCCGAGTCGAGGAGCCCCACATCGCCGGATCTCCTTTGTCTTTTTCCTCTGCACCCACCGGCGTTCATCGTTAACCCCGGCCGCCTCTGCTGCTCCCGTCTCTCACCAGGCCTATGTGTGCCCCCACAGTGAGCCTCCGCTCCTTTCCCCTCTCTTTTCTTCATGAATCCGTGCCCATAGCCCTACTCGCCGTAGAAGCCGAAGCTCGCCGCCGTTGCCCTGCTCCGCCACCGCGGCCACCGCTGTCGCAGCCCTTGCCTGAGCATGGCAACGTGCTCCTGGTGCTCCCAGGAACCCAGCGAGCCCAGCCGCGCGTCCTGTCAAGCCCCGTAGCCACAGGTCTGACCTCGACCGAGCACTGGCGTCCGCCCCGCTCATCACTGGCGACACTACGGTCCAGCTCCGGCCCTGCCACCGCCGCCATTCGACGCACCGTCGAGTGGCCGTTCGAACGCAACCGGCCCCGCGCCAAATGAACGCCTGTAGCGTCTTTCCGGCGAGGTCCCGAGCCGCTCCGCCGCGGATTTGGTTGCCGGAGCTAGCTCCGGCGCCGCCGCCGACGTGGCTGGCCCTGGGGCCCACCCTGGGTCACTGCAGGTGGGTCCCGTGGTCCCCATTGACCGTGTTGACCAAGTCAACTTGCTGACTGGGTAGCCCCCAGTCGCTGACAAGTAGGCCCCACACGCTAATTAACTGTTTTTCTAAATAAACTTAATCTGTTAATTAATATGACACTGACATGTGGGTCCCACTAGCTAATTTACTTAATTAGTTAAAATTAACCCTCTGTTAAAGTGCTCTATCACTGACATGTGAGCCCCCTGGTCAGATTGACTAGTCAACTGTTGACTGTTGACTGCTGACACAGCAGTCAACTGGGCCCCACTGTCAGCCTCTACGTGCACAGCTGGGTGCACTGCACCGGGTGCACTGCACCGGGTGCACCTAGCAAATTCCCATTTATTTTCAAATTTGGATTAATTCCAGAAAATCCAGAAAATCATTTAAACTTTGAAAAATCATATAAAATAATCCGTAACTTGGATGAAAATAATTTATATATGAAAAATGATCATAAAAATATAACGAATCCGAATATGCCCTCCACATACCAGTCACGTGCCTATAACATACCGAACGTTGAACATTTGCTACCGAAACCGCTAAGTGAATAGTGTTCAGAGCTGGGGATATTTTCCCGCTTTGAGTAAAATACTTAGTACTGCATTAGAACACCCCTAGCATAGCATACTGCCATGTCTTGCATCTGTGTTGCATTTATTTCCGTGTATTTATTTGTTCCCCCCCTCTTCTTCTCCGGTAGACCCTGTGACCACTGACGATGCTCCTGTGATTGACTACATCATTGAGGATTCGATTTCATCTGCCAAGCATTCAGGCAAGCAAAACCCCCTTGATCATTCCTATATCGCCCGTTCTTTCTCTCCCATGCTTGCATTAGATTTTGCTACTGTATTCGTTAGCTCCTATTCTGATGCATAGCCTGATTTTGTAACCTGTTGATTGATACTTTATCTGTTGTCCTATATGCTTAGTATAGGCTGGTTAGTGATCCATCAGAGGCCCCACATCCTTGTCCTTGTTGCCATGCTTTACTACCGGTGTCTCGATCAGTGTGATCGATGTACGGAGACCGAACACGCCACCAGCACCCCCCTTAGTTGTACGACTCTGTAGAGCTACTATCGAGTGCCGAGGGTGATGCCTCGTATCTCACATCCGATGATATCTCTGTAGTGTAGCACATCGAGTGTGGTTTACAGAGGGTGATTCCTCACTCACCACTCCCGATGATGACTCTATCGTGCAGCACCTCAAGTGTGAACCCATCGAGGGTGATTCCTCCAAGTTCACCTTGACGGTTACATCGAGTAGGAATCCATCGAGGGTGATTCCTCGGATTCCCCCTTGATGTTTTGGACACATGGATACTTTGACCTTCACCTTAGTCCCTTGTTGAAGTCGGGTCGACCCCGAGGGGTACCCGTGAGAGTTGTGAAGTCGGGTTGGCCGTGAGGGTACCCGCGAGATAATTACGTGGCACGGCCGGGCAGGCAGACCGCCGTAGAGAGGGATGGGCCTGACCCTTGCAGTAAGTCCGTGAGATGGGCTTGCAGAGAAGTTATCAATTCGAATAGCCATGTCCATGGTAACAGGACGCTCGGAGTTATATCCCGATCTACTACAACTAGAACTGGATACTTGTGAAGCTTAATAATATGTTGGCTCCGGGATCGCTTTCTCGCAGGGAGTCGAGGAAGGATCTCTGGGCATTGCTACTACTTACTTATTACTTTATAATATGCTAATCTGCACTCTTCTAATGCTGCAAGATGCTAATCTTCGATAGGCTTGGCCTTTTTCCCTCTACTCTGGCATTCTGCAGTTTAGTCCACAGATACAACCCCTTCCCTTTGATACCGATGCATACTTAGCATAGGTCTGATGTAAGTATTGTGAGTACTTTGGATGAGTACCCACGGTTGCTTTGCTACCTTTTCCCCCCTTACCCGATTGCTGCGATCAGATGACAGAGTCCCGGAGACAGCTGATCCCGCCGATGACTACTACTACCCCGACGGAGCCTACTACTACGTGGAGACCGACGACCAGGAGTAGTTCGGAGGCTCCCAGGCAGGAGGCCTGCGCCTTTTCGATCTAGATGTCGTTGTTTTGCTCAGCCTTCTTAAGGCAACCTTTGTCTAGTTTTGTCTGTACTCAGATACTGATGCTTCCGCTAACTCTTGTGTATTCGAGCCCTTGAGGCCCCTGGCTTGTAATATAAAGCTTGTATTATTTTATTTTGAGTCTAGTGTTGTGATGTGATATTTTCCCATGAGTCTCTGGGCTTGATCATGCGTATTTGCGTGTATGATTAGTGCACGATTGAGTCGGGGGCGTCACATTGATGAAGATGATGGAGTTGTTGGAGTAGATCACCGTCACACGATGTTTCCCCCGGTGGCGTTACGGCGCCACCGGGAGAGAGGGGGAGAGAGCCCCCCTCCTTCTTCTTCTTCCTTGGCCTCCCCCATAGATGGGAGGAGGGTTTACCCTCTGGTCCTTGGCTGCCATGGCTCCAGGAGGGCAGGAGCCCCTCCGAGATTGGATCTCTGTCTCTGTTCTCTTCTGTTTTGCGTTCCTGTTTTCTAGCTCTTCACCATTTCTTATATTCTCGGAGATTCGTTACTCCGATTGGTCTGAAATTTTGAGGGGATTTTTATCCAGAAATTATCTTTCTTGCGGCGAAAGAAGGGCCCCAACCGACATTTGAGGGTGTCACAAGGCAACATGGAGCAGCCACCCCCCTGGTCGCGCCCTGTTGCCTTGTGGCCACATCAGGCACCGTCTTGTGTTGATTATTCTTCTAAAAAATCACATATATTCCTAAATAAATCTCCGTAAAATTTTATTGCGTTTGGACTTCATTTGATATGGATTTTCTGCGAAACAAAAAACATGCAAAAAACAGGAACTGGCACTGGGCACTGGATCAGTATGTTAGTCCCAAAATAATATAAAATGTTGCCAAAAGTATATGAAAGTTGTATAATATTGGCATGAAATAATCAAAAATTATAGATACGACGAAGACGTATTAGTTTGCGACCAGACATATAACACTATGTACTCTTTGACCTGGTGGGTCCTAGCTATCAGGGGGAGGAATCATTTTTTTGCGTGTAATAAGGAGGCACTTCCTTGCATGCGACTATCTAGCTGGTGGGTCCCAGTCGTTAGGGGGAGGAATCATTTTTTGCGCATAATAAGGATGCACTTCCTTGCGTGCGACCATATAGCTGGTGGGTCCCAACTATCAAGGGGAGGAATCATTTTTTTGGCGTAATAAGGAGGCACTTCCTTGCGTGCGGCCCTAGACCTCGTGGGTCCCTACTGTCAGCTGATGAGTGATATTTTTACACTCATCTACCCTTGTTTGAACCGAGATATTTCAATTAAATAGAGATATTCGCTCCCATATTGCCACTAATGACTAATGAATGCAAAGGATTCCACAAATCCTCTCTTTGATGTGTTTCCACAGGAAATGGGCTAAATATGGACGAAATGAAGTGAGAACATGGAAAGGAGTGAAGGAGGAGATAGGAGAAATCAGGAGGAGGTGCATCATAAGCCACAGAGCAAAAGACGGTGTTTTATACGACCGCGACCTCTAGTATGAGCGGTCGTATGGCATGGAAACCAAGGGATCTCATCCACCTGAACAACTTTTATAAAGGGGGTGAGGTCAAAATGTCAACAGAACATCCACGAGACAAGCCAGAACAGAGTTATCTTCATTCCTCTTCATCAACCCTAGCTGCCACCATTTCCATCTCCATAGCCGCCATCACCACCATAGTTCATCCTCCATTAGATCACACTTGTAATCGTGCATCGCACACAACATCCATTGTAAGACATATTGTCAATCAATCAATTACCATGATGTGTTCATCAATGTGTTCTTCGTGTGATCTTATCTTCATGTGTGAGTAGTTTGCTAAGGTATGGGTTGAGGCAAGAGCCTTTCAACCCTCAGTATTTGTTGTGGGGGTCAATGGAAGTGCTTTGAATTAATGTCCCGTATGTGTGGAATAAAATTGTTTCGTAGATTACTCTTGTCTTGTCTGCGTTCCTCATCCCTGCAGGTACCCAGGATCATGGAGAGTGAGCCACGGAGAGGCTAAGAGCAGAGAGACCATGAAGTGTTATTCTGAACACCAGTAACAGAAGGGTTTAGTACGGTAACATGGATCCTATCTCTGGGGATTCAAGAGGTGTAGTCATTAAACGCCCAAAGCTCTTGTCTGATTATTATAATCTTAAATATTGAGGCAACCCCGCGAGACGGATAGGGCCTTCGGTTGGACAACTGATTCTTGATGCAGGACGTGTGCCGGTCAAGATGTTATTTGGACACACCCCCCACTTCGGTTCATAGAAAGCACATCTCGATGGGTGACTTCCAGCGCACAAATTAAGATCATATCTAGTCCCAACACAAATACATGGTTGTAAGCATTAAGACCTCATACCCGTACATATTTTTATTATTAGTGTTCAACTCAAGGTTGTTGATTTCGATCCGGTCAAAAGCTAGAATTGTTTCTTTAACAAAAGCTTGCTAGAGACCCTAGCTTCAAGGGGAACTTCCTCTCATGGGTTTGATAACCTAGGGTCACCTCTGGGAAATAGGTGTGGGTACTTTCTGTTCCATTTCCGAATCACAAAAATGAAGTATCAAGACCTTTTTTTGGCCCCATTACCTGGGAGGCGTTGAGTGTTCCTAGTCTTTGTGTCTAGAGTTTTTGCTAAAGTTTTAGTTTCAGTTTTTGTTTTAGTTCAATTTCTTGTTTTATTTTTGTTGCAAGTCTTGTCAATTGAAAAAACCCAAAAAGATTACCATGGCTCGCAATCTTGGAAGTTTTGCTACTCCCATCAATAACTTTATGCGTGAACCCATAGCACAACCCGAGGTTGCAGCCGCTGAGTATGAGATTAAACCGAACTTAGTTTCCATGGTTCAAAAGGACCTATTTGGAGGCTTCTGAAGATGCCGGTATGCACTTGCATAATTTCATTAAATTGTGCAACATGACACGCATTAGAGATTATGACCCTGACGCTTTGAAGTTGCGTCTATTTCCTTTCTCTCTGAGAGGAAAAGCAAATAAATGGCTTCTGATAACCCACTAGTATAGGGGATCACGACAGTCTTCGAGGGTAGTATTTCAGCCAAATTTGTTGATTCGACACAAGGGGAGCCAAAGAATATTTATGAGCCTTAGCAGTTGAGTTGTCAATTCAACCACACCTGGGATATAATATCTCTACAGCAAAGTGTTTAGTAGCACAGTAGTTTGATAGTTTTGATAGTTTCAGTAGCAGTAGCAATAGCAACACGAACAGTAACAGAAGCAGTTTGTAGTGATTGTAACAACAGCAGTAGTAGTAACTTAGCAAAGATCAATACGAGAAAAGCGTAGACATTGGATTAGCAATGGATATTTGTGTTGGATGACATTCATCATATAACAGTCACAACCTAGAGCGATACACAATAAGAACCTACATGACATCTTTTGTCCTACCCTCCCGTGGCAGTGGGGTCCATAAGGAAACTAAGGGATATTAAGGCCTCCTTTTAATAGAGAGCTGGAACAAAGCATTAACACATGGTGAATACATGAACTCCTCAAATTACAGTCATCCCCGGAGAGTATCCCAAATATTGTCACTATGGGGTCTATGGATCAGAACAATAACAAGTGCATATAACTAGCAGATAGGATCAAGAACTCAAATATATTCATGAAACACATAGAGGGTTCAGATCTGAAATCATGGCACTCGGGCCCTAGTGACAAGCATTAAGCATAGCAAAGTCATAGCAACATCAATCTTAGAACATAGTGGATACTAGGGATCAAGCCCTAACAAATGGACTCGATTACATGACAAATCTCATCCAACTCCATCACCGTCCAGCAAGCCTACGGAGGAATTACTCACACCCGGTGGTGAGCATCATGAAATTGTTGATGGAGAAGGGTTGATGATGACGATGGCGATGAATTCCCCTCTTCGGAGCCCCGAACGGACTCCAGATCAGCCCTCCCGATGAAGAACAGGATGTGGCGGCGGCTCCGTATAGTAAAACATGATGAAACTTTCTCTCTGATTTTTCTCTCTGTGAGACGGTACTTACAGAGTTGGAGTTAGGTCAAACGGAGGCCTGTGGGGCCCACAAGCTCACAGGGCGCGCCGTGGGGGGTGGGCGCGCCCGCTGAGCTTGTGGCTCCTGGGTGGCCCCCCTCCAGTAGTTATCTTCGCCAATATTTTTTATATATTCTGGAAATATTCTCCGTAAAATTTTAGCTCAATTCGAGAACTTTTATTTCTGCACAAAAACAACACCATGGCAGTTTTGCCGAAAACAGCATCAGTCCGGGTTAGTTTCATTGAAATCATGCAAACTGAGTCCAAAACAAGAGCAAAAGTGTTTGGAAAAGTAGATACATTTGGGACATATCAACTCCCCCAAGTTTAACTCATTGCTTGTCCTCAAGCAATTCAGTTGACAAACTGAAAGTGATAAAGAAAAACTTTTACAAAATCTTTTGTTCTTGTTACTGTATATAAGCTTAACTAGTGATCAAGTTTTCAGCAACGATTATGAACTAACCATATGAATGATAACACTTAGGTCTCACATTGACTCATGACAATAACATAACCAACAAGCGAGCAATAATATGATATCTCGGATGCCAACAATTTGTCAAAACAATCATGATATAATATGATAACATGGTATCTCACTAGCCCTTTCTGAGACCGCAAAACATAAATGTAGAGCACCTCTGTGGTTCAAGTAGCGACTAAACATTGTAATTCAAGGTAGAAGAGATCCAGTCATGGTCACATCCAACATTAACTAGACACAATGCATAAAAATGGTAATAGCGCTCTCAGGGTTGGTGCTTTAAGTGAGAAGGTCATGACTCAACAATGAAAGTAAATAACATAAAAGTAAAAGTTAGGCCCTTCACAGAGGGAAGCAGAGATTTGCAGAGGTGCCAGAGCTCGAAGCTTAAAACAGAGATGAATACATTTTGAGAGGTGTGCTTTTCCTGTCAACGTCATGACAAAGGATTTCGATATCTTCCATGCTAAACACATTATAGGCGGTTCCCAAGCGAAAAGGTAAAGTTTACTCCCCCTCAACCAAACAAACACAAGCCATGGCTAGCCGAATTCACGGGTGCCCTCCAAACGATCAACTTTCCGGGGGAGTTTGTTTTATTATATTTTTCTTTATTTTTGAATTATAGGACTGGGCATCCCAATTAGCAGCCTCTCTCGTGCAATGACAAGTGAATAAACACCATCATGAGAGTAACCCACTTAGCATGGAAGATATCGACTGCCCCGTCACTCCATGAGCGGTACGGGCACACAAAACAGGTGTTTATTTGAATGATTAGAGGTGGCACATGCAAATTTACTTGGAACGACAGAGTAATACCGCATATAGGTAGATATGGTGGACTCATCTGGAACAACTTTGGGTTTAAGGATTTGGGTGCACAAGCAGTATTCCCGCTTAGTACAGGCGAAGGCTAGCAAATAGATTGAGAAGCGACCAACTTAAGGAGCGACAACTGTCATAATCATTCATTGTGAATAATTAACATTGGACACGAGCATGAGTAGGATATAAACACCCTGAACATTAATATCATGAAGGCTGCATTGGTTTTGATTCAACTACATGTGTGAACATGTGCCAAGTTAAGCCACTTGAATTATTCAGAGGAGGATACCATACTAACATACTACATCACAACCATTTTAATGCATGTTGACACACAAGATAAATCGTTATTCACTCCTAGCTATTTAAGCATGGCATGAGCAACTATAATCTCTAATTGTCATCACAAACATGTTTACTTATAATATGCTGAATCAAGATCGACTGAGTTAAACATATTTACAAAAACGGAAAACAAGAAGAGTTCATACCAGCTTTCCTTCACCGCAATCACTTCATCAAATCATCGTCATTATTGCCTTTCACTTGCACGACCGAATGATGTGAAAATAATAATAGTGCAAGTGTGCCGTGGACTAAGCTGGAATCTACAAACATTTTATTCAAAGGAGAAGACAAGGTAATAGTGGCTCTTCATTAAATCAACAAGAAAGCAAAGATGAGCCACTTAACAATTCTAGCATAGTCTTCTCCATATGACGACTCAACTAGAAGAAAAGGATTTCAGAGAAACACACTGAAATGTTTTTGGAGTTTTTAATTTTTCTGAAGAAAGCAAAATAACGAAGGAAAACGAAAAGCAAGAAAAAACTATTTACATGGAGGAACTCCCAACAAACAAAAGAAGAAACGATTTGGGTTTTATTTTACTACTACGAACTAACTAAAAAAGAAAGAAAAACCGAAAAGAAGCAAGAAATATTTTTGGGTTTTCGAAGTTTTTCAAACACACAAGAAGAAAGCGAAAATAAAACTAACATGGATATACAATGAAAAAGGATGAACATCAACAACTGGAATGAATGTGTGGTACATGAATGTAATGTCGGTGAGAAATACGTACTCCCCCAAGCTTAGGCTTTTGGCCTAACTTGGTCTATGGCCACGGCTGGCCTGGATAAAACTCGTGGAGGTAGTTTGGGTTATACTGGAGTGCAGTCGCTACAGCCTGGTGGGCTGCCTCATTACGGCGAGCAGTCTCCTCTGCCATCTCGTACGCCTTGGCCTCCTCCTCAAGTATAAAATATGTTTGTTTTTCCTAAAAGTTGAAGAAGGCAGGAGCAGGCAAAGTAATACGGATAATACGATGCTTATTTAAGATTAGAATGTATCGAAATGGTGAGGTGTTCCTTTCGAGAAACTGATGATGCTCCATAGCCTCATAATCAAGGTAGCTAGGTGGTAGCAGGGTATCATTTCCTTTTATGGGTATACCAAGATAAGTAGCTAAACGAGTAGCATAGATTCCACCAAAAAGATCACCATCAAGAGCATTATGATGTAAACGACGTGCAATGATAGCCCCCATATTAAAATTTCTAACCCTCATTACCGCAATTTTAAGAATGCTTAAGTCAGGTGCACACAGGGTACTAAGATCATGTTTGCCATTGATGCATCTACCTATGAACAGAGCAAAATAATGAATGGCAGGAAAATGAATGCTCCAAACTCTAGATTGTGTTATGCCTCTAATTTTCACCTCGAGTAATACTCATGAGAAAATCATTGCAATCAGATTTACAAGGTTCAAGGCAAGTTCCCCAAGAGGGAATTCTACAAGCATCACTAAATTCCTGAACGGTCATGCGAAAAGAATTTTCATACAAGTCAAACATAACATCATGAGAGGAATGGTGAGATACAAACTTGAATTTCCGCACAAAGGAATCAGTGAGATCATGGTATTGCGGACACTTATCTGACAAGAAGTCTGCGAGCTCAGCATTGTCCACGTACATATCAAATTCTTCCTTGAAACCGGCTCGTATCATGAAGGCATCGGATGGCCATTCACATGCTCTCCAAGGGCATCCCGCGGTGGTTCGAGGTCCGGCTCACGTATTGCAAGCCTCGGTGAGCTCTTGCTCGATGAACCCCCATGGAATACCTTCCTAAACATTTCCTTTTCTCTAAAAAAATTCTGAAATTTTTAGTCCCCAAAATAAAAGTGAACAAAACTCAACAAAATTGATAGCAACTACTCTCACAAGTATCTAGAGGCTATATCATGCATCAAAACTACTTTGGACCATACAAATTCAACATGCAAGCTCATATACATGGTCACCATAGCAGCAAAAATTTGCAAAACATAAAGCACTAGAACAAAAACTAATTGGCGCATTGGAGGAGTCACATACCAAGGAGTAATTCCTCAAAACAGTTTCGGAAATGGAGCTACGAGCAAGGAGATCGAAAATCGCATGAAAATGAGCAAGAACACGGGCTAGGAGGCAAGTTTGATTTTTTCAGGAGGTGGAAGAAGGTGCTGGACTGGTGCACTAAGTGAGGGGGCCCGTGTGGGACCCACAAGCTCACTAGGTGCGCCCAGGGGGTTGGCGCGCCCTGTGACCTTGTGGCTCACAGGTGCACCCCCCCTGGGGTGTGTTCAGTGCCAAAAATTCTTAAATAATGTAGAAAAAATCATACTAAATTTTCAGGTCATTCCGAGAACTTTTATTTTCGAGACATTTTTTATTGCACGGATAATTCAGAAAACAGGATAATCAAGGCATTCTACTTTATTGGACTTTTAAATAACAGAGAGTAAAGAGAAGGTACAGTAGGTTGTGCCTACTAATATTCATCGACCACATGCCCCTCAAAAAGAATCCATTAATAAGGTTGATCAAGTCTTATTAAAGAACTATTTTTGAGTAACATGAAATCGAATAACTGTCATATAGCCCTAGGTTACCTCAACGGGGATATGCATTTCCCCAACAATAAGAATTTCATATTTCCTTTTGACGGTCGGAAGAGGAAATTCAAAACCTCCAATAGTGATTGTCGCAAATTTTTCAATGGAGTTGATACTATTTACAGAACTTTGTTTGTTCGGGAAGTATACCGTATGTTCATTACCATTGACATGAAAAGTGAGCTTGCTTTTGTTGCAATCAATAACAACCCCTGCAGTATTCAAAAAGGGTCTACCAAGGATGATCGACATACTGTTGTCCTCGGACATATCAAGAATAACAAAGTCTGTTAAGATAGTAACATTTGCAGCTACAACGGGAACGTCCTCACAAATTCCAATAGGTATAGCAGTTGATTTATCAGCCATTTGCAAAGATATTTCAGTGGGTGTCAACTTACTCAAATCAAGTCTTCTATATAAAGAGAAAGGCATAACACTAACACCGTCTCCTAAATCACATAAAGCAGTTTTTACATAACTTCTTTTAATGGAGCAAGGTATAGTATGTATTCCTGGGTCTCCTAACTTCTTAGGTACTCCACCCTTAAAATAATAATTTGCAAGCATGGAGGAAATTTTAGCTTCGGGTATCTTTCTTTTATTAGTGACAATATCTTTCATGTATTTAGCATATGGAGGCATTTTCAAAATATCAGTCAAGCGTGTTCGCAAGAAGACGGGTCGCATTTCAACAAAGCGTTCAAAATTGTCCTCATTCTTATTTTTTGGATGTTTACTGGGAAAAGGCATGGGATTTTGAACCCATTTTTCTCTTTCTTTACCATGTTTTCTAGCAATGAAATCTCTTTTATCATATCTTTTATTCTTAGGAGGTGGGTTATCAAGATCAACAACAAGTTCTATTTCTACATCATTATCAGGATATTTTTCATTGTCTGGTTGAGCATCATCATGAACATCATCATTATCATTATCATTAGGTGAATGTTCATTACCAGATTGTGTCTCAGCATCAGAAATAGAAACATCATTATGATTCTCAGAAGGTTTTTCTATCACAGGTTCATTAGAAGCATGCAAAGTTTTATCATTTTTCTTTTTCCTTTTCTTCTTAGATGAACTAGGTGCATCAACATTAATTCTTTGAGAATCTTGCTCTATTCTTTTAGGATGACCTTCAGGATAAAGAGGCTCCTGAGTCATTCTACCTCTTCTAGTCACAACTGTAACAGCACGATCATTCATTCTATTATTCATTTCATTAAGCAAATTATTTTGAGACTTAGAAACTTGTTCTAGCTGAGTATGAACCATGGATGAATGTTTACTTAAACCTTCAACATCATTAGCAATCCTAAACATCAAGTCACTCAAGTGATCAATCATAATAGCATTCCATTTCAATTGATTGCTAACATACATATTAAAATTCTCTTGCTTAACAATGTAGTTATCAAATTCATCCAGGCATTGACTAGCAGATTTATTGTAAGGAATATCACCTTCATCGAATCTATAAAGAGAATTTACCTTTACTACATGTGTCGGGATATCAAGTCCGTGTATTTCTTCAATAGGTGGTAAATTCTTAACATCTTCAGATTTAATACCTTTTTCTTTCACAGATTTCTTAGCTTATTGCATATCTTCTGGACTGAGGAATAGAATACCTCTCTTCTTTGGAGTTGGTTTAGGTGGTGGTTCAGGAAGTGTCCAGTCATCGACATTCTTTAACATATTATTCAATAGTTCTTCAGCCTGTCGAACAGTTCGTTCCCTGAAAACATAGCCAGCACAACTATCTTGGTAGTCCCTAGAAGCATCGGTTAGTCCATTATAAAAGATATCAAGTATTTCATTCTTCTTAAGAGGATGATCTGGCAAAGCATTAAGTAATTGGAGATGCCTCCCCCAAGCTTGAGGGAGATTCTCTTCTTTAGATTGCACAAAGTTAAATATTTCCTGTAAGGCAGCTTGCTTCTTATGAGCAGGAAAATACTTTTTAGAGAAGTAATATTAAACCATTTCTGGGGACTATGCACACAACCAAGAGCAAGAGTATTAAACCATTTCTTAGCATCACCATTTAATGAGAAAGGAAACAACATAAGAATATAGTAATAGCGATTTTTTTCTGTAACACCCCTATGTAATGAGCTACAGTGATCCTCAAGAATATGCGTAATCATTTTGAATTACCATGCTTGATCACATTGGAATCATATCTCATTTCAAATTCCAATTCAAATTGAAATTCAAATTTGAGGTGAATATAAAAGTTGTACAAATCCAGGAACTAAAATGTTCATAATTTTGGAAATAATCCATTGTGAATTATGTTCAGGAAAACAACATCACCGAAATTCCCTAGATATCTCAAACATCTTGAAAACAGTGCCAAAACAGCAATTTAAATGCCTTTTCCTTTATGAAAAATTCAAATGGAATGATATTGCTCCCAATCTTTTTGTGGCAGTGCACAATATTCCTTACTAATTTTTCTACCAGTGGCACATTTTTGCAAAGTCATTAGTTGGCTAAAAATAAATGCAAAAGCTACTGTGAAAAGAAAACAGAAAAAGAAAAGGGGAAAAGAAAAAGAGCCCACTGTACCTGGGCCTAAGTCTACAGGGCGGCCCAGCCCGACTAGCTCGTCCCCTACCCCGCACTGCTCCTCCCCGCACGCTGTCGCCGCGCGCGCTTGCCGCGCCTGCCCCCCTCTCCTCCTATCGACAGTGCGCCGCTACAGCCGTGGTGGGCGACTACATGGCCCCCCCTCGACCTCCTGGCGAACCCTAGCCCGCCTTCTCTCCCCTCTGCCTCGCTCTCCACCCCCACCCGAACGGCGCCATGGCCGCACCACCGTGAACCTCGCGGCCACCGCACCCTTCTCGCCGCCCCTTCGTGTCCAGCGTCTTCCCCGTCCTCGTCTACGTCGGCTACACCGACTCGTTGGAGCTCGGAGCCGCCACAGCGGCGTCTTCGTCTTCAACCTTCGGTCGCCGGAGATCTCCGGCGCCGTACGTCGCCACCGAGCCCTCCCCGAGCCCGCTGTGCACCTCTGCAGGTCCACTGTGAGCTCCGCTTCCCCTCCACTCTCCTCTCCTCACTTCACCGTGCCCGTAGCCACCGTCCCCGTAGTGGCCGAGCCCGCCTCCGCACGATCTCATCGCCGGAGAGCTCCCGGCGACCAACTGGCCCCGCACCAGTGTCCATTTAGCTCGCAAGCGCGCGTAGATCGCCCCTGCCCCACTCGTTTGAGCTATCGCGCGCTGGGTTGCCGTCTCCGCTCAGCACCCGTAGCCGCCGCCGTCCGCCGTCGTAGCTCCAGTCGACTCCGGCCGTCCGAGGTCGTGAGACCACCGCCATTGGGCGCGACTCATTCTCCTCTTTCGAACGCGCGGTCGCGCGCTCCAAACAGAGCCCCGTAGCGGAATTCCGGCGATGGTCGTAGCTCGCCGCCGTGTTTTCCGGCGCCGGCGGCTGAACGCCGGCGCGCGCTGACGTGGGCGCGTGGACCCCACCCCCCTGTGCCGCTGACTGTGGGCCCGTGGAGCCCAGTTGACTGGGTTGACCCTGTCAACTCTGCTGACTGGGCAGCCCGTGTCACTGACATGCAGGCCCCACACTGTTTAACCACTTTTAAAAAATAAATAAAATGCTAATTAAACTGTTAATTAATCTGTTAACTAAACAGTCACTGACAGTGGATCCCACTAGCTAATTAGGTTAATTACTAAAAATTAAACCGTGTTAATTAGATCTGTGTATGACAAATGGGCCCCACCTGTCAGTTTGACTGGTCAGCTGGTCAGTTGACCACTAACGCAATGCTGACATCATGCTGATGTCATATTTACTTTTCTGTCGATTTTAGTAATTAAAATAATTTCAGAAAATGTTTAAAACTTTGAAAAATCATAGAAATTAAACCGTAGCTCGGATCAAAAAGTTTTCTACATGAAAGTTAATCAGAAAAATGAGACAAATCCGAATACGCCCTCCGTTTATCTGTCACATGCCCACGTCTATGCAAACATGGAACCTTCCCCTCTGGTTCATCTGTCTGACAGGTGCCCGAAGTCGGGAAAATATCCCCAGATATTTTCCCGCTCCGCCTGCAACGTGTAGTGCTGCATTAGGTCACCCCTAGCACAGCATACTGCCTTTCCATAGTACGACTACATCATGCTGCATTTGTTTGCTTGTATTTATTGTTTCTTCCCCCTCTTCTCCTCCGGTAGACCCCGAGACTGACACTGCTCCCGAGTACGACTACACCGCAGAGGACCAGTCCCTTTCAGCAGTGCTTCCGGGCAAGCAAAACCTCCCTTGATCATCCCTACATCGCCCATTCTACCTCTCTCATGCTTGCATTAGATTTTGCTACTGTATTATATAGCTCCTATTCTTATGCATAGCCTGCTTTTGTATCCTGCTATTGTTACTTTACCTGTTATCCTAGATGCTTAGTATAGGTCGGATAGTGATCCATTAGTGACCCCTCACCCTTGTCCCTGTTGCCCCGCTTTGTTACCAGTGCCCCGATCAACGTGATCGAGGGCCGAGACCAGAACTTTATATTATTCAGTCCCTTGATGAAGTCGGGTCGGCCCCGAGGGGTACCCACGAGGTATGTGGAGACGGGTTGACCGTGAGGGTACCCGCGAGATAATTACGTGGCACGGCCGGGCATTCCACGCCCTTGCCGTAAGTCCACGAGACGGGGTGATGGGACCACAGATCGTGGATCGCTGATTGTCACCACGCACTACCAATCCAACAATGGGTTTGGATATGTGATCTGAGTAGGCCTCTGGCCTTTTCGCGCTAACCACCACGCGGGAATAAGTATGGGAACTCGGCGTCGTGTGCATCAGCCGAAGCTCTTCAGACGTCAGCAGTGGAGCGGCGCGCGCCGGGTTGGACTGTGTATGCCTGCACTTGTATTAAGGGGGCTAGGTCTGCTCCTGGCCACGTACGCAACATGCAGGAGTGCAAAAGGGCGATGGGCTCAGGACCCCTGAGCGCTTAGGAGTTAGACCGGCGTGCTGGCCTCTCAGTTGAGCCTAGGTAGAGCTACGACGTGTCGATCAGCCGAGGTTTGGCATGACTCGGAAAAGTGTGTCCGGCCTGAGTTAATCGAGCGTGTTGGGTAAGTTAGTGCACCCCTGCAGGGAAGTATATCTATTTGAATAGCTGTGTCCACGGTAACAGGACGCTCAGAAAGCATCCCGATCTACTACTACTAGAACTGGATACATGGTGATGGTACTAATATGTTGGCTCCGGGATCGCTTTCTCGCAAGGAGACGAGGAAGGATCACTGGGCGTTGTTACTACTTACTTGCTACTCTACATTATGTTAATCTGCATTCTTCTAATGCTGCAAGACACAGAAGATGCTAGTCTCCGTTAGGCTAGGCCTTTCTCTCTATTCTGGCATTTCTGCAGTCTAGCCCACAGATATAGACTCTCTTTGATATTAGTGCATAAATAGTATAGTTCTGATGTAAGTCTTGCGAGTACTTTGGATGAGTACTCACGGTTGCTTTGCTCCCTCTTTTCCCCCATACCCGACAGCTGCGATCAGATGACGGAGCCTAGGAGTCAGTTGCTACCACCGACGACAACTACTACCCTACCGGTGGAGCCTACTACTACGTGGAGACCACCGATGACCAGGAGTAGATAGGAGGCACCCAGGCAGGAGGCCTGTGCCTTATCGATCAGTATCGTTGTTTTGCTCAGCCTTCTTAAGGCAGACTTGTTTCCCTTTTATGTCTGTACTCAGATATTATGTTGCTTCCACTGATGCTTGATCACGAGCTTATGTATTCGAGCCCTTGAGGCCCCTGGCTTGTATTATGAAGCTTGTATGACTTTTATTTTTGTTTAGAGTTGTGTTGTGATATCTTCCAGTGAGTCCTTAGGCTTGATCGTGTGCATTTGCGTGTATGATTAGTGCACGATTAAGTCAGGGGCGTCACAAGTTGGTATCAGAGCCGACTGCCTATAGGACCCCCCTTCCCAACTCCTTGGCTGAAGTTGAGTCTAGTCTTTAAAAAATGATTTTTACTAACATGGTTGTGTGGCTTATGGGCCCACGTCGCCAATTGGTGGTATTAGGATCTTTTATTCCTCTTCCTTACTCTGGGACTCTGATCTCTCTTCTATTCGGGTTAAATGATTTTACTAACTCTGACATTAGGTTATCGTGTTCACATTCACCCGGAGAGCTGGATTATCTGCAAACATTTCCTTCCAATGCTATCAAATGCTTCTCACACTGTCTCATGACATTTTGCACTCCCTTGTTTCACATGCGTCCCGTAAGATAGCATGTGCGCCAGACTATGGCTGTCGATGCGACTGGGTTCCCTGCTATCTTGGCCGATCTCTTGACCAGGCTGGAATATCGCTGGTACCCCGAGTGACGGTGTCCTGGATTAGGGGGTGCTAACCGGGCCGACCCGTCTCCTCGGTTGGGCCGATGTACCCCCGTGCGTGACCAAGATGGACTCCGGAAGCCATACATGGGAGACGTGATCAAGGCTGCCTCTACCGAAGACTTGTAGTTCACTTCAAGATTTGTCCAACTACCTTATCCCTAGATACCGACATTGTAACCCTCGATGCCCTCCCTGGCGAGTATATAAGCCATAGGGTTTAGCCCGTAGGGGACACATCAACGCAACATAGCTTACCTAGCCATAGAAGTTAGACTCATACTACGATCTCGAGGTAGATCAACTCTGTACTTGATACATCATCATCAACATAACAGAAGCAGGACGTAGGGTTTTACCTCCATCAAGAGGGCCCGAACCTGGGTAAACATCGTCTCCATTGTCTCTGTTACCATCGATCCCAGATCAGCAGCTCGGGACCCCCTACCCCGAGATCTGTCGGTTTTTACACCGACACTGGTGCTTTCATTGAGAGTTCTGCTGCGCGATCACCGGAAGGGTCGATGGCTCACCTACGGATCAATCACGCTAACGGCTGTGGGGGCGTCTACATACCCGGACAGCTGTCCGTCTTCGGCAGCATGATGTTCTGCGCCGATTTGACGGGACACCTGACTTCCGTCAAAAACTACGCCCCAGGGTGGGTCATAACCTTCGGCGGCCTCAAGTACACTGCCGATTCCCGCGGCGAACTCGTCCTATCAGGACGGACGCCCGGCCTGATCGAAATCTCGGCCGGTTCTGGAGGCTCGACCCCGGAACCGAACTCCGTCATGACATCTTTCGAGACTACCGACGCCGCCACTCCGGCGGATCTCCCCTTGACCACTGTTTCGGAGAGAGATCTGGCTCCCACTCCCGAAGCGGTGCCAGAGGTGATTTCGAATCAAAACTCCGAATTATGTTCAGATTCCCTTTGCTCCGAAGACACGCCTGGTCACATACCGGATGTGCTTCGAATCAGCCCTGCCTAAAGCGCATCCATGGATCCCGAAGAGTTATCTCACCTTGATGAGATGCTTTGCCGCATCCAGAGCATGTCCATCTCGGACGGCAAGACTTCGGTTTATGATCATATCGGACTTAAAGCCGATGATAGGGAAATTTACATCCCACCCACCACCCACCTTGTCGCCACGATCGATGATTTAACCGACGTGTTGGACTACGGCGAACCCTCAGATATGGAGGAGGACGCCGATGGCCCCATCGAGAACACCTTGCCCTCAGTCAACACGGGCAGGTGGACCGCCACATCCACCTACGATGTCTATATGGTGGACACCCCCAGCTCCCCTCCAAGATGCCGGCGACGGCGCCGAAGGGGCAATAATGGGGAACCCAGTGGCAATGACGCAACAGCCAATAACGGCAACGAGGAGGACGGCGACGCCGATAACCCGGAGGAGGACATTCAAGCCTCCCCAGTAAGGAACGGCACACCAGACCGACCTCTTGTGGACTCTAATCCCGATGACCTCTTCGAAGGGGCCGACGACAATTACATGCCGGAGTCCGAGGAGGACGACAGCCTCGGTACCGAGGACTTCATCGTCCCCGAGGACCCCTTCGAACAAGAACGCTTCCGGAGATGCCTCGTCGCAACGGCCCAGAGCTTAAAACGCAAGCAGCAGCTGCTGCAGGAAAAGACCGACGCGCTAAATGAAAAGTGGGTTGAAGTGCTTTCCGCCGAGTAGGATATGGAAAACCGACGCCATAGCGCGCCGAAGTCTTACCCACGCAGGCGCCTCCTACCAAAATTTGATGAAGAGCTTGCTGACGACCTCGATCGCCCCCCTAGAGGCCGGGACAGGCCAAGGCAAGAAGACCATGGTGAAAGGCCACCCCCACGCCATCATGGTAAAGACCCCGTGGACCACCTGGATCCTCGCGACGCTTGACGTCGTATTGAAGAAAATAGGGCTCCCCCTCGGTCCATCTATGGATCCAGGGGACGCGCCCCCGCTGGGCCCAACGGCTACGATGCCTGGATGGACAGGAACGACCGTGCCCGAGATCAAGCTTACTCACGGCTCTCTCCCGAGACCCGACGAGATCCTCCTCGGTCCCGAGGTCCAGCTCACCCAATCTGCTTTACAGACAGGGTGATGGAGCACCAGTTCCCAGAAGGATTCAAACCCATTAACATCGAATCATACGACTGTACCACAGACCCAGCAGTCTGGATCGAGGATTTCCTCCTACACATACACATGGCCAATGGAGATGACCTCCATGCCATCAAATATCTGCCGCTCAAGCTAAAGGGGCCGGCTAGACACTGGCTTAATAGCCTCCCTCCCCACTCTATTGGCAGCTGGGAGGTCCTAGAAGACGCTTTTTGGGCAAACTTCCAGGGCACTTATGTCCGACCTCCGGACGCGGATGACCTCAGCCATGTTACCCAGCAGCCAGGCGAATCAGCCCAGAAATTTTGGAACAAGTTCCTCACCAAGAAGAACCAGATCATAGACTGCTCCGATGATGAGGCCATTGCCGCCTTCAAAAATAATATTCGGGATGAATGGCTAGCCCGACAACTCGGCCAGGATAAGCCGAGGACTATGGCCGCCCTGACCTCTCTGATGACCCGCTTTTGCGCGGGAGAGGATAGCTGGCTCACCCGAGGTACTCATAACGGCGAAGCAGGCACCTCGGAAACCTGCGACGCCAATGGAAAACCAAAGTGCAATAAAAATAAGCGCAGGTATAAAAACGGCAGAAGCGACACTGAAGACGCCGCGGTCAATGCTGGATTCACCGGACCTAAATCCGGACAGAAAAGAAAACCCTATAAGGGGAACAAAGACGAACCTAGCCAGCTTGACAGGCTCCTGGACCGCCCATGTGGGATTCACGGTACTCAGGAAAAACCAGCAACACACACTAATAGGAATTGCTGGGTCTTCTAACAAGCTGGCAAGATAGCGGCAGAGAGTCAGAATAAAACCCAACACTGTAGCGACGACGAGGATGAACCTCGGCAGCCCAATAATGGAGGGCAAAAGAAATTTCCCAACGAGGTAACAGAGGTCAACATGATCTATGTCACCCACATCCCTAAACGGGAAAGAAAGCGTGTGCTTCGGGACATATATGCGTTGGAGCCAGTCGCCCCGAAGTATAACCCATGGTCGGCCTACCCGATCACCTTCGATAAGCACGATCATCCGTCCAGCATCAGGCATGGCGGATCTGCGGCGCTCGTTCTGGACCCTATTGTTGATGGTTATCATCTCACATGCGTCCTGATGGACGAGGGAATCAGTCTTAACCTCATCTACGAGGACACGGTTCGGAAGATGGGAATTGACTCATCTCGGATAAAGCCGAGCTCTACCACCTTTAAAGGTGTCATTCCGGGCATCGAAGCCCGTTGTACCGGGACAGTCACCCTCGAGGTCATCTTCGGTTCGCCCGAGAACTTCAGAAGCGAGGAGTTAATCTTCGACATTGTACCCTTCCGGAGTGGATACCATGCGCTCTTAGGACGCACGGCCTTTGCACATTTCAACGCAGTCCCCCATTACGCCTACCTCAAGCTCAAAATGTCGGGACCCAACGGTGTGATCACGGTCAACGGTAACACCGAGCGTTCACTCCAGACAGAGGAATAGACCGCAGCTTTTGCAGCCGAGGTCCAAGCGTCCGAGGAGGCAGCCCGCAGCGATAAACGCGCCGCTCGCTCTTTGAAGCGAGCCCGGGCTGCACAAGTCGACCTCGGCCAGCTACCCCCGCACCCGAAATAGGGATGCGGGCTCCTCGCGTGCCCTAGCTGCGGGCACTACGTCCCCAGGGTGCACCACTTCGCACTCAAAATTCCCTGGGACGCCGAGGAGCCAATACAACTACCCACGCGTCACGCGCGGATTAACCACGTGAAGACAAGGCTTAGAGCCCCTGCACAGGCAGGTATCTGTAAAATAAGTAGCCGAGCGTCACTACGTGTCTGTGGACTTAACCACAGAACAATGCCGGCAAACACCTCCCTTTGAGGAACTCGGTTATCAAACACTTCAAGTGTATAAAGGGCCGATCAGGTATCAGCCTTCGCAGATCAGCCATCATTAAACAAGAGCGATCTGTTCAATAGTTCAGAAATGCAGACGTGCGGCAGGCTTCGGTCCGGATCCTTTAAAATCCGTCAGTAATTATCCGACCTGTTTTTTTCCTCTTTCTTCCTTACTATTCACGTTGTACTCTTTTGATTACTCTCGTCTGGGCTTGTACACGATTGACACTATGATATAAAGAAACCGTGCCCTTTCAAGGTCTTTATTGTATTTCTTTATCAGCATAGCTCCGGGATGATAAAGTATTTAAAACAAAGATGCAATTTTATAGAAAAGTCCGATGTATTCGGCGTCCCGGATTTTTGGCCTTATATGCATCAGTTTTGAACCTAGATTTCGGTCAATAGTTGGGTTGCCCGGCTCCTATGTGTACCCCTTACGTTCCCGATGTATTCGGCTAAGGGTGTAACGGGAGAACCACTGCGATTGCACCGCCAGGTTAATTGGCATGGCGCCTTAGTGAAGAAAGCCGAAAACTGACTATCTGGGTAGGCGCAAACTGGTCTGCCATCTGGAGACCGCGTCAAGCGATGTGATGATAGAGATCACCCATGTCAAACGAAGGGCTTTTATTTCTAGCCGAAGTGTGCCATGGCCTAGACCTCAGCCGCGTTGGCCACACACTTCCTACACCGGGGTCTGGTCCTCAGCCCCCACAGTCAAACTTCTACGACTAAATGAAAGATGTCAAGCCACTATAGTCCGATTGCCTAGTTCCTTTAAGTCATTGACCGCCCCCGGGTACCGAGACGTCGGCCAAGGGTCAAATATGCCTTAAGGAGCACCCTCTGTATAACCTACACTGGGGCTGAAGCCGACGACTGGCCACTCTCATTTTGAACAGTCATATTGGAGGCATAATTGAATCATAAAATAAAGACATATGGAATCTCAAGCCATCTTCATTAAAATACGGGATAAAGTTTTTACATAATACACTCCGGCATTCCGACGCATTACCTAAAAATACAGAGTGTCCTTGGGGCACATGGCCTCGGTTGCCCGAGCTCCCGCCTCAACCTCGGCGAAGAACTGCTCGGCGGTGCGCGGCTTGTTGGCAGGAGGGCCAGCGGCACACGTCTCCGCGTCCACCTTGCGGAAGTGAGTCTTCACGCAAGCGTATGCCCTCCGCGCCCCTTCGAAGCATGCGGACCTCTTCCAGCGCTCAACGCAGGGCACAGCATTTTGGAGACGGGCCGCCAGGCCGAAGAGACTCTTCGGCATGGCTTCGGCAGGCCACAAAGCGACGCAGAGGTCCTGGAGTGCCGGCCTTGTCATGCGGAACAGCTTGACCAGCTGCTTCACTTGATGATTCAGCAGCTGCCCAGACGGCGACCCCGGGAATTGACCCCAGAAGGCTTTCTCCACCTCATGGCCCGCCAGTTGGCCGAAGTATGCCACCGCATCCTCCACGCTCTGCGAGAGATCCTTGAAGACCTCTGCGGAACGCCATAATTGGGTGAGCTCAACACACCCTTTGCTGCCAAACATACACTGCAGCAAAAATTTCTTACCCGAGGCGATTTGCTCCACTTGCTGGAGCATCTCGCGATCCACTCGGGCCGAGGTTTTGAGCTCGGTGTGGGCGCGCTGCAGCTTCTCGAGCTCCTCCTTCGTCCGCTCCCCCTCCTCCTGATGTTTGTCGCGTGCTTCGAACATGCCCTTCAGGGTCTCCTCTACTTCCAGCACCTGTGCCTGGTGCTTCTCTCCGGCCGCCTTCTCGGCAGCCCAGGCCTTCTCGGCCGCAGCGCCAGCATTCTCCTGCTGTCGCACCTCTTTCCGAGCTCTGTCCAGCTCGTCCTTGAGCATCTCCAGCTCCGATGTCAACACAGTTCGGCCTTAGTTGTTTTCCTTCACACACATATAGCAAATATGCACGGCAAGTTTCAACTTGCTTACCTTGAGACTGCTCAAGTTTCCGGTTCATCTCCGCCATCTCTTCGGAGACGGAGTCCGGGGTTGATGTCGCAACCTGGAACATAATGGATCCTTATTATAACGGGAATCATTAAGATCACTCACCGGCTCCTACTACGTCAAGCGAACCCGATGCCGGTTTCTTGAAACCGACTTCGGGCTCGGGGGCTACTCACTCACTATGCCGTTTAGAAGCCTATACTCTTATGTCATCGGACAGAACTTACAAAAACAAAAAGCTTAAATAAACAACATGAATAAGGCGTACCTCGAAACCTGCTACGAGGTTCTTAAAAACCTCGTGCAGGCCGGCCCCTGCGGACCGGTAGCCTTGCAGCGCCGTGCCTATCAAGGCACAGTGCTCCTCCTTAATGGAAGAGCCCTTCAAGGCGTCCTCCATCTCCTCGGTCCATCCCGCGCTGGCCCGTCCTTGGACAGGGGGCTCGGGTGGAGGGAGGACCTCGGGTTCCTCCACCCGAGCAGCCTCCGCCTGGGGTGGTAGTGCCGAGGTAGATGCCGGCTGGGCCAGTGATTGGCCCAACCCTCCTTCGATGACCTCGGGGTGTCCCGTCCCCAGGTCTTGTTGGGCCGAGGAATTGACCTCGGCCATGATCGCCACCTCGTCGGTCCCCGTCAAGTTGACGTCGGGGACCAGGGTGGATGTCGCCTCCCCTAGCCCGTCATGCTTCGGGGGAGAAGCGGCGGATGGCAGCCCGCTCGAAGAGCCACTGGGAATTACCCTCGGCGGACTGCGTGTGAAAGGTTATTACTGTAAGATCTCCCTTACTAAAAAAAGTGACACAAGGAAAGACGATAGAGACAAGGGCTTACCCCCGAGGTGCCGGTTTCTTCCTCCCCATTGCGAGGGGGTCTTCCTCTGAGTCACCGGAGAGCTCGGCCCTCTCCGATGACTTGTTGGCGGCCTCGGATGAGGCTCGCCTCGGCCTCTTTGAGCCCTTCGGCGGCATTACCACGTCGGCGTCTTCTATCGCCGACCTCTTCCCCTTTGGAGGAGGAACCTCTTCCTCCTCACCCTCCTCGGCGTCGGCGTCTTGAGCGGCGGAATTGTGGGTTTCTTCGGACCGAGTGACCGAAGTCCCTCGGGTCCGAGCACTTGACCTCCCCGTCTGGGACTTCGTCCCTTTGGAGGCCACCGCATGTGGCTCCTCGGTCAGAAGCGCCGAGAGCAGGGGAGTTGGGGGCTGCTCCGGCAGCGGGACTGGGCATTTTACCCCCTTCACACAGGCCGACCACTTCTACAAAATGTCAAAACACAACGATTCGAGTAAAAACTTTCATCCTCAACAGAAAGCACAGAGATTGAAGGGCAAAATTACTTACCGGGGGGGGGGGGGGGGGGGTTCATAGCCGTGCTCGAGGCCGCGGTCCTCTCCTGCCTGGGGGATCTTATCCTTGGCCAGCTTCATGAGCCTTGTCCACATGGTGGCCAAGGTGGAGCAGAAGAAGGTGTTGATGGTGTCCATGTCTTCGGGCTTTTGTGCCCACATCGGTTTAGCCCGATACTGGAGGGGAAGTATACGGCGGTTGAGCATGACATTGATGACGTCGGCCAGCTCAACCTTCCCCGTCGGGGACCACCACAGGACCCTGTCGATCAGGATCTCCACCTCTTCTGGCTTCCCCCAAGCAACGCCCTTCTCCTTCCAGGACTTGAGTTTCTTGGGTGGCCCGGCCGAGAAGGCCGGGACTTCGGTTTGACCCGCGGCGAGGGGTACGGTGATGTAGAACCACTCCCTCTGCCACTCCTTCACCGTTTCGATGAAGGTGCCCTTGAACCAGGTGGCTCCCTGGTTCTTGCTGATCATGGCCCCTCTGCACTCCGCGAGCTCCGAGCCACTTGACTTCGGTTTGATCCCGAAGAGCTTCAGCCATAAGCCGAGGTGCGGCTCATAGCGGAGGAAGGCCTCGCAGACCGTTATGAAAGCGGCAAGGTGGAGAACGGAGTTAGGGGCCAGATGGTGGAAATCTAACCCGTAATAGTACATTACCCCGCGCACGAAGGGGTGCAGCGGGAACCCAGGCCTCGGATGAGGTGGGGGACAAAGACCACCCGTTCCCCGGCATCGGGAGCGGGCACCAGCTGGTTGGCCTCTGGAGCGCGGGCAGCGATGGTGGGGGCTAGATACCCCGCGTCGCGTAGCTCGGCGATAGTCACCGCTGTCACCGTGGAGCCGCCCCAGTGCCCCTTGAGGGTGTCGGCCATGGCTGGTTGAGAAGCTGAGCTCGCGAAAAAGGCGGGCATGCTAGTTGGATCTGGGTGCTGGAGCTAGACGGCGTAGCAGTAGGGAAGGAACGGGAGCGTGCGTTGTTGCGTTGTTCTCCTTTTGGTTCTTATAGACCTGTAAAAGGCCAAGAGTCCCCCTGCTGCGCCGATAAATTCACGGCCGCTATCAAAATGCCGTTGGAGCGCATGGGGGGAAATAAAATCTTGATGATATCCCTAAGAAAGCGGGCGTGATCTCTGTTTCGAAGGGACGTGCTAGTAAATAAGCTACCTCGAACCGCGATTGGAGGATGAGGCAGTAACTGCTCGACCCATCATGGGGCGAGCCTCTCCGCCAAAGTTGTCAGACAGGATTGGATTGTTCATACCTGTACGACCAGCCTTCGAGGCTAAGATACCTACACCCCTCGAGTAGGGTACCAGCTCGGTTGGTCTACGGATGTCAACGTTCTGTTGAAGAAAATCCGAAATGTAAAGTGGAACTCGTCTGTCAAGCCAAAGACTCCGGATTCGAAGTGATATCTGTCGACCATCGTCCTCGGCATAGAAGACCAGTTCGGGGGCTACTGACGGTGTCCTGGATTAGGGGGTGCTAACCGGGCCGACCCGTCTCCTCGGTTGGGCCGATGTACCCCCGTGCGTGACCAAGATGGACTCCGGAAGCCATACATGGGAGACGTGATCAAGGCTGCCTCTACCGAAGACTTGTAGTTCACTTCAAGATTTGTCCAACCACCTTATCCCTAGATACCGACATTGTAACCCTCGATGCCCTCCCTGGCGAGTATATAAGCCATAGGGTTTAGCCCGTAGGGGACACATCAACGCAACATAGCTTACCTAGCCATAGAAGTTAGACTCATACTATGATCTCGAGGTAGATCAACTCTGTACTTGATACATCATCATCAATATAACAGAAGCAGGACGTAGGGTTTTACCTCCATCAAGAGGGCCCGAACCTGGGTAAACATCGTCTCCATTGTCTCTGTTACCATCGATCCCAGATCCGCAGCTCGGGACCCCCTACCCCGAGATCTGCCGGTTTTTACACCGACACCGAGTACACTGTTTACGAGGACTACCGCGAGTTCAACCAGGAGCAGTACCACGCTGTGGTTCGCATCTTTGATCGGCATGACATCTCCATCACTGAGCTGCACACCTTCCATGGTGTTGGAGTGATTGTCGACATGGCCGTCCATGATGCTACTTATACTACTATTGCCCGTCTCTGTGGAGAGCACAACAGTCGCTTGGAGGAGACTGCTTTCAGATATATCCCGTATGCCCCAGCTAGGGACGAGACTGGATACTACACTGCTATTTGTACACCTTACGTGACGCGTCGTTATGACCCGCAGGTTTTGGTTCAGTATACTCCGGCTCTGGATCACACTGCCCGAGCTCTTGCTGTCGAGTTGCAAACTACTCGTGCTCGTCTTTATGATGCTCTAACACAGTTGCTGCCAGCAGTCAGTGCACGGATGCACCCCGAGTACATTCTTTACCCGCGCAGGGCGGAGATGCCACCAGGTCTTGAGTGGCCTGCTGTTGGAGGTCTTACTCCTCCATGTGGTCCTCTTCTTCCAGTTCGGGATCAGTTTCTGCACCAGAGTGTTCACGGAGCGCAGGATCCTTACATCGAGGGTACCCTGCATCATCACTTGCAGTTGCCTGTCTTCAGTGGTTTTCTCCGACGTTGATGTAGCATATCGCTATGTTGCGTTGTTGTATCCCTCCACCACGTGCCTATGTGCTGCCTAGCTGTCTAGCTTTCTCTTTCTGTTGTTGTAACGCTGCCTTGTAACCGAATCTATGTATGGAACTCTATGTCATGTTTGACTATGTTGATGTATCTATTGCACTTCCTTTTGTTGTGCGTGTTACTTCATGAAGGATTCTATACACCTGCAAATACTCGTTGCTGAACTACCCCTGTTGAATTTTAGCAGGATGGTTAGACCCGGAGGTCGTGGTCGTGGCCGTGGTGCCAACAATCCACCGCCGCCCGACTATATGGCTGGAATGATGCAACAGTTTGAGCTGAACCATCAATTCATGCAAGGGCTCATGGATCAGTTCCCTCATCCCAATGCCAACCAGCAGCCAGCCTCAATCACTCTGCAAGAGTTTGTGTGCCTCAACCCCACAATCTCCCGCAACTCAGTTCAGCCGCTTGATGCTGATGACTGGCTCCGCGACATCGCATTTGAAATGGAGTCTGCTAATGTGGCCCCTACCAGCTATGTCACATTTGCGTCCTACTTTCTGAAGGGTCCCGCAGCTCAATGGTGGGACAGTCATAGGCAAACCTTAGCTGCTGGAACCATCATCACCTAGGTGGAGTTCAAAGCTACCTTCCGTGCCCGCTACATTCCCCAGGGAGTCATGGACCGGAATCAGCATGAGTTCCGCAACCTTTCCCAGGGCAGCAAGACTGTAGAAGCTTACCAGTGGGAGTTCCTTGAACTATCTCACTATGCTGAAGAGGATATTACTACTGATGCTCGCCGCCAGGAGAAGTTCCGTGAAGGGCTCAACTCTAAAATCAAGATGGCACTCTTAGTCCACAACTTTGCTGACTTCGCCACCTTGGTGAACAAGGCCATACAGGTTGAGACTGGTCTGAAGGATAATAAGCGCACCCGTGAAGTGGGCTCATCTTTGGGCTCGTCCTCGCAGGAGCACCGTATCTGGATTCCTCACAGCATGTACCATCCAACTGTACCTACTCCAAGACAGTCGTATGCTGCACCTCGTATGCCTCCTCCACCTCAGTGGCAGCCAAGACCTCAAGCTCAATTGCCTCGAGCTCCTGCTCTCCGTCCCGAAGACGGATTCTGCTTCAAGTGTGGCTGTCCAGGTCACCGTTCCAGAGACTGCAATCAGAACCAGAATCAGCTTGTGCTCCCATCAGCTGGCCGTGGAAATGGCCGTGGCAACAACTAGCCCCGCAACAACAATGCCAGACCTTCTTATGGTCGTGGTCAAGCTTACCATCTTGATCTGAATGAAGCTCAAGACTAGCCTGCTACTATGATGGGTACACTTCTCGTTAATTCAGCACCAGCTTCTGTTTTATTTGATTCAGGAGCATCACATTCATTCATGTCAGAAGCTTTCGCATACATGCATGACACTAAATGTGAGCAGTTGCACAATCCATTAATGGTAAACACTCCCGCGGGCCAATGCCAAACCTCTATGTTCAGCCCCAATGTTACCATTGAAATTGAAGGGTTAGAGTTCCATGCCTTTCCTATTATTTTGAAGTCTTCCAACATTGACCTCATTCTGGGAATGGCTTGGTTGAAAGCTCATACTGCTTCTATCCATTATGCCACCAAAGTCGTCCAACTCCTGCACCCCTCGGACCAGATAGTAAACTATCACGCTCATTTCATTTGAAATGCTGAAGCCCAGATTTATGCTCTGAATGCGTTGAATGCTTCTCCAATTGAAAACATTCCAGTCGTTCGCAACTTCCAAGATGTCTTTCCAGAAGAACTTCCAGGAGTACCCCCTGTTAGAGCTGTCGAGTTTGTCATCGACTTAAAACCAGGCACTACTCCTATTGCGAAGCGTCCTTACAAGATGCCGCCACATGAACTCCTTGAGCTTAAGGAGGAAATCGACAAATCACTTTGCAAGGGCTTCATTCGTCCAAGTTCCTCTGCCTAGGGAGCACATTCTCTCTTTGTTAAGAAGAAAGATGGTACAAACCGGTTAGTCAAGGATTACCGGCCCATTAACCAGGCAACCATTCAGAACAAGTATCTGCTTCCTCGGATCAATGATCTGTACGATCAACTTGCTGGTTCATCAGTTTTCTCTAAACTCGACTTGAGGTTGGGTTATCATCAGATCCGAGTCCGCGAAGAGGATATTCCCAAGACCACTTTCGTTACTCGCTATGGTTCATACGAGTACACCGTCATGTCCTTTGGTTTAACTAATGCTCCAGCAATATTTTCCCGATTGATGAATTATATCTTCATGGATTACCTCGACAAGTTCGTCGTGGTTTATCTGGATGATATCTTGATATTTTCCAAGAATAAGGAAGAACATGCTGAACACCTTTGTCTTGTGCTGGAAAAGCTTCGAGAACATCAGCTATATGCCAAGTATTCCAAGTGTGAATTCTGGTTATCCGAAGTGACCTACCTTGGCCATGTGATATCCAAAAATGGAATTGCTGTTAACCCAAAACGAGTTCAGGCTATTCTTGACTGGACTCCTCCGAAGAATGTCAAGCAAGTAAGAAGTTTTCTCGGACTCGCCAGCTATTGCCGCCGTTTCGTCGAGAACTTTTCCAAGATTGCGAAGCCTCTGACTAATCTGCTTCACAAGGGCGTTAAGTTTGAATGGACAGACAAATGTCAGGAAAGTTTCCAAACACTTAAGGACAAGCTGACCTCTGCTCCAGTGCTTGCTCCTCTGGATTCTCGCAAGGACTTCATGATTTATTGCGACGCCTCTCGTCAAGGATTAGGCTGTGTCCTAATGCAAGAGCGCAAGGTAATTGCTTATGCCTCGCGACAACTGTGTCCTCATGAAGAAAACTACCCAGTACATGATCTGGAACTTGCTGCAGTTATTTATGCATTAAAGTTGTGGCAACATTACCTTCTTGGAAATTGGTGCGAGATCTACACTGATCATCAAAGTCTGAAGTATCTGTTCACTCAGCCGGATCTGAATCTCCATCAACAGAGATGGATGGAAGCAATCACGGACTATGACTGCGGTATTTCATATACCCCAGGCAAGGCTAATGTAATGGCAGATGCCTTGAGCCGCAAGTCCTACTGCAACAATCTCATGGTTCAGCAAGCTCAACCCCGTCTTCATGAAGAGCTTCGCAAGTTGAATCTTCATATTGTTCCATAGGGTTCTCTTAATAACCTTGTTCTGCAACCAGATCTTGAGAAAGCTATTAAGTCTGCACAAGCAAAAGACACTGAAGTTGATCTGATGAAAAGAGATCTTGACCTTGAAAAGTCCAGAGATTTATCGCTTGGAGAAGACGGAACTTTGTATTTCAGAAATCGCATTGTAGTACCTCGGTTCGAGCTTATGACCGACAAAGTTATGAAGGAGGCACATGATACACCACTGTCTATTCATCCAGGTAGCACCAAGATGTATCGTGATCTCTGTCAAAGGTACTGGTGGTCTAAGATGAAGCAAGACATTGCTCGATATGTTGCTGAATGTGACGTTTGTCGTCGCGGCAAGGCAGAACATCAGAAGCCTGCTGGGATTCTGCAACCACTCCCTATCCCTCTGAGGAAATGGGACAAGGTTCAAATGGATCTCATTACTGGCCTTCCCAGGTCACAGAAGGGTCATGATGCTATTCTTGTCGTCATCGATCAGCTCTCCAAAGTTGCACACTTTCTGCCAGTTAAGGAGACAATCACTGCTAGTCAGTTAGCAGACTTGTATATCTCCAGAATTGTGACACTTCATGGTATTCCGAAGGAGATCAGTTCAGACCGTGGCAGCCTCTTCACCTCTATGTTCTCGGCAAAATTCCAAGAAGCTATGGGAACTCATATAACCTGGAGCTCAGCTTATCACCCCCAGTCCCAAGGCGAAGTTGAACGAGTGAATCAAGTGCTTGAAGATATGCTGCGTGCTTGTGTCATCTCATTTGGCAAGAAGTGGGAGGAACATCTCCCATATGCTGAATTCTCTTACAACAACAGCTATCAAGCTAGCTTGAAGATGGCCCCCTTCGAGGTATTATATGGACGTAAGTGTCGAACCCCTCTGAATTGGTCAGAAACTGGGGAACGACCACTCATTGTTCCGGATATTATCCAACGAGCTGAAGAACAAGTCCGTATTGTCAGGGAAAATCTCAAGGCGGCCCAGTCTCACCAGAAGAGCAATTATGATCGTAAACACTGGGGATCGTTCTTTCAACCTGGTGAGCAAGCTTATTTGCGTGTCTCTCCTATGAAGGGCACTCATCGCTTCAGAATCAAGGGCAAGTTAGCTCCTCGCTACATTGGCCCCTTCCGCATTCTCACCAGACGTGGTCAGGTGGCATATAAATTGGAGTTGCCGCCACATTTCTCTCACATCCACGATGTCTTCCATGTGTCGCAACTTCGCCGTTGCTTCAAGGAATCTCCGCACCGAGCAGTGGATCATGAATTGCTCGAATTGCAAGATGACCTACCTTATAAAGAGCATCCGATCCCATCAGAAGACAACCAAGTTCCTTAAAGTGCAGTGGTCAAATCATACTGAAGATGAAGCCACTTGGGAACGCGAGGATCATCTTCGCGAAGAATACCCCGATCTCTTTCCTTCTACCTCCTGAATTCTCGGGACGAGAATTTCTTTTAGAGGAGGAGAATTGAAACACCCCTATGTAATGAGCTACAGTGATCCTCAAGATTATGCTTAATCATTTTGAATTACCATGCTTGATCACATTGGAATCATATCTCATTTCAAATTCCAATTCAAATTTGAGGTGAAAATAAAAGTTGTTCAAATCCAGGAAGTAAAATGTTCATAATTTTGGAAATAATCCATTGTGAATTATGTTCAGGAAAACAACATCACAAAAATTCCCTAGATGTCTCAAACATCTTGAAAGCAGTGCCAAAACAGCAATTTAAATGCATTTTCCTTTATGAAAAATTCAAATGGAATGATATTGCTCCCAATCTTTTTGTGGCAGTGCACAATATTCCTTACTAATTGTTTCTACCAGTGGCACATTTTTGCAAAGTCATTAGTTGGCTAAAAATAAATGAAAAAGCTACTGTGAAAAGAAAACAGAAAAAGAAAAGGGGAAAAGAAAAAGAGCCCACTGTACTTGGGCCTAAGTCTACAGGGCGGCCCAGCCCGACTAGCTCGTCCCCTACCCCGCACTGCTCCTCCCCGCGCGTTGTCGCCGCGCCTGGCCCCCCCTCTCCTCCTGTCGACAGCGCGCCACTACAGCCGTGGTGGGCGACTACATGGCCCCCCCTCAACCTCCTGGCGAACCCTAGCCCGCCTTCTCTCCCCTCTGCCTCGTTCTCCACCCCCACCCGAACGGCGCCATGGCTGCACCGCCGTGAACCTCGCGGCCACCGCACCCTTCTCGCCGTCCCTTCGTGTCCAGCGTCTTCCCCGTCCTCGTCTACGTTGGCTACACCGACTCGTTGGAGCTCGGAGCCGCCACAACGGCGTCTTCGTCTTCAACCTTCGGTCACCGGAGATCTCCGCCGCCGTACGTCGCCACCGAGCCCTCCCCGAGCCCGCTGTGCACCTCTGCAGGTCCACTGTGAGCTCCGCTTCCCCTCCACTCTCCTCTCCTCGCTTCACCGTGCCCGTAACCGCCGTCCCCGTAGTGGCCGAGCCCGCCTCCGCACGATCTCGTCTCCGGCGAGCTCCCGGCGACCAAATGGCCCCGCGCCAGTGTCCATTTAGCTCGCAAGCGCGCGTAGATCGCCCCTGCCCCACTCGTTTGAGCTATCGCGCGCTGGGCTGCCGTCTCTGCTCAGCACCCGTAGCCACCGCCGTCTGTCGTCGTAGCTCCGGTCGACTCCGGCCGTCCGAGGTCGCGAGACCGCCGCCGTTGGGCGCGGCTCGTTCTCCTCTTTCGAACGCGCGGTCGCGCGCTCCAAATGGAGCCCCGTAGCGGAATTCCGGTGATGGCCGTAGCTCGCCGCCGTGTTTTCCGGCACTGGTGGCTGAACGCCGGCGCGCGCTGACTTGGGCACGTGGACCCCACCCCCCTGTGCCGCTGACTGTGGGCCCGTGGAGCCCAGTTGACTGGGTTGACCCAGTCAACTCTGCTGACTGGGCAGCCCGTGTCACTGACATGCGGGCCCCACACTGTTTAACCATTTTTAAAAAATAAATAAAATGCTAATTAAACTGTTAATTTATCTGTTAACTAAACAGTCACTGACACTGGGTCCCACTAGCTAATTAGGTTAATTAGTAAAAATTAAACCATGTTAATTAGATCTGTGTATGACAGATGGGCCCCACCTGTCAGTTTGACTGGTCAGCTGGTCAGTTGACCGCTGACGCAATGCTGACATCATGCTCACATCATATTTACTTTTCTCTCAATTTTAGTAATTAAAATAATTTTAGAAAATGTTTAAAACTTTGAAAAATCATAGAAATTAAACCGTAGCTCGGATCAAAAAGTTTTCTACATGAAAGTTAATCAGAAAAATGAGACAAATCCGAATACGCCCTCCGTTTATCTGTCACATGCCCATAGCTATGCAAACATGGAACCTTCCCCTCTGGTTCATCTGTCTGACAGGTGCCCGAAGTCGGGAAAATATCCCCAGATATTTTCCCACTCCGCCTGCAACATGTAGTGCTGCATTAGGTCACCCCTAGCACAGCATACTGCCTTGCCATGCATCATGCTGCATTTGTTTGCTTGTATTTATTGTTTCTTCCCCCTCTTCTCCTCCGGTAGACCCCGAGACTGACGCTGCTCCCGAGTACGACTACACCGCAGAGGACCAGTCCCTTTCAGCAGAGCTTCCAGGCAAGCAAAACCTCCCTTGATCATCCCTATATCGCCCATTCCACCTCTCTCATGCTTGCATTAGATTTTGCTACTGTATTATATAGCTCCTATTCTGATGCATAGCCTGCTTTTGTATCCTGCTATTGTTACTTTACCTGTTATCCTATATGCTTAGTATAGGTCGGATAGTGATCCATTAGTGACCCCTCACCCTTGTCCCTGTTGCCCCGCTTTGTTACCAGTGCCCCGATCAATGTGATCGAGGGCCGAGACCAGAACTTTATATTATTCAGTCCCTTGATGAAGTCGGGTCGGCCCCGAGGGGTACCCGCGAGGTATGTGGAGACGGGTTGACCGTGAGGGTACCCGCGAGATAATTACGTGGCACAGCCGGGCATTCCTAGCCCTTGACGTAAGTCCACGACACGGGGCGATGGGACCATAGATCGTGGATCGTTGATTGTCACTGCGTGCTACCAATGCAACAATGGGTTAGGATATGTGATCTGACTAGGCCTCTGGCCTTTTCGCGCTAACCACCACGCGGGAATAAGTATGGGCACTCGGCGTCGTGTGCATCAGCCGAAGCTCTTCAGACGTCAGCAGTGGAGCGGCGCGCGCCGGGTTGGACTGTGTATGCCTGTGCTTGTATTAAGGGGGCTAGGTCTGCTCCCTGCCGCGTACGCAACGTGCAGGAGTGCAAAAGGGCGATGGGCTCAAGACCCCTTAGCGCTTAGGTGTTAGACCGGCGTGCTGGCCTCTCTGTTGAGCCTAGGTAGGGCTACGACGTGTCGATCAGCCGAGGTCGGGCATGACCCGAAAAAGTGTGTCCGGCCTGAGTTAATCGAGCGTGTTGGGTAAGTTAGTGCACCCCTGCAGGGAAGTATAACTATTCGAATAGTCATGTCCACGGTAACAGGACGCTCAGAAAGCATCCCGATCTACTACTACTAGAACTGGATACATGGTGATGATACTAATATGTTGGCTCCGGGATCGCTTTCTCGCAAGGAGTCGAGGAAGGATCTCTGGGCGTTGTTACTACTTACTTGCTACTTTACATTATGTTAATCTGCACTCTTCTAATGCTGCAAGACAATGAAGATGCTAGTCTCCGTTAGGCTAGGCTTTTCTCTCTTTTCTGGCATTTCTGCAGTCTAGCCCACAGATACAGCCTCTCTTTGATACTGGTGCATAAATAGTATAGTTCTGATGTATGTCTTGCGAGTACTTTGGATGAGTACTCACGGTTGCTTTGCTCCCTCTTTTCCCCCATACCCGACTGCTGCGATTAGATGATGGAGCCCAGGAGTCAGTTGCTACCGCCGACGACTACTACTACCCTACCGGTGGAGCCTACTACTACGTGGAGACCGCCGACGACCAGGAGTAGATAGGAGGCACCCAGGCAGGAGGCCTGCGCCTTATCGATCAGTATCATTGTTTTGCTCAGCCTTCTTAAGGCAGACTTGTTTCCCTTTTATGTCTGTTCTCAGATATTATGTTGCTTCCGCTGACGCTTGATCGCCAGCTTATGTATTCAAGCCCTCGAGGCCCCTGGCTTGTATTATGAAGCTTGTATGACTTTTATTTGTGTTTAGAGTTGTGTTGTGATATCTTCCAGTGAGTCCTTTGGCTTGATTGTGTACATTTGCGTGTATGATTAGTGCACGATTAAGTCGGGGGCATCATATTTTCCTCATGAGCAAATAGGGTGGCTATATCATTCAATTTGGTAAGGTCTGCCACAACAGTTTCAGTTTCATAACCATGAAAAGGATCAGATTCTACCAAAGTAATTAACTCAGGTTCAACAGAGAAATCATAATCCTTTACGGTAACAAAGATAGGAGAAGTAGCAAACTTAGGATCATATTTCATTCTTTCTATCATAGCCTTTTCTTTCAGCTTACTCAGTAATTTCTTAACATCATCTCTATCATTACAAGCAAGAAATTCTCTTGCAATCTCCCCATCCATAACATAACCATCAGGTATCTTAGGCATTTCAACTCTAGTAGGAGAGCTAGGCATAATAGGTGAATCATAATTTTCAGCAGTCTCAGCATTCTCTATTTCTTTAGCTTTAGCAATTTGTTCATCAAGAAATTCACCTAGTGGCACAATATTATCAAGCAGAGTACTAGCGTTATCACAAGTTTCATTTATAGCAGAATTAGTATCATCAATTACTTACGACATATCAGAATGAATAGCAGGTGGTGGTGTCGCAAGCCTACTTAAAACAGAAGGTGAATCAAGTGCGGAGCTAGATGGCAGTTCCTTACCTCCCCTCGTCTTAGAGGGTACAATCTTAGTCTTAGCGTCTTTTAGATTCTTCATAGTGTAAAATCCCAAGTGAACTCAATAAATAGAGCTATGCTCCCCAGCAACGGCGCCAGAAAAAGGTCTTGATAACCCACAAGAATAGGGGATCGTGACGGTCTTCGAGGGTAGTATTTCACCCAAATTTGTTGATTCGACACAAGGGGAGCCAAAGAATATTTATGAGCCTTAGCAGTAGAGTTGTCAATTCAACCACACATGGGATATAATATATCTGCAACAGAGTGTTTAGTAGCTCAGTGATAACCCACAAGTATAGGGGATCACGACAATCTTTGAGGGTAGTATTTCACCCAAATATATTGATTCGACACAAGGGGAGCCAAAGAATATTTGCGAGTATTAGAAGTTGAATTGTCAATTCAACCACACCTGGAGAACTAAATATCTGCAGCAAAGTGTTTAGTAGCACAGTAGTATGATAGTTTTGATAGTAGTAGTAACAGTAGCAATAGTAACAAAGACAATAACAGTAACAGTTTTGTAGTGATTGTAACAGCAGCAGCAACAGAGTAACTTAGCAAAGATCAATATGTGAAAAGCATAGGCATTGGATCAGTGATGGATAATTGTGTTGGATGACATTCATCATATAACAGTCACAACCTAGAGCGATACACAATAGCTCCAATTCATCAATGTAATGTAGGCATGTATTCCGTATATAGTCATACGTGCTTATAGTAAGAACTTGCATGACATCTTTTGTCCTACCCTCCCGTGGCAGCGGGGTCCATAAGGAAATCTAAGGGATATTAAGGCCTCCTTTTAATAGAGAACCGGAAAAAAGCATTAGCACTTAGTGAATACATGAACTCCTTAAACTATGGTAATCACCGGAAAGAATCCCAATTATTGTCACCTTGGGGTATGAGGATCATAACATGTAATAGGTGCATACAACTTGCAAGATAGGATCAAGAACACAAATATATTCATGAAAACATAAAGGGTTCAGATCTGAAATCATGGCACTCGGGCCCTAGTGACAAGCATTAAGCATAGCAAAGTCATAGCAACATCAATCTCAGAACATACTGGATACTAGGGATCAAGCCCTAACAAATTGACTCGATTGCATGATAAATATCATCCAAACCATCACCATCCAGCAAGCTTACAGATGAATTACTCACACCCGGTGGTGAGCATCATGAAATTGGTGATGGAGGGTGGTTGATGATGACGACGGCGTCGAATCCCCCTCTCCAGAGCCCCGAACGGACTCCAGATCAGCCCTCCCGATGAAGAACAGGAAGTGGCGGCGGCTCCGTATCATAAAATGGGATGATTCTTTATCTCTGATTTTTTCTCCATGAATAGGTATATATGGGGTTGGAGTTAGGGTTGCCGGAGTTTCCAGGGGCGTACAAGCCTGGGGGGCATGCCCTAGGGGGTGGCCGCGCCCCCTGAGCTTGTCGCTCCTGGGTGGCCCTCCTCCAGTAGATCTCTTCGCCAATATTTTTTATATATTCTGCAATAATTCTCCGTAAACTTTTAGGTCAATCCAAGAACTTTTATTTCTGCGCAAAAATAACACCATGGCAATTCTGCTGAAAACAGCGTCAGTCCGGGTTAGTTCCATTCAAATCATGCAAATTAGAGTCCAAAACAAGAGCAAAAGTGTTTGGAAAAGTAGATACATTTGGGACGTATCACATAGTAGTTTGATAGTTTTGATAGTTTCAGTAACAGTAGCAATAGCAACACGAACAGTAACAAAAGCAGTTTGTAGTGCTTGTAACAGCAGCATCAGTAGTAAGTTAGCACAGATCAATATGAGAAAAGCGTAGGCATTGGATCAGTGATGGATATTTGTGTTGGATGGCATTCATCATATAACAGTCACAACCTAGAGCGATACACAATAGCTCCAATTCATCAATGTAATGTAGGCATGTATTCCGTATATAGTCATACGTGCTTATAATAAAAACTTGCATGACATCTTTTGTCCTACCCTCCCGTGGCAGCGGGGTCCATTAGGAAACTAAGGGATATTGAGGCCTCCTTTTAATAGAGAACCGGAACAAAGCATTAACACATTGTGAATACATGAACTCCTCGAATTACAGTCATCCCCGGAGAGTATCTCAAATATTGTCACTATGGGGTCTACGGATCAGAACAATAACAAGTGCATATAACTAGCAGATAGGATCAAGAACTCAAATATATTCATGAAAACATAGAGGGTTCAGATCTGAAATCATGGCACTCGGGCCCTAGTGACAAGCATCAAGCATAGCAAAGTCATAGCAACATCAATCTCAGAACATAGTGGATACTAGGGACCAAGCCTTAACAAATGGACTCAATTACATGACAAATCTCATCCAACTCCATCACCGTCCAGAAAGCCTACATAGGAATTACTCACACCCGGTGGTGAGCATCCTGAAATTGTTAATGGAGAAGGGTTGATGATGACGACATCAATGAATTCCCCTCTCCGGAGCCCCGAACGGACTCCGGATCAGCCCTCCCGATGAAGAACAGGAGGTGGCGGTGGCTCCGTATTGTAAAACGCGATGAAACTTTCTCTTTGATTTTTTTCTCCATGAGGCGATACTTATAGAGTTGGAGTAAGGGCAAACGGAGGCCTCTGGGGCCCACAAGCTCACAGGGCGCGCCCCTTGAGCTTGTGGCTCCTGGGTGGCCCCCCACCAGTAGTTTTGTTCGCCAATATCTTTTATATATTCTGGAAATATTCTCCATAAATTTTTAGCTCAATCCGAGAACTTTTATTTCTGTACAAAAACAACACCATGGTAGTTTTGCTGAAAACAGCATCAGTCCGGGTTAGTTTCATTCAAATCATGCAAATTAGAGTCCAAAACAAGAGCAAAAGTGTTTGGAAAAGTAGATACGTTTGGGACGTATCAGCTTCTAGCTTTGCCTAGAGGCAATATAACTTCTTGGGCTGATTGTTGTAGCAAATTCTTATCTAAGTTTTGTCCACCTACAAAAATTATGCAACTTTGTTCTCAGATTACATATTTCAAGCAGGAAGAACATGAGCCACTAGCGCTTGCATGGGATAGAATGAAGCAAGCCATAAGGAACTGTCCTAACCATGGAATGGAGGAATGGTTAATCCTTCATATGTTTTATAATGGTTTAAATCCAATGTCAAAAACTATGCTTGATACAGCTACAGGAGGAACAATCATGGAAAAGCCCATAGATGATGTCAAGAAGCTACTTCATGACATGCAAGAGAACCATGCCCAATGGCATGTTGAAAGAACTACCACCAAAAGGGTGAATGCCACTGAAGAAAACAATGCGGACTTGACAGCCAAACTTGATGAACTCATCTCCGTCATGAAAGGTAAAGAAGAGGTAAACGTAAATGCCATCACTAATGAAGAAGTTAGTGATGTAAATTTCATTGCTCGCAATCGCTATAATCCCAACTGGAAAAATAATGGGTATGCTCCTAGACTTCCCTATCCTAATAATAGTGGAGCATCAAATAATTTTAATGGAGCTAGTAGCAGCAATAGAAATACTCTTGAAGATACTCTGAAGAGTTTTATTGCTAGTCAAACTAAGCAGAATGAAAAATTCAAAAATATTTTGAAGAATCATGATAACTTACTTAGTCAGTTGACCGGTAAGATGTTGGACTAACAAATGATGTGCAGATGCTTGATGGAAGATCCAAGAATATGGAAGCACAAGTGGCTAAAATTGCAGAGAGCCAAACATTGATCCTAGCTAAGTTTGCAGGTATACCGGAACCTAACCTGGTTGAAGATGTTCAGATGGTGAGAAGTAATGAAGACAAGGCAGAAGAGCTCGACAAAAGCCATGTGCCATAGTACACCTACACTATTGCAGACTTCGTCAAAATGATAGCTATGAAGCATCCACTACCCGAGGTATCAAACGATGGGGCATATAATGTCTTTGTTGATCATGTTGCAGCCAAGAAAAGTGTGCCTGGCCAGAGGTAATCGAGCGTATCGGGAAATGTGTTGCACCCCTGCAGGGAAGTAATCTATTCGAATAGTCGTGTCCACGGTAACAGGACGACTTGGAGTTGTATCCTGACCTTTTACAACTAAATCCGGATACTTGATAAAACACACCCAGATAACAGACAGATACACCCGGCGATCGCTTTCTCTCAAGGAGACGAGGAGAGGATCTCCAGGCAGGTTACTGCTATATGTATGTGCAAGATGATACCATATATGCTCATCTCTTCTACTGCTGAAAGATGTAGTCTTCGATACGATGAGCTTCTCCCCCTTATTCTGGCATTTTTTTAGTTTAGTCCACAGATATTACCCCATTCCTTTGATACCGATGCATATCTAGTATAGATCTGATGTAAGTCTTGCGAGTACTTTGGATGAGTACTCACCGTTGCTTTGCTACCCCTTTTGCTTTCGACCCGGTTGCTGCAACAGTTGGTAGCACCGCGGATGCAGGTTACCCCGTTGGTGCTTACTACGTGGAGACCGATGACCAAGAGTAGTCCGGAGGTCCAAGGCAGGAGGCCTCGCCTTACGATCTAGTGTCGTTGTTTTGCTCAGCCTTCTTAAGGCAAAACTTGTCTAACTATGGCTGTGCTCAGATATTATTTGCTTTCATGACTGATGTATTATGGGTCCTCGTGGCCCTCGCTTGTAATATAAAGATTTATGTTTAATTTGTGTCGTAGAATTGTGTTGTGATATTGACGTGAGTCACCGTTCGTGATCATGCATGATGCGTGTATGGTTAGTGCACGATTATAAACGGGGGTGTCACAATTCAACCCCCCCCCCTCTAGACCTATCTTCTCGATCCCTCAAGAGCACCGCTTCTGCTAAGGAGCAAGAGCTGCGGAAACATGCCGACCTGCTCAAAAAGAGGGAGGCCGCAATGCAGCAGCTCTCGAAGGCCCATTCTGAGGCCGACCTTCACGCCAAGCAGATGGAGAAGAGGCTTCGTAACCTAGAGGCCACTGACGGACGTAAGTCTTGACTATGCCATGCGTATTTGCTTGTCCCTGAGAAGTTTAGTGCTTGACTTGTTGCTTTGCCATAGTGCCGCTCCCTGACGTTCGTCATGAGGACCCTGGGGTGCGGCTTTAGCAAGTCACCGATCTCACCGAGTGGATGCGTGCCGCCCTAGGCACTGCTTTTGGCATGCTTTTTTATGGTGAAGAAAGCCTGGAGGAAACCCTTGATGGCATCATGAAACTGGTGTCGCGGGCTCCGCTCCAACTGTTTGATTAGCAGTACTCTGCTGCGTACGAGGGGGAGCGGAGTTTTGAGTGTTTGTTTCGTGCCAGTGTTATCTATGTAACTGTATGTGAGAGTTTATATAATAAAGAGTAGTATGAATATCTTTCTTTCTTTTTTTACTTTACTTTCTTTCATCAATCTTTGCAATAATAAATTTCATATGCTTATCCCATGGGAAGTATTGACTTCACATAAAGGGGTATAGGTGATAAATTTTGTTGGAAGTTCACAAACATAGCATTGCCCATTCAAACAATTCATGAAAGAATAAATAAGGGAGAGAGATTTCCCATGCAAATACACTATCTTGGACATCTTTTATGATTGTGAATACCCATTAATTATTTCCAAACTTGATCAAAGTGCTGATATTGAACAAGGAAGACGACATAATGAGTTATGTTTATGTATATTTGCATAGAAGTTATATTGTCATGGATCCTCCAACATGTGGTGCTTGCTTATAATCTTTTGCTTGCCAAAACTTTCGCACTAAGTAGAGATACTACTTGTGCATCCAAATACCCTTAAACCCAGTTTCTTTCCATGAGAGTCCACCATATCTATCGATGGATTGAACAAGATCCTTCAAGTAAGTTGTCATCGGTGCAAGAAATAAAAATTTCTCTTAAATATGTATGATGTTTTATTGGAAGGGAAAATAAGCTTTGTACGATCTTATGATGGTGAAGAAATAAAAGTGACAGGCTGCTCAATAAAGGCCGCCATCGTAAGGGGCAATATAAAGTGATGTTCCTTTGCATTAAGAGTTTGCAGATTCAAAATTCAAAAGCGCGTGACAACCTCTGCCTCCCTCTGCGAAGGGCCTATTTTTTATTATTCAAGTTTTACTTTTATGCAAGAGTCAAAATATCCTTTATTCCAACCTCAATTATTCTTCACTTGGCAAGCAACATGTGGTGGGGAAAGATCCAAGCACATATATCCAGTTGAATATATATGATCATGAGTTATTATTGTTGACAATTATCCCTGTGGTAAGTAAGTTGGGCAGTAACCTATTAAACCCCCATCTTCCATTGTATTCGATGGAAACATGTTTGCTCTAAATATTTGCTTTGAGTGCCAGCAATCATTAGAAGACTATATGATAGTTGCGCATGTGAAGTTTGCCAAATCAAAAGCTCTTACATAGACTCTCTCGGAAAGTATGATGAATTGTAATTGCTTGAATGACTGAACACAGTTTGTTGGTTTTCAAAAGAGTTTATTGTCTATACCTTGGCATTGTGGATTTATTAGTACTTGATCATTGCAAGTATTATGAATGAATAATTGCTATCATAATGATTCTTATAAATATGATGCTGCCATGTTCGTAGTTTCTTTTTATCGACACCTCTCTCTCTAAACTTGTGGTCATGTTTATTGAATTCGGTATTCGCTTAAGGGCAAGCGGAGTCTAAGCTTGGGGGAGTTGATGTGTCCGTATTGCATCATGTTTTCCTATATTTATTTATAATGTTTTAGAGTTATATTTCACTTTATGATGCAATTCTAATGCTTTTTCTCTCTTAAATTGCAAGTTATATCACAAGAGGGAGATTGCCGGTAGCTCGAATTCTGAGCCTGAAAAAGCTACATCAGATATAGCTATTCTCCGGAGCTCCAAATGACCTAAGAATTTATGGAGATTTGTTTTGGAATATATATAAAAATACTGGAAGAAAAAGATACCAGAGATGACCGTCAGTGGGCCCACAAGCCCAGGGGCACGCCCACCCCCCCAAGGTGCGCCGACTGAGATTGTGGGGACCACGGAGGTCCACCAATGCCCATCTTCTGCTATATGAAGCCATTTACCCTAGAAAAAATAAGGAGAAGACTTTTGGGACTAGCTGCCACCGTCTGGAGGCGGAACCAGAGGCGGAGCACTTTTGCTCTCTGGCGGAGCAATTCAGGGGGAAATCAAAGCTATCGTCATCACCAACACTCCTCTCATCATGGGAGGACTCATCTCCATCAACATCTTCATCAGCATCATCTCATATCCAAACCCTAGTTCCTCCCTTGCTTTCAATATTTGTATCAAACCTCAGATTGGTACCTGGTGGTGCTAGCTAGTAGTGTTGATTACATCTTGCAGTTAATGCTAGTTGGTTTACTTGGTGGAATATTATATGTTCAGATTGTTAATCACTTATTTATCTCCTCCGATCATGAACATGAATATGACTTGTGAGTAGTTCTGTTTGTTCTTGAGGACATGGGAGAAGTCTTGTTATAAGTAATCATGTGAAGTTGGTGGTGTCATGTGAACATCGACTACATGACACTTCAACATGTTTGGGCCTAGGGGAAGGCATTGTGGAATTAGTTTGTAGATGATGGGTTGCGGGAGTGATAGAAACCTAAACCCCAGTTTATGAGTTGTTCCGTAAGGGACTGTTTTGGATCCATATGTTTCATGCTATGGTTAGATTTATCTTAATTCTTCTCTTGTAGTTGCGGATGCTTGTGAGGGGGGGTAATCATAAATAGGTTGTTTGTTCAAGTAAGAACAACACCTTAGCTCCAGTCCACCCACATAACAACTTATCAAAGCAATGAACATGAGTCAATGAATCGTGGTGAAAGTAACTAGATGAAATCCCCGTGTGTCCTCGAGAACACTTTAATCACTACAAAAAGTATTTTCGGCTTGTCCTTGGCAATAATAAGGATTGGGCCACCTTGCTGCACCTTGTTACGTTTGTTACTTGTCACTTATTACCAATTATCTTGCTATCAAACTATCTATCAAAACTATCTTACATCACTTGCAGAGAATACCTTGCTGAAAACCGCTTATCGACTTTCTGCTCCTCATTGGGTTTAACACTCTTACTTATCGAAAGGACTACGATTGATCCCCTATACTTGTGGGTCATCACGCATAGCCTCAAGGGAGCCAGACATCGGAAATAGACATGCAAGGTGTCGGCCTGCCGAGAAGGTGCTTGGGAGGCTTGGGCTATGGCCAAGACACACTACCGACTTTTGAAGACCGAGGTGCTCGCCGAGGTTGGTCCCGAAGGAGTTGATGGGAATGAAATTAAGCCCATCTTTAATTATGAGAACATTATGCCTACGGCCCACTTTTCTGAGCGGGATTGTCGCCTTGACAAAATTATGGATGGCCTCAAATAAATTTTTCTTTTAAACAACACAAGCTGAATTATGACTTTATGTATTGATAGGTCTCCATAATATCTATAATTTTTTATTGTTTCATGCCAATATTTTACTACTTCCACATAATTTTGGCAATAATTTATATGATTTTCTTGGACTAACATATTGATCCAGTGCCCAGTGTCAGTTCCTGTTTGTTGCATGTTTTTTGTTTTGTAGAAATCCGGATCAAACGAAGTCCAAATGCGATAAAATTTTACGAAGATTTTTTTGGAATATATGTGATTTTTGGGAAAACAGAATCAACGCAAGATGGTGCCTGAGGGCCCCACAAGACAACAAGGCGTGCCCTAACCCCCAGGCATGCCCTGATGTCTTATGGACACCTCGTAGGTCGGTTGGATCCCTTCTTTAACCACAAGAAAGATAATTTCCGGAGAAAATCCCCTCAAAATTTCACCCCAATCGAAGTTACGGATCTCCGGGAATATAAGAAATGGTGAAAGGCTCCGAAAACAGATGCGAAACAGAAGAGAAACAGAGAGAGATCCAATCTCGGAGGGGCTCCTGCCCTCCGGGAGCCATGGCGGCCAAGGACCAGAGGAGAAACCCTCCTGCCATCTAGGGGGAGGCCAAGCAAGAAGAAGGGGGGGGGATCTCCCCCCTTTCTCTCGGTCGCGCTGGATCACCGCCGGTGTCGGGGTTATGAGCCTAACAATGAGTACTAGGGGTACGAAAGAGGGGCGGAGCCTAGCTACGGCGCAAGTGTTGCACTCGGTTTCTATGAGTTCAGGCCCCTCTCGGAGGAGGTAATAGCCCTACGTCTCGTGCCCTGAGGCTTGTTTTCTCTTGGGATATGTGATTACAGAGGATGCTGAACCCTTGTCATGGAGGAAGAGGGCGGCTTATATAGAGTCTGCCTCGGCCTCTTTACTACCACGTTACAAGGGGTATTAATGACCATAACTATGACAGTTACAGGTGTTAATAGTCATGGCTACAATAGTTACAGGTAACGGTGGTTATAACTATGCTTGAAGTCTGACTTAAGACTACTCGACCATTGCAGTTCCCACGTCGCCCTTATGCCTTCTCTGTCCGAGTGGTGAAGGCTGGCCGACTGGAGGGAAGATGTCCGAGTGATGTCACGTATCCGAGTGGATTCCTTGTGATGTGCATCCAAATGCACCTATGGTCCGGGGACCTTCCTAGGATGGTGAGGGACCCTAGGTGGGCCTTGAATGTCAGGTCTTTGACCCTACTAGAAGTAGGCGACCCCATCATTAGCCCTGAATCGGTTGAGGTTTCACGGGACGAGCGTGTTGAGCTTTCGGATCGGTCCGAGTGACCCAGGCCACTCGGCGTCCGTTCTCAAATGGCCCTCCTTGGGTGAAGCCTTGGCAGATTCTGCACTAAAGGTTATCCGAGTGATCGGATGGTGTTTATCGCTGGGCAAAACTTGGTGGCATTTGTGTGTCTCTCGGGAGAGATAGACTTGAGGTCTGAGTGCGGACATGCCATGAAACTCGAGTGGCGATGCCGGCGCGTGGTCTGATTCTCCAGGGAGATGCCACTCCTTATCCTAGGGGAACGCCAGCGCGGGTCAGCTCTAAGTCCAAATTTATGAGGATTGCGCCTTGGAGCCTAGTGAAAGGGCCAAGTCAACCTGCGGAGGGGTGTCGAGCTCATCCCGTTGCGACCCTGAATTTGACTCCAGTCGGGTGTTTTACGTGTCTGAGTCCACGACATCCCTCAGAGGGTGGTCGGTCAGACCGACGGGTGTCCTTTAGGAAAGGAACAACGAGCTATCAATCGGATCAATTTGCTCCGAAAACTTCGGGATCTGAAGTCAGACGTGCGCGCGCGGAAGCGGTTACGCCGTAGCTTAGTGGGGAAAGTGGGGCATGCCGCCTCGATCTTCGCCCCAAAAATCCGCCACGTGCCGCGTTTCACCTGTGCGTGCGACCGCCACGGATGCCGTCGATCCAGGGATCTGCGGCTGAGAATCCGTGGTGTGATTCTTCCCATGGTATAAAAGGTTTTCACGGCGCTGGGGTAATTTCAGATCCCCTTTCTCCCCCGCCCTGCACTCCGCCTCCCTCACTTCTTCTAATCCAATGTGCCGGAGCACCCGAGACGATGGGGAAAGATTCCACCGCCAGGCTGGAAAAGGCGAAGAAGGCGGGGAAGGCCGCGTCATCGAGCTTCGGCCTGCCGGCGGGTCACGTCGCGGGGGATTTGACCCCTTCACACATTACAGTGAAGCGGCTAGAGGAGCTCGCCGAAGAAGGGCTCATTCCGGCGGATGGGTGGAGGCGGCCGGATGCGGGCGAGGTTGAGCCGGCGTCTCGGGGGACGAGCGCATCCTGCTCATCACCCATATCGAACAAGGTTTCTCAATGCCTCCTCACCCTTCCTTTCGGGCCTTTTTGAGCTATTTTGGGGCGCAACTCCATCATCTTCCCCCAAATGCAATTGTGTATCTGTCGGCCTTCGTTTCTCTATGTGAGAACTTCATCGATTGCCACCCGCACTAGGGGCTGTTTAAGCATATCTTCACGTGTCGGTCGATGACCGTGAAGAAGGACTCACCGGACGGCGAAAAGACCCATGTGACCCAGCTGTGCGGAGGACTGGGCATACAGGTCCGGGGGCGGAATGCTTTCCCCAAGATGAGCTTCCCAGACTCAGTGAAAGGGTGGCAAGATAGTTGGTTCTACTGCAAGGACGTCCCAAGTGCGGGGTCTCTGACTGGTCTTCCCCCGTACTCGGGAGCGAGAGTCGCAGCGCCTCCGTCCCTCAAGGTGACCAAGGAGGAGAAGGTGGACATTGGAATCCTGACCGACGCTCTAGTTGGAGTTGTAAACGCCGGGGTCAACGGGATGGATCTGCTGGAGACTTTTGTCACTCGGCGGATCCAGCCGCTGCAGGCCAGGTCGCACCCGATGTGGATGTATGAGGGCCCGAGTGATCCCACCCGAGTGCACCCGGAGGAGCTGACCGAGAAGGCCGTGGCGGGAAAGATCAAGGCCATCACTTCGGCCTGAGACAACCCGCGCGGGGCCAGGAGAGTGTCTCTGTACAGCAAGGACACCCCGCCGATTGAGGTAACTCCATTTTTGATCAGTCGGACTGTCTATAAGTTTCTTTCTGGTGCATCTGTGTCTTGACTTTGCGATCCTCTCTTTCTTAGAGTTTTCAGCGGATGATCTCCCCAGTGCCGGTGGTTGACCGGTCGCTGGCGGATGTGACGAGTGATACGAAGCGCCAGTACTCCAAGAGTAGCCACGAGGAGGAGGAGGAGAGCGTCGACGAAGAGGAGAGCAACACTGAGGAGGGCGATGAGGCCGAGTCCTCCCCATCCAAGACCGTCCCCAAGGAGCACCGCACCAAGGCGCAGAATGATCCAGTGGCCAGGCGGGCGGTGCTCAAGTGTTGAGTGATCCGCACCCAACCGGCTCGGGCCTCGCTACATGCAGCACGAAGCGTGGGCGATCCAAGGCGGCGGACTCGGCCGAGAAACAACCCAAGCAGCCCAAGCAAATTGCCATTAAGCCAAGAAAGGCTGCCGTGCCAAAGATTAAGGTGGTGGTGCCTATGGCTTCAACGTAAGTGCCGGAGGTCCTGTTTCTTCTTCGTATAATTTCCACTCGTCTGATGGCTGAGTGTTTTGGTGATTGCAACAATGAGACGTCAACGACTTCGTTGGATCCGAACGCCCCCAAGCAAGGTCAGGTCGAGGGTGACGCGGCAGACGACGCCACTGTCGGAGCCTAGAGTCCGGGGAACTGGAGGTTCGAACACTAGGGGCGCGCTAGTTCTCTTCGACCAATGGTGACCACGGCGAGGCTACGGTGAGAGTGCTACGCGGGAGCACGGCAGGGGACACGACGGTTACCCAGGTTCAGGCCACCTAGCGGTGTAAAACCTTACTCCTGCTTGTGTTGGGATTGCTGTGGGCAAGAAGGTGTTCTCGCGTACAAGGTAAAAGGCAGAGGAACCCATCCCCTCTACAATGGCAGCCCTGCCCCCTTTATAGCAGCCTTGGTCCTCTTCCACCAAAAACTAGGTGGGAAGGGTTGCCACACTTGGCGGGTTTTGAAAGGGGACAGGTGTTCAGTCAATCCTGACTAAAGGTGGTCTTCGCCTGCAAAAGCGTGATCTGTGAGGCGCCGGTGGGCTCGGTGGTGACCTCCGTCCTGCGCGCCTTGCTATCTCGGTCTTCTATCACCAAACGGGCAGTCCTTGGGAACTTTTTTGGGGGGTGGGCAGCTAGGGCTGCCCCTTTATCACCAAAGAGGAAAGCTTCTCTATCCGCGCCCGCTGGCACGGCCTCTATCGCCCTTCGTCGCTACGCGCGTCACCCACGTGATGGGCACATGACCGCGGAGACGATGTCAGGCGAGATGGCTCGGGCGCCCGGCTTGGGAGGGCACCTCGGGAGGCAGCCTTGCGAGGCTCTTGCTCCTACCGCGACTAAGTGCCGGCAGGTCGGGTCTCGAGGAGGGGTCCTCAGGAGGCTGGAACCTCAGGAGATGTCTTCGCTTCGCGGTGCCCCCGGATGGGCCACGTCTCGGGCCTTCGCCAGGCATCGCTTCCTGGGCCGCAGGCAGACGGGCCGGAGTACCCCGGTTCCCAATGGACTGACAGTAGCCCCCGGGCCCGTGGCGCGCATGTTCCCACCCGTTGGGAGCGAAATGGCGCGGGCCCTTACAGACTGCAGGGCCCAGGCTCGACGCGTGGCGCACGACGGGACGTGGGACACCCCCACTTCCCCACTTCGCCTCGGTAACCACCTGCGCCTGCCATAAAGCCTGCCCGCGCGGAGCGCAGGCCATCATTGCTTCCTTCTTGCTTTGTCCTCCAGCACCCGATCTTTCGCGTCTCCTTCCCCGAGCACCGTTCCTTCCTCTCTCGCTCCCCAAGCTCCGCCGCGTAGCAATGGCGCCCGCCGGCAAGAAAGGCAAGGCGGCGGCCGCGGCGCCGAGTGCGCCTGCTGTAGAGATGGCCCTGCAACCCTCCATCATCATGAACTGAGAGGGCCTGGACAAGGTGCTCTCGATGGTCGCCAGCAACTAGAACGAGAACGGGGCGACGAAGATCTGGCCAAGCGCACATGCACGGCGCGATCTGGAGGCGACGACGTTCCCCTTCTTCATCCATAGTGTCTACGCCGGCTTGGTGCCGCCGTTCTCGGACTTCTTCAACACCATCCTCACCCACTACCAGATCCAGGCTCTCCACCTCCAGCCCAACTCCATCTTCCTCCTTGCCATCTTCACCTTCTACTGCGAGGTCTTCATGGGCGTGATGCCCTCGGTGACGCTCTTCTGCCACTTCTTCAGCCTGCGGATTTCCACGGTGAACCACCGCTCCGCGTGCGCCTCATTCCTCGCCGTCAAGGCGACGGAGAATGACATCATCAGCCTAAAGATCCCGAAGAAGGTGGAGGGCTACTGACAGTGCTGGATCTACATGGATGCACACGCGTGCAACCAACTGTTGATGGAGCCGACGGCCCCTGCCATGAAGAGCTCGGGGTGGGAGCACAAGAAGCTCACCGACCCGAGGCTGGCGCCCATCTGGGAGTGGCTGGCGGACCACAAGGCGGCACGCCTCACGGGGGCGATGGTCGTCAAGGAGTTCCTGCTGCGGCGCATCGCACCACTCCAGCTGCACTCGCGCCCGGTGTGGAAGATCACCTGCCCGAGGGATCCTATGCGGCTGAGCATCGCCAGCCTGAAGTCGAGCGTGGTGGACGGAATCATGCACATCATACTCGGCAGCACCATGGGAGACCCGCCCGAGGACGCGCTCCCGCTGTACCACTACAAGGGGACCAAGGAGCTGGCCGCGGAGATGCCGGTCTTCGACGAGTGGGGCATCGTGCCGGAGAGCCACGAGGGGCCTCGCAAGAACCCGATCGTGGTGGTCCCCGGCTCAGGGGACCTGGACGACTCTGATGCCTTGGGTGGCGACGCGGAGGGGAGGGATGGCGGCCCCACCACGCGGACCCGCCGCCAGCTCATCCGTGACCTCGAGGACGATGATGACGATGCCCGGTTGAGGGTCGTGCCCTCGCGGCCTGCCGAGGCGGGCAGCGAAGGAAGCTCCAGTGCGGTGGCGGGCGAGCCGCGCGTGGAGGAGATGGACGCCGGCAGCGGGGGCATCATGCCCCCCTCGAAGGACGCTGGCGCGGGTGGAGGGACTACCGAGCCCCCCGCCGAGAAGGACGACGCTGAGGGCGAGGCCGGCGGGCCTCAGAAGGGCACCTCAGGAGCAGGTCTTAGGAGGAGGCCTCGCGAGAGCGATAGCGAGGACCGCCCGCCATCGGCCCTGAAGAAGAAGAAGTGGATCGCCAATGACAAGTGCCTCTCTTACCTATTCCCTTTTGCGTTTGCACCGCAGCCTGGGGCTGAGCCTCGGCCTCACGCAGGGCATCCACGAAGAAGAAGAAGAAGAACAACAAGAAGAAGAAGATGAAGAAGAGGACCCCTGTCTCGGAGGGGGCCCTGGCGCCTACCGCAGGCGCCGTGGGGCAAGAAGAGGCCACCCGCCGCTCCGATGTTGAAACGGAGCGCTTGGAGGCGGAGAAGGAGCAAGCGGTCCCTCCGGAGCCACAGGTGGACACGGCTCCTGAGGCTGGGGACGCCGAGCCTCGGGAGACGGCCTCCAAAGGCGGCGCCACGGCTCCTGAGGAGCCCGCCGCGGAGGCGGATGTGGAGATGGGGAGGCGAGGGCGCCGACCCCTCTGTCGAGCACCGCAGACATTGGGGCCTCCTCGAGAAGCCCCCAGCACACGCCGGAGCACGGGGCCCCCGACACAGGCGCGGCGAGCCCGCGGGGTGCACCGCCACAGCGAGAGGAGGAGGCGCCGGCGAATCCCGCGCTGCTGACGAACGACGCCGGGCCTTCCCAGGCCATGACGGCGGAGGGTGGTGAGGAATCAGACCCTGCTTGGGCCTTGACGCTGGTGCACAACCGCACCTTACTCAGGCGCGGGGTCCTGCGGACCATGAGGGGAGCTCTGAGCCAGCTCGAGGCAGAGTTCCAGGACGCCGAGGGGCGCCTCGCCGAGGAGCGCTAGCGTCTTGCCGAGGATTGGCATCGGCTCGATGTCGCGGTCAAGCTGGGCCGTCGCCAGGACAAGGTCGCACAAGAGAAGGGTGAGAAGTCCGCCGCCGAGGCGAAGGAGGTCTTCGAGAGTGCCCTCCGGGAGGCAGACGCGGCCAAGAAGCGTCGCGAGGAGGCGGAGGCCCGCACGAGGGTGCTGCGGGAGCAGCACGCCGCGCAGGAGGAGCTGTTCCAGGCGCGGGAGAAGGCCATCGCCTCCCACAAGGAGGAGCTCACGGCCCAGGAGGCGGACCTTGCGATCCGCGAGCGATAGCTCACGCGGATGACTTCCGAGCAGGCCATGGAATGCGAGCGTCTGGAGACGCTCGAACGCCAGGTGGCTGCCACCCAGGATGCCTACACCCAGCGCATGGAGGCCGCCAACGCCAAGTTGTAGGCCAAGGAGAAGAAGCTCCAGGAAGACGCCGACACGAAGATTGAGAGGAACCACTTGGCGCTTGTTGCAGATCACAGCAAGAGGCAGAAGTTTCAGGAGGACCGCTTCATGGACAAGCGCGAGAGGCTTAAGAAGGAGGTCGAGGCCCTCAAGGAGCTCCTGACGGAGGCAGAGAACCGGCGGAAGACCGCGCTGTAGGCCAAGGCCGACACCGAGGCGGAGCTGTTCTCCCTTTAGAAGCAGGTGGGCGACATCTCCAATGTCGTCGAGCAGGCGAGGCTGGAGGCGGACCGGGCGCGGGGGCGGCAGCACGAGCGGGCCAAGATGTTCCGCTCCCTCGAGCTTCGGGCCCGTGGTGCTCTGGTCGTCATCTGCAAGGAGAGGCTCGAGGGCCCTCGCGAGACCCAAGACGCCAGCTACCTCGACTTCTTCACCAAGCTCGTGGAGCGGCTCGAGGCTGGGGCAAAGAGGGTGTGCGGCATCATCGAGGACGAGTGCCGCGACCTCCTCTTCCAGGCCGCGACGCAGATCTTTAGCCACCTTCTCCACGCCGACCCCAGCTTCGACTTCGATAGGGTGATAGCCCACGTGCCCGAAGAGCTCCGCAATAGTCTTGGGAAGGCAGTGGAGGACCACGTGGACACTCTGATCGCGAAGTTCTCCCATGGCAGCAGCGACAGCTCCAGCGGAATTGTGGGCGACGACGGTGAAGGCGATGATTAAGACGACGACGACGACGCAACCTCCTAGATTCTCCCCTTTTACCTGTGCCAAATTGACGTGGCCCCATGGGGGCATAAAAACAATGCCTTTTGTTTTAAGTACTTATGATTAGTCGTAATGCTTGTTTCCTCGTGAGGCTCTCTCGCGAGGCCTATTTCTCTTTCCTTGTTTGCCTTTGTGCTCTACGTCGTCATGACCCAGCCCCCGAGCGGGCTATAGCCATCGCTGGTATGTCAGGTCACGTTGCCTGGACAAGGCCAGGAGGTGTAGGGCACTAAGAGGCAGTAAGGACTCCTAAGGCACGATGCTCAGGAAGTCCCCCCTTGACATGCAAGCGGCTTGCGCGGAGGAGAGAATATCAGCACTCAGCGAGGTCGCGAGGAGAGGGAACTTGAGAGGCGCCGAGAGTGGCTCATGAGGTATTTTTGTACTTAGCTCTTGCGAGTGTTGACTGTCGTGTCATGGCTGCGGGGCGCACCTCGCGAGGCTCCAGCTCGTGACGCTGGCACTTGGCGGAGATGGTCGCCGTAGGTTGGCTCGCGAGGCAGCGCTCGCGAGGCTCCCTAGGGGTTTACGAAGACGTCTTGTCATGAGTCGCCTCGTGAGGCAGTGCTCGCAAGGCCTTTGAGTGCCTTGTTCCTATGATAACTTTACGTCGATTTCATAAAGCGGGGGGAGCGGTGCACGCTTGCTAGGTTGCTCGTGGGTATCACGCGAGGAGACAAGACACCAAGGACCTTGGTGAGGAGACGTGCATGGGAGCAGGCCCGCGAGCCAGAGCTCGATCACTTGGGTTTTTGCAGTGCTACTGGGACTGACCCGAGCACAGGCACCGTGTCCAGCCCCCGCTCACGAGATGCGCAGGAGGAAGGTCATGAGCGTGCACAGCTCCTGAGGCAAGCAACTTAGCAACACATGAGATATCTTAGGAAATAGAGCTTTACTGAAACATAGTAATAAGTTCATTATACAACCAAAAAGAGATATGATTGCCATGTTCGGCACGGATCAGCGTGAGGTTGGTGCAGCCCGTGGGGCGCCCTCAAGTGATTGTTCCACCAGTGCGGAGCATGGGGCTTCCACTAGGCGTGGGCATGATCATGGTTCGATCATTCCGCAAGAGCGGAGCATGGGGCTTCCACTGAGACGTGGGCAGGAGCCCTTGCGGGCCCATCAGGCGAACGCAATGAGAGGCTCCGGGGTGTGTATAGCCCCACTTCGTTCGTACGCCTGAGGGTCACGGGTAGAACTTGCGGAGGTGTTGGGTGTTCCAGGCGTTAGGCACAGGAACTCCGTCCTCCATCTCCAGCCGGGCGGCGCTGGGCCTGGAGACATGAGCAACCCTGAAGGGCCTTCCCACATGGGTGATAGCTTGTGGAGTCCCTCTCTGGAGAGGATCCTTCTCAGGATGAGATCGCTGACTTCGAGGGTGCGTGGGCGTATGTTGTGGCTATGATAGCGACGCAAAGCCTGCTGGTATCTGATGGCGCGGAGGGCGGCCTGGCGACGCGCTTCTTCGAGGAGCAGCAGGTCAGCCTCTCGTGAGATGTCCTGACGAGCCTCGGCGAAGGAAAGGACTCACGGAGAGCCGTGCCGGAGCTTAGACGGAAGGACTGCTTCGGCTCCATAGACGAGGAAGAAGGGAGTCTCGCCGGTAGGCTTGGTTGCCATTGTGCGGATGGACCACGGCACAGACTACAGCTCATCAAGCCAGCCTTTGCCGCAGGCTTCGAGCTTTTTCTTGAAGCTTCTCGTCTTGAGGCCCTTGAGGACCTCGGCGTTGGCACGCTCGGCCTGGCCATTGCTTCGAGGGTGCGCCACAGAGGCATAGCAGATCTGCGTGCCTAGGCTGGCGCAGTATGACTTGAAGAGGCCGCTTGTGAACTGGGAGCCGTTGTCAATGATGATGCGGTTGGGGACGCTGAAGCGGCTCACGAGGCCCTTGATGAACTTGAGGGCAGAGCCTGCTGGGATGGTGCGCACTGGCTCGACCTCCGCCCACTTGGTGAACTTGTCGATGGCGACGTAGAGGTAGCGGTAGCCGCCAGCTGCGCGAGGGAAGGGTCACAAGATATCCAGCCCCCAGACCGCGAAGGGCCACGAGAGGGGAATCGTCTGGAGGCCTTGCGCCGGCTGGTGGATTTGCTTGGCGTGGAATTGACAAGCTTCGTAGGATTGGACCAGCTCGGTGGAGTCGTGGAGCAGGGTGGGCCAGTAGAAGCCGCTGCGGAACACCTTGCCGGCAAGGGTGCGCGACGAGGAGTGGTGGCCGCAGTCTCCTCCATGGATGTCCGCGAGCAACTCGCGCCCTTGCTCTTCAGAGATGCATCGTGATACGTCTCCAACGTATCTATAATTTATGAAGTATTCATGCCATGTTTATTATAGTTTTTTATGATTTTGGTGCACTTTTATATGAATTTAATATGATTTTCATGGACTAACATATTGACCTAGTGCCCAGTGCCAGTTGCTGTTTTCTGCTTGTTTTCTGGTTTTCCAGAAAATCCATATCAAATGAAGTCCAAATGCAGCGAAACTTTTTGACAATTTTTTCTGGAAGGAAACAAACCCAGGAAGCTTCGGGGGAGCAGCAGGAAGACCCACAGGGACCCCACAAGCCACCTGGGCGCGCCACCCCCCATGCACACCCTGGTGCCTCGTGGGCCCCCTGTGGCCCCTCTTCGCGTGATTCCAATGCCAAAAATTCTTATAAATACCAAGACCCCCAGAAATAACCCTAGAACTTTGACTCCGCCATTGCAAGCCTCTGTACCAAGGAGATCTCATCTACAACCCTTTTCCGGCACCCTATCGGAGGGGGGAATCATCACCTGAGGCCATCTTCATCATCCCGGTGGTCTCCTTGATGAGGAGGGAGTAGTTCACCCTCGAGGCTGAGGGTATGTACTAGTAGCTATGTGTTTGATCTCTCTCTCTCATGTGCTTGATTTGGCACAATCTTGATGTACCGCGAGCTTTGTTAATATAGTTGGATCATATGGTGTTTCTCCCTCTCTATCTTGTTGTGATGAATTGAGTTTTTACCTTTGGGGTTTCACTATTATCGGATTGAATACTTTTATGGATTTGAGAACACTTGATGTATGTCTTGCATATGAATACCCGTGGTGACAATGGGGTATTATATTGATTCACTTGATGTATGTTTTGGCACTCAACTCGCGGATTCCCGAGGTGACATTGGGGTAATTTATGCAGAGGGGTTGATGCACGTTTTCGTCCTACTTTCTCCGATAGAAATCTTGGGGCACTCTTTGAAGTTCTTTGTGTGGATTGAATATTATGAATCTGAAGTTGTTTGATGCATATCGAATAATCAACTCACGGATACTTGTGGTGACATTGGAGTATCTAGGTGACATTAGAGTTGGTTGATGCGTATCATATGGTGTTATTTTAGTACGAACTCTAGGGCTGTTTGTGACACTTAGAGGAATAGCTCAATAGATTGATCAGAAAGAATAACTTTGAGGTGGTTTCGTACCCTACAACAATTTCTATCTTATGTTGTCCGCTAGATAAGAACTTTGGAGTGACTCTTTGTCGCACGTTGAGGGATTGTTATATGATCAAATTATGTTAGCATTGTTGAGAGATTGCACTAGTGAAAGTATGAACCCTAGGCCTTGTTTTCAAGCATTGCAATACCGTTTTTGCTCACTTTTGTTACTTGCTACCTTGTTGTTTTTTTATTTTCAGATTACAAAAACCTATATCTACTATCCATACTACACTTGTATCACCATCTCTTTGCCGAACTAGTGCACCTATACAATTTGCCATTGTATTGGGTGTGTTGGGGACACAAGAGATTTCTTGTATTTGATTGTAGGGTTGTTTGAGAGAGACCATCTTCATCCTACGCCTCCCACGGATTGATAAACCTTAGGTCATCCACCTGAGGGAAAATTGCTACTGTCCTACAAGACTCTGCGCTTGGAGGCCCAACACGAGTCTACAAGAATAAGTTGTGTAGTAGACATCACACCGCAGGGAGACGCCATTGGGGCACCTGCGGTACAACTCGTCCTCTTGCAAGCAGTAAGCGGTGGCCAACCAGGCCACGCGCTCTGCTTCTGAGTCCTTCTTTGGGAGGGTGCCGTGAAGCAAATAGGACTTGAACTCCGTGGCCCAGCTGTCTGCTTGAGGCTCCAGCTCCAGCAGCAGGCGGGCTCCTGAGGCTGGGCCGCAGTCTGGCATGCCCGTGGGCGGTGCGGGTGGGAGTTCTTCATGAAGCAGCGCGGTGCCCGCGGTAGGTGGTGCAGCTGATGGCCTGAGGAGCCTTTCCTCGAAGATGCCGGGGCTCTGAGTCTCGCGGCGGGATGCTCTCTTGGCGATGTCGTCGGCCTCCTTGTTGCTGCCGCGAGGAACGTGCTGCAGCTCCAGGCCAAGGAAATGCTTCTCAAGTTTACGTACCTCTTCTAAGTAGGCGGCCATGTGCTCGTCCTTGGGCTTGTAGCTTTTGTTGGAGAAGTTGACGAGGAGCTGTGAATCACCCTTGATGGTGAGGTGCTTCATGCCCAAGGCAGAGGCGGCCTTGAGGCCGGCAATGAGGCCCTCATACTCCGCGATGTTGTTGGAGACCTTATCATCGCGCTTGAAGCAGAGCTGGACGATGTAGTAGAGCTTGTCTCCCGTTGGCGAGGTGAGCACGATGCCAGCCCCCGTGCCCTGTCGGGAGAAGGCACCATCAAAGTGCATGGACCGTCCGCCAGGCGCTTCGTCCCCAGGCAAGAGGGACTCAGCCTCGCGAGGCTCCTCCTGTGGTGGGTCCGTCCATTCAGCTACGAAGTCAGCCAGGGCTGCGCCCTTGATCACCCTTGTGGTGCAGAACTCCAGCTCGAAGGCCTGCAGCTCGATGTTCCATTCGGCGACGCGGCCGGCGGCGTTGGGGCTGCGCAGGACCTGCTCCAGGGGGTAAGCCGTGATCACCTTGATGGGATGGCCCTGGAAGTAGTGGCGCGGCTTGCGGGAAGCGACGAGGAGTGCAAGGAGGAGCTTCTGCTGCATGGGTTAACGCTCGCGCGCATCTTGCAGCACCGTGCTAATGAAGTACATGGGGTGCTCAACGAGGCGGGTGGTTGTTTTAGTAGCTTGGTCTTCGGGGGGCCCGAGGGGCTCATGAGGCTCAGGAGGCTCGGGAGGCGGCTCGCGAGGTGGCTCACTAAAGGCCTCCTGAGGCAAGGCCTCGGCAGGCGACGGCGCTGCCTCAGGAGGCGGTGGCGCGGCATGCCTCTTCTGCATGGGGACGCGCTCTTCTCGAACTGCCACCAGAGCCGCGCTGGCCGTCTGGGGAGTAGCTGCCAAGTATAGGAGCAAGGGCTCGCGAGAGCGCGGCCCGACCATGATGGGTGGGCTCGTGAGGTCTTCGAAGGCAGCGTCGGCCTCGGGGGTCCACTTGAAGGGGCCGTATCTCTTCATGAGCTTGAAGAATGGCAGGGCTCGCTCGCCGAACTTGGAGATGAACCGCCCAAGGGAGGCCATGCATCCCGCCAGGCGCTGTAACTCCTTGAGGCTCTGGGGAGGGCGCATCTTCTCAATGGCCTTGATCTTCTCGCGGTTGGCCTCAATGCCACGGTGGGAGACCAGGAAGCCGAGCAGCTTGTCAGAGGGGACTCCGAAGACGCACTTGTCTGGGTTGAGCTTGAGGTTGACCTTGCACAGGTTGTCGAACGTCTCCTGGAGGTCCGCGAGGAGGGACCGGGCCTCGCGAGTCTTGATGACGATGTCATCGATGTAGGCCTCGGCGCTTCTTCCCATCTAGGGCCCCAGGGCAATGCGTATCAGCCTCTGGAAGGTGGCTTCGGCGCTCCAGAGGCCGAACGACATGCAGATGTAGCAGAATATGCCACATGGGGTGATGAAATCCGTTTTCTCCACATCTTCAGTTGCCATCTTGATCTGGTGGTAGCCTGAGAAGGCATCTAGGAAGCATAGCAGCTCACACCCAGTGGTGGAATCCACGATCTGGTCGATGCGAGGCAGCGGAAATGGATCTTGAAGCCAGAACTTGTTGAGGCTCGTGAAGTCGGCGCACATGCGCTCCTTGCCGCACTTCTTGGGCACCACGACGGGGTTGGTGAGCCACTCAAGGTGGCGCACCTCACGGATGACTCCAGCTTCTTGGAGCTTCTGAACTTCCTTTATGATGAAATCTTGCTTCTCTGGCGCCTGGCGCTGTGTCTTCTGTTTCACGGGGTGTGCGTTGGGGCACACCTCTAAGTGGTGCTCGATCACCTCCCTCGACACACCGGACAAATTGGATGCCGTCTAGGCGAACACATCCGAATTTGCCCGAAGGAAGGTGACAAGCGCGTCTTCCTATGCAGGAGAGAGGCCAGTGCCAATGGTGAAGGCAGGGCCTGAACCACTGCCGTCCACCGACACCTTCTTTGTCTCGGCATGGTCCTGAGAGAACAACTGCTTCTTCTTCACGGGGGAGGCCTCATGAGGCTCGGCGGCATCCTCGTCGGCAGGGTAGGTGGTGGCGGCGGCCTTGTAGGTGCTCTCAAGGAAGCGGACCGCATCCTTCTCGCCACAGTAGACAGTGATGATACCGTTGTAGCCCGGCATCTTGAGGACGTTGTAGGCGTGGTGAGTCGCCACCATGAACTTGGCGAGAGCTGGGTAGCCCAAGATGGCCTTGTACGGCAGGACGATGTGCGCCACGTCGAAGTCGATGAGCTCAGTGTGGTAGTTCTTGCGGGTGCCGAAGGTGACGGGGAGACGCACTTGGCCAGAGGAATCGTGGAGCCATCGGTCACTCCGGAGAAGGGCCTGGTTGGCATCAGCTGGTCGTAAGGCACTCGGAGCTGCTCGAAGGTCTCGATGGAGATCACATTGAGGTCGGCGCCTCCGTCGATGAGTGTCTTGGTGACGGCGACGTTGCTGATGGTGGGGGTGCACAACATGGGAACTGCGCCAGCAGCACTTGAAGACTTGGGGTGATCGTTGGAGTCAAAGGTGATTGGGTACTGCGACCACTTGAGGGGGCGAGAAGCTTCAGGCCTCGGGAGGGCAGCGTTCACCTCGTGAGAGAACAGTGTAGGATAGAAAGTATGTCTAGAGGGGGGGTGATTAGACTACTTGACCAAATAAAAACCTAGCCTTTTCCCAATTTTAGTTGTAGGCAGATTTTAGCAAGTATACAAGTCAAGCATCACCCTACACATGCAATTCTAAGAGTGTAGCAGCGGAAAGTAAACAATTACACATGTAAGTAAAGGAGGGGATCGGAGATTTCAAACGCAAGGAAGACAAAGTGATTTTTGGCATGGTTCCGATAGGTGGTGCTATCGTACGTCCACGTTGATGGAGGCTTCAACCCACGGAGGGTAACGGCTGCACGAGTCCACGGACGGCTCCACCCACGAAATGTCCACGAAGAAGCAACCTTGCCTATTCCACCATGGCTTACGTCCATGAAGGACTAGCCTCACTCGGGGTAGATCTTCACGAAGTAGGCGATCTCCTTGCCCTTACAAACTCCTTGGTTCAATTCCACATCGTGTCGGAGGCTCCCAAGTGACACCTAACCAATCTAGGAGACACCACTCTCCAAAAGGTAATAGATGGTGTGTTTTTGATGAACTCCTTGCTCTTGTGCTTCAAATGATAGTCTCCCCGACAATCAAACAACTCCTCACAGATTTGGCTATGGTGGACGAAGGATTTGAGTGGAAAGCAACTTGGTAAAGGCTAGAAATCAAGGTTCAAATGGTTGGATTGGAATGTCTTGATCTCAACACATGAGTAGGTGGTTCTCTCTCAGAAAATGTATGGTGGAAGTGTAGGCACGTTCTGATGGCTCTCCTTACTGAGTAAGAAGGGGTGGAGGGGTATATATAGCCTCCACACAAAATCCAACCGTTACACACTTTTGACCCAACTCGGTGGCACCGATCAGAAATCTCGGTGGCACCGACCTGTGCAAAAGATATGAACATTAGGAATATCGGTGGGACCGATTGGAACAACTCGGATGGACCGATGTGCAATGGTTAGGGCAAACCTCGTCTCGGTGGCACCGATTGCATCAACTCGGTGGGACCGAAGTGAAGCAATAAGGCAACAGAGAGTTGGCAAGCCATCTCGATGAGACCGATTTGCAAATCTCGGTGGGACCGAAGTAATTGCAAACGATTACAGAGAGTTGGCAAGGCCATCTCGGTGGGACCGAGATCCATATCGGTGGATCCGATTGTTAGGGTTTTGGCAGTGGCTAAGTCCAGATGAACTCGGTGGCTCTGGATAGGAATTTTTGGTAGGGCCGAGTTGGAATGTAGGTTTTGGACATATTTGGATGGAGAAGGTGGTTGAGGGTTTTGGATCACTGTCACTAAGCACTTGAGCAAAAAGACCATTAAGCAACACCTCATCCCCTTTTAATAGTATTGGCTTTCCTATGGACTCAATGTGATCTTGGATCACTTAACAAAAATGTAGAGTCTTGAGCTTTTGCCAATCCATGTCCTTAGCATTTTGAGGGGTCCACATCTCTAGTCCTTGCCATGCCAATCATTGAACATCCTGAAATCTTTAACTTGAATGGACATTAGTTCAATGAGATATATGTTGTTACAAATTACCAAAACCACCAAGGGAGCAAATGTGTTTTCTATCTCCCCCTTTTTGGTAATTGATGACAACATATAGATCAAAGCTTCAACAAATGATTAAATGAATGAAGTACATCGTCGCTTTGAGAAGTATGTGATAAGCAAGAGCTCCCCCTAAATTTGTGCATTATTTATAATTTGCGTTTGAATGCAAATGCACAATCGATTAGGATCATGGGTCACTCTTTCATGTCACATACGACTTGGTGGAGCGCGCAAAATGATATGAATGGAATAGTAAGCACACATCACCAAAAACACAAGTGAATGATCATACAAAGATAATGATAGGGATAAGCATTAAGCATCACATGAAGCATAGTATGATCAATCACACATAGTATCTCCCAAACATAACGATCAAAGTATCTCTCACACATATCAAACCAAAGTAGCATAAACCAAATAGTAGCAGAAACTCAAGAAAAACCAACAAGCAAAAGCGAGACACTCTCTCTCGAAGCCTAATGATCTATACAAATTCTCCCCCTTTGGCAACAAGTACCAAAAAGTTCGAATAGGTATAGGACTATGCGTCTCTCTAGGCACGATCCTCGGCAGCTCCTGAAGGTGAACTCCGGCTGGCAGCTCCGGTGTGCGTAGATGGCGTTGAGAGAAGTGCATCCGCGAAGGCTTCAGCTGACGTCTGCTGGGCTAGTGGAGTAGAGACTGGAGGTGGCACTGTAGCAGTAGCTGCAAGTGTAGAGACTGTAGTCCTCGTATCTGCAACAAGCACTATAGCAGACCTGGATGCCCTAGGCACTGTCTGGAATCTCTCATTCATCGGTCTGTCATCTCCACTATCATAAGTAGCAGCCCTGGTTGCGTCGACATCATCTTTCAGCTTCTCCACTATAGTCTAAACCTCAGTGATCTTCACATCAAGATCATGAATCTTTGTCTCGACTATCCGCTCTATGCTCACCTGGTTCTTGGTGAGGTTGGCCAGACTTCGCTCAATCCGCAGGGTGGCTTCCAGCAGATAAGACATCTGGTCATCCTTTGTCATGAGGTTAGCTATAGGTGCATTGGGAGCAGATGCCTTCTGAGCTTCTTTTGCTGCCTCAGCTTCTCGGATCCTCTCTTGAGCTTGGGCAGAGGTAGGGTGTGAAGGGTCCATCACCACTACATTGTCCTCGAACTCTGGACGCAATGGGAGATGCTCACGATCAAGTAGATAAGTGCTCGTTCCAACCTTGGAGTTGATGAGCATCTGAATGTGTGGAGCATATCCACAAGATCTCTTCTGGTCAGCTGCGGTTCTCTTGATAGTTTCAACAATAAGGCTCATGACTTTGAACTTCTGCGGTGTGTCAAACAAGTGTAGCAGGTTGATGGAGTGGCCACGTATCATCTTATCATCTCCAGACTTCGGTAACAGAGTGTGCCTCAAGATTGTGTTAGAGGTGGCCAAACCAGGTAGCAAGTGCTTCACTGAACCTAGCTTGTGAGACTCAATATCTTTCTCAGGAATTGCTGTGTACATATTAGCCATGGAATTGTGGTCCATCTTGAGCTTGGCATATATATCAATGTCATCTTCTTCTTCCTTTGGAGCACCAAGAAGAGCAGCCCACTCAGAGATGGTTGACTGGTATTTGGATCCCTCAGTCATCCACACAATTCTACCATCTGGATAAAAGTGTGCTGTCGAATAAAATTGCATGATCATCTCATCATTCCATTTGGTAAGCTTCTATCCAACCAAATCATCAACACCAGCAATTCTAAAGCTTTCATGAACATGGGGGAAATAGTCTTCATTTGCATCAATATATTTCCAATCCACCCACTTCATATCACTGACAATAGGCTTCTTGTCAAGCAACACAGTTTCATAGAAATCTTGTTGCTCTCATGTGTGAAAGCGGTAATCACAAGCAGTCCTCCTCCTTGCAGCATATGGATCAGTCAATCTCCACTACTGACGCAATCCTTTGTCCTTCCTGAGCATCATGTTTTCTGCAACTGGATGAGCATTGTCATGATCTGGAATCTTGGGTTTCAACTTTCTGAGCACTAGTGGCTCCTCATCAGCATCAACTTCTGGCACTGGGGCCTTGTTCTTCTTAGTAGCAGGGATGTTTCTTGTAGATCTCTTAGGTGCTGGAGCTTTGGGCTTGGATTTGGTGGGAGCAGCAGACCTCATAGCATCAGACATGAGCTTCTGAGTCTTGGCAGGAGGTGCATTAGCTGCTGGTTCCTCCTCTTCCTCTTCATTAGCCATGGAGGCTTTCCCTATAACATGAGCAACTGTTTTCCATGGCCTCTTCTTCTTTCCTCCAGCAGCTTCCTCTGTATCACTTGGTTCCTCAAGTGTAAATGTCATGGTTTTCTTTATGACTTTCTTCATAGCAGATTTGTCCTTGGCAGCAGGTTTGGAGCTAGCTGCTTTTCCATACTCCTTAGCAACCACTTTCTTCTTCTTTTAAGTGGCCTCACTAGCCACAAAATCCTCATCCTCATCATCTGAGGTTCTCTTCTTCCTTGCCCTAGTAGCTGCTTTGGGCAATTCTAGAGAACTCCTCTCTCCCTCATCGTAGCTGCCCTCAGGGATAGAGCCTGAACTGAGATCAGTGTGTGCTTCTGAGACATTCTGACTATCACTGGCATCTGACATCTTGCAAAGCTGACCCTGTGAATAGATGGGTATGGGCAGAGTAGATGAGTCATCACAAAATGCAGACATTTTTCATGAAAATTGAGTTCAAATCTTAGTTTCAAGTTTTCACAGAAGGCATTTCGGATCCACCGAGTTGATAATCTCGGTGATACCGAAGCACTCAACAGAAACTAAACACACCATTTCGGTCAGACCGAGATGTGGTTCGGTGTCTCCGAGATGCTAGGGTTTCACTGAAACGTTACTTTCGGTCTCACTGATTCGTACTTCTCGCTGGCACCGAGATGTACTAGTGCAATGGCCTAGGGCCAAATCGGTGACTCCGAAAATCTCAATTCGGGCGGTCCGAGATGCTTACGGCGGAAACTTAAACCTAAATTTTTTGCTCGAATATAATCTATGGAATTTTATTCGTGGAACATGCATTGCAATCTGTGGCAAGAATAATGGCAATCCTTCCGTGTATTGAATCAGAAAGAGGAACACGGAGGGTGTCGAATCTCACCCTAACTTGGTGGAGATCCTCTACGGCGGCAATGGCGTGGAAGATTCCTGTTGACGGCGACGGATTCCGACGGCGAGGGTGCACTGGACACAACGATGAAGTCCGGAGATGAGGGTGACGGCAGCAGAGGGGGTGCGGGAGTCATGACGTTTGAGAAATTTCAACCGTACAGGCCCGCTGAGTATATATACCCAACTGTTGTCGGTGGCTCCCAGTGGAACAACTCGGTGGCACCGATATGTGTAACTGCAAGCAGTATAGCAAATCGGTGACTCCGAAACGTTCAACTCGGTGACACCGAGATTGAAACCTAGATCAATCTAAATGATTTCGGGTTGACCGAGTTTGAGTGGATTGGTCCAACCGAAATACATAAAGAAGGTTTTGGAGGTTCAGCCCTTTCAGATCGGTGACTCCGAGTGCGCCTCACCAGGAGGGTCCGAAAATGACTTGTTCAATTTTTGTGATGTAGCAAGAATAGAGTTTGAGACAAGAAATCATAGATAGCTAGAGAATGTACTTAGGCATTCTTGTACATCCACTTGGCTAGAAAAACCAAGACAATCAAAACAACAAATGGATGTCCTCGAATGAAGAAAACATGCAACTCAACATGCTCACACAATAAGATAGCAAATGAAATATGTGTCAAACATGCACAACCAATTCTAGCATCTATCAAGCAATGGCGATGACTAGGTCATCTATAGCTATTTTTTTTAAATAATACACTTTTTTTATTAATTTTCACAAATATTGCGCTATTTTTTTTAAATAATACAGCGTCGGCTTACTGTTGGCCAACAGGGACATATCGTCCTACCGGTGGCCGATTGGATCTTGTCAGCCTATCGGTGGCCGACAAGTGGCCTATCGTCTACGTGTCAGCCGAGTAGTGGGCAGCCCACGTCGCCCCACTCCCAGTCGGCCCGCCTGTTGCTGTCGGTGGCTGGGGCCCAGCCGACAGCGCCCTATCGGCCACCCGCTGGCCGACAGGGTGGCGACCCCGCGCCCGTGCCCTTTTCTTCCCTTATCTTCCTCTTCCTCTGTTCTTTCTTCTGTGTTCTTCATTTCTTCTCTCTGTCACTCGAAAACTCTCTCATTTATACAGCAAAATCAGCCATTTTTTTGCCGATTTGCCACTGTGGATGCGTTGTAGATAGTTGGGGGAGGCAAGGGAAAGCTCGATCTACTGATGGGGTAGCTCGTGGTGGTCGTGGTGAGCATTTTGTTGGAGCTTTTTTTAGCACATTGGAGGAGGTTGTGGTGGCGGTGAAGGTGGAGGTGGCGGTGGTGAAGCATGGGCAGTGTGGTGGAGGTGGTGGAGGTGAAGCTCCGGCGGTGTGGTGGAGTCTCCGGCTCCGGTTCCGGTGATTGAAGTCCGCCGTTCATCATTGCTTCGCACGCTTCAAGGGTATAATTCAACATACATTTTACCTGTCGTAGTTGCTCCGGTAGTATTCGGTAGTATGTTTGGATGTGAAATATATTAGGTGTGCGGATATTGTTATTTGCTCCGGTAGTATCCGTAATATATTTAGATGTCAAATATTTAGTTGTGTGAATATTTTTAGTTGCTCCGGTAATATTCCGTACTATATGTGGATGTCAAATATTTAGGTGTGTTAGTATTTGTAGTTGCTCCGGTAATATCCGTAATATATTTAGATGTCAAAAATTTAGGTGTGTTAGTATTTTTAGTTGCTCCGGTAATATCCGTAATATATTTAGATGTCAAATATTTAGTTCTGTCAATATTTGTAGTTGCTCCGGTAATATTCGTAATATATTTAGAGTTCAAATTTTTAGGTGTGTGAATATTTGTAGTTGGTTCGGTAATATTCCGTAATATATGTACATGTCAATTATTTAGGAGTGCTAATATATTTAGTTTGTCATGCTGCTTAATAGTTGTCTTTCACTGTTGAATTTTTTTTTAGGTGAGCCGAGATGTCTGATGTAGTGAAGTTCGTATTTTACTACGGTTCTGGTACTGTCCAAACAACTGAGACGGGAGCTGATCTGAGTGAATTTGATTACATAGAGGTGCCACTGACCGACCCTCAAACATGGTCAGTCAGTCAGTTGAAAGAATGGGTGACAACAAGTTTAGGGCTTAATACTGAAACACACACCGTCGGTGTTCATGCATTGTGGACACAGTCAAGTTCAATCATTTACTTTTATTTGAGTCCAATAGAGCGAGACTCCTAGTGGGTGCGCTGGTTACAAGGTTGTGAACGCAGGGGATGCAATCCTGTTGCCTTAGTGCTTCCCGTCGTGAAGGAGGTCACTGCACATCTTGGCCAGAGCAGTGAAGGGATGCAGTCAAATGCTGGAGATGATGGTTATGAACCAGGGCAGAGTAGTGAGGTAGAAGGAGGAAATGCCGATGGTTATTACAGTGGCGAGGCTTATAGTGGCGAGTCGGACGCTGACAAGGTAGATGGGCACATGTAGAACCTGATGGAACAAGAAGACACCGATATTGATAGTGGTCATGCCGATGATTCTGACGAGTCGGATGAAGAAGAAAATGCAGAGGAGGTCCCGAATCCTGCATCATGAAATCATGACTTCTCATCTGCAATGACTGTGAACGATGGGCATGATTGTGCCTGGCAATATCACCAGAACAACATTGTGACGGGCGCTATGTATCCCAACAAAGAAGCTCTGAAGGACGCAATAATAAATTGGGCAATGTCCACGCAAAGGGTTTTCATAGCTGAGGTGTCCAGTCAGAAATACTTGACAATGGTATGCAAGAATGCAGGTTGTCCTGCCAGGGTGCACGGCTATCTCCCTAAGTATGGCACAAGTTGGGTGATCAGTGACTTAGTTCATCACACTTGTCTTATTCCCTGCATCCCTCAAGATCATCCCAACCTTTCATCCACGCTTATTGCGAGGTTGTTTTACAGCGAGATAGTGGGGAGCAAAGCGATGGAAGTGAAGGAAATCCAGACAAAAGTCTTCGTCAGGTTCAACTACAGAATTTCTTATGGCAAGGCTTGGAGGGCTAAGCATACGACCCTTAAGAGGAGATTTGGTTCATATTTCGATGCATATGACTCTGTTGTTCGGCTCCTCCACACACTGCAACAGCGGAATCTTGGCACCTATGTCGATAACCAAGACCTCTTCATGCCAGAGTTCCCAACTGTGAGGGTGCTGCATCAACTGTTCTTCTCTTTCGGTGTATGCATCGAAGCTTTCAGGCATTGCCGACCGGTGATATGTGTAGATGGCACTTTTCTCACTGGCAAGTACAAGGGTCAGATCCTGACAGCCATTGGTCAAGACGGCCAAAATCAAGTAGTTCCACTCGCATTTGCTTTTGTTGAGAGTGAGAACATTGAAAGTTGGACATGGTTCTTCAAGCAACTAAAAATATCAGTTGTGAAGGATAAGCCCAATGTGTGCATCCTTCATGACAGGCATGCAGGTATACTCAGTGTGATAAAGACGCTGACAAACCCTGGCCCTGAGGAACAAACTCCATGGCAGGACTTGCAGAGCCGTTCGTGCATGCGCCATCTGGGGGCTAATTTCTTCTCGCAGTTCAGAAATATGAGCCTGATGAATCTATTCAAAAAACTCTGCAAGCAGAACCAGCTATGGAAGTACAATTTGATACATGGCAGACTTAATGTGTGCACACAGAGACACGTTAGGGACAGGAAAGCTGCAAGAGATGCAGCGGTGAGGGCACATGTTGAAGCAGTAGCTGCACAGTTAGCAACAGGAACATCGGCCGTGGAGGAGGAGCCTGTTGGGCTATGTGACTTGCCAGGATTTGACCCACCTGGTACTAGGAGAAGGCTCGGGAGGTCGATTAAAACCTTTGAGCAGTGGATAGAGCATGAGCCTCTGGAGAGGTGGTCTTTGCTGCATGACACACATGGAGCAAGGTACGGTGTCATGACTACCAACCTTGCAGAAACATACAACTTTGTCCTCAGAGGAAACCGGGCATTACCACTTATAGCCATCGTTGAGGGTATTTTCTATGGCACCATGAATTATTTCAGAGATAGATGTCAAAAAGCAGAGCAGCATATGTTGAACAACCCGAACACACGTTACTGTGAAAGAGTCATGAAGTACATGCAGCAAAAGATGGAAAAAGCTAGGTCACACACTGTAGTCACCATCGGTAATCAAGAAAGAAGGTTTGAGGTCTGCTTAGCTAACAAAAAATTCGGATGTGCAAATTAGTTGAGGACGCATGAGGTGAAAATTGGAAATGAAGCCTGGCCAACGTGTGAGTGCACGTGCAACAAACCGAAGTTGCTTCACCTACCTTGCTCACATGTACTTGCTACTTGCGGGCAGCTAGGAATGGACGCAATATCGTTTGTGTCTCCATTTTATCTGAAAGAGTCTGTCCTCAATACATGGACAGGTGAGTTGCTGGGATTTCGATCAATGGGTAACTTCAACACCGTCAACCCTGCTAAAAGGCGTTACATTCCAGACCCAGAGAATATGCCTACAAGTAGAGGCAGATGGCAGTGTTAGGGCATCCGGAATGATATGGATGAATCTGAAGCAGGAGGCCCGACTAGGCAATGCATTCTATGCAACGAATTTGGCCATAGGGACACTAATTGTCCCACTTTCGTCACTGGGCGTGGACGAGGCAACCGGGGACGAAGAGGAGGGAGAGGAGGAAGAGGAGTAAGAGGGAGAGGAAGAAACTAGGCTGCGTTGAAATTTGTATTAAGTGTGGCACTATGTTCTAAATTTGTATTAAGTGTGGCACTATGTTCTAAATTTGTATTAAGTGTGGCACTATGTTCTAAATTTGTATTAAGTGTGCAACTATGTTTGAAATTTGTATTTAGTGTGCAACTATGTTCTAAATTTGTATGTGCAGGAATTGGTGGGAATGTGGTTGCTTAAGCGGGACATTGATAGTAAGCATCGTTCTGCGATATGTTCTACAAAGAAGCTCGAGCCCCTGGTCACTCGCACTCCTAAGGAATATTGGAAGATACACCCGCAATGGGTTGACCGGTACGTGCTTTATTTATTTCCTTCAACCATGTATATTAATGGGACACACTAACTGAATTGTTCTGACATGCAGACTTAAATGGGCCGGCCTTTTACCTTTCGCGCATCTGGTTGAGAAGACGAAAGGATGAAAACGCCTCGCCATCGACTCCTCTTTGCTCACCTGCTTAGTGGACCGTTGGAGGCCTGAGACCCACACGTTTCACTTCCGCTGGGGAGAGATGGCTCCTACTCTGGAGGACGTGTCACTTTTGCTGGGACTACCGTTGGCAGGTCATGCCATAGGACCGTTGGAGGCACTGGCTGGTTGGGAGCTATATATGGCACAACGTTTCGGTGCTATTTTTTCCGGTCCTCCGGCTCTGGCATCGGAGCGTCATGGACCTAAGTATGTATGGTTGCTCCATTTCCAGGTTAGTTCCCCAACCTCATATCTTTCAGTTGTTGTGCATATGGTTTTACAGAAGATACCTTCAGTGTTTACTAATACTTACTTTCTCTTTGCTCAATACAGATCCAGAAGTTCCCGGAGCCATTGAATGCGGCACAGATCACTCACAGCCTGGAGGCATACCTACTGTGGCTTCTCGGCAAGGTGATGTTCACAGAGAACCATGTCACCACTATTAGCACGTGCTACATCCCTATTGCACAGGAGATCGCGAACGCTGAGATTCCGGATCAGATCACACATAGGAGTTGGGGTTCAGCGGTCTTAGCGGCTACATACCGAGGTATGTGCAACGCTTGCCAGCTTACATCGGACACGGCAGCCCTTCTTGGATGCCCTCTATTTCTACAGCTGTGGTCGTGGGAGAGGTTCTCTATAGGACGACCGGACATACGTGTTGATGAGCCTATGGAACCCATGTTCGATGCTGATGGCATCGACATGCCTACTATCGGTCTGTGTTGGACACGTCGCAGGGTATGTCTCATGTTATAATTTAATGCATCTTATTTGTGCACACTATGGCTGAAACTAACTTTTGTTTTCTGCAGAGACGCTATTCTACTGATCAGACTAGGCGAGCATACACGGCATTGAACGAGCAGTTCGATGCATACACTAGGGTCATCTGGCAGCCCTACACGCAAGAAACCATAGAGGCAAGATACCCCGGCGGTATTTCTGAGCTATGCACAAGAGATCGTGATTACTGGATGACGAAATCTTAGATCATCTTCGATGTCTTCGTCGAGGAGATGGCCCAGCAGAGGGTTATGAGGCAATTTGGTCTTCAGCAGTTAGAGGCCCCTCCCCCTACAGAGAACCCGGTGCCAGGACACATCCACAGGTACTGTCTATTTATTCAATGTTGCATTGTCTTTCACAATTGTCCATTTGAAGCATTAGTTAATTTTGAACACACACCACAATTTTAGGACCACGAGGAAGGGGATTAATAGGACAGCTGCTGAGTGGCTAGTTAGGCTTCAGCCGTACGTTACAGAATGGGAGACTACGAACACACATCTGTGGCACGAGAATATCGAGTTTGATCTCGATGAATTCCATCGCTACTTGCAGCGGAACATGACCGGAACACGGTTACGCATCGTTCATCACTCTCACCCAGATGAGATACCTGACCCTAGTCCGTCGGATATGTACCCGAGCTATGATACTTCGGGCTCTAGGCAGTACGCGGTAAGATATATACTCTTTATGTAATGCATCTAGTTGTCACGTACTTTGCCGTGCATACTTGATAATCGTTCTGACAATTTTCAGGCTGACTTGACACTCGGACTCTACGAGGATGTGTCCACCTTTGGACGTTCACTCTCGTCTGGACCTCTTCTTCAGCACCGGTCTGTGCTCCAGCCCTTCGTGACACGCATGCAGAACAAGATACGAGCTGTCTACGAGGCTATCACATGCACCCGGAGAAGCGACGTTGTTCAGCAGCAGCAGCAGCAGCAGCCGCCGCGTCCCTCCACGCACCGACATCAGCCACGTCCACATCTAGCACATACGCCGACGACCAGGCCACCCCCTCCTGACCAACCTGGCAGTTCGACGTGGCAGCACCCACATCACATGGGTGCCACGTCGAGCCTCATGTTTCAGCCACAGCCACAGCAGCAGGGTCCCACGTCGAGCTTCGTGTTTCAGCCACAGCCAGCTGGTATGTCTCTTCATATTTATTCTTTTCAATATGAATTGAGACGACCTAGTTCTTCATGACTTAACGTTCCCTCCTGCAGGAGCCTACGGATATCAAGCGTCCATATCCGGATCCACATGGGGGAGTGATCAAGATCCTGAGGAGAACATACAGGATCACATGTCGCAGCACACCCAGCGGATGAACATGTATTCGACTCCTCCACCAGGCCCCACACAGGATACACAGTATGACCAGGACGAGTCTGAGATTCCTCCTCGTAACATTAGGGCACCCCACAGGTTTGGATGGTCGACACCTGATGCACAGCCTGAGCGCCATGGCAGACGTCGTCAGTGACGCTTCTCTCTATCAGTAGAGACATGACTATATACTTATGTATGAGACTTATGCTTATTCTATGTATGAGACAAATGACTATGTACTTATGTATGAGACATATGCCTACTCTGTTTTAGTACTTTGTTATCCAACGTCGTGCGCCAACAACAACATCATATTTAGATAGAACATACTTCTCCTACAATAAGACAGTACAAACAACTGGATATAACTACATCTGAATTAAACGGTAGGTAGGACTGAACTTACAACATACAACGTAAAAACTACATGAAGTCAACATCGTCATCCTCTGTCGATGCAGAACTCTTGCCCTTCGACGATGAAGAACTCTTGGCCTTCGACGATGCAGAACTCTTGCCCTTCGACGATGTGGTACTCTTGGCCTTGGTGCTCGGCATGAAGATATCGTCTTCGTCCTCGTTGTCTTGGGTCCATAAATAAGTATTTTTTGCTGCAGCCTTTAGGAATGCTTCACTCTTATGTTGTTGCTTCTTCCATCTTCCATGCAACCTGAGAAGTTCTTTCCGTATCTCCTCAAATGTCCTGGAAGGCCACCCGGACCTACTTAATGCGTGAGCCAGCTCATTTAGTAGCGTGTCACTACTGATGAGTTCGTCCCATGGAACTATTATGTTGTCAACCCTGAAATTGGTGGCTAAATGCAAAAGACATCGGGACATACCAGGGTGAAAACTACGATCAAAAGGATATCCGGACATCTTCGCGAGACTACGACACTACACTAGATTGCTTACCCACCTTACTGCCGAGGGTGTTTTATAGGTTGAGAAGACAAAAATAGGCGGGAACTCGGAAGCGGGTAAATATGGCGGGAGTTATAGGCGGGAACTAGAAAGCGGGAAAATATGGCGGGAACTAGAAAGCGGGAAAAATATGGCGGGAACTAGAAAGCTGGAAAATATGGCGGGAACTAGAAAGCGGGAAAAATATGGCGGGAACTAGAAAGCGGGAAAAATATGGCGGGAACTAGAAAGCGGGAAAATGTGGCTGGAACTATAAAGCGGTAAACTGTGGCGGGAGATACTAGCGGAAACGGCGGCCCGAGATATAAGCGGGAACCCAGAAGCGGAAAACGGAGGGGGAGTGTGATTTGCAGCAATAGATGTCTTTCACATTCAACTAAAAAAGTAATTTCCTTTTTGAATGGCAGTTCCAAAAAAATGTACTTCAATGTCAAAAAAGCGTATTCGTAAAAAATATTTGGAAGAAAAAGACTTATTTTTCCATAGTACAATCTTATTCTTTAGTAAAATCAAGATCATTTTCCAGCGGTAATGAGCATCCAAAACCAAAGGGTTTTTCTGGGCAACAAACAAATAATAAGATTTTGGGGTATTTTCATTTGATCATTATAGACTTTATTATTTGTTAATAATTTGAGGATTAATATTTCACTAAGGGGAACATACGGTCAGAGTAAATAAAATTGCTAATTCTGATTAGAAAAAAAGAATAAATATCAAGCGTGCCATGCACCTATCGGCCTAGGGGGTAGCCATTTAGTTCCAGTCGGCCACCAGTTAGCCGACAGGTTCCAGTCAGCCACCAGTTAGCCGACAGGTTCCAGTCGGCCACCAGTTAGCCGACAGGTTCCAGTCGGCCACCAGTTAGCCGTCTGGAACCACTATCAGCGGCCGAGAGGCCTGTCGACCACCCCTAGGCCGACAGGAGGTCAATCGGCCACCCCTAGGCCGAAAGGGTACTAATCGGCTTACCCAAGGCCGACTGAAGCCAGTCGGCTTCTAGGTGGCCGACGCTGTATTATTTTTAAAATAAAATAAAATGGCGTAATATTTCTGAAAATTAATAAAAAAAGTGTATTACTTAAAAAAATAGCTCATCTATATATGAGTATATTGACTTAGGAGTCAAATGAGAACATTTGATCATAGGTCATACTCATCGTTTAAGCACAAGTGGGGTTGCCACTTTTACATAAAGCATTGATGTGTTCACACCATTAGAGTTGCTTTAGCTCAAGTCTTAGAGCAAAGCTCCCCCTAGATGTGATATCACCCCAAAGAGGGATGAACTAACCTTGGGTTTTGTCGATGATGAATTCATGTAGATGTTGAAGATGTGGATGCTCAATATTGATGTAGACCATCAAGAGTTGGGAGCAATCCTTTGGAGTTTTGTGCTTTCAATACCTACATGGGTTAGTCCCACACAAGGAACATACAAGAATATCCATAGACATAGAGTGAAATGCACATATGATGATGTCCATGAATGCAATGACTACCTTATCCCTTGCCTTACTGACAAGAGGGTTTGTGACTCCATGAACTAGTGCAAGATGTGGAAGTTGATTGCACAAGTTCTTGCCATAAATGAATGTGAGAGAAGTTTGTTGGCGGAGTCACCCTCAAGAACTCTCTAGTTCTTCTTCTTTTGAACCCACATCAACTTGATGGGAATCCTTGGAGTTGTTGTAGCACTTGATGAAGTCTTGGGAACCCACTTGACCAAGGCTTGAGGTGCTTCTTCAAATGAATCAATCTCTTCTTGAAGCTTGTCCTTGCCTTTTAGCTTGTGGTCTTGTGGTGGAAGATCTTCTTGAGCTTGTGTTCCCTTGAAGGAAGTAGGATCTGAAAGCACATTTGCTCCCTTGGTGGTTTTGGTAATTCATAACAACATATATCTCATTGAACTATGTCCATTCAAGATTAAGATTTCAGGATGTTCAATGATTGGCATGGCATGGACTAGAGAAGTGGACCCCTCAAAATGCTAAGGACAAGGATTGGCAAAAGCTCAAGACTCAACATTTTTGGTTTAGTGATCCAAGATCACATTGAATCCATAGGAAAGCCAATACTATTAAAAGGGGATGAGGTGTTGCTTAATGATCTTTTTGCTCAAGTGCTTAGTGACAGTACTCCTAAACCCTCAACCACTCTCTCTACCCAAATATGTCCAGAACCTACATTCCAACTCGGCCCCACCGATATTTCCAATCCGGCCCCACCGAGTTCATCCAAGACTTAGCCACTGCCAAAACCCTGACAAATCGGATCCACCGAAATGGATCTCGGTCTCACCAAGATGGCCTTGCCAACTCTCTGTAATAGTTTGCAATTACTTCGGTCTCACCGAGTTTTGCAAATCGGTCTCACCGAGATGGCTTGCCAACTCTCTGTTGCCTTATTGCTTCACTTCGGTCCTATCGAGTTGATGAAATCGGTGCCACCGAGATGAGGTTTGCCCTAGCCATTGCACTTCGGTCCATCCGAGTTGTTCGTATCGGTCCCACCGAGATTCCTAAAGTTCATATCTTTTACACAGTTCGGTGCTACCGAGATTATAGTTTCGGTGTTACCGAGTTGGGTCAAAAGTGTGTAACAGTTGGATTTTGTGTGGAGGCTATATCTACCCCTCCACCACTCCCTTCTCTGTAAAGGAGAGCCATCAGAACATGCCTACACTTCCACCATACATTTTCTGAGAGAGAACCACCTACTCATATGTTGAGATCAAGCCATTCCATTCCTACCATTTGAATCTTGATTTCTAGCCTTTCCCAAGTTGCTTTCCACTCAAATACCTCTGCCACCATAGCCAAATCTGTGAGGAGTTGTTTGAGTGCTGGGAAGACTATCATTTGAAGCACAAGAGCAAGGAGTTCATCAACAACACACCGTCTATTACCTTTTGGAGAGTGGTGTCTCCTAGATTGGTTAGGTGTCACTTGGGAGCCTCTGACATGATGTGGAGTTGAACCAAGGAGTTTGTAAGGGCAAGGAGATCACCTACTTCGTGAAGATCTACCCTGAGTGAGGCTAGTCCTTCATGGATGTAAGCCATGGTGGAATAGACAAGGTTGCTTCTTCGTGGACCCTTCGTGGGTGGAGCCCTCCGTGGACTCGCGCAGCCGTTACCCTTCGTGGGTTGAAGTCTCCATCAACATAGACGTATGATAGCACCACCTATCGGAACCACGCCAAAAACCACCGTGTCTTCATTGCGTTTGAAATCTCCAATCCCCTCCTTAACTTACAAATGCAATTGTTTACTTTCCGCTGCTATACTCTTAGAATTGCATGTGTAGGGTGATGCTTGACATGTACTATTGCTAAAATCTGCCCACAACTAAAATTGGGAAAAGGTTAGGTTTTATTTGGTCAAGTAGTCTAATCACCCCCCCTCTAGACATACTTTCGATCCTACAGGATCATACTTCTCTTGTTGAGGAACAAACTTCGTCTTGGGGTATTGATCTTCTTCCCACTCAACTCCATTGGCATTGAACTTTCGTTCAAAACCAACACCTTAGTTCTTCCGGTGCCTTCCTTGCTTGCGTACAATTTCCTCAAATTGCTTACTCCCGGCAAGGCTCTTGTAGACACCTTTTTCTATAATTCCTTTCAATAGATTGTTTTCTCGCTCAAGTGTAACTTGGCTAAGAGAATCATTAGTGGAATGAATAGAACTACTAGAAGCAACAACATTGGATATAGCATTGTTATTGTTACTACTAGAGGTAGAACCCGTTTTACCCTTGTTACTAGTTTGCTTAGGTTTAACTTGTGGCATAAAGGTAGACAAGAGTAAACGTTTGGCAAGAAATGAAGAACTCTTCTTTCGAAGATCATCATTGATAGCTTTAAGAAACTCATGCTCTTGCTCTAAATTTAGCTTCTCGAAGCGTAGCTTCTCATGAGTTCTTAGAAGTTCTCTATGATCCTCTTGAGTTGTTTCATGAGCTAATTTAAGAGCATTTAGTTCTTTAGTTAAACACTCAATCTCCTTCATAGCATTGTCATTCGTTTCCTCTTGACTATCATGATTACTAGCATTTTCATTATAGCTCACATCACTAGCCTTATCAAAAGTAAATCATCATCACCTAGCAAATCATCTTCATCACTATTGAAATCAAGATACTCGGGGTGTGATACCATGGGGCCTTTTGCCATAAAGCATCTTCCAATTCCTTCATTTGGTGAGTCAAATAGATCATGGGAGTTGTATGACACAAGAGCAAGTCCGGAAACACCTTCATCTTGACTATAGTCGGAGTTGGAGTGATAACTTCTCTCGGAGTGGTTGTCGGAGTCGGAGCCAGAAACCCATTCACCAACATGAGCTTGATGTCTTCTTCTTGTGTAGCTCTTTGATGACTTGTCCTTCCTCTCCGAATCCTTGCTTCTTCGAGAGGGTCTTCGTTCATAACGATCATCTCTACTCCTTCTATCCTTATGAGGTGATTCATCTCTTCTATGTCTTCCTCTTGGTGATTCGTCTCTTTTCTTGTAGGGAGCCGTACACTCATTGGAGTAGTGTTCAGGTTTTCCACAATTGTAGCAATTTCGGTCACGACTTGATGATCTTCTCTCATAGTGTCTTGAGCTAGAGCTTCTCTCTTTCCCTTTGTTCTTATAGAACTTGTTGAATCTTTTCACCATTAGGCTTATCTATTCATTGGATACTAGCTTGTCGCTTGAAGTTGTGGGAGCATCGGTTGAGGCTCTGTAAGCACCACTTGATTTGTTGTGTAGCTCCTCTTTGTCCTTGAGTGACATTTCATGAGCAACAATCCTTCCAATGAGTTCCGTGGGCTTGAGATCTTTGTAATTTGGCATCATTTGGATCAATGTGCAAATGGTATAATATTTTTCATCCAAAGCTCTAAGGATCTTCTTGATGATGAATTTATCAGTCATCTCTTCACTTCCTAAGCCGGCAATCTCATTTGTGATGAGAGCAAGCCTAGAGTACATTTTGACAACTCCTTCACCATCATTCATCTTGAACTTGTCAAGTTGACTTTGAAGTACATCCAACTTAGATTCCTTGACGGACTCGGTACCCTCATGCATATCAACCAAAGTATCCCAAATTTCCCTTGCATTCTCGAGGCGGCTGATTTTGTTGAATTCCTCGGGACACAAACCGTTGAAGAGAATGTCACAAGCTTGAGCATTGTATTGAAACATCTTCAATTCTTCCGCGGTTGCTTCACGATCCGGTTCCTTGCCATCCTCAAAGAATTCACCTTGCAAGCCAACACGAACAACAGCCCAAACGGCGGGGTTATGACCAAGAATATGCATTTTCATCTTATGTTTCCAACTAGCAAAGTTTGTACCATCAAAATATGGACCTCTACGGTGATAATTACCCTCACTAGACGCAATACTCTCCTAGGTTGTGAAACCAAGGCTATGATCACCAAAGCAATGGAAATCAAGGCTTATGGAGACCAAAGCTCTGATACCACTTATAGGATCGAAAGCATGTCTAGAGGGGGGTGATTAGACTACTTGACCAAATAAAAACCTAACCTTGATTTCCCAATTTTAGTTGTAGGCATATTTTAGCAAGTATACAAGTCAAGCATCACCCTACACATGCAATTCTAAGAGTGTAGCAGCGGAAAGTAAACAATTGCACATGTAAGTAAAGGAGGGGATCGGAGATTTCAAACGCAATGAAGACACGGTAATTTTTGGAGTGGTTCCGATAGGTGGTGCTATCGTACGTCCACGTTGATGGAGGCTTCAACCAACGGAGGGTAACGGGTGCGCGAGTCCACGGATGGCTCCACCCACGAAGGGTCCATGAAGAAGCAACCTTGCCTATTCCACCATGGCTTACGTCCATGAAGGACTAGCCTCACTCGGGGTAGATCGTCACGAAGTAGGCGATCTCCTTGCCCTTACAAACTCCTTGGTTCAACTCCACATCGTGTCGGAGGCTCCCAAGTGACACCTAACCAATCTAGGAGACACCACTCTCCAAAAGGTAATAGACAGTGTGTTGTTGATGAACTCCTTGCTCTTGTGCTTCAAATGATAGTCTCCCCAACACTCAAACAACTCCTCACAGATTTGGCTATGGTGGAAGAAGGATTTGAGTGGAAAGCAACTTGGGAAAGGCTAGAAATCAAGGTTCAAATGGTTGGATTGGAATGTCTTGATCTCAACACATGAGTAGGTGGTCCTCTCTCAGAAAATGTATGGTGGAAGTGTAGGCACATTCTGATAGCTCTCCTTACTGAGTAAGAAGGGGTGGAGGGGTTTATATAGCCTCCACACAAAATCCAACCGTTACACACTTTTGACCCAACTCGGTGGCACCGATCAAAAATCTCGGTGGCACCGACCTGTGCAAAAGATATGAACACTAGGAATATCAATGGGACCAATTGGAACAACTCTGATGGACCGATGTGCAATGGTTAGGGCAAACCTCGTCTCAGTGGCACCGATTGCATCAACTCAGTGGGACCAAAGTGAAGCAATAAGGCAACAGAGAGTTGGCAAGCCATCTCGATGAGACCGATTTGCAAATCTCGGTGGGACCAAAGTAATTGCAAACGATTACAGAGAGTTGGCAAGGCCATCTCGATGGGACTGAGATCCATATCGTTGGATCCGATTGTTAGGGTTTTGGCAGTGGCTAAGTCCAGATGAACTCGGTGGCTCCGGATAGGAATTTTTGGTAGGGCCGAGTTGGAATGTAGGTTTTGGACATATTTGGATGGAGAAAGTGGTTGAGGGTTTTGGATCACTGTCACTAAGCACTTGAGCAAAAAGACCATTAAGCAACACCTCATCCCCTTTTAATAGTATTGGCTTTCCTATGGACTCAATGTGATCTTGGATCACTTAACAAAAATGTAGAGTCTTGAACTTTTGCCAATCCATGTCCTTAGCATTTTGAGGGGTCCACATCTCTAGTCCTTGCCATGGCAATCATTGAACATCCTGAAATCTTCAACTTGAATGGACATTAGTTCAGTGAGATATATGTTGTTACAAATTATCAAAACCACCAAGGGAGAAAATGTGCTTTCAAACAGCTTGAAGTGGCTGTTGGATGCGGGAGCCTGAGCTCCGCCTAGGATGCAGGCCACTCCACGAGGCTCTTGATTGACCCTGGCATCTTGGTCGGGCTGGTTGCCATCATTCCGTCATGGTGGCGGCGGCAGTGGTGGAAGGGCAGCATTGGCCTGAGGGTTGGCCTCACGAGGCTGGTCGCGCCAGGCGGCCTCACGAGGCTGGTCGCACCAGCCCTGGGGGTAGTTGCCATTGCCATTGCTGTCTCCCTAGTGGCCGCTGTTACGGCCACCTCCATGGTCGGTGCGGTCGCTGCGGTCGCTGCGGCGGCCAAGGCGCTCGTCGCGAAGCAGCTTGAGCTCATGGTAGTCCTCTGTGCTGTGGGAGTGCGAGTTGTGTTAGGCGCAGAGAGGGCGGCTATCTCTTTTGGGCTCGTCATGCTCACGGCCGCGCTTCTGCTCGGGTTCCGCCTCAAGCACGGCAGGGCCCTTGCGCTTGATGTCCTTGCTCTTTTCCTTGGTGGCGTCCGGCGCCGCGTCGGGGTCGTTGTGGACGAAGAGGCGGCCTTCCTCGGCCTTGGCGCACTTGTCAGCGAGGTCGAACAGCTCGAGCACGGAGTCGAGCTCGTCGTTGATGGCGAGCTTCTCGCGCATCCGGACGTCTGTGACGCCGTTGGAGAACGCCGAGATGATGGTGGCCTCGGAGGCGCGAGGGATCATGCTGCGCACTTGGCTGAAGCGCTGGATGTACTTGTGGAGGGTCTCGTTGAGGCACTGGCGCACAACGCGTAGGTCATTGAGCGTGAGGGAGCTTTCGTGCGTGCCCTTGAAGTTGGTGACGAATTGCCGGTAGAGCTCGCCCCACGAAGAGATGAACACCTCGGGGAGGTTCATGAGCCAAGAGCGCAGGCCATCCTTGAGGGCCATGGGAAACCAGTTCGCCATGACCTTGTCGTCGCCGTTCACTGCCTCGATGCTCAGGGCATAGAGATGCAGGAACTCCGCGGGGTTGGGGGTGCCGTCGTAGCGCTGAGGCAGGTCTAGCTTGAACTTGGCGGGCCACACCATGCGACGCAGCTCGCGGGTGAAGGCAGGCAGCCCACGCAGCTGGATGGGACACCGCCGGCGAGGGCGGCGCGGTTCTGACGGCCGGCGGCCGTGACTTCTTTGGATGGTCCTGTCTTGGCGCTGGTGCTGCTGCTCGAGGAGCACGCACGCGTCAGGAGGCGCGCGCCGGACGATCTGGCAACTGGGCTCGCCGTGGTCCGGAGAGGACACACCGCGGGATGGTTCGCGCGCCTGCGCGTCGCGGTGGCACCGGGCATCCTCGCCATGCAGAGGAGGAGGAGGGGGGGCGTCATGCACCACATCCCCGGCGCGAGACGGCGGAGGACGGAGCGAGTGAGAGGGCACCGGGGCGTCGCCTGCGGCGTTGACGAGCTCGGTGATGCGGCCAAGCCAGGCATCGTAGCCGGCGTCGATGGGGCGGTAGCGCAGGAGCTCACGCGCCATGAGCAGTGCGGCCTGCGGGTCTGGCGCGTCGCGGCGAGCGAGCGACGAGGCCATGGCGGTGTGGCCATCTGCCTGCACGGACGGGTTTAGGGAAGAAGCCTGCTGCTCCCTTGCAGCGGGGTTGGTAGCAGCGCGGCGTCGACGGTCGTACCGGGCGATGGGCTCCATCTGGGCCACCCTGGCAGCTCGGCGCGCGTAACGCTCGCGGTGGGCGTCGGCCATGGCGGCGAGGAGGTGGAAGAGAACTCGAGCACGCCCTCTACCTGGCCCGCCAAATGTCGGAGCCTGGACTCCGGGGAACTGGAGGTTCGAACACTGGGGGCGCGCTAGTTCTCTTCGACTAACGGTGACAACGGCGAGGCTACGGCGAGAGCGCTACGCGGGAGCACGGCAGGGGACACGACGGTTATCCAGGTTTAGGCCACCTTGCGGTGTAAAACCCTACTCCTGCTTGTGTTGGGATTGCTGTTGGCAAGAAGGTGTTCTTGCGTACAAGGTAGAAGGCAGAGGAACCCATCCCCTGTACAATGGCAGCTCTACCCCTTTATAGCCGCCCTGGTCCTCTTCCCCCAAAAACTAGGCGGGAAGGGTTACCACACTTGGCAGATTTTGAAAGGGGACAGGTGCTCAGTCTATCCTGACTAAAGGCGGTCTTCACCTACAAAAGCGTGATCTGTGACACGCCGGTGGGCTCGGTGGTGACCTCTGTCCTGCGCACCTTGCTATCTCGGTCTTCTATCACCAAACGGGCAGTCCTTGGAACTTGCTTTGGGGGTGGGCAGCTGGGGCTGCCCCTTTATCACCAAAGAGGAAAGCTTCTCTATCCTTGCCCGCTGGCACGACCTCTGCCACCCTTCGTCGCTACGCGCGTCACCCACGTGATGGGCACAGGACCGTGCAACCGACGTCAGGCGAGATGGCTCGGGCGCCCGGCTCGGGACGGCGGCTCGGGAGGCAGCCTCGCGAGAGAGGCCTTGCAAGGCACTTGCTCCTGCCACGACTAAGTGCCGGCAGGTTGGGTCTCGAGGAGGGGTCCTCAGGAGGCCGGAGCCTCATGAGATGTCTTCGCTTCGCAGCGCCCCCGGATGGGCCGCGTCTTGGTCCTTCGCCAGGCGTCGCTTCCTGGGCCACAGGCAGACGGGCCGAGGTACCCCAGTTCCCAATGGCCCGACAGCCACTTCCAAAGGTATGGATCCACTGGACGAGTTGAACTTCTGAGTTTCATCCAATTCGTTTTTGTATTGATACTTTATCCCGTGTGTTCATGCAGCGTCGACTGAGGTCGTTAAGTTGGACGATGAAGACGAGGCCAACCCGTCGAACCCAGGGGCTGACAAAAGGGCAGCGACTGATGCCGATGTGGTCATGCGGGAGGCACCTCCCGGCCGAAAGGGGCGCATCTCACCCGCTAAGGTCATTGCGAAACCCATAGGACCGAGTCCTCCGGCTCAGTCCAGTTATGCGCTCGTGACCATGGCGCCCGCCTCAGTCTGTGCCCGTGCCGCACCCGGCTCCTGTCACTGCTTTCACACTGCATAGAGTCCCGGAGGACCAGTTGGGTGCGAGCAAGGAGGCTTTGATCCAGGTGAAGTTGATGAACGACCGGCTGAAGGAGGCGTATGACGCGAGTGAGGCGCTGCAGACCAATGTCCGAGTAAGTACCATCGTAAGTACGATTTCCAGTCAGAGTCTTGGAGTTGCTTTTTTGTTTTCCTCTTCACCTTCTGAATGGATAGTTGTGTTTCTATCAGTGGGTTTGCACGGGGCACACCCACTGGGTGTTGTTGTTCCAGTAGGGGCACGCTGAGTGCACCCACTGGGTGTAGTCCCCGAGACTGCCGCGACTGGAAGCAGTCAGCGGGAGTCTTAGAACTTGATTTTTTCCGGGTTTTTCCACTCGGTTTGACCGGAGCCTTTTCCGAGTTTGTCTGTTCTAGTGGGGGCATGCTGAGTGCACCCACTGGGTGTAGTCCCCGAGACTGCCATTGACTGGAAGCAGTCGGCAGGAGTCTTAGAGTTTCTGGTGTTTTCTCTCTGGTCGTGGTTGCCAACCGTTTTTTGTGGACCATCCGTGAGGATGTCCTTTCAATGGGGGCACACTTGCACCCACTGGGTGTAGTCCCCGAGACTGCCGCTGATTGCGGGCAATCGGTGATAGTCTTTAGAACTGCGTCTGTTGTGTTTGCACTCGGAGTGTGACCTCCCACTCGGCTGACCGGGTGGGTGGTTTGGTAGAATGTTGTTATCCTCGATCTTCTTCATTGCCGACTCAGTGGTAAGCGGGTACTTGAGGGTCTGGTACTGATTGGGCTTGTTCCTCCATTAAGAAGGGTACTTTAGGATCTGGTACTGATCGAGCTTGTTCCTCCCTTAAGAAGGGTACTTTAGGATCTGGTATTGATCGAGCTTGTTCTTTCCTCAAAAAGGGATTTTGTTTCTCAGCCGACTGACTATTTCATTGTCTTGTAACAGAGGGCCTGTGAGCTTGGGTCTCACTACGCCACCTTGGAGAAGGAAGTTCTGCAACTCCGCATGGACCTGGAAGCCGAGAAGCACAAGAGCGACCGCCTCGAGAAGGAGAAGAAGGTTCTGGGAGGTAACTCCAATGCCTGATTGCCCACAAATCTCGCTCTACTTCTTGATCTGAGTCAATTTGCTTTAGCAGATGTGCATAGCAAGAACGCCCAACCCGTAATGAGGCTTAGGACTTCTATTTCTTTAGAAACCATGAAGCAGGCTCTTGAGAACAAGGACAAGGAGCCGGCGTTGGCACAGAAGGAGGCTAGGACCAAGACCAAGACTGCTGAGGAGAAGCTGGCTTCAGTCGGCAAGCTCGAGGAGGAGAACAAAACGCTGAAGGTCGCCACTGCGGATGCGAAAAAGGAGATCCTAGAGCTCAAGAAGAACTACGCTGAGTGGGAGTCCAAGTGAAACAACCAAGCGAGTGTCTTTGAGGAAGAAAAGAAGAAGTTGACTGACCAGGTTGTTGAGCTCCTCAAGAAGAAAAACGAGCTCGAGCAGTATGTCGAGGAGTTTGGCGATGAGATGTGTAAGAAGCTTGAAGGTATGACATCTTGGCTAAGTGACTTTCGCTCAACTTAAGCTCTCTGGAGGTACTGAATCCTCATCTGTTAAATGTTTGCAAAATTCTTTGCTGACATTGAGCTGGAGACCGACGGGATCGAGAAGGAGCTGAATCCCTCAAGGTTGCTGCTCAAGGATAGTGCTGTGTTGGCAATCCTTCGACTGGACGAGCGTATGGACAATGTCATCGCGTACATTGCTCGCTTGAAGGCCGCCATGGAGAAGATCGATGCTGAGCTGCTCCCCGAGGAGGTACTCTCCCAGGACCTCGAGTCCTTGATGTCCAGACTAAGAGATATCCCTAGCCGAGTGCAGTCATGGAAGAAGTCTGTTGCCCGGTGCGGAGCCGACGTGGCGCTTTCACTCATCCGTGTCCATTGCAAGGATGTGGACGAGGAGAAGCTGAAGGCCCTGAAGGTTGCCAACAAGAAGAAGCTTAAGTTTGAGGATTTCATGAGACATTCATTGAGGCCGCCACTCGGATCGCGGACGACATCGACCTCGACACCTTCGTTGAACCAGCCAATCCTTCCACCACGGAGTGACCGAAAAACATTTAAGTCTTGAAGTAATTTGCCTCGGAATGCCGAGTGGTTGCTGTAACCGTAAAACTTTATTGAGCCTTGGGCTCGCCTACTTGATCTTTTGTTTCATAGGTTTGACGAGATCGAAGCTTTATTAGGATGCTTGAATCTTCATTTTTCTCTTTGTTGATGCGATTTTTTTTAACTTCGGTGAAAGCTGGTTCGCGGCAAAGCCCCCGAGTGAAGAGGAAGCTCTCACTCAGAGATGTTTTTAGCTTAGGCTAAATCTGGTTCGCAGCTAAGCCCCCGAGTGAAGAAGAAGCTCTCACTCGGAGATGATTTGAACTTAGGCGAAATCTGGTTCGCAGCTAAGCCCCCGAGTGAAGAGGAAGCTCTCACTTGGAGATGATTTTATCTTAGGCGAAAGCTGGTTCATGGCTAAGTCCCCGAGTGAAGAGGAAGCTCTCACTCGGAGATGATCTTAACTTAGGCGAAAGCTGGTTCGTGGCTAAGCCCCCAAGGGAAGAGGAAGCTCTCACTCGGAGATGATTTTATCTCGGGCGAAAGCTGGTTCGCGGCTAAGTCCCCGAGTGAAGAGGAAGATCTCACTCGAAGATGATTTTAACTTAGGCGAAAGCTGGTTCATGGCTAAGCCCCCGAGTGAATAGGAAGCTCTCACTCGGAGATGATTTTAACTTAGGCAAAAGCTGGTTCGCGACTAAGCCCCCGAGTGAAGAGGAAGCTCTCACTCGGAGATGTTTTTAACTTAGGCGACATCTGGTTCGCGACTAAGCCCCCAAGTGAAGAGGAAGCTCTCACTCAGAGATGTTTCTAACTTAGGCAAAATCTGGTTCGCAGCTAAGCCCCCGAGTGAAGAGGAAGTTCTCACTCGGAGATGATTTTAAGTTAGGCGAAATATGGTTCGCAGCTAAGCCCCCGAGTGAAGAGGAAGCTCTCACTCGGAGATGATTTTAACTTAGGCGAAATCTGGTTCACAGCTAAGCCGACTCACCTGCTGGGAGTGTGTTACTTTCCGAACACAGTTAATCACCGGAGTGAAAACACGGCACTGGGCCAAATTAGATGATATACGGGAAAAGTAAGACTTTTATTCATCTAATTCCACTCGGAAAACTATTACAATGAAAAGAAATTTATTCTAGGTGAAGAATTTGCAGAGCAGACCCGCGTTCCAAGCTTGGGGCTCCTCTACTTATTTGCTGAAGTTATAGAGCTGACAGGCTCCGTTGTTCAGGACTTTAGATATCTCAAAGGGACCTTGCCATGGGGCACTAGCTTGTGGGGTTTTTGCTGATCCAGACAGAGGACCAGGTCGCCTTCCTGGAAGGCACGCCCTCTGACGTGTCTGCCATGATAACGGCGTAAATCTTGCTGGTATGCAGTCGACCTGATGAGTGCCAGCTCTCGCTCTTCCTCAAGGAGGTCGAGGCCATCCTGACGCGCTTCTTCAGCTTTTGCCTCCGAGTACAAATCCACTCAAGGGGAGTTATGCAGTAAATCACTCGGCAAGACAGCTTCTGAACCATACACCATGAAGAAAGGAATGTGGTTCGTGGACCGATTCGGGGTCGTCCGCAGGCCCCATAGGACCGATGGCAACTCAGTCACCCAGGGTCCCGCTGCATGCTTCAGGTCGCGCATTAGGCGCGGCTTTAGCCCTTGGAGTATCATCCCATTCGCCCGCTCTGCCTGTCTATTCGACTACGGGTGAGCTACGGAGGCGTAGTTGACCCGAGCGCCTTGGGAATAACAGAACTCACGAAATTCATCCGAGTCGAACTTCGACCCGTTGTCCATGATGATGCTGTGGGGAACTCCGAACCTGAAGATTATTTCCTTGATGAATTTAATTGCAGTCAGAGAGTCCAGCTTCTTTATGGGCTTTGCTTCAATCCACTTAGTAAACTTGTCCACTGCTACCAGCAGATGAGTGAACCCGCTGGCTCCGGTCCGGAGTGGACCGACCATGTCGAGTCCCCAGACAGCGAATGGCCATGTGAGCGGGATCGTCTTCAGTGCTGACGCTAGCTTGTGTGACTGGTTCGCGTAGCATTGGCACCCGACACATTGGTCGACGATATCTCGAGCCGCCTCATTAGCTCTGGGCCAATAGAAACCTGCTCGGAATGCCTTGGCGAACAGCGTCTGAGAGGAAGCATGATGTCCACAGGTTCCCGAGTGAATCTCCTACAAGATCTGCTACCCTTCTTCCGGCGAAATGCAACGCTGAGTGACTCCGGAGGTACTTTTCCTATAGAGTTGATTTCCCATGACGGTGAAGGTTTTTGATCGGCGGACGATCTGGCAGGCCTCCAATTCATCCTCAGGGAGTTCCTGCCTGAGTAGGTATGCGAGGTACGGCTCGGTCCACTCGGGAGTGATAACAAGAACTTCATGGGCTAAATCAACCACTGCTGGAATGTCAACTTCGGTCGGATTGGACGGTCTGACTGGCTGCGGGGGCTCTTCCACAAAAGGGTCTTCCTTAATTGTGGGCGAGTGTAGGTGCTCTAGGAACACATTCTTCGGGACAGCCTTCCGAGTGGAACCGATCTTGGCCAGATCGTCGGTCGCCTGGTTTTTGAGTCGAGGGATGTGGTGGAGCTCCAGTCCTTCAAAGTTCTTCTCCAGCTTTCTGACGGCATTGCAGTAGCCTGTCATAGCTGGGCTTCGAATGTCCCATTCCTTCATCACTTGATTCACTACCAAGTCAGAGTCGCCATAGACCATCAGTCGGCAGATTCCAAGAGAGATCGCCATACGCAATCCATGTAGAAGAGCTTCATACTCCGCCTCATTATTTGAGGAATCAAAGTGAGTCTGAAGTATGTAACTGAGTCAGTCGCCTTTGGGGGACACTAGGACCACTCCAGCCCCCAAGCCTTTGAGCATGTTAGAGCCATCGAAGAACATAGTCCAATGCTCGGGGACACTCGGGGCCGGCTGCTCCTGCTCGATCCATTCGGCTAGGAAATCCACTAGAGCTTGTGACTTGATAGCTTTCTTGGCCTCAAACCGGATGTCCAGAGGGAGAAGTTCAATGGCCCACTTGGCTACTCGGCCCATGGCATCTCTGTTGTTCATGATCTCCGATAGAGGAGCATCACTTATCACTATAACCGAGTGTTCTTGGAAGTAATGAGCCACTTTCTTCGCAGTTAGATAAATCCCGTACACCAACTTCTGGTAGTGTGGGTATCTTTGCTTGAAGGGAGTCAGAACCTCGGAGATGTAATATACTGGCCGCTAGATCTTAAAGGCATTGCCTTGCTCCTCACGCTCCACAGTGAGCACGGTGCTAACAACTTGGCTCGGGGCCGCGATGTACAAGAGCAGAGGCTCTCGGCTGCCTGGAGCAGCAAGCACCGGCTGGGTGGAAAGCAGGGCTTTGAGTTCTTGGAATGCGGTCTGTGCTTCAGTCGTCCACTCAAACTTATCAGATTTTTTTCATGAGTCGGTAAAGAGGCAGGGCCTTTTCGCCGAGTCGTGAAATGAATCTGCTCAGGGCCGCCAGGAAGCCCGTGAGTTTCTAAACGACATGAAGACGCACTGGTTGCTTCATTCGTACTATGGCTCCGATCTTCTCGGGGTTAGCGTCGATCCCACGTTCAGAAACGAGGAAACCAAGTAACTTGCCTGCTGGCACCCCGAATGTGCACTTGGCTGGATTGAGCTTTATCCCATAATGGCGCAGGTTCATGAAGGTCTCGGCGAGGTCTACCAGGAGGTCGAAACCTTTCCTGGACTTGACCACGATGTCGTACATGTAGGCCTCCATGTTCCGACAGATCTACTTCTGTAAGCACTTCTGGATCGTGCGCATGAAAGTCGCTTCGGCGTTTTTTAATCCGAATGGCATCGTCATATAACAAAAACACCCGAATGTATTGATGAATGCTGTTTTTATTTCATCTGGACCATACATTCGGATCTGGTGGTACCCGGAGTACGCATCCAGAAATGATAAACGCTCGCACCCTGCAGTAGAGTCTACTGTTTGATCTATGCGGGGGAGAGGGAAGTGATCCTTCGGGCAGGCCCGATTGATGTGCTTGAAGTCAATACACATTCGGAGTGATTTATCTTTCTTGGGAACCAAAACGACGTTGGCGAGCCACTAGGAGTGGTACACCTCTCGGATAAACTCGGTGGCCAAGAGCTGTGCGATCTCCTCGCCAATCGCCTTGTGCTTCTCGGTGAAAGAGCGTCGGAGGTGCTCTTTGACAGGCTTCATCTTCAGGTCGACATGGAGTCTATACTCAGCCAGTTCCCAGGGAACACCCGGCATGTCAGAAGGCTTCCAAGCGAAGATGTCCCAGTTATCACGGAGGAACCGGATGAGCTCGCCTTCCTATTTGCTGTCAAGTGTCATAGAGATGTTGGTCGGGGCGGCATTCGGATCATTCGGGTGCACATGGACTGGCTTTGTTTTGCCAACCGACTGTAAAGCGGATTCCACAGTCGGCTTCTTGGATTTGAGCAGATCACTCGAATCGATCGCCTTCTTGTACTCGTCCAGCTCCGCTAATGCCATCTGCTCGTCAGCAATCTGGGAGCCCTTCTACAAGCACTCTTCAGCTATCTTTCGATTTCCCGTGACGGTGATCACGCCATTCAGCCCTGTCATCTTAAGCTTAAGATACACGTAGCATGGTCTGGCCATAAAACATGCGTAGGCGGGCCTACCCAGGATGGCATGATAGGCACTCCGGAAGTCCACCACCTCGAAAGTCAACCTTTCTTTCCTGAAGTTTTTCTCTCCGCCAAATACAACGTCGAGGGCTATCTGACTGGGTGACTTCGCTTTCTTCCCGGGGATGACCCTGTGGAATTGCATGTTGCTCTTACTCAGTCGGGACATCGGAATGCCCATTACCTCTAGAGTATCAGCGTAAATGATGTTCAGCCCGCTGCCACCGTCCATGAGGACTTTGCGCAGTCGGACTCCTCCAACAGCAAGATCGACCACCAACGCCTGCCGCCCAGGGGTCGGTATGTGGACTGAGTGATCTAACTGATCAAAGGTGACGGGAGTATTGGCCCAGTCAAGGAATTTAGTGACAGTCGGGACTGCCATATTGACCTATCGGTTAATCACCTTGAGGCGGCTCTTACCCTCTACGTCAGCAAAGATCATCAGGACCTTCTTGATGGTGTCCTGGACTAGGGGGTGCCAACCTAGTCGGCCCATAGTCCTCTGGCTGGGCCTGTAGCCCCTCATTTCTCATTCGGATGGACTCTAGAAGTCACACGCCTGGACGTGATCAAGAGCGCACATACCGAAGACTTGGCGTATACTCCAAGATATCTCCTGCCGCCTCCATACGCATCCCTGGATACTGACAATGTAGCCCTAGATACCCTACCCGGCATGTATATAAGCCAGAGTGTTTAGCCCGTAGAGGGGACCCAATCACAATTACCATTCACCTAGCCCTAGGGTTAGATCTCTCCTTACGATCTCAAGATAGATCAAGCTTGTACTCGATACATCATCATCAATACAATCAAAGCAGGATGTAGGGCATTACCTCTTCGAGAGGGCCCGAACCTGGGTAAATACTGTCTCCTTCGTCCTTGTTACCACCGATCTGAGATCCACAGCTCGGGACCCCCTACCCCGAGGTCTGCTGTATTTACCACCGACATTGGTGCTTTCATTGAGAATTCTGCTGTGAGATTAACAAAAAGATCGATGGCTCATCTGCAGATCAACTGCGGCACTGGCTACGGGGACATCTTCGTCCCCGGCCAACTTTTCGTATTCGATAGCATGGTCTTTTGCACTGACTCTGCGGGCCATCTGGTTCCCGTCAAGAATTACGCCTAGGATCATGTCGTGACTTTCAGAAGCTTGGAATACACCGTGGATTCCCGCGGTGAGCTCATCCTCTTAGGTTGGATGACAGGCCGGATCGAGGGCTTATCAGACATCGGGGGCTCGACCTTGGAACCGATCTCCCTCAAGGACGCCGGGCCAAGCCCCCTGGCCCCAAAAGGCCCTGCGGAGGAATCAATTACCCCCGCCTCGGGCGACCTCGTCCCGGCATCAAGCCCCGACGTTGGTTCGGACCCGGCTTTGGATACTATGTCGGGTTTAGAACCGACTCGGGTACCAGATCCGGAATCAACTCCGGCCCCTCACGAGGCTGAGGATGCGTCAAGCGACCCTCCAATCGTACTTCAAGTCGGCCCAGCTTATAGCCAGGCCATGAACCTCGAGGAATTATCTCACCTAAATGAGATGCTTGATCGTATCCAGAACTTATCAATCTCGGACGGTCAGACCTCGGTTTATGACAAGATCGGACTTAAAGCCGACGATCGGGAGATTTATGTCCCACCCACCAACCACCTAGTCGCCACGATCGATGATTTAACCGACGTGTAAGACTATGAAGAGGCTACCGACACGGATGAAAATGTCGACGGCCCTACAGAAACCACCACGCCGCTGGTCAACACTGGCAAGTGGACGGTAACATCCACTTACGACGTATATATGGTAGATACTCCCAAGAACCTGTCAAGACGTCGGCGAAGGCGCGGGAGAGGTGCCAACGGGGACCCCAGTGGGCATGACGCCACCACCACCAACATCGACGTGGCAGAAGACGATGCCGACAACCCGGGAGAGGATTTTCAAGCCTCCCCAGGGCGGCCACACAGTCCCGTAGGAATCCCCGAGGACGAGGACCCCGATGACCTCTTCGAAGGGGCTGACGACAATTACTTACCTCAATCTGAGGAGGACGAGAGCCTTGGTACCGAGGACCCCTTTGAGCAAGAATGGTTCCGATGGCGCCTTGTGGCCACCGCCCGAAGCATGAAACGGAAGCAGCAGCAGCTGGAAGCCAATCGGGATGCACTGAATGACAAGTAGGTCGAAATCTTACCCGCGCAGGCGTTTGCTGCCCGAGTTCGACGAAGAACTAATTGACGACGTGCCTTTAACACGCGGACGGGCTGATCAACCTGACCGACCCCCTAGAGGGCCCGACAAGCCAGTGCAGGAAAATTTCCACACCCAAACAACGACACGCCATCACGGCAAGGATTCCGTTGATTACTTCGAGCCTTACGACGCACGACGCCAGATAGAGGTGAACCGGGCACCCCCTCGCTCCATCTATGGATCAAGAGGGCGTGCACCAGCCAGGCTCGACGGCTATGATGCCTGGATGGACAGGAACGGCCGACCCAGGACCAAGCTTACACACGGATATCTCCTGATGTCTGATGCGAGACTGCTCGGTTCTGAGGTCCCGCTCACCTGATTTGTTTTACAGACAGGGTGATGGAACATCAGTTCCCTGACGGGTTTAAGCCCATCAACATCGAGTCATACGATGGCACTACTGACCCAGCGGTGTGGATTGAAGATTTCCTTCTCCATATCCACAAGGCCAATGGAGACGATCTCCATGCTATCAAATATTTGTCGCTCAAACTAAAGGGGCCGGCGAGGCATTGGCTGAACAGCCTGCCTCCTCATTCCATCGGAAGCTGGGAAGCACTCGAGGATGCCTTCAAGGCAAACTTTCAGGGCACTTATGTCTGACCTCCAGACGCCGACGACCTCAGCCATGTCATTCAGCAACCCGTCTAGTCGGCAAGGAAATTCTGGAATAGGTTCTTAACTAAAAAGAACCAAATCATAGACTGCCCTGACACCGAGGCGATCACCGCCTTCCGACACAGCATCCGAGATGAGTGGCTTGCGCGCCAGCTCGGGCAAGATAAGCCGAGGACCATGGCGGCCCTCACCTCACTTATGACCCGCTTTTCCGCGGGAGAGGATAGTTGGCTGGCCCGTAGTACTCACAACGGCGAGGCAGGCACCTCGGAAGCCCGTGATGCCAATGGTAAGCCCAGGCGCAACAAGAATAAGCGCAGGCATAAAAATGGCGGAAGTGATACCAAGGACACCGCAGTAAATGCAGGGTTCAACGAACCTAGATCCGGGTAGAAAAAGAAGCCCTTTAAAGGGAACAAAGATGGACCCAGCCAGCTAGATAAGATCCTCGACAGGCCATGCCAGATACTTGGCACCTCGGACAAACCAGCAAATCACACCAATCGGAACTGCTGGGGCTTCAAGCAGGCTAGAAAGTTGGCGACGGAGGGCCAAAATAAAGCACAACCTCGCAGCGAAGACGAGGATGAACCTCGGTGACACAGTAATGGAGGCCAGAAACAGTTTCCTCATGAGGTGAAAGACGTGAACATGATTTACGTCACCCACATACCTAAAAAGGAGAGGAAACAAGCACTTCGGGACATTTACACCCTAGAGCCTGTTGCCCCGAAGTTCAATCCGTGGCCGGCTTACCCGATCACATTTGACAAACATGATCATCCGACCAGCATACGACATGGCAGATCGGCTGCTTTGGTCCTGGATCCGATCGTTGATGGATTCCATCTGACGTGCGTCCTCATGGACAGAGGCAGGATTCTTAATTTAGTCTCCGCGGATACGATCAGAAAGATGGGCATAGACTCATCTCGGATCAATCCTAGCACCACCACCTTTAAAGGTATCATACCGGGTGTCGAAGCTCGCTGCACAGGAACAGTGATGCTGGAGGTAGTCTTCGGATCACCCGAGAACTTCTGGAGTGAAGAGTTAATCTTTGATATCGTCCCCTTTCGGAGCGGATACCACGCGCTGCTCGGACGCACCGCATTTGCTCGCTTTAACACAGTCCCGCATTACGCATACTTAAAGATGAAAATGCCAGGACCTAACGGTGTAATTACAGTCAATGGTAACACAGAACGCTCCCTCCGAACGGAGGAGCAGACCGCGGCTTTCGCAGCCGAGGTATAGGCAACCGAGGAGGCAGCTCGTGCAACTAAACACATGCCCAGCTGATCAAAGCGCACACGGGCTGCACAGGCCGACCTCGGTCAGGCATCCGCTCACCCCAAATAGGGGCACGGGCTCCTCGTTCGCCTCCCCTTGGAAGGGCATTACGTCCCTAGGGTGCACAACTTTGCACTAAAAATTCCATGGGCGGCCGAGGAGCCAAAGCAAATAATACGTCGTCGTCGGCTTGACCAAACAGTGACGCACTTCGGACTTGCATACCAATAGGGCACTGTAAAAGGCCCAAACGGGAGTGGTATGTCCACATGGATTAAGCCATCCAATGGCAGTTGCACACCTTTTTAAAGGACTCAACCAATGAAAGCATCAAGCAAACAAATGGCCGAGGTTGCAGACAGCCCATACCTACTTTGCTATCAACGAAGACGAACTGGTCAACAGCACGGAGACGCAGACGTGCGACAGGAGGGACTCGGGCTAATAAACCCGGCAACATGTCCGCCCTGTTTTTACTCCTTTCATTTTTTTCCATTGTATCTTTTGTGAGTCTCTTTTGTCAAAGCTCGGCATGTACGGCTTGACCACATGAAATAAAGAAAGTGCACCCCTTGAGGTCATTGCACATTTCCTTATATCCACTGCCTTTGAGCCAAAAGTATACCTTCATGATACAACTGTCATTTACATTACCAAGGGCTTCGCTTTTAATCTTATGCCCCCACTACAAGTACGAAGTATCTATTAGGCATCTCAGATGTTGCGTTATATGAATCAATTTCGAACCTCGATTTTGGTCAATAGTTGGGTTGCCCGGCTCATGTGCTTACCCCTTACGTTTCCAATCCATTCGGCAAAGGGTGTAAAGGGAGAACCACTGCGATTCTGCTGCCAGCTCGAATGGCAAAGCGCTTCAGTGGAGAAAGCCGAAAACTGACTGCCTTGGTAAGCGTAAACTGGTCGACCATCCAATGACAGCGTCAAGCAATGTATCATTCGAGATCACCCGAGTTAAACAAATGGCTTTTTATCAAATCAGCTGAAGTGGTTAGCGGCATAAACCCCGGCTACATAGTGTGACGCCCCCGACTCGACCGTGCACTAACCATACACGCAAATGCACACGATCCAGCCCAGGGACTCACGGGGAGATATCACAACACAACTCTAGACACAAAAATAAAAATAAAATAATACAAAATTTATATTACAAGCCAGGGGCCTCGAGGGCTCGAATACATAAGCTCGATTACACAAGAGTCAGCGGAAGCAACAATATCTGAGTACAAACATAACTAAACAAGGATGCCTTAAGAAGGCTGAGCAAAACAACGACAACTAGATCGAAAAGGCGTAGGCCTCCTGCCTGGGAGCCTCCGAACTACTCCTGGTCGGTGGTCTCCACGTAGTAGTAAGCTCCGTCGGTGTGGTAGTAGTAGTCGTCGAAGGGGTCAGCTGGCTCCGGGGCTCCGTCATCTGATCGCAGCAATCGGGTATGGGGAAAAGAGGTAGCAAAGCAACCGTGAGTACTCATCCAAAGTACTCGCAAGACTTACATCAGATCTATTCTATTTATGCATCGGTATCAAATGAAGGGACTGTGTCTGTGGACTAGACTGCAGAAATGCCAGAATAGAGGAGAAGGCCTAGCCTATCGAAGACTAGCATCTCGCAGCATCTTGCAGCATTAGAAGAGTGCAGATTAGCATATAAAAGTATTAGTAACAAGTATAATAGTAGCCATGCCCAGAGATCCTTCCTCGACTCCCTGTGAGAAAGCGATCCCAGAGCTATCAAATTATTAAGCATCACAAGTATCCAGTTCTAGTTGTAGTAGATCGAGATACTACACTGAGCGTCCTGTTACTGTGGACATGGCTATTCGAAAAGATAACTTCCCTGTAGGGGTGCACTACTGTTACCCAACATGCTCGATTAACTCTGGCCGGACACACTTTTTCGGGTAATGCCCGGCCTCGGCTGATCGACACGACGTAGTCCTACCTAGGCTCCGCAGAGAGGTCCCCGCCGGTCTACATCCTAAGCGCTCAGGGGTCTTGGGCCCATCGCCCTTTGCACTCCAGGTCGTTGCGAGCAGGGCGATCCAGGCCACCTCCTCTGGGGCGCCGACCCGGCCGTGGAGCAATGCTGAACTGGACGTCTGACAGAGCTTTCGGCTGATACATACGGCGCCGAGGGCCCCATTAAACCATTATCCCGCGTGGTGGTAGTGCGTATAGGCCAGTGGCCAACTCAGATCAAATTCCCAAATCCGTTAGTGAATTATTAGGAGCTCGCGGAGATGACCAGTGCTTCGGCCGTTCCAACTAGGTATCTCGCGGACCACGACTAGGGACTAGGCCCACCTCTCTCCTAGGTAGTCTCCGCCTGCCCTGTCGCTCTGACTACAGTGTAAGTTCCGTGTCGGCTGTCGGGACAAGTCCCGAGCTACCACCACATCCTGGGTGGTACCGCTAACAGCCAGCCGCCATAGGACTCTCTCGCGGGTACCCTTGGGGTCGGCCCGACTTCAACATTATCTCGCGGGTGCCCTTGGAGCCGACCCATCTTTAACAATAGTCTGAGGTGAAGGTCAAAGTACCCGTGTGTCCATAACATCGTGGGGAATCCGAGGAATCACCCTCGATGGATTCCCACTTGATGTAACCGTCAAGGTGAACTTGGAGGAATCACCCTCGATGGGTTCACACTTGAGGGGCTGCACGACAGAGGCATCGTCGGAGGTGGTGAAAGAGGAATCACCCTCGGTAACCCACAACCGACTAGCTACGCTATAGAGCTATCATCAGGAGTGAGGTAGGAGGTATCACCCTCGGCACTCGATGGTAGCTCTGCAGAGTCGTACAACTAAGGGGTGTGCGGTGCTGTGTCGGTCTCTGCACATCGATCACGTTGATCGAAACATCCGGAAGCAAGGCATGGCAACACGGACAAGGGTGCAGAGCCACTGATGGATCACTAACCAACCTATACTAAGCATTTAGGATAGCAGATAAGGTATCAACAGCAGTTACAAAAACATGCTATGCATCAGAATAGGAGCAATCAAATACAGTAGCAAAATCTAATGCAAGCATGGGAGAGAAAAATGGGCGATGTAGGAATGATCAAGGGGGTTTTGCTTGCCTGGAAGCTCTGCTGAAAGGGAAGAAGGGTCGTCGGTGACGTAGTCGATCACAGGGTCACCGGTAGCAGTCGCAGGGTCTACCGGAGAAGAAGAGGGGGGAGAAACAAATAAATACACGGCAAATAAATGCAACACATATGCAAGACATGGCAAGATGCTGTGCTAGGGGTGTTCTAATGCAGTACTAAGTATTTTACTAGGAGCGGGAAAATATCCGAGAATATTTTCCCTGCTCCGAACACTATTCATTTAGCGGTTTCGGTAGCAAATGTTCAACGTTCGGTATGTTAGAGGCATGTGACAGGTATGTGGAAGGCATATTCGGATTCGTCATATTTTTCTGATCATTTTTCATATATAAATTATTTTCATCCGACTTACGGTTTATTTTATATGAAATTTTGAAGTTTTAAACATTTTCTGGAATTTTCTGTAATTATTTTAATCCGAATTGGCCAAGTCAATTTGACTGGTCAAAGTGAACAGTGTTAGGGGGTCCCACATGTCATAGTCTTATCAATTTTCTAAAAAGATTTATTTAATCTAATCAGATGGGACCCACTTGTCATTGTTTCATTAAAATAATTAAACTTTAACCAAATCCTAAAACTAATCCTAACTACTAACAGGGTAGGCCTATGTGTAGTGGCAGCAGCGGCAACGACGGCAGAAGGCAATGGCGGCGGCAGTGGCAGGCATCAGCAGCAGCTGCAGCAGCTAGCGCAGCTAGCGGCTAGCAGCGGCGCTCGCAGCAGAGCAGCGCAAGCGAGCAACCGCTCAAGCAGTAGCAACGCAGGAGCTCGGGAGCAGCGGCGGCAGGCGGCAGCGTGGCCACGCGCGGGCGCTTGCGCTGGGGCGCGGGCTGGCTAGCAGAGGCGCGCGGGAGCAGGAAGCAGCAGCAGCAGGCGGGCAGCAGCAGCAGCAAGAGGGGCGGGGTGAGGCCACGCGCAGGCATGCGCGTGCAGAGGCGTGGACGGACGCGGGCGTGGGCGGTGACAAACGGCGTCGGGGATAGAGGGAGAAAGGGGGGACGGGCGGAGGTTCACCCAGGGGAGGCCGTGGACGAGCTCTGCGAGGCCGGGAGGCGCCGGTGGTGGAGATCGACGGAGATGACCGCGGCGGCCGTGGGCGAAGAAGACCGGCGATGGCGAGCTGCGGGGGCGCCCGGCTTGACCTGGTGCTACTAGAGGACTTAGGTGAAGGCGGCGGTCCTCCTGGACATGCTCCCGCACGAGGGCGATGACGGTGGCCGTGACGGCGGCGATGGCGTGGTGACGGTAGCTTCGACTCCTCTTCCAGATCAAGTGCGAGGGGAGAATGAGAGAACCGGGGGGTCTAGGGTTTGTCCCTGGGGGTCGGGGTGTACTTATCCATCGCAGGGATTCGCCGGATGCTCGACACGAGGGACATCGGCGGTTTGGACGGCGTGCGCCTACTGCAAGCGCCATGGCCTGCCTCTCCTCTGTACTGAGGTTGCAGGAGGCCGGTTGTGGGCTGGGTCGTGCTACTGTAGCACTAGTGCCCAGTCGCATAGTGGCTTTATTCCTTTTTCTTGTTCTTTTTCTTTTTCTATTTCATTTCCAGACTCTGTTAGACTTTTATTTGAGTGACCAAATGACTTTAGTTAAATATGAAACTTGGCCCAATAATACTAGGTAGTATTCTTGGACTGCACAAAAAAGTTTGGGATTTATATGATTTCGTAGGATTTTATTTTCAACAGAAATGAGCTATATGGGGCTGTTTTGGTCCTGTCTGCATGATGGTAGAGTCACTTCTGGATTTATGGTGATCTTCCTTTCCTTAACATAAATACCTATGGATTATTTGTAAAATTATGAACTATTTTGATTAACTATTTAAATTAGTTTTATTTCCTCTTGTTATTTGAATTTTTGAATTGAAGTGGAATTTCAAATGAGATATGAAGCTAAGATGATCAAGCACTTTACCCATGATGACTTGGCATGATTAAGAGGTGATCACTGTAGTTAACCACTGGGGGTGTTACAAATCTCCTCCACTAAAAGAAATCTCGTCCCGAGACTTAAGGGGTAGAGTAAGAGGGAAAGGTCTGGTTACGAATTTCTAACGGTTCTTCTCGGTCTCAGTTGCTCTTCTCGAAGAAATTGATCACTTTCGTTGATGTCTTCATTTCTCTGCTTCAAGTCATCATGATGAAGTCACCATCCTTTCTTCGGGAACTCCATCGTACTTACGAAAAGATAAGGGGAAAAACTCGGGAAGGAAGGAGCTCTAGACATGTTAGGTAACTGGGGGCTATCTCAGTGAATGAGGCATAGAGGCATCTCTCGAGTTGAAACTTAAGGAAAACATCGAGAGCAAAGTAAGAAGGTACAATAAGGTGTTTCAAGCGGATAGACAATCATTCGATGCTTGAAACAGAGTGTGAAAGGGGTTCAGAGCAACAGGAATAAGTATTGCGTCTGATACCAGAATAGATCATCTCTAGGAATGTGGCCTGTGATAACATACGAAGCCATGTGCAAAGGATACTTTGAAATCAAAGTTGTACAGGAGAGTCAGGTTTCGATCCTGTGGAATTGCAGTGAGTGTGGATTAAGAGTAGGAAGGGCGGTGACATCTTGCACGGTCACGACAACAAGACGTGTCAGAGGTAAGTCTGTCAGCTACGTCGGCAACACGTCCGTACCATGGGCGGGGAACGAAGAGAACCATTTTCATGCTCGTTAAAACAAGGCGGACCAATAGGCAAGGTTCTCTTCCATCGGTGGTTACCAGAATGTCATCAACAATAGTGACAAGGTTTTATTTGGGGGTGTTGACTTAAGCAGGGAATTACCACTGCTCAGATAAAAGCTAGATTACAAGAAAGGTTAAACAGACCAATGGAAAGGAAAGTATGATTATCAGATTAAACAGACCAATGGAAAGGAATAATTGCAGACAATCCAGCTCTCCGGGTGGATGTGAACACGAGAACCTAATGTTAGTGCTAGCAAAACTTTAACCCGAATAGAGGAGAGATCAGAATCCCAGAGTAAAGAAGAGGAATAAAAGATCCTAAACCCATCCATTGGCGATGTGGGCCCGTAAGCCACACAGCCATGTTAGTAAAACAGCTTTTCAAAGACTAGACTCAACTTCGGCCAAGGAGTTGGAAAGGGGGCTTCCTACAGGCAGTTGACTCTGATACCAACTTGTGACACCCCCGACTCGACCGTGCACTAATCATACACGCAAATGCGCACGATCTAGCCCAGGGACTCACGGGAAGATATCACAACACAACTCTAGACACAAAAAATAAAAATAAAATAATACAAGCTTTATATTACAAGCCAGGGGCCTCGAGGGCTCGAATACATAATCTCGATTACACAAGAGTCAGCGGAAGCAACAATATCTGAGTACAAACATAACTAAACAAGAATGCCTTAAGAAAGCTGAGCAAAACAATGACAACTAGATTGAAAAGGCGTAGGCCTCCTGCCTGGGAGCCTCCGAACTACTCCTGGTCGGCGGTCTCCACGTAGTAGTAAGCTCCGTCGGTGTGGTAGTAGTAGTCGTCGAAGGGGTCAGCTGGCTCCGGGGCTCTGTCATCTGATCGCAACAATCGGGTATGGGGAAAAGAGGTAGCAAAGTAATCGTGAGTACTCATCCAAAGTACTCGCAAGAATTACATCAGATCTATTCTATTTATGCATCGGTATCAAATGAAGGGACTGTATCTGTGGACTAGACTGCAGAAATGCCAGAATAGAGGGGAAGGCCTAGCCTATCGAAGACTAGCATCTCGCAGCATCTTGCAGCATTAGAAGAGTGCAGATTAGCATATAAAAGTATTAGTAATAAGTATAATAGTAGCCATGCCCAGAGATCCTTCCTCGACTCCTTGCGAGAAAGCGATCCCGGAGCTATCAAATTATTAAGTATCACAAGTATCCAATTCTAGTTGTAGTAGATCGGGATACTACACTAAGCGTCCTGTTACCGTGGACACGGCTATTCGAATAGATAACTTCCCTGCAGGGGTGCACTACTGTTACCCAACATGCTCGATTAACTCTGGCCGGACACACTTTTCCGGGTAATGCCCGGCCACGGCTGATCGACACGACATAGTCCTACCTATGCTCCGCAGAGAGGTCTCTGCTGGTCTACATCCTAAGCGCTCAGTGGTCTTGGGCCCATCGCCCTTTGCACTCTGGGTCGTTGCGAGCAGGGCGATCCAGGCCACCTCCTCTAGGGCACCGACCCGGCCATGCCACAATGCTAAACTGGACGTTTGACAGAGCTTTGGGCTGATACATACGGCACCGAGGGCCCCATTAAACCATTATACCCCGCGTGGTGGTAGTGCGTATAGGCCAGTGGCCAACTCAGATCAAATACCCAAATCCGTTAGTGAATTATTAGGAGCTCGCGGAGACGACCAGTGCTTCGGCCGTTCCAACTAGGTATCTCGCGGACTACGACCAAGGACTAGGCCCACCTCTCTCCTAGGTAGTCTCTGCCTGCCCTGTCGCTCCGACTATAGTGTAAGTTCCGTGTCGACTGTCGGGACAAGTCCCGAGCTACCACCACATCCTGGGTGGTACCGCTAATTGCCAGCCACCACAGGACTCTCTCGCGGGTACCCTTGGGGTCAGCCCGACTTCAACATTATCTCGCGTGTGCCCTTGGATCTGACCCGTCTTTAACAATGGTCTGTGGTGAAGGTCAAAGTACCCGTGTGTCCATAACATCGTGGGGAATCCAAGGAATCACCCTCAATGGAATCCCACTCGATGTAACCGTCAAGGTGAACTTGGAGGAATCACCCTCGATGGGTTCACACTTGAGGGGATGCACGATAGAGGCATCGTCAGAGGTGGTGAAAGAGGAATCACCCTCGGTAACCCACAACCGACTAGCTACGCTATAGAGCTATCATCAGGAGTGAGGTTGGAGGTATCACCCTCGGCAATCGATGGTAGCTCTGCAGAGTCAGACAACTAAGGGGTGTGCGGTGCTGTGTCAGTCTCTGCACATCGATCACGTTGATCGAAACATCCGGAAGCAAGGCATGGCAACACAGACAAGGGTGCGAGGCCACTGATGGATCACTAACCAACCTATACTAAGCATTTAGAATAGCAGGTAAGGTATCAACTGCAGTTACAAAAACAGGCTATGCATCATAATAGGAGCAATCAAATACAGTAGCAAAATCTAATGCAAGCGGGGGAGAGAAAGAAATGGGCGATATAGGAATGATCAAGGGGTTTTCCTTGCCTGGAAGCTCTGCTGAAAGGGAAGAAGGGTCATCGATGACGTAGTCGATCACAGGGGCACCGGTAGCAGTCGCAAGGTCTACCGGAGAAGAAGAGGGGGGGGGAGAAACAAATAAATACACGGTAAAAAAATGCAACACAGATGCAAGACATGGCAAGATGTGTGCTAGGGGTGTTCTAATGCAGTACTAAGTATTTTACTAGGAGCGGGAAAATATCCGGGAATATTTTCCCAGCTCCAAACACTATTCATTTAGCAGTTTCGGTAGCAAATGTTCAACGTTCGATAAGTCAAAGGCATGCGACAGGTATGTGGAGGGCATATTCAGATTTGTCATATTTTTCTGATCATTTTTCATATATAAATTATTTTCATCCGACTTACGGTTTATTTTATATGAATTTTTGAAGTTTTAAACATTTTCTGTAATTATTTTAATCTGAATTGACCAAGTCAATTTGACTGGTCAAAGTGAACAGTGTTGGGGGTCCCACATGTCATAGTCTTATCAATTTTCTAAAAACAATTATTTAATCTAATCAGATGGGACCCACATGTCATTGTTTCATTAGACTAATTAAACTTCAACCAAATCCTAAAACTAATCCTAACTACTAACAGGGCAGGCCTATGTGCAGTGGCAGAAGCGGCAGCGACGGCAGAAGGCAGCGGCGACGGCAGTGGCAGGCATCAGCAGCAGCAGCCAGCAGAGCAGCAGCTGCAGCAGCTAGCGCAGCTAGTGGCTAGCAGCGGCGCTAGCAGCAGAGCAGCGCAAGCGAGCAGCCGCTCAAGCAGCAGCAGCATAGGAGCTCGGGAGCAGCAGCGGCAGCGGGCGAGCAGCGGCAGGCAGCGGCGAGGCCACGCGCGGGCGCTTGTGCAGGGGCGCGGGCTGGCTAGCAAAGGCACGTGGGAGCAGGAAGCAGCAGCAGCAGGCGGGCAGTAGCAGCAGCAAAGTGGGCGGGGCGAGGCCACGCGCAGGTGTGCGCGTGCGGAGGCGCGGACGGATGCGGGCGTGGGCAGCGGCAAACGGCATCGGGGATAGAGGGAGAAAGGGGGGACGGGCGGAGGTTCACCCCGGGGAGGCCGTGGACGAGCTCGGTGAGGCCGGGAGGTGCCGGTGGTGGAGATCGATGGAGATGACCGCGGCGGCCGTGGGCGAAGAAGACCGGCGATGGCGAGCTGCGGGGGTGCCCGGCTTGACCTGGTGCTACTAGAGGACGAAGGCGAAGGCGGCGGTCCTCCTGGATGTGCTCCCGCGCGAGGGCGACGACGGTGGCCGCGACAGCGGCGATGGCGCGGTGACGGTAGCTTCGGCTCCTCTTCCAGATCGAGTGCGAGGGGAGAATGAGAGAACCGGGGAGTCTAGGGTTTGTCCCTGGGGGTCGGGGTGTACTTATCCATCGCAGGGATTCGCCGGATGCTCGACACGAGGGACATCGGCGGTTTCGACGGCGTGCGCGTACTACCAGCGCCATGGCCTGCCTCTCCTCTGTACTGAGGTTGCACAAGGCCGGTTGTGGGCTGGGCTGTGCTACTATAGCACTAGTGCCCAGTAGCACAGTGGCTTTATTCCTTTTTCTTTTTCTTTTTCTATTTCATTTCCAGACTCTGTTAGAGATTTATTTGAGTGACCAAATGACTTTAGTTAAATATGAAACTTGGCCCAATAATACTAGGTACTATTCTTGGACTGTACAAAAAAGTTTGCGATTTATCTCATTTCGTAGGATTTAATTTTCAACAGAAATGAGCTATATGGGGCCGTTTTGGTCCTGTGTGCATGATGCTAGAGTCACTTCTGGATTTATGGTGATCTTGCTTTCCTTAACATAAATTCCTATGGATTATTTGTAAAATAATGAACTATTTTGATTAACTATTTAAAGTAGTTTTATTTCCTCTTGTTATTTGAATTTTTGAATTGAAGTGGAATTTCAAATGAGATATGAAGCTAAGATGATCAAGCACTGTACCCATGATGACTTGGCATGATTAAGAGGTGTCACTATAGTTAACAACTGGGGGTGTTACACATAGCCAACCACTTCACATACCAGGGGCTCGTCATCAGCCCTCACAGTCAAGCTCCAACGACTAAGTGAAAGTTATAAAACCACTATAGTCTGATTGCCTCGTTTCCATGTGCATGGACCGCCATCGTGAACCGAGACGTCGGCTAAGGGTTATGATTGCCTAGGAAACACCCTCTGTATACTGTACAAAGGGGTTGAAGCCGACGACTGGTCACTTTTAGTTTAATACGGTCACATAGGAGTCAAAAAATAAAGCACACAATAATATGTCGGAATATAAAGCCACATTCATTTCAAACAAAAGGAAGTATTTTACATTCCACTACACTTCAGCATTCCGAAGTACTATCAAAAAATACATAGTGTCCGTAGGACACTCGGCCTCGGTGATCCGGGCTCCTTCCATCACCGTGGCCAGGTACTACTCCATGGTCCGGGTCTTCCCTTTGAGGGGCTTGGCGGCCACGACCGCCGCTTCAACGCGCGGATAGTGCGTCCTCATGCGGGCATACGCCCGCTGGGCACCCTCCTGGCATGCGGAATGCTTCCAGTGCGCCACTTGGGATCCGACCTCTTGCAGCCGGGCAAGGAACCCGAAGAAGCTGGTCCGCAACGCCTCCGTGGGCCAAAGGTTGACGCAGAGGTCCTGAAGCGCTGGCTTCGCCATGCGGAGGAGCTCCATCAACTACTTCATCTGATGATTCAGCAGCTCCAGATGTGAGGGCGTCTGGAATTGTTGCCAGAACGCTCTCTCCGTGGCGTGGCCCTCCCGTGCGCTGTAGTAGTGTCCAGCGTTTGCCGCACTCCTTGGGAGATCCGCGAAGGCCTCTGCGGATCGCAATAGCTGGGTGAGCTCGACGAACCCCTTGCGGCCAAAAACACACTGAAGTAAAAATGGCTTACCAGCAGCGATCTGCTTCAATTGCTGGAGCACTTCGCAATCTGCTCGGGCCTGGGTCTGGACCTCGGCATGCGCCAGGCGCAGCTTCTCGAGCTCTGCGCTTGCCCCCTTTTCCTTGTTCTGAAGGGCGTCACGCTCCTAGTACACGCCCTTCAGGGTCTCCTCCACTTCTAGGACCCATGCCTGGTCCTTGTCCCTAGCCACCTTTTCGGCGGCCAGATCCTTCTCGGCCTTGGTGGCTGCAGCCTTCTGCTGCTCGGCCTCTTGCCGAGCTTTCGCCAGCTCGGCCTTAAGCGCCTCAAGTTCTGCCATAGCAGCTGTCATGTAAAACAGCTCGGCATCAGCATCAAAAAATATTAGAGCATTTTCAAAGCAAATTTGACACCCTTGCAACTTCTTGAAGTTTACCTTGAGATGGCTCGATCTACTTCTGCATCAGATCGAGGTCCTCCTCGAACCTCTTGAGCTTCCGGTTCAACTCCGCTATCTCCTCGGAGGTGGAGTTCAGAGCTGAGGTCGATACCTGCAAGCATACACTCACGCCTTAGTCCCCGTTTTTGACTTCAATCCCCTGGTCAGTCCTTTTTTGAAGGTCGGCCAGAGTCTTGGGGGCTACTGGATCAGTGCCTAATGTTCTTAAGCTTCGACCCCAAAGCCAGTTTCTCAAAACTAGCTTTGGGCTCAGGGGCTACTGGCTGGCTATGCTCTTACAAGTGCTACGCTACGACATAAGCAAAAAGTCTTCAGACAAAAGCCCGCTTTCACAAGCAATTCTAAGCATGGAGGTTATTTGTAATACAAATATAAAGAAGCATACCTTGAAGCTCTTGACGAGGCCCTTGAAGACCTCATGCATTCCGGCCTCTGCGGACCGGAAGCCATGCAGCGCCGTGCCAATCAGGGCATGGTGCTCTTCTGCGATGGAGGAGCCCATCAAGGCTACCTCCATCTCCTCGGCCCATCCTGCGGCAGCCCGCCCTAGGGCGGGAGGCGGAGGCGGAGCAATGATACGTCCAATTTGCATCATGATTTCCTACTATTATTTATAATGTATTTGATCATTATTTCACTTTATGATGCAATTCTTATGCCTTTTCTCTCTTAATTTGTATGATTTATATGAAAAGGGAGAATACCGGTAGCTGAAATTCTGGACCTGAAATAGCTACAACAGAGATACCTATTCTACAAAGCTCCAATTGACTTGCAACTTCACGGAGATTTTTTATTGAATATTTAAAAATTACTGGAGAAAAGAAATACCAGAGGGGACCTACCAGTTGCCCACAAGGCAACAGGGCGCGGCCCCCCTGGGCGCGCCCTGATGCCTTGTGGGGCCCCTGGCAGGCCTCTGGCCCCCTCCTTCTGCTATATAGGCTCATTTGCCCTAAAAAATATAGAGAAGACTTTCGGGACGAAGCGCCGCCGTCTCGAGGCAGAACCTAGGCAGGAGCAATTTTACTCTCCGGCGGAGCGATTCCGCCGGGGATACTTCCCTCCGGGAGGGGGAAATCAAAGCCATCGACATCACCGATGATCCTCTCATTGTGGGGGGACCAATCTTCAATCTTAGTTTCAAAACCTCAGATTGGTACCTGTGGGTTGCTAGTAGTGTGGATTACATCTCGTAGTTGATGCTAGTTGGTTTATTTGGTGGAAGATTATATGTTCAGATCCTTAATGATATTCAATACCCCTCTGATCTTGAACATGAATATGATTTTTGAGTAGTTACTTTTGTTCTTAAGGACATGGGAGAAGTCTCGTCATAAGTAATCATGTGAATTTGGTATTCGTTCGATATTTTGATGATATGTATGTTGTTACTTCCTTTAGTGGTGTCGTGTGAACGTCGACTACATGACACTTCACCATCTTTCGGCCTAAGGGAAGGCATTGTGGAGTAGTAAATAGATGATGGGTTCCTAGAGTGACAGAAGCTTAAACCCTAGTTTATGCGCTATTTCGTAAGGGGCTGATTTGGATCCATATGTTTCATGCTATGGTTAGATTTATCTTAATTCTTGTTTCGTAGTTGCGGATGCTTGCAAGATGGGGTAATCATAAGTGGGAGGCTTGTTCAAGTAAGAACAACACCCAATCACCGGTCCACCCACATATCAAATTATCAAAGTAGCGAACGTGAATCAAACAAACATGATGAAAGTGACTAGATGAAATTCCCATGTGTCCTCGTGAACGCTTTGCTTATTATACAAGTTCGTTCCGGCTTGTCCTTTGCTATAAAAGGGATTGGGACACCTTGCTGCACTTTTGTTACACTTGTTACTTGTTATGAATTATCTTGCTATCAAACTACCCGTTACCGCTACTTTCAGTGCTTGCAGAAAATACCTTACTGAAAATTGCTTATCATTTCCTTCTGCTCCTCGTTGGGTTCGACACTCTTACTTATCGAAAGGACTACAATTGATCCCCTATACTTGTGGGTAATCAAGACTCTTTCCTGGTGCCGTTGCCAGGGAGTGCAGCGCCTTTGGTGAGTGGAATTTGGTAAGGAAACATTTATATTACGTGCTGAAATTTACTGTCACTTGTCACTATGGAAAGTAATCCTTTGAGGGGCTTGTTCGTGGTAACTTCACCTCGACCAGAAGCAATAAGAGTTGCTCCTCAACCCACTAAACCTAATAAAAATATTTATTATGAAATTCCTTCGGGTATGATAGAGAAACTGCTAGCTAATCCTTATGCAGGAGATGGAACGGTGCATCCTGATGTGCACTTGATATATATAGATGAAATTTGTGGATTGTTTAAGCTTGCAGGTTTATCTAGAGATGGAGTTCAGAAGAAGGTATTCCCTTTACCTTTGGAGGGAAAGGCATTGACATGGTATAGGCTATTGGATGATACTGGAACATGGGATTGGTATCGGTTGAAGCTGGAATTTCACCAGAAATTTTGTCCTATGCATTTGGTTCATCGTGATGGGAATTATATATATAACTTTTGGCCTCGTGAAGGAGAAAGTATCGCTCAAGCTTGGGGGAGGCTTAAGTATATGTTGCACACATGCCCCAATCATGAGCTCTCAAGAGAAATAATTATTTAGAACTTTTATGCTCGGCTTTCTCATAATGATCGGTCCATGCTTGATACTTCTTCTACTGGTTCCTTTATGAAGAAAACTATTGAATTCAGATGGGATCTTCTGGAAAGAATTAAACGCAACTCTGAAGCTTGGGAAATTGACAAAGGTAAAGTGTCAGGTATAAATCTTGAATTTGATTGTGTTAAATCTTTTATGGAAATCGATGCTTTTCATAAGTTTAGTACCAAATATGGACTTGACTCTGAGATAGTAGCTACTTTCTGTGAATCTTTTGGTGCTCATGTTGATCTCCCTAAGGAGAAATGGTTTAAGTTTCATCCACCTATTGAATTAAATGAAGAACCTGTTAGTGTTAAAGAGGAAACAATTGTTTGCAATGTTGATCCAGTTGTGCCTATTGCTTATATTGAGAAACCTCATTTCCCTGTTAGGATTAAGGAACATGCTAAAGCTTCAACTATGGTTAACAAAAGTAATATTAGAGTGCCTAGACCTTCTAAGCAAATTAAAGTTGAACCTAATATTGCAATGGTTAAGGATCTTTTGGCTGATAACATTGATGGACATGTCATATATTTCTGTGATGAAGCAACTAGAATTGCTAAGCCAGACACTAAAGATAAAAATAAACCTGTAGTTGGCATGCCTGTTATTTCTGTTAAAATTGGAGATCATTGCTATCATGGTTTATGTGATATTGGTGCTAGTGTGAGTGCTATTCCATTTACTCTTTATCAAGAAGTCATGAATGATATTGCACCTATTGAGATTGAAGATATTGATGTCACCATTAAGCTTGCAAATAGAGATACTATTACACCACTTGGGATTGTTAGAGATGTTGAAGTCTTGTGTGGTAAGATCAAGTATCCTACTGATTTTCTTGTCCTTGGATCTCCACAAGATGATTTTTGTCCCATTATATTTGGTAGACCCTTCTTGAATACAGTTAATGCTAAGATTGATTGCAATAAAGAAACTTTCAGTGTTAATTTTGGTGATATATCGCATGAGTTTAATTTCTCTAAGTTTCGTAGACAACCTCATGATAAAGAATTACCCAATAAAGATGAAATTATTGGACTAGCCTCTATTGCTGTGCCTCCTACTGATCCTTTAGAACAATATTTGCTAGACCATGAAAATGATATGCATATGAATGAAAGAAATGAAATAGATGAAATATTCTTTAGACAAGCACCTATCCTTAAACATAATTTGCCTGTTGAAACTTTGGGAGATCCTCTCCCACCTAAGAGTGACCCTGTGTTTGAACTAAAGAAACTACCTTATACACTAAAATATGCTTATCTTGCTGAATAGATGAGTTGTTCTTTAAGCAAGCACATGTCCTCAAACATAATTTGCCTATTGAAACATTAGGAGACCCTCTACCACCTAAGAGTGACCCTGTGTTTGAATTAAAGCAATTACCTGATACGCTTAAATATGCTTATCTTGATGAAAAGAAGCTATATCCTGTTATTATTAGTGCTAACCTTTCAGAGCATGAATAAAAGAGATTACTTAAAACTCTGAAGAAGCACCGTGCTACTATTGGATATACTCTCAATGATCTTAAGGGCATTAGTCCCACTCTATGTCAGCATAAAAATCATATGGAGCCAGATGCTAAACCCGTTGTTGATCATCAAAGAAGATTGAATCCTAAAATGAAGGATGTGGTAAGAACTAAAATATTAAAGCTTCTGGAGGTAAGTATAATTAATCCCATAGCTGATAGTAGATGTGTAAGTCTTGTTCATTGTGTTCCTAAGAAAGGAGGTATTACTATTGTTCCTAATGATAAAAACGAACTTATCCCACAAAGAATTGTAACCGGTTATAGAATGGTAATTGATTTCAGAAAATTAAATAAAGCTACTAGGAAAGATCATTACCCCTTGCCTTTTATTGATCAAATGCTAGAAAGATTATCTAAGCATACACACTTTTGCTTCCTAGATGGTTATTCTGGTTTCTCTCAAATACCTGTATCACCAGAAGATCAAGAGAAAACCACATTTACTTGTCCTTTTGGAACTTATGCTTATCGTCGTATGCCTTTTGGTTTATGTAATGCACCTGCTACCTTTCAAAGATGTATGACTGCTATATTCTCTGACTTTTGTGAAAAGATTGTTGAAGTTTTCATGGATGATTTTTCCTTTTACGGAACTTCTTTTGATGATTGCTTAAGCAACCTTGATCGAGTTTAGCAGAGATGTGAAGAAACTAATCTTGTCTTGAATTGGGATAAGTGCCACTTTATGGTAAATGAAGGTATAGTCCTTGGGCATAAAATTTCTGAAAGAGGTATTGAAGTTGATAAACCTAAAGTTGATGCAATTGAGAAAATGCCATGTCCCAAAGATATCAAAGGTATAAGAAGTTTCCTTGGTCATGCTGGTTTCTATAGAAGGTTTATAAAAGACTTCTCTAAAATTTCTCGGCCTCTTACTAATCTCTTGCAAAAAGATGTGCCATTTGTTTTTGATGATTATTGCGTAGAAGCCTTTGAAATACTTAAGAAAGCCTTAATATCTGCACCTATTGTTCACCACCTGATTGGAACCTACCCTTTGAAATTATGTGTGATGCTAGTGATTATGCTGTTGGTGCCGTTCTAGGCCAAAGAGTTGATAAGAAATTGAATGTTATTCATTATGCTAGTAAAACTCTAGACAGTGCTCAAAGAAACTATGCTACTACTGAGAAAGAATTTTTAGCAGCTGTGTTTGCATGTGATAAATTAAGATCTTACATTGTTGATTCCAAAGTAACTATTCATACTGATCATGCTGCTATTAAATATCTTATGGTAAAGAAAGATGCTAAACCTAGACTTATTTGGTGGGTTCTTTTGCTACAAGAATTTGACTTGCATATTGTTGATAGAAAGGGAGCTGAGAATCCAGTACCAGATAATTTTTCTAGAATGGAAAATGTTCTTGATGACCCACTTCCTATTAATGATGATTTCCCTGATGAACAATTAGCTGTGATAAATGCTTCTCATAACACTCCGTGGTATGCAGACTATGCTAATTACATTGTTGCTAAATATATACCACCTAGTTTCACATACCAACAAAAGAAAAAGTTCTTCTTTGATTTAAGGCATTACTTTTGGGATGACCCACACTTATATAAAGAAGGAGTAGATGGTATTATTAGACGTTGTGTACCTAAGCATGAATAGGAATAAATCCTACAGAAGTGTCACTCCGAGGCATACGGAGGACACCATGCGGGAGACAGAACTGCACATAAGGTATTACAATCTGGTTTTTATTGGCCCACTCTCTTCAAAGATGCACGTAAGTTTGTCCTTTCGTGTGTTGAATGTCAAAGAATTGGTAATGTTGGTCAACGTCAGGAAATGCCTATGAATTATTCACATGTTATTGACCCATTTGATGTTTGGGGTTTTGATTATATGGAACCTTTTCCTTCCTCTAATGGGTATACTCACATTTTAGTTGGTGTTGATTATGTTACTAAGTGGGTAGAAGTTATTCCAACTAGTAGAGCTGATCATAACACTTATATTAAAATGCTTAAAGAAGTTATATTTCTGAGGTTTGGAGTCCCTAGATATTTGATGACTAATGGTTCACATTTTTTTCGTGGTGCTTTCCATAAATTGCTTGCTAAATATGATGTTAATCATAGAACTGCATCTCCATATCATCCTCAGTCTAGTGGTCAAGTTCAATTGAGTAATAGAGAAATAAAATTAATTTTGCAAAAGACTGTAAATAGATCCAGGAAAAATTGGTCTAAGAAACTTGATGATGCATTATGGGCTTACAGAACTGCTTATAAAAATCCTATGGGTATGTCTCCATATAAAATGGTTTATGGAAAAGCATGTCATTTACCTCTTGAGTTAGAACATAAGGCTTATTGGGCAATTAAAGAACTTAATTATGATTTTAAACTTGCCGGTGAAAAGAGGTTATTTGATATTAGCTCTTTAGATGAATGGAGAACCCAAGCCTATGAAAATGCCAAGTTATTTAAAGAAAAAGTTAAAAGATGGCATGATAAAAGAATTCAAAAACAGGAATTTAAAGTGGGTGAGCAAGTTCTATTGTACAACTCTTGTTTTAGATTTTTTGCAGGAAAACTTCTCTCTAAATGGGAAGGGCCATATATCATCGAAGAGGTTTATCGCTCCGGAGCTATTAAAATTAACAATTCCGAAGGCACCAACCCGAGAGTGGTGAATGGGCAAAGAATTAAGCATTATATCTCAGGTACACCCATTAATGTTGAAACTAATATTATTCAGACTATGACACCGGAGGAACACATCAAAGAGTCCTTCCGGAACGCTCTAGAACCCTGAAAAGCGGTAGGTATGTGATACGATAAGTAAACCGACTCCAAAAATTCCATCAAAATTATTTCTGTCCATTTTGGAATATTAGAAAAAATACAAAAATAAGAAACAGCCGAGAGGACCCACGAGGAGGTCACAGGCAACAGGGCGCGACCCCCCTGGGGCGCGCCGTGTTGCCTTGTGGGCCCCTCGTGTGCCTTCCCGACTCCGTTTTCCTCTCGTATGCTTGTTTTGCAAGATAAAAAATCTTTATAAATACTAACGGGTGTTTTGACCACTGCATCGCAAGTTTCTCCTCTGTTCTTGTTTTGGGCTGTTTTCTGTCAGATTTTAAAGCCAGGCATCATGTCCTCCTCCTCCTCCAACAACATGGGAGACGATACTTGGTTGCTACAGATGGAACTCGAGAGGGAGGAAGCCGGGGAAGTCACCATGGAGGAAGAGGAGGGGGATTCATTGGAAGTTCACCCTCCGGCCTCTGAGAGAGGTACTCTGGCTGGTATCTCCACCACTCCGAATCCCCATCAAGCCATGAGGACAGTGATGAGCCAAAGAAGCCAAGAGATTCAAGAGGAATCTTCCCCAAGGAGACCCTTACACAGGTTACATCATAACAATTTTCATAATTTGGTTCACAACTATGGGATTGAAAATACCCCTCATATGCACATACCTTCCAATTGGGATATTTCCCGTCCAAGTGAGAATGATGCAGGAAAGGGCTCATGGTGGCCAAAAAATAAACATATTATGGTTGAAATGCAAAAGAATGACACCGCGATTCAACAGTTGCTTCGGGAGGTCTAGAGTTTGTCTTACTAAATATTTTCGAAGGACGAGCCTATCACTTCATCACCACCATCCCCGAAGAAGGAGACTTGAGTACATGGGTGTGGGCACCACCCTCGGCTTGTGCCAAGCTTGGGGGAGGTGCCCCGGTATCGTATCACCATCACTTTTATCATCATTATCTTTCTTTGTTCGATCCTTAGTTATTTTGTGATTTAGAGGAATAAAGTTTTGGTATGATTTAGTTTCGAGTGCTTGCTTTGTGATCTATCTATGTAATCGTGTGTGAAAGCTATATAATAAAGATTAGTTTGAGTTGAGTGTTTTGCTTTTGTCGATCCAATCTTAGAAATAAAATAAAGAGAATAAAAAGATCATATTCTAATCCCATGGGGAATGATGACTTCACATAAAAGAAGTATAATTGATAAAACTTGTTGGAGGTTAACAAACATAGCATTGGTCATTGTTGCAATTCATGAAAAAGTAATAAAGGAAGAGAGGTCTCACATATAAATATACTATCCTGGACATCTTTTATGATTGTGAGCCCCCATTAAATATTCTATGTCAAATAGTCGATGTTGGACAAGGAAGACAATGTAATGAGTTATGTTTGCTTATATTCACATAGAAGTTATATTGTTTTGGATCCTCTAACATGTGGTGCTTGCCCCCTATATTTTGCTAGCAAAAAATTCCGTACTAAGTAGAGATACTACTTGTGCATCCAAAAAACCCTTAAACCCAGTTTCATGCCATGAGAGTCCACTATATCTACCTATGGATTGAATAAGATCCTTCAAGTAAGTTGTCCGGTGCAAAAGCAATAAAAATTGCTCCTAAATACGTATGAACTTTTATTGTAAGGGAAAATAAGCTTTGTACGATCTTGTGATGGTGGAGAAATAAAAGTGACAGACTGCATAATAAAGGTCGCTATCACAAGGGGCAATATAAAGTGACGTTCCTTTACATTAAGAGCTTGCACATCCAAAAATAAAAAGCGCATGACAACCTCTGCTTCCCTCTGTGAAGGGCCTATATTTTACTTTATGTATTTACTTTTATGCAAGAGTCAGTAGTATTCTCCTCTATTCCATTTTTATTTTCCTCTCTTGGCAATCATCATGTGGTGGGGAAAGATCTAGACATATATATCCAGTTGAATGTAGGTGATCATGAGTTATTATTCTTGACATTACCCTTGAGGTAAATAAGTTGGGAGGCAAAATTATAGGCCCCTATCTTTCTATGTGTCTGACTAAAACTTTTGCTCCATAAGTATGCCGTGAGTGTCAGCAATCATAGAAGACTAAATGATAGTTGAGTATGTGAACTTGCTAAACAAAGCTCTTACATAGACTCTTCCTGATAATATGATGAATTGCGATTGCTTCAGTGACTGGGATCATAGTTTGTTAGTTTTCAATATGGTTTATGGTTCATACTTTAACTTGTGAATGAATTGTCACTTTTTCATGAGAAGTTTTATGAGGATATATTGTTGTTATAATAAATATCATGATGCCTTCATGTCCGTATTTTGTTTTATCGACGCCTCTCTATCTGTCTAAACATGTGGTCATGATTATCGATTTCGGCTTTCGCTTGAGGACAAACGAGGTTTAAGCTTGGGGGAGTTGATACGTCCAATTTGCATCATGATTTCCTACTGTTATTTATAATGTATTTGATCATTATTTCACTTTATGATGCAATTCTTATGCCTTTTTCTCTCTTAATTTGCAAGATTTATATGAAGAGGGAGAATACCGGCAGCTGGCATTCTGGACCTGAAATAGCTACAGCAGAGATACCTATTCTACAGAGCTCCAATTAACTTGAGACTTCACAAAGATTTTTTATTGAATATATAAAAAATACTGGAGAAAATAAATACCAGTGGGGACCCACCAGTTGCCCACAAGGCAATAGGGCGCGGCCCCCCTAGGCGTGCCCTTATGCCTTGTGGGGCCCCTAGCAGGCCTCCGGCCCCCTCCTACTATATAGGCTCATTTACCCTAAAAAAATACAAAGAAGACTTTCGGGATGAAGCGCCGCCGTCTCGAGGCGGAACCTGGGCAGGAGCAATTTTGCTCTCCGGTGGAGCGATTCCACCGGGGATACTTCCCTCCGGGAGGGAGAAATCGAAGCCATCGACATCACCAACGATCCTCTCATCATGGGGGGACCAATCTTCATCAACATCTTCACCAGCACCATCTCATCTCAAACCCTAGTTCATCTCTTGTATTCAATCTTTGTTTCAAAACCTCAGATTGGTACATGTGGGCTGCTAGTAGTGTTGATTACATCTTGTAGTTGATGCTAGTTGGTTTATTAGGTGGAAGATTTTATGTTCAGATCCTTAATGATATTCAATACCCCTCTGATCTTGAACATGAATATGATTTGTGAGTAGTTACTTTTTTTCTTGAGGACATGGGAGAAGTCTCGTCATAAGTAATCATGTGAATTTGGTATTCGTTCGATATTTTGATGATATGTATGTGCTACTTGTAGACTGCGTTGGTATTTCCCCGAAGAGGAGAGGATGATGCATTATAGTAGAGATAAGTATTTCCCCCAGTTAAGAACCAAGGTTATCAATCCAGTTGGAGAACCAAGCAAAATCCCGTTAAGCGCACCTGCACACACAAAAGCAAACACTTGCACCCAACGCAAATAAGAGGGTTGTCAATCCTCTTAGCGGTTATTTGCAAGGATTAATTCTGATAGTGGTAGATAGATAAACTAAAATACTAAATAAAATAAAAGTAAATAAATTGCAGCAAGGTATTTTTGATTTTAATATATGATAAAAGTAGACCCGGGGGCCATAGTTTTCACTAGAGGCTTCTCTCTCGAACACATAGCATACGGTGGGTAAACAAATTACTGTTGGGCAATTGATAGAAAAGCAAATAATTATGATGGATTCATGGCAATGATCATGTATATAGGCATCATGTCCGAGACAAGTAGACCGACTCCTGCCTGCATCTACTACTATTACTCCACCCATCGACCGCTATCCAGCATGCGTCTAGGGTATTAAGTATGAAACAGAGTAACGCCTTAAGCAAGATGACATGATGTAGACAAAGTAAACTCAAGCAATATGATTAAAACCCATCTTTTTATTCTTAATGGCAACAATACAAATACGTGTCATGTCCCATTCTATCCCTGGGATTGAGCACCGCAAGATTGAACCCATCACAAAGCACCTCTCCCATTGCAAGATAAACCAATCTAGTTGGCCAAACCAAACCGATAGATCGGAGAAAAATACAAAGCTATAATAATCATTCATAAAAGAGTTCAGAGAAGACTCAAATATTTCTCATGAATAATCTGATCATAAACTCACAATTCATAGGATCCCAACAAACATACCGCAAAAGAAGATTACATCGGATAGAACTCCAAGAACATCGAGGAGAACATGGTATTGAAGATCAAAGAGAGAGAATAAGCCATCTAGCTACTAGCTATGGACCCATAGGTCTGTGGTAAACTACTCACACATCATCGGACGGGCAGCAAGGTTGATGTAGAAGCCCTCCGTGATTGATTCCCCCTCTGGCAGAGTACCAGAAAAGGCCTCCAGATAGGATCACGGAAGAACAGAGGCTTGCGGCGGCGTAAAATTTATTTGGGGTGGCTCTCTGTTGGTTTCCCAATATTTGAGAATTTATAGAAGTGGAATTAGGTCAAATGGAGCCACGAGGGCCCCACAAGGCATCAGGGCGCGCCCCCCTGGGGTCGCGCCCTGTTGCCGTGTGGAGGCTTTGTGAACCTTCTGGCCTCCTCTCCAAGTCTCCAGGGTCTCTTTTGTCCAGAAAAAAATCTCCAAAAAGTTTCGTGGCATTTGGACTTCATTTGGTACTGATTTCCTAAAAAAACAAAAACAAGCAGAAAACAGCAACTGGCACTGGGCACTTGGTTAATAGGTTAGTCCCAAAAAATGATATATAATTGCATATAAAAATATCCAAGATTGATACTATAATAGCATGGAACAATCAAAAATTATAGATACGTTGGAGACGTATCAAGCATCCCCAAGCTTAATTCCTGCTCGTCCTCGAGTAGGTAAATGATAAAAACAGAATTTTTGATGTGGAATGCTACCTAACATGTTTAATCATGTAATCTCTCTCTTACGGTATGAATAATAAGATCCGAATGATTCAAAGCAATAGTCTATAGTTTGATATAAAGACATCAATACTCAGGCATACTAATAAACAATCATGTTTTTCAAAATAAAAATGCTAAAGAACGTTATCCCTACAAAATCATATAATCCTGTCATGCTCCATCTTGTTAACACAAAATATTTATCATGCACTACCCCGATGACAAGCCGGGTAATTGGTTCATACTTTTTAATGCGCTTAAGCTTTTTCAACCCACACGCAATACATGAGCGCAAGCCAAGGATATAGCACTATGGGTGGAATAGAGTGTGGTGGTAGAGATCAATAAGGGGAAGTCAAAAATAAGAAGATAGTCTCACATCGACGAGGCTAATCAACGGGCTATGGAGATGCCCATGAATTGATGTCAATGCGAGGAGTAGGGATTGCCATGCAACGGATGCACTAAGAGCTATAAGTGTATGAAAGCTCAACATGAAAACTAAGTAGGTGTGCATCCAACTTGCTTGCTCATGAAGACCTCGGGCATTTGAGGAAGCCCATCATCGAAATATACAAGCCAATTTTTATAATAAAAAATTCCCACTAGTATATGAAAGTGACTAAACAAGAGACTCTCTATATGAAAAACATGGTGCTACTTTGAAGCACAAGTATGGAAAAGGATAGTAACATTGCCCCTTCTCTCTTTTTCTCTCATTTATATTTTTTTGGTGGGCTCTTTTTGGCCTCTTTTTTCACGGGATCTTTTTGGCCTCTCTTTTTTTCCTCAGTGGGACAATGCTCTAATAATGATGATCACCATACTTCTATTTACTTACAACTCAAAATAAAATTACAACTCGAAACTAGAACAAAAATATGACTCTATATGAATGCCTCTGGTAGTGTACCAGGATGTGCAATGATACTAGCGTAACATGTATAAAAATGATGAACGGTGACTGAGCCACAAATACTATGTCAGCTCTATGATCATGCAAAGCAATATGACAATGACGATGTGTGTCATAAAAAAATGGAACGGTGGAAGTTGCATGGCAATATATCTCGGAATGGCTATGGAAATGCCATGATAGGTAGGTATGGTGGCTGTTTTGAGGAAGATATAGAGAGGCTTATGTGTGATAGAGCATATCATATCACGGGGTTTGGATGCACTGGTGAAGTTTGCACCAACTCTCGATGTGAGAAAGGGCAATGCACGGTACCGAAGAGGCTAGCAAATTGCGGAAAGGTGAGAGTGCGTATAATCCATGGACTCACATTAGTCATAAAGAACTCACATACTTATTGCGAAAGTTTATTAGCCCTCAAAGCAAAGTACTACTACGCATGCCCCTAGGGGGATAGATTGGTAGGAAAAGACCATCGCTCGTCCCCGACCGCCACTCATAAGGTAGACAATCAAGAATAAATCATGCTCCAACTTCTTAGCATAACGATAGATCATACGTGCATGCTTCGGGAATCACAAACCTTAACACCAATATTCATACTAAACCACAATTATCCACTAGCACCTCCCACATATTACCATCTTAATATCGCAAAACTATTGCAAGGAATAAAACTTATCATATTCAGTGATCTACATGAAAGTTTTTATTATATCCCTCTTGAATAGCTATCATATTAGGACCAAATTCATGACCCATGCATATTACCATTGCTATTCATTAGACTCTCAAAAATATATAAGTGAAGCATGAGAGTGCAACTATTTCTTAAAAATATAACCACCGCCGTGCTCTAAAAGATATAAGTGAAGCACTAGAGCAACTGCCAAGCTCAAAAGATATAAGTGAAGCACATAGAGTATTCTAACAAATCATGAATAATGTGTGTCCCTCTCAAAAAGGTGTGTTTAGAAAACATGATTGTGACAAACTAAAAAGCAAACAAACTATATCACAAGACGGTCCAAGTAAAACACATATCATGTGATGAATAAAAATATAGCTCCAAGTGAGTTACCGATAGATTGTAGACGAAAGAGGGGATGCCTTCCGGGGCATCCCCAAGCTTAGACGCTTGAGTCTTCCTTGAATATTACCTTGGGGTTCCTTGTGCATCCCCAAGCTTAGGCTCTTGCCGCTCCTTATTCCTTTATCCATCGTAGTCTCACCCAAAACTTGAAAACTTCAGCACACAAAACTCAACAGAAACCTCGTGAGATTCGTTAGTATAACAAACAAACCTTAAACTTTAGGTACTGTTGTAAATTGATTCATATTTAATATTGGCATAATGCTACTGTACTCCAACTTCTCCATGACTCATACCCCCCCTATACGATCCATAGATTCATCAAAATAAGCAAACTATGCAACAAAAACAGAATCTGTCTAAAACAGAACAGTCTGTAATGATCTGAATTAACGGCATACTTATGTAACTCCAAAAATTCTGAAAAAATAGTAAAACGTGGGAAATTCATATATCAATATTGTGTAAATAATTCAGAAGGTTCTGACGTTCCATCAAAACACAAAAATTCCAGCACTGGACGCAAAAGTTTCTGTTTTCAAACAGCATCAATTGTACTATCATCCAAATCATCCCAAAGGCATTACTTGGCACACACACTAATTAAAAGATAAAAACACAGTCATAAAATAGGCTATAATTGTGTAAACACACAATAACAGAAGGTAAAACTAAAAATTAATTTTATTCATTGGGTTGCCTCCCAACAAGCGCTATCATTGTATGCCCCTAGCTAGGCATAATGCATAGTTTCAAGTGTTGTCATCCTTCAAGTTGATTCCATAGGTGGCCCTCATAATAGATTCATAAGGTGACTTAATTATCTTTCTAGGGAAGTGTTCCATCCCTTTCTTTAATGGAACTTGAAATCTTATATTACCTTCTTTCATATCAATAATAGCATCTATTGTTCGTAGGAAAGGCCTACCATGTATTATAGGGCAAGAAGGATTGCATTCAATATCAAGAACAATCAAATCCATGGGCACATAATTTATATTTGCAATAATAAGCACATCATTTATTCCACACAATGGTTTTTTAATAGTGGAATCCGCAAGATGCAAATTAAGTGAACAAGGATCCATATCAGTGAGACCTAGCACATCACACAAAGATTTTGGTATAGTGGAAACGCTAGCACCAAGATCACAAAGAGCATTACATTCATAATATTTAATTTTGACTTTAATAGTAGGTTCCCATTCATCTTTTAATTTTCTAGTAATTTAAACTTCCAACTCAAGTTTTTCTTCATGCGCTTTCATCATGGCTCCTACAATATGTTTAGTGAAAGCTTTATTTTGTTCATATGCATTTGGTGAATTAATCATGGATTGCAACAAGGAAATACACTCAATTAAATAACAACTATCATAATTAAAGTCCTTGTAATCCAAAGTAGTGGGTGCATTACTATTTAAAGTTTTGACATTTCCAAACCCACTTTTTCATTTTTATCCTTAAGATTATCACCCTCCAAGCAATTGGGACTCCTTCTATCTAAAGTTGACTCTTATCCAGTCCCTTTTTCATCAAGTTTTATATTACTAAATAATGATTCAATATGAGTGACACCAGTCATTTTAATATCTTCATCGTTACTACGATAGAAACCAGGTGGAATAGCTTTTTCTAGACATTCTCGCTTAGCTCTCAACCTAGCGGTCCTTTCTTTACTTTCATTAATGGAGATATAGATAGATTTAATAGACTCATTTATATCATGCTTGGGTGGCAAAAATTTAATTTTGAAATTTTCCACATCATGAGCAATTCTATCCATGTTCCTAGCCAATTCATCAACTTTATTCAATTTTTCTTCTATCATAACATTGAAATTCTTTTGTGAATTAATAAATTCTTTAATATTACTTCCAAAATCAGAGGGCATCCTATTATTATTATTATAAGAATTACCATAAGGATTGCCATAATTATTAGAGGAATTTCCAGGAAACGGTCTAGGATTGAAATTACCCCTATAAGTATTGTTGTTGAAATTATTTCTAGAGAAAAAATTCACATCAATAGCATCATTATTTTGCTCAATCAAGGTAGACAATGGCACATCATTAGGATCAATAGGAGCACTTTTACTAGCAACCAATTTCATAAGAGCATCCATCTTATCACTCAAAGTATTAATTTCTTCAACAGAATTTACCTTCTTACCAGCTGGAGTTCGTTCAGTGTGCCATTGAAAATAATTTGTCATAATATTGTCAAGAAGTTTTGTAGCTTCTCCCAATGTAATTTCCATAAAAGTACCACCTGCGGCAGAGTCTAGCAAATTTCTAGAAACAAAGTTTGGTCCCGCATAAAAAATTTGTATGATCATCCATAAATTTAAGCCATGTGTTGGGCAATTTCTTATCATTAATTTCATTCTCTCCCAAGATTGTGCAACATGTTCATGCTCAAGTTGCTTAAAATTCATAATTTGATTTCTTAAAGAAATAATCTTAGCGGGAGGAAAATACCTTGTAATAAAAGCATCCTTACACTTATCCCAAGAATCAATACTATTTCTAGGCAAGGATGAAAACCAAGTTTTAGCGCGATCTCATAGTGAGAACGGAGATAATTTTAATTTGACAATATCATTATCCACATCTTTTTTCTTTTGCATATCACAAAGCTCAACGAAAGTATTTAGATGGGATGCAGCATCTTCATTAGGACTACCAGAAAATTGTTCTTTCATAACAAGATTAAGCAAAGCAGCATTAATGTCACACGACTCCGCACTAGTGGTGCGAGGAGCAATAGGAGTACTAATAAAATCATTATTATTAGTATTAGAAAAGTCACACAATTTTGTATTTTCTTGAGACGTCACGACGGAGCAAGCAAACTAGCAAACAAGCAAAGAAAAGTATTTTTGTGCTTTCCTAAAAAAAATTAGAAGTGGGGGAGATGAAAACGAGAGGCAAATGAAAATAAAAAGACAAATAAAATAAATGCAAGTGGATGATAGTTTGTGCGAAGGTACTTGGTAATTTTGATGATGTCTCCCCGATAACGGCGCCAGAAATTCTTCCTGCTACTTGTTGACTGTGTTGGTATTTCCCCGAAGAGGAGAGGATGATGCAGTATAGTAGAGATAAGTATTTCCCTCAGTTAAGAACCAAGGTTATCAATCCAGTAGGAGAACCAAGCAAAATCCCCTTAAGCGCACCTACACACACAAAAGCAAACACTTGCACCCAACGCAAATAAGAGGGTTGTCAATCCTCTTAGGGGTTATTTGCATGGATTAATTCTGATAGTGGTAGATAGATAAACTAACATACTAAATAAAATAAAAGTAAATAAATTGCAGCAAGGTATTTTTGATTTGAATATATGATAAAAGTAGACCCGGGGGGCATAGTTTTCACTAGAGGCTTCTCTCTCGAACACATAGCATACGGTGGTAAACAAATTACTGTTGGGCAATTGATAGAAAAGCAAATAATTATGACGGATTCATGGAAATGATCATGTATATAGGCATCACGTCCGAGACAAGTAGACTGACTCCTGCCTGCATCTACTACTATTACTCCACCCATTGACCGCTATCCAGCATGCATCTAGGGTATTAAGTATGAAACAGAGTAACGCCTTAAGCAAGATGACATGATGTAGACAAACTAAACTCAAGCAATATGATTAAACCCCATCTTTTTATCCCTAATGGAAACAATACAAATATGTGTCATGTCCCTTTTTGTCACTGGGATTGAGCACCGCAAGATTGAACCCATCACAAAGCACCTCTCCCATTGCAAGATAAACCAATCTAGTTAGCCAAACCAAATCGATAGATCATAGAGAAATACAAAGCTATAATAATCATGCATAAAAGAGTTCAGAGAAGACTCAAACATTTCTCATGAATAATCTGATCATAAACTCACAATTCATCGGATCCCAACAAACACACCGCCAAAGAAGATTACATCGGATAGAACTCCAAGAACATCGAGGAGAACATGGTATTGAAGATCAAAGAGAGAGAAGAAGCCATCTAGCTACTAGCTATGGACCCATAGGTTTGTGGTAAACTACTCACACATCATCGGAAGGGCAGCAAGGTTGATGTAGAAGCCTTCCATGATCGATTCCCCCTCCAGCAGAGTACCGAAAAGGGCCTCCAGATGGGATCATGGAAGAATAGAGGTTTGCAGCGGCGTAAAAGTTATTCGGGGTGGCTCTCTGTTGGTTTCCCAATATTTGAGAATTTATAGAAGTGGAATTAGGTCAAACGGAGCAACGAGGGCCCCACAAGGCATCAGGACGCCCCCCTGGGGCTGCGCCCTGTTGCTTTGTGGAGGCTTCGTGAACCTTCTGGCCGCCTCTCCAAGTCTCCAGGGTCTCTTTTGTCCAGAAAAAAATCTCCAAAAAGTTGCGTGGCATTTGGACTTCGTTTGGTGATGTCTACTACACAACTTATTCTTGTAGACTCGTGTTGGGCCTCCAAGCGTAGAGTTTTGTAGGACAGTTGCAATTTTCCCTCAAGTGGATGACCTAAGGTTTATCAATCCGTGGGAGGCATAGGATGAAGATGGTCTCTCTCAAACAACCCTGCAACCAAATACAAGAAATCTCTTGTGTCCCCAACACACCCAATACAATGGTAAATTGTATAGGTGCACTAGTTCGGCAAAGAGATGGTGATACAAGTGTAGTATGGATAGTAGAAATATATTTTTATAATCTGAATAAATAAAAACAGCAAGGTAGCAAACGATAAAAGTGAGCACAAACGGTATTGCAATGCTTAAAAACAAGGCCTAGGGTTCATACTTTCACTAGTGCAATCTCTCAACAATGCTAACATATTTGAATCATATAACAATCCCTCAATGTGCGACAAAGAATCACTCCAAAGTTTCTATTAGCGGAGAACATAAGATAGAAATTGTCGTAGGGTATGAAACCACCTCAAAGTTATTCTTTCCGATCAATCTCTTGAGCTATTCCTATAAGTGTCACAAACAACCCTAGAGTTCGTACTAAAATAACACCATATGATACGCATCAACCAACTCTAATGTCACCTAGATACTCCAATGTCACCACAAGTATCTGTGAGTTGATTATACGATATGCATCAAACAACTTCAGATTCATAATATTGAATCCAACACAAAGAACTTCAAAGAGTGCCCCAAGATTTCTACCAGAGAAAGTAGGACGAAAACGTGCATCAACCCCTATGCATAGATTACCCCAATGTCACCTCGGGAATCCGCGAGTTGAGTGCCAAAACATATATCAAGTGAATCAATATAATACCACATTGTCACTACAGGTATTCATATGCAAGACAAACATCAAGTGTTCTCAAATCCATAAAAATATTCAATCCGATAATAGTGAAACCTCAAAGGTAAAAACTCAATTCATCACAACAAGATAGAGAGGGAGAAACACCATATGATCCAACTGTATTAATAAAGCTCGCGGTACATCAAGATCATGCCAAATCAGGAACACGAGAGAGAGAGAGAGAGAGAGAGAGATCAAACACATAGCTACTAGTACATACCCTCAACCCCGAGGGTGAACTACTCCCTCCACATCATGGAGACCACCGGGATGATGAAGATGGCCTCCGGTGATGATTTCCCCCTCCGTGGGGTGCCAGAAAAGGGCTTTAGATGAGATCGTGGAGGTACAGAGGCTTACGGCGGCGGAGTCGAAGTTCTAGGGTTATTTCTGGGGTTTCTCTATTTATAAGAATTTTTGGCGTTGGAATCACGCGAAGAGGAGCCATAGGGGGCCCACGAGGCACCAGGGCACGCCCCGGGTGGGCGTGCCTAGGTGGCTTGTGGGGCCCCTGTGGGTCTTCTGCTGCTCCCCCGAAGCTTCCTGGGTCTGTTTCCTTCCTGAAAAAATCATCAAAAAGTTTCGCTGCATTTGACTTCATTTGATATGGATTTTCTGGAAAACCAAAAACAAGCAGAAAATAGCAACTGGCACTGGGCACTAGGTCAATATGTTAGTCCATAAAAATCATATAAAAGTCATATAAAAGTGCACCAAAATCATACAAAACTATAATAAACATGGCATGAATACTTCATAAATTATAGATACGTTGGAGACGTATCATTTGGTACTGATTTCCTGAAAAACCAAAAACAAGCAGAAAACAGCAACTGGCACTGGGCACTAGGTTAATAGGTTAGTCCCAAAAAATGATATATAATTGCATATAAAAACATCCAAGATTGATACTATAATAGGATGGAACAATCAAAAATTACAGATACGTTGGAGACGTATCAGTATGTTGTTACTTCCTTTAGTGGTGTCGTGTGAACGTCGACTACATGACACTTCACCATCTTTCGGCCTAAGGGAAGGCATTGTGGAGTAGTAATTAGATGATGGGTTGCTAGACTGACAGAACCTTAAACCCTAGTTTATGCGCTATTCCGTAAGGGGCTGATTTGGATCCATATGTTTCATGCTATGGTTAGATTTATCTTAATTCTTCTTTCATAGTTGCGGATGCTTGCGAGAGGGGGTAATCATAAGTGGGAGGCCTGTTCAAGTAAGAACAGCACCCAAGCACCGGTCCACCCACATATCAAATTATCAAAGTAGCGAACACGAATCAAACAAACATGATGAAAGTGACTAGATGAAATTCCCATGTGTCCTCGAGAACGCTTTGCTTATTATACGAGATCGTTCCGGCTTGTCCTTTGCTATAGAAAGGATTGGGCCACCTTGCTGTACTTTTGTTACACTTGTTACTTGTTATGAATTATCTTGCTATCAAACTACCCGTTACCGCTACATTCAGTGCTTGCAGAAAATACCTTACTGAAAACCGCTTATCATTTCCTTCTGCTCCTCATTGGGTTTGACACTCTTACTTATCGAAAGGACTAGTATTGATCCCCTATACTTGTGGGTCATCAGGCAACCTTTGAACCCACCACCGAGGTGTTGGGAATGAGGGTCTCCGGCTATGGCATTGGCACCGGAGATTGTTCAGGCTGGGCCGATGTCTGGCCCAGCCCTTCCTCAGGGACCACGGGGACTGCCTCCCCTTGGCCCTATGTGGCCGAGGTTGACACGTCGGCCATGATGACCGGTACCTCGGCCCCCGTTGTGTTGACTGGGGGGCAGACCGGATGATGCTTCCCCCAGCCCCTCAAGAGTTGGAGGAGTCCTGGCGGGCTCGGGCATCCCGCTGTCCGGCGGAGGCAGCCCGCTTGAAGTGTCACCACTGAGGCGTAGCTTGGGCGGGCTGGTAAAATGCCTTTATAGGACTCATTTGATGAACAGGCTTTTGAAGTCCAAATTTGGTCATAATAAACATACCTCTAGGGTGCCAGCTTCTCCCTCCCCAGCTCGAGGGGGTCCTCGTCCGGCTCGTCGGAGAAGTTGGCCTTCTTCGGCAGGGCAGGATCGGTGGAGGCCTTACGCGACCTCTTTAGGCCTTTCGCCCTCGATTCCTCCTCGGTGCCCTCGAACACCACCCTCTTCCCCTTGAGGGAAGGATTTCCTTCCCCCGTGTCCTCCTCTGCTTCATCCTCGTGGGTGGAGGAGGCGTGGGTCTCCTCGGACCGGGTGACCGAAGTCTCCCGTGCTCGGAGGCCCGCCCTGCCCCTCGGAGGTTTCGACTCCTTGGGGATCACCACGTGTGGCTACTCGGTTCAGAGGGCCGTGAGTTGGGGAGTCCTCCCCCCCTCGGGTAGTGGCACCGGGCACAGCATTCGCTGCGCATTGGAGATCAACTTCTGCAAATATACAATTGACTGGTCAGCCGAAGTCTATGAGGTTCAAGGAAACACGGAGTGTAGAGCTATGTATTGAAAATTACCTCGGGGGCGTCATGGGCGGCTTCGAAGCCGAGAGATCCCTCCCGGCTGGGGGAAACCTGTCCTTGGACGGCTTGAACAGCAGCGTCCACATCCCGGCCGGTGTGGAGCAGAAGAAGTGGTGGATAGGCACCACATCCTTGGGCTTATACGCCCACATCGGGGTGGCCCAAGATTGGAGTGGCAGGACGCGGTGGTGGAGCATGACGTTTACCACGTCCGCCATCTTGAGATCGTTCTTATCTATCAAGAACTCGATCTTCTGGAGCAGCGCCTTCGCCTCCGCTGAGTTACCCCAGTCCATGCCCTTCCTCCTCCAGGACACAAGCTTCTTCGGAGGTCCGGCCGAGAATACTGGAACCTTGGCCTGGCCAGCAGTGAGTGGCTCGGTGATATAAAATCACTCGCGCTGCCATTCCTTGATGGTCTCTATGAAGGTGCCTTTGAACCAGCCCACCTTCTGATTCTTGCTAATCATCGCGCCCCCGCACTCTATGAGCTTGGAGCTACTGGATCTCGGCTTGATGCCAAAGATCTTCAGCCACAATCCAAAGTGCGGCTCGATGCGGGGGAAGGCCTCGCAGACAATGATGAAGGAGGCGAGGTGAAGAATGGAGTTCGGGGCCAGATGGTGGAAATCTAGCCCGTAAAAGAACATGATCCCATGCACGAAAGGGTGCAGCGGGAACCCCAGACCTCTGATGAGCTGGGGGATGAAGACAACCCTCTCCCCAGGATGGGGAGTGGGTATTCGCTGGTGCGGATTCGGCATGCGAGTGCTGACCTCAGTGGGGATATACCCCGCGCTGCGCAGCTCCAAGAAGGTGCCCTCCATAACGGAGGAGCTAGCCCAGTATCTCTTGAGGGTGTTCTCCGCCATTGCGGGGGATGGAGGTGGAGAAGCACTGAGGGAGCAAGATGAGTTCAGGATTAGATCTGAGCACTGGAGCTCGAGAGGCGGCAGGCAGGAAGGAAGGGGAGCATACTTTTCCTGTTGCTATCCCTTTGCTCTTATATAGGCTGATAAAAAGGCCAAGAGTTCCTCCGGCCGCGCCATTGAAATCGCCATTACCCGTAAAAAGATGCCATTATGCGCATAGGGAGAAACAAAATCTTAATGATATCCCTTAGGAAACGGGCACAATCTCCATTTCAATGGGACATGTCAATAAGAGGATTGCCTCGGGCCGCGATTTGAGTGAGCAGTAACTGCCCGCCCGGTCGTGGGTAGTGCTGCTTTGATAAAGTTGTCAGACTAGAAGCATTGTTCACACCTACGCGGCAAGCCTTCAAGGCTAAGTAACCCCACGTCTTCCGACGCGGGTGGGTTTGGTTGGGTCCTATTCAAGGGATGCCACTCCTTTGAGGAGTGGTCCATGGCGGCTGCAAATAAAGAAAAGGGAGAACTCATCTGTCGAGCCAAGGACTTTGGATCCGAAGTTGTTAAAATCAAAGAGGTCGTCCTCGGCATAGAAGACCAGTTCGGGGGCTACTGACAGTGTCCTGGACTAGGGGGTGCCAACCTAGTCGGCCCATAGTCCTCGGGCTAGGCCTGTAGGCCCTCATTCCTCATTCAGATGGACTCCGGAAGTCACACGCCTGGACGTAATCAAGACCGCACCTAGCTACGTATTAAACCCGAGCGATCGCACTAGCTACATACTGAACACGAGCGATCGCACTAGCAACGTACTGAACCCGAGCGATTCCTTCGCTGCTAACTGAACCCGAGCGATTCCTTCGCTGCTAACTGAACCCGAGCGATTCCTTCGCTGCTAACTGAAGCCGGTCGAGCCCCCGTACGTGCGAGATGTAGCCGGTGTTGGGTTGCCTCTCGATGAACAGTGTTGATTGCTGTCGTGCGCGCGATACATGAGAACGAGTCGAGACGCATCGATCGAGCCCCTTGCGCGAGACGTGGTGATTTGACCTAGCCGGTTGGTTGGCTGTGGATGAACAGTTCCCGTTGCTGCCGCCCGCTCATACGCCCCACCCCAACCGGTGGGTTGGCTGTGGATGAACAGTACCCCGAGGAGGCCGCCACATCCCAGCCGGTTGGGGGTGGATGAACAGGACCCCGAGGAGGCCGCCACATCCCAGCCGGTTGGGGGTGGATGAACAGGACCCCATGGAGGTTGGATGAACAGTAGCCGGTGGAGGCTGGAGGAAGTCGACGGTGGATGAACAATAGCTGGTGTAGGCTGGAGGGAGGTCGACCGTGGATGATCAATAGCCCATGGAGTCCTGTTTTGCGGTACGCCACACCCCTCCCGATGAACAGGACCCCCGTTTCGATCATAGGCAGTTGGGGACAAGTCCGTTTCCTTTGTTTTGCGGTACGCCAGAGCCCTCCCGATCAACAGGACCCCGTTTCGACCGTAGGCGCTCGAACAAAAGTCCGTTTCCTTTGTTTTGCGGTACGCCAGACCCCTAGCCGATGAACAGGGCCCCGTTTCGACCGTAGGCGGTTGAACAAAAGGCCGTTTCCTCTGTTTTGCGGTACGCCAGACCCCGAGTCGATGAACAGGACCCCGTTTCGACTGTTCCGTCCAAGCCGGTTGGCTCCCGATGAACAGGACGAGTTCCGACCCAGTCGCTTGGCTCCCGAAGAACACGACGCTGTTTCCTCCGTTCTGACCCAGCCGGTTGTCTGCTGATGAACAGGAGGCCATTGCTGCCGTCCGTTGCCTCTCTCCATGTAGACGAGCCCTGGCAGTATGTATGCGCGAGTACGCGTTCGAGACCCCGCCCGTATATGCACGTACGTGGCCGTATTTTTTGCTGTGTGGCTGTACGTATGTAGGATCGAAAGTATGTCTAGAGGGGGGGTGATTAGACTACTTGACCAAATAAAACCTAACCTTTTCCCAATTTTAGTTGTGGGCTGATTTTAGCAATAATACATGTCAAGCATCACCCTACACATGCAATTCTAAGAGTATAGCAGCAGAAAGTAAACAATTGCATATGTAAGTAAAGGAGGGGATCGGAGATTTCAAACGCAATGAAGACACGGTGGTTTTTGGCGTGGTTCCGATAGGTGGTGCTATCGTACGTCCACGTTGATGGAGACTTCAACCCACGAAGGGTAACGGCTGCGCGAGTCCACGGAGGGCTCCACCCACGAAGGGTCCACGAAGAAGCAACCTTGTCTATTCCACCATGGCTTACGTCCACAAAGGACTAGCCTCACTCGGGGTAGATCTTCACAAAGTAGGCGATCTCCTTACCCTTATAAACTCCTTGGTTCAACTCCACATCATGTTGGAGGCTCCCAAGTGACACCTAACCAATCTGGAGACACCACTCTCCAAAAGGTAATAGACGGTGTGTTGTTGATGAACTCCATGCTCTTGTGCTTCAAATGATAGTCATCCCAGCACTCAAACAACTCCTCACTGATTTGGCTATGGTGGAAGAGGGATTTGAGTGGAAAGCAACTTGGGAAAGGCTAGAAATCAAGATTCAAATGGTAGGAATGGAATAGCGTGATCTCAACACATGAGTAGGTGGTTCTCTCTCAGAAAATGTATGGTGGAAGTGTAGGCACGTTTTGATGGCTCTCCTTACTGAGAAGGAGGTGGTGGAGGGGTATATATAGCCTCCACGCAAAATCCAACCGTTACACACTTTTGACCCAACTCGGTGGCACCGAAACCATAATCTCGGTAGCACCGAACTGTGTGAAAGATATGAACTTTAGGAATCTCGGTGGGACCGATAGGAACAACTCGGATGGACCAAAGTGCAATGGCTAGGGCAAACCTCATCTCGGTGGCACCGATTGCATCAACTCGGTAGGACCGAAGTGAAGCAATAAGGCAACAGAGCGTTGGCAAGCCATCTCGGTGAGACCGATTTGCAAAACTCGGTGAGACCGAAGTAAGTGCAAACGATTACAGAGAGTTGGCAAGGCCATCTCGGTGAGACCGAGATCCATTTCGGTGGATCCGATTTGTTTGGGTTTTGGCAGTGGCTAAGTCTAGGTGAACTCGGTGGGTCCGGATAGGAAATTTCGATGGGGCCGAGTTGGAATGTGGGTTTTGGACATATTTGGGTAGAGAGGGCGGTTGAGGGTTTAGGAGTACTATCACTAAGCACTTGAGCAAAAAGACCATTGAGCAACACCTCATCCCCTTTTAATAGTATTGGCTTTCCTATGGACTCAATGTGATCTTGGATCACTAAACCAAAAATGTAGAGTCTTGATCTTTTGCCAATCCTTGTCCTTAGCATTTTGAGGGGTCCACGTCTCTAGTCCATGCCATGCCAATCATTGAACATCCTGAAATCTTAATCTTGAATGGACATTAGTTCAATGAGATATATGTTGATATGAATTACCAAAACCACCAAGGGAGCAAATGTGCTTTCAATCTCCCCCTTTTTGGTAATTGATGACAACATATAGATCAAAGCTTCGACAATTGATTAAATGAATGATATACATCATCGCTTTGAGAAGTATGTGATAAGCAAGAGCTACCCCTAAATTTGTGCATTATTAAAAATTTGCGTTTGAATGCAAATGCACAATCGATTAGGCTTATGGGTCACTCTTCCATGTCACATACAACTTGGTGGAGCGCACAAAATGATATGATTGGAATAGAAAGCACGCATCACCAACATAAGTAAGTGATCATACAAGATAATGATAAAGATAAACATAGATCATCACAATAAGCATAGTATGATCAATCACATGAAGTAGCTCACAATCATAACAAATAGTATCAAGCACACACATAGAAACAGAGTACCAATAAGCAAAAAGTAGCAAAAGAAATCGAGAGAAATTCAATGGGCAAAACAAAAGCACTCTCTCTCGAAGCCTATGATCTATACAAATTCTCCCCCTTTGGCAACAAGTACCAAAAAGATCGAATAGGTATAGGACTAATCGGCACTCTAAGCACGGTCCTCCGAAGCTCCTGAAGGCGATCTCCTGCTAGCAGCTCCGGTGTGCATAGATGGCGTTGAGGGAAGAGAGTCCGCGAAGGCTTCTGCAGAAGTTTGCTGGGCTGGTGGAGTGGATACCGACGGTGGCACTGTGGCAGTAGCAGCAGGTGCAGAGACTGTGGTCCTCGGATCCACAACTGGAACGGCAGCAGATCTGGCTGCCCTAGGCACTGTCTGAAAACGCTCTGTGGTAGGTCTGTCATCTCCACTGTCATCTGATGGGGCTGTCTTGATAGCATCAACATCATCTGCAGCTGCTCCACGGTGGTCTGAATCTCTGTGACCTTGACATCTAGATCATGAAATTTTGTCTCTATTATCCTCTCTAAGCTAGCCTGGTGCTGGGTGAGGTTGGCCAGACTTCGCTCAATCCTCAGGGTGGCTTCAAGCAGACATGTCATTTGGTCAGACTTAGACTTAAGATTTGCAATTGGAGTATTGGGAGCTGTTGCCTCCTGGGCGGCTTTTGCTTCTTTGGCTTTGCGGATCTTCTCCTGAGCTTTTGCTGAAGTGGGATGCGAAGGATCCATCACAATCACATTATCCTCAAACTCTGGACGCAAAGGCAAATGCTCTCGATCTAGAAGGTATGTGCTGGTTCCAACATTGGAATTGATCAAAATCTGAATATGTGGAGCATATCCGCACGATCTCTTCTGATCAGCTGCAGTCCTCTTGATAGTTTCCACTATTAGGCTCATCACCTTAAATTTCTGAGGTGTATCAAACAAATGCAGCAAATTGATGGAGTGGCCACGAATCATTTTATCATCTCCGGACTTGGGTAACAAGGTGTACCGCAAGATGGTGTTCGTGGTGGCCAGTCCTGGGAGCAGATGCTTCACTGATCCAAGTTTATGAGTCTCAATGTCCTTCTAAGGAATTGCCATGTACATGTTGGCCATGGAGTTGTGATCCATCTTGAGCTTAGCATAGATATCTATGTCATCATCCTCTTCCTTGGGAGCACCAAGAAGACTTGCCCACTCAGAGATGGTTGACTGGTACCTGATACCCTCAGTCATCGACACAATTCGGCCATCTGGATAGAAATGAGTTGTAGAGTAGAATTGCATGACCATTTCATCATTCCACTTGGTCAACTTCTGTCTGACAAAGTCATCAACACCTGCAATCCTGAAGCTCTCATGGACATGGGGGAAATAATCTTCATTCTCATCGATGTATTCCCAATCCACCCATCTCATGTCACTAACAATGGGCTTCTTGTCAAGCAACACTGTCTCATAGAAATCTTGTTGTTCATGAGTGTGAAAGCGATAGTCACACGCTGTCTTCCTCCTTGTAGCATAAGGATCTGACTGTCTCCACTGACGCAGTCCTTTATCTTTCCTTAGCATCATGTTCTCCGCAACTGGGTGTGCATTGTCATGGTCTGGTATCTTTGGCTTCAGTTTCCTGAGCACTAGTGGCTCTTCATCAACATTTGCCTCAGGCACTGGGGCCTTGTTCTTCTCAGCAGCTGATATGTTCCTGGTGGATCTCTTTGGTGCTGACACCTTAGGCTTGGACTTGGGGGCAGCAGTCTTGATTGCATCAGACATAAGCTTTTGAGACTTGGTTGGAGGTGCAGTGGCTGCTGGCTCCTCCTCCTCTTCCTCCTCATCAATCATCATGGAGGGTCTGCCAATCACACGGGCAGTGGTTTTCCTTACTCTCTTCTTCTTGCCACCTGCAGCTGGTTTTGTGTCACTAGGTTCTTCAAGAGTGAATTGCATAGTCTGCTTTGGCACTTTCCTCACAGCAGTCCTCTCTTTGGCAGTTGATGGTTTGGTGCTGTACTCCTTAGCAAGCACGACTCTCTTTTTCTTGGTTGCTGCTTCGCTAGCAACAAAATCTGAATCCTCACTGTCTGAGGTTTTCTTCTTCCTTGTTCTGGTGGCTGCCTTAGGAATATCTGGAGAGCTCCTCTCTCCCTCATGGAAACTCTCAGCAGGGCTTGACCCTTCACTTAGATCTGCATGCTGCTCAGACCTGTTCTGGCTGTCGCTGGAATCTGACATCTTGCTGAGCTGACCCTGTGAATAGATGGGTATGGGCAGAGTAGATGAGTCATCACAAAAAGCAGAGATTTTTCAGAAAATTTGAGTTCAACTCTTAGTTTCAAGTTTTCACAGGATGCATTTTGGATGGACCGAGTTGATCATCTCGGTGATACCAAAGCATGCAACAGAAACCTTACACGCCATTTCGGTTAGACCGATATGGGGTTCGGTGGCTCCGAGATGCTAGGGTTTCACTGAGACTTTACTTTCGGTCTCACCGATACGTACAACTCGGTGGCACCGAGATGTACTAGTGCTATGGCTAGAGGCCAAATCGGTAGGACCGAAAATTTTGAATCGGTCGGTCCGAGATGCATTCGGCGGAAACTTAAACCTAAAAATTTAACTCGCATCTAATCTACGGAGTTTGTAGTGTAACAGGAGTTCTCAATCCGTGGCATGAATTCAGGCAGTCCAATCGTGCATTGAATCGGAAATGGGAGCACGAGAGGGATCGAATCTCACCCTAACTCGGGGGAGACTCTCTACGGCGGCAACAGCGGTGAAGATTGCCGTTGACGGCGACGGAATCCGGCGGCGAGGGCGCGCTGGAGACGACGGCGAAGTCCGAAGACGAGGGCGACGGCAGCAACGGGGTGCGGGAACGAGTGGGGTCGAGAAATTTCAACCGTTCAGTCCGCGCGATATATATATACCCGTACGCTGTCGGTGGCGCCGAGTTGGACAACTCAGTGGCACCGATATGTGTAACTGCACGCAGGTCAGCACATCGGTGGCTTCGAAATGGTTCAACTCGGTTGCACCGAGATGGAAAACCTAGATCAATCTAAGTGATTTCGGTTGGACCTAGTTTGAGTGAATTGGTTCGACCGAAATCAGATAGAAGGTTTTGGAGGTTCAGCCCTTTCAAATCGGTGGCTCCGAGTGCTCCTCACCCGGAGGGTCCGAAAATGACTTGTTCAATTTTTGTGATGCAGCAAGAATAGAATTTGAGACAAGAAAGCATAGATAGCTAGAGAAGGTACTTAGGCATTCTTGTACATCCACTTGGCCAGAAAAACCAAGAAAATCAAAACAACAAATGGATGTCCTCGAATGATGAAAACATGCAAACCAACATGCTCACATAATAAGATAGCAAATGAAATATGTGTCAAACATGCACAACCAATTCTAGCATCTATCAAGCAATGGTGATGACTACGTCATCTATATATGAGTATATTGACTTAGGAGCCAAGTGAGAACATTTGATCATAGGTCATACTCATTGTTTAAGCACAAATGGGGTTGCCACTATTACATAAAGCATTGATGTGTTCACACCATTAGAGTTGCTTTAGCTCAATTGTTTAGAGCAAAGCTCCCCCTAGATGTGATATCCCCCTAAGAGGGATGAACTAACCTTGGGTTTTGTCGATGATGAATTCATGTAGATGTTGAAGATGTGGATGCTCAATGTTGATGTAGACCATCAAGAGTTGGGAGCAATCCTTTGGAGTTTTGTGCTTTCAATACCTACATGGGTTAGTCCCACACAAGGAACATATAAGGATATCCATGGACATAGAGTGAAATACACATATGATGATGTCCATGAATGCAATAACTACCTTGTCCCTTGCCTTACCAACAAGAGGGTTTGTGACTCCATGAACTAGTGCAAAATGTGGAAGTTGGTTGCACAAGTCCTTGCCATAAAGAATATGAGTGGAGTTTGTTGGCGGAGTCACCCTCAAGAACTCTCTAGTTCTTCTTCTTTTGGACCCACATCAACTTGATGGGAATCCTTGGAGTTGTAGTAGCACTTGATGAAGTAGAACTTGATGAAGTCTTGGGAATCCACTTGACCATGGCTTGAGGAGCTTCTTCAAATGAATCAATCTCTTCTTGAAGCTTGTCCTTGCCTTCTAGCTTGTGGTCTTGTGGTGGAAGATCTTCTTGAGCTTGTGTTCCCTTGAAGGAAGTAGGATCATACTTCTCTTGTTGAGGAACAAACTTCGTCTTGGGGTATTGATCTTCTTCCCACTCAACTCCATTGGCATTGAAATTTCGTTCAAAACCAACACCTTGGTTCTTCCGGTGCCTTCCTTGCTTGCGTACAATTTCCTCAAATTGCTTACTCCCAGCAAGACTCTTGTAGACACCTTTTTCTATAATTCCTTTCAATAGCATATTTTCTTGCTCAAGTGTAACTTGGCTAAGAGAATCATTAGTGGAATCAATAGAACTACTAGAAGCAACAACATTAGATTTAGCATTGTTATTGTTACTACTAGAGGTAGAACCATTTTTACCCTTGTTGCTAGTTTGCTTAGGTTTAACTTGTGGCATAAAGGTAGACAAGAGTAAACGCTTGGCAAGATATGAGGAACTCTTCTTTCGAAGATCGTCATTGATAGCTTTAAGAAACTCATGCTCTTGCTCTAAATTTAGCTTCTCGAAGCGTAGCTTCTCATGAGTTCTTAGAAGTTCTCTATGATCCTCTTGTGTTGTTTCATGAGCTAACTTAAGAGCATTTAGTTCTTTAGTTAGACGCTCAATCTCCTTCATAGCATTGTCACTCGTTTCCTCTTGACTATCATGATTACTAGCATTTTCTTTATAGCTCACATTACTATCCTTGTCAACAAGTAAATCATCATCACCAAGCAAATCATCTTCATCACTATTGAAATCAAGATACTCGGGGTGTGATACCTTGGGGCCTTTTGCCATGAAGCATCTTCCAATCCCTTCATTTGGTGAGTCAAATAGATCATAGGAGTTGGATGACACAAGTGCAAGTCGGGCAACACCTTCATCTTGACCATAGTCGGAGTTGGAGTGATAACTTCTCTCGGAGTGGTTGTCGGAGTCGGAGCCGGAAATCCATTCACCAACATGAGCTTGATGTCTTCTTCTTGTGTAGCTCTTGGATGACCTGTCCTTCCTCTCCAAATCCTTGCTTTTTCGAGAGTGTCTTCGTTCATAACGATCATCTCTACTCCTTCTCTCCTTATGAGGTGATTCATCTCTTTTATGTCTTCCTCTTGGTGATTTGTCTCTTTTCTTGTAGGGAGCCATACACTCATTGGAGTAGTGTCCGGGCTTTCCACAGTTGTAGCAATTACGGTCATGACTTGATGATATTCTCTCATAGTGTCTTGAGCTAGAACTTCTTTCTTTCCCTTTGTTCTTGTAGAACTTGTTGAACCTTTTCACCATTAGGCTAATCTCTTCATTGGATACTAGCTTGTCACTTGGAGTTGTTGGAGCATCGGTTGAGGCTTTGTAAGCACCACTTGATTTGTTGTGCAGCTCTTCTTTGTCCTTGAGTGACATTTCATGAGCAACAATCCTTCCAATGACTTCCGTGGGCTTGAGATCTTTGTAATTTGGCATCAATTGGATCAATGTGCAGACGGTATCATATTTTCCATCCAAAGCTCTAAGTATCTTCTTGATGATGAATCTGTCGGTCATCTCCTCACTTCCTAAGCCGGCAATCTCATTTGTGATGAGAGCAAGCCTAGAGTACATCTCAGCGACTCCTTCACCATCCTTCATCTTGAACTTGTCAAGTTGACTTTGAAGCACATCCAACTTAGATTCCTTGACGGACTCGGTACCCTCATGCATATCAACCAAAGTATCCCAAATTTCCTTTGCATTCTCGAGGCGGCTGATTTTGTTGAATTCTTTGGGACATAAACCATTGAATAGAATGTCACAAGCTTGAGCATTGTTTTGCAACATCTTCAATTCTTCCGGGGTTGCTTCACGATCCGGTTCCTTGCCATCCTCAAAGAAGTCACCTTGCAAGTCAACACGAACAACAGCCCAAACGGCGGGGTTATGACCAAGAATATGCATTTTCATCTTATGTTTCCAACTAGCAAAGTTTGTACCATCAAAATATGGACCTCTACGGTGATAGTTACCCTCACTAGACGCCATACTCTCCTAGGTTGTGAAACCAAGGCTATGATCACCAAAGCAATGGAAATAAAGGCTTTACGGAGACCAAAGCTCTGATACCACTTGTAGGATCGAAAGTATGTCTAGAGGGGGGTGATTAGACTACTTGACCAAATAAAACCTAACCTTTTCCCAATTTTAGTTGTGGGCAGATTTTAGCAATAATACATGTCAAGCATCACCCTACACATGCAATTCTAAGAGTATAGCAGCAGAAAGTAAACAATTGCATATGTAAGTAAAGGAGGGGATCGGAGATTTCAAACGCAATGAAGACACGGTGGTTTTTGGCGTGGTTCCGATAGGTGGTGCTATCGTACGTCCACGTTGATGGAGACTTCAACCCACGAAGGGTAACGGCTGCGCGAGTCCACGGAGGGTTCCACCCATAAAGGGTCCACGAAGAAGCAACCTTGTCTGTTCCACCATGGCTTACGTCCACGAAGGACTAGCCTCACTCGGGGTAGATCTTCACGAAGTAGATGATCTCCTTGCCCTTACAAACTCCTTGGTTCAACTCCACATCATGTTGGAGGCTCCCAAGTGACACCTAACCAATCTAGGAGACACCACTCTCCAAAAGGTAATAGACGGTGTGTTGTTGATGAACTCCTTGCTCGTGTGCTTCAAATGATAGTCTTCCCAGCACTCAAACAACTCCTCACTGATTTGGCTATGGTGGAAGAGGGATTTGAGTGGAAAGCAACTTGGGAAAGGCTAGAAATCAAGATTCAAATGGTAGGAATGGAATAGCTTGATATCAACACATGAGTAGGTTGTTCTCTCTCAGAAAATGTATGGTGGAAGTGTAGGCACGTTCTGATGGCTCTCCTTACTGAGAAGGAGGTGGTGGAGGGGTATATATAGCCTCCATGCAAAATCCAACCGTTACACACTTTTGACCCAACTCGGTGGCACCGAAACCATAATCTCGGTAGCGCCGAACTGTGTAAAAGATATGAACTTTAGGAATCTCGGTGGGACCGATACGAACAACTCGGATGGACCGAAGTGCAATGGCTAGGGCAAACCTCATCTCGGTGGCACCGATTGCATCAACTCGGTAGGACCGAAGTGAAGCAATAAGGCAACAGAGAGTTGGCAAGCCATCTCGGTGAGACCGATTTGTAAAACTCGGTGAGACCGAAGTAAGTGCAAACGATTACAGAGAGTTGGCAAGGCCATCTCGGTGAGACCGAGATCCATTTCGATGGATCCGATTTGTTAGGGTTTTGGCAGTGGCTAAGTCTAGGTGAACTCGGTGGGTCCGGAAAGGAAATTTCGGTGGGGCCGAGTTGGAATGTGGGTTTTGGACATATTTGGGTAGAGAGAGCGGTTGAGGGTTTACGAGTACTGTCACTAAGCACTTGAGCAAAAAGACCATTAAGCAACACCTCATTCCCTTTTAATAGTATTGGCTTTCCTATGGACTCAATGTGATCTTGGATCACTAAACCAAAAATGTAGAGTCTTGATCTTTTGCCAATCCTTGTCCTTAGCATTTTGAGGGGTCCACGTCTCTAGTGCATGCCATGCCAATCATTGAACATCCTGAAATCTTAATCTTGAATGGACATTAGTTCAATGAGATATATGTTGTTATGAATTACCAAAACCACCAAGGGAGCAAATGTGCTTTCAACGTACGTGTACACGATTTAGACGGGGCTTCCTGAACTGCTACATCGGGGGCTCTACTACGACACGTGCCACTCCTTACATGCGCACGGTTCATCGTTGCAGAAAGACAGATGTACCAGTATGTACGTACACGTTCGCGACCAGACAGACAACGCTACGTACGCTTCAACCAGGTGGGTCCCAGCTGTAAGGGAGGATAAGGACGCTCTTCCTTGCATGCGAATGGTGGGTCCCAGCTGTCAAGGGGGAGGAATCATTTTTTGCGCGTAATAAGGAGGCACTTCCTTGCGTGCGAAGATGTAGCTGGTGGGTCCAGCTGTCAACCTCACCGCATACAGTCCTCTTTCGATGGCTATCATTCATCGACCAGGTTGACTACGCCGCGCCGAGAGCACCAAGACCGTGGACGACGGCGAGGCCTAGGAAGGGAACGACGTGGAGCTGGGGAAGACGCGGCAGTGGATGCCCACGCGGAGGGGAGTATGAGGGTTGACTGGTTCGGCTGCGGTGTGAGGCTGTCGTCGCCGGAGAATAACAGGGGATGTGGGTGAGTAGAGGGAGGGTCTGGCCATAGGTGGGAGTAGGGTGGGGCGGTGAGGCATGCGTAGCATCACGGCCTGCCACGGGAGGCAGGAGCAGGCGGTCCCACGGGCGCTAGTTTGGGTGGCTGGAGCAAGAAGATCAGAGATTGAAGAAGCAGCATGGCCGTTGGATGAACATCCAACGGTCACTGCTGCTAGAATCGTTTGTTGACTAAGTTGACAAAGCCATGCGTACGCATCAACTTAGTAGGCCCACAAGTCAGCCTCAAAATCTGGTGGGTCCCAGTTGTCATGGGGAGGAATCATTTATTTTTCGCGTAATAAGGAGGTACTTCCTTCCTTGCGAAGATGTAGCTTGTGGGTCCTAGATGTCAGGGGTAGGAGTCATTTTTTTGCGCGTAATAAGGAGGCACTTCCTTATGTGCGAAGATGTAGCTGGTGGGTCCAAGCTGTCAGTGGGAGGAATCATTTTTCTTGCGCATGATAAGGAGGCGACTATGGACCATGTGGGTCCCAGCTGTCAGCCTCTGCACGTACAGTCCTCTTCCAATGAGTGTCGTTCGTTGACCGCATTGACGACGCCATGCCGAGAGCACCAAGGTGGTGGGTGACGGCTAGGCTAAGGGTGGGAACGACCCGAAGCCGGGGAAGACTCGGCAGTGGATGCCCACGGGGAGGGGAGTACGAGGGTTGATTGGTTCGGCTGCGGTGTGAGGCTGCCATCGCCGGAGAACAACAGAAGGTGTGGGTGAGTAGAGGGATGGACTGGCCAGCGGTGGGAATAGGGTGGAGCGGTGAGTCCTTCGCGGCAGCAAAGCCGTCCATTGGAGTCGGGAGCAGGCGGTCCCGTCGGCGCTGGTTTTGGCGGCTGGAGCAAGAAATCAGAGATTGAAGAAGCACAACGGCCGTTGGATTGACATCAAACGGTCACGCTGGTAGAATCGATTGTTGACTAAGTTGACAAAGCCTTGTGTACCCGTCAACTTCGTAGGCCAACAAGTCAACCTCCAAATGTGTGGTAGATAGCATACAACCCATTTGCTATTTTTGTGAATAATTTACAGCCCATTTGCTAATTCTTAAGGAATTTATTACAGCCCATTTTCGGACCAGTACCATAGTCAATAAATTCAACGAAATTTCGCATACTTCGGTGTAGTCCGAACTATTTTAATCCCAAAATTTCGTGTTAGATTCAAAATAATTTTAAAACAAAATTAAATTAGATTAAATAAAATCCAATCATATTTAAAATCTCAAAATCGTAAGAAAAAGCCTAAATTTGAAACTAATTGCCAGTTTTCTGTGTTTTTTATATTTACAACCTTTTTCTTATTAGTTATTTCAAACAATTTTCTAGGCAAGCCGAATGCATGCCTCCTTGTCTAGATTTGTAGCCCAGCAATTCGTAAAAAGCAATTGCAGCCCAGCACGGTCCCGCCAGCGTGGGAGGAAGAGGACGAGAGATTGAAGAAGCACGTTGGCCGTTTGATTTACATCCAACGTCTCGGCTATCAGAATCGTTTTGCTGACCAAGTAGACAACACCTTGCATGGGCTTCACCCTTGTGGGCCCACAATGTGAGCTTCCTATTCTGTGTCTAACATTCAGCCCATTTCATATTTTTTAGAATTTACAGCCCATTTGTTAAAAAATCAAAATACACCCATTTGCTGGGCTGGGTGAAAAAATAATGTTGCGGGCATGCTGCAACCAAAAATCTTTTTTTCTTAGAACTTATAGCCCATTTGCATCTTTTCTAAATACACGCATTTGCTGGGCTAGCTGGATAGAGTAATGATATAAAAAATAAAACTGGGCTGGCATTCGTTTGGACAAGAGATTTTGTTTAATGATTTACAGGATGGCTGAAAAAATCATGTTGCGGACTGCAACCGATTAACCTTTTTAGTAGAATTTAAATCCCAATTGTTTTTTTGAAATACACTGATTTCTTGGCTACATTAAAAAAAAATTTGCGAACAAGCCCCATTTAATATTTTCGGATAATTTGCAGCCATTACCTTTTTTTAGAAATACACACATTTGCTTCTCTGGGTTAAATAGTAATGTTGGTCTGGCCACAGTGTTCTTATAAAATATAAGACATTTTTTAGGCTATTTTAGCCTACGAAAACGTCTTATATTTTTATACGGAGGGAGTAGAAAATAAGAACTTAGCTATGCGTTTTTTCTTAAAAAAAAGGTAACTCCGTGTCCCACAGCCCATTTGAGAGCTGCTGGATCCTGGTGTCAGCATGTCGTGGGCAACGCATATAATAGGCTGGGCAGGCCAAAGCCCAGTTATAAAATAGTCTTTGGTGACTGCTTCTCCTTGTTTAATTCACTCGTTTATTTACTACGTTGACAACCTGGTGGGTCCGAGATGTCAGTATTTTACTGGAGGTGAGACTCTTTTTTTTTTGCTTTTACTATTTATATTTCTGCTGGCAGAACATTTGTTTCGCGTCAGTCGTCGGCCGCAGGGTGGCGGGAGCATGCCGTCCGGCCGGCGCTAGTTTGGGAGGCTGGAGGAAGAAGAAAACGGGAGATAGAAGATGTAAGAGAAAACACACGCCAGCCGTTCGATATGAATAAAACCATTGGCAGAAAGAAAACACCCTTTTGTCAGTTGATTCATTCAGACGAACAGTAGTAGTACTTGTTAATTTGCTTCCACCACGACTACATTTTTAGAAGCTGAAACTGAACCAGACACTAGCCACGGCCAGCGCCAGCCGCACGGTCCCGGCCAGCGCCACCCCCGCGGCCACGACATCCGCCATCGCCACGGCCGCGGTCATCGCCACCACCATGGCCACCGCCAGTGCCACCCCCACGGCTGCGACCTCTGCCACCGCCACGGCCACCGCCGTGGTAAAATGCATGGAATCGGGCAAAGTTGGAGTGGAGGGCGTGGAAATACGCTTCGGCAGCATCAGCATCCAAGGCAGGCCATTCGTTCGCAATGGGCGCGGGGGCCACAAACAGCTGCTCCGCCTCCGCCTTCTTCTGGGCAACTATCTCCAAGCCCAGGTCCATCTCATCCCATAATGGATCCAGAGGATTCGCGGGATGCTCATCCTCCTCCTCTCCAAAATTGAACACGAGTGGGTGCTCCTCCGGTTGCGCCATTGATGAGGGAGTGCTAGTGGATTGGAGATGGGAATGGGAGGCGCCAGAGAGAGGAATTGGGGGATAGAGGGTACGGCGGCGGTGTCTTATAGGCTGCCACGGGCGCCATTAAGGAGGAGGTAAGAGCGGCGGCGGGCGGTCAAAGGGCACGTCTCCCAGTGAGAAAAGCTGTTGCCACCGGCTCGCAAGCCTCCCGGATGCAAAGGGGCATCGCAGTCTCCATAATTGGAGAGCTTAATGACAAGCAGCCATCGTCGGTGGTGCATTTGATGCCGCGCTTCTTAAATCCCCCGGCAGCGCAAGGGCCAAGGGGGAAGAATATGAAACTTCCGTCCCGCACTGGCGGTTGGGGTATGGAGCGAGCTGGATTTAAGAGGGGGTGGGGAGCATGGCGCGAGGCAGTGTCGCCGGCCCCTGGGCGGCAGCAGGCAGTCCAGCCGCGCTGGTTTGGGCGGCGGGACAACCAGCACAGGGAAGACAGAAGAAGAACGTCAGAAGCGAATTTGTTTTTCAGTGGCTCTCGATGGGGTATTTTTTTAGCTTGCCTCTCCATGATACAACTTGTTATTATAGCCTCCCAGTTCGTGGCGGACCAGCAGCCCATTTGCTGGGCGGCCCAATCTACAGAAAACAACACTTGTCAAAGCCCAAAAACAATGCAGTAGTGTTTTTTTCTGAGTCCGAAAACAATATGGCGGGGGCTGAACGGGGCGGTTCAACCGGGTACGGGGTACCGGATGTCAGTCTGAAATATGCTGGGTTCCCTGTGTGTTCGAGCGTGATGATGCGCTGGGTCATTCATGTAGGATACAGTCGATCTGATCCAATGTAGTGTTCGTGTGTTAGCAGGCTATCAGTGCTTGTAAAGACTGAGCAAAAGATAAATAAGAGTTGATGTGCCCTTGCTACCCTAACAAGCTGTTGCCATTCTTCTCGGGATGATGGTGTGCCGTGTGACACTCACACATCACAAGCCCATAGCATACAAGTTAACACACCAAGTACAACAGAAAAGGTAAACATTCAGATCAAACTCAGGTTCACAGGATACGTTCTCCTCAAAAGATTCACATATACACAATTTCACCATGTTTATGCATCCAAATGATTAAGATATCACAAGCCAATATTCATAGCCAACATTCACAATCAACAAGTCAAAACATTCATGTATACAAGTTCAGCATGTTTATCCATCCAAATGATTGAGAGATCACAGCCAATATCCTCCATCGACACACTTTAATTACCTGGGATGCTGACTGGTTAAGTGGTGTTCACTCGGTGGTACTTCTTGCTAAAATTAGTGCTTGTTTGAGCAAACTTTTGAGTACATAAGAGGCAGCACATACCATCTAAACTTTGCTTGTAGGTTATCCTCATGATGGTGGCCTCGATGCCGCGAGAGGTTTGAGAATCTTGGCTACTACTTTCATCCAACTAGTTTACTGGCTCATCTTGGTCCTGTAGGTCGCCAAAATTCTACTGTGCAGACAAGGAGGCGGTGGACAAAATGAACCACCCAAAGTTTTTTTGCGGTTGAACTGAAATGGAGCATCCCCGGGGTGCAGACTGGTTAAGTGGTGTTCACTCTGGCACTTCTTCTTGTCAACATCGATGCTTGTCTGCGTGAACTTTGGAGTACATAGGAGCCAGCATAAGTATCTGACCATCTGATCTTTTTATGCAGTTCTACTGAAATCGGCAACGTAACGCTTTGCTTGTAGGGTCTTCCCATTAATGTTGCATGCAGTTTGGATGGGGTATGTTCTCAGTTCCGAGATTGACATGGAACATTAAGATGATACGCTTAATGTTGCCTGCGAGTTGAGGCTCCAAGTTACTCCTTTTATAAAGCTATAAAGCTATGCTGCCTCATCTTGGGTCTGTAGCTGGCCAAGACTCTTACCTTGCAGGCAAGAAAGGAGGCTGTGAAGGCAATGAACCACCCACTGTGATTGCCATGCTTATTATCTACTCATGGATTAGATTAATCGAAAAGGTGCCAATATTTCCAGCAGTCGGCATCCCTGTTTGCACAGATATTGAGAAAGTGAGATTTACTATAATAGCGGCACTAGTTTATTAAACATATAATAACAAATAGAAGCATTGTGATTATCTTAATGGCTAAAGATAGCAACATAGTAGCCTTTCTTAAAGGGTGGCATTAGTTTATTTTATTAGTGGCATAGGCTCATCACGCAAAAGAATTGTCGTGTACATAAGTTGCATTAGATTAACAAGCAAAACTAAAGCACTTTCTCATGATAGTAGCAAACAGTAGCACAATACCAAATTACCAATAGATATGACAAAGAACAATAATCCGGATGAAGGCCGTAGACCGGTACCAACCTGTGTGAGGAAGCTTATCAATTAGTACTTCCTTTGACTGGAAGCAGAAATAAACAACTGGCAGGAAAGTAAGGAGGCAATGAACCACCCAAAGTGTTTGAGCAGTTCCACTAAAATCGAGCATCCCTGTTGGCACATATATTGAGAAAGTGAGATTGCTGCAATAGTGGCACTGGTTGATGAAACATACACTAACAAATAGAAGCATCCTCATTATCTTAATGGGTAAAGATAGCAACATAGTAGCCTTGCTTAACGAGAGGTATTAGTTTATTTTATCAGCGCCAATTAGCTCAACACGCAAAGCGTTGCCACGTATCATCGGTTGCAAAGATTTAACGTGCAAAGATAAAGAACTTTATCATGACAATAGCAAGGACGATACCAATAGAGATGACAGGACACTAATCTGGATTAAGGACATAGGTCGATACCAACCTGCGCGAGGAAATTTATTCAAGTAATTCCAGAAGAGAAGATAAAGCACTGACAGGAATCATTCAAGGGTATCCTCTTGTGAGATTATATTGAGAGATTATCAAGCACTTCCAGCAGAGTAAAAGCACCGGCTGGAATACAATCCATAGTATCCTCTTGTGCAGTTCCACTAAAATGTACGATTGACACAAACACGATCCCTGTTTGCACAAGAAGGAAAAGGTGATACCTTCATTAGCTTAGTGAGAAATGATATAAAGACAACAGCATATTTACAAGTTTTACGGTAGTTGGCATTTTTATAAGCCGTCCGTTTGTCTCGATCCAACGGTAGATAAATAGGTAGTACTAGCTAGGAAGTACTCAAAAGTACTACTTAACGTGGGGTCAGTACTGAAAACTAGTAAGCTTCGCACTCCATCTAATTTTTCTTCTGTTCATGCTTACAATCATGGCGTGAGTTGGCATACTCATGTTGCACTGCTGTTTAGTATTTTGCTTAAGTGCCTGTAATTTATCCATGGCTCTTTTGGTTACATGTGCTGTAGGTGTTTTGCTAAGCCCTATGTACAGCATCTACATGTCATTTGCATGATTTTATCATTTCGTTTACTCATTGTTTGATCTGCTCAAAGTAGGCATCATGTTGTTAATCTGTGTTTTACCCTATTTCAGTAACACTTAGCATTTAACAAAATTCATAACTAAATAACCATGCAGCACATAAATATATGTCATATAGATGTGTTGCTCATTTTTATGTGTACTATCTGCCCAGGTCATTTTCTTTATCACTAAAAATCAAGAGCACATTGTTTTCAGAGGTAAAAGGAGTTGTAAGGATAAGAAAGGATGGTACCAGCGAGTGATCCTTCTTCATTTCCTCCTTCTTATTCTTCATCTTCATCTTCTTGCTCTGTTTCTCTTTCTCCTCACCAATTGGTGAAACCAAGGACATGATTGGCCTTCAATGTCAGATTTGGTTTTGTAAGTGAGGGGGTACAAGTATGCTAGTAAACAATAGCATTATTTTCTCATGACCATAGCAAAATAGAGGTGAACAGATGCGCTAAATATCATTCTTACCTAAGGGAAGGTTACGGTGCCAATATGGATGATGAGGATTGGAACACATATCTCCCTTTGTGCAGTTCTACTGAAATCGAACAACGGTTCTGGTGTGACATTTTAGTTCAACTGCACAAAGCACTTCTCGCGTCTTTTAAGAAGTGTTTTGTGCAGTACACCAAAAGGTCGCAAAAGCAATGAGGTGAAATGGATATCCCTGTTTGCACAAAAAGCTACAAAGAAAACATTCAGAGTCTCAAACAATTACTGGCAATGACAATTGGTTAAACTTGTCATGACTAATAACAGTGGCATGGCTTCATTTTACCAGGGGCATTAGATTAAGAATAGCTAAATAGTTGCTATAAGGGCATGGGACAGTGGGTGCACCAGCACCATGTACCTCAACCGGGGCATAAAGTGGTGATGCAGAGTTTGTTGCCCTAAGAGAAACAAACATCCAAGCAACATATCTGGGTTGGTCCCATTTTTATTCTCTTTAGCCACCTATTCCTATGTGTGGATAGCAAATCTAGTCCTGGTCATACTGTAGTACCTTGTCACGCCCAGCCCACAGTTTCTTTCCTTTCTCAACCAAGATATTGGTTGCTTATCCAATGTATACAGCGTTTCCCCTATATTTCCCTTTTCGACCAAGAGACCGGTTGGATAGCTAGTCTGTTCTACTTTCACCCCCTTTCTTTCCTGTTTGAACCAAGTCCTATATACATACTACATCTTTTCCCCCCTTTCTTTCCTGTTTGAACAAGTACAAGATTCAACTGCATGAAGTAGCTTTACCTCTAATAATAGAAAAAAATAGGTGGCGTTGGACCGGCCGATCAAGCCTAGCTACGTGGGGGGTTGAGAGGTACAAAATGATGCACATGCAGCGACGTGGGGAGCTGGGGCAGTAGAGCAAGGCCGGTTTCGAAGGAAGATATACTAGAAGGTCATCGGGGTGTGGCTAGGTGGGGCGGGAGGCCGGATCTGCCAACACTACAGCAGCGGCGAAGGGATTAGAGGACCTCCCGCACTGGCGCTCAGTCAGAGATGATGGTGCGGCCGGCAGTGGGACTCCTCCTTCGCCTTCGATGACGGCCTAAACGCTGCACCTCCTCCCCTTCCCCGGCGAAGGGGATGCAACCGGATCTATGACTAGCGGTAAGCAGAGAGAGAGAGAGTGACCACCACTATCTTGCTTAGATCTGGAGAGGATGAGAGTGTGTGAAGAGAGCAACCCTAGTGTCGGTGTAAAAACCGGCAGACCTCGGGGTAGGGGGTCCCGAGCTGTGGATCTTGGATCGATGGTAACAGAGACAATGGAGACGATGTTTACCCAGGTTCGGGCCCTCTTGATGGAGGTAAAACCCTACGTCCTACTTCTCTTATATTGATGATGATGTATCAAGTACAGAGTTGATCTACCTCGAGATCGTAGTATGAGTCTAACTTCTATGGCTAGGTGAGCTATGTTGCGTTGATGTGTCCCCTACGGGCTAAACCCTATGGCTTATATACTCGCCAGGGAGGGCATCTAGGGTTACAATGTCGGTATCTAGGGATAAGGCGGTTGGACAAATCTTGAAGTGTACTACAAGTCTTCGGTAGAGGCAGCCTTGATCACGTCTCCCATGTATGCCTTCCGGAGTCCATCTTGGTCGCGCACGGGGGTACATCGGCCCAACCGAGGAGACGGGTCGGCCCGGTTAGCACCCCCTAATCCAGGACACCGTCAGTGGCCCCCGAACTGGTCTTCTATGCCGAGGACGATGGTCGACAGATATCACTTCCAATCCGGAGTCTTTGGCTTGACAGACGAGTTCCACTTTACATTTCGGATTTTCTTCAACAGAACGTCGACATCCGTAGTCCAACCGAGTTGGTACCCTGCCCGAGGGGTGTAGGCATCTTAGCCTCGAAGGCTGGTCGTATAGGTATGAATAATCCAATCATGTCTAACAACTTTAGAGGAGAGGCTCGCCCCATGATGGGTCGAGCAGTTACTGCCTCATCCTCAAATCGCGGTTTGAGGCAGCTTATTTACTGGCATGTCCCTTCGAAACAGAGATCACGCCCGCTTTCTTAGGGATATCATCAAGATTTTATTTCCCCCCATGCGCTCCAACGGCATTTTGATAGCGGCCGTGAATTTATCGGCGCAACAGGGGGACTCTTGGCCTTTTACAGGTCTATAAGAACCAAAAGGAGAACAACGCAACGACGCACGCTCCCATTCCTTCCCTACTGCTACGGCGTCTAGCTCCAGCGCCCAGATCCAACTAGCACGCCCGCCTTTTTTGCGAGCTCAGCTTCTCAACTAGCCATGGCCGACACCCTCAAGGGGCACTGGGGCGGCCCCACGGTGACAGCGGCGACTATCGCCGAGCTGCGCGACGCGGGGTATCTAGCCCCCACCATCGCTGCCCGCGCTCCAGAGGCCAACCAGCTGGTGCCCGCTCCCGACGCCAGGGAACGGGTGGTCTTCGTCCCCCACCTCATCCGAGGCCTGGGGTTCCCGCTGCACCCCTTCGTGCGCGGGGTAATGTACTATTACGGGTTAGATTTCCACCATCTGGCCCCTAACTCCGTTCTCCACCTCGCCGCTTTCATAACGGTCTGCGAGGCCTTCCTCCGCTGTGAGCCGCACTTTGGCTTATCGCTGAAGCTCTTCGGGATCAAACCGAAGTCAAGTGGCTCGGAGCTCGCGGAGTGCGGAGGGGCCATGATCAGCAAGAACCAGGGAGCCACCTGGTTCAAGGGTACCTTCATAGAAACGGTGAAGGAGTGGCAGAGGGAGTGGTTCTACATCACCGAACCCCTCCCCGCTGGTCAAACCGAAGTCCTGGCCTTCTCGGCTGGGCCACCCAAGAAACTCAAGTCCTGGAAGGAGAAGGGCATTGCTTGGGGGAAGCCAGAAGAGCTGGAGACCCTGATCGACAGGGTCCTGTGGTGGTCCACGATGGGGAAGGTTGAGCTGGCCGACATCATCAATGTCATGCTCAACCGCCGTATACTTCCCCTCCAGTATCGGGCTAAACCGATGTGGGCACAAAAGCCCGAAGACATGGACACCATCAACACCTTCTTCCGCTCCACCTTGGCCACCATGTGGACAAAGCTCATGAAGCTAGCCAAGGATAAGATCCCCCAGGCGGGAGAGGACCGCGGCCTCGAGCACGGCTATGAGGCCCCCCCAGTAAGTAATTTTGCCCTTCAATCTCTATGCTTTGTTAATTCTGTCGAGGATGAAAGTTTTTACTCGAATCGTTGTGTTTTGACATTTTGCAGAAGTGGTCGACCTGGGTAAAAGGGGTACGATGCCCAGCCCCACTGCCGGAGCAGCCCCCAACTCCCCTGCTCTCAGCGCTTCTGACCGAGGAGCCACATGTGGTGGCCTCCAAAGGGACGAAGCCCCAGACAGGGAGGTCCAGTGCTCGGACCGGGGGGGCCTCGGTCACTCGGTCAGAAGAGACCCACTGCCGGAGCAGCCCCCAACACCCCTGCTCTCAACGCTTCTGACCGAGGAGCCACATGTGGTGGCCTCCAAAGGGACGAAGCCCCAGACAGGGAGGTCCAGTGCTCGGACTAGGGGGACCTCGGTCACTCGGTCAGAAGAGACCCACACCTCCGCCGCTCAAGACGACGGCGCCGAGGAGGGCGAGGAGGAGATTCCCCCCCCCCAAAGGGGAAGAGGTTGGCGATAGAAGATGCCGACGTGGCCATGCCGCCGAAGGGCTCAAAGAGGCCGAGGCGAGCTTCATCCGAGGCCGCCAACAAGTCATCGGAGAGGGCCGAGCTCTCTGGTGACTCAGAGGAAGACCCCCTTGCGATGGGGAGGAAGAAACCGGCACCTCGAGGGTAAGCCCTTGTCTCTATCGTCTTTCCTTAAGTCACTTTTTCAGCAAGGGGGAATCTTACACAAGTAGTTTTTCATATGCAGTCCGCCGAGGGTAATCCCCAGCGGCTCTTCAAGCGGGCTGCCATCAACCAGCGGGACTCCAGAGCCCGCTGCTTCTCCCCCAAAGCCTGACGGTCTGGGGGAGGCGACGTCCACCCTGGTCCCCGAAGTCAACTTGACGGGGGCCGATGAGGTGGTGACCATGGCCAAGGACAATACCTCGGCCTGACAAGATCCGGGGACGGACCGCCCCGAGGTCATCAAAGAACTGCTGGGCCAGTCGTTGGCCCAGCCGGAGACTAACTTGGCTCCACCACAACGGGCGGAGGCCACTCGGGTGGAGACACCCGAGATCATTCCGTCGCCCCAGCCTACCGCCCAGGGACGGGCTGGCGTGGGGTGGACCGAGGAGGTGGAGGAGACCCTGAGGGGTTCTTCCATCAAGGAGGAGCACCGTGCCTTGATAGGCACGGCGCTGCAAGGCTACCGGTCCGCAGGGGCCGGCCTGCACGAGGTTTTTAAGAACCTCATAGCAGGTTTTGAGGTACGCCTTATGTGTATTCAGCTTTTTGTTTTTGTGAGTTTTGTCCGAGGACATAAGAGTATAGCCTTCTAAACGGCATAGTGAGTGAGTAGCCCCCGAGGCCAAAGTCGGTTTCAAGAAATCGGCATCGGGGTCGCTTGATGTAGTAGGAGCCGCTGAATGAGCTTAATAATTCCCTTGACAATAAGGATCCGGTTTGTTCCAGGTTGCGACCTCGACCCCGGACTCCATCTCCGAAGAGATGGCGGAGATGAACCGGAAACTTGAGCGGTCTCAAGGTAAGCAAGTTAAAACTTGTCATGCATATTTGCTATATATGTGTAATGTGTGTGAAGAAAACAACTAAAGCTGAACTGTGTTGACAGCGGAGCTGGAGATGCTCAAGGCCGAGCTTGACAGAGCTCGGAAAGAGGTGCGGCAGCAGGAGAGTGCTGCCGCCGCGGCCTAGAAGGCCCGGGCTGCCGAGAAGGCGGCCGGAGAGAAGCACCAGGCAAGGGTGCTAGAGGTCGAGGAGACCCTGAAGGGCGTGTTTGAGGCATGCGACAAACTTCAGGAGGAGGGGCAGCGGACGAAGGAGGAGCTCGAGAAGCTGCAGCATGCCTACTCCGAGCTCAAGACCTCGGCCCGAGCGGACCGCGAGGTGCTTCAACAAGTGGAGCAGATCGCCTCGGGTAAGAAATTCTTGCTGCAGTGTATGTTTGGTAGCAAAGGGTGTGTCGAGCTCACCCAATTATGGCGTTCTGCAGAGGTCTTCAAGGATCTCCCGCAGAGCGCGGAGGATGCGGTGGCATACTTCGGCCAACTGGCTGGCCATGAGGCAGAGAAAGCCTTCTGGGGTCAATTCCCGGGGTCGCCGTCCGGGCAGCTGCTGAATCATTGAGTGAAGCAGCTCGTCGAGCTGTTCTGCATGACAAGGCCGGCGCTCCAGGACCTCTGCGTCGCCTTATGGCCTGCTGAAGCCATGCCGAGGAGTTTATTCGGCCTGACGGCTCGTCTCCAGAATGTCGTGCCTTGCGTTGAGCGCTGGAAGAGGTCCGCATGCTTCGAAGGGGCGCGGAGGGCATACGCTTGCGTGAAGACGCACTTCCGCAAGGTTGACGCGGAGACATGTGCCGCTGGCCCTCCTGCCGACAAGGCACGGACTGCCGAGCAGTTCTTCGCCGAGGTTGAGGCGGGGGCTCGGGCAACCGAGGCCATGTGCCCCAAGGACACTCTGTATTTTTAGGTAATGCGTCGGAATGCCGGAGTGTATAATGTAAAGACTTTATCCTGTGCTTGAATGAAGATGGCTTGAAATTCCATATGTTTTTATTTTATAATTCAATTATGCCTCCAATATGACTGTTCAAAATGAGAGTGCCAGTCTTCGGCTTCAGCCCCAGTGTAGGTTATATAGAGGGTGCTCCTTAAGGCAAATCTGACCCTTGGCCGACGTCTCGGTACCCGGAGGCGGTCAATGACTTAAAGCAACTAGGCAATCGGACTATAGTGGCTTGACATCTTTCATTTAGTCGTAGGAGTTTGACTGTGGGGGCTAAGGACCAGCCCCCGGCGTAGGGAGTGTGTGGCCAACGCGGCCGAGGTCTAGGCCATGGCACACTTCGGCTAGAAATAAAAGCCCTTCGTTTAACATGGGTGATCTCTATCGTCACATCGCTTGACGCGGTCTTCGGATGGCAGACCAGTTTGCGCTTACCCAGATAGTCAGTTTTCGGCTTTCTCCACTGAGGCGTCATGCCAATTAACCTGGCGGCGCAATCGCGGTGGTTCTCCCATTACACCGTTAGCCGAATACATCGGGAACGTAAGGGGTACACATAGGAGCCGGGCAACCCAACTATTGACCAAAATCTAGGTTCGAAACTAATGCATATAAGGCCAAAAATCCGGGACGCCGAATACATCAGACTTTTCTATACAATTGCATCTTTGTTTTAAATACTTCATCATCCCGGAGCTATGCTGATAAAGAAATACAATAAAGACCTTGAAAGGGCACGGTTTCTTTATATCATAGTGTCAATCATGTACAAGCCCAGACGAGAGTAATCGAAAGAGTACAACGTGAATAGTAAGGAAGAAAGAGGAAAAAACAGGTCGGATAATTACTGACGGATTTTAAAGGATCCGGACCGAAGCCTGCCGCACGTCTGTGTTTCCGAACTGTTGAACAGATCGCTCTTGATTAATGATGGCTGATCTGCGAAGGCTGATACCAGATCGGCCCTTTATACACTCGAAGTGTTTGATAACCGAGTTCCTCATAGGGAGGTGTTTGCCGGCATCGTTCTGTGGTTAAGTCCATAGAGACGTAGTGACGCTCGGCTACTTCTTTTACAGATGCCTGTCTATGCAGGGGCGCTAAGCCTCGTCCTCGCGTGGTTAATCCGCGCGTGACGCGTGGGTAGTTGTATTGGCTCCTCGGCGTCCCAGGGGATTTTGAGTGCAAAGTTGTGCACCCTAGGGACGTAGTGCCCGCAGCTAGGGCACGCGAGGAGCCCACATCCCTATTTCGGGTGCGGGGGTAGCTGGCCGAGGTCGACTTGTGCAGCCCGGGCTCGCTTCAAAGAGCGAGCGGTGCGTTTATCGTTGCGGGCTGCCTCCTCGGACGCTTGGACCTCGGCTGCAAAAGCCGCGGTCTGTTCCTCTGTCTGGAGTGAACTCTCGGTGTTACAATTGACTGTGATGACACCGTTGGGTCCTGGCATTTTAAGCTTGAGGTAGGCATAATGGGGGACTGCATTGAAGCATGCAAAGGCCGTGCGTCCTAAGAGCGCATGGTATCCACTCCGGAAGGGTACAATGTCGAAGATTAACTCCTCGCTTCTGAAGTTCTCGGGCGAACCGAAGACTACCTCGAGGGTGACTGTCCCAGTACAACGGGCTTCGATGCCCGGAATGACACCTTTAAAGGTGGTAGAGCTCGACTTTATCCGAGATGAGTCAATGCACATCTTCCGAACCGTGTCCTCGTAGATGAGGTTAAGACTGCTTCCTCCATCCATCAGGACGCGTGTGAGATGATAACCATCAACAATAGGGTCCAAAATGAGCGCCACAGATCCGCCATGCCTGATGCTGGTCGGATGATCGTGCTTGTCGAAGGTGATCGGGTAGGCCGACCATGGGTTATACTTCGGGGCGACTGGCTCCAACGCATATATGTCCCAAAGCACACGCTTTCTTTCCCGTTTAGGGATGTGGGTGACATAGATCATATTGACCTCTGTTACCTCGTTGGGAAATTTCTTTTGCCCTCCATTATTGGGCTGCCGAGGTTCATCCTCGTCGTCGCTGCGGTGTTGGGTTTTATTCTGACCCTCTGCCGCTATCTTGCCAGCTTGTTTGAAGACCCAGCAATTCCTATTAGTGTGTGTTGCTGGTTTTTCTTGAGTACCGTGAATCCCACATGGGCGGTCCAGGAGCCTGTTAAGCTAGCTAGGTCCGTCTTTGTTCCCCTTATAGGGTTTTCTTTTCTGCCCGGATTTAGGTCCGGCGAATTCAGCATTGACCGCGGCGTCTTCAGTGTCGCTTCCGCCATTTTTATGCCTGCGCTTATTTTTATTGCGCTTTGGTTTTCCATTGGCGTCGCGGGTTTCCGAGGTGCCTGCTTCGCCGTTATGAGTACTGCAGGCGAGCCAGCTATCCTCTCCCACGCAAAAGCAGGTCATCAGAGAGGTTAGGGCGGCCATGGTCCTCGGCTTATCCTGGCCGAGTTGTCGGGCTAGCCATTCATCCCGAATATTATTTTTGAAGGCGGCAATGGCCTCGGCATCGGAGCAGTCTATAATCTGGATCTTCTTGGTGAGGAACCTGTTCTAGAATTTCCGGGCTGATTCGCCCGGCTGCTGGGTAACACGGTTGAGGTCATCAGCGTCCGGAGGTCGGACATACGTGCCCTGGAAGTTTGCCCGAAAGGCGTCTTCTAGGGCCTCCCAGCTGCTGATAGAGTGAGGAGGAAGGCTGTTAAGCCAGTGTCTCGCCGGCCCCTTTAACTTGAGCGGCAGATATTTGATGGCATGGAGATCATCTCCATTGGCCATATGTATGTGTAGGAGGAAATCCTCGATCCAGACTGCTGGGTCTGTGGTACCGTCGTATGATTCTATGTTAATGGGTTTAAACCCTTTCGGGAACTGGTGTTCCATCACCCTGTCTGTAAAGCAGATTGGGTGAGCTAGACCTATGGACTGAGGAGGATCTCGTCGGGTCTCGGGAGAGAGCCGTGAGTAAGCTTGATCTCGGGCACGGTCGTTCTTGTCCATCCAGGCATCGTAGCCGTTGGGCCCAGCGGGGGCGCGTCCCCTGGATCCATAGATGGACTGAGAGGGAGCCCAATTTTCTTCAATACGACGTCTAGCATCGCGAGGATCCAGATGGTCCACGGGGTCTTTACCACGATGGCGTGGAGGTGGCCTTTCACCATGGTCTTCTCGTCTTGGCCTGTCCCGGCCTCTAGGGGGCCGATCGAGGTCGTCAGCAAGCTCTTCATCAAATTCTGGTAGGAGGCGCCTGCGTGGGTAAGACTTCGGCGCGCTATGGCGTCGGTTTTCCATATCCTGCTTGGCGGAAAGCACTTCAACCCACTTGTCATTTAGCGCGTCGGTATTTTCCTGCAGCTGCTGCTGCTTGCGTTTTAAGCTCCGGGCCGTCGCGACGAGGCGTCGCCGGAAGTGTTCTTGTTCGAAGGGGTCCTTGGGGACGATGAAGTCCTCGGTACCGAGGCTGTCGTCCTCCTCGGACTCCGGCATGTAATTGTCGTCGGCCCCTTCGAAGAGGTCATCGGGATCAGAGTCCACAAGAGGTCGGTCTGGTGTGTCATTCCTTACTGGGGAGGCTTGAATGTCCTCCTCCGGGTTATCGGCGTCGCCGTCCTCCTCGTTGCCGTTATTGGCTGTTGCGTCATTGCCACTGGGTTCCCCATTATTGCCCCTTCGGCGCCGTCGCCGGCATCTTGGAGGGGAGCACGGGCTAGAAGAAACAATTTGAGAGTGTGACGTGGGCGATGTATATTAATTAAAGTAGGAGTCCTAGTAGTAGTAGTACTTTTTTTATTAGATGGGATTCAGGCTCACTAGCCAGTACATTGCGGAATTGAAATTGCTAATTATAACTTGTATCATAATGTTGCGTCGATGACTATCCCAATCAATCAAAAAAAGAAAAGAACTACTCCTCATGGAGTATAACTAGACATGTACTGAAATGTTATAAGATGACATGGCAATAAGATAGTATACTCTAGCTCCTGGCTCTACTAGTCTTAGATCGGAGATAATGGATTACCTGGGTACATGATCAGGGTCCGATCATGATAGATCGTGGCACCTTGCTGCCCTTCAATGGTACCATGGGTAACGACTGCTAAGATAGTACGTCCCAACTGGGTGTCGTCAGTTACAAGGTTCCGAGTGAGACCGAATGGCCCGTGCACATCCACAATCGGCGATCTGATTTTGATCGGGGGATGAGTTTTCCCTGTTAAATCGTGGAGCACTGTTAGGGATTACACCAAGATGGTTAGGGCATCTCCAACGCGAAGCGAATCCCACAAACCATGACCGTTGGATCTGTTAGGCTCAACATTGATAAATGGCAGCGATTCGGCCCGTGGAAGAAATAAACGGCTAACAAATGCTTCTACATCACTGTGGGTGGACAATCCAATTTTAAAAATTATTGTACTATAGTAGTAGAGATAACCGGACAAAATTCATTACAATTCGAAAACTTTTCATATAAACCGGACGAAATTCAGTACATTTTTCATACAAACCGGTATAAAACCTAATCTAAACCTATTCTAAATGATCGCCGGCGCCCGTCCCCCATATCTAGCCATGACCCCGAGAACTGAAGCTCCGGCTATTGCCTTCGCCTTCTCCTGTTCCGAGTCGGCGCTCTCCAGCTCCGCCTCCGTAACCTCCTCCTCCGAAGCTCCAGGGAGTGAAGATTTCTGCCTCCACGTCACCGCCAATTGGAAAATCGGCCCTCGTTGTTGTGCCCAACGATCTTAGCTTCGACGGGAGGGGAGAAGCGGTGGCCTTCTTGGGACCCAAGCGGCGGCGACCTACCATGCACTACTCTTCCTCGCTGCCGGCGGCGACCGTGCAGACGTGCTGGCTTCATGATCGTGGAAGCGGGGCGTGGCTGGCGCGGAGCTACCAATGTCCTTCTTCTTCTCTGGCGATAGTCCGTCCCAGAGAGCTTTAGAGCGCGAGGAGGCCATGATGGGAGTGGTGCCGAGAGGAGAAAGGGACCGGAGGAGCATGACTACGGCTATGGCCGAGGCTGAAGTTTATATAGCGGGCAAATGGCAATGAGCGGCGGCAGGCGGACGGACGGGTGGCGCCGGAGTTGGACCTCGGCAACTGTGTGTCATTAATGTGGGTGGCGGACGGACGGCCGGCCGGCCGTGGTGTCGTTTCAACGTGGAGCAGTCGCGTGCACCGGGAAGTGGCGCTCTCTCGGCCGTCGCGCTGCTTCAAAGCCGGCGCCAGTGAGAGGTCACGTCCGCTCTGCCCGGGCATGAATGCGGCACTGGCGCTCTGGTCTAGAGCAGCGCTGACCATTTTAGGCGGGAAGCGTGTGCGGGCGAGGGAGGGGGTTTGGGTGGGCCAGGGCGGTCAGACGCGGGGTGGTGGTAATGATTTTGTAGTTTGCAAAAGTACTCAGTTAACACACTCAATTTTCTAAACAATTGTGGTTAAAAACGTTAATTGCAATGCATGCATGCGTGACCAATAAATGACCACAAACACTAGAACATGCATTGGTGAGTTTTCTCTTAATCCTTGCATGCAATGATTTAATGCACCTTGAAATCTGAACATGTGATGTGGAGCAATAAATTTGAAACTTATAAAACGGAAAAACTAAACATATTAAACCGGAAGATAGGGGTATACCGTAGGATGTGTCCCATATGAAACAAGTCCCCTGGTTTGTCATCGCGAAGATGCGGTTTAAAAGGAGCACGGCATCTTTGTACTCGTACCGCAACAAATCGGCCGCAGACAGCATGGTCCAGCTTTGACAGCCACGTGCAGGATGTTTCGTGAAAGCAATCGCGATGTCAAACACCGCGATGAGAGAGTAATCTTTGTTGCTGCACGACCTTGTCAGGGCTTCCGGGATTGCTATCTTCTTCAAACTCACTGTGGTTCCATTATACCAATTCAGGAGGTGCCCCATTGGATGGTCGATCCCAATGCTGGACAAAGGTTCAATGGGAACGGTCTCACCGGTGTGAATGTTGTGCAAATTGATGTTGGTACCCTCCCGTACGTATGCAAGCCAATCTCCATTGGCACCAAGCCTAACCTGTGCAACAGTGGGCAGCGGGGTAATTATGAAATGGAACACGGAAGTAGTCTTTAGAATACATTTACGTGATCAAACTCATCACTGACCTGCTCATCGGACAAAATCCGAGTGCCCCTCAATGTCGGCATCTCAAGGGGCGTCAACTTGCAACTACGGCGACGCCGCGCTGGAGAGACCCCCCCAGGAAACAACCTCGTCCTCAAGGACGCATGGCAGACCAACTAGCATGGCCTTCTCCCACGCATATTTACGCATCGTCTTAAAATATTTGGTGCAAGCACCGCTGAGTCTTGCGGATGTAAGGAAGTTGGAGCGACTTACGATTTCCCCCAAAGCATCGTCGTCCAAGGTCTCCCAACCTCGACGAGGATGAGAAACACCACCGCCTTGGGAATCCATAGCAATGGCGATGAACTGCCTTCTCCCTTTGGGAACTGGTTTAGACGAGAGGAGATGGTAACCGCAGGGCTTCATCCCTTCGGAAAGGATGTTCTGCGGGTGCGCATTTGTGATAACCTGGCTTAATAGGGATGATAGACTACTCATATCACCAAGGAATTCCTTCTTTTCCGGGAACCCATTCGGAAAGAACTCCAAAGTTAAGCGTGCTCAGCTTGGAGTAATTTCAGGATGGGTGACCGTTCGGGAAGTTATTTCCGGGTGCGCACGAGTGAGGACAAAGTGCGCAGGAAAGAGTAGTGTTGATCTGTGGGGCCAATCTAGATCCCGCCAGGAGTAACGACCACCGGCGGGTGTGTCCGGGGCGTTATAAGTTGGTATCAGAGCCTACCCTTGCGGTTACACGGATGTTTGCGGACCAGATGTGCGGTCATGTTGTGCATGACACTTGTGACCCGTCGTGGCACACGGCATGGCACATGTGCCGGACTAGACGCACAGACGTATGTGCCAAGAGGGAACGTTCTTGTGGGCCAACGAGGACGTCGGTTCCTCTGAGTGGGGGTGTATGTGATAACTTGGCTTAATAGGGATGATAGACTACTCATATCACCAAGGAATTCCTTCTTTTTTGGGAACCCATTCGGAAAGAACTCCAAAGTTAAGCGTGCTCAGCTTGGAGTAATTTTAGGATGGGTGACCATCCGAGAAGTTATTTCCGGGTGCGCACGAGTGAGGACAAAGTGCGCAGGAAAGACTAGTGTTGATCTGTGGGGCCAGTCTAGATCCCGCCAGGAGTAACGACCACCGGCGGGTGTGTCCGGGGCGTTATAGCATTAGCAGTAGTGCGCTAGTGCGGTTTATATTTGAGATCAGGGAGCTGGTGGGTGGTTCGTTGTCCGACACATTCGCGTCCATCCACCTTCCTGTAATTAAAGCACGCACAACATTTACGGCGACTGGGATTGGTTTGTTTTCCGGGCGCACCGACCAACACGGACTAGCGGACCTTGTCGCCCTTTTTTGAGCACGACTTCGACAACTACGTGCGTGACGCGGAAAATATCTAGTGCTACCAAGGCTTAGGTGCTACCATGATACGGGCTTCTGGGCCGTCAGATTCTAAGATCGAATGGCTCCCGGTAACTTTGCAACATTTGCAAAAATGCCTAGGAGCCCGTATCACGGTACCACCTGAGCCTTCGTAGCAGCAGATACTCTCTCGTGTGTGACATGCATGCATGCAAATCTTGTGTGGCAAAAAAAACGTGCGAGGCAGAGCGGTAGGCTGTCAGCCTGCATGTTGTGGCCATGTCATCTACACGCAACCTAAAGGCCTGGGTGTACGTAGTACTAGTAGTTAAATATGCATTGTGTGGCACGAAAGTTCCTTGGAGCTCGTGCTGCAGCTAGTGTACTCCACAGCCCACTTCTCCTCCTTCCTCTTCCACCGCCCGGGCACGTCCGCGGGCAGTGACCGGTCAACCCTAAGATAGTACTCCCTCCGTTTTTATTTACTCCGCATATTAGCTTTGACTGAAGTCAAACTTTGTAAAGTTTGACCAAGTTTGTAGAAAACAATATGAACATTTACAGTGACAAATTTATATGATGTGAAAATATATGCAATGATGAATCCAATGATATTGATTTGACGGTGGAATTTGTCCATGTTATAAGTAAACTAAGGTGATTGACAATCATACGGGGAAGGTTGGACGAAAGGTGTGGTATGAACAAATACTCCACCTAGAGCATGCGTGTGTGTGTCTGGTCGAGATAATTGCACATTTAGTCCTTGTACTTGCAGGAGATGTCTAACATGGTCCTCATAGTCAGAAAGTGCTTCAATACAGTCCTCATACATGCAAATACGGTGTGTATACGGTCCCTGAGGTTGCAACAGCGGTCCTGGCTATACGCCTTGTGTATGTAGCTCGTATGCCGCCACTGCCATGTCAGCATCAATCCCACGAGTCGTGCGGGCTGAGTCAAACCGCTGGTCCACGTCTGTATGAGACCCACGTGACGGTGGCTGCGAGAAATAAGTGAGAATTAAAAAAAAAATGTGTAGACGGGGTTTCGAACCCGCAACCTCTGCTACATGCAGCGCGAGGCGAACAACCAGGCCAAGTGCAATTATTTGTTATTGAGATGCATATTTCTTAATTAGGTTAGCTTGGTTAGTAGATATCCTAGTTGGGCCAAAGTAGAGCTCATCGTAACATGCATGCTGATTTAGTCCAGTTTGCACATGCGCATACGTTCCTAGACGTTTGCGTTTGCAGTAGTTGTTTTCCGAGTACTAGCCAAGTTTGAGTCTCATTCTTGTTGCTTGTGCTATTTCTATCTGTACGATCGCCATATTCGAATAATTGATATTGTTGTAATGATTCTTAGTGTTGATGTAGCACGTGTTATGTGGTCATGAACATACATGCATGCACGCATGCATGTGCGTCTAAGCAGTTAGCATGTACTCTACAAATAAACCAGAGCTTGTTACCCCGTCGCCTAAAAAAAAGAGCATGTTACCACGAAAAATAAATAACCAGCACATCTTTACCGTACAAGTACAAGGACTAACCATGCAATTATCTCGTGTCTGGTCGTATAGAGACTGTGTGAAAGAGAGAAGATAGAGAGAGAGAGAGTGTGTTTGTGTGTGTGTGTGTGTGAAATGGAGTCTTCGGTAGGGATGGTAATAACAAGCGCACACGGTTGATGGAATAAGCCGTGTGCTGACATCGCCGATTGCGGTGCACACACCACGTACGCATCTGAGAACTCTTGCCCACGTTAATTACACCATCCGGGAATCGTGCCGCACTTCAAAAACGGAACCGTCAAATAATTTTGAGCTTGTTTCCCGTCACATTCCAAATTACCACGCCATATGTAATTGCAAACCTGTTCACACCGATCAAAACCTAAATGTTTTCCCACTTAGCAGCTTATTATTAGGTTATAAATACTACCTACTCAAAAATGACTGCACGTTCCTCCTCAATTCCTCATCAACAAACAAACAAGTCTTCGTCCTTCCTTGCATCTGCCATGGCCCGTGGGACAAATGACCATGGAGCGGCGAGCGAAGCAGCAGAGATGTCCCGCCTCGCCGCGATAGCAGCCGAGAGGTCCCACCATGCTGCCAAAGTAGCACAGAGGTCCCGCCACGCCGTCGAAGCAGCAGAGTGGTCCGGCCGCGCTGCGGACGCGGCACAGATGTCCCGCCGCGCCGCGGAAGTAGAAGAGAGGTCCTGCCGTCTTGCGGCGCCCTGGATGGATCTATCGCCGGCACTCGAGGGCTCTCACAAGCGCATGCGCGCTATGCTCAATAAGCTGATGGATGACATCTCCCGCTGGGCGAAGCTATAGGAGGAGAGCTATGCCTCGTTGGATAAGGCGATCGGCATCATCCGCGGACTAAGGGGTGACAAGGTGAGGCTCCGCACCGAGCGCGACCTCCTGAGGGTGAAGATCGCCGGCAGGGCGAAGCCGCATGAGGAGACAACTGCCGTGTTGAAGAAGACGGCCGTCATGGTTAGGAAACTTATAGACGAGAATGCTAAGCTCCACATCAAGCGTGAAATTAATGCTTGTGGAGGAATCCATAGATGCTTGCAAGTGATGTATGGATGACGTGAAAGAGATCAAGGTGGACGAAATGATGAAGATGGTGGAGTAGATCGAGGTGAAGTAGAGAGCAGCGACCCAGATCATTGTCTGCGTCTTCCTTCTTTTGCCCTTGCGTCTTTCGGGCGTTGCAGCATGTGGCATCTTTAATTATCTTCCTGAATATGTCAGACAATTATTATTATCCATTGCCATTGTCGTCATATATATCAGTCTTGCTAAGTCTCAGTGGATGCTATGTCCGTGAGATCTTACATCAAGATCCATGCAAAATTTTCTTTTTAGATTTTCTTTTCTCTCTCTTAAATCTCAGTCGACTGAGGCCTAGCCACGCCATTAAAACAGGGGCTCGGGCGCCATTAATGGAGAAGTTGGGAGCGAGGTGGGCGGCGGATGGAGGTCAAAGGGCTCGCCTCCCGGTGAGCCTGCGCAGCGGTCTGCTCCGAACCTCCCGTCTACTCAAATAGCTACTCCCTCTGTCCAGGTGCATAGAGCGTCTAAGAGAATTCAAGATTTCGAAAAGTATAAATCACGTTGAATTAAATCAGACTTGTTTCACTCTACATGCCTCGTTCGACCCACTCTCCATGCCCAGCCTTTTAAATCCCATAGTAAATAATTTTGGTTACATGCCTCGATACACGTCTCCCTCTGGTCCCTAGGTTGTGCATGCACCTTGTACTGCATGCTGATTTGCTACCCAGCACCTAAATTTATGAAGGGTGGGCGTGAGAAGGGGGGGGTAACTGCATGCGAAGGATTAGTAATTAATCAACTCAATTGACAAAAAAATTCAGCGCGGATTACGTTAGTTATCACGGCCAATCTTCACACGCCTAAATCGCAGTGCAGCGCCTGAGGTGCCCTACGCACCTGGGCGGAGGGAGTACCCCGCACGGCTCCTCCTAGCCAATAAAAATTGGGATGCGTGGTGACACGTAAATGGTTAGTACAACGCCCATGGTTTGAATAACACTTGTGTTTCTAATTGTAACGTGGCAGCTCTTTGTTCCAAAATGACTTTGTTGGTTGTTAATCTGTGCGCCTTCAAAAAATCGGACAAAAATTTTACGACGGCATGTTGGTGCCATGTCAAGGCAACATGCCAAGTTTCATGATTTTCAGGCAAGTTTTGGATTTACAGGAATTTAAAAACCAAGTTTGTCAATGTTTTCGGCCGAGCCACGACGCCCAGATGTTTGAAATTCATTCCCATTTATTGTATGGGACCTAAACATTCACCTAAGGACACATATATGATTTTCAACCCATTTTGGTGCACTGGAGCATGTGCATGTAGGTCAAATTTGAATTATGCACATTGCATAGGAAACTCAATAAATGTATAAAAAAGGCCAAACAAACCTGGAATAATTCCAAATTTTAGCACGACACTCCTATTGGTCTTTGTTGCCTCTGTAAAAAAAGATCAAGGCAGGAAGAGGCAGCGTATATTGTTTCGCCCACAAAGGTGACACATCCCCTATCGGAACCATGAGCCTTCTTGAGAGAAGCTCCATTTGGTAAGAAGCTTATACCAAAACTCATCCCAAATCGAACAAAAATTTTACCACAGCATGTTGGTGCCATGTCAAGACACCATGCCAAGTTCCGTGATTTTTCGGCAATTTTTGGATTTACAGGAATTTAAAAACCAAGTTTCTCAATGTTTTTGGCCGAGCCACGACGCCCAGATGTTTGAAATTCATTCCCATTTCTTGTATGGGACCTAAACATTCACCCAAGGACACATATACGATTTTTCAACCCATTTTGGTGCACTAGAACATGTGCATGTAGTTCAAATTTGAATTATGCACATTAAATACCTAGAAACTCAAGTAATGTATAAAAAAGGCCAAACGAACCCGGAATAATTCCAAATTTTTGCACGTCACTCCTATTGGTCTTTGTTGCCTCTATAAAAAAAATCAAGGCAGGAAGTGGCAGCGTATGGGGCCCTCTGACCCGCTCCTCCCGCGACGCTCCCGAGGGCGTCCAGGGAGGCCAACCCTAGCGCCGCCACCGGGCCCCCCTCCTCCTCTCCCTCCTCCCTCGCCGCCGCCAGGGGGCGCAAGCAAGCGAAGCCCGGTCGTCGCCGGCGGCGGCGGGGCGCTCTCGTCTCCTCGCGCGGGGGTTGCAGCGCGGGCCGGATGCCTCGGGCCAGGATGCTGCGTTCGGTGTTGGGCGCGGCAGCACGGCGGCGCTCCGGAGTGGGCCGGCGATGGTGGTGTGGCGGCGGTGTGACGGGCGGCACGGAGGTGGTGCGGGCGGGAGGTGGTGGTGGCGGCGGTTGCTTTTGCGGCGGCGCGCCCAGATCCGCCTTTTGGCGCCGTGGGTTGCGGGCGACCTGGGTCGCGGGCGGCCTCCCTGGCCATGGCTCGTTGGCAGGGGGCGGCGCGGCAGCGGGTGGATGCGTGCGCCTCTGCCCGGTAGGGCCCTTGCGGCTGGTCGGAGACGCACGGCGCGGGGGGCCCTCCTGGTGGCCATCCTTGGCACCGGTGGCGAGGGCTCTGCCCCCTCTTCTTCGGTGACGGGCAGCTGCTGGTGGTCTCGCGCTGGTCCGACCCAGCGGACAGGTCGGGGCGAAACATGTGGTTTCCGGGGTGGGGAGGCTGGTTGGAGGGACGGGAGCTCCGCGGTCGAGCTGCCCGTCGCCGGCATAGGCGGTTGTCGCCGGTCGTGGCCGTGGGCCGCTCCGCCTCCTCCCCCCTTTCCCCGGCCTGGTTATTCTGCTCACGGTTCCGGCGTCGCTCGAGGCGGGGTGGTTTGCCGGCAGTCCCGACGATGGTTGGGGTGCAAATCGGTTCAAAGTTGCGGCCTTTGGTGGTTCACGGGGCGGTCTGGGTGCAGGACGGCGGCCCTGGCGGTGGGAGGCGCGTTGGTCATGGGCGGACCACGCGGCTCGGGTGCGGGTGGGCAACCATGGTCGCTTGGGCGGCATGGCTGCTGGTGGTTGGCAGAGCGGGGATGCAACGGAGGGGTAGGAGCACCGGGGTACACCACCTGCCGAGTCCCTGTAATGGCCGACGGAGGCGGCGTCCGTGGACGTTGTTCCCCTCCTTGCAGGCTCCGTCGTGGTGCTCCCACTCCTTTCGTGTTTCTCCAGGTGAAAACCTGATCTTCGATCAGACGGTGGCGGCTACCCACGGTCGTTTCCTTCCTGAAGGCATCATCTTGGAGTCCCCGCTCCGGTCGTGTCCGTCTCACCGCTCCTTGGTGGATTGCTCATCTTGGTGGTGGTCTCCGTCGGTCCAAGCGGTTCTTCGCTCATCCTTAGGTTGCTTGGTCGTTGTTGGGGTGGTGTTTCGGTGCCCGGCACCCTTGTATCTAGCCTTGGGTGTGTGTGTTGTGTGCAGTGGTGGAGTGCGTTTGTATCTCTTGCTCGGATGTTGGTGATGGTTGCTTTATATATAAAGCGGGGGGAAACCCTTTTTCGTCAGAGGCAGCGTATGTCGTTTTGCCCACAAAGGTGACACATCCCCTGTCAGAACCATGAGCCTTCTTGAGAGAAGCTCTGGTTTGTAAGAAGCTTATACCAAAACTTGTCCCAAATCGAACAAAAAAATTCCCACAGCATGTTGGTGCCATGTCAAGACACCATGCCAAGTTCTGTGATTTTTAGACAATTTTTGGATCTACTGGAATTTAAAAACCAAGTTTCTCAATGATTTCGGCCAAGCCACAATGCCCAGATGTTTGAAATTCACTCCCATTTCTTGTATGTGACCTAAACATTCACCCAAGGACACATATATGATTTTTCAACCCATTTTGGTGCACTGGAGCATGTGCCTGTAGTTCAAATATGAATTATGCATATTAAATGCCGAGAAAACTTAATTAATTTATAAAAAATGCCAAACGAACCCGGAATAATTCAAAATTTTAGCACGACACTCCTATAGTTGAATGTTCACTGCAGATAAATGTTTTAGCAATTCAAACAGCAACCTTTCCTGCCATAACCCCATTTTGTCTTTCAAATCAAAATGAAAAAATCAGGTACACCACAAACAATTTGTTAGTAAGAATCGTGTGCGATGCAGTATAAAATATCTTGGGGCTCCCTCGTGTATGGCTTACGCTGGAAGGTTCGTCGTCTACAGTCCACCGGCCGCGTGTCAACCACACTTGTGCATCAGTTTTTCGCTGCACCATTCGTAAATTTTCGGCAACCGTGGAAATATCAAGGTCCCCGCCCCCACCAAAACTCATAAAGGTGACACATTCCCTATCGGAACCATGAGCCTTCTTGAGAGAAGCTCCGGTTTGTAAGAAGCTTATACCAAAACTTGTTCCAAATCGAACAAAATTTTGACCACAGCATGTTGGTGCCATGTCAAGACACCATGCCAAGTTCCGTTATTTTTAGGCAATTTTTGGATTTACAGGAATTTAAAAACCAAGTTTCTCAATGTTTTCGGCCGAGCCACAACACCCATATGTTTGAAATTCATTCCCATTTCTTGTATGGGACCTAAACATTCACCCAAGGACACATATACGATTTTTCAACCCATTTTGGTGCACTGGAGCATGTGCATGTAGTTCAAATTTGTATTATGCACATTAAATGCTTAGAAACTCAATTAATGTATAAAAAGGCCAAACGAACCCGGAATAATTCCAAATTTTAGCACGACACTCCTATTGGTCTATGTTGCCTATGTAAAAAAATCAAGGCAGGAAGAGGTAGCGTATGTCGTTTCGCCCACAAAGGTGACACGTTCCCTATCGGAACCATGAGCCTTCTTGAGAGAAGCTCTGATTTGTAAGAAGCTTATACCAAAACTTGTCCCAAATCAAACAAAAAATTTACCACAGCATGTTGGTGCAATCTCAAGACACCATGCCAAGTTCCGTGATGTTTAGGCAATTTTTGGATTTACATGAATTTTAAAACCAATTTTCTCAATGTTTCGGCCGAGCCACGAGGCCCAGATGTTTGAAATTCACTCCCATTTCTTGTATGGGACCTAAACATTCAGCTAAGGACACATATACGATTTTTCAACCCATTTTGGTGCACTGGAGCATGTGCATGTAGTTCGAATTTGAATTATACACATTAAATGCCTAGAAAACTCAATTAAATGTATAAAAAAGGCCAAACGAACCCGGAATAATTCCAAATTTTAGCACGACACTCCTATAGTTGCATGTTCACTGCAGATAAATGTTCTAGCAATTCAAACACCTACCTTTCCTGTGGTAACCCCATTTTGTCTTTCAAATCAAAATGAAAAAATCAAGTACACCACAAACACTTCATTAGCAAGAATCGGGTGCGATGCAGTATAAAATATCTTCGATACTGCCCAAAAAATAAAGAATACAAAATGGATTCGAATTTAGTTGGCACTGTAAACGTGAAACTTACTTTCTCCTAAAATTTGAACGAAGCGGCAAAACACCCAGTCCCTCCTCGGCCGTAACCGCCCGAAAAGAAATTTTGGGAGATGGAAATTTTCCATTACTGCCTATCCCTGACACGCAAAGCCTATCGGCTCGATTTCTATAGGCCTCGATAGGGGTAGCTTTGTAATTTCAGTCAAACATGACATAACCGCCTCTCACTCCGATTCATACACGGTGGGCGCCAAAACACAATCTCTCCACGGCAGAAATCGCCTCTCACCCTGATTCATACACGGTGGGCGCCAACCGTGGGCGCCAAAACAAACTCTCCTCGGCCGAAATCGCTCTCGGCAAATATTCGGGGTATGCGAGATTACCGTCCTATCCCCAACCGACCAATATTGCTTTGATGTGTAAATTTTAAATGGGGGCTAAGTTTGTAACTTTCCCCGCATTTGAGACAAGCGCGTCCCAAAGATACAGTTCCCCCTACCTCTCTCCCTCCATTTCCCCATTTGTACTCCGTAGGCGCCAAAACACCCTCTCCACCCCAGCCTCCTCCGTCTGCCACCCCATCCACCGCCGTCCTCCTCCACCATGCCGGAGCTGATACCCCGACGCCGTCGTCCATTACAAGAGATCGACGTCTCTTATAATCCACGGCTCTGGACCAGGATCCTTGCATCACGTCCTCTCGCTTCATCCGTGCCGTCGTCCACATTGCCGGGCCGCTCCTAAGACCGTCTCGTCCACCGCGCCAGGACATATCCCCCGCCACCACCGTCTGCCCTCCCAGATCTGCTTCCACGCCGCCGACAGCCATCGCTACCACGGCACCCTCAACGTCTCAGCAGATGCTTACACGGCACCGCACCAGAGGCAGTACTCTTTCGTATCTGCTCAAGTTATTTATCTCAGAAAGAAAATAGATCGCCACTGCTTTACTGTGATTTCTTGTCCATCTCTTAGAATCTTACTTGTTAGTTGAAAGGAAACATTGGTTGCGAAGTAGCCTTTGTATGGTTTGCACCTTCAGATCCGCCATGGCACGCTCAACACTATGCTCGCAATGCTTATGGTTTTCCCCTTTTATATTCCACATTAGCTAAATGATAGTCGACTGAATTTCAAATTGGGGTCAGTCGATTTTTGAGAGTTCGCCAGAGTTCGCCGTAGGGAAGGAAGGATAAGGAAGGGGCTCACCGGGGGGGCTACCCCATTATCTATATTAGGGTTTCGGGTGGGCGCAGTGGTGGGGCGGTTCAGGGGAGGGCGGGGCGGCGAGCCGGTCGCGGGAGCGTCGCCGGCCACGGGGGGCGGGGGCCGATGGTTCGGGCGGCAGCCTATGCGGAGGTCTGTTGGGGAAGAAGAAGAGGTGAGGAAGAAGAAGGGTTAGGAGACATAGGATCTTCATCCAACAGCCTGAAATGGTCGACTGGCCCAAATGATGAAAGTCAGGCGACTTGCATGTAGCCATTCCCTTTATATTCAGTACCATCATCCTAGGTGCTTCGTGGCGTGCTAGCACTGCTCCTCGACCCATCAAGCTAAACAACATGCCACTCATAATTCCAAACTTAGTTGTTCAAATACGAATCTGATATGATGCTGATATTACTAAAACAGAGACTGTTTAATTGGTCAGCTAATGTTCCTTCTTTTGTTCGATAAGCACGTGCGCCACATATAGAGAGACATCAGGGAGTTGCATTCTTTATGCGCTCTGGTTCATCATGGGTGGGCAATGAACATTTTATTATCCAAAATCTGCTTGCTCTTCTTTAACATGTTCCTCTTCTGTTCTTCTTTAATAAGTATAGTAGCACAGTATGTTCCTCGTAGTGAAGAGGAGCCGAGACATTTGCAGTATACAGGTCTATTCGGTCGCTTGTGATGGATGCTTTCAACTCTTCATGTTGGTTTGCCATAATATCCAGGAAATGCTGGGAGCTGTGTCGCCTTTGAGAGTTAGACTGATAGTAACAGTACTGTGCCTTCAGTTGAAGAGTGCTGGTATCTGAAGCATTTCTAGCCTTGCCGGCAATACTAGCCCATATTTTCCAGCAAGTTCCACTTTCCTGATTTTACTCGTGATGCTTAGGGTTTGCCCATTATATATACACTATGATCTACATAGGTGCTTTGTGTCGTACTAGCAGCAGTCCACCCATGAAGCTAAACAACACAGCAATCATAATTCCAAAGCTTAGTTGTTCAAATACGAATGTGATATGATACTGATATTAGTTAACAGACACACATTTAATTGGTCAGCTAATGCTCTCACTTGAGTTTCCAAATGCATGTGGCCACATGTAGAGAGACACCAGGGAATAGCATTTCTTTTGGCGCTTTGATTCATCATGGGTGGGCAACCAACATTGTATAGAAATAAGCGGAATATCCATAATATGCTTCCTCTTCTATTCTTTAACATGTTCCTCTTCTGTTCTTCTTTAATAAGTACAGTATGTTCCTTGTCAGGAAGGGGATCAGTGACATCTGCAGTCGACAGGTCTATTGGGCTACTTCTCCTAGATGCTTTCAGCACTTCGAGTTGGTCTGCCATAATATTCAGGAAATGCTGGGAGCCGTGTGGCCATTGAGAGACTAGACTAATAGTAACAGTAGTGCGCCTTCAAGTGAATAGAGCTGGCCTGTAGGTGATCGGTAGGGTTTCGATTAGTAGCGGCAATATAACCGCAAGTTTCCAGCCAGTTCCACTTTCCCGATTTATTTATGATGCTTATGGTGTCCCCCTCTTATCTACACTGCGATCTGCCTAGTGCCTTTGTGTCATACTAGAAGCACTCCATCCTTCAAGCTAAACTACATGCCACTCATATTTCCAAAGCATACATTTAATTGGTCAACTAATGTTAGTACGTGAGTTTTGAAATGCATGTGCGCCACATATAGAGACATGAGGGAATACTATTTCTCTGTGCACTCTCGTTATCATGGTTTGGCAATAAACTTTTTATACAGTATATTTTGAAGCCTATCATCTTCCAACTATCCTTAACTCTGCAGCTCCCAATAGGGAGCCTATTTTTTTGTGTAGTTGTGCCAGATTATATTAATGTACGCACCAAATTACAGAACACATGGGCTCTCTCATCAGAATCCAGTGATAGCACACAAGGGTTTACAGGGAGCCCCTATTATATTAGTACTTCCTCTGCATTACACAGATAATCTCACTACTATTTATGTTTTATGCTTCTCAGATAGTGAACATAATCACAATGAATATGAGAATGCGCACATCAGAGGAATATTGCGGAACAGTGCAATCGCTAACAAACCTGGCATCAAGGGATTGAGTTCCATTCTGGATGCAATGAAACCCACACGCTCCCCACCTACAGAATTGTGTTCAGAATATGATCCTAATGACTATTCTGAGCTCAAGGAGTCAAAGGAAGATGGCCTATCCTATTCAGCCAACAAGGTGCCTGGGTTCTAATTTGGCAAGGTTTTATTGCTTGCACATATCTTGCATAAGGTGTCTTGCATTTCTTCTACTTCGTTGCACCGCCATCTGCTTAGTTTACTCATCATATATGTGAAGATGCCATGCCCATCCATTATCAATACCTATTGTTTTTCCATTCAAATGTTGTTCTTGTGTATTAGACATCCAAAAGGAAGAGGGTGATGGCAGAACCTGAAGGAGTAAAAGTGAAGTCCTTGAAAATGGTTGTGGTACAGGAGAAATCAGATAGCACCCCACTTATATTGGCGATAGAATCAGCGCCACAAAACCTAGGATATCGCAACTATGCTGCTCCCTGCTTTGCTCTTGTTAGTACCTGTTGTCCTGTATCCCTGTACTTACATTCATACCTGGTTGATTATGTGACATCAGTGTGCATGATAGCTTGCTTATCCACGGTTCGCTCCAAATTATCAGATCTATATTAATACTTACATTAATGTAGAATAAACCCAATGCTTATGAAGAAGTTTAGCTCTGCATTGTTCTGGTAAGTATCTGTTGTCCTTTATCACTGTACTTTTATTGTCAGCTAGTTGTTCATGTACCATCACTTTGCAGCTTATTTTCCTTGCCCTCGATTTTGTACACATCAGATCTATATTTACTCTTACTAAAATGTTGAATAGAACCAATGCTACTGAAGAAGTTTAGCTCTGCATTGCTCTTGTTAGTACCTTTTTCCTGTATGTTGTACTTACATTTATAGCTAGTTCATTATGTAGCATCACTCTGCATCTTAGCTTAAATAATCTCCATTTGTTCCTATATTATCACATCTATATTTACTCTTAACAAAATGTAGAATAAAGGCAATGCTTATGAAGAAGACTCTTTGGTAAACTTCTTGAATTGCCCCCCCCCCATCAACATGGAAAAGGGCTTTATAGAGCCGGTCTTCATTACTAATGTAAGTTTGTCCTTCTCGAGCCTTCAAACTTTGTTGTGTATATTTGGATAGCTATTTCTAGAACTGTTGTTTATTTTTGTCGTTTGCATCAAATTGCATGTTTAAAGTTTATTACGAAGAAATTCATAAACATAAGTTTGTCCTTCTCAATTTCAGTTTTTAGTTGCACAACCTAGTTCCTTACTCATACCATGTAAATTAAACTAAACATAGAAAGTGATCTTCTTTAGCACTGTATGTATGCTTGTGTTCTTGATCTGTAATCCAGTGGTGTGGTGAAACTACCAACTCCAGCACAATGTCATATCCTGCCATGTCTTAACTATGAACAATGCCATATTATGTTAATGTTATTTAAATCGTCTCTTTATTTACCAATCTGAAATGGGATAAATTGACAGTACACTCACCATTGATGCTTATACGTTCTTTAACACTGCATGTATGCTTGTGTGCTTGATCTGTAATCCAGTGGTGTGGTTAAGCTAGCCACTCCTGCAAAATGCCATTTCCTGCCATGTCTTATTATGTTAATGCTATTTTAAACCGTGTCTCTTTATTTGCCACTAAGAAATGGGATGAATTGACAGCATTGATGCTTATATGTGCAAAACCTGTTATCTCTCTGCTTGTTTCTCTTTCAGGGTTATATCACTGACGCCAGGAAGAACTGTCACAATGATAGTGAGACGAACCCATTGCTTGTCCCTCTAACATATATTGCAGGGAAGAAGGCAACACATCTTGGGGATAGCGATACAACCCTAAAGTCATGTCTTGATGTAGTGTCGAAGTTACTCGATAATAGCAGTGACACAAGCTCGATGAAGTCGCCGCCTGAATCTGTTCGACTTCTTCAGTCTCAAATTCAAGCAGAAAGACATACTTGAGCTCAACTCATACTAGAACTCCAATCTCTATCGAAGATTAACCAGAAGTATAGGACGTCTATTGATGCTATGCAGCTAGAGTTGGAGGATATAAGCGTCAAACAAGCGCAGTCTCATCAGCTTGCTCAACTGCTTGCGCTGCAGCTGCCGTGCAGGCCTAACCTTTCTTAACTCTGTTGAAGAGACGTTGGTTCTGTATATTTTGTCGGCGCGTTTATTTGCACTGGTGGCGTCCTTTGATGCCCAGTGTATGTAATCCGTTGTCTGGTTGCGCTTTATTATTACTGGTGGCGAGCTTTGATGCCTAGTCGATGTAATATCCCATTATTTCTTTATTGTATAGTCTAGGTTTATTCGTAGTCACTATGCTGTAATTATTTACTTTTTTGAGAAGAATTTATTTACTGTACATGCTATCGCCGCTAGGCCATAAGCTTCGATGGAGATCAATGGGCCAAAACGTTATTGGTCCGTCAGTGCTATATATAAAAAAATTAGACTACGCAAACGGGCCGGCCCGCAACTCTATATATGGGTCGAAACATGGGCCCATAATCATCTCGGGCCGTTAGCAGGCCTGAACGTAAACCGGGCCCATGTAGTTTCGGGCCTTTAACAGGCCGAGTAAACCACGTGCCTTAGTTGGGCCAGAAAATATGATGGGCTTTTAACAGGCTGAAAATTAGATCGGGCCTAAATTGTGCCGAACAATTCACGGGCCGACAGCAGGCCTAAATATACCTCGGCCCATGATTGGCCCAATTATTTGACGGGCTGTTCACAGGCCAAAATTTATCCCGGACCGTGGTTGGCCAAATAACATGATGGGCTGTAAGCAGGCTGGGTGCAAAGCGGGCCATAATTAGGCCCAATTATTTCACGGGCCCTTAACAGGACCGATAGTCAGAGTGGGCTTAAATTTATCCACGAAGACCATGGGCCGTTAAAAGGCTGAAAGTCACTTGTACCAGAAATGGGCCCAAATGTTGCACGGGTCGTTAAGAGGCCGAAAGTAAATTGTACCAGAAATGGGCCGAAATGCGGCACGGGCCGTTAAGAGGCCGAAGTCACTTGTACCAGAAATGGGCCCAAATGCCGCACGGGCCGTTAAATGGCCAAAAGTTAAACCGGGCAGAAAACGGCCCAATTGCGAAGGGCCGCTAACAGGCCGAAACTATCATCGGGCTGAACTGGGTCAAACTATTCAACGGGCCTTTAATAGGCCGTAATACAAATCGGGCCTTAGATGGGCCCAAAACACAGTGCACTGTTAACGGGCCATATCTGATATGGGCCGTAATTTGGCCCAAAACATGGCAGGCTCTTAACAGGCCGGTCCACTAGTAACTGACAAAATTTTGTGAGCCTTTGGCTGGGCCAGCCCGTTTAACCTGAATGGGCCACTACTGGGCCATGCCATGTGTCGACGTATCATAGGCGTCTCTCGTCCATGGAATGGATGACATCTATCCCAACGCCGAGCTGACATGTGGTTCTGTTGGCGAATGAGAATTTTACACGTGGAAAATCGCCATTGGTCCTGGCTGATAACGGGTTATCGGATCCAAACCCGCACCCGATAGTTTAACGGCGACCCGTTATGGTGGATGCCACGTGTCGGTCAGCCTTGACGAAAACACTTCCATGACGCATAATTTATCGTCATGGAAGTGGACACTTCCGTGATGATAATTTCATTATTGTCATGGAACACTTCTACGACAGCACATGAATGACTATCTTGATTCTGTCATAAAATTGTCACGGATGTACATGCATGACAGAAAACTTGACCTACTGTGACAAAGACGTATCATCACGGAAGTGTTTTTTTGTAGTGACATCTTCGTCCCTGGCCAACTTTTCGTATTCGGTAGCATGGTCTTTTGCGCTGACTCTGCGGGACATCTGGTTCCCGTCGAGAATTATGCCCTGGATCACGTCGTGACTTTCAGAAGCTTGGAATACACCGTGGATTCCCCCGCTGAGCTCATCCTTTCAGGTTGGGCGCCAGGCCGGATCGAGGGCTTATCAGACATCGGGGGCTCGACCCCGGAACCGATCTCCCTCAAGGACGTCGGGCCAAGCCCCCTGGCCCCACAAGGCCCCGCGGAGGAATCAATTACCCCCGCCTCGGGCGACCTCATCCCAGCATCAAGCCCCAACATTCGTTTGGACCCGACTTCAGATACTACGTCGGGTTTAGAACCGACTCGGGTACCAGATCCGGAAACACCTCCGGCCCCTCACGAGGCTGAGGACGCGTCAAGCGACCCACCAATCGTACTTCAAGTCGGCCCGGCTTATAGCCAGGCCATGAACCTCGAGGAACTATCTCACCTAAATGAGATGCTTGATCGTATCCTGAGCTTATCAATCTCGGACGGTCAGACCTCGGTCTATGACAAGATCAGACTTAAAGCCGACGATCGGGAGATTTATGTCCCACCCACCACCCACCTAGTCACCACGATCGACGATTTAACCGACATGTTAGACTACGAAGAGGCTACCGACATGGATGAAAATGTCGACGGCCCTACAGAAACCACCACGCTGCTGGTCAACACTGGCAAGTGGACGACAACATCCACTTACGATGTATATAAGGTAGATACTCCCAAGAACCCGTCAAGACATCGACGAAGGCGCGGGAGAGGAGCCAACGCAGATCCCAGTGGGCACGATGCCACCGCCACCAACATTGACGCGGCAGCAGATGATGCCGACAACCCGGGAGAGGATTTTCAAAACTCCCCAGGGCGGCCACACAGCCCCGCAGGAATCCCCGAGGACGAGGACCCCGATGACCTCTTCGAAGGGGCTGACGACAATTACTTACCTCAATCTGAGGAGGTCGAGAGCCTTGGCATCGAGGACTTTATAGTCCCCGAGGACCCCTTTGAGAAGGAACGGTTCCAACGGCGCCTTGTGGCCACCGCCCAAAGCATGAAGCGGAAGCAGCAGCAGCGGCAAGCCAATCAGGACGCACTGAATGACAAGTGGGTCGAAATGCTCTCGGCCGAGAAAGATCTCGAAGAATGGCACCACAGCCCACCTAAATCTTACCCGCGCAGGCGTTTGCTGCCTGAGTTTGACAAAGAACTAACCGACGACGTGCCTTTAACATGCGGACGGGCTGATCAACCTGACCGACCCCCTAGAGGGCGCGACAGGCCAGTGCGGGAAAATTTCCACACCCAAACAACGACACACCGTCACGGCAAGGATTTCGTTGATTACTTCGAGCCTTATGACGCACGACGCCAGATAGAGGTGAACCGGGTGCCCCCTCGGTCCATCTACGGATCAAGAGGGCGTGCACCAGCCGGGCTCGACGGCTATGACGCCTGGATGGACAGGAACGGCCGAGCCCGGGACCAAGCTTACACACGGATATCTCCCGATGTCCGACGCGAGACTGCTCGGTTCCGAGGTCCCACTCACTCGATCTGTTTTACAAACAGGGTGATGGAACATCAGTTCCCAGACGGGTTTATGCCCATCAACATCGAGTCATACGATGACACTACTGACCCAGTGGTGTGGATCGAAGATTTCCTTCTCCATATCCACATGGCCAATGGAGACGATCTCCACGCTATCAAATATTTGCTGCTCAAACTAAAGGGGCCGGCGAGGCATTGGCTGAATAGCCTGCCTCCTCATTCCATCGGGAGCTGGGAAGCACTCGAGGAGGCCTTCAAGGCAAACTTTCATGGCACTTATGTCCGACCTCTAGACGCCGACGACCTCAGCCATGTCATTCAGCAACCCGGTGAGTCGGCAAGGAAATTCTGGAATAGGTTCTTAACTAAAAAGAACCAAATCATAGACTGCCCCGACACCGAGGCGATCGTCGCCTTCTGGCACAGCATCCAAGATGAGTGGCTTGCGTGCCAGCTCGGGCAAGATAAGCCGAGGACCATGGCGACCCTCACCTCACTTATGACCCGCTGCGCGGGAGAGGATAGTTGGCTGGTCCACAGTACTCACAATGGTGAGGCAGGCACCTCGGAAGCCCGTGACGCCAATGGTAAGCCCGGGCGCAATAAGAATAAACGCGGGCATAAAAATGGCGGGAGCGATACCGAGGACGCCGCAGTAAATGCAGGGTTCAACGGACCTAGATCCGGGCAGAAAAAAGAAGCCCTTTAAAGGGTTTAAAGATGGACCCAGCCAGGTAGATAAGATCCTCGACAGGCCATGCCAGATCCATGGCACCTCGGACAAACCAGCAAATCACACCAACCGGAACTGATGGGTCTTCAAGCAGGCTGAAAAGTTGGCGACGGAGGGCCAAAATAAAGCCCAACCTCACAGCGAAGACGAGGACAAACCTCGGCGACACAATAATGGAGGCCAGAAACAGTTTCCTCATGAGGTGAAAGACGTGAACATGATTTACGTCACCCACATACCTAAAAAGGAGAGGAAACGAGCACTTCGGGACATTTACGCCCTAGAGCCTATTGCCAGAAGTTCAATCTGTGGTCCGCTTACCCGATCACATTTGACAAACATGATCGTCCAACAAGCATACGATATGGCGGATCGGCTGCTTTGGTCCTGGATCCGATCGTTGACGGATTCCATCTGACGCGCGTCCTCATGGACAGAGGCAGCAGCCTCAATTTAATCTACGCGGATATGATCAGAAAGATGGGCATAGAATCATCTCGGATCAAGCCCAGTACGACCACCTTTAAAGGTGTCATACCGGGTGTCGAAGCTCGCTGCACGGGAACAGTGATGCTGGAGGTAGTCTTCGGATCACCCGAGAACTTTCGGAGCGAAGAGTTAATCTTTGATATCGTCCCCTTTCGGAGTGGATACCACGCGCTGCTCGAACGCACCGCATTTGCTCGCTTTAACGCAGTCCCGCATTACACATACTTAAAGATGAAAATGCCAGGACCTAACATTGTTATTACAGTCAATGGTAACACCGAACGCTCCCTCTGAACGGAGGAGCTGACCGCGGTTTCGCAGCCTTGGTACAGGCAACCGAGGAGGCAGCTTGTGCAACTAAACACATGCCTAGCTCATCAAAGCGCACACGGGCTGCACAGGCCGACCTCGATCAGGCATCCGCTCACCCAAATAGGGCCACGGGCTCCTCGTTCGCCTCCCCTTGGAAGGGCATTACGTCCCTAGGGTGCACAACTTTGCACTAAAAATTCCATGGGCGGCCGAGGAGCTGAAGCAAATAATACGTCGGCGGTGGCAACAGGCCCAAACGGGAGTGGCATGTCCACATGGCTTAAACCATCCAATGGCAATTGCACACCTTTTTAAAGGACTCGATCGATGAAAGCATCAAGCAAACGAACGGCCGAGGTTGCAGACAACCCATACCTACTTCTCTATCAACGAAGACGAGGTGGTCAATAGCACGGAGATGCAGACGTGCGACAGGGAGGGACTCGGGCTAATAAACCCGGCAACATGTCCGCCCTATTTTTACTCCTTTCATTTTTTTTCCATTGTATCTTTTCTGAGTCTCTTTTGTCAAAGCTTGGCATGTACGGCTTGACCACATGAAATAAAGAAAGTGCACGCCTCGAGGTCATTGTGCATTTCCTTATATCCACTGCCTTTGAGCCAAAAGTATACCTTCATGATACAACTATCATTTACATTACCAAGGGCTTCGCTTTTAATCTCATGCACCCACTACAAGCCCAAAGTATCTATTCGGTGTCTCGGATGTTGCGTTATTTGAATCAGTTTCGAACCTTGATTTTGGTCAATAGTTGGATTGCCCGGCTCCTGTGCTTACCCCTTACGTTTCCGATCCATTCGGCTAAGGGTGTAAAGGGAGAACCACTGCGATTGCGCTGCCAGCTCGAATGGCAAAGCGCCTCAGTGGAGAAAGCCAAAAACTGACTGTCTTGGTAAGCGTAAACTGGTCGGCCATCCGATGGCAGCGTCAAGCAATGTATCGTTCAAGATCACCCGTGTTAAACGAAGGGCTTTTTATCAAATCAGCCGAAGTGGTTAGCGGCATAAACCCCGGCTACACAGCCAACCACTTCACATACCGGGGGCTCGTCATCAGCCCTCATAGTCAAGCTCCTACGACTAAGTGAAAGTTATAAAACCACTATAGTCTGATTGCCTTGTTCCCATGTGCATGGACCGCCTTCGGGAACCGAGACGTCGGCTCAGGGTCATGATTGCCTACGAAACACCCTCTGAATACTGTACAAAGGGGTTGAAGCCGACAACTGGTCACTTTCAGTTTAATATGGTCACACAGGAGTCAAAAAATAAAGCACACAATAATATGTCGAAATATAAAGTTGCATTCATTTCAAACAAAAGGAAGTCTTTTACGTTCCACTACACTTCGGCATTCCAAAGTACTATCTAAAAATACATAGTGTCCTTAGGACACTCGGCCTCGGTGATCTGGGCTCCTTCCACATCACCGGGGCCAGGTACTGCTCCACGGTCCGGGTCTTCCCTTCGGGGGGCCCGGCGGCCACGACCGCCGCTTCAACGCGCGGATAGTGCATCCTCACGTGGGCATACGCCCGCTGGGCACCCTCCAGGCATGTGGAATGCTTCCAGCGCGCCACTTCGGAGCCGGCCTCTCGCAACCGGCCAAGGAACCCAAAGAAGCTGGTCGGCAACGCCTCTGTGGGCCAAAGGTTGACGCAGAGGTCTTGAAGCGCTGGCTTCACCATGTGGAGGAGCTCCATCAACTGCTTCATCTGATGATTCAGCAGCTCCGGATGCGAGGGCGTCTGGTATTGTTGCCAGAACACTCTCTCCGTGGCGTGGCCCTCCCGCGCGCTGTAGTAGCGGCCGGCGTTCGCCGCGCTCCTCGGGAGATCCGCGAAGGCCTCTGCGGATCGCCTTAGCTGGGTGAGCTCGATGAACCCCTTGCGGCCGAAAACACAATGAAGTAAAAATGGCTTACCAGCAGCGATCTGCTTCAATTGGTGGAGCACTTCGCGGTCTGCCCGGGCCTGGTTCTGGACCTCGGCATGCGCCAGGCGCAGCTTCTCAAGCTCTGCGCTCGCCCCCTTTTCCTTGTTCTGAAGGGCGTCATGCTCCTGGTACACGCCCTTCAGGTTCTCCTCCACTTCCAGGACCCGTGCCTGGTCCTTGTCCCTGGCCACATTTTCGGTGGCCAGATCCTTCTCGACCTTGGTGGCCGCAGCCTTCTGCTGCTCGGCCTCTTGCCGAGCTTTCGCCAGCTCGACCTTAAGCACCTCAAGCTCTACTGTAGCAGCTGTCATGTAGAAAGTCTTCGAACAAAATCCCACTTTCACAAGCAATTCTAAGCATGGAGGTTATTCATAATACAAATATAAGGAAGCATACCTCGAAGCTCTTGACGAGGCCCTAGAAGACCTCATGCATTCCGGTCTCTGTGGACCGGAAGCCATGCAGCGCCGTGCCAATCAAGGCACGGTGCTCTTCTGCGATGGAGGAGCCCGTCATGGCTACCTCTATCTCCTCGGCCCATCCCGCGGCAGCCTGTCCTGGGGCGGGAGGCGAAGGCGGGGCAACCTCTGAACCCACCACCGAGGTGCTGGGAACGAGGGTCTCCGGCTGTGGCGTTAGCACCGGAGATTGTTCAGGCTGGGCCGATGTCTGGCCCAGCCCTTCCTCAGGGACTGCCTCCCCTTGGCCCTGTGTGGCCGAGGTGTCAACCTCGGCCATGATGACCGGTACCTCGGCCCCCGTTGTGTTGACTGGGAGGGCTGGACCGGATGATGCTTCCCCCAGCCCCTCGAGAGCTGGAGGAGTCCTGGCGGGCTCAGGCGTCCCGCTGTCCGATGGAGGCAGCCCGCTCGAAGTGTTGCCACTGACGCATACCTTGGGTGTGCTAGTAAAATGCCTTTATAAGTCTCATTTGATGAACAGGCTTTCGAAGTCCAAATTTGGCCATAATAAACGTACCTCCGGGGTGCCAGCTTCTCCCTCCCCAGCTCGAGAGGGTCCTTGTCCGACTCGTCGGAGAAGTTGGCCTTCTCCGGCAGGGCAGGATCGGCGGAGGCCTTACGCGACCTCTTCCGGCCTTTCGGCCTCGCTTCCTCCTCGGTGCCCTCGAACGTCGCCCTCTTCCCCTTGAGCGAAGGGTTTCCTTCCCCCGTGTCCTCCTCCACTTCATCCTCATGGGTGGACGAGGCGTGAGTCTCCTCGGACCGGGTGACCAAAGTCTCCCATGCTCGGAGGCCCGCCCTGCCCCTCGGTGGTTTTGACTCCTTGGGGATCACCACGTGCGGCTCCTCGGTTAAGAGGGACGTGAGTTGGGGGGTCCTCTCCCCCTCGGGCAGCGACGTCGGGCACAGCATTCGCTACGCCTTGGAGATCCACTTCTGCAAATACACAATTGACTGGTCAGCCGAAGTCTATGAGGCTCAAGGAAACACTGAGTGTAGAGCTGTGTATTGAAAATTACCTTGGGGGGGTCGTGGGCGGCTTCGAAGCCGAGATCCCTCCCGGTCGGGGGAAACCCGTCCTTGGACGGCTTGAACAGCAGCGCCCACATCCCGGCCGGTGTGGAGCGGATGAAGTGGTGGATTGATACGTCTCCGTCGTATCTACTTTTCCAAACACTTTTGCTCTTGTTTTGGACTCTAATTTGCATGATTTGAATGAAACTAACCCGGACTAACGTTGTTTTCATCAGAACTGCCATGGTGTTGTTTTTGTGCAGAAATCAAAGTTCTTGGATTTGGATGAAACTTTATGGAGAATTTTTATGGAATATATAAAAATTATTGGTGCAAGAATCAACAGAAGAGGGGCCACCTGTTGCCCACAAGGAAGCAGGGCACGACCCCCCTAGGGCACGCCGTGCTACCTTGTGGGGCCCACAGGTGGCCGTCTGGCCTAATTCCAATGCTATAAATTCTCTTTCCCCGAGAAAAAAATAAGAGAAGAAGTTTCATTGCATTTTACGATACGGAGCCGCCGCCACCTCCTGTTCTTCATCGGGAGGGCTGATCTGGGGTCCGTTCGGGGCTCCGGAGAAGGGGATTCGACGCCGTCGTCATCATCAACCATCCTCCGTCACCAATTTCATGATGCTCACCACCGGGCATGAGTAATTCCTTTCTAGGCTTGCTGGATGTGTTGGATGAGATTTATCATGTAATTGAGTCAATTTGTTAGGGCTTTGATCCCTAGTATCCACTATGTTCTGAGATTGATGTTGATATGACTTTGCTATGCTTAATGCTTGTCACTAGGGCCCGAGTGCCATGATTTCAGATCTAAACCTTCTATGTTTTCATGAATATATTTGAGTTCTTGATCCTATCTGCTTGTCATATGCACTTGTTATTGTTCTGATCCGTAGACCCCAAAGTGACAATAGTTGGGATACTCTTCGGGGATGAGTGTAATTTGAGGAGTTCATGTATTCACCATGTGTTAATGCTTTGTTCCGGTTCTCTATTAAAAGGAGGCCTTAATATCCCTTAGTTTCCTTAAGGACCCCGCTGCCACGGGAGGGTAGGACAAAAGATGTCATGCAAGTTCTTATTATAAGCACGTATGACTATATACGGAATACATGCCTACATTACATTGATGAATTGGAGCTATTGTGTATCGCCCTAGGTTGTGACTGTTATATGATGAATATCATCCAACATAATTATCATCACTGATCCAATGCCTACGACTTTCTCATATTGGTTTTATGCTAAGTTACTTTGTAGCTACTTCTGTTACAATCACTACAAAACTGCTACTGTTACTGTTATCGTTACTATTGTTACTATTGCTACTGCTATCAAAACTATCATATTACTGTGCTACTAAATACTTTGCTGCAGATATTTTATCTCCAGGTGTGGTTGAATTACCAACTCAACTGCTATTACTTGCAAATATTCTTTGGCTCCCCTTGTGTCGAATCAATAAATATGGGTTGAATACTCTACCGTCGAAAACTGTTGCGATCCCCTATACTTGTGGGTTATCAAGACCTTTTTCTGGTGCTGTTGCTGGGGAGCATAGCTCTATTTGTTGATTCACTTGGGATTTATATCTGTTGATCACTATGAAGAATCTAAAAGACTCTAAGACTAAGATCGTTCCCTCTAAGACGAGGGGAGGTAAGGAACTGCCATCTTGCTCTGCACTTGATTCACCTTCTATTTTGAGTAAGCTTGCGACACCGCCACCTGTTATGCATTCTGATATGTCGCAAGTTATTGATGATACTACTTCTACTATGAATGATACTATTGATGATGCTAGTACTATGCTTGACAATACTGTGCCACTTGGTGAATTTCTTGATGAACAACTTGCTAAAGCTAAAGAAATTGAGATGCTGAAAATGTTGAAACTCTTGAAAACTATGAATCACCTATTATGCCTAGCTCTCCTGCTACAGTTGAATCACCTGATGAACATGTCTATGATAGGGAGACGGCTAGAGCCATTCTTGCTTGTAAGGATAGAGATGAAGTTAGAAAATTGCTTGCTGAAATGAAAGAAAAATCTATGAGGGAGAGAATGAAATATGATCCTAAGTTTGCTACCTCTCCCATATTTGTTACCGATAAGGATTATGAATTCTCTGTCGATCCTGAGTTAATTACTTTGGTTGAATCTGATCCTTTTTATGGTTATGAAACTGAAACTATTGTACCACATCTTACTAAGTTGAATGATATTGCCACCCTATTTGCTCATGAGGAAAAAATCCGCTATTACTATATTCTTAAGTTGTTTCCTTTCTCATTAAAAGGTGATGCTAAGAAATGGTTTAATACTCTTGCTCCTGGTTGTGTGCGTAGTCCCCAGGATATGATATATTACTTCTCTGAAAAATATTTTCCTGCTCATAAGAAACAAGCTGCCTTATAGGAAATATTTAACTTTGTGCAAATTCAAGAAGAGAATCTCCCTCAAGCTTGGGGGAGGCTTCTCCAACTACTTAATGCTTTGCCTAATCATCCTCTTAAGAAGAATGAAATACTTGATATCTTTTATAATGGACTAACTGATGCTTCTAGGGACTACCTAGATAGTTGTTCTGGCTGTGTTTTCAGGGAATGAACTATTGGACAAGCTGAAGAACTATTGAATAATATATTGAAGAATGATAATGAGTGGACACTTCTTGAACCACCACCTAAGCCAACTCCGAAGAAGAGAGGTATTCTATTCCTCAGTCTAGAAGATATGCAGGAAGCTAAGAAATCCATGAAGGAAAAAGGAATTAAAGCTGAAGATGTTAAGAATTTACCACCTATTGAAGAAATACATGGGCTCGACATCCCGACACAGGTAGTGGAGGTAAATTCTCTCACTAGATTTGATGAAGGTGATATTCCGTATAATAAATCTGCTAGCCAATGCCTGTACGAATTTGATAATTACATCATTAAACAGGAACACTTTAATTTGTATGTTAGCAATCAACTAAAGCGGAATGCCATCATGATTGAACGCTTGAGTGACTTGATGTTTAGAACTGTTAATGATGTTAAATGCTTGAGTAAACATGCTTCTATGGTTCAGACTCAGTTAGAACAAATTGCTAAGTCACAAAATGATTTGCTTGATGAGATGAATAAGAAAAAGAATGATCATGCTGTTAGAGTTGTTACTAGAGGAGGGAGAATGACCCAGGAACCCTTGTATCCTGAAGGTCATTGATACGTCTCCAACGTATCAATAATTTATGAAGTATTCATGCCATGTTTATTATAGTTTTGTATGATTTTGGTGCACTTTTATATGGATTTTATATGATTTTTTTGGACTAACATATTGACCTAGTGCCCAGTGCCAGTTGCTGTTTTCTGCTTATTCTTGGTTTTCCAGAAAATCCATATCAAATGAAGTCCAAATGCAGCGAAACTTTTTGACGATTTTTTCTGGAAGGAAACGGACCCAGGAAGCTTCGGGGAAGTAGCAGAAGAGCCACAGGGGCCCCACGAGCCACCTGGGCGCGCCTGCCCCCCCCCCCCAAGCGCGCCCTGGTGCCTCATGGGCCCCCTGTGGCACCTCTTTGCGTGATTCCAACGCTGAAAATCATATATATTCAGAAACCCCTGAAAGTTAACCTAGATGAGTTTTTACGCCGCCGCAAACCTCTGTACCTCCATGATCTAATCTACAGCCCTTTTCCGGCACCCTGCCGGAGGGGGCATCACCGGAGGCCATCTTCATCATCCCAGCGGTCTCCATGACGAGGAGGGAGTAGTGCACCCTCGGGGCTAAGGGTTTGTACCAGTAGCTATGTGTTTGATCTCTCTCTCTCTCTCGTGTTCTTGATTTGGCACGATCTTGATGTATCGCGAGCTTTGTTAATATAGTTGGATCATATGGTGTTTCTTCCCTCTCTATCCTTGTTGTGATGAATCGAATCTTTTCCCTTTGAGGTTTCGTTGTTGTCGGATTGAATATTTTAGATTTGAGAACACTTGATGTATGTCTTGCATATGAATACCCGTGGTGACAATGGGGTATTATATTGATTCACTTGATATATGTTTTGGCACACAACTCGTGGATTCCCGTGGTGACATTGGGGTAATCTATGCATAGGGGTTGATGCATGTTTTCATTATCTTTTCTCCGATAGAAACTTTGGGGTTCTCCTTGGAATGCTTTGTGTGGATTGAATATTATGATTATGAAGTTGTTTGATGCATATCGTATGATCAACTCATGGATACTTGTGGTGACATTGGAGTATCTAGGTGACATTAGAGTTGGTTGATGTGTATGATATGGTGTTATTTTAGTACGAACTCTAGGGCTGTTTGTGACACTTATAGGAATAGCTCAATAGATCGATCGGAAAGGATAACTTTGAGGTGGTTTCGTACCCTACAAACAATTTCTATCTTATGTTCTCTGCTAATAGGAACTTGGGAGTGATTCTTTATCGCACGTTGAGGGATGATTATATGATCCAATTATATTAGCATTGTTGAGAGATTGCACTAGCAAAAGTATGAACCCTAGGCCTTGTTTCTAAGCATTGCAATACTGTTTATGCTCACTTTTGTTACTTGCTACCTTGCTGTTTTTTATTGTTCGCACTACAAAAACCTATATCTACTATCCATACCACACTTGTATCACCATCTCTTCGCCGAACTAGTGCACCTATACAATTTACCATTGTATTGGGTGTGTTGGGGACACAAGAGACTCTTTGTTATTTGGTTGCAGGGTTGTTTGAGAGAGACCATCTTCATCCTATGCCTCCCACGGATTGATAAACCTTCGGTCATCCACTTGAGGGAAAATTGCTACTGTCCTACAAACCTCTGCGCTTGGAGGCCCAACACGAGTCTACAAGAACAAGGTGTGTAGTAGACATCAGTCATCCTAAAAGAATTGAACAAGACTCTCAAAGAATTAATAATGATGCACCTAGTCAACCTAAGAAGAAAAAGAAAAAGAAAAATGATAGGACTTTGCATGCTCCTAGTGAACCTGAGATAGAAAAACCTCCTGAGAGTCATAATGATGCTTCTATTTCTGATACTGAGACACAATCTGGTAATGAACATACACCTAGTGATAATGATAATGACAATGATAATGATAATGAAGATGTTCATGTTGATGCTCAACCAGATAATGATGTAGAAATAGAACCTGCTGTTGATCTTGATAACCCACCTCCTAAGAATAAAAGATATGATAAAAGAGACTTTGTTGCTAGAAAATATGGAAAGGAGAGAGAACCAGGGGTTCAAAAACCTATGCCTTTTCCTACTAAACCATCTAAAAACAAGGATGATGAAGATTTTGAGCGCTTCGTTGAGATGCTTAGACCTGTCTTTTTGCGCACTCGCTTGATTGATATGTTGAAAATGTCTCCCTATGCTAAATATATGAAAGATATTGTCACAAATAAAAGAAAGATACCTGAAGCTAAAATTTCCACCATGCTTGCTAATTATTCTTTTAAGGGTCGAGTACCTAAAAAGTTAGGAGATCCGGGAATACCTACTATACCATGCTCCATTAAAAGAAGTTATGTCAAAACTGCTTTATGTGATTTGGGAGCCGGTGTTAGTGTTATGCTTTTCTCATTATATAGAAGACTTGATTTGAATAAACTCACACCTACTAAAATATCTTTGTAAATGGCTGATAAATCCACTGCTATACCAACTGGAATTTGCGAGGATGTTCCCGTTGTTGTTGCAAATGTTACTATCTTGACAGACTTTGTTATACTTGATATGCCCGAGGACGACAACATGTCCATTATCCTTGGAAGACCCTTTTTGAATACTACAGGGTCTGTTATTGATCGCAACAAAAGCAAGGTCACTTTTCATGTCAATGGTAATGAGGATACGGTTTATTTCCCAAAGAAACAAACTTCAGTGAATGGTATCAATCGTATTGAAAAAGTTTCAACTATCACTATTGGGGGATTCAAATTTCCTCTTCCTACTATCAAAAAGAAATATGAGATTCTTATTGTTGGGGAGATGCATATCCCCATTGAGGTAACTTAGTGTTATACGAAAATTCTTCGGTTTCATGTCATTCTGAAATAGTTTGTTAATAAGACTTGATCAACCTTATTAATGGATTCTTTTTGAAGGGCATGTGGTCGATGAATTTAGTAGGCACAACTTTTTGTAATCATAGTTTGCTCTCTGTTATCTTTAGTTTAAATAAAATAAAATGCCATGATTATCCTGTTTTCTGAATTATTCATGCAATAAAAAATGGCCCAAAAATAAAAGTGCTCAGAATGCAATAAAATTTTAACATTATTTTCTCTGGAATATATAAGAATTTTTAGCACTAAGAACAACCCAGGGGGTTGTGACGCCCCCGACTTAATCATGCACTAATCATACACGCAAATGCACACGATCAAGCCTAAGGACTCACTTGAAGATATCACAACACAACTCTAAACACAAATAAAATAATACAAGCTTTATATTACAAGCCAGGGGCCTCGAGGGCTCGAATACATAAGCTCGATGTCATACAAGCATCAGCGGAAGCATCATGTATCTGAGTACAGACACAAAGTTAAACAGAAAGGCCTTTAAGAAGGCGGGGCAAAATAAAACACTGATCGAAAGGCGCAGGCCTACTGCCTGGGTGCCTCCTATCTACTCCTGGTCGTCGGAGGGCTCCTCGTAGTAGTAGTATCCGGAGGGGTAGTAGTGGTAGTAGTCGTCGTCGACTGCTGGGGCAGCTAGCTCCGGGGCTCCGTCATCTGGTCGCATCAATTGTGTATGGGGAAAAAGGGAAGCAAAGCATCCGTGAGTACTCATCCAAAGTACTCAGCAAGACTGACATCAGATCTATTCTAAATATGCAACATTATCAAAGGAAGGCTGTATATGTAGACTGATTTGCAGAAATGCTAGAATAGAAGGGAAAAGCCTAGCCTATCGAAGACTAGCATCTTCAGGGTCTTGCAGCATAAGAAGAGAGCAGTTTAATACATAATTATAATAGTAACAACAAGTAGTAACAACGCCCAGAGATCCTTCATCGACTCCCTGCGAGAAAGCGATCCCGGAGCCAATATATTTAACCCATTTCTAGTTGTAGAAGATCGGGATATTCTCCAAGCGTCCTGTTACCGTGGACACGGCTATTCGAATAGATAGACTTCCCTGCAGGGGTGCACCAACTTACCCAACACGTTCGATGACTCTGGCCGGACACACTTGCTCAGTCGATGCCCAGCCTCGGACTATCGACACGTCGTAGCCCTACCTAGGCTCAACAGAGAGGCCAGCACGCCGGTCTACATCCTCAGCACTCGGGGGTCTTGGGCCCATCGCCCTTTGCACTCCTGCGCGTTGCGTACGCAGCCGGCGAGCAGTCCTAGCCCCCTTAATACAAGCGCAGGCTTTACCAGACCAACCCGGCGCGCGCCGCTCAACTGCTGACGTCTGAAGAGCTTCGGCTGATACATACGACGCCGAGTACCCATATTATTCCCACGTGCTGGTTAGCGCGATAAGGCCAGAGGCCTACTCAGATTACATATCCTAACCCTTAGTGCATTAGGAGCGCGCGATAACGATCGGTTCCTCCACCCTCTGTGGTCCCGTCGCCCCGTCTCGAGGACTTGTGGCAAGGGCCAGGCCCACGGTCCGCCTGCCCGGCCACGCCTCGTAATTAACTCGCGGGTACCATCTCGGTCAACCCGACTTCCCATCTCTCGTGGGTACCCCTCGGGGCCGACCCGTCTTTATCAAGTATCAACAGTAATAATGTGCAAGTAATCGTGTGTCCATAACATCAAGCAGGAATCCGAGGAATCACCCACGTGGAATACCACTCGATGTATCCGTCAAGCTGAATCCGGAGGAATCACCCTCGATGGTATTCACACTTGCGGGGTTACCGACAAAGCTTCAGCGGAGGTGGGAAGAGGAATCACCCTCGGTAACCCACAGCCGACTAGCTATGCTGCAGAGACATTATCGGGAGTGAGATAGGAGGTATCACCCTCGGCACTCGAAGATAGCTCTGCAGAGTCGAGCAACTTAGGGGGAATGTGTGGTGATGAGTTGGTCTCAGCCCGACGATCACATCGATCGGGCACAGGTACTAAAGCGGGGCAACTACAGCAAGGAAGAGGGGCCACAGATGGTTCACTACCATCCAAGCTATACTAAGCATTTTGGATATCTGGTAAAGTATCAAAAACAGTTACAAAGACAGGCTATGCAGCAGAATAGGATAAAGCAACAGCAGTAGCAATTTCTAATGCAAGCAGGAGGGAGAAAGAATAGGTGATATAGGCATGCGTCAAGGGGGGTTGCTTGCCTGGAAGCTCTGCGGCAAAGGATGGGTCGTCGGGGATGTAGTCGGTCTCCTGAGCGGCGTCGGTCTCCTGAGCGGCGTCGGTCTCGGGGGCTATCGGAGAAGAAGAGGGGGAAGAAACAATAAATAAAAAGCAATCAAATGCAACACAGATGCACGGCATGGTAAAATGCAGTGTTAGTGGTGACCTAATATAGTACTACATGTCGCAGACGAAGCGGGAAAATATCTGGGATATTTTCCCGGTGTTTAGGCCGATTTCAGAATACTGAACTGGAGGGGAAGGTTCCATGTTCAGGTAGTTAGGAGTGATGGTCAAGCATTTTGACCACATATTCGGATTCATCTCATTTTTCTGATCAACTTTCATGTAGAAAGTTTTTCGATCCGAGCTACGTTTTATTTTATATTAATTTTCAAAGTTTAATTCAATTTCTGGAATTTCTGAAATTCTACTAAGTCTTAGAATCTATTTATTGACTAGCCAATTTGTGAGGGCTATAACGGGTTATTCATAGCTCTAATGGGGATGATTCCTATAGATGATTTACTCTACTCCAAGAGTACTACCAATCCATGCCATCTGATGGCATGAACAGGTGCACGTAGCTAGTTCAAATACAGCCCCAAACTAGCTTAGTCAGTAATCTGTTTCTCCAGTTTTCTCTGTTAACAGAAGATGCACTTTTGTCATTTTTGTAGCAATTAATCCATGCATCTAATGGACTTGTTCTAGTGAGATGAAATGGAGTTGGTCAAGTGTACAATCTATTCACATCATTTTTATTCATTTTCGAAGTGATTTGCTGTCTGTTTTGTTGAAGCAAAAAGGGCTAGTCAGTAAGCAGCAGCAGTACAAAGCTAGCTACTGCTACAGTACGATTAGCAGTACTGTAGCAGCAGCAGTGCAGCGGCAACAGAGCACGGTCAGCGGCGGTGAAGCTCGTCGTCCGGGCTCCTCCGGCCACCTCCAGACGCGCGGCTTGCACCGGGATGTTCAGCGCGACGAGACGAAGCCAGTGGTGGCTCTCGTTCGTGTCGGGGCGGTTGGAACTGAGCACGACGGCGGCAATGGGGGCCGCCGCGTTCGGGCTCCGACGAAAACGGCGATACAGCGCGCTAGCATCCGAACCAAAGGTGCAGGGGGTTCCTAAGGGGCTCTACGAACACGCCAGAGCAACTAGCAGAAGCAGGGGAGCTCGGGATTGTCGCCATCGTTGCCAATGGCGGAAGGCAGAGCTCGGTTGCGCGGCGAGCTGGGCTAGAGGACGGGTTCTTCACCGGAGAAAGAGAGAGAAGACCAGGGGCTCACATTGCAGGCACACGAAGGCCTCTCGAGTGAGCAGGAGCGCAGAGGGAGGCAGAATGACGGCGGCGATCACCGGAGGCCGAAGATGAAGTCGCATTCGATCCGGCGAATGTGGACTTCCCCGGCTCGAATCGCTGCTCGATGTTAATGAAGACGAACCGTGCGGAGCTCCAAGACACACGCAAGCGGCTCGGGGAGGCTGGCGGGCGCACGTTCAACGGTTGCCGCCCATGGCGGCGCTCGGGCTTGGTGGAGAGCAACGAGGGGAGGAAAGAGAGGGGAAGTGGTGGTGCCAGGCGACTCCAGGGGTGCGCGAGGGGGCAAGGGCCATCCTTATCTCGTCGCCCACCTGCTCCGTCGAGGTGTCGAGCGGAGGCCAGCGCGCGCGCGCCCGGCGGCGGTGGAGACGACACGGTAGGGTAGCAGGTAGACGAGGCTGTTGGCGGGCTGGGCCGTTGCTTTTTCCACCTGGGCCAGATGCACAGTGGACCTACCCTTTGCTGCTATTCCTTTTCTGTTTTCCAATTTTACTCTCTGTTTTGCTTTTCCTTTTGGCTCTAAATGCTCTTTGTAAAAAAATGCGTAGTGAAATAAAACAAATACTAGGCAATACTTAGTACTGCCACAAAAAGTTTGAGAGGTGTTAGAATTCATCTGAATTTAGATCAATTGGAAAATGCATTTAATGAATTGTTTTGTTACTGTTTTTGGATGCTAACTTTTGATTAAGCAAACAAGTGCTATGGTTTTTCTCCACCATAATTATCTATGGATTATTCCCTAAATGATGAACTATTTCTCAGATGAGTTTGTGAATTTTAAAATTTCACTTGAGATTTGAATTTTGAATTTGAGTAGAATTTCAAATGAGATTTAAAAGAAGAGATGATCAAGCACTGTTATCATTGATGACTTGGCATAATTACAAGGTGTTCACTGTGCTTAATACATGGGGGTGTTACAATTCTCCTCCTCTAAAAGAAATTCTCGTCCCGAGAATTCAGGAGGTAGAAGGAAACAGATTGGGGTATTCCTCCTGAAGACAATCCTCGCGTTCCCAAGTGGCTTCATCTTCAGTATGATTTGACCACTGCACTTTAAGGAACTTGGTAGTCTTCTGGCGGGTCCGACGTTCAGCTTGATCGAGAATGCGGATCGGATGCTCCTTATAAGATAGATCATCTTGCAGTTCAAGCATTTCATGATCCACAGCTCGGTGCGGAGATTCCTTGAAGCAACGGCGAAGTTGCGACACATGGAAGACATCATGGATGTGAGAGAATCGCGGCGGCAACTCTAATTTATAAGCCACATGTCCACGTCTGGCGAGAATGCGGAAGGGGCCGATGTAGCGAGGAGCTAACTTGCCCTTGACTCCGAAATGGTGAGTGCCCTTCATAGGAGTGACACGCAGATAAGCTTGCTCACCAGGTTGATAGATCGATCCCCAGTGTTTACGATCATAATTGCTCTTTTGGCGAGACTAAGCAGCTTTGAGATTTTCTCGCAAAATTCGAACTTGCTCTTCGGCGTGTTGAATAATATCCGGACGAATGAGCGGTCGTTCCCCAGTTTCTGACCAATTCAGAGGGGTTCGACACTTACGTCCATAAAGAACCTCGAACGGAGCCATTTTCAAGCTGGCTTGATAGCTGTTATTGTAAGAGAATTCGGCATACAGGAGTGATTCTTCCCACTTCTTGCCAAATGAAATAACACAAGCTCGCAGCATATCTTCAAGCACTTGATTTACTCGTTCGACTTGGCCTTGGGACTGGGGGTGATAAGCTGAACTCCAGGTAATATGAGTTCCCATAGCTTGTTGGAAACTATTCCATAAGTGAGAGGTGAAGAGGCTGCCACGGTCTGAACTGATCTCCTTCGGAATACCGTGGAGTGATACAATTCTGGAGATATACAGATCTGCTAATTGACTAGCAGTGATCGTCTCCTTGACTGGCAGAAAGTGTGCAACTTTGGAGAGTTGGTCAATGACGACGAGAATAGCATCGTGACCCTTCTGTGACTTGGGAAGGCCAGTAATGAGATCCATTTGAACCTTATCCCATTTCCATAAAGGAATAGGGAGTGGTTGCAGAATTCCAGCAGGCTTCTGATGTTCTGCTTTAACACGACGGCAAACGTCACATTCAGCAACATATCGAGCAATGTCCTGCTTCATTCTAGACCACCAGTACCTTTGTCGGAGATCACGATACATCTTGGTGCTACCCGGATGAATAGACAGTGGTGTATCATGTGCCTCCTTCATGACCTTGTCAGTCATCAATTTGAACCGAGGTACCACAATGCGGTCTTTGAAATACAAGCTTCCATCCTCAGCAAGCGAGAAATCCCTGTACTTTTCAAGGTGAAGATCTCTTTTCATCAGATCAACTTCAGCATCCTTAGCTTGCGCACGCTTAACAGCATTCAGAAGATCTGGCTGTATTACAAGGGTATTAAGAGAACCCTGTGGAACAATGCAGAGGTTCAGCTGGCGCAATTCTTCATACAGACGAGGTTGAGCTCGCTGAACCGTGAGATTGTTACAATAGGACTTGCGGCTCAAGGCATCTGCCATCACATTAGCCTTGCCAGGGGTATAAGAAATACCACAGTCATAGTCCGTAATTGTTTCCAACCATCGCTGTTGGCGGAGATTGAGATCCGGCTGAGTAAACAAATACTTCAGGCTTTGATGATCAGTATATATCTCACACCGGTTACCGAGAAGGTAATGGCGCCACAGCTTTAATGCATAAATCACTGCAGCAAGTTCGAGATCATGCACTGGGTAATTCTCTTCATGAGGACGCAACTGTCGCGAGGCATATGCAATTACTCTTCGCTCTTGCATCAGGACACAGCCAAATCCTTGACGAGAGGCGTCGCAATAGATCACGAAATCCTTGCGAGAATCTGGCAGAGCAAGTTCCTGACATTTATCTGTCCACTCAAACTTAACGCCTTTGTGAAGCAGATTAGTCAGAGGCTTGGCAATCTTTGAGAAGTTCTCGATAAAGCGTCGACAATAACTTGCAAGGCCGAGAAAACTTCTGACTTGCTTGACATTCTTCGGAGGAGTCATTCTTGACTGGACTTGTTTGGGTTAACATCAATACATGGGCAGGTAGTCAAAGAGGTTGCTGATGATAACACAGATCAGTGAGGGGCAAGGATGGCATTGCTCACCATGAATTCAATTAACATCTTGGAAGAGGTCAAAATGTTGACGCTGATCACGACACATTTTGCCGAGAGGTTCCAAAAGTGTCAAATGACAGTGTGAGAAGCGTATGATAACTTGGAAAGGAAAGGTTAAACAACCCGATGGAAAAGAAAAAGTGATTATCAGATTAATCAATCCAAAGGAAAGGATTAGTTGCAGACAATCCAGCTCTCCGGGTGAAAGTGATTACGAGAACCTAATGTCAGTGTTAGTAAAATCATTTAACCCGAAAGGAAGAGAGATCAGAGTCCCAGAGTAAAGGTGAGGAATAAAAGATCCTAATACCACCCATTGGCGACGTGGGCCCGTAAGCCACACAGCCATGTTAGTAAAACAGTTTTGCAAAGACTAGACTCAACTTCGGCCAAGGAGTTGGAAAGGGGGTTCCTACAGGCAGTCGGCTCTGATACCAACTTGTGACGCTCCCGACTTAATCCTGCACTAATCATACACGCAAATGCACACGATCAAGCCTAAGGACTCACTTGAAGATATCACAACACAACTCTAAACACAAATAAAATAATACAAGCTTTATATTACAAGCCAGGGGCCTCGAGGGCTCGAATACATAAGCTCGATGTCATACAAGCATCAGCGGAAGCATCAGGTATCTGAGTACAGACACAAAGTTAAACACATATGCCTTTAAGAAGGCGTGGCAAAATAAAACACTGATCGAAAGGCGCAGGCCTCCTGCCTGGGTGCCTCCTATCTACTCCTGGTCGTTGGAGGGCTCCTCGTAGTAGTAGTATCCGGAGGGGTAGTAGTGGTAGTAGTCGTCGTCGACAGCTGGGGCAGCTGGCTCCGGGGCTCCGTCATCTGGTCGCATCAATTGTGTATGGGGAAAAAGGGAAGCAAAGCAACCGTGAGTACTCATCCAAAGTACTCAGCAAGACTGACATCAGATCTATTCTAAATATGCAACATTATCAAGGAAAGGCTGTATATGTGGACTGATTTGCAGAAATGCTAGAATAGAAGGGAAAATCCTAGCCTATCGAAGACTAGCATCTTTAGGGTCTTGCAGCATAAGAAGAGAGCAGTTTAATACATAATTATAATAGTAACAACAAGTAGTAACAACGCCCAGAGATCCTTCATCGACTCCCTGCGAGAAAGCGATCCCGGAGCCAATATATTTAACCCATTTCTAGTTGTAGAAGATCGGGATATTCTCCGAGCGTCCTGTTACCGTGGACACGGCTATTCGAATAGATAGACTTCCCTGCAGGGGTGCACCAACTTACCCAACACGTTCGATGACTCTGGCCGGACACACTTGCTCAGTCGATGCCCGGCCTCGGACTATCGACACGTCGTAGCCATACCTAGGCTCAACAGAGAGGCCAGCACGCCGGTCTACATCCTAAGCACTCAGGGGTCTTGGGCCCATCGCCCTTTGCACTCCTGCGCGTTGCGTACGCGGCCGGCGAGCAGTCCTAGCCCCCTTAATACAAGTGCAGGCTTTACCAGACTAACCCGGCGCGCGCCGCTCAACTGCTGACGTCTGAAGAGCTTCGTCTGATACATACGACGCCGAGTACCCATATTATTCCCATGTGCTGGTTAGCGCGATAAGGCCAGAGGCCTACTCAGATTACATATCCTAACCCTTAGTGCATTAGGAGCGCGCGGTAACGATCGGTTGCTCCACCCTCTGTGGTCCCGTCGCCCCGTCTCGAGGACTTGTGGCAAGGGCCAGGCCCACGGTCCGCCTGCCCGGCCACGCCTCGTAATTAACTCGCGGGTACCATCTCGGTCAACCCGACTTCCCATCTCTCGCGGGTACCCCTCGGGGCCGACCCGTCTTTATCAAGTATCAATAGTAATAATGTGCAAGTAATCGTGTGTCCATAACATCAAGCAGGAATCCGAGGAATCACCCTCGTGGAATACCACTCGATGTATCCGTCAAGGTGAATCCGGAGGAATCACCCTCGATGGTATTCACACTTGCGGGGTTACCGACAAAGCTTCATCGGAGGTGGGAAGAGGAATCACCCTCGGTAACCCACAGCCGACTAGCTATGCTGCAGAGACATTATCGGGAGTGAGATAGGAGGTATCACCCTCGGCACTCGAAGATAGCTCTGCAGAGTCGAGCAACTTAGGGGGAATGTGTGGTGATGAGCTGGTCTCAGCCCGACGATCACATCGATCGGGCACAGGTACTAAAGCGGGGCAACTACAACAAGGAAGAGGGGCCACAGATGGTTCACTACCATCCAAGCTATACTAAGCATTTTGGATATCTGGTAAAGTATCAAAAACATTTACAAAGACAGGCTATGCAGCAGAATAGGATAAAGCAACAGCAGTAGCAATTTCTAATGCAAGCAGGAGGGAGAAAGAATAGGTGATATAGGCATGCGTCAAGGGGGGTTGCTTGCCTGGAAGCTGTGCGGCAAAGGAGGGGTCGTCGGGGATGTAGTCGGTCTCCTGAGCGGCGTCGGTCTCGGGGGCTATCGGAGAAGAAGAGGGGGAAGAAACAATAAATAAAAAGCAATCAAATGCAACACAGATGCACGGCATGGTAAAATGCAGTGTTAGTGGTGACCTAATACAGTACTACATGTCGCAGACGAAGCGGGAAAATATCTGGGATATTTTCCCGGTGTTTAGGCCGATTTCAGAATACTGAACCGGAGGGGAAGGTTCCATGTTCAGGTAGTTAGGAGTGATGGTCAAGCATTTTGACCACATATTCGGATTCATCTCATTTTTCTGATCAACTTTCATGTAGAAAGTTTTTCGATCCGAGCTACGTTTTATTTTATATTAATTTTCAAAGTTTAATTCAATTTCTGGAATTTCTGAAATTCTACTAAGTCTTAGAATCTATTTATTGACTAGCCAATTTGTGAGGGCTATAACGGGTTATTCATAGCTCTAATGGGGATGATTCCTATAGATGATTTACTCTACTCCAAGAGTACTACCAATCCATGCCATATGATGGCATGAACAGGTGCACGTAGCTAGTTCAAATACAGCCCCAAACTAGCTTAGTCAGTAATCTGTTTCTCCAGTTTTCTCTGTTAACAGAAGATGCACTTTTGTCATTTTTGTAGCAATTAATCCATGCATCTAATGGACTTGTTCTAGTGAGATGAAATGGAGTTGGTCAAGTGTACAATCTATTCACATCATTTTTATTCATTTTCGAAGTGATTTGCTGTCTGTTTTGTTGAAGCAAAAAGGGCTAGTCAGTAAGCAGCAGCAGTACAAAGCTAGCTACTGCTACAGTACGATTAGCAGTACTGTAGCAGCAGCAGTGCAGCGGCAACAGAGCACGGTCAGCGGCAGTGAAGCTCGTCGTCCGGGCTCCTCCGGCCACCTCCAGACGCGCGGCTTGCACCGGGATGTTCAGCGCGACGAGACGAAGCCAGTGGTGGCTCTCGTTCGTGTCGGGGCGGTTGGAACTAAGCACGACGACGGCAATGGGGGCCGCCGCGTTCGGGCTCCGACGAAAACGGCGATACAGCGCGCTAGCATCCGAACCAAAGGTGCAGGGGGTTCCTAAAGGGCTCTACGAACACGCCAGAGCAACTAGCAGAAGCGGGGGAGCTCGGGATTGTCGCCATCGTTGCCAATGGCGGAAGGCAGAGCTCGGTTGCGCGGCGAGCTGGGCTAGAGGACGGGTTCTTCACCGGAGAGAGAGAGAGAAGACCAGGGGCTCACATTGCAGGCACACGAAGGCCTCTCGAGCGAGCAGGAACGCAGAGGGAGGCAGAACGATGGCAGCGATCACCGGAGGCCGAAGATGAAGTCGCGTTCGATCCGGCGAATGTGGACTTCCCCGGCTCGAATCGCTGCTCGATGTCAATGAAGACGAACCGTGCGGAGCTCCAAGACACACGCAAGCGGCTCAGGGAGGCTGGCGGGCGCGCGTTCAACGGTTGCCGCCGATGGCGGCGCTCGGGCTTGGTGGAGAGCAACGAGGGGAGGAAAGAGAGGGGAAGTGGTGGTGCCAGGCGACTCCAGGGGTGCGCGAGGGGGCAAGGGCCATCCTTATCTCGTCGCCCACCTGCTCCGTCGAGGTGTCGAGCGGAGGCCAGTGCGCGCGCGCCCGGCGGCGGTGGAGACGACACGGTAGGGGAGCAGGTAGACGAGGCTGTTGGCGGGCTGGGCCGTTGCTTTTTCCACCTGGGCCAGATGCACAGTGGACCTACCCTTTGCTGCTATTCCTTTTCTGTTTTCCAATTTTACTTTCTGTTTTGCTTTTCCTTTTGGCTCTAAATGCTCTTTGTAAAAAAATGCGTAGTGAAATAAAACAAATACTTGGCAATACTTAGTACTGCCACAAAAATTTTGAGAGGTGTTAGAATTCATCTGAATTTAGATCAATTGGAAAATGCATTTAATGAATTGTTTTGTTACTGTTTTTGGATGCTAACTTTTGATTAAGCAAACAAGTGCTATGGTTTTTCTCCACCATAATTATCTATGGATTATTTCCTAAATGATGAACTATTTCTCAGAGGAGTTTGTGAATTTTAAAATTTCACTTGAGATTTGAATTTGAATTTGAGTAGAATTTCAAATGAGATTTAAAAAAAGAGATGATCAAGCACTGTTATCAATGATGACTTGGCATAATTACAAGGTGTTCACTGTGCTTAATACATGGGGGTGTTACAGGGGTGCACCTGCTGCCCACAAGGCAGCAGGGCGCGGCCATCCCCCCAGGCGCGCCAAGGTGCCTTGTGGGTCCCACAGGGACCCACTCACTTATCCATTCAGCCCACTTCATCTCCTACCTCCAGAAAAAATCAGGGAAGATGAACATTTTCAGGAGGAGTTCTTCAAGGAGGAGGTCCTCCGAGGCATCATCGAGTGAAAGCCCAGCACACCAATCATATGTTGAACCAAGGGCAAGTTCAGTGCGGGGTGCCGAAGCGAAATCATGTCGATGGCCGTGCGACGAGTTCATGCTAGGTGCAGGCATCAAGGAAGAATTTGACCAATATATTCACAACACCGAGCTCTCCACCTTCGTCGCAGATAAGCCACCGCAGCACTACAACCTTACTCATGCATTCACTCAACACTTTGAATATCACCCACGTACTTCTAGAGTTTTATTTCATCTCTATGATAGATCTTATGCTATGTCTCTAGAAGAGTTTTGTGACGCATGCAAAATTCCATTTTGGGGTTTACTTAGCGAACCGGGGCAATCTGATTATGAATTGTTTCTCCGTAGCCTTTGCAATGGTGAGGATAGGGGAGTTACGCAAGCTAGGATAAAGAGCATTCACTTTCCCGCTATTCGCTACTTTGCGCTTTTTAATGGTAAATGCATTGTTGGTAAACAAGACTGTAGCACACTTTGTGCTCCTGACCTGAGCCTTATTCACGCTGCTATAACGGGTAGCAGACATTATAATCTTGGGGCCATTATTGCACGTAGGTTACACCGCAACTCGGGTAATGGCGATTTGTATGGAGGAATCTATGCCTCCCGAGTGGTTGCAAGGCTAGGGGTCTCATCCAGGCCTAATGATCCTATTTTACTTGATAAATATTTGAACTTTGAGGCAATGAAGAACCATGAGTTCCTTAAGCGCAACACTCGCAAATATGACTATAACTTGATATTCGATAAATATCGTTCTGTGTTTGTCGTTTTGCCTGCTCCCGCCCTCTTTGATTTTCAGAACAAACAGAGAAATTCTCTATCAGAGAGCGAGGTGCACGAGTACAATGCGGCAGTTGAGGCTGCCCGTCTGGCTGAGGAGGCGGCTCAGAGCGCCTCCATGAGCTACCATTTCGATTATTATCCTGGACAACCATGGTGATTACCAAGCTAGGCCAAAAGCCTAAGCTTGGGGGAGTACGTATCTCTCACCGACATTACATTCATGTTCACACATTCATTTTAATTGTCGGTGTTCATACTTTTTCATTGTATCATCCATGTTAGTTTTATTTTCACTTTCTTCTTGTGTGTTTGAAAAACTTCAAAAACCCAAAAATATTTCTCGCTTCTTTTCGGGTTTTCTTTCTCGTTTGTTAGTTTGTAGTATTAAAAGAAAACCCAAAAAGATTTCTCGTTTCTTCTTTTGCTTGTTGGGATTTCTCCCGTGTAAATAGTTTTTCTCACTTTTTGTTTTTCTTCTTTAATTTGCTTTCTTCAGAAAAACTAAAAACTCCAAAAATATTTCAGTGTGTTTCTCTGAATTTCTTTTCTTTTTGCTGTGCTGTCATAGGGAGAAGACCACGATGAAAATGATGAGTGGCTCTCATATGCTTTGTTGTTGATCTAATGAAGAACCAATATTACCTTGTCTTCTCCCTTGAATAAAATGTTTGCAGATTTCGGCTTAGTCCACGGTACACTTGCACTATTATTATTTTCACATCATTCAGTCGTGCAAGTGAAAGGCGATGATGACGATGATTTGATGAAGTGACTATGGCAAGGAAAAGCTGGTATGAACTCTTCTTGCTTTTGTTTTTGTAAATATGTTTAACTCAGTACCCATGATTCAGCATATTATGAGTAAACATGTTTGTGATGACAATTAGAGATTATAGTTGCTCATGCCATGCTTAAGTAGCTTGGAGTGGATAATGATTTATCTTGGATGTTAACATGCATTAAAATGGTTATGATGTAGTATGTTAATATGGTATCCTCCTCTGAATGTTTCAAGTGGCTTGACTTGGCACATGTTCATGCATGTAGTTGATTCAAAACCAACATAGCATCCATGATATTTATGTTCAGGGTGATTATATCCTACTCATGCTAGTATTCAATGTTAATTATTCTCAATGCATGATCATGACCGTTTTCACTCTCTAGTTGGTCGCTTCTCAACCTATTTGCTAGCCTTCACTCGTACTAAGCAGGAATTCTGCTTGTGCATCCACAATCCTTAAACCAAATTCCAGATGAGTCCACTATATCTACCTATATGCGGTATTACTCTGCTGCTCCAAGTAAATTTGCATGTGCCACCTCTAAACATTCAAATAAACATCCATTTTGTGTGCCCGTACCACTCATGGAGCGACAGGGGGCGGTCAGTATCTTCCATGCTAAGCGGGTTATTCTCGAGATGAGTGTTTATTCACTTGTCATTGCACGAGAGAGGCTGGTATTTGGGATGCCCAGTCCTATGCTCGAAATCGAAAAAATAATGCAAACAAACTCCCCCGGAAAAGTTGTTGGTATGGAGGGCACTCGAGGATTCGGCTAGCCATGGCTTGTGTTGGTATGGTGGAGGGGGCTAAACTTTACCTATCCGCTTGGGAACCGCCTATAATTTGTTTAGCATGGAAGATATTGAAAACTCTCGGTCGTGACGTTGACAGGAAAAGTACACCTCCCAAAATTAATTTTCATCTCTGATTTAAGCTTCGAGCTCTGGCACCGCTGCAAATCCCTGCTTCCCTCTGCGAAGGGCCTATCTATTTACCTTTATGTCATTTACTTTATGTTATTTTACTTTTATTATCGAGTCTCACCTTCTTGCACTAAGCGCCAATCCTGAGAGCACTATTGTCATCCTTATGCATTGAGTATAGTTAATGTTGTGTGCATCATGACTGGATCTCTTCAGCCCTGAATTACAATGTTTAGTCACTGCTTGAGCTTTGGAGGTGCTCTGCATTTATGTTTTGCGGTCTCAGAAAGGGCTAGCGAGATACCATGTTATCATATTATATCATGATTGTTTTGACAAATTGTTGGCATTTGAGATATGTTATTATTGCTCTTTAGTTGATTATGCCATTGATATGAGTAAATATAGTTTCTAAGTGTTATTATGAGCTTGGTTAGTTCATGCTCTTTGCTGAAAACCTGGGTACTATTTAAGCTTATATACGGATACAGGAACAAAAGAGTTTGTAAAAGTTTTCCTTTATCACTTTCAGTTTGTCAACTGAATTGCTTGAGGACAAGCAATGAGTTAAGCTTGGGGGAGTTGATACGTCTCCATCGTATCTACTTTTCCAAACACTTTTGCTCTTGTTTTGGACTCTAATTTGCATGATTTGAATGAAACTAACCCGGACTGGTGTTGTTTTCAGCAGAACTACCATGGTGTTGTTTTTGTGCAGAAATCAAAGTTCTTGGATTTGGATGAAACTTTTTGGAGAACTTTTATGGAATATATAAAAATTATTGGCGCAAGAATCAACAGAAGAGGGGCCACCTGCTACCCACAAGGCAGCAGGGCGCGACCCCCCTAGGGCATGTCGTGCTACCTTGTGGGGCCCACAGGTGGCCGTCTGACCTAATTCCAATGCTATAAATTCTCTTTCCCCGAGAAAAAATAAGAGAAGAAGTTTCATCGCATTTTACGATATGGAGCCGCCGCCACCTCCTGTTCTTCATCGGGATGGCTGATCTGGGGTCCGTTCGGGGCTTCGAAGAGGGGGATTCGACGCCGTCGTCATCATCAACCATCCTCCATCACCAATTTCATGATGCTCACCACCGGGTGTGAGTAATTCCTTCGTAGGCTTGCTGGACGGTGATGTGTTGGATGAGATTTATCATGTAATCGAGTCAATTTGTTAGGGCTTTGATCCCTAGTATCCACTATGTTCTGAGATTGATGTTGCTATGACTTTGCTATGCTTAATGCTTGTCACTAGGGCCCGAGTGCCATGATTTTAGATCTGAACCCTCTATGTTTTCATGAATATATTTGAGTTCTTGATCCTATCTGCTTGTCATATGCACTTGTTATTGTTCTGATCCGTAGACCCCAAAGTGACAATAGTTGGGATACTCTCCGGGGATGACTGTAATTCGAGGAGTTCATGTATTCACCATGTGTTAATGCTTTGTTCCGGTTCTCTATTAAAAGGAGGCCTTAATATCCCTTAGTTTCCTTAAGGACCCCGCTGCCACGGGAGGGTAGGACAAAAGATGTCATGCAAGTTCTTATTATAAGCATGTATGACTATATACGGAATACATGCCTACATTACATTGATGAATTGGAGCTATTGTGTATCGCCCTAGGTTGTGACTGTTATATGATGAATATCATCCAACATAATTATCATCACCGATCCAATGCCTACGACTTTCTCATATTGGTTTTCTGCTAAGTTACTTTGTAGCTGCTCTGTTACAATCACTACAAAACTGCTACTGTTACTGTTATCGTTACTATTGTTACTATTGCTACTGCTATCAAAACTATCATATTACTGTGCTACTAAATACTTTGCTGCAGATATTTTATCTCCAGGTGTGGTTGAATTGACAACTCAACTGCTAATACTTGCAAATATTCTTTGGCTCCCCTTGTGTCGAATCAATAAATTTGGGTTGAATACTCTACCCTCAAAAATTGTTGCGATCCCCTATACTTGTGGGTTATCATGGATAGGCACCACATCCTTGGGATTATACGCCCACATCGGGGTGGCCCGAGATTGGAGTGGCAGGACACGGTGGTGGAGCATGACGTTTACCACGTCCGCCAGCTTGAGATCCTTCTTGTCTGTCCAGAACTCGATCTTCTGGAGCAGCGCCTTCGCCTCCACCGGGTTCCGCCAGTCCATGCCCTTCCTCCTTCAGGACACAAGCTTCTTCGGAGATCCAGCCGAGAACGCTGGAACCTCGGCCTGGCCAGCAGCGAGTGGCTCGGTGATATAAAACCACTCGTGCTGCCATTCCTTGATGGTCTCTATGAAGGTGCCTTTGAACCAGTCCACCTTTTGATTCTTGCTAATCATCGTGCCCCCGCACTCTGCGAGCTCGGAGCCGCTGGATCTCGGCTTGATGCTGAAGATCTTCAGCCACAATCCGAAGTGCGGCTCGATGCGGAGGAAGGCCTTGCAGACAGTGATGAAGGACGCGAGGTGAAGAATGGACTTTGGGGCCAGATGGTGGAAATCTAGCCCGTAAAAGAACATGATCCAGCACATGAAAGGGTGCCGCGGGAACCCCAGACCTCTGATGAGGTGGTGGATGAAGACAACCCTCTCCCCAGGATGGGGAGCAGGTATTCGCTGGTGCGGATCCGGCACGCGAGTGCTGACCTCAGTGGGGATATACCCCGCGCTGCTCAGCTCCAAGATGGTGCCCTCCATAATGGAGGAGCTAGCTCAGTGTCCCTTGAGGGTGTTCTCCGCCATTGCGAGGGATGGAGGTGGAGAAGCACTGAGGGAGCAAGATGAGTTTGGGATTGGATCTGAGCACTTGAGCTCGAGAGGCAGCAGGCAAGAAGGAAGGGGGACGTACTTTTCTCGTCGCTATCCCTTTGCTCTTATATAGGCTGATAAAAAGGCCAAGAGTTCCTCCGGCCGCGCCGTTGAAATCGCCATTACTCGTAAAAAGATGTCGTTATGCGTATAGGGAGAAACAAAATATTAATGATATCCCTTAGAAAATGGGCATGATCTCCGTTTCGATGGGGCGTGCCAATAAGACTATTGCCTCGGGCCGCGATTCGAGTGAGCAGTAACTGCCCGCCCGGTGCTACTAGTAGTCTGCGTTGGTATTTCCCCGAAGAGGAGAGGATGATGCAGTATAGTAGAGATAAGTATTTCCCTCAGTTAAGAACCAAGGTTATCAATCTAGTAGGAGAACCAAGCAAAATTCTGTTAAGCGCACCCGCACACACAAGAGCAAACACTTGCACCCAACGGAAATAAGAGGGTTGTCAATCCTCTTAGCGTTATTTGCAAGGATTAAATTTTATAGAGATAAATAGATAAACTAAAATACTAATTAAAATAAAAGTAAATAAATTGCAGCAAGGTATTTTTAGGTTTTTAATATATGATAAAGTAGATCGGGGGGCATAGTTTTCACTAGAGGCTTCTCTCTCGAACACATAGCATACGGTGGGTAAACAAATTACTGTTGGGCAATTGATAGAAAAGCAAATAATTATGACGGATTCATGGCAATGATCATGTATATAGGCATCACACCCAAGACAAGTAAACCGACTCCTACCTGCATCTACTACTATTACTCCACCCATCGACCGCTATCGAGCATGCATCTAGGGTATTAAGTATGAAACAGAGTAACGCCTTAAGCAAGATGACATGATGTAGACAAATTAAACTCAAGCAATATGATTAAACCCCATCTTTTTATCCTTAATGGCAACAATACAAATACGTGTCATGTCCCCTTCTGTCACTGGGATTGAGCATCGCAAGATTGAACCCATCACAAAGCACCTCTCCCATTGCAAGATAAATCAATCTAGTAGGCCAAACCAAATTGATAGATCGGAGAGAAATACAAAGCTATAATAATCATGCACAAAAGAGTTTAGAGAAGACTCAAATAGTTCTCATGAATAATCTGATCATAAACTCACAATTCATCGGATCCCAACAAACACACCGCAAAAGAAGATTACATCGGATAGAACTCCAAGAACATCGAGGAGAACATGGTATTGAAGATCAAAGAGAGAGAAGAAGCCATCTAGCTACTAGCTATGGACCCGTAGGTCTATGGTAAACTACTCACGCATCATCGGAAGGGCAGCAAGGTTGATGTAGAAGCCCTCCGTGATCGATTCCCCCTCCGGCAGAGTACTGGAAAAGGCCTCCAGATGGGATCGCGGAAGGACAGAGGCTTGTGGCGGCGGAAAGGTTTTATCTTCTGTATCTCTGTTGGTTTGGGAATATTTGTGAATTTATAGTGAAGGAATTAGGACAAGAGGTGCCACGAGGGGCCCACAAGAATGGGGGGCACGCCTAGCCCCCCCCCCTGGGCGCGCCCTCCAGGCTTGTCGCCTCCTCGTGACTCTTCTGGTCTTCTCCTGAAGCTTCGTGGGTCTCTTCTGGTCCAGAAAAAATCAATCCAAAGATTTTTTTTCTCGTTTGGACACTTTTTGATAATGATTTTCTGAAAAGGCAAAAACAAGCAGAAAACAGCAACTGGCACTGGGCACTGAGTTAATAGGTTAGTCCCACAAAATGATATATAATGGCATATAATTGCATATAAAACATCCAAGATTGATACTATAATAGCATGGAACAATCAAAAATTATAGATACATTGCATACGTATCAAGCATCCCCAAGCTTAATTCCTGCTCGTCCTCGAGTAGGTAAATGATAAAAACAGAATTTTTGATGTGGAATGCTACCTATCATGTTTCATCATGTAATCTCTCTCTTACGGTATGAATAATAAGATCCGAATGATTCAAAGCAATAGTCTATAATTTGATATAAAGACATCAATACTCAGGCATACTAATAAACAATCATATCTTTCAAAATAAAAATGCTAAAGAACGTTATCCCTACAAAATCATATAATCCTGTCATGCTCCATCATCTTAACACAAATTATTTATCATGCACTACCCCGATGACAAGCCGAGCAATTGGTTCATACTTTTTAACGCGCTTCAGCTTTTTCAACTCCCACGCAATACATGAGCGCAAGCCATGGATATAGCGCTATAGGTGGAATAGAGTGTGGTGGTAGAGATCAATAAGGGGAAGTCAAAAATAAGAAGATAGTCTCACGTCAACGAGGCTAATCAATGGGCTATGGAGATGCCCATCAATTGATGTCAATGCGAGGAGTAGGGATTACCATGCAATGGATGCACTAAGATCTATAAGTGTATGAAAGAACAACATGAAAACTAAGTGGGTGTGCATCCAACTTGCTTGCTCATCCCATCATCGGAATATACAAGCCAAGTTCAATAATGAAAAATTCCCACTAGTATATGAAAGTGACAAAATAGGAGACTCTCTATATGAAAAACATGGTGCTACTCTGAAGCACAAGTGTGGAAAAAGGATAGTAACATTGCCCCTTCTCTATTTTTCTCTCATTTATATTTTTTTTCATGGCTCTTTTTCGCCTCTTTTTTTTCGTTCGGAGTCTCATCCCGACTTGTGGCGGAATCATGCTCTCCATCATCCTTTCCTCACTGGGACAATGCTCTAATAAAGATGATCATCACACTTTTATTTACTTACAACTCAATATTACAACTCGATACTAGAACAAAATATGACTCTATATGAATGCCTCTGGCAGTGTACACAATGATGCTAGTGTAACATGTATAAAAAATGATAAACGATGGCTGAGCCACAAATACTATGTCAGCTATATGATCATGCAAAGCAATATGACAATGACGATGTGTGTCATAAAAAACGGAACAGTGGAAGTTGCATGGCAATATATCTCGGAATGGCTATGGAAATGCCATGATAGGTAGGTATAAGGAGGCTTATGTGTGATAGAGCGTATCTTATCATGGGGTTTGGATGCACTGGCGAAGTTTGCACCAACTCTCGATGTGAGAAAGGGCAATGCACGGTACCGAAGAGGCTAGCAAATTGCGGAAGGGTGAGAGTGTGTATAATCCATGGACTCACATTAGTCATAAAGAACTCACATACTTATTGCGAAAGTTTATTAGTCCTCGAAGCAAAGTACTACTATGCATGCCCCTAGGGGGATAGATTGGTAGGACAAGTCCATCGCTCGTCCGCGACCGCCACTCATAAGGTAGACAATCAACAATAAATCATGCTCCAAGTTCTTAGCATAACGACAGATCATACGTGCATGCTTCAGGAATCTCAAACCTTAACACCAATATTTTTACTAATCCACAATTATCTACTAATACCTCCCACATATTACCATCTTAATATCGCAAAACTATTGCAAGGAATCAAACTTATCATATTCAGTGATCTACATGAAAGTTTTTATTATATCCCTCTTGAATACCTATCATATCAGGACCAAATTCATAAACCGTGCATATTACCATTGCTATTCATTAGACTCTCAAAAATATATAAGTGAATCATGAGAGTGCAACTATTTCTTTAAAATATAACCACCGCCGTGCTCTAAAAGATATAAGTGAAGCACTAGAGCAACTGCCTAGCTCAAAAGATATAAGTGAAGCACATAGAGTATTCTAACAAATCACGAATAATGTGTGTCCCTCTCAAAAAGGTGTGTTCAGCAAAGATGATTGTGACAAACTAAAAAGCAAACAAACTATATCACAAGACGCTCCAAGTAAAACACATATCATGTGATGAATAAAAATATAGCTCCTAGTGAGTTACCGATAGATTGTAGACGAAAGAGGGGATGCCTTCCGGGGCATCCCCAAGCTTAGACGCTTGAGTCTTCCTTAAATATTACCTTGGGGTGCCTTGGGCATCCCCAAGCTTAGGCTCTTGCCGCTCCTTATTCCTTTGTCCATCGTAGTCTCACCCAAAACTTGAAAACTTCAGCACACAAAACTCAACAGAAACTTCTTGAGATCCGTTAGTATAACAAACAAATCTTAAACTTTAGGTACTGTTGTAAATTGATTCATATTTAATATTTGCATAATGCTACTTTACTCCAACTTCTCCATGACTCATACCCCCCGATACGATCCATAGATTCAACAAAATAAGAAAACTATGCAACAAAAACAGAATCTGTCTAAAACAGAACAGTCTGTAAAGATCTGAATTATCGTCATACTTCTGTAACTCCAAAAATTCTGAAAAATTAGGACAACGTGTAAAATTCATATATTAATACTGTGTAAAGAATTCATAATGTTCTTACACACCAGCGAAAAAACAAAATTCTAGTACTGGACGCAAAAGTTTCTGTTTTCCAACAGCATCTATCATACTATTTTCCAAATCATCCCAAAGGCATTACTTGGCACAAACACTAATTAAAACATAAAAATACAATCTTAACAGAAGCTATAATTGTGTAAACACTCAAGAACATAAGGTAAAAGCAAAAGTTTATTTTATTCATTGGGTTGCCTCCCACCAAGCGCTATTGTTTTATGCCCCTAGCTATGCATAATGCATAGTTTCAAGTATTGTCATCCTTCAAGTTAATTACATAAGTGTCCCTCATAATAGATTCATAAGGTGCTTTAATTCTATTTCTAGGTAAATTTTCCATCCCTTTATTTAATGGAAATTAAAATCTTATATTACCTTCTTTCATATCAATAATAGCACCAATTGTTCGTAGGAACGGCCTACCAAGTATTATAGGGCAAGAAGGATTGCATTCAATATCAAGAACAATAAAGTCCACAGGCACATAATTTCTATTTTCAAGAATAAGCACATCATTTATTCTACCCAATGGCTTTTTAATAGTGGAATCCGCAAGATGCAAATTAAGGGAACAAGGATCTATGTCGGTGAGACCTAGCACATCACACAAAGACTTTGGTATAGTGGAAACGCTAGCACCAAGATCACAAAGATCATTGCATTCATAATCTTTAATTTTGACTTTAATAGTAGGTTCCCATTCATCTTGTAATTTTCTACGAATTGAAACTTCCAACTCAAGTTTTTCTTCATGTGCTTTCATTATGGCTTCTACAATATGTTTAGTGAAAGCTTTATTTTGTTCATATGCATTTGGTGAATTAATCATGGATTGCAACAAGGAAATACACTCAATTAAAGAACAACTATCATAATTAAAGTCCTTGTAATCCAAAGTAGTGGGTGCAATACTATTTAAAGTTTTGACCTCTCCAAACCCACTTTTTCATTTTTATCATCAAGATTATCACCCTTCAAGAAAGTGGGACTCCTTCTATCTAAAGTTGACTCTTCTTCAGTCCCTTTTTCATCAAGTTTTATGTTACTAAATAGTGATTCAATAGGAGTGACACCAATCATTTTAATATCTTCATCATTACTACGATAGAAACCGGGTGGAATCGCTTTTTCTAGAAATTCTCGCTTAGCTCTCAACCAAGCGGTCCTTTCTTTACTTTCATTAATGGAGACATAGATAGATTTAATAGACTCATTTATATCATACTTGGGTGGCAAAATTTTAGTTTTGTGATTTTCCACATCATGAGCAATTATATCCATGTTCCTAGACAATTCATCAACTCTATTCAATTTTTCTTCTATCATAGCATTGAAATTCTTTTGCGAACTAATAAATTCTTTAATATTACTCTCAAAATCAGAGGTCATCCTATTATTATTATAAGAATTACCATGAGGATTGCCATAATTATTAGAGGAATTTCCAGGAAACGATCTAGGATTGAAATTACCCCTATAAGCATTGTTGCTGAAATTATTTCTAGAGACAAAATTCACATCAATAGCATCATTATTTTGCTCAATCAAGGTAGACAATGGCACATCATTAGGATCAATATGAGCATTTTTACTAGCAACCAATTTCAATAGAGCATCCATCTTATCACTCAAAGTATTAATTTCTTCAACAGAATTTACCTTCTTACAAGTTGGAGTTCGTTCAGTGTGCCATTGAGAATAATTTGCCATAATATTATCAAGAAGTTTTGTAGCTTATCCTAATGTAATTTCCATAAAAGTACCACCTGCGGCAGAGTCTAGCAAATTTCTAGAGACAAAGTTTAGTCCCGCATAAATTTTTTGTATGATCATCCATAAATTCAAGACATGAGTTGGGCAATTTCTTATCATTAATTTCATTTTCTCCCAAGATTGTGCAACATGTTCATGCTCAAGTTGCTTAGAATTCATAATTTGATTTCTTAAAGAAATAATCTTAGCGGGAGGAAAATACTTGGTAATAAAAGCATCCTTACACTTATCTCAAGAATCAATACTATTTCTAGGCAAGGATGAAAACCAAGTTTTAGCACGGTCTCGTAGTGAGAACGGAAATAATTTTAATTTGACAATATCATTATCCACATCTTTTTTCTTATGCATATCACAAAGCTCAACGAAAGTATTTAGATGGGATGCAGCATCTTCATTAGGACTACCAGAAAATTGTTCTTCGTGACAAGATTAAGCAAGGCAGCATTAATGTCACACGACTCCGCACTAGTGGCGGGAGGAGCAATAGGAGTACTAATAAAATCATTATTATTAGTATTAGAAAAGTCACACAATTTTGTATTTTCTTGAGACATCGCGACGAAGCAAGCAAACTAGCAAACAAGCAAATAAAAAAATTGTGTTTTTGTAAAAAAAATTAGAAGTGGGGGAGATGAAAACGAGAGGCAAATGCAAATAAAAGGCAAATAAAATAAATGCAAGTCGATGGTAGTTTGTGCGAAGGTACTTGGTAATTTCGATGATGTCTCCCCGGCAACGGCGCCAGAAATTCTCCCTGCTACTTGTAGTCTGCGTTGGTATTTCCCCGAAGAGGAGAGGATGATGCAGTATAGTAGAGATAAGTATTTCCCTCAGTTAAGAACCAAGGTTATCAATCCAGTAGGAGAACCAAGCAAAATTCCGTTAAGCGCACCTGCACACACAAGAGCAAACACTTGCACCCAACGCAAATAAGAGGGTTGTCAATCCTCTTAGCGGTTATTTGCAAGGATTAAATCTTATACAGATAAATAGATAAACTAAAATACTAATTAAAATAAAAGTAAATAAATTGCAGCAAGGTATTTTTAGGTTTTTAATATATGATAAATTAGACCGGGGGCCATAGTTTTCACTAGAGGCTTCTCTCTTGAACACATAGCATACGGTGGGTAAACAAATTACTGTTGGGCAATTGATAGAAAAGCAAATAATTATGACAGATTCATGGCAATGATCATGTATATAGGCATCACATCCTAGACAAGTAGAACGACTCCTGCATGCATCTACTACTATTACTCCACCCATCGACCGCTATCCAGCATGCATCTAGGGTATTAAGTATGAAACAGAGTAACGCCTTAAGCAAGATGAAATGATGTAGACAAAGTAAACTCAAGCAATATGATTAAACCCCATCTTTTTATCCTTAATGGCAATAATACAAATACGTGTCATGTCCCCTTCTGTCACTGGGATTGAGCACCGCAAGATTGAACCCATCACAAAAAACCTCTCCCATTGCAAGATAAATCAATCTAGTAGGACAATCCAAATCGATAGACCGGAGAGAAATACAAAGCTATAATAATCATGCATAAAAGAGTTCAGAGAAGACTCAAATAGTTCTCATGAATAATCTGATCATAAACTCACAATTCATCGGATCCCAACAATCACACCACAAAAGAAGATTACATCGGATAGAACTCCAAGAACATCGAGGAGAATATGGTATTGAAGATCAAAGAGAGAGAAGAAGCCATGTAGCTACTAGCAATGGACCCGTAGGTCTATGGTATACTACTCACACATCATCGGAAGGGCAGCAAGGTTGATGTAGAAGCCCTCCGTGATCGATTCCCCCTCCGGCAGAGTACCGAAAAAGGCCTCCAGATGGGATCGCGGAAAAACATAGGATTGCGGCAGCGGAAAGGTCTTCTCTTCTATCTCTATGTTGGTTTGGGGATATTTGTGAAATTATAGCGAAGGAATTAGGTCAAGAGGTGCCACGAGGGGCCCACAAGCCTGGGGGGCGCACCTACCCCCCTGGGCGCGCCCTCCAGGCTTGTCGCCTCCTCGTGACTCTTCTGGTCTTCTCCCGAAGCTTCGTGGGTCTCTTCTGGTTCGGAAAAAATTAATCCAAAGTTTTTTTTCTCGTTTGAACACTTTTTGATAATGATTTTCTGAAAAGGCAAAAACAAGCAGAAAACAGCAACTGGTACTAGGCACTGAGTTAACAGGTTAGTCCCAAAAAAATGATATATAATGGCATATGATTGCATATAAAACATCCAAGATTGATACTATAATAGCATGGAACAATCAAAAATTATAGATTCGTTGGAGACGTATCACCCGGTCATGGGTAGTGCCGCTTCAATAAAGTTGACAGACTAGAAGCACTGTTCACACCTACGCGGCAGGCCTTCAAGGCAAAGTAACCCCATGTCTTAGGACACGGAGCGGGTTTGGTTGGGTCCTGGTCAAGGGACACCACTCCTTCGAGGAGTGGTCCATGGCGGCTTCGAATAAAGAAAAGGGAGAACTCGTCTGTCGAGCCAAGGACTTTGGATCTGAAGTTGTTAAAATCAAAGTGGTCGTCCTCGGCATAGAAGACCAGTTCGGGGGCTACTGACGGTGTCCTGGACTAGGGGGTGCCAACCTAGTCGGCCCATAGTCCTCGGGCTAGGCCTGTAGGCCCTCATTCCTCATTCAGATGGACTCCGGAAGTCACACGCCTGGACGTGATCAAGACCGCACCTACTGAAGACTTGGCGTATACTCCAAGACATCTCATGCCGCCTCCATACGCGTCCCTGGATACCAACTATGTAACCCTAGATACCCTACCCGGCGTGTATATAAGCCAAAGGGTTTAGCCCGTAGAGGGGACCCAATCACAATTACCATTCACCTAGCCCTAGGGGTAGATTTCTCCTTATGATCTCGAGGTAGATCAAGCTTGTACTCGATACATCATCATCAATACAATCAAAGTAGGACGTAGGGTATTACCTCTTTGAGAGGGCCCGAACCTGGGTAAATACTGTCTCCTTCGTCCCTGTTACCACCGATCCGAGATCCACAGCTCGGGACCCCTACCCCGAGGTCTGCCGGTTTTACCACCGACAATAACGCTGGCGCCCGTATGTGACATCTCGCGGAGGGGGCATCCGCGTGCGATCGTAGTCGTCGTGCCGTCGAGGGGAAACGACTCGGTCACGCCTCTAGTCTTCATACCGACCCCTCGAGGGGGGTGATGGCCGGCGCCTTCCGGAACCAAGTGGGCTATGAGCCGACTGGACCGTTTCAGCGCGCACAGATGCACTGTGGATACGATCACGAGACTGCGACACTGCCGCATTCTGCGATAAGGCTGTCTTCAGGAGAGCTCGAATCTGGCGGATGCCCTCGCCGGCAGCCGAGTCGGAGGGCTGAATGGAATCTGCAATCCTGGTTGTTGCTGCCAAGTTCTGCAGAGGGGTGTTGAGCTCCTGGTAGTTCTGAGGCTAATCATTCGGGAACAACTGGCATTTGTGCTGACTGGAAATGGGTTGTTGATGGGCGCGGTTGTCCAACTCCTCGCGCAGTCGCTCCAGGCGGTCTCGCTCGGCCAAAGTGGCCAAGTGCGCTGACTCCATGGCCCGAGCCTAGGGAGTCATCCCTGTAATAGGAGTGGGTAGAGCCTGTTCGTTCCTTCGTCGGAGCTCATCACTCTGCTCCCGAGTGAGAGCCTGAGGGACATACGGCTCATGGCGGGGTGACTGATCATCCCCCTAGTCACCGCCGTTGTGCCCACGCGAGGTGCCCATGTGTCTGTCATGGGCGCCGGTGAATCCCGGAGGACCGTGCTGCTCTGAGCCGGCCATGAGGACTTCGGCCGTGGACTCAACACTCTTGCACTTGGACTCCTCAGCAGAGTCGTCGTGGAGTTCGTCAAAAAGGTCGAGGGCGGGCTTGTCGGGCTCGAGCGCCGCCACATGCTCGGCTGCGGCCTGAAGGGCCACGGCATGCTTGATCCAACGCAGGAGCCGCGAACGCCCGGAGCGCTTGCGACGGCGGCCAGCGGGAAGGGGAGCCACTCGGTATGGACCCGACGGCTATCGGAGGAGTACTCCGTATGAAGATGTGCGGAAGTGCACCGCGCCACGGATGGGCAGCGACTCCACGTCCAGCGGGGCTTCTTGAAGCCACGCCGAATCATCGGCGATGAAGCTGAGCGCTCCGAAATGGATCTCGGTGCCAACTAACATGATGACGATGAAAAATACCACCTGCGCGGTACAATCACTAGACGCGCTGCCCCACGGTGGGCACCAACTGTCGGGGTTATGATCCTGACAATGAGTACTAGGGGTACGAAAGAGGGGCGGAGCCTAGCTACAGCGCAAGTATTGCACTCGGTTTCTACGAGTTCAGGCCCCTCTCGGAGGAGGTAATAGCCCTACGTCTCATGCCCTGAGGCTTGTTTTCTCTTGGGATATGTGGTTATAGAGGATGCTGAACCCTTGTCATGGAGGAAGAGGGCGGCTTATATAGAGTCTGCCTCGGCCTCTTTACTACCACGTTACAAGGGGTATTAATGACCATAACTACGGCAGTTACAGGTGTTAACAGCCATGACTACAGCAGTTATAGGTAACGGTGGTTATAACTATGCTTGAAGTCTGACTTAAGACTACTCGACCGTTGCAGTTCCCACGTCGCCCTTACGCCTTCTCTGTCCGAGTGGTGAAGGCTGGCCGACTGGAGGGAAGATGTCTGAGTGATGTCGCGTATCCGAGTGGATTCCTTGTGATGTGCATCCGAATGCACCTGTGGTCCGGGGACCTTCCAAGGATGGTGAGGGACCCTAGGTGGGCCTTGGATGTCAGGTCTTTGACCCTACCAGAAGTAGGCGACCCCATCAGCCGGGGGAACCATCGTGTCGATGATCTACTCCAACTACTCTGTCACCTTCATCAACACCTCCATCACCTTCCCTCATCTATTATCAGCGCTCCACTCTCCCGCAACCTGCTGTACCCCCTACTTGAACATGGTGCTTTATGCTATGTATTATTACCCAATGATGTGTAGCCATCCTATGATGTTTGAGTAGATTCCTTTTGTCCTACGGGTTGATTGATGATTTTGATTGGTTTGAGTTGCATTTTTTTCTTTTGGTGCTGTCCTATGGTGCCCTCCGTGCCGCGCGCATGTGGGGTATTCCCGCTGACGGTGTCCTGGACTAGGGGGTGCCAACCTAGTCGGCCCATAGTCCTCGGGCTGGGCCTGTAGGCCCTCATATCTCATTCGGATGGACTCCGAAAGTCACACGCCTGGACATGATCAAGACTGCACCTACCGAAGACTTGGCGTATACTCCAAGACATCTCTTGCCGCCTCTATATGCATCCCTAGATACCGACTATGTAACCCTAGATACCCTACCCGGCGTGTATATAAGCCAGAGGGTTTAGCCCATAGAGGGGACCCAATCACAATTACCATTCACCTAGCCCTAGGGTTAGGTATCTCCTTACGATCTCGAGGTAGATCAAGCCTGTACTCGATACATCATCATCAATACAATCAAAGCAGGACGTAGGGTATTACCTCTTCGAGAGGGCCCGAACCTGGGTAAATACTGTCTCCTTCGTCCCTATTACCACCGATCCGAGATCCACAGCTCGGGACCCCCTACCCTGAGGTCTACCGGTTTTACCACCGACATTGGTGCTTTCATTGAGAGTTCGACTATGAGATCAACAAAAAGATTGATGGCTCATCTGCAGATCAACTGCGACACCGGCTACGGGGACATCTTCGTCCCCGGCCAACTTTTCGTATTCGGTAGCATGGTCTTTTGCGCCGACTCTGCGGGCCATCTGGTTCCCGACGAGAATTACGCCCCGGATCACGTCGTGACTTTCGGAAGCTTGGAATATACTGCGGATTCCCGCGGTGAGCCCATCCTCTCAGGTTGGATGCTAGGCTGGATCGAGGGCTTATTAGACATCGGGGGCTCGACCCCGGAACCGATCTCCCTCAAGGACATCGGGCCAAGCCCCCTGGCCCGACAAGGCCCCGCGGAGGAATCAATTACCCCCACCTCGGGCGACCTCGTCCCAGCATCAAGCCCCGACGTTGGTTCGGACCCGGCTTCGGATACTACATCGAGTTTAGAACCGACTCGGGTACCAGATCCGGAAACAACTCCAGCCCCTCACGAGGCTGAGGATGCGTCAAGCGACCCACCAATCGTACTTCAAGTTGGCCCAGCTTATAGCCAGGCCATGGACCCTAAGGAATTATCTCACCTAAATGAGATGCTTGATCATATCCAGAGCTTATCAATCTCGGACGGTCAGACCTCGGTCTATGACAAGATCGGACATAAAGCCGACGATCGGGAGATTTATGTCCCACCCACCACCCACCTAGTCGCCATGACCGACGATTTAACCGATGTGTTAGACTACGAAGAGGCTACCGACATGGATGAAAATGTCGACGGCCCTACAGAAACCACCACGCCGCTGGTCAACACTGGCAAGTGGACGGCAACATCAACTTATGACATATATATGGTAGATACTCCCAAGAACCCGTCAAGACGTCGGCGAAGGCGTGGGAGAGGTGCCAACGGGGACCCCGGTGGGCACGACGCCACCGCCACCAACATTGATGCAGCAGCAGATGATGCCGACAACCCGTGAGAGGATTTTCAAGACTCCCCAAGGCGGCCACACAGCCCCACAGGAATCCCCGGGGACGAGGACCCCGATGACCTCTTTGAAGGGGCTGACGACAATTACTTACCTCAATCTGAGGAGGACGAGAACCTTGGCACCGAGGACTTTATAGTCCCCGAGGACCCCTTTGAGCAAGAACGGTTCTGACGGCGCCTTGTGGCCACCGCCCGAAGCATGAAACGGAAGCAGCAGCTGCTGCAAGCCAATCAGGACGCACTGAATGACAAGTGGGTCAAAATACTCTCGGCTGAGCAAGATCTCGAAGAACGGCACCATAGCGCGCCTAAATCTTACCCGTGCAGGCGTTTGCTGCCCGAGTTCGATGAAGAACTAACCAACGACGTGCCTTTAACACGCGGACGGGCTGATCAACCTGACCGACCCCCTAGAGGGCGCGACAGGCCAGTGCGGGAAAATTTCCACACCCAAACAATGACACGCCGTCACGGCAAGGATTCCATTGACTACTTCGAGCCTTACAACGTACGACACCAGATAGAGTCGAACCAGGTGCCCCCTCGGTCCATCTACAGATCAAGAGGGCATGCACCAGCCGGGCTCGATGGCTATGATGCCTGGATGGACAGGAATGGCTGAGCCTGGGACCACGCTTACACACGGATATCTCCCGATGTCCAACGCGAGACTGCTCGGTTCCAAGGTCCCACTCACCCGATCTATTTTACAGACAGGGTGATGGAACATCAGTTCCCTGATGGGTTTAAGCCCATCAACATCGAGTCATACGATGGCACTACAGACCCAGCGGTGTGGATCGAAGATTTCCTTCTCCATATCCACATGGCCAATGGAGACGATCTCCACGCTATCAAATATTTGCCACTCAAACTAAAGGGGTCGGTGAGGCATTGGCAGAACATCCTGCCTCCTCATTCCATCGGGAGCTGGGAAGCACTCGAGGATGCCTTCGGGGCAAACTTTTAGGGCACTTAAGTCCGACCTCCAGACGCTGACGACCTCAGCCATGTCATTCGACAACCCGGCGAGTCGGCAAGGAAATTCTGGAACAGGTTCTTAACTAAAAAGAACCAAATCGTAGACTGCCCCGACGTCGAGGTGATCTCTGCCTTTCGGCACAGCATCCGAGACGAGTGGCTTGCGTGTTAGCTTCGGCAAGATAAGCCAAGGACCATGGCAGCCCTCACCTCACTTATGACCCGCTTTTGTGCGGGAGAGGATAGTTGGCTGGCCCGCAGTACTCACAACAGTGAGGCAGGCACCTCGGAAGCCCGTGACACCAATGGTAAGCCCAGGCGTAGTAAGAATAAGTGCAGGCATAAAAATGGTGGGAGCGATACCGAGGACGTCGCAGTAAATGCAGGGTTCAACGGACCTAGATCCCGGCAGAAAAGGAAGCCCTTTAAAGGGAACAAAGACGGACCTAGCCAGCCAGTTAAGATCCTCGACTGGTCGTGCCAGATCCATGGCACCTCGGACAAACCAGCAAATCACACCAACCGGAACTGCTGGGTCTTCAAGCAGGCCAAAAAGTTGGTGACGGAGGGCCAAACTAAAGCCCAACCTCGCAGCGAAGACGAGGACGAACCTCGGCAACACAATAATGGAGGCCAGAAATAGTTTCCTCATGAGGTGAAAGACGTGAACATGATTTGCGTCACCCACATACCTAAAAAGGAGAGGAAACGAGCACTTCGGGACATTTACGCCCTAGAGCCTGTTGCCCCAAAGTTCAATCCGTGGTCGATTTACCCGATCACATTTGACAAACATGATCATCGACCAGCATACGACATGGCGGATCGGCTGCTTTGGTCCTGGATCCGATCGTTGACAGATTCCATCTGACGCGCGTCCTCATGGACGAAGGCAGCAGCCTCAATTTAATCTACGCGGATACGATCAGAAAGATGGGCATAGACTCATCTCGGATCAAGCCCAACACCACCACCTTTAAAGGTGTCATACCGGGTGTCGAAGCACACTGCACAGGAACAGTGACGCTGGAGGTAGTCTTCGGATCACCCGAGAACTTCCGGAGCGAAGAGTTAATCTTTGATATCGTCCCCTTTCGGAGCGGATACCACGCGCTGCTCGGACGCACCACATTTGCTCGCTTTAACGCAGTCCCGCATTACGCATACTTAAAGATGAAAATGCCAGGACCTAAAGGTGTTATTACAGTCAATGGTAACACCGAATGCTCCCTCCGAATGGAGGAGCAGACCGCGGCTTTCGAAGCCGAGGTACAGGCAACCGAGGAGGCAGCTCGTGCAACTAAACACACGCCCAGCTCATTAAAGCACACACGGGCTGCACAGGCCGACCTTGATCAGGCATCTGCTCACCCAAAATAGGGGCACGGGCTCCTCGTTCGCCTCCCCTTGGAAGGGCATTACGTCCCTAGGGTGCACAACTTTGCACTAAAAATTCCATTGGCAGCCGAGGAGCCGAAGCAAATAATACGTTGGTGGCAGCTCGACCGAACAACGACACACTTCGGACTTGCATACCAGCAGGGCGCTGTAAAAAGCCCAAACGGGAGTGGCATGTCCACATGGCTTAAACCATCCAATGGCAGTTGCACACCTTTTTAAAGTATACCTTCATGATACAACTATCATTTACATTACCAAGGGCTTCGCTTTTAATCTCATGCCCCCACTACAAGTCCGAAGTATCTATTCGGCGTCTCAGATGTTGCGTTATATGAATCAGTTTCGAACCTTGATTTTGGTCAATAGTTGGGTTGCCCGGCTCCTGTGCTTACCCCTTACGTTTCCGATCCATTCGGCAAAGGGTGTAAAGGGAGAACCACTGCGATTGCACTGCCAGCTCGAATGGCAAAGCGCCTCAGTGGAGAAAGCCGAAAACTGACTGTCTTGGTAAGCGTAAACTGGTCGGCCATCCGATGACAGCGTCAAGCAATGTATCGTTCGAGATCACCCGTGTTAAATGAAGGGCTTTTTATCAAATCAGCCGAAGTGGTTAGCGGCATAAACCCCGGCTACACAGCCAACCACTTCACATACCGAGGGCTCGTCATCAACCCTCACAGTCAAGCTCCTACAACTAAGTGAAAGTTATAAAATCACTATAGTCTGATTGCCTCGTTTCCATGTGCATGGACCGCCTTCGGGAACCGAGACGTCAGCTAAGGGTCATGATTGCCTAGGAAACACCCTCTGTATACTGTACAAAGGGGTTGAAGCCAACGACTGGTCACTTTTAGTTTAATACGGTCACACAGGAGTCAAAAAATAAAGCACACAATAATATGTCTGAATATAAAGCCGCATTCATTTCAAACAAAAGGAAGTCTTTTACATTCCACTACACTTCGGCATTCCGAAGTACTATCAAAAAATACATAGTGTCCTTATGACACCCGGCCTCGGTGATCCGGGCTCCTTCCATCACCGGGGCCAGGTACTGCTCCACGGTCTGGGTCTTCCCTTCGGGGGGCCCGGCGGCCACGACCGCCGCTTCAACGCGCGGATAGCGCGTCCTCATGCGGGCATACGCCCGTTGGGCACCCTCCAGGCACGCAGAACGCTTCCAGTGTGCCACTTGGGAGTCGGCCTCTCGCAGCCGGGCAAGGAACCCGAAGAAGCTAGTCGGCAACGCCTCCATGGGCCAAAGGTTGACGCAAAGGTCTTGAAGCACTGGCTTCGCCATGCAGAGGAGCTCCATCAACTGCTTCATCTGATGATTCAGCGGCTCCGGATGCGAGGGCATCTGGAATTGTTACCAGAATGCTCTCTCCGTGGCATGGCCCTCCCACACGCTGTAGTAGCGGCCGGCGTCCGCCGCGCACCTGTAACACCCCTGAGTATCAAGCTACAGTGATCCACCATGTTAATGCCAAGTCACTTTGATTTGCAATGTTGGATGATCATTAGTTTCATATCTCATTTCAAATTCCACCACTGAATTCAATTCAAATCATAAGTGAAATTTGAAGTTGCTCAAAAATTGCTGGAAAATAGTTCATGTTTTAGCAAATATTCCAAAACAAATTATTGTTCAGGAAAACAACATCACCTATTTGCTAAATTGGACTAGAGCATTTAAAACAGTGCAAAAATAGCAATTTAAAAGCCATTTCATTTATGAAAAATTCAAATGAATTCAAATGGCCTCCAAACTTTTTGTGGCAGTGCAGAATAATGTAATGTAATTTTGTGGACAAGTTTCACATTTTACAAAATGCATTTGGCAACTCAAATTATCTGCAACTATTTCTGTAAAAAGAAAACAGAAAAAGAAATTGTAAAGGCCTAAAACAACTGGGCCTAAGTGCACAGTGGCACTGGCCCAGCCCAGCCCCTCTCTCTCTCCTACCTCCCGCCTCTCTCTTCCCCGTGTCAGCCTTGCCGTGGCCGCGCGCGCGCTCGCCGGCCAGCGGGCGACACCGCGGCGCTACAGGGCCGCCGAGGGGATAAAGGCGCGCCCCCTCGGCCCCTCGGCGTCCTCATCCACTCCCTTCCCTCTCTCCTGCACTCGCTCTCTCTCGAGCTCGAGCTCAGCAGCATGCCGCCGTCGCCGCGCTGCCTCACCACCGCGGCCACCGGCCTTCCCTCGCCGTTCCGAGCTGTCCAGCCGCTCCGCCGTGTTCCGCTACATCGACCACGACCACCGCTTTGAGTTCGGGACCCCTACTCAGCGAGATCGCCGTCGTCTTCCTCGTTTCGGTCGTCGGCAAGCTTCGCCGATTCCGGCCACCCTGCTGCTCCTAAGCCGTCAACGGGCCACCGTGCGCCTCCCCGGTGAGCTCCTCTTCCTCTCCTCTCGCTCCCCGCTGCTATCTGCACCGTAGCTCGCCACTTTCATCGTGGCCGAACGCATCACCGCCGCCGAGCTCGTCGCCGTCAATGCCATCGCCGTCGAGCTTGTCCGAGCACGCAGCCGTGCTCAGCGCGTCCCCCAGCAGCCTAACGCGCCCACTCGCGTGCCTTGCCGTGCCCGCTATCGCTATAACCGCCATCGCCCGATTCCGGCCGCCGCCTCCGCTGCTCACCGCCGTCGCTGTACACCGTCTCCGGCCACGCCACCGGTGCCATTCGACGCGGCGTCGAGTGCTCGTTCGAACGGCACCGGCCGCGCTCGATTTGGCCCTATGTGGCGGATTTCCGCCGCCTCCCGAGCCGCGCCGCCGCGTGATTTGGTCGCCGGAGTAACTCCGGCGCCGACGTCGACGTGGCATGGCTGGGGCCCACCCCTGGGTCGCTGCCAGTGGGCCCCACGGGCCCCAGTTGACCGAGTTGACTTAGTCAACTATGCTGACTAGGCACACTGTGCCACTGACATGCGGGCCCCGGCGTTTAATTAAGCTAATTTGATTTTAAAAGTTAATCTATTAGTTAATTAGCCACTGACAGTGGGGCCCCACCTGTTAATTAACTCAATTAGTTAATTTAACCTCGCTGTTAAGCCCACTGTGTATGACATGTGGGACCCAGCTGTCAGGTTTGACCTGGACCAGCTGGAGTTAACTACTGACGTCATGCTGGTGCAATGCTGACGCAATAAAGCTTTTTCTGTTTATTCTCGAATTTAACTAATTCCAGGAATTTCAGAAAATTGCTAAAACTTTGGAAATCCGTAGAAAATAATCCGTAGCTCGGATGGAAAAGTTTTCTACATGAAAGTTGCTCATAAAAACGAGACGAATCCGAATATGCGGTCAAAATGCTTGACCATCACTCCTAACTAGATGAACATGGAACTTTCCCCTCCGGTTCATCTGTCTGACAGATGCCCAAAGCCGGGAAAATATCATGTAGCACTGCGATAGGTCACCACCAGCACCGCATATTGTCATGCCACGCTTTGTGTTTGCTTTTGTTGCCGTGTATTTATCTATTTCTTCCCCCTCTTGTTCTCCGGTAGATCCCAGCACTGACGTGGCCCCTGAGGACTGCTACACCACCGACGACCCCTCTTTTACTGCAAAGCTTCCAGGCAAGCAAACCCCCTTGATCATTCCTATATCGCCTATTCTTTCTCCCTCATGCTTGCATTAGAATTTGCTACTGTTTTGTTTGCTCCTATTCTGATGCATAGCCTGTTTTTGTAACTGTTGTTGATACCATTCCTGCTATCCTAAATGCTTAGTATAGGTTGGTTAGTGAACCATCTGTGGCCCCGCACCCTTGTCCCTGTTGCCTCACTTTGTTACCGGACGATTCGATCTGTGTGATCGAAGTGCAGAGACCGAGCACATCACTGCACACCCTTTAGTTGTACGACTCTGCAGAGATACTATCGAGTGCCGAGGGTGATACCTCTTACAGCACTTCTGATGATAACTCTGTACTGTAGCCGATCGGTTGTGGACCTCGAGGGTGATTCCTCTTCCACCACCTCCGATGATGCCTCTGTCGTGCAACCCCTCAAGTGTGAACCCATCGAGGGTGATTCCTTCGAGTTCACCTTGACGGATACATTGAGCGGGAGTCCATCGAGGGTGATTCCTCGGACTTCCCCCTTGATGTTACGGACACACTGTTACTTTTACCTGTTGCCCCTTTTACTATTACTGTTACTGCAGGACTGAAGGACAGGCGGTGCCACCCCGGTAGAGGTGGACCTAAGTTCCCGACAGTCTCTTGGGAAGTTGGGTTGACCTGGAGGGTACCCGCGAGATAATTACGTGGCATGGCCGGGCATTCCTGGCCCTTGCCGTAAGCCCACGAGACGGGGCGACGGGGTCACATGATCGTGAGTCTCTGCTCGTTTCCGCGAGCTCCCAACACACTAAGGGTTAGGATATGTGATTTGAGTAGGCCTTTGGCCTTTTTGCACTAACCACCACACGGGAATAGTATGGGCACTCGGCGTCATATGTATCAGCTGAAGTTCTTCAGACGTCAGCAGTTGAGCGGCACGAGCCCGGGTGGACCGCGACAGCCTGCGTGTGTATACAGGGGCTAGGTCTAGTCCCGACCGTCCTCGCAACGCGCAGGAGTGCAAATGGCGATGGGCCCAAGACCCCTGAGCGCTTAGGATTTAGACCGGCGTGCTGGCCTCTCTGTTGAACCTAGGTAGGGCTACGGCGTGTCGATCAGCCGAGGTCGGGCATGACCCGAGTAAGTGTGTCCGGCCAGAGTTAATCGAGCATGTTGGGTAAGTTGGTGCACCCCTGCAGGGAAGTATATCTATTCGAATAGCCGTGTCCACGGTAACAGGACGCTCGGAAAATATCCCGATCTACTACAACTAGAAATGGATATGTTAGCTCCGCCATTGCTTTCTCGCAGGGAGTCGAGGAAGGATCTCTGGGCTTGGCTGCTATTATACTTGTTGCTACTACTATATTTATGTACTAATCTGCACTTTTCTAATGCTGCAAGACGCTGAAGATGCTAGTCTTCGATAGGCTAGGATTTCTCTCTATTCTGGCATTTCTGCAGTCTAGTCCACAGATACAGCCCCTTCATTTGATACCGATGCATAAGTAGTATAGTTATAATGTAAGTCTTGCGAGTACTTTGGATGAGTACTCACGGTTGCTTTGCTTCCCCTTTTTCCCCATACCCGATTGCTGCAACCAGATGACGGAGCCCCGGAGCCAGCTGCACCCGTCGACGACTACTACTACCCCACCGGTGGAGCCTACTACTACGTGGAGTCCGACGACCAGGAGTAGTTTAGGAGACTCCCAGGCTGGAGGCCTTGCCTCTTTCGATCAGAGCCGTTGTTTGTTTTCGCCTTCTTAAGGCGAGTCTATTTTCCTTTGTGTCTGTACTCAGATACTGTTGTTGCTTCCGCTGATACTTGTATGCGAGCTTATGTATTCGAGCCCTCGAGGCCCCTGGCTTGTAATATAAAGCTTGTATGACTTTTATTTGTGTTTAGAGTTGTGTTGTGATATCTTCCCGTGAGTTCTTAGGCTTGATCGTGTACATTTGCGTGTATGAGTAGTGCACGATTCAGTCAGGGGCGTCACAGCTCCTCGAGAGATCCGCGAAGGCCTTTGCGGATCGTCGTAGCTGGGTGAGCTCGACAAACCCCTTGCGGACAAAAACACACTGAAGTAAAAATGGCTTACCAGCAGCAATCTGCTTCAATTGCTGGAGCACTTCACGGTCTGCCTGGGCCTGGGTCTGGACCTCGGCATGCACCAGGCGCAGCTTCCCGAGCTCTGCGCTCGCCCCCTTTTCCTTGTTCTGAAGGGCATCGCGCTCCTGGTACACGCCCTTCAGGGTCTCCTCCACTTCCAGGACCCGTGCCTGGTCCTTCTCCCTAGCCACCTTTTCGGCGGTCAGATCCTTCTCGGCCTTAGTAGCTGCAGCCTTCTACTGCTCGGCCTCTTGCCAATCTTTCGCCAGCTTAGCCTTAAGCGCCTCAAACTCTGCCGTAGCAGCTGTCATGAAAAACAGCTCGACGTCAGCATCAAAAAAAAATTAGAGCATTTTCAAAGTAAATTTGACACCCTTGCAACTTCTTGAAGTTTACCTTGAGATGGCTCGATCTGCTTCTGCATCAGATTGAGGTCCTCCTCGGACCTCTTGAGCTTCCGGTTCATCTCCGCTATCTCCTCGGAGGCGGAGTTCGGAGCCGAGGTCGATACCTGCAAGCATACACTCACGCCTTAGTCCCCGTTTTCGACTTCAATCCCCTGGTCAGTCCTTTTTTGAAGGCCGGCCAGAGTCTTGGGGGCTACTGAATCAACGCCTAATGTTCTTAAGCTTCGACCCCAAAGCTAGTTTCTCAAAACTAGCTTTGGGCTCTGGGGCTACTGGCTGGCTATGCTCTTACAAGTGCTACGCTACGACATAAGCAAAAAGTCTTTAGACAAAAGCCCGCTTTCACAAGCAATTCTAAGCATGGAGGTTATTCGTAATACAAATATAAAGAAGCGTACCTCGAAGCTCTTAACGAGGCCCTTGAAGACCTCATGAATTCCGGCCTCTGCGGGCCGGAAGCCATGCAACGCCGTTCCAATCAGGGCGCGATACTCTTCTGCGATGGAGGAGCCCATCAAGGCTACCTCCATCTTCTCGGCCCATCCCACGGCAGCCCACCCTGGGACGGGAGGCGGAGGCGGGGCAACATCTGAACCCACCACCGAGGTGCTGGGAACGAGGGTCTCCGTCTGTGGCGTTGGCACCGGAGATTGTTCAGGCTGGGCCAATGTCTGGCCCAGCCCTTCCTCAGGGACCACGGGGACTGCCTCCCCTTGGCCCTGTGTGGACGAGGTGTCATCCTCGGCCATGATGACCGGTACCTCGGCCCCCATTGTGTTGACTGGGGGGCGGACCGAATGATGCTTCCCCCAGCCCCTCAAGAGCTAGAGGAGTCCTGGCGGGCTCGAGCGTCCCGCTGTCCGACGGAGGTAGCCCGCTCTAAGTGTCGCCACTGAGGTGTACCTTGGGCGAGCTGGTAAAATACCTTTATAAGTCTCATTTGATGAACAGGCTTTCGAAGTCCAAATTTGGTCATAATAAACGTACCTCCGGGGTGCCGACTTCTCCCTCCCCAGCTCGAGGGGGTCCTCGTCTGACTCATCAGAGAAGTTGGCCTTCTCCGGGAGGGCAGGATCAGCAGAGGCCTTACGTGACCTCTTCAGGCCTTTAGACCTCGCTTCCTCCTCGGCGCCCTCGAACGCCGCCCTCTTCCCCTTGAGGGAAGGGTTTCCTTCCCCCGTGTCCTCCTCCGCTTCATCCTCGTGGGTGGAGGAGGCGTGGGTCTCCTCGGACCGGGTGACCGAAGTCTTCTGTGCTCGGAGGCCCACCCTGCCCCTTGGAGGTTTCGACTCCTTGGGGATCACCATGTGCGGCTCCTCAGTTAAGAGGGCTGTGAGTTGGGGAGTCCTCTCCCCCTCGGGTAGCGGCGCCGGGTATAGCATTCGCTGCGCCTTGGAGATCCACTTCTGCAAATATACAATTGACTGGTCAGCCGAAGTCTATGAGGTTCAAGGAAACACGGAGTGTAGAGCTGTGTATTGAAAATTACCTCGTGGGCAGCTTTGAAGCCAAGATCCCCCTCAGCCGAGGGAAACCCGTCCTTGGACGGCTTGAACAGCAGCGTCCACATCCCGGCCGGTGTGGAGCGGAAGAAGTGGTGGATAGGCACCACATCCTCGGGCTTATACGCCCACATCAGGGTGGCCCGAGATTGAAGTGGCAGGACGCGGCGGTGGAGCATGACGTTTACCACGTCCGCCAGCTTGTGATCCTTCTTGTCTGTCCAGAACTCGATCTTCTGGAGCAGCGCCTTCACCTCTGCCGGGTTCCCCCGGTCCATGCCATTTCTCCTCCAGGACGCAAGCTTCTTCGGAGGTCCAGCCGAGAACGCTGGAACCTTGGCCTGGCCAGCATGCGAGTGGCTCGGTGATATAAAACCACTCGTGCTGCCATTCCTTGATGGTCTCTATGAAGGTGCCTTTGAACCAGCCCACCTTCTGATTCTTTCTAATCATCGCGCCCCCGCACTCTGCGATCTTGGAGCCGTTGGATCTCGGCTTGATGCCGAAGATCTTCAGCCACAATCCGAAGTGCGGCTCGATGCGGAGGAAGGCCTCGTAGACAGGGATAAAGGAGGCGAGTTGAAGAATGGAGTTCGGGGCCAGATGGTGGAAATCTAGCCCGTAAAAGAACATGATCCCATGCATGAAAGGGTGCGGTGGGAACCCCAGACCTCTGATGAGGTGGGGGTTGAAGACAACCCTCTCCCCAGGATGGGGAGCGGGTATTCGCTGGTGCGGATCCGGCACGCGAGTGCTAACCTCAGTGGGGATATACCCTCGCTGCGCAGCTCCAAGATGGTGCCCTCTGTAACAGAGGAGCTGGCCCAGTGTCCCTTGAGGGTGTTCTCCACCATTGCAGGGGATGGAGGTGGAGAAGCATTGAGGGAGCAAGATGAGTTTGGGATTGGATCTGAGCGCTGGAGCTCGAGAGGCAGCGGGCAGGAAGGAAGGGGAGCGTACTTTTCCCGTTGCTATCCCTTTGCTCTTATATAGGCTGATAAACAGGCCAAGAGTTCTTCCGGCCGCGCCATTGAAATTGCCATTACCCGTAAAAAGATGTCGTTATGCGTATAGGGAGAAACAAAATCTTAATGATATCCCTTAGGAAACGGGCCCGATCTCCGTTTTGATTGGACATGCCAATAAGAGGATTGCCTCGGGCTGTGATTTGAGTGAGCAGTAACTGCCCGCCCAGTCGTGGGTAGTGCCGCTTTAATAAAGTTGTCAGACTAGAAGCACTGTTCACACCTACGCGGCAGGCCTTCAAGACTAAGTAACCCCACGTCTTCGAACGCGGAGCGGGTTTGGTTGGGTCCTGTTCAAGGGACGCCACTCCTTCGAGGAGTGGTCCATGGTGGCTTCAAATAAAGAAAAAGGGAGAACTCGTCTGTTGAGCCAAGGACTTCGGATCCGAAGTTGTTAAAATCGAAGAGGTCGTCCTCGGCATAGAAGACCAGCTCGGGGGCTACTGGCGGAGTCCTGGACTAGGGGGTGCCAACCTAGTCGGCCCATAGTCCTCGGGTTGGGCCTGTAGGCCCTCATTTCTCATTCGGATGGACTCCGGAAGTCACACGCCTGGACGTGATCAAGACCGCACCTACCGAAGACTTGGCATATACTCCAAGACATCTCTTGCCGCCTCCATATGCATCCCAGGATACCGACTATGTAACCCTAGATACCCAATCCGGAGTGTATATAAGCCAGAGGGTTTAGCCCGTAGAGGGGACCCAATCACAATTACCATTCACCTAGCCCTAGGGTTAGATCTCTCCTTACGATCTCGAGGTAGATCAAGCTTGTACTTGATACATCATCATCAATACAATCAAAGCAGGACGTAGGGCCCGAACCTGGGTAAATACTGTCTCCTTCGTCCCTGTTACCACCGATCCGAGATCCACAGCTCGAGACCCCCTACCCCGAGGTCTGCCGGTTTTACCACCGACACTCGCTGTACGGTGTTGCAATACATTCATGATTCGCTTATAGTGGGTTGCGAGAGTGAGAGAAGCTTAAACCCGAGTAAGGGGGTCATTGCGTATGGGAGCAAAGGGAACTTTACACTTAAAGCTATGGTTGGGTTTTACCTTAATGATCTTTAGTAGTTGCGGATGCTTGCTAGAGTTCCAATCATAAGTGCATATAATCCAAGTACAAAAATTATGTTAGCTCATGCCTCTCCCTCATATAAAATTGCAATAATGATTACCGATCTTGTTATCAATTGCCTAGGACAATCTCGCAAATCCTACCACCACTTTTCCACACTCGCTATACTAACTTTATTGTTCTTTTATTAAAACAGCACCTAACTTTTATTTTCACGTTATTTATTATCTTGCAAACTTATCCCACTACACCTACAAAGTACTTCTAGTTTTATTACTTGTTTCTAGGTAAAGCAAACGTTGGTGTGCGTAGAGTTGTATCGGTGGTCGATAGAACTTGAGAGAATATTAATTCTACCTTTAGCTCCTCGTTGGCTTCGCCACTCTTACTTATCATAAAAGGCTACAAACGACCCCCTATACTTGTGGGTTATCAAGACCTTTTTCTGGCGCCGTTGCCGGGGAGCAATAGCGTGGGGTGAATATTCTTGTGTGCGCTTGTTGTCTTTATCTCTAAGTAGATTTTATTTTCTATTCTAAGTTGTTTTATATCCTTAGTTATGGATATGGAACACAAAATACCAAAAAGATTAGTTGTACTTGCTACTCATGGAGACGGGGAACCTCCTAAACCTCGATGTTGGTTATGTGGAAAAAATTAAATACTACTTTGATAATCCTGGTAAATCCCCATTCAACTTGATAATGGGAGATACTTTGGATCACCGGGAGTAATTTAGGGATTATCGCTTGTCTCAAAAAGGGAAACACTTATGGGATCAAATTCAAATGTTGCGTTGGTATGCTTGGAATATGTGCTCTATGTATGATTATACTTGTTGCTCTAAGATGGAGGCTCCACACCTTCCCTTTCAATGTGAATTTAAAGATAATGAAACCTTGACTTCTTATGCTAATGGTGTATATGATTACTATGATATGGAACAAATAGAAGAATTTGTTGCTTTTTAGGGTGCTTATGAAATCGAATCTTTGTTTGAAAAGTATGAAGATTGTGATGATGCTCTTTACAGATCTGAAAATTATGCTATACTTAAATATTGCTATGAGAATTATAAATACAATGTCATATTAATGAATTTATTGAGAAGGTCTTCGCTGTCCAAGAAGAGACTTATATTTTGCAGGAATCTATGGAAGAAGAAATTGATGAAACTGTCAGCTCATTAGATGAAAAAGATGAGGAGGAGAGTGAAGAACAAAAGGAGGAAGAGCGGATTGATCACCCGTGCCCACTTGCTGATGAGAGTAACTCTTTATCTCATACATTGTTTAATTTCCCTTCGTACTTACCGAAGGATGAATGATATGATAATTGCTATGATCCCTTGGATTCGTTTGAAATATCCCTTTTTTATGAACTTGATGCTTGCTATGCTTGTGTCCATGATGCCAATATGAACGATGCTTATGGAGGTACTTTACCAGGTTGACCCGAAAGTAACAATCGCAGAGGTGCTCCCTTTACACCCTTAGCCGAATTGACCGGAAACGTAAGGAGTAAGCACAGGAGCCAGGCAACCCAGCTTGGCAGAAAATGTCAAGTCAAATTGATGCATGTTGTGGCTTTATAACAATTTTTAGGAAGGCGGTACACATCTACCTGAGATGATATCGAGGATGTATTCAGCTCTCGAGGAGAGGCGAGGTTGTTGTGCCGAGGTGTCTCAAGAAGCCCCCGGTACATGTCATCAGATTATTTTATAGGTCTCAGGTGTTTTATGCCGATGAGTTTTTTTCTTTTTAAAAAAGACTCTTGGCTTCAAGTTAAATACTCCCTCCATTCCATAATGTAGTGCACCTGCGCTTCCCTAGATCTAAGTTTGACCATAAATTTAACCAACGAGACCGACTGTGGCGGGAGCAAACATTATACCACTGAATTATGGTCAAACTTAGATCTCGGGAAGCGCGGGCGCACTACATTGTGGAATGGAGGGAGTATTGCGCAATGTGTGGCCATGAGTCATACTTTGCGTAGTAGATCATGGAAATAAGAGATATTAGTATGATACATCAATGCTAATCTATATTTAAAAAGTACTTTTCAACTAAGTATTTAAGTACGGAAAAAAATAAAAAAGCAAAAAAATCCTCTTAACCGTGAAAACGGCTGCCGTGCGTACGACAATCTATGGGATCAAGACGATCCCTTTGCGGTTCGGCTGTGGGAATCAACATGCACAAAGAGCAGGTTCAGCAGATGCAAGAACACACAGCAGTTTACCCAGGTTCGGGCCGCCTTGAGGCGTAAAACCCTACTCCTGCTTTGGTGGATTGATTGTGTTTGAGCTCAAGTTATAGAGGAGCGCAGCTTGCCGGCAAGGTGCGCGGGAAGTGTAGCTACACGCGTAAATGAGCAAAGTGTCGACCCTTCTACCAGTAGCCATGGGCCTACTTTTATAGGTTAAGGGGTCACCACAGTGGCAAAAAGGTAATTACATGTTGAAATGATAGCAACGGTGCTATCATACCTAACTCTGCCGGATTAGGACAAATGCATTAAATGCGCTGTTAGGTGTCATGCTAGGAGCGAACCCCGGCAAGGCTCCTATACCACTCGTCCAACTACCTCCTATTAACTTGACACGCCATCAAGATGGGTGTCATTAAAGTTGATCTTCAGGCAGTATGCTGACACGTGCCCCGACAAGCCTCACCAAACCACCTGCCCGCTTGATACCTATCGATAGTGACTAGCCAATCGATGAGGTGGAGCGGTGGTGAGGTAAAGGAAGCTTACCGGCACGGAGCTTGTCGGTCCTTCGCCTTGCCAGTGTGTAGCTTGCCGGCAAATGTAGTCTTGATCTTCAGTACTAACTTAGTACTTCTCGATGACCTGCCTCGAGGTCTTCTTCATGGTTTTATCAACAAAATCTTGAGTCTTGATGGAAGCAATCCTCTGGCAAGCGCTTGCCATCGGGAAGGCTGCAACTGTCTGTACATAAGTCAAGGTATAAAGACACCCATGTTTTTATACACCGACGGGAGCCCCCGGGCCTGGGCCACACGCGCGTGCGAAGCGTTGTTGGGCTAGGCCCAAACCGACGCATAGATACACGTGGCAAGGAATCGCTGTTGTAATGATGGTTTTTACTGCACGCCCACGATGCGCATTAAATGTGGGATGTGGGAGGAGTGGAAAGTAACGGTAAATTAGGGTCGTGTGCCTGACAAAGCGCAGAGCCGTTTGATAGTGAAGAGCCAGCCCCCCACGCCTTCCCCATAAGAAGGCATCTGTGAAGGGCGTTGCTTATTCACCTCCTCTGTCCCAATCTCGCCACTGCTTCCATCTTCTTCCTTGCACCAGAACAAAATCCATCACCGCCGCCGCTCCACATCTCGACCCATCCTCCATCTCATCTCCCTAAGAGCGCCATGGCACCCAAGAGAGCCGTCAAACCGGCCGACTCGGAGATGAAGAATGCCGCCAAGCCCGTCGATCTGGAGGCGGAGAGGAGGAAGGAGATCGTAGCTAAGCGGCAGAGGGAGAATGTCATTTTTCGGCCGCCGGTGCTGGATAAGACCGTCCTGACAGAGAGGTACGCCTATATGTGGGGGAAGTAATCCAAGGACCACGGTGCTCCTCATGTTCTTCCTGCTGATCTCAAGCCCTCCGTAGACAAGTTTCCTTTCTTCTGCGCCTACTTTTATTGCGGGCTTGTTGCCCCATTTTCCGATTTCTTCTCCGAGCTCATGTGGACCTACGGGTTTCGGCTCTTAGATTTCACTCCAAACGCCATCACCTGCATGTCAGTTTTTGCCCACATGTGCGAGAATTTTGTCGATGTCTTCCCCAATGTCGCACTCTTCTGCCACTTCTTCATTCCTCGCATCGAAGGAGATGCCCTTTCTGGAAGCATCACCTGGATCCCCAGGAGTGGCAGCAAGGATATATATCTCAAGGGCCAACTGCATCTGAACTGGGAGGAATAGCGGGCAGAATGGTGCTGGATTAAGGAGAAAGATTTCCCTGACTTCTGCGTGCCCCAGACAGAGAGAGTCACACGCAGCAAGGACTGGAGCAATTACAGCGCATGTGACGCCAAGCTTACCCTCGTGGTAGACTACATCATCCGTCTCTGAGACGTGGGCCTGACCATAGAAATGGTAGGAGCCGATTTCCTCCGTCGGCGTATTGCTCCCCTCCAGAAGAGAGCTTGATGCGTCTGGGATTACAAGAATGCCGCAAACGTCATGCGATTGTTTGCCGGGCTGGGCAATAATCTGACGGTGTTGCAGTACGCCAGTCTCTGCCACCAACTCTTCCGTGTGACTGGCTAGTTCCACTTGCCGGAATCAGTAATTCCTTTATGTGTCAACTCCTCCAGGGATTCAATCTTGGTGGTAATGCCTTCATGCAATGCCCAAGGAGTTGAAAGTGACTGGCAGGAGCCTTCCACTGATGAAGTAAAAGCTTGGCTCAAAAACTTGGTAGAAGAGCCCACCAGGGAAGAGAAGGATTTGATCTGTGATACCACTGATGAAGAGGTGGCATACATAGCCAGCAGAGCAGCGGAAGCGGGAATGACAGTGGTTGCCGGCGGGTCTGGATCCACGGCAGCTGACGATGAAGATGTTGGCGAAGAAGAGCTTGCCGAAGAACAGCAAGACGATCTAGCCGGAGAGCAAGGTGGTGAAGCCGCCAGAGAGCAGGAGGAGGAGGAGGACACCGGCCAGCCAGGAGGAGGAGGAGGACACCGGCCTGCTCCAAAGAGGAGATGTCGAGTCCTCAAGAAGGCCACCAGCCAGGAGCCAGTGCGCCCCTCATCATCAGGCGATGAGCCTTCCGACAAGGAGGTGGCTGCTAGGGTCACCTGACAGTAAGGCACTCGCCAGCAAGCTTCTCAACAGCAAGAGACCAGGCGCACATCTTCGGGACGGCAAGCTGCACCTCCTGCCGGAGAGGCAGGGTCTTCAAAGACAACAACTCCTTTGCCTGCCAAATGCGCTAGAGCACCTCCTCCACCCCAACTTCTGGAGTTGGGAACGAGCCCGTCTGGGATCTCTCCGCCCTCAACGATCGTGAGGAGGAGGAAGAGTAATTGCCTCTAAGTTTCTCCGTCAATTTTTCATTTTTGATTTTTATTGATCTGACTTGATTGCTTTGATCCTACAGGGACAAGGAAACATTGGCACAGAGGCTCTCGAAGAGGGCAAAGACTGTCGAAGAGGGGGAACCAGTGGCAAGCGCTGGGCGAACCACAGCATCGCCAGATGTTGTGGTCGTCAGCCCCCAGTCCAACCCTCCTCGTGAAACCACCGCCAACTATCCTTTGGCGAGCGTCAGCACCAACACCATCGTTCCTGAGGTTGACAAGGGAACATAAGAGGAGCATCAAGAAGTCCCGGAAATTAGCTCTCCGTCAAGGGTCCCTGTCGACGAGGCTGTTCATGTTGATGACGTGCCGGCAAGGGATGCTGCCGGCAGCCACACGACGACAACTGAAGTTGTCGGAGAAGGGGCCATCCCTCCTCAACAGACGCAGACAGGTAATCTTTTTCTTCTGGAGCACTTCTTCTCCGATGTTGGCCTTATCTTGCTTTCTTGAACTTGATTTGAATTTTTCTTTTCTCCTTCTTCTTCTTCTCAGATCCACCTCAAGAGATCCACCTCAAGCTGAAGACATGGACACTGATGTCGATGTCGAGGGGATTGCGAAGAGTGCGGCTAACGAGGCTGCCAAGGTTGCTGCCAAGGAGACCGCAGACGCCGCCGCTGAAGAAGCCGCCAGAGTTGCCGCTGAAGAAGCCGGCAAGAAGTCTGCGGAGGAGGCCGCCAAGGAAACCTCTGAAGAAGTCGCTGAGGCTACTGGTGGCGAATCTACCCCAGGAGCACCAAGCACTGGTGCGGACATGAGCATGGGAGCAGCCGACACCCCTGTGCCGGCAGCTGGCGACCAAGCATCAACGTCTGAAACACCTCCCACAAGAAACTTTTGATGTTCCTTGAGCCGCAGTCAAATCCTGAAGCCCCCAGCTCATCAGGCGCTGGAGATCTTGAACCTGTAGAAGATGAAATTGTCGTTCCAATGTCGGTACTGAAGACGTGCGCTCCGCCAATGATGATGTTGAAGACCTCGCCTTCCTCCAAGCCATGGGCGACGGCTTCAAAGCCATCCAAGAGCATTACAGCAAGCGCTAGGACAAGCTCAAGACCCGGCAAACCATCATGGAAATGGCGGAGGAAAAGCTTAAGGAGAAGATCGAAGGCGCGTATATGTGGTATGAGGACCGGCGCCAAGATATTCAGCGCCGGGAAATTGAACTTGCCGCTACCAAAGAAGCATTTGTCTTGGAGAGGGCTGAAGCGGATCTGGCAAAGGAGGAAGCCGACAAGGATGCTGTGGCAAGGGACGTAGAACTGACTGAACGCAAGATAGCCCTCGACTCTCATGAGGAGGATCTTGCCGCTAAGGGGTCTGATCTTGCCGCCCGGGAAGCTGCCCTTGCCGCCAAGCTCAAAGCCAAAGATGATGAATTACAAGCCCTCCTTATGCAATGGACTCAAGAGATGGAAAAGACTGACAAGGAAATCATTGAAAACCAAGCTCAAGATCATGCCGGCAAGCTAAAGGAAGCTGTTGACGCTGCCGCCGCTGCGGCCACTACTACTTGTGAGTTGCGTTGGGATTTCCTCGAAGAGGAGAGGATGATGCAGTACAGTAGAGATAAGTATTTCCCTCAGTTAAGAACCAAGGTTATCAATCCAGTAGGAGAACCACATAGAACCTCGTTAGCAGCACCTACACACACAAAAGCAAATACTTGCACCCAACGCAAACAAGAGGATTGTCAATTCCCCTTGGCGGTTACTTGCAAGGATTAATTCTGATAGTGATAGATAGATAGATAAATAAATTGCAAAACAAAATAAAGGAAATAAAATTGCAGCAAGGTATTTTTGGATTTTATATATGATAGATAAATGACCCGGGGGCCATAGTTTTCACTAGAGGCTTCTCTCCCGAACACATAGCATACAGTGGGTAAACAAATTATTGTTAGGCAATTGACAGAAAATCGCATAGTTATGACGGATTCATGGCAATGATCATGTATATAGGCATCACGTCCGATACAAGTAGACCGACTCCTGCCTGCATCTACTACTATTACTCCACCCATCGACCGCTATCCAGCATGCATCTAGGGTATTAAGTTAATGAAAATAGAGTAACGCCTTAAGCAAGATGACATGATGTAGACAAAGTAAACTCAAGCAATATGAATAAACCCCATCGTTTTATCCTTAATGGCAACAATACAAATACGTATCTTGTCCCCTACTTTGTCACTGGGATAGAGCACCGCAAGATTGAACCCATTACAAAGCACCTCTCCCATTGCAAGATAAATCAGATAGATCGGAGAGAAATACAAAGCTATAACAATCATGCATAAATAAGTTCAGAAAAGACTCAAATATTTCTCATGAATAATCTGATCATAAACCCACAATTCATCGGATCCCAACAAACACACCACAAAAGAAGATTGCATCGAATAGAACTCCAAGGAGATCGAGGAGAACATTGTATTGAAGATCAAAGAGAGAGAAGAAGCCATCTAGCTACTATCTATGGACCCGTAGGTCCATGGTAAACTACTCACACATCATCGGAAGGGCAACAAGGTTGATGTAGAAGCCCTTCGTGATCGATTCCCCCTCCGGCAGAGTACCGGAAAAGACCTCCAGATGGGATCACGGAAGAAAAGAAGCTTGCGGCGGCGGAAAAGTTATTTGAGGTGGCTCTCTGTTATATTGGGAATATTTGAGAATTTATAGGCTTGGAATTAGGTCAAGAGGTGCCACGAGGAGCCCACAAGCCTGAGGGGCGCGCCTACCCCCCTGGGCGTGCCTCCCGAGCTTGTCGCTCCCTCGTGGCTTGTCTGGTCTTCTCCCGAACCTTCTAGGGTCTCTCTTGGTCCAGAAAAATTAATCCAAAGTTTTTTCTTCGTTTGGACTCCGTTTGATATTGATTTTCTGAAAAGCCAAAAACAAGCAAAAAACAGCAACTGGCATTGTGCACTAGGTTAATAGGTTCGTCCCAAAAAATGATATATAAATGCATATAATTGCATATAAAACATCCAAGATTGATACTATAATATCATGGAACAATAAAAAATTATAGATACGTTGGAGACATATCAGCCACCGCCAAAGCAGATCTGGAGGCCAAGGTGAAAAGGCTAGAAGAAGATCTTGCCGGCAACAACAAGGAGATCCTGGCCCTCCAAGAAGCAGCACGGAAGGCAGCTCATACCCTGGGGGAGCTGCAGACGCAGCTGGCATCTAAGAACCAGGAGCTCAGCAAAGCCGCCGATACCGAAGAAGATCTGAAGTTGAAACTCGTCACCTTGGAGAAAAATCTTGAAGACCCCAAGACCAAGGAGAAGATCTTGCTGGCAGAGCTCGAAAAGGAGCAAGGCCTGCTGGCAAACACCGAGGAGAAATTCAATCAGTTGAAGGAATCCCTTTTGCTCTGGACCGGCAGGCTCACTGACATCGCTGAACGCCTCACGATACAGCTTGGCGCTATGGATATGAGGAGCTGGGGTTTCTCCGTCAACAAGAACGAAGCCAAGAGTGCCAGATTGATGTTGTTCTTTGAAGGACTCATCGACGTGGTCAAGGCTCACCACCAGGAGCGTGCCGCTTCATTCGCCAACGAGTCTCGCAAACTCGCTCGCGACGTGCTCTTCAAAGTACTTGTCAAGATCGTGCATCGCAACCCCGGCATCGACATCTCCAAGGCCTTCGCAAGCTTGCCGAAAGGAATAGACACCAGCGCCGCTGAAGCTCTTGTCGCTCCTATCGCCGATAGGGTTGGCCAAGTCTCCAGGACCCAGGGTGGGCTCACCAATTAGTCTTGTCGTCACATCTTGCCTTGAGTGCGATCATGTAAAAGACAAATTTATCTTAAGTTAGATCTACACTGTGTTTTGATGTAACATGACTTATGCTTAGATGAATGTACGTTGTTTCCCTTATTTGATTCTGCCTTTGTATGTTTTGTACCCTACACTTGCCGGAAACTTGCCGATGCGCACAGCCTTGCCGTTAGTGCTTGAGGAACGGGTCCTTAGCAGCTTGCCGGAGGTGCCGCTTTCCGACAAGATTACACTTATCAGTTTTGACGCAGCCTACTTATACTATTGAGCGGACTCAAAACAGAAATAAGAGCGCGAACAATTCTGATAAGGTTCCTTCGCATGCAGGTTTTTCATACAGAGACGAAATCATTCAAGGAAAAGTAGCAATTACAACAAAGAAAATTTGTTTCAAAGTTTTTCAACTTAGCTTTCTTTGTTGTACTTCTTGTCGTGAATGATATCTTGAACGTCATTTGGTATCCATACCGTCACTCCCCCCGGGAAACTTGCGCGCGAGGAACACTTCATTCCTTTGAGAAAAAGAAAGAAGAGAAAAGAGGAGGTTGGAACCTTGACGGTTCATCAATCATTTCATACAAGGTAACATGTAACACAAGAAAGCATGCAATATACATAAATGTGTACTTTGACAAAGAGTTGTGAAACACTTAGGTTTATTCAACTATGCACGGAGTCTGCGCCCGGCTCTGTACAAAGGATTACATGCCTCGCCGGCCAACTTGTACAAAAGGGGTTGCCGGGAGGCCTGGCAACTGCACCTCATGAGTATAACTTGCGAAGATGCACAATGTTCCATGAGTTAAGTACCGGAGCACCATCTTCGGTCTCTAGGCGGACTGCGCCATGCCTAGTGACTCGTACCACCCGATAAGGGCCTTCCCACTCCGGTGTCAACTTGTTTTTCCCCTTCGCGGATTGGATCCGACGAAGAACAAGGTCGCCTTCCTCAAGGTTCCTAGCATGAACTTTGCGGCTATGATAGCGACACAAAGCTTGCTGGTACCGTGCAGCATGGACAGTAGCCCGGAAACGATCTTCCTCAAGGAGCGTAGCATCATCTTGCCACAGCTCTTCTTGATCCTCCTCATAGAAGGCCAAGACTCGAGGTGACCCGTATCTGAGTTTTGTGGGGAGCACCGCTTCTGCACCATATATAAGGGAGAAGGGCGTCTGGCCGGTGGCTCGATTTGGTGTCGTTCTGAGTGACCAAAGAACCGCCGGTAACTCTGCCACCCAGCGTCTTCCACACTTGTGCAGCTTGTCGAAAGTTCTGGTCTTGAGACCACGCAGCACTTCTGCATTTGCCCTCTCCGCCTGTCCATTTCTTCTTGGGTGAGCAATGAAAGCGTAGCAGATCTTGCTTCCAAGGTCTTGGCAGTATGCTGTGAAGGCACAACTCGTGAACTGGGTGCCAAAGATGTCGTGCGTACAACGATCTATGGGATCAAGACGACCCCTTTGCGGTTCGGCTATGGGAATCAACGTGCACAAAGAGCAGGTTCAGCAGATGGAAGAACACACAGTAGTTTACCCAGGTTCGGGCCGCCTTGAGGCGTAAAACCCTACTCCTGCTTTGGTGGACTGATTGTGTTTAAGCTCAAGTTACAGAGGAGCGCAGCTTGCCAGCAAGGTGCGCGGGAAGTGCAGCTACACGCGTAAATGAGCAAAGTGTCGACCCTTCTACCAGTAGCCATGGGCCTCCTTTTATAGGTTAAGGGGTCACCACAGTGGCAAAAAGGTAATTACATGTTGAAATGATAGCATCAGTGCTATCATACCTAACTCTGCCGGATTAGGACAAACGCATTAAATGCATCGTTAGGTGTCATGCTGGGAGCGAACCCTGGCAAGGCTCCTGTACCGCTCGTCCAGCTACCTCCTATTAACTTGACACGCCATCAGGACGGGTGTCATTAAAGTTGATCTTCGGGCGGTATGCTGACACGTGCCCCGACAAGCCTCACCAAACCACATGCCCGCTCAACACCTATCGATAGTGACTAGCTGATCGATGAGGTGAAGCGGTGGTGAGCTAAAGGAAGCTTGCCGGCACGGAGCTTGCCGGTTCTTCGCCTTGCCGGTGTGTAGCTTGCTGGCAAATGTAGTCTTGATCTTCAGTACTAACTTAGTACTTCTCGATGACCTGCCTTGAGGTCTTCTTCATGGTCTTATCAACAAAATCTTGAGTCTTGATGGAAGCAATCCTCCGGCAAGCGCTTGTCGTCGGGAAGGCTGCAACTGTCTGTGCATAAGTCAAGGTATAAAGACACTCATGTTTTTATACACCGACAACGTCGCAGCTAGGAAGCGTTCCATGGGTGCGGCTCCAGGTGGTTATCCTTGGCGTTTCGAAGACGGTATGACCCTCCAGTGAGTACCTTGTCGATGATGAATGGCCCATCCCATTTCACTGATAGTTTATGCTGATCAGGCTTGTCTAGATGGTGTTGTAAGACTAGGTCTTCGACGTTGTACGCCTTTGCTCGGATCTCCCGATTCTGGTAGCGCCGTGCCTGCTGTTGATAAAAAGTTGAACGTTCTCGGGCTACATAACGTTCCTCGTCAAGGTTATCAAGGTCGTCATGTCGATCTATGATGTCTACTACACAACTTATTCTTGTAGACTCGTGTTGGGCCTCCAAGCGCAGAGTTTTGTAGGACAGTAGCAATTTTCCCTCATGTGGATGACCTAAGGTTTATCAATCCGTGGGAGGCATAGGATGAAGATGGTCTCTCTCAAACAACCCTGCAACCAAATAACAAAGAGTCTCTTGTGTCCCCAACACACCTAATACAATGGTAAATTGTATAGGTGCACTAGTTCGGTGAAGAGATGGTGATACAAGTGTAGTATGGATAGTAGATATAGGTTTTTGTAGTGTGAGCAATAAAAAACAGCAAGGTAGCAAGTAACAAAAGTGAGCATAAACAGTATTGCGATGCTTAGAAACAAGGCCTAGGGTTCATACTTTCGCTAGTGCAATCTCTCAACAATGCTAATATAATTGGATCATATAACCATCCCTCAACGTGCGATAAAGAATCACTCCCAAGTTCCTATTAGTGGAGAACATAAGATAGAAATTGTTTGTAGGGTACGAAACCACCTCAAAGTTATTCTTTCCGATCGATCTATCGAGCTATTCCTATAAGTGTCACAAACAGCCCTAGAGTTCGTACTAAAATAACACCATATGATACACATCAACCAACTCTAATGTCACCTAGATACTCCAATGTCACCACAAGTATCCGTGAGTTGATTATACGATATGCATCAAACAACTTCATAATCATAATATTCAATCCACACAAAGAACTCCAAGGAGCACCCCAAAGTTTCTATCGGAGAAAAGATAATGAAAACATGCATCAACCCCTATGCATAGATTACCCCAATGTCACCACGGGAATCCGCGAGTTGAGTGCCAAAACATATATCAAGTGAATCAATATAATACCCCATTGTCACCACAGGTATTCATATGCAAGACATACATCAAGTGTTCTCAAATCTGAAATATTCAATCCAACAATAACGAAACCTCAAAGGAAAAAGATTCGATTCATCACAACAAGGATAGAGAGGGAAGAAACACCATATGATCCAACTATATTAACAAATCTCGCGATACATCAAGATCGTGCCAAATCAAGAACATGAGAGAGAGAGAGAGATCAAACACATAGCTACTGGTACAAACCCTCAGCCCCGAGGGTGAACTACTCCCTCCTCGTCATGGAGACCGCCGGGATGATGAAGATGGCCTCCGGCGATGCTTCCCTCCCTCCGGCAGGGTGCCGGAAAAGGGCTGTAGATGAGATCGTGGAGGTACAGAGGCTTGCGGCGGCGTAAAAACTCATCTAGGTTAACTTTCAGGGGTTTCTGAATATATAGGATTTTTCAGCGTTGGAATCACGCAAAGAGTTGCCACAGGAGACCCACGAGGCACCAGGGCGCGCATGGGGGGGGGGGCAGGCGCGCCCAGGTGGCTCGTGGGGCCCCTGTGGCTCTTCTGCTGCTCCTCTGAAGCTTCCTGGGTCTGTTTCCTTCCAGAAAAAATCGTCAAAAAGTTTCGCTGCATTTGGACTTCATTTGATATGGATTTTCTGGAAAACCAAAAACAAGCAGAAAACAGCAGCTGGCACTGGGCACTAGGTCAATATGTTAGTCCATAAAAATCATATAAAAGCCATATGAAAGTGCACCAAAATCATATAAAACTATAATAAACATGGCATGAATACTTCATAAATTATAGATACGTTGGAGACGTATCAGCATCCCCAAGCTTAATTCCTGCTCGTCCTCGAGTAGGTAAATGATAAAAGAAATAATTTATGAAGTGTGAATGCTAGCATAGTGCATAAGTTTGATCAATGATAATTTCAATCACTTTTCCTAGCATCATAACAGCAACTTTTTCTCATAAAACTCATCATGATAAAGTAGCAATCAATTCACATGTTATGGTTCAAACAATGCATTCTCTTGAAACTTAACAACCTATGTTCTTAGTCACCAAACAATTGCAATTCAACTTAATTTCAACAAAGTCTAAGTAAGAGCTCCACATACTCAATTATCATATAGTCTTCTATGATTGCTAGTACTCAAAGCATATTTTTAGAACAAATGGCATCCATCGAACACAGAGAAAGATAGGGGCTTAATGTTTCGCCTCCCAACTTATTTATCATAGAGATAATTGTCAACAATAATAATTCATGATCAAATATATTTGACTGGCCATATATGACTGGATCTTTCCCCACCACATGATGCTTGCCAACTAGAGAATAATTGAGGTTGAAATGCGAATGAATACTTATTGACTCTTGCATAAAAGTAAATACATAAAAGTAAATGCATAAAAGTAAAAGATAAGCCCTTCGCAGAGGGAAGCAGAGGTTGTCATGCGCTTTTTATTTTTGGATGCACAAGCCCTTAATGCAAAGGAACGTCACGTTAAATTGCCCCTTGTGATAGCAACCTTTATTATGCAGTCCAACGCGTTCGACCCGGACGAGGAGGATCCCGTGCTCCACATTGCGCTCCGGCGCTCGCGGATGGACCGGGGCGAAAGCTCCTCCTCAATGGTCATCGGCTCTTCCTCCGCGGCGGCCGGACGCCGCCCTGCCCGCTCTTTGCCATCGATGGCGAGGCGCCAGCGCTAGCACCGGCGCTCGGCTCCGCCAGCACCGGCCCCTGCGGGGAGCCGCTGGGTGCTGGTGCCCACACCACCCATCCCGCCGGCGGGTGAGCTGCAGCCGGAGACGGTGGGCCGCGCCTATCGCATGGCGAGGAGGGCGGCGTCGGGCGGAGCGAGGAACGACCGCGGGTCATCCAGATCCGCGCTGGAGCCGATGTCGCCCGCCGAAGACGACGACACGATGCTCCGCCTAGCAATCCGCCGGTCCTACACCTCGGCGGAGACGGACGCACGCCACCGACATCGCAAGAACGCGGCGACAGCGCTAGAGGAGTCAGCCAATGTGGCGCGGTCCAAGGAGGTGGCGGCGGAGAGAGCCGCCCGGCTCGCGGCGGAGCAGGGCCGCGTTGCCCGGCGCTTTGCGGGTTTCCTCACCTCGTACTTCGGCTTCGGCTCCACGACGGACAACGACTGGCCACCCGCCACGGTTGTGTAGTCCGCGGAGAGCCGCCGAGATCCCAAGGGGAAGCGACCGGCGAGGGAGTGGTGAACTTCGGTCACCCCGTATGTTTTAATCTATGTTTTTATATTTAATTAGCTAAAATTAGAACTTCTTCCACCTTTTTGTATGAACTATGTGGATGTCCTACGTCCGAATTGCTAAGTTTGATTGATGATGTATGCTATGATCGGGAGTGGAGTTTTGGCTCTCGGGTCCAGATGGACCCGAAATCTCTGCCGCTCCTAGATGCGTCGTGATCTGTGCCAGACGTCACTGTCACAGCAATACAGGAATCTAAAATGGAGAATATAGAGGCCTGGCCGTTGTACGTACAGACGACGGGCGTTGCAGCAGTTGACGGACGTCTCCTGGATAACGACCGGGACGCACATGTACTCTGGACGCCTGGTACAGGTGTTTGCTTTCGATGCCGCCAGCCGTTTGCCTTGCCCACTTGTATGTTGAAAAAAAAATCGTTTCGAGGCCGGGTCGGGCGGGTGAGGAGGGTGGTTCTCCTGTTTGGTTTCGTCTGACAGCGACAAGGATATTTTTTTCTCAGCAACAAGGACATGTGTGTATGTACGCTCATATGATGATAAGTTCCCAAAAAATGGTTAAACCGAGGGGTGATGAAGGATGATAGCGACCAAAAAACATATCCACTACAAAGATGTTGTCCGATTGGGTGCCCTGGTACTGGGACTTGTACGATAATAAGTACTCTGTTTGAAGGTCCAACATAGCTGGGTGGGTTGCAAAAATCATCTCATATGGAGAAAGACATGAAGCGTGTTGTGGCTGACACGTAAAATGGCTTGCATTCAGAGGATGTCTTCAAAACCATCGCTAGGAGCATGAACTGACCATATTGCATCGGCTGGTAAAGAACTGTTGGCCTGAAGCTTCATCACATCTTGCATAATGGATTTCTTAGTTTTCGCCAGGTTAATCTGAGAAAATGTGATGATTGACATTGTGAGAAATGTGCTTTTCCAAGAGTATTTGAGGGCGAATAAATGGTTTAGTCTGTTCAAATTTCTATTACCTTGGTGATAGGCATTCGTAGCTTCTCACCATCATGGTGCGTGGTGATGTGCATAACACAAATACTTGTTTCCTCTCTGAAAAAATTATTATCGTAATTAGTATGAGTCACCGTGTTGATCATGACTATGATAGGGTAAAGGAGAACAATTAAGAAACAGGCTTAAAATGGTAGGGAAAATTACAAACCTGGTGATTGAGGTATCCATGAAACGGGGGAAAACAGTGGACCAGTTATCCTTGGGTGTTGGCCACCCAGCATGTAAGTCGTTAGGTACCCGAACAATGCGTCATGGAGGCGAGACGTGATAAGCTCGTGTCTAGCCTGCTGATCCTGGTTGCATCCATTTGGCCCGGACGAGGGTCATATACTTGTATAACCCTTGTAAGCATGGCCCAAATGTACAAGGGCCCATCCGTCGTGTTTTACCTACCATTTTCCCTACCATTGTCCCAAATGTACAGGGCCCATCCGTCATGCTGGGATGTAGAACTACAATGGAGTAAGATGGCAAGTTATCAAAAAGCTGTGTTTCAGCCACACATAAAAACTGGGAGAGTGAGAGCAAGATGACGAAGGGATAATTATTACCGGCTGGCACGCCTCAATTGCGTGCTGGACCGTTTGCCTAATGAATTGATTCTGAATCTCTAGAAAATCAGAAATACTTGTGCCTTATAGAGCGAGCGTCTGAAAAAATTAAGAGGGAGGAGTTTTAGAATTACGTAACTGGTCCAAATTGATTATATAGATGACTGGTTTGGGTTTGATTAGGTGCTGAGAAGAAAACAATTTATCTTACCGAGAAATCACACTCTAGTATGTGACGGTGATTCAGATATGGTAAAGCGTGGTTTGACTCCAGATCAACCTGGTTCTGCCGGTGCAAAATGATACACCCTAGTTCATGATCGAGCATGGCATTGCCGACTAGCTGATCCATGATGTCCTTCCTGCTAACTCGTACGAACCGTGGAGCATTGTGTACTATCCAGTTCTTGGAAAAAAAAGTGATAACAAGTAAATTTCTTATGGTGATGTAGTGTGGCATGCGATTTAATTAAATGGTGGAGAATGATAATATATGCAAACCTGGCAAGGTGCTGTGCAGACAGCGATTGGAAGTGGGATTCAAGAAGTTCAACAGTAGTAGTTGATATTGGAACGACTGGCCAGCCTGCGAACCATGGGTTAGTGGCATAACTCCTTGATGATACATACTTCCTCTTCGGTATGTTGACGCGGTTGACAACAAAAATTACTGTTGAAGGATCACCCTTCTGGCAGTTGGCGTACATATCCTTAACTGAAACTGATATGCACCGTGCATAGTGCTGGACAGCAGAGCAAATTGATTCAGTTGTCTGAGCATCACTTACAGATTCCTTGCTAGGGCTTTTGGAGGCCTTGGTTTGCTGAGGGCGGGAAGTGGAGCCGGATTGCCTCATCCATTTAGCCGGTTTATGTTTATGAGAAGAGCTCTCTCCTGCACATCATTAATATAGAAAGTGAGAGAAAGTAAAATGATTAATAGTTTAGGGAAAGTAGATGATGGCCATGAAGATATGATCTAACCAAAATATGTTACCTTCACAATCAGACAATTTCAAGCCTCACGCCATGGATTTTGCTGGAAACTGGGGTTCGGTACAATGGCTTGTAGAGTAGAACTGGGTGGGTTAGCTGGGTCCTCTAGCTCCTGAGGTTCGGTAGATGTTGCGTTGTCATTTATCATTTTCAGGGACAATCAGAGTAACCCCTCGCAGCACAGCATGTGCACTTGGATGCAAAGTGTTGCCATCAGCTTGTCTGTGAAGTTGATCATGTCAGTGTGTATGTTATGGCGCGCAGTGGTGACATGGCGGGTTGCTCGTGCATTCTGTTCACATAGAAAGGACCGCCGCGCTTGCCACCTCATTGATGTTACCATCCGGACCGAGCACATCTCTGTTGGCAGACGGTATGCCGAACACCATGGCCACATCTGCAGCACTGAAATGTAGTATTTTTTTGCTGTTGATGACTACTGCTCTGCGACGAACATCTACCTTACTCATGCACCAGGAGCTCAGCCAGAGGTTTAATTTCTGGATCATTGGGAGTTCAAGCATCCCACCAAAACCTATTTCTTTCACTAACCAGCATTTGTACTCACTAAATCCGTTCATGACAGTCACAACATGCCTGACAGAGCTTCTGGATGTTGTATTTGGGGGGAGACCATCTGAGCGACTAGCTGTGCCAGCAGCCGTGCTGGATCTGGTGGGGTGATCTGCCTATCGCTAATATCGTCACGGCTAGTGTAGTCGGACATGGTTCTCTGGGAATGAGATGAACAGATAGATGTGGGTGAGTAAGACTGGTGCATCGAGATCTAGCTAAAAGATTTAGGACCAAATCAATTGGGGGGGGGTAGAAAAATGGTAGTCCGCACATGATTACCTGATGGATAGCTGAGCCGCTGGAGGAATCAACAACAATGGCCTAGTCCAGAAGAGCGGCGGCGGTGGGCTGGGGATGGCTTAGATCCATGAGGGCCATAGACGAAGGTGAGGACTTGTGCGCCGCAAAAAGGGCAGGGGATGAGCGGAAGGGGTGCCGGCGTCGGCCTGCGCTTGGTGGCGGAGGACGAAGACTCCATTGCCGTGCCGAGGGAGAGGGGAGAGGAAAGTGAGGTACTGGTGGATGAACTGAAAGGAACCGATGAAGGCGATGGGTAGGTTGGGGATGGGGGATCCGGCCGTAAATATCTAGGGGATGACGGCGGCCGTGTATTACCTGGTCCAGATATGGGCCTCCGTTGGTCCACCTCCGTCCCAGCCCATCTGTACTATAGCGGCGTTACGGAGCCACTTCTAGTCCGTACGTCTGTTAGGTGGGCCAGGCCTGGTACTATTTAATCAAAATACGACAGTGAACACAGGCCTGTGAGGGAATCACAAAGCAGAGGTGCGGTCCAGATAGCAGGAGCATCTGGACCCGGGAGCCGAATTGCTTTTCCGGCTATGATCGACGTAGTTTGTGATTGTGAACCGAGGGAAAAGGCAACTGCCCGGGCACAGCCCCGGACGTTTGGGGGAAGATTTGGTTGTAGATGCCCGTAAGATCCGTGGGCGGTGGACCCGATGGATTCCAGATGGGCTGCAACACGACGTCTGCACGCAAAAAAGTCGTTCCGGCCGCCTCCAGCGCTCCACCCATTCCCTGCGAACCTGCCGCCCTTCGTCGAAGCGCCCCTCCCTTCGCTTCGTTTCTCCCTCCGCCACGCCACCCACCCGGAGCTCGTCCACCGGGCACGGCGAGATCCACGAGCAGCTACTCGTGTCCAGTCCTCCTGCTCATCCTCTACTGTGTGGATCCTCTCTCGGTAAGCCTCGATTGGTCCCAATTCCCCGCTCGAATTGTGATTCCGTGCAAGTTACTGTTAATAATATTGCATCAGACGTCTTGCGACCCGGCCGGACAGGAGGCGTCCGACTAGGTTGTTTATGCCAGGTGGGGATCTTCTGATAATAGATTGATGAACTGGTGGGCGTCGTTGTTAGGTCTGGTCTGCTTGGATTTGGGTCAAAATTGAGGCCTCTAGGGTGGAATTGGTTGTGGGAAAAGGTGTTTGATCAAATTTGTCTCCCTTTGATTTTCGATCATATAAATTTCAGACGAATTTGGTTAGAATTGAGGTTTCTGGCACTAGACGTGGTCCTACACTCGTGGTTGAGGCTTGTACAATATTTTTTTTCTTACTGTTAGCCCAAGTAGTTGAAACATGTTGGCCTCGTACTGTTTGAGTTAGATTTTTTTGTTAACCAATGCAACTGGCATGTTAGTCGATTGGAGCTTTTGTGCACTATTACATGTTTTTTTTCGGGTATCGTGAAGCCGATATGCATATAATTTCAATTTTTTCCCCTTCCAAACCAGGTTGAGGAATGACACCACAGCGAGTTATCTGAATTTGAAGATAAACGAGATAAGATGGGCTCCTATGTAAGCACTGCAATCAGTAAGGCTCGATCCGTGGATTCAGACGAGGTACACGGATCACTTTCAAACAAAAGGGCCAAGATAACTACATATGACTATGGGTCATATTCTAGGATAATTCCAACTCTTCCTGATGAGCTTTCATTTCAAATTCTAGCGAGGTTACCACGGATTTATTACCTAAAGATGAAGATGGTTAGCCGGACTTGGAAGGTGGCAATCACCGGCTCTGAACTTGCCCAGCTGAGAAGAGAGCTTGGGTTAACTGACGAATGGTTGTATATACTGACCAGAGTTGAGGCAAATAAGCTTGAATGCTATGCCCTCGATCCATTGTTCCAGAAATGGCAAAGGCTGCCATCCATGCCTTCATTCGCCAATGAGGCGGACTCCACTGGGAGGACACGGTATTCTGTGTTTCGGATGTGGAATGTTGTGGGTTCAAGCATTAGGATTGCTAATTTTTTTAGGGGATGGTTTTGGTGTCGATATGGTTTGGACCAAATGCCTTTTTGTGGGTGCTCTGTCGGAGTTGCTGATGGTGGTTTTTTTCCAAAGCTGTTGCCTTGAATTGCGTGTGGAGGTATGACCCTTGTCACAATTTGTGGCAGGAAGTTAACCCGATGATATCTGGTAGGGCTTTCTCTAAGGCATCATTATTGGAGAGTAAGTTGTATGTGGTTGGTGGTGTTAGTAGGGGTCGGAACGGATTGCTTCCTCTACGGTCGGGTGAAGTGTTTGATCCGAAAACTGGTTTGTGGAGTGAGTTGCCGGAAATGCCTTTTGTGAAAGCACAGGTGCTACCGACAGCTTTCTTGGCCGATGTGCTGAAGCCTATCGCCACTGGGATGGCATCCTATAATGGAAAGCTCTATGTTCCTCAGAGCCTGTACTCATGGCCATTCTTTTTCGATATTGGAGGTGAAATCTATGACTCGGAATTAAACTCTTGGTCAACTATGCCAGATGGTCTTGGCGATGGATGGCCAGCAAGACAAGCAGGCACAAAATTAGGTGTTGTAGTCAATGATGAGCTTTATACATTGGAGCCTTCCAGCTCCTTGGACAGTGGACAGATAAAAAGGTACGATGCTGAAGAAGATGTCTGGAGAACTATGGTACCACACATTCCAGTTCATGATTTCACTGATGCGGAGTCTCCTTATTTACTCGCTGGCTTTCATGGGAGGCTCCATGTTATTACAAAAGAGGCAAACAATAATCTTCAAGTTATGCAAGCTGTATTGGAGAATAACACAGGAAACAATGCGCCTGAAGAAAACGTCTTATGGAACATAGTGGCCTCGAAGAACTTTGGGGCTGCTGAGCTTATTAGCTGTCAGGTTCTCAGTGTTTAAAATGAAAGTTGCTGTCGACACTGAGATTTTTCCAAGAAATACTTGTCACTGAGACGTTGTTGCAGATATTTAACCAGGAGTAATGTATATACATTACACGTATTTAGATTCTTGCAAGTCAAGTCATTGCTCAAACAATGTCATATAGTCATGTAGACAACATACTGTACTAGTGAATGTACTTTGTACAGTGAGGAATTTGATCAATGTCTAGCATCACGCATTCTGTATCATAACTTAAAACTCTACAGACTTTTGATACACACTATGTACCTTTTTCGCAACCATTGCATGCATAAGGGCGACTCCAACGCGGATCACCTATTCACCCACAAATGTTCAAACTAGTCGAGATACTTTTAGCTATCCAACATGGCTCACCAAAATTGTCTGGACTATTCGTCCACAAATGTCTGGACTGTCTGATGCCGAGCTTGGATATGGTCCTCTCAAACAAAAAAATTTAGAGCACAGTTTGTACTTCTCCGTTCCTTTTTTATCCTCATATTCTCGTTGACTTAAGTCAAACATTGTAAAGTTATATTAAAAAATAACAATATCTACAATACCAAATAGATATAATATGAAAATGTATTCCATGATGGATCTAATAATACTAATTTAGTATTGTGAATATTGGTACTTTTATGTATAAACTTGGTCAATCTTTTGAAAGTTGGAGTTAAAATAAACCTAGTATGTAAGTAAAATAAAAGAAAAACATAGGGAGTACTTTTTTTATACTCTTTCCGATCCATGTTACTTGCCACATCTTTAATACAATTTTAGTACATCCCTTCAATTCATATTACTTTTCGCAATATGGATCAGAAGGAATATCATTTTCTTTTGACAGCAAACGGAGTACTTCTCAACCGTCTCAACCGACCTGTACTTTGCCGATCGAATAATCTTCTTTAGTTGCTTCTTTAATTGTCTCAAAAAGAAAGTTGCTCCTTTAATTAGTCCATTCCTTTTGGCAAACTTTAATTAGTCCACTGGATCGGCAAAGAAATGAAATTCCCAACCTCCTCGGCCAACCCGCCTCACTTTCCTTCTCTATCTACGCACTGTTGGGGTTGAGGAATTTAGCCTTATTTTCTTGTTCGAATCTCTCTGTCATGTTCTTGTAAAGTGGGAAGGTTTCTTCTTAATGCGGTTTTCTAGTAGGTGGAGGCCGCGGGCTCACCCATTGCATCCGCGCAGCTGGAGCGATGTGCGCGCGCGACCAAAACATGGCACCCAAGTAAAGAAAGAGCATCGCTTGTGATTGAGGTTCTAGGATAATGATTTACTCCAACGTCATGTCGCATGATCAAATCAAACACCTAGGGGCAACTCCAAGCCGGATCACCAATGCACTCACAAAATGTTCAGACTATCAGGACATTTTTAGCCATCTAACGTGGCTCGCTAAATACGTCCAGGCCGGTGTGGACACCCGGAATCACAAAAATCGGCATCAAATCGTGGGAGGTCTGGAGGAGTGTGGACGTCCGCCACGTCGGACTCTGACACCCCCCCTACGACCCAAAAATCCCACCTATAGCCCTTGTTTTTCTCCGTCCGTCCCTCCTCCCGTGCTCTGTGTCCACGTCCGAAGACCGACGCAGCTGTCATACCACTTCAGACGTCGCTCGGGCCTTGCCGGACCTTCGCCACCCCACCCAGGTGCCTTCCCACCTTGGCCTATGCCTTCGTATCTGGATCCGGCCGCCGACCAGGTGCCCTCCGCCACTATTGATGTTGTCCATGGCCGGCACCACGCTCGAAAGTGTTCGACCAAATGTCATACCAAAAAAATTCTAACGTTCTCGTTGTTTACTTCTATGCCGAGTTAATGGATTCGTCTTCGTCGAATGATGACAAAGATGAGGATCCAACCAGGCCCATCTCCAGCGGACCCGGGGTACCATGTATCCCGCCACACTGATAGGTGATCCTATCCAACTTCTACAGCAGAATCCGACGACCTTTGGAGATTTTATCAAATGCATCATCATATTCGAAATCGAATAACTCAGACACAACTTTAGAATAATCTATTTGAGTATCCGTGAGCGTTTCATATGGACAATTAGAACATATATCCGCATACGTTGAATTCAAATTGAACTATTTTAATTTCATAACTTTATGTTTGGATCGTACTATTTTATTTGAATTATTATTTTCATTTTATTTGAATTATTGTTGCATTGGAATAGTTATGGATAAATTATGCTATTTATCTTTGATTTTTCAGCACTTCGAGTATATGAGAATTTTTTTGATGAGACAGACATTTTGTGACTACGGTTGGATGGCCGGCATTCGGCCCGCTGTCCGCAGACACGTCCGGCCGTATCCGCGTTGGAGTTGCCCTAAGTGCATCCTTTCCAATCATTGGACATGTCCGCCGATATTTGACGATGTCCAATAGGTGCTCCACGTTGGAGTTGCCCTCAGTGTGTCTTTTCCCAACTAACATGACCAACTACTTCATGAATGTCCATGTACTATATCTGTACATTTGTGTTAACGGTATACATCCAAATCAAATTTCTTCTTCCATCAAAAAATAATAAATAAAATTTCTTCCTTTTTCTCATTCTCCTTTTTGTGGGAGTTCCTTCATGTAGAAGTGTTTATTTTGTCCTCTCAAAGGATAGTTTGGTAACAATTTTGGGCCAATCCAGTCAATGAAAATGTCTCAGCCTCAGAATCGTCCTTTTTGAAAGGAAAATAAAAGAATCTAGTTGTTGGCGGTGGAGAAGAATATGCAACGAACTATCGTTGAAACTGATTGCCAAGTGGTGCACAAAATATGTGGGAGGCGAATGATGATAGATCCGCTGGATCCTTGTTACTCCGTGAGACAAACTTTTAGGAATTCATACCAATATTGGAAAGAGAAGTGCTAATGTAGCGGCACATGTGTGTGCTAGTGGGGTACTGAATTTAGTTGATCAGTATGTTGATTAAGATATAATTCCTTGTTGCGGCTGTGCAGTCGCATGGATATTGTTTCACCTGGCTTTAAACAAGGACCCCGATAAGTCCTAAATGTTTGGATTTTACCCGTGGTAAATCCAACGTTTATTATGACAATTTTAGTTGATTCGAGGATGGCAAATTTAGCTGGTAAGCATAGCAATTTTGACTTCAGTTTGTTTTTTACCAGGAAATTGCCATGCTTGTGAGTTAGCATTTCCATTAAATAAAGTGATTAGATGGCAGTTCTCGAGAAAAAAAAGCTACTGGCCAACATAATGCAAGTGTAGAGAAGAGAATAGCTTCCCCTCAAAAAAAAAAAAAAGAGAGAGAGAGAAGAGAATAGCTCGCCTATCTTTCTGAGAAGGAAAAGAAAGACCGAAATAAAAATAAAAATGTTTTTTCTTAAAAGCTGCGTGAGAAAACCAACAAAACAGGCCGCCCACCACGCTCTCCGTTTCAGAATTTCAGACAGCAAAACAAACTCGGCCAGCCTCCTCCTCCCCCTCGACCCTGCTGGTGACCGCCGGCTGCCTTCTCCGACGAATCTCCGCGCGAGTTCGGCCTAGCTCCGCAGGGAGTCTCGAATCTCCCCTTTGCCGCTGAGTCGAGGAAGAAGATCGGCTCGGGTTCGCTTCCTCGTTCGCTCGAGGACGAGATTCAGCGGCGGGATTGATTGATTGGGCGCGAGCGAGAGCCGATGAAGGGGAAGAGCAGGGCGCTCGACAGGAGGTCGTCTGCGAGGTGGAGGCTGCTGCTGCTCTGCGCGTTCAGCTTCGGGCTCGGCATGCTCTTCACCAACCGGTGGGTCTCTCTCTCTCTCTCTCCCTCCGCAGGAGCCATTAGATCTCGCCGCGCGCTCCTCTCTTATTGGAGGGGTTGCTCGGGCTAATGACGGCGCGGCTCGGATAGCTATTAAAAGCCTGAGCGATTTCTCTTGTTTTTTGACCGCTCGAGGTTGACCAAGTTTGTTTTGTCCTAACTCTAGCCAATGGCGTGCTGAGATTTGTTTTTTGGAAGGAGATTGGATTTTAATCTGTCTCTTTCTCTTTGTTCTCTCCTCTTGAGCTCATGGGGATCTGGGGTTGGTGGAAAGCTCGCATTTCTTATTTAGAACACGGGAGATCGCGTTCTGATGTGGACTGGTGCATGTTACGTTTTTGGAACTCCTGTTTCATCGAACTAGAAGATACCTCGCGGGTTACCGCTGAATTTCTGGTTGATAAGTTCCTAAAGATCATGTGAATACTAAATAGATGCTTCTCAAACATTTGCGAGCTAACTTTTGGAAGCTGAGAAGCCAAAGAAATATTTTTGTTCTTTGAGGGCTCAAAATAATAGTAGTCTATAGCCTGAATGAACAAATCAAAATACTCCACTTAAGTACTTGTGGTGCCGTTAGGAAGAAAAGTGCAGGTCTGCTACTCAAATATGAATCTCAAGAAGCATGCCGGCTTGTGGCGTGATTTCCTATCCTCTCGCCTGTCTTAATCTCTTGTAAAACATTTTTTTTTGAAATATATTCAGGTGGGTAGTCTTTCTCGGTGACAGTTTTTTCCTTCATAAATCGTAAGTTCTGAATTGTACTCCAGCTATCTTCCAACAGAATTTTTGACACTCTAGACTTGTTTATCTACCTGTGGGTCAAAATGGTATAACATATTAATTGCCAGCTTGTTCCTGTAGGCCCTCAACTAAGAAAAAATAAATGTTGACAACATGAAGAGAGGAGCAACACCTGCAACTGCCGCCATTTATAGGCAGTTCCCTAGAATTGAATCGGAAAGGGAACATAGTATGCAAGATAAAAGAGATACAACAAAAGGTCAAATGGGTTGATGGTATTGGATCTTATCATAGAAGTTTAAAACATGAAAGTGAAGAGAAAATTACCGCATATATTTGATCCTGTTAAGGGAAAAAGGGGCATCCCGGTGCGTGTTGCTCCTGCTTGTGCAGGGTCCGGGGAAGGGTCCGACCACTTTGGGTCTGGAAGAAGTGAAAAATACATTTAATTTGAGATCACATGAGCATGAACAGGGAGGTAAATTGTTTCTTGCAACCTGATCATGTCGTATGTTGGATACTTCGATATTCAACAAACAACAAAGAAAAGCACCTAATAATGGACTATCTAATTAAGGGAAGGGCTATTTCGTGACATGGACATGTAGATTAGATTAAATTTGAATTCTTCACATCGATACATATGTGAACCAAGAGAAACAAAAAAAAAAAACTGAATATATAAACATATAACTGCAGATGTACAGATATGACAAATAGTACAATGATTCATAGGAACAGACCTGGAAATAGAGAAGTTACTATAAAGAGGGCACCGGGCCACTAAGGATGGAGGACGAGGTGATAATCAGTAGCACTAAGAAACACATAAAAAAGAAACCCATACAGAATTCGTACTCAGTTATTGCACTATCAATGATAAACATCTGGCAAGAAAATATGTATTGGTAATACATTTGATCTTGGAGGTTTGTCATTGTACAAACACTTAGTGAGCGTGCCACTAGGCAAGAATGATATTGCTGAAAGGCAAGGGAAATAACATCCATCTATTAGGAATAAATCAAATATACTTTTTTGCACAAAAGGATCAACCATAACTGGGAACAATACATCTGAACGTGAAGTGGTAACTGTCGAGGGCCGTTTCATCGATCCTAATAGCGGTCCAAGGGGGGAGTACGTGGATTTTGTAGTCGAGGGGACGCCACGTCAGGAGACCAGGGGTCTTTGGACACGGATCACACGAACATACAATATACCCAGGTCCTGGCCCCCAATGTGGGTAAAAGCTCTACTTCCTGCCTTTCTATTTTCTTATATATATGGAGAGTACAGAAGATTACAATATCGAGAGAGGATCTCGATGAGACGGAGTGCCTTGTCGAGATGAGATGGTGGAGATTCGGACGATAAGCGCCGGAATCCTTTCTAGGTGGTCTAGACTACAATGGTGCTGAGAAGGTCCCCCTCTATGATGCTCCTGGTGGCCCTTTCATAGCACAACTTGAAGGCCTCCATGTCGGTGCATAGGGCTTGTAGAGCTTGGAGTCTGGCCCTTACGTCGGTTTACGACACGTGCAGGGTCTTTTCTTCCTTATTTGTAGGGTCCTTTACTCCGATATGTGACATGGTGGTATTCCTCTTCCTGAGGCAGTGGCGAATCTTCTGATGTCCCGAGGGTGTCTTGGGCCCTTGGGGGCCTGTCGTGGCAGGGAAGGGAGACAAGCCGATACGTGGTTTAACCTATCGTCGACCACAACTAATTAGAATTGCAAATGAAATTGAGACAGCAAAATTAACTCCCCCAAGTCCGAGTGAAGATCCCTGGCAATCAAATTCATATACAATATGCAAGATATCGGTAACTGATACCATATCAGTCGGGTGCTGAGTAGGGATAAATCGCCATCGCCCTATTAACTGAATTTATCGGTAGGTTCAGCAGCAAAATAGCAAGCAGAGGAGAGAGGAGCAGCAGCAGCAACAACATAGCAAGCAGAGGAGGAGCAAGTGGGCAGCAGCAGCAACATAGCACCATCACCATGAAGAAGTCCTAAAGCAGAGGAGCTGATGAGGAACACTAGATGAAAAAAAAAATTGTATGTCAGATTTGTTTGGCTACTTCTAGATGCTTCCACTCTAGTGTAGTATTTCTTTTCTTTTCTTTTCTTTTCTACCCTACCTACTGTTTTCTAGAGTCTTCTAGTTGTGAGTAGCTATGAGTAGAATGGTGAAACTTAAATAATGCTTTCTAGAGTATTCCAGCTATAAGTAGAAGTATGTAAAGGCTTTCCAAAGCCCTATAAATAGAGGTCCTCACCTCTACTTTGTACCCAGACTATGTACCCACTACCTATAATAGAACTTGTTGTTCTTATCTAAGATCTTGGAGCAAGATCTTGTGTTCTAGGAGTTTTGGATTGAACTCCTGCTGCCCTATCGGCCTACATTCGCCTCTAGAGCGATATCTAGCACAACACGTTGAAGCTGTTCCTTCAACATTTGTGCTGTACACATTGTATCAGCAAGGTGGAGTTGCTCCTCCACAACCTTGTGCTGCTTCAGGTGGTATCAGAGCCCCGTTGATCCATACAAGTTCTTGTTGTTCTCTTTGAGAGCAAGCTGCAGCAAACAATGGAGCAATTGGAGAAGAGGATGGATGCTGCAGAACAACAAATCAAAGAGCTGCGTGAAGATCTTAATCGGAGATTTGACCAGCTGGTTGAGATGATAAGAAAGGGTGTCCCCCCTGCTGCCAATGAAGGAGATTCATCTAAAGAAGAAGAAGATGTTCAACAAAGAAGGAGAGGTAATCTTGGAGCAAGACCGCCACAACAACGTGCTGTTCAACGTGCTCCAAGAAGGCCAATTTATGTTGAAGCTTCTGAAAGTGAAGAATATGATGAAGCCCTTGAAGAACCTGATCTCTATGCATATCGGAGAGTACCCAACCCTACATATGCTAGAGATACATACAAGGTGAAAGCTGAGATCCCAACTTTTAATGGAAATGTTGACATTGAAGGGTGCCTAGATTGGTTATATGAAGTGGAGACTTTCTTTGAGGTCATGGAGGTTCCGGAAGATCGTAGAGTTCCTTTGGTCGCATACAAGCTGAAAGGAGGAGCCGGCGCATGGTGGCACCGCGTTCAAGAAGAGCGCAGGCTGAGGGGAGAACCTCGTGTGAGAACTTGGCGGCAAATGAAAAGTCTTTTGAAAGGGAGATTTTTACCCACTGATTATGAACAGATCCTATTTATCCAATTCCAAAATTGTGCCCAAGGAAATAGGAGCGTTTCAGATTACACCGAGGAGTTTCTAAGGCTACAAGTGAGGTGCAAGCTTGCCGAAATTGAAGATCAACAAGTTGCAAGGTACATCAATGGTCTCAATGATGCTATTCAAGATCGATTGATGATGCAACAAATCTGGTCCATTGATCAAGCACAAGCTCTAGCCTTGAAGGCCGAGAGGTTTGTGAGGATGAGAAAGACAACTAAGGCTCCATATCCTCCATACCCCCATACCGAAGGCTCGTCTAGGAGTCAGCCTAATAGAGTGGAAGAAAAGACCGCTCCACCAAAGGCAAAACGACCCATCCAGAAGCAAACTAGAGGCAAGGGTAAGTCCAATGAAGGCCCAAAATGCTATAAATGTGGTGAAGAGGGACACATATCCAGCGGTTGCCCACTAAGAAAATTTGTTTAACACAACTATCCATGATGGTGAAGACGATGAGGAAGAATACGAATCCGAAGCTGTAGAGGGACAAGAGGTTTGTCAAGAAGAAGGTGAGGAGGTGGTATGTGTGATTCAGCGACTCCTATGTTCCACACCACAACCTGACGACACACAACGGAAGAAAATATTTGAGAGCAAATGCACGGTGAATGGCAAGGTATGCAAATTAGTGATTGATAGTTGCAGCTGCGAGAATCTTATCTCCCAGAAGTTGGTGAACCATTTAAAGCTTGAAACCCATGATCATCCAAATCCCTACACTATTGGGTGGATCAAGAAAGGAGTGAATATGAGGATCACCAAACAATGCAACCTGTCACTTTCTTTGGGTAAGCATTATCACTCAAATGTGTTGTGTGATGTGGTTGACATGGATGCCAGCCATGTTCTTCTTGGGAGACCTTGGCAATTTGATGTGGATACTACACACAAGGGCAAGGAAAATTCTTACTCTTTCATTTTGAACAAGAGAAAGATCATTATTCTACCAAACAAAACTGAAGGCAATACCTCTAAGGAGGAGGGGAAAACTATGTTAACTATCTCCCATACCTCTCATGAGTTTCTGGAAGACTTGAAGGAGGCATATTTGTGTGCTGCACTTGTTGTAAAAGGAGAAGAGCACCTGACTGTTGAAATTCCAGCAAAGGTACGTGGTTTATTGGCAGAATTTCAAAACATACTTGGAGAGCCACGAGGCCTGCCACCGATGAGAGGAATTCAACATAGAATTGACTTAATTCCGGGAGCAAGTCTTCCTAATTTTCCACACTATCGAATGAGCCCAAAAGAGCATGATATATTGAAGGAGAAAGTGGAGGAATTGTTGCAAAAGGGGCACATTTGAGAAAGTATTAGCCCATGTGCTGTACCGGCTCTGCTCGCGCCAAAGAAAGATGGATCTTGGCGCATGTGTACGGACAGTAGAGCCATTAACAAAATCACTGTAAGGTATAGATTCCCTATTCCCCGTCTGGATGATATGTTGGATCAGTTTAGTGGAGCAAGAGTGTTCACAAAGCTGGATTTAAGAAGTGGATATCATCAAATCCGTATCAGACCCGGGGATGAATGGAAAACCGCCTTCAAGACAAAGGAAGGGTTGTTTGAATGGCTAGTCATGCCATTTGGACTCTCAAATGCACCAAGTACCTTTATGCACTTGATGAACCAAGTCCTTCGACCCTTCTTATCCCACTTTGTTGTGGTCTATTTCGATGACATCTTGATCTATAGCAAGGATGAGGATGAACACTTTGATCACATTCGGAAGGTGCTAGAAGTACTAAGGGAAAATGAGCTCTACGTCAACTTGAAGAAATGTATTTTCCTGCAAACACAAACTTCTTTTCCTAGGATTCGTCATAACATGTGACGGTATTCGTGTTGATGATTCCAAGGTTGAAGCAATCCGAGAATGGCCAACTCCGAAGACCATTTCTGAGGTAAGAAGTTTTCATGGCCTTGCAACTTTCTATAGGCGATTTGTGAAGAATTTCAGCACTATCATGGCACCAATTACCGAGTGCCTGAAGAAAGGAAAGTTCCAATGGACAGAAGCGGCTGAAGCTAGTTTCAATGAGATCAAGCAAAAACTCTCACAAGCTCCTGTCTTGGTGCTACCTGATTTCAACAAGACTTTTGAGTTGGAGTGTGATGCAAGTGGAGTAGGCATTGGAGCTGTCCTATCTCAAGAAAGGAAGCCCATTGCTTTCTTTAGTGAGAAGTTAAGCGAAGCTAGACAGAAATGGAGTACCTATCAGCAAGAATTGTATGCCGTTTTCAGAGCTTTGAAAACTTGGGAAGTCTACTTGCTGCCTAAAGAGTTCATTGTTTATAGTGACCATCAATCCTTGAAGCATTTTAGAAATCAAAAGCATGTTGACCGCATGCTAGCGAGATGGGCAGCATATCTAGAGAGGTTTAACTATCTCATCGTGCATAAATCTGGAACAACTAATCGAGTGGCCGATGCTTTGAGTCGTCGTGCATGCCTCTTGACTTCTTTTGAAGCTGAACTTCCGGGCATGGATCAAATAAAGGAGTTGTATGAGGATGACGAAGACTTTGGCCATGTTTGGGCAAAGCACACAAGGGGCCAACCGTTAGGTGATGACTATTTGGTGCAACATGGCTATCTCTTCAAAAATGATCGTTTGTGCATTCCAAGAAGTTCTCTACGTGACAAAATGGTTAGAGAGCTCCATTCAAGTGATCTTAGTGGCCATGTTGGGCGCGACAAGACTATCGCTAACCTGGAAGCTCGTTACTTTTGGCCACAACTAAAGAGAGATGCTGGAAAGTTTGTTCAGCGATGCCCCATATGTCAAACCTGCAAAGGCCAAGTCCAGAACACAGGGTTATACATGCCTTTGCCTGTTCCTGTTGCTCCATGGGAGGACATCTCTATGGACTTCGTCTTGGGTTTGCCAAGAACAAGACGAGGGAGTGATGCCGTGTTTGTGGTCGTGGATAGATTCTCTAAGATGGCTCATTTCATCCCATGACGCAAGACAACGGATGCATCATGTGGCAAACCTATTCTTTCGGGAAGTGGTTAGACTTCATGGAGTTCCAAGGTCCATCGTCTCAGACCGTGATAGCAAGTTTCTTGCTGCATTTTGGCTCACCTTGTGGAAGCAATTCAACACTGAATTGAAATTTTCTACCACTGCTCATCCACAAATAGATGGACAAACGGAAGTGGTGAACAAGTTTTTAGGTAATCTGATCCGTTGCATTTGTGGAGAAAGAAAGGGACAATGGGATTTGGCTTTATCTCTTGCAGAGTTCTCCTACAATAATTCCAAGCATAGATCCACAGGAAGGAGCCCTTTTTCCATTGTCTACACTAAAGTTCCAACACATGTGGTGGACCTGGTGAAGCTACCATCAAGGGGACACTCAAAATCAACATTGTCCTTTGCTGATAATTACACTGAGTTATTTGAAGAGATTCGTGGTGTTTTGGAAGCACAAAATCAGAAATATAAACAACTTGCTGACCTCAGAAGGAGGCCGAAATCATTCCAAGTTGGTGATAAGGTGATGGTATACCTTCGGAAAGAGAGGCTACCTTTAGGTGTTAAAGGGAAACTTAGGCAGCGAAGGTATGGGCCCTTCTCTATCGTGAGGAAGATAAATGATAATGCTTATGTGATAGATCTTCCAAGCGACATGGGTATATCCAACACTTTCAATGTTGCGGACTTGACTCTCTACCATCCAGAAGAAGCGCTCTATGAAGATAACTCGAGGGCGAGTTCCAAACAACCAGGGGAGAATGATGAGGAACACTAGATGAAAATAAATAAATTGTATGTCAGATTTGTTTGGCTACTTCTAGATGCTTCCACCCTAGTGTAGTATTTCTTTTCTTTTCTACCCTACCTACTGTTTTCTAGAGTCTTCTAGTTGTGAGTAGCTATGAGTAGAATGGTGAAACTTAAATAATGCTTTCTAGAGTATTCCAGCTATAAGTAGAAGTATGTGAAGGCTTTCCAAAGCCCTATAAATAGAGGTCCTCACCTCTACTTTGTACCCAGACTATGTACCCACTACCTATAATAGAACTTGTTGTTCTTATCTAAGATCTTGGAGCAAGATCTTGTGTTCTAGGAGTTTTGGATTGAACTCCTGCTGCCCTATCGGCCTACATTCGCCTCTAGAGCGATATCTAGCACAGCACGTTGAAGCTGTTCCTTCAACATTTGTGCTGTACACATTGTATCAGCAAGGTGGAGTTGCTCCTCCACAACCTTGTGCTGCTTCAGGAGCTTCCTGCTTGGAGAGGCCATGGCGAGGGCAGCAGTGGAGGCGATGGTCTGGTGGTTTGGGAGGCAGCGGACACAGCAGCGTCGGAGGGGGTGGGGGGGGGGGGGGGGCGATGCACTGCGGCTGGGGAGGTGGCGGAGGTCAATGGGGAGTTGACGCATGGCGATCGGGGAGGCGGTGGACACAGCAGCAGTGCAGGTCGGACGGGACGCGTCACACGGTGGCTTGAGGGGGCGACGGAGACTGCAGCGGTGCAAACGATGGTTCCGGCCAACGGGAAGGCAAGCTCATGCTGCCGGAGGTGGTGCACCGTGGTTGGGGGCTGGGGGGGGGGGTGCGAGGTATCTCACCAGCGGCCAGCGAGGTCGAGCGGGGAGAGGGAGCACGCCCAAATCCCACAGCCCTAGGCGTCGGATTGCTGGGAGAGGGTCACGGGCAGAAAATTTTGGGCTTTGTTGACCCCACCAGCGTTAGTTAATCGGAGATGCCCCATTTCTTGGTCTGACACCCGATTAATGGGCTTGTCAGACCAATTAACCCCCCTGGCCAGTTAACTCACCGAATAACCCTAAAAAAAAGTTAACTCACCGAATTTATCTCAAAAAAAGTTAACTGGCTCAATAGGGTGTGTTCGAATCGGTGTGTCTCCAAGCAGCGATTAACTGGTCAGTTAACTGATGAGTCAGCCGATTTTTAGAACAGTTCATACATGTAGAGTAATTTAGCTGCGTAGTATAGCCCGTGAAACTGAAAGTAGAAATTGAAGTGAGTGATATAATATATCTGAACCCAAAACAGCATGTGCAAGGCTACGGCTACTTACTGGCTTGCATTGGCTTCAATCATCGTGAAGCGGATTGGTGTGATGCATACACATATTGGTACTGTTCTTCACTCCTAAGATCGGATCTAGGGGAAACAATAAAGTAACATCCACTTCATCTAATTTAATCACCTGCTCTCTTCACCAATCTAAAAAATGAAATAGATCGAGGATGACAGTGTCAGCCACCTGCAGACAGTGAGAATGAGCAGGTGCTGCTGACTTGGGATACCTCCCTGGAATCACGCCACAACTCAGGGCCATGCCCCATGAGGATGGCTCGACGACGTCGGACGAATGGAAGATGTAGTGTCATTGGATGACAAGAAGGATGTGCAAGAGAGATGGGCTCCGTGGAGAACCCCATGGGCGAGTGTGGAGATGGCATGTAGAAGTGATGGATTTGGATTGGTATGACGAGTGGCGTCATGGAAATGGGGATGGGAGAGGAAGGGACAGATGGTCGGATGCATATATAGCAGGAATGAATTTAGGATGTGGAACTTTGGCAGGGATGGTAGGAGAAGAGGACGACACATGAATTGGGGGAATTGAAGAGGAAATTAAAGAGTCGAAGCATCCGTGCTGCGTTCTCGGGAGGCGAGGAGCCGAGGAAGGAGGAGCTAACAGGAGGTACGTGGAGCAAGGGGGGATCAACTCTTGGGCTGCAGACCTGAGCCACTTGTGGTCAATCAAACAGCTGAAAGAATTTATGGTGACGTGGACAGGTGAGAGCGCAGGAAAATCAGCTAGTGGGGGGCTCCTTTTTAGATATAGTAAATTCTAGCTCGCCACTGCATTTTCTTTGTTCGAAGAATGTCCTGCTACTTGCAGCCAGCCTAATAATTAAACGCCCATGTGAGATCTATACTGAAGAGCTTGCCTTTTTTTTATAAGTGAATGTTCATTTAGGTCGCGTACTACTGAGCTAGTATACCAGTGGAGTGACGAACCCTTTTGGGTGGATTCCTACTCTCTCTCTCTCGCTAATGAAGTGTGGATTTACTTGCTATTAGTAAAGCTTGGATTTGGAATAAGTACATGTTTGTCCTTGCGCTGTCAAAGTTATTCTCCCTCCGTACCATAATATAAGAAGTTTTTGCAGTTCTGCAAAAACGTCTTATATTATGGTACGGAGGTAGTATTTTACATGCCAGAGAAGTTGTGTTGGACAGAGATTTTATCTTGACAGAAATTGTAGCTAAATATAAATTTATTGGGATTCAAGTTGAAGGTTAGATTGTTCAGTTGATCTTTGGAAAGGGCTGTAATTGAAACAAATAACAAAGAGCAAGGATAATTTTGGTTCCTATAATCTCCAAGGGAATTCGAGTTATACATTTTGAAGATGAAATGCTTGTTTGTTGTTGCTTTTGGAATTTATTGACGAATCCTTACCGGTGCTTTTACAGCTTCTGGACAGCACCAAATACCAATAACCACATCATGTCCCAACACAGGAGACAAGATCAGGAGTTGCAACTTGTGTCAGAGGATTGCAATACAAAGAGGGTGGGTTTCCAAATTCAGTAAATTTGCATGATTTATCAAGTTTTATACTGCTTTTTCCTTGAACTGTCTAATTTACAATCGGATTGCAGAAGCATGGGGGGCACAAGGATATAATGGGAGAGGTAACCAGGACCCATGAAGCCATACAGTGAGCTCATTTGGACCCATCCAGTGTTAAATCTAAGAGTTCAACTGTATTTTGGTCTTGTATCTGATTTTTTTTGTTCTTCGGATTGTTTGTGGTAGATTGTTGGATAAGTCAATCTCAACGCTGCAGATGGAGCTTGCAGCAAAGCGAAGCACGTTGGAACTGGTCCGCTCTGCTGTGCCAGTAACTTCAGAAACTAGTCAACCAAGGAAAAAAGCATTCGTGGTCGTTGGAGTTAACACCGCTTTCAGTAGCCGCAAGCGTCGCGATTCAGTCAGGGAGACATGGATGCCTCAAGGTTGGTAATACTTTGGTGTTAATTTCGATGAATAATAGCATGTTTGTGGTTACTGAATTTGGATGTTGATGATCTAGTTAGCGTATTGTTATTTTGCTCTACCAAAAAACCATTTGTTTGCAGTTAGAAGCAACATGTCTCTTTTTCTTGACTGTTTTATTTCTGTAGTCACCATTGTTTACACTATCATGTCGTGATTGAATACATTTATCAGACCATGTTTCCGCACATGCACCTGATTAAGCATATGGCACTGTGGAGCAGCCCCTAGATCTGAGGGCGATCCCGTGGCCTGGAGGTGCTTGGGGGCCGACAGTTCGTCGGCGAGGCGGTGCCGTCGCCGGCGCAGTAGCAGAAGGCAGTGGGGATTAGAGATAGAGAACAGGGATTAGGGAAACTAGACTTTATTGATTATATTCCTCCTCTAGCTTACACTAGTAGGTCCTTTATATAGGACACGGGCCAGTACTACTTTGACATATCCTGGACTCTAATTGGTATCTGATTCAAACTAGATTACCTTCACAACCTGAAGACTACCAAAACAGAGGCATCCTCCGGACATCAAACTGCTCTGGTCTAGCCACAGCCTAACCTGCCCCTGCTGCCTTCCGCCTAACATAACATCTCTCCCTTCCTCGACAAGCAGCTCGTCCTCGAGCTGATAATCTGGATATTGCTTGATGAAGTCAGCACGGGGCTCCCAAGTGGCATCCATTTTCGAAGAACCTACCCATTGAACAAGCACATGCTTCACTCCTCTACGCATGCTTGAGCTTAGTACTTTGGCAGGCTCTGGAATGACGCGACCATCCTGAATCAACGACAATGGTGGCTGTCACATAAGGAGCGACACCGTGGAATTTCTTCAAAAGACTCACATGGAAGACATCATGTAGACGAGAGCCTTCCGGGAGATCCAGCTTGTAGGCAATAGAACCAACACGCTCCAGAATCTTGTAAGGTCCATAAAAGCGCTGAGCTAACTTGCCACGTGTATGGCCTGGCAATGAAGCAGCTTGCCTGTGGTGAAGGCGCAGCCACTCCCACTCACCAACATCAAAGGACGGATCCCGATGATGCTCATCGTAGTACTTCTTGCTGCGTTGTTGCCTTGTTGGGCCTGAAGTAGATGCTCACGAACCTCCTGAAGAAACTGATCACGTTCTTGCAAAGCGGTCCCTACTGACTCAACTTTGGCTTCGCCCCTGTTATAAGTCGGTAGAGCAGGAGGGTCATGGCCGTAGACCACCTTGAAGGGAGTGTCATGAAGCGAGGAATGATATGATGTGTTGTAGCAGTATTCTGCCCAAGGAAGCCAGTCCAGCCACTACCGAGGTCGATCTCCTGTCATGCATCGAAGGTACATAGAAATCACCTTTTTCACTACCCCTCGGTCTGACCATCCGACTGAGGGTGAAACGCTGAGCTCATATGCAAGCGAACCCCGTACAGGCATAAGATGTCGCGACAAAAATTGCTGGTAAAGATAGGGTCACGGTCGCTTACAATGGACTGTGGAAGCCCATGGAGCTGAACAATACCGTCAAAGAAAGCTCTGGCCATCGAGATAGCAGTGTACGGATGTGCCAATGGTATGAAGTGTGCATATTTAGAGAAGAGATCGACAACAGAAAGGATCACTGTCTTGTCATGGACACAAGGAAGGGCCTCAATAAAATCCATTGAGATATCCAACCAGACCGATGAGGGCACCATCAGAGGCTGAAGCAGACCAGCAGGATGAAGAGTCTCGGTCTTGTTCCATTGACAAATCTTGCAGGAACGTACCAATTCTTGCACCAATGCATGCTCACCTGGTATGTGGAAGGTGTCAAGCAAGCGATGAAGTGTCTTCTGAATGCGCTCATGGGCTGCATGGGCCTGTTTTAGTAAAGATGTTACCAACGACGATGACGTAAGCACATAAACATGTCGGCGGTGCAAGATCAGATCATCAAAACACGACCAAGGGTCATTGAGCTCACTGGACAGAATACGGTCACACAAGGTGAGGAGATGGAAGAATCAGTGGGAAGTGGTGGCAAAATGGGTGGCGGCAATCGGGTGGGTGCGACTGGAGCCTCGTTCGCGCAGTTCCGCCCTGAAGCGAAGGATTCCCTGGTGATGATGTGGCAAGTGGAGAGCGCCAAGATTCGTGCGTAGTATCAGACGGCTACGAAGACGTTTGCTCGAACTTGATAAAAATGTGACATTTGATTTTTATCATTTAGGGATATAATTCCCATGTATCTTTTTTAGGCCAATGATTCGTCACATAGGTCTAAGCCGGGGCAGCAAGCTCTAAATTGATGGTTTTTTCTTGTAGCAAAAGTTATTCAAGTAAATGTGCATATGTATACCTTTCCTTTTGTTTTTTCTTTGTTATGTCAACCATAACCTTTATAATAACCACCACCTTGATATTTATTACATTGTTATTGAATTCCAAATGTTGTCATAGTCCACTATTTTGTTTTTACTAAAGTTCTCTTCTGCATTTAGGTGAGAAGCTGCTGCAGCTTGAAGAACAGAAGGGAATAGTTATCCGCTTCACTATAGGCCATAGGTAAACAAGTGGTTCTTCTTGCCCCCAGGTCATTATTACGGTTTATAATCATCTCTGGTGTTGCAAAATTCTCTGCCTAGAGCCTGCAATCATATAATTTAGATGATTCTTTCTCGTCTGTTTTAGAAAGAATTCATTTCTGTTAACATTTAGTCCACAGGTCGGCCTTGCTGACATATTAAATAACATCATAGTATTCCTGCAGGCATCTATGACAACAAGACAACAACAACAACAACAAGAACAAGAACAAAGCATTTCAGTCCCAAACAAGTTGGGGTAGGCTAGAGTTGAAACCCATAAGATATCAAAACGAAATCATGGTTCCGTGGATAGCCAACTTCTACGCACCCCTGTCCATGGCTAAATCGTTGGTGATATTCCAGCCCTTCAGATCTCTCTTTACAGACTCCTCTCATGTCAAGTTTGGTCTACCCCGAACTCTCTTGACATTATCAACATGCCTTAACCGTCCGCTATGCATTGGCGCTTCTGGAGGCCTGCGTTGTATATGCCCAAACCATCCTAGACAATGTTGGACAAGCTTCTCTTCAATCGGTGCCACCCCAACTCCATCATGTATATCATCATTCCAGACCCGATCCTTTCTTGAGTCGCCACATATCCATCTCAACATGCGCATCTTTGCTACACCTAGCTGTTGGACATGTCGCCTTTTAGTTGGCCAACATTCAGCGCCATACAACATCGTAGGTTGATTTGCCGTTTTATAGAACCTGCCTTCTAGCTTTTGTGGCACTCTCTTATCACATAGAACGCCAGAAGCTTGGCGCCACTTCATCCATCCAGTTTTGATTCGATGGCTGACATCTTCATCCTTTTGCAACATTGACCCAAAATATTGAAAGGTGTCCTTCTGAGGTACCGCTTGCCCACCAAGGCTAACTTCCTCCTCATGCCTAGTAGTATTGACACCACACCTCATGTACTCAATTTTAGTTCTACTAAGCCTAAAACCTTTCGATTCTAAAGTTTGTCTCCACAGCTCTAACTTTCTATTAACCCCCGTCCCACTATCGTTGACTAGCACCACATCATCCGCAAAGAGCATACACCATGGGATATCTCCTTGTATATCCCTTGTGGCCTCATCCATCACCAAAGCAAAAAAGATAAGGGCTCAAAGCTGACACTTGGTGTAGTTCTATTTTAATTGGAAAGTCATTAGTGTCGCCATCACTTGTTCGAACACTTGTCACAACATTATCGTACATGTCCTTGATGAGGGTAATGTACTTTGTTGGGACTTTGTGTTTCTCCAAGGTCCACCACATGTTATTCCGCGTCATCCTATCGTAGGCCTTCTCAAAGTCAATGAACACCATATGTAGGTCCTTATTTTGCTCCTTGTATCTCTCCATAAGTTGTCGTACCAAGAAAATGGCTTCCATGGTCGACCTCCCATGCATGAAACCAAACTGATTTTTGGTCACGCTTGTCATTCTTCTTAAGCGGTGCTCAATGACTCTCTCCCATAGCTTCATTGTATGGCTCATCAGCTTAATTCCACGGTAATTAGTACAACTTTGAACATCCCCAGAGGAAAAGAAAGCAAAAGCGATTCCCGTAGTAGCGGCGAGCGAAATGGGAGCAGCCTAAACCGTGAAAACGGGGTTGTGGGCGATTCCGAATCTTTTTTATTTATGAATATGAACAGAAAAAATTCATTGTATCATTGGGGTTCTTGAAGATTGGTACTAATATATTCCGCCTCCATTTTCTCTTTCTAAAGAGGGTGTTAGCTACTATCCGTAGGCTAAGGCGAAGCTTAAGACATCCTCTCCTTTTTGATTCCTGCTGCCATATCCAAAGTGTCAGGACCTAAGTAATTCACAGAGAATTTCAAGGGATTTGAGAGGAAAGATTGGGGAATTTCGCCCCGGATCCAGATGTGTTTCTATTAACTATATAGTTTTGTTGGCCATCGAGGGCAATCCAGAGAATTCGAGAGTGAGGATGCCAGCCACAACCCGGCTGTTAAGTAGGTGGAGAGCTCCCGGTAGGGGAAAAGTAAACAATTACTTGGCTGTCACGTTGGCTTCCCTTGCGCTTATCTTCCCGAACCGCTACAGTTAACTGAAAACGTAACAGCTGCAGCTTTAGTCCTGACATTGCTCCCTTCTTGAGAGACGACGTGGCCTCACGGCGTTGTTCCACTTTCGCGCCATGCTTGAGTAGTCGAACGGAAGAACTCCGGAAACGTATACTTGATGAAATCAGCATCTTCCCAAGTTGCGTCTTCAGGAGGCAAATTGATCCATTGAATGAGCCATTGTACCACTGGAATATTGTGCCGTGGAACCTGACACACTTGAAGAACTCCAGCAGGTCCTGTCTTAACTGTACCATCGGAATTGACTAATGGCAAGTTAGGACCTGGAATGGACTTGTCACCCACATGCTTTTTCAACTGGCTCACATGGAAAACTGGATGAATTAGCACATTGCTGGGCAGCTGCAACTTGTAAGCTGATTTCCCCACTTTTTGAATCACCAAGAATGGACCATAAAATTTGTTTTGTAGCTTGAGTGCTCCTCTGAAACCAAATGCAGCAAGTCTATAGGGAGCCATTTTAAGATACACAGGATCTCCCACTTCAAACTTTCTCTCAACTCGTTTGGTATCTGCATACTTCTTCATCCTGTTTTGAGCCAGAACCAGATTCTGTTTAAGCTGTTCCAGGATTTGTTGCTTTGCAGCAAGAAAATCTTGTGCCTCTGTATCTTCAGGTCCAGGGATTGCTAGTTCAGAGATGAGTGGTGGGGCAAAACCATACAAAGCCTGAAATGGGGACATTTTTATAGCAGTGTGATAAGTGGAGTTATACCAAAATTCAGCCAAAGATAACCAAGATATCCACTTCTTTGGAGCAGTAGTAGTCATACACCTCAGATATGTCTCCAGACACTGATTGACTCTTTCAGTCTGACCATCAGTTTGAGGGTGATAAGCAGTGCTGTACCTCAATTCCACTTTAAGGGCAGAAAAGATATCTCTCCACAGCTGACTAGTAAAGATCCTGTCTCTATCAGAGATAACAAGTTTTGGAGGTCCATGTAATCTGATGATATGATCAACAAAAGCCTGGGCCACACTAAGTACAGTGTAGGGGTGGGACATAGGAATAAAATGGGCATATTTAGTAAACCTGTCTACTACCACCATGATCACATCTTTACCTTGGGAACTAGGCAGTCCCTCAATAAAGTCCATAGATATGTGTTGCCAAGCCATGTCAGCTACAGGCAAAGGTTCAAGCAGGCCAGGTTGCAAACAATTCTCATGTTTGGCTCTCTGACAAATAGGACAAGCAGCAATGAAAGCTTCAACAGCCATTTTCAGTCCTGGCCAATAAAAAATACTTTTCACTCTGTGATATGTTGCTCTTCGGCCAGAATGGCCCCCCACAGGGGAACTATGCAGTGCTAAGAGCAATTTGTTTCTTAGTTGGGGTGCATTACCCACATATATTTTGCCCTTATATCTGATGATGCCAGCCACCAAAGAATAGTCAGACAGTGTATTGTCCTTATCAAGCACTAGTTTCTCTAGCAGTTGCAAACTATGAGGATCAGTTTGGTAACTAGCAATCAGATCTTCTGCCCAAGTAGGAGTGACCGTGGAAATAGCCATGCATTTAGGTAGTACTCTGGACAAGGCATCAGCTACTCTATTCTGAACTCCTTTCTTATACTGAATTGTGAAATTAAATTCCAACAATTTCATCATTAGCTTATGTTGCACCCCCTCTGTAATCTTCTGGTCCGTGATGAACTTTAAAGATTGCTGATCAGTTTTGATGATTAACTCCCTGCCTAGCAAATAATGTCGCCATCTCTTAAGAGCCTCCAAAATTGCGAGTGCCTCCTTTTCATAAGTGGACATGGCTGCATTTCTAGGACAAAGGGATGAACTGTAGTAAGATATAGGTCTTCCCTGCTGCATCAACACAGCACCAATTCCCTTGCCAGATGCATCAGTCTCCAAGACAAAAGGCTGTGAAAAATTTGGTAGGGCCAAAACAGGAGCAGAGGTAAGTGCCTGTTTAAGCTGCTGGAAGGCTTGATCATGATCAGATTTCCAGGAAAACCCTCCCTTCTTGAGCAGATCATGCAGGGGTCTACAAATCACTCCATATCCCTGTATAAATCTTCTGTAATAGCCAGCCAGTCCAAGAAAACTTCTCAGTTTAGTAACATTTTCAGGAACTGGCCAATTTGCTATAGCTGCTATTTTTTGTGGATCAGTAGCTACCCCTTGTGCAGATATAACATGTCCCAGGTACTCTACCTGTTGGACTGCAAACACACATTTGGATAGCCTAGCATAAAGCTGGTGTTCCTTTAACAGTTCCAAGACCAACTTTATATGCTCCAAGTGCTCGTTAAGATCTTTGCTGTAGATGAGTATATCATCAAAGAATACAAGTACAAATTTCCTCAAGTAAGGCCCAGATATAGTGTTCATTAATTCTTGGAAAGTACCAGGAGCATTGGAAAGACCAAATGGCATGACCAAATATTCAAAATGACCCAAAAATGTTCTGAAGGCTGTTTTATGTATATCTTCAGGTGACATCCTAATTTGTTGGTAACCAGACCTCAGGTCCAATTTGGTGAAGTATCTTGCTCCATGTAATTCATCCAGTAAATCCTCTATAACTGGTATGGGAAATTTGTTCTTAATTGTCAAGGAATTGAGCTTCCTGAAGTCAGTGCACAATCTCATAGAGCCATCTTTCTTCTTAACCAACAGAACAGGAGCAGCAAAAGGACTTTGACTGTGTCTGATTAAGTGTGCAGCTAGCAACTTTTTGATTTGTTCTTCCATTTCTTTCTTCTGATTTTGAGGCACTCTATAAGGCCTGACCTAGGGTGGTGTAGCTCCAGCAACTAAAGGAATCTTGTGGTCCAAGGCTCTATGAGGAGGTACTTCCTTGGGCTCCTCAAACAAATCTGCATACTCCAAGAGCAGTTTCTGAATTTGTGGAGGAGTTTTGAAATCTTCACTTGCATCCATGATTATGTTATGAACTTGACACAGAAAAACTTCAGCTCCCTTATCCATCAATTTGTTCATTTTCTTGGGAGGCACTTCCTTCAAACTAGCAGCATTAGTGAACACTGCTGTGGACACAGTTTGTTTGCCCTCTTGTGTGAAACTGAATGTTTGTGCAGGGATATCAAATGAAACTGGACTCACTGCAGTAAACCAATCATATCCTAAAATAGCATCATGACTAGGCAAGGAAAGCACTCTGAAGTTGTGAGATAGGGTGAGTTTGGAAATCTGAAATTCACAATTTGGCACTACTGCAACAGACAATAATATGCCCCCTCCAGCCACTGATATCTTCCTAGGTTTAACTGGCAACATGTTACAATTAGCTTTAACTGCAAAATCTTGATTTAGAAAAGATGTACTACTGCCAGAGTCTAACAGGGCCACTGCTCTTTTTCCATTGATATGAATAACCACAGTAGGAGTTGGAACTGCTAGTTGCTGTCCCATGGCAAAAGCAGAAATGAACATCACTTGATCTCCCTCAGCGACTTGTTCTACTTGATCTGCTTGTTGTTGTTCCTCACTTTCCACAACTAGTTGCTCCTCTACTTCCTGTTGCAAGACATGTATATTTGGAACTAACTTGCATTTGTGTCCATGAACCCATTTGTCTCCACATCTCCAACACTCTCCTAATTTTCTGATCTTCTGAGTATTGCTAGCAGGAGCTTCCACATGTCTTACTGGGATTTGTTGCTGAAAGGAAGGTGTGATGCTCTGCTTAGGTTGAAAACCTCCAGAATTTTTCTGATAAAAGTTGGTATAAGGGACACTAGTTTTCTTAGGCACTGCAGTTATTGGAGGATGACAAGGTTCCACATCTTTGGCTAACCAATAAGCATCAGTAAGTGTCTGAGGTCTCAATGGCCTGATCTGGAATTTGATGCCCTCTCTCAGACCATTCACATAGCATCTAACAAACCAAGATTCCCCCAACTCTGGATTTTCCTCTTGTACATCAGCCATTAGATCTTCAAAGCTTTTTGTATATTCAGACACAGTACTATTGAGCTGCTTAATTGAGTTAAATTTTTCTGTTAAATCATAGGAACCCTGTGCAGAGAATCTTTTTGTTATTTCAGAACAAAATTCCTTCCATGAAAGTTTCTTCTTCAGCAATCCAGACCTTCTCAACCACACATCAGCTTCATCAACCATGTATAACTGTGCAAGAGAGACTTTATATTCCTCAGGAGCAGCTGACATCTGGAAATATTTGTTGCACTGCCTGATCCATCCAACTGGGTCCTCCCCTTGGAACCTAGGAAAATCCATTTTAGGTCCCTTAGTAATTGATTTCGTAAACTGCACTTGCATATCCTGCTCATAAGTTCTGGAGTAACCTTGCCATAATTGCCTATCTCTGTTCTGTTGATAATACTGCTGAAAAGCAGGAGTGTGAGGATTATCCCTTGCAGCACTAGGAGTTCCCAAAGGGCTTGCAGCATCTGTTCTTCCCTGCTGAACATAACCTGGAGGTATTGTTGGTCTACTAGTTCGAATGGGAGGCAAGTTGTGCAGATGTAACTCTTCCAGTTGTCTGGTTTTCTCCCTTTCTGCATCTAGCTGTCTTCTGAGTTGTTCTGTTCTATCTGCTTGGTTCTGCACTTGCTCTTGTGACAGGGTAGGTGATTTAGGAATCTGCTGAGAGGTAGAGGGAATTTCAGTCTCACCGCCCTGGCCACCAGATTTCACCAATGTTTGGAGCACTGAATTGATGACCGACAATTGTTTGCTTAAATCCAAGACCACCTGTTCCACTCCACCAACTTGCAGCGATATATCCCCTTGCTTAGAACTGATGGAATGAACGTCATCATGCAATTTCGCCATATCCGCTTGCATCTGAGCCTGATCTTTCTGGAGAATCCCAAAATCATCACGCAGAGATAGTACCTCTTGCAGATCAGCTTCATCAATTGCCTTCGCTCGCCCCATCTCCTCGATCTGAAGCAGAGATAAGGAATTTTACCACTGGACTCAGCCAGCAACCTGTTCCCTACCTCCGATCCTGCCGCCGCCGCGATCCTCGCCTCCAAAGTACACGGACCAGTGCTCAGACACGGAATTTTACCGATCGAGCAATATGCTCAAACAACCGCTCCGGCTTGACTGATCTGTACCCGAACAATCGCCGCCTCCAACGCCACCACACCGTCGCCAACACCAACAACCCCGCCGCCGACGCCGCCACAAACGACTCCGTCGCCGATCAAGAAGAAGGGTGGGAAATAGGGGTGGGAATCCTCTGATCAGAAAATTTTTGCCCACCAGAACGCGCCTCCGCCAAGGATCGATGGCATCTGATACCAATTTGTCAGGACCTAAGTAATTCACAGAGAATTTCAAGGGATTTGAGAGGAAAGATTGGGGAATTTCGCCCCGGATCCAGATGTGTTTCTATTAACTATATAGTTTTGTTGGCCATCGAGGGCAATCCAGAGAATTCGAGAGTGAGGATGCCAGCCACAACCCGGCTGTTAAGTAGGTGGAGAGCTCCCGGTAGGGGAAAAGTAAACAGTTACTTGGCTGTCAACGTTACAATTGGCATCCTATGGCTAGCGACGCACTGTAAATTAAGGAGCGATCCCAGCCGTTGGCTTCCCTTGCGCTTATCTTCCCGAACCGCTACAGTTAACTGAAAACGTAACAGCTGCAGCTTTAGTCCTGACACAAAGCCCCCATGCATCCCTTCAAAACCTGTGTTAGATGTACCCACGTGGCCATTGAGGTCTCCTCCTATGAAGAGCTTCTCGCCAATAGGTACACTCCTAACCATGTCCCCCAAGCCTTCCTAGAACTCCCTCTTGGTGCTCTCACTGTGGCCTACTTGCGGGGCATAAGCCCTGATAACAGTGCGAACTAAGTTCCCCCCAAACCTTCCCCAGAACTCTCTCTTGGTGCTCTCAATGTGGCCTACTTGCGGGGCATAAGCCTTGATAACAGTGCGAACTAAGTTCCCAACGACCAGCTTGACCAGGATAATCCGGTCCCCTTGCCTCTTGATGGCTACCACTCCATACTTGAGACTCTTGTTGATCAAGATGCCTACTCCATTTCTGTTTGTAGTTGTCCCCGTGTACCACAACTTGAAGCCGGTATCCTCTACCTCTTTCGCCTTGTGTCCCTTCCATTTGGTTTCTTGGACACACAGGATGTCAACATCTCTCCTCACCGTTGCATCCACTAACTCCCGTTACTTACACGTCAGGGACCCTACGTTCCAGCTACGTATGCAGATCCTACTAGGCTCGGCTAGCTGTCTTGCCCTTCGCACTTGTCGAGCCAAATGCGAAGACCCTTGCTCGTTTTTTCACTACACCCGTGCGTCGATATAGCGTGCCACTAAGAATGCGACGACCCGATCCTTGCTCACTTATCACCGTATCCAGATCAAGATACGGCGAACCACCAAGGGGGTGACGGCCCGGGCCTTGCCATTTAATATCACACCCGGGTTCCGATATGGCGTGTTGCTAGGAGGGTTACGCTCCAACGGTGTTCTTCTAGGTTTCATCTCCATAAGAGTGGCTGCGTTTTGACGTTGGCTCGCCAAGCCCATCACAATCCTCCTCCTTTACCCGGGCTTGGGACCGGCTACATTGAGACAACATAGGTGGAGTTGCAGGCATCCATGAAGCTATAATAATTTTCACCATATTTGGGGTAAGACATGCACAAGTCTCTTGCTAAGTTGCTAGTTGGCAATTTGCACTCCCTTAGTTGCAATGGATGATTCAGTGACACAACTCTGATTTAATCCATCTTCCTTATTCTATAGAACAGGGGTGTTAATATTAGGGTTGTTCTATGTTGCTATTCCTGTCCGCTTGAAAATCTGGTACTAGTTCCTTACAAAGTGTGAACTGTTTTGGTGATTGTGCAGTGCTACATCCAATAGTATATTGGACAAAGCAATAGATGCAGAAGATGCACAGCATCACGACTTTCTTAGACTGGTAAGGCTGTATCCTTCAGTGATGTTATGACACCGATCAAACCATACTTCTATTAGAATTTTTGAGTAGCACTGACCATGTTACCTGTTGGTGTTGTTCAATTATCATTCAGGACCATGTCGAGGGGTATCATGAACTCTCCGCAAAGACAAAAATCTTCTTCTCCACGGCCGTGGGCATTTGGGATGCTGACTTCTTCGTCAAGGTCGATGATGATGTGCATGTGAACTTAGGTGCATTTTATTTCTTTGATGTTATTGCCTTCTTTCAGAAAAAAGAACTCACTTCTGTTTATCACCTTACTGGTACGCTGCACATGGAAAAACAGGAATGCTTGCCACTACCCTTGCGAGGCATAAAGCAAAACCAAGAACTTATATTGGCTGCATGAAGTCAGGCCCAGTTCTTGCTGACAAGTAATGTTAACTAGACTGTCTTGCAATTAAATTCTAGCTTTGGGGTACAAATTACGCTTGAACCTGCTCTTGTCATGTAGGAATCTGAAGTACCATGAACCTGAGGCCTGGAAATTTGGGGAGGATGGAAACAAGTATTTTCGCCATGCTACTGGACAGATATATGCCATCTCAAAAGATCTTGCGACCTATATCTCAATAAATCAGTATGTTCCATTGATGGTCATGTCATAAAATGGTCCTCCAGATAAAAATTAAAGTCAATCTAATGATGCCTTTTGATTTTGTCAGACCTATCTTACACAAGTATGCGAACGAAGATGTATCACTTGGGTCATGGTTTATTGGGTTAGAGGTTAATCATATTGATGAAAGGAACATGTGCTGTGGAACTCCACCAGGTCTGCCTCCTCACCTCAAACAACACTTATCCTATTACTTCTCTAACCTCTTCTAATTGTGCATTGACATCTCTGCAGATTGTGAGTGGAAAGGGCAAGCCGGCAATATCTGTGTGGCATCCTTTGATTGGAGCTGCAGTGGCATATGCAAGTCCGTCGAGAGGCTCAAGGATGTACATGCTCGATGCGGCGAAGGCGATTCCTCCGTTTGGAGTGATCTAATCTAGCTAATACCCTCCTGGCGTAAATATGTAGCATCCTCAGTAAAACTCCGACGATCGTGCCTCCGTGGCTACAACTGAAATTTACTGAAATTGCACAAGACAGGTCCTAACAGATGGACTAGATTTCTGGTAGTTCGGCCTGAGGCAACACCTGTAGTTAGATGATACTTGTTCAGTCGTTGAGAGATCTCAGTAGAGATGGGAATTGCTTTGTGCCATCATCGGTGACTTCGGTAGTGTTAGAAGAGAGACCAAACCGAGTGAGTTACACAGCTTCTGTGTACCACAAATTAGGGAAAAACATCTACGGCAAATTTTGATCAATTCTTTTGATGTCGGTTCTTTTTGTTATCCTTTGCCGGAACACCTGAAAATAGGATTCAATCCTCATGTTCTGTTTTTGCCTTGAAAGTTCAATGCAACATACCGTAAAAAAGTCCATGAAACTTGACATCACTCTCCTGTGATCTTGTAGACCAGCGCTAGGGTTTTGTCCTAATTTGCTCATATGAACCCCCCCCCCCCCCCCCCCCCCCCCCCTAAACATATTTTTGAAGGCAGGAGTATCGTGTCGACACACTGTGCCAGTGGTGTCTTTTTTTTTGAGGATAAATGTTGCCGCTTTATTTATTAAACGTAAACAGAAATCTCGTCCGAAATAATGTCAGTGCAATAAAGATACGCCGATCTTAGTGAAAATGGACAAAACTGTCCCTTTTCCAAAACTTCAACACAAAATGACCCCAATTTAAAAATATTTCACAGTGACCCTTTTGCATGACGCCCGGGGCTAGGGCGCCATGCTAGATAGCATGACGCCCCGGGCTAGGGCGCCATGGTAGCGACATCTAGCATGGCGCCTTAGCCCGGGGCGCCATGCTAGAGAGCATGGCGCCTCAGCCCCGGGCGTCATGCTAAAGAGGGCCCTTTTGTGAAATATTTTCAGATTGGGTTCATTTTGTATTTAAGTTTCAGAAAAGGGAGGTTGCCGTGGAATAATGTACAAATAGAGGTTGTGTATGAAGGGTTCTCCTAGGTGAAAAATGTGACACGGTGGTTTTATCCAGATTTAGGCCCCCGCGTATCTTTATGCTTTATGGTGTTTTGCTATGTTATGAGCTATAAGGGACGGGTAAGTGCTCCCGCGTATCTCTTGGCCTTTTGGCGGGGCTGGCCGTTATATAGACAGTCTTAGGGGAAATGGAGTTTTGCCTATTGCATATTTTATTTTATGACTGGTAAATGTAATGTGAGGATCGTCCTCAAGAGCTAGAAAAACTTTTGTCCTATTGTATATTTTCAGTACTCTCTCACTGATGCTATGGATGGTGAGGCTCACGTCTTCGATCCAAAAGGCTAGAATTCTATCATGGTCAAGTGCGGTATGCTTCCTTCCATGAAAGCCGAATTTCAAAATGTTTGAGATAGTTATGTGATATTTATGAAACTGGAAATTATTTTCGGAGACAAGTAAAGGCTAAAAGATATATGATATCTGAAGCAATGTTTGATTGCAAGTTCGAGTGAAGTGTTCACTATGCTTAAGGTTGAAATGAGTAGGCTCCAGAAGAACGCCAGTCATGTGATGATGGTGAATAAAACGATAACCTAAAGAGAAAGGACAAGATCGAAGGGTGTTATTAAGACTTACACGACTACAAAGTCCGGGGCTAATGCCACTCTTAAAAGTTGGGTACTTCTTCTGTGAGTAGGAGAAATATTGGAAGTAAAACTATAAGAAGTACAAAAGCAGAAATAAATAAGACTGAAATGTCCAACTCAGTTATGAATTTCATACAAGTTATAAATGTAGAGAAAGGCTGGTAAAAAGTGTAATTCTTGGGGAATTGTGATTGAATTGTTGATCGCCAATTTTTGGTATTGTGATTCAAAGTTGATTATAATAATATTGGTTTGATTGCATACTGTGGCAACTCGATGCATGAATTACTATGACCTAAATGACTAGCTAGTGAATAATGAGATGAACACACATGATGGAAACTTTGTAAAAGTTACGATACTTTCCAGCAGCGTATTACCTTTGTGGTTATTTTCATAATTTATTTTAGAGTTTTGTACATTCTAGCCTATTGCATAATGTTTGTGCAGAGGGGGTTGTTCATAAAAGAGCAATTGTTGTTCGTTGTTATGAATAACTAAAGGGTCATACTCCTATTATGTATATGCTGTATGTTATGAATATTGATGATAAAATTAAACATTCATAACACTGATGCTAAACGTCGCAAGACTAATATAATATCACATGTGTGTGGCACTGCATTTAGTCAGATTGGAGGATGACTCAAGTAAATGTATGAATATTTGCTTAATGAGACATATGTATGGAACCTTTGAAAAGTTCAGAACGTTTCTAGACTGAAGTAGAAATTATTGTAACAAAAAAATATTATGTTTCTGCAATAAGATAGTGGAAAGGAATATTTGAATTACAAATTCAGCGAATGTCTGATGAGTTGTGAAAACAACTTCATAACTTACACCTGCCGGAACACCACAGAGAGTGGAGTGTCTGAGAAGATGTAATCAAATCATATGTGACATGGTGAGATAAAAAATGACATACATTGATTTGCCATTATACTTTTTGAAGTAATGCTTTAGAGACTACTACTTTTACATTGAAAAGAGCGTCATCAAATCTGTTAACATGACGCCATATAAGATATGGTATGGTATGCTAAACAATTTTGTTTTTCCTTAACATTTGGGAATATGAGACATATGTAAAATATTTACAAGTTTATAAGCTCATGTTCCAAATCAGATAAGTACTACTTTGTAGGTTATCCCGAAGTATTGGGTATTCCTCTATCACTACGCCGAGGCAATGTGTTTTGCCTCTTAATACAGTATATTTAGAAGAAGAATTTTTTTTACAAAAGAGTCAGTGGGAGGACAGTGCAGCTCGACGAGATTACATAATCTTCGTCATCAGATCAAAAGAAAGAAGTGTTGGAAGTAGTTCTAGAGTTTCCTACTACGACTGATACGAAAGCCTCTACATAAGATATAGAGACTTCGGTCGAACTTGCAGTTGAACCACGTAGGTAGGCAAAACTCATGCAAACCTCTAAAGTATGCAAATGAGATATTGTTGTTAGACAAACAACCTACGATACACAAAGAAGTGTTGATGGGCCCTGACTCCGGAATTGGCTATATGCCAAAGTAATCCAAGATAATATCTATATACAGAATTCAAGTTTAGAACTTGATGAACCCTCCGAACGACTTAGAGTCTAACATATAGTAATGGATCTCTAAATCAACAAAGATAGAAAAATGTTTTGTAAAGCTCGAATTGTTGCAAATGGTTTATGACAAGTTCAAAAGGTTGACTACGACGAGATTGTCTCATCGTAGCAATGCTTAATGTCAGTTCGGATTATACTAGCAATTACTACATGTTTTTCATATTATGAGATATGACAGATGGACGCCAAAATGATTTCCATGAGATGGAAATATAACTAAGGACCTATATATGATAGAGTCCAAGGTATTTTGTCGCCCCAGAGGATGCTAGTGAGTGTGCAAACTTCAGAGGTCCATGAATGGACTGAAGCAAGCATAATGAAGTTGGAATCTTCGTTATGATGAAATGGTCAAGAGATTTGATTTCATCGAGGATAATGGAGATGCTTGTGTTCACAAGAAAATAAGTGGGATCATAATAATATTTCTAATACTCTGTGTGCATGGCAAATTGTTGATTGGAAACAGTATAAATTTCTTGGCATGATCATGACTTCATTGAAAACAGTTTTTTGATGAAGGGCTTCGGCTAGACATCGTTGGTATTAGGCGTACTGATCTATGGAGATAATAGTGCCTAGTAGGGCTAAACCAAAATACATATTGACAATATACTTAAGTTGTTTAGTATGGAAAACGCCAAGAAGAGTTTCTTGCCGAGATCACATGGAAAGAATTTTAAGCAATACTCGGCACTAATGAGCAAGATACATGATTGAGATTTCTCTCACACCTATGTTTGGATTAATCATGTATTTCATGGTATGTAAAACAACCAGATATGTCCAGTACTTCAAGTGAGTTACGAGTAAGTTACCAACGTGATCAAGGTGTTGATAATAGGACAAGAGTGAAAATGTCGTTAAGTACTAAAGTAGGAATAGTGACATGTTTCTCGCATACGGAGATAATGAAGAGAACGTTGTAAGTGATTACATCGATGCAAGCTCATTGTAAATAGTTACATTGATGCAGTCTTCATCAGTACTCCAAGCGATTCTTGATTTCAATTAAGAGTTTTGTGTAATACATTAAAATGGTGGCACAATAAATGGAATTATTCCAAACTGGTTATTGCAATGAATTCTTGTGACGCCCCCGACTTAATCGTGCACTAATCATACACGCAAATGCACACGATCAAGCCCAGGGACTCACGGGAAGATATCACAACACAACTCTAGACACAAAATAAAATAATACAAGCTTTATATTACAAGCCAAGGGCCTCGAGGGCTCGAATACAAAAGCTCGCAAACAAGCGTTAGCGGAAGCAACAACAGTATCTGAGTACATACACAAGGTTAACAAGCTGCCTTAAGAAGGCGAAAACAAACAACGACTCTGATCGAAAAGGCGCAGGCCTCCTGCCTGGGAGCCTCCTAAACTACTCCTGGTCGTCGGTCTCCAAGTAGTAGTACGCTCCACAGGTGGGGTTGTTGTAGTCGTCGACTGAGGCAGCTGGCTCCGGGGCTCCGTCATCTGGTCGCAGCAATCGGGATGGGGAAAAAGAGGTAGCAAAGCAACCGTGAGTACTCATCCAAAGTACTCGCAAGACTTACATCAGATCTATGCTAAGTATGCATCGGTATCAAATGAAGGCCATCTTTACCAACTTCTACTTCTTGGCTGGCTTGATGCTTACAGGGCTGTATCTGTGGACTAGACTGCAGAATTGCCAGAATAGAGGGGAAGGCCTAGCCTATCGAAGACTAGCATCTTCAGCGTCTTGTAGCATTAGAAGAGTGCAGATTGGTGGAATACAATAAAGCAACAAGCATGTAGTAGCAAAGCCTAGGGATCCTTCCTCGACTCCCTGCGAGAAAGCGATCCCGGAGCTTACATATTATTTAACATGTATCCAGTTCAAGTTTTAGTAGATCGGGATACAACAATGAGCGTCCTGTTACCGTGGACATGGCTATTCGAATAGATAATCTTCCCTGCAGGGGTGCACTACCATTACCCAACACGCTCGATTAACTCTGGCCGGACACACTTTCCTGGGTCATGCCCGGCCTCGGCTGATCGACACGACGTAGTCCTACCTAGGCTCAGCAGATAGGTCCCCGCCGGTCTACATTCTAAGTGCTTAGGGTTCTTGGGCCCATCGCCCTTTGCACTCCGGGTCGTTGTGTCGCGGGTCGGAGTCCAAGCACCACCTCAGTCCTGGATGGTCTTGTCCCTACCGGCTCACAATGCTGAACTGGACGTCTGACGGAGCTTTCGGCTGATACATACGGCGCCGAGGGCCCCATTAAACATTATCCCGCGTGGTGGTAGTGCGTATAGGCCAGTGGCCAACTCAGATCAATACCCAAATCCGTTAGTGCATTATTAATTTAAGTGACGGCTGTCGGGACCAGTCTGGAGCTACCACCACAACCTGGGTGGTACCGCTAAACAGCCAGCCGCCACAGTAACTCTCGCGGGTGCTCTCCGGGCCCGCCCGACTTTCATGTGTATCTCTCGCGGGTACCCCTCGGGGTCGACCCGACTTTATCCAGTAGCTGTAGTAACATCCAGGTAACCGTGTGTTCATAACATCAAGAAGGAATCCGAGGAATCACCCTCGTTGGATCCCCACTCGACGTATCCGTCAAGGTGAACCCGGAGGAATCACCCTCGATGGATTCACACTCGAGGAGTTGCATGACAGAAGCTTTATCGGAGGTGGTGAAAGAGGAATCACCCTCGATAACCCACAACCGGCTAGCTATACTACAGAGGCAACATCAGGAGTGAGATAAGAGGTATCACCCTCGGCACTCGATATTAGCTCTGCGGAGTCGAGCAACTAAGGGGTTGTGTAGTGATGTGCAGGTCTCAGCCCGTTGATCACATCGAACGGGGCACTGGTAACTAAGCGGGGCAACTAGGACAAGGTGGAGGTGCCACAGATGGTTTACTGCCAACCTATACTAAGCATTTAGGATATTAGGTAAAGTATCAAAAAGCAGTTTACAAAAACAGGCTATGCATCAGAATAGGATCAAACAAATGCAGTAGCAAATTCTAATGCAAGCAGGAGGGAGAAAGAATAGGTGATATAGGCATGTTCAAGGGGGGGGGGTTTGCTTGCCTGGTTGCTCTACGGCAAAAGAGGGGTCTTCGACGGAGTAGCAGTCATGCGGGGTAGCGTCGGTCTCGGGGTCTAATCAGAAGAGAAGAGGGGGAAGAAACAATAAATAAAAGCAATCAAATGCAACACAGATGCATGGCATGGCAGTAAGCAGTGTTGGTGGTGACCTAATGCAATGCTACATGTCACAGACGAAACGGGAAAATATCTGGGATATTTTCCCGGCGTTTAGGCTGATTTCGGTATGCTGAACTGGAGGGGAAGGTTCCATGTTCAGGTAGTTAGGAGTGATGGTCAAGCATTTTGACCACATAATCGGATCCGTCTCGTTTTTCTGATCAACTTTCATGTAGAAAGTTTTTCGATCTGAGCTACGGTTTATTTTCTACGAATTTTCAAAGTTTTAAACTATTTCCTGAAATTTCTGGAATTATTTTAATTATTTAAATTCGAATTATCCGAAACAGTGACTGATGACATCAGCATGACGTCAGAGTGACGTCAGTGAGTCAACTGAGCTGGCCAGGTCAAACCTGACCAGTGGGTCGCACTGGTCAGTGACACAGTACTAATTAGAGGTTAATTTAAACTAAACCGGGTTAATTAGCATGTAGGCCCCACATGTCAGTAACTAATTAGATTAACTAATTATGTTTATTTATAAAATAGTTTAATTAGCCTAATTAACAGAAGGGGGCCCACTTGTCAGCGACTGCAGTTGCCACGTCAGCAGCGTTGACCCGGTCAACTGGTCAACTGGGGCCCGCGGGACCCAGCTGCTAGTGACCAGAGGTGCGCCACGTGGCCACCACGTCGGCACCGGCACTGGAATCGCTCCGGCGAGCCGCGAATGCGGCGGAGAGCTCCGGCGAGGCGCGTGATTTGGCTACGGTGGGTTTCCGGACCCGTGGTTAGGCGCGTTCGACGCGGCTCGACGTCGCGCGTGCGATGATGCCCTCGACTGGAGCCGGAGATGACCGGAACGTCGCCGGCGTCGAGGTTTGGCGGCGGAGGCTTTCAGGTGTGACCGGAAACGCGGCTACGGGATGCTAACGAGCTAACGAAGCTCACCGGCGGGCTCTACTGAGCACCCGGATCATGGCTGACAACAAGGGACGGCTCGGGCGGCTCTGCTTCGAGCAGTACGCCGGCAATGGCGCCACTGAGCTCGGACAACACGGGAACGACGACGGGGCGAGCAGGAGCGGGAAGTAGATGAGGGGATCGATGGTGTGGCTCACCGAGAGGCGCAAGAAAGGCCGGTGTAAGCTTAGGAGCGCGGAGCGGCGCCGGAGACGTCAGGGATCGCCGGCGACAGAGAGGATGATGACGGGCTCGATCCGCTCCACGAAGGGCTCCCCGGCTCCCGTAGATGGTCGAGGTGGTTGTAGTGGTGGACGGCGCACCTCCTAGACACGACTGCCAGGCTTGAAGACCTCGGTGGCCGCGAGACCGCACGGGCGCGGCGGCGGCTGCGCTCGGGTGAGGTAGAGGGAGAGCGCGTGAGCAAGGGAGAGGAGAGGGGAGAATGGCGAGGCGTCCAGGGGGGAGGGAGGAGGGCTCGGCCTTATCCACGGCCACCTGCCTCGTCGCGGTGGCGGCTGGAGATGGCGTGCCGCGCGCGCCGGACGCGGCCGAGGTGACACGGCAGAGGGGAGCAGGTGGAGATGGGCTGGGCCGGCGCTGGGCCGCAGGTGAGCGACAGGTAAGTTTTTCCCTTTTCTTTCTATTTTCTCTTTTAGTTAATAACAGAGAGGGATAGGGAGTTATTAGGGCTTCCAACACATTTTATAAAAATGTGGATCTTAGCCTCATAATTCCCTTGCATGCTTAGGCTCTGCCACAAAAAGTTTGGGATTTATTTGAATCCATTTGGATTTTGCATAAATGGAAAAGGATTAAATATTGTTGTCTTGGTACTGTTTTATACTGGTTAAGGCCATTTTATTAACTCAAATAATGTTGGTTTTATTTTTATAATTACTTAGTGATTATTTGCAAAATTATGAACACTTTTGTTTTGCTGTTTGGATAATTATTATTTTTGACTTTATTTTAAATTTGAATTTGAAGTTGGATTATTTTCTAAATGAAATTTATTTAGGATGATCATGATGACATGGCAATTTAATTAGCTTAATGACAGGGTCAAGGTCTGGGGGTGTTCAATTCTATGACAAAAGGCTAAGTATATTGTTTTTTTAGAAGTGACAACGGAGGGTGATGGATCAAATAGTTCATTTATGAACTTGGTATTGTTTCAAGAAGGCTTGTGCCAATGGAACACTATTTTAAATAGTGGATCCATAGCTTAGTCTAAGGAATCAAAGGTCCTACCGATGATTCAATTTATACAAAGCTTGTTCCACACAAATTATGAGTTTTTGTGATAGAGTGATGCAACGATACACATGGACCTGAACTTGTCAGATCCAATAGGACGAAGTCTATACCACAAGCAAAGCATGAACAAACACCAGATTGCCATTGGTGTTATGTAAGCTAGATTATTGACTATAGTGCAAGTGGGAGAGTGTTGGAAATATGCCCTAGAGACAATAATATTTGAGTATTATTTATTTTCAGGTTTATAATTACTGTTTATATTCTATGTTATAACTGCTATGGTTCTCGAACCTGCGATAACCAAAAGGTTCAGAAGAAAACTCATATGCACGTGTAGACTAATAAACGTTAAAATAAGATTCCTAGTCTTACCTCTAAGACTAGCTCAAGTGTTGCATGATGGTTTTGTTTTCCTGATCATGGGCATAGTTAAGTGTAACGTGGATGCCTGCAACATTGAGGGCACGATGTTGGAAGAACATTTTGTGTTGAATTGACCCAAGTTGTATGTTATATTAAGAGATGAAATCATCACAAGTCTATACTCCATAACACGGGAAAGTTAACGTATACACAATTCCTAAGACCATGAAAGTATCAATGTAACGCCCCTATAATTAAGCTATAGTTATCTCTCCTCTAATGATGCCATGTCATCATGTTTTGCAAGCTTAAGTGCCACTTGATAAAAATCAAAGTCAAATCCAAATTCAAATTTCAAGTAAAAATATTATTCCTTCAAACTCTGAGATAAAAATGTTGGCATAATTCCAAATAATCTCTAAGCAATTGTCAAAGTGAAACCAACATCATCTGGAATTTTAAATTGACCACATCAATATTTAAACATGATCACCAGCTTTAATAGGGACAAAATAAATCCAAGTATAATTCTATACATTTCCAGTCAATATGAAACTTTGTGTGTCATCTCAAAATATTGAGTTTGATTTATGTGTGAAGTTTCGTAGTCAACAAAATTCATTTGCTTTACGAATTAAATACAAAACAGAAAGAAAAACACTAAACAGAAAAAGTAAATAAGAAAAACTACTTTGCACTGTAGCCCACTGCTACAGTGCAGCCCAGCCCACATCGGCTGGCCTTTTTGCCTACCTCGTAACAGAGGAGGAGGCAGGGGCATGGCGTGGCAGCCATCCACCCCGCCATGGCCACGGATGCCGCCGTGTCGGCCATCCCACGAGTCCCCTCGGTGGATAAGAGCAACCCCCAGTACCCCCTCGACCGAACCCTAGCCCCACTCACTCTCTCTCATCCTGGAGCTCGAACCGAGCGCTGCTCGCCGCGGTTGCCATCGTCGTCGTGGCCACTGGCCTCCCCGCTCCCTGAGAAGACGTCCATGAGCCTCCCCATCGTCTTCTCCTTCGCCTGCGCCTGCTGGATAGGACCGGGAGGGCCGCAACATGTCGCCATCGCCGATCCCTTCGCCTACGGTCACCGTCGTCCGTCGCCAGATGCCGCTGCTCCGGGCCACCCCCGACTTCGTTGAGCTCACCTACAGCCTCCCCGTAAGCTTCTCCTCGGATTCTCCCCTTCCCCCCTCGTTTCCGTCGCCATAGTCGCCGCTGCGCACCATGGCTGGAGCTCGCCCGAGCTCCCGCGTACGCGCGCCCGCTACTCCTGCCACCTGCTGGTCGTGGCTGCGCCCCTGCGCCTGCCCACGCTCGCCTGCGTCGCCCGCGCTTCCCGTGCGTGCGCACGCCGCTGCTCCCAGCGCTGCCGCTGCGCGTGGCTGCCGGCGCCCTCCTATGCTGTGCGTGCCCAGCCACCGGAGTGGCATGGTTGTGCCACTACTAGATGGGTTCGGCCCTGTTAGTTTAGGTTAATTATTAGTAGTCAGGTTAGTTGCTACCCTATGACATGTGGACCCTGCTGATAATTAAAAGTTAAATCAAATTAAAAATATCTAAGACTATGACATGCGAGACCCACTTTTATTGTTCACATGTTGACATGGTAAACCCAGCCACTGGACCCCACCTGTAAGCCTCACTGCTGGGTACACTTCTGTGTTCCCACAGCAATTTCATTTATAATTTTGAAATAATAATAATTCCAGAAAATCCAATAAACTTTGAAAAATCATATAAAATAATCTATAACTCGTATGCAAATAATTTATATATGAAAGTTGATCAGAAAAATATGAAGAATCTGAATATGTCATCCACATACCCGTCAAACCTCTCTAACATAATGAACCTGGACATTTTGCATCAGGATCAATATACCAAATAATATTTGGAGCTGGGAAAACATTGGCAGATGTTTTCCATCTTCTTTTAAAATGTTTAGTGATGCATTAGAGCATATCATCCAACACATATTTCCATGAGATACATCTGTGTTGCATTTGGTTGCTCCGTTGTTTATTTGTTTCCGCGTTACTTCTTTTCCGGTAGACCCCGAGACCGTTGTTGATCCGGTGATTGACTACTTCACCGAGGATCCGATTTCGTCTACAGAGTGATGACCCACAAGTATAGGGGATCAATCGTAGTCCTTTCGATAAGTAAGAGTGTCGAACCCAACGAGGAGCAGAAGGAAATGACAAGCGGTTTTCAGCAAGGTATTTTCTGCAAACACTGAAATTATCGGTAACGAGTAGTTTGATAGCAAGATAATTTGTAACAAGTGACAAGTAGCAATAGTAACAAAGAGTGCAGCAAGGTGGCCCAATCCTTCTTGTAGCAAAGGACAAGCCGGAACGATCTCTTATAATAAGCAAAGCGTTCTCGAGGACACATGGGAATTTCATCTAGTCACTTTCATCATGTTGGTTTGATTCGCGTTCGCTACTTTGATAATTTGATATGTGGGTGGACCGGTGCTTGGGTGCTGTTCTTACTTGAACAAACCTCCCACTTATGATTACCCCCCTTCGCAAGCATCCACAACTACGAAAGAAGAATTAAGATAACTCTAACCATAGCATTAAACATATGGATCCAAATCAGCCCCTTACGGAATAGCACATAAACTAGGGTTTAAGCTTCTGTCACTCTAGCAACCCATCATCTAATTACTACTCCACAATGCATTCCCTTAGGCCCAAAGATGGTGAAGTGTCATGTAGTCGACGTTCACATGACACCACTAAGAGAATCAACAACATACATATCATCAAAATATCGAACGAATACCGAATTCACATGATTACTTATGACAAGACTTCTCCCATGTCCTCAAGAACAAAAGTAACTACTCACAAATAATCTTCATGTCCAAGATCAGAGGGGTATTAAATAGCATAATAGATCTGAACATATAATCTTCCACCAAATAAACCAACTAGCATCAACTACAAGATGTAATCAACACTACTAGCAACCCACAGGTACCAATCTGAGGTTTTGAGACAAAGATTGAATACAAGAGATGAACTAGGGTTTGAGATGAGATGGTGCTGGTGAAGATGTCGATGAAGATTGGTCCTCCCACAATGAGAGGATCGTTGGTGATGTCGATGGCTTCGATTTCCCCCTCCCGGAGGGAAGTATCCCCGGCAGAATCTCTCCGCCGGAGAGCAAAAGTGCTCCTGCCCAAGTTCCGCCTCGAGACGGCGGCGCACCATCCCAAAAGTCTTCTCTATATTTTTTCTAGGGCAAATGGACTTATATACTAGAAAATGGGGGCCAGAGGCTGGCCAGGGGCCCCACGAGCGACTAGGGCAAGCCTGGGGGGGGGGGGGGTGGCGCGCCCTGGTGCCTCGTGGGCACCTGGGTGCCCCCCTCTGGTACTTCTTGGCTCTAGTATTTTTTATTTATTCCAAAATAAATCTCCGTGAAATTTCAGCTCATTTGGAGATGTGCGGAATAGGTATCTCTGACATAGCTTTTTCAGGTCCAGAATTCCAGCTGCCGGGAATCTCCCTCCTTGCGTAAATCTTGCATATTAAGAGAGAAAAGGCATTAGAATTGCTCCACAAAGTGTTATATTGATTAAAAACACTATAAAAAGCAGTAGGAAAACATGATGCAAAATGGACGTATCAACTCCCCCATGCTTAGACCTCGCTTGTCCTCAAGCGAAAGCCGATATCGATAATCATGTCCACATGTTTAGAGAGAGAGGTGTTGATAAAAACAAAATACATACATAGTAGCATCATGATCATTATTATAACAGCAATATTTATTATCATAGAACTTCTCATGAGGAAGTAACAATTCATCACAACAATGAAGTATAAGGCATAAACTTTCTTGAAAACTAACAAACTATGTTCTCAGTCAACAATGCAGTTGCAATTCATAATATTTTCAGGAAGGGTCTCATGTAGGAGCTTTTTAGCAAGTCCACATACTCAACCATCATATAGTCTTCTATGATTGCTAACACTCACAACATATATATGGAGCAAAAAGTTTCAGCCAGACACATAGAAAGGCATGGGCTTATAATTTCGCCTCCCAACTTATTCACCTCAAGGGTGATGTCAACAATAATAACTCTTGATCACTCATATCCAACTGGATATATATGCCTAGATCTTTCCCCACCACATGATGCTTGCAAAAGAGAAAAATAAAAAGGAATAGAGGAGAACACTATTGACTCTTGCATAAAAAGTAAATACATGAAAGTAAAAGATAGGCCCTTCGCAGAGGGGAGCAGAGGCTGTCATGAGCTTTTTGTTGTTGGATGCACAAGCTCTTAATGCAAAGGAACGTCACTTTATATTGCCCCTTGTGATAGCAACCTTTATTATGCAGTGTGTCGTTTTTATTTCTTTACTATCACAAGTTCGTACAAAGCTTATTTTCCCTTACAATAAAAGTTCAGACATATTTAGAGGCAATTTTTATTGCTTTTTGCACCGATGACAACTTACTTGAAGGATCTTATTCAATCCATAGGTAGATATAGTGGACTCTCATGACATGAAACTGGGTTTAAGGGTTTTGGATGCACAAGTAGTATCTCTACTTGGTGCGGATTTTTGGCTAGCAAAGATATTGGGCAAGCACCACATGTTGGAGGATCTATAACAATATAACTTCTATGTGAATATAAGCAAACATAGTTCATTACGTTGTCTTCCTTGTCCAATGTCAACAATTTGACATAAAATACTTAATGGGGGCTCACAATCATAAAAGATGTCCAAGATAGTGTATTTGCATGTGAATCTTCTCTTCCCTTATTAATTCTTTCATGAATTGCATCATTGACTAATGCTATGTTTGTTAACTTCCAATAAATTTTACCACTTATACTTTTCTTTATGTAATGTCATTACTTTCCATAAGATTAGCATATGATCTCTTTCATTATTTTCATTGCTAAGATTGAAACATGAAAGTAAAGAAGCAAAAACTCAAACTACTCTTTATTATATAACTCTCAACTCGATTACATAGATAGATAGATCACGAAACTAGCACTCGAAAATAGATCATACTAAACTTTTATTCAACTAAATCACGAAATAACTAAGGATCAAACTAAAAATAGGTAAAGATAGCAAAAGTGATGGTGATACGATACCGGGGCACCTCCCCCAAGCTTGGCACAAGCCAAGGGGAGTGCCCATACCCATATACTCAAGTTTCCTTCGGTGATGGTGGTGGTGATGAAGTGGTGAGCTTGTCCTTCATGACATTAATTAGGATCTCCTTTAGGCTCTGGATTTTCCGGAGCACATGCTGTATCATCTCTGTATTCCTTTGGACTTCGGCCATAATATGCTTATTCTCTGGGCCCCAAGCATTCTTTCCTGCATTACTTTCACTTGGACGAGAGATGTCCCAATTGGAGGGTATGTGCCTACGAGGAGTATTTTCGACCCCATAATTGTGAACCAAATTATGAAAATTGTTCCGATGTAACCTGTGTGAGGGCCTTCTAGGGGGAAGCCCTTCTTGAACCTCTAGAATCCCATGGCTTGTAATGCTTCTCATGGCTTGATGAGGATTTGGGATTGTGGAGATACCGGCAAGGGTGCCCCTCTCGGAAGCCGGAGGGTGGACCTCAAGCGAATCTCCATCACCCTCTTCCATGGAGACCTCTCCTTCTTCCTCCCTCCTAAGCTCCATCTGCAGCAACCAAGCGTCGTCTCCCACATTGTTGGAGGAAGAGGAAGACATGATGCCTGGCCTCGAAATCTGACAGAAAACAGCACGAAACAAGAATAGAGGAGATTTCTGCGATACGGTGGTCAAAACGTCCGGGAGTATATATAAAGAATTTTTATCTTGCAAAACAAGTAATCCAGAAGAAAAACGAAGTCGAGAAGGCTCACGAGGGGCCCACGAGCCACCAGGGCGCGCCTGGGGGGGTGTGGCGCGCCCTGGTGCCTCGTGGGCACTAGGTGGGTCCCCTCGGCTGTTTCTTATTTTTGTATTTTTCTAATATTCCAAAACTGACAGAAAGTATTTTTATGGAATTTTTGGAGTCGGTTTACTTACCGTATCACGTACCTCTTCATTTTCAGGGTTCTGGAGCGTTCTGGAAGGTCTCTCCTATGTATTCTTCCGGTGTAATTGTTTCAATAATATTAGTTTCAACATTAATGGGGGTACCTGAAATATAGTTCTTAATTCTTTGCCCATTCACCACTCTCGGATTAGTGCCTTCGGAGTTGTTTATTTTGATGGCTCCGGAGCGATAAACTTCTTCGATGATATACGGTCCTTCCCATTTAGAGAGAAGTTTTCCTGCAAAGAATCTCAAACGAGAATTGTACAATAGAACTTGCTCACCCACTTTGAATTCCCGTTTTTGAATTCTTCTATCATGCCATCTTTTAACCTTTTCTTTAAACAATTTGGCATTTTCATACGCTTGGGTTCTCCATTCATCTAGTGAGCTAATATCAAATAACCTCTTTTCGCCGGCAAGTTTAAAATCATAATTGATTTCTTTAATTGCCCAATATGCTTTATGTTCTAACTCAAGAGGTAAATGACATGCTTTTCCATAAACCATTTTATAAGGAGACATACCCATAGGATTTTTATAAGCAGTTCTATAAGCCCATAATGCATCGTCAAGTTTCTTAGACCAATTCTTTCTAGATCTATTGACGGTTTTTTGCAAAATGAATTTTATTTCTCTATTGCTCAATTCTACTTGACCACTAGTTTGAGGGTGATAGGGAGATGCAATTCTATGGTTGACATCATATTTAGCAAGCAATTTACGGAATGCACCATGAATAAAGTGTGAACCACCATCAGTCATTAAATATCTAGGGACTCCAAACCTCGGGAAAATAACTTCTTTAAGCATTTTAATAGAAGTGTTATGATCAGCACTACTAGTTGGAATAGCTTCTACCCACTTAGTAACGTAATCAACAACAACTAAAATATGAGTATACCCATTGGATTTAGGAAAAGGTCCCATATAATCAAATCCCCAAACATCAAATGGTTCAATAGCAAGTGAATAATTCATAAGCATTTCCAGCCGTCTACCAACATTACCAATTCTTTGACATTCATCACAAGATAAGACGAACTTACGAGCATCCTTGAAAAGAGTAGGCCAATAAAAGCCAGATTGCAATACCTTATGTGCAGTTCTGTCTCCCGCATGGTGTCCTCCGTAAGCCTCGGAATGACACTTCCGTAGGATTTGTTCCTGTTCATGCTCAGGTATACAATGTCTAATAATACCATCTACTCCTTCTTTATAAATATGTGGGTCATCCCAAAAGTAATGTCTTAAATCATAGAAAAACTTTTTCTTTTGTTGGTATGTGAAACTAGGTGGTATAAATTTAGCAACAATATAATTAGCATAGTCCGCATACCAGGGAGTATTACGAGAAGCATTTATGACAGCTAATTGTTCATCAGGAAAATCATCATTAATAGGTAGTGGGTCATCAAGAACATTTTCCATTCTAGACAAATTATCTGCTACGGGATTCTCAGCTCCCTTTCTATCAATAATATGCAAGTCAAATTCTTGTAGCAATAAAACCCACCTAATGAGTCTAGGTTTAGCATCTTTCTTTCCATAAGATATTTAATAGCAGCATGATCGGTGTGAACAGTTACTTTAGAATCAACTATGTAAGATCTGAATTTATCACATGCAAACACAACTGCTACAAATTCTTTCTCAGTAGTAGCATAATTTCTTTGGGCACTGTCTAGAATTTTACTAGCATAATGGATAACATTTAATTTCTTATCAACTCTCTGTCCTAGAACAACACCAACAACATAATCACTAGCATCACACATAATTTCAAAAGGCAAATTCCAATCAGGTGGTTGAACAATAGGTGCAGTGGTTAAGGCTTTCTTAAGTGTTTCAAAGTCTTCTAGACAATCATCATAAAAAAAATGGAACATCTTTTTGCAAAAGATTGGTAAGAGGCCTAGAAATTTTAGAGAAGTCTTTAATAAACCTTCTATAGAAACCAGCATGACCTAGGAAACTTCTTATACCTTTAATATCTTTCGGACATGGCATTTTCTCAATAGCATCAACCTTAGCGTTATCAACTTCAATACCTCCTTCAGAAATTTTATGCCCCAAGACAATACCTTCATTCACCATAAAGTGGCACTTCTCCCAATTCAAGACAAGATTAGTTTCTTCACATCTCTGCAAAACTCGATCAAGGTTGCTTAAGCAATCATCAAAAGAAGTTCCGTAAACGGAAAAATCATCCATGAAAACCTCAACAATCTTTTCACAAAAGTCAGAGAATATAGCAGTCATACATCTTTGAAAGGTAGCAGGTGCATTGCATAAACCAAAAGGCATACGTCTATAAGCATAAGTTCCAAAAGGACAAGTAAAGGTGGTTTTCTCTTGATCGGGTTGTGATACAGGTATTTGAGAAAAACCAGAATAACCATCTAGGAAACAAAAGTGTGTATGCTTAGATAATCTTTCTAACATTTGATCAATAAAAGGTAAGGGGTAATGATCTTTTCTAGTAGTTTTGTTTAATTTTCTAAAATCAATTACCATCCTATAACCAGTTACAATTCTTTGCGGAATGAGTTCATTTTTATCATTAGGAACAACGGTGATACCTCCTTTCTTAGGGACATAATGAACGGGACTTACCCATCTACTATCAGCTATGGGATAGATTATACCTACTTCCAGAAGCTTTAATATTTCAGTTCTTACCACCTCTTTCATCTTTGGATTTAATCATCGTTGGTGGTCAACAACTGGTTTAGCATCAGGCTCCATATTAATTTTGTGCTGACATAGAGTGGGACTAATGCCCTTAAGATCATCAAGAGTATATCCAATAGCAACTCGGTGCTTCCTCAGAGTTTTAAGTAATCTCTTTTCTTCATGCTCTGAAAGGTTAGCACTAATAATAACAGGATATATCTTCTTTTCATCAAGATAAGCATATTTCAATGTATCAAGCAATTGCTTCAATTCAAATACAGGATCACCCTTAGGTGGAGGAGGGCCTCCAAGAGTTTTAACAGGCAAATTGTGCTTAAGGATAGGTGGTTGATCAAAGAACATCTTATCTATTTCATTTCTTTCATTCATATGCATATCGTTTTCATGGTCTAGCAAATATTGTTCTAACGGATCAGTAGGAGGTACGGCAATAGAAGCAAGACCAATAATTTCATCTTTACTAGGAAATTCTTTATCATGAGGTTGTCTACGAAACTTGGAGAAATTAAACTCATGAGATGTACCACCGAAATCAACACTAACAGTTTCTTTAGCGCAATCAATCTTGGCATTAACAGTGTTCGAGAAAGGTCTACCAAATATAATGGGACAAAAATCGTCTTGTGGAGAACTGAGGACTAGAAAATCAGTTTGGTATTTTATTTTTCCACACAAGACTTCAACATCTCTAACGATCCCAAGTGGTGTAATGGTATCTCTGTTTGCAAGCTTAATAGTAACATCAATGTCCTCGATTTCAACAGGTGCAATATCATTCATAATTTCTTGGTATAAGGTAAACGGAATAGCACTCACACTAGCACCCAAATCAAATAAGCCATGATAACAATGATCTCCTATTTTAACAGAGACAACATGCATGCCTACTACAGGTCTATTTTTATCTTTAGGATCTGGTTTAGCAATTCTGGCTGCTTCATCGCAGAAGTAAATAACATGCCCATCTATATTATCGACCAAAAGATCTTTAACCATAGCAATATTAGGTTCAACTTTAATTTGTTCGGAGGGTCTAGGTGCTCTAATATTAATTTTTTTAACCACAGTTGAAACTTTAGCATGTTCCTTAATCCTAACAGGAAAAGGTGGTTTCTCAATATAAGCAGTAGGCACAACTGGATCAACATGGTGAACAATTGTTTCTTCTTTAACACTAATGGATTCCTCAATCTTTTCTTTAATAGGGGATGATATTTAAACCACTTCTCCTTAGGGAGATCAACATGAGTAGCAAATGATTCACAAAAGGAAGCTACTATCTCAGAGTCAAGTCCATATTTAATGCTAAACTTACGAAAAGCATCAGTATCCATAAAAGATTTAACACAATTGAACTCAAGTATTATACTTGACTCATTACCTTTGTCGAGTTCCCAATCTTCAGAGTTGCGTTTAATTCTTTCCAGAAGACCCCATCTGAATTCAATAGTTTTCTTCATAAAGGAGCCAGTCGAAGAAGAATCGAGCATGGTTTGATTATCATGAGAAAGCCGAGCATAAAAATTCTGTAAGATAATTTCTCTTGAGAGCTCATGGTTGGGGCATGTGTACATCATGTACTTAAGCCTCCCCCAAGCTTGAGCGATGCTTTCTCCTTCACGAGGCCAAAAATTATATATATAATTCCGATCACGATGAACCAAATGCATAGGATAAAATTTCTAGTGGAATTCCAATTTCAATCGGTTCCAGTCCCATGTATCAGTATCATCACATAGCCTATACCATGTCAATGCCTTTCCCTCCAAAGATAAAGGGAATAATTTCTTCTTAACTCCATCTCCGGATAAACCTGCAAGATTTAACAATCCATAAATTTCATCCACATAGATCAAGTGCATATCAGGATGTACCGTTCCATCTCCTGCATAAGGATTAGCTAGCAATTTCTCTATCATACCCGAAGGAATCTCATAATAAATATTTTCAGTAGGTGTAGTAGGTTGAGGAGCAACACTTGGTGCTTCCGGTCGAGGTGAAGATACCCCGAACAAACCCCTCAAAGGATTACTTTCCATAGTGACAAGTGACAGTAAATTTCAGAACGTAATATAAATGTTTCCTTACCAAATTCCACTCACCAAAGGCGCTTCACTCCCCGACAACGGCACCAAAAAAGAGTCTTGATGACGCACAAGTATAGGGGATCAATTGTAGTCCTTTCGATAAGTAAGAGTGTCGAACCCAACGAGGAGCAGAAGGAAATGACAAGCGGTTTTCAGCAAGGTATTTTCTGCAAGCACTGAAATTATCGGTAACGAGTAGTTTGATAGCAAGATAATTTGTAACAAGTGACAAGAAGCAATAGTAAAAAAGAGTGCAGCAAGGTGGCCCAATCCTTTTTGTAGCAAAGGACAAGCCGGAATGATCTCTTATAATAAGCAAAGCGTTCTCGAGGACACATGGGAATTTCATCTAGTCACTTTCATCATGTTGGTTTGATTCGCGTTCGCTACTTTGATAATTTGATATGTGGGTCGACCGGTGCTTGGGTGCTATTCTTACTTAAACAAACCTCCCACTTATGATTACCCCCCTTCGCAAGCATCCGCAACTACGAAAGAAGAATTAAGATAACTCTAACCATAGCATTAAACATATGGATCCAAATCAGCCCCTTACGGAGTAGCGCATAAACTAGGGTTTAAGCTTCTGTCACTCTAGCAACCCATCATCTAATTACTACTCCACAATGCATTCCCTAAGGCCCAAAGATGGTGAAGTGTCATGTAGTCGACGTTCACATGACACCACTAAGAGAATCAACAACATACATATCATCAAAATATCGAACGAATACCGAATTCACATGATTACTTATGACAAGACTTCTCCCATGTCCTCAAGAACAAAAGTAACTACTCACAATCATCTTCATGTCCAAGATCAGAGGGGTATTAAATAGCATAATAGATCTGAACATATAATCTTCCACCAAATAAACCAACTAGCATCAACTACAAGATGTAATCAATACTACTAGCAACCCACAGGTACCAATCTGAGGTTTTGAGACAAAGATTGAATACAGAAGATGAACTAGGGTTTGAGTTGAGATGGTGCTGGTGAAGATGTTGATGAAGATTGGTCCTCCCACGATGAGAGGATCGTTGGTGATGTCGATGGCTTCGATTTCCCCCTCCCGGAGGGAAGTATCCCCGGCAGAATCTCTCCGCCGGAGAGCAAAAGTGCTCCTACCCAAGTTCCACCTCGAGGCGGCGGCGCACCGTCCCAAAAGTCTTCTCTATATTTTTTCTAGGGCAAATGGACTTATATACCAGAAAATGGTGGCCAGAGGCTGGCCAGGGGCCCCACGAGCCACCAGGGCGCGCCTGGGGGGGGGGGGGGTGGCGCGCCGTGGTGCCTCGTGGGCACCTGGGTGGCCCCCTCTGGTACTTCTTGGCTCCAGTATTTTTTATTTATTCCAAAATAAATCTCCGTGAAATTTCAGCTCATTTGGAGATGTGCAGAATAGGTATCTCTGACATAGCTTTTCAGGTCCAGAATTCCAGCTGCCGGCAATCTCCCTCCTTGTGTAAATCTTGCATATTAAGAGAGAAAAGGCATTAGAATTGCTCCACAAATTGTTATATTGATTAAAAACACTATAAATCACAGTAGGAAAACATGATGCAAAATGGACGTATCACAGAGCAACCAGGCAAGCAAACCCCCTTGATCATTCCGATATCGCCCATTCTTTCTCTCTACTTTTTGCATTAGAGAGTCGGTCCAACTTGTGATTTATCAGCAGCTCCTATTCTGATGCATAGCCTGTTGTTGATAACTGTTGTTGGTACCTTACATGTTATCCTATATGCTTAGTAGAGATATGCTAGAGTCCCATCAGTGGCCCTACATTCTTGTCCGTTTTCCATGCTATACTATCGGGCCGTGATCCCCTCTAGGCGATGATCACAGGTATACTATATACAATTACACTATACATGTTATGTTAAAGTCGGGTCGGCTCGGAGAGTACCCGCGAGAGATTCTCTGTGGCGGAGCGACAGGGCAGGCGGAGACCATCTAGGAGAGAGGTGTGCTACTTGTAGTGTGTGTTGGTATTTCCCCGAAGAGGAGAGGATGATGCAGTACAGTAGAGATAAGTATTTCCCTCAGTTAAGAACCAAGGTTATCAATCCAGTAGGAGAACCAAGCAAAATTTCGTTAAGCGCACCTGCACACACAAGAGCAAACACTTGCACCCAACGCAAATAAGAGGGTTGTCAATCAACCAAAATACTAATTAAAATAAAAGTAAATAAATTGCAGCAAGGTATTTTTAGGTTTTTAATATGACAAAGATAGACCCGAGGGCCATAGTTTTCACTAGAGGCTTCTCTCTCGAGCACATAAACATACGGTGGGTAAACAAATTACTATTGGGCAATTGACAGAATAGCGAATAATTATGACGGATTCATGGCAATGATCATGTATATAGGCATCATGTCCGAGACGAGTAGACCGACTCCTGCATGCATCTACTACTATTACTCCACTCATCGACCGCTATCCAGCATGCATCTAGAGTATTAAGTTAATAAAAACAGAGTAACGCCTTAAGCAAGATGACATGATGTAGAGAAGCAAATTCAAGTAATATGAATAAACCCCATCTTTTTATCCTTAATGGAAACAATACAAATACGTGTCATGTCCCTTTCTGTCACTGGGATTGAGCACCGCAAAATTGAACCCATCACAAAGCACCTCTCCCATTGCAAGATAAATCAATCTAGTAGGCCAAACTAAACCGATAGATCGGAGAGAAATACAAAGCTATAACAATCATGCATAAAAGAGTTCAGAGAAGACTCAAATATTTCTCATGAATAATCTGACCATAAACTCACAATTCATCGGATCCCAACAAACACACCGCAAAAGAAGATTACATCGGATAGAACTCCAAGAACATCAAGGAGAACATTGTATTGAAGATCAAAGAGAGAGAAGAAGCCATCCAGCTACTAGCTATGGACCCGTAGGTCTGTGGTAAACTACTCACACATCATCGGAAGGGCAGCAAGGTTGATGTAGAAGCCCTTCGTGATCGATTCCCCCTCCGGCAGAGTACCAAAAAAGGCCTCCAGATGGGATCACGGAAGAACAGAGGCTTGCCGCGGCGGAAAGGTTATTTTTTCTGGCTCTCTGTTGGTTTCCCAATATTTTTGAATTTATAGAAGTGGAATTAGGTCAAACGGAGTCACGTGGGCCCCACAAGGCAACACGGTGCGCCCCTCTAGGGCGTGCCCTGTTGCCTTGTGAATCCTCCGTGAGGCTTCTGGCCTCCTCCCGAGGCTTCCAAGGGTTCTTTTGTCCAGAAAAAAATCTCCAAAAAGTTTCGTGGCATTTGGACTTCATTTGGTACTGTTTCTCTGAAAAGCCAAAAACAAGCAGAAAACAACAACTGGCACTGGGCACTAGGTTAATAGGTTAGTCCCAAAAAATGATATATAATTGCATATAAAAACATCCAAGATTGATACTATAATAGCATGGAACAATCAAAAATTATAGATACGTTGGAGACGTATCAAGGTGGGCCTGGACCCTGGTCGTTGTCCATGTTATATGATAGGGATTTCTATTTTCATGCCCTTGGTTGCAAAGTTGTGCTCAGTTTTGCCCCCGGCAACTGAAGTTGCTCACTTTTGCCACCCTCCTCCACCACCTGCTCGCAAAAGCCCAAACGGAGCACTTCCGTCCGGTCAAAGCCTTTGACCATTACCTCCTGACTAGTGGGGCCGCGTGATATCCTGACAGGTGGGGTCGCTCCACTCTCTCTCACCACAGTGCTGACGCGGTAGAATCCTGACTTGTGGGGTCGAGGCAAGTTATGACATGTGGGGCCACTTGATACCCTGACAGGTGGGGTCGGGCCACTCTCTCCCCACAGTGCTGACGCGGTAAGATCCTGACATGTGGGGCTGCTGCAACTTATGACAAGTGGGGCCGAGATAGCTTATAACAGGTGGGGCCGAGGCAGCTTATGACAGGTGGGGCTGAGGCAGCTTATGACAGGTGGGCCGGCTTTGCAAATGACAGGTGGGGTATATTTTGTCTATGATTTGTCAACGGCCGATCGTGCACAGGCACGAGCACCTTCCCCCCACATCCCACAGAGCAACCATAGCAATGGTCGCAGCTTGCCCGCATCACCGGATCTGATTCCTGCGCCGACTACGGCCGGAGGCGGTGCATGTCCGCCACAACACCATCATTATTTCTCTGCCTACATTGTCCCTCCAGGCCAACATACCGCATGCACAGCTGCCCCCCAACCATCTGGATTTGTTCTGCCGTCGAAGACAGCTACCGACAGTCGCGCGACATTTCTTAGTAAGCTCTCGGATCCTGATCCGCCTTTTTCAAGCGCGTCGCAATCTTTTCCCTTAATCTCATCTAAACCCCTAATTTCAGGGGTACCGTCGCAGTCAAAGTCTGGTCGCAGCGGTTACATCGGCGAGGGTGGCGATTCGATCATGTCTTGTCCACGGTCACCTACACCAGATTCAAAGGAGGTTCAGGTAGTTAGCGCTCATGGCCTATCTAAATGATCCCTTGTTTAATTTGTAGTGTTAATTGTCTTTTGGATGGATTATTATAGTTTAACAGGCAGGCTGATGATACTTGGTATATTGCGTACCAAGATGAGTCAATCCAGTGGGGTAGAGAGAAGATGGCATTGGAGGAGGCGGTGGCTAATTTGGGTGTTGAATTAGCCAGTAAAAACAGATTGATTGTTCAGCTAAAGCGTACTATTGTGGAAGAAAGGAGAATTGCTTGCAACAATAAGTTGAAACTAGAGACTGATGTGGCCATATTTGATCATGTGGTAGAGGAACTGCAAATGGATGGAGAGGAGAAAGCAAGAGTCATACAAGGACTTGAAGTGAAGGCAGAGGAGAAAAACAGATACATGGTGGCACTTGCCATAGTTGTCATCTCTTTACTAGCTCTTTACTACTATGTAGTTAATGTAAATTGAAATAATCTAAGAGATCTCCAAATATGATGGGTTGTTGAGCAAGTTTGTACCCCTGGAATATGGGCAAGATGTGACATCTTGTTAACCCCTTGGAATTTAGTCCACTTGATATGCATCTTTGTTTGTAAAAGTTATAGGAATTTAGTCCAAAAATTGTGAAAAAGTATTTGATGAAATTCCAATTTCAGTACAGATCATATGCTATTTGGTGTCTACAAATTGGAATTTTAAGGAACTGAAAACATCTTGGTGTGTCAACTAGTCCACTTCAAATTAGCCTTGCATCCAAATGTTTCTTACACCAGCATGTTCAAGACAACAGATTGAGAAACATAGAAAATAATGCTACTACTAAATTTCATTTCAGCACAAATTTCTCTCCCTCTAGTTTCTTTTGCTTAACCCTAAACTGGTTAATAGCAGCACAATTTTCAGCATCTTTCTTCAATAACATCTCAATTTGCATATCCTTCTTCTTGAGCAAATCTTCATTCGAAGCCTTCTTCTGCAGCAACTCTTGATTCCATGCTTTGTAGGCTTGTAATTCACTAAGAAGGGCATCCTTTTCTCTTTTGAGTCGACATACCATGTCACGCAAATCAATCAAGTGTTGCTTCAAGAACTCAGGTACTTCTGGATCAACCTATTCGAAGAACTTGCAGCCACCAACCTATGATATTAACACTAATTAGAGTCAAGAATATATTTTTCATTTAATGCCCAAAAACATTGGAAAATTAGAAGAAATAGGAAATCACCCGAATTGTTGTGCAGTTGAAATATCTCCGTCCTGGGTTGGAATCGCTCCAAGAAATCCGCCTGGAAGCCTTCTCCTCGCACCAACATTTCTTTGCTGGATAATACTGAAACGGCTTTTCTCTGTACGGTATTGGGGAAGAGAAGGAGGATTCGACGTCGCTGCACCATGCAGTGTTGCTGACGCTAGAACTAGATATGTCCTTGCTTTATGCAGACTTATGAAATTAAACAAAAATGTCAATGGTCATAAAGTAGCTCATGGATTAGCTAAATGTGCAGTGGCATTGGTGATAAACTAGCTCAATGTGCAGTGGCATTGGCGGCTGATAAATTGGCTCATAAAACTAGCCATGTACTAAATGGAATCCCAAAATAATGTAACATTCTTACCTACACCTATGCGGCGCCGAATCCCAGATCCGTGGAGGACTCTATCTCCGCAGCCAACCGCACGGCGACCCCGCTCAGATCCGCCCAGATCCGTACAGATCCGCACCGCGATGCCCCGCACAGATCTTTGCAGATGACACTAGGCAACTAGGAGGACGTTCTCAACGTGGTGTTGAGACAGGGAGGAGGAGGAAGACGTCGAACGCGCCGTCAAGATGGTGTTCCGGTGTTGTGCCTCCCAGCCGCAATTTAGGGTTCGAGGAGAGAGGCGGGAAATGGGGAAATGCGGCGGCGCGAGTGAGATTCAATGACTTATCTGTTGGGGCCAACTGTAGGGGCCACCTAATGTAGAGACAAAAGGCGGGTGTAGTACTTCGCGGGTCCCAAATTTTTTATTTGATTTTATATGTGCCAAAATAGCCCCCTTTTGTGAAAGAACTGTCAAGAATAAGATTGAAAATTGCCTCTTTGTAATTTTCACACAAAGTAGACAACATTGGAGGCCTAATGCCATTTTTTCAAGAATTTCAGAGCTTTTACCATATATTCCATTGATTTAATGGATTTCTAGATATTAACCATAGATTTGAAGTACAAGTGTGTTGTAGTTTGTTCAAAAAAATATGGAAAAATCATTTTAAGCAATGATATTATGAATGTGGGCACTAGCCACAAAAATAGAAGAAATGCCCACAAAAATAAAATAAATGCCCACAAAAATAGAAGGGTTCAAATTATTTCAACTCAAATTCAAATTCACAACATTACAAAGTTCACACTCAAGTTCACAACATTACAACTTTGAACCAAAAATTCACATCATTTCAAAGTTCAAACTCAAATCACATCATTTCAAAGTTCAAACTCAAATTCGAATCCTGTTTTGACTCCTTGTGTTTCTTGCTGGGTTCACCACCTTGCTCCTTGTGTTCCTTGCTGGGTTATTGGGTGGCTTCACTGCCTTTGTTCTTTTGGTCTTCACAACAGGTTCTGGCGGTGGAGGTGGTGAAGGAGTACTTCCAGTAACAAAACATGTGATGACCAATGGGCAAACAACTTCAGGTGCCACAGGTTGAACCACTCTTTCTTCGGCTTCTAGCGCTTCAAAACCTTTGAAAGCCATTCTCTGAAAGTCATCATCAGATGTGGCTTCAACTGTTGGTTCACCTTCAGTTGATGTTAACTCAACTTGTGCCATGTTCCTTTTAGTCCCTTTCTTTGCCTTTGTGATATTATTCTATGTGCTTATCCTAGAGCTGTTCATAGAGAGACAAGATTAAATTCTATTTAAAAAAATGAGAACAAATACATGATACGTCTCCAACGTATCTATAATTTTTGATTGTTCCATGCTATTATAGTATCAATCTTGGATGTTTTTATATGCAATTATATGCAATTATTTATCATTTTTTGGGACTAACCTATTAACCTAGTGCCCAGTGCCAGTTGCTGTTTTTTGCTTGTTTTTGGCTTTTCAGAGAAACAGTACCAAATGAAGTCTAAATGCCACAAAAGTTTTTTGGAGATTTTTTTCTGGACAAAAGAACCCTTGGAAGCTTCTGGAGGAGGCCAGAAGCCTCACAGAGGCTTCACAAGGCAACAGGGCGCGCCCCCCCTGGGGCGCGCCGTGTTGCCTTGTGGGGCCCACATCACTCCATTTAACCTAATTCCACTTCTATAAATTCACAAATATTGGGAAACCACCAGAGAGCCAGAAAAAATAACCTTTCCGCCGCCGCAAGCCTCTGTTCTTCTGCAATCCCATCTGGAGGCCTTTTTCGGTACTCTGCCGGAGGGGGAATTGATGTAACACCCCATGTAATTAAGCTACAGTGATCACCTTTTGATAATGCCAAGTCACCATGCTTAACAGTGCTTGATCATCATTGCATCATATCTCATTTCAAATTCCAATTCAAATTGAAATTCAATTATAAAGTGAAAATAAAAGTTGTTCCAATTTGGAAACTAAAATGTTCATTAAATAGGAAATAATCCATAACTAATTGTCTTAACAAAAGAACATCACTAAAAATCACTAGATGACTCTATCATCCAAAAACAGTGCCAAACAGCAATATTTAATACCTTTTTATTTAATTAAAATTCAAATGAAATCATATCACCTCCAAACCAATTTCTGGTATTAGTTAATATTGCATATTATTTATTGGGCCAAGTCACATATTTTACTAAACTCAAGTGGTACCTAAACTATTTGCAAAACAGAAATAAAAATAGAAAACAGAGAAAGAAAAGAAAAAGGCCACAGCGGCTGGGCCTAAGTCAGCCGCGCCAGGCCCAGCCCACCTCGTCCTCCTCCTTCTTACTGCTCCTCCTCGGTCGCCCGCGCCCGACCGCGCCCGTCGCCGGCGAGCCATGCCAGCCGCGCCCGCTCGCCCCGCGCCGCTACAGGAGGGCGGAGAGGATAAGACCACCCCCTGGAAACCCTAGCCGGCCGAGATCTTTTCCCCCCTCACTCGCTCGCTCGTTTCTTCCTCCCCGCCATGGCCGCCTCTGCCGTCGCCGTCCGCCGTGCGTCCGCGTAGCCACCGCCACCGCTTCGCCGTCTCCGTGTGCTCGATCAAACCGCCGCCCTCGACTACGTCCTCTGCATCGACTAGAACGAGCCGGGAGCCCCCACGTCGAGCTGCACGCCGTCGTCTTCAACCTACGGCCGCCCGCGTCGCCGCCGTCGATTATGTCGCCGTCGAGCCCTCCCCGAGACCGCTCTGCTCCCCTACCGCCTCCCCGTGAGCACTGCAACCTCTCCCCTCCCCTCTCTCCCTCTCGTTCGCCCTATAGCCGCCGTCCCCGTCATGGCCATAACCGCCTCCGCCTGACCTCATCGCCGGCGAGCATCCGGTGACCCATTGGTCACGCGCGTGTGTCCAAACGACTCGTGCGCGCGCAAAGTTGCCGCTAGGGCCAAGCGCCGCTCGATTTGGCCTCTGCAAGCGTCGTCCCCGAGCTCGCCCGAGACGACCGCCGCTCGACGTCGTCGCCGGCGACGTTTCCGGCCACCACAGCCTCCGCCACCACCGCAGATCGCCTCGCCGTCGACTGTTCGTTCGAAAGAGCTCGGCCGCGCTCGAAATGGCCCACTGTGGACGAAATCCGGCCCTCGCCCGACGCGCGCCACCGCGGATTTGGTCGCCGGAGTAACTCCGGCGACGGCGCCGTCGACTCCGGCCGTCCGCCGACGTGGCACCACCCTGGGCCACTGACGTGTGGGCCCAGTGGGTCCTTTGACCCGGTCCACCCGCTGACGTGGCGGCCCGGGTCACTGACACGCGGGTCCCACCCCGTTTAAATGATTTTAAATAAATAAAAATACTAATTAATCTGTTAATTAATTAATTAATTTAATCACTAATCAGTCACTGACATGTAGGCCCCACCGTCTAATTAACCTGTAATTAGTTTAATTTAATCCTAATTAACTTCTGTGTCATTGACCAGTGGGACCCACTGGTCAGGTTTGACTCTGGTCAGCCGGATTGACCGCTGACATGACATTGACGTCATGCTGATGTCATCATTTACTGTTTCGGATAATTCGAATTAAATTAATTCCAGAAATTCCAGAAAATGATTAAAACTTTGAAAAATCATATAAATTAAACCGTAACTCGCATGAAAATAATTTATATATGAAAAATGATCAGAAAAATATGAAGAAACCGAATATGTGATCAAAATGCTTGACCATCACTCCTATCTAGATGAAAATGGGACTTTTTGCCCATATTCGATAGATGAATAGTGCCTAACCCTGAAAAAATAAATCCAAATAAATTCCTAATTTAACTAAAGTAGTTAGTTAGGCAATATATCACCTCTGCATACCATTTAGACATGTCATGCATCGCTGTTGCATTATTGCCGTGAATTTATTGTTTCTTCCCCCTCCTTCTCTCCCGATAGACGCCGAGACCGCCGCCGACGCAGCTGGATACGACTACGCTCCAGACGAGCAGCCTTCCTATGACCAGCCCCTCTCAGCAGAGCTTCCAGGCAAGCAAAACCACCTTGATCATCCAGATATCACCCACTCCTTCTCTCTTATTCTTGCATTAGAATTGCCCCTGCCACTGTTCCAAAAAGCTCCTATTCTGATGCATAGCCTGATTTTGTCGCCTGATGTTTATATCTACCTGCTGTCCTATGATGCTTAGTTAGCTATGCCATTGTTCCACCTGTGGCCCTTCGCCTTGTCCGTATGCCATGCTTGATATCGGGCCGTGATCACTCTGGGTGATGATCACGGAAATGTTTACATTACTGTCATACTTTAAATTGCTAAAGTCGGGCTGGCCCCGAGGGTGCCCGCGAGAGAATAACACTAAAGACGGGTCGGCTCCAAGAGCACCCGCGCGACGTGTACTTCCAAGTCGGAGCGACAGGAACCCTGTTCGTCTCTACGAGTTACTAAACATGCTTAACGGATTTGGGTATTTGATCTGAGTGGGTCGTTGGCCCTATACGCACTACCACCACGTGGGATAATTGTTATGGGACCCTCTACGTCGTAGTATCAGCCGAAAGCTCTTCAGACGTCACAGCTCAAAGATGCGGGCTGATTGTTGGGGTGGGATGGTTATGTCACTGGTGTATTCAGTGTCGCGCCTGGGCCCCGACCACCCACGCAACGTGCAGGAGTGCGAAGGGCGATGGCCCAAGACCCCTTCGCACTTAGGATTTAGACCGGCGTGTTGACCTCTCTGCTGAGCCTAGGTAGGACTGTGTCGTGTCGATCTCCTGAGGCCGGGCATTACCCAGCAAGTGTGTCCGGCCATATGTGATCGAGCGTGTTGAGTAACAGTAGTGCACCCCTGCAGGGAAGTTATCTATTCGAATAGCCGTGTCCACGGTAACAGGATGCTCGGAGTTGTATCTTGATCTGCTACAACTACAAATGGATACTGTTACAATATTAAACTGTTACTACTGCTCTTGGGATCACTTTCTCGCAGGGTAGTCGAGGAAGGATCTCAGGGCTTTACTAAACTATGATTGATATATATTATCTTGCTCTATTCTCTTCTGATGCTGCATGATTGCTTCAAGATGCTAGTCTTCGATAGGCTAGGCCTCTCCCCCTCTGATCCAACATTCTGCAATTTAGTCCAAAGATATAGCCCCATTCCTTTGATACAGATGCATATGTAGTATAGTTCTGATGTCAGTCTTGCGAGTACTTTGGATGAGTACTCACGGTTGCTTTGCTATCTTTTTCCCCATACCCGCTTGATGAAATTAGTCGACGGAGCCCCAGAGCCAGATGCCACCGTAGAAGAATACTACCAGGAGAGCCTCGGAGGCACGTACTACTGGGTTGAGCCAGCCGACCAGGAGTAGTTCGGAGGCCCTAGGCAGGAGGCCTTCGCCTTTTCGATCAGTGTCGCTGTTTGTGCTAGCCTTCTTAAGGCAAAACTTGACTAACTATGTCTGTACCCAGCTATTATTTGTGTGTATGACTTATGTATTCGGGTCCTCGTGACCCCTGGTTTGTAATATGAGGATTTATGTTTAAATTTGAGTTTAGAGTTGTGTTGTGATATCTTCCCGTGCGTCTCTGTTCTCGAGCGTGCACGTTTGCGTGTATGATTAGTGCACGGTCGAGCAGAGGGCATCACAAGTTGGTATCAGAGCGGACTGCCTATAGGAACCCCCCTTCCAACTCCTTGGCCGAAGTTGAGTCTAGTCTCCAAAAACTATTTTACTAACATGGCTGTGTGGCTTACGGGCCCACGTCGCCAATGGGTGGTATTAGGATCTTTTATTCCTCTTCCTTACTCTGGGACTCAAAAATCTCTTCCTTTCGGGTTAAATGATTTTGCTAACTCTGACACTAGGTTCTCGTAATCACGTCCACCCGGAGAGCTGGATTATCTGCACTTATTCCTTCCCATTGATCTGATTAGTCTGATAATCACATTTTCTTTTCCATTGGTCTGTTTAACCTTTCTCTCCAAGTTATTATATGCTTCTCACACTGTCATGTGACAATCTTGAATTTCCTCTGTTTTAGATGGATCGCTTGTTTCCGCCGCGTCTTGCGACGCAGATTGTACTTCGCACTTGGGCTAGTGATGCGACTGGTTTTCCAGCTGTCCTGATCGCCCTCCTGACCAGACTGGGCTACCGTTGGTACCCCGAGTACATTGTTTACGAGGATTACCGCGAGTTCAACCAGGAGCAGTATCATGCCGATGTTCATATCTTTGATCAGCGGAACAACCCTGTCACCGAGTTGTACACTTTTCACGGTATTGACGTGACGATTGATATGGCAGTCCATGATGCTGCCCACTCTGCTGTCGCACGTCTTCGTGGCGAGCATAGTCGCTTGGATAACTCCGAGTTCCGATACATTCCGTATGCACCTGCTGGAGATGCTACCAGATACTACACAACTGTCTGTGCCCCTTACGAGCGACGTCGATATGACCCGCAGATTTTGATTCAGTGCACTCAGGCTCTGGATCGCACTGCCCAGGCTCTTGCCGTCGAGTTGTTTGCCACTCGAGCATGTCTCTATGATGCTATGACACAGTTGCTGCCAGCTGTTCATGCAGGGATACATCCAGAGTACATTCTTTACCCGCGCAGGACTCAGATGCCGGCAGGTATTGATTGGCCAGTTGTTGGAGGTCACACACCCGCACGTGGACCTCTTCTTCCAGTTCGAGATTGGGTTCTGCATCAGAGTGCTCACGGAGCACAGGACCTTCCTGCCATGGACACTCATCGTCCGCACCTGCAGTTACCTGGTTACAGTGGTTTTCCCCGACGTTGATGTAGCCTTTGCTATGTCTCATTGTGTATTCCTCACCGCGTGCCTGCGCGCCGCCTAGTATGTCTAGCTGTTTAATTTACGGACATGTGCTGTCCGTGTGTAACCGACTCTGTGTATGGATCTGTATGTCTTCATTGACTACTGTTATGTATCTATTGCACTACTTATTTATCGTCGTGTTACATCATGTCTGTCTCTAAACACTTGCAGTTGCTTTTACTAAACTACCCCCTGTTAAATTTTAGCAGGATGGTTAGACCAGGTGGTCGTGGTCGTGGCCGTGCTCCCGAGCAGCCACCACCGCCAGACTATATGGCAGCTATGATGCAGCAATTTGAGTTGAACCGCCAGTTCATGGTTGGGATCATGGCTCAGTTTCCGCACCAGAACCAGAATGCTCAGAATCAGCACCCTGCCGCAATAACTCTGCAGGAGTTTGTGCGTCTCAGCCCCACTGTGTTCCGTAACTCTGAACAACCACTGGATGCTGATGACTGGCTTCGCGACATCACCTACGAGATGGAGTTTGCAAATGTCGCCCCCACCAGCTTTGTCACCTTTGCGTCCTACTTCTTGAAGGGTGCCGCTACTCAATGGTGGCACACCCACAGGAATTCACTACCTGCTGGGACAGTCGTCACATGGATCGAGTTTCAGACTGCTTTCCGTGCCCGCTACATTCCTCAGGGAATCATGGACCGGAAGAAAAGGGAGTTCCGCAACCTCACTCAGGGCAGTAAGACTGTCGAAGCTTATCAGCGGGAATTCCTTAACCCGTCCCGCTATGCTGAAGAAGACATTGCCACAGATGCACGCAGACAGGAGAAATTCCGCGATGGACTTCACCCAGACCTCAAGCTTGCACTAGCTGTTCATGACTTCACCGACTTCGCCACCCTGGTGAACAAGGCTATCCAGGTCGAAACTGCTCAGATGGAACATAGGGATTCAATCAAGTGCAATTGTGACATTGGCTCATCTTCGAGCTCAGGACAGAGGCGTAAGATCTGGATCCCCAACAGCATGTATCGTCCAACTGCACCTGCGCTGAGGCCTTCCTATGCTGCACCCCGTCTGCCTCCTCCACCGCCGAGGCAGCCAAGAGCTCAAGCTGCTCCACCACGTGTTGCTCCTCTTCGTCCTGAAGATAGTCTGTGCTTCAAGTGTCGCCGCCCAGGTCACCTTGCCAAGGACTGCCGCCAGAATCAGAATTAGTTGGCACTTCCTCATGCTGGCCGTGGGAATGGCCGTGGCAACAACCAGACCCGCAACTATAATACTAGGCTTGCCGCTTATGGATGTGGACAAGCTTACCACGTCAATATCGAAGAAGTTCAGGATCAACCTGACACTATGATGGGTACCCTTCTCATTAACTTAGTACCTGTTTCTGTTTTATTTGATTCAGGAGCATCGCATTCATTCATGTTAGAAGCATTTGCATTATCACATGACATTGCATTTGAAAAGATGAACATACCAATAGTTGTTCGCACCCCTGGAGGCCGTTGCCAAACCTCCATGATGGCACATAATGTACCTGTTGAAATTGAAGGATTGGAATTCCTTGTTTCACCCATCATTTTGAACTCTTCCAACATAGACCTCATTCTGGGAATGGATTGGTTGAAAGCTCACATTGCTTCGATCAATTGTGCCACCAAAGTCGTCCAGCTCCTCCACCCCTCCGACGAGATAGTGAACTACACCGCCCGCATTACTCGTAATGCCGAAGCTCAGATATATGCTCTGAATGCATTGAACGCTTCACCTCTTGAGGGAATTGAGAACGTTCCAGTCGTTCGCGATTTTCCAGACGTCTTTCCAGAAGAACTTCTAGGAATACCCCCTGTTAGAGCCGTTGAATTCGTCATCGACTTGAAACCGGGCACCACTCCTATTGCCAAGCGCCCATACAAGATGCCGCCGCATGAACTCCTTGAACTTAAGGAGGAAATCGACAAGTCACTTAAAAAGGGTTTCATACGCCCCAGTTCTTCTGCTTGGGGAGCACCTTCTCTCTTTGTTAATAAGAAGGATGGAACTAACCGATTGGTCCAGGACTATCGGCCTATCAACCAAGCAACAATCCAGAACAAATATCCACTTCCCCGGATCAACGATCTTTATGATCAGCTTGCTGGATCCTCTGTGTTCTCTAAACTCGACTTAAGGTTGGGTTATCATCAGATCCGAGTTCGCAAAGAGGATATTCCGAAGACCGCCTTCGTTACTCGTTATGGATCATACGAGTATACCATCATGTCCTTCGGATTAACTAATGCTCCCGCAACCTTCTCTCGGTTGATGAACTATATCTTCATGGACTACCTCGACAAATTCGTCGTGGTTTATTTGGATGATATCCTTATATTTTCCAAGAATGAAGAAGAGCACGCCGAACATCTTCGGCTTGTATTGGAGAAACTTCGAGAACATCAACTGTATGCCAAGTTTTCCAAGTGTGAATTCTGGTTATCTGAGGTGACTTATCTTGGTCATGTGATTTCCAAAGATGGCATTGCTGTTAACCCAGAACGAGTTCAGGCCATTCTTGACTGGACTCCCCCGAAGAATGTCAAGCAGGTCAAAAGTTTTCTCGGTCTTGCTAGCTATTGCCGTCGATTCGTTGAGAACTTTTCCAAGATTGCAAAGCCACTGACTGATCTGCTCCACAAAGGCAAGAAGTTTGAGTGGACGGAAAAATGTCAGGAAAGCTTTCAGACACTTAAAGATAAGTTGACATCTGCCCCAGTGCTAGCTCCCCCTGATACTCGCAAGGACTTTGTGATATATTGCGACGCATCCCATCAAGGATTAGGCTGTGTCCTAATGCATGAGCGCAAAGGGATTGCTTATGGCTCTCGTCAATTGCGTCCTCACGAAGATAAGTACCCAACACATGATCTCGAATTAGCAGTAGTTATCTATGCTCTGAAGCTGTGGCGACATTACCTTCTTGGTAATCGTTGCGAGATATACACGGACCACCAAAGTCTGAAGTATTTGTATACTCAACCAGATTTGAACCTTCGTCAACAAAGATGGCTCGAGACAATAGCCGATTATGACATGGATATCTCTTATACCCCTGGCAAGGCTAATGTAATGGCCGATGCTTTGAGCCGCAAGTCTTGTTGCAACAACCTCATGGTTCAGCAAGCACAACCTCTTCTATACGAGGAACTTCGCAAGTTGAACCTTCACATTGTCCCACAGGGTCATCTCAATACCCTGGTTGTTGAACCAGACCTCGAGGACCTCATCAAGCATATACAGAAAGCTGACTCTGAGGTCGAGAAGATTAAGCGTGAACTCAAAAGGGGAAGGCCCTCGTTCTTCACTATTGATGCTGATGGCACCTTGTTCTTCAGAAATCGTTTAGTGGTTCCTAGAAAGGACAACCTGGACTTGACCCCGCGCATCATGAAAGAAGCTCATGATACACCTCTTTCAATTCATCCTGGTAGCACCAAGATGTACCAAGACATTCGTCAGAGATACTGGTGGCCTGATATGAAGCGAGACATTGCTCGTTATGTTGCTGAGTGTGACGTTTGCCGTCACATCAAGGCAGAACATCATAGGCCTGCTACAACTCTGCAACCACTTGATATTCCTGAATGGAAATGGGACAAAGTCGAAATGGACTTCATTACTGGTTTTCCCAGATCACAGAAGGGTCATGATGCTATCTTTGTTGTCATTGACCGATTCTCAAAGGTTGCACACTTTCTGCCAGTCAAGGAGACAATCACTGCTAGTCAGTTAGCAGACTTATATGTTTCCAGAATCGTGTCACTTCACGGTGTTTCGTTGGAGATCAGTTCAGATCGTGGCAGCCTCTTTACCTCAAGATTTTGGAACAGTTTCCAAGAAGCTATGGGAAATCATCTGTCCTTCAGCACCGCCTTTAACCCCCAGTCTCAGGGACAAGTTGAACGAGTCAATCAAGTGCTTGAAGATATGCTTCGAGCTTGTGTCATCTCATTTGGTAAGAAATGGGAGGAATCTCTCCCGTATGCCGAATTCTCTTACAACAATAGCTATCAGGCTAGTTTGAAGATGGCACCATTTGAAGTTCTTTATGGACGTAAGTGTTGAACCCCTCTGAATTGGTCAAAAACTGGGGAACGATCACTCATTGGTCCTGACATTATCCAACAAGCTGAAGAACAAGTCCGCATTGTCCGTGATCATTTGAAAGCTGCTCAGTCTCGTCAGAAGAGCAACTATGATCGAAAACACCAGGTAATGGTCTATCAACTTGGCGAACAAGCTTACCTTCGTGTCACTCCCATGAAGGGCACTCACCGATTTGGGATCAAAGGCAAGTTAGCTCCTCGCTACATTGGCCCATTCCGTATTCTCGCCCGTCGAGGAGAAGTGGCATATCAATTGGAATTGCCGCCGAACCTCTCTCAAGTGCATGATGTCTTTCATGTGTCGCAACTTCGTCGCTGCTTCAAGGATCCTATCCGAGCAGTGGATCACGAAATGCTTGAGCTGCAACAGGATCTTTCTTATCAAGAGTATCCGATCCGCATTCTTGATCAAGCTGAGCGTCGAACCCGTCAGAACGCAATCAAGTTCCTTAAAGTTTAGTGGTCGAATCATTCTGAAGATGAAGCCACTTGGGAACGCGAGGATCGTCTTCGTGAAGAGTATCCCACTCTCTTTCAGCCTACCTCTTAATTCTCGGGACGAGGATTTCTTTTAGAGGAGGAGAATTGTAACACCCCATGTAATTAAGCTACAGTGATCACCTTTTGATAATGCCAAGTCATCATGCTTAACAGTGCTTGCTCATCATTGCATCATATCTCATTTCAAATTCCAATTCAAATTGAAATTCAATTATAAAGTGAAAATAAAAGTTGTTCCAATTTGGAAACTAAAATGTTCATTAAATAGGAAATAATCCATAACTAATTGTGTTAAGAAAAACAACATCACTAAAAATCACTAGATGACTCTATCATCCAAAAACATTGCCAAACAGCAATATTTAATACCTTTTTATTTAATTAAAATTCAAATGAAATCATATCACCTCCAAACCAATTTCTGGTATTAGTTAATATTGCCTATTATTTATTGGGCCAAGTCACATATTTTACTAAACTCAAGTGGTACCTAAACTATTTGCAAAACAGAAATAAAAATAGAAAACAGAGAAAGAAAAGAAAGAAAAGAAAAAGGCCGCAACGGCTGGGCCTAAGTCAGTCGCGCCAGGCCCAGCCCACCTCGTCCTCCTCCTTCTTACTGCTCCTCCTCGGTCGCCCGCGCCCGACCGCGCCTGTCGCCGGCGAGCCGTGCCAGCCGCGCCCGCTCGCCCCGCGCCGCTACAGGAGGGCGAAGATGATAAGACCACCCCCTGGAAACCCTAGCCGGCCGAGATCTTTTCCCCCCCTCACTCACTCGCTCGTTTCTTCCTCCCCGCCATGGCCGCCTATGCCGTCGCCGTCTGCCGCGCGTCCGTGTAGCCACCGCCACCGCTTCGCCGTCTCCCTGTGCTAGATCGAACCGCCGCCCTCGACAACGTCCTCTGCATCGACCAGAACGAGCCGGGAGCCCCCACGTCGAGCTGCACGCCGTCGTCTTCAACCTACGGCCACCCGCGTCGCCGCTGTCGATTATGTCGCCGTCGAGCCCTCCCCGAGCCTGCTCTGCTCCCCTACCGGCTCCCCGTGAGCACCGCAACCTCTCCCCTCTCCTCTCTCCCTCTCGTTCGCCCTATAGCCGCCGTCCCCGTCGTGGCCGTAACCACCTCCGCCTGACCTCGTCGCCGGCGAGCATTTGGTGACCCATTCTTCATGCGCGTGTGTCCAAAAGACTCGTGCGCGCGCGAAGTTGCCGCTAGGGCCAAGCGCCGCTTGATTTGGCCTCTGGAAGCATCGTCCCCGAGCTCGCCCGAGACGACCGCCGCTCGACGTCGTCGCCGGCGATGTTTCCGGCCACCGAAGCCCCCGCCACCACCGCAGATCACCTCGCCGTCGACTGCTCGTTCGAAAGAGCCCGGCCGCGCTCGAAATGGCCCACTGTGGACGAAATCCGGCCCTCGCCCGACACGTGCCACCGCGGATTTGGTCGCCGGAGTAACTCCGGCGACGGCGCCGTCGACTCCGGCCGTCCGCCGACGTGGCACCACCCTGGGCCACTGACGTGTGGGCCCAGTGGGTCCTTTGACCCGGTCCACCCGCTGACGTGGCGGCCCCGTGTCACTGACACGTGGGTCCCACCCCGTTTAAATGATTTTAAATTAATAAAAATACTAATTAAACTGTTAATTAATTAATTAATTAATTTAATCACTAATCAGTTACTGACATGTAGGCCCCACCGTCTAATTAACCTGTAATCAGTTTAATTTAATGCTAATTAACTTCTGTGTCACTGACCAGTGGGACCCACTGGTCAGGTTTGACTCTGGTCAGCCGGATTGACCGCTGACGTCATCATTTACTGTTTTGGATAATTCGAATTAAATTAATTCCAGAAATTCTAGAAAATGATTGAAACTTTGAAATATCATATAAACTAAACCGTAACTCGGATGAAAATAATTTATATATGAAAAATGATCAGAAAAATATGAAGAATCAGAATATGTGATCAAAATGCTTGACCATCACTCCTATCTAGATGAACATGGGACTTTTTGCCCATATTCGATAGATGAATAGTGCCTAACCATGATAAAATAAATCCAAATAAATTCCTAATTTAACTAAAGTAGTTAGTTAGGCAATATATCACCTCTGCATACCATTTAGACATGTCATGCATCACTGTTGCATTATTGCCGTGAATTTATTGTTTCTTCCCCCTCCTTCTCTCCCGATAGACGCCGAGACCACCGCCGCCGCAGCTGGATACGACTACGCTCCAGACGAGCAGCCTTCCGACGACCAACCCCTCTCAGCAGAGCTTCCAGGCAAGCAACATCCCCTTGATCATCCAGATATCGCCCACTACTTCTCTCTTATTCTTGCATTAGAATTGCCACTGCTACTGTTCCAAATAGCTCCTATTCTGATGCATAGCCTGATTTTGTCGCCTGCTATTTATATCTACCCGCCGTCCCATGATGCTTAGTTAGCTATGCCATTGTTCCACCTGTGGCCCTTCGCCTTGTCCGTATGCCATGCTTGATATCGGGCCGTGATCACTCTGGGTGATGATCACGGAAATGCTTACATTACTGTCATACTTTAAATTGCTAAAGTCGGGCTGGCCCCAAGGGTGCCCGCGAGAGAATAACACTAAAGACGGGTCGGCTCCAAAAGCACCCGTGTGACGTGTACTTCCAAGTCGGAGCGACAGGAACCCTGTTCGTCTCTGCGAGTTACTAAACATGCTTAACGGATTTGGGTATTTGATCTGAGTGGGTCGTTGGCCCTATACGCACTACCACCACGTGGGATAATGGTTATGGGACCCTCTACGTCGTAGTATCAGCCGAAAGCTCTTCAGACGTCACAGCTCAGAGATGCGGGCTGATTGTTGGGGTGGGCTGGTTACGTCACTGGTGTATTCAGTGTCGCGCCTGGGCCCCGACCACCCACGCAACGTGCAGGAGTGCGAAGGGCGACGGCCCAAGACCCCTTCGCACTTCGGATTTAGACCGGCGTGTTGACCTCTCTGCTGAGCCTAGGTAGGACTGCGTCGTGTCGATCTCCCGAGGCCGGGCATTACCCAACAAGTGTGTCCGGCCAGATGTGATCGAGCGTGTTGGGTAACAGTAGTGCACCCCTGCAGGGAAGTTATCTATTCGAAAAGCCGTGTCCACGGTAACAAGACGCTCGGAGTTGTATCTTGATCCGCTACAACTACAAATGGATACTGTTACAATATTAAACTGTTACTACTGCTCTCGGGATCACTTTCTCACAGGGTAGTCAAGGAAGGATCTCATGGCTTTAGTAAACTATGATTAATATATATTATCTTGCTCTATTCTCTTCTGATGCTGCAAGATTGCTTGAAGATTCTAGTCTTCGATAGGCTAGGCCTCTCCCCCTCTGATCCAGCATTCTGCAGTTTAGTCCAAAGATATAGCCCCATTACTTTGATACAGATGCATATGTAGTATAGTTATAATGTCAGTCTTGCGAGTACTTTGGATGAGTACTCACGAATGCTTTGCTATCTTTTTCCCCATACCCGCTTGATGAAATCAGTCGACGGAGCCCCGGAGCCAGATGCCAGCGCATGAGACTACTACCAGGAGAGCCCCGGAGGCACGTACTACTGGGTTGAGCCAGCCGACCAGGAGTAGTTCGGAGGCCCTAGGCACTTGACTAACTATGTCTATACCCAGATATTATTTGTGTGTATGACTTATGTATTCGGGTCCTTGTGACCCCTGGTTTGTAATATGAGGATTTATGTTTAAATTTGAGTTTAGAGTTGTGTTGTGATATCTTTCCGTGCGTCTCTGTTCTCGAGCGTGCACGTTTGCGTGTATGATTAGTGCACGGTCGAGCAGAGGGCGTCACAATCGATCACGGAGGGCTTCTACATCAACCTTGCTGCCTTCCGATGATGTGTGAGTAGTTTACCACAAACTTACGGGTCTATAGCTAGTATCTAGATGGCTTCTTCTCTCTCTTTGATCTTCAATACAATGTTCTCCTTGATGTTCTTGGAGTTCTATCCGATGTAATCTTCTTTTATGGTGTGTTTGTTGGGATCCGATGAATTGTGAATTTATGATCAGATTATTCATGAGAAATATTTGAGTCTTCTCTGAACTATTTTATGCATGATTGTTATAACTTTGTATTTCTCTCCGATCTATCAGTTTAGTTTGGCCTACTAGATTGATTTATCTTGCTATGGGAGAGGTGCTTTGTGATGGGTTCAATCTTGCCGTGCTCAATCCCAGTGACAGATAGGGACATGACACGTATTTGTATTGTTGCCATTAAGGATAAAAAGATGGGGTTTATTCATATTACTTGAATTTGCTTCTCTACATCATGTCATCTTGCTTAAGGCGTTACTCTGTTTTTATTAACTTAATACTCTAGATGCATGCTGGAGAGCGGTCGATTAGTGGAGTAATAGTAGTAGATGCAGGAAGGAGTCGGTCTACTTGTCTCGGACGTGATGCCTATATACATGATCATTGCCATGAATCCATCATAATTATTTGCTATTCTGTCAATTGTGCAACAGTAATTTGTTTACCCACCGTATGTTTCTGTGCTCGAGAGAGAAGCCTCTAGTGAAAACTATGGCCCCCGGGTCTATCTTTATCATATTAAAAACCTAAAAATACCTTGCTGCAATTTATTTACTTTTATTTTAATTAGTATTTTAGTTTAGCTATTTACCTCTATAACATTTAATCCTTGCAAGTAACCGCTAAGAGGATTGACAACCCTCCTATTTGCGTTGGGTGCAAGTGTTTGCTCTTGTGTGTGCAGGTGCATTTAATGGAATTTTGCTTGGTTCTCCTACTGGATTGATAACCTTGGTTTTTAACTGAGGGAAATACTTATCTCTACTGTACTGCATCATCCTCTCCTCTTCAGGGAAATACCAACGCAGAATACAAGTAGCAGGAAGAATTTCTGGCGCCGTTGCCGGGGAGACGTCATCAAAATTACCAAGTACCTTCGCACAAATTATCATTCACTTGCATTTACTTTATTTGTCTTTTATTTGCATTTTCCTCTCGTTTTCATCTCCCCCACTTCTATTTTTTTTACAAAAACACAAAAATATTTTATTTGCTTGTTTGTTAGTTTGCTTGCTTTGTTGCGATGTCTCAAGAAAATACAAAATTGTGTGACTTTTCCAATACTAATAATAATGATTTTATTAGTACTCCTATTGCTCCTCCCGCCACTAGTGCGGAGTCATATGATATTAATGCTACCTTGCTTAATCTTGTTATGAAAGAACAATTTTCTGGTAGTCCTAATGAAGATGCTGCATCCCATCTAAATACTTTCGTTGAACTTTGTGATATGCAAAACAAGAAAGATGTGGATAATGATATTGTCAAATTAAAATTATTTCCGTTCTCACTACGAGACCGTGCTAAAACTTGGTTCTCATCCTTGCCTAGAAATAGTATTGACTCATGGGATAAGTGTAAGGATGCTTTTATTACCAAGTATTTTCCTCCCACTAAGATTATTTCTTTAAGAAATTGAATTATGAATTTTAAGCAACTTGAGCATGAACATGTTGCACAATCTTGGAAGATAATGATATTAATGATAAGAAATTGCCCAACTCATGGTTTGAATTTATGGATGATTATACAAAATTTCTATGCGGGACTAAACTTTGTCTCTAGAAATTTGCTAGACTCTGCCGCAGGTGGTACTTTTATGGAAATTACATTGGGAGAAGCTACAAAACTTCTTGATAATATTATGGCAAATTATTCTCAATGGCACACTGAACGAACTCCAACTGGTAAGAAGGTAAATTCTGTTGAAGAAATTAATACTTTGAGTGATAAGATGGATGCTTTATTGAAATTGGTTGCTAATAAAAATGCTCATATCGATCCTAATGATGTGCCATTGTATACCTTGATTGAGCAAAATAATGATGCTATTGATGTGAATTTTGTCTCTAGAAATAATTTCAACAACAATGCTTATAGGGGTAATTTCAATGCTAGACCGTTTCCTGGAAATTCCTCTAATAATTATGGCAATCCTTATGGTAATTCTTATAATAATAATAATAATAATAATAATAATAATAATAATAATAATAATAATAGGATGCCCTCTGATCTTGAAAGTAATATTAAAGAATTTATTAATTCTCAAGAGAATTTCAACACTATGGTAGACGAAAAATTGAATAGAGCTGATGAATTGGCTAGGAACATGGATAGAATTGCTCATGATATGGAAAATCTCAAAACTAAAATTTTGCCATCTAAGCATGATATAAATGAGTCTATTAAAGCTATCTATGTCTCTATTAATGAAACTAAAGAAAGGGCCGCTAGGTTGAGAGCTAAGTGAGAATTTCTAGAAAAAGCGATTCCACCCGGTTTCTATCGTAGTAATGATGACGATATTAAAATGATTGGAGTCACTCCTATTGAATCATTATTTAGTAACATAAAACTTGATGAAAAAGGACTGGAGAAGAGTCAACTTTAGATATAAGGAGTCCCACTTGCTTGGAGGGTGATAATCTTGATCGTAAAAATGAAAAAGTGGGTTTGGAGAGGTCAAAACTTTAAATAGTAATGCACCCACTACTTTGGATTACAAGGACTTTAATTATGATAGTTGTTCTTTAATTGAGTGTATTTACTTGTTTCAATTCATGATTAATTCGCCAAATGCATATGAGAAAAATAAGGCTTTCACTAAACATATTGTAGAAGCCATGATGAAAGCACATGAAGAAAAACTTGAGTTGGAAGTATCAATTCCTAGAAAATTACAAGATGAATGGGAACCTACTATTAAAGTAAAATTTAAAGATTATGAATGTAATGCTCTTTGTGATCTTGGTGCTAGCGTTTTCACTATACCAAAGTCTTTGTGTGATGTGCTAGGTCTCACCGACATGGATCCTTGTTCCCTTAATTTGCATCTTGCGGATTCCACTATTAAAAAGCCATTGGGTAGAATAAATGACGTGCTTATTCTTGCAAATAGAAATTATGTGCCCGTGGACTTTATTGTTCTTGACATTGAATGCAATCCTTCTTGCCCCATAATACTTGGTAGGCCTTTTCTTCGAACTATTGGTGCCATTATTGATATGAAAGAAGGTAATATAAGATTTCAATTTCCACTAAAGAAAGGGATCGAACACTTCCCTAGAAAAAGAATTAAAGCACCTTATGAATCCATTATGAGGGCCACTTATGGAATTAACTTGAAGGATGACAACACTTGAAACTATGCATTATGCCTAGCTAGGGGCATAAAACAATAGTGCTTGTTGGGAGCCAACCCAATGAATAAAACCAATTTTTGCTTTTACCTACTGTTTTTGTGTGTTTTCATGATTATAGCTTCTGTTATTATTGCGTTTTTATGTTTTAATTAGTGTTTGTGCCAAGTAATGCCTTTGGGATGATGTTGATGATAGTATAATTGATGCTGTTTGGAAAACAGAAAGTTTTGCGTCCAGTGCTGGAATTTTAGTTCTGTACTGGAGCGTCAGAAAAATCTGAAATTTTTACAAAATATTGGTATATGAATTTTTTTACGTTTTCCTGATTTTTCAGAATTTTTGGAGTTACATAAGTATGGCTTTTAAATAGATCTTTACAGACTATTCTGTTTTAGACAGATTCTGTTTTTGTTGCATAGTTTGCTTATTTTGATGAATCTATGGATCGTATCGGGGGGTATGAGTCATGGAGAAGTTGGAGTACAGTAGCATTATGCTAATATTAAATATGAATCAATTTACTACAGTACCTAAAGTTTAAGGTTTGTTTGTTATACTAATGGATCTCACGAGGTTTCTGTTGAGTTTTGTGTGCTGAAGTTTTCAAGTTTTGGGTGAGACTACGATGGATAAAGGAATAAGGAGTGGCATGAGCCTAAGCTTGGGGATTCCCAAGGCACCCCAAGGTAATATTCAAGGAAGACTCAAGCGTCTAAGCTTGGGGATGCCTTCCGGGGCATCCCCTCTTTCGTCTACAATCTATCGGTAACTCACTTGGAGCTATATTTTTATTGATCACATGATATGTGTTTTACTTGGAGCGTCTTGTGAAATAGTTTGTTTGCTTTTTAGTTTGTCACAATCATCTTTGCTGAACACACCTTTTTAAGAGGGACACACATTATTCGTGATTTGTTAGAATACTCTATGTGCTTCACTTATATCTTTTGAGCTAGGCAGTTGCTCTAGTGCTTCACTTATATCTTTTAGAGCACGGCGGTGGTTATATTTAAAAAAAATTGTTGCACTCTCATGCTTCACTCATATCTTTTTGAGAGTCTCATGATAGCAATAGTAATATGCACGGGTTATGAATTTGGTCCTGATATGACAGGTATTCAAGATGGATATAATAAAAATTTTCATGTAGATCACTGGATATGATAAATTTGATTCCTTGCAATAGTTTTGCAATATTAAGATGGTAATATGTGGGAGGTATTAGTAGATAATTGTGGTTTAGTAAGAATAATTGTGTTAAGGTTTGTGATTCCCGAAGCATGCACGTATGATCTGTCGTTATGCTAAGAAGTTGGAGCATGAATTATTATTGATTGTCTTCCTTTGTGTGGCGGTCGGGGGCGCACGATGGTTAACTCCTACCAACCTCCCCCCTAGGAGCATGCGTAGTAGTACTTTGCTTTGAGGGCTAATAAACTTTCGCAATAAGTATGTGAGTTCTTTATGACTAATGTGAGTCCATGGATTATACGCACTCTCACCCTTCCGCAATTTGCTAGCCTCTTCGGTACCATGCATTGCCCTTTCTCACATCGAGAGTTGGTGCAAACTTCGCCGGTGCATCCAAACCCCGTGATATGATACGCTCTATCACACATAAGCCTCCTTATATCTTCCTCAAAATAGCCACCATACCTACCTATCATGGCATTTCCATAGCCATTCTGAGATATATTGCCATTCAACTTCCACCGTTCCATTTTCATGACATACATCATCATTGTCATATTGCTTTGCATGATCATATAGCTGAGATAGTATTTGTAGCTCAGCCACCGTTCATCATTGTTATACATGTTACGCTAGCATCATTGCACATCCTGGTACACTGCCAGAGGCATTCATATAGAGTCATATTTTTGTTCTAGTATCGAGTTGTAATGTTGAGTTGTAAGTAAATAGAAGTGTGATGATCATCATTATTAGAGCATTGTCCCAGTGAGGTAAGAATGATGGAGACTAATGAGTCCTCGAAAAAGTGGGGATGAGGTCCATGAGATTGTTCTAAAAAAAGAGGGAAAAAAGCCATGAAATATATATATATATATATATATATATATATATATGAGAGAGAGAGAAAAAGAGAGAAGGGGCAATGTTACTATCCTTTTCCACGCTTGTGCTTCAGAGTAGCACCATATTTTTCATATAGAGAGTCTCCTATTTTGTCACTTTCATATACTAGTGGGAATTTTTCATTATATAACTTGGCTTGTATATTCCGATGACGGGCTTCCTCAAATTCCCGAGGTCTTCATGAGCAAGCAAGTTGGATGCACACCCACTTAGTTTTCATGTTGAGCTTTCATACACTTATAGCTCTTAGTGCATCCGTTGCATGGCAATCCCTACTCCTCGCATTGACATCACTTGATGGGCATCTCCATAGCCCGTTGATTAGCCTCGTCGATGTGAGACTTTCTCAATTTTTAACTTCTCTTATTTATCTCTACCACCACACTCTATTCCACCCATAGTGCTATATCCATGGCTTGCGCTCATGTATTGCGTGGGAGTTGAAAAAGTTGAAGCGTGTTAAAAAGTATGAACCGATTGCTTGGCTAAAACCGGGGTAGTGCATGATAAATATTTTGTGTGAAGAAGATGGAGCATGACAGGATTGTATGATTTTGTAGGGATAATGTTCTTTAGCATGTTTATTTTGAAAGACATGATTGTTTATTAGTATGCCGGAGTATTGATGTCTTTATATCAAATTATAGACTATTGCTTTGAATCATTTGGACCTTATTATTCATACCATAAGAGAAAGATTACATGATGAAACATGATAGGTAGCATTCCACATCAAAAATTCTGTTTTTATCATTTACCTACTCGAGGACGAGCAGGAATTAAGCTTGGGGATGCTTGATACGTCTCCAACGTATCGATAATTTTTGATTGTTCCATGCTATTATAGTATCAATATTGGATGTTTTTATATGCAATTATATATCATTTTTTTGGGACAAACCTATTAACCTAGTGCCCAGTGCCAGTTGCTATTTTCTCCTCGTTTTTGGCTCTTCAGAGAAACAGTACCAAATGAAGTCCAAATGCCCTGAAACTTTTTGGAGATTTTTTTCTAGACAAAAGAACCCTTGGAAGCTTCGGGAGGAGGCCAGAAGCCTCACGGAGGCTTCACAAGGCAACAGGGCGCGCCCCAGGGGGGCGCCGTGTTGCCTTGTGGGTCCCACATGACTCCGTTTGACCTAATTGCACTTCTATAAATTCACAAATATTGGGAAACCAACATAGAGCCAGAAAAAATAACCTTTCCGCTGCCGCAAGCCTCTGTTCTTCCGCGATCCCATCTGGAGGCCTTTTCCGGTACTCTGCCGGAGGGGGAATCGATCACGAAGGGCTTCTACATCAACCTTGCTGCCCTTCCGATGATGTGTGAGTAGTTTACCACAGACCTACGGGTCCATAGCTAGTAGCTGGATGGCTTCTTCTCTCTCTTTGATCTTCTATACAATGTTCTCCTTGATGTTCTTGGAGTTCTATCCGATGTAATCTTCTTTTGCGGTGTGTTTGTTGGGATCCAATGAATTGTTAGTTTATGATCAGATTATTCATGAGAAATATTTGAGTCTTCTCTGAACTCTTTTATGCATGATTGTTATAGCTTTGTATTTCTCTCCGATCTATCGGTTTAGTTTGGCCTACTAGATTGATTTATCTTGCAATGGGAGAGGTGCTTTGTGATGGGTTCAATCTTGCGGTGCTCAATCCCAGTGACAGAAAGGGACATGACACATATTTTTATTATTGCCATTAAGGATAAAAATATGGGGTTTATTCATATTACTTGAATTTGCTTCTCTACATCATGTCATCTTGCTTAAGGCGTTACTTTGTTTTTATTAACTTAATACTCTAGATGCATGCTGGATAGCGGTCGATGAGTGGAGTAATAGTAGTAGATGCAGGCAGGAGTCGGTCTACTTGTATCGGACGTGATGCCTATATACATGATTATTGCCATGAATCCGTCATAATTATTTGGTATTCTGTCAATTGCCCAACAGTAATTTGTTTACCCACCGTATGTTTCTGTGTTCGAGAGAGAAGCCTCTAGTGAAAACTATGGCCCCCGGGTCTATCTTTATCATATTAAAAACCTAAAAATACCTTGCTGCAATTTATTTACTTTTATTTTAATTAGTATTTTAGTTTAGCTATTTACCTCTATAAGATTTAATCCTTGCAAGTAACCGCTAAGAGGATTGACAACCCTCTTATTTGCGTTGGGTGCAAGTGTTTGCTCTTGTGTGTGCAGGTGCGCTTAACAGAATTTTGCTTGGTTCTCCTACTGGATTGATAACCTTGGTTCTTAACTGAGGGAAATACTTATCTCTACTGTACTGCATCATCCTCTCCTCTTCAAGGAAATACCAACGCAGAATACAAGTAGCAATACATAAAGAGAAGGCACACATACCAAGCTGTACTTGCAGCCAATGATAGCTCAAGTGGCTCAAGTGGTGCTTCTTCCAGTTCTTCTAGTTGTTCTAAAACTGCTAGTTCTTTCGCCTCTTCTGCAGTTGCTTCATGATCGTCTGCATTTTCGGCGCCCCATTGATCATCTTCTCCAAATGATGGGTCCACTGGATTGGTACAAAGCCTAGCAATGTGCCCTAGTCCTCCACATCTTTTGCACTTGCACCTCCTACATGTACCTCCCTCTGCACTTGCTCTTATCCTGTTCTTCCTCGGCCTTCCTGGTGGTCTAACTAAAACTATATCATGTAGCTTAAAACCTGGATTGATGATGGTCCATTGGTCTTTTTCCAACAATGCAGGCACGTTCTCAGCATATGTTGCCTTAAACTTCGCAACAGAGAAGTATTCAGACACATACTGATCAACCTCTCCATCTTCACCCCCGATGAGTGTCATAAAAAACAGGGCATGTATGCATGGCTGCCCACTGATCTGCCATTGCCTACAGCTGCATGTCCTACTAGTTAAATCCATTGGATACCTCCATTCCCTATTTTTAGTGTCAGTATATATTACCTCAGCCTCGTATGTTGATCGTCTAATGCATTTCATCCTCAATCCTCTTACCCTGGCATGCAATGCCTTTATCACAGACGGGATTATGACATAGCCAACATATTGTGTTTCTGCAATTCTTCTACGCAAATCCATATTTATCATGATCATTTTCCTAATCTTGTCAAATGCTTGCCACAACATAAGCCATTTCACTGACTTAATTTTTGAATTGAAACACCCGGCAAGGTTATTGGTCACATAGTCTACCTTGCATATTTCATTGAATTTGCTTCTTGACCACACCTTTCCATGATGTGCTTCCATGTATTCCCGCATAATAGAATTTTTAGCATACAAAACTCTCAAGTGGTGCTCATGCTTCCTCAAGCTGCAAGTGTATGATGCTGGCCATAGGTTCTCATCATACACTTTACCCCTTAATTTCTTTGTAAAATTAGTAGCTAGGTGTCTCATACATTCCCTATGCTCAACTCCAGGGAATACTACATCTACTGCAGTCTCTAAACCCTTGCAAGCATCTATGTGTATAGCCAATCCTGGTGGCTGCCCTATAATGTTGCGCAAATTCTTCAAAAACCACACCCAACTTTCCTCTGACTGCATCTCCAACACACCATAAGCCATTGGGAAAAGCCAGTTGTGTGCATTGATACGTCTCCAACGTATCTATAATTTTTGATTGTTCCATGCTATTATAGTATCAATCTTGGATGTTTTATATGCATTTATATGCTATTTTATAACATTTTTGGGAACTAACCTATTAACCCAGTGCCCAGTGCCACTTGTTGTTTTCTGCTTGTTTTTGGTTTTCCAGAAAATCAGTACCAAACGGAGTCCAAATGCTATGAAACTTTTTCACAATTTTTTTCTGGACATAAGAGACCCTAGAAACTCCGGGAGGAGACCAGAGGATGTATGAGGAGACGGCAAGGCAACCCGGCGCGCCTAGGGGGCGCCATGTTGCCTTGTGGGCCCCTCGAGGCTTTTTCCGACCTACTTCCACTTCTATAAATTCTCAAATATTGGGAAACCAACAGAGAGCCACCCGAAACACTTTTTCCGTCGCTGCATGCTTCTGTTCTTCCGCGATCCCATCTGGAGGCCTTTTCCGGTACTCTGCCGGAGGGGGAATCAATCACGGAGGGCTTCTACATCATCCTTGTTGCCTTCTGATGATGCGTGAGTAGTTTACCATAGACCTACGGGTTCATAGCTAGTATCTAGATGGCTTCTTCTCTCTCTTTGATCTTCAATACAATGTTCTCCTCGGTGTTCTTGGAGTTCTATTTGATGTAATCTTCTTTTGCGGTGTGTTTGTTGGGATCTGATGAATTGTGGGTTTATGATCTGAATATTCATGAGAAGTAATTGAGTCTTTTCTAAACTTTATTATGCATGATTGTTATAGCTTTGTATTTCTCTCCGATCTATCCGTTTGGTTTGGCCAACTAGATTGATTTATCTTCAGTGGGAGAGGTGCTTTGTAATGGGTTCAATCTTGCGGTGCTCTATATCCCAGTGACAGAAAGGGACAAGACACATATTTGTATTGTTGCCATTAAGGGTAAAACAATGGGGTTTATTCATATTAGTTGAGTTTACTTTGTCTACATCATGTCATCTTGCTTAAGGTGTTACTCTGTTTTTATTAACTTAATACCCTAGATGGATGCTGGATAGCGATCGATGGGTGGAGTAATAGTAGTAGATGCAGGCAGGAGTCGGTCTACTTGTCTCCGACATGATGCCTATATACATGATCATTGCCTTGAATATCGTCATAACTATGCGCTTTTCTATCAATTTCCCAACAGTAATTTGTTTACCCACCGTATGCTATGTGTTTGAGAGAGAAGCCTCTAGTGAAAACTATGGCCCTCGGGTCTACTTAAATCATATATATAAATCCAAAATATATTTGCTGCAATTTTATTTCTTTTATTTTGTTTTGCAATTTATCTATCTACCACTACAAGATTTAATCCTTGCACGTAACGAGTTCAAGGGGATTGACGACCCTCTTGCCCGCGTTGGGTGCAAGTATTTGCTTTTGTGTGTGCAGGTGCTATTCACGAGGCTTTGCGTGATTCTCCTACTGGTTTGATAACGTTGGTTCTCACTGAGGGAAATACTTATCTCTACTGTACTGCATCTCCTCTCCTCTTCGAGGAAAATCTCAACGCAGCTCACAAGTAGCATGAATCTACTGCACAAGCAGGTACTAGCTATCCCCTAAATCTTCCATTCAAAGCTATTGCCTCCACAGCCAAATAAGGTCTGCAACCATCCAGAAACCCCTGCCAGCAAGCCTTGAAACAAACAAAAGCCCTCCTGAAACTTTCCTTCTCAAATGTCTTCCCCCCTAATTTTGTACTGCACACTATGCTTGTCAAGCTCTACAACACTGCATGGACTTGCCATCTCCACTTCAGCTTTGTAGGTGTACAACAAAGCAAAACTTTCATTCCATGGACCATTAATTCTATCAAGAGCCATTTCCTTTGCATAAAAAATCCTCATGTACGATATGCTCATCTTATACTTCTCAAACAACAACTTGTGTAGTGCTGTAGGACCATATGTTGGTGTGTCTCTCAACCAATCCATAATTGCATTTGCCACCCACCTAGTTTTTGTTAATTTTGTTGTTTGGGCCTTCCCCCCTCCAGGTGGACAAGTGTGCGCATGTGGGTTCACTTTGACCTGACATTCAATGAAACAAGTGTATCAAAGAAAAGCGATCAAGCATTACTGAAACTAATGTTGTGTGCAAAATTAAATACCTGAATAAATTTACTTCTATGCATACGGGAGGCATGCAACCTCCACCTACACCTCTCATATGGGCAGTGAACCATCAACCTTCTGGGCTCACTCTCGTCAATCATAAAATCATTTAGACTGAGAATGCAGTATGTAGTCAGTGCATTCCGACAGTCCACCATCAATTCAAATATTGTTCCTGGAGTAAGCTTAGGCTTGCTCTTGTCCCACTCAATTGTTGACATGTCCTCACCATTGTATTCGTCTAGAACCAACATGTCAGCGTTCTCGTCCTTCTCTTCATCATCAGTGTCATCAAATCTAGTAGGGCCGGTTGGCTCCTCTGGGTATTCATCCTGCATGGCCTGTTTGCTGAATTCATCAACCAATTCAGGGCACATCCTCTCATTCTCGTCATCGTTTCGAGGCACTGGCTTGTCAGGCTGTGCATCATCTTCTACATCCACTACAGCACTCGCCTGGCTTTCACTGCCAGTAGGTTTAGCCGGTCTGGACCTACGTGGAGTGTAGGGCCGCTCACTATTAGCAGAGTTATTAGGTGTGGCACCCTTTCCCTTTTCCCACTCTTTTGGCGGCTGGAGCATGTCGATTTAAATTTTACCAAAACGGCTGCCAGCATTCAAACCAAAAAGTAATTCTAGATGCTCGTCGCAAGTTAGTGGCACAAATTTTTGCTCACTACTACTGAAATATTTCAGATCAACAACAACGGCTTGGCTCCAGGGATAATCAGAACAGAGGGATTTGCATAAATCATTAAATGAAATAATTGTTTCTACCACCTTTGGATAGCAAAATCTAGACAAAAGATGCGCTTTTGTACCTCGCAGGATGCTAGTTTCCATTCTAACTATGAGCCGAAAGGCAAGCGCTGGATCAATCCTACAGTTAGGCAGGCAATAATTCAGTCAGGCAGGCAGGCATCAACAATTCACGTGCCCATTGGTGAAATGCTAGGCATATTTTTGAGTTAGATCACACATTACAAGGGGTTCGAGGCTTACCCAGCCGGAATCCATGAGTCCTCTGCTGCTCCAGGTTCGACCCAATCCTGCCCACGGTGGATGGGACGGAGGCCGCTATCCCTTGACATTGCCCAAGCCTATGCAGCTCAAGCTGCTACCGTAGGTCCACCCTCCAGATCCCCTCGAGCCACTACAAGTCTGGGGCACGGAACGCGGCGGATCAGTGCACCGTGGGTGAAGGTTCCTGTCGATTGCAAGCTAGATTGCGCGATGGTGGTGAGCTGGGTGGGTAGGGGTTGGGGGGCGTACGTGCGGTGCAGCCTTTCTTCGGTCGCCCCGCTGGCTATCGGCGGATGGTGCGACGGCAGGTGCTCCGGCGGCGGGTGTGTGGGGAACGCCTCGGGTATGTGCTGTTCGAAATGGGGTAAGAGAGAGAGAGAGAGAGAGAGAGCCGTCCACCTGCCTAGGCCCCACCTGTTAGGATATCGGGTGGCCCCACTTGTCAGGAGGTACCCCAAAAAAAACTAGTCAGGAGGTAACGGTCAAACGCTTTGACCGGATGGTAGTGCAACGTTCGGGCTTTTGTGAGCAGGTGGTGGAGGGGGGAGGGCAAAAGTGAGCAAAGTTAGTTGGGTTGGTCAAAACTGAGCACAACTAAGGAACCAGGGGCATGAAAATAGAAATCCCTATATGATAATAACACACTTAACGAGATTTGGGTATTTGATCTAAGATTTGCCACTGGCATATACGCACAAACCGCCGCGCGGGATAATGGTTTATGGGGCCCTCGGTGTAGTCAGTTCCTCTCGAAAGCTCTGTCAGATGTCACAGTTCAGAGATGCGGCGCGGAGACCTGCAGATATCCTCTGGATGAGGTGAGGCTGGACCGCCCTCGCAACGTGCTGGAGCGGATTGGGTGAGCAGCCGAACAATCCTTTCACGCTTAGGATGTAGACCGGTGGGTGACCTCTCTGGAGAGCCCAGGTAGGACTTCGGCTGTCGATTATCCGAGGCCGGGCATTACCCAGAAAGGTGTGTCCGGCCAGAGGTTATTGAACGTATCGGGTTATGTGGTGCACCCCTACTGGGAAGTTAAACTATTCGAATAGCCGTGTCCATGGTAACAGGATGACTTGGAGTTGTAACCCGACCTCTTACAACTAAAACTGGATACCTGATAAAACACACCCAGATAACAAACAAATATACTCGGAGATCGCTTTCTCACAGGGAGACGAGGAAAGGATCTCTGGTCAGGTTATTGCTATATGTATGTACAAGTTGATACCATATACGCTGCTCTCTTCTATTGCTGCAAGATGCTGGTAGTCTTCGTTACGTTGAGCTTCTCCCCCTTATTCTGGCATTTCTGCAGCATAGTCCAAAGATATACCTCCATTCCTTTGATACCGATGCATAACTAGCATAGTTCCGATGTAAGTCTTGCGAGTACTTTGGATGAGTACTCACCGTTGCTTTGCTATTCTTTTCCTTCAACCCGGTTGCTGCAATAGCTGGTAGCACCGCAGATGGAGGTTACCCCTAATGGTGCTTACTATGTGGAGACCGACGTCGATGAGTAGTTCAGAGGTCCCAGGTAGGAGGCCTATGCCTTTTCGATCTAGTGTCGTTGTTATGCTCAGCCTTCTTAAGGCAAAACTTATCTAACTATTGATGTAATATCGGGTCTTGCGACCCCTGTTTGTAATATTTGTTTCTTTGTTTAATTTGTGTCATAGAGTTGTGTTGTGATATTATTGTGGAGTCACCGTTCGTAATCGTGCATGATGCATGTATGATTAGTGCACGGTTATAAATGGGGGCATCACAAGTTGGTATCAGAGCTGACTGCCTGTAGAAAACCCCCCAAACTCCTTGGTCGATGTTGAGTATAGACTTGAAAAACTATTTTCTAAACTACTAACTGTGTTGTGTGGCTTATGGGCCGACATCACCTATGGATGGGATTAGGATCTTTTATTCCGCATCTTTACTCTGGGTTCTGATTTCTCTTCTCTTCGGGTTATAAATTTTGCTAACTCTAACTCTAGGTTCTCATAATGACTTTATTCCGGAGAGCCACTCATTCCAAATCATCCCTTGATATCTCAAGACATTCCGAAGCACTCTTCGATGCTTTCCCGAGACCCTTGTGCTCACCGCTTTTGCAATTCCCTACCACCGATAAATCCCTATGGATAACTACATACACTTGCCATTCATACATTCATTCCCAGTTGCTCTTCTTATTACAAGATACCCCGAAATACTCTCCGATATTCCAAGAAACCTTTGTGCCTACTGCCTTGCAGCTCCTTTCCGCATGAATAAACCTATGAATAATTCCTCACACTTACCAGGGATTCATTCATCCCAATTGTTCATGTGTTTCACAAAATACTTCAAAATGCTATCTGATCTTCCAAGAATCCTCTGCAACCTATTGCTCTTGAAATTCTTGCCTGCTTGCTTTATGGTTAAACCCATATGTCTAGTAATCTTTATTGACATCATTTGTCATGGTCATTTTGAGCCTTTTATTCAATATATATGCGAATGCTCGCAATCATCAGTCGGATCCTAGAATTCATCCTTCTGGCTCGGACATCATTCAGACATGAGCTGGTTTTCAGCCAATCAAACCTTGACCAATTGTGCAACTAACTCTATTCAGCTCACTCCTCTTTTGATCAGAGTGTCTGCTTCTGATCCCCCGATTTAGAAATCGCAATCCCTTTATATTTTATACTTTGAATTATTCATATGTTTCTATAATCCTATGCCTTTGCATTCTTTCTTCTTCTGGTTGAGTACCGATACTCACATCAGATCCTTTGCAGGCCGCCAGATCCTTTGGTGGATTATTATCCGACCCTTCCTGCATATTCTAAAACCTTGAGTTTTTCCCTTGATACAAATTGTCCTTGTCGAGTCGTATCGTCTACTTTGACTTTGGTACTCTGCTTTCGAACTTGTATCTGTTGTTTATTGTATAGGTTCCTAAAATGACCCGATGGGTTGTATCTATGCTTCTGCCATCTATGTGAACCCAAAAGTTTTCACAGGTCATACTCTTCAGGTGTTTCTCCAGGTAAAACTTTCAACACTAATGCCTTTATCAAAACGAGAAGTGAATGGAAAGTTGTGCATTGAAGAAGTGGGAGTCAACCTTTATCATGGAAGCTTCTCGTAAAAATAATTATACCCTTGGTATAATTTCATCTTGTATCTGTGATTCGATCCCTTGCAATTATGGTTCTGACCATGCTGTCCTTATTTGATATATCTAAGAGGAATCCATTCCTGTGCCTAGTCTATTCTTTGACAAGGTTAAAGCACCTGCTGTCCGCAGATCAACGATCCAGTTCAACCTCTATTATGTTCTACCCTCGAGTATTACCCTCTGGTATCTCGAGGATATCATGCCATTGCACTACCTCTTATGAATTCTTGGTGGAATGATACTTCTCACCGTATTAGTCACTCCACAGGTTTGAGTTATTTGTCAACCGAGAACATCGATATGTGAATCGAATCCACACTATGGTTCATTACTTCTAGTAATTTGTTGCTGGGAAGTTTAGTACTCAATCATGCCATTCCTAGCCTGATCGACTACATCATTATCGTGCTAATTGTAACTGTGCTACCTGGCCCTTCTTCTGGAGCACAATTTTTGACGATGGGCTAAGCTTACGTCGAGCTTCTTCATCATATTATTTCACCTTGAATAGCAAGATTGATTTTGAGTTTGTGTACTATCTATGGTTCCATTGACCTTCTGCTTCATCATATCTTTCGTTTTGATTACCTTGCTATTACCTCGTCATAAAGCCCCTCGATAATTTGTGTTGCCATCGACAACATCCTTGCCTTCCTTCCACCCCAGACTTGATCATGTTTTGGTTATACCTTGAGTTCCTTGCTATTCTTGAAATGGTTCCTTGTGTATTTCTTGTGATCTTTAGACCCAACCCTTACTTGAAACACCACATTATTGCTACCCCAAAGTATGGTTGTGGTACTCCGAACATCAACAAGAACATTGGAAGCGCAATGCTAAATGTTTTTTGATCAATTATCCAAACACCATTGTATGGGTAAACATCATGATTCCCCTTGCCCCTTTTATCTAAAGGGTTATGTACTTGATGTCCTGTCATGTATATCATGCTCTGCTTGTCCTTGGGAAAGATATACTCCTAATACTTGTGTATAAACACATTTTCCTTTCCATTGGTCTATTTAACCTTTCTTGTAATTTATATGATCTAAGCAGTAATGATTCCTTGCTTATGTAAACACCCCGGTGTATAACCCTGTCCGTAAAACCCTCTTACTATTGATGTTGACATTCCGGTAACCATCGGTGGATGAGAACTTTTCCTATTGGTCCTCCTTGTTTTAACGAGTAGGAAAATGGTTATCTTTGTCCCCTACCCTTGGTACCGACGTTGTTGCCAACATAGTTGAAAAACTATTCTCTGACAAACCTTGTATCGTGATCACACAAGATGCCACCACCCTTCCTATCATCATGGTGGTATGAATGTTGATCACTTCGATTTTGATTATCCTATTGATTTGAAAATGCTCGAGTCCCAAATACATACTAGTGCAGTAGGCCTTATCTTTCTGTAGCCCTTGCGACTGTATATTCTAGTTACCAATGTGATCGATTATCATTCTACCACGAGCCTGTCATTCTTTAAGAATTCCTTATGGAAACTCTTTACTTAATTATAAAGTTTCAAGTAAATGACCATGTCACTAGTGCAGGCGGGTCCTATACAAACAGTTTTTACCCCCTTTCCGTGACATAGTTTTAAACCATTGCCTTGCCTGTGTGGGCGATGGGGGGGGGGGGTCCATCCCACACAACTAAAAAATCGTCGGCGATAGCTCCTTGGGTCACACACGCGGGGCAAAAAGAGCTCATGTGCGATCGGGTGTGCCATCACAAACAATTATACAGGACAAATCGTGTGAGATGTTCTTAGCATCCCACATTGTGAATCCCAAACAAACGTTTCCATTTGTATGTACATCACACACAATTTTCCGCACCACATCGCCTGTGATAGCGTTGCCATCACAGATGATATTTATAATTTTATCGTTTGCGTTATTGAATGCATCACGCATGGTTCCTAGAAGAAACTGTATGGCATAGACTGTCCATCACACACACTTTTTATGTGGAAATGTTTGTGTAAGGTGGCCTAACGCAAACAATTGTCGGGCGGAGGTCGTGTGTGATTGTTCATTGATCCTACACGCCTACTTTCTAGAAACTGTGTGAGTTGTTTGAGGTCATCGCCCACGGTGTTGTCTGAGAAACCGTCTGCAATAGAAAAAGCCAATAAGCAGGCTAATTGGCCTATTATTTATAATCCATTTAGTAATCAAATTGACATTTCATATCAAACACACAATATATTTCATATTCGTATTACGGCAACCATGATTTCAGAATTGAATTACATCAGAGTACAACATCATATAGCTTCAGCACTCAGTTACACCATATGGGCATATAGCTAGCTACGCCATTACACAACAGCACCAAGTTTCACATGCAACATCTAAAACCTTTGGAAAGTAGCATCATAGACGGTAAATAGACAGATGAATCTCATCTGGAAAACTGCTAAAGCAGAAGGCGAATATTGAGCCTTCAATGATGTTGAAGGTCCTTGCAACTTTAGGCCAGTGCCTGTGGATGATTGACTGTCCATCCTTCGTCGTCTTGAGGAATACTTCAATATTGTACCGTGGGTGTTGTATGAATACCTTGCTCACCTCTTGACCATACAGGTGGTTTGAGAGGTAATCATCGGTGAACTACTTTGGAAAGGACTGAAAACAAAGATATGCATAAATATCTTCTCTAAATTTTGAAATGGCGCAAAGAAAAAAAAACAATGTATAAGAGTTAGTACCATCCTGTAGTTTACTGATGTCTTCTTCATTGTGCAGACAAAGATCTTGTTGTTTTTCGTCGCTAGTTTCTTTATCCTAACAGTCTTTCTGAGTTTCTTGACTTGAATGATATTCATGGACATCTCATTTCCCCACATGCAAAATGGGTCGAATAGTGGATCTAAACCTCTGATAGCAGGACCTACCTGTGCAAGACCAAATTGTTAAAAACCTAAATATTAGAATGGTTCCTGCAATTGCACAATCATGTGCTATTAGCCAAAGGACCATGCATGTGCAAACCTCAATGGTAAACCTCAGTGTCTCCCACTGTTTCCCGGCAACACATATAAGGTAGTTATTGATCAAGTTAAGTGAGAGTTGGCATACTATCAGTAAAATATGTTGATGAAAAAGAAACACATTGCAAATCCAACAGATTAATTCAAGCCACATGGAAAATCCAATTATCCAAACCAAGCATGCTTAAGAACTAGGAAATATAGCAATTGTATATGTTTCTCATGTAGTTATTACAGCCAAATTCAATTTATTTCTCACATGCATAACAATACAAAATTGTACCCACAACAATTGAACATCACATTGCAGAATTGAACCAAACAATTAACTGAGCACCACATTACATAATAGAACATACTAGAAGATCAGACAGTAAACCAAACCAAGCATGCTTAACAACTTGGAAATATAGCAATTGTATATGTTTCTCATGTATTTAGTACAACCAAATTCGATTTATTTCTCACATGCATAACAATACAAAATTGTACCCGCAAGAATTGAACATCACATTGCAGAATTGAACCAAACAGTTAACTGAACATCACAACAAATGAATCAAACAGTTAACTGAGCACCACATTGCACAATATATAGAACATATATACTAGAAGATCAGATTGCATAGTAACATTACATAGGACAATTCACTAGAATTTGTAAAGGAAAGGCAGGAGTAGCACATGCAACAGGTAAACCGAACATGCTTAATCGGCATAGCTAGCAGAACATAGGTCCTTATAGTAAGCTAAAAAAACAAGCTACTCCTCATCATCGGAGATATCGATGACGATGGGCTCCTTAAACTTCGAAGAGGGCAAGGCCTCCACATCGTGGGTGCCCTCCTCGTAGTGGTGAGTCGCCTGAGTCGCTCCGGGCACCAACCTGCTGGTTCTGGAGTTGAGGTAAGCACGGTGATGCGGAGCATCCTTCGGTCATCCCCATGGACACGTCATCATCACCCAAGGCACCAAGTGAACCGATGACAAGGGCTCACGCAAGAGCTATCAAAACTGAGGTGAACTCCCTCCTCGCTCAACTCCCTTTTGAATCACATGAGACATGGCTACTACCTCAAGCGGAGACACTTTGCATACTCAGGTACCAAGGAACCAGCCTTGGAGAAGCTAAGGAGCAAGGCCGAGCGATGGAGGAAGAAGAACGCGAAGAAGGAGAGCAAACGACGCAAGACAGAACATGCCCGGATGATCCGGACCAAGCCCGGACAATCCGGCTAAAGTGCCCGAAGGCAACAACACACTCTCCGACGAAGCCAGATCATTCGGGACCCCTCCCGGATCATCCGGATGAAGCCGGACGTCTGGACTAGGACCCAGACATCCGGGCCAACCACAGCTACAGCGACCCAGCCGGATCATCCGGGTGGCCACCCGGATCATCGGGACGATGCCCGGATCATCCGGGCCACCACCCGGATCATCCAGCCTTTGCCTGCGTGCATAACTCAAGCCGAAGCCCATGTATCCCTTCCCTCACCTAGACTATATATACTCATCCGCTACCTCCATTTTAGGGTTAGCAAAGTGATAGCTCACATCTAGAGATTGAGTTTTGCTTATCCACTACCTCTCCCATGGAGATCAAGGCCTCCATGTGAGAAGATCCCCTAGTGGATTCAAGACCCCTTCTAGGGAAGATCCTGTTGGATATCAAGCCCTCTATTCCTCTTGGATTGGGATGAACTAGTTCCTCTTTTGTCATCTTGTGTTGGATTTGGACCTTTGTATCCCTCTTATGTATGTGGATTTAGTACATGTGTGATTGGATCTTGTTGATTGAGTGTTCTTGTTGTGTTTCCCTCTTGATTTGCTCCTTTCCCCACCCTCCAAGTGTGAAAAGATCATGAACTAGGGTTCCACCCTACATCATCTTAGTATCAAAGCCAGGTTGATTCACACCTTGGAGTTCTCCCTCTCCACTTTCTAGCCCCAATTTTGTTTGTTTTTGCCCAATTTCAAAAATCCCCACAAAAAGAGCCATACCAATTTTTTTTGCGATTTGTTGGTTTTGATGATGTTTTGTTGATTTTGATCCATGGATTCGTAGTGTTGCAGGTGGATCTAGCTTTCCCACACCATTCCCCACCACGAAATCCACCCCAAATCGCCCAAAAATTTCTTTTCCTCAAAATTTTCGTGTTCATCCCGAGCCCAAAATCGCCACGATCGACCTGCCCGGACGAACCGGACGAGCTCCCGTATGATCCGGACATACCCGGACGATCCGAAACCCCACCCGGATCATCTGGCTTCGGCTGTCAAAACTGCATTGAAAAAAAACCAGATAGCTCCACCACCCTCTTTCGCATACTCAATCATCTTCCACCACCATTAGCCTTCCGCAAACACCACAATACACCCATAGCCACCCTAATTTTTGCTACAACCGAGTTTGCCAAGTTTTCCTTGAGATTTTGAGTTGCGGTTTTCGTTTCCTAAGGTGTTTCGGCTAACTAGGAACGGTTCGACATCAACTCCACCGCCACTCATCATCGCCACACACTCGACATCGACAACGACCACTCCATCATTTGACACCACGACCATAAGCAAGGATGGTAACCTTGATGACATCTTAGCATACTCCCTTGCCATTGCATTGTTAATCCCGAGACCATCTTTTGCGTCACGTGCCTACGAGACTAGCCGTTTGAGTATTGCCGGGCAATGCTACTTGTGCACTTTAGTGATACATATTCTGCATAGCTATCATTGCATGCATATATCATCGTATCATCTCTTGTGTCATCAATTGTTCCCGCATATACATAATTGCTATCTTGGTTCATGCATTTCGCATAAGTGGCCAAAGAAAATATCAAAAGCAAAAGAAGAGAGAAAAGCTTTTAAGCAAGGAGAAAAAGAAAACAAAGAGCTTGTAAGCAATAGCCATAGCATCGCCACATTGCATAGAATTTTGACACCATTGATCATCTTGGATCATCATGTGCGAGTTCACCGAGAACCATACATACATAGCATACTTGGGATAGGAAGTCGATACGTTTTGTCTCTCATAGGTTGTGCACAAGTTTTGTATCCGCCTTTTGAGCAATCGTGCTACGTCTCTCTAGTGTTGTGCAACACGAGCGTTTTCCGTGGATTCCACATTTTGTGCTCATTCCTTGGTTGCACGACCCCAATTATCTATCCGTGTGTGTGTGTGTGTGTGTGTGTGTGTGTGTGTGTGTGTGTGTGTGTGTTTTCGTGTACCATTACTTGCTATTGGTCTACTTGTTTCACTTGCGAATTTGTGAATCTTTCTCAACATTACTGATATCTTGCTAACAATTGCATCAATTTTGTGCCACTTGTCCTCACCAAGCTCCTCTACTTGTGTAGGTGTGAGATTGACAAGATCCGGTACCAATTGTCCTACTTCCATAATACCATATTGGGTGATCATTGATCCATCTTCAACATTGGAAAAGGTAAATTTGCTCTAGTTCTTCTCTTTCTCCCACTCACATTTGTTTGAGCATGATGGATATGCCAAGTACTTCTTCCAACCCACTCTTCGATGAGCAAGATGCACCGAATGACTACGTCACCAATGTTCAACTCTTCGGCGTTCAACGAGCTTTGCATCAAGAAAATGAAGCTTTGGGCGAACGCATCGAACAACTCTCCACCGACTTGTGCCAATCCAAAGCAAGAACAAGAGACTACCTTCACGCCAAGCTATCCTCACAAATGGAAGAATTTCATGCCATGATGGTCAACCGCACTTCTTCCACATCGTCTTCATCAAGATCAAGATGGCGCCACTCAAGCCGACACTCTTTGGACCCATCTTTTGACGCAAGTCTCCCACGCCCTTGTTCTCATCTTCAAGACGACCATCAAGATCATCAAGCTTCACAAAACCCATTCCATGGGAATGGTTTACAAGACCGCCTTAGCGAGCGTGAACGACATTGTCGCCATGAACAAGATGCCATGGACAACGAGCAAGCTCGCCAACGCCAATGCCAAGAAGCGCAAGACGGCGACGCAGTATGTCAAGAACAACAACTCCATCAGGAACAAGCGCTTGAAGCACAACGAGCTCTACGCGAAGCCACTCGCGCCGTCCAAGAGCGCAATCGACACGTGCGCAAAGAAGAAGCGCTCCAACAAGAGCTACAAGATGAAGCCGCGCGTCTTGAGGAGCGCCAAGAACGGAGGAACCGGGCACGAATCCCTCGCCCTCCATGACAAGCTAATCAAGCGGAGCACGTGGAATAAGAGGTTGAAGACTCTCCTCCAAGACAAGAGCGACATCGCCATCGCCATCAACATAATGAGTAGCAACGCTACGGCAAGCTCAAGTTCAACATGCCTAAGTTCTCTGGTACCAACGACCACGAATACTACCTCTCATGGGCATGGAAGGTCGACAAGATATTCCGTCTTCACAATTATGAAGAGGAAAAGAAAATCGAAATTGACTCTCTTGAGTTTCAAGATTATGCTCTCATTTGGTGGGAACAAGTCATCGAGCGACACCGAGAGAAGGGCGACCCACCCATCATGGCTTGGAACCAAATGAAGGAGGTCATGCGAGCTCGTTTTGTGCCTACCCACTATAGTCATGATCTCTTCAAGAAGCTACAACTTCTCAAGCAAGGCACAAAATCGGTTGAAGAGTACTATCAAGAAATGGAGATTGCCATGATTCAAGCCAATGTCAAGGAAGACAAGGAGCAAACTATGGCGCGCTTCTTGAATGGCCTCAACCATCCAATCAAGAAAATCGCGAATTTCCAACCGTACTCCATCCTCCTCGAGCTAGTGCACCAAGCAACCAAAGCGGAGCGCCAAGTGCAAGATGACTACAAGTACTCCAAGTACTCTTCCAAGACCTATGGCTCCTATGTTCAAACCTCAACAACTACGACTCCTACAACTACTCGAGCTACACCCACTACCGGCGACAAGTCAAGCTCCAAGCAACCTACGACATCTTCGAGTCATCCTCCCACAACCAGCTACAAGCCAAGAGCTTTGTCATCAACTCCTACTACGGATGCTACTTCCAAGACAAGTTCCATCCAATGTTTCACTTGCAAGGGCCGAGGCCACAAGACATTTGAGTGCCCCACACGGTGCACCATGATTGCAAATGATGATGGCAGTTACGACTCCATGAGCGATGAAGAAATAGAAGCAATAGAGCACGTGGCCATGCACCGACAAGTGAATGAAGATGAAGATGCGCAAATCTTTTTGTGACAACGATATGAGCTCCGCTCTCGTTGTCTCCAAGATCTTAACACTTCAACAACAACAAGACGAGGACCAACGTTGCCACATCTTCCATACCAAAGCGGGCATCCAAGGACGATCTGTCTAGGTGATCATCGATGGTGGAAGTTGCGACAACTTGGCAAGTGAAGAACTTTGTTCCAAGCTACAATTGCTCAAGAAGAATTACTCCGGCACCATTCAAGTGGAGCACACCGTTCAAGTGTTCTTCAAGATTGGTGCCTACGAAGACACCTTGGAGTGTGATGTGGTACCAATGTCCGTGTGCCATATCCTCTTAGGACGACCTTGGCAATTCGACTGACAACGGACGAACCAATCACTATAGCTTCAAGATGAAGGGCAAGGAGTACGTGCTTCGACCCATGTCGCCCAGTCAAGTGATCGCTAACAAGCAAGCATCAAGCCATCATGGAGAGACTAGTGAGCGAGTGAACCACCCAAAAGAGAGTGAGCGGCACAAGCCAAAATTGAGTGACTCCACGATGAGCGATAAGAAAAACTTAGTTCTCCTAGCCACGAAAAGAGATTTGAGGGATGTGAGTGAGAGCCCATCGAGTGTTCTTCACTTTGTACTTGTGTGCAAAGATGAAGCGGTGAAGACTAATACTTCACAACATCTACCTTTGGTTTTGTCTCATTGATTGCAGGAGTTCGCGGATGTCTTCCCCGATGAGCTACCTCTGGGACTCCCTCCAATTCGAGGAATCGAGCACCGCATCAACCTTATTCCCGGTGCACCATTACCGAACAAGGCACCATACCGCGTCAACCCCGATGAGACCAAGGAAATTCAAAGGCAAGTGCAACATCTCCTTGAAAACGGGTATGTACGCGAGAGCCTAAGCCCATGTGCCGTTCTCATCATCCTTGTGCCTAAGAAAGATGGTAGTTATTGCATGTGTTCCGATTGTCGTCCCATTAATTCAATCACCATCAGATACCGTCACCCCATTCCACGCCTAGATGACATGCTAGATGAACTTAGTGGAGTGCTACCTGTGAGCTGCGTTGGGACTTTCCCCGAAGAGGAAGGGTGAAGCAATATAGTAGCAGATAAGTATTTCCCTCAGTGAGAACCAAGGTTATCGAACCAATAGGAGAACCACGCAAATTCCCATCTTCAGCACCTACACACACAAAAGCAAACGCTTGCACCCAACGCGGGCAAGAGGGTTGTCAATCCCCTTGAACTCGTTACCTGCCAGGATTAATTCTGATAGTGGTAGATAGATAAATTGCAAAACAAAATAAAAGTAAATAAATTGCAGCAAGGTATTTTTGGTTTTTATAATATGATTAAGGTAGACCCGGGGGCCATAGTTTTCACTAGAGGCTTCTCTCTCGAAACAATAGAATACGGTGGGTAAACAAATTTCTGTTGGGCAATTGATAGAAAAGCGCATAGTTATGACGTTATTCATGGCAATGATCACATATATAGGCATCATGTCCGTGACAACTAGACCAACTCCTGCCTGCATCTACTACTATTACTTCACCAATCGACCGCTATCAAACATGCATCTATGGTATTAAGTTCATAACAAACAGAGTAACGCCTTATGCAAGATGACATGATGTAGACAAAGTAAACTCAAGCAATATGAATAAACCCCATCATTTTATCCTTAGTAGCAACAATACAATACGTGCCTCGCTACCCCTACTGTCACTAGGTGAGGACACCGCAAGATTGAACCCACTACAAAGCACCTCTCCCGCTGAAGATAAATCAATCTAGTTGGCCAAACCAAACGGATAGATCGGAGAGAAATACAAAGCTATCATAATCATGCATAATAAAGTTCAGAAAAGACTCAATTACCTTCAATGAATAATCTGATCATAAACCCACAATTCATCGGATCCCAACAGACACACCGCAAAAGAAGATTACATCGGATAGAACTCCAAGAAGATCGAGGAGAACATTGTATTGAAGATCAAAGAGAGAGAAGAAACCATCTAGCTACTGGCTTTGGACCCGTAGGTCTGTGGTGAACTACTCACACATCATCCGAAGGGCAGCAAGGTTGATGTAGAAGCCCTCCGTGATCGATTCCCCCTCCGGCAGAGTACCCAAAAAGGCCTCCAGATGGGATCGCGGAAGAACAGAGGCTTGCGGCGGAGGAAAAATTGTATCGTATGGCTCTCTGGGGGTTTTGGAATATTTATGAATTTATAGAAGTGGAATTAGGTCAGACGAAGCCACGTGGGGCCACAAGGCATCAGGGCGCGCCTTGTTGCCTTACTGTCTCCTCATTTGCTGTCTGGTCTCCTCACAAAGCTTCTAGGGTCTCTTATGTCTAGAAAAAAAATCATCAAAAATTTTCGTAGCGTTTGGACTCCGTTTGGTACTGATTTCCTAGAAAACCAAAAATAGGCAAAAAAAAACAACAACTGGCACTGGGTTAATAGGTTAGTTCCCAAAAATGATATAAAATTGCATATTAAAGCATATAAAGTATGCAAGATTGATAATATAACAGCATGAAACAATAAAAATTATAGATACATCGGAGATGTATCAGCATCCCCAAGCTTAATTACTGCTCGTCCTCGAGTAGGTAAATGATAAAAACAGAATTTTTGATGTTGAATGCTACTTAACATGTTTATCATGTAATCTCTTTACGGTATAAATGATGAGAATGATGAAGTAATAATATCAACATAATAATATCAACATAATAATATCCATGAATATAAGAAACATAATCATTAAACTTTCAAAATATACGATCCTTAACGAATGTTATCTGAACTCATTTTATCACGTTAGCATGGCATGACTCTGCCTTCACCGCAAAAAATATAAATCATGAGCACCCCGGTGTTAAACCAGGCAATTGGATCATACTTCTAACGCGCTTCAGCATTTTCAACTTCACGCAATACATGAGCGTGAGCCATTGATATAGCACTATAGGTGGAATAGAATGCGGTGGTAGTGATCAACAAGGGAAGTCAAAAAGGAAGAAAGTCTCGCATCATCTAGGCGGATCAACGGGCTATGGAGATGCCCATCAATCGATATCAATGCGAGGAGTAGGAATTCCCATGCAACAGATGCACTAAGAGCTATAAGTGTATGGAAGCTCAATGGAAACTAAGTGGGTGTGCATCCAACTTGCTTGCTGATGAAGACCTCGGGCGTTTGACGAAGCCCATCATCGGAATATACAAGCCAAGTTCTATAACGAAAAATGCCCACTAGTATATGAAAGTGACATCATAGGAGACTCTCTATATGAAGAACACGGTGCTACTCTGAAGCACAAGTGTGGAAAAAGGATAGTAACATTGCCCCTTCTCTCTTTTCTCTCATTTTTTTGTTGGGCTCTTTTTGGCCTCTCTTTTTTCTTTTCTTTTTTTATTTTTCGTCCGGAGTCTCATCCCGACTTGTGGGGGAATCATGGTCTCCATCATCCTTTCCTCATTAGGACAATGCTCTAATAATGATGATCATCACACTTCTATTTACTTACAACTCGATATTACAAATAGAGTAACGCTTTAAGCAAGATGACATGATATAGACAAAGTAAACTCAATCAATATGAATAAACCCCATCGTTTTATCCTTAATGGCAACAATACAAATACGTGTTTTGTCCCCTACTATGTCACTAGGTTATAGAGGACCGCAAGATTGAACCCATTACAAAGCACCTCTCCCGCTGAAGATAAATCAATCTAGTTGGCCAAATCAAACAGATAGATCGGAGAGAAATACAAAGCTATAAACATCATGCATAATAAAGTTCAGAAAAGACTCGGTTAATTTCAATGAATAATCTGATCATAAACCCACAATTCATCGGATCCTAACTAACACACTGCAAAAGAAGATTACATCGGATAGAACTCCAAAGAGATCGAGGAGAACATTGTATTGAAGATCAAAGAGAGCGAAGAAGCCATCTAGCTACTAGCTATGGACCCGTAGGTCTGTGGTGAAGTAATCACACATCATCGGAAGGGCAACAAGGTTGATGCAGAAGCCCTCTGTGATCGATTCCCCCTCCGGCAGATTATTGGAAAAGGCCTTCAGATGGGATCGCGGAAGAACAGAGGCTTGCGGCGGTGGAAAAGTTATACCGTCTAGCTTTCTGTTGGTTTGGGAATATATATGTGAATTTATAGGCTTGGAATTAGGTCAAATGGAGCTGCGTGGGGCCCACAAGCTCAGGGGGCGCGCCCCTCGAGCTTGTGGCTCTCTTGTATCTCATCTGGTCTCCTCCCGAAGCTTCTAGGGTCCCTTCTGTTCCAGAAAAAAATAATCTAAATAATTTTTTTCCGTTTGGACTTTATTTGATATTGATTTTCTGAAAAGCCAAAAACAAGCAAAAAACATGAACTGGCACTGGGCACTAGTTTAATAGGTTAGTCCCAAAAAAATGATATAAAATAGCATAAAAATGCATATAAAGCATTCGAGATTGATAATATAATAGCATGAAACAATCAAAAATTATAAATACATTGGAGACGTATCAGCATCCCCAAGCTTAATTCCTGCTCGTCCTCGAGTAGGTAAATGATAAAAACAGAATTTTTGATGTTGAATGCTACCTAACATGTGTATCATGTAATCTCTTTACGGTATAGATATTGAGAAACGATGAGACCTCGGGCATTTGAGGAAGCCCATCATCGGAATATACAAGACAAGTTCTATAACGAAAAATTCCCCCTAGTATATGAAAGTGACAACATAGGAGACTCTCTATATGAAGAACATGGTGCTACTCTGAAGCACAAGTGTGGAAAAAGGATAGTAACATTGCCCCTTCTCTTTTTATCTCTCATTTTTATTTTTATTTTTTCCCTTTTTTTTGTTGGGCTCTTTTTGGCCTCTTTTTTTTCGTCCGGAGTCTCATCCCGACTTGTGGGGGAATCATAGTCTCCATCATCCTTTCCTCACTGGGACAATGCTCTAATAATGATGATCATCACACTTTTATTTACTTACAACTCGATAAAACTAAAACAATATGACTCTATATGAATGCCTCTGGCAGTGTACCAAGATGTGCAATGATCTAGCGTAACATGTATGATAATGATGAACGGTGGCTGTGTCACAAAAATCATGTCAGCTCTATATGATCATGCAAAGCAATATGATGATGACACACAAGTCATGTGACGAAACGGTGGAAGTTGCATGGCAATATATCTTGGAATATCTATGGAAATGCCATAATAGGTAGGTATGGTGGCTGTTTTGAGGAAGATATAAGGAGGTTTATGTGTGATAGAGTGTATCATATCATGGGGTTTGGATGCACCGGCGAAGTTTGCACCAACTCTCGAGGTGAGAAAGGGCAATGCACGGTACCGGAGAGGCTAGAAAATTGCGGAAGGGTGAGAGTGCGTATAATCCATGGACTCACATTAGTCATAAAGAACTCACATACTTATTGTAAAGCCTATTATCCCTCAAAGCAAAGTACTACTCGCATGCCCCTAGGGAGGAGGTTGGTAGGAGTTAACCATCGCGCACCCCTGATTATATAACAACACTCAAGGATTTCATTTCAGACATAAAAATGCTCAAACCTCCCCACCATGCCATGAAAAACACTTAGATGAGAAGTTAATAATAAGCTTTAATACCAATATTCCTACTAATCAATGATCATGAACCAATATCCTTTCATATTACGACATCGATATCATTAAACCATATGTTTCATATTTAGTGATCTAGATGAAAGTTTTTATTATATCCCCCTTGAATACCTATCCTTTCTTGACTAGTCTTATAACATGTGCAAATTGCCATTACTATTTATTAGACTCTCAAAAACATTTAAGTGAAGCATGAGAGTGCAATTATTTCTACAAAATATAACCACCACCATGATCTAAAATATATAAGTGAAACACTAGAGCAACTGCCTAGCTCAAAAGATATAAGTGAAGCACATAGAGTATTCTAACAAATCACGATAAATGTGTGTCCCTCTAAAATAGGTGTGTCCAGCAAACAATGATTGTGGCAAACTAAAAAGTACTATAGCACAAGACGCTCCAAGTAAAATTCATATCATGTGATGAATAAAAATGTAGCTCCAAGTAAGTTACCGATAGATTGTAAACGAAAGAGGGGATGCCATCCGGAGCATCCCCAAGCTTAGACGCTTGGGTATTCCTTGAATATTAACTTGGGGTTCCTTGGGCATCCCCAAGCTTAGGGTCTTGCCGCTCCTTCTTCCTTCATCCATCGTAATCTCACCCAAAACTTGAAAACTTCAGCACACAAAACTCAACAGAAACTTCGTGAGATCCGTTAGTATAATAAATCAATCATCCACTTTAGGTACTGTTATAAACTCATTAATAATTGTTCTTGCATAATACCTACTGTATTCTAACTCTTCGATGACTTATACCCCCCGATATAATCCATAGTTTCATTAAAAGAAGCACACTATGCAATAAAAACAGAATCTGTCTAAAACAGAACAATACATAATGACAGAATGTTATCCATAATTATGTAACTCCAAAAATTCTGAAAAATTTGGACAACGTAAACAATTTGTATCCCAATACTGTGTAAAAATTTCAGTTTTTTCTGACCTTCCAGTACAGAATATAAATTCCAGAACTGGGCGCAAAACTTTCTGTTTTCAAACAGCATCAATTATACTATCATCCAAATCATCCCAAAGGCATTACTTGGCACAAACACTAACTAAAAGATAAAAACACAATCATAACAGTAGCTAAAATTGTGTTACTCAAGAAAATTAAAATTGCAATAAAGATAAATATTGGGTTGCCTCCCAACAAGCGGTATTGTTTATGCCCCTAGCTAGGCATAATGCATAGTTTCAAGTATCGTCATCCTTCAAGTTAATTCCATAGGTGGCCCTCATAATGGATTCATATGGTGGTTTAATTCTATTCCTAGGGAAGTGTTCCATCCCTTTCTTTAATGGAAATTGGAATCTTATATTCCCTTCTTTCATATCAATAATAGCACCTATGGTTCGTAGGAAAGGCCTACCAAATATTTAGGACAAGACAGATTACATTCAATATCAAGCACAATGAAATCCATGGGCACATAATTTCTATTAGCAAGTATAAGCACATCATTTATTCTACCCAATGGTTTATTAATAGTTGAATCCGCTAAATGTAAATTTAGGGAACATGCATCCATATCGGTGAGACCTAGCACGTCACATAAAGATTTTGGTATAGTAGAGACGCTAGCACCTAGATCACACAAATCATTACATTCATAATCTTTAATATTAACTTTAATAGTAGGTTCCCATTCATCATGCAATTTCCTAGGTGTAGAAACTTCCAATTCAAGTTTTTCTTCATGAGCTTTTATCATAGCTTCTACAATATGTTTAGTAAAAGCTTTATTTTGTTCATAAGCATTGGGTGAATTTATCATGGATTGCAACAAGGAAATACATTCAATCAAAGAACAATTATCATAATTCAAGTCCTTGTAATCCAAAGTAGTGGGCACATTACTATTTAAAGTTTTGACCTCTCCAAACCCACTTTTATCATTTTTATCATTAAGATCATCGCCCTCCAAACAATTGGGACGCCTTCTAGTTAAAGTCGACTCATCTCCAGTCCCCTTTTCATCAAGTTTTATATTTCTAAAAAAAGATTCAATGGGTGTCACACTAATCATTTTAATATCCTCATCATGATTATGATAAAAACCGGGTGGAATAGTTTTTTCTAGGAATTCTCGCTTAGCTCTCAACGTAGCGGTTCTCTCTTTACTTTCATTAATGGAGACTTGGATAGATTTAATAGACTCATTAATATCATGCTTAGGTGGCAATGTTTTAATTTTAAGATTTTCCACATCATGAGCAATCCTATCCATGTTTCGAGCCACATCATCAATTTTATGTAGTTTTTCTTCTACCATAGCATTAAAAATGCTTTGAGAACTAATAAATTCTTTAATGTTGTTCTCAGGATCAGTAGGTATCCTATTATTATTTTTATATGAATTACCATAGGAATTACCATAATTATTAGAGGAATTTCTGGGTTACGGTTTAGGATTAAAATTACCTCTATAAGCATTGTTGTTGAAATTATTTCTAGCAACAAAATTCACATCAATAGCATCATTATTTTGCTCAATCAAAGTAGATAGTGGCACATCATTAGGATCAACTTGAGCATTTTTACTAGCAAACATATTCATAAGAGCATCTATTTTATCACTCAAAGTAGTAATTTCTTTGACAGAGTTTACCTTCTTACTAGTTGGAGCTCGTTCGATGTGCCATTGAGAATAATTTGTCATCATATTATTGAGAAGCTTCGTGGTTTCCCCCAATGTAATTCCCATAAAGGTGCCACCTGCAGCAGAGTCTAGAAGATTTCTCGACACAAAGTTTAGTCCTGCATAAAAGTTTTGTATTATCATTCATAAATTTAATCCTTGAGTGGGACAATTTTTAATCATCAATTTCATTCTCTCCCAAGATTGTGCAACATGTTCTTGCTCAAGTTGCTTAAAGTTCATTATTTGATTTCTAAGAGAAATAATCTTAGCGGGAGGAAAATACTTGGCAATGAAAGCATCCTTACACTTATCCCATGAATCAATACTATTGCGAGGCAAGGAGGAAAACCAAGTTTTAGCACGATCTCTTAGTGAGAACGAAAATAATTTCAACTTAATAATATCATTATCCACATCTTTTTTCTTTTGCATATCACATAATGCAACAAAAGTATTAAGATGGGATGCAGCATCCTCATTAGGACTTCCAGAAAATTGTTCTTTCATAACAAGATTTAGCAAAGAAGCATTAATATTATAAGACTCCACACTAGTCACTGGTACAGTGAGCTGCTATACAAACGGTTTTTACCCCCTTTCCGTGACAGAGTTTTAAACCGTCGCCTTGCCTGTGTGTGCGATAGGGGGGGGGGTCTTCCCACACGACCCAGAAACCGTCCGCGATAGGGAGCGCTGATGCAGACGCCTCGTCAAATGTAATCGTATGCGATGCACGAACATATCGCACACACTATATTTTTGGCACACGTGTGGGATTGGTGAGTCAAACGTTTCTAATTGAGCAGGGAAACCAAACAGTGTTTCACATTGGACCGTTTGCGAAATAGTACCTAAGGCAAACGGGCCATCATAGAAATTGTGTGCGATATGTGGCCCATCGTACACGAGTATTATATGGCAATCGTCTGCCATGCATGACATCATCGCACACGTTTCTTGAACAATTTATGAGTAGGATTGTATTTATCATTGGGCACAGTTTCCTCTAAGCTCTCGTGTGTGATAATGTGCTATCACAACGGTTCAAGAGCCCCTACGCACACGTAGAAGTGCTTAAAACCGTCTGCAATTTGTTATGTATCATCGACGGTTCAGCTATGAGTGGCGTGTGCTTTTCATTCTGGATCGCACACACTCATTTAGTTGAACCATGTGCGCATCAATGGACGGGTTAAAGCAAAAATAGCGCATTTGAATTGCCCTGCAAATAGCAAATTCGCCATAATATGCAATTGAACAAATAGTGTCCACAGGACGAACATTCATCAGAATTCGCAACAATATGCAATTGAACAAATGCTAGCTAAATTCCACTGATTTATCGACAAATGCAGTACATAATCATAGTGTACGAAATACGAAGACCTCATCACATGGAAAACAATGCATCCATGTGTTTATGTTTAGCGGCTAACTCGTGTTGAATGTTTACTCATTGTTTCAGGAACAACCATGCTGAAATCTTCATTATCACCAGTGGGATTGATGAAGTGATCCAGGAAGAAGTTTCTGATAAATCTCCTAACCTCCATCAATTCACCAGGGAGTGGTTCAGGGGTCATCGGTTCAAACATGAGCTGCAGGATTTTTAGATCAGAATGTGCCATATGAGTGGAGTAGAAGATATTAATTAAGATACAGACTTACTGGTTCTAAATTGCATGCATCGTTACAGCAATCAGTAGATTTGAAGATGGAGATCATGTGTCTGCAGACATAGTATCCACAAAGGTTGGTCCCTGGTTGTTGCTGAGGACACTAAATTTTTTTGTATAGAATTAGTCATGTATTTGCCTTGTTAGGAGCAACCTAACCGGTGTAAGATGTTTATTTTTTCTTTGGAGAGAAATAGAAAGATGTTTATTTAGAAACTTGAACATTAGACTAGCATAAAAAAAGGTATTTGCAAACATTTGGATACATTTTCCGAAAATAACGGATTTCAGTGTATTACCGGATAAACGATCTCGTGCTGCAGAGGTAGTGCACTCTTGAACTGGTTCCCTCGTTTAGTTATGCACAATGCCAACACATTGCAAATGAAGATGAATTTCCACATACTCAGTTCTTGAACCAGATATGAATGCAAATTTTAACATCATAGAATTCAATACCTATCCATGAATTGCTGAAGATGCATCAGATCCTGAGGCTTTATTGAATCTCTGAGACAATCCAGGTAGTAAACTCTGTTCTGGTTTGGAGCAATGACTACCAAGATCCAGTGAATGCTACAGATTAAAAAAACCATGAACTTACAAACTATGACAAAATGTGAAAGACGGTCAATGTATGTGTGGTTGCTTATTTGACTTACCCTTCATGATATGGCCAGAGAAAGAGTTCTGCATGAGGCGTGCGACACAAGATACCGGCGACCTTGCCAATGGCCCACTCCCGATCATTTCTGCCACCACGTAATAATATGCCATTTGCTACGTGAGGATCTATGAAATACACTGCCTCCATTTTTCTTTGCGTGATCAATCCCCTGAGAGGAATACAATACATTTAGCTTTTTTTTGTTTACAGCCTTGTATGGAGAAATTGATCAGAGTTGGTGAAGTACTTACAACATCAAGCATTTAACAAGAGTCATATTGAGAACATCGCAGTTGAAGAAGAGATGAAAGTCCTCGAATCCCACACTGATGGTTCCTTGATTGTGACCGAAATGATCACTGTCGTAGTGGACTAGCAGACCCTTATGAACTTCTGACATTGCATCCATGCAATATTTATGTAACTTGCGGCAACTGGAATTGCACTCCTCTAAGTATTCGTCAACAAGAAATGGCTGGCCGTGGACGTACTTGCGTGCTACAAGTACGTCTGCTTTATTTTTAGCAAGTATCCTTTCGACTTCTTCATCGGGCAAGCTGTCAGAACCAGTATAACTCTCCAATTCAAACAACTTGCTGGTAATTTGGTTCTGGGCGATGAGTGCTTTTAAGAGGCTATCATTCGCATTCTTCCTCGGTCTCACGGGCCACTTCCTCGCGGGTGCGGCCGTGGCCGCTTTCCTCTTGGTACTTGAAGCACTTATGGTGCAAGGTCTGGATTGTTGATAGACGGGCTGCTGAGCAGGTGGTGAAGATACGACGGGCTGCTGAGCAGACGGTTTAGCTACGCCGGACTACTGAGCTGGCGGTGCTGCTGTGACGGACTACTGAGTTGTAGGAGCAGAGGCATCGGACTGCTGACCAGGCGGTGAAGGTATGTCGGGCTTCTGCGCAGGTGGTGCCAACACGTCGGTGTGCTAAGGAGGCTGTGCCAACGTGTTGGTTTGCTGAGCAGGCAGTGCCAACACATCGGTATGCTGATCACGCAGCTGCAAACTGACGGACTGATGAGCAGGCGGTTCCGGACCTTCTGGCTGCTTAGCAGTCCGTTCCACCGGGTTGGTCTGCTGAGCATGCGGTGCCGCTGTGTCTCCCCCTGCTGCTTCAGTGGCCGGCATCTGAATTGGTGGTGCGTCTTCAACAGTTGTAGGCCTTGCCACTGGCTACTCAGGGGCGGACGATGACATGGCCTGTACGGCATGACGTCAGGCGGGCTGATCACAGGTTGATGCATCAGCCGTCGGATTACGAGTATTAGGTTCCTCGGGGGAAGCACGCGAGAGCTGTTGTAGCAAGGATAGAGTCACCGGTTGAAGGGCGACATTGATTGCTCTTGGCGGGGCTTGAGGGATCTCATCTATGAAGTCTACTTCCTTTCGTGGCCACTGGATATGATTTAACAGTGTTTCTTGCAAGGTCCTCTCCTCATCACAGTCTCCTAGGACATTCTTCAGGGCACATTTATTGAATCCAGGCTTTACTTCAGTCACGTAGCACTTCACACAGCCCGGCTTCAATGGCACATTGTCCAACAAGAGGTCCCCTTCAGAGTGGGGGGACAAAACCCAGGCGGTTGCACATTTTAACGTACCTTCATAATGTGTCAGCACACCCCTCTGTTTGTCTTTCATTCCGGATATATCAGATATAGCATCATCATGCGCAGCTGCAGTCTCAGTGTCGCTGGGGTCAGCTGATGCACAGCTACTCTTGTGCGGTGCTGTCGCGCAATAAGCAGCATCGTCCATGCCCGCCTCCCCTCCTGTCTGCTGGCTATCTCTCAGTGTTAGAGTCTTCTGCATCATCATTGACTCCTCAATTTCCATTCAAACTTTTGGATACATGTCCATCCTCAACCTTTCATACAATTCTTCCTTCTTCTATTCACTCCTCGCTTTTTTCATGGCGAGCCTCTCTTCTTTGCTGAGTGTGAAAGCCCTCTTGTGCGGGACATTGACACCTATACCCCTTGCACGACCAGGGGGCTCTTTTGTTGCCAGAGCATCGAACAGAATGTCACATGGACCTGAGTTCCTGTAGAACCTTCCAGGGTTGCTGGTGGAAGCCTTTAACATCACGCGATACAGTTCTTCATCATGTGAGTTTTCAAAGTAATAAGAACCGTCGTCACGCCTCCTTGCGCGTGCCCGCAAGTAGTCTCTAGCGTGTTCGCCCCTGATTTCATTAAAGGCCAGTTTTCCACCCGCAGCTACTGCTTCTTTGTCCTCCTGGTCCCATATCAGTTTCATGCCATAGTATCCTGCCACACCCATACGGTGGGTGTGTGTGTTCCTCTTCTGAAGTTCCGATTGCTTGGCACTCTTATTGGTAAACTCTGCAGTTGCCCTGACCCTTTTGAATTCTGCCCAGTCTGCCTTTGTAATTTGGGGGTATGCAGGGATTGGGTCCTTGCGTTCACTCAAGTACTTCTTGTACAACACGTGCTTCTAGTTTCTCCAAGCATCCCTGGCCTTCTTCAGTGCAGCGTGTTCCACCTGCATTCTCCACTGCTCTGAAACGTTGAAGTGTTCCATGATCTCCCGGACTATCCTGTGCAGTGTTTCTGTGTCAGCCTTCCGAAACCCCGGCAGATTAATGTTGAGCCTTGCCCTGCCAACAAATCCACACACACTCCTGAACCTCGTGCGTGCTTAATCTGGTTTAGTTGGAGCCCAAGACTTTAAATCGATGTCGGTTACTTCATACACACCTTTAGGCTGGTGTGTGGGCTTTCTTGGAGCATTCTTCCGTGTCCTGACCGGAAGGGTGATTGTGGCTGCTCTATCCCGTTCTAGATTACTTGTTCCCTAATCATCTGCTGGAGACCTAGGGTTGTCGGACTCAGATGAAGATACATCGCCTGAAGCATGAGTGTTGTCGCTGCTACTCGGCATCTACAGAGAACAAATGCAAAATTTAGAAAAGGGGGATAAGCATAACGCTAACAACTTGGTAGCAAGCTGTCTAGACATGTCATGTAATAATTTGGAAAATGTACGGCTAATTTGTTCATTTTGTGTGACTCGGGCGCCCACGATCTGTAAATCGACAATAACTAATTGGGACAAATATAGCTATTATGTACAAGTTAGGAAGGTAGATAATGAACATATATACGCTCTCCGTTATTGTATGGCCAATTTGGGAACATACATAACCAAATAGGAAGACGGATCGTGAGGAAATATGACTCACCTCGATGGAGAGCAGTAACTGATAGGTTTTTGTGCAAACCCGACAGGAGAGGCGAGGGGTACATGATCGATATGGTCGAGGGTGGCTGGCGAGCAAACGAAGACGGCGAGGCACGGGTGGCCGCGTGTTGGGAATGACAGCGAAGGTAGGGTTGACGCCGAAGAGCGGGCACACAGCCGGGTTGAGCACGCTGGCGCCGGATAGGGTTTTGGTGTGGATCTAGGGGAGGGGGGAGCTGGCGATGGAGTTTTGGTAGACTATGCGGACTGTTGAGTGAAACGGGGGCGGGCGGTGGGAGGGTGTTGGCGGCTTCGGTGAAAAAAGGGCGCCAGTCGCGGCGCGGAAAGGCCTATGCAAACGGAAGCCTCTACGAGCCCGTGTGCACAAACAGCATAATTTCGTTTGAAATGAAGAAGTGGTAATTTTGAAATGAAGACGTGAGTTCAACGTTTCGCCTCGAATTTTTTTCCACGGTACGCAATCACCATCATAACCTAGGTTTGATTTTCTGGCGCATTTCAGGTCTGGTTTGCTACATTTAAGCAATTTTTTGCATTTACCATGCATTTAGTGCATATAAATTAAAACCCTACTGCAACTACATGTGGGTGTTAGCAAAAAAGGTGTAAAAATCATTTTTGTGTCGATTTGCTAGTTTTTATTCATTGTTCGAGAAACGGGAAGAATTTTCAAACATTTTGGCCAAGGAGCGGCCATCGGCGTAGGGCTTGTTGGTAATATAATTACAGGAAATGCGGATGGACTTCGAAAATCGTGAAAATCGGTGTGCCACCGTGGCGCGATCTCAAGACCGAGTGGAATTTTTTTGGTAAAGTTAGGCACAAGTTACAATGGTCGCTCCTTGCAAACCGGAGCATCTCACAAGAAGGATCATAGTTCCCAATAGGAGACGTGGCAATTCGGACTCCGATCGTTGGTTATTTTATCGTTTCGCCTCAAAAAAAATTCCACGGTATGCAATCACCATTACACGCCAGTATTGATTTTTTTCGCACATTTCGGGTCTCGTTTGCTATATTTAAGACATTTTTGCATTTACCGTGCATTTTGTGCATATAAATCAAATCCCAACCGCAAATACATTTGGGTGTTGGCAAATAAGGTCTACAAAATCATTTGTGTGTCGCTTTGCATGTTTTCATTCATTGTCCAAGGAATTGGAAGATTTTTCAAACATTTCAGATGCGAGATGCGGCCACCGGCGTAGGTCTTGTTGTTATTTTAATTACAGGAAATGCAGATGGAGTCTGAAAATCACGAAAATCGGTGTGTCACCATGGCGTGCTCTCAAGACCCCGTGGAATTTTTTTGGTAACGTTTGGCACAAGTTTGGATGACCGCTCCTTGGAAACCGGAGCATCTCACAAGAATGATCATAGTTTCCAAAAGGAGACGTGGTAATTCGAACTCCAGTTGCTGGTAACTTCATCATTTCACCTCAAATTATTTTCCACGGTACGCAATCACTATTATACCCTAGGTTTGATTTTCTCGCGCATTTTGGGGCTCTTTTGCTATATTTAAGCAATTTTTTGCATTTACCGGGCATTTAGTGCATATAAATCAAATCCCAACTGCAACTGCATGTGGTGATGAAAGGGATGAGGATCGCCGTACGATCTGGGTGCATCTAACGATGCAGACGTACGATCCGTGGGGTTTGGGTTCTGGCCAATCAGAACGCACGACTTAGATCGTGCGCAGCAGGGGTCATCGGCCACGGTTTGATAGGCACACGCCTTTCGTGATTGAACCGTGTGCTATTGGAAAACATCTACATCAAGGAGCAGCATAATTTCATTTGAAATGAAGACGTGGCAATTTTGAAACGAAGACGTGAGTTCAACGTTTCGCCTACAACTTTTTTCCAGCGTACGCAATCACCATCATACCCCTAGGTTTGATTTTCTGGGGCATTTCAGGTCTCGTTTGCTACATTTAAGACATTTTTTTGCATTTACCATGCATTTAGTTTATATAAATCAAAACCATACTGCAACTACATGTGGGTGTTAGCTAAGAAGGTGTAAAAAATCATTTAGGTGTCTTTTTGCTAGTTTTAATTCATTGTCCGAGAAACGGGAACAATTTTCAAACATTTCGGCCACGAGATGCGGCCACCGGCGTAGGGCTTGTTGGTAATTTAATTACAGGAAATGCGGATGGACTTAGAAAATCACGAAAAACGGCGTGTCACCGTGGCGCGATCTCAATACCGAGTGGAATTTTTTTGGTAAAGTTTGGCACAAGTTACGATGATCGCTCCTTGCAAACTGGAACATCTCACAAGAAGGATCATAGTTCCCAATAGGAGACGTGGCAATTCAGACTCCAATCGTCGGTGACTTCATTGTTTTGCCTCGAATTTTTTCCATGGTACACAATCACCATTGCACCCAAGTATTGATTTTATGGCACATTTCGGGTCTCGTTTGCTATATTTAAGCCATTTTTGCATTTTATCATGCATTTTGTGCATATAAATCAAATCCCAACCGCAACTACATGTGGGCTACTTGCAAAGCAGGTCTAGAAAATCATTTGTGTGTCGCTTTGCGTATTTTCATTCATGTCCAAGGAATGGGAAGAATTTTGAAACATTTCGGAGGCGAGATGCGGCCACCGGCGTTGGTTTTGTTGGTATTTTAATTACAGGAAATGCAGACGGAGTCCAAAAATCACGAAAATCGGTGTGCCACCATGGCATGCTCTCAAGACCCCGTGGAATTTTTTTGGTAAAGTTTGGCACAAGTTTGGATGATCGCTCCTTGGAAACCGGAGCATCTCACAAGAAGGATCATAGTTTCCAAAAGGAGACATGGCAATTTGAAATCCAGTTGCTGACGGCTTCATCGTTTCGCCTCAAATTTTTTCCACAATACACAATCGCTATTATACCCTAGGTTTGATTTTCTGGTGCATTTCGTGGCTCCTTTGCTATATTCAAGCCATTTTTCGCATTTATCAGGCATTTAGTGCATATAAAACAAATCCCAACTGTAACTGCATGTGGTGATGAAAGGGATGCGGATTGCCGTTCGATCTGTGTGCATCCAACGGTGCACACGTACGATCCGTGGGGTTTGGGTTCTGGCCAATCAGAACGCATGACTCACATCACACGCAGCAGGGGTCATCGGCCACGGTTTGGTAGGCACACGGATTTCGTGAATGAACCGTGTGCTATTTGCAAACCAGATTGCATATGTTCTGTTCATACATACTGGAGTGACATCAATTGAGTGTGCTAGCTATAGGGTATACAATCATAAATAGTTCAAACTCTCATTGCCTGTGCTGACAACATATCAAGGTCAACATATTAATCATTCTTAGATCAACAGAAGGCCGGGCATAACTCACAATTCAGTACATGCGACAATTCTAATTGAATAAATTAAGTTGCAGAGTAGACATAATAAATAGTGTTACGTATTAATTGCCATGTACATGGGAGAACTGGGATCATTAGGTTGACCCCGAATGAACTTAGGATTTCTGATGATTTTAAGCCTTTCTTTATGTTTGGTGCGTGATCCCTTCGCTAGCATCTTAACAAATTCATCGTACTCGTCCTCATCAGCAACACCCTCGACGCCAAGTACCCTCCTCTTCCCACGCATCACTACATGGCAGTTCTTATGCAAGGGGTCTTCCACATAGAAAATCTAGGTTGCATCGCTGGCAAGAATGAATGGGTCCTTGTGATATGCCATCTTTGTCTTGTTAACACAGGTCTTCTTGTATTCATCAACCTTTACCTAACTAAGAGGGACCCATTTGCACCTGAATAATGGCACCTTAACTTTCACATAGTTAAGCTCCCAAATCTCTTCGATGGTTCCATAGTAAACCCTTTTATCAGCTTCATCTACAGTTATGCATTCTATTCGAATGGAGCTGTTCTGATATGAGGTCTTCTTATCACGTTCCTCAGTGTAGAACGTGTAGCCATTTATGTCATACGCTTGGTACCTCAATACCGTAGGTGATGGCTTTTGTGCCAACCACGTTGCAATGTCATCCATGGATCCACGTGACAAACAATCCTTTAGCCATCTAATGTAGTCCTTATTGTGCGCCTTCATCATGACATCTAATGGATGCACCATGGGTAAGAAGCTTCGTCGTATCTCCGCCAAGTGTTCTTCAGCATAAGCATTGAGAACTGGGCTGTTAAGCAGTACCGTCAAATGGGCTTTATCTGTCTCATCTCTGGGTGTAGCGTGTGTCACACCAGCAAGGACCAGCTTACCAGCCAGCCTTCCCTCATGGCGAGAGAGGGGCAAACCTATAGGTCTTTGTTTCATGTATTTGGTGCAAAACTCAACCACCTCATCCGCGGTATAACCTTGTAGGATGCTTGCCTCTGGATGACATCGGTTCAGACAATAGCGCTTCAATATTCCCATGAACCGCTCGAAGGGATACATGTTGCGAAGAAACACAGGACCACAGTACTTTATCTTGTCGACAAGGTGCACAGTGAGATGAACCATGACATCAAAGAATGACGGTGGGAAAAACATCTCTAGGTTGGACAATATTCTTGCAATATCCTCTTGCATATGATCCAGCTCCTCACGATTTACCACTTTCTGCCATAGTTGGTTGAAGAAATCATAGAGATCAATGAGTGTGTTTCTTATGTCTGTGTCCATCAAATTCCTGATGGCCACCGGGAGGATTTGTGTCAACATTACATGGCAATCATGTGACTTCATGTGTGCCAACTTCATTTTACCTGTGCTCACATCCACGAGACTTCTGATGTTTGCGGAGTAGGAAGAGGGTGTCTTAATTGACAACAAATAATTGTAGAACTCTTTTGCTTCTTTTGCAGTGAAATTGTAACTCTGGCAAATGTGGAGGAATTTGTCACCATCTTCAGCTTCATTCATGCGTTCTGTTTGATCACCAAGCATATCGAGTCGTGCTCCGTCACCATCCTTTGTTTAACCTTTAATCTTGACCAGTGTTGTAACACCCCAAAATTTTCTCTCTGGATTTTTAAATCTTTTTATTAAAAGAGAATACTTTGAATTATTTTGACCCAATTCTTCTTCTTCTCTTTTTCCTGTTCTGAAATTCATTTTTATTTTTATTGGGGTTTAAAATTTTAAATGGTTTTGTTTTGGAAGGTTTATTTACTTGGAAAATTATTTTTGGAGGATCACAAAAATATTTTCATTTAGAAAAGTTTTTGGAATAATTAAAATCATTCCATGGAAATGGCCTTTTCATTTCTTTCAAGCCCTTCTAAATTCTTCCCATAATTTTTCTGTCACTCCTAAATTATCCCTCAAGTCATTCTCACATTCTAGGACAGTACCCACCACCTCTCCCCTCCACAAAAATATTTTTCTCATATTTTATAAATTCCAAAGTTGGAATTTATATTATTCATAGTTTCTTGGAATTACAAAGGAACCATATCTTCTGTGATTCTTCTGCTTCCACAAAAATTATCCAAGCAACTAGGCAGTACCCATAACCCATTTCACCAAAAACATTGGGTTCCACAATTCAAAATTTTCAAATTTCATCCAGGTCAAATTTGGACCAGAAACAATCTCTCTGATACAAACCTATTTTTAATAGCTCCAAAAATTTTGAAACTTTGCCAAACCCTCTTATATGCATCAACACCTCACCACAAAAATTCCCTAAAAATCCTAAAATCCCTAGCACCCTCTGTTATTCCATCATGCAGGTGATGTGCACACTGTTCACTGTCGATCAAATTCAGTTAACTGAATTTGTGCAGAGGCGGAGGCGATCGACGCCGTGCTCCTCACTCAACCGTCTCTACTTCTCCTCCACGCCTCCTCTCCCCTTAAATGAGCATTCCCGGACCCGCTGGTCAGTGGCTCGCCGCTGACAAAACAGTGGCTGGCCGGTGTAGCGGCCACTGACCTTAGCCGCAGCAACCGAGCGGATCGGCTCGACCCCGCCCGCCATCTTCACTCCCCCTGCAGCTCTCCCTCACCTAATCCCCTCCTCCGCGTCATCGCCGCACCGTCCAAACCGTCCTGGGTCCGCTGGCAGTCGCCGGAGCCGGGCATCGCCGCCGCACCCGTACGGGCGTCTCGCCGCGGATAAGGCACCCGAGCTCGACTCCGTCCACGATAAGACTTCTGGAGAGCTCCATAAACCTCCCCGATCATGCACCGCACCTGCTCGCCGCCCATAACCTACCTCGCCGGCGGAATTAACTCCGGCGTCGTCCGCAAGCCTCGGCCATCCTCGGCCACCTATAAATAGGAGCTCCCGAACTCCGTTCACTCCTCGTACCACCCACATCACCTCCAAATCGACCTCCATTACACTTCCCCGACCTCGAGGGGGTCATCTTCCCCGTCTCCGATCACCGACCCGCCGCCACCTTCTCCGATCGGCCCGACGCCGTTAGGCCATCTCCACCCTCCAAACTCCACCAGTAGCCTCATATCACTCCCTCTCGTCAATCCCACGCTCCAATTTCACCACCCGAACTCTCTCCGGCGAGACCCGACCACACCCGAACCACCTTCCGCCGCCGTCGACCTCGTCGTCGTTCTGCTGCTCGCCGGCGACCACCACCGCCACCCACCGATGCGGACGGACTCACTGATCACGTTCCGATCATCACCACCCGCTGAAACCCCGGCGATCGTCGCCGGTGATCACTGCTGTCTCTCTGTGCACGCGAGCGAGCGCTTTCAAATTTGAACCACCCGTCAGCGTTTTATTCTTTTCCGTTTAAAACAGAAAGCGTATTCTATTGTTTACGCATTCTGAGTTGGAAGGCGTATTTCTTCCCGAAGCGTTTTCTTTATAAACGCACAGGGACCTGGCTGTTTTGCAGAAAGACCCCTGGGTTTAAAAGTTAAATAACTTTTAAACCACAACTCTGATTGAGTTGATTCTTTTTTTGAAATTCTTATTTTTCTCTCTAATTTTTTTAGTATTTATTTAAAAATATTTTGAAACAATTTTTGGTACTGTTGCCAAATTTTTAATTGGAGTTTGAATTTGAATTTTTCAGAAAAAGAAGAGGGAAACTTTGCCGGGAATTTTGAGGGTTCTTCTTCTGACTACTTTGGACAAGGCAAGCATTTTGAACCTGGGATATGGTGGATTGCATTGCATGGTTGCATTGATTGAGTTTGCATCATATGTGTGGAAATAATGCATGCATGCATGGTCATATCACTTTTTGCACTTGCTTGCACTTCACTCAAGTAACACTCCATCGTGAATAAAAGATTGTGGGAAACCAGGAGTGCAGCTCCTACTTTGGACGTGCCGGTGGGCACGGGTCACGTTTGACACGGTGGTGTCACGGTGACATATGTGGAGTATACCGGTCATAATAACAACACCTCCTGAGTCGACCTAGATCGAGTCTTGTTCCGTCACACCTAGCTAAACACCGTGCTGACACGGGTCTTCCCGCGGGGGAAGTACGGTTTAGTAAGTTGCTAACCCCTGTCTGTGTACACACCACATAGAGGGCCATGATGAGGGTTTCCACGGCCATGGACTAATGCCCGTCATCAGGTCAGGGGGCATGGGTGTATCCGGCTGGGCCGAGAGGGGGGCACCCCTTGTAATCCGCGCGTATGAATAGTGATCCCATGCTATTCGAGATTGTAGTCTCCCCGACTTAGAGTTTTTCTTGAACGGTGCTTTGGGTGATTCCTGGCATCCGGAAAGTTAATCTGGTGTGTGCTGGTCAGGTGTGTTTTCAACCCAAAGACTGTAGTGGGAATTAGTCAGTGCCACGGTGTTGACAAAAGAAATCTCATACACGTGGGTAAAGAGTACACCCTCTGCAGAGTTATAACTATTCGAATAGCCGTGTTCGCGGTCAAGGACGTTAGCTGGGAAGGGTCATGTGTCGGTCCCGGTGTCGGTCTTCGGAGGAAATAATTAATTTGAGCATCAATTATTTTACAGAATATTATTATTTCATCACTAACGCTGTCATGGATATATTTGTTATCATGAATATTATGATTGTCATGAATATTATTGTTATTATTATGGACTAACCGTTTCTCTTATTTTTATTTTCTGAGTGTCTCATGGGCTGGCTAGACTACCCGGGCACTCATTTATTTTCAAGACCTCTCGTGGCGTCGCTTGAGTTCTCGGGCGGTCTGTCTCGCCCGATTCTCTTTTAGACACCCGTTTGGCATTTCTTTTCAAGACCTCTCGTGGCGTCGCTTGAGTTCTCGAGCGGTCTGTCTCGCTCGATTCTCTTTTAGACACCCGTTTGGCATTTCTTTTGGATTCTTGGGCGGTTCAATCTCGCCCGATTGTCCACTTTTAACTTTCTTGGTTTGTCACTAACAATTTAATTTTTCTGCACATGCTAATATTTATCATGCCATGTTTTAAATTTCAGTCAGCATGAGCATATCATTTAATCCATCATGGGCATATGGATTCGGTATATCTTTCGTTCATAATGTTTGTGAGTACATTCAAACGTACTCACTGGCTTGTCCCTGGCTATTTCATTGGCCAGACCTGGAGGAGGACGAGCTTGTGGAAGGAGAATTCGCTAGCGAGCCCGACGCATAGAGGTGTCCCAGTCAGTCAACCTATGATCTTGGAGTCGACCACATGTATCATCCGCTGTGTTTCCGCTACACCAATAAAATAGCCAAGCCTCACACTGACGCTTGACTTTATTTTATTGTATCAGTGTTGTCTACCACCACACCACTGTATTATTCCACCACCGTAGTATATTGGCAAGTTTGTAATAATTGTTGAGCCCTCTGACTCAACTCTGTGTAATATTATATTTGTATTGGTTATCTATATCAAGGAAGTCTACCAGTTGTTCTTGGGGCTGGTATGACTTGAGGCTCTTCTGTGATTTATCCCAGAAATGGGCCTGACAAACCTTGGTATCAGAGCCAGGCTGACTGTAGGAAACCCTAGGCACGAACGCTAGTAATAGAGTCAGTACTAACATTTTTAGCATGCATCTCATGCATTTATAATTAAATCTTGCATAATTAAACCATGCTCGTATAATTAAATCTGGCATGTATAATTAAACCCTGCATGTATAATATAACTTGTTGTATTTATGTTCTAGGGAGGGAATTTATTTTTCAGTCGCTCAAAAATTTATTTTTTGCCGTTATGATTTCTTTTCTCATCGGTGTTACACAAATACCCCAGAAAGAAAATGCATCGTCCCTGGACACGTTCCATGCCCAGTCCGCCAGAGGACAATTTTGGACAGATGGGAAATAATTTTACACAAGGACAGACAAGCCAGCAGAGCAACGACTCAGCGTTTTCACAAGTATGCCATTTGTACGAGCAAAGTCAGCAATAGCACCAAGAGATGATGTAGCATTTAATCAATATGGGAAATCACCAAGGACAAAATCAACACAGATCAAAATTATCTGAGCTCCAGAGGACCAATCCTACTGTATTCTCTCACACCGATAAACCTCTGGAGGCAGATGATTGGCTGCGTGATATGGAAAGAAAATTGAACATCGCTCAGTGTATGGACCAGGAAAAAGTGCTATATGCTCCGCACTATTTTTCTGGAACAGCAGCATCCTGGTGGGAAAATATATGTCACACTCATGGAGCAGATATGACATGGGAGCAGTTCAAGGAAAATTTTCGGGGAGCACATATCCCCAACAGTATTATGAAATTGAAGAAAATGGAATTTGAGGATCTCAGGCAGCGAGGCACCACAGTAACACAGTACCTGTATCAGTTTACTCAACTGGCCCGGTACGCAAAGATGAGTACATGACAGAAAACAAAAAGACGGAGAAATTTCTAGATGGACTCGTTCCATCTCTCAAGTGCCAACTGGTGGTCCACACCTTTCCAGATTTCAAGACACTGGTGGACAAGGCGATTATACTAGAGAACGAACACCGCAACATAAATGAAATTCGCAAACGCCGTATGACCCAGTCAGTACAAGTTCACAACAACAGGCCCCGAAATGAATTTCAGAGGCCTGTGGCACCACGACCACCAATTCCAACACCACGACTGCAGCAGAGTCGCAGCACCTACAACAACAGGACCAAGGACACAACGTTCCGTCCTGGCGTTACTTGTTATGCCTGTGGAGAAGAAGGGCATTTTGCCAGGCAATGCCCAAAACAGGGGAACAATAATGTTCCGAAGCCCAACAACAATGGCCGCAATGTTAATGCAGCCCCACGACACAGCAACCCAAACAACCAAAGGAAGGGACAGGTGAATCACGTGACCTTTGAGGAAGCACAAAACGCACCGGACATCGTGTTTGGTACGTTCCCTGTCAAAACAATTAATGCTACAGTTTTGTTTGATTCTGGAGCTTCCCATTCATGCATCTCTAAAAGATTTGCTTCGGAGAATCAGTTTTCTTTTTTGCCTTTGCAAAATTCAATGGTTATTCAGTCCCCGGGATCGAAGAAAAGCACTCAATGGTACTACAAGGATGTGAACATTGAAATCAAGGGAATGAAGTTTCTAGCCAATCTTATTGTTCTGGAAGCAGTCGATCTAGATGTTATTTTGGGAATGGACTGTTTGACCACGAATAAAGGTTTTATAGACTGCTACAACCGTACAGTGACTCTCACAAATTTTCAAGGGAAGACAATAAAATTTGGCACAAGGAAGATTTCTACTTCACAGGGAAAATTAAATCAAGTGGATATGACAGAATTGAGCAAGGTTCCTGTGGTGTGCGAATACCCTGATGTATTTCCAGAGGAGCTACCAGGCATGCCACCAGATCGTGAAATTGAATTTGTTATTGAGCTAGCGCCTGGAACGGCACCCATATATAAGAAGCCTTATCGTATGGCTCCGACAGAATTGGCTGAGCTAAAGAAACAAATTAAGGAATTAATGGAAAAAGGTTATGTTCGACCTAGCTCATCACCATGGGGATCGCCGGTTTTATTTGCTAAGAAAAAGGATGGTACCCTGAGGTTATGTATTGATTACAGGGCACTCAATATGGCTACCATCAAAAATAAATATCCACTACCAAGAATCAATGACCTGTTCGAGCAACTGGCAGAAGCCAAGGTATTCTCAAAAATAGACTTGAGGTCAGGCTACCATCAATTAAGAATCCGACCGTCAGACATACCCAAAACTGCCTTTACCACCAGATACGGATTATACGAGTTCACAGTGATGCCCTTCGGATTAACCAATGCTCCTGCTTATTTTGTGCATCTCATGAACAAAGTTTTCATGGAATATTTGGACAAGTTCGTGGTTGTGTTCATCGATGATATACTTATTTATTCCAAGACGCTAGAAGAACATGAGCAACATCTTCGGATAGTCCTGGAAGAATTAACGAAAAATCAACTGTATGCCAAATTCAACAAATGTGAATTTTGGTTACTAGAAGTTGGTTTTCTGGGACACGTTCTGACACAGGATGGGATAGCAGTGGACCCAAGCAAAGTGAAAGATGTCTTAGGGTGGAAGCAACCCACCAACGTGACTGAGATCAGAAGTTTTCTTGGTTTGGCTGGCTACTACCGGCGGTTTATTGAAGGATTTTCCACCATAGCCAAACCCATGACTCAGCTACTCAAGAAAGATAAGAAGTTTGAATGGACCAAAGCTTGCGAGAAAAGTTTTCAAGAATTAAAGAAAAGGTTGACCACGACACCTGTTCTGATCGTGCCAGATGTGCACAAAAAATTTGAAATATATTGTGACGCTTCCAGGAAGGGACTTGGATGTGTATTAATGCAAGAAGGAAGGGTCGTAGCATATGCCTCAAGACAGCCACGACGACACGAAGAAAATTACCCTACCCATGATTTGGAGTTAGCAGCTGTGATACACGCACTCAAGGAATGGCGACATTACCTTCTTGGTAACCGATGCGAGATATACACGGACCATAAAAGTCTTAAGTATATCTTCACCCAGCCAGAATTAAACTTCAGACAGCGTCGATGGCTTGAGTTAATTAAGGATTATGATGTGGGAATTCATTACCACCCGGGTAAGGCAAATGTTGTGGCAGATGCTCTGAGTAGAAATCCATGCGCCGACAATGACAGTGTGCAATTCTCACGGCATGAATTCAACCAGGAATTTGCCAAGCTTAATATGATTCTAGTCATGGAAGGAACCATTGCCCGTTTAGAAATAAAATCAACATTGGAGGATCAGATCAAAGAAGCTCAAAAAGTACACCCCAGCATCGAAGGAATTAAAAGGAAGAAGCGCACACAACTCCGTACTCCATTCACCCAGGAGGAACCAAGATGTACAAGGATCTACTGGGAAAATTTTGGTGGCACGGGATGAAAAGGGATATCGCCATATATGTCGCACGGTGTGACTCCTGTCAGCGTATAAAGGCAGAACATCAGAGGCCAGCAGGATTCTTGCAGCCACTCAAAGTGCCTGAATGGAAATAGGATGTGATAGGAATGGATTTTATTGTTGGATTACCGAGGTCACGACATGGAAATGATGCTATCTGGGTTATCACAGATTTATTAACCAAGGTGGCACATTTTATTCCGGTAAAAACCACATACTCAACACAGAGGCTTGCTAGGTTATACCTCTCCCGAATTGTTTGCTTACACGGAGTACCCAAGACCATAGTCTCTGACAGAGGCACTCAATTTGTCTCTAGGTTCTGGGATCACCTGCAGCAGGCCTTAGGGACTCAGCTGGTTTTCAGCACAGCATATCACCCACAGACCGGTGGACAGACCGAACGGGTAAATCAAATATTGGAGGACATGCTAAGAGCATGTGTGCTTACTTATGGGGTTAGCTGGGAAGATAGTTTGCCATATGCGGAATTTTCATACAACAACAGTTATCAAGCCAGTTTAAAAATGTCACCTTTCGAAGCCCTGTACGGACGAAGATGCCGTACCCCACTCAATTGGTCTGAGACCGGAGATAGCCGGATCTTCGGCCCGGAAATTCTCAAAGAGGCAGAAACAAAAGTGAAACTTATTCAAGACAGACTGAGAGCAGCTCAGAGCCGTCAGAAGAGTTACTACGACCAAAAACACCGCCAGATCAGTTTTGAGCCCGATGAATACGTGTATCTCAAAGTATCCCCAATGAGGGGACTACAGAGATTTAAAGTTAAAGGAAAATTGGCACCGAGGTTTATTGGACCGTTCAGGATAATGGCAAGGATAGGCAAGGTTGCCTACCAGCTGGACTTACCCGCAGAATTATCGGATGTTCATGATGTGTTTCACGTTTCACAGCTAAGGAGATGTGTCAGTAACCCAGAAAAGCAAGTCCAACATCAAGACCTGGATATCCAACCAGATCTTACATATAGGGAGCGTCCTATAAAGATTTTGGAGGAGTCTGAACGGAGGACCCGACAGAGCGTGATAAAATTTTACAAAGTTCAGTGGAGTAATCACACCGAGGAAGAAGCAACATGGGAAAGAGAAGATCATCTGAGGACTGAATATCCGTACCTATTTGAGGGACAGCCGAAATCTCGGGGATGAGATTTTTCTTAAGGGGGGTAGGTGTTGTAACACCCCAAAATTTTCTCTCTGGATTTTTAAATCTTTTTATTAAAAGAAAATACTTTGAATTATTTTGAAACAATTCTTCTTTTATTTTTCCTGTTCTGAAATTCATTTTTATTTTTATTGGGGTTTAAAATTTTAAATGGTTCTGTTTTGGAAGGTTTAATTACTTGGAAAATTATTTTTGGAGGATCACAAAAATATTTTCATTTAGAAAAGTTTTTGGAATAATTAAAATTATTCCATGGAAATGGCCTTTTCATTTCTTTCAAGCCCTTCTAAATTCTTCCCATAATTTTTCTGTCACTCCTAAATTATCCCTCAAGTCATTCTCACATTCTAGGACAGTACCCACCACCTCTCCTCTCAACAAAAATATTTTTCTCATATTTTATAAATTCCAAAGTTGGAATTTATATTATTCATAGTTTCTTGGAATTACAAAGGAACCATATCTTCTGTGATTCTTCTGCTTCCACAAAAATTATCCTAGCAACTAGGCAGTACCCATAACCCATTTCACCAAAATTTTGGGTTCCACAATTCAAAAATTTCAAATTTCATCCAGTTCAAATTTGGACCAGAAACAATCTCTCTGATACAAACCTATTTTTAATAGCTCCAAAAATTCTAAAACTTTGCCAAACCCGCTTAAATGCATCAACACCTCACCACAAAAATTCCCTAAAAATCCTAAAATCCCTAGCACCCTCTGGCATTTCATCATGCAAGTGATGTGCACACTGTTCACTGTCGATCAAATTTAGTTAACTGAATTTGTGCAGAGGCGGAGGCGATCGACGCCGTGCTCCTCACTCCACCATCTCTACTTCTCCTCCACGCCTCCTCTCCCCTTAAATGAGCCTTCCCGGACCCGCTGGTCAGTGGCTCGCCGCCGACAGCACAGTGGCTGGCCGGTGCAGTGGCCACTGACCTTAGCCGCAGCAGCCGAGCGGATCGGCTCGACCCCGCCCGCCATCTTCACTCCCCCTGCAGCTCTCCCTCACCTAATCCCCTCCACGCGGCATCTCCTCTGCGTCATCGCCACACCGTCCAAACCGTCTTGGGCCCGCTGGCAGTCGCCGGAGCCGGGCATCGCCGTCGCACCCGTACGGGCGTCCCGCCGTGGATAAGGCACCCGAGCTCGACTCCGTCCACGATAAGACTTTTGGAGAGCAACATAAACCTCCCCGGTCATGCACCGCACCTGCCCGCCGCCCATAACCTACCTCGCCGGCGGAATTAACTCCGGCGTCGTCCGCAAGCCTCGGCCATCCTCGGCCGCCTATAAATAGGAGCTCCCGAACTCCGTTCACTCCTCGTACCACCCACATCACCTCCAAATTGACCTCCATTACACTTCCCCGACCTCGAGGGGGTCATCTTCCCCGTCTCCGATCACCGACCTGCCGCCACCTTCTCCGATCGGCCCGACGCCGTTAGGCCATCTCCACCCTCCAAACTCCACCAGTAGCCTCATATCACTCCCTCTCGTCGATCCCCCGCTCCAATTTCACCACCCGAACTCTATCCGGCGAGACCCGACCACACCCGAACCACCGTCCGCCGCCGTCGACCTCGCCGTCGTTCTGCTGCTCGCCGGCGACCACCACCGCCACCCACCGATGCGGACGGACTCACTGATCACGTTCCGATCATCACCGCCCGCTGAAACCCCGGCGATTGTCGCCGGTGATAACCGCCGTCTCTCTGTGCACGCGCGCGAGCGCTTTCAAATTTGAACCTGACGGGTGGACCCCACCCGTCAGCGTTTTATTCTTTTCCGTCTAAAACAAAAAGCGTATTCTGTTGTTTGTGCGTTCTGAGTTGGGAGGCGTATTTCTTCCCAAAGCGTTTTCTTTATAAACGCACAGGGACCTGGCTGTTTTGCAGAAAGACCCATGGGTTTCAAAGTTTAATAACTTTTAAACCACAACTCTGATTGAGTTGATTCTTTTTTTGAAATTCTTATTTTTCTCTCTAGTTTTTTTAGTATTTATTTAAAAATATTTTGAAACAAGTTTTGGTACTGTTGCCAAATTTTTAATTGGAGTTTGAATTTGAATTTTTCAGAAAAAGAAGAGGGAAACTTTGCCGGGAATTTTGAGGGTTCTTCTTCTGACTACTTTGGACAAGGCAAGCATTTTGAACCTGGGATATGGTGGATTGCATTGCATGGTTGCATTGATTTGAGTTTGCATCATATGTGTGGAAATAATGCATGCATGCATGGTCATATCACTTTTTGCACTTGCTTGCACTTCACTCAAGTAACACTCCATCGTGAATAAAAGATTGTGGGAAACCAGGAGTGCAGCTCCTGCTTTGGACGTGCCGGTGGGCACGGGTCACGTTTGACACGGTGGTGTCACGGTGACATATGTGCAGTATAACGGTCATAATAACAACACCTCCTGAGTTGACCTAGATCGAGTCTTGTTCCGTCACACCTAGCTAAACACCGTGCTGCCACGGGGGAAGTACGGTTTAGTAAGTTGCTAACCCCTATCTGTGTACACACCACATAGAGGGCCATGATGAGGGTTTCCACGGCCATGGACTAATGCCCGTCATCAGGTCAGGGGGCATGGGTGTATCCGGCTGGGCCGAGAGGGGGGCACCCCTTGTAATCCGCGCGTATGAATAGTGATCCCATGCTATTCGAGATTGTAGTCTCCCGACTTAGAGTTTTTCTTGAACGGTGCTTTGGGTGATTCCTGGCATCCGGAAAGTTAATCTGGTGTGTGCTGGTCAGGTGTGTTTTCAACCCAAAGACCGTAGTGGGAATTAGTCAGTGCCACGGTGTTGACTAAAGAAATCTCATACACCTGGGTAAAGAGTAAAACCCTCTGCAGAGTTATAACTCTTCGAATAGCCGTGCCCGCGGTCAAGGACGTTAGCTAGGAAGGGTCAAGTGTCGGTCCCGGTGTCGGTCTCCAGAGGAAATAATTAATTTGAGCATCCATTATTTTACAGAATATTATTATTTCATCACTAACGCTGTCATGGATATATTTGTTATCATGAATATTATGATTGTCATGAATATTATTGTTATTATTATGGACTAACCGTTTCTCTTATTTTTATTTTCTGAGTGTCTCATGGGCTGGCTAGACTACCCGGGCACTCATTTATTTTCAAGACCTCTCGTGGCGTCGCTTGAGTTCTCGGGCGGTCTGTCTCGCCCGATTCTCTTTTAGACACCCGTTTGGCATTTCTTTTCAAGACCTCTCGTGGCGTCGCTTGAGTTCTCGGGCGGTCTGTCTCGCCCGATTCTCTTTTAGACACCCGTTTGGCATTTCTTTTCAAGACCTCTCGTGGCGTCGCTTGAGTTCTCGGGCGGTCTGTCTCGCCCGATTCTCTTTTAGACACCCGTTTGGCATTTCTTTTGGATTCTCGGGCGGTTCAATCTTGCCCGATTGTCCACTTTTAACTTTCTTGGTTTGTCACTAACAATTTAATTTTTCTGCACATGCTAATATTTATCATGCCATGTTTTAAATTTCAGTCAGCATGAGCATATCATTTAATCCATCATGGGCATATGCATTCAGTATATCTTTCGTTCATAATGTTTGCGAGTACATTCAAACGTACTCACTGGCTTGTCCCTGGCTATTTCATTGGCCAGACCTGGAGGAGGACGAGCTTGTGGAAGGAGAATTCGCTAGCGAGCCCGACGCTTAGAGGTGTCCCAGTCAGTCAACCTGTGATCTTGGAGTCGACCACATGTATCATCCGTTGTGTTTCCGCTACACCAATAAAATAGCCAAGCCTCACACTGACGCTTGACTTTATTTTATTGTATCAGTGTTGTCTACCACCACACCACTGTATTATTCCACCACCGTAGTATATTGGCAAGTTTGTAATAATTGTTGAGCCCTCTGACTCAACTCTGTGTAATATTATATTTGTACCGGTTATCTATATCAAGGAAGTCTACCAGTTGTTCTTGGGGCTGGTATGACTTGAGGCTCTTCTGTGATTTATCCCAGAAATGGGCCTGACAAGAGTACCAAGGATGCTTTCACATACGTTCTTCTCTACGTGCATGACATCGATGCAGTTACGTACACATAGAATCTCCCGGTAAGGTAATTGCCGGAACACTGATTTCTTCTTAAACACTGGCGTCCTGGGTGTTTTTTTCGACGACGAACCGGGTCCCTTGCCAAGCACAACTTCAATTTCTTTAGCCATTCTGTGGACCTCCTTCCTAGAATAAGGTCTTGGGCCCAAACCTACCTCTGCCGTACCATCAAATTCAGCTTTTATCTTTCGGTATGGGTGCTCTCTCCGTAAAAATCTATGATGACGCAAATACACGGTTTTGTGCGAGTTGTGAAGAAATCTACTCGCTGTCGTATCCATGCATGTGACACATCCTACATCTCCCCTTGTTTTCTGCCCCCAACATGTTGCCTAATGCCGACATATCTTGAATGGTGTGCAACAGCAACGCATGTAGATCGAAAATCTCCTTTTTGTAAGCATCATAACATTTTACAGCAGGCTCTTGTACCCACAATGTCAGTAGTTCTTCTACCAGTAGCTCAAATAAATGTCGATGTCATTTCCAGGTTGCTTCGGGCCTTGGATAATCATTGACATAATGATGTATTTTTTCTTCATACACAACCAAGGAGCAAGGTTATATATGCACAGAAGCACCGGCCGTGTGCTGTGTTTGGTGCTCATATCGCCAAATGGATTCATCTCGTCAGTACACTCCCCGAACCATATACTTCTAGGATCCATGGCAAAGTCTTTATGCTTTTCTGCAATTGACTCCCACTAAGCCCCATCTTTCGGGTGCCTCAAATATTCATCCGCAATTCGCTCATCATGATGCCACCGCAACCTCTTTGCCTCTCTATTTGCAAACAAACGCTTCAACCTTGGAATTAAAGGCAAGTACCAAACAACCTTGAACGGGATTCCTGTCTTGATCTTGTCATCCAATTTGTCCCTATCCTTTGCTTTCCTGCGCTTGTATCGTGGATGCTTGCATATGCGACATGCACGTAAATCTTTGTACTCACCACGGTACAACATACAATCATGCACACAAGCGTGTATCTTCTAGACTTCAAGTTCCAATAGGCAAATAACTTTCTTCGCTTCGTTCATGCTTTTGGGGAGCACATTATCTTCTGGAAGAATGTCTTTGAAAAGACCTAACAACTCTGTGAAGCCCTTGTTTGATAGACCGTTTTCTGCTTTAAATCTGAGAAGCGCCAGTGTGGAACTCAACTTGGAATATTTCTTTTTGCAACCTGGATACAAATCTGTCTTTGAGTCCGCATCAATGGTTGGCATATCCTTGTACCCAACCATTTGTTTATCTGGACCCTGGAAATCCACAATCATAGTAGCAAAATCTAGCATACCATCAAGGTCATCGTCTTCATCGCCGTCTTGGTTTTCCAGTGGGGTTTTTCGATTGTCTCTGTTCCGTTGGTAGCTTGACGTCTGAGCCCCGAGGTTAGATTCAACATCCATGTGACTCTGATCGGGGTTTGGCATCTCGCCGCCCTGGTTACCTTCATCCATGACCGGCTCTTCACCGTGTCTAGTCCAACGTGTATATCCATCCATGAATCCCCGCTTGAATAAGTGGTACTCGACGTCTGTAACTTTATGTGACTCTGTATTGTCACAATCCTTGCATGAACACAAGATGTAATCCTCGTTACGGACTCTCTTGTTTGTCCTTTCAGCCAAAGTGATGAACTCTGTCATGCCACTCGCAAACTTTGAGCTTCTCCGATCCTTCATCCATTCAGATCGTTCCATCTGCACCACACGAGGGGTAATTCAAAAAAGCATTAATAAATGGATTAATTGATGACCAAAGATGCATGCATAAATCACAAGATTTTATTTTCATAATTTACGGAGGGTGTTCCATATTGTTTTATCTAGCCGTGCGATGACACAAATTAATGACCAGTCAATTTACACGCAGAGTACAGTATACTACCCTTATGAATTGAATACCTTAATTAAGCCACTCAACGAAAAGAATACCTTAATTAATTAGCCGCACGGCGACCTCCACCCAGCGGACAAAGAAGCGCGATGCCGCGGCACGCCGAGACAGCAAGGTCGATGAGCAAAGCTTAGTGGGGCATCCGCCTGAAGTTCGAGCTCCACTATCCCGCCTTCGACCGCGAGGGATGTGCTCCAATCACGCCGCCGCCGACCTCGAGGATTGAGATCTCCTCCTATCTCCCGTCGCTGACCAAGGATTGACCTCCTATCATGCCGCCACCACCGACCGACCGAGGATTGACCTCCTATCCGGTAGCCGCTGCCTCGGCCGCCGCCCCCATGTCTATGCAAAGCGGCTGTTTTTATTTTTTGACGGGTATCCGCAGAGCGGCTGTTTACAATATTAACTCCATTATTGCATCCCCATATGTACCGGGTAGTACATCACATACGGTTATGTCACGGGAACCATGTGTCACGCACATTGTCTTCTCACACGGTTTCGTGTGGAAATCGTGTGTGAAGTTGTAATATCGAACACAAACGATATGTACAAACCGTGTGCCGTTTACAACAGAGTGCGATATGTAGTTCCCGACCGTTACCAGATCCCCACAATTTCCCCATTTCCCCCAAATCCCTAGATAGACCCCAAATTCCCTCGCGTGGCGCTGACATTGGGGGAATGCGGACGAGTGGTGCTGATGGTTTCGGTGTGGCTGCTCCGGCTCGTATCGTCGCTCTCGGCAGCGCGATGGGCGGCGCCACCACGACGGCGGTCACCGCCGAGCGCTTGCCTAAGGTCATCAGAAGGCCGGTGTACTACGAATCCGAATTGTCTTGTCAGATTCCAATCAATCCCGATCTTTTTTAGCATGTCCAAATTAAAGTAGCTCCCTGCTCAATCCATCCTCAATGACCCCCGCTCCCCCACCCAGGAAAGCGATCAACCGTCGGATCCAGAGTATGACTCCAGACTCCCGCAACATGAGTTCGACTCAGAGTTTTGTGCTACCAAGAAGTACCAAAAGCTGAGTTGTGCACACGGACACACTCTCGCTCGACGTGTATGCATGGAGGGATTTGACATTGGCAGACGGTTTCTCAGTTGCCCCTTAGAGGCTAGTGCTAAGTTCATCATTTAAGTTGAGTTAATGCCCCCGCCCATCCTGAATATTTAACATTGGCAGGGATATGAGGCTTGTGCCTTTGTTAACTGGTTGGATGATGAATGGCATGGCAGGGCTCGGAGTGTTATCACCAAGCTCGTAGAAGATAACGTAAAGTTGAAGAAGAAACTGACTGATCTGGAGTGTACAATCACTACGATGAAGCAAGAAAGACTCAATCACAGGTAATAGATGAAAGCAAGAGACAAGAAGGAACTAGCATGTGTAGTTGTAGTTGTCGCATTAGCCATCTTCTATGCGCTGTTTGTAATGATGATTAGGGGTTTTGTTTGATTATTACTGGCAACATCAATAAGCAGAGCTCATCTATTGCCTGACAAATGTCCTATGAAAACAGCTTGTTTCACATTTGGATGCTCCAACCTGTGTGTGTAATTATCACAATGAGAACTGCGCAACCGCGGGAATTTGGAGCGACAGGGTACTAATAATTGCGGTTGATTATATCAGGATTCTAACCGCCTGCCAAGGCGCCAATAAAAACCGTCAATCCCCCGCTTCAATTGCCATTCCTGTTTTCTTCATACCCCGCTTTAGTCTCCACCGTCTTCATCGTCCCGGCCGGCCGCGCTACACACTTACACACACTCTGCAATCTCGCTTTGTGTACGTACCGCAGCCATGTCGAGCGACAGCTAGGACGACAGTTCTGCCAGCAGTCTTCCGCCCGATGATAGGTCAACCTCGGAATCATCCCGCTCGTCTTCCATGAGTCCGGCGTCGAGCCCTCACCTCGATTTTATCCAGATCATGGAAGGGACGCTGCTGCCCGAGTCGTCGGATGACGACTAGACAGACGAGGACCCGTCGGAGGACGATGAAGAAGACGACGATGATGATGATGAGGAGGAATGTTCGAACGAGGAGGATGATGACGAGGACATCAACGACGAAGAGGACAGCGGCGGCGATGAAAAGCCAACGGTCAGCGGCAAGAAGCATCCTCGCCAAGACGATGTCGCGGAGCCATCCAACAACAACAAGAAGAAGAAGGACTAAATTAAGCAGACTGTATATCTCTGTTGTCGTTCGCTCATATTAATCTGTGTCCCCTGTCAATCTCATCGCAGACAGTTAGCAATACGTATTCGACAGAGATCTTTTACATTATCGCCCACAGTTGGTTTCTTGAATTGTGTGTCCTGTCGAGCACACAATTCACAACAAACAATCATATGCGCTGTCTATAATTATTGCACACAATTCTGATTACCGACCTGTTTGCCGGATATCACACACATCTTGTTACGCCGAATCATTTCTATTCTTCTGGATCATCGCAAACAGTTCATCCGAGTGAACCGCATGCCGCGTATCGCACACACCTCGAACTGGCTGCCCGTTTCTGTTGTGTTGGGTAATCACATACAGTTCATCCGAGTGAACTGTATGCCGTGTATCGCACATACCTCGAACTGGCTGCCCGTTTCTGTTGTTCTGGCTCATCGCAAACAGTTCATATGGATCAACTGTATGCCATGTATCGCACATGCGTCTCTAATCTGAATCATTTTTTATGTCTCCTGCATCGCAAACAGTTCGTCTTATTGGGGACAGTTTTTTTACAACACCGTTTGCGATTCATGCATCGCACACAGTTTGGTCGCGGGGTTTCTGATTCGTGTGTCGCGTTAGCGGTCGACTGCAGTAGTGAGTGGCGGGAGGAGCAATTGGAGTACTAATAAAATCATTATTATTAGTATTTGAAAAGTCACACAACTTGGTGTTTTCTTGAGACATAGTGACAAAGCAAGCAAACAAGCAAACATAAATATTTTTGTGTCTTTTGATTTTTAGAGAAGTGGGGGAGATGAAAAAGAGAGGCAAATCAGAAGGCAAATAAAAAGTAGAGCAAGTAGATGATAGTTTGAGGGAAGGTACTTGATAGGTTTTGATGATGTCTCTCCAGCAACGGTGCTAGAAATTCTTTCTACTACTTGTGAGCTGCGTTGGGATTTTCCCCGAAGAGGAAGGGTGAAGCGGTATAATAGAGATAAGTCTTTCCCTTAGTGAGAACCAAGGTTTATTGAACCAATAGGAGAATCACGCAAAGCCTCGTGAACAGCACCTGCACACACAAAAGCAAATAGTTGCACCCAACGCGGGCAAGAGGGTTGTCAATCCCCCTGAACTCGTTACTTGCAAGGATAAAATCTTGTATTGGCAAAAGTATAAATTTCAAAACAAAACAAAAGTAAATAAAGTGCAGCAAAGGATTTTTAGGTTTTTTAATATGTTTAAAGTAGACCCGGGGGCCATAGTTTTGACTAGAGGCTTCTCTCTCGAACGCATAGCATATGGTGGGTAAACAAATTACTGTTGGGCAGTTGATAGAAAAGCACGTAGTTATGATGTTATTCATGGCAATGATCATGTATATAGGCATCACGTCCGTGACAAGTAGACCGACTCCTGCCTGATGTACTACTATTACTCCACCAATCGACCACTATCCAGCATGCATCTATGGTATTAAGTTCATGACAAACAGAGTAACGCTTTAAGCAAGATGACATGATGTAGACAAAGTAAACTCAATCAATATGAATAAACCCCATCATTTTATCCTTAATGGCAACAATACAAATATGTGTCTTGTCCCCTACTATGTCACTGGGATATAGAGCACCGCAAGATTGAACCCATTACAAAGCACCTCTCCCGCTGAAGATAAATCAATCTAGTTGGCCAAACCAAACGGATAGATCGGAGAGAAAACGAAGCTATAACAATCATGCATAATAAATTTCAGAAAAGACTCAATTACTTTCAATGAATAGACTGATCATAAACCCCACAATTCATCGGATCCCAACAAACACACCGCAAAAGAAGATTACATCGGGTAGAACTCCAGAGAGATCGAGGAGAACATTGTATTGAAGATCAAAGAGAGAGAGAAGAAGCCATCTAGCTACTAGCTATGGACCCGTAGGTCTGTGGTGAACTACTCACACATCATCAGAAGGGTAGCAAGGTTGATGTAGAAGCCCTCCGTGATCGATTCCCCCTCCGGCGGATTACCGGAAAAGGCCTCCAGATGGGATCATGGAAGAATAGAGGCTTGCAGCGGTGGAAAAGTTATATCGTCTGGCTTTTTGTTGGTTTGGGAATATATGTGAATTTATAGGCTTGGAATTAGGTCAAACGGGGTTGCATGGGGCCCACAAGCTCAGGGGGTGCGCCCCTCGAGCTTGTGGCTCTCTCGTGTCTCGTCTGGTCTCTTCCCGAAGCTTCTAGGGTCCCTTCTGGTCCAGAAAAAATTAATCTAAAGATTTTTTTTCCGTTTGGACTTTATTTGATATTGATTTTCTGAAAATCCAAAAACAAGCAAAAAACAGGAACTGGCACTGGGTTAATAGGTTAGTCCCAAAAAATGATATAAAATAGCATTAAAATGCATATAAAGCATCCAAGATTGATCATATAATAGCATGAAACAATCAAAAATTATAGATACGTTGGAGACGTATCATACACAGACAGTCGCAGCATCATGATCAAGCGTGCTAGGAAGATCTAGATGGTGTAGTTTGTCTGTTTAAGCACCTTTATCATCTGAGTGTTTCATGCATTAGCCTATGTGTCGTAATTATCTGTTTTATCCATAATATTTCGTCTAAGAACCCATGAACCTATTTGCTTTTTTTCGAGTGGCTATGAATCTGTTTGCTTATGTATGTAATAAGAGTACTAGTTCACTGGGCTGCCGTGTTTCCTTTTTTAGGTCGAGTAGGTATCAACTGGGCTGTGGCTGCCCAGCCCAGGTTTCTTTTCTTAGGACATCCGCGGCCCACAACATGCTTATGGGGTTCCAGCATGTGTATCATTTTTGTGTGCGTTTTTTTGAAGTCTGAGTGCGGTTTTCTATAGGTTGCACAGTCATTCATTTTGCCTAGATTATCAGATAACTTCACTCAGGGTGGTCATCTTTGATCACGAACGATGACAACAAGTTAAGTTTGATACCTCTTCCGTCAGTCCTTCTGGCAGCCATTAGATTGAAATCCAACGGCTGGTGTGCTTTGAATCTCCTTCCTTCCAACATATTCCCCTTCTCAGGTGGACCCAGCAGGTCTCGTACACAGACATCTGCGACCAACCACCTATCCATTTGTATTTCTTTATTTTGTTTAATCTTTCGTCCTCTTCCTACAGCGGCTAGCGGCGCTGCGGCCCATGCCTCAACAACCCATCCTAGCCTATGGCACTGGCCAGGCTATCCCTCTACTCCCTACATCTCCTTTTATTCTCCGGCGGCGGCAGCTCCACCGGCCCACCCTGCACCCGAACCAGTCAACCCTCGTACTCCCCTCCGCCCGTGTCTTCCTCGGCTCCGGTTTGTTCCGGTCCGAGGTCTCGACGTCGCCCTCTACCTTGGTGCTCTCGCCGCGGTGCCGCCGTCTATCATTCTCAACATGGTCAACAAACGAGAGGAACCGGGAGATGACTGTATGTGGGGAGGCTGACAGTCCGGGCCTACTAGGTCCATGGCCGTACGCAAGCAAGTGTGTCCATATATATTGCAAAAAAATGCTTCCTCCTTATGGTATGTTGACATGTGGGGCCCTCTAGATTTTCAACGTAGTCAATAAACGAGAGAAATTTATAAGGGAGACTGTCATCGCGGACCATTTTTTTAGGTGGCTGTCATCGGGGACCTAGCAGGTAATCATTTTTTCAGAGGTCGAACAAGTAACAACTGGGTTGTGGCCTGCCCAGCCTAGGTTTGTTGTTTAACATGCGCTGCCCACGACATGCTGACACAGTTGATCCAGCAGGTTTCAACTTATTTTTTTTAGGTCCAGCTGGTATCAATCGACCTCTAGGCCTCCCAGCCTAACTTGTTTTACAACATCAGCAGCCCAAGTTACGTTTGTTTTTTGAAGACAATGCACAGCTCAGTTCTATTTTTCTATAAGAATGCCAAACTCAACTTATGTTTTCCCTTCTATAATAGCATATATATTTATATTTATATTTTATTTTATTACATATATATATTAGAAAGAACATAAGGTTCTCGTTTGACCTGTCCATCGTCCAACCTTTGTATAGACCTTCCCACTTCCTTTATTTTTGTTTTTTATTAATCCTATCTCTGATTTTTCTCCCACTGGTTTTCCCTCAAACCAACTCAATTGTCCCACGTCTAGCCTAAAAATAAAATAATACCCCATGTCCTATTAACTCATCAAAATAAAATAATATTTTATTTGGTAAATCGATAAGTTCTTACCAAATAATTATTATTATTTAACAATAAGTTGGCAAGTTAATTCCTGGTGATTGCGTACATAACCTTGCTAAGATTTTACGGACCAATGCAGTAATAGACGTGCAATCACGTGTTTATGCTCCGCAAATTATGTAGTTTTATAATAAAATGCCCAGCACCAGTTTATGTTTTTATAACATTTCTCCGTCCAGCCCAACATGATATTTTCACCCAGCCCAGCAAATCTGTGTATTTCGAAAAAAATGCAAATGGGCTGTAAATGCTAACAAAATATATGTGGTGCCCCGCCTGATTACCACTGTAGCCAGATGGTCGCCGCACACACTAGCCTAGTGTTCGCACACGAACACGTCACCGTGTACCCTCGACGCCGGGGGTGATGCACCGCAACTCACGTCGAAGGAGACCCGTCCGGAAGCGCGGTACGCAAGCAGTCCGGTGGGTGCTTTTGTAGACCCGAAACCCCATACGCCCGGGAGGGACCCCGTCAGGACGCGCGGCGGCTATGGGCTGCCCTAGGTCGACCTGATCGCCCCTAGGGCCTCGTGGATCGCTGCCCTCCAAGAGGAAGAACGAATGAAGAACGAGAAGAAGATACAAGGGAGAGAGATAAAAAGTAGATGAACACGAAAAAGTAATAGATTGATTGTTCGATTGTGTGTTGTTCAATCGGCCGTCACCTCTCGTCTATTTATGAGGCGGCTGGACTTCCCGTATAAGAAAAGGACTAAAAATTCCGTCCAAAACATCAAAAACCATAACCTAACTCGGACAGGAATCTTTGGCAATTTTCCGGATCAACTCGGAGCCACCGAGTGGTTTGCTTCGGTCCCACCGAGTGAACGTGACCAACTTTCTGTAATCTTCTGACATCAACTCGGTCTCACCGAGTGGTTTGCTTCGGTCCCACCGAGTGAACGTGACCAACTTTCTGTAATCTTCTGACATCAACTCGGTCTCACCGAGTCAAATCAACTCGGTGGGTCCGAAGTGACTCTGCAGTTTCTGTCCCTGACCTTGTTTTGACTCCACAGGTTGCATACGACCTCGGATTTAGACAATTTTTATATCAAAATCAACTGCTTCGACGAGACGCACAACTTTCATGTTGAAACTTTTTCCATATGAGGCCATCTTACTTGAGTTTTTGGCTATTCCTTAATCTGATGTCAACACAAGCATCTCTGAAATCGTCATAACTTTTGCATCCGAGCTCCGTCTTGGACCATCTTCGTATTCATCTTGATCTTCTCAAAGAGAGCCATCTGAAGGTGACTTCCAATCATAAGTTTGAATTAATGTTGACATAACTTTAAGCAACTTTTACTATTGTGCCACTTTTGAGCGTCAACACATGCCCCCCTGTTTTTCGGCAAAGCTAGCGTGCCGAAAAATAACTTGTAGCATGTTTGCTATAAGGACGATGTCAACACTCCATCGGCCATCGATATACCTGCTTAGGACGATAAGTATATATCGGCTATTTCTTGTGTGAACTTTTTGATGCAAACTTGGGTGAAACCTTCTCGACTTCATTAATCCGACGATAAACTTTCATAGATATGCATGTCAAAGCCATCCGCCAAACTATATTGTCCACCCTTCTGCTAGTATCTTGCAGATAATCAAAATGAACTTTCTCCAATCCTTGCTTTTGCCTGCATAAAAATTTTATTAGTGGCCGAAGCGGTGAGCTATAGTTCGGCCTTACCTATTTCGGTGAGACCAAGCATCGGCTATTGATAGATATGCAATACACCATGATCAACATGGTAGCCGGATGCTTGCTGTGCCAACTCATTTGGTTTTCAACTGTCATGTCTAGATAAATGAGCAATATTAAAGGAACCCAAGGTAAAATTTTCATCTAGACATACCTCAAGATAAACTATAAGTGATTCGTCAAAACATTGATAACCCTTAGATATTTGTTGCACTACTCATAACGAATCACCGAAAGCCTCAATACGTGTAGTAACTATGGCAACCAAAAGCTCCAAGCCGAATAACATTGCATATTCGGCTTCGATTATTGTGCAAAAAATATTTTAAGCGGCATGAGGCTTCACAAAATAGCGCCATCAGGAGATATATAAACAACACCAATACCTTGGCCATTGTTATGAATCCAACCATCAAAACATAATCTCCATAGTACTAGAGAGACAAGGCTAATATCAATATTATGCATGTCATAAATCCGATGCTCAATAATAAAACTAGCTATGGTTTGGCCTCCCATAGATTTCAAAGAAGTGTAAGCCAAATCATATTCAAACAAAGTATGAGCCACTCGCCAATTCTGTGAATTGGCTTATGCAACATATATTGAATGGCATCGGTTATAATGTCTCAACTACATGGAAGCATAACATAGGTATAAATTTCAACGAATATGTGCCTTGTCTCGGTATTCAACTGTGCTAAGGACAATGTCAGAATACTGCACTGGCCATGCTTAGATAGATTCTTAGGGCGATAGTCAAATACCGGCCATTACCATAAGTTGCGTATATACTTCATCCACCAAAGCATGTATAGCCAAAATAAACAAATGAAATGACAAATCAAGTATTTCGGCCGTTTGGATCAACAACAAACTTGTAGCTAATCAAATGTATAATGATTTGGTAATACCCTTTCATGATATAAGAAATTATACTGCAACCATGGATCAAAGTAAGCCCATGGAGGGTAACCAATCATACCTGAGGATGAGTTCCATGGCATAGGCATCAATGAGATGTTTGATGAATATGGATGATGTGCTAACCGAAGATTTTGAGGGGGTGATGGAAACCTTCGGCTGAATTGTTTACTCCTTTCATTCTTCTCCTTCTTCACTTTTGTAACACTTGTCGCAATAGAAGGCTGGACATCATTTTTATTTTGACTGCTCCTCTTGGGAACCCATGCCATGTTCTTCTTTCTCAACTCATGTGCACTAAGCTTTTGTAATTCCTTCTTTTGCAAATACGATAAGCCGAGTGGGCACCTTGGCTGTGATTCTTTTTCAACCGATGGCAATTCTTTCTCGACCTCGTGCACTCTCAAATTCTTTTCTTCAGATTTGGCACTTTGACTCTCAACAATTGATTGCTTCATCTCATTGCGTTTAGTAGCCAATGTCAACATCTTAATTGGCTCTTTTTCATTTAAAACCAAATCTAAACTAGCACACTTGCGACCATCTTTCTTGACTTGATATACTTGCTTGACCACCACTATCTTCTTTCTTGAGCTCCGGACCAATTCTTTTTTATTGAAACGGTCTTGAACATATGACTGCTCACTGAATGTTGGTCTTCTTGGAGCTGCATAATATTGGTGAGATGATTTATAATAAGATGGAGAATATGCCCTTGTATCATACCAGTCCCATGATGGATATGGATTTACGTGAGCATAGGGAGGCATCCACGACATTGGCATTGGCGGCCCAAAATAAGGATATGAATATGTTGCATTGAAATTCTCACTTTGCCAATACCGATCCTCGGATTTGCGCCTAGGGGGTGATCTTGATGCTTTTGCATTAGTTGGCCGATAAGAACTTTTCTCTTCACTCTTCTTTTGATATTTATCTAATAATTGTGCAAAAGTGACTTTGGATTTCTTGCACTTGTGCTTATTGCGGCCTTTATCTCCTTTGGCTTGACTTGCATCGATCTTTGGATTTTCTTGTTGCCCCCTAGTCCTTGGCATGTTCATTGTAGCTTCGATGGAATTCTCGCCCTCAAGATTATGTTCATTGTGATCTTCAACAACTCGTTTACTTGAAAGCTTGATCCCATCACCTGCAGTTTTTACCTTCTCTTTAAATGGATCGGCTTGAAGCAGCCGATGCAAAAACTATTTGCCATCAGGACCAATTGGAATAGACTGGTCATCTCTTGGTGTTTCAACAAATTTTAATCGTCCTCTTTCAATGGCCGATTTAACTATTTGACGAAACATGTTGCAACCCTCAAAACTATGCTTGAATGAATCATGCAACTTACAATACATTCGTCCTTGGATAGATGGCTCGACATGGTGATCAAGAATTCTAATATAATTATTTCTCAACAACAAATCAAACATTTGATCACACATGTTTGAATTGAAGGTATAGTTCTTATTCTCTAGCCTATCTTGTTGTGAGAACGGCTTTGGAATTGAGCAAACAAATGGTTCAGATTTGACATCTCCCCATTCGGCTATGAATTTTCTTTTGCATTCTCTTTCCGATGTCATTGGATAAGATATTATACTAGCATCGATTTTCTCAAAAGAATTTAACCTTGGCTTTAAGTTTCTAAAACGAAAATAGTTAGAATATACATGCCTCAATTGAGACCAAGTGTAAGCCAAGTATGAAACAAGCAAAGCTACCCATGTAGATATAAACTCTAAATAAAACAACGGGGAAAGCTTTGATTGTAATAATTTTTCACTATCAGTCTTTCTGAATGGTGCAATATGTTGACCGATATGCTTCGTGACAATCTGATTGCTAACAAATAAATTACCCTTTTTAATTGGTCTCTCAATATTGCTTATGAACATTTTTCTAATAGATGCATCAACAACAAAGTTATGACCAAATCGGAATATTGGTAAATTACTTGCTAAACATACCTCTTCAATTAGGTTGGGAGAGCATGATGGTTGCATGACTTGAATAATACCTTGCTCCACTATTGAATGGCTCTCCAATGCCTTGTCCTCATCTTTTTCTTGATTTCGTGCCTCATTACTTTGAAGTTCTTTGTCAACCGAACTTTGTTCGGCTACTTGTTCTTGTCCTTGAGGCTTGTCAATTTCTATGGCACGGAACTCATAGGGCAGGAAGTAGGTTCCATTAACTTCAGAAAAATCAAGCATGGTCGTTTTGCTATGCTTGCCATGCCCTTTCTCAATAATGCTTGCCTCTTTGGATTTGATAGACTCGGAATATATACTACTTGATTCGGCTTTTTCAACCGAAGCACTTTCATGTTCCGAATCATCCTTATTTTCATTGATTCTACAAATTGGCAAGGCTTGTTTTCTTTGAGCCAATTCCCTATTAATTCTCTCATGGCGAAGCACTTGCACCCTATCGCGCAAAGCTTTAACTCCCCTCTCAATTTCAGCCCGCTCTAGATCAGTTTGCCCCCCAATGCTTTTAGGATCTTTCAGCAATGAATTGTTAGTGGTGCCGAAATTTTGCAATTGTGTAGGGGGTGTATAATATGTTGCGGTACTAGGTGGAGGTGTATGCATTGATGTATAACCATATGTTCTCTCGCCAATCCTATCAATTGATGAAGTTTCATCTTCTTGCAAAACTCTAGCCTTTATTGCAGCATAATCAGGAAACAACCCCTTTTCATATTGTTCAAGGCAAAGAGCACTAATCCTCTTGTTTTGTGCCAAGCTCTTTTTTAACGCAGCCACAACCGCTTCTGGAAGGTATTGCTCCACAATACTTTCAGACTCTTTCGGCAATGATTTGTGAGTGTTGCCGAAATTCCGCAATTGCGTAGAGGATGCATTACATGCTACAGTATTATGTAAAGGCAAATGTGCTCCTGTATAATTTTCACCTATTCGGCTATCTCCACCATGCGGAGCCGAATTATGAACATCTACAGTCGTGTACGGTGCCGAAAAATTAGTACTATGAGGCATAGCATATGATGTTTGAGGGTAATTGGCCAAATAATTAGTAGTAGCATGGCCAATTCCCCTATCCACCGGCATGTTTAGATTAACGTACTGCAAGTTATTTGCCGATGCATAAAAAGTTGAAACACTTTGTTGCATACTATTGGAAGTTTCTACATGGGGTGTTTCAACTTGATTAAGCGAACTCATCATGTCGTTCATCGGCATATAGATTTGTGGGGTTGCCGATGCATGGGAGTTGGGATACTTATGTTGCATGTTGCTAAAATTATATAAAGTTGAAGCATGAAGATTATTCTGAATCGGCTGTTGCACATAATTAGTTGCATGATTGATAAAACTAGGGCTAGCCGATACATTATGCTCATTAAGCGATCTAGCAACAACATATGGATTATTTGCATCTACAAAGGGGAATTGGGTATTCATATTACCTATGTAGATTGCAGCAACTTGATGACGATCTCTTCGTACCAAGAACGGGCAGGAGACCGTTCAAAGCTTCGTCCCCAGCGGAGTCGCCAAAAAGTGTGTTCGCACACGAACACGTCACCGTGTACCCTCGACGCCGGGGGTGATGCACCGCAACTCACGTCGAAGGAGACCCATCCGGAAGCGCGGTACGCAAGCAGTCCGGTGGGTGCTTTTGTAGACCCGAAACCCCACACGCCCGGGAGGGACCCCGTCAAGGCGCGCGGCGGCTATGGGCTGCCCTAGGTTGACCTGATCGCCCCTAGGGCCTCGTGGATCGCTGCCCTCCAAGATGAAGAACGAACGAAGAATGAGAAGAAGATACAAGGGAGAGAGATAAAAAGTGGATGAACACAAAAAAGTAGTAGATTGATTGTTCGATTGTGTGTTGTTCAATCAGCCGTCACCTCTCATCTATTTATGAGGCGGCTGGACTTCCCGTATAAGAAAAGGACTAAAAATTCCGTCCAAAACATCAAAAACCCTAACCTAACTCGGACAGGAATCTTTGGCAATTTTCCGGATCAACCCGGAGCCACCGAGTGGTTTGCTTCGGTCCCACCGAGTGAACGTGACCAACTTTCCGTAATCTTTTGACATCAACTCGGTCTCACTGAGTGGTTTGCTTCGGTCCCACTGAGTGAACGTGACCAACTTTCTGTAATCTTCTGACATCAACTCGGTCTCACCGAGTCAAATCAACTCGGTGGGTCCGAAGTGACTCTGCAGTTTCTGTCCCTGACTTTGTTTTGACTCCACAGGTTGCATACGACCTCGGATTAAGATGGTTTTTATATCAAAATCAACTGCTTCGATGAGACGCACAACTTTCATGTTGAAACTTGTTCCATCCGAGGCCATATTAATTGAGTTTTTGTCCATTCCTTAATCTGATGTCAACACAAGCATCTCTGAAATCGTCATAACTTTTGCATCCGAGCTCCGTCTTGGACCATCTTCGTATTCATATTGATCTTCTCAAAGAGAGCCATCCGAAGGTGACTTCCAATCATAAGTTTGAATTAACGTTGACATAACTTTAAGCAACTTTTACTATTGTGCCACTTTTGAGCGTCAACACCCAGGAAATCACTCTGGCATGTGCGTTTACAACAAGTATCATGAACACAGGCATTTCTATTAATGTATATATAAGTCTTACATGATATTTTACAAGGGTGGTGGCAGCGGAAATGCTCTATCTAAGGCAGCATGGTCTTGGTGCGGCTCCAATCCACAGGGATCTGACTGGGTTACTCTCCTAGCCCGTGAACACTCCGGCTCATCGCAAGTGGACGTTGGATTCTTAGGTGAACTTGGCCACATTGAAGGCCGCTGAGTACTTTTGAATGTACGCGCAAGCAAACCAAACCAACATATACACCAAGCAAAGCAATCCATGGCATTCAAGCATGCATTTGTTATTAGAGTAATATTAATTATCATGGCATAGCATACCTCTCTAGCAGTATTAATTACCATGTTATAACAGGATTATCCAGTATGATAACTACTAAAGTAAAACATATCAAGTGAATAATCCAGACTCCAAATACTTCATGATCCAACCCAAATCCGATCCAAATCCAACCAAGTCTTGTGGTCATCTGACCATTCATCTCATAGCCATTGCATGGCTAACATTCATATCCCTGACACCATCTGATGTCCATGCATCTGTACTGCAAGTCTGACAAACCTTACCATTCTCTGGTACATTCTTGGTAACACATTATGTAGTTTATTTCTCTAGACTCGACATGGACCAAATAGTGTGACCTAGTAGGAACTGTGTCCCATGACCGAGGACGCGACTATTCGAATAGATTTACACTCTGCAGAGGTTGCGCACTTTACCCACACCATGGAGCTGTTGGCCTCATGCTCCCATTCGGGTGGACCGGTGCTGCTCCAACAAAACTTGTCTATTGCCTGGCAATCTCACGGTCCCACTGACAATCATACCCCCTTCGGGTCATGTCCTGGGTGGCCCCTATGTCACTCTTGACACCTGCCACCGTCGTGGCCAAACAAACTGTCCCAAACGGGGACCTGATACCATATAACTAAATTGGGCTCACAGGATTATCGCCGCCTATCGAGCCAGGGTAGCACGCACGCATAATCCCCCCCTCTTTGGTGGTACCGATAAGAGGCAAGACCATAGACCAAGCTAGGGCCTTCCCATAAAGGCAAATGTGGCTGCACTGATGAGCTCGGTTCGGTGGCACTATGACTCGATCCAGCCGACGGAGGAGGTTGTCATTATTAAGTCACATTCTTTAACAGTAGCAATACACAATGAAAACATAACAACTTATCTCCATAATGTCACCTACGAGTCACTAGTGCGATAAAATGATGAACGCTAGCAAGTAATGTAAATAGCAAGTTCAACCTAGCAGGAGTTTAATTATTTCTAACGCAGGCATATTCATCAATTTAAACACGCAAGAATAACACAGATCAATGCTTTAGGGCATATATCTATTGGTTGGCTTGCCTGGGGGTCGATGAATTCACCGGAGAGAAGTGTGATCACCTCGCAGAAAAATTCGCCGGAGAAGATTCCCTCTCGGAGGGGCTGAATATAGGGCAAGGGCAAAATGGGTATTTTCAGAAAGTGTAAACATTGTGAAAGTGATGTCATCGGAACGGGCTTGACGAACAAAGAATGTGGGCTTTGGAATCACCTGAATCGGAGTTACGGTTGCGGAGAAATGACCGTTCGTTCGTTAAGCGATAAAACAGACCAAAACTGTCCATTTTAGCCCTTAACGGGTGAACGTCTGCAATATAGTGGTTTTGGCTGGCGGCTGAGGCTGAAAACGCCTTTTACAGAATACGTCTTCGCTAACAGAAAACGTATTTTCTCCTAAAACCGCGGTCGAATACGTTTCTGAAACTGGAAAGCGTGTTTTCAAAATACGTTTCCACTTAAAAACGCGCGGGCCCGGGGTCAACACCATTGTTTGTCTGACGGGCGGGCCCCGCGGGCGTTGACTCTCTCCTCCTTGTCCCTTCTTCCACCTCGTGACTGGGGCAGAGGAGAGGCGAACCCGACGCGCGCCGGCGACGACTCCCGGCGGCACAGGCCACCTCTGGCCGAGGTCCGGCCACCGGCATGACCAGGGCGACGAGCCGCGTCCATCCAGGTAGGACGCGGTCCTCGAGGAGGGCGGGAGCGAGCGCGACCATGGCTATGGCGGACGGCGGCTACGGCGATGATAGGCTCGGGCTACAGCGGCGGAAAGGTGAGGAGGGAGTTGGGCAGGGCTCCACCTGGCTTTGGGGATGCCGATGGTGGTGACAGAAGGGAGGGAGGGGCCTTGGCTCGCCTGAATTTAGGCGGAGGCCGGCGTCGGCACCTCGGCCATGGGAGAGCAAGAGAGCTCTGCGAGCTCAAACGAGAGGCCGAGGAGGGCTATGGGTGGAGGGAGAGGAGGTGGGTGTGCTCTGGGAGGCTTGGGAGCGGCTATTTATAGCCGGACGGCGAGGAGCCGATAAGGATGCCGCGGGATGAGCTGTCCGCTGTCCTGGAGCTCGGAGGCGATGGCTCTGGCTGGCGTGCGGCGTCGGGGAGTGTTACGGAGGAGCAGAGGAGCTGCGCTGGCAAGCTCGAGAAGCCTCGGCTTCGTCCGGATACGGCGGCGGCTGTGCGGGTACAGTGGCATGCGGCAGGGAAGAGAACGGAGGGGGAAGTGACCGGGGAGGGGTACATGGACAACGGGGAAGCAGGTCAGCACCAGTGGACAAGCCACGGTGGCCTGAGCTGGCCTGCCTGACGCGACCAGACGCCATCAGTGCGCAGAGCGCGCGTTTGGCCTTGTCCATGGCGTGGTCACCACGGCAATGGCACGTTCTGGCCCGCGTCTTCCTGTCACACCTTGTCCAATAGACGCATCACTGCTCAAATAGGTGAGGTGGATCACTGGATGGACCTGGATGGCTCGAGGGTAGTCGAGCTAATCCAAAACAGGTTCTGGATAGAGATTTCGATAGGATGATGTGGTCAGACAAAGGTGCCAATGAGCTGGCCAAGTTGTCATAGTGAAATGTGATAAGAAGGAGCACCTGCTGGAGAAATTTGAAGCAAATTGGACCAAGTTTGAGTGCACTTCCTTTACAATGCCAAATTTGGTCTAAAAACTTGACTTTGAAGCTGCACTCATCTGGCTTGATGAAATGAACTGAATTTTGGTGTAGGGTGATGATTTGGAAGTATGCAGGTACTGGAAAAATTTCAGCTCATTTGGAAATGCCAAAGTGGTACTTCCTTCACAGAGCTTCCTACTGGACAGAAACTAGATAGAATTTTTGGGAGAAATTGGATACATAAAATGATGTGAATTTTTGCATGGTCACGTCATATAAGGAATGTGAGGTCCTGGATTAATTTCAAGAATTTTGAAGCAATATAAAATATAGTTGCTTCACAACCTCAAAATAAGTCTAGAAACAAGAATTGGATGATGTTCTTAAACTTTTAACTATGGAACTTGGGTTCTTGATGGAAATGGTGAAGATATGGATAGGATAAGCTCCACAAATTATTTGGGATTTTTCCTAGCTACCAAAATGGTAGTTCCTTTGGAAAGTGCCCAAATTGCAATGTTGACTTTAAATAGGAAAATGAAATTTACCCTATTTAATTATGGCCAATATTTTTATGGGAGCTCAATATGATCACAAAGAATATCTCCACAAGTTTTCATGAACTTTGGAGATGGATAGGTATTTTCCTAGATTTAATTCCTTTAAACAGCAGAAAAAAGAATTAATTTTAAATGAAAAATATTGCAAATGACTTGGCAATATTTTTGCATATCCAGGGTTTATAGATGTGGTATGATCACTGGGAAAAGTTTGGGAGGCAGCAGATCAAAGGAAATTGGGGTTCCTTTGTAACGGAAGGAATTAGGGTTTCCCTTCCGATAGATCGGAAAGCAGGGTTTCGTTGGTAAAATCCCGGGGAACATATTTTGATGGCAAGGTTGAACTGGGGAGAATCTCTGGTTGGATAGGGAAGGCAAGGCTAAATGACCATCTTCATATACCCAAGAGCGAGAGAAAATCCAATAACACCGAAAAAAAGACGGGAGTCCAATCCCGCAAAGGAAAAAAACAAGGAGCGAAAACCAGGGTGTCACAATATATAAATGGGCTGCATAGATGCTACATTATTGTTTCACCCAACCCACCAAATGGACTGGCTGACATGTGGGCCAATAGGTCGAAGCCTACGCAAGGCGTTGTCAACTTAGTTAAAAAAATATTCTGACAGCCTTATCCGTTGGATGTACATCCAATGGCCGACATTCTTCTTCAATCTCTCGTCTTCTTCCTCCAGCACTGGCGGGACAGCCTGCTCCAGCCTCCGGCGTCCAGTGGCGCTGCTTCGCGTGCCTCGCTGCGAAATGCTACCCCACCGACGGCCAGGCCATCCCTCCACTCCTCCGCACATCCTGTTATTCTCCGCCGAGTGTAGCCCCACCCCGCACCCGAACCAGTCAAGTCTCGCACTCCTCTCAGTCTGTGACTCCACTGCCGCGTCTTCCCCATCTCCGGGTCGTTCCCGTCTAGGGCAGTGGGGCCTCGCCATCATCCACCGCCTTGGTGCGCTCGGTGCGGCATGGTCAACGTGGTCAACAAACGAGAGTCATCGAAAGATGACTGTACGTGGAGAGGCTGACAGTGGGGATGCACCAGGTCCATGGACGCACGCATGCAACTGCCTTCTTATTATGCGGAAAAAAATGTTTCCTCCCCCTAACAGCTGGGACCCACCAGCTACATCTTCACACGCAAGGTAGTGCCTCCTTATTACGCGCAAAAAGATGATTCCTCCCCCTGACACCTGGGACCCACCAGCTATATCTTCGCACGCATGGAAGTGCCTCCTTATTATGCGAAAAAAAGGATTCCTCCCCATGACATTTAGGACCCACCAGATTTGGAGGCTGACTTGTGGGCCTACTAAGTTGACACATACGCAGGGCTTTGTCCACTTAGTCAAAAAATGATTCTAGCAGCAGTGACCGTTGGATGTTAATCCAACGACCTTTCTTCTTTTTCAATCTCTGATCTTCTTGCTCCAGCCGCCCAAACCAGCGCCGGTGGGACCACCTGCTCCTACCTCCCATGGCCGGCTGTGCTGCCGCGCAGGCCTCACCGCCCCACCCTACTCCCACCGCTGGTCAGGCCTTCCCTCTACTCACCCACATCCCATGTTATTCTTCGGCGACGGCAGCCTTACACCGCAGCCGAACCAGTCAACCCACGTACTCCCCTCCGCGTGGGCATCCACTGCCGCGTCTTCCCCGGCTCCGCGTCGTTCCCTTCCTAGGCCTCACCGTTGTCCACCGCCTTGGTGCTCTCGGCGCGGCGTGGTCAACGTGGTCAATGAACGACAGCCATCGGAAGAGGACTGTACGCGGTCAGGCTGACAGCTGGACCCACCAGCTACATCTTCGCACGCAAGGAAGTGCCTCCTTATTATGCGCAAAAAAATGATTCCTTCCCCTGACAGCTGGGACCCACCAGCTATATCTTCGCACGCAAGGAAGTGTCTCCATATCCTCCCTGATAGCTGGGACCCACCCGGTCGAAGTGTACGTAGCGTTGTCTGTCTGGCCGTGAACATGTACGTACATACTGGTCGATCGGTCTCTCTTGAAGGATGAACTATGGCCGAGTAAGTAGCGGCACGTGTCATAGTAGAGCCCCCGACATAGCAGTTTAGGCAGTCCCATCTAAATCGTGTACACGTATGAACAGCCACTCGGCAAAAAATAAAGCCATGTGCGTACATACGGGCGGGGTCTCGAATGCGTACTCGCGCATACGTACGGCCGGGGCTCGAGTACATGGAGAGGCAACGGACGGCAGCAACGTTGTCCTGTTTATCGGCAGCCAACCGGCTGGGTCGGAACAGAGAAATAGCGTCGTGTTCATCAGGAGGCAAACGATTGGGTCGGAATGCATCCTGTTCATCGAAAGCCAACCGGCTTGGACGGAACAGCCGAAACGGGGTCCTGTTCATCGACTCGGGGTCTGGCGTACCGCAAAACGGAGGAAACGGAGTTCTCTTCGACCACCTATGGTCGAAATGGGGTCTTGTTCATCGGGAGGGGTGTGGCGTACCGCAAAACAGAGGAAACGGACTTCTGTTCAACCGCCTACAGTCGAAACGGGGTCCTGTTGATCGGGAGGGGTGTGGCGTACCACAAAACGGAGGAAACGGACTTTTGTTTGACTGCCTACAGTCGAAAAGGGGTCCTGTTCATCGGGAAGGGTGTGGCGTACCGCAAAACGGAGGAAACGGACTTCTCTTCGAGCACCTACGGTCGAAACAGGGTCCTGTTCATCGGGAGGGTTGTGGCGTACGGCAAAACGGACGAAACAGACTTGTATCCAACCACCTACGGTTGAAACTGGGGTCCTGTTCATCGGGGGGTGGCGTACTGCAAAACGGGACTCCACTAGCTACTGTTCATCCACCGTCGACTTCCTCCAGCCTCCAAGGGCTACTGTTCATCCAGCCTCCACGGGGTCCTGTTCATCCACCCCCAACCGTCTGGGGTGTGGCGGCCTCCTCGGGGTCCTGTTCATCGAGCGGCAACCGCCTACTACCACGGGATCCTGTTCTTCCAACCCCCACCGGCTGGGGTGGGGCGTACGAGCGGGCGGCAGCAACAGGACCTGTTCATCCATAGCCAACCAACCGGCTAGGTCAACTCACCATGTCTCGCGCTAGGGGTTCGATCGATGCAAGTCTCGACTCGTTCTATGTATCTCGCGCGCGGCAGCAACAGGCATTGCTCATCGAGAGGCAACCCAACACCGGCTAGCTACGTCTCGCACGGGGGCTCAACCGGCTTCAGTAATCATCAAGAAGGATTGATCGGGTTCAGTTAGCAGCGAAGGAATCGCTCGGGTTCAGTTAGCAGCGAAGGGATCGATCGAGTTCAGTACGTAGTGTGTGGGATCGATCGCTCGGGTTTAGTACATAGTGTGAGGGCGAGATCGATCGCTCGGGTTCAGTAAGTGCACGCCTCGCTTGAGTTCAGTTAGCGAGCGCCTTGCACACACACGCGCATATGAGAGAAACGCGCAAACCACACTGCATCACTCGGCCCCGGCCACCCACCGTAATCGGGAACTCCCCAAAAATTTCATCGCCCTCACTTCTACCACGATTTTTTACGTCATGGACGACCCAAAGAATGTCATGCAGGTGCGTCTCCGGCCCAACCAGGACGAAAAGCCCATTTTTGTCATAGAAGTAGGAGCCCACCACATCTATGATGATACGTGTTTTGTCACAATTAGCGTCATAGAAGTGTCACAACCATGATAAAAAAGTTTTCGTTCGGGCCATAATGTCACAGATGTGTCTTTTTTTTGTAGTGTTCCCTGATACGTCTCCAACGTATCTATAATTTTTGATCGTTTCATGCTATTATATTATCAATCTTGAATGCTTTATATGCAAGTATATGCTATTTTATATCATTTTTGGGACTAATCTATTAACTCAGTGCCCAGTGCCAGTTGCAGTTTTTTTGCTTGTTTTTGGCTTTTTCAGAAAATCAATATCAAACGAAGTCCAAACGGAAAAAAATCTTTAGATTAATTTTTTCTGGACCAGAAGGGACCCTAGAAGCTTCAGGAGGAGACTAGAAGGCATACGAGGGAGTCACAAGCTCACAGGGCATGCCTCAGGGGGGTAGGCGCGCCCCCTGAGCTTGTGGGCTCGTCGTAACTCCGTTTGACCTAATTCCGCTTCTATAAATTCCCAAATATTCCTGAACCAACAGAGAGACACACGAAGAAACTTTTTCGCCGCCGCAAGTCTCTGTTCTTCCGCGATCCCATCTGGAGGCCTTTTCCGGTGATCTGCTGGAGGGGGAATCGATCACGGAGGACTTCTACATCAACCTTGCTGCCCTTCCAATGATGTGTGAGTAGTTCACCACAGACCTATGGGTCCATAGATGTCCGGCCATTGGGAACCGGGGTACCACGACCCGTCTGCCTGCGGCCCAGGAAACGACGCTTGGCGAAGGCCCAAGACGCGTCCCAACTGCGGGCGTCGCGAAGCGAAGACACCTCACGAGGCTACAGCCTCACGAGGACCCCTCCTCAAGGAGTAAATCACCAAGACTTAGCCGGAGCAGTGGCAGGAAGCCTCGCGAGGCTCCCTCGTGAGGCAGCCCCCCGAGGTGGCCGCCCGAGGCCATCTGAGCCTGATGCCAGCTGCGCGGTCCGGTGCCCACCACGTGGGTGACACGCTTGGCGACGAACGGCGGCAGAGGCCGCTCCAACGGGCGCGGACAAAGAGGTTTTCCTCTTTGGTGCTAAAGGGGCAGCCCCAGCTGCCCTCCTCCAAAGCAAGTCCCAAGGATTGACCGTTTGGTGTAAGAAGACCAAGACAGCAAGGCGCGCAGGGCGGAGGTCATCACCGAGCCCACCGGCACGTCATGGATCATGCTTTTGCAGGCGAAGACCAACTTTAGTCAGGATAGTCTGGGCGCCTATCCCCTTTCAAAACCCGCCAATGTGTGGCTACCCTTCCCGCCGAGATTTTCAGGGGAAGAGGACCAGGGCGACTATAAAAGGGGCAGCACTGCCATTGTAGAGGGGATCGATTCCTTTGTCTCCTACCTTGTACGTGAGAACTCTCTTGCCCACAGCAATCCCAACACAAGCAGGAGTAGGGTTTTACACCGCAAGGTGGCCTGAACCTGGGTAACTGTTGTGTCCCCTGTCGTGCTCTACGCTAGCGTGCTCTCGCCGTAGCCTCGCCGTGGTCATCCTTGGATCGGAAGAAACGAGCTTGCCCCAGTGTTCGAACCTTTGGGTCCCCGGAGCCCAGATTCCGACATTTGGCGCACCGGGTAGGGGCGCAAGTTTCGGTTCTTCCCACTTCCTCACCGCCATGGCCAACACTCGTCGTGAGCGCTACCCGCGCAGAGCTGCCAGGGTGGCCCAGACGGAGCCGGTCGCCCATGACGACCGTCGACGCCGCACCCCGGCTGCCGCCACCGACCCTGCTGCAAGGGAGTAGCAGGCTTCCTCCCTCCACCCATCCAGGCAGCCAGACAGCCAGACCGCCACGGCCTCCTCGCTTGCCCGCCGCGACGCGCCGGCACCACAGGCCACGCTGCTCATGGCACGCGAGCTCCTGCGCTACCGCCCCACCGAGGCCGGCTATGACGCCTGGCTCGCCCGCATCACCGAGCACGTCAACGCCGCCGGAGATGCCCCGATGCCCTCTCACTTGCTCCACCCTCCGCCGTCTCGCGCCGGGGACGTGGCGCATGGTGTGCCACCGCCACCCCCTCCGGCCAGCGAGGGTGCCAAGCGCCACCGCCATGCGCGGGTGCATGAGCCGTCCCGCGGCGCGTCTTCACCAGACCATGGCAAGCCTAGCTGCCAGATCGTCCGACGCGCGCCGCCCCACGCGTGCGTGCTACTCGAGCGGCAGCGCCAGCGCCAAGACCGGACCATCCAGGAGGTCGCAGCCGCCGGCCGCCAGAACCGCGCCGCCCTCGCTGGTGACGTTCCCTCCAGCTCCGGGGGCTGCCGCGCCTTCACCCGCGAGTTGTGCCGTGTGGTGTGTCCCACCAAGTTCAAGCCGGACATGCCTCCGCGCTACGACGGCACCCCCAACCCCATAGAGTTCCTGCAGCTCTATGCCCTGAGCATCGAGGCAGCGAACGGCGATGACAAGGTCATGGAGAACTGGTTTCCCATGGCCCTCAAGGATGGCCCGCGTCATGGCTCATGAACCTCCCCAAGGCGTCCATCTCCTTGTGGGCCGAGCTCTGCTGGCAATTTGTCGCCAACTTCAAGGGCACGCACGAGTGCTCCCTCATGCTCAACGACTTGCGCACCGTGCGCCAGCGCCCCGATGAGACTCTCCGCAAGTACATCCAGCACTTCAGCCAAGTGCGCAACAAGATCCCGGGTGCCTCCAAGGCCGCCATCATCTCCGCATTCTCCTCCGATGTCACGAACGCCCGGATGCGCGAGAAGCTCGCCATCAACGTTGAGCTTGACTCCGTGCTCGAGCTGTTCGACCTCGCTGACAGGTGCGCCAAGGCCGAAGAAGGCCGTCTCTTCGCCCACAACGACCCCGACACGGCGCCAGACGCCGCCAAGGCCAAGAGCAAGGACGCCAAGCGCAAGGGCCCTGCCATGCTCACGGCGGAGCCTGAGCAGAAGCGCATCCGTGAGCACGATGAGCCCAAGAAGGACAGCTGCCCTCTCTGCGCCTACCACAACTCGCACTCCCACAGCACCGCGGACTGCCACGAGCTCAAGCTACTTCACGACGAGCGCCTGGGCTGCCGCGGCGACCGCAATGATCGCGGCGCCGACCGCGGAGGCGGCCACAATGGAAACCGCTGGGGAGACCACAACGGCAACGGCAACTTCCGGCAGGGCTGGCGCGACCAGCCTCGCGAGGCTCGCCCTCAGGCCAACCCCGCTCTTCCACCATTGCCGCCTCCACCTCGAAGGAACGACGGCAACCAGCCTGACGAGGGCGCTGGGGGCTACCAGGAGCCTCGCGGAGTGGCTTGCATCCTCGGCGGGGCCCAGGCTCCCGCGTCCAACCACCACTTCAAGCTGTTCTCTTGCGAGGTGAACGCTGCCCTCCCGAGGCCTGAGGCCTCTCGGCACTCAAGTGGTCGCAGTACGCCATCATTTTCAACTCCAAGGATCACCCCAAGTCTTCAAGTGCTGCAGGCACAATCCCCATGTTGTGCACCCCCACCATCAGCAACATCGCCGTCACCAAGACGCTCATCGACGGAGGCGCTAGCCTTAACATCATCTCCATCGAGACATTCGAGCAGCTCCAAGTGCCCTACGAGCAGCTGATACCAACTAGGCCCTTCTCAGGAGTGGCCAATGGCTCCACTATCCCACTGGGGCAAGTGCGCCTCCCCGTCACCTTTGGCACCCGCAAGAACTACCACACTGAGCTCATCGACTTCGACGTGGCGCACATCGTCCTGCTATACAACGCCATCCTGGGCGACCCAGCACTCGCCAAGTTCATGGCGGCGACCCATCACGCCTACAACGTCCTCAAGATGCCGGGCTGTAGCAGCATCATCACCGTCTGCTGTGACGAGAAGTACGCGGTTCGCTCCCTCGAGAGCGCCTACAAGGCTGCCGCCACCGCCTACCCTACCGATGAGAAGATGCCGCGCCTCACGAGGCCGCACCCGCAAAGAGGAAGCAGTTGTTCTCTCAAGACCACGCCGAGACGAAGAAAGTGTCGGTGGATGGCAGCGGCTCAGGCCCTGCCTTCACCATCGGCACCGGCCTCTCTCCTGCATAGGAAGACGCGCTCGTCACCTTCCTTTGGGCAAATTCAGATGTGTTCGCCTGGACGGCATCTGATTTGTCCGGTGTGCCGAGGGAGGTGATCGAGCACCACTTAGCGGTGTGCCCAACGCACGCCTTGTGAAACAGAAGGCACGGCGCCAGGCACCAGAGAAGCAAGAGTTCATCGTCAAGGAAGTTCAGAAGCTACAAGAAGCTGGAGTCATTCGTGAGGTGCGCCATCCCGAGTGGCTCGCCAACCCAGTCGTGGTGCCCAAGAAGTGCGGCAAGGAGCGAATGTGCATCAACTTCACGAGTCTCAACAAGTTCTGCCCTCAAGATCCCTTCCCACTGCCTCGCATCGACCAGATCGTGGACTCCACCATCGGGTGTGACTTGCTATGCTTCCTGGAAGCCTTCTCAGGCTACCACCAGATCAAGATGGCAACTGAAGACGTGGAGAAAACGGCCTTCATCACCCCCTGCGGCATATACTGCTACATCTGCATGCCCATCGGCCTCAGGAGCGCCGGAGCCACCTTCCAGAGGATGATGTGCATCGCCTTGGGGCCCCAGATGGGGAGAAACGCGGAAGCCTACGTCGATGACATCATTGTCAAGACTCGCGAGGCCTGGTTGCTCCTCGCGGACCTCGAGGAAACGTTCAACAACCTGCGCAAGGTCAACCTCAAGCTCAACCCAGACAAGTGCGTCTTCGGAGTTCCTTCCGGCAAGCTGCTTGGCTTCCTGGTCTCCCACCACGGCATTGAGGCCAATCCCAAGAAAATTAAGGCCATCGAGAAGATGCGTCCTCCTCGAAGCCTCAAGGAGATGCTGCTCTTGGCGGGATGCATGGCCTCGCTTGGGTGATTCATCTCCAAGTTCGGCGAGCGAGCCCTGCCATTCTTCAAGCTCATGAAGAGATCCGGCCCCTTCAAATGGACTCCCAAGGCCGACGCTGCTTTCGAAGACCTCAAGAGGTGTTGGGGAACGTTGCATGGAAAACAAAAAAAATTCTACGCACACGCAAGATCTATCCATGGAGATGCATAGCTACGAGAGGGTGAGTACGTCTACGTACCCTCGTAGACCGTAAGCAGAAGCATTAGAACAACACGGTTGATGTCGTCGAACAACTTCACGATCCAACCGACCGAGCACCGAACGTACGGCACCTCCGCGTTCAGCACACGTTCAGCTTGGTGATGTCCTCGACTTCTTGATCCAGCAAGACGGCGAGGTAGTGGATGAGTTCCGGCAGCACGATGGCATGGTGACGGTGATGGTGATGCTATCTCCGCAGGGCTTCGCCCAAGCACTGCGAAAATATGACCGAGGGACAAAACTGTGGAGGGGGGCGCCGCACATGGCTAAGACAATGTTGTGTCCTTTGGGGCGCCCCCTCTCCTCTATTTATATATGTGTAGGGGCTTGGAGTAGAAGGAATAGTGCCACGTGAACAGTAACCGTGAATAGTACACACGTGGACTTGGACTCCAAAGTCCAATCCTATTCCTACTAGGACTCTCCCTTTTTTCCTTCCCTAGCTGCGTGGGCTTTTGAGGACTTGGTGCGCCTGGCCCAATAAGGCCAGGGCGCCTCCCCTTAGCCCATGCCAGCCCTTGGGGCGTGGTGGACCCACTTGTGGACTTCCAGACCCCTCCGGAATCCTCCGGAACCTTCTGAAAGCTTCCCGGTACAATACCGAAAAAACTGCACCTTTTTCCGGAACCCAAAATATGACTTCCCATATATAAATCTTTACCTCTCGACCAGTCCGAGACTCCTCGTGATGTCCGGGATCTCATCCGGGACTCCGAACAACATTCGGTTACCAATTCACATAACTCATATAACACTATATCGTCAACGAACGTTAAGCGTGCGGACCCTACGGGTTCGGGAATGATGTAGACATGACTGAGACGCCTCTCCGGTCAATAACCAATAGCGGAACCTGGATGCTCATATTGGTTCCTACATATTCCACGAAGATCTTATCGGTCGAACCGCAATGACAACATACGTAATTCCCTTTGTCCGTCGGTATGTTACTTGCCCGAGATTCGATCGTCGGTATCTCCATACCTAGTTCAATCTCGTTACCGGCAAGTCTCTTTACTCGTTCCATAATACATCATCCCGTAACTAACTCCTTAGTCACTTTGCTTGCAAGCTTCTTATGATGTGCATTACCGAGAGGGCCTAGAGATACCTCTCCGAAACACGGAGTGACAAATCCCAGTCTCGATCCATGCCAACTCAACGGACGCCTTCGGAGATACCTGTAGAGCATATTTATGATCACCCAGTTACGTTGTGAGGTTTGATAGCACACAAGGTATTCCTCCGGTATCCGGGAGTTGCATGATCTCGTGGTCTGAGGAACATGTATTTGCATTCAAGAAAGCAGTAGCAATAAACAGAACGATCATATGCTAAGCTAACGGATGGGTCTTGTCCATCACATCATTCTCCTAATGATGTGATCCCGTTATCAAATGACAACTCATGTCTATGGTTAGGAAACCTTAACCATCTTTGATCAACGAGCTAGTCTAGTAGAGGCTCACTAGGGACACGGTATTTGTTTATGTATTCACACATGTATTTAAGTTTCCGGTCAATACAATTCTAGCATGAATAATAAACCTTTATCATGAACAAGGAAATATAAAATAATAACAACTTTATTATTGCCTCTAGGGCATATTTCCATCAAGAGGTACCTCACGAGCCCGCCCATCATGGTCGCACCATGCTCTCGCGAGCCCTTGCTCCTATACTTGGCAGCCGCTCCCCAGATGGCCAGCGTGGCCCTGGTGGCAGTTCGAGAAGAGTACGTCTGCGCATAGAAGAAGCCTTCCGCGCTGGCGCCACCCGAGGTTGCGCCGTCGCCTGCTGAGATCTCGCCTCTGGAGGCCCTTGGCGCGCCGCCTCCCGAGGCCGCACCTCCACCTGCCAAGGGCCCTCCTCAGGAGGCCCCCGATGAGCCACCTCGCAAGCAGCCTCTCGAGCCCTCTGAGCCTCATGAGCCTCTCGGGCCCCCGGAGAGCAAGCTTTCGTTGCAACTACAAGCCTCGTCGAGCACCCGGTGTACTTCGTCAGCACGGTGCTGCGGGATGGGCGTGAGCGCTACCCCATGCAGCAGAAGCTCCTCCTCGCACTCCTCGTCGCTTCCAGGAAGCTGTGCCACTACTTCTAGGGCCATCCCATCAAGGTGATCTCGTCTTACCCCCTGGAGCAAGTCCTGCGCAGCCCAACGCCGCTGGCCGTGTCGTGAGTGGAGAATTGAGCTACAGGCCTTCGAGCTGGAATTCTGCACCACAAGGGTGATCAAGGGTGCAGCCCTAGCTGACTTCGTAGCAGAATGAACGGATCCCCACCTGGAGGAACCTCGCGAGGATGAATCCCTCTTGCTTGAGGATGAGGCGCCTGGTGGCTGGACCATGCACTTCGATGGCACTTTCTCCCGGCACGGCGTGGGGGCTGGTGTCATGCTCACTTCGCCAACAGGAGACAAGCTCTACTACTCTGTCCAACTCTGCTTCAAGCGTGACGACAAGGTCTCCAACAACATCGCGGAGTACGAAGGCCTCATCTCCGGCCTCAAGGCTGTTTTGGCTCTCGGCATCAAGTGCCTCACCATCGAGGGCGATTCGCAGCTCCTCATCAACTTCTCCAACAAAAGTTACAAGCCCAAGGACAAGCACATGGCCGCCTATCTGGAAGAGGTACGGAAGCTCGAGAAGCGTTTCCTTGGCCTGAAATTCCAGCATGTTCCCCGCGGCAGCAACAAGGAAGCCGATGACATCGCCAAGCGAGCATCTCGCTGCGAGCCTCAAAGCCTTGGCGTCTTCGAGGAAAGACTCCTGAAGCCATCAGCTACACCACCTGCCGTGAGCGCCACACTGCTTCACGAAGAGCTCCCACCTGCACCACCCACGGGCGCGCCAAACTGCGGCCCAGCCTCAGGTGCCCACCTGCCGCTGGCGCTGGAGCCTCAAGCGGATAGCTGGGCCGCTGAGTTCAAGGCCTACTTGCTTCATGGCACCCTCCCGGAGAAGGACTCAGTGGCAGAGCGTGTGACTCGCCAGGCCACTGCTTACTGCTTGAAAGATGGCGAGCTGTACCGCAGGCGCCCCAATGGCGTCTCGCTGCGGTGCATCTCTGAAGAACAAGGTCGCGAGCTGCTTGCCGACATCCATGGAGGAGACTGTGGCCACCACTCTTCATCACGCACCCTCACCGGCAAGGTGTTCCGCAGTGGCTTCTACTGGCCCACCGTGCTTCACGACGCCACCGAGCTGGTCCAATCCTGTGAAGCTTGTCAATTCCACGCCAAGCAAATCCACCAGCCGGCGCAAGACCTCCAGACAATTCCTCTCTCATGGCCCTTCGCAGTCTGGGGGCTGGATATCTTGGGACCCTTCCCTCGCGCAGCCGGCGGCTACCGCTACCTCTACGTCGACATCGACAAGTTCACCAAGTGGGCGGAGGTCGAGCCTGTGCGCACCATTCTGATAAGATATGCCATCAAGTTCATCAATGACCTTGTGAGCCGCTTTGGCATCCCCAACCGCATCATCACTGACAACGCCTCCCAATTCACAAGCGGCCTCTTCAAGTCATACTGCGCCCGCCTCGGCACGCAGATCTGCTACGCCTCTATGACGCACCCGCGAAGCAACGGCCAGGCCGAGCGTGCCAACGTTGAGGTCCTCAAGGGCCTCAAGACAAGAAGCTTCAAGAAAAATCTCGAAGCTTGCGGCAAGGGCTGGCTTGACGAGCTACAGTCTGTGCTATGGTCGATCTGCATGACAGCAACCAAGCCTATCGGCAGGACTCCCTTTTTCCTCGTCTACGGAGCTGAAGCGGTGCTTCCTTCTGAGCTCAACCACGGCTCTTCGTGAGTCCTTGCCTTCGATGAGGCTCGTCAGGACGGCTCATGAGAGGCCGACCTGCTGCTCCTCGAGGAAGCCCGTCGCCAGGCCGCCCTGCGTGCCGCAAGATACCAGCAGGCCTTGCGTCGCTATCATAGCCGCAACATACGCCCATGCACCCTCGAAGCTAGCAATCTCATCCTGAGAAGGATCCTTTCCAGAGAGAGACTCCACAAACTCTCACCCATGTGGGAAGGCCCTTTCAGGGTTGCTCATGTCTCCTGGCCCGGCGCCGCCAGGCTGGAGACGGAGGAGGGTGTTCCTGTGCCCAACACATGGAACATCCAACACCTCCACAAGTTCTACCCGTGACCCTCACGCGTACGAATGAAATGGAGCTGTACACACTCCGGAGCCTCTCATTGCGCTCGCCTGATGGGCCCGCGAGAGCTCCCACCCACGCCCAAGTGGAAGCCCCATGCTCAGCGCTGGCGGAACAATCAAACTGAGGGCGCCCCTCGGGCTGCACCAACCTCAAGTTGACCCGTGCCGGACACAGCAGCCTCTTCTCTTTGGATGTGAAACTGAGGGTGCCCCACGGGTTGCACCAACCTCAAGATGACCCATGCCGGACACGGCAGCCGCATCCTTTTTGGTTGCGTAGTGAACCTTATTATTATGCTGCAGTAAAGCTTTATTTCCTAAGATATTTTATGTGTTTGGTAAGTTGCCTGCCTCAGGAGCCATGTGTGCTCGCGACCTTCCTCATACGCATCACACGAGCGGGGGCTGGACACGGTGCCTGTGCTCGGGTCAGTCCCAGCAGCGCTGCAAAACCCAAGTGATCGAGCTCTGGCTCGCGGGCCTGCTCCCGTGCACGCCACCTCACCAAGGTCCTTGGTGTCTTGTCTCCTTGCGTGATGCCCATGAGCAAGCTAGCAAGCGTGCACCGCTCCCCCTTTTGTGAAACCTATCGATATGCAGTTGTCACAGGAGCAAGGCACATAGAAGGCCTCGCGAGCGCTGCCTCGCGAGGTAACTCATGACAAGATGCCTTCGTAAGCCCTCAGGAAGCCTCGCAAGCGCTGCCTCGCGAGCCAACCTGCGGCAGCTGTCTCCACCAAGTGCTAGCGAGAGGCCTCATGAGCAAGAGCCTCGCGAGGCGCACTCCGCGGCCATGACACACCAAGCGACACTCGTGAAAAAGCTAAGTACAAAAACACCTCACGAGTCGCTCTCGGCACCTCTCGAGCTCTCCTCTCCCTGCAACCTCACTGAGTGCTGATGTTTCCTCCTCCGCGCAAGCCGCTTTCACGTCAAAGGGGGGCTTCCTGAGCATCGCGCCTCAGGAGCCCTTACCGCCTCTTAGTGCCCTACACCTCCTGGCCTTGTCCAGGAAACGCGGCCTGACATACCAGCTAATGTTGTAGCCTGCTTGGGGGCTGGGTCCAGACGACGTAGAGCACCAAGCCAAGCAAAGAAAGGAAAATATGCCTCACGAGAGGGCCTCACGAGGAAACATACATTGCAGCGAATCATAAAGTACTTAAACGCAAAAGACGTTGTTTTTTACACCCCCACAGGGCTACATCGATCTGTTACAGGAACAAAAGAGAGGAGCCAAGGCGGAGCACGGCACACCTTCAAGATCCGACTCGGGCGCTACCTACACCTAGTCGGAATCCTCGTCTTCACTCTTGATGCGCGGGGAGCTTTCATCACTTTCGCCCCCGCTGGTGGAGTCAGTGCTGCCGTCACTGTCGCCCTCGCAGGAGGAGTCAGAGCCGCTGCCGCTCTCACTCTGCGTGCAGCACTCCATGTGGCTATCGGAGACCCCAAAGAAATTCACGAAGAGTGTGGCGGCTCTGTCGTACTTGAAATGGAGGAGATGCCCCCGCCTCAGGCCATGAGCGCGGGCGAATGACTTCCACCCCCGCTTCAGAAACATGAAGCCGGCAGGGGAGAATTCAGTCGCCACCCAGGAGGGGCCGTTGCAGCAGTCGTCCGCCTGTAGCCATAGGCCCAGGGGCCCGCTGTCCTCCATCGCCCTCGCAAAGGAGTCCAGGAGCCGGAGCTAACTGCAGGGCCGACGATGCAGCCCCACGATGAACTCACGCGCCGCCTCCGCCGTGTGGACCCCCGCCTGGGGAGGAAGGGCGGCTGCCCCGCCGCGCCCGCCTCGGCCGTGGGCGCCGCGCCCTCCGCGACCGCGGGCGGCGGCCCTCCCGTAGACGCTAGGGCTGGGTGCGGCGGCCGCCGAGGAGCGCGTTCGGCCCCAGGGGGAACTCTCACAGCAGCAGCGGATGCGCGGGCTCGCCCTCTACCCATCGCCATCGCAGCAATGGTCCTGGAAAAGAGCAAGGAAGGGTGAAAGGTTGAGGAAGGGGAGAGGCAGAGGTAGAAGATGAGAGGGGGGTCCCTACCCTCCCTCCGCTCCTTTTATAACACCCTATGGGGACGCCCTCCCTGCCGTTCTGCCTTCTTCGACACCGGGAGTCGAGGAAGCAGAAGGGAAGCAATGATAGCCCTGCGCCCCACGCGGGCAGGCTTTATGGCAGGCGTAGGCGGTTACCGAGGTGAAGTGGGGGAAGTAGGGGCGTCCCACGTACCATCGCACACCACGCGTCTACCTGGGCCCCGCAGTCTATCAGGGCCAGCGCCGTTTCGCTCCCAACGGGCGGGAACATGCGTGCCATGGGCCCGGGGGCTACTGTCGGGCCATTGGGAACCAGGGTACCACAACCCGTCTACCTGCGGCCCAGGAAATGACACTTGGCGAAGGCCCAAGACGCGGCCCAACTGCGGGCGCCGCGAAGCGAAGACACCTCGCGAGGCTCCAGCCTCACGAGGACCCCTCCTCAAGGAGTAAACACCAAGACTTAGCCGTAGCAGCGGCAGGAAGCCTCGCGAGGCTCCCTCGCGAGGCGGCCTCCCGAGGCGGCCGCCCGAGGCCATCCGAGCCTGACACCAGCAACGCGGTCCTGTGCACACCACGTGGGCGACGCGCTTGGCGACGAACGGCGGCGGAGGCCGCGCCAGCGGGCGTGGACAGAGAGGTTTTCCTCTTTGATGCTAAAGGGGCAGCCCCAGCTGCCCTCCTCCAAAGCAAGTCCCAAGGACTGCCCGTTTGGTGTAAGAAGACCAAGACAGCACGGCGCGCAGGGTGGAGGTCATCACCGAGCCCACCGGCGCGTCATGGATCATGCTTTTGCAGGCGAAGACCAACTTTAGTCAGGATAGCCTGGGCGCCTGTCCCCTATCAAAACCCACCAATGTGTGGCTACCCTTCCCAACGAGATTTTCAGGGGAAGAGTACCAGGGTGGCTATAAAAGGGGCAACGCTGCCATTGTATAGGGGATCGATTCCTTTGTCTCCTACGCGAGAACCCTCTTGCCCACAGCAATCCCAACACAAGCAGGAGTAGGGTTTTACACCGCAAGGTGGCCCAAACCTGGGTAACCGTTGTGTCCCCTGTCATGCTCTGCGCTAGCGTGCTCTCACCGTAGCCTCACCGTGGTCACCCTTGGATCGGTAGAAACGAGCTTGCCCCCAGTGTTCGAACCTTTGGGTCCCCGGAGCCCCGATTGTGACAATAGCTAGTAGCTAGATGGCTTCTTCTCTCTCTTTGATCTTCAATACCATGTTCTCAATCTTCTTGGAGTTCTATCCGATGTAATCTACTTTTGCGGTGTGTTTGTTGGGATCCGATGAATTGTGGGTTTATGATCAGATTATTCATTGAAAGTAACTGAGTCTTCTCTGAACACTTTTATGCATGATTGTTATAGCTTTGTATTTCTCTCCGATCTATCCGTTTGGTTTGGCCAACTAGATTGATTTATCTTTGGTGGGAGAGGTGCTTTGTAATGGGTTCAATCTTGCGTTGCTCTATATCCCAGTGACAGTAGGGGAGAAGACACATATTTGTATTGTTTCCATTAAGGGTAAAACGATGGGGTTTATTCATATTGATTGAGTTTACTTTGTCTACATCATGTCATCTTGCTTAAGGCATTACTCATTTTTTATTAACTTAATACTCTAGATGCATGCTGGATAGCGGTCGATGGGTGGAGTAATAGTAGTAGATGCAGAATCGTTTCGGTCTACTTGTCTCGGATGTGATGCCTATATACATGATCATTGCCGTGAATAACGTCATAACTATGCGCTTTTCTATCAATTGCCTAATAGTAATTTATTTACCCACCGTATGCTATGTGTTCGAGAGAGAAGCCTCTAGTGAAAACTATGGCCCCCAGGTCTACTTTAAATATAAAAAGAAAACCTAAAAACTTTTGCTGCAATTTATTTAATTTTATTTTCTTTTGCAATTTATACTTCTGCCTATACAAGATTTAATCCTTGCAATTAACAAGTTCAAGGGGATTGACAACCCTCTTGCCCACGTTGGGTGCAAGTATTTGCTTTTGTGTGTGCAGGTGCTGTTCATCAGGCTTTGCGTGATTCTCCTACTGGTTTGATAACCTTAGTTCTCACTGAGGGAAATACTTATCTCTACTGTACTGCATCTCCTCTCCTCTTCGGGGAAAATCCCAACGCAGCTCACAAGTAGCAGGAAGAATTTCTGGCGCCGTTGTCGGGGAGATATCATCAAAACCTCTCAAGTACCTTCACTCAAACTATCATCTACTTGTTTTACTTTTTATTTGACTTTTTATTTGCCTCTCGTTTTCATCTCCCCCACTTCTCTAAAAATCGAAAAACACAAAAATATTTCTGTTTGCTCGTTTGCTTGCTTGCAATAATTGTGTGACTGAATGAAAATAAAAATATAGACATATGGATCCTCATCCACTTGCTAATCTTTTCAAACAATCCAATTGTGATGAACCAATTGCTAGTGAGTTGAGTGCACTTGATTATCTTTATGAAGTTTTGCTTGAAAATCGTGAATCTGAAAATTGTGATGAAGTGCTAAAAGAAGAAGTTTATAAAGTGATGCATGATAGCTCCTTGAATGAAAAGCATGATTGCAATGATGTTATTATAAATTCTATTAATGTCAATTGTGCTAATACTATGCAAAGCTACAAGCTTGGGGATGATAATTGTCATGTCCACTACTTATTGCAATGATCATGATTGGGGTGATGATGCTTCTTATGATCTTGAAAATTGATTTAAGCCTCATGATGAATATGTCATTGATAATAATGTTTGCAATAATATTAAAAGTGGGTTTGGAAGAGTGTCAACTTTAGGTAAAAAGAATCCCACATATTTGGAGAGTGTTCAATCTTATGAAATTTTTGATGAAAGTGGGTTTGGAGAGGTCATGACTTTAGTTGATGTTAATCCCACTATCTTGGAAGATTATAAAACTTTTATGCATGTGGATCATGAAGATAGTATTTTATATGATAGCTATATTGTTGAATTTGATTATGATCCTACATGTAATTATTATGAGAGAGGAAAATATGGTTGTAGAAACTTTCATGTCAATAAATTACCTCTCTTTGTGCTGAAATTATTAATGCTTCATTCTTGCTATTTGCGTATGCTAGATATTGCTTGTTTTGATAATTTGATTTCCTATAAAATGCCTATGCATAGGAAGTATGTTATACTTAAATGTGTTCGTCACATGTTTTATGATGCTCTCTTTGTGCTTCAATTCTTATCTTTTATATGAGCATCGATAAAATCTCGAAGCCTATCTTAATGGCTATAAAGAAAGAGCTTGTTGGGAGACAACCCAATAGTTATCTTTATTTTTGCTTTTTTCCTTTTGGTGTGCAAATACAAATATTGCTACTATAATGATTGTTTTTTTATCTTTTAATTAGTTTTTGTGCCAAGTAATGCCTTTAGGGTGATTTGGATGATAGTATAATTGATGTTGTTTGAAAACAGAAAGTTTTGCACCCAGTATTTGATTTTTAGTTCTGTACTCGAATGTCAGAAAAATCTGAAATTTTTACACAGTATTGGGATACAGATTTTTTACATTTTCCAAATTGTTCAGAATTTTTAGAGTTACAAAAGTATAGATAATATTCTGTCATTACGTATTGTTCTGTTTTAGACAGATTCTGTTTTTATTGCATAGTGTGCTTGTTTTAATGAAATTATGGATTATATCGGGGGGTATAAGTCATGGAAGAGTTAGAATAAAGTAGTTATTATGCGAGAACAATTATGAATGAGTTTATAACAGTACCTAAAGAGGATGATTGATTTATTGTACTAATGGATCTCACGAAGTTTCTGTTGAGTTTTTTGTGCTGAAGTTTTCAAGTTTTGGGTGAGATTACGATGGATGAAGGAATAAGGAGCGGCAAGAACCTAAGCTTGGGGATGCCCAAGGCATCCCAAGGTAATATTCAAGGAAGGCCCAAGCATCTAAGCTTGGGGATGGCCCGGATGGCATCCCCTCTTTCGTCTACAATCTATCGGTAACTTACTTGGAGCTATATTTTTATTCATCACATGATATGAGTTTTACTTGGAGCGTCTTGTGCCATAGTTTTCTTTTCTTTGTTTTCTTTTTAGTTTGCCACAATCATCTTTTGCTGGACACACCTGTTGAGAGGGACACACAATTATCGTGATTTGTTAGAATACTCTATGTGCTTCACTTATATCTTTTGAGCTAGGCAGTTGCTCAAGTGCTTCAATTACATCTTTTAGAGCATGGCGGTGGTTATATTTTAAATAAATAGTTGCACTCTCATGCTTCACTTAAATCTTTTTGAGAGTCTTATAAATAGTAATGGCAATTTGCACGTGTTATAAGAATGGTCCTAAAATGATAGGTATTCAAGGGGGATATAATAAAAACTTTCATGTAGATCACTAAATACGAAATGAATGGTTTAATTTTATTGATATAGTAATATTAAAGGATATAGGTTCATAATCATTGGTTAGTAGAAATATCGGTATTAAAGTTTGTTATTTACTTCTCATCTAAGTATTGGTCATGGCATGGTGGGGAGGTTCGAGCATTTATATGTCTGAAATGAAATCCTTGAGTGCTGTTACGATCGGGGGTGCGCGATGCTTAACTCCTACCAACCTCCTCCCTAGGGGCATGCGAGTAGTACTTTGCTTTGAGGGCTAATAGGCTTTCGCAATAAGTATGTGAGTTCTTTATGACTAATGTGAGTCCATGGATTATACGCACTCCTATCTTTCCGCAATTTGCTAGCCTCTTCGGTACCGTGCATTGCCCTTCCTCACCTCGAGAGTCGGTGCAAACTTAGCCGTTGCATCCAAACCCCGTGATATGATACGCTCTTTCACACATAAGCTCCATTTTACCTTCCTCAAAACAGCCACCATACCTATCTATTATGGTATTTCCATAGCCATTCCGAGATATATTGCCATGCAACTTCCACCGTTCCGTTTATATGACACACATCTTCATTGTCATATTGCTTTGCATGATCATATAGCTGACATAGTATTTGTGGCTCAGCCACCGTTCATCATTTCTTATACATGTTACGCTAGATCATTGCACATCCTGGTACACTATCAGAGGCATTTATATAGAGTCATATTGTTCTAGTATCGAGTTGTAATATCGAGTTGTAAGTAAATAAAAGTGTGATGATCATCATTATTAGAGCATTGTCCCAGTGAGGAAAGGATGATGGAGACCGTGATTCCCCCACAAGTCGAGATGAGACTCGGGACAAAAAAAAGAGAAAAAAGAGGCTAAAAAGAGCCCTCCAAAAAAATGAGAGAAAAAGAGAGAAGGGGCAATGTTACTATCCTTTTCCACACTTGTGCTTCAAAGTAGCACCATGTTTTTCATATAGAGAGTCTCCTGAGTTGTCACTTTCATATACTAGTGGGAATTTAACGTTATAGAACTTGGCTTGTATATTCCGATGATGGGCTTCCTCAAATGCCCGAGGTCTTCATGAGCAAGCCAGTTGGATGCACACCCACTTACTTTCAGTTTGAGCTTTCATACACTTATAGCTCTTAGTGCATCCGTTGCATGGCAATCCCTACTCCTCGCATTGATATCGATTGATGGGCATCTCCATAGCCCGTTGATCCGTCGAGTTGATGCGAGACTTTCTTCTTCCTTTTACCCTTATTGATTCCTATCACCGCATTCTATTCCACCTAGTGCTATGTCCATGGCTCACACTCATGTATTGCATGGGAGTTCAAAATGCTGAAGCGCATTAGAAGTACAATCGAATTGCTTGGTTTAACACTAGGGCAATTGATGTCTACTACACAACTTATTCTTGTAGACTCGTGTTGGACCTCCAAGCGCAGAGTTTTGTAGGACAGTAGCAATTTTCCCTCAAGTGGATGACCTAAGGTTTATCAATCCGTGGGAGGCATAGGATGAAGATGGTATCTCTCAAACAACCCTGGAACCAAATACAAGAAATCTCTTGTGTCCCCAACACACCCAATACAATGGCAAATTGTATAGGTGCACTAGTTCGGCGAAGAGATGGTGATACAAGTGTAGTATGGATAGTACATATAGGTTTTTGTAATCTGAAAATAAAAAAACAGCAAGGTAAAAAACTATAAAAGTGAGCACAAACGGTATTGCAATGCATGAAAACAAGGCCTAGGGTTCATACTTTCACTAGTGCGGTCTCTCAACGTGCGACAAAGAGTCACTCCAAAGTTCCTATTAGCGGAGAACATAAGATAGAAATTGTTGTAGGGTACGAAACCACCTCAAAGTTATCCTTTCCGATCAATCTATTGAGCTATTCCTATAAGTGTCACGAACAGCCCTAGAGTTCGTACTAAAATAACACCATATGATACGCATCAACCAACTCTAATGTCACCTAGATACTCCAATGTCACCACAAGTATCCGTGAGTTGATTATACGATATGCATCAAACAACTTCATAATCATAATATTCAATCCAACACAAAGAACTTCAAAGAGTGCCCCAAGATTTCTACCGTAGAAAGTAGGATGAAAACGTGCATCAACCCCTATGCATAGATTACCCCAATGTCACCTCAGGAATCCGCGAGTTGAGTGCCAAAACATACATCAAGTGAATCAATATAATACCCCATTGTCACCACGGGTATTCATATGCAAGGCATACATCAAGTGTTCTCAAATCCATAAAAGTATTCAATCCGATAATAGTGAAACCTCAAAGGTAAAAACTCAATTCATCACAACAAGATAGAAAGGGAGAAACACCATATGATCCAACTATATTAACAAAGCTCATGGTACATCAAGATCGTGCCAAATCGAGAACACGAGAGAGAGAGAGAGAGATCAAACACATAGCTACTAGTACATACCCACAGCCCCGAGGGTAAACTACTCCCTCCTCGTCATGGAGACCGCCGGGATGATGAAGATGGCCTTCGGTGATGATTTCCCTCTCCGGCAGGGTGCCGGAAAAGGGATCCAGATGGGATCTCTTGGGTACAGAGGCTTGCGGTGGCGTAGTCAAAGTTCTAGGGTTGTTTCTGGGGGTTTCTCTATTTATAAGAATTTTTGGCGTTGGAATCACGCGAAGATGGGCTAAGATGGGCCCACGAGGTACCACAGCGCTCTTGCCCCCCCCCCCCCAGGCGCGTGGTGGTGGCTTGTGTGCACCTCTTAAGGCTTCTGGTCCTTCCATGAAGCTTCGGGGGTCTCTTTTGGTCCCAAAAAAATCGTCAAAAAGTTTCGCTGCATTTGGACTTCGTTTGATATGGATTTTCTGGAAAACCAAAAACAAGCAGAAAACAGCAACTGGCACTGGGCACTAGGTCAATATGTTAGTCCATAAAAATCATATAAAATCCATATAACAGTGCACCAAAATCATACAAAACTATAATAAACATGGCATGAATACTTCATAAATTATAGATACGTTGGAGACGTATCAGCATCCCCAAGCTTAATTCATGCTCGTCCTCGAGTAGGTAAATGATAAAATAAATAATTTATGAAGTGTGAATGCTAGCATGGTGCATAAGTTTGATCAATGATACTTTCAATCACTTTTCCTAGCATCATAACAGCAACTCTTTCTCATAAAACTCATCCTGATAAAGTAGCAATCAATTCAGATGTTATGGTTCAAACAATGCATTCTCTTGAAACTTAACAACCTATGTTCTTAGCCACCAAACAATTGCAATTCAACTTAATTTCAGCAAAGTCTAAGTAAGAGCTCCACATACTCAATTATCATATAGTCTTCTATGATTGCTAGTACTCAAAGCATATTTTTAGAACAAATGGCATCCATCGAACACAGAGAAAGATAGGGGCATAATTTTCGCCTCCCAACTCATTTATCATAGAGATAATTGTCAACAATAATAATTCATGATCAAATATATTTGACTGGCCATATGTGCCTGAATCTTTCCCCACCACATGATGCTTACCAACTAGAGAATAATTGAGGTTGAAGTGAGAAGTAATACTATTGACTCTTGCATAAACGTAAATACATAAAGTAAAAGATAGGCCCTTCGCAGAGGGAAGCAGAGGTTGTCATGCGCTTTTTATTTTTGGATGTGAAAGCCCTTAATGCAAAGGAACGTCACGTTATATTGCCCCTTGTGATAGCAACCTTTATTATGCAGTCCATCGCTTTTATTTCTTTACCATCACAAGTTTGTACAACGCTTATTTTCCCTTGCAATAAAAGATCATACATATTTTAGGAGCAATTTTTATTGCTTTTTGCACCGATGAAAACTTACTTGAAGGATCTTATTCAATCCATAGGTAGATTTGGTGGACACTCATGGCAAAAAACTGGGTTTAATGGTTTTTGGATGCACAAGTAGTATCTCTACTTAGTACTAATTTTTGGCTAGCAAAAGATCCTAAGCAAGCACCACATGTTGGAGGATCCATAACAATATAACTTCTATGCAAATATACCCAAACATAACTCATTATGTTGTCTTCCTTATCCAACTTCAACTAATTTGCTCAAGTTTGAAAATAATTAATGGGTATTCACAATCATAAAAGATGTCCAAGATAATATATTTATATGTGAAAGTTCTCTTCCTTATACTAATCATTCATGAATTGCTTGTATGACCAATATTGTGATTGTCAAGCTTCAATAGATTTCACTTTCTAACCCAAATGTGAAACTACTACAAGACATGATACAAGCATATGAAGCTCATATTATTTCAACTTCATGATATTCAATTTATTCAACAATTTACTCATAGGATATAAGTGAAGAACAAGAGTAAATGACAAACTACTCCAAAAAGATATAAGTGAAGACCAAATAAGTAGTTAAGTAAATAGGTAGCTATGTGAGGACTCTCTCTCATTAAAAATTTCAGATCTTGATAATTTTATTCAAACAACAAACAAAACGAAAATAAAAGGACACTCCAAGAATAGCACATATCATATGAACAAGTAAAAACTTAGGCTAACCGATAGGTGTTGATGAAGAAATGTGGGATGCCAACCGGGGCATCCCCAAGCTTAGTTGCTTGAGACTTCTTGGAATGTTATCTTGGGGTGCCTTGGGTATCCCCAATCTTGAGCTCTTGTGTCTCCTTAATTCCTCTCATATCATGGCTTCTCCTAAATCTTAAAAACTTCATCCACACAAAACTCAACAAGAACTAGTGAGATAAGTTAGTATAAATCAACTCAAAACCTTAACATTCTCTACTGTAGAAAATCACAAAAATTATAATTAAACATTGCATACCAAATTCCTCTGCATATTTAATACTCCTATCCATAAATATAAACATTAAACAAGGACCATATGCAAACAATGCAACTATAACCGAAATCTGCCAAAACAGAACAGTCTGTAGAGGGGGATTTAAAATTCATACTTCCCTAACTCCAAAAATTCTGAAAAATTACCCCGTGACAGAAAACTTATTCATTCTTACTGTGTAAAAATTTCAGATTTTTATCATGTTTTGACAATTCAGGAATATTCTGGACATAACAGAAAACTTTCTGTTTTCAAACAGCAACACATGAACTTCCAAACTGAGCATGGTAAAGGCTATAATTGGCATTTTTATTGAACTAAAAGATACAAAACATGATTATTGATAACAACAAGAAAATATCAACAAAATAAAATTATGCTCCAAGCAAAACACATATCATGTGACGAATAAAAATATAGCTCCAAGTAAGGTTACCGATAATGTTGAAGACGAAAGAGGGAATGCCTTCCGGAGTATCCCCAAGCTTAGACGCTTGAGTATTCCTTGAGTATTACCTTGGGGTGCCTTGGGCATCCCCAAGCTTAGGGTATTGACACTCCTTATTCTCCTCATATTGATATCTCACCCAAAACTTGAAAACTTCAATCACACGAAACTTAACGGAACTTGGTGAGATAGGTTAGTATGATAAAAATAAATCATCCACTTAGGTACTGTAAAGAAAAGATTCATAATTGTTCTCAAATAATTCATACTGTAGTATATAATTTCCACAATTTATATTGCTCAATATAAGCTATGGAAACACTAAAACAAGCAAACTATGCATCGAAAACAGAATCTGTCAAAAACAGAACAGCATGTAGTGAGCGATTTAAAAACCATACTTCTGTACCTCCAAAAATTCTGAAAAATTAGGACAACGTAAAAAATTTGTAACCCAATGCTCTGTAAACATTTCATAATTTTATCACGCTCCAGTACATAATAGAAATTCTAGCACTGGACGCAAAAATTTCTGTTTTTGCACAGAATCGAATCAACAAGTATCCACACTATCCCAAAGGCTTTACTTGGCACATTATTGAAAGAAAACATATAAAACATGATTACTACAGTAGCTTAATCATGTGAACACACAAAAAAAATTAGGGGTAAATGTTGGGTTGTCTCCCAACAAGCACTTTTCTTTAATGCCTTTTTAGCTAGGCATGATGATTTCAATGATGCTCACATAAAAGTAAAGAATTGAAACACAAAGAGAGCATCATGAAGCATATGACTAGCACATTTAAGCCTAACCCACTTCCTATGCATAGGTATTTTGTGAGAAAATAGTTTATGAGAGCAAGAATCAACCAGCATAGGAAGGCAAAACAAGCATAACCTCAAAACTTTCAACACATAGAGAGGAAACTTGATGTTGTAGAAATATGTAGAAGCATATATTCCTCTCTCAATATAATTTTCAGTAGCATAATGAAGAAATTCAACAATATAATTTTCACATAAATCATTCTTTTCATGATCCACAAGCATAGAATTTTTATTACTCTCCACATAAGAAAATTTGTTCTCATTCATAATAGTGGGGGCAAATTCAATGAAATAACTATCATGTGATACTTGATTGGCATAATCCAATTGAAAATTAAAATCATGATGACAAGTTTCATGGTTATTATTACTCTTTATAGCATACATGTCATCACAATAATCATCATAGATAGCAACTTTGTTGTCATAATCAATTGAAACCTCCTCCAAAATAGTGGAATCATCATTAAATAAAGTTGTGACCTCTCCAAATCCACTTTTATCAATATAGTAACAAGATTCAACACCCTCCAAAATAATGGGATCATTAGTACCTAGATTTGACACTCTTCCAAACTCACTTTCATCAATATAATCATCATAAATAGGAGGCATGTTATCATCATAATAAACTTTCTCATCAAAACTTGGGGGACTAAAAATATCATCTTCATCAAACATAGCATCCCCAAGCTTATGGCTTTGCATATCATTAGCATCATGGATATTCATAGAATTTATACTAACAACATTGCAATCATGCTCATCATTCAAAGGACTCACATTAAACATTTTATTAAATTCTTCCTCTAACAATTGAGCACAATTTTCCGATCCATCATTCTCAAGAAAGACATTATAAAGATGAATAATATGAGGCAACCTCAATTCCAATTTTTTGTAGTTTTCTTTTATAAACCAAACTATCGATAAAACAAGAAACAAAAAGATTCAATTGCACGATCTAAAGATATACCTTCAAGCACTCACCTCCCCGGCAACGGCGCCAGAAAAGAGCTTGATATCTACTACACAACTTATTCTTGTAGACTCGTGTTGGGCCTCCAAGCGCAGAGTTTTGTCGGACAGTAGCAATTTTCCCTCAAGTGGATGACCTAAGGTTTATCAATCCATGGGAGGCATCGGATGAAGATGGTATCTCTCAAACAACCCTGCAACCAAATACAAGAAATCTCTTGTGTCCCCAACACACCCAATACAATGGCAAATTGTATAGGTGCACTAGTTCGGCGAAGAGATGGTGATACAAGTGTAGTATGGATAGTAGATATAGGTTTTTGTAATCTGAAAATAAAAAAACAGCAAGGTAACAAACTATAAAAGTGAGCACAAACGGTATTGCAATGCTTGAAAACAAGGCCTAGGGTTCATACTTTCACTAGTGCGATCTCTCAACAGTGCTAACATAATTGGATCATATAACAATCCCTCAACGAGGGACAAAGAGTCACTCCAAAGTTCCTATTAGTGGAGAACATAAGATAGAAATTGTTGTAGGGTACGAAACCACCTCAAAGTTATCCTTTCCTATCAATCTATTGAGCTATTCCTATAAGTGTCACGAACAGCCCTAGAGTTCATACTAAAATAACACCATATGATACGCATCAACCAACTCTAATGTCACCTAGATACTCCAATGTCACCACAAGTATCCGTGAGTTGATTATACGATATGCATCGAACAACTTCATAATCATAATATTCAATCCAACACAAAGAACTTCAAAGAGTGTCCCAAGATTTCTACCGAAGAAAGTAGGACGAAAACATGCATCAACCCCTATACATAGATTACCCCAATGTCACCTCGGGAATCCACGAGTTGAGTGCCAAAACATACATCAAGTGGATCAATATAATACCCCATTGTCACCATGGGTATTCATATGCAAGACATACATCAAGTGTTCTCAAATCCATAAAAGTATTCAATCCGATAATAGTGAAACCTCAAAGGTAAAAACTCAATTCATGACAACAAGATAGAGAGGGAGAAACACCATATGATCCAACTATATTAACAAAGCTCGTGGTACATCAAGATCGTGCCAAATCAAGAACACGAGAGAGAGAGAGAGAGAGAGAGAGAGAGATCAAACACATAGCTACTAGTACATACCCTCAGCCCCGAGGGTGAACTACTCCCTCCTCGTCATGGAGACCGCCGGGATGATGAAGATGGCCTCCGGTGATGATTTCCCCCTCCGGCAGGGTGCCGAAAAAGGGATCCAGATGGGATCTCTTGGGTACAGAGGCTTGCGGCGGAGTAGTCAAAATTCTAGGGTTGTTTCTGGGGGTTTCTCTATTTATAAGAATTTTTTGCATTGGAATCACGCGAGGATGGGCTAAGATGGGCCCACGAGGTACCACAGCGCTCTTGCCCCCCCCCCCCCCAGGCGCGCGGTGGTGGCTTGTGTGCACCTCGTAAGGCTTTTGGTCCTTCCACGAAGCTTCGGGGGTCTCTTTTGGTCCAAAAAAATCACCAAAAAGTTTCGCTGCATTTGGACTTCGTTTGATATGGATTTTCTGGAAAACCAAAAACAAGCAGAAAACAGCAACTGGAACTGGGCACTAGGTCAATATGTTAGTCCATAAAAATCATACAAAATCCATATAAAAGTGCACCAAAATCATACAAAACTATAATAAACATGGCATGAATACTTCATAAATTATAGATACATTGGAGACGTATCAACGCTCATGATTTATATTTATGCGGTGAACGCGGAGTCATGCCATGCTAATATGATAAAATGATTATGCTTCCTATGTTCATGGATATTATTATGTTGATATTATTACTTCATCGTTTCTCAATATTTATACCCTAAAGAGATTACATGATAAACATGTTAGGTAGCATTCAACATCAAAAATTCTGTTTTTATCATTTACCTACTCGAGGACGAGCAGGAATTAAGCTTGGGGATGCTGATACGTCTCCAATGTATCTATAATTTTTGATCGTTTCATGCTATTATATTATCAATCTTGGATGCTTTATATGCTATTATATGCTATTTGATATCATTTTTGGGACTAACCTATTAACTCAGTGCCCAGTGCCAGTTGCTGTTTTTCTACTTGTTTTTAGCTTTTTCAGAAAGTCAATATCAAATGAAGTCAAACGGAAAAAATCTTTAGATTAATTTTGTCTGGACCAGAAGGGACCCTAGAAGCTTCGGGAGGAGACCAAAAGGAATACGAGGGAGTCACAAGCTCACAGGGCGCGCCCCAGGGGGGTAGGCGCTCCCCCTGAGCTTGTGGGCCCCTCGTAACTCCATTTGACCTAATTCCACTTCTACAAATTCCCAAATATTCCTAAACCAACAGAGAGACACATGAAGAAACTTTTTCGCTGCCGCAAGTCTTTGTTCTTCCGCGATCCCATCTGGAGGCCTTTTCCAGCGATCTACCAAAGGGGGAATTGATCATGGAGGTCTTCTACAACAACCTTGCTGCCCTTCCGATGATGTGTGAGTAGTTCAGCACAAACCTATGGGTCCATAGCTAGTATCTAGATGGCTTCTTCTCTTTCTTTGATCTTCAATACCATGTAATCCTCGATCTTCTTGGAGTTCTATCCGATGTAATCTTCTTTTGCAGTGTGTTTGTTGCGATCTGATGAATTGTGGGTTTATGATCAGATTATTCATTGAAAGTAATTGAGTCTTCTCTGAACTCTTTTATGCATGATTGTTATAGCTTTGTATTTCTCTCCGTTCTATCCGTTTGGTTTGGCCAACTAGATTGATTTATCTTCAGTGGGAGAGGTGCTTTGTAATGGGTTCAATCTTGCGGTGCTCTATATCCCAGTGATTGTAGGGGACAAGACACGTATTTGTATTGTTGCCATTAAGGGTAAAACGATGGGGTTTATTCATATTGATTGAGTTTACTTTGTCTACATCATGTCATCTTGCTTAAGGCGTTACTCCATTTTTATTAACTTAATAATCTAGATGCATGCTGGATAGCGGTCGATGGGTGGAGTAATAGTAGTAGATGCAGAATAGTTTCGGTCTACTTGTCTCGGACATGATGCCTATATACATGATCATTGCCATGAATAATGTCATAACTATGCGCTTTTCTATCAATTGCCCAACAGTAATTTTTTTACCCACCGTATGCTATGTGTTTGAGAGAGAAGCCTCTAATGAAAACTATGGCCCCCGGGTCTACTTTAAATATAAAAAGAAAACCTAAAAACCTTTGCTGCAATTTATTTACTTTTATTTTCTTTTGCAATTTATACTTCTACCTATATAAGATTTAATCCTTGCAATTAACGAGTTCAAGGGGATTGACAACCCTCTTGCCCGCGTTGGGTGCAAGTATTTGCTTTTGTGTGTGCAGGTGCTGTTCACGAGGCTTTGTGTGATTCTCCTACTGGTTCGATAACCTTGGTTCTCACTGAGGGAAATACTTATCTCTACTGTACTGCATCACCTCTCCTCTTCTGGGAAAATCCCAACGCAGCTCACAAGTAGCATTCCCCACCATGCCGTGACCAACACTTTAGATGAGAAGTTAATAACAAGCTTTAATACCGATATTTCTAATAACCAATGATCATGAACCAATATCCTTTCATATTATGACATCAATACAATTAAACCATACGTTTCATATTTAGTGATCTACATGAAAGTTTTTATTATATCCCCCTCGAATACCTATCCTTTTTGGACTAGTCGTATAACACATGCATATTTCCATTACTATTTATTATACTCTCAAAAAGATTTAAGTGAAGCATGAGAGTGCAATCATTTCTATAAAATATAACCACCGTCGTGCTCTAAAATATATAAGTGAAGCACTAGAGCAACTGCCTAGCTCAAAAGATATAAGTGAAGCACATAGAGTATTCTAACAAATCACGATAAATGTGTGTCCCTCTCAAAAAGGTGTGTCCAGCAAACAATGATTGTGGCAAACTAAAAAGCAAACAAAGCAAAAACTATAGCACAAGACGCTCCAAGTAAAACTCATATCATGTGATGAATAAAAATATAGCTCCAAGTAACATACCGATAGATTGTAGACGAAAGAGGGGATTCCATCCGGGACATCCCCAAGCTTAGACGCTTGGGTCTTCCTTGAATATTACCTTGATGTGCCTTGGGCACCCCCAAGCTTAGGTTCTTGCCGCTCCTTATTCCTTCATCCATCGTGAACTTGAAAACTTCAGCACACAAAACTCAACGGAAACCTCATGAGATCCGTTAGTATAATAAATCAATCATCCACTTTAGGTACTGTTATAAACTCATTCATAATTGTTCTTGCATAATACCTACTATATTCTAACTCTTCCATGACTTATACCCCCCGATATAATCCATAGTTTCATTAAAACAAGCACACTATGCAATAAAACAGAATCTGTCTAAAACAGAATATTACGCAATGACAGAATATTTACCCATACTTCTGTAACTTCAAAAATTCTGAAACATTAGGACGACGTAAAATTTTTATTTTCCAATACTGTATAAAATCAGATATTTCTGACGTTCCAGTAATAAATTAAAAATCAACTACTAGGCACAAAACTTTTTGTTTTCAAACAACATCATTTATACTATCATTCAAATCATCCCAAAGGCATTACTTGGCACAAACACTAATTAAAAGATAAAAAACAATCATTACAGTATCTATAATTGTGTTTGCACACAAAAAGGAAAAAGGAAAAATAAAGATAACTATTGGGTTGTCTCCCAACAGGCTCTTTCTTTATAGCCATTAAGATAGGCTTCGAGATTTTATCGATGCTCACATGAAAGATAATAATTGAAACACAAAGAGAGCATCATGAAGCATGTGAAAAACACATTTAAGTCTAACATACTTCCTATGCATAGGCATTTTATAAGCAAACAAATTATCAAGGCAAGAACTATTAAGCATGTGCAAGGAAGAAGAATAAAACATTGACAATTTGAACTTCGAGAGAGGTAATTCAGTAACATGAAAATTTCTACAACCGTATTTTCCTCTCTCATAATAATTACATGTAGGATCATAATCAAACTCAACAAAATAACTATCATGTAAAACATTCCTTTATGATCCACATGCATAAAAGTTTTATAATCCTCCAAGATAGTGGGATAATCATCAACTAAAGTCATGACCTCTCCAAACCCACTTTTATCAAAAAAATCATAAGATTGAACACTCTCCAAATATGTGGGATTCTTTTTACCTAAAGTTTACACTCTTCCAAACCCACTTTCAATACTATTGCAAATCTCATTATCAATAGTAGATCCATTATGAGGCTTAAATAAATTTTCAAGATCAAAAGAAACATCATCACCCCAATCATGATCATTAGCACAATTAACATTCATAGAATTTATACTAACACACTTGCAATCATGCTTTTCATTAAATAAATGTATCCCAATAGCATTTTATTTTATCACTTCTTCTTCATTATTAGCTATTGCTTTACAACAAGCAGCAAGTTGGAGAAGATTAGCACGTGGATGAGGATCCATATGTCTTTATTTTTCTTTTCTTGAGTCACATAATTATAGCTAGTATGCAAAATAAAATATTTTTGTATTTTTGATTTTTTTGAGAAGTGGAGGGAAATGAAAAAGAGAGGCAAAGGCAAATAAAAAGTAGAGCAAGTGATTGAGAATTTGTATGTAGGAACCTGATGAGAATTTGATGATGTCTCCCCGGCAACGGCGCCAGAAATTCTTTCTGCTACTTGTGACCTGCGTTGGGATTTTCCCCGAAGAGAAAGGGTGAAGCAATATAGTAGTGGATAAGTATTTCCCTCAGTGAGAACCAAGGTTATCGAACCAATAGGAGAACCACGCAAATTCCCATCTTCAGCACCTACACACACAAAAGCAAACACTTGCACCCAACGCGGGGAAGAGGGTTGTCAATCCGCTTGAACTCATTACCTGCAAGGATTAATTCTGATAGTGGTAGATAGATAAATTGCAAAACAAAATAAAAGTAAATAAATTGCAGCAAGGTATTTTTGGTTTTTATAATATGATTAAGGGAGACCCGGGAGCCATAGTTTTCACTGGAGGCTTCTCTCTCGAAACAATAGCATACAGTGGGTAAACAAATTACTGTTGGGCAATTGATAAAAAAGCGCATAGTTATAACGTTATTCATGGCAATGATCACGTATATAGGCATCATGTCTGTGACAAGTAGATCGACTCCTGCCTGCATCTACTACTATTACTCCACCAATCGGCCGCTATCCAGCATGCATCTATGGTATTAAGTTCATAACAAACAGAGTAACGCCTTAAGCAAGATGACATGATGTAGACAAAGTAAACTCAAGCAATATGAATAAACCCCATCGTTTTATCCTTAGTAGCAACAATACAATATGTGCCTCGCTACCCCTACTGTCACTGGGTGAGGACAACGCAAGATTGAACCCACTACAAAGCACCTCTCCCGCTGAAGATAAATCAATCTAGTTGTCCAAACCAAACGGATAGATCGGAGAGAAATACAAAGCTATCATAATCATGCATAATAAAGTTCAGAAAAGACTCAATTACTTTCAATGAATAATCTGATCATAAACCCATAATTCATCGGATCCCAACAAACACACCGCAAAAGTAGATTACATCGGATAGAACTCCAAGAAGATCGAGGAGAGCATTGTATTGAAGATCAAAGAGAGAGAAGAAGCAATCTAGCTACTAGCTATGGACCCGTAGGTCTGTGGTGAACTACTCACACATCATTGGAAGGGTAGCAAGGTTGATGTAGAAGCCCTCCGTGATTGATTCCCCCTCCGGCAGAGTATCGGAAAAGGCCTCCAGATGGGATCGCAGAAAAACAGAGGCTTGCAGCGGCGAAAAAATTGTATCGTCTGGCTCTCTGGGGGTTTTGGAATATTTGCGAATTTATAGAAGTGGAATTAGGTCAGACGGAGCCATGTGGGGCCCACAAGGCATCAAGGCGCGCCCTGTTGCCTTGCCGTCTCCTCGTTTGCCGTCTGGTCTCCTCCCGAAGCTTCTAGGGTCTCTTATGTCCAGAAAAAAAATCATCAAAAAGTTTCTTAGCGTTTGGACTCTGTTTGGTACTGATTTCCTAGAAAACCAAAAAAGACAAAAAAAAGACAGTAACTGGCACTAGGCACTAGTTAATAGGTTAGTTCCCAAAAATGATATAAAATTGCATATTAAAGCATATAAAGTATCCAAGATTGATATTACAATAGCATGAAACAATCAAAAATTATAGATACGTCGGAGACGTATCATGGAGCCACTATTTTCTCAAAAATTGATCTTAAAAGTGGATACTATCAAATCCACATGCAAGAGGGTGACGAATGGAAAACGACTTTTAAAACCAAGTTTGGTCTATATGAATGGTTAGTTATGCCGATGGGATTATCTCAAGCACCTAGCACATTTATGCGTGTCATGCATTATGTTCTTCAGAAATACATTGGCATTTGTGTTGTGGTCTACTTTGATGATATCTTTGTTTTTAGCCAATCTCTTGATGAACATGTCACACATCTTAGAGACGTCTTCCAAGTTCTTAGAAATGAGCGACTTTTTGCGAACATGGAAAAATGCACTTTTGGTGTAGATAAGTTTGTTTTCTTGGGCTTTGTAGTCTCTTCTAAGGGTTTTGAAGTTGATGAGTCTAAACTTGACGCTATTAAAACTTGGTCACAACCAACCAACTTAGCACAAGGACTTTAGCACTATTGCGTCACCATTGCATGCTTTGAGTAAGAAGAACGCACCATTTGTTTGGGAACCTTCCCAAGATACCGCATTTAATGAGCTTAAAAACTTGCTTACGCATGCCCCAATACTTGCCTTGCCTAATTTTGATAAAACATTTGAAGTGCATTGCGACGCTAGCGGTAATGGCATAGGTGGCGTGTTGATGCAAGAAAACCAACCCATTGCATACTTTAGCAAGAAACTTTCCGGAGCGCAACTTAATTACCCCATTTATGACAAAGAGTTATATGCTTTGGTGAGAGTCTTGCATGTTTGGGAGCATTACCTTCGACCACGTGAATTTGTCATACATACCGATCATGAGACGATCAATTACCTTAAAGGTCAAACCAAGTTGAATAAAAGGCATGCCAAATGGAGTGAATTCATTGAGTCCTTTCCTTATAACATCAAGTATATCAAGGGCAAGGAAAATGTAGTGGCGGATGCTCTTTCCCGCAAATGCATGTTAGTTACTCAACTTGAATTGAATGTTATTGGCTTTGAGCACATTAAAGATTTGTATGCGCATGATCCTTAGTTTGTGATTCCTTATGTCAAATGTCAAGCTAACACTTATTCGGAGAGATATTACCTCAAGGATGGTTATCTTATGCGGGCTAACAAACTTTGTGTTCCCGAGTCTTCTCTGCGTTTGTTGCTTTCGCAAGACGCTCACGGTGGAGGACTTATGGGACACTTCGGCCGCGACAAGACCTTTGCCACGCTCTCCAACAAGTACTATTGGCACAAGATGTTTCGCGATGTCGCACGCTACACAAACCGGTGCTCAACATGCTGCAAAGATAAGTCTCAAGCTCAATATCATGGTCTACATATGCCACTTCCTATTCCGTACCACCCATGGGAAGACATTATTATGGATTTTGTGTTTGGTTTGCCACGAACTCAAAACGGCAAAGATTCAGTATTTATTGTTGTGGACCGTTTTTCTAAGATGGCACATTTTATTCCATGCAACAAGATAGACGACGCTTCACATGTTGCAAATCTCTTTTGTAGGGAAATCTTGCGACTTCATGGAGTGCCCAAGACAATAGTATCGGACCGCGAAGTCAAGTTCCTAAGCTACTTTTGGAAGACATTATGCGCCAAGCTCGGAATCAAGCTACTCTTCTCTTCGGCCTATGACCCATAAACCGATGGCCAAACGGAGGTCACCAACCAGACACTTTCCACACTCCTCCGTGTGTTGATCAAGAAGAACATCAAGGAGTGGGCAGAATGCTTGCCCATAGTCAAGTACGCCTACAATCGAGCACGACACTCTACAACTGGCAAGTCCCCCTTCAAGGTGGTCTATGGCTTCAACCCATTGTCTCCATTGGATATCCTCACACTACCACTACATGAGCGAGCAAACTTGGACGTGAGCGTAAGAGCAACTTACCTCAAAAAGATGCAGGAAGATACATGGCACACGATTGAACGCCAAGTACAACGCCTTGCCACCAAGCTAAACACAAACAAGCACCCCATGGTGTTCAACCCCGGAGATCTTGTGTGGCTACACCATCGCAAAGACCGCTTCCCAAACGAACGCAAGTCCAAGCTTCTACCTCGAGCCGATGGACCATTCAAGGTGCTAGCATGCTACAACGACAATGCCTACAAGATCGACATCCCACGCGACAAGTATAGCGTGAGCGACATCTTCGACGTCAAGGACCTATCTACCTTCCATGGTGATGAGGCTATCGATCCGAGAGCGGTTCTTTCCCAAGGGGGAGGGAGATGACGCAGAGCATCCTTCGGTCATCTCCATGGACACATCACCATCACCCAAGGCACCAAGTGAACCGATGACAAGGGCTCGCGCAAGAGCTATCGAAACCGAGGTGAACTCCCTCCTCGCTCAACTCCCTTTTGAATCACATGAGACATGGCTACTACCTCAAGAGGAGACACTTTGCATACTCAGGTACCAAGGAACCAGCCATGGAGAAGCTAAGGAGCAAGGCCGAGAGATGGAGGAAGAAGAACGCGAAGACGGAGAGCAAACGGTGCAAGATAGAACATGCCCGGATGATCCGAACCTCCTCTCGAACAATCCGGACCAAGCCTGGACAATACCGATCCTCTTCCGGACGATCCGGCTAAGGTGCCCGAAGGCAACAACACACTCTCCGACGAAACCGGATCATCCGGGACCCCTCCCGGATCATCCGAATGAAGCCGGATGTCCGGACCAGGACCCGGACATTTGCGCCAACCACAGCTACAGCGACCCAGCCGGATCATCCGGGTGACCACCCGGATCATTTGGACGATGCCCAGATCATCCGGGCCACCACCCGGATCATCCGGCCTTTGCCCGCGTGCATAACTCGGGCCGTGGCCCATGTATCCCTTCCCTCACCTAGACTATATATACTCGTCCCCTACCTCCATTTTAGGGTTAGCAAAGTGATAGCTCACATCTAGAGATTGAGTTTTGCTCATCCACTACCTCTCCCATAGAGATCAAGGCCTCCATGTGAGAAGATCCCCTAGTGGATTCAAGACCCCTTCTAGGGAAGATCCTCTTGGATATCAAGCCCTCAATTCCTCTTAGAGTTGGATGAACTAGTTCCTCTTTTGCCATCTTGTGATGGATTTGGACCTTTGTATCCCTCTTATGTATGTGGATTTAGTACATGTGTGATTGGATCTTGTTGATTGAGTGTTCTTGTTGTGTTCCCCTCTTGATTTACTCCTTTCCCCACCCTCCATGTGTGAAAAGATCATGAACTAGGGTTCCACCCTACATCATCTTTGTATTAGAGCCAGGTTGATTCACACCTTGGAGTTCTCCTTCTCCACTTTCTAGCCCCAATTTTGTTTGTTTTTGCCCAATTTCGAAAATCCCCACAAAAAGAGCCATAGCAAAAAAATTGTGACTTGTTGGTTTTGATGATGATTTGTTGATTTTGATCCATGGACTCGAAGTGTTGCAGGTGGATCTAGCTTTCCCACACCATTCCCCACCATGAAATCCACCCCAAATCGCCCAAAATTTTGTTTTCCCCAAAATTTTCGTGTTCATCCCGAGGCCCAAATCGCCACGGTTGACCTGCCCGGACGATCCCGACGAGCTCCCGGACGATCTAGACATACCCAGACGATCCGTAACCCCACCCGAATCATCCGGCATCGGCTGTCGAAACTGCATTAAAAAACAGACAACCCCACCACCCTCTTTCGCATATCCAGTCATCTTCCACCGCCATTAGCATTTCGCAAACACCCCAATGCACCCATAGCCACCCCAATTTTTGCTACAACCGAGTTTGCCAAATTTTCCTTGAGATTTTGAGTTGCGGTTTCCGTTGCCTAGGGTGTTTCAACTAACTAGGAACGGTTCGACATCAACTCCACCGCCACTCATCATCGCCACGGACTCGACATCGACAACGACCACTCCATCATTTGACACCATGACCGTAAGCAAGGACGGTAACCTTGACGACATCTTACCATACTCCCTTGCCATTGCATTGTTAACCCCGAGACCATCTTTTGCGTCACATGCCTACGAGACTAGCCGTTTGAGTATTGTCGGGCAGTGCTACTTGTGCACTTTAGTGATACATATTCCGCATAGCTATCATTGCATGCATATATCATCGTATCATTTCTTGTGTCATCAATTGTTCCCGCATATACATAATTGCTATCTTGGTTCATGCATTACGCATAAGTGGCCAAAGAAAATATCAAAAGCAAAAAAAGAGAGAAAAGCTTTTAAGCAAGGAGAAAAAGGAAACAAAGAGCTTGTAAGCAATAGCCATAGCATCGCCACATTGCATAGCATTTTGACACCATTGATCATCTTGGATCATCGTGTGCGAGTTCACCGGGAACCATACATACATAGCATACTTGGGATAGGAAGTCAATATGTTTTGTCTCTCATAGGTTGTGCACAAGTTTTGTATCCGCCTTTTGAGCAATCGTGTTACGTCTCTCTAGTGTTGTGCAACACGAACATTTTCCGTGAATTCTACATTTTGTGCTCATTCCTTGGTTGCGCGGCCCCAATTATCTATCCATGTGATTTGGGTGGAAGGTGTCATGCCGGCAGTCGGGGCATGTGGAATGGAGAAGGAGGTGGAGGATTCGGGGTGGGGGTGAGATTACCTAACTAGATCGACGAGGCCGAGCAGCAGGAAGGAGCGTCGCCGGTGAGGAGGCGGTGCTGGAAGCAAGTAGTGAAGGTTTGAACTTGGAAAGTAAGGAGGAAACAAGGGAAATGTGGCTTTTGGTCAAGAGGAGGGGGAAGGCAGATATTTCCGCGGTTGCCGAAAATTTTTGCTCGGTGCAGCGAAAAACTGGCGTGCAAAGTGTCATCGGACACGGTCCCTTATTCAGCACTGTGTGCGATATATGAACATCACAAACGATTCCTATAGCTTACCCCGTGTGTGGTGAGTTTGAACGTGCAAATTTTGTTCCAAATTTCCCTGGTTACAGTGGTCATCCATGTCATTGCATAATTTAACATCACTTGCTAAAGTAATACACAAAAGAGCCTGTAGCACACAGCCTGCACTTACTTAATCGAGCAATTTCTGCAATTAAACAAAGCTGGTTGACCTAAACATTACTCTAACAAAAGACCAACGCTCTAAACAAAGACTTATATTCTGCCTGGCGCTCGTCGATCTCCGCCGCCTCCTCCACGTCCAGCTCGACGACCTCCTGGGAAGGGGCTCCATGGCATCCATCGCCACATACTCGGCAAGCATCTCGCCATCCGTGTCTGCCATCTCTTTGGAGAAGGCCGCCACGAGCCGGGCGCGGGTGGCCATGGTCCGGGTGTGGACGGCCTCTATCTCGGCTAGGGAGGCTGCCGACGAATGGATGGCTACTCGAGCGCTCTCGACGATTGCCAACTCTTCGAATGTGGGTTGTCGACCGGTATCGGAGAAAGCCGCTGTAATTTGTGTGGTGACCGACATGAGCTAGGCATGGGCGTCCAAGACATGGGCGTGGGTGGCCTCCATCAGGGCTACGGCGGCCATCGAGGAACGAAGAGCTATTGTGCCATTCTCGCCTTTTGCTATCCCCGTCGCAAATGTTGCTGCGGCCACCTCAGCTGCAGTAGCTGCCTTTTCGGCTAGTGTAGCCGCCCTGTCGGAGATTGTGGCCACGCTCAGGGATGTTGTGAGCGCGCTCATGGTGGATGTGGCCGCGCTCGGGCCGGAGTGGGCCGCTGAAGTTGCCATCACGACGCGGATCCACGTCCCAATATTTCACCGATGACAATTGAACAGTAAAATGGGATTGGGGAGCAAGTGTGGTTGATGCGCCAGCGGTGGACTATAGCCAACAAAGCTTCCGGCGTAAGCCATATATGAGGGTGCCCCAAGATATTTTATACTGCACCGCACACGATTCATGCTAATAAACTATTTTGGGATGTACTTCATGTTGCCATGCAAAATTGCAGCGCGACACCACGATAACCGTCGTACTTTCGTGACGACGAACGATTGCTTTACGAGCAAAGCAACAAAGATTTCCTCATTTTCGTAGAGGAAAGACGGCCGTTTTTCAGCGCAAAATGGCAAAGATCGCCAAACCCTAGGGCTGCTAGGGCTCGGTAGGAAGTAGCACAGAAAGAAAATGAACGTGAGACAGTAATATGTTTTTTTATTGAATAGATCGATTGTTGGGGGCTGTTTCCAATCGGCCATGGCCTTATATATAAGGCACGCTGGACTTTGACGTATACAAGGCAGGACTTGGCGTATACGAATCAAATTCCAGAATCCAAACCGATTAGAATCTAATCAGGTCATCTTAACTGGGCTACCATGTATAGTACTTGACGTTTTGCACCAGGCAACTAACCTACATGGCAACCCCTCCTGGCCATATATACTCCTTGACTTATCAATTAAATATTCCGGCCACGTCGCTATCACACCAGATAATAATGATTAATTGGTCTCCTTGTGTTGTTGCACCTTCACGTACATGACTTGATCGCTCATGCCAAAAATCTTCCAGCTTGGTAACCGAGGCCTGTTAGGACATGTCCTAAGCAGCCGTGTTTTAGATCAGCCCATCAGAATTGGTCCAGGACTTGTCCTCGGTAGCCGCTAACTTCATATATTTGTCCTGGGTAAATACCTTTGCCACGCCTGATCTGCCACTGCACCATATGTATTGTACCATGACAAGCCTGTGTTTTGAATTAAACATCAAGGGCAAATGTATATGTCAACCAATAATCTAACCACAATCATTTTAATTAATTTGGCCTATAAACTACCTAGTAGCCAAATTATACATTCAACACATGCCCCCCTATTTTTGTTACAATTGTATTTATCAAAAACACCATACAATACCTTAGGGCGATGTTGATCAATCCACCGGCCATGTAATTGCTTAGGGCGATGTCCAAAGTATACATCGGCCAAATTTTTCTGAGGGCGATATCTCAAATAATATATCGGCCAAATTCACTCAAGCCTCCTGCCACATGCTAGGATAGTACTTTTTCAAGTATTTTCCTTTGAGAGCTTTGGACAATTTATCTCCCTGCAAAGATTGTACAAAATATGAATTTCCAGGAACAATCTCTATAATTTTGTACGGGCCTTCCCAACTCGGCGACCATTTGCCGAATTTCCTGTCTTTAGTTCCAATAGGCAAAATCGTTTTCCACACTAAATCTCCTATTTGAAACGATTTCTCTCTCACCTTTTTATTATAAGCCTTAGCCACTCTCAATTTCTCCTTCTCAATTTCTCGCAACGCTCTTAATCTCTCTTCTGAAATGGCATCTATATTATCCATCATCAAATCATTATAATCTACAGCCGACAAATCATTTTGTCTGGCCACTCTAAGAGCCTATAAATTAACCTCTATAGGTAACACCGCCTCCTGACCATATACCAGGTCGTACGGTGCGACTTCCGTCGCTCCATGCTTAGATATCCGATGAGCCCATAAAGCTTCCGAAAGTACCTCATGCCATCTTTTTGGATGCTCCTCAATTTTCTTCTTTATAAGCTTAATCAAAGTTTTATTGCTACATTCGGCCTGTCCATTAGTTTGAGCATAATAAGGCGATGAATTTAACAATTTAATTCCCAAAGATTCGGCAAATTCGCGAAATTGATGAGACATAAAAGAAGCACCTTGATCGGTAGTTAAAGTTTGAGGAATACCGAATCTATGAACAATATGCTCTAAAACAAAACTAATAACTTCCTTATGAGTCATATTTTTCAAAGGAACCGCTTCAGTCCATTTAGTAAAATAATCTATGGCTACTAGGATGAAGCGATGTTTTTTAGAAGACGAAGGATGTATTTCACCAATAAAATCTAAGCCCCATCCTCTAAATGGCCAAGGCCTAATTATGGGATTTAACATAGCCACGGGTGCTAACTGTACATTCTCAAATTTTTGACATGCCTCACAGTCTTTATAGTACCGAAAACAATCCTCTAACAAAGTCGGCCAATAAAAACCTGCTCTTTTTAATAACCATCGCATTTTGTGAGCCGACTGATGTGTCCCACATATTCCTTCATGCACTTCACCCATAGCTACTCTAGATTGATCAGAATCCAAGCATTTTAAAAATAACCCATCTATTGTTCGATGATACAACTCGTCGTTTAACAAAGTATATTTTAAAGCTTGTCGCCGAATTTTCCTGTCTCTCGTTTGACTTGGATCCTTTAAATGATTAACTAGAGGAACTCTCCAATCACTTGGTTCTAACTTATTTGCTAATTCGGTCGTTTGTGACTCATACACCAAATCTGCACTGCAATGTACCGCTAGTTGTTGAACTGACCTAGGACCAAGTACACCCTGTGGCAAAGTATCCAACGTTATAGACTCATTTCCCACATCAGCATGCATCGGCTTCTCTAATATAAAAAACTTTCCTCTACTAATGTGATAACCAGATGCTTGTTGTACTAAACTATTAGCTCTAGAATTTTGCTCCCTAGGTATATGATGGATAGTGAACGTATCCAGAGACTTAATTATGTCCAAACATTGGTCCAAATAACTATTTAGTAATCCATCAAAACACTGAAATTCGCCTTTAATTTGTTGTACTACCAGAAGTGAATCCCCAAAAGCATCTACATCCTTTACGCCCATATCAACTAAATTCTGCAAACCAAACAATAAAGCTTCATACTCCTCTTGGTTATTAGTACAAGGATACTCCAAACGGACCGATGTATCATAAACAACATTATTAGGTGAAATTAAAACATTACCGATGCCTTGTCCATCCCTACAAACCGATCCATCAAAATAGAGCTTCCATGGGCATACACTAACATAATTAATATTTTCATCATCCTTAATCCTATGATCAACAATAAAATCGGCGATAACTTGACCACTCATAGCACGCAACGATTCATATGTTAAATCATATTCTATTAGCGCGTATGCCCACTTTCCAATCCTACCACTAAGAATCGGTTGTTGCAACATATACTTAATGACGTCGGTCTGACAAGCTACCACACACGTACTAGAAAGAAGATAAGGCCGAAATTTGGTACATGCATAGTATAAAGATAAGCATAACTTTTCAATAAACATGTACCGACTTTCGGCGTCGAGCAAACGACGGCTTAAGTATGCAATGATGTACACTTTCCCGCTGTCCTCTTGCGCCAACGCCGCACCGATCACTCTATCTTGTGCAGCAATGTATAACCTGAATGGCACACCGGACTTGGGCGCCCGCAATATTGGAGGATTCGACAAGCATCGCTTTATATTATTAAAAGCATCTCGTTGCTCTGCCCCCTAAGTAAATTCGGCCTCACTCTTTAGCCGAAGTAATGGAACAAACGATTCAATTTTCCCTGCAAGGTTAGATATGAATCGTCTCAAGTAATTAATTTTTTCCAACAACTTTTGTACATCCCTTTTACATGTGGGTTCCTCCAAATTTCTAATTGCCTCCACTTTCTGAGGGTCAATCTCTATCCCATGTTCATGAATTATGAAGCATAAGAACTTACCAGCCGACACACCAAAAGCACATTTGAGTGGATTCATTTTTAACCCATACCGGCGCATCCTTTCAAAAGCTAATCGTAAATCGGCTAAATGATGATCAAACCCATCCGATTTAATAACTATGTCATCAATATATATTTCTAGTACAATGCCTAGAAGATCATGAAAAATTAAATTCATAGCTCGTTGGTATGTAGCGGTAGCATTTTTCAACCCAAACGTCATAACGACCCACTCAAATAAACCAACAAAACCTGGGCAACGAAAAGCAGTCTTGGACATATCTTGTTCGGCCATAAATATTTGATTATAACCTGCATTACCATCTAAAAAGCTAATTACTTTGTGTCCCGAGGCATCATTAATAAGCATGTCGGCTATAGGCATAGGATATTCATCTTTTGGAGTAGCCTTATTCAAATCTCTAAAATCAACACAGATTCTAATCTTACCGGTATTTTTCTTTTCCACGGGCACAATATTTGAAACCCAATCTGCATATCTACACCGCCGAATAAACTTAGATTTTATCAACCGATCAACTTCTTCTTTGATGCGGTCATACAAATTAGGATTGAAACTTCTACGAGGTTGTTTATGCGGCCTAAAACCATATTTAATAGGTAGTCTATGTTCCACTAAATCTCTACTCAAACCGGGCATCACAGTATAATTCCAAGCGAAGCAATCAACAAATTCTTTAAGTAATAAATATACCTTGCTTTTCTGATCGGCTTTCAAGCTAGCTTTGATAAATGTAGGCCTCGGGATACTTCCATCACCAATATCAATTTCTTCAACTGGATCAGCCGATGAGAATCCTTGTCCAAGCTTTTCCATGTCATCAAAATCTTCAATTGTTTCATGCATATCGCTCTTTCCGGAACGATACTCCTCCATGCGTCTTTGCAGCCACTTAATACTATCGTCTTTATTCATCATTTATATAGATAAATCATTAAGCCGAGCTACATTAGCCGGCTGTGCATTTATAGGTACAAAACCATCTCTACCAATACTAATATAATCATAGTCTGATAAATTCCTACCGGTCAAACATCGCATCTCGCCGTGTTGCCAATCAACCGGCGCGTCCGTCAAAGCAATGCATGAAGAATTGTCTGCCTCAATCACCTCCACATCATCATTAACCCACTGAATTAAGCACTGATGTAGAGTAGAAGGGATGCAACAATTTGCATGAATCCAATCGCGTCCCAAAAGAATATTATACCGGCATTTGACATCAACAACAAAAAACACAGTCGGCAATGTTTTGCTTCCGACTGTGAGCTCCATAGAAATAACACCCTTAGCCTCGGACAATTCTCCCGAGAACCTGCTAAGTCCCATGTTGGTTTTCATTAACTCGCTCTCTTTTCAGTTCAGTTTAGAAAATACCGAAAGGGGCATAATATTAACACCTGCACCACCATCGACAAGCATGCGACCAATAGGCTTACCATCAATGTGACCCCTGATAAATAATGGCTTTAGGTGTTGTCCATGCTTCTCTGGTTTCTCAAATGTAGCATTTTTTGGACCAAGAACAAGCTCAGCAACTTCAGCCTCGGGCGCGCGAAATTCAGCAGGCAACACGAACACCATATTAACATCCATATCAGTAGGTGCGTCTCCATTATTCTCTAAATTTTCATCAACAATTGTGTCATCCATATTTTTATTTTCCTCCGCAGCTATGCGCTTCTCCTTCCAAGTCTTTGTGGGTACCATTGGTTTATCTTGATTGAACCATTTATCACGCTTCTTCTCAGCTATCGCTTCCTTTATTTCCAATGTCCGCAGTCGCTGTACACGTCGTTTTTGAGTGTGGGTAAGTCCCTTTGGGCACCACTGAGGTGCTGGTTTAGTTCCTGGCGCGACTGACTTAATTTTGCTGCCCCCCGGGTCCTTTGGCCTGTACTGGCGTACTTCTGTTTTTCCGGCAAATATTTTATCTCTCGCCGGAAAACTTCTCTGCTGATCATATACGTTACTAGCATTAAATTTCTGGCCGCGTACATTGCTTGAATCCCAACGTATATGTGTACTGATATTAGACTTGATACCTTTGTACGCTCCTGGGCCATAACTTCCCATGACCAAATCAGCTTGTGAGCTTGCCGATTTAGACATTTGATTAGTACGTGAGGACACCACAAATGACTTGTCTGATTGTGCATGCATGCTATGCCCAGAATTAGTTTTTTCCTCACATTGATTAGATCGGCCCATTGGCCGCACCTTCACACCATTGTTCTCCTCTGTACTAACAATTTCCTTTGGGACCGATCCTAGTTCAGCATCATTGCTTGATTCTGTGCTATTGACAACAACTTCATCTGATTGATGTTCCACCACTTTCAGACTAGCATCAAAATCATCTGGACATTTTACTGGTTTAGGTTCAGCACGCTTCACCGGCATCCATACGCGCTTGTGGTCGCCCTTATAGTTTTTGCCCTCTGCATTGCGTACCGGTGATCGACCTCCTCGAATCTCAATGGCGTCACGTGACCTAGCTCCTTCATTAAACCGAGCCCTTTTGTCGTGCATCTCCGGTCTGAACATAGGCCTCGGCGGAATCCACCCCGGCTGAAAATAACCTGTTGGCACTGTAGGATATGGCGCCCAAGGATTAAACCCCCATGGAGGAAATTGCGGATACATAGGAGGTGCACAGCCCCAATATGTCGGCTCCATTGCAAAATATGGCTGCTGGTCATCTGAATTTCTTTGCCATCGCTCATGAATGTCAGGTCCAGAAGGAGATCTAGGACGCTTATTACCTCCGAGCCGGTTAAACACATTGTTTGCCTTGCGTGAAGTATATTTTTCCAACAACATACTAACTGTCGGCTTTGGCCATGGAGCTTGTTTTCTTCTGCCATTAACTTTCCATACTCCTAGTTCTGGATTTTTTTGGTTTGATCATCCTTGGAGGAGCACTATTATCAACAACATTTTTCTCTCTTGCGGATTCGGTCTGATCCGACCGAATAAGCATTTTTTACTCTCAAGCTCGACCACATTGATAGGAAAAGGGTCGCTGTCGAGCTTCATCTTAGAACCTTCTGTAAACGTCAATCGTCCTTCATTGATAGCCAATTGCACCTGTCGACGAAACACGTTACAATCATTAGTAGCATGAGAAAAAGAATTGTGCCACTTACAATAAGCTTTTCTACCCAATTCTTCTGGAGGTGGAATTACATGACCCTCTCTCACTCTAATTAATTTATTTTGTAGTAACATATCAAAAATTCTATCACACTTGCTTACATCAAAAGTATATTTAATTTCGTCTCTTCTAGCAGGTGTAGGTTTCAAAGCAGAACATGCAAAAGGTTTTTACTTTGGCGCTTGAACCCATTCGGCTAGACATATTTTAACATCATCCTCACTAGCCGAATCACTATCATAATCTAAAGCATTAACCGCATGGTTATCCTTCTCTTTATTTCTATTATCTTTAAACCGGCTATATTGTTTGATTTCCTTAGCCCGGTTTTCCTGCGCCAAAGCCTTCTGCAAAACTTGATTAACATCTAAAAATCCTTGTCCTTCTAGTTTATCCTTAATATGAGCGAGCAAACCCGAAAAGGCAAGATCGGCTAAATCCTTTTCGGCAATGGTTAGGCCGAAACATCGGTTTTTGATATCCCTAAACCTCCTAATATAATCATGAACATGTTCATTATATTTCTGCATAACCATAGTTAAATCTGAAAGTCGAAGTTCTGTTTCACCGCTATAAAAATAGTCATGAAATTTTTGCTCCAATTGTGCCCATGTTGAAATAGAATTAGGAGCAAGCGATGTAAACCAAGTAAATGCAGTTCCGGATAAAGATAAAGGAAATAATTTTAATCTAAAAACATCGGATGTGCCGACCTCACTGCATTGTGCTAAAAATTGTCCTACATGCTCAAAAGTAGATCTACCATCTTCCCCCGTAAATTTAACAAAATCTGGAATTCTAAAACCACGAGGATATGGTGTCGAGTCAAAGTAATCAGGGTATGGTTTTTGATATGCACGTGCTCTACCCTTTGGTTCTAAACCAAATTCTCTAAGTATACTAGCAAGCTGATCCTTAAAATTATCATTGGGCTGTAGAGAATTGGTTTGTGGGTCAGATGGAACGCAAGCACGCGGCGGAAACTCCGGCAAAGAAATTTGAGCATGTGAGGTTTGCAACGGAGACCCGCTAAAATATGAATCGGGTACCGGCCCGTATGGAACCCCGGTACCGACAAGCGGCAGCGGTGGTGTACTATATGCTACTGTCCGATAACTAGGCTGCCGCAAATTAGAATTAAAACCAAAACTTCGGTTATTGCTACTGTGATTTTGTGGAACGGAAGCTGAAACAATAGGAGAAGCAGCACTAGGAATAAAATTATTAGCCGAACTACCAACATAGTTCCAGCCATCCAGATTATTGTTTAAAGGGACGTGAGGCTGCATAGCATTAGCCGATGCACTAGGCGTATGTATATTACTTGGCAAATTGTTGAATCTACTACTGTCTGGTGGCATCGGTCTTTTTCCAGAATACTCATCATTGACTTGCAGCACTAATGAGCGTACATGACCAGGTAGACAATTTTCAAGATCTTTATTAAACTGCACCTTATATTCTTCAAGTCTATTAGCTACTGCTTGAGTAATTGTACGCGCCGTATTTTCCATATCAGAACCATATTTACTAGCTACGGACACATCAATTAGATGAGCAATTTCTTCGGTTGAGTTTTTTACCTGAGTGTTGAACGCATCGGAAGGGTTCAGAACTACCTTTTTGATGACGTCGTTCCTCGTCTTCGTGTATCCAGCCAACTTCATCTTTAGCCTCTCAACCTTCTCTCTCTCAAGCTCCTGTTCAAGCTCGTGCCGATCATCTTCCGATAGATCATCGAGTGTGACGGCGATGACATTCTCCGGGTCGATGTCGCTCCCGTTCCTGGACTCGGTATTCATCGTGTGCCTCTTCTTCTTCTCGTCCCCAGCGGAGTCGCCAATTGTGTTGCCACGCAAAATTGCAGCGCGACACCACGATAACCGTCGTACTTTCGTGACGACGAACGATTGCTTTACGAGCAAAGCAACAAAGATTTCCTCACTTTTGTAGAGGAGAGACGGCCGTTTTTCAGTGCAAAATGGCAAAGATCGCCAAACCCTAGGGCTGCTAGGGCTCGGCAGGAAGTAGCACAGAAAGAAAACGAACGAGAAACAGTAATATGTTTTTTTATTGAATAGATCGATTGTTGGGGGTTGTTTCCAATCGGCCATGGCCTTATATATAAGGCACGCTGAACTTTGACGTATACAAGGCAGGACTTGGCGTATACGAATCAAATTCCAAAATCCAAACCGATTAGAATCTAATCAGGTCATCTTAACTGGGCTACCATGTATAGTACTTGACGTTTTGCACAAGGCAACTAACCTGCATGGCAACCCCTCCTGTCCATATACACTCCTTGACTTATCAATTAAATATTCTGGCCGCGTCGCTATCACACCAGATAATAATGATTAATTGGTCTCCTTGTGTTGTTGCACCTTCACGTACATGACTTGATCGCTCATGCCAAAAATCTTCCAGCTTGGTAACTGAGGCCTGTTAGGACATGTCCGATATCTTGTCCTTCTCAGAGTGGTATTAGTTGATCCTTCATGTGCTCAAAGGGGAAAGGATATTGTCTAACTATTTGAGGTAAAAGAGAACATTTGATAAAGCTCAGATAAGATGAGAAGTAAAGGATATTTTTGAAAAGATAGTTTGAGGTATATCCTTTCCTAAGGGCTTTCCAGTTTCTAGGGTCACGTTCTACAGTCAACATGTGCTCTGATACCATATTTGTAGCGTCCCGACTCAAAACGAGTCAAGCCTCTGTGTGTCAGTGCCATCCCTGGATCAGTATGCTGGCACACACAGTACATCAATGTATATATCAAAGTGCAATCACATGTAAATAACGTAAAATTGATATATACCTCTTAAATCTCAGCGGAAACAGTCAACGGGAGTGGAGTCCTAATAAACACCAACGGCAGGTTGAGTGTAGACCGTAACCCTGAATCGTACTCTTACTCGTCGTAGAAAAGTATCTGCAACATAAGACGTTGCAGTCGTGTAGGTCAGTACATTGAATGTACCGGCAAGATCACCATAGAATGAAATGATAAAAACTATTCTATATGCAAAAGGCTTTATGGCTCTGTGTCTGAGTTTTTGCAGAAAAGCTGGTTTTATTTTCCCTACAACAAAGGAGTCAAACGGAAATATCACTACAAAAGTTGGTTGTTAATGAGATGGTTCCACCAACCAATTCTCATGTCCCAAAATTATTAATAGACCCACTCATCATGAAAATTTATTAATTGTGTTGAGACTGGCTGATAGTATCATCTCCGGTGCTCATGTTGTCCGTAACCGGGGACACGGCTAATCGATTAGTTTGACACTCTGCAGAGGTTTGTACACTTTACCCGCAAGATTCGATCCCTCTCGTTGTGTCCTCGCACTGCCTGGTGTTTGAGAACGAGACGATCGAAACATGGCCTTCCAAAGCGATCCTCCGGTAGAAAGTCAGTGCCCATCCAATCCTACCGTTCTTCTACATCTCGTAGCAATCTGACCTACCAGAGTCACCACTAAGGTTAACCAAGCCAGAGCCCATATTGACTTGCGGTTGCACACGTAAGTTTTCCGGCCTTGAAGTATCCATCCATCTCTTTGAGCCTGGGTGGCATTCCGTTGGGATGATCACAGGTAGATACCAGGATTCCCGGCATAACCATGATAGATATCAGGCTGCCAAAATGCATGTCCAATCCACCCAGAGGTATATTGAGTCCTTGAAGTCTTGATCATCATGCAGGTCTTGAAATAATTAATTAACCTCACAACACTCCTGAATCTCACAACCAAATCCCGTCTACTAAAGCGTAGCAATTGTGAAGTAACGTCCCTTCCCGGGCAATGGTAACAGGGTGTTGGGTTTCTCCTACCTCATGATACTACAACAAGTTCAAGCTCAATATCCTACTGGATGTATGATGGAGAGATTTATTCTAATGCAAATAAAACATAGGTAATGTAAGATGATCAAAGTGAACTTGCCTGTACAGTTGATGAAGATAAATATCGCTCTCAGAAATAACTTGATAGAACTATTTGTCACTCTCCGATGAAAATCTATATAATCAAACATTGCACTCATATAAGCAATCATACTAGCAATCAATACTAACAATCAAAAGGCAACACAAAAACCAAACACAAAAGTGTTGTGATGAAGGAAAATACTTAAGACAAAAGTTAAAACAACAAAACTTCATCACAACAACCAAATGTAGTTTTCCCTACAAATAAACTATTTTCAATAGCAACAAAACAAAAACAAGGAAAAATGTAACAAAAGTATTTTATTAAATAGTTTACTAGCAAAAAGAATTACTTTTGAAGAACAACTAAGAACTAAGAAAACAACACCCTAAACAATGTAAGTTTTCTAGCTAATAGAACATAACAGCAAAGAAAACACTAAGATAATAAAATAACAGAAAACAAAATATAAAACAACTAAATTAACAGAAGATATTTTCTCATAAAACTTTATTACAAAAAAAAGTACTAATAGAAAAGCTTTTAGTAAACTCTTCCTATAACCTAAACAAAGTTAACCTTGAATTGACCACAAACAATTTCAACTATAATACAAATTGTTTTCTGGTCTAAACTAAAGTTAACAGAAAATAAAATTTATAAAACAATATATGGAAATAATTTTCAAATAGGAAATCAAACTAGCAATGAAATCAATTTGCAAGTTATTATGAAACTAGAATTGATCTCATGCTATAAAAATAATAAATGACATAAAAATAAACTTGGTTGAAATACTACTGCTAACTAAAATAAAACAAACTAAAACTTGTCAACTAATATAAAATAAAATAAATTAAAACAATTTAAAACAAAAGAAATAGAAATAAACCTAAAAAGAACTAAAACAGAATCTGTTTTACTAAAAATCCTAATTTAAAATATTCTAAAAATTCTCAAACTCTACCTACTGTTAAATAAAGTCACTAGTGACAAGTAGCAAAAAGAATCAACTAAAAACCTATTTTTAAACTCAAGTTATTCACAAAACAAGATTTAAATCAAATCTGTTTGAATTCAAATTTAAAATTTGCAAACATGGTCAAACTTTATATCTACAGAAACTAGAATAAATTTGTGACACAATGCAAAAAGAATCACTCAAAAATAATTAAAAACATAAAAGATAGAGCAAAAACAAAATCAGAATATATTCTGGAATTGAAATTAAAACAGAAAAAAACAAAAACAGAACTAACGGACAGGGGCTACGTGGCGTCTCCTGATTGGCTATGGCACATGCGTGCGAGGGCTAAACGAGAGGACGGCCGAATGTTTAAAGAAAACGTTTCGCTGCTTAAGTGATCTATTACGGTACGTTGGATCTAAATCGGACAGTGGATGGCGTCGCCGGTTCATAAGCAAAGGGGAAAGTCATTTTATTCCCTCTCATTCCAAGTTCAAAAATGTTTTTCAAAAGTTTCAAATCACTCAATTCAATCACTCAATCAAACAATCATTCATTCTAATAATTATAACATTCCAAATTTGGGATGTTACAAACCTACCACACTTAAAATGAATCTCGTCCTCGAGATTCGAAGAGCTAGAAACAAAAGGTTAGGGTTTGGGGGTCTTCTAGCAAATCCACTGGTCTGATAAGTGTGGGTGCTACCACACTTAAAATGAGAGTTACTGGTCTCTCAAAATCTTGACAGTCCTCTGGGGTCTTGACATCTGTCTCTTCACATTCTCCACAGAAAACTCTTTTGGTGATGCTCTTCATTTATAGTCACAATGTTTCCTTCAAAAATCCAGTGTTCTTTCACTAATAGAAAGTTCTTCCATCACTGGGTCTTCTTAGCTGGCAAGTCTTGTGATCATTCTAAATAACTTATCGATGATCTCATGGTGGTCTACCATTTGTAGTTATCCTGCAGTAAAATGGGTCTTGGCTTCATCCTCACCGTAAAATTCCTACGTGTGACAACAGCTGCCATGTACAAGGGTCTTCATCATACCACTCTAAGGCTTAAACAATAGCTTCAAAGAACGTCGTCTCTTTACTATGGGTAAGTCACTCAGATTTACCATTCCAAATAGCAAGAGAAATGATAAGAGTAAGTCGTCATGGTGATCAATCCATTCCGCACCCAAATCATTACTTTGTATAAGGTTTAGCGAATCTCGTATTCTAACACTTGGGCTTCCTCACAAGCATTGCAGATTTTCACTTGTCCATGAACGAAGTTCGGATAAATCCATTGATTCTGTAAGCTAAACAAAACATCTATCGTTTCTTCACAACTCTCAGGTTTTCGTATCTTCCTAAGAAAACGTCTGCTGATCTGTCATAGCTTCTTCCAAGTTCCTTCGTTCAATAAGGTAGGGCTTGATCCTTATCAATCCTGAGGTTGTGGCTCACTTCAATACTTGTATGGCTTTAACTCACCCTTGGGGTTACTAGCGTTTCATATTCCAACATTACCTACAATTCATTCCATCATACCCTTGGGGTAATAAATCACAGACTCATCCTTGTCTAGATTCCACTCGGTGGAATTCATTTTTCCTTTCCATTGGTCTGTTTACCAACAAGGTATTGGTTCATCAAAATCATTCCTTCATTGCATCCTTATTATATTCTCAAAACTCCAACTTTTTAAAAGTACTTTATTACAAATGTTGTCATCCACATAGTTTGATATGGTCCAGCATTACCGTCTTCTTTATTCATTTATCCAACTCCTTGGCATGAAGTGTACATTCTTTTACCTTGGTTCTTGTGGTCTTACCGATTACTACCACACTTAAAATGAATGATACTCATGCCTGCATAGACCATATTTTCTCATATCCTCAATAAAATGGTCGGAGATCTTGCTTACAGAGTAACAACTCATACAATTCAACATAGGAAATCATGACACAATAAATTCTATTGATTCATGACGTTATTACAATCGCTGGGACTTCCGTTACATAATCCAACTTCATAACTTTAAGAAAAAGAGTGCTTCTTATTACATTTATTACTTCCAAAAAAAATCCACAACTCAACTACTCATATTTAGTCTTCTTCTCCGGACAGGTATAGGAGTAGTGTCCTATCTTGTTGCACCGATGACAAGTGATGTGACTCAGCTCCTTCCGTGTAGAAAACCACGGAGTCTTCCTCTTCTTCTTGGGTTGGGCTCCTTGCTTGATGCTTGGCTCATACTTCTTGCAATAACAATGAGGTCTCTCCAAGCTGCAATGCAAACATTTGATGCCTCCACTTACTTGGCCTTTCTTCTTGATCATTCCTTCTATCTCCTGAGGATCATATTGCACTTCTGCTGTCGGGAAGTCTCCCAGGTACTCGTTCGGACAATTCAGGGAAATATGTCCTTCTTCTCCACATGAATAACATGACTTGGTATCTACGATTGGGTCTGGTATATCTCCCATCTTCATGGGTTCTTCTAACTTTTTCCTGAGGACTTCTTTCATTGCTTCCTTCTGCTGCTTCATGACTTCTTGTACCTTGGGGTATATTTGACATTGTGCCGGAAAATGAGTGGTTCCTTCACACAAGAAACATGTCACCTGACTAGTCGGGCATTCCTCAGCTGGGTGATTTTCTTCACAATGAGGGCATCCATCCTTGTGTTCTTCCTGGGTGTGTCCTATTTCTCCACAGATCTTGCATGCACAAGGCTTCTTCATCGTGTTATCACGGTGCTTCTGAATGAGACGGGATCTTAACAGAGTCTTCTTGAATTCTTCCCAACTTTCTGCTCTATTAAATCCTTGTATGGCGTGATGCATTTTCCACCAGATAGCGGCACTTTGGGTAAGGTACTGAAGAGCGTGTGGAACCTCATACTTCTTTGAAATCAAATTACTTCCGAAGTGGTTCTCCATGTTCCTTATCCATATTTCAGCCTCCAACTGGGTCATTGGTCCAGAGAGTACAAGTCCAGCTTCATACGCCATCTATTGGGTCCAAGGGTTTGGGATGAGATATTGGAGAGATAGAGGGAGATACACACAATACAAACAATAGTTTTGAAAATAGGTTTTATTTGTGGCTGTCGGAAAAATGCACACAAATGACAGCTCACAAAACATCGTATCTAACGTGAGTATACAACAGGGGTGGTGGTCCTCTCAAGGTCATATTGAAATGCTTCAGGGTCTTTGAATTCTTCGGGTCTTCAAGGTCTTCAACTGGTGTAACTTCAATTCTTGTTGTATAGGGTAATCCTCCTATTACTCTGAGTTGGTTACGATTGTCCGATATCTTGTCCTTCTCGGAGTGGTCTTAGTTGATCCTTCATGTGCTCAAAGGGGAAAGGATATTGTCTAACTATTTGAGGTAAAAGAGAACATTTGATAAAGCTCAGATAAGATGAGAAGTAAAGGATATTTTTGAAAAGATAGTTTGAGGTATATCCTTTCCTAAGGGCTTTCCAGTTTCTAGGGTCACGTCCTACAGTCAACATGTGCTCTGATACCATCTCTGTAGCGTCCCGACTCAAAACGAGTCAAGCCTCTGTGTGTCAGTGCCATCCCTGGATTAGTATGCTGGCACACACAGTACATCAATGTATATATCAAAGTGCAATCACATGTAAATAACGTAAAATTGATATATACCTCTTAAATCTCAGCGGAAACAGTCAACGGGAGTGGAGTCCCAATAAACACCAACGGCAGGTTGAGTGTAGACCGTAACTCTGAATCGTACTCTTACTCGTCGTAGAAAAGTATCTGCAACATAAGACGTTGCAGCCGTGTAGGTCAGTACATTGAATGTACCGGCAAGATCACCATAGAATGAAATGATAAAAACTATTCTATATGCAAAAGGCTTTATGGCTCTGTGTCTGAGTTTTTGCAGAAAAGCTGGTTTTATTTTCCCTACAACAAAGGAGTCAAACGGAAATATCACTACAAAAGTTGGTTGTTAATGAGATGGTTCCACCAACCAATTCTCATGTCCCAAAATTATTAATAGACCCACTCATCATGAAAATTTATTAATTGTGTTGAGACTGGCTGATAGTATCATCTCCGGTGCTCATGTTGTCCGTAACCGGGGACACGGCTAATCGATTAGTTTGACACTCTGCAGAGGTTTGTACACTTTACCCGCAAGATTCGATCCCTCTCGTTGTGTCCTCGCACTGCCTGGTGTTTGAGAACGAGACGATCGAAACATGGCCTTCCAAAGCGATCCTCCGGTAGAAAGTCAGTGCCCATCCAATCCTACCGTTCTTCTACATCTCGTAGCAATCTGACCTACCAGAGTCACCACTAAGGTTAACCAAGCCAGAGCCCATATTGACTTGCGGTTGCACACGTAAGTTTTCCGGCCTTGAAGTATCCATCCATCTCTTTGAGCCTGGGTGGCATTCCGTTGGGATGATCACAGGTAGATACCAGGATTCCCGGCATAACCATGATAGATATCAGGCTGCCAAAATGCATGTCCAATCCACCCAGAGGTATATTGAGTCCTTGAAGTCTTGATCATCATGCAGGTCTTGAAATAATTAATTAACCTCACAACACTCCTGAATCTCACAACCAAATCCCGTCTACTAAAGCGTAGCAATTGTGAAGTAACGTCCCTTCCCGGGCAATGGTAACAGGGTGTTGGGTTTCTCCTACCTCATGATACTACAACAAGTTCAAGCTCAATATCCTACTGGATGTATGATGGAGAGATTTATTCTAATGCAAATAAAACATAGGTAATGTAAGATGATCAAAGTGAACTTGCCTGTACAGTTGATGAAGATAAATATCGCTCTCAGAAATAACTTGATAGAACTATTTGTCACTCTCCGATGAAAATCTATATAATCAAACATTGCACTCATATAAGCAATCATACTAGCAATCAATACTAACAATCAAAAGGCAACACAAAAACCAAACACAAAAGTGTTGTGATGAAGGAAAATACTTAAGACAAAAGTTAAAACAACAAAACTTCATCACAACAACCAAATGTAGTTTTCCCTACAAATAAACTATTTTGAATAGCAACAAAACAAAAACAAGGAAAAATGTAACAAAAGTATTTTATTAAATAGTTTACTAGCAAAAAGAATTACTTTTGAAGAACAACTAAGAACTAAGAAAACAACACCCTAAACAATGTAAGTTTTCTAGCTAATAGAACATAACAGCAAAGAAAACACTAAGATAATAAAATAACAGAAAACAAAATATAAAACAACTAAATTAACAGAAGATATTTTCTCATAAAACTTTATTACAAAAAAAAGTACTAATAGAAAAGCTTTTAGTAAACTCTTCCTATAACCTAAACAAAGTTAACCTTGAATTGACCACAAACAATTTCAACTATAATACAAATTGTTTTCTGGTCTAAACTAAAGTTAACAGAAAATAAAATTTATAAAACAATATATGGAAATAATTTTCAAATAGGAAATCAAACTAGCAATGAAATCAATTTGCAAGTTATTATGAAACTAGAATTGATCTCATGCTATAAAAATAATAAATGACATAAAAATAAACTTGGTTGAAATACTACTGCTAACTAAAATAAAACAAACTAAAACTTGTCAACTAATATAAAATAAAATAAATTAAAACAATTTAAAACAAAAGAAATAGAAATAAACCTAAAAAGAACTAAAACAGAATCTGTTTTACTAAAAATCCTAATTTAAACTATTCTAAAAATTCTCAAACTCTACCTACTGTTAAATAAAGTCACTAGTGACAAGTAGCAAAAAGAATCAACTAAAAACCTATTTTTAAACTCAAGTTATTCACAAAACAAGATTTAAATCAAATCTGTTTGAATTCAAATTTAAAATTTGCAAACATGGTCAAACTTTATATCTACAGAAACTAGAATAAATTTGTGACACAATGCAAAAAGAATCACTCAAAAATAATTAAAAACATAAAAGATAGAGCAAAAACAAAATCAGAATATATTCTGGAATTGAAATTAAAACAGAAAAAAACAAAAACAGAACTAACGGACAGGGGCTACGTGGCGTCTCCTGATTGGCTATGGCACGTGCGTGCGAGGGCTAAATGAGAGGACGGCCGAATGTTTAAAGAAAACGTTTCGCTGCTTAAGTGATCTATTACGGTACGTTGGATCTAAATCGGACGGTGGATGGCGTCGCCGGTGACTTACAGTGGGCGGAGGGATTCTCCGGCGATGTCCGACGGCGGCGGCTGCTCGGGGTTGATGCTGGTGAGCTCCCCTGCGGGTCTCCGATGACGGCAAGAGCTCCAGTAGATGCGGCGGTGAACGGCGCATCCAGAGGTGGTCGAAGGCGAGCTCGGAGACGACGGGGTGACGATGGCGAGCTTCGGGGCGGCGGCGGCGCTCGGGTGGTCGACGGGGAGGGGGGTTCCGAGGGGTGTGGGGCTCGGTGAGCGGGCGGGGGGGGGAAGCGTACGAGGGAGTCAAGTGCGTGTGTGGCTTCAGGCAGGGGTGAGGTGGTCTGGGTGGTGCGGCAGGACGAAAATGGTGCAGCAGCGGGGCTCTACTCCGACAAGGGATTCCGGCGAGTGGAGAGGGTCGGTCGAGGGGGACTCGGGCGGAACAGGGTGCGGGACTCCCGGATTTTATAGCCCTGGGTTCAGGGGTGCTCGGAGGGAAAGGGATCGACGAGATCCCGTCGGATCCGAGGCGATCGCCGGCGAAGGAAGGGGGAGGTGAGGGAAGGAAGGAGAAGAGCGTCGGGCGAGGGTGATCGGCCAGTGGGCCCGGCGTGTCAGTGGGGGAGAGGGAGATCGTGCGGAATCGGGCGGCCGATCCGAAGGGATTCGGATCCGGCGAAGCAGATCTGGGCCTGACACTATTCCAAATGGGCCGCGGTCGGTTTCCTAATAAACACAGTTTTTTTTCCTTTTATTAAAAATAGGAAAGAATAAAATATGATTTGGGCAATCAAATCCAATCTAAATATAGAAGTTTTATATATCAAAATGATCAGAAAATTAAATTCAACAAGATGAACATTTTTCGACGGCCAAAATAAATACTTTAAAAAAATCATTTTCAGAAAATGCCTAAATTGGTTTTATTTATTTTTGCAATTTTTTTTTCAAATAACCCCCTGGGTTTTAGGGTTAAAATATTTCACAAAAATTCCCCTGGTATGGAGGGTCATGTTCCTCCTCTCATTTTTTTTTGAAATTTGGGGTAATGAACTTTGAATTCTTTCCAACTTTGAAATGGAACCAAATATGAAATATATTCCAAATAGAAATTTTCAAATCCACTTTTCAAATCCTTTATTTTGAAGAAGTCATGTCATCTTCTCTCACTGATTTGAATTAGTTGAATTTGAGTTCATAAGCAAAGGGGAAAGTCATTTTATTCCCTCTCATTCCAAGTTCAAAAATGTTTTTCAAAAGTTTCAAATCACTCAATTCAATCACTCAATCAAACAATCATTCATTCTAATAATTATAACATTCCAAATTTGGGATGTTACACTATTTCCGCTGCTCAATCTCTAGATATGCATGTGTAGGAAGTCTTGGTGTTATCTTAACTTGTGTCGAATCTGCCTAAATTTCAAGTGAACTAAAAATCTGCACTTTTGGTTGGTTAAGGGTCTATCCCCCCCCCTATAGACCTATCTCCTCGACCCCACAGGACCGGTGCCATTGGTGATTGTGGGAGAAGCAGACGAGATAAGCTACAGGGAGGGAGGGGAGAATGCGATGCGGAGTAGCCGGTCGTAAGGGTTTATATAGTAGGCGGTAAGCACTGGGGTTTTGGGGGATTTTGCCAAGCCAGGAGGGAAGCTTGCACGGTTGCACACGGGAACCTGCATAGTTGCGTGGGAATGGGCTCCATGATGATTCATTGGCGCCTCTACGAGCCAACGCGTGGCCAAACGAAACGCCCGTGCAGTGCTCAAGCTTGCACTCGAATCCTCTGGCGGCAACGCGGTGACAAGACGTGCGAAAGGAGGACGAAATAATGACTCATACACATACGGTTAATAATAAAAAAACATTTGCGATTTAGTTACCTAGCAAACGGCCATTCTCTACGCGGCGTCGCGAACAATTGTTCGCCCACGATGTGATGTGAAAGGCGACGTCGTTTCCCTGGACGCCGCCGGCTCGCAACCACCGGTCAGCTTGTAGACGGCCATTCCCTGCGTGTTCAACTGCTCTATGTGTGTGGTTGCTCGCAGTTGAGGTGACCACGATGCGCTCTGCCCGCGTCCCTCCACGTGCGCTGCCAGTGGTTGGGGCCGGCGCACAATCACGTATGTTCAGGGCGCCATATGCATACGGTTGCACTGGGCGTGACGCCACGATGTAGTTACGTGCGTCACGATGCAGTTACGCGTTGCAAAAACTGCCATGCGGACGTGCCGAGATTCCAGGCCGCCCAACCCCATTTATTCATGTGGCCATTTACCTTAACCTCTGATGCCCCACAACACAATAAGCACACCCACGACGACACATATAGAGAGGATATCTAGCGGCGCTCCAATGCGGCTCCAATGGCACTCCCAGCGGCCGACGACGACAAGTCGCAGTTCGAGTTGTATCATGTAGTGGACATAGACATCAGGAACACGAACCTCTCGGTGGTGTACACCAACGACCCAGTCGTGGTGGAGAACTCCATCAACACTATGGATCAGTTGCTTGCTGAGGATGACAAGTACAAAGTGGTCAGCTTCGACCTCGAGTACACCGGCGGTCATGCCGGGTATGATCAGAAGGTTGTCGTCGCCCAGTTGTGCCTATGCCATCACGTCCTCATCTACCACTACTGCCTAGCCACAAGGCCTTGCGAGCGTTTCGCCAGGTTTGTCAACAACCCCAACTACAGGTTCGCTACGGTGGACACCATCAACGATCTAAAGGTGTTCAAGACATCGGGCTTGTCCTGCCAGAAGCAAGGCCAGTACAGGGTCTGAGGTAGCTATAAGCAAAAGGACTCCCTGGTTGACCTTGTTGTGGCCATCATCGACCCCCACTACAGAGACATGAAGGATGAGTGCGACAAGAACAAGGCCGCCTGGCACAAGGCCTGGGTGCAGAGACTGGATGAAGAACACATCAAGTACGCGACCAAGGACGCGTACACAAGCTACGAGATGTACAGGCGGATCGTTGACATGAGGAAGTGCCTTCGTCCTGCCCAGGTGAGGGACCGAGCCACAAGCAGAGCAGTGGCGGCAAGCGTCACAAGAAGTAGATGATTTGATGATCGTTTCTCCTAGTTTAGTATGCATGTAATTGTTTATTGAGGTGTGTGCAAATGTTATGTGTAGTCACTTATGTATTTGGATGTTTAATTTGGTTATGCAATCATGTTCTTATAAGTATATATGTCATTGTTCTGTAGACAGAGCATAGATGTTGTGCGGATAGAGCAAATCACATCGCATACGATTAAACTAGGGAACACGTCGGTGATGATTTCATGGATCACAGATAATTGTTTACCAGCAAGCGTTTGCCAACAGCACACACAACTTATTAGGAGGAATCATCTGTGTTATTAATGGTCATCCCACACAATTCTAATGACTGACCTGTTTGCCGGGTATCACACACATCTTGTTGCGCCGAATCGTTTGTGTTATTTTCGCTCATCGCAAACAGTTCATCCAAGTGACCTGTATGTCATCTATCGCACACACCTTGATCTGGCTAACCATTTGTGTTGTTTTGGCTCATCGCAAACAGTTCATCCGAGTGACCTATATGCCGTCTATCGTACACATCTTGACTTGGGTAACCGTTTGTGTTTTTTTTTCTCGTCGCAAACAGTTCATATGGATCAACTGTATGCCATGTTTCGCACACGCAACTCTTATCTGAGTCGTGCTTGATTGATCAGCCATCGCACATAGTTCATTTTATTGGTGATGATTTTATTACCATACCATTTGCGATTCATGCATCGCACACAGTTTGGTCGAATGGTCTCCTATACGTGTGTCATCTTAGGACCTTCCTGCAGTAGTGTGTGATCCTTGTATCCGAAATTACCCTTCCACTTGGCTCCCTATTCGTTTCTGTGAGCCACTTTCCTTGAGATGATCCATTCCGGTATTTGACACAAGATTCATTCTTCGACACTCTGAACCCTTCTCACATCCTGTTTTAGGCCTTAAATGATTGCCTACCCAAATGAAGCTATTCGTATATTCTTAAGTCACTCTCGTTATGATTCCTGTGTTCCACAACTTGAGAGATATTTATGTCTTTCATTCATGAGATAACCCCAGATGATTACCTCTTGTAGAATTCCATTATTGCCGAGTTACCCCTTATCCTTTTCATAAGTACGATGGAGATCCTAAAGGAAGAAATGAAGACATCAATACCGTGGACCGACCTCTTCAAGAAGTGCAGCCAGGAACGAGAAGATCCGTCAGAATTCGTAACCAGACCTTGCCCCCTTACTCGACCTCTTAAATCTCGGGACGAGATTTTCTTTGAGTGGAGGAGAGTTGTAACGCCCCTGTAATTAAGCTATAGTTATCTCTCCTCTATTGATGCCATGTCATCATGTTTTGCTAGCTTAAGTACCACTTGATAAAAATCAAAGTCAAATCCAAATTCAAATTTCAAGTAAAAATATTATTCCTTCATGGGTTGAAGTCTCCATCAACGTGGACGTACGATAGCACCACCTATCGGAACCATGCCAAAAACCACCGTGTCTTCATTGCGTTTGATCTTCCATACTCTACCCCTTTACTTTTCGTACACTTGCATGGTTTACTATTTCCGGTGCTCAATCTCTTGATATGCATGTGTAGGAAGTCTTGGTGTTATCTTAACTTGTGCCGAATCTGCCTAAATTTCAAGTGAACGAAAAATCTGCACTTTGGGTTGGTTAAGGGTCTATTCCCGCCCCCCCCCCCTCTAGACCTATCTCCTCGACCCCACAATTGGTATCAGAGCTTTGGTCTCCATTGCTTTGGTTTAATCACCATTGGAGGGAGATGGATGTGTCTACTTTGGGGAGTCTTAGACGTAGAGTGCCTATTCTCAATGGGGAGTATTACTACTTTTGGAAGGATGAGATGCTTGATATCTTTGATGAATTTAACTTGAGCAAGTATATTCATAATCCTTATGTGCCTCCTATTGATCCCTTGCATCCTACTCATGAAGAGGAAATTGACATGCTTCGTAATCTTAGAACCATCAATCTTATCATTAGAGGATTACCTAAAATTGTGCTTGGTTGTATGCAAAACTTTGAGTGTGCCTATACTCTTTGGAGAGACTTGGAAAAGCGATATCCTGATTACTCTTTAAAGAATCTTGATGAGATTCTTCATAAGACTATTGCTTTTCACAAGATGAGTCCTAGTGATCCTAACTTTGATGATTGCTTGTTTGAGCTTCACGATCTTATGCGTGCTAAAGGAGATGTTAGAACTATTAGCAACATTATCACGGAAGCCATTAGAATTCATAAACTTGAACATTGTCATGATCATGAAACTAATCAATTCATTACCCTAGGTGATGATCATATACATGTTGATGATGATGATGTTGAGCATGGCTATTATGATGAGGACGAAGAAGTTGATATTGAATTTGAGAAGACCATGAGGAACCTTAGTCTTATGGCAAATCTTCGAGATTACATGGACGGAGGAAAAGAATGGATTCTTGATAGTGGATGTACCGATCACATGACCGGTGATAGAGACATGTTTCGTGAGCTTGCAAAAAATGATGGTCCACGCAAGTATGTGACTTTTGGAGACAACTCCAAGGGTAAGGTACTTGGCATTGGTAAGGTTGCCATATCCAATGATAGCTCCATACAAAATGTTATGCTTGTTGAATCCCTTGGTTACAATCTTCTTTCCATATCTAGACTAGCCGACTTTGGTTTCAATGTTCTATTTACCGAAGTAGATTGCCAAGTGTTTCGTCGAGATAATCATAATATGGTCTTTACCGGCATTCGTAGAGGTGATCTATACATTGTTGATTTCACTAAGAGAGCCCAACCTCGTACATGTTTAATTGCTAAATCTTCTAAAGGTTGGTTATGGCATAGGAGACTTGGACATGTTGGCATGCGTAATCTTGATAAACTCGTTAAAGGAGATCATATTCTTGGTGTGAAAGATGTTATATTTGACAAGGATCGACTTTGTAGTGCTTGCCAAGCAGGAAAACAAGATGGAGGAAGCCATCCCGTGAAGAACATTATGACCACGAGGAGACCACTCAAGCTACTTCATATGGATCTTTTTGGTCCCAACTCCTGTAAGAGTCTTGGTGGTAACTCTTTCGGTTTGGTCATTGTTGATGATTTTTCCAGATTTACGTAGGTGTTCATTCTCGATGACAAATCGCAGGTACAAAAGATCTTCAAGAACTTCGCAAGAAAGGCCCAAAATCAATTTGAAGTGAAAATCAAGAAGGTTCGAAGTGACAATGGAACGGAGTTTAAGAACGCCAATGTGGATACCTTTCTTGATGAGGAAGGCATTTCACATGAGTTCTCGGCTACGTACACACCTCAACAAAATGGAGTTGTTGAGAGGAAGAACCGGACTCTTATTGAGATGGCAAGGACAATGCTTGATGAATACAAGACGCCAAAACATTTTTGGGCGGAAGCAGTTGAAACAGCTTGTCATGCTACAAATCGAATCTATCTTCACAAGCTTCTTGGTAAAACGGCGTATGAACTACTCACCGGTAACAAACCACAAGTTGGATACTTTCGAGTATTTGGCTCAAAATTTTACATTCTTGATAAGCATCGTCGTTCACAGTTTGTTCCTAAATCTCATGAAGGTTTTCTACTCGGTTAAGGATCGAACTCTCACACTTACCGTGTCTACAACAACTTCACTCGAAAAGTTGAAGAGATGGTTGATGTGAAGTTCGATGAGACTAACGGCTCGCAAGTCGAGCAACTGCCAATTGATGTAGGAGATCAAGAACCATCGGAAGCAATCCAAGACTTGTCTATTGGCAAGATTCGACCCATGGAAGTGAAGGAGAGTACTTCGTCAATTCAAGTGGAAGCTCCAACTTCACATCAAGGTGAACAACAAATTGATATGGAAGCATCCACAAGTGGAACACGTCAAGACGAAGGGAATGAGGAAGTGCAACAAGATGATCCACCTCAACCTCCTTCTCCACCTCCACAAGCGAACAATGACAACATCAACGAAGAAGATGATGATGATGATGAGGAAGCTTCACCACAACCCAAGCAAAAGCTATCTCGAGTTAGAGCAAGAATCGACAAGAATCATCCCGTCGAACAAATACTTAGAGATATCCAATCCGGGAGAATCACTCGCTCTAAATCACGTTTAGCTAACTTTTGTGAGCATTACTCATTCATCTCTAGTCTTGAACCTTTGAAGGTAGAAGAAGCTCTCAAGGACCCCGATTGGGTGAATGCAATGCATGAGGAGCTACACAACTTCGAGAGGAATCAAGTATGGACGTTGGTTGAAAAGCCTAAAGATGAGCAAAACATTATTGGAACCAAATGGGTGTTTCGCAATAAGCAAGATGAAGATGGACAAGTTATACGCAACAAAGCTCGTCTCATAGCACAAGGTTACACACAAGTCGAAGTGAAAAGTTTGGAAGGTTGATGTCGGAAAAGTATGAGATGTCTATGATGTGTGAACTCAAATTCTTTCTTGGCTTGCAAATTAAGCAAACAAAGGAGGGTACCTTTGTTTCTCAAACAAAGTATACCAAGGACTTATTCAAGAAGTTCAACATGCAAGAAAGTAAAGGTATGAAAACCCCCATGCCCACGAGTGGACATCTTGACTTGACTAAGGATGGCAAACCGGTTGATCAAAAAGTTTATCGATCTATGATTGGTTCATTGCTATATCTATGTGCCTCCCGTCTCGACATTATGCTAAGTGTGTGCATGTGTGCACGGTACCAAGCGGCACCAAAAGAGTGTCATCTTAAGGCTGAGAAAATAATTGTGAGATACTTGTTACATACACCAAACTTTGGCATTTGGTATCCCAAAGGATATTCTTTTGATCTTGTTGGCTATTCCGATTCGGACTATGCCGGAGACAAGGTTGATAGAAAATCCACTTCGGGTACATGTCAATTTCTTGGTAGATCTCTTGTGTCTTGGTCCTCCAAGAAACAAAACTCGGTATCTTTATCTACTGCCGAAGCGGAATACATTGCCGCGGGATCATGTTGTGCTCAATTACTATGGATGACACAAACTCTTAAAGACTATGGTGTGCATAAGAGACATGTGCCATTACTATGTGACAGTGAGAGTGCTATTAAGATTGCACACAATCCCGTGCAACATTCTCGAACTAAGCATATTGAGGTTCATCACCACTTCATTCGAGATCATGTTGAGAAAGGTGACATTGACCTTAAACATGTTCGTACCGACAAGCAATTAGCGGATATCTTTACCAAACCTCTTGATGAAAAAGTATTTTGTCACTTGAGGAGTGAGTTAAACATCATTGATGCTTCAAATGTGAACTAGAGGTTCATATGGATGCATACAAGGGCATGAGCATTCTTGACTAATCCATGATACTCCCATGATCATATTATATCTTGAACATTTTGCTACCTTGTATTGTATCTAACCTTTTGTAGGTACTTGAACAAGCTTCATGTCACAAGATTGCATCTCACTCTTATCTTGAGCAATCTTGTATAACTCAAGTATCAACAATACTTGGTGGAACAAGGAACAAGACAACCTAAACATATCCTTTGACAACTTTTGAGTTATGCTTCATTCTTGTCATTTTGGATATACATGTTGTTCCTTGCAAATCTAACCCATGTAGGAAGATGAACTACAAATGATAGGATTGCTCCCAACTTAAACTCATGAGCATCCACTTCAAGTTCAACTACATGATGGACATCACCACCAAATCCCAATGTAAGTTCTCACATCTTAGAGAAGCTTTACTCAAAGACATGAGCTAAAGCAACTCAACAAGATGTGAATACATTGAAATGCTTAAAGGAAAAATGGTAACCCCATTTTGAGCTTAACGATGAGTATGACCTATGATCAAGTGCTCTCACTTGACTCCTAAGTCAATATACTCTAACATAGGTGACCTAGTCACCGACCCCTCTAGATGAAGTTCTCTAGTGTTTCTAATGTGTTTCTCTTCTTGCTAGAGTGTTTTTATTTCAAAAAAAATACTTCATCTAGAGTTCTTTTTCTTTTTGCTAGTCTAGTAGTTAATTCATTGCAAATCTTTGTGAGGATTTCTTTGCTTAGTGAGCTGAGTTGACATAATCTTTCTTTTTTGCACCAGACTCGGTTATACCGAGTTGTCTCAACTCGAGTCACCGATCTTGCTGCTCTAAAGGAGTTTCTGTCAAGTATTTTCTGGGTTTTTCTTCTCCAGCTCCACTCAATGATTCTTACCCCTACTGGCATCTGGAACTACACATTTGCTAGATGTATTTCTCAAGGACCAACCCTCCTGACCAATAACCTTGAAGTAGCCCTTCTTGGAAATTGATGTCAAAGGGGGAGAGAGATCTACATCAAAGCTTATCTGCTTAGAGATGCACTTTATAAGAGGAGAGAATGTTACATGTTTCTAAGAGGGGAGAAACATGATCTCAGTGTTTGTAGTGCTTTTGGTTGCTTTAGTTTTCTCGCCCTACCTGCTCCCAATATCCAACATCAGATTTAGGGGGAGAGGAAGTTCTTTTAAGGGGAGACAACCAGTTTCTTTTGGGGACGTGTCTGCTTCAAAGAAGTATTCACCTAGTGATACTCTCTTCTACATGTCATCCCAATCTTGGTTTCTTGTTGATCTTGTGTCCTTTCTTGAAGAAATTATATTGTGTTATCTAACCTTGTTTTCTCAAGTGTATTTCTTCAGGTACTTGATCAAGAACTTCAAGGTAAGTATATGCATCACACCCATGTGCATGATGACCTCTTGCTAGTATATATATTGTTTGCAAGAAGATAATCATGAACATGTGGATACCTCAATGTCATATTTATTGCTCTGATGCATGTAGCCAAGATACATGTTGCATGTGTATTTCCTTACATTTGTGCCTTTGCTCTCCATGAAATATCATCATTCTATATGCACATCTTTAGGGGGAGCTCATACATGTTACATGTTTTTCTTCAAAGCTTTCATACAAACTTCTATTACATCTTTAATTGAAGCTTTGATGTATGTTATCATCAATTACCAAAAAGGGGGAGATTGAAAGCACATTTGCTCCCTTGGTGGTTTTGGTAATTAATGCCAACATACATGTTGTTGGACTAATGCCTCTATCTACTGAATTTCATACAAGTTCAACAATGGCGTGGCAAGGACAAGAAGATGTGGAACCCTTCAAAATGCTAAGGACATACATTGGCAAAAGCTCAAGACTCTTCATTTTTGGTTTAGTGATCCAAGATCACATTGAGTCCATAGGAAAGCCAATACTATTAAAAGGGGATGAGGTTTTGATAATGATCTTGTTGCTCAAGTGCTTAGTGATGTTGCTCCAAAACCCTCAACCACTTTCTCCATCCAAACTTGTCCAAATTTCCAAAGTCTAACTCGGTTCCACCGAATCCTATCCATCCGGACCCACCGAGTTCATCAAGACAGTGCCACAAGACAAACCCTAACAAATCGGATCCACCGATAGGGATCTCGGTCCCACCGAGATGACCTAGCCAACTCTCTGTCATCTGTTGCAATTATTTCGGTCTAACTGAGTTTGCAATCGGTGCCACCGAGATGGCTTGACCAACTTTCTGTTGCCATGTTGCAATTATTTTGGTCTCAATGAGATGTTGCAATCGGTGCCACCAAAACGAGGTTGCCCTACCATTGCACATCGGTCGCTCCGAGTTGTTCCCAGTCGGTCCCACCGAAACTTCAAACGTTCATATCTTTTGCACAGGTCGGACTCACCGAGATTTCAAATCGGTGCCACCGAGTTTGGTCAAAAGTGTGTAATGGTTGGATTTCGTGTGAAGGCTATATATACCCCTCCACCACCCTCTTACCAAGTAAGAGAGCCATCAGAACGTGCCTACATTTCCACCATACATTTTCTGAGAGAGAACCACCTACTCATGTGTTGAGATCAAGATATTCCAATCCTATCATTTGAACCTTGATTTCTAGCCTTCCCAAGTTGCTTTCCACTCAAATCCTTCTTCCACCAAATCCAAATCTGTGAGGAGTTGTTTGAGCGTTGGGGAGACTATCACTTGAAGCACAAGAGCAAGGAGTTCATCATCAACACACCATCTATTACCTTTTGGAGAGTGGTGTCTCCTAGATTGGTTAGGTGTCACTTGGGAGCCTCCAAGATCATGTGGAGTTGAACCAAGGAGTTTGTAAGGGCGAGGAGATCACCTACTTCGTGAAGATCTACCCCGAGTGAGGCTAGTCCTTCGTGGACGTAAGCCATGGTGGAATAGACAAGGTTGCTTCTTCGTGGACCCATTGTGGGTGGAGCCCTCCGTGGACTCACGCAGCTATTACCCTTCGTGGGTTGAAGTCTCCATCAACGTGGACGTACGATAGCACCACCTATCGGAACCACGCCAAAAACCACCGTGTCTTCATTGCGTTTGATCTTCCATACTCTACCCCTTTACTTTTCGTACACTTGCATGCTTTACTATTTCCACTGCTCAATCTCTATATATGCATGTGTAGGAAGTCTTGGTGTTATCTTAACTTGTGTCGAATCTGCCTAAATTTCAAGTGAACTAAAAATCTGCACTTTTGGTTGGTTAAGGGTCTATCCCCCCCTATAGACCTATCTCCTCGACCCCACAGGACCGGTGCCATTGGTGATTGTGGGAGAAGCAGACGAGATAAGCTACAGGGAGGGAGGGGAGAATGCGATGCGGAGTCGCCGGTCGTAAGGGTTTATATAGCAGGCGGTAAGCACTGGGGTTTTGGGGGATTTTGCCAAGCCAGGAGGGAAGCTTGCGCGGTTGCACACGGGAACCTGCATAGTTGCGTGGGAACGGGCTCAGCGATGATTCATCGGCGCCTCTACGAGCCAACGCGTGGCCAAACGAAACGCCCGTGCAGTGCTCAAGCTTGCACTCGAATCCTCTGGCGGCAACGCGGTAACAAGACGTGCGAAAGGAGGACAAAATAATGACTCATACACATACGGTTAATAATAAAAAAACATTTGCGATTTAGTTACCTAGCAAACGGCCGTTCTCTATGCGGCGTCGCGAACGATTGTTCGCCCACGACGTGATGTGAAAGGCGACGTCGTTTCCCTGGACGCCGCCGGCTCGCAACCACCGGTCAGCTTGTAGACGGCCATTCCCTGCGTTTTCAACTGCTCTATGTGTGTGGTTGCTCGCAGTTAAGGTGACCACGATGCGCTCTGCCCGCATCCCTCCACGTGCGCTGCCAGTGGTTGGGGCCGGCGCACAATCACGTATGTTCAAGGCGCCATATGCATACGGTTGCACTGGGCGTGACGCCACGATGTAGTTACATGCGTCACGATGCAGTTACGCGTTGCAAAAACTGCCATGCGGACGTGCCGAGATTCCAGGCCGCCCAACCCCATTTATTCCTGTGGCCATTTACCTTAACCTCTGATGCCCCACAACACAATAAGCACACCCACGACGACACATATAGAGAGGATATCTAGCGGCGCTCCAATGCGGCTCCAATGGCACTCCCAGCGGCCGACGACGACAAGTCGCAGTTCGAGTTGTATCCTGTAGTGGACATAGACATCAGGAACACGAACCTCTCGGTGGTGTACACCAACGACCCAGTCGTGGTGGAGAACTCCATCAACACTATGGATCAGTTGCTTGCTGAGGATGACAAGTACAAAGTGGTCAGCTTCGACCTCGAGTACACCGGCGGTCATGCCGGGTATGATCAGAAGGTTGTCGTCGCCCAGTTGTGCCTGCGCCATCACATCCTCATCCACCACTACTGCCTAGCCACAAGGCCTTGCGAGCGTTTCGCCAGGTTTGTCAACAACCCCGACTACAGGTTCGCTACGGTGGACACCATCAACGATCTAAAGGTGCTCAAGACATCGGGCTTGTCCTGCCAGAAGCAAGGCCAGTACAGGGTCTGAGGTAGCTATAAGCAAAAGGACTCCCTGGTTGACCTTGTTGTGGACATCATCGACCCCCACTACAGAGACATGAAGGATGAGTGCGACAAGAACAAGGTCGCCTGGCACAAGGCCTGGGTGCAGAGACTGGATGAAGAACACATCAAGTACGCGACCAAGGACGCGTACACAAGCTACGAGATGTACAGGCGGATCGTTGACATGAGGAAGTGCCTTCGTCCTGCCCAGGTGAGGGACCGAGCCACAAGCAGAGCAGTGGCGGCAAGCGTCACAAGAAGTAGATGATTTGATGATCGTTTCTCCTAGTTTAGTATGCATGTAATTGTTTATTGAGGTGTGTGCAAATGTTATGTGTAGTCACTTATGTATTTGGATGTTTAATTTGGTTATGCAATCATGTTCTTATAAGTATATATGTCATTGTTCTGTAGACAGAGCATAGATGTTGTGCGGATAGAGCAAATCACATCGCATACGATTAAACTAGGGAACACGTCGGTGATGATTTCATGGATCACAGATAATTGTTTACCAGCAAGCGTTTGCCAACAGCACACACAACTTATTAGGAGGAATCATCTGTGTTATTAATGGTCATCCCACACAATTCTAATGACTGACCTGTTTGCCGGGTATCACACACATCTTGTTGCGCCGAATCGTTTGTGTTATTTTCGCTCATCGCAAACAGTTCATCCAAGTGACCTGTATGTCATCTATCGCACACACCTTGATCTGGCTAACCATTTGTGTTGTTTTGGCTCATCGCAAACAGTTCATCCGAGTGACCTGTATGCCGTCTATCGTACACATCTTGACTTGGGTAACCGTTTGTGTTTTTTTTTTCTCGTCGCAAACAGTTCATATGGATCAACTGTATGCCATGTTTCGCACACGCAACTCTTATCTGAGTCGTGCTTGATTGATCAGCCATCGCACACAGCTCATTTTATTGGTGATGATTTTATTACCATACCATTTGCGATTCATGCATCGCACACAGTTTGGTCGAATGGTCTCCTATACGTGTGTCATCTTAGGACCTTCCTGCAGTAGTGTGTGATCCTTGTATCCGAAATTACCCTTCCACTTGGCTCCCTATTCGTTTCTGTGAGCCACTTTCCTTGAGATGATCCATTCCGGTATTTGACACAAGATTCATTCTTCGACACTCTGAACCCTTCTCACATCCTATTTTAGGCCTTAAATGATTGCCTACCCAAATGAAGCTATTCGTATATTCTTAAGTCACTCTCGTTATGATTCCTGTGTTCCACAACTTGAGAGATATTTATGTCTTTCATTCATGAGATAACCCCAGATGATTACCTCTTGTAGAATTCCATTATTGCCGAGTTACCCCTTATCCTTTTCGTAAGTACGATGGAGATCCTAAAGGAAGAAATGAAGACATCAATACCGTGGACCGACCTCTTCAAGAAGAGCAGCCAGGAATGAGAAGATCCGTCAGAATTCGTAACCAGACCTTGCCCCCTTACTCGACCTCTTAAATCTCGGGACGAGATTTTCTTTGAGTGGAGGAGAGTTGTAACGCCCCTGTAATTAAGCTATAGTTATCTCTCCTCTATTGATGCCATGCCATCATGTTTTGCAAGCTTAAGTACCACTTGATAAAAATCAAAGTCAAATCCAAATTCAAATTTCAAGTAAAAATATTATTCCTTCAAAATCTGAGATAAAAATGTTGGCATCATTTTCCAAATAATCCCTAAGCAATCGTTAAATTGACCACATCAATATTTAAACATGACCAGCAGCTTTAATAGGGACAAAAATAAATCCAAGTATAATTCTATGCATTTCTAGTCAATATGAAACTTTGTGTGTTATCTCAAAATATAAATTTTGATTTATGTGTGAAGTTTCGTAGTCAACAAAGTTCATTTGCTTTACGAATTAAATACAAAACAGAAAGAAAAACACTAAACAGAAAAAGTAAATAAGAAAAACTACTTTGCACTGTTGCCCACTGCTACAGTGCAGCCCAACCCACATCGGCTGGCCTTTTCTCCTACCTCGTAACAGAGGAGGAGGCAGGGGCATGGCGTGTTAGGAACCTGCTATGATCTCCTCTGGATTACTCACTTCACTAGATGAATTGTAGCAGTAGCATAGCAATTACAGAGGAAGGTTGTAGGAGAAGGAAGAACAGGGGATGAACTGGAGGTAGGGGAAGAGAAAGGAGTCGCCGCCGTTCGTGCCGTGATCCTACGTGGATGATTAGAGCGTTGCCTTCTCCCTGGTACTTGTAGTCTGCGACGCTCGATGGTCTACCGATGGGCTAGGCCCATGTACCGGTCCAAGGGCAAGCCCACGTACCAGCCAGGGGAGGGCTCCTGACATCCCTTCCTTCTTGAATTCGGCTTGACCCCAAGCCGACACCACCCAGAACTGCCCAGATCCCATTGCACTTGATGAAGCTTGACTTGGTTGTAGTCACGATCGAAGCCAGGGTGGACTTCAACGAAGTAGGAAAAGTAGTTGTGGCGGATGGGAGCCCCACTGAAGGCGTCGAGGAAGTAGTCATTTTTAGCACAGTCGTGGTCGAAGACGAGAAAGTAGTACTCATGGTTGACAGAGCCTTGCGCAAGGACGACGGCAATGGTGATGACACCCCTCCCTTCTTGAAAATGCCCTTGATTGTAGCAGGTAGAGGGCACTTGAGTCGATTGGAGTCCAGACAGTTGATGAAGTGAAATGTCGCTGGCGTGGATGAGGTAGTGGACCACCAAGATGACGACACGCACCGCTCCTGCAAAGACCACTCGGTGAGCCAATTCCAGTGACAACCACAATGCCAATCCTCCAGGATCCCAAGAACCGCTCCGCTGGTATAGGCCCAGTCAGATTTCAACATACAAATGTCACATGTGAGTGGAGACTCTGAACAAAGCCAAAATAGGAAGCACATGCTGTTGTAGGCATCAAGATGTGTGTTGGAAATGTCCAGCGGACAAGCCAGGAATAGCAGCAGCTCACATGACACATGCCGTACTGGAAGTTCACTGGTCAAACTACAATTGGCGCTAGATAGCTCCCCATTGATGATGTGCTACTGTACCAGGGTCATGATCAAGTTCGCAAATAGGTCTGCGTGAGATGATTGGTAAAGATATAGCACCAAATGCACAACGGCATAGCAGTACGCTATGATGGATTGACCCCCAGGTTCGGATATTTGCTGAGAGAACCCACTCAAAATATGGCCAGGGGAGGAGAAGCAAATAATCTGAAGGAGCGGCAATTCTCTGGCAGTAGTAGGTAATCCCATTTCTTTTGAATAGAGTGCCTCACAGATAGATGAAATGCACCCAGCCTGAACTACAGCATCAATGGTTATAGTACCTGAGCATTGCATCACTCTTGCATCAAGGTTGTAGCTCATCTTGTTGAAATATAGTGCTAGATGACAACATATGCAAATCAATAGGGTTGCACCAAACCATGCCTTTATTTCATTTGAATTGAATGGAAAATTGGCAGTTGGCATTCCTGTAACAACCGCTAGCGTACGAGAAGTGCAGTCACAAACAGGAGAATGCCATGGAGAATTAAGCTGAATTTTTGGCCCACACCCATGTGACCCTTCAGTTTTAAGCTTCATGCCTTGTACACCACATCGCATAGGAAGCAGTCCATAGATACTCCACGAAAACAGAGTGCTCATTTGATGAACTAGCAAACCCAGACTCATTTCCAGAAACTAGCTTGTTAGCTTGCACCAATGAGATACTCCCCTGAATAATTTGGCGGACCAGATGCTTGGTGTTTCGATTCCTTGTGATGCATGTCAGTCCTGAACAGAACCAAGTACACAAGGATTTTTCAAAGACAAGAGAGAACCTAGATACAAGAATGCTATCTTGCTGACTGCCAATTAACTGTAGCTCCAATAAGTGACTCCAAGTATTCACGTAAATAGCATCCCTTGTGTTACTACTGACTTAACAATTGCCCAAGAACTTTCTATTACTATGCGTGTTTGTTTCTTGCTGCACGTGCTAAGGATTCTGATTCCACCCCATGCAGTCACACATTTTTTTTGATGTCCTGGAACGTCTTAAGTAGCCCCACAATTTTTTACATTGATTCTCGAGTCCATCCATACCTCAGCCTTTGTGCTTGCAAAGCTTGTAAACTGCCAATCGTGCACTGCATCCTTGATGCACTGAACCTCTAGTTTAGCACTAGTAGTGGAATCACTCAAACTTCCTAGTACTGAAAGACCGGAGATTTGACACTGCCAAGAAGGCCATGGTTGCAAATTCACAGAACTGACAAACAAAGTCCCCAACTGAGTGTGAAACATCCTTTCGTGTAGGTTAGGTGGCCACCAGACACATCCAGAGTTATTAGTGAAAGATCTACAAGCGATGCCACTGAACAGATCAATGTCTTCCTCTGCAATCTGCACTTGAATAGGGGGAGGCCACGATTGGTGCTTGATTTTACTCCACGACTGTTGGGGATATTTCCCAGCATGTAGACCCAGCAGGGTGATGACATGGCCATAGAGCGGACTCAGTAGGTCATCTCACTGCGGGGCTAAAGGATACTTGGTGGGCCGGCTTGATGGAGGCCTAGCGGGAAAGGCCGGCTCAGGTTGTGGGCCGGCTCAAGAAGAAGATACTTGGCTTCAGGGTTGCCTTGGAGATCAAGTAGACTTAGAGTAGGAGACGGGTCAGGTTTACGACCCGGACTCTCATGTAAATCTAGGGTTCCACCTGTGTATATAAAGGGGAGCACCTAGGCAAAAAAGACGAAGTTGCAATCTCTCGAAAGCTAGGTTAGCGAATCCGCATCCTTGTAATCGAGATCCACAGCAATATAATCAAGTAGGACGTAGGCTTTTACCTCCACTGTGAGGGGCCGAATCTGGGTAATCCCGTGTCTTCTCATTCCCGATCAACCCCGTTAAGCTTCCACACTTGTGCGATGGCCTCATCTCCAAGTCCTTTCACAAGGGCATCTGTCGTGTCAAAACCATGACAGTTGGCACCCACCATGGGGCCTACGCATGGTGGAGTTGAGTTCTTAGCGGGATCTCTCCAAGGGTTCGGGAGGTACGCGGTTCGCATGATGACAAAGAGCCGCCGCGGGAAGTTCTACATCGACGATTCATACAGGGGCCCCGACGCCGACTCGATTGAGTACGGGTACCGGGTCCCCTTCGGCAAGATCCACACCTTCATCGGCGTGGTCGGTGAGTCGGCCGCCGGGTTGGAGAACATCGCCAGCATCGAGTCGGCGTGTCGCGCTGGTCCGATCCAGGCGAGATCCGGCCTGCCTCAAGCCGGCCGGAACCATGTCTTCATAGGGTTCACCCAAGGGGTGGCCTTATTGGAGAACTCCCTGTCTGGAGATGATACACTCATCCAATCTAACGGTGAATCCTCGACGGGAGAAACCGAATCGATCCATCCTCTGCGTGATGGGAGGCTCGGACACACTCACGATGTCTTTCCAGAAGTCCCAGATCCGCCTCGTTTTGCGGCGGTATACATGGCGGGTAGGCAAGATCCGGTGCGTGATCCAGCTGATCCAGTGGTTGGACAGAACCTCACCCTTGCCGGCTTAGGAGGAGCCGGCGCGTCGACCGCCGGCTCTTAGAAAACCAGGGTGCATGCGCTCGTGGACTTGATGAACACGCTAGCAGCCCTGTTGGCCGAACCGGTCACCGCGGAGAACGCGGCAGCTCGCAACACGGAGATCACGAAGTGTCGCGAGCAGATGGCCAAGATCCAAGAGGATATCAATGCAGAGAACACACGCATGGCTCAGGTGTAGGCCCGGCTTGCCGAGGAGCGGCAGCGTCTGGATGAGGAGGCGAATTACCTAAGCCACCGGCAGGCCGAGTCAGAACTTGTCCACCGGAGGCGTCACCAAAGTCGGCTTCTGGTTGATCTTGAGCCGACTCAGCTGTTCACCACACCGCCGGCTCCGCCGAACCTAGGGGTTGGAGTTGCTCAGACCTCCGTTTTCGAAACTGTTTTGAGGGATTGCTTCTTGGTATGTGACTCTCCCATTGCTCCAATTAGTTTTTGCTTTAGTGGTTTATATTTTGCATAAATTGCTGCTATTGGTGCTACTGAAAATGAGCTTGCATGTTAAATTCTTTGAGTTCTAAGTAGTTTGAATGCTTGATATAGCCTCTAGGCACTTGTATGAGTAGCTGCTATCAATCTTGTGAAGTTTTGTTAACATCTTTTTGTGGTCCAAAAATTTTCAGAAATTTGTTATTAGGAAAATGAACTTCCTTCGGAGAGGTTCTTCGAGCCGGAGCTCCAAGGGTGCCCTTGGGGATGCCTATGACCATGACCTCAACATTTCACGCAGGACGAAGGTCCGACCGTGCGAGTGGCCACACAACACCTTCATGAACGAAACCGGGTTCCATCAAGAGTTTGCACAATTTGTTGCGAACGCCGGGCTGATCGACTTCCTCGCAGATGAGTGTGACCAGCACCACATCCTTACAAACTCCTTTGTGCAAAAAATTTATTTCATGCCTAGGCTTGATATCCCCATGGTGCATTTTGATTTATATGTTGAACATCATGAGTTAACGCTAGATGAGTTTTGCGAGATATGCTTGATCCCTTCTGATGGGGATTTGAGGGAGCCTCGGCCTGAGGAGTTCGAGGACTTCCTTCGCACTTTGACTGTGGGTGATTTTAGGGGCGTGTCGAAAGCCCGTGTTACTAACTTGCATTTTCTTGTTGTGCACTACTTTGCTTTATTTATAGGGAAATGCTTGACTGCCAGGGAGGAAGGTGGTACGCTCAGTGCCCCTGACCTCGCCATCTTGCGTCGTGCTATTCACGGCGATAACACTTTTAGCTTGGGCGCTATCATTGCACGCCGCCTGCACACCAACAGGGCTAAGGGTAAAGTCCATGGAGGTATTTATGCTTCGCGTCTTGCGAAACGTTTTAATGTTGCTATCCGCCCAAATGACTACTTGTTGCCTAAGGTTTATTTAGACCAACAGTGCATGATCGATCACCCCTTTATTGATGAACCTGAACCTCCTCAATATATTCGTTATAACCTGATTTTCAGCGAGAGAACTTGCGATATTATTTCGTTGCCTGCACCCTCTTTGTTTGACTCTCATGCCAGGAACGGATACACCATCATGTCGGCAGACATCACAGCTTACAGGAACGAGCTGGCTGCAGCGGAGAACGAGGTCCAGCAGTGGGACCCTCAAGTGCCTCCGCCCCAGTACTATCCACCCGGTCCTGATGCATACTATGGGTGGTGATTACCAAGCTAGGCCAAAAGCCTAAGCTTGGGGGGTACGTATCTCTCACCGACATTACATTCATGTTCACACATTCATTCCAGTTGTCGGTGTTCATTCTTCTTCATTGTATATCCATGTTAGTTTTATTTTCGCTTTCTTCTTGTGTGTTTGAAAACTTCAAAAACCCAAAAATATTTCTCGCTTCTTTTTGGTTTTTCTTTCTTGTTTGTTAGTTTGTAGTATTAAAAGAAAACCCAAAAAGATTTCTTGTTTCTTCTTTTGCTTGTTGGGAGCTTTCCCGTGTAAATAGTTTTTCTCGCTTTTTGTTTTTCTTCTTTAGGTTGCTTTCTTCAGAAAAACTAAAAACTCCAAAAATATGTCAGTGTGTTTCTCTGAATTTATTTTCTGTTTGTTGAGTCGTCGTAGGGAGAAGACCACGATGAAAATGTTGAGTGGCTCTCATATGCTTTATTGTTGATCTAACGAAGAGCCAATATTACCCTGTCTTCTCCCTTGAATAAAATGTTTGCAAATTCCAGCTTAGTCCATGGCACCTTGCACTATTATTATTTTCACATCATTCGGTCATGCAAGTGAAAGGCAATAATGACGATGATTTGATGAAGTGACAGTGGCAAAGAAAGGCTGGTATGAACTCTTCTTGTTTTTGTTTTTGTAAATATGTTTAACTCAGTATCCATGATTCAGCATATTATGAGTAAACATGTTTGTGATGAAAATTAGAGATTATAGTTGCTCATGCCATGCTTAAGTAGCTAGGAGTGGATAATGATTTATCTTGGATGTCAACATGCATTAAAATGGTTATGATGTAGTATGTTAATATGGTATCCTCCTCTGAATGTTTCAAGTGGCTTGACTTGGCACATGTTCATACATGTAGTTGATTCAAAACCAACATAGCCTCCACGATATTTATGTTCAGGGTATTTATATCCTACTCATGCTAGTATTCAATGTTAATTATTCTCAATGCATGATCATGACCATTTTCGCTCTCTAGTTGGTCGCTTCTCAATCTATTTGCTAGCCTTCGCCTGTACTAAGCGGGAATACTACTTGTGCATCCACAATCCTTAAACCAAAGTTGTTTCAGATGAGTCCACTATATCTACCTATATGCGGTATTACTTTGCCGTTCCAAGTAAATTTGCATGTGCCACCTCTAATCATTCAAATAAACATCCGTTTTGTGTGCCCGTACCGCTCATGGAGCGACAGGGGCGGTCGGTATCTTCCATGCTAAGTGAGTTATTCTCAAGATGAGTGTTTATTCACTTGTCATTGCACGAGAGAGGCTGGTATTTGGGATGCCCAGTCCTATGCTCAAAATGAAAATACATAATGCAAACAAACTCCCCCGGAAAGTTGTTGGTATGGAGGGCACCCGAGGATTCGGCTAGCCATTGCTTGTGTTGGTATGGTGGAGCGGGAGTAAACTTTACCTTTCCACTTGGGAACCGCCTATAATGTGTTTAGCATGGAAGACATTGAAAATTCTCGGTCGTGACGTTGACAGGAAAAGTACACCTCCCAAAATTGTTTTTCATCTCTGATTTAAGCTTCGAGCTCTGGCACCTCTGCAAATCCATGCTTCCCTCTGCGAAGGGCCTATCTATTTACTTTTATGTTATTTTACTTGTATTGTTGAGTCTCACCTTCTAATTATAAGCACCAATCCTGAGAGCACTATTGTCATCCTTATGCATTGAGTATAGTTAATGTTGTGTGCATCATGACTGGATCTCTTCTGCCCTGAATTACAATGTTTACTCGCTGCTTGAACTTTGGAGGTGCTCTGCATTTGTTTTGCGGTCTCAGAAAGGGCTAGCAAGATACCATGTTATCATATTATATCATGATTGTTTTGACAAATTGTTGGCACTTGAGACATGTTATTATTGCTCGCTAGTTGATTATGCCATTGATATGAGTAAATATCATTCCTAAGTGTTATTATGAGCATGGTTAGTTCATGATCTTTGCTGAAAACTTGGGTACTATTTAATCTTATATACGGATACAAGAACAAAAGAGTTCGTAAAAGTTTTTCTTTATCACTTTCAGTTTGTCAACTGAATTGCTTGAGGACAAGCAATGAGTTAAGCTTGGAGGAGTTGATACATCTTCGTCGTATCTACTTTTCCAAACACTTTTGCTCTTGTTTTGGACTCTAATTTGCACGATTTGAATGAAACTAACCCGGACTGACGTTGTTTTCAGCAGAACTACCATGGTGTTGTTTTTGTGCAGAAATCAAAGTTCTTGGAATTGGACGAAACTTTTTGGAGATTTTTTATGGAATAAATAAAAATTACTGGCGCAAGAATCAACAGAAGAGGGGCCACCTATTGCCCACAAGGCAACAGGGCGTGACCCCCCTAGGGCGCGCCCTGATGCCTTGTGGGGCCCACAGGCGGCCGTCTGACCTAATTCCAATGCTATAAATTCTCTTTCCCGAGAAAAAAATAAGAGAGGAAGTTTCATCGCGTTTTACGATACGGAGCCGCCGCCACCTCCTGTTCTTCATCGGGAGGGCTGATTTGGAGTCCGTTCGGGGCTCCGGAGAGGGGGATTCGTCGCTGTCATCATCATCAACCATCCTTCATCACCAATTTCATGATGCTCACCACCGGGCGTGAGTAATTTCTCCGTAGGCTTGCTGGACGGTGATGGGTTGGATGAGATTTATCATGTAATCGAGTCAATTTGTTAGGGCTTTGATCCCTAGTATCCACTATGTTCTGAGATTGATGTTGCTATGACTTTGCTATGCTTAATGCTTGTCACTAGGGCCCGAGTGCCATGATTTCAGATCTGAGCCCTTTATGTTTTCATGAATATATTTGTGTTCTTGATCCTATCTTGCAAGTTGTATGCACCTATTACGTGTTATGATCCGCATACCCCAAGGTGACAATAATTGGGATTCTTTTCGGTGATTACCGTAGTTTGAGGAGTTCATGTATTCACTAAGTGCTAATGCTTTGTTCCAGTTCTCTATTAAAAGGAGGCCTTAATATCCCTTAGATTTCCTTATGGACCCCGCTGCCACGGGAGGGTAGGACAAAACATGTCATGCAAGTTCTTATTATAAGCACGTATGACTATATACGGAATACATGCCTACATTACATTGATGAATTGGAGCTATTGTGTATCGCCCTAGGTTGTGACTGTTATATGATGAATATCATCCAACATAATTATCCATCACCGATCCAATGCCTACGCTTTTAGCATATTGATCTTTGCTAAGTTACTTTCGTTGCAGCTGTTGTTACAATCACTACAAAACTGCTACTGTTACTGTTACTGTTACTATGCTACTATTACTACTATTATCAAAACTATCATACTATTGTGCTACTAAACACTTTGCTGCAGATATTTAGTTCTCCAGGTGTGGTTGAATTGACAACTCAACTGCTAATACTCGCAAATATTCTTTGGCTCCCCTTGTGTCGAATCAATAAATTCGGGTGAAATACTACCCGCGAAAACTGTTGCGATCCCCTATACTTGTGGGTTATCAGGGATCAATGGAAGTATTTGACATAACGTCTCGTATGTGTGAAATAAAATTGTTTCGTGAAGTGGCTCTTGTCTTGTCCGCGATCTTCATCCCTGCAGGTACCCAGGATCATGGAGATTGAGCACCGGTGAAGCTAGGAGCGAGGGGACCGTGAAGTGTTATACCGAACACCGGTGACAGTAAGGTTTAGTAGGGTAACATGGATCATAACCTTGGGGATTCATGAGGTGTAGTCATTAAACGCCCAAAGCTTTTGTCTGGTATGATTATCTTAATTATCGGGGCAACCCCGCAAGACGGATAAGGCCTGTGGTAGGACAACTGATTCTTGATGAAGGACTCATGCCGGTCAAGATGTTATTTGGACACATCCCCCACTCCGATACGAAGCAAGCACCTCTTGATGGGTGACTTCCCGAGCACAAACTAATATCATTTTTTATCCCAACACCAATACATGGTTGTAAACATTAAGACCACATCCCCGTACCTACTTTTTATTATAAGTGTTTGAATCACAATTTGCTTGCTGATCCGGTCAAAAGCTGAATTTGAAACTTTGGCAAAAGCTTGCTAGAGACCATTGCTTCAAGGGAATCTTCCTCTCGTGGGTTTGATACCCAGGGTCACCTCTGGAGAAATAGGTGCGGGATACCCTTTCTTATTCCAATACCGGATCAATAAAAAGGAGATATCAAGGTCCATGAGACTATTCTAAAAAAACTGAAAACATGAAATAAAAAAGAGAAGGGGCAATGCTACTATCCTTTTACCACACTTGTGCTTTGAACTAGCACAATGTACTTCATATAGAGAGTCTCCATGATTTTCACTTTCATATACTAGTGGCAATTTTTACATTATAGAACTTGGCTTGTATATTCCGATGACGAGCTTCCTCAAATGCTCGAGGTCTTCATGAGCAAGCAAGTTGGATGCACACCCACTTAGTTTCATATAGAGAGCTTGCATACACTTATAGCTCTAGTGCATTCGTTGCATGGCAATCCCTACTCCTCACATTAACATTGATTGTAAGGCCTCTCCATTGCCTAACAATCAGCCTCATTGATGTGAGACTTTCTTATACCTTTTTGTCTTCCCTTTTAAACCCCAATCATCATTCTCTTTGCCATCCAAAGTGCTAAGTCCATGGCTCACGCTCAAGTATTGCGTGGGAGTTGAAAAAGTTGAAGCGAGAAAAAGTATTGATTCAATTGCTTGGTTTGGCACCGGGGTGTTCATGATAAATATCTTTGTGTTATGAAGACCGAGCTATGCCATGCTTACATGATTAAGTGAGTAGGGATGACGTTCTTTAGCATTTATATTTGTAAAGGCAATAACTGTTTGCTAGTATTCTTGTGCATTATTGTTTTGATATCAAATTGATAGACTATTGCCTTGAATCATTTGTATCCCAATATTCATACCGCAAAATAATTACATGATCAAAAAACATTTTAGGTAGCATTTCACATCAAAAATTATGTTTTTATCATTTACCTACTCGAGAACGGGTATGAATTAAGCTTGGGGATGCTGATACGTCTCCAACGTATCTATAATTTTTGATTGTTTCATGCTATTATATTATCACTTTTGTATGCTTTATATGCCATTTTATTATTTTTATAGACTAACCTATTAACTTAGTGCCCAGTGTCAGTTCCCGTTTTTTGCATGTTTTTTGTTTCGCAGAAAAACCATACCAAACGAAGTCTAAACACGATGAAACTTTACGATGTTTTTTATGGAACACGAGAGACCCTAGAAGCTTTGGGGAGAGACCAGACGATCTACGTGGGACCCACAAGCTCAAGGGGCGCGCCCTGGGGGGCATCAACACTTGTGGGGCCCCTGAACCTCCGTTAACCCTAATCTCTGGCCTATAAATTCCCTAATATTCCAAAAAACCCTAAGCGAGACCCGAAACAATTTTATCGCCGCCGCAAGCCTTTGTTCTTACGTGATCCCATCTGGAGGCCTTTTCCGGTACTCTGCCGGAGGGGGAAACCATTGGGGAGGCTATCTTCATCAACCTTGCTGCCTCATTGATGATGTGTGAGTAGTTCCTTCAGGACCTACGGGTCCATAGTAGTAGCTAGATAGCTTCTCTCTCTCTCTCTCTCTCTCTCTCTCTCTCTCTCTCGTGATCTTCAATACAATGCTTTCATCTGATATCTATTCGATGTAATTTCCGTGGTGTGCTTGTTGGGATCCGATGAATTATGGGTTTATGATCAGATTATTCATTGAAACTATTTGAGACTTTTTGAGATTTACTTGTTGTGTAATTTTATAGCTATGTATGCTTTCTGATCTATAAATCTTCTTTGGCCAATTGGATGAGTAGATCTTCAGAGGGAGTGGTGCATAGTAATGGGTTCAATCTTGCGGTAACCTTACTCTGTGACAGGAGAAGTTGCAAGGCACGTATTGTATTATTGCTACTAAGGATAAAACGATGGGGTTTGGTCATATTATTTGGTCTTACTTTGTCCACATTATGTCATCTTTCTTAATGCGTTACTCTGTTCGTATGAGCTTAATACTTTGAGTTGCATGCTGGATAGCGGTCTTGGGGTGGAGTAATAGTAGTAGATGCAGTTGGATTAATGGTCTACTTGTCACGGACATAATGCCTATATATGAATTATGTCATGAAGAATCACAATCATAACTATGCGTAATTCTGCCAATTGCCCAACAGTAATTTGTTTACCCACCGATAATATGCTTATGAGAGAGATGCCTCTAGTGAAACTATGGTTCCCGGGTCCATTCTCCTTTATTACTAAGAATCCTACAATTTCCTCGTGTTTTTATTTACTTTGTTTTATTTTATTTTATACCTATCACTACCAGATTTAATATTTGCAATTGGCAAGAAACAAGGGGAGTGACGACCCCCTTGCCTTTTGTTGGGTGCAAGCATTTGCTTTGTGTATGTGTGCAGATATTGCTTACCTTGTTTGTGTGACGTCTCCTTCTGGTTCGATAAACCTTGGTTCTTAACTGAGGAAAATACTATCTGCTGCTACGCTACATCACCCTTACTCTTCGGGGAAATCCAACAACTCTACAGAGAGTAGCAAACCCCTTTGTTGGCGCACCGAGTCGAAGGTGCACGCTCGCGCAATGTCCAATGCAAATATGGCGCGGCATGCCCGCTGTTCAAGGCAGCGGGCGCGGGCGGCCGTGCCAGCCCTCGCTGCAGACACCGGCAAGGTGGAGTCGCATTCTCTGGCGCCGCAACGGGTGAACGGCGACCCCAGGCGCCGCAACCGCGTCGTGGTGGACGTGTCGGCCTCCGACCACGACGGATCCATCGTCGATCTCACGTCCACCGGTGGCGTGCATGCCACGGGCTCCGGCGAGGAAGAGTAGGGCATGGGAGACGGTGTCGCCTCGAGGCCCGTGAGCCGGTGTGTGTCCATGTCCTACTCTACCTCGTCGGCGACCACACATTCACTTCGAGGGGCTCAGCCGGCTACTGGACATGGACACGGCCGGAACAACAAGGACGGCTGCGGGCGAAAATTTTGACTAATTTTACGTTGCATGTAATCATATGGATTTGATGATTTGAAAATAAGGTATCCGGTTGTGGAAACAATTTTGTGTGTGCTGTCCCGTTATTGTCCGCGGGCGTTTGAGGGACGGATTTTGCGGGTTGTAGATGCTCTTATTGAGCTCAACCTTATACTTTAACACTGGTGGCAGGTCCGTTTCATCCATATGCATGCATGTAACCACCGATTATGTCTTGGGTATTACGGGCAGCCGGGCCACCGCACATTAGCTCCACCTCCACGCAGGTACCAAACAAGATCCGAGGCTAAAATCCGAAGGACTACGCGCGCGTGCACCCAAATATTTAGTAGCGCAACAAGAAACGCAGGCTCTTGATGGATCACGCTGCTTGCGTAGCCTTACCAACCTACAAAAAATGCGTCGGAGCCCTACCCCTACCCCTACCCAAAAGGCCCCAGAACGACGACGAGCGGGGGTAACGTGCACAAAGACACGACGGTTGTCATGGCAGCCGGCCCCCTGCTCCAGTGTCCTGGGCACGCAGCGCGTAACCGCGAGCGGTTTAGTTGAGCCATTATGGAGCCCGATTTGGATTGGCGCGCGCCTCTCATTTTGGCTGAACCAGCCCAGCGCTCGGCGCACACTCCCCTTTAAATACTGCCCCATTCTCTCCACTCCCTCGTCGACTCATCACACCCCGCGGTAATCTCCCACGATGGTCGGGGCGGAGGACCCGGAATCCTTCTTCGCGACCGCGCCGCCGCTGCGCGACGCCGACGCCGTCCGCACAAAGCTGCAACAGTTCATCGCCCGCAACTCCCACGTCTCAGGTAGTTAATCGACCCAGTCGTGCGTTGCCAGTCTTGCGCGTGATCGATGCGAGTGAGTATTTCCGTCGAACACCCGACGTGCGTGTGACTCGCCGACGCTCCTCTGCTTGTGTGCTTGTGCAGCCGGCTGGGTCGACCGGCGGCCTATCGTGTGCGTCACGTCGGGCGGGACGACGGTGCCGCTGGAGCAGCGGTGCGTCCGGTACATCGACAACTTCAGCTCCGGCCACCGCGGCGCCGCCTCCACCGAGTAAATTAACCGCCCTTCTCTTCTTGTCCTGCTCGTCGCTTTTCGTTTGTGCTGTGTAATTGTGTGAGGATGACAAAGGCCAGACAGCATTTCACTCTGTTCGGTTCGGCCATAACCACCACCCACTCAACTATACAGAACTTTCCCTCCGCAAAAAGACCATACTACTTCCGACATTGTATAGAGGCAGCGTCAATTAATTTGGATAAGAGGAAGTAGTATCATTTATTCTTAGATTAAACGTGCACCGCATCCATATGGGCATGTTCCATGAGAATGTCCATGTGCGCTAGGGCCCAGTTGATGGCGCGCTTCAAACTTCTGTTCGGTTCATTCGATTTCAATCACCATTTTGAACAAGGATTTCGGTTATTAAATGAAGCATTTCAAAGTTAATCAGTATCAAGCCTTAGCTCTGCTTTCCTGACTGACCACGCCTCTTTTACTGTGGGACCTTTACCGTCCGTACTTTACCTGGAACTACAATTGACACTTGCAGATAAACCAATGTCCGCTTGAACATGTACGTAACTTACGTGTTGTGTAGAGGCAAGCACATGACTGGAACAATGAAAGTTCCTGATGTCTAACAAGTTTGATGTATATGTGTTAATCTGTTTCTCTCTTCATAATATAGGTATTTCTTGAAGGCTGGTTATGCTGTTATCTTTCTCCATCGACGGTAAGCTACCTGACTAATAAGTCCTCTAGTAATAACTGTCTGTCTTCCACAGAAGCAACTCATCTGAACTGAACTGGTTTTTACCCGCTTTTAGTTGAATGAATGAATTGCTCAGTGTCTAGATACTTCCCACTGAATAATATGCTGTTTGCTGCTACGTACATGCCGTGCAGAGGGAGTTGCCAGCCTTACTGTAGGTTCCTGCCTGATGATTCATTCCTCAAGTTCTTAGACGTCAATGAAGAATCAAAAGTTCAAGGTTGGTAATATGCATGCCCAGTGCGGATAGGAAAACTAACAGTACTTCCCTGGACTAGTCACTTACTGTTATGTTTTGTTTTGTGCTCAGTGGCCGAGTCCCATCAAACAGCCGTAAAGGAATCAATAGGGGACTATTGCAAGGTGGAGTATAAGATTATACACTGCTTATCAAAGGTGGCACACTAGATTTACAGCAAGGTACTGACAGGTGAATTTCCTGCAGGCTGTGGAAGGTGGCTCTCTGCTGAAACTCCAGTTCACCACAATATTTGAATACCTTCAGGTTTTGTATCTTGGATTGATGAGTGCTATATCATTAACACATACCAGTCAAACCAAAAATTCGAAAGCATGACACAACATTGGGTTGCAGTTACTGAGGATGGTGGCTACATCTGTGAGCACAGTCGGGCTACGCGGGATGTTCTATCTTGCTGCAGCAGTCTCAGACTTTTATGTTCCTTGGCATAGCATGGTATGCTTTAAGCACTTGGCATATTATTATTTTTTGAGAGAGAATTTGATTGTTAAACGCTGCACAAAGAAACCTAATAATATACAAGAATAAACTTTGTTCCAAATGCCTTAAACAGGGAATTTGATTGTTCTGCAGGCAAAACATAAGATTCAGTCAGCTGGAGGACCTCTAGAGATGAGGCTCAGTCAGGTTCCAAAAATGCTTTCTGTATTGCGGGACCAATGGGCTCCCTTAGCATTTTGTGTATCCTTCAAGGTTAGATTTTGTATGCAATGGAAGAATGAATGCATTTTATACCTAAAAATTACTAGGTTTGTGCAAATTATTTCAATTATTTGCTCTAACAATGTAAAAATAATTGCAGCTGGAGACAAATTCAGACATTCTTGTCCAGAAAGCAGATATGGCTCTGAACAAGTACAAGATGAACATTGTTGTGGCCAATTTGCTTGCAACATACAAAGAGCAAGTCATTATTGTCACAAACGAAGCAAGGAATACTATCCGAAGGCGCAACAGTGATGAAGATTTGGAAGAGCAGATAATCAAACTCCTAGCACAGAAGCACTCAAAGTATATTTGTGGATCACAGATGGATGCAACCAGGGTCCAGACTGAATTATGAAAAGTCAGTACCGTGGTGGTTTGGCCTCAATACCTACAGTATTTAATTGGTATCTACGTATTGAAATGGAAACAAATCCCTGTTGAATGTGAGCAATCATTTTACCTGTAGTCTGTAACGATGTTGATACCTGTGTGAACCGCAACGACATATTCTTCCGCTGTTTAGTTTCCAGAATTATGGAAAGGTGATACCAAATGGGCCATCATCACCTACTAATAATAATAGCTTTTTGACCGAGACAAATAATTGTATGTTAATTTATGAATGTCGAATGCAGCAGTGTTTCTCTATTCAAGTTCCAGATTCACCTATGGGAGTTTCGTTGTCTCTTTTTCTGGGCTTTTTAGGGAAGAGAGACATGTTCTCTATGACTCCAGCTTTGACTGGGTAACTATTTTTGGTTAGTAATGTCTCTGTTTGGTAAGAAGATTCCTTAACATACAAGAAATCATACTCCCTCCGTTGTACTCCCTCCGTCCGGAAATACTTATCCATTTCTCCGACAAGTATTTCCGGACGGAGGGAGTAGAATATAAGGTCCACACGTTTTTGATACTCCCTCCATCCATATATATAGGGTCTAATGCGTTTTTTTGAGATTGCCATTGACTATCGATAACATTAATACTACTATATGAGATGTATAATGTGAAAATTATATCATTGGAAGCTTCTTTCACGTACGAATTTGACGGTATGCTTTGTGTAACTTGCATGTCATATATTATTGCTCTAACATGTGGTCAAAGTTAGCCTCGAAAAACATATTAGGCCCTATATATACGGATAGAGGGAGTATTTAACTTTGATCATTAATTAAAGCAATAATACATAATCATGTGGCTGAAAAATTACACCATTTGAAATTTCTTTCGAATACAGCTTAATAGCTAGAGCACTCCACACACCATCTTTATTTGGCCATTTTATTTTATTTGCACTAGTTAGGATGTGGTAATACATTTGGTCTAAGTTGTTCAAGATCTTTAATCCAATTTCATATTTATCCATCAAATGTGTAGACTATTATTATATCCTCTCTCCCGTAGTCACTTGTATACTGGGTAGTAAGCTTGCACATGCAACGCAGTCTCAAACGTTGATAAAATGAAATTCATACCAGTACAGAATAAAAAGGGAAGTTTTAAAAATATATGAATTAAAGTTCGAAAGTAAGGCAATTTCGTGATCAATTCCAGAATATAAATCATGATTAAAGCAATAATTAGCATGTATAAGTCGACATGCTAGATGCACTAAATAGCATGAACAATAGCATCGCACATGCAACAGTAACCATAATTAAAGATTGGATCATATCACCGCGCATGAACAATAGCATCGCACATGCAGATGTGGCTACTTCGGAGGCGATGTTGTTGACAATGATGTTGGTGAAGACCAGTCAAAGCAGACGGACAGCGTACACTTTATTTCGCTTGCATCCTTGGGAAGAATAGCATAGACCTCACCCTTATGCATAAGGGTGTACCTATTTGTTCACCTATGATGAAGAGCGTTAACATCGTGGTGCCATAGACGCCCTAAAATAAGGTGACAGACATGCAATGGTAGAACGTCATATTCCACTTTATTAACATAGCCATCAATAGAAAAAGGAAGCTTCACCCTGTGAGCGCACATCATTTATCCACTCATATAGTATGGTTTTGGATGCTCTCATGTTGGCAAAGAAAGAGACTCCACCACATCATTGCTAATCATGTTACTAGCACTGCCACCATCAATTATTAGTTTGCACACTTCTCCCTCAATGGTACATGTAGTTTAAAAAAACAAATACTTCGTCGCTGTCCTAGTTCAACAATGACCTTCGCTAGACCTTATGTGCTAGCAAACTCTAGGTATCAAGTCGAGGATAACATAGCAAGGTATCACCATCATCTCTTTTGGTTTCATCCTCTAACCTAGGCGTCTCATCTTCAGATTCTGAAATATATTCCGCATCAACAAGTAGAATCCTTCTTCGATTGGAACATTCATGCTTCATGTGTCCACGTCCTCCACACTTGTGGCAAATAATATGACGGTGATGAGATGACGTCGCATTAGATGAAACTTGAGAAATCTCCTTTAGTGCAACAGCCACTTTGGTTTGTTCAATACTTCCCGACTTATAAGAAGTAGCCGGTTTAGCACTAAACTCACCATCAATAGGAGAAGAACCACGTCACCCACTGTTGTAAGTCGGATGAGTCTTTGAAGCTTGCTTCTCCAATACCCAACATTCAGCACGCTTCGCTTGATGAAGTAACTCATGAATAACTTTATATTGCATTAAATCAACATGGTCGCGAATCTTTTCTTCTAGCCCATCATAGAAACGTACCATGGTCGCCTCCGCGGGCTCACGTGCAGCTGTACGCATCATCAAAACTTGCATCTCTTTGCAGTACTCATCAACTGATTTTGTACCTTACACTAGACGACACAGACTACTATGAAGCTGGCGGGTGTAGTAAGCAGGCACAAAATGTTCCCTCATGATTCGCTTCATGCCAGCCCATGTCGTTGGTCGCCCGTGAGTACCGTTTTTATTATCCCACCATACAAGAGCATACTCTGTAAATTCCGTTGATGCAACATGAACTTTCTTCTCTTCAGAGTAGTTGTGACCATCAAAAATCTGATTTACCCACATCTCCCACTCCATATATTTCTCTGGGTCAGAACAACGTCCCGAGAATTCTGGTATTGTTATCTTGATTCGACGCAAAACATCATCCTCCTGAGAAGCATTGCCGCCATGGTCGTGTCGCCACCCAGCATGGTGGTGAGCCTCAGCCCCATGTCGTGGTCGATGAAGTAAGCATCCATGAGCATCAGAGTACTCAGAAAAATCACCATCCTCGGCGTTGTAGTGGTCACGACGGTGTTGTGGTGAGCGGGACTGTCGGGGTGCTAGATCTCCAGCCTGAAGGCGCTGAACTGCTGCAGTGAGCCAGTTAAGGCTATCGGTCACCATTCGTACACTATCAGTGCGTTGTCGGTCACTAGTAGTCAAACGCTCGTTCAACTTGTCCTCGACGCTTGCAATATTTGTAGACAACTCCTCCACCTCTGTCCGAAGTTCTTATTGGCTCCCTTGATTGACATTAGATGGATACGCAAATCATCACTTATCTCCATATCCACCGGAAGTTCGTCCTCCTCCTCTTCCCCTGAACATATTTCTCATGTTGTGAGGTCACCATCTTTCAAACAATTGGATCAAATACCAAAAAAAATGTACCGTGATCAACCTTGCTTTGAATACTACTTTATGTGGAGCGAACCTCGATGCAAGGGTTCGTCTGTTGTTGGCCCAATCTTTTAAGGCATAAACCTTCATCGAAGCAAGAACTAGTTGCACGTTTACGAAGATGTTCGCAAACTCCGCAGAAACAACAGGTCAACCCCTCGATTTGAAGGAATAACATGGATGAACCGTATAGGCTCCGCACTTAATCTCCTATACGTCGCGTCGCAGGAACTCACATGCCAGTAGAGATTTTTACAAGATTTCTCTGAACTCGGTAATGGCCGAGGGCCGAAACACGCATAGTTTATAATTCATCACAAAATAACCTTAACAAGATCAGCAGTGACGACATCATTACTGCCCCTTGAGTCTCTCCTACATGATCCTCCATCTAGTGTTGATCCTACTCCATCTACTCCAACTACTCCATCCACTTCCTTTCCTAATCCTACTTGATCTGGATCCGCCATGCAGAACGAGGAAATAGGCGCTCGACTCTCTCTCTCAGACTCTCGAGCATCGGAAAATCACGGCGAATCGACAGGAAATTTGTTCACTCCGACGAGTCGCCAGCAGGGTAAACCCTAGAATAATCTAGGGAGGCATAGCCTGCATGATTTTTGCCTTTTCCGGGATCCTGGCTGAGTTGGGACTCGCTAAGTGGATACAGGGTAAAAATTATGTTGTGCAACTCATTTGGTCTCCTGCATCCTCCCCTCAGACCCATCCTGACTGAGAAAAAAGACACGCATGGCTGTTTGGTAGCAAGTATTCCTCTAGATGCAATGTGCTGCTATTTGGTTACGTGCGCGCGGATGATAAGCTCACCTCTTATTCACGTGTTGAACTTGCCTCATGTGGGAGCGGAATGCTGAAGGAAGAAGAGAAGGAATGAGGTGCTCATGGAAGAAGAGAAGGTAGAAGAAGGTGTGGCAGCCCTCAGAGGATCATCCAACGGTCACGAGATCGACTGGGCGCGAATCATTTTGAGGCGACCAGGTGTGACATGTTTGTACATTCAATAGGGAGATGTAGATCCACTCTTCTACAACCGTCGAAACAGAAAACGTACAATACGAAAGTCGTGTGAAACGGTGAGATGAAGCTAGTAGTCAAAGGAAATTTCAAATGGTCGATCGGATGCGAATTTTTTTCAAAATCCATCGGTTCATTGTGTGGTTCAGTAGGAAGACTCAGTAGGAAGACTTAGATCTACTCATCTATGACTGCCGTAACAGAAAATGTACAACACAAAAGTCGTGTGAAACGGCGAGATGAAGCTAGTGGTCAATGAAAAATTTCAAATGATAGACCCGTGCGAAGATTTTGCCAAAATTCACCAGTTCATAACATGCACATATGAACACGTTTGTGTGGTCAAGTAGGAAGACGCAGATCTACTCGTCTATGACCGTCGAAACATAAAACGTACAACACGAAAGTCGTGTGAAACGGCGAGATAAAACTAGTGAGAGTGGTCAAAGGAAATTTCAAACGATTGACTGATGCGAAGATTTTTCAAAATTCATTGGTTCATAACATGCACACATGAACATGTTTGTGTGGTCCAATAGAAGATATAGATATGCCCGTCTATGGTCTTTGAAATAGAAAACGTGCAACACGAAAGTCATGTGAAACATCGAGATGAAACTAATGGTCAAAGAAAATTTCAAACGATCGATCGGGTGCCAAGATTTTACTGAAATTCATCCAAGAAAACCTCCAAATATTAGCACGAAATTAAAGATTTACAATCCATAAAATTAGGAACCGGTCGTCCGAATGAAAGCACAATGTCGATGCATATCTTTTTCATATTGAGCTTATTTCGAATCGAAGCATCGTTGCGTAAATTAGAAGGAATCATGTAAAGGGGATTAAGGGGGGTGAGTGCAATGGAACATGTGCAAATTCCACGTACATGCTGGCACCACCACAGCCACCGGATGCGCTCAAGTTGCTCAGACCTGGCTTGGAAAAAAACTGCCAATTCGAGGGTTCCTCAAGCACGGTGTCATATGCCGGACCAGCAATGTTTGCATTCAACCAAACGCCCGAAAGTCACATCCAACGGACACATCTAATAAACACATCTAAGGGAATATCTATCACCGAGGTATATGCCCTGCGTTTTTTTAAAGATGATCCTCTAATATTGCCTAGGGACGTGCATGTTCGCCTAATACAATGCAGGAATCCAACATCTGAAAATGGGGCAGAAATCTGGCCCAGGTCAGAACAGTGGTGGTGTTGCCGTTGTTGTTTTGTCGCGCCAACATCTGACAAAAAGAGTAAGAACTGCAAATCGGTGTACCCTCGAAAATGGAGAAAATCAACGAGGATCGATCAACTACCAAGGTCGGGCTCCGGTGAATATGCGTCGTTCCAAGTTTAACAACTGGCACCTTAATTATTCGGTGCCTCCAAATCCACCATTTTTCAGGATATTATTTGCACCAGTTGACATAGAAAGAGAGCATTGCAACGGCGCAAGTGAATAACCAACATCTGGGATGTATTTCTGCCAACAGGACAGTAGGTACAGAATAGCAAGGGAGCTACGAGGAGATTGGCAAAGTGATTCCAGACTACTGTACTGCCCCACACAAACAAGGGCATATGCCCCCACTGCTCTTGTTAGAAACCTCTGCGTTGTTCTTCAGAAGCATCTCCTCACTGCTCTTTCAGACACTTTCGCAGCCAATGCCCCTTGCTGTTGCTACCATACACCTAAAAGACAGCATTGGAGGTTGACAATCAGATCATAATATACTGTACTTTCAAACATTATAACAGTTAGCTATACCCTGTATCTTTATGTATTTACAGCAGTAACTTAACTCCTAATGGAACATGGACAATGTAACAACCATATGAGTGCCATTTCAGGGAATATGCAATTGTAACTCCTAATGAGGAGAACAAGAAATTTACAATATTATCTTTCCTTACTAAGTTGAATATCCGCATATATTCATGAACAGTGCAACTGAACAAAGCCAAGCCAGAGAAACATGGCATTAAAAAGCATCAGGACTGGAGCAAATGTAGAGTAACGGAACAAAGAGAATAGCGGCAAAATCACAAAAAAGGTTATTTTCCACACGTAAACAGTGAACTGGGTGTTAGTTAACTTAGTATAGCGGACACAGGTTCTGATAGTGGCGTTGAGGGAGCACGAACAAGCCAACCATGGTTCAATAAGTCGAACAGTCGGGTGGAGAAATCGCATGTGTCCAAAAGAAGTTAAGAAACAAAGTGACAACTGAATCTAATTCGGGAAACATCTTGCTAGTGGTCAGCAGAACAAAACTCTTCTATCCCATTGAGTTCAAGCCAAGTGTCATGCCCAGCTGTCGGTTATTGTTTCTACGAAAAACAGTAAGTTCTGCATGTCCACAATTGCACATAGTAACCATTGATCGCTAGTCATTCATATATTAGCACAATGGAGAAAATGTAAGCTATTGACTGCATTAACCATAATAATTAGAGTAACTGAGGAGCTACCCATGTACAGAAACCCCAATACAATTTCACAGCAACCATGTAATCACATTGCTTCAAAGGGACAAAAGATCTCCCTTAGAATATAAAGTGAGAACTACACTAAATCCCATGGAGTTCCTATGTGCCACTCACCTGACCTAGCCTAAGACATGAACATGAACACATCTGAGATAGCATACTTAATGAGATACAACAACAACAACAACAACAGCAACAACAACAAAGCCTTAAGTCCCAAACAAGTTGGGGTAGGCTAGAGCTGAAACCCAAAAGATCTCGCAACCAACTCATAGTTCTGGCACATGGATAGCAAGCTTCCACGCACCCTGTCCTTGGCTAGTTCTTTGGTGGTACTCCAGTCCTTCAGATCTCTCTTTACGGACTCCTCCCATGTCAATTTCGGTCTACCCCGACCTCTCGACATTATCAGCATGCTTTAGCCGTCCGCTTTGCACCAGAGCTTCTGGAGGCCTACGTTGAATATGCCCAAACCATCTCAGACAATGCTGGGCAAGCTTCTCTTCAATCAGTGCTACCCCAACTCTATCTCGTATATCATCATTCAGGGCCTAGTCCTTCCTTGTGGGGCCACACATCCATCTCAACATGCGCATCTCCGCCACACTTAACTGTTGAACATGTCGGCCAACGCTCAGTGCCATACAACATTGCGGGTCCAATCGTCGTCCTATAGAATCTGCCTTTTAGCTTTTGTGGCACTCTCTTGTCATAGAGAACGCCAGAAGCTTGGCGCCACTTCATGCATCCGGCTTTGATTCGATGGTTCACATCTTCATCGATATCACCTTCCTTCTGCAGCATCGACCCCAAATATCGAAAGGTGACCTTCTGAGGCACCACCTGCCCATCAAGGCTAACCTCCTCCTTGTGCCTAGTAGTACTGAAACCACACCTCATGTACTCGGTTTTAGTTCTACTAAGTCTAAAACGTTTCGATTCCAAGGTTTGTCTCCATAGCTCTAACTTCCTATTAACTCCCGTCTGACTATCATCGACTAGCACCACATCATCCGCAAAGAGCATACACCATGGGATATCTCCTTGTATATCCCTTGTGACCTCATCCATCACCAAAGCAAAAAGATAAGGGCTCAAAGCTGACCCCTAGTGCAGTCCTATTTTAATCGGAAAGTCATCAGTGTCGCCATCACTTGTTCGAACACTTATCACAACATTATCGTACATGTCCTTGATGAGGGTAATGTATTTTGTTGGGACCTTGTGTTTCTCCAAGGCCACATTACATTTCGCGGTATCTTATCGTAGGCCTTCTCCAAGTCAATGAACACCATTCAGGTCCTTCTTTTGCTCCCTGTATCTCTCCATAAGTTGTCGTACCAAGAAAATGGCTTCCATGGTCGACCTCCCAGGCATGAAACCAAACTAATTTTTGGTCACACTTGTCATTCTTCTTAAGCGGTGCTCAATGACTCTCTCCCATAGCTTCATTGTATGGCTCATTAGCTTAATTCCATGGTAATTAGTACAACTCTAAACATCCCCCTTGTTCTTGAAGATTGGTACTAATATACTCCGTCTCCATTCTTCTTGCATCTTGTTTGCCCAAAAAATGAGGTTGAAAAGCTTGGTTAGCCATACTATCGCTATGTCTCTGAGGCCTCTCCACACCTCAATGGGGATACAAGCAGGGCCCATCGCCTTGCCTCCTTTCATCCTTTTTAAAGCCTCCTTGACCTCAGACTCCTGGATTCACCGCACAAAACACCTGCCGGTATCATCAAAGGAGTCATCCAGTTCAATGGTAGAGCTCCCATTCTCCACATTGAACAACTTGTCGAAGTACTCCCGCCATCTATGCTTAATCTCCCCACCCTTCACTAGGAGTTGATCTGCTCCGTCCTTGATGCATTTGACTTGGTCGACATCCCTCGTCTTCCTCTCTCGGATCTTGGCCATCTTATAGATGTCCCTTTCGCCTACCTTCGTGTCTAAACGCTGGTAGAGGTCCTCATACGCCCGACCCCTTGCTTCACTCACAGCTCGCTTTGCGGCCTTCTTTGTCACCTTGTACTTCTCTATGCTGTCTGCACTCCTATCCAGGTAAAGCCGTCTGAAACAATCCTTCTTCTCCTTAATAGCCTTCTGGACATCATCGTTCCACCACCAGGTATCTCTAGCTTTGCTTCTACTTCCCCTGGACACTCCAAACTCCTCTGAGGCCACCTTACGAATGCAAGTCGCCGTCTTAATGAGATACAGAGAAAATTATAAATGGTTGGAGTGAACTGCATGTCTATATAATAAAGGAAGGTGAGTTTCTCTGATTTTTTCGTCCATCATCCTAATTGGACTCCGAGTTGATACATTGCCCCCAATGTCACCCATAAGTGAAGGAAAATGATTCGTCCTCCCCTATCGACCTGATGGCTGCAGCCAACTGGGCTGGCCTATGTGTATGTGTTAAAAGGTAGGGTTCGTTGCCAAATTAATAGTCCCACCTCACTCCTTTACACCAAATTCCACCAATTTATATACGTGCACGAGTTGCCGGAAAAAAAAGCAAGCCACACAACGTTCCCCCTGCTTACAAGGAGGATGAGACGCTATAAACAATGAGATGCTATAAACACGGGACAAAGCTAAGCCCATCGTCGCCGAGGCGGCTCACAGGGGAGCCCCTGACAACGTAGGGCCAGGCGAGGCGACGCCAAGGCCGGGCGTCCAAATAGAGAAAGAGAGGAGCCCCAGCCGGAGCAGCAAGCGTGCACTCGACCATGGCGACAGGTCAAGGACACCGATGGCTCTCCCGCCAATGACAGCCACGCGAGCCTGCCCCTGGGGTGAGCACAGGATCTGGCCAACACGGGCTCCCCAGCGTCCGTCGGGTACGTCAGTCCCGGAGCTTGCCGCTGCAGGATACGAGGAAGTGGAACAGATACTGCCTGTGTTATGTGGACCAGCCCATCAAACGTGGAGTCTTATCCCTTAATTAGAGTCCTAGTTGATTAAGCATCTTTGTTAGGAAAGAGTCCAGTCAGTTTAGAGATTGTAATAGAGTTTGAATAGATTTTCGGCTTGTTGGCCAAGTCTTGTCTATTATATAAAGGGCCCGACCCCTCTCAATAAAGCAGAGAAGAATATTGTCGTTTACTTTTATCTACTTTTCAGTAATTAGGGTTAGGTTAGTAGTTCTTCCAATTTGGTATCAGAGCCATCTACGATGTGTCACGACTTAGGGTCGGACGAGTTCGCCGCCGGTGAACGGACGGGGAGATGGGTACAGGTTGGTTTGAATTCGGGGCAGAGAAGGAGGAAGGAGACAGCGAGAGGAGGGAGAGAAGAGCCAGCGGCTCAGAATGATCTATTTCATTTTCGATGCCTATCCACACGTTGCCTGGCTCGCTTATAACCACAAGTCCAGTGCACTCTTACACGGCCCAAGGCCCAACTCTTTTACAAGGCTATAAGCCCAACAACAGCCCGAATGTTCTAAGTGCTCCCGCGTCCCTTGTACGCCATCTTTGCCGCAGGAATACGCCTTCGCTCCTGGTCGACGCCCATCGTAAGCACCTCAGTACTTACAGTACCCGCCCCTGAAGAACCAGCTTGTCCCAAGCTGGTGCACCTGGATAACGCGCCTTGATCACTTCATAATCTTCCCAAGTAGCCGAAGAAGGAGGAACCGTTGCCCATTTGATCAGCACTTGCAGGTGTGCGTTGTTCCCTTTTTTGACCAGACGCCGATCGAGCACTGCTTCAGGAATAATACCCGGAGTTGAGAGATCCAGGGGCTTGGGTAAACTGACAAACACCGGAGTATGATCTGGAACATGTCCTTTGAGCTGAGAAACATGGAAAACCGGGTGTACTAGACTGCCTTTGGGTAATTCCAGCCGATACGCCGCCTCGCCAATCTTATCCAACACCTTGTACGGTCCAAAGTACTTGAGAGCAAGTTTGGGGCACGGACGATTCACCACTGAAGACTGAGCATATGGTTGGAGACGCAAGTAAACCATCTCACCAACAGCAAACACCCTCGCTGATCGTTTCTTATCTGCAAAGTGCTTATACTTACACTGGGCTCGTGCCAAGTGCTCCCGCAGAGCTGCAGTATGTTGAGTATGTGCAGATAACCAAGTCTGTACTTCTGCATTGAGAGAAACAGAGTGCCCCAGCAACTGTCCCAGATTCGGATCATGTCCATACAGAGCCTTGTAGGGAGTACACCCCAAAGAAGAGTGGTATGTGGTGTTATACCAGAACTCAGCTTGAGGTAGCCATTTCGCCCACTTAGCTGGAAAATCATGCACTGCACAGCGTAAATACATTTCCAGACACTGATTTACACGCTCAGTTTGACCATCAGTTTGAGGATGATATGCCGTGCTCATGTGCAATTCTGTACCCCAGACTCTGAACAATTCCTTCCAAAAGGCACTGGTGAATATCTTATCCCTGTCTGACACAATGACCAGAGGTATCCCATGCAATTTCACAATACTGTTGAGGAAAACTTTGGCCACAGAAGCAGCAGTGAATGGATGTTTCAAAGGAAGGAAGTGACTTACTTTAGTGAATCGATCCACCACAACCAAGATTGCACTATATCCTTCAGATTTAGGTAATCCCTCAATGAAGTCCATACTGATTGATTGCCAAGGACTGTCAGGTATAGGAAGGGGCTGCAACAACCTAGGGTTCTTACAGAGTTCATGTTTTGCTTGTTGACACACACTGCACTGTTTGACAAAACTTTCCACATCTGTTTTCATTCCTTGCCAGCTAAACAGCTGCTTGACTCTGTGGTAGGTTGGTAATATACCAGAGTGCCCACCTATAGGGCTGGAGTGGAAAGCCTGGATCAACTTAGTTTGTAAACCAGTATTTGCTCCTACCCAAATTTTTCCTTCTTGTTTGAGTAAACCCTCCTGCAACTGAAAACCAGGACAAGCCTTAGGATCCACAGCTAACTTCTGTAACATGAGCTGAGCAGTGGGATCCACAGTATATGAATTCAGAATCTCTTGGACCCAGACTGGTTTGCTAGAGGACACTGTTTGGGAAACAAACAAATGAGCCACTCTAGACAGAGCATCAGCTGCTGTATTTTCCACACCCTTTTTGTACTGAATACTGAATTGCAGACCAACCAATTTAGTCATTGCCTTTCTCTGCAGGTCTGAAGTCAGATTCTGATCTCCTAAGTGACACAAGCTCTGGTGATCAGTCTTGATAATAAAAGGTGCTCTGGACAAGTATGATCTCCACCTGTCAACTGCCATCATGATAGCTAGGAACTCCTTTTCATAAATGGAAGTTTTCTGACTGACAGCTCCCAAAGCTTTGCTATAGTATGCCACAGGGTGTCCTTCCTGAGTAAGAACAGCTCCCACTCCAGTGTTGCAAGCATCAGTTTCTACTGTAAATGCTTTGTTAAAGTCAGGGAGAGCAAGCACTGGAGTATTGGCCATGGCTTGCTTTAACATTTGAAAAACCTGCTGAGCTGACTCTGACCACCCAAAGGCTTGTTTCTTCAGTAAGACGGTAAGAGGTTTAGCAAGCAGCCCATAATCCTTCACAAACTTTCTGTAATAGCCTGTCAGGCCCAAAAATCCCCTTAACTCAGTAATGAATGTAGGAACAGGCCAATTCACCATAACTTCTGTTTTTGCAGGGTCAGTAGCCACTCCCTTATCAGAGATAATGTGGCCCAAGTATTCCATGGCCTGTTATGCAAATGCACATTTGCTTTCCTTTACAAACAGTTGGTGTTCTTTCAGGAGTTCAAACACAGATTGTAGATGTTCTAAGTGCTCTTCAAAGGTCTGACTAAAGACCAGGATATCATCCATAAAGACAAGGACATACTTCCTATTTGGTCCTGCAAAGACAAAATTCATCACACACTGAAATGTGCCAGGAGCAGTAGCAAGACCAAATGGAACAACTCTGAATTGAAACTGGCCATGGTGAGTTTTAAAAGTTGTTTTGTACTCATCTTCCTCTTTCATTCTGATCAGGTGATATCCAGCTCTAAGGTCTAGCTTAGAAAACCACTTAGAACCCCCTAATTCATCCAGTAGCTCATCAATCACTGGCAAGGGAAATTTACTCTTGATTGTCAGAGCATTTAACCTCCTGTAATCCACACAGAACCTCCAAGTACCATCTTTCTTCTTGACTAGCAGGACAGGAGAAGCAAAAGGGCTCATACTAGGAGTGATTAGCCCTGCCTGCAACATTTCTTTAACCTGTCTCTCTATTTCATCTTTTTGGAGAGGAGAATATCTGTATGGTCTACAGTTTACAGGTACAGCATCAGGTACCAGGTGAATAGAGTGGTCAAAAGCTCTGTGAGGAGGTAATGTCTTAGGCTCTTGAAACACTGTTTGATTTCTTTCTAAGAGTTGTTTGACAGCAGGAGGAACTTCAACAGTAGGTGTCATCACTATATGATTAAGTATGGCAGTAGCCCATACATCATTCCCTTTTTCCCATTTCAGTAACTGGTCAGCTGATATTTCTGTAATGTGTTCTCGCTGAACTGGCAAAACGCCTTGCAATCTAACCTCCTGTCCTTCATGTTGGAACTGTATCCACTTATCAGCCCAATGGCATTGCATAACTCCCCACTGTTCCAGCCAATCCATTCCCAAAATAATATCATGACCCCCCAGAGGAAAAACTTGCATGGAACTGGTGAAACTATGCCCCTGCAACCACCAAGTTAACTGAGGAACACATTCAGTACACTGAACCAGATTTCCATTGGCCACCTTAACTTGCATTTGTTGGATTTTAAACTGCCGGATCAAATCCTCCCGAAGATGTACGTGCAAGCTAGCTACACAAGCTAGCAAGCAAGCAGCTTGATCGATTCCTGCAGTGCGTGCTCGTCTCGCCGAGACGTACGTACAAAAAGAAAACGAGGCTGACTTGTACGTGCGCGTGTAACCGGCGACTCGTAAACTTGCGATCGAAATACTAAGCAGAGGAAAACTGATTTTGGTGGTGCGTAAGACTTGCACCTTTTCACCTTTTCTTCTTGCGTATATATAGTAGGGATACAGACGTTGCCGCGTCCAACGCGACGCCGACTCGGCGTCCAACACGACGCACCCCCGGACTCGTACAAGCACTTGTCCGGTTTACACACGTGAACAGTTTCCTAGTAAACTTAATACTAAACTATCTAGGACTCCATACCTACGCAGACTACAACTAGGTTAATTGCTACATTCACCTCCTTAACCTGGTTGTTTTGTCTCCATTGCTTGCACTCCGACTTTCTTCCTCATCTCGATGAACTTCTGTCGACCGAGGGACTTGGTGAAAATATCGGCAAGCTGGTCCTTCGTGTTCACGTGCTGAACTTCGATCATCCCTTCCTCAATGCACTCCCGGATATGGTGGAACCGGGTATCTATGTGCTTGCTCCTTTCGTGATGAACCGGATTTTTGCACAATGAGATTGCAGCTTGGTTGTCAATCTTCAATGACACCTTCTGCACCTCCCGCTTCGCAAGAATAGCTAGGAGTCTTCTCAGCCACACTGCTTGACAAGCCGCCGTGCTTGCCGCTATGTATTCTGCCTCGCATGAAGACAGTGCCACCACCTTTTGCTTCTGAGAATTCCAGCTAATCGGATTCGGACCAAGGTAGAATACCATGCCCGTTGTGCTCTTCCGGTCATCCACATCACCTGCCATGTCGCTATCTGAATATCCACGAAGGATCAATCCTTCCTTTCCCTTTCTGTACGTGCAGCCAAGATTAATAGTGCCTTTCACATAGCGCAAGATTTGATTGACCGCGCTCATGTGCTCGGTTGTCGGATTCTCCATGAAACGACTAACGATCCCGACTGAATAAGCCAAGTCAGGTCGGGTATGCACCAGGTATCTTAGGCTGCCCACAACGCTTCGATACATTGTGGTGTCCACCGGCGGATTTGAGCTACGCTTGCTCAATTTGTGACGTTGGTCCATTGGAACTTGTGTCTCGTAGCAATCTGACATGCCACACTTGTCCAATAACTTGACCGCATAAGCCGATTGACATAGGGAAATCTCCCCGGAGCTTTGCTTCACTTCGATGCCCAAGTAATAGCTGAGTAATCCCAGATCGCTCATGCTAAACTTGTTCTTCATTTGCACCTTGAAACGTTCAATTTCTTGTACGCTATCTCCGGTGATAATCAGATCGTCGACATAAACCCCAACTAGCAGGTTTGAGCCTTTGGAGTTCTTTGTATAGACTGCGTGCTCGAGGGGACATCTCTTGAACCCGAGCGAGACCAAACTTCGGTCTAACTTTGAGTTCCAAGCTCTTGGCGCTTGCTTCAACCCGTAAAGTGCCTTCTTGAGCTTGTAAACTTTCCCTTCTTCGTCTTTCTTCTCGTAGCCGAGGGGTTGTTCCACGTACACTTCTTCTGTGAGATCACCGTTGAGGAAAGCGGATTTAACATCCATATGATGAACCTTCCAATCCTCTTGTGCTGCCAAAGCTAGGAGCACTCTCACCGTCTCGAGTCGAGCAACCGGTGCAAACACCTCATCATAGTCAACTCCTTGACGTTGTACGTAGCCCTTTGCGACGAGTCTTGCCTTGTACTTCACAATGGCACCCTGCGTGTCCTTCTTTAACTTGTAAACCCACTTCAAACCGATGGCCTTTTGGTTCGGAGGTCGGGTTACCAAAGTCCACGTTCCGTTGCTCTCAATCGCCTTCATTTCCTCATCCATGGCGTGCGTCCAGCTTGAACTTTTGCTCGCCTCTACAAAGTTGGTTGGCTCCTCAACTCCGAGCAAACATAGTCCGGAGTACTCGAGCGTAACTGGCTTTGTGTACTTGTAGATTTTCTTGAGGGTCTTGTAGCGACGAGGCCCGGAGGAGTCTGTTGTGACTTGTGAAGGAGGCGACACAAATTGTGTCGGCGTCGATGCACTTGAGGAAGACGGCTGAGTCCCGGGCGTGTCGTTGACATCTGCGTCGTCGGCGTAGTCGTTGTGACCGTGACCATCATCTTGATTGTCGTCGTCACTATGCGCCTCGTTGTCGATGTCGTTGCCGAGATCTCCGCCTGTGTCATGCACGTCGTTGTCGCTATCACTTTGCGAGCCATGTGCGCCGTCGTCGGTGTCGGCACCATGATGATCACTACCATTGTGGTCACCTTGGTTGGGCGTCTTGCCGACCACCTGGACGTCTTCCCCTGCATCATCATCAGGAAACTCAACTGTGAATATGTTACCGTTTGGAGCATCGTTGGCTGCTGCGCTCCAATTCCACGCTTTGTTTTCTTCAAACACGACGTCGCGTGAAATCCGTAGACGCTTGGTTTGTGGATCGTAGAAGCGGTATGCCTTGGTGCCGGAACTCCTCTCGTATCCGATGAACACCATCTTGGTGCTACGGTCGGCAAGCTTTGAGGGATGCGGCTCTGCCGTCTTCACATGTGCCACGCACCCGAACGTCCGTAGATGAGACACATTCGGCTTACGTCCGTAAATTGCTTCATACGGAGTCTTGCCGATTACCGCCTTCGTTGGAGCCCGGTTGAGAAGATAGACCGCCGTCGAGACAGCTTCTCCCCAAAAAGTCCCCGGCAGGTTCTTGCTCTTGAGTAAACTCCTTGCCATGTCAACGACGGTTCGATTGCGCCTTTCAACAACCCCATTCTGCTGCGGCGTATAAGGTGCCGTGAGGAACCTTTTTATGCCAATCTTCTCGCAGTAGTCGTTGAACTCGTTCGACGTAAACTCTCCGCCGCGATCTGTCCGTAGAGCGCGAACCTTCAGCTTGTGTTCCATCTCTGTTGCAGCCTTTAGCTTCTTGAACGCTTCAAACGCCTCATCTTTAGATCGTAGGAGAACGACCCACATATATCTCGAGTAGTCATCTACCACAAGGAAGAAGTACTTCTTTCCTGCGTGAGTTGCCGGGGTGATAGGGCCACATAGATCACCATGGAGCAGCTCGAGTGCATCACTTGCACGATAGGTAGACTGAGCAGGGAACGGCCTGCGGTGCTGTTTTCCAACCAAGCACCCGTCACATACTCGATCAACATGGTCGATAAATGGCATCCCGGATACCATCTCCATTTTTGACATCTTCTTCAAGGCGTAGAAGTTAACGTGTCCAAATCGCGCATGCCATAACCACGAATCATCATCACTCTTGGCGAGCCAACACTCCGGTTGTGATTGATCAAGGTTGAGGATATAGAGCCTGTTCCGTGTGCGATTAACACGAGCTAGCACGTTTCGGAGGTTGTCGAAAATCGTCATCACTCCGTTCTCGATATCCACCTTGCATCCATTCTCGTCAAGCTTCCCGATAGATATGATGTTGTTGCGAAGCCGTGGGATGTAGTACACTCCGGTGAGTATGCGATGTTCCCCTGTGAGACCCTCGAAGAGGACAGATCCTTGCCCGCAAATCTCCACAGCTGAACCGTCACCGAACTTGACCGAGCCTTCAACATTGTATTCCAGCTCGAGGAATTTCTCCTTGCACCCCGTCATGTGGTTACTGGCACCCGTGTCGAGATACCACGACACGTTCTGATCCCCGGATAGCTTTGGTGTCACTTTCTTCTCGTGAAGTAGCACCTTCCGGTTAGGTTTCACAACCACCGTTTCGACGAGATCGCAAACTTCGGCCATCAGAAGACCTGGACCTTCGCCTTCCTGCTTCGCCAAATTTGCCTTGATCTCCCTCTTGTTAGGCTTCGGACAATCCTTTGCAAAGTGACCCATCTCGTTGCAGTTATAGCACTTGACCTCGGACAAATCCAAGTTCCGTGGCTTCCGCCCTTTAGATTGGTCCGCCTTACCACGACCTTGTGGCTTGCCTTTTCCTTTGCTTTTTCCGGTTTGTCCGTCGCGCTTCGCGTTGCTTGAGCCTTCGCCACCGTCACGCCTTCCTTTGCTACTTGGGGCCTCCCAATCTGCGCACGAGTACATGAGTTGGTCACCACCTCCTCCTTTGCCTTTCCGACAGCCACGAGCATTCTCTTCCCACGTTCGCAGGCGTCCGATCGCCTCCGTTATGGTCATGTCGTCGATGTCGTAAAGCTGCTCGAGCGTGCCGATGATGTACGTGAATTTGTCAGTCACTGAACTGAAAAATTTCTCCACAATCTCGGTCTCATCGAGCTTTGCACCAAGCGCGCGGATCTCTCCCACCAAAGTAGTAAGACGCATGGCATAGTCGTTCACCGATTCAGTTTCCTCCATCTGCAACTTGTGAAATTGGCGCTTCAGCACTTGTGCCCGAGCCTTGGTGACGCGATCTTCTCCGATCCTCATCTCCTTGAGTGCGTTCCACACCTCCTTTGCCGTCTCGAACTCCGCCAATGTCATCAGCACGGAATCCGGCACGGACTGGGCTATGGCGGCCATGGCACCTTCGTCGCACTCCTCGTCGACGTCGTCGTCCGTGATTGCCTGCCACACTCGGAGGGTTCGGAGAATAATCTTCATCTTCACCGCCCACACGCCGTAGTTGGCGTCGGTGAGCATCGGGTACTGGATGGGGATGTTGCGATGCGCCTGGACGTTGGCGCCGCTCGTTCCTCCACCACTGGTCGCTGACTTGCCGCTCTTCTTCACCTTGTCGCCGTTCTTGATCGCCTTGGGACCGCCGTTGCCGGACTTGACCGACTCAGCGTCGCTGTCCACCATCGTAGATCGTAGATCGTCGAGGCTCTGATACCAATTGTTGGATTTTAAACTGCCGGATCAAATCCTCCCGAAGATGTACGTGCAAGCTAGCTACACAAGCTAGCAAGCAAGCAGCTTGATCGATTCCTGCAGTGCGTGCTCGTCTCGCCGAGACGTACGTACAAAAAGAAAACGAGGCTGACTTGTACGTGCGCGTGTAACCGGCGACTCGTAAACTTGCGATCGAAATACTAAGCAGAGGAAAACTGATTTTGGTGGTGCGTAAGACTTGCACCTTTTCACCTTTTCTTCTTGCGTATATATAGTAGGGATACAGACGTTGCCGCGTCCAACGCGACGCCGACTCGGCGTCCAACACGACGCACCCCCGGACTCGTACAAGCACTTGTCCGGTTTACACACGTGAACAGTTTCCTAGTAAACTTAATACTAAACTATCTAGGACTCCATACCTACGCAGACTACAACTAGGTTAATTGCTACAACATTGGTACTGGTAACTTTGTTGTGGTCACTGAAATACGGCTTAACAAGGCCTGATCCACAAATGTGTGGGTACTACCTGAATCTATCAGAATTAGGACCACCTGATTTCCAACTAGTGCTCTCAATTGGATTGTTCTGGGATGAGGTGCCCCTGACAAAGCTGTTGCTGAAATAGTTGCACATTCCTCATGAGAACCAGACACTAAAGCATCCAACACTGCATCAGAAATAATCTCATGAGGATCCACTAATTCTGCAGCCTTAAGTTGGCCTGTTGGAGCAGCAGGCTGATGACACATATGACCAGGCATGAACTTCTCTCCACATTTATAACACAACCCATTGGCACGTCTATATTCCTTGAGCTGTTTGGCTTTCCACAGGTCTCCTGTTGCCAGCTGATTCTTACTGTCACTTTTGGTGTAAGAACTTCTGAATATAGGTGTCTTAGGATTTTTGTTTTGTAGCAGGAGCCCTTCCTGAACTGAAGCGTACAGAGCAGCCATCTGCACTGTTGATGGTATCTGAATTTCCACCCCAGCACGAAGCTCTTCTTTCAGACCCATCACAAACCTTGTTACGAGAAATGTATCACTGATCGCCGGTTCATACAGCCTGACAATATACACCAGATGCAGAAACTGCTGTTTAAATTCCTCGACAGTGCCTGTTTGTTTCAACATCATCAACTCCTTCATCTTCTGTCTGTATATGTCCACATCAAATTCCTGCAAAATGGCAGCACAAAACTGCTCCCAAGTATGAAATGCTCCCGACTGCTTGAACGCTTGGTACCAGTGAGCAGCGTTGTCCGTCAGGTACAGAGAAGCCGAGGTCACCTTAAAATTTTCCGGTATGTGATATAACTGGAAGAAAGCTTCACATCGATCCAACCAGATCCGCACATCAGACCCATCAAAACGCGGAAAATCCATCTTAGGCATCCACTGACGCTTATTCCCATTCTCCTCAACTGCTATCGGCACTGGCGGCTGAACAAGAGGCAGTGGAGCTGGTACCTGAACTGGTCGAAGCGGAGGCGGCCTGAACCGTGGACCCGCGCCGAGAATTCCATCGGAGACCTCGGAGGCTGTCGGGGAAGAGCTCTCTCCACTTCCCGTGGTCTTGCCCCCTTGATTGGCATGAAGCTGCCCCTGCTGCACCTGCCCCAACGTATCGCAGGAGAGGTCCACCTTGACCTGCACCTGATCCAGGCGCGCCGCTTGCGCCGTGAGTTTCGCATCCAGCTGCGCACAGATGGAGTCCACGACCTCCAACTTGCTCTGGTTTTCGCGGAGCACGGCGAATTCCTTGAGCATCCGCTCCTGAAACGCCTCCATCCCCTCCGCTAGGAACCTGGTCTGCGGATTAGGCTTGAATGTCGTCGTGGCTGCTGCCGTTCCCCCAAATCAACCCACCTCAGGTCCGGAATTACTCAGATCAAGCTCGAAAGCGATCTGAAACCTTCGCGTCGGATTTGCCGGGTACGAATTGGGGGGAAAAAAAATTGCGAGCGCATGAGCGGAGCGGTGGCTCTGATACCAGACTGTCACGACTTAGGGTCGGACGAGTTCGCCGCCGGTGAACGGACGGGGAGATGGGTACAGGTTGGTTTGAATTCGGGGCAGAGAAGGAGGAAGGAGACAGCGAGAGGAGGGAGAGAAGAGCCAACGGCTCAGAATGATCTATTTCATTTTCGATGCCTATCCACACGTTGCCTGGCTCGCTTATAACCACAAGTCCAGTGCACTCTTACACGGCCCAAGGCCCAACTCTTTTACAAGGCTATAAGCCCAACAACAGCCCGAATGTTCTAAGTGCTCCCGCGTCCCTTGTACGCCATCTTTGCCGCAGGAATACGCCTTCGCTCCTGGTCGACGCCCATCGTAAGCACCTCAGTACTTACACGATGGCGGGCAAAGAAATCGAGATCGAGGCTGTGTTGCAGATGAAGATCACCATGAAGCAATTGGAGGCCTTCGCACTCCAGCAAGCCGAGGATCAGGCGCTCCTCGCCGGGCTGGTGCAGCGCTTGACAGCACTCGAGCAACGGCTGCCAGCCATGCCCCCATCTCCAGATTCCACGGCTGCAGCAGCCGCCCATGACGCCACCTCCACAAGCCAGGCCCTCCTCCGCAATGATGACCCTCCCCTAGTGTTCCCCCTCACCAACAACACCTCTGGTGTCCCCTTCTCCAGCGGGGGAATCGCCGCCGCTGCCATCGGACCTCCACCAGCCGGGCAGATTGCTCACCCCCACCACCCCCTCACTTTTGCTGCCAACCACCATCAGCCGCCAGCACCCTTTTCCCACCTCCAGCAATCCCCTTGCTCGCCACAGCCACCCCCTAATATCAATCTGGGCCACTTGGCACCCTCACCCTACAGTCCAAATCCCACCCCAATGTTGCCACCCACCTACCAGCAGCAGCCCTACCATCACCAGCAGCAACCCTACCGTCATCAGCAGCAACCATACCATCAGCAGCAGCAGCAGCAGATTTTCACCGCCGCCTCTACCGCCTTCATGTCTCCACCCGTGAACCGATTTCATAAGCCGCTATGGCCGCACCCCCCTACACAACCCATCTATGGATCCACCCCGCCCATCACCTCCCTTCTGCCCCTACCTAACAATCACCTCGGCTCAGGTTCCGGTTCAGGCGTGCCTCGCTTCCACAAGCTCGACTTCCCTACGTATGATGGTTCGGTCGATCCTCTTGGTTGGCTCCATAGGTGCGAGCAGTTTTTCCGTGGACAGCGCACGGCCGAAGCTGACAAGGTCTGGACTGCAGCGTACCACCTCACCAATGACGCACAGTTCTGGTACTTACAGCTCGAGCGCGATTTCGGCATGCCGATATGGGAGCAGTTCAAGGAAGCTTGCCATGTTCAGTTTGGGCCGTCACTCCGCGCCAATCCTATGGGCGAGTTAGCGCGTCTGCCATTCACTTCCTCGGTTGCTGACTACACCAGCAAGTTTCTAGCACTCATGTGCCGCAACAATGAGCCGTTAACACCGTTCCAACAATGGTTTCTGTACACAGCAGGGCTGCCCGATGGTCTCCGTGTTGACGTCGAGCTTCAGCGGCCATCTGACCTCCACACCACCATCTCCTTCGCCAAGGCCTTTGAGCAGCGGCATTTCCCTCCAACAACGTCACCACACCAGCCTTCTAGTCCTACAAGGCTCTTGTGCCCCTCCGATCTTCCTGCGGTGAACGCAGCTACAATACCTTCCCCGCCAGCGCCACTAGCACATGTTCTGCCGTCAACCACTCCAGAGGCAACCCTGCCACGGCAGGTTCGACGCCTCACTCCAGCTGAGTTAGCAGAACGTCGTGGCCAAGGCCTTTGCTTCAACTGCGACGAGATTTATGTTCGGGGCCACCGGTGCGCGCGGCTCTTCTTCATCGAGGCTGATGACTATGATCAAGATAACTCCACATCTGGTAGCACCCAAGGTCCCCTAGGAGGCACGTGACAACCTACAGCTTGCGGACAAGCTGTTTTTCAAGGAAGGGAGAGATGTTCTGTGGACCAGCCCATCAAATGTGGAGTCTTATCCCTTAATTAGAGTCCTAGTTGATTAAGCATCTTTGTAAGGAAATAGTCCAATCAGTTTAGAGATTGTATTAGAGTTTGAATAGATTTCCGGCTCGTTGGCCAAGTCTTGTCTATTATATAAAGGGGCCGACCCCTCTCAATAAAGCAGAGAAGAATATTATAGTTTACTTTTATCTACTTTTCAGTAATTAGGGTTAGGTTAGTAGTTCTTCCAGCCTGCAACACCACAGAGGAAGGTGCGGAGTCATCGTGGACCTCTGGCCGTGTTGTTGTGGGGCTAGGCGGGCGCCAACAGGCTGTGTAGCACGGGCTGGGGGGGAGGGTGTGTAGAGAGAGAGGCAGGGTTGGGTGATGCGTCGGAGGCGACCGGCGCCTTGGACATCCCGTGCGAGGGGATGGGCGCCGTGGTGACGGAGAGCCAAAGAGCGTTGTGGCTCCCCCAATCGTGCGTGCATGGAAGTGTTGGACAAAGGAACTGCTATGCCGAGGGCGTGTGGTGATGCTTACACACTGAAATTACTAGCTACTATTTGTGATGAGGCAATTTTTGGTTGTGTGTGTGCTCCTACTGCTTATAGAGAACAGAGAATAGAGATAATTTTGCAGCTATATTGATGTGAATTTTTACTTCTTGCAGTTGTTAATGCACTGATATTTTAAGCTTTTTGGATATTTCAGACATAATATTCAGTTCACACATGGTCCAGGCAATGACGTGGTATTTAAGGTGAGATTTCCACTTCATTCAAATTCCTTCTCTCGCTATACGATCCGCAGATGAACTTGGCAGGTGTGAAGTGGCCAGCACAAGATGGTACTATTGTGGCCTGGGTTCACTTCTTAAATACAAGGTGCATGTGTTACCTTGAGAAATTTCGTGGTAGTTTTTGGTGTTGTTTTCTCGCTCCTGATTGTAGTCAATCTTTACGAGGGATGGTATATGGACCAGGGCGGCCCTCACGTCCAACTCAACGAGATTATTTTTTAAGTTTTTAGCCATTACCTTGCGCGGGTTCGGTTCAATGACAGGTGTGTTGTGCGGTGGCCAAGCTCATTGCCTTAGGATTGACCATGTTCGGACATATTGTGATCAGGGGACAACGGAACCATCATCGACGAGGGTGGGAAAAAGGTTAAGCGGCGACACAGGTGCAACCCCGTCTATAGAAGACGTGGGTTTATGGAGGTCATTAGCCATGTTTACCGGACTACCGGCGTGTGATATATTTTCTCCCGTTGCAACGCACACGCATGTTTGCTAGTACTAATAGTAATGTGTGATCCAGTCAATAACAACCAGAGTAAATAATCCAATGAAGTATTTCAAGACAAACTTGGTACAACAGAAAACCAGAGGAATTAGCCAGCTAAAAAGCACAATTTTTCCCTTGCAATCAAAGTGCTCATATAATTTGGTGTGGTGAACCAGGAGCCTGATATGCAGCTAATCTCACCACATTTTTGCTATTTACACAGCACACATATAATCATCTTTTTCTCAAAATTTTGTACATGGATGTAAGTTAATACTTTGTGGTAACTTATATCTTCTTGCACCAGTTCATTTCAGATACTATAAGTTTCAATTTTACCAAAAAAAAGGCAGGAAGATAAAGCTCTTACCCCAAACAGCACTTGCAACATTGCTATTGCCCAGCTGCTGCCCGTCCAGGCCAGATCGTGCCACCAGCAGGTACACCATCATCTTTGAGCTCCTCCATCCACTCCTTGAAGAACTCCGGATCAAAACCACCTTCACCGCCATCTTCCCGGTCTTCTTCGATTCCTCCTTCATCCATTATATCAAGGGGTGCCTCTGTAGTCGCTGTCACTGCATCCTTGTTCGGGGGGGGCATGGCTGGCATATGGCCTTCAAAGAGGGCGAGATGGCCGAACAGCTTGTCCTTGCGGGAGAAGGTGGTGCCGCAGGAGCAGCGCCACTGTGCCTCCTCACCGCAGTGGCGGAGGTGGCTGCGGAGATCGGCCAGAACAGCAAAACGCTTCTTGCCACCGCAGCGCTCGCACGCGTAGAGTTTGGGGCAGTGGCTGCGGCGGAAGTGGTTGCGCGCGCACACCGCTGACTTGAGCGGCCGGAAGCGGCGGTGCGCACGGTTCCGGTTGCACCCCGTGAAAGGACAGGAAAAGCGCACATCGCGGCCATCAGCTGGCTTTGCCTGACCGGGCCGGGAGAGCGCGTCCAGGGTCTTGAATCGGTCGCCGTGCGCACGCATGTGCATCCTGAGGTTGGCATCGCGGCGGAAGCCCTTGCCGCAGATATTGCAGAAGTGGACATGCTCCGCGAGCAGCTCGTCGGCATCGAGCTCCACGACATCGTAGCCCTTGGTTGCTTCTTGGGGAAGCACATCGGCGGTGGAGGCCGCGGCGGGATGCTCTTGGATAGGAGCGGGAGGGGCAGGAGGGGCGGATGGGGCGGGAAAAGGGAGGGAGGAAGAAAGGAGGGAGGCGGCGTTGAGGACGACGAGGTGGGCGGCAGATGAGATCTCGGAGGACACGGACTGAATATCGGAGGAGGAGAGGGGCTGCGATTCCCCAGAAATGGAGGCGAAGAGGAGGCGCCGGACAGCAGCCATGCGATCGCCGAGGGCTGCCAGCCGTTGGAGAGCGGCGCTGGGGTCCCCATCTCCTCCTCTAGCTCCGGCGCCGATAAGGGCGTCAGCGAGCATGGCCGGCAGCGGTGCCGTGTTAACCGATGACGCGCCAGCGGCGGCGCCGGCGAATTGGTTGGTGGTGGAGTCCATTCAGTGATGAACGGTGGTGCCCAACTTCGATTAGCCCGACGACCTCGCTAGATGATTTCGAGGTCTGTGATTCTTCTTGCGTACCGGTCCATTCAATGGGCGTGTTTGGTTGCACCTTTTTCTCTCTTGGTACTTTTTTTTTTATAACTTTCGACTCCTTTTTTTTACACTTCGATAACTTTCGACTTTATTTAATGGGACTTCATCCGATACGATCTGCAGAATACAATCAGGTGGTTCTCTTGCCAGTCGATCATCCTATGATTGGCAGTGGACTACGCGAAGCCACAAGCTACGGAGCCACAATGACGAAAAGCCACAAAGACGCAGGTCGCGAAGCCGCAAAGACGCAGGCCACGAAGCCACGAAGATGTAGGACGCGAAGGTCACGAAGCCTTGAATTTGCGCATCATGAGATTGGAAAGTTGCCTTGGGTCCATACCCCTTAGAGGTTGTACACTTGCCGAACCCAAAGATTTCCGAAGCCGGGTCCAAAGACCGGACGACGTCTATCATCGATACGAAAGGAGCCCGCTTAGGTTTCGTTCTCGAAGACGCAAGACTACAAACTCCGGACGAGCTCGGGGCCATTGACGGTACAATACACCGGGGTGGCCCATCGGCCGGGAAGCCCAGCAATGGGCCAGCCTCAGGGCCCAGGGGGCCTAGCGGCAGCTTCACTATGAGGCAGTCCAGGGGCCCGGCTCGGAGCAAGAAGTTCATCTTGGTGTGCAAGCCAAGAAGCCCTCGCGCATGAGGTCGGTTAGGAACCCTATAAACCCTAGCCCTCGTCCCTTTTATAAGGCGAGGCTAGGGGTACCTTACATCATCTACTAGATTAAGTAGATCGCTAAACCCGTCTATTAGGAATGTTGGTTGAAAGAGGTTTGCAATGTTTGTAGAAACATATAGTTGATCTTATTTTTAGTAGTTACAGATCATAGAGGAGCGCTCGTCCATTTTAAGAAAAGAAATGACAAATTACTTGAGAAATTTGGAATTGCAATAACTTGTGATAAAACTTGTATTGTCCGTATAACAGTGAATAGTAAAGAACACATATTGGGACCTTTTCCTTAAAAAGTTTGAATATCACCATAAAAAGGGAAAATCATACAGACGATGACCACAACTATGACATGGAGGTAATTACCAAATGGTAACCGCAATGACAACATATTAAGTATTTATAGTAAAGAACACATATTGAGACCTTTTCTATCATCCAATCAAAATTATGACTTGAAAAGGACCAGCACTGTGAAGTCAAGAAAATTATTCCCTTTCATTTACTTGTGCATTAATCAACAAAATGAAACATATCATCTTGTTGTTGTGCATGATAAAAAAAAAAGTAAACAGTGAGAGGCCTTTGTTAGTTACGACAGATTTTTTTTGTTTTAGACATAACTCCTAGAAATTACAAATGTAGCAACAAATTTACCATGGACCCCTTCCAAGAAATATGTGGAAATCATAAAATATTTTTTTCTCCTTCGAAGTGCTCAATGTCTGCATGTAGAGCAAACATAAATATAAACTTTATATAGCTGGAAATTCATAGCGCAAGAAAGAATGGCATGCACGATGGGGAAAACAAATTCAGAGGATAAAAAATTGTATCAAAACCATAAAATAATGAGTATTTTTTATTTAGAAGTTAGCATATGTACCAACAAACCAAAACAACAAAAAAGCATATTAAAAAAATGTTCCATCATTGTGCATAATATGATCTGCAGTTCCTCAAGAACCTGAATGAAATATTATTGTGTGTGAAATATTTATACCCAAAATATAACATAAGAAACAACACACCATGCTTATCAAAATTGATGACGGGCTTAAGAAAAATCAGGAGAATTGATGTTTCAGAACAGTAGCAATTTCAGCCCACTTACCCAAAAAAATGTAGATTTGATTCGATAAATCATAATGAAGTCGTGAGATCCTTTTCTTCTAACAAAACCTATACTGTCATAGGGAAGACCACTCAAGACAATGTATTCTCCACTTGCAGTAGTGTTCATTGATTGCTGGACGTTGGAAGCATCAAGAGTAGGTATGCACCCTCCACTATTGAAGCATTCTAAAAACAGCAAAAAATTAAATAATTTTGGCAGTTGTGTGGATATCAAACTGTTGATCCACATAGAAGAAAGAATGAAGAATGGATCGAAAACTGGAATAAATAATTGTAGCTGGGGATTATATTAATCAATGGCCACTGAGACTTTTTACTACCAATTGCACGGTTAACTTCACTATGCAAGCCGAACTGAAATTGCACACAATGGACACATTTATTAGTTACTTCATAGAAGTTAGAACAGAGACTACAATAAACAAAAATACAACAGCCAAGCTTAGTCTTTGCAGGTTGATTAGAACATGAGATGAACAGCTTACGCTATCCCTTTTCCCAATCAAATTATCGCAAAGCTATGAATAAAACTTCAAAACAAAAATTCGGTGATGATTGTGTGATCTCTGAAAAAAGATTATCTTCATTGTTCATGCCACCATCATACAATGACACAAATACATATTTTGTCATCAAACACGGAGGTTGTACCAGCAGATGGATGCATTCAGGTCACTCGTTTTCAACCAATCTTGTAGATGTTAACTCCAAATCATGAACAACTGAGACAGGCAGTCTGAATAGCAATGTTCCTGTATACTTTTGCTATTGTCACTGCAAACCTTGATTACATGAGTACAACTAAGACTGGAAAAAATTATACAAACTTGTATCGTTGTTTCTTTTTTCCCCGATAAAGATATCCTTCTTTCTTGCAAGGAAAATAAAAATAAAACCAGACATGCAGTGCAGTATAGCATGATATATCATGTGCTCACCTGATCTGATCAGAGCAGAGCAGCAGTGTCGCCCTCATCTTCTATGTGCTTGCATCGTCTATTTCTTTTCAGAAAAGTGTGCTCGCATCGTCTTGCCAACCGGTCGCGCACACGAAGGTGAGAAGACATCCTTGCAGGCTCCTGTCTGTATGTGCGTTGTTGTTGCCAAGACTGGTCTCCTGCGTACTTGTAAGGTTTCGCGAGATGTACGGATGAACCACATACCGCCTATTCCATTGATCACATTGTGTGATCTTTGGAGAGAGAGAGAGAGAGAGAGAGAGAGAGACGGGACCTGAATCAGTGAGCGATTGCGGCCGTAAAACATGCTGCCGCCTGTGGGACAAGCCCGATGTTCGTGGCGCGCGAGAAGCACCCCATCTCCGGTGAAGGAATTGCCGTCGTGGTCTGGTGGCTCCCCTGGCGCGCCTCGGCAGGATCCATTCACAAGACCGCGTGTCGACTGGATCACATAGCAGATCGCCCGTGTCGTTTGTATCGAGCGCCCGCCTATCTTCTGTATTGAGCGCCCCTGTGAACATTCAGTTGCAAGTGTCGATCACCTTCAGTTAACGTACGGTGCTGATTCAAGACAGAGATGGCCATCCAACGGCTCGCACAGCTCGCCTACTCCCTGTCTCGTTACTGTACCATTTTACCTGTTGCCAGCTGAGCTATATAAGCCAGCGACCCCGTCTGTAATAGGTTATCGAATTATTCCCAGAACCATTTCTATCAACAAACATATATCTTACAGTAATACAAACCCTAGCGGGGCTTACTTTCCCCTTTACTTCTGCGTGAGATCTGTGAAATTAGTTCGATCCCTGCCTCTGATCCTTTCTGGGGCATGCCAATTGGTATCATGAGCGTAGGTTTTCCTCGGCGGCGCGACAGATCGGAGCAGCGATGGTGATTTCCCTCCCTTCCCTCCCTATTTTCGTCGTCGGCGGCGGTGTTGGTGGCGTCGGTGGCGGTGAGTTGGAGGCGTTGGTGGCGGAGTTACAGGCGGCGCTGGTGGCGGTAGACACATTCGACGGCAGCTCGCTGAGCACGACTGGTTGTTTGAGCACCTCGCTCTCTCAGTAAAATCCCAGGTCAAGCGGCGGGTGGTGCTGTTCCGGCGGCGATCTCAGGCGGCCGCGGCAGGGTTAAGTGTTCAGATCTGGTTCCCGGTGAGTCCGGAGGTAAAATTCCCCTCTGAACTACCTAACCGCGATGGGGCGCTCGAAGGCCAGTCTTGACGAGTCAAATGTGGCTGATCTTCTCGCCATGAAAGGCGAGTTCCTGCAACACCGAGAAGAAACAGCAGAGCTGCATGGTAAAGTAGATGACTTGCGCAAGGATGTGCACAGCATTAACAACAAGCAGGATACCATGGTATCAGTGATGAGTGGGGTGCAGCAGGCTGTCTCTTCCCTGAATACACAGCTTGCGGCCATGGCCGATGTGCTTAAGTCCCTCAGTGTCACTGATGCATCTACATCCACACAGCAGGGCCAACCAACAGCAGAACAAACATCAATTCCCTTTCAGCAACAAGCGAACAAAGAAGCAGTTGTTGCAGAGGACAGACCTTTGACTGAAGAATTGCGGAAACGATTAGCGCTTGAACAGGCCAAGACCCGTCAGGTTGCTTCACAAGTTCCTCCTAACTTGGCACCAATCCAAGTCCCCAGGCCCTCTATTCCCCCGGGTTATGGCACTGGCACTATTTTGGATGCTCCCTCAGGCAATGCTACTCCCACATCAGCTTACAAAACCGCTCGTACACCCAGTTTCCATAGCTTTCAGCCTCCAGGCGTGCGTCAAAGTTGGGAATACTTTCAAAAACAGTATGAGCAGGAGATGCGCACACAATTTCTCAAGAGCATCACCAAGGGCCCTCGCATGGATTTCCCACGTTTTGATGATGACAACCCAGCAGGTTGGATTCGCCAATGTGAGAAATATTTCCAAATGGCAGGTGCACCTGCAGAATATAAAGTCAACCTTGCACAGCTCTATGTAGTGGGCAAAGCAGATGTGTGGCTGAGGCGCTCGGGCATCTTGAAGAAACAGTTGACATGGGCTCAATTCTGTGAAGAAGTACTGCGCAGATTTTCTTCAGCAAGCTCCTATGAACTAACTGAAAAATTCAACACTCTGAAACAGAGCACGCTGACAGTTTCAGAATACACAGATCAATTTGAGGAATTAATGGTTGAAGTACAAGCAGAAAATCCAATCATGGATGAAAATTGGTTTGTCAGGTGCTATGTTAATGGTCTTCGTTCTCAGATCAAGTTCCAGGTTAGGCCATTAAGACCTACATCTCTCACTGAGGCTTATTGGCTGGCTGTAGACTTGGAAAAGGGTGTTCCTGAGAAGAAACCCTATCACACTTACTCCAGTACAAACAAAACTTCCCTGGGATACCAAAAGTCCTACACTGCAGCAACTGAAAAAACACCAGAACCTAAACAATTTGCTGTGCAACAGAGGGCCCGAGAGCCTGGTAAGTGCTGGAGATGTGGGGATAACTGGTTCCATGGTCACAAGTGTAAATTAGCACCTATGCTCAATGTGCTCACTGGTGAAGATCCTACAGAACAGCCGAAAGAACAGGAGGAGTTTGAGGAACAAAACACTGAGGAGCAGCCACAACCAGAGGAGCATTGTATGACAATTTCTGCTCAAGCTATGCAGTCTGACAATGTTAACACCATCTCTATATTGGTCCACATTGGAGGGAAACATGCCATTGCTTTGGTAGACTCAGGTAGTAACTCCACTTTCATCAATCTCCAGTTTGCCCTGACAACATCTTGCACAATCATCAAAGATACTACTAGAGCAGTGACTGTTGCTGGGGGAGGGACTTTGTGGTCTGGTTCCTTTGTTCCTACTACCACCTTTACTGCAGGCAGCACTACCTTTCAACAGCAGTTCAGAGTTCTAGATCTCCCAGGTCATGATATTGTACTGGGCAGTGATTGGATGGCCAACCATAGTCCTGTAGCATTCCATTACAACCCAAGACAAATCACAGTTATGAAAGACAAAACCACTCCTGTTACCATTAGGGCCTGTGACACTTTGTCAGATGCAGCTGTTGGGGAACGTTGCATGGGAAACAAAAATTTTCCTACGCACACACAAGATCTATCCATGGTGATGAGCATCTACGAGAGGGAGAGTGAATCTACATACCCTTGTAGATCGCTAAGCGGAAGCGTTAAGAAACGCGGTTGATGTAGTCGAACGTCTCCGCGATCCAAATCGCAAGTCGTCCCTCGATCCGATCACGAACTAGTGCCGAACGGACGGCACCTCCGCGTTCAACACACGTACGGCTTGATGACACCTTCACCTCCTCGATCCAGCGAGCGATGGTGAAGTAGTAGATGAGTTCCGGCAGCACGACGGCGTGGTGATGGTGGTGAGGAACAATCTCTGCAGGGCTTCGCCAAGCACTACGGAGATTATGACGGGAGAACTAGAGGGTTAGGGTTGCCGACACACGGCTTGGGAAATCTTCATGTCTCCCGTGTGCTAGCCCTGCCCCTCTATTTATATGTTGAGCCTTGGGGTCTAAACTTTGAGTAAAAGCCTCCTCCAGGTCGGTTTTGCCCGCACAAGGTCGGTTTGGCCCGCAGGGAAAGAGTCCAACTCGGATCCCTGCAGTACCGCGCACAAGCGGTAGTAACGCTCACGAGCGGTAGTACCGCTTGAGCGGTAGTACCGCTTCACACAAGCGGTAGTACCGCTTACGCGGTAGTACTGCCTTACCAGCGGTAGTATCGCTTAAGGCAGCAGCAAAACTTCCTTTTGCACTTTCCAATACCTCGTGGGCTTTACCCCTTTGGCTCATATAAAGTGTCGCTGCACCTGAACACTTCGGTAAACATCCGGAACCCCTTCCGGTGAATTCCGGAACCCTTCCGAAGATCAAAACACTATTATCACATATATCAATCTTTACCTCCGGACTATTCCGGAGTTCCTCGTCATGTCCGGGATCTTATCCGGGATTCCAAACAACCTTCGGTCACCAACAAAATAACTCAACTATACTAATCGTCACCAAACGTTAAGTGTGTAGACCCTGCGGGTTCGAGAACTATGTAGACATGACCGAGACACCTCTACGATCAATAACCAATAGCGGGACCTGGATGCCCATATTGGCTCCTACATATTCTACGAAGATCTTTATCGGTCGAACCTCTATGTCAAGGATTCAGTTAATCCCGTATGCTGTTCCCTTTGTTCTACGGTATGTTACTTGCCCGAGATTCGATCGTCGGTATCTCTATACCTAGTTCAATCTCGTTACCGGCAAGTCTCTTTACTCGTTCCGTAATACACGATCTCGTGGCTAACACTTTAGTCACATTGCTTGCAAGGCTCATTGTGATGTTGTATTACCGAGTGGGCCCTGAGATACCTCTCCGTCACACGGAGTAACAAATCCCAGTCTTGATCCATGCCAACCCAACAGACACCCTCGGAGATACCTGTAGAGCACCTTTATAGTCACCCAGTTACGTTGCGACGTTTGATACACACAAGGTATTCCTCTGATGTCAGGGAGTTGCATGATCTCATGGTCATAGGAACAGATACTTGACATGCAGAAAACAATAGCAATAAACTGACACGATCATATGCTACGTTCGTAGTTTGGGTCTTGTCCATCACATCATTCTCCTAATGATGTGATCCCGTTATCAAATGGCATCTCATGTCAATGGCTAGGAAACCTTAACCATCTTTGATCAACAAGCTAGTCAACTAGAGGCTTACTAGGGACACAGTGTTGTCTATGTACCCACACATGTATTTGAGTTTCCAATCAATACAATTATAGCATGGATAATAAACGATTATCATGAACAAGGAAATATAATAATAACCAATTTATTATTGCCTCTAGGGCATATTTCCAACAGTCTCCCACTTGCACTAGAGTCAATAATCTAGTTCACATCACTATGTGATTTACATTGTAATGAATCGAACACCCATGCAGTTCTGGTGTTGTTCATGTTTAGCCCTTGGAAGAGGTTTAGTCATCGGATCTGCAACATTCAGATCCGTGTGTACTTTGCCAATATTTATGTCGTCCTCCTTGATGTAATCGCGGATGGTATTGAAACGTCGCTTTATGTGTCTGGTCCTCTTGTGAAATCTTGGTTCCTTGGCTAGAGCAATGGCACCAGTATTATCACAAAACAGAGTCATTGGGTTAAGCGCACTAGGCACTACTCCAAGATCTGTCATGAACTCCTTCATCCAGACACCTTCCTTCGCCGCCTCCGAGGCAGCGATGTACTCCGCTTCGCATGTAGAATCAGCTACCACGCTTTGCTTGGAACTGCACCAGCTAACCGCACCCCCATTAAGAATAAATACGTATCCGGTTTGCGACTTAGAGTCATCCGGATCAGTGTCAAAGCTTGCATCGACGTAACCTTTTACGACGAGTTCTTGATCACCTCCATAAACGAGAAACATGTCCTTAGTCCTTTTCAGGTACTTCAGGATATTCTTGACCGCCGTCCAGTGTTCCATTCCTGGATCACTTTGAAACCTTCCGACCATACTTATGGCAAGGCTGACATCGGGTCTTGTGCACAGCATTGCATACATGATAGAGCCTATGGCTGAAGCATAGGGGATGACACTCATCTTTTCTCTATCTTCTGCAGTCACTGGGCATTGAGTCTTACTCAACTTCACACCTTGCAAAACAGGCAAGAACCCCTTCTTGGACTGATCCATTTTGAACTTCTTCAAAATCTTATCAAGGTATGTGCTTTGTGAAAGTCCTATTAAACGTCTTGATCTATCTCTATAGATCTTGATGCCTAATATGAAAGCAGCTTCTCGTAGGTCCTTCATTGAAAAACTCTTGTTCAAATATTCCTTCACGCTTTCCAACATTTCTATATTGTTTCCAATCAGTAATATGTCATTCACATATAATATTAGAAACGCTATAGAGCTCCCACTCACTTTCTTGTAAATACAAGCTTCTCCGTAAACTTGTATAAACTCAAACGCTTTGATCACCTCATCAAAGCGAAGATTCCAACTCCGAGATGCTTGCACCAGTCCATAAATGGATCGCTGGAGTTTGCAAACTTTGTCAGCATTCTCTGGATCGACAAAACCTTCCGGTTGCATCATATACAACTCTTCCTTAAGGAAACTGTTAAGGAACGCTGTTTTGACATCCATCTGCCAAATTTCATAATCGAAAAAGGCAGCTATTGCTAACATGATTCTGACGGACTTAAGCATCGCTACGGGTGAGAAGGTCTCATCGTAGTCAACTCCTTGAACTTGTGAAAAACCCTTTGCCACAAGTCGAGCTTTATAGACGGTGACATTACCGTCCGCGTCCGTCTTCCTCTTAAAGATCCATTTGTTCTGAATGGCCTTACGCCCTTCAGGTAATACTTCCAAAGTCCATACTTTGTTTTCATACATGGATCCCATTTCGGATTTCATGGCCTCTAACCACTTCTCGGAATCCGGGCCTATCATCGCTTCTCCATAGCTCGTAGGTTCATCGTTGTCCAACAACATGACTTCTAAGACAGGGTTGCCGTACCATTCAGGAGCAGTACGCGTCCTTGTCGACCTACGAGGTTCGATAGCAACTTGATCCAAAGCTTCATGATCATCATCATTAACTTCCTCTTCAGCTGATGTAGGCTCTACAGAAACATCTTTCTGTGCTGCGCTACTCTCAGGTTGAAGTAAAGGTTCAACAACCTCATCAAGTTCTATCTTCCTCCCACTCAATTCTTTCGAGAGAAACTCTTTCTCAAGAAATGTTCCGTTTTTAGCGACAAACACTTTGCCTTCGAATCTGAGGTAGAAGGTATACCCAACTGTCTCTTTTGGGTATCCTATGAAGACACATTTCTCCGCTTTGGGTTCCAGCTTTTCAGGCTGAAGCTTTTTGACATAAGCATCACATCCCCAAACTTTTAAGAAACGACAGCTTTGGCTTCTTGCCAAACCAAAGTTCATGTGGCGTCGTCTCAACGGATTTCGATGGTGCCCTATTTAAAGTGAATGCAGCTGTCTCTAATGCATAACCCCAAAACGATAGTGGCAAATCGGCAAGAGACATCATAGATCGCACCATATCCAATAAGGTTCGATTACGACGTTCGGACACACCATTACGCTGTGGTGTTCCAGGCGGTGTCAGTTGTGAAACAATTCCACATTGTCTTAAGTGACTGCCAAACTCATAACTCAGATATTCTCCTCCTCGATCAGATCGTAGGAATTTAATGTTCTTGTTACGATGATTCTCAACTTCACTCTGAAATTGTTTGAACTTTTCAAATGTTTCAGACTTGTGTTTCATTAAGTAAATATACCCATATCTACTTAAGTCATCAGTGAAGGTAAGAAAGTAACGATAACCACCGCGCGCCTCAATACTCATCGGACCGCACCCATCAGTATGTATGATTTCCAACAAGTCACTTGCCCGTTCCATTGTTCCAGAGAACGACGTTTTAGTCGTCTTGCCCAAGAGGCATGGCTCACATGTGTCAAGTGATTCAAAATCAAGTGACTCCAAAAGTCCATCGGCATGGAGCTTCCTCATGCGTTTTACGCCAATATGACCTAAACGGCAGTGCCACAAGAAAGTGGTATTATCATTATCAATTCTACATCTTTTGGCATCAATGTTATGAACATGTGTATCATTACTATCGAGATTCAATAAGAATAAACCGCTCACATCGGGTGCATGACCATAAAAGATATTACTCATATAAATAGAACAACCATTATTCTCTGATTTAAATGAGTAACCGTCTCGCAATAAACAAGATCCAGATATAATGTTCATGCTTAACGCAGGCACCAAATAACATTTATTCAGGTTCATCACTAATCCCGATGGTAATCGAAGAGCGAGCGTGCCGACGGCGATCACATCAACCTTGGAACCATTTCCCACGCGCATCGTCACTTCGTCCTTTGCCAGCCTCCGTCTATTCCGCAGTTCCTGTTTTGAGTTGCAAATATGAGCAACCGCATCGGTATCAAATACCCAGGCACTACAACGAGAGTTGGTAAGGTACACATCAATAACATGTATATCATATATACCTTGTTTGTTGCTGGCCGCCTTCTTGTCAGCCAAATACTTGGGGCAGTTCCGCTTCCAGTGTCCAGTTCCCTTGCAATGAAAACACACAGTTTCTGGTTTGGGTCCAGCCTTGAGTTTCTTCACGAGAGGAGCAACTGCTTTGCCACTCTTCTTGGAGTTACCCTTCTTACCCTTGCCATTTTTCTTGAAACTAGTGGTTTTATTGACCATCAACACTTGATGCTCCTTCTGAATTTCAGACTCAGCGGCTTTCAGCATCGCAAACAGCTCGGCGACTGACTTGTTCATCCCGTGCATGTTATAGTTCAACACGAAGCTCTTGTAGCTAGGTGGCAATGATTGAAGAACTCTGTCAGTGATAGCCTCTGGCGGAAGGGGCATCCCCAATTCAGCCAGACGGGTGGAGTACCCAGACATTCTGAGTACGTGATCACTGATAGACCCGTTCTCCTCCATCTTGCAAGCATAGAACTTATCGGAGATCTCATATCTCTCGATCCGGGCATTCTTCTGAAAGATAAACTTCAACTCCTGGAACATCTCATATGCTCCATGACGTTCAAAACGTCTTTGAAGTCCCGGTTCTAAGCCATACAATATCGCACATTGAACTATTGAGTAATCTTCATAACGAGCCTGCCAGGCGTTCACAACGTCTAGAGACTCAACTGGAGCGGGTGGATCACCAAGCGGTGCATCAAGGACATAAGCCTTCTGGGAAGCCGTAAGGATAATCCTTAGATTACGGGCCCAGTCCACAAAGTTACTTCCATCATCTTTCAACTTAGCTTTCTCTAGGAACGCATTAAAATTCAGGGGTGCTACTGCGCGAGCCATGATCTACAACATAAATATAGCAAAGACAACTTAGACTATTGTTCTAGATAATGAGTTTAGTTAATCATATTACTTAAAAACTCCCACTCAAATTGACATCCCTCTGGTCATTCGAGTGTAACATGATCCAAATCCACCAACTCAAGTCCGATCATCACGTGAGTTGAGGTGGTTTCAATGGTGAACATCTTTATGTTGATCATATCTACTATATGACTCATGTTTGACCTTTCAGTCTCTTGTGTTCCGAGGCCATGTCTGTACATGCTAGGCTCGTCAAGTTTAACCCGAGTGTTCCGCATGTGCAACACTGGCTTGCACCCGTTGTATGTGAACGTAGAGTCTATCACACCCGATCATCACGGCGTGTCTCGAAACGACGAACTTTCGCAACGGTGCACACTCGGGGAGAACACAATTTATCTTGAAATTTAAGTGAGGGATCACCTTATAATGCTACCATCGTCCTAAGCAAAATAAGATGCATAAAAGGATTAACATCACATGCAAATCATAAGTGACATGATATGGCCATGAACTCGTGCTTTTGATCTCCATCTCCAAAGCACCGGCATGATCTCCATCGTCACCGGCATGACACCATGATCTCCATCATCTTGATCTCCATCAACGTGTCGCCATGAGGTTGTCGCGCCGACTGTTGCTTCCATGACTATTGCTAACTCATAGCGATAAAGTAAAGCAAAATGGCGAAAATAATTAAAGACAACTCTATGGCTCCTGCCAGTTGCCGTACTCATCGACATGCAAGTCGTGATATTCTATACAACACATGATCATCTCATACATCACATATATCTCATCATGTAATTGGCCATATCACATCACAACATACCCTGCAAAAACAAGTTAGACGTCCTCTAATTGTTGTTGCAAATTTTACGTGGCTGCTACGGGTTTGCAAGAACCGTTCTTACCTGCGCAAAACCACAACGTGGTGTAGTGATTGCTTTTTGATCTTCTAAAAGAACCCTCTTCATTGAAATCGATTCAACTAAAGTGAGAGAGACAGACACCCGCTAGCCATCTTTATGCAACAAAGTTACATGTCAGTTGAAGGAACCTGTCTCGCGTAAGCGTACGCGTAATGTCGGTCCGGGCCGCTTCATCTCACAATACCGCCGAATCAAGTATCAACTAGTAACGGCAAGCAATATGTATACACCCACGCCCACAACTCGTTTGTGTTCTACTCGAGATCTCATCTACGCATAGACCTAGCTCTGATGCCACTGTTGGGGAACGTTGCATGGGAAACAAAAATTTTCCTACGCACACACAAGATCTATCCATGGTGATGAGCATCTACGAGAGGGAGAGTGAATCTACATACCCTTGTAGATCGCTAAGCGGAAGCATTAAGAAACGCGGTTGATGTAGTCGAACGTCTCCGCGATCCAAATCGCAAGTCGTCCATCGATCCGATCACGAACTAGTGCCGAACGGACGGCACCTCCGCGTTCAACACACATACGGCTTGATGACGCCTTCACCTCCTCGATCCAGCGAGCGATGGTGAAGTAGTAGATGAGTTCCGGCAGCACGACGGCGTGGTGATGGTGGTGAGGAACAATCTCTGCAGGGCTTCGCCAAGCACTACGGAGATTATGACGGGAGAACTAGAGGGTTAGGGTTGCCGACACACGGCTTGGGAAATCTTCATGTCTCCCGTGTGCTAGCCCTGCCCCTCTATTTATATGTTGAGCCTTGGGGTCTAAACTTTGAGTAAAAGCCTCCTCCAGGTCGGTTTTGCCCGCACAAGGTCGGTTTGGCCCGCAGGGAAAGAGTCCAACTCGGATCCCTGCAGTACCGCGCACAAGCGGTAGTACCGCTCACGAGCGGTAGTACCGCTTGAGCGGTAGTACCGCTTCACACAAGCGGTAGTACCGCTTATGCGGTATGCGGTAGTACCGCTTCACACAAGCGGTAGTACCGCTTACGCGGTAGTACCGCCTTACCAGCGGTAGTATCGCTTAAGGCAGCAGCAAAACTTCCTTTTGCACTTTCCAATACCTCGTGGGCTTTACCCCTTTGGCTCATATAAAGTGTTGCTGCACCCGAACACTTCGGTAAACATCCGGAACCCCTTCCGGTGAATTCCGGAACCCTTCCGGAGATCAAAACACTATTATCACATATATCAATCTTTACCTCCAGACTATTCCGGAGTTCCTCGTCATGTCTGGGATCTTATCCGGGATTCCGAACAACCTTCGGTCACCAACAAAATAACTCAACTATACTAATCGTCACCAAACGTTAAGTGTGTAGACCCTGCGGGTTCGAGAACTATGTAGACATGACCGAGACACCTCTACGATCAATAACCAATAGCGGGACCTGGATGCCCATATTGGCTCCTACATATTCTACGAAGATCTTTATCGGTCGAACCTCTATGTCAAGGATTCAGTTAATCCCGTATGCTGTTCCCTTTGTTCTTCGGTATGTTACTTGCCCGAGATTCGATCGTCGGTATCTCTATACCTAGTTCAATCTCGTTACCGGCAAGTCTCTTTACTCGTTCCGTAATACACGATCTCGTGGCTAACACTTTAGTCACATTGCTTGCAAGGCTCATTGTGATGTTGTATTACCGAGTGGGCCCTGAGATACCTCTCCGTCACACGGAGTAACAAATCCCAGTCTTGATCCATGCCAACCCAACAGACACCCTCGGAGATACCTGTAGAGCACCTTTATAGTCACCCAGTTACGTTGCGACGTTTGATACACACAAGGTATTCCTCCGATGTCAGGGAGTTGCATGATCTCATGGTCATAGGAACAGATACTTGACATGCAGAAAACAATAGCAATAAACTGACACGATCATATGCTACGTTCGTAGTTTGGGTCTTGTCCATCACATCATTCTCCTAATGATGTGATCCCGTTATCAAATGACATCTCATGTCAATGGCTAGGAAACCTTAACCATCTTTGATCAACGAGCTAGTCAACTAGAGGCTTACTAGGGACACAGTGTTGTCTATGTACCCACACATGTATTTGAGTTTCCAATCAATACAATTATAGCATGGATAATAAACGATTATCATGAACAAGGAAATATAATAATAACCAATTTATTATTGCCTCTAGGGCATATTTCCAACAGCAGCCCCAATTGATGCAGAAGGAGTTGACAAGTTATTAGCAGCAGGAGCTCCTGGATATGTTTTACAGTTGATCAGAGATACTACAATCAAACTACCTGACAAACAAGAAATACCAGCCCCTGTGGAAGCAGTGTTGCAATAGTTTCCTGAAGTTTTCCAGGAACCCAAAGGCTTACCACCCAAGAGAACTCATGACCTTAAAATTCCCCTGAAAGATCAGGCAGTCCCTCCAAACTCAAAACCATTCAGAGTTCCTCACATGCAGAAAAATGAATTAGAAAGGCAAATTGATGCCATGCTCAGAGATAAGATTATAAGAGCTAGTGAAAGCCCCTACTCTTCTCCAGCAATTTTGGTGATGAAAAAAGATGGGACCTGGAGAATGTGCATTGACTACAGAAAATTAAATGATGCCACTATCAAGAACAAATTTCCAATTCCTATCATTGAGGATTTGCTTGATGAATTACATGGAGCAACTTACTTCACTAAGTTGGACCTGAGATCAGGCTGTCATCAAGTGAGAATGGATGAAAAGGACATACCAAAAACAGCTTTCAGAACACATTTTGGTCACTATGAATTTTTAGTGATGCCCTTTGGACTAGCCAATGCACCTAGCACATTTCAAGCTCTCATGAATAGTATATTTGGCCCTTATCTCAGAAAATTTGTGTTGGTCTTCTTTGATGATATTCTCATTTTCAGCAAGTCTCTCTCTGAACATGTGGCTCATTTGCAAATTGTGCTACAGCTGCTCAAAGAACACCAGCTATTTGCTAAACCTTCCAAGTGTGTCTTTGCTGCCAAGCAAGTGGATTATTTGGGCCACATAATCACTGGTGAAGGAGTGTCAACAGACCCCTCCAAAGTAGCAGCAGTTGCTGAGTGGTCAATACCTACCACTCCTACACAGCTCAGAGGATTTTTGGGATTATGTGGATACTATAGAAGATTTGTGCAAGACTTTGGCATCATTGCCCGACCCTTGCATGATGTACTCAGAAAAGATAATTTCCATTGGACAGAGACTCAAACAGCAGCCTTCCAAGCCTTGAAGCAAGCAATGATCCAAGCTCCTGTTCTAGCTCCGCCAAATTTTGCTAAACCTTTCATTTTAGAGACAGATGCATCTGGTGTAGGCCTGGGAGCAGTTATGATGCAGCAAGGAAAACCATTGGCCTTCTACAGCTCCACTTTGTGCCCTAGGAATACTGCTCTCTCCACATATGAGAAGGAAGCACTAGCCATTATTGCTGCATTAAAAAGATGGAGGCACTATTTTCTGGGCAATGATCTGATTATCAGAACAGATCACCAGAGCCCACAGTTTATGACAGATCAGAAAATAACCACTGGGATACAACACAAATTGATGCTAAAGTTACTGGAATTCAACTTCACCTTGCAGTACAAAAAGGGGAAGGAAAATGTTGTTGCTGATGCCCTCTCTAGAAAAACATCCCTCTCAGCTATGTCTATGGTAACACCACAATGGATTTCTGCAATTGAGAATTCCTACAACAATGACAGTACATGCAAATCCCTTTTGGAAAAACTTTTGCTCTCACCCACTCACTCTGTCAACCAGAATACTCTGCATTCTAGCATCATTAGGTACAAAGGCAAGATTTATGTGGGCAAAGACCAGGAGTTGAGAACTCAGCTGTTGACTGCTTTACATGCATCAGCATTGGGTGGCCATTCTGGTATGAAAGCCACATACCACCGAATCAAGCAAATCTTTTACTGGCCGGGGCTCAAACAGGAAGTTGACAAATTTGTAACTGAATGCCCCACTTGTCAGAAAAATAAAGGAGAAAACTGCTCTTATCCTGGATATCTGGGCCCTCTCCAGCTCCCTGATATGGTGTGGACACACTTGAGCATGGATTTTGTCGAAGGCCTTCCCAAATCACACAATCAGGATGTCATTTTCGTGGTAGTTGACAGACTGTCCAAGTTTGCACACTTCATACCACTGTCTCACCCCTATACTGTTCAAACAGTCGCTCAAGCTTTTATTGACAATGTGCTTAAGTTACATGGTCCTCCACTCGCCATTGTTTCTGACCGGGATTGCATTTTCACCAGCCACTTATGGCAGGACATCTTCAAGGGGATGGGCACAGAGTTGCGTTACAGTACTGCTTACCACCCAGAGTCCGATGGCCAAACGGAGCGCGTGAACCAATGCATTGAGAATTACCTGCGTTGCCTAACATCAACACACCCCAAGAAGTGGACAAAACACCTGTCAATGGCGGAATACTAGTATAACACTTCATACCATTCATCCCTCCAAAAGACACCGTTCGAGGCAGCTTATGGATATCCACCTCCTAACATTTGTGAGAACATCCTGCCGGACAACCTGAATGGCGACGCTCTGTAGTTTTTCAATGACAGAGATGCACTACTGCAACAATTGAAAAGCAACTTACTAGCAGCCCAAACACGTATGAAGAAATACGCTGATCGCAAACGCACTGAAAGGATTTTGGAAGTTGGTGATATGGTCTACCTCAAAATGCAGCCATATCGTTTAAATGCCTTTGGACTGCGTACTCACATTAAGCTCCAAAGCAAGTATTATGGTCCCTTTCGGATAATTGCTAAGGTGGGGCGTGTAGCCTACAAACTGCTACTCCCAGACAAGGCCAACATTCATCCGGTCTTCCATGTCAGCCAACTGAAGAAGCATGTTGGACAGAAGGCTCCCCCTTGTGCCGACCTTCCACTTGTTCGTGCTGATGGTATGATCCAAACTGAACCTGTTCTTGTCCTCGAAACCCGTCAGGTCCCTCGCAACAACTTACCAGTGGTGCAGTGGCTTGTTCAATGGGCTAACCTTCCACCTGATGAAGCTTCCTGGGAAGACGCAACATTCATGAAGAAAACCTTTCCGGCCTTCTTCAAGGAAACCATCGACCGCTGGTTCAATTGATCAACTCCTTGAGGACAAGTTCGCTCTCACCCGGGGGTATTGTCAAGCCTGAACATTCAGTTGCAAGTGTCGATCACCTTCAGTTAACGTACGGTGCTGATTCAAGACAGAGATGGCCATCCAACGGCTCGCACAGCTCGCCTACTCCCTGTCTCGTTACTGTACCATTTTACCTGTTGCCAGCTGAGCTATATAAGCCAGCGATCCCGTCTGTAATAGGTTATCGAATTATTCCCAGAACCATTTCTATCAACAAACATATATCTTACAGTAATACAAACCCTAGCGGGGCTTACTTTCCCCTTTACTTCTGCGTGAGATCTGTGAAATTAGTTCGATCCCTGCCTCTGATCCTTTCTGGGGCATGACAGCCCCCGATCCGTTCCTCTCTTGAGCCCGGTGCCTGTGGTTGTGGTGCTCCTCCCGAGTCACCGGGGTGGATCGGCGGTCGCCGGATGAGGGCGTGGAGGGCTTGAGAGAACGGGCAAGCCGACGAGAATACGAGGGGTGTCGGTGGCGGCGCAAGCGGGGGTGAGAGTGCCTCGTGCAGGGAGGGGATCAGAGGGTGCCTGGTGGAGGTGTCTCGTCAAGAATTGGTTATGGGCTGGCCGAACAGGCCCAATTTACCAGATTTCTTGGTTTCGGCCTCCAGAGCAGCAGCCCATTAGGACAGCTGGGCCACATGCGGGACAGATGGCTGTAGACAGCAGATCAAACGGCTAGAAATGTTCAGATCGTAAAAACAGACGGCTAGAAATGCAAATTGCTGAGAGGGCTCGCTTTAGGCTCGGTTATACTGTCCTAAATTCCATGAGATACAGACCTCGATAGTCACCATCATCATCCTCTTGTAACCTCCTCACACGAGGTGCTCCCATATCAATAAAAAGCAAAGCAGGGCACAGGGTATTACCTCACCATGAGGGCCTGAACCTGGGTAAACCCCCCGTGCAAACTCCCCTTTGGTACTTTTGGCTATGCTCGTTACCCTACCGAGGGACCTGAGAGTTACCTGCACCGCCAGTGCCCTTGCTGGGGGCAATCTCATCCCGCCCGCTGCGCGTCCGCGACTAAGCAGTCGGGGGAGGAAGAGGGGTCTCTGCAGCATCCTGATCCTCGCCCTCACCGTCGTTTGAGTTGACCAAGCCGTTGACAATCCTTCTAGCGCTTGGCATCTCCCTGCCCCTCGCTCTCAGAAGATTCATCCTGAGGCAACTGAGTGGGGTTTGCCTGCTGGTTCAACTACAGAAGGGGTTAAAGAACGCTATTAGCAAATTCCGTCGATTCGGAAAAAATAGTAAGTCAAAAAGCTTCAGTCGAAACTTACTTCTTGGGTAGCTATGGCGTGGACGCATTGGTTCCTCTCGGCGAAGATTGTCACGGATATGTGCTACTTGTGAGCTGCGTTGGGATTTTTCCCGAAGAGGAAGGGTGAAGCAACATAGTAGCGGATAAGTATTTCCCTCAGTAGAGAACCAAGGTTATCGAACCAATAGGAGAACCACACAAACACTCCTTAACAGTACCTGCACACACAAGAGCAAATACTTGCACCCAACGCGGGCAAGAGGGTTGTTGCTACTTGTAAGCTGCGTTGGGATTTTCCTCGAAGGGGAGAGGAGATGCAGTACAGTAGATATAAGTATTTCCCTTAGTGAGAACCAAGGTTATCGAACCAGTAGGAGAATCACGCAAAGCCTCGTGAACAGCACCTGCACACACAAAAGCAAATACTTGCACCCAACGCGGGCAAGAGGGTCGTCACTCCCCTTGAACTCGATACTTATAAGGATTAAATCTTGTAGTGGTAGATAGATAAATTGCAAAACAAAATAAAGGAAATAAAATTGTAGCAGAAATATATTTTGATTTTTTATATATGATTTAAGTAGACCCGGGGGCCATAGTTTTCACTAGAGGCTTCTCTCTCGAACACATAGCATACGGTGGGTAAACAAATTACTGTTGGACAATTGATAGAAAAGCGCATAGTTATGACGATATTCAAGGCAATGATCATGTATATAGGCATCACGTCCGAGACAAGTAGACCGACTCCTGCCTGCATCTACTACTATTACTCCACCCATCGACCGCTATCCAGCATGCATCTAGGGTATTAAGTTAATAAAAACAGAGTAACGCCTTAAGCATGATGACATGATGTAGACAAAGTAAACTCAACTAATATGAATAAACCCCGTCGTTTTACCCTTAATGGCAACAATACAAAAATGTGTCTTGTCCCTTTCTGTCACTGGGATATAGAACACCACAAGATTGAACCCATCACAAAGCACCTCTCCCACTGAAGATAAATCAATCTAATTGGCCAAACCAAACGGATAGATCGGTGAGAAATACAAAGCTATAACAATCATGCATAATAAAGTTCAGAAAAGACTCAATTACTTCTCATGAATATTCAGATCATAAACCCACAATTCATCGGATCCCAACAAACACATCGCAAAAGAAGATTACATCGAATAGAACTCCAAGAACACCGAGGAGAACATTGTATTGAAGATCAAAGAGAGAGAAGAAGCCATCTAGCTACTAGATATGGACCCATAGGTATGTGGTGAACTACTCACGCATCATCGGAAGGCAACAAGGATGATGTAGAAGCCCTCCGTGATCGATTCCCCCTCCTGCAGAGTACCGGAAAAGGCCTCCAGATGGGATCGCGGAAGAACAGAAGCTTGCTGCGGCAGAAAAGTTATTTTGGGTGGCTCTCCGTTGGTTTCCCAATATTTGAGAATTTATAGAAGTGGAATTAGGTCAGACGGAGCCACGTGGGGCCCACAAGGTAACAGGGCGCGCCTACCCCCCTGGGCGTGCCCTGTTGCCTTGTCGTCTCCTCGTTTGCCGTCTGGTCTTCTCCCGAAGCTTCTAGGTTATCTTATGTCCAGAAAAAAATCGTCAAAAAGTTTCGTAGCGTTTGGACTCCGTTTGGTACTTGTCGTGGTTTTGTCACGGCAGATGTCCTCGTGAAAGGACTTAGTGGTGAGGCCATCGCAACTACGTGGAAGCTTGAACTGGGTTGATCGGAAACGAGAGACACAAGTTTACCCAGGTTCGCCCCCTCACGATGGAGGTAAAAGCCTACTCCTGCTTGATTGATATTGCTATGGATCTCGATTACAAGGGTGCGGATTCGCTAACCTAGCTTTCGAGAGATTGCAACTTAGTCTTTCGGTCCCAGGAACTCCCCTTTATATAATAGTTTGAGTCCCTAGGTTTACAGAAGATTCCGGGTCGTACTCTTAACCCGTATCCTACACTAACTCTCATCCATCTTGTTCTCCAAGTTAAGAAACTTCATCCTTCTGGGTCTTCTCCTTGAGCCGACCCACAAGGTCCCTGAGAGCCGGCCGCCTGCCGGGTCTCACTTTGGGCTTCCGGCCCATCTTTGATTTCCTTCATGCTGACCCGTCACTGAGATGATTCACTGAGCCTCAAGACTCAGGGCCGGGTCATGCTCATGCCGGGTCTCAACCACGGGGAACATCCCCAACATTAGCCCCCAGTTTGACTTGGATTTATCCATGTTAAACTCCATCCTGAAAATAAGGAATAAAATCATGAAAGGTTGCGCTCTGGTCCGGATCTTCCTTGAGCCGGTAATGGCTTCATCCTTCTCGTCTTTGTTACTATCTTTCTTCTCAACTTCTTAGCCGGGTCAAAAAATATTTTGCCGGCTCTCATGAGTCTTCTTAACACTTGACCATTTTTGCCTCTTCTTACATGACATCACCTCTGCTTCGACATGCGCATATGTCATCATAACGAATCTTTGAGTGGATGTCAAATCTTGTCAATGCGAAAATCGAGGCAACTTTTGAGCCTAAATTTACCGCGCCGCCTGGGGTTTCGCTCCTGCCGTTTCGGGTTCCTCCTCCCCTATAAATGGGCCGGCAGCCCCTGGGGCTCACTTTTACTTCTTCTGCCTCTTTCGCCTTCTTCCTCCTCTCGCTCCTGACGCCGCCGCGCCGCTTCGAGCTCGACGCCCTCGAGGTCAGCAGCAACAGCGACTCCAACGCCGCCGCCGGAGCCCATCGAGCACGCCGCGACCACGCTTGCGAAGTTTTTGAAGCCTTCAAACCTCTTCCTGCAGATTTGTAAGTGGCGCATTTCATATCTGTAATCTTTGCTACCACTGTTCTTCGCGAGTTCTTCGGCGTTCTTAGAAAAATGCCACAGTAGATCTAGTTTCCTTAACTTTCGTCCGTAGATGCGATGTTGCTTTCGCGGCATATTTGGTGTCTTTTAGACCCCCCTGTAGTTGTAATGAATCTCATTTGATAACATCCTCGCTGCAATTACCATTACTAGGTCTTTTTATTTTTCTTTTATAGCCATTTTTTAGATCTTAACTGTAACCAAATCTGAACAATAACTGTTTGTGACTTCCTTGACCCAGATTTTGTCTTCATAGCTTTTGCACTACTGCAGGCGACCGCTAACGCGACACATGAATCAGAGACCCCGCGACCCAACTATGTGCAATGCATGAATCGCAAACGGTGTCGTAATAAAACCATCGTCAATAAGACAAACTGTTTGGGATGCCGGAGACATCAAGCACGATTCAGATTAGAGACGCGTGTGCGATACGTGGCATACAGTTGATCCATACGAACTGTTTGTGATAAGCCAGAACAACAAACACGGTCAGCCAGTTCGAGGTGTGTGCGATACACGGCATACAGTTCACTCGGATGAACTGTTTGTGATTACCCAACACAACAGAAACGGACAGGCAGATCAAGGTGTGCGCGATATACGGCATGCGGTTCACTCGGATGAACTGTTTGCGATTACCCAACACAACAGAAACGGTTCAACTTAACAAGATGTGTGTGATACGCGGCAAACAGGTCAGTAATCAGAAATGTGTGGGAAGACCGATAACAACACAGACGATTCCTGCTAATAACCCGTGTGTGTTGTGGGCAAACGCTTGCTGGTAAACAATTGTCAGCGATTGATGAAATCATCACTGATGGGTTCCGTAGTTTAATCCGTGTGCGATGTGATTTGCTCAGTCTGTACAACATCTACGCTCTCTGTCTACAGAACAACAACATATATACTTATAAGGACATGATTGCATAACCAAATTAAACATCCAATTACATAACTGACTACACACATAACATTTGCACACACCAAAGTAAACAATTACATGCACAATAAACTAGGATAAACGATCATATCTAATCATCATCTACTTCTTCTTGTGACGCTTGCCGCTGCTGCTCTGCTGGTGGCTCGATCCCTCGTCGTCTATAGGAAGGAGGCACTCCCTCATGTTGACGATCCGCCTGTGCATCTCGTAGCATGTGTACACGTTCTTGGCTACAAACTTGAGGTGAGGTTCATCCAGTCTCCGCACCCAGGCATCATGCCAGGATCCAGGATTTCTCTTGGAACCTTCCTTCATGTTTTCGTATAAGGGGTCGATGATGGCCGCGGCGAGTTCAACCAGGGAGTCCTTCTTTGTGTTGCCCCAGACCCTGTAGTGGCCACGGATGTCAACAAGCTTCGGGCAGGCCAAGCCCGAAATTTGGAGCGCTTTTACATCGTCGACTGTGTCCACCGTAGCGAACTTGTAGTTGGGGCTCTTGACAAACCTGGCGAAATGCTCGCAAGGCCTTGTGGCCAGGCAGTAGTGGTAGATGAGGACATGATGGCCCACGCACAACTGGGCGACGACAACCGCCTGATCAACCCTGGGACGACCGGCGGTGTACTGGAGGTCAAAGTCGACCACTTTGTACTTGTTGTCCTTAGCAAGCAACTGCTCCATGGTGTTGATGGAGTCCTCCACCACGGCCGGGTCGATGGTGTACACCACCGTGAGTTCCTTCCCCCTCACGTGGGTGTCCACACGATGCACGCCGAACTCCATTGGAGCACCGCTGGATATCCTCTCTCTATGTGTCATCGTGGGTATGCTTGTTGTCTTGTGGGGCGCGATCGAAAGGTTGAAGAGACTAAGGTTATAATGGTCGTGGGCATAAATGGGGAGGACGAACGGCCTGGAGTATCGGCGCGCGCGGATGGCAGTTGTTGCAGCGCGTAACTGCATCGTGCCGCACGTATTAACTGCATCGTGGCGACGCGCGCGGATGCAACCGCATGCATATGGCGCCCAAAACGTGATCGTGCGCCGGCCCCAACCGCTGAAAGAGCGCGCGCGGAGGGACGCAAGTAGAGCGCCCCGCGGCCGCCTCAACGTCGAGCAGAGCGCGCGAAGGGACGCGAGCAGAGCGCACCGCGGCCGCCTCAATGGCAAGCAACCACTTGCGTATAGCTGTTCTGGTCAACCATCTGGCACGCGTGGGAGGCGAGACGGCCCATCCATCGGTCACGCTGACGACATCTGGACTGTTTGTGATACTGGACAGACACGTACACATCCGAGAATGCGGGCCCACGTCACATTCCAAATTACCATGCAATAAGTAATTGCAAATCTGTTCACACCGATCAAACCTAAACGTGTTCCCACTTAGCACTGGGCTATAAAAACTACCCACTCGAAAATTACTGCACATTCCTCTCCTCATCACCAAAAAAATAGGTCTTTCCTCTTAAGTCATTCCTTGCGTCTGCCATGGACGGTAGGAGGAGTTCTGGGTTGACATATAACCAGGGAGCAAAGACCAAGGCCGCGGAAGCACTAGAGAGGTCCCGCCGCAACGCGACAGCCGCAGCAGAGATGTCTTGCCGCGCCGCGGAGCCCTCGAATGAGCTCTCACGGGCAGGCGAGGGCTCTCACAAGCGCACTCTCCGCGTCGGCGAACTCGACGAGCTGGCGGGGCTGAAGTCCTTAGCCAGCGACGATGACATTCTCGCTGGCCTAATTAACCAGCAAGAGCTGGTCGCCGGCTTGGAGAAGCTACTCGAGATTAGCGATGCCTCGGTTGATAAGGCGACCGGCCTCGTCGTGCAACTCATGGGTGACAATGCGAAGCTCCACAAGGAGCACGACAAGCAGAAGGAGGAGGCCGCTGTAACACCCCTATGTAATGAGCTACAGTGATCCTCATGATTATGCTAAGTCATTTTGATTTGCAAGGCTTGATCACATTGGAATCATATCTCATTTCAAATTCCAATTCAAATTGAAATTCAAATATGAGGTGAAAATAAAAGTTGTTCAAATTTGGAAACTAAATAGTTCATAATTTTGGAAATATTCCATAACTATTTATGTTCAGGAAAACAACATCACCTAAATTCCCTAGATGACTCTAACATCATGAAAACAGGGCCAACAGCACCATTTTGACTCTTTTAAATGCAATACAAAATCCTATTGAAATTATATTGCCCCCAAACTTTTTGTGGCAGTGAGGTTTATTGCATGCTAAATATTGAGCCCAGCTACATATTTTACAAAAGTCAATTGGGGGCCTATCTTTTTACAAAACAGAAAGAAATGAAAAGTAGAAAAGAAAAAAAAGGGAAAAAGGGCCCTAAGCTACTGTGCACTTAAGCCTCTGGGCTACAGAGCCGGCCCAGCCTACTCCCCCCTGTCTTCTCCTTTCTCCCACCTCTCTCCTCGCTGTCACCGCGCGCGCCCGCCGCGCCGGCCCCCCCTTTCCTCTGCTCGATAGCGGCCTGCTACAGAGCTCGTGAAGGGGATAAGGACCCCTCCTCGTCCCCCTGGCGAACCCTAGCGCCCTCCTTTCCCCTCCCTCACTCTCTCCCATCCCTCCCGAGCGCGGCCATGGCCTCGCCGCCGTAAACTTCACGGCCACCGTGCCCTCCTAGCCTCTCCATTGTGTTTACGTGCTTCGCCTCCGTCGACCACATCTCCCCGTCGAGCCACGCGACGCCAGACGGCCCCAGCAGCCGCCTCGTCCTCTTCTTCTTCCTCGGATCACCGAGATCGCCGCCGCCGATTCACCTCGTTTATGCGCTACAAAGCACCCACAGGGCCACCGTGAGCCTGCTAGGTGAGCTCCACCCCTTCTCTCCCCACCCGCGCTTTGTTTCTTCGCCGTAGCTAGCCGAATGCCGTGGATGCCATAGCCGGAGCTCTGGCTCCATTGTCGAGCTAGCCACTGGTGCAGCAGACCGTGCCGTGGCCAAGCAAGCATGCCATCATGCTCAGGGTGACCTCCTAGTGCTCCATGTAGGTTTAGTTCGCGCGCAAACGTACCGGAGCACCGGATGCGTCGACCACCGTACTCCGGCCGCCGCCCGACGTCGTTGCCCTGCTCGTTTCCGAGCCCCCCTGCACGAACCGACACCGCAGATCGACGCGCGACGGTGTGGCTGTTCGAAAACGACCGGCCGCGTCCCAAATGGACGTCTGTAGCTGGTTTCCGAGCATCTCCGGCGATGAACCGCCGCTGGAAGGCTCGTCGGAGTTACTCCGGCGCCGGCCGCTAACGTGGGCGCCACGTGGCCTCCACTGGGTCGCTGACAGTGGGCCCAGTGGGTCTCGTTGGCTGGGTTGACTAGGTCAACCCTGCTGACTGGGTAGCCTGGGCCACTAACATGTGGACCCCACCCTAAATAAACATTTTTAGTAAATAAATAAACTGCTAATTAATCTGTTAATTAAACAGTCACTGACAGTGGGTCCAACTAGTTAATTAGTTAACTTAATCTGCTGTTTAAAATGTCTCGGTCAATGACAGTGGGGCCCCACCTGTCAGTTTGACCAGGTCAACAGTCAACAGAGTTGACTGCTGACTGGGCTGCTGACTAGGCAGTGGCCCACTTGTCAGCCACAATGGCTAGCTCACTGCTGGGTATAAAATTATTTCACTGTTTAAATTCAAATTTAATATTTAAATTAATTCCAGGAATTTCAGAAAATGTTTAAAAACTTTGAAAAATCATAGAAAATAAACCATAGCCCGGATCAAAAAGTTTTCTACATGAAAGTTGATCAGAAAAACGAGACAAACCCGAATATGCCCTCCGTGTAGCTGTCACATGCCCACAACACTGCAAAATTGGAACCTTCCCCTCCGGTTCATCTGTCTGACAGATGCCTAAAGCCGGGAAAACATCCCCAGATATTTTCCCGCTCCGTCTGAAACGTGTAGTGCTGCATTAGGTCACCCCTAGCACAGCATACTGCCTTGCCATGCATCTGTGTTGCATTGTTTGCTTTTATTTATTGTTTCTTCCCCCTCTTCTCTCCGGTAGACCCCGAGACCGACGCTGCTGCCGAGTACGACTACGCCCCTGACGACCAGACCTTTTCAGCAGAGCTTCCAGGCAAGCAAACCCTCCTTGATCATTCCAATATCGTCTATTCTTTCTCTCCCATGCTTGCATTAGAATTTGCTACTGTAATTGTTTGCTCCTATTCTGATGCATAGCCTATTTTTGTAAATGCTGTTGATACCTTATCTGCTATCCTAAATGCTTAGTATAGGTTGGTTAGTGATCCATCAGTGACCCCTCACCCTTGTCCCTGTTGCCCCGCTTTGTTACCAGTGCCTCGATCATTGTGATCGATGTGCAGAGACCGACACATCACCGCACACCCCCTTAGTTGTATGACTCTGCAGGGCTACTATCGAGTGCCGAGGGTGATACCTCGTACTACACTCCTGATGATATCTCTATAGTATAGCACATCGGTGGTGATTGCAGAGGGTGATTCCTCGCTCTCCCCTTCCCGATGATGACTCTGTCGTGCAACTCCTCAAGTGTGGACCATCGAGGGTGATTCCTCCTGGTTCTCCTTGACAGATTACATCGAGTAGGAATCCATCGAGGGTGATTCCTTGGGTTCCCCTTGATGTTATGGACACACGGTTACCATGACTTTTACCTCAGACCATTGTTGAAGGCGGGTCGACCCCGAGGGGTACCCGCGAGAGATGTGGAGTCGGGTTGACTGTGAGGGTACCCGCGAGATAATTACGTGGCACGACCGGGCATTCCTGGCCCTTGCCGTAAGTCCACGAGACGGGGAGACGGGACCACAGATCGTGGATCGCTGATTGTCACCGCGAGCTCCCATCACACTAATGGGTTAGGATATGTAATCTGAGTAGGCCTCTAGCCTTTTCGCACTAACCACCACGCGGGAATAGTATGGGCACTCGACGTCGTATGTATCAGCCGAAGCTCTACAGACGTCAGCAGTTGAGCGGCGCGCGCCGGGTTGGACTGGGAAAGCCTGCGCTTGTATTAAGGGGGCTAGGTCTGCTCACCGGCCACGTACGCAACGCGCAGGAGTGCAAAGGGCGATGGGCCCAAGACCCCTGAGCGCTTAGGAGGTAGACCGGCGTGCTGGCCTCTCTGTTGAGCCTAGGTAGGACTACGGCGTGTCGATCAGCCGAGGCCGGGCATGACCCGATAAAAGTGTGTCCGGTCTGAGTTAATCGAGCGTGTTGGGTAAGTTGGTGCACCCCTGTAGGGAAGTATATCTATTCGAATAGCCGTGTCCACGGTAATGGACGCTCAGAGAGTATCCCGATCTACTACAACTAGAACTGGGTACTTGTGATGTTTAATAATATGTTAGCTCCGGGATCGCTTTCTCGCAGGGATCAAGGAAGGATCTCTGGGCATGGATACTACTTGCTTACTACTTTACTAGGTACTAATCTACACTCTTCTAATGCTGCAAGATGCTGCAAGTTGCTAGTCTTCGATAGACTAGGCCTTCCCCCCCCTATTCTGGCATTTCTGCAGTCTAGTCCACAGATACAGCCCCTTCACTTGAAACCAATGCATAAATAGAATAGATCTGATGTAAGTCTTGCTAGTACTTTGGATGAGTACTCACGGTTGCTTTGCTTCCCCTTTTCCCCATACCCGATTACTGCGATCAGATGACGGAGCCCTGGAGCCAGCTGCCCCAGTTGACGACTACTACTACCGCACTGGTGGAGCCTACTACTACGTGGAGACCGACGACCAGGAGTAGATAGGAGGCTCCCAGGCAGGAGGCCTGTGCCTTTTCGATCCAGTGTCGTTGTTTTGCTCAGCCTTCTTAAGGCAAACTTGTTTAACTTTTATGTCTGTACTCAGATATTATTGCTGCTTCCGCTAACGCTTGTACGCAAGCTTATGTATTCGAGCCCTCGAGGCCCCTGGCTTGTAATATAAAGCTTGTATGACTTTTATTTGTGTTTAGAGTTGTGTTGTGATATCTTCACATGAGTCCTCAGGCTTGATCATGCGTATTTGCATGTATGATTAGTGCACGATTAAGTCGGGGGTGTCACAAGTTGGTATCAGTGCCGACTGCCTGTCGGAACCCCCCCCCCTTTTCCAACTCCTTGGCCGTAGTTGAGTCTAGTCTTTGAAAAACTGTTTTACTAACATGGCTGTGTGGCTTACGGGCCCACGTTGCCACTGGGTGGTATTAGGATCTTTTATTCCTCTTCCTTACTATGGGACTCTGATCTCTCTTCTATTCGGGTTAAAATTTTTACTAACTTTGACATTAGGTTCTCATGTTCACATTCACCCGGAGAGCTGGATTATCTGCAAACATTCCTTTCTAAGTTATCTTATGCTTCTCACACTGTCGTTTGACATCTTGCACCCCTTGTTTCAGATGTGTCCCGCAAGACAGCTCGTACACCACACTATGGCTGTTGATGCAACTGGGTTCCCTGCTATCCTGGTCGACCTCTTGACCAGGCTGGGATATCGCTGGTACCCGAGTACACTGTTTACGAGGACTACCGCGAGTTCAACCAGGAGCAGTACCACGCTGTGGTTCGTATCTTTGATCGGCAGAACAACTCCATCACTGAGTTGCACACCTTTCATGCTGTTGGAGTGACTGTCGACATGGCCGTCCATGATGCTGCCAATACTGCTATTGCCTGTCTCCGTGGAGAGCACAGTCGCTTGGAGGAGACTGCTTACAGATATATTGTAGGATCGAAAGTATGTCTAGAGGGGGGGTGATTAGACTACTTGACCAAATAAAACCTAACCTTTTCCCAATTTTAGTTGTGGGCAGATTTTAGCAATAATACATGTCAAGCATCACCCTACACATGCAATTCTAAGAGTATAGCAGTGGAAAGTAAACAATTGCATATGTAAGTAAAAGAGGGGATCGGAGATTTCAAACGCAATGAAGACACGGTGGTTTTTGGCGTGGTTCCGATAGGTGGTGCTATCGTACGTCCACGTTGATGGAGACTTCAACCCACGAAGGGTAACGGCTGCGCGAGTCCACGGAGGGCTCCACCCACGAAGGGTCCACGAAGAAGCAACCTTGCCTATTCCACCATGGCTTGCGTCCATGAAGGACTGGCCTCACTCGGGGTAGATCTTCACGAAGTAGACGATCTCCTTGCCCTTACAAACTCCTTGGTTCAACTCCACATCATGTTGGAGGCTCCCAAGTGACACCTAACCAATCTAGGAGACACCACTCTCCAAAAGGTAATAGACGGTGTGTTGTTGATGAACTCCTTGCTCTTGTGCTTCAAATGATAGTCTTCCCAACACTCAAACAACTCCTCACAGATTTGGCTATGGTGGAAGAGGGATTTGAGTGGAAAGCAACTTGGGAAAGGCTAGAAATCAAGGTTCAAATGGTAGGAATGGAATAGCTTGATCTCAACACATGAGTAGGTGGTTCTCTCTCAGAAAATGTATGGTGGAAGTGTAGGCACGTTCTGATGGCTCTCCTTATGAAGAAGGGAGTGGTGGAGGGGTATATATAGCCTCCACACAAAATCCAACCGTTACACACTTTTGACCCAACTCAGTGGCACCGAAACTATAATCTCGATAGCACCAAACTGTGTAAAAGATATGAACGTTAGGTATCTCGGTGGGACCGATACGAACATCTCAGATGGACCGAAGTGCAATGGCTAGGGCAAACCTCATCTCGGTGGCACCGATTGCATCAACTCGGTAGGACCGAAGTGAAGCAATAAGGCAACAGAGAGTTGGCAAGCCATCTTGGTGAGACCGATTTGCAAAACTCGGTGAGACCGAAGTAAGTGCAAACAATTACAGAGAGTTGGCAAGGCCATCTCGGTGAGACCGAGATCCATTTCGGTGGATCCGATTTGTTAGGGTTTTGGCAGTGGCTAAGTCTTGGATGAACTCGGTGGGGCCGGATAGAGAATTTCGGTGGGGCCGAGTTGGAATGTAGGTTTTGGACATATTTGGGTAGAGAGAGTGGTTGAGGGTTTAGGAGTACTGTCACTAAGCACTTTGAGCAAAAAGATCATTAAGCAACACCTCATCCCCTTTTAATAGTATTGGCTTTCCTATGGACTCAATGTGATCTTGGATCACTAAACCAAAATTGTAGAGTCTTGAGCTTTTGCGAATCCTTGTCCTTAGCATTTTGAGGGGTCCACGTCTCTAGTCCATGCCATGCCAATCATTGAACATCCTGAAATCTTAATCTTGAATGGACATTAGTTCAATGAGATATATGTTGTTATGAATTACCAAAACCACCAAGGGAGCAAATGTGCTTTCAATCTCCCCCTTTTTGGTAATTGATGACAACATATAGATCAAAGCTTCGACAAATGATTAAATGAAAGAAATACATCGTCGCTTTGAGAAGTATGTGATAAGCAAGAGCTCCCCCTAAATTTGTGCATTATTTAAAGATTTGCGTTTGAATGCAAATGCACAATCGATTAGGCTCATGGGTCACTCTTACATGTCACATACAACTTGGTGGAGCACGCAAAGTGATATGATTGGAATAGAAAGCACGCATCACCAACATAAGTAAGTGATCATACAAGATAATGATAAGCATAGATCATCACAATAAGCATAATATGACCAATCAACATAGTATCTCACAAGCATAAATGACAGAATATCTCACAGACACTGTTGCAAGCCCACACATAACAAAGTACCAACAAGCAAATAAGTAGCAAAAGAACTCTCGAGAGAAAAACCAATGACCAAAACACTCTCTCTCGAAGCTTATGATCTATACAAATTCTCCCCCTTTGGCAACAAGTACCAAAAAGATCGAATAAGTATAGGACTAGTCGGCACTCTAAACACGGTCCTCTGAAGCTCCTGAAGGCGATCTCTTGCTGGCAGCTCCGGTGTGCGTAGATGGCGTTGAGAGAAGAGCATCCGCGAAGGCTTCTGCAGATGTCTGTGGGGCTGGTGGAGTAGAGACCTGAGGTGGCACTATGGCAGTAGCAGCTGGTGCAGATACTGTAGTCCGTGGATCCACAACTAGTATTGCAGCAGACCTGGCTGCTCTGGGCACTGTCTGAAAATGCTCTGTGGTTGGTCTGTCATCTCCACTGTTATCTGATGGGGCTGTCTTGACAGCATCAACATCATTCTGCAGTTGCTCCACTGTAGTCTGAATCTCTGTCACCTTGACATCTAGGTCATGAAATTTAGTCTCAATAATCCGCTCAAAACTAGCCTGGGTCTGGGTGAGGTTGGCCAAACTTTGCTCAATCCTCGGAGTGGCTTCAAGCAGATATGTCATTTGGTCCCTGGGTGTCTTGAGATTGGCAATTGGAGCATTTGGAGCTGATGCCTCCTGAGCTGCTTTTGCTTCTTTGGCTTTGCGGTTCTTCTCTTGGGCTTGTGCTGAAGTGCGATGTGAAGGATCCATCACTATCACATTGTCCTCAAACTCTGGACTGAGTGGCAAGTGCTCTCGATCAAGAAGGTATGTGCTAGTTCCAACCTTGGAATTGATCAATATCTGAATATGTGGAGCATATCCGCACGATCTCTTCTGATTTGCTGCAGTCCTCTTGATAGTCTCTACTATCAGGCTCATCACCTTGAACTTCTGAGGTGTATCAAACAAATGCAGCAAATTGATGGAGTGGCCACGAATCATTTTATCATCTCCTGACTTGGGCAACAAGGTGTACCGCAAGATGGTGTTCGTGGTGGCCAGTCCTGGGAGCAGATGCTTTACTGATCCAAGTTTGTGAGTCTCAAGGTCTTTCTCTGGAATTGCAGTATACATGTTCTTCATGGAGTTGTGATCCATCTTGAGCTTGGCATAAATATCTATGTCATCGTCCTCTTCCTTGGGAGCACCAAGAAGACTTGCCCACTCAGAGATGGTTGACTGGTACCTTATACCCTCAGTCATCCATATAATGCGGCCATCTGGATAGAAGTGTGCTGTAGAGTAGAATTGCATGACCATTTCGTCATTCCACTTGGTTAACTTCTTTCCAACAAAGTCATCTACACCTGCAATCCTGAAGCTCTCATGAACATGGGGAAAATAATCTTCATTCTCATCAATGTATTCCCAATCCACCCATTTCATGTCACTGACTATGGGCTTCTTATCAAGCAACACTGTCTCATAAAAATCTTGTTGTTCTCGAGTGTGAAAGCGATAGTCACAAGCTATTTTCCTCCTTGCAGCATAAGGACCTGACAGTCTCCACTGACGCAGTCCTTTGTCTTTCCTCAGCATCATGTTCTCTGCGACTGGGTGTGCATTGTCATGGTCCGGTATCTTTGGTTTCAATTTCCTAAGCACTAGGGGATCTTCATCAACATTTGCCTCAGGCACTGGGGCCTTGTTCTTCTCAGCAGCTGATATGTTCCTGGTGGATCTCTTTGGTGCTGACACCTTAGGTTTGGACTTGGGGGCAGCAGTCTTGATTGCATCAGTCATAAGTTTTTGAAACTTGGCTGGAGGTGCAGTGGCTGCTGGCTCCTCCTCCTCTTCCTCCTCATCAATCATCATGGAGGGTCTGCCAATCACACGGGCAGTAGTTTTCCTTACTCTCTTCTTCTTGCCACTTGCAGCTGGTTCAGAGTCACTAGGCTCTTCAAGAGTGAATTGCATAGTCTGCTTTGGAACTTTCCTCACAGCAGTCCTCTCTTCGGCAGTTGATGGTTTGGTGTTGTACTCCTTAGCAAGCACTATCCTCTTTTTCTTGGTTGCTGCTTCGCTAGCAACAAAATCATCATCCTCACTGTCTGAGGTTTTCTTCTTCCTTGTTCTGGTTGCAGCTTTAGGAAGATCTGGAGAGCTCCTCTCTCCCTCATAGAAACTCTCTACAAGGCTTGACCCTTCACTCATTTCTGCCTGCTATTCAGATCTGTTCTGACTGTCACTGTTGTCTGACATCTTGCTGAGCTGACCCTGTGAATAGATTGGTATGGGCAGAGTAGATGAGTCATCACAAAAAGCAGAGATTTTTCATAAAATTTGAGTTCAACTCGTAGTTTCAAGTTTTCACATGATGCATTTCGGATGGACCGAGTTGATCATCTCGGTGATACCGAAGCACACTACAGAAACCTTACACACCACTTCGGTCAGACCGAGATGGGTTTCGGTGACTCCGAGTTGCTAGGGTTTCACTGAGATTTACTTTCGGTCTCACCGATTCGCACAACTCGGTGGCACCGAGATGTACTAGTGCTATGGCCAGAGGCCAAATCGATGGAACCGAAAATTTCGAATCGGTCGGTCCGAGATGCATTCGGCGGAAACTTAAACCTAAATTTTTTACTCGCATCTAATCTACGGAGTTTGTAGTGTAACAGGAGTTCTCAATCCGTGGCATGAATTCAGGCAGTCCAATCATGCATTGAATCGGAAATGGGAGCACGAGAGGGATCGAATCTCACCCTAACTTGGTGGAGATCCTCTACGGCGGCAATGGCGGGGCAGATTGCCGTTGACGGTGGCGGAATCCGGCGGCGAGGGCGCGCTGGAGACGACGGCAAAGTCCGAAGACAAAGGGCGATGGCAGCGACGGGGAGCAGAAACGAGTGGGGTCGAGAAATTTCAACCGTTCGGTCCGGGCGATATATATACCCGTACGCTGTCGGTGGTGCCGAGTTGGACAACTCGGTGGCATCGATATGTGTAACTGCATGCAGGTCAGCACATTGGTGGCTCCGAAATGGTTCAACTCGGTTGCACCGAGATGGAAAACCTAGATCAATCTAAGTGATTTCGGTTGGACCGAGTTTGAGTGAATTGATTCGGCCGAAATCAGATAGAAGGTTTTGGAGGTTCAGCCCTTTCAGATTGGTGGCTCCGAGTGCTCCTCACCCGGAGGGTCTGAAAATGACTTGTTCAATTTTTGTGATGCAGCAAGAATAGAATTTGAGACAAGAAAGCATAGATAGCTAGAGAAGGTACTTAGGCATTCTTGTACATCCACTTGGCCAGAAAAACCAAGACAATCAAAACAACAAATGGATGTCCTCGAATGATGAAAACATGCAAACCACCATGCTCACACAATAAGATAGCAAATGAAATATGTGTGAAACATGCACAACCAATTCTAGCATCTATCAAGCAATGGCGATGACTAGGTCATCTATATATGAGTATATTGACTTAGGAGCCAAATGAGAACATTTGATCATAGGTCATACTCATCGTTTAAGCACAAGTGGGGTTGCCACTTTTACATAAAGCATTGATGTGTTCACACCATTAGAGTTTCTTTAGCTCAATTGTTTAGAGCAAAGCTCCCCCTAGATGTGATATTCCCCCTAAGAGGGATGAACTAACCTTGGGTTTTGTCGATGATGACTTCATGTAGATGTTGAAGATGTGGATGCTCAATGTTGATGTAGACCATCAAGAGTTGGGAGCAATCCTTTGGAGTTTTGTGCTTTCAATACCTGCATGGGTTAGTCCCACACAAGGAACATACAAGGATATCCATGAACATAGAGTGAAATACACATATGATGGTGTCCATGAATGCATTGAATACCTTGTCCCTTGCCTTACCAACAAGAGGGTTTGTGACTCCATGAACTAGTGCAAAATGTGGAAGTTGGTTGCACAAGTCCTTGCCATGAAGAATATGAGTGGAGTTTGTTGGCGGAGTCACTCTCAAGAACTCTCTAGTTCTTCTTCTTTTGGACCCACATCAACTTGATGGGAATCCTTGGAGTTGTAGTAGCACTTGATGAAGTAGAACTTGATGAAGTCTTGGGAACCCACTTGACCATGGCTTGAGGATCTTCTTCAAATGAATCAATCTCTTCTTGAAGCTTGTCCTTGCCTTTTAGCTTGTGGTCTTGTGGTGGAAGATCTTCTTGAGCTTGTGTTCCCTTGAAGGAAGTAGGATCATACTTCTCTTGTTGAGGAACAAACTTCGTCTTGGGGTATTGATCTTCTTCCCACTCAACTCCATTGGCATTGAACTTTCGTTCAAAACCAACACCTTGGTTCTTCCGGTGCCTTCCTTGCTTGCGTACAATTTCCTCAAATTGCTTACTCCCGGCAAGACTCTTGTTGACACCTTTTTCTATAATTCCTTTCAATAGCACATTTTCTTGCTCAAGTGTAACTTGGCTAAGAGAATCATTAGTGGAATCAATAGAACTACTAGAAGTAACAACATTGGATTTAGCATTGTTATTGTTACTACTAGAGGTAGAACCATTTTTACCCTTGTTGTTAGTTTGCTTAGGTTTGACTTGTGGCATAAAGGTAGACAAGAGTAAATGTTTGGCAAGATATGAGGAACTCTTCTTTCGAAGATCGTCATTGATAGCTTTAAGAAACTCATGCTCTTGCTCTAAATTTAGCTTCTCGAAGCGTAGCTTCTCATGAGTTCTTAGAAGTTCTCTATGATCCTCTTGAGTTGTTTCATGAGCTAACTTAAGAGCATTTAGTTCTTTAGTTAGACGCTCAATCTCCTTCATAGCATTGTCACTCGTTTCCTCTTGACTATCATGATTACTAGCACTTTCATTATAGCTCACATTACTATCCTTGTCAACAAGTAAATCATCATCACCAAGCAAATCATCTTCATCACTATTGAAATCAAGATACTCGAGGTGTGATACCTTGGGGCCTTTTGCCATGAAGCATCTTCCAATTCCTTCATTTGGTGAGTCAAATAGATCATAGGAGTTGGATGACACAAGTGCAAGTCCGGCAACACCTTCATCTTGACTATAGTCGGAGTTGGAGTGATAGCTTCTCTCGGAGTGGTTGTCGGAGTCGGAGCCGGAAACCCATTCACCAACATGAGCTTGATGTCTTCTTCTTGTGTAGCTCTTGGATGACATGTCCTTCCTCTCCGAATCCTTGCTTCTTCGAGAGTGTCTTCGTTCATAACGATCATCTCTACTCCTCCTCTCCTTATGAGGTGATTCATCTCTTCTATGTCTTCCTCTTGGTGATTCGTCTCTCTTCTTGTAGGGAGCCGTACACTCATTTGAGTAGTGTCTGGGCTTTCCACAGTTGTAGCAATTACGGTCACGACTTGATGATCTTCTCTCATAGTGTCTTGAGCTAGAACTTCTTTCTTTCCCTTTGTTCTTGTAGAACTTGTTGAACCTTTTCACCATTAGGCTAATCTCTTCATTGGATGCTAGCTTGTCACTTGGAGTTGTTGGAGCATCGGTTGAGGCTTTGTAGGCACCACTTGATTTGTTGTGCAACTCTTCTTTGTCCTTAAGTGACATTTCATGAGCAACAATCCTTCCAATGACTTCCGTGGGCTTGAGATCTTTGTAATTTGGCATCATTTGGATGAATGGGCAGACGGTATCATATTTTCCATCCAAAGCTCTAAGTATCTTCTTGATGATGAATCTGTCGATCATCTCTTCACTTCCTAAGCCGGCAATCTCATTTGTGATGAGAGCAAGCCTAGAGTACATCTCAGCGACTCCTTCACCATCCTTCATCTTGAACTTGTCAAGTTGACTTTGAAGCACATCCAACTTAGATTCCTTGACGGACTCGGTACCCTCATGCATATCAACCAAAGTATCCCAAATTTCCTTTGCATTCTCGAGGCGGCTGATTTTGTTGAATTCTTCGGGACATAAACCATTGAATAGAATGTCACAAGCTTGAGCATTGTATTGCAACATCTTCAATTCTTCCGGGGTTGCTTCACAATCCGGTTCCTTGCCATCCTCAAAGAAGTCACCTTGCAAGCCAACACGAACAACAGCCCAAACGGCGGGGTTATGACCAAGAATATGCATTTTCATCTTATGTTTCCAACTAGCAAAGTTTGTACCATCAAAATATGGACCTCTACGGTGATAGTTACCCTCACTAGACGCCATACTCTCCTAGGTTTTGAAACCAAGGCTATGATCACTAAAGCAATGGAAATCAAGGCTTACAGAGACCAAAGCTCTGATACCACTTGTAGGATCGAAAGTATGTCTAGAGGGGGGGGTGATTAGACTACTTGACCAAATAAAACCTAACCTTTTCCCAATTTTAGTTGTGGGCAGATTTTAGCAATAGTACATGTCAAGCATCACCCTACACATGCAATTCTAAGAGTATAGCAGCGGAAAGTAAACAATTTCATATGTAAGTAAAGGAGGGGATTGGAGATTTCAAACGCAATGAAGACACGGTGGTTTTTGGCGTGGTTCCGATAGGTGGTGCTATCGTACGTCCACGTTGATGGATACTTCAACCCACGAAGGGTAACGGCTGCGCGAGTCCACGGAGGGCTCCACCCATGAAGGGTCCACGAAGAAGCAACCTTGCCTATTCCACCATGGCTTACGTCCACGAAGGACTAGCCACACTCGGGGTAGATCTTCACGAAGTAGGCGATCTCCTTGCCCTTACAAACTCCTTGGTTCAACTCCACGTCATGTTGGAGGCTCCCAAGTGACACCTAACCAATCTAGGAGACACCACTCTCCAAAAGGTAATAGACGGTGTGTTGTTGATGAACTCCTTGCTCTTGTGCTTCAAATGATAGTCTTCCCAGCACTCAAACAACTCCTCACAGATTTGGCTATGGTGGAAGAGGGATTTGAGTGGAAAGCAACTTGGGAAAGGCTAGAAATCAAGGTTCAAATGGTAGGAATGGAATAGCTTGATCTCAACACATGAGTAGGTGGTTCTCTCTCAGAAAATGTATGGTGGAAGTGTAGGCACGTTTTGATGGCTCTCCTTACTGAGAAGGGAGTGGTGGAGGGGTATATATAGCCTCCACACAAAATCCAACCGTTACACACTTTTGACCCAACTCGGTGGCACCGAAACTATAATCTCGGTAGCACCGAACTGTGCAAAAGATATGAACATTAGGTATCTCGGTGGGACCGATACAAACATCTCGGATGGACCGAAGTGCAATGGCTAGGGCAAACCTCATCTCGGTGGCACCGATTGCATCAACTCGGTAGGACCGAAGTGAAGCAATAAGGCAACAGAGAGTTGGGAAGCCATCTTGGTGAGACCGATTTGCAAAACTCGGTGAGACCGAAGTAAGTGCAAACGATTACAGAGAGTTGGCAAGGCCATCTCGGTGAGACCAAGATCCATTTTGGTGGATCCAATTTGTTAGGGTTTTGGCAGTGGCTAAGTCTTGGATGAACTCGGTGGGGCCGGATAGAGAATTTCGGTGGGGCCAAGTTGGAATGTAGGTTTTGGACATATTTGGGTAGAGAGAGTGGTTGAGGGTTTAGGAGTACTGTCACTAAGCACTTTGAGCAAAAAGATCATTAAGCAACACCTCTTCCCTTTTAATAGTATTGGCTTTCCTATGGACTCAATATGATCTTGGATCACTAAACCAAAAATGTAGAGTCTTGAGCTTTTGCCAATCCTTGTCCTTAGCATTTTGAGGGGTCCACGTCTCTAGTCCATGCCATACCAATCATTGAACATCCTGAAATCTTAATCTTGAATGGACATTAGTTCAATGAGATATATGTTGTTATGAATTACCAAAACCACCAAGGGAGCAAATGTGCTTTCATATATCCCTTATGCCCCCGCTGGGGATGAGAGTGGATATTACACTGCTGTTTGTACCCTGTACGTGCGACGTCATTTTGACCCGCAGGTTCTGATACAGTACACTGAGACTCTGGATTGTACTGCCCGAGCTCTTGCTGTCGAGTTGTACGCCACTCGTGCTCGTCTTTACGACACTCTGACACAGTTGCTGCCAGCAGTCATTGCAGGGATACATCCAGAGTACATCCTTTACCCGTGCAGGACGAAGATGCCACCAGGTCTCGAGTGGCCTACTGTTGGAGGTTGTACTCCTCCACATGGTCCTCTTCTTCCAGTTCGGGACCAGGTTCTGCACCAGAGTGTACACAGAGCGCAGGATCCTTACATCGAGGGTACCCTACGTCGTCACCTGCAACTGCCTGGCTTCAGTGGTTTTCTCCGACGTTGATGTAGCTATCGCTATGTCCCATTGTTGTATCCCTCCACTGCGTGCCTGCGTGCCGCCTAGTTGTCTAGCTTTCCTTTCCGCTGTTGTAATGCTGGCTTGTAACTGACTTTATGTATGGATCTGCATGTCATGTTTGACTATGTTGATGTATCTATTGCACTCCATTTGTTGTGCGTGTTACTTCATGAATGATTCCATACAACTGCAATACTCGTTGCTAAACTACCCTCTGTTGAACTTTAGCAGGATGGTTAGACCCGCAGGTCGTGGCCGTGGTGCCAACAATCCACCACTACCCGACTATATGGCTGGAATGATGCAACAGTTTGAACTGAACCGCCAATTCATACAAGGGGTTATGGATCAGTTCCCCCGTCCAAATGCCAACCAGCAGCCAGCCTCAATAACCTTGCAGGAGTTTGTGCATCTCAATCCGACCATCTTCCGCAACTCAGTTCAGCCGCGTGATGCTAATGACTGGCTCCGCGACATCACTTTCGAGATGGAGTCTGCTAATGTGGCCCCTGCCAGCTATGTCACTTTCACATCATACTTTCTGAAGGGACCCGCATCTCAATGGTGGCACAGTCACAGGCACACCTTAGCCGCTGGAACCATCGTCACTTGGGCGGAGTTCCAAGCTACCTTCCGTGCCCGTTACATTCCTCAAGGAGTCATGGACCGGAAGAAACATGAGTTCCGCGACCTCACTCAGGGCAGCAAGACTGTGGAAGTTTACCAGCGGGAGTTCCTCGAATTATCTCGCTATGCTGAGGAAGACATTGCTACTGATGCTCGCAGACATGAGAAGTTCCATGAAGGGATCAACCCAGATATCAAGCTAGCACTTCTTGTTCAAGACTTCACTGACTTCGCCACCTTGGTGAACAAGCCCATTCAGGTCGAGACTGGTCTAAAGGATCACACGGACGCACTCAAGCGCACCCGTGACGCGGGCTCATCTTCGGGCTCGTCTTCGCAGAAGCGCCGTATATGGATTCCTCACAGCATGTACCGCCCGACTATTCCTGCTCCAAGGCCGTCCTATGCTGCACCTCGTCTGCCTCCCCCACCTCTGAGGCAGCCAAGACCTCAAGCTCCACTACTTCGAGCTCCCGCTCTCCGTCCCGAAGACGGGCTCTGCTTCAAGTGTGGCCGTCCAGGTCACCATTCCAGAGACTGCACTGATACGTCCATTTTGCATCATGTTTTCTTACTGTTATTTATAGTGTTTTTAATCAATATAACACTTTGTGGAGCAATTCTAATGCCTTTTCTCTCTTAATATGCAAGATTTACACAAGGAGGGAGAATGCCGGCAGCTGGAATTTTGGACCTAAAAAAGCTATGTTAGAGATACCTATTCTGCACATCTCCAAATGAGCTGAAATTTCACGAAGAATTATTTTGGAATAAATAAAAAATGCTGGAGCCAAGAAGTACCAGAGGTGGCCACCCAGGTGCCCACGAGGCACCAGGGCGCGCCACCCCCCCAGGCGCGCCCTGGTGGCTCGTGGGGCCCCTGGCCAGCCTCTGGCCCCCATTTTCTGGTATATAAGCCCATTTTCCCTAGAAAAAATAAGGAGAAGACTTTTGGGATGGTGCGCCGCCGTCTCGAGGCAGAACTTGGGCAGGAGCACTTTTGCTCTCCGGCGGAGCGATTCCGCCGGGGACACTTCCCTCCGGGAGGGGGAAATCGGAGCCATCGACATCACCAACACTCCTCTCATCGTGGGAGGACCAATCTTCCGCAACATCTTCACCAGCACCATCTCATCTCAAACCCTAGTTCATCTCTTGTATTCAATCTTTGTCTCAAAACCTCAGATTGGTACCTGTGGGTTGCTAGTAGTGTTGATTACATCTAGTAGTTTATGCTAGTTGGTTTATTTGGTGGAAGATTATATATTCAGATCTATTATGCTATTTGATACCCCTCTGATCTTGGACATGATGATGATTTGTGAGTAGTTACTTTTGTTCTTGAGGACATGGGAGAAGTCTTGTCATAAGTAATCATGTGAATTTGGTATTCGTTCGATATTTTGATGATATGTATGTTGTTGATTCTCTTAGTGGTGTCATGTGAACGTCGACTACATGACACTTCACCATCTTTGGGCCTAAGGGAATGCATTGTGGAGTAGTAATTAGATGATGGGTTGCTAGAGTGACAGAAGCTTAAACCCTAGTTTATGCGCTATTCCGTAAGGGGCTGATTTGGATCCATATGTTTAATGCTATGGTTAGAGTTATCTTAATTCTTCTTTCGTAGTTGCGGATGCTTGCAAGAGGGGGTAATCATAAGTGGGAGGCTTGTTCAAGTAAGAATAGCACCCAAGCACCGGTCCACCCACATATCAAATTATCAAAGTAGCGAACGCGAATCAAACCAACATGATGAAAGTGACTAGATGAAATTCTCATGTGTCCTCGAGAACGCTTTACTTGTTATAAGAGATCGTTCCGGCTTGTCCTTTGCTATAAAAAGGATTGGGCCACCTTGCTGCACTCTTTGTTACTATTGCTACTTGTCACTTGTTATGAATTACCTTGCTATCAAACTACTCGTTACCAATAATTTCAATGCTTGCAGAAAACACCTTGCTGAAAACCGCTTGTCATTTCCTTCTGCTCCTCGTTGGGTTCGACACTCTTACTTATCGAAAGGACTACGATTGATCCCCTATACTTGTGGGTCATCATGCGCTCAGAACTAGAATTAGCTTGTGCTTCCGTCAGCTGGCCGTGGAAATGGCCATGGCAACAACCAGCCCCGCAACAACAATGCCAGACCTTCTTATGGTCGTGGTCAAGCTTATCATGTTGATCTGAATGAAGCTCAAGATCAGCCTGCTACTGTGATGGGTACTCTTCTCGTTAATTCAGTACCCACTACTGTTTTATTTGATTCAAGAGCATCGCATTCATTCATGTCAGAAACTTTTGCATACATGCATGACACTAAATGTGAGCAGTTGCACAATCCGTTAATGGTAAACACTCCCACGGGCCAATGCCAAACCTCTATGTTCAGCCCCAATGTTACCATCGAAATTGAAGGGTTAGAGTTCCATGTTTTTCCTATTATTTTGAAGTCTTCCAACATTGACCTCATTCTGGGAATGGATTGGTTGAAGGCTCATACCGCCTTAATCAATTGTGCCACCAAAGTCGTACAACTCCTACACCCATCGGATGAGCTAGTAAACTACCATGCTCATCTCGTTCAGAATGCCGAGGCCCAGATTTATGCCCTGAATGCGTTGAACGCTTCTCCTCTTGAGGGGATCAAAAACATTCTAGTCGTTCGTGACTTCCATGATGTATTCCCAGAAGAACTTCCAGGAGTACCCCCTGTTAGAGCTGTCGAGTTTGTCATCGACTTAAAACTAGGCACCACTCCTATTGCGAAGCGTCCCTACAAGATGCCGCCGCATGAACTCCTTGAGCTTAAGGAGAAAATCGACAAGTCACTTAATAAAGGTTTCATTCGTCCAAGTTCCTCTGCTTGGGAGCGCCGTCTCTCTTTGTTAAGAAGAAAGATGGTACGAACCGGTTGGTCCAAGATTTCTGGCCCATTAACCAGGCAACAATTGAGAATAAGTATCCGCTTCCTCAGATCAACGATCTGTATGATCAACTTGCTGGATCTTCAGTATTCTCTAAACTTGACTTGAGGTTGGGTTATCATCAGATCCGAGTCCGCGAAGAGGATATCCCGAAGACCGCTTTTGTTACTCGCTATGGTTCATACGAGTACACCGTCATGTCCTTTGGCTTAACTAATGCTCCAGCTACGTTCTCCTGATTGATGAATTATATCTTCATGGATTACCTCGACAAGTTCGTCGTGGTTTATCTGGATGATATCTTGGTATTTTCCAAGAATAAGGAAGAACATGCTGAACACCTTCGTCTTGTGCTGGAAAAGCTTCGAGAGCATCAGCTATATGCCAAGTATTCCAAGTGTGAATTCTGGTTATCCGAAGTGACCTACCTTGGTCATGTAATATCCAAAGATGGTATTGCTGTTAACCCAGAACAGGTTCAGGCTATTCTTGACTGGACTCCTCCGAGGAATGTCAAGCAAGTCAGGAGTTTCCTCGGACTCGCCAGCTATTGCCGCCGTTTTGTCGAGAACTTTTCCAAGATTGCCAAGCCTTTGACTAATCTGCTTCACAAAGGCGTTAAGTTTGAGTGGACAAAAAAATGTCAGGAAAGTTTCCAGACACTCAAGGACAAGCTGACCTCTGCTCCAGTGCTTGCTCCTCCGGATTCTTGCAAGGAATTCGTCATTTATTGCGACGCCTCTCGTCATGGATTGGGCTGTGTCCTAATGCAAGAGCGCAAGGTGATTGCTTATGCCTCGCGACAACTGCGTCCTCATGAAGAAAACTACCCAGTGCATGATCTCGAACTTGCTGTAGTTATCTATGCACTAAAGTTGTGGCGACATTACCTTCTCGGTAATCGTTGCGAAATCTACACTGACCATCAAAGTCTGAAGTACCTGTTCACTCAGCCGGATCTGAATCTCCGTCAACAGAGATGGATGGAAGCAATCATGAACTATGACTGCGGTATTTCATATACTCCTGGCAAGGCTAATGTGATGGCCGATGCTTTGAGCCACAAGTCCTATTGTAACAACCTCATGGTTCAGTGAGCTCAACCCCTTCTTTATGAAGAACTTCGCAAGTTGAACCTTCATATCATTCCACAGGGTTCTCTTAATACCCTTGTTTTACAACCAGATCTTGGGAAAGCTGTTAAGTATGCGCAAGCAAAGGATGCCGAAGTTGATCAGATGAAAAGAGATCTTGACCTTGAAAAGTCCAGAGATATCTCGCTTGCTGAAGACGGAACCTTGTACTTCAGGGATCGCATTGTAGTACTTCGGTTCGAGCTTATGACCGACAAGGTTATGAAGGAGGCACATGATACACCACTGTCTATTCATCCGGGTAGCACCAAGATGTATTGTGATCTCCGTCAAAGGTACTGGTGGTCTAAGAGGAAGCAAGACATTGCTCGATATGTTGCTGAATGTGACGTTTTCCATTGCGTTAAAGCAGAACATCAGAAGCCTGCTGGAATTCTGCAACCGCTTCCTATCCCTGAGTGGAAATGGGATAAGGTTCAGATGGATCTTATTACTGGCCTTCCAAGGTCACAAAAGGGTCATGATGCAATTCTTGTCGTCATCGATCAACTCTCTAAAGTTGCACATTTTCTGCCAGTCAAGGAGACGATCACTGCTAGTCAGTTAGTAGATCTGTATATCTCCAGACTTGTATCACTCCACGATATTCCGAAGGAGATCAGTTCAGACCGTGGCAGCCTCTTCACTTCAAAGTTCTGGGCAAGTTTCCAAGAAGCTATGGGAACTCATATAACCTGGAGCTCAGCTTATCACCCCCAGTCCCAAGGCCAAGTTGAACGAGTTAATCAAGTGCTTGAAGATATGCTGCGTGCTTGTGTTATTTCATTTGGCAAGAAGTGGGAAGAATCTCTCCCATATGCTAAATTCTCTTACAACAACAACTGTCAAGCTAGCCTGAAGATGGCCCCCTTCGAGGTACTTTATGGACGTAAGTGTCGAACCCCTCTGAATTGGTCAGAAACTAGGGAATGGCTGCTCATTGGTCCAGATATTATCCAACACACTGAAGAGCAAGTCCGTATTGTCCGGGAAAATCTCAAGGCGTCCCAGTCTCGCCAGAAGAGCAACTATGATCGTAAACACTGGGGATCGATCTATCAACCTGGAGAGCAAGCTTATCTGCGTGTCACTCCTATGAAGAGCACTCATCGGTTTGGGATCAAGGGCAAGTTAACTCCTCGCTACATCGGCCCCTTCCGCATTCTCGCCAGACGTGGTCAGGTGGCATATAAATTGGAATTGCCCCCGCAGTTCTCTCACCTCCACGATGTCTTCCATGTGTCGCAACTTCGTTGTTGCTTCAAGGATCCGCATCCTGGATCAAGCTGAACGTCGGACCCGTCAGAAGGCAATCAAGTTTCTCAAAGTGCAGTGGTCGAATCATACTGAAGATGAAGCCACTTGGGAACGTGAGGATCGTCTTCGTAAAGAATACCCCGATCTTCTTCCTTCTACTTCCTGAATTCTTGGGACAAGAATTTCTTTTAGAGGAGGAGAATTGTAACACCCGTATGTAATGAGCTACAGTGATCCTCATGATTATGCTAAGTCATTTTGATTTGCAAGGCTTGATCACATTGGAATCATATCTCATTTCAAATTCCAATTCAAATTGAAATTCAAATATGAGGTCAAAATAAAAGTTGTTCAAATTTGGAAACTAAATAGTTCATAATTTTGGAAATATTCCATAACTATTTATGTTCAGGAAAACAACATCACCTAAATTCCCTAGATGACTCTAACATCATGAAAACAGGGCCAACAACACCATTTTGACTCTTTTAAATGCAATACAAAATCCTATTGAAATTATATTGCCCCCAAACTTTTTGTGGCAGTGAGGTTTATTGCATGCTAAATATTGAGCCCAGCTACATATTTTACAAAAGTCAATTGGGGGCCTATCTTTTTGCAAAACAGAAGGAAATGAAAAGCAGAAAAGAAAAAAAAGGGAAAAAGGGCCCTAAGCTACTGTGCACTTAAGCCTCTGGGCTACAGAGCCGGCCCAACCCACTCCCCCCTATCTTCTCCTTTCTCCCGCCTCTCTCCTCGCTGTCACCGCACGCGCGCCCGCCGCGCCGGCCCCTCCTCTCCTCTGCTCGACAGCGGCCTGCTACAGAGCTCGTGGAGGGGATAAGGACCCCTCCCCGTCCCCCTGGCGAACCCTAGCACCCTCCTTTCCCCTCCCTCGCTCTCTCCCTTCCCTCCCGAGCACGACCATGGCCTCGCCGCCATAAACGTCGCTGCCACTGTGCCCTCCTCGCCTCTCCATCGTGTCTACGCGCTTCGCCTCCGTCGACCACATCTCCCCGTCGAGCCACGCGACGCCAGACGGCCCCAGCAGCCGCCTCGACCTCTTCTTCTTCCTCGGATCACCGAGATCGCCGCCACCGATTCACCTCGTTTCTGCGCTACAAAGCACCCACAGGGCCACCGTGAGCCTGGTAGGTGAGCTCCACCCCTTCTCTCCCCGCCCGCGCTTTGTTTCTTCGCCGTAGCTAGCCGAACGCTGTGGATGCCATCGCCGGAGATCTGGCTCCACTGTCGAGCTCGCCACCGGTGCAGCAGACCGTGCCGTGGCCAAGCAAGCACGCCATCATGCTTAGGGTGACCTCCTAGTGCTCCCTGTAGGTTTAGTTCGCGCGCAAACGTACCGGAGTGCCGGATGCGTCGACCACCGTACTCCGGCCACTGCTCGACGTCGTTGCCCTGCTCGTTTTCGAGCCCCCCTGCACGAACCGACGCCGCAGATCGACGTGCGACGGTGTGGCCGTTCAAAAACGCCCGGCCGCATCCCAAATGGATGTCTGTAGCCGTTCTCCGAGCATCTCCGGCGATGAACCGCCGCTGGAAGGCTCGCCGGAGTTACTCCGGCGCCGGCCGCTGATGTGGGCGCCACGTGGCCTCCACTGGGTCCCTGACAGTGGGCCCAATGGGTCCCGTTGGCTGGGTTGACTAGGTCAACCCTGCTGACTGGGCAGCCTGGGCCACTGACATGTGGACCCCACCCTAAATAAACATTTTTAATAAATAAATAAACTGCTAATTAATCTGTTAATTAAATAGTCACTAACAGTGGGTCCCACTAGTTTATTAGTTAATTAGTTAGCTTAATCTGCTGTTTAAAATGTCTCAGTCTATGACAGGGGGGCCCCACCTGTCAGTTTGACCAGGTCAACAGTCAACAGAGTTGACTGCTGACTGGGCTGCTGACTAGGCAGTGGCCCACTTGTCAGCCACAGTGGCTAGCTCACTGCTGGGTATAAAAGTATTTCACTGTTTAAATTCAAATTTAATATTTAAATTAATTCCAGGAATTTCAGAAAATGTTTAAAAACTTTGAAAAATTATAGAAAATAAACCATAGCCCGGATCAAAAAGTTTTCTACATGAAAGTTGATCAGAAAAACGAGACGAACCCGAATATGGCCTCTGTGTAGCTGTCACATGCCCACAACACTGCAAACATGGAACCTTCCCCTCCGGTTCATCTGTCTGACAGATGCCTAAAGCCGGGAAAACATCCCCAGATATTTTCCCGCTCCGTCTGAAACGTGTAGTGCTGCATTAGGTCACCCCTAGCACAGCATACTGCCTTGCCATGCATCTGTGTTGCATTGTTTCTTTTATTTATTGTTTCTTCCCCCTCTTCTCTTCGGTAGACCCCGAGACCGACGCTGCTGCCGAGTACGACTACGCCCCTGACGACCAGACCTTTTCAGCAGAGCTTCCAGGCAAGCAAACCCTCCTTGATCATTCCAATATCGCCTATTCTTTCTCTCCCATGCTTGCATTAGAATTTGCTACTGTAATTGTTTGCTCCTATTCTGATGCATAGCCTATTTTTGTAAATGATGTTGATACCTTATCTGCTATCCTAAATGCTTAGTATAGGTTGGTTAGTGATCCATCAGTAACCCCTCATCCTTGTCCCTGTTGCCCCGCTTTGTTACCAGTGCCTCGATCATTGTGATCGATGTGCAGAGACCGACACATCACCGCACCCCCCCTTAGTTGTATGACTCTGCAGGGCTACTATCGAGTGCCGAGGGTGATACCTCGTACTGCACTCCTGATGATATCTCTGTAGTATAGCACATCGGTGGTGATTGCAGAGGGTGATTCCTCGCTCTCCCCTTCCCGATGATGACTCTGTCGTGCAACTCCTCAAGTGTGGACCATCGAGGGTGATTCCTCCTGGTTCTCCTTGATGGATTACATCGAGTAGGAATCCATCGAGGGTGATTCCTCGGGTTCTCCTTGATGTTATGGACACACGGTTACCATGACTTTTACCTCAGACCTTTGTTAAAGGCGGGTCGACCCCGAGGGGTACCGCGAGAGATCTGGAGTCGGGTTGACCATGAGGGTACCCGCGAGATAATTACGTGGCACGGCCGGGTATTCCTGGCCCTTGCCGTAAGTCCACGAGACGGGGCGACGGGACCACAGATCGTGGATCGCTGATTGTCACCGCGAGCTCCCAGCACACTAATGGGTTAGGATATGTGATCTTGGTAAGCCTCTGGCCTTTTCGCACTAACCACCACGCGGGAATAGTATGGGCACTGGACGTCATATGTATCAGCCGAAGGTCTACAGACGTCAGTAGTTGAGCGGCGCGCGCCGGGTTGGACTGGGAAAGCATGCGCTTGTATTAAGAGGGCTAGGTCTGCTCACCGGCCGCGTACGCAACGCGCAGGAGTGCAAAGGGCAATGGGCCCTAGACCCCTGAGCACTTAGGAGGTTGACCGGCATGCTGGCCTCTCTGTTGAGCCTAGGTAGGACTACAATGTGTCGATCAGCCGAGGCCGGGCATGACCCGATAAAAGTGTGTCCGGCCTGAGTTAATCGAGCGTGTTGGGTAAGTTGGTGCACCCCTGCAGGGAAGTATATCTATTCGAATAGCCATGTCCACGGTAACGAACGCTCAGAGAGTATCCCGATCTACTACAACCAGAACTGGATACTTGTGATGTTTAATAATATGTTAGCTCCGGGATCGCTTTCTCGCAGGGGTCGAGGAAGGATCTCTGGGCATGGATACTACTTGCTTACTACTTTACTAGGTACTAATCTACACTCTTCTAATGCTACAAGTTGCTAGTCTTCGATAGGCTAGGCCTTCCCCCCCTATTCTGGCATTTCTGCAGTCTAGTCCACAGATAGAGCCCCTTCACTTGAAACCAATGCATAAATTGAATAGATTTGATGTAAGTCTTGCGAGTACTTTGGATGAGTACTCACGGTTGCTTTGCTTCCCCTTTTCCCCATACCCGATTATTGCGATCAGATGACGGAGCCCAGGAGCCAGCTGCCCCAGTCGACGACTACTACTACCCCACTGGTGGAGCCTACTACTACGTGGAGACCGATGACCAGGAGTAGATAGGAGGCTCCCAGGCAGGAGGCCTGCGCCTTTTCGATCTAGTGTCGTTGTTTTGCTCAGCCTTCTTAAGGCAAATTTGTTTAAATTTTATGTCTGTACTCAGATATTATTGCTGCTTCCGCTAACGCTTGTACGCGAGCTTATGTATTCGAGCCCTCGAGGCCCCTGGCTTGTAATATAAAGCTTGTATGACTTTTATTTGTGTTTAGAGTTGTGTTGTGATATCTTCCCGTGAGTCCTCAGGCTTGATCGTGTGCATTTGCGTGTATGATTAGTGCACGATTAAGTCAGGGGCGTCACAGCCGCCGGCTGGAAGAAGCTGTATGAGAAGAGCATTGCCTCGCGGATGACGCTGACAGCCATCTCCATGAACTTAGGGATGACTTGAAGAAGCTCCGCATCGAGCGCGAGCTACCGGTGGAGGAATCCGTGGCTGCTATCAAGCAAAGTCATGAGGATGTGAAGAAGGAGCTGGAAGAACTCCTCGCCCAGTGATCCATCGAGAAGTAGAGAGCAGCGACTTCCTTCTTCTCTTGCCCCTGTGTCTTTTGGGCGTTGCCGCATGTGGCATTTTAAATTATCTGGGATATGTATGACAATTATTATCCATTCCCATTGTCAATTTGTCATCGTATTATTTCGTTCATAACCTCATAGGTACATGTATACGAGTCGAAAACAGGCTAAAACGCACGAACAAAACAATGCTAGCTAGCGTTGAGCGGGGCCATGGGATCACAAGCTAACACCCTCCATCCAGGTGCATTAACCTTATGTTAAACAGCGGCTCGACCGCCATTAATGGAGAAGTTGGGAGCGAGGCAGCGGGTGGAGGTCAAAGAGCTCGCTTCCCGGTGAGCCTGCTCGGGCGCCATTAATGGAGAAGTTGGGAGCGAGGCAGCGGGTGGAGGTCAAAGAGCTCGCTTCCCGGTGAGCCTGCGCGGCAGACTACTCGCATGGGTCCCGTTGAGCCTGCACGGCGGACTGCTCGCACGCGTCCCGTCTAATCAAACAGCTGCACGCACGCCACCTAGTATGGTCAAATTTTTGCACAAAATACAAAGAGGACCAGTAAACCAGGACCGAGGTAGTACTCTCCAATAAAAAGAGGGACGTGTGGCCGCACGTAAATGGTTAGTGGAACATCCACGGTTCAAACAATACAACCGTTTGCGATATTAACATGTCATCTATTTGTTCCAAAATGCCTACGTTAGCTATTAATGTGTGCGCCTTGTCTCAAATTGGACAAAAAATTTACCACGACATATATGTGCCATATAATGACACTATGCCAAGTTTCATGAATTTCGGGTGAGTTTTGGATTTACGGGGATTTAAAAACCGAGATTCTCAATGTTTGAAGCCGAGCCAGGACGCCGAGATGTTTGTAATTCATTCCCATTTCTTGCATGGGACCTAAACATGCACCCAAGGACACATGTATGGTATTTGAAGCCATTTTGGTGCACTAGAGCATGTGCTTGTAATTCAAATTTGAATCATGGAGATTAAATGCCTAGAAAACTCAATTAATGTATAAAAAGGCCAAACGAACCCTGAATAATTCCATATTTCAGCGCGAATCTCCTGTTTGTCTACATTGCCTGTAGAAAAAAAATACAAGGCGAGAAGAGGCAGTGACGATTGTCGTTTCGCCCACAAGGGTGACACGTTCCCTATCGGAACCACGAGGCTTCTTGCTAGAAGCTCCGGTTTGTAAGAGGCTTGTACCAAAACTTCCCCCAAATTGGACAAATTTTTTACCATGGCATATATGTGACATGTCATGACACGATGCCAAGTTTCACGATTTTCGGGTGAGTTTTGGATTTACGGGGATTTAAAAACCAAGATTCTCAATGTTTGAGGCCGAGCCAGTACGCCGAGATGTTTGTAATTCATCCCCATTTCTTGCATGTGACCTAAACATACACCCAAGGACACATGTATGGATTTTGAAGCCATTTTGGTGCACTGGACATGTGCTTGTAGTTCAAATTTGAATTATGTGCCTAGAAAACTCAATTAATGTATAAGAAGGCCAAACGAACCCTGAATAATTCAATATTTCAGCGCGAATCTCCTGTTGGTCTATGTTGCCTATAGAAGAAAAATACAAGGCAAGAAGAGGCAGCGATTGTCGTTTCGCCCACAAGGGTGACACGTTCCCTATCGGAACCACGAGGCTTCTTGCTAGAAGCTCTGGTTTGTAAGAGGCTTGTACCAAAACTTGCCCCAAATTGGACAATTTTTTTACCACGGCATATATGTGCCATGTCATGACACGATGCCAAGTTTCATGAATTTCGGGTGAGTTTTGGATTTACGGGGATTTAAAAACCGATATTTCCTCAATGTTTGAGGCCGGGCCAGTACACCGAGATGTTTGTAATTCATCCCCATGCACCCAAGGACACATGTATGGTTTTTGAAGCCATTTTGGTGCACTGGATCATGTGCTTGTACTTCAAATTTGAATTATGGACATTAAATACCTAGAAAACTCAATTAATGTATAAAAAGGCCAAACGAACCCTGAATAGTTCCATATTTCAGCACAAATCTCCTATTGGTCTATGTTGCCCGTAGAAAAAAAATACAAGGCGAGAAGAGGCAGCGATTGTCGTTTCGCCCACAAAGGTGACACGTTCCCTATCGGAACCACGAGGCTTCTTGCGAGAAGCTCCGGTTTGTAAGAGGCTTGTACCAAAACTTGCCCCAAATTGGTCAGTTTTTTTTACCATGGCATATATGTGCCATGTCATGACACCATGTAAAGTTTCATGAATTTCAGGTGAGTTTTGGATTTATGGGGATTTAAAAACCAAGATTCTCAATGTTTGAGGCCGAGCCAGGATGCCGAGATGTTTGTAATTCATCCCCATTCCTTGCATGGGACCTAAACATGCACCCAAGGACACATATATGATTTTTCAACCCATTTTGGTGCACTAGAGCATGTATTTGTAGTTCAAATTTGAATTTTGCACATTAAATGCCTAGAAAACTCTATTATAATGTATAAAAAATGCCAAATGGACCCTGAATAATTTAAAGCAGTTCTGTTCAACCGTCTGGCACCCGTGGGTAAGCACTGTGCGCACGCGTCGTGCTAGCTCGCGCTTCCTTCTTTCCCAAGTTTTCCATATTAATGGTGTTATATATCGAAACACGCTACCGTTTCCCGCCACTCCCCCAATCGATTTCCAGCCACCCCCCAATTGGTTTCCCGCCACTCCCCCCCATCCGTTTCCCGCTGCCAGTGTCAGTGGGCATAGAAGGCTAGGCGGCGACACACCGGCCATACCGCAGTATACCATTCCAAGCATGCCAATCCGGCAAAGCGCCGCCACCGTCATCAACCTCCTTGACGAGGAGAATGAGTCGGAGCAGGCCGGAGAGCCAGAACGGCCATGCGCCGCCGAGCAAGAGCGGCAGCGCGCCGCCGAGCATGAGCGGTATCATCGCGCCCCAGTGCTTGAGCGGGCCAATGTCTACACATGTGTTCATTGCCGCCCATGGAGCGGAGCGGAGCAAGAGTGGCAATGCGCTGCTGCGCAAGAGCGGGAGAACGCCTCCGCGCATCAGGTGCGGTGTGCCGCACTATCTGAGCGGAGCCATGTCAGCATCCTGTTGACTCAACCACACGAAAGGCCGTTTCCAGGGCCGGTAAGCATCCCGATTCCCCGTCAGGAATGGGCAGACGCCGTCAGCGCCATAATTGCGCCAGATGAAGTTCACACTGCCAGAATCCTCCGCCACGACGCCAACGGGCTGGTCGATTGGCTCTTCGACCTCCTCGGCCCCCAGGTGCCGCCAACGACGAAGCAGGGCAAAATACTCGCCGCGGCTTGGAATCGACCGTCGCCTATGAAATATCCTGGGCGGAGATTGATATTGTGGTACAACAGTTCCACGAGCGTATTAGATGCGTGGACGAAGGCCTGTACCAATTCATGCTCAGCCAAGAGTTCCCGTAGGTTTAGGCCCTGTTTGTATCGGTTTTCGCCCGGTTTTCTGCAATTAACTGGGAAACTATCTTATTCTTAATTAATGAAAAGGCAAAGCTTTTGCTTCTTCTGGCTAGTTTTAAGTAGTAAAAACATAATGTAAGTTTGAATGGAAGTGGTCCGGTATGTAAAGATTGCACACAGTTTCTAAAAACACAAACATGTGTGATAGTAAGGAGTAGGTCCCACACGGTGACCATCGGTAAACGCCTTAAACGCGAGGAGGCAACTCTTATCAGCAAGGGGCGGCTTCCCATCCGCTAGCGTAGTCGAATAGAACACACAAGTTAAGCATGCTGGGGCTGGAGCAGTCTAAGGATGGGTGACCGGGTGGGAAGTTGCTATATCTCAAGCTTCATTTAAGCACCATGATACGGTCATTATAGACATTTAGCATCTAAATGTGTTTGTAGTGACATGTCATGTCGATTAAATAAACCTTGAGATCCTTGTTTTGAAAATTTGGAGAATGATGTTTTTTGTTATTTGTTGTTTTGAAAAATCGGAGAATGATCAAGATCGATCTGTGGGCCCGCCACGTTCTATCCTTTGACCCACAATGTTCGAGATCTGTGGGCCCGCACATTCTATCCTTTGACCCACAATGTACGAGAAGGGTTTGACCATGACAGGTTCCTCTTGGTATAGGTCATGACATGTCAGACCAAATTTAGTTGGGGAACATTTGTTCGATTCCCTCCCGCCGCCTCGAAGTTGGGGAACCGACATCATACGTAACCTGGCTTCCTGGGGGTACGGTGTTCGGTTTGTAATGCAGCTGGTGCCCCATCAAAGTTGTGCATTGGGGATTTGATCACATCACACACCACCCATATATACATATATTTGGGCCGCATGCAGGGTATAGGGTCTTCTGATCGACCCCGTCTCCCATGTGCGGTTTTCAAAGACACGCCTATCTGTGGGCCTGGTCTATATATATCATCCCTTTGGCCGACAACGAGGGGGTTTGGCCATGAATGGATTCCTCCTGGTTCGTGTTACCGTGGGTCATGGTGACATGTCCGAGCAAAGTTTGAGCTCATGCGTTCTCAGGATTCCCTCCCATGCGCTCGAAATGGTGGGTTGGATCGACACCCTACGTATGTCGACGTCATCCTTAATTACTACCTACCTTTCATGGGGGTTGTCTATTTCGTGAGGTAGGTGCCACATCAAAATTGTACATTATTGTGTATTTAAAACACATCACCCTTCCAACGTACATCAATTTGGGCCCCATGCAGGTGGTGCTGGTTTTGTGGCCCCTCTCATGCGGTTTACGGTGGTGGTCCAATCTATGGGCCCAAGCGGTCTATTATATCCCTTTTTTACTGACAACAACAGTGGTTGTTTGGCCAAGATAGATTCACTTGGTCCGTCTTATGGTAGGTCATGGTGACATGCATGCATGTCCGACCAAAGTACGAGTACGTGCATGCGTCCCGCCGACATGAAGTGGGGGTGGGGCAGGCACCTAGCTACGACCTTAACCTGTCATTATAGATATCCAAGGGGGCTTTCTGGTTTGCGAGGGAGGTGCCACATCAAAGTTGTGCATTGTGTATTTAAACATCACACCCTTTATTCCTACATATATTTGGCCACTTCCAGGTGGTTGTTGTCTTCGGGCCCCTCTCACCCGATCTTCGATGACGCACCCACCTGTGGGCCCGCGCGTCAAAGTTGTGCATTGGGAATTTGAACATCACACAACACCCTTTTCATACATATATATTTGGGCCACATGCTAGTGTGGTTGTGTTCTTACCCTCTCTCGCATTTTTTTGTTGCCAAATGGTGCTATATAAAATAGCAGACGCGTCGGATGAAAAACTGCGTGCGAACATACGCGCAATGGACACGGGTGCACTGGCTTAACCGTGTGCGAAGCTCGTGCCCTATAAAATCGCCACGATTTCGCAAGCTCCAGCGAGGGTGAAGGGGTAATGTGTACAGGATATTTAGGATGAATTCCACGTATGCGTCTGAAAATTAGGACGAACCGTGTGCGATAAACCAGCTAGCTAGAAATCTCAAAAAAAACTACCCGCCTTGAGTGATGCAAAAATTGGTGGTTCCGCGGCTTTTCCTTATTATCGTACACAATTATTATGTTTGGGCCATGTGCGATCTTGGTTGCTCCTGCCCCGCTTCATTTCCTTTACCCAAATTTTAGTTGCCGCGGTATTTCAACCGTCGCCCTCACTCCTGCACCACCGACCTCATAGTAAAATTCCAGTAGCCGAGGCATTTGAACCGTTGCCCTCCCTTGTCCACCACCATCTCCACCCACCATTACTAAAAATTTCAGTAGCCGCGGCATATCCTCAAACACCACCCGCCCTAACCCCGTCCCCCCTCCACAGTCTACCCCCCCGCTCGAACCCTAGCTTGCCGCCGCCACCACCAACCCCTGCCGGTCTGCCCGTGCCTCCTAGCTTGGATAAGTTCAGCTTACCCACCGATTTCCATACCCTCACCGCCCTGAGTTTTTAGATGAGGCTTGCGGTGTCCCTCCCCCCAGATCCCCATCCCTTACTCCAGAGAGTCGTAGCCTAAGCCCGACCACATATCCTGGGGAGCCCGAGGAGCATACGGCCAAAAGGAGGTCCATCATGGCCTCTCCGCCAGACGATGTCGAGGTGGCCGCCGTTCGTGCCGACCTGTCGATCCCGGAGGAACACCTCGCTGCGGAAGCCGACGAGGACGTTGACTACGTCGCCATGGCAAAGGCTTCACGTCAGCAGGCTCGCGTATTACTGAATCTCAGGACAGTCGGCTATGACATCAAGCTCGTTGACAGCGGAGGCTTCACGCGGGCCATGTCACAGGTTAAGTGGTCCATCCCCAACGCCTTTGGTTCAACCGCTGTCAATCTCTTTGAAGGCCCCGCTGCTGATCTCCTCCACCTCGCGGTCAAGGATTTGCGATCCTTGTACGCCATCGAGCCCATTATGTCATTTCTGAAGGACACGTTCTATGACGGTGGCTTGGGATCCTCTGCTGCCAAGTCAGATCTCATCGACCATGACCAGGCGAAGGGCACCCACTACGCCTCTTCCAAGGTGAGACAGCCCATCTGCGACATCAGGGAGCGCACCCTAGGTCTGTGCTCTTCCAAGTGGAAGGATCCCGTCCATGACAAGCAAATCTTACTTTTTCTAGCTAGCCAACTCGTACCCATTGTTGTAGCTTTTGCCATGCGATGTTTTAACTGTGCCGTGTTTAATTATTTCAGTTACGCAAAAATGTAATGTTCAATAGGGCAATCTAATGTTTAAGTATGAATTGTCCACTTCAGTTTCACGAATGGCTATATTTGGTTGTTTATAGTGAGTAGATGCCTTGTTTATCTGTATTTGGTTGTTAGGTTGGTTGCAGTGAGCATTTGCCTAGTTTTCAAGCAGATGCCCTGTTTATCTGTATTTGGTTGTTAGGTTGGTTGTAGTGAGCATTTGCCCAGTTTTCAAGCAGATGCCCTATTTATCTGTATTTGGTTGTTAGGTTGGTTGCAGTGAGCATTTGTCATGTTTTCAAGCAGATGCCTTGTTTATTTGTATTTGCTTGTTAGGTTGGTTGCAGTGAGCCTTTCTCCAGTTTTCAAGCAGATGCCTTGTTTATCTGTATTTTCTTGTTAGGCTGGTTGCACTGAGCCTCTGTCCAGTTTTCAATGGCTATATTAGGTTGTTATAGTGAGCATATATGCCTTGTTTATTTCAGTTATTCACAATGTGATGTTCATTATGTGCAAGTATGAACTGTGCAGTTCAATTTCATCAATACCAATTTGAACGGCTATATTTGGTTCCTGTTATGCCTGGTGAAGTTAACACATGCCGTTTATTTCAGTTTTACACATTTATGCAGTGTGATGTTTAAGCATGAGCTACGTTCTATTCATTTTCAACAGTACCAGTTTGAATTACAATATTTGGTCCCTGTTAAGCCTGTTGTAGTTAACATTCCCTTCCATTTTTTATCTGCTTTAACAGCATGCTGAAACCAACACATTCAAGCTATCATTTTGAGATGTTGTTGTTTAGCATGGCTATATTTGGTTGATTTTAAGCCTGTAGTACTTATCACGCCTTTCCACGTACTTATGCAGGACAACAACGGGAGTGGCCAGCATTTTCCACCGAGGTTAGTTTCATCCCTCGGCTTATACTGCCTCCGTTCCATAATGTAGCGCATACAGATCCACGGCTGGACACGTTTTAGCTTCTAATATTGACTTGTTGCTTGTAGGTACATATGTCCTAGGAAAGATCCACGCCTCGACCCTTTTTGCGTATGGGGCAATGAGATATTCATGAACCAGCATCGTGAGGAAACTGATAAGAATTATTAGCAAAAAGATACGACCGATGTCAATTAAATTATTTGTCTATGCTCTATCCAACACAACAGTGAGCTGTAGGATGGTAATTACGAACTCTGTAGCCTTCTCTTTTTATTACCCATAATGAGTTGTTAGATAACAATGTCTGAATCTTTTTCATTTGCAGTGGTTCCCAAAGCAGTTTACTCAAGATTACCTCGCAAAGTACATGATTGGTGGACATGCAATGAAGGTTAAAATATTTCATCGAGACTACAGTGAGCATCGAGAAGTCCTAATGAAGATAGTGAAGGATGAGCGGGCGGCCATCACAAGGGGTTGGCCTAGAGTCGTGCACGCATTAGGCACGGAGGAGGGCACAATATGGGCATTCCCCTTCACCTTCTCCAGCAATCAGAATGTCTTCCACCTCTCTCTTTACAGTTTTTAGTACAACTGTGGTTCATCATTCTTTACTTGCTGCTTCTGTAGTTCTTCAGTATATGTACCTGTGCATCGAATTATGCATTCGCCCTTGAACTTGTATTTGTAAAAAACATGGTTCGATATGAAATAATTGATTGCCTACTTTCATATGGAAAATCTGTTTCAATTTCAAATTCTGTGAATTTTAAATGCAGGGATTAAATTAGGGATAAATTATGATCTGCAGGCCATTACACTGCACATGGTTTGTGAAAGCAAAACGTCTGTGATAAATGTGAAGATCAGACACGTTTCTCAGATCAGTACGTGTGCGATGAAACTCTACTACACACACGATCAAACAAGAAAAAATGTGTGAGATTAACGACAACAGCGCACACAGTTCCTTCTTAATAAATGTTTGTGAAAGTCACCTTATCACACACGCTAGGCAATTATGAACTGTTTATGATGTCGTGTGCATCGTAAACATTTGCTCATAGAAGAACGCGTGCGATAGGCCTTCATCCGACACGGGTAATACGGATGAATCATTTGGGACATTTTATACATTTGAAACATTTATGTAGATACAAATGTGTGGGATATATTCAAGCTTCGCATACGGTGTACAATCGTGAACTGTTTGTGATGGGGTGAGCATCGTAAACATTGCACCACAGAATACCGATTGCGATGGTAATGCGAGCACACACGAGTAGCAAGGACGGAGCGTTTGGGAAAGATGCGGGCATCGCATACGCTTAGTTCTGCGAAACGTATGCTTGCGTGCTCCCTATCGCCGACGGTTTATGGGTCGTGTGGGAAGACCCCCCCCCTATCGCACACACAGGCAAGGCGACGGTTTAAAACTCTGTCGCGGAAAGGGGGTAAAAACCGTTTGTATAGCAGGTCGCTGCACCAGTGTTGCCGAGTCTTAGATTTCCTTCAGTATATTTGCCAGCTTATCCTTTTGATAGCGCGGCTCTCAACTATTTTGGCCGACTCATACCTGCACTTATTCTTTTGCCGTCTCTCAAATTATAATGACCCATGACTGCTCCATGCTTGTAAACATCAACTCAATGTTCTCAACCTGTATGTTAGGAACGGCTTATAATTCATTTCCTTCATTTTTGTAGCTGAGTTTCATTACCACCTACATCCATGGCTCTTACAGTGAGCAAAGCTGCCAACTGGGTTAAGTCATGCATGACAGAACTCATGCTTGAAGATCTTGTGAACACCGGGTTGCTCCCGCCCAAAGAACAGATCGAATGGCGAGCCGCCCATGAAGAGACCCGGCTAACTCCAGGTCCCAATGAGATTATTATCTTTGGGGATCATCTGGACAGAGGCTTCCGACCGCCGGGTTCCAAATTTTGCCGCGACATCCTTCACCACTTTGGCATCAGGCCACAAGACCTTGCTCCCAACTCGGTCCTTAATTTGAGTAACTTCCAGGTTTTCTGCGAAGTATATCTCCAGATTGAACCAACCGTCAGCTTATTCCAAGAATTTTTCTATTGCAATCGTCAGACAGAATGCAAGAACGGGCCGAGTCTGGAATGTGGGGGAGTCACAATACAACGAAGAAGGAACTCTGCGTTTCGTGAGATGGCTCTGGCGAGTCACCCCAAGTCCTGGCACAGGACTTGGTTTTATTACAAAGATACGTCTCCAGAGTAGCAACATCGACTGCCGGGTTATAGACCAGACCGACTTGCGGCTTCTATTCATTTTGATGCTTATGCCCCTGCTGAAGAAAGAGCAGCTTTGAAGCCCATATATTCCAAGATCAACGCTTTAATAGCCCATGGTCTCACTGGGGTTGATTTGACCCGGTGCTGGATGAGCTAGAGGATCCAGCCTCTCAGCTTCAAAACTCGTCTCATGCATGAGTACACCGGCGAGGTGGACGACATCTTGCGCTTCAGCAAACAGAATTTGTTTTCGAATGACTTCTTGAAGGCCACCAAGAAACTTCTTGGTGAGACCCAGGATAAAATTTCCATGGTGGGCCTTGCCCCTTTCTATGCTGGCAACCCGACTCCAAATGTAAGTCGCCCTTTTCTTCCCTACTTGACTATTTGTGCAATTTTCATTCTTGCTTTATCTAATATGCCGGCTCACTACCTTAGGAGGACTCTGAGTGGTGGAAGACTGAGCCGGAAACCCCCACTCCACCTAAGGACCGGAACCAGGAGGAGGTGGAAGAAGATGAAGATGAAGATCATGAGGTAGAACTTGATTCCCTTGGTCGTCTGTTTATTGAACTTGCTGACGCCGACTTGTCTCAGGATCAAGTCGGGACGAGTAGAGCCGGCAGAGCTTAGGTAAACATGTCTTCCCTTGACTCGGAAATGCCTGGCCAGAGGAGAACCCGGCAGGCGGTCTGTATGGTACCCTTCTCGCATCCAGAGGCTCATTTAGACGAACACTTTTCTTTGAAGAAAACACAGCACGCCGAAGGTTTGAAAAGGAAGACTTGGAGCAGCTCTAGCGAGTTATCTAACGGTCTTTCATACGAAAGATCTCCACGCCGAGCTCGTCTCAACGTACCGACCAGCCCTACACCCAGTCACCCGCAAGCCGGCTTGTTCAAACAGCCACTACCGCGCTCCGACTCGGTGTATCAGACTTGTCCTTCGTCTAATGAATCCAGTGCCACCCAGGTGCCGGCTTTCAATATCAATCGCGGGTAAATTAACAACTGCCAACTGTTTTACTCATAATCATTCCTTTTCATCATATTGACTAATGGTGCTTGTTTTTTTTCCAGTGCCAAAGCCTTTGTGAAGAAAAAGGCCGGCGGGTCTTCTGCCCCCACAACAGAGATTGAGGGGGGCCCTTCGCATGATATGGTGATGGACAACCCGGACATCCATGACGACCCGGCTGGTGATGAGGAGCCACCTCTTCAAGAGATAACTGCAAACCCTATCCGTGTTCCGACTCCTCCCCCTGCTAAAGAGAGGGAGAAAGAAAATCCAACACGAGAACAGCCAGCTGTAATGGCTCAGGACAATGTGATCGTCACTGGTGAAGCCCATAGCACACCTCCAGAGACCTCGACTGCCTTAGCTAAGATCATAGCTAAAGGCGAGTCGCCAATCAAAGAAAAAGGGAAAACAAGTCTTCATTTTCAATCCTTTGAAGATCAAGATGTGGACTCCCTTCATCAAGGTTATTTGACTTGGCTTTCTGAGAGTCGGGATATGGAGGTTGCTATGGTAAATAGCTTGAAGAGAAAGTATGAGGTATATCTTATTGCTCCCTCATTTACTTATGTATATGTATGTAGCCTCCAAATCTTAAGTAAAGAAGGTTAATGATTTGCTTGAGATTTGCTGGAACTTGAACTCAGAACAAATCTGGGTTGATAACCTTAGCTGTAGTCAATTGTAGCCCCCAAGCGTCAAGTCACTATGTAATAGTGGGCTGGGGCTTGTATGTTTGAACCGTAATAGGAGCAAGTGGTAGCCCCCAAGGGCCGGCTCATCAATGTGTGATGGGCCGGGTCTTCAAGAAATTTAGCTAAAATGCTAATGCATTAGCCCCCAAGTGTTGTGTGGCATGCTTGCAGCGACACGGGACTTCACACTTTATGTAGCTTGAATTTGCACAATGTAGCCCCCAAGTGCCAGGTCATGCGCCTGCGGCGACTTGGGACTTTAAACTGATTGAAAACTTGATAGATAGAGAAGCAAATATCCTGTAGCCCCCAAGTGTCAGGTCATCCGCCTGCGGTGACTTGGGACTTCCAATAAAAAGCTAACTTGTTTGTATTTATGCAGGACATGCTGAAGCAAGTCAAGTCGCAGGTCGCTGGCTTAAAATATGAAGTGACATCTGAGAAGAAGTTACGGGAAGCGGCTGAAAAACTATCTTCACATTTCCAATAATCACTTCTAAAGTGTACAGACATGTTGGAAAAGACAAAGAAAGCTTTTGAAGAAGAGAGAAACGTCTTGACCAAATGTGCTGAAGAGGCCGAGTCAAAGCTCGAGCCAATAACTCAGGAACTGGCGACTCTGAAAGACCACATTTTGAAAATGTGCATAGCCATCTTTGGTAAGTGAAGTTCTTCGCTTTATCAACTCGCCAAAGAAATTTAGGTTACTGATGTATATCATTGTCATTGACAGGCAGAAGAGGACACAATGTGATGGGAGCTCCTCTGGTTAAATTGAAAGCCGTCTACAAGTTCCTTGAACAACTATATGTCGGCGGTGCCAAATGTATCATGGCGGTGAAAAACACCAAGGCTCCTCCTCACCATATTATGGAAATGATCAAGGAGCTGTCCACTGTGCCAGAATGGATTGCCGAGTTAAAAAGATCTGCTTGCCGGCAAGGAGCCATGAGTGCATTGACTTAGGCCAGTGCATATTATCCGGAGATGGATTCGGCTCTACTGGCGGATGGGTTCCCAGAACTAAAAGAAGATGACTCGGTTTTTACTGAGGCGGACTACCTTTGTTGCGTGCAAGCGATCTGTCCCGCGACCACCAAGATTGCCGACAAATTGGACTTGAACAAGTTCCAAGTCAGTTATTCTTAAGATGGTAAACGCGGCAACATTCCAGAGCCACAACCCGTCAAACTCAACCCGCCACATAAGCAAGACTTCGCCTCAGATGTCAACATTGCAGATGTGCTTAATGAGGACATGGTTTTTGAGGCGTTGTCTTCAATCCAGTGGCTCGGCGAAAGCCGCCAGACCAACAAGGCTGATGAGGACGCTGAGAAGGCTGAAGAGACGGCACATGTCAACCCGGCAACTATAGGCACAGAAGGTGATCAAAGCAACGTCAACCTGGAAGATCCTTCTGTCGGGTCTCATCCAACAACCGCGCTGCAAGTCTGAACTTTCAGTAATAATCTTTGATAGTGGAAATAGCCCAGTTGTGGCTTGTAAAACCTTCTGGTCTGAAAACTTCTTGCTAAGCTATCAGTGCCTTCGAGCACTTAGTACTTTGTGTGAAACTGTGTTTAGCTTTGAATGAATAAACTCTAGCCCGCGGTTGTAAAACAACCCGGTATTTTGATGGTAAGGTACTTTCCTTGTATGAATCATGAGACCCGGTTGCTATGCAACCCGATAATGGCAATGATTGTGTGACTCCTTAAGTATGAGTAGTTGCTTGGTAATAAACCGAATCGGTGGTTGCTGTGCAACCCGACAATTCGTGCTGCCGCTGTATTTATATCATAATCAATGAGACCCGGCCTTTCTAAAGATAAGATCTGCAAAAAAGATGTAATATGTACAAATAATTGTAATATAAATGCAAAATACTGTATAACAGGAGAAATATAATAATGCAAAACTGTAAAATAAAAAGCCGGCTTTCGAGGCACGACATAAAGACCGGCTTTCGATGCTCGATTCTGAATTTGCTTTCCAGTGGAAGAAGGCCTTGTAGCCTCTTTTGGTTTGTCCTAGCTCTCTGAAAGCTGGCTCTCACGTGACTTAAACCAGTGTTTTAACCTTGATGAGTTCAGGGTTATCAATGTGATTGACTCATCAAGCATTCAGCCGAGTGCTACTTGTAGACTGCGTTGGTATTTCCCCAAAGAGGAGAGGATGATGCAGTATAGTAGAGATAAGTATTTCCCTCAGTTAAGAACCAAGGTTATCAATCCAGTAGGAGAACCACACAGAACCTCATTAGCAGCACCTACACACACAAAAGCAAACACTTGCACCCAACGCAAATAAGAGGGTTGTCAATCCTCTTAGCGGTTATTTGCAAGGATTAATTCTGATAGTGATAGATAGAAAAGTAAATTGCAAAATAAAATAAAAGTAAATAAATTGCAGCAAGGTATTTTTGGATTTTAATATATGATAAAGGTAGACCCGGGGGCCATAGTTTTCACTAGAGGCTTCTCTCTCGAACACATAGCATACGGTGGGTAAACAAATTAATGTTGGGCAATTGATAGAAAAGCAAATAATTATGACGGATTCATGGCAATGATCATGTATATAGGCATCACGTCCGAGACAAGTAGACCGACTCCTACCTGCATCTACTACTATTACTCCACCCATCGACCGCTATCCAGCATGCATCTAGGGTATTAAGTATAAAACAGAGTAACGCCTTAAGCAAGATGACATGATGTAGACAAAGTAAACTCAAGCAATATGATTAAACCCTATCTTTTTATCCTTAATGGCAACAATACAAATACGTGTCATGTCCCTTTCTGTCACTGGGATTGAGCACCGCAAGATTGAACCCATCACAAAGCACCTCTCCCATTGCAAGATAAATCAATCTAGTTGGCCAAACCAAACGGATAGATCGGAGAGAAATACAAAGCTATAACAATCATGCATAAAAGAGTTCAGAGAAGACTCAAATATTTCTCATGAATAATCTGATCATAAACTCACAATTCATCAGATCCCAACAAACACACCGTAAAAGAAGATTACATCAGATAGAACTGCAAGAACATCAAGGAGAACATGGTATTGAAGATCAAAGAGAGAGAAGAAGCCATCTAGCTACTAGCTATGGACCCGTAGGTCTGTGGTAAACTACTCACACATCATCGGAAGGGCAGCAAGGTTGATGAAGAAGCCCTCCGTGATCGATTCCCCCTCCGGCAGAGTACCGGAAAAGGCCTCCAGATGGGATCACGGAAAAACAGAGGCTTGCGGTGGCGGAAAGGTTTTCTCTTCTGTCTTTTTGGTATACGAGGAATATTTTGGAATTTGTAGCGCTGGAATTAGGTCAAGAGGTGCCATGAGGGGCCCACAAGCCTGGGGGCGCGCCTCCCGAGCTTGTCGCTCCCTCGTGGCTCTTCTGGTCTTGTCCCGAAGCTTCAAGGGTCCCTTCTGGTCCAGAAAAAATTAATCCAAAGTTTTTTCTTCGTTTGGACTCCGTTTGATAATGATTTTTTGAAAAGGCAAAAATAGGCAAAAAACAGCAACTGGCACTGGGCACTAGGTTAATAGGTTAGTCCCAAAAAATGATATATAATTGGATAATAAACATCCAAGATTGATACTATAATAGCATGGAACAATCAAAAATTATAGATACGTTGGAGACGTATCAAGCATCCCCAAGCTTAATTTCTGCTCGTCCTCGAGTAGGTAAATGATAAAAACAGAATTTTTGATGTGGAATGCTACCTAACATGTTTCATCATGTAATTATCTTTTACGGTATGAATATTAAGATCCAAATGATTCAAAGCAATTGTCTATAATTTGATATAAAGACATCAATACTCACGCATACTAACAATCAATCATGTCTTTCAAAATATAAATGCTAAAGAAAGTTATCCCTACAAAATCATATAATCCTGTCATGCTCCATCTTCTTAACACAAAATATTTATCATGAACAACCCCGGTTTTAGCCAAGCAATTGGTTCATACTTTTTAACGAGCTTCAGCTTTTTCAACCCCCACGCAATACATGAGCGCAAGCCATGGATATAGCACTATGGGTGGAATAGAATGTAGTGGTAGAGATTAATAAGGGGAAGTCAAAAAGAAGAAGATAGTCTCACATCGACGCGGCTAATCAACGGGCTATGGAGATGCCCATCAATTGATGTCAATGCGATGAGTAGGGATTGCCATGCAACGGATGCACTAAGAGCTATAACTGTATGAAAGCTCAACATGAAAACTAAGTGGGTGTGCATCCAACTTGCTTGCTCATGAAGACCTCGGGCATTTGAGGAAGCCCATCATCGGAATATACAAGCCAAGTTCTATAACGAAAAATTCCCACTAGTATATGAAAGTGACAAAACAGGAGACTCTCTATATGAAAAACATGGTGCTACTTTGAAGCACAAGTATGGAAAAAGATAGTAACATTGTCCCTTCTCTCTTTTTCTCTCATTTTTTTTCCTTTTCTCCTTTTTTCCTTTTTTTCATGGGCTCTTTTTGGCCTCTTTTTTTCTTTTTATTTTTAATTTTCCTCACTGGGACAATGCTCTAATAATGATGATCATCATACTTCTATTTACTTACAACTCAAAATGACAACTTAAAACTAGAACAAATATGACTCTATATGAATGCCTCTGGCAGTGTACCAAGATGTGCAATGATACTAGCGTAACATGTATGAAAATGATGAGCAATGGCTGAGCCACAAATACTATGTCAGCTATATGATCATGCAAATCAATATGACAATGATGATGTGTGTCATAAAAAAGAACGGTGGAAGTTGCATGGCAATATATCTCGGAATGGCTATGGAAGTGCCATAATAGGTAGGTATGGTGGCTGTTTTGAGGAAGATATAAGGAGGCTTATGTGTGATAGAGTATATCATATCACGGGGTTTGGATGTACCGGCAAAGTTTGCACCGACTCTCGATGTGAGAAAGGGCAATGCACGGTATCGAAGAGGCTAGCAAATTGCGGAAGGGTGAGAGTGCGTATAATCCATGGACTCACATTAGTCATAAAGAAATCACATACTTATTGCGAAAGTTTATTAGCCCTCGAAGCAAAGTACTACTACGCATGCCCCTAGGGGGGAGGTTGGTAGGAGTTAACCATCGTGCGCCCCCGATCGCCACGCAAAGGAAGACAATCAATAATAAATCATGCTCCAACTTCTTAGCATAACGACAGATCATACGTGCATGCTTCGGGAATCACAAACCTTAACACCAATATTCTTACTAAACCACAATTATCTACTAGCACCTCCCACATATTACCATCTTAATATCGCAAAACTATTGCAAGGAATCAAACTTATCATATTCAGTGATCTACATGAAAGTTTTTATTATATCCCTCTTGAATACCTATCATATTAGGACCAAATTCATAGCCCATGCATATTACCATTACTATTTATTAGACTCTCAAAAAGATATAAGTGAAGCATGAGAGTGCAACTATTTCTTTAAAATATAACCACCACCGTGCTCTAAAAGATATAAGTGAAGCACTAGAGCAACTGCCTAGCTCAAAAGATATAAGTGAAGCACATAGAGTATTCTAACAAATCACGAATAATGTGTGTCCCTCTCAAAAAGGTGTGTTCAGCAAAGATGATTTTGGCAAACTAAAAAGCAAACAAAAGCAAATAAACTATAGCACTAGACGCTCCAAGTAAAACACATATCATGTGATGAATAAAAATATAGCTCCAAGTGAGTTACCGATAGATTGTAGACGAAAGAGGGGATGCCATCCGGGGCATCCCCAAGCTTAGAAGCTTGAGTCTTCCTTGAATATTACCTTGGGGTGCCTTGGGCATCCCCAAGCTTAGGCTCTTGTCGCTCCTGAAAGCACATTTGCTCCCTTGGTGCTTTTGGTAATTTATGCCAACATACATCTTGTTGGACTAATGCCTCTATCTAGTGAATTTCAGACAAGTTCAACAATGGCATGGCAAGGACAAGAAGATGTGGAACCCTTCAAAATGCTAAGGACATACATTGGCAAAAGCTCAAGACTCTTTATTTTTGGTTTAGTGATCCAAGATCACATTGAGTCCATAAGAAAGACAATACTATTAAAAGGGGATGATGTTTTGATAATGATCTATTTGCTCAAGTGCTTCGTGATGTTGCTCCAAAACCCTCAGCCACTTCCTTCATCCAAATTTGTCCAAAGTTCCAAAGTCTAACTCGGTTCCACCAAATTCTACTCATCCGGACCCACCGAGTTCATCTAGACAGTGCCACAAGCCAAACCCAAACAAATCGGATCCACCGATATGGATCTCGGTCCCACCGAGATGGCCTGGCCAACTCTCTGTTGCCTATTGCAATTATTTTGGGCTAACCGAGTTTGCAATCGGTGCCACCGAGATGGCTTGACCAACTTTCTGTTGCCTGTTGCAATTATTTTGGTCTCACCGAGATGTTGCAACCGGTCCCACCGAAACGAGGTTTGCCCTACCATTGCACATCGGTCGCTCCAAGTTGTTCCCAGTCGGTCCCACCGAAACTTCAAATGTTCATATCTTTTGCACAGGTCGGTCTCACCGAGATTTCAAATCGGTGCCACCGAGTTTGGTCAAGAGTGTGTAACAGTTGGATTTCATGTGGAGGTTATATATACCCCTCCACCACCCTCTTACCAAGTAAGAGAGCCATCAGAATGTGCCTACATTTTCACCATACATTTTCTGAGAGAGAACCACCTACTCATGTGTTGAGATCAAGTTATTCCAATCCTACCATTTGAACCTTGATTTCTAGCCCTCCCAAGTTGCTTTCCACTCAAATCCTTCTTCCACCAAATTCAAATCTGTGAGGAGTTGTTTGAGTGTTGGGGAGACTATAACTTGAAGCACAAGAGCAAGGAGTTCATCATCAACACACCATCTATTACCTTTTGGAGAGTGGTGTCTCCTAGATTGGTTAGGTGTCACTTGGGAGCCTCGAAGATTATGTGGAGTTGAACCAAGGAGTTTGTAAGGGCAAGGAGATCGCCTACTTCATGAAGATCTACCCCGAGTGAGGATAGTCCTTTGTGGACGTAAGCCATGGTGGAATAGACAAGGTTGCTTCTTCGTGGACCCTTTGTGGGTGGAGCCCTCCGTGGACTCACGCAGCCATTACCCTTAGTGGGTTGAAGTCTCCATCAACGTGGACGTACGATAGGACCACCTATCGGAACCACGCCAAAAACCACCATGTCTTCATTGCATTTGATCTTCCATACTACTTTCCGTACACTTGCATGCTTTACTGTTTCCGCTGCTCAATCTCTAGATATGCATGTGTAGGAAGTCTTTGTGTGATCTTAACTTGTGCCAAAATATGCCTAAATTTCAAGTGAACAAAAAATCTGCACATTTGGTTGGTTAAGGGTCTATTCACCCCCCTCTAGACCTATCTCCTCGACCCCACAATTGGTATCAGAGCTTTGGTCTCCATAGCTTTGGTTTAATCACCATTGGAGGGAGATGGATGTGTCTACTTTGGGGAGTCTTAGACGTAGGGTGCCTATTCTCAATGGGGAGTATTACAACTTTTGGAAGGATGAGATGCTTGATATCTTTGATGAATTTAACTTGAGCAAGTATATTCATAATCTGTATGTGCCTCCTATTGATCCCTTGCATCCTACTCATGAAGAGAAAATTGACATGCTTCGTAATCTTAGAACCATCAATCTTATCATTAGAGGATTACCTAAAATTGTGCTTGGTTGTATGCAAAACTTTGAGTGCGCCTATACTCTTTGGAGAGACTTAGAAAAGCAATATCCCGATTACTCTTTAAAGAATCTTGATGAGATTCTTCATAAAACTATTGCTTTTCACAAGATGAGCTCTAATGATCCTAACTTTGATGATTGCTTGTTTGAGCTTCGTGACCTTATGCGTGCTAAAGGAGATGTTAGAACTATTAGTAACATTATCACGGAAGCTATTAGAATTCATAAACTCGAACATTGTCATGATCATGAAACTAATGAATTCATTGCCCTAGGTGATGATCATATACATGTTGATGATGATGATGTTGAGCATGGCTATTATGATGAGGACGAAGAATTTGATATTGAATTTGAGAAGACCATGAGGAATCTTAGTCTTATGGAAAATCTTCGAGATTACATGGCCAGAGGAAAAGAATGGATTCTTGATAGTGGATGTACCGATCACATGACCGGAGATAGAGACATATTTCATGAGCTTGCAAAAAATGATGGTCCACGCAAGTATGTGACTTTTGGAGACAACTCCAAGGGTAAGGTACTTGGCCTTGGTAAGGTGGCCATATCCAATGATAGCTCCATACAAAATGTTATGCTTGTTGAATCTCTTGGCTACAATCTTCTTTCCGTATCTAGACTAGCTGATTTTGGTTTCAATGTTCTATTTACCGAAGTAGATTGCCAAGTGTTTCATCGAGATAATCATAATATGGTCTTTACTGACATTCGTAGAGGTGATCTATACATTGTTGATTTCACTAAGAGAGCCCAACCTCATACATGTTTAATTGCTAAATCCTCTAAAGGTTGGCTATGGCATAGGAGACTTGGACATGTTGGCATGCGTAACCTTGATAAACTTGTTAAAGGAGATCATATCCTTGGTCTGAAAGATGTCATATTTGACAAGGATCAACTTTGTAGTGCTTGTCAAGCAGGAAAACAAGTTAGAGGAAGTCACCCCATGAAGAACATTATGACCATGAGGAGACCACTCGAGCTACTTCATATGGATCTTTTTGGTCCCAACTCCTATAAGAGTCTTGGTGGTAACTCTTTCGGTTTGGTCATTGTTGATGATTTTTCCAGATTTATGTGGGTGTTCTTTCTCAATGACAAATTGCAGGTACAAAAGATCTTCAAGAACTTCGCAAGAAAGGCCCAAAATCAATTTGAAGTGAAGATCAAGAAGGTTCAAAGTGACAATGGAACGGAGTTCAAGGATGCCAATGTGGATACCTTTCTTGATGAGGAAGGCGTTTCACATGAGTTCTCGGCCACTTACACACCTCAACAAAATGGAGTTGTTGAGAGGAAGAACCGGACTCTTATTGAGATGGCAAGAACAATGCTTGATGAATACAAGACGCCAAAACACTTTTGGGCAGAAGCGGTTGAAACAGCTTGTCATGCTACAAATCGACTCTATCTTCACAAGCTTCTTGGTAAAATCGCGTATGAACTACTCACCGGTAACAAACCACAAGTTGGATACTTTCGAGTATTTGGCTCAAAATGTTACATTCTTCATAAGCATCGTCGTTCAAAGTTTGCTCCTAAATCTCATGAAGGGTTTCTACTCGGTTACAGACCGAACTCTCACGCTTACCTGTCTACAACAACTTCACTCAAAAAGTTGAAGAGACGGTAGATGTGAAGTTTGATGAGACTAACGGCTCGCAAGTAGAGCAATTGCCAATTGAAGTAGGAGATCAAGAACCATCGGAAGAAATCCAAGACTTATCCATTGGCAAGATTCGACCCATGAAAGTGAAGGAGAGTACTTCATCAATTCAAGTGAAAGCTCCAACTTCATGTCACGGTGAACAACAAGTTGATATGGAGGCATCCACAAGTGGAACATGTCAAGACGAAGGTAATGAGGAAGTGCAACAAGATGATCCACCTCAACCTCCTTCTCCACCTCCACAAGCGAACAATGACAACATCAACGAAGAAGAAGAAGATGATGATGAGGAAGCCTCACCACAACCCAAGCAAAAGCTACCTCGAGTTAGAGCAACAATCGACAAGAATCATCCCGTCGAACAAATACTCGAAGATATCCAATCCGGGAGAATCACTCGCTCTAAATCTCGTTTAGCTAACTTTTGTGAGCATTACTCATTCATCTCTAGTGTTGAACCTTTGAAGGTAGAAGAATCTCTCAAGGACCCCGATTGGGTGAATGCAATGCATGAGGAGCTACACAACTTCGGGAGGAATCAAGTATGGACGTTGGTTGAAAAGCCTAAAGATGAGCAAAACATTATTGGAACCAAATGGGTGTTTTGGAATAAGCAAGATGAAGATGGACAAGTTGTACGCAACAAGGCTCGTCTCGTAGCACAAGGTTACACTCAAGTTGAAGGTATGGACTATGGTGAGACCTATACCCCCGTTGCTAGACTTGAGTCCATTCGCATTTTACTTGCTTATGCCAATCACGATGATATCACTCTTTACCAAATGGATATTAAAAGTGCTTTCTTAAATGGTGAAATTGAGGAGGAAGTGTATGTTAAACAACCTCCCGGCTTTGTTAATCCCAAGAAACCTAATCATGTTTACAAACTTCGTAAAGCTCTTTATGGTCTTAAACAAGCCCCTAGAGCTTGGTACAAATGCTTGACAAAGTTCCTTCTTGAAAAAGGTTTTGAAATTGGGAAAATTGATTCAACTTTGTTCACTAAGAGAGTTAACATAGAATTATTTGTATGCCAAATTTATGTTGATGACATTATCTTTGGATCTACTAACCCCTCTTTTAGTGAAAAGTTTGGAAGGTTGATGTCGGAAAAGTATGAGATGTCTATGATGTGTGAACTCAAATTCTTTCTTGGTTTGCAAATCAAGCAAAGTAAGGAGGGCACCTTTGTTTCTCAAACAAAGTATACCAAGGACTCATTCAAGAAGTTCAACATGCAAGAAAGTAAAGGTATGAAAACCCCCATGCCCACGAGTGGACATCTTGACTTGACCAAGGATGGCAAACCGGTTGATCAAAAGGTTTATTGATCTATGATTAGTTCATTGCTATATCTATGTGCCTCCTGTCCCGACATTATGCTAAGTGTGTGCATGTGTGCATGATACCAAGCGGCACCAAAAGAGTGTCATCTTAAGGCAGTGAAGAGAATTGTGAGATACTTGTTACATACACCAAACTTTGGCATTTGGTATCCCAAAGGATCATCTTTTGATCTTGTTGGCTATTCTGATTCGGACTATGCCGGAGACAAGGTTGATAGAAAATCCACTTCGGGTACATGTCAATTTCTTGGTAGATCTCTTGTGTCTTGGTCCTCCAAGAAACAAAACTCGGTATCTCTATCTACTGCCGAAGCGGAATACATTGCCGCGGGATCATGTTGTGCTCAATTACTATGGATGACACAAACTCTTAAAGCTATGGTGTGCATAAGAGACATGTGCCATTACTATGTGACAATGAGAGTGATATTAAGATTGCACACAATCCCGTGCATCATTCTCGAACTAAGCATATTGAGGTTCGTCACCACTTCATTCGAGATCATGTTGAGAAAGGTGACATTGACCTTAAACATGTTCGTACCGACAAGCAATTAGCGGATATCTTTACCAAACCTCTTGATGAAAAAGTGTTTTGTCACTTGAGGAGTGAGTTGAACATCATTGATGCATCAAATGTGAACTAGAGGTTCATGTGGATGCATACAAGGGCATGAGCATTCTTGACTAATCCATGATCCTTCCATGATCCTTCCATGATCATATTATATCTTGGATATTTTGCTCCCTTGTATTGTATCTAACCTTGTGTAGTTACTTGAACAAGCTTCATGTCACAAGATTGCATCTCACTCTTATCTTGAGCAATCTTGTATAACTCAAGTATCAACAATACTTGGTGGAACAAGGAACAAGACAACCTAAACATATCCTTTGACAACTTTTGAGTTATGCTTCATTCTTGTCATTTTGGATATACATGTTGTTCCTTGCAAATCTAACCCATGTAGGAAGATGAACTACAAATGATAGGATTGCTCCCAACTTCAACTCATGAGCATCCACTTCAAGTTCAACTACATGATGGACATCACCACCAAATCCCAATGTAAGTTCTCACATCTTAGAGAAGCTTTACTCAAAGACATGAGCTAAAGCAACTCAAGAAGATGTGAATACATTGAAATGCTTAAGGGAAAAATGGTAACCCCATTTTGAGCTTAACTATGAGTATGACCTATGATCAAGTGTCCTCACTTGACTCCTAAGTCAATATACTCTAACATAGGTGAACTAGTCACCGACCCCTCTAGATGAAGTTCTCTAGTGTTTCTTTTATGTTTCTCTTCTTGCTAGAGTGTTTCTATTTCAAAAAAAAACTTCATCTAGATGTTTCTTTGTTTGTTTGCACCTTTTCTTTTTGCTGGTCTAGTAGTTAATTCTTTGCAAATCTTTGTGAGGATCTCTTTGCTTAGTGAGCTGAGTTGACATAATCTTCTTTTTTGCACCAGACTCGGTTACACTGAATTGCCTCAACTCGGAGTCACCGATTTTGCTGCTCCAAAGGAGTTTTTGTCAAAAAAAATCTGAGTTTTTCTGCTCCAGCTCCACACAATTATTCTTACCCTCAACTTGCATCTGGAACTACACTGTGGCTATATGTATTTCTCAGGGATCAAGCCCACCTGACCAATAACCTTGAACTAGCCCTTCTTGGAAATTGATGTCAAAGGGGGAGAGAGATCTACATCAAAGCTTATCTGCTTAGAGATGCACTTTATAAGAGGAGAGAATGTTACATGTTTCTAAGCGGGGAGAAACATGATCTCAGTGTTTTAGTGCTATTGGTTGCTTTAGTTTTCTTGCCCTATCTGCTCCCAATATCCAATGCCAGATTCAGGGGGAGAGAAAGTTTTTAAGGGGAGACAACTATTTTCTTTTGGGGACATGTCTGCTTCAAAGAGTATTCACCTAGTGATACTCTCGTTTACATGTCATCCCGATCTTGGTCTCTTGTTGATCTTGTGTTCGTTCTTGAGGAATTTATCTTGTGTTATCTAACCTTGTTTTCTCAAGTATATTTCATCAGGTACTTGATCAAGGACTTCAAGGTAAGTATATGCATCACACCCATGTACATGATGACCTCTTTCTAGTATATATTGTTTGCAAGAAGATAATCATGAACATGTGGACACCTCAATGTCATATTTATTGCTCTGATGCATGTAGCCAAGATACATGTTGCATGTGTATTTGCTTACATTTGTGCCTCTGCTCTCCATGAAATATCATCATTCTATATGCACATCTATAGAGGGAGCTCTTACAGGTTACATATTTTCTTCAAAGCTTTCATACAAACTTCTGCTAAATCTTTATTTGAAGCTTTGATGTATGTTGTCATCAATTACCAAAAAGGGGGAGATTGAAAGCACATTTGCTCCCTTGGTGGTTTTGGTAATTTATGCCAACATACATGTTGTTGGACTAATGCCTCTATCTAGTGAATTTCAGACAAGTTCAACAATGGTGTGGCAAGGACAACAAGATGTGGAACCCTTCAAAATCCTAAGGACATACATTGGCAAAAGCTCAAGACTCTTCATTTTTGGTCTAGTGATCCAAGATCACATTGAGTCCATAGGAAAACCAATACTATTAAAAGGGGACGAGGTTTTGATAATGATCTATTTGCTCAAGTGCTTAGTGATGTTGCTCCAAAACCCTCAGCCACTTCCTTCATCCAAATTTGTCCAAAGTTCCAAAGTCTAACTCGGTTCCACCGAATTCTACTCATCCGGACCCACCGAGTTCATCAAGACAGTGCCACAAGCTAAACCCTAACAAATCGGATCCACCGATATGGATCTTGGTCCCACTGAGATGGCCTGGCCAACTCTCTATTGCCTATTGCAATTATTTCGGTCTAACCGAGTTTGCAATCGGTGCCACCGAGATGGCTTGACCAACTTTTTGTTGCCTGTTGCAATTATTTCGGTCTCACCGAGATGTTGCAATCGGTGCCACCGAAACGAGGTTTTCCCTACCATTGCACATCGGTCGCTCCAAGTTGTTCCCAGTCGGTCCCACCGAAACTTCAAACGTTCATATCTTTTGCACAGGTCGGTCTCACCGAGATTTCAAATCGGTGCCACCGAGTTTGGTCAAGAGTGTGTAATAGTTGGATTTCGTGTGGAGGCTATATATACCCCTCCACCACCCTCTTACCAAGTAAGAGAGCCATCAAAACGTGCCTACATTTCCACCATACATTTTCTGAGAGAGAACCACCTACTCATGTGTTGAGATCAAGTTATTCCAATCCTACCATTTGAACCTTGATTTCTAGCCTTCCCAAGTTGCTTTCCACTCAAATCCTTCTTCCACCAAATCCAAATCTGTGAGGAGTTGTTTGAGTGTTGGGAGACTATCACTTGAAGCACAAGAGCAAGGAGTTCATTATCAACACACCATCTATTACCTTTTGGAGAGTAGTGTCTCCTAGATTGGTTAGGTGTCACTTGGGAGCCTCCAAGATCATGTGGAGTTGAACCAAGGAGTTTGTAAGGGCAAGGAGATCGCCTACTTCATGAAGATCTACCCTGAGTGAGGCTAGTTCTTCGTGGACATAAGCCATGGTGGAATAGATAAGGCTGCTTCTTCGTGGAACCTTTGTGGGTGGAGCCCTCCGTGGACTCACGCAGCCGTTACCCTTCGTGGGTTGAAGTCTCCATCAACGTGGACGTACGATAGCACCACCTATCGGAACCATGCCAAAAACCACCATTTTTTAGGATAAGGATCCGTAAGATCAAGTTTAGGAGGAGGGGATTCCTCCTTTGGCCCTTTATAAGTGATGACTATTTCTTCATTATACATATTTCTTTGAATATGTTCCTTTAGTTTTTTCTCAAGCACAAGTCCCAATCCATTATTTTGTATAGAAAAATTATCATTGAGTTCAGAAATTTTATCAAGTAAAGTAGATGGGGAAACCTTTTTTCTAAGGTTCTCATTATAAGCAGCATAATCTGGAGATTGTAATCTCCTCATTGCCTCCTAGTTGTAAAGGATTTCTTCTATAGGAGGACATCCACTATTAATATTGTAATGAGAAAATATTTCACGGGCCTCTTTCATGAAGTGGCCAAATTCATAAGCTAGGAATGAAGTGGCTACACGTTTGACGGAAGGATTACGAATATTTGAAAACTCTAGGAGTATCCTTTGTATAGCGGGATGCATATGCACAAATTGTCTCTCAAATTCAACTATAAGCAAAGATATGGCACCCGCAAGGCTAGAAGTTTTATTAAGAATTGACCCTCCTAACATAGGTAATGTGCCAGCACAAGTAAAGAAATCCTGAATAACACCTTTTCCAATAATATTACCACTACCTATACGGAGTTTTTTTGTATGCATGATAGTGGGTTGTTCTTTAACAGGATCATCATTGGTGTGACACCCCTGCTCGACGGTGCACTAATCATACACGCAAACGTGCACGCTCGAGAACAGAGACTCACGGGAAGATATCACAACACAACTCTAAACTCAAATTAATGCATAAATCTTCATATTACAAACCAGGGGGTTACGAGGACCCGAATACATAAGTCATACACACAAATAATATCTGAGTACAGACATAGTTAGTCAAGTTTGCCTTAAGAAGGCTAGCACAAACAACGATACAGATCGAAAGGCGAAGGCCTCCTGCCTAGGGCCTCCGAACTACTCCTGGTCGGCTGGCTCAACCCAGTAGTACGTGCCTCCGGGGCTCTCCTGGTAGTAGTCTCTTGTGGTGGCATCTGGCTCCGGGACTCCATCGACTGATTGCATCAAGTGGGTATGGGAAAAGAAATAGCAAAGCAACCGTGAGTACTCATCCAAAGTACTCGCAAGACTGACATCAGAACTATACTAATTATGCATCGGTATCAAAGGAATGGGGCTATATCTTTGGACTGAACTGCAGGATGCCAGAATAAAGGGGGATAAGCCTAGCCTATCGAAGACTAGCATCTTGAAGCAGTTCTTGCAGCATCAAAAGAGAGTAGAGCAAGATAATATATATTCAATCATATGGTAGTAAAGCCCTGAGATCCTTCCTCGACTACCCTGTGAGAAAGAGATCCCGAGAGCAGTAGTAGCAGTTTATCATTGTGACAGTATCCATTTGTAGTTGTAGCGGATCAAGATACAACTCCGAGCGTCCTGTTACCGTGGACACGGCTATTCGAATAGATAACTTCCCTGCAGGGGTGCACTACAGTTACCCAACACGCTCGATCACATCTGGCCGGACACACTTGCTGGGTAATGCCCGGCCTCGGGAGATCAACACGACGCAGTCCTACCTAGGCTCAGCAGAGAGGTCAACACGCCGGTCTAAATCCTAAGCACGAAGGGGTCTTGGGCCATCGCCCTTCGCACTCCTGCACGTTACGTGGCTGGTCGGGGCCCAGGCGCGACACTGAATACACCAGTGACGTAACCAGCCCACCCCAACAATCAGCCCGCATCTCTGAGCTGTGACGTCTGAAGAGCTTTCGGCTGATACATACGACGTAGAGGGTCCCATAACCATTATCCCACATGGTGGTAGTGCGTATAGGGCCAACGACCCACTCAGATCAAATAGCCAAATCCGTTAGGAGTATTCAGTAACTCGCAGAGACGATCAGGATCCCTATCGCTCTGACTTAGTAACACATGTCGCGCGGGTGCTCTTGGAGCCGACCCGTCTTTAGTATTATCTCTCGCGGGCACCCTTGGGGCCAGCCCGACTTTAACAGTTTAAGTATTGCAATATGTAAACATTTCCGTGATCATCACCCAGAGTGATCACGGCCCAGTAACAAGCATGGCATACGGACAAGGGTGAAGGGCCACAGATGAATCAACGGCATAGCTTACTAAGCATCATGGGACAGCAGGTAATGTATCAGTAGCAGGCGACAAAGTCAGGCTATGCATCGGAATAGGAGCTGTCGGGGTAACAACAGAAGCAGTACTAATGCAAGCATAAGGGAGAAAGGAATGGGTGATATCTTATGATCAAGGGGGTTTTGCTTGCCTGGAAACTCTGCTGAAGGGGTCTGGTCGTCGGCGACATCGTCGTACACTGCGGTGTCGTCGGCAGTCTCGGAGGCTATCGGGAGAGAAGGAGGGGGAAGAAACAATAAATACACGAGAATAATGCAACAGAGATGCATGACATGCCTAAATGTTATGCAGAGGTGATATACTGCCTATCTAACTACTTTAGTTAATTTAGTAATTTATCTGGATTTATTTCATCTGGGTTATGCACTATTCATCTATCGAATACGGGCAAAAAGTCCCATGTTCATCTAGATAGGAGTTATGGTCAAGCATTTTGACCACATATTCGGATTCTTCATATTTTTCTGATCATTTTTCATATATAAATTATTTTCATCGGAGTTACGGTTTAATTTATATGATTTTTCAAAGTTTTAATCATTTTCTGGAATTTCTGGAATTAATTAAATTCAAATTATCCGAAACAGTACAGGCTGACGTCAGCATGCCGCATGCATGACATCAGCAGTTAACCCGGCCGATTGACTGGTCAAACCTGACCAGTGGGACCCACTGGTCAGTGTCACAGAAGTTAATTAGGATTAATTTAAACTAACTACAGATTAATTAAGGGGTGGGCCCTACATGTCAGTGACTGATTAGTGATTAAATTAATTAATTAATTAATACATTATCTATTTATTTAAAATTGTTTAAACTGCGCGGGGCCCTCCTGTCAGTGACCGTAGCCGGTCCAGTCAGCAGGTGGATCGGATCAATGGGTCTACGGGGCCCAGCGGCAGCGGCACAGCGGTGGGGCCCGGTCGGCCATGTCGGATGCCGAGTCAGCGCCGGCCACCGGAGTGCTCCAGCGAGACCGAGCGCGGCGGCAACTCCGGTGAGCTCGGATTTCTTCTGTGGTGCACCATTTCGCGTGGGCTTGGGCTTGCTGGAACGAGCACTTCGTGCCGCGTCCGGTGGTGGGGGTCACGGCGGCTGGGGTGGCCGGAATCGGCGGCGGCGACGACGGCAGGCGGCGGCTTGCTTCGGGCAAACTTGGGATCAGCAAGGCAATGCGCGCGTGAGCGAACAAAACGGCTAGGCGAGGCCTACGCGACGCGGTGAACCTAACGGGCACGAGCCCGTCACCAAATGGTCACCGGAGCCACGCCGGCGATGAGGTCAGGCGGAGGCGGGCTCGGGCATGTCGGGGGATCGGGGCTAGGGGTCAAATCCGATGGCGAGAGGAGAGGGGAGAGGTAGAGATGCTCACAGGGAGCCGGTAGAGGAAGGCAGCGGGCTCGGGGGAGGCTCGAGGTGGCCGGAACAGTGAGGAAGACGGCGGCGCCCGAGGAGGAAGAAGGAGTCGCCGACGTCACCTCGGTGCTCTTCCGGCCGAACGGGTGCACGGGGACGATGCAGTCGAGCACGGGGAGGCTGCCGGACCACTTGGCACGGCGAGAGGAGGGCGGTAGCTACGGCTACGTCGGCCGCGCGGCCATTTCGCCGTTCGAACGAGCGAGGCAGAGAGGGAGAGAGGGGGGAGAGAGTGGCGAGGGAGGCGCCAGGGGGGTGCGGGGCTGCGGCCTTAACCACCAGAAACGGCGCGGCCGCTGTCGACCAGGAAGAGAGGGGGGCCAGGCTGCGCGGGCGCGCGCACACGTTGTGCTCGACAGCGGGCGCGGGTGAGCAGTGCGGGGGTAGGGGATGAGGCTAGTCAGGCTGGGCTGGTCGGCTGACTTAGGCCCAGTCAGTGCGGCCTTTTTCTTTTCTTTCTTTTCTTTTCTGTTTTTCCTTTTTAGTTTCTATTTTCTATTTTCTTTTAGCTCCAATTCAATTTTGTAAAATAGGAATCTTGCCCAATTAAATACTAGGTAATATATGTCACTGCCAGAAAAAGGTTTGAATGCAAAATGATTTCATTTGAATTTTAATTAAATAAAATGGGACTAAATATTGCTGTTAGGGGTACTGTTTCTGGATGATAGAGTCCTCTGGTGATTTTTAGTGATGTTGTTTTTCTTAACATAAGTAGTTATGGATTATTTGCTATTTAATGAACATTTTAGTTTTCAGATTTGAACAACTTTTATTTTCACTTTGAATTGGAACTTCAATTTGAATTGGAATTTGAAATGAGATATGATTCCAATGATGATCAAGCACTGATAAACATGATGACTTGGCATTATCAAAAGGTGATCACTGTAGCTATTACATGGGGATGTTACAATTCTCCTCCTCTAAAAGAAATTCTCGTCCCGAGAATTAAGAGGTAGGCTGGAAGAGAGCGACGATCGTCTTCCCAAGTGGCTTCATACTCAGAATGATTCGACCACTGAACTTTAAGGAACTTGATTGCCTTCTGACGGGTTCGACGTTCAGCTTGATCAAGAATGTGGATCGGATACTCTTGATAAGAAAGATCCTCTTGCAACTCAAGCATTTCATGATCCACTGCTCGGATAGGATCCTTGAAGCAGCGACGGAGTTGTGACACATGGAAGACATCATGAACTTGAGAAAGGTTCGGCGGCAATTCCAATTGATATGCCACTTCTCCACGTCGGGCGAGGATACAGAACGGGCCAATGTAGCGAGGAGCTAACTTGCCTTTGATCCCAAAATGGTGAGTGCCCTTCATCGGAGTGACACGAAGGTAAGCTTGTTCGCCAGGTTGATAGACCATTACCTGATGTTTTCGATCATAGTTGCTCTTCTGACGAGACTGAGCAGTTTTCAAATGTTCACGGACAATGCAGACTTGTTCTTCAGCTTGCTGAATAATGTCCGGTCCAACGAGTGATCGTTCCCTAGATTCTGACCAATTCAGAGGGGTCCGACACTTGCGTCCATAGAGAACTTCAAATGGTGCCATCTTCAAACTAGCCTGATAGCTATTGTTGTATGAGAATTCGGCATACGGGAGAGATTCCTCCCATTTCTTACCGAAAGAGATGACACAAGCTCGAAGCATATCTTCAAGCACTTGATTAACTCACTCAACTTGTCCCTGGGACTGGGGGTGAAAAGCGGTGCTGAAGGAGAGATGAGTTCCCATAGCTTCCTGGAAACTGTTCCAAAATCTTGAGGTGAAGAGGCTGCCACGATCTGAACTGATTTCCAACAGAATACCGTGGAGTGACACGATTCTGGAAACATATAAGTCTGCTAACTGACTAGCAGTGATTGTCTCCTTGACTGGCAGAAAGTGAGCAACCTTTGAGAATCGGTCAATGACGACAAAAATAGCATCATGACCCTTCTGCGATCTGGGAAAACTAGTAATGAAATCCATTTCGACCTTGTCCCATTTCCATTCAGGAATATCAAGTGGTTGCAGAAGTCCAGCAGGCCTTTGATGTTCTGCCTTGATGTGACGGCAAACGTCACACTCAGCAACATAGCGAGCAATGTCTCGCTTCATATCAGGCCACCAATATCTCTGTCGAATGTCTTGGTACATCTTGGTGCTACCAGGATGAATTGAAAGAGGTGTATCATGAGCTTCTTTCATAACATGCGGGGTCAGATCCAGATTGTCCTTTCTAGGAACCACTAAGCAATTCTTGAAGAACAAGGTGCCATCAGCATTAACAGTGAAGAATGAGGGCCTTCCCCTTTTGAGATCGCGCTTAATTTTCTCGACCTCAGAGTCAGCTTTCTGTATATGCTTGATGAGGTCCTCGAGATCTGGTTCAACAACCAGGGTATTGAGATGACCCTGTGGGACAATGTGAATGTTCAACTTGCGAAGTTCTTCGTAAAGAAGAGGTTGTGCTTGCTGAACCATGAGGTTGTTGCAATATGACTTACGACTCAAAGCATCGGCCATTACATTAGCCTTGCCAGGGGTATAAGAAATATCCATGTCATAATCGGCTATTGTCTCGAGCCACCTTTGTTGACGGAGGTTCAAATCTGGTTGAGTATACAGATACTTCAGACTTTGGTGGTCCGTGTAAATCTCGCAATGATTACCGAGAAGGTAATGTCGCCACAGCTTCAGAGCATAGATAACTGCTGCTAACTCAAGATCATGCATGGGATACTTATCTTCGTGAGGACACAACTGACGAGAGCCATAAGCAATCACCTTGCGCTCTTGCATTAGGACACAACCTAATCCTTGACGGGATGCGTCGCAATATATCACCAAGTCCTTGCGGGAATCAGGGGGAGCTAGCACTGGGCCAGATGTCAACTTATCTTTAAGTGTTTGGAAACTTTCTTGGCATTTGTCCGTCCACTCAAACTTAACGCCTTTGTGAAGCAGATCAGTCAGTGGCTTAGCAATCTTGGAGAAGTTCTCGACGAAACGGCGGCAATAGCTAGCAAGACCGAGAAAACTTCTGACTTGCTTAACATTCTTTGGGGGAGTCCAGTCAAGAATAGCCTGAACTCGTTCTGGGTTAACGGCAATGCCATCCTTGGAAATCACATGACCAAGATAAGTCACCTCAGATAACCAGAATTCACACTTGGAAAACTTGGCATATAGCTGGTGTTCTCGAAGTTTCTCCAATACAAGCCGAAGATGTTCGGCGTGTTCTTCTTCATTCTTGGAAAAATATAAGGATATCATCCAAATAAACCACGACGAATTTGTCGAGGTAGTCCATGAAGATATAATTCATCAATCGAGAGAAAGTTGCTGGAGCATTGGTTAAGTCGAAGGACATGACGGTGTACTCATATGACCCATAACGAGTAACGAAAGCAGTCTTCAGGATATCCTCTTTGCGAACTCGGATCTGATGATAACCCAACCTTAAGTCGAGTTTAGAGAACACAGAGGATCCAGCAAGTTGATCATAAAGATCGTTGATCCGGGGGAGTGGATATTTGTTCTGGATTGTTGCTTGGTTAATAGGCCGATAGTCTTGGACCAAGCGGTTTGTTCCATCCTTCTTCTTAACAAAGAGAGAAGGTGCTCCCCAAGCAGAAGAACTGGGGCGTATAAAACCCTTCTTAAGTGACTTGTCGATTTCCTCCTTAAGCTCAAGGAGTTCATGCGGTGACATCTTGTAGGGGCGCTTAGCAATTGGAGTGGTGCCCGGTTTCAAGTCGATGACGAACTCAACGGCTCTAACAGGGGGTATTCCTGGAAGTTCTTCCGGAAAGACGTCCGGAAAATCGCGAACGACTGGAACGTTCTCAATTCCCTCAAGGGGTGAAGCGTTCAAAGCATTCAAAGCATAAATCTGAGCTTCGGCATTCCGAGTAATGCGGGCGGTGTAGTTCACTATCTCGTCGGAGGGGTGAAGTAGTTGGACGACTTTGGTGGCACAATTGATTGAAGCAATATGAGCTTTCAACCAATCCATTCCCAGAATGAAGTCTATCGTGGAAGTTTTCAAGATGATGGGTGAAACAAGGAATTCAAGTCCTTTGATTTCAACAGGGACATTGTGTGCCATCATGGTGGTTTGACACTGGCCTCCAGGGGTGCGTACAACTACTGGTAGGTTCATCTTTTGAAATGCAATGTCATGTGCTAATGCAAATGCTTCTGTCATGAATGAATGCGATGCTCCTGAATCAAATAATACAGAAGCGGGTACTGAGTTAACGAGAAGGGTACCCATCACAGTATCAGGTTGATCCTGCACTTCTTCAATATCGACGTGGTAAGCCTGTCCACGTCCATAAGCAGCAGGCCCAGTATTATAGTTGCGGGTCTGGTTGTTGCCACGGCCATTGCCACGGTCAGCATGAGGAAGTACCGACTGATTCTGATTTTGGCGGCAGTCCTTGGCAAGGTGACCTGGTTTGCGACACTTGAAACACAAACCATCTTCAGGACGAAGAGGAGCAACACGTGGTGGAGCAGCTTGAGCTCTTGGCTGCCTCGGTGGTGGAGGAGGCAGACGAGGTGCAGCATAGGAAGGCCTGAGCGCAGGGGCAGCTGGATGATACACGCTGTTGGGAATCTAGATCCGACGCTTCTGTGCGGAGCTCGAGGATGAGCCAATGTCACGATAGCGCTTCTGCGACTCCTTGTGCTCCATCTGAGCGGTCTCAACCTGGATAGTCTTGTTCACCATGGTGGCGAAGTCGGGGAAGTCATGGACAGCAAGTGCAAGCTTGAGGTCTGGGTGGAGTCCATTACGGAACTTCTCCTGTCTACGAGCATCAGTGGCTATGTCTTCTTTAGCATAGCGGGACAGGTTAAGGAATTCACGCTGATAAGCTTCAACAGTCCTATTGCCCCGAGTGAGGTTGCGAAACTCTGTCTTCTTCCGGTCCATGATTCCCTGAGGAATGTAACGAGCACGGAAGGCAGTCTGGAACTCGAGCCAAGTGATGACTATCCCCTCAGGTAGTGAACGCCTATGGGTGGACCACCATTGAGCAGCGGGGCCCTTCAGGAAGTAGGATGTGAAGGTGACAAGGTTTTCAGGGGCGACACTAGCAGATTCCATCTCGTAGGCGATGTCGCGAAGCCAGTCATCAGCATCCAGTGGCTGTTCAGAGTTGCGGTAAACAGTTGGGTTGAGACGTACAAACTCCTGCAGAGTTATTGGGGCAGGTGGCTGGTTCTGAGCATTCTGGTTCTGCTGTGGGAACTGAGCCATGATTCCAACCATGAACTGGCGGTTCAAATCAAATTGTTGCATCATAGCTGCCATATAGTCTGGCGGGGGTGGATCGTTGGTACCACGGCCACGACCACCTGGTCTAACCATCCTGCAAAAGATTTAACAGGGGGTAGTTTAGTAAAAACAGCTGCAAGTGTTTAGAGACAAACATGATGTAACACGACAAAGAATAAGTAGTGCAATAGATACATAACAGTAGTCAATTAAGACATACAGATACATACACAGAGTCGGTTACACGCGGACAACATAAGTTCGCAATTTAAACAGCTAGACATACTAGGCGGCGCGCAGGCACGCGGTGAGGAATACACAACGAGACATAGCAAAGGCTACATCAACGTCGGGGAAAACCACTGAAACGGGGTAACTGCAAGTGCTGACGATGAGTATCCACGGCAGAAAATTCCAGCTCTCCGTGTGCACTCTGATGCAGAACCCGGTCTCGAACTGGAAGAAGAGGTCCACGTGCCGGTGTGTGACCTCCAACAGCAGTCCAATCGATACCTGCCGGCATCTGAGTCCTGCGCGGGTAAAGAATGTACTCTGGATGTATCCCTGCATGAACAGCTGACAGCAACTATATCATAGCATCGTAAAGACGTGCTCGAGTGGCAAACAACTCGACAGCGAGAGCCTGGGCAGTGCGATCCAGAGCCTGAGTGCACTGAATCAAAACCTGTGGGTCATATCGACGTCGCTCGATAGGGGCACAGACAGTTGTGTAGTATCCGGTAACATCTCCAGCAGGGGCATACGGAATGTATCGGAACTCGGAGTCATCCAAGCGACTATGTTCGCCATGAAGACGTGCGACAGCAGAATGGGCAGCATCATGGACTGCCATCTTAATCGTCACGCCGATACCGTGAAAAGTGTGTAACTCAGTGACGGAGTTGTTCTGCTGATCGAAGATACGAACATTTGCATGGTACTGCTCCTGGTTGAACTCGCGGTAATCCTCGTAAACCATGTACTCGGGGTACCAGCGATAACCCAGTCTGGTCAGGAGGGCGATCAGGACAGCTGGAAAACCAGGCGTATCACTAGCCCAAGTGCGAAGCACAAGCTGCGTCGCAGGGCGCGGCGGAAACAAGCGATCCATCTGAAACAGAGGAAATTTCAACATTGTCACATGACAGTGTGAGAAACATATAATAATTTGGAAGGAAAGGTTAAACAGACCAATGGAAAAGGAAATGTGATTATCAAACTAATCAGATCAATGGGAAGGAAAAAGTGCAGATAATCCAGCTCTCCAGGTGGACGTGATCACGAGAACCTAAAGTCAGAGTTAGTAAAATTTTAACCCGAATAGGCGAGAGAGTAGAATCCCAGAGTATAGAAGAGGAATAAAAGATCCTAATACCACCCATTTGGCGACGTGGGCCCGTAAGCCACACAGCCATGTTAGTAAAATATAGTTTTTGAAAGACTAGACTCAACTTCGACCAAGGAATCGGAAGGGGGCTTCCTACAGGCAGTCGGCTCTGATACCAACTTGTGACGCCCCTGCTCGACCGTGCACTAATCATACACGCAAACGTGCACGCTCGAGAACAGAGACTCACAGGAAGATATCACAACACAACTCTAAACTCAAATTAAAGAATAAATCTTCATATTACAAACCAGGGTCTCACGAGGACCCGAATACATAAGTCATACACACAAATAATATCTGAGTACATACATAGTTAGTCAAGTTTGCCTTAAGAAGGCTAGCACAAACAACGATACAGATCGAAAGGCGAAGTCCTCCTACCTAGGGCCTCCGAACTACTCCTGGTCGGTTGGCTCAACCCAGTAGTACGTGCCTCCGGGGCTCTCCTGGTAGTAGTCTCCTGTGGTGGCATCTGGCTCCGGGACACCATCGACTGATTGCATCAAGTGGGTATGGGGAAAAGAAATAGCAAAGCAACCGTGAGTACTCATCCAAAGTACTCGCAAGACTGACATCAGAACTATACTAATTATGCATCGGTATCAAAGGAATGGGGCTATATCTTTGGACTGAACTGCAGGATGCCAGAATAAAGGGGGATAAGCCTAGCCTATCGAAGACTAGCATCTTGAAGCAGTTCTTGCAGCATCAGAAGAGAGTAGAGCAAGATAATATGTATTCAATCATATGGTAGTAAAGCCCTGAGATCCTTCCTTGACTACCCTGTGAGAAAGTGATCCCGAGAGCAGTAGTAGCAGTTTATCATTGTGACAGTATCCATTTGTAGTTGTAGCGGATCAAGATACAACTCCGAGCGTCCTGTTACCGTGGACGCGGCTATTCGAATAGATAACTTCCCTGCAGGGGTGCACTACAGTTACCCAACACGCTCGATCACATTTGGCCGGACACACTTGCTGGGTAATGCCCGGCCTCGGGAGATCGACACGACGCAGTCCTACCTAGGCTCAGCAGAGAGGTCAACACGCCGGTCTAAATCCTAAGCACGAAGGGGTCTTGGGCCATCGCCCTTCGCACTCCTGCACATTACGTGGCTGGTCGTTGCCCAGACGCGACACTGAATACACCAGTGACGTAACCAGCCCACCCCAACAATCAGCCCGCATCTTTGAGCTGTGATGTCTGAAGAGCTTCCGGCTAATACATACGACATAGAGGGTCCCATAACCATTATCCCACGTGGTGGTAGTGCGTATAGGGCCAACGACCCACTCAGATCAAATACCCAAATCCGTTAGGCGTATTCAGTAACTCGCAGAGACGATCAGGATCCCTGTCGCTCCGACTTGGTAACACATGTCGCGCGGGTGCTCTTGGAGCCGACCCGTCTTTAGTATTATCTCTCGCGGGCACCCTTGGGGCCAGCCCGACTTTAACAGTTTAAGTATTGCAATATGTAAACATTTCCGTGATCATCACCTAGAGTGTTCACGGCCCAGTAACAAGCATGGCATACAGACAAGGGTGAAGGGCCACAGATGAATCAACGGCATAGCTAACTAAGCATCATGGGACAGCAGGTAATGTATCAGTAGCAGGCGACAAAGTCAGGCTATGCATCAGAATGGGAGCTGTCGGAGTAACAACAGAAGCAATACTAATGTAAGCATAAGGGAGAAAGGAATGGGCGATATCTTATTATCAAGGGGGTTTTGCTTGCCTGGAAGCTCTGCTGAAGGGGTCTGGTCGTCGGCGACGTCGTCGTACACCGCGGTGTCGTCGGCAGTCTCGGAGGCTATCGGGAGAGAAGGAGGGGGCAGAAAAAATAAATACACGGCAATAATGCAACAGGGATGCATGACATGCCTAAATGTTATGCAGAGGTGATATACTGCCTATCTAACTACTTTTGTTAATTTAGGACTTTATCTGGATTTATTTCATCAGGGTTATGCACTATTCATCTATCGAATACGGGCAAAAAGTCCCATGTTCATCTAGATAGGAGTGATGGTCAAGCATTTTGACCACATATTTGGATTCTTCATATTTTTCTGATCATTTTTCATATATAAATTATTTTCATCGGAGTTACGGTTTAATTTATATGATTTTTCAAAGTTTTAATCATTTTATGGAATTTCTGGAATTAATTAAATTCAAATTATCCGAAACAGTACAGGCTGACGTCAGCATGACGCATGCATGACATCTGCAGTCAACCCGGCCGGTTGACTGGTCAAACCTGACCAGTGGGACCCACTGGTCAGTGTCACAGAAGTTAATTAGGATTAATTTAAACTAACTACAGATTAATTAAGGGGTGGGCCCTACATGTCAGTGACTGATTAGTGATTAAATTAATTAATTAATTAATTAACAGATTATCTATTTATTTAAAATCATTTAAACTGCGCGGGGCCCGCCTGTCAGTGACCGTAGCTGGTCCAGTCAGCAGGTGGACCGGGTCAACGGGTCAGCGGGGCCCAGCGGCAGCGGCACAGCGGTGGGGCCCGGTCGGCCACGTTGGACGCCGAGTCAGCGCCGGCCACCGGAGTGCTCCGGCGAGCCCGAGCGCGACGGCAACTCCGGCGAGCTCGGATTTCTTCTGTGGTGCAGCATTTCACGCGGGCTTGGGCTTGCTGGAACGAGCACTTCGTGCCGCGTCCGGTGGTGGGGGTCACGGCGGCTGGGGTGGCCGGAATCGGCGCCGGCGACGACGGCAGGCGGCGGCTTGCTTCGGGCGAACTCGGGATCGGCAAGGCAACGCGCGCGCGAGCGAACAAAACGGCTAGGCGAGGCCTACGCGACGCGGTGAACCTAACGGGCACGAGCCCGTGACCAAATGGTCACCGGAGCCACGCCGGCGATGAGGTCAGGCGGAGGCGGGCTCGGGCATGTCGGGGGATCGGGGCTAGGGGTCAAATCCGATGGCGAGAGGAGAGTGGAGAGGTAGAGATGCTCACGGGGAGCCGGTAGAGGAAGGCAGCGGGCTCGGGGGAGGCTCGAGGTGGCCGGAACGGTGAGGAAGACGGCGGCGCCCGAGGAGGAAGAAGGAGTCGCCGACGTCGCCTCGGTGCTCTTCCGGCCGAACGGGTGCGTGGGGACGATGCAGTCGAGCACGGGGAGGCTGCCAGACCACTTGGCACGGCGAGAGGAGGGCGGTAGCTACGGCTACATCGGCGGCGCGGCCATGGCGCCGTTCGGACGAGCGAGGCAGAGAGGGAGAGAGGGGGGAGAGAGTGGCGAGGGAGGCGCCAGGGGGGTGCGGGGCTGCGGCCTTAACCACCAGAAACGGCGCGGCCGCTGTCGACCAGGGAGAGAGGGGGGGGGGGGCAGGCTGCGCGGGCGCGTGCACGCGCTGTGCTCAACAGCGGGCGCAGGTGAGCAGGGCGGGGGTAGGGGATGAGGCTAGTCGGGCTGGGCCGGTCGGCTGACTTAGGCCCAGTCAGTGCGGCCTTTTTCTTTTCTTTCTTTTCTTTTCTGTTTTTCCTTTTTAGTTTCTGTTTTCTATTTTCTTTTAGCTCCAATTCAATTTTGTAAAATAGGAATCTTGCCCAATTAAATACTAGGTAATATATGTCACTGCCAGAAAAAGCTTTGAATGCATAATGATTTTATTTGAATTTTAATTAAATAAAATGGGACTAAATATTGCTGTTAGGGGTACTGTTTCTGGATGATAGAGTCCTCTGGTGATTTTTAGTGATGTTGTTTTTCTTAACATAAATAGTTATGGATTATTTGCTATTTAATGAACATTTTAGTTTTCAGATTTGAACAACTTTTATTTTCACTTTGAATTGGAATTTGAATTTGAATTGGAATTTGAAATGAGATATGATTCCAATGATGATCAAGAACTGATAAACATGATGACTTGGCATTATCAAAAGGTGATCACTGGAGCTATTACATGGGGATGTTACAATTGGCAAGATTATCTAATTTTTCTTTAGCAACTTTAGGAAGGCCTTTCTTTTTAGCAATTAAAGCTTCACAAGTACAGAAGGGTTGTCTAAAGAATCTACTATAATGGCGGGAGAGTTACCAAATTTTCCAATCTTAGTCATGATAACAAATTTGAGCAAGTAAAGCAAACAAAAAATATTTTTTTGTTTTTGTAAAATTGTTTTAGAAGTGGGGAAGATGAAAATGAGAGGCAAATGCAAATAAAAAGGCAAATGAAAATGAATGCAAGTGGATGATAGTTTATGTGAAGGTACTTGATAAGTTTTTGTGATGTCTCCCCAGTAACGGTGCCAGAAATTCTTCCAGCTACTTGTAGACTGCGTTGGTATTTCCCCAAAGAGGAGAGGATGATGCAATATAGTAGAGATAAGTATTTCCCTCAGTTAAGAACCAAGGTTATCAATCCAGTAGGAGAACCACACAGAACCTTGTTAGCAGCACCTACACACACAAAAGCAAACACTTGCACCCAACTCAAATAAGAGGGTTGTCAATCCTCTTAGCGGTTATTTGCAAGGATTAATTCTGATAGTGATAGATGGAAAAGTAAATTGCAAAATAAAATAAAAGTAAATAAATTGCAGCAAGGTATTTTTGGATTTTAATATATGATAAAGGTAGACCCGGGGGCCATAGTTTTCACTAGAGGCTTCTCTCTCGAACAAATAGCATACGGTGGGAAACAAATTACTGTTGGGCAATTGATAGAAAAGTAAATAATTATGACGGATTCATGGCAATGATCATGTATATAGGCATCACGTCCGAGACAAGTAGACCGACTCCTGCCTGCATCTACTACTATTACTCCACCCATCGACCGCTATCCAGCATGCATCTAGGGTATTAAGTATAAAACAGAGTAACGCCTTAAGCATGATGACATGATGTAGACAAAGTAAACTCAAGCAATATGATTAAACCCCATATTTTTATCCTTAATGGCAACAATACAAATACATGTCATGTCCCTTTCTGTCACTGGGATTGAGCACCGCAAGATTGAACCCATCACAAAGCACCTCTCCCATTGCAAGATAAATCAATCTAGTTGGCCAAACCAAACGGATAGATCGGAGAGAAATACAAAGCTATAACAATCATGCATAAAAGAGTTCAGAGAAGCCTCAAATATTTCTCATGAATAATCTAATCATAAACTCACAATTCATCGGATCCCAACAAACACACCGCAAAAGAAGATTACATCAGATAGAAGTCCAAGAACATCGAGGAGAACATGGTATTGAAGATCAAAGAGAGAGAAGAAGCCATCTAGCTACTAGCTATGGACCCATAGGTCTGTGGTAAACTACTCACACATCATCGGAAGGGCAGCAAGGTTGATGAAGAAGCCCTCCGTGATCGATTCCCCCTGCGGTAGAGTACCGGAAAAGGCCTCCAGATGGGATCACAGAAGAACAGAGGCTTGGGGCAGCGGAAAGGTTTTCTCTTATGTCTTTTTGGTATACAGGGAAAATTTTGGAATTTATAGCGCTAGAATTAGGTCAAGAGGTGCCATGAGGGGCCCACAAGCCTGGGGGGCGCGCCTACCCCCCTAGGGCGCGACTCTCGAGCTTGTCGCTCCCTCGTGGCTCTTCTGGTCTTCTCGCGAAGCTTCGAGGGTCCCTTCTAGTCCAGAAAAAATTAATCCAAAGTTTTTTCTTCGATTGGACTCCGTTTGATAATGATTTTCTGAAAAGGCAAAAACAGGCAAAAAACAGCAACTGGCACTGGGCACTAGGTTAATAGGTTAGTCCCAAAAAATGATATATAATTGCATAATAAACATCCAAGATTGATACTATAATAGCATGGAACAATCAAAAATTATAGATACGTTGGAGACGTATCACCGGGTCACCTTTTGTGAGTAGCATCGAGCTAACAGGCAGGTATAACCAAGTATATGATGGCATGTGCTAGGTTAAAAGGGATGTTAGTAGCTAAACTCGATGAGTTGGAAGCCCCCAAGTAACCAATGATCAAAGAATAAAGACTCAACACATAGCTTTTGAGGCGAAACGACAAACTCTAGTATCCAGAGATGCCAACTTTATTTCATTGATCATAATACACACACACACCCACACACACACATACATGATAAAGGTATATACAGAAGATACTGTCAAGTCTGTGACTTAGGTATAATATGGCCGAAGATGTGCAATATTCCAGGGTCGGCTGCCCTCCTCCTCGGAGGTACGCGGCTTGTTTGCTTCACGTATGTCAACAAGGTAATATGATCCATTGTTGAGATTCCTGCTGATGACAAATGGTCCTTCCCAAGGAGGGGAGAGCTTATGCATGCCTGTTTGGTCTTGTACCAAACGGAGCACTAAGTCACCTTCCTGAAAGGTACGGCTTCGAACCCTAAGGCTATGATAGCGACGTAGGTCTTGTTGATATATCGTAGATCTGGACGCTGCAAAATCGTGTTCTTCCTCTAGAGAATCAAGAGCGTCTTGACGAGCTTGTTCATTATCAGCCTCCACATAAGCTGTAACTCTGGGAGAATCATGACGAATATTGCTTGGTAATACCGCTTCTGCACCATAGACCAGGAAAAATGGCGTATAGCCTGTTGACCGGTTGGGAGTAGTCCGTATGCTCCAAAGCACTGCAGGGAATTCCTCTTCCCAGCATCCTGGGGTGCGCTCCAAAGGTACCATCAGTCTTGGTTTAATCCATCACAGTAATTCCTGATTAGCTTGCTCTGCCTGTCCGTTAGACTGAGGATGTGCAACTGACACCAAGTCAAGCCGGATATGCTCCCGCTGGCAAAACTGCTTCATGGCTCCCTTGGACAAATTGTTGCCATTGTCAGTGATGATGCTATGTGGATAACCGTAACGATAGATCAACTTTTTTAGGAACTTGACTACTGGAGCAGCGTCACAATGACTAACTGGTTCTGCTTCAACCCACTTGGTAAACTTGTCAACTGCAACCACCAAGTGAGTATGTTTGTTCTTGGATCGTTTGAAAGGTCCAACCATATCAAGCCCCCAGATTGCAAAAGGCCAAGTAATTGGAATCATCTGCAACTCTTGAGACGGCACATGGGCTTGACGAGCAAATTTCTGGCATCCATCACACTTGTGAACAATATCCTCTGCATCTGCGTGAGCTGTAAGCCAGTAAAAACCATGCCAAAAAGCTTTCGCGACCAGAGATCTTGAGCTGGCGTGATGTCCACAATCACCAGAGTGAATCTCATTAAGAATCTCGTGGCCCTCTTCAGGAGAAACACAACATTGAAAAACGCCTGTAACACTTCTTCTGTGCAACTCGCCATTGACTATGGTCATGGACTTGTACCTCCTGATAATCTGCCGAGCGATGATTTCCTCTGTCGGGAGCTCACCACAGGTACGATATGCCAGGTAAGGTACTGTCTAGTCTGGTGTAGCATGAATAGCAGCCACCAGTGCTGCTTCTGGGTCAGGAATGGCAATGTCTTCCTCCGTCGGTAACTTGACTGACGGGTTGTGTAAAACGTCTAGGAAAATGTTTGCTGGAACAGGCTTTCGCTGAGACCCCAAACGAGACAGTGCATTGGCTGCCTTGTTAAGCCGGCAATCAATATATATGATCAACCTGGTATCCCTTGAAGTGTCCAGCGATTTTTGTAACAACATGCCTGTAAGCCGCCATGATGGGGTCCTTGGAATCCCAAGTCCCAGAGACCTGTTGAGCCACCAAGTTTGAGTCGCCCAGACATCTGACCCGGCTAAGGTTCATCTCCTTAGCCATACGAAGCCCATGAATTAAAGCCTCATATTCTGCTGCATTGTTAGTACGGGAAAACATAAGTCTCAAAACATAACAAAATTTATCACCTCATGGGGAAGTTATCACAACTCTAGCCCCCTAGCCTTCCAACTGTCTGGATCCATCGAAGTGTATCGTCCAATATGTTGTGTCTCGCTTCTCCTCTGGAGCTTGCAACTCAGTCCAGTCATTGATGAAATCCAACAAAGCTTGAGATTTGATGGCGGTTTGTGTCACATACTTGAGATGATGTCGGCTAAGCTCGATGGCCCACTTTGCAACCCGGCCTTTCGCTTCCCTATTCTGGATGATATCCCCAAGAGGTGCAGAACTGATGCCAGTAATGGGGTGCTCCTGAAAATAGTGTTTTAGTTTACAACTCGCCATGAACACGCCATAGACCAGCTTCGGCCAATGCAGGTATCGTTGTTTGGACTCTGTTAAAACTTCGCTGACATAATACACTGGTCGCTGGACTGGGTATTCCTTACCTTCTTCCTTGCGTTCCACAATAACTGCAACACTGACAGCTTTGTTGTTGGCGGCAATGTATAACAACATCGGCTCCTTGTCCTGAGGAAAAGCAAGGATTGGCGGCTCAGATAACTGCTTTTTGAGGGATTCGAAAGCCTTGTCTGCGGCATCATCCCAGACGAAATTATCAGTTTTCTTCAAAAGCTGATACAGGGGAATTGCCTTCTCGCCAAGCCGGCTTATGAACTGACTTAGAGATGCAACACAGCCTGTTAACTTCTGAACATCGTTGATGGTGGCCGGTTTCTTCAGAATTGTGATAGCCTTGATTTTTTTCGGGTTAGCCTCAATGCCACACTTAGAGACCAGAAAACCAAGCAACTTACCAGCTGGAGCACTGAACACACACTTGGTCGGGTTGAGATTCATCTGGTAGACTCGCAGGTTATCAAATGTCTCCTTCAAGTCATCTAGCAAGGTTTCCTTCTTCTGAGACTTCACCACGATGTCATCAACATAAGTGTGAACATTGTGTCCAATCTGCTTATGAAAACAGTTTTGGATACAACACTGATAAGTAGCTCTAGCACTTTTCAGACCAAAAGGCATTGACGTGTAGCAGAAAGCGCCAAAAGGCGTGATAAAAGCCGTCTTCTCTTGGTCTTCCTTGCTCATCTTGATCTGATGGTAACCAGAGTAGGCATCCAGAAAACACAGACACTTGCAACCAGCAGTGGAATCAATGATCTGGTCAATACGAGGCAGAGCAAAAGGATCTTTGGGACAAGCCTTGTTTAAGTCCGTGTAATCAATACACATCCACCAAGTGCTGTTCTTTTTTAGAACGAGTACTGGGTTAGCCAACCACTCAGGGTGAAATACTTCAATGATGAACCCGACAGCTAGGAGCCGGGCCACCTCTTCTCCAATGGCCTTGCGTCTCTCCTTGTTAGAATGACGGAGGTATTGCCGTACATGCTTCATCTTAGGATCAACATTTAGGCGGTGCTCAGCGAGTTCTCTCGATACACCTAGCATGTCAGAAGGTTTCCATGCAAAGACGTCCCGATTCTCAAGGATGAACTTGATGAGCGCGCTTTACTATTTGGGATCCATATTAGCCCCAATGGTGAACTGCCGAGAGGGATCACCAGGGGTAAAGTCAACTTGCTTAGTATCTCTGGCCGACTTAAATTTGAGCAGAGGGTTAGACTCAGTTGTTGGCTTCTTCAGGGAAGTCATATCAGCCGGGTCAACATTAGCTTGGTAGAATTTCAACTCCTCGGCTGCACAAGTTGTCTTGGCGTAAGCTGCATCTCCTTCCTCGCATTCGAGTGTAATTTTCCTATCACCATTAACGGTGATAGTTCCGTCTGGCCCAGGCATCTTCAGCTTTAGATAAACATAGCAGGGACGCGCCATGAACCGTGCGTAAGCCGGTTTGCCGAAGAGAGCATGATATGGACTCTTGAGTTTGACCACCTCGAACGTCAGAAACTCCGAGCGATAGTTGGTTCGATGCCAAAAGCCACTTCCAGAGAAATCCTGCCAATAGGGTAAGCTAACTTGCCAGGGACAATACCATGAAAAACAATAGATGACGGAGTCAATTGCTTCTCCGACAGGTTCATCCGCCTGAAGGTGTCGTAATAGAGTATATTGATACTGCTTCCTCCATCCATGAGTACCTTGGTTAACTTGTAACCGCCGACTTGAGGAGTGATCACTAAGGCTAGACCCCCGGGGTTATCAACTCGCGGGGGGTGATCCGCCCGACTCCAGGTCACCGGTTGCTCTGACCAGTTTAAGTACTCAGGAACTGCCGGCTCAACCAGATTGACGGCTTGTTTCTGGAGCTTCTGATCGCGTTTGCATGTGCTAGTAGTGAAAACATGATATTGGCCACTGTTCAACTACTTAGGATTGCTCTGAAACCCGGACTGACCTCCCTGATTCTGATTTCCTTGGTTGTTGCGCTGATTGTTGCCTCCACCGTTACCAGCCCCCTGAAACCCGGATCCCTGACCAGAGTTTCCCTGGAACCCGGCACCAGAAAAAGGGCCGTGAGAGCCGGCTCCCTGGAAGCCGGCCCCAGAGCCGCCGGGTCTATGGGTTCCTGGATGTCCACCATCGCCACCACTGTTTTGATGATTCTGAAAAACTCATTTTGTATATTCCTACATGATGAAGCAGTTTTCCCACGATTGGTTGGCCGGCTTACCATCAAAACTGTGCTTTGGACACAGACCTTTTAGAGCCTCCTCGTAACTATGAGGACGATAAACAGAAAAGGGATTCCTAGAGCTGTTGTTCTGACGCTGGTTCTTAAAACCAGTGTTGGTATTGGTGAAAAAATCAGAGCTTCCCTCATGATTCTTGCGCTTATGATTATTGTTGTTGTTTCCATTACCACTATGCTGCTGATGCCCCTTGCCACCATTTTTCTTGCCTTTGTCAGGCTTCTCATCATCGGAAGTTGCATCTTTTGTATTATCTGACTCGGCATACCGAGTTAAAACGTCCATGCGATCAGCCATATCCTTAACCTTCCTTTTGAGACACCCAAGCTTCTGGACCAAAGGTTGGAATCTACAGTTTCTTTCCAGGACAAGGACAGCTTGCTGAACTGTGATGCTATCCATAGAGTGGATAATTTCTGCAACCCGGCGTGACCAGTGATGTGCACACTCGTCATCACGCTGAACACAATGCTCTAGATCAACAATTGTGGTTGGACGTTTGCAGGTTCCCTGGAAATTCTTGATGAAGCGTTCCTTCAACTCTGGCCAGGTGTTGATTGAATTCGCAGGCAGATTCTTCAACCATGTGTGTGCTGGGCCTTCCAACATCAGGGGTAAGTATCGAGCGCATACAACATCGCTAGCCTCCATCATGTCCATGGCTAACTCATAACTCTCGATCCACTCGGCCGGTGATACGTCCATTTTGCATCATGTTTTCCTACTATTATTTATAGTGTTTTTAATCAATATAACACTTTGTGGAGTAATTCTAATGCTTTTTCTCTCTTAATATGCAAGATTTACATAAAGAGGGAGATTGCCGGCAGTTGGAATTCTGGACCTGAAAAAGCTATGTCAAAAATACCTATTCTACACATCTCCAAATGAGCTGAAATTTGAAGGAGTTTTATTTTGGAATAAATAAAAAATATTGGAGAAAAGAAGTACCAGAGGGGGCCACCCAGGTGCCCACGAGGCACTAGGGCGCGCCCTGGTGGCTTGTGGGGCCCCTGGCCAGCCTCCGGTGCCCATCTTCTGGTATATAAGCCCATTTGCCCTAGAAAAAATACAGAGAAGACTTTCGGGATGGAGCGCTGCCGTCTCGAGGCAGAACTTGGGCAGGAGCACTTTTGCTCTCCGGCGGAGTGATTCCGCCGGGGATACTTCCCTCCGTGAGGGGGAAATCGAAGCCATCGACATCACCAACGATCCTCTCATCGTGGGAGGACCAATCTTCATCAACATCTTCACCAGCACCATCTCATCTCAATCCCTAGTTCATCTCTTGTATTCAATCTTTGTCTCAAAACCTCAGATTGGTACATGTGGGTTGCTAGTAGTGTTGATTACATCTTGTAGTTGATGCTAGTTGGTTTATTTGGTGGAAGATTATATGTTCAGATCTATTATTCTATTCAATACCCCTCTGATCATGGACATGAATATGATGTGTGAGTAGTTACTTTTGTTCTTGAGGACATGGGAGAAGTCTTGTCATAAGTAATCATGTGAATTTGGTATTCGTTCGATATTTTGATGATATGTATGTTGTTGATTCTCTTAGTGGTGTCATGTGAACGTCGACTACATGGCACTTCACCATCTTTGGGCCTAAGGGAATGCATTGTGGAGTAGTAATTAGATGATGGGTTGCTAGAGTGACAGAAGCTTAAACCCTAGTTTATGCGCTATTCCGTAAGGGGCTGATTTGGATCCATATGTTTAATGCTATGGTTAGATTTATCTTAACTCTTCTTTCGTAGTTGCGGATGCTTGTGAGAGGGGTTAATCATAAGTGGGAGGCTTGTTCAAGTAAGAATAGCACCCAAGCACCGGTCCACCCACATATCAAATTATCAAAGTAGCGAACGCGAATCAAACAAATATGATGAAATAGACTAGATGAAATTCCCATGTGTCCTCGAGAATGCTTTGCTTATTATACGAGTTCGTTTCGGCTTGTGCTTTGCTACAAAAAGGATTGGGCCACCTTGCTGCACACTTTGTTACCTTTACTACTTGTTACTTATTACAAATTATATTGCTATCAAACTACTCGTTACCGATAATTTCAGTGCTTGCAGAAAATACCTTGCTGAAAACCGCTTGACATTTCCTTCTGCTCCTCGTTGGGTTCGACACTCTTACTTATCGAAAGGACTACGATTGATCCCCTATACTTGTGGGTCATCAAGACTCTTTTCTGGCGCCGTTTTCGGGGAGTGAAGCACCTTTGGTAAGCGGAATTTGGTAAGGAAACATTTATATTACGTGCTGAAATTTACTGTCACTTGTTACTATGGAAAACAATCCTTTGAGGGGTTTGTTCGGGGTATCTTCACCTCGACCGGAAGCACAAAGAGTTGCTCCTCAACCTACTGCACCTACTGAAAATGTTTATTATGAGATTCCTTCAGGTAAGAGAAACTGCTAGCTAATCCTTATGCAGGAGATGGAATGGTACATCCCGATATGCACTTGATCTATGTGGATGAAATTTGTGGATTGTTTAAGCTTGCAGGTTTATCCGGAGATGGAGCTAAGAGGAAGGTATTCCCTTTATCTTTGGAGGGAAAGGCATTGACATGGTATAGGCTATGTGATGATACTGAAACATGGGATTGGAACCGGTTGAAGCTGGAATTCCACCAAAAAATTTATCCTATGCATTTGGTTCATCGTGATCGGAATTATATATATAATTTTTGGCCTCGTGAAGGAGAAAGTATCGCTCAAGCTTGGGGGAGGCTTAAGCATATGTTGCACACATGCCCCAATCATGAGCTCTCAAGAGAAATAATTCTTCAAAACTTTTATGCTCGTCTTTCTCATGATGATCAAACCATGCTCGATTCTTCTTCGACTGGCTCCTTTATGAAGAAAACTATTGAATTCAGATGGGATCCTCTGGAAAGAATTAAACACAACTCTAAAGTTTGGGAACTCGACAAAGGTAATGAGTCAGGTATAATACTTGAGTTTAATTGTGTTAAATCTTTTATGGATACCGATGCTTTTCATAAGTTTAGCACTAAATATGGACTTGACTCTGAGATAGTAGCCTCCTTTTGTGAATCATTTGCTACTCATGTCGATCTCCCTAAGGAGAAGTGGTTTAAATATCATCCCCCTGTTAAAGAAAAGATTGAGGAACCTGTTATAGTTAAAGAAGAAACTATCATTTACAATGTTGATCCAGTTGTGCCCATCGCTTATATTGAGAAACCACCTTTTCCTGTTAGGATTAAGGAACATGCTAACGTTTCATCTGTGGTTAATAAAAGTAATATTAGAGCACCTAGACCCTCTAAACAAATTAAAGTTGAATCTAATATCGCTATGGTTAAAGATCTCTTGGTCGATAATATAGGTGGGCATGTTATTTACTTCTGTGATGAAGCTACTAGAATTGCTAAGCCCGATCCTAAAGATAAGAATAAACCTGTCGTTGGCATGCCTGTTGTCTCTATTAAAATAGGAGATCTTTGTTATCATGGTTTATGTGATTTGGGTGCTAGTGTGAGTGCTATTTCGTTTACCTTATATCAAGAAATTATGAATGATATTGCACCTATTGAAATAGAGGACATTGATGTTACTATTAAGCTTGCGAATAGAGATACCATTACGCCGCTTGGGATCGTTAGAGATGTTGAATCTTGTGTGGAAAAATAAAATACCCTACTATTTTTCTAGTCCTCAGTTCTCGACAAGATAATTTTTGGCCCATTATATTTGGTAGACCTTTCTTGAACACTGTTAATGCTAAGATTGATTGCGCTAAAGAAACTGTCAGTGTTAACTTTGGTGATATATCTCATGAGTTTAATTTCTCTAAGTTTCGTAGACAACCTCATGATCAAGAATTTCCTAGTAAAGATGAAATTATTGGTCTTGCTTCTATTGCCATACCTCCTACTGATCCGTTAGAACCATATTTGCTAGACCATGAAAATGATATGCACATGAATGAAAGAAATGAAATAGATAAGATGTTCTTTAATCAACCACCTATCCTTAAACACAATTTGCCTATTGAAACTCTTGGAGGTCCTCCTCCACCTAAGGGTGACCCTGTATTTGAATTGAAACAATTGCCTGATACATTGAAATATGCTTATCTAGATGAAAAGAAGATATATCCTGTTATTATTAGTGCTAACCTTTCAGAGCATGAAGAAAAGAGATTACTAAAAACTCTGAGGAAATACCGTGCTGCTATTGGATATACTCTTGATGATCTTAAGGGCATTAGTCCTACTCTATGTCAGCACAAAATTAATATGGAGCCTGATGCTAAACCAGTTGTCGACCACCAACGCCGATTAAATCCTAAGATGAAGGAGGTGGTAAGAACTAAAATATTAAAGCTTCTGGAAGCAGATATAATCTATCCCATAGCTGATAGTAGATGGGTAAGTCCCGTTCATTGTGTCACTAAGAAAGGAGGCATTACTGTTGTTCCTAACGATAAAAATGAACTCATTCCACAAAGAGTTGTAACTGGTTATAGGATGGTAATTGATTTTAGAAAATTAAACAAAGCCACTAGAAAGGATCATTACCCCTTACCTTTTATTGATCAAATGTTAGAAAGATTGTCCAAGCATACGCACTTTTGCTTTCTTGATGGATATTCTGGTTTCTCTCAAATACCTGTATCACAACCTGACCAAGAGAAAACCACCTTTACTTGTCCTTTTGGAACTTCTGCTTATAGACGTATGCCTTTTGGTTTATGCAATGCACCTACTACCTTTCAAAGATGTATGACTGCTATATTCTCTGACTTTTGTGAAAAGATTGTTGAGGTTTTCATGGATGATTTTTCCATTTACGGAACTTCTTTTGATGATTGCTTAAGCAACCTTGATCGAGTTTTGCAGAGATGTGAATAAACTAATCTTGTCTTGAACTGGGAGAAGTGCCACTTTATGGTGAATGAAGGTATTGTCTTGGGGCATAAAATTTCTGAACGAGGTATTGAAGTAGATAAGGCTAAAGTTGATGCAATTGAGAAAATGCCATGTCCTAAAGATATTAGAGGTATAAGAAGTTTCCTTGGTCATGCTGGTTTCTATAGGAGGTTTATCAAAGACTTCTCTAAAATTTCTAGGCCTCTTACTAATCTCTTGCAAAAAGATGTTCCATTTGTTTTTGACAATGATTGTGTAGAAGCCTTTGAAACACTTAAGAAAGCCTTAACCTCTGCACCTATTGTTCAACCACCTGATTGGAACTTGCCTTTTGAAATTATGTGTGATGCTAGTGATTATGCTATTGGTGCTATTCTAGGACAAAGAGTTGATAAGAAATTAAATGTTATCCATTATGCTAGTAAAACTCTAGACAGTGCTCAACGAAATTATGCTACTACTGAGAAAGAATTTCTAGCAGTTGTGTTTGCATGTGATAAATTCAGATCTTACATTGTTGATTCCAAAGTTACTATTCACACTGATCATGCTGCTATTAAATATCTTATGGAAAAGAAAGATGCTAAACCTAGACTCATTAGGTGGGTTCTATTGCTACAGGAATTTGACTTGCATATTGTTGATAGAAAGGGAGCTGAGAATCCCGTAGCTAATAATTTGTCTAGAATGGAAAATGTTCTTGATGACCCACTCCCTATTAATGATGATTTCCCTGACGAACAATTAGCTGTGATAAATGCTTCTCATAATTCTCCTTGGTATGCAGACTATGCTAATTATATTGTTGCTAAATTTATACCACCTAATTTCACATACCAACAAAAGAAAAAGTTCTTCTTTGATTTAAGACATTACTTCTGGGATGACCCACATCTTTATAAAGAAGGAGTAGATGGTATTATTAGACGTTGTATACCTGAGCATGAACAGGAACAAATCCTACGGAAATGTCATTCCAAGGCTTACGGAGGACACCATGCGGGAGACAGAACTGCACATAAGGTACTACAATCTGGTTTTTATTGGCCTACTCTTTTCAAGGATGCTTGTAAGTTTGTCTTATCTTGTGATGAATGTCAAAGAATTGGTAATATTGGTAGACATCAGGAAATGCCTATGAATTATTCACTTGTTATCGAACCATTTGATGTTTGGGGATTTGATTATATGGGACCTTTTCCTTCCTCTGTTGATTACGTTACTAAGTGGGTAGAAGCTATTCCAACTAGTAGTGCTGATCACAACACTTCTATTAAAATGATTAAAGAAGTTATTTTCCCGAGGTTCAGAGTTCCTAGATATTTAATGACTGATGGTGGTTCACATTTTATTCATGGTGCATTCCGTAAACTGCTTGCTAAATATGATGTCAACCATAGAATTGCATCTCCCTATCACCCTCAATCTAGTGGTCAAGTTGAATTAAGCAATAGAGAAATAAAGTTAATTTTGCAAAAGATCGTCAATAGATCCAAAAAGAATTGGTCTAAGAAACTTGATGATGCATTATGGGCTTATACAACTGCTTATAAGAATCCTATGGGTATGTCTCCTTATAAAATGGTTTATGGAAAAGCATGTCATTTACCTCTTGAGTTAGAACATAAAGCATATTGGGCAATTAAAGAACTCAATTATGATTTTAAACTTGCCGGTGAAAAGAGGTTATTTGATATTAGCTCGCTAGATGAATGGAGAACCCAAGCTTATGAAAATGCCAAATTGTTTAAAGAAAAAGTTAAAAGATGGCATGATAGAAGAATTCAAAAACGGGAATTCAAAGTGGGTGAGTATGTCCTATTGTATAATTCTCGTTTTAGATTTTTTGCAGAAAAACTTCTCTCTAAATGGGAAGGGCCGTATATCATCGAAGAAGTTTATCGCTCCGGAGCCATCAAAATAAATAACTCCGAAGGCAATAATCCGAGAGTGGTGAATGGGCAAAGAATTAAGCATTATATTTCAGGTACACCTATTAATGTTGAAACTAACATTATTCAAACTATGACACCGGAGGAATACATAAGAGAGACCTTCCAGAACACTCCAGAACCCTGAAAAGGAAGAGGTACGTGATACAGTAAGTAAACCGACTCCAAAAATTCCATAAAAATACTTTCTGTCAGTTTTGGAATATTAGAAAAAATACAAAAATAAGAAATAGCCGAGGGGACCCATGAGGTGCACACGAGGCACCAGGGCGCGCCCACCCCCCGGGCGCGCCCTGGTGGCTCGTGGGCCCCTCGTGAGCCTTCCCGACTCCGTTTTCGTCTGGAATACTTGTTTTGCAAGATAAAAATTCTTTATATATACTCCCGGACATTTTGACCACCGTATCACAGATATATCCTCTGCTCTTGTTTCGTGCTATTTTTCTGACAGATCCGAAAGTATGTCGTCTCAAGACTCAGATGGAGAGAGCTTCGTATCACACTATGTTACAAATCCAAGGATCTATGGGGATATAGATCCCTATGGATGGTCCACAGAGGAAGAGAGAGATGTCAACTTGAAGGGAACGAAAGATGCAAGCTCGGATGAGGACGATGCCCCTCTACCTCAACTGGGAGATATGCATGTGGAGTTTAAGAAGTCGAGCCTCCCAAACACAGTAAACAAATCTAAGATCCAATTTATCCCTTTCCATCTTCTATAGGAAAACAAGAACGTATTGTGTGAGAAGATAGTGGAGCTTGAGCAAGAAATTAGCAAGTTGAAGGAAGAAAACTGTGCTCTCAAGCGGAATCTGAAGAACAAGCCCACCACTTCATCACCACCACCATCACCGAAGAAGGAGACTTGAGTACACGGGTATGGGCACTCCCCTTGGCTTGTGCCAAGCTTGGGGGAGGTGCCCTGGTATCGTATCACCATCACTTTTATTGTCTTTACCTATTTTTAGTTCGATCCTTAATTATTTCGTGATTTAGTTGAATAAAAGTTTAGTATGATCTATTTTTGAGTGCTAGTTTCGTGATCTATCTATCTATGTAATCGAGTTGAGAGTTATATAATAAAGAGTAGTTTGAGTTTTTGCTTCTTTACTTTTATGTCTCAATCCTAGTAATGAAAATAAAGTAAAAAGGATCATATGCTAATCTTATGGAAAGTAATGACATCACATAAAGAAAAGTATAAGTGGTAAAATTTATTGAAAGTTAACAAACATAGCATCGGTCAATGATGCAATTCATGAAAAATTAATAAGGGAAGAGAAGATTCACATGCAAATACACTATCTTGGACATCTTTTATGATTGTGAGCCCTCGTTGAGTATTTTATGTCAAATTGTTGACGTTGGACAAGGAAGACAACGTAATGAATTGTGTTTGCTTATATTCAGATAGAAGTTATATTGTCATAGATCCTCCAACATGTGGTGCTTGCCCAATATCTTTGCTAGCCAAAAATCCGCACCAAGTAGAGATACTACTTGTGCATCCAAAAACCTTGAACCCAGTTTCATTCCATGAGAGTTCACTATAGCTACCTATGGATTGAATAAGATCCTTCAAGTAAGTTGTCATTGGTGCATAAAGCAATAAAAATTGCTCCTAAATATGTATGATCTTTTATTGTAAGGGAAAATAAGTTTTGTACGATCTTGTGATCGTAAAGAAATAAAAGCGACGGACTGCATAATAAAGGTTGCTATCACAAGGGGCAATATAAAGTGGCGTTCCTTTGCATTAAGAGCTTGTGCATCCAAAAACAAAAAGCGCATGACAACCTCTGCTTCCCTCTACGAAGGGCCTATCCTTTACCTTTATGTAATTACTTTTTATGCAAGAGTCAATAGTGTTCTCCTCTATTCCTTTTTATTTTTCTCTTTTGCAAGCATCATGTGGTGGGGAAAGATCTAGGCATATATATCCAGTTGGATATGAGTGATCATGAGTTATTATTGTTGACATCACCCTTGAGGTGAATAAGTTGGGAGGTGAAATTATAAGCCCCTATCTTTCTATGTGTCTGGCTGAAACTTTTTGCTCCATATATATGTTGTGAGTGTTAGCAATCATAGAAGACTAAATGATGGTTGAGTATGTGGACTTGCTAAAAAGCTCCTACATGAGACCCTTCCTGAAAATATGATGAATTGCAATTGCATTGTTGACTGAGAACATAGTTTGTTAGTTTTCAAGAAAGTTTATGGCTTATACTTCATTGTTGTGATGAATTGTTACTTGCTCATGAGAAGTTCTATGATAATGAATATTGATGTTATAATAATGATCATGATGCTACTATGTCCGCATTTTGTTTTTATCGACACCTCTCTCTTTAAACATGTGGACATGATTATCGATATCGGCTTTCGCTTGAGGACAAGCGAGGTCTAAGCTTGGGGGAGTTGATACGTCCATTTTGCATCATGTTTTCCTACTATTATTTATATTGTTTTTAATCAATATAACACTTTGTGGAGCAATTCTAATGCCTTTTCTCTCTTAATATGCAAGATTTACATAAAGAGGGAGATTGCCAGCAGCTGGAATTCTGGACCTGAAAAAGCTATGTTAGAGATACCTATTCTGCACATCTCCAAAGGAGCTGAAATTTCACGGAGTTTTATTTTGGAATAAATAAAAAATATTGGAGAAAAGAGGTACTAGAGGGGGCCACCCAGGTGCCCACGAGGGGCTTGTGGGGCCCCTGGCCCCTGGCCAGCCTCCGGTGCCCATCTTCTGGTATATAAGCCCATTTTCCCTAGAAAAATAGAGAGAAGACTTTCGGGATGGAGTGCCACCGTCTCGAGGTGGAACTTGGGCAGGAGCACTTTTGCTCTCCGGCGGAGCGATTCCGCCGGGGATACTTCCCTCCGTGAGGGGGAAATCTAAGCCATCGACATCACCAACGATCCTCTCATCATGGGAGGACCAATATTCATCAACATCTTCACCAGCACCATCTCATCTCAAACCCTAGTTCATCTCTTGTATTCAATCTTTGTCTCAAAACCTCAGATTGGTACCTGTGGGTTGCTAGTAGTGTTGATTACATCTTGTAGTTGATGCTAGTTGGTTTATTTGGTGGAAGATTATATGTTCAGATCTATTATGCTATTCAATACCCCTCTGATCATGGACATGAATATGATGTGTGAGTAGTTACTTTTGTTCTTGAGGACATGGGAGAAGTCTTGTCATAAGTAATCATGTGAATTTGGTATTCGTTCGATATTTTGATGATATGTATGTTGTTGATTCTCTTAGTGGTGTCATGTGAACGTCGACTACATGGCACTTCACCATCTTTGGGCCTAAGGAAATGCATTGTGGAGTAGTAATTAGATGATGGGTTGCTAGAGTGACAGAAGCTTAAACCCTAGTTTATGCGCTATTCCGTAAGGGGCTGATTTGGATCCATATGTTTAATGCTATGGTTAGATTTATCTTAATTCTCCTTTCGTAGTTGCAGATGCTTGCGAGAGGGGTTAATCATAAGTGGGAGGCTTGTTCAAGTAAGAACAGCACCCAAGCACCGGTCCACCCACATATCAAATTATCAAAGTAGCGAACGCGAATCAAACAAATATGATGAAAGTGACTAGATGAAATTCCCATGTGTCCTCGAGAATGCTTTGCTTATTATACGAGTTCGTTCCGGCTTGTCCTTTGCTACAGAAAGGATTGGGCCACCTTGCTGCACACTTTGTTACCTTTAGTACTTGTTACTTGTTATAAATTATCTTGCTATCAAACTACTCATTACCGATAATTTCAGTGCTTGCGGAAAATACCTTGCTGAAAACCGCTTGTCATTTCCTTCTGCTCCTCATTGGGTTTGACACTCTTACTTATCGAAAGGACTATGATTGATCCCCTATACTTGTGGGTCATCACCGGCTCCCAATCAACTGTATAATTGGGCACTTTGCAAGGGCCTTTGAAGTCCGAATGCATGCGTGCATCTCACAAAGCCGAAACTAGACATGGAGTTCTGATTGTCCGTCCCGTTATACCAGCTGGACGTACTGCTAGCTAGGTCAAGGCGGGTGGGAGTTGCGCTTCCGGCTGAGCATATGCTACTCCCGTGTTTCCGGCCCCTGTCCCACGTAGAGCACAAGCAGCATCAACAATCGCCCGTGCGTTTGAGATGACTGTCTGTGGTTGATCAAGAAGCGGCTGCTGCACCCTCCGGCGCTGTGCACTACTGGAAACTGCTGGCAACTCTGCGTGTCTGCTCCTGCTACGACTCTAATGAGGAGTAGAATGAAGCCGGTGGTGACTATGAGAGTAGTTTGCCTGCTGCGCGACTGCTGTCTTCAGCATTGCAATAGCGTTTCTAGCCTCGATCTCTGCTGGGCTGTTCCCATCAATTGGAATTGCAGCTAAATTGGGAGTCACTGCCAGGACATTATCGTCTGGATTGGAATAATGTCAAGCCGATGTCTGGAAACGACGGGGCGAGTATTGGACTGGTGACTGCTGCTACTGTTGCTGAGTCGGCGTCCGCTGTTGCTGTTGAGCCGGCGATTGCTGCTGATGAGCCAGCTGCTGGATCTGAGCCGTGATGGGAGGTGGTCAACTGGGGTATGACAGGGATTACACCCGGGGATGTAGTGCCAGCCCCCGGGTTTGCCGGAGCGAGCAAATCACACGGCGAGTTAAACAGCTGGGTTGGCTCAATACTCGCTGGGAGCCGACTCTAATGTCTCCTCCGGTGTACTGCCTCTGACTCGTTTTGACGAAAACTAAGATGGAGTGCTTCCGCCTCCAGATGCCTAGTTTCACTAAGGATATGGGCCTGTGTCTCTGCCACACATGTGTTTCCTGCATTGATATCCTCCTGAATCTTGGCCAGCTACTCGCGACACTTTGTAATCTCTGCGTTGCATGCTTCCACATTTTCAGCAGTTACTGGCTCTGATAAGAGAGTCCCAAGAGTGGTCATCACTTCAGAGAGCGCCCTGCGCTCCCGACTTATGAGAGTCGGCCGCCTCTGAGCCGGCCGCCGTGAGGTTCTGTCCTGATGCGGCATCAGCTAGGTCATGAGGCTGATTCTGGTTCCCAGCAATATAGACCGCAGCAAAACGAGTTGGCTCGTAAGACTCGGGAAAAACCTCATCATCAGAGTAGCCCCCCAACTTCTCATCGAAAAGTGGAAGGATGGACTCGGTATCTCCAACCGATGACTCGCCATCAGAATAGACGAGCGTGTTCCCACCAGATATGGAATTGTTCGCCAGGTCCACTCCCTGCGTGAAACCAACGAAAGCATGGGTCCGGCTGGCTCTAGCCAGGCCTGGTTGAACACGGTGCGCGGTTTTGAAATACCCGGCGGCGGCGTCTGAATCTGGTCCTGACTCGCCGATGGTGCCGATGAAGACGTGGATCTTGCTGAAGGGGACTCGGTATCCTGACTCGATCGAGTCGGCCTCGGGGCCCCATCCTGCGTCATTGATGTAGAGCTTTCCGCGCCGGGTCTTCGACATCCGGCCGATCGCGTACCTCTCAGTCCCTGGGAGAGCTCCCGCAAAGAACTCAACTCCATCATGCGCTGGCCCCACGGTGGGCGCCAACTGTCATGGTTTTGTCACGGCAGATGTCCTCGTGAAAGGACTTAGTGGTGAGGCCATCACAACTACGTGGAAGCTTGAACGGGGTTGATCGGAAACGAGAGACACAATTTTACCCAGGTTCGGCCCCTCACGATGGAGGTAAAAGCCTACTCCTGCTTGATTGATATTGCTATGGATCTCGATTACAAGGGTGCAGATTCACTAACCTAGCTTTTGAGAGAATGCAACTTAGTCTTTCGGTCCCAGGAACTCCCCTTTATATAATAGGTTGTGTCCCTAGGTTTACAGAAGATTCCGGGTCATACTATTAACCCGTATCCTACTCTAACTCTCATCCATCTTGTTCTCCAAGTTAAGAAACTTCATCCTTTTGGGTCTTCTCCTTGAGCCGGCCCACAAGGTCCCTGAGAGCCGGCCGCATGCCGGGTCTCACTTTGGGCTTCCGGCCCATCTTTGATTTCTTTCATGTTGACCTATCAGTGAGATGACTCACCGAGCCTCAAGATTCAGGGCCAGGTCATGCTCACGCTGGGTCTCAACCACGCGGAACATCCCCAATAGTACTGATTTTCTAGAAAACAAAAAACAAGCAAAAAACAGCAACTGGCACCGGGCACTGGGTTAATAGGTTAGTTCCCAAAAATGATATAAAATAGCATATAAATGCATACAAAACATCCAAGATTGATAATATAATAGCATGGAATAATAATAAAATTATAGATACGTTGGAGACGTATCAGCATCCCCAAGCTTAATTCCTGCTCGTCCGCGAGTAGGTAAATAATAAAAATAGAATTTTTAATGTGAAATGCTACCTAACATGTTTATCATGTAATCTCTTTATGGTATAAATATTGAGAAACGATGAATTAACACAATCAGCATAATAGTATCCACGAATATAAGAAGCATAATCATTAAACTTTCAAAATATACGATCCTTAACGAATGTTATTCCCCACTCATTTTATCATGTTAGCATGGCATGACTCCGCCTTCATCGCATAAATTTAAATCATGAGCACCCCGGTGTCCGTACTTGTAACGCACTTCAGCATTTTCAAATTCATGCGATACATGAGCGTGAGCCATGGACATAGCACTATAGGTGGAATAGAATGCAGTGATAGGGATCAATAGGAGAAGTCAAAAAGGAAGAAAGTCTCGCATCAACTAGGTGGATCAACGGACTATGGAGATGTCCATCAATCGATATCAATGCGAGGAGTAGCGATTGCCATGAAACGGATGCACTAAGAGCTATAAGTGTATGAAAGCTCAACTGAACCTAATTGGGTGTGCATCCAACTTGCTTGCTCATGAAGACCTCAGGCATTTGAGGAAGCCCGTCATCAGAATATACAAGCCAAGTTCTATAACGAAAAATTCCCACTAGTAAATGAAAGTGACAAAATAGGAGACTCTCTATATGAAGAACATGGTGCTACTTTGGAGCACAAGTGTGGAAAAGGATAGTAACATTGCCCCTTCTCTCTTTTTCTCTCATTTTTTTTGTTGGGCTCTTTTTTTTGTGTCGACTCTCATCCCGACTTGTGTGAGAATCATAGTCTCCATCATCCTTTCCTCACTGGGACAATACTCTAATAAAGATGATCATCACACTTTTATTTACTTACAACTCGATGAAAACTATACAGAATGACTCTATATGAATGCCTCTAGCAGTGTACCAAGATGTGCAATGATCTAGCGTAACATGTATGAAAATGATGAACGGTGGCTGTGCCACAAGTACTATGTCAGCTATATGATCATGCAAAGCAATATGACAATGAACACAAGTCATATGACGGAACGGTGGAAGTTGCATGGCAATATATCTCGGAATGGCTATGGAAATGCCATAATAGGTAGGTATGGTGGCTGTTTTGAGGAAGATATAAGGAGGCTTATGTGTGATAGAGCGTATCATATCATGGGGTTTGGATGCACCGGCGAAGTTTGCACCAACTATCGAGGTGAGATCGGGCAATGCACGGTACCGAAGAGGGTAGCAAATTGCGGAAGGGTGAGAGTGCGTATAATCCATGGACTCACATTAGTCATAAAGAACTCACATACTTATTGTAAAGCCTATTAGCCCTCAAAGCAAAGTACTACTCGCATGCCCCTAGGGAGGAGGTTGGTAGGAGTTAACCATCGCGCACCCCCGATTATAACAACACTCAAGGATTTCATTTCAGACCTAAGAATGCTCAAACCTCCCCACCATGCCATGAACAACACTTAGATGAGAAGTTAATAACAAGCTTTAATACCGATATTTCTACTAACCAATAATCATGAACCAATATCCTTTCATATTACGACATCAATATCATTAAACCACACATTTCATATTTAGTGATCTACATGAAAGGTTTTATTATATTCCTCTTGAATACCTATCCTTTATGGACTAGTCTTATAACCTGTGCAAATTGCCATTACTATTTATTAGACTCTCAAAAAGATTTAGTGAAGCATGAGAGTGCAACTATTTCTTTAAAATATAACCACCGCCGTGCTCTAAAAGATATAAGTGAAGCACTAGAGCAACTGCCTAGCTCAAAAGATATAAGTGAAGCACTAGAGCAACTGCCTAGCTCAAAAGATATAAGTGAAGCACATAGAGTATTCTAACAAATCACGAACAAATGTGTCTCCCTCTCAAAAGGTGTGTCCAACAAAAGATGATTGTGGCAAACTAAAAAGCAAACAAAGTGAAAGAAAACTATGGCACAAGACGCTCCAAGTACAACTCATATCATGTGATGAATAAAAATATAGCTCCAAGTAAGTTACCGGTAGATTGTAGAAGAAAGAGGGGATGCCATCCGGGGCATCCCTGAGCTTAGACGCTTGGGTCTTCCTTGAATATTACCTTGGGGTGCCTTGGGCATCCCCAAGCTTAGGGTCTTGCCACTCCTTATTCCTTCATCCATCTTAATCTCACCCAAAACTTGAAAACTTCAGCACACAAAACTCAACAGAAACTTCATGAGATCCGTTAGTAAAATAAATCAATCATCCACTTTAGGTACTGTTATAAACTCATTCATAATTGTTCTTGCACTTATACCCCCCGATATAATCCATAGTTTCATTAAAACAAGCACACTATGCAATAAAAACAGAATCTGTCTAAAACAGAACAATACGTAATGACAGAATATTATCTATACTTCTGTATCTCTAAAAATTCTGAAAAATTAGGACAACGTAAAAAATTATGTATACCAATACTATGTAAAAGTTTCAGATGTTTCTGACATTCCAGTAAAGAATATAAATTCTAGAACTGGGCGTAAAACTTTCTGTTTTGAAACAGCATCAATTATACTATCATCCAAATCATCCCAAAGGCATTACTTGGCACAAATACTAATTAAAAGATAGAAACACAATCATAACAGTAGCTAAAATTGCGTGACACAAAAAATAGAAATTGCTATAAAGATAAATATTGGGTTGCCTCCTAACAAGCGCTATTGTTTTACGCCCCTAGCTAGGCGTAAGGCATTGTTTCAAGTATTATCATCCTTCCAATTAATTCCATAGGTGGCCCTCATAATGGATTCATATGGTGATTTAATTCTCTTCCTAGGGAAGTGTTCCATCCATTTCATTAATTTGAAATTGGAATCTTATATTCCCTTCTTTCATATCAATAATAGCACCAATGGTTCGTAGGAAAGGCCTACCAAGTATTATAGGACAAGATGGATTGCAATCAATATCAAGCATAATGAAATCAATGGGTACATAATTTATATTAGCAAGAATAAGCACATCATTTATTCTACCCAAAGGTTTCTTAATAGTTGAATCTGCTAAGTGCAAATTAAGGGAACATTCATCCATATCGGTGAGGCCTAGCACATCACATAAAGATTTGGGTATAGTGGAAACGCAAGCACCTAAATCACATAAAGCATTACATTCATAATCTTTAATTTTTACTTTAATAGTAGGTTCCCATTCATCATGCAATTTTCTAGGTATTGAAACCTCCAACTCTAGCTTTTCTTCATGAGCTTTTATCATAGCTTCTACAATATGTTTAGTAAGAACTTTATTTTGTTCATAAGCATTGGGTGAATTTATCATGGATTGCAACAAGGAAATACACTCAATCAAAGAACAATTGGGACGCCTTCTAGCTAAAGTTGACTCATCTCCAGTCCTGTTTTCATCAAATTTTATGTTACTAAATAAAGATTCAATAGGTGAGACACCAATCATTTTAATATCTTCATCATGATTACGACAAAAACCGGATGGAATAGCTTTTTCTAAGAATTCTCGCTTAGCTCTCAACCTAGCGGTTTTCTCTTTACTTTCATTAATGGAGACATAGATATATTTAATAGACTCATTAATATCATGCTTGGGTGGCAAAATTTTAATTTTAAGAGTTTCCACATCATGAGCAATTCTATCCATGTTTCTAGACATTTCATCAACTTTATTCAATTTTTCTTCTACCATAGCATTAAAAATCTTTTGAGAACAATTAATTCTTTAATATTGTTCTCAAGATAAGTAGGTATCCTATTATTATTGTTATATGAATTACCATAGGAATTATAATAATTATTAGAGGAATTTCCGGGAAACGGTGTAGGATTAAAATTTCCTCTATAAGCATTATTGTTGAAATTATTTCTAGAGACAAAATTCACATCAATAACATCATTATTTTGATCAATCAAAGTAGACAATGGCACATCATTAGGATGAACATGAGCATTTTTACTAGCAAGCATTTTCATAATAGCATCCATTTTATCACCCAAAGTAGAGACTTCTTCGACAGAGTTTACCTTCTTACCAGTTGGAGCTCATTTGTTATGCCATTGAGAATAATTTTTCATAATATTATCAAGGAGTTTTGTAGCTTCTCCCAATGTAATTTCCATAAAAGTACCACCTGTAGCAGAATATAGAAGATTTCTTGAAACAAAGTTTAGTCCAGCATAGAAATTTTGTATAATCATCCATAAGCTTAAACCATGACTGGGACAGTTTCTAATCATTAATTTCATTCTCTCCCATGCTTGTGCAACATGTTCTTGCTCAAGTTGTTTAAAATTCATTATTTGATTTCTAAGAGAATTAATCTTAGCGGTAGGAAAATACTTGGCAATAAAAGCATCCTTACACTTATCCCATGAATCAATACTATTGCGAGGCAAGGACGAAAACCAAGTTTTAGCACGATCTCTTAGCGAGAATGGAAATAATTTCAACTTAATAATATCATTATCCACATCTTTTTTCTTTTACATATCACATAATTCAACGAAAGTATTAAGATGGGAAGCAACATCCTCATTAGGAGTTCCAGAAAATTGTTCTTTCAGAACAAGATTTAGCAAAGCAGCATTAATTTCATATGACTCCACACTAGTGGTGGGAGGAGCAATAGGAGTACTAATAAAATTATTATTAGTATTTAAAAAGTCACACAACTTGGTGTTCTCTTGAGACATAGCGACAAAGCAAGCAAACGAGCAAACAAAAATATTTTTGTTTTTTTGTATTTTTTTATGAGAAGTAGGGGAGATGAAAACGAGAGGCAAATGCAAATAAAAACGCAAATAAAAAGTAGAGCAAGTAGATGATAGTTTGAGTGAAGGTACTTTATAGGTTTTGATGATGTCTCCCCGGCAACGGTGCTAGAAATTCTTCCTGCTACTTGTAAGCTACGTTGGGATTTTCCTCGAAGAGGAGAGGAGATGCAGTACAGTAGAGATAAGTATTTCCCTCAGTGAGAACCAAGGTTATCGAACCAGTAGGAGAATCACGCAAAGCCTCGTGAACAGCACCTGCACACACAAAAGCAAATACTTGCACCCAACGCGGGCAAGAGGGTCGTCACTCCCCTTGAACTCGTTACTTGCAAGGATTAAATCTTGTAGTGGTAGATAGATAAATTGCAAAACAAAATAAAGGAAATAAAATTGCAGCAAATATATTTTGGTTTTTTATATATGATTTAAGTAGACCCCGGGGCCATAGTTTTCACTAGAGGCTTCTCTCCCGAACACATAGCATACGGTGGGTAAACAAATTACTATTGGGCAATTGATATAAATGCGCATAGTTATGACGATATTCAAGGCAATGATCATGTATATAGGCATCACGTCCGAGACAAGTAGAACAAGTCCTGCCTGCATCTACTACTATGACTCCACCCGTCGACCGCTATCCAGCATGCATCTAGGGTATTAAGTTAATAAAAACAGAGTAACGCCTTAAGCAAGATGACATGATGTAGACAAAGTAAACTCAACTAATATGAATAAACCCCATCGTTTTACCCTTAATGGCAACAATACAAATACGTGTCTTGTCCCTTTCTGTCACTGGGATATAGAACACTGCAAGATTGAACCCATCACAAAGCACCTCTCCCACTGAAGATAAATCAATCTAGTTGGCCAAAGCAAATGGATAGATCGGAGAGAAATACAAAGCTATAACAATCATGCATAATAAAGTTTAGAAAATACTCACTTACTTCTCATGAATATTCAGATCATAAATCCACAATTCATCGGATCCCAACAAGCACACCGCAAAACAAGATTACATCGAATAGAACTCCAAGAACACCAAGGAGAACATTGTATTGAAGATCAAAGAGAGAGAATAAGCCATCTAGCTACTAGCTATGGACCCGTAGGTCTGTGGTGAACTACTTACGCATCATCGGAAGGCAGCAAGGATGATGTAGAAGCCCTCCATGATCGATTCCCCCTCCGGCAGAGTACCGGAAAAGGCCTCCAGATGGGATCACGGAAGAACAAAATATTGCGGCCGCGGAAAAGTTATTTTGGGCGGCTCTCCATTGATTTCCCAATATTTGAAAATTTATAGAAGTGGAATTAGGTCAGACGTAGCCACGTGGGGCCCACAAGGTAACAGGGCACGCCTACCCCCCTGGGCGCCCTATTGCCTTGCCATCTCCTTGTTTGCCGTCTGGTCTCCTCCCGAAGTTTCTAGGGTCTCTTATGTCCAGAAAAAAAATCGTCAAAAAGTTTCATAGCGTTTCGACTCCGTTCGGTACTGATTTTCTAGAAAACCAAAAACAAGCAGAAAACAACAACTGGCATTGGGCATTGGGTTAATAGGTTAGTTCCCAAAAATCATATAAAATAGCATATAAATGTATATAAAACATCCAAGATTGATAATATAATAGCATGGAACAATAAAAAATTATTGATATGTTGGAGACGTATCAGTTGTCAATCCCCTTGTACTCGTTAATTGCAAGGATCAAATCTGATAGTGGTAGATAGATAAATTGCAAAGTAAATAAATTGCAACAATGTATTTTTAGTTTTTGTAATATGATTAAAATAGACCTGGGGGACATAGTTTTCACTAGAGGCATCTCTCTCAAGAAAATAGCATACGGTAGCTAGACAAATTACTGTTGGGAAATTGATAGAAAAGCACATAGTTATGATGTTATTCATGGCATGATCATGTATATAGGCATTACGTCTGTGACAATTAGACCGACTCCTGCCTGCATCTACTACTATTACCTCACCAATCGACCAACTCCTGCCTGCATCTATGGTATTAAGTTCATGACGAACAGAGTAACGCTTTAAGCAAGATGACATAATGTAGATAGAATAAAACCAATCAATATGATTAAACCCCGTCTTTTTACCCTTAATAGCAATAATACAAATACGTGCCTCTCTACCCCTTCTGTCACTAGGTGAGGACACCGCAAGATTGAACCTACTACTATGCACCACTTCCACCGAAGATTAATGAATCAACTTGGCCAAAAAAAACCATAGATCGAAAAGCATTACATAGCTATAACAATCATACATAATAAAGTTCAGAATATAACTCAATTACATTCAATGAATAATATGATCATAAACCCACAATTCATCGAATCCCAACAAACACACCGCAAAAGAAGATTACATTGGATAAATCTTCGAGGCAAACATTGCATTGAAGATCAAAGAGAGAGAGAGAGAGAGAGAGAGAGAGAGAGAGAGAGAGAAAGCCATCTAGCTAATCATTATGGACCCATAGGTCTGTGGTGGACTACTCACACATCATCGGAGGTGCAGCAAGGTTGATGTGGAAGACCTCCGTGATCGATTCCCCCTCCGGCAGAATACTGGAAAAGGCCTCCAGATGGGATCGCGCAAGAACAGAGGCTTGCGGCGGAGGAAAAATTGTTTCGGGTGGCTCTCTGTTGTTTTTGGGATTTTAGGGAATTTGTAGAAGTGGAATTAGGTCAGGGGGGTTTACGAGGGGCCCACAAGCTCAGGGGGAGCGCCCCCCCATGGGCGCGTCGTGTGAGCTTGTGGCTCTCTTGTACGTCTTCTGGCCTCCTCCCGAAGCTTCTTGGGTGTCTTCTGGTCCAGAAAAAATCACCTAAAATTTTATCACGTTTGGACTTCGTTTGATATAGTTTTTCCCTGAAACAATAAAATAGGCAAAAACAGGAACTGGCACTGGGCACTGGGTTAATAGGTTAGTTCCCGAAAATGATATAAAATTGCATATAAAGTATGTAGGATTGATATAATAATAGCATGAAACAATAAAAAATTATAGATACGTCGGAGACGTATCGGCATCCCCAAGCTTAATTCCTGCTCGTCCTCGAGTAGGTAAATGATAAAACAAAGATAATTTTTGATGTTGAATGCTACCTAGCATGTTTATCATGTAATCTTCTTACGGTATTAATATTGAAAAACGATGAAGTAATTGATATCAACATAACAATACCCATGAATACAAGAACATAATCATTACTTTTTCAAAATATACGATGCTCAACGAATGTTATCCCTACTCATTGAATTATGTAAGCATGGAATGACTCTGCCTTCACCGCATAAATATAAATCATGAGCACCTCAGTGTCAAACCAGGCAATTGGATCATAATTTTTCACGCGCTTCAGGATTTTCAACTCCAGTCAATATATGAGCGTGAACCATGGACTTAGCACTACGGGTGGAATAGAATGCGGTGGTAGAGATTCATAAGGGAAGTCAAAATGGAAGAAATTCTCGCATCAACTCGGCGGATCAATAGGCAATGGAGAGGCCTATCAATCGATATGAATACGAGGAGTAGGGATTGCCATGGAACGGATGCAATAGAGCTGTACATGTATGAAAGCTCAATGCTGAAACTTAGTGGGTGTGCATCCAACTTGCTTGCTCATGAAGACCTCGGGCATTTGAGGAAGCCCGTCATCGGAATATACAAGCCAAGTTCTATAATAAAAAATTCCCACTAGTATATGAAAGTGACAACTCAGGAGACTCTCTATATGAAGAACATGGTGCTACTTTGAAGCACAAGTGTGGTAAAAGGATAGTAGCATTGCCCCTTCTCTCTTTTTCTCTCATTGTTTTTTATTGGGCTCTTTGACCTCTTTTTTCTTCTTCTTTTTCTTTTTCCTTTTAAGAACAATATCATGAACCTCATGCCCACATTTTGGAGGGCTCATCAGCCTCCATCATTCTTTACCTCACTGGGACAATGCTCTAATAATGATGATCATCACACTTTTATTTACTTACAACTCGATAAACTGAAACAATATGACTCTACGTGAATGCCTCTGGCAGTTTACCAGGATGTGCAATGATCTAGCGTAACATGTATTACAATGATGAATGGTGGCTTCGCCAGAAATATCATGTTAGCTCTATATGATGATGCAAAGCAATATGATGATGAACACACATGTCATAAGACGGAACAGTGGAAGTTGCATGGCAATATATCTCAGAATGGCTATGGAAATGCCATGATAGGTAGGTATGGTGGCTGTTTTGAGGAAGATATAAGGAGGCTTATGTGTGATAGAGCGTATCATATCACGGGGTTTGGATGCACCAGTGAAGTTTGCACCAACTCTCGAGGTGAGAAAGGGCAATGCACGATACCGAAGGGCTAGCAATATGTGGATAGGTGGGAGTGCTGTATTAGCCCATGAACTCACATTAGTCATAAAGATCATATACTTATTGTGAAAGTTTTATTAGCCCTCAAAGCAAAGTACAACTCGCATGCCCCTAGGGAGGAGGTTGGAAGGAGTTAACCATCGCGTGCCCCCGATTCAAACAACATTTCCCTCAGTGAGAACCAAGGTTATCGAACCAATAGGAGAACTAAGAAAATCCTTGCCAAACATCACCTGCACACAAATAGACAAATACTTGCACCCAACGCGGGCAAGAGGGTTGTCAATCCCCTTGTACTCGTTATTTGCAAGGATCAAAACTGGTAGTGGTAGAAGTATAAATTGCAAAGTAAATAAATTACAGCAAAGAAAATTAGGGTTTTCTAATATAATAAAAGGTAGACCCGAGGGCCATAGTTTTCGCTAGAGGCTTCTCTCTCGGAAAATAGCATATGGTGGGTAAACAAATTACTGTTGGGAAATTGATAGAAAAGTGCATAGTTATGATGTTATTCATGGCAATGATCATGTATATAGGCATCACGTCCGTGACAAGTAGGTCGACTCCTGCCTGTATCTACTACTATTACTCCACCAATCGACCGATATCCAACATGCATCTATGATATTAAGTTCATAACAAACAGAGTAACGCTTAAGCAAGATGACATGATGTAGACAGAATAAACACAAGCAATATGAATAAACCCTGTTGTTTTATCCTTAATGGCAACAAAACAAATACGTGCCTCGCTACCCCTACTGTCACTGGGTGAGGACACCGCAAGATTGAACCAATCACAAAGCACCTCTCCCACTGAAGATAAATCAGTCTAGTTGGCCAAACCAAACGGATAGATCAGAGAGAAATACAAATCTATAACAATCATGCATAATAAAGTACAGCAAAGACTCAATTACTTTGAATGAATAATCTGATCATAAACCCACAATTCATCGGATCCCAACAAACACACCGCAAAAGAAGATTACATCGGATAGAACTCCATGGAGATCATGGAGAACTTTGTATTGAAGATCAAAGAGAGAGGAGAAGCCATCTAGGTACTAGCTATGGACCTGTAGGTCTGTGGTAAACTACTCACACATCATCGGAAGGGCAGCTAGGTTGATGTAGAAGCCCTCCGTGATCGATTCCCCCTCCGGCAGATCGCCGGAAAAGGCCTCCAGATAGGATCGCGGACGCACAGAAGCTTGCGGTGGCAGAAAAGTTATTTCGGGTGGTTCTCTGTTGGTTTTGGAATATTTGGGAATTTATAAAAGTGGAATTAGGTCAAACGGAGTTGTGTGGGACCCACGAGCTCGGGTGGCGCCCCCCAGGGGCGCGTGATACGTCTCCAACGTATCTATAATTTTTATTGTTCCATGCTATTATAGTATCAATCTTGGATGTTTTATATGCAATTATATGTCATTTTATATCATTTTTGGGAACTAACCTATTAACCTACTGCCCAGTGCCAGTTGCTGTTTTCTGCTTGTTTTTGGTTTTTCAGAAAATCAGTACCAAACAAAGTCCAAACGCTATGAAACGTTTTGACAATTTTTTTCTGGAAAAAAGAGATCTTAGAAGCTTCGGGGAAGGACCAGAAGACCTACGAGGAGACGACAAGGCAACAGGGCGCGCCCAGGGGAGTGGCTACGCCCTGTTACCTTGTGGGCCCCACGTGGCTCCTTTTTACCTAATTCCACTTCTATAAATTCTCAAATATTGGGAAACCAATAGAGAACCACCTTGAATAACTTTTTCGCTGCCGCAAGCTTCTGTTCTTCCGTGATCCCATCAGGAGGCCTTTTCCGGCACCCTGCCGGAGGGGGAATCGATCACGAAGGGCTTCTACATCAACCTTACCGCCCTTCCGATGATGGGTGAGTAGTTCACCACAGACCTACGGGTCCATAGCTAGTAGCTAGATGGCTTCTTCTCTCTCTTTGATCTTCAATACAACGTTCTCCTTGATCTTCTTGGAGTTCTATTTGATGTAATCTTCTTTTGCGATGTGTTTGTTGGGATCCGATGAATTCTGGGTTTATGATCTGAATATTCATGAGAGGTAATTTAGTCTTTTCTGAACTTTATTATGCATGATTTTTTATAGATTGGTATTTCTCTCCGATCTATCTGTTTGGTTTGGCCAACTAGATTGATTTATCTTCAGCGGGAGAGGTGCTTTGTAATGGGTTCAATCTTGCGGTGCTCTATATCCCACTGATAGAAAGGGACAAGACACGTATTTGTATTGTTGCCATTAAGGGTAAAACGATGGGGTTTATTCATATAGATTGGGTTAACTTTGTCTACATCATGTCATCTTGCTTAAGGCATCACTCCGTTTTCATTAACTTAATACCCTAGATGCATGCTGGATAGCGGTCGATGTGTGGAGTAATAGTAGTAGATGCAGGCAGGAGTCGATCTACTTGTCTCGGATGTGATGCTTATATACATGATCATTGCCTTGAATATCGTCATAACTATGCGCTTTTCTATCAATTGCCCAACAGTAATTTGTCTACCCACTGTATGCTATGTGTTCGAGAGAGAAGCCTCTAGAGAAAACTATGCCCCCCGGGTCTACTTTAAACATAAAAAGAAAACCTAAATATATTTGCTGCAATTTTATTTCTTTTATTTTGTTTTGCAATTTATCTATCTACCACTACAAGATTTAATCCTTGCAAGTAACGAGTACAAGGGGATTGACGACCCTCTTGCCCGCGTTGGGTGCAAGTATTTGCTTTTGTGTGTGCAGGTGCTGTTCACGAGGCTTTGTGTGATTCTCCTACTGGTTCGATAACCTTGGTTCTCACTGAGGGAATACTTATCTCTACTGTACTGCATCTCCTCTCCTCTTCGGGGAAAATCCCAACGCTGCTCACAAGTAGCAGCGCGCCACGTGAGCTCGTGGCTCTCCCGTACATCTTCTGTCCTCCTCCCAAATCTTCTAGGGTCTCTTCTTTTCCAGAAAAAATCATTTTAAAGGTTTTATTCCATTTGGACTTCGTTTGGTATTGATTTCCTGAAAAACCAAAATAGGCAAAAAACAGCAACTGGCACTAGGCACTGGGTTAATAAGTTAGTTCCCAAAAATGATATAAAATTGCATATAAAGCATATAAAGTATGCAAGATTGATAATATAATAGTATGAAACAATAAAAAATTATATATACGTTGGAGACGATCAGCATCCCCAAATTTAATTCCTGCTCGTCCTCGAGTAGGTAAATGATAAAAACAGAATTTTTGATGTTGAATGCTACCTAGCATGTTTATCATGTAATCTCTCTTATGGTATAAATATTGAGAAACGATGAAGTAATTGATATCAACATAATAATATCCATGAATACAAGAACATAATCATTAAACTTTCAAAATATACAATGCTGAAAGAATGTTATCCCTACTCATTGAATTATGAGCATGGCATGACTCCACCTTCACCGCATAAATATAAATCATGAGCACCCCAGTGTCAAACCAGGCAATTGTATCATACTTTTAATGCGCTTCAACATTTTCAACTCCACTCAATACATGAGCGTGAGACATGGACATTAGCACTATAGGTGGAATAGAATGTTGTGGTAGAGGTATATTGGAGAAGTCAAAAAGGAAGAAAGGCTCGCATCAACTCGGCGGATCAATAGGCAATGGAGAGGCCCATCAATTGATATCAATACGAGGAGTAGGGATTGCCATGCAAGGGATGCACTAAGAGCTATAAGTGTATGAAAGCTCAATGGAAACTAAGTGGGTGTGCATCCAACTTGCTTGCTCATGAAGACCTCTAGCGTTTGAGGAAGCCCATCATCGGAATATACAAGCCAAGTTCAATAACGCAAAATTCCCACTAGTATATGAAAGTGATATCTCAGGAGACTCTCTATATGAAGAACATGGTGCTACTCTGCAGCACAAGTGTGGTAAGAGGATAGTAGCATTGTCCCTTCTCTCTTTTTCTCTCATTTTCATTTTTTTGTTGGGCTCATTTGGCCTCTCTTTTTTAATTTTTCATCCGGATTCTCATCCCTACTTGTGGGGGCATCATTGTCTCCATCATCCTTTCCTCACTGGGACAATGCTCTAATAATGATGATCATCACACTTTTGTTTACTTACAAGTCGATAGCTGATCAACGATGACTCTATATGAATGCCTCTGGCAGTGTACTAGGATGTGCAAAGATCTAGCTTGACATGTATAATAATGATGAATGGTTGCTTTGCCACAAATACCATGTCAGCTCTATATGATCATGCAAAGCAATGTGATGATGAACACACATGTCATAAGACGGAACGGTGGAAGTTTCATGGCAATATATCTCGGAATGACTATGGAAATGCCATCATAGGTAGGTATGATTGCTGTTTTGAGGAAGATATAAGGATGCTTATATGTGATATAGCGTATCATATCACAGGGTTTGGATCCACCGGCGAAGTTTGCACCGACTCTCGAGGTGAGAAAGGGCAATTCACGGTACCGAAGAAGCTAGCAAATTGCGGAAAGGTAGGAGTGTGTAATTGTCCATGAACTCACATTAGTCATAAAGAACTCATATACTTATTGTGAAAGTTTTATTACCCCTCAAAGCAAAGTACTACTCGCATGCCCCTAGGGAGGAGGTTGGTAGGAGTTAGCCATCGCGCACCCCCGATTATGAGAGCACTCAAGGATTTCAATCAGACATAAAAATGCTCAAACATCCCCGTTATGCCATAACAGACACTTAAATGAGTAGTGCATAACAAGCTTTAATATGGACATTCTTACTAACCAATCATCATGAAATAATACCCTTTCATATTACTACATCAATATAATTAAAACATTCGTTTCATATGTAGTGATCTACATGAAAGTTTTTATTATACCACTCTTGAATACCTATCCTTTTTGGTCTAATCTCATAACCCGTGCACATTACCACTTCCTATTTAAGACTCTCAAAAAGATTTCAGTGAATCATGAGAGTGCAATCATTTCTACAAAATATAACCACCGCCGTGCTCTAACAAGTATAAGTGAAGCACAAGAGCAACTGCCTAGCTCAAAAGATATAAGTGAAGCATATATAGTATTCTAACGAATCACGATAAATGTGTGTCCCTCTCAAAAAGGTGTGTCCAGCAAACAATGGTTTTGGCAAACTAAAAGCAAAACAAAACTATAGCACAAGACGCTCCAACTAAAACTCATATCATGTGATGAATACAACCATAGCTCCAAGTAAGTTACCGATATATTGTAGACGAAAGAGGGGATGCCATCCGGGGCATCCCCAAGCTTAGACGCTTGGGTCTTTCTTGAATATTACCTTGGGGTGCCTTGGGCATCCCCAAGCTGAGGGTCTTGCCACTGCTTATTCCTTCATCCATCGTGATCTCACCCAAAACTTGAAAACTTCAGCACACAAAACTCAACAGAAACTTTGTGAGACCCGTTAGTATAATAAATCTATAATCCACTTAAGGTACTGTTATAAACTCATTCATAATTGTTCTTGCATAATACCTACTATATTCTAACTTCTCCATGACATATAGCCCCCGATATAATCCATAGTTTCATTAAAACAAGCACACTATGCAATAAAAACAGAATCTGTCTAAAACAGAACAGTACGCAAAGACAGAATATTTGTCCATTCTTCTGTAACTCCAAAATTTCTGAAAAATTAGGAAGACGTGAAACATTTGTATCTCAATACTGTATAAAATTTCAGATTTTTCTGACATTCCAGTAATAAACCAAAAATCAACTACTGGGCACAAAACTTTCTGTTTTCAAACAGCATCAATTATACTATCATTCAAATCATCCCAAAGGCATTACTTGGCACAAACACTAATTAAAAGATAAAAACACAATCATTACTGTAGCTACAATTGTGGGACTCAAGAAAATAAAAATTGCAATAAAGATAAATATTGGGTTGCCTCCCAACAAGCGCTATTGTTTTATGCCCCTAGCTAGGCATAATGCATTCTTTCAAGTATTGTCATCCTTCAAATTAATTCCATAGGTAGCTCTCATAATGGATTCAGATGGTGGTTTAATCCTCTTCCTTGGGAAGTGTTCCATCCCTTTATTTAGTGGAAATTAGAACCTTATATTTCCTTCTTTCATGTCAATAATAGCACCGATGGTTCGTAGGAAAGGCCTACCAAGTATTATTGGACAAGATGGATTGCATTTAATATCAAGCACAATAAAATCCACGGGCACATAATTTATATTTGCCATTATAGGAACATCATTAATTCTACCCAATGGTTTCTTAATAATTGAATCTTCTAGATGCAAGTCAAGGGAACATTCATCCATATCGGTGAGACCTAGTACGTCACATAAAGATTTTGGTATGGTGGAGATGCTAGCACCTAGATCACACAAGGCATTACATTCATAATATTTAATATTTACTTTGATAGTAGGTTACCATTCATCATGCAATATTTTTGGTATGGATACTTCCAATTCTAGCTTTTCTTCATGAGCTTTAATCATTGCTTCTACAATATGTTTAGTAAAAGCTTTATTTTGTTCATAGGCATTAGGTGAGTTTATCATGGATTGCAACAAGGAAATACATTCAATCATAGAGCAATTATCATAATTAAAGTCCTTGTAATCCAAAGTAGTGAGACATTACTATTTAAAGTCTTGACCTCTTCAAACCCACTTTTATTGTTTTTATCATTAAGATTATTACCCTCCGAACAATTGGGACGCCTTCTAACTAAAGTTGACTCATCTCTAGTACCTTTTTCATCAACTTTTATATTACTAAACAAAGATTCAATAGGTTTCACACTAATCATTTTAATATCCTTGTCATGATTATGATAAAAATCGGGTGGAGTCGCTTTTTCTCGGAATTCACGCTTAGCTCTAATCCTTGCGATTCTTCCTTTACTTTCATTCATGGTGACTTGTATAGACTTTAAAGTTATAGTAGCATCTATGTGGCACAATTTTAATTTTAAGAGTTTCCACATCATGAGAAATTCTATCCATGTTTCTAGCCATATCATCAACTTTATGTAGTTTTTTTCTACCATGGCATTGCAAATCTTTTGAGAACTAATAAATTCTTTAATGCTGTTCTCAAGTTCAGTAGGTATCCTATTATTATTATTATTATTATTATTATTATCATTATTAATATTATTATATGAATTAAAATAGGAATTACCATAATTATTAGAGGAATTACCGGGATACAGTCTAGGATTGAAATTCCCTCTATAAACATTGTTGTTGAAATTATTTCTAGCGAAAAAATTCACATCAATAGCATCATTAGTTTGCTCAATCAAGTTAGAATTGGTACATCATTAGGATCAACATGAGCATTCTTACCAGTAAGCATATTCATAAGAGCATCCATTTTATCACTCAAAGTAGAAACTTCTTCAATAGAGTTTACCTTCTTACCAGCTGGAGCTCTTTCGATGTGCCATTGAGAATAATTTGTCATCATATTATCAAGAAGCTTTGTTGCCTCTCCTAATGTAATTCCCACAAAGGTGCCACCTGCAGCAGAGTCTAGAAGATTTCTTGACACAAAGTTTCTACATTAGGAGAGGCAACAAAGCTTACTAGTAAGAAGGTAACAAAGCCCCGCATAATTTTTTTGTATTATCATCCATTAAGCTTAATCCATGAGTGGGACAATTTTTAATCATCAATTTCATTATCTCCCAAGATTGTGCAACATGTTCTTGCTCAAGTTGCTTAAAGTTCATTATTTGATTTCTAAGAGAAATAATCTTAGCGGGAGAAAAATACATGGCAATAAAAGCATCCTTACATTTATCCCATGAATCAATACTATTGCGAGGTAAGGATGAAAACCAAGTTTTAGCATGATCTCTTATTGAGAAAGGAAATAATTTCTACTTAATAATATCATTATCCACATCTTTTTTTTGCATATCACATAACTCAATGAAGGTATTAAGATGGGATGCGGCATCTTCATTAGGGTTTCCAGCAAATTGATCTTTCATAATAAGATTTAGCAATGCAACATTAATATCATATGACTCCGCACTAGTGGCGGGAGGAGCAATTGGAGTACTAATAAAATCATTTTTATTAGTATTTGAGTAGTCACACAACTTAGTGTTTTCTTGAGACATAGTGACAATTCAAGCAAGCAAGCAAACAAGCAAAGTAAAATATTTTTGTATTTTTGTTTTTTTAACGAGACTAAATGAAAGAAAATAAAAAGGTAAAATAAAAAAATGATAAGTTGTGTGAAGGGACCTATAGGAATTTGATGATGTCTCCCCGGCAACGGCGTCAGAAATTCTTCCTGCTACTTGTGACTTGCGTTGGGTTTTTTCCCAAAGAGGAAGGCTGAAGCAATATAGTCGCGGATAGTATTTCCCTTAGTGAAAACCAAGGTTATTGAACCAATAGGAGAACCAAGCAAATCCTAGTCAAACAGCACCTGCACAGAAACAGACAAATACTTGCACCCAACGCGGGCAAGAGGGTTGTCAATCCCCTTGTACTCGTTATTTGCAAGGATCAAAACTGGCAGTGCACTAGTACAGTGACCTGCTATACAAACGGTTTTTACTCCCTTTCCACGACAGAGTTTTAAACCGCCACCTTGCCTATGTGTGCGATAGGGGGGTCCTTCCCACACAACCTAGAAACCATCGGCGATAGGGCCTCCGGTCACACACGCGGGGCCAAAAGAGCTCCTGTGCGATCGGGCGAGCCATCGCACACAATTATACTGGCCCAATCATTTCCATTCGTATGTACATCCCACACAGTGAATCCAAGAAAAATGTTTCCGTTCGTATATACATCCCACACAGTGAATCCCAGACAAACGTTTCCGTTCGTATATACATCACACACAGTGAATCCTAGACAAACGTTTCCGTTCGTGCGTACATCACACACAATTTTCCGCATCACATCGTCTGTGATAGCGTTGCCATTGCAGACGATAGTAATAATTTTATCGTTTGTGTTATTGAACGCATCACGCACGGTGCCTAGAAGAAATTGTGTGGCATAGGTTGTCCATCACACACACTTTTTATGTGGAAAACATTTGTGCAAGGTGGCCTAACGCAAACAGTTGTCCAGAGGAAGTCGTGTGTGATTATTCATTGATCCAACACGTTTACTCCCTAGAAACTGTGTGGGTTGTCTGAGATCATCGCCCATGGTGTTGTCTCAATAACTGTCTACACTAGAAAAACCCAATAAGCAGGCTAATTGGCCTATTATTATTAATCCATTTAGTAATCAAATTGACATTCCATATTAAACACACAATATATTTCATTTTCGTATTACGGAACCAGGATTTCATAATTGAAATACATCAGAGTACAACATCATATAGATTCAGCACACTCACTTACACCATATAGGCATATAGCTAGCTACCCCATTACACAAGAGAACCAAGTTTCACATGCAACATCTAAAACCTTTGGAAATTAGCATCATAGACGGTAGATAGACAGATGAGTCTCATCTGGAAAACTGCTGAAGAGGAAGGTGAATATTGAGCCTTCAATGATGTTGAAGGTTCTTGCAACTTTAGACCAATGCCTGTGGATGATTGACCGCCCATCCTTCGTCCTCTAGAGGAAGACTTCAATATTGTACCGTGGGTGTTGTATGAACACCTTCCTCGCCTCTTGACCATACATGTGCTTTGAGAGGTAATCATCTGTGAACTGCTTTGGAAAGGCCTGAACACAAAGATATGCATAAATATCTTCTCAATATTTTGAAATGGCACAAAGGAATAAAAAACAAGTTGCAAGAGTTTTTTTTAAAAGAGAGCTCTCTCTCCGATTTCATTTAACTGAAATCACAAAGTCTTTTTACAAGCACCCAGTAACACACTGCAACTAGATAGCTAGCGCTGCAACATGAAAAGGAGCTATCCCTCCCTCCCACACCACAACTCACGCAAAACACAAGGTATAAGAGTTAGTACCATCCTGTAGTTCACTGATTCTTCTTCATTGTGCAGACAAAGATCTTGTTGTTTTTTGTCGCTAGTTTCTTTATCCTAACAATCTTTCTGAGTTTCTTGACTTGAATGATATTCATGGACATCTCATTTCCCCATATGCAAAATGGGTCGAACAGTGCGTCAAAACCTCTGACAGCAGGACCTACATGTGCAAGACCAAATTGTTAAAAACCTAAATACTAGAATGGTTCCAGCGATTGGACAATAATGTGCTATTAGACAAAGGACCATGCATGTGCAAACCTCGATGGTAAACCTCAGTGCCTCCCATTGTTTCCCTGCAACACATATAAGGTAGTTATTGGTCAGGTTAAGTGAGGGTTGTCATACTATCTATAAAATAAGTTGATGAAAAATAAACAAATTGCAGATTCATCAGATTAATTCGAGCCACATGGAAAATCCATTTATCCAAACCAAGCATGCTTAAGAACGATGAAATATAGCAATTGTATATGTTTCTCATGTATTTAGTACAGCCAAATTCAATTTATTTCTCACATGCATAACAATAAAAAATTGTACCCACAAACATCGCATTGCAGAATTGAACCAAACAGTTAACTAAGCACCACAACAAATGAACCAAATAGTTAACTGAGCACCACATTTCACAATAGAACATACTAGAACATTAGACAGTTAACCAAACCTAGTATGCTTAACAACTTGGAAATATAGCAATTGTATTTGTTTCTCATGTATTTTGTACAGCCAAATTCGATTTGATTCTCACATGCAAGAGAATACAAAATTGCTCCCACAAGAATTGAGCATCACATTGCAGAATTGAACCAAACAGTTAACTGAAGATGACAACAAATTAACCAAACAGTTAACTGAGCACCACATTGCACAATATATAGAACATATATACTAGAGGATCAGATTGCATAGTAACAGTATATAGGACAATTCACTAGAATTTGTAAAGGAAAGGCAGGAGCAAGACATGCAACATGTAAACCGAACATGCTTAACCGGCGTAGCTACCTAGCTGAACATAGGTCCTTATAGTGAGCTAAAAAGACAATCTACTCCTCATCATCGGAGATATCGATGATGATGGGCTCCTTAGACTTGGAATAGGGTGAGGCCTCCACATCATGGGTACTCTCCTCGTAGTGGTGAGTCACCTGAGCCGCTCCGGGCACCAACCTGCTCACTCTAGAGTTGAGATAAGCACGGGCACGCTGAGAAAACACCTCGTAGTCTTCGTCGAAGGCACTGACGGTGGCCTCGAGAAAACGCCACGAACTGTCGTTTGAAGCAGCCAACCGCGTGGCGGCGTCCGCGCGCGCTGTGTCGATGGTGGCCTCGACGGCGAGGTGCTCCTCCAAGATCTGGGGGTCGACACGCATGGAAGCCATCGCGACCTCATCCGCGCGTGTGGCCGCGATTTGCTTCTGCACTGCCAAATGCTCCTTGAGCTCCTGGCTATACTGCGTGCACCATGGCTTAGGGCGGCGCTTATCTGGAGGATGTGTCGGTGATTTGGGTGGAAGGTGTCATGCTGGCGGTCGGGGCATGTGGGATGTAGAAGGAGGTGGAGGATGGGGGTCGGGTGTGGATTACCTGACTAGATTGACATGGCTGAGTAGCAGGAAGGAGCATCGCCGGCGAGGCAGCGACACTGCAAGCAAGCAGTGAAGGTTTGAACTTGGAATGGAAGGTGGAAATAGGGGAAATGTGGCTTTTGGTAAGGAGGAGGGGGGCATGGGAGGTAGATATTTCCGCGGACGCCGAATTTTTTTGCTCCGTGCAGCAAAAAACTGGCGTGCAAAGTGTAATCAGACACGGTCCCTTATTCAGCACTGTGTATGATATCTGAACATCACAAATGATTCATATGGCTTACCCCATGTGTGATGAGTTTGAACGTGCAAATTTTGGTTCGAATTTCCCTGGTTACAGTGGTCGTCCACGTCATTGCATAATTTGGGTACACAAAAGAGCCTACAGCACACCCACACTTCTTAATCGAGCAAGTTCAGCAGTTAAACAGAGCTTAGGTGACCTAAACATTACTCTAACAAAAGACGGCGCTCTAAACAAAGACTACTACCTCGCTTGGCGCTCGTCGATCTCCGTCGCCTCCTCCATGTCCAGCTCGCGCCCAACGGTCTCTTGAGGAAGGGGCTCCATGGCATCCATCGCACCATACTCGACAAGCATCTCGCCATCCGCGTCCGCCATCTCTTTGGAAAAGGCAGCCACGAGCTGGGCATGAGTGGCCACGATCTGGGCTTGGATGGGCTCCATCACGGCAAGGTATGCCACGAACGAACGGACGGCTGCTCGAATGCTCTCGGCGATTGCCAACTCTTCGGCCGTGGGTTGCCGACCGTTGTTGGAGAAGCTTCATGTGATTTGTGCGGTGACCGCCAGGAGCTGGGCGTGTGCGGCCGTGACATGGGCGTGGGCGGCCTCCATCAGGGCTAAGGCGGCCACCGCGGAATGGACAGCTGCTGTCCCACTCTCGCCATTTGCTATCCCCGTCGCAGATGTTGCTGCCGCCATCTGAGCTGCAATAGCAGCCATTTTGGTTGCCGCAGCTGCCCTGTCGTCGATTGTGGCCGCGCTCACGCAGGTTGTGAGCACGCTCATGGCGGCTGCGGCCACGCTCTCCCCGGAGTGGGCCGCCGAAGTTGCCCTCACGACACGGGTCCACGTCCCCATCTTTGACCGGCGACGATTGAACAGTGAAATGATATTTAGGGAGCTAGTTTGCTTCACGCGCCGGCTATGGACTATAGCCGACGAACCTTCTTGTGTAAGCCATATATGATGGTGCTCGAAGATATTTTGTATTGCATCTCACACGGTTGGTGATAATAAACTGTGTGTGATGTACTTGATTTTTTGTCTTGATTTGAAATATGGAATGGGGTAACAACGGCAAAGGACGGTGTTTGAAATGTTAGAACATTTATCTACAGTGAACATACAACTATAGGACTGTCGTAATTTTTTTTGGAATTATTCGGGGTTCGCTTGAATATATTTTTATACATTAACTGAGTTTTCTAGGCATTTTATGTGCATAATTCAAATTTGAACTACAGGCACATGCTCCGGTGCACCAAAATGGGTTGACAAATCATATATGTATCCTTGGGTGCATGCTTAGGTCCCATGCAAGAAATGGGAATGAATTTGAAACACCTCGTCATCGTGGCTCCACCGCAAAGGTTGAGATACTTGGTTTTGAAATTCTAGTAAATCCAAAACTCGTTTGAAATTCATGAAACTTGGCATGCTATCATGGAATGGCACCATTATGCTGTGGTAATTTTTTTTCCCATTTGGGGCAGGTTTTGGTATAAGCTTCTCACAAACCAGAGCTTCCCACAAGAAGCCTCACGGTTCCGGTAGGGAACATGTCACCTTTGTGGACAAAACGACATTCGTTGCCTCTTCTTGCCTTCAATTTTTTTTCAAGAGGTAACATGGACCAATAGGAGTGTCGTGTTAAAATTTGGAATTATTCGGGGTTTGTTTGGACATTTTTATACATTAACTGAGTTTTCTAGGCATTATATGTGCATAATTCAAAATTGAACTACAGGCACATGCTCCGGTGCACCAAAATGGGTTGAAAAATCATATATGTGTCCTTGGGTGCATGCTTAGGTCTCATGCAAGAAATGGGGATGAATTTCAAATACCTCGACATCATGGCTCCACCGCAAACGTTGAGATACTTGGTTTTGAAATTCTAGCCAATCCAAAACTCGTCTGAAATTCATGAAACTTGGCATGCTATCATGGAATGGACCAACATGGTGTGGTAAATGTTTGCCCCATTTGGGGCAGGTTTTGGTATAAGCTTCTCACAAGCCATAGCTTCTCACAAGAAGCCTCATGGTTCCAGTAGGGAACATGTGTCACCTTTGTGGACGAAACGACAATCGTTGCCTCTTCCCGCCATGATTTTTTTCTAGATGGAACATCGACCAATAGGAGTGTCATGTTAAAATTTGGAATTATTCGGGGTTCGTTTGGACAATTTTATACATTAACTCAGTTTTCTAGGCATTTTATATGCATAATTCAAATTTGAACTACAAGCACATGCTCCAGTGCACCAAAATGGGTTGAAAAATCATATATGTGTCCTTGGGTGCATGCTTAGGTCCCATGCAAGAAATGGGAATGAATTTCAAAAACCTCGGCATCATGGCTCCACCGCAAATGTTGAGATACTTGGTTTTGAAATTCTAGTAAATCCAAAACTCATCTGAAATTCATGAAACTTGGCATGCTATCATGAAATGGCACCAACATGTGGTGGTAAAATTTTTGTCCCATTTGGGGCAGGTTTTGGTATAAGATTCTCACGAACCATAGCTTCTCACAAGAAGCCTCATGGTTCCGGTAGGGAACGTGTGTCACCTTTGTGGATGAAACGATAATCTTTGCCTCTTCCCACCTTGATTTTTTTCTAGATACAACATAGACCAATAGGAGTGTCGTGTTAAACTTTGGAATTATTCGGGGTTCGTTTGGACATTTTTATACATTAACTGAGTTTTCTAGGCATTTTATGTGCATAATTCAAATTTGAACTACATGTACATGCTCCGGTGCACCAAAATGGGTTAAAAAATCATATGTGTGTCCTTGGGTGCATGCTTAGGTCCCATGCAAGAAATAGGAATGAATTTCAAACACCTCGGCATCATGGCTCGGCCGCAAACGTTGAGATAATTGGTTTTGAAATTCTAGTAAATCCAAAACTCGTCTGAAATTCATGATACTTGGCATGCTATCATGAAATGGCACCAACATGCCATGGTAAAATTTTTGTCCCATTTGGGGCAGGTTTTGGTATAAGCTTCTCACAAACCAGAGCTTCTCACAAGAAGCCTCGTGGTTCCGGTAGGGAACGTGTCACCTTTGTGGACGAAACGACATTCGTTGCCTCCTCTTGCCTTGTTTTTTTTTCTAGAGGCAACATAGACCAATTGGAGTGTCGTGTTAAATTTTGGAATTATTCGGGGTTTGTTTGGACATTTTATACATTAACTAAGTTTTCTAGGCATTTTATGTGCATAATTCAAATTTGAACTACATGCACATGCCCCGGTGCACCAAAATGGGTTGAAAAATCATATATGTGTCCTTGGGTGCAGGTTTAGGTCCCATGCAAGAAATGGGAATGAATTTCAAACACCCAGGCTTCGTGGCTCGACCGCAAACAAAGAGAAACTTGGTTTTTAAATTCCTGTAAATCCAAAACTCGTCTAAAATTCATGAGACTTGGCATGGTGTCATGAAATGGCACCAACATGCTGTGGTAAAAAAATTGTCCAATATTACAGAGGGTGCACACACTAACAGCCACAGCCAACATAGCCATTTTGGAACAAATAGCTGTCACGTTATCATCACAAATGGTTGTACAATATTATTTAAATCATGGACGTTCTACTGACCATTTATGTGCCACCATGCGTCCCACTTTTTATTGGCAAGGAGGTGCCGTGCGGGCAGCTGTTTGAGTAGATGGGAGGCGTGCGAGCGAAGTCCGCGGCGCAGGCTGTCCGGGAGGCGTGCGACCAGTCCTGCGCTGCGCAGGCTGACCGGGAGGCGTGCGACCAGTCCTCCGCTACACAGGCTCACCAGGAGGCGTGCGAGCAGTACGCTGCGCATGCTCACCAGGAAGTGAGCCCTTTGACCTCCATTGCCGCCCGCCTTGCTCTCAACCTATCCATTAATGGCGCCCGAGCCGCTGTTTAATAGGCAGCCTTACTGGTCTCACTTCGCCTCCCTTCCCCTCTCGGCCGAATCCTATCTTCCAGAGCTCCACCTACGCCATGGCGCACAAGGATCATCTGCCACTAGTCTTCTGGTTTGGTGAAGTTGAATCTGAGCCAGAGGAGATAGAAAATATGGAGGAATGGGACCTCAGGGACATGGCCTTAAACGAGCTGGTCGCGGCGGATGCTGCCCCCACGCCCGCCCCAGCTCCCATCCTCATGCCCGTGCCAGTGACCATCCCCGTGGTATTGACGGGCTAGTCGCCGAGCACCATCGCAGCGCTAGAAGCCGCGGGCATCAGCGAGGTCCCCGCGGACCTGCACGAGCTTGTGTACGTGCCAACGCCAGCGCCCTCGCCTGTGCTCGTGCGCCCCAGCACCCACCGCGGTGGCGGTCCCCGTGCGCTTGCCTGCACCCGCTGCCCCCCACAGCATCATAGGACGCCGCCATCGACCGCTACCTCGCAGCGCCGCGAGTCGCTGTCCCCCACCCCCCGCCCGTCGATCATGTGACGAATGGCTCTTGGATTTGCAAGTCCAGAACATTCTGGGATGGCTTGAAGACTTGAACAACGGCATACCGGAGGACGACAATGCCGGCGCAGCACGCCGCCGACGCCGTTTCCACCGCCGCCGCCGCAATTAGTTTTTTTTGTTTAATATTGTATCTCGATCGTATGAATGTAAAATCACAGTGTCACTGAATGGTTTTGATCAACTTAGCATTTTTTCTCTGAATGTACAGACTTATCAAAGTAAAAAAAAACATCAATGTTTTTCTTTGAATAAAACACTCATCGCAAACGTTTTAGACTGAACACCCGTATGCAAAGCGATAGCTAGGTTCCTTCGCAGCTAAGCCAAGGGAAAATGTGGCGCGCAGGTTTTGTGCATCTCTTCATCGCAAACGTTTCAGAATGAACACTCGTATGCAAAGCGAGAGCTGGGTTCCTTCGCAGCTAAGCCAAGGGAAAATGTGGCGCACAGGTTTTGTGCATCTCTTCATCGCAAATGATTTTGCATGATGACCCATGTGCAACGACGTCAAACAATGTGGTAAGATTTGCATCTGTCATATTGGGTATATTTGCCATTTGTCAAATTGGAAAAATTGGCATTTGTCAATCTAGTAACATTGCCATTTGTCAACCTTGTAACACTGCCATTTGTGATCCTCAGAAAAAAACATTGCCATTTGTCAAATTTTGCAGCTAAAAATCACTAGTACTGTATAATTTTTGCAAATAAAATTCAGTAAGCATAGATTTCATTCATAGATTAAGCAGTCGTTCCTTATACAAACTGTTCAACTCGATAGGTGAACCAAACAAACTTTTACCTAATTGTTGCCAACCACGTACTGAAATAGCTAGTTCAACTATATAGTCAGATGAACTGAACAAAATAGCCCCTAAATACTACTACTACGGAGGAGCTTTGTACTACTTCCAGCAGCCTCTCTTCTGCCAAGCGCGCTCAGTAAGAGGCAGAGGAGGAGGAGCCTACCGACGAGCTGGAGAAGTGGAATCCGGCGCCTGCCATTGCTGCACCTTTAGCGACGCCAAGCTCAAACGCCCTCTGCCGCTCCAGACGATCCCTCTCAAAGCGGCGGGACTCCTCGTATATCTCCGCATTCCACGCCACTGTGGCGGCTTCTGCTGTGGCCACGCCGGCGGTAAGATGCTTTGCGTGCTCGACCAGGCGCTCCTCCTCCTCCCGCAGGAACTCGATGTAGTGCGCGGCAAGGTCACTGATGCTCATGTGAGACTCACATCCCGCCTTCGGGCCGCGGTGACGGAGCGGGTGATGACCCCGGCGGTCGACGGTGGGGTGGCTGCTACGGCGGCCGACGGTGGGGTGGCGGCCACCTCCCCCCTTCGGGGCGCGGTGGCAGAGCGGGTGATGGCCATGGCGGCCGATGGTAGGGTGGCGGCCACGACGGCCACCACCCGCCTTCGGGCCGTGGTGGCGGAGCACGCGATGGCCCTGGCGGCCGACGGTGGTGTGGCGACCACAATGGCCGATGGTGGGGTGGAGGCAACGGCAGCCGGCAATAGCTGCCGTCGGGCAGCGGCGGCGGAGCGTGTGGCGGGTGTTGTCCGCTCACCCAACAGGGACGCCATGGGCAGTACACGCCGCCGGGGACTGCGCCGCTGCCACGGTGTAGCCTCCCAGCTGGAGCTGTCCTCAGATGACGGCGGAGTGGCTGAGTGACGACGACGGACCGGTGCCATTGGCGATGGTGGGAGAAGCAGACGAGATAAGCTACGGGGAGGGACGGGAAAATGCGATGCCGACTTGCCGACCGTGACAGTTTATATAGCAGGCTGGTAAGCACTGGGGTTTTGAGGGATTTCGCCAAGTCGGGCAGGAAGCTTGCACGGTTGTGCGCGGGAACCTGCACGGTTACGCGGGAACGGGCTCACCGATGATTCATTGGTGCCTCTTCGAGCTAACGTTTGGCCAAAAGAACGGCTTTGCGGTGCTCAAGCTTGCGCTCGAAGCCTTCTGCGGTAGCACGGTCACAAGACGTGCGAGAGGAGGATGAATTGACATGTACACATATGGTTAATAAAAAAACATTTGCGATTTAATTACCTAGCACACGGCCGCTCTCTACGCAGCGTCGCGAACGATTGTTCGCCCACTATGTGATGTGGAACGCGACGTAGTTTCACATCACGCCGGCGGCTCGCAACTGCAGGCCGGCTTGTAGACGGCCATTCCCTGCGTGTTCAACTGCTATATGCGTGTGGTTGCTCGTGGTTGAGGCGTCCGCGGCGCGCTCTGCTCGCGTCTCGCCGCGCGCGCTCTGCTCACGTCCCGCCGCGTGCTCTGGCCGCATCCCTCCCCGTGCGCTGCCAGCGTTTCGGGCCGGCGCACGATCACATACGTTCGGGCTGCCATATGCTTGCGGTTGCGCCGGACGCGGCGCCACGACGCAGTTACGTGTGGCAAAAACTACACAACGGACGTGCCGAGAATCTCGGCCGCTCGGCCCTCATTTATTCCCGTGACCATTTACCTTCATCTCTCATGCCCCACGACACAATAAGCACACCCACGACGACACATACAGAGTGGATATCCAGCAGCTCCAATGGCGCTCCCATCGGCTGACGATGACGACAGGCGGCAGTTCACCATGCCTCACATAGTGGACACCCACGTGAGGGGGAAGGACCTCTTGGTGGTGTACACCAATGAGCCGGTCTCGGTGGAGAGCTCCATCCACACTATGGAGCAGTTGCTTGCTGAGGACAAGTACCAAGTGGTCGGCTTCGACCTCGAGTTCACCGAAGGTCATGCCGGGTATGATCAGAAGGTTGCCGTCACCTAGTTGTGCGTGCGCCTTCACGTCCTCGTTTACCACTACTCCCTGGCCACAAGGCTTTGTGAGCGTTTTGCCAGGTTTATCAACAGCCCTGACTACAGGTTCGCTACGGTGGACACCTTCAATGATCTAAATGTGCTCGAGACTATGGGCTTGGCCTGCCAGAAGCTTGTCGACATCCAAGGCCAGTACAGGGTCTGGGGCAGAAAGAAGGGGAAGGACTCCCTGGTTGACCTCGCCGTGGCCATCATCGACCCCTACTACAAAGACATGAAGGATGAGTGCAACAAGAACAAGGATGCCTGGACGAGGCCTGGGTGGGGAGACTGGATGAAGAACACGTCAAGTACGCGGCCAAGGATGCGTACACAAGCTACGAGATGTACAGGTGGATCGTTGACATGAGGAAGTGCCTTCGTCCTGCCCCAGGCGAGGGATCGAGCCACAGAGCAGTGGCAGCAACGTCACAAGAAGTAGATGATCAGATGATCATTTCTCCTAGTTTAGAATGCATGTAATTGTTTATTGAAGTGTGTGCGAATGTTTTGTATAGTGACCTATGTAATTGGATCTTTAATTTGGTTATATATGTTGTTCTTCTATAAACAAAGCAAATTACATCGCAGATAGACTAAACTAGGGAACCCGTCGGTGATGATTTCATCAATCGCTCACAATTGTATACCAGCAAGCGTTTGCCCACAACACACATGGCTTATTAGCAGGAATCGTCTGTGTTGTTATCAGTCTTCCCACACATTTATGATTACTGACCTGTTTGCTGCGTATCACACACATCTTGTTACGTTGAACCGTTTCTGTTGTTTTGGCTCATCGCAAACAATTCATCCGAGTGAACTGTATGTCATCTATCACACACACCTTGATCTGGCTGACCGTTTCTGTTGTGCTGGGTAATCACAAACAGTTCATCCGAGTGAACTGTATGCCGTATATTGCACACTCCTCGATCTGGCTAACCGTTTCTATTATTTTGGCTCATCGCTAACAGTTTGTATGGATCAACTATATGCCACGTATCGCACACGCGTCTCTAATCTGAATCGTGCTTGATGTCTCCGCCATCGCACACAGTTCGTCTTATTGGTGACGGTTTTATTACGATACCGTTTGCGATTCATGCATCGCACACAGTTTGGTAGGGGGGTCTCTGATTCATGTGTCGCGTTAGCGGTCGCCTGCAGTAGTGGTGGTAGAAGTATAAATTGCAAAGTAAATAAATGGCAGCAAAGAAAATTAGGGTTTTCTAATATAATAAAAGGTAGACCCGGGGGCCATAGTTTTCACTAGAGGCTTCTCTCTCGAAAAATAGCATACGGTGGGTAAACAAATTACTGTTGAGCAATTGATAGAAAAGCGCTGAGTTATGATGTTTTCTACTTGTGAGCTGCATTAGGATTTTCCCCGAAGAGGAGGGGAGATGCAGTATAGTAGAGATAAGTATTTCCCTCAGTGAGAACCAAGGTTTATCGGACCAATAGGAGAATCACACAAACCCTCATGAACAGCACCTGCACACACAAAAGCAAATACTTGCACCCAACACGGGCAAGAGGGTTGTCAATCCCCTTAAACTCGTTAATTGCAAGGATTAAATCTTGTAAAGGCCAAATTATAAATTGCAAAAGAAAAGAAAAGTAAATAAATTGCAGCAAAGGTTTTTAGGTTTTCTTTTTATATTTAAGATAGACCCGGGGGGCCATAGTTTTTGCTAGAGGCTTCTCTATCGAACACATAGCATACAGTGGGTAAACAAATTACTGTTGAGCAATTGATAGAAAAGCGCATAGTTATGACGTTATTCACGACAATGATCATGTATACAGGCATCACGGCCGAGACAAGTAGACCAACTCTTGCCTTCATCTACTACTATTACTCCACCAATCGACCGCTATCCATCATGCATCTATGGTATTAAGTTCATGACAAACAGAGTAACGCCTTAAGCAAGATGACATGATGTAGACAAAGTAAACTCAATCAATATGAATAAACCCCATCGTTTTATCCTTAATGGCAACAATACAAATACGTGTCTTGTCCCCTATTTTTTCACTGGGATATACAGCACCGCAAGATTGAACCCATTACAAAGCACCTCTCCCACTGAAGATAAATCAATCTAGTTGGCCAAACCAAATGGATAGATCAGAGAGAAATAGAAAGCTATAACAATCATGCATAATAAAGTTCAGAAAAGACTCAATTACTTCTCATGAATATTCAGATCATAAACCCACAATTCATTGGATCCCAACAAACACACTGCAAAAGAAGATTACATCGAATTGAACTCCAAGAAGATCGAGGCGAACATGGTATTGAGGATCAAAGAGAGAGAAGAAGCCATCTAGCTACTAGCTATGGACCCGTAGGTCTATGGTGAACTACTCACACATCATCCGAAGGGTAGCAAGGTTGATGTAGAAGCCCTCCGTGATTGATTCCCCCTCTGGCAGATTACCGGAAAAGGCCTCCAGATGGGATCACTGAAGAACCGAAGCTTGCGGCGGTGGAAAATTTATATCATCGTGCGTTCTATTGGTTTGGGAATATTTTGGGAATTTATAGGCCTGGAATTAGGTCAAACGGAGCTGTGTGGGGCCCACAAGCTCAGGGGGCGCGCCTACCCCCCTAGGGCGCGCCCCTCGAGCTTAGGCCCTCTTGTATCTCTTCTGGGCACCTCGCGAAGCTTCTAGGGTCCCTTTTGGTCCAGAAAAATTAATCTAAAGATTTTTTCCGTTTGGACTTTATTTGATATTGATTTTCTGAAAAGCCAAAAACAAGCAAAAAACAGGAACTGGCACTGGGCACTGAGTTAATAGGTTAATCCCAAAAAATGATATAAAATAGCATATAAAGCATCCAAGATTGATAATATAAAAGCATGAAACAATCAAAAATTATAGATACGTTGGAGACGTATCAGCATCCCCAAGCTTAATTCCTGCTCGTCCTCGAGTAGGTAAATGATAAAAATAGAATTTTTGATGTTGAATGCTACCTAACATGTGTATCATATAATCTCTTTATGGTATAAATATTGAGAAATGATGAAGTAAAAATATCAACATAATAATATCCATGAATATAAGAAGCATAATCATTAAACTTTCAAAATATACGATCCTCAATGAATGTTATCCCCACTCATTTTATCATGTTAGAATGGCATGACTCCGCCTTCACCGCATAAATATAAATCATGAGCACCCCGGTGTAAAACCAGGCAATTGGATCGTACCTCTAACGCACTTCAGCATTTTCAACTTCGCGCAATACATGAGCGTGAGCCATGGATATAGCACTATAGGTGGAATAGAATGCGGTGGTAGGGATCAATATGAGAAGTCAAAAAGGAAGAAAGTCTCGCATCAACTCGGCGGATCAACGGACTATGGAGATGTCCATCAATCGATATCAATACGAGGAGTAGGGATTGCCATGCAACGGATGCACTAAGAGCTATAAGTGTATGAAAGCTCAACTAAAACTAAGTGGGTGTGCATCCAACTTGCTTGCTCATGAAGACCTCGGGCATTTGAGGAAGCCCGTCGTCGGAATATACAAGCCAAGTTCTATAACGAAAAATTCCCACTAGTATATGAAAGTGACAAAATAGGAGACTCTCTATATGAAGAACATGGTGCTACTCTGAAGCACAAGTGTGGAAAATGATAGTAAATATGCCCCTTCTCTCTTTATCTCTCATTTTTTTGTTGGGCTCTTTTTGGCCTCTTTTTTATTTTTTATATTTTTTGTCCGGAATCTCATCCCGACTTGTGGGGGAATCATAATCTCCACCATCCTTTCCTCACTGGGACAATGCTCTAATAATGATGATCATGACACTTTTATTTACTTACAACTCGATATTACAACTCGATAAAAACTATACAAAATGACTCTATATGAATGCCTCTGGTAGTGTACCAGGATGGGCAATGAGCTAGCGTAACATGTATGAAAATGATGAATGGTGGCTGAGCCACAAATATCATGTCAGCTCTATATGATCATGCAAAGCAATATGACAATGAACACAAGTCATATGACGGAACCGTGGAAGTTGCATGGCAATATATCTCGGAATGGCTATGGACATACCATAATAGGTAGGTATGGTGGCTATTTTGAGGAAGATATAAGGAGGCTTATATGTGATAGAGTGTATCATATCATGTGGTTTGGATGCACCGGCGGAGTTCGCACCAACTCTCGAGGTGAGAAAGGGCAATGCACGGTACCGAAGAGGCTAGCAAATTGCGGAAGGGTGAGAGTGCGTATAATCCATGGACTCACATTAATCATAAAGAACTCACATACTTATTGCAAAGCCTATTTGCCCTCGAAGCAAAGTACTACTTGCATGCCCCTCGGGAGGAGGTTGGTAGGAGTTAACCATCGCGCACCCCCGATTATGACAATGACTCAAGGATCTCATTTCAGACATAAAAAGGCTGAAACCTCCCCACCATGCCATGACCAACACTTAGATGAGAAGTTAATAACAAACTTTATTGTTGATATTTCTACTGACCAATGATCATGAACCAATATCCTTTCATATTACGACATCAATATCATTAAACCATACATTTCGTATTTAGTGATCTACATGAAAGTTTTTATTATATCCCCCTTGAATAGCTATCCTTTCTAGACTAGTCTTATAACATGTGCAAATTGCCATTAATATTTATTAGACTCTCAAAAATATTTAAGTGAAGCACTAGAGCAACTGCCTAGCTCAAAAGATATAAGTGTAGCACATAGAGTATTCTAACAAATCGCGATAAATGTGTGTTCCCCTCAAATAGGTGTGTCCAGCAAACAATGATTGTGGCAAACTAAAAAGCAAACAAAGAAAAGAAAACTATGGCACAAGACGCTCCAAGTAAAACTCATAGCGTGTGATGAATAAAAAAATAGCTCCAAGTAAGTTACCGATAGATTGTTGACGAAAGAGGGGATACCATCCGGGGCTTCCCCAAGATTAGACGCTTGGGTCTTCTTTGAATATTACCTTGGGGTGCCTTGGGCATCCCCAAGCTTAGGGTCTTACTGCTCCTTATTCCTTCATCCATCGTAATCTCACCCAATACTTGAAAACTTCAGCACACAAAACTCAACAGAAACTTCGTGAGATCCGTTAGTATAATAAATCAATCATCCACTTTAGGTACTGTTATAAACTCATTCATAATTGTTCTTACATAATACCTACTTTATTTTAACTCTTCCATGACTTATACCCCCCTCCCCCGATATAATCCATAATTTCATTAAAAGAAGCACACTATGCAATAAAAACAGAATCTGTCTAAAACAGAACAGTACATAATGACAGAATATTATCTATACTTCTATAACTCCAAAAATTATGAAAATTTAGGACTACATAAAACTTTTGTATCCCAATACTGTGTAAAAATTTCCGGATTTTTTGACGTTCCAGCAATAAATTAAAATCAACTACTGGGCGCAAAACTTTTTGTTTTTTCAAACAGCATCAATTATACTATCATCCAAATCATCCCAAAGGCATTACTTGGCACAAACACTAATTAATAGATAAAAACACAATCATAACAGTAGCTATAATTGTGCAAACAAACAAAATAGAAAAAAAAAATTAAGATACATATTTGGTTGCCTCCCAACAAGCGCTATTGTTTTATGCCCCTAGCTAGGCATAATGCATTGTTTCAAGTATTATCATCCTTCAAATTAATTCCATAGGTGTCCCTCATAATGGATTCATATGGTGGTTTAATTATATTCCTAGGGAAGTGTTCCTTCCCTTTCTTTAATGGAAATTGGAATCTTATATTTCCTTCTTTCATATCAATAATAGCACCTATGGTTCGTAGGAAAGGCCTGCCAAGTATTATAGGACAAGATGGATTACATTCAATATCAAGCATAATGAAATCCATGGGCACATAATTTTTATTAGCAAGAATAAGCACATCATTTATTCTACCCAATGGTTTCTTAATAGTTTAAACCGCTAAATGCAAATGAAGGGAACATTCATTCATATCGGTGAGACCTAGTACGTCACATAAAGATTTTGGTATAGTAGAGATGCTAGCACCTAGATCACACAAATCATTACATTCATAATATTTAATTTTCACTCTAATTGTAGGTTCCCATTCATCATGCAATTTCCTAGGTATAGAAACCTCCAATTCAAGCTTTTCTTCATGGGCTATTATCATAGCTTCTACAATATGTTTAGTAAAAGCTTTATTTTGTTCATAAGCATTGGGTGAATTTATCATAGATTGCAACAAGGAAATACATTAAATCAAAGAACAATTATCATAATTAAAGTCCTTGTAATCCAAAGTAGTGGGCACATCACTATTTAAAGTTTTGACCTCTCCAAACCCACTTTTATCATTTTTATCATTAAGATCATCACCCTCCAGATAATTGGGACTCCTTCTAGATAAAGTTGACTCATCTCTAGTCCCTTTTTCATAATGTTTTATATTTCTAAACAAAGTTTCAATGGGTGTCACACCAATCATTTTAATATCTTCATCATGATTACGATAAAAACTAGGTGGAATAGCCTTTTCTAGGAATTCTCGCTTAGCTCTCAACCTAGCGGTTCTCTCTTTACTTTCATTAATGGAGACATGGATAGATTTAGAGGACTCATTAATATCATGCTTAGGTGGCAAAGTTTTAATTTTAAGAGTTTCCACATCATGAGCAATCCTATCCATGTTTCTAGCCACATCATCAATTTTATGTAGTTTTTCTTCTACCATAGTATTAAAAATCTTTTGAGAATTAATAAATTCTTTAATATTGTTCTCAAGATCAGCAGGTATCCTATCATTATTATTGTATGAATTATCATAGGAATTATCATAATTATTAGAGGAATTTCCGGGATACGGTCTAGGATTAAAATTCCCTCTATAAGCATTGTTGTTGCAATTATTTCTAGCAACAAAATTCACATCAATAGCATCATTATTTTGCTCAATCAAAGTAGATAGTGGCACATCATTAGGATCAACATGAGCACTTTTGCTAGTAAACATATTCATAAGAGCATCCATTTTATCACTCAAAGTAGTAATTTCTTTGACAGAGTTTACCTTCTTACCAGTTGGAGCTCGTTCGGTGTGCCATTGAGAATAATTTGTCATCATATTATCAATAAGTTTTGTAGCTTCTCCCAATGTTATTCCCATAAAGGTACCACCTGCAGCAGAGTCTAGAAGATTTCTACAAACAAAGTTTAGTCCCGCATAGAAATTTTGTATAATCATCCATAAGCTTAAACCATGAGTGGGACAATTTCTTATCATTAATTTCATTCTCTCCCAAGCTTGTGCAACATGTTCTTGCTCAAGTTGCTTAAAATTCATTATTTGATTTCTAAGAGAAATAATCTTAGCGGGAGGAAAATACTTGGCAATAAAAGCATCCTTACACTTATCCCAAGAATCAATACTATTGCGAGGCAAGGATGAAAACCAAGTTTTAGCACGATCTCTTACCGAGAACGGAAATAATTTCAACTTAATAATATCATTATCCACATCTTTTTTCTTTTGCATATCACATAATTCAACGAAAGTATTAAGATGGGAAGCAGCATCCTCATTAGGATTTCCAGAAAATTGTTCTTTCACAACAAGATTTAACAAAGCGACATTAATATCATAAGACTCCGCACTAGTGGCGGGAGGAGCAATTGGAGTACTAATAAAATCATTGTTATATGTATTTGAAAAGTCACACAACTTGGTGTGTTCTTGAGACATAGCGACAAAGCAAGCAAACTATCAAACAATGATATTTTTGTGTTTTTTGATATTTAGAGAAGTGGGGGAGATTAAAAAGAGAGGCAAATAAAAAGTAGAGCAAGTAGATGATAGTTTGAGTGAGTGTACTTGATAAGATTTCATGATGTCTCCCCGACAATGGCGCCAGAAATTCTTCCTGCTACTTGTGAGCTGTGTTGGGATTTTCCACCAAGAGGAGGGGAGATGCAGTACAGTAGAGATAAGTATTTCCCTCTGTGAGAACCAATGTTTATCAAACCAATAGGAGAATCACGCAAACCCTCGTGAATAGCACCTGCACACACAAAAGCAAATACTTGCACCCAACGCGGGCAAGAGGGTTGTCAATCCCCTTGAACTCGTTAATTGCAAGGATTAAATCTTGTAAAGGCAACATTATAAATAGCAAAAGAAAAGAAAAGTAAATAAATTGCACCAAAGGTTTTTAGGTTTTCTTTTTATATTTAAGATAGTCCCGGGGGCCATAGTTTTCACTAGAGGCTTCTCTCTCGAACACATAGCAAACGGTGGGTAAACAAATTACTGTTGGGCAAATGATAGAAAAGCGCATAGTTATGACGATATTCACGGCAATGATCATGTATATAGGCATCACGTCCGAGACAAGTAGACCGACTCCTGCCTGCATCTACTACTATTACTCCACCAATCGACCGCTATCCAGCATGCATCTATGGTATTAAGTTCATGACAAACAGAGTAATGCCTTAAGCAAGATGACATGATGTAGACTAAGTAAAGTCAAGCAATATGAATAAACCCCATCATTTTATCCTTAATGGCAACAATACAAATACGTCTATTGTCCCCTACTTTGTCACTGGGATATAGAGCACTGCAAGATTGAACCCATTACAAAGCACCTCTCCCACTGAAGATAAATCAATCTAGTTGGCCAAACCAAATGGATAGATTGGATAGAAATACAAAGCTATAACAATCATGCATAATAAAGTTCAGAAAAGACTCAATTACTTTTAATAAATAATCTGATCATAAACCCACAATTCATTGGATCCCAACAAACACACCACAAAAGAAGATTACATCAAATAGAACTCCAAAAAGATCAAGGAGAACATGGTATTGAGGATCAAAGAGAGAGAAGAAGCCATCTAGCTACTAGCTATGGACCCGTAGGTCTGTGGTGAACTACTCACACATAATCAGAAGGGCAGCAAGGTTGATGTAGAAGCCCTCCGTGATCGATTCCCCCTCCGGTAGATTATCGGAAAAGGCCTCCAGATGGGATCGCAGAAGAACAGAAGCTTGCGGCGGCGGAAAAGTTATCGTCTTGCAGTCTGTTAGTTTGGGAATATTTGGGAATTTATAGGCCTGGAATTAGGTCAAACGGAGCTGTGTGGGACCCACAAGTTCAGGGGGCGCCCCCTCGAACCTGTGGCCCTCTCGTATCTCTTCTGTCCACCTCCCGAAGCTTCTAGGGTCCCTTCTATTCCAGAAAAAATTAATCTAAAGAATTTTTTTCTGTTTCGACTTTATTTGATATTAATTTAAGTTGTGAAGCTCTTTTTTTCAAAATTGTGGTTTTGCAAGTCCATGATTTTTCCCAGTAACTAGTTCACATAGAAGGGCTCCATGCACAAGGAAATCATTTTTTGAGGCTTTTTTCATTTTCTTTGATTTTTTTCAAAATGAGGTCAAACTTGCAAGGTTGACCAATCCTACCAGATGGTTGGGAATTTCAACTTTTGTTGTGCGCAATGCCTATACCACCAATTCAAAAGGTAAAAATGATTTTTGCCAATTTTCAGGACATACATACATGACACTTGTAGTTCAAATTTGAGCTAGTTCTGATAAATCTCTAGAAATTCAGTAAATGGATGAAATATAGAAATAAAACTAGATAATTCATGAAACTTGGGCAGTGTGCATCCAATGTGGTCTACTTTGGATGAAAAATGGAAAGACCCAATTTTATAACTTATTTCAGGCACTTACTTCACAGAAAAGTCATTTCTGGCACTTGGAAAATGGAAAAAAAAAAGATTTTATTCCAATTTTTTTTATTTCTATGCAACTATTGTTCACAATGGTAACACCCATGGTTGTGCCAAATTTGAACATGTTATTATGAACTATGCCATGGATGTGGCCATGACTATGGGCAGATGCATTGAAATCCATACAAGTTCATAGTAGATAGGCCATTTTGTGAAGGTTTTTTTTCAAACTTGTGGTATTGCAAGTCCATGATTTTTCCCAGTAACTAGTTCACACAGAAGGGCTCCATGCACAAGGATTTCATTTTTTGAGGGTTTTTTCATTTTCTTTGATTTTTTTTCAAAATGAGGTCAAACTTCCAAGGTTGACCAATCCTACCAGATGGTTGGGAATTTCAACTTTTGTTGTGCCCAGTGCCTATACCACCAATTCAAAAGGTAAAAATGTTTTTTGCCAATTTTCAGGACATACATACATGACACTTGTAGTTCAAATTTGAGCTAGTTCTGATAAAGCTCTAGAAATTCAGTAAATGGATGAAATATGGAAATAAAACTAGATAATTCATGAAACTTGGGCAGTGTGCATTCAATGTGGTCTACTTTGTATGAAAAATGGAAAACCTAATTTTATTACTTATTTCAGGCACTTACTTCACAAAAAAAAGTCATTTCTGGCACTTGGAAAATGGAAAATAAGATTTTATTCCAAAAAAAATTATAATTGCTATGCAAACATTGTCCACAATGGTAACACCCATGGTTGTGCCAAATTTGGACATGTTATTACGAACTATGCCATGGATGTGGCCATGACCATGGGCAGATGCATTGAAATCCATAAAAGTTCATAGTAGATTGGCCATTTTGTGAAGCTTTTCTTCTTTCAAACTTGTGGTATTGCAAGTCCATGATTTTTCCCAGTAACTAGTTCACACAGAAGGGTTCCATGCATAAGGATTTCATTTTGTAGGCTTTTTTCTTTTTCATTGATTTTTTTTCAAAAATGAGGTCAAACTTGCAAGGTTGACAAATCCTACCAGATCGTTGGGAATTTCAACTTTTGTCGTACCCAATGCCTATACCACCAATTCAAAAGGTAAAAATGATTTTTGCCAATTTTTAGGACATACATACATGACACTTGTAGTTCAAATTTGAGCTAGTTCTGATAAATCTCTAGAAATTCAGTAAATGGATGAAATATAGAAATAAAACTAGATAATTCATGAAACTTGGGCAGTGTGCATCAAATGTGGTCTACTTTGGATAAAAATGGAAAGACCCAATTTTATAACTTATTTCAGGCACTTCACAAAAAATGTCATTTCTGGCACTTGGAGCTGGGTTATATATTGTTCGGTCAACAAGGGGTCTTTTGCAAAAGTTGCATCTCTCTGTCTGCTCCGCCACCGCCCGTAAGCCTGCTGCCTGCCATTAAGAGGGCAGAGCCATGCGGTGGTGCCCCATTGCCACCACCACCGCCCTTCCCGCCACCAGGCAGTCCCGCCAATTCTAGATGCCGCAAAAACAATCTACCGCCACCGACGCTCCACTCCCCGCACTCCCCTGATTAAATACCGGTGTCCGGCATCGTTCCACTGATGCTTCACTCCATTGCTCACACGCGCCGCGCAATCCTAATCTAGTACAACCACCATGGTGAGGCAGCTAAAGACCGCAAGGATCTCCACGGGTGGTCTTTGCCCCAGGGGCTCCAACCATGATGGCGCTTCGTTGGTCGGCTCGGCCTCCAACTCCTACTACTCCGAGCTCGAGCCCACACCGTCTGAGCTGCCTCGTAACCACAGGGATCTCGAGGAGGAGGACGCCGAGGAGGAGGTGGCCTTCGAGGCGATGCAGGAGCACCTCGACATCCATGGCATGGAAGATGCAGCCGAGGAAGACGCACCGGCTCCTGCGTATGAAGCTGCCATGCTCACTGCCCAGGCCGAGGAGGTCCTGCGCACGGTGCAACAGTAGCTCGATTAGGTGGTGCTAGCCGATCTCTGTCCATGGCACAGGCAGAGGCTGTCAGGCGCCATGCGGCTGAAGAAGAGGCCGCGGCTCGAGAGCAGAGGAGGGTGGTGACTCTGCGTGCAGCGGCCGCCGTCGAGGCGGTAGGTGAGGGACCAAACGTCATCGTCCTATCCTCCTCCGACAATGAATACCACAACAATGACGATGACTACACCATCATCCTTTCGGATGATCAAGACAAGTAGCCTTCCATTTGTTGTTGCTATCGCCGCCGGCCGGCCATCTAATGCCGCCCTTATTAAAATAGCGTATTAGTGTAATGTCACTATGTCAGTTCGCTCTGTTAAGCGTTGAACAAATCTAAGAACTTGGTTATTAAGTTTATCCGAATCTCTGAATCTCTCGATCTCTGAATCTCTAAATCTGCTGTGTTGTACTCCGCTGCGTTCTATCTTTCTAGTGTCACTGATTCATGGGCCCTTCTATAACATAAACACCGCTGCGTCCTATCTCTCCAGTGTCACTGGCTCATGGGCCCTTCTGTAAGGCAGAAAATATCAGGTCAAAAAGACTCGGCTATGACCATAAGCAAACCGACGCACATAGCTGAAATGGCTCGCACGTTGCATAATCTAGCGTTTGTCCCGAGTTCGACCCCCACGGGCGGCAATATATTCCACCTTTTTTTGCAAAGAAACCAGCCACTGACATGTGGGTCCTGCGGTGTCCCATGCTTCTGTGTATTTCACTATTTTTTTACTTATACATTAGATACCGATAGGTGGGTCCTGGGTGACCCACGCGTCACTGTATGCGCCAGATAACGGTCAACTGCATTGACCCGACAGAAATGCTCCCTTTTGGGCGTTTTTGAGTGTGGGGCGAGTGGTGGAGGGGAAATGTGAGGGACGTTAGTTGGGTGGGGCAAAACTGAGGAGTACAAAGCAACTGAGGGCACAGAAATAGAAATCCCTATAAAGTATCCAAGATTGATAATATAATAGCATGAAACAACAAAAAATATAGATACATTGGAGACGTATCAGCATCCCCAAGCTTAATTCCTGCTCGTCCTCGAGTAGGTAAATCATAAAAACAGAATTTTTGATGTTGAATGATACCCAACATGTCTATCATGTAATCTCTCTTATGGTATAAATATTGAGAAATGATGAAGTAAATAATATAAACATAGTAATATCCATGAATACAAGAACATAATCATTAAATTTTCAAAATATACGATGCTCAATGAATGTTATCCCTACTCATTGAATTATGTAAGCATGGCATGACTCCGCCTTCACCGCATAAATATAAATCATGAGTACTGCGGTGCCAAACCAGGCAATTGTATCATACTTTTTAATGCGCTTCAGCATTTTCAACTCCACTCAATACATGAGCATGAGACATGGACATTAGCACTATAGGTGGAATAGAATGCGGTGGTAAAGGTATATAAGAGAAGTCAAATAGGAAGAAGGGCTCGCATCAACTTGGTGGATCAATAGGTAATGGAGAAGCCCATTAATTGATATCAATGTGAGGAGTAGGGATTGCCATGCAATGGATGCACTAAGAGCTATAAGTGTATGAAAGCTCAATGGAAATTAAGTGGGTGTGCATCCAACTTGTTTGCTCATGAAGACCTCGGGCATTTGAGGAAGCCCATCATCGGAATATACAAGCCAAGTTCTATAATGTAAAATTCTCACTAGTATATGAAAGTGATATCTCAGGAGACTCTCTACATGAAGAACATGGTGCTACTTTGAAGCACAAGTATGGTAAGAGGATAGTAGCATTGTCCCTTCTCTCTTTTTCTCTCATTTTCTCTCTCTCTCTCTCTCTCTCTCTCTCTCTCTTTAAACAATCTCATGGACCTCATCCCCTCATTTTGGAGGACTCATCAGTCTCCATCATTCTTTTCCTCAATGGGACAATGCTCTAATAATGATAATCATCACACTTTTATTTACTTACAACTCAATAAACTGATCAATGATGACTCTATATGAATGCCTCTGGCAGTGTACCAGGATGTGCAATGATCTAGCGTAACATGTATAATAATGATGAATGGTGGCTTTTCCATAAATATCATGTCATCTCTATATGATCATGCAAAGCAATATGATGATGAACACACATGTCATAAGACCGAACGGTGGAAGTTGCATGGCAATATATCTCGGAATGGCTATGGAAATGCCATGATAGGTACCTATGGTGGTTGTTTTGAGGAAGATATAAGGAGGATTATGTGTGATAGAGCATATCATATCATGGGGTTTGGATGCACCGGTGAAGTTTGCACCGACTCTCGAGGTGAGAAAGGGCAATGCACGGTACCGAAGAGGCTAGCAAAGTGCGAAAAGGCAGGAGTGCGTAATTGTCCATGAACTCACATTAGTTATAAAGAACTCATATTGTGAAAGTTTTATTAGCCCTTGAAGCAATGTACTACTCGCATGCCCCTAGGGATAAGGTTGGTAGGAGTTAACCGTCGCGCACCCCCGATTATGACAGCACTCAAGGATTTCAATCAGACATAAAAATGCTCAAACATCCCCATCATGCCATAACGAACACTTAAATGAGTAGTGCATAGCAAGCTTTAATCTCAATATTTCTACTAACCAATGATCATTAACTAATACCCTTTCATATTACGACATCAATATAATTAAAACATATGTTTCATATTTAGTGATCTACACGAAAGTTTTTATTATACCACTCTTGAATACCTATCCTTTTTGGTCTAATCTCATAACTCGTGCACATTACCACTTGCTATTTAAGACTCTAAAAAAGATTTAAGTGAAGCATGAGAGTGCAATCATTTCTATAAAATATAACCACCGCCGTGCTCTAACAAGTATAAGTGAAGCACAAGAGCATCTGCCTAGCTGAAAAGATATAAGTGAAGCATATAGAGTATTCTAAAAAATCACGATAAATGTGTGTCCCTCTCAAAAGGTGTGTCCAGCAAACAATGATTGTGTCAAACTAAAAGTAAAACAAAACTATAGCACAAGACACTCCAAGTAAAACTCATATCATGTGATGAATAAAAATATAGCTCCAAGTAAGTTACCTATAGATTGTAGACGAAAGTGGGGATGCCATCCGGGGAATCCCCAAGCTTAGACGCTTGGGTATTCCTTGAATATTACCTTGGGGTGCCTTGGGCATCCCCAAGCTTAGGGTCTTGCCGCTCCTGATTCCTTCATCCATCATGATCTCATCCAAAACTTGAAAACTTCGGCACACAAAACTCAACAGAAACTTCATGCGATCCGTTAGTATAATAAATCAATCATCCACTTTAGGTACTATTATAAACTCATTCATAATTGTTCTTGCATAATACCTACTATATTCTAACTTCTCCATGACTTATACCCCCCGATATAACCCATAGTTTCATTAAAACAAGCACACTATGCAATAAAAACAGAATATGTCAAAAATAGAACAGTACGCAATGACAGAATATTTATCCATACTTCTGTACCTCTAAAAATTATGAAAAATTAGGAAAACGTAAACAATTTGTACCCTAATAATGTGTAAAAAATTCAGATTTTCTGACATTTCAGTAATAAATTAAAGATCAACTACTAGGCACAAAACTTTCTGTTTTCAAACAACATCAATTATACTATCATCAAATCATCCAAAAGGCATTATTTGGCACAAACACTAACTAAAAGATAAAAACACAATCATTATAGTAGCAAGAAATGTGTGACTCAAGAAAATAAAAATTGCAATAAAGATAAATACTGGGTTGCCTCCCAACAAGCGCTATTGTTTTATGCCCCTGGCTAGGCATAATGCATTCTTTCAAGTATTGTCATCCTTCGTTTCTAAATCCTTTTGAATCAAATCTTCAAAAACCTTTCTCATTAATTCCCTACTTTCAGACTCTACTTTTCTCGTAGGGGAACTAAATAATTGAAGGGACTTTGCTTGGTGATTTTAACATTCATCACTTCAAACATAGAATCATCACCATAGAGATCTTCATATAAATCATGGATTTCATCATCAATAGAATCTCTAGAAGTATTCTCAAACCATTCTTCACTAAATGCCTCATCAATTCCCTTAGTTATCCATTCAAATTTATCACAGGTATTGTGATACAAAGTTTTGATTAGTTCAGCATAAGGAACTTTCCTCCTAATATTTTCACCATAAGCAAAATAATCATTAGATTCCAACCTACGTATGGTGTCCTTATCATGGAGGATCTCCTCTATTGGAGGGTGTTCGAAATCAATTTTATAGAAGGCAAAGCTGTCCCTAGCTTCTCAGATTATATAGTCAAATTCATGCATAAGGATGATAGTGGCAATCTTTTTAGCCCTAGGATTATGGATGTTGGGGGTTCAAAGAATATCTTTTGTAAGGCAGGATGAATATGCAAGAATTTTCTTTCTAGTTCAACCACAAGCATAGAAATAGCATCCACATAGCAATTTTTTTATCAAGAATAGATCCTTTAATTATTGGTATGACTGCCGTGCAATTAAAGAATTCATGAATGACATTCTTTCCAATTATGTGAACCAAGCAAATAAAAAGTAGAACAAGTAATTGATAAATTGTGTGAAGGGACCTGTAGGAATTTGATGATGTCTCCCCGGCAACGGCGCCAGAAATTCTTTCTGCTATTTGTGAGCTGCATTGGGATTTTCCTCGAAGAGGAAGGGTGAAGCAATGTAGTAGCGGATAGTATTTACCTCAATGAGAACCAAGGTTATCAAACCAATAGGAGAACCAAGCAAATCCTAGTAAGCAGTACCTACACACAAGAGAGCAAATACATGCACCCAACGCGGGCAAGAGGGTTGTCAATCCCCTTGATCTCGTTACTTGCAATGATTCAATATGATAGTGATGGATAAATAAATTGAAAAGTAAATAAAAAGTAAATTAATTGCAGCAAGGTAAATTAGGGTTTTCTAATATAATTAAAGTAGACCCGGGGGCCATAGTTTTCACTAGAGGCTTCTCTCTCGAAACATAGCATACGGTGGGTAAACGAATTACTGTTGGGCAATTGATAGAAAAGCACATAGTTAAGATGTTATTCAGGGCAATGATCATGTATATAAGCATCACGTCCGTGACAAGTAGACCGACTCCTGCCTGCATCTACTACTATTACTCCACCAATCGACCGCTATCCAGCATGCATCTATGGTATTAAGTTCATGACAAACAGAGTAACGCTTTAAGCAAGATGACATGATGTAGATAGAATAAACTCAAGCAATATGAATAAACCCCATTGTTTTACCCTTAATGGCAACAATACAAATACGTGCCTTGCTACCCCTACTATCACTGGGTGAGGACATCGCAAAATTGAACCCATTACAAAGCACCTCTCCCGCTAAAGATAAATCAATCTAGTTGGCCAAACCAAATAGATAGATCGGAGAGAAATACAAAGCTATAACAATCATGCATAATAAAGTTCAGAAAAGACTCAATTACTTTCAATGAATAATCTGATCATAAACCCATAATTCATCGGATCCCAACAAACACACCGCAAAAAAAGATTACATCGGATAGAACTCCATGGAGATCATGGAGAACTTTGTATTGAAGATCAAAGAGAGAGAAGAAGCCATCTAGCTACTAGCTATGGACCCGTAGGTGTGTGGTAAACTACTCACACATCATCAGAAGGGTAGCAAGGTTGATGTAGAAGCCCTTCGTGATCGATTCCCCCTCCGGCAGATTGCCAGAAAAGGCCTCCAGATGGGATCGCAGAAGAACAGAAGCTTGCGGCGGCGGAAAAGTTATTTCGGGTGGCTCTCTATTTGTTTTGGAATATTTGGGAATTTATAGAAGTGGAATTAGGTCAAACGGAGTTGTGAGGGATCCACGAGCTCAGGTGGCGCCCCCCCAGGGGCGCACCAAGTGAGCTCGTGGCTCTCCCGTAGGGCTTCTGGCCTCCTCCCGAAGCTTCTACGGTCCCTTCTAGTCAAGAAAAAATCATCTTAATCTTTTTTTCGTTTGGTACTGATTTCCCAAAAAACCAAAAACAGGCAAACAAACAGCAACTGGCACTGGGCACTGAGTTAATAGGTTAGTTCCCAAAGATGATGTGAAATTGCATATAAAGTATATAAAGTATCCAAGATTGATAATATAATAGCATGAAACAATCAAAAATTATAGATACGTTGGAGACATATCAAGACTCTTTCCGGATTCATCCAAAATGTTGCTACTGAAAGAGCATGGTGCCCCCATGTTTGGTTTTGGTAATTGCTGACAATCCCTATGGACTAATGGTTGCTGTTGGGGATATTCCCCAGTGATGAAGACCCGTCAAGAAGATGACCCATCCATTGACCTGTGAGGCTCAGTGGGATATCTTGTTGCTGGGCTTAGAAGATTCCTAGTGGGCCGGCTTGACCAAGGCCCGTCGGGAAGAGGTGGCTCGATGTGCGGGCCGGCTCGTGAAGAAAGATGATAAGGAAGATTACCTTGAAGGACAAGTTAGTCATAGGATCTGGGTTAAGATTCCAAACCCGAACTCTCATGTAACCTAGGGCTCGACCTGTTATATAAGGGGGAGCACCTAAGGCAGAAAGACTAAGTTGCAATCTCTCGAGAGCTAGGTTAGCGATTCCGCATCCCTATAGTCGAGATCCAAAGCAATATAATCAAGCAGGATGTAGGCTTTTACCTCCACTGTGAGGGGCCGAACCTGGGTAACCCCGTGTCTTCTCGTTCCCGATCAACCCCGTCAAGATTCCACCTTCGTGCGATGGCCTCATCTCTAAGTCCTTTGACAAGGGCATCTGCCATGCTAAAACCACGATAGTTGGCGCCCACCATGGGGCCTACGCACGGCGGAGTTGAGTTCTTGGCGGGAGCGCTCCCAGGGTTCGGGAAGTATGCGGTCAGCCAGATGACGAAGAGCCGCCACGGAAAGCTCTACATCGATGATTCATACTGGGGCCCCGAGGCCGACTCGATCGAGTACGGATACCCGGTCCCCTTCGGCAAGATCCATACCTTGATCGGTGTTGTCGGTGAGCCGGTCACCGGGTTGGCGCCTGTCACCGGCACCAAATCAGCCCGCCGCGCCCGGTCTCCTTAGGCGAAACCCAGCCCGCTGCAAGCCGGCCGGAAGCATGTCTTCGTAGGGTTCACCCAAGGGGTGGCCTTGTCGGAGAACTCCCTGTCCCAAGACGATACGCTTGTTCAATCTCACGGTGACTCCTCGATGGGGGAAACCGAGTCAATCCGTCCCTTGTACAACGGGAGACTTGGGGGATGTACTGATGAAGTCTTTCCTGAAACCCTCGAGCCGCCTCGGTTTGCTGCGGTGTACATGGCAGGCAAGCAGGACCCGCCCCCCTTTGCGACCCAGCAGATCCAGCAGCCAGGCAGAACCTCACCATCGCTGGCTCAGGAGGGGCCAGCGCGGCTGCCGCCGGCTCACAAAAGACCGGGGCGCAGGCGCTTGCGGAACTGATGATTACTCTGGCGAATCTTCTGGCTGAGCCGGTGACAGTAGAGAACGCGGCGGCACGCAACGCTGATATCATGAAGTGCCACGAGCAGATGACGAAGATCCAGGAGGATATCAATGCTGAAAATACTCGCATGGCAGAAGCCCAAGCCCGGCTTGTCGAGGAGACAAAGCGCTTGGAAGAGGAAGCCCTCTATCTAAGCCGCCGGCAGGCTGAGTCTGAGTTTGTTCACCGGAGACGGCATCAGAGCCGGCTTCCGGCCCAGATCGAGCCAACTCAGCTGTTCACTACGCTGAATGATCCGCGGGCCCCGGTGAACCTGGGGGCTCGTGTTGTGTCCCCTAGAGGGCCGGCTCCGTGGCAGCCGGCTCAGCACCGAGAGACGGTTGAGCATCAGACACCGATTCCGCAGCAGTAACTGCCACCTCGACAGTTCCAGACCCCAATTGGACACTATTCCAACCCGGTGGGGAATGTTCTGGCGGTGACTCACAACTTGGTAGCGATTTCGATTGAAGGGGGTGGTCCGGCTCAGGTGGAGACCAGGAACGCCATTGAGATTCTCAAGACAGCAGTGACGCAACAGGCGAACTACTCCCATAGCCAGCACTGGCTTCACTTGACCCCTCATCAGAGCCGCACCAGAAGCCAATGCCCTGAATCGTCGGCTGTTTCCAGTAGCGCACACCGCAGGAGGGCCGCACAGCCTTTGGCGGATCAGCCGCCTCCCAGGATTCCGAACGTGCAAGAGATTGTGGATACCGCTCGAGCTCTACGAGCGCTGGAAGAGGAAAATGCACGGGTAGTATATAACCAGCCTACGGCACTGGACCATCCCACCACGGCCCAGGCAGCTGGTCACCTTGGCGGCTTACCGAGTCACGGGATTGGAACTCCCTGTCTAGTCCCGGCGCTGCGAGATGCACGCATGCCGCCAGATTTCAAGGGTCCTCATAAGGTTCCTAATTACATAGCAGATCGGGAGCCGGCCCAGTAGATTGAAAGTTATGAGTTAGCAATGGACCCGTTAGGCACTAGTGAAGCTGTGTGCGCACGTTATCTACCCCTCATGTTGGAGGGCCCGGCGTGTACTTGGCTGAAAAATTTATCGGTGAATTCCTTTTACACCTGGCAGGAATTGAAGGAGCGCTTCATCAAAAAAATTCATGGGACCTGCAAACGGCCAACCACGATTATTGACCTGGAACACTGTGTTCAGCGGGAGGATGAGTCGGCACACCACTGGTCTCGCCGGGTTGCAAAAGTCATTCATTCTTCAGATAGCATCACGGCGGCTCAGGCAGTTCTTGTTCTATAGTGGACTTGTAAATTTCAACCCCTGGTTCAGAAGTTAGGGTGGCTTAAGAGGAAGGTCCAGGATATGGGCGATCTTATGGATTTCTTAACCCGATATGCTGAGTCAGATAATACGAAGGACCCTACATCTGATGATGACAAATCTGTCAAGGGCAAGAAAAATGGTGGCAAGGGTCACTAGCAGAACAATGGCAATGGGCAGGTTAATGGCAGCCACAAGCGCAAGGGTTATGAAGCCGGCTCCGATTTGGTAGCGAATACCAACACTGGTGGAGGTAATAAATGGCAGAAGAACGGTGCCAGGAAGCCTTTCGCCCGCACTTTTGAAGAGGCCCTCAAGTGTCCATGTCCTAACCACAACATTGATGGCAAGCCGTCTGCCCACTCCTGGGAGAACTGTTACATCATGCAAGAATTCTCCAAGAGGGTGTTTCAGAATCATCACAATGGAGGCGGCAACATCGGACACCCCGGTAACCTCGGACTCGGCAATCAGGGAGCCAGTTTCTAGGGTGGCGGCTCACAAGGACCTTTCGCAGGCCCGGGGTTCCAGGGGAACCAAGGTCATAATGCCGGGTTTCAGGGGGCTGGCAATGTTGGAGGCAATAATCAACGCAACCAGAGCAATCAGAATCAAGGCAGCCAGTCTAGTTTCCAGAGTAATCCAAAGTAGTTGAATAACGGTCAGTATCACGTTTTTTCCACCTGTACCTGCAAAAGGGACTGGAAAGTTCAGCGGAGAGCCGCCAACTTGGTTGAGCCGGCAGTCCCGTATTACCTCAACTGGTCGGAGCAGCTGGTCACCTGGAGTCGGGTGGATCATCCGGAGTTCATCGATCACCTGGGTCATCTAGCCTTAGTGGTGGCGCCGCAGGTTGGCGGGTATACATTGACAAAGGTGCTCATGGATGGAGGCAGCAGCATCAATAAACTTTACTATGATACTTTCCGACGGATGAATTTATCTGAGAAACAGCTCACCCCCTCCACCACAGTTTTTCATGGTATCGTCCCTGGCAAGTCGGCTTATCCCATTGGCAGGATTTCTTTGGAGGTAGCCTTTGGTGATGAATATAACTACCGCTCAGAGTTCCTATCTTTTGAAGTAGTAAAACTTAAGAGCCCCTATCATGCCCTCTTCGGTAGGCTGGCTTATGCGCGTTTCATGGCGCGCCCAAGTTACATTTATCTGAAGTTAAAAATGCCGCATCCAGAAGGAACGGTTACGGTGGAAGGCAACCGGCGGGTTGCGCTGGAATGTGAAGAGGGAGATGTGGCATACACAGAGATGGCTTTTGCTGCTGAGGAATTGAAGTACTACAAGGACAACGTCGACCCGGCTGACAGGACTTCCCTCAAGAAGCCGACGACAGAGTCTGATCCCTTGCTCAAATTTAAGTCGGCCAGAGATACAAAACAAGTTGACTTTGTCCCGGGTGATTCATCTGAGCAGTTCACTGTTGGGGCAAACATGGACCCTAAATAGGAAAGCGCGCTCATCGAGTTCATCCGTGGGAATCGGGACATCTTTGCATGGAAACCTTTTGACATGCCAGGTGTACCGAGAGAACTCGCTGATAACTCCCTTAATGTGGATCCCAAGTTTAAACCTGTTCGACAGTACCTCCGTTGATTCAATGAAGATAGGCGAAAAGCTATTGGCGAAGAAGTGGCTCAGCTCTTAGCTGCTGGGTTCATTGTGGAGGTGTTTCATCCTGAATGGCTGGCTAACCCGATTCTTGTTTTGAAGAAAAACGGGACTTGGCGAATGTGTGTTGATTACACGGATCTGAATAAAGCTTGTCCTAGCAATCCTTTTGCACTGCCCCGTATTGACCAGATCATTGATGCTACGGCAGGTTGTGAGTCCTTATGCTTTCTGGATGCTTATTCTGGTTATCATCAAATCAAGATGAAACAGGAGGACCAGGAGAAGACGGCGTTCATTACACCGTTTGGTGCTTTCTGTTACACGTCCATGCCGTTTGGTCTAAAATGTGCGCAGGCGACTTATCAGCGTTGTGTTCAGAATTGTTTCCACAAGCAGATTGGGCGTAATGTTCATGCGTATGTTGATGACACTGTGGTTAAATCTCAAAAGAAGGAGACCTTGTTGGATGATCTCAAGGAAACATTTGACAACCTCCGCGTTTATCAGATGAAGCTTAACCCAGAAAAGTGTGTTTTCGGTGTTCCTGTAGGGAAGTTATTGGGATTCCTCGTTTCTGAGCATGGGATTGAAGCCAACCCAGAAAAAATCAAAGCGATCACATCCCTGGGCAAGCCGGCCGATATTAATGCCATTCAGAAGCTGGCCGGGCAGGTTGCGGTGTTGAGCCGGTTCATAAGCCGACTTGGGGAAAAGGCTATCCCGTTATACCAAATGTCTCAGAAATCAGATAACTTTGTTTGGAGCGATGCTGCAGACCAGGCTTTTAAATCTCTCAAAAAGCAGTTATCTACGCCGCCCATCCTCGCCGCCCCTCAGGAGAAGGAGCCCATGCTGCTATATATTGCAGCTAATAATAAAGCTGTCAGTGTTGCAGTTGTTGTGGAGCGCAAGGAAGCAGGCAAAGAGTATCCAGTTCAGCGCCCGGTATATTATATCTGTGAGGTTTTAACAGAGTCCAAGCAGCGGTATCTGCATTGGCAAAAGCTAGTATATGGTGTGTTCATGGCAAGCCGGAAGTTGAAACACTATTTTCATGAACACCCAATCACTATGGTTAGTTCAGCACCCCTTGGTGACATCATTCAGAATAGAGAAGCCACTGGCCGGGTTGCAAAATGGACGATTGAGCTGGGGCCGCATCATCTCAAATATATGCCGCGCACTGCTATTAAATCTCAAGTTTTGGTGGATTTCATCAATGACTGGACTGAATTGCAGGCTCCGGAGGAGAAGCCCGATACCACTTATTGGTCTATTCACTTTGATGGTTCCAGGCAGTTGGAAGGCTCGGGGGCTGGAGTTGTTATAACTTCCCCACGAGGTGACAAATTTTGTTATGTCTTACGGCTTTTGTTTCCTTGTACTAACAATGCAGCCAAATATCAGGCTTTGCTTCATGGACTCCGTATGGCCAAGGAGATGAATTTGAGCCGGGTCAGGTGCTTGGGCGACTCAGATTTGGTGGCTCAGCAAGTTTCTGGCACCTGGGATTCCAAGGATCCTCTCATGGTGGCTTACCGATGCGAAGTGACAAATATTGTTGGCTACTTTACAGGATACCAGGTAGATCACATTGATCGCCGGCTTAACGAGGCGGCGAAGGCTGTTCCGACCAATGTTTTCCTGGATGTGTTGCACAACCCATTAGTCAAATTGCCTACGGAGGAAGATCTTGTTGTGCCTGATCCGGAGGCGGCTCTAGTGGCCGCTGTTCATGCTATACCTGACTGGACTGTTCCTTATTTGGCTTATCTAAGCCGCGGTGAGCTCCCAGCAGAGGAAATCATCGCTCGACAGATCATCAGGCGATCTAAGTCCATGACTATTGTCAATGGCGGGTTGCATAAATGGAGTGTTACGGGTGTTTTTCAGCGTTGTGTTTCACCTGAGGAGGGCTACGCAATTCTAAATGAGATCCACTCTGGTGATTGTGGTCATGAAGCCGGTTCAAGGTCGTTGGTCGCCAAAGCTTTTCGTCATGGGTTTTACTGGCTCACAGCTCATGCGGATGCAGAGGATATTGTACGCAAGTGCGATGGTTGCCAGAAGTATGCTCGTCAAGCACATGTGTTGGCTCAAGAGTTGAGGATGATTCCAATAACCTGGCCCTTTGCAGTCTGGGGGCTTGATATGGTTGGGCCTTTCAAGCGATCCAAGAATAAGCATACCCATTTGTTGGTAGCTGTGGACAAATTCACCAACTGGATTGAAGCAGAGCCAGTCAGCCGTTGTGATGCTGCTACAGCAGTTAAGTTCCTCAAAAAGCTGATCTATCATTTTGGCTATCCACACAACATTATTACAGATACTGGTACTAATCTTTCCAAAGGAGTCATGAAGCAATTCTGTCAGTAGGAGCACATCAGGTTGGACTTGGCATCTGTGGCGCACCCTCAGTCCAATGGACAGGCCGAACAAGCTAATCAGGAATTGTTGCGTGGTATCAAACCCCGGCTCATGGTGCCTTTGCAACACACGCCGGGTTGCTGGGAGGAAGAACTACCTGCAGTACTTTGGAGCATATGGACTACTCCCAACAGATCAACAGGTTATACACCGTTTTTTCTGGTCTATGGTGCAGAGGCTGTGTTGCCAAGTGACATACGTCACGATTCCCCCTGGTGGCAGCTTATGTGGAGGCTGATAATGAACAAGCTCGCCAAGATGCTCTTGATGCTTTGGAATAAGAACGCGAACTTGCCGCGTCTAGGTCAGCAATCTATCAACAAGACCTACATCGCTATCATAGCCATAGAGTTCGAAGCCATACCTTTCAGGAAGGCGACTTAGTGCTCCGTCTGATACAAGACCAGACATGTATGCATAAGCTTTCGCCCCCTTGGGAAGGACCCTTCGTCGTCAGCAAGAATCTCAACAACGGGTCATTTTACCTGGTTGATATACGTGAAGCAGACAAGTCACGAACCTCCAAGGAGGAGGGAAGCCGGCCTTGGAATATTGCGCATCTCCGGCCATATTATACTTAAGCCACAGATTGAGTAGTATCTTTTGTACATACCTTCATCATGTATATACATATTCTGATCAATGAAATAAAGTCGGCGTCTCTGTATAAGAGAGATTGTCGTTTTGCCTCATAATTGTATGTTGAGTCTTTATTCTTTGATTAGCGGTTACTTGGGGGCTTCCAGCTCATTGAGTTTACCTTCAACATCCCTTTAACCCGGCAACACGCCAAAAAACATTTTCTTGGTTAAACCTGCCTGTTAGCTCGATGCTACTCCAAAAAAGTGACCCGGTGTACGCCCGACGAGTTAATCACAGAAGTGACCCTGAACTTGTCTGAGTTAAAACACCGATTGGTCATGTGAGAGGCGGCTCTCGGAGAGCTAGGATAAACCAAAAGAGGCAATGATCCTGCATCATGGAAGCGAATTAGACTTTGGCTTCAAAAACCGATCTTTAAGTCGTGCCTTATAAGCCGGATCTTAAATTTCTGTTTTGCATTATTATCTTTGGCATGCATGCATACATTCATACATGGCATATACTTTATTAACATTGTTTTTTGTTTATCACACCGACAACATGATTGCCGGGTTATCATATCAATAATACTAGTGGCTTGGACTACTGGTTCTGGCCGTAAGCCGCCATCACAAACCCGGTTTCCAGATTACGGCCTTAGAAGTTATTCAAGGACTGTTATATAGCTCGTCTTCATTACAAAGTTATTCAAGGACTGTTACAAGGGAAACATAAGATGACCCAGATTTTCCCTGGCAATTATAAAAGTGGATGACCAAGGAAGTTGGAACTTACCGAAAATAGCTACACACATCGCGGTAATATGATTCTTGAGTGTGTGCAACTCTTGAGATACCGGCTACAGCTTTGCTTCTGCGTCTTCAGCACGCTTTAGAAGGCCGGCTCGTTCTGCTTCAAATTTGGCCTTGGTTTGTTCCGATGGATGCATTGAGCAAGGAGTGTTGTAGATCAATGGATAGCTGTTCTGCTTGTTCCCGCTGTTTCTTCTCCTTTTTCGTGGCTCTCTGGAAGTCAGCCGCCTTGGCCTCAGCATCATTCAGCATGTCCTGCATATCAGTTTTACAAATGTTACAGAATATATTGTCATAGTCCCAAGTCGCCATACCGGACGACTCAGCACTTGGGGGCTACATATATCAGCGCTATCTTGGAGACAACAAGTCCCATGAAGATACAAGTATTCCACATGGCATTTGGGGGCCAATGTGTAAATTGTTCTATGTATGCATACAGAGACCCGGATCATCATATCATGATGAGTCGGCCCTTGGGGGCTATAGGTTGATCACAAATCACGAAGGCACATATAAGTCCCTGGTCATTATGATATAATAACCCGGTACTTGGGGGCTGCATGTATATGTAGGGATAGGAGAAAGAAATTACCTCATACTTTCACTTCAAAGATGTTACCATCGCAATTTCAGTATCCTGGCTCTCAGATAGCCGGGTCAGGACAGCTTGATGCAGGGAACTGATGTCTTGGTCTTCAAATGAGTGGCAATGAAGAGCCGACTTCCCTTTATCTTTCCTTGGAGATCCAGCCTTGGCAGGAATTTTGGTTAAGGCAGTAGAAGCTTCTGGTGGAGGGTTTTGGTTTTCGCCAGTGATGGCAACCTCATCTTGAGCCGGATCAGTGGGCTGTTCTTCTATTATATTCTCCCTCTCCTGATCAGCCAGGGGAGATGTGTGAGCAGGGCTCATGGTAGAGTCTTGGTGGGGTGGTGCATATTGGATAGCCGGCTCGTCTGGAATGACCGGGTTGTCTGTGGCAGCCTCATGAGATGGATCCTTTGTCCCAAGGATAGGGTCGGAGGACCTGGCAGTGGTTTTCTTCTTGATGGCTTTAGCACTACAAAATAGAGGAATAGTTAATGGATGGAACAAAGTAACAAATTTGAAAAGCAAGTGATGTATTTTTACCCCGGATTGATGTTGAAGGCCGACGCTTGAGTAGTGCTGGATTCATCTGAGGAGGGGGAGGTGATATAGGCTGAGTCATCACGAGGGAGTGGTGCCTTGAAGAGACCGGCTTGCGGAAGTGAAGCAGTGGGCCCGTGAGAGACTTCTGAACGAGCTCTTTGGGCTGGCGGCTCATCTGGTAACCCGCCGCTCAGCTCTCCTTCGCTGCTCCGAGTCTTCTGTTTGGAAGTTCCTATGTGCTTTGTTTTCTTCAAAAGAAATTGTGGGTCTAAATGAACATCTCGATGTGAAAATGGGACTTTCCGGACTGCAACCCGGTTTTTCTTTCGGACGGGGATTGGTGAGTCGGAGTCTGAAGAGATCAAAGTTACCTCTTGCTCGCCGGCGTGGCTAGTTTCAGCCTGTTCCTAAGAAGAGGTGGCGTCAGCAAGTTGGTTAAATAGACGACCAAGGGAGTCGAGTTTTACCTCTTGATGTTCATCATCTTCTGGGTCTTCATCGCTATCTTCTCAAGGAGGAGTGGGGTCTTGAAGTTCGACCTTCCACCAATCATAGTTTTCGTGTACAATGACGGATTGAGAAAAATGCGGCAAAGGAAACGCAGTATGAACAAGATAAAGGGCAATAATAAAGGCGGCGGCTTACCGCGGGTGCTGGGTTGTTTGCATAAAAGGGAGCAAGTCCCACGAGCTTAATGTCGTCTTTTGTTTCACCAAGTAGCTTCTTGGCGAATTTTAGGACATCTTTCTCCTGGAGGTTGACCCGGCTGAATCGAAGGGCGTCTTCCGGTTCGCCTGTGTAGGTGTGCAAGAGCCGGTTCCTCAGGCTCAGGGGTTGGATGCGCCATTCTACCCAAGTCCGGGTCAGATCCACACCGGTAAGGCCATGGGCAGTTAAAGCATTTATCCTGGTGTATAAGGGTTCCAGAGCTTTCCTTTCTTCTTTGGAGGCGAAACCCGGGAAGACGATGGTGGCATCAAGCCGGCTTGCCCGATAACCCGGGAGTGGGCGCTGCCCGTCTGGGGAGGTGTCCTTGCAGTAAAACCAAGTTTTATACCATCCCTTTGGGTGGCTTGCCGGCTTGGCGTCGGGGAAGGTTGTGTTCTTCCTTCGCTGGATGGTGACTCCGCCTAGTTCTAGGCTTGGGCCATCCTTGTGTTCTGTTTGGTGGTTCAGATAGTAAAATTCTTGGAACAAGCTGATGGACAGCTCAAGCTGTAGATAAATTTCATAGAATACTTGGAACTGGCATAGATTGTGAATGGAGTTGGGACCCACGTCTTGAGGTCTGATGTTGAAAAAATGAAGCACATCCCAAAAAAAATTTGAGCCGGGAGGACAGAAACCTCGGTCTAAATGATCAACAAATAGGATAATCTCATTTTGCTCGGGCTAAGGGTGAATTTCTTCTTCAGGGGCACGCCATCCAATTTCCTCCTTAGATGGTAGTAACCCGGAATCTACTAAGGCCTGTAACCTGAGCTCCGACATGTTGGACTTTGCCCAGTTGACAATCTTAACCTTTGGGGCCATGGATTCAGCTGCAAGAGAAATAAGAGAATACCATAAGCCAGCAGGTCAAAAATTTGCCGGGTCAACATAAAGTAGAAAGATAAGCCGGTATGTTCCTAGGCTGCTACTTACAGGGCAAGATAAGCCGGTAATGTTGAAATTACGGATTTTTACAAGTGTTGGAGATAGTCTGGGCTATGAGTCGGAAAACAGGTTTCGAATGGATTGAGAAATTTTGCAGATCTAACAAATGGCTAAAAATAACTCCGCCTATGTTGTCTCAACATAGCCGGTCCCAAGCCCGGATAAAGGAGGAGGGTTGTGATAGGCTTGGCGAGCCAATGTCAAAACTCAGCCACTGTTATGGAGATGAAACCCAAAAGATTTTTGTTGGGGCGTAACCCTCTCAGCGACGCGCCACATCGGAACCCGGGTGTGGTGGAAAATGGGCAAGGGCCGGGCCGTCACCCCCCAGGTGGTGCGCCGTATCTTGATCTGGATACGGTGGCAAGTGAGCGAGGATCGGGTCGTCGCATCCTTAGTGGCGCGCTACATCGGCGCCCGGGTGTAGTGGAAATTGAGCAAGGGTCTTCGCATTTGACTCGACAAGTGCGAAGGGTAAGGAAGCTAGCCGAGCCTAGGAGGATTCGCTTAGGTAGCTGGAACGTAGGGTCTCTGACAGGTAAGCTTCGGGAGGTAGTTGATACCGCGGTGAGGAGAGGCGTTGATATCCTTTGCGTCCAAGAGACCAAATGGAGGGGACAAAAGGCGAAGGAGGTGGAGGGTACCGGCTTCAAGCTGTGGTAAACGGGGACGGTTGCAAACAGAAATGGAGTAGGCATCTTGATCAGCAAGAGCCTCAAGGATGGAGTGGTAGACGTCAAGAGACGTGGGGACAGGATTATCCTGGTCAAGCTGGTAGTTGGGGACTTAGTTCTCAACGTTATCAGCGCGTATGCCCCGCAAGTAGGCCACAATGAGAACACCAAGAGGGAGTTCTGGGAAGGCCTAGAGGACATGGTTAGGAGTGTACCAATTGGCGAGAGGCTCTTCATAGGAGGAGACCTCAATGGCCACGTGGGCACATCTAACACAGGTTTTGAAGGGGTGCATGGGGGTTTTGGCTATGGCATCAGGAACCAAGAAGGAGAAGATGTCTTAAGCTTTGCGCTAGCCTACAACATGATCATAGCTAACACCCTCTTTAAGAAGAGAGAATCACATCTAGTGACTTACAGTAGTGGGCAACACTCTAGCCAGATTGATTTCATCCTCTCGAGAAGAGAAGACAGGCGTGCATGCCTAGACTGTAAGGTGATACCTGGAGAGAGTGTTGTCCCTCAGCACAAGCTTGTGGTTGCTGACCTCCGCTTGCGGATTCGTGTCCAGCGGGACAAGCGTGCCAAAGTCGCTAGACCGAAGTGGTGGAAGCTCAAGGGGGAGGTAGCTCAGGCGTTCAAGGATAGGGTCATTAAGGAGGGCCCTTGGGAGGAAGGAGGTGATGTAGACAACATGTGGATGAAGATGGCGACTTGCATTCGTAAGGTGGCCTCAGAGGAGTTTGGAGTGTCCAGGGGAAGTAGAAGAGAAGCAAAAGATACCTGGTGGTGGAACGATGATGTCCAGAATGCAATTAAGGAGAAGAAAGAGTGTTTCAGAAGCTTATATCTGGATAGGACTGCAGACAACATAGAGAAGTACAAGATGGCAAAGAAGGCCGCAAAGCGAGCTGTGAGTGAAGCAAGGGGCCGGGCGTATGAGGACCTCTACCAACGGTTAGACACGAAGGAAGGCGAAAGGGACATCTATAAGATGGCCAAGATCCGAGAGAGGAAGACGAGGGATGTTGACCAAATCAAGTGCATCAAGGACGGAGCAGATCAACTCCTGGTGAAGAACAAGGAGATTAAGCATAGATGGCGGGAGTACTTTGACAAGCTGTTCAATGGGGAGAGTGAGAGCTCTACCATTGATCTGGACGACTCCTTTGCTGATACTAGCAGGCTTTTTGTGCGGCGAATCCAGGAGTCGGAGGTCAAGGAGGCTTTGAAGAGGATGAAAGGAGGCAAGGCGATGGGCCCTGATTGTATCCCCATTGAGGTGTGGAGAGGCCTCGGGGACATAGCGATAGTATGGCTAACCAAACTTTTCAACCTCATTTTTCGGGCAAACAAGATGCCAGAAGAATGGAGACGGAGTATATTAGTACCAATCTTCAAGAACAAGGGGGATGTTCAGAGTTGTACTAATTACCGTGGAATTAAACTGCTGAGCCATACAATGAAGCTATGGGAGAGAGTCATTGAGCACCGCTTAAGAAGAATGACAAGCGTGACCAAAAATCAGTTTGGTTTCATGCCTGGGAGGTCGACCATGGAAGCCATTTTCTTGGTACGACAACTTATGGAGAGATATAGGGAGCAAAAGAAGGACCTGCATATGGTGTTCATTGACTTGGAGAAGGCCTATGATAAGATACCGCGGAATGTTATGTGGTGGGCCTTGGAGAAACACAAAGTCCCAGCAAAGTACATTACCCTCATCAAGGACATGTACGATAATGTTGTGACAAGTGTTCGAACAAGTGATGGCGACACTGATGACTTCCTGATTAAGATAGGACTGCATCAAGGGTCAGCTTTGAGCCCTTATCTTTTTGCCTTGGTGATGGATGAGGTCACAAGGGATATACAAGGAGATATCCCATGGTGTATGCTTTTTGCAGACGATGTGGTGCTAGTCGATGAGAGTTGGCCGGGGGTCAACAGGAAGTTGGAGTTATGGAGGCAAACTTTGGAAACGAAAGGTTTTAGACTTAGTAGGACTAAAACTGAGTACATGAGGTGCGCTTTCGGTACTACTAGGCACGAGGAGGAGGAGGATGTTAGCCTTGATGGGCAGGTGGTGCCGCAGAAGGACACCGTTCGATATTTGGGGTCAATGTTGCAGAAGGATGGGGATATTGATGAAGATGTGAACCATCGAATTAAAGCCGGATGGACGAAGTGGCGCCAAGCTTCTAGCATTCTCTGTGACAAGAGCGTGCCACAAAAGCTAAAAGGCAAGTTCTATAGGACGGCGGTTCGACCCGCAATGTTGTATGGCGCTGAGTGTTGGCCGACTAAAAGGCGACATGTGCAACAGTTAGGTGTGGCAGAGATGCGCATGTTGAGATGGATGTGTGGCCACACAAGGAAGGACCGAATCCGTAATGATGATATACGAGATAGAGTTGGGGTAGCGCCAATTGAAGAGAAGCTTGTCCAACATCGTCTGAGATGGTTTGGACATATTCAACGCAGGCCTCCAGAAGCCCCAGTACATAGCGGATGGCTAAAGCGTGCTGATATTGTCAAAAGAGGCCGGGGTAGACCGAACTTGACATGGGAAGAGTCCGTAAAGAGAGACCTGAAGGATTGGAGCATCACCAAAGAACTAGCCATGGACAGGGGTGCGTGGAAGCTTGCTATCCATGTGCCAGAACCATGAGTTGGTCGCGAGATCTTATGGGTTTCACCTCTAGCCTACCCCAACTTGTTTGGGACTAAAGGCTTTGTTTGTTGTTGTTGTTTGTTGTTTAACAAATGGCTAAAAATGAAAGGATAAAAATTAGGTCTGTTCTTCGCAGTATGAGATAAATTGCGATGGGGTCCATTTGGAACCGAGCAGAAGATCTGCAAACACGGGAAACGTTGTGGACTAGTTCTATGAATTACAAAGGCAGGAATATGTGGGCATTTGTGGATCTACAGACTACTAAAATAAAGAACGGCAACAGCAAAGAAATTGCAACAATGGCTGAAGAACACTTACAGATCTGGGTGGAGGATTTTCCGGTTGTTGGGGCGTTGTGGATACGACCGAGCAAGACTGGATGGACTCTGGCGGTGATGAGAGAACACGGGCGGCGATGTTTGAGTAGCGGTGGCGAGGTCGGAATGGCGCGGCGGCATTGAAGAGCTAGATGGCTTCTTCTCTCTATTTGATCTTCAATATAATGATCTCCTCGATGTTCTTGGAGTTATATCTGATGTAATCACTTTTTGCGGTGTGTTTGTTGGGATCCGATGAATTGTGAGTTTATGATCAGATTATCCATGAATATTATTTGAGTTTTCTGTGAACTCTTTTATGCATGATGGTTGTAGCTTCATATTTCTCTCCAATCTATTGATTTGGTTTGGCCAACTAGATTGATTTGTCTTGGAATGGGAGAGGTGCTTTGTAATGGGTTCGATCTTGCGGTGCTCAATCCCAGTGACAGTAGGGGACATGACACGTACTGTATCGTTGCTATTAAGGATAAAAAGATGGGGTTTATTCATGCATGAGTTTACTTTGTCTACATCATGTCATCTTGCTTAAAGCGTTACTCCATTCTTTATGAACTTAATACTCTAGATGCATGCTGGATAGTGGTCGATGTGTGGAGTAATAGTAGTAGATGCAGGCAGGAGTCGGTCTACTTGTCTCGGAGGTGATGCCTATATACATGATCATTGCCTTGGATATCTTCATGATTATTTGCTTTTCTATCAATTGCCCAACAGTAATTTGTTTACCCACCGTATGCTATTTTCAAGAGAGAAGCCTCTAGTGAAAACTATGGCCCCCGGGTCTACCTTTATCATATATTAAAAATCCTAAAAATACCTTGCTGCAATTTTACTTTATTTATTTTATTTTGTATTTTTGTTCGACCTATCTATCTATCACCATACAATTTAATGTTGCAAATAACCGCCAAGGGATTGGCAACCCCTTGTTCGCGTTGGGTGCAAGGATTTGTTATTTTGTGTGCAGGTGCTGCTAACGAGTTGTTGCGTGATTCTCCTACTGGATTGATAACCTTGGTTTCATAACTGAGGGAAATACTTATCTCTACTGTACTACATCATCCCCTCCTTTTCGGGGAAAAACCAACACAGATCACAAGTAGCAGGAAGAATTTCTGGCGCCGTTGTCGGGGAGACATCATCAACATCTATCAAGTACCTACGCATAAACGTTCATCTCCTTGCATTTATTTTATTTGCCTTTGCCTCTCGTTTTCATCTCCCCCACTTCTATTTTTTTTTACAAAAAGTCAAAAATATTTTCCGTTTGCCTTTTTGCTTGATTGGTTCACCTTGTCATCATGACTAGCATAACTATCCCTCCTTTGTCACCGGATTTTGAAGTGCTTTACTTCAAACAGAAACAAGGAGAAAATCTTAAGGATGCTTGGTATAGGTTAATGGAATCCTACCGTGTTTGCTCTATAAAAGGGGATGTAAAAATTTTGCTTCGCAATTTCTATATAGGTTTAACCATGCATCATAGACAACTTTTGGATTTTGCCGCAAAAGGGAATTTTATTGAGAGTGAGGCCAATACTGCCTATGAAATAATAGAGGGTATATTGGGGACTCCACCACCACAAAATGGTTTTGCTTTTACTCAGGAGGGGGCTCAAATATTAGACAAATTGGGTGACATGCAGAAAAATTTGGTTGAGTTGCAAAAGTCTAACGAACCTCTCAAAAATATTAGTGGAAACCTCAATCGCATGAACACTTTGATTACTCTATGCAATAAGCGATTAGATATTCTAGACCTTAAAATAGCCTCATTTCCTGAGAATAATGGGAAGCGTAAAGAACCTCCTGGGTTTGAGAAAACTCCTACAAAGATTACTAAAACCAAAGATGACAATACTTGAAACTATGCATTATGCCTAGCTAGGGGCATAAAACAATAGCGCTTGTTGGGAGGCAACCCAATGAATAAAATAAATTTTTGCTTTTACCTTCTGTTTTTGAGTGTTTGCACAATTATGCTACTGTTATGATTTTGTTCTTATGTTTTAGTTAGTGTTTGTGCCAAGTAAAGCCTTTGGGATGATTTGGATGATAGTTGCTTTGATCCTGTGCAAAAACAGAAACTTTTGCGTCCAGTGCTGGAATTTTGTTTTTTTACTGGTACGTGATAAAATTCTGAATTTTTTATACATGATTAATATACAAATTTTCCACGTTGTCCTAATTTTTCACAATTTTTGGAGTTACATAAGTATGGTCAATATTCAGATTGCTACAGACTGTTCTGTTTTTGACAGATTCTGTTTTTGATGCATTGTTTTGCTTGTTTTGATGAAACTATGGATTGTATCGGGGGGTATAAGCCATGGAGAAGTTAGAATACAGTAGGTATAATGCAAAAATAAAATATGAATGGGTTTGCAACAGTACTTAAAGTAGTGATTTGCTTTATTATACTAACGGATCTCACGAAGGTTTTGTTGAGTTTTGTGTGATTGAAGTTTTCATGTTTTGGGTGAGATCACGATGGATGAAGGAATAAGGAGTGGCAAGAGCCTAAGCTTGGGGATGCCCGAGGCACCCCAAGGTAATATTCAAGGACTTCCAAGCAACTAAGCTTGGGGATGCCCCGGAAGGCACCCCCTCTTTCTTCTACCAACTATCGGTAATTTTACTTGGAGCTATATTTTTATTCGTCACATATCATGAGTTTTGCTTGGAGCGTCGTGTATTATATGAGTCTTTGCTTTATTTGCTTTTTAGTTTGTCACAATCATCTTTTCTGGACACACTTATTTGAGAGAGCCACACATTTATCATGATTTGTTAGAATACTCTATGTGCTTCACTTATATCTTTTGAGCTAGGCAGTTGCTCTAGTGCTTCACTTAAATCTTTTTGAGCACGGCGGTGACTATATTTTGAAGAAATATTTGAACTCTCATGCTTCACTTATATTATTTTGTGAGTTGATAAGATTAAATTTTGAAGAAATATTTGCACTCTCATGCCTCACTTATATCTTTTTGAGAGTTGATAATAGTAATGGTAATTAGCACAAGATATGAATTTGGTCCCAAAGTGATGAATATTCAAGAGGGATATAATAAAAACTTTCATATAGATCATTGGATATGATAAGTTTGATTCCTTGCAATAGTTTTGCGATATGGAGATGATAATATGTGAGTCATGTTAGTGAGTAATTGTGATTTAGTAAGAATATTGGTGTTAAGGTTTGTGATTCCCTATTCATGCACATAAAGTCAATAGTTATGCAACGAAATTATATCCTACTTATGGTGCATTATTCAGTGTTAGTTATGTTCAATGCATTTTTATGACCGTTTCCGCTTTTTGCTTGGTCGCTTCTCAATTTATTTGCTAGCCTTCATTTGTAATAAGCCGGAATGCTACTTGTGCATCCAACTCCTTAAACCCAAAGTTGTGCCAAATGAGTCCACCATACCTACATATATGCGGTATTTCCATGCCGTTCCAAGTAAATTTGCATGTGCCAACTCTAATTTTTCAAAATAATTTTCCGTTTTGTGTGCCCGTACCGGTCATGAAGCGGCAGGGGGTGGCCAATATTTTCCATGCTAGGTGTGTTATTCTCACGATGAGTGTTTATTCACTTGTCATTGCACGAGAAAGTGGCAAGGTAATAGGGATGCCCAGTCCCGAAATGAAATAATAATAATAATATGATGGTAATAATAAATTCCTTGGAAAGTGTTGGTATGGAAGGCACCCGTGAATACGGCTAGCCATGGATTGTGAAAGAATGGTGGAAAGGAAATAAACTTTATTTTCTGTTTGGGAACCGCCTATAATGTGTCTAGCATGGAAGATATTGGGAATTCTTGGTCGTTTTCAACAAGAAAAGCATGCCTCTCAAAATAATTTTATCTCTCTAATTTAATCCTTGAGCTCTGGCACCTCTGCAAATCTCTGCTTCCCTCTGCGAATGGCCTATCTATTTAATTTTATGCAATTTTTATTTTTATTTTGAGTCTCCATCTTCTCTTATAAAGCACCAACTAGAGAGCACTATTGTCATACTTGTGCATTGTGTGTAGCTAATAATGAGTGTGTTTCACGAATGGATCAATGATTGAGCATAATGGGCTAGGGATAGCTTTCTTTAGCATTGATATTTTGAAACACATGGTTGCTTGTTAGTATGCTTGAGTATTTATGTCTTCATGTCAAAACTATAGACTATTGCTTTGAATCATTCAAGTCCAAATGTCCATGCTACAAAAGAAAAGAGTATATGATGAATATGATAGATAGCATTCCACATCAAAAATTCTGTTTTTATCATTTACCTACTCGAGGACGAGCAGTAATTAAGTTTGGGGATGCTTGATACGTCTCCAACGTATCTATAATTTTTTATTGTTCCATGCTATTGTAGTATCAATCTTGGATGTTTTATATACACTTACAAGCAATTATATATCATTTTTTGGGACTAACCTATTAACTTAGTGCCCAGTGCCAGTTGCTATTTTTTGCCTGTTTTTGGTTTTTCAGAATATCAGTACCAAACGAAGTCCAAATGCCACGAAACTTTTTGGAGATTTTTTCTGGACATAAGAGACCCTGGAAGCTTTGGGAGGGGACGACAAGATGGAGCAGTGGCCTGGGGGGTGGGGCGCGCCCTGGTGGCTCGTGGGGCCCACGTGGCTCCGTTTGACCTAACTCCGCCTCTATAAATTCTCTAAAATCGGGAAACCAATAGAGGAGTCCACGAAATACTTTTTTCGCCGCCGCAAGTTCCTGCTCTCGAGAGATCCCATCTGGAGGCCTTTTTCGGCACTCTGCCGGAGGGGGATTCGACCACAGAGGGGCTCTACATCAACCTTGCTGTCCTTCCGATGATGCGTGAGTAGTTTACCACAGACCTACGGGTCCATAGTTAGTAGCTAGATGGCTTCTTCTCTCTATTTGATCTTCAATACAATGATCTCCTCGATGGTCTTGGAGTTCTATCCGATGTAATGACTTTTTGCGGTGAGTTTATGATTAGATTATCCATGAATATTATTTGAGTTTTCTCTGAACTCTTTTATGCATGATTGTTATAGCTTCATATTTCTCTCCGATCTATTGATTTGGTTTGGCCAACTAGATTGATTTGTCTTGCAATGGGAGAGGTGCTTTGTAATGGGTTCGATCTTGCGGTGCTCAATCCCAGTGACAGTAGGGGACATGACACGTATTGTATCGTTGCTATTAAGGATAAAAAGATGGGGTTTATTCATGCGTGAGTTTACTTTGTCTACATCATGTCATCTTGCTTAAGGCGTTACTCCGTTCTTTATGAACTTAATACTCTAGATGCATGCTGGATAGCGGTCGATGTGTTGAGTAATAGTAGTAGATGCAGGCAGGAGTCAGTCTACTTGTCTCGGACGTGATGCCTATATACATGATCATTTCCTTGGATATCGTCATGATTATTTGCTTTTCTATCAATTGCCCAACAGTAATTTGTTTACCCACCGTATGCTATTTTCAAGAGAGAAGCCTCTAGTGAAAACTATGGTCCCCGGGTCTACCTTTATCATATATTAAAAATCCTAAAAATACCTTGCTGCAATTTTACTTTATTTATTTTATTTTGTATTTTTGTTCGATCTATCTATCATACAATTTAATCTTGCAAATAACCGCCAAGGGATTGACAACCCCTTGTTCGCGTTGGGTGCAAGGATTTGTTATTTTGTGTGCAGGTGCTACTAACGAGTTGTTGCGTGATTCTCCTACTAGATTGATAACCTTGGTTTCATAACTGAGGGAAATACTTATCTCTACTGTACTGCATCATCCCCTCCTCTTCGGGGAAAAACCAACGCAGATCACAAGTAGCAACAAGATAATACAAATCTACTCAAGATTCGCTATGTTGTCATCACGGATTTTGCGGAAGTGGAATGTGATGTCATGGGGAGAGATGAGTAGAAAACACCAAGTCTGTGGATGAAGAATGACCCGGCAAGTTATTTAAGCCAGAAAGATGTGCCTGAAAGCGAGGGATGCTGAAGAGCCGGCTTTAGACGCAAATCTGAGAACATAATTTCTTCATAGATTATTCCATTTGTTTTGCAGGATGGAGTTTAACATGAATAAATCCAAGTCAAACTGAGGGCTAATGTTGGGGATATTCCCCAGTGATGGAGACCCAGCAAGAAGATGACCCAGCCATTGACCTGTGAGGCTCAGCGGGATCTTGCTGCTGGGCTTAGAAGATTCCTAGTGGGCCGGCTTGACCAATGCCCATTGGGAAGAGGCGGCTCGGTGTGCGGGCCGGCTCGTGAAGAAAGATGATAAGAAAGATTACCTTGAAAGACAAGTTAGTCGTAGGATCCAGATTAAGATTCCAAACCCAGACTCTCATGTAACCTAGGGCTCGACCTATTATATAAGGGGGAGCACCTAAGGCAGAAAGACTAAGTTGCAATCTCTCGAGAGCTAGGTTAGCGATTCCGCATCCTTGTAATCGAGATCCAAAGCAATATAATCAAGCAGGACGTAGGATTTTACCTCCACCGTGAGGGGCCGAACCTGGGTAACCCCGTGTCTTCTCGTTCCCGATCAACCCCGTCAAGCTTCCACCATCATGCGATGGCCTCACCTCTAAGTCCTTTCACAAGGGCATCTGCCGTGCTAAAACCACGATAGTTGCCTTGAGTTATATTTGAAGGATTTGTCCATAGGCATTGCTTGAAGACCATTTGTTGGTTTCAAGGTTATTAGAAGAAGATTATGTGTTGACACTACAAAAAAAGACACATCCGTGACATTATGGCCCGAATGAAAACTTTTTCTGTCATGGTTGTGACACTTCTATGACAATAATTGTGACAAAAACACGGATCATCATAGATGTGGTGGGCTCCTACTTCTATGACAAAAAATTATGACAGAAAATGGGCTTTTTGTCTTGGGCGGGCCGGAGACGCACCCGCATGATATTCTTTGGGCCGTACATGACGTAAAAAATCGTGGTAGAAGTGAGGGCGAGGAAATTTTCGGGGAGTTCCCGGTTACGGTGGGTGGTCGGGGCCGAGCGATGCAGTGTGGTTTGCCCATTTCTCTCGTACGCGCGCGTGTGTACGAGGCGTTCGCTAACTGAACCTGAGCGAGGCGTTCGCTTACTAAACCCGAGAGATCGATCGATCCCTCGCACTACTACACGTACTGAACCCGAGCGATCGATCCCACTGCGTACTGAAGCCGAGCGATCCCTTCGCTGCTAACTGAACCCGAGCGATTCCTTCGCTACTAACTGAACCCGATCGATCCTTCTCGTTGCTTACTAAAGCCGACCGAGCCCCCGTGCGAGACGTAGCCAGCCGGCCGTGTTGGGTTGCCTCTCGATGAACAGTGCCATTGCTGCCGTGTGCGCGATACACGTAGACACGAGTCGAGACACATCGATCGAGCTAGTTGGTTGGCTGTGGATGAATAGTTCCCGTTGCTGCCGCCCGCTCGTACGCCCCACCCCAGCCAGTGGGTTGGCTGTGGATGAACAGTACCCTGGTCGTGTGAAGGTGGTTGGCGCTGGATGAACAGGACCCCAAGGAGCCGCCACACCCCAGCCAGTTGGGGGTGGATGAACAGGACCCCGTGGAGGCTAGATGAACAGTAGCCAGTGGAGGCTGGAGGAAGTCAACGGTGGATGAACAGTAGCTGGTGGAGGCTGGAGGAGGTCGGCCGTGGATGAACAATAGCCCGTGGAGTCCCATTTTGCAGTATGCCACACCCCTCCTGATGAACAGGACCCCCATTTCGACCGTAGACAGTTGGGGAGAAGTCAGTTTCCTCCGTTTTGCGGTACGCCAGAGCCCTCCCGATCAACAGGACACCATTTTGACCATAGGCGCTCGAACAGAAGTCCGTTTCCTCCGTTTTGCGGTACGCCAGACCCCCAGCCGATGAACATGACCCCGTTTCGACCGTAGGCGGTCGAACAGAAGGTTGTTTCCTCTGTTTTGCGGTACGCCAGACCCCAAGTCGATGAACAGGACCCCGTTTCAGCTGTTCCGTCCAAGCCGGTTGGCTCCCGATGAATAGGACATGTTCCGACCCAGTCGCTTGGCTCCCGATGAACACGACGCTGTTTCCTCCGTTCCGACCCAGCCGGTTGGCTGCCGATGAACAGGAGGCCGTTGCTGCCGTCCGTTGCCTCTCTCCATGTACATGACCCTGGCGGTACGTATGCGCAAGTACGCGTTCGAAACCCCGCCCGTATATATACGTACGTGGCCATATTTTTTGCTGTGTGGCTGTACATACGTGTACACAATTTAGACTTGGCTTCCTGAACTGCTACGTCGGGGGCTCTACTATGACACGTGCCGCTCCTTGCACGCCCACAGTTCATCATTGCAGAGAGACCGATCGACCAGTATGTACGTACATGTTCGCGACCAGACAGACAATGCTACATATGCTTCAACCGGGTGGGTCCCACCTGTTAGGGAGGATTAGGAGGCACTTCCTTGCGTGCGAAGATATAGCTGCTGGGTCCCAGCTGTCAGGGGGGAGGAATAATTTTTTTTGCGCATAATAAGGAGGCTCTTCCTTGCGTGCGAAGATGTAGCTAGTGGGTCCTAGCTGTCAGGGGGAGGAAACATTTTTTGTCGCATAATAAGGAGGCACTTCCTTGCGTGCGACCATGGACCTCGTGGGTCCCAGCTGTGAGCCTCTCCACGTACAGTCCTCTTCCGATGGCCGTCATTCATTGACTGCGTTGACAACACCGTACCGAGTGCAGCAAGGCGGTGGATGACGGCGAGGCCTAGGAAGGGAACGACCCGGAGCCAGGGAAGACAAGGCAGTGGTTGCCCACATGGAGGGAAGTATGAGGGTTTACTTGTTCGGTTGCGGTGTGAGGCTGCCATCGCCGGAGAATAACAGGAGGTGTGGGTGAGTAGAGGGATGGCCTGGCCAGCGGTGGGAGTAGGGTTTGGCGGTGAGGCCTGTGCGGCAGCACAGCCGGCCACGGGAGGCAGGAGTAGGCGGTCCCGCCGGCGCTGGTTTGGGCAGCTGGAGCAAGAAGATCGTAGATTGAAGAAGCAGCACGGCCGTTGGATTAACATCCAACGGTCGCTGCTACTAGAATCGTTTGTTGACTAAGTTGACAAAGCCCTGCGTACGCATCAACTTGGTAGGCCCACAAGTCAGCCTCCAAATTAGGTGGGTCCCAGCTAACAGGGGGAGCAATCATTTTTCTTGCGCGTAATAAGGAGGCACTTCCTTGCGTGCGACCATGGACCTCGTGTGTCCTAGCTGTCAGCCTCTCCACGTACAGTCCTCTTCTGATGGCTGCCGTTCATTGACTGCGTTGACGACACCATGCCGAGAGCACCAAGGCGGTGGACAACGGCGAGGCCTAGTAAGGGAATGACCCGGAGACGAGGAAGACTTGACAGTGGTTGCCCACGCGGAGGGGAGTACGAGGGTTTACTGGTTTAGCTACGGTGTGAGGCTTCCGTCGCCGGAGAATAACAGGAGATGTGGGTGAGTAGAGGGATGGCCTGGCCAGCGATGGGAGTAGGGTGGGGTGGTGTGGCCTTCACGGCAGCACAGCCGGCCACGGGAGGCGGGAGAAGGCGATCCAGCTGGCGCTGGTTTGGGCGGCTGGAGCAAGAAGATCAGAGATTGAAGAAGTAGCACAGCCGTTGGATTAACATCCAACGGGCACTGCTGCTAGAATCGTTTGTTGACTAAGTTGACAAAGCTCTGCATACGCGTCAACTTAGTAAGCCCAAGTCAACCTCCAAATCTGTGGCAAACATCATACATCACATTTGCTATTATTTTTAATAATTTACAACCCATTTGTTCTTTCTCTAGGATTTTTTTGCAGCACATATTCTTTTTGTTAGCATTACAGCCAATATTCTGGCCACGGTTAAAAATTTCAATGAAATTTTGCATATTTTGGTGGGCTCCGAACTGTTTTTAATCCCGATGTTTCGAGTCTGATTCAAACTAATTTGAAAAATAAAATTATATTAACTATAATCCAATAATATTTTCACCGCAGAAAATCCAATGAAATTTAAAATTTCAAAATCCGGATGAAACAAAATTTGAAACTAATTACCGGTTGGTGTGTTTTTTAAAATTTACAGCCCATTTCTTATTGCTTATAGGCCATTTTCTTTTTTTAGGGAAATAGGCCATTTTGTGAGCAAGCCGAATGCATCCCTCCTCGTCTTGAAAGATTTGAAGCCCAGCAGGGCTGAGAAAAGCAAGTAGGCCTCGATTGGGTATTGTGCAAAAGAAAATAGAACTGGGCTAGCCATTTCAAGAAAGAAAACAAAACTGGGCTGGTGATGTGGTAAACATAAAATAAAAGACTGATCATTGAAATTTTTGAAATATTTTTAATCTCGAAATTTCGAACCCGATAAAAACAAATTTTAAAATATATTTAAATGATGTTAAAATCCAATGAAATATGAAATATGAAATATGAAAAAATAAAATAAAATTCGCAATTTGAAACTAATTGCCCATTTGATGTGTTTTTTATATATTTACACCCCATTTCAGACTACTCACAAAATTTACAGCCTTTTTTATGGCCAGGCCGAATGTATCCCTCGTTGTCTTGAAAGATTTGCAGCCCAGCAGGGCGGGGAAAAGGAAATCGGCCTGTGTAGGGTATTGTGCGAAAAAAGGTGCGCTAGTCATTTTCACAGACAAAAAAATAGTTGGGCTCGTCATGTTGTAAATAAAGCCTGGGCTAGACGGGCCACAGACGCTGTACAGCCCAGTTGATACCCTGCTCCGTCTTAACAACAACAACAACAACAAAAAACTGCTCGAGCTACTGGGTCCCAGGTGTCAGCCGCTCCTTGTGCAATTCTTTCGTTTATTGACTACATTGAAAATGTCGTAGGTCCCAGATGTCAGCAAACCATTAGGAGGAAGCATTTTTTTCATGTAATAAGGAGGAACTTTCTTGCGTACGGCTATGGACCTAGGGGTCCCTACTATCATCCTCTCCACGTACAGTCCTCACTGATTCTTGTTTGTTGATAGTCGCTCGTTGTGCAATTCTCTCGTTTATTGACTACGTTGACAATGGGGTGGGACCAAGATGTCGGGAAACCATTAGGAGGAAGCATTTTTTTGGCTTGTAATAAGGAGGCACTTGCTTGCGTACTGCCATGACCCTGGTGGGTCCCTACTGTCATCCTCTCCACGTACAATCATCTCCTGATTCCTCTCGGTTGTTGACCATGTTGACAATGCCAGAAGGCGGTGCCGCGGCGAGGGAACCAAAGCGGAGGACGACGCCGAGGCCTTGGTCGGGAACGAAAAGGAGCTGTGGAAGATGCGGCAGTGTGGTCGGAAACAGAGGGGAGTACGAGGGTTGGTGCGGGGTGGGGATGCTGTCGCCGGAAAATAACAGCAGGTGAGGGTGGGTGGGTGGGGTGTAGAGGGATGGCCTGGCACCGGTTAGGGTTCGGTGGGATAGCAATGCGTGCGCATCTGCGCAGCAAGCCGCGGAAGGCGGGAGCAGGCGATCCTGCCGGCGTTGGTTTGGTTTGGGCGGCTGGAGCCTGGAGGCAGAAGACAAGAGATTGAAAAAGCACGACAGACGTTGGATTGACATCCAATGACTTAGGCTGCCACAATCATTTGTTGGCAAAGCCTTGTGTACGCGTCAACCTAGTAGGCCCACAAGTCAGCCTCTTAATCCATGGCGGACAAATACAACCCATTTAAAAATATAACAGCCCATTCCAAACATTCAATCGGAAAGTTCAACATTCAGAGCAAAGTAACATGACTAATTCAGAGATAGAGTACTGAACTTCCACGTTGGCAACCATCATAGCCAACTTAACTATCTACTCCCACTAATACTCGAGTTTAGAACAACTAACATACTCTTAGCTAACTAGACGATGCCGGCCGCCATCTGCGGCACACGCTAAACGCCGGCACTGACATCCTCCTCCTGACCTCGGACTTGGCAGAGGTGCAATAGGGCGCGTTGCTCGCGCCCGTTGGCCCTTTCCATGCCGGCGTGGTCCATTGAAGCTTCGGCTTCTAAGCGGGAAACCCACTTGATGAGCTGGTAGTAAAATTCAGTGTCGCGCACGCGTGCTTGCCCGACAGCCTCTAGGGCTATTCGCCGGGCACCGTCCTCCACGTAGTCGGCCCAGTTGCGAGCGCTCTGCTCGCGATGCAGAGCGGCGGTGCGCTCCTCCTCCTCCATGCTTTGCTGGCGGCGCAAATCGGCTCCTCCTCCTCTAAAGACCGCCAGAATGCCTCCTCCCTCCGTCTACCTTCCCGTGAAAACCGAACACTAACTCCGGCGATGAGCGCCTCTGGCGGCACCTATTGCTGCCACACGGGGGCATCACGGATGTGGCGAGAGCGAGGGCAAGTGGCGAGCAACGTTGGGTCGGTGGGGTCTTGTGAGGATAGGGTGCGTTGGGTGAAGGTGCCACCGGAGCACGCCGGGAACCAGTAATTATAGGCGGACGGTAGGTAAACCCGCGTGTCGCGGGAAACGCGACAGTCATCGGAATTCAATGCATAAGCAGGCATGGCTTTAGCGCGCCAGCTTGCCATGGAAAACTGGAAAGACTGAAATTATGACTGTACCGTACTCCCGTCCCGTCCCGTCAGTGTTGGGTCGCACATCAGCACGACAGTCAAACGAGTGCACTCCATTCATCCAGATGAGGTACGTGCGTGATCCACTGGTTATTCGTGTAGGATCAAGTCGGTCGGATAGTGTATGTGTAGGATCGCAATAGCTGATGGACGTTCGCTGGGAGAGAAGGCATTTGCGAACGTTTTTGCTGGTAGTTTCTTCAGATTCACATGGCATTTTCTTCAGAACAGCATGTCAGTTTCTTTAGAGGAAGGTATTTTTATTCTAAAAACTACCACCCTTGGATCTTGTGTCGCAACTAAAACTACTAGGAGTGTATTAGTAGGCTAGCTAGTGATCGATCAGTAACTTGTAAACACTGAGCGAAGAGAAATAAGGAACATGTTGAACCTTTTGGTGGGAGAGGAATGCTAGGGTGTTCCGGCACAAGTCTACTCTTCCGTCCATCCTGTTGGTCAACATCCAGTCTGAGGCAAAACTTTGGGTCACCGCGGGCGCAAAACATTTGGGTCACATCATACCGGGAGAGTTAGTGTCTTTGTAATTTCTGTCTTTCTTTTCTTTGTAAAAGCAACTGTGAACTCCTTAATTAATGCATGAGGTAAATCTTTTGCCTCCGTTTCGAAAAAAAAGAAAACACCGAGCGAAGAGAAAAAAGGAACTGCTGTGCACAGTAGTAAGAGCCGATCCGCTCTAAATGTTCACACCACACTCACAGGCCTGGCTTAGTAATATGTTCACATTAATACCCCAAATTTACAACCAACTAGTAGGATTCCCATACATAAGATCAACATGTTTACGCATCTCAATGATTCACAGAACATACACAATATATCTGTTCTTGCTACTAACATGGATGCTTCTCAGGGCCTACATTTAGTACAGAGTGAATGACAAATTTGTTTGTAAAGTCTACATTTCCTCTTGCAAACGTAAGTGGTGTCACCAACAGATGGAACCATGAGAATCAACCACACATGATGGAGGAACATCCACTGAAATATGTTATGGTCATCTGTCGATCACACGGCGAGACTATTTTCAGAATTCAACTTTAAGTTTGGCAAGATGATGCCCATTGGATAATCAGACCAGAGCAATGAAGCACCTAGTGTTGGCCAATAAATAGTACAGTACTACTTTTGTGTAGTCCATGCAGTGACTATCCAATCCTTCTATGTCTATTTTCAAATGGCAATACATGCAGTGACTATCCTATTCTTTTGTGCAGTTCCACAAAAATTGAGGTCCCTGTGTTTGTTTGACAAATAGCAACGAGCAGTCATCTGTTTGCAGAAATATCAAGCAGCTAGTTAACATATACTCCACCTTGTATTTTCGATTTAACCACGCCTTTGCTAGTCATTTCCGCCTAGCATCTGTCATGTTTTGCACTGGACAATTTGATACTGAATTGATTTGCTGGTACAGAGCAGAAATATGGCACCTATTCTTCAATGGAGGTCCACCCTGGCAATAAATTTACATGCAAACCAATAATATTACTATCTAATGACAATACAAAAACAGAAGCAAGATAGTAGCAAACCATGTACCTTGGTAATGAACAGCTCATAGTGCCACTGATTGGATATAACTGTTTGCAGAAAAAAATGGTCATAATGTTGAACCATCTGGACTTTTTGTGCAGTTTCACTAAAATCGATCATCCCTATTTGCACATATATTGAAAGTGTGATTACTATAAAAGTGGCACTAGTTGAAGCATAGACTCACAAATTTAGGCATTCCAAATTTCTTAATGGGAAATGGTAGCAAGACAGTTTCTAACCACCTGTTCAAAGGAATAAAGAAGGAAATAGCGACGGATGTCATAATGGCATACATAGTATTTTGTGAAAGATTGAACCATTCCTGACCTTTCCTCTTCTTTTAAGAATTTTTTGTGCAGTTCAACTAAAATAAAATGCCATCACCGCCTTGACATTTCGGTGACACTGTATAAAAAAATTGACTTACCATTACATCATGATGTTAGGTATGTAATCAACAGGCAATAGAGACAAAAATGCAGACCTCCTCCGATAACATAATGAACATTAATTTTAACAAAGGTGTGACTAGCTTTGCCGGCATAATTTGAAGAATTCTACACCCTCTGTTCCTTAATATAAGACGTTTTTGCAGTTCAATTTAATGTACCAAAATGTCTTATATCTTGAAAGAGAGGTAGTAGTTTTCCTTCCTTTCTTTCCTTTTTCAATTTATCGGTGGCATTAGACTGACTGCGGCATTAGTTAAAAGTGGCATCACTTTAGCAGTAGCATAATTTTACCGATGGTGTTATACTAACAGCAAAAAAGTGGCAATAAGAGCATGGTGTTGGCTGTGTGCATCCTAGCTGTGCAGAGGCCGGGTGTGTGCTCACTGTGTTATGTATCTTCTTGATGCTCCGTTTTGAGCCAATAAAATCCACCCAATGTCGAAAAAGTACAATGTACCTCCATGGATGCATAGAGTGGTGAAGCAGGGATGGTTGCCCAGAGTAACAAATATCCAAGCATCATATCTAGATTATGTCCCATTTTTGTTCTCTTTAGCCACCTTTTACCTATGTGAGGACAACAAACCTATCGACCTGGTCATTCTCTATTGCGTTGTCCTACCTTTCTTTCCTTTTTCAACCAAGAGACAAGAGACTAGTTCCTCAGCTACTACTGTTTTTCCCCTTTTCAACCAAGATGCAGGTTCGATACCAAGTCTCTTCTAGAGTACTACTTTCCCCCCTTTCTTTCCTTATTCAACCCAGACATGGATTAGTCTATATGAAGTAGGGTTTCCTTTAATAGTGCAAATTAAAGTTTTCGTCTGCATGACCAGCAGAGGCTAGTAACTTGGGGAGATGGGGCAGTGGAAAAACAACCGCATGCAGCGACGTGGGTAGATGGGGCAATAGCAGAAGGGTATGGTTCGAAAAGAGGTAGCATACCAGAGGGTCGGCGAGAAGCGGCTTCTCTCGTCGTCGTCGTCCTCCGCCGACACTATGGCAGCGAGCTTGGGGACGGAGGCCATCCCGCGCCGGTGCTAGGTCTGAGAAGACGGCCTTGTCATCAGTGCACATCCTCCTCTTCCCCGGCGGATGGGATCAGGGAGAATCTGTGACCACCAGTGATGAGGGAGAGAGAGTGGGCACCGCCGTCTTTTTTAGATCTGGAGAGGGTGATAGTGTGAGAAGCAAGTGGGCAGCCCTAGCAAGCAAGCGCTGAAGCTCCAGCCTATATACTACTATATTATACTTGGTAGAGTACCTCCGTCAAGGTTTTCTAAGTCCCGCGAGCCGGAGAAACAGGACCAATAAAAGGGGCAAATTAAGGTCTTCGATCTCTCTCCCATGCATGCACTTTTTCTCTCTCCTGCGTGCACCCAATGGATAGCGTGCATGTAACGTCCGGCCTAATAAATCAGGACGACGTGTAGTAATGCTTCAAAACTGAAAGGCACACCATTAAAATAAATTAAGTCAAGAAATAACGCGGCCCGATCGCATTTTGCACGAGAAATGAAAAACCATGTTTCGTTGACGTGTTGTCCCGTTCCAACGTGTTAGTGAGAAGACGGCGAGTCCTTTTGTATAATTTCCGAACGGACATCTATGTACGGTTGGGTCGCCTCTTCCTATACCGTGGCAACCGTCCGGTCCCCACTTGCCTCTTCCTGTACCGTGGCAACCGTCCACCGCCTCTTCCCCTTTCCCTCTCAATTTGGGAGTTGGAACTGCTGTCGCACGCTCTTCCTCCCTTCATTTTGCCTTGACCCTTCCTTCTGCCATTGTTCGTCTTCTCGATGGAGGGAAGTAGCAGGACCCGACCCCGTTATTCTTGCCCCAATCTGACAGATGACGCGGTGGAGGAAATTGATCGGTGCGATGTCATCACCGCGGCTAGCATGGCAGGTTCGTTCAAGAACATTCTCGACTCAACAAATAAGATCATTACAAACAACCCAAGGGTTCAAGAGTGGTTTGATCTTCCCTATCTTCTTCGCTATGACCATACTCTCTGGTACGGGGACGACGAAAGGCTCGCCTTGTGCAAGTTGATGCCACTTGATAATGATCCGTGTGATGTTAAGATGCCATCGCTTCAGCGTAAGGATTGGGCAGGCACAAATGGAGATTGGGTTGCTTATATTGGGGACAACTGCGAGTGGGAGCTTGTGAATGTGTACACTCGTCACCGGATTCCAATTCCAAAAATCTCAGACTGCCCTGAGGTTGAGCACACCGATACTCTACGGACGTTCAAATACGATCATGGTGACTGTCATCTACAGAAGATAGCAATTTGTAGAGTTCCCACACGCTCTTGGAGTTATAGGAACTATTGTGTTGTCACTGTCTTCGACAAGCTTGTTGCCGTCTTTACTCCTGGAGGGATTGGATGGACATTGTTTAAAAACCAGTTTCTATACACGAGGGAGTATTGTGATCCAATTCAATACGAGTTGTGTTTGCTGTCACCACTGTTTTTGCATGGGATCGTTCTTGCTTCGGTACATTTGTCTTCCACCTTAATTAGAATTGTTTCATTCACCATGCATGCGAGTTATCCCTTTACTAATTAACCTTCAAAATTTTCAAGGTCCTATCAACATTCCGCCACCGATACTTGGAAACTTTTATAACCAAGGGGGAGATGACACTAGTACAGTGAGCTGCTATACAAACAATTTTTACCCCCTTTCAGCGACGAAGTTTTAAACCGTCGCCTTGCTGTGTGTGCGATAGGGGGGTCCTTTCCACACGACCCAGAAACCGCCTGCGATAGGGCCTCTGGTCACACACACGGGGCAAAAAGAGCTCGTGTGCGATCGGGTGAGCCATCATAGACAATTATACCGGCCCAATCGTTTCCGTTCGTATGTACATCCCACACAGTTAATCCAAGATAAATGTTTCCGTTCGTATATACATCCCACACAGTGAATCCCAGACAAACGTTTCCGTTCGTATATACAAAGCACACAGTTTTCCGCATCACATCGTCTGCGATAGTGTTGCCATTGCAGACGATAGTAATAATTTTATCGTTTGTGTTATTGAATGCAGCACGCACGGTGTCTAGAAGAAATTGTGTGGCATAGGTTGTCCATCACACACACTTTTTATATGGAACACATTTGTGCAAGGTGGCCTAACGCAAACAGTTGTCCAGAGGAAGTCGTGTGTGATTGTTCATTGATCCAACACGTTTACTTCCTATAAACTATGTGGGTTGTCTGAGATCATCGCCCATGGTGTTGTCTCAATAACCGTTTGCACTAGAAAAACCGAATAAGCAGGCTAATTGGCCTATTATTATTAATCCATTTAGTAATCAAATTTATATTTCATAATAAACACACAATATATTTCATTTTCGTATTACGGAACCAGGATTTCATAATTGAAATACATCAGAGTACAACATCATATAGCTTCAGCACTCACTCACACCATATAGGCATATAGCTAGCTACCCCATTACACAACAACACCAAGTTTCACATGCAACATCTAAAACCTTTGGAAATTAGCATCATAGACGGTAGATAGATAGATGAATCTCATCTGGAAAACTGCTGAAGCGGAAGGTGAATATTGAGCCTTCAATGATGTTGAATGTCCTTGCAACTTTAGGCCAGTGCCTGTGGATGATTGACCGCCCATCCTTCGTCCTCTTGAGGAAGACTTCAATATTGTACCGTGGGTGTTGTATGAACACCTTCCTCGCCTCTTGACCATACAGGTGGTTTGAGAGGTAATCATCTGTGAAGTGCTTTGGAAAGGCCTGAAAACAAAGATATGCATAAATATCTTCTCTGAATTTTGAAATGGCGCAAAGGAATAAAAAAACTAGAATGTGTAGGATCGAGGAGATAGGTCTAGAGGGGGGGGGGGGTGAATAGACTCCTAACCAGCCAAATTAGCAGTTTTTAATTTCTCTTGGAATTTAGGCAGACTTTGGCACAAGTTAAGATCACTCCAATACTTTCTACACATGCATATCTAGAGATTGAGCAGCGGAAATAGTAAAGCATGCAATAGTACGGAAAGTAAAGGGGTAGAGTATGGAAGATCAAACGCAATGAAGACATGGTGGTTTTTGGCGTGGTTCCGATAGGTGGTGCTATCGTACGTCCACGTTGATGGAGACTTCAACCCACGAAGGGTAACGGCTGCGCGAGTCCACGGAGGGCTCCACCCACGAAGGGTCCATGAAGAAGCAACCTTGTCTATTCCACCATGGCTTACGTCCACGAAGGACTAGCCTCACTCGGGGTAGATCTTCACGAAGTAGGCGATCTCCTTGCCCTTACAAACTTCTTGGTTCAACTCCACATCTGGTTGGAGGCTCCCAAGCGACACCTAACCAATCTAGGAGACACCACTCTCCAAAAGGTAATAGACGGTGTGTTGTTGATGAACTCCTTGCTCTTGTGCTTCAAATGATAGTCTTCCCAGCACTCAAACACTCCTCACAGATTTGGCTATGGTGGAAGAAGGATTTGAGTGGAAAGCAACTTGGGAAAGGCTAGAGATCAAGGTTCAAATGGTAGGAATGGAATATCTTGATCTCAACACATGAGTAGGTGGTTCTCTCTCAGAAAATGTATGGTGGAAGTGTAGGCACGTTTTGATGGCTCTCCTTACTGAGAAGGATGGGGTGGAGGGGTATATATAGCCTCCACACAAAATCCAACCGTTACACACTTTTGACCCAACTCGGTGGCACCGAAACGATAATCTCGGTAGCACCGAACTGTGTAAAAGATATGAACTTTAGGAATCTCGGTGGGACCGATACAAACAACTCGGATGGACCGAAGTGCAATGGCTTAGGGCAATCCTCATCTCGGTGGCACCGATTGCATCAACTCGGTAGGACCGAAGTGAAGCAATAAGGCAACAGAGAGTTGGCAAGCCATCTCGGTGAGACCGATTTGCATAACTTGGTGAGACCGAAGTAAATGCAACCGATTACAGAGAGTTGGCAAGGCCATCTCGGTGGGACCGAGATCCATTTCGGTGGATCCGATTTGTTAGGGTTTGGCAGTGGCTAAGTCTTGGATGAACTCGGTGGGGCCGGATTGGAAATTTCGGTGGGGCCGAGTTGGACTTTAGGTTTAGGACATATTTGGGATTGAGAGAGTGGTTGAGGGTTTAGGAATGCTGTCACTAAGCACTTGAGCAAAAAGACCATTAAGCAACACCTCATCCCCTTTTAATAGTATTGGCTTTCCTGTGGACTCAATGTGATCTTGGATCACTAAACCAAAAATGTAGAGTCTTGATCTTTGCCAATTCTTGTCCTTAGCATTTTGAAGGGTCCACGTCCTATTGTCCCTGCCACGCCATTGTTGAACTTGTCTGAAATTCACTAGATAAAAGCATTAGTCCAACAACATGTATGTTGGCATGAATTACCAAAACCACCAAGGGAGCAAATGTGCTTTCAATCTCCCCCTTTTTGGTAATTGATGACAACATACATCAAAGCTTCAAATACGGATATAGCAGAGGTATGTATGAAAGCTTTGAAGGAAACATGTAACATGTATGAGCTCCCTTGAACTCCCCCTGAAGATGTGCATAACATGATGGTATCTTATGGGAAATATACATGTAACATGTATCTTGGCTATATGCATCAGAGCAATATATATATATGTGACATTAGGGTATCCACATGTACAAGATTTTCTCCTTGCAAACAATATATACTTAGCAAGAGGTCAACCATGTACATGAGTGTGATGCATATACTTACCTTGAAGTTCTTGATCAAGTACCTGAAGAAATACACTTGAGAAAACAGGGTTAGATAACACAAGATAATTTCTTCAAGAAAAAGGATACAAGATCAACAAGAAACCAAGATTGGGATGACATGTAGAAGAGAGTATCACTAGGTGAATACTTCTTTGAAGCAGACATGTCCCCAAAAGAAATAGTTGTCTCCCCTTAAAGAACTTCCTCTCCCCCTAAATCTGACATGGATATTGGGAGTAGGTAGGGTGAGAAAACTAGAACGGCCAAAGAACAAACTAATCACTAATCATGTTTCTCCCCTCTTAGAAACATGTAACATTCTCTCCTCTTGTAAGGTGCATCTTTTGTTTTGAATAGATAAGCTTAAGCTTTGATGTATTCCTCTCTCCCCCTTTGACATCAATTTCCAAGAAGGGACTTCAAGGTTATTGATTAAGTGAGTTTGGTCCTTGAGAAATACAGCTAGATGCATGTAGAGGATAAGAATCATCGAGTGGAGCTGGAGCAGAAAAACTCAGGGAAAATTTGACAGAAAATTCCTTAGAGCAGTCAAAATCGGTGACACCGAGTTGAGACAATTCGGTGGAACCGAGTTTGATGCAATGGAATATTTTGTCAACTCAGCTCACTAGGCAAGGAAATCTCACAAGGATTTGCAAAGAATTAACTGTGAGACAAACTAAACGAAATGAAACAGAAGAAAAGCAAAGAAACATCTAGAATAAGTTTTTTTTAAAGAAACACTCTAGCAAGAAGAGAACAAACAAAAGAAACACTAGAGAACTTCATCTAGATGGGTCGGCGACTAGGTCACCTATGTTAGAGTATATTTACTTAGGAGTCAAGTGAGAGCACTTGATCATAGGTCATACTCATCGTTTAAGCTCAAAATGGGGTTGCCATTTTTCCTTTAAGCTTTTCAATGTATTCACACCTTGTTGAGTTGCTTTAGCTCATGTCTTTGAGTAAAGCTTCTCTAAGATGTGAGAACTTACATTGGTATTTGGTGATGTCCATGTAGTTGAACTTGATGTATATGCTCTTGAGTTGAAGTTGGGAGCGATCCTATCTTTTGTAGTTCATCTTCCTACGTGGGTTAGATTTGCAAGGAACAACATGTATATCCAAAATGACAAGAATGAAGCATAACTCAAATGTTGTCAAAGGATATGTTTAGGTTGTATTGTTCCTTGTTACTCCATCAATTGTTGATACTTGAGTTATACAAGATTGCTCAAGATAAGAGTGTGATGCAATCTTGTGACATGAAGCTTGTCCAAGTACCAACAAAAGGTTAGATACCATAAAAGGGAGCAAAATGTCCAAGATATAAAATGATCATGAAGGATATCATGGGTTAGTCAAGAATGCTCATGCCCTTGTATGCATCCACATGAACCTCTAGTTCACGTTTGAAGCATCAATGATGTTCAATTCACTTCTCAAGTGACAAAACACTTTCTCATCAAGTGGTTTGGTAAAGATGTCCGCCAATTGTTTGTCAGTACGAACATGTTTAAGGTCAATATCACCTTTCTCAACATGATCTCGAATGAAATGGTGACGAACCTCAATATGCTTAGTTCGAGAATGTTGCACGGGATTGTGTGCTATCTTAATAGCACTCTCATTGTCATAAAGTAATGGTACATGTCTCACATGCACACCATAATCTTTAAGAGTCTGTGTCATCCATAGTAATTGAGCACAACATGATCCCGCGGCAATGTATTCCGCTTCGGCAGTAGATAGAGATACGGAATTGTGTTTCTTGGAGGACCAAGACACAAGAGATCTACCAAGAAATTGACATGTACCCGAAGTGGATTTTCTGTCAACCTTGTCTCCGGCATAGTCCGAATCGGAGTAGCCAACAAGATTGAAAGAAGATCCTTTGGGATACCATATGCCAAAGTTCGGTGTATGTATCAAGTATCTCACGATTCTTTTCACCGCCTTAAGGTGACACTCTTTTGGTGTCGCTTGGTATCGTGCACACATGCACACACTTAGCATAATGTCGGGTCGAGAGGCACATAGATATAATAATGAACCAATCATAGATCGATAAACCTTTTGATCAACCGGTTTGCCATCCTTGGTCAAGTCAAGATGTCCACTCGTGGGCATGGGAGTTTTCATACCTTTACTCTCTTGCATGTTGAAATTTTTGAATAAGTCCTTGGTATACTTTGTTTGAGAGACAAAGGTACCTTCCCTAGTTTGCTTGATTTGCAAACCAATAAAAAATTGAGTTCACTCATCATAGACATTTCAAACTTTTCCGACATCAGCCTTCCAAACTTTTCACTGAAAGAGGGGTTAGTAGATCCAAAGATAATATCATCAACATAAATTTGGCATACAAATAATTCTCCATTAACCCTCTTAGTGAACAAAGTTGAATCAATCTTCCCAATTTCAAAACCTTTTTCAAGAAGAAACGTTGTCAAGCATTTGTACCAAGCTCTAGGGGCTTGTTTAAGACCATAAAGATCTTTACGAAGTTTGTACACATGATTAGGTTTCTTGGGATTCTCAAAGCCGGGAGATTGTTTAACATATACTTCCTCCTCTATTTCTCCATTTAAGAAAGCACTTTTAATATCCATTTGATAAAGAGTGATATCATGGTGATTAGCATAAGCAAGTAAAATACGAATGGACTCAAGTCTTGCAACGGGGGCATAGGTCTCACCATAGTCCATACCTTCGACTTGTGTGTAACCTTGTGCTACGAGACGAGCCTTGTTGCGTACAACTTGTCCATCTTCATCTTGCTTATTCCGAAACACCCATTTGGTTCCAATGATGTTTTGCTCTTCCTTAGGCTTCTCAACCAATGTCCACACTTGGTTCCTCTCAAAGTTGTGTAGCTCTTCGTGCATTGCATTCACCCAATTGGGGTCCTTGAGAGCATCTTCTACCTTTAAGGGTTCAACACTAGAGATAAATGAGTAATGCTCACAAAAGTTAGCTAAACGAGATTTAGAGCGAGTAATTCTCCTGGTTTGGATATCTCCAAGTATTTGTTCGACGGGATGATCCTTGTCGATTCTTGCTCTAACTCGAGGAAGCTTTTTCTTGGGTTGTGGTGAGGCTTCCTCATCATCATCATCTTCTTATTCTTCGTTGAAGTTGTCGTTGTCTGTTTGTGGAGGTGGAGAAGAAGGTTGAGGTGGATCATCTTGTTGTACTTCCTCATTCCCATTGTCTTGACGTGTTCCACTTGTGGATGCCTCCAAGTCAACTTGTCGTTCACCTTGATGTGAAGTTGGGGCTTCCACTTGAATAGACGAGGTACTCTCCTTTACTTCCACGGGGCGAATCTTGCCAATGGGCAAGTCTTGGATTGCTTCTGATGGTTCTTTATCTCCAACATCAAGTGGCAATTGCTCGACTTGCGAGCCGTTAGTCTCATCAAACTTCACATCTACCGTCTCTTCAACTTTTCGAGTGAAGTTGTTGTAGACACGGTAAGTGTGAGAGTTCGATCCATAACCAAGTAGGAAACCTTCGTGAGATTTAGGAGCAAATTTTGAACGACGATGCTTATCAAGAATGTAACATTTTGAGCCAAATACTCGAAAGTATCCAACTTGTGGTTTGTTACCGGTGAGCAGTTCATACGCCGTTTTACCAAAAAGCTTGTGAAGATAGAGTCGGTTTGTTGCATGACAAGCTGTTTCAACCGCTTCTGCCCAAAAATGTCTTGGCGTCTTGTATTCATCAAGCATTGTTCTTGCCATCTCAATAAGTGTATGGTTCTTCCTCTCAACAACTCCATTTTGTTGAGGCGTGTACGTAGCCGAGAACTCATGTGAAATACCCTCCTCATCAAGAAAGGTGTCCACATTGGCGTTCTTGAACTCCGTTCCGTTGTCACTCCGAACCTTCTTGATCTTCACTTCAAATTGATTTTGAGCTTTTCTTGCGAAGTTCTTGAAGATCTTTTGTACCTGCGATTTGTCATCAAGAAAGAACACCCACGTAAATCTGGAAAAATCATCAACAATGACTAAACCGAAAGAGTTACCACCAACACTCTTATAGGCGTTGGGACCAAACAGATCCATATGAAGTAGCTCGAGTGGTCTCCTCGTGGTCATAATGTTCCTTACGGGATGGCTTCCTCCAACTTGTTTTCCTGCTTGGCAAGCACTACAAAGTCGATCTTTGTCAAATATAACATCTTTTACTCCAAGAATGTGATCTCCTTTAACAAGTTTATCAAGGTTACGCATACCAACATGTCCAAGTCTTCTATGCCATAACCAACCTTTAGAAGATTTTGCAATTAAACATGTACGAGGTTGGGCTTTCTTAGTGAAATCAACAATGTATAGATCACCTCTACGAATGCCGATAAAGACTATATTATGATTATCTTGGCGAAACACTTGGCAATCTACTTTGGTAAATAGAACATTAAAACCAAAATCGGCTAGTCTAGATACGGAAAGAAGATTGTAACCAAGAGATTCAACAAGCATAATATTTTGTATGGAGCTATCATTGGATATGGCCACCTTACCAAGGCCAAGTACCTTACCCTTGGAGTTGTCTCCAAAAGTCACATACTTGCGTGGACCATCATTTTTTGTAAGCTCACGAAACATGTCTCTATCTCCGGTCATGTGATCGGTACATCCACTATCGAGAATCCACTCTTTTCCTCCGGCCATATAATCTCGAAGATTTGCCATAAGACTGAGATTCCTCATGGTCTTCTCAAATTCAATATCAAAGTCTTCGTCTTCATCATAATAGCCGTGCTCAACATCATCATCATGCATGTGATTAACAGATTCATTAGTCTCATGATCATGACAATGTTCAAGTTTATGAATTCTAACAGTTTCCATGATAATATTGCTAATAGTTCTAACATCTCCTTTGGCATGCATGAGATCACGAAGCTCAAACAAACAATCATCAAACTTAGGATCATTAGGACTCATCTTGTGTAAAGCAACAGCCTTATGAAGAATCTTATCAAGACTCTTTAGAGAATAATCGGGATATCGCTTTTCTAAATCATGCCATAGAGTATAAGCACATGCAAAGTTTCGCATACAACCAAGCACAATCTTAGGTAATCCTCTAATGATAAGATTGAAGGTTCTAAGATTACGAAGCATGTCAATTTCCTCTTCATGAGTAGGATGCAAGGGATCAATAGGGGGCACATAAGGATTATGAATATACTTGCTCAAGTTAAACTCATCAAAGATATCAAGCATTTCATCCCTCCAAAAGTTGTAATACTCCCCATTAAGAATAGGCACTCTACGTCTAATACTCCCGAACGTAGACATATCCATCTCCCTCCAATGGTGATGAAACCAAAGCAATGCAGACCAAAGCTCTGATACCAATTGTAGGGTCGAGGAGATAGATCTAGAGGGGGGTGAATAGACTCCTAACCAGCCAAATTAGCAGTTTTTAATTTCTCTTGGAATTTAGGCAGATTTTGGCACAAGTTAAGATCACTCCAATACTTTCTACACATGCATATCTAGAGATTGAGCAGCGGAAATAGTAAAGCATGCAATAGTATGGAAAGTAAAGGGGTAGAGTATGGAAGATCAAACGCAATGAAGACACGGTGGTTTTTGGCGTGGTTCCGATAGGTGGTGCTATCGTACGTCCACGTTGATGGAGACTTCAACCCACGAAGGGTAACGGCTGCGCGAGTCCACGGAGGGCTCCACCCACGAAGGGTCCACAAAGAAGCAACCTTGTCTATTCCACCATGGCTTACGTCCACGAAGGACTAGCCACACTCGGGGTAGATCTTCACTAAGTAGGCGATCTCCTTGCCCTTACAAACTTCTTGGTTCAACTCCACATCTGGTTGGAGGCTCCCAAGCAACACCTAACCAATCTAGGAGACACCACTCTCCAAAAGGTAATAGACGGTGTGTTGTTGATGAACTCCTTGCTCTTGTGCTTCAAATGATAGTCTTCCCAGCACTCAAACACTCCTCACAGATTTGGCTATGGTGGAAGAAGGATTTGAGTGGAAAGCAACTTGGGAAAGGCTAGAGATCAAGGTTCAAATGGTAGGAATGGAATATCTTGATCTCAACACATGAGTAGGTGGTTCTCTCTCAGAAAATGTATGGTGGAAGTGTAGGCACGTTCTGATGGCTCTCCTTACTGAGAAGGATGGGGTGGAGGGGTATATATAGCCTCCACACAAAATCCAACCGTTACACACTTTTGACCCAACTCGGTGGCACCAAAACGATAATCTCCGTAGCACCGAACTGTGTAAAAGATATGAATTTTAGGAATCTCGGTGGGACCGATACAAACAACTCGGATGGACCGAAGTGCAATGGCTTAGGGCAATCCTCATCTCGGTGGCACCGATTGCATCAACTCGGTAGGACCGAAGTGAAGCAATAAGGCAACAGAGAGTTGGCAAGCCATCTCGATGAGACCGATTTGCATAACTCGGTGAGACCAAAGTAAATGCAACCGATTACAGAGAGTTGGCAAGGCCATCTCGGTGGGACCGAGATCCATTTCGGTGGATCCGATTTGTTAGGGTTTGGCAGTGGCTAAGTCTTGGATGAACTCGGTGGGGCCGGATTGGAAATTTCGGTGGGGCCGAGTTGGACTTTAGGTTTAGGACATATTTGGGATTGAGAGAGTGGTTGAGGGTTTAGGAATGCTGTCACTAAGCACTTGAGCAAAAAGACCATTAAGCAACACCTCATCCCCTTTTAATAGTATTGGCTTTCCTATGGACTCAATGTGATCTTGGATCACTAAACCAAAAATGTAGAGTCTTGATCTTTGCCAATTCTTGTCCTTAGCATTTTGAAGGGTCCACGTCCTCTTGTCCCTGTCATGCCATTGTTGAACTTGTCTAAAATTCACTAGATAAAAGCATTAGTCCAACAACATGTATGTTGGCATGAATTACCAAAACCACCAAGGGAGCAAATGTGCTTTCAGAATGGTTCCTGCAATTGCACAATATTGTGCTATTAGACAAAGGACCATGCATGTGCGAACCTCGATGGTAAACCTCAGTGCCTCCCATTGTTTCCCTGCAACACATATAAGGTAGTTATTGACCAGGTTAAGTGAGGGTTGGCATACTATCAGTAAAATATGTTGATGAAAAATAAATACATTGCAGATTCAGCAGATTAATTCGAGCCACATGGAAAAGCCATTTATCCAAACCAAGCATGCTTAAGAACTAGGAAATATAGCAATTGTATATGTTTCTCATGTATTTAGTACAGCCGAATTTGATTTATTTCTCACTTGCATAACAATACAAAATTGTACCCACGACAATTGAACATCGCATTGCAGAATTGAACCAAACAGTTAACTAAGCACCACAACAAATGAACCAAACAGTTAACTGAGCACCACATTGCACAAGAGAACATACTACAAGATTAGATAGTTAACCAAACCTAGTATGCTTAACAACTTGGAACTATAGCAATTGTATTTGTATCTCATGTATTTTGTCTTGCCAAATTCAATTATTTCTCACATGCAAGAGAATACAAAATTGCACCCACAAGAATTGAGCATCACATTGCAGAATTGAACTAAACAGTTAACTGAACATGACAAAAAAATAACCAAACAGTTAACTCAGCACCACATTGCACAATATATAGAACATATATACTAGAGGATCAGATTGCATAGTAAGAGTACATAGGACAATTCACTAGAATTTGTAAAGGAAAGGCAGGAGCAGCACATGCAACAGGTAAACCGAACATGCTTAACTGGCGTAGCTAGCTAGCTGAACATAGGTCCTTGCAGTGAGCTAAAAAGACAAACTACTCCTCATCGTCGGAGATATCGATGACGATGGGCTCCTTAGACTTGGAAGAGGGCGAGGCCTCCACATCGTGGGTGCCCTCCTCGTAGTGGTGAGTCGCTTGAGCCGCTCTGGGCACCAACCTGCTGGCTCTGGAGTTGAGGTAAGCACGGGACACTGAGAAAACACCTCATAGTTTTCATCGAAGGCACCGACGGTGGCCTCGACAAAACGCCATGAACTGTAGTATAAAGCAGCCAACCGCGTGGCGGCATCCGCGCGCGAGGCATCGACGGTGGCCTCGACAGTGAGGTGCTCCTCCAAGATCTGGGGGTCAGCACGCATGGCAGCCATCACGACCTCATCCGCGCGTGCGGCCATGATTTGCTTCTCCGCTGCCAGATGCTCCTTGAGCTCCTTGTGGGGTCGAGGAGATAGGTCTAGAGGGGGGTGAATAGACCCTTAACCAACCAAAGGTGCAGATTTTTGGTTCACTTGAAATTTAGGCAGATTTTGGCACAAGTTAAGATCACACCAAGACTTCCTACACATGCATATCTAGAGATTGAGCAGCAGAAATAGTAAAGCATGCAAGTGTACGGAAAGTAAAGGAGTAGAGTATGGAAGATCAAACGCAATGAAGACATGGTGGTTTTTGGCGTGGTTCTAATAGGTGGTGCTATCATACGTCCACGTTGATGGAGACTTCAACCCACGAAGAGCAACGGCTGCGTGAGTCCACGGAGGGCTCCACCCACAAAGGGTCCACGAAGAAGCAACCTTGTCTATTCCACCATGGCTTATGTCCATGAAGGACTAGCCTCACTCGGAGTAGATCTTCACGAAGTAGGCGATCTTCTTGCCCTTACAAACTCCTTGGTTCAACTCCACATGATCTTGGAGGCTCCCAAGTGACACCTAACCAATCTAGGAGACACCACTCTCCAAAAGGTAATAGATGGTGTGTTGATGATGAACTCCTTGCTCTTGTGCTTCAAGTGATAGTCTCCCCAACACTCAAACAACTCCTCACAGATTTGGATTTGGTGGAAGAAGGATTTGAGTGGAAAGCAACTTGGGAAGGCTATAAATCATGGTTCAAATGGTAGGATTGGAATAACTTGATCTCAACACATGAGTAGGTGGTTCTCTCTCAGAAAATGTATGGTGGAAATATAGGCACGTTCTGATGGCTCTCTTACTTGGTAAGAGGGTGGTGGAGGGGTATATATAGCCTTCACACAAAATCCAACCGTTACACACTTTTGACCAAACTCGGTGGCACCGATTTGAGATCTCGGTGAGACTGACCTGTGCAAAAGATATGAACATTTGAAGTTTCAGTGGGACCGACTAGGAACAACTCGGAGCGACCGATGTGCAATGGTAGGGCAAACCTTGTTTCGGTGGCACCGATTACAACATCTCAGTGAGACTGAAATAATTGCAACAGGCAACAGAAAGTTGGTCAAGCCATCTCGGTGGCACCGATTGCAAACTCGGTTAGACCGAAATAATTGCAATAGGCAACAGAGAGTTGGCCAGGCCATCTCGGTGGGACCGAGATCTAAATCGGTGGATCCGATTTGTTAGGGTTTGGTTGTGGCACTGTCTAGATGAACTCGGTGGGTCCGGATGAGTAGAATTCGGTGGAAATGAGTTAGACTTTGGAACTTTGGATAAATTTGGATGAAGGAAGTGGCTGAGGGTTTTGGAGCAACATCACTAAGCACTTGAGCAAATATATCATTATCAAAACCTCATCCCCTTTTAATAGTATTGGCTTTCCTAAGTACTCAATGTGATCTTCGACCACTAAACCAAAATGAAGAGTCTTGAGCTTTTGCCAATGTATGTCCTTCGCATTTTGAAGGGTTCCACATCTTCTTGTCCTTGCCACGCCATTGTTGAACTTGTCTGAAATTCACTAGATAGAGGCATTAGTCCAACAACATGTATGTTGCCATAAATTACCAAAACCACCAAGGGAGCAAATGTGCTTTCACTCCTGACTGTACTACGTGCACCATGGCTTAGGGCGGTGCTTATTTGGAGGATGGGTCGGTGATTTGGGTGGAAGGTGTCGCGCCGGCGGTCAGGGCATGTGGGATGTAGAAGGAGGTCGAGGATGGGGGTCGGGTGTGGATTACCTGACTAGATCGATGAGGACGAGGAGCAGGAAGGAGTGCCGCCGGCGGCGGCACTGCAAGCAAGTAGTGAAGGTTTGAACTTGGAATGGAAGGCGGAAACAGGGGAAATGTGGCTTTTGGTAAGGAGGAGGGGGGCATGGGAGGTAGATATTTCCGCGGATTCCGAAAAGTTTCGCTCCGTGCAGCGAAATACTGGCATGCGAAGTGTCATTAGACACGGTCCCTTATTCAGCACTGTGTATGATATCTGAACATCACAAACGATTCATATGGCTTACCCCGTGTGTGATGAGTTTGAACATGCAAATTTTGGTTCGAATTTCCCTGGTTATAGTGGTCATCCACGTCATTGCATAATTTGGGTACACAAAAGAGCCTACAACACACCCACACTTCTTAATCGAGCAAGTTCAGCAATTAAACAGAGCTAGCTGACCTAAACATTACTCTAACAAAAGACCGGTGCTCTAAATAAAGACTACTACTCCGCCTGGCGCTCGTCGATCTCCGCCGCCTCCTGCATGTCCAGCTCACGCCCGACGATCTCCTGTGGAAGGGGCTCCATGGCATCCATCACACCATACTCGGCAAGCATCTCGCCATCCGCGTCCGCCATCTCTTCGGAAAAGGCTGCCACGAGCTGGGCGTGGGCGGCCGCGGTCTAGGCTTGGACAGTCTCCATCGCGGCAAGGTATGCCGCGAACGAACGGACGGCTACTCGAACGCTCTCGGCGATTGCCAACTCTTTGGCCGTGGGTTGCCCACCGTTGTCGGAGAATATTCGTGCGATTTGTGTGGTGACCGCCAGGAGCTGGGCGTGGGCGGCCTCGACATGGGCGCGAGCGGCCTCCATCAGGGCTAAGGCGGCCACCACGAAACGGACAGTTGCTGTCCCGCTCTCGCCATTTGCTATCCCCATCACAGATGTTGCTGCCACCATCTGAGCTGCAGTAGCGGCCGTTTTGGCTGCCACAGCCGCCCGGTCGTAGATTGCGGCCGCGCTCACGCAGGTTGTGAGCACGCTCATGGTGGCTGCAGCCACACTCGCACCGGACTGGGCCGCTGAAGTTGCCATCACGACACAGGTCCGCGTCCCCATCTTTGACCGGCGACGAGTGAACAGTGAAATGATATTTGGGGGGCTAGTTTGCTTGACGCGCCAGCTATGGACTGTAGCCGACGAACCTTCTCGCATAAGCCATATATGACGGTGCACCAAGATATTTTGTACTGCATCTCACACGGTTGGTGATAATAAACTGTGTGTGATGTACTTGATTTTTCGTCTTGATTTGAAATACGGAATTGGGTCACAGCGGCAAAGGACGGTGTTTGAATTGCTAGAACATTTGTCTGTAGTGAACATAAAACTATACGAGTGTCGTGTTAAAATTTGGAATTACTCGGTGTTCGTTTGGACATTTTTATACATTTACTGAGTTTTCTAGGCATTTTATGTGCATATATCAAATTTGAACTACATTCACATTCTCCGGTGCACCAAAATGGGTTGAAAAATCATATGTGTGTCCTTGGGTGCATGCTTAGGTCCCATGCAAGAAATGGGAATGAATATCAAAGACCTTGGCATCGTGGCACGGCCGCAAACGCTGAGATACTTGGTTTTGAAATTCTAGTAAATCCAAAACTCGTCTGAAATTCATGAAACTTTGCATGCTATCATGGAATGGCACCAACATGCTGTGGTAAATTTTTTGTCCCATTTGGGGTAGGTTTTGGTATAAGCTTGAAAGTGCATTTGCTCCCTTTGTGGTTTGGGTAATTCATAACAACATATATCTCATTGAACTAATAAACATTCAAGTGAAAGATTTCAGGAAGTTCAATGATTGGCATGGCAAGGACTTGGGAATGTGGACCCCTCAAAATGCTAAGGACATACATTGGCAAAAGCTCAAGACTCTTCAATTTTGGTTTAGTGATCCAAGATCACATTGAGTCCATAGGAAAGCCAATACTATTAAAAGGGGATGAGGTTTTGATAATGATCTGTTTGCTCAAGTGCTTAGTGATATTGCTCCAAAACCCTCAGCCACTTTCTCTATCCAAACTTGTCCTATTTTCCGAAGTTAAACTCGGTTCCACTGAATCCTATCCATCAGTGCCACAAGCCAAACCCTAACAAGTCGGATCCACCAATATGGATCTCGGTCCCACCGAGATGGCCTGGCCAACTCTCTATCATCTGTTGCAATTATTTTGGTCTAGCCGAGTTTGCAATCGGCGCCACCGAGATGGCTTGACCAACTTTCTGTTGCCTTGTTGCAATTATTTTGGTCTCACCGAGATGTTGCAATCGGTGCCACCGAAACGAGGTTTGCCCTACCATTGCACATCGGTCGCTCTGAGTTGTTTCCATTCGGTCCCACTGAAACTTCAAATGTTCACATCTTTTGCACAGGTCGGTCTCACCGAGAATTCCAGTCGGTGCCACCGAGTTTGGTCAAAACTGTGTACCGGTTGGATTTAGTGTGGAGGCTATATATACCCCTCCACCACCCTCTTACCAAGTAAGAGAGCCATCAGAACGTGCCTACATTTCCACCATACATTTTCCGAGAGAGAACCACCTACTCATGTGTTGAGATCAAGTTATTCCAATCCTACCATTTGAACCTTGATTTCTAGCCTTTCCCAAGTTGCTTTCCACTCAAATCCTTCTTCCACCATAGCCAAATCTGTGAGGGAGTGTTTGAGTGTTGGGGATACCATCACTTGAAGCACAAGAGCAAGGAGTTCATCATCGATACACCGTCAATTACCTTTTGAAGAGTGGTGTCTCCTAGATTGGTTAGGTGTCACTTGGGAGCCTCCAAGATCATGTGGAGTTGAACCAAGGAGTTTGTAAGGGCAAGGAGATCGCCTACTTCGTGAAGATCTAACCTGAGTGAGGCTAGTCCTTCATGGACGTAAGCCATGGTGGAATAGACAAGGTTGCTTCTTCGTGAACCCTTTGTGGGTGGAGCCCTTCGTGGACTCGCGCAGCCGTTACCCTCCGTGGGTTGAAGTCTCCATCAACGTGGACGTACGATAGCACCACCTATAGGAACCACGCCAAAAATCATCGTGTCTTCATTGCATTTGAAATATCTGATCCCCTCCTTTACTTACATGTGCAATGTTTACTTTCCGTTGCTATACTCTTAGAATTGCATGTGTACACTACTGCAGGCGACCACTAACGCGACACATGAATCAGAGATCCCGCGACCAAACTGTGTGTGCTGCATGAATCGCAAACGGTGTAGTAATAAAACCGTCGCCAATAATATGAACTGTTTGCGATGCCGGAGACATAAAAAATGATTTAGATTGGAGACGCGTGTGCGATACATGGCATACAGTTGGTCCATACGAACTGTTTGCGATAAGCCAGAACAACAAACACGGTCAGCCAGTTCGAGGTGCGTGCGATACACGGCATACAGTTCACTCGGATGAATTGTTTGTGATTATCCAACACAATAGAAACGGTCAGACAGATCAAGGTGTGTGCGATACATGGCATGTGGTTCACTCGGATGAACTGTTTGCGATTAACCAACACAACAAAAATGGTTCAACTTAACAAGGTGTGTGTGATACGTGGCAAACAGATCAGTAATCCAAAATGTGTGGGAAGACGGATAACAACATGGACGATTCCTGCTAATAACCCGTGTGTGTTGTGGGCAAACGCTTGCTTGTATACAATTGTCAGCGATTGATGAAATCATCACCGACGGGTTCCCTAGTTTAGTCCATTTGCGATGTAATTTGCTCAGTCTATAGAAGAACAACATACATAACCAAATTAAACATCCAATTACATAGGTGACTATACAAAACATTCGCACACACCTCAATAAACAATTACATGCATTCTAAACTAGGAGAAACGATCATCTAATCATCTACTTCTTGTGACGCTGCCGCCACTACTCGTGGCTCGATCCCTCGTCGTCCATAGGAAGGAGGCACTCCCTCATGTCAACGATCCGCCTGTACATCTCGTAGCTTGTGTACGCATCCTTGGCTGCGTACTTGACGTGTTCTTCATCCAGTCTCCGCACCCAGGCCTCATGCCAGGCATCCTTGTTCTTTTTGCACTCATCTTTCATGCCTCTGTAGTAGGGCTTGATGATGGCCACGGCAAGGTCAACCAGGGAGTCCTTTGCCTTCTTTCTGCCCCTGACCCTGTACTGGCCGTGGATGTCGACAAGATTCTAGCAGGCCAAGCCCGTAGTCTCGAGTACCTTTAGATCATTCACGGTGTCCACCATAGCGAACCTGTAGTCAGGGCTGTTGATAAATCTGGCGAAACGCTCGCAAGGCCTTGTGGCTAGGGAGTAGTGGTAGACGAGGACGTGATGGCGCACGCACAACTGGGTGAAGGCAACATTCTGATCATACCCGGTACGACCGCCGGTGAACTCGAGGTCGAAGCCGACCACTTGGTACTCGTCCTCAGCAAGCAACTGCTCCATAGTGTGGATGGAGCTCTCCACCTAGACCGGCTCGTTGGTGTACACCACCGAGAGGTCCTTCCCCCTCACGTGGATGTCCACTACATGAGGCGTGGTGAACTGCCGCCCGTCGTCGCCGTCAACCACTGGGAGCGCCATTGGAGCCGGGAGCGCCATTGGAGCCGCTGGATATCCTCTCTATATGCGTCGTCGTGGGTGTGCTTTTTGTGTCGTGGGGCGCGAGAGATGAAGGTAAATGGCCGAGGGAATAAATGAGGGCCGGGCGGCCGGGATTCTTGGCACGTCCGCAAGGCAGTTTTTCCCGCACGTAACTGCGTTGTGGCGCCGCGTCTGGCGTAACCGCATGCATAAGGCACCCCGAACGTACGTGATTGTGCGCCGGCCCGAAACGCTTGCAGCGCGCGTGATAACCCACAAGTATAGGGGATCAATTGTAGCTTTTTCGATAAATAAGAGTGTCGAACCCAACGAGGAGCTAAAGGTAGAATTAATATTCCCTTCAAATTCTATCGACCACCGATACAACTCTACGCAGAGTATGTTAGTCCAAGAAATCATATAAAATGTTGCCAAAAGTATGTGGAAATTGTAGGATATTGCCGTGAAACAATAAAAAATTATAGATACGGCGGAGATGTATCAGCGCGCGGAGGGACGCGGGCAGAGTGTATGGTGGGACGCGAGCTGAGCGCGCGCGGCATGATTCGAGCAGAGCGCGCCGCGGCCGCCTCAGCCATGAGCAACCACACGCAAAGAGCAGTTGAACACACAGGGAATGGCCGTCTACAAGCCGGCCGGCAGTTGCGAGCCGGCGGCGTGATGTGAAACTACGTCGCGTTCCACATCACACAGTGGGCGAACAATCGTTCGCGACGCTGCGTAGAGAGCGGCCGTCTGCTAGGTAACTAAATCGCAAATGTTTTTTTAACCGTTTGTGACCGTGCTGCCGCAGAAGGCTTCGAGCGCAAGCTTGAGCACCACACAGGCGTTCTTTTGGCCAAACGTTAGCTATAAGAGGTGCCAATGAATCGTCGCTGAGCCCGTTCCCTCGCTACCGCGAAGGTTCCTGCGCGGAACCGTGCAAGCTTCCCGCCCGACTCGTCGAAATCCCAAAAAACCCCAGTGCTTACCGGCCTGCTATATGAACAGTCACGGACGGCGAGTCGGTATCGCATTTTCCCCTCCCTCCCCGTAGCTTATCTCGTTTGCTTCTCCCACCATCACCAATGGCACCGGTCCGTCGTCGTCGCTTAGCCACTCCGCCGTCGTCTCAGGACAGCTCTAGCTGGGAGGCTACTCCACGGCGGCGGCGTAGTCCCCGGCGGCGTGTACTGCCCGTGGCATCATTGTTGGGTGTGCGCACAACACCCGCCACACGCTCCGCCGCCGCTGCCCGACATTAGCTGTTGCCGGCCGCCGTTGCCGCCATCCCACCGTCGGCCGTCGTGGCTGCCACACCACCAAAGCCCGCCAGGGCCATCAACCGCTCCACCACCGCGGCCCGAAGGCGGGTGGTGGCCGTCGTGGCCGCCAACCCACCGTCGGCCGCCGTGGCCATCACCCGCTCTGCCACCGTGGCCCGAAGGCGGGAGATGCCCGCCACCCCACCGTCGGCCGCCGTGGCCGCCACCCCACCGTCGACCGCCGGGGTCATCACCTGCTCCGCCACTGCGGCCTGAAGGCAGGATGTGGAGGCCCGCACGAGCATCAGTGACCTTGTCGCGCGCTACATCGAGTTCTTGCGGGAGGAGGAGGAGTGCCTGGTCGAGCACGCAAAGCGTCTTACCGCCGCCATGGCCACAGGAGAAGGCGCCACAGTGGCGCGGAATGTGGAGATATATGAGGAGTCCCGCCGCTTTGAGAGGGATCGTTTGGAGGGGCAGAGGGCGTTCGGGCCGGGCGTCGCTAAAGGTGCAGGAGCGGCAGGCGCTGGATTCCGCTTCTCCAGCTTGTCGGTAGGCTCCTCCTCCTCGGCCTCTTACTGAGCGCGCTCGGCAGAGGAGAGGCTGCTGGAAGTAGTACAAAGCCCCTCCATAGTAGTAGTATTTAGGGACTATTTTGTTCAGTTCATCTGACTATAGATATGGTTGAACTGTACTACGTACTTAAATTTAACTAGTATATATAGTTGAACTAGCTATTTCAGTACGTGGTTGGCAACAATTGGGTAAAAGTTTGTTCGGTTCACCTGTCGAGTTGAACTGTTTGTATAAAGAACGACTGCTTAATCTATGAATGAAATCTATGCTTACTGAATTTCATTTGCAAAAATTCCAGTACTAGTGATTTTTAGTTGCAAAATTTGACAAATGGCAGTGTTTTTTTTTAACGATCACAAATGGTAGTGTAACTAGATTGACAAATGGCAATGTTACTAGATTGACAAATGCCAATTTTTCCATTTTGACAAATGGCAAATATACCCAATATGACAGATGCAAACATTACCACATTGTTTGCACGTCATTGCACATGGGTCTTCATGCAAAATCGTTTGCGATGAAGAGATGCACAAAACCTGCACGCCACATTTTCCCTTGGCTTAGCTGCGAAGGAACCCAGCTCTCGCTTTGCATACGGGTGTTCAGTCTGAAACGTTTGCGATGAAGAGATGCACAAAACCTGCGCGCCACATTTTTCCCTTGGCTTAGCTGCGAAGGAACCCAGCTCTTGCTTTGCATATGGGTGTTCAGTCTGAAATATTTGCGATGAGTGTTTTATTCAGAGAAAGACATTAATGTTTTTTTTACTTTGGTAAGTATGTACATTCAGAGAAAAAACGCTAAGTTGACCAAAACCATAGATTTCATTCAGTGACACTGTGGTTTTACATTCATATGACCGGAATACGATATTAAACAAAAAAACTAATTGCAGCGGCGGCGGCAGCATGCTGCGCCGGTGTTGTCGTTGTCCGGGACGCCATTGTTCAAGTCTTCAAGTCATCCCAGAATGTTCTGGACGTCCAAATCCCAGAGCCGTTCGTCGCGCGATCGACGGGCGGGGCGTGGGGGGATGGCGACTCACGGCGCTATGAGGTAGCGGTCGACGGTGGCATCCCATGACACTGAGGGGGGCGCGGCAGGTGCAGGCGCACGCATGGGCATGGGCGTGGCTGGTGCAGGTAAGCGCACGGGGACCGGCACGGCGGCACCGCGGTGGGTGCTGGGGCGCGCACGAGCACATGCGGGGGCGCTGGCGCTGGTATGTACACGAGCTCGCGTGGGTCCGCGGGGACCTCGCTGACGCCCGCAGCTTCCAGCTCTACGATGGTGCTCGGCGGCCAGCCCGTCAATGCCACGGGGATGGTCGTTGGCGCGTGCGCGGGGATGGGAGCTGGGATGGGCACGGGGGCAGCATCTGCCGCGGCCAGCTCGTTCAGGGCCATGTCCCTGAGGTCCCGTTCCTCCTTATTTTCTATCTCCTCCGGCTCGGAGTCGACTACACCAAACCGGAAGACTAGTGGCAGATGATCCTTGTGCGCCATGGAGTAGGTGGAGCTCTGGAAGATAGGATTCGGGTGAGAGGGGAATGGGAGGCGAAGAGAGATCGGTAAGGCCGCCTATTAAATAGTGGCTCGGGCACCATTAATGGAGAAGTTGAGAGCGAGGCGGGTGGCGATGGGGGTCAAAGGGCTCGCTTCCTGGTGAGCCTGCGCACCGTACTACTCGCACGCCTCTCGGTGAGCCTGCGTAGAGGAGGACTGGTCGCACTCCTCCCGGTCAGCCTGCGTAGCGTAGGACTGGTCGCACGCCTCCCGGTCAGCCTATGCTGTGGACTTCACTCGCACGCCTCCCGTCTACTCAAACAGCTGCCCAGATGGCACCTCCTTGCCATTGAAATAATACTGTACAACCGTTTGTGATGATAACGTGACAGCTATTTGTTGGCTGTTAATGTGTGCGCCTTCTCTCATATTAGACAATTTTTTTACCACAGCATGTTGGTGCCATTTCATGACACCATGACAAGTCTCATGAATTTCAGAGGAGTTTTGGATTTACAAGAATTTAAAAACCAAGTTTCTCAATGTTTGCGACCGAGCCACGAAGCCTGGGTGTTTGAAATTCATTCCCATTTCTTGTATGGGACCTAAACATGCATCCAAGGACACATATATGATTTTTCAACCCATTTCGGTGCACAGGAGCATGTGCATGCAGTTCAAATTTGAATTATGCACATAAAATGCCTAGAAAACTCAGTTAATGTATAAAAATGTCGAAACCAACCCCGAATAATTCCAACTTTCAACACGACACTCCTATTGGTCTATGTTGCATCTAGAAAAAAAATCAAGGCGAGAACAGGCAACGAATTTCGTTTTGTCCACAAAGGTGACACACGTTCCTTACCGGAACCACGAGGCTTCTTGTGACAAGCTCTGGTTTTTGAGAAGCTTATACCAAAACCTGCCCCAAATGGGACAAATTTTTTACCACAGCATGTTGGTGCCATTCCATGACACCATGCCAAGTCTCATGAATTTCAGACGAGTTTTGGATTTACTAGAATTTCAAAACCAAGTTCTCAAGTTTGCGGCCGAGCCACGAAGAGCCTAGGTGTTTGAAATTCATACCCATTTCTTGCATGGGACCTAAACATGCAACCAAGGACACATATATGATTTTTCAACCCATTTTGGTGCACAGGAGCATGTGCATGCAGTTCAAATTTGAATTATGCACATAAAATGCCTAGAAAACTCTGTTAAAGTATAAAAATGTCCAAATGAACCACGAATAATTCCAAAATTTAACAACACACTCCTATTGGTCTATGTTACCTCTAAAAAAATCAAGGCAAGAAGAGGCAACAAATGTCGTTTAGTCCTCAAAGGTGACACGTTCCCTACCGGAACCATGAGGCTTCTTGTCAGAAGCTCTGGTTTGTGAGAAGCTTATACCAAAACCTGCCCCAAATGGGGCAAAAATTTACCACACCATGTTGGTCCATTCCATGATAGCACGCCAAGTTTCATGAATTTCAGACGAGTTTTGGATTTACTGGAATTTCAAAACCAAGTATCTCATCATTTGCGGCCGAGCCACGATGCCGAGGTGTTTGAAATTCATTCCCATTTCTTGCATGGGACCTAAGCATGCACCCAAGGACACACATATGATTTTTCAACCCATTTTGGTGCACCGGAGCATGTGCATGTAGTTCAAATTTGAATTATGCACATAAAATGCCTAGAAAACACAGTTATGTATAAAAATGTCCAAACGAACCCCGAATAATTCCAAATTTTAACACGACACTCATGTTGGTCTATGTTGCCTCTAGAAAAAAATGAAGGCAAGAAGAGGCAATGAATGTCGTTTCGTCCACAAAGGTGACACGTTCCCCATCGGAACCATGAGGCTTCTTGTGAGAAGCTCTAGTTTGTGAGAAGCTTATACCAAAACCTGCCCTAAATGGGACAATTTTTTTACCACAACATGTTGGTGCCATTCCATGATAGCATGCCAAGTTTCATGAATTTCTGACGAGTTTTGGATTTACTAGAATTTCAAAACCAAGTATCTCAACGTTTGCGGTGGAGCCACGATGCCGAGGTGTTTGAAATTCATTCCCATTTCTTGCATGGGACCTAAGCCTGCACCCAAGGACACATATATGATTTTTCAACCCATTTTTGTGCACCGGAGCATATGCCTGTAGTTCAAATTTGAATTATACACATAAAATGCCTAGAATACTCAGTTAATGTATAAAAATGTCCAAACGAACCCCGAATAATTCTAAAATTTAACACGACACTCCTATTGGTCTATGTTACCTCTAGGAAAAAAATCAAGGCAAGAAGAGGCAACGAATGTCGTTTCGTCCACAAAGGTGACACGTTCCCTACCGGAACCATGAGGCTTCTTGTGAGAAGCTCTGGTTTGTAAGAAGCTTATACCAAAACCTGCCCCAAATGAGACAAAAATTTTACCACAGCATGTTGGTGCCATTCCATGATAGCATGCCAAGTTTCATGAATTTCAGACGAGTTTTGGATTTACTAGAATTTCAAAACCAAGTACCTCAGCGTTTGCGGCCGAGCCACGATGCCGAGGTGTTTGAAATTCATTCCCATTTCTTGCATGGTACTTAAGCATGCACCCAATGACACACATATGATTTTTCAACCCATTTTGGTGCACCGGAGCATGTGCATGTAGTTCAAATTTGAATTATGCACATAAAATGCCTAGAAAACTTAGTTAATGTATAAAAATGTCCAAACGAACCCCGAATAATTCCAAATTTTAACACGACACTCGTATGATTTTATGTTCACTGCAGACAAATGTTCTTGCAATTCAAACACCGTCCTTTGCCGCTGTGACCCCATTCCATATTTCAAATCAAGATGAAAAATCAAGTACATCACACACAGTTTATTATCACCAACCGTGTGAGATGCAGTACAAAATATATTGGTGCACCATCATATATGGCTTACGCGAGAAGGTTCGTCGGCTACACAGTCCACAGCCGGCGCGTCAAGTAAACTAGCCCCCCAAATATCATTTCACTGTTCAATCGTCGCCGGTCAAAGATGGGGACCTGGACCCGCGTCGTGAGGGCAACTTCGGCGGCCCACTCCGGCGAGAGCGCGACCGCAGCCTCCATGAGCGTGCTCATAACCTACTTGAGCACAGCCGCAATCTGTGACCGAACGGCTGCAGTAGTCGACACGGCCGCTACTGCAGCTGAGATGGCAGCAGCAACATCTGCGACGGGGATAGCAAATGGCAAGAGTGGGACAGCAGCTGTCCGTTCCGCGGCGGCCGCCTTAGCCCTGATGGAGGCCGCCCGCGCCCATGTCGAGGCCGCCCACGCCCGGCTCCTCGCGGTCACCGCACAAATCACACGAAGCTTCTCCGACAATTGTCGACAACCCACGGCCGAAGAGTTGGCAAACGCCGAGAGCTTTCGAGCAGTCGTCCGTTCGTTCGCGGCATACATTGCCGCGATGGAGCCCGTCCAAGCCCAGACCACGGCCACCCACGCCCAGCTCATGGCGGCCTTTTCCGAAGAGATGGCAGACATGGATGGCAAGATGCTTGCCGAGTATGGTGCGATGGATGCCATGGAGCCCCTTCCCCAGGAGATCGTCGGGCGCGAGCTGGACATGGAGGAGGCGGCGAAGATCGACGAGCGCCAGGCGGAGTAGTAGTCTTTGTTTAGAGCGCCGGTCTTTTGTTAGAGTAATGTTTAGGTCAGCTAGCTCTTTTTAATTGCTGAACTTGCTCGATTAAGAAGTGTGGGTGTGCTGTAGGCTCTTTTGTGTACCCAAATTATGCAATGACGTGGATGACCACTGTAACCAGGGAAATTCGAACCAAAATTTGCACATTCAAACTCATCACACACGGGGTAAACCATATGAATCGTTTGTGATGTTCAGATATCGTACACAGTGCTAAATAAGGGACCGTGTCTGATGACACTTCACGTGCCAGTTTTTCGCTGCACGGAGCGAAGATTTTCGGCATCCACGAAAATATCTACCTCCCATGGCCCCCTCCTCCTTACCAAAAGCCACATTTCCCCTGTTTTCGCCTTCCATTCCAAGTTCAAACCTTCATTGCTTGCTTGCAGCGCCGCCGCCTCGCCGGCGACGCGCCTTCCTGCTGCTCGGCCTCGTCGATCTAGTCAGGTAATCCACACTCAACCCCCGTCCTCCACCTCCTTCTACATCCCACATGCCCCGACCGCTGGCGCGACACCTTCCACCCAAATCACCGACCCATCCTCCAAATAAGCGCCGCTCTAAGCCATGGTGCACGCAGTGTAGCCAGGAGCTCAAGGAGCATCTGGCAGCGGAGAAGCAAATCGCGGCCGCACGCGCGGATGAGGTCGCGATGGCTGCCATGCGTGCCGACCCCCAGATCTTGGAGGAGCACCTCGCCGTCGAGGCCACCATCGATGCCTCATGCGCGGACACCGCCACATGGTTGGCTGCTTTAAATGACAGTTCGTGGAGTTTTCTTGAGGCCACCGTCGGTGCCTTCGACAAAGACTACGAGGTGTTTTCTCAGCGTGCCCGTGCTTACCTCAACTCCAGAGCCAGCAGGTTGGTGCCCGGAGCGGCTCAGGCGACTCACCACTACGAGGAGGGCACCCACGATGTGGAGGCCTCGCCCTCTTCCAAGTCTAAGGAGCCCATCGTCATCGATATCTCCGACGATGAAGAGTAGCTTGTCTTTTTAGCTCACTGCAAGGACCTATGTTCAGCTAGCTATCTACGCCGGTGAAGCATGTTCGGTTTACCTATTGCATGTGCTGCTCCTGCCTTTCCTTTACAAATTCTAGTGAATTGTCCTATGTGCTCTTACTATGCAATCTGATCCTCTAGTATATATGTTCTATATATTGTGCAATGTGGTGCTGAGTTAACTGTTTGGTTATTTTTTTGTCATGTTTAGTTAACTGTTTAGTTCAATTCTGCAATGTGATGCTCAATTCTTGTGGGTTCAATTTTGTATTCTCTTGCGTGTGAGAAATAATCAAATTTGGCTGTACAAAATACATGAGATACAAATACAATTGCTATATTTCAAAGTTGTTAAGCATACTAGGTTTGGTTAACTTTCTGATCTTGTAGTATGTTCTCTTGTGCAATGTGGTGCTCAGTTAACTATTTGGTTCATTTGTTGTGGTGCTTAGTTAACTGTTTGGTTCAATTCTGCAATGCGATGTTCAATTGTCATGGGTACAATTTTGTATTGTTATGCATGTGAGAAATAAATCAAATTTGGCTATACTAAATACATGAGAAACATATACAATTGCTATATTTCCTAGTTCTTAAGCATGCTTGGTTTGGATAAATGGCTTTTCCATGTGGCTCGAATTAATCTGCTGAATCTGCAATGTGTTTATTTTTCATCAACATATTTTACTGATAGTATGCCAACCCTCACTTAATCTGATTAATAACTACCTTATATGTGTTGCAGGGAAACAATGGGAGGCACTGAGGTTTACCATCGAGGTTCGCACATGCATGGTCCTTTGTCTAATAGAACATTATTGTGCAATTGCAGGAACCATTCTAGTATTTAGGTTTTTTAACAATTTGGTCTTGCACATGTAGGTCTTGCTGTCAGAGGTTTTGACCCACTGTTCGACCCATTTTGCATATGGGGAAATGAGATGTCCATGAATATCAGTCAAGTCAAGAAACTCAAAAAGATTGTGAGGATAAAGAAATAGGGATGGCAATGGGTCGGGTTTGGGGCGGGTGGAGCTGGTCCAAATCCAACCCATGACCCATCTTCCTGCCCTCTGCCCATCCACCAAAGTATCCATGGGCACAACTTGTGCCCATGCCCAAACCCACTAGATACCCGGATACCCATGGAGCTCCATGGGTATAGAAAAATCAGCATGAAGCCTTCCCAAAGATCAAATTAACTCATCATCGTTCATTCACAAATGACAACATAAGCTACAAGCATAAGTAGGCAGCAAGCACACTGTTCAGACATAGTAATGGTCAGTATATTGTTTCCAATGATAACAAAGATGCTGATAATAAAGCTAGTCTATGAAAAAATTTATTAAGAAAAGTAAATTGTACAAGAGTGCTGGTCAGTAAATTGTTTCCAATTCTAGAAGAAATACTGATAATAAAGCTAGTTCATGACAAAATTTAATAAGAAAGTAAATTTTATAAATGCAACAGAGCACAGTTTATGCTAGTTTAGATAAAATATCGCATAGATCACAAGCAAGGAGAGCACTGAGTTGCAAAAACTATAGCAATAAACATTTTTGGTGACGATGGTGCTGCCATCGATACCCTGTTGCTCGCCGGTGCACGACAACTTTTATACTAGTTGCTGACCACGCACACTTCTCCGCGGGATGCTAAGAGTCCCGCCCCTGCCATTCTGATGGTTGCCACCATTGTTGCCCTTGCACACTACCATTGATGGTTGACTCCTGCTTAGGACGAAGACAACACGCAACTTGGTCAGGAGACCGGGCACCGGGTGGGGAAGAGAGAGAGGGAATGGGACGGAACTCACCGAGCTTGGAGTTGTCGCTGCCTTATTGTCGCCGATGCCGGTAGTGCTGGTCGCCGGTTGTCGCCGCCAGCCGGTCACCGATATGGGTGGATGGCCAGGGAGAGGCGGTGGGGCGGCAATTGGAGGGCGCATAGAGCAGAGCACTGCCGTGCAGGGGGGATGGGGAGAGTGCCCCCGCGTAGGGGAGGGATCGGGAGTCGGAAGGATTGGGAGTTGGGAGGATCAGGACTCGGGAGAGCGCCGCTACGCAGGTGATTGAATCAGTACTCGGGAGGCAGCCAGATTAGATTAGATTTAATAATTAGATTAGTGGGGTTGTGGCCTTGTAGGGTATTAGGGAACATGGGCTGGGCTTTGACCTTCTGTGACCGCGGGCAACTTGGGGTTTGTATGTTTGCTTTGCCTTGTGTTATAGTGGCATATGGGCCCACTTGTCATATGGATATCCATTGGACATCCATGGAGCAGAAATTACAACCGTGTCCAACCCGACTGTTCGCAGGTATCCAGATCCATGGATCCATGGCCAGAAATGCGCTCCATACCCTTGCCCAACCGGGTCGAGTATCCATGGATAAAATTGCCATCCCTATAAAGAAACTAGCGACGAAAAACAACAAGATCTTTGTCTGCACAATGAAGAAGACATCAATGAACTACAGGATGGTACTAACTCTTATACTCCCTCTGGTCCTTTTTTGTCTGCATATAAGTTTTGTCCGAAGTCAAAGTATCTCTACTTTGACCAAAGTTATAGAAAAAAAGCATCAACATTCAAACTACAAAATCATTATTTTTAGATGCATTATGAAATACAATTTTATAGTTTACATATTTGGTATCGTGGATGTTGATATTTTTGTAAAATAAATTTGGTAAAACTTTACAAAGTTAGACTTGATACAAATCTAATGCGTGGAGTAAAAAGGACCGGAGGGAGTACCTTGTTTTTTTATTCCTTTGCGCCATTTCAAAATTTAGAGAAGATATTTATGCATATCTTTATTTTCAGGCCTTTCCAAAGCAGTTCATAGATGATTACCTCTCAAACCACCTGTATGGTCAAGAGGCGAGGAAGGTGTTCATACAACACCCACGGTACAATATTGAAGTCTTCCTCAAGAGGACGAAGGATGGGCGGTCAATCATCCACAGGCACTGGCCTAAACTCGCAAGGACCTTCAACATCATTGAAGGATCAATATTAGCCTTCCGCTTCAGCAGTTTTCCAGATGAAATTCATCTGTCTATCTACCATCTATGATGCTAATTTCCAAAGGTTTTAGATGTTGCATGTGAAACTTGGTGCTGTTGTGTGATACGTCTCCAACGTATCTATAATTTTTGATTGTTCCATACTATTATAGTATCAATCTTGGATGTTTTTATATGCAATTGTATGTAATTATATATCATTTTTTGGGACTAACCTATTAACGTAGTGCCCAGTGCCAGTTGCTGTTTTCTGCTTGTTTTTGGCTTTTCAGAGAAACAGTACCAAATGAAGTCCAAATGCCACGAAACTTTTTGGAGATTTTTTTTCTGGACAAAAGAACCCTTGGAAGCTTCGGGAGGAGGCCAGAAGCCTCACGGACGCTTCACAAGGCAACAGGGCGCGCCCCAGGGAGGGCGCGCCGTGTTGCCTTGTGGGGCCCACGTGACTCCGTTTGACCTAATTCCACTTCTATAAATTCACAAATATTGGGAAACCAATAGAGATCCAGAAGAAATAACTTTTCCGCCGCCGTAAGCCTCTGTTCTTCCGCGATCCCATCTGGAGGCCTTTTCCGGTACTCTGTCGGAGGGGGAATCGATCACGGAGGTCTTCTACATCAACCTTGCTGCCCTTTCGATGATGTGTGAGTAGTTTACCACAGACCTATGGGTCCATAGCTAGTAGCTTGATGGCTTCTTCTCTCTTTTTGATCTTCAATACAATGTTCTCCTCGATGTTCTTGGAGTTCTATCCGATGTAATCTTCTTTTGCGGTGTGTCTGTTGGGATCCGATGAATTGTGAGTTCATGATCAGATTATTCATGAGAAATATTTGAGCCTTCTCTGAACTCTTTTATGCATGATTTTTATAACTTTGTATTTCTCTCCGATCTATCGGTTTAGTTTGGCCTACTAGATTGATTTATCTTGCAATGGGAGATGTGCTTTGTGATGGGTTCAATCTTCCGGTGCTCAATCCCAGTGACAGAAGGGTACATGACACGTATTTTTATTGTTTCCATTAAGGATAAAAAGATGGGTTTTATTCATATTGCTCGAATTTTCTTCTCTACATCATGTCATCTTGCTTAAGGCATTACTCTGTTTTTATTAACTTAATACTCTAGATGCATGCTGGATAGCGATCGTTGAGTGGAGTAATAGTAGTAGATGCAGGCAGGAGTCGGTCTACTTGTCTCGGACGTGATGCCTATATACATGATCATTGCCATGAATCCATCATAATTATTTGCTATTTTGTCAATTGCCCAACAGTAATTTGTTTACCCACCGTATGTTTCTGTGCTCGAGAGAGAAGCCTCTAGTGAAAACTATGCCCCCCGGGTCTATCTTTATCATATTAAAAACCTAAAAAATACCTTGCTGCAATTTATTTACTTTTATTTTAATTAGTAGTTTAGTTTATCTATTTACCTCGGTAAGATTTAATCTTTGCAAGTAACCGCTAAGAGGATTGACAACCCTCTTATTTGCGTTGGGTGCAAGTGTTTGCTCTTGTGTGTGCAGGTGCGCTTAACGGAATTTTTCTTGGTTCTCCTACTGGATTGATAACCTTGGTTCTTAACTGAGGGAAATACTTATCTCTACTGTACTGCATCATCCTCTCCTCTTCGGGGAAATACCAACGCAGACTACAAGTAGCAGGAAGAATTTCTAGCGCCGTTGCCTGGGAGACATCATCAAAATTACCAAGTACCTTCGCACAAATTATCATTCACTTGCATTTACTTTATTTACCTTTTATTTGCATTTGCCTCTCATTTTCATCTCCCGCACTTCTATTTTTTTTTTACAAAAACACAAAAATATTTTATTTGCTTGTTTGCTAGTTTGCTTGCTTTGTCGCGATGTCTCAAGAAAATACAAAATTGTGTGACTTTTCCAATATTAATAATAATGATTTTATTAGTACTCCTATTGCTCCTCCCGCCACTAGTGCAGAGTCATGTGACATTAATGCCGCCTTGCTTAATCTTGTTATGAAAGAACAATTTTCTGGTAATCCTAATGTAGATAATGCATCCCATCTAAATACTTTCGTTGAACTTTGTGATATGCAAAAGAAGAAAGATGTGGATAATGATATTGTCAAATTAAAATTATTTCCGTTCTCACTACGAGACCGTGCTAAAACTTGGTTCTGATCCTTGCCTAGAAATAGTATTGATTCTTGGGATAAGTGTAAGGATGCTTTTATTACCAAGTATTTTCCTCCCGCTAAGATTATTTCTTTAAGAAATCAAATTATAAATTTTAAGCAACTTGAGCATGAACATGTTGCACAATCTTGGGAGAGAATGAAATTAATGATAAGAAATTGCCCAACTCATGGTTTGAATTTATGGATGATCATACAAAAAATTTAAGCGGGACTAAACTTTGTCTCTAGAAATTTGCTAGACTCTGCCGCAGGTGGTACTTTTATGGAAATTACATTGGGAGAAGCTACAAAACTTCTTGATAATATTATGGCAAATTATTCTCAATGGCACACTGAACGAACTCTAACTGGTAAGAAGGAAAATTCTGTTGAAGAAATTAATACTTTGAGTGATAAGATGGATGCTTTATTGAAATTGGTTGCAAATAAAAATTCTTATATTGATCCTAATGATGTGCCACTGTCTACTTTGATTGAGCAAAATAATGATGCTATTGATGTGAATTTTGCCTCTAGAAATAATTTCAACAGCAATGCTTATAGGGGTAATTTTAATGACAGACCGTTTCCTGGAAATACCTCTAATAATTATGGCAATCCTTATGGTAATTCTAATAATAATAATAATAATAATAGGATGCCCTCTGATCTTGAAAGTAATATTAAAGAATTTATTAGTTCGCAAAAGAATTTTAATACGATGATAGATGAAAATTTGAATAGAGTTGATGAATTGGCTAGGAACATGGATAGAATTGCTCATGATGTGGAAAATCTTAAAACTAAAATTTTGCCATCCAAATATGATATAAATGAGTCTATTAAAGCTATCTATGTCTCCATTAATGAAAGTAAAGAAAGGACCACTAGGTTGAGAGCTAAGCGAGAATTTCTAGAAAAAGCGATTCCACCCGGTTTCTATCGTAGTAATGATTAAGATATTAAAATGATTGGTGTCACTCCTATTGAATCACTATTTAGTAACATAAAACTTGATGAAAAATGGACTGAAGAAGAGTCAACTTTAGATAGAAGGAGTCCCACTTGCTTGGAGGGTGATAATCTTGATCATAAAAATGAAAAAAGTGGGTTTGGAGAGGTCAAAACTTTAAATAGTAATGCACCCACTACTTTTGATTACAAGGACTTTAATTATGATAGTTGTTCTTTAATTGAGTGTATTTCCTTGTTGCAATCCATGATTAATTCACCAAATGCATATGAACAAAATAAAGCTTTCACTAAACATATTGTAGAAGCCATGATGAAAGCACATGAAGAAAAACTTGAGTTGGAAGTATCAATTCCTAGAAAATTACAAGATGAATGGGAACCTACTATTAAATTAAAAATTAAAGATTATGAATGTAATGCTCTTTCTGATCTTGGTGCTAGCATTTCCACTATACCAAAGTCTTTGTGTGATGTGCTAGGTCTCACCGACATGGATCCTTGTTCCCTTAATTTGCATCTTGCGGATTCCACTATTAAAAATCCATTGGGTAGAATAAATGATGTGCTTATTCTTGCAAATATAAATTATGTGCCTGTGGACTTCATTGTTCTTCATATTGAATGCAATCCTTCTTGCCCCATAATACTTGGTAGGCCTTTTCTTCGAACTATTGGTGCTATTATTGATATGAAAGAAGGTAATATAAGATTTACATTTCCACTAAAGAAAGGGATGGAACACTTCCCTATAAAAAGAATTAAAGTACCTTATGAATCCATTATGAGGTCCACTTATGGAATTAACTTGAAGGATGACAACACTTGAACCTATGTATTATGCCTAGCTAGGGGCATAAAACAATAGCGCTTGTTGGGAGGCAACCCAATGAATAAAATAAATTTTTGCTTTTACCTACTGTTTTTGTGTGTTTGCATGATTATAGCTTCTGTTATGATTATGTTTTTATGTTTTAATTAGTGTTTGTGCCAAGTAATGCCTTTGGGATGATTTGGATGATAGTATAATTGATGCTGTTTGGAAAACAGAAAGTTTTGCGTCCAGTGCTGGAATTTTAATTCGGTACTGGAATGTTAAAAAAATCTGAAATTTTTACACAGTATTGGTATATGAATTTTTTACGTTGTTCTAATTTTTCAGAATTTTTGAAGTTACAGAAGTATGGCCTTTAAATAGATCTTTACAGACTGTTCTGTTTTAGACAGATTCTAGTTTTGTTGCAGAGTTTGCTTATTTTGATGAATCTATGGATCGTATCGGGGGGTATGAGTCATGTGGAAGTTGGAGTATAGTAGCATTATGCCAATATTAAATATGAATCAATTTACAACAGTACCTAAAGTTTAAGATTTATTTGTTATACTAACGGAGCTCACGAGGTTTCTGTTGAGTTTTGTGTGCTGAAGTTTTCATGTTTTGGGTGAGACTACGATGGATAAAGGAATAAGGAGCGGCAAGAGCCTAAGCTTGGGTATTCCCAAGGCACCCCAAGGTAATATTCAAGTAAGACTCAAGCGTCTAAGCTTGGGGATGCCCCGGAAGGCATCCCCTCTTTCAGCTACAATATATCGGTAACTCACTTGCAGCTATATTTTTATTTATCACATGATATGTGTTTTACTTGGAGCGTCTTGTGAAATAGTTTGTTTGCTTTTGTTTGCTTTTTAGTTTGCCACAATCATCTTTGCTGAACACAACTTTTTGAGGGGGACACACATTATTTGTGATTTGTTAGATTACTCTATGTGCTTCACTTATATCTTTTGAGCTAGGCAGTTGCTCTAGTGCTTCACTTATATGTTTTAGAGCACGGCGGCGGTTATATTTTAAAGAAATAGTTGCACTCTCATGCTTCACTTATATCTTTTTGAGAGTCTCATGATAGCAATGGTAATATGCACGGGTTATGAATTTGGTCCTGATATGATAGGTGTTAAAGAGGGATATAATAAAAAATTTCATGTAGATCACTGAATATGATAAATTTGATTCCTTGCAATAGTTTTGCGATATTAAGATGGTAATATGTGGGAGGTATTAGTAGATAATTGTGGTTTAGTAAGAATAATTGTGTTAAGGTTTGTGATTTCCGAAGCATGCACGTATGGTCTGTCGTTATGCTAAGAAGTTGGAGAATGAATTATTATTGATTGTCTTCCTTTGTGTGGTGGTCGGGGGCGCGCGATGGTTAACTCCTACTAACCTCCCCCCTAGGAGCATGCATAGTAGTACTTTGCTTTGAGGGCTAATAAACTTTTGCAATAAGTATGTGAGTTCTTTATGACTAATGTGAGTCCATGGATTATATGCACTCTTACCCTTTCGCAATTTGCTAGCCTCTTCGGTACCGTGCATTGCCCTTTCTCACATCGAGAGTTGGTTCAAACTTCGCCGGTGCATCCAAACCCCGTGATATGATACGCTCTATCACACATAAGCCTTCTTATATCTTCCTCAAAACAGCCACCATACCTACCTATCATGGCATTTCCATAGCCATTCCGAGATATATTGCCATGCAACTTCCACCGTTCCATTTTCATGACATACATCATCATTGTCATATTGCTTTGCATGATCATAAAGCTGACATAGTATTTGTGGCTCAGCCACCGTTCATTATTGTTATACATGTTACGCTAGCATCATTGCACATCCTGGTACACTGCCAGAGGCATTCATATAGAGTCATATTTTTGTTCTAGTATCGAGTTGTAATGTTGAGTTGTAAGTAAATAGAAGTGTGATGATCGTCATTATTAGAGCATTGTCCAAGTGAGGAAAGAATGATGGAGACTAATGAGTCCTCGAAAAAGTGGGGAGGAGGTCCATGAGATTGCTCTAAAATAAAAAAAAATAAAAAAAGAGGCGAAAAAGAGCCATGAAAAAAAATGAGAGAAAAAGAGAGAAGGGGCAATGCTACTATCCTTTTCCACACTTGTGCTTCAGAGTAGCACCATGTTTTTCATATAGAGAGTCTCCTATTTTGTCACTTTCATACACTATTGGGAAATTTTCATTATAGAACTTGGCTTGTATATTCCGATGACGGGCTTCCTGAAATGCCAGAGGTCTTCATGAGAAAGCAAGTTGAATGCACACCCACTTAATTTTCATGTTGAGCTTTCATATACTTATAGCTCTTAGTGCATCCATTGCATGGCAATCCCTACTCCTCGCATTGACATCAATTGATGGGCATCCCCATAACCCGTTGATTAGCCTCGTCGATGTGAGACATTCTCCATTTTTGACTTCCCCTATTTATCTCTACCACCATACTCTATTCCACCCATAGTGCTATATCCATGGCTTGCACTCATGTATTGCGTGGGAGTTGAAAAAGTTGAAGCGTGTTAAAAAGTATGAACCAATTGCTTGGCTAAAACCGGGGTACTGCATGATAAATACTTTGTGTGAAGAAGATGGAGCATGACAGGATTGTATGATTTTGTAGGGATAACGTTCTTTAGCATGTTTGTTTTAAAAGACATGATTGTTTATTAGTATGCCTGAGTATTGATGTCTTTATATCAAATTATAGACTATTGCTTTTAATCATTTGGATTTTATTATTCATACCGTAAGAGAAAGATTACATGATGAAACATGATAGGTAGCATTCCACATCAAAAATTCTATTTTTATCATTTACCTACTCGAGGACGAGCAGGAATTAAGCTTGGGGGTTCTTGATACGTCTCCAACGTATCTATAATTTTTGATTGTTCCATGCTATTATAGTATCAATCTTGGATGTTTTTATACGCAATTGTATGCAATTATATATCATTTTTTGGGACTACCTATTAACCTAGTGCCCAGTGCCAGTTGCTATTTTCTGCTTGTTTTTGGCTTTTCAGAGAAACAGTACCAAATGAAGTCCAAATGCCACGAAACTTTTTGGAGATTTTTTTCTGGACAAAAGAACCCTTGGAAGCTTCGGGAGGAGGCCAGAAGCCTCACGGAGACTTCACAAGGCAACAGGGCGCGCCCTAGGGGGGGCGCGCCGTGTTGCCTTGTGGGGCCCACGTGACTCCATTTGACCTAATTCCACTTCTATAATTTCACAAATATTGGGAAACCAACAGAGATCCAGAAGAAATAACTTTTCCACCGCCACAAGCCTCTGTTCTTCCGCGATGCCATCTGGAGGCCTTTTTTGGTACTCTGCCAGAGGGGGAATCGATCACGGAGGGCATCTACATCAACCTTGCTGCCCTTCCGATGATGTGTGAGTAGTTTACCACAGACCTACAGGTCCATAGCTAGTAGCTAGATGGCTTCTTCTCTCTTTTTGATCTTCAATACAATGTTCTCCTTGATGTTCTTGGAGTTCTATCCGATGTAATCTTCTTTTGCGATGTGTTTGTTGGGATCCGTTGAATTGTGAGTTTATCATCAGATTATTCATGAGAAATATTTGAGTCTTCTTTGAACTCTTTTATGCATGATTATTATAGCTTTGTATTTCTCTCCGATCTATCGGTTTAGTTTGGCCTACTAGATTGATTTATCTTGCAATGGGAGAGGTGCTTTGTGATGGGTTCAATCTTGCGGTGCTCAATCCCAGTGACAGAAGGGGACATGACACGTATTTGTATTGTTGCCATTAAGGATAAAAAGATGGGGTTTATTCATATTGCTTGAATTTGCTTCTGTACATCATGTCATCTTGCTTAAGGCGTTACTCTGTTTTTATTAACTTAATACTCTAGATGCATGCTGGATAGCGGTCGATGAGTGGAGTAATAGTAGTAGATGCAGGCAGCAGTCGGTCTACTTGTCTCGGATGTGATGCCTATATACATGATCATTGTCATGAATCCGTCATAATTATTCGCTATTTTGTCAATTGCCCAACAGTAATTTGTTTACCCACCGTATGTTTCTGTGCCAGAGAGAGAAGCCTCTAGTGAAAACTATGGCCCCGGGTCTATCTTTATCATATTAAAAACCTAAAAATACCTTGCTGCAATTTATTTACTTTTATTTTAGTTAGTAGTTTAGTTTATCTATTTACCTCGATAAGATTTAATCCTTGCAAGTAACCGCTAAGAGGATTGACAACCCTCTTATTTGCGTTGGGTGCAGGTGTTTGCTCTTGTGTGTGGAGGTGCGCTTAACGGAATTTTGCTTGGTTCTCCTACTGGATTGATAACCTTGGTTCTTAACTAAGGGAAATACTTATCTCTACTATACTGCATCATCCCCTCCACTTCGGGGAAATACCAACGCAGACTACAAGTAGCATTGTGTAATGGGGTAGCTAGCTATATGCCTATATGGTGTGAGTGAGTGCTTAAGCTATATGATGTTGTACTCTGATGTATTTCAATTATGAAATCCTGGTTCTGTAATACAAAAATGAAATATATTGTGTGTTTATTATGAAATGTAAATTTGATTACTAAATGGATTAATAATAATAGGCCAATTAGCCTGCTTATTGTGTTTTTCTAATGGAAACGGTTATTGAGACAACACCGTGGGCGATGATCTCAGACAACCCACACAGTTTATAGGAAGTAAACGTGTTGGATCAATGAACAATCACACATGACTTCCTCTGGACAACTGTTTGCGTTAGGCCACCTTGCACAAACGTTTTCCACATAAAAAGTGTGTGTGATGGACAGCCTATGCCACACAGTTTCTTCTAGACACCGTGCGTGATGCATTCAATAACACAAACGATAAAATTATTACTATCGTCTGCAATGGCAATGCTATCACAGACGATGTGATACGGAAAACTGTGTGCTTCGTATATACGAACGGAAATGTTTATCTGGGATTCACTGTGTGGGATGTATATATGAACGGAAACGTTTATCTTGGATTCACTGTGTGGGATGTACATACGAACGGAAACGATTGGGCCAGTATAATTGTCTGCGATGGCTCACCCGATCGCACACGAGCTCTTTTTGCCCCGTGTGTGTGACCAGAGGCCCTATCGCGGACGGTTTCTGGGTCGTGTGGAAAGGACCCCCCCCTATCGCACACACATGCAAGGCGACGGTTTAAAACTCTGTCGCTGAAAGGGGGTAAAAACCATTTGTATAGCAGCTCGTTGTACTAGTGGTAGTGTGTTACTTGACTTGATATACTTGCTAAAATCTGCCCACAACTAAAATTGGGAAAAGGATAGTTTTTATTTGGTCAAGTAGTCTAATCACCCCCCCTCTAGACTTACTTTTGATCCTACAAGTGGTATCAGAGCTTTGGTCTCCATTGCATTGGTTTCACAACCTAGGAGAGTATGGTGTCTAGTGAGGGTAACTATCACCATAGAGGTCCATATTTTGATGGTTCAAACTTTGCTAGTTGGAAGCATAAGATGAAAATGCATATTCTTGGTCATAACCCCGCCGTTTGGGTTGTTGTTCGTGTTGGCTTGCAAGGTGAATTCTTTGAGGATGCAAAGGAAATTTTGGATACTTTGGTTGATATGCACGAGGGTACTGAGTCTGTCAAGGAATCTAAGTTGGATGTGCTTCAAAGTCAACTTGACAAGTTCAAGATGAAGGATGGTGAAGGAGTCGCTGAAGTGTACTCTAGGCTTGCTCTCATCACAAATGAGATTGCCGTCTTAGGAAGTGAAGAGATGGCCGACAAGTTCATCATCAAGAAGATCCTTAGAGCTTTGGATGGAAAATATGATACCGTGTGCACATTGATCCAAATGATGCCAAATTACAAAGATCTCAAGCCCACGGAAGTCATTGGAAGGATTGTTGCTCATGAGATGTCACACAAGGACAAAGAGGAGCTACACAACAAATCAAGTGGTGCTTACAAAGCCTCAACCGATGCTCCCGCAACTTCAAGCGACAAGCTAGTATCCAATGAGGAGATAATCCTAATGGAGAAAAGATTCAACAAGTTTTACAAGAACAAAGGAAAAGAAAGAAGCTCAAGCTCAAGACACTATGAGAAAAGATTATCAAGTGTTGACCGTAATTGCTACAATTGTGGAAGACCCGGACACTATTCCAATGAGTGTACGGCACCTCACAAGAAAAGAGACGAATCACCAAGAGGAAGACATAGAAGAGATGAATCACCTCACAAGGAGAGAAGGAGTAGGAATGATCGTTATGAACGAAGATCTTCTCTAAGAAGCAAGGATTCGGAAAGGAAAGACAAGTCATCCAAGAGATACACTAGAAGAAGACATCAAGCTCATGTTGGTGAATGGATTTCTGGCTCCGACTCCGACAACCACTCCGAGAGAAACTATCACTCCAACTCCGACTATAGTCAAGATGAAGGTGTTGCCGGACTTGCTTTGTGTCATCCAACTCCTATGATCTATTTGACTCACCAAATGAAGGAATTGGAAGATGCTTCATGGCAAATGGCCCCAAGGTATCACACACCGAATACTTTGACTTCAATAGTGATGATGATGATTTGCTTGGTGATGATGATTTACTTGTTGATAAGACTAGTGATGTGAGCTACAATGAAAATGCTAGTAATCATAGTCAAGAGTAAACGAATAACAATGCTATCAAGGAGATTGAGCGTCTAACGAAAGAACTAAATGCCCTTAAGTTAGTTCATGAAATAACTCAAGAGGATCATAGAGAGCTTTTAAGATCTCATGAGAAGCTACACTTCGAGAAGCTAAATTTAGAGCAAGAGCATGAGTTTCTTAAAGCTATCAATGATGATCTTCGAAAGAAGAGTTCTTCATATCTTGCCAAACGTTTACTCTTGTCTACCTTTATGCCACAAGTTAAATCTAAGCAAACTAGTAACAAGGGTAAAAAGGGCTCTAACTCTAGTAGTAACAATAACAATGCTAAATCCAATGTTGTTGTTTCTAGTAGTTCTACTGATTCCACTAATGATTCTCTTAGCCAAGTTACACTTGAGCAAGAAAACAATTTATAGAAAGGAATTATAGAAAAGGGTGTCTACAAGACCCTTGCCGGGAGTAAGCAATTTGAGGAAATTGTGCGCAAGCAAGGAAGGCACCGGAAGAACCAAGGTATTGGTTTTGAACGAAAGTTCAATGCCAATGGAGTTGGGTGGGAAGAAGATCAATACCCCAAGATGAAGTTTGTTCCTCAACAAGAGAAGTATGATCCTACTTCCTTCAAGGGAACACAAGCTCAAGATTATCTTCCACCACAAGACCACAAACTAAAAGGCAAGGACAAGCTTCAAGAGGAGATTGACTCATTTGAAGAAGCACCTTAAGTCTTGGTCAAGTGGGTTCTCAAGACTTCATTAAGTTCTACTTCATCAAGTGCTACCACAACTCCAAGGATTCCCATCAAGTTGATGTGGGTCCCAAAGAAGAAGAACCAGAGAGTTCTTGAGGGTGATTCCGCCAACAAACTTCACTCACATTCATTTATGGCAAGAACTTGTGCAACCAACTTCAACATCTTGCACTAGTTCATGGAGTCACAAACCCTCTTGTTGGTAAGACAAGGGACAAGGTATTCAATGCATTCATGGACATCATCATATGTGCACTTCACTCTATGTCTATGGATATCTTTGTATGTTCCTTGTGTGGGACTACCCCATGTAGGTATTGAAAGTGCAAAACTCCAAGGATTGCTCCCAACTCTTGATGGTCTACATCAACATTGAGCATCCACATCTTCAACATTTACATGAAGTCAACATCGACAAAACCCAAGGTTAGTTCATCCCTCCTTGGGGGGATATCACATCTAGGGGGAACTTTGCTCTAAGACTTGAGCTAAGGCAACTCTAATGGTGTGAACACATTAATGCTTTATGTAAAAGTGGTAACCCCACGTGCTTAAACGATGAGTATGACCTATCAAATGTTCTCATTTGGCTCCTAAGTCAATATACTCATATATATATATATGACTATGTCATCGCCCATTGCTTGATAGATACTAGAATTGGTTGTGCATGTTTGACACATATTTCAATTGCTATCTTATTGTGTGAGCATGTTGCAATGATTATTTTTCTTCATTCAAGGACACCCAATTGTTGTTTTGATTGTCTTCGTTTTTCTGGCCAAGTGGATGTACAAGAATGCCTAAGAACCTTCTCTAGCTATCTATTCTTTCTTGTCTCAAATTCTATTCTTGCTATATCACAAAGAGTTGAACAAGTCTTTTTCGGACCCTCCGGGTGAGGCGCACTCGGAGTCACCGATCTGTCAAGGACTGAACTCCAAAACCTTCCGAATGTTTTTCGGTTAGACCAACCCACTCTCATTCGGTCTCACCGAAACCATTTAGACTGATCGGATTTTCAATCTCGGTGCAACCGACATGAATCATCTCAGAGCTACCGATACGCCTAACTGCAAGCAGTTGCACGTCTCGGTGCCACCGATTCGCTTCAAATCGGAGCCACCGACAGCCAGTGGGTATATATATCCAGCGGGTCCGCTCGATTGAAATTTCTCAAAACCCTTCAATCCTACGCCCCACTGCTGGCGTCGCCAGGTCTTCGAACTGTCGCCTTTGCATCCAGCGCACCTTCACCATTGGATTCCGTCACCGTCAACGAGAATCTCTTCCTCCGTTGCCGCCATAGACGATTTGCGCCAAGTTAGGGTAAAATCCGATCCTCATGTGCTTCAATTTCTGATTCTATGCACTAGGGAACTCACCATGATTCATGCCACAGTTTGCAATATTCATTCCTCATATAAAATTCCTTAGAATAGATTCGAGCAAAAAAATTAGGTTTAAGTTTTCGCAGAATGCATCTCGGACCAACCGAATTGAAATTTTCGAAGTCACCGATTTGGCTTTAGCCATTGCACTAGTACCCCTCGGTGCCACCGAGTTGTATGAATCGGTGAGACCAAAAGTAAGTTTCTGTGAAACCCTAGCATATCAGAGACACCGAGCCACAAATCGGTCTGACCGAAACTGTGTGCCAAGTTTCTGTTGAGTGCTTCGGTATCACCAAAATCATCAACTCGGATGATCCGAAATCCCTTCTGTGAAAAGTTGAAACTAAGATTTGAACTCACATTTTCAAAAACCAGCTGTCTTTTTGTGATGACTCATCTACTCTGCCCATACCCAACTATTCACAGGTCTGTTTGCAAGATGTCAGAAGCTAGTGACAGTCAGAACATGTCAGAGCAAGCAGCAGAGTTCTTGCCCCAGCTGCTGCTCCATCCGTTCCACCGCCAGTGTCCACTCCACCAGCATAGCAGACTTCGGCCGAAGCTTTTGCAGACATAGTGATTTCAATGCCGTCGACGCACATCAGAGCTGCCAGCCAGAGATCTTCACCTCCAGGAGCTGCCGGAGATCGTGCCTAGAGTAATGAGTAGCTCTATACCTATTCAAGCTTTTTGGTACTTGTTGCCAAAGGGGGAGGATTTGTATAGATCTTTAGGCTTTGAGCGAGAGCGTCTTGTGTTTTGCTTTGTTTGATTTTCTTTGAGAGTGTTTGGTTCATTCTTGCTACTTTGGTTTGTCATGCTTGAGACTACGTTGGTTGATTGTGTGCTTGATCATACAATGCTTCATGTTATGCACATTGGTTATCTTTATCTCTAATCTATGTATGATCATTCACATGTGCTTTTGGTGATGCGTGCTTACTACTCCTCTCATATCATTTTGTGCGCTCCACCAAGTTGTATGTGACATGGAAGAGTTACCCATGATCCTAATCGATTGTGCATTTGCATTCAAATGCAAATTCCAAATAATGCACAAATTTAGGGGGGGGCTCTTGCTTATCACATACTTCACAAAGCGACAATACTATTCATTGATTATATCCTCTATCGAAGCTTTGATCTATATGTTGTCATCAATTACCAAAAAGGGGGAGATTGGAAGTGCATTTGCTCCCTTGGTGGTTTTGGTAATCCATAACAACATATATCTCATTGAAATAATAAACATTCAAGTGAAAGATTTCAGGAAGTTCAATGATTGGCATGGCAAGGACTAGGGAATGTGGACCCCTCAAAATGCTAAGGACACACATTGGCAAAAGCTCAAGACTCTTCATTTTTGGTTTAGTGATCCAAGATCACATTGAGTCCATAGGAAAGCCAATACTATTAAAACGGGATGAGATTTTGATAATGATCTGTTTGCTCAAGTGCTTAGTGATATTGCTCCAAAACCGTCAGCCACTTTCTCTATCCAAACATATCCTATTTTCCAAAGTTAAACTCGGTTCCACCGAATCCTATCCATCCAGACCCACCGAGTTCATAAGGACAGTGCCACAAGCCAAACCCTAACAAGTCAGATCCACCGATATGGATCTCGGTCCCACCAAGATAGCCTGGCCAACTCTCTGTCATCTGTTGCAATTATGTCGGTCTAACCGAGTTTACAATCGGTGCCACCAAGATGGCTTGACCAACTTTCTGTTGCCTTGTTGCAATTATTTCGGTCTCACCGAGATGTTGCAATCGGTGCCACCAAAACGAGGTTTAACCTACCATTGCACATCGGTCGCTCTGAGTTGTTTCCATTCGGTCCCACCGAAACTTCAAAAGTTCACATCTTTTGCACAGGTCGGTCTCACCGAGAATTCCAGTCGGTGCCACCGAGTTTGGTCAAAAGTGTGTAACGGTTGGATTTCATGTGGAGGCTATATATATCCCTCAACCACCCTCTTACCAAGTAAGAGAACCATCAGAACGTGCCTACATTTCCACCATACATTTTCTGAGAGAGAACCACCTGCTCATGTGTTGAGATCAAGTTATTCCAATCCTACCATTTGAACCTTGATTTCGAGCCTTTCCCAAGTTGCCTTCCACTCAAATCCTTCTTCCACCATAGCCAAATCTGTGAGGTAGTGTTTGAGTATTGGGGAGACTATCACTTGAAGCACAAGAGCAAGGAGTTCATCATCAACAAACCGTCTATTACCTTTTGGAGAGTGGTGTCTACTAGATTGGTTAGGTGTCACTTGGGAGCCTCCAAGATCATGTGGAGTTGAACCAAGGAGTTTGTAAGGGCAAGGAGATCGCCTACTTCATGAAGATCTACCCCGAGTGAGGCTGGTCCTTCATGGACGTAAGCCATGGTGGAATAGACAAGGTTGCTTCTTCGTGGACCCTTTGTGGGTGGAGCCCTTTGTGGACTCGCGCAGCCGTTACCCTCCGTGGGTTGAATTCTCCATCAACGTGGACGTACGATAGCACCACCTATCGGAACCACGCCAAAAATCATCGTGTCTTCATTGTGTTTGAAATCTCTGATCCCCTCCTTTACTTACATGTGCAATGTTTACTTTCCGCTGCTATACTCTTAGAATTGCATGTGTAGACTTGACTTGATATACTTGCTAAAATTTTCCCACAACTAAAATTGGGAAAAGGATAGTTTTTATTTGGTCAAGTAGTCTAATCACCCCCCCCCCCTCTAGACATACTTTCGATCCTACAAAGCTTCTCACAAACCAGAGCTTCTCACAAGAATACTCATGGTTCCGGTAGGGAACGTGTCACCTTTGTGGACGAAACGACATTCGTTGCCTCTTCTTGCCTTGATTTTTTTTCTAGAGGTAACATAGACCAATAGGAGTGTCGTGTTAAATTTTGGAATTATTCGGGGTTCGTTTGGACTTTTTTATACATTAACTGAGTATTCTTGGTATTTTATGTGCATAATTCCAATTTCAACTACAGGCACATGCTCCGGTGCACCAAAATGGGTTGAAAAATCATATATGCGTCCTTGGGTGCAGGCTTAGGTCCCATGCAAGAAATGGGAATGAATTTCAGACACCTCGGCATCGTGGCTCCACCGCAAACGTTGAGATACTTGATTTTGAAATTCTAGTAAATCCAAAACTCGTCAAAAATTCATGATCTTGGCATGCTATCATGGAATGGCACCAACATGTTGTGGTAAAAAAATTGTCCCATTTGGGGAAGGTTTTGGTATAAGCTTCTCACAAACCAGAGCTTCTCACAAGAAATGGGAATGAATTTCAAACACCTAGGCTCTTCGTGGCTCGGCTGCAAACTAGAGAACTTGGTTTTGAAATTCTAGTAAATCCAAAATTCGTCTGAAATTCATGAGACTTGGCATGGTGTCATGGAATGGCACCAACATGCTGTGGTATAAAATTTGTCCAATATGAGAGAAGGCGCACACATTAAGAGCCAACAAATAGATGTCACATTATCATCACAAACGGTTGTATAGTATTATTTCAATCGTGGGCGTTCTACTGACCATTTATGTGCCGCCACGTGTCCCATTTTTTTAATGGCGAGGAGGTGCCATCCGGGCAGCTGTTTGAGTAGACGGGACGCGTGCGAGCGAAGTCCGCGGCGCAGGCTGACCGGGAGGCGTGCGACCAGTCCTGCACTGCACAGGCTGACCGGGAGGCGTGCGACCAGTCCTCCGCTATGCAGGCTCACCGGAAGGCATGCGAGCAGTACGCTGCACAGGCTCACCGGGAAGCAAGCCCTTTGACCTCCATCGCCGCCCGCCTCGCTGTTTAATAGGTGTCCTTACTGATCTCTCTTCGCCTCCCATTCCCCTCTCGCCCGAATCCTATCTTCCAGAGCTCCACCTACTCCATGGCGCACAAGGATCATCTGCCACTAGTCTTCCAGTTTGGTGAAGTCGACTCCGAGACGGAGGAGATAGAAAATAAGGAGGAATGGGACCTCAGGGACATGGCCCTGAACGAGCTGGCCGCGGCGGATGCTGCCCCCGCGCCCGTCCCAGCTCCCATCCCCGCACCCGCGCCAGCAACCATCCCCGTGGCATTGACGGGCTGGTCACCAAGCACCATCGCAGAGCTAGAAGCCGCGGGCGTCAGCGAGGTCCTCACGGACCCACGCGAGCTCGTGTACGTACCAGCGCCAGCGCCCCCGCCTGTGCTCATGCGTGCCCCAGCACCCACCGCGGCGCCAGCCCCGTGCGCTTTCCTGCACCAGCCACGCCCGTGCCCGTGCACGCGCCTACACCCGCCGCGCCCCCCTCAGCGTCATGGGATGCTGCTGTCGACCGCTACCTCATAGCGCCGCGAGTCACCATCCCCCCGTGCCAAGCCCGTCGATCGCGTGACGAACGGCTCTTGGATTTGGAAGTCCATAACATTCTGGGATGGCTTGAAGACTTGAACAACGGCATCCCGGATGACGACAACACCGGCGTAGCACGCCGCCGCTGCCGCCGCCGCTGCAATTAGTTTTTTTTGTTTAATATTGTATCCCAATCGTATGAATGTAAAACCACAGTGTCACTGAATGAAATCCATGGTTTTAATCAAGTTAGTGTTTTTTCTCTGAATGTACAGACTTACCAAAGTAAAAAAACATCAACGTCTTTCTCTGAATAAAACACTCATCGCAAATGTTTTCAGACTGAACACCCGTATGCAAATCGAGAGCTGGGTTCCATCGTAGCTAAGCCAAGGGAAAAATGTAGCGCGCAAGTTTTGTGCATCTCTTCATCACAAACATTTCAAACTGAACACTCGTATGCAAAGCGAGAGCTGGGTTCCTTCGCAGCAAAGCCAAGGGAAAATGTGGCGCGCTGGTTTTGTGCACCTCTTCATCGCAGACGATTTTGCATGATGACCCATGTGCAACGACATACAAACAATGTGGTAAGATTTGCATCTGTCATATTGGGTATAATTGCCATTTGTCAAAATGGAAAAATTGGCATTTGTCAATCTAGTAACATTGCCATTTGTCAATCTAGTAACATTGCCATTTGTCAACCTAGTAACACTGCCATTTGTGATCCTCGGAAAAAAACACTGCCATTTGTCAAATTTTGCAGCTAAAAATCACTAGTACTGTAATTTTTGCAAATGAAATTCAGTAAGCATAGATTTCATTCATAGATTAAGCAGTCGTTCTTTATACAAACAGTTCAACTCGACAGCTGAACCAAACAAACTTTTACCCAATTGTTGCCAACCACATACTCAAATAGCTAGTTCAACTATATATACTAGCTAAATTTAAATACGTAGTACAGTTCAACCATATCTATAGTCAGATGAACTGAACAAAATAGCCCCTAAATACTACTACTATGGAGGGGCTTTGTACTACTTTTAGCAGCCTCTCCTCTGCCGAGCACGCTCAGTAAGAGGCCGAGGAGGAGGAGCCTACCGACGAGCTGGAGAAGCGGAATCCGGCGCCTGCCGCTGCTGCACCTTTAGCGACGCCCAGCTCGAACGCCCTCTGTCGCTCCAGATGATCCCTCTCGAAGCGGCGGGACTCCTCATATATCTCTGCATTCCGTGCCATTGCGGTGGCTTCTGCTGCGGCCACGGCGACGGTAAGACGCTTTGCGTGCTCGACCAGGCGCTCCTCCTCCTCCCGCAGGAACTCAATGTAGCGCGCGACAAGGTCGATGATGCTCGTGCGGGCCTCCACATCCTGCCTTCGGGCCGTGGTGGCGGAGCGGGTGATGACCCTGGCGGACGACGGTGGGAAGGCGTCCACGGCGGCCGACGGTGGGGTGGCGGCCACCTCCCGCCTTCGGGCCACGGTGGCGGAGCGGGTGATGGCCACAGCGGCCAACGGTGGGGTCGCGGCCAAGACGGCCGCCACTTGCCTTCGGGCCACGGTGGTGGAGCGGGCGATGGCCCTGGCGGGCTTTGGTGGTGTGGTGGCCACGGCGGCCGACGGTGGGGTGGTGGCAACGGCTGCCGGCAACAGCTGCCGTCGGGCAGCGGCGGTGGAGCGTGTGGCGGGTGTTGTGCGCACACCCAACAGGGACGCCATGGGCAGTACACGCCACCGGGGACTGCGCCGCCACCGTGGTGTAGCCTCACAGCTGGAGCTGTCCTCAGACGACGACGGAGTGGCTGAGCGACGACGACGGACCGGTGCCATTGGTGATGGTGGGAGAAGCAGACGAGATAAGCTATGAGGAGGGAGGGGAAAATGCGTTGCCGACTCGCCGGCCGTGACTGTTTATATAGCAGGCCGGTAAGCACTGGGTTTGTTTGGGATTTTGCCGAGTCGGGCGGGAAGCTTCCGCAGGAACCTGCGCGGTTGCGTGGGAACGGGCTCACCGATGATTCATTGGCACCTCTTCGAGCTAATGTTTGGCCAAAGAACGCCTGTGCGATGCTCAAGCTTGTGCTTGACGCCTTTTGTGGCAGCGCGGTGACAAGACGTGTGAGCGGAGGACAAAATGACACGTACACAAACGGTTAATAAAAAACATTTTTGATTTAATTACCTAGCACACGGCCGCTCTCTACGCAGCATCGCGAATGATTGTTCGCCCACTGTGTGATGTGGAACGCGACGTAGTTTCACATCATGCCGCCGGCTTGCAACTGTCGGCCGGCTTGTAGACGGCCATTCCCTGCGTATTATATAGCTCTATGTGTGTGGTTGATCGCGGTTGAGGCGGCCGCGGCGTGCTCTCCTCGCGTCATGCCACGCACGCTCTACTCGCGTCCCGCCGCGCGCGCTCTGTTCGCGTCCCTCCGCGCGCTCTGCCCGTGTCTCTCCACGTGCGTTGCAAGCGTTTCGGGCTGGTGCACGATCACGTACGTTCGGGGTGCCTTATGCATGCGGTTACGCTGGACGCGGGGCCACAACGCAGTTACGTGCGGCAAAAAGTGCCTTGCGGACGTGCCGAGAATCCCGGCCGCCCGGCCCTCATTTATTCCCGCGGCCATTTACCTTCATCTCTCGTGCCCCAAGACACAATAAGCACACGCACGAAGACACATACAGAGAGGATATCCAGCGGCTCCAATGGCGCACCCGGCTCCAATGGCGCTCCCAGCGGCTGACGACGACGACGGGCGGCAGTTCACCATGCCTCACGTAGTGGACACCCACGTGAGGGGGAAGGACCTCTCGGTGGTGTACACCAATGAGCCGGTCTCGGTGGAGAGCTCCATCCACACTATGGAGTAGTTGCTTGCTGAGGACGAGTACCAAGTGGTCGGCTTCGACCTCGAGTTCACCGGCGGTCATTCCAGGTATGATCAGAAGGTTGCCGTGCCCAGTTGTGCGTGCGCCATCATGTCCTCGTCTACCACTACTCCCTGGCCACAAGGTCTTGCGAGCGGTTTGCCAGGTTTGTCAACAGCCCCAACTACAGGTTCACTATGGTGGACACCGTGAATGATCTAAAGGTGCTCGAGACTATGGGCTTGGTCTGCCAGAATCTTGTCGACATCCAAGTCCAGTACGGGGTCTGGGGCAGAAAGAAGGAGAAGGACTCCCTGGTTGACCTAATCGTGGCCATCATTGATTGCTACTACAGAGGCATGAAAGATGAGTGCAAAAAGAACAAGGATGCCTGGCACGAGGCCTGGGTGCAGAGACTGGATGAAGAACACGTCAAGTACGTGGCCAAGGATGCATACACAAGCTACGAGATGTACAGGCGACATGAGGGAGTGCCTCCTTCCTGTGGACGATGAGGGATCGAGCCACAAGTAGAGTAGTGGCGGCAGCGTCACAAGAAGTAGATGATTAGATGATCGTTTCTCCTAGTTTAGAATGCATGTAATTGTCTATTGAGGTGTGTCTGAATGTTTTGTATAGTCACCTATGTAATTGGATGTTTAATTTGGTTATATATGTTGTTCTTCTGTAGACTGAGCAAATTACAACGCAGACGGACTAAACTAGGGAACCCGTCGGTGATGATTTCATCAATTGCTGACAATTGTATACCAGCAAGCATTTGCCCACAACACACACGGGTTATTAGCAGGAATCATTTGTGTTGTTATCCGTCTTCCCACACATTTTAGATTACTGACCTGTTTGCCACGTATCACACACATCTTGTTAAGTTGAACCATTTATGTTGTGTTGGGTGATCGCAAATAGTTCATCCGAGTGAACCGCATGCCGTATATCGCACACACCTTGATCTGCCTGACTGTTTCTGTTGTGTTGGGTAATCACAAACAGTTCATTCGAGTGAACTGTATGCCGTGTATCGCACACACCACGAACTGGCTGACCGTGTTTGTTGTTCTGGCTTATCGCAAACAGTTCATATGGATCAACTGTATGCCACATATCGCACACGCGTCTCTAATCTAAATCATTGTTTATGTCTCCGACATCGCAAATAGTTCGTCTTATTGGGGACGGTTTTTTACGACACCGCTTGCGATTCATGCATCGCACACAGTTTGGTCGCGGGGTCTCTGATTCATGTGTCGCGTTAGCGGTCGCCTGCAGTAGTGTGACGATGGTGATGATGATGATGACGATGGTGATGATCACGAGCATGAAGACGAGCAATACCTACCTACTAGATGGTACCTAGCTACTTATTTCGATTTGTCACCTCTTCTTGTCTGTATACAGGGCATTGCTAATGTTACAGAGGAAGCAGGTAGTAGTATTGTCACACATGGTCGTACTCTACGGACCTATGCCAACTTCCGTTGTAGGCTATTCGGGATGGATACTAGTGTGCTAGCGCCACGAGCTTCTCCCTGGTTCAATAGACAAGGTTGCTTCTTCGTGGACCCTTTGTGGGTGGAGCCCTCCGTGGACTCACGCAGCCGTTACCCTCCATGGGTTGAAGTCTCCATCAACGTGGACGTATGATAGCACCACCTATCAGAACCACGCCAAAAATCACCGTGTCTTCATTGCGTTTGAAATCTCTGATCCCCTCCATTACTTACATATGCAATTGTTTACTTTCCGCTGCTACACTCTTAGAATTTCATGTGTAGGGTGATGCTTGACTTGAATGCTTGCTAAAATTTGCCTGCTTCTAAAATTGGGAAAAGGTTAGGTTTTTATTTGGTGAAGTAGTATAATCCCCCCCTCTAGACATACTTTCGATCCTACAAGTGGTATCAGAGCCTTGGTCTCCGTAAGCCTTGATTTCCATTGCTTTGGTGATCATAGCCTTGGTTTCACAACCTAGGAGAGTATGGCGTCTAGTGAGGGTAACTATCATCGTAGAGGTCCATATTTTGATGGTACAAACTTTGCTAGTTGGAAACATAAGATGAAGATGCATATTCTTGGTCATAACCCTGCCATTTGGGCTGTTGATCGTGTTGGCTTGCAAGGTGATTTCTTTGAGGATGGCAAGGAACCGGATCGTGAAGCAACCCCGGAAGAATTGAAGATGTTGCAATAGAATGCTCAAGCTTGTCACATTCTCTTCAACGGTTTGTGTCCCAAGGAATTCAACAAAATCAGCCGCCTCGAGAATGCAAAGGAAATTTGGGATACTTTGGTTGATATGAATGAGGGTACCGAGTCCGTCAAGGAATCTAAGTTGGATGTGCTTCAAAGTCAACTTGACAAGTTCAAGATGAAGGATGGTGAAGGAGTCGCAGAAATGTACTCTAGGCTTGCTCTCATCACAAATGAGATTGCCGGCTTAGGAAGTGAAGAGATGACCGACAAATTCATCATCAAGAAGATACTTAGAGCTTTGGATGGAAAATATGATACCGTATGCACATTGATCCAAATGATGCCAAATTATAAAGATCTCAAGCCCACGGAAGTCATTGGAAGGATTGTTGCTCATGAAATGTCACTCAAGGACAAAGAGGAGCTACACAACAAATCAAGTGGTGCTTACAAAGCCTCAACCAATGCTCCAACAACTCCAAGTGACAAGCTAGTATCCAATGAAGAGATAAGCCTAATGGTGAAAAGATTCAACAAGTTCTACAAGAACAAAGGGAAAGAAAGAAGCTCTAGCTCAAGACACTATGAGAGAAGATCATCAAGTCATGACCGTAATTGCTACAATTGTGGAAAACCCGGACACTATTCCAATGAGTGTACGGCTCCCTACAAGAAAAGAGACGAATCACCAAGAGGAAGACATAGAAGAGATGAATCATCTCATAAGGAAAGAAGGAGTAGAGATGATCGTTATGAACGAAGACACTCTCGAAGAAGCAAGGATTCGGAGAGGAAGGACAAGTCATCAAAGAGCTACACAAGAAGAAGACATCAAGCTCATGTTGGTGAATGGGTTTCCGGCTCCGACTCCGACAACCACTCCGAGAGAAGTTATCACTCCAACTCCTACTATAGTCAAGATGAAGGTGTTGCCGGACTTGCTCTTGTGTCATCCAACTCCCATGATCTATTTGACTCACCAAATGAAGGAATTGGAAGATGCTTCATGGCAAAAGGCCCCAAGGTATCACACCCCGAGTATCTTGATTTCAATAGTGATGAAGATGATTTGCTTGGTGATGATGATTTACTTGTTGATAAGGCTAGTGATGTGAGCTATAATAAAAATGCTAGTAATCATGATAGTCAAGAGGAAACGAGTGACAATGCTATGAAGGGGATTGAGCGTCTAACTAAAGAACTAAATGCTCTTAAGTTAGCTCATGAAACAACTCAAGAGGATCATAGAGAACTTCTAAGAACTCATGAGAAGCTACGCTTTGAGAAGCTAAATTTAGAGCAAGAGCATGAGTTTCTTAAAGCTATCAATGACGATCTTCAAAAGAAGAGTTCTTCATATCTTGCCAAACGTTTACTCTTGTCTACCTTTATGCCACAAGTTAAACCTAAGCAAACTAGCAACAAGGGTAAAAAAGGTTCTACTTCTAGTAGTAACAATAACAATGCTAAATCCAATGTTGTTGCCTCTAGTAGTTCTATCGATTCCACTAATGATTCTCTTAGCCAAGTTACACTTGAGCAAGAAAATATGCTATTGAAAGGAATTATAGAAAAAGGTGTCTACAAGAGCCTTGCCGGGAGTAAGCAATTTGAGGAAATTGTACGCAAGCAAGGAAGGCACCGGAAGAATCAAGGTGTTGGTTTTGAACGAAAGTTCAATGCCAATGGAGTTGAGTGGGAAGAAGATCAATACCCCAAGATGAAGTTTGTTCCTCAACAAGAGAAGTATGATCCTACTTCCTTCAAAGGAACACAAGCTCAAGAAGATCTTCCACCACAAGACCACAAGCTAAAAGGCAAGGACAAGCTTCAAGAAGAGATTGATTCATTTGAAGAAGCTCCTCAAGCCTTGGTCAAGTGGGTTCCCAAGACTTCATCAAGTTCTACTTCATCAAGTGCTACTACAACTCCAAGGATTTCCATCAAGTTGATGTGGGTCCAAAAGAAGAAGAACTAGAGAGTTCTTGAGGGTGACTCCACCAACAAACTTCACTCATATTCATTATGGCAAGAACTTGTGCAACCAACTTCCACATCTTGCACTAGTTCATGGAGTCACAAACCCTCTTGTTGGTAAGGCAAGGGACAAGGTATTCAATGCATTCATGGACATCATCATATGTGTATTTCACTCTATGTCTATGGATATCCTTGTATGTTCCTTGTGTGGGACTAACCCATGTAGGTATTGAAAGCACAAAACTCCAAAGGATTGCTCCCAACTCTTGATGGTCTACATCAACATTGAGCATCCACATCTTCAACATCTACATGAAGTCATCATCGACAAAACCCAAGGTTAGTTCATCCCTCATAGGGGGGATATCACATCTAGGGGGAGCTTTGCTCTAAACAATTGAGCTAAAGTAACTCTAATGGTGTGAACACATCAATGCTTTATGTAAAAGTGGCAACCCCACTTGTGCTTAAACGATGAGTATGACCTATGATCAAATGTTCTCATTTGACTCCTAAGTCAATATACTCATATATAGATGACCTAGTTATCGCCATTGCTTGATAGATGCTAGAATTGGTTGTGCATGTTTGACACATATTTCATTTGCTATTTTATTGTGTGAGCATGTTGGTTTGCATGTTTTCATCATTCGAGGATGTCCATTTGTTGTTTTTATTGTCTTGGTTTTTCTGGCCAATGGATGTACAAGAATGCCTAAGTACCTTCTCTAGCTATCTATGCTTTCTTGTCTCAAATTCTATTCTTGCTACATCACAAAAATTGAACAAGTCATTTTCGGACCCTCCGGGTGAGGAGCACTCGGAGCCACCGATCTGAAAGGGCTGAACCTCCAAAACCTTCTACATGATTTCGGCCGAACCAATTCACTCAAACTCGGTCCAACCGAAATGATTTATATTGATCTAGGTTTTCATCTCGGTGTCACCGAGTTGAACCATTTCGGCGCCACCGATGTGCTAATCTGCTTGCAGTTACACATATCGGTGCCACCGAGTTGTCCAACTCGAAGCTACCGACAGCATACCGGTATATATACCTCGCGGGCCCGAACGGTTGAAATTTCTCAAATCCTCTCGTTCCCGCACCCCGTTGCTGCCGTCGCCCAGGTCACCGGATCGTCACCTTTGTCTCCAGCGCGCCTTCGCCGCCGGAATCCGCCGCCGTCAATGGCAATCTGCTCCGCCGTTGCTGCCGTAGAGGATCTCCACCAAGTTAGGGTGAGATTCGACCCCTTTCGTGCTCAAATTTCTGATTCAATGCACGATTGGATTGCCATGATTCTTGCCACGGATTGAGAACTCCCATTACACTGCAATGTCCATAGATTAGATTCGAGTAAAAAATTTAGGTTTAAGTTTCCACCGAACGCATCTCGGACCGACCGATTAGAGATTTTCGGAGTCACCGATTTGGCCCCAGGCCATAGCACTAGTACGTCTCGGTGCCACCAAGTTGTACGAATCGGTGAGACCGAAAGTAAAATCTCTGTGAAACCCTAGCATCTCGGAGTCACCGAACCCCATCTCGGTTTGACCGAAATGGAGTGTAAAGTTTCTGTTGAGAGCTTTGGTATCACCAAGATGATCAACTCGGTCCATCCGAAATGCCTTCTGTGAAAACTTGAAACTAAGATTTGAACTCGATTTTTATGAAAAACTTCTGCTTTTTGTGATGACTCATCTACTCTGCCCATACCCATCTATTCACAGGGTCAGCTTTGCAAGATGTCTGATGCCAGCGATAGCCAGAACATGTCAGAGCAGCACACAGATCTCAGCGTAGGCTCTAGTCCTGCAGAAAGCTTTTATGAGGGAGAGAGAAGCTCTCCAGATCTTCCAAAGGCTGCAACAAGGACCAGGAAGAAGAGAACCTCAGATAGTGAGGATGAGGACTTTGTTGCTAGTGAAGCAGCATCAAAGACGAAAAGAGTTGTGCTTGCAAAGGAGTATAGCACCAAACCAACTGCTAGAACCAAAGAGAAGACATCAGTAAAGAAAGTCCCTAAGGAAACTATGACATTTACACTTGAGGAACCAAGTGATGCAGCTACATGAGGAAAGAAGAAGAGGGCTAGGAAGACAAATGTTCAAGTTGTGGGAAAACCCTCCATGAGGACTGATGAGGAGGAGGAGGAGGAGCCTACTGCTGATGCACCTCCTGCCAAGACACAGAAACTTATGTCAGATGCTATAAGGACTGCTGCCCCCAAGTCCAAGCCAAAAGCCCTAGCACCAAAGAGATCCACAAGAAATATTCCAGCAACTGAGAAGAACAAGGCCCCAGTGCCTGAAGCTAATGTTGGTGAGGAGCCACTAGTGCTCAGGAAGTTGAAGCCCAAGATTCCAGACCATGACAATGCACACCCGATTGCAGAGAACATGATGCTAAGGAAGGACAAAGGACTGCGTCAGTGGAGACTGTCAGATCCCTATGCTGCCAGGAGGAGAACAGCTTGTGATTACCGCTTCTAGACCAGAGAACAACAAGACTTCTATGAGACTGTTCTGCTTGATAAGAAGCCAATCGTCAGCGACATGAGATGGGTGGATTGGAAGTACATTGATGCCAATGAGAATTATTTCCCCCATGTTCATGAGAGTTTCCGGATAGCTAGTGTTGATGAGTTTGTTGGATAGAAGCTAACAAAGTGGGATGATGAGATGATCATGCAATTCTACTCCACAGCTCATTTCTATCCTGACGGCAGGATTGTGTGGATGACTGAGGGTTCCAGGTACCAGTCGACCAACTCTGAGTGGGCTACTCTTCTTGGTGCTCTAGAAGAAGAAGATGATGACATAGATATTTATGCCAAGCTCAAGATGGACCACAACTCCATGGCCAATATGTATACAGCTATTCCACAGAAGGACATCGAGACACACAAGCTAGGGTCAGTGAAGCACCTGCTGCCTGGTTTGGCCACTACCAACACTATCTTGTGGTACACTCTGTTGCCCAAGTCAGGAGATGATAAGATGATACGTGGCCACTCCATCAACTTGCTGCACCTCTTTGATACACCTCAGAAGTTCAAGGTGATGAGCTTGATTGTAGAAACCATCAAGAGGACAGCTGCTGATCAGAAGAGATCTTGCGGATATGCTCCACACATCCAGATGCTCATCAATTCCAAAGTTGGAACGAGCACTTATCTTCTTGATCGTGAGCATCTCCCACTGCGTCCAGAGTTTGAGGACAATGTCATTGTGATGGATCCTTCGCATCCCACCTCTGCTCAAGCACAAGAGAAGATCCGAGTAGCCGCAGAAGCAAAAGCAGCCAAGGAGGCATCTGCTCCCAATGCTCCCATTGCCAACCTCAAGTCTAAGACTGACCAGATGACTTATCTGCTAGAAGCCACCCTAAGGATTGAGCGAAGTCTGGCCAACCTCACCCAGAACCAGGCTAGCTTAGAGCGGATAGTCGAGATGAAGATTCATGATCTAGATGTCAAGATCACTGAGGTTCAGACCATTATGGAGAAGCTGAAGGACGATGTTGATGCAGCCAGGGCAGCCGCTTCAGATGACAGTGGAGATGACAGACCCACTACGGAGAGATTTCAGACAGTGCCCAGGGCAGCCAGGTCTGCTATAGTGCTAGTTGTGGATCCGAGGACCACAGTCTCTGCACCCGCTGCTGCTGCTAAAGTGCCACCGCCGGTCTCCACTCCACCAGCCCAGCAGACATCAGCTGAAGCCTTCGCGGATGCACTTCTCTCGACGCCATCTACGCACACCGGAGCTGCCAGCCGGAGATCCCCTTCAGGAGCTTCCGAGGATCGTGCCTAGAGTGCCGTAATAGTCCTATACCTATTCGAGCTTTTTGGTACTTGTTGCCAAAGGGGGAGAATTTGTATAGATCTTAGCTTCAAGAGAGAGAGTCTTGCTTTGCTTTGCTCGTTGGATTTTTCTTGAGTTCTTTTGCTACTATTTGCTTTATGGTACTTTGTTTTGATGTGTGTGCTTGATACTATGTCTGTGAGTACTTTGATCGTTATGTTTGTGAGCTACTACTTTATGTGATTGATCATACTATGTTCTATGTGATGCTTATGCTTATCATTATCTTGTATGATCACTCACTTGTGTTGGTGATGCATGCTTACTATTCCACTCATATCATTTTGCGCACTCCACCAAGTTGTATGTGACATGGGAGAGTGACCCATGATCCTAATCGATTGTGCATTTGCATTCAAACGCAATTTTTTAATAATGCACAAATTTAGGGGGAGCTCTTGCTTATCACAAACTTCTTAAAGCGACGATGTATTTCATTCATTTAATCATTTGTCGAAGCTTTGATCTATATGTTGTCATCAATTACCAAAAAGGGGGAGATTGAAAGCACATTTGCTCCCTTGGTGGTTTTGGTAATTCACAACAACATATATCTCATTGAACTAATGTCCATTCAAGTTAAATATTTCAGGATGTTCAATGATAGGCATGGCAAGGACTAGAGATGTGGACCCCTCAAAATGCTAAGGACAAGGATTGGCAAAAGCTCAAGACTCTACATTTTTGGTTTAGTGATCCAAGATCACATTCAGTCCATAGGAAAGCCAATACTATTAAAAGGGGATGAGGTGTTGCTTAATGGACTTTTTGCTCAAGTGCTTAGTGACAGTGTTCCAAAACCCTCAACCACTTTCTCCATCCAAATATGTCCAAAACCTACATTCCAACTCGGCCTCACCGAAATTTCCTATCCGGAGCCACCGAGTTCATCTGGACATAGCCACTGCCAAAACCCTACCAAATCGGATCCACCGATATGGATGTCGGTCCCACCGAGATGGCCTTGCCAACTCTCTGTAATCGTTTGCACTCACTTTGGTCCCACCGAGTTTTGCAAATCGGTCTCACCGAGATGGCTTGCTAACTCTCTGTTGCCTTATTGCTTCACTTCGGTCCTACCGAGTTGACGCAATCGGTGCCACCGAGACGAGGTTTGCCCTAACCATTGCACATCGGTCTATCCGAGTTGTTCCAGTCGGTCCCACCGAGATTCCTAATGTTCATATCTTTTACATAGTTCGGTGTTACCGAGATTTCTGATCGGTGCCACCGAGTTGGGTCAAAAGTGTGTAATGGTTGGATTTTGTGTGGAGGCTATATATACCCCTCCACCACTTCCTTCTCAGTAAGGAGAGCCATAATAACGTGCCTACACTTCCACCATACATTTTCTGAGAGAGAACCACCTACTCATGTGTTGAGATCAAGACATTCCAATCCAACCATTTGAACCTTGATTTCTAGCCTTTCCCAAGTTGCTTTCCACTCAAATCCTTCTTCCACCATAGCCAAATCTGTGAAGAGTTGTTTGAGTGTTGGGGAGACTATCATTTGAAGCACAAGAGCAAGGAGTTCATCAACAACACACCATCTATTACCTTTTGGAGAGTGGTGTCTCCTAGATTGGTTAGGTGTCACTTGGGAGCCTCCGACATGATGTGGAGTTGAACCAAGGAGTTTGTAAGGGCATGGAGATCGCCTACTTCGTGAAGATCTACCCCGAGTGAGGCTAGTCCTTCGTGGACGTAAGCCATGGTGGAATAGACAAGGTTGCTTCTTCGTGGACCCTTTGTGGGTGGAGCCCTCCATGGACTCGCGCAGCCCTTACCCTCCCTGGGTTCAAGTCTCCATCAACGTGGACATACGATAGCACCACCTATCGGAACCACGCCAAAAATCACCGTGTCTTCATTGCGTTTGAAATCTCTGATCCCCTCCATTACTTACATATGCAATTGTTTACTTTCCGCTGCTACACTCTTAGAATTGCATGTGTAGGGTGATGCTGGACTTGAATGCTTACTAAAATTTGCCTGCTTCTAAAATTGGGAAAAGGTTAGGTTTTTATTTGGTCAAGTAGTCTAATCACCCCCCTCTAGACATACTTTCGATCCTACACTGGGCAGGCGCAAATGGAGAATGGGTTGTTTATATTTGGGACAACTGCGAGTGGGAGCTTGTGAATGTGTACACTCATCACCAGATTCCACTTCCAAAAATCTCAGACTACCCTAAGGTTGAGCACACTGATACTCTACGTATGTTCAATTACGATCATCATGACTGTCGTCTACAAAAGATAGCAATTTGTCGAGTTCCCAATCGCTCTTGGAGTTATGTGAACTATTATGTTGTCGCCATCTTTGACAAGCTTGTTGCCGTCCTTACTTCTGTGCCTCAATGGATATTGCTTGAAAACCAGTTTCTGGGCGCATGTGCACTGTGATGCAATTCAATACGATCGTCTTGTGTTTGCTTCCGCCACTTTTGGCACTATTTTTGCATGGGATCCTGATTGTTTCGGTACGTTGTTTATCTTCCACCGTAATTATAATTGTTTCATTCACCATGGATGCCAGTTGTCCCCGTACTAATTAACCTTTTTTTGCGGGGTCCCGTACTAATTAACCTTCTTGTGTTTCCAAGGTCCTGTCAACATCCCCCACCGATACTTGGAAACTTTTATAACCAAGGGGGAGATGACTATGGTGATGATCACCAGCATGAAGACGCGCAGTACCTACCTACTCAGTGGCGCCTAGCTACTTATTCCGATGGATCACCTCTTCTTGTCTGTATACAGGGCACTGGTGATGTTACAGAGGAAGTAGGTGTTGTCTACCATGGTCGCAGTCGTCTCCAGACCCGTTCCAACATCCGTTGCAGGGTATTCGGAATGGATACTAGTGTGCTAGCACCAGAACCTTCTCCCTGGTTCAATATTGATAGTCTTGGAGAATACTCGCTTTTCCGTGGACTAAACTACCCAATTATGGTGAAAGGCGATTCGGCGGCTGTTGCAACAACGTTACCATTTATGAGAAGCAACTGTATCTATACCTCGCACATTGGTATAATTCCCTATGCTGGCTATCACAATTTCCATACTCCTAATATAGGTCGCTTCAGCCTGGATGGTGGGTCTTGCGTTGCTCTTGATGTTGACAATAGCTGGCCCTACCCAGAGGTTCACTTATGGTTCAAAGCAAGCATTTCCAACGCCGAGGATTGGTTGAACTGAAGTTCATTTCATTGCTTGTTATTTGTTGTGTGATAAAAACTTTAGTATTTAGAATGTATCCTCATTGTAGTTGTGTGTTGCTGACTTGTTGTATGTAATAAATGGCATATTTGCATATGCATGTTATAAACTTACTTAATTTATGATTGGTTATCGCACTTATTAGAGTGGGTGCTGCGATGTGGCAAAATATTTTTTACCGCCATACATAATTGTCAGTGCATTGCAACAGGTTATATATACATTCTAGTATACCCGCCAAAAAAATGGATTGCATGGATATTTTCCTTTGGAAACAAGGGGCGTGGCTAGATGACAGTCGCCTGAATATTTTTTGTGGCCAGTCAATTTGGCTTGGGCCGTTGGATGAAAAATGGACTGTGGGATCATCTTCCTAAACCTCCAGCCTGTCGCATCGCACCGCACATGGTGGGTCAGGCACACCGCTCACCCAGCGAATGTGCTTCGTCTTGTGTTTTCAGTGACATGTGGGACCGAATGTGAGCAAACCGACGATGGGCACACTCCGCGCGTCTGCTTGCCGGCTGAGGAGGGAGAGAGGAGGGCCGAGCACGGACTCCAGGAAACTAGTACTACTACTAGTGCTACCGTAGTCCAGGAGAGATACTAATGTGCTCGCTCTAGCCTCGCTCTATGTGACCAGCACCTCGATATAGTGGGGTGGCATGGGCCAGAACAAGCATTCACGTCCAGGAGTACGGCACACGCCACCACCATGAATCCCATCTGACACTATATTTCTTGGAGTCCGTGCTACAGCTATCTCTTCTCCCTCCTCGTTTCTCTAACTCAGCCATCGCGCGGCGGGCGGGGTGGGGGTTTGCCGATAGTCGGTTTGCTCAACTGCGGTCCCACTTGTAAGTGAAAATGCAAGACATCGCGTGTTCCCCCTTGAGTGTTGTGCCGCACCATCCGTGCGAGGGTGCGACGCAAACACGGCAGGCTTTTCCTTTTGAACTTGTAAGTTGTAACATTTGGTTCTGCTCCTTGGCGTGACCGATAGATAGAAATAACGATTTTCACTCAAAAATTAGAAATAACGATTAAAAATGCTAGCGCTGGGCTTTTCCCGTGCGATAAGCGGGGGAGTTTTTCCAATTTCGGCCATCATCGCTTTCCTTGCACGCGGTCCCACATGTAAGTGATATGCCTAGCCACTGTGCGTTGAGCGGCGGGCCGGAATGACCGTCTGGGGTGCGACGCGAATGGGACTGTACGTGTTCTAGTTTCTCATTTTGAAGTTGTGAAGTGTAACACTTATTATAAGCCATCATGCAAAAGGTGAGTAAGGGATCACACACGTCTTTATCAGCTGGAATGAGAATGCAATACAGTAAGAATCTAGGCCACGACGATGCGATGCAATGGTGGTTACACGAGGCCAAATGAAACTTGCTAGCGACCCAACCAAACACGCCCATGGTGTTGGGGTTGCTGGCTGCATACCACTTCTCCCATTTAGTAGTACTATTTCCCTCAGCATGCGAATTGAAGGAGGCTAAACATCAATGGCCGTTCATCGGGAACCGCTACCCTCTACTTTATTTGCATTCAAGCCGTCTCGGAAACCGTACTCGTTTACTAGTCCCCCTTGTATTTTGTGTCATATTTTGGCCCTTAATCTAACTAATAAAACTGTGTGACCAATATAATGTCATTGGAAAACATATTCAAATATGAATCCAACAAAAAAATGTGTGACATGCTACTCAAATACTCCTACAACGTAATGTCATTGGAGTAGTAGGAGTAGTATGTTTGTCCATCGTTGACCCAAAATAAGATGAGACTAATAATCCAGACGTTGGTAGTTGTACTAGGGAAAATCTTGCAAAGGTTGGAGGCTTCTAGAGGGCAGGGGTGATCCTCCTTCACTAAAAAAAATTAAAAAAAATAAGTACTACTCCTATAACCTAACCATCTGCCCTTCTCCATTTTCTAGCATGTGCACAAGTGGGACATTTGATTTGTTTATTTGGCGATAAGATGTTAGTAGTACTCCCTCCCCTAGGACAATGATTTATTTCACATAGAGCCAAGCTTTTGCACGTACTACTTGTGGGACGGAAGACCGATGAACCCTCCCTCCCTCCTGAGTCGTTTATCAGAGTGGGTGGTGCCACGCGACCAAATATTTTCTAGCGCAATAGATAATTGCCCGAGCATTGCAACGAGCTATATATATTCTCTAGTACGTATGTCAGCCCATAATTTACAGGTCAATATTAATATGCATACGGATACATAAACGACAACCTCTAGCCCTAGTGCGTCGGGCCACCAACCGATAGGTGAGGAGCAGCGGCGTTGGTGGTGAGGTTAACGTGCATATGAACAATGCCGTCAAAGGTTGCTCTGTGGTCCAAGAAGGCCACCGTCCTACCGTCCTCCTCTGGCACGTAGTGGTCCTTGTGGACGATTTCCTCGTAGACGTGGGTGATTAGTCGATGGTGTCTTGCTGGGCGAGGCGCTGCACGGTGAGCGCGACCTCGAGGTGGACATTCTCCGGCGCGACGGCGGGCAGTCGCAGGGCCACCACTGCGTCGAAGAGGTTGTCACCATAGAGACCGGTGAGGGTGGCGGGCATCGCAGAGCCTGGGCGCATGGGCTGGAGGTGTACGTCAAGGTCGTCCGCGAGCTTCTTGACGACGGTGAACTTGCCGAGGAAGCCGACGAGGGCCTCATCGAACAAGGGGACGAAGCTGTCGTCTAGGAGGGCTCTTGCCCAGGCGGCCTCAAGCACGACCTGCAGACGTTCCTCGGTACCGGGCCGCAGGCCGGCGTCGTGGACCATCTGGCACAGCCGGCTCGTGCTCGCGCTCATCGCCTCCATGGCTCTAGCTTGTGGTCAATTGATCTTGCGATTGGAGTGATCACTCTTGCCCTTGGTTAGGGTGCGTAGGTGCGTAGGATTTTGTAGATGGATTGGACTAGTGGGGAGCCTTTATATGAGAAGTGCAGACTGTGTTTGCATTCACGTGTGCGTTGTCTATCAACTCCTCGCTCCTTAGTAGTAGTACTCCCTCCGGTCCTTTTTTCTCTGCGCCTAAGGTCGAGCGCGCATACCAAGGGAAGACTCACTCTGTTTTTTCTAGACATAATTGCCCTTGCATTTGCAGAGTATCGCATGCCTGCTGCTGCCTCAAATCCCGCTCCACATGCACGCACTGCTCCCTGTCTCGCTACATGCACGCATAGTTACGAGAAGATTGAGGTAAATTTTGCATGCAATTATGTTGGAAGCTGGCGCAATTAATGCGGTGCGAATGCGGTGCAAGTAATAGTGTGGTTGATGAGATTTCATATTTGAGCCCTCAACTGGAAGGGAGAGTGTATAATATCATCAGAAACTACACTCAAATACGACCCGTCAAAAAAAATTACACTCAAATACGAATAAAACAATACTCCATGTAGTATTATTTATGGAGGGAGTAGTAGTATATTTTTTGTGACATGCATTACTATATATTGTTAGTCAAATGCTAAATCCAAACGAAGGTGGTAGTACTACTAAATCCAGACGGAGGGAGTTGTAGTACTAGTACCAAAGTACTACCCGTTGGTCAAGTTATTACGTGCTACTCCTCACAGTGAAGTGACAAGACCCTGCACCGGAGATGACACCAGACTGCAGGCGGTGTGTTCGGGTTACCAAAGTCAGCCTCACCGTGTGCAGTCACTATCATCAAGGCTGTACAGCTACCCTGCTTACAACAAGCCGTGTTCTAGATACTTTCCCGTGCGCTGCCATGAGTTAGAATAAAATATTGTAATGGGTATATTGGTTACATCGTTGCAGCACCTATGCACGCGAACATAATCGTAACATAGTACCACGTGCTGGATAGTAATTTTACAAGGTTAAAACTGATATTACAAATGCTAGTAGTAATGTTGCACCTACGAAGAGGGAATTATTAGGAAGTTTACGTAAGAAGTTTCGTTACTTTAGGTGGATGTAGCAGTATCATACAAACTAAAATCCACTGCCCCTGACAAGTCAGTAATAGGCAAATAAACTTGCGCGTCTCTTGTTACTTGATCTTTCAAAAACAAATTCAGCTTCTGTAGAGCCTTTGTCATTCAGCTTTAGACGCTTGCGGTGATCAGCACACCATTCATTGTTGCGCCAGAGAACGCCAAACCTCATTACCTTGAGCACACTTGCCTTCAGAAACAAGAACCTGACCAATTTAATCTCGGATGTGGTGCCTCGGTAGTCAATAAAATCAATTTCTGTAAGATGGAGATCAAGGCATTCGATGAGGTTGTTATATTGCAACACATTTTTCACTTTCGGGTCTTTTTTTATCTGCAAAGAAGAGAACATATTAGCGGAGCTGGATATATAAGATTGCCGTGTCATCAAGAGCTACCAATATCATTCGCTCATACAATAAGGTTGGCTGTAAGGCTAGTGATAATTTTCACTCTCTCTCTCTCTTTCTCTTTCCTCTCATTTACTCATTTTACGTCTGTCTTGGTTTATAGGTCCCCTTCGTATTTAGTGTAAAATTTTGACCATAGATTTACCTAACAAAATGTCAATGCATGTCACAAAAAATTATACCATTGGAAATTATGTTCAAATACGAATCCAACGATATAATTTTTAGTGACATGCATTAACATTTTGTTAGTTAAATCCATGGTCAAAATTTGATACTCCAAAATATGAAGGGGACTAGTAAACCAGGACGGAGGTAGTACTTGCTCCTAGGATAAAGTTACTTCCCACTATGACTAGCCTTGGCTACAACAACAAAAAAACGATGCAGGTGATCACATGAGAAAAAATACTAAAAACATTTCTTTCAGTATAGTGCCTAGATGCAGTTTTGAACACTACATTTGCCATTGTAACTTGGGAAAAATTACGAAAAAATTGAGCTCCGTTGTGGTTCACATTTAATAGGAAAGGAGTTTCACCTCGATGAGTAGCTTCTCCGTGCAAGGAAAGCATCTAAGGAATCCAACAACTTGATCCAGATTGGGGCCGACAGATTTTATTGCCAAAATCTTCACTGTGCGCACAAACTGGGTCAAGCTTGTGGGAATCATTTTATGGATGACAGTCGAACATACATCATGAAAAAATATTAAAATGTGAATTTCAAGAAGAAGAACGAGAAAAAGAAGAGTGTTGTACCTGAACAGTTATGGATCCAATAACAAGTTCAGAGAATTTGGCAGACGAGTAGGCTAACGCTGTCAATTTCGGCACGTCAATGACCCTGATTTTTGTTGGACCTTCTAGATTAGATACAAGCAATCTCTCAAGGAAAGGCGCATTCCCAATGACCATATCATGAAACAGCTCAACTGATCTCTTCCCAAGTAATGTCCTGTTGCGGGGCCAGCAAGACACATAAATTCATCAGAGATTCGTCAAGGCGATGTGGAGGCTAATGAACCCGTGGATCTGTTGAAGACAAAGGTACTCGAGTGCTGTACAACCGCGGAGCAGCAGCTCCATAGCCTCCTTCGAGATACCAATGTCGAAGAGGCTGAGCTGCTTGAGTTGAGGGAGAAGAAGAGCGGACGCGGCATCAATCTGGGGGAAATAGCAGGAGCTGAACCTGGCGCGGCGTAGCGTTGGCGCGTGGCGGAGCGCGGACAGCAGCAGAGAGTGACATCGTCCACCTTCAAACCTGAGCTCCTTGAGCTGATCTAGGGTGGGGGATAAGAACCACTCATCGAACTTGGCCTGGACATTGCAGTTGGTACTGCACATGCGGATGGCAAGGCGTCTGGCTGGCCCAGGGTGCGATGCAAGGATCTTGGAGACTGCGGCCATGCGTTTGCAATCCCCATCATAGAGGCAGCTGTCGACGGTGAGGTTGAGGGGGACGCAGTGCCAGAGGGGCGCCACCGCCGGGAGAGAAGGGTGGTCCGCACGCCAGATTTGGTGGGGAGGAGGGCGATGATGACGAGCAGCATGTCGTCGGGGAGGCTGCTGATGAAGTCTAGGCTCACCGGATGTGGTTTTGGCTCGAGCCACCTCCGCTTGTTGGCCGCCTCGTCCTCCATCTTAGCTGGCGGCGACACCGGTGTACATGTGTGCTGGTGTGTATTGTGTGCTGGGTGTGCGCGAGTGCGTCCTTGCGTGCATGCCGCATAGTGGTGTATGTGCGTTGTCGCAGTTTGTGTCTGTGGTGGCTTCTAAGAAGGTGTTAATCTAGTACTCCCTCCGTTTCTTTTTAGTCCGCATATAAAATTTGGTCAAAGTCTAACTATGCAAAGTTTGACCAACTTTATATCAAAAGATATCAACATTTACAATACTAAAGCTATATGCTATGAAAATTAATTTCAAGATGCATCTAAATATATTGATTTCATACTGTGAATGTTGATATTCTCCTATAAAGTTAGTCAAAGTTTACGAAGTTTGACTTTGACCAAATTTTATATGCAGCTAAAAAGAAACGGAGGGAGTACTACAGTACTGTTTTAACGAGGAAGAAGTGTGCACTCAATTTAGTAGCGTGCGGGGTTCTACCGCAAGTGGTTTCTAGTTTGTTTATTTCACCCCGTGGCAGATGGGCCTCTAGTTTATTTAATTTCACCCACTGCCACATGGGCCCACGCACCCATAGAGAACACGAGCTGACAAGGCACCATGTAGACTGGTTGACCAGTTAACTAGACAATATATGGAGCTATACGCTGAGCCAGTGACCGTATAATCCCTCTGTAAAGAGAGATCGAGTGAGAGGGGAGGCCCATGAGAGGTAGAGATAGAGAAAGAGATACTCCCTCTGTTCGATAATGTAGTGCCTATAAATTTTTGAAAAGTCATACTTTTGGAAGTTTGACCAAGTTTATAGAGAAATTTACTTATATCTACAATACCAAAGATATATGATATGAAACTACATTTTGTGATGAATCTAATGATGTATGTTTGTCCCTCCAGATGTAAATGTTTTTCTCCACATATAGCTGGTCAAACTTTGTGAGGTTTGGCTTTTCAATAAATGTATATATGCTATGGACCAGAGAGAGTACATGACTAGAGAGAGATCAAGTGTGTGTGAAGGAGAAAGAGTGAGTGTGCAAAAAGAGAGTGTGTGTGTGTGAAAGAGAAAGGGACAACACACGACAAAGTAGAGCGAAAGTGTGGGTGTCTTATGAAAACATATCACGCATGCAACTCCGAGAGAGAAAGCGAGGTGAGGAGATACACGGAGATATATTGTGTGGTTGTTTGCAACGGAGAGAGAGAGAGACCCCTAGCATGTGGCCAAGAGAGGTTTGGCAAACAAGGGAGAGATGAGGTCGAGAGAGACGTATGGAGAAAATGGAGGCATGGGGAGGGAGAGAGGGTGTGTTTGTGATAGAGAGACCCCCTCGAGATCGTGTGGGGACTATATGGGTGGGAGATCGAGAGACAAGGTGTGTGTGCGATAGAAAGATACCCCATAAGAGATAGAGATATACCTAGCTAGGGAGGAAAGGAGACAATGTGTGTGTTTGTGATGGAGAGTGAGAGATGGTCATACCTAGGGGGAAGTGCATGTGCGTGTGATGGAGTGAGAGATAATCGTACTTAGGGGGGGCGTGTGCGTGCGTGTGAGATAGAGAGAGAACGAGGGAGAGAGAGTGTTAGATGGGTCTATCTAGTGTGAGTGAGATATGTGTATGTGTGACCTAGGGAGATAGAAAGTTTGAAAAAGAGAGAGAAGAGCCCCGAGACGGCAGAGTGGTGCAAAAAGATTTTGTGAGGTTTGACTTTTCAAAAAATCTATATGCTATGGACCGGAGAAAGTACCTAAGTAGAGAGAGATCAAATTTGTGTGAAGGAGAAAGAGTGAGTGTCCAAAAAGAGTGTGTGTCTGAAAGAGAAAGGGACAACACACGATAAAATAGAGAGAAAGTGTGTGTGTCTTATGCAAACATATCATGCATGCATCTCCGAGAGAGAAAGTGAGGTGAGGATATACACACAAATAGTGTGTGGTTGTTTGCAACAGAGAGAAAGACCCCTATAGCACGTGTCCAAGAGTGGTTTGGCAAACAAGGGACAGAGGTCAAGAGGGAGAGGCATGGGGAGGGAGATAGGGTGTGTTTGTGATAGAGAGATCCCCTCGAGATCGTGAGGGGACTATATGGGTGGGAGATCGAGAGATAAAGGTGTGTGTGCGATAGAAAGATGCCCCGAGAGAGATCGAGATAGTCCTAGGGAGCGAAAGAGACAATGCATGTGTTTCTGATGGAGAGTGTGAGAGATAGTCATACCTAGGGGGAGTGCGTCGATACTCGTACTTAGTTAGGGGGGAGATTGTGTGTGTGTGTGTGTGTGTGCGTGCGCGTGTGAGACAGAGAGAGAATGAGGAAGAGAGAATGTTAGATGGGCCTATCTAGTGCGAGTGAGATATGTGTATGTGTGACCTAGGGAGATAGAATGTTTGAGAGAGAGAGAGAGAGGAGCCGGGAGACGACGGAGTGGTGCGTGAGAGAGTTATGGACAACGAGCGAGAGAATTTGTGTGTGTAGTATGAGTGCACCCTAGCTAGCTATTTAGCCTAGACCAGAGAGTCATACATTGTGTGCGAGGGAGACCTATACATAGAGTGTGCATGCGAACTAGAAAGACCTAGAGAGCGAGAGAGAGAGAGAGAGAGAGAGAGAGAGAGAGATAAGGATTGTGTTCGTGTGCGCGCGATAGAAAGAAAGAGTGTCGGCTAGAAAGAGAACGGGAGTGCGGGAGAGGGGAGAGGTCGCGTTTTTGCATCAAAGATTGATATAAACCATGATTCAGTATAAAATTGTATTCAAATGTTTGAATTGGAGAACATGGTGTTTGCAATTCACACATGAACAGAGATATGTGTATCAAACATGTTCATTAATTTGACTTTGAGCATGTTCATGGAGTACTATAATACAACATGCTATTCAATTGATGTGTTCAATTTTGGATGTAGTCCACAATTTTGACCGGGTCAAAAAGCTATTTCATTTCTGGTTTGATTCCCGTTATTAAGTGGGTCAACTATTTGTCAAATTAATCGGTAGCACCGAGCACGTAAAAACACATTAGTCCCAAGCATCATCTCACCATCTAAAAAAGAAGTGGCAAGATGTGACACTATAGAACTAATATTTCTAAATATGATTCGGATCGACTTGGTACGGTACACGTGGATGCTTGTTCTCCCAAAATTTGAATGAACCGCTAAATCACCCTCTGCTCGGTGGAATTCGCCCGAGCAAATAAATGGGAGATGTAAAATTACCATCCTATCTGGGACCCGCATCAATTGGCCCGTTATATACCGAGGGTAGGTTTGTAACTTCATCGAAGCGCGCCCTCTCATCGGCCAAAATGACAGACGCCGAATAATTCATAAACCATGGGCGGCAAAACACCCTCTCCTCGGCCAAAATCGCAGGCGCCGAATAATTCATAAACCATGGCGGCAAAACACCCTCTCCTCGGCCGAAATCGCTCGCGCCCCCTATTTCAAGCACGCCCTCCTCGCCCGAAATCGCTGGCGCCCACTATTTGGGAGAAGCAAAGTTACCCTACTACCCCCGACCCTCAAGACTCGGACCCAATCCCACAAGCCAAAAGACAGGGGTAGAATTGTAACTTCCCCCACATTTCAGACAAATGCATCTGTAAGACATGGCCCCCTCCCAATTCCCCATTCATATACCGTGGGCGCCAAATCACCTTCTCCCCTGTCGCGAAACCTCAGCCCCTCCTCCATGCCCCCCACCGCACCGGATTCACCGCCGCCATCCTCCCCAATGCCAGAGCTGCAGTCCGTTTGCCGTTAGGCACTGGGCCGTGTGCCTCTTACTCCGTGCTGCTAGAGCTGCCTCGACGACGACCGCGTGAACCGTGCAAGAGCCGATTCAACCGCGCCGTCATGCACGGTGCCGGAGCGGCTCGTACATCGGACGCGTCCAGCGCACCGGCGCTGGTCCCTCGTAGCCATCGACCGCCGCCACATATCTGCTTTCTGTTGACACCAGATTTTGACCAGACACCCACCTAGGTGGTGTCTGATAGGTCGCGTGAGCTATTTGGCCTTTGCCGGCTGAATGGAGGTTGCCGGCGAAAAGCTTGTCGGCCGAGTGAAAAGCTTGCCGGCGTGAAAAGCTTGCCAGTGTGGAAAGCTTGCCGGCATGAAAGCTTGCAGGTCGAGTGAAAAGCTTGCCAGCGTGGAAAGCTTGCCGGTGTGGAAACCGTGCCGGTGTGGAAAGCGTGCCGACGTAAAAAGCTTGCCGGTGTGGAAAGCTTGCCGGTCGAGTGAAATGCTTGCCGACGTGAAAGCTTGCCAGTCAAGTGAAAAGCTTGCCGGCGTGGAAAGCTTGCCGGCGTGAAAAGCTTGCCGGTGTGAAAGCATGCCGGCGTGAAAAGCTTCCGGTGTGAAAGCTTGCCGGCAAGAAAACATTGCTGGCGACCAGAAGCTGAAGATGGGCTCAAAAGATCATCTAGATGACCTTGGATGGGAAAGTGTTCTACATGGAAGTTAGGCATATCGTCGAAACAATCAACTTTTCTTTTGGAGTCATCGCGATCCAAGGTAGTGTGTGACCTACAGAGTCATGGCAAGGCATGGACAGCCCAGTCTGCCACCTGCCGAATCCGACCCACAGTTAAAGAAGAGCCATAAAAGTCATTAAGACGGCCTTAGAAGGAGAAGTGGCCCCCATTGTATTATGAAGATCGTCAAGGCAGACAAGTTTGATGTTGGACTCGACTCCATCCGAGTTAATATGCGATTTCTACAGCCCACGCAAGAAGCAGGACAGAAGTATGGGACAGATCCGTGCCAAATACGAGTTGGACTAGAACTAGGATTTTTTAAGACGTGAATTGATGTAATATTCTTGTAAGGAAAGCCTAGATGAATCCTTTACTTGTACGGGAAGTCCAGCCGCCTCTTATATATGTTGGGGGTGATGGCCGATTGAACAACACACAATCGAACAAATCAATATACTACTTTTTCGTGTTCATCTACTTTTTATCCCTCTCCCTTGTATCTTTCTTCTCGTTCTTCATTCATTCTTCATTGGAGGGCAGCGATCCACGAGGCCCTAGGGGCGATCAGGTCGACCTAGGGCAGCCCATAGCCGCCGCGCGCCCTGACGGGGTCCCTCCCGGGCATGTGGGGTTTTGGGTCTACAAAAGCGCCTGCCGGATTGCATGCGTACCGCGCTTTCGGACGGGTCTCCGTCGACGTGAGCTGCGGTGCATCACCCCTAGCATCGAGGGTACACGGTGACGTGTTCGTGTGTGAACACACTTTTTGGTGACTCCGCTGGGGAGGAAAGATCAAGAATCATCATCAACCATGTCAGATCTCCCCAAGCCCTCGGAAGTTAGCGCCGATAACATCATTAAGCCCGGTCTTGATGAACTATCAGATGAACATCGCCAGGCCTACGAAGCGCTCAAGAAGCAGCGTGAAGAGGCTTTTGAGGCGCTCAAGAAGAAGCGTGAGGAGGAGGATTTGGAGGCATTTCTTTCAAGTTTCAAGAAGGACCGTCAAGGCATCATCACTCTAGTTGGAAACATTAAATACCCTCCTCTCATTGATGAACAAGATGAAATCACTGTGAGTAAAGTTTTTTCTCCTGAGCAAGTGGCTGTGATTGAAAGTCTTGTTAGTAAGGGTAATGTGATGACGTACAATTCTTTTGTGGCAAATACTAATGCTAAGAAAAATATGCCTCCGTCATCTAGTGGTACTGTTGGTATATCTGAAAACCCTAGTCCCACTTTACCTATTTCATCGGCACCTCCTATGCAACAATAATATAATATGCCGTTGAATTTTTACCCTAGTCAAACCAACCAGCTTGTGGCTGCACCTACATATCCTAATCCTATTATGAGTGTGCCCAATTCGGCGTCTACGCCGAATCACTTTGTCACACCACCCATAGGCACAAGCATGTTTGGTCTTCCGCCGAATTATGTTTCAGCGCCTACTCCACAAGTTGCACCACTAGCTAGTACCCAAGTTGCTCTTATGTCATTGCCACAAGCATCTTCATCTACCTCAGATCCAATTTTAGCCAAATTGAGGGAGGATTTGCATAAGATGTTTCAAGAAACTTTCAGAAACGAGCCGAAAGTAAAGAGCCGTGTGTACCAAAAGCCTTATCCTCAACACTTTGATGTAGTTTTGTACCCTCAAGGTTACAAGGTTCCTGATTTTGTTAAATTTAGTGGAGAGGGCACGAAAACAACTTGGGAGCATGTGAGTCAATATCTAGCACAGTTGGGTGAAGCAGGTTCGATAGAAGAGTTGAAAGTGCATTTATTTCCCTTATCTTTAACTGGAACCGCATTTTCATGGTTTGCTACTTTACCACATGGCTCAATTCTCTTATGGTCACAATTAGAGCAAAAGTTTCATGATCATTTTTATAGTGGCGATAATGAGCTTAAGTTGTCACATCTTACATCGGTTAGGCAAAAACATGATGAATCGGTCACCGATTATGTCAAGAGATTTAGAGATATAAAAAACTAATGTTATAGCTTAGTGATAACCGAAAGAGACTTGGCGGATCTTGTTCTTAATGGTTTGAAAACTCACATTAAAGAGAGACTAGAAAGTTATGAGTTTTTAAGTATTAACCAGGTCCTACAAAAGGCTTTGGCTCAAGAGAGTCCAAGTAAACAGGTTCATAGGTCTACAGTCGATCGTCCTAGAATGCATATGGTTGAGTATGGTGATGATAATTCGGACAATGAGGCCGATGTCTATACTACTGAATTTGTTTGGTCCTCAAAGACGAAACCCTATACGTGCAATGCTCTTAAGTCGATTCGCAGGAATCGTGATGAGGAGATGAAGTTTACTTTTGATATATCTAAGTGTGATAAAATATTTGATGCTCTCTTGCAAGATAAGATGATTAGAATATCACACACTTTACCGCCGTTTCAGGAGCTGAAACGGCGTGCTTATTGCAAGTATCATAATTCATTTTCTCATGCTACTAATGATTGCAATGTTTTTCGACGACAGATACAATCGGCCATTAATGACGAACGATTGAATTTTTCTGAGATGCAAGTTGATAAATAGCCCTTCCCAATAAACACCATGGAGTTGGAAGGGAAGAAAATGTTAATTCGGCCTAACATAGCCGAATCTGCTAATAAAGATAATGTTGTTATTGGTGAACCCAGGAAAGGCAAGGAGGGTGACAAAGTCTTTGGAAGAAAAGTTGTGCTCGATAAGCAGCTCGATGGAATATATGTGATTTTTGGGAGGTGGAATCAACGCAAAAGGAGGCCCATAGACTCCACAAGCCACATGGGCGCCCCCCCCCACAGGCACGCGGTGGTGCCTCATGGGCACACCGTAAGTCGGATGGGGCTCTTCTTCGGGCGCAAGGAAGCTAATATCTAGAAAAAATCATGTTAAAATTTCAGCACAATCGGAGTTACGGATCTCTGGGAATTTAAGAAACGGTGAAGGGCCAGAAAACAGGAACGCGAAACAGAAGAGAACAGAGAGAGAGATCCAATCTAGGAGGGGCTCCTGCCCCTCCGCCGCCATGGCAGCCATGGACCAGAGGGGAAACTCTCCTCCCGTCTAGGGGGGAGGCCAAGGAAGAGGAAGAAGGAGGGGGGCTCTCTCCCCCTCTCTCCCGGTGGCGCCGGAACGCCACTGGGGGAACCATCGTGACAGCGATCTACACCAACAACTTCGCTGCCATCAACACCAACTCTCTCCCCCTCTATGCAGCGGTGTAACCTCTCAATTCCCGCTATAATTCTCTACTTAAACATGGTGCTTAATGCTACATATTATTATCCAATGATTTGTGGCCATCCTATGATGTTTGAGTAGATTCATTTTGTCCTATGGGTTGATTGATGATCGTGATTGGTTTGAGTTGTATGTTTTATTTTGGTGCTATCCTATGGTGCCCTCTGTGTCACGCAAGCATGAGGGATTCCCGATGTAGGGTTTGCAATACGTTCATAATTCTCTTATAGTGGGTGGCTAGAGTGACAGAAGCTTACACCCGAGTAAGGGGGTTGTTGCATATGGGAGTAAAGGGGACTTGATACTTAATGCTATGGTTGGGTTTTACCTTAATGATCTTTGGTAGTTGCGGATTCTTGCTAGAGTTGCAATCATAAGTGCATATGATCCAAGTACGGAAAGTATGTTAGCTCATGCCTCTCCCTCATATAAAATTGCAATAATGATTACCGGTCTAGTTATCGATTGCCTATGGACAAATCTTTCTCTTGTGTTACAAAAGCTTTATACTAAACAATTAGCTTTTATTATCTTGCAATTTACTCGTAGTTTTATTCTCGCAAAGTACTCCTAGTTTTATTCTTGCAAAGTAGTTTTAGCATTACACCTACAAAGTACTTCTAGTTTCATACTTGTTCTAGGTAAAGCGAACGTCAAGTGCGCGTAGAGTTGTATCGGTGGTCGATAGAACTTGAAGGGAATATTAATTCTACCTTTAGCTCCGCGTTGGGTTTGACACTCTTATTTATCGAAAAAGCTACAATTGATCCCCTATACTTGTGGGTTATCAACACCCACCTAGGTGGTGTCTGATAGGTCACGTGAGTTATTCAGCCTTTGCCGGCTGAATGGAGCTTGCCGGCCAAAAGCTTGCCGGCCGAGTGAAAAGCTTGCCGGCGTGAAAAGCTTGCCGGTGTGGAAAGCTTGCCAGCATGAAAGCTTGCTGGTCGAGTGAAAAGCTTGCCGGCGTGGAAAGCTTGCCGGTGTGGAAAGCTTACCGGTCGAGTGAAATGCTTGCCGGCGTGAAAGCTTGCCGGTCGAGTGAAAAGCTTCCGGCGTGGAAAACTTACCGGCGTGAAAAGCTTGCTGGTGTGAAAGCATGCCGGCGTGAAATGCCTATCGGTGTGGAAAGCTTGCCGGCGTGAAAACCTTGCTGGCGACCAGAAGATGAAGATCGGCTCAAAAGACCATCTAGATGACCTCGGATGGGAAAGTGTTCTACACGGAAGTTGGGCGTATTGTCGAAACAGTCAACTTTTATTTTGGAGTCATCACGATCCAAGGTAGTGTGTGACCTACAGAGTCATGGCAAGGCACAGACAGCCCAGTCTGCCACCTGCCAAATCCGACCCACAGTTAAAGATGAGCCATAAAAGTCATCAAGAAGGCCTTAGAAGGAGAAGTGCCCATGGTATATTATGCAGATTGTCAAGGCAGACAAGTTTGATGTTGGACTCGACTCCATCCGAGTTAGTATGTGATTTCTATAGCCCACGCAAGAAGCAGGACAGAAGTATGGGACAGATCCGAGCCAAATACGAGTTGTACTAGAACTAGGATTTTTTAAGATGTGAATTGATGTAATATTCTTTTAAGGAAAGCCTAGATGAATCCTTTACTTGTACGGGAAGTCCAGCCGCCTCTTATATATGTTGGGGGTGACGGCCGATTGAACAACACACAATCGAACAAATCAATCTACTACTTTTTCGTGTTCATCTACTTTTTATCCCTCTCCCTTGTATATTTATTCTCGTTCTTCGTTCGTTCTTCGTTGGAGGGCAGCGATCCACGAGGCCCTAGGGGCGATCAGGTCGACCTAGGCCAGCCCATAGCCACCGCGCGCCCTGACGGGGTCCCTCCCGGGCATGTGGGGTTTCGGGTCCACAAAAGTGCCTGCCGCATTGCTTGCGTATCGCGCTTCCGGACGGGTCACCTTCAACGTGAGCTTTGGTGCATCACCCCCGGCGTCGAGGGTACACGGTGACGTGTTCGTGTGCGAACACTTTCCCGCCGCCGGCAGTCACCACAACCACGCCGGCCTCACCGACTCGGCAGATGGAGCTGCCTACTTCACCGGGCCACAAGATAGGTCGTACACTCATCTTATTCACTTTACCTAGGCGTCAGTCGCCTGGATTTTTATTCTGGGTCAATCGGTTCCAAATGGAAGGAAGCAGCTCCCCAAGAGGCGGCGGAGCTCCTAGGCTGCCGGTTGGTCGGGGAAGGAGTGCCTCGGTGTCTATCGTAGGGGTGCGGGCAGGGGGCGCAGGTTCGCCGCGGAAGCAGCGCTTCGGTGCCTATCTTATGGTTGCGTGGGGTCAAGGTACTGCTGGCGCCAGATCTGGATGATGGCGAGTCTTTGAGGTATGGCTGGGGGATGGCGCAACCACGGCAGTGCGGTGGGGCGGGGGGCAAGGTCGAGGTCGGAGCTGCCGTGGCTAGGGACGGCGGAGGCAGGCTGCTCTGCCGGTGCTCGCTGGCTGTTCGAGGAAGATCCTGAAGAGTGACAGCTGGGAGGCACAAGACGGCCATCCAGCCATCCGGCGTAGATCGGACAGTGAAAAAAAAGCATGTGACCACAATTTAGTTTTCAGTGAACTTACGTGTGACCTGTCTCGTACCTGAGTGTTGATCGTATTTCTTCAGATCAGAGATATGTGTCATTCTTAACATTGTGTGTTTTCTGCATCTTTAGCCACACCGTCTTCCTTCTCACCGAAGCTGCTGCAACAAGGGAAGCATGCACCAGATGGGAGCTATACTCCCCACTCAAGAGTTCCTTGCCTCGTATGTGCCAGCCAGACATGGACAGCCACAACAACCGCAGCGCCATCGACGATTCAGCAGATGATGCTCACTCCTACGGTGGGCGGCAAGATAGGTTGTACCCTCATCTTACTTGTGTGCAGCATTTATGGCTCCGTTCTTCATCTAAGCATGGAAAATAGATTATCACTTGTCACTATACATTCATGTTGATCTCTTAGTCTTACTTCAGATAAGAGACTTGTGCAGGAGTTAACGTTGTTCCATAGTTATCGTCCCTCAGCCAAAGCTATCCCATAGGCTGGTGATTATACCCCTTCTAGTATTACCTATGATGTTGTTCTTTAGTACTTTTGTGTGCCATTTAGTTAATATTGAGTACAAACAGTATATATTTTGTAGCTACCATGTGTGCTCTCTCTTTAGTCTTTGAGGTATCATCATGTTGTTGCTATTTAAGTGGACTCCTACTATTTATGTCATCTCCTACAGGCACTCATTACATAATCTCACTAGTAGTTGTTTTCCATGCATATCAGATATTATTGCACACAGTGATATTGAAAATCAGAACAAATCCACTAAAAGAAACTCGCAGAGCAATGCAACAGCCAACATACTCGACCTCAATGATATTCAATATGATGGAACAGTTAAATGTAGTTCTTCAGAAGAGTTGCAGAGAGATAATGATTCCTATTTACCCCAGAAGGTCTTTGCTCTAACTTGACCCGTGATATGGGTAGCATCATGCATATAATGTCTTGCAATGTATCTACTCTGTTGCAATGCCATGTGCTTAGCCCGCTGATCATACATGTGAATATGTCATACCTTCCAGTTTGTTTGTACCTATTCCATTCATGATAACATCTTTTTAAATTCAAGTACTGTCATTCTACTCTGTTGCAATGCCATCTGCTTAGTTTGGACATCATCCTTCTGAATATCTCATGCATTGTTGTTCGTCAGTATGTACTCCATCCGTCTACCATACCATGGTTTTTTACATTGAAGTGTTGTTCTACTGTTCTGTTGCAATGTGATCTTAGTTTGCCCATCAGACATGTGAATATGCTGCATTGCTATTTTTCTGTACCTATTCTAGCTATCATACATTCAACTATTGTTTCTTTTACTCTGTTGTCCTATCGTATCCTTAGCTTATACTCCCTCTGTAAAGAAACAGTTATCTAAACACTATTATATTTCTTTACGGAAGGAGTACATCATACTCCCTCCGCCTGTATTACTTGTGGCAGAAATGCATAAAAATGGATGTATCTAGGACTACAATACGTCTAGACATGTCCATTTATTTCCGGATGGAGGGAGTACATGTCAATATGTCATGCATTTCTATTCTTCAGTACCTATTCCATCTCTCTGCCATAGCATGTTTTATAACTGAAGCACCATTCTTCTGTACAAGGCATGTAAGCGGAAGAGGGCTATGTTAGAATATGAAGGGGTACAAACAAGTTCTTTGCAAAAGATCCAAACTCCAGGAGATAGTAACCCAACTCAAGTGTTCATCGGAACTGCTCCAGCACAGAGAAACCCAAGTCCTCCAGATAATAACCAGATTCCAGTGCCCAAAGAACCGGTCAGCTCCAGTTTAACAAAAACATGTCAACTCCTTGCTAGGAAGCGTGTGCGTATCCTCGCATCACGAAATTTTATAGCATTCAGATCACATTTGATCTTATATATTCTACATCTATCTTACACATCTTTGTTGTAGAAAATATGCTTAAAGGACAACAAACATTCTAAACTGGGATCGTGTTCGAAGAAAGTATCTTGCAGCAATGCTCTGTGCTCCAATGATCATGTAAGTACCTGTTGTATATCACTATAATTTTACATCAGTATGTAGTTTATTAAGTAGCATGGGCGTGAATCCAACCTTCAGTACCCTACACCAATTATCTGATCAAAATTTACTTGTAGCAAAATCTATAATTAAGGCGCTAATGTAGATTTTTGTAAGGGTAACTGCCTGGTAGTTTTGCATATTGAGCTGCATGATTGTACTATCTCATATATTGCACATTACTAAAATCTAGTGGTGTGGTCTTTTTGCCCAATCGTTCAACGTGTCAATGTTGCTTTCCTATAAACTTACCCGACTGATGATAGCAGTGCAATGTTGTGTTAATTCGGTATAGGCTGGTGTGGTCTGGTTGCCCAAACGTTAATTGTGTGAATGTTGCTTTCCTATTAAGTATTAACTGACCTGGCCAATGATTTGGTGCAGGCTGCTAAAGATAATACGACAAAGTCTTAAGACAGCAAGGCAACCCCATTGTTTCTCTCCAATAAATCTAGCAAAGGTAATATGGCAATAACTCTTGATTAATCTATTCAGTTTCCCCTCTTATTTAAGTTATGATGCAGTGGTCGTGTGACGCCCCCAGCCTGACCGTGCACTAATCATACACGCAAATGCGCACGATCAAGCCCAGGGACTCACGGGAAGATATCACAACACAACTCTAGACACAAAATAAAATAATACAAGCTTTATATTACAAGCCAGGGGCCTCGAGGACTCGAATACATAAGCTCGAGTTACACAAGCATTAGCGGAAGCATTAGTATCTGAGTACAGAAAAAATTAGACAAGGTTGCCTTAAGAAGGCTGAGCAAAACAACAACAACTAGATCGAAAAGGCGCAGGCCTCCTACCTGGGAGCCTCCTAAACTACTCCTGGACGCCGGTCTCCACGTAGTAGTAGACTTCGTCGGGGTAGTAGTAGTCGTTGACAGGGTCAACTGGCTCCGGGGCTCCGTCATCTGGTCACAGCAATCGGGTATGGGGAAAAAAGGGGGAGCAAAGCAACCGTGAGTACTCATCCAAAGTACTCGCAAGACTTACATCAGAACTATTCCATTTATGCATTGGTTTCAAATGAAGGGACTGTATCTGTGGACTATACTGCAGAAATGCCAGAATAGAGGGGAAAGCCTAGCCTATCGAAGACTAGCATCTTGTAGCGTCTTGCAGCATTAGAAGAGTGTAGATTAGCATGTTATAAAGTTGTAAGCAAGTAGTAGCAAAGCCTAGAGATCCTTCCTTGACTCCCTGTGAGAAAGTGATCCCGGAGCTTACATATTAATGTAACATGTATCCAGTTCAAGTTGTAGTAGATCGGGATACAACACTGAGCGTCCCGTTACCGTGGACACGGCTATTCGAATAGATAACTTCCCTGCAGGGGTGCACTACTGTTACCCAACACGCTCGATTAACTCTGGCCGGACACACTTTTCTCGGTCATGCCCGGCCTCGGCTGATCGACACGACGTAGTCCTAGTCCTACCTAGGCTCCGCAGAGAGGTCCCCGCCGGTCTACATCCTAAGTGCTCGCGGGTCTTGGGACCATCGCCCTTTGCACTCCGGGTCGTTGTGTGCAGGGTGGATACCAGCGCCACCCCTCTCCTGGATGGCATGATCCGACCCGGCCACAATGATGATCTGGACATTTGACAGAGCTTTCGGCTGATACATACAGCGCCGAGGGCCCCATTAAACCATTATCCCGCGTGGTGGTGGTGCGTATAGGCCAGTGGCTAACTCAGATCAAATACCCAAATCCGTTAGTGAATTATTAGGAGCTCGCAGAGACGACCATTGCTTCGGCCGTTCCGACTAGGTATCTCATGGACGACGACCAGGGACTAGGCCCACCTCTCCCATAGGCAGTCTCCGCCTGCCCTGTCATTCTGACTACAGTGTAAGTTCCGTGTCGGCTGTCGGGACAAGTCCCGAGCTACCACCACATCCTGGGTGGTACCGCTAACAACCAGCCGCCACAGGACTCTCTCGCGGGTACCCTTGGGGTCGACCCGTCTTTAACAAAGGTCTGAGGTGAAGGTCAAAGTACCCGTGTGTCCATAACATCGTGGGGAATCCGAGGAATCACCCTCGATGGATTCCCACTCAATGTAACCGTCAAGTTGAACTTGGAGGAATCACCCTTGATGGGTTCACACTTGAGGGGTTGCATGACAGAGGCCTCATCGGAGGTGGTGAAAGAGGAATCACCCTCGGTAACCCACAACCGCCTAGCTACGCTACAGAGATATCATCTGGAGTGAGGTAGGAGGTATCACCCTCGGCACTCGATAGTATCTCTACAGAGTCGTACAACTAGGGGGGGTGTGCGGTGATGTGTCAGTCTCTGCACATCGATCACGTTGATCGAGTCATCCAGAAGCAAAGCATGGCAACACAGACAAGGGTGTGGGGCCACTGATGGATCACTAACCAACCTATACTAAGCATTTAGGATAGCAGGTAAGGTATCAACAGCAGTTATAAAAACAGGCTATGCATCAGAATAGGAGCAATCAAATACAGTAGCAAAATCTAATGCAAGCACGGGAGAGAAAGAATGGGCGATATAGGAATGATCAAGGGGGTTTTGCTTGCCTGGAAGCTCTGCGTTGAAAGAGGGGTCGTCGACGACGTAGTCATACTCAGGAGCCGCGTCGGTCTCAGAGTCTACCGGAGAGAAGAGGGGTAAGAAACAAATAAATACAAGCCTACAAATGCAATCACTATGCATGACATGGTTAAACGATATGTAGGGGTGATATAATGCCTCTCTAATCATTTTAGATGATTTAGGAATTTGTTTGAATTTATTTTATCGAAGCCATGCACTATTCATTTATCGAAAACAGGCTAAAAGTTCAATGTTCATCCACTTAGAGGACTCTAACATGAACACAAATGACATATTCAGATTCGTTGGATTTTTCTGATCATTTTTCATATATAAATTATTTTCATCTGAGTTACGGTTTATTTTATATGATTTTTCAAAGTTTTAATCATTTTCTGGAATTATTGTATTTATTTTAAATTCGAAATTAAATGATTAAATTGCTACGGGTACACAGAAGTGTACCCAGAAAAGTGCTTATTAGGCTGACAGGCGGGTCCCAGTTGACTGCCCAGTCAGCAGTCAACTGTGATCGTTGACTGGTCAACAGGACCAGTGGGTCCCACCTGTCATTGACTGGTTTAATTAAACAGAGTTTTAATTTAACTAATTAAGTTAATTAGCTAGCGGGACCCACATGTCAGTGACTGTAACAAATTAATAGATTAAGTTTAATTAGTTATTTAGTTAATTAACGCATGGGGCCCAGTGGTCAGTGGTTGACCAGTTGACCAGTCAACTGGGGCCTGCCTAGTCAGCATGTTGACTCAGTCAACGGGTCAACTGGGTCCCCAGTCAAGGTAGTCAGAGTCACGATTCGACTGCTAGAATCCTACGATTTCACGACCCTACGGAAGCATGTCGATCCAAGTCCCATTATGAATCCGGATCAGGTAGAATCCATGTTGAGTCGGGATCCAGATCGTAGAATCCTTTACAAAACTGTAGAATCCCGATCATGCTATGGACTATGTCGGATTCTACTAATTTATTATCTGAGCCGTCCGTTTAAATCTAGTAGAATAATACGCCAACTATTTTAGGGTAATATTAGGCCAGCCTCCACGCCCTTTTTCATATGCCTTACAAGTCACGACCCTTTTTCCCTCCCAACCCCAAACGCAGCCGCCGTCACCTGAAACCCTAGATCAAACGTGAGGCGAATGCATCAAAATTGATCGGAGGAGAGCAAGACCCTTCAAAGATCGACACTGCAGGTAGTTTCGTGCATTGAAGATTCACAAGCACTATGTGTTTCCTTTCGTACATGTTCCCTACGTGCAAGCTACATAGTAGGCGTGTACTAGCATTGATGTATGCGTTTGTCAGAAGTGGTAGGCCGCATTGAGTATATGTTAAGGAATCAAGATGCACAACTATGGGTACCTAACATTAGCTAATCTTCAATCGGTATTGCGTATGTATAGTCGGTAAGTATACTAGTTTGGGTCCAAATTAGTTGTGTACGTAAGGAGAATTAGTACTAGTTCTATTTAGATTATGTTTCCTGGTGCAATAATAGTAAGCTGCGTATAGACATTAACTTTGTAGTGTTGCGTACGTGTACTAGCAGGTTTTGCATTATGTTCTATGTTAGGAAGTATAGATTGAATCGACTTACTAGCCTGTGTCCATGTATATATGTATATATACGTGGGTATAGCTGCATGTTTTGTAACAACGTGATTAGAAAAGCAAGAAAATCAAAGAGAAATAAAGGGGGCATCCTCCAGTGTTGTTCTAGAGAAATGAATCGGGAGCCCTATTTCCTCGCTTAGCCAGCAGTATCCCCCATTGCTTGTACTATATGTTTACAAGCTACCACTGCACACTGAATTTTCTGAGACTGAATTCCGGTGGTACAGGCTGAGACTGAATCTCGGCAGTACAAATTTAAGTATTAATTACGTAGTACATTTGGGCATAGTTTCTCCTCCACAAACCCACATGCATCTACTCGATGGATTGACAGCCAACCAAACTCACTGAACCCAATCAAGAATAACTAATTTCAATCTGGTAGATCATGTACGTCACATGCAAGGCTCAGCGTAATTACGTAGATGGATAAATCATATATTTGAGTGTTGAGAAAATTGCACCGTCGATTCTTTTTGCTAAGTAGTTTGATTTCTACTTTATTACAGATTAAGCCGATATTTTTGTTGCTTTTAAACTTTCAGGTCAGAGATGTCTACAACCGCTAGTAGCAGTGGTAGTAAACCCAAGCGCAAGAATGCAGCGGGCAACCGGACTGACCCAGGTTGGCAGTACGGTGAGGAGATTAATGCACAGGCTAAAACTGTGAAATGCAAGTTTTGCAATGAAACTCGATCTAGCGGCATATACAGATTGAAGCATCATTTGGCTGGCACTAAATTCCACGCTGAGCCTTGTACCAAAGTTCCAACTGAGGTTCGAGAAAAATTTATCAAACTTCTTGGAACCACTGTAGAAACAAATGATGCTAAAAGGAGAAAGTTGATTGCCATAGAGGAAGAAGAAGAAGCAAATGCCTCAAAGGATCAAGAGCAGGCATCACAAAAATGCAAGCAGAAAGTGATGGGTCATTTTGTGACTAGAAAGAGAACTTCTCAAGGAACCATGAACCAACACTACAAAAAGCAAGAGAGGGAGGAGGTCTGTGCGTAGATTTGTCGTTTCTTATACACTAGTGCTATACCTTTTAATGTTGTGAGGAACCCTGAGTTCAGCAAGATGATTCATATGATAGGTAAGTTTGGTAATGGACTCAAACCTCCTACATATCATGAAGCAAGAGTTGTATTTCTAGAGAAAGAAGTTCAGAAAATGATCAATTTGATTTCTGAGTACAAAGAAGAGTGGAAAAAAACTGGTTGCACTATCATGTCTGATGGCTGGACACATACAAAGAAAAGGTCACTTTGCAATTTCTTGGTGAACAGCCCAAAAGGTACTGTGTTTCTGACATCAATTGATACATCTGAAATTAGCAAGACAGCTGATAAGGTATTTGACATGTTAGATGAGATAGTAGAGCGGGTCGGAGAGGAAAATGTTATCCAAGTTGTTACTGACAATGCATCCAACTATAAAGCAGCTGGTGATCTCTTGATGGAAAAGAGAAAAAAGCTCTACTGGACACCTTGTGGTGCACATTGCATCGACTTGATGCTTGAGGATTTTGAAAATAAAATTAAGATGCATGCCACTACGATCACAAAGGGACGTAAAATCACTACTTTCATCTATTCTAGGACTATGCTTATTGCATGGTTGAGAGAATTTACAGAAGGAAAGGATTTGATAAGGCCTGTTGTCACAAGATTTGCTACAGCTTACTTGACTTTGTCTTGTCTTGAGCAACATAAAGGTGCACTGATCAATATGTTTAGTTCAGTTAAATGGAAGGCTAGCCGCTTTGCTTCTTTAATAGATGGTAAAAGAATTCAAGATATTGTCTTGGACAGTAAAGGATTTTGGCCTAATGTTGTGGCATGCTTGAAAGCTGCGATGCCTCTAATCAAAGTCCTTAGAATGGTTGATTCTGATGATAAGCCAGCCATGCCATTTATCTATGCTGAGATGGAGCAAGCAAAGGAGAGGATAAAGAACAATTTTAACAAAGTGAAGAAAAGGTACGTTTGAGATCAGACTAAAATAAGTACGCATTTTTATTCTATTTATCACTAATTTATTTTGTTGCATTGATTTTTCTCACATATTTTCAGCTATATACCAGTATGGAATATCATTAATGAAAGATGGGAAACACAGCTCCAGAGGCCTCTGCATTCAGCTGCATATTATCTGAATCCGCATTTCCACTATAGGCCTGATTTCAAGGGCTCTCAAGTTAAAGTAGAGCTCTATAATTGCCTGAAAAGAATGGTTCCCGATGTAAATGAAAGGATAAAGATAGACTTGCAGCTTGATTTGTTCAAAAATGCTAGGGGTCTATTTGGAATGGAGTCTGCAGTTTTGACTAGATCAAAGAAATCACCAGGTTAATATTTCCACACAAGCAACCATCTCTTCAGTATTACCTTAGTTTTTTATTTATCTAATTATATGTGTCAATGCCCTAGCTGACTGGTGGGATTCCTATGGAGATGAATGCCTAGAACTGAAAAGGTTTGCCATTCGAGTCTTAAGTTTAACATGTAGCTCTTCAGGGTGTGAAAGGAATTGGAGCGCCTTTCAGTTGGTAAAAAATAAATTTATCCTTTCTCTAATAAGTTTAAAAGGCTTGGCCAATTTGATTAAAACTGAAAATTAATTAATATATTGTACTATGAACCATAAAGGTACATACGAAGAGAAGAAACCGGCTGCACCAAGATAAGATGAATGATCTTGTGTTTGTGATGTACAACTTCAAACTAAAAGAAAGACTGAAGAGAAGGGATGCCAGGGCTGCACTTGAGTTGGAGGATATTGAATCAGATGATGAATGGATCACAGAAAAGGAAGATCCAGTGCTTCCTCCAAACCAAGATTGGTTGCACTCCCTTGATAGGATTACTCGAAGAGAAGCACGTGCTGATGGAGAAGAAAATATTGACCATGAAGTTGAGACCATGGCAAAGAACATAGACGATGCATGTAAGTATATAGTTGTGATGTCATTTATATCTAATATATGGACATAAATTAATATATACAATTTTTATATACATGCAGGTGGCGATGAATTTGGCTTTGATGGCGACGACGACGAGTATAATCATGTATTTGAAAATAATGAAGATGAAGCTAACAATGGATACAACCAGGATAAAGAATATGATGATGTCCCAGATGGAGATGATAGTAGCACACATCCTTCCACTTCTTATGCGGCCAACAATAATAATGATGACTTCTATTAGATTACCACCCCTATGTCGTAAAACTTCTATTGTGGTCTATGTACTTTGAATTTTTGCTCTATATTTAGTATCAAAATTCTATAGAAACCATATAAATTTGTGGTGCGGCTACAAAATGTCTTATTTGAGTAAATCTAGTAGAATCCTGGATTCCACGATTCGATTCTATGACTCGATTCTGTCTAAGGAAAATCGATCCGACTCGGAATCCCGACTCTGACTACCTTGTCCCCAGTCCCCACTAGCAGTGACTCGCGGTGGGGCCCATAGGTTGGCCACGTCGGCGTCGGTGCCGGAGAAAGCTCCGGCGACTCTTTCTACGGCGGGCCTTCGCCGGAGTTGGCCGGAAACGCAGCACGGTGGCCCGTTCTACACGCGCGAGGCGGCGTTCGAGAGCTGGCGACGTCGCGCATCGCGTGATACTACCGGTTTGACCGGAGGGGGTGTGTTGCGACGGCGGCGACCACCGAAGGCGGCGGTGGCGCTCAGGCCCATTCGAAAACAAGGCGGGAGCGAGCTAACGAACTAGCTACGGGTGGCGTTGGACTCCAAGGGGGCCCTGGAGCGCGCCCATTCCACGCGCTGGTGCCGGAGAGCTCGCAGAGCTCGTGCGCGGCGGCAATGGCGGAGCCAAGCTTCGGCTCTTGTGGACAGGGGAACTAGAAGCACGGGAGGGCAGGGAAGGAGGAGGCGATGCGGAGGCTCACCGTGCGGCGCAAGACAGGCCCTTGGGGGCTTAGGAGCTGCAGACAGGGCTGGAATCGGCGGTGATCGCCGGTGACCGAAGAAGGGGGGAGGAGCTCGATCCGCTCGTTGTAGAGCTCCACGGCTCCCGTAGAAGGTCGAGGAGGACGTAGCGGAGGACGGCGCTCCTCCCGGACACGAGCGGGCGACGCGGAGAGGCCAGTGGCCACAGGTTGACGGCGATGAGGTCTCGGTGGCACTCGGGTGGTGCGGGACCGAGCGAGAGAGAGCGAGAGAAAGGGAATGGAAGGGGAGCTAGGGGTCTAGGGGAGGTGTAGGAGGTCTTGCAGGTGTCCGGTGCTGTAGCCGCGCGTTGTCGAGCGCGCGCGAAGGGGGCCAGGGCGTGCGCGCGCTCTGCAGGCAACAGCAGCACGAGGAGGGAGATGACCGGGCGAGCTGGGCTGGGCCGCCGCTGTAGGGGATGGGCTCTAGTGCACAGTAGGTTAGGCCCTTTTCTCTTTTTCTTTTTCTCTTTGTTTATTTCTTTTCTGTTTTGCATTTTCTTTTGACAGCAAATGAGTTTAGAAAAATGTGAAACTTGCCAAATTAAATACTCTGCAATATTCTGCACTGCCACAATGGGTTTGCGATTTAAATGAATTCATTTGAATTTTTGTTTAAATGAAATGGTTTAAATAGGGCTGTTTAGGTACTATTTTTGGATGTTAGGGTAAATTTGGAAATTCCAATAATGTTGGTTTTATTTTTATAATTGCTTTGGGATTATTTGAAATTTTATGAACATTTTTATTCAATTAATTGAAGAAGTAATGTGGCGCCCCGCCTGAATACCACTGTAGTCAGACGGTCACCGCACATGCCAGCCCAGGAAAATCACTCTGGCATGCGCTTTTACAACAAGTATCATGAACACAGACATTTCTATTAACGGAAGGAATTAGGGTTTCCTTCCGGTAGACCGGAGAGTAGGGTTTCGGCGATAAAATCCTGAGAATGAAGTTTGAGTGGCAGGGTTGGTCTGGAGAGAATCTCTGGTTGGATAGAATGGGCAAGGCTAAATGACCATCTTCATATACCCAAATGCAGGAGAAAATCCGAGAACATCGAAAAAAAAACGGGAGTCAAATCCCGCAAAGGAAAAAAAACAAGGAGCAAAAACCAGGGTGTCACAAACCTACCCCCCTTAAGAAAATCTCGTCCTCGAGATTTCCGGGCTTACCTCCCGGCTAAGGGGAACTCACCTGTGTGCGACTTGGATCCATCAGCTGTCTTGTCTTCATTTGTTTATTGACCTTTTAACTGCCTCTTCTGCTGGCTCATGTGCTATCTCTTTCAGATGGCTGCATTGAATCCTTCTCTTTCCTATCAGGCAAACCCTTTGTGCTGATAGTTTGTTGGCTGGGGTTGGTGGGTAGCTCCGAGTATCGACAAATAGTCTGGTTTCCATGGCCTGGGACTAGCTGCTTCGGGTTTTATTGTGATACCTCTTACACTGACTGCCAAGGGCGAGACATTCTTTCTGGGTACCGGACTCACGTGCTCGTATGGCTTGGAGTGGTTAGGAGTGGCTCTCTTTTGCCTGGTCAGAATGCTCAATCTGGCTGTGGGTTCTATACGGATGCTTTCTTCCTGTCTCTTGCATTCTGACTTCGTCCTCAGGAGGTTCCCAACTGAAATCTCGGGCATGATCACAAAGTAATCATAGACGGTAATCTCTGAGGTGGCTCTGCCATATATAGCCTCTGTGGTCCTTGCTTTGACTACTGAGCTGACATAGTATGGCTATCATCCAATGTGTCTTTCGGAGACTAGCCTCTTATCTTGGTTGATGGCCCATATTCATGATGAGTATGACATGCCTGCTGCATTGTTGTGGCCGTATATGCAAGAGTCTGACAAGGATTGGTAATATTGCCTTGTCTGTGAAGCTTTATTTCATTGACCGTCGTGGAGATTGTTCATTCAAGACTTCCTTGTTCTTGGGGGTTCCTTTTGGGGAACTTGTCATGACCTACCATCATGGCTCCTTGGTCATATCCCAGCTTGTTGGGCTTGTATTCACAATTTACTCTTGCATATCTCGTAGGGATTGTTGTGTTCACATCCTTCTTTGAAGTATGGGGCCGGCGTTTCTCTTGAGCACAGTCATTCCCGTGTACGAGTGGCTCGCATGAACTGATCCCCTGGACTGCATGCTCACAACATATGCAAAGTAGGATAAATCTTTTTATAACCACTGAGTTCTGAGGCGGACGTGTGTCTGGACTAGTTCGTGCTTCTGACAAGATTGTTGCGGGCACGATGGCATGCTTATGCCGGAAGCTTTCCGCGGTAGCGTGCTGAGGAAGACTGGAGTACCGTACCCCAGAAGATTTTCTCACCCAGTGGTGTAGCGAGGAAGATTGAGAGTCTTGTGTTGTAAGCTTCTCCTGGTAGCTTGCGGAGGAAAGCTGGGTTCCTTGTACCAAAATCCTTGCACTGTGGATTTGCGGTCGGATCTATGGCCATTTCTGGCTTCCTTCCGGAGTATCCGGAATTTATCCATAGCGGAGCCAACACTTGGTATAGACCATACCTTGTCTGAAGATATTCCGTTGGTCATGCACACCGCTTGTGCTTCTGCTGGTCCGCTCATTGTTGCTGTAAAGGTTGCACAACTGATGCAGACTTCATGTCGTTAAATAATTTAGAATACCCTTTACATTCAAACCAAGTGTTGCCGGTAGTGAGCAGTTGACGGATAATTCCATTCGGTTTAGCTGAGCTTCCAGGTGTTTGGAATTCTCATTGATTCTGGGCAGTCGTGAACTTATCCATATGTCTTGCAAACCTTGTTCACAGTGCCCGGAAATTTGTATATACACTGGTGAATTCCAAAGTATGAGTTGAAGCTTGTATCAACATACCCGAATTTTATGGTTGCTCTCGACACATTCACATTCTTGCAATATGTCTTCTGTGGATAATAAATGATTCTTGAGTCCATTGAGAAAAGACTCAGGGTTCACCCCACTGACTAAAATAATCCTTGTGTCGAGGACCGAATAATTTGCTCCTTAGGTGTAATCCATTCTGTGGCAAACTCCCTTGGCTATAGTCTGGCTTTGTCGGTTGTACTCCGATTCTGCTTCTGACCCATTCTTCATTCCTGACCGATCCGGTGATAATGCTTCGAATATCGGGTAGTTGGCTTGACTTGACTCTTACTGAATTTGGATTATTGGGCATTATCCAAGTTGTATGCTGGTCTTCTTTGGCAGTGCTTGCAGATGGATCCAGTCGGAGCCAGAGAACGGAATCGGCAAAAGAAGCAAAACCGCGAAAAACCAAAAAGCAAATAAAACTCAAATTTTGCGGACCTTACACATGTGGCCGAAGATTCACTAGTATAACTATTATAGCGCACTCAATGTACCTCCAAGGACTTAGAAGCAAGACCACACAATGCTCCTGGTAGCAATTGGTGTCAAGCTCCTACTACTTCCTTAGGGACATCAAACTCGACGCATGACCATAGCCAAAGTGGCTTAGTCAACGATCCTAAGGTTGTCGGGAAGAGATGGAATTTATAAGCGTTTCCCAAAGGAAACTAGATTTAAGAAGAGAAGTGCCATGGTTAGCAAGCAAGGTAAGGATATCTGGTTTACCTAGGGGTTCAGGGCTCACGGGTCATTGCCTGGTGCGGGCATTTCATCCCGAAGGCAAAGACCACGAGAGTTGGGGTCTGATGGAGCCAAAAGCCTATGGGGTTGCCTTATGATCAATAGTAGCCGTGCCAGCTTGGCAAAGATGGCTGAAATCCATCGGGGCTTTCTACTGATCAAGAGGCAATGAAATCAGGCTAGGGTAACCTACGGTCAGCCTGGCTCTGATACCATCCGTTGTGGCGCCCCGCCTGAATACCACTGTAGTCAGACGGTCACCGCACATGCCAGCCCAGGAAAATCACTCTGGCATGCGCTTTTACAACAAGTATCATGAACACAGACATTTCTATTAATGGATATATAAGTCTTACATGGTATTGTACAAGGGTGATGGCAGCGGAAAGCTCTATCTAAGGCAGCATGGTCTTGGTGCGGCTCCAATCCACAGGGATCTGACTGGGTTACTCTTCTAGCCCGCGAACACTCCGGCTCCTCGCTAGCGAACGTCGGATCCTTAGGTGAACCTGGCCACATTGAAGGCCGCTGAGTACTTTTGAATGTACTCGCAAGCAAACCAAGCTAACATATACACCAAGCAATGCAATCCATGGCATTCAAGCATGCATTTGTCATCTTAACAGTGTTAACTATCATAATATGGCAGGATTATCTAGCAAGATTAATCATGTAGCAGCATTATTCATCATGTCATAGCAGGATTATCTAGCATGATAATTACTGAAGTAAATGCAGTAAAGTAAAGCATATCAAGCAAATAATTCATACTCCGAATATTCTCACGATCCAAGTCTGATCCAAACTTTGCGGTCATCCAACCGCTCATCTCATAGCCATCACATGGCTAGCAATCATACCTCTGACATCATCTGATGTCCATGCATCTGTACTGCAAGTCTGATAAACCTTACCGTTCTCGGGTTCATTATTAACATCATATAGTTTGTTCCTCCAGACTCGACACAGACCAAATAGGGGCCTATACGAACTTTCCATGACCGAGGATGCGGCTATTCTAATAGATTTACACTCTGCAGAGGTTGCGCACTTTACCCACACCATGGAGCGCCTGGCCTCGTACTTTAGTACATATTCCCATTCGGGTGGACCAGTGCTGCTCCAACAAAACCTTGCCTATTGCCCGGCACTCTTACGGTCCCACCGACAATCATACCCTCCCAGGGTCATGTCCTGGGTGGCCCCTGTGTCACCCCGTGACACCTGCCACCATCGTGGCCAAACACTGTCCCAAACGGGGACGCCGGCAAATAACTCAACTTGGGCTCACAAGGTTATCGCCGCCTACCGGGCCAGGGTAGCGCGCACGCATAACCTTCCCTATTTGGTGGTGCCGACAAGAGGCAGGACAATAGACCAAGCTAGGGCCGTCCCATACCGGCAAATGTGGCTGCACGGGTAAGTCCGGATAGGTGGCACTATGACTCGATCCAGTCGACGGAGGAGGTTGTTGTCATTATTAAGTCACATTTCATAATATTGCAATAACAGTAACCATGCAAGATGTAACAATTATGAAAACCTAACAACCTATCTCCATACAATATCACAACGAGTCGATAGTGCGATAATATGATGAACATTAGCAGGTAATGCATATAGCAAATTCAAACTAGCAGGAGTTTAACAATTTTTAACACAGGCATAAACATTAATTAAACACGCAAGAAAAACATAGAGCAATGCTTCAGGGCACATATCAGATGGTCGGCTTGCCTGGGGGTCGAGGAATACTCCGAGAAGAAGTGCGATCGCCTCGCGGAAGAATTCGCCGGAAAGGATTCTCTCTCGGAGGGCTGATAGAAGGGCAAGGGCAAAATGGGTATTTTCATAGTGTGAAAACATTATGAAAGTGTCCTCATCGGAACGGGCTCGACAAGCTGAGAAGGTGGGCTTTGGATTCACCTCAATCGGAGTCACGGTCGCGAAGTTGTGAGCGTTCGTTCGTTAAGTGGTAAAATGAATAAAAACTATTCATTTTAGCCGCTAACCAGTGAACGTTCACAGAATAGTGGCTTCGGCCGGCGGCTGAGGAACGAAAGCGCATTTTCAGAAATGCGCTTTCAACGAACAGAAAGCGTAGCACCTGGAGTGCGCTTCCACTTATTTGCGTGGGCCCGATGACTCGGTCACTTGCAAGCGGGCCCCACCGGCATCTCCTCTCTCCTCCCTCTCTCTTCTTCCTCTGGACAGCACGGGGCGGGCCGGTCGCCGCGATTCCGGCCGCTGGAGTGCTCGGGAAGGCCGGCCGAGAGGCGGAATGGATGAGGCGCTCGACGGAGAGCCTGCCGGTACCCGTGGCGGTGGCGGGGATTCTTTGAGGTGGCCGGACGGCGGCGGCGTCAGCGTCTCCAGCGGCGGCGGCTTCGGGTGCCGGCGGAATCAGTGATTCCGGCCGCAATCCGAGCAATGGAGGAGTGGGGAAGGATCAGCAGAGCACCAGGGGCTCGATGGTGCCCTCGGGAGGTGGTGGGAGAGGCCGGAGTGAGTGGGAGGAGAAGAAGGCCGAGTGGCGGCCATGGCGGCTACAGGAGGCGAGGAGCGGCTCCGGCGATGGATTCGGCCGGGCAGCAGCATGGTTGGGGTCGCTGGAGATCACCACGTCCAGTGGTGGGTGGCTTGGGCCGTGGGGAGGGCTGGGGTCGTGGCGGCGCGCGATGGCAGTGAGCGGCCACTCCGGTCGATTGGAGGGCTCCGGCGAGGAACTCGACCGGGCGAGGAGGTGGGAGTGCTCTGGAGGGGAAGGGAAGGGGGCTGGCGAGCTCGAGGGACTCGGGAGCGGCCTATTTATAGGCGGGGAGCTCGCCGGATAAGCTCGGCCGCCGTGGCTGGCTTATCCGCGCACTGGAGCTTGGGGGGTGGCGTGGCTGGCTGGATGCGGGCGTCGGGGAGCGGCCGACCTGACGAGGGGCAGCTCGACGCGATGCTACGGCGAGGAAATGGCCAAGGGGAGAGGAAGACAACGGCGGTCACGGGCGGACAGAACCTTAGCGGCGATCGCCGTGGCGTGCAGAGGAAGAAAGAGGAGGGGAGAAGCTGCGGGAGAGGGGCGTGTGGACGTCGCGAACCCACTAGACATGGCCGGACAAGTCGGGGACGGCCGGAGCTGGCTGGCCAACGAGAACAGTGCCGCAGAGCACCATTTTGGCCTGCTGTCCACGCGGTCACCACGTGCACTACAAGCTCTGGCACTCTCCTGCCTGTCCAACCTTGTCAAACAGCTCCCTCACTTCTCAAATAGATAAGGTTGGTCACTGGATGGACCAGGATGGCTCTAGAGTGATCGAAAGGATCCAGAACAGTTTCTGTATAGAAACTTGGAGAGGAAGTTGTGGTCAAACAAAGGTGGCAATGAGCTGGAAAAGTTGTCACAGGGAAATGTGGTAGGAAGGACTAGGTTCTTGCAAAATTTGAGGTCATTTGGACAAGTTTTGCATATACTTCCTTTGTAATGCAAATTCTGGTCCAGAAACTTGACTTTGAAGCTGCACTCATTTGGCTTGGTGGAATGAGCTGAATTTTCGTGTAGGGTTATTATTTGGAGATATGAAGGTACTGGAAAAATTTCAGCTCAATTGGAAATGCCAAAGGGGTACTTCCTTCACAGAGCTTGAATCTGGACAGAAACTAGATGGAATTTTTGGGAGAAATTGGCTAGATAAAATGATGTGAATTTTTGCATACTCACATCATATATGGAATGTGAGGTCCTGGATTAATTTGAGGAGTTTTGAAGCAATATAAAATATAGTTGCTTCACAACCTCAAAATAAGTCCAGAAACAAAAATTGGATGATGCTCTCAAAATTTGATCTGTGGAACTTGGGTTCTTGATGGAAATGGTCAAGATATGGATAGGAGAAGCTCCAAAAATTATTTGGGATTTTTCCTGGCTACCAAAATAGTAGCTCCTTTGGAAAGTGCCCAAATTGCAATATTGGCTTTAAATAGGAAAAGGCAATTTCCCTTATTTAATTATTGCCAATATTTTTATTGGAGCTCAATATGATCACAAAGAATATATCCACAAGTTTTCATGAACTTTGGAGATGAATAGATATTTTCCTGGATTTAATTCCTTTAACTGGCAAAAAAAGGAATTAATTTTAAATGAAAAATATTGCAAATGACTTGGCAATATTTTTGCATATCCAGGGTTTAAAAAGATAGGATGATCACTGGGAAAAATTTGGGAGGCAAAAGATCAAAGGAAATTGGGGTTCCTTTGTAACGGAAGGAATTAGGGTTTCCTTCCGGTAGACCGGAGAGTAGGGTTTCGGCGATAAAATCCTGAGAATGAAGTTTGAGTGGCAGGGTTGGTCTGGAGAGAATCTCTGGTTGGATAGAATGGGTAAGGCTAAATGACCATCTTCATATACCCAAATGCAGGAGAAAATCCGAGAACATCGAAAAAAAGACGGGAGTCAAATCCGGCAAAGGAAAAAAAAACAAGGAGCGAAAACCAGGGTGTCACAAGTAATAATTTGACTTGCATTTAAATTTGGATTTTGAATTTGTATTATTTCCTAAATGCAATTTATTTAGGATGATCATGATGACATGGCTAATTAATTAGCTTAATGACAGGGTTGAGATCTGGGGATGTTACAGGTCGAGACACTTTCCACTATCATTGATACAAGCCTACCAAAATCCCCACATGAATCTGTTCAGTTTCCTCTGTCTCGAATCCAACGGAAAAGATGTACGTTTGTGAACCAATTATTGGCTGAAGCAATGATGGAACTCGTGGAGGAATCAGAGGTGCACATTCTTGCGCAACAACAACTGATCGATGATTTCAGTGACAGTATAGAAAAGAAGAAAGAACTTGCTCACATGCTTATGGGCGTCATCCGCGCTGAGGTTGCAGATTGTGAGGTTGTAGATCGCTAAGCTCTGTTCATTTATTTGCACTGGCATCAATCTTTGATTGCCTAGTGGATGTAATTTCCTGTAATATATGCTTCGATGTGCTACGTTTTTCCTTTTATGCGTATATTTGCTTAGCGTTGGGTTGCACCCGAGCTTTCTCGGCCGAAACCTCAACTGGCTGCAAACAAGCCAAAATATGTAGTGAAATTAATAACTGGAACAAAGCGACGTGGGCCCTTCTTCTAGGGGAACGGCCCAGGGCCTGTAATGGCCCCGTAGTCGGCCTGCGGTTACTAGATGGGCTCTGCCACAGTCCATAATTGTTCCTCGTAATGGGCTCAAAGTAGTAGCTGGGCCTAAATCGACGTGGGCCTTCGATGGACTATATTTGGCCCTGTCATTCAATGGGCCTGTAGCCATGCAGGAAATTTAGCAGGCCCAATTAGTTGACGGGCCGTTAGCAGGCCGAAACCTCGATTGGGCTCCAATAGTGGAAACGGGCCTACGGGCCCTTAGCAAGCCGAAATAGATCAAAATTACTGCTTGGCCCATTCCGAGTCGAGCCGTTAATAGGCCGAAAGCCAATCGGGCCATAAGTGGGTCCATATACAAAACGGACCTTTAACATGCCAAAAGTCATGTCGGGCAGGAATTGGTCCATGGAGAACATGGGCCGCTAAGAGGCCGAAAGTCAGGTCGGAATGTAAATGGCCCAACTACGATGTGGGCCGTTAACAGGCCAAAAGATACACCGGGCTGGAAGTTGGCCCAAATCCCTAATGGGCCGCTAAAAGGCCAAAATATGTATCGCCAGGAAATTGGCCCATGCCTATATTGGGCCTCTAACGGGCCGAAAGTCATACAGCCTGGAAATTGGCCCGTCTCCATAATGGGCCTCTAACAGGCCGAAAGAACCTCGGCTGGCAAATGAGCCCAAAGACATAGCGGGCTGTTAACGGGCTGGAACAGACGATGGGCCGCAATAGTGTCAAATCATTAACGGGCCAAATTGGCATATCTCGTATGGGCCGTTTTTGTAAATGGGCCAGACGAAAGTAGGTCATAAATGGGCCGGTCCGCTTATTTCGACTGGGCCAGCCTTTTTAGCTAAATGGGCCTGTTTTCGGCCGTGCCACGTGTCACTTTTCCATAGGCGCGTCTCATCCATTGGGTGGATGACATCTGTCGCGACGCCGAGCAGACACGTGGATCCGTTGGCCAATGAGAATTTTACACGTGGAAAATCCCCATTGGTCAGGGCTGTTAACGGGTTATCGGATCCAAAACTGGACCCGATAGCTTAACGGCCACCCGTTACGGTGGAAGCCACGTGTCGGTCACCCTTGACGAAAACACTTCCATGACACGACATTTATCATCATGGAAGTGGACACTTCTGTGATGATAATTTGAGTATTGTCATGGAACACGTCTACGACAGCACAGGTATGACTATCTTGATTCTGTCATAAAATTGTCACGGATGTACATGCATGACAGAAAACTTGACCTACTGTGACAAAGACGTATCATCACGGAAGTGTTTATTTTTTGTAGCGTGACCAAGGTGCTACTCAAGGAGTTATCCAAAGATTGGTCATGTGAGAGTTGAGCTTATTGCAAGCGTGTCTTGAAGAAGAAGATTGTGTGAACATTCATGTTTACCTTCAAGACATCACCTTTATGAAGAGAGAAGATAAGATTCAAGGTTGATCAAGACTAAGTACAAAGAGTGGATTCAAGTTGATCAACACACAAAGCATAGAAGATGTACCGAGTGGGATCAAGTGATCTCATAGTATGGTAAGCATTGTCCATTATGCATTGTGTACTAACCCATGATCTATGTGAGGTCTCTTTGTGGGGTTAGGTATGTTTCCATGGGCTTGCATCAAAAGGAAGATCTCATATGACCCATTGCTACTTGTGAGCTGCGTTGGGATTTTCCCCGAAGAGGAAGGGTGAAGCAGTACAGTAGAGATAAGTATTTCCCTCAGTAAGAACCATGGTTTATCAAACCAAAAGGAGAATCACGCAAACCCTAGTGAATAGCACCTGCACACACAAAAGCAAATACTTGCACCCAACGCAGGCAAGAGGGTTGTCAATCCCCTTGAACTCTGTTCCAATACAGAATATAAATGCCAGAACTGGGCGCAAAACTTTCTGTTCTCAAACAGCATCAATTATACTATCATTCAAATCATCCCAAAGGCATTACTTGGCACAAACACTAATTAAAACATAAAAACACAATCATTAGAGTAGAAAAAATTGTGTGACCCAAGAAAAATAAAAATTGCAATAAAGATAAATATTGGGTTGCCTCCCAACAAACGCTATTGTTTTATGCCCCTAGCTAGGCATAATGCATAGTTTCAAGTATTATCATCCTTAGTTTCCATAATCCCCTTATACATAGCATCATCATAAGCACTTCTTACTAATTCCCTTTTCTCAGCAATAGACTTCATATTGGAGGAACTTAAATAATGGAAGGGGCTATCCTTAGTAACATTTATATCATTAGAATTAATTTCTTGAGGAGTATGGTCATCAAGGGACCTTTCATAAGTGACGGTGAATTCATCCTCTATGAGGATCTTAGCATTCTCAAAGCAGCCTTCCTCATATCCTTGTTGAGTACCTTTAAAAATCCAAGCATATTGATGATTAGTACTATTGAATAAATGTTGGATTAAGTGTAGGTTTGGAACCTCCTTTTTAGCATTTTCCTCAAAAGCACGATGATCCCGTGACATGTATCTTCTCATAAAATCTCTGTCATATAAGATTTCATCTATCATAGGGCACTCATAACTCATGTCATAAAAGTCAAAGATTTCTCTAGCTTCTCGCACTATGTAATCAAATTCACTCATGAGAATAATTGTAGCTATCTTCTTAGCCTTAGGGTTGTTTATAACAGGCAACTCATAGAACAAGCATTGCAAAGTAGGATGAGTACGCATAAATCTTCTTTCAAGTTTAATAATAAGTGCAGAGATAGCCTGGGCATAACTATTGGTTCTTTTAAGAATAGGAATATCATTAGACACCAATGTTCCCGTACAAGTAAAGATTCTTGAATAATACTTTTTCCTATAATATTTCTTGGTTCTTGTTTGGCTTTTCTCTTTGTGAGTTGTGGGGCTTGTGGTTATCTTCATGACAAGCTCAAGTTCATCGAAAACCAATTTCATATGCATCTTCTATTATGTTTTCGATGTTGGAGTTTTTGCCGGTTCTTCTCTTATGAAGGTTTCACACTTCTAAATTGTTGGCATATTAATCTTGCTTGTTCTGAAGTTTTCCATTCATATTTTGATAGCTCTTGTCATTATCTTCCTGACAAGCTTGAGTTTGTCAAAATCGGAGTTCGTTTGTAGAAGTTATGGCTGTTTTGGTTGTGCTGCTGAATATTTAGAGGTAGTACCGCTTGTGAATAATTAGAGGTAGTACCGCTTATGTGGTACTTAGCCTTCTGTTGCCCCTCAATATTTAGAGGTAGTACCGCTCCCTTAAGCGGTAGTACCACTTAAGCACAGGCAGTACATAACGGTTAGATTCGTGGGGGCCTAATTAAGGGAGTCTTCTTCCCCATTGTCCCCACGGTTCTTGAGCAAGTTTTTCCCCACCATTGTTGACCTCTTGGAGCTTGCTTTCTCTCTATTCCTTCCATGATTCTTGCATCTTTTTGAGGGAAAAGAGAGAGGATATCTAGATCTACAGTTCCACCAATCCATCTCTCCTCTAAGTGAGGGGAACCCTTTGGATCTAGATCTTGGAGTTCTTTGTGTTCTCTTCTTTGTTCTTCCTCTCATCTTCCTCCATAGCTTTTGTTGTTGTGGTAGGATTTGGGAGAGAAGGACTTGAGCACTCCGTGTGCTTTTGCCATTGCATTTGGTGCATAGGTTTGAGTTCTCCACGGAGATACGTGGAAGTGAAAGGTTGAGAATCTTATTACTCTTGGGTGTTTGGGCACCCTAGAGCTTGTGCCTCTTGGGTGATTGGGCGCCCTAGACGGTTGGTGGTGTCGCGGAGCTCAACCATTATGGTGGACAGCTCTGGGCAAGCGTCGGGGTCCCTAATTAAGTTGTGGAGATTGCCCCGAGCAATTTGTACGGGTTCCGATGACCACCCCAAGGGTTGCCAATTGTACGGGTTCGGTGATCGCCCCCAAGGGTCGCCATTTGTACGGGTTCGGTGACTGCCCTCAAGGGTCCCTTGGTGGAATCATGACATCTTGCATTGTGCGAGGGCGTGAGGAGATTACGGTGGCCTTAGTGACATTTTGGGGTGCATTGAGCCTCCACACCACTCCAAACGGTGATTAGCATCCGCAAGGGTGTGAACTTCGGGATACATCATCGTCTCCGCGTGCCTCGGTTATCTCTTACCCGAGCCCTTTACTTATGCACTTTACTCTGTGATAGCCATAGTGTTTCATGTTATATATCTTGCTATCACTTAGTTGTTTATCTTGCTTAGCATAAGTTGTTGGTGACATAGGTGAGCCTAGTTGATTTAGGTTTTGTGCTTGACAAATTAACTGCTAGTTTTATTCCGCATTTGTTCAAGCCTAAACCGTAATTATTTTAAAGCGCCTATTCACCCCCCCCCCCCCCCGCCCTCTAGGCGACATCCACGATCTTTTAATTGGTATCAGAGCCACATCTCTCCTTATTAGGCTTAACCGCCTAGAGAGTAAAGATGTTGACTAGGGGATTAGGATTCTTTGGCACTCTTAGTTTCGTTGGCAAATTTTTTGATGTTTGGGTAATTCACATACTTAATCTCTTTCGGGTCATGGACCCATATTTAGAGCGAATTATAGATATGGATTTTTCTCCTCCAAATGATCCTCAAAACATATCTTTAGAGGATGAGAAAAACTCTTATCTCAATGCTCAAGCTTCTAATGTGCTTTTCGATGCTTTGAGCAACGTAGTTATATTTCAACTCATGTCATTCCGGGATGCTCATGAGTTGTGGACACAGCCTCAAGATAAATATGGTGTGTCCAAGATTTGTGGGGATGATTGTTCTCCCTCCACCTCCGGCCGTGTTGTGTTCTCAACTTCTAGTACTTCACCATGTGGATCGCCACAATGTAATGATATGGTGAGTAGCGTTGGCCATTGCAATGATGATAGTGGGCTTATTGCTGATGATCCTTCATTACTATCTTATTGCAATGCTTCATCTTTGGACTTTAGCACTCCGAGCACTCTAGATGCTTCACATGCTTGTGTTGATAGTCCTTGCATATCATGTAGAAATTGCTTGACTAAATCTCATGATGATATGCTTGCTATGTCTTGTTGTCGTGATAAAAATGAATCTATTTCCTTCAATTGTTGTGCTAAAAATGTAGAGGAAACCCAACACTCCATGGAACAAGATGTGGTCTTGATTGGTGCTTCAAGGGATCCTACATCATCTTCTCTTACTTCTCACTTTGCCTTATGGCCAAGGCTTAAAAGGTATCTCCTACTTTGAAACCCAATATATCTTGTGATGATGATGTTGATGATGATGAGAATAATGATAATGATGAAGAGAACGGTAATGTTGCTTCCTTAAATGTTAAGGGTGAAATTATCTTTCAAGCTCTTCATAAGAATAAAATTGCTCATTCTAACTTCTTGCAAATCATGTCTATTGCCATTGAGGGCAAGAAATACATTGATGAGTTGGAATTTAATCTTGAGGAGCATGAGGACACCACTGAGAAAATGGAAGGTCATGAGCGTGATTACGCAAATGAGATCACGGAGCTATCTCAAGCTCTTGAACTTGAACAAACCACCAAGGAATCTCTTGAGGAGACTTTTGCTCTAGAATTATCTAAAGTGAAGGAATCCCGTGATAGAGCCCTTGAGGTGGCCAATGATTTCAAAACTAAAAATGATAAGCTTGAAGTTGCAGATGCTAAACTCCTTGAGGACTTTGAGCACCTCAAAAATGGCTCAAGGGTCATTAAGGGTGAGCTCATCGAACTCATCGAGTCTCATGCTCAACTTAAAGCTTCATATTTAAAAGAGCTTGCCAAGTTGCCTTCTCCTAGTGTTTGTTAATTATGATGCTTGTGCTACGAACTCTATTTCTTGTGAAGCATCCATATTGAAGGAGAATGTTGAGCTAAGGGCCCAACTTGAGTTGCTATCTAGCAATTATGGGTAATTATAAGAAAGTCATAAAAAGCCCTTGAGCTCTCATGATGATGTCCTAGTTACCCATAATGGGCTAAAGTTAGCTCATGGGGCTAGTATCTCTAAGGTAACATCTAGTGAGACTCATGTGGACATAAGCACTATTTCTACTCTAAATGTTATCTTGCCATATGCTAGTCCTAGTAATTCATCTACTCATAACATTGGTACTTCTTGTGATGAATTACTTTCTTTACCTTTTTGCTCGAACGATGAAGCTTATACTTCCTCTAATACTTGTGTTGATATTAACCATGTAGAGGAAATCAAAGAGCTCAAGGCCCAAGTCGCTTCCTTGAAGAAAGACTTGGAAAATGGTCATGAAGGGAAGTCCACACTTGACATTACCTTGAGTGGGCAAAAATCCCCCAATGACAAGGGTGGACTTGGATTCAAATCCAACAATAAGAAGAGGTCCAAGATCAACAAGAAGAAGGGCCAAGAACAAGTCAAGAATTCAGCGAAGATTGTTTGCTTCAAGTGCAAGATTGAAGGGCATCATGTTAGATCTTACCCATTGAATAAGAAGCCTCATTGTGACAAGCAACAAGGGAAGAGGCCTCAAGTTCAAACTCAAGTTGAAGAAAGGCCACTTCCCAAGAAGACTCAAGTTAATGATCTTCAAGTTGAGAAATCAATTAAGAAGAAAGAAAAGAGTAGATGTTGCTACTTATGTCGTGAGAAGGGTCACCTTGCTTCTTCATGCACCAATGGTAACTTATCCAACCCAATCATTATTGATGATATCTATTCTCTTCGGAAGGATAGGGGTGCCAATGTGTTTGCCAAATTTGTTGGTACTCAAAGTGGTGTCAAGAAAAAAACCATTTGGGTAGCCAAGCCTATTGTGACTAACCTCTTAGGACCCAACTTGGTTGGGGACCAACAAGCTCAAACTTGATCAATAGGTGGTGTTGGAGGGCATTGGAGAACTTGGCTACATCATGAAGAATTAAGGGATCTTCATCATTCATATTGTCTCAAGACAAGTCACTTCAATTATCAAGTGGCTATATTATATCCAATGTGCCTTAACTTGTACTTAAATTGTTAACATTGAAAGTTACTTGCCCCTTTGCATGTTTTGGTTTTGTACCTTGCATGTGTGTGTATATGTTGTGCTTCCGATTCGCTTATCTTGAGTAATCAAATATGTGTATGATGATTTGCACATCATGTACATGTGAGTCTTGTGTTGAGCCTTTGTGCATCTTGTTTGTATCTTAGTTGGCTCTTGTGAAAAATTAATGGAACATTGATGGCTCGAGAATTTGCGATGTTTTTCATAGTGATTTTCATTTGGTTTCATTGGATTTTTACCATTCTTCGGATATTTCTAATGCTAATCCAACAAAAGAGAAGAAAATCTACTTTGTCCTTTGGATGGCAGGAAATATCATATATGGAAGGAAACCGAAGGAGATTGCTACGAATCAAGTCAATTGGAGCAACTTTGCTGAAGAGAGCATTGTCAACAGGCGCATCAGAGTGAAAGACGGTGTTCCAAACGACCGCACATGCTCGTTTGAGCCATCGTTTGGAGTGCCCACAGCTTCTCCTCGTCTATACAAGCAACTTTTGTGAAGGGACCACGAGAGGAGAAGAACCCTAGCCGCCGCCACACCATCTAGAAGGGAACAAGAGGATCTAGAGAACTCACAAGGATCATCGTAGTTTTTCGTCCTTTCATCTCCATCACCATCATCATCTCATTCACTATTGTAAGAGGGATTGGAACTTGTAATCTCAACTCCATCTCATCTGAGATCAAGACTATTTGGGCACCATTTCATCTCATTGTGGATCCCCTCAATATTATCGATATGGTTTCATGGCTTTTCTCTTCGATGTGATTGATTCCCCTCTTATGATGTGTGAGTAATTCCCCTAGGTGTGGGAGATGTAGGTAAGTGGTAAGATTGATATGTGCCTATCCTATATGTCGTCATTTGAATTCATAGTAATATGATCTATTTAGTATGTTGTTATACTGTGGTGAACTCTATGCGTGTTGTCCAATTTAAGGGCCTAGGCAACATGATCTCAAGACCTACGCAGGTAACACGTATTGTTTAGGAACTCTGTGACGACAATATGAGATAATGGTGATCCATTGAACTTAATGCTTGGTTCCGGTCTTATGACCATAATTGTGGAAACGACCACTCTGTGGCAACGGAGAAGCGGGGCCATAGAATGAAATGTAACCCCTAGTGGAGGAGTTTCATTTCCCTAGGGAGAACCGCCTACAGAAAGTTTATATCAAATACTACGAGTACAATACAAGGTAACTGGTATTACCGTCGCACTGGCACAATTCATATATTCTTACCATGAACTGAAATCACTCCGCACCTAATCTCTTCATTGCAGGCAACACCAATTATATTTCCGTTCTTGTTATTTACTTTCAATAGTTACCTAGTAGACACCTTTAAAACCCTCTCTATATTAGCATATTTGTTTTATCGTTTACCCAGGACAGTAATAGTATTTGCAGAAGCTCAAGCAGTACTTCACCCAAAAACTGTGACACCTTGTGTGTGACAGAAACGCCTCCATAAATACTCTCCTCCGCTCTTTGTTGGGACGATTACTCATTGGGATACTTCCGTGAAAGTGCTACACTACCCTGTTTGGTCTGCAGGCACCAAACATCCCATTTTGGAGGAGTGATGTGCTTTGTGCACTTCACGATCCTATAAATGTGTGTACATGAGGAATACCACCTAGTATTGATATTGCAAGATTATCTAGTCTCTATGTGGTATGTCTTACTCATGAGATATTCAAATTCTACATTGTCCATTAATTATCTCTTATTGGATTTTATTTGCCTCTTGTTAAGAATATTGTGTTATCACATTATGGGGGAGTAATATGCTATGTATGTATTACAAGCCTAGAAAATGTGTACATTTGAGGTATTGCCACTTAGAGTTGATATTGTAAATTATCTTGTTACTTTGTGGCATGTTCCCTCAAACAAGTTCCAATTGGCTTAATTTCCTTTATTGCTCATCTTTTGGATCTTGTTTGTGAGAGAGTTTCTTGGTGCGGTTTCTCTCCAAATGTATCTTCATATCATACTTGGGAACCGTTTGCTTCAAGTTATTCTAATCATTGATGCATGATTGGTTTCTGATCTTGAGCTACGAAGAATCTCTATCTAAGCACTGTGCTTAATTCATATTCTTTGCCATATGCTTATGTTGTTTGGTGTGAAGATGATGTTGGATATCTTTGCAATTTACCACCGAGAATTCATTCCAAATACTTCTTGTACTTTTACAATTGGTATTCTTTTATGTGGTAGACATTGTTGGATCACCTTCACATTGCTTGTGCTATTAATAGCCATACTTCTTGCCAAGAAATTATTTTGCTTCAACTCCCATTGTCTTCCTTGCCTCTTGTGGATCGTATTGTTTTTCTTGAACATGTCTAGTGTTTCTATAGATATAGTGAAAGTTGTGATCCCATCTTGTGCATTTTGTATTCAAATGCAAATTCTATATAATGCACAACTCTTGGGGGAGCTATTCTATTTTCTTTAGAACACTCTCCTTATGCTTTTATCATAACTTCTTTCGGTCCAAATCAAGTGTGCATTGGTGGAAGGCCTACCTTTCTTTTTGGTACTTTGTGCCATCATGAATTTGGTAGAAGGCTTGGTTTGTTTCTTTTGGAACCTTGCTCTATTTCAGGAGTTTGATATCTCATTCTGTGATGTATCTTTTACTTGATGCCTTTTCTTTTGGTATCTTATCAATCTTGTGTTGATTTGGTTCTTGAAAGTCTAGATCATGCATGTTTACTATATGTACTTTCTTTTGCATGCTTTCTTTATTTGACCCAATATATAGGGGAAACTCCTCCATGTCTCAAATTGGCTAAGATGTGCATGAAATTCAATTTCATATCTATATGCACATATTCATGTGGAGTTTGTCCTATGTATTGTTGGTTCTCTAACTCTTTGGTCCCAATGAGTTTGGGTACCATTTTGTTTATGAATGTTGTTCTAGGAACATTGGAGATGCATTGGATGCTCGGATCATTCACAAGGAAGGTGGTGTCACCATGTGCTTATTGGAGCCAAGCTAGGATGATCGATGAACCACTATCTTCTACATCTTTCCAATGCTATCTCGGTAACAAGTATCTACTTCATGCATACATTTCTTGCATTCAACCTTGTGTAGGTTGCGTCATGGCATGAATTTCTTGATTCGTTCTTGCGGTACTTGTTTCCTTTCTCAAATCATCCCAAACGATGATCTCTTGTTGCTAGTTGTGATGTCTTTGATGTTTGTGTGCTTGGAGTTCATTGATGTACAATAAGATAATATTAAGCCATGTGCTATGCTTTTCAAGGAAAGATCTCATTGGTATATTTTATGACTCCTGTTTGGATATCTTGTTCTTTCCTTTTGTAACTATTTCATGTGTACATCCTTCTTTGTGGATATATATCATCATGATTGTCATCTACCTAGAAATCTTATACACTTGAGAGAAGCTACATCTCTAGTTGATACCCTTGTTCTTTCACGCCCACCTTTTCTTTCTCGTGTTATATCTTAGGTGGCTCCGTGAAAGCTTTTGTTGTTTGAGTGCGTGTCTTATTTCTTTGCATCTTAGTGCACTCATTTGTGGTGAGGATTGTTTTCCTCATGCTTGTCTTGACGAGCCTATTGTCTTCTATCTTCACCATGGGTTGTCACAAGCTTTGGTTTTTAATTTGCATATTAGTGAGCTTGTGAACCCATGTTCTTGTTGTGTGTGTGACCTTCTTAACTTCGTGTGTGTGGGAAGAACATGTCTGGCACCTTGTGTCTCATTTATTCAAGACTATGATGATGCCTAATGCTCATCCTTACACTAATCTTATCAAGTGCTTTGCCATGACTCACACACATCTTTTTGGTTGAGCCTATTCTTAAGTTACCCTTTTTTGCATGTTGCTCAACCATATGTTTGTTGCAAGTTCTAGGCTTATTATCTTATCAATGCTCACTTGCACTTGTTTTTGTGTTCTTATTGATTTTGGGGGAGTGATGATCTTATTTTCGTGCACCTTTTATCCAAATACAAAAATTCTAACTAGTGCACAAATCATGGGGAGCTTCTCTATTTTCTTTAGAACACTCCGTTGCTCAAATCATAATATCTTTCTTTCATTTGGCTCGTCGGATCTTTTGATTGCTTGCTTCACTTCTTGTTATGCCTTTGTGCCATATCATCCTTTAGCAATCTTTGGTTCCTCAATATAGTTTGTATCTCCAATTTTTTATCATTGGATTGTGTATTTCATTCCACTCATATTTTGAGAAATACACAATTTATGGAGGAACACATATTATATTGGCCTTGTAAGTTTTTCGCCCATTTTGGCAATCGATGCCAATGGGGGAGAAGTTTGGAGAGTTTAGAGGGTTTTGGCTTCATGCTTTCATTTTGTTCTTAAGCATGCATTTGCATCTCATGCTCATGCATTATTGGTTGTTTCTTTGAATGGTTGTGCTTAATTCCTTATATAAACTCTCTTGAAAGTGATTGTCATCAATTACCAAAATGGGGGAGATTGAAAGAGCATGGTGCCCCCATGTTTGGTTTTGGTAATTGATGACAATCCCTATGGACTAATGGTTGCCTTGAGTTATATTTGATGGGTTTGTCCATAGGCATTGCTTGAAGACCATTTGTTGGTTTCAAGGTTATTAGAAGAAGATTATGTGTTGACCAAGGTGCTATTCAAGGAGTTATCCAAAGATTGGTCATGTGAGAGTTGAGCTTATTGCAAGCGTGTCTTGAAGAAAAAGATTGTGTGAACATTCATGTTTACCTTTAAGACATCTCCTTTATGAAGAGAGAAGATAAGATTCAAGGTTGATCAATACTAATTACAAAGAGTGGATTCAAGTTGATCAACACACAAAGCGTAAAAGATGTACCGAGTGGGATCAAGTGATCTCATGGTATGGTAAGCATTGTCTATTATGCGTTGTGTACTAACCCATGATTTATGTGAGGTCTCTTTGTGGGGTTAGGTATGTTTCCATGGGCTTGCATCAAAAGAAAGATCTCATATGACCCATGGAGGATGACATCAAGTGGTGATTGTCATCAAGGTTGCGGTGTGCAAGTTCAAGCGGAGCATCACGAAGAGATCATTCTTCAAGCTTGCCATCCATTCTCGTGATAATGGACATGTGAAGATGTGCCTAACAGAGGCTCACCCATAGTGGAGTATGGGAGAACAATTTACTAGTCTTCATCAAGCCAGCGCACTCAATAAAGGTGGTCCAATTTGAGGAAGTCAAGATCGTCATCATCTAGCTCAAGTGGACTATGCGCAAGGCAAAGGTTTGACCTTGATAGGTTTCTATTTTACCGGTCTCATGGTGTTAGTTGGGAGGTCGGGTTATAGAATTGATTGTCGTACTATCAAGGGGGGCTCTCGAGTGAGTAGCTTGATCGTATCGTTCATAGAGAGCTCAAACCATTGCATCCTTGGCATCATCTTTCTTGGTTCTTGTTTGGCTTTTCTCTTCGTGAGTTTTGGGGCTTATGGTTATCTTCATGAAAAGCTCAAGTTCATTGAAAACGGATTTCATATGCATCTTCTATTATGTTTTCGATGTTGGAGTTTTTGCCGGTTTTTCTCTTATGGAGGTTTCACACTTCTACATTGTTGGCATATTACTCTTGCTTGTTCTGAAGTTTTCCATTCGTATTTTGACAGCTCTTGTCGTTAGCTTTCTAACAAGCTTGAGTTTGTCAAAATCGAAGTTCCTTTGCAGAAGTTATGGATGTTCTGGTTGTGCTGCTGAATATTTAGAGGTAGTACCGCTTCCTTAAGAGGTAGTACCGCTTGTGCATAAGAGGTAGTATTGCTTCTTTAAGAGGTAGTACCGCTTATGCGGTATTTCTGCTAGTTTGTACCGCGGCTAGTTCCGCTTGTTTTTAGCCTTCTGTTGCTCCCTCAATATTTAGAGGTAGTACCGATCCCTTAAGCGGTAGTACCACTTAAGCACAGGCAGTACATAACAGTTAGATTCGTGGGGGCCTAATTAAGGGGGTTTTCTTCCCCATTGCCCCCATGGTTCTTGAGCAAGTTTCCCCCCACCATTGTTGACCTCTTGGAGCTTGCTTTCTCTTTATTCCTCCCATGATTCTTGATCTTTTTGAGGGAAAAGAGAGAGGAGATCTAGATCTACATTTCCACCAATCCATCTCTCCTCTAAGTGAGGGTAACCCTTTGGATCTAAATCTTGGAGTTCTTTGTGTTCTCTTCTTTGTTTTTCCTCTCATCTTCCTCCATAGCTTTTGTTGTTGTGGTGGGATTTGGGAGAGAAGGACTTGAGCACTCGGTGTGCTTTTGCCATTGCATTTGGTGCATAGGTTTGAGTTCTCCACGGTGATACGTGGAAGTGAAAGGTTGAGAAGCTTATTACTCTTGGGTGTTTGGGCACCCTAAAGCTTGTGCCTCTTGGGTGATTGGGCGCCCTATATGGTTGGTGGTGTCGCAAAGCTCAATCATTGTGGTGAAAAGCTCCGGGCAAGCGTCAGGGTCTCCAATTAAGTTGTGGAGATTGCCCCGGGCAATTTGTACGGGTTTCGGTGACCGCCCCCAATGGTTGCCAATTGTACGGGTTCGGTGACCGCCACCAAGGGTCGTCATTTATACGGGTTCGATGACCTTCTTCAAGGGTCCCTTAGTGGAATCACGACATTTTGCATTGTGCGAGGGCGTGAGGAGATTACGGTGGCCCTAGTGGGATTTTGGGATGCATTGTGCCTCCTGATGTGGCTCCACCAATATATAATGTTGTTCACGAGACTGTATCTTCAGTTCAAAGAGAATGACCAGAGGCAAACTAGCACCTTGGAATACAAGGCTAAATTAGTTGAACATGCATATGGGCCGGAGAAATCATGCATGGACGTGGGACTCCTCTTGGTTGACCAATGGGAAAAGGGGTTTGGCTCACCCACGTACATGAGAAATAACAAGGCAAGTCAGTTTGAAAAGGAAAGTGATCAAAAGAAACAAGAAAATAAAGATTGTTATTTTTTTAGTCGGTCACGACCACCAGAAGTTGTAGATGGTTTGCCTAAGGAGCATCGCACGTGGAGATTGTTCTCCCTGAAGGACTCGGGCTGGGGCCCACCAACATGCATGGCAATTAGAGATAACGTGCAAGGGACAAATATTAGATACATTTGTTTAGACTAGTAAACATGCCCGTGCGTTGCAACGGGAAAAAAAAGACGCCCTTAATAACTCAAGACCCCTTCCTAGTTCGGCTCACATTTCCACAACCTAAGACATGGTCCGACTCATATTTCGACGACCTACAGAGAAATAAGGTTGATCGGGTTCAGGCTGCATGGTTCAGACCATGGTTCGCCCTCGCCACGGGCGAAACATGGTTGACCAGGTTCAGAATGCATGGTTCAGACTCCCGATGTTGTCATAAACCAGGATTGACCCGGTGTCGAGGAACTATGCCGTGGGACATGGGTCGAAAATTACAAAACAATCAATCGATTGAAAGAAATTCAGATTATTTATAGGACAGTTAGTGAAACATAACCCACACATGCATAGATACTCTGGTAAATAAATTTAATAGATAAGCAACTATAGCAAAAAAGGAAACTGCAACAACGTTGCGGAAATAAACATTCTACATCTCATAGGAGAAATCAAGCTAGTGAGCATAGCTTCTAGTGAAGATGTGCAGACTTCAGTTTTAGGCACTTGTATATCGAACTACAACTACAAAATATCTAATCATTTGAAAATTTCAACTATAAGTCTATAACCCATAAATATACAACCAGTATAACTGGAAGTTCCAGCTTGTTGAGAAAACTGTGCAGGATGAACTATTTTCCACATAATCATCTAGAGGACATGCATTGAGCATGAATAAATAATTTTCAAACATACACTGCAATTTGAACAAAATCAGAACCTTCTTTACCATTCACTCCTAAATGTAATCATCTTTTAATGCAGGTCTCGGTCTTGTAGTAGCCCACATTGTCCTCGAGCTACTGCAGTCGAAAGTAGTTTCACAATGGAGAAGTTACTACCAGAAATAAGTTTGTCCAAACACTATGTCACGTACCTTGCAGATAAAAAAAGTGGGAGATGCATCATATGAATTCATAAGAGTACTTGCAAATATTGATATTGACATTATCCAGAACCGTGCAGCCAAAGGTAATGAAAAGGTTCATATATTTTTTAATTTGTATTTAGTGAAAACTGACTTGGCACTTGACATACAGTATGTGATGCTAGCTCCAGGTATATACGCATTGCAATAAATACAGAGGGGGGAAATAGTGGATCTGCATCCAATTCTTGCAGACCTTACTATATAAATTACCCAAAGAAAGACCAGACTTAACTGAGAATGAAATTTTAGAGAACGTTCACTTAAACATTCAAAGAAAAATTGTTAATATCATGGAAAAATAGAGTGATTTGAACACATCTCGCAGAATATATCACACTAAATGTCTAAGTTATATATATAATTACAATTGACATTGTGGATGGGATGCTAGTAGAAGAAAAACACATGGTAGAACAATTATCATTAAAACCAAGAGGTTAGCAATTAATTGGTGCAATGCTGTAACTTTGGGCCAAGAATGTTCATATTTCAGTCGATCTACTGAAGGTGTTTTATGGTATCTCAATCTATGTCGTTAATTGACCATTTCGATCATTGATACAATTCACAATAGTAAACAATTCTCAGGAGCAAAAGGGTAAATGACTTTAGGGATCTTTCAAAAAGATATTGCATCAGTAAAACTTAGGAAGGCATAATTGCATATCCAGGTCCAAGCTTCCCTTCCTGTTTCCCATCACATGTATGCAGCCATGTATGCCAAGCAAGGCTGGCCTCAGCCACCGCATGCTTGTCTCGCAACCCATTCATACATGATGGGTGCCACAGCTTGGGGTGTCTTTGGCTCGCTTGTGAAGGAGAGTAAGGGGGAGAGGCAAGGTTGTGCTGCTACACCTCGTCGTTTGTCCGCTCGGTCTGCAATGCTCTCCTCCGACGGGTTGGAGATGAAGTGGTTGCACGTTAAGTGAGCGGCATGGTGGCCCGCATTGCCATCGAGAAAAATGCAGAGGGGCGGGGCAGAGTGGAGGCGACACTGATTATACACCAAACTTTCTCACTTCCAATACTGCATGAAGCACCCTGCCTGGTCATGTTCTTCTGACTGAAGTTTGATGTAGCCCTGAATATATGTGCAACGGTGAACACTGCACTTACTTTGCTAGCCCCTGCAATCAAATTTGTCAACCCATAGAGCATAGTCCATAAATACTCTGATTTTCTCAAGGAGACTAAAATTTAGGGGCCAAATAATTTCAAAATTATAGATGAATATGTTGAGTGAAGCCTGCTGCCCCTGCTGTCTTGAAGCTCCCGCACCACAAAACAAATATCAGTGCACTGCTTTACTAATCTAGAACAAAACAAATTAAGGAAACTACCAATTTTTCCGATAAAGATCAAGGGAACTATCCTAATCGTGACATACTCATCCTAATCCTCCTCTGCCTGCAACAACCCACTTCCTCTGGCTGTGAACACTGACGCACATCCAGATGCACGCACCCACGCCACATTAGTCTAGTAACCCGATTGACTCCCACCATCATACCATTTTTTGAATCATATGGAAGGAGAGTTAGTCTCATGATGTATTCGTGTGGGAGTTTACCTCAAGGATCTGTGACTGAAACTGGCTCGGACAAACACACAAACACCTTGTGTGCAAAAAATAATTGAGAACATCCACAATCTATAACCAGCTAATTCTATCCCTATTGACAAGAAGCACCACATATGCAGTAATTTCACATCACGAAACAGTGCAAACTCGTGATCCTCAGCAAAAAATAAAAGTCATCCAGAGAGACTGGCCTGCGATTTCCTCTGGTAGCATGGGGTGGGCACGGAAATACATGTGCGGCCGAAGTTGAGGTGGAGGGCGGTGTAGAGGGGACGGCGAGGTCGCCGGCGAGTGCAACGACGACCGGCTGGCCGTGTGGCTCTGGTCGAGCGGCGAGCGCGAGCCCTCCCAGGTGGCACACATCGAGGAGCTCGGGCGCGCGGAGGAGAGGATGAGCTGAGGCGGAACGATGGTGCAGGGTGCTGCGATCTCCGTTGTCGGCCGGCAACTGGCGTGTCACCGGATCGAGCGTCAGTACTTAGTGAAAACTGACTTGGCACTTGACATACAGTATGTGATGCTAGCTCCAGGTAAATATGCATTGCAGTAAATACAGAGGGGGGAAATAGTGGATCTGCATCCAATTCTTGCAGACCTTACTATATAAATTACCCAAAGAAAGACCAGACTTAACTGAGAATGAAATTTTAGAGAACCTTCACTTAAACATTCAAAGAAAAATTGTTAATATCATGGAAAAATTAATCTGACAAAGAGTTTTTTATTTATAGAAATGACAAAACTGTAATACTTACATATAACAGCCACTAAAAACTGTAGCAAACTCTGCTCGATTGATGCCCAGCCTGCCTTTCACGCTAGGCACAGCAATATCCCCTCTTATTTCCAGTTTGGAGCGACACAAAATGAATTGTCAGGATGGGAACCCTACCATGAACTTGTTTTCTGATGGATAGCAGCAGAATAAATCTAAACAACCACTTATATGTGTCAGCCAGCTAATCCTGATTGTATACTACCCTGCTATTCTACAACAGCAACCAACAATTCAACCCCATCTCAGTTGTTACAACACTTGAGCAGCAAACAAATTAAACCATTGTGTTTAGGAGCAGCCACAACATTTTCAGGAAACTCTATCTGACAGTAGAAGAGTCCAGTGCAGAGGGAGCCCTCTTGTCCAATTAGAAAAAATGAAATGTGTACATACATGCAATGGATACGTACACACACAATTTGCTCCAGTTTCGGTCATCCAAAACTGAACCAAAACGTGATGCACACACACTGACACAGTTTGCTGCTACATGTTAATTTCTTCAAACGAGATAGACCAAAACAGAACCAAAACGTACACACTGCAGGTGGTATTGAGATGTGGTGGTAGATGGGGCAGAGGGGAAGCTCACTCACCACGTTGGTGCTGGGTGGGAGGTGAAGATGGATCTTGGCCTGCTGCTCCACCTCATCTCCTCTGGCCGCTGTACCTACAGAGAAGAGACAGGTGTGTGTGTGTGTGTGTGAGAGAGAGAGAGAGAGAGGGAGAGAGGGAGAGAGAGAGAGCAGAGCAGAGGAGAGCAAGTGGTGGTTACACCTACGCAGGGAGGGGAGGGGAGGGGAGGTAGAAGAACCCGCAGCTTCTCCATGGCCCGGCCCCCTTCCTTCACACAAGGAGATGGGATGGGAAGAAGCTGCCTGCACATCGCAAGCACGCATCAGATGAGGAGAGGAAGAGAACCGGAGGAGGTAGAAGAAGAAAGAAGGGGAGGAGGGATCTGACCTGCTCCGCCTCCTGCGGGACTCGCCATGGCCATGGGTGGAAGAGATGGGCCAGCTAGGGTATCGGGCGCCGTCGAGAAGGGAAGGAGGCTGGACGCGGCGGTCCTCCACGGCGACCGGAGAGGAGAAGAGACGGGGCTCCAGCCGGCGGTGCTTTGTTGTGGGGAAGAGAAGGGACTCCAGCCGGCGGCGATCCTCTGCTGCCCGACCACCGTGGCTCCTCCGCAGCGAGTGGGGAGGAGACGGCTGGGGGAGTGAGCATCCCGCGGGTCGGGCGTGTCCTGGCGGCGCAGATCGGCCCGCTCGATCTCCGGGAGCCGGATGCCAGCGCCGCACCCTCCCATCCTCTGCCTCCCGCGAGGTCGCGACCAGCAGGTGGAGGGGAGCCGTGAACGGCGAAGAAAAGCCGCGGGTGAGGAGGAGATGGGATTGGGAGGCAGGAGGCGGACGGCGGCGCGCGGTGAGGCTGTGCGGGGCGGGGCGGGGCAGGTGGTGGGAGGCAGGAGGCGGCCGGCGGCGCGCAGGGCGTGGCAGGAGGTGGGTGGGGCGGGGCGCCGCGAGGCAGAGCGTGGCTGCATTTTTTTTCCCTTCGTACCGGTTCGATTTGGACTGCGGGTTGAATATCAGAAAGCATAGGGACTATTTTGCAAAAGTGCCACGATGGGTATTATTATTATTATTATTAGGTAAAGATTTTTCTGGTTCTAGTCGGTTGCGTATTTTTCTTTTGGATCAAGTTAGAGGTGCGGCTACTGCTATAAAGCCAAGCCTGCGTGCTTCGTAATATTTAGGTTATATTTTCTACAGGTTAGACAACATGGGTATCAAATATTAAGCGGCCATCTCGGGGTTGTCATTATTTATTTTGTGTGAAATTTCTGCGTGAAAGTTGCACTTGGCTCGTGGTCCGTCGTCACCGACGGATTGCGCGCTGGTTACGTCTATTTCGGCAGGAGGTTTCTCGTGTGTCGAGGGATTGTCGTCACCCCATCTTCAGGTTACGCGTACTTCTCCTGTAATTGGGAGTATTTTCTGTCGGTGGATATTGGAGGTTATTGCATCGTAAAAGATCGGGCCAAATCATCGGCACGTCTGAGATCGTGCACTCATCAGTTGGTATCAGATTACTAGGTTTATTACGATGCAATTGTTTTTTCTCTGACGCCAATCTGCTGGTACGTGAAGTTGTGTTGGATCTCTATATTTGTTTTGCTGCTTGGATTGGAAGCGCAGGTTGTTCTATACCTCACGTGAGTCCTGCTCGATTCCGGCTTGGAGTGCGAGAAGATCGGTGCAATTTTTTTTCATTGAGACGTGGTTTGCAATTAACGTGGACAGCTAGCTAGGAGTACATCGGATTGGAGGTTAGTCTGTGCAGGTACTACTTCTGATTGGATTTGGTTCTTTGGCTGAAAAAACGAGGAAAGAGCAATGTTCTGCCGTAGCTACTGCTCTTTGCCGACTACTATGGAGGATATGGCTGTTATGTCAGCAGGTTTTCGGCTCAAAGAGAGGCCTCCATGGTCAACTTTTTCACACAAAGGCGATTGTGCGGGATAGAGCGTGTGTGTTGACAATCGACCATTGGAGTTCAATCAACGCTGCTAGCATCGAGATGGTGGAGAAATTAGGATTGCCGAGGATGCTACATCCGCAACCATATTTTCTGCGTTGGGGTTCCAACGAGTTCACTGTCACTGAACAGACCAAGGTACAATTTTGTATTGGCAAATTTTCTGAAGAGGTTTGTTGCGACATTCTTCCAGTATACATGGTGTCGTGTCATTTGCTTCTCGGTAAACCATGGTACAACGAACACGGAGCAGTTCCCTACCTCGATCACACAAATTGGTATTATAAATATGTTGTTCGGTGTGGTCGGGTTGAGTATAATTTGTTGTCTATGGATATGGCTCTGTTCAAAATTTGGAGAGATGACAGGCTTCAACAGAAGAAAGATGAAGAGAAAGCAAAGATGAAAGAGCATGAAGAGGCAAAAAAGAAGGAAGCCGACGCTGCTATACTTCTTTCTGCGCCAGTTCACATGAAAGATGACACTGATGTAGTTTGTGTTGCTCCTATTTTCTGTGCAGATCAAGTTGTTGTTGACGTCCCTGTTATCGACGTACTTGTTGATGAAGATGTTGCTGCAGAAGATGACTCGAAACCGAGGACGGTTTCGCTTGAAGAGGGGGAGAATGATGTGGCGCCACCAATATATAATGGGAAATACTTTATTTCAACCGACTGATTTTCTGGCTCGCGTAAACCTCGTCGCGAGCCGTCCGATTTCAGCTGATGCGTCGGAGCGCGCTGGCCCGTTAATCACGATTTGTTGCGGGCGCGCTGGTCCTTTCGCTTGCGCATCGTTTCTTGTCCGACTTTTTCCACTGGTGTGGTCCCCTGCTGCCATAGCCTGATCGCTTTTTGCGTGCATGTCCTCGTTTTGAACTCCATCACCGCTCTTGCTGCCATGTACTCCCGTATGCATGTACGTAGTACTCAACAGGAGTGGTATCAAAGACTCCACTAGTATTTATTTATAAAAATTGACACCACGGTTACTGTTATTTCTAGAAAGATTGAGCAGCCGTATGCCTGTATAAGTTGCCATATTATGTATGTTTTTTCTAAAAATTACAAAATAGTGAGTGTTTTGCTGAACACAAGGGGCGACATGCTGTGATGTCCCTGACAGTGTCAGCTACAACTTTGTTTTATGTTGCAAGTGTTTTGTTTTTGACTTGCATGCTACATACATCCAATCTTTTGTTCTCGGCATTTTGGCTACAACCAAATGAGATTGTTGCATAGGCGAAACTATCAAAATCACCCGGTTGATCCATAAGCAACATCAACAAGGCGTCGCTACTTTTACGAGCTAGACGTGTTACGCTGCAAAACCGGAGGACTAATTGTACAAGATGAAAGCATGGCAATGTTGCAATCCGATCGTCATTGGGCTTTTTGCTGCAAAACCAAACGGTCATGCTGCAAAGCCCGCCGCGAGGTGCTGCATGCTGAAGGCGGACGCTTGACCCTGCAAGACCAATCGACATCAAACCCGGATTGCCGTGTTGCAAAGTCGGTCGCGCGGCGCTACATACTGCAAAGCGGACTCTTGACGTTGCAAGGTTGTCAATGACAAACCCGGACTGCCGTACTGCAAAGCCGGCCGCGCGACACAACATGCTGCAACGCGTACGCTTGACGTTGCAAGGCCGGTCGGAGCTGCTGCAGACAGAACGCACAACATTGCAAGGTTTGATCAAAACATAGACCATGTTGCAATGGAAACATTTTTTTTACATGAACAATAGAAAATGGTTCGACAGAGCGCAACACAGGACGTGTTGCAAAGCCCCAAGCGCAACACAAGACATCTTGCGAACGAGTTGGGGCACACGGCTGATGCGAGCAGAGTCCCAACGGCTGATGCAGGGAGTGTTCGAACGACTGATTCTGGGAGAGATCGGCCGACTGTCTCGCACGCCATCCAATGGCTACCAAGGCGGCCGAAATGATCTGATTTATCACCCAGTCGACGCGTAGGTATGTATTGTTGTTGTTTCCATATACGATAGATTTTATTGCAAAGCTAAATTAGCTAGCAGTGTTTTCATCTCTTTTGCATAAGGGGTGTGCTACATGTCGACAGGATGATAGTCCTAGAAGATTGACCGTCCGGCTACCGTTCGATGGAGCCGGGGACATCCGATCGATCCCTCCCTGTGAGCGAGCGCTTGAGCCTTTTGCAACACGCCTCATGTTGTGCTGAACGCTTTTTGCGAAACGAGCCTTGTTGAATCCTCCTAACCGTTTTTCTCCTACGCAACTGTCGTCCAATCTTCTCGTTGAGCCTTTGCAACAAGCATCATGTTGCGCTCAACGCTTTTCAACATGAGTCGTCCGATCTTCTCGTTGAGCCTTTGCAACAAGCATCGTGTTGTGCTCAACGCTTTGCAACATGAGTCGTCTGATTTACTCGTTGAGTCTTTGCAACAAGCATAGTGTTGTGCTCAGCTTTTTGCAACATGAGTCGTCCGATCTACTCGTTGAGCCTTTGCAACAAGCATCGTGTTACACTTAGCTTTTTGCAACATGAGCATTGTTGCAATCACACACAAAAATTGTTGTTTTTTTGCACAACAGCCGTCCGATCTGACCGCTGAGCCTTTACAACAAGTCTCGTGTTGCGCTCAATGCTTTGCAACATGTTGGAATCCTACGAACAAATTTTTGTGTCTAGTCTACTCGCTGAGCCTTTTGCAACACTAGCCTTGTTGCCGTCCCTCGAACAATTTTTTTTTGTGTGATCTGCAAACATAGTTCGTATTGCTCTTGTGTGTCTTGTAAAATGGATTATGTTGCATATGACTCAGTCAGGGACATATCGTGCGTGGACAACGCGGCGGACGTTTCGCGTCCCATCGACCGGGAAGCATTTCCTTTATTCTACATGCAACCAAGCTGTGACTAGGCGTTCCCAAAAAAAACATGACTAGGCATGGCCATAGACTCATGTGCCAGAAGAAGCTACGAGACAGAGAAGAGAGAGTAGCTTGTCACTGCTGCGAGCGTAGCTAAACTAGGTGAGAGCGCTGAGTGAATCGGAGAAAAGAAATCCTGGCGTAGGCCACAAATACACTGGCAGGAAAGCGACAGCTGCATGCAGTCAGGGAGGCCGATCCAACGGTTGGATCCAACGGCAATAGAGCCGGCTGATCCCACGCCTGGATCAGCCGGATGATGGGTAGCACGCGCCATATATAATGTTGTTCACGAGACTGTGTATCTTCAGTTCAAAGAGAATGACCAGAGGCAAACTAGCACCTTGGAATACAAGGCTAAATTAGTTGAACAATCATATGGGCCGGAGAAATCATGCATGGACGTGGGACTCCTCTTGGTTGACCAATGGGAAAAGGGGTTTGGCTCACCCACGTACATGAGAAATAACAAGGCAAGTCAGTTTGAAAAGGAAAGTGATCAAAAGAGACAAGAAAATAAAGATTGTTATTTTTTTAGTCGGTCACGACCACCAGAAGTTGTAGATGGTTTGCCTAAGGAGCATCGCACATGGAGATTGTTCTCCCTGAAGGACACGGGCTGGGGCCCACCAACATGCATGGCAATTAGAGATAACGTGCAAGGCACAAATATTAGATACATTTGTTTAGATTTTTCTGGTTCTAGTCGGTTGCGTATTTTTCTTTTGGATCAAGTTAGAGGTGCGGCTACTGCTATAAAGCCAAGCCTGTGTGCTTCGTAATATTTAGGTTATATTTTCTACAGGTTAGACAACATGTGTATCGAATATTAAGCGGCCATCTCGGGGTCGTCATTATTTATTTTGTGTGAATTTTCTGCGTGAAAGTTGCACTTGGCTCGAGGTCCGTCGTCACCGACGGGTTGCGCGCTGGTTACATCTACTTCGGCCGGAGGTTTCTCGTGTGTCGAGGGATTGTCCGTTGGTCGTCGTCACCCCATCTTCATTACGCGTACTTCTCGCGTAATTGGGAGTATTTTCTATCGGTGGATATTGGAGGGAGATTAGCATCCGCAAGGGTGTGAACTTCGGAATACATCGTTGTCTCCGCGTGCCTCGATTATCTCTTACCCGAGCCCGTTACTTATGCATTTTACTTTGTGATAGCCATTGTGTTTCATGTTACATATCTTTCTATCACTTAGTTGTTTATCTTGCTTAGCATAAGTTGTTGGTGCACATAGGTGAGCCTACTTGATTTACGTTTTGTGCTTGACAAATTAACCGCTAGTTTTATTTCACATTTGTTCAAGCCTAAACCGTAATTATTTAAAGCGCCTATTCACCTCCCCTCTAGGCGACATACACGATCTTTTAGCTACACTTATTTGGATCTTACTCAATTGGATGAATTAGGATTTCTCAAACCAATCTCTATCCTACCTCAATCTAATTCTTTCAAAACTTTTGGACTTTGTGACTTGAACAATTCTTTGATCTACATTTCGGATCCTTCCAACAACAATGGGCCGATGAGTCCGAAGGGATGGGTACCTCTCTGTAAGGTCTTTGGAACTTTCGAACAGAAACCCTCCGAAAACTCCGACACAATCCCTCTCAAATTCCAAAATCATTCGGACAGACCAAGCGATGACGGATCAAAATCTCAGAATCTTGAGCTACGTCTCTGACTGCACTGCAGAATTTCCTAGTGAAAACCTATCGGAGTCTCCGATTTGTAGATTCAAAAACTATTCAAATCACAGTTTCTGCTCTTATCCAATCTAAGTCCAATCTATCTTTCTCTGTTGCTACTTCTTGTATATGACAAGAATTCAATTTTTGAACCTTGTTTAGTACTTAATGCCAAAGGGGGAGAAAAAAGGAGAAGTATTAAACCTTCATGGAAGTTTTGTCTTCAGAAGATATACATCATTATGTTCTTATCACGTCCCAAGCAATAGAACTTGTGCTATTGGGGGAGTATTATAGAGTGTTATAGCTGCTAGCTAGGAAGCCAGTTCTTTGGTTTTTAGTTTGGAAGTTGCAAGATTTCTCTTTATTTCTATCTTTTGTCTTGCACAATTCTTTCTTTCTTGCGTATGTGCTTATGTCCTTATATTTTGCAAGATTTCTATCCTTGTGGAAATAGTATGCATGTGTCGATTTATTAGTAGATAATTCGCTGCTATCTAACCTTGTCGATTTATTAGTAGATAATTCGCTGCTATCTAACCTTTTTTGCTTGGAATCATCTCCTACATAGAATCGATGGATGCTAACTACGTTCTTGTGTTTGCATAATGTACTTATTACATGTACTACCTACTGTTGTCAATATTATTTTCAACTAGGATGTACATTTGCTCTCATGCATTCCACCAGGATCCATGTGTAATAGAAGATTTTCTCATGTACCTAATCAATGATGCATTTGTATTCAAACTCAAATTTTAAATAATGCACAAATTTAGGGGGAGCTCTTGTATACCAGATGCTTCTCAAAGCATTGGTTTTATCATGATTATATCTTTGTCGAAGCTTTGATCTATGTTGTCATCAATTGCCAAAAGGGGGGGTTGAAAGTGCATATCCCCAAGGTGGATTTTGATAATTCATGTCAACATGTCTCAAATAACTAATGCCTCATTCAAAGTATATTTTAATAGATGATCTTTAGGTACAACAAATAAATGGAATGTAACCCTAAAAATGCTTAAAGACAAGTGTTGGACAAGCCAAATGATTCTGCATATTCATTTTAGTGATCCAAGATCACTCTGAGTCCATATGCATGTCGATGCTATCAAAAGGGGATGAGGATGTGGTAATGAGCCTTTTTCTCTATGTGCTTAAAGATCAAACTAAAAAACTCCTCAAAACCCTCAAAGATTCCACTACATCTATCTAGTTCCATTCAGCTCGGTGTTGCCAAAGGACTTCCACTCGAAACCACCGGACCATCCAGATATAGACGTTGTACAAATTTGATTCAATCGGAGCCTCCAACAATTCCATTCGGAACCACTGACGCACTTGGTAAACCTGTTACCACGTCGGAAAATTTTGAGCAAAACCAGTCGAAACTTCCGAAGCATTAACAGAGAGTGTGCCCCTGCTGAAGTGTTCACTTTGGAGCCACTGATTGTTTCCATTCGGACCATGCATCTGAATGTTGCTACTTTTATTCACTTTGGAGCCACTGAGCAATTCTAGTCGGAGCCTCCGAGATGTGCAATAAAGTGAGTAACTGTCATATTTCTGGTCCAGCCTATATATACCCCCACCTATCCACCACTTCACTCAAAGTAAACTGCACTCCCATCATATGTTCCGAGAGAGAAATTCACCTCCTTATGCTGGTTTCAAAGGGCTTTCCACTCTAACCATCCAATCAAACCCTTTGTGATCTAATCCCCTCCTGCTTTCTGCTCCTACTTCTCCAAATCCATAGCCAAATCTTGAGAGGGTTTGAGTGTTGAGAAGATTATCTTTTGAAGCATAAGAGCAAGGGATTCATTACCATGCAGCCTTTATATTGTAACTATTGGAGGGTGTGCGCCTCCTAGATCCGCTAGGTGTTGCTTGGAAGTCTTCAAGTTTGTAAAGAACCCAAAAAATTTGTAAGGGCATGGAGGTCGCCTCCTTCATGAAGATCTACCCTAGTGAGGTTCGTCTTTCGTGGGTGTATGCCATGGTGTAATAGGTTTGGTTTCCCCATCGTGGACCCTTTGTGCGTGAGACCTTCGTGGATTTTCGCAACCAGGATCCTTATGATCTTAGATCCTTCGTGGATCTAAGTCTCCATCAACGTGGATGTAAGATAACGCCAACTATTCGAACCATGAGAAAAATCTTAACCGAGGCAATTGTGTTTGCGGTTCTCTCAACTCTACCTCCTTTACTTTGCACTTGCATGTCTTTACTTTTCGTTGCATATACTCTAGACTTGCATGTGTAGGGTGCTCTCTAGATTGCTAGAAAAGCCTAAAATCTGCCAAGAAATTATAACTTGGGAAAAGAGACCTTTTTGTGTTAGTGGTCTATTCACCCCCATCCCCGTCTAGACATACTTATCGATCCTACAACGTCTCATTGTTGCAACCGTTCTAGAAAGCTACAATGGCTTTTGCATTGGTCACTTTTAAGATGTTGTTCCTTTTTTTCAGTCATCGGGCGATGTATTGCTAGATTGACTCGCCATCCTCTTGGATGCAACACCCGAGCTCATAATGGCTTGCCAGGATCTAGTATGTGCCATGGAAATTTTCATGAATGCCTCTTGGATGTCCTGCTACTCGAAGATCGAATTTTGGGGATGATTGTGGAGCCAAGACCTGGGCGAGCCGATGAGCCCGAGGGGCGGGTGCTTGATGGTGTGGAAGTCATCGCTACTGGCCAACTGCACTGCGATAAGGGCATCCACAATGTGATGTTGCCAAATTTGAGCATTAAACGGGATGTGGCATCGGCGCCATATTTAGCATCGTGTCCACAACGTGTGTGATTCCAAATATCTGTATAGTTGGTCCCACCACTGAATAGAATAGGATAAAGAACTGGCTACCTCTCTCCTTTATCCCGAATGCTACGCCATTCTCCTCCCGCTCCATGCTGTGTCCAAACACTCGTCTGATAACATATACTTTTTTATTGTGTTGGGCTAACTTGGCATCGACGCTCATAGAAGCATCGGTTCCCTCTTTTCTTCATTTGGCAGCACCCTTCACAATGAATGAAACCAATGCCAAAAGCCATTTTGTAATTTGGCACTACCTATTTGGCATACATTGTGGATGCCCTAACATAACCGGAGAGCCAGTGCTCCAGATTGGCCTCGTCGTTGTATTTGTCAACATGTCGCACTAGGAATTACCAGGAACGCGTGTCCAATGATCTCGTCGGAGAAACAGGGCGGTTACATCGGTAGCCGGTCGGGATTTGATCGGATAGCGTCAATAATGCCACGCGCATCAGCTCAGCCGCGGTATCACTCTGGGTTACACAGGAGGTGCACGTCCATGTACGTACAAGTGGCCTGCGACGACACGACAATGTCGTGCATGCCAGCACCGTGCACGTTTGTGTGTGTGTGAGAACAATGGGCAGCGCATGTTGGCACCAACAACGTGGCGTCAATCTCAGGGCAAAATGTTTCTCTCGGATGCAGTCTGATTTTTTTAGACAGGAACGTGTGTTGGTGCCAATTTGCTGGTTAATTTTTTCACAAAACGTGTGGTGTGCGGACCATCACGATGCACTGTTGGGGGCTTGGGGATCCGTGACCTGCATCGCGCTGGGATTTCCCTCCGTATCAGATGGCTGTGTATTATTTGACAAATCTGGCCCTTTGCCGAAACTAATGCCACATCTGGCCCCTTGGCTAAACTATGTGCAAATCTGGCCCTTGAGGTCGGCGCCAAAGAGGATGGAGCCGAACATGTGCAAGTCGGCGCCAACAGAATCAAGCGCCGAAGCAAGGTCGGCGCCGAGCTCCTTGGAGCCGACCCCTCAAAGCATCTCACTGCAGAAATGTCTTGACGCCGACCTGCACAAGTTCGACGCCATCCTCTTTGGCGCCGACCTCAGGGGCCAGATTTGCAAATAGTTTCGCTAAAGGGCCAGACGTGGCATTAGTTTCGACAAAGGGCTAGATTTGTCAAATAATACGATGGTTGTGGTTACACGCATCGGACGACACACGACCCTGGTCTCATCTTCAGCCGCCGTCGGACCCCGAGGCCCTACAATTCTTTCGAGCTTCCATGACATGGACGGTCGGCAACGGCACCTCTTGCAGATTCTGGACCGACAGGTGGCTGCAAGGAAACTCGATCTCTGACCTCGCCCCAAGTTTGGTGGTCCTTGTTCCGAGCCGACGACGCCGATCCCGCACGGTTGCTACAGCCATGCATGATCGCACCTGGATCCACGACATCCAAGGCTCGCTCGGCCCGGCGGCCATGCTTGAGTACGTCGACATTTGGCGTAAGATGCAGTCCATTGTTCTCACCTCCGACTCGGACGCCATCCGCTGGAAGTGGACGGAGGATGGAGTCTACTCCGGGTCCTCTTGCGACAACGCTCTTTTTATCGGATCCACGACGTCCGAGCACTGGCGCCTGGTGTGAAAATCTGGAGCCCCCCTATCGGTGAAGTTCTTCATCTACCTTGCCTCCATCAACCGCTGTTGGTCGGCCGACCACCTTGCCCGACGAGGGATGCCGCATGAGCCAGCCTGCGTGCTTTGCTCCCAGCAAGACGAGACCTTACATCACAACCTTGTTGGGTGCGCCTTCGCCCGCGTTACCTGGCATGCTATCCTCTCCTGGTGCTGCCCCGCGATCGCCGCACCGGATGGTTCCTTGGGATTCTTCGAATGGCTACACACGATCCTTCACCTGACGACCCCGGATAAGCGGTGTGGTCTCTCCATCATTGCCGTGCTGGTTGCCTGGTCCCTTTGGCGTCACCGTAATGCGATCATCTTCGACAAGATTACGCCTTCCTCCGCCTCCCTCGTAGCTGCGATAAAGGAAGACGCCCGCTCCTGGGCCTTAGCCGGAGCTAAAGGACTTAGCACTTTTCTCCCTGTAACCTGAAACCTCGTGTGTGGGGCTGAGCATCCCCTTCTCCTCTACTCGATTGTGCATCACGGCTGCGCCATTTTGTGTACGTAACCGTGATGCCACCCTATACTTTCTCCCCTCATATCAATGAAAAGATACGCTCTCAAGCGTATTCGCGAAATGGTGCGTACCATCACATCGTCCAGATACGATCACAAATTTCCCCGCATTTATCCATTCATCGACTTTGGGTTGGCGTTTACTGTTGAGTATAATGGTTATTTAGGAAACGTAGGATAGCGTAGGATTTATTCTACCTTGACTTGTACTCCAAGATGATCATGTACTCCTATATATATGCCCACAAGGCTCAAGCAATATATCCATCAATTCCACTAAACCCTCTCTATCCCTTCTAACATGGTATCAGGCTAACCGATCCAACCCTAACTGCCGCCCGCCGCTTCCGCTCCGCGCCGCCCCCAGGACGGTCGGCCTCCATGACCGCCGCCGGGGGCCGCGCCGCCCGTACCTAGGGTTCGTCCGCCGGTCGTGTTGACCGGATGCCCTAGAGAGTCTTTTTTCCCGATCGCTTGATCCGGGTTTTTCTCTCTCCCGCCGGTTGCTTCGATCGGCGCTTTTCTTTTTGGTTTTCCGATCTAAGATCGGTTTGCGTCGCCCACCGCCGCCGTCGACCCCCGCGCGCCTCTACTCCGACACTGGCGCGACCACCCGGCATCTACTCCGACCCGGCGGCCTCGCGCGACAAGGCGGCCCGTCACGGCCGTCTTCCGCGCGTTTGCCCGGCCGTCGCCCTGCGCCGGCCGTCGCCGCCCTGCTCCGACCGGGACTTCTCCATCACCATCCGCGCCTCCGCCGCGTCTGTTCGGCCGCCCTACCGCCTGCCTAGCCGGCCCCGTCGCTGGCTGCCGGCTGCATCTGCCTTGGGCCGGTTGCCTCGGGCTCGCCGACTGCCTCGGGCCGGCTGCGCTTGTCCGCACGTCGTCCCACGCCGACCATTGTCGCCGGCTTCATCACAGACTCCGCCGCCACCCCGCCTCCACCGAGCGGCATCCCCGACCTCGCGCGCGGTCGGATTGATCACCATCCGCCCGCGATCCGCCTCATCTACGCCATGCGACTGATCTGGTCCGTCGGTTGCGCGTGCCTCCACAAGTCTCGTGAAGACTTTCCCCGAGTACAGCGCGCCCCTCCACCGACCGAGCAACGGGCTGCTGCTGCGTCGCCCCATCGGGCCGTAGCGCCGCCGCCCCGTGGTTCTCCTTGCGGCTGCACCAACCCGCGCGCCGCCGCTACGTCGCCCCTTCGGGCCGTAGCACCGCGACACGCGGTCCACGCCGCCGCCCCGAGGTCTTTCCGCCGTCGCCCCGACCCGCCTGCTGCCGCTGCGTCGCCCCTTCGGACCGTAGCGCCGCGGCCCGCAGTCCACTCCGGCGACCCCGCGCGTCGACTTCCCGTGGTATGCGCCGCGCCGCCTCCCTCGGCGTGGGAACACCACCGTCCGCGACGATCTTCGTCACGCTGTTGGGTTCTCCTCGCCTACTTCGAGCACCACCGCCGCACTCCTAATCCAGCCGCGGCCGCTGCTCTTCTTCGGCGCCGCCGCCGCTCGCTCACCCGAGCCGCGCCACCCGTCCATCCCCTTCGTCTTCGTCCATCACCTACTCATCGCCAGCGTCGCCGTCATCTTCCCCGACCACTTCGTCTACTCCGACCACCGTTGGCGACCTTGGCCCCACGCCGATTGGCGCCGCAACCGTCGTCGAGTCCTTCTCTGCTGGCCCCTTCAACTCCTTCGACATGGCATACAACTCATGCAGGTCCCCATCTACGCATGCCCGATGCTGGCAACATCGGCACGTGCCTTCGTCCACGACGTGTCCCCGGGCCTGGCAAGCCTGGTGCGGCGCCTCGTCAACATCGACTTCGTCCGTCTCCGCATGCCCGGTGCTGGCAACACCGATGTGTGCCTTCGTCCACAATGTGTCCCCGGGCTTGGCAAACCCGGCGCGATGCCTCGTCAACATCATCTTCTTCCCGGCACACCACTACTTCGACACCACTGCGTCCATGACTAACTCGGTGCCTCCTTGCGCCCGTGGCTCCATGGCGACTTCCTCAACACTGGCCACCCCGACTCGACATCGACCACGGCATTCTTCGCACGGCTGCCTCGACCACGGCTACACCACCCTACGCTCTCGGCTACATCGACATCGGCACAAAGGGCTACCGCCTTGCTTGAGCAACCTCGTCGGTTTTCACTCCAGCCACGACTTCCGCGATGCATCGACCGTTACGACTGTGGGGGGGTGTCTGTCGGCTTACCTTCGAATTCTTCTCCAGTCTCGTCGTCTGCGTCGCTACCGTTGTGACTGCGGGGGGATGTTGAGTATAATGGTTATTTAGGAAACGTAGGATAGCGTAGGATTTATTCTATCTTGACTTGTACTCCAAGATGATCATGTACTCTTATATATACTAGTACAAATGCCCGTGCGTTGCAACGGGCTAAAAATATCATAAACTCTGCTTCGTGTGACAGTACACGGCATTTCTTATATCTAGTTCTGATAAACATCGGTAATAACTTTATAATGTTATCGCTTTTGGAAGTATGACACATTGACATAAATAGTCCATCCTAACATCTTTCATCTGATTGATGAGTAGTGATGCATGGAATAGTCTAGTAATCGGCGAAAATCCATTTCCGAGCCCAGGCTCATATGCACCCGCGCTGAATAAAAAATTCAAAACAAATACTAAATAAATCAATAAATTCCTAACTTTTTTGTGTGGTAGATAATTTGATGCGTGAGGTCCGCTCCAATTTTTGAATCATTTGGACATCTGGGCAGCTCTCGGCAGAAAAGACAAATTCGGGGTCTCTAAAGAAGTTTATTGTTCGTGCCCTATTTTGACCCGATTTTTTTTTTTTTGCTGATAGCTGCTCAGATGTCCAAATGATTCAAAAATTGGAGCGGGCCTCATGCATCAAATTATCTACCACAGGAAAAAAAAAATGGAAGTTTTTGAATTTTTTAGTATTTATTTTTTATTTTTCTTCTGACCGGGTGCAGATGAGCCTCGGCACCGCTATTCTTTACTTTTCAGGAAACACAGATATTTCTTTGTTTTAAAGTAATTACACAATTTTGAAAATTTTAATATTTTTGTTAGAATGGAAACATATTTTGAAGATGAACATTTTTTTGGAACACATGTTTTTTAAATATGAATTTTGAAAATTTTGTGATCAAATGATTTTGTTAAAAAAGTTGGAACATTTTTTGGAAGTTCTGTGCATTTTAGGAAAATCATTGACATAATTAAAAGCATGATTTTTTAAAGCTAAGTCTATCTCCTCTATAGATGATTAATCACTAATTAAAGGTAAGTCTATCGTACATAGAGTCATTGATGTCTTAAATCATGATGGCTATTTTTCTGGGGTTTATTATGCGCTCGTTTGAATGGCCATCGGCAATGCGTGGAGAAATTTTATTTTTGTTGGCGCATAGGTTATATGTTTCGATGTGTGTGTCTTAACCTGTGTATATGAAATAGTCTTCTAGTTTTCATGTCTTGATAGTCAGTCAATGTGATCTTATCAGGGACACGAGCAAAGCAAAATTCATCTGTAAAAAAAGAGAGCAAAATTCAATCTTGTAAAAAAAATATCAAGCATCAAATGCGGCAACGCTCGCATATAGTAGTTTCAGAGAGCAACCACATGCGTGCACGCTAACACGTCCGCGTGCTGACTCGGAGATATTTTCCCGTTCATGAACGATCCTGATTAACAAATAACATTTATCAGTGGACACGCGTTATCTCCCAGTTTAAGATTGGCTGGTTCTACCCTGGGCACATGACTCGTGTCCAGCGGCCCCACGCACCGCTGATATCTTATCGCCCAGTCGTCTTCCCCTTGCACAGTTTGCCACCATTTTATCTCTCAAACGCCGCTCCTCTCTCTTGCCCCGACCGCCGGAGCTCGCCATGCCCGGCACGGACAACTGCGGAGGTGCTCGCAGCTGTGGTGATGCCTTGATTTCCATGGCTAATCTCGGTGGTGATGCTTCGGTTTTTGTGGACGCCGCCGAAGCTCGGCATGCCCGGCGTGGACAACCGCGGAAGTGCTGGGCGGCTGTGGTGATGCTTTGATTTCCGTGTATACGCTCGGTGGTGATGCTTCGGTTTTTGTGGACAGGGTGCTTCAATGGGGGTCCAAGGGCGGCCGTCGGTGCACTGCTACGACGACATGCCATCGGGAGTTGCGCTGCTACGAGACCGCCCGGTGATGCAAGCCACTAATGCGACAGAAGGCTGGTTTCTCCAAGCTGCATCGACCAGAGGTTGAGCTAGGCAAGCACCCATATGCTGGCTTTTCCTCTTTAATTGGTCGTATATGCATGTGTGATCTTCCTCAGTTGTTTTTGTCTTTGTGGCAGGTCTCACCCTCGTTCTTGTTTGATTCTTGCAACTCGAGAAGTATCCAAGGCCTTGGCTTGTTTGATTCTTGCAACTCGAAAACATATATAAATTAATATGATTTAATATAAAGAGGCATTGTGGGAGTATTATAAAAGGAACCCAAAAACTTCAACGCACACAGGAACGTTTTCAGCGGCCCATACCAGAAATAAATTCCGGCCCATGTGAATCAGAGCGATTTCAGCATCCCATACCGGCCCATATGAATCGGAGCGAAGACGACGTACGAACGAGAATTAGGAAACCGGACGTACGAAACTGAACCGGTAAGGTGAGCGGACGAAAAACGGACGAAATTGCGGTGGTAAGAAGCAATAGCCCCTTTATTCCCGTGCGTTGCAACGGGAGATATGATTAACGTGTCCATCACAATAACGGGGCATAACAATATCCGAATGGTGCCACCCGACGGCGGCAGCGAGATGCACGCTAGCAGAAATGTATATAAGTCCTAGATTAAAAAACATCACGTACGATACTTTTGGTACGATTTTTGTATGACTGCTCTGTTATTAAAAGGCCTAATTTTAAAATCCTCCATACCAAGGCGTTATTTGGAAGTTGGAGCAATTTTTGAAATTTGCACTGAGTCGTGAAGAAATCTTGCTAAATGAGTTTTAGCCCCTCTCACCTCCCATCGTTGCAAGCAAATCCACGCTCGTGTCATGCCCTCTCACCTCATATTATTCCGTTGCGTTATCAATCCACACGCTTGTGCCATGCTCTCTCACCTCATATTATTTCTATCCATGCCTCGTATGCGCACTGAAACGTACAGCTATTTGTCGCGCAGCAGAGTGATTCACCATAATTTATTTAGCACACATCTCACGAAATCTATGCCGCGCCCCTCACCTCTTTGGATATTTATTTAATTTCTTTGCGGTCTTATTTTCTCCTTCCTTTTATGCCCACTGGATGAATGAGACCCGCACTTCATCCTTTGTGTCCTTATTCTTGAGGCAGCTTGCTTGTCTTCAAGACAACTCGGGCACGTATATAAATCTGTAAAATTTGGACTAAAAAGGCAAGGTGGTACTATTTAATCGGGTGGCGAACCCATCGATCAATTATTTTGCTGTTGCGACTTGCGAAGCAGACCCAGTCGGCCCACATTTTTTTAGGTAGGCTCGGCCATCGATTAGTACGGTGGACCAGGTAAAAAGGTCACCATATCAAGTTCCTTCACGTAGCAATTCAAAATAGTAAGTTTCTACACGTACACATTTTTTTACGGATCCTACACGTAGTCATTGCTTTGCCTCACATACGTACTGAGAAAGTGAATCTGGCCTACATAAATTCGTCAAAAGTAATGTATAAATAGAAAACAACCTGTGACAGTTCAGAAGAGCTAACTGCATGTGTTAGTTGTGAAGGTTTGATTATTCGTGCCGGGTTGCTTCGATTCCTGCTCGAGCACCATATTTTTTTTGGCTCGCTCCAGGCTGGAGCGCGAGCCAGCAGCAGCTCAGCCAGCCGACGCGGACCAGACTCGGCCCAGCACGCAGCGGACGTATAAAAATAGAGATATGGGCGGCCCGCCGGCTTCGAGGGAGGAAGAAGCGTTCGTAAATTCAATAGTACCACCTCGCCAGATAAAAAAACTCAAAAAACTCATCTAATCGCGGGACGAAACCAAGAATATCACCTTGCTTTATTATATAATATATATAATATATAATATATATATATATAATATTAAAAAAAATGTTTTTTATATTATATATATATATTATATATATATAATATATAAAAATAAAGGGGTAGGTATAGATATGCCCACGAGGCTCAAGCAATATATCCATCAATTCCACCAAACCCTCTCTATCCCTTCTAACATTTACCAGGCAACTAGGCGATGGCGGGGGAATTTTACATCTAGAGGTTGTGCGTTTAGGAATGAGATCTGACCTAAGTGTGGAATATTTTCAAGAAAAAAACCTGATCTAGGTAGGGAGGGTTCATGTGGATGATCCGTACATTTAATCTCGTGAAGTTCAATGCAGGTTGGTTCGTAGCCATGAAGATCGTCGATGCAGTGTAGTCAATCATCCCGATGAGAGGGTTGTCGCCGTACGTCTTGGGGTCAAGGTGGTCTTCTACTTGTCGCGTCCTGACAGCGCCTCATGATAACGTGTTGAGACTACCATGGAACACAACATGAAAGTATAGGCAGAAAGCAAGAGACATGCACAATTGTGAGCAGTTACCTTGTATATTTTTTTCCGAGGGAAAGTACCATTGTAGATATAGACGTGCACAATTGTGAGCAGTAAGTACTCTTGTATATATAGACGGCCTGTGTGCCAAAGAGTTTATTGTGCAGTGCAAACTGCAAAGTATGGTGTTTTGGATCTCGGCCTCCATAAAGGCCGAATTTTTGAAAAATTCAAAATTTAAAAATTTCGGTTTCAAAAAAATCTGAAAAAAAAATTACAAGTAAAGAAGGATGTGAGGTGTATGTGTGTAAAATTTCAGTACGAAATACGTTGAAATGCGACCTGTATAAAAAAGACAAATTCATGGTCTGTGAGGATGAATAGTATAATGGGTTAAAAAGCCCAGATTTGTCTTTTTTGCACAGCCCTCATTTCAACGTATTTCGTCCTGAAAATTTACACAATTGTGCATTATGCCTTCATCTATCTCTATATTTTTTTCAGAATTTTTTGGAATGTAAAAAATATAAATTATCATGAATTTTGAATTTTGCATTTGGAGGCCTTCTTAGAGCTCGGCCTCCAAAAGCAATTTCTCGTGTGCAGTGTACCCTTTGTATATATAGACGGCCTGCCAAAGTGAGAGTTCATTAGCCTTTGGCTCGCCAAAAGGAAAAGACCCCTGATGGGGTCGATTTTCTAACACACCCTTGTGATGGAACCAATCCGTTCAAGTTAGATTCAGCATTAATGGTCGCATTTTTCTAGATTTATTTCAGGCCTTCTGGTGATGTATGTTCAATGAAAGAAGATGTTCCCATCAACTACGGCGTTTGTGGCGACTTCGTCAATCTCAAAATGCATGCCGACTCAGTAACTCAAAGGTACTCAAGAGGTGAGGTGTGCGTGTGTGCGTTCACAGGGTTGAGTCTACCGTGTTAAAAAAAAAGTAACATAAAACCCAATGCCTGAAACAGATTTGAAGCTCTTTTTCTGTTTCCCCCCGAAATGCTGCAGACACAAGGCCACAGAACAAGCAAAAGGTAGCATTGCAAATTTACATAATTATGAACATACCCCACGCAAAGAAGAAGAAAAGAATGTACATACGACTGCCTGCTTGGGAATATTGCTTTTGAAGGCCTCGAAGATTGCTGGGGCGCTTCGTTCTCTATATTTTCATGGCTGGAGGATCCAAGACTACTTGTTCTGGAAATGGCTGCTGCCCGTTCAATGGTTTGACAAAAATGAAGCATCTGACATGAGATTCAAATACTTGATGTATTTGGCAAATGATCAAGCCGACCGTTCAGTATTTGGCAGGCTCGGGAGCTTCGGTACTGCAGTCGCTGGTGCAGTGCCTCTGACATTTGCTCAAAAAATTCAGGATCCCATCGCTGAATTAGAAGAGGGTCCTCAGCATAGCATATGTATATTGATGTAACTGCACTTTCGACAACCACGACAGTTAGCCCAACCTGCAAAATAAAGCGGCTCTCAGTTCTGAATAAACTCTGCAGGAAATATTTAACTCAAAATATCAATAAAAGATACTATTCATAAAATTCTGCCATGCAGCTCCTAGCAATATCTATGATTTCTACTGCAACAAAAATACATGATCTGGGAGGTCCCCTTTTCTATAACACTTCGATCAAAACCGGATACTCATGTAAGCACTTACCAGTATCATGCCAATCAGCATAGAGGTCGAGCCAACCATAATTGCTTTATCACACTGTGTGAAATATGTCCATACACCAGTACAAGTTCCTGTAATTAACCCACCTAATAATGTGCTCATCAAAAGAACAGCACCAGAACAATCATAAGCAATAAGTGCTTCAATGCCAGTCGACTGGAACAGCTCCCAAGCATCCCTGGCTGAACGATTGAAACTATGCCCGTTGACAGCTATCTGAAAGTGAAAAACAGTGTGATACAAGTGTATAATGCAGTAGTAAGCCCGAAACAATTTTTTAGATAATGACCAGCAACTTGATATCAATGATCAATACGATGAGAGTACAAATCATTTCTTCATACAAAGTTTTACCAATTCAAAAAGAACAAAATCAGCAATTTGCTTCACAGGTCGCATGCTTTGGGTATCAAGAATCCAGGTACGCACAAGGCATTTTACTTGATATAGTAAAAAAAAAAAAACTTACAGTTTGAGGAAACATGAAAAAACACAGTGCACAAATATGCATGACAAAACTGCAAAACACAGAGAACAGAGACTCTTTTATTTTGATATCTTATGCATCCTGAAAAGTTCTGAGTAGATAAACTCATATTTGCCACTGACCTGCACATATGCATATTTGTTGAAGAAACGAACAAGCGTCTCCACAATATGAAAGAAAAAATCAACACAGCACAGAAGACACTCGTTGCTGCCAATTTTAGAACGAACTCCTCTAATCTGATATCAAAAATAAAGAATGGAAAAGGAGTAAACAAATGACAGGCAATTAGTTGATAGTTAAAAATTTCACATCAGCTAACTCTAGCCAGTAAGTCACAGACCTCCCAACGTAAAGTCCTAATGGCAGCCGTAAAGAGTGATCCATAGCAAATACTTCCAAAAGAAGTTGTAACAGCATACTGAAGTGACTTTAGAAGTGGTTTGGGGGGCATCGACGCAGCAGCTTGTCCACCATGAATGAGAACAAGGAACACCATTCCTGATACTATGACATGGACTGTATTACTAAGGACAGCTCCAGTCCAAAACAAACTGACTGATAAAGCCTGCAAATTGCAGGATAATTATTAGAAAATATCTAAAAGCAAACAAAACATTGAAATCCAACATAGAATAATGGCAACAACTTGCCCTCACCAGAACAAGCCACCATTGCCCACAATTCGGTATGGGCATAGCAACAATGCCAGAAACTCCAAAGGACCATAATGACATCCAACAAAGCATTACCAGTACAAATGCATATGCTACTCTCATCACATCTGGAAGTTCCCAGACCATCTTTATTGCCTTTTGCAGTACTAGCATTGTAAATGGAAATCTAGCAAAAAATAAACAGTTAGTTTTGAACAAATATATTACTAACGACTTCGTGAGAATAAAATCGTTCTTTTTTTACAACATAATTAAAACAGCAATAAGGAAATTAACAACACTGCGATCAAGCAGAAGTTGGCTAATGGGCAGAATATCTTCTAGTACAGCAAGAACTCTGAGACTAAATTGAGAATTTGAGATGTCGGGGGTTCCAACCTTGGATGCAGAGGCCGGGGGTTCCAACCTCCTATTTGAAAAAAAAAAAAAAGGAAAAAAAAACTGTCTAGCTGAGTTCCATGTTGTTATCAAATACATGCGGCAAAGATTATCTCCCAGCAGAACCTTCGGAACAGCAGTCATCCAAAAAAGAAAGGCATGATGTTTCCTTCGTAAAAAAAAGATCAACTGACAAAGCAAACTAGCCAATACATGATTATAGCAAAAAAGATATATCCTGATCCAAGGATGGCATGAATGATTTAACTGGAAATGTACACTAGAATTCTCCACTTTTGAATCCAAACAAGATTTACAGCTTTCTTCCAGAGACCGTCATGAATTGCAAATAAGCTGTTATACCACTTTCATGTTAAATAGAAACTTAAGATGCTTTAGAACAAAACTGAACATCTAGTTTGTTAGAAAATGGCTTAACTGGGTCAATAACAGAGGAACCACTTGCTTCCAAGTTTCTGCTAATATGATTAATATAGGGTAGAGTGCAAGATAATACACCCAAAATCAATGGGGAGAAGTTACCGATTACTAGTAGAAATCAGCATCAAGTTTGATACTGGTTTGAGGTGCATAGCCAGTTAGACACCCAGTGCCAACTTTGTGGCTTCATCCCATTGTGATATTGTTTACACGCTAAGGTAAAACTCAATAGCATGTTGTGTCATGCCCAAATATTTTGGCTTCACAATCCACACAATTTATATGCAAGTTTTAAGGCTACGATGGTAAAGTGGCCTACATAGTTACGATACAAGTATTCACTATTCACTATTCAGGCCTATTAGTAAAGGAGTAAAGTCCTACACCACATGCATCTTCACCTAAAGAATGCATGTACCAACTTGTTCCACTGAGCAAAGCTGCATTCGGAAAGTATACCGACATGCTAACTCAACCCCGCATGTCCAAGAATGACAATATAGCAATAGTTTTTTTTTTTTTGCGAGGTAATATAGCAATAGTTAAACAAGCTAAAATGCAATTCAACTGACTTGTCCAGTGCAACTGATTAAACTTGTACCCAAATATAGGGGCAGTGCAGCTATTCCACCATACTACACTTGCTAATTTTACTGGCTTTACTTCCATACAACTAGAATTAAATTAATATTGAAACAAGATTGACGTTAAATCGTTCAAACATATAGCTATCAATGAAGCCTGCTTATTCGCAAGCTAACAATTTAGGCATGCACCCAAATGATGACAAGATTCCCGGAACCATAGTTTTTTCTTCAGCTATATTATTTGGCAGGTACTATAAACAAAAGCAGCGAAATGCTTAAACTGTGAATTTCCCATTCAAATCACGTTGACTCCAAAGCATATCACAAAAGAAAGCACTGGACTGCTTGCACACACTAGAGTGGAGGCATACAACCATATGCGCACAAGGGCGTTCACACTGGAGTGGAGGCTACAACCCTATGCTTAACGGGGCACAACTGTTTGAAAGGGGGCATGAGAACAGACATGAATCAATCCCCTAACATAATTCAACTGTTTGAAAGGGGGCATGAGAACAGACATGAATCAATCCCCTGACATAATTCTCATGAACGGTTTCTTCAATTGTGCAGAATTTACTCCTCTTGTTCAACGTCGGTGTCACGTGCAGTCCAAATTCACTATATGAAATTGCCAAAGTCCACAAACAAATTTCCGAAATGCAGTTGAGGTTGACTGTACCTATCAATCACTGACATGACGTAGAGGAAGTGGAGCGCAGCGCCTACAGCGAGCGCCACGCCCCAGAAGGAGTGGTTTCCCCAGAAGCAGAGCACGCTGATGACCGCAAGGTACGCCGTGAGGCTGTGCACGGCGGCCCGCATGAGCACCTTCCCCCCGTCCTTCTTCCCGGCCGCCGCCGCCAGCCAGGACCACGCGAGCAGCGTCCCCACCGCCCCCGCAGCGCCGTAGTACTTCCAGTACGTCTCCGTCAGCTCGGGAGGCAGCGCCTTCTCCTTGGACACGCCGACATCCGACCCCGGCGGCGCGACTGCGGCGGATGGCGGGGCGGCGGTGTGGTTGGCGTAGCGGTCGATGTTGAAGCGGTCGGCTACGCGGAAACGGTTGAGGCCGGCGAGCGCGAGCGCCCCGCCGAAGACGAGCAGGTGGAGGAGGAAGACCACCAGCCAGAAGACGTCGCGGCAGCGTCGCCTGGGCCCCGCCGCTCCCGACCGGGCCCCCGCCGGCGCCGGCGGCGGGGGGCTAGGGTTTCCGCTCTGGTCCGACGAGGACGGGGAGGAAGACGACATCGCGGCGATCGACGATCCGCGCAGGGATTGCGACGGGACTAGCGTAGGGGGGATTGGAGTCGAAGAGGGTGATTAGTGGTACTGTATCAACGATTAGCGTTGAGGAGGGGAGTAGGTAACTGCTCTGACAGCAGTAGCGCGGTAACCGTTTTGGGTCATCCAGGAGGCGCGGCGACGACTTGCGTGCCTCAACTGCGAAATGATGGAGAGGCGCGGCGACCACTTGCGCGACTCAAGTGCGAAATGATGGAGACGTCGCCGCGGAAGGAAGGAAGTGGAGTGTGGGCAGCGGCTTGGTTCGTCCGGAGAGGCGGGGGGCTTCTGTTGCGTCGGCACGTATCCGAACGGAAGCCTGGCAGATTTTGGGGTTTCCGTGTTCGGGGCGGAGCGCCACCGGCGTTCGGTTCGAAAGGGACAGTGTTTCAGTTACTTTTTTTTTAAGTGGAATTTCAGTTCCTAAATGCTGTCCGGTGCGCGCGCTATCAGACGCGCTGGAGCGGCCGCACAAGAGCCGTTGATCTCGCGCGACCGGACGACACGTGGCGTGGTGGACCGACCAGGTGGGGAACAGACACATGACGGTGGGTTTTGTCGATTCCCCTTCGATATTTGGGAGACGTGCCCGCTTCCTTCATCCTCCTGTTCCCCCGTTCCCCATTCCACTTCACACTCCGCCGGCGACGAGTTAATTCACGGAGAAAGGCGACGGCCCGGCGAAGGATTTCCGCAGCAGTTCGACGGGGTGAGGGCGGCGCGCGCGTGCCGTAGAAGGAGGAGAAGGTAGCGGCGACGGGGAAGGGGGGTGGAGTGGTGGTTCTGCGCGAGGCGGCGACCACCCGGAGACGCGAGATCCTGCTGCTTCGACGACCCGAGGTCAGTCTATCACACGTTTCCCCCTCGCTCACACATCTAGTGGTTGATGGGGTTTCATCGCCGACGCCCTCGTCGTCATCAACGACCGCATGAGCGAACCATGGCGCGGGGGGTAGATCAAACGAAGAGGCTCCCGGGGAGGAGGGAGGGAGGGAAGGGATTTTGTGCTCCAGATTGGGCTGCGGCACCCTCTATCCCATCTGTTTTTCTCCTGTTTATATGCATACACTACTGTTCACCCAGAAACGCGGGCATAGGGGGCAATAGTGTGTTTTTGTAGGGGAATTTAGACATAGGTAGCATGCAATAAACACTGTGTTTTTGTAGGAAATCAGAATAAATAGGCAACACTGTTTGTTTTTGTAGGCAATCAGATAGAAGATAGGTAGCCAAATAATCAGTATGAAATGTAGGCAAGCAGATAGAGATATGTAGGCAACAATTCAGTTAGAGAACAGGCAATACTGTGTGTTTATTTTTTAATTTTTTTCGAGTTTATTTTGATGATGACCAACCAGGCTTTCAACTTGGTGTCTGCCCAGGTGTTTATGATTTGGATGTAGGAACAACTATTTAAGTTAGGACTAAGTTATCGATTGAATTTTGCAAGGATGGATGGGATGGTGCTGACGGTAAACTGAAAATTTAATCATGATTAATTCAATCAACTTTTCGATCAACGAGGCAAATCTGTTGCCTCTGTTTCGGGGAAAAAATGCAGCGTTTGTTGGGGGTGGAATTTTATGCTTTTTCCTAACGTGTGTGAAACTATGCTTGTGTTTTAGGTGACCGCTTCGGTGCTTCCCTCGTACCCACGGCACCCAGCCACCGCTAGGGTCATCCTGCCTCTCGCCTGCACCGGCACCGGTCTGCCTCGTCCCTTGTGGCCTTAGGGCCATAGAGATGTGGTGGATCCCGGTCCTTGCCGGCGGAGGGCTTCGTTTGTTTGGATGTAGCTGTGACCAATTTTTTGATGAATGGATAAAACTGTGGGTGAACTAGACTTTTTTTGTCATCACCATTTTCATTGCTGCTTGCTTTTTCTGCATTGTATCATCCCAGATGCTTCATCTTATTTTGCTACCTCTCATCATCACCACCATCATATACATGAACTGACAATCATGAAAATTTAGTGAATTCACGATGCTTTTTTGTGAGTAGTTAGCATGTTTTATAGACAATGCATATACATGAGTATTAGTCATGTTCATCTTTTTTTAGTGATCTATATATCTGAAAATACATGTAGAATAAAGGGAGGGGCAATTCTGTGTGTTTTTTTATCTGCGGTCGTAGGTGCAATCCCAAAACTGAAGCGGATCATATATCATCCCAACATAATTGATGGTTTAGTTTTGTTTACAGCAGGCAAGATGTTTTTGGTTTAAACATTTTTTATGTACATCGAATTATGTAAGAAGGCGCGGGGGGGGGGGGGGGTGATCAGTGATTTACTGGAGTAGGCAAGTTTTTTTGGCATCTCACATTTTTTCTATAGTCTTTGTGTAGGCAAGGTTTGCCTCTAGTAGTCGCCAAGGTTTACCTCGCTGACCTAGATCGCCTCACCCGGCCGACCAAGTCGCCCAAAACCACCGGAGACCCACCAAATCGCCTAACACGAAGGGACACACTCGCCCACCTCGGTGACCTACGTCGCCTCACCCGGCCGACCAAGTTGCCCAAAACCACCGGAGACCCACCAAATCGCCTAACACGAAAGGACACACTCGCCCACCTCGGTGACCTACGTCGCCTCACCCGGCCGACCAAGTCGCCAAAACCACCGGAGACCCACCAAATCGCCTTACACAAAGGGACACACTCGCCCACCTCGGTGACCTACGTCGCCTCACCCAGCCGACCAAGTCGCCCAAAACCACTGAAGACCCACCAAATCTCCTAACATGAAGGGACACACTCGCCCACCTCGGTACCTACGTCGCCTCACCCGGCCGACCAAGTCGCCCAAAACCACCGGAGACCCACCAAATCGCCTAACACGAAGGGACACACTCGCCCACCTCGGTGACCTACGTCGCCTCACCCAGCCAACCAAGTCACCCAAAACCACCGGAGACCCATCAAATCGCCTAACACGAAGGGACACACTCGCCCACCTCGGTGACCTACGTCGCCTCACCTCGCCGACCAAGTCGCCCAAAACCACCAGAGACCCATCAAATCGCCTAACACGAAGGGTGATACGTCCAATTTGCATCATGATTTCCTACTATTATTTATAATGTATTTGATCATTATTTCACTTTATGATGCAATTCTTATGCCATTTCTCTCTTAATTTGCAATATTTCTATGAAGAGGGAGAATACCGGCAGCTGGAATTCTGGACCTGAAATAGCTACAGAAGAGATACCTATCCTACAGAGCTCCAATTGACTTGAAACTTCACGGAGATTTTTTATTGAATATATAAAAAATACTGGAGGGGACCCACCAGTTGCCCACAAGGCAACAGGGCGCGCCCTAATGCCTTGTGGGGCCCCTGGCTAGCCTCTGGCCCCCTACTTCTGCTATATAAGCTCATTTGCCCTAAAAAAATAGAGAGAAGAATTTCGGGACGAAGGGCCGCCGTCTCGAGGCGGAACCTGGGCAGGAGCAATTTTGCTCTCCGGCGGAGCGATTCCGCCGGGGATACCACCCTCCGGGAGGGGGAAATCGAAGCTATCGACATCACCAACGATCCTCTCATCATGTGAAAGGATCGATATGGTTGACTAGAGGGGGGGTGAATAGGCAACTACCAATTTTTAGCTTTTCTTAACAAATTAGGAATAGCAACAAATAGGTTGTCTAGATATGCAACTAGGTGAGCAACCTATATGATGCTAGCAACAATAACAACAACAAGCAAGCAAACAATACAACACAACAATATCTTGCACAAAGTAAAGGAAAGAAGTAACCACAAGTGGAGTCGGTGAAGACGAGGATGTGTTGCTGAAGTTCCTTCCCTTTGAGAGGAAGTACGTCTCCGTTGGAGCGGTGTGGAGGCACAATGCTCCCCAAGAAGCCATTAGGGCCACCGTATTCTCCTCACGCCCTCGCACAATGCAAGATGCCGTGATTCCACTAGTGGTGCCCTTGAAGGCGGCGACCGGACCTTTACAAACAAGGTTGGGGCTCTCTCCACAACCAAATTGGAGGCTCCCAACACCACCACGGAGCTTCACCACAATGGAATGTGGCTCCGAGGTGACCTCTTCCGTCTAGGGTACTCAAACACCCAAGAGTAACAAGATCCGCAAGGGATTAGTGGGGGGAATCAAATTTCTCTAGGTGGAAGTGTAGATCGGGGCCTTCTCACCCAAACCCTAGAAGATCAACCAAAGTTATCGGCTAGGGAGGGAGATCGGGCGAAAAATGGAGCTTGAAGTAACAATGGAGCTTTGGGGGAAAAGAGGTGAGTCTTCTTGGGGAAGAAGACCCCCTTTATATAGTGGGGACAATTCCAACTGTTATGCACCTCACAGCCCGCACTTAAGCGGTACTACCGCTCAACGAGCGGTACTACCGCCCGCACGGTAGTTTCACGTACACAGCACAGTAGGTACTGACCTTGAGCCGGTAGTGCCGCCGGAGCGGTACTACCGCCCGTCCCAGCGGTACTACCGCTGGGGCTGTGGTGTAGCGAAACAAGACAGGGGAAGTACAGAGGCAGCGGCACTACCGCGCATGTACTGCCGCCATTGTTCAGGAAATCGGTAACTGGTAGCTGCTCGGTTGGCTTGGGAGTAGTGATTAATAGGTGAATCAGCCTATTAACTGGATTAATCGGTCGACCATTAATCGGTAGATTAAATAGGAATTGCCAACATATATCTAGTTTTTTTATGTATTATATCGTACTATTATGCTCTCAGCTATGTAATATGCCAAAATATGCTACTGTTTGGTCGAACCCTAGCTATTGAGGAGCGAGAGTGGGATGGGAGGGGTTACAGGGAAAAAAATTGGGCTTTGTTTGCCCAAAAGTTAATGGGTCAGCAGCGATTAATCGGCCTAACAACCGATTAATCGGTCTAACGGGCCAATTAATCGGCCTGACAAGTTAACACGATGAATAGGTGCTATTCGATTCGGTCACCCTATGAGTAGCGATTAACTGGCCCGTTAACTGATTAATCGGATGAATTCTTGAATAGTGACTGCCGCCCTACTGCCGTGAAGTGGAAAAAGAGTCCAGAAGCTTTGGAGTAACCGGAAGTGGAACGGAAGTGGCTGAGCGGTCGTGCCGCTCGCCAGCGAGTGGTACTTCCGCGCCACTGCCGCTTAGAGCTCTGTGCTACAGCGAGCCAGCGGTAGTGGAGCGGTGGTTGGGACGGAAGTGCCGGAGCGGTACTACCGCCCTACTACCGTGCCACTTCCGCTGAGCGCGAAATAGCAACAGAACGCCAAAGCTAAGCGGTAGTACGTGCGGTACTGGACCAGCGGCACTACAGCTTGCCAGCGGTACTACCGCTCAGGGGAGCGATACTACCACTTGGCAACTTACTGAACTGAATCACAGAAGAACAGTTGGAACTCCAATGATGCGAGAAAGGAAAGAGGGTGCAAAGGAAACGTGTACATGATGATTCCACCCAAAACCTTTCTGAAGCGGACCCCCTCTTAATAGTATGGTTTTCCTACGACTCAAGTCCACCGAAAAAGAAACGCGGGGAAAATAACCGTCTTGCTTTAACACTCCGAGGGGCTTCAATCGTCTTGTGCCATATGATAGTTTATCTGAAATGCTCAATGCACACGATTAGTCCACAAATGCATTGTCATCAATCACCAAAACCACTAAGGGAGAAATATGTCCTAAAAATCTCCCCCTTTTTGGTGGATTGATGACAACACGGGATTTGCACAAGAGATAAAACTAGATAGTAGGCAAACCCAACATTTCCAAAATATAGACGGGCTCCCCCTAGATGTGTGCACTATTTAGGTATGCTTTTGGAATGCAAAGCGCACACACTAGGATCAACACTCCCCCTATATTTTAGAGACAAGGCAACACTTGCAACAACATGATATACAAGAGAGACATGAATGCAAGTCATGGCATGTGAGCATAAAGATAAGGGCACAAGGATAATAACTCACAAGCAAGCATAAGACTTAGACATAAAGATAATGATAGGGTAGCATATGTCTCACACCATATGATAGGATAGGTACTAAGGTTCTCACAACCACAAACCAAACCAAAGCAACGATAAAAGAGTTCACGAGAGACGAAAAGTAACAGCAAACAAGACACACTCGTGACTCGGCAAATCCCTAAGCTCTCTCCCCCTTTGGCATCGAGACACCAAAAGGGCAAAGAGCACTAAACGGTCCTAGGTGGTAGCAAAGAACCAGGACACCCTCAAAACTCCTCGTGGTCAGCAGAACTGTCCTCTGCAGCAGTCTGTGGGACCTCCTCCTCAGTATCTGACCACCTGCAGTGCATGGAGATCCACTCCTCCTCATCAGTGATCTTGTCCTCTGAGACACTAGTAATCTCCATGCCCAGATGCCTCATCATGGCCTTGTCGCGACTACGGGCCTTCTTTTCCGCCACATGCGCCTTGTACTGTCCCTGAGCCTGAATGCAGAACAGCTTCTTCATCTTCTCCTTGAGCTTCTTAGCCCAAGATGGCTCCTCAGAAGGTGGCACATAGTCATCTTCATCATCTCCCTCAGACGTAGCCACAGTCTCAGTCTGAGCCTCAGGTGCCGGAGCACCAGGTGTGCCCCATAGATCCTTCTGCCTCAGCTTGATAACCTCGTGAAACACCATATTATCAGCCACAAACATCTCATCCGGAAAGGTGGAAGCCCAGGTCTCCTCAATGAGCTTCATCAGAAAGGGGCCGTAGATAGGACACTTGCGCTCAAGCACGGCGGAGTACAGCTCAGACCACATAACATGCGAGACATCCAATACCTGCTGAGTGTTCTTCTCCTCCTGTCAGAAGAGCAATAAATCCACGAGATAGGAATGGACCATGTCAAGATTCCCAATGCGAGGAAACAAGGAGTTCCTGAAGATGCGATGCATGATATCCAAGTAGGGAATCAGCTCATAGGACTTCTTGCCGGAGGAGGAGATCTTCTCAGTAGAGTACTTGAAGAGAACAGACTTGTGAGTGGCTCCATCCTCCCTGTGAGGGCGGAAACCAATGGGGTTCGCCTTCCCTTCATCATTGTAGCTCAGGCTTTCCATAAAATCCTTCCAAGTTGCCTTCAGAACCCTTCCATTGGTCATCCAAGTGAGGGACCTGGCTTCATCAGAGCCAAAGTGGACTGTGGCATAGAATTGGGCCACAATCTCTGCATCAAAGTCTTTGTTGAACGATATGATCCTGAGTAAATCCAACTGAGCACACATAGCATAGGCCTCACCAAAGTACTGAGGATACTTTTGCAAGTGACCGAGATCAACAGACCTGACATCCACATATAGATTCTTCTTGGCCTTGAGAACATCATAATAGATGGACCTCTGCTGCTTGTTCCAAAAGGGGCGATTGACGAGGGCCGGATCTTGAGGATGGCGGTACGGATTGCGATGACGAGCCACATAAAACTCCTTGGACGAAAGCTCATTCATGGCCTTCTCCTTCTCTTTCTCCTTTTGTTTGCTTGCAACCTTCTTCACATGTTGCTTGGGCTGAGCACTCGAACTGCCACTTGCATCATCTGACGTGCGAAACCGCTTGGACCCGCCTGGCCTCCCAGGATTCTTGTGACAAGCTTGGTGAGCGGAGCTACCACCACCTAGAACCCACAACAGAGAACGAGGGAAAAGCAGGTGTAAATGATTGCATAAGCCAAAAGAATGAATCAAAAGAATTGAAGATTGGTAACAGGGAAGTGGAAGTTAGCAGCTCAGGGCGGTAATACCGCGGTCCACAGCGGTAGTACCGCCTACAAGCGGTAGTACCGCTCCAGGGGGAGCGGTAGTACCGCCCGAGGCGGAAGTCAACGAACTGACCACAACCGCGGCGATATCCGGTACTGCCGGAGGTGCCAAATTCAAATCCCCTCCAACCAAACTTCAATCCACCTATTCTAGCAGCCTTCTATGCCCTACTCATGCCTCGATTTGACCAAAAATCGAAGAATGCAACACATATTGCCCCAAAACCTAGATCCAAAAACTAGAATCATAGGAGAGGAAAATGGGGGCAATACCGGCATCCATGGCAAGAGGAGAAGGTGGGGATTGATCCCATCGGACAGAATCGTGGAAGGCGGCACGGAATCGGTGGCCCAGAGGTGGCCATCGGAGCAAGGGCGTCGCCTGGGAGAGAGGAGAGCGTGAGGGAGAGAGAGATGAATGGGTATGGGGGAGTTGAAACTCCCCCTGCCCGACTCATAACCCCCTCACAAAAACCGCAGAGCGGTAGTACCGCCCCGGTACTACTGCACGGCAGGAGGCCGGCTAGTACCGCTCCAGCGGTAGTACCGTGGGCCGGAGCGGTAGTACCGCTTATAAGCGGTAGTACCGTCCGAGCACCAGCGGTAGTACCGCGCAGACGACTGCTTGCAAGATCCAACAAAGAAGGGTGGCTTATGCAAATCTAAGGGGCTGTAGATGAGATGGCTTGGGTTGGAGACAAGAAAACCAGCAAAGGGAAGAGACACTCCAAGTTCAAAAAGACCAAACAAAAGAAGAGCAAACTTGGAGTGACTCAAACGCACAAACAAAGCCCTAAAAGACTAGAAGAAGGCAAATCAAACCAACTCGAACAAACACCTCTCAAGGAGAGGGCGGTGGCCGAAGCCACCTATGTTTGAGTCAAATGGTATGGCACCGCGAAGATTTTAACCTTGGGCCCATGACCAAAACTCATCTTTGAAGCACAAGTACCATAAAAAATGGCTAATGTGAAAGACTTGATCGATTTATGCATAATGGGGGGGGGGGGAGGGAGAGCTTATTGAGAGAACAACACTCCCCCTATGTCCATGTCTACATATAGAACAAGATAGTCATGATGAATGCGGTGGGTGTGACGAGATTCAAGCCACATTGCTCGAATCAATGATATTTAGCTCATGCCTTAACTCGCGAAATCTTGCTTCATCCAAAGGCTTCGTGAAAATATCCGCTAGTTGCTCTTGAGTGTTGATGTAGATAAGATCAATCTCTCCACGTTTGATGTGCTCCCGGATGAAATGATGACGGATCTCAATATGCTTTGTCTTGCTATGTTGCACCGGATTGTAGGAGATCTTGATCGCACCTTCATTGTCACATAGAAGAGGCACTTTGTCACAAATGACACCGTAATCCTCTAAAGTTTGCCTCATCCATAGCAATTGTGCACAACAACTTGCGGCGGCTACATACTCGGCCTCGGTGGTGGAGAGAGACACACAATTTTGCTTCTTTGAACACCAACTCACCAAAGAGCGACCAAGGAATTGGCACCCTCCGGAAGTTGACTTCCTATCCATAGGGTCTCCCGCCCAATCCTAATCCGTATAACCCATGAGATCAAAACTTGCACCTTTGGGGTACCATAAGCCAAAGTTTGGGGTATGAGCCAAATATCGAAAGATTCGCTTGACCGTCACAAAGTGGCTTTCCTTAGGTGCGGCTTGAAACTGTGCACACATTCCCACACTCAACATGATATCCAGTCTAGATGCACAAAGGTAAAGCAAGGATCCAATCATGGAGCGATATACCTTTTGATCCACCGCTTTACCATTGGGATCAATGTCAAGTTGGCACTTGGTGGGCATTGGAGTCTTGGCCGGCTTGACATCATCCAACTTGAATCTCTTAAGCATGTCTTGGGTATATTTGGCTTGGTTGATGAAGGTTCCTTCTCTTCTTTGCTTTACTTCGAACCCGAGAAAGAACTTCAACTCTCCCATCATAGACATCTCAAACTTCTCCGTCATTAGTGTGGCAAAATCATCATTGAAAGCTTTGTTAGGAGAACCAAAAATAATATCATCAACATATAGCTGGCATATGAACAAATCCCCTTTAACCCTCTTTGTAAAAAGAGTGGGATCGATTTTCCCAATTTCAAACCCACGATCTTGCAACAACTCGGTAAGGTGCTCATACCACGCACGTGGGGCTTGTTTAAGGCCATAGAGTGCCTTATCGAGTTTGTATACATGATTGGGAAACTTGGGATCCTTGAACCCCGGGGGTTGTTTGACATATACCAACTCACTAAGAGGACCATTAAGAAATGCACTTTTCACATCCATTTGTTGAAACTTAAAATCATGATGAGATGCATATGCAAGCAACATGCGAATAGATTCAAGACAAGCAACGGGAGCAAAGGTTTTACCATAGTCGATACCCTCGACTTGGGAGTAGCCTTGTGCCACCAATCTTGCCTTGTTTCGAACAAAAACACCGTTCACATCTTGCTTGTTCTTAAATATCCATTTGGTTCCAATGACATTATGGTTCTCCTTTGGCCTTGGCACCAATTTCCACACTTTGTTGCGCTCGAAGTTGTTGAGTTCATCATGCATGGCTTCAAGCCAATCTGTATCCTCGAGCGCCTCATGTACCTTTTGGGGTTCAACACAAGAAACAAACGCGTGATGCTCACAAAAGTTTGTTAATTGACTACGAGTGGTTACCCCTCTTTTTAAGCTTCCATAAACATTCTCCATGACATGTTGTTGATGCTTGAGTTTGGAAGCAATCTTGGCGGCACGACGCTCCAAAAGCTCCTCCATAGGCATTTGAGGAGGATCATCTTGAACATCTTGAGCGCCGTCTTGAGCTTGCTCTTGATCTTGTACTCGCTCTTGATCTTGAACTAACTCTTGATCTTGAGCGTGTTCTTGATCCTTAGCTTGCTCGGAGTCTTGAACTTGATCTTGGGCATCACTTGGTGAGACACCATCATCGTGAGATTGATCTTGCCCTTGATCTTGTTCACTCGGTTGAGGGCCTTCGGTTTGCTCTTCGGAAGCATGTGGGTCAATGGTTGGTGATGGCTCCACTTGCGTAGAGCATTGTCCTTCTCCTTCGGCCACAAGGGGTTCCTCAATGGGGAGTATTTGACCAATCCCCATTCTTCTTATGGCTTGGGGAGGAATTTCATCACCTACATCACAAAGACCACTTTGCTCCACTTGGGAGCCATTATTTTCATCAAACTCTACGTTACACGTCTCCTCAATGAGTCCATTGGACTTGTTGAGAACACGGTAAGCATGAGAGTTTGTAGCATAACTAACAAATATGCCCTCTTGAGCTCTAGGTTCAAATTTAGACAAATGAGCACCCTTATTGAGAATGAAACACTTACACCCGAACACCCGGAAGTACTTGAGGTTGGGCTTGTTACCGGTAAGTATCTCATATGGAGTCTTGTTCAAGCCTTTGCGGAGGTAGAGCCGATTGGATGCATGACATGCGGTGTTGATGGCTTCAACCCAAAATTTGTACGGAGATTTGAATTCCGCCATCAGGGTTCTTGCCACATCCATCAACGTCCGGTTCTTCCTCTCTGCTACACCATTTTGTTGAGGGGTATATGGTGCGGAGTATTGGTGCTTGATCCCCTCATCACTAAGGAACTCATCCAAGGTGTAGTTCTTGAACTCGGTGTCATTGTCACTTCTAATCATCAATATCTTTGCTTCATGTTGACGTTGAGCTTCATTTGCAAAGTCGATGATGGTTTGTTGGGTCTCGCTCTTCCTCTTGAAGAAGTATACCCAAGTGTATCTTGAATAGTCATCCACAATCACCAAGCAATACTTTCTTCCCCCAAGACTTATCAAAGGACGGAGGTCCAAAGAGATCCATGTGAAGGAGCTCCAAGGGCCTCTTTGTGTAGATGATAGTCGTGGGTTGGTGAGCCGTCTCATGTAGCTTTCCTTCGATACAAGCACTGCAAGCACGATCTTTGGCAAAGCTCACATTTGTTAGTCCACGAACGTGATCCCCTTTGAGGAGACTTTGCAAAGATCTCATATTGACGTGGGCTAGACGGCGATGCCAAAGCCACCCCACGTCAACTTTAGCCATTAGGCAAGTCACGATCTTAGTGGGTCGCTCCGAGAAGTTAACCACATAGAGACCGTTCTCGACATGCCCAACAAAATCTACTTTAAGAGTCTTGCTCCACAAAAGGGCCACGGTATCAAGATCAAAGAATGTGGCAAATCCCATAAGTGCAAGTTGACGAACGGAAAGTAAATTGTATGCAAGGGTCTCAACAAGCATGACTTTCTCAATTGATAGATCATGAGAAATCACAACCTTGCCAAGACCCAATACCTTAGATGTTGAGGCATCACAAAATTGAACATGGGTGGGCATAGATGGGCTTGGTTGCACATCCACCACCAAATGCTTGCTCCCGGTCATATGATTTGTTGCTCCACTATCGAGCAACCATGATCCTCCACCGGAAGCAAACTCCTACAAGATATCAATGCTTGGTTTTAGGTATCCATTTTTGAATGGGTCCTTTGATGTTAGTAACAAGGGTCTTAGGAACCCAAACAGACCACTCAATGTACTCATAATAAGAACCGACAAATTTGGCATAAACATGCCCATCACTAGCACGACATAAAACATAAGAAGGGTTAAAATCGCTGGCTTTGTTCGACGGAGTGGGATTGCCCTTCTTGACATTTCCACCCTCCACCTTGTCCTTCTTCTTCTTAAGAGCACCCTCTCCCTTCTTGACAAATACCTCGTTGAGAGGGAGAGGTTTCTTGGTCTTGTTGTTCTTCTTCTTCTTTGACTTGGGCACAAACCCAAGTCCCTCCTTTGCCACAACTTCCTTTTGATTGCTCAAAAGTTTGTTGAGGTTCTTCTCGCCTTGTATGCAAGACACAAGGCCTTTCTCGATTTGCTCCTTTAACTTGGCATTCTCCTCCACAAGATGAATATGCTCACAACAAGGGTTAGTAGCATGAGCATTATCAATTAGCACAAAAGGAGGACATGTGGCTATTTCCTTAGTGAGCTTTGCTTGGAGTTGATCATGAGACTCCTTGAGTGTAGCATGTGCACTTTTCAAGGCCTTGTGAGCCTTGTCAAGTAGGTCAAACTCCTCTTTGAGTCTAGCATGGCCAACCCCAAGCTCAACATAATCGGATTTAAGCACATGAGCAAGAACTTGAGCATGATCATGATCTTTCTTTAGTTTAGCAAGGTCAACATTTTGCGACTCCTCAAGAGCCGAACGGAGACCTCACTGTTCCTCAAGAGCGATGGAAAGATCCGCAATCTCATCGGCATAGTCACGACTATGGCCTTCCAAGTTAGTGATGTTCTCCTCGTGAGACTCAATGATATTATTGGCCTCACCTAGTTGTTCCAAGAGAGCAACAAAGTGCTTCTTGGTCTCACCTTTGAGCTTACCCAAGAACTTGTCGAATTCATTCTCATCCACCTTTACCTTCTCTTTTTCATTCACACAATCAATCAAAGAAGGATTAGAGGTGAAGGAAGTTTTGATGTTGGAGGTTACCTTGTTGATGCCTCTTGCCATGAGGCACTTGGGGATGGAGTTCTCATTGGGGGCGTCGAAGAGAGACACCGAGGATGGGGAAGAAGTGGCAATGGCCACGGTGGCCGTTGCAAACACTTCACCACTGATACGTCTCCAACGCATCTATAATTTTTGATTGTTCCATGCTATTATAGTATCAATCTTGGATGTTTTTATATGCAATTATATATCATTTTTTGGGACTAACCTATTAACCTAGTGCCAAGTGCCAGTTGCTGTTTTCTGCTTGTTTTTGGCTGTTCAGAGAAACAGTACCAAATGAAGTCCAAATGCCACGAAACTTTTGGAGATTTTTTTCTGGACAAAAGAACCCCTGGAAGCTTCGGGAGGAGGCCAGAAGCCTCACAGGGGCTCCACAAGGCACTAGGGCGCGTCCCAGGGGGCGCGTCGTGCTGCCTTGTGGGGCCCACGTGACTCCGTTTGACCTAATTCCACTTCTATAAATTCACAAATATTGGGAAACCCCCAGAGAGCCAGAAGAAATAACCTTTCCGCTGCCGCAAGCCTCTGTTCTTCCGCGATCCCATCTGGAGGCGTTTTCCGGTACTCTGCCGAAGGGGGGATCGATCACGGAGGGCTTCTACATCAACCTTGCTGCCCTTTCGATGATGTGTGAGTAGTTTATCACAGACCTACGGGTCCATAGCTAGTAGCTAGATGGCTTCTTCTCTCTCTTTGATCTTCAATACAATGTTCTCCTTGATGTTCTTGGAGTTCTATCCGATGTAATCTCCTTTTGCGGTGTGTTTGTTAGGATCCGATGAATTGTGAGTTTATGATCAGATTATTCATGAGAAATATTTGAGTATTCTCTGAACTCTTTTATGCATGATTGTTATAGCTTTGTATTTCTCTCCGATCTATCGGTTTAGTTTGGCCTACTAGATTGATTTATCTTGCAATGGGAGAGGTGCTTTGTGATGGGTTTAATCTTGCGGTGCTCAATCCCAGTGACAGAAAGGGACATGACACGCATTTGTATTGTTGCCATTAAGGATAAAAAGATGGGGTTTATTCATATTGCTTGAATTTTCTTCACTACATCATGTCATCTTGCTTAAGGTGTTACTCTGTTTCATACTTAATACCCTAGATGCATGCTGGATAGCGGTCGATGGGTGGAGTAATAGTAGTAGATGCAGGCAGGAGTCGGTCTACTTGTCTCGGACGTGATTCCTATACACATGATCATTGCCATGAATCCGTCATAATTATTTGCTATTCTGTCAATTGCCCAACAGTAATTTGTTTACCCACCGTATGTTTCTGCGCTCGAGAGAGAAGCCTCTAGTGAAAACTATGGCCCCCGGGTCTATCTTTATCATATTAGAAACCTAAAAATACCTTGCTGCAATTTATTTACTTTTATTTTTATTAGTATTTTAGTTTAGCTATTTATCTCTATAAGTTTTAATCCTTGCAAGTAACCGCTAAGGGGATTGACAACCCTCTTATTTGCGTTGGGTGCAAGTGTTTGCTCTTGTGTGTGCAGGTGCGTTTCAAAGGAATTTTGCTTGGTTCTCCTACTGGATTGATAACCTTGGTTCTTAACTAAGGGAAATACTTATCTCTACTGTACTGCATCATCCTCTCCTCTTCGGGGAAATACCAACGCAGACTACAAGTAGCAGGAAGAATTTCTGGCGCCGTTGCCGGGGAGACATCATCAAAATTACCAAGTACCTTCGCACAAATTATCATTCACTTGCATTTACTTTATTTACATTTTATTTGCATTTGCCTCTCGTTTTCATCTCCCCCACTTCTAATTTTTTTTTACAAAAACACAATAATATTTTTGTTTGCTTGCTTGCTTTTATTGCCTTCATGACAACACACAAAAACAGAAGGTGAAAGCAAAAATCTATTGATATGGATCCTCATCCACTTGCTAATCTTTTCAAAAGATCCAATTATGATGAACCAATTGCTAGTGAGTTGAGTTCACTTGATTATCTCTATGAAGTTTTGCTTGAAAATTATGAATCTGAAAATTGTGATGAAGTGTTAGAAGAAGAAACTTATAAAGTGATTCATGATAGCTCCTTGATTGAAAAGCATGATTGCAATGATGTTATTATAAATTCTATTAATTTCAATTGTGCTAATGATATGCAAAACTACAAGCTTGGGGATGACAATTTTGTTATGTCCACTACTTATTGCAATGATCACGATTGGGGTGATAATACTTCTTATGATCTTGAAAATTTATTTAAGCCCCATGATGAATATGTTATTGATAATAATGTTTGTAATAATATTAAAAGTGGGTTTGGAAGAGTGTCAACTTTAGGTAAAAATAATCCCACATATTCGGAGAGTGTTCAATCTTATGAAATTTTTGATAAATGTGGGTTTGGAGAGGTCATGACTTTAGTTGACGTTAATCCCACTATCTTGGAAGATTATAAAACTTTTATGCATGTGGATCATGAAGAGAATATTTTATATGATAGCTATATTGTTGAATTTGACTATGATCCTACATGTAATTATTATGAGATAGGAAAATATGGTTGTAGAAATTTTCATGTTACCCAATTACCTCTCTTGAAGTTCAAATTGTTAATGCTTCGTTCTTCTTCCTTGCATATGCTAATTACTTTTTATCTTGACAATTTGTTTGCCTATAAAATGCCTATACATAGGAAGTATGTTAGACTTAAATGTGTCTTTCACATGTTTCATGATGCTCTCTTCGTGTTTAAATTACTATCTTTCATGTGAGCATCATTGAAATCTCAAGCCTATCTTAATGGCTATAAAGAAAGAGCTTGTCGGGAGACAACCCAATAAATTTTTATTCTGTTTTTGTGAGTTTGCATGATTATAGCCTCTATTATGATTGTGTTTTTATGTTTTAATTAGTGTTTGTGCCAAGTAATTCCTTTGGGATGATGTTGATGGTAGTATAATTGATGCTGTTTGGAAAACAGAAAGTTTTGCGTCCAGTGCTAGAATTTTGGTTCTGTACTGGAGCATCAAAAAAATCTGAAATTTTTACAAAGTATTTGTATATGAATTTTTTACGTTGTCCTAATTTTTCAGAATTTTTTGAGTTACAGAAGTATGGATTTTAAATGGATCTTTACAGACTGTTCTGTTTTAGACAGATTCTGTTTTTGTTGCATAGTTTGCTTATTTTGATGAATCTATGGATCGTATCGGGGGGTATGAGTCATGGAGAAGTTGGAGTACAGTAGCATTATGCGAATATTAAATATGAATCAATTTACTATAGTACCTAAAGTTTAAGATTTGTTTGTTATACTAACGGATCTCACGAGGTTTCTGTTGAGTTTTGTGTGCTGAAGTTTTCAAGTTTTGGGTGAGACTACGATGGATAAAGGAATAAGGAGCGGCAAGAGCCTAAGCTTGGGGATGCCCAAGGCACCCCAAGGTAATATTCAAGGAAGACTCAAGCGTCTAAGCTTGGGGATGCCCCGGAAGGCGTCCCCTCTTTCGTCTACAATCTATCGATAACTCACTTGGAGCTATATTTTTATTCGTCACATGATATGTGTTTTACTTGGAGCGTCTTGTGAAATAGTTTGTTTGATTTTGTTTGCATTTTAGTTTGTCACAATCATCTTTGCTGAACACACCTTTTTGAGAGGGACACACATTATTCGAGATTTGTTAGAATACTCCATGTGCTTCACTTATATCTTTTGAGCTAGGCAGTTGCTCTAGTGCTTCACTTATACCTTTTAGAGCACGGCGGTGGTTATATTTTAAAGAAATAGTTGCACTCTCATGCTTCACTTATATCTTTTTGAGAGTCTCATGATAGCAATGGTAATATGCACATGTTATGAATTTGGTCCTGATATGATAGGTATTCAAGAGGGATATAATAAAAACTTTCATGTAGATCACTGAATATGATAAATTTGATTCCTTGCAATAGTTTTGCGATATTAAGATGGTAATATGTGGGAGGTATTAGTAGATAATTGTGGTTTAGTAAGAATAATTGTGTTAAGGTTTGTGATTCCCGAAGCATGCAGGTATGACCTGTCGTTATGCTAGGAAGTTGGGGCATGATTTATTATTGATTGTCTTCCTTTGCGTGGCGGTCGGGGGCGCGCGATGGTTAACTCCTACCAACCTCCCCCCTAGGAGCATGCGTAGTAGTATTTTCCTTCGAGGGCTAATAAAGTTTTGCAATAAGTACGTGAGTTCTTTATGACTAATGTGAGTCCATGGATTATACGCACTCTCACCTTCCACAATTTGCTAGCCTCTTCGGTACCGTGCATTGCCCTTTCTCACATTGAGAGTTGGTGCAAACTTCGCCGGTGCATCCAAACCCCGTGATATGATACGCTCTATCACACATAAGCCTCCTTATATCTTCCTCAAAACAGCCACCATACCTACCTATCATGGCATTTCCATAGCCATTCCGAGATATATTGCCATGCAACTTCCACCGTTCCATTTTTATGACATACATCATCATTGTCATATTGCTTTGCATGATCATATAGCTGACATAGTATTTGTGGCTCAGCCACCGTTCATCATTTTTATACATGTTACGCTAGCATCATTGCACATCCTGGTACACTGCCAAAGGCATTCATATAGAGTCATATTTTTGTTCTAGTATCGAGTTGTAATGTTGAGTTGTAAGTAAATAGAAGTGTGATGATCATCATTATTTGAGCATTGTCCCAGTGAGGAAAGGATGATGGAGAATATGATTCCCCCACAAGTTGGGATGAGACTCCGGACGAAATAAAAAAAAATTGAAAGAAAAAAAGAAAAAAAAGAAAAAAAGAGAGGCGAAAAAGAGCCATGAAAAAAAAGAAAAAAATGGGAGAAAAAGAGAGAAGGGGCAATGCTACTATCCTTTTCCACACTTATGCTTCAGAGTAGCACCATGTTTTTCATATAGAGAGTCTCCTATTTTGTCACTTTCATATACTAGTGGGAATTTTTCATTATAGAACTTGGCTTGTATATTCCGATGATGGGCTTCCTCAAATGCCCGAGGTCTTCATGAGCAAGCAAGTTGGATGCACACCCACTTAGTTTTCATGTTGAGATTTCATACACTTATAACTCTTAGTGCATCCGTTGCATGGCAATCCCTACTCCTCGCATTGACATCAATTGATGGGCATCTCCATAGCCCGTTGATTAGCCTCGTTGATGTGAGACTTTCTCCATTTTTGACTTCTCTTATTTATCCCCTATCACCATACTCTATTCCACCCATAGTGCTATATCCATGGCTTGCGCTCATGTATTGCGTGGGAGTTGAAAAAGCTGAAGCGCGTTAAAAAGTATGAACCAATTTCTTGGCTAAAACCGGGGTTGTGCATGATAAATACTTTGTGAGACGATGGAGCATGACAGGATTGTATGATTTTGTAGGGATAACGTTCTTTAGCATGTTTATTTTGAAAGACATGATTGTTTATTAGTATGCCTGAGTATTGATGTCTTTATATCAAATTATAGACTATTTCTTTGAATCACTTGGATCTTATTATTCATACCGTAAGAGAGAGATTACATGATGAAACATGATAGGTAGCATTCCACATCAAAAATTCTGTTTTTATCATTTACCTACTCGAGGGCGAGCAAGAATTAAGCTTGGGGATGCTTGATACATCTCCAACGTATCTATAATTTTTTATTGTTCCATGCTATTATAGTATCAATCTTGGATGTTTTTATATGCAATTATATATCATTTTTTGGGACTAACCTATTAACCTAGTGCCCAGTGCCGGTTGTTGTTTTCTGCTTGTTTTTGGCTTTTCAGAGAAACAGTACCAAATGAAGTCCAAATGCCACGAAACTTTTTGGAGATTTTTTGTTGGACAAAAGAACTCCTGGAAGCTTCGGGAGGAGGCCAGAAGCCTCACGGGGGCTCCACATGGCACTAGGGCGCGCCCTAGGGGGGGCGCCGTGCTGCCTTGTGGGGCCCATGTGACTCCGTTTGGCCTAATTCCACTTCTATAAATTCACAAATATTGGGAAACCCCCAGAGAGCCAGAAGAAATAACCTTTCCGCCGCCGCAAGCCTATGTTCTTCCGCGATCCCATCTGGAGGCCTTTTTCGGTACTCTGCCGGAGGGGGAAGCGATCACGGAGGGCTTCTACATCAACCTTGCTGCCCTTCTGATGATGTGTGAGTAGTTTACCACAGACCTACAGGTCCATAGCTAGTATCTAGATTGCTTCTTCTCTCTCTTTGATCTTCAATACAATGTTCTCCTTGATGTTCTTGGAGTTCTATCCGGTGTAATCTTCTTTTGCGGTGTGTTTGTTGCGATCCGATGAATTGTGAGTTTATGATCAGATTATTCATGAGAAATATTTGAGTCTTCTCTGAACTCTTTTATGCGTGATTGTTATAGCTTTGTATTTCTCTCCGATCTATCGGTTTAGTTTGGCCTACTAGATTGATTTATCTTGCAATGGGAGAGGTGTTTTGTGATGGGTTCAATCTTGCGGTGCTCAATCCCAGTGACAGAAAGGGACATGACACGTATTTGTATTGTTGCCATGAAGGATAAAAATATGGGGTTTATTCATATTGCTTGAATTTGCTTCTCTACATCATGTCATCTTGCTTAAGGCGTTACTCTGTTTCGTACTTAATACCCTAGATGCATGCTGGATAGCGGTCGATGGGTGGAGTAATAGTAGTAGATGCAGGCAGGAGTCGGTCTACTTGTCTCGGACGTGATGCCTATATACATGATCATTGCCATGAATCCGTCATAATTATTTGCTATTCTGTCAATTGCCCAACAGTAATTTGTTTACCCACCGTAGGTTTCTGCGCTCGAGAGAGAAGCCTCTAGTGAAAACTATGGCCCCCGGGTCTATCTTTATCATATTAAAATCCTAAAAAATACCTTGCTGCAATTTATTTACTTTTATTTTTATTAGTATTTTAGTTTAGCTATTTATCTCTATAAGTTTTAATCCTTGCAAGTAACCGCTAAGGGGATTGACAACCCTCTTATTTGCGTTGGGTGCAAGTGTTTGCTCTTGTGTGTGCAGGTGCGTTTCAAAGGAATTTTGCTTGGTTCTCCTACTGGATTGATAACCTTGGTTTTTAACTGAGGGAAATACTTATCTCTACTGCACTGCATCATCCTCTCCTCTTTGGGGAAATACCAACGCAGACTACAAGTAGCAACCACTTGCGTCATCATCATCATCATCGTCGGAGTTGTATCTTTCGTATGATGGCCTTTAGGAACTTGTGCTTGACCCAAGCGTCATCCGTATCCTTGCTCCCATGATCTCGGAGTGAGACCGCAAGAGTAGTCAATCTCCGGTAGAGCTCACGAGGATCTTCATCATCCTTCATCACGAACTCATCGGCCTCATGAAGAATGACCTCAAAGTTGGACCGTTGAATGCTTGAGCTTCCCTTGTACAATGAGATGATGTGTTCCCAAGCATCTTTGGCGGAGGTGAATGGCCGCAAATGAGAAATCTCTTCCGGCGGCATTGTGGATTGGAGAATGAACAAAGCAGAGTGATTGAGTTGATTGTCCACTTCTTCTCTTGGTGTCATGTTGTAATGATCATGAGGATGGAACCCTTGCTCAATGATCCTCCAAAGATGTGTTGAGATGTGATTCAAATGAGACTTGATACGAAAAACCCAATCATGAAAGTTATTCAAGTCAAGCTTAGGAGGAGGACCATGAGTATTAATATGCGGTGAAGGTACCGGTCCACCATAGACCGGGGGAGGGGCAACCGCGACATGGATGCCCGTCCCATTCTTTCCTTGAGGCAAAGTAGGCTTATCACTACTAGCCCTCTCCTTACCGGAGTTGGCATCCGAATCCGAGGAAGTAGGTTTAACCACCTGCAATGGATCGGTAGAAAGTTTGAGACCATCAAGGAAATCTTTAAGCAAGGATTTTACCTCGGTCGTCACAGGGGTTTTAAGTGAGGCAATAGCCTCATTCAATTCCTCACAAGAGACCGTAGTTACTCCCTTGGACATGGGTAACTCTCCATCCCTTATCCCGTCGTCAACCATACTCTTTAGGTGGTTAAGCCCTTAAAAAGAGACGAGGCTCTGATACCAATTGAAAGGATCGATATGGTTGACTAGAGGGGGGTGAATAAGCAACTACCAATTTTTAGCTTTTCTTAACAAATTAGGAATAGCAACAAATAGGTTGTCTATATATGCAACTAGGTGAGCAACCTATATGATGCTAGCAACAATAACAACAACAAGCAAGCAAACAATACAACACAACAATATCTTGCACAAAGTAAAGGAAAGAAGTAACCACAAGTGGAGTCGGTGAAGATGAGGATGTGTTGCTAAAGTTCCTTCCCTTTGAGAGGAAGTACGTCTCTATTGGAGCGGTGTGGAGGCACAATGCTCCTCAAGAAGCCACTAGGGCCACCGTATTCTCCTCACGCCCTCGCACAATGCAAGATGCCATGATTCCACTAGTGGTGCCCTTGAAGGCGGCAACCAGACCTTTACAAACAAGGTTGGGGCTCTCTCCACAACCAAATTGGAGGCTCCCAACACCACCACGGAGCTTCACCACAATGGAATGTGGCTCCGAGGTGACCTCTTCTGTCTAGGGTGCTCAAACACCCAAGAGTAACAAGATTCGCAAGGGATTAGTGGGGGGAATCAAATTTCTCTTGGTGGAAGTGTAGATCGGGGCCTTCTCACCCAAACCCTAGAAGATCAACCAAAGTTATCGGCTAGGGAGGGAGATCGGGCGAAAATGGAGCTTGGAGCAACAATGGAACTTTGGGGGAAAAGAGGTGAGTCTTCTTGGGGAAGAAGACCCCCTTTATATAGTGGGGACAATTCCAACCGTTATGCACCTCACAGCCCGCACTTAAGCGGTACTACCACTCAACGAGCGGTACTACCGCCCGCGCGGTAGTTTCATGTACACAGCATAGTAGGTACTGACCTCGGGCCGGTAGTGCCGCCGGAGCGGTACTACCGCCTGTCCCAGCGGTACTACCGCTGGGGCTGTGGTGTAGAGAAACAAGACAGGGGAAGTACAGAGGCAGCGACACTACCGCGCATGTACTGCCGTCCTACTGCCGTTAAGTGGCAAAAGAGTCCAGAAGCTTTGGAGTAACCGGAAGTGGAACGGAAGTGGCTGAGCGGTAGTGCCCCTCGCCAGCGAGCGGTACTTCCGCGCCACTGCCACGCCACTACCGCTTAGTGCTCTATGCTACAGCGAGCCAGCGGTAGTGGAGCGGTGGTAGGGACGGAAGTGCCGGAGCGGTACTACCGCCCTACTACCGTGCCACTTCCGCTGAGCGTGAAATAGCAACAGAACGCCAAAGCTAAGCGGTAGTATGCGCGGTACTGGACCAGCGGTACTACCGCTCAGGGGAGCAGTACTACCGCTTGGCAACTTACTAAACTGAATCACAGAAGAACAGTTGGAACTCCAATGATGCGAGAAAGGAAAGAGGGTGCAAAGGAAACGTGTACGTGATGATTCCACCCAAAACCTTTCCGAAGCGGACCCCCTCTTAATAGTACGGTTTTCCTACGACTCAAGTCCACCGAAAAATAAACGCGGGAAAAATAACCGTCTTGCTTTAACACTCCGAGGGGCTTTAATCGTCTTGTGCCATATGATAGATTATTTGAAATGCTCAATGCACACGATTAGTTCAGAAATGCATTGTCATCAATCACCAAAACCACTAAGGGAGAAATATGCCCTAACATCATGGGAGGACCAATCTTCATCAACATCTTCACCAGCACCATCTCATCTCAAACCCTAGTTCATCTCTTGTATTCAATCTTTGTCTCAAAACCTCAGATTGGTACCTGTGGGTTGCTAGTAGTGTTGATTACATCTTGTAGTTGATGCTAGTTGGTTTATTTGGTGGAAGATTATATGTTCAGATCCTTAATGATATTCAATACCGCTCTGATCTTGAACATGAATATGATTTGTGATTAGTTACTTTTGTTCTTGAGGACATGGGAGAAGTCTTGTCATAAGTAATCATGTGAATTTGGTATTCGTTCGATATTTTGATGATATGTATGTTGTTGCTTCCTTTAGTGGTGTCGTGTGAACGTCGACTACATCACACTTCACCATTTTTGGGCCTAAGGGACGACATTGTGGAGTAGTAATTAGATGATGGGTTGCTAGAGTGACAAAAGCTTAAACCCTAGTTTATGCGCTATTCCGTAAGGGGCTGATTTGGATCCATATGTTTCATGCTATGGTTAGATTTATCTTAATTCTTCTTTCGTAGTTGCGGATGCTTGCGAGAGGGTGTAATCATAAGTGGGAGGCTTGTTCAAGTAAGAACATCACCCAAGCACCGGTCCACCCACATACCAAATTATCAAAGTAGCGAACGCGAATCAAACAAACATGATGAAAGTGACTAGATGAAATTCCCATGTGTCATCGAGAACGCTTTGCTTATTATACGAGTTTGTTTCGGCTTGTCCTTTGCTATAAAAATGATTGGGCCACCTTGCTGCACTTTATTATACTTGTTACTTGTTACTTGTTACGAATTATCTTGCTATCGAAACTATTTGTTACTGCTACTTTCAGTACTTGCAGAGAATACCTTGCTGAAAACCGTTTGTCATTTCCTTCTGCTCCTCGTTGGGTTCGACACTCTTACTTATCGAAAGGACTACGATTCATCCCCTATACTTGTGGGTCATCAAGACTCTTTTCTGGTGCCGTTGCCGGGGAGTGAAGCGCCTTTGGTGATTGGAATTTGGTAAGGAAACATTTATATTGCGTGCTAAAATTTACTTTCATTTGTCACTATGGAAAGTAATCCTTTGAGGGGCTTGTTCGGGATATCTTCACCTCGACCGGAAGCGTTGAGAGTTGCTCCTCAACCTACTGAACCTACTGACAATATTTATTATGAAATTCCTTCGGGTATGATAGAGAAACTGCTAGCTAATCCTTATGCAGGAGATGGAATGGTGCATCCTAATGTGCACTTGATATATGTGGATGAAATTTGTGGATTGTTTAAGCTTGCAGGTTTATCCGGAGATGGAGTTAAGAAGAAAGTATTCCCTTTATCTTTTGAGGGAAAGGCATTGACATGGTATAGGCTATGTGATGATACTGGAACATGGGATTGGAACCAGTTGAAGCTGGAATTCCACCAGAAATTTTATCCTATGCATTTGGTTCATCGTGATCGGAATTATATATATAATTTTTGGCCTCGTGAAGAAGAAAATATCGCTCAAGCTTGGGGGAGGCTTAAGTATATGTTGCACACATGCCCCAATCACGAGCTCTCAAGAGAAATAATTATTCAAAACTTTTATGCTCGGCTTTCTCATAATGATCAATCCATGCTCGATACTGCTTCTACTGGTTCCTTTATGAAGAGAACTATTGAATTCAGATGGGATCTTCTGGAAAGAATTAAACGTAACTCTGAAGATTGGGAAATCGACAAAGGTAAAGAGTCAGGTATAAATCTTGAGTTTGATTGTGTTAAATCTTTTATGAAAACTGATGCTTTTCATAAGTTTAGTACTAAATATGGACTTGACTCTGAGATAGTAGCTACCTTTTGTGAATCTTTTGCTGCTCATGTTGATCTCCCTAAGGAGAAATGGTTTAAATATCATCCACCTATTGAATTAAATGAAGGACCTGTTAGTGTCAAAGAAGAAACAATTGTTTACAATATTGATCCAGTTGTGCCTACTGCTTATATTGAGAAACCTCCTTTCCCTGTTAGGATTAAGGAACATGCTAAAGCTTCAACTGTGGTTAATAAAAGTAATATTAGAACACCTAAACCTTCTGAACAAATTAAAGTTGAACCTAATATTGCAATGGTTAAAGATATTTTGGTTGATAACATTGATGGACATGTCATATATTTCTGTGAAGAAGCTGCTAGAATTGCTAAACCTGTTAGAAATGAACGAGATATGCTAGACAAGAACAAGCCCGTAGTTGGCATGCCTGTTGTTTCTATTAAGATCGGAGATCATTGCTATCATGGTTTATGTGACATGGGTTCTAGTGTCAGTGCTATTCCATTTTCTTTATATCAAGAAGTAATGCATGATATTGCACCTATTGAGATTGAAGATATTAATGTTACTATTAAACTTGCAAACAGAGATACTATTACACCACTTGGGATTGTTAGAGATGTTGAAGTCTTGTGTGGTAAAATCAAATACCCTACCGATTTCTTAGTACTTGGTTCACAACAAGATAATTTTTGTCCCATTATATTTGGTAGACCCTTCTTGAATACCGTTAATGCTGAAATTGATTGTGTTAAAGAGAAAGTTAGGGTTAAGTTTGGTGATATATCTCATGAATTTAATTTCTCTAAGTTTCGTAGACAACCTCATGATAAAGAATTACCCAATAAAGATGAAATTATAGGTCTTTCTTCTATTGCTGTGCCTCCTACTGATCCTTTAGAACAATATTTGCTAGACCATGAAAATGATATGCATATGAATGAAAGAAATGAAATAGATGAGTTGTTCTTTAAGAAAGCACCTATCCTTAAACATAATTTGCCTGTTGAAACTTTGGGAGATCCTCTTCCATCGAAGAGTGATCATGTGTTGAATTAAAGCAATTACCCGATACGCTTATATGTGCTTATCTTGATGAAAAGAAGATATATCCTGTTATTATTAGTGCTAACCTTTCAGAGCATGAAGAAAAGAGATTACTCAAAACTCTGAAGAAACACCATGCTGCTATTGGATATACTCTCGATGATCTAAAGGGCATTAGTCCCACTCTATGTCAGCATAAAATTCATATGGAGCCAGATGCTAAACCCGTTGTTGATCATCAAAGAAGGCTGAATCCTAAAATGAAGGATGTGGTAAGAACTAAAATATTAAAGCTTCTGGAGGCAGGTATAATTTATCCCATAGCTGATAGTAGATGGGTAAGTCATGTTCATTGTGTTCCTAAGAAACGAGGTATTACCATTGTTCCTAACGATAAAAATGAACTTATCCCACAAAGAATTGTAACTGGTTATAGGATGGTAATTGATTTCAGGAAATTAAATAAAGCTACTAGGAAAGATCATTACCCCTTGCCTTTTATTGACCAAATGTTAGAAAGATTATCTAAGCATACACACTTCTGCTTCCTAGATGGTTATTCTGGTTTCTCTCAAATACCTGTATCTCTAGAAGATCAAGAGAAAACCACCTTTACTTGTCCTTTTGGAACTTATGCTTATAGTCGTATGCCTTTTGGTTTGTGTAATGCACCTGCTACCTTTCAAGATGCATGACTGCTATATTCTCTGACTTTTGTGAAAAGATTGTTGAGGTTTTCATGGATGATTTTTCCGTTTATGGAACTTCTTTTGATGATTGCTTAAGCAACCTTGATCGAGTTTTGCAGAGATGTGAAGAAACTAATCTTGTCTTGAATTGAGAGAAGTGCCACTTTATGGTGAATGAAGGTATAGTCCTTGGGCATAAAATTTCTGAAAGAAGTATTGAAGTTGATAAAGCTAAAGTTGATGCAATTGAGAAAATGCCATGCCCTAAAGATATCAAAGGTATAGGAAGTTTCCTCGGTCATGCTGGTTTCTATAGAAGGTTTATAAAAGACTTCTCTAAAATTTCTAGGCCTCTTACTAATCTTTTGCAAAAAGATGTTCCATTTGTTTTTGATGATGGCTGCGTAGAAGCCTTTGAAATACTTAAGAAAGCCTTAATTTCTGCACCTATTGTTCAACAACCTGATTGGAACCTACCCTTTGAAATTATGTGTGATGCTAGTGATTATGCTTTTGGTGCTGTTCTAGGTCAAAGAGTTGATAAGAAATTAAATGTCATCCATTATGCTAGTAAAACTCTAGACAGTGCTCAAAGAAATTGTGCTACTACTGAGAAAGAATTTTTAGCAGTTGTGTTTGCATGTGATAAATTCAGATCTTACATTGTTGATTCCAAAGTTACTATTCACACTGATCATGCTACTATTAAGTATCTTATGGAAAAGAAAGATGCTAAACCTAGACTTATTAGGTGGGTTCTTTTGCTACAAGAATTTGATTTGCATATTGTTGATAGAAAGGGACCTAAGAATCCCATAGCAGATAATTTGTCTAGAATGGAAAATGTTCTTCATGACCCACTCCCTATTAATGATGATTTCCCTGATGAACAATTAGCTGCAATAAATGCTTCTCGTAACACTCCGTGGTATGCAGACTATGCTAATTACATTGTTGCTAAATATATACCACCCAGTTTCACATACCAACAAAAGAAAAAGTTCTTCTTTGATTTAAGGCATTACTTTTGGGATGACCCACATTTATATAAAGAAGGAGTAGATGGTATTATTAGACGTTGTGTACCTGAGCACAAACAGGAACAAATCCTACGGAAGTGTCACTCCGAGGCATACGGAGGACACCATGCGGGAGATAGAACTGCACATAAGGTATTACAATCTGGTTTTTATTGGCCTACTCCCTTCGAAGATGACCCAAAGTTTGTCCATTCTTGTGATGAATGTCAAAGAATTGGTAATGTTGGTAGACGTTAGGAAATGCCTATGAATTATTCACTTGTTATTGAACCATATGATGTTTGGGGTTTTGATTATATGGGACCTTTTCCTTCCTCTAATGGGTATACTCATATTTTAGTTGCTGTTGATTACGTTACTAAGTGGGTAGAAGCTATTCCAACTAGTAGTGCTGATCATAACACTTCTATTAAAATGCTCAAAGAAGTTATATTTCCGAGGTTGGAGTCCCTAGATATTTGATGACTGATGGTGGCTCACATTTTATTCATGGTGCTTTCCGTAAATTGCTTGCTAAATATGATGTTAATCATAGAATTGCATCTCCTTATCATCCTTAGTCTAGTGGTCAAGTTGAATTGAGTAATAGAGAAATAAAATTAATTTTGCAAAAGACCGTTAATAGATCCAGGAAAAATTGGTCTAAGAAACTTGATGATGCATTATGGGCTTACAGAACTGCTTATAAAAATCCTATGGGTATGTCTCCATATAAAATGGTTTATGGAAAAGCATGTCATTTACCTCTTGAGTTAGAACATAAGTCTTATTGGGCAATAAAAGAACTTAACTATGATTTTAAACTAGCCGGTGAAAAGAGGTTATTTGATATTGGCTCTCTAGATGAATGGATAACCCAAGCCAATGAAAATGCCAAGTTATTTAATGAAAAGGTTAAAAGATGGCATGATAAAAGAATCCAAAAATAGGAATTTAAAGTGGGTGAGCAAGTTCTATTGTACAACTCTCGTTTCAGATTTTTTTGCAGGAAAACTTCTCTCTAAATGGGAAGGACCATATATCATCGAAGAAGTTTACCGCTCCGGAGCTATCAAAATCAACAACTCCGAAGGCACCAACCCGAGAGTGGTGACTGGACAAAGAATTAAGCATTATATCTCAGGTACCCCCATTAATGTTGACACCAATATTATTCAAATAATGACACCGGAGGAACACATCGAAGAGTCCTTCCGGAACGCTCCAAAACCCTGAAAAGGGGTAGGTATGTCTTACGGTAAGTAAACCGACTCCAAAAATTCCATAAAAATTATTTCTATCCGTTTTGGAATATTAGAAAAAATACAAAAATAAGAAACAGCCGAGAGGACCCACGAGGAGGTCACAAGGCAACAGGGCGCGACCCCCCTGGGGCGCGTCGTGTTGCCTTGTGGGCCCCTCGTGTGCCCTCGCGACTCCGTTTTCCTCTCGTATGCTTGTTTTGCAAGATAAAAATTCTTTATATATACTCACAGGTGTTTTGAGCACCGCATCACAAGTTTCCCCTCTGTTCTTGTTTCGGGCTGTTTTTCTGACAGATCTAGATCACCATGGCATCTCCAAGCTCGTCCAAGGACAAGTTCTACGAGAAGGTCATCAACCCGTACCTACCGGAGGTGATGAAGCACCCTCAAGCCATCGAGATGTGTGAGGGGGTGCTCCACATTCGAGATGTTCAAGGACCTAAGAAGACCGGGAGCGAGAAGGCCAGGTTGGAAGCGGTGGAACAGGAGATCTTCAAGTGCCAAGGGATGGTGGAGCGCGGACTTAGTGCTAACCACTCCATGATCACGGAGTTCATCCGTGAGCACAAGGTGGATGGCAAGAATATTGGGGATGTCATCTTCAAGCTCAATGACCGGATTGATTATCTTCAGGCCCAAATCTATGATCTACAAAACCAAAATTTTGAGTATGAGGCCAAGTTCAAAGGTATGAGTTTAGCTGCAAATTTCAGGACTCCGGAAATACGTTCATCCTTTTATGATGGAGAACCTATTCCTTGGAAGATGGAGGACAAGCCTATCACTTCATCACCACCATCACCGAAGAAGGAGACTTGAGTACATGGGTATGGGCACCACCCTTGGCTTGTGCCAAGCTTGGGGGAGGTGGCCCATTATCGTATCACCATCACTTTTATCATCATTATCTATCTTAGTTTGATCCTTAGTTATTTCGTGATTTAGAAGAATAAAGTTTTAGTATGATTTAGTTTCAAGTGCTTGCTTTGTGGTCTATCTATCTATGCAATCATGTGTGAAAGTTATATAAAAAAGAGTAGTTTGAGTTGAGTGTTTTGCTTTTGTTGATCCAATCCTAGAAATAAATAAAGAGAATAAAAAAGTAAAGATCATATGCTAATCCCATGGGGAGTGATGACTTCACATAAAAGAAGTATAATTGATAAAACTTGTTGGAGGTTAATAAACATAGCATTGGTGATTGTTGCAATTCATGAAAAAAAAAATAATGGAAGAGAGGTCTCACATATAAATATACTATCTTGGACATTTTTTATGATTGTGAGCCCCCATTAAATATTCTATGTCAAATAGTCGACGTTGGACAAGGAAGACAACATAATGAGTTATGTTTGCTTATATTCACATAGAAGTTATATTGTTTTGGATCCTCTAACATGTGGTGCTTGCCCCCTTTATTTTGCTAGCCAAAATTCTGTACTAAGTAGAGATATTACTTGTGCATCCAAAAGCCCTTAAACCCAGTTTCATGTCATGAGAGTCCACTATATCTACCTATGGATTGAATAAGATCCTTCAAGTAAGTTGTCATAGGTGCAAAAGCAATAAAAATTGCTCCTAAATATGTATGATCTTTTATTGTAAGGGAAAATAAGCTTTGTACGAACTTGTGATGGTGAAGAAATAAAAGCGACAGACTGCATAATAAAGGTCGCTATCACAAGGGGCAATATAAAGTGGCGTTCCTTTACATTAAGAGCTTGCACATCTCAAAACAAAAAGTGCATGACAACCTCTGCTTCCCTCTACAAAGGGCCTATCTTTTACTTTATGTATTTACTTTCATGCAAGAGTCAATAGAATTCTCCTCTATTCCGTTTTTATTTTCTCTCTTGGCAAGCATCATGTGGTGGGGATAGATCTAGGCATATATATCCAGTTGGATGTAGGTGATCATGAGTTATTATTGTTGACGTTACCCTTGAGGTAAATAAGTTGGGAGGCAAAATTATAAGCCCCTATGTTTCTATGTGTCTGGCTGAAACTTTTGCTCCATAAGTATGCCGTGAGTGTCAGCAATCATAGAAGACTAAATGATAGTTGAGTATGTGAACTTGCTAAACAAAGCTCTTACATAGACTCTTTCTGATAATATGATGAATTGCAATTGCTTCAGTGACTGAGATCATAGTTTGTTAGTTTTCAATATGGTTTATGGTTCATACTTTAACTTGTGAATGAATTGTCACTTTTTCATGAGAAGTTTTATGATGATATATTGCGGTTATAATAAAGATCATGATGCCTTCATGTCCGTATTTTATTTTTATCGACACCTCTCTCTCTAAACATGTGGTCATGATTATCGATTTCGGCTTTCGCTTGAGGACAAGCGAGGTCTAAGCTTGGGGGAGTTGATACGTCCAATTTGCATCATGATTTCCTATTGTTATTTATAATGTATTTGATCATTATTTCACTTTATGATGAAATTCTTATGCCTTTTCTCTCTTAATTTGCAAGATTTCTATGAAGAGGGAGAATACCGGCAACTAGAATTCTGGACCTGAAATAGCTACAGCAGAGATACCTATCCTACAGAGCTCCAATTGACTTGAAACTTCATGAAGATTTTTTATTGAATATATAAAAAATACTGGAGAAAAGAGATAATGGAGGGGACCCACCAGTTGCCCACAAGGCAACAAGGCGCGTACTGATGCCTTGTGGGGGCCCTGGCTGGCCTCTGGCTCCCTCCTTCTGCTATATAAGCTCATTTGCCCTAAAAAATAGAGAGAAGACTTTCGGGATGAAGCACTGCCATCTCGTGGCGGAACCTGGGCAGGAGCAATTTTGCTCTCCGGCGGAGCGATTCCGCCGGGGATACTTCCCTCCGGGAGGGGGAAATCGAAGCCATCGACATCACCAACGATCCTCTCATCATGGGAGGACCAATCTTCATCAACATCTTCACCAGAACCATCTCATCTCAAACCCTAGTTCATCTCTTGTATTCAATCTTTGTCTCAAAACCTCAGATTGGTACCTGTGGGTTGCTAGTAGTGTTGATTACATCTTGTAGCTGATGCTAGTTGGTTTATTTGGTGGAAGATTATATGTTTAGATCCTTAATGATATTCAATACCCCTCTGATCTTGAACATGAATATGATTTGTGAGTAGTTACTTTTGTTCTTGAGGACATGGGAGAAGTCTTGTCATAAGTAATCATGTGAATTTGGTATTCGTTCGATATTTTGATGATATGTATGTTGTTGCTTCCTTTAGTGGTGCCGTGTCAACTTCGACTACATGACACTTCACCATCTTTGGGCCTAAGGGAAGGCATTGTGGAGTAGTAATTAGTTGTTGGGTTGCTAGAGTGACAGAAGCTTAAACCCTAGTTTATGCGCTATTCCGTAAGGGGCTGATTTGGATCCATATGTTTCATGCTATGGTTAGATTTATCTTAATTCTTCTTTTGTAGTTGCGGATGCTTGCGAGAGGGGGTAATCATAAGTGGGAGGCTTGTTCAAGTAAGAACAACACCCAAGCACCAGTCCACCCACATACCAAATTATCAAAGTAGCGAACGCGAATCAAACAAACATGATGAAAGTGACCAGATGAAATTCGCATGTGTCCTCGAGAACGCTTTGCTTATTATACGAGTTTGTTCTGGCTTGTCCTTTGCTATAAAAAGGATTGGGCCACCTTCCTGCACTTTATTATACTTGTTACTTGTTACGAATTATCTTGCTATCGAAACTATCTGTTACTGCTACTTTCAGTACTTGCAGAGAATACCTTGCTGAAAACCACTTGTCATTTCCTTCTGCTCCTCGTTGGGTTTGACACTCTTACTTATCGAAAGGACTATGATTGATCCCCTATACTTGTGGGTCATCAAAGGGACACACTCGCCCACCTCGTTGACCTACGTCGCCTCACCCGGCCGACCAAGTCGCCCAAAACCACCAGAGACCCACCAAATCTCCTAACACGAAGGGACACACTCGCCCACCTCAGTGACCTACGTCGCCTCACCCAGCCGACCAAGTCACCCAAAACTACTGGAGACCCACCAAATCGCCTAACATGGAGGGACACACTCATCTACCTCGGTGACCTACGTCGCTTCACCCGGCCGACCAAGTCGCCCAAAACCACCGAACACCCACCTAATCGCCTAACACGAAGGGACACACTCGCCCACCTCGGTGACCTACGTCACCCACCTCGGAGACCCACGAATTTCTCCAAAACCACCGAACACCCACCAAATCGCCTAACACGAAGGGACACACTCGCCTACCTCGGTGACCTACGTCGCCTCACCCGGCCGACCAAGTCACCCAAAACCACCGAACACCCACCAAATCGCCTAACATGAAGGGACACACTTGCCCACCTCAGTGACCTATGTCGCCCACCTCGGAGACCCACCAAGTCGCCGAAAATCACAATCAGGAAACTCATCAGGGAGCTCATTGAGATCATAGTCATCTGCACATTTTTTTACAAGACATAAATAGGGGCAAGGGATTAATACGCAAGCGACATTATGTAAATGAAACAGTTTTAGCATTCTTTTTCCTTCCATCATGTAAGCAAAACTCAATGAACATGGTGCATTTTGTTTTTCAGAAATCACCAAATAACACCAAAATCAATTTGCAGCTTTCATAGGGTTGCAGGATTGTTTTTCTAGTACTAGTTTTTCAGGATTTTTTGCCTGGCTAATTTGTGTGTCCTTTGTGTTTTTGTAAGCATCAAGACTTTTACTACAAACCTTTTTTGTAGGCAACTACAATAGATTTTTGACCAATTTTTACTATACATAGATTACTAACACAAATAACTCTGCTTCTTTTCTTTCTTTTTTCCAGGAGCAAGGTGCAAGACAATAGACAAGGGAGATACCATTCAAGAGTCTGCAGCTTTTATCTAGCATCCAGTTCTACAGGGTAGGGGGATCCAAGAACAGTGGCAAGATTCAAGTCACGTTCTGCAAACACTTTGGTGCAAGGGGTAATTTTTGCAACTAGAAGATCAGGGGGGGTACAGAGTGGGAAATCCACTAGTTCTAGAACTAAAATTAGTTCATGGCCAAAAAAAATTGGAACGGCCCTTTTACCTTCACCTTTTTTCACTGGGAGAAATTTGCCCAGCTCTGCCAATATTTTTGCCCACAATTCTCCAGAATTTTTGCCTGATCAGCACGAAGAGTTGCAGACACAACTGCGTTCTCTGATTTTTCCGCCATGTTTTTTTGGCTTTGATTTTCACCTTGTTTCTACTCTGTGTTTTTCGCTGTGGGAGGAGAGCTCCCCAACGCTAGGCCATGGTGTCCGGTGGTGGCTGGGGTGGGGGGGAAAGAAGTTGCACGGGGATCTGGGCTGGTGGCGTACGGTTTTTTGGTGATGGGTGGAGGGGAGGATCACGTGAGTGGAAAGGATGGCTGGTTGTCGGGACGTGGCAATGAGAGGGGGAGGTGGACCTGCCCTTTTTAGCACATGGGTGGGGGACCGACAGGGGGGCACTTTCCTTAATTGCCGGCCGCGAGATCCGCCCGCATAGCGTGCGGGCGCTGTGTAGCAGCGTCCATTTCAGTTTGGGTTTCATCGAACCCATTGACAGGCGCCGTTGTTTGCATACACACGAGTACCAGTTGAACTCCCGTGTGTTGAGCACTGAGATGAAAATATATTTGAACATATTATTTTCAAAGGATCCAAGGCCATATATTAAGTAGCACGGGTCATTACAGACACACTCACGTAGAAAAATAAAATTACATTCGAATTCTTGAGGTGCCGAAGCCTCCTACATCCACCGGCGGCGTGCCGAGAGCATAGCTCGACGTCGCCTTTGGGCCTCTGCCTCGGCGGAGCAAACTTTTTAAAACCTAGGATCTTGAAGAAGCAATGCCGGGAAGTCGTCAATGCATACCAGGATACGCCAGCAGCAAAGCAAATCGCAGTTCAGAAAAGAAAACGCCGATAAGGGCCTGTAGAATTCCGAAGACCGTCGACGTTGGCCGAATCCGGATAGATCAACCGGAAGCCTAAACCGACTGAATCCTGGAAGACCCACCAAAGACGCGGCTCCACATGCCCTCCACCGGTGATAAACACACCAAAGGAATGGGGAAATAGCAGGAAGAACATTATTCCTACATGGGGATAGCGCTCCCGCCTCGCCGCCCCAAATCAAACTCGAAGACTCCCTATTTTTTTGGAAATATGACCTACAGGCAATCATAAAAGTATTATTTATTTTCAAGTATATGATTAATGTTTATATTCTATTCTATAATTGTTGTGGTTCTTGAGTCTGTGAAAATCAAGAGGCTCGGAGGAAAACTCATGTGCACGTGTAGAATTTTAAACGGTAAAATAGATTCCTAGTCTAGCCTCTATGACTAGCTAGCATGATGGTTTTGTCTTCCTGGTCATGAGCATAGTTATGTACTTAAGTGTGACGATGATGCCGACAACATTGAGGACATGATGTTAGAAGAACAGTTGTGTTGAATTGACCCAAGTTGTATGTTATACTAGGAGATGATTTCGGCACAAGTCCATAACATGGGAAAGTTAACGTATGCATAATTGCTTGTACCATGAGTGTATCGAGTCACTTCATACTGGACAGTGCACTTTGGGGTTATTCTAACATCAACCATAACAGGGTGATCATAACGACAACTTACATGTTCATCGAAAACGTATGACAAGGGACTTGATAGCTCGAGACTGGGATTTACTCCTCCGGCGATGGAGAGATATTCTTAGGGCCCTCTCGGTGTGATAGCATCCATCATCGTCTCACCAGACACAACATGACTTGCTCATTGGGATGCCGGAACACGAGAATGAGAAAAGAGAACAAAACCAGTAATGAGGAGACTCGCATAGTGATCATGTGTTAGACTCACGGGGATGTCGGAACACGAGAACTAGAAAAGAGAACAAACTGGTAACGAGGAGACTGGCATAGTGATCATGTGTTTGACTCATGGAGATGCCGATATATCTCACCTCAGGTTCTATAAAGTATCGCAAAGCAAAAGGAATAGCATACGGTAGCTATAGGTTCACTCGATAATTATTCGTGTGAGTATAGGAGTCAATATGGATGTCCACGGTTCCGTTGTTGATCATTGAACGAAAGGTGTTTCGGTCATGTCTATATTTCCCTGAACCTGCAGGGACACACACTTAAGAGTTTAAGATCTGTACTATTTGAGTTAGGAGCTTAGGAGAATATCACAAAAAAAGTTTTAAAGATAATCAAAATTGTTTTGAGAGAGAAGCGAAAGTGTTTCGGAGAAAACCGGAATGTGAAAAATGTTTCGGAAGGTGTTTAATTATGTAGGAGGGCTCCGAGAATTTTCTCGGAGCCCCCTAGGGTTAAAAGCAGCACCCTAGGCTTGCCCCTATAGGCAAGTCCTATTGGGGGGAAGCCGCATGGGCCTTGCGACCCATTGGGGTGGTCCCCCTAGCCTTGGTGTTGGTACTAAAACCGGCACACCTCGGGTAGGGGGCCACGAGCTGTAGATCTTAGATCGAGGGGTAACAGGAGATGAAGGGAACATTATTTACCCAGGTTCGGGCCCTCTCTAAGAGGTAAAACCCTACGTCCTGCTTTGATTGTATTGATGATGAAGTATCGAATACAAGCTTGATCTACCACGAGATCGTATGTTGTGTTCTACCCTGAGGTGAGTAATGATCAATCTAGGCCAAAGACCTAAAACCCCTCAGCTTATATAAGCACTGGGTGTATCTCGGGTTACATATGGTCGGTGGCCAGATGGAGAAATGCATGCCAATAGTCGCAGCAATCCTTGGGGTACACGCCAAGTCTTCACTAGAGTCCATCTTCACCATGCCTAAGCTCGAGGCTCCCGGAGTCCTTCCTCATGAGATCAGTGGGCCTTAAGCTCGGCCCATGGACGATGGGCCAACTAGGTTGGTACCCCTTAGTCCAGGACACCATCAGTAGCCCCTGAACTTGTCTTCAGAGCCGAGGACATCAATTTTCCTCGGACGGTTGACTTCGGCCTTGGTGTCTTCGGCTTGAAAGGCGAGTTCCTCCCGATGTTTCTTTTGTATGAACCTTAATCTTCTTCTAGCAGAACAGCTCCCCGGGGGTTACCCCCGACCACAGGCTTATGGAGCTCGCATCGTTAACCGAGGTCTTTGAGATAGCTTAGCCTCGAAGGCCTGATAATTGAGTGTCAGCAGTGTTTATGACCTGACAACTTTTACGAAGCGTCGCCACTTATACCAAAGCGGGTCAGTTACTGTTACTCGAATCGCGGCCCGAGGCGGCTTTCCCATTGGCACGTGCTATCAACGCAGGGATAGTGCTCCATATTTTGGGGGATATCATCAAGATTTACTTCTCCCACGCACACATAATTGCATTAGGAGTTGGAACGTGGCGATTAACCCGGCGGGGTAAAAGGGACGCTTGGTCTTTCATAGTCCTATAAAAGCAAAGGGTAGTTTGACTGCTTTCCCCACCCTCCCATTCCATCGCCGTCGAACACAGCCTCCAGAGCTTGAGCGCCCAGGCTAGTTCCCTAAGCTTTTGCCAATCCTCCTCTAGCATTTCGCAACTTCACCTTCGGCAATGGCCGACGCCACCCTAAAGGGCCAGTGGGCTCCCTCCACCATCACGGAGAACATTATCCAGGAGCTCCGGACCGTGGGCTACATCCCCACAGACGCCGCCTACAGGGCCCCGGAGCCCAATCAGCGGATTCCTACTCCCAAGCTAGGGGAGAGGGTCGTCTTCCTTCCCCACCTCGTTCGAGGTCTGGGGTTTCCCCTGCACCCCTTCGTGCGCGGGGTTCTCTTCTACTATGGGCTAGATTTCCACCACCTAGCCTCAAACTCCATCCTGCATCTCGCGGTGTTTATCACTGTTTGTGAGGCCTTCCTCCGCGTCGAGCCACACTTCTGCCTATGGCTGAAGACGTCAGAATCAAGCCGAAGAGCAGTGGTGCCGACCTGGCCGAGCGCGGAGGAGCGATGATTAGCAAGATCCAAAAGGTTACCTGGTTTGAAGGCGTCTTCGTGGAGACGGTCAAGGAGTGGCAACGGGAGTGGTTCTATATCACCGAACCACTCGCCGGCGGCCAGACCGAGGTTCCAGCGTTCTCGGCATCCCCTGCGAAGAGGCTCACCTCATGGGTGAGGAAAGGCCTGGAGTGGGGCAACTCCAAAGAAGTGCTCCTGCAGCAAAAGAGGATCCAAGCTCTGGCACACAAGAAGAAGATCAAGCTGGTGGACATGGTAGATGCCATGCTCCATCGCCGTATCTTACCACTCCAGCTTCGGGCGAGCCCGATGTGGGCCTACAAGCCCGAGGACGTACCAGCAGTGCGGCACTTCTTCCGCACCAACCTGGCCGGCATGTGGACAACACTCTTCAAGCCATCCAAGAATGAATTCCCCGCGGAGGGGGTGGACTACGGCCTCGACGCCGAGCACGACGCCCATGAGGTAACCGTAGCCTTCAGTTTTATTGTTATCTTACCCTTTATTTACAAACTCCTCTATCCGAACACTCAAATCGACTCTTTCTCCCCCAGGCCTGGATCCCCAAGGTGCAGCAGATGCTGTGCCTGGCATCGATGCCCGAGGAGGAGAAATCCCCTAAGCTCGAGGCACTCTTGGCCGAGGACCGATATGTGGTTCGGGCCAAGGAGCAGAAGCAACCAAGGGGGAGGGGTGGTCTGCGCATCCGAGACCCCTTGGAGGCCAGGTCCGAAGAAACCCATGCCTCCTCTACTCACAAGGAGGGAGAGGAGAAAGAGGAGGAGCACTCAGGGGAAGGAGTACCTTCCTTGAAAAGGAAGAGGGCGGTGTACGATAACGCCGAGGAGGAGGAGCACCCCCGGGCTCGCCGGAAGCTACGCAAGACCTCGGCTGGCCAAGCCGATCAGCGGGCCGTGCCTGCCAAGGTCACTCTCTCCGACTCCTCAGAAAGAGGAGCTCTCCTGTCGCCACGCGGGAGGAAGCCGGCGCCCAGAAGGTACTTTAAAATGAACCCCCCCTTAATTCGTGCCATAAGTGCATCTTCTAATGTGTGACCTTGTTTTTCAGTCCGCAACGCGCCTTTATAAGCGAACAGACTTCGGACGATGGGCTTCCTCCGCCCTTTATGGCGGAGAGCGGGTCCGCCAAACACGTCATACCTCCCTCCACCCATGACGAGCTGGGGGAGGCGACATCATGCCCGGACTCCCATACTGATAACACGGGGCCCGGTGGTGGAATCTCTTCGGTCGGGGTTCAAACCTCGGCTGCCGAGGACCAAGGGGATGCAATCCCTTTGGTCCAAGAGGGTGGGTCGGGCCGTCTAGAGTCCTCGGCTCCGGGGACCTCGGCGGCATCAAGCAGCCGGAGGTCCTTATTCCCGCCTCTACGATGGGTGGACCCGAGGTGGCTCCGCCCACCCCTCCTGCCCCAGAGGAGGTCTGCAAGGGGTGGCCCGAGGAGATGGAGGTGGCTGTAAAAGGTGCCTCCATCACGGAAGAGCACCGTGCCCTGATTGGCACGGCGCTGAACAGCTTCCGGTCCGTAGAGACCGGAATGTGCGAGGTGTTCAAAGGCCTGCTTCAAGGTTTTGAGGTACGTTACGCTTCTCTTTGATTGCCACTTCTTTACAAATTGTAGTCTCCTCGTTGTGATCTTGATCATCCAGTAGCACATGTCGGACATGACTTAAGAGAACCGTCCGAAGTCGTTAAAAAGGTGTACTGTAAATGCACATAGGAGCATAATAACCAGTAGCCCCTGAGCCCTTAGTTTTTTTAGAAAACTGGCTTAGGGGTCGCTTTTGAGTGTAAAAATTGTAGAGCAAATATGCAGTAGCCTCTGAGACTGTGGTCGGCTAAACCGTGCCGACCGGAGGATCGAAATCGATATCGGAGTCATCTAACCATGCTGTTTGCAGGCCTCGTTTTCATCTCCAAGTTCTAATTCCGAGGAGTTGGCGGAGATGGGCCGCAAACTGGCGCGATCGGAGGAGGACCTCGATCTCATGAAGAAGGCGATCGATCGGGCCCAAGGTAAACAAGGAACAACCAGTGTTTTTTTTTAAAAACACTTAGTACTGGCAATATGAGATGTGCTAACACTATTTTTTGCTATGACAGCTGCTACGACAGAGCTTGAGGCCCTCAAGGCTGAGCAGAGGAAAGCTCGGAAGGAAGCCGAGCTGCAGAAGGCTGCGGTGGCAAAGGCCAGCAAAGAGCTGGCCGAGGAGAAGGAGGCTCGGAACAAGTATCAAGCCTGGGTCAACGAGGTCGAGGAGGATCTGAAGGCCGTGTACGCAGAACGCGACACCCTTCAGGCCGACCAGAAGAAGAAGACCACCGAGCTGGAAAAGCTGAGCTCGGCGTGTGCCAAAGCCCAGACCCAGGCGAGGTTTGATCTGGAGGAGCTCCATCAAGTGAGGCAGATTGCTGCCGGTAAGCCTTATTTGCTGCAATGCATTTTTGGTCGTAATAGGTACGTCCAACTTAATCAAATCTAGCATGCCTCAGACGGTTTTGCTGACCTGCCGAGGAGTGCGGCGGACGCCGGCCGCTTCCTCAGTGCCCTGGAGGGCCACGCCGAGCAGAAGGCCTTCTGGGGTCAATTCCAGGCGCCATCGCACCCCCTCGGCTGAACGACCAAATGAAGCAGCTGATGGAGCTCTATCGCGTATCGAGGCTGGTGATGGAAGACCTCTGCATCAGCCTCTGGCCTGCCAAGCCCCTGCCAAGCAGCTTCTTCGGGTTGGCTGCTCGGCTCCAAGGTGCCAGCCCCCAAGTGTAGCGTTGGAAGCGGTTGGCTTGCTTGGAAGGTGCGCAGTGCGCCTACGCCTGCGTGAAGACACACTATCCTCGCATTAATGCGATGGAAGTGGCTTCGGGACCTCTTGCAGGAAAAGACCGTGCGCCCGAAAAGTACATGGCGGAGGTGGCGGAAGGTGCTTGGATCACCGAGGCCTTATGTAGCAAAGAGAACTTGTTGTACTAGGTCGTTTACATTGGAATGCCGAAGTTTCAAAATTATGCAAAAAGACAATTGTTTCGCTATTATTGGTTTTTAATGTCCCAATTGATATATTATTATTATTATTACTATTATTTTGACTCCTGTGCGACCGTTTGATACTGAAAGCGGCCAGTCATCGGCTTCCACCCCCTTGTACAAAATACGAGGGGTGTTTCTATAACAATTAATCCCTTAGTCGACGTCTCGGTTCCCGAAGGCAGAATTGTTAACAAAAACTAGGCGATCGGACTATTTTGGCTTTAGAACTTTCACTTAGTCATAGGAGCTTGACTGTGGGAGCTGATGACCAGCCCCGGGCCCTTTGAAGTGTTCGACTCAGCCGAGGTTGATCCAATTAGTCACTTCGGCTCGTTTAACCAGAGCCCCTCGTTTAACATGAATTACCGCCATTGATATTTAGTTTGACACAGTCATCGGATTGCCGACCAGTTTGCGCCTATCATGACTGTCAGTTTTCGGCTTTCTCCACTGAGGCACTTAACCATTCGAGCTGGAAGTGCAATCGTAGTGGTTCTCCCTTTACACCCTTAGCCGAACAATGCAAAAACGTAAGGGGTAAGCACAAGAGCAGGGCAACCCAACTATTGACCAAAGACATGATTTCGAAACCGATGCATATAATGCGATATCCGAGACGTCGAACACTTTTATATGAGTATCGGTTTTAAATTTGGCGAGGAATAAGTCCGAGTCCCCGGTCTAGGTCAGGTAGAATGAAAATGTATCGCTATGGTTGTCTTTGGCTCGAAGGCAAGAAAAGGAAGAAAAGAACACAGATTTATGTGTAAGGACCGTAAGAGGTCTGTTTTCTTTGATCTTATATGGTCGAACCGTACATGCCGAGCTTTAACAAAGAAACTCTAAAAGATACATAAAATGAGGAAGCTCAATACAGGGTGGCTTTCGCCTGGATGTTGGCATCCAAGGTCAGCCATGTCTCACGTCCGCGCCTCCGTGCTTTTTAACAGCTTTGCCTTGTGCAATCCAAGGTTTTGACGAAGCGACATATCATGTCATCGTTTCCATGAATAATGCCTTCAACTGGCGTAACTTGCGCGGTAGTAGTGTTCAGGCAGCTTGATGCTGCTGTAAAACTCAATCCTAGTGGGCCTGCAATGGTGCCTTGTTAATAACCAGGGTGAGGATGGGCCAATGCCCGGTTTAGGCCGAGCGGTGTGCCTTTATATGATGCTCCGCAGCTCCCATGGGATTTTGAGTGCAAAGTTATGAACCCGAGGTACATAGTCCTCGGTCAGTAGGGGAGGTCTGTGGAGCGCGCATCCCTATTTGGGGGTACGTCTTGGTAGCCGGGGGTGGAAGAGACGCCTCGGATGCGCTTTGAAGAGCACTTCTCCTGTAATTGCATGAGGGCCATGGATGCTTCCTCGGCTGCTTGGACCTTGGCTGCGAAAGCCGCGGTTTGCTCCTCCGTACGGAGGGATCGTTCGGTGTTACCATCTACTGTAATAACACTATTGGGTCCCGGCATTTTGTGCTTTAGATAAGTGTAGTGCGGGACAGCGTTGAAGTGAGCGAAGGCAGTTCGTCCGAGCAGTGCATGGTAACCACTGCGGAAGGGTACTATGTCGAAGATCAAATCCTTGCTTCTAAAGTTCTCGGGTGAACCGAAGACCACTTCCAAAGATATGGTTCCTGTGCACTTCGCTTCTATGCCTGGTATCACACCCTTGAAAGTGGTGTTGCTAGGCTTGATCCTTGATGAGTCAATGCCCATCTTACTAATTGTATCAGCGTAGATAAGGTTTAAGCTGCTGCAGCCGTCCATTAGGACTCGGGTTAAGTGAAACCCGTCGATGATAGGGTCTAGGACCAAAGCCGCCAGCCCTCCATGACGGATACTGGTCAGGTGGTCACGTTTCTCAAAGGTGATCGAGCAAGCCGACCATGGGTTGTACTTCGGGGCTACAGGCTCTAGGGCGTAGACATCCCGAAGTGCCCGCTTCCTTTCCTTTTTTGGTATGTGGGTGACGTAAATCATATTCATGTCCTTTACTTCGGAAGGGAATTGTTTCTGGCCTCCATTGTTTGGCCTCCAAGGTTCATCCTTGTCTTCACTACGGGACTGGCCTTTGTCCTGGCCTTCGACCGCCACCTTTCCGGCCTTCTTGATGACCCAGCAGTTCCTATTGGTGTGGTTGGCTGGCTTGTCGGAAGTGCCATGAATTTGGCATGGCCTGTCCAGAATTTTGTCAAGCGCACTAGGGCCATCTTTGTTCCCTTCAAAGGGCTTCATTTTTTGGCCGGCCTTGGCATTGCTGAATCTAGCGTTTACTGCTGCGTCCTCGGCGTCGGTGCTTGTTTTTGTTGCGCCGGGGCTTGCCGTTGCCATCGCGCACTTCCGAGGTGCCGGCTTCGCCGCCGTGAGAGCTGCGATCTAGCCAGCTATCCTCACCCGTGCAAAAGCGGGTCACCAAAGAGGTAAGGGATGCCATGGTTCTCAGCTTATCTTGTCCAAGCTGTCACGCCGGCCATTCATCCTGGATACTATGCCGGAAAGCGGCGATCGCTTCTGCGTCAGGGCAATCTACTATATGGTTCTTTTTAGTTAAGAACCGATTCCAAAACTTCCTGGCTGACTCACCAGGCTGCTGGACAATGTAGCTGAGGTCGTCGGCATCCGGAGGTCGGACGTACATGCCCTGAAAATTAGCTCGGAAGGCATCTTCGAGCTCTTCCCAGCTCCCAATAGAGTTTTCGGGCAGACTGTTCAGCCAGTGTCTTGCTGGGCCCTTGAGCTTCAGAGGTAGGTATTTGATGGCATGGAGATCATCTCCTCAGGCCATGTGTATATGGAGAAGGAAATCCTCGATCCAAACCGCGGGGTCAGTAGTTCCATCATATTGCTCGATATTAATGGGTTTGAATCCCTCTGGAAATTGGTGCTGCATCACCTCATCTATAAAACATAGTGGGTGTGCGGCTCCCCTAACAGCGCCACGTTGTGCCGAAGATCGGCTGACAACCGAGCGTTGGTCTGTTCGCGGGTCCTGTCATGCCTGTCCAACCAGGCTTGGTATCCGTCCTGTCTAGCAGGCGGTTGCCCTCTAGATCCATAGATGGACCTTGTTTGGGCTGCATTTGTGTTTAACTTTCTTCGCAGATCGTATGGGTCCTCAGGCTGGACGGGGTCCTTGCCTGTTATGCTAGGGATCAAAGGTGGGTTATTATCCCCTCCAGCCGCTCTGTCCCACCCTCTAGGGGGGCGATCGGGCTGGTCCCCTTGATCTTGCCTTGGAGGTATGTTCTCGGCCGCTTCGTCATCGAATGTTAGAAGCAGGCGTCGTCGCGGGTAGCTCTTCTTCGGCTCCGTGTGCCATAGCTCAAAGTCCTGCTCGGCAGCTAGGACCGCCACCCATTTGTTATCGAGGGTGTTCTGGTCCGCTTGGAGCTGTTGATCCTTCTTCTTCATACTCCGGGCGGTGGCGACGAGCCGTCGCTGGAATCTTTCTTGCTCATTGGGGTCTTCGGGGACGATCCAGTCCTCTGGTCCGAGGCTGACGTCATCCTCGGATTTGGGGAGATAGTTACTATCTGCCAGGTCCTCGGAGCCGTCTGGGTCATCATTGTCTGAAGCCCCTGTGGGTCTACCCCCTGCTCGGGTGTGGCATCATTGCCATCACCGAGATCGCCGGTGTGAGGCGGATCAGCGTCGTTCGTGGCAGCGTCGATGTTTGTATTGTTGTTGTTGCTTCCCGTGCCTCTACCCTTTCCTCTGGCCCGCTTTCGGGGGCGCCGGAGCTTGCTTGGGTCCTCGCCGGGTTCCTCATCATCACCTTTAGGGGTGTCGACCAAGTGGAGGTAGCGTCCCACTTTCCGATGTTGGAAGTGGCCGTTGGGGAAACGGTGTATGACATGCCATCGATGTCTTCGTCCATGTCGTCTGCCTCCTCGGAGGTGTAGTCCAACACATCGGTTAAATCCTCGACGGTGGTGACTAGGTGGGTGGTGGGTGGGACATAAATTTCCCTGTCATCGGCTTTAAGTCCGATCTGATCGTAAACTAAGGGCAAGATCGCCAGGTTCTGGATTCGATCCAGCGTCTCTTTTATCTGCGAGAAATCCTCAGTGCTCATGTCCTGGCCATAGGCCGGGTCGATGTGGAATATGCTCTGCGGTTTACCTGACGTAACTTCAGAGTCTTGGCCGACCAAGGTTGATTCCTGTTTGGCCGGTAAAGAGATCGGATCCATACACGACATCGGCTCCGCGTTCAGATTTGACTCAAGGCCATGATCCGGCGAGGTCGTGATCGGATATGTGCTTAAAATCGCATCCATCGTGACAATGGTTGGACCCGCGCTCAAAGCCGGTTCCAGATGGAGAACTGTTCCGAGGATTGGGTTTGGGTTTGGCTCCGAGGTTAAAGCCACGGCGCCCGAGGAGTTCTCGAGCCAATCTGGCGCCCAGCCGGAAAGGGCGAGATCGCCGCGAGAGTCGGCGGTGTACTCCAGGCTCTCGAACATGATCATCTAGTTCGGGGAAAAACTTTCGACACAGTCGAGGCGGCCAGTTGAATTGTCATGTAAGACCACACTGCCGAAAGCGAAGAGCTGGCCTGGGACAAAGATGTCACCACAGCCAATGTCGTAGTTGATCTGCAGGTGAGCCATCAATCCTTTGTTGATTAAATAGCAGGGCTCTTAATGAAAGCACGAGTGTCGGTACTAAAACCGGCAGACCTCGGGTAGGGGGCCCTGAGCTATAGATCTTGGATCGAGGGGTAACATGAGACGAAGGGGACAATATTTACCCAGGTTCAGGCCCTCTCTAGGAGGTAAAACCCTACATCCTGCTTTGATCGTATTGATGATGAAGTATCGAGTACAAGCTTGATCTACCACGAGATCATATGTTGTGTTCTACCCTCAGGTGAGTAATGATCAATCTAGGCCTAAGACCTAAAACCCCTCAGCTTATATAGGCACTGGGGGTATCTAGGGTTACATATGGTCGGTGGCCAGCGGGAGAAACGCGTGCCAATAGCCGCAACAATCCTTGGGGTACACGCAAAGTCTTCGGGAGAGTCCATCTTCACCATGCCTAAGCTCGAGGCTCCCGGAGTCCTTCCTCATGAGATCGGTGGGCCATAAGCTCGGCCCATGGAGGATGGGCCAACTAGGTTGGTACCCCTTAGTCCAGGACACCGTCACTTGGCGCCCAAAGCCTGGCTTGGCGTCCATGGAGCGCCGCCAAAAGGGGAGGGTACCCCTTCCCCAAGTCGGCCTCCCCTCCCCTACAACTATTTATACTCAAGGGGGGGGGGGCTCTTTACACAAAAAATTCCTGTGCATTGAGATGCACCCTCTTTCCCTCTAGTTCAGCAGAAAAATTGTTCTGCCGTGAGGCTGCTCCTCCCTCCTCTAGCTCTTTGACGACACCTAGTTTTGGACGGTGGAGCGATGCCGGATTGTCGATCTCATACACGTGCGACACGTAGAGAGATCGTGCATTCGATCTTTGTTCGAGGGACCGTTCGTGGGGCTTTTTGAGGAACTTCAAGAACAATCTTCACCAACTCTTCTTCCGCTGCAACTCAAAGTTGGTAACGATCAGATCTAACCTTTCATGCATCTTCATAGTGATCCTGGTTCTTGCTTCATAGAACGATTTTTTTTGTTTTCTACTATGATTCCCAAGAAAGAAAACCTAGGGAAAAAAATCCAGGGACGAAATTCTGAACAAGTGCAGGAGCTTCAGGAGTAGTTGGACGTCCAGGTTGGAGTCCAGATGTCCAGGTTCAAATCCAGATGTTTGGGGCAGGTTAACCGTGGCGATTTGGGGATTTCGGATCTTTAATTTGATGGGAAAAGGAAAAATTTCAATGGGGAGGGTGGGATTTGTGGGGACATGTGTAGAAAACAAATGGGAGGCTAGATCCACAAGTAACTCATCACATCCGTGAATCAAACCCAACAAAATCTCACAATATCCAATGAATTGCAAGAAACTGGTATGGCTAATTTTGTGGGCAATTTTCGAAATTATGAAGAATAAAAAAAATAGCCTAGAAAGGTGAGGGGAGGGCTCCAAATTGTGAGAAGCTATGCTCATGGTACCAAGATGATGTAGGACAAGCCCTAGCTAGGTTGCCCAATCTTTCATAATTTGGAGGATCAATTGAGAGAGAACTCAAGAACAAGAGGAAACATGAGAAATCACAAGAACAAACACTCAAGACAAGATCACACATGTTCTGTTTCCAAAAATCCATACAAGAATCACAAGATCCACAATCAACTAAGCGAGAGTAGTTAGGGTAGTTCTTCCCCAGTCCACAAGTGGAGATGACGGCTTGATGATCTAGAGAGATCCTTCTCCCTTAGGAGGACTTGATAACCTAGAGAGATCCTTCTCCAAGATGGAGATCTTGAGATCTAGAGAGATCCTTCTTCAAGATGTCACAGCCCTTATGGTATTCTTCTTCACCATGAAACGTTGGTTGTTTCTTATTACTAGATGACCAGTTGCGCCATTGGCACAGAGGCCAACTGCAACCCGGAAGTTAAGCGAACTATTTGAAACATAAAATGGAAGTTAAGTGAACTATTTGAAGAGATCAACTGCAGTCAAGAAGCGAAGCAACTAATACAACCAAAAATTTAGGTGAACTATTTGAAGGATGTTTCTCGTGAATGGTATGCAAGTGATTATGTTCGTATTGCATTTGTGTCTGCCATGTATATTTACCAACGACATACAATGATGATCGTTGCCTATATCCTTCTTGGGTCAGCCAGGGCAGCCCAATAGCTAGGTCGCTAGAAAGGCCGACCGCACCCCCCATGACACATGACCTGAACCATCGGAACCGGGGACTCCTACTCGGAACAACTGAGGTGAAACACACTCCATTAAATTAATTAGTAACAATGATTATGAGAATACATTGGAGATCAGGAGGTTGAAGGAGCCAAAGATGGCGCCTTCATCAAGACCTAGAGCATGTTTAGCGAGACTATGTGCCTTGATGTTTGACTCTCGTCCTTCGAAGATAGAGGAGCAAGAAATAAAGTCCTCTGCCGTCAAGACTATCACTTTCATGATATTTCCATTTCATCCACTGGAACCTAATCTGATGTTTTCCACCACTTCCTTGCAATATGAAGCAATCACAATGTGGGTAAGGGAGAGGTCTCTTGCTAACTCCATCGCCTCCCAAGCTTCCAAAATGCTAGGGTCATACACCCCTCACTAACCAGAGCTAACGCTCCTAGATAGTTGGCGGTCATGTCCCTGCAAACTGCCACAAAGCACCCATAATATGGGTAGTTCTTGACACTGCTCCATCTACCTTTAGCTTGGCGAAACCTTCCTCAAGTGGTGTCCATCTTGTACAAGCGACCGCCGGAACATGTGCTTGGCGTTGATGATTTGGCTTCGGTTTGAGAGCTTCCACGCATGTAACTTTGTTGGAAATATGCCCTAGAGGCAATAATAAAATGGTTATTATCATATTTTCTTGTTCATGATAAATGTTTATTATTCATGCTAGAATTGTATTGATTGGAAACTTAAATACATGTGTGAATACATAAACAACACTTAGTTTATCAAAGACTAGCTCGTTGATCAAAGATAGTTAAGGTTTCCTAACCATAGACATGAGTTGTCATTTGATAACGGGATCACATCATTAGGAGAATGATGTGATGGACAGATCAAACCGTAAGCTTAGCATCAGATCGTATCACTTAGTTTATTTGCTACAGCTTTCTTCATGTCAAGTGATACGTCTCCAACGTATCTATAATTTTTGATTGTTCCATGCTATTATAGTATCAACCTTGGATGTTTTATATGCAATATATATCATTTTTTGGGATTAACCTATTAACCTAGTGCCCAGTGCCAGTTGTTGTTTTTCTGCTTGTTTTTCGCTTTTCAGGAAATCAATATCAAACGGAGTCCAAACGAAGAAAAAACTTTGGATTAATTTTTTCTGGACCAAGAGAGACCCTAGAATGTTCGGGAGAAGACCGGAGGAGTCACGAGGGAGCGACAAGCTCGGGAGGTGCGCCCAGGGGGGTAGGCGCCCCCCAGGCTTGTGGGCCCCTCGTGGCACATCTTGACCTAATTCCGTTGCTATAAATTCTCAAATATTCCCAATATACCAGATAGCCCCCCGAAACACTTTTTCCTACACCGCAAGTCTCTGTTCTTCCGCGATCCCATCTGGAGGCCTTTTCCGGTGATCTGCTGGAGGGGGAATCAATCACGAAGGGGTTCTTCATCAACCTTGATGCCCTTCCGATGATGCGTGAGTAGTTTACCACAGACCTATGGGTCCATAGCTAGTAGGTAGATGGCTTCTTCTCTCTCTTTGATCTTTAATACCATGTTCTCCTCGATCTTCTTGGAGTTATATCCGATGTAATCTTCTTTTGCGGTGTGTTTGTTGGGATCCAATGAATTGTGGGTTTATGATCAGATTATTCATGAGAAATATTTGAGTCTTTTCTGAACTTATTTATGCGTGATTGTTATAGCTTTGTATTTCTCTCCGATCTATCCATTTAGTTTGGCCAACTAGATTGATTTATCTTGCAATGGGAGAGATGCTTTGTAATGGGTTCAATCTTGCTTGCGGTGCTCTATCCTAGTGACAAAGTAGGGGACAAGACACTTTTGTACTATTGCCATTAAGGATAAAATGATGGGGTTTATTCATATTGCTTGAGTTTACTTTGTCTACATCATGTCATCTTGCTTAAGGCGTTACTCTGTTTTCATTAACTTAATACCCTAGATGCATGCTGGATAGCGGTTGATGGGTGGAGTAATGGTAGTAGATGCAGGCAGGAGTCGGTCTACTTGTCTCAGACGTGATGCCTATATACATGATCAATGCCATGAATCCGTCATAACTATGCGCTTTTCTATCAATTGCCCAACAGTAATTTGTTTACCCACCGTATGCTATGTGTTCGAGAGAGAAGCCTCTAGTGAAAACTATGGCCCCCGGGTCATTTATCTATCATATATAAAATCCAAAAATACCTTGCTGCAATTTTATTTCCTTTATTTTGTTTTGCATTTTTTTATCTATCTATCAGTATCAGAATTAATCCTTGCAAGTAACCGCCAAGGGGATTGACAACCCTCTTGTTCGCGTTGGGTGCAAGTATTTGCTTTTATGTGTGTAGGTGCTGCTAACGAGGTTCTGTGTGGTTCTCCTACTGGGTTGATAACCTTGGTTCTTAACTGAGGGAAATACTTATCTCTACTGTACTGCATCATCCTCTCCTCTTCGAGGAAATCCCAACGCAGCTCACAAGTAGCATCAAGTATCTGTTCCTTAGACCATGAGAACATGCCACTCCCAGATACCGGAGGAAAACTTTGTGTGCTATCAAACATCACTTTGTAACTGGGTGATCATAAAGGTGCTCTACAGGTATCTCCGAAGGTGTGTGTTGAGGTGCATGGATCGAGATTGGGATTTGTCGCTCCATGTGACGGAGAGATATCTCTGGGCCCTCTCGGTAATACAACATCACAAGAAGCTTCATGTGACTAATGAGTTTAGTCATGGGATCTTGTATTACGGAATGAGTAAAGAGACTTGCCGGTAATGAGATTGAACTAGGTATGGAGATACCGACGATTGAATCTCGGGCAAGTAACATATCGGCAGACAAAGGGAATTGCATACGAGATTAACTGAATCCTGGACATCATGGTTCAACCGAAAGATCTTCGTTGAATGTGTGGGAATCAATATGGGCATCCAAGTCCCGCTATTAGTTATTGACCGGAGAGGTGTCTCGGTCATGTCTGCATGTTTCCGAACCCGTAGGGTCGCACGCTTAACGTTCGGTAGCGCTAGGATAGTATTGAGATATTTATAGTGGAAAGTCCGAAGTTGTTCGGAGTCTCGGATGGGGTCCGGGATATCACGAGGAGCTCTGGAATGATCCGGAGGTAAAGATTTATATATGGGAAGTTATTTTTAGGGTACCGGAAAAGTTCAGGGGCATGCCGGCATCGTACCGGGGTCACCGAAGGGTTCCGGGGGACCACCAGTGGGTCCCACACTCCCGGAGGCCAGCATGGGCTGAGGGGAGGCGCCCTGGCTTAGTTGGGCTAGGTGCACCAGCCCCCCTTGGGCCCATGCGGCAAGGGGGGACCCTAAGTGGGGAGGCCGCCCCCACATGACTTGGGAGGCACTCCTCCCCTAGGCCGCCATCCCCCTCCCTTGGAGGAGGGGTTAGGGCCAACGCCCCCTCCCTCACCCCTATAAATAGTGGGGAGGCGCATGGGGGGCAGCACCCCTTCTCCCTTGGCCTTTGCCTCTCCCAACTCCTCCCACCTATCTCCGATACGTGCTTGGCGAAGCCCTGCCGGAGTTCCGCTGCTGCCACCACCACCGCGCCGTCGTGCTGGTCCTGATCTCATCTACCTCCTCTCCCTTGCTTGTTGGATCAAGTAGGAGAGGACGCCATTGAGCTGAGCATGTGCTAATCTCGGAGGTGCCGTCCGTTCGGCACTAGATCGGATTGGATCATGATTGGATCGCGAAGAGTACGACTACATCAACCGCGTTACATACGCTAATGCTTTCGGTCTATAAGGGTACATAGACACACTTCCCTCATGTTGCTATGCATCTCCTAGATTAGATTTTGGGTGTTTCGTAGGAATTTTTTTGATTTTCATGCAACGTTACCCATCAGTGGCTTCAGAGCTAGGTCTATGCGTAGATGTGTATGCACGAGTGGAACACAAAGAAGTTGTGGGCGTTGATGTTCAAATTGCTTACCTTCTTTGTTATTTCTAGATTCGGGGGTATTGTGGGATGAAGCGGCCCGGACTATGAAGCGGCCCGGACCAACCTTACTTGTCCTCGCACAAGAGAGCGGTTCTACTGACTGACATGCAACTTGTATTGCATAAAAGTGGCTGGCGGGTGTCTGTCTCTCCTACCTTAGTTGAATCTGTTTTGACAAGGGCGGTCCTTGTAGAAGGTTAAAAGGCAGGTTTTGCGTAGATAAGAACGGTTCTTATTTGATGCCCATATATAGCAGCCACGTAAAATTTGCAAGAACAAAGTAGAGGACGTCTAACTTGTTTTTGCAGGGCATGTTGTGATGTGGTATGGCCAAAACTTGACGTGATATATGTTGATGTATGAGATGATCATGTTTTGTAATCGGTTCACGACTTGCATGTCGATGAGTACGGCAACCGGCAGGAGCCATAGGGTTGTCTTTAATTTATTGTATGACATGCATGTCAATCATTAAACGCCATGTAATTGCTTTACTTTATCACTATGAGTTAGCAATAGTCATAGAAGCAATAGTTGGCGGAGACAACCACGACATGATGATGGAGATCATGGTGTCATGCCAGTGATGATGGAGATCGTGCCGGTGCTTTGGAGATGGAGATCAAAAGCACAAGATGATAATGGCCATATCATGTCACGTATTGATTGCATGTGATGTTTATCTTTTATGCATCTTGTTTTGCTTAGGACGAAGGTAGCATTATAATTTGACCCCTTCACTTAATTTCAAGATAAAAGGTGTTCTCCCTAAGTATGCACCGTTGTGAAAGTTTGTCATTTTGAAGCACCTCGTGATGATCAGGTGTGATAGACTCTTCGTTCAAATACAACGGGTGTAAGCCAGTTTTACACATGCAGAATACTTGGGTTAAACTTGACGAGCCTAGCATGTGCAAACATGGTCTCGAAACACGGAGGACCGAAAGTTCGAGCATGAGTCACATAGTAGATATGATCAACATGGAGATGTTCACCATTGATGACTACCTCATCTCACGTGATGATCGGACATGGGTTACTTGATTTGGATCATGTAAACACTTAGACACCTTGAGGGATGTTGGTTTAAGTGGGAGTTCACTAGTAATTTGATTAACTGAACCAATTATCATGAACTTAGTCTAAATGTCTTTGCAAATTTATGTTGTAGATCAATGGCTCGTGCTGTAGCTCCCCTGAATTTTAATGTGTTCCTAGAGAAAACTAAGTTGAAAGATGATGGAAGCAACTATGCGGATTGGGTTTGTAATCCGAGGACTATCCTCACTGCTGCACAGAAGGCTTATGTCCTTGATGCACCGCTTGGTGAGGCACCCCCTCCAGCGTTATCTGTGCATGTTGTGAACGTCTGGCAGACACGTTCTGATGACTACACGATAGTTCAGTGCGCCATGCTTTACGGCTTAGAACCGGAGCTCCAAAGACGTTTTGAGCACCACGGAGCATATGAGATGTTCCAGGAGCAGAAATTGGTATTTCAGGCTCACGCCCAGATCGAGAGGTATGAGGCCTCTGACAAGTTATTTAGCTGCAAGATGGAGGAGAACAGCTCCGTTAGCGAGCACGTACTCAACATGTCTGGGTACTTCAACCGCTTGAATCAGTTGGGAGTTAATCTTTCGGATGAAGTAGCGATTGACAGAGAAGTACAAGTTTAGTACTGAAGACCAAGACTCTGGTTGCCGGCAAGCTACTTGCCGGCAAGCGAAGGCCCGACAAGCTCCGTGCCAGTGGGCTTTTTCTGTCTCATTACCACTCCACCTCATCATCAGCTAGATAAGCATGTATGATAGGTGTCGAGCGGGCAGGCAGTCAAACACAGCTGGTCGAGGCACGTGTCAGCACGCCACCTCAAGGTTAACTTTAATGACACCTGTCCCTGGGTCGTGTCAAGATCACAGAAGGGCAGCTGGACGAACAGTGCAGAACCTTTGCCAAAGCATCGCCTCCCCAGCGTAGCACCTAATAGTGCGTTTAATGTGTTTGTCCTACCCCGTTAGAGATAGACCTGATGATAGTGCAACTCCTGTTCATACCCTGTACTGTAATGACTATATTAGCCATTGTGGTAACCCCTTGGACTATAAAAGGAGGCCCATGGCTACAGTTTGAACGGTCGACACCTAGTTCAATTACGCGTAGTAGCTGCACTTCCCGCGCACCTTGTCGCCAAGCTGCGCTCCATGTAACTTGAGCTCATCCACAATCAAACCACCAAAGCTGGAGTAGGGTTTTATGCTCACAGTGGCCAGAACCTGGATAAACCACAGTGTGTTCTTGCATCTACCAGCCCCGCTGTCGGTGTATAAAACATGGGTATTTTATACCCTGATTTATGCATATACCGCAGTAGCCTTCCTGATGGCCAGGGCTTGCCGGGGATTACCAAGATCAAGATTCAAGGCCTAGTTGCAGAAGTACTAGGGAGAAGATCAAGACAAGATATCGAGAAGCACAAGACGATACTTGCCGGCAAGGCTCGAGCCGGCAAGATGAAGGCCCGGCAAGCTCCGTGCCCGGCAAGACCTCGCTAGCTCATCAGCGCTCCACTGCACCGAGCAGCTAGTCACTAATCGGTGAGGTGTCGACCACGCAGGCAGTTTGGTGGGATTTGTCGGGGCACGTGTCATACTGTTGGAAGGAGATTTAGCTTTAATGACACCTGTCCAGGAGGCGTGTCAAGATAATAAGAGGTAGCTGGGCGAGCGGTGCAGAAACCTTGCCGGGGCTCCTCCTCCACATGACACCTAACGGCGCAATAAATGCTTTTGTCCTAATCCGGCAGAGTTAGGTATGATAGCACTGTTTGCTATCTAATCAACTTGTAATGACTGTTTTGCCACTGTGGTTACCCCTTGAGCTATAAAAGGAGGGCCAGGGCAACCTTTACAAGGGTCGACACTTTGCTCATTCTGCATGCGTAGCTGCTCTTCTTGCACCTTGCCGGCAAGAAGCGCTCCTTGTACTTGAGCTTATACACATCTAATACACAAAGCAGGAGTAGGGTTTTACACCTCATGGTGGCCCGAACCTGGGTAAATCCTTTGCGTTTCTGCTGATTTTACTCTTTGTGCTTGCGCATCTCCCTAGTCGAACCGCAAAGGGGCTAGATGGCCCCATAGATGGTCATACGCATGACATCTTTGTCTCGCCAGGTAGGGGGGTCGCTTGCGCGAACCTGAATCAGCAGCTTGCGCGTCAGCTACATCTTCATCACCAGTGATGGCGCCCAAGAAGAAGGGCGCGTCTACAGCAGCTCCATCGACTTCCAAGATCCTGTCACATACGCCCACGGGCGACGGAGATAATTCGGCCGGCGCAGGCGGAGTGGAAGGCGTCACTGGTGCAGGCGGCACGGGCGGCGTAGCTAGCACTGGTGGCGCAGGCGGGGCGCGCAACACTAACTCTCAGCTTCCTCGCCATTCTGGCGATCGAAGCCACAATGGTGCAGGCGGCGCGGATGGCCAACTCCCGCCTCCTCAACGCGCCGACGAGCGAAGCCAACGGAGAAACACCGTCCGGTCTGGTGCGAGTCAAGACCCTGCTACTGTAGCATCCAAGGATGTTGGGTCGAGACACACACTGCGACCATCGCAAGATGGGCGCGACGTGGCTCCGAACGGCGCAGGCGGCTCCGGTCGGCAGTGTCCGCATGGCAAGATACATGTTGATCAGCCACAGGATCTTCAGGCACCACCTCCACCGCATCAGCCCGCTGTTGGACATGTGCCACGGCAGCAAGATCACAATGGCGCTACTGCTGGCTCTCCCAGGAGTCGAGCGACATCATGTTTTCGCTCCCAGCCATGCCAGCGACAGCTGCAGAGGCAATGGCACGGGCCCAGATGATGTTAAACTTCCCTCCGGCGACGGACAAGATGGATGAGTGGAGAGCCACCATCCAAAGCCTCATTGGAATTGCCGAAGCCAGCAAGTCTCAGCAACCGGGACCATCTCAGCGCCCACAAACAGCACCGGTAGCTCCAACTGGTGGCCGTGTCGAAGGTGCTGCGCCAACGGTGCAATCACCTCCACGGCAACAACGCCAGCAACAACAGCAGCCGCGGCAAACTCACCGGTCAGTTGAGCCTGACGAGATGTTGATGGCTTCTTCGGATCCACGAGTGCGGCGAGATTAGTGGCAAGTGCTGCAAGATAGGTGGGTAGAGGATGCCCGTACTACCATTGAACGGCACCGGGAGGTGCGCTCTCAGTCTGACGCGCGCAACGACCCAGTCGTCGATGAGCCTGCGCCCGAGGCTGGCGGGTATTTGCCTTACGAGGTTGGATGCCCGGCCTTCACTCGCGAGCTACGGCAAGTCCGCTGGCCATCTGTCCGGGCCTTCAAGCCAGAAGTACCAGAGAAGTACGACGGCAAACTGAACCCGGCAGAGTTTTTAGGCATCTACACGATTGCCATGCAAGCTGCCGGAGGAAGAGACGAAAAGATTCTAGCCAATTATTTTCCATTGGTGCTCAAGCCCAATGTGAGGTCTTGGCTGATGAACTTGCCGGAGAACTCCATTTCCTCATGGTCCGATCTATGCAACGAGTTCGTTGGTGCCTTTACTGGAGGCCACAAGGCCCTTGGTCAGCCCAGCGATCTGCAAGTGATCCCGCAAAGAGATGGCGAATCCTTACACTAGTACATTCATAGATTTAGTTGTGTGCACCGCAACATCCCAGATGTGCACCCCGCAGCCGTGATTGCCGCCTTTCACACAAATGTGCACAATCGGAGGATGCGGGAAAAGATGAATGTCATGTTACCAAAGACCGTCAATGAGTTGTACACATTGGCGGATAAGTGTGTGCGCGCTGAAGAAGGAAGGAGACTTCCCGGGGAGGACGCTGGTGCCGAGGTAGATTCCGTGGACGATGATGCCACCACCCCGAAGAAGAAAGGACGAAAGCGCAACAGGAAGCGCAAAGGCAAAACAGTTATGGCCGTCGAAGGCTCCGGCAATTCTGACGCCGCCAAGAAGGCCAAAACAGAGAGCTCCGGCAAGGAGGCTGCTGTATGCGCCGCCTGTCAGGAGGCGGCGGTAAACGAGAAGGCTAGCAAGTCTGATGGGCCATATTACAAGATTCACCGCACTAAAGGCCATGACCTCCAAGAATGCCGGCAAGTTGAGCAGCTTGCCGAGAAGCAAAAGGCTGAATATGAAAAGCGCGACAAGGAGAAGGGCCAGGATGGTGCTGGCGGATCTGGCAAGAGAAACCGTGGTGGTCGAGGAGGCCGCCGCGGCAAGGCCAAGCAGCAGAAAGAGAAGCCTACTAGGGGCCGAGAGAAGAAAGAGGACGATGATGGAAGCGACGAAGAGGACGACAAAGAGTCCAGTGAGCAGGAATTCCAGAAAGCAACTGAGGCTATGTGCATTGACGAAGGTGCATCTTTGCACTCTTCTCACCGCAAACTCAAGCAGTGGGCTGATGTCTACTACACAACTTGTTCTTGTAGACTCGTGTTGGGCCTCCAAGCGCAGAGGTTTGTAGAACAGTAGCAGTTTTCCCTCAAGTGGATGACCTAAGGTTTATCAATCCGTGGGAGGCGTAGGTTGAAGATGGTATCTCTCAAGCAACTCTGCAACCAAATATAAGAAATCTCTTGTGTCCCCAACACACCCAATACAATGGAAAATTGTATAGGTGCACTAGTTCGGTGAAGAGATGGTGATAAAAGTGTAGTATGGATAGTAGATATAGGTTTTTGTAATCTGAAAATATAAAAACAGCAATTTAGCAAAAGGTAAACGGGCATAAAAACGGTATTGCAATGCTTAGAAACAAGGCCTAGGGTTCATACTTTCACTAGTGCGATCTCCCAACATTGTTGACATAGTTGAATCATATGTAAATCCCTCACGTGCGACAAAGAGTTCACTCCAAAGTCACAAATAGCGGAGAACAAACGAAGAAATTGTTGTAGGGCACGAAACCACCTCAAAGTTATCCTTCCCGATCAATCTTGTGAGCCATCCCCATTAATTGTCACGAACAGCCCTAGAGTTCGTACTAGAATAACACCTTAAGATACACATCAACCAAAACCCTAATGTCACCTAGGCACTCCAATGTCACCACGAGTACCCACGGGTTTGATTATATGATATGCATCACACAATCTCAGATTCATCTATTCAAACCAACACAAAGAACTTCAAAGAGTGCCCCAAAGTTTCTACCGGAAAGTCAAGACGAAAAAGTGTGCCAACCCTTATGCATAAATCCCCAAGGTCACGGAACCCGCAAGTTGATCACCAAAACATACATCAAGTGACTCAAGTGAATATCCCATTGTCACCATAGATATGCATATGCAAGACATACATCAAGTGTTCTCAAATCCTTAAAGACTCAATCCGATAAGAAAACTTCAAAGGGAAAACTCAATTCATCACAAGAAGATAGAGAGGGGAAAACTCCATATGATTCATCTATATCAACAAAGCTCGTGATACATCAAGATCGTGCCATCTCAAGAACACGAGAGAGAGAGATCAAACATATAGCTATTGGTACATACCCTTAGCCCCGAGGGTGAACTACTCCCTCCTCGTCATGGAGGCCGCTGGGATGATGAAGATGGCCTCCGGTGATGATTTCCCCCTCCGGCAGGGTACCGGAATAGGGCTCCAGATGGTATTTCGAGGATACAAAGAGCTGCAGCGGTGTAGTCCAAAATCTAGGGTTATTTCTGGGGGTTTCTCTATTTATAAGATTTTTCAGCGTTGGAATCACGTCAAGATGGGCTAACATGGGCCCACGAGGCACCACGGCGAGCCACCCCCCCTGGCAAGCCGTGGTGGCTCGTGAGCACCTCGTGGCTCTTCTGGTCCTTCCACAAAGCTTCTAGTGCCTCTTTTGTTCCAAAAAAATCGTCAAAACGTTTCACTGCATTTGGAGAACTTTTATTTCTGCACAAAAAACAACACCACGGTAGTTCTGCTGAAAACAACGTCAGTCCGGGTTAGTTCTAATCAAATCATACCAAAACCATATAGAATTGTTATAAATATGGCATGAATACTTCATAAATTATAGATACGTTGGAGACGTATCAGCATCCCCAAGCTTAATTCCTGCTCGTCCTCGAGTAGGTAAATGATAAAAGAAATAATTTATGAAGTGTGAATGCTTGCATAGTGCATAAGTTTGATCAATGATAATTTCAATCACTTTTCCTAGCATCATAACAGCAACTTTCTCTCATAAAACTCAACATGATAAAGTAGCAATTAAAAACAAATTTTTTGATGTGGAATGCTACCTATCATAATCATGATATATTCTTTTCTTTTATAGCATGGACATTGGACTTGAATGATTCAAAGCAAGATCATTATTATAACAGCAATATTTATTATCATAAAACTTCTCATGAGCAAGTAACAATTCATCACAACAATGAAGTATAAGGCATAAACTTTCTTGGAAACTAACAAACTATTCTAGTCAACAATGCAATTGCAATTCATCATATTTTCAGGAAGGGTCTCATGTAGGAGTTTTTCAGCAAGTTCACATACTCAACCATCATTTAGTCTTCTATGATTGCTAACACTCACGACATATATATGGAGCAAAAGTTTCAGCCAGACACATAGAAAGATAGGGGCTTGTGATTTCGCCTCCCAACTTATTCACCTTAAGGGTGATGTCAACAATAATAACTCATGATCACTCATATCCAACTAGATATATGTGCCTAGATCTTTCCCCACCACATGATGCTTGCAAAAGAGAAAAACAAAAAAAAGAAGTAGAGGAGAACACATTGACTCTTGCATAAAAAATAGATACATAAAAGTAAATGAATAAAAGTAAAACATAGGCCCTTCGCAGAGGGAAGCAGAGGTTGTCATGCGCTTTTTATTTTTGGATGCACAAGCCCTTAATGCAAAGGAACGTCACGTTATATTGCCCCTTGTGATAGCAACCTTTATTATGCAGTCCGTCGCTTTTATTTCTTTACCATCACAAGTTCGTACAATGCTTATTTCCCTTACAATAAAAGTTCAGACATATTTAGAGGCAATTTTTATTGCTTTTTGCACCAATGACAACTTACTTGAAGGATCTTATTCAATCCATAGGTAGATATGGTGGACACTCATGAGAAGAAACTGGGTTTAAGGGTTTTGGATGCACAAGTAGTATCTCTACTTGGTGCCGATTTTTGGCTAGCAAAGATATTGGGCAAGCACCACATGTTGGAGGATCTATAACAATATAACTTCTATGTGAATATGAACAAACATAATTCATTACGTTGTCTTCCTTGTCCAACGTCAACATTTTGACATAAAATACTTAATGGGGGCTCACAATCATTAAAGATGTCCAAGATAGTATATTTTCATGCGAATATTCTCTTCCCTTATTAACTTTTTCATGAATTGCATCATTGACTAATGCTATGCTTGTGAACCTCCAATAAATTTTACCACTTATACTTTTCTTTATGTAATGTCATTACTTTCCATAAGATTAGCATATGATCTCTTTCATTATTTTCATTGCAAGGAATCACACTTACCATATCCAATGATGTATATGAAAGTTTTTATTCTATCCCTCTCGAATATTCATCATCTTGGGACCAAATTCATATCTTGTGCAAATTACCATTACTATTATTAACTCTCAAAAAGATATAAGTGAAGGATGAGAATTAATGACAAACTACTCCAAAATGTATAAGCGAAGATCAATGAGTAGTGAAACAATTCAATATCTATGTGAGGACTCTCTCTCATTTAAAAAGTTTCAGATCTTGATATTTTATTCATACAGCGAGCAAAGCAAAGACACAACCAAGTATAGCACACATTATGTGAACGAGTAAAAACTTGGGTTCAATCGAGACTAACCGATAGTTGATGAAGAAAAGTGATGGGATGCCTACCGGGGCATCCCCAAGCTTGAATGCTTGATACTTCTTGGAATATTAACTTGGGGAGCCTTGGGCATCCCCAAGCTTTAACTCTTGTGTCTTGTTAATTCTTCTCATATAATAGTTTTCCTAAGTTCTCAAAACTTCATCCACACAAAACTTGACAAGAACTCGTGAGATATGTTAGTATAAATCAACTCAAAACCTCAACATTCTCTACTGTAGCAAATCACAAAAATTATAATTAAACATTGCATACTAAATGCCTCTGCATATTTAAAACTCCTATCCTCAAATAGAAACATTAAACAAGCAAACATATGCAAACAATCCAAACATAACAGCAATCTGCCTAAACAGGACAGTCTGTAAAGGATAATTAAGAATCCATACTTATATAACTCAAAAAATTCTGAAAATTTACCACACTGGAAATAATTTATCAAAGTTGACTGTGTCAAAATTTCAAGATTTTATCACATTCTGACATTTCTGGGCAATTTAATCAATAGCAGCAAACTTTCTGTTTTGAAACTGCAACTCATTATCTTGCAAAATAGGCATGGTAAAGGCTATACTTAACATTTTTATTGAAATAAAAGATACAAAATATGACTCTAAGTAACAGCAAGAAAATCCAAGTAAATAAAATGATGCTCCAAGCAAAACACATATCATGTGATGAATTAAAATATAGCTCCAAGTAAGGTTACCGATAATGTTGAAGACGAAAGAGGGGATGCCTTCCGGGGCATCCCCAGGCTTAGGCGCTTGAGTATTCCTTGAGTATTACCTTGGGGTGCCTTGGGCATCCCCAATATTAGGGTCTTCCCACTCCTTATTCTCCTCATATCGATATCTCACCCAAAACTTGAAAACTTCAATCACACAAAACTTAACGGAACTTCGTGAGAACGGTTAGTATGATAAAGAATAAACCATCACTTAGGTACTGTCCAAGACAAGATTCACAATTGTTCCCATATAATGCCTACTGTATTATATCATTTCCACAATTTATATCTCATAATATAAGCTATGGAAATATTAAAACAAGCAAACTATGCATTGAAAACAGAATCTGTCAAAAACAGAACAGTCTGTAATGATCTGAGCAACTACCATACTTATGGAACTCTAAAAATTCTGAAAAATTAGGACAACGTCAAAAATTTGCATATCAATACTTTGTAAACATTTCAGAATTTTTTGACGCTCCAGTAAAATCTGGGAAATTAAACACTGGAGGCAAAAGTTTCTGTTTTTGCACAGAATTGAATCAATAAGTATCCACACTATCCCAAAGGTTTTACTTGGCACTTTATTGAAAGAAAACATATGAAACATGATTACTACAGTAGATTAATCATGTGGACACACAAAAACAGTAGGTATAAATATTGGGTTGTCTCCCAACAAGCGCTTTTCTTTAATGCCTTTTTAGCTAGGCATGATGATTTCAATGATGCTCACATAGAAGTAAAGAATTGAAACATAACGGGAGCATCATGAATCATATGTTCCTCCCTCATAATAATTTTCAGTGGAATCATGAATTGATTCATCAATATAGCTATCATATAAAGCATTCTTTTCATGATCCACAAGCATAGAATTTTTATTACTCTCCACACAAGCAATTTTCTTCTCATTCATAATAGTGGGGGTATCGTATGAAACTCGAATACTATAACTTGTTTCCACATTAAAAGAGTGATGTTCGGTAAAAGGATATTCATAATTATGATAAGTTTTATAAGAATGATCATCACTTCTTTTTATAACATAAGTATCATCACAATAATCATCATAAGTAGGAAGCATGAAATCATCATAACAAATTTGATCATTCAAAGTAGGGGGACTAAAAAGATCATCTTCATTAAGCATAGCATCCCCAAGCTTGGGACAAACATTAATTGCAGCAAATACATTCTCAAACATGTCATTCTCATCAAACATAGCATCCCCAAGCTTGTGGTTTTGCATATCATTAGCATAATCACTCTCATCATTAATAGTATGAATAGCACCAATAGTATAACAATTATTATCATCACAATTTTCCAAGTTGGTGCCATAAAGATTTTCAAGATCATAAGAAGTATCATTATCTTCCCAATCATAATCATCACAACAAGTAGTAGGAATCACAAAATCATACTCAATATCATCATCCTCCACAATCATATTTGATTCATTTTCATGAGGCACAATGGTAATAGGAGCAACATTACTTGGGAGAGATACCTTTTTACCTCTACTTTTCCTTCTTTTCTTTTTCTTCTTCACCACCTCATGTGGGGGTTTAATCAATTTTCTGTGCACTTTATTGAAGAGATTGGTTGAATAAAAAACTCCTCCTCGTTACCTGATTCATCATATGAAAAAATAGGAGGATATTGGGAAACCTCTTCCCCTTCATTAGTATTCTCTTCATCTTATATTTGTTTTCTTGTCTTTAAATAATTGGCAATATAAGGATTCTCTATGCAATTTACCGCACAATACATATAAATTTCCTCTAGATCAAAATCGAGAAATCTCTTGAGATTATATTCTGGAATATCCCTAGTTATACGTTTCATTTCTTCATACCCCAGAAGCAGACTAAGTTCATTATGATGCGCAAGGGTAATCAAGTTATCACAATTCTTGGACACGATTCGATCATGAAACAGTTTGCATTGGAGATTTAAATGACCACATTCATTGCAAAGTTCACAAGGATGGCAAGAAAAATTAAATCTTTTGGCACAATCATCTAGCCTCTCTTGCAACCCTTTAGTTTCTAAATACTTATGCCTCATACAAAATCTATTTTCCCTTTTTGGCATGCATTTGCACTCCCAATTCACTCCACAAAAATTGACATCCTTATAGGAGACATCATTATCATGACTAGTGCAATCATCATTAGTATTATGGATATTCAAAGAATTCATACTAGGAACATTGCAATCATGCTCACCAGTCATGGATTTTATTGCAAACATTTTATTGAATTCTTCTTCTATCAATTGAGCACAATTTTCCTTTCCATCATTTTCATGAAAGACATTATAAAGATGAATAATATGAGGCAACCTCAATTCCATTTTTTGTAGTTTTCTTTTATAAGCCAAACTAGTGAAAAAACAAGAGACTAAAAGATTCGATTGCAAGATCTAAAGATATACCTTCAAGCACTCACCTCCCCAGCAACGGCGCCAGAAAAGAGCTTGATGTCTACTACACAACTTGTTCTTGTAGACTCGTGTTGGGCCTCCAAGCGCAGAGGTTTGTAGGACAGTAGCAATTTTCCCTCAAGTGGATGACCTAAGGTTTATCAATCCGTGGGAGGCGTAGGTTGAAGATGGTATCCGTCAAGCAACCCTGCAACCAAATACAAGAAATCTCTTGTGTCCCCAACACATCCAATACAATGGTAAATTGTATAGGTGCACTAGTTTGGCAAAGAGATGGTGATAAAAGTGTAGTATGGATAGTAGATATAGGTTTTTGTAATCTAAAAATATAAAAACAGCAAGGTAGCAAAAAGTAAACGGGCATAAAAATGGTATTGCAATGCTTAGAAACAAGGCTTAGGGTTCATACTATCACTAGTGTGATCTCCCAACATTGTTGACATAGTTGAATCATATGTAAATCCCTCACGTGCGACAAAGAGTTCACTCCAAAGTCACAAATAGCGGAGAACAAACAAAGAAATTGTTGTAGGGTACGAAACCACCTCAAAGTTATCCTTCCCGATCAATCTTATGAGCCATCCCCATTAATTGTCACGAACAGCCCTAGAGTTCGTACTAGAATAACACCTTAATATACACATCAACCAAAACCCTAATGTCACCTAGGCACTCCAATGTCACCACGAGTACCCACGGGTTTGATTATACGATATGCATCACACAATCTTAGATTCATCTATTCAAACCAACACAAAGAACTTCAAAGAGTGCCCCAAAGTTTCTACTAGAAATTCAGGACGAAAACGTGTGCCAACCCTTATGCATAAATCCCCAAGGTCACGGAACCCGCAAGTTGATCACCAAAACATACATCAAGTGACTCAAGTGAATATCCCATTGTCACCACAGATATCCATATGCAAGTCATACATCAAGTGTTCTCAAATCCTTAAAGACTCAATCTGATAAGAAAACTTCAAAGGGAAAACTCAATTCATCACAAGAAGATAGAGAGGGGAAAACTCCATATGATTCATCTATATCAACAAAGCTCGCGATACATCAAGATCGTGCCATCTCAAGAACACGAGAGAGAGAGAGATCAAACACATAGCTACTGGTACATACCCTCAGCCCCGAGGGTGAACTACTCCCTCCTCGTCATGGAGGCTGCCAGGATGATGAAGATGGCCTCCGGTGATGATTTCCCCCTCCGGCAGGGTGCCGGAATAGGGCTCCAGATGGTATTTCGAGGATACAGAGAGCTGTGGTGGGTAGTCCAAAATCTAGGGTTATTTCTGGGGGTTTCTCTATTTATAGGATTTTTCAGCGTTGGAATCACGTCAAGATGGGCTAACATGGGCCCACGAGGCACCACGGCGAGCCACCCCCCCGGCGCGTCGTGGTGGCTCGTGAGTACCTCGTGGCTCTTCTGGTCCTTCCACAAAGCTTCTAGTGCCTTTATTGTTCCAAAAAAAATCGTCAAAAAGTTTCACTGCATTTGGAGAACTTTTATTTCTGCACAAAAAATAACACCACGGTAGTTCTGCGGAAAACAGCGTCAGTCCGGGTTAGTTCTAATCAAATCATACCAAAACCATATAGAATTGTTATAAATATGGCATGAATACTTCATAAATTATAGATACGTTGGAGACGTATCATGGGCGCGTGAAGTCAACGCAGTGGAACCGGCAATAGGTTCCCAGAAGCCGCTCAAATGGTCACACACGCCTATCATTTTTTATGCCGAGGACCACCCTGATCGCACGACGGCGGTCGGGTGCTTGCCGTTGTTGGTTTCACCAACAATACGCAACCTCAAGGTCACAAAAATGTTAGTTGACGGTGGGGCCGGCCTGAACTTGATTTCACCAGATGTAGTCAAGAGGGTGCCGATTCCCGACGAGGAGCTCGAGAAAACTGGCACGTTCCAAGGAGTAAACCCGGGAAGAAGCCAGCCCAAAGGGAAGATCATATTGCTGGTGACATTTGGCGAGGAATTGAACTACAGGACAGAAAAGATAGTCTTTGATGTTGTCAAGATTCCTTTGCCGTACAATGGAATTCTTGGTCGCCCAGCCTTGGCAAAGTTCATGGCAGCATCTCATTATGCTTACAACACGTTGAAGATGCCAGGGCCGATGGGTGTCATAACCATCAACTCCGACAAGAAGGATGCAATTATCTGCATCGACAAGCTATACAGAGAAGCGGTTGCGGCATCTGCCATCAAGGCAGCAGCTCCCGCTGAAAAGAAAAGCAAGAAGTCTGGCAAGACCGCTGGCAAGGACTCCGGGAAGTGCACCTCTTCGGAGTGTTGCGCACCCGTTGAAGATTGCCGGAGTGCTCTACTGGCAAGAAGTCCAAAGCTACTCCACTAGCAACGAAGAAGGTGCCAGCAAAGGAGGACAGCACTGGCGGTACCTTCACCGTCAGTGCCTCTCTTGATAGCTAATAGGAAAGCGTGCTCATTACCTTCCTGTGGGCGAATGTTGATGTGTTTACATGGCAACCATCTGACATCCCCGGTGTTCCCAGGGAGGTAATTGAGCACCACCTTGCCATCTGTCCCCATGCTCGGCCCGTCAAGCAGAAGGTCAGGAAGCAAGCTTTGGAACGACAACAGTTCATCGCTGAAGAAATAACGAAGCTAGAAGCGGCTAGTTTAGTTAGAGGTGTACTACATCCAACATGGTTGGCAAATCCAGTTGTAGTACGCAAAGCAATTTGAAAGTGGAGACTTTGTATTGATTATACTGATATCAACAAAGCATGTCCAAAGGATCCTTTCCCTTTGCCGTGCATTGATCAAATTGTTGACTCTACTGCCGGCTGCGATTTAGTCTCTTTTCTTGATGCATATTCTGGTTATCATCAGATTTTCATGGCCAAGGAGGATGAGGAGAAAACCGCATTCATTACTCCATGTGGCACATACTGCTTCGTGAGTATGCCTTTCGGATTAAAGAGTGCTGGTTCAACCTTTGCAAGAGCTGTCCAAATTGGTTTTGAGCCGCAGCTACACAGAAATGTGGAAGCATATATGGATGATATAGTGGTCAAAACCAAGGACAAATCAACCCTCATTAAAGATTTAGAGGAAACATTAGCAAATTTGCGCAAGATCAATCTGAAGCTCAACCCCGAGAAGTGTGTGTTTGGCGTTCCATCCGGCAAGCTTCTCGGGTTCTTTGTGTCTCTACGTGGAATAGAAGCTAATCCCGACAAGATCAAAGCTATTGAGAAAATTGAAGCACCAAGGTGCGTCAAGGATGTGCGGCGTCTTGCCGGTTGCGTTGCTGCATTGAGTAGGTTCATTTCAAAGTCTGCCAAGCGCGCCCTGCTGTTTTTCAAGATTTTGAAAAAGGCAGGTCCAGTGAAATGGACTCCGGAAGCAGAGGCCGCACTGCAGGATTTGAAAAGATACCTCTCCTCTGCGCCAACACTTGTTGCGCCTAAACCACAAGAGCCATTATTGTTGTACTTGGTGGCAACAAATCAAGTGGTCAGTGCTGCATTATTGGCGCAAAGGGAAGCTGATGACGAAGAAGCAGCAGCGGCAAGCTCGTCAAACGACAAGCCGGAATCTTCTTCGGCAGAGTCTGGTGCCAATAGATCAGAAGCATCACAAGCAAATGAAATAAATCAGCAGATGGTGCCCAAGAAGAAATTGGTGCAGCGCCCAGTTTACTTTGTAAGCTCCCTTTTACAGGGGGCTAGGTCAAGGTACTCAAGGTACTTTGTAGCACATGAGATTACCGTCGTCACTCGCTTTCCGTTGCAGTGCATTTTGAGAAATCCAGATGCAACTGGCAGGATAGTGGAGTGGGTGTTGGAGCTATCGAGCTTTGCACTAAAGTTTGAAAGTACTTCAACTATTCAGAGCAGAGCCTTGGCGCAGTTCATTGCAGAATGGACGCAAGACAAAGAGATTCAAGAATCAGCTCTCCCCGGCAAGGAGGCAGCTAAAGAATGGATTATGTACTTTGACGGTGCCTTCTCACTGCAAGGCGCCGGTGCCGGAGTGCTGCTTGTCGCACCCACCAGAGAGCACTTCAAGTATGTGATTCAGATGCACTTTCCCAGGGAGAAGGCTACAAACAACACTGCTGAGTACGAAGGGCTCCTTGCCGGTCTCAAGATCGCAATAGACCTTGGGATCAGGAAGTTGATCATCCATGGCGACTCGCAGCTCGTTGTCAAGCAAGTCAATAAAGATTATCAGAGCCCGTTGATGGAAGCATATGTGGAAGAAGTGAGGAAATTGGAAGAACACTTTGACGAATTACAAACAGAGCACATTCCTCGTGCGGAAAACAGCATTGCTGATCACCTGTCAAAGTGTGCTGCTCAAAAGCTCCCTGTGGAACCAGGAACTTTTGTGCTCCATTTGAATCAACCATCAGTCACTCCATCAACGCAGGTGAGCAAAAGAAGAAAGTTGAACACTGGCAAGTATTTTCCGGCAGAGCTCCCAGAAGCCGTCGGCAAGAGTGTTGCCGAGAACAACACCACGGTTGTTAGTGAGCAACAGCCTCTAGCAAAACGTCAAGTTCTTGCCGTTGAGACAAGCGCTCCTACCCCTGAAGAGATGCCGTTAATCCTTGTCGTCGAGCCTCAGGCTCCAACTTGGGCACAGCAGATAGTTCATTTCCTTCAAACAGGAGAACTGCCCGATGACCAAGAAGAAGCTGAGAAAGTAGCCCGTCTGTCAAGTATGTAACAATTTGTGGATAACATTCTGCACAAAAAGAGACCGAATGGGGTGAAATTGAAGTGTATCTATCGGGAAGATGGGCTAAAGCTGTTGGCGGAGATACATGGAGGCATATGTGGCTCTTACATAGGATCAAGAGCACTTGTCGGCAAAGCTTTCCGGCAAGGCTTCTATTGGCCCACTGCCCTCCAGGATGCAACTGAGCTAGTAACCAAGTGTGAAGCATGTCAGTTTCATTCAAAGAATATACATCAGCCAGCGCAGGCACTCCAAACAATCCCTCTCTCCTGGCCTTCTCGGTCTGGGGGCTCGATATTTTGGGCCCCTTCCCCTGTGCTATCGGGGGCTTTGAGTTCTTGTGTGTTGCAATCGACAAGTTCACAAAGTGGCCTGAGGTGGAGGCAGTGAGGAAGGTGACAGCACAGTCAGCCGTCAAGTTCTTCAAAGGATTAGTTTGCCGTTTTGGTGTTCCCAGCAGGGTCATCACCGGCAATGGCACACAATTCACGAGCCGCACCTTCATGCAATACATCCAAGACCTTGGCAGCAAAATCTGTTTTGCATCTGTTGCGCACCCGAGAAGCAATGGTCAAGCGGAAAGATCAAATGCTGAAGTGCTGCGAGGCCTCAAGACAAGAACATTTGACAGGCTGCACAGGTCCAGAAGGCGCTGGATTGATGAGTTTCCGGCAGTTCTTTGGTCACTCAGGACAACACCAAATCGAGCTACCGGCCAAATGCCCTTCTCCCTAGTCTATGGTACAGAAGCAGTGCTCCCAACAGAACTCACGTGCGGGTCACCTCAAGTGCTCGCCTATGATGAGGCAGAGCAAGAGTAGTTGCGGCAAGATGACGCCACGCTCCTTGAGGAAGATCATCTTCGGGCAGCTGTGCGAGCTGCACACTACCAGCAAGCTTTGCGCCGCTATCACAGCCGCAAAGTGCATGCCCGAAGCCTTGAGGAAGGCGACCTTGTTCTTCGGCGCATTCAGTCCGCCAAGAATTCAAACAAGTTGACGCTGAAGTGGGAAGGCCCTTATAGGGTAGCACGAGTCACCAGACCTGGCGCAGTTCGTCTGGAGACCGAAGATGGCATCCCGGTGCAAAACTCATGGAACATTGGGCATCTTCATAAGTTCTACCCATAGGGCGCAGTTGCCGAGCCTCCCGGCAACCCCTTTTGTACAAGCTTTGTTGGCAAGACTTGTAACCCTTTGTACAAAGCTAGGCGCAGATCCTGTGCATAAGTGAAATAAAGCTAAGTGTTTCGCAACTCTTTGTCAAAATACATATTTATTTGTGTATAATGCATGTGATGTTGTGATTACGCTTTAACTTGTATGAAATGGTTAGTAGACCATCAAGGTTTCCAAACCACTCTTTTCTCTTCTTTCTTTTTCTCAAAGGACGGAAGGATTCCCCGCGTGCAAGTTTCCCGGGGGGAGTGACGATGAGGACACCACTTAATGACGTTCAAGTGATCATTTTGTGCAACAAGGAAACGCAGCACAAAGAAAAGCTAAGTTGAAAAACATCGAAACAATTCCTTGTTACATTTGCAATTTCCCTTGAATGATTCAGTATTTGTATGAAAAACCTACACGCGAAGGAACCTTGTCATAATCAGTTGCGCTCTTACTTTGTTTCGAGTCCGCTCAACAATTTAAGTAGCTGCATTTGAAAACGTCAAAGAAAACTTGCCGGCGGCAATACTACCGGCAGGCTGCTAAGGACCCGTTCCTCAAGCGCTCGTGCAAGTACACGCACCGGCAAGCTTCTGGCATGCATAGGGTACAGAAAAATCATACAAAGACAAAGTAAAACAAGGGAGATAGCATGCATTCATTCATCGACACAAGTTATATTACATCACAAAATCAGTGCAGATCTAACATAAGATCAAATGTATCTTTTACATGACAGCACTGTGGCGAATACAATGACAAGCTTAATCCTGACGATCGCCTTGGATCTTGGGGACTTGGAGAACCTTGTCGGCGAGAGGAGGAGCGATTTTGTCGGTGGCGGTGACATCAGTGTTCTGCGGCAATTTTCTGAAGATCCCGGAGAGATCAAGGTCAGGATGGCGATGTGCAAGCTTGAGCAGCACCTTATAAAGGACGTTGCGCGCAAACTTCCGAGATTCATTAGCAAATGAGGCAGATCTATCTTCATGATACGTCTTCAAGGCATCAATGAGACCCTCGAAGAACTTGGTTATCCTGATGCTGGTGGTCTCCTTGTCGTTGACGGTGAAGGTCCAGCTCCTCATATCCATGACAGCGAGTTGGGAGGTGATACGCTCGGCAATGTTGACAAGACCGTTGGTCTAGAGGGAGAGGTTCTCTTGCAGCTGATTGAATTTGTTTTCAGCATCTACGCGCAAGGGCTCCTCTGTCCCCAACTTCTCCGTCAAGATTCCTTCCCGTTCCTTGGCGGACTCGAGATCTGTTTCCAGACCGGCAAGTTTAGACTTCAAGTCCTCGGCAACCTTGGTGGCGGTATTGAGATCTTGATTCTTGGACGAGAGCTGCGTTTGCAGTTTCCCTAAGGTGAGGGCTGCTTTCTACGCTTCGCCCTTGAGAGTGTCGACCTCTTTACTACTGCCGGCAAGCTCCTTCTTCAGCTTGATCAATTGGGAATCAAGATCCGCCTTGGTGGCAGTAGCAGCGGCAGCTTCATCAGTAGCCTCCTTGAGCCTGGCCGCATTTTCTTGGGCTTGGGTCTCGATGGAATCCTTATGGTTCTTCTCCAGCTCCTGCATCCTTTGCTCAAGGAGCTTCTCGATTTCTTCATCCTTGCCACGAAGTTTGGCGGCAAGGGCCTCTTCTTGTGCGGCAAGATTCCTTTCCCGGGCATTGAGCTACGCCTCGCGCTCTGCCAGCTTGTCGTCCAAGGCCGTCGCCTTCTCCTGGGCGGCGGTAAGTTTTTCCTCTTGCCTCGTCAGATTGTGGGATTGATTGTTGTACCAAGTGCGGATATCTTCCGCCTTCTTCTTCAATTTCTCCTCGATTACCTCCAGAGCCGTGTGCTCAGCTTGAAGCTTGTCCCATCGCTTGCCATTGCGCTCTCGCACATCCCTAAGACCAGCAGCCATGGTTTCTAGGAAGGCGAAATCTACTGTGCTATCGGTAGCATTGTCGGATTCAAGGGTACTTTTGGGGATGGAGGCAAGGATGTGAGCGATTTCTTCATCAAAGTTCAGTTCTCCGGTGCCTGATGAACTGGGGGCTTTGGACCCTTGTTGAGGAGTGGCAAGGATAAGTGCATCCATCAAGACTTGAGTTCTTAGCGCGATTGGTTGAGTCTTGAAGCCTAGCCTGCCGGCATCGGCCAACACCATCTCCGTGCTTGTCTGGATGGGAGTAGATATGTTGCCGGAAGACTCCTTTATATCTCTGGCAACTTCCCTTGCTTCTCGACGGCAGAGTTGGTGGCCTCTTTAGCAGAAATCTTGGCGGCTTCATCAGCAGCACTCTTGGCAATTTCTGCCACATCTGCGAGGATTTCTCCATCTTCGGGAGAAGTGGGAGCTGTGGGATGAAGTAAGAGTCAACTTACAAGACAAGTTCAAGAAAACAAAAAATAATTATGGACATGCTTAAAAACAAGTGGATTACCTATTGGCGCTTGTTGTGGAAGGACAGTTCCTTCCCCGGCAACTTTGGTTGCCGCCGCACGGTCTTTGGCAGCCTCGCTTGCCGGGACTATTTCAGTGCAGACGGGCTCATCAGTGGAGGCCCTTGTCGGAGAAGCACTCTCCGGGACGGTGGTTGATGGAGGAACCATGGTGGAATCCGCCTCTTGGCGCTCTTCCTCCTGGTGGCCTTCTCCTACCTCCTTGTCGAGACCAAGAGAAGGAGCATCAGTGCCAGTACCGATGAGCAGGAACCACGTCACGGCCTCGTGCAGGGGGCTGGGCTGGGGGCTAATGACGATGGTATCAGTAGATACGTCCCGTTGCCCAGTGCTTGCCATAGGTTCATTTTCCGTTGCGGCTCTGGTTCGCTTGGCCCGGTGCACAAGTGGCTCTATGTCTCTGCAAGAATAGAAGAAAATCAAATCAGAAATTATAATCAAGATGGAGTTAAGACTTGGTAAAGATAAGGCAATCATGCTTAATCCTCGTCTTCTGACTCGCTGAGGATGGAGAGGTCGTATCTCGCCGGTGGAGGTGATTCCCTGGCCCTTTTGAGTGCTGGAGGGGATGAACTTGTCGGCTGAGAAGACCCAATTTCGCCGACAACTTCTTGCTGAGAAGATGGACGCTGAGCTCGTGGACGCCGAGTTTGTTGCCAGCGTACTTCTTCTTGATGGCCAGTTTTGGTGGTCGTCTTCTTCACGACAGGACCAGCCTTTGGCGAAGAAGCGTGCACTGGCTCCTGACTGGCCGTCTTCCGAAGAATACGTGCCCTCTTCTTTGGAGCCCGAGGACCTTCTTCTTCTTCGTCTTCAGGTCCCCCGGCAACCTCGCTCCCGGCAGGCTCTTCTTGGGGTTCCTCGGCAGCCTCCTCATCATGATGTTCTTCTTCATCACCCTCAGTTGCTGCAACCTGAGAACCGCCAGCCTTGCTAATTCTAGCAATTTTTGCGGCTTTGCTGGCAATGTATGCCAGCTCCTCATCTTTGGTGGCCTTGATGAGATCCCTCTCTTTCCGGTTGGCCTGCTGCGTCAAGTTTGAAGCCCAGGCCATTTCATTCTCCAGAGTAGGCATTGGCCAGAGAGCTTCGACTCCTTGAGCGTTGCATTCTGGCATCATTGCCAAGATGGAATCTGTCGTGGTTTTGTCACGACAGATGTCCTCGTGAAAGGACTTCATCGCAACAAGGTGGTAGCTTGAACGGGGTTGGTCGGAACCGAGAGACGCGAGTTTTACCCAGGTTCGGCCCCTCACGGTGGAGGTAAAAGCCTACATCCTACTTGATTGCTATTGATCATCATAGTCTCGATTACAAGGGTGCTATTTCCCTGACTCTGTCTCGAGAGCTATCAAAACGTCTGTCTCAAGACCTGCCAAAACATCTGTCTCGAGACTTATCTGTCTATCTTGACCTCTAAAAACCTGTCCCTCTTGGGGTGCCCTGCCCCTCCTTATATCAGTTGAAGGGGCGGCTTACATGAGATTCCGGGTTATACCCGTGATTGGAGTCCTACTCTAAGTCATCCGTGTCTTCCAAGTTAAAGGGTCTCCATCTTGTATTTTGACCCTTTCTCGACAGAACCTCGTCCGGGTCACTGTAGCAGGTCGGGTTAACTTCAGGCCTGGCACTGTAGCAGGCCGGGTTAACTTCAGGCCTGGCACTGTAGCAGGCCGGGTTAACTTCAGGCCTGGCATTGTAGCAGGCCGGGTCATGCTTCGGCCAGGTCTCATCCTCAGGGTGACTTAAGCCCAGAGATGACTTAACCTCAGGGCGAGTTAAGCTCAGAGATGACTGAACCAGAGATGACTTATCCTCAGGGCGACTTAACGTCATGAGCCGGGTCATATCGTGGAGTTATATCCCCGACATTAGCCCCCAGATTAGCTTGGATTTATTCATGCTAAGCTCCTGGGTTTCTTCCATGTCAATATGTTGATGCTGATTCCATGCAGAAAAAATAACCCTTATGATATTTTTGAATTGTCTTCAAATGCCTTGGCTTGATAAAAAGAAAAATCCGTCTGATGTTGCGCCAACTTTCAATGCTTCAGGCTTTGATGAATAAAAAATCTGTATGATGTTGAGCTGACTTGTCTGAATAGCTTGGAGGAGATAACCTGTAGCCCCCAAGTCCTTAAGAGTAGAACAAAGTGATAGCTTAAGACTTGCTTAAATGTTGCAACTTTGGAGAAAATCCGGGTTGTCCGTCTGAATCTTCAATCATGAACTGAAAATTTTGCACTTTCACATGTGTAGCCCCCAAGGGCCGGCTTATCAGTATATGATGGGCCGGGTCTTCAACTTGGACCTTTTGATCTATTTAAACAACTGACTGTTGTAGCCCCCAAGTGCCGGGTCGTTTGCTTGCAGCGACTTGGGACTTACATGTACTCCTTTGAAAAGAAAATCATATGATGTAGCCCCCAAGCTTCGTGTCACTATTAAGGCTTGTGTACTTTGAAGTGTTGACAGGAGCAATTGGTAGCCCCCAAGGGCCGGCTTATCATTATGTGATGGGCCGGGTCTTCAATGAGACTAGTAAAAATGACCGTGCATTAGCCCCCAAGTGCCGTGGTGCATGCTTGCAGTGACATGGAATTTCATACTTGATGTAATCTTGATTTGAATAATGTAGCCCCCAAGTGCCGGGTCATATTGCCTGTGGCGACTCGGGACTATTCCTTCCACTGTAGAATAAACTCAGATCCACTGTAGCCTCCAAGAACCGGGTTGCCGAGCTGCATAGTACTCTTGTCAACTCACCAAATAAATCCTGGTAACCCGGCAAGCGACAACCCGGCGGCAATTGACGCAGAAGAACAAACCAATGTTAATCTGGCAGATCCAGCTGCCGGCTCTCAACCATCAATCATTCTGCAAGCTTGGATTTGCTTTGAAAAACTTGATAGAAAAAATAGCCCAATCGTGGCTCATAATAATTTTTGAGCGTGAAACTGTATAGTCCGCCAATGCCATCAAGCACTTTAATACTTTGCCTGTGAACTGATGATACTTTTGCGATGAAAGAAATCCTGAGCCGTGGTTGTAGTGCAACCCGGCAAATATGTGTGGAAAAATCCATAAGTGATGTAGTCTTCTACAAAGCACTGTAGCAGGCCGGGTTAACTTTAGGCCTGACACTGTAGCAGACCGGGTTAACTTCAGGCCTGGCACTGTAGCAGGCCGGGTCATGCTTCGGCCAGGTCTCATCCTCAGGGTGACTTAAGCCCAGAGATGACTTAACCTCAGGGCGACTTAAGCTCAGAGATGACTGAACCAGAGATGACTTATCTTCAGGGTGACTTAACGTCATGAGCCGGGTCATATCGTGGAGTTATATCCCCGACAGAATCCTTGGCGGAATTGATATGCAATGGGATGATCTGGTCCGGCAAGTGGAAGGTACCGGTGGTTCTGAACAATTGCTCACAGAGGCAGGCGTGCTCCAAGATAGTCAGATTGTTGCCGAGCCCTGGATACAATCGCATGATGTCACCTGCGTTCTGGTACTCCCATGTGAACCTTTGCCTTTTCTGCAGTGGCGCAATGCATCGCCAGAGGAAATCGGCACCCACCATCTCTATAGTCAACTTGGCGGCTTTAAGGCGAGCAATTCGGTTCAGTGCCGGGCCAAGTCTCTTGTCGCTAGCGCCCAAAGTGCTCCAGTCGTCGCCGCGTACAACTCTCTCTGTGTGCGGCAAGCAGAAACTGGGAAAATCCTTTTCCTGGATCCAACACCACTCAGCCCGTCTTTCTTCCCACTTTAAGTGCAGCTGCCCGGGAAGATACTGGTCCTTGGTCTTGGCCCTGGGGATCCATGTGACACTGCCGGAGAGCGCCTTACCTTCGATGCGAGGAATGAAGAAATGGCGGAACAAATCGACATTGGGGGCAACTCCAATAAAATTATCACACAGATGGGCGAAGACTGACATGCAAGTCATAGCATTTGGGGTAAAATCCAATAGTCTGAACCCGAAGCTGTACATCATTGCACTGAAGAAATCCGAAAAATGGAGGAACCATCCTGCAATAGAAGTACGCGCAGAAAAATGGATACGAATTTGATGGGGCCTTGCCTCTGGCGGGGAGCACCACTGGGCCTGGTGGTCTTTGGTGTCTTGTCCCCACATATAGGCATACCTCTCAATCAAGGTATTCTCATTCAAGGCCGGCGGTGAGAATACCACATTCTCCCTCCACCGCTTCTCCAGTTCCTCTAGTTCCTTCTTCTTCTCCGCCTTGGGATCAACAGGCTTGGCGGGCTTCTTCCCCGCTACATTGGTCTTCTTGGGTGCCATAAGGGCTCAGGGAGAAAAGAGGGAGTCGAGGTGAGATGTGAATCGGCGGCGGAGGCTGCTCTGGCTAGAGGAAGAAGATGAAGCAGAGGGAAGCAAGGGTGAATGAGCAGCATCCCCTCGCGGTTGCTTTTTTATGGGGAAAACATGAGGGGGCTGGCTCTTTACTGTTTGCCTTGACATCGCCTTTGCAGGCGCACTACCGCGGAATAACCGCTATAGTCCACCACTCCTGCATCCCGCATTTAATGCGTGACGTGGGCGTGCTTGGAGGGAAATCATTATTGCAAAAATTGCGGCAGTAATCTCCCACCACGTGTCTGTGCATTGTTTGGGCCTAGCACAATGACCCTTCAGACGCGCGTGTGGCCCAGGCCCGAGGCTCCTATCGGTGTATAAAACATGGGTATTTTATACCCTGACTTATGCAAAGACCGTAGTAGCCTTCCTGATGGCTAGGGCTTGCCGGGGATTACCAAGATCAAGATTCAAGGCCTAGTTGCAGAAGTACTAGGGAGAAGATCAAGACAAGATATCAAGAAGCACAAGACAATACTTGCCGGCAAGGCTCGAGCCGGCAAGATGAAGGCCCGGCAAGCTCCGTGCCCGGCAAGACCTCGCTAGCTCGTCAGCGCTCCACTGCACCGAGCAGCTAGTCGCTAATCGGTGAGGTGTCGACCACGCAGGTAGTTTGGTGGGATTTGTCGGGGCATGTGTCAGCCTGCTGGAAGGAGATTTAGCTTTAATGACACCCGTCGAGGAGGCTTGTCAAGATAATAAGAGGTAGCTGGGCGAGGAGTGCAGAAACCTTGTCGGGGCTCCTCCTCCACATGACACCTAATGGTGCAATAAATGCTTTTATCCTAATCCGGCAGAGTTAGGTATGATAGCACTGTTTGCTATCTAATCAACTTGTAATGACTATTTTGCCACTGTGGTTACCCCTTGAGCTATAAAAGGAGGGCCAGGGCAAGCTTTACAAGGGTCGACACTTTGCTCATTCTGCATGCGTAGCTGCTCTTCCTGCACCTTGCCGGCAAGAAGCGCTCCTTGTACTTGAGCTTGTACACATCTAATACACAAAGCAGGAGTAGGGTTTTACACCTCACAGTGGCCTGAACCTGGGTAAATCCTTTGCATTTCTGCTTATTCTGCTCTTTGTGCTTGCGCATCTCTCTAGTCGAACCGCAAAGGGGCTAGATGGCCCCATAGATGGTCGTACGCACGACACCCGCTCTTCGTAGTGCACCGATCCCGTAGCCGAACCGCAAAGGGCCCCTCTCGGTCCCATAGATCGTCGTTTCTCCACGACATCTTTGGCGCGCCAGGCAGGGGGCTGTGTCTGACAAATCAGTGTTGGTAGTGTGAGTGTTAGTTTCGTTACTCTCGTCGATGGCACCTAAAAAGAAGGCTGGAGCCACGACGGTTCCTTCCACCTCCAAGCTGCCCTCGCAGGCGTCCGCCGGCGGCGCAGGTGGCGCGGCCGGTGCGCATGGTATGGCTGTGACGGGCAGAGCAGGAGGCGCGGGCGGTGGAGGCAGTCAGCTTCCTCACCCCCATGGTGAGCGTAGCCACTACACTAGAGATGGCGCAGATGGCCGACTCCAACGAAGTTCTGGTGAGCACAGTCGCCGTAGCAATACGGTTCGAACTGGTGCAAGCCAGGACCCAGCCACCGCAACTGATACGTCCAATTTGCATCATGATTTCCTACTGTTATTTATAATGTATTTGATCATTATTTCACTATACAATGCAATTCTTATGCCTTTTCTCTCTTAATTTGCAAGATTTATATGAAGAGGGAGAATACCGGCAGCTGGAATTCTGGACCTGAAATAGCTACAATAGAGATACCTATCCTACAGAGCTCCAATTGACTTGAAATTTCACGGAGATTTTTTATTGAATATATAAAAATACTGGAGAAAAGAGATATAGGAGGCGACCCACCAGTTGCCCACAAGGCAACAGGGCACCCCCCTGGGCGCGCCCTGATGCCATGTGGGGCCCCTGGCTGGCCTCCGACCCCTCCTTCTGCTATATAAGCTCATTTGCCCTAAAAAAATAGAGAGAAGACTTTCAGGACGAAGCACCGCCGTCTCGAGGCGGAACCTGGGCAGGAGCTATTGTGCTCTCCGGCGGAGCGATTCCGCCGGGGATACTTCCCTCCGGGAGGGGGAAATCGAAGCCAATGACATCACCAACGATGCTCTCATCATGGGAGGACCAATCTTCATCAACATCTTCACCAGCACCATCTCATCTCAAACCCTAGTTCATCTCTTGTATTCATTCTTTGTCTCAAAACCTCAGATTGGTACCTGTGGGTTGCTAGTAGTGTTGATTACATCTTGTAGTTGATGCTAGTTGGTTTATTTGGTGGAAGATTATATGTTCAGATCCTTAATGCTATTCAATACCCCTCTGATCTTGAACATGAATATGATTTGTGAGTAGTTACTTTTGTTCTTGAGGACATGGGAGAAGTCTTGTCATAAGTAATCATGTGAATTTGGTATTCGTTTGATATTTTGATGATATGTATGTTGTTGCTTCCTTTAGTGGTGTCGTGTGAACGTCGACTACATCACACTTCACCATCTTTGGGCCTAACGTAAGGCATTGTGGAGTAGTAATTAGATGATGGGTTGCTAGAGTGGCAGAAGCTTAAACCCTAGTTTATGCGCTATTCCGTAAGGGGCTGATTTGGATCCATATGTTTCATGCTATGGTTAGATTTATCTTAATTATTCTTTCATAGTTGTGGCCGCTTGCGAGAGGGGGTAATCATAAGTGGGAGGCTTGTTCAAGTAAGAACAGCACCCAAGCACCGGTCCACCCACATATCAAATTATCAAAGTAGCGAACGCGAATCAAACAAACATGATGAAAGTGACTAGATGAAATTCCCATGTGTCCTCGAGAACGCTTTGCTTATTATACGAGTTCGTTCCGTCTTGTCCTTTGCTATAAAAAGGATTGGGCCACCTTGCTGTACTTTTGTTACAGTTACTACTTGTTACTTGTTACGAATTACATTGCTATCAAACTATCTGTTACCTAAAATTTCAGTGCTTGCAGAGAATACCTTGCTGAAAACCGCTTGTCATTTCCTTCTGCTCCTCGTTGGGTTCGACACTCTTACTTATCGAAAGGACTACGATTGGTCCCCTATACTTGTGGGTCATCAAGACTCTTTTCTAGCGCCGTTGCCGGGGAGTGAAGCGCCTTTGGTGAGTGGAATTTGGTAAGGAAACATTTATATTACGTGCTGAAATTTACTGTCACTTGTCACTATGGAAAGTAATCATTTGAGGGGCTTGTTCGGAGTATCTTCACCTCAACCGGAAGCATTGAGAGTTTCTCCTCAACCTACTGAACCTACTGAAAATATTTATTATGAAATTCCTTCGGGTATGATAGAGAAACTGCTAGCTAATCCTTATGCAGGAGATGGAACGGTGCATCCTGATGTGCACTTGATATATGTGGATGAAATTTGTGGATTGTTTAAGCTTGCAGCTTTATCCAGAGATGGAGTTAAGAAGAAAGTATTCCCTTTATCTTTGGGGGAAAAGGCATTGACATGGTATAGGCTATGTAATGATTCTCGAGAATCGGATTGGAACCGGTTGAAGCTGGAATTTCACCAGAAATTTTATCCTATGCATTTGGTTCATCGTGATCGGAATTATATATATAATTTTTGGCCTCGTGAAGGAGAAAGTATCGCTCAAGCTTGGGGGAGGCTTAAGTATATATTGCACACATGCCCCAATCATGAGCTCTCAAGAGAAATAATTATTCAAAAAATTTATGCTTGGCTTTCTCATAATGATCAATCCATGCTTGATACTTCTTCTGCTGGTACTTTTATGAAGAGAACTATTGAATTCAGATGGGATCTTCTAGATAGAATTAAACATAACTCTGAAGATTGGGAAATTGACAAAGGTAAAGAGTCAGGTATAAATCTTGAGTTTGATTGTGTTAAATCTTTTATGGAAACTGATGTTTTTCATAAGTTTAGTACTAAATATGGACTTGGCTCTGAGATAGTAGCTACCTTTTGTGAATCTTTTGCTGCTCATGTTGATCTCCCTAAGGAGAAATGGTTTAAATATCATCCACCTATTGAAGTAAATGAAGAACATGTCAGTGTTAAAGAAGAATTAATTGTTTACAATGTTGATCCAGTTGTGCCTACTGCTTATATTGAGAAACCTCATTTCCCTGTTAGGATTAAGGAACATGCTAAAGTTTCAACTGTGGTTAACAAAAGTAATATAAGAACACCTTGACCTTCTGAACAAATTAAAGTTGAACCTAATATTGCAATGGTTAAAGATCTTTTGGTTGATGATATTGATGGGCATGTTATTTACTTTTGTGATGAGGCTGCTAGAATTGCTAAACCTGTTAGAAATGAACGAGACATGCTAGATAAGAACAAGCCCGTAGTTGGCATGCCTATTGTTTCTGTTAAGATTGGTGATCATTGCTATCATGGTTTGTGTGATATAGGTGCTAGTGTGAGTGCTATTCCATTTTCTTTATATCAAGCAGTAATGCATGATATTGCACCTATTGAGATTGAAGATATTGATGTTACTATTAAGCTTGCAAACAGAGATACTATTACACCACTTGGGATTGTGAGAGATGTTGAAGTCTTGTGTGGTAAAATCAAATACCCTACTGATTTCTTAGTACTTGGTTCACAACAAGATAATTTTTGTCCCATTATATTTGGTAGACCCTTCTTTAATACCGTTAATGCTGAAATTGATTGTGTTAAAGAGAAAGTTAGGGTTAAGTTCAGTGATATATCTCATGAATTTAATTCTCTATGTTTCGTAGACAACTTCATGATAAAGAATTACCCAATAAAGATGAAATTATAGGTCTTGCTTCTATTGATGTGCCTTCTACTGATCCTTTAGAACAATATTTCTAGACCATGAAAATGATATGCATATGAATGAAAGAAATGAAATAGATGAGTTGTTCTTTAAGCAAGCACCTATCCTTAAACATAATTTGCCTGTTGAAACTTTGGGAGATCCTCTTCCACCGAAGAGTGATCCTGTGTTTGAATTAAAGCAATTACCCGATACGCTTAAATATGCTTATCTTGATGAAAAGAAGATATATCCTGTTATTATTAGTGCTAACCTTTCAGAGCATGAAGAAAAGTGATTACTTAAAACTCTAAAGAAGCACTCGTGCTTCTATTGGATATACTCTTGATGATCTTAAGGGCATTAGTCCCACTTTATGTCAGCATAAAATTCATATGGAACCCGATGCTAAACCCGTTGTCGATCACCAAAGAAGGCTGAATCCTAAAATGAAGGATGTGGTAAGAACTGAAATATTAAAGCTTCTGGAGGTAGGTATAATTTATCCCATAGCTGATAGTAGATGGGTAAGTCATGTTCATTGTGTTCCTAAGAAAGGAGGTATTACTGTTGTTCCTAATGATAAAAATGAACTTATCCCACAAAGAATTGTAACTGGTTATAGGATGGTAATTGATTTCAGGAAATTAAATAAAGCTACTAGGAAAGATCATTACCCCTTGCCTTTTATTGATCAAATGTTAGAAAGATTATCTAAGCATACACACTTTTGCCTCCTAGATGGTTATTCTGGTTTCTCTCAAATACCTGTATCACCAGAAGATCAAGAGAAAACCACATTTACTGGTCCTTTTGGAACTTATGCTTATCGTCATATGCCTTTTGGTTTATGTAATGCACCTGCTACCTTTCAAAGATGTATGACTGTTATATTCTATGACTTTTGTGAAAAGATTGTTGAGGTTTTCGTGGATGATTTTTCCGTTTACGGAACTTCTTTTGATGATTGCTTAAGTAACCTTGATCGATTTTTGCAGAGATGTGAAGAAACTAATCTTGTCTTGAATTGGGAGAAGTGCCACTTTATGGTGAATGAAGGTATAGTCCTTGGGCATAAAATTTCTGAAAGATGTATTGAAGTTGATAAAGCTAAAGTTAATGCAATTGAGAAAATGCCATGCCCTAAAGATATCAAAGGTATAAGAAGTTTCCTTGGTCATGCTGGTTTCTATAGAAGGTTTATAAAAGACTTCTCTAAAATTTCTAGGCCTCTTACTAATCTTTTGCAAAAAGATGTTCCATTTGTTTTTGATGATGATTGTGTAGAAGCCTTTGAAATACTTAAGAAAGCCTTAATTTCTGCACCCATTGTTCAACCACCTGATTGGAACCTACCCTTTGAAATTATGTGTGATGCTAGTGATTATGCTGTTGGTGCTGTTCTAGGACAAAGAGTTGAAACAAATTGAATGTTATCCATTATGCTAGTAAAACTCTAGACAGTGCTCAATGAAATTATGCCACTACTGAGAAAGAATTTTTAGCAGTTGTGTTTGCATGTGATAAATTCAGATCTTACATTGTTGATTCCAAAGTTATTATTCATATTAATCATGCTACTATTAAATATCTTATGGAAAAGAAAGATGCTAAACCTAGACTTATTAGGTGGGTCCTTTTGCTACAAGAATTTGATTTGCATATTGTTGATAGAAAGGGAGCTGAGAATCCCGTAGCAGATAATTTGTCTAGAATGGAAAATGTTCTTGATGACCCACTTCCTATTAATGATGATTTCCCTGATGAACAATTAGCTGTGATAAATGCTTCTCGTAACACTCCTTGGTATGCAGACCATGCTAATTACATTGTTGCTAAATATATACCACCTAGTTTCACATACCAACAAAAGAAAATGTTCTTCTTTGATTTAAGGCATTCCTTTTGGGATGACCCACACTTATATAAAGAAGGAGTAGATGGTATTATTAGATGTTGTGTACCTGAGCATGAACAGGAAAAGATCCTACGGAAGTGTCACTCCGAGGCATACGGAGGACACCATGCGGGAGACAGAACTGCACATAAGGTATTACAATCTGGTTTTTATTGGCCTACTCTCTTCAAAGATGCACGTAAGTTTTTCCTTTCTTGTGATGAATGTCAAAGAATTGGTAATGTTGGTAGACGTCAGGAAATGCCTATGAATTATTCACTTATTATTGAACCATTTGATGTTTGGGGTTTTGATTATATGGGACCTTTTCCTAAATCCAATGGGTATACACATATTTTAGTTGCTGTTGATTACGCTACTAAGTGGGTAGAAGCTATTCCAACTAGTAGTGCTGATCATAACACTTCTATTAAAATGCTTAAAGATGTTATATTTCCGAGGTTTGGAGTCCCTAGATATTTGATGACCCATGGTGGCTCACATTTTATTCATGGTGCTTTCCGTAAATTTCTTGCTAAATATGATGTTAATCATAGAATTGCATCTCCTTATCATCCTCAGTCTAGTGGTCAAGTTGAATTGAGTAATAGAGAAATAAAATTAATTTTGCAAAAGACCGTTAATAGATCCAGGAAAAATTGGTGTAAGAAACTTGATGATGCATTATGGGCCCACAGAACTGCTTATAAGAATCCTATGGGTATGTCTCCATATAAAATGGTTTATGGAAAAGCATGTCATTTACCTCTTGAGTTAGAACATAAGGCATATTGGGCAATAAAAGAACTTAACTATGATTTCAAACTTGCCGGTGAAAAGAAGTTATTTGATATTAGCTCTCTAGATGAATGGAGAACCCAAGCCTATGAAAATGCCAAGTTATTTAAAGAAAAGGCCAAAACATGGCATGACAAAAGAATCCAAAAACGGGAATTTAAAGTGGGTGAGCAAGTTCTATTGTACAACTCTCATTTTAGATTTTTTGCAGGAAAACTTATCTCTAAATGGGAAGGACCATATATCATCGGAGAAGTTTACCGCTCCGGAGCTATCAAAATCAACAACTCCGAAGGCACCAACCCGAGAGTGGTGAATGGACAAAGAATCAAGCATTATCTCTCAGATACCCCCCATTAATGTTGAAACTAATATTATTCAGACAATGACACCGGAGGAACACATCGAAGAGTCCTTCCAGAACGCTCCAGAACCCTGAAAAGGGGTAGGTATGTGATACGGTAAGTAAACCGACTCCAAAAATTCCATAAAAATTATTTCTGTCCGTTTTGGAATATTAGAAAAAATACAAAAATAAGAAACAACCGAGGGGACCCACGAGTCACCCACAAGGCAACTGGGCGCGCCCCCCTAGGGCGCGCCGTGATGCCTTGTGGGCCCCTCGTGTGCCCTCTCGACTCCGTTTTCCTCTCATATGCTTGTTTTGCAAGATAAAAATTCTTTATATATACTCATGGATGTTTTGACCCCCGTATCGCAAGTTTCTCCTCTGTTCTAGTTTCGTGCTATTTTTTGTCAGACTCTCGAGGTCAAGTGCCATGTCATCTCAGGATTCGGATGGGGAAAACTATGTTTCTTATCTTATTGCAAACCCTAGAGTCGATGGGGACACTGATCCCTACGGTTGGACAACTGACAAGTGGAAGATGCTGATTTGAGGGAAAAGCAAGGTCGTTCCAGCAAGGAGGACGAGGATCCCCCATTGCCTCAACCAGGAGATATGCACATTGAATTCAAGAGGTCCAGCTTACCTAACACGGTGAAGGTTCCTAAAGTTCAATTCACTCCTTTTCGTCATGTGCAGGAAGATTCGGATAAACTACGTCACAAAATTTGGGATCTCGAAAGAGAGAATGACAAATTAAAAGAAGAAATTCATGTTCTCAAGAGGGAGGCAAAGGACAAGCCTATCATTTCATCACCACCATCACCGAAGAAGGATACTTGAGTACATGGGTATGGGCACCACCCTTGGCTTGTGCCAAGCTTGGGGGAGGTGCCCCGGTATTGTATCACCATCACTTTTATCATCATTATCTATCTTAGTTCGATCCTTAGTTATTTCGTGATTTAGAAGAATAAAGTTTTAGTATGATCTAGTTTCGAGTGCTTGCTTTGTGGTCTATCTATCTATGCAATCGTGTGCGAAAGTTATATAATAAAGAGTAGTTTGAGTTGAGTGTTTTGCTTTTGTTGATCCAATCCTGGATATAAAATAAAGAGAATAAAAAGTAAGATCATATGCTAATCGCATGGGGAGTGATGACTTCACATAAAAGAAGTATAATTGGTAAAACTTGTTGAAGGTTAACAAACATAGCATTGGTCATTGTTGCAATTCATGAAAAAGTAATAAAGGAAGAGAGGTCTCACATATAAATATACTATCTTGGACATCTTTTATGATTGTGAGCCCCCATTAAATATTCTATGTCAATTAGTCGACGTTGGACAAGGAAGACAACTTAATGAGTTATGTTTGCTTATATTCACATAGAAGTTATATTGTTTTGGATCCTTTAACATGTGGTGCTTACCCCCTATCTTTTGCTAGCCAAAAATTCCGTACTAAGTAGAGATACTACTTGTGCATCTAGAAACCCTTAAACCCAGTTTCATGTCATGAGAGTCCACTTTATCTACCTATGGATTGAATAAGATACTTCAAGTAAGTTGTCATCGGTGCAAAAGCAATAAAATTGCTCCTAAATATGTATGAACTTTTATTGTAAGGAAAAATAAGTTTGTACGATCTTGTGATGGTGAAGAAATAAAAGCGACAGACTGCATAATAAAGGTTGCTATCACAAGGGGCAATATAAAGTGACGTTCCTTTGCATTAAGAGTTTGCACATCCAAAAACAAAAAGCGCATGACAACCTCTGCTTCCCTCTACGAAGGGCCTATCTTTTACTTTTATGTATTTACTTTCATGCAAGAGTCAATAGTATTCTCCTCTATTCCGTTTTATTTTCTCTCTTGGCAAGCATCATGTGGTGGGGATAGATCCAGGCATATATATCTAGTTGGATGTAGGTGATCATGAGTTATTATTGTTGACATTACCCTTGAGGTAAATACGTTGGGAGGCGAAATTATAAGCCCCTATCTTTCTATGTGTCTGGCTAAAACTTTTTCTCCATAAGTATGCCGTGAGTGTCAGCAATCATAGAAGAGTAAATGATAGTTGAGTATGTGAACTTGCTAAACAAAGCTCTTACATAGACTCTTTCTGATAATATGATGAACTGCAATTGCTTCAGTGACTGGGATCATAGTTTGTTAGTTCTCAATACGGTTTATGGTTCATACTTTAACTTGTGAATGAATTGTCACTTTTTCATGAGAAGTTTTATGATGATGTATTTCTGTTATAATAAAGATCATGATGCCTTCATGTCCGTATTTTATTTTTATCGACACCTCTCTCTCTAAACATGTGGTCATGATTATCGATTTCGGCTTTCGCTTAAGGACAAGAGAGGTCTAAGCTTGGGGGAGTTGATACGTCCAATTTGCATCATGATTTCCTACTGTTATTTAGAATGTATCTGATCATTATTTCACTATATGATGCAATTCTTATGCCTTTTCTCTCTTAATTTGCAAGATTTATATGAAGAGGGAGAATACCGGCAGCTGGAATTCCGTACCTGAAATAGCTACAGCAGATATACCTATCCTACAGAGCCCCAATTGACTTGAAATTTCACGAAGATTTTTTTATTGAAATATAAAAAATACTGGAGAAAAGAGATACTAGAGGGGACCCACCATTTGCCCACAAGGCAACAGGGCACGGCCCCCCTGGGCGCGCCCTGATGCCTCGTGGGGCCCCTGGCTAGCCTCCAGCCCCCTCCTTCTGCTATATAAGCTCATTTGCCCTAAAAAATAGAGAGAAGACTTTCGGGACAAAGCGCCACCGTCTCGAGGCGGAACCTGGGCAGGAGCTATTTTGCTCTTTGACGGAGCGATTCCGCTGGGGATACTTCCCTCCGGGAGGGGTAAATCGAAGCCATCGACATCACTGCTACTTGTGAGCTGCGTTGGTAATTCCCTGAAGAGGAAGGGAGATGCAGTACAGTAGAGATAAGTATTTCCCTTAGTTATGAAACCAAGGTTATTAATCCAGTAGGAGAATCACGCAACACCTCGTTAGCAGCACCTGCACACAAAACAACAAATCCTTGCACCCAACGCAAACAAGGGGTTGTCAATCCCTTGGCAGTTAATTGCAAGATTAAATTGTATGTGATAGATAGATAGATTGAACTAAAATATAAAATAAAATAAATAAAGTAAAAGTGCAGCAAGGTATTTTTAGGGTTTTTAATATATGATTTAGATAGAGCCGGGGGCCATAGTTTTCATTAGAGGCTTCTCTCAAGAAAACAGCATACGGTGGGTAAACAAATTACTGTTGGGCAATTGATAGAAAAGCAAATAATCATGACGATATCCAAGGCAATGATCATGTATATAGGCATCACGTCCAAGACAAGTAGACCGACTCCTGCCTGCATCTACTACTATTACTCCACACATCGACCGCTATCCAGCATGCATCTAGTGTTTTAAGTCCAAAAAGGACGGAGTAACGCCTTAAGCAAGATGACATGATGTAGACAAAGTAAACTCACGCATGAATAAACCCCATCTTCTTACCCTTAATAGCAATGATACATACGTGTCATGTCCCTTTCTGTCACTGGGATTGAGCACCGCAAGATCGAACCCATTACAAAGCACCTCTCCCATTGCAAGATAAATCAATCTAGTTGGCCAAACCAAATCAATAGATCGGAGAGAAATACGAAGCTATAATAATCATGCATAAAAGAGTTCAGAGAAAACTCAAATAATATTCATGGATAATCTAATCATAAACTCACAATTCATCGGATTCCAACAAACACACCGCAAAAAGTGATTACATCGGATAGAACTCCAAGAACATCGAGGAGAACATTGTATTGAAGATCAAAAAGAGAGAAGAAGCCATCTAGCTACTAACTATGGACCTGAAGGTCTGTGGTAAACTACTCAAGCATCATCGGAAGGGCAGCAAGGTTGATGTAGAGCCCCTCCGTGATCGATTCCCCCTCCGGCGGAGTACTGGAAAAGGCCTCCAGATGGGATCTCTCGAGAACAGAAACTTGCGGCGGCGGAAAAAGTATTTCGTGGACTCCTCTATTGGTTTCCCGATTTTAGAGAATTTATAGTGGTGGAATTAGGTCAAATGGAGCTGTATGGGCCCCACAAGCTACCAGGGCGCCCTCCCCCCTAGGGCACACCCTGGTGCCTCGTGGGCCACTGCTTCATCTTCTGGCCCTCTCCTGAAGCTTGCAGTACTTGTTATGTCCAGAAAAAAATCTCCAAAAAGTTTCGTGGCATTTGGACTTCGTTTGGTACTGATATTCTGGAAAACCAAAAACAGGCAAAAAACAGCAACTGGCACTGGGCACTAAGTTAATAGGTTAGTCCCAAAAAATGATATATAATTGTTGTAAATGTATATAAAAACATCCAAGATTGATATTATAATAGCATGGAACAATCAAAAATTATAGATACGTTGGATACATATCAGCGTCCCCAAGCTTAATTCATGCTCGTCCTCGAGTAGGTAAATGATAAAAACAGAATTTTTGATGTGCAATGCTACCTATCATATTCATCATATATTCTTTATAGCATGGACATTTGGACTTGAATGATTCAAAGCAATAGTCTATAATTTGACATGAAGATATAAATACTCAACCATGCTAACAAGCAACCATGTCTTTCAAAATATCAACGCTAAAGAAAGTTATCCCTAGCCCATTATGCTCAATCATTGATCCATTCATGAAACACACTCAATATTAGCTACACGCAATGCACAAGTATGACAATAGTGCTCTCTAGTTGGTGCTTTATAAGAGAAGATGGAGACTCAAAATAAAAAATAAAAATTGCATAAAAGTAAATAGATAGGCCCTTCGCAGAGGGAAGCAGAGATTTGCAAATGTGCCAGAGCTCAAAGCTTAAATTAGAGAGATAAAATTATGTTGAGAGGCATGCTTTTCCTGTCAACGAAAACGACCGAGAATTCCCAATATTTTCCATGCTAGACACATCATAGGCGGTTCCCACACAGAAAGCAAAGTTTATTTCCTTTCCACCATTCTTTCACAATCCATGGCTAGCTGTATCCACGGGTGCCCTCCATACCAACACTTTCCAAGGAATTTTGTTGTTATTAATTTTTGATTCATTGTGGGACTGGGCATCCCTATTACCAACCACTCTCTCATGCAATGACAAGTGAATAAACACTCATCGTGAGAATAACACACCTAGCATGGAAAATAATGGCCACCCCCTGCCGCTTCATGAGCGGTACGGGCACACAAAACGGAAACTTATTTTGAAAATTTTAGAGTTGGCACATGCAAATGTACTTGGAACGGCATGGAAATACTGCATATAGGTAGATACAGTGGACTCATTTGGCACAACTTGGGTTTAAGGAGTCTGGATGCACAAGCAATATTTCCGCTTAGTACAAATGAAGGCTAGCAAATAGATTGACAAGCAACCAACCAAAAAGCGAAAATGGTCATAAACTTGCATTGAACATAACTAACACCGAATAATGCACCATAAGTAGGATATAATTTCGTTGCATAACTATTGACTTAATGTGCATGCATAGGGAATCATAAACCTTAACACTAATATTCTTACTAAATCGCAATTACTCACTAACATGACTCACATATCATCATCTCCATATCGCAAAACTATTGCAAGGAATCACAATTATCATATCCAATGATCTATATGAAAGTTTTTATTATATCCCTCTTGAATATTCATCACTTTGGGAACAAATTCATATCTTGTGCAAATTACCATTACTATTATCAACTCTCAAGAAGATATAAGTGAAGCATGAGAGTGCACATATTTCTTCAAAATTTATCAAATCTCAAAATGATATAAGTGAAGCATGAGAGTTCAAATATTTCTTCAAAATTTTAATCTTATCAACTCTCAAAATAATATAAGTGAAGCATGAGAGTTTAAATATTTCTTCAAAATATAGCCACCGCCGTGCTCAAAAATATTTAAGTGTAGCACTAGAGCAACTGCCTAGCTCAAAAAAATTAAGTGAAGCACATAGAGTTTTCTAACAAATCATGATGAATGTGTGGCTCTCTCAAATAGGTGTGTCCAGCAAAGATGATTGTGACAGACTAAAAAGCAAACAAAGAAAAGACTCATATAATACACGACGCTCCAAGCAAAACACATATCATGTGACGAATAAAAATATAGCTCCAAGTAAAATTACCGATGGTTGGTAGAAGAAAGAGGGGATGCCTTCCAGGGCATCCCCAAGCTTAGATGCTTGAGTCTTCCTTGAATATTACCTTGGGGTGCCTTGGGCATCCCCAAGCTTAGGCTCTTGCCACTCCTTATTCCTTCATCCATCGTGATCTCACCCAAAACTTGAAAACTTAATCACACAAAACTCAACAAAACCTTCGTGAGATCCGTTAGTATAACAAAATAAATCACTACTTTAAGTACTGTTGCAAACCCATTCATATTTTATTTTAGCATTACACCTACTGTATTGTAACTTCTCCATGGCTTATACCCCTCGATACAATCCATAGTTTCATCAAAACAAGCAAGCAGTGCATCAAAAACAGAATCTGTCAAAAACAGAACAGTCTGTAGAGATCTATTTAAAATCCATACTTCTGTAACTCCAAAAATTCTTAAAAATTAGGAAAACGTGGGAAATTCACATACCAACACTGTGTAAAAATTTCAGATTTTTCTCACGCTCCAGTAAAGAACCAAAATTCCAGCACTGTACACAAAACTTTCTGTTTTCCAAACAGCATCAATTATACTATCTTCAAAATCATCCTAAAGGCTTTACTTGGCACAAACACTAATTAAAAACACAATCATAACAGTAGCATCAATGTTACAACACGCAGAAACTTATTTTATTCATTGGGTTGTCTCCCAACAAGCTCTTTCTTTATAGCCATTAAGATAGACTTGAGATTTCAATGATGCTCTCATGAAAGATAATAAATGAAACACAAGAGAGCATCATGTAGCATGTGAAAAACACATTTAAGTCTAACATACTTCCTATGTATAGGCATTTTATAGGCAAACAAATTATCTAGACAAGCAAAACCTAGCATATGCAAGGAAGAGGAAAGAAATAATAACAATCTCAACATGAAGAGAGGTAATTTAGTAACATGAAAATTTCTACAACCATATTTTCCTCTCTCATAATAATTACATGTAGGATAATATTTAAATTCAATGATATATCTATCATAAACAATATTTTCTTTACGATCCACATGCATAAAATTTTTATAATCTTCCAAAATAGTGGGATTATCATCAACGAAAGTCATGACCTCTCCAAACCCACTTTTATCAAAAATTTCATAAGATTGAACATTCTCCAAATATGTGGGATTATTTTTACCTAGAGTTGACACTCTTCCAAACCCACTTTCAATATTATTGCAAGCATTATTATCAATATCATATTCATCATGATGCTTAAATAAATTTTCAAGATCATAAAAAGCATTATCACCCCAATCATGATCATTGCAATAAGTAGTAGACATAACAAAATTATCATCCCCAAGCTTGTAGCTTTGCATATCATTAGCACAATAGACATTAGTAGAATTTATAATAGCATCATTGCAATCATGCTTTTCGTTCAAGGAGCTATCAAGTATGGGAACAATAGCAATAATTTCATTTTTAACATATGGAACTATAGCAAGTTCATTTTCATAAGCATAATTAATATTGGCATCATGGCCACAAGAATAGCAAGCATCACGTTCATCAAGAGGGGATATTTTAACGGAATCATAATTATCTATAGATTCATGCATATCATTATTCTCTTCCAAAGCAGCAGACATTCTCTCAATAAATTCTTTAACATAGGCATTAAAAGCATAGTTTTCATAGCAATATTTAAGTATGTCAAAATTTTCAGATTTGTAGAGAGTAACATCATACTTTTCAATCAAAGAAGCAACTTCATAAGCACCCTTAAAAGCAACAAATTCCTCAATTTGTTCGATTTCATAGTAACTATAAACACCCTTGGCATAAGAAGATAAGATTTCATTATCATTAAACTCACATAGGTAGGGAAGGTGTTTTTTAGGGTTCTTAGAGCAACAAGTAAAATCATAAATTTCACATAAATTCCAAGCATAGCATAGCAAACAATTTATTTGACGCCATAAGAGTCTCCCTTTTTCAGACAAACAGTGACGCACAAAATGAGCATGCTCCTTCAAAGATTTTCCCTCAACTAAACTAGTTGGGGTTTCAGCATGAGCACAAATGGATCGAAGATGATCCAAGTAGAAAACTTTAAGTGGATCCATAGTATCTTATATTTTTGCTTTTAGTTTCTGTTCTTGTGTGTTCGACATGAAGGTAATAAAAGTAAGCAAACAAGTAAAAATATTTTTGTGTTTTTGCAATAAATTTTTTTAGAAGTGGGGGAGATGAAAACGAGAGGCAAAGGCAAATAAAATAAATGCAAGGAGATGTAAGTTTTATGTGTAGGTACTTGATAGATATTGATGATGTCTCCCCGGCAACGGCGCCAGAAATTCTTCCTGCTACTTGTGAGCTGCGTTGGTAATTCCCTGAAGAGGAAGGGAGATGCAGTACAGTAGAGATACGTATTTCCCTCAGTTATGAAACCAAGGTTATCAATCCAGTAGGAGAATCACACAACACCTCGTTAGCAGCACCTGCACACAAGACAACAAATCCTTTCACCCAACGCAAACAAGAGGTTGTCAATCCCTTGGCGGTTAATTGCAAAATTAAATTGTATGTGATAGATAGATAGATTGAACTAAAATATAAAATAAAATAAATAAAGTAAAAGTGCAGCAAGGTATTTTTAGGGGTTTTAATATATGATTTAGATAGACCCGGGGGCCATAGTTTTCACTAGAGGCTTCTCTCAAGAAAATATCATACGGTGGGTAAATGATACGTCTCCAACGTATCTACAATTTATGAAGTATTCATGCCATGTTTATTATAGTTTTGTATGATTTTGGTGCGCTTTTATATGGATTTTATATGATTTTTATGGACTAACATATTGACCTAGTGCCCAGTGCCAGTTGCTGTTTTCTGCTTGTTTTTGGTTTTCCAGAAAATCCATATCAAATGAAGTCCAAATGCAGCGAAACTTTTTGACGATTTTTTCTGGAAGGAAACAGACCTAGGAAGCTTTGGGGGAGAACCAGAAGAGCCACAGGGGCCCCACAAGCCACTAGGGCGCGCCACCCCCCAGGCGTGCCCTGGTGCCTCGTGGGCCCCCTGTGGCACCTCTTTGCGTGATTCCAATGCTGACAAATCATATATATTCAGAAACCCCTGAAAGTTAACCTAGATGAGTTTTTACGCCGCCGCAAGCCTCTGTACCTCCACGATCTCATCTACAGCCCTGTTCCGGCACCCTGCCGGAGGGGGAAATCATCACCGGAAGCCATCTTCATCATCCCGGTGGTCTCCATGACGAGGAGGGAGTAGTTCACCCTCGAGGCTAGGGGTATGTACAAGTAGCTATGTGTTTGATCTCTCTCTCTCTCTCTCTCTCTCGTGTTCTTGATTTGGCACGATCTTGATGTACCGCAAGCTTTGTTAATATAGTTGGATCATATGGTGTTTCTCCCTCTCTATCTCGTTGTGATGAATTGAGTTTTTACCTTTGAGGTTTCACTATTATCGGATTGAATACTTTTATGGATTTGAGAACACTTGATGTATGTCTTGCATGTGGATACCCGTGGTGACAATGGAGTATTCTATTGGTTCACTTGATGTATGTTTTGGTGATCAACTCGCGGATTCCCGTGACCTTGGGGTGATCTAGGCATAAGGGTTGGTTGCATGTTTTCATTATCTTTTCTCTGATAAGAAACTTTGGGGCACTCTTTGAAGTTCTTCGTGTGGATTGAATATTATGAATCTGAAGTTGTTTTGATGCATATCGAATAATCAACTCACGGATACTTTTGGTGACATTGGAGTATCTAGGTGACATTAGAGTTGGTTGATGTGTATCATATGGTGTTATTCTAGTACGAACTCTAGGGCTGTTTGTGACACTTATAGGAATGGCACAATAGATCGATCGGAAAGGATAACTTTGATGTGATTTCGTACCCTACAAACAATTTCTATTTTATGTTCTCCGCTAATAGGAACTTTGGAGTGATTCTTTATCGCACGTTGAGGGATTATTATATGATCCAATTATGTTAGCATTGTTGAGAGATTGCACTAGTGAAAGTATGGACCCTAGGCCTTGTTTTCAAGCATTGCAATACCGTTTGTGCTCCGTTTTATCACTTGCTACCTTGCTGTTTTTATATTTTCAGATTACAAAAACCTATATCTACTATCCATACTACACTTGTATCACCATCTCTTCGCCGAACTATGCACCTATACAATTTACCATTGTATTGGGTGTGTTGGGGACACAAGAGACTCTTTGTTATTTTGTTGCGGGGTTGTTTGAGAGAGACCATCTTCATCCTACGCCTCCCACGGATTGATAAACCTTAGGTCATCCACTTGAGGGAAAATTGCTAGTGTCCTACAAAACTCTGCGCTTGGAGGCCCAACACGAGTCTACATGAATAAAGTTGCGTAGTAGACATCAAGCTCTTTTCTAGCGCTGTTGCCGGGGAGGTGAGTGCTTGAAGGTATATCTTTTGATCTTGCAATTGAATCTTTTAGTTTCTTGTTTTATCACTAGTTTGGTTTATAAAAGAAAACTACAAAAAAAAATGGAATTGAGGTTGCCTCATATTATTCATCTTTATAATGTCTTTCTTGAAAATAAGGATTCCGATAATTGTGCTCAATTGTTAGAGGAAGAATTTAATAAAATGTTTAATGTGAGTTCCTTGAATGATGAGCATGATTGCAATGTTGTTAGTATGAATTCTATGAATATCCATGATGCTAATGATATGCAAAGCCATAAGCTTGGGGATGCTATGTTTGATGAAGACGATATTTTTAGCACCCCAAGTTTTGATGAGAAAATTTATTATGATGATAGCATGCCTCCTATTTATGATGATTATATTTATGAAAGTGGGTTTGGAAGAGTGTCAAATCTAGATACTAATGACCCCACTATTTTGGAGGGTGTTGAATCTTATGACAATAATTATGAAAGTGGATTTGGAGAGGTCATGACTCTATTTAATGATGATTCCACTATTTTGGAAGAGGTTTCAATTGACTATGATAAAAAAGTTGCTATCTATGATGATTATTGTGATGACATGTATGCTATAAGGAATAATGATAACCATGAAACTTGTCATCATGATTTTAATGCTCAAATTGATCATGCCAATCAAGTATCTCATGATAGTTATTTTGTTGAGTTTGCTCCCACTACTATTGATGAGAAGAAATTTGCTTATGTGGAGAGTATTAAATTTTCTATGCTTGTGGATCATGAAAAGAATGCTTTGTGTGATGGATATATTGTTGAATTTCTTCATGATGCTACTGAAAAATATTATGAGAGAGGATCATATGCTTGTAGGTGTTGCAATAAGATCAAGTTTCCTCTCTATGTGTTGAAAGTTTTGAAGTTATGCTTGTTTTGCCTTCCTATGCTAGTTGATTCTTGCTCCCATAAACTATTTGCTCACAAAATCCCTATGCATAGGAAGTGGGTTAGGCTTAAATGTGCTAGTCATATGCTTCATGATGCTCTCTTTGTGTATCGATTCCTTACTTTTATGTGAGCTTCATTGAAATCATCATGCCTGGCTAAAAGGCATTACAGAAAACGTTTGTTGGGAGACAACCCAATATTTATACATACTGTTTTTGTGTGTTCACATGATTAAGCTACTTTAGTAATCATGTTTTATATGTTTTCTTTCAATAATGTTGTGACGCCCTCTGCTCGACCGTGCACTAATCATACACGCAAACGTGCACGCTCGAGATCAGAGACGCACGGGAAGATATCACAACACAACTCTAAACTCAAATTTAAACATAAATCTCCATATTACAAACCAGGGGTCACGAGGACCCAAATACATAAGTCATACACACAAATAATATCTGGATAGAGACATAGTTAGTCAAATTTGCCTTAAGAAGGCTAGCACAAACAACGACACTAGATCGAAAAAGCGAAGGCCTCCGAACTACTCCTGGTCGGCTGGCTCAACCCAGTAGTACGTGCCTCCGGGGCTCTCCTGGTAGTAGTCTCCTGCGGTGGCGTCAGGCTCCGGGACTCCATCGACTGATCGCAGCAATGGGGTATGGGGAAAAAGATAGCAAAGCAACCGTGAGTACTCATCCCAAGTACTCGCAAGACTGACATCAGAACTATACTAATTATGCATCGGTATCAAAGGAATGGGGCTATATCTTTGGACTGAACTGCAAAAATGCTGGAACAGAGGGGGAGAAGCCTAGCCAATCGAAGACTAGCATCTTGAAGCAATCTTGCACCATCAGAAGAGAGTAGAGTATAGCAACATATAATAGCAAACATATTTCAATAATGCCCTGAGATCCTTCCTCGTCTACCCTGCGAGAAAGTAATCCCGAGAGCAATAGTAACAATTTAATATTGTGAAAGTAACCATTTGTAGTTGTAGCGGATCAAGATACAACTCCGAGCGTCCTGTTACCGTGGACACGGCTATTCGAATAGATAACTTCCCTGCAGGGGTGCACTACTGTTACCCAACACGCTCGATCACATCTGGCCGGACACACTTGCTGGGTAATGCCCGGCCTCGGGATATCGACACGACGCAGTCCTACCTAGGCTCAGCAGAGAGGTCAGCACGCCGGTCTAAATCCTAAGGACGAAGGGGTCTTGGGCCATCGCCCTTCGCACTCCTGCATGTTGCGAGACTGGCCAGGGCCCAAGCGCAACTGTGGAAACACCACAGACGTAACTAGCTCACCCCAACAATCAGCCCGCATCTCTGAGCTGTGACGTCTGAAGAACTTTCGGCTGATACATACGACGTAGAGGGTCCCATAACCATTATCCCACGTGGTGGTAGTGCGTATAGGTCCAACGACCCACTCAGATCAAATACCCAAATCCGTTAGGCGTATTTAGTAACTTGCAGAGAGGAACAGGGTTCCTATCGCTCTGACTTGGTAATACATGACGCGCGGGTGCTCTTGGAGCCGACTCGTCTTTAATAGTATTCTCTCGCGGGCACCCTTGGGGCCAGCCCGACTTTAGCAGTTTAAGTGTTGCAATGTAAACATTTCTGTGATCATCACCCAGAGTGATCACGACCCAATATCAAGCATGGCAAACGGACAAGGGTGATGGGCCATAGATGAATCAATAGCAAAGTTAACTAAGCATCAGGGGACAACAGGTAGAGTATCAATAGCATACGACAAAATCAGGCTATGCATCAGAATAGGAGCTATCGAAATAACAACAGAAGCAATTCTAATGCAAGCATAAGAGAGAGCGAGAGAGTGAGTGGGTGATATATGGATGATCAAGGGGGTTTTGCTTGCCTGGAAGCTCTGCTGAGAGGGGCTGGTCGTCGGAAGGCTGCTCGTCTGGAGCGTAGTCATACTCAGCTGCGTCGGCGGCGGTCTCGGCGTCTATCGGGAGAGAAGGAGGGGGAAGAAACAATAAATTCACGGCAATAATGCAACAGCGAGGTATGACATGCCTAAATGATATGCCGAGGTGATATAATGCCTACCTAACTTCTTAAGATAATTTAGGAATTTATTTGTATTTATTTTATCAAGGTTATGCAATATTCATCTATCGAATACATGCAAAAAGTCCCATATTCATCTAGATAGGAGTGATGGTCAAGCATTTTGACCACATATTCAGATTCTTCTTATTTTTCTGATCATTTTTCATATATAAATTATTTCCATCCGAGTTACGGTTTAATTTATATGATTTTTCAAAGTTTTAATCATTTTCTGGAATTTCTGGAATTATTTAAATAGAATTATCCAAAACAGTGTTAGATGATGTCAGCATGACATCAGTGTGACGTCAGTGGGTCAAATCAGGCTGGGCCAGGTCAAACCTGACCAGTGGGTCCCATTGGTCAGTGACTGTTTTATTTAAACAGAGGTTTAACTAATCTAATTAAGTTAATTAGTTGGTGGGACCTACATGTCAGTGACAGATTAAACTAACAGAGTTAATTAACAGATTAATTAGTATTTTTATTAATTATAAAAACGTTTAAACAGGGGTGGGACCCGCGTGTCAGTGACTCAGCTGCCCAGTCAGCCGAGTTGACTCGGTCAACTAGGCCCGCGGACCCACCAGTCAGCGTCACAGGGGCCGCCACGGTGGTGCCACGTCGGACGTCGTCGGCGACGTCGCCGGAGTTACTCCGGCGACCATTTTCACGACGGCGCGGCTCGGGCACTCGGTGGAATTCATGCTCCGGCCACCGTTTCACGCGCGCGTGGCGGCGTTCGAAAGAGGGGAGCGAGGTGCGTCTGAGGGTGGCGGTGGCGTCGCCGGAGTTGGCCGGATTCGACCGAAACAACCACAGCGAGCGGCGGAGCTTGCGGGCGAGCTCGGATCCGGTGATTGCGGGCACGGCAGGCGATGTGCGTGGGTGCATTGACCTCCTGGGAGCCCCACGAGCTCGAAGGCGAGCTCGGGCAAGCATGGCAGTGGCTGAGGCGACGGCGACGAGCTTGTCGGTGGCGGCGCGTTCGGGCGCGGTTGGACAGCTAGCTCGTGAGCGCGCGCGGGCAAACGGAGAGGGGGAGGAGGTAGAGGAGCTCACGGGGAGCCGGTAGTGGTGCAAAACGTGCTCGGGGAGGGCTCGACGGCGACGAAATCGACGGCGAGGCGATGGCAGCCGTAGGAGGAAGACGGAGTCGCCGAGCTCGAGGCAGTGGCGTTGAGCTCCAACGGGTGGCCTCAGACGACATAGCGGAGGCAGGCGGAGCGTGCAGGCACGGTGGATTGGCGAGGTGGGCGCGGTGGCCGCGGGATTGACGGCGATGGCGGAGTGAGCTCTCGGCGAGGAAGAGAGAGAGAGCGAATGAGAGAGAGAGAGGTGGGGGAAAAAGATCTCGGGGACGGCTAGGGCATCCGCGGTGGCGTCCTTATCCCCCAGGAGGGCTGTAGCGACGTGGTCGGCGTGCGGGCGCGGCTGCGACGGCGACCGGCTCAGGCGCGCGCGAGCGCGATGAGCAGTAGGAAGAAGACGCGGTGGTGGGCTGGGCCGTTTCCTGGTCTGACTTAGGCCCAGGTGCGGCGGCCCTTTTCTATTTTTCTTTTACCTTTTCTGTTTTCTGTTTCTTTATTTCTGTTCTGTAATTCTTCTAGCACTAATACAATTTTGTAAAATATGAATCTTGTCCATTTAATTACTAGGCAATATATCTCACTGCCAGAAAAAGGTTTGAAGCCTAAATGATTTCATTTGAATTTTAATTAAATAAAGAGGTATTAAATATTGCTGTTTGGTACTGTTTTGATGATGTTAGAGCCATCTTGGTAATTTAGGTGATGTTGTTTTTCTTAACATAATTAGTTATGGATTATTTGCTCTTTAATGAACATTTTAGTTTCCAAATTGGAACAACTTTTATTTTCACTTTAAATTTGAATTTCTATTTGAATTGGAATTTGAAATGAGATATGATGCAAATGATGATCAAGCACTATTAAGCATGGTGACTTGGCATTATCAAAATATGATCACTGTAGCTAATACATGGGGTGTTACAATTCTCCTCCTCTAAAAGAAATCTCGTCCCGAGATTTAAGAGGTAGAGTATGGGGGAAAGATTGGGTTACGAAATTCTAACGAATCTTCTTGATCTTGGTTGCTCTTCCCGAAGTAGTTGATCCTTTTCGTTGATGTCTTTATTTCTCTGCATCAGTGCATCGTGACGAAGTTGACATTCTTCCTTGGGGATATCCATCGTACTTACGAATAGGGTAGGAGGGGAAAAATTCGGGGAGGACGGATCTCAAGACCTATTAGGTACCTGGGGGCTATCTCAGTGAATGAAGCGTAGATGCACCTCTCGAGTTTAAACTTAAGAAAAACATCGAGAGTAATATAAGAAGGTATAAAAGTTTCAAACGGGTAGGCAATCGTTCGATGCCTAATCAGAAGTAAAAGGGGTTCAGAGCAACAAGAATAGATATTGCGTCTGATACTGGATTGAATATCTCAAGGTAGATGGCTCGTGAATTACATACGAAGCCAAGCGCGAGGAATAACTTTGGGAACAGGGATGTACAGGAGAGTCAGGTTTCGGTCCTGTGGAACTGTGTTTATTGTGGATTATGAGCAATGAGAGTGGTGACATCTTGTAGGGTCACGATAGCAGGGTATGTCAGAGGATAGTTTGTCAGCTATGTTGGCAACAACGTTGGTACCAAGGGTGGGGAACGCAGACAACCATTTTCCTGCTCGTTAATACTAGGCGGACCAAGAGGCAAAGTTCCCGTCGACCGGCGGTTACCGGAATGTCATCAACAATAGTAACAGGGTCTTACTGACAGAGTTGCACACCGAGGTGTTTACATAAGCAGGGAATTATCACTGGTCAGATCATATAGATCACCAGAAAAGGTTAAACAGACAAATGGAAAGGAAAATGTGCTTATACACAAACATTAGGAGTATATCCTTCCCAAGGGAAGGCAGAGTGTGATATCCCTGCCAGGACGGCAAGTAGATAACCATTTAGGTAAAGGGTAAGGAGAATCATGACGTTTACCCATACAACGGTGTTTGGATATTGATCAAGAAACATTTAGCATTGCGCTTCCAATGTTCTTGTTGAGATTCGGAGTTCCACAATCATGCTTCGAGGTAGCAATAATATGGTGTTTCAAGTAAGGGTTGGGTCTAAAGATCACAAGAAATGCATAAGGAACAATTTCAGGAATAGCAGGGAAAACAAGGTGTGAGCAAAACATGACCAAGTCTGTGCTGGAAGGAAAAGCAAGGATGTTGTCGATGATAATACAAATTATCGAGGGGCAAGGATGGTATTTCTCACCATGAGTTCAATTGACATCTTAGAAGAAGTCAAAATGTTGACGATGATCACGACACAATTTATCGAAAGATTTCAGGAAGATGTAATTGATCAATAACATGATCAAGCAGAAGAAATGGGGAAACAGAAGGTCATTGTGTTATAGGGTGGATTTGACTCACTTATCGGTGTTCTCGGTTGACAACAAACCAGAACCCATGGAATTACTATGATGGGGAAAGGTATCACCTTATCAAAGCTTCATAAGATGTAGTGCAATGGCACAATATCCCTAGGATACCATAGGGTAATACTAGAAGGCAGAACAGAATAGAAGCTGAACTGGATCGTTGATCTGCGGAAAGCAGATACTTTAACCTTGTCGAAAAAATAGACGAGGCACATGAATGGATTCCAAATGAGGTCAGCATGGTCGGAACCATAACTGCATGGAACCAAGTTAAGGATACAGAAAGAATTATATAAATGAACAAATATTTAGCAAGAAGCTTCCATGACGGTCTACATCATTTCCATGGGCATGAAGACAGAGTTCAAGGTCGACTCCCACTTCTTCAACGCTTAACCTTTCAACCACTTCTCGCTTTCGATGAAGTTGTAGTGTTGAAATTTTATCTGGCGTAACACCAGTAGAGTATGAGCCGTGATGATTACTGGGCTCACACAGATAACAAAAGCATATATTCAACCCATCGGGACATTTTACGAATATATACAACACACTTATAGAAGCAACGGATACCATCTCGAAGCAGAGTACCGACGACAAAATCAGAGGATACAATTCACAAAGGCAGCTTGTGTCAGAGGAGAACTCACAAGATTTTTGAATATGAAGGACATTGTCGGATAATAATCCAGCAAAAGGTCTGGCGGTCCACAACGAAGCTGAGGTGAGCATCGGTACTCAACTGGAAGAAGAAATAGTGTAAAAGCATCGGATTATAGAAATAACTGAATAATTCGAAACTAAATTACAAAGGAATTATGATTTCCAAATCGGTGGATCAGAAGCAGACGCTCTGATCGAAAGATGAGTAAGTTGAATAGAATTAGACGGACAATCAATCAAGGTTTGATTTGCCGAGAACCAGCTCATGTTCAAAATGATATCTGAGCCGTAAGGATGAATTCTAGAAATGGATTGATGATTGCGAGCATTCACAAATGTATTGAATCGGGGAACTCAAAATGATAATGACAAAGGATGTCAACGAAGATTACTGGACATATGGAATTACCCATAGTGCAGGCGGTCAAGAGTTTCAAGAATAATAGGTTGCAGAGGATTATCGGAAGATCGATTAGCAATACGAAGTATTTTGTGAAACACTTGAGCAACTGGGGATGAATGTATGAATGGTAATTATGTGCAGTTATCCACAGGGATTTATCGATGGTAAGGAATTGCAAGAGTGGTGGGCACAAGGGCCTTGGGGATTCATCGGAGAGTGTCTTCCTAACCATCTGGTACTTCAAGAGTAACGGGAACATCTGTATCAAGTGGCTCTCCGGGAGAAAATGGTTACGATAACCTAGTGTCAGAGTTAGCAAAATCTTAACCCGAATAGAAGAGAGAGTAGAATCCTAGAGTAAGGAAGAGGAATAAAAGATCCTAATACCACCCATTGGCGACGTGGGCCCGTAAGCCACACAGCCATGTTAGTAAAATATAGTTTTCAAAGACTAGACTCAACTTCGACCAAGGAGTTGGAAAGGGGCTTCCTACAGGCAGTCGGCTCTGATACCAACTTGTGACAGTAACCATTTGTAGTTGTAGCGGATCAAGATACAACTCCGAGCGTCCTGTTACCGTGGACACGGCTATTCGAATAGATAACTTCCCTGCAGGGGTGCACTACTATTACCCAACACGCTCGATCACATCTGGCCGGACACACTTGCTGGGTAATGCCCAGCCTCGGGAGATCGACACGACGCAGTCCTACCTAGGCTCAGCAGAGAGGTCAGCACGCCAGTCTAAATCCTAAGCACGAAGGGGTCTTGGGCCATCGCCCTTCGCACTCCTGCACGTTGCGAGACTGGCCGGGGCCCAAGCGCGACTGTGGAAACACCACAGACGTAACCAGCTCACCCCAACAATCAGCCCGCATCTCTGAGCTGTGACGTCTGAAGAACTTTCGGCTGATACATACGACGTAGAGGGTCCCATAACCATTATCCCACGTGGTGGTAGTGCGTATAGGGCCAACGACCCACTCAGATCAAATACCCAAATCCGTTAGGCGTATTTAGTAACGGGCAGAGACGAACAGGGTTCCTGTCGCTCCGACTTGGTAATACATGACGCGCGGGTGCTCTTGGAGCCGACCCGTCTTTAATAGTATTCTCTCGCGGGCACCCTTGCGGCCAGCCCGACTTTAGCAGTTTAAGTATTGCAATGTAAACATTTCCGTGATCATCACCCTGAGTGATCATGGCCCGATATGAAGCATGGCAAACACACAAGGGTGATGGGCCACAGATGAATCAATAGCAAAGCTAACTAAGCATCTGGGGACAGCAGGTAGAGTATCCATAGCATACGACAAAATCAGGCTATGCATCAGAATAGGAGCTATCGGAATAACAACAGAAGCAGTTCTAATGCAAGCATAAGAGAGAGAGAGAGAGAGTGGGCAATATATGGATGATCAAGGGGGTTTTGCTTGTCTGGAAGCTCTGCTGAGAGGGGCTGGTCGTCGGAAGGCTGCTCGTCTGGAGCGTAGTCGTACTCAGCTGCGTCGACGGCGGTCTCTGCGTCTATCGGGAGAGAAGGAGGGGGAAGAAACAATAAATTCGCGGCAATAATGTAACAGCGAGGTATGACATGCCTAAATGATATGCCGAGGTGATATAATGCCTATCTAACAGCTTAAGATAATTTAGGAATTTATTTGGATTTATTTTATCAAGGTTATGCACTATTCATCTATCAAATACGGGCAAAAAGTCCCATGTTCATCTAGATAGGAGTGATGGTCAAGCATTTTGACCACATATTTTGATTCTTCATATTTTTCTAATCATTTTTCATATATAAATTATTTCCATCCGAGTTACGGTTTAATTTATATGATTTTTCAAAGTTTTAATCATTTTCTGTAATTTCTGGAATTATTTAAATAGAATTATCCAAAACAGTGTTAGATGACGTCAGCATGACGTCAGTGGGTCAAATCCGGCTGGGCCAGGTCAAACCTGACCAGTGGGTCCCACTGGTCAGTGACTGTTTTATTTAAAAAGAGGTTTAACTAATCTAATTAAGTTAATTAGTTGGTGGGACCTACATGTCAGTGACAGATTAAACTAACAGAGTTAATTAACAGATTAAATAGTATTTTTATTAATTATAAAAACGTTTAAATGGAGGTGGGACCCGCGTGTCTGTGACTCAGCTGCCCACTCAGCCGTGTTGACTCGGTCCACTAGGCCCGCGGACCCACCAGTCAGCGTCACAGGGGCCGCCACGGTGGCGCCACGTCGGACGTCGTCGGCGAAGTCGCCGGAGTTATTCCGGCGACCATTTTCACGGCGGCGCGGCTTGGGCACTCGGTGGAATTCATGCTCCGGCCACCGTTTTGCGCGCGCGAGGCGGCGTTCAAAAGAGGGGAGCGAGGCACGTCTGATGCTGGCGGTGGCGTCGCCGGAGTTGGCCGGATTCGACCGGAACAACAACGGCGAGCGGCGGAGCTTGCGGGCGAGCTCGGATCCGGCGACTGCGGGCACGGCAGGCGATGTGCGTGGGTGCATTGAGCTCCTTGGAGTCCCACGAGCTCGAAGGCGAGCTCGGGCAATCATGGCAGTGGCTGAGGCGACGGCGATGAGCTCATCGGCGGCGGCGCGTTCGGGCGCGGCGGGACAGCTAGCTAGCGAGCACGCGCCGGCAAACGGAGAGGGGGAGGAGGTAGAGGAGCTCACGGGGAGCCGGTAGTGGTGCAAAACGTGCTCGGGGAGGGCTCGACGGCGACGAAATCGACGGCGGCCGTAGGAGGAAGACGGAGTCGGCGAGCTCGAGGCAGTGGCGTTGAGCTCCAACGGGTGGCCTCAGACGATGTTGCGGAGGCAGGCGGAGCGTGCAGGCACGGTGGATCGGCGAGGTGGGCGCGGTGGCCGCGGGATCGACGGCGACGGCGGAGTGAGCTCTCGGCGAGGAAGAGAGAGAGAGCGAATGAGAGAGAGAGAGGTGGGGGGAAAAGATCTCGGGGACGGCTAGGGCGTCCGCGGTGGCGTCCTTATCCCCCAGGGGGGCTGTAGCGACGCGGTCGGCGTGCGGGCGCGGCTGCGACGGCGACCGGTTCGGGCGCGCGCGGGCGCGATGAGCAGTAGGAAGAAGACACGGTGGTGGGCTGGGCCGTTTCCTGGTCTAACTTAGGCCCAGGTGCGGCGGCCCTTTTCTATTTTTCTTTTACCTTTTCTGTTTTCTGTTTCTTTGTTTCTGTTCTGTAATTCTTCTAGCACTAATGCAATTTTGTAAATTATGAATCTTGTCCATTTAATTACTAGGAAATATATCTCACTGCGAGAAAAAGGTTTGAAGCCTAAATGATTTCATTTGAATTTTAATTAAATAAAGAGGTATTAAATATTGCTGTTTGGTACTGTTTTGATGATTTTAGAGTCATCTAGGTAATTTATGTGATGTTGTTTTTCTTAACATAATTAGTTATGGATTATTTGCTATTTAATGAACATTTTAGTTTCCAAATTGGAACAACTTTTATTTTCACTTTAAATTTCAATTTCTATTTGAATTGGAATTTGAAATGAGATATGATGCAAATGATGATCAAGCACTATTAAGCATGGTGACTTGGCATTATCAAAATGTGATCACTGTAGCTAATACATGGGGTGTTACAATTCTCCTCCTCTAAATGAAATCTCGTCCCGAGATTTAAGAGGTAGAGTATGGGGGAAAGATGTGGCGCCCCGCCTGAATACCACAGTAGCCAGACGATCGCCGCACATGCCAGCCCAGGAGATCCCTCTGGCGTGCGCGTTTACAACAAGTATCGTGAACACAAGCTTTTCTATTAAGGGATATATAAGGCTTACATGATATATTACAAGGGTGATGGCAGCGGAAAAGCTCTATCTAAGGCAGCATGGTCCTGGTGCGGCTCCAATCCACAGGGATCTGACTGGGTTACTCTTCTAGCCCGCGAACACTCCGGCTCCTCGCTAGAGGGCATCGAATCCTTAGGTGAACCTGGCCACATTGAAGGCCGCTGAGTACTTTTGAATGTACTCGCAAGCAAACCAAACCAACATATACACCAAGCAATGCAATCCATGGCATTCAAGCATGCATTTGTTATTATAACAACATTAACTATCATAGCATAACATGCTTACCTAGCAAGATTAATCATCATGTTATGGCAGGAATGTCTAGCCATATTAAACATCTAGTAACAGTAATCATCTTAAGTGCTTAAAATGCTTACTGTTGCCAATTACCAACTTACTCTCTTCTGGGTTGCCCCACAACCCTGAGATACTCAAGATCCATTGAGCACTTCCAAACATAAGACAAGTTCTTCCATCATTATTATCAATGTTACGGTTGACCATCCTAGAGAGGCCTAAACGGACTGTCCAATACCGTGGACGCGGCTATTCGAATAGGTTTTTACACTCTGCAGAGGTTGCGCACTTTACCCACACCATGGAGTACCTGGCCTCGTGATCCCATTCGGGTGGACCGGTGGTGCTCCAACGAAACCTGCCTGACCCGTGACCCCTCTATCATACCACCGACAATCATACCCTCCCAGGGTCATGTCCTGGGTGGTCCCTGTGTCACTCCGTGACACCTGTCACCGTCGTGGCCAAACAAACTGTCCCAAACGGGGACCTAGATCCATATAACTCAACTGGGCTCACAAGGTTATCGCCGCCTACCGGGCCAGGGTAGCGCGCACGCATAACCTTCCCTAGTTTGGTGGTACCGATAAAAGAGCACAAAGCCAGACCAAGTCAAGGCCGTCCCATATCGGCAAATGTGGCTGCACGGAAAAGTCCGGGTAGGTGGCTCTTGATCAACCAACTAAGTTTAGTGTCGTCAAGAAATTTAACCAGTATGGGTATTAAGCATGGTCAACTTAACATGGCAGTAACTATTTATCAAAGTAAATTACTATGAATTTCACATGTCAAAATAATGCATGTTGTAACAACTGTGAAAACATAACAACCTATCTTCATATAATATGACGGCGAGTCATTAGAGCAACAAGGTAATGAGCATTAGCAGGTAGCGTAAATAGCAAGTTATCACTTTACAAGCTCGAGCTGTAAGTTACGACCATCTGAACCCTTGTATGAAACCGGCAAATAAACCAGTAGCCACCAGAACGGTCTTTACAACTCAAATCTGGGACGTTACTGGAATAACTCAACCCCGGCTCAAGACGGCTGAAAAGCAGCTCAGAGCATGAGACGGTGTTGATAAACAGAGTGTAGCGGTTCCCTAAGACGGTCGAGAAACAGCTCAGAGCATAGGGTCACCGCTATAGAGAGAAATTCAACAGCTGCCCGAGACGGCCAAAAAGCAGCTCAGAACACGGGACAGTTGTTGAAAAGAGAAATATAAAGTCGGCATCCACCCTGGACGGCCGAAAGCAGCTCAGAGCTCAGGCGTGGTGCCGTTACCAAAGAAAGTGCAAGCAAGGGTTCATTGTCGTCACATACAGCTCACCACTATGCATACAGGCATAAGCATATTAATTTAAACATGCAAAAATAACACGGAGCAATGCTTTAGGGCATATATCAGATGGTCGGCTTGCCTGGGGGTGAAGGAATACTCCGGGAGAAGTGCGATCACCTCGCGGAAGAATTCGCCGGAAAGGATTCCCTCTCAGAGGGGCTGATTAAGGGCAGGGGCAAAATGGGTATTTTCAGAAAGTGTCAACATGGTGAAAGTGATGTCATCGGAACGGGCTCGACGAACTGAAGAAGTGGGCGTTGGATTTACCTCGATCGGAGTTGCGGTTAAAAAGTTGTGGCCGTTCGTTGTTTAGGCAGAAAATGAATAAGAATGTATTCATTTTCGCTCTAAACCAGTGAACGTCCGCAATTTAACCTTTTCGGCCGGCGGCTGGAAATAGAAGGCGTACTCTGTGGAAATGCGCTTTCAATAAGTGAAGACGCAATCCGCAATAGTGCGCTTCCACTTACGCTGACGTGGCGGGGCGGGACCCGGCTTCTGTCGCCGACATGTGGGGCCCGCCGGTGCTCTCTCTCTCTCCTCCCTCCTTCTCTTCTTCCTCGCGCGAGACAGAGGAGGCCGCCGGTGCCGGCGCTCGTCCGGCCAACTCCGGCCACCTCTCGAGGTGGTCCGGCCACCGACGCGCTCAGGGGAGGGCGCCGCCTCCATCCCGCCTGAGTACGAACGACGACGAGGACCCGAGTGGCGGTGGCATGGGTTCCCACGGGCGAGGCCTTCGGCCATGGCTGGCTTCGAGCGCGCGGGCTCTCCGCCGACGAATGGAGGATAAGGGGAGGCTCGCAGGGGCTAGGGCAACATCACTGAGTGGGTGAGAAGGAGGGGCAGGACTTGGCTCGCCGGAATTTGGGCCGAGATCGACGGCGGCCAAGGCGGCGGTGGGTGGCGACGAGGAACTCCGGGGAGGAAGTGATGGGTCAGGGAGGTTGCTAGGAGGGTGGTGAGAAGAATGAGAGGCTCTGGGATGCCAGGGAAGGCTCCGGCCACGGCTATTTATAGTCGGCCGTGGCGTGTAGAAGGGGACGGCCGCCGTGGCGAGCTTATCTCCGCACTGGAGCTCGCGGCGAGCTGGCGAGCGGTGGGTGGTGCCGACCTGACGCGGCCAGAGGGACGGGACGGCTCGGAGGAGAAGAAGCCAACGGGAGAGAGGAAAATGATGGCAGATCACGGGGCGGACAGAACCTTGGCGGCGACCGCCGCGGCGTGGAGAAGAAGAAAGAAGAGGGGAGAAGCTGCGGGAGAGGGGCAGGTGGACACCGCGGAGCCATTAGACACTTCGGGACACGCCGGAGCTGGCCTGCCGACAAGAACAGTGCCGCAGAGCACCGTTTCTGCCTGCTGTCCACGCGGTCACCACGTGCACTACAAGCTCTGGCACTCTCCTGCCTGTCCAACCTTGTCAAACAGCTCCCTCACTGCTCAAATAGACAAGATTGGTCATTGGGTGGACCAGGATTGCTCTAGAGTGATCAAGAGGATCCAGAGCATTTTCTGGTCAGAAACTTGGAGAGGAAGTTGTGGTCAAACAGAGGTTCCAATGAGCTGGAAAAGATGTCACAGAGAAATGTGGTAGGAAGGACTAGATGCTTGCCAAATTTGAGGCCATTTGGACAAGTTTTGCATACACTTCCTTTGTAATGCAAATTCTGGTCCAGAAACTGAATCTTGAAGCTGCACTCATATGGCTGGATGAAATGAGCTGAATTTTAGTGTAGGGTGATAATTTGGAGATATGAAGGTGCTGGAAAATTTTCAGCTCAATTGGAAATGCCAAAGTGGTACTTCCTTCACAGAGCTTGGATCTGGACAGAAACTAGATGGAATTTTTGAGAGAAAATGGCTAGGTGAAATGATGTGAATTTTTGCATACTCACATCATATATGGAAAGTGAGGTCCTGGATTAATTTGAGAATTTTTGAAGCAATATAAAATATAGTTGCTTCACAACCTCAAAATAAATCCAGAAATAAGAATTGGATGATGCTCTCAAAATTTGATCTGTGGAGTTTGGGTTCTTGATGGAAATGGTGAATATATGGATAGGAGAAGCTCCACAATTTATTTGGGATTTTTCCTGGCTACCAAAATAGTAGCTCCTTTGGAAAGTGCCCAAAGTGCAATATTGGCTTTAAATAGGAAAAGGCAATTTCCCTTATTTAATTATGGCCAATATTTTTATTGGAGCTCAATATGATCACAAAGAATATCTCCACAAGTTTTCATGAACTTTGGAGATGGATAGATATTTTCCTGGATTTAATTCCTTTAAATGACAGAAAAAGGAATTAATTTTAAATGAAAAATATTGCAAATGACTTGGCAATATTTTTGCATATCCAGGGTTTACAGAGATAGGATGATCACTGGGAAAAATTTGGGAGGCAAAAGATCAAAGGAAATTGGGGTTCCTTTGAAATTGCAGGAGTTAGGGTTTCCCTTCCGGGAGACCGGAGAGTGGGGTTTCGGGGGCAAAATCCTGAGAAAGAATCTGGGGTGGCCAGGTTGGACTGGAGAGAATCTCTGGTGGGATAGGGAAGGCAAGACTAAATGACCATCTTCATATACCGAAAGGCGAGAGAGAAATCCAATAACACCGGAAAAAAGGACGGGAGCCAAATCCCGCGAAGGAAAAAAACAAGGAGCGAAAACCAGGGTGTCACAAAAGATTTGGTTACGAAATTCTAATGAATCTTCTTGGTCTTGGTTGCTCTTCCCGAAGTAGTTGATCCTTTTCGTTGATGTCTTTATTTCTCTGCATCAGTGCATCGTGATGAAGTTGACATTCTTCCTTCGGGATATCCATCGTACTTACGAATAGGGTAGGAGGGGGAAAATTCGGGGAGGACGGATCTCAAGACCTATTAGGTACCTGGGGGCTATCTCAGTGAATGAAGCGTAGAGGCACCTCTCGAGTTGAAACTTAAGAAAAACATCAAGAGTAATATAAGAAGGTATAAAAGTTTCAAACGGGTAGGCAATCGTTCGATGCCTAATCAGAAGTAAAAGGGGTTCAGAGCAACAAGAATAGATATTGCGTCTGATACTGGATTGAATATCTCAAGGTAGATGGCTCGTGAATTACATACGAAGCCAAGCGCGAGGAATAACTTTGGGAACAGGGATGTACAGGAGAGTCAAGTTTCGGTCCTGTGGAACTGTGGTTATTGTGGATTATGAGCAATGAGAGTGGTGACATCTTGTAGGGTCACGATAGCAGGGTATGTCAGAGGATAGTTTGTCAGCTATGTTGGCAACAACGTTGGTACCAAGGGTGGGGAACGCAGAGAACCATTTTCCTGCTCGTTAATACGAGGCGGACCAAGAGGCAAAGTTCCCGTCCACCGGCGGTTACCGGAATGTCATCAACAATAGTAATAGGGTCTTACTGACAGAGTTGTACACCGAGGTGTTCACATAAGTAGGGAATTATCCCTGGTCAGATCATATAGATCACCAGAAAAGGTTAAATGGATGAATGGAAAGGAAAATGTGTTTATACACAAACATTAGGAGTATATCCTTCCCAAGGGAAGGCAGAGTGTGATATCCCTGCCAGGACGGCAAGTAGATAACCATTTAGGTAAAGGGCAAGGAGAATCATGACGTTTACCCATACAACGGTGTTTGGTTAATTGATCAAGAAACATTTAGCATTGCGCTTCCAATGTTCTTGTTGAGATTCGGAGTTCCACATTCATGCTTCGAGGTAGCAATGATATGGTGTTTCAAGTAAGGGTTGGGTCTAAAGATCACAAGAAATGCATAAGGAACAATTTCAGGAATAGCAGGGAAAACAAGGTGTAAGCAAAACATGACCAAGTCTGTGCTAGAAGGAAAAGCAAGGATGTTGTCGATGATAATACAAATTATCGAGCGGCAAGGATGGTATTTCTCACCATGAGTTCAATTGACATCTCAGAAGAAGTCAAAATGTTGACGATGATCATGACACAATTTATCGAAAGATTTCAGGAAGATGTAATTGATCAATAACATGATCAAGCAGAAGAAATGGGAAACAGAAGGTCATTGTGTTATAGGGTGGATTTGACTCACTTATCGGTGTTCTCGGTTGACAACAAACCAGAACCCGTGGAATTACTATGATGGGGAAAGGTATCACCTTATCAAAGCTTCATAAGATGTAGTGCAATGGCACAATATCCTTAGGATACCATAGGGTAATACTAGAAGGCAGAATAGAATAGAAGCGGAACTGGATCGTTGATCTGCGGAAAGCAGATACTTTAACCTGGTCGGAAAAATAGACGAGGCACATGAATGGATTCCAAATGAGGTCAGCATGGTCGGAACCATAACTGCATGGAACCAAGTTAAGGATACCGAAAGAATTATATAAATGAACAAATATTTAGCAAAAAGCTTCCGTGACGGTCTACATCATTTCCATGGGCATGAACACAGAGTTCAAGGTCGACTCCCACTTCTTCAACGCTTAACCTTTCAACCACTTCTCGCTTTCAATGAAGTTGTAGTGTTGAAATTTTATCTGGCGTAACACCAATAGAGTATGAGCCGTGATGATTACTGGGCTCACACAGATAACAAAAGCATATATTCAACCCATCGGGACATTTTACGAATCTATACAACACACTTATAGAAGCAACGGATACCATCTCGAAGCAGAGTACCGACGACAAAAGCAGAGGATACAATTCGCAAAGGCAGCTTGTCTCAGAGGAGAACTCACAAGATTTTTGAATATGAAGGACATTGTCGGATAATAATCCAGCAAAAGGTCTAGCGGTCCACAACGAAGCTGAGGTGAGCATCGGTACTCAACTGGAAGAAGAAAGAATGTAAAAGCATCGGATTATAGAAATAACTGAATAATTCGAAGCTTAATTACAAAGGAATTATGATTTCCAAATCGGTGGATCAGAAGCAGACACTCTGATTGAAAGATGAGTAAGTTGAATAGAATTAGACGGACAATCAATCAAGGTTTGATTTGCCGAGAACCAGCTCATGTTCAAAATGATATCTGAGCCGTAAGGGTGAATTCTAGAAATGGATTGATGATTGCGAGCATTCGCAAATGTATTGATTCAGGGAACTCAAGATGATAATGACAAAGGATGTCAACGAAGATTACTGGACATATGGAATTAGCCATAGTGCAGGCAGTCAAGAGTTTCAAGAATAATAGGTTGCAGAGGATTATCGGAAGATCGATTAGCAATACGAAGTATTTTGTGAAACACTTGAGCAACTGGGGATGAATGTATGTACGCCAATTATGTGCAGTTATCCACAGGGATTTATCGATGGTACAGAATTGCAAGAGCGGTGGGCACAAGGGCCATGGGGATTCATCGGAGAGTGTTTTCCTAACCATCTGGTACTTCAAGAGTAACGGGAACATCTGTATCAAGTGGCTCTCCGGGAGAAAATGGTTACGATAACCTAGCGTCAGAGTTAGCAAAATCTTAACCCGAATAGAAGAGAGAGTAGAATCCCAGAGTAAGGAAGAGGAATAAAAGACTAGACTCAACTTCGACCAAGGAGTTGGAAAGGGGCTTCCTACAGGCAATCGGCTCTGATACCAACTTGTGACAGTAACCATTTGTAGTTGTAGCGGATCAAGATACAACTCCGAGCGTCCTGTTACCGTGGACACGGCTATTCGAATAGATAACTTCCCTGCAGGGGTGCACTACTGTTACCCAACACGCTCGATCACATCTGGCCGGACACACTTGCTGGGTAATGCCCGACCTCGGGAGATCGACACGACGCAGTCCTACCTAGGCTCAGCAGAGAGGTCAGCACGCCGGTCTAAATCCTAAGCACGAAGGGGTCTTGGGCCATCGCCCTTCGCACTCCTGCACGTTGCGAGACTGGCCGGGGCCCAAGCGCGACTATGGAAACACCACAGACGTAACCAGCTCACCCCAACAATCAGCCCGCATCTCTGAGCTGTGACATCTGAAGAACTTTCGGCTGATACATACGACGTAGAGGGTCCCATAACCATTATCCCACGTGGTGGTAGTGCGTATTGGGCCAACGACCCACTCAGATCAAATACCCAAATCCGTTAGGCGTATTTAGTAACTCGCAGAGGAGAACAGGGTTCCTGTCACTCCGACTTGGTAATACATGACGCGCGGGTGCTCTTGGAGCCGACCCATCTTTAATAGTATTCTCTCGCGGGCACCCTTGGGGCCAGCCCGACTTTAGCAGTTTAAGTATTGCAATGTAAACATTTCCGTGATCATCACCCAGAGTGATCACGGCCTGATATCAAGCATGGCAAACGGACAAGGGTGATGGGCCACAGATGAATCAATAGCAAAGCTAACTAAGCATCAGGGGACAACAGGTAGAGTATCAATAGCATACAACAAAATCAGGCTATGCATCAGAATAGGAGCTATCGGAATAACAACAGAAGCAATTCTAATGCAAGCATAAGAGAGAGAGAGAGAGAGAGAGAGAGAGTGGGCGATATATGGATGATCAAGGGGGTTTTGCTTGCCTGGAAGCTCTGCTGAGAGGGGCTGGTCATCGGAAGGCTACTCGTTTGGAGCGTAGTTGTACTCAGCAGCGTCGGCGGTGGTCTCGGCGTCTATCAGGAGAGGAGGGGGAAGAAACAATTAATTCACAGCAATAATGCAACAACGAGGTATGACATGCCTAAATGATATGCCGAGGTGATATAATGCCTATCTAACTGCTTAAGATAATTTAGGAATTTATTTGGATTTATTTTATCATGGTTATGCACTATTCATCTATCGAATACGGGCAAAAAGTCTCATGTTCATCTAGATAGGAGTGATGGTCAAGCATTTTGACCACATATTCGGATTCTTCAAATTTTTCTGATCATTTTTCATATATAAATTATTTCCATCCGAGTTACGGTTTAATTTATATGATTTTTCAAAGTTTTAATCATTTTCTGTAATTTCTGGAATTATTTAAATAGAATTATCCAAAACAGTGTTAGATGACGTCAGTGTGACGTCAGCGGGTCAAATCCGGCTGGGCCAGGTCAAACCTGACCAGTGGGTCCCACTGGTCAGTGACTGTTTTATTTGAACAGAGGTTTAACTAATCTAATTAAGTTAATTAGTTGGTGGGACCTACATGTCAGTGACAGATTAAACTAACAGAGTTAATTAACAGATTAAATAGTATTTTTATTAATTATAAAAACGTTTAAACGGGGGTGGGACCCACGTGTCAGTGACTCTGCTGCCCAGTCAGCCGAGTTGGCTCGGTCAACTGGGCCCGTGGACCCACCAGTCAGCGTCACAGGGGCCGCCACGGTGGCGCCACGTCGGACGTCGTCGGTGACGTCGCCGGAGTTACTCCGGCGACCATTTTCACGGCGGCGCAGCTCGGGCACTCGGCGGAATTCGTGCTCCGGCCACCGTTTCACGCGCGCGAGGCGGCGTTCGAAAGAGGGGAGCGAGGCGCGTCTGATGGTGGCGGTGGCGTCGCCGGAGTTGACCGGATTCGACCGGAACAACCACGGCGAGCGGCGAAGCTTGCGGGCGAGCTCGGATCCGGCGACTGCGGGCACGGCAGGCGATGTGCGTGGGTGCATTGAGCTCCTGGGGGCCCCTCGAGCTCGAAGGCGAGCTCGGGCAAGCATGGCAGTGGCTGAGGCGACGGCGATGAGCTCGTCGGCGGAAGCGCGTTCGGGCGCGACGGGACAGCTAGCTAGCGAGCGTGCGCGGGCAAACAGAGAGGGGGAGGAGGTAGAGGAGCTCATGGGGAGCCGGTAGTGGTGCAAAACGTGCTCGGGGAGGGCTGGACGGCGAGGCGACGGCGGCCGTAGGAGGAAGACGGAGTCTCCGAGCTCGAGGCAGTGGCGTTGAGCTCCAACGGGTGGCCTCAGACGGCGTAGCGGAGGCAGGCGAAGCGTGCATGCATGGTGGAACGGCGAGGTGGGCGCGGTGGCCGCGGGATCGACGGCGACGGCGGAGTGAGCTCTCGGCGAGGAAGAGAGAGAGCGAATGAGAGAGAGAGAGAGGTGGGAGGAAAAGATCTCGGGGACGGCTAGGGCGTCCGCGGTGGCGTCCTTATCCCCCAGGGGGCCTGTAGCGACGCGGTCGGCGTGCGGGCGCGGCTGCGACGGCGACCTGCTCGGGCGCGCGCGGGCGCGATGAGCAGTAGGAAGAAGACACGGTGGTGGGCTAGGCCGTTTCCTGGTCTGACTTGGGCCTAGGTGCGGCGGCCCTTTTCTATTTTTCTTTTACCTTTTCTGTTTTCTGTTTCTTTATTTCTGTTCTGTAATTCTTCTTGCACTAATGCAATTTTGTAAAATATGAATCTTGTCCATTTAATTACTAGGCAATATATCTCACTGCCAGAAAAAGGTTTGAAGCCTAAATGATTTCATTTAAATTTTAATTAAATAAAGAGGTATTAAATATTGCTGTTTGGTACTGTTTTGATGTTGTTAGAGTCATCTAGGTAATTTAGGTGATGTTCATTTTCTTAACATAATTAGTTATGGATTATTTCCTATTTAATGAACATTTTAGTTTCCAAATTGGAACAACTTTTATTTTCACTTTAAATTTGAATTTCTATTTGAATTTCTATTTGAATTGGAATTTGAAATGAGATATGATGCAAATGATGATCAAGCACTATTAAGCATGGTGACTTGGCATTATCAAAATGTGACCACTGTAGCTAATACATGGGGTGTTACAAATGTGCCAAGTAAAGCCTTTGGGATAGTGTGGATGCTTGTTGATTTGATTCTGTGCAAAAACACAAACTTTTGCGTCCAATGCTAGAATTTCTATTCTGTACTGGGGCGTGAGAAAATTCTGAAATTTTTACACAGTATTGGGTTACAAAAATTTTATGTTGTCCTAATGTTTCAGAATTTTTGGAGGTACGGAAGTATGGTTTTTGAATCGCTCACTACATGCTGTTCTGTTTTTGACAGATTCTGTTTTCGGTGCATAGTTTGCTTGTTTTAGTGTTTCCATATCTTATATTATGAGACATAAATTGTGGAAATGATAGACTACATTAGGCATTATGTGAGAACAATTATGAATCTTGTCTTGACAGTACCTAAGTGGATGATTTATTTTTATCATACTAACCTATCTCACAAGTTCTGTTAAGTTTTGTGTGATTGAAGTTTTCAAGTTTTGGGTGAGATATCGATATGAGGAGAATAAGGAGTGGCAAGACCCTAAGCTTGGGGATGCCCAAGGCACCCCAAGGTAATATTCAAGGAATACTCAAGCGTCTATGCTTGGGGATGCCTCGGAAGGCATCCCCTCTTTCGTCTTCAACATTATCGGTAACCTTACATGGAGCTATATTTTTATTCGTTACATAATATGAGTTTTGCTTGGAGCATCATTTTATTTTGTTGAGATTTGCTTGATGTTATAAATAATCATGTTTTGTATCTTTTAGTTCAATAAAATGCCAATTATAGCCTTTACCATGCTCAGTTTGCAAGTTTGTGTGTTGCTGTTTGAAAACAGAAAGTTTTCTGTTATGTCCAGAATATTCCTGAATAGTCAGGACATGATAAAAATCTGACATTTTTACACAGGAAGCATGCATGAGTTCTCTGTCACGTGGTAATTTTTCAGAATTTTTGGAGTTAGGGAAGTATGAATTCTTATTCCCCCTTTACAGACTGTTCTGTTTTGGCAGATTTCAGTTATAGTTGCATTGTTTGCATATGTTGTTTGTTTAATGTTTCTATTTGTGGATAGGAGTATTAAATATGCAGAGGCATTTAGTATGCAATGTTTAAATATAATTTTAGTAATTTGCTATAGTAAAGAATGTTAAGGTTTTGAGTTGATTTATACTAACTTATCTCACGAGTTCTAGTTCAGTTTTGTGTGGATGAAGTATTTAAGATTTAGGAAAACCGTGATATGAGAGGAATTAAGGAGACACGAAAGCTCAAGCTTGGGGATGCCCAAGGCATCCCAATATAATATTTCAAGAAGTCTCAAGCATCTAAGCTTGGGGATGCCCCGGTAGGCATCCCACCTTTCTTCATCAACAATTATCGGTTAGTCTTGGTTAAGCCTAAGTTTTTGCTTCTTCACATGAGTTGTGCTATTCTTGGAATGCCATTTTATTTTGTTTTCTTTGATGTTTGAATAAAATACTTAAGATCTGAAATTTTTAAATGAGAGAGAGTCCTCACATAGCTACCTATTTACTTAACTACTCATTTGGTCTTCACTTATATCTTTTTGGAGTAGTTTGTCATTTACTCTTGTTCTTCACTTATATCCTATGAGTAAATTGTTGAAATGAATTGAATATCATAAAGTTGAAATTTATATGCTTCAAATGCTTGTCCCATGGGGAGTAGTGACTTCACATACAAGAAGTATAAGTGGTAAAATTTATTGAAAGTTAACGAACATAACATTGGACACTTGAACAATTCATGAAAGAATTTTAAAGGAAGAGAAATTACACATATAAATATACTATCTTGGACATCTTCTATGATTGTGAGCCCCCATTAATTATTTTCAAGCTTGATGAAGTAGTTCACGTTGGACAAGGAAGACAACGTAATGAGTTATGTTTGTTTATATTCACATAGAAGTTACATTGTCATGGATCCTCTAACATGTGGTGCTTGCTTAGGGTCTTTTGCTAGCCAAAAATTCATACTAAGTAGAGATACTACTTCTGCATCCAAAAACCCTTAAACCCAGTTTCTTGCCATGAGTGTCCACCATATCTACCTATGGATTGAATAAGATCCTTCAAGTAAGTTGTCATCGGTGCAAAAAGCAATAAAAATTGCTCCTAAAATATGTATGATCTTTTATTGCAAGGGAAAATAAGCGTTGTACGAACTTGTGATGGTAAAGAAATAAAAGCGATGGACTGCATAATAAAGGTTGCTATCACAAGGGGCAATATAACGTGACATTCCTTTGCATTAAGGGCTTGACATCCAAAAATAAAAAGCGCATCACAACCTCTCCTTCCCTCTGCGAAGGGCCTATCTTTTACTTTTATGCATTTACTTTTATGTATTTACTTTTATGCAAGAGTCAATATTATTTCTTCGCGTTTCAACCTCAATTATTCTCTAGTTCGCAAGCATCATGTGGTAGGGAATGATCCAGGCACATATATCCAGTTGAATATAGGTGATCATGAGTTATTATTGTTGACATTATCCATGAGATAAATAAGTTGGGAGGCAAAACATTAAGCCCCTATCTTCCTATGTGTTTGACTGAAACGGTTTGTTCTAAAAATATGCTTTGAGTGTCAACAATCATGGAAGACTAAATGATAGTTGAGTATGTGGAATTTGCTAGATCAAAGCTCTTACATAGACCCTTCCTGAAAATAAGATGAATTGTAATTGTTTGATGACTGAGAACATAGTTTGTTAGTTTTCAAGAAAGTTTATGGCCTATACTTTAAACATGTGAATAGCTTGCTACTTGATCATGAGAAGTTTTATGAGATGAGCTACTGATTATGATATGTATTGATGCTAGAAAAGGTGATTGAAATTATCATTGATCAAACTTATGCACTATGCTAGCATTCACACTTCATAAATTATTTCTTTTATCATTTACCTACTCGAGGACGAGTAGGAATTAAGCTTGGGGATGCTGATATGTCTCCAACGTATCTATAATAGCATGGAACAATCAAAAATTATAGATACGTTGGAGACGTATCAATCACCAACGATCCTCTCATCATGGGAGGACCAATCTTAATCAACATCTTCACCAGCACCATCTCATCTCAAACCCTAGTTCATCTCTTGTATTCAATCTTTGTCTCAAAACCTCAGATTGGTACCTGTGGGTTGCTAGTAGTGTTGATTACATCTCGTAGTTGATGCTAGTTGGTTTATTTGGTGGAAGATTATATGTTCAGATCCTTAATGCTATTCAATACCCCTCTGATCTTGAACATGAATATGATTTGTGAGTAGTTACTTTTGTTCTTGAGGACATGGGAGAAGTCTTGTCATAAGTAATCATGTGAATTTGGTATTTGTTCAATATTTTGATGATATGTATGTTGTTGCTTCCTTTAGTGGTGTCGTGTGAACATCGACTACAAGACACTTCACCATCTTTGGGCCTAAGGGAAGGCATTGTGGAGTAGTAATTAGATGATGGGTTGCTAGAGTGATAGAAAATTAAACCCTAGTTTATGCGCTATTCTGTAAGGGTCTGATTTGGATCCATATGTTTCATGCTATGGTTAGATTTATTTTAATTCTTCTTTCATAGTTGCGGATGCTTGCGAGAGGGGTAATCATAAGTGGGAGGTTTGTTCAAGTAAGAACATCACCCAAGCACCGGTCCACCCACATATCAAATTATCAAAGTAGCGAACGCGAATCAAACAAACATGATGAAAGTGACTAGATGAAATTCCCATGTGTCCTCGAGAACACTTTGCTTATTATACGAGTTTGTTCTGGCTTGTCCTTTGCTATAAAAAAGATTGGGCCACCTTGCTGCACTTTTGTTACCGTTACTACTTGTTACTTGTTACGAATTACATTGCTATCAAACTATCTATTACCTATAATTTCAGTGCTTGCAGAGAATACCTTGCTTAAAACCGCTTGTTATTTTCTTCTACTCCTCGTTGGGTTCGACACTCTTACTTATCGAAAGGACTACAATTGATCCCCTATACCTGTGGGTCATCAGCAACGTCCAAGGATGGAGCAGCGACATCCAATAATGCTGCAGTGGGAGGTGTACCGCGACCATCGCAAGATGGGCGTGACACGCTTCCCCGCGGTGCTGGTGGTCCTGGACGGCGTCAAGCCATCCCTGAGCATCGTCCTCACGATGTTCAGGCACCACCACCACCACGCCAATGTTGGAAGTATGCCCTAGAGGCAATAATAAATTGGTTATTATCATATTTCCTTGTTCAGGATAAATGTTTATTATTCATGCTAGAATTGTATTGACCGGGAACTTAAATACATGTGTGAATACATAAACAATACCGTGTCCCTAGTGAGCCTCTACTAGACTAGCTCGGTGATCAATGATGGTTAAGGTTTGCTAACCATAGACATGAGTTGTCACTTGATAATGGGATCACATCATTAGAAGAATGATGTGATGGACAAGACCCAAACGTAAGCTTAGCATTTGATCGTATCACTTAAGTTTATTGCTATAGCTTTCTTCATGTCAAGTATCTGTTCCTTAGACCATGAGATCATGTCACTCCCAGATACCAGAGGAATGCCTTGTGTGCTATCAAACGTCACTTCATAACTGGGTGATCATAAAGGTGCTCTACAGGTATCTCTGGAGGTGTCTGTTGGGTTGCATGGATCGAGACTAGGATTTGTCGCTTTGTTTGACGGGGAGATATCTCTGGGCCCTCTCGGTAATACAACATCGTAAAGAGCTTGCAAGCAATATGGCTAATGAGTTAGTCACGGGATCTTGTGTTACGGAACGAGTAAACAGACTTGCCGGTAACGAGATTGAACTAGGTATGGAGATACCGACGATCGAATCTCGGGCAAGTAACATATCGCCGGACAAAGGGAATTGCATACGGGATTAACTGAATCCTTGACATCATGGTTCAACCGATAAAGATCTTTTTTGAATATGTAGGAATCAGTATGGGCATCCAGGTCCCGCTATTAGTTATTGACCGGAGAGGAGTCTCGGTCATGTCTACATGTTCTTGAACCCGTAGGGTCGCATGCTTAACGTTCGACAGCGCTAGGGTAGCATTGAGATATTAGCAGTGGAAAGTCCGAAGGTTATTCGCAGTCCCGGATGAGATCCCGGACATCATGAGGAGCTCCAGAATGGCCTGAAGGTAAAGATTTATATATGGGAAGTCCTATTTTGGCTAACGGAAGAGTTCGGGGGCATGCCGGCAGTGTACCGGAGTCACCGAAGGGTTCCGGGGGGTCCACCGGCCCCGGGGGCCCACATGGGCTGTAAGGGGGGAGCCCTGGCCGCTCCAGCCCCCCACCAGGCCCATGCGCCTAGGGTGGGCAAACCCTAGGGGTGGGAGGCACCCCACCTGACTTGGTGGGCACTCCACCTCCTAGGGCCGCCTCCCCCTCCCCCTCACCCCTATATATAGTGGGGAGGGGCGGGGAGGGGCGTGGGGGGCTGCACCGCTTCACCCTTGCCTCCGCAAGAGATTGACGTCTCTCATCCACCGCGCCGGATCAGGATCCTTGCATCACATCTATCGTGGGAAACGACGATCTATGGGACCGAGAGGGCCCCTTTGCGGTTCGGCTACGGGATCGGCGTGCTACGAAGAGCAGGGTTGGTAGATGCAAGAACACTCAGTGGTTTATCTAGGTTCGGGCCGCTATGAGCGTAAAACCCTACTCCTGCTTTGGTGGTTTGATTGTGGATGAGCTCAAGTTACAAGGAGCGCAGCTTGCCGGCAAGGTGCGCGGGAAGTGCAGCTACTACGCGTAATTGAACTAGGTGTTGACCGTTCTAACTGTAGCCGCGGGCCTCCTTTTATAGGCTAAGGGGTTACCACAATGGCTAATATGGTCATTACAGGGTATGAACAGTGATTGCACTGTCATCAAGTCTATCTCTAACAAGGTAGGACAAACGCATTAAATGCACCGTTAGGTGCTACGCAGGGGAGGCGATGCTCTGGCAAAGGTTCTACACCGTTCATCCAGCTGCCCTTTTGTAATCTTGACACGACCCAGGGATGGGTGTCATTAAAGTTAACCTTGGGGTGGCGTGCCGACACGTGCCCCGACCAGCTATGCTTGACTGCCTGCCCACTCGACACCTATCATACGAGCATATCTGGTTGATGATGAGGTGGAGTGGCAATGGGACAGAAAGAGCCTGCTGGCACGGGGCTTGCCGGGCCTTCGCTTGCTGACAACTAGCTTGCCGGGTCTTGGTTTGCCGGCAAGTAGCTTGCCGGCAACCAGAGCCTTAGTCTTCAATATTAAACTAGTACTTCTCGATGACCTGCCTGGAGGTCCTCTTCATGGTCTTGAGTCTTGGACAAAGTAGTCCTCCGGCAAGCCCTACCGTCGGGAAGGCTACAACTACCTGTGCACAAGTCGGGGTATGAAGGCACCCATGTCTTGGTACACCGACAGGAACCCCCGGGCCTGGGCCACATGCGCATGCGAGGCATCGTTGGGCTAGGCCCAAGCAGTGCACAGGCTCGCGTGGCAGAGGATAACTGTCATAATCTTCTCTTTTACCACGCCCCCACGACGTGCATTAAATGCAGACATGGGAGAGGTGGAACGAAACGACCGCGGGAGGTAGTGCGCCTGAAAAGCGCAGCCACGTTGGACAGTAAAGAGCCAGCCCCCGCGCCTTCCCCATAAAAAGGAAACCGCAAGGGGCGCTGCCCATTTACCCCCTTCTCCCAATCTAGCCATCCGCCGTCGTCTTGTTCCTTGCGCAAGAACAGAGTGCGCCTCCTTGTCCGCCGTCGCACCGCGCCCCCGCTTGTTCCCAGATCCGCCCTCCCCCAAAGCAGCCATGGCACCCAAAAAGAACCAAGACAAGCCGGAGAAGGCAGTCGATCCAAATGCAGAGGTGAGGAAGGAGGAGCTAGCGAAGATGCGGAGGGACAACGTCGTCTTCAAGCCGGTACTGAAGGAAAGCAACCTGGTGGAGCGGTACTCGATCATGTGGGAGAAGGAGATGACCGCTCACACCATGTCAGAGGTTCTTCCTGGCTCCGTCAAGCCTGGCCAAGACAAGTATCCTTTCTTCACTGCATATTTCTACTGCGGCCTTGTCCCGCCTTTCTCTGAATTCTTTACTGAGGTCATGTACACCTACGGGTTCCGTCTCCTAGACTTCACACCGAACGCCATGACTTGTATGGCTGTTTTTGCACACATGTGCGAGAACTTTGTTGGAGTAGTACAGAATGTAGCCCTCTTCCGCCACTATTTCACCCCTCGCATCAAAGCAGATGCCCTCTCTGGCGGCATCACTTGTATCCCCAAAGACAAAGAAGTTTATCTCCCAGGGAAGCTTCACTTGAAGTGGAATGAGTGGCGCGCTGAATGGTGCTGGATCGAAGATGCTGATTTCCCAGATTTCTGCAAGCCCAGAATGACAAGAGTAGAGCGCGGCAAGGATTGGAGCTATCTTGATGCCAACAATAGCAAGCTCACAATCACCACGACTCGCATCCTTCGCCTAAGGGCTGCCGGCCTCACCATAGAGATGGTGGGGGCCGATTTCCTTCGTCCCCACATCGCTCCCCTTCCGAACAAGGGAAGGCCGCCTAGGACTACAAAAATGCAGCTGATATCATGCGGGTTCGGACTAGGCTTCATGCCAATTTGACGGTGCTGCAGCATACGGTCCTCTACCACCAGCCCTTCCGTACCACCGGTAACTTCAAGTTGCCGGCAAGCATGGTGCCCTTGTGCAACAATTCCGCTAGGGATTCCATCATTGCAATGATGCCAGCTTGCAATGCCCATGGCGTCGAAGCACTTGGGCAGTCGCCACCCGAAGATGCGGCGAGGGAGTGGTTCGACACATTGGTGGAGAGAATCGTCAGGGAGGAGAAGGACCTGATCCGCGACACCACCACTGAGGAGTTGGCGCACATTGCCAACAGGGCAGCGGAAGCCGGGCTAGATGTTGGCGACAACGGTTCTGGATCCGCGGCAGCTAATGTCGATGAAGAAGCTCAAGATGAACCAGCAGATGAGCCGCCAGAAGAGCCTGCCGGAGAGCAAGAAGAGCCTTCTAAGGAACAGGACAAAGAAGCTGCTGAGGGGCAAGTGCATAGAAAGCCCCCTGTTTCGGCAAAGAAATCTCGTGTCCTCCGGAGAGCTATTTCCAGAGAGCCAGTTCATCCATCTTCGGGTGATGAGGAAGCCAACAAGGAAGCGGCTGCCAAGACTGCCGGGCGACAAGGACCACGACGCCAAGCTTCTCAACAGCAGCGAGTGCGGCGCCCCTCTACGAGGCGGCCAGCTACATCAACTACCGGAGTAGCTGGGTCTTCTCATTCTGCCGCGCCCACGGCAACTAAGTGGGTCAGGACTCCCACTCCACTTCCTGCCTCCAGCGCTGGACCTGAGAGCCTGTATGACCTCTCCATCCTTAGCGATGAGGAGAAGGAAGAAGAGTACGTATCTTCAATCACTCTCATTATTTCTTAATTTCTTGTTACTGATATCTGATCTGCTCCATCTTGTCTTGATTTGACTAGCGACGGGCAAACCTTGGCGCAAAGGATGGCCAAGAGGGCGAGGACCGCAGCGGAGGACGAACCGACGGCAAGCACAGCGCCGGATGTTGACGTCGTTGTTGTCAGTCCTCGGTGCAGCCCTCAGCGTGAGGCCACTACTCACTTTCCTTTGGCGAGCGTTGGAGTTGAAATATCCATTGCTGACATCGGCACGGGAGCAGGAGAAGAGCACCACGAGGAGGAGGACCACCCGGAGGCAGACCCAACCATAACGCCTCCATTAACCACTGCCCCGGCAACCAGCTCTCCGACAAGGACCTCCATCGATGAGCCTATCCGCCTTGAAGAGGTGCCGGCAACCGAGGCTGCCGGCAACCAGGCAACGACAACTGAGGTTGTCGGAGGAGAAACTGTTCCTCCTCAACAGTCCCAGTCCGGTAAGCCTTCTGCCGTCAAGCACTTTTCTTCTTTAATCCTCTTTTTTTGTTTTCTTGAACTCGATCTTGAATTTGATTTTTCTCTTCTCCATCCTTTTAGATCCACCTCCAATTGATGACATGGACGTAGACGCCACCATTGAGGACATCGTGAAGGACGCTGCTGATGAGGCCGGCAAGGTTGACGCTGACGAGGCCGCCAAGGTGACTGACGAAGAGGCCGCCAAGGCCGCTTATGAAGAGGCCACCAAGGATACTGCTGAGGAGGGCGGCAACAAGAGTGTCGAGGCCACTGAAGACATCTCTGTCTCACGAGCGCAGAGCGCTGACTCAGCCATGAGGGCGATCTTGACCGGCAAGGCGGCCGTTGACGATCACCCCTCGACGTCTGAAGAGCCTTCCTCAAGCAAGTATCTGAAGGTGGGCGGCAACTTGTTCGTCAGCATCCCTGGGATATCGAGCATTGGGGCGCCCATTGAAGGAGAAGTCTTGGATGATGAGATCATTGCGGCTGCCGGGCTTGAAGTTGTCGATGAGCTGGATGCCAACATCGATGAGACTAAAGAGTAGAAGCTCCTCAAGGCCATGGGCGAAAACTTTCAGAAGCTTCAGGCTTGCTACCGCAGCCGCACAGAGAGGTTGGACTCCAGGGCTGCCGTCCTTGGGAAGGCGGAACAAGAGTTCAAGAAGCGTGTGGAGGAGACGCAAGTCTGGTATGCAGAATGCCTCCAGGATCTCCAGGACCGCCACGCTCAACTCGCCATCACCAAGGAGCAGTTCATCTTGGAAAAGGCCGCAACCGACAAGGCGCAAGAGGAGGCTGCGCAAAGAATAGCGGTAGCTGAGGCAGAATTGAATGAGCGCAAGATTGGCCTTGACGCTCATGAAGAAGAGCTTGCCGCTCATGAAGGAGAGCTTGCTGCTAAGCTTCGCGGCAAAGATGACGAAATTAAAGCTCTGATTGCACATCAGACACAAGATCTGGAGCGACAGCACAAAGAGGCTATCGAAGCTTAGGCCACAGAGCACGCCAGCAAGATCAAGGAAGCCATCGATGCTGCCGGAGCCATAGAGGCCGCCAAGAATGAGCTTGAAGGCAAAGTGCAGAAGCTTGAAGCAGATCTTGCCGCCAACGGCAAGGAGGTCTTGGCACTCAAAGATATGGAGAAAACAATTCACACCTTGGCGGAGCTGCAAACCTCGATTTCCGCCAAGAGCCAAGAACTGCCGAAAATGTCATTGAAGATCATAAGATGAAGCTGACTTCCTTGGAGAAATCCCTTGACGCCACCAAGGAGCGCGAGAAGATCTTGACAAAGGACCTCCAAAACGAGAAGGCCTTGCTTGCGAGCGCCGCAAACTCCTTCAACAAGCTCAAGAATGCCTACAAGCTTTGGACTAATCGTCTTATGGTTGCTGCGGAAAACCTCACCGCACAGCTATCTGCCATGGGCTTGCCGGAATGCATCTTCTCCACCAGCGAAGGGGACACCGCCAGCACCAAGCTCACCTTGTTCTTCGAAAGCTTGATCGAGGCGTTGGAAAAGTATCATGATGAGAGATCCGCCAACTTCGCCAGTGAATCCTGCAAGTTCTGCAGCGACGTCCTCTCCAAGGTGCTTGTTAAGATCGTCCATCGGAATCCTGGTATTGACATCTCCAAGGCCTTCAAGAGCTTGCCGAAGGGAACCGACACCACAGCCGTCGAGGAGCTTGTCACCCCGATTGTCAGCAAGGTCTAGCAGATTCCGAGGATCGAGGGCCAATGCAGAGATTAGCCCCCTTGTCATTTCTTGTCACCAGTAGTTCATGTAAAAGACAGATGTTATCTTAAGTTAGAACTGCGCTTAGCTTGATGTAATACGACTTGTGTTTTGATTGGATGTATGCTATTCCCCTTATTCTATTATGTCTTTGCATGATCTTTATACCCTATGCTTGCCGGAATCTTGCCGGTGCGCGCACTCTTGCCGCGAGCGCTTAAGGAACGGATCCTTAGCTTGCCGGAAGTGCCGCTGCCAGCAAGGTTACGCTTGACGATAACAACGCAGCCACTTAAGTTGTTGAGCGGACTCGAAACAAAGTAAGCGCGCAGTTGATCACGACAAGGTTCCTTAGCATGCAGGTTTCTCATACAAAGACATAAATCGTTCAAGGGAAAGCAACTATAACAAAGAATTTGTTTCAAAGTTTTGCAACTTAGCTTCTTCTTTGCTATACTTCTTGTCGTAAGGTGATATCTTGAAAGTCATTTGGTATGCATACCATCACCCCCCCGGGAAACTTGCACGCGAGGAACACTTCATTCCTTTAAGAAAAAGAAAGAAGAGAAAAGAGGACGCTGGAACCTTGACGGTTCGTCAGTCATCTTATGCAAGGTAAAATGTAACACAACATTGCCTACAACATATAAATAAATATGTATTTTGACAAAGGGTTGTGAAACACTTAGCTTTTATTCATTACACACGGGGTATGCGCCCGGCTCTGTACAAAGGGTTACATGCCTTGCCGGCAAGCTTGTACAAAAGAGGTTGTCGGGCAGCCCGGCAACCGCGCCTTACGGGTAAAACTTGCGAAGATGCTCAATATTCCATGAGTTGAGCACATGAGTGCCATCTTTGGTCTCTAGGTGGACCGCGCCAGGCCTAGTGACTCCTACCACCCGGTAAGGGCCTTCCCACTTCGGCGTCAACTTGTCTTTCCCCTTCGTGGACTGGATCCGACGAAGAACAAGGTCGCCTTCCTCAAGGTTCCTGGCGTTAACTTTGCGGCTATGATAGCGGCACAAAGCTTGCTGGTACCGTGCAGCACGGACAGCAGCCCTGAAATGATCTTCCTCAAGGAGCGTGGCATCATCTTGCCGTAGCTCATCTTGATCCTCCTCGTCGAAGGCCAAAACTCGAGGTGACCCATATCTGAGTTCCATTGGGAGCACCGCTTCTGCACCATATACAAGGGAGAAGGGTGTCTGGCCAGTGGCTCGACTTTGTGTCGTTCTGATTGACCAAAGAACCGCTGGCAACTCTTCCACCCAGCGTCTTCCACACTTGTACAGCTTGTCAAAAGTTCTAGTCCTGAGACCTTGCAGCACTTCTGCATTTGCCCTCTCTACTTGTCCACTGCTCCTTGGGTGAGCAATAGAGGCATAGCATATCTTGTTTCCAAGTTCTTGGCAGTATGCTGTGAAGGCACGGCTCGTGAACTGGTGCCGTTGTCGGTGATGATCCTATTGGGCACACCAAAATGAGCAACCAATCCTTTGAGGAACTTGATAGCTGACTGTGCCGTCACCTTTCTCACTGGCTCTACCTCAGGCCACTTTGCAAACTTGTCAATTGCAATGTACAAGAATTCAAAGCCCCCAGTAGCACGGGGAAGGGCCGACGATGTCGAGCCCCCAGACCGAGAAGGGCCAGGAAAGAGGGATGGTTTGAAGAGCTTGAGCTGGTTGATGGATGTCCTTGGCGTGGAACTGGCATGCTTCGCATCTGATGACCACCGCCAAGGCATCTTGAAGGGCTGTCGGCCAGTAGAATACTTTACAGAATGCCTTGCCGACAAGCATGCGTGACCCAATATGAGAGCCGCACATCCCTTCATGCATCTCTTCCAACAACCTCTATCCATCTTCCTGGCAAATGCACTTCAATTTCACCCCGTTTGGTCTTTTCCTGTACAAAGTGTTGTCACAAAATTTTTACATTCTTGATTGACGGGCTACTCTTTCTGCGTCTTCTTGCTCATCGGGAAGATCTCCTGTTTGAAGGTACTGGACAATCGGCTACGCCCATGCCGGAGCCTGTGGCTCAACGACAAGGACTAAAGGTACTTCTTCCTCTGTGGGAGCGCTTGCTTCGACGACAAGGATTTCCTCGCCGGAGGCTGCAGCTCATCAGCAGAAGGTGTCTTGTCGGTGGTATCTACTTTCTTGGCGGCTGCTGGCAGCTCTGCCAAAAAGTAGCCACCAACGTCTTGCTTTCTTTTCTTTGGCAGCCTTGATGGTGTAACAGATGGCTGAGTCAGTTGTAGCACAAAAGTTCCTGGCTCCACAGGAGATCTCTTGGCGGCATGCTTCGACAGGTCATCGGCAATCTCATTCTAGGCACGGGGAACGTGCTCTGCTTGCAGACCGTCAATGTGCTCCTCCAACTTCCTCACTTCATCAACATAGGCCTCCATCAAGGGACTCTAGTAATCTTTGTTGATCTGCCTCACCACAAGCTACGAGTCACCTCTGATAATCAACTTTCGAATACCAAGGTTGATTGCAATGCACAAGCCAACAAGCAATTCCTCGTACTCAGCAGTGTTGTTGGTGGCCTGCTCCCTGGGAAAATGCATCTGAACCACGTACTTGAGGTGCTCTCCGGTGGGTGCTATAAGCAGCACGCCGGCACCGGCGCCTTTCAGCGTGAAAGCATCGTCAAAGTACATGATCCAATCATCAACAGTTTCCTTGCCGGGGAGAGAGGTCTCTTGTACTTCTTCTTCTTGCGTCAGGGTCCATTCTGCAATGAATTCCGCCAAAGCCCTGCTCTGAATTGTTGAGGTACTCTCAAATTTCAAATCAAAGCTTGACAGCTCCAACGCCTACTCCACAATCCTACCGGTGGCTTCTGGATTTCTCAGAATATGTTGCAAAGGAAAGCGAGTGATGACGGTGACTGGGTGTGCTTGAAAGTAGTGGCGCAGCTTTCTTGAGGCCATGAGAAGGCCAAAGAGCAACTTCTGCACACCAGAATACCTTGACTTAGCCCCTTGCTGGAGAGGGCTGACAAAGTAAACTGGGCGCTGCACCATTTTCTTCTTCTGCACAACTTGCTGATCTAGCTCACTTGCTTGCACAATCTCATGCTTGTCGGCACCTGACCTTGCCGGAGAAGATTCTGGCTCATCGGGTCATGGCTCTGCGGCTGCTACCTCCTCTTTGTCTGCCTCTCTTTCAGCCACAAGTGCAGCACTAACCACTTGATCCGTTGCTGCTAAGTACAGCAGCAACGTCTCTTGAGGCCTAGGCGCAACTAAGACTGGTGGAGAGGACACATACTTCTTCAAATCTTGGAGCGCGGCCTCCGCGTCTGGAGCCCAGTTCACTGGGCATGCCTTTTTCAATATTTTGAAAAATGGCAAGGCGCGCTCTGCCGATTTGGAGATGAACCTGCTAAGGGCGGCAACGCAGCCGGCAAGACGCCTGACGTCCTTGACGCGTCTTGGTGCTTCGATCTACTCAATTGCTTTGATCTTGTCGGGATTGGCTTCAATACCCCTCTGAGACACAAAGAACCCTAGAAGCTTGCCGGACGGAACACTGAACACGCACTTCTCGGGGTTGAGCTTCAAGTTGAGTTTGCGCAAGTTTGCAAATGTTTCTTCCAAATCTTGAATCAGTGTTGACTTGTCTTTGGTTTTGACCACAATATCATCCATGTAGGCTTCCACTTTTCTGTGTAACTGGGTCTCAAAACCAATCTGAACTGCTCTGGCAAACATTGCCCCGGCACTCTTCAACTCGAAGGGCATACGCATAAAGCAATACGTGCCACACGGAGTGATGAATGCCGTTTTCTCCTCATCTTCCTTGGCCATAAAATCTGATGATAACCAGAATAGGCTTCAAGAAAAGAGAGTAACTCACAACTGGCAGTGGAGTCCACAATCTGGTCAATGCGCGGCAAAGGGAAAGGGTCTTTTGGACAAGCTTTATTTATATCAGTGAAGTCGATACAAAGCCTCCATTTGCCATTTTCCTTGTGCACCACCACCGGATTGGCTAACCACATGGGGTGTAGCACTCCTCTAACCAAGCCTGCCGCTTCCAACTTCTTGATCTCTTCGGCAATAAACTCTTGCCGCTCCAAGGCTTGCTTTCTGACCTTTCGCTTGACGGGTCTTGCATGAGTGCAGACAGCAAGGTGGTGCTCAATTACCTCCCTAGGAACACCGGGGATGTCAGATGCTTGCCAAGCAAACACATCGACATTCGCCCATTGGAAGGCAATGAGCGCGCTTTCCTATTTGTCATTGAGAGTTGCACTTATGGAGAAGGTGCCACTCATCCCATCTTCCCTCGCAGAGACTTGCTTGGTCGCCGGTGCAGAGGCCTTGGCTTTCTTGCTCTTGCCAGTAGAGCTCTCTGGTATGTCCTCAACAGGCATGCTGCACTCTAAAGTGCGCTTCTCGGAGTCCTTATCAGAGGTCTTGTCGGTCTTCTTCTTCTTTCCTCCCACGGAAGCTTTGCCGGCAGGAGCATGTACCTCCACGGCAGATGCCGCCACTGCCTCCCGGTAGAGCTTGTCAGCGCAGATGATTGTGTCTTTCTGGTTGGACTTGATGGTAAGGACGCCCATTGGCCCTAGCATCTTGATGACATTGTACGCATAGTGCGACGCAGCCATGAACTTTGCCAGTGCCGGGCGGCCTAAAATTCCATTATATGGCAGCGGCATCTTGACGATGTCGAAGACAATCTTCTCCGTCCGGTAGTTGAGCTCGCTGCCAAATGTGACCGACAATGTGATCTGGCCCTTCGGCTTGTTCCTCCCCGGACTGATCCCTTGGAAAGTGCATGTCTCCTCGAGATCCTTCTCACGGATTTGCAACCTCTTGATCACATTAGGAGAGATCAAGTTCAAGCCGGCCCCACCGTTAACCAACATCTTTGTCACCTTGAGGTTGCGGATTGTTGGCGAAACCAACAACGGCAAACACCCGACCGCAGTGGTGCGGTCAGGGTGATCCTCAGCGTCAAAGACGATGGGCGTGTGTGACCACTTGAGTGGCGTCTATGCTCCCATTGCCGGCTCCTCTGCATTTTACTTTGGGGACCCACTACTTCAGTGCCGGTGCAAGGAGTGCAAAGATGCGCCTCTGTCAACACACATGGCTTCCACTGCATTCTGGAATTCATTTTCGGACTTCTCGTCGTCCCCATCACCATCATCTCCTTTCTGGCCCTGAGCGGCCTTCTCTTTCGGCTACTTGGCCTTGCCGCGGCAGCCTCCTCGGCCACCACGGTTTTGCTTGCCGGACCCACAGGCACCATCTTGGCCCTTCTCCTTGCTGCGCTTCTCGTATCCAGCTTTCTACTTCTTGGCAAGTTGCTCCACTTGCCGACACTCCTGGAGATCATGGCCCTTGGTATGGTGAATCTTGCAGTACGGCCCACCGGTCTTGCCGGCCTTGTCGCCTGCCGCGGTCTCTCGACAGTCAGCGCATCCGGCAACCTCCTTGCTGGAGCTCTCTGCCTTGGGCTTCTTGGCGGCGTTGGTGTCACCGGAGCCCTCGACGGCCATCACTGACTTGCCTTTGCGCTTCCTGTTGTGCTTCCGGCCCTTTTTCTATGGGGTTGATGCGTCATCTACGTCATCATCCTCAGAGTCAACTTTGGCGCCAGCATATTCCCCAGGAAGTCGCCTTCCCTCCTCAGCGCGTGCACACTTATCTGCCAAAGCATACAGCTCGTTGATGGTTCTGACCTTCTCAATGTTCATCTCAGACCGCATTATGCGGTTGCGCACATCCGTGTGGAACACAGCACAAACAGCTGCGGGATGAACATCGGGGATGTTGTGGTTCACACGGCTGAACCTTTGTATGTACTTGCGGAGGGGCTCGCCATCTCTCTGGGGTATCACGTGCAAATCGCTTTCCTGACCAGGGAGCTTGTGGCCGCCCTGGTAGGCACCTACGAATTGATGGCACAAATCCGACCAAGAAGAAATGAAGCCCTCCGGCAAGTTTATCAACCACGACCTGACGTTGGGCTTGAGTGCCAACGGGAAGTAGTTGGCCAGTATCTTCTCGTCGCGCCTCCGGTAGCCTGCACCGTGATGGTGTAGATGCCAAGGAACTCTGCTGGACTGAGCGTGCCGTCGTACCTATCGGGCAGCTCTGGCTTGAAGGCACGGGTGGACGGTCAGACAACCTGCTGTGGATCAAGAGTAAACGTTGGGCAGCCTACCTCGTAAGGTAAGCACCCAGGGTACCCTGGCACTGGCACGTATGCTGTCGGCCCGGCACGGTCGTTGATTGGCGGCGTGCTTCCCGACGCCGCTCGATCTTCGTACGGGCGTCCTCAACGCACGGTTCGTGGAGCACATGGCACTAATCTTGGCGACCCAGCGGATCTGATGACACCATGGACACCACGTCCTGGTCATCCGATTGGCGCAGCGTCTCCGACACGGCCGCCGGTTGGGCCTACCGGCACTGTGGGTGGTCGCCGTGAGGGTCCCAGCTCCTGTGTTTTGCCGGGATTGGCAAAACTGATGAGAATTTGAATGGTGGCTCTCCATTCGTCCATCTTGTTAGGAGCTGGGGGGAAGTTCAAAAGCATTTGAACCCGCGTCATGGCTTCTACCGTCGTGGTTGGCATGGCGGGAAGCATAGAACGGGACGGTGTTCGACTCCTGACAGAGCCAGAAGGAACTCCGCCGCGTACCTGCTGCCGCGGCACATGCTCACCAACGGGTTGGCGTGGTGGTGGTGGTGCCTGAACATCATGAGGATGATGCTCAAGGCCAACTTGACGTCGTCCAGCACCACCAGCACCGCGGGGAAACGTGTCGCGCCCATCTTGCGATGGTCGCGGTACACGTCCTACCGCAGCATTGTTGGACGTCGCCGCTCCATCCTTGGACGTCGCGGTGACTGGGTCCTGGCTTGCAATGGTCCGAACCGTATTGCTACAACGACTGTGCTCACCGGAACGTCTTGGGAATTGACCATCTGCGCCATCTCCGGTGTGGTGGCAACGCTCACCAGCGTGGTGAGGAAGCCGACTGCCTCCGCCGCAAGCGCCTCCTACTCCACCCCTCCCAGCAGTACCTCCTGTACCGGCCGTGCCACCTACACCATCGGCGGATGCCTGCGAGGGCAGCTTGGAGGTGGAAGGATCCATCGTGGCTCCAGCCTTCTTCTTGGGCGCCATCGACGAGAGTGACAAAAATGACACTCACACTACCAACACTGATTTGTAACACACGACCCCATGCCTGGCGCGCCAAAGATGACATGGGAAACCTTTGCGGTTCGGCTATGGGATCGGCGCGCTACGAAGAGCAAGGTTGGTAGATGCAAGAACACTCAGTGGTTTATCCAGGTTCGGGCCGCTGTGAGCGTAAAACTCTACTCCTGCTTTGGTGGTTTGATTGTGGATGAGCTCAAGTTACTAGGAGCGCAGCTTGCCGGCAAGGTGCACGGGAAGTGCAGCTACTACACGTAATTGAACTAGGTGTCGACCGTTCTAACTGTAGCCATGGGCCTCCTTTTATAGTCCAAGGTGTAGGATCGAAAGTATGTCTAGAGGGGGGTGATTAGACTACTTGACCAAATAAAACCTAACCTTTTCCCAATTTTAGTTGTGGACAGATTTTAGCAATAGTACATGTCAAGCATCACCCTACACATGCAATTCTAAGAGTATAGCAGCGGAAAGTAAACAATTGCATATGTAAGTAAAGGAGGGGATTGGAGATTTCAAACGCAATGAAGACACGGTGGTTTTTCGCGTGGTTCCGATAGGTGGTGCTATCGTACGCCACGTTGATGGAGACTTCAACCCACGAAGGGTAACGGCTGCGCGAGTCCACGGAGGGCTCCACCCACGAAGGGTCCACGAAGAAGCAACGTTGTCTATTCCACCATGGCTTACGTCCATGAAGGACTAGCCTCACTCGGGGTAGATCTTCACGAAGTAGGCGATCTCCTTGCCCTTACAAACTCCTTGGTTCAACTCCACATCATGTTGGAGGCTCCCAAGTGACACCTAACCAATCTAGGAGACACCACTCTCCAAAAGGTAATAGACGGTGTGTTGTTGATGAACTCCTTGCTCTTGTGCTTCAAATGATAGTCTTCCCAGCACTCAAACAACTCCTCACAGATTTGGCTATGGTGGAAGAGGGATTTGAGTGGAAAGCAACTTGGGAAAGGCTAGAAATCAAGATTCAAATGGTAGGAATGGAATGGCTTGATCTCAACACATGAGTAGGTGGTTCTCTCTCAGAAAATGTATGGTGGAAGTGTAGGCACGTTTTGATGGCTCTCCTTACTGAGAAGGAGGTGGTGGAGGGGTATATATAGCCTCCACACAAAATCCAACCGTTACACACTTTTGACCCAACTCGGTGGCACCAAAACTATAATCTCGGTAGCACCGAACTGTGTAAAAGATATGAACTTTAGGAATCTCGGTGGGACCGATACGAACAACTCGGATAGACCGAAGTGCAATGGCTAGGGCAAACCTCATCTCGGTGGCACCGATTGCATCAACTCGGTAGGACCGAAGTGACGCAATAAGGCAACAGAGAGTTGGCAAGCCATCTCGATGAGACCGATTTGCAAAACTCGGTGAGACCAAAGTAAGTGCAAACGATTACAGAGAGTTGGCAAGGCCATCTCGGTGAGACCGAGATCCATTTCGGTGGATCCGATTTGTTAGGGTTTTGGCAGTGGCTCAGTCTTGGATGAACTCGATGGGGCCGGATAGAGAATTTCGGTGGGGCCGAGTTGGAATGAAGGTTTTGGACATATTTGGATAGAGAGAGTGGTTGAGGTTTTAGGAGTACTGTCACTAAGCACTTGAGCAAAAAGACCATTAAGCAACACCTCATCCCCTTTTAATAGTATTGGCTTTCCTATGGACTCAATGTGATCTTGGATCACTAAACCAAAAATGTAGAGTCTTGATCTTTTGCCAATCCTTGTCCTTAGCATTTTGAGGGGTCCACGCCTCTAGTCCATGCCATGCCAATCATTGAACATCCTGAAATCTTAATCTTGAATGGACATTAGTTCAATGAGATATATGTTGTTATGAATTACCAAAACCACCAAGGGAGCAAATGTGCTTTCAATCTCCCCCTTTTTGGTAATTGATGACAACATATAGATCAAAGCTTCGACAATTGATTAAATGAATGGAATACGTCGTCGCTTTGAGAAGTATGTGATAAGCAAGAGCTCCCCCTAAATTTGTGCATTATTAAAAATTTGCGTTTGAATGCAAATGCACAATCGATTAGGCTTATGGGTCACTCTTCCATGTCACATACAACTTGGTGGAGCGCGCAAAATGATATGATTGGAATAGAAAGTGCGCATCACCAACATAAGTAAGTGATCATACAAGATAATGATAAAGATAAGCATAGATCATCACAATAAGCATAGTATGACCAATCAACATAGTATCTCACAAGCATAAACGACAGAATATCTCACAGGCACTGTAGCAAGCACACACATAACAAAGTACCAACAAGCAAATAAGTAGCAAAAGAACTCTCGAGAGAAAAACCAATGACCAAAACACTCTCTCTCGAAGCCTATGATCTATACAAATTCTCCCCCTTTGGCAACAAGTACCAAAAAGATCGAATAAGTATAGGACTAGTCGACACTCTAAACACGGTCCTCCGAAGCTCCTGAAGGCGATCTCCTACTGGCAGCTCCGGTGTGCGTAGATGGCGTTGAGAGAAGAGCATCCGCGAAGGCTTCTGCAGATGTCTGTGGGGCTGGTGGAGTAGAGACCTGAGGTGGCACTGTGGCAGTAGCAGCTGGTGCAGATATTGTGGTCCGTGGATCCACAACTGGTATTGCAGCAGACCTGGTTGCTCTGGGCACTGTCTGAAAATGCTCTGTGGTTGGTCTATCATCTCCACTGTCATCTGATGGGGCTGTCTTGATAGCATCAACATCATTCTGCAGCTGCTCCACTGTAGTCTGAATCTCTGTCACCTTGACATCTAGGTCATGAAATTTAGTCTCAATAATCCGCTCAAAACTAGCCTGGGTCTGGGTGAGGTTGGCTAAACTTCACTCAATCCTCAGAGTGGCTTCAAGCAGATATGTCATTTGGTCCTTGGGTGTCTTGAGATTGGCAATTGGAGCATTTGGAGTTGATGCCTCCTGAGCTGCTTTTGCTTCTTTGGCTTTGCGGATCTTCTCTTGGGCTTGTGCTGAAGTGGGATGCGAAGGATCCATCACTATCACATTGTCTTCAAACTCTAGACGGAGTGGCAAGTGCTCTCGATCAAGAAGGTATGTGCTTGTTCCAACCTTGGAATTGATCAATATCTGAATATGTGGGGCATATCCGCACGATCTCTTCTGATCTGCTGCAGTCCTCTTGATAGTCTCTACTATCAGGCTCATCACCTTGAATTTCCGAGGTGTATCAAATAAATGCAGCAAATTGATGGAGTGGCCATGAATCATTTTATCATCTCCTGACTTGGGTAACAAGGTGTACCGCAAGATGGTGTTTGTTGTGGCTAATCCTGGGAGTAGATGCTTCACTGATCCAAGTTTGTGAGTCTCAAGGTCTTTCTCTGGAATTGCAGTATACATGTTCTTCATGGAGTTGTGATCCATCTTGAGCTTGGCATAAATATCTATGTCATCGTCCTCTTCCTTGGGAGCACCAAGAAGACTTGCCCACTCAGAGATGGTAGACTGGTACCTGATACCCTCAGTCATCCATATAATGTGCCCATCTAGATAGAAGTGTGATGTAGAGTAGAATTGCATGACCATTTCGTCATTCCACTTGGTCAACTTCTTTCCGACAAAGTCATCAACACCTGCAATCCTGAAGCTCTCATGAACATGGGGAAAATAATCTTCATTCTCATCGATCTATTCCCAATCCACCCATTTCATGTCACTGACAATGGGCTTCTTATCAAGCAACACTGTCTCATAAAAATCTTGTTGTTCACGAGTGTGAAAGCGATAGTCACAAGCTGTTTTCCTCCTTGTAGCATAAGTATCTGACAGTCTGCACTGACGCGGTCCTTTGTCTTTCCTCAGCATCATGTTCTATGCGACTGGGTGTGCATTGTCATGGTCTGGTATCTTTGGTTTCAATTTCCTGAGCACTAGAGGCTCTTCATCAACGTTTGACTCAGGCACTGGGGCCTTGTTCTTCTCAGCAGCTGATATGTTCCTGGTTGATCTCATTGGTGCTGACACCTTAGGCTTGGACTTGGGGGCAGCAGTCTTGATTGCATCAGACATAAGTTTTTGAGACTTGGCTGGAGGTGCAGTGGCTGCTGGCTCTCCTCCTCTTCCTCCTCATCAATCATCATGGAGGGTCTGCCAATCACACGGGCAGTAGTTTTCCTTACTCTCTTCTTCTTGCCACCTGCAGCTGGTTCAGAGTCACTAGGCTCTTCAAGAGTGAATTGCATAGTCTGCTTTGGAACTTTCCTCACAACAGTCCTCTCTTTGGCAGTTGATGGTTTGGTGCTGTACTCCTTAGCAAGCACTATCCTCTTTTTCTTAGTTGTAGCTTCACTTGCAACAAAATCTTCATCCTCACTGTCTGAGGTTTTCTTCTTCCTTGTTCTGGTTGCAGCTTTAGGAAGATCTGGAGAGCTCCTCTCTCCCTCATAGAAACTCTCAGCAGGGCTTGACCCTTCACTCATTTCTACCTGCTGTCCAGATCTGTTCTAACTGTCACTGTTGTCTGACATCCAGCTGAGCTGACCCTGTGAATAGATAGGTATGGGCAGAGTAGATGAGTCATCACAAAAAGCAGAGATTTTTCATAAAATTTGAGTTCAACTCTTAGTTTCAAGTTTTCACAGGATGCATTTCGGATGGACCGAGTTGATCATCTCGGTGATACCGAAGCACACTACAGAAACCTTACACACCACTTTTACTCAGACCGAGATGGGTTTCGGTGACTCCGAGTTGCTAGGGTTTCACTGAGATTTACTTTCGGTCTCACCGATTCGCACAACTCGGTGGCACCGAGATGTACTAGTGCTATGGCCAGAGGCCAAATCGGTAGGACCGAAAATTTCGAATCGGTCGGTCCGAGATGCATTCGGTGGAAACTTAAACCTAAAATTTTTACTCGCATCTAATCTACGGAGTTTGTAGTGTAACAGGAGTTCTCAATCCGTGGCATGAATTCAGGCTGTCCAATCGTGCATTGAATCGGAAATGGGAGCACGAGAGGGATCGAATCTCACGCTAACTCGGTGGAGATCCTCTACGGCGGCAACGGCGGGGCAGATTGCCGTTGACGGCGGCGGAATCCGGCGGCGAGGGTGCGCTGGAGACGACGGCGAAGTCCGAAGACGAAGGGCGACGGCAGCAACGGGGAGCGGGAACGAGTGGGGTCGAGAAATTTCAACCGTTCGGTCCGCGCGATATATATACCCGTACGCTGTCGGTGGCGCCGAGTTGGACAACTCGGTGGCACCGATATGTGTAACTGCACGCAGATTAGCACATCGGTGGCTCCGAAGTGGTTCAACTCGGTTGCACCGAGATGGAAAACCTAGATCAATCTAAGTGATTTTGGTTGGACCGAGTTTGAGTGAATTGGTTCGGCCGAAATCAGATAGAAGGTTTTGGAGGTTCAGCCCTTTCAGATCGGTGGCTCCGAGTGCTCCTCACCCGGAGGGTCCGAAAATGACTTGTTCAATTTTTGTGATGCAGCAAGAATAGAATTTGAGACAAGAAAGCATAGCTAGCTAGAGAAGGTACTTAGGCATTCTTGTACATCCACTTGGCCAGAAAAACCAAGACAATCAAAACAACAAATGGATGTCCTCGAATGATGAAAACATGCAATCCAACATGCTCACACAATAAGATAGCAAATGAAATATGTGTCAAACATGCACAACCAATTCTAGCATCTATCAAGCAATGGCGATGACTAGGTCATCTATATATGAGTATATTGACTTAGGAGCCAAATGAGAACATTTGATCATAGGTCATACTCATCGTTTAAGCACAAGTGGGGTTGCCACTTTTACATAAAGCATTGATGTGTTCACACCATTAGAGTTGCTTTAGCTCAATTGTTTAGAGCAAAGCTCCCCCTAGATGTGATATTCCCCCTAAGAGGGATCAACTAACCTTGGGTTTTGTCGATGATGACTTCATGTAGATGTTGAAGATGTGGATGCTCAATGTTGATGTAGACCATCAAGAGTTGGGAGCAATCCTTTGGAGTTTTGTGCTTTCAATACCTACATGGGTTAGTCCCACACAAGGAACATATAAGGATATCCATAGACATAGAGTGAAATACACATATGATGATGTCCATGAATGCATTGAATACCTTGTCCCTTGCCTTACCAACAAGAGGGTTTGTGACTCCATGAACTAGTGCAAAATGTGGAAGTTGGTTGCACAAGTCCTTGCCATAATGAATGTGAGTGGAGTTTGTTGGCGGAGTCACCCTCAAGAACTCTCTAGTTCTTCTTCTTTTGGACCCACATCAACTTGATGGGAATCCTTGGAGTTGTAGTAGCACTTGATGAAATAGAACTTGATGAAGTATTGGGAACCCACTTGACCATGGCTTGAGGAGCTTCTTCAAATGAATCAATCTCTTCTTGAAGCTTGTCCTTGCCTTTTAGCTTATGGTCTTGTGGTGGAAGATCTTCTTGAGCTTGTGTTCCCTTGAAGGAAGTAGGATCATACTTCTCTTGTTGAGGAACAAACTTCGTCTTGGGGTATTGATCTTCTTCCCACTCAACTCCATTGGCATTGAACTTTTGTTCAAAACCAATACCTTGGTTCTTTCGGTGCCTTCCTTGCTTGCGTACAATTTCCTCAAATTGCTTACTCCCGGCAAGACTATTGTAGACACCTTTTTTCTATAATTCCTTTCAATAGCATATTTTCTTGCTCAAGTGTAACTTGGCTAAGAGAATAATTAGTGGAATCAATAGAACTACTAGAAGCAACAACATTGGATTTAGCATTGTTATTGTTACTACTAGAGGTAGAACCATTTTTACCCTTGTTGCTAGTTTGCTTAGGTTTGACTTGTGGCATAAAAGTAGACAACAGTACATGCTTGGCAAGATATGAAGAACTCTTCTTTCGAAGATCGTCATTGATAGCTTTAAGAAACTCATGCTCTTGCTCTAAATTTAGCTTCTCGAAGCGTAGCTTCTCATGAGTTCTTAGAAGTTCTCTATGATCCTCTTGAGTTGTTTCATGAGCTAACTTAAGAGCATTTAGTTCTCTAGTTAGACGCTCAATCTCCTTCATAGCATTGTCACTCATTTCCTCTTGACTATCATGATTACTAGCATTTTCATTATAGCTCACATTACTATCCTTGTCAACAAGTAAATCATCATCACCAAGCAAATCATCTTCATCACTATTGAAATCAAGATACTCGGGGTGTGATACCTTGGGGCCTTTTGCCATGAAGCATCTTCCAATTCCTTCATTTGGTGAGTCAAATAGATCATAGGAGTTGGATGACACAAGTGCAAGTCCGGCAACACCTTCATCTTGACTATAGTCGGAGTTGGAGTGATAACTTCTCTCGGAGTGGTTGTCGGAGTCGGAGCCGAAAACCCATTCACCAACATGAGCTTGATGTCTTCTTCTTGTGTAGCTCTTGGATGACTTGTCCTTTCTCTCCGAATCCTTGCTTCTTCGAGAGTGTCTTCGTTCATAATGATCATCTCTACTCCTTCTCTCCTTATGAGGTGATTCATCTCTTCTATGTCTTCCTCTTGGTGATTCGTCTCTTTTCTTGTAGGGAGCCGTACACTCATTGGAGTAGTGTCCAGGCTTTCCACAATTGTAGCAGTTACAGTCACGACTTGATGATCTTCTCTCATAGTGTCTTGAGCTAGAACTTCTTTCTTTCCCTTTGTTCTTGTAGAACTAGTTGAACCTTTTCACCATTAGGCTAATCTCTTCATTGGATACTAGCTTGTCACTTGGAGTTGTTGGAGCATCGGTTGAGGCTTTGTAAGCACCACTTAATTTGTTGTGCAGCTCCTCTTTGTCCTTGAGTGACATTTCATGAGCAACAATGCTTCCAATGACTTCCGTGGGCTTGAGATCTTTGTAATTTGGCATCATTTGGATCAATGTGCAGACGGTATCATATTTTCCATACAAAGCTCTAAGTATCTTCTTGATGATGAATCTGTCGGTCATCTCGTCACTTCCTAAGCCGGCAATCTCATTTGTGATGAGAGGAAGCCTAGAGTACATCTCAGCGACTCCTTCACCATCCTTCATCTTGAACTTGTCAAGTTGACTTTGAAGCACATCCAACTTAGATTCTTTGACGGACTCGGTACCCTCATGCATATCAACCAAAGTATCCCAAATTTCCTTTGCATTCTCGAGGCGGCTGATTTTATTGAATTCTTCGGGACATAAACCGTTGAATAGAATGTCACAAGCTTGAGCATTGTATTGCAACATCTTCAATTCTTCCGGGGTTGCTTCACGATCCGGTTCCTTGCCATCCTCAAAGAAGTCACCTTGCAAGCCAACACGAACAACAGCCCAAACGGCGGGGTTATGACCAAGAATATGCATTTTCATCTTATGTTTCCAACTAGCAAAGTTTGTACCATCAAAATATGGACCTCTACGGTGATAGTTGCCCTCACTAGACGCCATACTCTCCTAGGTTGTGAAACCAAGGCTATGATCACCAAAGCAATGGAAATCAAGGCTTACGGAGACCAAAGCTCTGATACCACTTGTAGGATCGAAAGTATGTCTAGAGGGGGGTGATTAGACTACTTGACCAAATAAAACCTAACCTTTTCCCAATTTTAGTTGTGGACAGATTTTAGCAATAGTACATGTCAAGCATCACCCTACACATGCAATTCTAAGAGTATATCAGCGGAAAGTAAACAATTGCATATGTAAGTAAAGTAGGGGATTGGAGATTTCAAACGCAATGAAGACACGGTGGTTTTTGGCGTGGTTCCGATAGGTGGTGCTATCGTACGTCCACGTTGATGGAGACTTCAACCCACGAAGGGTAACGGCTGCGCGAGTCCACGGAGGGCTCCACCCACGAAGGGTCCACGAAGAAGCAACGTTGTCTATTCCACCATGGCTTACGTCCATGAAGGACTAGCCTCACTCGGGGTAGATCTTCACGAAGTAGGCGATCTCCTTGCCCTTACAAACTCCTTGGTTCAACTCCACATCATGTTGGAGGCTCCCAAGTGACACCTAACCAATCTAGGAGACACCACTCTCCAAAAGGTAATAGACGGTGTGTTGTTGATGAACTCCTTGCTCTTGTGCTTCAAATGATAGTCTTCCCAGCACTCAAACAACTCCTCACAGATTTGGCTATGGTGGAAGAGGGATTTGAGTGGAAAGCAACTTGGGAAAGGCTAGAAATCAAGATTCAAATGGTAGGAATGGAATGGCTTGATCTCAACACATGAGTAGGTGGTTCTCTCTCAAAAAATGTATGGTGGAAGTGTAGGCACGTTCTAATGGCTCTCCTTACTGAGAAGGAGGTGGTGGAGGGGTATATATAGCCTCCACACAAAATCCAACCGGTACACACTTTTGACCCAACTCAGTGGCACCGAAACTATAATCTCGGTAGCACCGAACTGTGTAAAAGATATGAACTTTAGGAATCTCGGTGGGACCGATATGAACAACTCGGATGGACCGAAGTGCAATGGCTAGGGCAAACCTCATGTCGGTGGCACCGATTGCATCAACTCAGTAGGACTGAAGTGAAGCAATAAGGCTACAGAGAGTTGGCAAGCCATCTCGGTGAGACCGATTTGCAAAACTCGGTGAGACCGAAGTAAGTGCAAACGATTACAGAGAGTTGGCAAGGCCATCTTGGTGATACCGAGATCCATTTCGGTGGATCCGATTTGTTAGGGTTTTGGCAGTGGCTAAGTCTTGGATGAACTCGGTGGGGCCGGATAGAGAATTTCGGTGGGGCCGAGTTGGAATGATGGTTTTGGACATATTTGGGTAGAGAGAGTGGTTGAGGTTTTAGGAGTACTGTCACTAAGCACTTGAGCAAAAAGACCATTAAGCAACACCTCATCCCCTTTTAATAGTATTGGCTTTCCTATGGACTCAATGTGATCTTGGATCACTAAACCAAAAATGTAGAGTCTTGATCTTTTGCCAATCCTTGTCCTTAGCATTTTGAGGGGTCCACGTCTCTAGTCCATGCCATGCCAATCATTGAACATCCTGAAATCTTAATCTTGAATGGACATTAGTTCAATGAGATATATGTAGTTATGAATTACCAAAACCACCAAGGGAGCAAATGTGCTTTCACAAGGGGTTACCACAATGGCTAATATGGTCATTACAGGGTATGAACAGTGATTGCACTGTCATCAAGTCTATCTCTAACGAGGTAGGACAAATGCATTAAATGCATTGTTAGGTGCTACGCTGGGGAGGCGATGCTCTGGCAAAGGTTCTGCACCGTTCGTCCAGCTACCCTTCTGTAATCTTGACACGACCCAGGGACGGGTGTCATTAAAGTTAACCTTGGGGTGGCATGCTGACACGTGCCCCGACCAGCTGTGCTTGACTACCTGCCCGCTCGACACCTATCATACGAGCGTATCTGGTTGATGATATGGTGGAGTGGCAATGGGACAGAAAGAGCCTGCTGGCATGGGGCTTGCCGGCATCCAGAGCCTTGGTCTTCAGTATTAAACTAGTACTTCTCGATGACCTGCCTGGAGGTCCTCTTCATGGTCTTGAGTCATGGACAGAGTAGTCCTCCAGCAAGCCATGCCGCCGGGAAGGCTACAAGTGCCTGTGCACAAGTCAGGGTACGAAGGCACCCATGTCTTGGTACACCGACAGCGTCCTCTTGCTTCATCCGCACCGTCGTCCACCTTGCCATGGCCGCTCATACAACCGTCTCGTCCACGGCAACAGGACATATCCCCCGATGCCGCCGTCTACCGTCTCAGATCTGCTTTTGCGCCGCCGATAGCCATCGCACCCGCAACACCCTCAACATATCAGCAGAGGCCTACACGGCGTCGCAAGAGAGGTGGTACTCTTTCATATCTGCTTAAGTTATTGATCTCACCCAAAAAATAGATCGTCACTTGTTTACTGTACTTTCTTGTCCATACCAAATCTTAGTTGTTAGTTGAAAGCAAACATTGGTTGCGAAGTAGCCTTTGTTCGGTTTGCACCTTCAGATCCGGTCAATACTATACTCGCATGCTTATGGTTTTCCCCTTTTATATTCACTACCATCATCCTAGGTGCTTCGTGTCGTGCTAGCACTGCTCCTCAACCCATCAAGCGAAACAACATGCCACTCATAATTCCAAAGCTTAGTTGTTCAAATACGAATATGATATGATGCTGATATTACTAAAATAGAGAACATTTAATTGGTCAGCTAATGTTCCTACATTAGTTCGAAAAGCATGTGCACCACATATAGAGAGACAACAGGGAATTGCATTTCTTTATGCGCTCTGGTTCATCATGGGTGGGCAACACACATTGTATTATCCAAAATCTGCTTGCTCTTCTTTAACATGTTCCTCTTCTGTTCTTCTTAATAAGTATAGTAGTATAGTATGTTCCTTGTCGGGAAGTGGAGCAGGGACATTTGCAGTCGACATGTATATTGGGTCGCTTCTGATGGATGCTCTCAACTATTCTAGTTGGTCTGCCATAATATCTAGGAAATGCTGGGAGCTGTGTCGCCTTTGAGAGTCTAGACTGATAGTAACAATATTGCGCCTTCAGTTGAATAGAGCTGCCCCTATAGGGGATCCGAAGCCTTTCTAGCCGTACCGGCAATACAAGCCCATATGTTCCGCATGTTTCCACTTTCCCGATTTTACTCATGATGCTTAGAGTTTTCCCCTTTTATCTACACTACTATCATCTGCGTAGGTGCTTTGTGTCGTACTAGCAGCACTCCACCCTTCAAGCTAAACAACACACCACTCATAATTCCAAAGCTTAGTTGTTCAAATACGAATGTGATATGATACTGATATTAGTTAACAGACACACATTTATTTGGTTAGCTAATGCCCCCACTTGAGTTTCCAAATGCATGTGGCAACATATAGAGAGACAGCAGGGAATTGCATTTCTTTGTCACTTGTTTACTTACTTTCTTGTCCATACCAAATCTTAGTTCTTAGTTGAAAGCAAACATTGGTTGCTAAGTAGTCTTTGTGCGGCTTGCAGCTTCAGATCTGCCATGCCACAGTCAACACTATACTCATCATGCTTAGGGTTTCCCCCTTTTATGATCACTACGATTAGCCTACGTGTTTGGTGTCATAAGAGCACTGCTCCACCCATCAAGCTAAACAAGCTTAGTTGTACAAATTCGAATCTGATATGATGCTGATATTAGTAAAACAGAGACACGTTTAATTGGTCAGCTAAATGTTCCTACTTTAGTTTCAAAATGCATGTGAGCCACATACAGAGAGACATGAAGGAATATAATTTCTCTGTGCGCTCTAGTTCATCATGGTGGGCAACAGACATTGTATAGAAAGACTTGTAATATCTACAATCTGCTTGCTCTTCTGCTCTTCTTTAACATGATCCTATTCTCTTCTTCTTTAATAAGTAGAGTATGTTCCTTGTTGGGAAGAGGAGCAGAGACATTTGCGATCGACAGGTCAGGTCGAGTTGTTCTTCCTTAGTATATTTTTGAAGTTGTCATCTTTGAAGTATCATTACTTCTGGAGCTCTCAACAGGGAGCCTATATTTTGAGTAGTAGGCCACATTATATTAATGCACACACCAAATTACAGCACACATGGCATCTCTCAGAAGAATTGCACAGAGATAGCACATAGGGGTTTACAGGGAGGCACTATTGGATTAGAATCCCCTACGCATTACAAAGATAATCTCACTTATTTTTATGTTTTCATGCATGTCAGGTATTGAAAATGATCATAATGAATGTGAGAATGGGCGCACGAGAGGAATATTGCAGAACAATCCACTGGCTAACAAACTTGGCATCAAGGGATTGAGATCCTGTCTGGATGCAATGGAACACACACGCTCCCCATCTACAGATTCCATTTCAGAATATGATCCTAAAGACAATTCTGGCCTAGATAGAGACCCAAGTCTATTTAGCTCTTCAGATGAGTCAGAGTCAGATGTCCTATCTTATTTACCCATCAAGGTGCTTGCTCTAACTTGGCAAGGTTGTATTGGTCGCAAGTATCTTGCATATGATGTCTTGCATTACTTCTACTTTGTTACACCACCATCTGCTTAGTTTACAAATCATATCTGAGAATATGCCATGCCTATCCATTTTCTGTACCTATTCCATGTATCTTCATACCATGTTTTTCCACTCAAATGTTGTTCTTTCGTAATAGATGTCCAAAAGGAAGAGGGTGATTGCAGATCCTGAAGGAGTACAAACAAAGTATTTGGAAAAGGTAGTGATCCATTCTCAAGGGATCATAGGATCTCACAACAATACTGCGCACTGGATTGCTCTTGTCAGTACCTCTTGCCCTTTATCGCCATACTTACACTCATTGCTGTTTGATTATGTAGCATCACTGTGCATGTTAGCTTCCTTATCCACCGTTTGCTCGAAATTATAAGATCTATATTTACTATTACAAAAATGTAGAATAAACCCAATGGTAATTACCTGTTGCCATGTACTCCCTCCGTATCGAATTACTTGTTGCTCAATTGGTTGTATTTAGAACTAAAATAGTGCTAGATACATCCATTTCAGCGACAAGTAATTCTGGACGGAGGTAGTATAACTGTACTTATATTGAGAGATAGTTGATTGTCTGGCATTACTCTGCATCTTATCTGCCCTACCCTCCATTTTCTCCAAATTATCAGATCTACATTTACTCTTACCAAAATGTTGAATAAAGCCAATGCCACTACACAAGTTGAGGTCTGCATTCCTCTTATCAGTACCTTTTGCCTTGTAACGTGATACGTCTCCATTGTATCTATAATTTTTGATTGTTTCATGCCAATATTTTACTACTTTCACATACTTTTGGCAACAATTTATATGATTTTCTTAGACTAACATATTGATCCAGTGCCCAGTGCCAGTTCCTGTTTGTTGCATGTTTTTTGTTTCGCAGAAAATCCATATCAAACGAAGTCCAAATGCGACAAAGTTTTATGGAGATTTTTTTGGAATATATGTGATTTTTAGGAAAAATAATCAACACGAGACGATGCTTGAGGCAGCCACAAGCTTAGACGGCGTGGCCTGGGGGGTAGTGCGCACTGTGTGAGTTTACGACTCCTCCGTAAGTCGGTTTGGGCCCTTCTTTTGTCGCAAGAAAGATAATATCTGGACAAAAATCATGCTAAAATTTCAGCCTAATCAGAGTTATGGATCTCCGGGAATATAAGAAACAGTGAAGAGCCATAAGCCGGGAGCGCGAAACAGAAGAGAACCGAGAGAGAGAGATCCAATCTAGGAGGGGCTCCTGCCCTTCGGGAGCCATGGCGACCAAGGACCAGAGGGGAAACCCTCCTCCCATCTAGGGGGGAGGCCAAGGAAGAAGAAGAAGGAGTGGGTCTCTCTGCCCCTCTCTCCCGGTGGCGCCAGAACGCCGTCGGGGCATTCATCGTGTGACGGCGATCTACTCCAACAACTCCATCATCTTCATCAACACCTCCATCACCTTCCCTCATCTATTTTCAGCGGTCCACTCTCCCGCAACCCGCTGTACCCCCTACTTGAACATGGTGCTTTATGCTTCATATTATTTTCCAATGATGTGTTGCCATCCTATGATGTTTGAGTAGATTTTTGTTGTCCTATGGGTAATCGGTGAATTGCTATGATTTGTTTAAATTGCTTGTGGTTATGTTGCTTTCCTTTGGTGCCCATCATATGAGAGCACGCATGGATCACACCATAGGGTTAGTTGTATGTTGATAGGACTATGCATTGGAGGGAAAGAGTGACAGAAGCTTCTTCCTACCATAGAAATTGATTCATACAGGATTGAAGGGGGACCAATGTATCTTAATGCTATGGTTGGGTTTTACCTTAATGAAATTTAGTAGTTGTGGATGCTTGCTAATAGTTCCAATCATAAGTCCATAGAATTCCAAGTAAGGGATGACATGCTAGCAGTGGCCTCTCCCACATAAAAACTTGCTATCGGTCTAGTAACTTAGCCAATTGCTTAGGGACAATTCCACAAATCCTACCACCACTTTTCCACACTCGCTATACTAACTTAATTGTAATTCTTTTAGGACAGCACCTAATTTTTATTTTCATGTTCTTTATTATTTTGCAAACTTATCCTAATACACCTACAAAGTACTTCTAGTTTTATTACTTGTTTCTAGGTAAGGCAAACGTTGGTGTGCGTAGAGTTGTATCGGTGGTCGAAAGAAATTGAAGACAATATAAATTATACCTTTAGCTCCTTGTTGGGTTCGACACTCTTATTTATCGAAAAAGCTACAATTAATCCCCTACACTTGTGGGTTATCAAGACCTTTTTCTGGCGCCGTTGCCGAGGAGCAATAGCATGGGGTGAATATTCTCATGTGTGCTTGTTGGCTTTATCTCTAAGTAGTTTTTATTTTGTGCTCTTGTTTTCTATCTTTAGTTATGGGTAGGAAACGTAAAATACCAAAAAAATTAGTTGCACTTGCTAACCCAATGGTTGAAGAACCACCCAAAATCTACCATACTACTGAAGCGTTTTACTTGGATCATCTTCGATCCCTTTGTGCTCGTGCTGAAAACCCAACTAGCCTAGTTGAGGGAAAATCATTAGATGAGCATGCTTATTTTGTGCGACACCGCTTACCTCAAAAAGGGAAACTCTTATGGCATCATATTAATTGTTTGCATTGCTATGCTTGGAATTTATGCAAAATATATGATTTTACTTGTTGTTTTGAAGACCCTAAAAAACACCTTCCCTTCCAATGTGAGTTTAAGGATAATGGAATCTTATCTTCTTATGCCAAAGGTGTTTATAGTTACTATGATATTGCAAAAATTGAAGAATTTGTTTCCTTTAAGGGTGCCTATGAAATTGCTTCTTTGATTGAAAAGTATGATGCTACTCTTTACAAATCTGAAAATTTTGCCATACTCAAATATTGCTATGAAAACTATGCTTCTAATGCTTATGTTAAAGAATATATTGAGGAAGCCTCCGCTGTCCAAGAAGAGACTAATATTTTGCAGGAACCTATGGAAGAAGAAATTGCTGAAACTGTGAGCTCATTAGATGAAAAAGATGATGAGGAGAGCGAAGAACAAAAGGAGGAAGAGCGGATTAGCTACCCGTGCCCACCTTCTAATGAGAGTAACTCTTCAACTCATACATTGTTTAATTTCCCTTCGTGCTTACCGAAGGATGATTGTTATGATCCCTTGGATTCCTTTGAAATATCCCTTTTTGATGAAATTGATGCTTGCTATGCTTGTGGCCATGATGCCAATATGAATTATGCTTATGGAGATAAACTTCCTATAGTTCCTTATGTTAAACATGAAATTGTTGCTGTTGCACCCACACATGATAGTCCTATTATCTTTTTGAATTCTCCCAACTACACTATATCGGAGAAGTTTGCACTTATTAAGGATTATATTGATGGGTTGCGTTCTACTATTACACATGATGATTTTGATGGATATAATATGCATGTGCTTGCTGCTCCTAATTGCAATTATTATGAGAGAGGAACTATATCTCCACCTCTCTATGTTTCCAACATAACAAAATTGCAAGAAACTGCTTATACTATGCATTGGCCTTTACTTGATGTGCACGAATTGTTCTTTTATGACATGTCAATGCATAGGAAGAGAGTTAGACTCTGTCGTTCTATGATATATGTTTCTTTGTGCTCATTTCTAAATTATAAATCATTGTTAATTATAAATCATTTCTAAATTACTTGAGCACTATATGCCTAGCTTAATGGCTTTAAAGAAAGCGCTGCCTGGGAGTCAACCCGGAAGTTTTAGAGAGTCAATTTATTTTGTTGTGTGCTTTTAAAAAGTTTAAAAACAAAAAAAATATAGAGGGGAACCTAAAACTTTTCAAAAAGAAAAGTGAAAGGGAGACAGATGAGCAATGTGGAAGTGGGGGCTAGCCTTGAACTTTGTTCATGCCCATGTGTCGCGGGAAAACGACGATCTATGGGATCGAGAGGATCCCTTTGCGGTTCGGCTATGGGATCAATGTACTACAAAGAGCAGGGCTAATAGATGTGAGAACAAGCAATGATTTATCCAGGTTCGGGCCGCTGTGAGCGTAAAACACTACTCCTGTTTTGTTGGTTTGATTGGATGTGAACTCAAGATTAGAAGGAGCGCAGCTTGCCGGCAAGGTGCGCGAGAAGTGCAGCTACAACGTGTAATTGAGCTAGCAGTCGACCATTCTAACTATAGCCATGGGCCACCTTTTATAGACCATGGGGTTACCAAAGTGGCTAATATGGTCATTTACAGGGTATGAATAGTGACTTGCACCGTCACCACGTCTATCTCCTGATGGGGTAGGTGCTGCTTGTAGACTGCGTTGGTATTTTCCCGAAGAGGAGAGGATGATGCAGTATAGTAGAGATAAGTATGTCCCTCAGTTAAGAACCAAGGTTATCAATCCAGTAGGAGAACCACGCAAAATACCTTTAGCAGCACCTACACACACAGAAGCAAACACTTGCACCCAACGCAAATAAGAGGGTTGTCAATCCTCTTAGCGGTTATTTGCAAGGATTAATTCTGATAGTGATAGATAGAAATATAAATTGCAAAATAAAATAAAAGTAAATAAATTTCAGCAAGGTATTTTTGGATTTTAATATATGATAAAGATAGACCCGAGGGCCATAGTTTTCACTAGAGGCTTCTCTCTCGAGCGCAGAACATACGGTGGGTAAACAAATTACTGTCAGGCAATTGATAGAAAAGCAAATAATTATGACGGATTCATGGCAATGATCATGTATATAGGCATCACGTCCGAGACAAGTAGACCAACTCCTGCCTGCATCTACTACTATTACTCCACCCATCGACCGCTATCCAGGATGCATCTAGGGTATTAAGTATAAAACAGAGTAACGCCTTAAGCAAGATGACATGATGTAGACAAAGTAAACTCAAGCAATATGATTAAACCCCATCTTTTTATCCTTAATGGCAATAATAAAAATATGTGTCATGTCCCTTTCTGTCACTGGGATTGAGCACCGCAAGATTGAACCCATCACAAAGCACCTCTCCCATTGCAAGATAAACCAATCTTGTTGGCCAAACCAAATCGATAGATCGGAAGAAATACAAAGCTATAACAATCATGCATAAAAGAGTTCAGAGAAGACTCAAATATTTCTCATGAATAATCTGATCATAAACGCACAATTCATCAGATCCCAACAAACACACCGCAAAAGAAGATTACATCGGATAGAACTCCAAGAACATCGAGGAGAACATGGTATTGAAGATCAAAGAGAGAGAAGAAGCCATCTAGCTACTAGCTATGGACCCGTAGGTCTGTGGTAAACTACTCACACATCATCGGAAGGGCAGCAAGGTTGATGTAGAAGCCCTTCGTGATCGATTCCCCCTCCGGCAGAGTACCAAAAAAGGCCTCCAGATGGGATCACGGAAGAACAGAGGCTTGCGGTAGTGTAAAAGTTATTCGGGTTGGCTCTCTGTTGGTTTCCGAATATTTGAGAATTTATAGAAGTGGAATTAGGTCAAAAGGAGCCACGAGGGGCCCACAAGGCATCAGGGCGCCCCCTTGGGGCCGCGCCCTATTGCCTTGTGGCTTCCTCATGAAGCTTCTGTCCCCCTCCCGAAGCTTCCAGTGTCTCTTTTGTCCACAAAAAAATCGTCAAAAAGTTTCGTGGCATTTGGACTTCGTTTCGTACTGATTTCCTGAAAAACCAAAAACAAGCAGAAAACAGCAACTGGCACTGGGCATGAGGTTAATAGGTTAGTCCCAAAAAATGATATATAATTGCATATAAAAACATCCAAGATTGATACTATAACAGCATGGAACAATAAAAAATTGTAGATACATTGGAGACGTATCAGTAGGACAAGCGCATTAAATGCACCATTAGGTGCTACGTCGGGGAGGTGAGGCTTTGGGTAAAAGATCTGTACCACCGGTCCTGGTGCCCTCCTGTTATCTTGACACATCCCAGGGACGGGTGTCATTAAAGTTAATCCTTGCGTGGCATGTTGACACGTGCCTTGGCCGGCTATGTTTACTGCCTGCTCGCTCGACACCTATCATTCGTGCTTATCTATCCGATGATGAGGTGGAGCGGTAATGGGACAGAACGAGCCTGCTGGCGCGGAGCTTGCTGGGCTTTCGCTTGCCGGCAAGGAGCTTGCCGGCAGCCAGAGTCTTGGTCTTCACCTTGCCGGTACGAAGCTTGCCGGCAAGGGCAATGTTGATCTTCAGTACTAGAATAGTACTTCTCAATGACCTGCCTGGAGGTCTTCTTCATGGTCTTGTTTAATCTAAGTCTTGAGTCAGAGTAACCCTCTGGCAAGCCCTTGCCATCAGGAAGGCTACAACTGCCTATGCACAAGTCAAGGTGCGAGGGCACCCATGCTTTAGTACACCAACAGGAGCCCCTGGGCCTGGGCCACATGCGCATGTGAGGCAACATTGGGCTGGGCCCAAACAGTGCACATGCACGTGTGGCAGAGGATAGCTGTCATAATCCTCTCGTTTACCACACCCCCATGACGCACATTAAATGCGGGCATGGGAGAGGTGGAATGGAACGGGCGCGGGGAGGTAGTGCGCCTGAAAAGCACAGCCACGTAGGATGGTAAAGAGCCAGCCCCCGCGCCTTCCCCATAAAAAGGAATCCGCGAGGGGCGCTGCTCATTTACCCCCCTTCTCCCAATCTCGCCATTGCCGCCGTCTTCTTCCTCGCGCAAGAGCAGAGAGCACCATTTGCTTCCGCCGCCGCAGCGCTAAACTCCCCCCCCCCCTTCAAATCTCGCCATGGCACCGAAGAGGAACGCGAAGCTTTCCAGTTCGGTGGTGGATGAGATGAACTCCGCCAAAGCCGCACGGCGGCGGGCCAATACTGTCTTCCCGCCGATGCTTACAGAAGACGATCTGATGAAGAACTACTTGTATGCGTATGCGAGCGAGACGCAGGATCACGAGGCCACAGTGGTGCTCCCAGGATCCCTTCCTCCCGCCGACGACCAATTTCATTTCTTCGCCGGGTACTTTTACTGGGGCCTATGCCCGCTTTCTCTGATTTTTTTGTTGAGGTGATGAACACTTTCGGATTTAGACTGCTAGACTTCACACCCAACGCGGTCACCTGCCTGACAGTCTTCGCGCACTTGTGTGAGAACTTTGTGGGAGTAGCCCCAAATGTTGCTCTGTTCCGGCACTTCTTCATCCCTCGAGTTGAAGATGTCGCCCTTTCCGGCAGTGTGACTTGGATCCGAATGGGCAACCGCAAGAAGTACTACCCGGAGGGCAAGCTGCACAGTAAGTGGAATGAATGGAGGGCCGATTGGTGCTAGGTCCAATAGAAGGACTTCATGGAATTCTGCCATCTCAGGACAGAAGATCGAGAAGGCCAACAGCTGGAGCAATGTTGACCCCAACGATGCCAAGCTTGGGCTGGCCCTATACCGGATCATTGCCCTTAAAGAGGCCGGCTTGACGGTCGAGATGGTGGGGGCGGACTTCACCCGCCGCCGGATTGCTCCGCTGCAGCACAGAGGAGGCCGGCAAGCGTGGGATTACCAGGGCCTTGCTGATCCAATGCATCTGCACCCAGGCTTGAATGATAACCTGTCGGTAATGGAACACTACCGGCTCATCTGTCAGCTCTTCAATAGGGGATGAACCTTCCATCTGCCAGCAAAGGTAATCCCACTATGCAACAATACCGCTAAGGCCTCCATACTGGCAATGATGCCGGCCTGTGACGCCAAGATGGTACTTAGTACATGGAAAGTACCCGGCAAGAAGGCAGTGGATGACTGGCTTGCCGGCCTGAAGGAAGCAGCTATCCGAGTCGAGGATGACATGGTTCACCCGACAAGGGACGATGAAGAGGAGTTCCTTGCCGCAAGGGCCAATGAGCAAAAGAAGGTAACTCGCTCCCGAACGGCCAAGGGTGCCGGCAAGGGGGAACGGACTAGAAGCCATGCCGAAAAGCAGGCCACGGCTCCAGGAACTAGCGGAGGGAACCATACTCAGGAGCATGCCGAAGAGCATGCGAGCGAAGAGGACCAGGCCAGGGATTCTGAGGAAGAAGAGGGGCAACTCGAGTAATCTTTAGATGAGGAGGAAGAGGAGGAAGTACCTCGCCCTTCTCCCATCAAGGTGAAGACCACCGTCGCCAAGAAGCCCGCCAAGAAGGCAGCGCATACAGAGTCGGGAAGTACAAAGCTTGCCGGCGTCAAGGCAGCGGCTGCAGCTTCCCGGCCTCAGCCTTCTAGGCGTCAGCCTCCTCGCGGAGCCGCCTCCCGGCAACCAGCCTCGCCAACCGTAGGGGTGAGGGTGCGTCACAGCCCCTGGCTCCGACGAGAGCCAAGCGAGCTAGGAAGACGCCGCCAGTACCTACGCCCTCCGATGTGGACGACATGGTGTTCTGGGACTTGTCTGTCCTCAGTGATTGCGAAGAGGAGGAGGAGTAAGTACCCCATCTTCGTCTATCTTTCTCATAATTACCTTGATGTCGTTGCTGAACTAATCATCTTGATTGTTCTAATCTTGCAGGATGATGTGCCCTTGGCGGAAAGGCAGAAGAAGAAAGCCAGAACTGCCGAGGAGAGCGAGATGGCAATAGGCACAAAGCAACGCGCCACCCCGCCTGACGTTGCCGGCTCGAGCCCACTGCGCGAGGCTCATGTTCAATTCCCACTAGCAAGCATCACCATCGAGTCTTCAGCAATGGAGACCGACAAGGAGTTGGAAAGTGGCTAGCCGGAGGGAGAGCGCCAAGGGATGGGGCCCTTGACGGCACCCTCAACCTCCGAGCCGTTGCCAATACCTTCGCTGGCGAGGAGCAGCCCTCCCCCAGAGGAGCCCCAAGAAGGGCTCCTTCACATCGAGGCCTCTCTGGCAACCAACACTGCCGGGGACCAAGCAACGGCAACCGAAGTTGCTGGAAGGAGAATGGCATCCCCTCCATGAGCTCATCGAGGTAAATCCCTTGCCAATCCTTTTTGTTTTCTTGATCTTGATCTGAGTCTTGGTTTTGATTTCATCTTGCTTTCCGCCTCTTCCCTGTCCTGCAGAACCAACCCCTCTGGAGGAGAGGGAGGTACCTATGGAGGAAATTGTGAAGAGCGCCACTAACGATGCTGCCAGGATTTCTGCCATGGAGGCCGCCGCGCCCGCTATTGAGGAGGCCACGAAAACCCTTGAAGAGCCTACCATGCCCTCCGGCAGTGCATCTGAGCTCGTCATAACAGACGCTGAGATGGGTGAGGCTGGCAGTGACAGGCCAAGCATCGACATCCACCCTAGTGCGACTGAGGCATAGGCTCTGACGAGGCCCTTGGGGCCAACCGATCAGCAGTAGGGATCTGAAGCCCCTAGCACATCTGGTGCCGAGGAGCCTACTTTTGAGGAAGCCATCGCGGAGATCTTGGCGCCCTTCTCCAGCGGCGTCGCAGTATCAGATGGCTCCAACGACGGTGCCGCGGACCTTGCCTTCTTGACGGCGATGGCGACCGGCTTCAAGGATGTGCAGCAGTGCTACAGCCAGCATTGGGAGGAGCTCCATTCACGGTGGCAGGCTATAGAGCTAGCCGAAGGGAAACTGAAGGAGAAGGCAGAGGAACTCTGTACTTGGTATAATGGCAAATTCCATAGCCTCAAGAGGCAGGAAGAGAAGCTTGATGCTGCCAAGGGAAGGCAGCGGACCTGGACGGCAAGTTGACGGAGCACCAAGCGCAGCTCATCATCAAGGAAAAAGACCTTACCGCCCGAGAGGAAGCACTTGCCGCCAAGCTACGCGGCAAGGATGAGGAGATCCAGACTCTGCTCATGCAGCAGACCCAAGAGCTAGAAGAGGGCCACAAACAGGCCATCGAGACTCAAGCTCAGGCTCACTCCGACAAGCTCTTGGAAGCCATCAAGGCCGTAGAGGGCGCCGAGGCTGCCAAGGTAGAGTTGGAGTCCAAGGTATCGAAGCTTGAAGAAGACCTTGCCGGCAACATAGAAGAGCTCTTGACTCTCCAAGCATCAGCACAGAAGGCAGCTCACACTCTAGGTGACCTGCAGACGCAGCTATCTGCCAAGAGCCAAGAACTTAGCCAAGCTGCCGATGCCAAGTAAGATTTGAAGCTGAAGCTACAGGGGTTGGAGGAGCATCTTGATAGTGCCAAGGCCAGAGAAGCTGCCTTGGCCAAAGATCTTGAGAAGGAGAAAGCTGCATACGCCGACGCCGTCAGTTCCTTCAATACGCTCAACGGCAACTTGCAGTTGTGGACCGACCGCCTTGTGGAGGCCGTTGAGCAGATCAGCGCCCAGCTTGCCATCATGCGCTTGGCGGAATACAGCTAAGCTCCCAACGACCAAGAAGTGGCAAGCACCAGCCTGACTCTCTTCTTCAAGGGCCTCGACAAGGCATTGGAGAAGCATCACAGAGAACGGTCTGACTCCTTCGCCAAGGAATCCCGCAAGCTTGCTCGGGATATTCTGTACATGGTACTCGTCAAGGTTGCATACCGCAATCCAGGCGTCGACCTCTCCGGTGCCTTCACAAGCTTGCCGAAGGATGTCGACATCACAGCTGCTGACAAGATCGTTGCTCCAAGATACGTCTCCAACGTATCTATAATTTTTGATTGTTCCATGCTATTATAATATCAATCTTGTATGTTTTTATATACATTTACAACAATTATATATTATTTTTTGGGACTAACCTATTAACTTAGTGCCCAGTGCCAGTTGCTGCTTTTTGCCTATTTTTGGTTTTCCAGAATATCAGTACCAAACGAAGTCCAAATGCCATGAAACTTTTTGGAGATTTTTTTCTGGACATAACAAGTACTAGAAGCTTCGGGAGAGGGCCAGAAGATGAAGCAGTGGCCCACGAGGCACCAGGGCGCGCCCCAGGGGGGCACGCCCTGGTGGCTTGTGGGGCCCACACAGCTCCGTTTGACCTAATTCCACCACTATAAATTCTCTAAAATCGGGAAACCAACAAAGGAGTCCACAGAATACTTTTTCCGCCGCCGCAAGTTTCTGTTCTCAAGAGATCCCATCTGGAGGCCTTTTTCGGTACTCCGCCGGAGGGGGAATCGATCACGGAGGGGCTCTACATCAACCTTGCTGCCCTTTCGATGATACCTGAGTAGTTTACCACTGACCTTCGGGTCCATAGTTAGTAGCTAGATGGCTTCTTCTCTCTTTTTGATCTTCAATACAATGTTCTCCTCGACGTTCTTGGAGTTCTATCCGATGTAATCACTTTTTGCGGTGTGTTTGTTGGGATCCGATGAATTGTGAGTTTATGATCAGATTATCCATGAATATTATTTGAGTTTTCTATGAACTCTTTTATGCATGATTATTATAGCTTCGTATTTCTCTCCGATCTATTAATTTGGTTTGGCCAACTAGATTGATTTATCTTGCAATGGGAGAGGTGCTTTGTAATGGGTTCGATCTTGCGGTGCTCAATCCCAGTGACAGAAAGGGACATGGCACGTATGTATCATTGCTATTAAATGTAAAAAGATGGGGTTGATTCATGCGTGAGTTTACTTTGTCTACATCATGTCATCTTGCTTAAGGCGTTACTCCGTTCTTTATGGACTTAATACACTAGATGCATGTTGGATAGCGGTCGATGTGTGGAGTAATAGTAGTAGATGCAGACTGGAGTCGGTCTACTTGTCTCGGACGTGATGCCTATATACATGATCATTGCCTTGGATATCGTCATGATTATTTGCTTTTCTATCAATTGCCCAATAGTAATTTGTTTACCCACCGTATGCTATTTTCTTGAGAGAAGCCTCTAGTGAAAACTATGGTCCCCGGGTCTATCTAAATCATATATTAAAAACCCTAAAAATACCTTGCTACATTTTTAATTTATTTATTTTATTTATATTTTAGTTCAATCTATCTATCTATCACATACAATTTAATCTTGCAATTAACCGCCTAGGGATTGACAACCCCTTGTTTGCGTTGGGTGCAAGGATTTTTTGTTTTGTGTGCAGGTGTTGCTAACGAGGTGTTGCGTGATTCTCCTACTGGATTGATAACCTTGGTTTCATAACTGAGGGAAATACTTATCTCTACTGTACTGCATCTCCCTTCCTCTTCAGGGAATTACCAACGCAGCTCACAAGTAGCAGGAAGAATTTCTGGCGCCGTTGCCGGGGAGACATCATCAACATCTATCAAGTACCTACACATAAAACTTACATCTCCTTGCATTTATTATATTAGCCTTTGCCTCTTGTTTTCATCTCCCCCACTTCTAAATTTTTTTATCGCAAAAACACAAAAATATTTTTACTTGTTTGCTTACTTTTATTGCCTTCATGTCGAACACACAAGAACAGAAACTAAAAGCAAAAATATAAGATACTATGGATCCACTTAAAGTTTTCTACTTGGATTAGCTTCGATCCATTTGTGCTCATGCTGAAACCCCAACTAGTTTAGTTGAGGGAAAATCTTTAAAGGAGCATGCTCATTTTGTGCGTCACTGTTTGTCTGAAAAAGGGAGACTCTTATGGCGTCAAATAAATTGTTTGCTATGCTATGCTTGGAATTTATGTGAAATTTATGATTTTACTTGTTGCTCTAAGAACCCTAAAAAACACCTTCCCTACCTATGTGAGTTTAATGATAATGAAATCTTATCTTCTTGTGCCAAGGGTGTTTATAGTTACTATCATATCGAACAAATTGAAGAATTTGTTGCTTTTAAGGGTGCTTATGAAGTTGCTTCTTTGATTGAAAAGTATGATGTTACTCTCTACAAATCTGAAAATTTTGACATACTTAAATATTGCTATGAAAACTATGCTTTTAATGCCTATGTTAAAGAATTTATTAAGAGAATGTCTCCTGCTTTGGAAGAGAATAATGATATGCATGAATCTATAGATAATTATGATTCCGTTCAAATATCCCCTCTTGATGAACGAGATGCTTGCTATTCTTGTGGCCATGATGCCAATATTAATTATGCTTATGAAAATGAACTTGCTATAGTTCCTTATGTTAAAAATGAAATTATTCCTATTGTTCCCATACTTGATAGCTCCTTGAATGAAAAGCATGATTGCAATGATGCTATTATAAATTCTACTAATGTCTATTGTGCTAATGATATGCAAAGCTACAAGCTTGGGGATGATAATTTTGTTATGTCTACTACTTATTGCAATGATCATGATTGGGGTGATAATGCTTTTTATGATCTTGAAAATTTATTTGAGCATCATGATGAATATGATATTGATAATAATACTTGCAATAATATTGAAAGTGGGTTTGGAAGGGTGTCAACTCTAGGTAAAAATAATCCCACATATTTGGAGAATGTTCAATCTTATGAAATTTTTGATAAAAGTGGGTTTGGAGAGGTCATGACTTTCGTTGATGATAATCCCACTATTTTGGAAGATTATAAATTTTTTATGCATGTGGATCGTAAAGAGAATATTGTTTATGATAGCTATATCATTGAATTTGAATATGATCCTACATGTAATTATTATGAGAGAGAAAAATATGGTTGTAGAAATTTTCATGTTACTAAATTACCTCTCTTCATGTTGAGATTATTATTGTTTCTTTCCTCTTCCTTGCATATGCTAGGTTTTGCTTGTCTAGATAATTGGTTTGCCTATAAAATGCCTATGCATAGGAAGTATGTTAGACTTAAATGTGTTTTTCACATGCTACATGATGCTCTCTTGTGTTTCATTTATTATCTTTCATGAGAGCATCATTGAAATCTCAAGCCTATCTTAATGGCTATAAAGAAAGAGCTTGTTGGGAGACAACACAATGAATAAAATAAGTTTTTGTGTGTTTTCACATTTATGCTACTGTTATGATTGTGTTTTTGTGTTTTTAATTAGTGTTTGTGCCAAGTAAAGCCTTTGGGATGATTTGGAAGATAGTATAATTGATGCTGTTTGGAAAACAGAAAGTTTTGCGTCCAGTCCTGGAATTTTGATTCTGTACTTGTGCGTCATAAAAATCTGAAAGTTTTACACAGTATTGGTATATGAATTTCCCAGGTTGTACTAATTTTTCAGAATTTTTGGAGTTACAGAAGTATGGCTTTTAAATAGATCTCTACAGACTTTTCTGTTCTTGACAAATTCTGTTTTTGATGCACTCCTTGCTTGTTTTGATGAAACTATGGATTGTATCGGGGGGTATAAGCCATGGAGAAGTTAGAATACAGTAGGTATAATGCAAAAATAAAATATGAATGGGTTTGCAACAGTACTTAAAGTAGTGATTTGTTTTGTTATACTAACGGATCTCACAAAGGTTTTTTTGAGTTTTGTGTGACTGAAGTTTTCAAGTTTTGGGTGAGATCACGATGGATGAAGGAATAAGGAGTGGCAAGAGCCTAAGCTTGGGGATGCCTGAGGCACCCCAAGGTAATATCCAAGGAAGACTCAAGCGTCTAAGCTTGGGGATGCCCCGGAAGGCATCCCCTCTTTCTTCTACCAACCATCGGTAATTTTACTTGGAGGTATATTTTTATTCGTCACATGATATGTGTTTTGCTTGGAGCGTCGTGTATTATATGAGTCTTTGGTTTGTTTGCTTTTTAGTTTGTCACAATCATCCTTGCTGGACACACCTATTTGAGAGAGCCACACGTTCATCATGATTTGTTAGAATACTCTATGTGCTTCACTTAAATTTTTTGAGCTAGGCAGTTGCTCTAGTGCTTCACTTAAATCTTTTTGAGCACGGCGGTGGCTATATTTTGAAGAAATATTTAAACTCTCATGCTTCACTTATATTATTTTGAGAGTTGATAAGATTAAAATTTTGAAGAAATATTTGAACTCTCATGCTTCACTTATATCATTTTGAGAGTTGATAAATTTTGAAGAAATATGTGCACTCTCATGCTTCACTTATATCTTTTTGAGAGTTGATAATAGTAATGGTAATTTGCACAAGATATGAATTTGGTCCCAAAGTGATGAATATTCAAGAGGGATATAATAAAAACTTTCATATAGATCATTGGATATGATAAGTGTGATTCCTTGCAATAGTTTTGCGATATGGAGATTATGATATGTGAGTCATGTTAGTGAGTAATTGTGATTTAGTAAGAATATTAGTGTTAAAGTTTGTGATTCCCTATGCATGCACATTAAGTCAATAGTTATGCAACGAAATTATATCCTACTTATGGTGCATTATTCGGTGTTAGTTATGTTCAATGCATGTTTATGACCGCTTTCGCTTTTTGGTTGGTTGCTTCTCAATCTATTTGCTAGCCTTCATTTGTACTAAGCGGAAATATTGCTTGTGCGTACAAAATCCTTAAACCCAAGTTGTTCCAAATGAGTCCACTATATCTACCTATATGCGGTATTTCAATGCCGTTCCAAGTAAATTTGCATGTGCCAACTCTAAAATTTTCAAAATAATTTTCCGTTTTGTGTGCCCGTACCGCTCATTAAGCCGCAGGGGGTGGCCATTATTTTCCATGCTAGGTGTGTTATTCTCACGATGAGTGTTTATTCACTTGTCATTGCACGAGAGGGTGGCTGGTAATAGGGATGCCCAGTCCCACAATGAATCAAAAATTAATAACAACAAAATTCCTTGGAAAGTGTTGGTATGGAGGGCACCCGTGGATACGGCCAGCCATGGATTGTGAAAGAATGGTGGAAAGGAAATAAACTTTACTTTTTGTTTGGGAACCGCCTATGATGTGTCTAGCATGGAAAATATTGGGAATTCTCGATCGTTTTCGTTGACAGGAAAAGCATGCCTCTCAACATAATTTTATCTCTCTAATTGAAGCTTCGAGCTCTGGCACATTTGCAAATCTCTGCTTCCCTCTGCAAAGGGCCTATCTATTTACTTTTATGCAATTTTTATTTTTATTTTGAGTCTCCACCTTCTCTTATAAAGCACCAACTAGAGAGCACTATTGTCATACTTATGCATTGTGTGTAGCTAATATTGAGTGTGTAGCATGGATGGATCAATGATTGAGCATAATAGGCTAGGGATAACTTTCTTTAGCGTTGATATTTTGAAAGACATGGTTGCTTGTTAGCATGCTTGAGTATTTATATCTTCATGTCAAATTATAGACTATTGCTTTGAATCATTCAAGTCCAAATGTCCATGCTATAAAGAAAAGAATATATGATGAATATGATAGGTAGCATTCCACATCAAAAATTCTGTGTTTATCATTTACCTACTCGAGGACGAGCAGGAATTAAGCTTTGGGATGCTGATATGTCTCCAACGTATCTATAATTTTTGATTGTTCCATGCTATTATAATATCAACCTTCGGGTCCATAGTTAGTAGCTAGATGGCTTCTTCTCTCTTTTTGATCTTCAATACAATGTTCTCCTCTATGTTCTTGGAGTTCTATCCGATGTAATCACTTTTTGCGGTGTGTTTGTTGGGATCCGATGAATTGTGAGTTTATGATCAGATTATCCATGAATATTATTTGAGTTTTCTCTGAACTCTTTTATGCATGATTATTATAGATTCGTATTTCTCTCCGATCTATTAATTTGGTTTGGCCAACTAGATTGATTTATCTTGCAGTGGGAGAGGTGCTTTGTAATGGGTTCGATCTTGCGGTGCTCAATCCCAGTGACAGAAAGGGACATGACATGTATGTATCGTTGCTATTAAGGGTAAAATGATGGGGTTTATTCATGCGTGAGTTTACTTTGTCTACATCATGTCATCTTGCTTAAGGCGTTACTCCGTTCTTTATGGACTTAATACACTAGATGCATGCTGGATAGCGGTCGATGTGTGGAGTAATAGTAGTAGATGCAGGCAGGAGTTGGTCTACTTGTCTCGGACGTGATGCCTATATACATGATCATTGCCTTGGATATCGTCATGATTATTTGCTTTTCTATCAATTGCCCAACAGTAATTTGTTTACCCACCGTATGCTATTTTCTTGAGATAAGCCTCTAGTGAAAACTATGGTCCCCAGGTCTATCTAAATCATATATTAAAAACCCTAAAAATACCTTGCTGCATTTTTACTTTATTTATTTTATTTTATATTTTATTTCAATCTATCTATCTATCACATACAATTTAATCTTGCAATTAACCGCCGAGGGATTGACAACCCCTTGTTTGCGTTGGGTGCAAGGATTTGTTGTTTTGTGTGCAGGTGCTGCTAACGAGGTGTTGCATGATTCTCCTACTGGATTGATAACCTTGGTTTCATAACTGAGGGAAATACTTATCTCTACTGTACTGCATCTCCCTTCCTCTTCAGGGAATTACCAACGCAGCTCACAAGTAGCACTCCAATAGCCGATCGGGTCGGCCAAGCCTCCAGGACTCAGGGTGGGGTCACCCATTAACCTTGTAGCCACAACTTGCCGCGTGCATGATCATGTAAAAGACAGATTCATCTTAAGTTAGATCTGCACTGCGTTTTGATGTACTATAATTTGTGTTTTGAATGGATGTATGCATGCTATCCTTCTTGTCTTATTCTATCTTTGTATGATTTCTGTACTCTACGCTTGCCAGAATCTTGCCGGTGCGCGCACTCTTGCCACGAGCGCTTGAGGAACGGGTCCTTAGCAGCTTGCCGGAAGTGCCGCCGCCGGCAAGGTTACACTTGACGATCACAACGCAGCCACTTAAGTTGTTGAGCGGACTCGAAACAAAGTAAGGGCATAGCTGATCATGACAAGGTTCCTTAGCATGCAGGTTTCTCATACAAAGGCCAAAATCGTTCAAGGAGAAATTTCAACTACAACAAAGAATTTACTTCAAAGTTTTTCAACTTAGCTTTCTCTTTTTGTGCTTCTTGCCGTAGGACGATATCTTGAACGTCATTTGGTATCCATACCATCAATCCCCCCGGGAAACTTGTACGCAAGGAACCCTTCTGTCCTTTGAGAAAAAGAAAGAAGAGAAAAGAGGAGGCTGGAACCTTGATGTTTGTTAATCATCTTATGCAAAGTAGAATGTAACACAACACTGCCTGCAACACATAAACAAATATGTACTTTGACAAAGAGTTGTGAAACACTTATCTTTTATTTATTATGCACGGGGTCTGCGCCCGGCTTTGTACAAAGGGTTACATGCCTTGCTGGCAAGCTTGTACAAAAGAGGTTGCCGGGTAGCCCGACAACCGCGCCTTATGGGTAAAACTTGCGAAGATGCTCAATATTCCATGAGTTGAGCACCGGAGTGCCATCTTCGGTCTCTAGGCAGACGGTGCCAGGCCTAGTGACTCGTACCACCCGGCAAGGGCCTTCCCACTTCGGCGTCAACTTGTTTTGACCCTTCGTGGACTGAATCCGACGAAGAACAAGGTCGCCTTACTCAAGGTTCCTGGCGTTCACCTTGTGGCTATTGTAGCGGCGCAAAGCTTGCTGGTACCGTGCAGCATGGACAGCAGCCCGAAAATGATCTTCCTCAAGGAGCGTGGCATCATCTTGCCGCAGCTCATCTTGATCCTCCTCATCGAAGGCCAAGACTCGAGGTGACCCATATCTGAGTTTTGTGGGGAGCACCGCTTCTGCACCATAAACAAGGGAGAAGGGTGTCTGGCCAGTGGCTCGACTTGGTGTCGTTCTGATTGACCAAAGAACCGTTGGCAACTCTTCCACCCAGCGCCTTCCACACTTGTGCAACCTGTCGAAAGTTCTGGTCTTCAGACCATGCAGCACTTCTGCATTTGCCCTCTCTACCTGCCCATTGCTCCTTGGGTGAGCAACAAAGGCGTAGCAGATCTTGTTTCCAAGATCTTGGCAATATGCTGTGAAGGCGCGGCTCGTGAATTGGGTGCCATTGTCGGTGATGATCCTGTTGGGGACACCAAAACGAGCAACCAATCCTTTGAGGAACTTGATGGCTGACTATGCCGTCACCTTCCTCACTGGCTCCACCTTAGGCCACTTTGCAAACTTGTTGATTGCAACGTACAAGAATTCAAAGCCCCCGGTAGCACGGGGGAAGGGACCGACGATGTCGAGCCCCCAGAATGAGAGAGGCCAGGAGAGAGGGATGGTTTGGAGGGCTTGAGCTGGCTGGTGGATGTCCTTGGAGTGGAACTGGCATGCTTCGCATCTGATGACCACTGCCAAGGCGTCTTAAAGGGCTGTCGGCCAGTAGAATCCTTGACGGAATGCCTTGCCAACAAGTGCGCGCGACCCAATATGAGAGCCACACATCCCTTCATGCATCTCTTCCAACAGCCTCTGTCCATCTTCCTGGCAGATGCACTTCAATTTCACCCCATTTGGTCTTCTCTTGTACAAAATGTTGTCAACAAACTTGTACATCCTTGATTGACGGGCAACTCTTTCGGCGTCCTCTTGTTCATTGGGAAGATCTCTTGTTTGAAGGTACTGGACAATTGGCTGCGCCCATGCCGGAGCTTGTGGCTCGATGACAAGGACTAAAGGCACTTCTTCCTCTGCGGGAGCGCTTGCTTCGACGGCAAGGATCTGTCTTGCTGGAAACTGCGGCTCACCAGCCAAGGGTATCTTGTCGGTGGTATCCACTTTCTTGGCGGCTGCCGGCAGCTCTGCCGGAAATTAACCACCAACGTCTTGCTTTCTCTTCTTTGCCAGTCTTGATGGTGTAACGGATGGCTGAGTCAGATGGAGCACAAAAGTTCCTGGTTCCACAGGCATCTTTTGGGTGGCAAGCTTTGACAGGTCATCGACAATCCAATTCTGGGCACGGGGAACGTGCTTCGCTTGCAGACCGTCAAAGTGCTCATCCAACTTTCTCACTTCATCAACATAGGCTTCCATCAAAGGGCTCTAGTAATCCTTGTTGACCTGCCTCACCACAAGCTGCGAGTCACCTCTGCTAATCAACTTTCGAATACCAAGGTTGATTGCAATGCGCAGGCCCGCAAGCAATCCCTCGTACTCAGCAGTGTTGTTGGTGGCCTGCTCCCTGGGAAAGTGCATCTGAAGCACGTACTTGAGATGCTCTCCGGTGGGTGCTATAAGTAGCACGCCGGCACCTTTCAGCGTGAAAGCACCATCAAAGTACATGATCCAATCGTCAACAGTTTCCTTGCTGGGGAGAGAGGTCTCTGGAATTTCTTCGTCTGGCATTGGAGTCCATTCTGCAATGAATTCTGCCAAAGCCCTACTCTGAATCATTGAGGTACTCTCAAACTTCAAATCAAAACTTGACAACTCCAATGCCCACTCCACAATCCTGCCGGTTGCTTCTGGATTTCTCAGAATACGTTGCAAAGGAAAGCGAGTGATGACGGTGACTGGGTGTACTTAAAAATAATGGCGCAACTTCCTTGAGCCCATGAGAGGGCCAAAGAGCAACTTCTGTACACCAGAATACCTTGATCTAGCCCCTTGCAGGAGAGAGCTGACAAAGTAAACTGGGCGCTGCACCATCTTCTTCTTCACAACTTGCTGATCTGGCTTGCTGGCTTGCATAATCTCTGGCTTGTCGGCACCTGACCTTGCCAAAGAAGATTCTGGCTTGTCGGGTCGTGGCTCTGCGGCTGCTACCTCCTCCTCATCTGCCTCACTTTCAGCCACAAGTGCAGCACTAACCACTTGATTCGTTGCCGCTAAGTATAGCAGTAACGTCTCTTGCGGCCTAGGCGCAACTACGACTGGCGGAGAGGACATGTACTCCTTCAAATCTTGGAGCGCGGCCTCCGCTTCCGGAGTCCAGTTCACTGGACTTGCCTTCTTCAATATCTTGAAAAATGGCAAGGCGCGCTCTACTGATTTGGAGATGAAACTGCTGAGGGCGGCAACGCAGCCGGCAAGATGCCTGCCGTCCTTGACGCGTCTTGGTGCTTCAATCTGCTCAATTGCTTTGATCTTGTCGGGGTTGGCTTCAATCCCTCTCTGAGATACAAAGAACCCAAGAAGCTTGCCGGATGGAACACCGAACACACACTTCTCGGGGTTGAGATTCAAGTTGAGTTTGCGCAAGTTTGCGAACGCCTCTTCCAAATCCTGGATCAGGGTTGACTTGTCTCTGCTTTTGACCACAATGTCATCCATGTAGGCTTCCACATTTCTGTGCAGCTATGGCTCAAAACCGATCTGAACTGCTCTGGCAAAGGTTGCCCCGACACTCTTCAATACAAAAGGCATATGCAAAAAGCAGTATGTGCCATATGGAGTGATGAATGCGGCTTTCTCCTCATCTTCCTTGGCCATAAAAATATGATGATAACCAGAATAGGCGTCAAGGAAAGAGAGTAACTCACAGCCGGCAGTGGAGTCTACAATCTGGTCGATGCGTGGCAAAGGGAAAGGGTCCTTTGGACAGGCTTTATTTATATCAGTGAAGTCTATACAAAGCCTCCACTTCCCTTTCTCCTTGCGCACTATGACTGGATTAGCTAACCACGTAGGGTGTAGCACTCCTCTGACTAGGCCTGCTGCTTCCAGTTTCTTGATTTCCTCGACAATGAACTCTTGCCACTCCAAGGCTTGCTTCCTGACCTTCTGCTTGACGGGTCTCGCATGAGGGCAGACAGCAAGGTGGTGCTCAATTACCTCCCTAGGAACACCGGGGATGTCAGATGCTTGCCAAGCAAACACATCGACACTCGCCTGTAGGAAGGCAACGAGCTCGCTTTCCTATTTGTCACTGAGAGTGGCACTTACAGAAAAAGTGCCACTTGTCCCATCCTCTCTTGCAGAAACTTGCTTGGTCGCCGACGCAGAGGCCTTGGCTTTCTTGCTCTTGCCGGTACAACTCTCCGGTATGTCCTCAACAGGCGTGCTGCACTCTAAAGTGCGCTTACCGAAGTCCCTATCAAAGGTCTTGCCGGACTTCTTCTTCTTCTTACCTCCCTCGGGAGCTTTGCCAGCAAGAGCAGGTGCCTTGACGGCAGGTGCTGCCACGGCCTCCCGATAGAGCTTGTCCGCGCAGATGATTGCGTCCTTCTGGTTGGACCTGATGGTGAGGATGCCCATCGGCCCTGGCATCTTGATGACGTTGTAGGCAAAGTGCGATGCAGCCATGAACTTGGCCAGCGCTGGACGGCCCAGAAGTCCGTTGTATGGCAGCGACATCTTGACGACGTCGAAGACGATCTTCTCTGTCTGGTAGTTGAGGTCGCTGCCAAATGTGACCGGCAGCGTGATCTGGCGCTTCGGCTTGTTCCTTCCCGGACTGATCCCTTGGAAAGTGCCTGTCTCCTATAGATCCTTGTCGGGGATTTGCAGCCTCTTGATCACATCAGGAGAGATCAAGTTCAAGCCGGCCCCACCGTCAACTAACATCTTTGTCACCTTGAGGTTGCGAATTGTTGGTGAAACCAACAACGGCAAACACTCGACCGCAGTGCTGCGATCAGGGTGATCCTCGGTGTCAAAGACGATGGGCGTGTGTGACCACTTGAGTGGCTTCTGCGCTCCCATCATGGGCTCTGCAGCATTCACCTCGCGGACCCACTGCTTTAGTTGCCGGTGTGAGGAGTGCAAAGATGCGCCTCCGTCAACACACATGGACTCCACTGCGTTCTGGAACTCATTCTTGGACCCATCTTCGTCCTCATCACCATCATCTTCTTTCTGGCCCTAAGCGGCCTTCTCTTTCAGCTGCTTGGCCTTGCCGCGGCGGCCCCCTCGGCCACCATGGTTCTGCTTGCCGGATCCACCGGCACCATCCTGGCCCTTCTCCTTGTCGCGCTTCTCGTACTCTTGCTTCTGCTTCTCGGCAAGTTGCTCCACTTGTCGGCACTCCTGGAGATCGTGGCCCTTGGTACGGTGGATCTTGAAGTATGACCCACCGGTCTTGCTGCCCTTGTCACCTGTCGCAGCCTCCCAGCAGTCAGCGCATCCGGCAACCTCCTTGCCGGGGCTTTCTGCCTTGAACGTGTTGGCGGCGTTGGCATCACTGGGGCTCTCGACTGCCATCACTGACTTGCCTTTGCGCTTCCTGTTGCGCTTCCGGCTCTTCTTCTACGGGTCGATGCGTCATCTGTATCGTCGTCTTCAAAATCGACTTCGGCGCCAGCATCTTCCTCAGGGAGTTGCCTCCCTTCCTCAGCACATGCACACTTGTCCACCAAGGCATATAGCTCGTTGAAGGTCCTAATCTTCATGATATTACCGCATTCTACGGTTGCGCACATTCGTGTGGAACGCGGTGCAAACAGCTGCGGGATGAACATCGAGGATGTTGTGGTGCACACGGCTGAACCTCTGTATATACTTGCAGAGGGGCTCGCCATCTCTCTGGGGGATCACATGCAAATCGCTCTCCTGGCCAAGGAGCTTGTGGCCACCCTGGTAGGCACCCACGAATTGATGGCATAGATCAGACCAAGAAGAAATGGAGCCTTCCGGCAAGTTCATCAACCACGATATGACATTGGGCTTGAGCGCCAACGGAAAGTAGTTGGCCAGAATCTTGTCGTCACACCCCCCGGCAGCCTGCACCGCGATGGTGTAGATGCCAAGGAACTCTGCTAGACTGAGCATGCCGTCGTATCTGTCGGGCAGCTCTGGTTTGAAGGGATGGGTGGACGGCCAGCAAACCTGCCGCAGCTCACGAGTAAACGCTGGGCAGCCCACCTCGTAAGGTAAGCACCTAGGGTACCCTGGCACTGGCACGTATGCTACCGGCCCGGCACGGTCGTCTGATAGACGGCGTGCCTCCCGGCGCCGCTCGATCTTCGTACGAGCATCTTCGTCGCGCCATTCATGGAGCACTTGGCGCTGGTCTTGGCGGCCCCGCGGATCTGATGATGCCATGGACAGAGCGTCCTGGTCATCCGATCAGCGAGCTTGCCGCCGCTGTGGTTGTTGGCATGGAGGTGACTGCACCGTTGGTGCACCGCCTCCGGCACGGCAGCCAGTTGGTCCTGCCGGCACTATGGGTGGTCATCTGGAGGGGCCCACATCTTGTGTTTTGCCGGGATCGGCAAAATTGATGAGGCTTTGAATGGTGGCCCTCCATTCGTCCATCTTGTCAGGAGTTGGCGGGAGGTTCAAAAGCATTTGAACCCGTGCCATGGCTTCTGCTGCGTGGTTGGCATGGTGGGGAACACGGAACGGGACGGCGTTCGACTCCTGGCAGGGCCAGCAGGAAGCTCATCGTGTACCGGTTGCCGCAGCGCATGTTCACCAATGGGTTGGCATGGTGGTGGTGCCTGAACATCGTGAGGACGATGGTCAGGGCCGGCTTGACGCCGTCCAGGACCACCAGCACCGTGGGGAAGCGTGGCGCGCCCATCTTGCGATGGTCGCAGCACACGTCCCGCCGCAGCGTTATTGGACGTCGCCGCTCCATCCATGGACGTCATAGCGGCGGGGTCCTGGCTTGCACCGGTCCGAATTGTATTACTGCGATGATTGTGCTCACCTGAACATCATTGGAGTAGGACGTCTGCGCCATCTCCGGTGTGCTGACTGTGATCGCCGGAACGGTGGGGATGCTGGACACCCGCACCGCCGGCGCCTCCTGCCCCGGCCGTCCCAGCCGTAGCGCCCGTGTCGGCTGTGCTGCTTGCACTGCCTACGGATGCCTGGGAAGGCCACTTGGAGGTGGTGGGAGCCGTCGTGGCTCCGCTCTTCTTCTTCGGCGCCATTGACGAAGGTGACGGGGCTGAAGATCACAATACTAACACTGATTCGTAACACAAGACGCCCTTCCTGGCGCGCCAAAGATGTCGCGGGAAAACGACGATCTATGGGATCGAGAGGATCCTTTTGCGGTTTGGCTGTGGGATCAATGTACTACAAAGAGCAGGGCTAGTAGATGTGAGAACAAGCAACGATTTATCCAGGTTCGGGCCGCTGTGAGCGTAAAACCCTACTCCTGCTTTGGTGGTTTGATTGGATATGAACTCAAGATTACAAGGAGCGTAGCTTGCCGGCAAGGTGTGCGGGAAGTGCAGCTAAAATGTGTAATTGAGCTAGCAGTCGACCGTTCTAACTGTAGCCGTGGGCCTCCTTTTATAGGCCAAGGGGTTACCACAGTGGCTAATACGGTCATTTACAGGGTATGAATAGTGACTTGCACCGTCACCATGTCTATCTCCTGATGGGGTAGGACAAGTGCATTAAATGCACCATTAGGTGCTACGTCGGGGAGGCAAGGCTTTGGGTAAAATATCTGTACCACTGGTCCTGGCGCCCTCCTATTATCTTGACACGTCCCATGGACGGGTGTCATTAAAGTTAATCCTTGCGTGGCATGCTGACACGTGCCTTGGCCAGCTATGTTGACTGCCTGCCCGCTTGACACCTATCATACGTGCTTATCTAGCCGATGATGAGGTGGAGCAGTAACGGGACAGAACGAGCCTGCTGGCGAGGAGCTTGCCGGGCCTTCGCTTGCCGGCAAGGAGCTTGCTGGCAGCCAGAGTCTTGGTCTTCACCTTGCCGGTACGAAGCTTGCCGGCAAGGGCAATGTTGATCTTCAGTACTAGAATAGTACTTCTCAATGACCTGCCTGGAGGTCTTCTTCGGGATCTTGTTTAATCTAAGTCTTGAGTCATAGTAACCCTCCGGCAAGCCCTTGCCGTCAGGAAGGCTACAACTGCCTGTGCACAAGTCAGGGTACGAGGGCACCCATGCTTTAGTACACCGACACCATGGAAACTTTGTGAACCTTGATTACAGAAACTTTTCAACAAAAATAATTATCCCCTTGTACAAATCCATTGTATTATAAAAATAATGTGCCAAGATTTACCTTTAGGGTGTTTAAATTGCTTGTTTGGTGTGTGTTGTGCAAAAACAGAAACTTTTGCTGTATTGTTTGAATTTCTTTATTTTACTGGAATGTGAAGAAATTCAGAAATTTTTACACAGTACTACTATGATTTTTTTATTATGTCCTAATTTTTCATAATTTTTGGAGTTACAGAAGTATATGTTTCATCTGCATCTTTACAGACTGTCCTGTTTTCACAGATTGCTGTTATAATTTCTTTATTTGCTTATGTTTGAAATCTTGTTGAGCCCCAATGACTTGGGAGCCATAGAATTGTGATAGCAAACAATGGGTAATGTTTTATTATAATTATACAATAATGTTACAGCAGGACATGATGGGATTTGATGTTATATGTACTGACCCCTGTAATAAAAAGTTTGGTTAAGTTTTGTGTGAATGAAGTGTTCGAAGATCGAGGAGGTATCGATATGAGAAGAATAAGGATAGGCAAGAGTTCAAGCTTGGGGATTCCCAAGGCACCTCAAGTAAATATTCAGGAGACTCGAGCTTCTAAGCTTGGGGATGCCCCGGAAGGCATCCCATCTTTCTTCTTTGACAATTATCGGTATGTTTCGGTTTTTGTTTTGTTCACATGATATGCGTAAATTCTTGGAACATCTTTTGTGTTTATTTTTCCATTTTATTTTATGCACCATGCTGGTATGAGATAGTCCTTGGTTGTTTATAGAATGCTCTTTGCAATTCACTTATATCTTTTGAGTATGGCTTTATAGAATGCTTCATGTGCTTCACTTATATCTGTTGAAGTTTGGATGCTCGTTTCTCTACATGTAGAAAACCGTTATTTTTAGAAAGCTCTTTTGCTTCACTTATATTTATTAGAGCATGGTATTTTGTAGAAAGAATTAAAATCTCATGCTTCACTTATACCTATTTAGAGAGTTAACAGGAATTGGTCATTCACATGGTTAGTCATAAAATCCTACATAAAACTTTTAGATCACTGAATATGATATGTTTGATTCCTTGCAATAGTTTTGCGATATTGAGGTGGTAATATTGGGGCATGCTAGTAAAAGAATAAAAGTTGAGTATTAATAATGTTGTTAAGGGAAGTAAGTCTTTACGCAAGTAGATCCTCACGCATGTAAAGTGGTGGCCGCTGACATTAGCGGTGAGGTCGGAGCATGATTTATCATTGATTGAGTCTCTGTGTTGTTCGGATCGGGGGCACGCGATGGTTAACTCCTACCAACCTCCTCCCTAGGGGCATGCGAGTAGTACTTTGCTTCGAGGGCTAGTAGGCTTTACAATAAGTATGTGAGTTCTTTATGACTAATGTGAGTCCATGGATTATACGCACTCTTACCCTTACGCAATTTGCTAGCCTCTTCGGTACCGTGCATTGCCCTTTCTCACTTCGAGAGTTGGTGCAAACTTTGCCGGTGCATCCAAACCCCGTGATATGATACGCTCTATCGCACATAAGCCCATATCCTTCCTCAAAATAGCCACCATACCTTCCTATTATGGCATTTCCATAGCCATTCCGAGATATATTGCCATGCAACTTCCATGATCATCATATGCATGACTTGAGCTTTCATTGTCATATTGCTTTGCATGATCGTAAGATAGCTAGCATGATATTTTCATGGCTTGTACGTTTCTTGATATCTTTGCTATGTAGATCATTGCACATCCTGGTACACTGCCAGAGGCATTCATATAGAGTCATTTTGTATTAAGTTTATCGAGTTGTCAGTAAATAAAAGTGTGATGCATCCTAGAGTGTTGCCCCTACCTGTGAGGATAAAAAAAATGAAAAAAAATGAAAAAAAGAGGCCAAAAAGTGCCCAACAAAAAAAGAGAAAAAAAAGAAAAAAAATGAAATGAGATAAAAAGAGAGAGGGGGCACACTACTATCCTTTTACCACACTTGTGCTTCAAAGTAGCACCATGTTCTTCATATAGAGAGTCTCCAGAGTTATCACTTTCATATACTAGTGGGAATCTTTCATTATAGAACTTGGCTTGTATATTCCAATGATGGGCTTCCTCAAATGCCCGAGGTCTTCATGAGCAAGCAAGTTGGATGCACATCCACTTTGTTTCATGTTGAGCTTTCATAAACTTATAGCTCTAGTGCATCCGTTGCATGGCAATCCCTACTCCTCGCATTGATATCGATTGATGGGCATCTCTATAGCCCGTTGATCCACCGAGTTGATGCGAGACTTTCTTCCTTTTTGACTTCCCTTATTGATCTCTACCACCGCATTCTATTCCACCCTTAGTGCTATGTCCATGGCTCACGCTCAAGTATTGAGTGAAGTTAAAAATGCTGAAGCGCGTTAAAAAGTATGACCCAATTGCTTGGTTTGGCACCGGGGTACTCTGGATTTGATATATCTATGCAGGGAAGAACAAGCGTGTCATGCTTACCACAACTAAGTGTATAGAGGCTGTTTCCTTTAGCTCCATTATTATGAAAGGCAATGATGAATTACATGCATGTTTTGTATTACTCTTTCCATACCAAATTGATAGACTATTGCCTTGAATCACTCGTATCCCAATATTCATGCCATGATTAGATTACATGATCAAGATTATGCTAGGTAGCATTCCACATCAAAAATTATCTTTTTATCATTTACCTTCTCGAGGACGAGCAGCAATTAAGCTTGGGGATGTTGATACGTCTCCGTCGTATCTATAATTTTTGATTGTTTCATGTCAATATTTTACTACTTTCACATACTTTTGGCAACAATTTATATGATTTTCTTGGACTAACATATTGATCCAGTGCCTAGTGCCAGTTCCTGTTTGTTGCATGTTTTTTGTTTCACAGAAAATCCATATCAAACAAAGTCCAAACGCGATAAACTTTTACGGAGATTTTTTTTGGAATATATGTGATTTTTAGGAAAAAGAATCAACGCGAGACGATGCTCGAGGGAGCCACAAGCTCTGACGGCGCGGCCTAGGGGTAGGGCGCGTCGTGTGAGCTTGTGACTCCTCCGTAAGTCAGTTGGGACCCTTCTTTTGTCGTAAGAAAGATAATATCCGGAAAAAAATCGTGTTAAAATTTCAGCCAATCAGAGTTACAGATCTCCGAGAATATAAGAAACGGTGAAGGGCCAGAAGCCGAGAGCACGAAACAGAAGAGAACCGAGAGAGAGATCCAATCTCGGAGGGGCTCCTGCCCTCTGGGAGCCATGGCGGCCAAGGACAAGAGGGGGAACCCTCCTCCCATCTAGGGGGGAGGCCAATGAAGAAGAAGAAGGAGGGAGTCTCTCTCCCCCTCTCTACCGGTGGCATCGGAACGCCGCCGGGGCAATCATCGTGTGACGGAGATCTACTCCAACAACTTCATCATCTTCATCAACACCTCCATCAACTTCCCTCATCTATTTTCAGCGGTCCACTCTCCCGCAACCCACTGTACCCCCTACTTGAACATGGTGCTTTATGCTTCATATTATTTTCCAATGATGTGTTGCCATCCTATGATGTTTGAGTAGATTTTTGTTGTCGTATGGGTAATCGGTGAATTGCTATGATTGGTTTAAATTGCTTGTGGTTATGTTGCTGTCCTTTGGTGCCCATCATATGAGAGCGCACGTGGATCACATGATAGGGTTAGTTGTATGTTGATAGGACTATGCATTGGAGGGCAAGAGTGACAGAAGCTTCTTCCTACCATAGAAATTGATTCATACGGGATTGAAGGGGGAACAATATATCTTAATGCTATGGTTGGGTTTTACCTTAATGAAATTTAGTAGTTGCGGATGCTTGCTAATAGTTCCAATCATGAGTGCATAGAATTCCAAGTAAGGGATGACATGCTAGCAGTGGCCTCTCCCACATAAATACTTGCTATCGGTCTAGTAACTTAGCCAATTGCTTAGGGACAATTACGCAAATCCGACCACCACTTTTCCACACTCACTATGCTAACTTAATTGTAATTCTATTAGAACAGCACCTAATTTTTATTTTCACGTTCTTTATTATTTTATAAACTTATCCTAATACACCTACAAAGTACTTCTAGTTTTATTAATTGTTTCTAGGTAAAGCAAACGTTGGTGTGCATAGAGTTGTATTGGTGGTCGATAGAAATTGAAGAGAATATAAATTATACCTTTAGCACCTTATTGGGTTTGACACTCTTATTTATCAAAAAAGCTACAATTGATCCCCAACACTTGTGGGTTATCAAGACCTTTTTCTGGTGCCGTTGCCGAGGAGCAATAGCATGGGGTGAATATTCTCATGTGTGCTTGTTGGCTTTATCTCTAAGTAGTTTTTTTGTGCTCTTGTTTTCTAACTTTAGTTATGGGTTGGAAACGTAAAATACCAAAAAAATTAGTTGCACTTGCTAACCCAATGGTTGAAGAACCACCCAAAATCTACCATACTACTGAAGCGTTTTACTTGGATCATCTTCGATCCCTTTGTGCTCGTGCTGAAAACCCAACTAGCCTAGTTGAGGGAAAATCATTAGAGGAGCATGCTTATTTTGTGCGACACCGCTTGCCTCAAAAAGGGAAACTCTTATGGCATCATATTAATTGTTTGCATTGCTATGCTTGGAATTTATGCAAAATATATGATTTTACTTGTTGTTTTGAAGACCCTAAAAAACACCTTCCCTCCCAATGTGAGTTTAAGGATAATGGAATCTTATCTTCTTATGCCAAAGGTGTTTATTGTTACTATGATATTGAAAAAATTGAAGAATTTGTTTCCTTTAAGGAATTGCTTCTTTGATTGAAAAGTATGAGGCTACTCTTTACAAATCTGAAAATTTTGCCATACTCAAATATTGCTATGAAAACTATGCATCTAATGCTTATGTTAAAGAATATATTGAGGAAGCCTCCGCTATCCAAGAAGAGACTAATATTTTGCAGGAACCTATGGAAGAAGAAATTGCTGAAACTGTGAGCTCATTAGATGAAAAAGATGTCGAGGAGAGCGAAGAACAAAAGGAGGAAGAGCGGATTAGCTACCCGTGCCCACCTTCTAATGAGAGTAACTCTTCAACTCATACATTGTTTAATTTCCCTTCGTGCTTACCGAAGTATGATTGCTATGATCCCTTGGATTCATTTTAAATATCCCTTTTTGGTGAAATTGATGCTTGCTATGCTTGTGGCCATGATGCCAATATGAATTATGCTTATGGAGATGAACTTGCTATAGTTCCTTATGTTAAACATGAAATTGTTGTTGTTGCACCCACACATGATAGTGCTATTATCTTTTTGAATTCTCCCAACTACACTATATCGGAGAAGTTTGCACTTACTAAGGATTATATTGATGGGTTGCGTTCTACTATTACACATGATGATTTTGATGGATATAATATGCATGTGCTTGCTGCTCCTAATTGCAATTATTATGAGAGAGGAACTATATCTCCACCTCTCTATATTTCCGACACGATAAAATTGCAAGAAACTGCTTATACTATGCATTGGCCTTTACTTGATGTGCATGAATTGTTCTTTTATGACATGCCAATGCATAGGAAGATTGTTAGACTCCGTCATTCTATGATATATGTTTCTTTGTGCTCCTTTCTAAATTATAAATCATTGTTATTTATAATTCATTTCTAAATTACTTGAGCACTATATGCCTAGCTTAATGGCTTTAAAGAAAGTGCTGCATGGGAGCCAACCCGGAAGTTTTAGAGAGTCATTTTATTTTGTTGTGTGATTTTAAAAAGTTTAAAAAAAATAGAGGGGAACCTAAAACTTTTAAAAAAGAAAAGTGAAAGGGAGGTAGATGAGCAATGTGGAAGTGGGGGCTAGCCTAGAACTTTGTTCATGCCCATGTGTCGCGGGAAAACGACGATCTATGGGATCGAGAGGATCCCTTTGCGGTTCGGCTGTGGGATCCATGTACTACAAAGAGCAGGGCTAATAGATGTGAAAACATGTGACGCCCCTGACTTAATCATGCACTAATCATACACGCAAGTGCACACGATCAAGCCTAAGGACTCACTTGAAGATATCACAACACAACTCTAAACACAAATAAAAGTCATACAAGCTTTATATTACAAGCCAGGGGCCTCGAGGGCTTGAATACATAAGCTCGAGTCATACAAGCATCTGCGGAAGCATCTGATATCTGAGTACAGACATAAAAGTTAAACAAGTCTGCCTTAAGAAGGCTGAGCAAAACAACGACACTGGATCGAAAGGCACAGGCCTCCTGCCTGGGTGCCTCCTATCTACTCCTGGTCATCGGTCTCCACGTAGTAGTAGGCTCCACCGGTGGGGTATTAGTAGTCGTCGACAGGGGCAGCTGGCTCCGGGGCTCCGTCATCTGGTCGCAGCAATCGGGTATGGGAAAAAGGGAAACAAAGCTACCGTGAGTACTCATCCAAAGTACTCGCAAGACTTACATCAGATCTATTCTATTTATGCATCGGTATCAAAGGGGAGGCTGTATCTGTGGACTATACTGCAGAAATGCCAGAATAGGGGGAAGGCCTAGCCTATCGAAGACTAGCATCTTTAGCGTCTTGCAGCATTAGAAGAGTGTAGATTAGTACATAAATATAGTAGTAGTAACAAGTATAACAGTAGCTATGCCCAGAGATCCTTCCTCGACTCCCTGCGAGAAAGCAATCCCGGAGCTAACATATTAATTAAGTTCACAAGTATCCAGTTCTAGTTGTACTAGATCGGGATACTTTCCGAGCGTCCTATTACCGTGGACACGGCTATTCGAATAGATATACTTCCCTGCAGGGGTGCACCAACTTACCCAACACGCTCGATTAACTTTGGCCGGACACACTTACTCGGTCCATGCCCGGCCTCGGCTGATCGACACGTCGTAGCCCTGCCAAGGCTCAACAGAGAGGCCAGCACGCCGGTCTACATCCTAAGCACTCAGGGGGTCTTGGGCCCATCGCCCTATGCACTCCTGCGCGTTGCGAGGACGGCCGGGACCAGACCTAGCCCCTGTATACACACGCAGGCTTTCGTGGTCCACCCGGGCGCGTGCCGCTCAACTGCTGACATCTGAAGAACTTCGGCTGATACATACGATGCCGAGTGCCCATACTATTCCCGCGTGGTGGTTAGTGCGAAAAGGCCAGAGGCCTAGTCAGATCACATATCCTAACCCATTAGTGTGTTGGGAGCTCACGGTGACAATCAGCGATCCACGATCTGTGGTCCCATCGCCCCGTCTCGAGGACTTACGGCAAGGGCCAGTCCCAATTCCTCTCCTCCCTCTCCTGAGGCAATCTGCCTGCCCGGCCGCGCCTCGTATTCATCACACGGGTACCCTCACGGTCAACCCGATTTCTCATCTCTCGTGGGTACCCATCAGGGCCGACCCAACTTTAACCAGGGACTGAAATAAATGCATGGTATCCATGTGTCCATAACATCAAGGAGGAATCCGAGGAATCACCCTCATTGGATTCCCACTCGATGTATCCGTCAAGGTGAACCCGGAGGAATCACCCTCGATGGATTCACACTTGAGGGGTTGCACGACAGAGGCTTCATCGGAGATGGTGAAAGAGGAATCACCCTCGTTAACCGACAACCGACTAGCTATACTACAGAGGCAACATCAGGAGTGAGATAAGAGGTATCACCCTCGGCACTTGATGGTAGCTCTACAGAGTCGTACAACTTAGGGGGTGTGCGGTGATGTGCTGGTCTCAGCCCGTCGATCACATCAATCGGGGCACTGGTAACAAAGTGAGGCAACTAGGACAAGAATGAGGGGCCACAGATGGTTCACTAACCAACCTAGACTAAACATTTAGGATAACAGGAATGGTATCAACAACAGTTACAAAAACAGTCTATGCATCAGAATAGGTATTTCGGAACAACAATTGTAGCAGTTCTAATGCAAGCATGAGGGAGAAAGAATAGGCGATATAGGCATGTTCAAGAGGGTTTGCTTGCCTGGAAGCTCTACGGGGAAAGAGGGGTCGTCGACGTTGTAGTTGTACTCCGGAGCTGCGTTGGGCTCGGGGTCTACCAGAGAGAAGAGGGGGAAGAAACAAATAAATATAAGCAAACAATGCAACATAGATGTATGGCATGTCAATATGCTGTGCTGGTGGTGACCTATCGCGATGCTACACGTTGCAGACGGAGCGGGAAAATATCTGGGGATATTTTCCCGGCTTTAGGCATCTGTCAGACAGATGAATCGGAGGGGAAGGTTCCATGTTTGCAGTGTTGCGGGCATGTGACAGGTATATGGAGGGCATATTCGGGTCGTCTCGTTTTTCTGATCAACTTTCATGTAGAAAACTTTTTGATCCGAGCTACGGTTTATTTTCTATGATTTTTCAAAGAATTAAACCATTTTCTGAAATTCCTGGAAATTAAATCAAATTTGAAATTAACAGAAAAGGCTTTATTGCGTCAGCAGCACGTCATGATGACATCAGCAGTCAACACCAGCTGGTCGAGGTCAAACCTGACAGCTGGGTCCCACATGTCATACACAGTGGGCTAAAGAGAGGTTAAATTAACTAATCTAGGGTTAATTAGCAGGTGGGGCCCCACTGTCAGTGTCTAATTAGGTTAACAGATTAATTTTAATTAGTAAAACAGTTTAATTAGCGGTGGGGCCCGCATGTCAGTGACTGGGGTTGCCCAGTCAGCACGTTGACTGGTCAACCCAGTCAACTGGGGCCCCTGGGGCCCAATGGCAGTGACCCAGGGGTGGGCCCCAGGTGTGCCACGTCGACGGTGGCCGGTGACTCGTCACCGGCGACGTCGAAATGCGGTGGCACGTGCAGGATAGCGGCGGAAATCTCCCACAGAGGGCCAAAACAAGCGCGGGACTGCGCGTTCGAACGCGCGCTCAACGGCGCGTCCAACGCTGGCGGTGGCTTGGCCGGAAACGACCTGTGGCGATGGCAGCGAGCAGCGCGGTCGACGGCCGTAGTTCGGGCGGTGGCGGAAGTGCGGCAACAGCGTGCAAACGGGTAAACGACGTAGCTAGCGAGGCCCTACGCGATGCGGCGAGGACGATGGGCACGGGCCCGTGACCATTTGGTCACCGGAGACACGCTGGCGACGAGCTCGCGCGGCGTCGTGTTCAGCCACGGTGAATGCGGTGGCTACAGGTGTGGATAGGGGCAAGGGAGTGAGGGGAACGGCGAGGAGCTCACCGTGGGAGCACAAGGAGGCTCGTCGGGGTTCGGGAGCAGCAGAGGCGGCCGGAATCGGAGGAGCTCGCCGGTGACCGAAGGGGAAGAAGACGGCGGCGATCTAGAGTTGTAGGGGCTCCGAGCTCGAGGCGGTGTCATAGGCGACATAGCGGACGACGATGGAGAAGAGGGACAGGGTGGCGAGGAGCGGGGAGCACGGTGGCCGCGGAGATCGATGGCGACGGACGCGTACGGGTGAGCTCGCGCGCGGGCGAGAGAGAGCAAGAGAGGAGGGGGAAATGGATGAGGACGATGAGGGGGAGGCCGCGGTGGAGGCCTTATCCACCCGCGGCGCTATAGCGTCGCCGTGTCGGCCGCTCGCCGGAACGCGCGCACGCGGTCGGTGGCGCGGCGACACGCACAAGAGAGAGAGGAGGGAGATGGTGAGAGGTGGGCTGGACCGCACTATGGACTTAGGCCCAGTCCACAGTAGCTTTTCTCTTTTTCCCTTTTTAATTTTCTATTTTCCTTTTCCAGCAACTGTTTGCATTTATTTTTAGCCATCAAATGACTTTGCAAAAATATGGAGCTGGTCAAAACAAATACTAGGGAATATTGTGCACTGCCAAAAAAAGTTTGGGCAAAGTTTGAATCCATATGAATTTTTCATAAATGGAAAGGCATTTAAAATGTTGTTTTGCACTGTTTTAAATGATCTAGCCCATTTTAGCAAATAGTTGATGTTGTTTTCCTGAACAAATATTTTTTTTGGAATATTTGCTTAAAACATGAACTATTTTCCAGCAATTTTTTGAGCAACTTCAAAATTCACTTGAAATTTGAATTGGAATCAGTGGTGGAATTTGAAATGAGATATTAATCCAATATGATCAAGCATTGCAAATCAAGGTGACTTAGCATAACCATTATGGATCACAGTTCCTCATTACACAGGGGTGTTACAGAACAAGCAACGATTTATCCAGGTTCGGGCCGCTGTGAGCGTAAAACCCTACTCCTGCTTTGTTGGTTTGATTGGATGTGAACTCAAGATTACAAGGAGCGCAGCTTGCCGGCAAGGTGCGCGGGAAGTGCAGCTACAGCGTGTAATTGAGCTAGCAGTCGACCATTCTAACTGTAGCCGTGGGCCTCCTTTTATAGGCCAAGGGGTTACCTTAGTGGCTAATACGGTCATTTACAGGGTATGAATAGTGACTTGCATCATCGCCACGTCTATCTTCTGATGGGGTAGGTGCTGCTTGTAGACTGCGTTGGTATTTCCCCGAAGAGGAGAGGATGATGCAGTATAGTAGAGATAAGTATGTCCCTCAGTTAAGAACCAAGGTTATCAATCCAGTAGGAGAACCACGCAAAATCCCTTTAGCAGCACCTATACACACAAAAGCAAACACTTGCACCCAATGCAAATAAGAGGGTTGTCAATCCTCTTAGCGGTTATTTGCAAGGATTAATTCTGATAGTGATAGATAGAAATATAAATTGCAAAATAAAATAAAAGTAAATAAATTGCAACAAGGTATTTTTGGATTTTAATATATGATAAAGATAGACCCGGGGGCCATAGTTTTTACTAGAGGCTTCTCTCTCGAGCACAGAACATACGGTGGGTAAACAAATTACTGTCGGGCAATTGATAGAAAATCAAATAATTATGACGGATTCATGGCAATGATCATGTATATAGGCATCACGTTCGAGACAAGTAGACCGACTCCTGCCTGCATCTACTACTATTACTCCACCCATCGACCGCTATCCAGGATGCATCTAGGGTATTAAGTATAAAACAGAGTAACGACTTAAGCAAGATGACATGATGTAGACAAAGTAAACTCAAGCAATATGATTAAACCCCATCTTTTTATCCTTAATGGCAACATTAAAAATATGTGCCAGGTCCCTTTCTGTCATTGGGATTGAGCACCGCAAGATTGAACCCATCACAAAGCATCTCTCCCATTGCAAGATAAACCAATCTAGTTGGCCAAACCAAATCGATAAATCGGAAGAAATACAAAGCTATAACAATCATGCATAAAAGAGTTCAGAGAAGACTCAAATATTTCTCTTGAATAATCTGATCATAAATGCACAATTCTTCGGATCCCAACAAAGACACCGCAAAAGAAGATTACATCGGATAGAACTCCAAGAAAATCGAGGAGAACTTGGTATTGAAGATCAAAGAGAGAGAAGAAGCCATCAAGCTACTAGCTATGGACCCGTAGGTCTGTAGTAAACTACTCACACATCATCGGAAGGGCAGCAAGGTTGATGTAGAAGCCTCCGTGATCGATTCCCCCTCTGGCAGAGTATCGGAAAAGGCCTCCAGATGGGATCGCGGAAGAACAGAGTCTTGCGGCGGCGTAAAGGATATTCGGGGTGGCTCTCTGTTGGTTTTTGAATATTTGAGAATTTATAGAAGTGGCATTAGGTCAAAAGGAGCCACGAGGGGCCCACAAGGTATCAGGGCGCCCCCCTAGGGCCGCGCCCTGTTGCCTTGTGGCTTCCTCATGAAGCTTCCAGGGTCTCTTTTGTCCAGAAAAAAATCATCAAAAAGTCTCGTGGCATTTGGACATCATTTGGTACAGATTTCCTGAAAAACCAAAAACAAGCAGAAAACAACAACTGGCACTGGGCACTAGGTTAATAAGTTAGTCCCCAAAAATGATATATAATTGCATATAAAAACATCCATGATTGATACTATAACAGCATGGAACAATCAAAAATTATAGATACATTGGAGATGTATCAGTAGGACAAGCGCATTAAATGCACCGTTAGGTGCTACGTTGGGGAGGCGAGGCTTTGGGTAAAAGATCTGTACCACCGGTCCTGGCACCCTCCTGTTATCTTGACACGTCCCAGGGACGGGTGTCATTAAAGTTAATCCTTGCGTGGCATGCTGACACGTGCCTTGGCCAGCTATGTTGATTACCTGCTCGCTCGACACCTATCATACATGCTTATCTATCCGATGATGATGAGGAGCGGTAACGGGATAGAACGAGCCTGTTGGCGCAGAGCTTGCTGGGCCTTCACTTGCCGGCAAAGAGCTTGCCGACAGCCAGAGTCTTGGTCTTCACCTTGCCGGTACGAAGCTTGCCGGCAAGGGCAATGTTGATCTTCAGTACTAGAATAGTACTTCTCAATGACCTGCCTGGAGGTCTTCTTCACGGTCTTGTTTAATCTAAGTCTTGAGTCACAGTAACCCTCTGGCAAGCCCTTGCCGTCAGGAAGGCTACAACTGCATGTGCACAAGTCAAGGTGCAAGGGCACCCATGCTTTAGTACACCGACAGGAGCCCCTGGGCCTGGGCCACACGCGCATGTGAGGCATCGTTGGGCTGGGCCCAAACAGTGCACATGCACTCGTGGCTGAGGATAGCTGTCATAATCTTCTCTTTTACCACACCCCCCATGATGCGCATTAAATGCGGGCGTGGGAGAGGTGGAATGGAACGGGCGCGGGGAGGTAGTGCGCCTAAAAAGCACATCCACGTAGGACGGTAAAGAGCCAGCCCCCGCGCCTTCCCCATAAAAAGGAATCCGCGAGGGGCGCTGCTCATTTACCCCCCTTCTCCCACTCTCACCATTGCCGCCGTCTTCTTCGACACGCAAGAGCAGAGAGCGCCATTTGCTTCCGCCACCGTAGTGCTAAACCCCCCCCTCAAATCTCACCATGGCACCGAAGAGGAACGTGAAGCTTTCCAGTTCGATGGTGGATGAGATGAACTCCGCCAAAGCTGCACGGCGGCGGGCCAATGCTTTCTTCCCGCCGACGCTTACAGAAGATGATCTGACAAAGAACTACTCGTATGCGTATGCGAGCGGGATGCAGGATCACGAGGCCATAGTGCTGCTCCCAGGATCCCTTCCTCCCACCGACGACCAATTTCATTTCTTTGCCGGGTACTTTTACTGGGGGCTATGGCCGCTTTCTCTGATTTTTTTTGTTGAGGTGATGAACACTTTCGGATTCAGACTGCTGGACTTCACACCCAACGTGGTCACCTGCCTGTCAGTCTTTGCGCACTTGTGTGAGAACTTTGTGGGAGTAGCCCCAAATGTTGCTCTGTTCCGGCACTTCTTCATCCCTCGGGTTAAAGACGACGCCCTTTCCGGCAGTGTGACTTGGATCCCAAGGGGCAACTTATCCTAATACAGCTACAAACTACTTCTAGTTTTATTACTTGTTTCTAGGTAAAGCGAACGTTGGTGTGCGTAGAGTTGTATCGGTGGTCAATAGAACTTGAAGAGAATATAAATTCTACCTTTAGCTCCTCGTTGGGTTCGACACTCTTATTTATCGAAAAAGCTACAATTGATCCCCTACACTTGTGGGTTATCATACTGCTGTACTTAATTGATAGCTATTAGATTATGTATCATCACTCTGCATCTGAGCTTCATTATCCTCTATTTCTTCCAATATTATTAAATCTATATTTACTCTTTACAAAATGTAGAATAAAGGCAACGCTTATGAAGAAGTTTCTTTGGGGAATTTCTTCAATTATCCTTCCATCGGCATGGAGAAGGGCTTTGTCGAGCCCGTGTTAACATGTAATGTAAGTCCATCCTTCTCAAGGCTTCAAACTTTGTTCTAGTATAGATTTGGATAGGCATCATTTCCTCCACTGCTTTTTTACTTTGGAGTTTGCATCAGATTGCATGTTTGCAACAACTGCCAGTTTCAAATTGTAGTTGTAAAAACATGTTCCTTATTCATACCATCCACATTAATCAGAACAGATCCAATGATTTTCTTTATCCCTGCATGTATGTATGTGTTCTAGACCCTAATCCGGTGGTGTGGTGAAGCTGCCCACGCCTGCATCATCTCATTTCCTACTTTGTCTTAACTGATTTTGCCGATGATACGAACAATGCCATATTATGTTAATGTTGTTTTAAATTGTTTCTCTGAATTTGCCAATATAAAATGGGATGGAATTTTTAGCACACTGACCATCGTTGCTTATATATTTGTGAAACCTGTTATCTGTCTCCTTGTTTCTCTTTGAGAGTAATATCTTTGACGCCAGGCAGAACTTTAGGGAAGATAGTGAGCCAAACCCATTGCTGGTACCTATTACTTATATTGCAACAAAGAAGGAAAACCATCTTGAAGAGAGTGACATGACCCCAAGGTCATGTCTTGATGAAGACAGTGAGTTTAAGCCACTCACCAGCAGCTGTGACACAACCTCGGTGAAGTTGCTGCTTGAATCAGTTCGACTTCTTCAGTCTCAACTTCAAGCGAAAAGACTTGGTGCAGCTTAGGTCCGACTTGAAGTCCAATCTCTAACGAAGAACACAGAGGACACCTGTGCATGCTTTATTGGTACACGGCTAGAGCTGGAGGATATAACGTTCACACAACTGAGGTCTCATCAGTTTGTTCAGCTGCTTGCACTGCAACACCGGGGCAGGGCTAATGTTTCTTGAACGGTGTTGAAGTGCTGTCGGTTTTGTATATTATTTTGTCGACGCGGTTTTTTGCACGGGTGGCGACCTTTGATGCCCAGTGTATGTAATCTGCGGTCTGGTTGCCCTTTATTATCACTGGTGGCGAGCTTTGATGCCCAATGGATGTAATATGCCGTAATTTGTTTACTGTATAGTCTAGGTTTATTCTTAGTCAGTATGCTATAATTTAGGCCAAAAGCTTCAACGGAGCTCAACGGCCCAATACGTTATCGGTCTGTCAGTAGTATATAAAAAGAAATAACGCTACCCAGACGGGCTGGCTCATAACTCGCTAGATATGGGCCGAAAAGTGGGCCTATAATCAGACGGGCCGGCCCATAGTTTAGGCCTAACATAAAGTAGTTTTGGGCCTTTAACATGCCAAGTAAAACGTGGGCCTCAGTTGGGCCAAAAAATACCATGGGCTTTTAATAGGCTGAAAAGTAGATTGATCCTGAATTGAGTCGAACAATTCATGGGCCGACAGCAGACCGAAACACATGTAGGCCCATGGTTGGCCCAATTCCATACAAGCCGTTAACAGGCCAAAATTTATCTCGGGCCTTGGTTGGCCCAATAAAATTATGGCTGTAAGCAGGCCCGATGCAAAGTGGGCCATAATTTGTCACGGGCCTTTAACAGGCCGATAGTCAGGTTGGGCTAAAATTTATTCACGAAGACTATGGGCCGTTAAGAGGCCGAAAGTCACTTCGGACCAGAAATAGGCCCAGATGCAACATGGGCCTTTAAATGGCCGAAAGTGAAACCGGACCAAAAACGGCCCATATGCACGAAGGGCCCCTAACAGGCCGAAACGAATATTGGGCCGAACTGTTAAATGGGCCTTTAGCAGGCCAAAATACAAACCGGGCCTACAATGGGCCCAAAAGCACAGTGGCATGTTAACGGTCCGGATTTGGTATGGGCCGTAATTTGGCCCAAAACACGATAGGCTTTTAACGGGTCGGATATGGTATGGGCCGTAATTTGGCCAAAACCATGGTAGGCTGTTAACGGGCCGGCCCACTAGCGTCTGACAAAATCTTGTGGGCCTTTGGCTGGGCCGGCCCTTTTAGGTTAAATGGGCCACTGTTGGGCCGTTCCACGTGTCGACGTATCGTAGGCGCGTCTCCTCCATTGGACGAATGACATCTGTCGCAACGCCGAGCTGACATGTGGATCCGCTAGCGAATGAGAAATTTACACATGGAAAATCGCCATTGGTCCTGGCTGTTAACGGGTTATCGGATCCAAAACCGGACCCGATAGCTTAACGGCGACCCGTTACGGTGGAAGCCACGTGTCGGTCACCCTTGACAAAATCACTTCCATGACGCGACAATTATCATGGAAGTGGACACTTCCGTGATGATAATTTGAGTATTGTCATGGAACACTTCTACGACAGCACAGGTATGACTATCTTGATTCTGTCATAAAATCGTCATGGATGTACATGCATGACAGAAAATGTGACATACTCTGACAAACACGTATCATCACGGAAGTGCTTTTTTTGTAGTGCAAGTAGCAGAAAGAATTTCTGGCGCCGTTACCGGGGAGACATCATCAAATACCTACAGGTCCCTTCACACAAATTATCAATTACTACTTTTTATTTTCTTTTATTTGTCTTTATTAGTTTCATTAAAAAATACAAAAATATAAAAATATTTTGCTTTGGTTGTTTGCTCGTTTGCTTGAAGTTGCTATGATGTGTGAGTTTGAAAAAGTTACTGATGCTCCCGCCACTAGTGAGGAACCTTTTGATCATCAAGCTATGCTACTAAGTCTTATGAAAAATGATAATACTAAAAGAAGCTTTGATGAAGTTACCAATAAAGTAACACCTGATAATCTTGCTGATGATGATCCTAATGATAAAGAAGAAGCCACTATTATGCATACAAAAAGACTCCGTATAGGTAGTGGTAATGTTATTGGGAAAAGTGTTATTCAAGATTTCTTTACTTTTGCTGGCTCATTACATATGATAGGGGGATCAATTCTCGCTAGAACTACTTGTCTTGCGGATGCCGTATCTTTGCTTGTAGTTGAACTGGAAAGACAATTTGTACACACGCATCCTTGTATACAATGGCTATTTCTAGAGTTTTCTAATATTCATGATCCTTCTGTTAAACGTTTAGCCACCATATTCCTAGTCCATGAATTTAGTCACATTATGAGAGAGGCAAGATAAATATTTGCTCATTATAGAATAAATAGTGAGTGTCCTCCTATTGAAGAAATTATTTATGATCAAGAAGAAATAAGAAGATTAAAATCAACAGACTATGCTGCTTAAAATGAGAATCTTAGAAAGAAGGTTCCCCCAACTATCTTGATTGATAAAATCTCAGAACATAATGATCAATTCTCTATAGAAAATCTTGGATTGGATTGTGTGCTTAAGAAAAGGCTAAAGGAATATCTCTATAGAAATTTATATAATGAAGAAATAGTCATCACTTACAAAGGGCCTAAGGAGGAACCTCCTCCTCCTAAACTTGATCTCACGGATCTGGCTCCTATAAAATTTAGCCCCTTCAATTATTTTTTCCTTCCTATTAGAAAGCTTGCTGCTGAAATAAGGTAGTATGAGATGAACATGGATGATCTCTCGTATGATTATTACAATACTTGAAAGAATGCATTATGCCTAGCTAGGGGCATAAAACAATAGCGCTTGTTGGGAGGCAACCCAATATTTATCTTTATTTCAATTTTTATTTTCTTGATTCACATGATTATTGCTACTGTAATGATTGTGTTTTTATCTTTTAGTTAGTGTTTGTGCCAAGTAATGCCTTTGGGATGATTTGAATGATAGTATAATTGATGCTGTTTGAAAACAGAAAGTTTTGCGCCCAGTATTTAATTTTTAGTTTATTACTGGAACATCAGAAAAATCTGAAATTTTTACACGGTATTGGGATACAAATTGGTTACGTTTTCCTAATTTTTCAGAATTGTTGAAGTTATAGAAGTATGGATAAATATTCTATCATTGTGTACTGTTCTGTTTTAGACAGATTCTGTTTTTATTGCATAGTGTGCTTGTTTTAATGAAACTATGGATTATATCGGGGGGTATATGTCATGGAGAAGTTATAATATAGTAGGTATTATGCAAGAACAATTATGAATGAGTTTATAATAGTACCTAAAGTAGATGATTGATTTATTATACTAACGGATCTCACGAAGTTTTTGTTGAGTTTTGTTTGCTGAAGTTTTCAAGTTTTGGGTGAGATCACGATGGATGAAGGAATAAGGAGCAGCAAGACCCTAAGCTTGGGGATGCCCAAGGCACCCCAAGGTAATACTCAAAGAAGACCCAAGCATCTAAGCTTGGGATCCCCCGTATGGCATCCCCTCTTTCGTCTACAATCTATCGGTAACTTACTTGGAGATATATTTTTATTCATCACATGATATTAGTTTTACTTGGAGAGTCTTGTGCTATAGTTTTGTTTTGCTTTTAGTTTGCCACAATCATTGTTTGCTGGACACACCTTTTGAGAGGGACACACATTTATCGTGATTTGTTAGAATACTCTGTATGCTTCACTTATATCTTTTGAGCTAGGCAGTTGCTTTTGTGCTTCACTTATACTTGTTAGAGCACGGCGGTGGTTAAATCTTTTTGAGAGTCTTAAATTGGAAGTGGTAATGTGCATGAGTTATGAGATTAGACCAAAAAGGATAGGTATTCAAGAGTGGTATAATAAAAACTTTTATGTAGATCACTAAATATGAAACGTATGTTTTAATTATATTGATGTCGTAATATGAAAGGGTATTAGTTCATGATTATTGGTTAGTAGAAATACTGAGATTAAAGCTTGTTATGCACTACTCATTTAAGTGTCTGTTATGGCATGATGAGGATGTTTGAGCATTTTTATGTCTGATTGAAATCCTTGTGTGCTGTCATAATCGGGGGTGCGCGATGGTTAACTCCTACCAACCTCCTCCCTAGGGGCATGCGAGTAGTACTTTGCTTCGAGGGCTAATAAAACTTTCAAGATAAGTATATGAGTTCTTTATGACTAATGTGAGTTCATGGACAATTATGCACTCCTACCTTTCCTCATTTTGCTAGCCTCTTCGGTACCGTGCATTGCCCTTTCTCACCTCGAGAGTCAGTGCAAACTTCGCCGGTGCATCCAAACCCCGTGATATGATACGCTCTATCACACATAAGCCTCCTTATATCTTCATCAAAACAGCCACCATACCTACCTATCATGGCATTTCCATAGCCATTCCGAGATATATTGGCATGCAACTTCCACCGTTCCGTCTTATGACATGTGTGTTCATCATCATATTGCTTTGCATGATCATATAGAGCTGACATGATATTTGTGGCAAAGCCACCGTTCAACATTGTTATACATGTTACGCTAGATCATTGCACATCCTGGTACACTACCAGAGGCATTCATTAGAGTCATCATATATCAGTTTATCGAGTTGTAATATCGAGTTGTAAGTAAATAAAAGTGTGATGATCATCATTATTTGAGCATTGTCCCAGTGAGGAAAAGAATGATGGAGACTAATGAGTCCTCCAAAATGAGGGGATGAGGTCCTTGAGATTGTCCTAAAAAAAGAGAAAAGAAAAAATATGAGAGAAAAAGAGAGAAGGGACAATGCTACTATCCTTTTACCACACTTGTGCTTCAAAGTAGCACCATGTTCTTCATATAGAGAGTCTCCTAAGATATTACTTCGTATACTAGTGGGAATTTTTCATTATAGAACTTGGCTTGTATATTCCGATGATGGGCTTCCTCAAATGCCCGAGGTCTTCATGATCAAGCAAGTTGGATGCATACTCGTTTAGTTTCCATTGAGCTTTCATACACTTATAGCTCTTAGTGCATCCGTTGCATAGCAATCCCTACTCCTCGCATTGATATCGATTGATGGGCTTCTCCATTGCCTATTGATTCGCCGAGTTGATGCGAGCCTTTCTTCCTTTTTGACTTCCCGTATATACCTTTACCACCGCATTCTATCCCACCTATAATGCTAATGTCCATGTCTCACACTCATGTATTGAGTGGAGTTTAAAATGCTGAAGCGCGCTAAAAAGTATGATACAATTGCCTGGTTTGACACCGGCGTACTCATGATTTATATTTATGCGGTCAAGGCGGAGTCATGCCATGCTTACATAATTCAATGAGTAGGGATACATTCGTTGAGCATCGTATATTTTGAAAATTTAATGATTATTTTCTTGTATTCATGGATATTACTATGTTGATATCAATTACTTCATCATTTCTCAATATTTACACCATAATTGAGATTACATGATAAACATGCTACGTAGCATTCAATATCAAAAATTCTGTTTTTATCATTTACCTACTCGAGGACGAGCAGGAATTAAGCTTGGGGATGTTGATACGTCTCCAACGTATCTATAATTTTTTATTGTTCCATGCTATTATATTATCAATCTTGGATACTTTATATGCTTTATATGCAATTTTGTATCATTTTTGGGAACTAACCTATTAACTCAGTGCCCAATGCCAGTTGCTGTTTTTTCCCTGTTTTTGGTTTTTTAGGAAATCAGTACCAAACGAAGTCCAAACGGAGAAAAAACTTTAAAATGGTTTTTTGGACCAGAAGGGACCCTAGAAGATTCAGGAGGAGGCCAGAAGCCCTACGGGAGAGCCACGAGCACACTTGGCGCGCCCCTAGGGGGGGCGCCACCTGAGCTCATGGGTCCTACGCGGCTCCGTTTGACCTAATTCCACTTCTATAAATTCCCATAAATCCCAAAACCAACAGAGAGCCCCCGAAATAATTTTTCCACTGCCACAAGCTTCTGTTCTTCCACGATCCCATCTGGAGGCCTTTTCCAGCGATCTATCGGAGGGGGAATCGATCACGGAGGGCTTCTACATCAACCTTGCAGCCATGCCGATGATGTGTCAGTAGTTTACCATAGACCTACGGGTCCATAGCTAGTAGCTAGATGGCTTTTTCTCTCTCTTGGATCTTCAATACAAAGTTCTCCATGATCTCCATGGAATTCTATCCGATGTAATCTTCTTTTGCGGCGTGTTTGTTGGGATCCGATGAATTGTGGGTTTATGATCAGATTACTCATTGAAAGTAATTGAGTCTTTTCTGAACTTTATTATGCATGATTATTATAGCTTTGTATTTCTCTCCGATCTATCCGTTTGGTTTGGCCAACTAGATTGATTTATCTTCAGCGGGAGAGGTGCTTTGTAATGGGTTCAATCTTGCAGTGTCCTCACCCAGTGACAGTAGGGGTAGCGAGGCATGTATTTGTATTGTTGCCATTAAGGGTAAAATAGTGGGGTTTATTCATATTGCTTGAGTTTATTTTGTCTACATCATGTCATCTTTCTGAAAGCGTTACTCTGTTTGTCATGAACTTAATACCAAAGATCCATGCTGGATAGCAATCGATTGGTGGAGTAATAGTAGTAGATGCAGGCAGGAGTCGGTCTACTTGTCATAGATGTGATGCCTATTGTCAGTGTATAAAACACGGGTATTTTATAACCTGACTTATGCCCAGACAGTAGCGGCCTCCTTGCCGGCCAAGGCTTGCCGGCGGCCGCCGAGACCAAGACTCAATGTCCAATTACAGAAGCTCAAGACACAGCGCCAACGAGCACTTAACTAGTACCAGATATGAAGACATCCCTTGCCGGCAAGGGCAAACCGGCAAGGTGAAGACCCGGCAAGCTCCGCACCGGCAAGCTTCTACCAGCCCTCTAGCGCTCCACCTCACAGCACAGGTGTTCGCTAATGGATGAGGTGTCGACCGCGCAGACTGGTTGGTAAGGCCTGCCGGGCACGTGTCAGCATGCTGGGACAGGATTTGCCTCTAATGACACCCGTCCAGGAGGCGTGTCAGAATAATACGAGGTAGATGGGCAAGCGGTGCAGAAACCTTGCCGGGACTACCTCTCCACATGACACCTAACGGCGCATTTAATGCTTTTGTCCTAAACTGGCAGAGTTAGGTATGATAGCACTGTTTGCTATCTAATCGCTATGTAATTACTGTTTTGCCACTGTAGTAACCCCTTTGAGCTATAAAAGGAGGGCAAAGGCAACAGTTAGAGGGATTCGAACCCCTTTCCAAACACAAGCACGTCTCGTGTAGCTGCTCCTCCCCATACCTTGCCGGGGAAGCGCTCCTTGTACTGTGCTTCCACACCACTAATACACCAAAAGTAGGAGTAGGGTTTTACGCTTCTCAGTGGCCTGAACCTGGGTAAATCCCTTGCGCCTTCCATTGATTCTGCTCTTTGTGCATGTCGATCTCCCTTGCCGAACCACAAAGGGGTTGCATGGCTCCATAGATGGTCGTACCCATGACATCTTTGGCGCGCCAGGTAGGGGGGATTGCTTGCGCGAACCTGGATCAACGGATTGTGCGTCATCATCATCGTCATCATCATCATCAGCACCATCATCGTCTTCCTCGTCGTTGATGGCCCCCAAGAAGAAGGGCATCACGATAACGGCCCCGTCGCACTTATCCGCAAGCGGTGCAGCCAATGAGGGCGGCGCGAATACCGCGGTTGGCACGACCAGCGCAGGCGGTGTGGTCGCCATGCCCACCGTGGCCGGTGCGGGAGACGAGCGTGCTAGGAGCGGTCGACTTCCCCGACCCTCTGAGGAGCGAAGCCGAGATAGCGCGGGCGGGGCGGACGGACGACCTCCTCCTCCTCCTCGCTGCGCCGACGAACGCAACCACCGGAGCAGCAATGCCCAGGCTGGCGCAAACCAAGATCCCGCCGCGGTGACGTCCAAGGATGCTGCTTCAGGACAGACACCACACACCTCGCACAACGGGCGCTGCGCAGCTCCGAGCGGCGCCAACGACTCCGGGCGGCGGCGACCTCATGGCAAGACCCCTATTGACCAAACTCTAGATCCTCATGCACCGCCTCCGCCACAGCGACCAGCTGCTGGTCATGTGCTGCAGCAGCAAGAACGCGATGGTGCTCCTACTGGCTCCGCCGGGAGTAGAGCGACATCACGTTCTTCGCTTCTGGCCATGCCAGACACAGCAGCAGAAGCAATGGCGCGAGCCCAGATGCTGCTAAATTTCCCTCCGACGGCAGAGAAGATGGATGAGTGGAGGGCCACTATCCAGAGCTTGATTGGGTTTGCCGAGGCCAGCAAATCACAGCAAGCGGAACCTTCACGGCATCCGCAAATGGCACCAGTAGCTCCAACTGGTGGCCACACTGATGGTGCTGCGCAAACGGTGCAATCACCCCAGCGGCAACAGTCTCAATAGCAGCAACACCAACAGCCACGGCAAGCTCAACAATCCTTTGAGCCCGACGAGATGTCGATGGCCTCTTCGGACCCACGAGCGCGACAAGACCAGCAGCAAGTGCTGCGAGATAGGCGGGTAGAAGACGCCCGCACCACCATCGAACGGCGCCGGGAGGCGCGCCTTCAATCCGACGCGCGCAACGGCCCCATCGTTAATGTGCCTGCGCCAGGGACTGGCGGGTATCTACCTTACGAGGTTGGGTGTCCTGCCTTCACCTGTGAGCTGCGGCAAGTCCGATGGCCGTCTGTCCGGGCCTTCAAGCCAGAAGTACCAGAGAAGTATGACGGCAAGCTGAACCCGGTAGAGTTTCTGGGAATTTACACGATTGCCGTGCAAGCTGCCGGGGGAAGAGACGAAAAGATCCTCGCCAACTACTTCCCGTTGGTACTAAAGCCCAACGTGAGATCTTGGCTGATGAACTTGCCAGAGAACTCCATTTCCTCGTGGTCAGATCTCTGCAATGAGTTTGTTGGTGCCTTTACCGGAGGCCACAAGGCCCCTGGACAGCCCAGCGACCTGCAGGTGATCCCGCAAAGAGATGGTGAAACTTTGCGCAAGTACATCCAGAGATTCAGTCGCATGCACCGCAACATCCCAGATGTACACCCCACAGCCGTGATTGCTGCCTTTCACACGAATGTGCGCAACCGGAGGATGCGGTTGAAAATGAATGTCAAGTGGCCCAAGACTGTCAACGAGCTCTACACGTTGGAGGATAAGTGTGCACGTGCTGAAGAAGGAAGGAGGCTTCCCGGGGAGGACGCTGGTGCCGAGGTAGATTTTGAGGACGATGATGCTACCACCCTGAGGAAGAAAGGCTGAAAGCGTAACAGGAAGCGCAAAGGCAAAACTGTTATGGCTTTCGAAGGCTCCGGCAACTCTGAGCCCGCCAAGAAAGCCAAGACTGAGAACTCCGGCAAGGAGGCAGCTGTATGCGCCGCTTGCCAGGAGGCGGCGGCAAACGAGAAAGCCGGCAAGTCTGATGGACCATACTGCAAGATTCACCGTACCAAAGGCCACGATCTCCAAGAGTGCCGGCAAGTCAAGCACCTTGTTGATAAGCAGAAAGCTGAACACGAAAAAGCGTGACAAAGAGAAGGGTCAAGACGGTACCGGTGGATCTGGTAAAAAGGGCCGTGGTGGTCGTGGAGGCCGCCGCGGCAAGGCCAAGCAGCAAAAGGAGAAGCCTGCTAGAGGCCGAGATAAGAAAGAGGAAGATGATGGAAGTGACGAAGAGGACGATGATGAAACCAGTGAACAAGAAATCCAGAAGGCAACCGACGCCATGTGCATTGACGGAGGAGCGTCCTTACACTCCTCTCACCGCCAACTTAAGCAGTGGGCGCGTGAAGTTAATGCGGCAGAATCGGCGATGGGCTCCCAAAAACCACTCAAATGGTCACACACGCCTATCATTTTTTATGCTGAGGACCATCCTGATTGCATAACTGCAGTCGGGTGTTTGCCGTTGTTGGTTTCACCGACAATTCGCAACCTCCAAGTAACAAAAATGTTAGTTGACGGTGGGGCCGGCCTAAACTTGATTTCTCCAGAAGTAATCAAGAGGCTGCAGATTCCCGACAAAGAGCTTGAGAAGACAGGCACGTTTCAAGGCATAAACCCGGGAAGAAGCCAGCCCAAGGGAAGGATCACATTGCCGGTGACATTTGGCGGGGAGTTGAATTACCTGACAGAAAAGATTGTGTTTGACGTTGTCAAAATCCCCTTGCCGTACAATGGAATTCTTGGCCGCCCAGCCCTGGCAAAGCTCATGGCAGCATCTCACTATGCTTACAACACATTGAAGATGCCAGGGATGATGGGTGTCATTTCCATCAACTCCGACAAGAAAGATGCAGTTATCTGCGTCGACAAGATGTACAGAGATGCGGTCGCAGCAGAGGCCACCAAGGCGCCAGCTCCCGTCAAGAAGAAGGAAAACAAGAAGTCCGGCAAGGCCTCTAGCAAGGATTCCGGGAAGCGCACCTCTTCGGAGTGCTGCGCGCCCATTGAAAACTTGCCGGAGTGCTCTACTGGCAAGAAGCCCAGAGCCACTGCACCGGCGACCAAGAAGGTGCCGGCGAGGGAGGACGGCACTGACGGTACCTTCACCATCAGTGCCACCCTTGACAACAAATAGGAAAGCGCGCTCATTGCCTTCCTGCGGGCGAATGTCGATGTGTTCGCATGGCGACCATCTGACATCCCCGGTGTTCCCAGGGAGGTAATTGAGCACCACCTTGCCGTTTGTCCCCACGCTTGGCCCGTCAAGCAAAAAGTCCGGAAGCAAGCTTTGGAGCGGCAACAGTTCATTGCCGAAGAAATCAAGAAACTCGAAGCGGCAGGTCTGGTCAGAGGAGTGCTACATCCTACATGGTTGGCGAACCCAGTTGTGGTACGCAAAGCAAACGGAAAGTGGAGACTGTGTATTGACTACACCGATATTAACAAGGCATGTTCAAAGGATCCTTTTCCTTTGCCGTGCATCGATCAAATTGTGGACTCCACATCTGGCTGTGACCTGCTCTCCTTCCTTGATGCCTATTCTGGATACCATCAGATATTCATGGCCAAGGAAGATGAGGAGAAAACCGCATTCATTACTCCATGTGGCACATACTGCTTCATGCGTATGCCTTTCGGATTAAAGAGTGCTGGTACAACATTCGCAAGAGCGGTCCAGATTGGTTTTGAGCCCCATCTGCACAGGAATGTGGAAGCATACATGGAAGATATTGTGGTCAAAACCAAGGACAAATCCACCCTCATTCAAGATTTAGAAGAGACATTTCCGAATTTGCGCAAGATCAATCTAAAACTCAATCCTGAGAAGAGTGTGTATGGCGTCCCATCCGGCAAGCTTCTCGGGTTCTTTGTATCTCAATGAGGAATTGAAGCCAATCCCGACAAGATCAAAGCAATTGAGCAGATTCAGGCACCGAAACGTGTCAAAGATGTGCGGCGTCTTGCCGGGTGTGTTGCTGCCTTAAGTAGGTTCATTTCGAGATCCGCTGAGCGCGCCCTGCTGTTTTTCAAGATTCTAAAAAAGGCAGGTCCGCTGAAATGGACTCTGGAGGCGGAGGCCGCGCTGCAGGACTTGAAAAGATACCTCTCTTCCGCGCCAACACTAGTTGCGCCTAGGCCTCAAGAGCCGTTGTTGCTATACGTAGTGGCGACGAACCAACTGGCTAGTGCCGCATTAGTGGCGCAGAGGGAGGTTGATGGCGAGGAAGCGGCCGTGGCAAGCCCGTCTGGTGACAAACCGGAATCTTCTCTGGCAAAGCCTGATGCTGGCAAGCCAGAGACAGCGCAAACAAATGAAGAGAATCAACAAACAGTGCCGAAGAAGAAAATGGTGCAGGGGCCCATCTATTTTGTTAGTTCCCTTCTGCAGGGGGCTAGGTCAAGATATTCTGGGGTGCAAAAATTGCTTTTCGGCCTTCTCATGGCCTCGAGAAAGCTGCGCCATTACTTCCAAGCACACGAGATCACCGTTGTCACTTGCTTTCCGTTGCAACACATCTTGAGAAATCCAGAGGCGACCGGCAGGATAGTAGAGTGGGCGTTGGAGTTGTCAAGTTTTGCACTTAAGTTTGAAAGCACTTCAACCATTCAAAGCAGAGCCTTGGCGGAGTTTATTGCAGAATGGACACCAACACAAGACGAAGAGATTCAAGAAACAGCCCTCCCCGTCAAAGAGACAGCAAAAGAATGGATTATGTACTTTGATGGTGCCTTCTCGCTGCAAGGCGCCGGTGCCGGAGTGATGCTTGTCGCACTCACTGGAGAGCACCTCAAGTATGTGGTCCAAATGCACTTTCCCAGGGAGCAAGCTACAAACAACATTGTTGAGTACGAAGGACTCCTTGCCGGTCTTAGGATCGTGGTGGATCTTGGAATCAAGAAATTGATCGTCCGCGGTGACTCGCAGCTTGTTGTAAAGCAAGTAAACAAAGATTACCAGAGCCCGTTGATGGAAGCATATGTGGAAGAAGTGAGGAAATTGGAAGAACACTTTGATGGGTTACAAACAGAGCACATCCCTCATGCGGAAAACAGCATTGCTGATAGCCTGTCGAAGTGCGCCGCACAAAAGCTTCCCGTGGAACCGGGAACGTTTGTGCTCCATTTGAATCAACCAACAGTCACCCCATCAACGCAGGCCGGTAAGTGAAGGAAGTTGAATACTGGCAAGTATTCTCTGGCAGAGCTCCCAGCAGCCGCCGGCAAAGATGTTGCCGGGAACAACAACATGGTTCCTAGTGAGCAGCCGCTTAGCGCGGAACCCCAGGTTCTTGCCGCAGAGGCAAGCGCTCCCGCGGCCGAAGAGATGCCTTTAGTCCTTGTCGTCGAGCCACAGGCTCCGGCATGGGCACAGCAGATAGTCCGTTTCCTCCAAATAGGAGAACTTCCCGATGAGCAAGAAGAAGCTGAGAAAGTAGCCCGTCAGTCAAGTATGTATCAGTTTGTGGACAGCATTCTATACAGAAAGCGACCGAACGGTGTGAAATTGAAATGCATTTGCTGGGAAGATGGGCTGAAGCTGTTGGCAGAGATGCATGGAGGCATATGTGGCTCTCACATAGGATCAAGGGCACTTGCCAGCAAAGCATTCCGGCAAGGCTTCTATTGACCCACTGCCCTCCAGGATGCAACTGAGCTAGTAACCAAGTGTGAAGCGTGCCAGTTCCATTCAAAGAACATACATCAACCAGCTCAAGCTCTCCAAACAATCCCTCTCTCTTGGCCATTTTCGGTCTAGGGCTCGATATCTTGGGCCCCTTCCCCCGCGCTGCCAGGGGCTTTAAGTTCTTGTACGTCGCCATCGACGAGTTCACAAAGTGGCCTGAAGTGGAGCCAGTGAGAAAGGTGACAGCGCAATCAGCTGTCAAGTTCTTCAAAGGATTAGTTTGCCGTTTCGAGGTTCCTAACAAAATCATCACCGACAATGGCACACAATTCACGAGCCGCACCTTCATGTAGTACATCCAAGACCTTGGCGGCAAAATCTGTTTTGCATCTGTTGCTCACCCGAGAAGCAATGGCCAGGCGGAAAGGATGAATGTTGAAGTGCTGCGTGGCCTCAAGACAAGAACATTTGACAAGCTGCGCAAGTGTGGAAGACACTGGATTGATGAGTTTCCGGCGGTTCTTTGGTCACTCAAAACGACACCAAATCAAGCTACCGGCCAAATGCCCTTCTCCCTAATCTATGGTGCAGAAGCAGTGCTCCCCACGGAACTCATATACGGGTCACCTCGAGTGCTCGCTTACGATGAAGCGAAGCAAGAGCATCTGCGGCAAGACGACGCAACACTCCTTGAGGAAGATCGTCTTCGGGTGGCTGTGCGAGCTGCACGCTACTAGCAAGCCTTGCGCCGCTACCATAGCCGCAAAGTGCATGCCCGAAGCCTTGAGGAAGGTGACCTTGTTCTTCGGCGCGTTCAGTCCGCCAAGGGATCAAACAAGTTGACGCCGAAGTGGGAAGGCCCTTACCAGGTGGTACGAGTCACCAAACCTGGCGTAGTCCGTCTGGAGACCAAAGATGGCACCCAGTGCAAAACTCATGGAATATTGAGCATCTTCGCAAGTTCTACCCGTAAGGCGCGGTTGCCGGGAGACCTCCCGGCAACCCCTTTTGTACAAGCTTTTTTGGCAAGACATGTAACCCTTTGTACAAAGCCAGGCGCAGATCCTATGCGTAATAAAGCTAAGTGTTTTTGCAACTCCTCGTACATATTCATTTATATGTGAATGCATATGATGTTGTGATTTACACTTCAGTTTATATGAAATGGCTAATGAACCGTCAAGGTTCCCAAACCGCTTTTTTCTCTTCTTTCTTTTTCTTAAAAGGACAAGGGAATCCCTCGCGTGCAAGTTTCCCGGGGGGAGTGGAGATGGGGTACCATTTTAATGACGTTCAAGTGATCATTTTATGCAACGAGAGAAACGGCGCAAGGAAAGCGCAAGGGAAAGGTAAGTTGAAAAACTTTGAAAAATTTTCCTTGTTACATTCACGTTTTCCCTTGAACGATTCTGTGCTTTGTATGAGAAACCTGCACGTGAGAGGAACCTTGCCGCGATCGGTCTGTGCTCTAGCTTGCCTCGAGTCCACTCAGCAAGCCTAGTAGCTGCGTTCTGTCCTCGGCAAGTAGCTTTGACGGCAGCGGTGCTTCTAGTAGGCTGCTAAGGACCCATTCCTCGAAGCGCTCGCGGCAAGCGTGCACACCGGCAAGCTTCCAATAAGCGTAGGGAACACAATCATACAAAGGCAAATAAAACAAGGGAGACAGCATACATTTGTCTAAACCTGACAACGATAAATATTCATTAAGAAAGTGCTTGATTACGTTCCATTGGCCCTTTGCCAGGGTTTATCTCGAGTGCAAGGAGGGCAAAAGGGGCGCCTAGGCGGAGTCCGGCTTGTTCCCGGAAGGCCAGATGATGGTGCTGCCGGCGATCAGCCAGACTCTTTGCCGTCGTCTTCGATCTTCACGCCCAAAGAGCCATCATCATCGCCGTCATCATTGTCATCCTCGGCATCGCTGGAGGAAGTGGTGTCGCTGTCGCTCGAGCTCTCCGCACAGCACTCCAGACGAGCGCCTGAAGCCCCGAAGAACTTCACGACAAGCACGTCTGGTCTGTCCAGCCGGAAGTGAAGGAGGTGCCCTTGCCCTAAGCAACGGGCACGGGCAAAGGATTTCCACCCGCGCGTAAGATACATTATACCATTGTTGGAGGTTTCAACGGTTACCCAGACCGGGCCGTTGCAACAACCATCCACGCGCAACCATAAGCCATGCAGGTGGCGGCCTTCCATCTCCCTAGCAAAGGGGCGAGGAAGTCATAGCCAGCTCCGCGGCTGATCGCTCAACTCCAAGACAAACTCTTCCACCGTGTCCTCCGTGTGGCCTTCTTCCGGCGGAGGAGGGGCCGAAGACGGAACAACGAGCACCCCGCCACGGCCGCCCCGGCCACGGGCACCGCGCCGTCCGCGTCCATAGGCCGCGACCCTTCCTTGGGCACTGGAGCCAGCTTCCGCAGCCACGGCCGAAGCTTGAGCGTGGAGTCGGGAAGAAGCCCTCGCCGCGGCGGCGGGGGCACGACCGCAACCTCTCCCCCTCGCCATGTCGTTGTCGAATGCGGGAGAAGAGGAAGATATGGGAAGGAGGCAGCAGTTGCTGGAGATTGAGGCAGGAGGAGATGGGTGAGCTTCGCACCCCGCAAGTCCCCCCCTTTATAGGGGGGGTGCGGGGAGCTGGCTCTTCACCATCTTCGGGCGACCGCCCACGATCGCCAATCCCACGTCCTGCACTTCTGACGGGCGCATTACTCCAGCAACCACCCACGATCGCCAATTCTGCGCCCTGCGCCCCCTGGCCCAGCGCATCACTCCAACGGCCGCCCTTCTCCACCAATCCGCTGCCCAGCATGCATGCAGACGCGCGTGATGGAGGGGCGCAGAAAAAGGAGAAGTAAAGATAGACATGACAGTTACCCTTTCCCACGCGTGGCTGTGCGCCCGTTCGATTGGAACCAACGGCACCCCGCATGTGAACGTACCCTTGGTCTGAGCACGCCTGTAGGCCGCCCACCCGACGACAAGGTTTGCCGGGAGGTGACCAAGAGCACACCCGAGACCAGATTAATGAAGAAGCAAAGAAGATCTCAAAGGATGATAACCATCATGACAAAAAATTACAACGGCAGTTTCCCGCCGCGTGTCTGTGCATTGTTTGGGCCTAGCCCAACGACGCTTCGGACGCGCGTATGGCCCAGGCCCGGGGGCTCCTGTCGGTGTATCAAACACGGGTATTTTATACCCTGACTTATGCATAGACAGTAGCAGCCTCCTTGCCGGCCAAGGCTTGCCGGGGGCCGCCGAGACCAAGACTCAAGGTCCAATTACAGAAGATCAAGACGAAGCGCCAATGAGCACTTAACTAGTACCAGAAATGAAGACATCCCTTACCGGCAAGGCTAAACCGGCAAGGTGAAGACCCGGCAAGCTATGCACCGGCAAGCTTCTACCAGCCCTCCAGCGCTCCACCTCACAGCACAGGTGTTCGCTAATGGATGAGGTGTCGACCACGCAGACTGGTTGGTAAGTCCTGCCGGGCACGTGTGAGCATGCTGGGACAGGATTTGCCTCTAATGACACCCATCCAGGAGGCGTGTCAGAATAATACGAGGTAGATGGGCAAGCGGTGCAGAAACCTTGCCGGGACTACCTCTCCACATGACACCTAACGGCGCATTTAATGCTTTTGTCCTAAACTAGCAGAGTTAGGTATGATAGCACTGTTTGCTATCTAATCGCTATGTAATTACTGTTTTGCCACTGTGGTAACCCCTTTGAGCTATAAAAGGAGGGCCAAGGCAACAGTTAGAGGGATTCAGACCCCTTTTCAAACACAAGCATGTCTCGTGTAGCTGCTCCTCCCCATACCGTGCCAGGGAAAGCGCTCCTTGTACTGTGCTTCCACACCACTAATACACCAAAAGCAAGAGTAGGGTTTTACGCTTCTCAGCGGCACAAACCTGGGTAAATCCCTTGTGCCTTCCATTGATTCTGCTCTTTGTGCATGTCGATCTCCCTTGCCGAACCACAAAGGGGTTGCATGGCTCCGTAGATGGTCGTACCCACGACACCTATATACATGATCATTGCCATGAATACATCATAACTTTGCGCTTTTCTATAAATTACCCAACAGTAATTTGTTTACCCACCGTATGCTATGTTCCGAGAGAGAAGCCTCTAGTGAAAACTATGGCCCCCGGGTCTACTTTTATTATATTAGAAAACCCTAATTTACTTTGCTGTAATTATTTTACTTTTTATTTACTTTTCAATTTATATATCTATCATTATCAGATTTAATCCTTGCAAGTAATGAGTTCAAGGGGATTGACAACCCTCTTGCCTGCATTGGCTGCAAGTATTTGCTCTCTTGTGTGTAGGTACTGCTTGACTAGAATTTGCTTGGTTCTCCTATGTAGCGACCCGACCCAATAAGGATCGAAGTATCTGTGCTTACCGTGCTAGTCTCTGGATCGACTTGCTAGCACACACAGTTCTCGATGAAATAACAGAAATAACACACATCTCTATATTACATTGATAGTCCAGGAGTAATACAATTATCACAAGAATATGGCATAAGGCCATTAAACAAATACTGCGGAAGCAAATAAGTAAATGAGTCCATCAACTCCACGAGCAAAGCTGAGTGCAGAACATCGACCTATCGCACCTTAATCCTCGTCGGATATATCTGCAACATGATAGGTTGCAGCCATGTAGGTCAGTACATGGAATGTACTGGCAAGTCACATCACAAGTACAATGAACCTATTTGTACATGCAATATGGCTGGTGGAAGCTCTAAGTTTAACTTTGCATAAAGCTGGTTTTTCCCTATTGTAAAGAAATTGTTCTACTTCTACAAAATAGCATAAGATTGAGATGGCAACCCCAACTCAATCCCTTCCCAAAGTTTATTTAAAACCCAACTATTTTAATTAAGGGTGATGAGATCTCCCGGCATTTCCACTACTAAAAGCTCAAATAGTCCATAACCGGGGACACGGCTAATCGATTAGGTTTGACACTCTGCAGAGGTTTGCGCACTTTTCCCCACAAGACTCGACCACCTCCTTGATCGGAAGACCGAGACATAGTCTTTCGAAAGCATTCCCTCTTAACCCACGGATAGGCCGATACACCTACGCATTCTACATCTGCTAGCCCATCCCGGAAAGAGGTCACACTAACTACTCAACTAAGCTAGAGCCCATATTGGCTTGTGGCTACACATGTAAGCTTCTAGACATGAAAACACATTTGATCCCTTCGAGCCTGAGCGGACGGACCACTAGTGGTGCACCACCATGGACTTCCCATGCATGCTCCCACTGTACTTCGCCACCATTCAAACCAATTTCCACCCAGGTAGTTCATTTAAAAGTCTTGGTCCTGATAACTAATTTGTCACTCATGTCTCACCATGAACACTTCCCAATCCATGTCTACATTAGTGAGGCAAAAATAAACTTACACGATGGTGACAAAGGTTGTATAGTTCAGGCCTACCTCAAATGAACTACTAGGTAAAAGCATAGCCATCCGGCATAAAATTCCTACCATGCAATCCTACCACAAAGGACTAAGTGCATATATAAAACATAGGTAATCGAAAGAATGGTCAAATGTGAACTTGCGTTGGTACTCCTGGTTCAACTCTAGAGAATGATAGTATTCTGCTTCGCACTCCGGACAATCTATCGTCAAAGTAAATAACTCACATAAGCAATCATTCAAAGAACCAACACAACATGCACAACAAAAGACTTCAAAAAAAATCCAAATGAAAACACAACACACTTAACTAGCACAAAAAATATTCCAAGTGCAAAGCAACATATGACATGGGTTCAAAAAATGTGATGTGAACTATAGTGCATACAAGGCATACGAGTAAAATATACATGGACAGATCCTAGTTGTGTGAAAAGCGCCATGACATTGGTGCAAGTCATAGGATTTTGCTACGGTGACAAAGTGCAAAAAGAATTAATTTAAACGGAGCTACGGTTTAGAAGATATGGCCAAATAGAGTTTGAATTTGAATTTAAAACAATTCAAATTTGACATTGGCAAAAATTTGCAAAGATGGGTTCTCTGGATAGATCTAATCAAGACAAACATTTTGCCACTGGTTTCATCTAATTTGGATCTACGGTTGAAAAGTTAGGGCTAATCGAAGTTTAGGGATAATCTGGAAAAAAACTACTACAGAAATAGTCCCTGGCCACGTGGCATACTGCGTTGGCCAGAAAGTGTCCGCTGCATAGCTTATCCGGCGGACAGCCGATAAATAAATAAAACGGTGGCAGCGGTCAAAGTAAAGAAAAACCAATGATGGTTTAATTAAAACCGCTCGGTTTAAACGAACCACGGTTAACCGCGTACCGGTTCGCTAAATAAAAATAACCACCCTAATCTAATCTAAGCCGTCTATGTTGGGTCGAATGGGCGAGGGTGATCGGGCTTACAGCGGGTGGCGGACGGCGACGAACGACGGCGGCGCGGCGTCGGTGATGAACGAAGCGGCGGCTCCGGTGCTCGTCGGCGTCGGGGAAGTAAATGATGAGGTCGAGCGTGATGCGGGCGTTCGGGTGGTGGTGGTGGCGGTCGTCGGTGACGTCGGGACGGGGCGGAATGAAGGCGGTGGAGCTCGGTGTTCCGGCGATGTCGACATCGATGGTTCGGTCACTCCGGCGGGACCTAGGGGCAAAAACTATGTCAAACAGATGCGCGTGGGCACGAGAAGTGGACTGTGACGAAGAAATGGAGTCGGGGTGGCTCACTGGCGACAGAAAACTCCGGTGGAGTTGGCTCGGCCGGCGAGATCCAATCGACGATGGCGACGGCTATAGGCGGCGTGGGGAAGAGCAAGATAGCGGGATTGAGAGAGGGGGCTTTGGGGTACTTATAGGCGAGGCGAGGAGCTGCAGCTGTGAGGGGATAATGCTTATCCTGAGCGCGTGGCGGCCGGCAGTTGCGGGGGCGCGCGCTACGAGGTTTATCCCACGGGTTGAGCGTGAGGTTGGGGAAGAAGATGCCGGGCCCACTTGTCGGCGAGTGCGGGCGGGTGAGGGAGAGAGAGGCGAGACGGCGGGCGACCGGTGCGAAGGGATTTCGGGCGCGGGGCTGCGGCGTGGGCCAAATCTGGCCGTGGGCCTGCTGGTTTGCGTGCGTGTGTGTGTTTTGTTTCTCTTTTCTTTTACAGAGAACAAATGTGGCCCTAAACCAATTCAAATGAAATACTAAAAATACAACAAAAAATCCTAAATTCATTTCTGAATATCTAGAGCACAATGAACATTAATTTAAGCACAGAAGATTTTGAAAATATTTTCCTAATGCAATTAATGCTCTTTTGGCAAATAAAATAAATACCAAATAAATCTCAAAAACTCCAAATAATATTCTAATAATTTTTTTCCAACTCCTTTATGTTTGAGGAAGTCATTTTATCCCCTCTCCTTTATTTTTCTTGAGTGGAAAATTAATATTTGAATATTCAAAAAAACTCCAAAATGCAATAAAATATGAGATGCATTGATGATTCTATTAACATCCAAATTTAATAAAAATTGGGATGTTACAAACCTACCCCCCTTAAGATGAATCTCGCCCTCGAGATTCGGGTTGGCCAGCAAAAGGTGTGGATGGTCCTGCCTGAGATCTTCCTCTCGTTCCCAAGTAGCTTCCTCCTCGGTGTGGTGACTCCACTGAACCTTGCAGAACTTGATGATCTTGGTACGAGTGATTCTCTCTGCAGTCTCAAGAATCTTAACAGGCTTCTCCTCGTAAGTCAGATCACTCTCCAACTGAATTGCCTCCAGTGGCACTGTATCTCTCAAAGGAATATCTGCCATCTCTGCATGACACTTCTTCAGCTGGGAAACATGAAACACATCATGAACTCCTGACAAAGCCTCTGGTAACTCCAACTGATATGCAACCTCTCCTCTGCGTTCCAGAACTCTATATGGCCCCACAAATCGTGGTGCTAACTTTCCCTTGAATCCAAATCTCTTAATACCTCGAAGTGGAGACACTCGAAGATATGCTCTGTCTCCCACTTCATAGATCACTTCCTTGCGTTTAGCATCGGCATAACTCTTCTGTCTGGATCAGGCTAAACTCTTGCGTTTAGTACCAGGCTAAACTCTAGCCTGGTACCCAAAGTTTCGTGTAACTGATGCCAAAACTTTGAGGTAAACGGTGTTCCTCTATCTGATACGATGGTCCTCAGAACTCCATGTAGACATACAATCCTGGTCATATATATCTTTGCCAGCTTAGCACTTGTATAGGTGGTTTTCACTGGAATGAAGTGAGCAACTTTCGTCAAACGATCAACTATTACCCAGATGGAATCATAACCTGAACAGGTCCTTGGTAATCCCGTGATAAAGTCCATACCAAGTCTGTCCCATTTCCAATCAGGTATCGGCAATGGCTGAAGTAAACCTGCTGGTTTCTGATGCTCTACCTTTACTCTCTGACATACATCACATATCGCCACATACTCAGCAATTTCCCTCTTCATACCGGTCCACCAAAAACTTTCCTTCAAGTCCAAATACATCTTGGTGTTGCCTGGGTGTATCGAGTATGGTGAGTCATGAGCCTCCTGAAGAATCAACTTCCTGATTTCTGGATCATTGGGTACACAAATACGCTGCCCAAACCATATGGTTCCATGCTCATCCTCACGAAATCCTTCCGCTTTCCCTTTGCTCATATTTTCCTTTATTTCAGCAATACCTTTGTCCAACTTCTGGGCTTCTCTGATTCTTCCCAACAAGGTGGACTGAACCTCGAGTGCAGCAACATAACCTCTTGGAACTATTTCCAACTGAAGGTCTCTAAGCTCATCACATAACTCCTGAGGTAAACCTCCTGTTGTAAGGGTGTTAACATAACTCTTATGGCTCAAAGCATCCGCCACTACATTGGCTTTCCCTGGATGATAATGCACAGTCATGTCATAATCCTTTATAAGTTCCAACCATCTCCTTTGCCTGAGGTTTAACTCCTTCTGCGTGAAGATATACTTCAAACTCTTGTGATCCGTGTAAACTTCACAACGATTTCCAATAAGATAGTATCTCCAAGTCTTGAGTGCATGCACCACGGCTGCTAACTCCAAATCATGCGTGGCATAGTTCAACTCATGGGGTCGAAGCTGTCGTGAGGCATAAGCTACAACCTTTCCCTCTTGCATAAGAACAACCCAAGTCCCTGACTTGAAGCATCACAATACACCTAAAAATCCTTGTGTATGTCAGGTAGAACTAGCACCGGGGCTGTAACCAAATGCTTCTTCGACTCCTGAAAGCTGGCTTCACACTCTTCAGTCCAAACGAACTTGGTGTCCTTCTTCAACAACTCTGTCATGGGCTTTGCAATCTTGGAGAAATTCTCAATAAACCACCGGTAATATCCTGCAAGTCCAAGGAAACTGCGAATCTCACCGACTGAGGTGGGTGCCTTCCATTCGGTGACGGCTTCAACCTTGGAAGGGTCCACTGCAATCCCTTCACCTGACACAACATGTCCAAGAAATCCCACTTCCTTTAACCAAAACTCACACTTGCTAAACTTGGCATAAAGTTGATGTTCTCTAAGCTTCTCCAGAACTAAGCGCAGATGTTCGTCATGTTCCTCCTCATTCTTGGAGTAAACCAAAATATCATCAATGAATACCACAACAAACTTATCCAAGAACTCCATGAATACCTTGTTCATCATACTCATAAAATAGGCAGGGGCATTAGTCAAACCAAAGGACATGACTGTATACTCATAAAGCCCATACCTCGTGGTAAAAGCTGTCTTGGGTATATCCTTCTCACGGATCTTCAACTGGTGATAACCGGATCGAAGATCGATCTTGGAGAAAACACTAGCTCCCTCTAGCTGGTAAAACAAGTCATTGATCATTGGCAGAGGATACTTGTTCTTGATGGTCGCCTCGTTCAAAGAGCGGTAATCCACACACATCCTCAAGGTTCCATCCTTCTTCTCCACTAAGAGTACCGGGGCTCCCCAAGGTGATGAACTTGGGCGAATATACCCTTTCTCCAGCAACTCCTTGATCTATTCCTTGACTTCTTCCAAATCATTAGCAGACATCCGATATGGCCTCTTGGAGATAGGTCCTGTGCCTGGCAGCAGCTCAATCAAAAACTCAATCTCCCGATCTGGTGGCATACCTGGTAATTCCTCTGGAAATACATCGGGATAATCCTTCACCACTGGTACTTCCTCCTGGACAACTCCCATAAGAGAGTTCACCTGAGTCCTCCTAGGTTTAAACCTGGACACATACTTGATCTTTTTTCCCGCTGGGGTGGTGAGAAAAATTGACCTACTGGCGCAAACAATGCTCCCCTCATACTTGGACAACCAATCCATGCCTAAGATAACATCCAATCCTTGTGACTCAAGTACGATCATATCTGTGGGGAAGACATGTCCCCCTATGTTCAGAGGTAACTGAAAACAACCCTGACTAACCATAGACTCTGCTCCCAGAGAACTCACTAGGATGGGTGACTTAAGAGCTACGGTAGGCAACTTATGCTTATCCACAAATCCCCTTGATATGAATGAATGCGATGAACTAGTGTCAAAAAGAATGAGTGCTGGAAACGAATTAACCAAGAACTTACCAATCACTGCATTAGGCTGCTCATAGACTTCTTCCACATTGACATGATTCACATGCCCCTTAGTGAAAGGATTAGGATTCTTGCCTCCAGAACTCCCATTGCCATTTCCATTCTGCAGCTCGGGACACTCGTTGGAGTAGTGCCCTGTTTTCATGCACTTGAAGCAGGTGATGTAACTTAGATCCTTCCTCACTGGTGTAGCAGGGCTGGAACGCTGGGGATTGCCATTTCCTCCATTCCCATTGCCATTCTTGTGGCCATTGTGGTTGTGGCCATTGCCTCCATGCTGAAAATGACCACCATGGTTATGATGGTTGTGCCCTCCAAACTTACTGGATCCTGAACCAGCATATCCCGGGTACGGGGTGTATCGGGGCTTCTGCTGAGCTCCAGACTGAAACTTGCCCTGACCATACTTCCTCTTGCGGCTCTCTATCTGCTGATGCTTGCCCTCGAGATTGATGGCCTTGTCAACCAACTCTTGATAGTTCTCAAAAGTCGCTACCATCAACTGAACTCCTAGCTCGTCATTCAGTCCCTCCAGAAACTTCTCCTGCTTGGCTGCATCTGTGGCCACGGCTCCTGGAGCATAACAGGCCAACTTGCTGAACTCATCAACATACTCTCCCACTGAACGGTTCCCTTGGCGTAAGTTGCGGAACTCCCTCTTCTTGAGATTCATAGCTCCAGCTGAAACATGAGCAGTGCGGAACGCCTGCTGGAACTGAGTCCAAATCAAACTCTCCATGGGATACGTTGTGGTGTAGTTCTCCCACCATGAAGCTACCGGTCCATCCAGCTGGTGAGCGGCAAACCTCACCTTCTCTGCATCATTGCACCCTACTGTGGTGAGCTCCCTTCCTATCTTGCGAAGCCAGTCATCTGCGACGATCAGCTCCGTGCTGCTGGAGAACACAGGCGGGTTCAGCCTGAGAAAACGGGTAAGACTGTCAACTGGGGGTGGCGGTGGTGGGTTGTTGTTGTTGTTGTTGTTGTTCTAGTTCTGATTCTGGTTCTGGATAAGCATCTGCATAAGGGCATTCTGGTTCTGAATCAACTGAGTGAGATCCGGTGGAAAGTTGGATACCGGGTCACGTCTCGGAGGCATCTGATGGGTTTAGAGTTGGTGAGAAATTAGAATAGAACAAGGGTCTAATGAGGAAAATTACACTACCCATATGCAAATGATAGCAATAAAACTTCAAATCACACCAATTCAATTTCAATCAAGAGGTTCACACCAATCCTCAACCTAAGATAAGCCATGTCACAAGATTTGACATGATCTCACAAATGGATAAAACTAATCGAATAATTAAATCGAATAACGACATCGAATCCCTAAACTCTCATGGTGGACTAAAATCTAACTCTCATCGAATGATGACCAGTCAACCATGTTGACGTCGGGTGTTCTTGCATCACTCTCTATGTCGTCATCTCCGAGCTTGTCATCCTGGTCCTTGTCCTGGCTGACACAAGCTCCATAAGAGTGATCCTCCTGGATGTCTTCTCCCTCATCCAGCTTCTCCTCGGCCTCCTCAAGCTGAAGCTTCAGGTCGTCGATCTTCTCTTGCAGCGCGTCGATCTCTCCCTCATGCTCGATGCGAGCATCCTGGAGCTCCTCCTCAAGCTCAGCCTTGCGGGTCATGAGGTTCTTGGTGACGATCAGGTTGTGGTCCAGCTCTGCCTTCATCCTGCGAATGTGCTCCTCCATGTCCTGGATATGGGATACTATTGTCTCGTCCTCCAGGGTACGCACTACTTCTCCATTCACGTCGCGGCGCGCGTACATGACAAAGGAGGTCTTCTTGAGTTCCTTGGCATACTCCTCCCGAATGCGGCCAAGAGCAATATGAGCAGCAATGCCCTTGCCTAGGCCCCATGATCCGACATCCAGATAGAAGTCAATGGGCTCGGTGTGGACTCCGATGGTGCGTCCGGGGATATGGACATCAATTCTCCAGCATGTCTCCTCGGGCAAGGTGGCCGTGAAGGTCCCGGTGAGTGTGGGCAGCGCGATCTTCAGGTGCTTCACGATCTTCATCAGCTACCTCCCAAAGGGCATGGTCTCATCGGGCTGCTCAAACTCGACAATGGCGGCCGACATCTACATTTTGAAGAGAGGAGAAATTAGTAATGAAGTAGAGAAAAGTACGAGACCAACGGATATATAGAGAAATTTTAAAATAGAATTTTCATCCTATGGCTTTTCCATTTTCTAGGGGTCGCATCCTACAGTCAACGTGTGCTCTGATACCATCTTGTAGCGACCAGACCCAATAAGGATCAAAGTCTCTGTGCTTACCGTGCTAGTCCCTGGATCGACTTGCTAGCACACACAGTACTCGATGAAATAACAGAAATAACACACATCTCTTTATTACATTGATAGTCCAAGAGTAATACAATTATTACAAGAATATGGCATAAGGCCATTAAACAAATACTGCGGAAGAAAATAAGTAAATGAGTCCATCAACTCCACGAGCAAAGCTGAGTGCAGAACATCGACCTATCGCACCTTAATCCTCGTCGGATATATCTGCAACATGATAGGTTGCAGCCATGTAGGTCAGTACATAGAATGTACTGGCAAGTCACATCACAAGTATAATGAACCTATTTGTACATGCAATATGGCTGGTTGAAGCTCTAAGTTTAACTTTGCATAAAGCTGGTTTTTCCCTATTGTAAAGAAATTGTTCTACTTCTACAAAATAGCATAAGATTGAGATGGCAACCCCAACTCAATCCCTTCCCAAAGTTTATTTAAAACCCAACTATTTTAATTAAGGGTGATGAGATCTCCCGGCATTTCCACTACTAAAAGCTCAAATTGTCCATAACTGGGGACACGGCTAATCGATTAGGTTTGACACTCTGCAGAGGTTTGCGCACTTTTCCCCACAAGACTCGACCACCTCCTTGATCGGAAGATCGAGACATAGTCTTTCGAAAGCATTCCCTCTTAACCCACGGATAGGACGGTACACCTACACATTCTACATCTGCTAGCCCATCCCGGAAAGAGGTCACACTAACTACTCAACTAAGCCAGAGCCCATATTAGCTTGTGGCTGCACACGTAAGCTTCTAGACATGAAAACATGTTTGATCCCTTTGAGCCTGAGCGGACGGACCACCAGTGGTGCACCACCATGGATTTCCCATGCATGCTCCCACTGTACTTTGCCACCATTCAAACCAATTTCCGCCCAGGTAGTTCATTTAAAAGTCTTGGTCTTGATTACTACTTTGTCACTCATGTCTCACCATGAACACTTCCCAATCCACGTCTACATTAGCGAGGCAAAAATAAACTTACACGATGATGACAAAGGTTGTATAGTTCAGGCCTACCTCAAATGAACTACTAGGTAAAAGCATAGCCATCCGGCATAAAATTCCTACCATGCAATCCTACCACAAAGGACTAAGTGCATATACAAAACATAGGTAATCGAAAGAATGGTCAAATGTGAACTTGCCTTGGTACTGCTGGTTCAACTCTAGAGAATGATAGTATTCTGTTTCGCACTCTGGACAATCTATCATCAACGTAAATAACTCACATAAGCAATCATTCAAAGAACCAACACAACATGCACAACAAAACACTTCAAAAAAAATCCAAATGAAAACACAACACACTTAACTAGCACAAAAAAAATTCCAAGTACAAAGCAACATATGACATGGGTTCAAAAATGTGATGTGAACTATAGTGCATACAAGGCATACGAGCAAAATATACATGGACAGATCCTAGTTGTGTGAAAAGTGCCATGACATTGGTGCAAGTCATAGGATTTTGCTACGGTGACAAAGTGCAAAAATAATTAATTTAAACGGAGCTACGGTTTAGAAGATATGGCCAAATAGAGTTTGAATTTGAATTTAAAACAATTCAAATTTGACATTGGCAAAAGTTTGCAAAGATGGGTTCTCTTGATAGATCTAATCAAGACGAACATTTTCCGCTGGTTTCATCTAATTTGGATCTACGGTTGAAAAGTTAGGGCTAATCGAAGTTTAGGGCTAATCTGAAAAAAAAATACTACAGAAATAGTCCCTGGCCACGTGGCGTACTGCGATTGGCCAGAAAGTGTCCGCTGCATAGCTTATCGGACGGACGGCCAATAAATAAATAAAATGGTGGCGGCGGTCAAAATAAAAGAAAAACCGATCATGGTTTAATTAAAACCGCTCGGTTTAAACGAACCGTGGTTAACCGCGTACCGGTTCGCTAAATAAAAAAAATCACCCTAATATAATCTAAGCCGTCTATGTTGGGTCGAACGGGCGAGGGTGATCGGGCTTACAGCAGGCGGCGGACGGCGATGAACGAAGGCGGCGCGGCGTCGGTAACGAACGGAGCGGCGGCTCCGGTGCTCCTCGGCGTCGGGGAAGTAGACGACGAGGTCGAGCACGACGCGGGCGTCCGGGTGGTGGTGGTGGCGGTCGTCGGCGACGTCGGGACGGGGCGGAATGAAGGCGGCGGAGCTCGGTGCTCCGGCGAGATCGGCGTCGATGGTTCGGTCGCTCCGGCGGGACCTAGGGGCAAAAACTATGTCAAACAGATGCACGTGGGCACGAGAAGTGGACTGTGATGAAGAAATGGAGTCGGGGTGGCTCACTGGCGACGGAAAACTCCGGTGGAGTCGGCTCAGCCGGTGAGATCCAATCGACGATGGCGACAGCTATAGGCGGCGTGGGGAAGAGCGAGACGGCGGGATCGAGAGAGGGGGCTCCGGGGTACTTATAGGCGATGCGAGGAGCCGCGGCTGCGAGGGGATAATGCTTATCCCGAGCGCATGGCGGCCGGCGGTTGCGGGGGCGCGCGCTGCGAGGTTTATCGCATGGGTTGAGCGGGAGGTTGGGGAAGAAGAGGCCGGGCCCACTTGTCGGCGAGTGCAGGCGGGCGAGGGAGAGAGAGGCGAGACGGCGGGCGACCGGTGCGAAGGGATTTCGGGCGCGGGGCTGCGGCGTGGGCCAAATCTGGCCGTGGGCCTGCTGGTGTGCGTGCATGTGTGTGTTTTGTTTCTCTTTTTTTACAGAGAACAAATGTGGCCCTAAACCAATTCAAATGAATTACTAAAAATACAAGAAAAATTCCTAAATTCATTTTTGAATATCTAGAGCACAGTGAACATTAATTTAAGCACAGAAGATTTTGAAAATATTTTCCTAATGCAATTAATGCTCTTTTGGCAAATAAAGTAAATACCAAACAAATCTCAAAAACTCCAAATAATATTCTAATAATTTTTTTTCAACTCCTTTATGTTTGAGGAAGTCATTTTATCCCATCTCCTTTATTTTTCTTGAGTGGAAAAATAATATTTGAATATTCAGAAAAACTCCAAAATGCAATAAAATATGAGATGCATTGATGATTCTATTAACATCCAAATTTAATAAAAATTGGGATGTTACATCCTATTGGTTTGATAACCTTGGTTCTCACTGAGGGAAATACTATCCGCTACTATATTGCTTCACCCTTCCTCTTCGGGGAAAATCCCAACGCAGCTCACAAGTAGCAGTCACCAGGGGTGAAATCAACTTGCTTGGTGTCTTTGGCTGACTGAAACTTGAGGAGAGGGTCAGACTCAGTAGTTGGCTTCTTGAGTGAGGTCATACCTCAGGATCAACTTGTCCTTATAAAAATTTAACTCTTCTGCTGCACATGTTGTCTTAGCGTAGGCGACATCTCTTTCCTCACATTCCAGTGCAATGTCATGGTCACCATCAACAGTGCTGGTCCCATTAGGTCCCGGCATTTTCAGCTTAAGGTAGACATAACAGGGTCACCCCATGAACTTAGCATAAGCCAGCCACCCAAAGAGGGCGTGATATGGGCTCTTGAACTTAACAACCTCAAACATGAGAAACTCATACCTGAAGTTTTTCTCGGTGCCAAAGGCAACCTCAAACTGGATCCTGCCGATAGGATAAGCGGACTTGCCGGGAACGATGTCGTGAAAAACTGCTGATGACGGCTTTAGCTGCTTCTCTGAACAGTTCATCTGCTTGAAGGTATCGTAATAATACAGGATATTGATACTGCTGCCTCCATCCATGAGTACATTGGTCAATTTGTAGCCATCAACCTGAGGAGCAACCACCAAAGCCAAACTTCTGGGATTATCAACCCGAGGAGGATCATCTGCTCAACTCCAGGTGACAGGCTGTTCTGACCAATTTAACCCCACTAGAACAGCCGGTGCAATTGCATTGACAGCTCGCTTCTGCAACTTTCTGTCTCTCTTGCACGTATTGGAGGTGAAGACGTGATACTGCCCACTTTTCAACTGCTTCGGATTACTGTGGAAACTAGACATGCCATACTGGTTCTGATTACCTTGGCTGGCTCGCTGATTGTTGCCACCATTATTGCCAGCCCCCTGGAAGCTGGCTCTATGATAGACGGCTTCTGAATTGCAAGCTCCAGGGTTCCCAAGGTGTCCACCATTACCACCATTGTTGTTGTTGTTACCACCAAAGCTGCTGTTTTTGAACTCTTGCATGATGTAACAATCCTCCCAAGAGTGATTCGCTGGTTTATTCTCCTTGCTATGATTTGGACACGGACCTTTAAGGGCTTCCTGGTAATTTCGGGGACGAAAACCTTGGGACTGCTTCTTGAAGTTGCCGTTTTGACGCTGAGTTTTAAAACATGTGTTGGTATTGGCGACCAAGTCTGACCCTCCATCAGTGCTCTTGCGCTTGTTGCTATGATTGTTATTCCCATTGTTGTTATTCTGATGACCCTTGCCACCATTCTTCTTGCCTTTTCCAGACTTTTCATCATCGGAGTCTGGATCTTTAGTCTTACCAGACTTAGCGTATTTCATCATGATGTCCATGAGCTCACTCATATCCTTGACATGACGCTTGATGCGCCCAAGCTTATGCACCAAAGGTTCAAACCGGCAGTTCTTTTCCAGGACAAGGACTACTGTCGGGGCTGTGATACTATCGGAAGAGTGCATAATCTTTGCAACCTTCCGTGCCCAGTGATGGGCCGACTCACCCTCCTTTTGGACACAGTGCTCTAAGTCGGTAATCGTAGTTGGACACTTGCATGTCCCTTGGAAGTTTCTAATAAAACACTCCTTGAGTTCCTGCCATGTATTGATTGAGTTCGGGGGCAGATTCTTGAGCCATGTCCGTGCCGGTCCGTCCAACATCACGGTCAAGTACCTATCATAGACCCCATCACTGACCTCAAGCATATCCATTGCTAACTCATAGCTCTCCATCCAACCGGTAGGCTCCATGTCTGCTGTGTAGTTGGGAACCTTTTGAGGGCCTTTGAAATCTTGTGGCATTCGCTCGTTTCTCAGAGCTAGCCCCAAACACCGGGTCCCTATAGTCCTTCCGACAAATCCAGTCCCTGCCAATGCTGGCTGGGTTGTGGCGGGAGGGCTTCGTGCTATCGGCTGAACATACTCAGCAACCATATTGCCTGCGTCTGCCATGCGTAGAGTGCGGGCGTTATCGACGATAGGCTGCGCATCTGAGACCGCTGGCCCGGGCTTCTGGGGTGGCTATTGCAGAGCTACCTGATGATCTTGCTGCTCCCTCCGACGTCATGTGCTGCTTGATACTGCAGGTGACTCTTCATGCCGGCTCCTGCTCCGACTTTGGTGGGGGCGTGGAGTGCAGCCGGTTTGGACTATAAGAGTAATTCGCCTGCTGCGTGACCGCTGTTTTTAACATCTCGATCGCGTTCTTGGCTTCCACCTCCATTGGGTTGTTCCCATTGATCGAGATTTCAGCAAGGTTGCGTGTCGCTGCCCACACGTTATGCACCGGGTTTGAATAGTGGCCAGCTGGCGTATGAAAACATTCCAATTGCTGCTGATCCCGCGGTTGCCGCTAAGCTAGCTGTTGCTGCTGGGCTGGCGGTTGCTGCTGATTTGGGAGAACAGTCTGAGCTAATGGGGGTATGGCACCTCCTATCCCAATTGCCCTCGTGCCAGCTTCTGGCACGGTCTGAAGAGGAGAGCCTCTTGGTGTCTGGAAAAGCGCCTGTGGATCCATCCCAACCGGAAGCCGACTCTGGAATCTTCGCTGGTGTACTGTGGACAACTCATTTTGGCGAAAACTGAGGTGGATTCCCTCATCCTCCAGTCGTCGAGCCTCCTGAAGGACATCACTCCGAGCTTTAGTGAGACATGTGTTTTCTGTGTTGATTTCCTCTTGCACCTTGACTAGCTGTTCGCGAGACTTCTCGATCTCCGCCTTCCGTGTGGCCTCGTTCTCTGGGGTCACCAGATTTGCCAGGAGAGCGCTGAGAGTTGTCACCATCTCGGCCAATGATTGTGCTCCTGAAATTCCAGTGCCAACTCCCGCAGCCGCAGCCACAGCGTCTGCTACTGCATTGGACAACTGGCCCGGTGTAACCAAAACCGGATTCTGGTTTGAAGATGGATTTGGCGGAGCTATGACTAGGTTCCCTTCCACATCATAGCGAGGCAAACTTTCCCCTGCCATGCAAACAGCTGCATACCGAGGCGGCTCGTAGGAATCTGAATGTTCCTCTCCTCCCGAATGCTCTCCCAACCTTTCATCGAAAAGTGGGATAATAGACCTGGTTTCATCACGGTTGTTCTCCTTGACCGATGACTCGTCGTCTGAACAGACAAACATATCTCTTCCTGAAACAGAGTCGGCAGCTGGCACCGGCTCCTGCACGGTCCCACCGATGAAACCAACGAAAGCATGGGTCTGAACAGGGAAGACCCGGCGTGCTGACTCAACAAAGCCAGTGGCGACTTCCGGCTCCTGCATGGACTCACTGATGACGCCGATGAAGACATGGATCTTGCCGAAGGTGACCCGGTATCCTGTCTCAATGGAGTCGGCCTCGGGGCTCCAGCCGGCGTCGTCGATGTAGAGCTTTCCACGCTGGCTCTTCGTCATCCGGCCGATCGGGAGCTTTTCGATCCCTGGAAGAGCTCCCTCCAAGAACACAACACCACCATGCACTGGCCCCACGGTCGGCGCCAACTGTCATGGTTTTGTCATGGCAGATGTCCTCATAGGAGAACTTAGTTGTGAGGCCATTGCTGCTAGGTGAAGGCTTCAACGGGGTTGATCTGAATCGAGAGACGCGAGTTTACCCAGGTTCGGCCCCTCGCGGTGGAGGTAAAAGCTTTCTCCTACTTGATTGATATTGATGATGATGATCTCGATTACAAGGGTGCTATTTCGCTACCTAGCTTTTGAAAAATTGTAACATGTCCCTCCAGCGACCCAGGAAGCCCCCTTTATATAATAGGCCTGGTTCCCTGGTTTACAACAATGTCTGGGTTATACCCATGGCCGGAGTCCTACTCTAAGCTTGGTAGGCCTTCCGTATCTTCCAAGTTAAGCGAAGCCACACCAAGCCCGATCTCCTCCTAAGCCGGCCTTAGCCACTCTGGACTGGGTCTCCTTCTGGGCCCGTCTTCCGGCTTTAGTAAGCTCAAGGGTAAGTTAGCCTTGGTCCTTTAGGATCATTGGCGGGTCTTGGCCCTAGGCCTAATGCCGGGTTATCCTCTGCGGGTAATATCCCCGACAGCCACGCCAGTGGTGATGGAGATGGGGGCGGCGCCAGTGATGGCGCCGGCATGAGGGCACCAGCCCAAAGGCCAGAGCTAAACCCGGGCATACGCTAGGCCGGGCCGGGCTTCGGGCTGGGCTTGTAAAAGCCCGACGTTCTTTTCTCAAGCCCGAGCCCGGCCCGAAGCCTGAAATACAGCCTTTTCTCAAGCCCGAGCCCGGCCCGAAGCCCGACCCGAAGCCCGAAAGCCTGGCCCGAATGCTGTTTTTTATTGTTTGCACGTGTAAGCCCGGCCCGAAGCCCGAAACCAGGCCCAAAATTCTTAAACAGGGAAGCCTGAGCCCGGCCCAAACTGCCTTTCGGGCTGGAAAACGAAGCCCGAGCCCGGCCCGAACGCCAAGCCCGAAGCCCGGTTTTTTCGGGCCGGGCTCGGGTCGGGTCGTCGGGCCGGGCTGTCCATTTCCGGGTTTAGCCAGAGCTCATGTTGGTGGAGCCTCCTCCTTCTTCCCTTGATGTTATCCCTCCTTCTCTGGTGGTGGAGCAGCAATGGATGGGTTGTGGATGAATGATGGTGTAGATGAATGTTGTGGCAGCAGCTAGGGTTGGAGGTGCATATATAATGTTGATACGTCTCCAACGTATCTATAATTTTTGATTGTTCCATGCTATTATAGTATCAATCATGGATGTTTTATATGCAATTATATATCACTTTTTGGGACTAACCTATTAAATTAGTGCCCAGTGCCAATTACTGTTTTCTGCTTGTTTTTGGTTTTTTAGGAAATCAGTACCAAACGAAGTCCAAATGCCATGAAACTTTTTGACAATTTTTTCTAGACAAAAGAGACCCTGGAAGCTTCAGGAGAATGCCAGAAGCCTCACGAGGAGGCCACAAGGCAACAGGGCGCGGCCCCAGGGGGGCGCGCCCTGATGCCTTGTGGGCCCCTCGTGCCACCTTTTGACCTAATTCCACTTCTATAAATTCTCAAATATTTGGAAACCATCAGAGAGCCAGACAAGAAAACCCTACCGCCGCCGCAAGCCTCTGTTCTTCCGTGATCCCATCTGGAGGCCTTTTCCGGTACTCTGCCAGAGGGGGAATCGATCACGGAGGGCTTCTTCATCAACCTTGCTGCCCTTCCGATGATGTTTGAGTAGTTTACCATAGACCTACGGGTCCATAGCTAGTAGCTAGATGGCTTATTCTCTCTCTTTGATCGTCAATACCATGTTCTACTCGATGTTCTTGGAGTTCTATCCGATGTAATCTTCTTTTGCGGTGTGTTTCTTGGGATCCGATGAATTGTGAGTTTACGATCAGATTATTCATGTGAAATATTTGAGTCTTCTCTGAACTCTTTTATGCATGATTGTTATAGCTCTGTATTTCTCTCCGATCTATCCGTTTGGTTTGGCCAACTAGATTGATTTATCTTGCAATGGGAGAGGTGCATTGTGATGGGTTCAATCTTGCGGTGCTCAATCCCAGTGACAGAAAGGGACATGACATGTATTTGTATTATTGCCATTAAGGATAAAAGGATGGGGTTTAATCATATTGCTTGAGTTTACTTTGTCTAGATCATGTCATCTTGCTTAAGGCGTTACTCTGTTTTATACTTAATACCCTAGATGCATGCTGGACAACGGTCGATGGGTGGAGTAATAGTAGTAGATGCAGGCAGGAGTCGGTCTACTTGTCTGGGACGTGATGCCTATATACATGATCATTGCCATGAATCTGTCATAATTATTTTCTTTTCTATCAATTGCCCAACAGTAATTTGTTTACCCACCGTATGTTCTGTGCTCGAGAGAGAAGCCTCTAGTGAAAACTATGGCCCCCGGGTCTATCTTTATCATATATTAAAATCCAAAAATACATTGCTGCAATTTATTTACTTTTATTTTATTTTGGAATTTAGTTTTTATCTATCACTATCAGAATTAATCCTTGCAAATAACCGCTAAGGGGATTGACAATCCTCTTATTTGCGTTGGGTGCAAGTGTTTGCTTTTGTGTGTGTAGGTGCTGCTAACGAGGTTTTGTGTGGTTCTCCTACTGGATTGATAACCTTGGTTCTTAACTAAGGGAAATACTTATCTCTACTATACTGCATCATCCTCTCCTCTTCGAGGAAATACCAACGCAGTCTACAAGTAGCAAATGTCTCTCGTCAAGCGGCCTCCATAGATGTGGTGTCTCCCTCTTCATCCAAGGGCTCAAGATGAGCCTTATCCTCTCCCAATCCCTTCATTATGAGCCAAGGATCCCGTGGGAATAATTGGGGACGAAATCAGTGAAGAATCCCGTCTGGAAGGGAAACTTTCGAAGCTGTGTGCAGGTCATATGACGAGCCAAGCAACCGGGAGCGGTCGTATGAAAGGTCGTGTTTCGTGTTGTCCTTCTCCGGTAAAACGGTCGCCATTTCTTCATACGGACTCCAATTTTGATGTTCTTGGGCTCGTTAGATTTGCGAGAACAATGCTGATCCATTTCTGGTATTAGATCTTGATTTGGAGCATTTTGAAAAAAATCACTTTTTCCGACCTCCGAAATGGCCAAGTCTGGCTCCTGGGTGTCTCCGTATTGAACCCATCATTGATCCTTTCATCGTGCTTGGTCCTAGGTTGCCCAAAACACCAGTAGACACAAGAAAAGAAGGAAAACTAATAAAAACTAAATAAAATACTAAGTGTGCAATGCTCACAAGGGAAAGAGTAAATACCGGTAAACATGCATAATGGACAACTATTTGGTTCAATGGGACATAATATATGAAGAGAACATGTAACAAATGAGCTCTAAAAATGCATAAAATATAGAGCCATCAGGGAGCAAGGGACATCTTTTAAGAAGGCCCTTTTTTAGCACCATTTATTCTTCCCCTGGGTCCGAAGTCTCCCTTTAGCTTAGCCGTGAAGGCTTCCCATGTGGGAACATGCAGTGCGCTGACTGGGTCAAACCCTGACAGCTTTTTCGACGGAGAACCAAACCGTCACCCCTTATCATAGGGCCAATTCGTCTTGTCAACATTTATTACTGGGCATGTCGTGGCCCGAGGCCATTTCTATTGGCACGTCCCGTCAATAAAGAGATCGTGCTCCGGATTTTTAGCGATATCATCATCGAAAATGCCTTAATCCTTGCGCGCATATATTGCACGATGTATCGGGAACTGGCGATTCTACCGCAAGGCGGGGTGATCCTTGGTCTTTTACTGAACTATATAAGAAGGAGACTATAAATCAATTTTACCTACGCTCTCATTCCTTGCCTTTTCGCCAAAAAACCTCCCGCAAGCTCTAGCACTCTTGAGATCCGTTCTTCGATCTAGCTTCTTCTTCCCACTTCCTTCCCCACCACAAGAGATGGCCGGAAAGGGAAAGGGTGCTGCGCTATGGACGTCCGAGATTGCCAGCAAGAGGGGGCAGTGGTTGCCTTCCAAGGTCACTGTCGGTACCATGACCAAGCTCCAGGCCGATGGGTACCTCCTAGCCACGGCTAAATGCCGGCCCCCTAGGTGCGAATGAGGTTCGTTCGGCCTCTGCCATCCCTACTCCTCGTCTACGGGAGTAGGTGGTCTTCGTCTCCCACCTCATCTAAGGTCTAGGCTTTCCTCTCCGCCCCTTTCTCAGGGGTCTTCTATTCTTTTACGGGCTGGATTTCCATCATCTAGCCCCAAATTCCATTCTCCATATCGCCACCTTCATAACCTTCTGCGAAGCCTTCCTTCAAATCGAACCCCACTTTGGGTTGTGGCTAAAGGTGTTTACCATCAAGCCGCATAGTAGCGGCTCAAAGCTTGCAGATTGCGGCAGAGCCATGATCAGCAAGATCCCAATGGTTTCCTGGCCCGGAGGGACCTTTATTGAGACGGTCAAGCTCTGGCAGCATGAGTGGTTCTACGTGGCTGAACAGCCATCAGGAGGCCAGTAGGAAGTCCCGGTCTTTTCGTTAGAGCTACCGAAGGGGCTATTCTCTTGGACCGACAAGAATCTCACCTGGGGGGATCAAAACAAGGTCAAGGCGCTCCAGGGCAGGCTCAAGGACGTGGTCGATACGGGCATCACTCTGGTGGATGTAGTCCACGTGATGCTCCTACGTCGGATTCTTCTGCTCCAAATCTGAGCTACTCTGATGTGGAGATATAAGCCGGAAGACGAGGTGGTGGTCCAAAGGTTCTTCCGTGGTGCGGACCTCGATGGGATGTGGAAGCTCCTGTTCAAGCCACCCAAGAAGGACAACGCTCCACCAAGCGTGTAAGACCTCGGTCTAAGCCATGCCAAGTCAACCATCGAGGTAACCTTCATTCTTAATTTACTTAATGTTTCTCCATAATTCTTCTCTAAACGTGTGGTCGGCTCTATGCTTTTTACACAGGTCTGGCGTGCGTGGGCAAAGAACATGAAGTCCCCGGCTCCACAGCCAGAGGATCCCGGGAACCCCGATCTTGAGAAGCTCCTGACTAAGGACCCCTACGAGGTCCCAATTAAAACAAACAAGGAGGGGAAGAAGACCAAGGCCAAGACCCTGGCCATCCGAGAAGGCACCTCGGATGCCCTTGTAGGGAGCAATCAAAGCTCTTCCTCCTAGCCTGAGGCTGACGAGAAGGGGCAAAAGGAGGAGAGCGAGGCGCACGATCGGCATCCGTGGATGTCGAGGAGATTGATCCTCCTCCTCGAACATACAAGCGTCCGAGAAAAAGCTCATATGGCTCCAACGGGCCAGACATCGGTGCCCGTGGAGACAATCAGCTCGAGCTTGTCTGAGGGCGCCCGCCGTCGCCGGGAGCACCCGGATGCGGAAAGGTAATCTTCCTCACACCTAATCACCTTAATATGCGAAATGCTCTTGGCTTATGGTTTTTACTTCACCTGTATTTTATTTTGCAGCCAGCAACGGGACTTCTCTGGTCCGGACAGTGATTCTGGGGACAGAGTTCCTCTAGCTTCACTAGCCCAGAGTACCTCGGAGATGGCCCCTGATCCTTCCCTTACCCAAGGCGGGCCGGGGAAGGCCACATCCCGCACCATTCCTTCAGCACCTAACGCTGGGGAGAGAGGCCGAAGTCCTTATGGCTGAGGCTAACTCCTCGCCCGTGGAGAAGGACACAGAGAACTGGGGGAAGCAAACTTCCCCTGGCCAAGAGGAGCTGGTACCCGAGCACCCAACACCCTCAGCCTCGATGATGTTAAAGTCACTGGGCCGAACAGAGATGCCCCCTGCTCCGTTGATACGTCCAATTTGCATCACGATTTCCTACTGTTATTTATAGTGTATTTGATCGTTATTTCACTTTATGACGCAATTCTTATGCCTTTTCTATCTTAATTTGCAAGATTTATATGAAGAGGAGAATACCGGCAGCTGGAATTCTGGACCTGAAATAGCTACAGTAGAGATACCTATTCTATAGAGCTCCAATTAACTTGAAACTTCACGGAGATTTTTTTATTGAATATATAAAAAATACTGGAGAAAAGAAATATCAGAGGGGACCCACCAGTTGCCCACAAGGCAACAGGGCGCCCCCCTGGGCGCGCCCTGATGCCTTGTGGGGCCCCTGGCTGGCCTCCGGCCCCCTCCTTCTGCTATATAGGCTCATTTGCCCTAAAAAATAGAGAGAAGACTTTCAGGACGAAGCACCGCCATCTCAAGGCGGAACCTGGGCAGGAGCAATTTTGCTCTTTGGCCGGGGATACTTCCCTCTGGGTGGGGGAAATCAAAGCCATCGACATCACCAACTATCCTCTCATCGTGGGAGGACCAATCTTCATCAACATCTTCACCAGCACCATCTCATCTCAAACCCTAGTTCATCCCTTGTATTCAATCTTTGCCTCAAAACCTCAGATTGGTACCTGTGGGTTCTTAGTAGTGTTGACTACATCTTGTAGTTGATGCTAGTTGGTTTATTTGGTGGAAGATTATATGTTCAGATCCTTAATGATATTGAATACCCCTCTGATCTTGAACATGAATATGATTTTTGAGTAGTTACTTTTGTTCTTGAGGACATGGGAGAAGTCTTGTCATAAGTAATCATGTGAATTTGGTATTCGTTTGATATTTTGATGATATGTATGTTGTTACTTCCTTTAGTGGTGTCGTGTAAACGTCGACTACATGACACTTCACCATCTTTGGACCTAAGGGAAGGCATTGTGGATTAGTAATTAGATGATGGGTTGCTAGAGTGACAGAAGCTTAAACCCTAGTTTATGCACTATTCCGTAAGGGGCTGATTTGGATCCATATGTTTCATCCTATGGTTAGATTTATCTTAATTCTTCTTTCGTAGTTGCGGATGCTTGCGAGAGGGGGTAATCATAAGTGGGAGGCTTGTTCAAGTAAGAACAGCACCCAAGCACCGGTCCACCCACATATCAAATTATCAAAGTAGCAAACGGGAATCAAACAAACATGATGAAAGTGACTAGATGAAATTCCCATGTGTCCTCGAGAACGCTTTGCTTATTATATGAGTTCGTTCTGGCTTGTCCTTTGACATAAAGGATTGGGCCACCTTGCTGCACTTTTGTTACACTTGTTACTTGTTACTTGTTACGAATTATATTGCTATATAACTACTAGTTACTGCTACTTTCAGTGCTTGCAGAAAATACCTTACTGAAAACCGCTTGCCATTTCCTTCTGCTCCTCATTGGGTTCGACACTCTTACTTATCGAAAGGACTACGATTGATCCCCTATACTTGTGGGTCATCAAGACTTTTTTCTGGCGCCGTTGCCGGAGAGTGTAGCGCCTTTGGTGAGTGGAATTTGGAAAGGAAACATTTATACAACGTGCTGAAATTTATTGTCACTTGTCACTATGGAAAGTAATCTTTTGAGAGGCTTGTTCGGGGTATCTTCACCTCGACCGGAAGCATTAAGAGTTGCTCCTCAACCTACTAAACCTACTGAAAATATTTATTATGAAATTCCTTCGGGTATGATAGAGAAACTGCTAGCTAATCGTTATGCAGGAGATGGAATAGTGCATCCTGATGTGCACTTGATATATGTGGATGAAATTTGTGGATTGTTTAAGCTTGCAGGTTTATCCGGAGATAGAGTTAAGAACAAAGTATTCCCTTATCTTTGGAGGGAAAGGCATTGACATGGTATAGGCTATGTGATGATACTGAAACATGCGATTGGAACCGGTTGATGCTGGAATTTCACCAGAAATTTTATCCTATGCATTTGGTTCATCGTGATCAGAATTATATATATAATTTTTGGCCTCGTGAAGGAGAAAGTATCGCTCAAGATTGGGGGAGGCTTAAGTATATGTTGCACACATGCCCCCAATCATGAGCTCTCAAGAGAAATAATTATTCAAAAAATTTAAGCTCGGCTTTCTCATAATGATCAATCCATGCTCGATACTTCTTCTGTTGGCTCCTTTATGAAGAGAACTATTGAATTCAGATGGGATCTTCTAGAAAGAATTAAACGTAACTCTAAAGATTGGGAAACCGACAAAGGTAAAGTGTCAGGTATAAATCTTGAGTTTGATTGTGTTAAATCTTTTATGGAAACTGATGCTTTTCATAAGTTTAGTACCAAATATGGACTTGACTCTGAGATAGTAGCCACTTTTTGTGAATCCTTTGCTGCTCATGTTGATCTCCCTAAGGAGAAATGGTTTAAGTTTCATCCACCTATCGAATTAAATGAAGAACCTCTTAGTGTTAAAGAAGAAACAATTGTTTACAATGTTGATCCAGTTGTGCCTACTGCTTATATTGAGAAACCTCCTTTCCCTATTAGGATTAAGGAACATGCTAAAGCTTCAACTGTGGTTAACAAAAGTAACATTAGAGCACCTAGACCTTCTGAACAAATTAAAGTTGAACCTAGTATTGCAATGGTTAAAGATCTTTTGGTTGATAACATTGATGGACATGTCATATATTTCTGTGATGAAGCAACTAGAATTGCTAAGCTTGGCACTAAAGATAAAAATAAACCCGTAGTTGGCATGCCTGCTATTTCTGTTAAATTGGAGATCATTGCTATCATGGTTTATGTGATATTGGTGGTAGTGTGAGTGCTATTCCATTCACTCTTTATAAAGAAGTCATGAATGATATTGCACCTGTTGAGATTGAAGATATTGATGTCACCATTAAGCTTGCAAATAGAGATACTATTACTCCACTTGGGATTGTTAGAGATGTTGAAGTCTTGTGTGGTAAGATCAAATACCCTACTGATTTTCTTGTCCTTGGATCACCTCAAGATGATTTTTGTCCCATTATATTTGGTAGACCCTTCTTGAATACAGTTAATGCTAAGATTGATTGCAATAAAGAAACTGTCAGTGTTAATTTTGGTGATATATCCCATGATTTTAAATTCTCTAAGTTTCGTAGACAACCTCATGATAAAGAATTACCTAATAAAGATGAAATTATTGGTCTTGCTTCTATTGATGTGCCTCCAACTGATCCTTTAGAACAATACTTGCTAGACCATGAAAATGACATGCATATGAATGAAAGAAATGAAATAAATGAGTTGTTCTTTAAACAAGCACCTATTCTTAAACATAATTTGCCGGTTGAAACTTTGGGAGACCCTCTTCCACTTAAAAGTGATCCTGTGTTTGAATTAAAGCAATTACCTGATACGCTTAAATATGCTTATCTTGACGAAAAGAAAATATATCTTGTTATTATTAGTGCTAACCTTTCAGAGCATGAAGAAAATAGATTACTTAAAACTCTGAAGAAGCACCGTGCTACTAGTGGATATACTCTCGATGATCTTAAGGGCATTAGTCCCACTTTATGTCAGCATAAAATTCATATGGAGCCAGACGCTAAACCAGTTGTTGATCACCAAAGAAGGTTGTATCCTAAAATGAAGGATGTGGTAACAAATTAGATATTAAAGCTTCTGTAGGCAGGTATAATCTATCCCATAGCTGATAGTAGAAGGGTAAGTCCTGTTCATTGTGTTCCTAAGAAAGAAGGTATTACTGTTGTTCCTAACGATAAAAATGAACTTATCCCACAAAGAATTGTAACCGGTTATAGGATGGTAATTGACTTTAGAAAATTAAATAAAGCTACTAGGAAAGATCATTACCCCTTGGCTTTTATTGATCAAATGCTAGAAAGATTATCTAAGCATACACACTTTTGCTTTCTAGATGGTTACTCTGGTTTCTCTCAAATACATGTATCACTAGAAGATCAAGAGAAAACCACATTTACTTGTCCTTTTGGAACTTATGCTTATCGCCGTATGCCTTTTGGTTTATGTAATGCACCTGCTACCTTTGAAAGATGTATGACTGCTATATTCTCTGACTTTTGTGAAAAGATTGTTGAGGTTTTCATGGATGATTTTTCCGTTTACGAAACTTCTTTTGATGATTGCTTAAGCAACCTTGATTGAGTTTTGCAGAGATGTGAAGAAACTAATCTTGTCTTGAATGAAGGTATAGTCCTTGGGCATAAAATTTCTGAATGAGGTATTGAAGTTGATAAGGCTAAAGTTGATGCAATTGAGAAAATGCCATGTCCTAAAGATATCAAAGGTATAAGAAGTTTCCTCGGTCATGCTGGTTTCTATAGAAGGTTTATAAAAGAATTCTCTAAAATCTCTAGGCCTCTTACTAATCTCTTGCAAAAAGATGTTCCATTTGTTTTTGATGATGATTGTGTAGAAGCCTTTGAAATTCTTAAGAAAGCCTTAATTTTTGCACCTATTGTTCAACCACCTGATTGGAACCTACCCTTTGAAATTATGTGTGATGCTAGTGATTATGTTGTTGGTTCTGTTCTAGGACAAAGAGTTGATAAGAAATTAAATGTTATTCATTACGCTAGTAAAACTCTAGACAGTGCTCAAAGAAACTATGCTACTACTGAGAAGGAATTTTTAGCAGTTGTGTTTGTGTGTGATAAATTCAGATCTTACATTGTTGATTCCAAAGTAACTATTCACACCGATCATGTTGCTATTAAATATCTTATGGAAAAGAAAGATACTAAACCTAGACTTATTAGGTGGGTTCTTTTGCTACAAGAATTTGATTTACATATTGTTGATAGAAAGGGAGCTGAGAACTCCGTAGCAGATAATTTGTCTAGAATGGAAAATGTTCTTGATGACCCACTTCCTATTAATGATGATTTCCCTGATGAACAATTAGCTGTGATAAATGCTTCTCATAACACTCCGTGGTATGCAGACTATGCTAATTACATTGTTGCTAAATATATACCACCTAGTTTCACATACCAACAAAAGAAAAGTTCTTCTTTGATTTAAGGCACTATTTTTGGGATGACCCACATTTATATAAAGAAGGAGTAGATGGTATTATTAGACGTTGTGTACCTGAGCATGAACAGGAACAAATCCTACGGAAGTGTCACTCCGAGGCATATGGAGGACACCATGCGGGAGACAGAACTACACATAAGGTATTACAATCTGGTTTTTATTGGCCTACTCTCTTCAAAGATGCACGTAAGTTTGTCCTTTCTTGTGATGAATGTCAAAGAATTGGTAATGTTGGTAGACGCCAGGAAATGCCTATGAATTATTCACTTGTTATTGAACCATTTGATGTTTGGGGTTTTGATTATATGGGACCTTTTCCTTCCTCTAATGGGTATACTCATATTTTAGTTGTTGTTGATTATGTTACTAAGTGGGTAGAAGCTATTCCAACTAGTAGTGCTGATCATAACACTTCTATTAAAATGCTTAAAGAAGTTATATTCCCGAGGTTTGGAGTCCCTAGATATTTGATGACTGATGGTGGTTCACATTTTATTCTTGGTGCTTTTCATAAATTGCTTGCTAAATATGATGTTAATCACATAATTGCATCTCCATATCATCCCCAGTCTAGTGGTCAAGTTGAATTGAGTAATAAAGAAATAAAATTAATTTTGCAAAAGACCGTTAATAGATCCAGGAAAAATTGGTCTAAGAAACTTGATGATGCATTATGGACTTACAGAACTGCTTATAAAAATCCTACGGGTATGTCTCCATATAAAATGGTCTATGGAAAAGCATGTCATTTACCTCTTGAGTTAGAACATAAGGCTTATTGGGCAATTAAAGAACTTAATTATGATTTTAAACTTGCCAGTGAAAAGAGTTTATTTGATATTAGCTCTTCAGATGAATGGAGAACCCAAGCCTATGAAAATGCCAAATTATTTAAAAAAAAAGTTAAAAGATGGCATGATAAAAGAATTCAAAAATGGGAATTTAAAGTAGGTGAGCAAGTTCTATTGTACAACTCTCGTTTCAGATTCTTTGCAAGAAAACTTCTCTCTAAATGAGAAGGGCCATATATCATCGAAGAAGTTTATCGCTCCGGAGCTATCAAAATAAACAATTTCGAAGGCACTAATCTGAGAGTGGTTAATGGACAAAGAATTAAGCATTATATCTCAAGTACACCCATTAATGTTGAAACTAATATTATTCAGACGATGACACCAGAGGAATACATCAAAGACTCCTTCCGGAACACTCCAGAACCCTGAAAAGGGGTAGGTATGTGATACGGTAAGTAAACCGACTCCAAAAATTCCATAAAAATTATTTCTGTCCGTTTTGGAATATTAGAAAAAATACAAAAATAAGAAATAGCCGAGAGGACCCACGAGTCGTCCACAAGTCAACAGGGCGCGACCCCCTTGGGGCGTGCCGTGATGCCTTGTGGGCCCCTTATATATATCCTAATATATATATATATATATATAATACTAAAGCACGGAGTGCTTCTGCCCGTATACCCGTCGTCGACGATTTTGCAGAAAAGCCCCTGCGTTTTTAGGAAATCAACCCGCACTCCTCCTTTTAAGTGGATTCTGAGAAAACGTTTCAATTAAAAAAAAACCTCTAATCCCGCCCGGGCCCGAACCGGACCGCGCCGCCGCCCGCAGCTCCCTCCTGCCTGAGCTCCCCTCGCGCCCGCAAGCTGCCTCGCCGGCGACCTCACACCTCCGCCACGCCCCGCCGCCGGCGACCTTCTCCGCCGGACCACCGGCCGCTCTGCCGCCTTGCCCCTCTCCCTTCTCCTCCTTCTTCTCAATCTCCTCTCACCTCTCTCCCTCTTTCTCGCTCGACAGGGACCTCCATGGCGCCGCCGGCCCTCAATCTCGCCGGATCCGGCCGCCTCCACGTCAAATCCACCGGAAATGGATCCACCCCGGCCAGATCCGCCTGGATCCGACCGGGCCCCGCCGTCATCGCCACCGGAGCGCCGCCCCGCTCGACCTGCAGCGTCACCTTCCATTGGCAGCCCTTGGAGAACCTCATCTCTCTGATTTGCTCCCTATTTGTTGCAGGATGGGCAAGAACCAGATACAGTAGTTACAACAAAAGGCATGAATTTAGAGGAAGATGCAGCAAGGCAGAGGTAGTAATCTCAAAAGGATTCTGAAATACATTAGCGTGAACAGGTGTGCTCTTGTTGTCAGTTCAGGTGTGCTCCTGCTGTCAGGTCGTGTGGAATTTTTTTTATCAGTTTTGTGGGTATGTGAGTTGGTAAACCAAGTGTGGATGCTACCCACTGATTCCTTCCTACTCCCCCAATTTTTCTCACAAAATGCATTTTGTGGTATGATGCGACTAGTACTAAAGATAAAACATTTAAGGATCTGAATATTTGAGCAGAGACCTATTACGTGTTGCAGCTAGCTCGAACTACATTTATAATGCACAACTCAAAGGACTGATGCTATTGGTAAGATAAGGTCACATGAATCCCAATTAAATGGGAAGCAAAGGGTGAAAAATGGGACCATAGAAATCACTATTTATTCTATCCTCTGTGTCTTAGCAAACCAGTTCATGTGGAGAAGAACATGTTTCCTATATGAAAAATCAATACATTATTATTGTTACTTATCATTGCCTTGGACATAAAATTCAAACATGAGGACTTGGTTTCTTTCTTTTCTACAGTATCCTGATGCATGCTTTGGCCGTTGCTCTTTAATTAAATGTTATTTTGTTCAGACTATTTTCATCACTCAAGTGGTTGAACTGTAAGTTCAGAATTGGCAGTAAATCGTGCAGTATCTTGATGCATGCTTTTTCTACACAGGCTTTGCGGTAAATCGTGTATTTTCCACTTACACACAAGGTGCCCAGCTTCTACTCAGTCTTGGCATTGATCTTTTCAGAATTGATCGAGTAAAAAAGCAACTTCGGCATGCCAATGGGACCTTTTCAGTAAGTGCTTTGACTCTGTTTTCATGTCCATGTGTGGAATAATTGCCAATGATGTCAAAATTAAGCTCCTCCTGTGAATGAACAAGTAAATGTTCCCATTCAACTATAGATATATTTTTTCTATTTCTTGATGAAAATGTTCCAGTATCATGTACTGTCCGCGTTCACCTAATCATCCGTGTCATCCGTGTTGTGCTCCCGCCGCCGGCTGTGTGTGTGTGGCGTGGGTGGCATGACGTGCACGCTCTATTTGCGTAGGAAGCGGGCGGTTGCAGGCAGAGGAAGCGGCTTGCTACTTGCAGAGGAAGGAAGCGGGCGGTTGCAGCCAGAGGAAGCGGCTTGCTACTTGTAGAGGAAGATTAGGATTGCATAGCACGATTAGAATAGCTCACTTTATTGTGCAGGGCTAATCATGATTCAGAAGCAAGGGTAGACAATACAAAGTACAGAAAACATTTCCAAAGAGATGAGCAGAATACCAATGTGTGCAGAGAGTATGTACATGAGCATAGAAGAATGCAAAAATATTCATGGCATAAACAACTTAATTACAACATGGTAGTTGACGCGAGGTGTACCTGTACGGAGAAAGATTTGTAGTGTGAAAATGTAAATGTGTCGATTCAGTCTAGCATGAGAAAGTAGTTCCTTTATTCTGTTAAAAAACTCCAGAGCATGTATCCAGATGACACTCCATCTAATTCATGGTATGTGCAAGTGTTTGTTCAGATGAATCTGGCATGTCATCTGGTGGTTCCTGAGAACTCGCATGTATCTCACTGTCAATCATCGTTATTTCCATGTCATCTTCGGACACTTGATCAGCTTCATCACCATGAAACGGTGAATCTCTAACAAGGGATTTTCTTTGTCTGCTATGTCATGCATATTCAGAACCATGGGGTCAGCATAGAAAACTCAGTTAGCCTGCTGGTTATTTTTTTTGTTGCTCGGCTTTTGAACTCCATAGTTAGAGAATGATGGAAGGGATTTGGACCTCGCTGAATTACTTGGATATACACCTCTCCAGCCATCATTGCTGCTGATGCCAAGAGGATTGCTACACGAGACTGGCACTCTATTTCTCTACAGTTATCCTTATTGACATTTCTATGACGTTGTTTGGGTAGCAACTTTTGATATTTCCTGCTCACTGTGGTCAGAGGAAATAAACATATGTCCAAGCATGTCAAAGCCCCTATTCTCAGGCTCTTGATACTGAAATTGATGGGATATCTTCGATCTGCTAGAGAGATATTTCTTTGCTTCATTAACGACTGTTGCGTGCCTTCTGTAGCCAGAATGAGGGATTTCATGTGTTAGGCCAAAGAATACTTCAATTTCTTGAGCTTTCTTAATGCTTGGCTAAATATTTAATCCATGTTCCCATAGAGTTTGATAAAGGCTAAATTTTGCATTTACCGCGAATTTTTTTGCACATATAATTTCTCACTATTTTTTTATTACACATTAATTTTTCTCCCGTTGCAACGCACGGGCATATGTGCTATCTATATCTATATCTATACCTACTAATAAAGCACGGATTATTTCTGTCGGTTCACCGTCAAATTACCCTCGAAGTTGGCCAAAAAACGTTTTCGCAAACGAGACAAAAAAATTGGCGCAGCCTGGATTCGAACCATGGTCTACTGGTTGTAAGAGCGATGGGCTAGCCCGTAGAACTATGATTGGATCTGAGGGAGTATAGGGTTTGGCCTTAGATGAACCCCTACTGCTTTTTTTTAGGGATAGATGAACCCATACTGCTGGGCCTGTCACCCCGGCTGGGCCTGTCTATCGTCCCTGGTGGGCCTATGCGCCCGTACAAAATCAGCCACCAGTCCGTTAATTTACCTATTATAAATAGTCCCACCTTTCTATCTAACATTAAATTCTCCTAATTTATATATGTCTTCTAGGTTCCTGGGTCTCAAGGAGCTACTCGGGAATCAAAAGGATTTCAAATGATCTAACAGATCTCAGAGAGAGATAACGAGGAAAAAGGATGAATCTATACCTACTAATAAAGCACGGATTATTTCTGTCGGTTCACCGTCAAATTACCCTCGAAGTTGGCCAAAAAATGTTTTCGCAAACGAGACAAAAAAATTGGCGCAGCCTGGATTCGAACCATGGTCTACTGGTTGTAAGAGCGATGGGCTAGCCCGTAGAACTATGATTGGATCTGAGGGAGTATAGGGTTTGGCCTTAGATGAACCCCTACTGCTTTTTTTTAGGGATAGATGAACCCATACTGCTGGGCCTGTCACCCCGGCTGGGCCTGTCTATCGTCCCTGGTGGGCCTATGCGCCCGTACAAAATCAGCCACCAGTCCGTTAATTTACCTATTATAAATAGTCCCACCTTGCTATCTAACATTAAATTCGCCTAATTTATATATGTCTTCTAGGTTCCTGGGTCTCAAGGAGCTACTCGGGAATCAAAAGGATTTCAAACGATCTAACAGATCTCAGAGAGAGATAACGAGGAAAAAGGATGAAGCGGAGGAAGAGAAACCTAATATAATATAGCGGCTAATTAACGAGGACAAAGGAAGGCCTCCGGCAAGAGGAATCACGTGGCTGTGATGGTGGTCGGCTATCAATGAAAAAAGAGGAGGCCTAAAAAGCTTGAAAAATCATGGTCGGACTCGACGACCACGTGGCTGTCATGGAGGAATTACAGAAAACATGCACATGTTGCATTGGCGCAAAGAGACCCTGGTCGGCTATCAATGAAAAAAAGAGGAGGCCAAAAAATCCAGAAAAAACATGGTCGGACTTGACGACGCGCACAAGCACCGGCGGCATCAAGATCATCGTCTCTGTCAACCTTGACAGCAGCCGCCTGCTGACACGTTTGGTAGTATGTACAAGATCGGCTGACAGCTCATACTGCCACATGACATGTATGGGTTTTTACTTCTCCATCTAGTTCTGCATATTAAGTCATAAAATCCCTTGATAGTAGACAAATAAAATAGACCAAACTTGCAGAAAACACATCATAATCAACAATTCAACATATATAGTTACAAATGAATAATTTATAATACTGATAAAAACACATCATGATCGACCAAACTTTCATGTAGAAGCTTTTTGAGAATAAAAGAAAATTAATATAAAGTAATATACCCTATTTAAATAAAATAGTGTTGTAAGTAAAAACTAATTTACATTTTTAGCGATGGATTCCACTAAAATGCATAATCAATCACTATATGTTCAGATTGAAATAATATGACATTTTTATTTCGTGGGAGTTGTACAGTTGCAATTTAAATAAAAATAATTGAAAGCTACAAGAAAAGAAAATACATCAAAATCACAACTGGAATAGTGCATTAAAGAGAATGGACCACAACTGGCCATAAAAGAAGATTACATGACTCAGTCACATAATATAGGATGTATTATATTGTATTGTAATAGTTTAAACACCAAAATACATCCTCATGAGAAAGTTTTGCTCACATTTAGGATGTAAGAGATTTGCACCAAATTTCCCAATTATGAGCCACGACGAGCCGTTTCTACTCGATATCTTGATGATGAGAGAGAGAGAGAGGGGTGGCGGAAGAAGACCAATTTATATTGGTAAAAACAAGTCGACAATGCCATTCTAATGTGCATGAAAGTCCTAATGATATGTCACAGATAATTGGTATTAATTAAATCGTATAAATATAGGTCCCGTTGCAACGCACGGGCCTTTTTGCTAGTATATACTCATGGGCGTTTTGACCACCGCATCGCAAGTTTCTCCTCTATTCTTGTTTTGGGCTATTTTTCTGAGAGATCTAGATCCCCATAGCTCCCCGAAGACTCCGCACCAAGCACCGGATTATGCAACCTTCGCCCGGCAAGCGTCCTTTCAGCGAAGTCTATTATGAGTGGTCGTCCGGAGAGGAGGACACCGAGATAGAGGAGGGATTAGGAAAGGTCATGGAGGACCAGGTTCAAGGAGAAGAAGGGCCAGCCACGCGCATGGGAGAAGCACCAAAAAGGGAAGATACATGGCAAACTCTTTATCATAACCTCTCCCCATCTGAAATTGATACACTTAAGGTTTTTGAAGCAGTTTGTGCTCAGAATACGTTGCTTACCCGTGAATTTATTGTGTTAGAAGAGCAAAATCATGCCCTTCGGAGGATCAATGGCAATTTGGAGTACTTACTGAAGTTGAAGGACAAGCCTACCTCTTCAACACCACCATCACCGAAGAATGAGACTTGAGTATATGGGTATGGGCACCACCCTTGGCTTGTGCCAAGCTTGGGGGAGATGCCCCGGTATCATATCACCATCACTTTTATCATAATTTTCTATCTTAGTTCGATCCTTAGTTATTTCGTGATTTAGCGGAATAAAGTTTTAGTATGATTTAGTTTCGAGTGCTTGCTTTGTGATCTATCTATCTATGTAATCATGTGTGAAAGCTATATAATAAAGATTAGTTTGAGTTGAGTGTTTTGCTTTTGTTGATCCAATCTTAGAAATAAATAAAGAGAATAAAAAGTAAAGATCATATGCTAATCCCATGGGGAGTGATGACTTCACATAGAAGAAGTATAATTGATAAAACTTGTTGGAGGTTAACAAACATAGCATTGGTCATTGTTGCAATTCATGAAAAGGTAATAAAGGAAGAGAGGTCTCACATATAAATATACTATCTTGGACATCTTTTATGATTGTGAGCCCCCATTAAATATTCTATGTCAAATAGTCGACGTTGGACAAGGAAGACAACGTGATGAGTTATGTTTGCTTATATTCACATAGAAGTTATATTGTTTTGGATCCTCAAACATGTGGTGCTTGCCCCCTATCTTTTGCTAGACAAAAATTCTGTACTAAGTAGAGATACTACTTATGCATCCAGAAACCCTTAAACCCAGTTTCATGTCATGAGAGTCCACTATATCTACCTATGGATTGAATAAGATCCTTCAAGTAAGTTGTCATCAGTGCAAAAGCAATAAAAATTGCTCTTAAATATGTATGAACTTTTATTGTAAGGAAAATAAGCTTTGTACGATCTTGTGATGGTGGAGAAATAAAAGCGACAGACTGCATAATAAAGGTCGCTATCACAAGGGGCACTATAAAGTGAAGTTCCTTTGCATTAAGAGTTTGCACATCCAAAAATAAAAAGCGCATGACAACCTCTGCTTCCCTCTGTGAAGGGCCTATCTTTTACTTTTATGTATTTACTTTCATGCAAGAGTCAATAGTATTCTCCTCTATTCCATTTTTATTTTCTCTCTTGGCAAGCATTGTGTGGTGGGGAAAGATCCAGACATATATATCCAGTTGGATGTAGGTGATCATGAATTATTATTGTTGACATTACCCTTGAGGTAAATACATTGGGAGGCGAAATTATAAGCCCCTATCTTTCTATGTGTCTGACTGAAACTTTTGCTCCAGAAGTATGTCGTGAGTGTCAGCAATCATAGAAGACTAAATAATAGTTGAGTATGTGAACTTGCTAAACAAAGCTCTTACATAGACTCTTTCTGATAATATGATGAATTGCAATTGCTTCAGTGACTGAGATCATAGTTTGTTAGTTCTCAATACGGTTTATGGTTCATACTTTAACTTGTGAATGAATTGTCACTTTTTCATGAGAAGTTTTATGATGATATATTGCTGTTATAATAAAGATCATGATGCCTTCATGTCCGTATTTTATTTTTATCGATGCCTGATACGTCTCCAACGTATCTATAATTTATGAAGTATTCATGCCATGTTTATTATAGTTTTGTATGATTTTGGTGCACTTTTATATGGATTTTATATGATTTTTATGGACTAACATATTGACCTAGTGCCCAGTGCCAGTTGCTGTTTTCTGCTTGTTTTTGGTTTTCCAGAATATCCATATCAAATGAAGTCCAAATGCAGCAAAACTTTTTGACAATTTTTTCTGGAAGGAAACAGACCCAAGAAGCTTCGGGGGAGCAGCAGAAGACCCACAGGGGCCCCACAAGCCACCTGGGCGCGCCACCCCCCCGGGGCGCGCCCTGGTGCCTCGTGGGCCCCCTGTGGCACATCTTTGCGTGATTCCAACGCCAAAAATTCTTATAAATACCAACACCCCCAGAAATAATCCTAGAACTTGGACTCCGCCGCCGCAAGCCTCTATACCTCCACGATCTCATCTTCAGCCCTTTTCCGGCACCCTGCCGGAGGAGGAATCATCACCGGAGGCCATCTTCATCATCCCGGCGGTCTCCATGACGAGGAGGGAGTAGTTCACCCTCGGGGCTGAGGGTATGTACTAGTAGCTATGTGTTTGATCTCTCTCTCTCGTGTTCTTGATTTGGCACGATCTTGATGTACCGCGAGCTTTGTTAATATAGTTGGATCATATGGTGTTTCTCCCTCTCTATGTTGTTGTGATGAATTGAGTTTTTACCTTTGAGGTTTCACTATTATCGGATTGAATACTTTTATGGATTTAAGAACACTTGATGTATGTCTTGCATATGAATACCCGTGGTGACAATGGGGTATTATATTGATTCACTTGATGTGTGTTTTGGCACTCAACTCGCGGATTCCCGAGGTGACATTGCGGTAATCTATGCATAGGGGTTGATGCACGTTTTCGTCCTACTTTCTCTGGTAGAAATCTTGGGGCACTCTTTGAAGTTCTTTGTGTGGACTGAATATTATGAATCTGAAGTTGTTTGATGCATATCGAATAATCAACTCACGGATACTTGTGGTGACATTGGAGTATCTAGGTGAGGGCTATTTGTGACACTTATAGGAATAGCTCAATAGATTGATCGGAAAGAATAACTTTGAGGTGGTTTCGTACCCTACAACAATTTCTATCTTATGTTCTCCGCGAATAGGAACTTTGGAGTGATTCTTTGTCGCACGTTGTGACACCCCCGACTTAACCGTGCGCTAAACATACACGCAAATGCACACGATCAAGCCCAAGGACTCGCGGGAAGATATCACATCACAACTCTAAACACAAATAAAATAATACAAGCCTTAGATTACAAGCCAGGGGCCTCGAGGGCTCGAATACAAAAGCTCGCATACAAGCGTTAGCGGAAACAACAACAGTATTTGAGTACAGACACAAAGGTTAACAAAGATGCCTTATGAAGGCAAAAACAAACAATGGCTCTGATCGAAAAGGCGCAGGCCTCCTGCCTGGGAGCCTCCTAAACTACTCCTGGTCGTCGGTCTCCAAGTAGTAGTAAGCTCCACCGGTGGGGTTGAAGTTGTCGTCGGCTGGGACAGCTGGCTACGGGTCTCCACCATCTGGTCGCAGCAATCGGGTATGGGGAAAAGAGGTAGCAAAGCAACCGTGAGTACTCATCCAAAGTACTCGCAAGTCTTACATTAGAACTATGCTAAGTATGCATCGGTATCAAAAGGGATGGATGTAACTGTGGACTAGACTGCAGAAATGGCAGAATAGAGAGAAAGGCCTAGCCTATCGAAGACTAGCATCTTCAGCATCTTACAGCAATAGAAGAGTGCAGATTAGTACATAATTAAAGTGGCAAGCATGTAGTAGCAAAGCCTAGAGATCCTTCCTCGACTCCTTGTGAGGAAGCGATCCCGGAGCTTACATATTATTAACATGTATCTAGTTCAAGTTGTAGTTGATCAGGATACAACACTGAGCGTCTTGTTACCATGGACACGGCTATTCGAATAGATAATCTTCCCTGCAGGGGTGCACTACTGTTACCCAACACGCTCGATTAACTCTGGCCGGACACACTTTTCTTGGTCATGCCCGGCCTCGGATGATCGACACGAGGTAGTCCTACCTAGGCTCAGCAGAGAGGTCCCCGCCGGTCTACATCCTAAGTGATCAGGGGTCTTGGGCCCATCGCCCTTTGCACTCCGGGTTGTTGCGAGCAGGGCAAATCTCGGCACCACCTCTCTCCTGGATGGCGCCGGCCCAGCCATGCCGCAATGCTGAACTGGACGTCTGACAGAGCTTTCGGCTGATACATACGGCGCTGAGGGCCCCATTAAACCATTATCTCGCGTGGTGGTAGTGCGTATAGGCCAGTGGCCAACTCAGATCAATACCCAAATCCGTTAGTGCATTATTAATTTTAGTGACGGCTGTCGGGACAAGTCCGGAACTACCACCACATCCTGGGTGGTACCGCTAACAGGCAGTCGGCTCAGTAACTCTCGCGGCTGCTCTACGGGCCCGCCTGTCTTTCATGTGTATCTCTCGCGGGTACCCCTCGGGGTCGACCCGACTTTATCCAGCAGCTGCAGTAAAATCCAGGTAACCGTGTGTTAATAACATCAAGATGGAATCCGAGGAATCACCCTCATTGGATTTCCACTCGATGTACCCGTCAAGGTGAACCCTGAGGAATCACCCTCAATGGTGTTCACACTTGCGGGGTTGCACGACAGAAGCTTCGTCGGAGGTGGTGAAGGAGGAATCACCCTCGGTAACCCACAACCAACTAGCTGTACCACAGAGGCAACATCAGGAGTGAGATAAGAGGTATCACCCTCGGCACTCGATATTAGCTCTGCAGAGTCGTGCAACTTAGGGGATGTGTGGTGATGTGCTGGTCTCAGCCTGTCGATCACATCGATCAGGGCACTGATAACTAAGCGGGGCAAATAGGACAAGGGAGAGGGGCCACAGATGGATTTCCATACAACCTATACTAAGCATTTAGGATAGCAGGTAAGGTATCAATAACAGTTTACAAAAACAGGCTATGCATCAGAATAGGATCAATCAAAAGCAGTAGCAAATTCTAACAAGTTTAGAGAATACTGAGGAACCAGCAAGTTGATCATACAGATCGTTGATTCTGGGGAGCGGATACTTGTTTTGAATTGTTGCTTGGTTGATAGGGCAATAATCTTGACCCAACCGATTCGTTCCATCCTTCTTCTTAACAAAGAGAGAAGGTGCTCCCCAAGCAGAAGAACTGGGGCGGATGAAACCCTTTTGAAGTGACTTGTCGATTTCCTCCTTAAGTTCAAGGAGTTCATGCGGCGGCATCTTGTATGGGCGCTTGGCAATAGGAGTGGTGCCTAGTTTCAGGTCGATAACAAATTCGACAGCTCTAGCAGGTCGTACTCCTGGAAGTTCCTCTGGGAAGACATCTTGAAAATCACGAACAACTGGAACGTTCTCTATTCCCTCAGGAGGTGAAGCATTCAAAGCATTCAGTGCATATATCTGGCTCTCGACATTCTGGATTATCCGGGCAGAGTAGTTGATCACCTGGCCAGAAGGATGTGTGAGCTGGACTGTCTTGGCGGCACAGTTGATCAAAGCATTATAGGCTGCCAACCATTCCATACCAAGAATGATGTCTATGTTGGAAGGTCCGAGCACAGTGAGAGAAGCCGGAAAAAGTAGACCTCCAATTTTGATTTGGTTGCGAGGGCTTACCATTGTGGTTTGCCACTTGGCTCCCGGAGATCGAACCGCTAAGGGGGTGGGTAGTTTTTCCATGCCTAGCCCATATAGCTGTGCAAATTGTTGGGACACAAAGGCATGAGAAGCTCCTGAATCAAAGAGAACAGAGGCTGGCACTGAATTAACGCGAAGGGTACCCAACACGATTTTTGGGACCTCACAAGCTTCTTCAATCTTGACATGGGTGACTTGACCACAACCCATAGCAGGCGGCCTGGCATTATAGCTTCTGTTATGATGGTTTCGACAGCCCTTCTTGCGGCCAACAGGAGGACATGTTGCATTGTGTAGCTGATCCGGGCGACAATTGATAGTAAGGTGTCCTGGCTGTCCACACTTGCGGCATAAACCATCATTATGGGGAGGAGCCATAGCATTGAGCTGTCCACCCTGAATCGTTAGCTGTCTCGGCGGTGGAGGCAGACGAGGTGTGACATAAGACGGCCTTGGTGTTGGAGCAGGTCGGTGAAAAACATTATGCGGGATCCAGACTTGATGTTTCTGAGCAGGCTGACCCGAGGATGAGCCATCATCACGAGTGCGCTTGAGCGACTCCTGGTACTCATTCAGACCAGTTTCAGTCCGGAAAGCTTGGCTGACAAGCGTCGTAAAGTCTGCGCAATCATGGGCAACCAGTGCTAGCTTTATATCAGGACACAATCCTTCACAGAATTTCTCCTGCTTGCGAGCGTCAGTGCAGACGTCATCTTCAGCATAGCGGGATAAATCGAGAAATTTCCTCTGATATTCATCCACAGTCATTTTGCCCTGAGTGAGTTTACGGAACTCCTTCTTCTTCTGGTCCATCAGACATTGAGGAATGTGCCGTGCATGAAAGGCTGATTGAAATTCCTGCCAAGTGGTTACAGTTCCAGTTGGCAGCATACCCCTGTGACTTTCCCACCATTGAGCAGCTGGAACCTTCAGGTGAAATGCCGCAAAGGTGACGTAATTTTCAGGGGCAACATTAGCTGACTCCATTTCAAACAGGATATCACGAAGCCAATCATCAGCATCCATAGGATTGGTGGAGTTGCCGAAAATGGATGGGTTGAGGCGCATGAATTCTTGCAGTGTTATTGGGGCAGGCTGTACGTTGCGCATTCTGGTTTGAAAACTGGGCCATTACCCCAGTCATAAACTGATGATTCAGCTCAAACTTCTGCATCATTGCGACAATATAGGGTGGAGGTGGAGGATCGTCAGCCATCCTGCCAAATCAACAGGGGCAGTTTAGCAAGAACAACTGCATGTGTAAGAGGTCATTCAAGAGGTAACATGAGTAATGAACGAGAAGGGCATTAGACACATATTAGTAGTCATTAGAGACATACAAACTTATGCACGGAATTGGATACAAACGGCAGTAGGAGTTCGGAAACACACACAGCTAGACAAACTAGGCGGCGCACAGGCACACGGTGAAGGAATACAACAGCGAGACATAGCAAAGGCTACACCAATGTCAGAGAAAACTATTGGAGCAAGGAATCTGCAAATGACAACGCAGGGTGCCCTCGATAAAAGGATCCTGCGGGCCGTGAACACTGCGAAGCAGATCCTGGTCCACAATTCAAAGAAGGTTGACTGAAATCTCCGGGTGGATGTGATCACGAGAACCTAATGTTAGTGTTAGCAAAATCTTTAACCCGCATAGGAGAGAGATCAGAGACCCAGAGTAAGGAAGAGGAATAAAAGATCCTAATCCCATCCATTGGCGACGTGGGCCCGTAAGACACATAGCCATGTTAGTAAAACCGTTTTTATAAAGACTAGAGTCAACTTTGGCCAAGGAGTTGGAAGGGGGCTACCTACAGGCAGTCGGCTCTGATACCAACTTGTGACACCCCCGACTTAACCGTGCGCTAAACATACACGCAAATGCACACGATCAAGCCGAAGGACTCACGGGAAGATATCACAGCACAACTCTAAACACAAATAAAATAATACAAGCCTTAGATTACAAGCCAGGGGCCTCGAGGGCTCGAATACAAAAGCTCGCATACAAGCGTTAGCGGAAACAACAACAATATCTGAGTACAGACACAAAGGTTAACAAACATGCCTTATGAAGGCGAAAACAAACAACGGCTCTGATCGAAAAGGCGTAGGCCTCCTGCCTGGGAGCCTGCTAAACTTCTCCTGGTCGTCGGTCTCCAAGTAGTAGTAAGCTCCACCGGTGGGGTTGAGGTTGTCGTCGGCTGGGATAGCTAGCTACGGGTCTCCACCATCTGGTCGCATCAATCGGGTATGGGGAAAAGAGGTAGCAAAGCAACCGTGAGTACTCATCCAAAGTACTCGCAAGTCTTACATCAGAACTATGCTAAGTATGCATCGGTATCAAAAGGGATGGCTGTAACTGTGGACTAGACTGCAGAAATGGCAGAATAGAGAGAAAGGCCTAGCCTATCGAAGACTAGCATCTTCAGCGTCTTACAGCAATAGAAGAGTGCAGATTAGTACATAATTAAAGTAGCAAGCATGTAGTAGCAAAGCCTAGAGATCCTTCCTCGACTCCCTACGAGGAAGCGATCCCGGAGCTTACATATTATTAACATGTATCCAGTTCAAGTTGTAGTAGATCGGGATACAACACTGAGCATCCTGTTACCGTGGACACGGCTATTCGAATAGATAATCTTCCCTGCAGGGGTGCACTACTGTTACCCAACACGCTCGATTAACTCTGGCCAGACACACTTTTCTCGGTCATGCCCGGCCTCGGCTAATCGACACGACGTAGTCCTACCTAGGCTCAGCAGAGAGGTCCCCGCCGGTCTACATCCTAAGTGATCAGGGGTCTTGGGCCCATCGCCGTTTGCACTCCGGGTCGTTGCGAGCAGGGCGAATCTCGGCACCACCTCTCTCCTGGATGGCGCCGGCCCAGCCGTGCCGCAATGCTGAACTGGACGTCTGACAGAGCTTTCGGCTGATACATATGTCGCCGAGGGCCCCATTAAACCATTATCCCGCGTGGTGGTAGTGCGTATAGGCCAGTGGCCAACTCAAATCAATACCAGAATCCGTTAGTGCATTATTAATTTTAGTGACGGCTGTCGGGACAAGTCCGGAGCTACCACCACATCCTGGGTGGTACCGCTAACAGCCAGCCGCCACAGTAACTCTCGCGGGTGCTCTCCGGGCCCGCCCGTCTTTCATGTGTATCTCTCGCGGGTACCCCTCGGGGTTGACCCGACTTTATCCAGCAGCTGCAGTAAAATCCAGGTAACCGTGTGTTAATAACATCAAGATGGAATCCGAGGAATCACCCTCGCTGGATTTCCACTCGATGTACCCGTCAAGGTGAACCCTGAGGAATCACCCTCAATGGTGTTCACACTTGTGGGGTTTCACGACAGAAGCTTCGTCGGAGGTGGTGAAGGAGGGATCACCCTCGGTAACCCACAACCAACTAGCTGTACCACAGAGGCAACATTAGGAGTGAGATAAGAGGTATCACCCTGGGCACTCAATATTAGCTCTGCAGAGTCGTGCAACTTAGGGGATGTGTGGTGATGTGCTGGTCTCAGCCCATCGATCACATCGATCAGGGCACTGATAACTAAGCGGGGCAACTAGGACAAGGGAGACGGGCCACAGATGGATTTCCATACAACCTATACTAAGCATTTAGGATAGCAGGTAAGGTATCAATAACAGTTTACAAAAATAGGCTATGCATCAGAATAGGATCAATCAAAAGCAGTAGCAAATTCTAATGCAAGCAGGAGGGAGAAAGAATAGGTGATATAGGCATGCGTCAAGGGGGTTTGCTTGCCTGGTTGCTCTGCCGGAAAAGAAGAGTTGTCGGTGATGAGGTAGTCCTCAGGGGCTACGTCGGTGCCGGAAATCTACCGGAGAGAAAAGGGGGAAGAAATAGATAAATACATAACATACAAAGCAACACAGAGCATGACACGCTAAAATGTGGTGCAGGGGTGATCTAATGCATCTCTAAACCATTTTAGTTATTTTAGGGTTTAAGTTGGAATTATTAACCGGTATGTATGCACTATTCATCTACCGGAAACAGACGAAAAGTTGCGGGTTCTCCTACGTAGAGGGTCCCGACATGAAAACAGATGGCACGATCGGATTCGTGGGATTTTTCTGAGCAACTTTCATGTAGAAAACTTTTTGATCCGAGTTACGGATTAATTTCTATGAATTTTCAAAGTTTTAAACATTTTCTAAAAAATCCTGGAATTATTTAATTTAATCTGAATTATCCAAAAAAGGAATATGACGCCATGCTGACGCCAGCATTGCGTCAGCAGTCGGCTGACCGGCTGACCAGTCAACGGGGCCCACTGGTCAGTGACTGGACCAGCCCAGTCAGCCAGTTGACTTGGTTAACTGGTCAACTGGGCCCGCGGGGCCCGGCTGCCAGCGTCCCAGAAGGTGCCACGTGGGCGGCCAGGTCAGCGCCGGCGCCGGAGTGACACCGGCGAGCCTGCCGCGGTGGCGGTTTCGCCGGAGGGGCTCGGATTTCGCGTACAGGGGCTCGTTTGTGACGCGGTTAGCTGCTTTCGAACGGCCAGTGCAGCGCGCGTCTAACGATGGCAGCGCCGGACCAAATGGTCGCCGGAAAAGGAGCCGGCGATGAGGTCAGCGGCGGCAACGCTACGGGCTATGGCAGAACTGGTGACGCAGCGCGCTTTAGGGCAAGGTAAAGGGACAGGCCGCACCAACGCAATGCCCTGAGCTCGAGGACGAGCTCAGATGGCCATAACAGCGACGGCACAGGCGGCAACGAGCGACGCGGCGGAGCAGAGCTCCGACTGCTCTAGTAGCAGCAGCAGCGGGGCCAGAGGAGGGAAAAGAGGGGGCCAGGGAGGAGCTGGAGCTCACCGAGCGGTGCACGAAGGCCGTTGAGAGCTTAGGAGCTGCAGAGTTTGCCGGAGAGGAAGAAGATCGCCGGCGGCCCGAGGTTGAAGACAGAGGTCGATCCAGCAGTGCAGGGCTCCCCGGCTCCCGCTACTTGGCGCAGAAGAAGTGGTCGAGCTCAGGGGAGCTTCCTGACACGGCGGAGCGGCACGGAGACGACGGTGGCCGCGACAGAGACGGATGACGGCGATGGCAGCGCTTGGACGAAAGGGGGAGAGAGTGAGGTGAGCGCTGGAGAGAGGGAGAGAGAGGCGAGGGTGACCAGGGGGGAGGGACGAGGGTTTGCCCTTATCCAGGGCTCAACTGCCCCGTCGCGGTGGCGAGCAGCGGCCGGAAGAGCGCAAGGTCAGCCATGGCGGCGGTGACACGCAGAGGGGAGCAGGTGGGAGGAGGCCTCGGTGGGCTGGGCCGCGTTGGGCCTTTCGGCCAGGTAAGCCAGGTAAGTTTCTGTTCCTTTCCATTTTCTGTTTTCATTTATTCTTTTCTGTTGCATTTTCTATTAGCTAGCAAATCTATTTTGTAAAATATGAGACTGGACCCCATAATTACATTGCATTAGGTAGCACTGCCTCAAAAAGTTTGGGGGTGATTTGAACTCATTTGTATTTTTCAAAAATGAAAATTGGATGTAACAAGGCTGTTTTGGGGACTGTTTTAATCGCTAGGGTCAAACCTGGTATTCAATAAATGTTGACTTTATTTTTATAATTGCTTTGGAATTATTTGCAATATTGTGAACTATTTTGTTTTAAAATTTGATCAACTTTTATTTTGACTTGCATTTGAATTTTTGTTTAAAGTGTAATTTGAAATGGGATATGAACAAATGATGATTTAGCACTGCAAATGAAGATGACTTGGCATGATTAGAAGATGATCACTGTAGCACATTACAAGGGGGTGTTACAATGCTCCTCCTCTAAAAGAAATTCTCGTCCCGAGAATTCAGGAGGTAGAAGGAAAAAGGTCGGGGTATTCTTCACGAAGACGATCCACGCATTCCCAAGTGGCTTCATCTTCAGAATGATTCGACCACTGAACTTTAAGGAACTGGATTGCCTTCTGACGGGTTCGACGTTCAGCTTGATCAAGAATACGGATCGAACGTTCCTTATAAGACAGGTCATCATGCAATTCAAGCACTTCATGATCCACTGCTCGGATCGGATCCTTGAAACAGCGGCGGAGTTGCGACACATGGAAAACATTGTGAACCTGAGAAAGGTTCGGCGGTAGTTCCCACTGATATGCCACTTCTCCATGTCTTGCGAGAATACGGAATGGCCAATGTAGTGAGGAGCTATCTTCCCCTTGATTCCGAAATGGTGGGTGCCCTTCATCGGAGTAACACGAAGGTATGCCTGTTCGCCAGGTTGATAGACCATTACCTTGTGTTTACGGTCATAATTGCTCTTCTGTCGAGACTGAGCAGTCTTCAGATGTTCACGAATGATACGGACTTGCTCTTCCGCGTGTTGGATAATGTCTGGACCGAAGAGTGGCCGTTCCCCAGTTTCTGACCAATTCATAGGAGTTCGTCACTTACGTCCATAAAGAACTTCAAAGGGTGCCATCTTCAGACTAGCTTGATAGCTATTGTTGTAAGAGAATTCCGCATACGGGAGAGATTCCTCCCATTTCTTACCGAATGAGATGACACAAGCTCGAAGCATATCTTCAAGCACTTGATTGACTCGTTCAACTTGTCCCTGGGACTGGGGGTGAAAAGCAGTGCTAAAGGACAGATGAGTTCCCATAGCTTCTTGGAAACTTGCCCAGAACCTTGAGGTAAAGAGGCTGCCACGGTCTGAACTGATCTCCAATGGAACACCGTGGAGTGACACGATTCTGGAAACATACAAATCTGCTAACTGACTAGCAGTGATTGTCTCCTTGACTGGCAGAAAATGAGCAACCTTTGAGAATCGGTCAATGACAACAAAAATAGCATCATGACCCTTCTGCGATCTGGGAAATCCAGTAATGAAATCCATCTCAACTTTGTCCCATTTCCATTCAGGAATAGCAAGTGGTTGCAGAGTTCCAGCAGGTCTTTGATGTTCTACTTTGATGCGATGGCAAACGTCACACTCAGCAACATAGCGAGCAATGTCTTGTTTCATATCAGGCCACCAGTACCTCTGTCGAATGTCTTGGTACATCTTGGTACTACCCGGATAAATAGACAAAGGTGTGTCATATGCTTCTTTCATGACATCCGAGCGCGAGTCCAGATTGTGCTTTCTGGGGACCACTAGGCGGCCTTTGAAGAACAAGGTACCATCCTCATCAACAGTGAAGAACGATGGATTTCCTTTGGAGAGGTAGTTTTTGATCTTCTCAACTTCGGAATCATACTTCTGCCTAGTCTTGATGTTGTGCTCGAGATCTGGTTCAACAACCAAGGTATTTAGATATCCTTGAGGAACTATCTCGAGGTTCAGCTTTTGAAGCTCTTCATACAGAAGTGGTTGCTGTAGCTGAACCTCAAGTTCACAACAGTAGGATTTACGGCTCAAGGCATCAGCCATTACATTAGCCTTGCCACGGGTATAAGAAATACCCAAGTCATAGTCCGTAATGGCCTCCATCCATCTTTGCTGACGGAGATTCAGAGATGGCTGAGTGAACAAGTACTTCAAGCTTTGATGATCCGTGTAGATCTCGCAACGATTACCGAGTAGGTAATGCCGCCATAACTTCAATGCATAAATAACCGCTGCAAGTTCGAGATCATGCGTTGGATAGTTCTCTTCATGATGACGCAACTGTCGAGAGCCATAAGCAATCACCTTGAGCTCTTGCATCAGGACACAGCCTAATCCTTAACGGGATGCGTCGCAATAAATGACGAAGTCCTTGCGAGAATTTGGAGGAGCAAGCACAGGGGCAGATGTCAGCTTGTCTTTGAGTGTCTGAAAACTTTCTTGACATTTTTCTGTCCACTCAAACTTAATGCCCTTGTGAAGCAGATCAGTCAGGGGCTTGGCAATCTTGGAGAAGTTCTCGACAAAATGGCGGCAATAGCTGGCGAGTCCGAGAAAACTTCTGACTTGCTTGACATTCTTTGGGGGAGTCCATTCAAGAATAGCCTGAACTCGTTCCGGATTAACAGCAATGCCATCTTTGGAAATCACGTGGCCGAGATATGTCACTTCAGACAACCAGAACTCACACTTGGAATACTTGGCATACAGTTGATGTTCACGCAGCTTCTCCAGCACAAGCCGAAGATGTTCGGCATGTTCTTCTTCATTCTTCGAATAGACAAGGATGTCATCCAGATATACCATGACGAACTTGTCGAGGTAATCCATGAAGATGTAGTTCATCAATCGTGAGAATGTTGTTGGAGCATTGGTTAAGCCGTAAGACATGGCGGTGTACTCGTAAGACCCATATTGAGTAACGAAGGCTGTATTCGGAATGTCTTCTTCACGAACTCTGATCTGGTGGTATCCCAGACTCAAATCAAGTTTAGAGAATACTGAGGAACCAGCAAGTTGATCCTACAGATCGTTGATTCTGGGGAGCGGATACTTGTTCTGAATTGTTGCTTGGTTGATAGGGTGATAATCTTGAACCAACCGATTCGTTCCATCCTTCTTCTTAACAAAGAGAGAAGGTGCTCCTCAAGCAAAAGAACTGGGGCGGATGAAACCCTTTTGAAGTGACTTGTCAATTTCCTCCTTAATTTCAAGGAGTTCATGCGGCGGCATTTTGTATGGGCGCTTGGCAATAGGAGTGGTGCCTGGTTTCAGGTCGATAACAATTCGACAGCTCTAGCAGGTGGTACTCCTGGAAGTTCCTCTGGGAAGACATCTTGAAAATCACGAACAACTGGAACATTCTCTATTCCCTCAAGAGGTGAAGCATTCAAAGCATTCAGTGCATATATCTGGCTCCCAGCATTCTGGATTATCCGGGCGGAGTAGTTGATCACCTGGCCAGAAGGATGTGTGAGCTGGACTGTCTTGGCGGCACAGTTGATCAAAGCATTATAGGCTGCCAACCATTCCATACCAAGAATGATGTCTATGTTGGAAGGTCCGAGCACAGTGAGAGAAGCCAGAAAAAGTAGACCTCCAATTTCGATTTGGTTGCGAGGGCTTACCATTGTGGTTTGCCACTTGGCTCCCGGAGATCGAACCGCTAAGGGGGTGGGTAGTTTTTCCATGCCTAGCCCATGTAGTTGTGCAAATTGTTGGGACACAAAGGCATGAGAAGCTCCTGAATCAAAGAGAACAGAGGCTGGCACTGAATTAACGCGAAGGGTACCCAACACGATTTTTGGGGCCTCGCAAGATTCTTCAATCTTGACATGGGTGACTTGACCACAACCCATAGCAGGCGGCCTGGCATTATAGCTTCTGTTACGATGGTTTCAACGGCCCTTCTTGCGGCCAACAAGAGGACGTGTTGCATTGTGCAACTGATCCGGGCCACAATTGATAGTAAGGTGTCCTAGTTGTCCACACTTGTGGCATAAACCATCATTATGGGGAGGAGCCATAGCATTGAGTTGTCCACCCTGAATCGTTAGCTGTCTCGGCGGTGGAGGCAGACGAGGTGTGACATAAGACGGCCTTGGTGTTGGAGCAGGTCGGTGAAAAACATTGTGCGGGATCCAGACTTGACATTTCTGAGCAGGTTGACACGAGGATGAGCCATCATCACGAGTGCGCTTGAGTGACTCCTGGTACTCATTCAGACCAGTTTCAGTCCGGAAAGCTTGGCTGACAAGCGTCGCAAAGTCTGCGCAATCATGGGCAACCAGTGCTAGCTTTATATCAGGACGCAATCCTTCACGGAATTTCTCCTGCTTGCGAGCGTCCGTGCAGACGTCATCTTCAGCATAGCGGGATAAATCGAGAAATTTCCTCTGATATTCATCCACAGTCATTTTGCCCTGAGTGAGTTTACGGAACTCCTTCTTCTTCTGGTCCATCAGACCTTGAGGAATGTGCCGTGCACGAAAGGCTGACTGAAATTCCTACCAAGTGGTTACAGTTCCAGTAGGCAGCATACCCCTGTGACTTTCCCACCATTGAGCAGCTGGACCCTTCAGGTGAAATTCCGCAAAGGTGATGTAATTTTCAGGGGCAACATTAGCTGACTCCATCTCAAATAGGATATCACGAAGCCAATCATCAGCATCCATAGGATTGGTGGAGTTGCAAAAAATGGACGGGTTGAGGCGCACGAATTCTTGCAGTGTTATTGGGGCAGGCTGTTGCGCATTCTGGTTTGAAAACTGGGCCATTACCCCAGTCATAAATTGACGATTCAGCTCAAACTGCTGCATCATTGCGGCAATATAGGGTGGAGGTGGAGGATCGTCAGCCATCATGCCAAATCAACAGGGGCAGTTTAGCAAGAACAACTGCATGTGTAAGAGGTCATTCATGAGGTAACATGAGTAACGAACAAGAAGGGCATTAGACACATATTAGTAGTCATTAGAGACATACAAACTTATGCATGGAATTGGATACAAACGGCAGTAGGAGTTCGGAAACGCACGCAGCTAGACAAACTAGGCGGCGCGCAGGCACGCGGTGAAGGAAGACAACAACGAGACATAGCAAAGGCTACACCAACGTCGGAGAAAACTATTGGAGCAAGGAATCTGCAAATGACAACGCAGGGTGCCCTCGATAAAAGCATCCTGCGGGCCGTGAACACTGTGAAGCAGATACTGGTCCACAATTCAAAGAAGGTTGACTGAAATCTCCGGGTAGATGTGATCACGAGAACCTAATGTTAGTGTTAGCAAAATCTTTAACCCGCATAGGAGAGAGATCAGAGACCCAGAGTAATGAAGAGGAATAAAAGATCCTAATCCCATCCATTGGCGACGTGGGCCCGTAAGACACACATCCATGTTAGTAAAACAGTTTTTTTTAAAAGGCTAGACTCAACTTCGGCCAAGGAGTTGGAAGGGGGTTACCTACAGGCAGTCGGCTCTGATACCAACTTGTGACACCCCCGACTTAACCGTGCGCTAAACATACACGCAAATGCACACGATCAAGCCCAAGGACTCACGGGAAGATATCACAGCACAACTCTAAACACAAATAAAATAATACAAGCCTTAGATTACAAGCCAGGGGCCTCGAGGGCTCGAATACAAAAGCTCGCATACAAGCGTTAGCGGAAACAACAACAGTATCTGAGTACAGACACAAAGGTTAACAAAGATGCCTTATGAAGGCGAAAACAAACAACGGCTCTGATCGAAACAGCGCAGGCCTACTGCCTGGGAGCCTCCTAAACTACTCCTGGTCATCCGTCTCCAAGTAGTAGTAAGCTCCACCGGTGGGGTTGAAGTTGTTGTCGGCTGGGACAGCTGGCTCCGGGTCTCCACCATCTGGTCGCAGCAATCGGGTATGGGGAAAAGAGGTAGCAAAGCAACCGTGAGTACTCATCCAAAGTACTCGCAAGTCTTACATCAGAACTATGCTAAGTATGCATCGGTATCAAAAGGGATGGCTGTAACTGTGGACTAGACTGCAGAGATGGCAGAATAGAGAGAAAGGCCTAGCCTATTGAAGACTAGCATCTTCAGCGTCTTACAACAATAGAAGAGTGCAGATTAGTACATAATTGAAGTAGCAAGCATGTAGTAGCAAAGCCTAGAGATCCTTCCTCGACTCACTGCGAGGAAGCGATCCCGGAGCTTACATATTATTAACATGTATCCAGTTCAAGTTGTAGTAGATCGGGATACAACACTGAGCGTCCTGTTACCGTCGACACGGCTATTCGAATAGATAATGTTCCCTGCAAGGGTGCACTACTGTTACCCAACACGCTCGATTAACTCTAGCCGGACACACTTTTCTCGGTCATGCCCGGCCTCGGTTGATCGAGACGACATAGTCCTACCTAGGCTCAGCAGAGAGGTCCCCACCGGTCTACATCCTAAGTGCTCAGGGGTCTTGGGCCCATCGCCCTTTGCACTCCGGGTCGTTGCGAGCAGGGCGAATCTCGGCACCACCTCTCTCCTGGATGGTGCCGACCCAGCCATGCTGCAATGCTGAACTGGACGTGTTGGGGATATTCCCGACGACCAAGACCCGGCTCATAGGGATAAGCCGCCCTGAAGATTAAGTCATCTCTGGGCTTAAGTCACCATGACGTTAAGTCATCTCTGGGTTTAAGTCGCCCTGACATTAAGTCATTTCTGGATTTAAACCGGCAGATCCTAACCCGGCAGACAGTTGTAAACCGGCAGATAGTTTCTAGCCCGGCAGACAGTTGTAAGCCGGCAGATAGTTTCTAACCCGGCTGCTACAGTGCCAGGGAGTTAACCCGGCTGTTACAGTGCCAGGGAGTTAACCCGGCTGCTACAGTGCCAGGAAGTTAACCCGTCTGCTACAGTGCCAGGAGGTTGACCCGGTCTGCTACAGTGCCATGATGTTAACACGGCCTGCTACAGTGCCAGTGTGTTAACCCGGCCTGCTACAGTGCCAGGATGTTAACTCGCCCTGCTACAGTGACCCGGGGGAGGAGTCAAAATACAAGATGGAGACCCTTTTAACTTGGAAGACACGGATGACTTAGAGTAGGACTCCAATCACGGGTATAACCCAGAATCTCAAGTAAGCCGCCCCTTCAACTTAGATAAGGAGGGGCAGGGCACCCCAAGAGGGACAAGTTTTTTAGAGGTGAGGATAGACAGAAAAATCTAGAGACAGATGTTTTGGCAGGTCTCAAGACAGACGTTTTGATAGCTCTCGAGACAGAGTCAGGGAAACAGCACCCTTGTAATTGTGACTATGATCATCAATATCAATCAAGCAGGATGTAGGCCTTTACCTCCACCGTGAGGGGCCGAACCTGGGTAAACTCGTGTCTTCTCGATTCCGATCAACCCCGTTCAAGCAACCACCTAGCTGCGATGGCCTCACCACTAAGTCCTTTCACGAGGACATCTGCCGTGACAAAACCCCGACAGTTGGCGCCCACCGTGGGGCCTACGCACGGTGGTATTAAGTTCTTGGAGGGATCTCTCCCAGGGATCGAGAAGTTCGCAATTTTCCGGATGAAGAAGAGCCGGTTTGGAAAGATCTGCGTCAGCTTCGAGTTCATCAATCTGTGATTTAAGTTCAAGAAAGTTAGGGCCGCGTCTGTGCGCCACCACAAGTCACCGAGATCGACATAAGTTTCCGCCGCAGCAAACGTATTGCAATATACGTGAGATGTTGGGATTTGACGACCGGGTCCGATTCCTACTATACTTCACATCCACGTCAGCTGTTTTTCACGAGAGGATCAAGTCGCGGGGTAAAACAGAAATCTGCCGCTGTCTGGCGTGAAGACCGAAGCCTGCTACAAGTCAATCCATAGCCGTCAACAAGTACCACTTCAATTAGTACTCCGTTCTGTGAGGAAGTATACAAATGCCTGTGCTACGAATCAGTCGGTGGATATATATAAAAAAAAAAACTTAAGCCGCCTACTTAGCGGTCGGCTACCTGCTCTGTATCCGTTCGATGGGGTCAAACACACCGAACATACTCGAACTCCGAACCTCAAGCTGAGTGCACAAACTAGCTGAGACGACCTAGCAGGTACAGCTTCGTTCGCCTCAGGCTGTAACCGCGATGAGCCGGCCCGGTCGAGCGGCTCGCCTCCGCCATTCCGAGCCGCCGCCTCCGTCGTGGCCTACTCCGAGCCGGCCATGCCTCCGCTGCTGTGGCTGCGGGCCTACCTCAAAACGCCGGTCTCCGCCGCCGTCGTCGCGACCCCGAGCTGCCCCCTTTGCCGGTCTCCTCGAGCCGGCCTCGAGCCGCCTCCGCCTCGACGCCTGTGGCTTCGCCTCTGTGAGCCGCCCTGGGCCTGCCCTCGCCGCGAGCCGCCGCTGGCCGGAGCCGCCGCCGCTCGCCTCCGCAGCGTCGCCATGGCCCGCCACTTTTGCCATCTCCGCTCCGTGCCAAGCCGGCCTCTCCTCTGCCTCGGCCTCGCGCCGCCCCCTACGGAGCAGGCCTCGGGCTCACCCCTGCCGCGGCCTCTCTCCGAGCCGCAGCCGTGAGCCGCCGCCTTCGCGGTCTCGTTGAGCCGCCCCCGCCTCTACGACAAGCGGCCACCGCCGCCTCTGCAGCCGTGGACCGAGTCGCCTAGGACCCCACGCGTCCTCGCCTCCGAGTCATTTCCGCCGCCTCGCCGCTCGCTTCCGCAGCGCTGGCTTCACCTTTGCTGCGAGCCAGCCTCACTTCGCCAGCCACCGGTGCGCCTCTGAGCCGCGCTAAGTCGCCACAACGGCCTCGCCTTTGAGCCGTCCGGCCCCCGCTGTCTCCTCTGCAACCTCGCGCTAAGTCGTCAACCTCCAAGCCGCCGCCTCCGAGCCGCTGGCGACCCGCCGCCTCCGAGCTACCACGCCCAGCCATCCGCCCGCCTCCGAGCTGCCACGCCTCAAGCGGCCTCGGCCGCCGCGGCCTGCCTCCGCTGTGGCGACTCGCCTCCGCCGTCCGCCTCGGGTCATGGCCGGTACGCCTCCACTTCCGCGGCCTCACCAAGCCAGCCCCGCCTTCGTCTCGCGCCTCCTCCACCACAGTACTACCAATCCGCCGTGACCCCGCCTTGCCGGCGCCTCTCCGCCGTCGCGCTCCACTTCGCCAGGGGCTTCCTCAGCCGCGGTCGCACTGGGTCGTTGCAGCCTCGCCCCACCTCCGCTCCAACTCGCCCCGAGCAACGCCGCCTGCCTCTTCCGCCGCCACTGGCGAGTCACCGCCCTCGTTGGTTGCTGCCGCGCCTCGAGTCGCCGGCTGCCTCACTAAAGCCGCCACCACGGCGAGCCGCCCGTCGCCGGGTCGCCTCCGCCGTCATGGCCCGCCTTTGTTGCTCCTCTGTGGCCCCGTCTTCAGCCGCCACTGACGAGCTGCCTGCGGCCCCGCCCTCCGCCTCTACCGGCCCCTCCAGCTGCGGCCTTACCTTGCCAACGCGCCTCCGCCGCTCGTCTCGCCGAGCCGCCCGCTTCGAGCCACCTCTTCCGTCGCCGCGGCTGCGGCTCCTCGCCGTTTCCCCGCTCCGGCTCAGTCACGCCCGGCCGCGCGGCTCTGACCTCGCCCGCGACACACCTCCGCGCGCTGCCGCGCTGCCTCCGCCCATCCGACCACGCGACCCGCCCGCGAGCGCTGGCTTCCGGCTCTGCCCGCTCCTCAACTGCTACGGCCGGGCACCCCAAGAACAGATAAAAAAAGAGAGAAAAGTGGTCAGGTGCCCATGTGAGAGCCGGCTGCCCAAAAAAAAAGAGAGAGTTACGGCAACGTCTGAGACTGCTGGTCGTCAGAGTATTCTGTTTGCACTGGATGGGAGGTACCATTACCTGGTTATCCACGGACGTTATATACGGATCATCTGTCGTCCGGACGAATCAGAGGAAATCTATCCGGTCTATTTTTATTGGTACATTTTTATTCTTCCGAGAACAATTACCCTGGCTGGCGATATTTTTTTTATGCAGGACAATTATTCACTGAAAGGGCAATCGTCGTACCACGGATGCAGAGCTCGCGCCAACATTATCATGCGCCAGCATCCGACCATGCAGTACTGCTCAATAAACATGTGTGCAAACCGCCGCCCATGCGGTTTCGGTCTACATCAACACACGGCCGACTCATTTGCTCACGCCGCGGCCGGTTCATCCGTCTGCGCCCGCGGTCGAATTGCCCGTCCGCGCCGACTTACAGGACCTGGTCTCAAGGATGACCCGGCCTGCTCAATAAGGGTCAAAGGAATCAAGCCGGCTATGTTGAGCATTTTTTCCATGATCATATGGTTACTTGGGGGCTTCCAACTCATCGAGTTTAGCTTACAAAACCCTTTAACCTGGCGAGATGTCGTAAGTTGGTTAAACCTGCCTGTTAGCAAGATGCTACTCCCTAAAAAACGACCCGGCGTACGTCTGATGAGTCAATCACAAAGGTGACCCTGCATTCATCGGAGTTAAAACGCTCGATTGGTTGTGTGAGAGCCGGCTTTCAGAAAGCGAGGATAAACCAACCAGCCAAACTATACTTGGTTAAACCTGCCTGTTCGCAACATGCTACTCCCTAAAAAGCGACCCGGCGTACGCCTGATGAGTCAATCACAAAGGTGACCCTGAATTCATCGGAGTTAAAACGCTCGATTGGTTGCGTGAGAGCCGGCTTTCAGAGAGATAGGATAAACCAAAAGAGGCCAAAAAGCCTGCTTCAACAGGAAGTGAAACCAAGACTCGAGCCTTGAAAGCCGGTCTTATGTCATGCCTCGAAAGCCGGCATTTTTATACTTTGTTATCAGACACATACATCATCATGCATTGCATCATACATTGCATCATCATTGCGTCATCATACCATGCTTCATATATGCATGGAAATCCTGGTTTATATTGCAGGAACCGGTTTTCAAACCGAGTTATATTATTCAAATCTTTAATAGCCAACATGGCTGGATTTTCATTATGGTTATCATAACCAGTATTGGATGATTGAGGCTTTCAAAAGCCGCTTCAGAAAAAATGGCTATTATTTCTTCATCCAAAAATACCAGCTTACAGCAAGGAGCATGGTTCAATATTGATATGCAAAGCATTCAGTAACATCATCCAGACAGTGAATATGATTTTCTTCTACAATGGAAGGAATAGTCCCGAGTCGCTGCAGGCATACGACCCGGCACTTGGGGGCTACATTATTCAAATCAAGATTACATCAAGTATTCAAGTCCCGTGTCGCTGCAAGCATGCACCACGACACTTGGGGGCTAATGCAAGCTGCTTTTCAAATCATCACATTGTCAACAGACTCGGTTATTTCAGGTAGATGAGCCAGCCTCCCGTCAGTTTCTAAGTCCCAGCTCAGTATATCTTACTGAGCCGGCCCTTGAGGGCTACAACATTCAGTTCTTTGCCAAAGTCATAAGGTCCAAATTGGAAGACCCGGCCCTTGGGGGCTACACAAAACTCCTCAAGTCTATATAATCAGATCTGCAAAAGTCCCTGCTCATTATTGCATAATGACCCGACCCTAGGGGGCTACACTGGTTGAAGTTTTATGAGCATAAGGCAATTACAAGTCCCAGGTTGTTGCAGGCAAAGACAACCCGGTACTTGGGGGCTACATATGTGGAACATTCAACTTATGACTGGTGACTTAGATGAACAACCCGGATTTCTCCAAGCTTGCAACATTCATATTGGAGCAAGTCTTAAGCTATCACTACATTCCCCTCTTAAGACTTGGGGGCTACAGGTAATATGGATATAAGTAGAACACCTTCAAAATTTTCAGTGTTGAGCAAACCAGGTCTCATATTTTTTGATGGAGAAATTTGCAAAGATTATTTGCTCTAAGCTATTCAGACAAGTCTGAAGCATTGAAAGTTGGTACAACATCAAACGCAATATTCTTTTTATCAAGCCAAGGCATTTTTGAAGACAGTTCAAGATATCATAAGGGTTATTTTTTCTGCAAGGAACCAGCGTCAGCATACTGATATGACAGAGATTCAGACTTTTCAGGAGTTGGTCAATGAACTAAAACTGGTCTTTTTGAGTGAGCCGGTCCCTTTACATACTCTTATTTCAAGAGTTTAGCATGAATAAATTCAAAGCTAAACTGGGGGCTAATGTTGGGGATATTCCCCACGACCAAGACCCGGCTCATAGGGATAAGCCGCCCTAAAGATTAAGTCATCTCTGGGCTTAAGTCACCATGACGTTAAGTCATCTCTGGGTTTAAGTCGCCCTGACGTTAAGTCATTTCTGGATTTAACCCGACAGATCCTGACCCGGCAGACAGTTGTAAACCGGCAGATAGTTTCTAGCCCGGCAGACAGTTGTAAGCCGGCAGATAGTTTCTAACCCGGCTGCTACAGTGCCAGGGAGTTAACCCGGCTGTTACAGTGCCAGGGAGTTAACCCGGCTGCTACAGTGCCAGGAAGTTAACCCGGCTGCTACAGTACCAGGAGGTTGACCCGGCCTGCTACAGTGCCAGGATGTTAACCCGGCCTGCTACAATGCCAGGGTGTTAACCCGGCCTGCTACAGTGCCAGGATGTTAACCCGGCCTGCTACAATGCCAGGGTGTTAACCCGGCCTGCTACAGTGCCAGGATGTTAACCCGGTCTGCTACAGTGACCCGGGCGAGGAGTCAAAATACAAGATGGAGACCCTTTTAACTTGGAAGACACAGATGACTTAGAGTAGGACTCCAATCACGGGTATAACCCGGAATCTCATGTAAGCCGCCCCTTCAACTTATATAAGGAGGGGAAGGGCACCCCAAGAGGGACAAGTTTTTTAGAGGTGAGGATAGACAGAAAAATCTAGAGACAGATGTTTTGGCAGGTCTCAAGACAAACGTTTTGATAGCTCTCGAGACAGAGTCAGGGAAACAGCACCCTTGTAATTGTGACTATGATCATCAATATCAATCAAGCAGGATGTAGGCCTTTACCTCCACCGTGAGGGGCCGAACCTGGGTAAACTCGTGTCTTCTCGATTCCGATCAACCCCGTTCAAGCTACCACCTAGCTGCGATGGCCTCGCCACTAAGTCCTTTCACGAGGACATCTGCCGTGACAAAACCCGGACAGGACGTCTGACGGAGCTTTCGGCTGATACATACGGCACCGAGGGCACCATTAAACCATTATCCCGCGTGGTGGTAGTGCGTATAGGCCAGTGGCCAACTCAGATCAATACCCAAATCCGTTAGTGCATTATGAATTTTAGTGATGGCTGTCGGGACAAGTCCGGAGCTACCACCACATCCTGGGTGGCACCGCTAACAGCCAGCCACCACAGTAACTCTCGCGGGTGCTCTCCGGGCCCGCCCATCTTTCATGTGTATCTCTCGCGGGTACCCCTCGGGGTCGACCCGACTTTATCCAGCAGCTGCAGTAAAATCCAGGTAACCATGTGTTAATAACATCAAGATGAAACCGAGGAATCACCCTCGTTGGATTTCCACTCGATGTACCCGTCAAGGTGAACCCTGAGGAATCACCCTCAATGGTGTTCACACTTGCGGGGATGCACAACAGAAGCTTCGTCGGAGGTGGTGAAGGAGGAATCACCCTCGGTAACCCACAACCAACTAGATGTACCACAGAGGCAACATCAGGACTGAGATAAGAGGTATCACTCTCGGCACTCGATATTAGCTCTGCAGAGTCGTGCAACTTAGGGGATGTGTGGTGATGTGCTGGTCTCAGCCCGTCGATCACATTGATCAGGGCACTGATAACTAAGCGGGGCAACTAGGACAAGGGAGAGGGGCCACAGATGGATTTCCATACAACCTATACTAAGCATTTAGGATAGCAGGTAAGGTATCAATAACAGTTTACAAAAATAGGCTATGCATCAGAATAGGATCAATCAAAAGCAGTAGCAAATTCTAATGCAAGCAGGAGGGAGAAAGAATAGGTGATATAGGGATGCGTCAAGGGGGTTTGCTTGCCTGGTTGCTCTGCCGGAAAAGAAGAGTTGTCGGTGATGAGGTAGTCCTCAGGGGCTACGTCGGTACCGGAAATCTACCGGAGAGAAGAGGGGGAAGAAACAGATAAATACACAGCATACAAAGCAACACAGAGCATGACACGCTAAAATGCAGTGCAGGGGTGATCTAATGCATCTCTAAACCATTTTAGTTATTTTAGGGTTTAAGTTGGAATTATTAACCGATATGTATGCACTATTCATCTACCGAAAACAGCCGACAAGTTGCGGGTTCTCCTACGTAGAGGGTCCCGACATAAAAACAGATGGCACGATCGGATTCATGGGATTTTCTGAGCAACTTTCATGTAGAAAACTTTTTGATCCGAGTTACGGATTAATTTCTACGAATTTTTGAAGTTTTAAACATTTTTTGAAAAATCCCGGAATTATTTAATTTAATCCGAATTATACAGAAAAGGAATATGACGCCATGCTGATGCCAGCATTCCGTCAGCAGTCGGCTGACCGGCTGACCAGTAAACGGGGCCCACTGGTCAGTGACTGGACCAGCCCAGTCAGCCAGTTGACTTGGTCAACTGGTCAACTGGGCCCGCGGGGCCCAGCTGCCAGCATCCCAGAAGGTGCCACGTGGGCGGCCAGGTCAGCTGGCGCCAGGGTGACGCCGGCGAGCCTCCCGCGGCGGCGGTTTCGCCGGAGGGGCTCGGGTTTCGCGTACAGGGGCTCGTTTGCGATGCGGTTAGCTGCTTTCGAACGGCCAGTGTAGCGCGCGTCTAACGGTGGCAACGCCGGACCAAATGGTCGCCGGAAATGAAGCCGGCGATGAGGTCAGCGGCGGCGGCGCTACGGGCTACGGCAAAACTGGCGATGCAGCGCGCTTTAGGGCAAGGTAAAGGGACAGGCCGCACCTACGCAACGCCCTGAGCTCGGCGACGAGCTCAGATGGCCATAACAGCGACGGCACAGGCGGCAGCGAGCGGCGCGGCGGAGCTGAGCTCCGGCTGCTCTAGCAGCAGCAGCAGCGGGGCTAGAGGAGGGAAAAGAGGGGGCCAGGGAGGAGCTGGAGCTCACCGAGCGGCGCACGAAGGCCGTTGAGAGCTTAGGAGCTGCAGAGTTCGCCGGAGAGGAAGAAGATCGCCGGCGTCCCGAGGTTGAAGACGGAGGTCGATCCAGCAGTGCAGGGCTCCCCGGCTCCCGCTACTTGGCGCAGAAGAAGTGGTCGAGCTCAGGGGAGCTTCCTGACACGGTGGAGTGGCACGGAGACGGCGGTGGCCACGGCAGAGATGGATGACGGCGACGGCAGCGCTCGGACGAAAGGTGGAGAGAGTGAGGCGAGCGCCGGAGAGAGGGAGAGAGAGGCGAGGGCGACCAGGGGGGAGGGGCGAGGGTTTGCCCTTATCCAGGGCTCAACTGCCCCATCGCGGTGGCGAGCAGCGGCCGGAAGAGCGCGAGGTCGGCCATGGCGGCGTTGACACGCAGAGGGGAGCAGGTGGGAGGAGGCCTCGGTGGGCTGGGCCGCGTTGGGCCTTTCGGCCAGGTAAGCCAGGTAAGTTTCTGTTCCTTTCCATTTTCTGTTTTCATTTATTCTTTTCTGTTGCATTTTCTATTAGCTAGCAAATCTATTTTGTAAAATATGGGACTGGACCCCATAATTACATTGCATTAGGTAGCACTGCCTCAAAAAGTTTGGATTTGAACTCATTTGTATTTTTCAAAAATGAAAATTGGATGTAACAAGGCTGTTTTGGGGACTGTTTTAATCGCTAGGGTCAAACCTAGTATTCAATAAATGTTGACTTTATTTTTATATTTGCTTTGGAATTATTTGCAATATTGTGAACTATTTTGTTTTAAAATTTGATCAACTTTTATTTTGACTTGCATTTGAATTTTTGTTTAAAGTGGAATTTGAAATGGGATATGAACAAATGATGATTTAGCACTGCAAATCAAGATGACTTGGCATGATTAGAAGATGATCATTGTAGCACATTACAAGGGGGTGTTACACACGTTGAGGGATTGTTATATGATCCAATTATGTTAACACTGTTGAGAGATTGCACTAGTGAAAGTATGAACCCTAGGCCTTGTTTTCAAGCATTGCAATACCGTTTGTGCTCCGTTTTATCACTTGTTACCTTGCTGTTTTTTTATTTTCAGATTATAAAAACCTATATCTACTATCCATACTACACTTGTATCACCATCTATTCGCCGAACTGGTGCATCTATACAATTTTCCATTGTATTGGGTGTGTTGGGGACACAAGAGATTTCTTGTATTTGGTTGCAGGCTTGTTTGAGAGAGACCATCTTCATCCTACGCCTCCCACGGATTGATAAACCTTAGGTCATCCACTTGAGGGAAAATTGCTACTGCCCTACAAAACTCTGCGCTTGGAGGCCCAACACAAGTCTACAAGAATAAGTTGTGTAGTAGACATCAAGCTCTTTTCTGGCGCCGTTGCCGGGGAGGTGAGTGCTTGAAGGTATATCTTTAGATCTTGCAATTGAATCTTTTAGTTTCTTGTTTTATCACTAGTTTGGTTTATAAAAGAAAACTACAAAAAAATGGAATGGAGGTTGCCTCATATTATTCATCTTTATAATGTCTTTCTTGAAAATGATGGAGCGGAAAATTGTGCTCAATTATTAGAAGAAGAATTCAATAAAATGTTTGGCATAAAATCTATGAATGATAAGCATGATTGCAATCTTGCTAGTATGAATTCTTTGAATATCCATGATGCTAATGATATGCACATCCATAAGCTTGGGGATGCTATGTTTGATGAAGATGATATTTTTAGTCCCCCAAGTTTTGATGAGAATATTTATGCTGATGATTGCATACCTCCTATTTATGATGAATCCACTATTTTGGAAGAGGTTTCAATTGATTATGACAACAAAGTTGCTATCTATGATGATTATTGTGATGACATGTATGCTATAAAGAATAATGATAACTATGAAATTGTCATCATGATTTTAATTTTCAATTGGATTATGCCAATCAAGTATCTCATGATAGTTATTTTGTTGAGTTTTCTCCCACTGTTATGAATGAGAAGAAAATTGCTTATGTGGAGAGTAATAAAAATTATATGCTTGTGAATCGTGAAAAGAATGATCTATGTGATAGCTATATTGTTGAATTCATTCATGATGCTACTGAAAATTATTGTGAGAGAGGATCATATGCTTATATATATTTCAACAACACCAAGTTTCCTCCCTTTATGTTGAAAGTTTTGAAGTCATGCTTTGTTTGCCTTCCTATGCCAGTTGATTCTTGCTCCCATAAATTGTTTGCTCACAAAATCCCCATGCATAGGAAGTGGGTTAGGCTTAAATGTACTAGTCATATGCTTCATGATGCTCTCTTTGTGTTTCAATTCTTTACTTTTATGCGAGCATCATTGAAATCATCATGCCTAGCTAAAAAGGCTTTAAGAAAAGCGCTTGTTGGGCGACAACCCAATACTTATACCTTATTTTTTGTGTGTTCACATGATTAAGCTACTGTAGTAATCATGTTTTATATGTTTTATTTCAATAATGTGCCAAGTAAAGCCTTTGGGATAGTGTTGATGCTTGTTGATTTGATTCTATGCAGAAACAGAAACTTTTGCGTCTAGTGCTGGAATTTCTATTATGTACTGGAGTGTGATAAATTCTGAAATTTTTATACAGTATTGGGTTTCAAATTGTTTACATTGTCCTAATTTTTCAGAATTTTTGGAGGTACATAAGTATGGTTTTTAAATCGCTGACTACATGATGTTCTGTTTTTGACAGATTCTGTTTTTATTGCATAGTTTGCTTGTTTTAGTGTTTCCATAGCTTATATTGAGTAATATAAATTATGGAAATGATAGAATACAGTAGGAATTATGTGAGAACAATTATTAATCTTGTCTTGACAGTACCTAAGTGGATGATTTATTTTTATCATACCAACCTATCTCACAAGCTCCGTTAAGTTTTGTGTGATTGAAGTTTTCAAGTTTTGGGTGAGATAACGATATGAGGAGAAAAAGGAGCGGCAACACCCTAAGCTTGGGGATTCCCAAGGCACCACAAGGTAATACTCAAGGAAGACTCAAGCGTCTAAGCTTGGGGATGCCCCGGAAGGCATCCCCGCTTTCGTCTTCAACATTATCGGTAACCTTACCCGAAGCTATATTTTTATTCGTCACATAAAATGAGTTTTTCTTGGAGCATCATTTTCTTTTGTTGAGATTTGCTTGCTGTTATCAATAATCATGTTTTGTATATTTTAGTTCAATAAAATGCCAATTATAGCCTTTACCATGCTCAGTTTGCAAGTTTATGTGTTGCTGTTTGAAAACAGAAAGTTTTCTGTTATGTTCAGAATATTCCTGAATAGTCAGAACATGATAAAAATCTGAAATTTTTACACAGTAAGCATGCATGAGTTATCTGTCACGTGGTAATTTTTCAGAATTTTTGGAGTTAGGGAAGTATGAATTCTTATGCACCCTTTACAGACTGTTCTGTTTTGATAGATTGCTGTTATAGTGGCATTGTTTGCACATGTTTGCTTGTTTAATGTTTCTATTTGTGGATAGGAGTGTTAAATATGCAGAGGAATTTAGTATGCAATGTTTAATTATAATTTTAGTAATTTTCTACAGTAGAGAATGTTAAGGTTTTGAGTTGATTTATACTAATTTATCTCATGAGTTCTTGTTGAGTTTTGTGTGGATGAAGTATTTAAGATTTAGGGAAACCGTGATATGAGAGGAATTAAGGAGACACAAAAGCTCAATCTTGGGGATACCCAAGGCATCCCAATATAATATTTCAATAAGTCTCAAGCATCTAAGCTTGGGGATGCCCCGATAGGCATCCCACCTTTCTTCTTCAACAATTATCGGTTAGTATCGGTTGAGCATAAGTTTTTGCTTCTTCGCATGAGATGTGCTATTCTTGGAATGTCATTTTATTTTGTTTTGTTTGCTGTTTGAATTATATACTTAAGATCCGAATTTTTTTATGAGAGAGAGTCCTCACATAGCTACTTAATTGTTTGACTACTCATTGATCTTCACTTATATCTTTTTGGAGTAGTTTGTCATTTACTCTTGTGCTTCACTTATATCCTAAGAGTAAATTATTGAATGAATTGAATATCATAAAGTTGAAATTATATGTGCTTCATATGCTTGTATCATGTCTAGTAGTAGTTTCACATTTGGGTTAGAAAGTGAAATCTATTGAAGCTTGACAATCACAATATTGGTCAGACAAGCAATTCATGAATGATTAGTATAAGGAAGAGAACTTTCACATATAAATATATTATCTTGGACATCTTTTATGATTGTGAATACCCATTAATTATTTTAAAACTTGAGCAAATTAGTTGAAGTTGGACAAGGAAGACAACGTAATGAGTTATGTTTGGGTATATTTGCATAGAAGTTATATTGTTATGGATCCTCTAACATGTGGTGCTTGCTTAGAATCTTTTGCTAGCCAAAAATTCGTACTAAGTAGAGATACTACTTGTGCATCCAAAAACCCTTAAACCCAGTTTCTTGCCATGAGTGTCCACCATATCTACCTATGGATTGAATAAGATCCTTCAAGTAAGTTGTCATCGGTGCAAAAAGCAATAAAAATTGCTCCTAAAATATGTATGATCTTTTATTGCAAGGGAAAATAAGCGTTGTACGAACTTGTGATGGTAAAGAAATAAAAGCGATGGACTGCATAATAAAGGTTGCTATCACAAGGGGCAATATAACGTGATGTTCCTTTGCATTAAGGGCTTGCACATCCAAAAATCAAAAGCGCATGACAACCTCTACTTCCCTCTATGAAGGGCCTATCTTTTACTTTATGTATTTACTTTTATGCAAGAATCAATAGTATTCCTTCTCATTTCAACCTCAATTATTCTCTAGTTGGTAAGCATCATGTGGCGGGGAAAGATCCAGGCACACATGGCCAGTCAAATATATTTGATCATGAATTATTATTGTTGACAATTATCTCTAGGATAAATAAGTTGGGAGGCAAAACATTAAGCCCCTATCTTTCTCTGTGTTCGATGGATGCTATTTGTTGTAAAAATATGCTTTGAGTACTAACAATCATAGAAGACTAAATGATAAATTCAGTATGTGGAGCTCTTACTTAGACTTTGTTGAAGATAAGTTGAATTGCAATTGTTTGGTGACTAAGAACATAGGTTGTTAAGTTTCAAGAGAATGCATTGTTCGAACCATAACATGTGAATTGATTGCTACTTTATCATGATGAGTTTCATGAGAAAGAGTTGCTGTTATGATGCTAGGAAAAGTGATTGAAATTATCATTGATCAAACTTATGCACTATGCTAGCATTCACACTTCATAAATTATTTCTTTTATCATTTACCTACTTGAGGACGAGCGGGAATTAAGCTTGGGGATGCTGATATGTCTCCAACGTATCTATAATTTATGAAGTATTCATGCCATGTTTATTATAGTTTTCTATGATTTTGGTGCAGTTTTATATGGATTTTATATGATTTTTATGGACTAACATATTGACCTAGTGCCCAGTGCCACTTGCTGTTTTCTGCTTGTTTTTGGTTTTCCAGAAAATCCATATCAAATGAAGTCCAAATGCAGTGAAACTTTTTGACGATTTTTTCTGGAAGGAAACAGACCCAGGAAGCTTCGGGGGAGTAGCAAAAGACCCATAGGGGCCCCACAAGCCACCTGGGCGGGCCACCCCCCCGGGGCGCGCCCTGGTGCCTCGTGGGCCCCCTGTGGCACATCTTCGCGTGATTCCAACACCAAAAATTCTTATAAATACAAAAACCCCCAGAAATAACCCTAGAACTTGGACTCCGCCGCCGCAAGCCTCTGTACCTCCACGATCTCATCTACAACCCTTTTCGGCACCCTGCCGGAGGGGGGAATCATCACCGGAGGCCATCTTCATCATCCCGGCGGTCTCCATGACGAGGAGGGAGTAGTTCACCCTCGGGGCTGAGGGTATGTACTAGTAGCTATGTGCTTGATCTCTCTCTCTCTCGTGTTCTTGATTTGGCACGATCTTGATGTACCGCGAGCTTTGTTAATATAGTTGGATCATATGGTGTTTCTCCCTCTCTATCTTGTTGTGATGAATTGAGTTTTCACCTTTGAGGTTTCACTATTATTGGATTGAATACTTTTATGGATTTGAGAACACTTGATGTATGTCTTGCATATGAATACCCGTGGTGACAACGGGGTATTATATTGATTCACTTGATGTATGTTTTGGCACTCAACTCGCGGATTCCCGAGGTGACATTGGGGTAATCTATGCATAGGGGTTGATGCACGTTTTCGTCCTACTTCCTCCGGTAGAAATCTTGGGGCACTCTTTGAAGTTCTTTGTGTGGATTGAATATTATGAATCTGAAGTTGTTTGATGCATATCGAATAATCAACTCACGGATACTTGTGGTGACATTGGAGTATCTAGGTGACATTAGAGCTGGTTGATGCGTATCATATGGTGTTATTTTAGTACGAACTCTAGGGCTATATGTGACACTTATAGGAATAGCTCAATAGATTAATCGGAAAGAATAACTTTGAGGTGGTTTCATACCCTACAACAATTTCTATCTTATGTTCTCCGCGAATAGGAACTTTGGAGTGATTCTTTGTCACACGTTGAGGGATTGTTATATGATCCAATTATGTTAGCACTGTTGAGAGATTGCACTAGTGAAAGTATGAACCCTAGGCCCTATTTTCAAGCATTGCAATACCGTTTGTGCTCCGTTTTATCACTTGTTACCTTGCTATTTTTTTATTTTCAGATTATAAAAACCTATATCTACTATCCATACTACACTTGTATCACCATCTCTTCGCCGAACTAGTGCACCTATACAATTTGCCATTGTATTCGGTGTGTTGGGGACACAAAAGATTTCTTGTATTTGGTTGCAGGGTTATTTGAGAGAGACCATCTTCATCCTACGCCTCCCACGGATTGATAAACCTTAGGTCATCCACTTGAGGGAAAATTGCTACTGTCCTACAAAACTCTGCGCTTGGAGGCCCAACACGGGTCTACAAGAATAAGTTGTGTAGTAGACATCAATGCCTCTCTCTCTAAACATGTGGTCATGATTATTGATTTCGGCTTTCGCTTAAGGACAAACGAGGTCTAAGCTTGGGGGAGTTGATACGTCCAATTTGCATCATGATTTTCTACTATTATTTATAGTGTATTTGATCATTATTTCACTTTATGATGCAATTCTTATGCATTTTCTCTCTTAATTTGCAAGATTTATATGAAGAAGGAGAATACCGGCAGCTAGAATTTTGGACCTGAAATAGCTACAGCAGATATACCTATTCTACAGAGCTCCAATTGACTTGAAGCTCCACGGAGATTTTTTATTGAATATATAAAAAATACTGGAGAAAAGAAATATCAGAGGGGACCCACCAGTTGCCCACAAGGCAACAGGGCGCCCCCTGGGTGCGCACTGATGCCTTGTGGGGCCCCTGGCTGGCCTCCGGCCCCCTCTTTCTGCTATATAGGCTCATTTGCCCTAAAAAATAGAGAGAAGACTTTCAAGACAAAGCGCCGCCATCTCGAGGCAGAACCTGGGCAGGAGCAATTTTGCTTTCCGGCGAAGCGATTCCGCCGGGGATACTTCCCTCCGGGAGGGGGAAATCGAAGCCATGGACATCACCAACGATCCTCTCATCGTGGGAGGACCAATATTCATCAACATCTTCACCAGCACCATCTCATCTCAAACCCTAGTTTATCTCTTGTATTTAATCTTTGCCTCAAAACCTCAAATTGGTACCTGTGGGTTGCTAGTAGTGTTGATTACATCTTGTAGTTGATGCTAGTTGGTTTATTTGGTGGAAGATTATATGTTCAGATCCTTAATGATATTGAATACCCCTCTGATCTTGAACATGAATATGATTTGTGAGTTGTTACTTTTGTTTTTGAGGACATGGGAGAAGTCTTGTCAGAAGTAATCATGTGAATTTGGTATTCGTTCGATATTTTGATGATATGTATGTTGTCACTTCCTTTAGTGGTGTCGTGTGAATGTCGACTACATGAAACTTCACCATCTTTGGGCCTAAGGGAAGGCATTGTGGAGTAGTAATTAGATGATGGGTTGCTAGAGTGACAGAATCTTAAACCCTAGTGTTGGGGATATTTCCCAGCGTTGGAGACCCGGCAGGAGGATGACCCGGCCATAGAGTTATAAGGCTTAGCTGGTTATCTCACTGCTGGACCTTGAAGATACCCAGTGGGCCGGCTTGACAGAGGCCCGATGGGAAGAGGCGGCTTGGTGCGTGGACCGGCTTATGAAGAAAGACAAGATAAGAAAGATTAACTTGAAGAACAAGTCAATTAGAATAAGAGTAGGATACGGGTTAAGGTTACAACCCGGACTCTCGTGTAAACCTAGGGCTCAACCTGTTATATAAAGGGGAGCGCCTAAGGCAAAAAGACTAAGTTGCAATCTCTCGAGAGCTAGGTTAGAGAATCCGCACCCCTGTAATCGAGATCCAAAGCAATACAATCAAGCAGGATGTAGGCTTTTACCTCCATCAGGAGGGGCCGAACCTGGGTAATCCCGTGTCTTCTCGTTCCTGATCAACCCCGTTAAGCTTCCACCTTCGTGTGATGGCTCCATCACTAAGTCCTTTCACAAGGGCATCTGCCGTGCTAAAACCACGATAGTTGGCGCCCATCGTGGGGCCTGCACATGGTGGAGTTGAGTTCTTGGCGGGAGCTCTCCCAGGGTTCGGGAAGTACGCGATCGTCCAGATGACGAAGAGTCACCGTGGGAAGCTCTACATCGACGACTCATGCTGGGCCCCAAGGCCGACTCGGTCGAGTACAGGTACCGGGTCCCCTTTGGCAAGATCCATGTCTTCATCGGCATTGTCGGCGAGTCAGCCGCCGGGTTGGAGGCCATTACCAAAACCGAATCGGCCCGCTGCGCCAGTCCCCCCCAGGTGAAACCTGGCCCGCCGAGAGCTGGCCAGACTCATGCCTTTGTCGGCTTCACCCAGGGGGTGACTCTGTCTGAAAATTCGCTGTCCGGAGACGAGACGCTCATGCAATCTGATGGCGAATCATCGATGGGGGAAGCCGAGCCAATCCATCCCCTGTATGAGGACAGGCTTGGAGGATGCGCTAACGAAGTTTTTCCTGAAACCCTCGAGCCGCCTCGGTTCACTGCGGTTTACATGGCTGGCAGGCAAGACCCACCTCCCCTTCGCGACCCGGTGGATCCAGCGGCCGGGCAGCATCTGACCATCGCCGGCTCAGGAGGGGTCGGCACAGCCGCCGCCGGCTCACAAAAGACCAGGGCGCAGGCGCTCGCGGAGTTGATGAACACTCTGGTGACTCTACTGGCCGAGCCGGTGACCGTAGAGAACGCTGCGGCATGCAACGCAGACATCACGAAGTGCCGTGAGCAGATGACCAAGATCCAGGAGGATATCAATACTGAAAACACCCGCATGGTAGAGCCGCAAGCCCGGCTCGCCGAGGAGAGATAGCGCTTGGAGGAGGAGGCTCTCTATTTAAGCCGCCGGCAGGCCGAGTCAGAATTCGTCCATCGGAGGCGACATCAAAGCCGGCTTCCGGCCAATATTGAGCCGACTCAGTTGTTTACTACGCCAAATGATCCACGGGCTCCAACGAACCCGGGGGCTGGTGTTGCGCCCCCAGGAGGGACACTGTTGCAGCAGCCGGCTCAGCAGAGGGATACGGCTCAACATCATACACCGGCTCAGCAGCAGCAGCTACCGACTCGCCGGTTCCAGACCCCAATTGGACACTATTCCAACCCGGTGGACAATGTCCTGGCGGCGACTCACAACATGGCAGCAATTCTGATTGAAGGGGACGGTCCGGCTCAGGTGGAGGCTAGGAACGCCATTGAGATGCTAAAAACAGCAGTAACGCAGCAGGCGAACTATTCTCACAGTCAGCACCGACTTCACTCAACCCCTCACCAGAGCCACACCAGGAGCCGACACCCTGAGTCACTAGCAGTTTCCAGTAGCACGCAACGCAGGAGGGCCGCACAACCACTGGTGAATTAGCCACCCCCCAAGATCCCAAACGCACAGGAGATTGTGGACACTGCTCGAGCTCTACGAGCATTGGAAGAGGAAAACGCGCGGGTGGTGTATAATCAGCCCACGGCGCAGGACCATCCCACCACAGCCCAGGCAGCTGGTTGCCTTGGCGGTTTATCAAGTCGCATGATTGGAACTCCTTGTCTAGTCCCAGCACTGCGAGATGCACGCATGCCGCCAGATTTCAAGGGTCCTCGCAAGGTTCCTAATTACACAGCAGATCTAGAGCCGGCCTAGTGGATTGAGAGTTATGAGTTGGCAATGGAACTGTTGGGAGCTAGTGAAGCTCTGTGCGCGTGTTATCTACCTCTCATGTTGGAAGGTACAGTGCGTACTTGGTTGAAAAACTTGCCGGTGAACTCCATTAACACCTGGTAGGAATTGAAGGAGCGTTTCATCAAGAACTTTCAGGGAACCTGCAAACGGCCAACCACAATCGTCGATCTTGAACATTGTGTTCGGCGTTAGAATGAGTCGGCACACCACTGGTCTCGCCGAGTTGCAGAAGTCATTCATTCTTCAGATAGCATCACAGCGACGCAGGCGGTTCTTGTTCTGGAGTGGACTTGCAAGTTTCAACCCCTGGTTCAGAAGTTAGGACGGCTCAAGAGAAAGGTCCAGGACATGGGCGATCTTATGGACGTCTTAACCCAGTATGCTGAGTCAGACAATACGAAGGATCCGACATCTGATGATGACAAACTTGGCAAGGGCAAGAAAAATGGTGGCAAGGGTCAGCAGCAGAACAGTGGCAATGGGCTGGCCAATAACAGCAACAAGCACAAGAGTTATGAAGTCGGCTCTGATCTGGTAGTAAATACCAATACCGGTGGGAGTAACCAGCGACAGAACAACGGCTCTAGGAAGCCTTTTTCCGGTAACCACCCCCGCAGCTTTGAAGAGGCCCTCAAGGGTCCATGTCCCAAGCACAGTATTAATGGTAAGCCGTCTGCCCATTCATGGGAGAACTGTTATATTATGCAAGAATTCTCCAAACGGGTATTTCAGAATCATCACAATGGAGGCGGCAATGGAGGACACCCTGGCAACCCCGGAAATAGCAACCAGGGAGCTGGCTTTCAGGGAGCCGGCTTGCAAGGGCACTTCGCAGGCCCCGGGTTCCAGGGGAACCACGGTTCAAATACTGGGTTTCAGGGGGCTGGCAGTGCCAGAGGCAATAATCAACGTAGCCAAGGAGATCAGAATCAAGGTAGCCAGTCTGGGTTCCAGAGTAATCCAAAGCAATTGAACAGTGGTCAGTATCATGTTTTTACCTCCAGTACCTGCAAGCGTGATCAGAAGGTTCAGCGAAGACCAGCCCACTTGGTTGAGCCGGCAGTCCCATATTACCTCAACTGGTCAGAGCAGCCAGTTACTTGGAGTTGGGCGGATCATCCGGAGTTCATTGATCACCCGGGTCATCTGGCCTTGGTAGTGGCACCACAAGTCGGCGGGTATACATTGACAAAGGTGCTTATGGATGGCGACAGCAGTATCAACATCCTTTATTATGATACTTTTAGACGGATGAATTTGTCCGAGAAGCAGCTCACCGCTTCCACTATAGTCTTTCATGGCATTGTCCTCGGCAAGTCAGCTTATCCCATTGGCAGGATTTCTCCGAAGGTGGCCTTTGGCGACGAACTTAATTACCGCTCGAAGTTTTTGTCCTTCGAAGTGGTGAAGTGTAACGCCCAATATGCGATCCTAGTCTCGAGGAACTCGGAGGCCCCACCAAGAGTAGTAACGCATATTAGAGACGCTTGCAAGGTGGATATCATTACATCGTGCCACATACATAATGGATGGGGATACATACAAATACTTACAATCATCACATGAATACGTCAATACATAACAAACATCATACAGAAGGGCAGCATCCGACTACGGATGAAATCGAACAAAAAGAAGAACGACATCCACCCTGCTAGCCCAGGCTGCCGACCAGGAACCTATCCCCAGATCGACGAAGAAGAAGAAGCAGAAGAAGAACTCCAATAGCAAACAAGCATCGCTCTCACGTCAAGACATCGCATTACCTGTACCTGCAACTGTTGTTGTAGTAATCTGTGAGCCACGAGGACTCAGCAATCCCATAACCATGGGTAGCAAGACTATCAAAGCTTAAATGGGTATGGACGGGTAAGGTGGTGAGGTTGCAGCAAGCACTAAGCATTGTATGGTGGCTAACTTACGAGTACAAGAATAAGAAGAGTAAACTACGCAAAACGGTCGCAAACTACAAATGATCACTAAGTGATCCTAAACACCTACTTACGAGTCAAACATAACCCCACCGTGTTCTCTTCTCAAACTTCCTCAAAAAGAGACAGTCACGGATACGCACACGGTTGGTGTATTTTAATTAGGATTTAGTGTCAAGTTATCTACAACCGGAGGTTATAATTATCCAAGTGCCACATAACCGCGGGCACGGCTTCTCGTAAGATTTAACCCTGCAGGGGTGTTCCAACCTGGTCCATCACAAACCAACACAAGCTGCGGTGGAATACCTCAACCTTAAGAAAACCCGATCAACCTCGAGTCAGCCCGAAGTATCCTCGGAATCCCGGTGCACAAGACATTTCGACAATGCTAAACAAGTTCAGCAAGACCTCCCGGCGTGCCGACACCCCGATAGGAGCCGCGCGTATCTCGTTCTCAGGCCACGACCGGATAAGCTACGCGTACAGGTACCAAAAGACCCCAAGTTGCCAAAGGGCGGCCCCGCACAGTGCTATAGTTTTGGACCAACACCATCAGCACTGACCCACCTGTATTATGTTGAATTAAGAATCCCCGGGGACGCGACTCCCTATGCAAAATTAATTAATTGATTCAGTATTATTATGTTGGCAAATGTTAAAACCAAAGTTGGGCCCTGCTAGAAGCGTTTATTCAAAGCGAACTATCGAGAGGGTCCCATACCCCTGAGCATGTTAGGAACGCTAATCAAGGAACATAACACCGGTATTACGGAAACTAGGGCGGCATGAGTGGAACAAAACACTAGGCAAAAGGCCGAGCCTTCCACCCATTACCAAGTATATAGATGCATTAATTAAATAATAGATATTGTGATATCCCATGATATCCATGTCCCAACATGGAACAACCTGCAACTACACCTGCAACTAGCAACGCTATAAAAAAAGGGCTGAGCAAAGCGGTAACATAGCCAAACAACGGTTTGCTGGGTAGGGGTGGTTAGAGGCTGTATCATGGCATATGAGAGGCTGACATATATGTGGTAGGAAGCGTGACATAGCGATAGCAACGAGAGAACTAGCAAGCAAAGATAGTAGAGATATCCAAGGTCATGATCATCTTGCCTGAAATCCCGCTAGGAAGAAGACCGAATCCATGAAGTAGTCGAACAATCGTAGTCGAACGAATCCTCACTCTTCGCAACATAACCGGGGCTATCGAGAAGAAGCACAACCAGAAAGAAACAAACAACAAGGTAAACAAACAAGCATATCATGGCATGATGCACAATAAGTATGATGCATGTCCGGTTTAAAGATGCACGGCATGGCAGATGCAACGAACAATACTACATATTAAGTGAAGCTCAATATGCAATGAGTTGCATATTGACGAAACTTCACAACAATTATTTAGTTCAATCCCGTTTATGTACTCAACAAGATTAAATGTTTGTTAACATGGCAAGAGATGAAGCATAATTAATCTACCTGTCTAGGCAATTTTAAATGAGGCCGGAAACAACAAACAACAATTCCGGAAAATCCCCATATGTAATTTCGAATTTGGTACTGTTCTGCCCTAAACACAATTTTAATGTTGTTAAACAGCAAAAGAGAGTGCACCATGTTAATCTACACATTTTTCTACCCCAGTTACATATAAAGTTTATTTAATTCGGAGCTACGGTTATTTAGTTATGAAATAAATTATTTTAGCATGGCATTTATGCAAATTAAATGCAGACAACAATTTAAATGTTCTTAGCATGGATGAGGATGTCATGTCATGTTATATGCAATGTTATGAAGATGTTGACAAAAACATGGCATGGAACATTTGTCACCATGGCGAAGGAATTGGGTGCCACGGCGGCGAAAACGGAAATGATGCCACGGCAACATTCCGGTTCCGGTAACTCGTCGAGATACCGGGGCAAAAGAAGTGTGGGCGTGAGCTTGTCATGCAAAATATGTTGGGGTGATCCCGATTACCAGGTGTCCCACGTGTCGGCGGCATGGCAAACGAGGAATGCGCAATGAAACAAACGGGCACGGTGCAAGCTAAGGGTGCATCTCATACAACACATGCATTCGTCCACGGGCGGTCATCTCGGCGGTTATACCTTCAAAGCGTGCGTTTTCGGAGCGGATCGAGTTCAATGCGATGTAGAGGTTCACGATTCATCAAGGGAAGTAGAAGTTCACGTGGCGGCGGTGGGGTACACGGTAATCGTGGGACTTGACGAATCCGAGAGGTACTTGGCGGTCTCGGTCTTGACGAGGGTAGTGGTACACGTTTGGAGTGGAACTTGACGAATCCCGACGGGGTACTTGGCGATCCAAAAATGCTTCTGTCCGAGGAGGTCTCAGTTTTGGTGATCTTGAACCCAACAATTACGGGGTAGTCTTGGCGTCTCCGTGCGGTTCAAAGGCCGGCAGGAACTTGGAAGAATCCTGGCCATGGCATGGTGGTTTCGAAGCCGGGGTCAACGAGGACAATCTAATGGTGATGGAGGCAAAATGGCAGGCCAGGGAACTCGTAGAGCAGCAGCGGGAGGTGCACGGAGGCTGTGTTGCGATCAAAGGTCGTGGTGGTGGTGCAGAGGCGAAGTTGGAAGTGCGAGCTGGAGAGGCCGGATGCAAACAGCAGCAACGCAACATGCAATAGTTGTCCAGGGTGGAGATGAAGGACGAGAACAAGGCAACCACGGGTGGTGCAGGGCCGTGGGGATGACCCTGAGCTTCGGTGAAGGTGGAGCAGCGGCGCGGAGGAGCTGCAGGAGGTGGTCGTCGGCCACGGCGTCCCTGCTACAGGAACGACGACGACTCAGAGTCAGAGAGAAAAAGAAACATGGAAGGGGAAGGAACAGGAGGAGCTGCGGGCGACCGGAGGAGGACCTGCGGGTAGGCGGCTAGCGCATAGAAGAGCTCGAGCCCGAACGGCTCTGTCGACGGAGAAGGGAAGCTCGGGGCGGCGCAGGGAGAGCTGGGCGAGGCGAAGCGGCAAGGACGAGGCGCTCGGGACCGGCGCAGGGGCGAGGGTCACGGAGGAGATCGGCAGAGGCGGCCATGGGGATCGGGACGAGGAACTCCTCTGTCTCGTGCGTGGCGGCGCACAGCAAGGAGCGAGGGAGAGAGGATCGAGAGGAGGAGGGAGATGGGGGATCGATCGCTAGGGTTATAGGGCACCGCTGGGCTTAGTGGGCTGGCTGGCTGGTTAGTTAGGTGGGATGTGGCACTGTGGGCTGCGCTGAGCTGCTGCTGCTCTCTTCTCTCCTCTATTCTTTCTCTTCTCAATTTCCCTCAAACAGGAAAAAGAAAGAAATGTGCAGAGATACAGAGAAGGGAGATGGATGAAGTAATAATATATCTGGGGTGCTTGAGATATGCAAAATTTGAATAAAATGCCCTGGCAATTTTTAAAGACAGAAAAATAAATCAAGTTTGAATTTAATTCAAACTTGAGCCATTTTTTAATCTGGCCAAAACATTTTCAAAAGTGCTGAAATTGGTGGAGAGGCATACTGGAAAGGCCTAAGATTTATAGGAAAAGATTGAACATTTTTCTGGACCAGAAATAATGTCACTTGAATAAATGGAATAAAAGAAAGAAGGAAGCTAGAGTTGGAGTTTTGAACTAGAGATGGTTTTTGAGAAGACCAAGATGAAAAATGAATGGGGATGAAGAGAAGGATTTGGAGAGCACACAAGGTTGCAATGAATTGAAATAAGTTGAGCATGGGAAAAGAAAGGATCAAGGAGGGACTAGGAGTAGCAGAAACACATGAACAAAATAAAGGGAGCAATCACAACCATATGTGGAGATGATGCATGATGCATGATGCCAAAATAAAATAAAACACATATCATATAAGCATGCAAGCATGAACATAACAAAAATAATGGAGGTCTTGGTCTCGGGCTGTCACAACTCTCCCCCACTTACAAGAGATCTCGCCCCGAGATCTTAGAATGAGAAGAGGAAGAGGAAGAGGAAGAGGAAGAGGAAAAGGCAAAACTAAGTTGCTTCTTTGACAAACGAGTGAAACCAACGAACCTTGAGAGGTTGCAAAGAGATGAAGATTGGCACAAGGGCAAGAAAGAATTTGGACATCACTCCGGTTGAAAAAAAGAAGCAAGGCTTGATAAGAAGAAAAGAACTTGAAAAGAGGACACCACACTCCGGTAAAATGGATAAGCAAGGAAAGAACATGATGTTGGCGAAACGAGATAATGGGTCGAAGAGAGAAACACCACAACGCCTCCGCAACGAAAGAATAGAAGCTAGATTGTTGGAGAGAAAAGAGCGGAGAAGAAAATGACAACTTCTCCCACAATTGAATTTGAAAAGCATCCTTACAAACAAGGATTGAACGAAGTTGTTGAAAAATCAACAACGAAAAGAATAAGCTTGTTGTGGGCTTATGGAAAACATCTCAAATATTTTAGGTGAAAACCTGCCACAAACGGAAACAATTGATTGCTTGAGATCTCGAAGAGATGAAAACCTCTTTCACTGAGAAGAGACGGAGAAAGTTGGATCATTGATAAGCACCACAATAGCAACATTCCTTAGGGAAGGCTTTAGGTGAAATATAACCCAAGATAACTCATTCCTGAACGAAGAGAAAAATGATGGGTTTAAATATCTCATTCTTGACAACTGTGAATCATGAACCACGAATGGAAATTGTCAAAAACGACATAACACCACCTCAAAAGACAAGGGAGAAGGAATAGCACTTCGGAATGCAATATGAAGAATACTGGAGCTTCAACAAGAATCTTGAAGAACACTTCGAGAATGAATTACATCCTTGACGAACCACCATGGAGAACTCCGGTAAACAAAAGGATGGTAAAAACGAAGGGTGAAAAGAACAAGATGAAGCCTTGCAATGATTTAGATGGAGCTTCATGACGAGATAACTGAGAAAACTTGAATCTTCGGAAAAGAAAAGATGAACAGCTAGAACCGAGAATTGATATCAAGAATGATCTTTGGAAGAAGGAATTAAATCACCTCGATGAAATAAGAATAAGAATTATGCCATGCTTATCCTTCATCAACTTAAATTGATGACAAGCACCGGATTGGCATGCCACTTATTCTTCTTTGAAAATATTGAAGAGAGATATAGCACAAACTTGGGAAGGTCCTCAACGAACCACCGGTAGGATTTTGGAAAGAACAAATGAAGTGATACGATAACAAAGGAAAAGGAATGTAGAACGAACCACCGTAAGAATTGAAAATGAACGAAGAGAAGAGAACGAATCACCGGAAAGAATTAGAAAGGCATTGAAGATACTTGATGGAAAATAATTACAAGAGAATGAAGAGATCACAAGCTTATTGGAGAACATTTGAACAAAGCACCGGAAGAATTTGAGAACGAGAGATGAACGTTGAGAATAAAGAACTCTTCTGAATGACGGCCTCCGGAGAATCGAAAATGGAAAGAACTCATGAAATGCTCCGGCTGGGTATGAAAAGAATTTCTCACAATCAAAAACAATTGTGAGGATGGCATGAAGCTAGAACCATGAATCTTCAAGAGAACGGATGAGAGAAATTCTCCTTCGGTCTTCCAATGCTGAGAATGACGATGAGAACCACCATAAAGAATTTATGAGATACTCTGGAATAATGACGAATAGAAAAGTTGAGCCAAATTTGAAAAGAATTAGGAAGCGATCTTGGAGAAGGCAATTGACTGATGGAATCCATTCTTACGTCAAAGTTTGAAAGACTTTGGGAATAGCTCCTGGGAAAGAGTCAGGTAAGATCCTGGGAAAGACCTGTGGGTTATGGGCCCACTCAAAATAAACACCGTTTGAACAACTGCTTGAAATAGAGATTGCACCGGTTGAATTAAATGGCTTGAGAGAAATAACAACCTCGAGATACGTCGAACGGATCTTGAATGGAAAGATGAATCTTCTGAGATAAATTTCTGCACTCCGGATATGAATAGAGAGAGGTGAATAAACAAGAGAGGCTTGGGTAAGAATCTCCAACATGGGGAATATTTGAATCAATGAAAGGAAAAATGATCAACACCGAAAGCTTGAATTAAATCCACCGGAGAAGAAATGAGAATGAAGAATGATGAACTTGTAGCTCCTGAGCATCTTCACGAGAAAACAGCGGATAAGAACATTGAAAGAATGGAGAGACTTCCCATGAATAAAATGGATATTTGATTCGAGAATTTTTACTCCGCGAAGAAAAAGGGTGGGAGGGTGGGAAAAATAAAGACAACTTAGGATGGATGAAATGAACTCCGTTGAGAAAACTGAGAATTGATCGTGCAAATGTTGAAAGGATCGAATTAACTCGAGGAGAAGCACGTCGGGTGAAAAGAATTGTCATGACAATCTCAATGATCAAAAGGATTGGCCTTCACATCAAAATATGGGAACACCGCTTAGGAAAGATTTAGAATCCACACTTGACTTCGAAGCAACTCGAATACCACAACAAAAAACAACACAAGGGTTTGGCTTGTAGAATAAGCCGGAACAAACATATGATAGACCCCATATCGTATCATGTGTTTATTGGAAAAGATATTCTAGGTAATACTTGAATTCCCACCTAAGAACTCCCGAAACTTCTTGGTTATAAGATCAGGTTGCGGATATGGGAACCTACTCAGCACACAATAACAACAATATCCTAATCAGCTGCAACCAATCTGCAACCTTCACACACGACCAAGAAACTTCGCAAATCCGTCTACCTCAGACCTTCGAAAGGAGAGCGATACTAGTCATAGTGGATCATCCGCGCTATCTCCACCAGTACTGGGGAAAAGTCATGGCACTATTTGCCACCACAAAAAGTATAGAAGCGTTTCGATGTCGGCGTCCTCTGGTATTCAGGAACCGAAACGATAGCGAGTGTGACAAGAACACCTTGGAGCTCAACTCCCCGGGTCCAATCCATACGGTCGGGAGGCACCAAGAACAGAATTCTATCACACCGATATCGCAACGATTCCAAAAATACCCGCGTGATCCTAAAAAAAAATTGAGTGAGAAGAGTAGTAGAATGAAAACACCTACATCACAATTCCTCACCAGAGCGACGAAGGGGATAAGGAGTAAAAAGAATTCCTACTCTCCGATATATAACTAGGACTCAAAATAGTTTTCCTTCTAGACTCGCCAACGGTTCAATCAATTAAGGGGGCTCCTATGGTCGGTCGAGGCTCTGATACCAACTTGTAACGCCCAATATGCGATCCTAGTCTCGAGGAACTCGGAGGCCCCACCAAGAGTAGTAACGCATATTGGAGACGCTTGCAAGGTGGATATCATTACATCGTGCCACATACATAATGGATGGGGATACATATAAATACATACAATCATCACATGAATACGTCAATACATAACAAACATCATACAGAAGGGCAGCATCCGACTACGGATGAAATCGAACGAAAAGAAGAACGACATCCACCCTGCTAGCCCAGGCTGCCGACCAGGAACCTATCCCCAGATCGACGAAGAAGAATAAGTAGAAGAAGAACTCCAACAGCAAACAAGCATCGCTCTCACGTCAAGATATCGCATTACCTGTACCTGCAACTGTTGTTGTAGTAATCTGTGAGTCACGAGGACTCAGCAATCCCATAACCATGGGTAGCAATACTATCAAAGCTTAAATGGGTATGGACGGGTAAGGTGGTGAGGTTGCAGCAAGCACTAAGCATTGTATGGTGGCTAACTTACGAGTACAAGAATAAGAAGAGTAAACTACACAAAACGGTCGCAAACTACAAATGATCACTAAGTGATCCTGAACACCTACTTACGAGTCAAACATAACCCCACCATGTTCTCTTCTCGAACTTCCTCGAAAAGAGACAGTCACGGATACGCACACGGTTGGTGTATTTTAATTAGGATTTAGTGTCAAGTTCTCTACAACCGGAGATTATAATTATCCAAGTGCCACATAACCGCGGGCACGGCTTCGCGTAAGATTTAACCCTGCAGGGGTGTTCCAACCTGGTCCATCACAAACCAACACAAGCTGCGGTGGAATAACTCAACCTCAAGAAAACCCGATCAACCTCGAGTCAGCCCGAAGTATCCTCGGAATCCCGGTGCACAAGACATTTCGACAATGGTAAACAAGTCCAGCAAGACCTCCCGGCGTGCCAACACCCCGATAGGAGCCGCGCATATCTCGTTCTCAGGCCACGACCGGATAAGCTACGCGTACAGGTAGCAAAAAACCCCAAGTTGCCAAATGGCGGCCCCGCACAGTGCTCTAGTTTTGGACCAACACCATCAGCACTGACCCACCTGTATTATGTTGAATTAAGAATCCCCGGGGACGCGACCCCCTATGCAAAATTAATTAATTGATTCAGTATTATTATGTTGGCAAGTGTTAAAACCAAAGTTGGGCCTTCCTGGAAGCGTTTATTCAAAGCGAACTGTTGAGAGGGTTCCATACCCCTGAGCATGTTAGGAACGCTAATCAAGGAACATAACACCGGTATTACGGAAACTAGGGCGGCATGAGTGGAACAAAACACTAGGCAAAAGGCCGAGCCTTCCACCCATTACCAAGTATATAGATGCATTAATTAAATAATAGATATTGTAATATCCCATGATATCCATGTCCCAACATGGAACAACCTGCAACTGCACCTGCAACTAGCAACGCTATAAGAAAAGGGCTGAGCAAAGCGGTAACATAGCCAAACAACGGTTTGCTGGGTATGGGTGGTTAGAGGCTATATCATGGCATATGAGAGGCTGACATATATGTGGTAGGAAGCGTGACATAGCGATAGCAACGAGACAACTAGCAAGCAAAGATAGTAGAGATATTCAAGGTCATGATAATCTTGCCTGAAATCCCGCTAGGAAGAAGACCGAATCCATGAAGTAGTCGAACAATCGTAGTCGAACGAATCCTCACTCTTCGCAACATAACCGGGGCTATCGAGAAGAAGCACAACCGGAAAGAAACAAACAACAAGGTAAACAGACAAGCATATCATGGCATGATGCACAATCAAGTATGATGCATGTCCGGTTTAAAGATGCACGGCATGGCAGATGCAACGAACAATACTACATATTAAGTGAAGCTCAATATGCAATGAGTTGCATATTGACGAAACTCCACAACAATTATTTAGTTCAATCCCGTTTATGTACTCAACAAGATTAAATGTTTGTTAACATGGCAAGAGATGAAGCATAATTAATCTACCTGTCTAGGCAATTTTAAATGAGGCCGGAAACAACAAACAACAATTCCGGAAAATCCCCATATGTAATTTCGAATTTGGTACTGTTCTGCCCTAAACACAATTTTAATGTTGTTAAACAGCAAAAGAAAGTGCACCATGTTAATCTACACATTTTTCTACCCCAGTTACATATAAAGTTTATTTAATTCGGAGCTACGGTTATTTAGTTATGAAATAAATCATTTTAGCATGGCATTTATGCAAATTAAATGCAGACAACAATTTAAATGTTCTTAGCATGGATGAGGATGTCATGTCATGTTATATGCAATGTTATGAAGATGTTGACAAAAACATGGCATGGAGCATTTGTCGCCATGGCGAAGGAATTGGGTGCCACGGCGGCGAAAACGGAAATGATGCCACGGCAACATTCCGGTTCCGGTAACTCGTCGAGATACCGGTGCAAAAGAAGTGTGGGAGTGAGCTTGTCATGCAAAATATGTTGGGGTGATCCCAATGACCGGGTGTCCCACGTGTCGGCGGCATGGCAAACGAGGAATGTGCAATGAAACAAACGTGCACGGTGCAAGCAAAGGGTGCATCTCATACAACACATGCATTCGTCCACAGGCGGTCATCTCGACGGTTATACCTTCAAAGCATGCGTTTTCGGAGCGGATCGAGTTCGATGCGATGTAGAGGTTCACGGTTCGTCGAGGGAAGTAGATGTTCATGTGGCGGCAGTGGGGTACACGGTCATCGTGGGACTTGACGAATCCGAGAGGTACTTGGCGGTCTCGGTCTTGACGACGGTAGTGGTACACGTTTGGAGTGGAACTTGACGAATCCCGAAGGGGTACTTGGCGATCCAAAAATGCTTCTGTCCGAGGAGGTCTCGGTTTTGGCGATCTTGAACCCAACAATTACGGGGTAGTCTTGGCGTCTCCGTGCGGTTCAAAGGCCGGCAGGAACTTGGAAGAATCCTGGCCATGGCATGGTGGTTTCGAAGCCGGGGTCAACGAGGACAATCTGATGGTGATGGAGGCAAAATGGCAGGCCAGGGAACTCGTAGAGCAGCAGCGGGAGGTGCACGGAGGCTGTGTTGCGATCAAAGGTCGTGGTGGTGGTGCAGAGGCGAAGTTGGAAGTGCGAGCTAGAGAGGCCGGATGCAAACAGCAGCAACGCAACATGCAATAGCTGTCCAGGGTGGAGATGAAGGACGAGAACAAGGCAACCACGGGTGGTGCAGGGCCGTGGGGATGACCCTGAGCTTCGGTGAAGGCGGAGCAGCGGCGCGGAGGAGCTGCAGGAGGTGGTCGTCGGCCACGGCGTCCCTGCTACATGAACGACGATGACTCACAGTCAGAGAGAAAAAGAAACATGGAAGGGGAAGGAACAGGAGGAGCTGCGGGCGACCGGAGGAGGACCTGCGGGTAGGCGGCTAGCGCATAGAAGAGCTCGAGCCCAAACGGCTCGGTCGACGGAGAAGGGAAGCTCGGGGAGGCGCAGGGAGAGCTGGGCGAGGCGAAGCGGCAAGGACGAGGCGCTCGGGACCGGCGCAGGGGCGAGGATCATGGAGGAGATCGGCAGAGGCGGCCATGGGGATCGGGACGAGGAACTCCTCTGTCTCGTGCGTGGCGGCGCACAGCAGGGAGCGAGGGAGAGAGGATCGAGAGGAGGAGGGAGATGGGGGATCGATCGCTAGGGTTATAGGGCGCCGCTGGGCTTAGTGGGCTGGCTGGCTGGTTAGTTAGGTGGGCTGTGGAACTGTGGGCTGCGCTGAGCTGCTGCTGCTCTCTTCTCTCCTCTATTCTTTCTCTTCTCAATTTCCCTCAAACAGGAAAAAGAAAGAAATGTGCAGAGATACAGAGAAGGGAGATGGATGAAGTAAGAATATATCTGGGGTGCTTGAGATATGCAAAATTTGAATAAAATGCCCTGGCAATTTTTAAAGACAGAAAAATAAATCAAGTTTGAATTTAATTCAAACTTGAGCCATTTTTTAATCTGGCCAAAACATTTTCAAAAGTGCTGAAATTGGTGGAGAGGCATACTGGAAAGGCCTAAGATTTATAGGAAAAGATTGAACATTTTTCTGGACCAGAAATAATGTCACTTGAATAAATGGAATAAAAGAAAGAAGGAAGCTAGAGTTGGAGTTTTGAACTAGAGATGGTTTTTGAGAAGACCAAGATGAAAAATGAATGGGGATGAAGAGAAGGATTTGGAGAGCACACAAGGTTGCAATGAATTGAAATAAGTTGAGCATGGGAAAAGAAAGGATCAAGGAGGGACTAGGAGTAGCAGAAACACATGAACAAAATAAAGGGAGCAATCACAACCATATGATGGAGATGATGCATGATGCATGATGCCAAAATAAAATAAAGCACATATCATATAAGCATGCAAGCATGAACATAACAAAAATAATGGAGGTCTTGGTCTCGGGCTGTCACATGAAGCTTAAAAGCCCTTATCATGCCCTCTTTGGAAGGTCGGCTTATGCATGGTTCATGGCGCGGCCATGCTATGTTTATCTGAAGTTAAAAATGCCAGGTCCAAGAGGAACGATTACTGTTGAGGGCAACCGGCGGGTTGCGCTGGAGTGCGAAGAAGGAAATGCGGCTTATGCGGAGACGGCTTGTGCTGCCGAGGAGCTGAGGTACTACAAGGATAATGCTGACCCAGCTGACAGGACCTCCCTCAAGAAGCCGATGACCGAGTCTAATCCTTTGCTCAAATTCAAGTCGGCCAGAGATACAAAACTAGTTGACTTCATCCTGGGTGATTCATTTGAGCAGTTCATTGTCAGGGCAAACATGGATCCTAAATAGGAAAGCGCCACTACTAGGGAAAACCCTAGCAGTAGCGCGGGGTTTTGTCATAGCAGTAGCGCGGGTGGGCGCGCTACTGCTACGGCGCTACTGCTACCAGAGTTTAGCAGTAGCACGTTTAGGGGAACCTCGCTACTGCTAAAAGCTGCAGCGCGCCTGTTTACCATGCGCTACTGCTAAGGCAGTGCTGCTGCTACACACATACCCCGCGCTACTGTTACTATTTTCTGTAAAAAAAATCTGCAGCATTTTTACTCTGTTTTTTAATAGGTTTTATACAATAGCCTCTGTCATATCATACACACAATAGTCTCATCATATCATACACATGCAAATAGTCTCATCAAATCATGTCATCATCATCCAACACAAATGATGTCTCTCATCATCATCGTTCTCAAAATAGCGATACAAGTTATGATATGTGATGTCTACTACACAACTTATTCTTGTAGACTCGTGTTGGGACTCCAAGCACAGAGTTTTGTAGGACAGTAGCAATTTTCCCTCAAGTGGATGACCTAAGGTTTATCAATCCGTGGGAGGCGTAGGTTGAACATGGTATCTCTCAAGCAACCCTGCAACCAAATACAAGAAATCTCTTGTGTCCCCAACACACTCAATACAATGGTAAATTGTATAGGTGCACTAGTTCGGCGAAGAGATGGTGATAAAAGTGTAGTATGGATAGTAGATATAGGTTTTTGTAATCTGAAAATATAAAAATACCAAGGTAGCAGAAAGTAAACGGGCATAAAAACGGTATAGCAATGCTTAGAAACAAGGCCTAGGGTTCATACTTTCACTAGTGCGATCTCCTAACATTGTTGACATAGTTGAATCATATGTAAATCCCTCACGTGCGACAAAGAGTTCACTCCAAAGTCACAAATAGCGGAGAACAAACGAAGAAATTGTTGTAGGGTACAAAACCACCTCAAAGTTATCCTTCCCGATCAATCTTATGAGCCATCCCCATTAATTGTCATGAACAGCCCTAGAGTTCGTACTAGAATAACACCTTAAGATACACATCAATCAAAACCCTAATGTCACCTAGGCACTCCAACGTCACCACGAGTACCCACGGGTTTGATTATACGATATGCATCACACAATCTCAGATTCATCTATTCAAACCAACACAAAGAACTTCAAAGAGTGCCCCAAAGTTTCTACCGGAAAGTCAAGACGAAAACGTGTGCCAACCCTTATGCATAAATCCCCAAGGTCACGGAACCCGCAAGTTGATCACCAAAACATACATCAAGTGACTGAAGTGAATATCCAATTGTCACCACAGATATTCATATGCAAGACATTCACCAAGTGTTCTCAAATCCTTAAAGACTCAATCCGATAAGAAAACTTCAAAGGGAAAACTCCATATGATTCATCTATATCAACAAAGCTCGCGATACATCAAGATTGTGCCATCTCAAGAACATGAGAGAGACAGATCAAACACATAGCTACTGGTACATACCCTCAGCCCCGAGGGTGAACTACTCCCTCCTCATCATGAAGACCGCCGGGATGATGAAGATGGCCTCCGGTGATGCCTTCCCCCCTCCGGCAGGGTGCCAGAAAAGGGTTGGAGATGAGATCGTGGAGGTACAGAGGTTTGCGGCGGCGGAAAAACTCATCTAGGGTTATTTCTGGGGGTTTCTCTATTTATATGATTTTTCAGCGTTGGAATCAGGTCAGACGGAGCCACGTGGGCCCCACGAGGTACCAGGGCGCGCCTGGGGGGTGGCGCGCCCTGGTGCCTCGTGGGCACTGGGTGGCCCCCCTCCAGTGGGTCTTGGTTCCAGTATTTTTTATTTGTTCCATAAAAAATCTCCAAAAAGTTTCATCCAATTCCAAGAACTTTTATTTCTGCACAAAAAACAACACCATGGCAATTCTGCTGAAAACAGCGTCAGTCCGGGTTAGTTCTAATCAAATCATACCAAAACCATATAGAATTGTTATAAACATGGCATGAATACTTCATAAATTATAGATACGTTGGAGACGTATCAGCATCCCCAAGCTTAATTCCTGCTCGTCCTCGAGTAGGTAAATGATAAAAGAAATAATTTATGAAGTGTGAATGCTAGCATAGTGCATAAGTTTGATCAATGATAATTTCAATCACTTTTCCTAGCATCATAACAGCAACTTTTCCTCATAAAACTCAACATGATAAAGTAGCAATTAAAAACAAAAATTTTGATGTGGAATGCTACCTATCATAATCATCATATATTCTTTTCTTTTATAGCATGGACATTGGACTTGAATGATTCAAAGCAAGATCATTATTATAACAGCAATATTTATTATCATAAAACTTCTCATGAGCAAGTAACAATTCATCACAACAATGAAGTATAAGGCATAAACTTTCTTGGAAACTAACAAACTATTCTAGTCAACAATGCAATTGCAATTCATCATATTTTCAGGAAGGGTCTCATGTAGGAGCTTTTTAGCAAGTCCACATACTCAACCATCATTTAGTCTTCTATGATTGCTAACACTCATGACATATATATGGAGCAAAAGTTTCAGCTAGACACATAGAAAGATAGGGGCTTGTGATTTCGCCTCCCAACTTATTCACCTCAAGGGTGATGTCAACATTAATAACTCATGATCACTCATATCCAACTGGATATATGTGCCTAGATCTTTCCCCACCACATGATGTTTGCAAAAGAGAAAAAAAAAGTAGAGGAGAACACTATTGACTCTTGCATAAAAAATAAATACATAAAAGTAAATGCATAAAAGTAAAAGATAGGCCCTTCGCAGAGGGAAGCAGAGGTTGTCATGCGCTTTTTATTTTCGGATGCACAAGCCCTTAATGCAAAGGAACGTTATGTTATATTGCCCCTTGTGATGGCAACCTTTATTATGCAGTCCGTCGCTTTTATTTCTTTACCATCACAAGTTCGTACAACGCTTATTTCCCTTACAATAAAAGTTCTGACATATTTGGAGGCAATTTTTATTGCTTTTTGCACCGATGACAACTTACTTGAAGGATCTTATTCAATCCATAGGTAGATATGGTGGACACTCATGAGAAGAAACTGGGTTTAAGGGTTTTGGATTTTTGTCTAGCAAAGATATTGGGCAAGCACCACATGTTGGAGGAGCTATAACAATATAAATTCTATGTGAATATGAACAAACATAATTCATTACGTTGTCTTCCTTGTCCAACGTCAACATTTTGACATAAAATACTTAATGGGGGCTCACAATCATAAAAGATGTCCAAGATAGTATATTTGCATGCGAATCTTCTCTTACCTTATTAACTTTTTCATGAATTGCATCATTGACTAATGCTATGCTTGTTAACCTCCAATAAATTTTACCACTTATACTTTTCTTTATGTAATGTCATTACTTTCCATAAGATTAGCATATGATCTCTTTCATTATTTTCATTGCAAGGAATCACACTTACCATATCCAATGATCTATATGAAAGTTTTTATTATATCCCTCTCGAGTATTCATCTTGGGACCAAATTCATATCTTGTGCAAATTACCATTACTATTATTAACTCTCAAAAAGATATAAGTGAAGCATGAGAATTAATGACAAACTACTCCGAAATATATAAGTGAAGATCAATGAGCAGTGAAACAATTAAGTAGCTATGTAAGGACTCTCTCTCATTTAAAAAGTTTCAGATCTTGATATTTTATTCAAACAGCAAGCAAAACAAAGACACAACCAAGTATAGCACACATTATGTGAACAAGTAAAAACTTGGGTTCAATCGAGACTAACTGATAGTTGATGAAGAAAAGTGATGGGATGCCTACCGGGGCATCCCCAAGCTTGAATGCTTGATACTTCTTGGAATATTAACTTGGGGAGCCTTGGGCATCCCCAAGCTTGAACTCTTGTGTCTCGTTAATTCTTCTCATATAATAGTTTCCCTAAGTTTCAAAAACTTCATCCACACAAAACTTGACAAGAACTTGTGAGATATGTTAGTATAAATCCACTCAAAACCTCAACATTCTCTACTGTAGTAAATCACTAAAATTATAATTAAACATTTAATACTAAATGCCTCTGCATATTTAATACTCCTATCCTCAAATAGAATCATTAAACAAGCCAACATATGCAAACAATGCAAACATAACAGCAATCTGCCTAAACAGGACAGTCTGTAAAGGGTAATTAAGAATCGATACTTAGATAACTCAAAAAATTCTGAAAATTTACCACACTTTAAATAATTTATCAAAGTTGACTGTGTCAAAATTTCAAGATTTTATCACATTCTGACATTTCTGGTCAATTTAATCAATAGCAGCAAACTATCTGTTTCGAAACAGCAACTCATAAACTTGCAAACTGAGCATGGTAAAGGCTATAATTGGCATTTTATTGAACTAAAAGATACAAAACATGATAATTGATAACACCAAGCAAATATCAACAGAAGAAAATGACACTCCAAGCAAAACTCATATTATGTGACGAATAAGAATATAGCTCCAAGTAAGGTTACCGATAATGTTGAAGATGAAAGAGGGGATGCCTTCCGGGGCATCCCCAAGCTTAGGTGCTTGATTCTTCCTTTAGTATTACCTTGGGGTGCCTTGGGAATCCCCAAGCTTAGGGTCTTGCCACTCCTTATTCTCCTCATATCGATATCTCACCCAAAACTTGAAAACTTCAATCACACAAAACTTAACGGAACTTCGTGAGAACGGTTAGTTTGATAAAGAATAAATCATCACTTAGGTACTGTCCAAGACAAGATTCACAATTGTTCCCATATAATGCCTACTGTATTCTATAATTTCCACAATTTATATCTCATAATATAAGCTATGGAAACATTAAAACAAGCAAACTATGCATTGAAAACAGAATCTGTCAAAAACAGAACAGTCTGTAATGATCTGAGCAACTACCATACTTCTGGAACTCTAAAAATTCTGAAAAATTAGGAAAACGTCAAAAATTTGCATATAAATACTGTGTATAAATTTCAGAATTTTTTGACTCCCCGGTAAAATCTGGGAAATTAAACACTGGAGGTAAAAGTTTCTGTTTTTGCACAGAATTGAATCAACAAGTATCCACACTATCCCAAAGGTTTTACTTGGCACTTTATTGAAAGAAAACATATAAAACATGATTACTACAGTAGCTTAATCATGTGAACACACTAAAACAGAAATGATACATATTGGGTTGCCTCCCAACAAGCGCTTTTCTTTAATGCCTTTTAGCTAGGCATGATGATTCCAATGATGTTCACATAAAAGTAAAGAATTGAAACATGAAGTGAGCATCATGAAGTATATGACAAACACATTTAAGCCTAACCCACTTCCTATGCATCGGGATTTTGTGAGCAAATAGTTTATGGGAGCAAGAATCAACTAGCATAGGAAGGCAAAACAAGCATAACTTCAAAACTTTCAACACATAGAGAGGAAACTTGATATTATTGCAACACCTACAAGCATGTGATCCTCTCTCATAATAATTTTCAGTAGCATCATGAAGAAATTCAAAAATATATCCATGACACAAAGCATTCTTGTCATGATACATAAGCATAGAATTTTTACTACTCTCCACATAAGCAATTTTCTTCTCATTCATAATAGTGGGAGCAAACTCAACAAAATAACTATCATGAGATACTTGATTGGCATAATCCAATTGAAAATTAAAATCATGATGACAAGTTTCATATTTATCATTATTCGTTATAGCATACAAGTCATCACAATAATCATCATAGATAGGAGGCATGCAATCATCATAATAAATTTTCTCATCAAAACTTGGGGGACAAAAAATTTCATCTTCATCAAACATGGCATCCCCAAGCTTATGGCTTTGCATATCGCTAGCATCATGGGTATTCAAAGAATTCATACTAGCAACATTGCAATCATGCTCATCATTCAAATATTTTATTCCAAACATTTTATTGAATTCTTCTTCTTTCAATTGAGCACAATTTTTCGATCCATCATTTTTAAGAAAGACATGATAAAGACGAATAATATGAGGCAACCTCAATTCCATTTTTTTGTAGTTTTCTTTTATAAACCAAACTAGTGATAAAACAAGAAACTAAAAGATTCGATTGCAAGATCTAAAGATATACCTTCAAGCACTCACTCCCCGGCAACGGCGCCAGAAAAGAGCTTGATGTCTACTACACAACTTATTCTTGTAGACTCGTGTTGGGCCTCCAAGCGCAGAGTTTTGTAGGACAGTGGCAATTTTCCCTCAAGTGGATGACCTAAGGTTTATCAATCCATGGGTGGCATAGGTTGAAGATGGTATCTCTCAAGCAACCCTGCAACCAAATACAAGAAATCTCTTGTGTCCCCAACACACCCAATACAATGGTAAATTGTATAGGTGCACTAGTTCGGCGAAGAGATGGTGATAAAAGTGTAGTATGGATAGTAGATATAGGTTTTTGTAATCTGAAAATATAAAAACAGCAAGGTAGCAGAAAGTAAACAGGCATAAAAACGGTATTGCAATGCTTAGAAACAAGGCCTAGGGTTCATACTTTCACTAGTGCGATCTCCCAACATTGTTGACATAGTTGAATCATATGTAAATCCCTCACGTGCGACAAAAAGTTCACTCCAAAGTCACAAATAGCGGAGAACAAATGAAGAAATTGTTGTAGGGTACAAAACCACCTCAAAGTTATCCTTCCCGATCAATCTTATGAGCCATCCCCATTAATTGTCACGAACAGCCCTAGAGTTCGTACTAGAATAACACCTTAAGATACACATCAATCAAAACCCTAATGTCGCCTAGGCACTCCAATGTCACCTCGAGTACCCACGGGTTTGATTATATGATATGCATCACACAATCTCAGATTCATCTATTCAAACCAACACAAAGAACTTCAAAGAGTGCCCCAAAGTTTCTACCGGAAAGTCAAGACGAAAACGTGTGCCAACCCTTATGCATAAATCCCCAAGGTCACGGAACCCGCAAGTTGATCACCAAAACATACATCAAGTGACTCAAGTGAATATCCCATTGTCACCACAGATATCCATATGCAAGACATACACCAAGTGTTCTCAAATCCTTAAAGACTCAATCCGATAAGAAAACTTCAAAGGGAAAACTCAATTCATCACAAGAAGATTGAGAGGGGAAAACTCCATATGATTCATCTATATCAACAAAGCTCGCGATACATCAAGATCGTGCCATCTCAATAACACGAGAGAGAGAGAGATCAAACACATAGCTACTGGTACATACCCTCAGCCCCGAGGGTGAACTACTCCCTCCTCATCATGAAGACCACCGGGATGATGAAGATGGCCTCCGGTGATGCCTTCCCCCCTCCGGCAGGGTGCCGGAAAAGGGCTGTAGATGAGATCGTGGAGGTATAGAGGCTTGCGGCGGTGGAAAAACTCATCTAGGGTTATTTCTGGGGGTTTCTCTATTTATAGGATTTTTCAGCGTTGGAATCAGTTCAGACGGAGCCACATGGGCCCCACGAGGTACCAGGGCGCGCCTGGGGGGGTGGTGCGCCCTGGTGCCTCGTGGGCACTGGGTGGCCCCCCTCCAGTGGGTCTTGGTTCCAGTATTTTTTATTTGTTCCATAAAAAATCTCCAAAAAATTTCATCCAATTCCAAGAACTTTTATTTTTGCACAAAAAACAACACCATGGCAATTCTGCTGAAAACAGCGTCAGTCCGGGTTAGTTCTAATCAAATCATACCAAAACCATATAGAATTGTTATAAACATGGCATGAATACTTCATAAATTATAGATACGTTGGAGACGTATCAATATGTCTCGAATACATGCAACTACATCGTCATCCCATACACATGTTTCATCATCCTTCTAAACGATGATATAGAAGAGAAGAGCTATCACTATGAGTAAGAGCGAAATTATGTAGTACATGAGGCGCCGGTTCTGATTCCTCTCTCGCGCTAGCATGAACCTCAAGTAACTAGCTTCTGCTTCTTGTCTGCTATCGAACCCTTTATGGCTGCCGCCTGAGAACCGTGACACTTGGGCCTGACACTCGGGCCACTCGTCGTACACTCCCGAAACCCTCCCTATGTACACGGCATAGCACTTCTTCGCCATCAAGGACCTATGTACCTGTTAGAGATGCATCTTCATCAAGCGAATTCAACAATAATATGCAACATAATATATTTGAGCAACACGAAAAGAAAAGGTTAGCTAATAGATGCAACATATAGTAAACCTAATTAATCAACGCAGGTTCATCGTACCCAAACTAATTAACTAGATGTACGCAGGTCATCGTACCCAAACTAACAAACTAGCATTACACAAGTTCAGCAGGACCATTGACATCACAAAGTTTCATCGCTACAGAATGTACAAGTTCAACTGACACATCATCATCGGCATCGTCAATCACTGGAAGTTCCATCCATCCATATCCGGGAGGATGCACCCTAGCTTCGTGAACGGCGTCAGGTCCTGACGTTGCATGCCTATGCGAGTTCTGACGTCAGTTCGCGATATAGGGCCGTGGTGGAACATCCCATTCTCTTCGATGACTTCTTTCATGATGATCATTGCAATGTCCTTCTGGATGCGAAAGAAGTCATCTTTGAGTTTATAATCCGGTTCGTCTCCTAAGGATTCTGCCCATTTGTGGATATGTTCATCGTTTCTTGTTGTCATGCGAAGTTGTTGGTGATCCCTTCTGAACTCCATCATGATATGGAGGAGGTAGAATCCATCGTTCTTGCTTGTTGTTGATGGATGGAGCAGAAGGTAGTTTTATGCGAGAAACCTGGCTTGTTCTTCCTTTGTTTCCTGATCTCGATGTGGCCACCCCTCATGCTAAAGTCGTGGAGAGCACCATCCAGAATATCCATTATGTGGGTGTAGTCCTTCTTCTCGTAGTTTCTGGACGAGTTGAAATACACAGCGTGGGAGACTCGCGGGAAAAGAATGATAAGGACGACGCACCCGTTGCTGCGGGAAAAATAACACCTCAAATTAGTCTCCATATTAGTGAAAGAATGATTGAAACGTACGAAAGGGTTGTCCGGCAATGACTTACATTGGATGATAAGGCAGGAGAATCGTTTCCTTGTCCTTATTCGTTATCATGAAGTATTCGATGTAGTCCCTAGCAGCTTTACATTCAAAGTCGCCGAGACTCAAGAAGGACTCATGCATGTAGTATGGATCCGCCAACGAGATTTGCGAGATTTGTTCTCTCCTGATGACGAAGTTCATATGTAGTGCAAAAAGGTAGACGATCGTAAAATCGAGCCACCTCATGAGAAACATCTCAAAGATGTGATCAAACCGCAGGAAGAACACCTCCGCGGGCAGTGTGTCGACGTAGCACTTGGACTGAGGCACATGAACCGCGTAAAGCGGATATCCTGGATCCTCCGAGGCGAGAAGGCTTTTCTCAGTCGACAGCACATGGTCGTGCAGTCTCCTAAGATCCCCTGATATTCCCTCTAGTGGTTTCGGCGGTAGGATCGGCTCGCCCGCGACATGGTACATCGCCGCACCTTTGACCGGTACACGGTCTGCAAAATCGATCGGCTGGCTGCTAGAAGCTTTGGTAGCTTTGGCGGCAGCAGAGCCTCTCCTTGGCGGTCTCTTCCTCTCCTTTTTCTTGGGTTGACCGTCCAGACCCTTCCTTACCCCCGCCACCAGTGTTGTCGGGCTAAGCACTTTACGACCCTCGGCTAGTTGACCCTATGCTGAGGCGGCATCTAGAGGCGTGTCCTGTGAGGATTGCATGAAGAGAGACTTCTTGCAATCAACCCTAGGATGTTCCTGCCCGGGCACATCATCCATCTCCTCATCCACATGCTCATAGCCCGAGTCATATGGCTGACTCATCATTTGTCCGTCGTCATAGGCACCGGTATTGAGGAACCGGAGAGGGTCCTCCTCCTCCATCTCATCATCCATTCCTTGTTCCACGGGGGCGACTACATCATCCACTATTGGACCCCCCATCCTCGCGTCGTTCGCTGCTCTCACCCGGCACGAGAGGCGCTGGTAATTGCGTAGGCGGGGTGGTGGTGTTCATACCTTGCTGATGTGTGGTCATTGGTGTGCTCTCGGCCGCCTCCAGACGAAGAAGATTCTTCAGCCACAGCAGCATCCAACCCTTGCATTCTCCAAGCCGCATCAGGGTCTCGTTCTCCTCTCCCCCAATCCATACTGGAGGAGTCAAATCCTCGTGGCCCGCTTTCACACTCGACAAGGTAACCCTGAAGGTGCCAACGGGGATTGGCTAACCGTGGAACGTGAGTTCCAAGGGCTTCGTTATCACTGCCTTTCCCACGTCCACCTTCTAACCGTTGATCATGTAGAGTACGGTGCACGGGGTTTCGTCGGCCTGCAAAGACATGTCTGCGGCGTAAGACATCCGAAAGGCAATGAAAAATGGAAGATTATAGATATGTTGGTGCGACGTGTAATTACCGTGAGGGCGTCGAGGTCAGCCAAAGACGAAGGCCCGCCTAGCATGCCAGAGATAGAGGACAGGCTGCTATGATTGGGTGCGGGAGCAGGCGCGGGTGCGGACCTTGTGCGGTAGCGGCAGCAGGTGGTGGTGGTGCAATGTTCACCGAGTTGCTCCCGACGAAGCTGGGCATGGGAAAACCATGTGCCGTCTTGTCTAGATTTTGCTTCGTCCAGTCGATAATAGCCGGAATCAAGTTAGTAGCGAAATCATTTCTGCAGGCAGCTAAAGCTGCATTGACTGCCTGCTGGACCAACTCATTTCTGGTCGCTTCTGCGTCCTCATCTGCTTTTTTCTCGGCCTCAGCTGCATTTTTCTCGACCGCAAGCTTCACCTTCTCGTCGATGTTCAACTGACTGAACTTCTTTTTCTTGTTTTTGGCCTCCGGGCCCTTGTCATAGTAGTACTTCCATGTGGCGCCGTCTCCGACGCCGTGCACACGTCCATATTGCAGCCGCTGGTCCAAAGGGAGTCCCTTCAGTTGGTTCAAGTCCCGGTTGAGAGGGGTGTCCCACTTGGGCCTCATCGACGACTGAGACGATGAGTCGCTTTCGGCCGCAAGCTTGTGTTGCTCCTTCTGCAAAAGGAACGTGAACCGTTATACGAATGTTACTACAACGTGTAGTTGAGTTGATCAGAAGCTAAATGTAAGGTGGTAAAAGAATAATTACCAGTAATCTAATCAATTTCCTCGTGATCGGGTCCGTGTACCAAACCTTCTTTTCCTTGTCCCACTTGTACCGGGCCCTGATGAAGTCACGCTCCTGCGGGTCGGTGAACTCCGCGTAGGGGTCTGGGATTACCACGGCTTCACGTTCTGCGTCCTCCTTATCCCATATGGGCCTCTTGCCAATGTAGCCACGGCTTCCGAGGCGTTGGTTCCCCGTGTTCCTTTGCTGAAGCCCCTTGTATTTCTTAGACTTAAGCTTGGCTGCCTTGGTAGCGAAAGTGTCCTTGAACTTTTCGAAATCCTCTTCCGTAAGTGTCGGATTGTCCGCCAAAATCTTGGACAGGGGTTCGTTAGCATCAATCGCTCGTTTCACCCTCCCTTTCCAGGCGGCCAAATCGTTGTTGAACATGCCCATGGCGTGGTTATTGATATTTTTCATGGCAGCATCATCCCATGGGTGTTCTATGCGGTCATCCCGGCTGGGGAACTGGAATCTCTTGTGCAGCTTCGTTAGAGGCAAGTGCTCCATATTTGGTTTCTTCCTTAAGTCATTGTCGTTGATGCTCGCGGTTTCTCGTAGGATGCATCCAACTTGGTTGCCGTAGCACTTGCGAGCTTCATCCGACGCTATTGGCTCGAATTTGCCGGGGTGCATCTCTGTGACCAGGATTCTTCCGATGCCGAGTTTGTTAGGGCATCTTGTCCTCTGCTTCTTCTTTTTGTTACCGGCTTCGGCGCCGGTACCTTCCGCGCCGGTCTTGGCGCCGCCATCGGTGCCGGTGCCATCGGTGCCATCGGTGTCGATGTCGGCGGCAGTACCATCGTCCGCTATGACCAGGGCGCCCTGCAAACCTTGTGTTTGCTGACTAGACAAAAAGTTGAGGAAATCATGTTCACGGTCATATTGCATGTCGTCGGCAGCGTGGTCAGAAGCCCCGGTTTCGTCGTTGTTCGACATGTTTCCTATGATTAAGTCTGCTTGTTTAATTCTTAAACTATAATAAAATGAGTAATGACATAAAAAAGGCCTATGGTTTGCCGGAATGCCGTTTCATTCCCGTCCCAGCAAATCCTGGGCACTCGATATGCCTACTTTCTAGCACAAGTCATGCCGAAATTCACGGGAAATTTTGGCATGACCTTTGCTAAAAAGTGGACATATCGAGCACCTAAAATTCGCCGGAACGGAAATGAATCAACATTCCGGCAAAACATAGGCCACTCAGATCATTTTCCCTGCAATGATATACTAGAAAGATACATATGTATCACCATATACACATCAAACCACTTGCTTTGACATCCCACACATGATACCAATGGCACTGAATTTATAAAACAGAATAACATCAACCTATGGCATTGAATTTATAAAACAGAAAAGAGAGAAAAGTTGATATGAATCAAAATTCCTAGAATAAAATTTCAGTCCTAAGTTGAAACCTAGCTAAATTACTAGAATAAAATGTCTGTCCTAATTTGAAACCTAGCTAAATTTCTGTCCTAATTTATGTCCTAATTTCATACCTAGCTAAATACCAATAAAAATTCCTAGAATAAAATTTCTGTCCTAATTTGAAACCTAGCTAAATTTCTGTCCTAATTTGATACCTAGCTAAATACCAATAAAAATTCCTAGAATAAAATTTCTGTCCTAATTTGAAACCTAGCTAAATTTCTGTCCTAATTTATGTCCTAATTTGATACCTAGCTAAATACCAATAAAAAATCCTAGAATAAAATTTCTGTCCAAATTTGATACCTAGCTAAATTCCTAGAATAAAATTTCTATACACTTAGGGTTCCTAGAAGCAAAATTCCTAGAATAAATTTTCTGTCCTAATTTGATACCTAGCTAAATACCAATAAAATTCCTAGAATAAAATTTCTGTCCAAATTTGATACCTAGCTAAATACCAATCAAACTCTTAGTGTTAATTCTAGGGTTCATACCAAAACCTAGCTACCTAGGGTTCATACTAAAACCCAGGGTTCATACTAAAACCTAGGGTTCATACTAAAACCTAGGGCAGACGGAGAGGAGAGAGAAGGAGGGGCGGGGGACTTACGGGGGGGGGGGCGTTGTCAGGGTAGACGCCTGCGGTGAGGTGGAGGTCGGGGGAGACGGGCGCGGGTGGAGGAGGGGGCGCCGACGATGTGGACGGCGACAGAGGGCGCACGGAGGGCGACGGACAGGCCGGTGACGGAGGGCGAGCGGCGGAGGGCGAAGGAGGGCGCGCGGACGAGGGTGACGGACGGGCGGGCGACAGACGGCGACGGAGGGCGTAGAGGGCGACGGACGGAGACGGAGGAGGAGACGGAATGGGGGAATGGGGATGGGGAATTGAGGGAGGCCCGCGCGCGCGGGCGGTTATGTCAAATTTAGCAGTAGCGTGGGTCTGGACACGCGCTATAGCTAACTTAGCTGTAGCGCGGGCTACGCATACCCCGCGGTACTGCTAAGTTAGCTATAGCGCGTGTCCAGACCCGCGCTACTGCTACTCCTTTCATTTTTCTTCTCATTTTATTTTTCTTTTCATTTTCATTTTCTTTTTTCCTTTCTCCTTTTTCTTTTTCTTTTCATTTTCTTTTCTATTCCTTGTATTTTTCTTTTCATTTTCATTTTCTTTTTTCCTTTCTCCTTTTTCTTTTTCCTTTCATTTTCTTTTCTATTCCTTGTATTTTTCTTCTCATTTTATTTTTCTTTTCATTTTCATTTTCTTTTTTCCTTTCTCCTTTTCTTTTTATTTTCATTTTCTTTTCTATTCCTTGTATTTTTCTTTTCATTTTCTTTTTCTTTTCATTTTCTTCTTTCCTTTCTCATTTTTCTTTTTCTTTTCTTTTCCGACAGACGACCGAGCTGGAACCATGCATATATATTACACATCATTTGACCGATAATGATTAAGTGCGTACACAAAATAAATACATATATATATATATGATGATTTCTTAGCGTTAACGTTTTCGTTTCTGAGTGAGCTTCTTTCCCTTCTTGTTCGCTGTCGAATAATTGAGCCCCTTGTTGTGACTTTTCCTTTTCCATGGAGTACGATCTTTCTTAGGTAATGTAGTATTGATTCTTCTTTTGACGTATGCTTCATCGTCATCGTCATCTTCCCTCATCGGGTTGCCGTACTGGTCGTAGTCTTCCTCGTTGGTGACTCCATCCATTCCGATGATGTTCCTTTTGCCTCTCCTCATGACAACACGGCTGGGATTGCTCGGGTCGGTTATGAAGAAGCATTGTGTCACGTGCTTAGCGTGTACCCATGGCTCGTTTTTTGCGATGGCGTTCACGGTAGCGCTCTTGGCATCGGGTATAGACATGGTAGTGAAATACCGGTTTTCTCTTTCGACGTTCTTAGCCCATCTGACACAGAACATTGTTGCATCGTGCAGTCCAGAGTAGTCAAGCTCCTAGATCTCTTCAACCCTTCCGTAGAATCTTTCAGTTGCGGCGTTGTCGCCGGTCATGCATTCCATCGTCACCCCTGAGTTCTGAAAATCACTGTTTATATCTTTGGCCTCCGTGTAGAATGTGTATCCGTTGATATCGTATGCCTGATAGGTCGCGAGGTTGGCCGCGGGGACATGTGCTAAGGCGTATATGAGCAATCCGTCCGTAGAGCCCTCTTCCGGGGGATTAGCAAGAACATGCTCTTTGAACCAAGGCAGGAAAGTGGAGTTGTGCTCTCTAATAACTTTGGCGTTCGTCTTGCATAGCCCCCGGTCATGGTATTTATTTGCGATGGTTTCTTTGTGCAGTGTCACGAAAGGATCTACCACGTCTAGGGGTTGTAGCACTACTAAGTTTGCTCTGTCAAAGTCATTGCGTCGACCCGAGTGGTCCACATGCAGTTCCCTCCGGCCGTTTGTGTGACCTTCTCCTCCGAGACTCCCAAGGTGCTTGTTAATGGGCAAACCAACAACAGGGTATCCGCCATATAGATAATTCTCGCATAAAGAGGTGCACTCTTGGGTCAGATAGCCCTGGATGATGCTTCCATCCGGACGGGACATGTTACGAACGAATCCTTTGGTGACCCCATTCATCCCCTCGAACGGCATCATGTTGTGCAGGAATGTCGGCCCAAGGTCTATGATGTCGTCCACAATGTGGACACACAGATGCACCATGACGTCAAAGAACGCGGGCAGGAAGTACATCTCAAGCTCATTTAGTACACAACGATCTCTTCCTGTAGCCTTCGGAGCTGCTTCACACTGATCGACTTTTGAGAGATAACGTCAAAAAAGTTGCAGAGACCAATAAGCGTGTCACGGACGTGCTTGTCCATTATCCCTCTAAGGGCAACAGGAAGTATCTGTGTCATCATCACATGACAGTCATGAGACTTCATCCCGCTGAACCTTTTCTTCTTGGTGTCTAGAAATCTACTTATCTTCCCACAGTAACCGGAACTAACTTTGATTCCGGTAAGGCAGTTGAAGAATTGATCGATCTCCTTCGGACTTAAGGTAAAGCAAGAAGGGGGCAATAATTCTCTTCCTTCTTGTTGACTTTTTTCCCTTGTCCCGCGCCTCCGTCTCCTCCGACTTTTTACGGGGCGGCATGTGGAGATCTGCCCTGATGTTCAAATCTTCCAAGTCTCTTCTTGCCTTTGGCCCATCCTTGGTCTTATCCGGCATGTTCATCAGTGTTGCAAGCAAGCTCTCAAGGACATTCTTCATGATATGCATTTGATCAAGGCAATGAGGCGTGTCGAGTTTGGGCCAGTACTCCAAGTCCCAGAAAACAGACCTCGTTTTCCATACCTTTAGCAGCGGCTCCGGCGCCTTTTTCATCTTTCCCGGTGCGGGGCACTGTTCCCAGTTTTTCAACAGCTCATTGATTTCGGCGCCGCTCCTCTTACATGGAGGTCCTCGATGCTCAGCCTCACCATTGAATAGATCTCCACGGTTTCTCCACGGGTCATCCTTCGTGAGCCATCTTCGATGCCCCATGTACACGATTTTCCCAGACCCGCCATCTTTCGTTAGCTGCTGAGACATTGTATCATCCATGCACCGCGTGCATCCGCAATATCCGTGGCACAGCTGGCCTGCGACATATCCGTAACCGAGATAGTCTTGCACCGTTGTCATCAACGCGGCTCTCATATAGAAATACTCGCCTTTGCTGGCGTCCCATGTCTTGGCCGGTGTTTTCCATAACGTGTCTAACTCCTCTTGAAGTAGCCCCAGATATAGATTAATATTATTTCCCGGTTGTTTCAGCCCTTGAATCAGCATGCTCATGTGTATGTACTTTGACTTCATGCACAACCAGGGGGGAGGTTGTACATCCATACAAACATGGGCCATGTGCTATGGTTGGTGTTCTGGTTGCCAAATGGATTCATGCCATCGGTACTCACGCCAAGCACGATGTTCCTTGCATCACCTGCGAAATATCGATATTCGGCGTTGAACGCTCTCCACTGGCTTGCATTCGCGAGGTGTCTCAGCTTCGGATCATCTCCATTGTCGGGCTTCACCCTCTTCGCATGCCAGCGCATGAGCTTTGCTTCCTTAGGATCTACAAAATAACGCTGCAGACGGGGAGTGATCGGTAGGTACCAAACAACTTTCTGGGGAGATTTCTTTCCGGCCTTCTTGTATCGAGAAGCATTGCACACCGGATAGTTGGTTTTTTCCGTGTGCTCCTTCCGATAAATGATGCAATCGTTGATGCATGCATGGTATCTAATGTGCGGCAGATCAAGAGGGCACACGATCTTCTTGGCCTCATCGACACTAGTAGGACACAGGTTCCCCGTGGGAAGAACCTTCTTTAGATACTTGAGAACCTCATCGAGGCTTCTGTCGGTCCATTTGTTTTTAGCCTTCATCTTTAGAAGTTCGAGCATGAAACTCAAGCGGGTCACCTCGGGATCGCAAACATCATACAATGGAGTCTTCGAGTCTACCTCCAGTTGCTCCGGCTTGGCCTCCTCTCTAGAAGCAGCTCTGTCGCTACTCGTCTTCTTGCGAAGCAGGTCTCGAACATGAGGGTCGCGCACGATTGAACTTAGTAGCGACGAAGGCTGCGGCGTGTCCGCGTCTTCCCTGGCGCCATTTCCGGCCTCTTCTCCGCCGCCATTTCTGGCCTCTTCTCCGCCGCCACCATGTCCGGCCCCTTCTCCGCCGCCATGTCCGGCCTCTTCTCCGCCGCCATTATCGGTCATCTCTTCGTCTGGCCCCATGTCGTCATTGGCTGCCCCGTCGGCGTCCTCATCCTCATCATCTTCACTTATCCACCGAGTATAGCCATCCGTGAAACCAGTCATGAGCAGGTGCGCCTTCAAACGACCATCCTTATAGGGGTCTAGCCAAACTCCTCCTTTGCATCTTCGACACAGACATAAAATCTCTGTCCGGTTATTTTCATACATGTCCTGCACCGCCGATCGCAACCACCTTTCCACCATCGTTCCACTCACCATCATGATCGCCTGCGCGGTAATAATAAGCAAAATGATTATAAAAACGCATGCATGCATCAAAGTCATACAAAAATTCGGCAGGACCTTCCCTAAAAATAGGACATATAGAGTTTGCCCAAAATTCGCCGAAACGGAAATAAATCAACATTTCGGCAAAACATAAGCAACTCACGCACAATTAAATGGATAGATCTAGTTGGGGAGGTAGAAAGGTCACTTCATTAAATGGGTAGATCTACATAGCTAGTTGGGGAAGGAGATGGCTCTAACTAGTGGAGGGGGTGGAAAAGTGAGGAAAAGAGAAAGGGGTTGCATTAATGGAGGTGTGGTGTAGTTAGGGGCATTAAAGAGAGAGAAAGAGAGATAGGAGAAGAAAGAGAGTAATGGGGGGAGAAGCAAGGTGAGGAAGAAGCAAAGTGAGGGAGAGGGGAGGGGGGAGGGCAAAGTGAAGGGAGAGAGGAAGGGGGAGGGGGAGAGGGTTCAAAAGGTGGCTGCTGCGCCTTAGCAGCAGCGCGGGCCAGCGAACGGCGCTACTGCTAAAACATTAGCAGTAGCGCGGTCCTACAAGGCGCGCTGCTGCTAAGCGGGGCCCACCATGTGGCACAGTACAACATTAGTTGCAGCGGTGGGTCTGCAACATGCGCTACTGCTAAAGTTTTAGCAGTAGCGCGCTTTAGGCGGGCTGCGCTGCTACTATACATAGCCTAGTGGCTAAGGGGGGGCTCACATAGCAGTAGCGCCTTTCGTCTGGGCCGCGCTACTACTAAATGGATAGCAGTAGCGCCTGAGCTATAGCCGCGCTACTGTAAATTAGCAGTAGCGCGTTCCACAAAGTCGCGCTACTGATAAGCCTCCACCTATAAGGTTTTCCCTAGTAGTGCACGCTCATCGAGTTCATCCGTGAGAACCGGGACATCTTTGCATGGAAACCTTCTGACATGCTAGGTGTACCGAGAGAACTCGCTGAGCACTCCCTTAATGTGGATCCTAAGTTTAAACCTGTTCGACAGTATCTCCGTCGATTAAATGAGGAAAGGCGGAAAGCTATTGGCAAAGAAGTGGCTCAGCTCCTAGCTGTCGGGTTCATTGTGGAGGTGTTTCATCCTGAATGGCTGGCTAACCCGGTCCTTGTTCTGAAGAAAAATGGGACTTGGCGAATGTGTGTTGATTACACAGACCTAAATAAGGCTTGTCCTAGCGATCCTTTTGCGCTGCCCCGTATTGACCAGATCATTGATGTTATGGCGGGTTGTGAGTCTTTATGCCTTCTGGATGCTTATTATGGTTATCGTCAAATCAAGATGAAGCAGGAGGACCAGGAAAAGACATCTTTCATTACACTTTTTGGAGCTTTCTGCTATACATCCATGCCATTTGGTCTGAAGTGCTCGCAGGCGACTTATCAGCGCTGCATCCAGAATTGTTTCCACAAACAGATTGTGCATAATGTTCATGCCTATGTTGATGACATCGTGGTGAAATCTCGAAAGAAGGAAACCTTGTTGGCTGATCTCAAGGAGACATTTGATAACCTCCAAATTTACCAGATGAAGCTCAACACGGAGAAGTGCGTCTTCGGTGTTCCTGCAGGGAAGTTACTAGGATTCCTAGTTTTAGAGCGTGGGATTGAGGCCAACCCAGAAAAAATCAAAGCAATCACATCCCTGGCCAAGCCGGCAAATCTCAATGCAGTCCAGAAGCTGGCCGGGCGGGTTGCGGCCTTGAGCCGGTTCATAAGCCGGCTCGGGGAGAAGGCAATTCCACTTTACCAGATGCTCCGAAAGTCAGACGATTTTGTTTGGAGTGATGCTGCAGATCAGGCTTTTGAATCTCTCAAGAAGCAGTTGCCTGAGCCGCCCATCCTTGCTACCCCTCAGGAGAAGGAGCCCATGCTGCTATATATTGCAGCTAACAGCAAAGTTGTCAGTATTGCAGTTGTTGTAGAGCGAAAGGAAGCAGGCAAAGAGTATCCAGTTCAGCGCCTGGTGTACTATATTTGTGAAGTTTTAACAGAATCCAAGCAGCGGTATCCGCATTGGTAGAATCTGGTATATGGTGTATTCATGGCAAGCCAGAAGTTGAAACACTATTTTCATGAGCACCCAATTACGGTGGTCAGTTCAGCACCCCTTGGAGACATTATTCAGAACAGGGAAGCTACTGGCTGGGTTGCCAAGTGGGCGATTGAGCTGGGGCCACATCATCTCAAATATATGCCGCGAACTACTATTAAATCTCAAGCTTTGGTGGACTTCATCAATGACTGGACTGAATTACAGGCTCTGGAGGAGAAGCCGGATACCACGTATTGGTCTATTCATTTTCACGGTTCCAGGCAATTGGAAGGCTCGGGGGCTGGAGTTGTGATAACTTCCCCACGAGGTGACAAATTTTGTTATGTCTTGCGGCTTATGTTTCCTTGTACTAACAATGCAGCTGAATATGAGGCTTTGCTTCATGGGCTCCGTATGGCAAAGGAGATGAATTTAAGCCGGGTCAGGTGCCTAAGCGACTCAGATTTGGTGGCTCGGCAAGTTTCTGGCACCTGGGATTCCAAGGATCCTCTCATGGCGGCTTATCGATGTGAAGTTACAAACATCCCTGGCTATTTCGCAGGATATCAGGTGGATCATATTGATCACCAGCTTAATGAGGTGGTAGATGCATTGTCTCATTTGGGGTCTCAGCGGAAGCCTGTTCCACCCAATGTTTTTCTGGATGTGTTGCACAACCCATTAGTCAAGATACCGACGGAGGAAGGTCTTGCTGTTCCTGATCCAGAGGCGGCTCTAGTGGCCGCTATTCATGCTATACCTGATTGGACAGTTCCTTACCTGGCTTATCTAAGCCATGGGTGAGCTCCCAGCAGAGGAAATCATCGCTCGACAGATTGTCAGGCGATCCAAGTCTATGACTATTGTCAATGACGAGTTGCCTAGACGGAGTGTCACAGGTGTTTTTCAGCGTTGTGTCTCACCTGAGGAGGGCCGTGCAATTCTCAATGAGATCCATTCTGGTGATTGTGGTCATCATGCCGGCTCAAGGTCATTGGCCGCGAAAGCTTTTTGTCATGGGTTTTTCTGGCTCACAACCCACGCGGATGCAGAGGCTATTGTACGCAAGTGTGATGGTTGCCAGAAATATGCTCGTCAAGCACATGTTCTAGCTCAAGAGTTGAGGATGATTCCAATAACCTGGCCTTTTGCAGTCTGGGGGCTTGATATGGTTGGGCCCTTCAAGAGATCTAAAAATAAACATACTCATTTACTGGTAGCTGTGGACAAGTTCACCAAGTGGGTTGAAGCAGAGCCAGGCAGTCGTTGTGATGCTGCTATAGCAGTTAAATTCCTCAAAAAGCTGATCTATCATTTTGGCTATCCACACAGCATTATTACAGACAATGGTCCTAATCTTTGCAAAGGAGTCATGAAGCAGTTCTGTCAACAGGAGCACATCAGGTTGGACTTAGCATCTGTGGCGCATCCTCAGTCGAATGGACAGGCGAAACGAGCTAACCAAAAGCTACTGCGTGGCATAAAACCCTGGCTCATGGTGCCTTTACAACGCACGCCGGGTTGCTGGGAGGAGGAGTTACCCGCAGTACTTTGGAGCATACGGACTACTCCCAACAGGTCAACAGGTTACACGCCGTTTTTCCTGGTCTATGCTACAGAGGCTGTGCTTCCAAGTGACATACGTCATGATTCTCCCTGAGTCGCAGCTTATGTGGAGGCTGATAATGAACAAGCTCGCCAAGATGCTCTTGATGCTCTGGAAGAAGAACGTGAACTTGTCGCGTCCAAATCAGCAATTTATCAACAAGACCTACGTCGCTATCACAGCCGTAGAGTTTGAAGCCGTACCTTTCAGGAAGGTGACTTAGTGCTCCGTCTGATACAAGACCAGACAGGCATGCATAAGCTTTCGCCTCCTTGGGAAGGACCCTTCATCATCAGCAAGAATCTCAACAACGGGTCATATTACCTGGTTGATATACGTGAAGCAGACAAGTCACATACCTCTGAAGAGGACGGAAGCCGACCTTGGAACATTGCACATCTCCGGCCGTACTATACCTAAGTCACAGACTGGGGAGTATCTTTTGTACATACCTTCATCATGTATATACATATTCTGATCAATGAAATAAAGCCGGCATCTCTGTATAAGAGAGATTGTCGTTTCGCCTCAAATTGTGTGTTGAGTCTTTATTCTTTGATCAGCGGTTACTCAGGGGCTTCCAACTCATCGAGTTTAGCTTTAACATCCCTTTTAACCCACGCCAAAAAAATTCTTGGTTAAACCTTCCTGTTAGCAAGATGCTACTCCAAAAAGATGACCCGGTGTACGCCCAGCGAGTCAATCACAGAAAGTGACCCTGAACTCGTCTGAGTTAAAACACCGGTTGGTCACGTGAGAGCCGGCTTTCAGAGAGCTAGGATAAACCAAAAGAGGTGATAAAGCATGCTTTATGAAAGCGAATCAGACTCGAGCCTCGAAAGCCGGTCGTTAAGTCGTGCCTTAAAAGCCGGCTTACAACACACGTGATCGGACTGTTCGGGAGAGGCAAAAACCACAGCTCTTGAGAGTCCGCCGGCGATCTCCTGATTCGGCCTCTCTTGCCACTGGCGCTTGCGCTAGATGGCGTAGAGACAGGATGGGGTGCCGCCCCTTTCTGTACATAGTAGTTTTAGGATGTTTGAGCTGTAAGCTCGTGGTGTGTGCCCCCGTGGCGACTGGGAGTAGGTCGCCGGGCCCTTCTGGCCAGTCCCGGTGCGTCCTAAGCCTCGTCTCCGTTGTTGTGCAGTCTCGGTGGCAGGGGCTGCCACAGGTGATCAAGATGGACTCAGGCATCTCCTATAATAAGGATGGGTTCTGGTGTTTGGTGTTGGGCTCTTCAGGCCAAGTCCGGCTCCGACTGGAGTCTTCTTTCTTCGCGGCGGTGCCCTCGTGGAGAGGGCCGGAGGGGGCGATGAAGAGATTTTCTAGCAGCTCCATGGATAAGGTATGTTTTGGTGGTCAGTCTTCGGGTGCTGATGGTGCTTTGCAGGATTCCTTTTCTCGCCGTGGTGGTGTTGGGAGGAAGAAGCAGGGTGGTCTTTGGCGCTTCGACGACGAGCTGCTCCGGAGTTGGGAACCACGAAGTTCAGAAGTACACTCTCGGCCGCCGTTGTTTGCCAGCCGACCCAGATGGCCAGCAGGTGGCTTGCTCTTACGCCAGCGTCAATTACCGACGTTCTTACTACCTCCATGGAGAGGCCCTCAACTGAGTTCGCTGCGGCGCTTCTCGTCGAGTCAGGAACAAGTGGTCTCATCCCCGTTCCTAGCACCGGCGGCTGCAGCCAGAGCTCCACCTTCATCGGCGGTGACAGAGGAGGACCCGATGGCGTTTTGCAATCTGCCTGCAGGGTCTTCTGTGCAAATGTTTGGAACTGTTTTGCAATTTCTAGTTTTTTTGAGGTTCCTTTTGTAAACTGTTCCTGCACCGCTTTAATATAAGACGGTTTCCAAACCCTTCGGGGCCACTCTGGTTCAAAAAAATAAAAAATATTATTATCTTTTGGATGCATGCATACATCCATGTATGGCATATGTTTTTATTAAAGTTGTTTCTTGTTTACCAACACGGCAACATGATTGCCGGGTTATTATACCATCAATCTTATTTGGCAATCCTAACTACTAGTCTTGGAGATAAGCTGCCATCAATATTACCGGGTTTCAGATTATTGACCCAGAAGTTATTAAAGGCCTGTTGCACAACTGGCCTTCGTCAAAAAGACTAGCCCCAGAGGCCGGGTGGTCAAACAAACATTTTGAAAGTAGCAACAGAATTTCATGGCTGACAAACAGCAAGGTTTCAATAAACGACTCATACAGGCAAAATAACACAAGTGCCCGATGACACTTGCACCAGCAAAGTTTGCACCTATTATTATTACAAGCCGCCACAGGGCCCTGGTCAAGCCAGATATTCCATCATGTTCAAATTACAACAGAATGTGAGCCGGCGGTCTACTCTTATGGGTTGAGATTTGCACCAGAAGTTGATGGAACGTCAAGAGCCGGCTCTTCATGCTTTGTCATCACCCGCCGCCTCGTCCTGACTTGCTGACTCGCCGACCACCCACTGGATTGAGCGCAAAGCTTCAAATACTGCATTGTCTATTATCACAGATGAAGGGTCGACGTCAGGGGCAAAAGTTTTCTTACACGGACGGGTTAGGGCGACTGGTTGAGGGTTAGGTGGCTCAATCCGTTCATTGGCTTCAGAATATCCGGCTTGGTATTTGGTCAGATCTATTTCTTCTGCCATTTGTGTTGCAGCTACCCGGGTCTCTTTCATGCACCGCATAAAATCTTTCTTGGTAAACGGCGTGTTGTCAGTATTGAATTCTGGGTAGCCGCCCACTAGTTGAGCCGGATCGAGCTCTGGTGCATATGCCTTGGCACGTGCGAGGGCGGTCAGCGCTCCATGACGGCAAGCCCCTTTCTTCCACTCTTGGAACCATTGTGGTACAATGGATAGCTCTTTCAGTGTATCCACGATCAGCTGGGCTGGAGACTTCGTCTTCTTGGCTGCCATGATGCAGCGTGAGCCGCCAATATATAACTGTTCCACGAACTAATACACAGCTTTCAGTTTCACTAGGGGAAGTTCCCCTAGGTTATGTGTCCTACGGCTTGCAATTTACAACTGAGGTGTCAGAAAATCCGGCTCAACATATTAAGTCGGTTTATTTCAAGAGTTTGGTGAATCCTGACTTACTGAAGATGGCACTGCACATTGTGGTAATATGGCCTTTTAATGTGGCTAGTTCTTGAGCCACCGGCTCAAGCTTTGCCTTAGCCTCTTCTGCACGTTTGGACAAGATGGCCTTTTCACTCTCAAAGCACGCTTCGGCCTTCTTTAGGGCCTCTTTCGCCGTGCAAAGCGATTTGTGGTATGCTGAAGATAAGCATTCAGCCCTTTCTCTTGATGTTTCTTCTCTTTTTTGGCTTCTTTCTGGAAGCCGGCTGCTTGTGATTCCACCTGATTCAACATGTCCTGCATGGCAGTTTCACAAAGTTACGGGAGATAGATAAAAGTCCCGAGCCGCCATGCTGGTCGACCCAGCACTTGGGGGCTACATTTTTTTAGCATTTTCTCAAATACAATAAGTCCCATGAGGATGCAAGCATTCCACATGGCACTTGGGGGCTAATGCATATGCTTTTTCAATACATGTAGAGACCTGGGTCATCATACAATGATGCGCTGGTTCTCGGGGGTTACCATTTGTTGTTCTATATGCACACATTATTGGAAGTCCCGGGTCATCATATCATTATGACCCGGCCCTTGGGGGCTACATATATATATATGTATCAAGCCAGGAGACAGAAGTTACCTCATATTTTCGTTTGAGGGAGGTCACCATGGTAATTTCAGTGTCCCGGCTCTCAGACAGCCGGGTTAAAACAGACAGATGCAGCGAATTGATATCTTGATCTTCAAAACAATGGAAATCAAGAGCCGCCTTCCCTTTATTCTTAATTGGCGACTCAGCCTTGGCAGGGATCTTTGTTAAGGCAGTGGAGGTTTCTGGCGGAAAGTTCTGGTTTTCACCAGTCATCACTACCTCATCCTGAGCCTTTTCAGCAGGCTGCTCTTCTACCATATCCTCTTTCTCCTGATTGATAAGGGGAGGAGAAGCGTGAGCTGGGCTCACTGTAGTGTCTTGGGGTGGCGAGTCATTTTGAAAGGCCGGAACGTCCGGATTAGCAATTGCGGCTTCTTGAGAAGGGCCTTGCTAGACAATAGGGTCTAACGACCCAGTGGCAGGTTTCTTCTTGATGGCCTTTGCGCTGCACAAGGTAAAAAATTATTCAGTTAATGGGTGAAGGCAAGAGTTTTGAGTATGAAAGGCAAGTAGCCAGATTTCTTACCCAGGGTTGATGTTGAAAGCCGGTGCTTGAGTGGCACTGGATTCATCCGAGGAATGGGATGTTTGATAAGCCGAGTCGTTTAAAGGTAACAGCTCCTTGAAGCGGCCGGCTTGAGGAAGAGAGGAAGTAGGACTACAAGGGATTTCAGAACGAGCCCTTCGAGCAGGCGGCTCATCTGGTAACCCACCGCTAAGTTCTCCTTCGCTGCTTCAGGTCTTCCGTTTCGAAGTACCATCATGCTGAGTTTTTTTCAAAACAAAGTATGGATCTAAGTGAACATCTGGGTGTGAGAACGGAACTTTGCGGACTGCGACCCAGATTTTTTGGGCAGGTATTGTTGAGTTAGAATCAGAAGAGATCAGGGTTACCTCTGGCTCACCGGCATAACTAGTTTCGGCTTGTTCCTATGAAGAGTCGGCGTCAGTAAGCAGGTTAAATAGACGACCAAGGGAGTCGAGTTCTACCTCTTGATCTTCTTCATCTTCCGGGTTTTCATCATCATCTTGAGGTTCCACTTTCCACCAGTCAGCATCCTCCTGTGTAGCAACAGATTAATAAGTTTACGACAAAGGCAAAGCAGTACAAGTAAGATAAAGGAGAACAGTAAGGGCGGCTTACCGCCGGTGCTGGGTTGCCCATATAAAAGGGAGCAAGTCCCACGAGCTTAATGGAGTCCATTGTTTCGCCAAGAAGCTTCTTAGCAAACTTGATGACATCCTTCTATTCGAGGTCGACCCGGCTAAATCGCAGCGGGTCTTCAAGCTCACCAGAGTAGGTGTGCATGAGCCGGTTTCTCAGGCTAAGGGGTTGGATGCGCCAGCTCACCCAAGTCCGGGTCAGATCAACACCGGTGAGGCCATGGGCAGTTAGAGAGTTGATCTTGGAGTATAAGGGTTCTAAAGCTTCTCTTTCTTCCTTGGAGGCAAACCCTGGGAAGACAATAGAGGCATCAAGCCGGTCTGCCCTATAACCCAGAAGTTGGTGTTGTTGGTCTAGGGAGGTGTCTTTGCAGTAGAACCAAGTCCTATACCATCCTTTGGGGGTGGCTTGCCGGCTTGGCTTCTGGGAAGGCGGAGTTCTTCCTTCTTTGGATAGTGACCCCGCCAAGTTCTAGGCTGGGTCCACCTTTGTGTTCAGTCTGGTGATTCAAGTAGAAGAATTCTTGAAACAAACTGATAGATGGCTCGATTTGTAGATAGACTTCACAGAAAACTTGAAATTGGCACAAGTTATGAATAGAGTTGGGGCCCAAGTCTTGTGGCCTGATATCAAAGGAGTGCAGTATGTCCCAAAAACACTTAGAGCCCGGGGGACGAAAGCCTCTGTCCAAGTGGTCGGCAAATACAATAATCTCGTCTTGAGCCGGTTGTGGATGGATTTCTTCTTCAGGGGCTCGCCACTCGATTTCTTCCTTAGGTGGAAGTAACCCGGATTCTACTAGGGCTTGCAACCTGAGCTCTGGCATGTTGGATTTTGCCCAATTGACAATCTTAACTTTCAAAGCCATGGCCTCAGCTGCAGAGAAAGTAGGAAAATGATATAAGCCGGCAGAATTCAGAAGTTTGCCGGGTTGTGGTAAAACAGAAAGATAAGCCGGCGCATTTCCGGGTCACAATCTCCGGGTTAAATTGGTAAATCCTAAGGGTCACCGATTTTTACAAGTGATATAAGTGGCCTGGGCTGTAAGTCGGGAAACAGTTTTCAAACAGGTTGTGAAATTGTTCGGATCTAAGAAATGGCTTTAAATGAAAGATTGAAGCCTAGGTCTGTTCTTTGCGAATATGGACAAATTGCAATGGGAATCAGTGAAGTGATGTAACAGAACTACCGGATACAAAGATACTGCGAAGCTATCCTATGGTCTAACGAATGAGGAGTCAAAAACATTTTAGATCTATAGCAGCTATGGTGAAGAACTGCAAAGAACAACGACAAACTAGTAGCAATAGAGGAGAGAACTTACAGATCTGGAGGTCAAAGCTTGAGGTCTTCGGGGGTTGTGGATGCGGCTGCACGGCGTCGGATGGCTCCGGCGACGATGAGAAGGCGCGACTGGTGCTATCTCCGGCGGCAACGAGCTCGGAACGGTGCGGCGGCATCGGGAGCAGAGGAGAAGACGAGTAGGAGTGGTGAAAGGTGATACTAGAGGGGCGCCGGCCTATTTATAGGCACGGTGAAACCCGAAGCGGCAGGGGCGGAGCCCCAGGTGGCGCAGTAAATTTCGGCTAAAGGGCTCCTCGATTTCCGTGCCTGACAAGACAATACAAATCCATTCAAAGATTCGCTATGATGTAAACCTAGGGCTCAACCTGTTATATAAAGGGGAGCGCCTAAGGCAGAAAGACTAAGTTGCAATCTCTCGAGAGCTAGGTTAGCGAATCCGCACCCCTGTAATCGAGATCCAAAGCAATACAATCAAGCAGGACGTAGGCTTTTACCTCCATTAGGAAGGGCCGAACCTGGGTAATCCCGTGTCTTCTCGTTCCCGATCAACCCCGTTAAGCTTCCACATTCGTGCGATGGCTCCATCACTAAGTACTTTCACAAGGGCATCTGCCATGCTAAAACCACGACACCTAGTTTATGCGCTATTCCGTAAGGGGCTAATTTGGATCCATATGTTTCATGCTATGGTTAGATTTATCTTAATTCTTCTTTCGTAGTTGCGGATGCTTGCGAGAGGGGGTAATCATAAGTGGGAGCCTTGTTCAAGTAAGAACAATACCCAAGCACCGGTCCACCCACATATCAAATTATCAAAGTAGCGAACGTGAATCAAACAAACATGATGGAAGTGACTAGATGAAATTCCCATGTGTCCTTGAGAACGCTTTGCTTATTATACGAGTTCATCCCGGCCTGTCCTTTGCTATAAAAAGGATTGGGCCACCTTTCTGCACTTTTGTTACACTTGTTACTTGTTACTTGTTATGAATTATCTTGCTATCAAACTACTCGTTACCGCTACTTTCAGTGCTTGCAGAAAATACCTTACTGAAAACCGCTTGTCATTTCCTTCTGCTCCTCGTTGGGTTCGACACTCTTACTTATCGAAAGGACTATGATTGATCCCCTATACTTGTGGGTCATCATCCATCAACCGGAGATGGTGCGGGGAGGGCATCTTTACCCAAGCTCGGCCCTAAAGGGGTCGAGCTTCCCGAGCGCGAGTGGGAGGTACAGGTAGCTTTGAGAAGCTCTTCCCTTCTCCTAGAACACCGTTTACACAATTCCAGTTAGCCCAGGGATGGGATTCTGGACGTCTTCCTCATCCTGGCAAAGGGCTTAAAGGTATCTTTTTTACAAATAATTCCATTAATTGTTATTTTTATGGCTTTAAATTTGCTCTAAGTATAGCCAGTAGCCCTCCCAGATGATGTCGAGGCATCGTCTAGAGACAACGAAAGATGATATGTTCGAAGAAATGTTCTAATATTTATGCTTTGAAAGCGCAGATACAGTAGCCCCGGGGCCTTAAGATAGTTTATCAAACTGGCTTGAGGGTCGCTTGTAGGAATTTATATCTTATTATAGCTATCGCAAATATGCAGTAGCCCCCGAGAATCTGGTCAGGTTGAAAAGAGATGACTAGAGGATCGATTCTTATTCTCGGATTCTTATATGCTATTCGTATGTATGTTTAATACAGGCCTCCACCTCCTCCTCCGCCTCCAACTTAGCAGAGTTTGAGGAGCTCAATCGCAAGTTGGCACGATCCGAGGAGGATCTGCTTCTGATCCAGAAGCAGATGGAAAAAGCGCAAGGTAACAATTCGGTGCACTTATTATTTACTTGACTACCGAGCAGTTCTATTATTAATTCGCGTGCTTCTTTGAATGTTAACAATGTCCGAAAACAACTTGGCCGTGTTGATGTCTGAGCTTGAAAAGGCTCGGACGGAAGCCGAGCAGCAGAAGGCTGCAGCGCTGCAAAGCGCGAAATAACTTGCCGAGGAGCAAAAGATCGGCAAGCGGATCAAGCTCGGCTTTACGAGATTGAGGAGGATCTGAAGAGTGCGTTCAATGAACGCGAGGCTCTGAAGTCCTCAAAGGAGAAGGACACCGCCGAGTTTAAAAAACTTAAGGCAGATCGTCATGAAGCCATATCCCAAGCTAAGGCTGCGAAGGAGGAGCTTCGGCAAGCTTCTGATATAGCCGCCGGTAAGTCATACTTCCTACAGTGCATCTTCGACCGTCAAGCATTTCTGGAACTGACGCAAAAATGGTGTTTATCAGGTGCATTCTCAGATCTCCCGCGGAGTGTGGAGGATGCCAATACTTCGGCGAGCGTGAAGACACAACCATCCAGAAGTCCTTCTGGATGCAATTCCAGGAGTCGACATGGACCAAACTCCTCAGCGACCAATTGAAGTTGTTAGCCGAGCTACACCGAACAGTCAAGCCTGCCATGGAGGATCTGTGCATTGCTCAATGGCCGAGCGACCCCCTGTCGACCAACTTCTTTGGATTGGTGCAGCGCCTCCAAGAGGCTGTGGCTCAAGTCAAACTGTGGAAGCGGTCGGCGTGCCTGGAAGGTGCTCAGGAATCATTTGTGGCCATCCAGACATGTTGGCCGAAGCTTGATCTGGAGCCCATTTCACAGCGCTGCCTGGAGGGGAAGACGAGAGAGGCCAGGGACTATTACGAGAAGGTCATGCCGGCTACTCGGGTGTCCGAGAGGAAGTGCACAAGGGAGAAGATTCTAGAGGATCTCAACTAGTTGTGCCTTTATGCTTCCTCGGTATACCGAGACGTTTTGATGTAAAAAATACAAGCTTTTATTTATTTTTCTTTTATGATAGATGCCTTTCTTTATGCGCTTTATGGTTTATTTTGACTCAACCGCGACTCTTTGAAGATGTAGTTGGCCAGTCACCGGCTTCCGCCCCTTAGTAGATTATACTTGGGTTAATTGGATAAATGCCACTTGAATTCTAGCGATTCTGAGAAACGCCACTATAATTTCCAAACTTTAAAAAATGCACTGCAAATTTTGCAAACTTTGAAAAACGCCACTGCAGACTATGAAAAATGCCACTGGAGATGGCATTTTTCAAATTTTGGAAATTGCAGTGGCATTTCTTGGAATCGCCAGAATTTGAGTGGCATTTATCAAATTAACCCATTATACTTAGGGTGTTTCTTTCTGGTTTGCAACCCTTAGCCGACGTCTCGGTGCCCAGAGGTGGTTGTATCAGTAGAAACAAGGCAATCAGACCATAGGGCTGAAACATACACTTAGTCTTAGGAGAATAAGTTTGGGGGCTATTTAATAGCCCCCGGTATATGTCGAGTCCTCGGATAGTCCGAGATCGAGCCACCCACAATTTGGCTTGTTTGAAAAAAAGACAAAGCCCTTCATTTTACACGGATAGCCGCTATCGTCTATATATAGTTTAACACTTCCTTCAGTTTGCCGATCAATTTATGCATGTTGTGACAGTCAGCTTTCGGCTTTCTCCAACTGAGGTACTTGACTGGTTAAACCAGAAGTAACAATCACAGTGGTGCTCCCTTTACCCCCTAGCCGAACAGATATGAAACGTAAGGGTTAAGCACAGGAGCCGGGCAACCCAGCTATTGACCAAAGACACAACTCGAAATAGATGCATATAATGCGAAATACCGAGGGTGTGGGGCTGAGGATTTTCCAGGGCACCTTGGACGTTGCATGGGGTCGGCTTGTTTTACAACCCCCCGTTAAGGTTATTGATGCTTTAGAGGCGTCTATCGTTTGTACTGCGAGAGATATGCTCGGATTAGTAATGAAAAAGAGAAAAAAAGGATGCACTGATGACCCACAAGTATAGGGGATCAATCGTAGTCCTTTCGATAAGTAAGAGTGTCGAACCCAACGAGGAGCAGAAGGAAATGACAAGCGGTTTTTAGCAAGGTATTCTCTGCAAGTACTGAAAGTAGCGGTAACAGATAGTTTTGATAGCAAGATAATTCGTAACAAGTAACAAGTAGTAACAGTAACAAAAAGTGCAGCAAGGTGGCCCAATACTTTTTGTAGCAAGGGATAAGCCGGAACGAACTCATATAATAAGCAAAGCGTTCTCGAGGACACATGGGAATTTCATCTAGTCACTTTCATCATGTTTGTTTGATTAGTGTTCGCTACTTTGATAATTTGATATGTGGGTGGACCGGTGCTTGGGTGATGTTCTTACTTGAACAAGCCTCCCACTTATGATTACTGTCGGAAGTCGGGCTCCGGGGACCCAAAGGTTCAAACACTGGGGTGAGCTCATTCTACCACTTCGTCTCCTACCACGGCTCAGCGACGGCGAGGCTACGGCGAGGGACGGACCGTGGACTCAGCGGTTTACCCAGGTTCAGGCCACCTTGCGGTGTAAGACCCTACTCCTGCTTGGTAGGTATTGCTCTGGTGCGAGAGAAAGAGTACAAGGTCGAGGGTGATGGGAACCGGAATCGATCTCTTCTACAATGACAGCTCTGCCCCCCTTATACCCGCATCGGTCCTCTTCCCCCTTGAAACTTAGGCGGGAAGGGCTGCCACACTTGGCGGGTTTTGAAAGGGGACAGGCGCTCAGGCTATCCTGACTAAAGGCGGTCTTCGCCCGCCAAAGCGTGATCCATGACGCGCCGGTGGGCTCGGTGATGACCTCCGCCGTGCGCACCCGCCGTCTTGGTCTTCCTTCGCCGATCGGGAAACCTTTGGGGTTGCTTTGGGGAGTAGTTATCTGGCCCTGCTCCCTTAACACCGAAGAGGAAACCATCTTCATCCGTGCCTGCTGGCGCGGCCTCTGTCGCCGCTCGTCGCCGCGCGCGTCACCCACGTGATGGGCCCCAGACCATGCGGCTCCGCTGAACGGCCTTCGTCTCGTGCGCCCTCGGGAGGGGGGCCTCGGGAGGCCACCTTAGGAGGTCGCCTCACGAGAGGACCTCGCGAGGCCGCTAGTGGAGGTGCTGAGCCTTGCTCGCCCGCTCCCTGAGGAGGGGGCCTCGGGAGGCCAAGGCCTCATGAGGAGCCCTGGTGAGGTGCTTGGTGATGATGGCCTGCTGGGCCCACGCCAGGTGTTGCGCCCTGGTCCAAAGGTAGATGGGCCTGGATACCTTGGGTTCCATGGGCCCGACAGTAGCCCTCGGGCCCGCGGCGCGCACGTTCCCGCCTACAGGGGGGCGAAACGGCGCGGGGCCTAACCGCCTGCGGCCAGGCGCGACGCGTGGCGCATGATGTGACTGGGGACGCCTCCACTTCTCCCACGACGCCTCGGTAACCGCCCGCGCTGACATAAAGTCTGTCGTGGGCGACGCGAGACCATCATTGCCTTCCTCAGCGCCTTGCTGTTGCTTCAATTCCCAACGCCGGAGAAGGCGGAGCAACGAGGGGAGCTCCGCGCCGAGTATAAAGAGGGAAAGGGGAGAGCTGAAGTCCTCCACCCATCTTCTCCTTCCTCCTGCTTCCTCCGTCGTCTTGCTAGAGCCGCCACGAAAATGGCGAGGAGGAGAGGTCGTGGCCATGCTTCCGCTGCCACGTCCCAGGTTTTGCCCCAGGGGCGCGGGCACTCCCCGATGGCTGCCGGCACCGGGCCCAGCAGTCGCAGGAGGGACGCCGCTCGCGGGTGCGGAGGGCGAGGCGCGCGGGGCCGAGGCGGCCGCGGCGGGGCAACCACGCTACCTCCTCAGGCGGGGAGCCACTCGGAGGAGGCGGCGCATGAGTTCATCGTGAACATGCACCGCAGCCCCTGCACCTGGCTCCGGCTTCCGGACTCCTTCGCGGCGGCGATGGCGGAGCGCGCACCCTTGGGCTTGTGGGTGCAGGCCGACGGCTGCTGCAATGGCCCCTCCTGGGTGGCGACGGAGCTCACTCCTTCGGGCTTCATGTTCTTGAGGCAGAGGTGGAAGTCGTTCGCCCTCGCCCGTGGCCTGAAGTGGGGGCACGTCCTCCAATTCAAGTACGACGGGGCCGCCACACTCTTCGTGAAGGTCTTCGGGCTCTCCGGCAGCCGCCTGGAGTGCTGTGCGGAGAGCGAGGACGGCAGCTACAGCGGCTCCTCCAGCGAGGACGACAGCTCTAGCGGTGCCGCCTCTCCCCACGTCAAGAGCGAGGATGAGGACTCCGACCAGGCACGGGCGGCGACGACTCCAGAGAAGGGGCACCGCGCTCACGGTGACGGAGCCGCACTCACCCGCAGCGCCTTCTTGGGAACGCGCACGGCGCCTGCTCTGGAGTCTTGGGGGAGACGGCGCCTCGCCTAGGCCCTTTCTTTTTTTATTTTCCTGCATTGAACCGATGTAGCCCCCGCGGGGTCGTGAAAACAGTATCTTCTATGCTCAGCTTAATGCTTTTGTGATTCGGGATGTATGCCTTCCCTCCTGAAGTCCTCTCGTGAGGCTGGTTTTTTTTTCTTTGTTCGCCTCAGCGCTCTACGCCGTCAGGACCCAGCCCCCGAGCGGGCCTCGGCCGTCGCTAGTATGTCCGGTCGCGATGCCGGGACAAGGCCAGGAGGTGAGGGGCACCGGGAGCTAGTGAGGGCTCCTGAGGCACGATGCTCAGGGAGCCCCCCTTTGGCGTGCAAGCGGCTTACGCAGAAGGAAAAACGCTAGCACCCAGCGGGATCGCGAGGGGAGAGAGCTTGAGTGACGGCAAGGGCGTCTCGCGAGGCGGGAGACTTAGCTCTGCACAAGGAAGTGTTCGGTGGGCCATCTCTTGTAGGGTACGCCTCGTGAGGGCTCCGCTCGCGAAATCCTCTGCAGAGACGGCCGCCGAGGGTTAGCTCCCGAGGCGGGGCCTGCTGGCTTCCTGAGGCCTTGAGGGGGTCACCCCACGAGGCATCCTCGCGAGGCCTTTCCGAAAACCTGTTCCTGAGATGACTGCATGCAGAGCACTTATTGACAGGGGAGTAGCGCACGCTCGTCGATTCGCTCATGATCATTACGCGAGGAGACAAGACACCAAGGACCTTGGTGGAGTGGCGTGCACGGGAGCAGACCCGCGAGCCAGAGCCCGGTTGCTTGGGTTTTTCAGCGCTGCTGGGACTGACCCGAGCACAGACACCGTGTCCAGCCCCCACTCGTGTGAGGCTCATGAGGGACGTCGTGAGCGCGCGAGGCTCGTGAGGCAAGAACAAAATGAAACGGCATGTAAGAAACCGAGCTTTACTGAAGTAAGATAGCAACCCATTACATAGCTAGAACTAGATGCGGCTGCCGTGTCCGGCACGGGTCAGCTTGAGGTTGGTGCAACCCGTGGGGCGCCCTCAGTTACACATCGAAATGAGAAAAAGAGTGCTGCCGTGTCCGGCACGGGTCAGCTTGAGGCTGGTGCAGCCCGTGGGGCGCCCTCAGTTGTTTGTTCCGCCAGCGTGGAGCATGGGGCTTCCACAAGGGTGTGGGTATGGTCGCGGGTCGACCATTCCGCCAGTGCGGAGCATGGGGCTTCCAGTTGGGCGTGGGCGGGAGCTCTCGCGGGCCCATCAGGCGAACGCAATGAGAGGCTCCGGGGCGTGTACAGCCCCATTTCGTTCGTACGCGTGAGGGTCACGGGTAGAACTTGCGGAGGTGTTGGATGTTCCAGGCGTTAGGCACAGGAACTCCATCCTCCATCTCCAGCCGGGCTGAGCCGGGCCTGGAAACATGAGTAACCCTGAAAGGGCCTTCCCACATAGGTGAGAGTTTGTGAAGCCCCTCTCTGGAGAGGATTTTGCGTAGGATGAGGTCGCCGACCTCGAGAGTATGAGGGCAGATGCTGCGGCTGTGGTAGCGACGCAGGGCCTGCTGGTACCTCGCGGCACGAAGGGCGGCCTGACGACGGCCCTCCTTGAGGAGCAGCAGATCGATCTCCCGCGAGCCCTCCTGACGCGCCTCGTCGAAGGCAAGGACTCGCGGGGAGCTGTGCTTAAGCTCCAATGGGAGGACCGCCTCAGCGCCATAGACGAGGAAGAAGGGTGTCTCGCCGGTAGGCTTGCTTGCTGTCGTGCGGATGGACCACAGCACGGACTGTAGCTCATTGAGCCAGCCCTTGCCGCAAGCCTCGAGTTTCTTCTTGAAGCTCCTTGTTTTGAGGCCCTTGAGGACCTCGGCGTTGGCACGCTCGGCCTGACCATTGCTTCGCGGGTGTGCCACCGAGGCATAGTAGGTCTGCGTACCGAGGCTGGCGCAGTAGGACTTGAAGAGGCCGCTTGTGAACTGGGAGCCATTGTCAGTGATGATGCGGTTGGGAACCCCAAAGCGGCTCACGAGGACCTTAATGAACTTGACGGTGGAGCCTGCCGGGATGGTGCGCACCGGCTTGACTTCTGCCCACTTGGTGAACTTGTCGATGGCGACGTAGAGATAGCGGTAGCCGCCAGCTGCGCGAGGGAAGGGCCCCAGGATATCCAGCCCCCAGACCGCGAAGGGCCATGAGAGGGGAATCGTCTGGAGGCCCTACGCCGGCTGGTGGATCTGCTTGGCGTGGAATTGGCAAGCCTCGCAGGCTTGGACCAGCGCGGTAGCGTCACGCAGCGCAGTGGGCCAGTAGAAGCCGCTGCGGAAAACCTTACCGACGAGGGTGCGTGACGAGGAGTGGTGGCCGCAGTCCCCTCCATGGATATCAGCTAGCAACTCGCGCCCTTGCTCTTCAGAGATGCACCACAGCGAGACGCCATTTGGGTGCCTGTGGTACAGCTCGCCATCTTGCAGGCAGAAAGCGGCGGCCTGCCGGGCCATGCTCTCTGCTTCTGAGTCTTCCTCCGGAAGGGTGCCGCGAAGCAAGTAAGCCTTGAACTCCGCGGCCCAGCTATCTTCTTGAGGCTCCAGCGCCAGCAGCAGGTGGGCTCCTGAAGCCGGGCCGCAGTCTGGTGCGCCCGTGGGTGGTGCGGGCGGGAGTTCTACGCAAAGGAGCGCCGTGCTCGCGGCAGGAGGCGTGGCTGATGGCTTGAGGAGCCTTTCCTCGAAGACGCTGGGGCTCTGAGGCTCGCGACGAGATGCTCATTTGACGATGTCGTCGGCTTCTTTGTTGCCACTGCGGGGGACGTGTGTGGCACCCCGGCTCAGAGAACCGGGTTACCAGTGTTTCCAACCCAGAGATCATGTCTTCTGGAAACACTCAACAACTTGGAACAGAAAAAAAACTGAACTTTATTGAAATATCTCGAGTACAAGCTCATAATTTACTTGATAGCGAGGCCAGAAGCACTGCACGTGCTATGACGATATCTACATTATTTATGGAACAGAGCAGGGCCTCGATACTACTGGATAGAACTACGGCGTAGCGAAACATAGCGCAGAAAACTCCATCCACAGGGACACTGCTATGGACACGGCCTAGTTAGCGTAGCAAGAACCTTCGGGACCTCCGTCCTCGGCTTCTCCTGCATCTGGCATGATACGCCAGGTGAGTACTTGGAATGTACTCGCAAGCTCATGACAACCAAGACAATGCAACAAACAATAGCATGGCAGATAACAAGTTAAGTGATTAGGTGGCTCACTTACTGGTACCCAGTACCAACTTACTCTCATCTGGGTTGTCCCACAACCCTCGGAATGCTCACAATCCACAGAGCACTTCCGAACATAAGACAAGTTCTTCCATCATTATCATCTTTATCACGGTTGATCATCCTAGAGAGGCCTAAACGGACTGTCCAATACCGTGGACGCGGCTATTCGAATAGGTTTTACACTCTGCAGAGGTTGCGCACTTTACCCACACTATGGAGTACCTAGCCTCGTGATCCCATTCAGGTGGACCGGTGGTGGTCCAACGAAACCTGCCTGACCCGTGACTCCTCTATCGTACCACCGACAATCATACCCTCCCAGGGTCATGTCCTGGGTGGCCCCTGTGTCACCCCGTGACACCTGCCACCGTCGTGCCTACTAATTGTCCCAAACGGGGACGCCGGCAAAATAACTCAACTGGGCTCACAGGATTATCGTCGTCTACCTGATCAGGGCAGCACGCACGCATAACCCTCCCTAGTTTGGTGGTACCGATAAAAGAGCACAAAGCCAGACCAAGTCAAGGCCGTCCCATACCGGCAAATGTGGCTGCACGGAAAAGTCCGGGTAGGTGGCTCTTGATCAAACAACTAAGTTTAGTGTTGTCAAGCATTTAACCAGCATGAATATTCAACATGATTAACTTAACATGGCAGTAGCTAGGCATTTAAATAATTTACTAACAATTATCACATATTAAAATAATGCATGAATTTCAAATAAATAACCAACACTATTGAAATGCTTCATGCAATTGATGACATGGCTTGCCTTGCTCCGTTGGGTTGTCCACAAACTCCTGGGCTTCAAATCCAAAAGAATCTCCCTCTGAAAATATTTTTAAAATGCAATTGAAAATGTCACATACTACTGTTCTGTTCACCAGAAATTCTGTGTGCAAGGGAAAAATACCAAATTTTGCAAGCAAATAGAGGAGCTCAAGACAAACTCAGAGCAAAAAAGAATCAATTGATTTGGACTTATGGTTAAAAAGTTATTGATGGTCAAAGTTCTGGTCAAATCTGGAAATTATCAGAAAAACAGAAAATCTCTCAGGGGGCCACGTCGAAGGCGTAATTCGCCCGGGCGTCTCCACTTACCCCTTCGACATGTGGCTGACGAGCGGGCCCCGTGGTCAGGTTTAAAAGGGGAAGGGGAGGGAACAGAAGACCGCGGCGCTCCGGCGACGGTCGCCGGCGATGCAGTCGACGGCGAGGTCGGGAAAGAGCAAGGATGGAACGAGCACTCCGAGATGAACACGCACGTACCCGTGGCTTCGCGAGAGGAGGTCGGACGACGTCGTCTCCTTCCTCTCCGGCGGCGGCGGCGCTCGGGTGTCGTCAGAGACGGCGGTTCCGGCAGCGATTCGCTCGGGCAAGAGGTCGGGCATGACCAGGAGGATGAGCTGAGCTCGATGGTGAAGTCGGTGGAGGCTGGGAGAGAGTGAATCGGCGGGGAGACAGAACTCGGGTGGCGGCGGATCTTCGGCGAGGTTCGAGGCCAGAGGGCCTCTCGGCCTTGGCTCGCTGCTCAGGAGGACAATTGGGAGGAGGAGGAGTGGGATGAGGAGCTCTGGAGAGGCCGGGGAGGGCTATTTATAGGAGGAGGCGAGCTCGGGCGAGCTCTCTGGAAGCGGCGGGATCCGGGACACATCGCCGGCGCGAGGACGATGCGCTGGCTGGCTGGGAGCGGCGATGGGACGGAGGAGGGCAGAAGGAGTAATGGCGTGCAGTGGCGGCTAGCGGGAGGAAGACAACGACGGCAGAGCCACTGTGGCCGCACGGGCGCCACAGTGCCCGGATGCCGTGGCGGCCGCCGAGGCCGATTCCGGCGAGGGGAAGAGCCCAGAACGACCAGGTGGAGGAAGGAGAGGATGTCGGCGCACGGAGACAAGCTGCTGTGGCGCGAGGTAGTCGGACGCGACGCCACAGACACGGGCGCGGTGCAGAGCACGCGATTTGGCATGCCAGTCCCGTGCTCACCCCGGGCATTGGTGTCTGCAAGCCACGCAAGCCTGGCGTTTCTTGTCTAGCAGCTTCTCCTTCGATCACTTAGCCTCTCTATGCCTCTGGTTCGACTAGGTTCACTGTGAACCGAAGTAAAGCTTCAGCTACAGTTTCTAACAAGAAACTTGAGAGAGATATAGAGGAGAGGTGAGCTGGAGATGGAGCCAATGGAGATGTCTGGGATGATCTATCTTGGAAGGACTCCAATCTGACCAAGTTTGAAAGGATTCATCAAGAATTGAATATAATTCATGTACAAGTGTTGTACTGAACCAGAAACCTAGATGAGCTTGTAGCACTCATCTGGGTGATATGCTGGAGCTGAATTTTGGTGTGGCGGGGTTATTTGGTGAGGAGAAGATGCCATAAAAATTTCAGCTCAATTGGATACCTCTAGCTGGTACTTCCTTCACAGAGGTTCCAACTGAACAGAAACTTGGCAGAATATTGGTGGTGAAATTTTGTACTGGACAAGATGATATTTATGAATATTGTGGAAAGATAGGTTCCCTAATATCTCAGGGAATTTTCTGGGAATTAACTGAGTAGGGAAAATATGAGCTCCTTCACAAATGAGCAGTACTGTCCAGAGAGCAAATGGAGTTTTCTGGACTAAACTTTGTACTGGACCATGAAATGTTTTTGAAGATTGTGGGAGTAGATGATGACAAGAAGGTCTGGGATTAATTTGGGATTTTTCTGATCACCAGAACTATAGGTTGCTTTGTAACCCATAGTGATGACAGATTTTCCCAAAGGAAGAAAATGAATATTTGGGAAGGATAAAGAATTGGAAATTGATCCAGAAGGTGAGTGTCAAGGTTTTGGCAAGATGCTGAGGGCTCTGGATCACTGAGAGGAATTCATAAGTCCAAAGTCAACTGAAAAGGTTCAAAATCCATCCAAATTGCAAATAAAGCCAGAAAGATTTTGAAAAGAAAAAGTTGCCAAAAACCGGGGTGTCACAAACCTACCCCCCTTAGAATGAATCTCGTCCTCGAGATTCGGTTGCTCAGGGAACAAGTGTGGATAGGCTGATCTCAGAAAATCCTCTCTTTCCCAGGTAGCCTCTTCCTCAGTATGGTGATCCCACAATACCTTGTAAAACTTAATTGTCTTACTCCTGGTGGTTCTTTCCATCTCATCCAATATTCTGACAGGTCTTTCCTCATAGGTCAAATCCTTGGTCAGCTCTAGCTCACTCATATCTGCCTATTTGATCGGAGGTGCAATACACTTTCTCAACTATGATATGTGAAAGACGTCGTGAACGTCTGACAACTCTGGTGGTAACTCTAGCTGATATGCCACTCTGCCTCTTCTAGCAATGACTGGAAAGGGACCGATATATCTCGGTGCAAGCTTTCCTCGGGTGTGAAACCTCTTTATTCCTTTCATGGGGGTAACTCGGAGATAGGCATAGTCTCCGGGCTCAAAAGTTACTTCCCGATGCTTCGGGTCATAGTAGCTCTTTTGGCGGGACTTGGCTGCTCGAAGTCGTTCCTGAATATCCTTGACTTGCTTCTCAGCCTCGAGCATCAAATCCGTGCCGAAGATACGGCTGTCTCCTGTCTGAGACCAATTTAAAGGAGTGCGGCATTTCCGTCCGTACAGAGCTTCAAATGGTGACATCTTGAGACTTGACTGATAACTGTTATTGTAGGAGAATTCTGCATAGGGTAGAGTATCCTCCCACTTGGGTCCATAGGTCAGGGCACAGGACCGAAGCATATCTTCCAATATCTGGTTCACACGCTCGGTCTGTCCATCTGTCTATGGATGATATGCCGTACTATGCTTTAGCACAGTGCCCAGGGCTTGGTGCAGTCATAGCCAAAATGCTGAAGTGAACAGGGAGCCTCTATCCGATGTGATGGACTTGGGTACTCTATGAAGGCTGACTATCCGGGACATGTAGAGCTGTGCCAGTTGATTCGCGTTGAAAGTGGTCTTTACCAGAAGGAAGTGAGCCACTTTCGTAAGTACATCCACGATGACCCAGATAGCATCATGGCCTCTTGTGGACTTGGGTAGTCCAACAATGAAGTCCATGCACATGTCATCCCATTTCCACTGGGGAACTGGTAAAGGTTGCAGTAGCCCAGCGGGTTTCTGATGTTCAGCCTTGACTCTATTGCAGATGTCACAACATGCAACATAGTATGCTATGTCCCTTCGCATTCCTGGCCACCAAAAGGTTTCTCGCAAGTCCTGGTACATTTTTGTTCCTCTCGGATGGATAGAGTATGCAGATTCATGTGCCTCTCTGAGTATTTGCTGTCTCAAGCTGTCTTGATCAGGCACACATATTCGGTTTTCAAACCATACAGTGTCCTGGTCATCAATTCGGAAGGACTTGGCCTTTCCTAGCGGAATGCGCTCTCTGATCTCTTGTATTTCTTGGTCTGATTTCTGGGCTGCTTTAATTTCTTCCATAAGTGTTGGAGTGATTTCCATTGTATCCGGGCTGATTGGACCGCATAACACCATATTCAGCTTGGCAAACTCTTCTCGTAGCCTCGGATGCATTCCCTCCATTAGTGCATTTAGGGTACCTTGCTTTCTGCTGAGGGCATCGGCGACCACATTGGCTTTTCCCGGATGATAATTAATCCCAAGGTCATAGTCCTTGACCAATTGAAGCCATCTTCTCTGCCTGAGATTCAGGTCAGGTTGGGTGAAAATATACTTGAGACTCTTATGGTCCGTGTATATTTCACATCGCTGCCCAATGAGATAATGCCTCCAGATTTTTAATGCATGAATCACAGCTGCCAATTCCAAATCATGAGTGGGGTAGTTTTCTTCATGAGGTCGTAGCTGTCTGGATGCATATGCTACAACCTTTCCTTCTTGCATTAGAACGCAGCTGATTCCTCGTCTGGAAGCATCGCAATATATGTCAAAGCTCTTGTGAATGTCTGGAAGAACTAAGACAGGAGTTGTAGTTAGCCTCGTCTTTAATTCCATGAAGCTGCTGTCACATTCTTCCATCCAGGCAAATTTGTGGTTCTTTTTCAATAGTTCTGTTAGGGGCTTGGCTATTTTTGAGAAGCCTTCGATGAAGCGACGGGAGTAGCCTGCCAATCCCAGAAAGCTACGGACTTTCGTTACGGTGGCTGGGATCTTCCAGTTTAATACAGCAGTCACTTTACTGGGGTCGACAGCCACACCTTGCTCTGACAGAATATGTCCTAGAAATCCCACCTCTCTTAGCCAAAATTCGCATTTACTGAATTTGGCATACAAGCGATGGGTCCTTAGTCTTTCCAGGACAGTACGGAGATGTTGCGTGTGCTCCTCTTCATCTCTGGAGTAGATGAGAATATCATCGATGAATACTACAACAAATTTGTCCAGAAAGTCCATGAAGACCTTATTCATCATGCTCATGAAATATGCTGGAGCATTTATCAGCCCGAATGACATGACTGTGAACTCATACAGACCATATCTGGTAGTAAAGGCTGTCTTGGGGATATCCTCTTTTCTGATTTTTAGCTGATGATACCCCGTTCGGAGGTCAATCTTGGAAAATACCCGGGCTCCGTTCAACTGGTCAAACAGATCATCAATGCGGGGGAGAGGATATTTATTTTTGATGGTGACCTCATTCAGTTGGCGATAGTCTACGCACATTCGTAGGCTGCCATCCTTCTTCTTGACAAACAACACGGGTGATCCCGACGGTGAAGTGCTTGGACGAATATACCCTTTCTGTAATAGTTCATCCAACTGTTTCTTCAATTCCACCAGCTCTGGGGAAGGCATGCGGTAGTACTTCTTGTATATTGGAGCAGTTCCGGGAACAACATCGATAGCAAACTCTAGTTCCCGATCAGGTGGCATTCCCGGTATCTCTTCTGGAAATACGTCCGGAAATTCACTGACTACCGGAATCAGGCTTATGTCTGTAGCTGTGGCTTTGAATGCCATTCCTTTCTTTGACATCACTCTGCTAGCAGTGAATTGCACTGTTTAGCCTGCCGGGTTAACCAATGTCACCTTTCTGGTGGCACAGTTGATACACACCTGATGTGGTACCAACCAATCCATTCCCAGTATTATATCCAGTCCAGAGGATTCAATGGCAACGAGAGTGGCTGGAAACTTCACATCGTGTATCAAGATTTCCAGATTCTTGTATATCACATTGCTTCTGAGCATGGAGCCAGGGGATTGTACCACCATGATTTTGTCCAAAAGGGAAGGAGAAAAATTGTGCAAGGTGGCAAAACTCCGCGAAATAAACGAATGAGAAGCCCCAGAGTCAAATAAAATTATTGCAGGTATGTTGTTAACAGAGAACATACCAAGGACCACATCTGGTGCTTCGCGGGCTTCCTCAGCGGAGATATGATGGACTTGGCCGCGGTAGAAGTTCGTATTGGGGCGGCGTCCAACACTGTTGACTTGTGGCTTGAAGTCGGGTGATGGCTTCCCATTTCTTATGGGGCATTGCTTAGAGTAGTGCCCGCTCTGGCCACAAGTGAAGCATGTGTTGTTGCGACGGCAGTCCTCCAGCACTGGCTGTTTGCCGAAGGTCTTGTCCTGGCTGACAGGCTTGTTGTTGTTGTTGCCATTGTTCCAGGCAGGCTTGTACTCAGATGAACTTGGCTGCCAGATACGCGGCTTCTGCACAAACTGCTCACGGTTATCCTTCTTGGGTTCAAACTTCCGCTTGTGATCATTATATCCTGACTTATGCTCTCGTTCAGCTATGAAGGCCTTGTTTACCAGAGTCTGGAAGTCAGGAAAGTCCAGCATACAAAGCTGACAGCGGAGGGTATGATTAAGCCCTCCTAGGAATCGGTCAATCTTCCTTTCTTCTGTGGACACGTCATGGGTAGAGTACCGTGCCAGATTATTAAACTTGTTCAGATACTCACCCACTGACATATTCCCTTGAGTAAGAGCAAGAAATTCCCTCTGCTTCACCTTCATTATGCCAGTAGGAATATGATACTTGCGCGGAATACCTCTTTGATTTTTTCCCAAGAAATATCTTCTCCAGAAGGCCATAACATTTTTGTGTTGTCCCACCATATAGCTGCTGGTCCCTCCAGGTAGTGAGTAACAAAAGGAACCTTGTCAGACTCATCACATCGGGCTATGTCCAGTTTCTTTTCCATAGTCCTTAGCCAGTCATCAGCTTCCATCGGATCCATAGCTTGACCAAAACTGGGTGGCTTTGTCCGCTGAAAATCAGACAGCTTAGAGTGTGTCCCATTGTGGTTGTGCTGACCCACCATAGTCTGCATACTTTTCAGAAATTCCATGAGATCTTGGTTTCTTTTCTCTTCAAACATTCTCATGATCTGATCAGTGGTCGGTGTCTGTGGGGGTGGAGGTGGTAAATCTTCTGGTGACTCTCCTGCCTGTCTGGCGGATCGACGAACGGGAGTTCCATCGCCGCCTTGAGTACTACACCTCTTCATCCTAAATTTGTTCCCATTGCAAAATACCGAATCGATGAGAAACATCCATAAGGGAAAGCAGGGTAGTATGACACCAGAAAAGAAGCCAAATAAAAAGAGCGAATAAAGAAAGCAACATAATTATACAAGGCAACCCAACATCATCATGACAAGCTAGTAGGGGGATGATCATGACTAGACTGCTCATACGGCAGTTGACATATGCAGGGATGCTATGATGCATGCACTGAAACTCAAGCCTCCGCTCTAGTGACGTCGGTGGCACGAACACTGGTACACTGAAGACTCCTCGTCGTCTGACTCTGACTCGGAATCTGAGCTGATGATGTGCACCTCGGCCTCCGGATCAAAGGAAACACGACGACGCTGACGGGAAGGTTCTCCCTCTGAAGGAGAAGAAGCATGACGCCGCAGCATCGGAGCAGCTGGAGTAGCTAGGAGTGAGGCCCACTCTGACGGGGTCTCACGTCGGCTACCAGACGAAAAGCCTGGCGGTCCTAACGAACTAGAAGGAGTGTCAGAAGGTGGAACGGGTGGAGTATACACGGGTGAAAACGGAGGTGGAGGAGGAGACTGTGCTACCGCAACAGCAGCAAGTGCCTCGCGAGCAGAAGTCAGCTCCTCGGCTAGAGAAGTGATCATACGGTAACTGGCGTTCAGATAGCGAGATAAAACACCAGTAGCACGATCACTCGCCGGATCAACGGGTGCGAAAAGGACTCGCCCTGTCGTAGGCGACAAGGTGGGGTAGTGAAAGAAACCTGGATGAGTCTGCATCTCGACCTCGTGGAAGCGCAAGTCAGTGAGAGCCTCCATCGCAGCAAACTGGATCGCCAACTCCGGAGTAGAAGCAGTTCCGCCCTTGGAAGAATGGGAGTAGCTGCCAATATCTGAACTCGTAGTGAGAAAGGCTTGCGCGTGATACTCGAATACTGAACCAGCAAGCTTCTCTCGAAACACCTGGTACACTGGGTCTTCGCCGTTGGGATACAGCCGAAGCCAGACGTTACAAAGCAGTATTGGAAAAGTGAACGGTACCGGCTCGTGATGGTAGTGGTACGTAACTGGTGCCATCTACACTCATCAAACCAGCGGTTAGCACAATAAAAACTATATGCATGCCATGCAATGCAGCAATCAAATGCAACAATCAGATGCAGCAAGCAAGACACACCAAGACTCTAAACTACTCGCGGTTCTAGCGCAGGGCTAACTAGGGTGTCCTACAGTCAGTGCGGCTCTGATAACAAGCGTTGTGGCACCCTGGCTCAGAGAACCGGGTTACCAGTGTTCCAACCCAGAGATCATGTCTTCTGGAAACACTCAACAACTTGGAACAGAACAGAACTGAACTTTATTGAAATATCTCGAGTACAAGCTCATAATTTACATGATAGCGAGGCCAGAAGCACTGCACGTGCTATGACGATATCTACATTATTTATGGAACAAAGCAGGGCCTCGATACTACTGGATAGAACTACGGCGTAGCGGAACATAGCATGGAAAACTCCATTCACAGGGACACTGCTGTGGACACGGCCTAGTTAGCGTAGCAAGAACCTTCGGGACCTCCGTCCTCGGCTTCTCCTGCATCTGGCATGATACGCCAGGTGAGTACTTGGAATGTACTCGCAAGCTCATGACAACCAAGACAATGCAGCAAACAATAGCATGGCAGATAACAAGTTAAGTGATTAGGTGGCTCACTTACTGGTACCCAGTACCAACTTACTCTCATCTGGGTTGTCCCACAACCCTCGGAATGCTCACAATCCACAGAGCACTTCCGAACATAAGACAAGTTCTTCCATCATTATCATCTTTATCACGGTTGATCATCCTAGAGAGGCCTAAACGGACTGTCCAATACCGTGGACGCGGCTATTCGAATAGGTTTTACACTCTGCGGAGGTTGCGCACTTTACCCACACTATGGAGTACCTGGCCTCGTGATCCCATTCGGGTGGATCGGTGGTGGTCCAACGAAACCTGCCTGACCCGTGACTCCTCTATCGTACCACCGACAATCATACCCTCCCAGGGTCATGTCCTGGGTGGCCCCTGTGTCACCCCGTGACACCTGCCACCGTCGTGGCTACTAATTGTCCCAAACGGGGACGCCGGCAAAATAACTCAACTGGGCTCAGAGGATTATCGTCGTCTACCTGATCAGGGCAGCACGCACGCATAACCCTCCCTAGTTTGGTGGTACCGATAAAAGAGTACAAAGCCAGACCAAGTCAAGGCCGTCCCATACCGGCAAATGTGGCTGCACGGAAAAGTCCGGGTAGGTGGCTCTTGATCAACCAACTAAGTTTAGTGTTGTCAAGCATTTAACCAGCATGAATATTCAACATGATTAACTTAACATGGCAGTAGCTAGGCATTTAAATAATTTACTAAGAATTATCACATATTAAAATAATGCATGAATTTCAATTAAATAACCAACACTATTGAAATGCTTCATGCAATGGATGACATGGCTTGCCTTGCTCTGTTGGGTTGTCCACAAACTCCTGGGCTTCAAATCCAAAAGAATCTCCCTCTGAAAATATTTTTAAAATGCAATTGAAAATGTCACATACTACTGTTCTGTTAACCAGAAATTCTGTGTGCAAGGGAAAAATACCAAATTTTGCAAGCAAATAGAGGAGCTCAAGACAAACTCAGAGCAAAAAGAATCAATTGATTTGGACTTATGATTAAAAAGTTATTGATGGTCAAAGTTCTGGTCAAATCTGGAAATTATCAGAAAAACAGAAAATCTCTCAGGGGCCACGTCGAAGGCGTAATTCGCCCGGGCGTCTCCACTTACCCCTTCGACATGTGGCTGATGAGCGGGCCCCGCTATCAGGTTTAAAAGGGGGGAGGGGAGGGAACAGAAGACCGCGGCGCTCCGGCGACGGTCGCCGGTGATGCAGTCGACGGCGAGGTCGAGAAAGAGCAGGGATGGAACGAGCACTCCGAGATGAACACGCACGTACCCGTGGCTTCGCGAGAGACAGCCGGACGACGTCGTCTCCTTCCTCTCCGGCGGCGGCGGCGCTCGGGTGTCGTCGGAGACGGCGGTTCCGGCAGCGATTCGCTCGGGCAAGAGGTCGGGCGTGACCAGGAGGATGAGTTGAGCTCGATGGTGAAGTCGGCGGAGGCTGGGAGAGAGTGAATCGGCGGGGAGATAGAACTCGGGTGGCGGCGGATCTCCTGCGAGGTTCGAGGCCAGAGGGCCTCTCGGCCGTGACTCGCTGCTCGGGAGGACGATTGGGAGGAGGAGGAGTTGGGTGAGGAGCTCTGGAGAGGCCGGGGAGGGCTATTTATAGGAGGAGGCGAGCTCGGGCGAGCTCTCTGGAAGCGGCGGGATCCGGGACACGTCGCCGGCGCGAGGACGTTGCGCTGGCTGGCTGGGAGCGGCGACGGGACGGAGGAGGGCAGGAGGAGTAATGGCGTGCAGTGGCGGCTAGCGGGAGGAAGACGACGACGGCAGAGCCACTGTGGCCGCACGGGCGCCACAATGCCCGGATGCCGTGGCGGCCGCCGAGGCCGATTCCGGCGAGGGGAAGAGCCCAGAACGACCAGGTGGAGGAAGGAGAGGATGTCGGCGCACGGAGACAAGCTGCTGCGGCGCGAGGCAGTCGGACGCGACGCCACAGACACGGGCGCGGTGCAGAGCACGCGATTTGGCATGCCAGTCCCGTGCTCACCCCGGGCATTGGTGTCTGCAAGACATGCAAGCCTAGCGTTTCTTGTCTAGCAGCTTCTCCTTCAATCACTTAGACTCTCTATGCCTCTGGTTCGACTAGGTTCACTCTGAACCGAAGTGTAGCTTCGGCTACAGTTTCTAACAGGAAACTTGAGAGAGATCTAGAGGAGAGGTGAGCTAGAGATGGAGCCAATGGAGATGTCTGGGATGATCTATCTTGGAAGGACTCCAATTTGACCAAGTTTGAAAGGATTTCATCAAGAATTGAATATAGTTCATGTACAAGTGTTGTACTGAACCAGAAACCTAGATGAGCTTGTAGCACTCATCTGGGTGATATGCTGGAGCTGAATTTTGGTGTGGCAGGGTTATTTGGTGAGGAGAAGATGCCATAAAAATTTCAGCTCAATTGGATACCTCTAGCTGGTACTTCCTTCACAGAGGTTCCAACTGAACAGAAACTTGGCAGAATATTGGTGGTGAAAATTTGTACTGGACAAGATGATATTTATGAATATTGTGGAAAGATAGGTTCCCTAATATCTCAGGGAATTTTCTGGGAATTAACTGAGTAGGGAAAATATGAGCTCCTTCACAAATAACCAGTACTATCCAGAGAGCAAATGGAGTTTTCTAGACTAAACTTTGTACTGAACCATGAAATGTTTTTGAAGATTGTGGGAGTAGATGATGACAAGAAGGTCTGGGATTAATTTGGGATTTTTCTGATCACCAGAACTATAGGTTGCTTTGTAACCCATAGTGATGACAGATTTTCCCAAAGGAAGAAAATGAATATTTGGGAAGGATAAAGAATTGGAAATTGATCCAGAAGGTGAGTGTCAAGGTTTTGGCAAGATGCTGAGGGCTCTGGATCACTGAGAGGAATTCATAAGTCCAAAGTCAACTGAAAAGGTTCAAAATCCATCCAAATTGCAAATAAAGCCAGAAAGATTTCGAAAAGAAAAAGTTGCCAAAAACCAAGGTGTCACAACGTGCTGCAGCTCCAGGCCAAGAAAACGCTTCTCAAGTTTACGTACCTCTTCCAGGTAGGCGGCCATGTGCTCGTCCTTGGGCTTGTAGCTTTTGTTGGAGAAGTTGACGAGGAGTTGCGAATCGCCCTTGATGGTCACACGTTTGATGCCCAGGGCGAACGCGGCCTTGAGGCCGGGGATGAGGCCTTCATACTCTGTGATATTGTTGGAGACCTTGTTGGTGTACCTGAAGCAGAGCTGTACGGCGTAGTAGAGCCTATCCCCTGTCGGAGAGGTGAGCATGACCCCAGCCCCCGCGCCCTATCGGGAGAAGGCGCCGTCGAAGTGCATGGTCCAGCCGCCAGGCGCCTCGTCCCCTGGCAGGAGGGACTGGGCCTCGCGAGGCTCCTCTTCGTATGTGTCCGTCCATTCTGCCACGAAGTCGGCCAGGGCCGCACCTTTGATGACTCTGGTGGTGGAGAATTCCAGCTGGAAGGCTTGCAGCTCGATGTTCCATTCGGCGACGCGGCCGGCGGCGTTTGGGCTACGCAGAACTTGCTCCAAGGGGTAGGAAGAAATGACCTTGATGGGGTGACCCTGGAAGTAGTGGCGCAGCTTCCTAGAGGCGACGAGGAGCGCGAGGAGGAGCTTCTGCTGCATGGGGTAACGCTCGCGCGCGTCCCTTAGCACGGTGCTGACGAAGTACACGGGGTGCTCGACGAGGCGCATAGTTGTTGTGGCAGCTTGCTCTTCAGGCGCCTCGTGAGGCTTGGAAGGCTCGGGATTCTCACGAGGCTCGCGAGGCTCGGAAGGCTCACGAGGATCGATGGCCTCACGAGGCCCAGGAGGCTCGCGAGGCTCGGAAGGCTCACAAGGATCGGTGGCCTCACGAGGCTCAGCGGGCTCATGAGCCCGAAGGGGCTCGGAAGGTTTTTCCTTAGTACGGACGCGCTCCTCCCGCACCGCCACCAGCGCCGCACTGGCTGACTGGGGGGTGGCCGCCAAGTACAGAAGCAAGGGCTCGCGAGAACGCGGCGCGACCATGATGGGTGGGCTCGTGAGGTACCTCTTGAGGGCTTCGAAGGCGGCGTCTGCCTCAGGAGTCCATTTGAAGGAGCCGGACCTCTTTAGGAGCTTGAAGAAGGGCAGGGCTCGCTCGCCAAACTTGGAGATGAAACGCCCCAGGGAGGCCATACATCCTGCCAAGCGCTGCATTTCCTTGAGGGTCCGGGGAGGATGCATTTTCTCTATGGCCTTGATCTTCTCTGGGTTGGCCTCGATGCCGCGGTGTGAGACTAGGAAGCCGAGGAGCTTGCCGGAGGGGACTCCGAAGACACACTTCTCCGGGTTGAGCTTGAGATTGACTTTGCGCAGGTTGGCAAATGTTTCCTGGAGGTCCGCGATGAGGGATCCAGCCTCACGGGACTTGACTACGATGCCGTCGACGTAGGCCTCCGCGTTCCTCCCCATCTGAGGCCCCAGCGTGATGTGCATCAGCCGCTGGAAGGTGGCGCCCGCGCTCCTTAAACCGAAGGGCATGCAGACGTAACAATATATGCCGCAGGGGGTGATGAAGGCCGTCCTCTCCACATCTTCGGCCGCCATCTTGATCTGATGATAGCCTGAGAAGGCATCCAGGAAGCATAGCAAATCTCACCCGGCGGTGGAATCCACGATCTGGTCGATGCGGGGCAATGGAAATGGATCTTGAGGGCAGAACTTGTTGAGGCTGGTGAAGTCAACGCACATGCGCTCCTTGCCGCCCTTCTTGGGAACGACGGCTGGGTTGGCGAGCCATTCGGGATGGCGCACCTCGCAAACGACCCTAGCTTCCTGGAGCTTCTGAACTTCCTTGACGATAAAATCTTGCTTCTCTGGCGCCTGGCGCCGTGCTTTCTGCTTTACGGGGCATGCATTGGGGCACACCGCTAAGTGGTGCTCGATCACCTCCCTCAGCACACCAGACAAGTCAGATGCTTTCCAGGCAAAAACATCTGAGTTTGCCCGAAGGAAGGTGACGAGCACGCTTTCCTATGCAGGAGGGAGGCATGTGCCGATGGTGAAGGCAGGGCCGGAGCCGCTGCCGTCCACCGACACCTTCTTCGTCTTGGCGTGGTCCTGAGAGAATAGCTGCTTCTTCTTTGCGGGCGCGGCCTCAAGAGGCTCGGCCACGTCCTCGTCGGCCGGGTGCGCGACCGCGGCGGCCTTGTAGGCACACTCGAGGGTGTTGGCCACGTCCTTCTCGTCACAGGTGACGGTGATGATGCCGCTGCAGCCGGGCATCTTGAGGACGTTGTAGGCGTGATGGGTGGCCGCCATGAACTTGGTGAGAGCTGGGTAGCCCAAGATGGCGTTGTAAGGCAGGCCGATGTGCGCGACGTCGAAGTCGATGAGCTCTGTGTGGTAGTTCTTGCGGGTGCCGAAGGTGATGGGGAGGCGCACTTGCCCCAGAGGGATGGTGGAGCCATCGGTCACTCCGGAGAAGGGCTTGGTCGGCATCAGCTAGTTGTAGGGCACCTGGAGCGTCTCGAAGGTCTCGATGGAGATCACATTGAGGCCGGCGCCCCCGTCGATGAGGGTCTTGGTGACCGCAACGTTGCTGATGGTGGGGGTGCACAGCATGGGGAGCGCGCCTGCGGAGGCCGTGGATTTGGGGTGGTCCTTGGAGTCGAAGGTGATGGCGTACTGCGACCACTTGAGGGGTCGTGCAGCCTCAGGCCTTGGGAGGGCGGCATACACCTCGCGAGAGAGTTGCTTGAAGTGGCGGATGGACGCGGGGGCTTGGGACCCGCCAAGGATGCAGGCGACCGCGCGAGGCTCCTGGTAGCCCCCAGCGCCCTCATCAGGCCGGTTGATGTCCGGGGTGGCAGCGGCAGCGGCGGAAGAGCGGCATTGCCCTGAGGGTCTGCCTCACAAGGTTGGTTGCGCCAGACGGCCTCACGAGGCTGGTCGCGCCAACCCTGGAAGAAGTTGCCGCTGTCGTTGCGGCTGTCCCAACGGTTGCTGCCGCGGCCACCTCCACGGCCGGCGCCGCGGCCATTGCGGTCGTCTCGGCAGCCTTGGCGCTTTTCGCGGAGCAGCTTGAGCTCCTGACAGTCTTCGGTGCTGTGGGAGCGCACGTTGTGGAAGGCGCAGAGCGGCCGACTGTCCTTCCTGGGCTCATCACGGTCACGGCCGTGCTTCTGCTCGGGCTCCGCCGCGAGCACAGCTGGACTCTTGCGCTTGACGTCCTTGCTCTTGGCCTTGGCGGCGTCGAGCGCCCCGTCGGGGTTGTTGTGGATGAAGAGGCGGCCTTCCTCAGCCTTGGCGCACTTGTCGGCGAGATCGAGCAGCTCTACCACGGAGTCGAGCTCACCGTTGAAGGCGAGCTTCTCGCGTATCTTGATGTCCATGACGCCGGTGGAGAATGCAGAGATGACGGCCGTGTCGGAGGCGTGCGGGATCTTGGTGCGCACCTGGCTGAAGCGCTGGATGTACTTGCGGAGGGTCTCATCTGGGTGCTGCCGCACACGCCGCAGGTCGTTGATGGTGAGGGAGCGGTCCTGTGTGCCCTTGAAGTTGGCGACAAACTGGCTGCAGAGCTCGGCCCATGATGAGATGGACGCCTCGGGGAGATTCATGAGCTAGGAGCGCGGGCCGTCCTTGAGGGCCATGGGGAACCAGTTTGCCATGACCTTGTCGTCGCCGTTCGCCGCCTCGATGCTCAGCGCGTAGAGCTGAAGGAACTCTGCGGGGTTGGGGGTGCCGTTGTAGCACGGAGGCAGCTCAGGCTTGAACTTCGCGGGCCAGACCACGCGACGCAGCTCGCGAATGAAGGCGCGGCAGCCCACGCCGCTTGAGGGGACGCCGCCAGCGAGGGCGGCGCGGTTTTGACGCCCAGCCACCGCGACGTCTTGAACGGCCTGGTCCTGGCGCCGGCGCTGCCGCTCGAGGAGCACACGCACATCAGGGGGCGCGCGGCGAATGATCTGGCAGCTGGCCTCGTCTCGGTCCGGCGAGGACGCGCCGCGAGATGGCTCGCGAGCCCGCGCACCGCGCTGAGGCCCGCCGTGCTCGTCGCGTAGAGGAGGCGGCGGGGGAGCGCCGTGCGCCAGGTCCCCAGCGCGAGACAGTGGAGGGCGAAGCGAGTGGGAAGGCGCCGGAGTGTCCCCGGCGGCGTTGACGAGCTCGGCGATGCGACCTAGCCAGGCGTCGTAGCCGGCGTCAGCTGGACGGTAACGGAGCAGCTCGCACGCCATGAGCAGCACGGCCTGCGGGTTTGGCGGTCCGCGGTGGGCGAGGGAGGAGGCAGTGGCGGTGTGGCCGTTCGCCTGCACGGAGGGGTGCAGGGAGGAGTCCTGCTGCTCGCGGGCAGCGGGGTCGGTGGCGGCAGCAGCCTCGGCTTCGAGGCGGCGGCGATTGCCACGGGCCACTGGCTCCGTCTGAGCCACGCGGCCAGCCCTGCGCTCGGCGCGCTCGCAACGTGCGTCGGCCATGGGGTTGGTGGAGCCGAGGGCGGAGCGGAAGAATAGTAGCGCACCCCTACCTGGCGCGCCAAATGTCGGAAGTCGGGCTCCGGGGACCCAAAGGTTCGAACACTGGGGTGAGCTCGTTCTACCACTTCGTCTCCTACCACGGCTAAGCGACGGCGAGGCTACGGCGAGAGAGCGCTAGCGAGGGACGGACCGTGGACTCAGCGGTTTACCCAGGTTCGGGCCACCTTGCGGTGTAAGACCCTACTCCTGCTTGGTTGGTATTGCTCTGGTGCGAGAGAAAGAGTACAAGGTCGAGGGTGATGGGAACCGGAATCGATCTCTTCTACAATGACAGCTCTGCCCCCCTTATACCCGCATCAGTCCTCTTCCCCCTTGAAACTTAGGCGGGAAGGGCTGCCACACTTGGCGGGTTTTGAAAGGGGACAGGCGCTCAGGCTATCCTGACTAAAGGTGGTCTTCGCCTGCCAAAGCGTGATCCATGACGCGCCGGTGGGCTCGGTGATGGCCTCCGCCCTGCGCGCCCGCCGTCTTGGTCTTCCTTTGCCGATCGGGCAACCTTTGGGGTTGCTTTGGGGAGTAGATATCTGGCCCTGCTCCCTTTACACCGAAGAGGAAACCATCTTCATCCGCGCCTGCTGGCGCGGCCTCTGTCGCCGCTCGTCGCCGCACGCGTCACCCACGTGATGGGCCCCAGACCGCGCGGCTCCACTGAACGGCCTTCGTCTCGTGCGCCCTCGGGAGGGGGGCCTCGGGAGGCCACCTCAGGAGGTCGCCTCGCGAGAGGACCTCGCGAGGCCGCTGGTGGAGGTGTTGAGCCTCGCTCGCCCGCTCCCTGAGGAGGGGGCCTCGGGAGGCCAAGGCCTCTTGAGGAGCCCTGGTGAGGTGCTTGGTGATGATGGCCTGCTGGGCCCACGCCAGGCGTTGCGCCCTGGGCCAAAGGTAGACGGGCCTGGATACCTCGGGTTCCAAGGGCCCGACAATTACCCCCTCTCGCAAGCATCCGCAATTACGAAAGAAGAATTAAGATAACTCTAACCATAGCATGAAACATATGGATCCAAATCAGCCCCTTACGGAATAGCGCATAAACTAGGGTTTAAGCTTCTGTCACTCTAGCAACCCATCATCTAATTACTACTCCACAATGCCTTCCCTTAGGCCCAAAGATGGTGAAGTGTCATGTAGTCGACATTCACACGACACCACTAAAGGAAGCAACAACATACATATCATCAAAATATCGAACAAATACCAAATTCACATGATTACTTATGACAAGACTTCTCCCATGTCCTAAAAAACAAAAGTAACAACTCACAAATCATATTCATGTCCAAGATCAGAGGGGTATTGAATAGCATTAAGGATCTGAACATATAATCTTCCACCAAATAAACCAATTAGCATCAACTACAAGATGTAATCAACACTACTAGCAACCCACAGGTACCAATCTGAGGTTTTGAGACAAAGATTGAATACAAGAGATGAACTAGGGTTTGAGATGAGATGGTGCTGGTGAAGATGTTGATGAAGATTGGTCCTCCCACGATGAGAGGATTGTTGGTGATGTCGATGGCTTCGATTTCCCCCTCCCGGAGGGAAGTATCCCTGGCGGAATCGCTCCGCCGGAGAGCAAAATAGCTCCTGCCCAGGTTCCGCCTCGAGACGGCGGCACTTCGTCCCGAAAGTCTTCTTATGATTTTTTTTCTAGGGAAAATGGCTTCATATAGCAGAAGGAGGGGGCCAGAGGCCAGCTGTGGGCCCCACAAGGCATCAGGGCGCGCCCGGGGGGCCGCGCCCTATTGCCTTGTGGGCAACTAGTTGGTCCCCTCTGGTATTTCTTTTCTCCAGTATTTTTTATATATTCAATAAAAAAAATTCCGTGAAATTTCAGGTCAATTGGAGCTCTGTAGAATAGGTATCTCTGATGTGGCTATTTCAGGTCTAGAATTCCAGCTGCCGGCATTCTCCCTGTTCATGTAAATCTTGCAAATTAAGAGAGAAAAGGCATAAGAATTGTACCATAAAGTGAAATAATGATTAAAAACATAATAATTAACTGTAGGAAATCATGATGCAAATTGGACGTATCAACTCCCCCAAGCTTAGACCTCGCTTGCCCTCAAGCGAAAAGTCGAAATCGATAATCATGACCACATGTTTAGAGAGAGAGACGTCGATAAAAACAAAATACGGACATGGAGCATCATGATCTTTATTATAACAGCAATATATCATCATAAAACTTCTCATGAAAAAGTGACAATTCATCCACAAGTCAACAATAATAACTCATGATCACCTACATTCAACTGGATATATATGCATGGATCAATCCCCACCACATGATGTTTGTGAAAAGAGAAAATAAAAATGGAATAGAGGGGAATACTATTGACTCTTGCATGAAAGTAAATACATAAAGTAAAAGATAGGCCCTCCGCAGAGGGAAGCAGAGGTTGTCATGCACTTTTGTTTTTGGATGTGCAAGCTCTTAATGTAAAGAAACGTCACTTTATATTGCCCCTTGTGATAGCGACCTTTATTATGCAGTCTGTTGCTTTTATTGCTCCACCATCACAAGATTGTACAAAGCTTATTTTCCCTTACAATAAAAGTTCATACATATTTAGGAGCAATTTTTATTGCTTTTGCACCGATGACAACTTACTTGAAGGATCTTATTCAATCCATGGGTAGATATAGTGGACTCTCATGGCATGAAACTGGGTTTAAGGGTTTTTGGATGCACAAGTAGTATCTCTACTTGGTGCAGATTTTTGGCTAGCAAAGATAGGGGACAAACACCACATGTTAGAGGATCCAAAACAATATAACTTCTATGTGAATACAAGCAATCATAACCGATTACGTTGTCTTCCTTGTCCAACGTCAACTAATTGACATAGAATATTTGATGGGGGCTCACAATCATAAAAGATGTCCAAGATAGTGTATTTATATGGGAGACCTCTCTTCCTTTATTACTTTTTCATGAATTGCTACAATGACCAATGCTATGTTTGTCAACTTCCAACAAGTTTTATCAATTATACTTCTTTTATGTGAAGTCATCACTCCCCATGGGATTAGCATATGATCTTATTTTTATTCTTTCTTTATTTCTAAGATTGGATCATCAAAAGCAAGGCACTCAACTCAAACTACTCTTTATTATATAACTTTCACACACGATTACATAGATAGATAGATCACAAAGCAAGCACTCGAAACTAAATCATACTAAAACTTTATTCCTCTAAATCATGAAATAACTAAGGATCGAACTAAGATAGATAATGATGATGAAAAAGTGATGATGATATGATACCGGGGCGCCTCCCCCAAGCTTGGCACAAGCCAAGGGGAGTGCCCATACACGTGTACTCAAGCCTCCGTCTTGGGTGATGGTGGTGACGGTGAGGTAGGCTTGTCCTTCAACTTCAGCAAGTACTCCAGATTATGATTGATCCTTCGAAGGGCTTGATTCTGCTCTTCTAACACAATAACTTCACGAGTAAGCGAAGTATTTTGAGCACAAATTGCTTCAACAGCCCTTAATGCATTAATTTCAGATAGAGAAAGGTTATGCTGCAGAGTTTGCAATATATCTCCCTTTTCTGTAGGTTCCTTCTTGTGCATGGCTTGATCTTCTTCTCCTTGAATTCGGTCCTCCATGACCTTTTCGGGTTCCTCCTCCATAGCAGTCTCCTCCTCTCCAGACGACCACTCATAGTATACTTCGCCGAAAGGACGTTTGCCGAGTGAAGGTTGAACAATCCGGTGCTTGGTGCGGAGTCTTCGGGGAGCCATGACGATCTAGATCTGTCAGAAAAAATACCCCAAAACAAGAACAGAGGAGAAACTTGCAATGCGGTGGTCAAAACATACGGGAGTATATATAAAGAATTTTTATCTTGCAAAACAAGCGTACGGGAAGAAAACGGAGTCGGGAAGGCACATGTGGGTCCCACAAGGCATCACGGCGCGCCCCAGGGGGGTCGCGCCCTATTGCATTGTGGGCAACACGTGGGTCCCCTCGGCTGCTTCTTATTTTTGTAATTTTTCTCATATTCCAAAACTGACAGAAATATTTTTTATGGAATTTTTGTAGTCGGTTTACTTACCGTATCACATACCTACCCCTTTTCAGGGTTCTGGAGCGTTCCGGAAGGACACTTTGATGTGTTCCTCTGGTGTAATTGTTTCAATAATATTAGTTTCAACATTAATGGGAGTACCTGAAATATAATGCTTAATTCTTTGTCCATTCACCACTTTCGGATTATTGCCTTCGGAGTTGTTTATTTTGATGGCTCCGGAGCGATAAACTTACTTCGATGATATACGGTCCTTCCCATTTAGAGAGAAGTTTTCCTACAAAAAATCTTAAACGAGAATTGTATAGCAGAACATGATCACCTACTTTGAATTCCCATTTTTGAATTCTTTTGTCATGCCATCTTTTAACTTTTTCTTTAAACAACTTGGCATTTTCATAGGCTTGGGTTCTCCATTCATCCAGAGAGCTAATATCAAATAACCTCTTCTCATTGGCAAGTTTAAAATCATAGTTAAGTTCTTTAATTGCCCAATAAGCTTTATGTTCTAGTTCAAGAGGTAAATCACATGCTTTTCCGTAAACCATTTTATACGGAGACATACCCATAGGATTCTTATATGCTGTTCTGTAAGCCCATAATGCGTCATCAAGTCTCTTAGACCAATTCTTTCTGGATCTATTAACGGTCTTTTACAAAATCAATTGTATTTCTCTATTAGTTAATTCAACTTGACCACTAGACTGAGGATGATAAGGAGATGCAATTCTATGGTTAACATCATATTTAGCAAGCAACTTACGGAAAGCACCATGAATAAAATGTGAACCACCATCAGTCATTAAATATCTAGGGACTCCAAACCTCGGGAAAATAACTTCTTTAAGAATTTTAATAGAAGTGTTATGATCAGCACTACTAGTTGGAATAGCTTCTACCCACTTAGTAACGTAATCAACAACAACTAAAATATGAGTATACCCATTGGATTTAGGAAAAGGTCCCATATAATCAAAACCCCAAACATCAAATGGTTCAATAACAAGTGAATAATTCATAGGCATTTCCTGACGTCTACCAACATTACCAATTCTTTGACATTCATCACAAGAGAGGACAAACTTACGTGCATCCTTGAAAAGAGTAGGCCAATAAAAACCAGATTGTAATACCTTGTGTGCAGTTCGTTCTCCCGCATGGTGTCCTCCATATGCCTCGGAGTGGCACTTACGTAGGATTTGTTCCTGTTCATGCTCAGGTACACAACGTCTAATAATACCATCTACTCCTTCTCTATATAGATGTGGGTCATCCCAAAAGTAATGTCTTAAATCAAATAAGAACTTTTTCTTTTGTTGGTATGTAAAGCTAGGTGGTATGTATTTAGCAACAATGTAATTAGCATAGTCTGCATACCAAGGAGTATTACGAGAAGCATTTATCACAGCTAATTATTCATCAGGAAAATCATCATTAATAGGAAGTGGGTCATCAAGAACATTTTCCATTCTAGACAAATTATCAGCTACGGGATTCTCAGCTCCCTTTCTATCAACAATATGCAAGTCAAATTCTTGTAGCAAAAGAACCCATCTAATAAGTTTAGATTTAGCATCTTTCTTTTCCATAAGATATTTAATAGCAGCATGATCAGTGTGAACAGTAACTTTGGAATCAACAATATAAGATCTGAATTTATCACATGCAAACACAACTGCTAAAAATTCTTTCTCAGTAGTAGCATAATTTCTTTGAGCACTCTCTAGAGTTTTACTAGCATAATGAATAACATTTGATTTCTTATCAACTCTTTGTCCTAGAACAGCACCAATAGCATAATCACTAGCATCACACATAATTTCAAAGGGTAGGTTCCAATCAGGTGGTTGAACAATAGGTGCAGAAATTAAGGCTTTCTTAAGTATTTCAAAGGCTTCTACACAATCATCATCAAAAACGAATGGAACATCTTTTTGCAAGAGATTGGTAAGAGGTCTAGAAATTTTAGAGAAGTCTTTTATAAACCTTCTATAGAAACCAGCATGACCAAGGAAACTTCTTATACCTTTGATATCTTTAGGACATGGCATTTTCTCAATAGCATCAACTTTAGCTTTATCAACTTCAATACCTCTTTCAGAAATTTTATGCCCAAGGACTATACCTTCATTCACCATAAAGTGGCACTTTTCCCAATTCAAGACAAGATTAGTTTCTTCACATCTCTGCAAAACTCGATCAAGGTTGCTCAAGCAATCATCAAAAGAAGTTCCGTAAACGGAGAAATCATCCATGAAAACCTCAACAATCTTTTCACAAAAGTCAGAGAATATAGCAGTCATACATCTTTGAAAGGTAGCAGGTGCATTACATAAACCAAAAGGCATACGACGATAAGCATAAGTGCCAAAAGGACAAGTAAAGGTGGTTTTCTCTTGATCTTCAGGTGACACAGGTATTTGAGAGAAACTAGAATGACCATCTAGGAAACAAAAGTGGGTGTGCTTAGATAACCTTTCTAACATTTTATCAATAAAAGGCAAGGGGTAATTTTTTTTTTGTAGTAGCTTTATTTAGTTTCCTGAAATCAATTACCATCCTATAACCAGTTACAATTCTTTGCGGGATAAGTTCATTTTTATCATTAGGAACAACGATAATACCTCCTTTCTTAGGAACACAATGAACAAGACTTACCCATCTACTATCAGCTTCTAGAAGCTTTAATATTTTAGTTCTTACCACATCCTTCATTCTAGGATTCAGCCTTCTTTGATGATCAACAACGGGTTTAGCATCTGGCTCCATATGAATTTTATGCTGACATAAGGTGGGACTAATGCCCTTAAGATCATCGAGAGTATATCCAATAGCGGCACGGTGCTTCTTCAGAGTTTTAAGTAATCTCTTTTCTTCATGCTCTGAAAGGTTAGAACTAATAATAACATGATATATCTTCTTTTCATCAAGATAAGCATATTTAAGAGTATCAGGTAATTGCTTCAATTCAAACACAGGATCACCCTTGGGTGGAGGTGGATCTCCTAAGATTTCAACAGGCAAATTATGTTTAAGGATAGGTGTTTGTTTAAAGAACATCTCATCTATTTCATTTCTTTCATTCATATTCATGTCATTCTCATGCTCAAGCAAATATTGTTCTAATGGATCAGTAGGAGGCACAGCAATAGAAGCAAGACCAATAATTTCATCCTTACTAGGCAATTCTTTATCATGAGGTTGTCTACGAAATTTAGAGAAATTAAACTCATGAGACATCTCACCAAAATTAACACTAACAATTTCCTTAGTGCAATCAATCTTAGCATTAACAGTATTCAAGAAGGGTCTACCAAATATAATAGGACAAAAATCATCTTGTGGTGATCCAAGAACAAGAAAATCAGTAGGGTATTTGATCTTACCACACAAGACTTCAACATCTCTAACAATCCCAAGTGGTGAAATAGTATCTCTGTTTGCAAGCTTAATAGTAACATCAATATCTTCAATCTCAACAGGTGCAATATCATTCATAACTTCTTGATAGAGAGTAAACGGAATAGCACTCACACTAGCACCAATATCACATAAACCATGATAGCAATGATCTCCAATTTTAATAGAAATAACAGGCATGCCAACTATAGGTTTGTGTTTATCTTTAGGGTCTGGCTTAGCAATTCTAGTTGCTTCATCACAGAAATATATGACATGTCCGTCAATATTATCAACCAAAAGATCTTTAACCATTGCAACACTAGGTTCAACTTTAATTTGTTCAGAAGGTCTAGGTGCTCTAATATTACTCTTATTAACCATAGTTGAAGCTTTAGCATGTTCCTTAATCCTAACAGGGAAAGGAGGTTTCTCAATATAAGCAGTAGGCACAACTGGATCAACATGGTAAACAATTGTTTCTTCTTTAACACTAACAGGTTCTTCTTTCAATTCAATAGGTGGATGATATTTAAACCATTTCTCCTTAGGGATATCAACATGAGTAGCAAAAGATTCACAAAAGGTAGCTACTATCTCATAGTCAAGTCCATATTTCATACTAAACTTATGAAAAGCATCAGTTTCCATAAAAGATTTAACACAATCAAACTCAAGATTTATACCTGACTCATTACCTTTGTCGATTTCCCAATCTTCAGAGTTACATTTAATTCTTTCTAGAAGATCCCATCTGGATTCAATAGTTCTCCTCATAAAGGAACCAGCAGACGAAGTATCGAGTATGGATTGATCATTATAAGAAAGCCGAGCATAAAAGTTTTGAAGAATTATTTCTCTTGAGAGCTCATGATTGGGGCATGTGTGCAACATATACTTAAGCCTCCCCCAAGCTTGAGCGATACTTTCTCCTTCACGAGGCCAAAAATTATATATATAATTCCGATCACGATGAACCAAATGCATAGGATAAAATTTCTGGTGGAATTCCAGCTTCAACCGGTTCCAGTCCCATGTTTCAGTATCATCACATAGCCTATACCATATCAATGCCTTTCCCTCCAAAGATAAAGGGAATACTTTCTTCTTAACTCCATCTCCGGATAAACCTGCAAGCTTAAACAATCCACAAATTTCATCCACATAGATCAAGTGCATATCGGGATGTACCGTTCCATCTCCTGCATAAGGATTAGCTAGCAGTTTCATTATCATGCCCGAAGGAATTTCATAATAAATATTTTCAGTAGGTTCAATAGGTTGAGGAGCAACTCTTATTGCTTCCGGTCGAGGTGAAGATACCCCGAACAAGCCCCTCAAAGGATTACTTTCCATAGTGACAAGTGACAATAAATTTCAGCATGTAATATAAATGTTTCCTTACCAAATTCCACTCACCAAAGGCGCTTCACTTCCCGGTAACGGCGCCAGAAAAGAATCTTGATGACCCACAAGTATAGGGGATCAATCGTAGTCCTTTCAATAAGTAAGAGTGTCAAACCCAACAAGGAGCAGAAGGAAATGACAAGCGGTTTTCAGCAAGGTATTCTCTGCAAGTACTGAAAGTAGCGGTAACAGATAGTTTTGATAGCAAGATAATTCGTAACAAGTAACAAGTAGTAACGGTAACAAAAGTGCAGCAAGGTGGCCCAATCCTTTTTGTAGCAAAGGACAAGCCAGAACGAACTCGTATAATAAGCAAAGCATTCTTGAGGACACATGGGAATTTCATCTAGTCACTTTCATCATGTTTGTTTGATTCGCGTTCGCTACTTTGATAATTTGATATGTGGGTGGACCGGTGCTTGGGTGCTGTTCTTACTTGAACAAGCCTCCCACTTATGATTACCCCCTCTCGCAAGCATCCGCAACTACGAAAGAAGAATTAAGATAACTCTAACCATAGCATGAAACATATGGATCCAAATCAGCCCCTTACGGAATAGCGCATAAACTAGGGGTTAAGCTTCTATCACTCTAGCAACCCATCATCTAATTACTACTCCACAATGCCTTCCCTTAGGCCCAAAGATGGTGAAGTGTCATGTAGTCGACGTTCACACGACACCACTAAAGGAAGCAACAACATACATATCATCAAAATATAGAACGAATACCAAATTCACATGATTACTTATGACAAGACTTCTCCCATGTCCTCAAGAACAAAAGTAACTACTCACAAATCATATTCATGTTCAAGATCAGAGGGGTATTGAATAGCATTAAGGATCTGAACATATAATATTCCACCAAATAAACCAATTAGCATCAACTACAAGATGTAATCAACACTACTAGCAACCCACAGGTACCAATCTAAGGTTTTGAGACAAAGATTGAATACAAGAGATGAACTAGGGTTTGAGATGAGATGGTGCTGGTGAAGATGTTGATGAAGATTGGTCCTCCCACGATGAGAGGATCATTGGTGATGTCGATGGCTTCGATTTCCCCCTCCCTGAGGGAAGTATCCCCGGCGGAATCGCTCCGCCGGAGAGCAAAATAGCTCCTGCCCAGGTTCCGCCTCGAGACGGCGGCGCTTCGTCCCAAAAGTCTCTTATGATTTTTTTAGGGCAAATGGCTTGATATAGCAGAAGGAGGGGGCCAGAGGCCAGCTGTGTCCCCACAAGGCATCAGGGCGCGCCCAGGGGGGCGCGCCCTGTTGCCTTGTGGGCAACTAGTGGGTCCCCTCTGGTATTTATTTTCTCCAGTATTTTTTATATATTCAATAAAAAATCTCCGTGAAATTTCAGGTCAATTGGAGCTCTGTAGAATAGGTATCTCTCATGTGGCTATTTCAGGTCCAGAATTCCAGCTGCCGGCATTCTCCCTCTTCATGTAAATCTTGCAAATTAAGAGAGAAAAGGCATAAGAATTGTACCATAAAGTGAAATAATGATTAAAAACATAATAATTAACAGTAGGAAATCATGATGCAAATTGGACGTATCATGCACCATGAGTGTATTTGTGGCCCATCTAGTCGGGTCTTCTCTTTGTTCATTAAGAGGATCGAACCCAACAATCTGATCTAAGCATTACTTAAAATATAAAAAAAATCAAGAATAAAAGATGATGCGGCGAGCTTCAATCGATTGGTTTGACGTCCTTATTTGAACCACTGGCGCGCGTCCTCCGTGCTATTGATCAGTAATTCCTCGTCTAGTCCGATGAGGGTCATCTCCGCTTACAATGGAACCTTTATGACGCTTAAAGGCACTTTAGATGGTGATCACTTCGAGGAGCGAAAATAGCGGAAGTTTATTAAGATCAACACAAAGCTGTTAGCCAGCCGCCGGCCCAGCCGCCTATGCTTTAGGGCAGGATGCGGATTGATCCCCGGGGGTATTGAGACACACGTCGGTTGATCCAAACAGTGTTTTGTTATGTGTGCTCCACCGCCTCCCATGGAATTTTCATCGTGAAGTTGTGCATCCGAGGAACATAGACCTCGGTCATGCAGAGGGGGCAGTGGAGCGCGTATCCCTATTTAGGGCCGCCAATGTTTTGCCCCAAGGAGAAGTTTATACTTCTTGAGCGCTTGATGTGGCTTTGGCTGCTTGATGCAGCCTAGGCCCTTGATGCTTCCTCGGCGGGACCGCAGTCTGTTCCTCTGTTCGGAGGGACCATTCCGTGTTTCCATTGACTGTGATGACGCTGTTCGGCCCTGGCATTTTAAGCTTTAGATAAGCATAATGGGGGGCGGCATGAAATCGAGCAAAAGCAGTTCGCCCGTGGAGTGCGTGATAACCGCTTCGAAAGGGCATGATATCGAAGATTAACTCCTCACTGCGAAAGTTATCGGGCGTACCACAGACAACATCCAAGGTCACGCTACCCAAACACTGTGTCTTAATTCCCGGTATGATACCCTTGAAAGTGGTAGTACTGGGCTTGATTCTTGCCAGATCAATATGCATTTCCTTGACGATATCGACGTATATCAGGTTGAGACTGCTACCCCCGTCCATCAGGACTCTGGTCAGGTGGAAGCCGTCCACTATGGGGTCGAGTACTAGAGCTGCAGTGCCTACATGACGGATGCTTGTCGGATGATCTCTTCAGTCGAAGGTGATCGGAATTTCCGAGCACGGGTTGTACATCAGCGCTGCTGGCTCTACGGCATAGACTTCTTGAAGCACACGTTTCCTCTCCTTCTTGGTGACGTGGGTAGTATAAATCATGTTCACGTCCTTGACTTCGGGAGGGAATTTTTTCTGGCCAGCATTACTGGGCCCGGGCTGGTCACTATCCCCGTTATGAGGCTGGCTCACGCCCTAATTCTCAGCTGCTATCTTGCTGGCCTACTTGATCACCCAACAATTCCGGTTAGAGTGAGTAGCAGGCTTGTCAGGAGTGCCATGGATAGCACATGTTTTATCCAATATAGTGTCTAACGTTGACGGGCCGTCTCTATTCCCTTGAAAGGGCTTCCGTTTGTTGCCACTGCGTTGGTTGTTGAATCCGGCATTAACTGCACCCTCCTTGGCGTCACTGTTATTCCCTCTATTGCGGCGCTTGTTATTTTTTATTTCGCCGAGGTTTACCGTTTCCATCACGCACCTCGGAGGTGCCTGGGTCACCATTGTGGTTGCTTCCACGAGCCAGCCAGTCGTCCTCACCTGCGCAAAATCGAGTCATCAAATGTGTGAGAGCTGCCATTAACTGAGGCTTTTCCTGTCTGAGCTCTCTAGCGAGCCATTCATCGCGGATGTTGTGCTTAAAGGCAGCTATGGCCTCCGCGTCCGGACAGTCGACTATTTGGTTTTTCTTTGTCAAGAACCGATTCAAGAATTTTTCTGGCTGATTCCCATGGTTCCTGCACAATATGACCGAGGTCATCAGCATTCGGGGGTTGGACATAAGTGCCCTGAAAGTTAGCTCAAAAAGCGTCCTCGAGGTTCTCCCAGTTGTCGATTGAGTTCTCGGGCAAACTGTTAAGCCAGTGCCGAGCTAATCCTTTAAGCTTTAGGGGTAGGTATTTGATGGCGTGAAGATCATCTCTTCGAGCCATGTGAATGTGCACGAGGAAGTCCTCAATCCATACCGCGGGGTCCGTAGTTCCCTCGTACTACTCAATGTTGATGGGTTTAAACCCTTCTGGGAACTGGTGCTGCATCACCTCGTCTGTAAAGCACATGGGGTGAACCGCTCCTCGAACCTGAGTTGTAGCATGCCGGACATCGGATGCCTTCACAGTTCGATCACATGCATAATCACGTGTGTTGCCATTCTTGGCTAACTAGGCCAGATATCCCACCTGTTCAGCAGGTGGGCGCTCCGTAGACCTGTAGATGGATCGGAATGTGGCGGCTGGCATTGGTGCCGATTTCTTCCGCAGATCATAAGTTTTTTCCGAGGCGGAAGTGGATTCTTGCTGTGACGGCGAGGTATTTCGAGGGGATTAGGATATCCACCTTTTGACCTATCTCGGCCCCGAGGAGGGCGGTCGGGATTCCCGGCCTAGTCACACTCCGATAGTATGCTACCATCAGCCTCCTCGTCGAATTCTGGGAGGAGGCGTCTCTGTGGGTAGGACTGGTTTCTTGTGAGCCTATCCTCGAGCTCCTACTAGGTACTGAGGACCTCAACCCACTTGTCGTTGAGCTCGTCCTGATAGGACTTGAGCTTTTGGCTCTTCTGCTTGATGCTTTTAGCCGTGTTGATTAGACGTCGATGAAAAGCCTGAAGCCGAGGATTTCCAAGAGGCTCCTCGGGGACGTCAAATTCATCGAGTCTGAGGCTTATATTTTCCTCGGATTCCGGATATTAACTATAGTCTTCGGGGTCATCATCATCCCCGTTTGCCATGGCGCCATCGATATCCCCGGTGTCGGCATTATCGCCTACATTCTGGGCACCATTCGGAGTAGCACCATTATCGGTGGCGTCATTCTCAGTGGCGCTATTACTGGCGTCCCCGTTGCCCGAGCCTTTACCACGGCATCTCCAGCGTCGACGTTTGGGGGGCTCTTTATCTCCTTCATCATCCTTAGGGGTATCTACCATGTAGACGTCATGGGTGGAAGTAGCCGCCCAATTGCCGATATAGCCGGTGGCTAGGGGTGATGCAGTGTATGACATGTCATCGGCATCTTCATCCATGTCGACGGCCTCCTCGGAGGCATAGTCCAATACGTCAGTTAAGTCCTCGACTGTAGCGACTAGGTGGGTGGCAGGTGGACTTGAAATTCCGACCTCCGCCTGTGTCTCCTAGATCCAGTCGTAGATTGAAGTCTGACGGTCTGAGATTGAAAGGCCCCGAGTTCTATCTAACACCTCGTTCAGAAGTGTGATATCGGCCTCGCCCATCTCCTAACAGTGGGCGGGGCCTAACTGGAGTTTGATCGAGGGCTCACCTGACACGGCCTCGGGAGCTTTGATGCTCTACTCTGTGAATTGATTTGAAGGGGTTGTATTCGGTTCCGTGCTTAAGGCCAGATCAGATGAAGTTACGCTTGAATCTGAGCTTGAGGTTATATCCGAGGCGTTCGTGCCCGGATCCGAGCTCAAGGCTAGATCCGAAGCATGGGTGCCTCCGAGGTTGAACCTGGTGCTAGGACGGTGGTATTGGCGGTATCCTCAGGCTGGTCTGACACCCAGCCTGAGAAGGCAAGCTCGCCGCGGGAATCCGCGGCATACTCCAGGTTGCCAAACCAGATGGTCTGACCGGGGGAAAAGTTCTCTACCTGGCTGAGGTGGCCAGTCGAGTCGGCGTGCAGCATGATGCTGCCGAAGGCGAAGAGCTGTCTGTGGATGAAGGTAGCCCCGCAGCTGATGCTATCATTGATCCGAACATTCCACATCGAGCTCTTGCGACTACACAGCGGGACCTGCATGGGCCACCAATGTCGGTGCTAAAACCGGCGGATCTCGGGTAGGGGGTCCCGAGCTGGTAACAGGAAAAATAGGGACACGGTATTTACCCAGGTTCGGGCCCTCTCGAAGAGGTAAAACCCTATGTACTGCTCTTATTATATTGACTGTGGATGGGGTACAAAGTATAGGAAGATCTACCTCGAGATCGTATGTATGAGTTCTAACCTCCAAAACCTTGAAGTTCCTCCTCTACAAACTGAACCCTTCGGCTTATATAGGCACCGGGGGTATCTAGGGTTTACACATGATCGGTTACAATCTAGGGATAAACATGCCGATCATTCAAACACGCCTTGAAGTGTACGCCAAGTCTTCGGAGAACTCCGTCTTAATCACACCAAGGGCCAGGGCACGTGTGGCCCATTCTTTAGTTGTTGTTGGGTCCTCGGCCCGGCCCATGAATGGCGGGCCGACGTGATGTGCACCCCCTAATCCAGGACACCGTCAGTTAGTATGATAAAGAATAAATCACTCACTTTGGTACTGTCAAGACAAGATTCATAATTGTTCCCACATAATACCTACTGTATTCTATCATTTCTACAATTTATATCCCCCAATATAAGCCGTAGAAACTTTAAAATAAGCACAGTATGCAATAAAAAACAGAATTTGTCAAAAACAGAACAACATGTAAAGATGCAATTTTTTATCATACTTCTGCAACTCTAAAATTCTGAAAAATTAAGACAACGTATACAATTTCCATATCAGTACTGTGTAAAAAATTCAGCATTTTATCACGCCCCAGTACAGAACGATAATTCATATACTGAACGCAAAACTTTCTGTTTCTGCACAGAACCAAATAAACAAGCATCCAAATCACCCTAAAGGCTTCACTTGGCATAAAAAACAAAATAAAAGATACTAAAACAATTACTACAATAGCAATAATCATGTTGACACACAAAAAGGAAAAAGGAAAAATAAAGATAACTATTAGGTTGCCTCTCAACAAGCGCTATTGTTTAATGCCCCTAGCTAGGCATGATGCATGATATCAAGTATTGTCATCTTTGTTCAATTCCTTAAGAACAATATCATCCAAAATTTCTGTAACAAAGTCCCCTTTTTTAAGTAGCAAATCTTTGTAGGCAAACTCAAATAATTAAAGGGACTATACTTAGTAATTTTAACATCCATAAACTCAAACTCATGTGGGATTGGATCATCCCCATGAATACCTTCATACATAACAGTAAACTCATCATCAATAGGGATCCTAGCGGTATATTTAAACCAATCTTCAATAAATCCATCATTGATCCCTCTAACAATCCATTCAAATTGATCATTAGTGCTATTAAATAAATTCTGAACCAAAACTGAATGTGGGACTCTCTTTCTAGCATTCTCCCCAAAAGCATGATAATCTTTAGATTCCATTCTACACATAGTATCTTGATCATACATAATTTCTTCCAAGTGGGACATTCATAATTTATTTTATAGAAAGCAAAAATGTCCCTAGCTTCTTGAATTATATAATCAAACTCATTCATAAGGATAATGGTAGCTAACTCTTTAGCACTAGGATCATGAATATTAGGAAGCTCAAGAAACCATCTTTGTAAATCGGGATGAATATGCATAAATTTTTGTTCAATTTTAACCACAAGCATAGCAATAGCATCCACATAACTATTTGTTATTTTAAGAATAGGTCCCCACTCGATGGTATGACTACCGTACAACTAATGAATTCCTGAATAACATTCTTATCAATAACATTCCCGCTTCCAATACGATTTTTTTTTGTTTTCCAAGTCAAAGGAGGTTCATTATCATGGGAATCATTATCAACATTAGGTAGTTTAGGCTCTTCCTCATGAGTCTCACTAGAACTATTTTCACTAGCATTTTCAGCAATAACTTCTTCAAGAGTAGACATGATAGCGATTCAAGCAAAGATAGTAACCCAAATATTTTTGGTATTTTTAGTTTTTTGGCAAACAAAAAGAAGAAGGCAAATAAAAAGGCAAAAGGCAAAGAAGATAAAACAAGCAAAAGTGATGTGTTTGTCCGAAGGCACCTGATTTGTTAGGTGATGTTTCCCCGGCAACGGCGTCAGAAATTCTTCTGCTACTCGTGATGGAGTTGTTGGATTTCCCCGAAGAGGAAGGGTGTAGCAGTATAGTATCAGATAGTATTTGCCCCAGTTAAGAACAAAGGTTATCGAACCAGAAGGAGGCACCACACCAGCAACGTCAACAGTACCTACACACAGACACAACAATTGCTTGCACCCAACAAAGGCAAGGGGGTCGTCACTCCCCTTGTTCTTGCCAGTTGCAAGATTAAAACTGATAGTGATAGGCAAAACAAATAATAGTAAAAAGAAAGTAAAAGGAGACACCTAAAGCAATTGCAGGATTCTTAGTATTAATGGAGAATGGACCCGGGGGCCATAGGTTCACTAGAGGCATCTCTCTCATAGTCATAGCAACGGTGGGTAGACAAATTAATGTTGGGCAATTGACAGAATTGCGCATAGTTATGATGATCATCCAAGGCATAATCAATATATAGGCATTACGTCCGTGACAAGTAGACCGTTAATCCAACTGCATCTACCACTATTACTCCACCCCAAGACCGCTATCCAGCATGCATCTCAAAGTATTAAAGTTCATGATAAATAGAGTAATGCTTTAAGCAAGATGACATAATGTAGACAAAGTAAGGCCAATCAATATGACCGAACCCCGTAGTTTTATCCGTAGTAGCAACAATACAAATACGTGCCTTTGGCCCTCCTGTCATAGGGCAAGATCACCGCAAGATTGAACCTACTACAAAGCACCTCTCCCGCTGAAGATAGATCAATCGAACTTGGCCAGAGTAGACCGATAGATCAGAGAGAAATACAAAGCTATAAAATTACGCAACAAATAAATCTCAAGAGACTCAAATAATTTCAATGAATAATCTGATCATAAACCCATAATTCATTGGATCCCAACAAACACACCGCAAAAGATTACATCGGATTGATCTTAGAGAAGATCATTGTATTGAAGATGAAAAGAGAGAGAAAAAGCCATCTAGCTACTACTATGGACCCATAGGTCCTGAAGGAACTACTCACACATCATCATGGAGGCAGCAAGGTTGATGAAGATAGCCTCCTGATAAGCACATTTCCTATTCATAATTTGGCACACAAATATACCGTTTATTGTGATCTGACCATCCATTCTTGCTATGAACTATGATATGTTTGAATGAAAATCATATAAAAGATCATTTACTCGTCACTTGTTTATTTTGCAGAAAAGTGCGACAAGGCACAAAAATTCTTCTTAAAAGGATCAAGTGATGGAGACAAGGACCTGAGCGAGAAGAAAAGAAGCAATCAGATGGGATCTACTTGGGAAGAAAGAAGAAAGGAGGAGGGCCAAATTGCAATATGGGCAGATCAACCGTGAGGGGTCAAAATCCCTAGCGGCCTCCACTTCCTCTTCGGGCCTGGCCACATCTCCCTCTCTCCCCCACCTTCTTCTCCACCACCGGCCGCCGCCACGGCCAGGCCGGCGTGGTAGTGCGCCTCCCAGCCATCCATCCATCCATCACAGCGCCGCCTCAAGCACACCATCCATCCATCTCAGCCGCCGCCGTGCCACACCATCTCACCAGACACCACGAGGGGGTTGTCTGGTCCTGCGCGCCACCAACCAGCGCACCTCCCTTTGCCTTCTTCCCTCCCCCTGCTGCTACTTCTCCTCCTCCCCTAACGCTGCTGCTGCTTTTCTTCTCCTACACCAAACGCTGCTGCTCCTCTCTCCCTGATTCCCAGCTGCTGCTCCTCTGAACCTCTTCTCTCTTCCTGCTGCTACTCCCCCCACGCCTCTGTTGTTGCTTCTCTTCTTCTCCAACAACTGTTGCTGTTCTTCTCCAACTGAAGTTGCTGCTGATTCTCTCTCACTCTCTCTTTCTCTCTGAAATTTCTGCAAACTTGAGATGTATATTTCGTGTGTAATATTCAGATTTGACTAGTGCAAGCAACTTGTTATTTGTTTAGTTTGGTACTGGTATAATATAGTACTTGTTATGTTGGATCTGACTAGTTGAGGCCTTGTTAATTTGGGAGATAATTGATCTATTAGAATTTGCTTCTGTGTATTAGTATTCTGCTAGCATATGAATGTGTTCACCCCTGTGTGTTTGTTCCTTACTGCAGAAATTTATTCAGTTGTCCATGTGTTAGCTCCAGTACATGTGCTATAGAAATACATGTGTGTTTGTGATGTAAAACATTTATATTCTGTCTTATAATCTTGCTTCTTACCTCTCTTTTTACATGTTAGATAGTTATATGTGTTCATGTCTTGTATCTCCTGTGTGTGTATTTTAGTGTCTCAAGTAAAACAAAAATACCAAAAAGAAAGTGAGTAAAATCTGAACCTCCCTGTGCTAGTTTGCTATTTTCTCCGTCGGTAATTTTCTGGAACAGTCTTATATAGTTTAGGTTTATTTCCCTGCAATCGTCACTTCAATTGTGTGATCTAGCTTTAGTCTTGCACCGTCGCTGATCGCCTAGTCCCTGAGGAGAACTTCGACAACCCGCAGTTTGGGCGTAAAACCCCACTGTACCTACACTTGATCACCTCCCATTGATTCGCCCCTCCGGCAGAGTACCGAAACAGGGCTCCAGATGGGATCGCGGAAGAACAGAGCCTTGCAACGGCGATAAAATTGTTTGGGGTCTCCTTCAAGGTTTTTAGGGCAAAAGGAGCTACGGGATGCCCACAAGTTAGGGGGCGCGCCACCCTGGCTTGTGGGTCCCTCGTGGGTCTTCTCGTCCTGCCCGACCCTTCTAGGGTTTCTTATGTTCTAGAAAAAATCACCGTAAAGTTTCATCGTGTTTGGACTTCGGTAAGTATGGTTTTTTTGCGAAACAAAAAACATGCAAAAAATAGGAACTGGCACTGGGCACTAAATTAATAGGTTAGTCCAGAAAAATAATATAAAATGGCATGTAAAACATACAAAAGTAATAATATAATAGCATGAAACAATAAAAAATTATAGATACGTTGGAGATGTATCACCGACCGGCTGAAATTTGCGCCAGTCGCGCGCCCACGCGTCATGCGCCCGGCGGTCGCACCGCTTCTCAACCACTCGTTCGTACTCATAGCTACCTTATCCCCATCTCTTCCCGTTTCTTCTTCCTCCTGTCAAACTAGCTTGGGCAATCGATGTCGCGTCCGTCGCAGCCCCCGTCTCCTCAGAACCCTTCATCCTCTTCTTCTTCTTCTATATCGTGTGTCATGCTCCCTAGTTGTGGCGCAACCACGCGATTTTTGCCGGGGGTTGTGGGGGAGGGGGTCCATGCCTTGCGTGCTCCGTGGTCGGCGGTCGCCGCATGCTGCCACCTACGCGGCCACATGTTGGAACGGCGGCGAGTGGGGGCTACGCCGGAGGGGTGAATGCAGGGGGGGGATCTAGTTTGCTACAAACGCGGCGTGAGGGTGCTACAACCCCCGCGACGACCGTGCTTCAACGACGGCGAGCGCACATGCAACCGTGCTTGCAGCAAGCTGCAACCAGCCAGGGAGAATGCCACAACCGGTGCAGCTAGATGCTACGAGCGGCGAGGTGGGAACTCAGTGGTGAGCTTCAATGGAGGCGACTGGTGTTGCAACCGACGGCTAGGTTTGCTGAAAGCATTGGCGAGTTCTGCTGGAACTGATGGTCAGTTTTGTTGCCCAGGCAAAACACGCGACGATGAATGCTACAATCGGCGATGTGTTTTGCTGGAACCGGCGGCACGATTTGCTGCATTGGCGGATTAGGTGATGGCGTGATTGTGAGGACACGAGGGACACCGGCGATGGGGGAGCGGCAGATGCTGGAACCGTACGTGTGGGGTGCTGCGACCGACACCATGGATTGTTGGAACCAGCCATCGGCACACGCGCGGCCGGCATTGTTGCTTTTTTTGCTGGAACCAACTCGTCGGCGTGCCATGCGCCGGCGATGTTTTCCTACGCCCGGCAAACGGTGACGCTGGAACCGGCGTCCGGAGATGTTCGAACCAGAGCGCAGGATCCTGCAACCACAGGGGTACGGCCTATGGCACTGCGAACGTTGGCCTGTGGTATGCTGGCCACTCGATGCTTCATTTTGAGTTAATAAATTTCACCCTTTGTCAAAAAAAAAAAATGTGGTATGCTGGCGAGGGATACGTGCAAGGCACAACGAACCAAGCATAGGAACGCACTGCAGAGAGAAAAGAACGACGGGAAACGCATATAAACTGTAGTATCTTTTTTTCTTTTTTTTTTTTTGCGAGGGATAAACTGTAGTATCTTACACAAGCTTTAATCGGCGCAGGATCTTTCTTTATCTAGTAAGGAGTATAAGAGTAGAAGCTCATCGCTGCTCATTTGCACGCAAAGAGTAGATCAAAACTAACTTCCTGCTCGGCCATTTGCTATCCCTCCCGTACTGAAACCACCCCCTGCCTCATGTGGTCGGATTTTATTTTAGGCACCATCTTCAAGGCTTTCTTCTTTTCCTTTTTCTTCTTCTCCTTTTTCTTCTTCTGCTTCTAATTCTTCTTCTTCCTCTTGTTCCACCACCTCCTCCTCCTCCTCCTCTTCCTCTGGGAGAGCTTCTTGTGACGCCGCGGATCCTGCTGGCCCGGGGCCTTCGTAAGGTCCATGCTTCTGCAGACTCCAGTACATGATGCTTGCAGTAAGAGTGAGGATCATCTTGGGATTTACCTGACACAACAAAACGAAAAAAAGGCAATGTTACTGCTTGCTCCTTGACTGGCGCAATGTTATGTTTCATCTCTCAAGTTAGCGCGACAAACAATTTTTCATAGGCTACCTCCATTATGTCCTCTGGCAACCAGAATACGGTGCACCCGAGTTTCCTAGCAACAGTTATGATGTATGTTGCATTCATCTTCTTCTCGTCATCTGTAACCACAAAAGCAAATGACAACGGAAACGCGAAAAATCTGAGATTGACTCAAGAATCAGAGCAAAGGCACACACCATCCTCCCCCTTCTTCACCATATTCCAGTCAACAACTCTACTTTGCACAGCGCTTAGAAGATCCAGGAAGAACATCCCGTCTGATAAGCTCTTATCCTAGAGAATCAATCAACATAGCTGTTTAAGGCCATGGTCATGACAACACAAGTTAAACTTTAATAAAATGGGAATGCTGATCAACCTTGAAGCTTTCAATGTGAGATGTTTTTCCTGATTCCTTGACCTTATTATTCGCCCAGATCAGAATGTCAGCATCTGTAATCTCTTTGTCTTTAGAGTGGGATCTCAAGTTCTTTAGCAGCTGTAGGATGCTGGTCCTCATGAGTTGCCACAGGAAAGCTGACAGGGTATTATTTGAAATCAAATACTACACAGAATTCAAAATTTGAAACAGAAATAAGGTCAAGCTAAAGCATATGCGGGGAGTTTTTTTTTTTACCAAGGATTAGCTTCTTGTTTCCTTGAACAATGTCATTTCCTGCTACATTTACAAGAGAAAATTTTAACTCCTTCCCAATTTTGACAACCTGATTGCAGTTCTCAACCTTCCTAAACGGCATGATAATTGGAGGTTTCGATGCTTGTTTCCAGATAACTGATCCTGGAGAAATTTTGTCAAGCACCTCCAGAAGAACCCATCTGGAAATGAACTTCTGTAAGATGCCAAAAATATATTTCAAGGCTAAGCTGCTGGTGGAAATGGGACTAACCCAGTCCTAACATCCTCAAATAAATTGTTCACGTAAGTTGCAATTCCAAGACTGTTGATCCACAAGCGAAATGCTCTCTCTTCCCTCGATGCTTCAACATCATCAGGAGTATCTTGGACGACAGGAGCCACCTTGTTCGATGACAGACCGTTTCTGCACAGGTTTTAAATCATTTCATAATACAATATGCATTAACCTGGACAAAATGTTTGAAACATCGACATTTCCACAGTTATATAGCTGTTTTGATTTATTTGTGTTTTAAGACACAGATAACAGGTGGAACAAATCCTCACAAACTGATGATATTTCTTTTAGTTTGTTGCATTGCATACAACCCTAAGGGGCAAAACAGATTTATCAGAAGAGTAGACAAGGAGAGATCAGTACCTTTGCTGGAATATTTGTGCGACAAATGCCAAGTTGAGATTTGCTGAACCCTCATTAATATCTTTAGATGTTACATATCTTGTACAATCAAGCTTTTCGGCGGTTTCAAGTACTTTTTTTGCCCTTTCTTTAGGATCTGTAGTTTCTATCATGGTCGTTGAGCTATGCTCGGGAGCAAGGGCGCTGAGAAGGTAAGCATACGCTTCACCATCCTGCAAATACATCATACGATATAGCATAATGAAATCTTTTGCATTAGCATTTCTGAAAGTGTCGTCAATATCATAGAATGATTTAACAGATCTACATAAACATGCCATAAAAGTCACAGTGTTATTCCAAGCAAAAAAAGAGTCACAGTATTTACCGTCGATATGAAAAAATTGCCTAGAGGTTGTGCATTTTTCAGGTCAGTTTTGCCTTATAATAAGTGTAATATCCATGAATACAATTGATATACATACCTTAACATCAGTAGAGAAATTTGTTACAGTTTTTTTGTACCCTGCTTTCTTGATATGAAAGTTCATCCATTTAAGCAACATCTTGTCTGGTGCTAAGGTGACAAGCTCCTCTGCTTCCTGTATAACATCATGTAACATAATTATCCAGATTTTGCTAATGCATAAGCATGTACATACAAGTTCTCTTGATGATTCGAACCTTGCTGTTATCACCAGCCACCAACTCCAACAACTGAGGTGTTTTCTTCAAATTCAAATCAGCTAAGAGTTGTATCTGAGAGAAGTCCAACGAAACAAATTGGAAAGATAGCATTCATCAATGTTCTAGGTAACACTATATATTGCTTAAAAATTATTTAGTAACTAACTCAGTAATGGTCGTTGTAGAAAACACACCTTTATGATTTGAGATAGCAAACCAAGAACTAGATGAGGCTGAAAAAAGAAAAATACTTCAGCAGTACAAAGTAAAATGATTTAACAATAATTAATATTTGCTAGAATCTTTACTCTTACATAAAATGTGAGTTGGCGATAGTACCCCATATCCCATCAGATCTTTTTTTTCTACCATCCTAAAATTCTAACAATCTAACTTATTGAGCACCAACTCTTTCCCACCTTTCTGGAAAATTTCTGATAACAAAAAACTAATTGAAACACGAGCAAGCTTCCAAGAATTTAATAAATTAAGCATGCTCTCTTTTCCACCTTCCTAAAAAAACCTGTAACAGTTAAGAAAACTAATTGAGACACAAACAAAACAAAAGCTTGTATGTATATAAACAATTTAACCACCTCCTTGAAAAATCTCCAAGTAAAAATGGAGCTGAGAACTTGTGCTTGCGGAGATATTGTATAAAATCAGTCTGCGAACTGGACCAGGCCGATTACAACGCCTTAACATGACCGGCTATGTTTTTATCCGTTGCAAAGCACAGTTATGTTTCTAGTAGTGATATGTAACATTTTTCTGTCCAAGAATTTGTCAATGCCAAAAAAAGTAAAGAACCTCAAAATAGAATACTCCCCAAAGATTCATTTGATAAAATGTACAGCTGCGTACATTGTGCACTTCAAGATATGCACAACCTAGTCTAGAAATGTCATTATATATCTACCCTTCCCTAAAAACTAGCTCAACTTCTATACTGTTTGCTGTTAAAACTTAAATAGGAACAGAAGGAAAACAATAGATCAAGATCAATAGGAACAAAAAAAGAAGAACTTAAGATCTAGAGTAATAAACTACGTTAATGCAGTAAAAACATAGAAACGTACTCTAGCTTCAATCAGATCCTGTGTCCCAATGTTAACAACAGTACAACCAATAGCCTTGGCAGAGTTGAGACAAAGAGTGTGGTTCTCATTCCTCTCCCATGGATTCGGTTCCTTCTTTGTATTGATTGCTCTCTCGTCTATTGTGCCGGGAACAGCAACATTGATCAACTTGCTGATTCAGTATAAGGTAAGGGAATAACTGCCTTAGAAAATTTGTTAACAGAAATCAAAATTAAGAGATGCTGTGGTACTAAAAGAATACAGTGAGCATTTAAAAGAACATCTCACCAAAGTAGAACACCATCCCCAATAAGATTAAATAAATCGTTTGATGCTGGATCCAATGGCAAGAAATTCTTCAGGAAAGGGTCCTCCCCGAGAAAATTATTGATATGATTGACATAAGAAGTTTTTTCAGACTCATTAATGACGTGCAAGAGAGTAGTGGTGGACGCCTTCAAAAATGACACTGATCCCTTCAATTTCTTTTTGCCTCCTGATTTGCTGGCTCCCTTTGCTTGAAGATTTAAGTACTCCTAACATATTGCAAGATTGTACAACTCATCAGACAAAAAAAACTCATACATAAGTGAAAATGTGGAATCAACAAAAGGTATGCCAAGATGATCCAATGTACCCTAAGGAATGGCTCAAATTCGATTGACTGGTCCATATCGGGGTAAGACTCGCTCAGAAAATTTGTGATCTCCTCCTCAGTTAGAACCTCTTGAATGCCCCTAAGCTTCTCCATTACCGGCGGCAAATCTTTTATAGTTACCTGCTCGGCATCCGATGTCTTTGCGGAAGTGAACTATACCGTGGAACATAAGAGGTAGCATTGTGATTACACAATTATGGAAAGGAAACAACACGATTTTTCAAAATGCATCAAGAGTGGCCTCAAGGAGTGCTTACTTTTGTTCGGAGCGTTCGGAGCTGCACTTGGGTAAACTGGCTCTGGAGCCATGGATCGGAGACAAGAACACCAACGCTAGACATTGTCTTCCGAATTCAGTTTCACTCTGGTGCTAAATTAATTCTTGCACCAATTCGGCAGTTATTTGAGACCTAGAATAAAGACAATCGGACCACGGCCATGAATCGCTAGGACTAATTAGCACCAACCTCTCTGATCAAATTCGGCACTATGTTTGCAGTCTATGCATCAAGAAGAATAGGACCAAAACTGGTGGGATTATTACACTTGCAGGAAAAATATCCCCCAATGGATCGTCACCAACCTTTGCAATGAAAAATTCGTTTTGAAAGGATTTGATCTTCGTTCTTCCTGTCTTCCTTCCTCCAGCACCCGAAAACTATTCACTCCGCATGCATTGCTCCCAGCTCCGCGGCGAACCCCAAGAACTGTGGGGAAGTGAACGTGTGGTTGGATTGCAGAGAGCCATAGGATAGGAAGAAAAAGGGAGAAGCTAAAATGGTGGCTCCTTTTTCAGCCTCCCGCAAATGCCTAGAATAGAAAAGTAGATAACTAATCTTAGAACGTGAAGCTTCCACGGACATGCTCCTCCTCTTCTCCCATGGAGGACGACGGAGGAGTGCCATCTCTCTCTTTCTCTCCAACATGCTCATCTTTCATGGGCTTGGACGGCTCTCGGCTTTTGCTCGCTGCAGGAGCTATGTCTTGCCGAAACGTAATAGGTCTTGCCTACTGGGCCGGTCCAATACTGTAGCTGCATAGAAGTCTTTTTCTGTGATTTTCTTATTGATTATTTCACTGTTTTGCATCGTTTTTTCCTTTTTCTTTTTCTTTTACTTTTTTCTTTGGTTTTATTTGTTTCTTTCTTTGTTTTTTCCTTTTTATTTTTTATATTTCTTTATTTCTTTTTGAACACATGTCTAATTTTGCTTGCAAATTTCATATTTTTCGTATACATCAAGAACTTTTTTATACACGTTTAACATTTTTAAAATACATGATTAACATTTTTCAAATATATGTTTTTGATGTCTAATTTTTTTAATACACATTTGTTCATTTTTGTATGCATCTAAAACATTTTTATATACATTCAACATTTTTCAAATATATGATTAACATTTTTTTTCAAATACATGTTTTGAATATATTTTTGGAATGTTTCTTTTAGGGTTTTCGAATATGTGTTAAACTTTTTCAAATACACTTTGAAACTTTGTTTGAATGATACGAAACATTTTTTATACTATGCGAACATTTTTTTACACTGGTAGTTATGTACATGCAATACACGATCCAAAATTTAAATAATTCTGATTTTTTTTATTAATCTATGTTTTTCTTCTTCGGACTTACTTAATCAGTCTTGCAAGCGGTGAATATCAATTATATCCGGTGGTTGCATGGTTTGCGGCTTACAGGGTCATGGTCATGGTCTAAGGATCACGTCGACTGGTTTGGAAAAATTTCAAATTACGATGTTTTTTTTTTTTTTTTGGATTGCTATTACGGTTCTTTGATTCCTTGATGGGAAGCACTAGGGATCAGACTACTGATCCTTGCTTCCTATCAGACTAGTGCTAAGCCGTAGGATGAGATGTAAGATGGACGTTGGATCTAGTACTAGGCCGTGCATGCATGGTTCTTTGATTGCTTCCTAATAACTACTTCCGGTTACACGGCACCCTCGCTAAACTCTCTCCTGTAATTATGTTAATCCAAAAACATGAAGCCCTCAGACTGTATGCAATCAAAGTTTGATTCCAATTTGCTTCCAATTTAGTGCTTCCATCTATGAGACCTCCCAGGATCGGTACTTTTGTTTTCTTCACATGATTTATTTCCCGCATATGTGCTTCCATAAACACAATAATTTTGCTTCAACAATAGCGGAAGTAGTTTCGGTCTAACAGAAATTCATTAGGAAATATGTGTCCATTACAAATGTTTACTCTGTATCCCCAATGAAGCAAGAATTTGTTTCTAGCGACCAGAAAATTTACTTCCACTGAAAGGTAAATTTGCATCAATGGACAACAATTAATTTTGCTTCCACTCAAACATAAAATGGTTTCCATGGTAGCAACTAGATTGTTTTCAAACGAACAAAAGTTTGCTTCTAAAGAAAAAGGAATATGCTTCCATCCACATAAAAGCCTAATACAGTTAAAACAGAAAGAAAACAATCTTATCTAAGGTCCATGTCTAAGCAACTAAGACGTGTAGGAAGCGAGGGTATTGTCTTGGCCCGCGGCTGCGCGATAGGGAATGTGTAGGCGAAGGATCGCCAAATGAAAGTTGTCACCATTGTGGTGACAGCGAGCAGCATGGCTGCCGCTGTAACCAATTGACCGCTTGGTTTCATGGTCACGTGAGCTACAGCTCACACACTCTAGCGTGTGCCACAATGCCTCCACGTCGTCAAGTTGGTGGAGTACTTAGGAAAACACAATCCTCAAGGGCAGCCTTAATCGCGGTCTCCGCCCATGTCTCCACCACCTCCTTCACAACCTCGAGATCGACAGCGTCAACATCATGAGGAGAGGACAATATGACACGTTTGACAAACTAGTGATACAGAGTTGGCATCATTCGGCGCAAAGCATCTGCACAATACGAAGCAACAATTTGATCTATCACAACATACATGATAGGCAATGGAAGCATAACAAAATTGAGATGGAGAAAATTATATGTTGTAGGGAAAATATTCATAACATGAAAGTAAGAAGCATGGCTTACACAAAGGAATGAGTCGATTTTCACACCATACATGGGGCTCTCTTTAAATTTAAATGGTGCCAAAAAACACAAAAAGGTAGAAGCATGAACTATGGAAGCAAACTATCTAGACCAAAGAAACATGCGTAGCATAATACGGATGCATGGAATATTACAATGGTGATAACAATGACAACAACACTTTAAGAAAAACATCATGAAGCATGGAAGAATTCTACCTAGACCGAAGAAGCATATGAAGTATGGTTTGGAAGCCCCATAAGTAGGAAGACCTAAGACGACATCTTTCAACCAGCATGCCACATAAGGGCTCTTCATCATACACTAAGGTTTGGAATGCTTCATTATCTCGGGTCAGCTGAAAAAATAAGAAATGAAAGCATGTTACAACAACATTTAAAAAAAAAATCTAGCATGGTTAAAGAAGCAAAGCACCTACAACGGAGACAGATGTAGTACTATATGGGAGCATGAACTTTTTCTATGGTTACAAGTAGGAGAAGCGAAAAAATGATGAATTCAGTAGCAGTAAGCAAGGAAGCTTTATGCAGAAACCTTAGAAGAAAATGTATTGTCATACTGGAAGTTCCCATTGCCACTTGGATGAAAATATGCTATACAAAAGATACATATAAGATATTCTATACAGACGGGTACAAATTGAAGCATAGAAAATGAATATTGAAGCAAAACTATATGGAAGCAAAATATATAGGGTCCAGAAGCATATGTATAGCAATTTAGATGCTACGGAACTAAGAAGCACGAACATAGTAGTTGGGAACAGATCTAAACTTGGATGGAAGCATGGAAATTTAAAATCAGATCGAAAACTAATATTACTAGGCAAGATTGGGAATCATATTAATTTTATCTGCATAAGAAAATAACCAAATTTCGTAGATGAAATAGTGATCCATTACACATCGGATGTAACACAGATACACTCAACAAAATTAATCAAACCAAGCATTGCATCCAGAGGGATGCAAATCAAATCAAGTGGTGAAAAAAGAATCAAACCCTAGTTTAGGTGAGTACATGCCAGGGGGCGATGGCTGGGATACGCGTGCAGCTTCTTTGCCGGGCCGAAACGGCCAACCATCGCGGTAGGATTAATGGTGAAGGGGTAGGGTCTGGCGGGGAACCGGGCCGACGATGAGGGCGGCTTCGTCGGCGGTGCAAGCAGGGCTTGGCGGAGCAGACGGGGGCGGGTTGCTGCAGCGGCTGCCTCGAGAAATTGTAGACGTCGCAGAGTTTTGGGGCGGATATCGCGGTGGTGGCGGAGGTAGCCGTCACGGCGACGGAGGTCGGCAAGCTCGAGGCTGTGCTCGCCCGGGTGATGCGAGACGGGTAGGGTGGATGGGTCGTGCAAGCGAGATTAACTCGTATGTGACATAATGAGGTGTTTGGGACAGGGCAGGCGAGATTTTCTCGGGGGATTAATTTGGGTAGTTCGCTCAGAATATAAGCCGTGGGATTAGAAAAGCATCAATCACACAGGACCCGTCTAAAAAAAGTTTACTATCAGACTACTGATTAGAAGTGTTTCCCTTGATACAATGTTTATTTTTGGAGTGCTAATTGTGATGATTTGATTGATCGAATGTTTCTTTTTCGAATGCTAATTATGGTGATTTGATTGCTTGGTATGATGTTTCTTTTGAAATGCTAATTATGGTGCTTTGATTGCTAATTATGGTGTTTTAATTGGTACAACGTCATTGGAGCAATGTAGGCCACCGGGTCTAAGATAACGAAGGGTTGATATTCAATGTTTCTGTCACAACTCACTTGTTTAACAGTAGCGGAGACTGTATAAAAGTTTTTCTAAAAATGTCACAAACATATTGTCGAAACATGTGAATATTTCTTTAGTGTAACATGCAATTTTTTTAAATGGTGCAAAACATTTTTTTTGAAGTACACAAACATTTTTTTTTGCATTGTGCAACATTTTTTAAAAATGTCACGTACATTTTCCTGAAACACGTGAACATTTTTGAAATGTCACATATATATTTTTTGAAAAGCATGAACATGTTTGAAATTTCACACCCGAGACGTAAAAGATCCCACATTGTCCACAGCTGATATGTTTCGTGGAGAAAAGAGGAAATATAATGAGAAGAAACACAAGGCTAAAGAAAATGTTGCAAAGGCTTCAGAACAACAAGCAAAGTCTTCGCAAGAAGCTGCTGCAGGACCAAGAAGAGGAAGGCAATGCCTTTGCAAGAAGATGTCCCTCCTGAAGTCCACCAAATCTCCAGCTAAAGAAAATCCCATGGTTTCTGCTCCGAAGAAAAAGCAGGAAACCAAGAGGGTTGTTCATCGCCGTGCAAAACATTCTCCTTCAGTTGAAGCACCCGTAGGCCATAGCTGAGCAGGCTATAGATGAAGCAGAACATGCTGTTGTTGTTGAAGAAAATGCTTCTGCTGCAGCACCTGAAGATATTGTTGCATGCGCAGCTCCTGAAGAAAATGCTCCTCCCAATGCCTCACCTGTCCATCAAGAACCACAACATGAAGAAAATGATGCAGATGATATACCTTTGTCTCAGCTGTACAACATTAGTTCTGACAATGCTGAAGGTTCTTCCAGTGCTAACGAGAAGCCACTGAACTTGGAAGCAATCAAAAGCTTCTTTGTCAAATCGATGAAGAAACCCAAGGACCACCAAATTGCCTCAAGGACCTCTCGAAATCTTCTCTGACTTCATGGAAGCGGAGCAGATGAAGACAATGCTCGAAAAGCACAGGCTGAGGAGGCCGCAACGACTACTGTTGGTTAAGCAAATGATGAGCCAGTGTAGGTATGGGAGGCAGAAGGATTATCTATAGAAGCGAATGCTGATCCAAATGCTTATGAAAATTTGGTGCTAAAACAGTGAACGTACCTCAAACAAATGTGGCTGAAGCAATGGTCAGTGAAGACATCAAAACTCCAACTGTTGTCCCTCAAACTTCTCGCAATAGGATAGCTACTCGTGGAAGACTTGTTTTCATTTGAGAGGAAATCAGAGCACCACCTGATGAAGATGTTGATCTGTGCCCGGAGCCATTCATGCCCAAGTTTGGAGATGTCGCTGAACCTCGTGCATTTGATGAGCTGTCATTCCACTACACCATGATCCACTATAGCTAACAGGCGTGTGTGTCAGCAAAAGTGACATTTGCTGACAAACTTGATGTCTGTATAGCCCTTTACCGACAAACTGTTTGTCTAGTGTCTACTGTCGGCAACCTGGCTATAGGCAAAAGTATTTACTGACAGACACTTCACTTGCTGACAGACCAAGTGTCGGCAAAAGCTTGCTCTTGGTGACATATTGTGTGTCAGTTATATCTCTTTGCCGACGTACCATTCGTCAGAAGTTATATACCTTGCTGACAAACATATGCGTTGGCAATTCTTAGGCTTGCTAACAGACATGTGCGTCAGCAATTGTTGGGCTTGCTGACACATAGCTGCATCAGCTATTCTTAGGCTTGTCGACACACATGTGCGTTAGTAATTCGTAGGCTTGCTGACAACATGTGCGTCAGTAAATCTGTTCATCACATCACACAATTCATACAATATTCAGTAATAATTGTGTGCGCGACAAAATGTACTAAAATCAACAGCATATGTGCTCATCACATCACACAATTCATACAATATTCAGCAATTGCACACAAATCTGATTAAGTTCACATATATAGCATCCTTAAAAGTTTACAAATGAGATTTCATATACGAGTTATGTTGCAACATGCTCACACAAGTCCCGAGATAATGATCTACCATTCAATGAGACACGGGCGAAATAAAGGTGATGCATCACTTTTGGTCTTCTCTCAGCCACTTGAACGCTTTAACAACTAGAGGCAAAGGAATATTCCATCAGTAATCACCTGGTAAGAGTTTTGCCCATGTTATGGTAATTTCCACAAAGTAAAGAAGTGCAGAAAATATGGCAAATGTCCATGAGCACTTGCACAAGATAAAAGGTACACGGATGTGCCGAATCTTACTCTGGCTCACAGCTTAATAAGTTTATAGTAATGTGGGCTACATCAGACCATTGAATGTTTGATTTCTATGATATATGTGTAGCGACTAGAAACTCATAGAAAGTTCCATCTTTATTTCCAGTAGAGTTATGTATAGATTCATGGAGTGCTGTACTAGTTAATAATTCAGCAAGGAAATAATTTGTTTCCTCTGAACACTACCAGCTATCGTAGCATAGACTCGATGGCTTTGTGAGTTAAGGCCATGCTTATGCTTGATTGAGTAAACTATACAATAAAAAGGGCTAAACTGAATGATGCAAAGTTTGAAATAAGCAACTGTTATACACATGATCAGTTGTCAACACTGCAATGTAGACCATGATGAGCCAATTTTTGCAAGCTGGAATAAGGCATGGTTAAGATTATTTCTGAACTTTAAAATATGCACAAGTTTGAAGCTAACTAGGTGTAGAGTACACACCCTGCTGAAGATGCCTTAGATGGTTTTGCTGTCTTTTCTTCATTCACAATCTGAAACCAGAAGGATGACCAATGAATCATGTGTACATTAGTGCTAAAAAGTGTACCAAAACAACCAAAGTATCTAGTATATACATTTAGATGTGGCCAAGCTATGGACTGCCCGACGCAATGTGCCAGTCTGCATATATGATGTGGCATTAGATGAATCATGTGTGCATCTCAGTGCGTTTGAATTGACTTATGTTCCCTCCACTGCATAAATGATGTGGCATTAGATGATAAGGAAAATCATACCTCTACTGCTTCTGTCCCACCATTCTGTATGCGAGAAGTGAGATAGCTCACTACAAAGTTCCATGAAGAAAAATATAGAGATGAACAGAGTACGTACTAGTTCCATGATGGAAACAAACTTTCATCTATATATATGGTCAAATTTTGCAGCAACTGAAAGTGCTAATAACCTGTGAAAGGAGTGGTAATATCACAACTTCTGCGTGCCCACTAAAAACAGGACCATTGACATCCTGTTGAGCTGAAAGTCCAATAAGCTCTCCCTGTGACGAAGGACAGGAATAGGAATTTGAGAAACACTCCATATATTGACTAGTAATATAATATGGCACTATGGCAAACTATCTTGAAGTACATACCATGAAGGTATTGGTTCTCGCTCCATCAAGTGTTGTCACCCCCAATAGCTTAGGATCATATGTTCCATCTTTTTTAAATACTTCAGGAGCAATCGGAACGGTAGAATTTACAGGGTTACTGATCACATTCACAATTGCATTTGGGCAGAATTTTGCAATTCCCTCGCAAAGAGTCCTAATGATCCTAGCATTGATGCTGAACAGAGTCCCTTGTCATCCCCAGGTTTCCGATGGTGCCAGCAGGAATGATCACGAAATCCATTCCAACAAGAGCATTTTCCAGTTGTGGATGGTCCAAGAAGCCACGCGCCTGTAGAAATTATACCTTAGCAATAATTACAACCAATGATCAGATAACTTCGATTCAAGAATCAGGTGATAGTTGTAATCTTAGCATAGGGAGGTCAAAGATATCTGGAAAGTTAGACATACTATTAAGAATTAAATATCCGCCTACTAGATAAATAAAATGCAAGTGCGTTTATATGTTTTTCTTGCAACATTATTAATATTTCTGATTTAAATCCATAATGGTTGCTGAATAATTAGACAGTACATATAAAATTCGGAGCCCTGTAATGCACTCCTGATGCAACATGACTTGGGTAACGATGCACATGTCACTGGAAATTCACTGCTTGTTTACTGAGTTGTGGATTATAAGATTACGACAGCCAGTTGGCTAATGCTAATTTGCGAAGCTCTACAGAATGAGCTACAAGTATATTAGCGAAGACATCAACTGGACATCAACTTAAGAGATCATATGGACATCAACAGTACTATACGCTAACTGACATGCAACTAAAGTATACAAGAATCAATTCTCGGCGAGCAAATTCACTAAAACAGGGCATAAATCAAGGTCAAGGGGCATTACCACAGCACCGGTGCTCATGCAGCTAATGTGATCTGTGACACCAGATGAGTTAACAACACCATATAAATGGAGCACCAAGACAAGAGGGTTCATCTTCATAAGCAGCGAGAGTGGCTGGTCAATCCCACCAGAAACACCCAGGACCGCGAACTTGAACCGTGGAGATCACATATATATTAGATTCAAGAATCATAGGCACTAAAAGGTACGTAGCATGAATAAATCAAACATTTATTTACTGACCGGCAGGTCACAGAATTTAATTTTCATTGCCACATAAAACAATGACATAACCAAACACGTATGTACAAAATCCAGTACAATCTAAATTACACAGTGAAACCATCATAACCCAGAATATCTACTTTTGCAAATAATACATGAATGGTCAAACAGCATGGAACAGAAGACTCAAAACAAGAATGGTAAATGCAAATGGGCATAACGTAGAACTCTGGAAGAGGTGCAACCATACATGCAGAGATATGAGAAAACACTAGAATATACTCACATAATAATTTAAACAAGCATAAGAAGATCATTCAGTCGCAGACTGAAATGAACAGAGAAATTCATGCAGAATAACTGTATTAAAATCACATATAGTACTAAAACACACCTTAGATTTCCCGCAAAAAACACCTTAGATGATGATACGGACATATCCCTTTTTCACAGTAAGCATGAGAAATCATAATATGCTTACAGTGGAGTTCATGTATTTTTCCAATAACACATGTATTTGCTAAGTAAAAGATCTTATAATTTAGTTTAAACAAGCACAAGAAGATCATTCAGTTGCAGACAAACTATTTACTGGTTATACCCAAGGGGAAAAGGTGTTGGTCGCCATCCTTCTGTTTGACCTTGTCGCCGACCTGAACTCGAAGCCAACTCCTCATGCTGCAGTTCAGAGGAAAGAAATCAGGGAGAGAGAGAGAAGAATCGGAGCACATAATGAGAGAGAGAGAGAGAGAGAGAGAGAGAGAGAGAGAACAAAGGCAGAGAGAGAAGAATCAGAGCACACAATCGGCATCCGGCGTCGCTGCCGTTCACCCACCACCTGCGCACGCCATCCAACTGCACGGTCGGTCGTTGTTCAACCATGAGCGTCTGACCAGAGAGAGAAGATGGGGATGGAGATAGGGGAAACAAAATGAAGAGAGAGAGAGAGGAGGAGGAGGAGGGACAATACCTGCAGAGCTCGACCTTCGCCAGATCTCCGCGCGCCGCCGCTCTCCGGTCACACGCGTCATCGGCAAAGATGCAGAACAGGGAACCCTAGCTGGGGGTGTGAGGCGAGGATGTCGCTGCAGGGGAGAGATAGGTGGCGGGGTGGCGGTGGGCGCTGCCGGCGATGGGGTGGCGGCGGGGCTGGGTGAGCAGATGCGGGCGGCGCCCGAGTGAGGAGAGGACGACAGCGGGGAATTTGTGGATTAGGTTTTGGGAAAAGGGAGCGCGTGGCTTCTTTGACCGAAGACCAAATTTTCGAGTTTCAAAAGCGCCCGCCACATTTTCAGTTTGGCGCAATTATTTTTACTTACCGTCACACCATTCGTTGCAAACATTTACCAACATTCCGTGTGTTAGCATTTTTCACACTTACCGACACACTGTCCGTCACGGTGAACATTTTTACCAACAAACTGTATGTCACATTTTCTATCATGCATGTACATTCATAACGATTTTATGACAGAATCAAGATAGTCATACATGTGTTGTCGTAGAAGTGTTCCATGACAATACTGAAATTATCATCACGGAAGTGTCCACTTCCATGATGATAAATGTCGCGCTATGAAAGTGTTTTCGTCAAGCGTAACCGACACGTGGCATCCACCGTAATGTGTCGCCGTTAAGCTATCGGGTTCCGGTTTGGATCCGACAACCCGTTAACAGCCCCGACCAATGGCGATTTTTCACGTGTAAAATTCTCATTGGCCAAAGGAACCACGTGTCAGCTAGGCGTTGGGACAGATGGCATCCATTCAATGGACGAGAGGCGCCTATGATACGTCGACACGTGGCACGACCCAATAGCGGCCCATTTAGGTTAAAAAGGCCGATCCGTTTGACTTGGTCAAAAGTTAGCGGACCGGTCCATGGAAAGCATGTTAACGGCCTGTTCGCATATAGCCCATTTACGGCCCGGTAACTCACGGTCCGTTATGGCCTTTCCGAATTAGGCCCAGTAGCGTGATGTGGGCCGTCCATTATGATTCCAGCCCGTTGTCACTTTCGGCCAATGTATGGCCCGTGACACCTTTCGGCCCATTAGAGGCCTTTTGTATATCTGGGCCCTTTAACGGCCCGTGGTGATTGTGGCCCATAATGAACAGTAAATTGCTTTGGACCCATTAACGGCCCATGATTCAGTTGGGCCGTTTTCAGCCTGTGTTAACTTTCGGCCTTCTAAGAGCCCGTAAACTCTTGGGCTCATTTCTAGCCCACGATTACTTATGGCCCGTTACTGCCCTGTTCCGCTAATGGGCCAAATTCAGCCCGTTGTTACAATCGTGTAACACCCCTGTGTTAATGAGCTACAGTGATCATTGTATTTATGCTAAGTCAAGTTGATTTGCAATGCTTGATCAATGTGGATTCATATCTCATTTTAAATTCCACCACTGAATTCAAATCAAATTGCAAGTGAATTTTGAAGTTGCACAAAAGTTGCTGCAAAATAGTTCACAATTTGGCAAATATTTCAAAACAAATAATTGTTCAGGAAAATAACATCACCTATTTGCTAAAATGGGCTATAGCAATTAAAACAGTGCTATTTCAGCATATTTAAATGCTATTTCATTTATAAAAAATCCAAATGAATTCAAATGCCCTCCAAACTTTTTGTGGCAGTGCAGTATATTGCAATGTAATTATGTGGCCAAGTTTCACATTTTACATAATTCAATTTGGCAGCTCAAAATATTGCAAAACAATTCTGTAAAAAGAAAAACAGAAGAGAAAAAGGAGAAAAGAAGAAAACTTACTGTGGACTGGGCCTAAGTGCACAGTGCACCGGCCCAGCCCACCTCTCTCTCTCCCCCACCTCTCTCTCTGTCGCGTGTCGCCACGCCCGTGGACGCGCGCGTGCGCTCCGGCTACCGGCTGACACGGCGACGCTACAGCGCCGCAGGTGGATAAGGCCTCCACCGCAGCCTCCCCTCGTCGTCCTCATCCATTCCCCCCTCCTCTCTCGTCCTCTCTCGCCCGCGCGTGAGCTCACCCGAGCGCTGCCGTGGCTGCGCCGCCGCGCCCGCGGAGCCACCGTCGACGCCCGCCTCGCCACCGTGTCCACGCGCTCCGTCGTCGCCCGCTACGTCGACCACGCCGATGAACGCGAGTCGGGGAGCACCGCATCGCCGCCCCGCCTCGTCTTCTTCCTCCTTGGATCGCCGACGAGCTCCGTCGAATCCGGCCACCCTGCGCTCCCGTTCACTCGCCGGGCCACCGTGTGCCTCCCTGGTGAGCTTCTCTCTCTTCTCCCCCTCTCCGTTTGCCCGCGCGCGTCCCCTAGCTAGCTTCCTCGTCATGGCCGTACTCGCCTCCGCCGCCGTGCTCGTCGCCGTGGCCACACTCGCCGTCGAGCTCAACCGAGCACGGCAACGTGCTCAGCGCCTCCCCAGTAGCCTAACGCACCCGCCCGCGTGCTTTGTCGTGCCCGCTAACGCCGAAACCTAGCTCGCCCGTACACCGCCGCCGCCTGCCATCATTGCTCCGGCCAGTTCCGGCCACCCTAGCTCACGCCACCGCCATCATTCGACGCGCCGTCGAGCGCACGTTCAAACGCGACCGGCCGCGATCGAAACAGCCGCCTGTAGGCGAAACCCGACGCGCGCCCGTGCGCCTCCGCCGTGAATCGAGGTCGCCGGCGTTTAAACGCCGGCGCCGCTGACCTGGCCGCCACGTGGGCACCCCTGGGTCGCTGACCAGTGGGTCCCGCGGGCCCAGCTGACCACGTTGATTGGTCAACGTGCTGACTGGGCAGCACTGTGCCACTGATAGGCGGGCCCCACTCATTAATTAACTATTTTTATAAATAAAAATTAATCTAATAGCTAATTAGTCACTAACAGTGGGGCCCCACCCTCTAATTAATCTCTATTTAGTTAATTTTAACCACTAATTAGTCATGTGCCACTGACATGTGGGTCCCAGCCATCAGGTTTGACCTGGACCGGCTGGGTTGACTGCTGACATCATGCTGACTCACTGCTGACGCAATAAAGTTTTTTCTGTTATTTTCGAATTTAAAATAATTCCAGGAATTTCAGAAAATGGTTTAAAACTTTGAAAAATCATAGAAATTAAACCGTAGCTCGGATGAAAAAGTTTTCTACATGAAAGTTGATCAGAAAAACGAGACGAATCCGAATATGCCCTCCATGTAGCTATCACATGCCCACAACACTACAAACATGGAACCTTCCCCTCCGGTTCATCTGTCTGACAGATGCCTATAGCCGGGAAAATATTCCCAGATATTTTCCCGCTCCGTCTGCAACGTGTAGTGCTACATTAGGTCACCCCTAGCACAACATATTGCCATGCCATGCATTTGTGTTGCATTTGTTTGCTTTGTATTTATTGTTTCTTTCCCCTCTTCTCTCCGATAGACCCCGTGACCGACGCTGCCCCTGAGGACTGCTACATCCCCGACGACCCCTCTTTCACCGCAGAGCTTCCAGGCAAGCAAACCCCCTTGATCATTCCTATATCACCTATTCCTTCTTTCCCGTGCTTGCATTAGAATTTGCTACTGTATTTGTTAGCTCCTATTCTGATGCATAGCCTGATTTTGTAACTTGTTGTTGATACCTTACCTGCTATCCTATATGCTTAGTATTGGTTGGTTAGTGATTCATTAGTGATCCCTCACCCTTGTCCTTGTTGCCCCGCTTTGTTACCGGTGCCCCGATCAATGTGATCGATGTGCAGAGCCCGACACATCACCGCACACCCCTTTAGTTGTACGACTCTGTAGAGCTACCATCGAGTGCCGAGGGTGATACCTCTTACCTCACTCCTGATGTTGCCTCTATAGTATAACTAGTCGGTTGTGGGTTAACGAGGGTGATTCCTCTTTCACCACCTCCGATGATGCCTCTGTCATACAGCTCCTCAAGTGTGAACCCATCGAGGGTGATTCCTCCGAGTTCACCTTGACGGATACATCGAGTAGGAATCCAACGAGGGTGATTCCTCGGATTCCTTCTTGATGTTATGGACACACGGATACCTTGAATTTTATCTCGGTTCCTGATTAAAGTCGGGTCGGCCCCGAGGGGTACCCGCGAGAAATGTGAAGTTGGGTTGACCATGAGGGTACCCGCGAGATAATTACGAGGCGCGGCCGGGCAGGCAGATTGCCTCAGGAGAGGGAGGAGAGGAATTGGGCCTGGCCCTTGCCGCAAGTCCTCGAGACGGGGCGACGGGACCACAGATCGTGGAGCATTGATCGTCACCGCGAGCTCCCAACACACTAATGGGTTAGGATATGTGATCTGAGTAGGCCTCTGGCCTTTTCGCACTAACCACCACGCGGGAATAGTATGGGCACTCCGCGTCGTATGTATCAACCGAAGTTCTTCAGACGTCAGGAGTTGAGCGGCACGCGCCCGGGTGGACCGCGAAAGCCTGCGTGTGTATATAGGGGCTAGGTCTGGTCCCGGCCGTCCTCGCAACGCGCAGGAGTGCAAAGGGCGATGGGCCCAAGACCCCTGAGCGCTTAGGGTGTAGACCGGCGTGCTGGCCTCTCTGTTGAACCTAGGTAGGGCTACGGCGTGTCGATCAGCCGAGGCCGGGCATGGACCGAGTAAGTGTGTCCGGCTAGAGTTAATCGAGCGTGTTGGGTAAGATGGTTCACCCCTGCAGGGAAGTATATCTATTCGAATAGCCGTGTCCACGGTAACGGACGCTCAGAGAGTATCCCGATCTTCTACAACTAGAACTGGATACATGTGGAACTTAATTAAATATGGTAGCTCCGGGATTGCTTCCTTGCAAGGAGTCGAGGGAGGATCTATGGGTATTGCTACAATATAATTATTACTTTATAATATGCTAATATGCACTCTTCTAATGTTGCAAGACGCTGAAGATGATAGTCTTCGATAGGCTAGGCTTTCCCCTCTATTCTGGCATTTCTGCAGTCTAGTCCACAGATGCATCCCCTTCAATTGATACCGATGCATAAGTAGAATAGTTCTGATGTAAGTCTTGCGAGTACTTTGGATGAGTACTCACGGTTGCTTTGCTACCTCTTTTTCCCCATACCCGATTGCTGTGAGCAGATGACGGAGCCCCGGAGCCAATTGCCCCCGCTGACGACTACTACTACCACGGTGGAGCCTACTACTACGTGGAGACCGACGACCAGGAGTAGATAGGAGGCTCCCAGGCAGGAGGCATGCGCCTTTTCGATCTAGTGTCGTTGTTTCGCTTAGCCTTCTTAATGCAGACTTGTTTAACCCTTATGTTTGTACTCAGATGCTAATGCTTCCGCTGATGCTTGTATGACTCAAGCTTATGTATTCGAGCCCTCGAGGCCCCTGGCTTGTAATATAAAGCTTGCATTATTTTATTTTTGTGTCTAGAGTTGTGTTGTGATATCTTCTCGTGAGTCCCTGGGCTTGATCGTGCGCATTTGCGTGTATGATTAGTGCACGATTGAGTCGGGGGCGTCACAAGTTGGTATCAGAGCCAACTGCCTGTAGGAACCCCCTTTCCAACTCCTTGGCTGAAGTTGAGTCTATTCTTTGAAAAACAATTTTTCTAACATGGCTGTGTGGCTTACGGGCCCACGTCGCCAATGGGTGGATTATGATCTTTTATTCCTCTTCCTTACTCTAGGACTCTGATCTCTTTTCTTTTCGGGTTAAAGATTTTGCTAACTCTAACATTAGGTTCTCGTGTTCACATTTCACCCGGAGAGCTGGATTATCTGCAAACATTCTTTTCAATGCTATCATATGCTTCTCACACTGTCATTTGACATCTGCACTCCCTTGTTTCAGATGCGTCCCGCAAGACAACTCGTACGCCACACTATGGCTGTTGATGTGACTGGGTTCCCTGCTATCTTGGTCGATCTCTTGACCAGGCTGGGATATCGCTTGTACCCCGAGTACACTATTTACAAGGACTACCGCGAGTTCAACCAGGAGCAGTACCACGCTGTGGTTCGTATCTTTGATCGGCAGAATAACTCCACCACTGAGTTGCACACCTTTCATGGCATTGGAGTGACTGTTGACATGGCAGTCCATGATGCTGCCTGTACTGCTATTGCCCGTCTCCGTGGAGAGCACAGTCGCTTGGAGGAGACTGCTTTCATATATATCCCCTATGCCCCCGCTGGGGATGAGAGTGGATATTACACTGCTGTCTGTACCCCTTACGTGCGACGTCGTTATGACCCGCAGGTTTTGGTTCAGTACACTGAGGCTCTGGATCGCACTGCCCGAGCTCTTGCTGTTGAGTTGTATGCCACTCGTGCTCGTCTTTATGACGCTCTGACACAGTTGCTGCCAGCAGTCAGTGCAGGGATACATCCTCAGTACATCCTTTACCCGCGCAGGACGGAGATGCCACCAGGTCTTGAGTGGCCTGTTGTTGGAGGTTGTACCCCTCCACGTGGTCCTCTTCTTCCAGTTTGGGACCAGGTTCTGCACCAGAGTGTTCACGGAGCGCAGGATCCTCATATCGAGGGTACCCTGCGTCGTCACTTGCAGCTGCCTGGCTTCAGTGGTTTTCTCCGACGTTGATGTAGCTATCGCTATGTCCCGTTGTTGTATCCCTCCACCGCGTGCCTGCGTGCCGCCTAGTGTGCCTAGCTTTTCCTTTCCGAACTTGTACCACCGGTTTGTAGCCGAATCTATGTATGGATATGCATGTCATGTTTGACTATGATGTTGTATCTATTGCACTTCCTTTGATTGTGCGTGTTACTTCATGAATGATTCCATACACATGTAATTGCTCGTTGCTAAACTACCCCCTGTTGATTTTAGCAGGATGGTTAGACCCGCAGGTCGTGGTCGTGGTGCCAACAATCCACCACCGCCCGACTATATGGCTGGAATGATGCAACAATTTGAGCTGAACCGTCAATTCATGCAAGGGCTTATGGATCAGTTTCCCCGTCCAAATGCCAACCAGCAGCCAGCCTCAATAACCTTGCAAGATTTTGTGCGCCTCAACCCAACTGTCTTCCGCAACTCAGTTCAGCCGCTTGATGCTGATGACTGGCTCTGTGACATCACTTACGAGATGGAGTCAGCCAATGTTGCCCTTGCCAGCTATGTCACTTTCGCATCCTACTTCCTGAAGGGACCCGCAGCTCAATGGTGGGACAGTCACAGGCGTACCCTAGCTGTTGGAACTATCATCACTTGGGTGGAGTTCTAAGCTGCCTTCCGTGCCCGCTACATTCCTCAAGGAGTCATGGACCGGAAGAAATGTGAGTTTCGCAACCTTACCCTGGGCAACAAGACTGTGGAGGTCTATCAGCGGGAGTTTCTTGAACTATCTCGCTATGATGAAGAGGATATTGCTACTGATGCCTGCAGACAGGAGAAATTCCGTGAAGGGCACAACCCAGATATCAAGCTCGCACTCCTAGTCCAAGACTTCGCCGATTTTGCCACCTTGGTGAACAAGGCCATACAGGTTGAGACTGGTCTGAAGGATCACAAGGACGCGCTCAAGCGCACCCGTGAAGTGGGCTCATCTTCAGGCTCGTCTTCGCAGAAGCGCCACATATGGATTCCTCACAGCATGTACCGTCCGACTGTTCCTGCACCAAGGCCATCCTATGCTGCGCCTTGCCTGCCTCCTCCACCACCGAGGCAGCCGAGACCTCAAGCTGCACCACTTCGAGCTCCTGCTCCCTGTCCCAATGACGGGTTGTGGTTCACATGTGGACGTCCAGGTCACCGTGCCAAAGACTGTCGTCAGAATCAGAATCAGTTGGCACTTCCATCTGCTGGCCGTGGTAATGGCCATGGCAACAATCAGCCTCGCAACATCAATGCCAGACCTTCTTATGGTCATGGTCAGGCTTATCATGTTGACATGAATGAAGATCAAGACCAACCAGCTACTGTGATGGGTACACTTCCTGTTAATTCAGTACCAGCTTCTGTTTTGTTTGATTCAGGAGCATCGCATTCTTTCATATCAGAAGATTTTGCATTCATGCATGGCATTAAACATGAAAACCTGCACCAGTCACTAGTGGTTAACACTCCCGCAGGCCAATGTCGAACTTCCATGTTCAGCCCCGATGTCACCATTGACATTGAAGGGTTGGAATTCCATGCTTTTCCCATTATTTTGAAGTCTTCCAAAGTTGACCTCATTCTGGGAATGGATTGGTTGAAGGCTCATACCGCCTTAATCAATTGTGCTACTAAAGTCGTCCAACTTCTGCACCCCTCGGATGAGATAGTAAACTACCATGCTCATCTCGTTCAAAATGCCGAGGCTCAGATTTATGCCCTGGATGTGTTAAACGCTTCTCCTCTTGAGGGGATCGAAAACGTTCCAGTCGTTCACGACTTTCAAGATGTTTTCCCAGAAGAACTTCCAGGAGTACCCCCTGTTAGAGCTGTCGAGTTTGTCATCGACTTGAAACCAGGCACTACTCCTATTACGAAGCGTCCTTATAAGATGCCGCCGCATGAACTCCTTGAGCTTAAGGAGGAAATCGATAAATCACTTCGCAAGGGTTTCATTCGTCCAAGTTCCTCTGCCTGGGGAGCACCTTCTCTCTTTGTCAAGAAGAAAGATGGTACGAACCGGTTGGTCCAAGATTACCGACCTATCAACCAGGCAACAATTCAGAAAAAATATCCGCTTCCTCGGATCAACGATCTGTATGATCAACCTGCTGGATCCTCGGTATTCTCTAAACTCGACTTGAGGTTGGGTTACCATCAGATCCGAGTCCGCGAAGAGGATATTCCCAAGACCGCCTTCGTTACTCGGTATGGCTCATACGACTACACTGTCATGTCTTTCGGCTTAACTAATGCTCCAGCAACGTTCTCCCGTCTGATGAATTATATCTTCATGGATTACCTCGACAAGTTCGTCGTGGTTTATCTGGATGATATCCTGGTATATTCCAAGAATAAGGAGGAACATGCTGAACATCTTCGTCTTGTTCTGGAAAAGCTTCGAGAGCATCAGCTATATGCCAAATATTCAAGTGTGAATTCTGGTTATCCGAAGTGACCTACCTTGGTCATGTGATTTCCAAGGATGGTATCGCTATCAATCCAGAACGAGTTCAGGCTATTCTTGACTGGACTCCCCCGAAGAATGTCAAGCAAGTTAGAAGTTTTCTCGGACTCGCAAGCTATTGCCGTCGATTTGTCGAGAACTTCTCAAAGATTGCCAAGCCTCTGACTAATCTGCTTCACAAAGGCGTTAAGTTTGAGTGGACAGATAAATGTCAGGAAAGTTTCCAGACCCTCAAGGACAAGCTGACTTCTGCACCAGTGCTTGCCCCTCCGGATTCTCGCAAGGAATTCGTCATTTATTGCGACGCCTCTCGTCAAGGATTAGGCTGTGTCCTAATGCAAGAGCGCAGAGTGATTGCTTATGCCTCGTGACAGTTGCATCCTCACAAAGAGAACTACCCAGTGCATGATCTCGAACTTGCTGCAGTTATATATGCATTGAAGTTATGGCGACATTACCTCCTCGGTAATCTATGTGAGATATACACGGATCATCAAAGTCTGAAGTATTTGTTTACTCAGCCAGATCTCAATCTCCACCAACAACGATGGTTGGAAAACAATTACAGACTATGACTGCGGTATTTCTTATGCCCCTGGCAAAGCTAATGTGATGGCCGATGCCTTGAGCCGCAAGTCTTATTGCAACAATCTCATGGTTCAGCGAGCTCAACCCCTTCTTTATGACGAACTTCGCCGGTTGAACCTTCATATCGTTCCACAGGGTTCTCTTAATACCTTTGTTTTACAGCCGGATCTTGAGAAAGTTGTTAAGTCTGCGCAAGCAAAGGATGTTGAAGTTGATCAGATGAAAAGAGATCTTGACCTTGAAAAGTCTAGAGATTTCTCGCTTGCTGAAGATGGAGCCTTGCACTTCAGAGATCGCATTGTGGTACCTCGGTTCGAACTTATGACCGACAAAGTTATGAAGGAGGCACATGATACACCACTGTCTATTCATCCGGGTAGTACCAAGATGTATCGTGACCTCCGTCAAAGGTACTGGTGGTCTAAAATGAAGCAAGACATTGCTCGTTATGTTGCCGAATGTGACGTTTGCCGTCGTGTTAAGGCAGAACATCAGAAGCCTACTGGAATTCTGCAACCGCTACCTATTCCTGAATGGAAATGGGATAAGGTTCAAATGGACCTCATTACTAGCCTTCCCAAGTCGCAGAAAGGTCACGACGCAATTCTTGTCGTCATCGATCAACTCTCCAAAGTTGCACATTTTCTGCCAGTCAAGGAGACGATCACTGCTAGTCAGTTAGCAGAATTGTATATCTCCAGAATTGTATCACTACACAGTATTCCGAAGGAGATTAGTTCAGACCGTGGCAGCCTCTTCACCTCTAAGTTCTGGGCAAGTTTCCAAGAAGCTATGGGAACTCATATAACTTGGAGCTCAGCGTATCACCCCCAGTCCCAAGGCCAAGTGGAACGAGTTAATCAAGTGCTTGAAGATATGCTGCGTGCTTGTGTCATTTCATTTGGCAAGAAGTGGGAGGAATCTCTCCCGTATGCCGAATTTTCATACAACAACAGCTATCAAGCTAGCTTGAAGATGCCCCCTTCGAGGTACTATATGGACGTAAGTGTCTAACCCCTCTGAATTGGTCAGAAACTGGGGAACGGCCGCTCATTGGTCCGGATATTATCCAACACGCTGAAGAGCAAGTCCGTATCGTCCGGGAAAATCTCAAGGCGGCTCAGTCTCGCCAGAAGAGCAATTATGATCGAAAACACTAGGGATCGATCTATCAACCTGGTAAGCAAGCTTATCTGCGTGTCACTCCTATGAAGGGCACTCACCGCTTCGGAATCAAGGGCAAGTTAGCTCCGCGCTACATTGGTCCCTTCTGCATTCTCGCCAGACGTGGACATGTGGCATATAAATTGGAGTTGCTGACGCAATTCTCTCACATCCACGACGTCTTCCATGTGTCACAACTCCGTCGTTGCTTTAAGGATCTGCACCGAGCAGTGGATCATGAATTGCTCGAATTGCAAGATGATCTCTCTTATAAGGAGCATCCGATCCGGATCCTGGATCAAACTGAACGTCGGACCCGTCAGAAGACAACCAAGTTCCTTAAAGTGCAGTGGTCAAATCATACTGAAGATGTAGCCACCTGGGAACGAGAGGATCTTCTTCGCGAAGAATACCCCGATCTTTTCCCTTCTACCTCCTGAATTCTCGGGACGAGAATTTCTTTTAGAGGAGGAGAATTGTAACACCCCTGTGTTAATGAGCTACAGTGATCATTATATTTATGCTAAGTCAAGTTGATTTGCAATGCTTGATCAATGTGGATTCATATCTCATTTCAAATTCCACCACTAAATTCAAATCAAATTGCAAGTGAATTTTGAAGTTGCACAAAAGTTGCTGCAAAATAGTTCACAATTTGGCAAATATTCCAAAACAAATAATTGTTCAGGAAAACAACATCACCTATTTGCTAAAATGGGCTATAGCAATTAAAACAGTGCTATTTCAGCATATTTAAATGCTATTTCATTTATGAAAAATCCAAATGAATTCAAATGCCCTCCAAACTTTTTGTGGCGGTGCAGTATATTGTAATGTAATTATGTGGCCAAGTTTCACATTTTACAAAATTCAATTTGGCAGCTCAAAATATTGCAAAACAATTCTGTAAAAAGAAAAACAGAAGAGAAAAAGGAGAAAAGAAGAAAACTTACTGTGGACTGGGCCTAAGTGCACAGTGCACCGGCCCAGCCCACCTCTCTCTCTCCCCCACCTCCCGCCTCTCTCTCTGTCACGTGTCACCGCGCCAGTGGATGCGCGCGCGCTCCGGTGACCGGCTGACACGGCGACGCTACAGCGCAGCGGGTGGATAAAGCCTCCACCGCAGCCTCCCCTCGTCGTCCTCGTCCATTCCCCCCTCCTCTCTCGTCCTCTCTCGCCCGCGCGCGAGCTCACCCGAGCGCTGCCGTGGCTGCGCCGCCGCGCCCGCGTAGCCACCGTCGACGCCCCGCCTCGCCACCGTGTCAACGCGCTCCGCCGTCGCCCGCTACGTCGAGCACGCCGACGAACGTGAGCCGGGGAGCACTGCATCGCCGCCCCGCCTCGTTTTCTTCCTCCTCGGATCACCGACGAGCTCCGTCGAATCCAGCCGCCCTGCGCTCCCGTTCACTCGCCAGGCCACCGTGTGCCTCCCCGGTGAGCACCTCTCTCTTCTCCCCCTCTCCGTTTGCCCGCGCGCGTCCCCTAGCTAGCTTCCCCATCATGGCCGTACTCGCCTCCGCCGCCGTGCTCGTCGCCGTGGCCACACTCGCCGTTGAGCTCAACCGAGCACGGCAACGTGCTCAGCGCCTCCCCAGCAGCCTAACGCGCCCGCCCGCGTGCTTTGCCGTGCCCGCTAACGCCGAAACTGAGCTCGCCCGTACGCCGCCGCCGCCTGCCGTCGTTGCTCCAGCCAGTTTCGGCCACCCTAGCTCGTGCCACCGCCACCATTCGATGCGCCGTTGAGCGCACGTTCGAACGCGAGCGGTCGCGCTCGAAACGGCCGCCTGTAGGCGAAACCCGACACGCGCCCATGCGCCTCCGCCGTGAATCGAGGTCGCCGGCGTTTAAACGCCGGCACAGCTGACCTGGCCGCCACGTGGGCACCCCTGGGTCGCTGACCAGTGGGTCCCGCGGGCCCAGTTGACCATGTTGATTGGTCAACGTGCTGACTGGGCAGCATTGTGCCACTGACAGGCGGTCCCCACTCGTTAATTAACTATTTTTATAAATAAAAATTAATCTAATAGCTAATTAGTCACTGACAGTGGGGCCCCACCCTCTAATTAATCTCTATTTAGTTAATTTTAACCACTAATTAGTCCTGTGCCACTGACATGTGGGTCCCAGCCGTCAGGTTTAACCTGGACCGGCTGGGTTGACTGCTGACGTCATGCTGACTCACTGCTGACGCAATAAAGTTTTTTCTATTATTTTCGAATTTAAAATAATTCCAGGAATTTCAGAAAATGGTTTAAAACTTTGAAAAATCATAGAAATTAAACCGTAGCTCGGATGAAAAAGTTTTCTACATGAAAGTTGATCAGAAAAACAAGACGAATCCGAATATGCCCTCTATGTAGCTGTGACATGCCCACAACATTACAAACATGGAACCTTCCCCTCCGGTTCATCTGTCCGACAGATGCCTATAGCTGGGAAAATATTCCCAGATATTTTCCCGCTCCGTCTGCAACGTGTAGTGCTGCATTAGGTCACCCCTAGCACATCATATTGCCATGCCATGCATTTGTGTTGCATTTGTTTGCTTTGTATTTATTGTTTCTTCCCCCTCTTCTCTCCGATAGACCCCATGACCGACGCTGCCCCTGAGGACTGCTACATCCCCGACGACCCCTCTTTCACCGCAGAGCTTCCAGGCAAGCAAACCCCCTTGATCATTCCTATATCACCTATTCCTTCTTCCCCGTGCTTGCATTAGAATTTGCTACTGTATTTGTTAGCTCCTATTCTGATGCATAGCCTAATTTTGTAACTTGTTGTTGATACCTTACCTGCTATCCTATATGCTTAGTATAGGTTGGTTAGTGATCCATTAGTGACCCCTCACCCTTGTCCTTCTTGCCCCGCTTTGTTACCGGTGCCCCGATCAATGTGATCGATGTGCAGAGCCCGACACATCACCGCACACCCCTTTAGTTGTACGACTCTGCAGAGCTACCATCGAGTGTCGAGGGTGATACCTCTTACCTCACTCCTGATGTTGCCTCTATAGTATAACTAGTCGGTTGTGGGTTAACGGGGGTGATTCCTCTTTCACCACCTCCGATGATGCCTCTGTCGTACAGCTCCTCAAGTGTGAACCCATCGAGGGTGATTCCTCCGAGTTCACCTTGACGGATACATCGAGTAGGAATCCAACGAGGGTGATTCCTCGGATTCCTTCTTGATGTTATGGACACACGGATACCTTGAATTTTATCTCAGTTCCTGATTAAAGTCGGGTTGGCCCCGAGGGGTACCCGCGAGAAATGTGAAGTCGGGTTGATCATGAGGGTACCCGCGAGATAATTACGAGGCGCGGCCGGGCAGGCAGATTGCCTCGGTAGAGGGAGGAGCGGAATTGGGCCTGGCCCTTGCCGCAAGTCCTCGAGACGGGGCGACGGGACCACAGATCGTGGAGCACTGATCGTCACCGCGAGCTCCCAACACACTAATGGGTTAGGATATGTGATCTGAGTAGGCCTCTGGCCTTTTCGCACTAACCACCACGCGGGAATAGTATGGGCACTCCGCGTCGTATGTATCAGCCGAAGTTCTTCAGACGTCAGCAGTTGAGCGGCATGCGCCCGGGTGGACCGCGAAAGCCTGCGTGTGTATACAGGGGCTAGGTCTGGTCCCGACCGTCCTCGCAACGCGCAGGAGTGCAAAGGGCGATGGGCCCAAGACCCCTGAGCGCTTAGGGTGTAGACCGGCGTGCTAGCCTCTCTGTTGAACCTAGGTAGGGCTACGGCGTGTCGATCAGCCGAGGCCGGGCATGGACCGAGTAAGTGTGTCTGGCCAGAGTTAATCGAGCGTGTTGGGTAAGGGTGCACCCCTGCAGGGAAGTATATCTATTCGAATAGCCGTGTCCACGGTAACGGACGCTCAGAGAGTATCCCGATCTTCTACAACTAGAACTGGATACTTGTGGAACTTAATTAAATATGTTAGCTCCGGGATTGCTTCCTCGTAGGGAGTCGAGGGAGGATCTCTGGGCATTGCTATAGTATAATTATTACTTTATAATATGCTAATCTGCACTCTTCTAATGCCGGAAGACGCTGAAGATGCTAGTCTTCGATAGGCTAGGCTTTCCCCTCTATCCTGGCATTTCTGCAGTCTAGTCCACAGATACAGCCCCTTCAATTGATACCGATGCATAAGTAGAATAGTTCTGATGTAAGTCTTGTGAGTACTCACGGTTTCTTTGCTACCTCTTTTTCCCCATACCCGATTGCGGCGAGCAGATGACGGAGCCCCGGAGCCAGTTGCCCCCGCTGACGACTACTACTACCACGGTGGAGCCTACTACTACGTGGAGACCGACGACCAGGAGTAGATAGGAGGCTCCCAGGCAGGAGGCCTGCGCCTTTTCGATCTAGTGTCGTTGTTTTGCTTAGCCTTCTTAAGGCAGACTTGTTTAACCAATATGTCTGTACTCAGATGCTAATGCTTCCGCTGATGCTTGTATGACTCGAGCTTATGTATTCGAGCCCTCGAGGCCCCTGGCTTGTAATATAAAGCTTGTATTATTTTATTTTTGTGTCTAGAGTTGTGTTGTGATATCTTCCCGTGAGTCCCTGGGCTTGATCGTGCAGATTTGCGTATATGATTAGTGCACGATTGAGTCGGGGGCGTCACAAATCGGTCTGTTTGTGGCCCGTTAACCCATTGGGCCGATTTCGTCCCATCCTGTAATCCGGCCCGTTAATGACCCGTTATGCCTGTCGATAGAATTAAGCCTGCGCTGTCTTCCGACCTGTTAACGGCCCATTATGGTCTGGGCCAATAAACGGATGGTTACGATTTTGACCCATTTACGGACCATATTGCGGTCCGGTTTTGGCCCATGAACAGTACGGCGTATGGATCCTACGGCCCGTAGGAAGACCATGGATCATACAGCCCATAGGAGGCCCATGGATCCTACGGCCCGTAGGATGACCCTAGATCCTACGACCCGTAGGAGGCCCATGGTTACCACGGCTCGTATGTGGCCCATGGTAATTGCGGCCACTAGCAAACAGAGGAAAAAATTGCAGAGATTACAAGCAAACAAATAAACAAAACTATAAGGAAATAAATAAGCAAGGAATTAATGCTAGGCTATTATGGCGATTACACACATTACATCCACTGGGCATCAAAGTTCACCACCAGTGCAAATATAGGGAGCAACAAAGCAGCATATTACATACACTGGGCGTCTAAATTGGCCACGAGTGCAAATAAACGCGGCAGCAAAACAAGTCCAGAACTAAAACAACTTCAGAAGAGCTCAAGAAACGTTATCCTGAGTATCCACCATGCTGGCAATAAGATTAGCAAGCTTATTAGCTTTCTCTTGTTTGACGCTAAAATCCTCCAACGCTTGATGTTGCACCAGAAAGTATGCATCTGAGATCTCCAGGGACTTCCTCAGAACTTCGGCTTCTTGTCACGGCACAACTGATCGATGTCTTTCAGCTTGTAGTTGAGACTCAAGAAGCTGAACTGATTCAGACAGCGAGTTCGAAGAGCTAGTGCCAGCGGTAGTGGCCAGTAACTCGAACACTACATCAAGACAGTTTGGGTTGTCTCACTGTCTTCAAGATAGTTTTCCTTACCTGTTTTATCAGCCTTGTTGGAGACCAACAAGGTTATCCCACTATCTTGAACCTTATATGCATTACTTTCTTTACCATTGCTTAATGGGGTACTCCTCTCCAATATTCTGTTAGCATTCTAAAAGAAGAACCAAGCAGACACATAACAGGTTTAGCATGTAGTATATGAAACTCATTTTGACGAACCAGTTCAGTACTAAGGTGGACATGATTAAACTAACATGTCTTCTATTGCAGAATAGTACTCCCTCCTTCTCATTATATAAGAAGTTTTAGCTTTTTGCATGGAAATTAATGCATGGTGTACATCATTGGTGCCACGCAATCATACGAGGCGATGTAAGCTCAACCATATCTGCTAACAGCCATAGTGTACTGTTAATTGCTAGCTACAGCAACAAATTCATTACCATAAAGAGAATGCTGGAGTGCTACAGCTAACACGACTTGTATTTTGGAATTTTCTACAAAAGCTTACACAACTAATATATTGGGAAGGAGGGAGTACATAATAAAAGCATGAAACAAACATATATCTATGTGTTATGGTCACTGCATTGTCTTGCCAAATCAAAATAGATACACAGTTCAAATCATATCAGTTCAAGACAAAGCAGCATTGACAGAATATAAGTGTGGGAAACTACACAGCACCACAAGATTTCAGATGGGTACCACGGGTATACATGTACAACTAACAACACTATTGGCTCTGTTTTGATGCTAGTAATGTGCATGATATGAGAAGACAATTGTCTACACAATTGAAATTGAAATCAACATAGAGCAATTTAGAAGAGCAAACCAGTTAAATAAACATGTTTAAACATACCTGTTGTGCCATTGGAGTTTCGATCGGATCCTTCAATTTAAAAATTAGTTGGTTACAGTGATACAAGAGCAAAGCAGTATGCACCATAGCTATGGAATCTTACCTAAGAACAGTTGTTCTTCAGGTTTAAGCACTTGTTCTACAAGAACAGAGTACAGTAAGACGCAGGCATATAGTACTTCAAAATGAAATATGATCTCATAGACCCTACCAGATTCTTGGGTCTGGACCAGTACAGAACAAGGCATTCCCAGTCATCGTCCCGTAAATCTGTCTCCGAAGAAAGTAAGGGAATTTGATGAGTTTCCTTGCCAATGAGGTACATTTTCTTCAGGTAATTCCGATACTGCCGCAAAGCATTCTTGAAGATACCACAACTATTAGCACAAGTTACCTCATCCTGAGTTTCCAAATCGGTCATTCTCTATAGAGAAAAATGGGAACATTTGCTGTGTTATAACCAGCAGGGAGGTAGAAAGTATGGGACAAAGCAAGGTAATTGCCATGAATAACATTACTTACACATAACTCCATGAGGAACACCTGCAACTAGCTTTTTCATTCATCTTCAGTATAATATTTCCATGATGGGAAGATACGCACATAGGATTTAACAACATCAAATGCGATAGACGCTAAGCTACGGATGACTGGTTGTGCTTTGTCCACAGGAATAGGTGTACTAACTGGTGGAGTTGGGGTTTGCCGTGGTAGTCCTGGCGCTTTGGGCACTGGAGCATCCTTACTAACTGCTCTTGTTTGGGAGCTTTGTGGAGGAGATGGTGCTGTGTCAACTGGAACTGGGTTACTATCTGGTGGGGTTGGGGTTAGATTGATTGAAGCTGGTTCTCTGTCCATCGGTGTAGGGGTACAATCTGCGAGAGTCTGGGTTATGTGTGGTAGGGTTGGTTCTTGTGCAAGTACAACCGGGGTGCTATCTCCATCGACAGGTAGCACCGTTTTATTTGAAGAACGTGTTTTTACTCCGCTAGATACTGACATCACCCCCTCCAATTCAAATGGCTGATAAACAAGAAAAGTAGTTGAATGTACAGACCTTGTATGATAGACAGATGCAATAGATGGTGAGGAAAAAAGAGGGCATGAAATAGTTCACAAGTATGTTGTTTAACTAAACAGGATAGCATGACATAATTTCACATATATGATGTCTATCTAAACAGGATAGCATGACATAATTCACAGATATGATGACTAACTAAACAGGATGGCATGAAATAGTTATATGATGTCTTTAGTAAATAGGTCCGCATGACATAATTCACATAAATGTTATCTAAGTAAACAGGATGGCATGATATAATTCACATATATAATTTATATACTAAGCAAATGGCATTCACATATATGATGTCTAAACTAAACAGATGGTGTTGAATATTGTGTATATGATGTCTAAACTATGCAGTGCAAGACACCATATGCATGATACGAGCAGTATAACCCTGCCAAGTTAGAGCATACACCTCGGTGGGGGAATAGGACTGGTTATCTGTCTCTAAATCCTCCTCTGAGGAGCTATCTGGACCTAGCAAGAGATATGGTTCGACAGGTAGCACTGTCTTCTCTGAAGACCTTGTTTTCACTCCAGATTTTTCCATCACCCACTCAAATGGCTGATTCACGGGAAGAGTAGTTGAATGTACAAACATTGTCGACAAATGGAAATGTATAGAAAAAAGGAATGGCAAGATATAATTCAAATATATGATGCCTGGCTAAACATGATGGCATTGCATATGTCACATATATTTATGGCTGGCTAAAAAAGATGGCATTGCATAATTCACACATATGATATAGAAACTAAACAGGTGGCATTATGGAACATTTCTAAACTAAGCAGATGACATATATGATGTTGAAAGTAAGCAATGCAAGGCGCCATATGCTTGATATGACCAACATCATCATGTCAAGTTAGAGTAAACACCTTGGGGGGTAAATAGGAGCGGTCAGCTCCCTCTTAATCCACCTCTGAACAGCTATCTTCCTCCGGATTGCAATCTGGTGGAGGGGAAGGGGGTTTGCCATTGTATCCAGCATGGAGCGATGTCTGCATGACATTGTATTGCTGCGCAAGACTCTTCTCTTTTTCTCTATGTTAACACACGAACACGTCACCGTGTACCCTCGACGCCGGGGGTGATGCACCGCAGCTCACGTCGAAGGAGGACCGTCCGGCAGCGCGATACGCAAGACAGCCGGCGGACGCTTTTGCAGACCCGAAACCCCGCACGCCCGGGAGGGACCCCGTCAGGGAGTGCGGCAGCTATGGGATGCCCTAGGTCGATTCGCTCGCCCCTAGAGCCTCGAGATTCGCAGCTCTCAAACACGAAGAACAGCGAAGAACGAGAAAGATAAACGATGGAAAGATAAAACGTAGATGAAAAAGTAGTATAATGATTGTTCGACTGTGTGTTGTTCAATCGGCCGTCACACCCTACATATATAAGAGGCGGCTGGACTTCCCGTACAAGCAAAGGATTCATCTAGGCTTTCCTTATAAGAAAATTACATCAATTCACGTCCTAGAGTCCTAGTTCTGGTCCCGCTCGGATTCAACCCGAATCTGGTCCAATCTTCTGTCTTGCTCCTTGCGTGGGCCGTGGAATCTGCACACGACCTCTGATGGAGATGGTCCAAACACGAATTTTGTGCGCTTCGACGAGGCCAATAATCCGTATGTTGATCACTTTTCCAAATAAGGCCATCTTGAATACTCCACGGGGTCATCTTTAATTTCGAGTCGGACTTGGTTATGTAGCTGACTGGACCGTCCGACTCCTGTAGCGTCTTTCCAGGTCGTATACTATGTCGGATGATGATGACTCCAAAAGCAAAGTTGACCGTTTCGACGTTACGAACAACTTTCATGTTGAACACTTTTTCATCTGAGGCCATCTAGATAAGTATTTGAGCCCATCCTCAGCATCTCGTCGGACAGTTTTTACTGTTCACGAGGCAAGCTTTTCCGCGGCAAGGTTACTGTTCAGGCGGCAAGGGTACTGTTCACCCCCGACAAGATTACTGTTCACGCGCGGTAAGCTTTCCCCGGCAAGGTTACTGTTAACGCGCGGCAAACTTCCCCCGGCAAGGTTACTGTTCACGCGGCAAGGGTACTGTTCACCCGGCAAGATTACTGTTCACGCGCGGCAAGCTTCCCCCGGCAATGTTACTGTTCACGCGCGGCAAGCTTTCCCCGGCAAGGCACTGTTCACCAGGCAAGATTACTGTTCACGCGCGGCAAGCTTTCCCCGGCAATGTTACTGTTCACGCGCGGTAAGCTTTCCCCGGCAAGGTTACTGTTCACCCGGCAAAGGTTACTGTTCACGCGGCAAGCTTTCTGGCTGCACCTTGCGAGCCCTTTTTGAGGCAGTAAATGACCTTGGATGAAAATGTGCCCAAAAGCAAAGTTGACCGTTTCGACGTTACGAACAACTTTCATGTTGAACGTTTTTCGATTCGAGGTCATCTTGAATGGCTAATTGCTCACGCATTGCATCAGACACTCGCCAAGACGTGTCTGGTCTCCCGCGTCTTATTTCGCCTCTTGACATGGCTGCATTCAGATAGCTCTAACTTTTGCATACGAACTCGGATTGAGACGATTTTTATATGAAAATCGACCGATTCGACGAGACGAAGACAATTCATGTAGAAAGTTTTCTCATATGAGATCATCTTGAGGGCGTAATCAGCCGAATAGTATTCTGGATACAAAATCCCAGTACTTCGAACACAATTTCGGCTTTCGAGATGAGATCGGATGGCAATGGCCCAAACTTCAAAGTTTCTCCTTGCCGGGCCGTCTCCTTGCCGGATCACCTCCTCGCCGGGCCGTCTCCTTGCTGGATCGCCTCCTTGCCGGGCCGTCTCCTGCCTCTGTTTGGGTCTTCGGCAAGCACTCAAAACCGGCAAGCTTTTCGCTTGAGTCCACCTTTACTGCATTTTGCATCGTGCCAAAATCAGGTGTCAACACATGCCCCCCTGTTTTTCGGCAAAACTTGTGTGCCGAAAAATAATTTGCATTAGGCTTGTTCTAAGGACGATGTCAACACTCCATCGGCCATTAATATGTGCTTAGGGCGATAATTATATATCGGCCATTGCCTATTTAGGCTTCTTGCCACACACTTGGGTGGTACTTCTTCAAATATCTGCCATTGAGAGCTCGAGGTAGCAATGTTCCTTGCATGGATTCCACCAAATATGAATTTCCGGGAACTATTCTTGCAATCTTGAAAGGACCTTCCCAGCTTGGAGACCACTTCCCGAATTTTCTGTCCTTTGAACCAATCGGTAGAATCACCTTCCACACAAGATCACCAATCTGAAAATTCTTCAACTTCACCTTCTTATTGTAAGCTCTTGCTACCCTCAACTTGTCCCTTTCTATGGCTTTTAATGCAGTCAAACGTTTATCGGCAACCTCATCAACGTTGTCCATCATCAAGTTATAAAAGTCCACTGCCGATAAATCACTTTGTTTGGCTATTCTCAAAGCATTCAAATTCACCTCTACCGGTAAAACGGCTTCTTGACCGTATACGAGCTCATATGGAGTTACCTTCGTCGCACCATGCCTTGAGATTCTATGCGCCCACAAAGCCTCGGACAATAATTCATGCCACCTTCTTGGATTATCTTCAATCTTCTTCTTGATGAGCTTGATCAAAATTTTGTTGCTAGACTCAGCTTGTCCATTGGCTTGAGCATAATACGGGGAGGAATTGAGCAACTTTATCTTATATGATTCGGCAAATTCTCCAACTTGATGAGACATGAAAGATGAACCTTGATCCGTAGTTAATGTTTGCGGAATACCGAATCTATGAATAATGTGCTCACTTATGAATTGAATTACCTCCGTATGCATCATATTCTTGAGAGGTACTGCTTCAGACCATTTGGTGAAATAATCGGTTGCCACCAACACGAACCGATGCCCCTTCGAGGAAGATGGATGAATTTGCCCAATGAAATCTAAACCCCATCCTCTAAAAGGCCACGGCTTGATAATAGGATGTAACATAGCAGCAGGAGCTAATTGAATATCACCAAATTTTTGACAAGCTTCACACCCTTTATAATATCTGAAGCAATCATTGATCATATTCGGCCAATAAAATCCAGCACGTCGTAATAACCACTTCATCTTAGGAGCCGACTGATGAGTACCACAAATGCCTTCATGTACCTCTCCCATAGCAATTCTTGCTTGATCCTCGTCCAAACACTTCAAAAGAACATCTTCAACCGTTTGGCGATAAAGACCACCGTCTCTTATTGTATATTTGAAAGCCATGCGCCGAACAGCCCTGTCCATCCTTTCACTCGGATTGTACAAGTAATCAATAATGGGCTTTCTCCAATCATGATTTTCACCTGTACTAGATTTATTGTTAGTGACCGAATCAGTGGGCTCTGGTTCGGCCTCCCCTATATTAGCAAGACAAGACATCGGCTCTTGAGAGATATGAAACATGCCATGATTGACATGATAGCCAGATGCTTGCTGTGCTAACTCATTTGCTCTCCAATTATCATGTCTAGATATATGAGCAATGCCAAAATGATCCAAAGTAGAAATTATATCCAGACATTTATCAAGATAAACATTAAGTGATTCGTCTAAACATTGAAAAACTTTGGATACTTGTTGCACTACTAATAACGAATCACCAAAAGCCTCAATATGTGTAGCACCTATGGCCAGCAACATCTCTAAACCGAATAACAATGCTTCATATTCGGCTTGATTATTTGTGCAAAAATATTCTAAGCGGCATGAGGCTTCAAAAACAGCACCATAAGGAGATATATAAGCAATACCAACACCTTGGCCGTTGCTACAAACTGAACCGTCAAAATATAATCTCCATGGTACTAACGAGACAAGGTTTATATCAATATCTTGCTCGTCATTAATCCGATGCTCAACGATAAAATCAGCAACAATTTGGCCTTTCATGGATTTTAGAGATTCATAAGCCAAATCATACTCAATTAAAGCATAAGCCCATTTACCAATTCTACCACTAAGAATTGGTCTATGCAACATATATTTAATGACATCGGTTTGACAAGCTACTATGCAAGAACTTGGCACTAGATAATGTCTCAATTTTGTGCAAGCATAGTATAAGCATATGCATAATTTTTCAATATACGTATACCTTGTCTCAGCATCCAATAGACGTCGGCTCAAATAAGTGATAGCATGCTCTTTTCCTTCGGTTTCTTGAGTCAAAACAGCACCAATAACACCTTCCTCGGCTGCAATGTAAAGTCTAAAGGGCTCTCTATGCTTGGGCGCCTTCATCACCGGAGGAGTGCACAAATAATTTTTAATCATATCAAATGCTTCTTGCTGTTTTGCCCCCCAAGTAAAATCAACATCATTCTTCAACCGAAGGATATGAGTAAATGCATCAACCTTCCCTGACAAATTAGCTATGAACCTCCTCAAATAATTGACCTTGCCAAGGAATTTTTGCATATCTCTCTTGCATATTGGAGCCTCCACTTTTTGTATAGCTTCTATCTTTTTGGGATCAATCTCTATGCCATCTTCATGAATAATGAAACCCAAAAACTTACCAGCCGACACGCCAAACGCACACTTCAAAGGATTCATCTTCAGCCCATATTTCTTCATCCTCTCAAAAGTTAAACGCAAATCGGCTAAGTGAGATTTAAAAGCATCCGATTTGACAACAATATCATCAATATAGACTTCAAGTATAACCCCGAGTAAATCATGAAAAATCAAATTCATAGCCCTTTGATATGTGGCGCCGGCATTCTTCAATCCAAAGGTCATTACTGTCCACTCAAATAATCCAAGGAAACCGGGGCACCGAAAAGCCGTTTTGGACATGTCCTCTTCGGCCATGAAAATTTGGTTGTACCCCGCATTGCCATCAAGAAAGCTAATAACCTTATGTCCAGAAGCATCATTAATAAGCATGTCGGCTATAGGCATAGGATACTCATCTTTGGGCGTAGCTCTATTCAAATCTCTGAAATCAATGCACACCCTCAACTTGCCGGAGCCTTTCTTTTCCACTGGCACAATATTAGAAATCCACTCGGCATACCTGCAAGGTCTAATAAAATTAGCTTTAAGCAAACGACCGATCTCTTCCTTGATCCGGTCATATATTTTTGGATTGAACTTCCTAGCCGATTGTTTATACGGTCTAAAACCGGCTTTTATAGGTAACCGATGCTCCACTAGCTCTCGGCTTAAACCTGGCATCTCATGATATTCCCATGCAAAGCAACAAATATATTCTTTCAATAGCTCGATTAACTTGACTTTACAATCGGCTTTCAAATTTTTGTTTACATATGTCGGCCTAGGAATTGAGCCATCTCCAATATCTACTTCTTCTAATGGATCGGCCGATGTAAAACCTTGTCCCAGTTTATCCATATCACCTAACTCCTCTATAGACTCATACATATCGTTCCCATTGGACCGATATTCTGCAAGCCGCTTTTGTAACCACTCAGAGTTAGGATCCATTTAAATACGTCATACCTTGGAGCCGATTTCCACCAACCAGCTTTAAAGAAACGGGTACAAAACCACTCTTGGTGGCGCTGTGAAAGTCAAACTCTGATAAGTCCCGTCCCGTCAAGCAAGCAGCATTGGGGTGTTGCCAATCCACCGGTGTATCGGCTAAAGCAACGCAAGCCAAATTATCCGCATGAACGATCTCCACTTCATCATCAACCCATTGAATTAAAAACTGGTGCATAGTGGATGGCACACATTGGTTTGCATGAACCCAATCACGACCTAGAATGACGTTGTAGTTACCTTGCACCTTGGCGACAAAGAATGCAGTAGCCAAAGTTTTGCTCCCAACCGTAAGCTCCACGTACATCACCCCTTTGGCTTCGGTTTTCTCTTTGCCTTCAAATCCATTGAGTACCATATTGGTCTTTATCAATCCTTCGTCGGGCAAACCCAATTTCTTGAAGATTGAATAAGGCATGAGATTCACTACAGCACCACCATCGACAAGCATTCGAGTAATCGGTGACCCGTTGATATGGCCTCTGAGGTACAACAGTTTCAAGTGCGTCACTGGTTCTTTTGGCTTCTCAAATATTGCATTCTTAGGACCAAAATCCAGCTGAGCCACCTCCCCTTCTTCATCTATAGCACGAAACTCAGCGGGTAAATAAAACACCATGTTGATATCCATTCCTTCATGTACTGGTGTATGCTCACAATCTACCACGTCGCCCTCCTCCTCGGGTGTGTTCAGTGCTGGGCTTGCCGGTGTTGGGCTTGCCGGGCCTGCCGAGCTTGCCGGATCTGCCGAGCTTGCCGGGTCTGCCGAGCTTGCCGGGTCTTCCGAGCTTGCCGGGTCTGGGTTTGCCCTCTTCATTGATTTTGAAATCTGTTCGGGCGAAACGGAATCAATAGGCGCTGTAGACGATGTAACAGCAGTAGCATCGTCCTTCCTTGGTGGTACAGGTGCTGATGTGACAGATGTAGAAACCACCGCACTTTGTATTCGCTTAGGCACCCATACTTGTTCTGTAGGTACCATGGGCCGAACGTCATTGAACCACTCATCTCTTTGCTTCTCGGCCTCCTGTTCTGCCATCTCATGACTCCTTAACCTCTGTAGTTTCCTCTTTTGCGTTTTTGTTAGCCCTGGAGGACACCACTTAGGCTGCATGTACTTTGGATCTTTGAACTTGGCTTTGCTCGTGCTAGCTTGATGATTTCTAGCCGAGTGTTTTGGCGCGATAGCAAGTATCGGCTCAGCAGGGTTGCTACGCACAGTCGGCTGTTGTATGGTGAATGTTTCAGTACCCAAGATGAGTGAGTCAGCATCAACTTTTTCTTTGCCCTTTCCAGACCCAACTGCTGCACTTGGTGATTTGGCACGCTACACCTGCTTGTTGATCCCTTCTTGATTATTCTGCATTGGCCGATTGACTCCTTTGTTCAAACGGCCTCGAGTGGGATAAGAAAACTTCTCACGTATAGGCCTCCTTGGTTCTGCCCATCCTGGATGAAAAGCATAAGGGGCCATTGGGGGCTGCCCCCATCCTCCATTGAAGCCTCCCATGTAATGTGGCGCATAAGGTGGTGGCGCCATCCACGGTCTTGGTGCCCACGGCCCATATGTCCTTGCATGATGCTGAAATTCTTGCCTTGGAGGTGATCTTGAACGCTTCAAATTAGCTGACCGATTAGAGCTAGAACCGGCCGCTTGATTGGCGTATTTGGACAGCAACATATCAAAAGTTGGCTTGATTTTCTTGCGCTGCACTTTAGCTTCATTCGTCTTCCATTTGCCAATTTCTGGACTCTTGGGCTTAATAAATTTAACACGAGCGTCTTGCTGCACCTGTGGTTGCCCCCCGAGTGTAGGATTCTTGATGGTGATCCTGATCACTTCCTTGCCATCAGGTTGCTTGTCAAGCACAACCTGCCTCCCTAAGACCTTGCTGTCCTCCTTGCCTTTCCTGGGCTCGCCAACAATGACATTAGTTTTATTAGCAGATTCGGCCACTTCCGGCCGAATGAGTAACTTTTTCCCTCAAAATCCAGAGTGTTCATTGGGAAAGGCTGCTTATCAATTTGCATCTCAGAAAAGTTCAATCGTCCGTCATTGATGGCCGATTGTATCTGTCGTCGAAAAACATTGCAATCATTAGTAGCATGAGAAAAAGAATTATGATACTTGCAATAAGCACGCCGTTTCAGCTCCTCAAACGGCGGTAAAGTATGAGATATTCTAATAATCTTAGCTTGTAGCAAAGCATCAAATATTCTATCACATTTAGCAATATTAAAAGTAAACTTCATCTCATCATCACGATTCTTATGAATCGGCTTTAAATCATTGCAAGTAAATGGTTTGGCCTTCGAGGGCCAAACAAATTCAGCAGCATAAATATCACCCTCATCGTCCGAACGATCACTATCATATTCAACCATATTCATCTTTGGACGATCAGTTTTATATCTATGCACTTCTTTAAGCTCCTTGCTTCGGCTTTCATGAGCCAAAGCCCTCTGTAAGACTTGGTTGATACTTATAAATTCATAGCCTTCTAGTTTCTCTCTAATATGAGCTCTCAAACCATTAAGCACAAGATCAGCCAAGTCTCTCTCAGTTATCACTAAACTATAGCACCGGTTTTTTGTTTCCCTAAATCTCTTGACGTAATCAGAGACCGATTCGTCATGCTTCTGCTTAACCGATGTAAGATGTGACAACTTAAGTTCATTATCGTCGCTATAAAAATGATCATGAAATTTTTTCTCTAGCTGCAACCATGCACGAATAGAGCCATGCGGCAAAGAAGAAAACCATGAAAATGCGGTACCAGTTAATGACAAAGGAAATAAACGCACTTTCAATTCATTTATCGAACCTGCTTCACCCAATTGTGCTAGGTATTGGCTAACATGCTCCCATGTGGTTTTTGTGCCCTCTCCATTAAACTTAACAAAATCTGGAATTTTATACCCTTGAGGGCACGGAATTGCATCAAAGTACTCAGGATACGGCTTTTGATAAATCCGATTCCTAGGTAGTTCAACACCAAAATTCTCTCGAAGTGTTTTAGCCATCTCCTCTCTAAACCTAGCTAGAGCATCGTCCGTAGTAGACGATGAAGCTTGTGGCACTGGCATAGGAGGATTGGGGTTAGCAATCATGGGTGTAAATTGTGACATGTTTGCCGAACCATAGTTCGGCAATGATCTAGCAGTGTTTCCACCTATTTGGTTCGGCGTTGCCACCGAACTCTGCATAAAAGGATTAAGTGGTGCAGCCACAATTTGATTGGTATGGGTAGGAAAATAATTCATCGGCATGGGAGGCGCCGATGAAATAGGCAAAGCTGAATCAGGGTTTCCCATACTAGCAGGCATGTTAGGCATATTCTTCTGAGCATTAGTATTGTCTAAGAAAGCTTGATAGATCAGATTATTGCTATCAGTAATACGACTCTCAATTTCAGCCCATTGCTCAGGAGAAAAGGTAGTACTTACAGAAGGTTTAACCTGCTCAGTTTGAAGGGGAGGAAACTTGATTTCTCCAACCGGAGTGATATTGCCTTGGCGATCCTTCTTGAAGTTTCCAAGGAACTCCTGCAACTCCTTCTCTTCACGCGCCTTCTTGTACTCTTGATAAGCTTGGCGATGCTCGGCCGATAACTCCTCCAGATTGGGCTTGATGATGTTATCGGCATCAACTTTCGAGGGCTTGGGAAGATTGGACATGATGGATGATGATGATGGATCAAAGTTCCCCAGCGGAGTCGCCAAAAAGTGTGTTGACACACGAACACGTCACCGTGTACCCTCGACGCCGGGGGTGATGCACCGCAGCTCACGTCGAAGGAGGACCGTCCGGCAGCGCGATATGCAAGACAGCCGGCGGACGCTTTTGCAGACCCGAAACCCCGCATGCCCGGGAGGGACCCCGTCAGGGAGTGCGGCAGCTATGGGCTGCCCTAGGTCGATTCGCTCGCCCCTAGAGCCTCGAGATTCACAGCTCTCAAACACGAAGAACAGCGAAGAACGAGAAAGATAAACGATGGAAAGATAAAATGTAGATGAAAAAGTAGTATAATGATTGTTCGATTGTGTGTTGTTCAATCGGCCGTCACCCCCAACATATATAAGAGGCGGCTGGACTTCCCGTACAAGAAAAGGATTCATCTAGGCTTTCCTTACAAGAAAATTACATCAATTCACGTCCTAGAGTCCTAGTTCTGGTCCCGCTCGGATTCAGCCCGAATCTGGTCCAATCTTCTATCTTGCTCCTTGTGTGGGCCGTGGAATCTGCACACGACCTCCGATGGAGATGGTCCAAACACAAATTTTGTGCGCTTCGACGAGGCCAATAATCCGTATGTTTATCACTTTTCCAAATAAGGCCATCTTGAATACTCCACGGGGTCATCTTTAATTTCGAGTCGGACTTGGTTATGTAGCTGACTGGACCGTCTGACTCCTGTAGCGTCTTTCCAGGTCGTATACTATGTCGGATGATGATGACTCCAAAAGCAAAGTTGACCGTTTCGACGTTACGAACAACTTTCATGTTGAACACTTTTTCATCTAAGGCCATCTAGATAAGTATTTGAGCCCATCTTCAGCATCTCGTCGGACAGTTTTTACTGTTCACGCGGCAAGCTTTCCGCGGCAAGGTTACTGTTCAGGCGGCAAGGGTACTGTTCACCCGGCAAGATTACTGTTCACGTGCGGCAAGCTTTCCCCGGCAAGGTACTGTTCACCCGGCAAGGTTATTGTTAACGCGCGGCAAACTTTCCCCGGCAAGGTTACTGTTCACGCGGCAAGGGTACTGTTCACGCGCGGCAAGCTTCCCCCGGCAATGTTACTGTTCACGCACGGCAAGCTTTTCCCCGGCAAGGCACTGTTCACCCGGCAAGATTACTGTTCGCGCGCGGCAAGCTTTCCCCGGCAATGTTACTGTTCACGCGCGGCAAGCTTCCCCGCCAAGGTTACTGTTCACCCGGCAAAGGTTACTGTTCACGCGGCAAGCTTTCTGGCTGCACCTTGCGGGCCCTTTTTGAGGCAGTAAATGACCTCGGATGAAAATGTTCCCAAAAGCAAAGTTGACCGTTTCGACGTTACGAACAACTTTCATGTTGAACGTTTTTCGATTCGAGGTCATCTTGAATGGCTAATTGCTCACGCATTGCATCAGACACTCGCCAAGACGTGTCTGGTCTCCCGCGTCTTATTTCGCCTCTTGACATGGCTGCATTCAGATAGCTCTAACTTTTGCATACGAACTCGGATTGAGACGATTTTTATATGAAAATCGACCGATTCGACGAGACGAAGACAATTCATGTAGAAAGTTTTCTCATATGAGATCATCTTGATGGCGTAATCAGCCTAATAGTATTCTGGATACAAAATCCCAGTACTTCGAACACAATTTCGGCTTTCGAGATGAGATCGGATGGCAATGGCCCAAACTTCAAAGTTTCTCCTTGCCGGGCCGTCTCCTTGCCGGATCACCTCCTCGCCGGGCCGTCTCCTTGCCGGATCGCCTCCTTGCCGGGCCGTCTCCTGCCTCTGTTTGGGTCTTCGGCAAGCACTCAAAACCGGCAAGCTTTTCGCTTGAGTCCACCTTTACTGCATTTTGCATCGTGCCAAAATCAGGTGTCAACATTCTACATGTTCAGCATGACTGTGTACAATAACTGACATGCATACAGAAAAAATATAGTGAGATTATGTAAGGAGAGCATGCAGAAATCTAGACTGATGGTAACAACCAGTGGATAGATCCAAAAATAATGATAGCAGGTTGATGATATCTTTAATTTAATAAAAAGAAAGATGATGGCTGTACAAGCATTTTAAAACTCAAGTTTGAACATTAATTTGGACCTAACTCAATTTCCCACCCAAGATGAACCACATAGTACATACCCTAGATGAACCAGATAGTAGACAAAGATACTATTCATTCCTGCCTCGATATGTGCTCCACAAGCATTTTAAAACTCAAGTTTGAACATTAATTTGGACCTAACTTGGAGTCTAAGAGGTGAACAGGATGATAAAGTAGCAGGTAATATTAAGCAATGCATAACATAAGCAGAAACAAAAGAGTGCGACCTCTCTTGCGGACCCGTGTACTCCTCGGGTTCATCTGCTGAGTCGATGATGGTGATGCAGTTGCGGTGGCTGCCGGAGGCGGGGAAGGAGATCTGAGGCGGCGAAAGACGGTCAGGAGTCGTGATGTCTGGTATGGTGGACACTTCTATCGATGGAGCAGCTCAGGTGAGGTGGACGACGGTGCGGCAGGAGCAGGACAAACCACACAAAGTTTTCTTCGACACCTATCTGTAACTGAAGTAATTCTGTAAGGGCTCCTTTGGCTTGCAGGATTCTAAAAACGCAAGGATGGGAAAAACACCGGAATAGGATAGGAATGCACGTGGAAAATAGGGCATTTATAAACACAGGATTTCTGTCAACTTGGGTGTTTGGTTCACAGGAATTGGAAGAGCACAGGAATGCAAAGAAATGATGGCCAAATTAAAGTCAAACCACATGAAAATGTGGACAGTTAGAATGTTATTATGCCACTAATGCACTTAGTCTTGTTTTCATGCATAGGATTTTGAAAAGTAGGTCCAGGTGGATGTTAAAATTTCTATGTTTTTCCTTTGAAACAGACATGAAAGGAAAAAAATACTTCAAATTTGTTTTGCTCCATTCCTTTCAACCAAATGCATGAATAATTGAATAGTAGAGTACCATAGGAAAATTTCCTATTGCTATGTTTTTCCTTCACTTTTTCCTTTGAACCAAAATAGCTCTAAGGGATTGACATGAATGTAGAGTAAAAAGTGATGCGACAAGTGTACAACCTGTTTGACTTAGCCGTGTCGACCTCGGCATCATTGGGTTGGTCGCTGAAGATGTTGCGGCGGAGGTGGCCGTCAGAGGTGGGGAAGAAGATCTGAGGCATCTGTAGACGACGTCGAGGGTACTACTCTGTTGTGATGGATGGTTCCGTCGTTGGAGCAGCTCCAGCGAGCTGTACGACGTCGAGGCTGAAGCAGTACAAGACAGACATCGTTAATCTGAAGTGGGATTATAATAGCATCTCCAATAGATGATGTAAAATACATTACCAAAAAGTGCTAGAAGTAAAATTTACATCACCAAAAAACACCTAACTCCAACAGATGATGTAAAAACTGTTGACTCTGAACTTAACTGTCGAAACTGAATTTTACTATCGAAACTAAATTTTACTGTCAAAACTTAACGCACTAGTAGGTAGTTTAGGCCGGTCGAGCACTAGTAGCAGAGAAGTAGTGATCAAAATCAGCAACCGCTCGACAGGAAACGGACTAGCAGATAGCAGCCGGAGCAGCAGCGGGAATGAGAGCCAGAGCAGCAACTCGTGTAGCTGCAGCAGCCCGTGTACTAGCATCAGCAGTGCGAGCGAGAGCAAGAGCAGAGCAGCAGCACGAGCGAGAGGAAGAGCAGAGCAGCAGCGCGAGTGAGAGCCGAAGCAGCAGCAGCAGCTCCGGCTGGTATGGACGCCGCCGACGAGGGAGCTTCGCACTAGGGGAGACTCGCCGTGGAGGATGTCGGCGGCGGCGCCGGCGTCGAGGGAGCCACGCCATGGCGGAGCAGGATCGAGCACCGGTGGCGCCGTGAGGTCGAGTTAAGGACAAGATGCAATGATATGAGTGTACAACCTCTTTGGTGGTGCCGAGTAGGCCTTGGCTTCATCCAGGAGTCGGTGAGGATGTTGCAGTTCCGGTGGGGCAGGTTAAGGCGGCGTTGTGGGAATGGAGCAGCCGCGATAGACGAGGTGATCATCGGAGCAGCACCTTGGAGGTGGAGGACGGGGTGGCTGAATCGGCGGAACGACGAGATCGATGACGGATCCTCATCCGAGGCGGTGGATGAGGGACGTCGAGCTGTTGCGGTGGACGACGTTGTCGGGGAAGAGGCTCCGGCTGGGCAGCGGTGGGGTGGCAGACGGAGGAGGGTGGGGTTTCACGGCTCGTGGAGACAAGTTTTGGCGGCCTCACTTTTCGAATGCGGAAAAAGGAGGGGAGGGGAGAACCATGACTTAGAGTCGCGCTTGTCCAAAATGTAGGATAAGTTACAAAAGTACCCCCACCAATTGGAACTAGGCGGTTCTTTCGGTTCAGGGGTATAACAAGGATTTCGCGTGTCAGGATTTCACAGGAGGAGGGAGTTTTCGCGCGTGTTGTAATTTCGGGATAGCAAGGCACGGGTTGAGAAGGAGGGAGTTTTCGGAGCACAAATAGACAAAGAGATATCTTGAAATTTTGGGATAACAATGCGCGGGTTGAATTTTTGGGAGAACAAGCCTAAGGTGTACTGTACCAAATCAATTCGCACTCCCCTCAACGGAAAAAACCCCAAAACAATCAATTCGCACCACACAAGAGAGATTCTTGTCCCATTTTACTGTATGGATTACTACAAATGCCATTCAAAACTTTGAATCCATGTTATGCTCAATTAAAATATTTCGCTAGGTGTATAATGCATGTAACCTACTGAAATGAACATTTTAGTGCATTCCAAATGTATATACTACCGCTGCAATATGAACTAAATTTGAATTCATTTCTCTATTTGAATAAGAATCTACAATGATGATTGTTGTCAAGTTAAACCATCATCTGTATATTATCCTCACAACACACCACACGATTACTGTCAAGTTAGGTATGAACTATGTGTAGTATATGAACTTGAATTCAAATTTTGAACCCACTTTATGTTGATTTCAAATAATAGTACATTTCAAACTCTAGCTAGATCTTCATAATCTAAACCATGTTTCAAATGTATACTGTGTTTATCACACAGTGTATGCATGGTGCCCCCCGTGAACTACAAGTATTTAGATGTGAGTTGCAAAAGCAACAGATTACCACAAATTCAAAAAGTGGTGTGCATGGATGCAATGTGGTTAGACGATGCCTGTCATCGGTATCTCAAATTCAAATAAATGTGAGATTGTTCGATATATATATAGTATATGATGTTCAAAACCACACCACGCATATCACCATTATATTCATGCATGCATGGGTTTAAAACACCATGATCTCTTATTCAAATATCCGAATCCACTTTTATAATGAATTATGATCTCTGTTAGTCTTTTACACCCACACACTCCTCTTCTCTTCGTAGCTGGCACTAACTTTCTATCGTTCAAGCACACACCCTCCTCGCCCTCCCCCCTCCCTCGGCATTCTCTCCATCGCGCACATTCTTATTTTTCTTTAGGCCGTTCTCACACGGTCTCTATAGGTCTCCCCAACTCCTTCTTTCCGACACACATTGACCAATATACCTCTCTTGCGAGGTCTGCCTACCACATACACACACTTTCCCTCTTCTCCTCTCACTGTCCATGCCCCCTATCTCTCACACGCTCCCACACAAATGCACACTCTCGCCCATCTTTTCATCAATCTCGCACTCGCACACTCCTCCCCCTCTCTATCTAGTAGGCCTCTCGCACCACCTCCTAGCTGCATCCCTCTCTCTCTCTATCCGTCTCTTCGGGCCTTATTTGCCTCTAACACATGCATGTACACCGATCGATCTCCCTTTATACATATATCTAGGACGATTATCCCTCTTTTTCCCCATGCACCGATCCATCTACCTCAATAAATATGTCTCTCCCTTTCTCCGACACACAACGATTTATCTACCAGATAGTTAGGTCTGCCTACCACACACATATCGTCCCTCCCCCTCATCATCCATGCATGCCTCCCGCCCCGTCTCTCACCTGCACGCATTCGGACGCATGCACACACACGCGCACACACACACACACACACACACACACACACACACATCGCCCTCTCTTATTGATATTGCAGTCGTACCCTTCGTTTGTCTACTAGGCCTCTCCCACCATTTCCGAGAAGCAACTCCACCACCCTCCCCCTCTAGCACTCTAGCTCTGTCTCTCTCCGAACCTTATTCCTCGCATACACATGTATGGATGCCGATCGATCTCCCTCAATGCGTCTCTAGGTCTCTTCTTCTCCACACATATAGTAGTCTATCTACCTCTCTAGTTAGGTCTCTCCCTCTCCCCCCCCTACACAGACACCGATAGATTGAACGCTCTAGTTAGTTCTCCCTGCCACACACAAACCGCCCGTTTCCCCTCTCACGTTCCAGTAGGCCAGCCGCCCTATATCTATGACGTGTGCACACACAATTTTGCTGGCTCTCTTTATCGATCTCGCACCCACAGACTTCATCCCTCTCTTCGTTTCTATCGATACCTCACGTTGATGATCCCTGCCCTCTCTTCTCGTGGATCGCCCCCTCTATATTTGATATATCTAGCTAGGCCTCTGTTCCACACACATTGCATATGTTACATTTTTTTGAGATATCATCGACACATATTCCCTGTCTATCTCTCACGCACACAAATACACTCACGACATCACGCGCAAAAAACACTCATGAACGCACACACCACCTCTCTCTAGGTTTGTATCTCTCTCACAGACACCCACGTAGGTCGGGTACGTGCACGAAGAGAAGAGGTGCACGCACCGACGCACGTACTCCCATCTCTTTCCCGACCACACCCGCGCGGGTACACGGTGGAGCTCATTTCTGTACGAAAAGGCAGCCCACGTGATAATTTGACGCGTGTAGTGGTTGTCCACTTAATGGAGGGTCGTGTACCACCTATGAACGAAACAAAATGTGACTTGACGCGTCGGTGCATTATTTTTAAATAAAGTTTTATTCCGCAATGGCACGTAGTACAGAATATAGAACGATTGTTATCGAGAGAAAAAAGAAAACCGCTCCACTATATATAATATAGGCAGGAGCCTCAATGCTTTGCTTGCTGGGGTTGGTCTCTTCACACTCTCTCACACAAGACGGCGGCGGCCACTCTCTCTCTCTCTCTCTCTCTCTCACCGCTGGTCACTGATCTGCGGTGGAAAGGGAGGATGTGCAGCGTTGCTCCGGTCGACGGCGTCGAGGTTGGAAACCCACTGCCGGCTCTTCCCGATCTGCGGTACCCGCCGTTCTCTCTGACCAAGCTCCGACGCGGTAGGGCCTTCGCCCCTTGCTCACGGCCGTAGTATGGGCAGATCCCGCCAGCCGGCGCCCTCCTGGTTACATACTATGGGATAACTTACAATTTTTTTTTATAACTCACTTTGGAGTATCTTATATATAGTGCATCAACATACTCAAAATGATAAATTAGTATATATACTACCACATGGTAGTATATAAGACATGGGTGTAGTTACACCCGGTAGTAAGATGTATTTTCCCTATATATATAGGACAAATGTTTTCTACCATCCGATGGTAGTTACCACCACTTGCGTTTTGTGTGTTGTATGTAGTATCTATCAAATCGGGGAGTATGTACGCGTAGTATGTAGTATATAACACTGTTTAGGTAGTATATATACTACTTTTTTGGTAGTATGTATTGTATTTTGAGTATGCTCTTTTTTATGTACAAATATGTACGTATTTCACAAATAAAATAAAAACCATGGGCCAACTTGCAATTTTTCCATGAAACTCACTTTGAAGTATCTTATACCCTGACCTTGTGACCAACGAGTAGTTGCTTAGCTGCTATACCGTGGATTGGGAAACACCTATATTATTCCACCATACAACCGCATGGTTGACTACTTAACTACTACTTAATTAATGAATCAACTGGGCGGTGTTTCGGTATTGCTTTGGTGGCCGCGTGTTTTGTGGGCGACCGCCCAGGCTCAAAGGGATTGTACGAGTTCAAAGTTGAGTAGCTTCCATGTGTAACCGCGAGACAATATGGGCTCTGTCTGGACCAAGTAAGTTGTGGGAAACCTCCTGCGGTAGACTAACAGATGTAGTTCATGCAGTAGGACCCCCGGATTGGGTCTACCATTTCAGAGAGGCTACTACTTCCCAAAAGTCTTGTCTTGGTCAACCTGGCTACTTCACAAGTGAAGTTTAGTGGCTTAAGGGTGTGATCGGGAATCACGGGTAAAGTACACAAACCTCTGCAGAGTGTATAAAACTGATCATGATTAGCCGTGTCCCCGGTTATGGACAACTTTTGAGCAACTCATCGGAGAATTGTCAGTTTGATCTCGTCACCTCTTCCTTTCTAAAATCAATGGGTTGAACCAACGGGGAGTTGTGGAGCCAATCTCAGAGAACTGAAGATGGACCAGGAGCTCTTGAAGAGAGGCTTGGGGTAACCGGAGATTTACTGGGGAACCCACACGCTCAAATGCTTACTCGACTACGACCGAAGATTTACCGGAAGTGTCATATATTACTAAAGTAGACCACTACTATAAAAGATAGGGAAACTATTTTTCTCGCAAAAGAAAACCAGCCGCACCACCTTGCATGTTTACTTTTCCAACAAGCCAATCCTGGTGAAACCTGCCAATACATTCGATGTATTGACCCTTATGTCTGCAACGTATCATGTTGCAGGTTTACCGTATCGAGTGGGAGGTACGAAGTAGGGTTACAAAGCTATACTCAACTTCTACCTATGAGTGCATGGACGCCACAAGACTAGAAAGATATCTCCACTGCATGATTATATTGTAAGCTAGCCTAAGAGCAAAGTAGGTGTGTATTGTAAAGCATTGGATCTGCGATGTAATACTTGACACATGACGTATTCTCGGCATTTCATCGTCGACTGTGCATATCAGCTATTGATCAAGGGACTGACACAGTAAGCGCAGAGATTCGGGCCCTATTCAGGGACTGGGTCATGACAAAAGAGAACCACCAAACCCCCACAATGAACTGCAATGATTTTCAACAGGTTTTCTCAACTTTTTTCTCTACAATACAAAGTGACCCACAACAGACGAACCGCGCTGCCACGCCAAGCAAACCGCACAGGGGCGTGTCACCCACAACAGAATACAAAATTTTGCGTGATCATCCCGCAAACCACACTGCAACATCTTTGCCTCCGAACTACAGAAAACAAAAACTGAACGGACAGAAGAAATTTAGACTGCAAGCCTAGGGGGTGTGAGCATGCATGTGTCTGCTGCACTGCATCCCTACACGCCACAAATTGCAGAGGCGCCAAAGTGAGCTACAAAAAATCTACAAAAAAAGGCACGATGACGCTCATCGGTGATTTTTGGCGGAGCGAACTGCACGGAGTCAAGGAATGTTCTGCACGCGTCCGCCGAGTGGACTACAAGTGGAGATGGCCAGCACGGAGGGCATCGGCGTACTGCATGGGCCCGTGGTCAGAACTGCAAGCCGCCGTCGGAGGGAGGAAAGGAGGCTCTGGCGCGTTCGTTGGTGAGGGGTCGCCGAGACTCCGCGGCATTGGGTAGGAAGCGGAGCTCGTCGGGTGGTGGGGTGGCCGCCGTCTTCATTTGGATTCCATCGAATGACGTGTAGGGAAGAACCCCCTCCCGGGGAAAGGAACCTACTATTGAATCTCCAAGCAAACTGAATGGATGAGTTGGCCAAGCCGCACGCCCGCACAACCGATCTTCATGCCGCTCGGCCGTGCTGCACTCCCATCACCGGCGAACTGCACCCCACATGGGGAGGCTGGTGGTCATGGAATCCCTCGTCCTCGGCGCGGCAGAGCCCGTCCTTGCCCCGGATGAAGCAGAAGGAGAAGGAGAAGGGGCACGGCGGGGGAGACGAGAGACAGCCGGCAGGGAGTTAGGAACCGATGGTGGAGGCACGGCATGGCGTGGATCTCATCGGATTCGGAAGAGCCATGGAGGCTGGGCATTGATGACCCACAAGTATAGGGGATCAATCATAGTCCTTTCGATAAGTAAGAGTGTCGAACCCAATGAGGAGCAGAAGGAAATGACAAGCGGTTTTCAGCAAGGTATTCTCTCCAAGTACTGAAAGTAGCGGTAACAGATAGTTTTGATAGCAAGATAATTCGTAACAAGTAACAAGTAGTAACAATAACAAAAAGTGCAGCAAGGTGGCCCAATCCTTTTTATAGCAAAGGACAAGCCGGAACGAACTCTTATAATAAGCAAAGCATTCTCGAGGACACATGGGAATTTCATCTAGTCACTTTCATCATGTTTGTTTGATTTGCGTTCGCTACTTTGATAATTTGATATGTGGGTGGACCGGTGCTTGGGTGCTGTTCTTACTTGAACAAGCCTCCCACTTATGATTACCCCCTCTCGCAAGCATCTGCAACTACGAAAGAAGAATTAAGATAACTCTAACCATAGCATGAAACATATGGATCCAAATCAGCCCCTTATGAAATAGCGCATAAACTAGGGTTTAAGCTTCTATCACTCTAGCAACCCATAATCTAATGACTACTCAACAATGCCTTCCCTTAGGCCCAAAGATGGTGAAGTGTCATGTGGTCGACGTTCACACGACACCACTAAAGGAAGCAACAACATACATATCATCAAAATATCGAACTGTAGGATCGAAAGTATGTCTAGAGGGGGGGTGATTAGACTACTTGACCAAATAAAATCTAACCTTTTCCCAATTTTAATTGTGGGCAGATTTTAGCAAGAACACAAGTCAAGCATCACCCTACACATGCAATTCTAAGAGTATAGCAGCGGAAAGTAAACAATTGCATATGTAAGTAAAGGAGGGGATCGGAGATTTCAAACGCAATGAAGACACGGTGGTTTTTGGCGTGGTTCCGATAGGTGGTGCTATCGTACATCCACATTGATGGAGACTTCAACCCACGAAGGGTAACGGCTGCGCGAGTCCACGGAGGGCTCCACCCACGAAGGGTCCACGAAGAAGCAACCTTGTCTATTCCACCATGGCTTACGTCCACGAAGGACTAGCCTCACTCGGGGTAGATCTTCACGAAGTAGGCGATCTCCTTGCCCTTACAAACTCCTTGGTTCAACTCCACATCATGTCGGAGACTCCCAAGTGACACCTAACCAATCTAGGAGACACCACTCTCCAAAAGGTAATAGACGGTGTGTTGTTGATGAACTCCTTGCTCTTGTGCTTCAAATGATAGTCTTCCCAGCACTCAAACAACTCCTCACAGATTTGGATATGGTGGAAGAAGGATTTGAGTGGAAAGCAACATGGGAAGGGCTAGAAATCAAGGTTCAAATGGAAGGAATGGAATAGCTTGATCTCAACACATGAGTAGGTGGTTCTCTCTCAGAAAATGTATGGTGGAAGTGTAGGCACGTTCTGATGGCTCTCTCTAATGAGAAGAAGGTGGTGGAGGGGTATATATAGCCTCCACACAAAATCCAACCGTTACACACTTTTGACCCAACTCGGTGGCACCGAAACCATCATCTCGGTAGCACCGAACTGTGTAAAAGATATGAACTTTAGGAATCTCGGTGGGACCGATACGAACAACTCGGATGGACCGAAGTGCAATGGCTAGGGCAAACCTCATCTCGGTGGCACCGATTGCATCAACTCGGTAGGACCGAAGTGAAGCAATAAGGCAACAGAGAGTTGGCAAGCCATCTCGGTGAGACCGATTTGCAAAACTCGGTGAGACCGAAGTAGGTGCAAATGATCACAGAGAGTTGGCAAGGCCATCTCGGTGGGACCGAGATCCATTTCGGTGGATCCGATTTGTTAGGGTTTTGGCAGTGGCTAAGTCTAGGTGAACTCGGTGGCTCCGGATAGGAAATTTTCGGTGGGGCCGAGTTGAAATGTGGGTTTTGGACATATTTGGCTAGAGAGAGTGGTTGAGGGTTTAGGAGTACTATCACTAAGCACTTGAGCAAAAAGACCATTAAGCAACACCTCATCCCCTTTTAATAGTATTGGCTTTCCTATGGATTCAATGTGATCTTGGATCACTAAACCAAAAATGTAGAGTCTTGATCTTTTGCCAATCCTTGTCCTTAGCATTTTGAGGGGTCCACATCTCTAGTCCATGCCATGCCAATCATTGAACATCCTGAAATCTTTAACTTGAATGGACATTAGTTCAATGAGATATATGTTGTTATGAATTACCAAAACCACCAAGGGAGCAAATGTGCTTTCAATCTCCCCCTTTTTGGTAATTGATGACAACATATAGATCAAAGCTTCGACAATTGATTAAATGAATGGAATACGTCGTCGCTTTGAGAAGTATGTGATAAGCAAGAGCTCCCCCTAAATTTGTGCATTATTAAAAATTTGCGTTTGAATGCAAATGCACAATCGATTAGGCTCATGGGTCACTCTTCCATGTCACATACAACTTGGTGGAGCGCACAAAATGATATGAGTGGAATAGAAAGCATGCATCACCAACACAAGTAAGTGATCATACAAGATAATGATAAAGATAAGCATTGATCATCACAAGAGGCATAGTATGATCAATCACATGAAGTAGCTCACAATCATAACAAAGCATAGTATCAAGCACACACATAGAAACAAAGTACCAACAAGCAAATTGTAGTAAAAGAACTCGAGAGAAATCCAATGGGCAAAGCAAAGCGAAACTCTCTCTCTCGAAGCTAAGATATATACAAATTCTCCCCCTTTGGCAACAAGTACCAAAAAGATCGAATTGGTATAGGACTAATCGGCACTCTAAGCACGGTCCTCTGAAGCTCCTGAAGGCGACCTCCTGCTGGCAGCTCCGGTGTGCGTAGATGGCATCGAAAGAAGAGCATCCGCGAAGGCTTCAGCGGACATCTGCTGGGCTGGTGGAGTGGAGACCGGTGGGGGCACTGTAGCAGCAGCAGCAGGTGCAGAAACTGTGATCCTCGGATCCACAACTGGCACTGCAGCAGATCTGGCTGCCCTAGGCACTGTCTGAAATCTCTCTGTGGTTGGTCTTTCATCTCCACTATCATCAGAAGGGGCTATCCTGACAGCATCAACGTCGCTCTGCAGCTTCTCCACTGTAGTCTGGATCTCTGTGACCTTCACATCTAGATCATGAAACTTTGTCTCGATTATCTGCTCTAAGCTAGCCTGGTGCTGGGTGAGGTTGGCCAGACTTCGCTCAATCCTCAGGGTGGCTTCTAGCAGATATGTCATTTGGTCAGACTTAGACTTAAGATTTGCAACTGGAGCATTTGGAGCTGTTGCCTCCTTGGCTGCTTTGGCTTCTTTGGCTTCTCGAATCTTCTGTTGGGCTTGAGCAGAAGTGGGATGCGAAGGATCCATCACGATAACATTATCCTGAAACTCTGGACACAGTGGCAGATGCTCACGATCAAGAAGATAAGTGCTGGTTCCAACCTTGGAATTGATCAACATCTGGATGTGTGGAGCATATCCGCACGATCTCTTCTGATCAGCTGCAGTCCTCTTGATAGTTTCCACAATCAAACTCATCACCTTAAATTTCCGAGGTGTATCAAACAAATGCAGCAAGTTGATGGAGTGGCCACGTATCATCTTATCATCACCTGACTTGGGTAATAGAGTATACCGCAAGATAGTGTTAGTGGTGGCCAGTCCTGGTAGCAGATGCTTCACTGATCCAAACTTATGTGTCTCGATGTCCTTCTGGGGTATTGCGGTGTACATGTTGGCCATGTAGTTGTGATCCATCTTGAGCTTGGCATAGATATCATAGTCATCATCCTCTTCCTTGGGAGCACCAAGAAGACTTGCCCACTCAGAGATGGCCGACTGGTACCTGATACCCTCAGTCATCCACATGATTCGGCCATCTGGATAGAAATGAGCTGTAGAGTAGAATTGCATTACCATTTCATCATTCCACTTTGTCATCTTCTGTCCAACAAAGTCATCAACACCTGCAATCCTGAAGCTCTTATGAACATGGGGGAAATAATCCTCATTTTCATCAATGTATTCCCAATCCACCCATCTCATGTCACTAACAATGGGCTTCTTATCAAGCAATACCGTCTCATAGAAATCTTGTTGTTCTCGAGTGTGAAAGCGATAATCACAAGCTGTTTTCCTCCTTGCAGCATAAGGATCTGACAATCTCCACTAACGCAGTACTTTGTCTTTCCTTAGCATCATATTTTCTGCAACTGGGTGTGCATCATCATGGTCTGGAATCTTGGGTTTCAATTTCCTGAGCACTAGTGGCTCTTCATCAACATTTGCCTCAGGCACTGGGGCCTTGTTCTTCTCAGCAGCAGAAATATTCCTTGTAGACCTCTTGGGTGCTGGAGCTTTTGGTTTGGACTTGGTGGGGGCAGCAGTCCTGATTGCATCTGACATGAGCTTCTGAGCTTTTGCTGGGGGTGCATTAGCTGCTGGCTCCTCCTCCTCCTCTGAATCATTCCTCATGGAGGGTCTTCCTAGCACATGAGCTGTAGTCTTCCTAGCTCTCTTCTTCTTTGCTCCTGTAGCTGGTTCTGAGTCACTTGCCTCTTCAAGTGTGAATTGCATAGTCTGCTTTGGAACTTTCTTCACAGCATTTTTCTCTTTGGTAGAGGTGGGCTTGGTGCTATATTCCTTGGCAAGCACCACTCTCTTCTTCTTTGTTGCTACTTCACTGGCAACAAAGTCCTCGTCCTCACTGTCTAAGGTTCTCTTCTTCCTTGTTCTAGTGGCAGCCTTAGGAAGATCTGGAGAGCTCCTCTCTCCCTCATAGAAACTTTCTGCAGGGCTAGATCCTTCACTGAGTACTGCATGCTGCTTTGACCTGTTCTGGCTATCGCTGTCATCTGACATCTTGCTGAGCTGACCCTGTGAATAGTTGGGTATGGGCAGAGTAGATGAGTCATCACAAAAAGCAGAAGTTTTTCATAAAAATTGAGTTCAACTCTTAGTTTCAAGTTTTCACAGAAGGCATTTCGGATGGACCGAGTTGATCATCTCGGTGATACCGAAGCACTCTACAGAAACCTTGCACTCCATTTCGGTCAGACCGAGATGGGTTTCGGTGTCTCCGAGATGCTAGGGTTTCACTGAGACTTTACTCTCGGTCTCACCGATTCGTACAACTCGGTGGCACCGAGACGTACTTGTGCGATGGCCTGAGGCCAAATCGGAGGGACCGAAAATTTCTAATCGGTCGGTCCGAGATGCGTTCGGCGGAAACTTAAACCAATTTTTTTTGCTCGAATCTAATCTACGGAATTCTTCTGGTGGAATAAGCATTGCAATCCGTGGCAAGAATAATGGCAATCCTATCGTGCACTGAATCGGAAAATGCAGCACGAGAGGGATAGAATCTCACCCTAACTCGGTGGAGATTCTCTACGGCGGCAATGGCGGGGCAGATTGCCGTTGACGTCGACGGAATCCGGTGGCGAGGGCGCGCTGGAGACGACGACGAAGTCCGGAGACGAGGGCGACGGCAACAACGGGATGCGGGAGCGAAAGAGTCGAGAAATTTCAACCGTTCGAGCCCGCGCGATATATATACCCGTACGCTGTCGGTAGCTCCGAGTTGGACAACTCGGTGGCACCGATATGTGTAACTGCACGCAGATTAGCACATCGGTGGCTCCGAAGTGGTTCAACTCGGTTGCACCGAGATGGAAAACCTAGATCAATCTAAGTGATTTCGGTTGGACCGAGTTTGAGTGAATTGGTTCGGCCAAAATCAGATAGAAGGTTTTGGAGGTTCAGCCCTTTCAGATCGGTGGCTCCGAGTGCTCCTCACCCGGAGGGTCCGAAAATGACTTGTTCAATTTTTGTGATGCAGCAAGAATAGAATTTGAGACAAGAAAGCATAGATAGCTAGAGAAGGTACTTAGGCATTCTTGTACATCCACTTGGCCAGAAAAACAAGACAATCAAAGCAACAAATGGATGTCCTCGAATGATGAAAACATGTAAACCAACATGCTCACACAATAAGATAGCAAATGAAATATGTGTCAAACATGCACAACCAATTCTAGCATCTATCAAGCAATGGCGATGACTAGGTCATCTATATATGAGTATATTGACTTAGGAGCCAAATGAGAACATTTGATCATAGGTCATACTCATCGTTTAAGCACAAGTGGGGTTGCCACTTTTACATAAAGCATTGATGTGTTCACACCATTAGAGTCGCTTTAGCTCAATTGTTTAGAGCAAAGCTCCTCCTAGATGTGATATCCCCCCTAAGAGGGATGAACTAACCTTGGGTTTTGTCAATGATGACTTCATGTAGATGTTGAAGATGTGGATGCTCAATGTTGATGTAGACCATCAAGAGTTGGGAGCAATCCTTTGGAGTTTTGTGCTTTCAATACCTACATGAGTTAGTCCCACACAAGGAACATACAAGGATATCCATAGAGATAGAGTGAAATACACATATGATGATGTCCATGAATGCATTGAATACCTTGTTCCTTATCTTACCAACAAGAGGGTTTGTGACTCCATGAACTAGTGCAAAATGTGGAAGTTGGTTGCACAAGTTCTTGCCATAAAGTATATGAGTGAAGTTTGTTGGCGGAGTCACCCTCAAGAACTCTCTAGTTCTTCTTCTTTTGGACCCACATCAACTTGATGGGAATCCTTGGAGTTGTAGTAGCACTTGATGAAGTAGAACTTGATGAAGTCTTGGGAACCCACTTGACCATGGCTTGAGGAGCTTCTTCAAATGAATCAATCTCTTCTTGAATCTTGTCCTTGCATTTTAGCTTGTGGTCTTGTGGCGGAAGATCTTCTTGAGCTTGTGTTCCCTTGGGGCCTTTTGCCATGAAGCATCTTCCAATTCCTTCATTTGGTGAGTCAAATAGATCATAGGAGTTGGATGACACAAGTGCAAGTCCGGCAACACCTTCATCTTGACTATAGTCGGAGTTGGAGTGATAACTTCTCTCGGAGTGGTTGTCGGAGTTGGAGCCGGAAACCCATTCACCAACATGAGCTTGATGTCTTCTTCTTGTGTAGCTCTTAGATGACTTGTCCTTCCTCTCCGAATCCTTGCTTCTTCGAGAGTGTCTTCGTTCATAACGATCATCTCTACTCCTTCTCTCCTTATGAGGTGATTCATCTCTTCTATGTCTTCCTCTTGGTGATTCGTCTCTTTTCTTGTAGGGAGCCGTACACTCATTGGATTAGTGTCTGGGCTTTCCACAATTGTAGCAATTACGGTCACGACTTGATGATCTTCTCTCATAGTGTCTTGAGCTAGAACTTCTTTCTTTCCCTTTGTTCTTGTAGAACTTGTTGAACCTTTTCACCATTAGGCTTATCTCTTCATTGGATACTAGCTTGTCACTTGGAGTTGTTGGAGCATCGGTTGAGGCTTTGTAAGCACCACTTGATTTGTTGTGTAGCTCCTCTTTGTCATTGAGTGACATTTCATGAGCAACAATCCTTCCAATGACTTCCGTGGGCTTGAGATCATTGTAATTTGGCATCATTTGAATCAATGTGCAAACGGTATCATATTTTCCATCCAAAGCTCTAAGTATCTTCTTGATGATGAATTTGTCGGTCATCTCTTCACTTCCTAAGCCGGCAATCTCATTTGTGATAAGAGCAAGCCTAGAGTACATCTCAGCAACTCCTTCACCATCCTTCATCTTGAACTTGTCAAGTTGACTTTGAAGCACATCCAACTTAGATTCCTTGACGGACTCGGTACCCTCATGCATATCAACCAAAGTATCCCAAATTTCCTTTGCATTCTCGAGGCGGCTGATTTTGTTGAATTCTTTGGGACACAAACTGTTGAATAGAATGTCACAAGCTTGAGCATTGTATTGCAACATCTTCAATTCTTCCGGGGTTGCTTCATGATCCGGTTCCTTGCCATCCTCAAGGAAGTCACCTTGCAAACCAACACGAACAACAGCACAAACGGCGGGGTTATGACCAAGAATATGCATTTTCATCTTATGTTTCCAACTAGCAAAGTTTGTACCATCAAAATATGGACCTCTACGGTGATAGTTACCCTCACTAGACGACATACTCTCCTAGGTTGTGAAACCAAGGCTATGATCACCAAAGCAATGGAAATCAAGGCTTACGGAGACCAAAGCTCTGATACCACTTGTAGGATCAAAAGTATGTCTAGAGGGGGGGTGATTAGACTACTTGACCAAATAAAATCTAACCTTTTCCCAATTTTAATTGTGGGCAGATTTTAGCAAGAACACAAGTCAAGCATCACCCTACACATGCAATTCTAAGAGTATAGCAGCGGAAAGTAAACAATTGCATATGTAAGTAAAGGAGGGGATCGGAGATTTCAAACGCAATGAAGACACGGTAGTTTTTGGCATGGTTCCGATAGGTGGTGCTATCGTACGTCCACGTTGATGGAGACTTCAACCCACGAAGGGTAACGGCTGCGCGAGTCCACGGAGGGCTCCACCCACGAAGGGAACATGAAGAAGCAACCTTGTCTATTCCACCATAGCTTACGTCCACAAATGACTAGCCTCACTTGGGGTAGATCTTCACGAAGTAGGCGATCTCCTTGCCCTTACAAACTCCTTGGTTCAACTCCACATCATGTCGGAGGCTCCCAAGTGACACCTAACCAATCTAGGAGACACCACTCTCCAAAAGGTAATAGACGGTGTGTTGTTGATGAACTCCTTGCTCTTGTGCTTCAAATGATAGTCTTCCCAGCACTCAAACAACTCCTCACAGATTTGGCTATGGTGGAAGAAGGATTTGAGTGGAAAGCAACATGGGAAGGGCTAGAAATCAAGGTTCAAATGGTAGGAATGGAATAGCTTGATCTCAACACATGAGTAGGTGGTTCTCTCTCAGAAAATGTATGGTGAAAGTGTAGGCACGTTCTGATGGCTCTCTCTAATGAGAAGAAGGTGGTGGAGGGGTATATATAGCCTCCACACAAAATCCAACCGTTACACACTTTTGACCCAACTCGGTGGCACCGAAACCATCATCTCGGTAGCACCGAACTGTGTAAAAGATATGAACTTTAGGAATCTCGGTGGGACCGATACGAACAACTCGGATGGACCGAAGTGCAATGGCTAGGGCAAACCTCATCTCGGTGGCACCGATTGCATCAACTCGGTAGGACCGAAGTGAAGTAATAAGGCAACAGAGAGTTGGCAAGCCATCTCGGTGAGACCGATTTGCAAAACTCGGTGAGACCGAAGTAGGTGCAAATGATCACAGAGAGTTGGCAAGGCCATCTCGGTGGGACCGAGATCCATTTCGGTGGATCCGATTTGTTAGGGTTTTGGTAGTGGCTAAGTCTAGGTGAACTCGGTGGCTCCGGATAGGAAATTTTCGGTGGAGCCGAGTTGGAATGTGGGTTTTGGACATATTTGGCTAGAGAGAGTGGTTGAGGGTTTAGGAGTACTATCACTAAGCACTTGAGCAAAAAGACCATTAAGCAACACCTCATCCCCTTTTAATAGTATTGGCTTTCCTATGGACTCAATGTGATCTTGGATCACTAAACCAAAAATGTAGAGTCTTGATCTTTTGCCAATCCTTGTCCTTAGCATTTTGAGGGGTCCACATCTCTAGTCCATGCCATGCCAATCATTGAACATCCTGAAATCTTTAACTTGAATGGACATTAGTTCAATGAGATATATGTTGTTATGAATTACCAAAACCACCAAGGGAGCAAATGTGCTTTCAATCTCCCCCTTTTTGGTAATTGATGACAACATATAGATCAAAGCTTCGACAATTGATTAAATGAATGGAATACGTCATCGCTTTGAGAAGTATGTGATAAGCAAGAGCTCCCCCTAAATTTGTGCATTATTAAAAATTTGCGTTTGAATGCAAATGCACAATCGATTAGGCTCATGGGTCACTCTTCCATGTCACATACAACTTGGTGGAGCGCACAAAATGATATGAGTGGAATAGAAAGCACGCATCACCAACACAGGTAAGTGATCATACAAGATAATGATAAAGATAAGCATTGATCATCACAAGAGGCATAGTATGATCAATCACATGAAGTAGCTCACAATCATAACAAAGCATAGTATCAAGCACACACATAGAAACAAAGTACCAACAAGCAAATTGTAGTAAAAGAACTCGAGAGAAATCCAATGGGCAAAGCAAAGCGAAACTCTCTCTCTAGAAGCTAAGATATATACAAATTCTCCCCCTTTGGCAACAAGTACCAAAAAGATCGAATTGGTATAGGACTAATCGGCACTCTAAGCACGGTCCTCTGAAGCTCCTGAAGGCGACCTCCTGCTGGCAGCTCCGGTGTGCGTAGATGGCATCGAAAGAAGAGCATCCGCGAAGGCTTCAGCGGACATCTGCTGGGCTGGTGGAGTGGAGACCGGTGGGGGCACTGTAGCAGCAGCAGCAGGTGCAGAAACTGTGATCCTCGGATCCACAACTGGCACTGCAGTAGATCTGGCTGCCCTAGGCACTGTCTGAAATCTCTCTGTGGTTGGTCTGTCATCTCCACTATCATCAGAAGGGGCTATCCTGACAGCATCAACGTCGCTCTGCAGCTTCTCCACTGTAGTCTGGATCTCTGTGACCTTCACATCTAGATCATGAAACTTTGTCTCGATTATCTGCTCTAAGCTAGCCTGGTGCTGGGTGAGGTTGGCCAGACTTCGCTCAATCCTCAGGGTGGCTTCTAGCAGATATGTCATTTGGTCAGACTTAGACTTAAGATTTGCAACTGGAGCATTTGGAGCTGTTGCCTCCTTGGCTGCTTTGGCTTCTTTGGCTTCTCGAATCTTCTGTTGGGCTTGAGCAGAAGTGGGATGCGAAGGATCCATCACGATAACATTATCCTGAAACTCTGGACACAGTGGCAGATGCTCACGATCAAGAAGATAAGTGCTGGTTCCAACCTTGGAATTGATCAACATCTGGATGTGTGGAGCATATCCGCACGATCTCTTCTGATCAGCTGCAGTCCTCTTGATAGTTTCCACAATCAAACTCATCACCTTAAATTTCCGAGGTGTATCAAACAAATGCAGCAAGTTGATGGAGTGGCCACGTATCATCTTATCATCACCTGACTTGGGTAATAGAGTATACCGCAAGATAGTGTTAGTGGTGGCCAGTCCTGGTAGCAGATGCTTCACTGATCCAAACTTATGTGTCTCGATGTCCTTCTGGGGTATTGCGGTGTACATGTTGGCCATGTAGTTGTGATCCATCTTGAGCTTGGCATAGATATCATAGTCATCATCCTCTTCCTTGGGAGCACCAAGAAGACTTGCCCACTCAGAGATGGCCGACTGGTACCTGATACCCTCAGTCATCCACATGATTCGGCCATCTGGATAGAAATGAGCTGTAGAGTAGAATTGCATTACCATTTCATCATTCCACTTTGTCATCTTCTGTCCAACAAAGTCATCAACACCTGCAATCCTGAAGCTCTTATGAACATGGGGGAAATAATCCTCATTTTCATCAATGTATTCCCAATCCACCCATCTCATGTCACTAACAATGGGCTTCTTATCAAGCAATACCGTCTCATAGAAATCTTGTTGTTCTCGAGTGTGAAAGCGATAATCACAAGCTGTTTTCCTCCTTGCAGCATAAGGATCTGACAATCTCCACTAACGCAGTACTTTGTCTTTCCTTAGCATCATATTTTCTGCAACTGGGTGTGCATCATCATGGTCTGGAATCTTGGGTTTCAATTTCCTGAGCACTAGTGGCTCTTCATCAACATTTGCCTCAGGCACTGGGGCCTTGTTCTTCTCAGCAGCAGAAATATTCCTTGTAGACCTCTTGGGTGCTGGAGCTTTTGGTTTGGACTTGGTGGGGGCAGCAGTCCTGATTGCATCTGACATGAGCTTCTGAGCTTTTGCTGGGGGTGCATTAGCTGCTGGCTCCTCCTCCTCCTCTGAATCATTCCTCATGGAGGGTCTTCCTAGCACATGAGCTGTAGTCTTCCTAGCTCTCTTCTTCTTTGCTCCTGTAGCTGGTTCTGAGTCACTTGCCTCTTCAAGTGTGAATTGCATAGTCTGCTTTGGAACTTTCTTCACAGCATTTTTCTCTTTGGTAGAGGTGGGCTTGGTGCTATATTCCTTGGCAAGCACCACTCTCTTCTTCTTTGTTGCTACTTCACTGGCAACAAAGTCCTCGTCCTCACTGTCTAAGGTTCTCTTCTTCCTTGTTCTAGTGGCAGCCTTAGGAAGATCTGGAGAGCTCCTCTCTCCCTCATAGAAACTTTCTGCAGGGCTAGATCCTTCACTGAGTACTGCATGCTGCTTTGACCTGTTCTGGCTATCGCTGTCATCTGACATCTTGCTGAGCTGACCCTGTGAATAGTTGGGTATGGGCAGAGTAGATGAGTCATCACAAAAAGCAGAAGTTTTTCATAAAAATTGAGTTCAACTCTTAGTTTCAAGTTTTCACAGAAGGCATTTCGGATGGACCGAGTTGATCATCTCGGTGATACCGAAGCACTCTACAGAAACCTTGCACTCCATTTCGGTCAGACCGAGATGGGTTTCGGTGTCTCCGAGATGCTAGGGTTTCACTGAGACTTTACTCTCGGTCTCACCGATTCGTACAACTCGGTGGCACCGAGACGTACTTGTGCGATGGCCTGAGGCCAAATCGGAGGGACCGAAAATTTCTAATCGGTCGGTCCGAGATGCGTTCGGCGGAAACTTAAACCAATTTTTTTTGCTCGAATCTAATCTACGGAATTCTTCTGGTGGAATAAGCATTGCAATCCGTGGCAAGAATAATGGCAATCCTATCGTGCACTGAATCGGAAAATGCAGCACGAGAGGGATAGAATCTCACCCTAACTCGGTGGAGATTCTCTACGGCGGCAACGGCGGGGCAGATTGCCGTTGACGTCGACGGAATCCGGTGGCGAGGGCGCGCTGGAGACGACGACGAAGTCCGGAGACGAGGGCGACGGCAACAACGGGATGCGGGAGCGAAAGAGTCGAGAAATTTCAACCGTTCGAGCCCGCGCGATATATATACCCGTACGCTGTCGGTAGCTCCGAGTTGGACAACTCGGTGGCACCGATATGTGTAACTGCACGCAGATTAGCACATCGGTGGCTCCGAAGTGGTTCAACTCGGTTGCACCGAGATGGAAAACCTAGATCAATCTAAGTGATTTCGGTTGGACCGAGTTTGAGTGAATTGGTTCGGCCAAAATCAGATAGAAGGTTTTGGAGGTTCAGCCCTTTCAGATCGGTGGCTCCGAGTGCTCCTCACCCGGAGGGTCCGAAAATGACTTGTTCAATTTTTGTGATGCAGCAAGAATAGAATTTGAGACAAGAAAGCATAGATAGCTAGAGAAGGTACTTAGGCATTCTTGTACATCCACTTGGCCAGAAAAACAAGACAATCAAAGCAACAAATGGATGTCCTCGAATGATGAAAACATGTAAACCAACATGCTCACACAATAAGATAGCAAATGAAATATGTGTCAAACATGCACAACCAATTCTAGCATCTATCAAGCAATGGCGATGACTAGGTCATCTATATATGAGTATATTGACTTAGGAGCCAAATGAGAACATTTGATCATAGGTCATACTCATCGTTTAAGCACAAGTGGGGTTGCCACTTTTACATAAAGCATTGATGTGTTCACACCATTAGAGTCGCTTTAGCTCAATTGTTTAGAGCAAAGCTCCTCCTAGATGTGATATCCCCCCTAAGAGGGATGAACTAACCTTGGGTTTTGTCAATGATGACTTCATGTAGATGTTGAAGATGTGGATGCTCAATGTTGATGTAGACCATCAAGAGTTGGGAGCAATCCTTTGGAGTTTTGTGCTTTCAATACCTACATGAGTTAGTCCCACACAAGGAACATACAAGGATATCCATAGAGATAGAGTGAAATACACATATGATGATGTCCATGAATGCATTGAATACCTTGTTCCTTATCTTACCAACAAGAGGGTTTGTGACTCCATGAACTAGTGCAAAATGTGGAAGTTGGTTGCACAAGTTCTTGCCATAAAGTATATGAGTGAAGTTTGTTGGCGGAGTCACCCTCAAGAACTCTCTAGTTCTTCTTCTTTTGGACCCACATCAACTTGATGGGAATCCTTGGAGTTGTAGTAGCACTTGATGAAGTAGAACTTGATGAAGTCTTGGGAACCCACTTGACCATGGCTTGAGGAGCTTCTTCAAATGAATCAATCTCTTCTTGAATCTTGTCCTTGCATTTTAGCTTGTGGTCTTGTGGCGGAAGATCTTCTTGAGCTTGTGTTCCCTTGGGGCCTTTTGCCATGAAGCATCTTCCAATTCCTTCATTTGGTGAGTCAAATAGATCATAGGAGTTGGATGACACAAGTGCAAGTCCGGCAACACCTTCATCTTGACTATAGTCGGAGTTGGAGTGATAACTTCTCTCGGAGTGGTTGTCGGAGTTGGAGCCGGAAACCCATTCACCAACATGAGCTTGATGTCTTCTTCTTGTGTAGCTCTTAGATGACTTGTCCTTCCTCTCCGAATCCTTGCTTCTTCGAGAGTGTCTTCGTTCATAACGATCATCTCTACTCCTTCTCTCCTTATGAGGTGATTCATCTCTTCTATGTCTTCCTCTTGGTGATTCGTCTCTTTTCTTGTAGGGAGCCGTACACTCATTGGATTAGTGTCTGGGCTTTCCACAATTGTAGCAATTACGGTCACGACTTGATGATCTTCTCTCATAGTGTCTTGAGCTAGAACTTCTTTCTTTCCCTTTGTTCTTGTAGAACTTGTTGAACCTTTTCACCATTAGGCTTATCTCTTCATTGGATACTAGCTTGTCACTTGGAGTTGTTGGAGCATCGGTTGAGGCTTTGTAAGCACCACTTGATTTGTTGTGTAGCTCCTCTTTGTCATTGAGTGACATTTCATGAGCAACAATCCTTCCAATGACTTCCGTGGGCTTGAGATCATTGTAATTTGGCATCATTTGAATCAATGTGCAAACGGTATCATATTTTCCATCCAAAGCTCTAAGTATCTTCTTGATGATGAATTTGTCGGTCATCTCTTCACTTCCTAAGCCGGCAATCTCATTTGTGATAAGAGCAAGCCTAGAGTACATCTCAGCAACTCCTTCACCATCCTTCATCTTGAACTTGTCAAGTTGACTTTGAAGCACATCCAACTTAGATTCCTTGACGGACTCGGTACCCTCATGCATATCAACCAAAGTATCCCAAATTTCCTTTGCATTCTCGAGGCGGCTGATTTTGTTGAATTCTTTGGGACACAAACCGTTGAATAGAATGTCACAAGCTTGAGCATTGTATTGCAACATCTTCAATTCTTCCGGGGTTGCTTCATGATCCGGTTCCTTGCCATCCTCAAGGAAGTCACCTTGCAAACCAACACGAACAACAGCACAAACGGCGGGGTTATGACCAAGAATATGCATTTTCATCTTATGTTTCCAACTAGCAAAGTTTGTACCATCAAAATATGGACCTCTACGGTGATAGTTACCCTCACTAGACGACATACTCTCCTAGGTTGTGAAACCAAGGCTATGATCACCAAAGCAATGGAAATCAAGGCTTACGGAGACCAAAGCTCTGATACCACTTGTAGGATCAAAAGTATGTCTAGAGGGGGGGTGATTAGACTACTTGACCAAATAAAATCTAACCTTTTCCCAATTTTAATTGTGGGCAGATTTTAGCAAGAACACAAGTCAAGCATCACCCTACACATGCAATTCTAAGAGTATAGCAGCGGAAAGTAAACAATTGCATATGTAAGTAAAGGAGGGGATCGGAGATTTCAAACGCAATGAAGACACGGTAGTTTTTGGCATGGTTCCGATAGGTGGTGCTATCGTACGTCCACGTTGATGGAGACTTCAACCCACGAAGGGTAACGGCTGCGCGAGTCCACGGAGGGCTCCACCCACGAAGGGAACATGAAGAAGCAACCTTGTCTATTCCACCATAGCTTACGTCCACAAATGACTAGCCTCACTTGGGGTAGATCTTCACGAAGTAGGCGATCTCCTTGCCCTTACAAACTCCTTGGTTCAACTCCACATCATGTCGGAGGCTCCCAAGTGACACCTAACCAATCTAGGAGACACCACTCTCCAAAAGGTAATAGACGGTGTGTTGTTGATGAACTCCTTGCTCTTGTGCTTCAAATGATAGTCTTCCCAGCACTCAAACAACTCCTCACAGATTTGGCTATGGTGGAAGAAGGATTTGAGTGGAAAGCAACATGGGAAGGGCTAGAAATCAAGGTTCAAATGGTAGGAATGGAATAGCTTGATCTCAACACATGAGTAGGTGGTTCTCTCTCAGAAAATGTATGGTGAAAGTGTAGGCACGTTCTGATGGCTCTCTCTAATGAGAAGAAGGTGGTGGAGGGGTATATATAGCCTCCACACAAAATCCAACCGTTACACACTTTTGACCCAACTCGGTGGCACCGAAACCATCATCTCGGTAGCACCGAACTGTGTAAAAGATATGAACTTTAGGAATCTCGGTGGGACCGATACGAACAACTCGGATGGACCGAAGTGCAATGGCTAGGGCAAACCTCATCTCGGTGGCACCGATTGCATCAACTCGGTAGGACCGAAGTGAAGTAATAAGGCAACAGAGAGTTGGCAAGCCATCTCGGTGAGACCGATTTGCAAAACTCGGTGAGACCGAAGTAGGTGCAAATGATCACAGAGAGTTGGCAAGGCCATCTCGGTGGGACCGAGATCCATTTCGGTGGATCCGATTTGTTAGGGTTTTGGTAGTGGCTAAGTCTAGGTGAACTCGGTGGCTCCGGATAGGAAATTTTCGGTGGAGCCGAGTTGGAATGTGGGTTTTGGACATATTTGGCTAGAGAGAGTGGTTGAGGGTTTAGGAGTACTATCACTAAGCACTTGAGCAAAAAGACCATTAAGCAACACCTCATCCCCTTTTAATAGTATTGGCTTTCCTATGGACTCAATGTGATCTTGGATCACTAAACCAAAAATGTAGAGTCTTGATCTTTTGCCAATCCTTGTCCTTAGCATTTTGAGGGGTCCACATCTCTAGTCCATGCCATGCCAATCATTGAACATCCTGAAATCTTTAACTTGAATGGACATTAGTTCAATGAGATATATGTTGTTATGAATTACCAAAACCACCAAGGGAGCAAATGTGCTTTCAATCTCCCCCTTTTTGGTAATTGATGACAACATATAGATCAAAGCTTCGACAATTGATTAAATGAATGGAATACGTCATCGCTTTGAGAAGTATGTGATAAGCAAGAGCTCCCCCTAAATTTGTGCATTATTAAAAATTTGCGTTTGAATGCAAATGCACAATCGATTAGGCTCATGGGTCACTCTTCCATGTCACATACAACTTGGTGGAGCGCACAAAATGATATGAGTGGAATAGAAAGCACGCATCACCAACACAAGTAAGTGATCATACAAGATAATGATAAAGATAAGCATTGATCATCACAAGAGGCATAGTATGATCAATCACATGAAGTAGCTCACAATCATAACAAAGCATAGTATCAAGCACACACATAGAAACAAAGTACCAACAAGCAAATTGTAGTAAAAGAACTCGAGAGAAATCCAATGGGCAAAGCAAAGCGAAACTCTCTCTCTAGAAGCTAAGATATATACAAATTCTCCCCCTTTGGCAACAAGTACCAAAAAGATCGAATTGGTATAGGACTAATCGGCACTCTAAGCACGGTCCTCTGAAGCTCCTGAAGGCGACCTCCTGCTGGCAGCTCCGGTGTGCGTAGATGGCATCGAAAGAAGAGCATCCGCGAAGGCTTCAACGGACATCTGCTGGGCTGGTGGAGTGGAGACCGGTGGGGGCACTGTAGCAGCAGCAGCAGGTGCAGAAACTGTGATCCTCGGATCCACAACTGGCACTGCAGTAGATCTGGCTGCCCTAGGGACTGTCTGAAATCTCTCTGTGGTTGGTCTGTCATCTCCACTATCATCAGAAGGGGCTATCCTGACAGCATCAACGTCGCTCTGCAGCTTCTCCACTGTAGTCTGGATCTCTGTGACCTTCACATCTAGATCATGAAACTTTGTCTCGATTATCTGCTCTAAGCTAGCCTGGTGCTGGGTGAGGTTGGCCAGACTTCGCTCAATCCTCAGGGTGGCTTCTAGCAGATATGTCATTTGGTCAGACTTAGACTTAAGATTTGCAACTGGAGCATTTGGAGCTGTTGCCTCCTTGGCTGCTTTGGCTTCTTTGGCTTCTCGAATCTTCTGTTGGGCTTGAGCAGAAGTGGGATGCGAAGGATCCATCACGATAACATTATCCTGAATCTCTGGACGCAGCGGCAGATGCTCACGATCAAGAAGATAAGTGCTGGTTCCAACCTTGGAATTGATCAACATCTGGATGTGTGGAGCATATCCGCACGATCTCTTCTGATCAGCTGCAGTCCTCTTGATAGTTTCCACAATCAAACTCATCACCTTAAATTTCCTCTCCTCTTTCGGGGAAAATCCCAACGCAACTCACAAGTAGCAGTGTGCGGTCAAAAATTCATCGTGTTGGTGAGCTCATATTGATATGGGGTGTCCCGAACTTCTCAGTAAGCGGCGGTGGTGATGATGAAGATGATAGATAACTTGTATGTCGCCGATGAACTCTCCCTCGCTTGATCCCTGATGCCAATGCAAAAGGTCTCAACCCTCTGGATATTCACAACGTCACACACTTGCGCACGTTGCTGTCGACCATGAAACGGTATAATTGCAATATACTAATTCCCAATGGAACAGCAGATTACACTCAACTTGCAGTATATGATCTCCAGATCGATACGAATTGGAGATGAGGATTCAAGATGAATGCTTACAAGCAATCTCAAGAACTAGGGTTTATCTTAAACGTGGTCTCCCTCTAACTAACCCTAAGGAAGGGTATTTATATCCTAAGATAGACCGAAGGGGTACACGGGCCGTCAGCCCCAAAGTCTGCGCGCAGGCAGCACGGTAGTACCGCTCATAGCAAGCGGTACTACCGCTATAAGCGGTATTACCGCTCTGAAAATTCTAACTGCCGCTTTAGTACCGCTTGGGTCGCTTTGATTCCAGAAGAAATTCCTAAGCGGTACTTTGGGCGGTAGTGCTGGGCCGGTAGTACCGCCTAAGCGGTACTACCGCTCGGGCAGACGATACTACCGCCTGGGAGCTGCAGGATCTTCTTGCTCCCTTGTGCCACGCCTTCCTCCTTGCTCCCTCGTGCCATGCCTCCCTCTCCAATATACCTAATAATACATTCACACAAGGATTTAGGCAGTATAAAATTCTTCCGAATCGAAATAACAAATTCAACTAGGAATGAGTTCACCTGTTGTTCCTCTTCATGAGGTAAGGATGGAACCATAGCAGGGATGTCCTCATCACATATACTACTATTCAAACAGTTCAAAAATGTAACTTGGGAAGTTCGAAAAAACAAACGTTCAGGGAGTTCGTTGGGGTGAACAAGTCGAAGTTCAGGTGTTAAAAAACCTGGGAGTTTCAAAAGATGAAACCCATGAAAATTCAGAGAAACAAAACATTAATAAGTTCAAAAATACAAACCCCATAAGTTCAATATAGATAAAACTAAAAAAATGTTCAAATGTAATGAATCTGGTAGTTTAAGATTGTTACCTTGTGTGCATGCTCGATAGGAAGAATGGCCCTGAAGAGAAGTTGTTAGCAGGGGAAATGGTGATGGTGAGAAATATCTTTTTTTAGAAGTTGTTAGCAGAGATGGACATCTCCTATCGCGGCCTTCGCCCCCACCTCCTGATGTGGCCACCACCCTGCCCCAGATCCCACCGCCGCTCTGCAACTGAACTAGCAATCCGTCACCCTGCACCGGAACGAGCCACCAATGTCGCACCAGATCGACGCACCCTTCAGTTCACCTTGTAGCTGGTATGCTTTTTTCAATTCATCTTACAGGTCACATGTGTAGGATCTTTTTCAATTCATATTGTAGGCTTGTAGTATTAGATTCTCATATGTGTTCAATATGATGATTTTTTGTATACTAGAGAATTTCAAAAAACTGATAGAAAAAGTTCAGAAGCAAAAACTTACACAGTACATAGTGAACCGATGATGTCAACACACAATACATAGTGAAACTTGTTCAGATGTGGTCATCGTCGTTTATTTTAGTGCACAAGTGGTCTGATTAGCATATAATATCACGTGGAAATAGGAGGTACAACAAGGTGAGTGGGGAAAATAGTACTACTTGTGATAAAAGAATAGTTCAATTTATATGTTGTATTACAGATGTTTCCAGCTCGTTTGTTGCTAAATGTCATAGTCATACTTCTGGTTCTTGCATGAATATCTTCTGTGCCATTGTGTTTATTCCTAAATGTCGTAAAAGGTTCCTCTTGTCAATATGATTTGAAGTTTATGAAATTAACAAAATGTGGTAGCAAACAAGTGATATACAACTACTCCTATGATGTTCAATTAGTTAATACAGAGTAGTCATTGCAGATCAACAACTACACTCTGATCAATGTTTCAGGGCTGTGACCAACTGATCTCTAAGTCGTTTAAATTCTATTGAGCGGTTTAGGTACAGGTTGTGCAAGTGATTATAATTATTTGTTTAGTTCAAATTCTAATTCCAGTTCAGTGCGATTTCTAATTTTACTTCAATTCTATTCTATTTCAGTCCAGATCAGATTCTTATTATAGTTCAATTCTATTTTAGTCCAGACCATTGGTGGGCATGTCTTCGAGTGGAACGAACTAGGTTGGGGAAGAGATTGAATCTTGATCAGCTTACTCTCAATCCCGTCGATCTTGTCGTGCTCTGAAGCATGCTTTAGTTCAACAAAAACTCCAGGAAAGTTCAGAGTTCAGAGTAGTTTCGTGCTTCAGGTTGACTCCTTTTCATATTCATTAGTTTGGTTAACGCTGGAAGAGGGAGCATGGAGGTCAGTAGGAAAAAAATGATTGGACACTTAAATGTATGCATACATCCGATGGTAATGTCAAATGTGCTATGTTCCCTGCTAAAATTTCAGATCACGGCTTACACAAAATAAGTAAACCATGTACTTGCTGCTTAATTCAGTACTAGCTATTTGGTTATACACTCTGAACAGGCAACCTCGAACACGTAGATGTGTACTTGCATCCATCCAGTGGTGATGTTAATATATTGTGTTGTTGTGTTCTAGGGAACCTGGGGAAGTGTGAGAACCCGGAATTAACTTCCAGACCCTCCTGTGTATATTTGTCAACCCCAGGATCATTGTTGATAACACAGCGAAATGGTATCATTGCATAATACGTAAACATATTACAAGTTTAATAAATCTTGCCACAAGGCATACATAGGGAAATGTCTCATGGCATTTATTACAATCAGAAAACAACGGAAAGTAAAAATGCGTAGCGACTCCATCTCAGCCACAGGAAGTCGATGTAGTACACGTGACCTCACTCCTACGAATCGCCATAGTCATCATAGTCATCACTTCATCTTCATGGAACTCTGTTGTCAACAAAATTATTGCCATGAGTACATTATGTACTCAACATGCCTCCTTTGGAGAAGGACCTAATAGCTACATGTGGTATGGCTCATTTGCATAAAAGCTAATTTTGTTTGAAAAATATAGCAGTTGGATAAAAGCAGTTTTAGATGAAAACACATGTTTTATCTCCAGAATAACTTTCATCAAAGTGAGGATCCTCGATCAACTCACACTCTTCATAGGTTCCAAGAATAGGGGAAAAGAAGGAATAAGCAAGACAGGTCCTGTATGTCAAGAAAGATTCATGTGTTGTCCATGACCGTGGACACGACTATTCGAATAGTTTTACACTCTGCAGAGGTTGTACACTTTACCCACACGACACAATCCCGTCTTGATGCCACCAGTGGCCGCTGGTATAGTACACCATTTGGTATACCGATAGGGAGATTGTGACGGGGTCTTTGGACTAGATCCCCCAAAGATGTGACATGCCCACCGGGTCTGGCGCACGGAACTGAGAGTATGTCCTCAAACCGGTCCCCCCATCTGTGCCGAGGATACTCCCCGCAGGGCAGCTATCCCATCTACGGTACGGCGACATCGACACCTAAGGCTGACTAGCTTACTTAACCAAGCCAGTGCCCATATAGCATGTGGTTGTACTATTTACACAATCTTCAAATCCAAGACTTATTAGGCCTCATGCGACACGGATGACTAATTGCCCCCTTCAGCTTATGAAGGGCAGCCAATCGCTCCTTCAATCCTTGATTCAGCTGTCGCCCGCGCCAGTATTCAGATGGTAAGTTTCACCCAGAGTAGAAGAGAATAGAGGAAATCAACAAGGGCCAACCGGCCTAGCTCATCATCAAGTTTCAAGTGTCAATGACCCAAAGGTCATCCAACAAAGGACCTATAGGATAATAAGCATGGCTAAGCATTTCTACTCTACCAGAATATTGCATAATTCTACTCAGGTGTCAAGCGAATAGGCGACAAGTGGATCAAGGTAATGTGTCAATCGACATGCTAGCTACGAGAATTAAAATAGCATGCATATAGTAACCATAAAACAAATGCAATTTTGTAAAACATAGGGTAAGCATGATCAAAGAAGGAGGCATGCCTTCGTTGTTGAGTCCTTCTATAACCTGGTTCTGTCCATGTCCAACATCGTCGTCACTCCGTACTCGTCGTAACGATAAGAAATGACAAACAAATAAATACCAAAGAAAATTAAATTCCAAATAACGTCCAAAACAAAGTAAGAGTGGATGGGTAGCACGATATTGATCAAGATGGAGATTCCGAAATGAGGTAGCACAATAGAGAGGTAAGAGAGAGGATTCAACGAAGTGACATGGTTTAGGTTGAAGATGACTAACAAGGGTTGGCAACAGGACTAACGTTCACATACGATCTATGCTACTAACTACTATTAGTGCCCAGTACACATCTTAGCTAAATAGGAAACTACCATATAACAAGCACAATGGTATCAACACCCATGAAATGAAACCATCCAATGCATTTAACTACACAATCATAGCATGACATGACAAAGGTAAAAGTTAACCACAAATAAATATTTAGATAGAATCTACATATTTATAATGGTCGAAAGCATCCAAATACATACCAACTATATTACTTCAAAAGCAAGTATTGCATATGATAACTAAACCAACATTATAAACCATACTAGTTAAGCAATCAAACATCATTCAACAACATGAATTGAATTGATCTAGGTCTAGCCCTAAAACAATACTAAATAATACATACTCAGATCCAATATCACAAACCAAAACATATGTCAACTAATACAAAGAAATTGAACGACACATCGAGTAACCAAACAACAACTGTCCAAGACATGACATGGTAATACAAGGTAATGTATCCTCATCCTACCATAAGCAAGAACATGGATGTTAAGAGTAACAATTAACCACAAATAAATATTTAGATGCTTCTAAATATTTATAATGGTTAACATCAAGCAGAATCAATATCAACGATAACAACTATTAGCAAACATTTCTATAACAAGAGCCAACCCAATACTATGGCAGAAGCTAATTAAATAATGAAGCAACAAGACACATATCATACCAGGCATGTGAGCGGAGAATATATAAATATTTCTTAGCAAATAACACAAGCATCAAGCATACGAGTTGTCATGAGAAGATACTAAACTAGGACATGCTCTTTATAATAAAGAAAAACAACCAATATCCAATAACAACACTAGGAATAAGATTATCACCACATGGTTCTAATAACATAACTAGTTGTGCATACTAAGCCTATGAGGAAGGCACAACTCAACTATCATGGAAGTTAAACTATCCTAAGCCTGTGATGAACTATTGCAACAAGTATAAAACACTCATAATACTAACACGAGACAAGTTAAGCATATATAAGTAACATGAGAACAACTATCATGCATAGAACATCATAAGACACGAATGATCACTTGGCATACACCAATGCAATAACTATACAAAATGGATATAAGGACGAATAGGCATACCACATTGTAATAACTGGATAAACTAGATATAACCCTAAGCATGGATGATAATCACACAAGATGCCACTATGGTACCAATACAATTCAACTCATAACTACAACATAAGTTGATTGATAATGACTAACCTAAATATCAAACAAGGAGTTATCACACCGTACTATCATGATATGTGACATATAAGCACAAAGGAGAAAGCATACTACACATGTAAGCAAGTAAACATCTATGCCATGGCATCTATGACATCAAGCAATGAAATATCATAGCATGAATAACAAAGACGACTTACATTTCCTATCTACTACAACTTACACTTGCAACAACATAGATACAAGGCACATGAATCGGTACACCCACAATATGTTTTCTACTTGTACAATCACACAACATCATGGCATGATATTAATCAAGCAAAAGAAATCCTACTTTTATAAACATGAAATCGATAAACTACTAGCATGTTTCGCTACCCAGCAAGGCTAACCATATCCATGTACTTATAATATTAACTAGCAATATGCAACACAACGGAAGATACAATCAAAACATGAATTTGACTTGAGCAAGTGCTATCATGGCGTGGCAATAAACCAAGATAAATAAACACACTTGATAATTACCAAGATGTAATAAACTATGTTCTATGCCACAAGAATAAATCCCATATAGCATCAAAAATATGAACTATAATATAAAACATCCAACCATGACATCTTGAATAACAAACTTCTACAAAAACAAGAGAAACAACTAGGCAATAATATTCTATGCAACAAACTACAACATACTCATTTCCGAACAACGAGGCATTTTATTTGACATCTAGAATAAAGAAAACTATGCAAAATCACACACGATAAACACCTAACAACTATCATAAACATGGCATAATTTCAAATCCATAAAAGAAGACATGATACAAGGATGTAAAAGACTAGGTAAAACATATCTAAGATATATTAATGCAAAATAAAAAATGAATATAATCAAAACATGAAATATTCCATAATCATGCAGAGTTTAAGACAATCCTACGTAAACCTACAGATGGTAATAATATGCAAAAATTTGTACATAAGCATATCATATGACTACGTACCGCAGGAAAGGAAATTAACACATGAAACAACATGTTCAACAATTTGTAAATAACGATAACTGGTAAAAAGATAAATCTAACAAGTCACTCGCCACATGAAAAATTATGAGACAAATAACATGCGCTCTGATACGTCTCCAACGCATCTATAATTTTTGATTGTTCCATGCTATTATAGTATCAATCTTGGATGTTTATTATGCAATTATATGCCATTATATATCATTTTTTGGGACTAACCTATTAACCCAGTGCCCAGTGCCAGTTGCTGTTTTTTTTGCTTGTTTTTGCCTTTTCAGAAAATCATTATCAAACGGAGTCCAAACGAAGAAAAAACTTTGGATTAATTTTTTTGGACCAGAAGGGACCCTCGAAGCTTCGGGATAAGACCTGACGAGCCACGAGGGAGCGACAAGCTCGGGAGGCGCGCCCTAGGGGGTAGGACGCGCCCCCCAGGCTTGTGGGCCCCTCATGGCACATCCTGACCTAATTCCAGTGCTATAAATTCCCAAATATTCCCAATATACCAGAGAGAGAAGAGAAAACCTTTCCGCCACCGCAAGCCTCTATTCTTCCACGATCCCATCTGGAGGCCTTTTCTGGTACTCTGTCGGAGGGGGAATCAATCACGGAGGGCTTCTTCATCAACCTTGCTGCCCTTCCGATGATGTGTGAGTAGTTTACCACAGACCTACGGGTCCATAGCTAGTATCTAGATGGCTTCTTCTCTCTCTTTGATCTTCAATACCATGTTCTCCTCGATGTTCTTGGAGTTCTATCCGATGTAATCTTCTTTTGCAGTGTGTTTGTTGGGATCCGATGAATTGTCAGTTTATGATCAGATTATTCATGAGAAATATTTGAGTCTGCTCTGAACTCTTTTATGCATGATTGTTATAGATTTGTATTTCTCTCTGATTTATCGATTTGGTTTGGCCAACTAGATTGGTTTATCTTGCAATGGGAGAGGTGCTTTGTGATGGGTTCAATCTTGCGGTGCTCAATCCCAGTGAAAGAAAGGGACTTGACACGTATTTGTATTATTGCCATTAAGGATAAAAAGATGGGGTTTATTCATATTGCTTGAATTTACTTTGTCTACATCATGTCATCTTGCTTAAGGCGTTACTCTGTTTCATACTTAATACCCTAGATGCATGCTGGATAGCAGTCGATTGGTGGGGTAATAGTAGTAGATGCAGGCAGGAGTCGGTCTACTTGTTTCGGACATGATGCCTATATACATGATCATTTCCATGGATCCGTCATAATTATTTGCTTTTCTATCAATTGCCCAACAGTAATTTGTTTACCCACCGTATGCTATGTGTTCGAGAGAGAAGCCTCTAGTGAAAACTATGGCCCCCGGGTGTACTTTTATCATATATTAAAATCCAAAAATACCTTGCTGCAATTTATTTACTTTTATTTTATTTAGTATTTTACTTTATCTATCTATCACTATCAGAATTGATCCTTGCAAATAACCGTTAAGAGGATTGACAACCCTCTTATTTGCGTTGGGTGCAAGTGTTTGCTTTTGTGTGTGCAGGTGCTGCTAAAGGATTTTGCGTGGTTCTCCTACTGGATTGATAACCTTGGTTTTTAACTGAGAGAAATACTTATCTCTACTATACTGCATCATCCTCTCGTTTTTGGGGAAATACCAACGCAGTCTACAAGTAGCAGGAAGAATTTCTGGCGCCGTTGCCGGGGAGACATCACCAAAATTATGAAGTACCTTCGCACAAACTATCATCCACTTGCATTTATTTTTGTTGCCTTTTGATTTTCATTTGCCTCTCGTTTTCATCTCCCCCACTTCTAAAAACAAATTTTACAAAAACACAAAAATATTTCCGTTTGTTTGCTTGCTAAAATTGTGTGACTCAATGAAAATAAAAATATAGACATATGGATCCTCATCCACTTGCTAATCTTTTCAAACGGTCCAATTATGATGAACCAATTGCTAGTGAGTTGAGTGCACATGATTATCTTTATGAAGTTTTGCTTGAAAATCGTGAATCTGAAAATTGTGATGAAGTGTTAAACGAAGAAATTTATAAAGTGATTCATGATAGCTCCTTGAATGAAAAGCATGATTGCAATGATGTTATTATAAGTTCTATTAATGTCAATTATGCTAATAATATGCAAAGCTACAAGCTTGGGGATGATAATTTTGTTATGTCCACTACTTATTGCAATGATCTTGATTGGGGTGCTAATGCTTTTTATGATCTTGAAATTTTATTTAAGCCTCATGATGAATATGTTTGCAATATTATTGAAAGTGGGTTTGGAAGAGTGTTAACTTTAGGTAATAATGATCCCACTACTTTGGAGAATTATCAATATCGTGAATTTTTTGCTAAAAGTGGGGTTGGAGAGGTCATGACTTTAGTTAATGTTAATCCCACTATCTTGGAAGATTATAAGACTTTTATGCGTGTGGATCATGAAGAGAATATTTTATGTGATAGCTATATTGTTAAATTTGATTATGATCCTACATGTAACTATTATGAGAGAGGAAAATATAGTTATTGGAATTTTCATGTTGAATTACCTCTCGTGAAGATCAAATTGTTAGTGTTTTGTTCTTCTTCTTTGCATATGCTAGATACTTTTTGTCTTGATAAATTGCTTGCTTATAAAATGCCTATGCATAGGAAGTATGCTAGACTTAAATGTGTTTGTCACATGCTACATGATGCTCTCTTTGTGCTTCAATTCTTGTCTTTCACTTGAGCATCATTACAATCCCAAAGCCTATCTTAATGGCTATAAAGGAAGAGCTGGTTGGCAGACAACCCAATAAACTTTTTATTTCTGTTTTTGTATGTTTACGTAATTGTAGCCTCTATTATGATTGTGTTTTTATCTTTTAATTAGTGTTTGTGCCAAGTAATACCTTTGGAATAATTTGGAAGATAGTATGATTGATGCTGTTGGAAAACAGAAACTTTTGCGTCTAGTGCTGGAATTTTTATTTTTTTTCTGGAGCGTCAAAACCTTCTGAATTTTTTTACACAGTCTCGATATATGAATTTCACACGTTTTCCTAATTTTTCAGCATTTTTGGAGTTACATAAGTATGACGTTAATTCAGATCTTTACAGATTGTTCTGTTTTTGTTGCATAGTTTGCTTATTTTGATGAATCTATGGATCGTATCGGGGGGGGGGGGGGGTATGAGTCATGGAGAAGTTGGAGTACAGTAGTATTATTCCAATATTAAATATGAATCAATTTACGCCAGCACCTAAAGTTTAAGATTTATTTGTTATACTAACGGATCTCACGAGGTTTCTTTTGAGTTTTGTGTGCTGAAGTTTTCAAGTTTTGGGTGAGACTACGATGGATAAAGGAATAAGGAGTGGCTAGAGCCTAAGCTTGGGTATGCCCAAGGCACCCCAAGGTAATATTCAAGGAAGACTCAAGCGTCTAAGCTTGGGGATGCCTTGGATGGCATCCCCTCTTTCGTCTACAATCTATCGGTAACTCACTTGGAGCTATATTTTTATTCATCACATGATATGTGTTTTACTCGGAGCGTCTTGTGATATAGTTTGTTTGCTTTTTAGTTTGTCACAATCATCTTTGCTGAACACACCTTGTCGGTGTATAAAACATAAGTATTTTATACCCTGACTTATGCACAGATGGTAGCAGCCTCCTGGCCGGCCGAGGCTTGCCGGGAACCACCAAGACCAAGATTCAAGGCCCAGTTGCGGAAGCTACTGGGGAGAAGCTCAAGACACAGCACCAACAAACACTCAACCAGTAATGAAGATGGAGATATTTCTTGCCGGCAAGGCTGAACTGGCAAGATGATGACCCGCCAAGCTCCGTGCTGGCAAGCCTTCGCCAGCTCATCAGCGCTCCACCTCACCTGGCCGCTAGTCACTGATCAGTGAGGTGTCAACCACACAGGCTGGTTGGTGAGGTTTGTTGGGCACGTGTCAGCACGCAGGGAGAAGATTTGTCTTTAATGACACCCGTCCGGAGGGCGTGTCAGGCTAATACGAGGTAGCTGGGCGAGCGGTGCAGGAACCTTGCCGGGGCTGCCTCTCCACATGACACCTAACGGTGCATTTAATGCCTTTGTCCTAAACTGGCAGAGTTAGGTATGATAGCACTGTTTGCTATCTAATCAGTATGTAATTACTGTTTTGCCACTGTGGTAACCCCTTGAGCTATAAAAGGAGGGCCAGGGCAACAGTTAGAGGGATTCGGACCCTTTTTCAAACACCAACACGTCTCGCGTAGCTGCTCTCTCCACATCTTGCCGGGAGAAGCGCTCCTTGTACTTGTGCTCTCATACAACCAATACACCAAAAGCAGGAGTAGGGTTTTATGCTTCTCAGCGGCCTGAACCTGGGTAAATCCCTTGCGCCTTCCATTGATTCTGCTCTTTGTGCACGTCGATCTCCCCTGCCGAACCACAAAGGGGCTGGATGGCCCCATAGATGGTCGTACCCACGACATCTTTGGCGCGCCAGGTAGGGGACTCGCTTGCAGGAACCTGAATCAGTGGATTGCATGTCACCTTCATCAACTTCATCATCGCCCTCCTCGTCGTCGATGACCCCCAAGAAGAAGGGCATCACGATGACGACCCCTTCGCACGCATCCGCAGGCGGTGCAGGCGGCGTGGCCAATGCGGACGGCGCAAACACCGCGGTTGGCACGACCAGCGTAGGCGATGTGGTCGCCATGCCCACCGCGGTCGGCACAGGAGACGAGCGCGCTGGAGGCAGTCGACTTCCTTGGTCCTCTGGCGAACGAAGCCGAGACGGCGCAGGCGGAGCGGACGGACGACCTCCTCCTCCTCCTCCTCACCGCGCCGACGAGCGCAGCCACCGGAGCTGCAGTGCCCAGGCCGGCGCGAGCCAGGACCCCGCCGCGGCGATGTCCAAGGATGCTGCTTCGGGACAGATGCCACGCCCCTCGTGCAACGGGCGCGATACGGCTCCGAGTGGCGTCAACGACTCCGGCAGCGGCGACCTCACGGCAAGACTCCTGTCGATCAGATCCCAGATCCTCAAGCACCGCCTCCGCCACAACGACCAGCTGCTAATCATGTGCCGTGGCAGCAAGACCACGATGGCGCTCCTGCTGGCTCTGCTAGAAGTAGAGCGACATCGCGCTCTTCGCTTCCGGCCATGCTAGCCACAGCAGCAAAAGCGATGGCGCGAGCTCAGATGCTGCCAAACTTCCCTCCAGCAGCAGAGAAGATGGATGAGTGGAGAGCCACCATCCAAAGCTCAATTGGGTTCGCCGAGGCCAGCAAATCACAGCAAGCGGAGCCCTCACAGCGTCCGCAAATAGCACCAATAGCTCCAACTGGTGGTCGTGTTGACGGCGCTACGCTAACGGTGCAATCACCCCAGCGGCAATAGTCTCAACAGCAGGAATGCCAACAACCGCGACAAGCTCAACAATCTTTTGAGCCCGATGAGATATCGATGGCCTCTTTGGATCCGCGAGCGTGGCAAGACCAGCGGCAAGTGCTGCGAGACAGGCAGGTAGAAGATGCCCGCACCACCATTGAATGGCGCCGGGAGGCGCGCCATCAATCCGACGCGCGCAACGGCCCGATCGTTGATGAGCCTGCGCCAGGGGTTGGCAGATATCTGCCTTACGAGGTTGGGTGTCCTACCTTCACCCGTGAGCTGCGGCAAGTCCGATGGCCGTCCGTCCGGGCCTTCAAGCCAGAAGTACCAAAGAAATACGACGGCAAGCTGAACCCGACAGAATTTCTGGGCATCTACACGATTGCCGTGCAAGCTGCCGGAGGAAGAGATGAGAAAATCCTCGCCAACTACTTTCCGTTGGTGTTGAACTCCAACGTGAGATCTTGGCTGATGAACCTACCGGAGAACTCCATTTCTTCGTGGGAAGATCTCTGTAACGAGTTTGTTGGAGCCTTTACCGGTGGCCACAAGGCCCCTGGACAGCCCAGCGGACTGCAAGTGATTCTGCAAAGAGATGGAGAAACCTTGCACAAGTACATCCAGAGGTTCAGCCGTGTGCACCATAACATTCCAGATGTGCACCCCGCAGCTGTCATTGCCGCCTTTCACACGAATGTGCGCAATCGGAGGATGCGGGAGAAGATGAACGTCAAGCTGCCCAAAACCGTCAACGAGCTCTATACGTTGGCGGATAAATGCGTGCGCGCTGAGGAAGGAAGAAGGCTTCCGGGGAAGACGCTAGTGCCGAGGTGGATTCCGAGGACGACAACACTGCCATCCCGAGGAAGAAGGGCCGAAAGCGCAACAGGAAGCGCAAAGGAAAAACTGTTATGGCTGTCGAGGGCTCCGGCAACTCTGAGTCCGCCAAGAAAGCCAAGACTAAGAACTCCAGCAAGGAGGCAGCAGTATGCGCCGCTTGCCAGGAGGTGGCGGCAAATGAGAAGGCCAGCAAATCTGATGGACCATACTGCAAGATTCACCGCACCAAGGGCCATGATCTCCAAGAGTGCCGACAAGTCGAGCACCTTGTTGAGAAACAAAAGGCTGAGTACAAAAAACGTGACAAAGAGAAGAGTCAAGATGGTGCCGGTGGATCCGGCAAAAAGGGCTGTGGTGGTCGAGGAGGCCGCCGTGGCAAGGCCAAGCAGCAGAAAGAGAAACCTGCTAGAGGCCGCAAAAAGAAAGAGGGAGATGATGGAAGTGAAGAAGAAGAGGACGAGGACGACGGAGGGTCCAGTGAACAAGAATTCCAGAAGGCAACTGACGCCATGTGCGTTGACGGAGGCGCATCTTTGCACTCCTCTCACCGCCAACTTAAGCAGTGGGCACGTGAAGTCAATGCGGCAGAACCGGCAATGGGCTCTCAAAAGCCACTCAAATGGTCACACACGCCTATCATTTTTTATGCCGAGGACCACCCTGATCGCACAACCGCGGTCGGGTGTTTGCCGTTGTTGGTTTCACCAACAATTCGCAACCTCCAGGTCACGAAAATGTTAGTTGACGGTGGGGCCGGCTTAAACTTGATTTCTCCAGAAGTAATCAAGAGGCTGCGGATTTCCCGATGAGGAACTCGAGAAAACGGGCACGTTTCAAGGAGTAAAACCGGGAAGAAGCCAGCCCAAGGGAAAGATCACATTGCCGGTGACGTTTGGTGGGGAATTGAACTACAGAACAGAAAAGATTGTGTTTGACGTTGTCAAAATCCCCTTGCCGTATAATGGGATTCTTGGTCGCCCAGCCTTGGCAAAATTCATGGCTGCATCTCACTATGCTTACAACACGTTAAAGATGCCAGGGCCAATGGGTGTCATTTCCATCAACCCCGACAAGAAAGATGCGGTTATTTGCGTTGATAAGATGTACAGGGATGCGGTTGCAGTAGAGGCCGCCAAGCCGCCAGGTCCCGCCAAGAAGAAGGAAAGCAAGAAGTCTGGCAAGACCTCTAGCAAGGATTCCGAGAAGCACACCTCTTCGGAGTGCTGCACGCCTGTTGAAGACTTGCCGGAGTGCTCTGCCGGTAAGAAACCCAAAGCCACTTCACCGACAACCAAAAAAGTGCCGGCGAGGGAGGACGACACCGACGGTACCTTCACCATCAGTGCCACCCTTGACAGCAAATAGGAAAGCGCGCTCGTTGCCTTCCTGCGGGCGAATGTCGATGTGTTCGCATGGCGACCATCTGACATCCCCGGTGTTCCCAGGGAGGTAATTGAGCACCACCTTGCCATCTGTCCCCACGCTCGGCCCGTCAAGCAAAAAGTCTGGAAGCAAGCTTTGGAGCGGCAACAATTCATTGCCCAAGAAATCAAGAAACTTGAAGCAGCAGGCTTGGTCAGAGGTGTACTACATCCCACTTGGTTGGCAAATACAGTGGTGGTGCCCAAAGCAAATGGAAAGTGGAGACTTTGTATTGACTACACTGATATTAACAAAGCTTGTCCAAAGGATCCTTTCCCCTTGCCGCGCATCGATCAAATTGTGGACTCCACTTCCGGCTGTGATTTACTCTCCTTCCTTGATGCATATTCTGGGTACCATCAGATATTCATGGCCAAGGAGGATGAGGGCAAAACCGCATTCATTACTCCATGTGGCACATACTGCTTTGTGCGTATGCCTTTCGGATTAAAGAGTGCTGGTTCGACATTCGCAAGAGCAGTCCAGATTGGTTTTGAGCCCCAGCTACACAGGAATGTGGAAGCATACATGGATGATATAGTGGTCAAGACCAAGGACAAGTCAACCCTCATTCAAGATTTAGAAGAAACATTTGCAAACTTGCGCAAGATCAATTTAAAGCTCAATCCCGAGAAGTGTGTGTTTTGTGTTCCATCCGGCAAGCTTCTCCGATTCTTTGTATCTCAATGAGGAATTGAAGCAAATCCCGACAAGATCAAAGCGATTGAGCAGATTCAAGCACCAAAAAGCGTCAAAGATGTGCGACGTCTTGCCAGCTGTGTTGCTGCCTTGAGTATGTTCATTTCAAGATCCGTCGAGCGCGCCCTGCCGTTTTTCAAGATTTTGAAAAAGGCAGGCCCGATGAAATGGACTCCGGAAGCGGAGGCCGCACTGCAGGACTTGAAAAGGTACCTCTCCTGCGCGCCAACACTAGTTGCGCCTAGACCGCAAGAGCCGTTGCTGCTATACGTAGCGGCAACGAATCAAGTGGCTAGTGCTGCATTAGTGGCGCAGAGGGAAGTCGATGACGAGGACGCAGCCATGGTAAGCCCATCTAGCAACAAAACGGAATCTTCTCCGGCAAGGTCCGACGCCAACAAGTCAGAAACAGCGCAAGCAAATGAAACTAACCAACAAGTGATGCCGAAGAAGAAAGTGGTGCAGCGACCCGTATATTTTGTTAGTTCCCTTCTACAGGGGGCTAGATCAAGATACTCTGGGGTGCAGAAATTGCTTTTCGGCCTTCTTATGGCCTCGAGAAAGCTGCGTCACTACTTCCAAGTGCACGAGATCATCGTCGTCACTCGCTTTCCGGTGCAACGCATTTTGAGAAATCCGGAAGCAACTGGCAGGATAGTGGAGTGGGCGTTGGAATTGTCAAGCTTTGCACTTAAGTTTGAAAGCACTTCAACCATCTAGAGAAGAGCCTTGGCGCAGTTCATTGCAGAATGGACGCCAATGCAAGAGGAAGAAGCTCAAGAAACAGCTCTCCTCGGCAAAGAGACAACCAAAGAATGGATCATGTACTTTGATGGTGCCTTCTCGCTACAGGGCGCCAGTGCCGGAGTGCTGCTTGTCGCACCCACCGGAGAGCACCTCAAGTATGTGGTTCAAATGCACTTTCCCAGGGAGCAAGCTACAAACAACATTGCTGAGTACGAATGACTCCTTGCCGGTCTTAGGATCGCAGTAGACCTTGGGATCAGGAAATTGGTCGTCCGCGGTGACTCGCAGCTTGTCGTGAAACAAGTGAACAAAGATTACCAGAGCCCGTTGATGGAAGCATACATGGAAGAAGTGAGGAAATTGGAAGAACACTTTGACAGGTTGCAAACAGAGCACATCCCTCGTGCGGAAAACAGCATTGCTGATCACCTGTCAAAGTGTGCCGCCAAAAAGCTACCTGTGGAACCAGGAACTTTTGTGCTCCATTTGAATCAACCGACAGTCACTCCATCAACGCAGGCCAGTAAGAGAAGGAAGTTGAACACCGGCAAGTATTTTTCGGCAGAACTCCCAGGAGCCACCGGCAAAAAGGTTGCCGGAGACAATGACACGGTCGTCGGTGAGCAGCAGCTTAGCGCAGAACCTCAGGTTCTTGCCGCAGGGGCAAGCGCTCCCACAACCGAAGAAATGCCTTTAGTCCTTGTCGTCGAGCCGCAGGCTCCGGCATGGGCACAGCAGATAGTTCATTTCCTTCAAATAGGAGAACTTCCCGATGAGCAAGAAGAAGCTGAGAAAGTAGCCCGTCAGTCAAGTATGTATCAGTTTGTGGATAACACGCTATACAGAAAGAGACCAAATGGTGTGAAATTAAAGTGTATTTGCCGGGAAGATGTACTGAAGCTGTTGGCAGAGATACATGGAGGCATATGTGGCTCTCACATAGGTTCAAGGGCACTTGCCGGCGAAGCTTTCCGGCAAGGCTTCTATTGGCCCACTGCCCTCCAGGATGCAACTGAGCTAGTAACCAAGTGTGAAGCATGCCAGTTCCATTCAAAGAACATACATCAGCCAGCTCAAGCCCTCCAAACAATCCCTCTCTCCTGGCCCTTTTCGGTCTGGGGGCTCGATATCTTGGGCCCCTTCCCCCGTGCTGCCGGGGGCTTTGAGTTCTTGTACGTCGCCATCGACAAGTTCACAAAGTGGCCTGAAGTGGAGCCGGTGAGTAAGGTGACAGCGCAGTCAGCCGTCAAGTTCTTCAAAGGATTAGTTTGCTGTTTCGGGGTTCCCAACAGAATCATCACCGACAACGGCACACAATTCACAAGCCGCACCTTCATGCAGTATATCCAAGACCTTGGCAGCAAAATCTGTTTTGCGTCTGTCGCTCACCCGAAGAGCAACAGCCAAGCGAAAAGGATGAATGCTGAAGTGCTGCGTGGTCTCAAGACAAGAACCTTTGACAGGCTGCGCAAATGTGGAAGGCGCTCGATTGATGAGTTATCAGCGGTTCTTTGGTCACTCAGGATGACACCAAATCGAGCTACCGGCCAAACACCCTTCTCCCTAATCTATGGTGTAGAAGCGGTGCTCCCCACGGAACTCATATACGGGTCACCTCGAGTGCTCGCTTACGGCGAAGCTGAGCAAGAGCAGCTGCGGCAAGACGACGTAACGCTCCTTGAGGAGGATCATCTTCGGGCGGCTGTGCGAGCTACACACTACCAGCAAGCCTTGCGCCGCTATCATAGCCGCAAAGTGCACGCCCGAAGCCTTGAGGAAGGCGACCTTGTTCTTCGGCGTGTTCAGTCCGCCAAGAGATCCAACAAGTCGACGCCGAAGTGGGAAGGCCCTTATCGGGTAGTACAAGTCACCAGACCTGGCGCAGTCCGTCTGGAGACCGAAGATGGCACCCCAGTGCAGAACTCATGGAATATTGAGCATCTTCGCAAGTTCTACCCATAAGGCGCGGTTGCCGGGCCTCCCGGCAACCCCTTTTGTACAAGATTTGTCGGCAAGACTTGTAACCCTTTGTACAAAGCCAGGCGCAGAACCTGTGCATAATAAAGCTAAGTGTTTCGCAACTCTTCGTACATATTCATTTATATACGAATGCATGTGGTGTTGTGGCTTACACTTCAGTTTGTATGGAATGACTGATAAACTGTCAAGGTTCCCAAACCACTCTTTTCTCTTCTTTCTTTTTCTTAAAAGGACAGAAGAATCCCTCGCGTGCAAGTTTCCCGGGGGGAGTGACGATGGGGTACCATCCTAACGACGTTCAAGTGATCACTTCATACGACGAGGAAAACTGTGCGAGGAAAAGGAAAAGCTAAGTTGAAAAACTTTGAAATGTTTTCCTTGTTACATTTGCGACTTCCATTGAACGATTCTGCGTTTGTATGAGAAACCTGCACGCGGGGAAATCTTGTCGCGATCAGTCCGCGCTCTAGTTTGCCTCGAGTCCGCTCGGCAAGCTCGAGTCTGGCCCGACAAGTTACCTTGCCGGCAGCGGCACTTCCAGCAGGCTGCTAAGGACCTGTTCCTCGGAGCGCTCGCGGCAAGTGTGCGCGCCGGCAAGTTTCCCAACAGCGTAGGGAGCACGATCATACAAAGGCAAAATAAAACAAGGGAAACAGCACGCATTCACTTAAGCCCGGCAAACACTAGATATTAATTAAACAGGTACTCGATTACATTTTATTGGCCTTTCCCTAGGGTTTACATCGAGTGCAAGGAGGGCAAAAGGGGCTCCTAGGCGAAGCCCGGCTTGTTCCCGGAAGGCCAGATGATGGTGCTACCGGCGATCAGCCAGAATCATCGTCGTCGTCCTCGATCTTCCCGCCGGGAACACCGTTGTCGTCGCCATCATCATCGCCATCCTCAGCATCGCTGGAGGAAGTGGTGTCGCTGTCGCTTGAACTTTCTGCGCAGCACTCCAGACGAGCGCCCGAAGCCCCGAAGAACTTCACGACGAGCGTATCTGGTCCGTCCAACCTGAAGAGAAGAAGGTGCCCTACGAAGGACTTCCACCCGCGCGTGAGATACATGAGGCTGTTATTGGAGGTCTCAACGGTCACCCAGGCCGGGCCGTTGCAGCAACCGTCCACGCGCAGCCACAAGCCGCGCAGGTGGCGGCCTTCCATCTCCCTGGCAAAAGGACGGGGAAGCCGCAGCCAGCTCCACGGCTGCTCGCACAGTTCCACGACGAATTCCTACGTCGTGTCCTCCGTATGGCCCTCTGTCGGGGGAGGAAGCCCCGAAGTCAAAGCGGCAAGCGCTCCGCCATGGCCGCCTCGACCACGAGCACCGCTTCCTCCATGACCACGGGCCGCAGCCCTCCCTTGAGTGCTGGAGCCAGCCTCCGCAGCCGCGGCCGAGGCGTGGGCATGGAGCCGAGGAGAAGCTCTTGCCGTGGCGGCGGAGGCACGACCGCGTCCTCTTCCCCTCGCCATGCCGTCGTCAGATGCAGAGGAAGAAGATAAGAGAAAGAGGCGACGGTTGCTGAAGATTGAGGTAGAAGGAGATGGATGAGCATCACACCCCGCGGCCCCCTCTTTATAGGGGGAGTGCGGGGAGCTGGCTCTTCACCGTCTTCAGGCGGCCGCCCAGATTCGCCAATCCCGCGCCCTGCGCTTCTGGACGGGCGCATTACTCCAGCAACCACCCACGTTCGCCAATCCCGCGCCCTGCGTCCCTGGTCCGGTGCGTCACTCCAACGGCCACCCTTCTCCACCAATCCACTGCCTTGCATGCATGCAAACACGCGTGATGTGGGGGGGGGGGGGGGCGCAGAAAAAGGAGAAGTAAAGACAGATATGGCAGTTATCCTTGCCACGTGTGGCCGCATGCCGGTTCAGTTTGAACCCACGACGCCCCACATATGAGCATATTCCTGGCCCGAGCACACCTAGCGGCCGTCCGTCCGACGGCAAGGTTTGCCGGAAGATGACCGAGAACGCTCCTGAATCTAGATTAATGAAGAAGCAAAGAAGATCTCAAGAAGAGATAACCATCATGAAAAAAATTATAGCGGCAGTTTTCCCGCCGCGTGCCTGTGCATTGTTTGGGCCTAGCCCAACGACGCTTCGGACGCACGTATGGCCCAGGCCCGGGGGCTCCTGTCGGTGTATAAAACATGGGTATTTTATACCCTGACTTATGCACAGACGGTAGCAGCCTCCTTGCCGGCCGAGGCTTGCCGGGAACCGCCAAGACCAAGATTCAAGGCCCAGTTGCGGAAGCTACTGGGGAGAAGCTCAAGACACAACACCAACAAACACTAAACCAGTAATGAAGATGGAGATATTTCTTGCCGGCAAGGCTGAACCGGCAAGATGATGACCTGCCAAGCTCCGTGTCGGCAAGCCTTCGCCAGCTCATCAGCGCTCCACCTCACCTGGCCGCTAGTCACTGATCAGTGAGGTGTCGACCACGTAGGCTGGTTGGTGAGGTTTGTCGGGCACATGTCAGCACGCAGGGAGAAGATTTGCCTTTAATGACACCCGTCCGGAGGGCGTGTCAGGCTAATACGAGGTAGCTGGGCGAGCGGTGCAGGAACCTTGCCGGGGCTGCCTCTCCACATGAAACCTAACGGCGCATTTAATGCCTTTGTCTTAAACTGGCAGAGTTAGGTACGATAACACTGTTTGCTATCTAATCACTATGTAATTACTGTTTTGCCACTGTGGTAACCCCTTGAGCTATAAAAGGAGGGCCAGGGCAACAGTTAGAGGGATTCAGACCCTTTTTCAAACACCAGCATGTCTCGCGTAGCTGCTCTCTCCACACCTTGCCGGGAGAAGCGCTCCTTGTACTTGTGCTCTCATACAACCAATACACCAAAAGCAGGAGTAGGGTTTTATGCTTCTCAGCGGCCCGAACCTGGGTAAATCCCTTGCGCCTTCCATTGATTCTGCTCTTTGTGCACGTCGATCTCCCCTGCCGAACCACAAAGGGGCTGGATGGCCCCATAGATGGTCGTACCCACGACACACCTTTTTGAGAGGGACACGCATTATTCGTGATTTGTTAGAATACTCTATGTGCTTCACTTATATCTTTTGAGCTAGGCAGTTGCTCTAGTGCTTCACTTATATCTTTTAGAGCACAGTGGTGGTTATATTTTAAAGAAATAGTTGCACTCTCATGTTTCACTTAAATCTTTTCGAGAGTCTAATAAATAGTAATGGCAATTTGCACGGGTTATAAGATTGGTCCATAAAGGATAGTTATTCAAGAGGGATATAATAAAAACTTTCATGTAGATCACTGAATATGATAAGTTTGATTCCTTGCAATAGTTTTGCGATATTAAGATGGTAATATGTGGATGTACTAGTGAATAATTGTGGTTTAGTAAGAATATTGGTGTTAAGGTTTGTGATTCCCGAAGCATGCACGTATAGTCCTTAGTTGTGTGATGAAGTTGGAGCATTGTTTATTATTGAGTGTCTACCTTATGAGTGGCGGCCGGGGACGAGCGATGGTCTTTTCCTACCAATCTATCCCCCTAGGGGCATGCGTAGTAGTACTTTGGTTCGAGGGCTAATAAACTTTCGCAATAAGTATGTGAGTTCTTTATGACTAATGTGAGTCCATGGATTATACGCACTCTCACCTTTCCGCAATTTGCTAGCCTCTTCGGTACCGTGCATTACCCTTTCTCACATCGAGAGTTGGTGCAAACTTCGCCGGTGCATCCAAACCCCGTGATATGATACGCTCTATCACACATAAGCCTCCTTATATCTTCCTCAAAACAGCCACCATACCTACCTATCATGGCATTTTCATAGCCATTCCGAGATATATTGCCATGCAACTTCCACCGTTCCGTTTTTATGACACACATCGTCATTGTCATATTGCTTTGCATGATCATATAGCTGACATAGTATTTGTGGCCCAGCCACCGTTCATCACTTTTTATACATGTTACACTAGTATCATTGTACATCCTGGTACACCGCCAGAGGCATTCATATAGAGTCATATTTTTGTTCTAGTTTCGAGTTGTAATTTTCTTTTGAGTTGTAAGTAAATAGAAGTATGATGATCATCATTATTAGAGCATAATCCCAGTGAGGAAATAAAAAAAAGGCCAAAAAGAGCCCACGAAAAAAGAAAGAAAAAAAAGGAAAAAAAAGAAAAAAAATGAGAGAAAAAGAGAGAAGGGGCAGTGTTACTATCCTTTTCCATACTTGTGCTTCAAAGTAGCACCATGTTTTTCATATAGAGAGTCTCCTATTTTGTCACTTTCATATACTAGTGGTAATTTTTCATTATAGAACTTGGCTTGTATATTCCGATGATGGGCTTCCTCAAATACCCGAGGTCTTCATGAGCAAGCAAGTTGGATGCACACCCACTTAGTTTTCATGTTGAGCTTTCATACACTTATAGCTCTTAGTGCATCCGTTGCATGGCAATCCCTACTCCTCGCATTGACATCAATTGATGGGCATCTCCATAGCCCGTTGATTAGCCGCGTCGATGTGAGACTATCTTCTTATTTTTTGACTTCCCCTTATTAATCTCTACCACCACATTCTATTCCACCCATAGTGCTATATCCATGGCTTGCGCTCATGTATTGCGTGGGGGTTAAAAAAGCTGAAGCGCGTTAAAAAGTATGAACCAATTGCCCGGCTTGTCATCGGGGTAGTGCATGATAAATACTTTGTGTTAAGAAGATGGAGCATGACAGGATTATATGATTTTATAGGGATAACTTTCTTTAGCATTTTTATTTTGAAAGGCATGATTGTTTATTAGTATGCCTGAGTATTGATGTCTTTATATCAAACTATAGACTATTGCTTTGAATCATTCGGATCTCATTATTCATACCGTAAGAGAGATTACATGATGAAACATGTTAGGTAGCATTCCACATCAAAAATTTTGTTTTTATCATTTACCTACTCGAGGACGAGCAGGAATTAATCTTGGGGATGCTTGATACGTCTCCAACGTATCTATAATTTTTTATTGTTCCATGCTATTATAGTATCAATCTTGGATGTTTATTATGCAATTATATGCCATTATATATCATTTTTTGGGACTAACCTATTAACCCAATGCCCAGTGCCAGTTGCTATTTTTTGCTTGTTTTTGCCTTTTCAGAAAATCATTATCAAACGGAGTCCAAACGAAGAAAAAAATTTGGATTAATTTTTTCTGGACCAGAAGTGACCCTCGAAGCTTTGGGAGAAGACCAAACGAGCCACGAGGGAGCGACAAGCTCGGGAGGCGCGCCCTGGGGGTAAGGAGCGCCCCCCAGGCTTGTGGGCCCCTCGTGGCACATCCTGACCTAATTCCAGCGCTATAATTCTCAAATATTCCCAATATACCAGAGAGAGAGAGAGAGAGAAGAGAAAACCTTTCCACCGCCGCAAGCCTCTGTTCTTCCGCGATCCCATCTGGAGGCCTTTTCCGGTACTCTGCCGGAGGGGGAATCGATCACGGAGGGCTTCTTCATCAACCTTGCTGCCCTTCCGATGATGTGTGAGTAGTTTACCACAGACCTACGGGTCCATAGGTAGTAGCTAGATGACTTCTTCTCTCTTTTTGATCTTCAATACCATGTTCTCCTCGATGTTCTTGGAGTTCTATCCGATGTAATCTTCTTTTGCGGTGTGTTTGTTGGGATCTGATGAATTGTGAGTTTATGATCAGATTATTCATAAGAAATATTTGAGTCTTCTCTGAACTCTTTTATGCATGATTGTTATAGCTTTGTATTTCTCTCCGATCTATCGATTTGGTTTGGCCAACTAGATTGGTTTATCTTGCAATGGGAGAGGTGCTTTGTGATGGGTTCAATCTTGCGGTGCTCAATCCCAGTGACAGAAAGGGATATGACACGTATTTGTATTGTTGCCATTAAGGATAAAAAGATGAGGTTTGTTTATATTGCTTGAGTTTACTTTGTCTACATCATGTCATCTTGCTTAAGGCGTTACTCCGTTTCATACTTAATACCCTAGATGCATGCTGGATAACGGTCGATGGTTGGAGTAATATTAGTAGATGCAGGCAGGAGTCGGTCTACTTGTTTCGGACGTGATGCCTATATACATGATCATTGCCATGAATCCGTCATAATTATTTGCTTTTCTATCAATTGCCCAACAGTAATTTGTTTATCCACCGTATGCTATGTGTTCGAGAGAGAAGTCTCTAGTGAAAACTATGGCCCCCGGGTCTACTTTTATCATATATTAAAATCCAAAAATACCTTGCTGTAATTTATTTACTTTTATTTTATTTAGTATTTTACTTTATCTATCTATCACTATCAGAACTAATCCTTGCAAATAACCGCTAAGAGGATTGACAACCCTCTTATTTGCATTGGGTGCAAGTATTTGCTTTTGTGTGTGCAGGTGCTGCTAAAGGATTTTGCGTGGTTCTCCTACTAGATTGATATCTTGGTTCTTAACTGAGGGAAATACTTATCTCTACTATACTGCATCATTCTCTCCTCTTCGGGAAAATACCAACGCAGTCTACAAGTAGCACGCTCCTAGGCATATCATGAGCATATGATAAATAACATATCAATAGAAATGTTTTACCAAACACAAAACGTACTTGGATTCTACACAAAAACAACTAAGATAAAGTCTATACTAAAACACGGTTGACCAAACCAACAATCTGACTCCACCATGAGGTTACTATGGCCATGAGAAACAATACATATGGTTAACACAAGATCATCTGATGGACAGAGAATAAAGAGACAAGCCGACGCTATCAAACGACGTTTATTTTTTGGACGAGCGCGGTCAACGATAGAAATAGGTTGAAGCATGATGTCTAGGAGATAATACGAGTGATGTTGAGGAGGCGTGCAAAAGGAATTTGATAGAGGCTCACCGAGTTTGACGGAACGGTGCGATGTACTCGACAAACAGTGTTGACGAACTTGCGGAATCCTGCGCGTGTGGTCAACGGATCGTGTTCTTTCTTCCCTGAATGGATTCATGGCATGGAGGAGAATCTTCTGGCGCGAGGATTCGGATGGAGATGGCCTGCATCAACGGGATCGAACATCGGTGTCTATGGAGCACCATGTTTTGGAGTTTCTCGAGACAGAGAGAAGGGAGAGGGCAGGGTGCTATGGGAATTGGAAGTGGAGGTGGAGGCGCACCATAAGATGCCTTCAGTTTTGGAAACTGAAGAGATTTATGGGAATTGAGGAGAGGCAGAATCATGGCTGTTGAGTTTCCTCTTCTGTAACTTTTGTGAACGTACAGAGAAAAGGAAGGAGCGGAGGTGCCAGCTCGGCTGGGTGTTGGGTCAGTTCGGCCAGGCCCAAGAGAAAAGGTTTGGAGGGGAAAATTAAGAGAGAGAGAAAAAAAGATGGTTAGGCCTGTTCGGTTGGGAAAAAAACAACGTGACTGCTCACTTGGCATGGGCCTTGGGCTTTGCCTTGGTGGCTGTCCAGAATAGAAGGAAAGAAGGAAAAAAATTTGAGAGGAGCTTCGGTGGATATGTACGTGAGTAGAGATAGACCAGCAAATGTACTAAAAAAAATAGACCGACAAATTGACATGGCATGGAACGTGCTTAATGGTCCAAGGTCCAATGAGTGGAGATAGAAAATCAATATAATATAATATTGATTTTCGGAAATCGATTTACTACATAAGAAATAAGAGTAGAAGAAAAACCAAATGACGTTGGAAAAAATATCCAAAGAAAAAAAAACATGGAAGTAAGATGGACAAGGAGAACCAAAATAAAATACTATGAACGAGTAAAACCAACGCGCATAAATTAATATGCCGAAGACACGAAAAACAAGCACAACTAAAGAGAAGATTAAAAATTAATTTAGATTGGCATTAATCAAATTAAATCCTCCAATTTATAAAAACTCAATTTAAGCTTTGTTAGCAAAAAAACAAACGAAATTTTCTGGCCCTACTTTTTGGAAAACTTTTTCCTAAACATTCCAAACATCGGGATGTTACATGAAGCACCTGACTACAACCAGCTCGCTTACCACCAGCTGCAAAATTTCAATGTGTTGAGAAGTGGATTAAATGCTCTGTCTGCAACTTCAAGACTACTTTGATCTCAAAAAAATTCTGACTTGTAAAATATCGTCAACAAGCTCCCCGGATGCTATATGATTTTAATTGGCTCTCCTTGCTCTACAGGGAACATAACCATGCCGTCGAGTGAATGAAGGGCAAAGTTTAGCCGAAGAAGTTGTTCTGAAGAAGCTGCAGGGCAACCAAGCTAATGTGTACAAGAACTGAAATCATCTTTTTTATATGCTTCTGTTTTGTCAAATAAAAGCTAATTTTTTTGGACATGAGCAGTAGACATATATAGTTGAAAAACAGGAATTCTCATTCCCAAAACCTGCAAAAAAACATAAATTTATATTGATAGAAGTTCAAGTCATTTTATTACAACCGTTCGATGCAGAAAATACATCAGTTCACCTCCTGCTGGATCCCCGCCGGCGGGTAGCCTGAGCAGCGCCTGACATGTACTACAGTGTTCCTTTGCAAGTTCAATCAGTGCTTAGCGCGAGTTCAAAAGCTTGATTTTGTGAAGAAGTATGAAAATTCAGTGTTGATGATGACCAAATTCCAGTGATATGCTATTATATATTACAGTCTGTAATGGCTGACTGTTCTACACAGTGCACACACACGACCTAGGTGCAACCTATTTAATTGATTGTTGTTTTCATTTTTTTGAACAGGAAGATGGGTTGGAAAAAGGAGCATGATCGGGTGCTCCTCGTCGGCTGTCAACGAGCTTGGCACAACCCTCCCAGAGCAAGCGACAGGCCGGAGTACAGCACTGCCATCCCAACCTCTCCCTTTTCACAGAGGATGAGAGACACCCGTCGTCTTCCCTCCTGCTTCTCCATGACACCAAAGGTGACGCTGGAGTGCGTACCCGGCCTTGGCGGATGCAAGCCTCCGTTTTTGTTTTGTGAGTTTTCTGATGCAAGTTTTGAAGTTCTGTGGTCAGTGCAGATGGGAGAAGGTGATCCGTCCAAAGTGCAATTCTGTGGTGTTGACGTGCAAGTTCTGCAACTGATCCGTCCAGATGGGAGAAGGAAATCAATCCAATAGGCGCATCTGAAGCAACGTGCCGTGCGCCGCCCACCCGTCCCCACGCCTCTCCGCTGCGCGTCGTGTCGTGCCGGCTCGCCATCAACCATCGTTGTGGCTCAGCCCTGCGGTGCTTCCACGACCACCACACGCAGTCTCCCTCTATCATTGCCCGCGCCTTGCTCTCCTGTGTATTGGCAGCCTCGACGAGCTAACCAATTGGTTGCCGCTCCTGCGTGCTACAGTACGCCGCCGAGCTGGTCACCAGTTATATTCTTGTTTTCAGTGTGTTCTTGTTGTCAGGTCGCCTGCAAATTTGTTATCATTGTCAGTTCATGTGTGTTCTTGTTGTCAGGTCTTGTGCAAGTTTGTTATCAGTTTATGTGTATTGTGTTCTTTTTATCAGTTCATGTGTTTTCTTGTTTGTCAGGTCGTCAGTTCATGTGTATGTGTGTTGGTAACCACTGTTATTGCTGCTAGCTACCGATCTGATCGCTGTATTACTTCAGTTGCTCTATGTAATTAGCCCTTTTGTTGGGTGAATCTCCTACTATTTGCTAGCTTTGGCATCGTAAAAACACAACAACTTCAAAATTAAAAAAGTTGCAAGTTCAACACGACGTCTTAGGTAAGTTTGAAAAAAAAGCTCAAACAAAAAGAACCCTACGGAAATTCAAATGGTAAAAGTTCAAGTCGTAAAATGAGAGAAGTCCAGAACATCATTGCAAAAAAATGTTGAGTTCAAAAAAACACACAAAACATTTTCTTTTTGAAAAAAATATCATTCAGTTCAATGATATAAACCATACAAGTTCGGGACTATGATACCGTAAACCGTGAGAATTTACGAGGAAAAACTATACCAAAAAAACAGAGTAAAGTCTATTCGGTGAAAACACGCTCAGTACAAACCATACGGACATCAGTTCAAGTACTTTGTTTCGAAACCATTCAAAATTACTCAATGAAAAACACCTCAGTACAAACACACGTATAGATCAGTACGAGTAGTCTGTTTTCGGACGGAAAAACAATATGATGGGTCTCACCGTATTCAAAATTAATCTTAAACGGTTGTGAATTTGAGAAAATGTTCAACATGACTAAGTTTCGCATTTTTGATAGCTTTCCAACGGTATATTATTTGCCCCATTTCGACAAAAGTAAAAAAAAAAATCACGTTCGAAACCAACTTTCACCGTATTTGAATTTGAATTTAAACTGTAAGGAATTAGAAAAAACTTTCTATATGCAAAAGTTGCGCATTTTCCATAGCTTTCCAACGCCGTATCATTTGCATCAATCCGACAAACCGTTTGCAAAAACCACAAAAATATGTTTCGCCTAGAATTTTACCATTTTTCAAATTGCTTTTAAATCATATAGAGTTTGGAAAAATATTATATATATGGAAGAAGCGGATTTCCACCAGCTTTCCAACGCCATCTCATTTGCTCAATTCTGACAAACCGTTTGAAATTTAAGTCCAAAATACAATTCGCGTTTTTCAATTTTAAAAAAAATGGTTTTTTCAAAATTGCTCTTAAACCATAAGGATTTTGCAAAAAAGTCCTATATGACTTGTAGTCTAGGTGTCAAGAGCTTTCCAACGATATATTACACACCCCGTTCCGACGAAAAAAATTCACAAATTTTTTTTGAACTAAAGGAGACGATCAAGGTCACATTTATGTGAATTTGAGATACCGATGGCAGGCATCGTTTGACCACATTGCATCCATGCACGCCACTTTTTGAATTTGTGATAATGTGTGACTTTTGCAGCTCACATCTAAATACTTGTAGTTGTGGGGGGCGGGGCATCATACATTGTGTGATAAACACAATATACTTATGAAACATGGTTTAGATTCTAAAGATCTAGCTAGAGCTTGAAATGTACTATTATTTTAAATTAGCATAAAGTATATTCAAAATTTTGAATTCGAGTTCATATGGTACAAGTAGTTCATATCTAACTTGACAATAATCATGTGGTGTGTTGTGAAGATAATATACAAATGATGGTTTAACTTGACAACAATCATGACTGTAGATTCTTATTCAAATAGAGAAATGAATTCAAATTTAGTTCATATTGCAGCCGGTAGTATATACATTTAGAACGCACTAAAATGTTCATCTGAGTAGGTTACATGCATTATACACCTAGCGAAATATTTTAATTGAACATAACATGGATTCAAAGATTTGAATGGCATTGTAGTAATTCATACAGTAAAACGGGACAAGACTCTCTCTTGTGTGGTGCGAATTGATTTATTTATTTGTTTTTTTGGTTGAGGGAAGTGCGAATTGTTTTGGTACTGTACACGTTAGGCTTGTTCTCCCGAAATTTCAACCTACACCTTATTATCCCGAAATTTCAAGCTATCTCTTTGTCTATTCGTGCTCCGAAAACTCCCTCCTCTTCAACCCGCGCCTTGCTATCCCGAAATGACAACGCGTGCGAAAAATCCCTCCTGCGAACTCCCGACACGCGAAATCCCCGTTATACCCCTGAGCCCAAAGAGCCGCCTAGTTCAAATCGGCGGGTGTACATTTGTAACTTACCCTACATTTCAGACAAGTGTGTCCCTAAGTCATGGTTCCCCCTCCCATCCCCTTCTTTTTCCCATTCGAAAACCGAGGCCGCCAAAACCTCTCTCCACTAGCCACGAAACCCCACCCTCCTCCGTCTGCCACCCCACTACCGCCCAGCCGGAGCCTCTTCCTCGACGATGTCTTCCACCGCAACAGCTCGACGTCCCTCATCCACCACACCGGATGAGGATCCGTCATCGATCTCATCATCCCGCCAGTTTAGCCGCACCGTCCTCCACCTCCAAGGAGCTGCTCCGACGATCGCCTTGTCTATCGCGACTGCTCCATTCCCACAACACCGTCTTCACTTGCCCCACCGGAACCGCATCATCCTCATCGACTCCTCGGATGAAGCTGAGGCCTACTCAGCGCCACCAAAGAGGTTCTACACTCATCGCATCTTCTCCTTGACTTGACCTCACGGGGCCGCCGGTGCTCGATCCCGATCCACCATGGCGTGGCTCCCTCGACACTGGCGCCGCCGGCGACTTCCTCCACGGCGACTCTCCCCCATGGCGAGGCTCCCTCGGCGGCGGCAGCCATACCAGCCGGAGCTGCTACTGCTCGAACACTCGCTCACGCTGCTGCTCTGCTCTTGCTCTCACTTGGGTTGCTGCTGCTACATGGGGCTGAAGCTACACGAGTTGCTGCTCTGGCTCTTGCTCACACTGCTGCTCCGGCTGCTATCTGCTAGTGCGTTCCCTATCGAGCGACTATTGATTTAGATCACTGCTTCTCTGCTACTAGTGCTCGAGCGGCCTAAACTACCAGTGCAGTGCTTCTCTCCTACTAGTGCGTTCAGTTTTGACAGTATAATTCAGTTTCAAAAAATTCAGTTTCGACAGTTAAGTTCAGAGTCAACAGTTTTTACATGACCTGCTGGAGTGGCGGCCGCGCAACTAATATATTTTACATCATCTGTTGGAGTTGGGTATTTTTTGGTGATGTAAATTTTACATCTAGCACTTTTTGGTGATGTATTTTACATCATCTATTGGAGATGCTATTAGAATCCCACTTCAGATTAATGATGTCCGTCTTGTACTACTTCAGCCTTGCCGTCGTACACCACGCCGGAGCTTCTCCAACGACGGAACCATCCATCACAATAGAGCAATACCCTCGACACCGTCTACAGACGCCTTAGATCTTCTTCCCCTCCCCCGACAACCACCTCCGCCGCAGCATCTTCGACGACCAACCCAATGATGCTGAGGTCGACACGGCTACGCCAAAGAGGTTGTACACTTGTCGCATCACTTTTTACTCTCCATCCATGTCGATCCCTTAGGGCTATTTTGTTTCAAAGGAAATAGTGAAGGAAAAACATAGCAAAAGGAAATTTTTCTATGGTACTACTACTATATATTCAATTATTCATGCATTTGGTTCAAAGGAATGGAGCAAAACAAAACTGAAGGATTTTTTTCCTTTCATGTCTATTTCAAAGGAAAAACATAGGAATTTTAACATCCACCTGGACCTCCTTTTCAAAATCCTATGCATGAAAACAAGACTAAGTGCATTAGTGGCATTATAACATTCTAACTGTACACATTTTCATGTGGTTTGACTTTAATTTGACCATGTTTCTTTGCATTCCTGTGTTCTTCCAATTCCTGTGAACCAAACACCCTAGTTGACAGAAATCCTGTGGTTACAAATGCTCTATTTTCCACTTGCATTCCTATCCTATTCCCGTGTTTTTCCTATCCCTGCATTTTTAGAATCCTACAAGCCAAAGGAGCTTTTACAGAATTACTTAAGTAACAGATAGGTGTCGAAGAAAACTTTGTGTGGTTTGTCCTACTCCTGCCGCACCGTCGCGCACCTCACCTGAGCTACCCCATCGACAGAAGCGTCCACCACACCAGACATCATGACTCCTGACCATCTTTCGCCGCCTCAGATCTCCTTCCCCGCCGCTGGCAGCCACCGCAACAGCATCACCATCATCGACTCAGCAGATTAACCTGAGGACTACACGGGTCTGCAAGAGAGGTCGCACTCTTTTGTGTCTGCTTATGTTATGCATTGCTTAATATTACTTACTAACTTATCATTCTATTCACCTCTTAAACTCCAAGTCAGGTCCAAATTAATGTTCAAACTTGAGTTTTAAAATGCTTGTGGGGGCACATATCGAGGCAGCAATAAATGGTATCTCTGTCTACTATCTGGTTCATCTAGGGTATCTAATATGTGGTTCATCTTGGGTGGGAAACAAATAGTGAAGCAGCCATCATCTGTCTTTTTATTAAACTAAAGCTATCATCTGCCTGCTATCATTATTTTTGGATCTATCCACTGGTTGTTACCATCACTCTAGATTTCTGCATGCACTCCTTACATAATCTCACTATATTTTTTTCCTATGCATGTCAGTTATTGTACATAGTCATGCTGAACATGTAGAGAAAAAGAGAAGAGCCTTGCGCGACAATACAATGTCATGTAGACGTCGCTCCATGGTGGGTGCAATGGCAGACCCCCTCCCCCCTCCAGATTGTAATCCAGAGGAAGATATCTATTCAGAGGTGGATTCAGAGGGAGCTGCCCACTCCTATTTACCCCCCCCCCCCCCGAGGTGTTTGCTCTAACTTGGCATGATGATGTTTGTCATATCATGCATATGGCGCCTTGCATTGCTTACTTTCGACATCATATATGTCATCTGCTTAGTTTAGACATGTTTTGTAATGCCACCTGTTTAGTTTCTATATGATATATGTGAATTATGCAATGCCATCTTTTTTAGCTAGGCATAATATATGTGAAAATATGCAATGCCATCCTGTTTACCAAGGCATCATATATTTGAATTATATCATGCCATTCCTTTTTTCATTACATTTCCATTTGTCGACAATGTTTGTACATTCAACTACTCTTCATGTGAATCAGCCATTTGAGTGGGTGATGGAAAAATCTGGAGTGAAAAAAGGTCTTCAGAGCAGACAGTGCTACCTATCGAAGCATATATCTTGCTGGTTACAGATAACTCCTCAGAGGAGGATTAAGAGACAGATGACCAGTCCTATTCCCCCTCCCCCCCGCGAGGTGTATCACTGGTACCGTTACGTGCTATACAAACGGTTTTTACCCCCTTTCCGCGATAGAGTTTTAAACCGTCGCCTTGCCTGTGTGTGCGATAGGGGGTCTATCCCACACGACCCAGAAAATGTCTGTGATAGGGCGACCCGCTGCTGATGATTTTCGTAAAGTAATCATATGTGAAGTCACGGACTATCCCACACGCTCACGTTAGACACGGGCACTACATTTGTGATCCACGAGACATCCGAAACGATATCGCGGATATCCACGTGTGCAAAAGGTGGATATCACAAACATTTATTTCTACAGGTCTATTTGCGATACGTACACTATCACACACAGTTCAAAAATATAAAATGTGTGCGGTGTCTCTACTATCGCCAACGTGTCCATTTTCATAAGTGTGTGTGATAGGTATACCTATCACAGATGGTCTCCAAATGTGAACTGTCTTCTTTTTATCCGATATTACACACGCATACAGGTTTGAAACGTTTGTGGTATGACCAAGAATCGCGCACGCACATCGTACGGAAACGTGTGTGATACTTATGGCAATCCCACACGTGTATGAGAATAAACCGTGCGTTCGACCGCTGAGTATCGCACACATTTTCTGTGAAAGAACCGTGTGTTCTTTATTTTACCATCGCACACGCTGTTTTCTTTCTAACCGTGTGTACGGTGTTTTAATCCCTGCTGTTTAATTTTATTTTTTCCTGTAATTTATTATTCGAATTGGGAAATTTCAAAATTTGAATACTGTGGAATTTAAGTATTTCATATTCTCATCACAATGGTTCAACAACCAATCCATAAATCAAAATCTCAGTACAATGTGTTCAGTAATTACAGAATTAGGCAGCAGATTAACTATGATGAACCACAATATTTAGAGGCGGTAAAGGTGAAGAGTAAATCATTTTGGCTGCCGATAGTGTTGCAGAAGCGGAATGCCCATAATGTGCCCTCCTCCATGCCAAAGGCACGCACAACTTTTGTCCAACCCCTTGTGACGATCGCCCTCCCATCCTTCAAGGCCTTCAGGAAGACTTCTAGACCATTATCATGGTAGTATGAATTATATACTTTAACCTTAGTTGCCTCCACTCCGGTCATGTAGTTTGCAAGGTAATCATGAGTAAATTGCTTCAGAAACCACTGAAAGGAGAAAACTTTCAGAAATTCATGTCTAATAGAGTAACTCGTTGTGGGCAGGGGGAAAAGGCAATAGATTACTTACAATCCTAAAGTTCACTGTTGTCTTGGATAAAGTGTAAATAAATAGTTTAATTCCCATCACCCGTCTCTTCCGCATAACAATCTTTCTTAGTTTCCTCAGTTGACGCTTGTTCATGAATATCTCATTGCCCCATACACAAAAGGGGTCAAAGCGTGGATCAGTACCGCTGATATATGTACATACAAGCAACCAGTAAATGTTAGAAGCTAAACTTCAATTGCACAAATGATGTAAAAAACTATAATACATGGCATGCAACTAACCTCGACGACAAACAACAGCATCGCCCATTGCAGCCCAGCGTAAGTACATGGAATGGCATGTTAACTACATCCACCAAAAATAGCAAATGGTAACAAAACGACATCATCTCTAGTGATATCTCCATTGCGAAGAGTAGCACGGTAGTAAAGGGACAGATTAAAAAAATGGATAGAACTGTTTGCTACAACAGGCTTGACAGCAACCTAAGTCAGGCATTGTAAGTTTCTAGCTGGTATTGGTGAAATTGAACTGGACAATTCATACTTGAACATGACAGTGTACATTACTGAAATAAACAAGGCATGTGTTAAGTACAGACAACCTAATATAGCCATTGAAACTGGTACTGATGAAATTGAAATTGACAGAGTTAAACATCGCAAGGCAAGTGCTGCTAGAGCAGAGAATGGCCCAGTTGTCTATAAAAAGGTAGGGAAAATAGCTCAGAATGGTTAGGCGTGTTTACTACAACAGGCTTAATACATCAACCGTACAAAACATATTGCTAAAATTGAACTGGACAGTTCCTACTTGGTAAATCCCGAGGGGTAATTGGTGGGGCACTTCATCTGGGCCAGAGCCCACCCCAAGTCGGTGGCAGCGGAGGCAAGGTGTTCCTCCGGGTTGAAGCGTGGATCAGTGCCGCTGACATGTGTACCTACAAGAAGCAAGTAAATGCTATAAGCTAAACTGTAATTGCACAAATGATGTAAAATACTATAAGACATTGGGATGGAACTAACCTCGACGGTAAACAACAACATTTCCCATTGTGGCCCTGTGTAAGTACATGGAAAGGCATGTTAACTACAACAGGGTTAACATCCACCAAAAATAGAAAATGGTAATAAAACGACAGCATCTCTAGTGATATCTTCATTGCGTAGAGTAGCACGGTAGTAAAGGGATAGATTAAAAAATGGATAGAACTGTTTGCTACAACAGGCTCAACAACAACCTAAGTCAGGCATTGTAAGTTTCTAGTTGGTATTGGTGAAATTTAACTGGGCAGTTCATACTTCAACATGACAGTGTACATTACTGAAATAAACATGGCATGTGTTAAGTACAGACAACCTAATATAGCCATTGAAATTGGTACTGATGAAATTGAAATTGACAGAGTTAAACATCGCAAGGCAAGTGCTGCTAGAGCAGAGAATGGCCCAGTTGTCTATAAAAAGGTAGGGAAAATAGCTAAGAATGGTTAGGTGTGTTAACTACAACAGGCTTAATACATCAACCGTACAAAACATAGCCCTTGCAACTAGTATTGGTAAAATTGAACTGGACAATTCGTACTTTGTAAATCCCGAGGGGTAGTTGCTGGGGCACTTCATTTGGGCCAGAGCCCGCACCAAGTCGGCTGCGGCGGAGGCGAGGTGTTCCTCCGGGTCGACACGCATAGCGGCCACTGCGCCATCGACCGCCATCAGCTCCTCGACCTCCCGTGTGATATGTGGTTACGCTTACGCGGCGATGCTCTGCAGTAGGGGGTGGGGATTTGGAGGCATGAGGATATTTCATAGGCGACATCTAAGCAATCAGGCCGGGGCGGTGATGGAGATCGGTGGGTTACCTGACTGGATCGACGAGGCTCGGGCAGAACGTAGATGTGGTTGAAGCTATGGTTGCGGCGATGGTGGTTTGAGCTGCCGGGAGGGGGGAGGGTGGGGAGATAGTGCGGAAATGTGATGGGTGGGGATGGGGGTGGGGGATAAATTCTGAAATACCGCGCCTACTGAAAATTTCGCTGCGAAACTCGAAACTTACGCGGGTGAAACACACAACGCAGACGAAGCGTATAATATACTCGTGTGCGAGAAAAGAGAAAATTGGCGGATCCTGTATTCAAAAAATTGTACACGTGTAGTTGATTAAATCAGTCACGGGCGGTCGTGATGGTACGTGTGCGATGTTTTCTAACTGACTTATGGATCATTAACGCACACGGTGCGCCATAGCAACCGTGTGTTTTGTGGTCTCCTAAAAATTAAAATATCTATCAGCATCTAGAGCCGCAGCCTGCAAATTTAAAAATCTCTTTCATTGTAGTAGGGCTATCAACGTACATGAACAAGGCGAAGTTGACACTCGATGAACAATCATAAGTTTATGAAATGCAATCAAGTGTCAACCTGCCTCGCTCACACAGTGAGAATTGATCGAGCTATGCAACAAGAGAGATGCTTGCTGCCTCCCGCCGGCGCTGCTATTTAAGCCGGTCTGCGTCTGCCCCGCGCGGTGAGGTGGGACTAAAAACCAGCTCCGGCGAGCTCGTCTCCGACCCAGTTGTGCAAAGGTGAGAGAGGAAGGAGCTCCGGGGTGAATGCGGGTTGGACTGCTATGACTCGGTTGAGCCAACTTTTTTTGACCATGCACTAATATGCTCTAAAAAGTAGTAAGTAGTAGTAGATGCTCATAATTAATTAAACAAACGTACGGACGACACACACACACTAACTAATTCTCGCATGCTGGCAAAACCCATACGCCGTCGTACTCCTTACTGGCCTTGTCGGCGGCAGCCCACCGTGCTTGATCTCCGCTCGGCTCTCCTCAGCAGTGCGTACGGTGATACGTCTCCATCGTATCTATAATTTTTGATTGTTTCATGCCAATATTCTACAACTTTCATATACTTTTGGCAAAATTTTATATGATTTTCTTGGACTAACATATTGATCCAGTGCCCAGTGCCAGTTCCTGTTTGTTGCATTTTTTTGTTTCGCAGAAAATCAATATCAAACAAAGTCCAAACGCGATAAAAATTTACGAAGATTTATTTTGGAATACATGAGATTTTTGGGAAGAAGAATCAATGCAAGACGATGACCGAGGGGGCCACAAGCCCAGAGGGCGCGCCCCCTACCCAGGACGCGCCTGGCAGGCTTGTGGGTCCCATGTAGGTCGGTTGGGGTGTCCTTCTGCGCAAGGAAGCTCATATCCGGATAAAAATCCCCTCAAAATTTCAGCCCAATCGGAGTTATGGATCTCCGGGAATTTATGAAATGGTTTTCGGCCAGAAAACAGGAATGCGAAACAGAAGAGAACAGAGAGAGAGATCCAATCTCGGAGGGGCTCCTCCCCTCCAGGAACCATGGCGGCCATGGACCAGAGGGGTAACTCTCCTCCCATCTAGGGGGAAGGCCAAGGAAGAAAAATAAGGAGGGGGGCTCTCTCCCCCTCTCTCCCGGTGGCGCCGGAACGCCGCCGGGGCAACCATCGTGACGGCGATCTACACCAACAACTTCACCGCCGTCAACACCAACTCTCTCCCCCTCTATGCAGCGGTGTAACACCTCTTCTCCCCACTGTAATCTCTACTTAAACATGGTGCTTAACGCTATATATTATTATCCAATGATATGTGGCAATTCTATGATGTTTGAGTAGATTCATTTTGTCCTATGGGTTGATTGATGATCGTGATTGGTTTGAGTTGTATGTTTTACTTTGGTGCTGTCCTATGGTGCCCTCCGTGTCGCACAAGCGTGAGGGATTCCCTCTGTAGGGTTTGCAATACATTCATAATTCTCTTATAGTGGGCGGCTAGAGTGACAGAAGCTTACACCCGAGTAAGGGGGTTGTTGCGTATGGGAGTAAAGAGGACTTGTTACTTAATGCTATGGTTGGGTTTTACCTTAATGATCTTTGGTAGTTGCGGATGCTTGCTAGAGTTCCAATATTAAGTGCATATGATCCAAGTACGGAAAGTATGTTAGCTCATGCCTCTCCCTCGTATAAAATTGCAATAATGATTACCGGTCTAGTTATCGATTGCCTAGGGACAAATCCTTTTCTTGTGTTACAAAAAGCTTTCTACTAAACAACTAACTTTTATTATCTTGCAATTTACTCGTAGTTTTATTCTCGCAAAGTGCTCCTAGTTTTATTCTTGCAAAGTAGTTCTAGCATTACACCTACAAAGTAATTTTATTCTTGTTCTAGGTAAAGCGAACGTTAAGTGTGCGTAGAGTTGTATCGGTGGTCGATAGTACTTGAAGGGAATATTGATTCTACCTTTAGCTCCTCGTTGGGTTCAACACTCTTATTTATCAAGAAAGGCTACAACTTATCCCCTATACATGTGGGTTATCAAGACCTTTTTCTAGCGCCGTTGCCGGGGAGCAATAGCGTTGGGTTGATATTCTCGTGTGTGCTTGTTTGCTTTATCACTAAGTACTTTTTATTTTCTGTTCTAAGTTGTTTTATATCTTTAGTTATGGATATGGAACATGAAATACCAAAAAAATTAGTTGTACTTGCTACTCATGGAGATGGGGAACCTCCTAAAACCCTCGATGTTGGTTATGTGGAAAACATTAAATACTACTTTGATAATCCTAATAAATCTCCATTCAACTTGATAATGGGAGATACTTTGGATCAATGGGAATACTCTAGGGATTATCGCTTGTCTCAAAAAGGGAAACACTTGTGGGATCAAATTAAAATGTTGCGTTGGTATGCTTGGAATTCATGCTTAAGATATGATTATACTTGTTGCTCTAAGATGGAGGCTCCACACCTCCCCTTTCAATGTGAATTTAATGATAATGAAACCTTAGCTTCTTATGCTAATGGTGTATATGATTACTACGATGTGGAACAAATAGAAGAATTTGTTGCTTTTAAGGGTGCTTATGAAATTGAATATTTGTTTGAAAAGTATGAAGATCGTGATGATGCTCTTTACAGATCCGAAAATTTTGCTATACTTAAATATTGCTATGAGAATTATGAATACAATGCCAATATTGATGAATTTATTGAGAAAGTCTCCACTGTCCAAGAAGAGACTAATATTTTACAGGGATGTATGGAAGAAGAAATTGATGAAACTGTGAGCTCATTAGATAAAAAAGATGACGAGGAGAGCGAAGAACAAAGGGAGGAAGAGCGGATTAGCTACCCGTGCCCACCTTCTAATGAGAGTAACTCTTCAACTCATACATTGTTGAATTTCCCTTCGTGCTTACGGAAGGATGAATGCTATGATCCCTTTGATTCGTTTGAAATATCCCTTTTTGATAAAATTGATGCTTGCTATGCTTGTGGCTATGATGCCAATATGAATTATGCTTATGGAGATGAACTTCCTATAGGTCCTTATGTTAAACATGAAATTATTGCTATTGCACCCACGCATGATAGTCCTATTATCTTTTTGAATTCTCCAAACTACACTATATCGAAGAAGTTTGCGCTTATTAAGGATTATATTGATGGGTTGCGTTTTACTATCACACATGATGATTTTGATGAATATAATATGCATGTGCTTGCTGCTCCTACTTGCAATTATTATGAGAGAGGAATCACATCTCAAACTCTCTATGTTTCCAATACGATAAAATTGCAAGAAACTGTTTCTGCTATGTATCGGCCTTTATTATGTGTGCATGAATTGTTCTTTTATGACATGCCAATGCATAGGAAGAGAGTTGGACTCCATTGTTACGTGATATATATTGCTTTGTGCTCACTACTAAATTACAAATCATTGTTAATTAAAATTGGCTTTGATATACCTTGGGATCCGGGTGGATCGATAGCATGAGCACTTTATGCCTAGCTTAATGGCTTTAAAGAAAACACTGCCTGGGAGACAACCCGGAAGTTTTAGAGAGATATTTTATTCTGTTGAAGGCTTTTAAAAAGTTTAAAAACAAAAAAGTATAGAGGGGAACCTAAAACTTTTCAAAAAGAAAAGTGAAAGTGAGAAAGACGAACACCGTTGAAGTGGGGGACGTCCTTGAACTTTGTTCATGCCCATGGAAACTTTGTGAATCTTGATTACATAAACTTTTCAACAAAAATAATTATCCCCTTGTACAAATCCATTGTATTATAAAAATAATGTGCCAAGATTGCCAAGATTTACCTTTAGGATGTTTAAATTGCTTATTTGGTGTGTGCTGTGCAAAAACAGAAACTTCTGCTGTAGTGTTTGAATTTCTGTAATTTACTGGAACGTGCAAAAATTCTGAAATTTTTACACAGTACTTCTATGCAAATTTTTTATTTTTTCCTAATTTTTCAGAATTTTTGGAGTTACATAAGTATATGTTTCATCTGCATCTTTATAGACTGCCCTGTTTTCACATATTGCTGTTATAGTTTCTTTATTTGCGTATGTTTGAAATCTTGTTGAGCCCCATTGACTTGGGAGCCATAGAATTGTGATAGCATACAATGGGTAATGTTTGATTATAATTATACAATAATGTTACAGCAGGACATGATGGATTTGATGTTATATGTACTAACCCTTTTAATAAAAAGTTCGGTTAAATTTTGTGTGGATGAAGTGTTCGAAGAACGAGGAGGTATTGATATGAGGAGAATAAGGAGAGGCAAGAGTTCAAGCTTGGGGATGCCCAAGGCACCTCAAGTAAATATTCAAGGAGACTCAAGCGTCTAAGCTTGGGGATGCCCCGAAAGGCATCCCATCTTTCTTCAACAATTATCGGTATGTCTCGGTTTTTGTTTTGTTCACATGATATGCGTAAATTCTTGGAGCGTCATGTGCTTTTTATTTTTCTTTTAAATAATGCACCATGCTGGTATGAGATAGTCCTTGGTCGATTTATAGAATGCTTCATGCACTTCACTTATATCTTTTGAGTATGGCTTTATAGAATGCTTCATGTGCTTCACTTATATTATTTGAAGTTTGGATGCCTGTTTCTCTACATATAGAAAACCGTTATTTGTAGAATGCTCTTTTGCTTCACTTATATTTATTAGAGCATAGGAAAGTCTTTGGTAGAAAGAATTGAACTCTCATGCTTCACTTATATCTATTTAGAGAGTCAACAGGAATTGGTCATTCACATGGTTAGTCATAAAATCCTACATAAAACTTGTAGATCACTGAATATGATATGTTTGATTGATTGCAATAGTTTTGCGATATGAAGATGGTAATATGTGAGTGTACTAGAGAATGATTGTGGTTTAGTAAGAATATTGGTGTTAAGGTTTGTGATTCCCGAAGCATGCATGTATAGTTATGCGACGAAGTTATATCCTACTCATGTTAGTATCCAATGTTAATTATTCGCAATGCATGATTATGACCGTTGTCACTCTCTGGTAGGTCGCTTCTCAATCTATTTGCTAGCCTTCACTTATACTAAGCGGGAATACTACTTATGCATCCAAATCCTTAAACCAAAGTTGTTCCAGATGAGTTCACCATATATACCTATATGCGGTATTACTCTGCTGTTCCAAGTAAATTTGCATGTGCCACCTCTAATCATTCAAATAAGCATCTGTTTTGTGTGCCCGTACCGCTCATGGAGCGGCATTGGGTGGTCAGTATCTTCCATGTTAAGCGGGTTATTCTCACGATGGGTGTTTATTCACTTATCATTGCACGAGAGAGGCTGGTAATTGGGATGCCCAATCCTGTGGTCAAAATTGAATTATAAATGCAACAAACTCCCCCGGAAAGTTGATTGTATGGAGGGCACCCGTGGATTCTGCTAGCCATGGCTTGTGTTTGAATGGTTGAGGGGGAGTAAACTTTACCTTTCCGCTTGGGAACCGCCTATAATGTGTTTAGCATGGAAGATATTGAGAACCCTCGGTCGTGACGTTGACATGAAAAGTACACCTCTCAAAATGTTTCCATCTCTGATTTAAGCTTTGAGCTCTAGCACCTCTGCAAATCCATGCTTCCCTCTGCGAAGGGCCTATCTATTTACTTTATGTTATTTTACTTTTATTGTTGAGTCATCACCTTCTCTTTCAAGCACCAGTTGGAGAGCACTATTGTCATTTTTATGCATTGAGTATAGTTAATGTTATGTACATCATGAATGGATCAATGATTGAGCATGACGGGCTAGGGATAGCGTTCTTTAACATTTTTATTCTGAAAGGCATGATTGTTTGTTGGTATGCCTGAGTATTGTTGTCTTTATATCAATTTATAGACTATTGCTTTGAATCACTCGTGTCTTAATATTCATGCCATGATTCGATTACATGATGAAGATTATGTTAAGTAGCATTCCTCATCAAAAATTATCTTTTTATCATTTACCTACTCGAGGACGAGCAGGAATTAAGCTTGGGGATGCTGATACATCTCTGTCGTATCTATAATTTTTGATTGTTTCATGCAAATATTCTACAACTTTCATATACTTTTGGCAACATTTTATATGATTTTCTTGGACTAACATACTGATCCAGTGCCCAGTGCCAGTTCCTATTTGTTGCATTTTTTTGTTTCGCAGAAAATCCATAATGTCGGTACTAAAACCGGCAGATCTCGGGTAGGTGGTTCCGAACTGTGGATCTTGGAGTCAATGGGTAACAGGGAATGTAGAGACAGTGTTTACCCAGGTTCGGGCCCTCTCGAAGAGGTAAAACCCTACGTCCTGCTTGGTTGTATTGATGTGTTGGTATGACAATTACAGAGTTGATCTACCTCGAGATCAAATGAACTAAACCCTAGGTGGGTATGATGACTATGATTCTGCCCTCTACGTACTAAACCCTCTGGTTTATATAGACACCAGGGGTACCTAGGGTTACATATGGTCGGTTGCCACCAGGGGATAAACATGCCGGCAACGCTAAGCTTGACTTGGAGGAGACGCCAAGTCTTCGGAGGTTTCCTTCTGGAGCCCGGGGTCGCCTGTAGTCTGGCCTTCCTTCGATGAATTAGGATCGGCCCATCAACACGGCCCACGAGAGACAGGTAAGCGGCCTGAGGACCCCTTAGTTCGGGACACCCTCAGTAGCCCCCGAACTAGTCTTTGAAGCCGAGGTATACGCCGAACATCATCGGCTTTGCAGATCAGTTCCTTCCCTACTATGTTATTGGTGCCGAGCCCGCAATCCCTCTGAGTCAAGTCCTCGAAGGTTGCTTGGCCACTTTTGACCATATGTTTCCCGGATTATACTTCGGTTTCTGAAGTGCATAAATAACTTAGCCCCGAAGGCCAGTCGCACAAGTGTGAATAGTGACCTCATCTGACAACTTTTGCCGAAGGGTCACGACCCCGTGCCAGTTAAGAAAACTCGATTCGTGGTTCGAGGTGGTTTCCCTATTGGCACGTCCCATCAATATGGAGATCGTGCCCTGTTTTTAAGGGATATGATCAATGATTTGTGTTACCCCATGCGCGCATGATGGCACGATTATATGGGGAAATGGTGATGCTTGCGGTGCAGTAAAAGGGCTCTTGGTCTTACGGTGACCCATAAAAGGGAGGCGGACACCATTTTCTTTGCACGCTCTCACTTCCCCCTGCGCCATTGCTTTCCCAATCTCCTGAGCTCCAGCACCCAGATCCGATCTCCCCTCCTAAGAACTTCCTCCAGCCACTCCCCTACTCCGGTCATGGCCGGCTCTGGGTCCAAGGGCAAGTGGGAGGCCTCCATCGTCACAGAGAGCGTCATCCAGGGGCTGAAGAACGCAGGTTACCTTCCCGCCGATGTCGCTCACCACGCTCCAGAAGAGGGCCAGGTCATCCGCACGCCGAAGCCTGGCGAGAGGGTGGTGTTCCGCCCCCACTTCATTCGGGGGCTAGGTTTTCCCCTCCACCCCTTTGTTAGGGGCTCGATGTTTTTCTATGGGCTAGATTTTCACGATCTTGCCCCGAACTCCTTCCTGCACATCTCGGCCTTCATCATCATCTGTGAGGCCTTTCTTCGGATCCAGCCACACTTCGGCTTGTGGCTAAAAGTGTTCAACGTCAAGCCAAAGATTGTCGACGACCAATAGGCAGACTGCGGGGGGGGGGGGGGGGGGGATGGTAAGCAAGCTTCCTCGGGTTGAGTGGCCAGAGGGTACTTTTATTGAGACTGTCAAGATCTGGCAGAAAGAGTGGTTTTACATCACGGAGCCGTGAAACGCGGATTGGGCGGCGATTCCCGCCTTCAGATCTGGGCCCCCACGAGGCTCGTTTCATGGACCAAGAAGGGCCTAGACTGGGGGTCAGCCGAAGAGGTGGAGCTGCTGCAGAGCTGGGTATCCAAGATGATCAAGCAGAAGGTTGAATTGCCCAATGTGATTCAGATCATGCTCCGCCGCCGCATCCTCCCCTTTCAAGACCGGGCCTCCCCCATGTGGGCCTACAAACCCAAAGACCCCGCCACCGTGCTCAGCCTCTACTGCACTACCCACACCCAGCTGTGGAAAGTGCTATTTAAGCCGCAGAAGGACTGGCTGGCCGAGGAGGAAGACATCGGCCTCGACGCTGAAAACCCCCCTCGCGAGGTATGATAAGTTTTACTCTTACGCTAGGATGTTTCTTTTTGACAAAGCACTCAACTTTCTTTTCTCTCATCCATAGAACTGGCTGAAGAAGGCTGAGCAGATCAATAGCCCGGCCCCGCTGCCCGAGGGCCCCAGGACGGCCTTGCTGATGGCCATGTTGGCCGAGGTGCCGTACGAGGCGCCGGAGAAGAAGGAGAAGAAGAAAGAGAAGAAGAAGGAGACTAGAGAAGGTCTCCGTTCCCGAGGACCTCCGGACACTGGATCCGGGGAAACCATGCCCCCTCCACCCTTGAGAGGGAGAAGGGACAGGAGGAGGACGGGGAGGAAAGCGACTCTTCCCGAACAAGGAAGAGGGCTGCGTCCGAAGACGCTGAGGAGAATCAACCTTCTCCCGCCCCAAAAAGACCACGCGGGGCCAAGGTGGTCTTGTCCGATAACAGTTCGGCTTCTGCCGAGCACTCCGAGGCCTCCGAAGAGGTTCCCCGGAAGGCCCGTCGGGTGAAACCGCGGGCCCAAAGGTACGTATCTTAAGGTATACTCATCCATTTTTGGCCAAACTAGGCCTGCTATTGATCACGCACTCGCCTTTAATATTGCAGCTCGCTGCGCGACCTCCCTACCAATCAGGCCTCAGAAGGGGACTCCCCACCAGCTGCGCTGGTGGAGAGTGGGACCGAATCACGCCCATCGCCTCCCCCGGTCGTTGAGGAGGCCGAGGAGGTTTTGTCATGGAGGACCCCTCCTGTGTCGACCACAGAAGGAGGGGCCGCCGTCGTTATGGCTGAGGTGCGTACCTCGGCCGCCGAAGACCAGGAGGGAAGAATCCCTCTGGCGAACGAAGAGGGGGAGCCCGGGTAATCCGAGCTCTCCCCAAAAGTGGTTCCAGAGCCGTTAAGGCCCCAGGAGCCGACCATCCCGGTCTCCACAGGGGAAGGGGCCGAGATGCCCCCGCCACCCCCGCCCGCTCCAGGGCGAGCTTCGACTGGGTGGCCGGATGAGATGGAGGAGGCTTTAACAAGCTCCTCTATCGCCGAAGAGCACCGTGCCCTGATGGGCACGGTTTTGCAAAGTCTTCGGTCGGCCTTTAGCGGCCTTCTGACCGGCTTCAAGGTAAGCAATGTAATGACTTTTCCTTAGAAAATTTATTTTATATGATCTTGCAACCCATGCACAGTAGCCCCCGAGCCCTGTGTGAGTTTAAAAAACTCATGCGGGGGTCGAATAATGTTTGAGATATAGATGAAATCAAAATGAGCAGTAGCCCCCGAGACTCTGGCCGGTTGTAGAAAGCCGGTCAGGGGATCGAGAATCGGTAACCCGGGAAGCTAATGTGCTTAGTCTAATGTGCAGGCGTCATCCTCGGTGGCAGCTGCCAACGCCGAGGAGGTGGCCAAGCTGAATCGGAACCTCAAGAACTCTGAGGACAACCTCGATCTGCTAAATAAGCAGTTTGACAGGGTGCAAGGCAAGTCCAAGCTAAACTTTTTATAGCAACGGTTATTTATGGAAGTTAGGAAGCTAATCCAAATGGAATGCGTCTGTCATTGTTGCAGCTGCCGCCGTCGAGGTCGAGAACCTCAAGGCCGAGCTGAAGAGAGCTCGGCAGGAAGCCACGGAGCAGAGGGCTGCAGCCGAAGAGGCAGCCACCGAACTAGCCGTGGTGAAAACCGCTAGCCAGAGGCACGAGGCCCGGGTGTCTGAGGTGCAACAAGAGCTCAAGGAGGCCATCACAACATGTGAGGTCCTTGAGCAAAAGAGTAAGGAGCAAGCCACCGAACTGACCTCTCTGAGGTCGGCGACGTCGGAAGCGCGGACGGAGGCACGGGGCTACCAGGAGGAACTCCGCCAAGTCAAACTTATTGCGTATGGTAAGCCATACTTACTGCAAAGTGTCTTTGGTGGTAACAGGTTCGCTTTGCTCACGCGAGTATGGCGTTCCCCAGGCGCTTTTGCGGACCTCCCGAGGAGTGCATCAGACACCGGTAGGTACTTCGCGTCCCAGGAGGGTCGTACCGAGCAGAGGCTATTTTGGGCGCAGTTTCAAGCACCCGAATACCCTCCTCTCCTCAACAATCAGCTGAAACAGCTGATGGAGTTGCATCGGATGGTGGAGCCGGCGATGAAGGACCTCTGCGTCAAACTATGGCCTTCGGAGCCGCTGCCGAGCAGCTTCTTTGGCTTGGTGCGGAAGTTGTGCGATGCCACGCCCCGGATTGATTTCTGGAAGCGCTCCGTATGCATTGAGGGAGCTCGGATGGCCTTTGGCAAGACCATGGTGCATTGGCCGAGGATCAAGCCGACCGAGGTGGCCACCAGACCGCCTCCCCCTGGGAAGGAGCACAGGCGCCCCGAGCTGTACTTTCCCGTTGTGATGGATGGTGCTCGGGCGATCGAGGCCCAGTGCTCAAAGGATGTAATTTATGAGTGAATTTACTTTCTTGTATCCGAAGAATTTAAAACTTTTGTGCTTTCTGATGCAACTGGTCGGCTTTGTATATAATGCCTTGTATGTTTATTTTGACTCCTGTGCGGCCATTTTAAACTGAAAGTTACCAGTCGTCGGCTTCAACCCCCTAGCAGATATTGCATGGGGTGTTTTGCCTTGACAACTTAACCCTTAGCCAACGTCTCGGTGCCCGGAGGCGGTTGTGTGTAAGGAAAACAAGGCAATTGGACTATGCAGCTTTAGTGCTTTCACTTAGCCATAGGAGCTTGACTGCAGGAGCTAGTGACTAGCCCCCAATGTGTGATATTCGGACGTACCGAGGTTGATGCCATTATCATGTGATTCCTGTGACAGCGAACCCTTCGTTTGACGTGGAATAACCTCCATCGTTTTTTAGTTTAACACTTGTCATCGGATCGCCGACCAGTTCTCGCTTAGTATGACAGTCAGTTTTTGGCTTTCTCCACTGAGGTACTTAACCACGCGAGCTAGAAGTACAATCGCAGTGGTTCTCCCTTTACCCTCCTAGCCGAACAATGCAGAACGTAAGAGGGCAAACACAGGAGCCGGGCAACCCAACTATTGACCAAAGACATAATTCAGAATTGATTCATATAATGCAATATCCAAGACGCCGAGCACATGTAATGAATTCTGGTGCCAGAATGATGCTTGGGCAAGATTTATGGTCGAGCCCCCGGTCTATTAGCCGCTCGCATCTAAAAAAAGAATGTATCATGAAGGTTTACTTCGGCTTATAAGCGGAAAGGAATACACAACACAAATGACTGTGGTATGACCGGAGAAGAATGGCCTTTATTTCCTTTGAATTCGTGACGTCCAACCGTACAATCTGAACTGCCGAAGCAACTTTTATAGATACTTAAAAAAAATATCATAGGAAAGGTTTACACAGGGCCTCCATAAGTGGTTTGACGTCCCTACTGCGCCCCGCTGCACGTCTGCACCTTTGCTCTTTATGAAGCTTCCGGAGATAATGTGCGATTGAAGTCGCTGCTTGTATGCACGACGGAAGTGACAGTGTTCGGCGGACGAGCAATTGAAAAAGGGTTTTGAGAAGTCGCCGAAGGGTATCAGCTTGACGCTGATCTGGCCCTAGATGGTGCCTGTTGTTGATGTTGATCCGAGAACATCATTGGTCGTGACTCGGTCGAATCGAGCACTTGACCCTTGTAACGTTTGCCCCCACAGCTGCCCACGGAATTTTAAGCGCGAAATTATGTACCCGAGGTATGTATTTCGCGGCTGGGGAGGCCATGCTGTGGGGCGCGTATCCCTATTTAGGGTGAGCATGGGAGTGCTCCGGGACTGAGGCCGTAGCTCGGGCGTGTTTCCGCGTGTCCAGCGCCTTGATGGTAGACCGGGCTTTCGACGCTTCTTTGGCGGCCTAGACTTTAGCTGCCAGAGCCGCTGTGTGTTCCTCGGTTCGGAGCGAGCGCTCGGTGTTACCGTTAATAGTAATGACACCCTTAGGTCCTAGCATCTTAAGCTTCAGATATGCGTAGTGCGGAATGGCATTAAAGCGAGCGAACGCGGTTCGGCCGAGGAGTGCATGGTAACCACTGCGGAAAGGAACAATGTCGAAGATTAAATCTTCACTGTGGAAGTTGTCGGGCGAGCCGAAGACTACTTCCAAGGTGACGGTTCGCGAGCAGCGTGCCTCGACACCTGGGATTACACCTTTAAAGGTAGTGTTACTGGGTTTGATCCTTGACGGATCGATTCCCATCTTCCTCACTGTGTCTGAATAAATCAGATTGAGGCTGCTGCCTCTGTCCATAAGGACTCTAGTGAGGTGGTATCCGTCCACGATGGGGTCAAGCACCAGAGCCGCCGTTCCTCCATGACGGATACTGGTCGGATGGTCTCTCCGGTCGAAGGTGATCGGACAAGCCGACCATGGGTTATATTTAGGGGCCACCGGCTCGACGGCGTAGACATCTCAAAGTGCACGCTTCCGCTCCTTTTTGGGTATATGCGTGACATAAATCATGTTCACGGTTTTTACCTCGGGAGGGAATTGCTTTTGGCCTCCATTGTTCGGCCTGCGAGGTTCGTCGTCGTCCTCGCTGCGGTGACCCTTGCCCGATTCCTCGGTTGTAAGCTTGCCGGCCTGCTTGATTACCCAACAATTACGGTTGGTGTGGTTGGCGGGCTTGTCCGAGGTACCGTGGATCTGGCAGGGCCTATCCAGGATTTTGTCCAGTGCGGTTGGACCATCTCGGTTCCCTTTAGAGGGCTTCTTCCACGGTCCTGATTACGAGTTGCTGAACCCGACATTTACTGCCGCGTCATCGGCTTCACTGCCGTTGTTTGTGTGCCGGCGCTTGTTATTCTTGTTGTGCCGGGGTTTCCCATTCCCGTCCCGGACCTCTGAGGTGCCGGGGTCGTCGGGGTGGTTGCTTCTATGAGCTAACCAACTGTCTTCACCCGCGCAAAAGTGGGTCATTAGGGAGGTGAGGGCCGACATTGTTCTCGACTTATCTTGGCCGAGCTGGCGAGCGAGCCATTCGTCCCGAATGCTGTGCTTGAATGCGGCGATTACCTCAGCATCCGGACAGTTGACAATCTAGTTCTTCTTAGTCAAAAACCGATTCCAAAATTGCCGAGCTGACTCCTCGGGCTGTTGAACAACATGGCTCAAGTCGTCGGCATCCGGCGGCCGAACATAGGTGCCTTGAAAGTTGGCTCGGAAGGCGTCCTCGAGCTCTTCCCAGCTCCTAATGGGGTTTTTGGGTAGGCTGTTCAACCAGTGCCTTGCCGGTCCTTTAAGTTTTAATGGCAGATATTTAATGGCGTGGAGGTCATCTCCTCGGGCCATATGAATGTGGAGAAGGAAATCTTCGATCCACATAGCTGGGTCAGTTGTCCCATCAGACTGTTCTAGGTTTACGGGTTTAAACCCCTCGGGGCACTGATGCTGCATCACCTCATCTGTGAAACACATTGGGTGTGCGGCGCCCCTGACCCGGGCCACGTCGTGCCGGAGATTGGTTATCATCCGAGCACGATGCTGCTCCCAGGCTCTATCATTCCTGTCGCGCCAAGCTTGGTATCCGTCCCGTCCAGCGGGAGTGTGTCCTCTGGATTCGTAAATGGATCTTGTCTGTGCCGCTCTGGCGTTTAAGTTGTGCCGCAGATCATATGGATCATTTGGTTGTACTTGCTCCTTGCCCGTCTGGCGAGGGAGCATAGGTGGGTTTTCGGCTTCTCCAGCCATCCTGTCCCTTCCTCGAGGGGGGCGGTCGGGCTGGTTTGCCTGAGTTCGTCTGGGGGGGATGGGCTCAAGGGCCTCGTCATCGAATGACGGAAGCAAACGCCGCCGTGGGTAGCTTTTGCTTTGATCCTGACGCTGATTGTCGAAGCCCTCTTCAGCTGCTAGGACCAACGTCCACCTGTCATTGAGGGTATCCTGTTCAGTTTTTAGCAGCTGCTGCTTCTTCTTTAGGCTTCGGGCGGTGGCTATGAGTTGCCGCTTGAACTTTTCCTGATCAAGAGGGTCCGCGGGGATAATGAAATCCTCGGGTTCGAGGCTATCCTCCTCTTCAGAAGGAGGGAGGTAGTTGCTGTCCTCGGGGTTATCCTGGTTCTCGTGCCCTTCAGGAGCGTTGCGGTGCTGTTCGAGGGTGTTGTCGCCGAGCTCCTCCATGTTATCTGGAGTATCATCATCTCCGGTGCCGTTTGTGTCTGTATTCGTGTTGCTTTCCCTGCCCTTTCCCCACCCATTGGATCGCTTTCGTTGGCGTTGGCATTTGGGCGGCTCCTTGCCGGGATCATCCCCATCTTTTTTGGGGGTGTCGACCATATAAACATCGTAGGTGGAGGTGGCAGTCCACTTTCCAGTGTTCGGAGCGGCAAGGGAGGGAGTAGTATAGGACATGACATCGATATCCTCGTCCATGTCGTCGGCCTCCTCGGAGGCGTAGTCCAGCATGTCGGTTAAGTCGTCGACAGTGGCTACTAAGTGGGTGGTGGGTGGGACATAAAATTCCCCGTGGTTGGCCTCAAGTCCGATCTGATCATAGACCAAGGATGGGCCATCCGCGATACTCATCATCTGGATCCGATCTAACATCTCGCTTAACAGCGAGAGGTCTACCGGATTCATCCTTTGATGTCTTTCGGAGTTAACCTCCGGTATGCCTGCGTCGGGGGCGGGTTCGGCCAAGGCTGACCCCTGGTTCTCGGACGCTAAGATCGGATCCGAGCTCAAAGCTAGATCCGAAATAAAAACCGACCCGGAGATGAGGTCGGGGGGGGGGGGGGAAGATCCGAGGTCGAGGCCTCAGGATCACTGGGCCCCTCAGGTAAAGCTGAGAAACCAGTAAAGATCAGATCGCCCCGAGAGTCGGCGATGTACTCCAGGTTACCGAACCTGATTTCCTTCTCGGGGGCGAAACTGTCGATCTGGTCAAGGCGACCGGTCGGGTTGGCGTGTAGGACGATGCTGCCAAACGCGAAGAGCTGGCCGGGAACGAAGATGTCCCCGGTGCGGATGCCATCGCCAATGACTAAGCGAGCCATTAGTCCTTTTGACGATCCCACGGCGGAACTCTCTATGAAAGCACCAGTGTCGGTACTAAAACCGGCAGATCTCGGGTAGGTGGTTCCAAACTGTGGATCTTGGAGTCAATGGGTAACAGGGAACGTAGAGACAACGTTTACCCAGGTTCGGGCCCTCTCGAAGAGGTAAAACCCTACGTCCTGCTTGGTTGTATTGATGTATTGGTATGACAATTACAGAGTTGATCTACCTCGAGATCAGATGAACTAAACCCTAGGTGGGTATGATGACTATGATTCTGCCCTCTACGGACTAAACCCTCTGGTTTATATAGACACCAGGGGTACCTAGGGTTACATATGGTCGGTTGCCACCAGGGGATAAACATGCTGGCCACGCTAAGCTTGACTTGGAGGAGACGCCAAGTCTTCGGAGGTTTCCTTCTGGAGCCCGGGGTCGCCTGTAGTCCGGCCTTCCTTCGATCAATTACGAGCGGCCCATCAACAGGGCCCACGAGAGACAGGTAAGCGGCCCGAGGACCCCTTAGTCCGGGACACCCTCACATATCAAACGAAGTCCAAACGCGATAAAAATTTACGGAGATTTATTTTGGAATATATGTGATTTTTGGGAAGAAGAATCAACGCGAGACGATGACCGAGGGGGCCACAAACCCAGAGGGCGCGCCCCCCTACCCAGGGCGCGCCTGGCAGGCTTGTGGATCCCTTGTAGGTCGGCTGGGGGTGTCCTTCTGCCACAAGGAAGCTAATATCTGGATAAAAATCCCCTCAAAATTTCAGCCCAATCGGAGTTACGGATCTCCAGGAATTTAAGAAACTGTTTTCGGCCAGAAAACAAGAACGCGAAACAGAAGAGAACAGAGAGAGAGATCCAATCTCGGAGGGGCTCCACCCCTCCGGGAGCCATGTAGGCCATGGACCAGAGGGGGAACTCTCCTTCCATCTAGGGGAGAGGACAAGGAATAAGAAGAAGGAGGGGGGCTCTCTCCCCCTCTCTCCCGGTGGCGCCGGAACGCTGCCGGGGCAACCATCGTGACGGCGATCTACACCAACAACTTCGCCGCCGTCAACACCAACTGTCTCCCCCTCTATGCAGCAGTGTAACACCTCTTCTCCCCGCTATAATCTCTACTTAAATATGGTGCTTAACGCTACATATTATTATCCAATGATATGTGGCAATTCTATGATGTTTGAGTAGATTCATTTTGTCCTATGGGTTGATTGATGATCGTGATTGGTTTGAGTTGTATGTTTTACTTTGGTGTTGTCCTATGGTGCCCTCCGTGTCGCGTAAGCGTGAGGGATTCCTGCTGTAGGGTTTGCAATACGTTCATAATTTTCTTATAGTGGGCGGCTAGAGTGACAGAAGCTTACACCCGAGTAAGGGGGTTGTTGCGTATGGGAGTAAAGAGGACTTGTTACTTTATGATATGGTTGGGTTTTACCTTAATGATCTTTGGTAGTCGCGGATGCTTGCTAGAGTTCCAATCATAAGTGCATATGATCCAAGTACGAAAAGTATGTTAGCTCATGCCTCTCCCTCATATAAAATTGCAATAATGATTACCGGTCTAGTTATCGATTGCCTAGGGACAAACCCTTTTCTTGTGTTACAAAAAGCTTTCTACTAAACAACTAACTTTTATTATCTTGCAATTTACTCATAGTTTTATTCTCGCAAAGTACTCCTAGTTTTATTCTTGCAAAGTAGTTCTAGTATTACACCTACAAAGTAGTTTTATTCTTGTTCTAGGTAAAGCGAACGTTAAGTGTGCGTAGAGTTGTATCAGTGGTCGATAGAACTTGAAGGGAATATTGATTCTACCTTTGGCTCCTCGTTGGGTTTGACACTCTTATTTATCGAGAAAGGCTACAACTAATCCCCTATACTTTTGGGTTATCATGCGGCCGCTTATTTCTTGCGGCGGCGGGACTCTCTTTTCTTGAGTTCTTTCTGCCTTTTCCGTTCCTTCTGTGCGGCTTTGGCCTCCTCTTGCTCCACCACCCATTCGGCCATGGCAGCTTCAAAGTCCTCCCAAGTTGGTGTGTGGTTGTGGGTGGCGATGAACTCGGTGCGGCGGGATGCCATCTCTTCCTTACTAGTTAGTGTGCCGTCGCGGGCGGCGATGAACTCGGCGCGCCGGGATGCCATCGCTTCCTTACTAGTTAGTGTGCAGCGCGGTGGCATGGATGGCGACGCTTGGAGAGAGCTCTGGGACGGAGTGGCTGGACAACCGTATAGTGTGGTGGTTTTTTAGAGCACTCGAGATCTGATTGCCTATGAGAACCGTGTGCGCAAACCCTATTGTGCATTACGTTCTGATTGGCCGGAACCCCAGCCACGCGAATCGTGCGTGTGCACCGTAGGATGCACCGTGATCGAATGACAATCCACATCCCTCCCATCACACCCGTGTAGCTGTAGTTGAGATTTGATTTATATGCGCTAAATGTCAGGTAAATGCTATAAAGTGTGTAAGTATATCAAATGAGTCATGAAATGCGCAAAAAAAATCAAATCTCGCGGCTGATGGGGCTTGCGCACCGTGTAAATAGTTTGGACGCGAAACGATGAAGTCACCGTTAATTCAAGTCCAAATTGCCATTTATCAATTTTCTAGAGTTGGAAAACCAATAAACGACACATTTGTGGTTGACTCTTGCCACACATGTCCTTGAAGTCTCTCCCCATTCCTTGTAAAAGGCATGCAAATTTAGTAAACACCACAAGCATGATTTTCCAAATAGTTTTTGTGCACTTTTCGATGGACCGATTGTGCGAAATTGAATTATGTGCATTAATGCCTAGAAAATGCACATAACGGCCCAAATATAGTAAATTAGCCCGGAAAAGTGCCAAATTTGAACACGGTGCATTATAGGGTCTATGTTGATCGTAGAAAAAAACTCAAGGACAAACGACGAAGGAACTTTGGATTCCCCTTCAAACTTGGTGATTTCCCTCTTGAAACCACCAAAACTTTCTTTTGTGATGGTTCGGTTTATGAAGAACGTGTACAACGACATTAGCCGAACCTTCTCAAAATATTACCACGCTTTACTGAGGCCATACCATGGCACCATGCCAGGTATCATCTTTTTTAGGCATGTTTTTCAATTTTCTAGAGTTGAAAAACCAATAAACGACACGTTTGTGGTTGACTCTTGCAACACATGTCCTTGAAATATCTCACCATTGCTCGTAAAAGGCATGCGAATTTAGTAAATACCACAAGAATGATTTTCCAAACCGTTTTTGTGCACTTTTTCATGGACCGATTGTGCGAAATTGAATTATGTGCATTAATGCCTAGAAAATGCACATAACGGCCCAAATATAGTAAATTAGCCCAGAAAATTGCCAAATTTGAACATGGTGCATTATAGGGTGTATGTTGATCGTACAAAAAAACTTAAGGACAAACGACGAAAGAAGTTTAGATCCCCCTTCAAACTTGGTGATTTCCCTCTCGAAACCACGAAACTTCCTTTTGTGATGGTTCGGTTTATGAAGAGCGTGTACAACGACTAGCCAAACCTTCTCAAAAAATTACCACGCTTTGCTGAGGTCATACCATGGCACCATGCCAGGTATCATCTTTTTCAGGCATGTTTTTCAATTTTCTAGAGTTGAAAAACCAATAAACGACACGTTTGTGGTTGACTCTTGCGACACATGTCCTTGAAATCTCTCACCATTCCTCGTAAAAGGCATGCAAATTTAGTAAATACCAGAAGCATGATTTTCCAAACCATTTTCGTGCACTTTTTCATGGACCGATTGTGCGAAATTGAATTATGTGCATTAATGCCTAGAAAATGCACATAACGGCCCAAATATAGTAAATTAGCCTGGAAACTTGCCAAATTTGAACACGGTGCATTATAGGGTGTATGTTGATCGTACAAAAAAACTCAAGGACAAACGACGAAGGAAGTTTGGATTCCCCTTCTAACTTGGTGATTTCCCTCTCGAAACCACGAAACTTCGTTTTGTGATGGTTCGGTTTATGAAGAGCGTGTACAACGACATTAGCCGAACCTTCTCAAAAAATTACCATGCTTTGCTGAGGTCATACCATGGCACCATGCCAGGTATCATCTTTTTCAGGCATGTTTTTCAATTTTCTAGAGTTGAAAAACCAATAAACGACACGTTTGTGGTTGACTCTTGCGACACATATCATCGAAATCTCTCCCCATTCCCTTGTAAAAGGCATGGAAATTTAGTAATACCACAAGCTTGATTTTTCATACTATTATTGTGCACCTTTTCATGCACCTATCATGCCAATTTGAATTATCTGCATAAATGCCTAGAAAATGCAAATAATGGCCCAAATATAGTAAATGAGCCCAGAAAAGTGCCAAATTTGAACACGGTGCATTCTAGGGTCTATGTAGATCATATAAAAAAACAAGGGCGGACGACCAAGGAAATTTGGATTCCCTTGAAATCCTGGTGATTTATTATCGCACACGGTTCATTTTCGCTGCTTATGAAAGCCGTGTGGGCTGACTCTATTATGCGATGCATTCTGATTGGTCGGAACCCCAGCCACGCGGATCGCGCGTGTGCACCGTAGGATGCACTGCGATCGATCGACAATCCACATCCCTCCCATCACACCCGTGTAGCTATAGCTGGGATTTGACTTATATGTGCTAAATGTCAGGTAAATGCTATAAAGTGCTTAAGTATATAAAACGAGTCCTGAAATGCGCAAAAAATTCAAATCTAGCGACTGATGGTGCTTGCGCACCATGTAAATAGTTTGGACGCGAAATGATGAAGTCATCGTAATTCAAGTCCAAATTGCAATTTTATCATTTTGGAAACTGTGATTCTTCTTGTGAGATGCTCTCGTTTTCAAGGAGTTATCGTTACAACTTGTGCCAGAATTTGCCATTTTTTTACCACAGAATACCGAGGTCATACCATGGCACTAGGGGCACCATGCCAGGTATCATCTTTTTCAGGGATGTTTTTCAATTTTCTAGAGTTGAAAAACCATTAAACGACACGTTTGTGGTTGACTCTTGCGACACATGTCCTTGAAATCTCTCCCCATTCCTCGTAAAAGGGATGAAAATTTACTAAATACCACAAGCATGGTTTTCCAAACCATTTTTGTGCACTTTTTCATGGAGCGATTATGCGAAATTGAATTATGTGCATTAATGCCTGGAAAATGCACATAACGGCCCAAATATAGTAAATTATCCCGGAAAAGTGCCAAATTTGAACACGGTGCATTCTAGGGTGTATGTTGATCGTAGTAAAAAACCCAAGGACAAACGACGAAGGATATTTGGACCCCCCCCCGCTTCAAACTTGGTAATTTCCCTCCCGAAACCACAAAACTTCCTTTGTGATGGTTTGATTTATGAAGAGCGTGTATAACAACATTAGCCAAACCTTCTCAAAAAATTACCGCGGTATGTTGAGGTCATACCATGGCACCATGCCAGGTATCATCTTTTTGAGGCATGTTTTTTCAATTTTCTAGAGTTGATAAACCATTAAACGACACGTTTGTGGTTGACTCTTGCCACACATATCATTGAAATCTCTCCCCATTCCATTGTAAAAGGCATGGAAATAATCAATTTTGTTAAATAGTGTCACCACTATATGTTACTCAAATGCTGTTTTCCAGGTTCTTAAATTTTCCATATTGCAAAATGAGATAATATATAGATAGGCCAACCCATACAATTGACATATTTGACATGCATGAACAAATAATCAATCGAGCATATATATGCTCAAATTGGTCCAGTGCCTAGTTCGAGGAGTAATTTACAAACCATTATTAGCTCCCTAATTTACATAAATATAACGAACCACGTGCACAAAAAGAGCTACTGCCCCTGACGTGGACCCAGCAGGCACAGCTACCATCGTCCATCATCGTGTCTATCCTGCTTGGCTCAGGAGGAGAGGAGGTCGCCAAGTCGATGACCTACACCTTGATCGATCGAGGCTGGGGCAGCCTCGACATCGGTGATCGCCGGTACTGCCTCGGGCGCAGATCTCACCAGGGCTGCCGCGACCGCCGGCTCTGTGTACATCGTCCCGGTGGCCAACGAGTTGTTGGCTCTCGCCAGGGTTGCCGTCACTGCCCCCAGGCCCGCCCCAGCGATGCCCGGCGCTGCGCCCTCCTCCATTTCGGACATAAGTCTGCGCCTCGTGCGGCGGCCGCCACTGCCGCAGTTGTCCTTGCGTCATCGCGGTTCCTGCTCCGCCGCCCACACCATCCGCCGTACTCTACGCCAAGCCCGCAGTATCGCCCGCTGGCGATCCCTGGCCGCTTTCAGGACGACCCTGGCTAACCTGGTGGCTTGCTCATACCGCGTTTCCTGCCTCGTCTGGCTATCGTTGGGAGAGGCGGCGGCATGGCCGTCGACCGCAAAGCCGACCATCGCGCTGGCAGCCTCGATTCCGCTATCGCCCAACTCCATCCGGTCGTCGGCCGTTGGGGCCGGGTATGCCGGTATGTGTGGGTAACTAGCTAGCAAGGGGATCAGTAGTGAGTCACCGCTGCCGGCCATTGTTGTGGTTATTTATAGCTAGCTAGGAGCTGGCTAGGGGATTGGGGATTTACAATTTACCCCTGTGGCTGGCGCTTGCATGGGAAGGCATCGCTGGAGCGCGAGAAGACTAAGTGGAGCACACAATTCCCAGCACACAACCGTATGCGGTGTCACGTGTTATCACACACATGTTAACATAAGTAAACGTATGTGTAACTTACAAATCATCACTCACGAGTACTCGCACCACGCATCGTGTGCGATGCTCCTGTCGGAACCGTGGCTCCGGGGAACTAAAGGTTCGAACACTGGGGGCGAGCTAGTTCCTACCAACCAAGGGTGACCACGGCGAGGCTACGGCGAGAGCGCTAGAGCGGAGCATGACAGGGGGCAAGACGGTTACCCAGGTTCGGGCCACCTTGCGGTGTAAAACCCTACTCCTGCTTGTGGTTGGGATTGCCCTGAGCAAGCAAGTGTCCTCGCGTACAAGGTAGGAGATGAAGGAATCGATCCCCTTTACAATGGCAGCTCTGTCCCTTTTATAGCCGCCCTGGTCCTCTTCCCTTGAAAATCTAGGTGGGAAGGGTAGCCACACTTGGCGGGTTCTGAAAGGGGACAGGCGCTCAGGCTATCCTGACAAAAGACGGTCTTTGCCTACAAAGTTGCTATCCATGACGCGCCGGTGGGCTCAGTGGTGACCTCCGCCCTGCGCGCCTTGTTGTCTTGGTCTTCTTTCACCAAACAGGCAGTCCTTGGGACTTGCTTTGGAGGTGGGCAGCTGGGGCTGTCCTTTTAGCACCAAAGAGGAAAGCCTCTCTGTCCACGCCCACTAGTGCGGCCTCTGTCGCCGTTCGTCGCCACGCGCGTCACCCACCTGATGGGCACAGGACTGCGCAGCCGACGTCAGGCTCGGGTGGCTCGGGCGACCGCCTCAAGGGGCCGCCTTGGGAGGCAGCCTCGCGAGGCTTCCGCCACTCCTGCGGCTAAGTGTTGGTCGCTCGTGCCTTGAGGAGGGGTCCTCGGGAGGCTGGTGCCTCGCGAGATGTCTTCGCTTCGCGACACCCTTAGATGGGCCGCGTCTTGGGCCTTTGCCAAGTGTCGCTTCCTAGGCTGCAGGCAGATGGGCTGTGGTACCCTGGTTCCCAATGGCCCGATAGTAGCCCTCGGGCCCGTGGCGCGCACGTTCCCACCCGTTGGGAGAGAAACGTTGCGGGCCCTGACAGACTGCAGGGCCCAGGTTCGACGTGCGGTGCACGACGGGACGTGGGATGCCCCCACTTCCCCACTACGCCTCGGTAACCGCCTGCGCCTGCCATAAAGCCTGCCCGCGCGGGGCGCGGGCCATCATTGCTTCCCTTCGCTGCTGCCTCGATTAATGGTGTCGAAGAAGATGGAGCGGCAAGGAGGCCGTCCTTATAAGGTGTATAAAAGGGAACGGAAGGGAGGTAGAGGCCTCCCCCGCCATCTTCTACCTCAGCCTCTCCCCGTCTTCCACCCTTCACCCTTCCTTGCTCTTTCCAGTGCCATGCTGCGATGGCGAGGGGCAGAGGGCGAGCCCGTGCATCCGCTGCTTCCACGAGGGTGCCTCCTCGGGGCCGGGGGTGCTCCTCGGCGGCCGCCGAAGCAGGCCCCAGTGCCCGCGGAAGGGCCGCCGCCCGCGGCCGTGGAGGGCGCGGTGCCCGCGGCCGCCCATCCTCCCCAGGCGGGATTCCATACGGTGGAGGCGGCGCACGAGTTCATCCCCGCTGCTGGCTCTGGCTCCCTGACTCCTTTGCGAGAGCAATGGAGGGCAGCGGGCCCCTGGGTCTGTGGCTACAGGCAGACGGCTGCTGCAACGGCCCCTCTTGGGTGGCGACCAAGTTCTACCCCGCTGGCTTCATGTTCCTGAAGTGGGGGTGGAAGTCTTTTGCCTGCGTGCGCGGCCTAAGGCGGGGGCATCTCCTCTGATTCAAGTACGATGGAGCCGCCACCCTCTTCCTGAAGTTCTTCGGGGCCTCCGGTACCCGCTTGGAGTGCTGCGCGGAGAGAGAGAGAGCGGCAGCGGCTCCGGCTCCTCCGGCGAGAGTGACAGCGACGGTAGCACCGACTCCAGTAGCGGGGGCGGAAGCGATGATGGCTCTCCGCGCATGAAGAGCGAAGAGGAGGATTCTGACTAGGTGCAGGTAGCGCCCGAGTCGGATCTTGAAGATGAGCCGTGCTCCTCCTTGGCCCCTCTCTTTGTTCCTGTAATAGGTCGATGTAGCCCCGTGGGGGCGTGAAAAAACAATGTCTTTTGCTTAAGTACTTTATGATTTGCTGCAATGTGCGTTTCCTCGTGAAGCTCTCTCGTTAGGCCTATTTCTCTTTCCTTGTTTGCCTTGGTGCTCTACATCGTCAGGACCCAGCCGCCGAGTGGGCTATAACCGTCGCTGGTATGTCAGGTCGCGTTGCCTGGACAAGGCCAGGAGGTGCATGGCACTGAGGGGCAGTAGGGACTCCTAAGGCGCGATGCTTAGGAAGTCCCCCTTTGATGTGCAAGCGGCTTGCACGGAGGAGAGAACGTCAGCATTCAGCGAGGTTGCGGGGAGAGGGAACTTGAGAGGCGCCGAGAGCGGCTCGTGAGGTATTTTTGTACTTAGCTTTTTCACGAGTGTCACTTGTCGTATCGTGGCTGCGGAGTGCGCCTCGCGAGGCTCTTGCTCGTGAGGCCTCCCGCTAGCACTTGGTGAAGGCGGTCGCCGCAGGTTGGCTAGCGAGGCAGCGCTCGCGAGGCTCCCTGTGGGCTTACGGAGGCGTCTTGGTGCTAGTCACCTCGTGAGGCAGCGCTCGCGAGGCCTTCGAGTGCCTTGTTCCTGCGACAACTTCATATCGATTTCACCCCTTGCTGAGGCTATCCTAACAAAAGACGGTCTTCGCCTGCAAAGTTGCTATCCATGACGCGCCGGTGGGCTCGGTGGTGACCTCCGCCCTGCGCGCCTTGCTGTCTTGGTCTTCTTTCACCAAACAAGCAGTCCTTGGGACTTGCTTTGGAGGTGGGCGGCTGGGGCTGTCCCTTTAGCACCAAAGAGGAAAGCCTCTCTGTCTGCGCCCGCTGGCGCGGCCTCTACCGCCGTTCGTCACCACGCGCGTCACCCACGTGATGGGCACAGGAGCCCGCAGCCGACGTCAGGCTTGGGTGGCTCGGGCAACCGCCTCGGGGGGCCGCCTCGGGAGGCAACCTCGCGAGGCTTTCGCCGCTCCTGCGGCTAAGTGTTGGTGGCTCGTGCCTTGAGGAGGGGTCCTCGGGAGGCTGGTGCCTCGCGAGATGTCTTTGCTTCGCGACGCCCTTAGATGGGCCGCGTCTTGGGCCTTTGCCAAGTGTCGCTTCCTGGGCCACTGGCAGACAGGCCGTGGAACCCTGGTTCCCAATGGCTCGACATCTCCTACCATCGCAAACAACTCGTTTGCATTTTCAAAGGCTTTTGTACACACATAATCGCACACGAAACAACTGTACTCCCTCCGTCCAGGTCCGTAGGGCACCTAAGAGAATTCAGATTTTCCAAGAATTTTAGTCGCCCTTTCTTAATTAGTACCAATTGCCTGACTGCCTTTCTCATCGTTAAAAGTGTTTTTAGTTTTTAGTTTTTCCCCTCCCACGTATGAGCCAACCAACTACCTCCAAAATTTAATTATGTTTGCATGCATGCGTGGTGGAAGAGGAAAACGATAAGGAAGTGGGCAGTGATTCTACTCAGGCAATTATAGTAACCTAATTAATGGGATGTGTTCATTGGCAATTTGGCGCGGTCAATTTTTTCGCCTCACCCACTCCCTGTTCACCTTGGTTGCGCTGCTCCTCCTTCGCTCTCTATCCTCTCTTCGCTCTCTATCGTCTCTTTCCTCTCGCAGCCCCCAAATCTGGCCTTCCGGCTCGCCTCCCCGCCTCACCCATCGGATTCCGCCTTGGATAATCCCCTAGATCCCAGCATCCCGCGGGCTTCCCTCTCGCTGCGGCCTGCGACACTGCCGCCGTTGAGACCCACATATCTATCAGAGGGGATACATTGCTCTGGACTCATAGATCGGTGGCGCTGGAGGACATGCCGGGGCTGCATTGGAGGTGGTGGGTAGCAAGGGCAAATCGGATCGAGGAAGCGAGGCATCGATTGGAGACATGTTCAAAGGAGTTGCGCATGGCGAAGAACAAGGCGGAGGCGCAAGTCAATCTCAGGGCAGAGATGCTGGGGGATGTCAGCATCTGGCAGCATTGCGCCGACTTGGAGCTGGCGCTAATAGCAGAGATCATATTCACTGAGTCGACTGCAGAGGAGAGAATGCGCATGCCTGCGGAATGGTATACGAACCCGGTGCGACTGTTCAGATGGGCGGTAGAAGAAGCCAAATCGCCCAACCTGCTGCAGCGGCGGCGCTGGGCATGCATCCTAGGCGAGGTGACCTGCCGTCCTTCCCTGCCAGATACTGGATGAAGATCACCTCAAGTACGCGGCCATGGACGCGTACACATGCTACGAGATTTACAGGCGGATCGTTGACATGAGGAAGTGCCTCCTTCCTGTAAACGACGAGGGATCGAGCCACAAGCAGAGCATTGGAGGCAAGCGTCACAACAAGAAGTAGTTGATTTGATGATCGTTTCTCCTAGTTTATTATGCATGTAACTGTTTACTTAGATGTGCAAACGTTATCTGTAGTCAGTTATTTAATTGGAAGTTTAATTTGGTTATGCAATCATGTTCTTATAAGTATATATGTTGTTGTTCTGTAGATAGAGCATAGATGTTGTGCAAATAGAGCATAGATGTTGTGCAGACAGAGCAAATCACATCACACACGGACTAAACTACAAAACCCGTCGGTGATGAATTCATCAATAGCTGACAATTATTTACCACCAACCGTTTGCCCACAACACACATGACTTATTAGCCGGAATTGTCTGTATTGTTATCGGTCTTCCCACACATTTCTGATTACTGACCTGTTTGCCGCGTATCACACACATCTTGTTAAGTTGAACCGTTTCTATTGTTTTGGCTCATCGCAAACAGTTCATCCGAGTGAACTGTATGCCGTCTATCACACACACCTTGATCTGGCTGACCGTTTCTGTTGTGTTGGCCAATCACAAACAGTTCATCCGTATATCGCACACACCTCGAACTGGCTACCCGTTTCTGTTGTTCTGGCTCATCGCAAACAGTTCGTATGGATGAATTGTATGCCACGTATTGCACACGCGTCTGTAATCTGAATCATGCTTGATGTCTCCGGCATCACACATAGTTCGTCTTATTGTTGACGGTTTTATTACGATACCGTTTGCGATTCATGCATCGCACACAGTTTGGTCGAGGGGTCTCTGATTCATGTGTCACGTTAGCAGTCGCCTGCAGTAGTGTATGCCCTAACTTGGAAGGGCTATACTGCTCGTATCATGCATATGGTGTCTTGCATTGCATAGTTTAGACATCATATACACAATATTCAATGCCATCTACTTAGTTTAGACATCATATATGCGAATGCCATCTGCTTACTATATAAATAATATATGTGAATTATATCATGCCATCCTGTTTACTTAGATAATCTATATGCAAATTATGTCATGCCAACCTGTTTACTAAAGACATCAAATAATTATCTCATGCCATCCTGTTTAGTTAGTCATCATATCTTTGAATAATGTCATGCTATCCTGTTTAGATAGACATCATATATGTGAAATTATGTCATGCTATCCTGTTTAGTTAAACAACATATATGTGAACTATTTCATGCCCTCTTTTTTCCTCACTATCTATTGCATCTGTCTATCATACAATGTATGTACATTCAATTACTTTTATTGTTTATCAGCCATTTGAATTGGAGGGGGTGATGGCAGTATCTAGCGGAGTAAAAACACGATCTTCAAATAAAACAGTGCTACCTGTCGATGGAGATAGCACCCAGTTGTACTTGCATAAGAACCAACCCTACCACACATAACCCAGACTCTCGCAGATTGTACCCCTACTCTGATGGACAGAGAACCAGCTTAACCCAATCTAACTCCAACCCCAACAGATAGTAACCCAGTTCCAGTTGACACAACATCATCTCCACCACAGAGTTCCCAAACAAGAACAGTTAGTAAGGCAGCGCTAGTGCCCAAAGCACCAGGACTACCATGGCGAACCCCAACTCCACCAGTTAGTACACCTATTCCCGTGGACAAAGCACAACCAGCCATCTTTAGCGTCTATCGCGTTTGATGTTGTTAAATCCTATGTGCATATCTTCCCATCATGGAAATATTATACTAAAGGTGAAGGAAAAAGCCAGTTGCCGGTGTTCCTCCAAGAGTTATGTGTAAGTAATGTTATTCATGGCAATTACTTTGCTTTGTCCCATACTTTCTACCTCCCTACTAGTTATAACACACCAAATGTTCCCATTTTTCTCTATAGAGAATGACCGATTTGGAAACTCAGGATGAGGTAACTTGTGCTATCTTCAAGAGTGCTTTGCAGCAGTATCGGCATGACCTGAAGAAAACGTACTTCACTGGCAAGGAAACTCATCAAATTCCCTTACTTTCTCCGAAGACGCATTTACGGGACGATGACTGGGAACGCCTTGTTCTGTACTGGTCCAGACCCAAGAATCTGGTAGGGTCTATGAGATCATATTTCATTTTGAAGTACTATACGCATGCATCTTACTGTACTCTGTTCTTGTAGAAAAAGTGCTTAAACCTGAAGAACAACTGTTCTCAGGTAAAATTCCATAGCTATGGTGCATACTGCTTTGCTCTTTTATCACTGTATTTACTCATACCAACTAATTTTTAAATTGAAGGATCCAATCGAAACTCCAATGGCAGAACATGTATGTTTTAAACATGTTTCTTTAACTGGTTTGCTCTTCTAAATTGCTCTATGTTGATTTCAATTTCAATTGTATAGATAGTTGTCTTCTCATATCATGCACATTACTAGCATCAAAACAGAGCCAATAGTGTTGTTAGTTGTACATGTATACCCGTGGTACCCATCTGAAATCTTGTGGCGCTGCGTAGTTTCCCACGCTTATATTCTTTCAATGCCGCTTTGTCTTGAACATATATGATTTGAACTATGTCTCTATTTTGATTTGGCAAGACAATACGGTGACCATAGAACATAGATATATGTTTGTTTCATGCTTTTATTATGTACTACTTTAAAATAGAAGACATGTTAGTTTAATCATGTCCACCTTACTACAAAACTGGTTTACCAAAATGAGTTTCATATACTACATGCTATACCTATTATGTGTCTGCTTGTTTCTTCTTTTAGAATGCTGGCGTAATATTGGAGAAGAGTACCCCATTATGCAATGGTAAAGGAAGTAATGCAGATAAGGTTCAAGACAGTGAGACAGCCTTGTTGGTCTCCAACAAGATAAAACAGATAAGGAAAACTATCCTAAAGACAGTGAGACAACCCCAAGATCCTGCCTTGATGTAATGTTCGAGTTACTGGCCACTACTGTGGGATCTAGGAGATAGGTCTAGAGGGGGGGGTGAATAGACTCCTAACCGGCCAAAGTTGCAGTTTTTAATTTCTCTTGGAACTTAGGCAGATTTTGGCACAAGTTAAGATCACTCCAATACTTTCTATACATGCATATCAAGAGATTGAGCAGCAGAAATGGTAAAGCATGCAAGGGTACGGAAAGTAAAGGGGTAGAGTATGGAAAATCAAACGCAATGAAGACACGGTGGTTTTTGGCGTGGTTCCGATAGGTGGTGCTATCGTACGTCCACGTTGATGGAGACTTCAACCCACGAAGGGTAACGGCTACGCGAGTCCACGGAGGGCTCCACCCACGAAGGGTCCACGAAGAAGCAACCTTGTCTATTCCACCAAGGCTTACGTGCACAAAGGACTAGCCTCAATCGGGGTAGATCTTCACGAAGTAGGCAATCTCCTTGCCCTTACAAACTCCTTGGTTCAACTCCACATCATGTCGGAGGCTCCCAACTGACACCTAACCAATCTAGGAGACACCACTCTCCAAAAGGTAATAGATGGTGTGTTGTTGATGAACTCCTTGCTCTTGTGCTTCAAATGATAGTCTTCCCAGCACTCAAACAACTCCTCACAGATTTGGCTATGGTGGAAGAGGGATTTGAGTGGAAAGCAACTTGGGATAGGCTAGAAATCAAGATTCAAATGGTAGGAATGGAATAGCTTGATCTCAACACATGAGTAGGTGGTTCTCTCTCAGAAAATGTATGGTGGAAGTGTAGGCACGTTCTGATGGCTCTCCTTACTGAGAAGGAGGTGGTGGAGGGGTATATATAGCCTCCACACAAAATCCAACCGTTACACACTTTTGACCCAACTCGGTGGCACCGAAACAATCATCTCGGTAGCACCGAACTGTGTAAAAGATATGAACTTTAGGAATCTCGGTGGGACCAATACGAACAACTCGGATGGACCGAAGTGCAATGGCTAGGGCAAACTTCATCTCGGTGGCACCGATTGCATCAACTCGGTAGGACCGAAGTGAAGCAATAAGGCAACAGAGAGTTGGCAAGCCATCTCGGTGAGACCGATTTGCAAAACTCGGTGAGACCGAAGTGAATGCAAACGATTACAGAGAGTTGGCAAGGCCATCTCGGTGAGACCGAGATCCATATCGGTGGATTCGATTTGTTAGGGTTTTGGCAGTGGCTATGTCTTGGATGAACTCGGTGGGGCCGGATAGGAAATATCGGTGGGGCAAAGTTGGAATGTAGGTTTTGGACATATTTGGGTAGAGAGAGTGGTTGAGGGTTTAGGAGTACTGTCACTAAGCACTTGAGCAAATAGACCATTAAGCAACACCTCATCCCCTTTTAATAGTATTGGCTTTCCTATGGACTCAATGTGATCTTGGATCACTAAACCAAAAATGTAGAGTCTTGATCTTTTGCCAATCCTTGTCCTTAGCATTTTGAAGGGGTTCCACGTCCTCTTGTCCCTGCCACGCCATTGTTGAACTTGTCTGAAATTCACTAGATAAAAGCATTAGTCCAACAACATGTATGTTGGCATAAATTACCAAAACCACCAAGGGAGCAAATGTGCTTTCAATCTCCCCCTTTTTGGTAATTGATGACAACATACATCAAAGCTTCAAATAAAGGTTTAGCAGAAGTTTGTTATGAAAGCTTTGAAGGAAACATGTAACATGCATGAGCTCCCCTGAACTCCCCCTGAAGATGTGCATATAAGATGATGTATCACATGGGAGATATACATGCAACATGTATCTTGGCTATATGCATCAGAGCAATATATATGGCATTTAGGTATCCACATGTCCATGATCTTCTTCTTGCAAACAATATATACTGGCAAGAGGTCAATCATGTACATGAGTGTGATGCATATACTTACCTTGAAGTTCTTGATCAAGTACCTGAAGAAATACTCTTGAGAAAACAAGGTTAGATAACACAATATAATTTCTTCAAGAAAAGACACAAGATCAACAATAAACCAAGATTGGGATGACATATAGAGAGAGTATCACTAGGATACTTCTTTGAAGCAAACATGTCCCCAAAAGAAATAGTTGTCTCCCCTTAAAGAACTTCCTCTCCCCCTGAATCTAACATTGGATATTGGGAGTAGGTAAGGTGAGAAAACTAGAGCAACCAAATGACATATCTGCTTGAAGCCACTCTGAGGATTGAGCGAAGTTTGGCCAACCTCACCCAGACCCAGGCTAGTTTTGAGCGGATCATTGAGACTAAATTTCATGATCTGGATGTCAAAGTGACAGAGATTCAGACTACAGTGGAGCAGCTGCAGAACGATGTTGATGTTGTCAAGACAGCCCCATCAGATGACAGTGGAGATGACATACCAACTACACAACAATTTCAGACAGTGCCCAGAGCAGCCAGGTCTGCTGCGATACCAGTTGTGGATCCAAGGACCACAGTATCAGCACCAGCTGCTACTGCCACAGTGCCACCACAGGTCTCAACTCCACCAGCCCAGCAGACATCTGCAGAAGTCTTCGCGGACGCTCTCATCTCAACGCCGTCTACGCACACCGGAGCTGCCAGCAGGAGATTGCCTTCAGGAGCTTCGGAGGACCGTGCCTAGAGTGTCGACTAGTGCTATACTGATTCGAACTTTTTGGTACTTGTTGCCAAAGGGGGAGAATTTGTATAGATCATAGGCTTCGAGAGAGAGTGCTTTGCTTTGATTTGCTTTGATTTGCTCGAGTTTCTTTGCTTCTTTTTTGCTTGTTGATACTTTGTTATGTGTGTGCTTGCTACAGTATCTGAGAGATATTCTGTCATTTATGCCTGTGAGATACTATGATGTTTGATCATACTATGCTTATTGTGATGATCCATGTTTATCTCTATCATTATCTTGTATGATCACTCCCTTATGTTGGTGTTGCGTGCTTTCTATTCCAATCATATCATTTTGCGCGCTCCACCAAGTTGTATGTGACATGGAAGAGTAACCCATGAGCCTAATCGATTGTGCATTTGCATTCAAACGCAAATCTTTAATAATACCCAAATTTAGGGGGAGCTCTTGCTTATCACATACTTCTCAAAGCGACGATGTATTTCATTCGTTTAATCATTTGTCGAAGCTTTGATTTATATGTTGTCATCAATTACCAAAAAGGGTGAGATTGAAAGCACATTTGCTCCCTTGGTGGTTTTGGTAATTCATAACAACATATATCTCATTGAACTAATGTCCTTTCAAGATTAAGATTTCAGGATGTTCAATGATTGGCATGGCACGGACTAGAGACGTGGACCCCTCAAAATGCTAAGGACAAGGATTGGCAAAAGATCAAGACTCTACATTTTTGGTTTAGTGATCCAAGATCACATTGAGTCCATAGGAAAGCCAATACTATTAAAAGGGGATGATGTGTTGCTTAATGGTCCTTTTGCTCAAGTGCTTAGTGACAGTACTCCTAAACCCTCAACCACTCTCTCTACCCAAATATGTCCAGAAACCTACATTCTAACTCGGTCCCACCGAAATTCCTATCCGGCCCCACCGAGTTCATCCAAGACTTAGCCACTGCCAAAACCCTAACAAATCGGATCCACCGAAATGGATCTCGGTCTCACCGAGATGGCCTTGCCAACTCTCTGTAATCGTTTGCATTCACTTCGGTCTCACCGAGTTTTGCAAATCGGTCTCACCGAGATGGCTTGCCAACTCTCTGTTGCCTTATTGCTTCACTTCGGTCCTACCGAGTTGATGCAATCGGTGCCACCGAGATGAGGTTTGCCCTAAGCCATTGCACTTTGGTCCATCCGAGTTGTTCGTATCGGTCCCACCGAGATTCCTAAAGTTCACGGCTTTTACACAGTTCGGTGCTACCGAGTCTTCTGAATTGGTGCCACCGAGTGGGTCAAAAGTGTGTAACGGTTGGATTTTGTGTGGAGGCTATATATACCCCTCCACCACCTCCTTCTCTGTAAGGAGAGCCATCAGAACGTGCCTACACTTCCACCATATATTTTCTGAGAGAGAACCACCTACTCATGTGTTGAGATCAAGCCATTCCATTCCTACCATTTGAATCTTGATTTCTAGCCTATCCCAAGTTGCTTTCCACTCAAATCCCTCTTCCACCATAGCCAAATCTGTGAGGAGTTGTTTGAGTGCTGGGAAGACTATCATTTGAAGCACAAGAGAAAGCAGTTCATCAACAACACACCGTCTATTACCTTTTGGAGAGTGGTGTCTCCTAGATTGGTTAGGTGTCACTTGGGAGCCTCCAACATCATGTGGAGTTGAACCAAGGAGTTTGTAAGGGCAAGGAGATCGCCTACTTCATGAAGATCTACCCCGAGTGAGGCTAGTCCTTCGTGGACGTAGGCCATGGTGGAATAGACAAGGTTGCTTCTTCGTGGACCCTTCGTGGGTGGAGCCCTCCGTGGACTCGCGCAGCCGTTACCCTTCGTGGGTTGAAGTCTCCATCAACGTGGACGTACGATAGCACCACCTATCGGAACCATGCCAAAAACCATCGTGTCTTCATTGCGTTTGAAATCTCCAATCCCCTCCTTTACATACATATGCAATTGCTTACTTTCCGCTGCTATACTCTTAGAATTGCATGTGTAGGGTGATGCTTGACATGTACTATTGCTAAAATCTGCCCACAACTAAAATTGGGAAAAGGTTAGGTTTTATTTGGTCAAGTAGTCTAATCGCCCCCCCTCTAGACATACTTTCGATCCTACAGTCATACTTATCGTGTAAGCTCAAAATGGGGTTGCCATTTTTCCTTTAAGCATTTCAATGTATTCACATCTTGTTGAGTTGCTTTAGCTCATGTCTTTGAGTAAAGCTTCTCTAAGATGTGAGAACTTACATTGTGATTTTGGTTGTGATGTCCATCATGTAGTTGAACTTGAAGTGGATGCTCTTAAGTTGAAGTTTGGAGCGATCCTATCATGTGTAGTTCATCTTCCTACATGGGTTAGTTTTGCAAGGAACAACTTGGATATCCAAAATGACAAGTATGAAGCATAACTCAAATGTTGTCAAAGGATATGTTTAGGTTGTCTTGTTCCCCGTTCCACCATCAATTGTTGATACTTGGGTTATACAAGATTGCTTATGATAAGAGTGTGTCACAACCTTGTGACATGAAGCTTGTCCAAGTACCTACAAAAAGGTTAGATACCATACAAGGGAGCAAAATATGCAAGATATAAGATGATCTTGAAAGGTATCATGGATTAGTCAAGAATGCTCATGCCCTTGTATGCATCCACATGAACCTCTAGTTCACGTTTGAAGCATCAATGATGTTCAACTCACTTCTCAAGTGACAAAACACTTTCTCATCAAGGGGTTTGGTAAAGATGTCTGCCAATTGTTTGTCAGTACGAACATGTTTAAGGTCGATGTCACCTTTCTCAACATGATCTCGAATGAAATGGTGACGAACCTCAATATGCTTTGTTCGAGAATGTTGCACGGGATTGTGTGCTATCTTAATAGCACTCTCATTGTCACATAGTAATGGTACATGTCTCACATGCACACCATAGTCTTTAAGAGTTTGTGTCATCCATAGTAATTGATCACAACATGATCCCGCGGCAATGTATTCCGCTTCGGCAGTAGATAGAGATACGGAATTTTGTTTCTTGGAGGATCAAGACACAAGAGATCTACCAAGAAATTGACATGTACCCGAAGTGGATTTTCTGTCAACCTTGTCTCCGGCATAGTCCGAATCGGAGTACCCAACAAGATTAAAAGAAGATCCTTTGGGATACCATATGCCAAGTTTGGTGTATGTATCAAGTATCTCACAATTATTTTCACCGCCTTAAGGTGACACTCTTTTGGTGCCGCTTGGTATCGTGTACACATGCACACACTTAGCATAATGTCGGGACGGGAGGCACATAGATATAGCAATGAACCAATCATAGATCGATAAATCTTTTGATCAACAGGTTTGCCATCCTTGGCCAAGTCAAGATGTCCACTCGTGAGCATGGGAGTTTTCATACCTTTACTCTCTTGCATGTTGAACTTCTTGAATAAGTCCTTGGTATACTTTGTTTGAGAGACAAAAGTACCTTCCCTAGTTTGCTTGATTTGCAAACCAATAAAGAATTTGAGTTCACACATCATAGACATCTCGAACTTTTCCGACATCAACGTTCCAAACTTTTCACTAAAAGAGGGGTTAGTAGATCCAAAGATAATATCATCAACATAAATTTGGCATACAAATAATTCTCCATTAACCCTCTTAGTGAACAAAGTTGAATCAATTTTCCCAATTTCAAATCCTTTTTCAAGAAGAAACTTTGTTAAGCATTTGTACCAAGCTCTAGGGGCTTGTTTAAGACCATAAAGAGCTTTACGAAGTTTGTACACATGATTAGGTTTCTTGGGATTCTCAAAGCCGGGAGGTTGTTTAACATACACTTCCTCCTCAATTTCACCATTTAAGAAAGCACTTTTAATGTCCATTTGGTAAAGAGTGATATCATGGTGATTGGCATAAGCAAGTAAAATGCGAATGGATTCAAGTCTTGCAACGGGGGTATAGGTCTCACCATAGTCCATACCTTCGACTTGTGTGTAACCTTGTGCTACGAGGCGAGCCTTGTTGCGTACAACTTGTCCATCTTCATCTTGCTTATTCCGAAACACCCATTTGGTTCCAATGATGTTTTGCTCTTCCTTAGGCTTCTCAACCAATGTCCACACTTGGTTCCTCTCAAAGTTGTGTAGCTCTTCGTGCATTGCATTCACCCAATCGGGGTCCTTGAGAGCATCTTCCACCTTCAAGGGTTCAACACTAGAGATAAATGAGTAATGCTCACAAAAGTTAGCTAAACGAGATTTAGAGCGAGTGATTCTCCCGGTTTGGATATCTCCTAGTATTTGTTCGACGGGATGGTCCTTGTCGATTCTTGCTCTAACTCGAGGTAGCTTTTTCTTGGGTTGTGGTGAGGCTTCCTCATCATCATCATCATCATCTTCTTCTTCTTCGTTGATGTTGTCGTTGTTCGCTTGTGGGGGTGGAGAAGGGGGTTGAGGTGGATCGTCTTGTTGCACTTCCTCATTCACATCGTCTTGTCGTGTTCCACTTGTGGATGCCTCCATATCAACCTGTCGTTCACCTTGATGTGAAGTTGGGGCTTCCACTTGAATAGACGAGGTACTCTCCTTCACTTCCACGGGGCGAATCTTGCCAATGGGCAAGTCTTGGATTGCTTCCGATGGTTCTTTATAACCTACATCAAGTGGCAATTGCTCGACTTGCGAGCCGTTAGTCTCATCAACTTCACATCTACCGTCTCTTCAACTTTTCGAGTGAAGTTATTGTAGACACGGTAAGTGTGAGAGTTCGATCCATAACCGAGTAGGAAACCCTCATGAGATTTAGTAGCAAATTTTAAACGACGATGCTTATCAAGAATGTAATATTTTGAGCCAAATACTCAAAAGTATCCAACTTGTGGTTTGTTACCGGTGAGCAGTTCATACGCCGTTTTACCAAGAAGCTTGTGAAGATATAGTCGATTTGTTGCTTGACAAGTTGTTTCAACTGCTTCCGCCCAAAAGTGTCTTGGCGTCTTGTATACATCAAGCATTGTTCTTGCCATCTCAATAAGTGTCCGGTTCTTCCTCTCAACAACTCCATTTTGTTGAGGTGTATACGTAGCCGAGAACTCATGTGAGATACCCTTCTCATCAAGAAAGGTGTCCACATTTGTTTTTGAGCCTTTCTTGCAAAGTTCTTGAAGATCTATTGTACCTGCGATTTGTCATCAAGAAAGAACACCCACGTAAATCTGGAAAAATCATCAACAATGACCAAACCGAAAGAGTTACCACCAAGACTCTTATAGGAGTTGGGACCAAAAAGATCCATATGAAGTAGCTCGAGTGGTCTCCTCGTGGTCATAATGTTCTTCACGGGATGGCTTCCTCCAACTTGTTTTCCTGCTTGGCAAGCACTACAAAGTCGATCTTTGTCAAACATAACATCTTTTACACCAAGAATGTGATCTCCTTTAACAAGTTTATCAAGGTTACGCATGCCAACATGTCTAAGTCTTCTATGCCATAACCAACCTTTAGAAGATTTAGCAATTAAGCATGTACGAGGTTGGGCTCTCTTAGTGAAATCAACAATGTATAGATCACCTCTACGAATGCCGGTAAAGACCATATTATGATTATCTTGGCGAAACACTTGGCAATCTACTTTGGTAAATAGAACATTAAAACCAAAATCGGCTAGTCTAGATACGGAAAGAAGATTGTAACCAAGAGATTCAACAAGCATAACATTTTGTATGGAGCTATCATTGGATATGGCCACCTTACCAAGGCCAAGTACCTTACCCTTGGAGTTGTCTCCAAAAGTCACATACTTGCATGGACCATCATTTTTAGCAAGCTCACGAAACATGTCTCTATCTCCGGTCAGGTGATCAGTACACCCACTATCAAGAATCCACTCTTTTCCTCCGGCCATATAATCTCGAAGATTTGCCATAAGACTGAGATTCCTCAAGGTCTTCTCAAATTCAATGTCAAAGTCTTCGTCTTCATCATAATAGCAATGCTCAACATCATCATCATCATGCATGTGATCCTCACAAGAGGCAACAGATTCATTAGTTTCATGATCATGACAATGTTCAAGTTTATGAATTCTAATGGTTTCCATGATAATGTTGCTAAAAGTTCTAACATCTCCTTTGGCACGCATAAGATCACGAAGCTCAAAAGCAATCATCAAACTTAGGATCACTAGGACTCATCTTGTGAAAAGCAACAGCCTTATGAAGAATCTTATCGAGACTCTTTAAGGAGTAATCGGGATATCGCTTTTCTAAATCATGCCATAGAGTATAAGCACATGCAAAGTTTCGCATACAACCAAGCACAACCTTAGGTAATCCTCTAATGATAAGATTGACGGTTCTAAGATTACGAAGCATGTCAATTTTCTCTTCCTGGGTAGGATGCAAGGGATCAAAAGGGGGCACATAAGGATTATGAATATACTTGCTCAAGTTAAATTCATTAAAGATATCAAGCATTTCATCCCTCCAAAAATTGTAATACTCCCCATCGAGAATAGGCACTCTACGTGTAAGACTCCCCAATGTAGACACATCCATCTCCCTCCAATGGCGATAAAACCAAAGCAATGGAGACCAATGCTCTGATACCAATTGTGGGATCTAGGAGATAGGTCTAGAGGGGGGGTGAATAGACTCCTAACCGGCCAAAGTTGCAGTTTTTAATTTCTCTTGGAACTTAGGCAGATTTTGGCACAAGTTAAGATCACTCCAATACTTTCTATACATGCATATCTAGAGATTGAGCAGCGGAAATGGTAAAGCATGCAAGGGTACGGAAAGTAAAGGGGTAGAGTATGGAAGATCAAACGCAATGAAGATACAATGGTTTTTGGCGTGGTTCCGATAGGTGGTGCTATCGTACGTCCACGTTGATGGAGACTTCAACCCATGAAGGGTAACGGCTGTGCGAGTCCACGGAGGGCTCCACCGACGAAGGGTCCACAAAGAAGCAACCTTGTCTATTCCACCATGGCTTACGTCCACGAAGGACTAGCCTCACTAGGGGTAGATCTTCACGAAGTAGGCGATCTCCTTGCCCTTACAAACTCCTTGGTTCAACTCCACATCATGTCGGAGGCTCCCAAGTGACACCTAACCAATCTAGGAGACACCACTCTCCAAAAGGTAATAGATGGTGTGTTATTGATGAACTCCTTGCTCTTGTGCTTCAAATGATAGTCTTCCCAGCACTCAAACAACTCCTCACTGATTTTGCTATGGTGGAAGAGGGATTTGAGTGGAAAGCAACTTGGGATAGACTAGAAATCAAGATTCAAATGGTAGGAATGGAATAGCTTGATCTCAACACATGAGTAGGTGGTTCTCTCTCAGAAAATGTATGGTGGAAGTGTAGGCACGTTCTGATGGCTCTCCTTACTGATAAGGAGGTGGTGGAGGGGTATATATAGCCTCGACACAAAATCCAACCGTTACACACTTTTGACCCAACTCGGTGGCACCGAAACAATCATCTCGGTAGCACCGAACTGTGTAAAAGATATGAACTTTAGGAATCTCGGTGGGACCGATACGAACAACTCGGATGGACCGAAGTGCAATGGCTAGGGCAAACCTCATCACGGTGGCACCGATTGCATCAACTCGGTAGGACCGAAGTGAAGCAATAAGGCAACAGAGAGTTGGCAAGCCATCTCGGTGAGACCGATTTGCAAAACTCGGTGAGACCGAAGTGAATCCAAACGATTACAAAGAGTTGGCAAGGCCATCTCGGTGAGACCGAGATCCATTTCGGTGGATCCGATTTGTTAGGGTTTTGGCAGTGGCTAAGTCTTGGATGAACTCGGTGGGGCCGGATAGGAAATATTGGTGGGGCCGAGTTGGAATGTAGGTTTTGGACATATTTTGGTAGAGAGAGTGGTTGAGGGTTTAGGAGTACTGTCACTAAGCACTTGAGCAAATAGACCATTAAGCAACATCTCATCCCCTTTTAATAGTATTGGCTTTCCTATGGACTCAATGTGATCTTGGATCACTAAACCAAAAATGTAGAGTCTTGATCTTTTGCCAATCCTTGTCCTTAGCATTTTGAAGGGGTTCCACGTCCTCTTGTCCCTGCCACGCCATTGTTGAACTTGTCTGAAATTCACTAGATAAAAGCATTAGTTCAACAACATGTATGTTGGCATAAATTACCAAAACCACCAAGGGAGCAAATGTGCTTTCAACTACCGCTGGCACAAGCTCTTCGAACTCGCTGCCTGAATCGGTTCGACTTCTTGAGTCTCAACTACAAGCTGAAAGACATCGATCAGATATGCTGCGACAAGAAGCTGAAGGATCGAGGAAGTCCCTATAGAATTTAGATGCATACTTTCTGGTGCAACTGCAAGCGTTGGAGGATTTTAGCGCCAAACAAGAGAAGGCTAATAAGCTTGCTAAGCTTAGTGCCAGCATGGTGGATACCCAGGATAACGTTTCCTGAGCTCTTCTGAAGTTGTTTTAGTTCTAGGCTTGTTTTGTCGCCGCGTTTATTTGCTCTGGTGGCCAACTTTGATGCCCAGTGTATGTAATATGCTGCTTTGTTGTTGCCTATATTTGCACTGCTGGCGAACTTCGATGACCAGTGAATCCTAGCGCCGACGCGGGATGGCCTCCGTCCCCAAGCTCACTGTCGTAGTGTGGGCGGAGGACGACGACCATGAGCGATGCCACTTCCCGCCGACCCTCGGGTATGCTACCTCTTTTCGAACCATACCCTTGTTCTATTACCCTATCTGCCCACGTTGCTGCATGTGGATCTTTTTCCACTGCCCCATCTCCCAAAGTTGCTAGCCGCTGCTGGTCATGCAGATGAAAACCTAAATTTGCACTATTAAAGGAAACCCTACTTCATGCAGACTAATCCATGTCTGGGTTGAATAAGGAAAGAAAGGGGGTAAGTACTGTAGAAGAGACTGGGTATTGAACCTGTATCTTGGTTGAAAAGGGCAATAAAAGGGGAAAAGCAGTAGCTAAGGAATGAGTCTTTTGTCTCTTGGTTGAAAAAGGAAAGAAAGGTAGGACAACGCAATAGAGAATGACCAGGTCGATAGGTTTGTTGTCCTCACATAGGAAAAGGTGGCTAAAGAGAACAAAAATGGGACGTAATCCAGATATGTTTCTAGGATATTTGTTGCTCTGGCCAACCGTCCCTGCCTCACCACTCTATGCGTCGGTGGAGGTACATCATACTGGTGCACCCACTTTCCAATGGGCCTCCCCATGCTCTTATTGCCACTTTTTTGCTGTTGTATAATGCCACCGGTAAAATGAAGCAATGCCACTTTTAACTAATGCCGTAGTGAGTCTAATGCCACTGATAAATTGAAGCAATGCCAAGTAATGTCACTGGATTATTTTAGGGTTAGCTGCTGATTCTATCTATTAAAGATTTTGAGCTAAGGCAAACTATTCTAATGCAATTGCACAACCAGTATACCAATGATGAAACTGGTTACCTTTAGATTTTTGTATAGTTAATGCTTATAGAAATTTTCAGATGCTAGCTTATTGAAATCTGTTAAGTCAAACTATTCTAGTGTTGCACTAGCCACTGGATTATTGTATAGTTGAACTATTCGAATGGTGTTGCACTAGCCTATGGACATATAAAAGGTGTGGCTAGCTTTCCCAGCTATGTGCTCAAGAATAACTACTACCTCTGTTTCTAAGTACAAGACGTTTTGGTAGTATAAATTGAACTGCGAATATGTCTTATATTAAGGGATAGAGGTTGTAGAATGCTTCAAATTATGCTGCCAGAGCTAGTCATACCTTTGTTAAAATTAATTTTCATTATGTTATCGGAGGAGGTATGTATTTTTTGTCTCTGTTGCCTGTTGATTACATACCTCACATCATGATTTAATGATAAGTCAATTTTTTGGTACAGTGTCAACGAAATGTCAAAGGCGGTGATGGCATTTTATTTAGTTAGACTGCACACAAAAATTATGAAGAGAAGAGGAAAGGTCAGGATTGGGCACCTCCTACTTCAAACGATTAGATTTTTCTTGGGGACTTATCTCTATGACCGCTGTCTTCTTGATTCGTTTGATTGAATTTTTATGTTTGATCGATTGAGTATCAAGATTGGGATAGCAATTTTTAAGGTCCTCTCGAGTTTGAAATGATCTTTACCTTGAAGGTACATGGTTTGCTACTATTTTTTGTACTATCATTAGTTAGTAATGTTACTTTCATTAGACCAATGATGAAACTAGTTACCTTCAGACTTTTGTATTGCTAATGCTTATGGATATTAAGGCTTAGCAGTTGAGTTGAACAATTCAAATGGTGTTGCATTAGCCTATACACTTATAAAAGAGGTGTGGCTAGCTTTCCCAGCTATGTGTTGAGCAATAAATAAAATTCTTCTTGTTATGCTGCCAGCGCTAGCCACACCTTTGTTATTGAAATTTGATGTTCGTTATGTTATCGGAGAAGTTCTATATTTTTCTCTCAGTTGCCTCTAGATTACATACCTCAATTCATGCAGTAAGGACAAGTCAATTTTGTTTTGTGCAGTGTCACCAAAATGTCAACGAGGCCATGGCTTTTTATTTGTGTTGAACTGCATAATTTCTCGGGGAGAAGAGAACGGTGAGGAGTGGGCAAATATTTCACAAACTACTATATATGTCTTCATGACATCTCTCTAGGGCCGTTGCCTTCTTTATTCCTTTAAACAGGTGGTTAGAAATAGTCTTGCTATCTTTTCCCATTAAGATAATTGGGATGCTTCTATTTGTTAGTCTATGATTCATCAACTAGTGCCACTATTATAGTAATCACATTTTCAATATCTGTGCAAATAGGAATGCTCGATTTCAGTGGAACTACTCAAAAAGTTCAGATGGTTCAAGATTATGAGCATTTTTTCTGCAAACAGTTATATCCAATTGGTGGTAGTTTCAGTTGTTCATTACCAAGGTACATGGTTTGCTACTATATTGCTACTGTTTTTGCACTGTCATTATATAATAATATTAGTGGTTTGCATGTAAGTTTGTTGCCAGGGTGGACCTCCATTGGTGGTGCAGGACATGATTCAGTGGTTGGATGCTCACTTTCGGTTGTATCGATTTCACCCCTTCTATCCCTGCAAACATGGATATCCATTTCAGTGGAACTACACAAAATGTCTGCTGGTATGTCCGATAGTAGTTGCAGGATCTATGCTCAAAGTGCTTGGAATATAATTAACAAGAGATTCCAGCCCTATGAGAACCTATGTTCAGAAATCTATTCTGGCGACCTTGATCGTTCTGTGCATTATCCGATTCATAGGCCGGTGATAACCCCTTTTATGAGACCCCTACGCTCAGAGAATGATCCTTGGTGTGATGAAGAATAGGCGCTATATTTTGGCTCTGTACCAGCAAATCAAGTCAGTATCAAATCTCCAATGCAGAACATGATAGATGCCAAGCAGAAATGACTAGATGAGACATGGTTAAACAGAAAATACAAGGTGGAGTATATGTTATCTAGCTGCTTGATATTTGTGCAAACAGAGGTCAGCTCATTGCTATTTGGCAAACAAACACAGGGACCTCAATTTTTGTGGAACTGCACAAAAGAATAGGATAGTGATACGTCTCTGACGTATCTATAATTTTTGATTGTTTTATGCTATTATTATATCAATTCTACATACTTTATATGCAATTTTATATCATTTTTGGGAACTAACCTATTAATCTAGTGCCCAGTGCCAGTTTCTGTTTTTGGTTGTTTTCTTGTTTCAGGGAAAAACTATATCAAACGAAGTCCAAATACAATAAAATTTTACAGTGATTTTTTCTGGACCAGAAGACACCCAGGAAGCTTCGGGAGGAGGCCAGAAGATCTACGGGTGAGCCACAAGCTCACACGGCGCGCCCCAGGGGGGCACCTGAGCTTGTGAGCCCCCCGTAGACCCCCCTGACCTAATTCCAGCGCTATAAATTTCCTAAAATCCCAAAACCAATAGAGAGCCACCCGAAATAAATTTTCCACCGCCGCAAGCTTCTGTTCTTCCGCGATCCCATCTGGAGGCCTTTTCCGGTAATCTGCCAGAGGGAGAATCGATCACGGAGGGCTTCTAGATCAACCTTGCTGCCCTTCTGATGATGTGTGAGTCCCACGGACCTACGGGTCCATAATGATTAGCTAGATGGCTCTCTCTCTCTCTCTATCTCTCTCTCTCTTTGATCTTCAATACAATGTTCTCTTCAGAGATCAATCCGATGTAATCATTTTGTGCGGTGTGTTTGTTGGGATCCGATGAATTGTGGGTTTATGATCAGATTATTCATTGAAAGTAATTGAGTCCTTGCTGTACTTTATTATGTATGATTGTTATAGCTGTGTATTGCTTTCCGATCTATGGGTTTTCTTTGGCCAAGTTGGTCTATCGATCTTTAGTGGAAGTGGTGCATAGTAGTAGGTTCAATCTTGCGGTGTCCTCACCTAGTGACAGTAGGGGTAGCGAGGCACGTATTTGTATTGTTGCTACTAAGGGTAAAACAACGAGGTTTAATCATCTTTCTTGGTTTTATTCTATCTACATTATGTCATCTGCTTAAAGCGTTGCTCTGTTCGTCATGAACTTAATACCATAGATGTAGGCAGGAGTCGGTCGATTGGTGGAGTAATAGTAGTAGATGCAGAATCGTTTCGGTCTACTTGTCACGGACGTAATGCCTATATACATGATCATGCCATGAATAACGTCATAACTATGCGCTTTTCTAGCAATTGCCCAATAGTAATTTGTCTACCCACTGTATGCTATTCTTTCGAGAGAGAAGCCTGTAGTGAAAACTATGGCCCCCGGGTCTACTTTAATTATATTACTAAAACCAAAAATGCCTTGCTGAAATTTATTTACTTTAAATTTATCTATCTACCATTACCAGATTTAATCCTTACAAATAATGAGTACAAGGGGATTGACAACCCTCTTGCCCGCGTTGGGTGCAAGTATTTGCTCTTGTGTGTGCAGGTACTGCTAAGGAGTGTTTGTGTGGTTCTCCTATTGATTCGATAACCTTGGTTCTCTACTAAGGGAAATACTTATCCGCAACTACATTGCTTCACCTTTCCTCTTCGGGGAAAATCCCAACGCGGCTCACAAGTAGCAGATAGAATTTTTGGCGCCGTTGCCGGGGAGACATCATCAAACACTTACAGGTCCCTACATTCACATATCATTTACTTGTTCAACTTTTTATTTGCATTTACTTGTTTTATTAATCTCATTAAAAAAATCAAAACACAATTTTTTTTATTTTACTTGTCTGCTTTTCTTGCTCGTCGCTATGGCTAGTTCCTCACTTGTTACTTGTACCCCTGAAAATGAAGTGCTTGATTTTAAACAAAGGGGTCGAGAAAGTTTAAAAGATGCTTGGTATAGGATTTGCGATGCTCAAAATAGATCTACTCGTAAGCAATCCACTACTGTTCTTATTCACAATTTTTATGTGGGTGTTACTACTTGGTATAGATTTGCGCTAGACACTATTACTGGAGGAAATTTTGTAAGTAGTCACCCTTGGGATGCTTTCAATGCTATAGGAAATTTAGTAGGGCCACCACCTATTACTATTAATGAGACAACATTGACTCTGGAACATGTTATGCAGAGGTTAGAAGCTATTGAGAATAAAATGCATACTATTGAACACATTGAAAATTTAGATAAGAAGGTCCATAATCAATTTACTAAATTTGGCTCAACAGTAGGAACCGCATTAAAGATGCTAAAGGAGAAAAACCAATAATCATCGAGAGAGTAGAGCAAAGTCCTGCTAGAAATGATAAATTCGAAGAAATCATTAATAATTTGGGTTCAGCTTTTTCTTCCGTCAAAACTATTGAGAGGACTCCTACAAATAAGAATAATAAGTTTATGTATGTCCCTAAAAATAAGGGTGCTTCTTCTAGTAAAGAGAAAGTGGATCATAAAATGATTAGTGTGCACCCCAACTTCATTGATATGATAAAGGAACCTACTACTGAAAACAAATTCCTCAATTTTATTCCTAGGAGTGTAATTGTTAAAAATATGTTTACTAGACCTCCTAGAAAGTCTGGATGTGTAATTGAGGAAATGGATTCCAAAGATGTCAATACTTGAGATAGTGCATTATGCCTAGCTAGGGGCATAAAACAATAATGCTTGTTGGGAGGCAACCCAATATTTATATTTATTGCAATTTTTATTTTTCTCGAGTCACATGATTATTGATACTGTAATTATTGTGTTTTTATCTTTTAATTAGTGTTTGTGACAAGTAATGCCTTTTGGATGATTTAAATGATAGTATAATTGATGTTGTTTGAAAACAGAAAGTTTTGCGCCCACTATTTGATTTTAGATTTCTTACTGGAATGTTGAAAAAATCTGAAAGTTTTACACAGTATTGGGATACAATTTTTTTACGTTTTTATAATTATTCATAATTTTTGGAGTTACAGAAGTATGGATAAATATTCTGTCATTACGTACTGTTCTGTTTTAGACAGATTCTGTTTTTATTGCATAGTGTGCTTATTTTAATGATACTATGGATTATATCGGGGGGTATATGTCATGGAGAAGTTAGACTACAGTAGGTATTATTCAAAAAACATTATGAATGAGTTTATAACAGTACCTAAAGTGGATGATTTGATTTACTATACTAACGGATCTCACGAAGTTTTTGTTGTGTTTTGTGTGCTGAAGTTTTCAAGTTTTGGGTGAGATCACGATGAGTAAAGGAATAAGGAGCGGCAAGACCCTAAGCTTAGGGATGCCCAAGGCACACCAAGGTAATATTCAAGTAAGACCCATGCGTCTAAGCTTGGGGATGCCCCGGATGGCATCCCCTCTTTCATCCACAATTCATCGGTATGTTACTTGGAGCTATATTTTTATTCATCACACGATTTGAGTTTTACTTGGAGCGTCTTGTGCCATAGTTTTGTTTGCCTTTTAGTTTGCCACAATCATTGTTTGCTGGACACACCTTTTGAGAGAGACACACATTCATCATGATTTGTTAGAATACTCTATGAGCTTCACTTATATCTTTTGAGCTATGCAGTTGCTCTTGTGCTTCACTTATATTCTTAAAGCACGGCGGTGGTTATATATTTTATAGAAATTATTGTACTCTCATGCTTCACTTAAATCTTTTTGAGAGTCCTAGATAGGAAGTGGTAATATGCACGGGTTATAAGACTAGTCTGAAAATGATAGGTATTAAGATAATAAAAACTTTCATGTAGATCACTAAATATGACACGTATGAGCTAATTATATTGATGTCATAATATGAAAGGGTATTAGTTCATGATCATTGGTTAGTAAAAATATTGATATTAAAGCTTGTTATGCACTACTCATTTAAGCGTCCATCATGGAATGTCGGGGAAGTTTGAGCATTTTTATGTCTGATTGAAATCCTTGAGTGTTGTCTAAATCGGGGTTGCGCAATGTTAACTCCTACCAACCTCCTCCCTAGGGGCATATGAGTAGTGCTTTGCTTTGAGGGCTAATAAAACTTTCACAATAAGTATATGAGTTCTTTATGACTAATGTGAGTTCATGGACTAATACAGCACTCCCACCTATCCACATATTGCTAGCCTCTTCGGTACCGTGCATTGCCCTTTCTCACCTCGAGAGTCAGTGCAAACTTCACCGGTGCATCCAAACCCCGTGATATGATACGCCCTATCACACATAAGCCTCCTTATATCTTCCTCAAAACAGCCACCATACCTACCTATCATGGCATTTCCATAGCCATTCCGAGATATATTGCCATGCAACTTCCACCGTTCCGTCTTATGACATGTGTGTTCATCATCATATTGCTTTGCATGATCATATAGATCTAACATGATATTTGTGGCAAAGCCACCATTCATCATTGTAATACATGTTATGCTAGATCATTGCACATCCTGGTACACTGCCAGAGGCATTCATATAGAGTCATATTGTTTCAGTTTTATCGAGTTGCAAGTAAATAAAAGTTTGATGATCATCATTATTAAAGCATTGTCCCAGTGAGGAAAAGAATGATGGAGACTAACGAGTCCTCCAAAATGAGGGGATGAGGTCCATGAGATTGTTCTAACAAAGGAGAGGCCAAAAGAGCCCAACAAAAAGACAAAAAAAAATGAAATGAGAGAAAAAGAGAGCAGGGACAATGCTACTATCCTTTTACCACACTTGTGCTTCAGAGTAGCACCATGTTCTTCATATAGAGAGTCTCATGAGTTATCACTTTCATATACTAGTGGGAATTCTTCATTATAGAACTTGGCTTGTATATTCCGATGACGGGCTTCCTCAAATGCCCGAGGTCTTCATGAGCAAGCAAGTTGGATGCACACCCACTTAGTTTCAGTTGAGCTTTCATACACTTATATCTCTTAGTGCATCCGTTACATGGCAATCCCTACTCCTTGCATTGATATCGATCGATAGGCCTCTCCATTGCCTATTGATGCGTCGAGTTGATGCGAGACCTTCTTCCTTTTTGACTCCCTTATTAACCTCTACCACCCCATTCTATTCCACCTATAGTGCTAAGTCCATGACTCACGCTCATGTATTGAGTGAAGTTGAAAATGCTGAAGTGCGTGGAAAAGTATGATACAATTACCTGGTTTGACACCGGGGTGCTCATGATTTATATTTATGCGGTGAAGGTAGAGTCATGCCATGCTTACATAATTCAATCAGTAGGGATAACATTCGTCGAGCATCGTATATTTTGCAAAGTAATGATTATTTTCTTATATTCATGGATATTATTCTGTTGATATCAATTACTTCATCATTTCTCAATATTTATACCGCAAGAGGATTACATGATAAACATGCTAGGTAGCATTCAACATCAAAAATTATCTTTGTTTTACCATTTACCTACTCGAGGACGAGGTTGAAAGCCCCCTTGTCGGAGCGCATGGCTCGATGACAAGGTTGAAAGCCCCCTTGTCGGAGCGCATGGCTCGACGACAAGGTTGAAAGCCCCCTTGTCGGAGCGCATGGCTCGACGACAAGGTTGAAAGCCCCCTTGTCGGAGCGCATGCCTCGACGACAAGGTTGAAAGCCCCCTTGTTGGAGCGCATGACTCGATGACAAGGTTGAAAGCCCCCTTGTCGGAGCGCATGGCTCGACGACAAGGTTGAAAGCCCCCTTGTCAGAGCGCATGCTCGACGACAAGGTTGAAAGCCCCCTTGTCGGAGCGCATGACTCGACGACAAGGTTGAAAGCCCCCTTGTCGGAGCGCATGGCTCATGGCTCGACGACAAGGTTTGCTATTCTTCCGCCGAAGAATATTTCTGGAAAAGTTTGCGATTTTAGCAGAGAACTTTGACGTTCTCGATGCCGGCCTCCCGCAAGGATGTTGCCGGGAAGGCTTTTGACTTCAGCGGAGAACTTTGACGTTCTCGACGCCGGCTTCCGGCAAGGATGTTGCCGGGAAGGCTTATGACTTCAGCGAAGAACTTTGACGTTCTCGATGCCGGCTTCCGGCAAGAATGTTACCGGGAAGGCTTATGACTTCAGCGGAGAACTTTGACGTTCTCGACGCCGGCTTCCGGCAATGATGTTGCCGGGAAGGCTGCAAAGTAATCGCCCACCTGTATACCTGCAACACTGTTTCGGACATGTAATGCCACGACAGCGTTTTAACACAACAAATTAATTAGATTCTGGCTTTATAACTAATTTGTTGTAATTTTGACTTTTGCCGAATATTCCCTTGCTTGCCGGAACACTTTCCGGGGCGCACGATCCAGTCAGCAGCGCTTTGAGGAGCGGGTCCTTAGCGGCTTGCCGGGAACGCTGCCTCCCGAAAAAGGTTTTTCCTTCCCAGCTTTAGTGCAGCTGCTCACATCGCCGAGCGGACTCGAGGCGACAAGGAGCGCAACTAGCCCCGGGAAGGCTCCTCAGCATACGGGTTTACGCAGAAACCTTAAAATAAAACTTGCTAAGCCCTTTTCTTAAATGATTGCATTTTTGTACAATGAATCCCTACGCTTGCCGAAATACCTCCCGAATGCGCACGTCCTGGTCAATGGCGCATAGGACCGGGTCCTGTCTAGCAGCCTATCGAGAACGCCGCCTCTTCGGGAGCTTAACGCTCTAGAAACAACTACAGCTGCATCTGTGTTGCTGGGCGGACCCAGAACAACCAGGAGCGCAGAGTGTTTTAAGAGCGCTCCCCTGCGCACAGGTTATACAAAAACACCATCAAGGATAAGACTATGCAGCAGGAAGCGATTAAAGTTTTAGGACTTAGCTTTCGCAAGGAATTTCAGCCGCCCCCGCTTCTTCTTGGGCGCCATGGCGATGAAGACGATCAAAAACTGACGCGCTGACTGCTAGATCGGGTTCGCGCAACCTCTCCCCCTATCTGGCGCGCCAAAGATGTCGGCGTACGACACCTATGGGACCGCGTGGATCCCTTTTACGGTTCGGCTGGGGAGAAGGTGTACACAAAGAGCGGATCCAACGATCAACGCGGGGATCTTTACCCAGGTTCGGGCCGCTGAGTATTGTAAAACCCTACTCCTGCTTTGGTTTATTGTGGATGTTTAGGCTCAGGTACACGAAGTGCTTCTTGGTGAACAGTACGCAAGAATGGCGGCTACGCATGCAGCTGGGCCAGAAAGTTCTTCTTCCTCTCTGTAGCTTCGCCTTGGGCCTCCTTTTATATGACCAAGGGGTCACCAACAGTGGCGAACAGCAAGTACAAGAGGTGTAAAGTTGCTACAGTGTTTACATGCTTATCACTGACGACCTAGGACAAAACGCATTAAATGCTCCACTTAGGTGTCCCTTACTTTCTTGGTGACGGAAAAAGAGCCCGTCCCATCAGTGCCGCTTAACCCCATCCGCCGCTAGTGCCATGACACGCATCCAGGAGGACAAACCCTAAACGACAGGCCGGTCGCTGCGCTGGAGCGGTGGCAGGGCGGTGGGATCTTGCCGGGTGCAAGGCCTTGCCGGGCCTTCGCGAGCCTTCCCGGCAAGTATCTTGCCGGGAATCCAGCCTTCGATCTTCTATCTTCTGATCATCGACTTGAATGCCTTCTTGATATTCTTGTGTTTGTTCCCAGCTGTCCCCCGGCAAGCCTTGCCGGGTCTTGTCTTGCTAGGAGATCATGCCGCTGGGAAGAAGCTTCTCCCCAACGAGCTCTTGTTCTTGCTTGTTAATATAATGCTTGCCAGATATGGTATTCGCCGGGAAGCTTGGCCTTGCCGGGGTTGCCAGGCAACGATCCTGGACGGGAATGACCCATGCTAAGAAGGTTGATGAGACCCTGGTTCTCATTACACCGACATCTTGTTTTCTTGTTTCAGGGAAAAACTATATCAAACGAAGTCCAAATATAATAAAATTTTACGGTGATTTTTTCTGGACCAGAAGACACTCAGGAAGCTTCGGGAGGAGGCCAGAAGACCTACGGGTGAGCCACAAGCTCACACGGGGTGCCCTAGGGGGGGCACCTGAGCTTGTGGGCCCCCCGTAGACCCCCCTGACCTAATTCCAGCGCTATAAGTTCCCTAAAATCCCAAAACCAATAGAGAGCCACCCGAAATAATTTTTCCGCCGCAGCAAGCTTCTGTTCTTCCGCGATCCCATCTGGAGGCCTTTTTCGGTAATCTGCCAGATGGGGAATCGATCCCGGAGGGCTTCTACATCAACCTTGCTGCCCTTTCGATGATGTGTGAGTCCCACGGACCTATGGGTCCATAGTGATTAGCTAGATGACTCTCTCTCTCTCTCTCTCTCTCTCTCTCTCTCTCTCTCTCTCTCTTTGATCTTCAATACAATGTTCTCTTCGGAGATCAATCCGATGTAATCCTTTTGTCTAGTGTGTTTGTTGGGATCCAATGAATTGTGGGTTTATGATCAGATTATTCATTGAAAGTAATTGAGTCCTTATTGTACTTTATTATGTATGATTGTTATAGCTATGTAATGCTTTCCAATCTATGGGTTTCTTTGGCCAAGTTGATCTATCGATCTTCATTGGAAGTGGTGCATAGTAGTAGGTTCAATCTTGTGGTGTCCTCACCCAGTGACAGTAGGGGTAGCGAGGCACGTATTTGTATTGTTGCTACTAAGGGTAAAACGATGGGGTTTAATCATATTGATTGGTTTTATTCTATCTACATTATGTCATCTTGCTTAAAGCGTTGCTCTGTTCATCATGAATTTAATACCATAGATGCAGGCAGGAGTCGGTCGATTGGTGGAGTAATAGTAGTAGATGCAGAATTGTTTCGGTCTACTTGTCATGGAGGTAATTCCTATATACATGATCATGCCATGAATAATGTCATAACTGTGCGCTTTTCTATCAATTGCCCAACAGTAATTTGTCTACCCACCGTATGCTATTCTTTCGAGAGAGAAGCCTCTAGTGAAAATTATGGCCCCTGGGTCTACTTTAATTATATTACTAAAACCAAAAATACCTTGCTGCAATTTATTTACTTTCTATTTACTTTGCAATTTATCTATCTACCATTACCAGATTTAATCCTTGCAATTAACGAGTACAAGGGGATTGACAACCCTCTTGCCCGCGTTGGGTGCAAATATTTGCTCTTGTGTGTGCAGGTACTGCTAAGGAGTGTTTGCGTGGTTCTCCTATTGGTTCGATAACCTTGGTTCTCTACTGAGGAAAATACTTATTCGCAACTATATTGCTTCACCCTTCCTCTTCGGGGAAAATCCCAACACGGCTCACAAGTAGCAGATAGTCACTACATGTAGTGCCGTTTGAAAATAGACATAGAAGGATTGGATAGTCACTGCATGGACTGCACAAAAGTAGTACTGTACTATTTATTGGCCAACACTAGGTGCTTCATTGCTCTGGTTTGATTGTCCAATGGGCATAATCTTGCCAAACTTAAAGTTGTATTCCGAAAATAATCTGGCCGTGTGATCCAGAGGTGACCAACACATATTCCAGTGGATGTTCCTCCATGATGTGTGGTTGAATCTCATGGTTGCATCTGCTGGTGAAGCCACTTACGTTTGCAAGAGGAAATGATTGAGTTTACAAATTTGTCTTTCACTGTGAACTGAATGTTGGCCCAGAGAAGCATCAATCTTAATAGCAAGAACTGATTTTTTTCTTGATTTGTACTCCTCGGAACTTTCTCTTTAGCTATGAACAAAATATTGTCTATGATCTGTGAATAATGTTGATCTTATGTATGGGAATCTTACTAGTTGGATGTGAATTCTGGCTATAAATGTGAACATATTACAAAGCTAGGTCTGTGAGTTCCGTGTGAACGTTTGCAAGTTACTAATCGAGCACAACCTAGCCTACTGATACACTCCTGGCAGTTTTAGTTGCGACGTGAGATCCAACGGTGGAACTTTTTAGAATAAAAATGCCTCCCTCTGAAGAAACTGACATGTTGTTCTAAAGAAAATGCCATGCGAATCTGAAGAAACTGCCAGCAAAAATGTTCGCAATTGCCTTCTCTCCCAGCGAACGTTCACCAGCTATTGTGTTTGACTCGATCCTATAGGAATAACCAGCGGATCACGCACGTATGGTACCTCATCTTATTGAATCGAGGGCACTCGTTTGACCGTCATGCCGATGTGCGACCCAGCACGGACAGGGCGCACCACTGACGGGACGGGATGATACAGTCATAATTTCAATTTTGCCTGCTTTCCACGGCAAGCTGGCGTGCTTACCCATGCCTGCTTATGCATTGAATTCCGATGACCGTCGTGTTTCCCGTGACACACCGGTCTACCTACTGGCCTCCTATAATTACTTGTTCCCGACGTGCTCCGTTGGCACCTTCACCCAACGCATCCTATCCTCACAAGCCCCCATCAGCATGACGTCGCTCGACACTTGCCCTCGCTCTCGCCACGTCCGTCATGCCCCAACATGGCCGCAGTAAGCGACGCCAGAGGCGCTTAGTGCAGGAGCTAGTGTTCGGTTTTTCACGGGCAGGCAGACAAAGGGAGGAGGCATTCTGGCGGGATTTAGGTGACAATGCGGAGTATGAGGTTGCGTTGGAGCGCGACCGCATGGCGGAGGAGCAGCGTACTGCCGATTTGCGCAGCCAGTAGAGCATGGAGAAGGAGGAGCGCACAGCCGCTCTGCGTCGCGAGCAGAGCGCCCGCAACTGGGCCGACTACGTGGAGGCCGGCGCTCGGCGAATAGCCCTAGAGGCTGTCGGGCACACACGCGTGCGCGGCGCTGAATTTTACTACCAACTCATCAAGTTGGTTTCCCGCTTAGAAGCCGAAGCTTTGGTGGACCACGCCGGCATGGAAAGGGCCAACGGGCGCAAGCAACGCACCCTATCGCATCTCTGGCAAGTCCAACGTGAGGAGGAGGACGTCGGTGCCGGCGTTTAGCGTGTGCCACAGATGGCTGCTACTTGTGATAAGTGTTGGGATTTCCCTGAAGAGGAAGGGTAATGTAGTATAGCAGCAGATAGTATTTCCCTCAGTTAAGAACCAAGGTTTATCGAACCAATAGGAGATTCATGCAAACAGCTATCAACAGTACCCTCACACACACAAACAAATACTTGCACCCAACGCGGGCAAGAGGGTTGTCAATCCCGTTATACTCGTTAACTGCAAGGATTAAATCTGATAGTGGTAGATATATAAATTGCAAAACTAAATAATAGTAAATAAATCACAGCAAGGTTTTTAGGGTTTTAGTAATATGATGTGAATAGATCTGGGAGCCATAGCTTTCACTAGAGGCATCTCTCTCAAGAACATAGCAAACGGTGGGTAGACAAATTACTGTTGGGCAATTGATAGAAAAGCGCATAGTTATGATGTTATTCATGGCATGATCATGTACATAGGCATTACATCCGTGGAAAGTAGACCGAAATGATTCTGCATCTACAACTATTACTCCACCCCTTAACCGCTATCCAGCATGCATCTTAAGGTATTAAGTTCATAATAAACAGAGTAACGCTTGAAGCATGATGACATAATGTAGACAAAATAAGTCCAATCAATATGATCGAACCCTGTCGTTTTACCCTTAGTAGCAACAATACAAATACGTGCCTCGCTACCCCTTCGGTCACGAGGTGAGGACACCACAAGATTGAACCTACTACTATGCACCACTTCCACTAAAGATCTACTCATTAACTTGGCCAAAGTAAACTCATAGATCGTAAAGCATTACATAGCTATAACAATCACACATAATAAAGTTGAAAATAACTCAATTACTGTCAATGAATAATCTAATCATAAACCCACAATTCATTGGATCTTAACAAACGCACCGCAAAAGATTACATCGAATCGATCTCCGAAGAGAACATTGTATTGAAGATCAAATATATATATATATATATATATATATATATATATATATATATATATATATAGAGAGAGAGAGAGAGAGAGAGCCATCTAGCTATTTCTATGGACCCATAGGTCCTGTAGGGAACTACTCGGACATCATCATGGAGGCAGCAAGGTTGATGAAGATGGCCTCCGTGATCGATTCCCCCTCCGGCAGAGTACCGGCGGAGGCCTCCAGATGGAATCGCGGAAGAACAGAGGCTTGCGGCGGCGGACTAATTGTTTTGGGTCTCGCTATGGGGGGTTTGGAATATTTGGGAATTTATAGCGCTGGAAATAGGTCAGACGGAGCCACGAGGGGCCCACAAGGGGGCACGGTGCGCCGTGCTGCCTTGCCGTCTCCTCGTCTATCGTCTGGACCTCCCTAGAAGCTTCTAGGGTCTCTTTTGGTCCAGAAAAAAATCGTCAAAAAGTTTCGTCGTGTTTGGACTCCGTTTGGTATGGATTTTCTATAAAACTAAAAACAAGCAGAAAACAACAATTGGCACTAGGCACTGAGTTAATAGGTTAGTTCCCAAAAATGATATAAAATGGTGTATAAAACATACAATATTGATAATATAATAGCATGAAACAATAAAAAATTATAGATACGTTGGAGACATATCAGCATCCCCAAGCTTAATTCCTACTCGTCTTCGAGTAGGTAAATGATAAAAACATAATTTTTGATGTTGAATGCTACCTAACATGTCTTAATCATGTAATCTTTTCAGGTATGAATGTTGAGAAATGATGATGTAATAGATATCAACATAATAATATCCATGAATACTAGAAAATAATCATTACTCTTAAAAATATACGATGCTTAACGAATGTTACCCCTACTCATTGAATTATGTAAGCATGGCATGACTCCGTCTTCCTAACAATAAGTACAAATCATGAGCACCCCGGTGTCAAACCAAGCAGTTGCATCGTACTTTTTCTCGCTTCAGCCTTTTCAACTTCACTCAATATATGAGCAGAACACAATGGAGTTAGCACCACGGGTGGAAAATAAAGTGTTGGTAGAGGTTTATTAGGGAAGACAAAAGTGGAGAAAGTCTCACATCAATTCGGCGGATCGTTAGGCAATGGAGAGGCCTTACAATCGATATCAATGCGAGGAGTAGGGATTGCCAGCAACGGATGCACTAGAGCTATAAGTGTATGGAAGCTCGCTACTGAAACTAAGTGGGTGTGCATCCAACTTGCTTGCTCAAGAAGACCTCGGGCATTTGAGGAAGCCCGTCATCAGAATATACAAGCCAAGTTCTATAATGTAAAAATTCCCACTAGTATATGGAAGTGACCAATCATGGAGACTCTCTATATGAAGAACACAGTGCTACATTGAAGCACAAGTGTGGTAAAAGGATAGTAGCATTGCCCCTTCTCTCTTTTTCCCTAATTTTTTTTTCATTTTTTAGAACAATATCATGAACCTCATCCCCACTTTTTTGAGGACTCATCAGTCTCCATCATTCTTTACCTCAATGGGACAATGCTCTTATAATGATCATCACACTTATTTTTACTTACAGCTCGATAAACTGAAAGATATGACTACATATGAATGCCTCTGGTAGTGTACCAGGATGTGCAATGATCTAGCGTAACATGTATAACAATGATGAACGGTGGCTTTGCCACAAATATCATGTTAGCTCTATAGGATCATGCAAAGCAATATGACGATGAACACACAAGTCATGTGAATAGTAACCATGGAAGTTGCATGGCAATATATCTCGGAATGGCCATGGAAGTGCCATGATAGGTAGGTATGGTGGCTGTTTAGGTAGGATATAGTAAGGCTTATGTGTGATAGAGCGTGTAATATAATGGGTGTTGGATGCACCGGTGAAGTTTGCACCAAGTTCTCGAGGTGAGAACGGGCAATGCACGGTATCGAAGAGGCTAGCAAAATATGGATAGGTGGGAGTGTTGTAAAGTCCATGTACTCACATTTGTAATAAAGAACTCATATACTTATTGTGAAAGTTCTATTAGCCCTCAAAGCAAAGTACTACTCGCATGCCCCTATGGAGGAGGTTGGGAGGAGTTAACCATCGCGCGCCCCCGATTCGAACAACACAAAGGATTTCAATGAGGAATAAATATGCTCCAACATCTCAGTCATGCCATGACCGACATTTAAATGAGTAGTGCATAACAGGCTTTAATATCGATATTCTTACTAACCAATGATTATGAACTAATACCCTTTCATATTACTACATCAATATTATTAAACCAACCGCTTCATACTCAGTGATCTACATGAAAGTTTTTATTATATCACCCTTGTATAGCTATTCTTTTTAGACTAAACATATAACTCGTGCAAATTACCACTTCCTGTTTAAACTCTCAAAAGGATATAAGTGAAGCATGAGAGTGCAATTGATTTCTTTAAAATATAACTACCGCCGTGCTCAAAAGATACAAGTGAAGCATGACGAGCATTCTAACAAATCATGATGAATATATGTATCTCTCAAAAGGTGTGTACAGCAAACAATGATTGTGGCAAACTAACAAACAAAGTAAAACTATAGCACAAGACGCTCCAAGCAAAGCACATATCATGTGATGAATAAAAATATAGCTCCAACTAACGTACTGATAAATTGGAGACGAAAGAGGGGATGCCATCTGGGGCATCCCCAAGCTTAGATGCTTGGGTCTTCTTTGAATATTACCTCGGGGTGCCTTGAGTATCCCCAAGCTTAGGGTCTTGCCGCTCCTTATTCCTTCATCCATCATGATCTCACCTAAAACTTGAAAACTTCGGCACGCAAAACTCAATAGAAACTTCGTGAGATCCGTTAGTATAATAAAATCATCATCCACTTTGGGTGCTGTTATAAATAGATTCATAATTGCCCTTGCATAATACCTACTGTATTGTAACTTCTCCATGACTTATACCCCCCGATATAATCCATAGTAGCATCAAAATAAGCACAATATGCAATAAAACAGAATCAGTCTAAAACATGACAGTACGTAATGACATAGTATTTATCCATACTTATGTATCTCCAAAAAATCTGAAAAATTAGGAATGCGTAAACACTTTGCAACCCAATACTGTGTAAGAATTTCAGATTTTTCTGACGTTCCTGTACAGAATGTACATCACTGGTCGCGAAACTTTCTGTTTCTGCACAAAATTAACTTTACTATCATTCAAATCATCCGAAAGGCTTTACTTGGCACAAACACTAATTAAAAGATAAAAACACAATCATTAGAGTAGCAATAATCATGTGACTCAATAAAAATAACATAAAGCAAAAAGATAAATATTGGGTTGCCTCCCAACAAGCGCTATTATTTAATGCCCCTAGCTAGGCATAATGCATAGTTTCAAGTGTTATCGTCCTTGTTCATTATTCCCTTTATAATGGGTTCATAGATGTCTTCAATCTTATGCTTCCCCAATTTACTTTCCTTGCACTCATTAATTAATTATGTTAGATGATCCACCTTTGTATGGTTGTTATCAAATCTTTGTTCTAATACTTCATACCTCCTGTTTTGAGTGACAATATGGCTATTCAACCTATTAGTAAGGTTGTACAATCGCTTAAAATTTGACTCCATGCTAGTTTTAGTTTTTTAAGCATCTCAGTTTCACGATAACATACTAGGATGGTTGGTTCGGTAGTTTCTATTTTGGGTTGTCCTAGCAAATTTGTCATCCTTTCATAAGAGTCAAAAGCATTATTCCCAATGAAATCTCTCTCAAATATTAAACCCAAGACATGTCTATGATGGAGAGATAAACCAATGTAAAAGCTTTTGAGTAGCAATTTAACATGGCATTTGGGATCAGCCCTTGCTTGCATTTCTAGCAACCTATCCCAAGCTTCTTTTAAGGATTCATCACTCAATTGTTTGAAGTTCAAGATCTCAGACCCCCCCCCAAGGTATGGGGGAAGAGGAACTTCAGGTGAGGTAACCATATCAACAAGCAAAGAAGGCACACAAGATATTTTTGGTATTTTTGATTTTTTAACGGAAACTAATAAAGGCAAATTGAAGCAAATAAAAAGTAGAAGAAGTAAATGATAATGTGTGTGAAGGGACCTTCAGTTGTTTGATGAAGTCTCCCCGGCAACGGCGCCAGAACTTCTTCTGCTACTTGTGATAGCCATTGGGATTTCCCTGAAGAGGAAGGGTGATGTAGTATAGTAGCATATAGTATTTCCCTCGGTTAAGAACCAAGGTTTATCGAACCAATAGGAGATTGACGAAAACAGCTATCAGCAGTACCTACACACACAAACAAATACTTGCACCCAACGCGGGCAAGAGGGTTGTCAATCCCCTTGTACTCATTAACTGCAAGGATTAAATCTGATAGTGGTAGATATATAAATTGCAAAAATAAATAAAAGTAAATAAATTGCAGCAAGGTTTTTAGGGTTTTAGTAATATGATGTGAATAGACCCGGGGGCCATAGCTTTCACTAGAGGCATCTCTCTCAAGAACATAGCAAACGGTGGGTACACAAATTACTGTTGGGCAATTGATAGAAAAGTGCATAGTTATGATGTTATTCATGGCATGATCATGTACATAGGCATTACGTCCGTGACAAGTAGACCGAAACGATTCTACATCTACTACTATTACTCCACCCCTCAACCGCTATCCAACATGCACCTTAAGGTATTCAGTTCATAACAAACAGAGTAATGCTTGAAGCATGATGACCTAATGTAGACAAAATAAGACCAATCAATATGATCGAACCACGTCATTTTACCCTTAGTAGCAACAATACAAATACATGCCTCGCTACCCATTCTGTCATGAGGTGAGAACACCGCAAGATTGAACCTACTACTATGCACCACTTCCACTGAAGATCTACTCATTAACTTGGCCAAAGTAAACTCATAGACTGGAAAGCATTACATAGCTATAACAATCCCACATAATAAAGTTTAGAAATAACTCCATTACTTTCAATGAATAATCTGATCATAAACCCACAATTCATCGGATCCCAACAAACACGCCACAAAAGATTACATCGAATCGATCTCCGAAGAGAACATTGTATTGAAGATCAAATAGAGAGAGAGAGAGAGATCTCGCTACTGCTAGGGATGAAAATGGAGTGGAAACTTTTCGCTTTTCCGGAGGAAAAATGGAAACGGAGAGGAAATATGAAAACGAAAATGGAAATTTGCAAAACGGAAGTGGAAATGGAATTTTTTATGTGGAAACGGAAACAAAAATGGAATGGTGTTTTTCGGTGGAACAGGCGTGGAAACGGAACTTTTCATTTTCGTGAATATGGAATTTCCGTTTTTATTGTAGGCATATGAATGCTTTGTAGCCCAACCTCAAAATAACACACACTGACGCAATGAGTAGAATGGATCATTTGAGGCCCAACTTCTACTACCACACATGTACTCAACTTGACCCTATACCCAATTGTCCAGTACTAGTACAATACTACACAAAGTTGCTAAAATAAACATATTATTTTGTAGCCAAGTTAAAAATTCATTAAATTTGTTTGTTTTTATGTGTATATCTCTATGATTCAAGGGGTTTTTAAGTTCCGGTCAACGCCCACTTCTGTTTCTGTGTCCGCTCTGTATTCGCTCCGTGTCCGTTTCCAGTAGTATCTGTTTTCGTATTCATTTCTGGGGTTTCTGTATTCGTTTCCGCTTCTGCAAAAAAAATATGAAAACAAATATGGTAGCACTTAGTTCCGTCCGTTTCCGCTCCGTTTTCATCCCTAGCTACTGCTATGGACCCATAGGTCCTATAGGGAACTGCTCGCACATCATCATGGAGGCAGCAAGGTTGATGAAGATGGCCTCCGTGATCGATTCCCCCTCTGGCAGAGTACCAGCGGAGGCCTCCAGATGGGATCACGGAAGAACAGAGGTTTGTGGCAGCGAAATAATTGTTTCGGGTCTCGCTCTGGGGGTTTTGGAATATTTGGGAATTTATAGCGCTGGAATTAGGTCAGACGGAGCCACGAGGGGCCCACAAGGGGGCACGGTGCGCCTACCCCCCTGGGCACGTCGTGCTGCCTTGCCGTCTCCTCATTTGTCATCTGGACCTCCCCCGAAGCTTCTAGGGTCTCTTTTGGTCCAGAAAAAATCATTAAAAAGTTTCGTCGTGTTTGGACTCCGTTTGGTATGGATTTTTTTATAAAACCAAAAACAAGCAGAAAACAGCAACTACCACTAGGCACTGAGTTAATAGGTTAGTTCCCAAAAAAGATATAAAATGGTGTATAAACCATACAAGATTGATAATATAATAGCATGAAACAATCAAGAATTATAGATACGTTGGAGACCTACCAATGGCGGTCGACATGTCTAGTTAGCTAGGAGTAAGTTAGTAGTACTACACTAGAGTACTAGTGGGAGTAGATAGTTAAGTCGGCTATGATGGTTGTCAACGGGGAAGTACCGTACTCTATCTTTGAAACAGACCTGTTATTTGGCTCTGAATGTTGAACTTTTCATGTGAACGTTTGGAATGGGCTGTTATTTTTTTTAAACGGGTTGTATTTGTCCGCCACGGATTTGGAGGCTAACTTCTGGGCCTACTAGGTTAACGTGTACACAAGGCTTTGTCAACTTAGTCAACAAACGATTGAGGTAGCATAAGCCGTTGGATGTCAATCCAACGTCTATCGTGCTTTTTCAATCCCTTGTCTTCTTCCTCCAGGCTCCAGGCGCCCAAACCAAACCCGCGCCGGTGGGATCGCCTACTCCTGCCTTCCGCGGCTGGCTGCGCAGCCATGCACGCATCGCTGGCCCACGGTACCCTAACCGGTGGCCAGGCCATCCCTCTACCCCCACCCACCCCCACCTCCTGTTACCAGCAACGGCATCCCCACCCAGCACCCAAACCAGTCAACCCTCGTACTCCCTTTCGCCTGTGACTACACTGCCGCATCTTCCCCAGCTCCTGTTTGTTCCCGTCCGAGGCCTCGCCGTCGTCCTGCGCCTTGGTGCGCTCGTCGCGGCGCCGCCGTCTAGCATCGTCAACATGGTCAACAACCGAGAGGAATCAGGAGATGACTGTACGTGGAAAGGATAACAGTAGGGACCCACCAGGGTCATGGTCGTACGCAAGCAAGTGACTCCTTATTACAAGCAAAAAAATGCTTCCTCCTAATGGTTTCCTGATGTTTGGGTCCTACTCCATTGCCAACGTAGTCAATAAATGAGAGAATTACACAAGGAGCGGCTCACACCAGGGACCCAGCAGCTCGTGCAATTATTTTTTTATTTTTGAGACGGAGTAGGGTATCAACTGGGCTGTGCGGGGGTTGTGGCCCGTCTAGCCCAGGCTTTTATTTTATGTTTACCACATGACCAGCCCAACTGTTTTTTTTGTGAAAATGGCTAGGCTAGCTTTATTCTTTTCAAGAATACCCAACCGAGGCCAACTTTCTTTTCTCCGCCCTGCTGGGCTGCAAATCTTTCAAGATGAGGAGGGATGCACTTGGCTTGCCCACAAAATGGGCTATAAGTAATAAGAAATGGGGTGTAAATATATAAAAACACAGGAAACCGGCAATTAGTTTCAATTTTCATTTTTTAGGATTTTGAGATTTTAAATTTCATTGAATTTTTTTTGCGGGAAAATTTTCATTGGATTCTAAATTAATATAAATTTATTTTGAGATTAGTTTGAATTTGACTTGAAATTTCAGGATTACAAACAGTTCGGACCCCACCGAAATATGCAAAATTTCGTTGACATTTTTAACCCTGGCCAGAATATGGGATGTAATGCTAAGAAAAAGAATTTGGGCAGCAATAAATTCCTGAAGAATTAGCAAATGGGCTATAAATTATAAAAAATAATAGCAAATGGGCTCTATGTTGTTTGCCACAGATTTGGAGGCTGACATGTGGGCCTACTAAGTTTAAGCGTACGCAAGGCTTTGTCAACTTAGTCAACAACCGATTCTAGCAGCAGTGAATGTTGGATGTCAATCCAACGGCTGTCGTGCTTCTTCAATATCTGATCTTCTTGCTCCAGCCGCCCAAACCAGCGTCGGCGGGACCGCCTACTCCCGCCTCCCGTGGCCGGTTGTACTGCCGCATAGGCCTCACCGTCCTACCATGCTGCCACTGATGGCCAGGTCATCCCTCTACTCACCCACAACTCTTGTTATTCTCTGGCTACGGTAGCTTCACGCTCTCGCACCGCAGCCGAACCAGTCAGTACTCCCCTTCGCGTCGGCATCCACTGTCGTTTCTTCCCAGGCTCCGGGTTGTTTCCTTCCTATGCCTCGCCGTCGTCCACCACCTTGGTGCTCTTGGCGCGGCGTTGTCAACGTGGTCAACGAACGACAACCATTGGGAGAGGACTATACGTGCAGAGGCTGACAGGTGGGAACCATGAGGTCCATGGTCACACGCAGGGAAGTGCCTCCTTATTACGCGCAAAAAAATGATTCCTCCCCCTGACAGCTGGGACCCACCAGCTACATCTTCGCACACAAGGAACTGCCTCCTTATTAAGCGGGAAAAAATTCTTCCTCCCCCTGACAGCAGGGATCCACCAGCACGCAAGGAAGTGCCTCCTTATTACGCGGGAAAAAAATGCTTCCTTTCCATGACAGCTGGGACCCACTAGATACATGGTCGCACGCAAGATAGTGCCTCCTTATTACGCACAAAAATCCCCCTGATAGCTGGGACCCACTAGGTCGAAGCGTACGTAGCGTTATCTATATGGTTGCAAACATGTACGTACATATTGGTCGATCGGTCTCTCTGCAACGATGAACCGTGGCCGAGTAAGGAGTGGCACGTGTCATGGTAGAGCCCCCGACTTATCATGTCAAGCAGTCCTGTCTAAATCGTGTACATGTACGTACAGCCACGCTGCAAAAAATAGGGCCATACGTACATACGGGCGGGGTCTCGAACACGTACTCGCGCAAACGGCCAGGGCTCATGTACATGGAGAGGCAACATGGCGGAGGCAACGGACGGCAGCACTGGACGGTGGGCGTATGTAGCAATGGCGTCTTGTTCGTCAGTCTAAACGGAGGAAACAATGCCGTATTCATCGGGAGCCAACTGACTGGGTCGGAATGCATCCTGTTGATTGGGAGCCAACGGGCTTGGACGGATTAGCCGAAATGGGGTCATGTTCGTCGACCCCCACCGGCTAGGGGTATGGGATACTGCAAAATGGACAAAACGGAGTTCTGTTGAACCGTCTACGATCGAAACAGGGTCCTGTTCATCGGGAGGGGTCTGGTGCACCGCAAAACGGACGAAACGGACTTCTGTTCAACCGCCTATGGTCGAAACAGGGTCCTGTTCATCGGAAGGGGTCTGGCATACCGCAAAACGGACGAAACAGACTTCTGTTCAACCGCCTATGGTCGAAACGGGGTCCTGTTCCTCGGGAGTGGTCTGGCGTACCGCAAAACGGCCTCCACGGGCTACTGTTCATCCACCGTCAACTTCTTCCTACCGCGTGCCTCCACGGTCTACTATTCATCCACCAATGCCTACGGCCTCCACGGGGTCCTGTTCATCCACCTCAACTGGCTGGGGAGTGGTGTACCGCGGCACGACCTCCTCTGGGTCCTGTTCACCTAGCGCCAACCGCCTACTACTAACACGGGGTCCTAACCCACAAGTATAGGGGATCGAAACAGTCTTTGCGGGTAGTATTTCACCCAATTTATTGATTCGACACAAGGAGAGCCAAAGAATATTTATAAGCCTTAGAAGTTGAGTTGTCAATTCAACCACACCTGGAGAGCTAAATATCTGCAGCAAAGTATTTAGTAGCACAGTAGTTTGATAGTTCTGATAGTAACAGTAACAGGAACAGTAGCAGTTTTGTAGTGATTGTGATAGCAGTAGCAACGGTAGTAACTTAGAAAAGATCAATATGAGCAAAGCGTAGGCATTGGATCAGTGATGGATATTTGTGTAGGACGACATGCATCATGTAACCACTACAAAAAAACACTTCCGTGATGATACGTCTTTGTCACAGTAGGTCAAGTTTTCTGTCATGCATGTACATCAGTGACAATTTTATGACAGAATCAAGATAGTCATACCTGTGCTGTCGTAGAAGTGTTCCATGACAATACTCAAATTATCATCACGGAAGTGTCCACTTCCATGACAATAAATGTCGTGTCATGGAAGTGTTTTCGTCAAGGGTGACCGACATGTGGCTTCCACCGTAACGGGTCGTTGTTAAGCTATCGGGTCCGGTTTTGAATCCGATAACCCGTTAACAGCCCTGACCAATGGGGATTTTCACGTGTAAAATTCTCATTGGCCAACGGATCCATGTGTCTGCTTGGCGTCGCGACTGATGTCATCCACCCAATGGATGAGACGCGCCTATGGAAAAGTGACACGTGGCACGGCCCAAAACAGGCCCATTTAGCTAAAAATGCCGGCCCAGTCAAAATAAGTGGGCTGGCCCATTTATGGCCTACTTTTGTTTGGCCCATTTACAAAAACGGCCCATACGAGATATGCCAATTCGGCCCGTCAATGGCCCATTAACGATTTGACACCATTGCGGCCCATCGTCTGTTCCAGCCCGTTAACAGCCTGCTATGTCTTTGGGCTCATTTGCCGGCCGAGGTTCTTTCGGCCTGTTAGAGGCCCATTATGGAGATGGGCCAATTTCCAGGCTGTACGACTTTCGGCCCGTTAGAGGCCCAATATAGGCATGGGCCAATTTCCTGGCCGTACGTATTTCGGCCTTTTAGTGGCCCATTAGGGATTTGGGCCAACTTCCAGCCCGGTGTATCTTTCAGCCTGTTAACGGCCCACACCGTAGTTGGGCCATTTACATTCCGACCTGACTTTCGGCCTCTTAGCGGCCCATGTTCTCCATGGACCAATTCCAGCCCGATATGACTTTCGGCTTGTTAAAGGCCCGTTTTATTTATGGACCCACTTATGGCCCGATTAGCTTTTGGCCTGTTAACGGACCGACTCGGAATGGGCCAAGCAGTAATTTTGATCTATTTTGGCTTGCTAAGGGCCCGTAGGCCCGTTTCCACTGTTGGAGCCCAATCGAGGTTTTGGCCTGCTAACGGCCCGTCAACTAATTGCGCCTGCTAAATTTCCTGCATGGCTACACGCCCATTGAATGACAGGGCCAAATACAGTCCATCGAAGGACCACGTCGATTTAGGCCCAGCTACTACTTTGAGACCATTACGAGGAACAATTATGGACTGTGGCAGAGCCCATCTAGTAATTGCAGGCCGACTACGGGGCCATTACAGGCCCTGGGCCATTCCCCTAGAAGAAGGGCCCACGTCGCTTTGTTCCAGTTATTAATTTCAATGCATATTTTGGCTTGTTTGCCGCCAGTTGAGGTTTCGGCTGAGAAAGCTCGGGTGCAACCCCGCGCTAAGCAAATATACGCATAAAAGGAAAAACGTAGCACATCGAAGCATATATTACAGGAAATTACATCCACTGGGCAATCAAAGATTGATGCCAGTGCAAATAAACGAACAGAGCTTAACGATCTACAACCTCACAATCTGCAACCTCAGCGCGGATGACGCCCATAAGCATGTGAGCAAGTTCTTTCTTCTTTGCTATACTGTCACTGAAATCATTGATCAGTTATTGTTGCGCAAGAATGTGCACCTCTGATTCCTCCATGATTTCCATCATTGCTTCAGCTAGTAATTGGTTCACAAACGTACATCTTTTCCGTTGGATTCGAGACAGAGGAAACTGAACAGATTCATATGGGGATTTTGGCAGGCTTGTATCAATGATACTGGAAAGTGTCTCGACCACTGCATCATAACTTAAATAAGAGGGGAAACTGAACAGATTAATCAAGAGTTATTGCCATATTACCTTCATAAATTTATTGGAGAGAAACAATGGGGTTGCCTTGCTGTCTTGAGACTTTGTCGTATTATCTTTAGCAGCCTGCACCAAATCATCGGTCAGGTCAGTTAATACTTAATAGGAAAGCAACATTCACACAATGATTGTTTGGGAAACCAGACCACACTAGCCTACACCGAATTAACACAACATGGCACTGCTATCATCAGCTATGTAAGTTTATAGGAAAGCAACATTGACACGATGAACGATTGGACAAAAAGACCACACAACTAGATTTTAGTAATGTGCAATATATGAGATAGTACAATCATGCAGCTCAATATGCAAAACTACCAGGCAGTTACCCTTACAAAAATCTACATTAGCGCCTTAATTATACATTTTGCTACAAGTAAATTTAGGTCAGATAATTGGTGTAGGGACTGAAGGTTGGATTCACGCCCATGCTACTTAATAAACTACATACTGATGTAAAATTATAGTGATATACAACAGGTACTTACATCAGCATTGGAGCGCAGAGCATTGCTGCAAGATACTTTCCTCGAACATGATCCTAGTTTAGAACGTTTGTTGTCCTTTAAGCATATTTTCTACAACAAAGATGCATAAGATAGATGTGGAATATATAAGATCAAATGTGATCTGAATGCTATAAAATTTCATGATGCGAGGATACACACACGCTTCCTAGCAAGGAGTTGACATGTTTTTGTTGAACTGGAGCTGACTGGTTCTTTGGCCACTGGAATCTGGTTATTATCTGGAGGACTTGGGTTTCTCTGTGCTGGAGCAGTTCTGATGAACACTTGAGTTGGATTACTATCTCCTGGAGTTTGGATCTTTTGCAAAGAACTTGTTTGTACCCCTTCAGATTCTAACATAGCCCTCTTCCGCTTACATGCCTTGTACAGAAGAATGGTGCTTCAGTTATAAAACATGCTATGGTAGAGAGATGGAATAGGTACTGAAGAATAGAAAGGCATGACATATTGACATGTACTCCCTCCATCCAAAAATAAATGGATGTGTCTAGACGTATTGTAGTCCGAGATACATCCATTTTGATGCATTTCTACCACAAGTAATACAGACGGAGGGAGTTTCATGTACTCCCTCCGTAAATAAATATAATAGTGTTTAGATCAATGTTTCTTTACACAGGGAGTATAAGCTAAGGATACGACAGGACAACGGAGTAAAAGAAATATGTAGGATCGAAAGTATGTCTAGAGGGGGGGTGATTAGACAACTTGACCATATAAAAACCTAACCTTTTCCCAATTTTAGTTGTGGGCAGATTTTTGCAAGAACACTAGTCAAGCATCACCCTACACATGCAATTCTAAGAGTATAGCAGCGGAAAGTAAACAATTGCATATGTAAGTAAAGGAGGGGATCGGAGATTTCAAACGCAATGAAGACAAGGTGGTTTTTGGCGTGGTTCGATAGGTGGTGCTATCGTACGTCCACGTTGATTGAGACTTCAACCCACGAAGGGTAACGGCTGCGCGAGTCCACGGAGGGCTCCACCCATGAAGGGTCCACGAAGAAGCAACCTTGTCTATTCCACCATGGCTTACGTCCACGAAGGACTAGCCTCACTCGGGGTAGATCTTCACGAAGTAGGCGATCTCCTCGCCCTTACAAACTCCTTGGTTCAACTCCACATCATGTCGGAGGCTCCCAAGTAACACCTAACCAATCTAGGAGACACCACTCTCCAAAAGGTAATAGACGGTGTGTTGTTGATGAACTCCTTGCTCTTGTGCTTCAAATGATAGTCTTCCCAACACTCAAACAACTCCTCACAGATTTGGCTATGGTGGAAGAAGGATTTGAGTGGAAAGCAACTTGGGAAAGGCTAGAAATCAAGGTTCAAATGGTAGGAATGGAATAGCATGATCTCAACACATGAGTAGGTGGTTTTCTCTCAGAAAATGTGTAGTAGAAGAGTAGGCACGTTCTGATGGCTCTCTCTACTGAGAAGGAAGTGGTGGAGGGGTATATATAGCCTCCACACAAAATCCAACCGTTACACACTTTTGACCCAACTCGGTGGCACCGAAACCATAATCTCGGTAGCACCGAACTGTGTAAAAGATATGAACGTTAGGAATCTCGGTGGGACTGATAGGAACAACTCGGATGGACCGAAGTGCAATGGCTAGGGCAAACCTCATCTCGGTGGCACCGATTGCATCAACTCGATAGGACCGAAGTGAAGCAATAAGGCAACAGAGACTTGGCAAGCCATCTCGGTGAGACCGATTTGCAAAACTCGGTGAGACCGAAGTAGGTGCAAATGATCACAGAGAGTTGGCAAGGCCATCTCGGTGGGACCGAGATCTATATCGGTGGATCCCATTTGTTAGGGTTTTGGCAGTGGCTAAGTCTAGGTGAACTCGGTGGCTCCGGATAGGAAATTTCGGTGGGGCCGAGTTGGAATGTGGGTTTTGGACATATTTGGATAGAGAGAGTGGTTGAGGGATTAGGAGTACTGTCACTAAGCACTTGAGCAAAAAGACCATTAAGCAACACCTCATCCCCTTTTAATAGTATTGGCTCTGCTATGGACTCAATGTGATCTTGGATCACTAAACCAAAAATGTAGAGTCTTGATCTTTTGCCAATCCTTGTCCTTAGCATTTTGAGGGGTCCACATCTCTAGTCCATGCCATGCCAATCATTGAACATCCTGAAATCTTTAACTTGAATGGACATTAGTTCAATGAGATATCTGTTGTTATGAATTACCAAAACCACCAAGGGAGCAAATGTGCTTTCAATCTCCCCCTTTTTGGTAATTGATGACAACATATAGATCAAAGCTTCGACAACTGATTAAATGAATGGAATACGTCGTTGCTTTGAGAAGTATGTGATAAGCAAGAGCTCCCCCTAAATTTGTGCATTATTGAAAATTTGCGTTTGAATGCAAATGCATAATCGATTAGGCTCATGGGTCACTCTTCCATGTCACATTCATCTTAATGGAGCGTGCAAAAATGATATCAGTGAAATGGTAAGCATGCATCACCAACACAAGTAAGTGATCATACAAGATAATGATAAAGATAAGCATTGGTCATCACAAGAGGCATAGTATGATCAATCACATGAAGTAGCTCACAATCATGACAAAGCATAGTACTCACAGACATAGTATCCAGTACACACATCAAACAAAGTAGTAGCAAAAGAACTCGAGAGAAATCCAACGGGCAAAGCAAAGCGAAACTCTCTCTCTCTCTCGAAGCTAAGATCTATACAAATTCTCCCCCTTTGGCAACAACTACCAAAAAGATCGAATAGGTATAGGACTAATGCGGCTCTCTAAGCACGTTCCTCGGAAGCTCCTAAAGGCGATCTCCTGCTGGCAGCTCCGGTGTGCGTAGATGGCGTCAAAAGAAGAGCGTCCGCGAAGGCTTCTGCTGATGTCTGCTGGGCTGGTGGAGTGGAGACCGGAGGTGGCACTGTAGCAGCAGTAGCAGCAGCAGGTGCAGAGACTGTGGTCCTCGGATCCACAACTGGCACTGCAGCAGATCTGGCTGCCCTGGGCACAGTCTGAAATCTCTCGGTGGTAGGTCTATCATCTCCACTATCATCAGAAGGGGCTGTCGTGACAGCATCAACATCGCTGTGCAGCTTCTCCACTGTAGTCTGGATCTCAGTGACCTTGACATCTAGATCATGAAACTTTGTCTTGATTATCCGCTCTAAGCTAGCCTGGTGCTGGGTGAGGTTGGCCAGACTTCGCTCAATCCTCAGGGTGGCTTCTAGCAGATATGTCATTTGGTCAGACTTAGACTTGAGATTTGCAACTGGAGCATTGGGAGCTATTGCCTCCTTGGATGCTTTGGCTTCTTTGGCTTCTCGAATCTTCTGTTGGGCTTGAGCAGAAGTGGGATGCGAACGATCCATCATGATAACATTATCCTCAAACTCTGGACGCAGTGGCAGATGCTCATGATCAAGAAGATAAGTAGTGGTTCCAACCTTGGAATTGATCAACATCTGGATGTGTGGAGCATATCCGCACGATCTCTTCTGATCAGCTGCAGTCCTCTTGATAGTTTCCACAATCAAACTCATCACCTTAAATTTCTGAGGTGTGTCAAACAAATGCAGCAAGTTGATGGAGTGGCCACGAATCATCTTATCATCGCCTGACTTGGGTAATAGAGTATACCGCAAGATAGTGTTAGTGGTGGCCAGTCCTGGCAGCAGATGCTTCACTGATCCAAGCTTATGTGTCTCGATGTCCTTCTGGGGTATTGTTGTGTACATGTTGGCCATGGAGTTGTGATCCATCTTGAGCTTTGCATAGATATCATAGTCATCATCCTCTTCCTTGGGAGCACCAAGAAGACTTGCCCACTCAGAGATGGTTGACTGGTACCTGATACCCTCAGTCATCCACACAATTCGGCCATCTGGATAGAAATGAGTTGTAGAGTAGAATTGCATGACCATTTCATCATTCCACTTAGTCAACTTCTGTCCAACAAAGTCATCAACACCTGCAATCCTGAAGCTCTCATGAACATGGGGGAAATAATCCTCATTTTCATCAATGTGTTCCCAATCCACCCATCTCATGTCACTAACAATGGGCTTCTTATCCAACAGAACGGTTTCATAAAAGTCTTGTTGTTCTCATGTGTGAAAGCGATAGTCACATGTTGTTTTCCTCCTTGCAGCATAAGGATCTGAGAGTCTCCACTGACGCAGTCCTTTGTCTTTCCTTAGCATCATATTTTCTGCAACTGGGTGTGCATCATCATGGTCTGGAATCTTGGGTTTCAATTTCCTGAGCACTAGTGGCTCTTCATCAATATTTGCCTCAGGCACTGGGGCCTTGTTCTTCTCAGCAGCAGAAATATTCCTTGTAGACCTCTTGGGTGCTGGAGCCTTTGGTTTGGACTTGGTGGGGGCAGTAGTCCTGATTGCATCTGACATGAGCTTCTGAGCTTTTGCTGGGGGTGCATTAGCTGCTGGCTCTTCCTCCTCCTCTGAATCATTCCTCATGGAGGGTCTTCCAAGCACATGAGCTGTAGTCTTCCTAGCTCTCTTCTTCTTTGCTCCTGCAGCTGGTTCTGTGTCACTTGGCTCTTCAAGTGTGAATTGCATTGTTTGCTTTGGAACTTTCCTCACAGCAGTTCTCTCTTTGACAGAAGTAGGCTTGGAGCTATACTCCTTAGCAAGCACCACTCTCTTCTTCTTTGTTGCTGCTTCACTAGCAACAAAATCTTCATCCTCACTGTCTGAGGTTCTCTTCTTCCTTGTTCTAGTTGCAGCCTTAGGAAGATCTGGAGAGCTCCTCTCTCCTCATAGAAACTTTCAGCAAGGCTAGATCCTTCATTGAGTTCTGCATGCTGCTCTGACCTGTTATGGCTGTCGCTGTCATCTGACATCTTGCTGAGCTGACCCTGTGAATAGATGGGTATGGGCAGAGTAGACGAGTCATCACACAAAGCAGAAGTTTTTCATGAAAATTGAGTTCAATTCTTAGTTTCGAGTTTTCACATAAGGCATTTCGGATGGACCGAGTTGACCATCTCGGTGATACCAAAGCACTCTACAGAAACCTTGCACTCCATTTCGGTCAGACCGAGATGGGTTTCGGTGTCTCCGAGATGCTAGGGTTTCACTGAGACTTTACTTTCGGTCTCACCGATTCGTACAACTCGGTGGCACCGAGACATACTAGTGCTATGGCCTGAGGCATAATCAGTGTGACCGAAAATTTCTAATGGGTCGGTCCGAGATGCGTTCGGCGGAAACTAAAACCTAATTTTTTTGCTCGAATCTAATCTACATAATTCTTCTGGTGGAATAAGCATTGCAATCTGTGGCAGGAATAATGGCAATCCTATCATGCATTGAATCGAAAAAAATGGAGCACGAGAGGGATCGAATCTCACCCTAACTCGGTGGAGATTCTCTACGGCGGCAACGGCGGGGCAGATTGCCGTTGACGGCGACGGAATCCGGCGGCGAGGGCGTGCTGGAGACGACGACGAAGTCCGGAGACGAGGGCGACGGCAGCAACGGGGTGCGGGAGCGAAAGAGTCGAGAATTTTCAACCGTTCGAGCCCGCGCGATATATATACCCGTACGCTGTCGGTGGCTCCGAGTTGGACAACTCGGTGGCACCGATATGTGTAACTGCACGCAGATTAGCACATCGGTGGCTCCGAAGTGGTTCAACTCGGTTGCACCGATATGGAAAACCTAGATCAATCTAAGTGATTTCGGTTGGACCGTGTTTGAGTGAATTGGTTCGGCCGAAATCAGATAGAAGGTTTTGGAGGTTCAGCCCTTTCAGATCGGTGGCTCCGAGTGCTCCTCACCCGGAGGGTCCGAAAATGACTTCTTCAATTTTTGTTATGCAACAAGAATAGAATTTGAGACAAGAAAACATAGATAGCTAGAGAAGGTACTTAGGCATTCTTGTACATCCACTTGGCCAGAAAAACCAAGACAATCAAAACAACAAATGGATGTCCTCGAATGATGAAAACATGCAAATCAACATGCTCACACAATAAGATAGCAAATGAAATATGTGTCAAACGTGCACAACCAATTCTAGCATCTATCAAGCAATGGCGAAGACTAGGTCATCTATATATGAGTATATTGACTTAGGAGTCAAATGAGAACATTTGATCATAGGTCATACTCATCGTTTAAGCACAAGTGGGGTTGCCACTTTTACATAAAGCATTGATGTGTTCACACCATTAGAGTTGCTTTAGCTCAATTATTTAGAGCAAAGCTCCCCCTAGATGTGATATCCCGCCTAAGAGGGATGAACTAACCTTGGGTTTTGTCGATGATGACTTCATGTAGATGTTGAAGATGTGGATGCTCAATGTTGATGTAGACCATCAAGAGTTGGGAGCAATCCTTTGGAGTTTTGTGCTTTCAATACCTACATGGGTTAGTCCCACACAAGGAACATACAAGGATATTCATAGACATAGAGTGAAATACACATAAATGTCCATGAATGCATTGAATACCTTGTCCCTTGCCTTACCAACAAGAGGGTTTGTGACTCCATGAACTAGTGCAAAATGTGGAAATTGGTTGCACAAGTTCTTGCCATAAAGAATATGAGTGAAGTTTGTTGGCGGAGTCACCCTCAAGAACTCTCTAGTTCTTCTTCTTTTGGACCCACATCAATTTGATGGGAATCCTTGAAGTTGTAGTAGCACTTGATGAAGTAGAACTTGATGAAGTTTTGGGAACCCACTTGACCATGGCTTGAGGAGCTTCTTCAAATGAATCAATCTCTTCTTGAAGCTTGTCCTTGCCTTTTAGCTTGTGGTCTTGTGGCGGAAGATCTTCTTGAGCTTGTGTTCCCTTAAAGGAAGTAGGATCATACTTCTCTTGTTGAGGAACAAACTTCGTCTTGGGGTATTGATCTTCTTCCCACTCAACTCCATTGGCATTGAACTTTCATTCAAAACCAACACCTTGGTTCTTCCGGTGCCGTCCTTGCTTGCGTACAATTTCCTCAAATTGCTTACTCCTGGCAAGACTCTTGTAGACACCTTTTTCTATAATCCCTTTCAATAGCATATTTTCTTGCTCAAGTGTAACTTGGCTAAGAGAATCATTAGTGGAATCAATAGAACTACTAGAAGCAACAACATTGGATTTAGCATTGTTATTGTTACTACTAGAGGTAGAACCCTTTTTACCCTTGTTGCTAGTTTGCTTAGGTTTAACTTGTGGCATAAAGGTAGAGAAGAGTAAACGTTTGGCAAGATATGAAGAACTCTTCTTTCGAAGATCGTCATTGATAGCTTTAAGAAACTCATGCTCTTGCTTTAAATTTAGCTTCTCGAAGTGTAGCTTCTCATGAGTTCTTAGAAGTTCTCTATGATCCTCTTGAGTTGTTTCATGAGCTAACTTAAGAGCATTTAGTTCTTTAGTTAGACGCTCAATCTCCTTCATAGCATTGTTACTCGTTTACTCTTGACTATCATGATTACTAGCATTTTCATTATAGCTCACATCACTATCCTTATCAACAAGTGAATCATCATCATCAAGCAAATCATCTTCATCACTATTGAAATCAAGATACTCGGGGTGTGATACCTTGGGGCCTTTTTCCATGAAGCATCTTCCAATTCCTTCATTTGGTGAGTCAAATAGATCATAGGAGTTGGATGACACAAGTGCAAGTCCGGCAACATCTTCATCTTGACTATAGTCGGAGTTGGAGTGATAACTTCTCTCAGAGTGGTTGTCGGAGTCGGAGCCGAAAACCCATTCACCAACATGAGCTTGATATCTTCTTCTTGTGTAGCTCTTGGATGACTTGTCCTTCCTCTCCGAATCCTTGCTTCTTCGAGAGTGTCTTCGTTCATAACGATCATCTCTACTCCTTCTCTCCTTATGAGGTGATTCATCTCTTCTATGTCTTCCTCTTGGTGATTCGTCTCTTTTCTTGTAGGGAGCGTACACTCATTGGAGTAGTGTCTGGGCTTTCCACAATTGTAGCAATTACGGTCACGACTTGATGATCTTCTCTCATAGTGTCTTGAGCTAGAGCTTCTTTCTTTTCCTTTGTTCTTGTAGAACTTGTTGAACCTTTTCACCATTAGGCTTATCTCTTCATTGGATACTAGCTTGTCACTTGGAGTTGTTGGAGCATCGGTTGAGGCTTTGTAAGCACCACTTGATTTGTTGTGTAGCTCCTCTTTGTCCTTGAGTGACATTTCATGAGCAACAATCCTTCCAATGACTTCCGTGGGCTTCTCTTCACTTCCTAAGCCGACAATCGCAAACGGTATGATCACCAAAGCAATGGAAATCAAGGCTTTGTAATTTGGCATCATTTGAATCAATGTGCAAACGGTATCATATTTTCCATCCAAAGCTCTAAGTATCTTCTTGATGATGAATTTGTCGGTCATCTCTTCACTTCCTAAGCCGACAATCGCATTTGTGATGAGAGCAAGCCTAGAGTACATCTCAGCAACTCCTTCACCATCCTTCATCTTGAACTTGTCAAGTTGACTTTGAAGCACATCCAACTTAGATTCCTTGACGGACTCGGTACCTTCATGCATATCAACCAAAGTATCCCAAATTTCCTTTGCATTCTCGAGGCGGCTGATTTTGTTGAATTCTTTGGGACACAAACCGTTGAATAGAATGTCACAAGCTTGAGCATTGTATTGCAACATCTTCAATTCTTCCGGGGTTGCTTCACGATCCGGTTCCTTGCCATCCTCAAAGAAGTCACCTTGCAAGCCAACATGAACAACAACCCAAACGGCGGGGTTATGACCAAGAATATGCATTTTCATCTTATGTTTCCAACTAGCAAAGTTTGTACCATCAAAATATGGAACTCTACGGTGATAGTTACCCTCACTAGACGCCATACTCTCCTAAGTTGTGAAACCAAGGCTATGATCACCAAAGCAATGGAAATCAAGGCTTACAAAGACCAAAGCTCTGATACCACTTGTAGGATCGAAAGTATGTCTAGAGGGGGGGTGATTAGACTACTAGACCAAATAAAAACCTAACGTTTTCCCAATTTTAGTTGTGGGCAGATTTTAGCAAGAACACTAGTCAAGCATCACCCTACACATGCAATTCTAAGAGTATAGCAGCGGAAAGTAAAAAATTGCATATGTAAGTAAAGGAGGGGATCGGAGATTTCAAACGCAATGAAGACACGGTGGTTTTTGGCGTGGTTCCAATAGGTGGTGCTATCGTACGTCCACGTTAATGGAGACTTCAACCCACGAAGGGTAACGGCTGTGCGAGTCCACGGAGGGCTCCACCCACGAAGGGTCCACGAAGAAGCAACCTTGTCTATTCCACCATGGCTTACGTCCACGAAGGACTAGCCTCACTCGGGGTAGATCTTCACGAAGTAGGCGATCTCCTTGCCCTTACAAACTCCTTGGTTCAACTCCACATCATGTCGGAGGCTTCCAAGTAACACCTAACCAATCTAGGAGACACCACTCTCCAAAAGGTAATAGACATTGTGTTGTTGATGAACTCCTTGCTCTTGTGCTTCAAATGATAGTCTTCCCAACACTCAAACAACTCCTCACAGATTTGGCTTTGGTGGAAGAAGGATTTGAGTGGAAAGCAACTTGGGAAAGGCTAGAAATCAAGGTTCAGATGGTAGGAATGGAATAGCTTGATCTCAACACATGAGTAGGTGGTTCTCTCTCAGAAAATGTGTAGTAGAAGAGTAGGCATGTTCTGATGGCTCTCTCTACTGAGAAGGAAGTGGTGGAGGGGTATATATAGGGTCCACACAAAATCCAACCATTACACACTTTTGACCCAACTCGGTGGCATCGAAACCATAATCTCGGTAGCACCGAACTGTGTAAAAGATATGAACGTTAGGAATCTCGGTGGGACCGATAGGAACAACTCGGATGGACCGAAGTGCAATGGCTAGGGCAAACCTCATCTCGGTGGCACCGATTGCATCAACTCGGTAGGACCGAAGTGAAGCAACAAGGCAACAGAGACTTGGCAAGCCATCTCGGTGAGACCGATTTGCAAAACTCGGTGAGACCAAAGTAGGTGCAAATGATCACAGAGAGTTGGCAAGGCCATCTCGGTGGGACCGAGATCCATATCGGTGGATCCGATTTGTTAGGGTTTTGGCAGTGGCTAAGTCTAGGTGAACTCGGTGGCTCCGGATAGGAAATTTCGGTGGGGCCGAGTTGGAATGTGGGTTTTGGACATATTTGGATAGATAGAGTGGTTGAGGGATTAGGAGTACCGTCACTAAGCACTTGAGCAAAAAGACCATTAAGCAACACCTCATCCCCTTTTAATAGTATTGGCTTTCCTATGGACTCAATGTGATCTTGGATCACTAAACATAAAATGTAGAGTCTTGATCTTTTGCCAATCCTTGTCCTTAGCATTTTGAGGGGTCCACATCTCTAGTCCAGGCCATGCCAATCATTGAACATCCTGAAATCTTTAACTTGAATGGACATTAGTTCAATGAGATATCTGTTGTTATGAATTACCAAAACCACCAAGGGAGCAAATGTGCTTTCAAAATAGTAGTTGAATGTAAAACTGTATCATAGCTGGAATAGGTACAGAAAAATAGCAAGGCAGCATATTCACATGTCTGATGGGCAAACTAAAATCACATTGCAACAGAACAGTAGAACATCACTTCAATGTAAAAAACCATGGTATGGTAGACAGATGGAGTACATACTGACGAACAACAATGCATGAGATATTCAGAAGGATGATGTCCAAACTAAGCAGATGGCATTGCAGCAGAGTAGAATGATAGTACTTGAATTTGAAAAGATGTTATCATGAATGGAATAGGTATAGACAAACTGGAAGGCATGACATATTCACATGTATGATCAGCGGGCTAAGCACATGGCATTGCAACAGAGTAGATGCATTGCAAGACATTATATGCATGATGCTACCCATATCATGGGTCAAGTTAGAGCAAAGACCTTCTGGGGTGAATAGGAATCATTATCTCTCTGCAACTCTTCTGAAGAACTACATTTAATTGTTCCATCATATTGAATATCATTGAGGTCGAGTATGTTGGCCATTGCATTGCTCCGCATGTTTCTTTTAGTGGATTTGTTCTGATTTTCAATATCACTGTGTGCAATAATATCTGACATGCATGGAAAACTACTAGTAGTGAAATAGTAGGAGACCACTTAAATAGCAGCAACAGGATGATACCTCAAAGACTAAAGAGAGAGCACACATGATAGCTACAAAATATATACTGTTTGTACTCGAGATTAACTAAATGGCACACAAACGTACTACAGAACAACAACATAGGTAATACTAGAAGGGGTATAATCACCAGCCCGTGGGGAAGCTTTGGCTGTGGGATGATAACTATGGAACAACGTTAACTCCTGCACAAGTCTCTTATCTAAAGTAACACTAAGAGATCAACGTGAATGTACAGTGACAAGTGATAATCTATTTTCCATGCTTAGATGAAGAACGAAGCCATAAATGCTGCACACAAGTAAGATGAGGGTACAACCTATCTTGCCGCCCTCCGTAGGAGTGAGCATCATCTGCTGAATCATCGATGGCGTTGCGGTTGTTGTGGCTGTCCATGTCTGGCTGGCACATACGAGGCAGGGAACTCTTGAGTGGGGAGTATAGCTCCCATCTGGTGCATGCTTCCCTTGTTGGAGCAGCTCTGGTGAGAAGGAAGACGGTGTGGCTGAAGATGCAGAAAACACACAATGTTAAGAATGACACATATCTCTGATCTGAAGAAATACGATCAACACTCAGGTATGAGACAGGTCACACGTCAGTTCACTGAAAACTAAATTGTGGTCACACACATTTTTTCACTGTCCGATCTACGCCGGATGGCTGGATGGCCATATTGTGCCTCCCGGCTGTCACTGTTCAGGATCTTCCTCGAACAGCCAGCGAGCACCGGTAGAGCAGCCTGCCTCCGCCGTCCCTGGACACAGCAGTTCTGACCTCGACCCCGCCCCCACCCCTCGCCCCACCGCACTGTCGTGGTTGCGCCGTCCCCCGGCCATACCTCAAAGACTCGCCGTCATCCAGATCCGGCGCCAGCAGTACATTGACACCACGCAACCCTAAGTTAGGCACCGAAGCGCTGCTTCCACGGCAAACCTGCGCCCCCTGCCCGCACCCCTATGATAGACACCGAGGCACTCCTTTCCCGGCCAACCGGCAGCCTAGGAGATCCGCCGCCTTGAGGGGAGCTGCTTCCTTCCATTTGGAACCGACTGACCCAGAATAAAAATCCAAGCGACTGACGCCTAGGTAAAGTGAATAAGATGAGTGTACGACCTATCTTGCAGCCCGGTGAAGTAGGCAGCTCCATCTTCCGAGTCGGTGAGGCCGGCGCGGTTGCGGTGGCTGCCGGCGGCAGGAAAGCAGATATGTGGCGGCGGTCGACAGCTACGGGGGACCAGCGCCGGTGAGTTGGACGCGTCCGAAGTACGAGCCGCTCCGGCACTGTGCACGACAGCGTGGTTGAATCAGCTCCTGCATGGTTCACGTGGTCATCGTCGAGGCAGCTCTGGCAGCACGGAGTAAGAGGCACACGGCCCAGTGCCCGAGGGCAAACGGACTACAGCTCCGGCATTGGGGAGGAGGGCGGCGGTGAATCTGGTGCGGTGGGGGGGGCCATGGAGGAGGGCTTGAGGTTTCGCGACAGGGGAGAAGGTGATTTGGCACCCCCGGTGTATAAATGGGGAATTGAGAGGGGGCCATGTCTTACGGAAGCATTTTTCTAAAATGTGGGGGAAGTTACAATTCTACCCCTATCTTTTGGCTTGTGGGCTTTGGTCTGAGTCTTGAGGGTCGGGGATAGTAGGGTAAATTTGCTTCTCCCAAATAGTGGGCACCGGCGATTTTGGGCGACGAGGGCGTGCTTGAAATAGTGGGCGCGAGCGATTTCCTCTGAGGAGAGGGTGTTTTGCCGCACATGGTTTATGAATTATTCGGTGCCTGCGATTTCGGCCGAGCAGAGGGTGTTTTGCCGCCCATGGTTTAGGAATTATTCGGCGTTTGTCATTTAGGCCGATGAGAGGGCGTGCTTCGATGAAGTTACAAACCTACCCTCGGTATACAATGGGCCAATTGATGCGGGTCCCAGATAGGCTAGTAATTTCACATCTCCCGTTTATTTGCTCGGGCGAATTCCTCGATTTGAAGAAAAAGTACCATACCATTGTAGTTTTTAGGGCGAAAAAGAATGGGTCATCTTTGTCAATTGATAACTGAGTGAGAGAAGACAATCACGTTCTTAAAGCGGTCGGTTCGCCGGATTCACAACCTTCCCCTATTGGCCGGCTGCCCGTGAAACACATAGGCTCCTATCGCATTTATCGATCGAGAATGGTCTCATCACAGAAACACTTTCTATATGTTATTTCGAGATTCGAAGAAGCAAGCAAGTTTATAGGGCATATAGTTGTTTTTTTGTAGGGCGAGCCAAGATCTTATCTTATTTGCAGGTCGTATAAATGAAATGATTGGAAAAATCATATAGAATTTGGAGGTGCGTAGTGTCTTACGGGGCTGGCTCACAATACAACAATTATCGCTACTGATTCCAGATAGAATGTTGATACCGGTGTTCTTTTTTTCTGGGTAAAGAGGAACTTGTCATTTTGAATTCTTGGGTTCAGGAATTCTGAGCAGATGGTGTTTTAGCGGTTCGTTCAAATTTTGGGAGAACAAGCATCCACGTCTACCGTACCAAGTCGATCCGAATCATATTTAGAAATATTAGTTATATAGTGTCACATCTTGCCACTTCTTTTTTAGATGGTGAGATGATGCTCGGGACTAATGTGTTTTTACATGCTCATTGCTACCGATTAATTTGACAAATAGTTGACCCACTTAAAAACAGGAATCAAACCAGAAATGAAATATCTCAATTCAATGAAATAGCTTTTTGACCCGGTCAAAATTGTGGACTACATCCAAAATTGAACACATCAATTGAATAGCATGTTGTATTATAGTACTCCATGAACATGCTCAAAGTCAAATTAATGAACCTGTTTGATACGCATATCTCCGTTCTTGTGTGAATTGCAAACACCATGTTCTCCAATTCAAATATTTGAATACAATTTTATACTGAATCATGGTTTATATCAATCTTCGATGCAAAAACGCGACCTCTCCCCTCTCCCGCACTCCCGTTCTCTCTCTAGCCGACACTCTTTCTTTCTATCGCGTGCACACGAACACAATCCTTATCGGTCTCTCTCTCTCTCTCGCTCGCTCTCTAGGTCTTTCTAGTTCGCATGCACAGTCTATGTATAGGTCTCCCTCGCACACAATGTATGACTCTCTGGTCTAGGCTAAATAGCTAGCTAGGGTGCACTCATAGTACACACAAATTCTCTCGCTCGTTGTCCATAACTCTCTCACGCACCACTCCGTCGTCTCCCGGCTCCTCTCTTTCTCTCTCTCTCTCTCAAACATTCTATCTCCCTAGGTCACACATACACATATCTCACTCGCACTAGATAGACCCATCTAACATTCTCTCTTCCTCGTTCTCTCTCTGTCTCACACGCGCGCACACACGCACACACACACAATCTCCCCCTAGCTAAGTACGAGTATCGACGCACTCCCCCTAGGTATGACTATCTCTCACACTCTCCATGAGAAACACACGCATTGTCTCTTTCGCTCCCTAGGACTATCTCGATCTCTCTCGGGGCATCTTTCTATCGCACACACACCTTTATCTCTCGATCTCCCACCCATATAGTCCCCTCACGATCTCGAGGGGATCTCTCTATCACAAACACACCCTATCTTCCTCCCCATGCCTCCATTTTCTCCATACGTCCCTCTCAACCTCTGTCCCTTGTTTGCCAGACCACTCTTGGACACGTGCTATAGGGGTCTTTCTCTCCGTTGCAAACAACCACACACTATTTACGTGTATATCCTCAACTCGCTTTCTCTCTTGGAGATGCATGCGTGATATGTTTGCATAAGACACACACACTTTCTCTCTATTTTATCGTGTGTTTGAAAGCACATTTGCTCCCTTGGTGGTTTTGGTAATTCATGCCAACATACATGTTGTTGGACTAGTGCTTTTATCTAGTGAATTTCAGACAAGTTCAACAATGGTGTGGCAGGGACAAGAGGACGTGGACCCTTCAAAATGCTCAGGACAAGAATTGGCAAAGATCAAGACTCTACATTTTTGGTTTAGTGATCCAAGATCACATTGAGTCCATAGGAAAGCCAATACTATTAAAAGGGGATGAGGTGTTGCTTAATGGTCTTTTTGCTCAAGTGCTTAGTGACAGCATTCCTAAACCCTCAACCACTCTCTCAATCCCAAATATGTCCAAAACCCAAAGTCCAACTCACCCCCCCCCCCCCGAAATTTCCAATCCGGCCTCACCGAGTTCATCCAAGACTTAGCCACTGCCAAACCCTAACAAATCGGATCCACCGAAATGGATCTCGATCCCACCGAGATGGCCTTGCCAACTCTCTGTAATCGTTTGCATTCACTTCGGTCTCACCGAGTTTGCAAATCGGTCTCACCGAGATGGCTTTCCAACTCTCTGTTGCCTTATTGCTTCACTTCGGTCCTACCGAGTTGATGCAATCGGTGCCACCGAGATGAGGATTGCCCTAAGCCATTGCACTTCGGTCCATCCGAGTTGTTCGTATCGGTCCCACCGAGATTCCTAAAGTTCATATCTTTTACACAGTTTGGTGCTACCGAGATTATCGTTTCGGTGCCACCGAGTTGGGTCAAAAGTGTGTAACGGTTGGATTTTGTGTGGAGGCTATATATACCCCTCCACCCCATCCTTCTCAGTAAGGAGAGCCATCAGAACGTGCCTACACTTCCACTATTCATTTTCTGAGAGAGAACCACCTACTCATGTGTTGAGATCAAGATATTCCATTCCTACCATTTGAACCTTGATCTCTAGCCTTTCCCAAGTTGCTTTCCACTCAAATCATTCTTCCACCATAGCCAAATCTGTGAGGAGTGTTTGAGTGCTGGGAAGACTATCATTTGAAGCACAAGAGCAAGGAGTTCATCAACAACACACCATCTATTACCTTTTGGAGAGTGGTGTCTCCTAGATTGGTTAGGTGTCACTTGGGAGCCTCCAACCAGATGTGGAGTTGAACCAAGAAGTTTGTAAGGGCAAGGAGATCACCTACTTCATGAAGATCTACCCCGAGTGAGGCTAGTCCTTCGTGGACGTAAGCCATGGTGGAATAGACAAGGTTGCTTCTTCGTGGACCCTTCGTGGGTGGAGCCCTCCGTGGACTCGCACAGCCGTTACCCTTCGTGGGTTGAAGTCTCCATCAACGTGGACGTACGATAGCACCACCTATCGGAACCATGCCAAAAACCACCGTGTCTTCATTGCGTTTGATCTTCCATACTCTACCCCTTTACTTTCCATACTATTGCATGCTTTACTATTTCCGCTGCTCAATCTCTAGATATGCATGTGTAGAAAGTATTGGAGTGATCTTAACTTGTGCCAAAATCTGCCTAAATTCCAAGAGAAATTAAAAACTGCTAATTTGGCTGGTTAGGAGTCTATTCACCCCCCTCTAGACCTATCTCCTCGATCCAACAGTGTTGTCCCTTTCTCTTTCAAACACACACTCTTTTTGCACGCTCGCTCTTTCTCCTTCACACACACTTGATCTCTCTCTACTTAGGTACTTTCTTTCGTCCATAGCATATAGATTTTTTGAAAAGTCAAACCTCACAAAGTTTGACCAGGTATGTGGAGAAAAATATTTACATCTGGAACGGGAAACATATATCATTAGATTCATCACAGGATGTATTTTCATATTATATATACATCTTTGGTATTGTATATATAAATAATTTTCTCTATAAACTTGGTCGAAGTTTCCAAAGTTTGACTTTTCAAAAATTTATAGGCACTACATTATCGGACGGTGGGAGTATCTCTTTCTCTCTCTCAACTCTCTCACGCACCACTCCGCCATCTCGGGGCTCTTCTCTCTCTTTTTCAAACTTTCTATCTCCCTAGGTCACACATACACATATCTCGCTCGCACTAGATAGACCCATCTAACACTCTCTCTCCCTCATTCTCTCTCTATCTCACACGCACGCACACGCCCCCCCTAAGTACAATTATCTATAACTCCATCACACGCACATGCACTTCCCCCTAGGTATGACCATCTCTCACTCTCCATCACAAACACACACATTGTATCCTTCCCTTCCTAGCTAGGTATATCTCTATCTCTTCCGGGGTATCTTTCTATCGCACACACACCTTGTCTCTCAATCTCCCACCCATATAGTCCCCACACGATCTCGAGGGGATCTCTCTATCACAAACACACCCTCTCTCCCTCCCCATGCCTTCATTTTCTCCATATGTCTCTCTTGACCTCGTATCTCCCTTGTTTGCCAAACCTCTCTTGGCCACGTGCTAGGGGTCTCTCTCTCCGTTGCACACAACCACACAATATATCTCCGTGTATCTCCTCACCTCACTTTCTCTCTCAGAGTTGCATGTGTGATAAGTTTTCATAAGACACACACACTTTCTCTCTACTTTATCGTGTGTTGTTCCTTTCTCTTTCACACACACACTCTCTCTTTTTGCACACTCACTCTTTCTCCTTCACACACACTTGATCTCTCTCTAGTCATGTACTCTCTCTGGTCCATAGCATATTGATACGTCTCCAACGTATCTATAATTTTTTATTGTTCCATGCTGTTATATTATCAATCTTGGATGTTTTTACAATCATTGACAGCAATTTTCTATCATTTTTGGAGACTAACCTATTAACCTAGTGCCCAGTGCCAGTTGTTGTTTTCTGCCCTGTTTTTTGTTTTACAGAAAATCAATATCAAACAAAGTCCAGATGCCACGAAACTTTTTAGAGATTTTTTATTGGACAAGATAAACACTAGAAGCTTCGGGAGGAGGCCAGAAGACCCTGGGGGGGCACGAGCCACCAGGGCGCGCCTGGGGGGGGGCAGGCGCGCCCTGGTGCCTCGTGGGGCCCACCAAGCTCCGTTTGACCTAATTCTTCCACTATAAATTCCCAAAAAAATCAGAAACCCTCAGGGGAGTCCACGAAATACTTTTTCCGCCGCCGCAAGTTTCTGTTCCAGAGAGATCCCATCTGGAGGCCTTCTCCGGTAATCTGCCGGAGGGGGAATCGATCACGGAGGGGCTCTACATCAACCTTGCTACCCTTTCGATGACGCGTGAGTAGTTTACCACAGACCTTCGGGTCCATAGGCAGTAGCTAGATGGCTCCTTCTCTCTTTTTGATCTTCAATACAATGTTCTCCTCGATGTTCTTGGAGTTCTATCCGATGTAATCACTTTTTGCGGTGTGTTTGTTGGGATCCGATGAATTGTGAGTTTATGATCAGATTATCCATGAAATTATTTGAGTCTTTGCTGCACTCTTTTATGCATGATTATTATAGCCTTGTATTTCTTCTCCGGTCTATTGATTTTGTTTGGCCAACTAGATTGATTTTTCTTGCCATGGGAAGAGGTGCTTTGTAGTGGGTTCGATCTTGCGGTGCTCAATCCCAGTGACAGAAAGGGACATGACACATATGTATCATTGCTACTAAGGGTTAAAAGATGGGGTTTATTCATACGTGAGTTTATCTTGTCTACATCATGTTATCGTTCTTAAGGCATTACTCCGTTCTTTATTGGACTTAATACACTAGATGCATGCTGGATAGCGGTCGATGTGTGGAGTAATAGTAGTAGATGCAGGCAGGAGTCGGTCTACTAATCTTGGACGTGATGCCTATATACATGATCATTGCCTTGGATATCGTCATGATTATTTGCTTTTCTATCAATTGCCCAACAGTAATTTGTCTACCCACCGTATGCTATTTTCTCGAGAGAAGCTTCTAGTGAAACCTATGGCCCCCGGGTCTATCTATCTCATATTACTAAAACCGTAAAAATATTGCTGCCATTTCTTTTTATTTCTTTTATTTTGTATTTTTGTTTCAATCTATCAATCTATCATATATAATTTAATCTTGCAATCTTACCGCCAAGGGATTGACAACCCCTTGTTTGCGTTGGGTGGAAGGATTTGTTGTTTGTGTGCAGGTACTGCTAACGAGGTGTTGTGTGATTCTCCTACTAGTTCGATAACCTTGGTTTCATAACTGAGGAAAATACTTATCTCTACTGTGCTGCATCATCCCTTCCTCTTCGGGGAAATACCAACGCAAGCTACAAGTAGCAGGAAGAATTTCTGGCGCCGTTGCCGGGGAGACATCATCAACATCTATCAAGTACCTTTGCACAAACTCTCATCTCCTTGCATTTACTTTATTTGCCATTTGCCTCTCGTTTTCATCTCCCCCACTTCTAAAACAATTTTATAAAAAAAACAAAAATATTTTCCGTTTGCCTTTTTCTCGTTTGCTTGTTTGCTTGCTTGTTATCTTGTTTGCGTAGTCACGATGTCTCAAGAAAATACCAAATTGTGTGAGTTTTCCAATACTAATAATAATGATTTTATTAGTACTCTGATTGCTCCTCCCGCCACAAGTGTGGAGACTTGTGATATTAATGCCGCTTTGCTAAATCTTGTCATGAAAGATCAATTTTCTGGTAGTCCTAATGAAGATGCCGCATCCCATCTTAATACTTTAGTAGAATTGTGTGATATGCAAAAGAAAAAAGATGTGGATAATGATATTGTGAAATTAAAATTATTCCCTTTCTCATTGCGGGATCGTGCTAAAATTTGGTTTTCATCTTTACCACAAAATAGTATCGATTCTTGGGATAAGTGTAAAGATGCTTTACCACTAAGTATTTTCCTCCCGCGAAAATTATTTCACTTAGAAATCAAATTATGAATTTTAAGCAACTTGATCATGAACATGTTGCCCAATATTGGGAGAGGATGAAATTAATGATAAGAAATTGCCCTACTCATGGTTTAAATTAATGGATGATCATACAAAATTTTTATGCGGGATTGAATTTTGTTTCTAGAAATCTTTTAGATTCCGCCGCGGGTGGTACGTTTATGGAAATTACTTTGGGGGAAGCTACTAAATTTCTTGATAATATTATGGCAAATTATTCACAATGGCATACCGAAAGAACTCCTACTAGTAAAAAGGTGAATTCTATTGAAGAAATTAGTACTTTGAGTGATAAGGTTGATGCGCTTGTGAAATTGGTTGCTAGTAAAAATGCTAATATTGATCCTAATTATGTGCCATTTTCCACTTTGATTGAGCAAAATAATGATCCCGCAGATGTGAATTTTGTCTCGCGAAACAATTTTAATAATAATGCTTATAGAGGTAATTTCAATGCTAGGCCGTTTCCCGGAAATTCCTCTAATAATTATGGCAATCCTTATGGAAATTCTTATAATAATAATAGGATGCCCTCTGATCTTGAAAGTAATATTAAAGAATTTATTAATGCTCAAAAAAATTTAAACACTACGATAGAAGAAAAATTGAGTAAAATTGATGATATGTCTAGGAGCATTGATAGAATTATTCATGATGTGGAAAATCTTAAGACTAAAATTTTGCCACCCAAAATTGATATTAGTGAATCAATTAAAGCTTTATATGTCTCTATGGATGAAAGTAAGAAAAGAACCGCCATGCTAAGAGCTAAACGGGAATTTTTAGGAAAAGCGATTCCTCCCAGTTTTTATCGTAGTAATGATGAGGATATTAAAATGATTGGTGTTTCATCTATTGATTCTTTGTTTAGCAATGTTAAACTTGATGAAAAGGGAACTAAAGATGAGTCAACTTTAGTTAGTAAGCGTTCCCATAATTCGGAGGGTGAAAATCTTAATGAAAAAATTGCTAAAAGTGGGGTTGGAGAGGTAAAAACTTTAAATAGTGATGTGCCCACTCTCTTGGATTACAAAGATTTTAATTATGATAATTGTTCTTTGATTGAGTGCATTTCTTTGTTACAATCCATGTTAAATTCACCCAATGCTTATGAGCAAAACAAGGCTTTTACTAAACACATCGTAGAAGCAATGATGAAAGCGTTAGAAGAAAAGCTAGAACTAGAAATTTTGATTCCTAGAAAATTATATGATGAATGGGAACCCACCATTAAAGTTAAGATTAAAAATTATGAGTGCAATGCTTTATGTGATTTGGGTGCTAGCGTTTCTACAATTCCAAATTCTTTATGTGATGTGCTAGGTCTCACCAATATAGATGAATGTTCTCTTAATTTGCATTTGGCAGATTCTACTATTAAAAAGCCTTTGGGTAGAATTAATGATGTTCTTATTCTTGCAAATATAAATTATGTGACCATTGATTTTATTGTTCTTGATATTGAATGCAATTCTTCTTGCCCCATAATACTTGGTAGACCATTCTTACGAACTATAGGTGCCGTTATTGATATGAAAGAAGGGAATATAAAATTTCAATTTCCATTAAAGAAGGGTATGTTGCATTTCCCTAGGAAAAGAATTAAAGCACCATATGAATCAATTATGAGGGCCACTTATGGAATCAACTTGAAAGATGACAGCACTAGAAATTATGCATTATGCCTAGCTAAGGGCATAAAACAATAGCGCTTGTTGGGAGGCAACCCAATGAATAAAATAAATTTTTGTTATAAGTTTCTGTTATGGTGTGTTTTTACTGTCATTCTACTGGTATTATGGTGTTTTTGTGTTTTTAATTAGTGTTTGTGCCAAGTAATACCTTTGGGATGATTTGGAAGATAGTATAATTGATGCTGTTTGAAAACAGAAAGTTTTGCATCCAGTCCTGGAATTTTGTTTCTGTACTGTAACGTCAGAACCTTCTGAATTTTTTTCAAAATATTGATATATGAATTTCCCATGTCTTCCTAATTTTTCAGAATTTTTAGATTTACAGAAGTATGACCATAATTCAGATTTCTACAGACTGTTCTGTTTTTGACAGATTCTGTTTTTGATGCACTACTTGCTTGTTTTGATGAATCTATGGATTGTATCGGGGGGTATAAGCCATGGTGAAGTTAGAGTACAGTAGGTATAATGCAAAAATAAAATATGAATGGGTTTGCAACAGTACTTATAGTAGTGATTTATTTTGTTATACTAACGGATCTCACGAAGGTTTTGTTGAGTTTTGTGTGATTGAAGTTTTCAAGTTTTGGGTGAGATCACGATGGATGAAGGAATAAGGAGTAGCAAAAGCCTAAGCTTGGGGATGCCCGAGGCACCCCAAGGTAATATTCAAGGAAGACTCAAGCGTCTAAGCTTGGGGATGCCCCGGAAGGCATCCCCTCTTTATTCTACCAACCATCGGTAATTTTACTTGGAGCTATATTTTTATTCGTCACATGATATGTGTTTTGCTTGGAGCATCTTGTATGATATGAGTCTTTGCTTTGTTTGCTTTTTTTGTCACAATCATCTTTGCTGATCACACCAATCTTGAGAGAGCCACCCGTTATCATCATAATTTGTTAGAATACTCTATGTGCTTCACTTAGATTTTTTGAGCTAGGCAGTTGCTCTAGTGTTTCACTTAAATCTTTTTGAGCACGGTGGTGGATATATTTTGAAGAAATAAACTCTCATGCTTCACTTATATTATTTTGAGAGTTGATTAAAATTTTGAAGAAATAAATTCTCATGCTTCACTTATATCATTTTGAGAATTGACTTGATTAAAATTTTGAAGAAATGAATTCTCATGCTTCACTTATATTATTTTGAGAATTGTTAAGATTGAAATTTTGAAGAAATATTTGCACTCTCATGCTTCACTTAAATCTTTTTGAGAGATGATGATAGTAACGGTAATTTGCACAAGTTATGAAATTGGTCCCAAAGTGATGAATATTCAAGAGGGATATAATAAAAACTTTCATATAGATCATTGGATATGATGAGTGTGATTCCTTGCAATAGTTTTGTGATATGGAAATGATGATATGTGAGTCATGTTAGTGGGTAATTGTGATTTAGTAAGAATATTAGTGTTAAGGTTTGTGATTCCCTATGCATTCGGTGTTAGTTGTGTTCAATGCATGTTTATGACCGTTTTCGTTTTTTGGTTGGTTGCTTCTCAATCTTTTGCTAGCCTTCATTTGTACTAATCGGAAATACTGCTTGTGCATCCAAAATCCTTAAACCCAGTTTTGCCAAATGAGTCCACTTTATCTACCTATATGCGGTATTTCAATGCCGTTCCAGGTAAATTTGCGTGTGCCAACTCTAAATTTCAAAATAATTTTCCCTTTTGTGTGCCCGTACCGCTCATGAAGTGGCAGGGGGTGGCCATTATTTTCCATGCTAGGTGTGTTATTCTCATGATGAGTGTTTATTCACTTGTCATTGCATGAGAGAATGGTTGGTAATAGGGATGCCCAGTCCCACATGAATCAAATTAATAACAACAAAATTCCTTGGAATGTGATGGTATGGAGGGCACCCGTGGATACGGATAGCCATGGATTGTGAAAGAATTGGTGGAAAGGAAATAAAATTTACTTTCTATTTGGGAACCACCTATGATGTGTCTAGCATGGAAGATAATGGGAATTCTCGGTCGTTTTCGTTGACAGGAAAATCATGCCTCTCAAAATATTTTTATCTCTTCAATTTAAGCTTTGAGCTCTGGCACATTTGACAAATATCTGCTTCCCTCAGCGAAGGGCCTATCTATTTACTTTTATGCAATTTTTATTTTTATTTGAGTCTCCATCTTCTCTTACAAAAGCACCAACTAGAGAGCACTACTGTCATACTTGTGCATTGGATGTAGCTAATATTTGAGTGTGTTTCATGAATGGATCAATGATTGAGCATAATGGGCTAGGGATAACTTTCTTTAGCGTTGATATTTTGAAAGACATGGTTGCTTGTTAGTATGCTTGAGTATTTATGTTTTATGTCAAACTATAGACTATTGCTTTGAATCATACAAGTCCAATGTCCATGCTACAAAAGAAAAGAAACTGTGATGAATATGTTAGGCAGCATTCCACATCAAAAATTATGTTTTTATCATTGACCTACTCGAGGACGAGTAGGAATTAAGCTTGGGGATGCTGATACGTCTCCAACGTATCTATAATTTTTGATTGTTCCATGCTGTTATATAATCAATCTTGGATGTTTTTACAATCATTTACAGCAATTATCTATCATTTTTGGAAACTAACCTATTAACCTAGTGCCCAGTGCCAGTTGCTGTTTTCTGCCCTGTTTTTGTTTTACAGAAAATCAATATCAAACGAAGTCCAAATACCACAAAACTTTTTGGAGATTTTTTATTGGACAAGATAAACACTAGAAGCTTTGGGAGGAGGCTAGAAGACCTTGGTGGGGCCCATGAGCCACCAGGGCGCGCCTGGGGGGCAGGCGTGCCCTGGTGCCTCGTGGGGCCCACCAAGCTCCGTTTGACCTAATTCTTCCACTATAAATTCCCAAAAAATCAGAAACCCTCAGGGGAGTCCACGAAATACTTTTTCCGCCGCCGCAAGTTTCTGTTCCAGAGACATCCCATCTGGAGGCCTTCTCCGGTAATCTGCCGGAGGGGGAATCGATCACGGAGGGGCTCTACATCAACCTTGCTGCCCTTTCGATGATGCGTGAGTAGTTTACCATAGACCTTCAGGTCCATAGGCAGTAGCTAGCTGGCTCCTTCTCTCTTTTTGATCTTCAATACAATGTTCTCCTTGATGTTCTTGGAGTTCTATCCGATGTAATCACTTTTTGCGGTGTGTTTGTTGGGATCCGATGAATTGTGAGTTTATGATCAGATTATCCATGAAATTATTTGAGTCTTTGCTGCACTCTTTTATGCATGATTATTATAGCCTCGTATTTCTTCTCTGATCTATTGATTTGGTTTGGCCAACTAGATTGATTTTTCTTGCCATGGGAAGAGGTGCTTTGTAGTGGGTTCGATCTTGCGGTGCTCAATCCCAGTGACAGAAAGGGACATGACACGTATGTATCGTTGCTACTAAGGGTAAAAAGATGGGGTTTATTCATACGTGAGTTTATCTTGTCTACATCATGTCATCGTTCTTAAGGCATTACTCTGTTCTTTATTGGACTTAATACACTAGATGTATGCTGGATAGCGGTCGATGAGTGGAGTAATAGTAGTAGATGCAGGCAGGAGTCGGTATACAAATCTTGGATATGATGCCTATATACATGATCATTGCCTTGGATATCGTCATGATTATTTGCTTTTCTATCAATTGCCCAACAGTAATTTGTCTACCCACCGTATGCTATTTTCTCGAGAGAAGCTTCTAGTGAAACCTATGGCCCCCGGGTCTATCTATCTCATATTACTAAAACCCTAAAAATATTGCTGCCATTTCTTTTTATTTATTTTATTTTGTATTTTTGTTTCAATCTATCAATCTATCACATACAATTTAATCTTGCAATCTTACCGCCAAGGGATTGACAACCCCTTGTTTGCGTTGGGTGCAAGGATTTGTTGTTTGTGTGCAGGTACTGCTAACGAGGTGTTGTGTGATTCTCCTGCTGGTTCGATAACCTTGGTTTCATAACTGAGGGAAATACTTATCTCTACTGTGCTGCATCATCCCTTCCTCTTCGGGGAAATACCAACGCAAGCTACAAGTAGCACATATATACATTTATTGAAAAGTCAAACCTCACAAAGTTTGACCAGGTATATGTGGAGAAAAACATTTACATCTGGAGGGACAAATATACATCATTAGATTCATCACAAGATGTAGTTTCATATCATATATCTTTGGTATTGTAGATATAAGTAAATTTCTCTATAAACTTGGTCAAACTTTCAAAAGTATGACTTTTCAAAAAATTATAGGCACTACATTATCGAATAGAGGGAGTATCTCTTTCTCTATCTCTACCTCTCACGGGCCTCCCCTCTCACTCGATCTCTCTTTACAGAGGGATTATACGGTCACTGGCTCAGCGTATAACTCTGTATATTGTCTAGTTGACCGGTCAACCAGTCTACATGGTGCCTTGTCAGCTCGTGTTCTCTATGGGTGCGCGGGCCCATGTGGTAGTGGGTGAAATTAAATAAACTAGAGGCCCATCTGCCACGGGGTGAAATAAACAAACTAGAAACCACTTGCGGTAGAACCCCGCACGCTACTAAATTTAGTGCACACTTCTTCCTCGTTAAAACAGTACTGTAGTACTCCCTCCGTTTCTTTTTAGTCTGCATATAAAATTTGGTCAAAGTCAAACTTCGTAAACTTTGACTAACTTTATGGGAGAATATCAACATTCACAGTATGAAATCAATATATTTAGATGCATCTTGAAATTAATTTTCATAGCATCTAGCTTTAGTATTGTAAATGTTGATATCTTTTGATATAAAGTTGGTCAAACTTTGCATAGTTAGACTTTGACAAAATTTTATATGCGAACTAAAAAGAAACAGAGGGAGTACTAGATTAACACCTTCTTAGACGCCACCACGGACACAAACTACGACAATGCACATGCACCACTGCGCGGCATGCACGCAAGGACGCACTTGCGCACACCCAGCACACAATACACACCACCACACGTGTACACCGGCGTCGCTGCCGGCTGAGATGGAGGAAGAGGCGGCCAACAAGCGGAGGTGGCTCGAGCCAAAACCGCATCCGGCGAGCCTGGACTTCATCAGCAGCCTCCCCGACAACATGCTGCTCGTCATCATCGTCCTCCTCCCCACCAAATCTGGCGTGCGGACCACCCTTCTCTCCCGACGGTGGCGCCCCTCTGGCGCTGTGTCCCCCTCAACCTCACCGTCGACAGTTGCCTCTACGATGGGGACTGCAAACGTATGGACGCAATCTCCAAGATCATTGCATCACACCCTGGGCCAGCCAGACGCCTTGACATCCGCATGTTTAGTACCAACTGCAATGCCAAGCCAAGTTCGACGAGTGGTTCTTATCCCCCGCCCTAGATCACCTCGAGGAGCTCAGGTTTGAAGGTGGACGATGTCGCTCACTGCCGCTGGCCGTTCTCCTCAACCTCACCGTCGACAGCTGCCTCTGTGATGGGGATTGCAAACGCATGGCCGCAGTCTCCAAGATCCTTGCATCGCACCCTGGGCCAGCCAGACGCCTTGCCATCCGCATGTGCAGTACCAACTGCAATGTCCAGGCCAAGTTCGATGAGTGGTTCTTATCCCCCACCCTAGATCAGCTCAAGGAGCTCAGGTTTGAAGGTGGACGATGTCACTCTCTGCTGCTGTCCGCGCTCCGCCACGCGCCAACGCTACGCCGCGCCAGGTTCAGCTCCTGCTATTTCCCCCAGATTGATGCCGCGTCCGCTCTTCTTCTCCCTCAACTCAAGCAGCTCAGCCTCTTCAACATTGGTATCTCGAAGGAGGCTATGGAGCTGCTGCTCCGCGGTTGTACAGCACTCGAGTACCTTTGTCTTCAACAGATCCACGGGTTCATTAGCCTCCACATCGCCTCGACGAATCTCTGATGGATTTATGTGTCTTGCTGGCCCTGCAACAGGACATTACTTGGGAAGAGATCAGTTGAGCTGTTTCACGATATGGTCATTGAGAATGCGCCTTTCCTTGAGAGATTGCTTGTATCTGATCTCCAATAAAAATCAGGGTCATTGACACGCCAAAATTGACAGCGTTAGCCTACTCGTATGCCAAATTCTCCGAATTTGTTATTGGATCCATAACTGTTCAGGTACAACACTCTTCTTCTTCTCATTCTTCTTCTTGAAATTCACATTTTAATTTTTTTCTTGATGTATGTTCGACTGTCATCCAGAAAATGATTCCCACAAGCTTGACCCAGTCTGTGCGCATAGTGAAGATTTTGGCAATAAAATCTATTGCCCCAATCTGGATCAAGTTGTTGGATTCCTTAGATGCTTTCCGTGCACGGAGAAGCTACTCATCGAGGTGAAACTCCTTTCCTATTAAATGTGAACCACAATGGAGCTCAATTTTTTCGTAATTTTTCCCAAGTTACAATGACAAATGTAGTGTTCAAAACTGCATCTAGGCACTATACTGAAAGAAATGTTTTAGTATTTTTTCTCACGTGATCACCTGCATCGTTTTTTTGTTGTTGTAGCCAAGGCTAGTCATAGTGGAAAGTAACTTTATCCTAGGAGCAAGTACTACCTCCGTCCTAGTTTACTAGTCCCCTTCTTATTTTGGAGTATCAAATTTTGACCAAAGATTTAACTAACAAAATGTTAATGCATGTCACTAAAAATTATATCGTTGGATTCGTATTTGAACATAATTTCCAATGGTATAATTTTTTGTGACATCCATTGACATTTTGTTAGGTAAATCTATGGTCAAAATTTTACACTAAATACGAAGGGGACCTATAAACCAAGATGGACGTAAAATGAGTAAATGAGAGGAAAGAGAAAGAGAGAGAGAGAGTGAAAACTATCACTAGCCTTACAGCCAACCCTATTGTATGAGCGAATGATATTGGTAGCTCTTGATGACACGGCAATCTTATATATCCAGCTCCTCTAATATGTTCTCTTCTTTGCAGATAAAAAAAGACCCGAAAGTGAAAAATGCGCTGCAATATAACATCCTCATCGAATGCCTTGATCTCCATCTTACAGAAAATGATTTGATCGACTACCGAGGCACCACATCTGAGATTAAATTGGCCAGGTTCTTGTTTCTTAAGGCAAGTGTGCTCAAGGTAATGAGGTTTGGCGTTCTATGGCGCAACAATGAATGGTGTGCTGATCACCGCAAGCGTCTAAAGCTGAATGACAAAGGCTCTGCAGAAGCTGAATTTGTTTTTGAAAGATCAAGTAATGAGAGACGCGCAAGTTTATTTACCTATTAGTGACTTGTCAGGGGTGGTGGATTTTAGTTTGTATGATAATGTTGCATCCATCTAAAGTAACAGAACTTCTTACGTAAACTTCCTAATAATTCCCTCTTCGTAGGTGCTGGATTACTGCTAGCATTTGTAATATCAGTTTGAACCTTGTAAAATTACGACTATCCAGCACGTTACGTTACGATTATGTTCGCGTGCATAGGTGCTGCAATGATGTAACCAATATACCCATTACAATATTTTATTCTAACTCGTGGCAACGCACGGGAAAATATCTAGAACACGGCTTGTTGTAACCAGGGTAGCTCTACAGCCTTGATGATAGTGACTGCACATGATGAGGCTGACTTTGGTAACCCGAACACGCCGCCTGCACTCTGGTGTCATCTCCGGCGCAGGGTCTTGTCACTTCACTGTGAGGAGTAGCACGTAATAATTTTACCAACGGGTAGTACTTTGGTACTAGTACTACAACTCCCTCCGTCTGGATTTAGTGGTACTACCACCTCCGTTTGGATTTAGCATTTGACTAACAATATATAGTAATGCATGTCACACAAAATATACTACTACTCCCTCCGTAAATAATACTACATGGAGTATTGTTTTATTCGTATTTGAGTGTAGTTTTTTTTTTGACGGGTCATATTTGAGTGTAGTTTCCGATGATATTATACACTCTCCCTTCCGGTTGAGGGCTCAAATATGAAATCTCATCAACCACACTAGTATTTGCTCCGTATTCGCACCGCATTAATTGCGCCAGCTTCCAACATAATTGCACGCAGAATTTATCTCAATCTTCTCGTAACTATGCGTGCATGCAGCGAGACGGGGAGCAGTGCGTGCATGCGGAGCGGGATTTGAGGCAGTAGCAGGCATGCGATATTTTGCAAACGCAAGGGCAATTATGTCCAGAAAAAATAGACCGAGTCTTCCCTTGGTATGCGCGCTCGACCTTAGGTGCAGAGAAAAAAGGACCGGAGGGAGTACTACTAAGGAGCGAGGAGTAGATAGGCAACGCACACGTGAATGCAAACGCAGTCTGCACTTCTCATATAAAGGCTCCCTACTAGTCCAATCCATCTATGAAATCCTATGCACCTACGCACCCTAACCAAGGGCAAGAGTAATCACTCCAATCGCAAGATCAATTGACCAGAAGCTAGAGCCATGGAGGCGATGAGCGCAAGCATGAGCCGGCTGTGCCAGATGGTCCACGACGCCGGCCTGCAGCCCGGCACCGAGGAATGTCTCCAGGTCATGCTTGAGGCCGCCAGGGCAAGAGGCCTCTTGGATGATAGCTTCGTCCCCTTGTTTGACGAGACCCTCGTCGGCTTCCTCGACAAGTTCACCATCGTCAAGAAGCTCACGGACGACCTTGACGTACGCCTCCAGCACACGCGCCCAGGCTCTGCGATGCCCGCCACCCTCATCGGCCTCTATGGTGACAACCTCTTTGATGCACTGGTGGCCCTGCGACAGCCTGCCGTCGCGCCGGAGAATGTCCACCTCGAGGTCGCGCTCGCCGCGCAGCGCCTCGCCCAGCAAGACACCATCGACATAATCACCCACGTCTACGAGGAAATCGGCTAATTTTTTTAAAATAATACACTTTTTTTATTAAATTTCAGAAATATTACGCCGTTTTTTTTAAAATAATACAGCGTCGGCTTACTGCAGGCCGACAGGAGCCTATCGTCCTACCGGTGGCCGACTGGGGCTCGTCGGCCTATCGGTGGCCGACAAGTGGCCTTTCGGCTACGTGTAAGCCGATTAGTGGCAAGGCCACGTCGCGCCCCTCCCAGTCGGCCCGTGAGCTATTGTCGGTGGCTGGGGCCCAGCCGACAAGCCCTGTCGGCCACCCGCAGGCCGACAGGGTGCGAAGCCCGTAGCAGCCCCTTTTTCTTCCTCCTCTTCCCTTCTCTTCCTTATTTCTTCTGTGTTCTTCGTTTCTTCTCTCTGTCACTCGAAAACTCTCTCATTTTTACACCAAAATCAGCCATTTTTTTGCCGATTTTCCACCGTGGATGCGTTGTAGATAGTTGGGGGAGGCAAGGTAAACCTCGGTCTACTGATGGGGTAGCTCGTGGTGGTCATGATGAGCATTTTTTTGGAGCTTTTTTTGAGCACATTGGAGGAGGTTGTGGTGGCGGTGAAGGTGGAGGTGGCGGTGGTGAAGCTCGGGCAGTGTGGTGGAGGTGGTGGAGGTGAAGCTCCGGCGGTCTGGTGGAGTCTCCGGCTCCGGTTCCGGTGATTGAAGCCCGCCGTTCGTCGTTGCTTCGCACGCTTCAAGGGTATAATTCAACATACATTTTACCTGTCGTAGTTGCTCCGGTGGTAGTATTCGGTAGTATGTTTGGATGTGAAATATATTAGGTGTGCGGATATTGTTATTTGCTCCGGTAGTATCCGTAATATATTTAGTTGTCAAATATTTAGTTGTGTGAATATTTTTAGTTGCTCCGGTAATATTTAGTTGCTCCGGTAATATTTAGTTGTGTCAAATATTTGTAGTTGCTCGGGTAATATCCTTAATATATTTAGAGTTGAAATTTTTAGGTGTGTGAATATTTGTAGTTGGTTCGGTAATATTCCGTAATATATGTACATGTCAATTATTTAGGAGTGCTAATATATTTAGTTTGTCATGCTGCTTAATAGTTGTCTTTCATTGTTGAAAAAAATTTAGGTGGGCCGAGATGTCTGATGTAGTGAAGTTCGTATTTTACTACGGTGCTAGTACTGTCCAAACAACTGAGATGGGAGCTGATCTGAGTGAATTTGATTACATAGAGGTGCCACTGACCGCCCCTCAAACATGGTCAGTCAGTCAGTTGAAAGAATGGGTGGCAGCAAGTTTAGGGCTTAATACTGAAACACACACCGTCGGTGTTCATGCATTGTGGACACAGTCAAGTTCAATCATTTACTTTTATTTGAGGCCAATAGAGCGAGACTTCCAGTGGCTGCGCTGGTTACAAGGTTGTGAACGCAGGGGATGCAATCCTGTTGCCTTAGTGCTTCCCGTCGTGAAGGAGGTCACTGCACATGAAGGCGAGGGTGGCTACGATCTTGGCCAGAGCAGTGAAGGGATGCAGTCAAATGCTGGAGATGATGGTTATGAACTAGGGCAGAGTAGTCAGGTAAAAGGAGGAAATGCCGATGGTTATTACAGTGGCGAGGCGGACGCTGGCGAGGTAGATGGGGACATGCAGAACCTGATGGAAGAAGAAGACACCGATATTGACCGTGGTCATGCCGATGATTCTGACGAGTCGGATTAAGAAGAAAATGCAGAGGAGGTCCTGAATCCTGCATCATGGAATCATGACTTCTCATCTGCAATGACCGTGAATGATGGGCATGATTCTGCCTGGCAATATCACCAGAACAACATTGCGACGGGTGCTCTGTATCCCAACAAAGAAGCTCTGAAGGACGCAATAATAAATTGGGCAATGTCCACGCAAAGGGTTTTCATAGCTGAGGTGTCCAGTCAGAAATACTTAGTTCATCACACTTGTCTTATTCCCTGCATCCCTCAAGATCATCCCAACCTTTCATCCACGCTTATTGCGTGGTTGTTTTACAGTGAGATAGTGGAGACCAAAGCGATGGAAGTGAAGGCAATCCAGACAAAAATCTTCATCAGGTTCAACTACATAATTTCTTATGGCAAGGCTTGGAGGGCTAAGCATACGGCCCTTCAGAGGAGATTTGGTTCTTATTTTGATGCATATGACTCTGTTGTCCGGCTCCTCCACACACTGCAACAACGGAATCCTGGCACCTATGTCGATATCCAAGACCTCTTCATGCCAGAGTTCCCAACTGTGAGGGTGCTACAACGACTGTTCTTCTCTTTCGGTGTATGCAGGTATACTCAGTGCGATAAAGACACTGACAAACCCTGGCCCTCAGGAACAAACTCCATGGCAGGACTTGCAGAGCCGTTGGTGCATGCGCCATCTGGGGGCTAATTTCTTCTCGCAGTTCAGAAATAAGAACCTGATGAATCTATTCAAAAAACTATGCAAGCAGAACCAGCTATGGAAGTACAATTTGATACGTGACAGACTTAATGTCTGCACACAGAGACACGTTAGGGACAGGAAAGCTGCAAGAGATGCAGCGGTGAGGGCACATGTTGAAGCAGTAGCTGCACAGTTAGCAACAGGAACAACGGCCGTGGAGGAGGAGCCTGTTGGGCTATGTGACTTGCCCAGATTTGACCCACCTGGTACTAGGAGAAGGCTCGGGAGGTCGATTAAAACCTTCGAGCAGTGGATAGAGCATGAGCCTCTGGAGAGGTGGTCTTTGCTGCATGACACACATGGAGCAAGGTACGGTGTCATGACTACCAACCTCGCAGAAACATACAACTTTCTCTTGAGAGGAAACCGGGCATTACCACTTACAGCCATCGTTGAGGGTATTTTCTATGGCACCATGAATTATTTCAGAGATAGACGTCAAAAAGCAGAGCAGCATATCTTGAACAACCCGAACACATGTTTCTGTGAAAGAGTCATGAAGTACATGCATCAAAAGATGGAAAAAGCTAGATCACACATTGTAGTCACCATCGGTAATCAAGAAAGAAGGTTTGAGGTCCGCTTAGCAAACAACAAATTCGGATGTGCAAATGAGTTGAGGACGCATGAGGTGAAAATTGGAAATGAAGCCTGACCAACGTGTGAGTGCACGTGCAATAAACCGAAGTTGCTTCACCTACCTTGCTCACATGTACTTGCTACTTGCGGGCAGCTAGGAATGGACGCAATATCGTTCGTGTCTCCATTTTATCTGAAAGAGTCTGTCCTCAATACCTAGACAGGTGAGTTGCTGGGATTTCGATCAATGGGTAATTTCAACACCGTTAACCCTGCTGAAAGGCGTTACATTCCAGACCCAGAGAATATGCGTACAAGTAGAGGTAGACGACAGTGTCGGCGCATCCGGAATGATATGGATGAATCCGAAGCGGGAGGCCCAACTATGCAATGCATTTTATGCAATGAATTTGGCCATAGGGACACTAATTGTCCCACTTTCGTCACTGGGCGTGGACGAGGGAACCGGGTCGAAGAGGAGGGAGAGGAGGAAGGGGAGTAAGAGGGAGAGGAAGAAGCTAGGCTGCGTTGAAATTGGTATTTAGTGTGGCACTATGTTCTAAATTTGTATTAAGTGTGGCACTATGTTCTAAATTTGTATTAAGTGTGGCACTATGTTCTAAATTTGTATTAAGTGTGGCACTATGTTTTAAATTTGTATTAAGTGTGGCACTATGTTCTAAATTTGTATTAAGTGTGGCACTATGTTTGAAATTTGTATTTAGTGTGCAACTATGTTCTAAATTTGTATGTGCAGGAATGGCGGGAATGTGGTTGCTTAAGCGGGACATTGATAGTAAGCATCATTCTGCGATATGTTCTACGAAGAAGCTCGAGCCCCTGGTCACTCGCACTCCTAAGGAATATTGGAAGATACACCCGCAATGGGTTGACCGGTATGTGCTTTATTTATTTCCTTCAAGCATGTATATTAATGGGACACACTAACTGAATTGTTCTGACCGGTACATGCAGACTTAAATGGGCCGGCCTTTTACCTTTCGCGCATCTGGTTGAGAAGACGGAAGGATGCAAACGCCTCGCCATCGACTCCTCTTTGCTCACCTGCTTAGTGGACCGTTGGAGGCCTGAGACCCACACGTTTCACTTCCGCTGGGGAGAGATGGCTCCTACTCTGGAGGACGTGTCACTTTTGCTGGGACTACCGTTGGCAGGTCATGCCATAGGACCGTTGGAGGCACCGACTGGTTGGGAGCTAGATATGGCACAACGTTTCGGTGCTGTTTTTGCCGGTGCTCCGGCTCTGGCATCGGAGCGTCACGGACCTAAGTATGATTGGTTGCTCCGTTTCCAGGTTAGTTCCCCTACCTCATATCTTTCAGTTGTCGTGCATATGGTTTTACAGAAGATACCCTCACTATTTACCAATACTTACTTTCTCTTTGCTCAATACAGATCCAGATGTTCCCGGAGCCATTGAATGCGGCACAGATCACTCGCAGCCTGGAGGCATACCTACTGTGGCTTCTCGGCAAGGTGATGTTCACAGAGAACCATGTCACCACTATTAGCGCGTGCTACATCCCTATTGCACTGGAGATCGCAAAGGCTGAGATTCCAGATCAGATCACACAGAGGAGTTGGGGTTCGGCGGTCTTAGCGGCTACATATTGAGGTATGTGCAACGCTTGCCAGCTTACATCAGACACGGCAACCCTTCTTGGATGCCCTCTATTTCTACAGCTGTGGTCGTGGGAGAGGTTCTCTATAGGATGACCGGACATACGTGTTGAAGAGCCTATGGAACCCATGTTCGATGCTGATGGCATCGACATGCCTACTTTCGCTCTATGTTGGACACGTCGCAGGGTATGTCTCGTGTTGTAATTTAATGCATCTTATTTGTGCACACTATGGCTGAAACTAACTTTTGTTTTCCACAGAGACGCTTTGCTGCTGATCAGACTAGGCGAGCATACACGGCATTCAATGAGCAGTTTGATGCGTACACTGGGGTCATCTGGCAGCCCTACATGCAAGCAGCCATAGAGGCGAGATACCCCGGCGGTATGTCTGAGCTATGCACAAGAGATCGTGATTACTGGATGACAAAATCTAAGATCATCTTCGATGTCTTCGTCGAGGAGATGGCCCAGCAGAGGGTTATGAGGCAATTTGGTCTTCAGCAGTTAGAGGCCCCTCACCCTACAGAGAACCCGATGCCAGGATACATCCATAGGTACTGTCTATTTATTCAATGTTGCATTATCTTTCACAATTGTCCATTTGAAGCATTAGTTAATTTTTGAACACACACCACAATTTTAGGACCACGAGGAAGGGGATTCACAGGACAGCTGCTGAGTGGCTAGTTAGGCTTCAGCCGTACATTACAGAATGGGAGACTGCGAACACACATCTGTGGCACGAGAATATCGACTTTGATCTCGATGAATTCCATCGCTACTTGCAGCGGTACATGACCGGAACACGGTTACACATCGTTCATCACTCTCACCCAGATGAGATACCTGGCCCTAGTCCGTCGGATATGTACCCGAGCTATGATACTTCGGGCTCTAGGCAGTACGCGGTAAGATATATACTCTTTATGTAATGCATCTAGTTGTCACGTGCTTTGCCATGCATACTTGATAATCGTCCTGACAATTTTCAGGCTGACTTGACACTCGGACTCTACGAGGATGTGTCCACCTTTGGACGTTCACTCTCGTCTGGACCTCTTCTTCAGCACCGGCATGTGCTCCAGCCCTTCGTGACACACCTGCAGAACAAGATATGAGCTGTCCACGAGGCTATCATGTGCACCTGGAGAAGCGACGTTGTTCAACAGTAGCAGCAGCCGCCGCGTCCCTCCACGCACCGACATCAGCCACATCCACGTCTAGCACATACGCCGACTACCAGGCCACCCCCTCCTGACCAACCTGGCAGTTCGACGTGGAAGCACCCACAGCACCGGGGTCCCACGTCGAGCTTCGTGTTTCAGCCACAGCCACAGCAGCAGGGTCCCACGTCGAGCTTCGTGTTTCAGCCACAGCCAACTGGTATGTCTCTTCATATTTATTGTTTTCAATATGAATTGAGGCGACCTATTTCTTCATGACTTAACGTTCCCTCCTGCAGGAGCCTACGGATATCAGGTGTCTATATCTGGATCCACGTGGGGGAGTGATCAAGATCCTGAGGAGAACATACAGGATCACATGTCGCAGCACACCCAGTGGATGAACATGTATTCGACTCCTCCACCAGGCCCCACACAGGATACACAGTATGACCAGGACGAGTCTGAGATTCCTCGTAACATTAGGGCACCCCACAGGTTGGGATGGTCGACGCCTGATGCACAGCCTGAGCGCCATGGCAGACGTCGTCAGTGACGCTTCTATCTATCAGTAGAGACATGACTATCTACTGATGTATGAGACTTATGCTTATTCTATGTATGAGACAAATGACTATGTACTTATGTATGAGACATATGCCTACTCTGTTTTAGTACTCTGTTATCCAACGTCGTGCGCCAACTACAACATCATATTTAGATAGAACATACTTCTCCTACAATAAGACAGTACAAACAACTGGATACAACTACATCTGAATTAAACGATAGGTAGGACGGAACTTACAACATACAACGTAAAAACTACATGAAGTCATCATCGTCATCCTCTGTCGATGTAGAACTCTTGCCCTTCGACGATGAAGAACTCTTGCCCTTCGACGATGCAGAACTCTTGCCCTTCGACGATGCGGTATTCTTGGCCTTGCTGCTCGGCATGAAGATATCGTCTTCGTCCTCACTGTCTTGGGGTCCATAAATAAGTATTTTCTGCTGCAGCCTTTAGGAATGCTACAGTCTAATGTTGTTGCTTCTTCCATCTTCCATGCAACCTGAGAAGTTCTTTCCGTATCTCCTCAAATGTCCTGGAAGGCCACCCAGACCTACTTAATGCGTGAGCCAGCTCATTCAGTAGCGTGTCACTACTGATGAGTTCGTCCCACGGAACTAATATGTTGTCAACCCTGAAATTGGCGGCTAAACGCAGAAGACATCGGGACATACCAGGGTGAAAACTACGATCAAAAGGATATCCAGACATCTTCGCAAGACTACGACACTACACTAGATTGCTTACCCACCTTACTACCGAGGGTGTTTTATAGGTTGAGAAGAAAAAAATATGGCGGGAACTCGGAAGCGGGGAAATATGGCGGGAGATATAGGCGGGAACTAGAAAGCGGGAAAATATGGCGGGAACTAGAAAGCGGGAAAATATGGCGGGAACTAGAAAGCGGGAAAATATGGCGGGAACTAGAAAGCGGGAAAAATATGGCCGGAACTAGAAAGCGGGAAAATGTGGCCGGAACTATAAAGCGGTAAAATGTGGCGTGATTTTGGGGTATTTTCATTCGATCATTATAGACTATATTATTTGTTAATAATTTGAGGATTAATATTTCACTAAGGGGAACATACAGTCAGAGTAAATAAAATTGCTAATTCTGATTAGAAAAAAAGAATAAATATCAAGTCGGCCACCAGTGGGCCGACAGGGTTCCAGTCAGCCACCAGTGGGCCGACAGGGTTCCAGTCGGCCACCAGTTAGCCGACAGGTTCTAGTCAGCCACCAGTTAGCCGACAGGAACCACCACCAGCGGCCGAGAGGCCTGTCGACTTCCCCTAGGCCGACAGGAGGTCAATCGGCCACCCCTAGGCCGAAAGGATACTAATCGGCCTCCCCTAGGCTGACTGAAGCCAGTCGGTTTCCAGGTGGCCGACGCTGTATTATTTAAAAAAACGGCGTAATATTTCTGAAATTTAATAAGAAAAGTGTATTATTTAAAAAAAATTAGCAGGAAATCGTCCACAAGGACCACTACGTGCCAGAGGAGGATGACAGAACGGTGGCCTTCTTGGACCGCAGAGCAACCTTGGACGGCATTGTTCAGAAGCACGTTGACCTCGCCACCAACGCCGCTACTCCTCACCCGTCGGTTGGTGGCCTGGCACACTAGGGCTAAAGGATGTCGTTTATGGATCCGTATGCATATTAATATTGACCTATAAATTATGGGCTGACATACGTACTAGAGAATATATATAGCTCGTTGCAACGCTCGGGCAATTATCTATTGCGCTAGAAAATATTTGGCCGTGTGGCACCACCCACTCTGATAAACGACTCAGGAGGAAGGGAGGTTTCATCGGTCTTGCATCCCACAAGTAGTACGTGCAAAATCTTGGCTCTACGTGCAATAAATCCTTGTCCTAGGGGACGGAGTACTACTAACGTCATATCGCCCAATAAACAAATCAAATGTACCACTTGTGCACATGCAAGAAAATGGAGAAGGGCAGATGGTTAGGTTACAGGAGTACAGGAGTAGTACTTTTTTTTTAGTGAAGGAGGATCACCCCTGCCCTCTATAAGCCTCCAAACTTCGCAAGATTTTCCCCAGTACAACTACCAATGTCTGGATTATTAGTCTCATCTTATTTTGGGTCAACGATGGACAAACATACTACTCCTACTACTCCAATGACATTACATAGTAGGAGTATTTGAGTAGCATGTCACACTTTTTTTTGTTGGATTCGTATTTGAATATGTTTTCCAATGACATTATATTGGTCACACAATTTTATTAGTTAGATTAAGGGCCAAAATATGACACAAAATACAAGGGGGACTAGTAAACGAGTATGGTTTCCGAGATGGCTTGAATGCAAATAAAGTAGAGGGTAGCAGTTCCCGATGAATGACCATCGATGTTTATCCTCCTTCAATTCGCGTGCTGAGGGAAGTAGTACTACTAAATGGGAGAAGCGGCATGCAGCCAGCAACCCAGCACCATGGGCGTGTTTGGTTGGGTCGCTCGCAAGTTTCATTTGGCCTCGTGTAACCACCATTGCATCACGTCATCGTGGCCTTGATTCTTACTGTATTGCATTCTCATTCCAGCTGATAAAGACGTGTGTGATCCCTTGCTCACCTTTTGCATGATGGCTTATAATCAGTGTTACACTTCACAACTTCAACACGAGAAACTAGAACACGTACAGTCCCGTTCGCGCCGCACCCCAGACGGTCATTCCGGCCCGCCGCTCAACGCACAGTGGCTAGGCATATCACTTACATGTGGGACCGCATGCAAGGAAAGCAATGATGGCCGAAATTAGCAAAACTCCCCCGCTTATCACGCGGGAAAAGCCCAGCGCTAGCGTTTTTAATCGTTATTTCTAATTTTTGAGGGAAAATCGTTATTTCTATCTATCGGTCGCGCCAAGGAGCAGAACCAAATGTTACAACTTACAAGTTCAAAAGGAAAAGCCTGCCGTGTTTGCGTCGCACCCCCACACGGATGGTGCGGCCGGCGCTCAAGGGGGAACGCGCGATGTCTTGTATTTTCACTTACAAGTGGGACCGCAGTTGAGCAAACCGACTATCGGCAAACCCCCAACCCGCCCGCCGCGCGATGGCTGAGTTAGAGAAATGAGGAGGGAGAAGAGATAGCTCTAGCACGGACTCCAAGAAATATAGTGTCATATGGGACTCATGGTGGTGGCGTGTGCCGTACTCCTGGACGTGAATGCTTGTTCTGGCCCATGCCACCCCACTATATCGAGGTGCTGGTTACATAGAGCGAGGCTAGAGCGAGCACATTAGTATCTCTCCTGGACTATGGTACCACTTTTAGTAGTACTAGTTTTATTAACATATGGCCCACCTCACACTGTCGCCAAATTTCCCGGAGTCCGTGCTCGGCCCTCCTCTCTCTCTCCTCAGTCGGCAAGCAGACGCGCGGAGTGTGCCCATCGTCGGTTTGCTCACATTCGGTCCCACATGTCAGTGAAAACACAAGATGACGCACATTCGCTGGGTGAGCGGCGTGCCTGGCCCACCGTGTGCGGTGCGACGCGACAGGCCAGAGGTTTAGGAAGATGATCCAACCATCCATTTTTCATCCAACGGCCCAAGCCAAATTGACTGGCCACAAAAAATATTCAGGCAACTGTCATCTAGCCACGCCCCTTGTTTCCAAAGGAAAATATCCATGCAGTCATTTTTTTGGCGGGTATACTAGAATATATATATATATAACCTGTTGCAATGCACTGGCAATTATGTATGGCGGTAAAAAATATTTTGCCGCGTCGCAGCACCCACTCTGAGAAGTGCGAAAACCAATCATAAATTAAGTTAGTTTATAACATGTAGATGCAAATATGCCATTTATTACATACAACAAGTCAGCAACGCACAACCACAATGAGGATACATTCTAAATACTAAAGTTTTTATCACACAACAAATAACAAGCAATGAAATGAACTTCAGTTCAACCAATCCTTGGCGTTGGAAATGCTTGCTTTGAACCATAAGTGAGCCTCTGGGTAGGGCCAGCTATTGTCAACATCGAGAGCAATGCAAAACCCACCATCTAGACTGAAGTGGCCTATATTAGGAGTATGGAAATTGTGATAGCCAGCGTAGGGAATTATACCAATGTGCGAGGTATAGATACAGTTGCTTCTCATAAATGGTAATGTTGTGCCAACAGCCGCCGGATCGCCTTTCACCATAATTGGATGGTTTAGTCCAAGGAAAAGCGAGTATTCTCCAAGACTATCAATATTGAACCAGGGAGAATGTTCTGGAGCTAGCACACTAGTATCCATTCCGAATACCCTGCAACAGATGTTGGAACAGGTTCGGAGACGACTGCGACCATGGTAGACAACACCTGCTTCCTCTGTAACATCACCAGTGCCCTGTATACAGACAAGAAGAGGTGATCCATCGGAATAAGTAGCTAGGCGCCACTGAGTAGGTAGGTACTGCGCGTCTTCATGCTCTTGATCATCACCATCGTCATCTCCCCCTTGGTTATAAAAGTTTCCAAGTATCGATGGGGGGATGTTGATAGGACCTTGGAAACACAAGAAGGTTAATTAGTACGGGACCCCATAAAAAAGGTTAATTAGTACGGGGATAACTGGCATGCATGGTTAATGAAACATTTATAATTACGGTGGAAGACAAACAACGTACCGAAACAATCAGGATCCCATGCAAAAACAGTGCCAGAAGTGGTGGCAGCAAACACAAGACGATCGTATTGAATTGCATCACAGTACACATGCGTCCCCAGAAACTGGTTTTCAAGCAATATCCATTGAGGCACAGAAGTAAGGCCGGCAACAAGCTGGTCAGAGATAGCGACAACATAATAGTTCGCATAACTCCAAGAGCGATTGGGAACTCGACAAATTGCTATCTTCTGTAGACGACAGTCACGATAATCGTATTTGAACATACGTAGAGTATCGGTGTGCTCAACCTTAGGGTAGTCTGAGATTTTTGGAAGTGGAATCCTGTAGGATCGAAGTATGTCTACCAAAGGGGGGGGTGAATGGGAGTTTTAAATTTTTCTCGGAAATATTAAAACTCTCGGAACCCAGCAGCGGAACGAATGAAAATACAGTAAACAGTGAGCAAATACAAACTATCGAATGGAAACTAACAACATGTACCGAGGTAAATCACATGATTGAAATATGGCATGTCACTGTTCGAATGTAGAGAGGGTAGCAGAAGTGACCAGTGATGCTCGATGGCGACAAGGTGTTTGGTAGACCAGTTCGCCCTTCTACACAAGGACTACGTCTGGTTGGAGGGGTTGTGATTTAACACAGAAGATAAACTCTCTTCGCCCTTTTCTCCTCGACAATTGGTTCGTCAACCAATGCTGGTTACTCGTGGTAGATGCTTGAAGGCGATCTCCGAACCTTTACAGACTTCTTCGTCGAGAACCACAATTACTCTTGGTCTCTGAAGAAATTGACACCTAACCGTCTAGAGAGTTTGCAGCTCTCAAGAGTAATAGGCGGAGCGTACTGGACTTAGATTCTAGTGATGCTGAACCACTATCTAATTTTTCGGCTCTAGGGTTTTCTCTCGGTGGATTTTAAACTCAAATCTCTCGGAGAGGGGTTGCTCAACAATCTTCTCAGAATCAAACGGAGCAGCCACCGGACAACGCCGGCGCTTGGTGGCTATTTATAGCCGCAGCCTTCCCTGATGGGAAATGACCATTTTGGACACGCGGTCCAGCCAATCGCCAACCGACACGTTCACAACGGTCGGATTTGGGAGCAACGGTAACATTACTTGAGGAACAAGTAATGCTAACTCCTCGGTCAGAGACAAATCTCTCGCAGCGAAGAAGATCACAGTCTCTTGCTGGCAAGTATTTGCTCGGAACACAAAGAGATTTCTCTCACAGCTTTCATAGGATTTGGGTTTAGCATCAGAGAATCAAAGCTTCGAACGCTACACCCCTCTTAATAGTACGGTGGTCCTATGACTCAATAAGGAGAAAAGAAACAACGAAAAGAATGATACGTCTTCTCTTCGTCTTCAATTTCCTTGGCTGCAGTCACTTCCTTCGGACAGGCACCGAATCAAAATGCTTCACGACAACAATTTTTGAGGGGTCACTCTTGTCGTCATAACCTTCGGTGATAACATTCACTGCTACGCAGGGGATAATCTTCGGAGTTGTGAATCCAAACTCCTCTTAACTCCAGGAACCTATTACTCTGTGTGCACTAGCAAACACATCAGTCCTCACTGTTTGTCAATCAATGTCCAAAACATAAGGAGGTAAATTATTGCACCAACAATCTCCCCCTTTTTGGACGATTGATGACAAAACAGATAATCATCGAAGTGAAGATAGATAAGTATAAAATGGATCAAACAAGAGTGGGTAAGAGTTACTTGCTCGAATATGAAATGGACTCCCCCTAAATGTATGCAGGGACGAAAGATATGAGATAGATTCTCCTGCAATAATTTGAAGTATATGGAGGAAATTTCAATCATTCGAGACATTTCATTCGCACTGATGAGATATAATCCATCGAGATCTTAGTGTAATCAAAGATAACTTCTGATAATAATTCCACCTGCAAGACAAATACTTCGAGAGAAATGGTGCAGCAGCAGGGGTTATTAACATTACGGCACAGAAGTTATTGAGTTTTACAACATAGTGCGGATAGGATATAGACCAAAAGTTGCAAACTCGAACGAAACCAAACTCAAATGAAACACCAAAAGCAAATCTATCAAGACTCGATGTAATTCCCCCCCTTTTTGTCAACAAGTGTCAAAAAGGTGACGAATAACATGAGTGAAGAAACGCAGATCTTGGATCAATCGGTGGCATCTCCAGATGAGCTGTCCGAAGTGATTTCCTCTTCGGAAGTGACCGGAATGGCTTCGTCTTCAGCAGCAACAGATTTTCTTTCAAGAATAAGAGCTTGGGGCTGAGCAGACGAAGGAATAGCTGGAGGGACCACAGGAGGAGCACGAGACTGCACATTGCCTTCGGTAGGTTTCTCTGTTGGTGATGTGGCTTCAGATTCATCAAGCAATTTATGCAGCTTTAGATGAAGAAGATCAGTTGTAGGCTCACGAGTAGGTAGAGAAGGAGTCCTATCTTGAAAATCTTCGATAGTGAAGCCTTTGTCAATGTAGTCATAGAGCTCTTGGAGATTGACATTCAGGAGTTGTTTCTCGGTAAAGAACTTGCGAAGCAATTTCCAGAGTCTCTTCTTATTTTCATCAGCTATCAGATGCATAATCCTCGTGCGATTGTTAAATACATTCAGCTCGGAGGCGAGATGTTCTTTCTCGCGTCGATCCTCAGCGATATACTGCAGCAGCAGTTGTTGTGTGCGCAAACTCACTTCAAGTTGCGACGGAGGTTGAGGCGAAATCTTTCGGTCGCGCTGAGGCAGACGAGGCCCATCAAATTGCTTGTGATAATCGCGCGAGCTTGAAGCAGGTGACTTGCCCGAAGAAAGATCAGTCATAACTTGCAAAGTATCGCGAACAGGAGGAATAAAGCTTTTGTGGCTTTCCTTTGCAAGATACACTGTGCACATGGCATGATCAACAACTTTCTGGATCCATGGCGCAAACACTTTGATGCAAAAGGGATATTGAGCTGAATCCTTCAGAATACGTAGGAACATGTCTTCCACATCGAAAATGTATCGCTCAGAGATTGCATATATTGCATTGCGAAGAACATCTGAGATGGACTTGTCCGGATTCATGCCAGCCAATGGGCAAATGGTGTATGAGAGCATATGGAATAGCGTCTGATTGTCGAATGATAAATGCTCAGGATGAGGAGGACCAGTGTAGTCACGAATCTTTTCGGGATCCATTGTGCATCGAAAAAGTTCATCTGATATGACATCAACGTTGTGAACTTGAATGTTAGTGTTGCCGTGCTCAAAGAAAGGGAAATGGAAGTGCGAGACAAAATCTGTCGAAGTGCACTTGATGCGTTTTCCTTCGGTCATCCATTCCATAATCCATTTTGAGCTATCTTTTTCATCACCAGAGATGTAATATGTTGCATAGAATTAAAGAATAATTTCTCTGTTCCACGGGTGCTCGAACTCAAATACCTTTGTGAGGCAGAAATCATCCAGATCCTGAAGTAATTGATTAAAACAGCCAATATTTCGCATGGCAGGAACGTCCGGAAATTCATGAGGAAAAATCTTGTTGCTCTCATAAAGGACCCGAGAGTAATAAATAGCTTGTTCCTTGTCCAGAAACGAGGCGATTCAGAGGTGCGCGGGCCATCATACGGACTGGCCTGAAAGAATTTTGGATGCGCATTCCGATTAAAAAGCGGTCCTTTTGCGCCTGCGCCTGTTGAGAACAATGGCAATTCTTCACGGGGATATGGATATTTGAGTTCTTCTTCAGGAGAAAGATACTCATCACCATATACAACTGAGTCAGACCGGCGGGCAGAGACAGATTTGTGTTCGGAGGGACCAACATCTGGCATCCGTGCGACTGTATCGATGGATAACTTGAGTGGAGATGGAGCATGAGGCACAACGGATGGTGCAGCAGGGGCGCTTGGCACTGGAGCGGGTTCATCAACTTTGGGAACCGAGGCCGAAACATCCATTGGAGGAGGCTGAGACTGTTCCACAGGGACTTGATTTTGCTCGTCGACAGATGGAACCAAAACTTGCGGCGCTTCTTGAGCTGGAGAGGCTTGGGGCTCTGAGACAACGTGTTGCGAGGGAATTTCAGCCTGAGAAGGGGAGGCCACAGGCACTGATTCAGTTGGCCTTGGTGAGGGAGGAGCATCCGAGTCCTTAACAGGTGGTGGCGAAGGAATAGCAGGCTCAGGAGATTTTTCTTTCTGAGACTGAGCATCTTGACAGACCGGCGACGGTTCCTTCGGAACAGGAGGTACATTTTTCTTCGCTATTTTCTTTCGTTGCTTGATCTTCTGCTTAGCAACATGATCAATGTGACCCTTTACCAGATCATTGTAGCCAGTAACTTTGGCTTGATGTTCATCACAGATTTTCCGAACAATTTCATCGAGATCTGTGTGAAAGCGCAACCTTCGGTTTCGTAGAAGACTCATGGCTCGATTGATATCCTTGTAGGAATCTTCGAGTGTGTTGATGATAAACTTTGATGAGGCAGTTTTCATTCGCTCATTAAGATCCATCAGTTCGGCAGAGAGAGAATTAATCTCAACTGCATCATCTCTCAGTTCTTGCACTACAGAAGTTGCTTGAGTAATGACTTCGGCAGGGATTGGCAAAGATGCCACCTCTCCATAGAAAGGGTTCTCCACAAACTTATCGAGCTGCTCCATGATGAATATGTGATTATAATAATGAGGTGCATCTGACTTGACAGAGGGAGCAGTCTGAACAAGAACAGGAACTTGCTCAGAAGGCGGCTGAGAAGCAAATGGTTGAGTCAGCGTAGGAGAAAATTTAGCAACCTTTTCCTTCGGAGCAGCAGATTGAGGAGCATTTTGCTCGGTATGCGCCTTGATTTTCTTCATTTCAGGTTTGGGAATGTTTTCGCCAGGCTTCGCAGCATTCACTGGAGCATCAACTACCAAATCCTTCAAGTTAATTGCATCTGGATGAGGAGTTGTGTTCACGTGCTGTTTCATGGTGACAGTGGTAGCTGGAGTTTTCCTGGCTGGCATCTTCTTCGATGAGGCCAAATTGATCCAAAGATCAGGCAGCACGGTGGAAGTGGTGATGTTCACATCCTCGCTGAGAGTAGCAGCAACCTCTTCTTTGGTGAGCGGAGGATCATCTTCATCAGCCGAGGAATCATCCATATTTGCCTCATCTGCTGGTACAGCCTTTTTCTTCTTCGGTGCACGCTTTCTCTTCGACACAGCAGCACTGGGGTCATGCTTGTGTTTGGTGTGTCCTTCAGACATCCCTTCGGCCTTTTTCTTTTCCACATCATCTTTGAGAACACGAAGGTTTTCTGCTTCTCGAGCCTTTTTCTTTTCAGCTCTCTCAGCTCTTTTGACGGCATTGCGTTGACGCTTGGCGAGCTCATCGGGATATGAGGCAGGGGTGCGAAGGGAAGACTCATGAGCATTTGCCGGAGGAGGTGGTCTTTCTTGAGGTCCATTAGACTTGATTAGAGAAAGTTCTCGGCAGTCACCCCACGGTGGATGGAATGCAAAATTCTGAGCAAAACGAGGAGCAACGAACTCATAGTTGAACCATTTGCGCACCCAGTGGCGTCGAATCCATTGCTGTCGTGTATCTCGATCGTGTTTTGATTCGCCTGGAACTGTGTTGTATCGATCATGAGAAATATATTCTGCTGTGTTTGTGAGAGCCTGTCTGCCACCCCTCTTTTTCTTCGGAGCAGTTTCTACTTGCTCGTCGTCATGCTGTTCGGCCCTTTTTCTCTTGCTAGTTGACGGGCCTACCGTTGGGCCCTTGGCATTTGGAGCTTTCGATTCATCAGCAGTGCCCAATACAATATCATCTCCGTCAGGCAGGCTACGCTGAGCTGAGTCCGCAACTGACTGCATTTTCCTGTGAACAGAGATAGATGCGAGGGAAAATGGGGACAGGGTTACGAATGCACACAGCAAAGATTTTGAACAAGAAACTCGTTTTTGATGAAGAAGTAGATGCAGACTTTGAGAAATGTTTCGGGCGAAGGAAATGTGTAGAACGAACTAGTAGGTTCGAAGAAAATACTAGTAAACGTGCTAAGCATTCCGTTCGGACGAGACAAAACACAAACCCTAGATCTGAAGTTTTTCGGATGCGAGGGACAACTACAAACCACATCCACAGAAGTTACCTAGCAGTAAAGATCTGAGAAATTGCAGTAAAAAAACAAGGCTATTTCTACCGCGGACGAACTTGAACTGGATGAACGGAGGAACAAGTTCGCACTGCACATACCCTAACTTGGTGATGTGCAGCAACTACGGCGGCGCAGAGACGAAGATGATCCGCGGCGGCGAGGAAGGACTTCGGCGACCTCTTTCCGACAGTGAAGCAGCGAGGGTGGTCGGCGTCATCGAGCTCGAGGAGGAGCAGTGCGGTAGGGCTTCGTAAGGTGGCGATGGTGAGAGATGCGAAGTGAAATGAGAAAGGGGGCGGCGCAGTATATACATGCGAGGGGAAAATGACCGCACCCTGAATCTGATCGGACGTATGAAGTCAAGGGACTCTTTCTCTTCAACGGATAGGATAAGCTAGCAGTTGATGAAGAGCACGTGGCAACCGTCATCAAAGGACATGGTCCAGACCTGGGCGGGAAACCCCAAATTTTGGACGGCTTTCGCCAAAACAGATTAAGTTCGGACCGAAACTTTAACGTGGTCAAGGACACCAGATAAAGTTTCGTTCACAGATGAAATTTGTGCATTCATAACAGAGCAGCATAGACTGAAAGAGATAGAATAGAGGGAAAACAGGGTCCTAGGCATTTCACTCAGACGAAGAAACACAAATACCCGAAAGACAAGCTATGAGTGAAATACATTCGGACAAACTCGAAAGGTTTCAAAAGCAATTTCAGCGAAGAGAAATTGTGGTGGCATTACCCACCGTATAAGAACTGTATGACCCCGAGCGTCGCACAATTATCGTGGCACCCAGTTAGTCTAGTTCTTTGTTAATGTATTCAACCTCAGAAAGAAAATTTCACTTTGTCGAAATTTTCAAACTCTTCGAGTGTTATGCACCCATTCCTTCAAAGATGTGGAAGTGTTAGTACGGGTGCCGAGTCCAGCTTACTGCACGTTTGCGGAATCTAGGATTTAGCTCACACCGTAACGCACAGAATATTTTCTCGTCGAGAGGCTTGGTGAAGATATCGGCGAGATTCTCTTCGGTGTTGACGTGACTGATAACAATATCCTCTCGAGTAACATGATCGCGTAAGAAATGATGTCTGGTCTCAATATGCTTGGTGCGAGAGTGCTGCACAGGATTGTGTGCAATTTTGATCGCACTCTCATTGTCGCACAATAGAGGAATCTTCTTGACCTTGATGCCATAATCCTTCAGAGTCTGCTTCATCCATAATAACTGTGTACAACAAGCACCAGCAGCAATATATTCGGCCTCAGCCGTAGAGAGTGAGACGGAATTTTGCTTCCTTGACGACCAACATACCAATGATCTACCGAGGAAATGGCATGTCCCCGAAGTAGATTTCCTGTCAACCCGGTCACCTGCATAATCTGAGTCTAAATAGCCAATGAGGTCAAACTGTGCTCCCTTAGGATACCACAAACCTAAGGTGGGGGTGTGAGCCAAATATCTCAGAATACACTTGACCGCTTGGTGATGCGATTCTTTCGGTGCAGCTTGAAAACGAGCACACATACAAACACTCAACATAATATCAGGTCTGGATGCACATAGATAAAGCAAAGAACCAATCATCGAACGATAAGCTTTCTGATCGTAATCTTTACCGTACACATCTGCGTCCAGCTGGCCGTTTGTTGGCATGGGAGTTTTGTAACCCTTCTGTTTGCAATCTTGCATTTTGAACTTCTTAAGACAATCTCTCAGGTATTTCTCCTGAGATATGAAAATTCCATTGTCCTGTTGACGAAGTTGCAGTCCGAGAAAGAACTTAAGTTCACCCATCATAGACATTTGATACTTCTCGGACATCATTCGCCCGAATTCCATGCTGCAAGCATTGTTAGTACAACCGAAAATAATATCATCCACATAAATTTGACACACGAATAGATCACCATCGATAGCACGAGTGAAAAGAGTGGAATCAGGGGATCCTGGCTTGAACCCTTTGTCGAGCAAAAACCTCTTTAGAGTGTCATACCAAGCTCGAGGGGCTTGCTTCAACCCATACAGCGCCTTTTTCAACCTGAAAACTTTGTTAGGAAACTGAGGATTTTCAAAGCCAGGTGGCTGCCTAACATATACTCCCTCATCAATTTCACCATTGAGGAAAGCACTTTTCACATCCATTTGATAAAGCAGAATATCATTGTAATTTGCATAAGCGAGAAGAATACGAATTGCCTCAAGGCGAGCAACAGGAGCATATGTTTCACTGAAATCAATACCTTCTACCTGTGTATACCCTTGAGCGACAAGACGTGCTTTGTTTCTCACAACAATGCCATTTTCATCTTGCTTGTTTCGGAAAATCCATTTTGAGGCGATGATATTGTGCTTCTTAGGATTTGGTTTGTCAACCAATTCCCACACATCATTTAATTCGAATTGCACCAACTCTTCTTGCATGGCATTCATCCAATCGGGATCATTCATAGCTTCTTCATACTTGGTAGGTTCTGTCAATGAGACGAAAGAGAAGCAGCCACAGTAGTTAGCCAAACGAGTGCGAGAGCGAGTTGTGGGTCGGTAACCTGGATTCTCGAGATCTTCGAGGATTAATGCAGGGTCAACTCGATTTGCCACTCGTGGATGAGGATTTCCTTCGAGATGATCATTTTCATTTTCCTCATCATCATCATCAGGATTGGAATTAGTATCGCCATTTCATCATGATTGCCATTTTGATCAGCACTTGCATTCTCATTTGGGTTGCCATTTGTGTTCGGAGCAGCATTTGCTTCGGCAGTAGCTTGGCGTGTTCGTCGAGCTATGGGAGCATCATCATCGGAAGAATCAGGTACATTTCCTTCGACTAGCCTGACATCCCCAATAGCCATTTGCCGAATAGCATCCGAAATCGGAGGTTCATCTATCACATTAGGCAGGTGCTCCTTTTGGGAGCCGTTAGATTCATCAAACCGCACATTTACCGTTTCCATAACTTTCCCGTGGTGAGAGTTATAGACACGATAAGTATGCAAGTTCGAGCCATAACCAAGAAGAAAACCTTCGTGTGCTTTGGGTGCAAACTTAGAATTATGATTCATGTCACGAATATAGCATGGTGCACCAAAAACACGTAAATAGGAAACATTCGGTTTCTTGCCAGTGATAAGTTCATATGAAGTTTTCTTAAGGAATTTGTGAAGATAAACATGATTCACAACATGGCAGGCAGTATTAATAGCATCAGCCCAGAAACGAATAGGAGTTTTATACTCACTGAGCATTGTTCTTGCCATTTCAATAAAAGTTCTATTCTTTCGCTCAACAACTCCATTCTGTTGGGGAGTGTATGCGGCAGAGAATTCATGAGTGATACCATTTTCATCGAGAAAGTCTTCGATATGAGTATTTTTGAACTCAGTATCATTGTCGCTTCTGACATGCTTAATTCGCACTTCATATTCATTTTCAGCCTTCTTGGCGAATCTTTTGAAGATGTCTTGGGTGCAAGTTTTGTCTTCGAGAAAGAATACCCAAGTGTATCGAGAAAAATCATCAACAATAACCAGACCATAATGACTGCCTCCGAAACTTGCATAGTTTTGAGGCCCGAATAAATCCATATGAAGAATTTCTAGTGGTCTTGTTGTGGTCATGACAGTTTTTGATGAATGATGCTTCTTGGCCAATTTACCAGCCTCACAAGCAGCACAGAGACGATCCTTGTCGAATTTCACATCAGGAATACCACGGAGATGATTTTTCTTCACGAGAGACTGCAAGTTTCTCATACCTGCATGACCAAGTCTTCGGTGCCACAGCCATCCTTCAGTTGCTTTTGCAAGCAAACAAGTTCGGACTGAGGGACCCTTAGAGAAATCCACAATATATAAATCACCTTTTCTATTTCCTTCGAACACGAAGGAATTATCAGTGGCCATGAAGACAATGCATTTGGATTTAGAAAATAGAACTAGCATGCCTAGATCACAAAGCTTGCCAACAAACATAAGATTGAATCCAAGAGACTGAACAAGTAAAACATCATCAATGTTCTTGTCCTTGGATATAGCAATTTTACCTAACCCAAGTACCTTTCCTTTGTTGTTGTCGCCGAAAGTAATGTACTTCTCAGATGAAGCAGTTAAGTTGGGGTCGACAAACAACGACTTGTCTCCGGTCATATGACTAGTGCATCCACTATCCATTATCCATTCGGTACACCCGGAGACATAGTCCTGCAGAGAAATCAGGCTTTCTTAACCACCCACATCATTGTAGGTGGCTTCGAAACATATGAGCGAGCAGGATATGATTTCTTTCGATAGTCATGTGAATTGTAATTTGAATGAGTACGAGAATAATCGAAAGAGTATGCATTGAAATTCCTTCCAGATGAATGAGTATAGCGGTTGGGAGACACAAGCATGTACTCATTCTGTCGAATCTTTTCCAGAATATATCGAGCATTTTCTTCCTGCATGGTTAGTAGTCTAGTAACAGGTAATGCTTCGATAGTTTTCTTAGGCACCCAGATAGCTTCCTTTGGAGGGCCATTCCTGCTGTTCGGTCCAACATAGCGACCAACAGCCTCACCATGTTGGTTTTTGAACAACTTATAGTTGTCCAGCGAATCATCATATGAGTATTCGGGGATCGGCGAGTCATATCCCGAAAGTAAAGCTAGATCGAGCGTTTTGCTCTTAGCAGGCACCCACACAGTGCGAGGATATTGATCTGGTTCCCAGTAGGAGCCATTCTCATTTAGTTTCCTTTCGAAACCGATACCTTCCTTCCTGGGGTTTTTGTGAAGAATGGAGAACATCACACAGGGTTTGATGCCCTTTGAGAGACTTGAACATTCCTGTCTGAAGAAGATCCTTCAACCTGGCATTTTCATCAGAAACAGAACCATTTTCCTCGACCGAGGGGTTAGCATTCACAGACGATTCAGCATTTGATTCAGCATTACTATGTTCGAGACATTTTAAGCAAGGAGGTATAAACACTTCAGGTTTCTCTTTGAGTTGTTGGGTGAGAAGAGAATTTTCTCTGATCAAATCATCATGAGCCTCTCTCAGCGACTCGAGTTCCTGTTTCCATTCCAGGTAATCATAAGTCAATCTTTCGTGGTCAGCTGAGAGAAAATCATGACGATCTGATAGTTCTTTCATTCGAGACTCGAGAGCGGAATACTCTACGGTCAACGACTGATTTTTCTCCATCTCCTCAACCAACAACCCTTCGGACTTCCTGAGGGTTTTCTCAATTTTCTCGAGAGAGTTTTGTTGAATATGGGCAATTTTTATCAGTTTAGCATGGTCATCCTCATCAGAAGAATATTGATCACTTGAGTGAACCTTGTGATGTTTGGAGGATACCTTTTCTTTCGAGGCCTTGGCCATGAAGCAGTACGCAAGAGACTCGTTGTCGCTCGAATGATTCTCAAAGAAGTTCGTTGCTGGAGCGGAGCCACATGCTATGCCCGCCATGACAGAATCGGAGTCCTCCTCTGATTCATCAATCTCTTCGGTATCAGAGGATGCTTCTTCTTCGGAATCCATTTCCTTGCCGATGTACGCCTTGGCCTTGCGTGAAGTGTTCTTGCGGTTGGACGAGGACTTGGAGGGGTTCTTCGAGGAAGATCTTGACGAGGACTTGGAGGAATCCTTCTTCTTGAAGAACTTCTTCGTTTTCTTCTCATCATCGGAGTCGTAGCTTTTGCTCTTGCTTTTGCCATGGTTTCCTGAATCATATCTTCCACTTGCACGGATTTCAGCTTCCCAGAGAGGGCAGTCCAAAATGAAATGACCTGGTTTTTTGCACTTGAAACAGGTGTAATCTCCTGATGGCTTTGATGAAGATTTGGAGCCGCCAGAGTTGCTGGATCCTTTCTTCTCAAACTGATTTTTCCTATGAAGACGCTGGAATCTTTTCGTGATCAATGCGAGATCCTGACTAATCCTTTCGGTGTCATCTGAATCTTCATCGGCATTTCCTTCCGAGAAAGAATCAGGCACAGCCTTGAGAGCATGACTTTTTCGGTGACCTGAGCCATAGAGATCTCTTTTCTCTTCTTCTTGTTCTTCGTGGGTGTTCAGCCTTTCCATGATATCAGCAGAGTCGAGGACTTTGAAATCAGCTCGTTCCCGAATCATTAGGACAAGAGTGTCGAACGAACAGTCAAGGGATCGGAGCAACTTCTTCACAACTTCATGATCAGTGATGTCTTTAGCGCCGAGACCTTGTAGCTCGTTTGCAATGTCACTCAAACGATCGAAAGTTTGCTGACAGCTTTCATTTCCAATTCGCTTGAACCTATTGAACTTGGCCCGAAGTGTATCAATGCGAGCTTTTTTCTGAGTTGAAACACCCACATTTATCTTTTCGAGAATGTCCCACAATTCCTTTGCAGTTTCACACTGACAGTAGCGAAGAAATTGAGCACGAGAGAGATGGCCACCAATTTCATCTTTAGCTTGAGCATCCATCTGAATGAGTTTCTTCTCGTGGTCAGTGGCGACCTGGGGTACTTCAACTATGAATCCATTCTGCACCACATTCCACATATCATCATCAATAGCTCAGAGACGGATCTTCATCTTCTCCTTCCAGAAGGGGTAGTCCGTCCCATCGAAGATGGGAATCTTGAGGTGCGACTTGTAGCTCACTGAAGACATACTAAAACTCCAAGGTGGTTAGACCAAAATGAGCAGAGTCAAGGAGTACCTTGCTCTGTTACCAATTGTAGGATCGAAGTATGTCTACCAGAGGGGGGGTGAATGGGAGTTTTAAATTTTTCTCGGAAATATTAAAACTCTCGGAACCCAGCAGCGGAACGAATGAAAATACAGTAAACAGTGAGCGAATACAAACTACCGAATGGAAACTAACAACATGTACCGAGGTAAATCACATGATTGAAATATGGCATGTCACTGTTCGAATGTAGAGAGGGTAGCAGAAGTGACCAGTGATGCTCGATGGCGACAAGGTGTTTGGTAGACCAGTTCACCCTTCTGCACAAGGACTACGTCTGGTTGGAGGGGTTGTGATTTAACACAGAAGATAAACTCTCTTCGCCCTTTTCTCCTCGACAATTGGTTCGTCAACCAATTCCAGTTACTCGTGGTAGATGCTTGAAGGCGATCTCCGAACCTTTACAGACTTCTTCTTCGAGAACCACAATTACTCTTGGTCTCTGAAGAAATTGACACCTAACCGTCTAGAGAGTTTGCAGCTCTCAAGAGTAATAGGCGGAGCGTACTGGACTTAGATTCTAGTGATGCTGAACCACTATCTAATTTTTCGGCTCTAGGGTTTTCTCTCGGTGGATTTTAAACTCAAATCTCTTGGAGAGGGGTTGCTCAACAATCTTCTCAGAATCAAACGGAGCAGCCACCGGACAACGCCGGCGCGGGGTGGCTATTTGTAGCCGCAACCTTCCCTGATGGGAAATGACCATTTTGGACACGCGGTCCAGCCAATGGCCAACCGACACGTTCACAACGGTCGGATTTGCGAGTAACGGTAACATTACTTGAGGAACAAGTAATGCTAACTCCTCGGTCAGAGACAAATCTCTCGCAGCGAAGAAGATCACAGTCTCTTGCTGGCAAGTATTTGCTCGGAACACAAAGAGATTTCTCTCACAGCTTTCATAGGATTTGGGTTTAGCATCAGAGAATCAAAGCTTCGAACGCTACACCCCTCTTAATAGTATGGTGGTCCTATGACTCAATAAGGAGAAAAGAAACAACGAAAAGAATGCTACGTCTTCTCTTCGTCTTCAATTTCCTCGGCTGCAGTCACTTCCTTCGGACAGGCGCCGAATCAAAATGCTTCACAACAGCAATTTTTGAGGGGTCACTCTTGTCGTCATAACCTTCGGTGATAACATTCACTGCTACGCAGGGGATAATCTTCGGAGTTGTGAATCCAAACTCCTCTTAACTCCAGGAACCTGTTACTCTGTGTGCACTAGCAAACACATCAGTCCCTCACTGTTTGTCAATCAATCTCCAAAACATAAGGAGGTAAATTATTGCACCAACAAATCCGGTGACGAGTGTACACATTCACAAGCTCCCACTCGCAGTTGTCCCCAATATAAACAACCCAATCTCCATTTGCGTCTGCCCAGGCCTTATGCCGAAGCGATGGCATCTTAACATCACACGGATCATTATTGTCAAGTGGCATCAACTTGCACAAGGCGAGCCTTCCGTCATCCCCGCGCCAGCAAGCAGGGTCATAGCGAAGAAGATAGGGGAGATCAAACCGCTCTTGAACCCTTGGGTTGTTTGTAATGATCTTATTAGTTGAGTCAAGAATGTTCTTGAACGAACCTGCCATGCTAGCCGCGATGATGACGTCGCACCGATCAATGATTTCCTCCACCGCGTCATCTATCAGATTGGGGCGAGAATAACGGGGTCGGGTCCTGCTACTTCCCTCCATCGAGAAGACGAACAATGGCAGAAGGAAGAGTCAAGGCAAATGGAGGGAGGAAGAGCGTGCGACAACAGTTCCAACTCCCAAATCGAGAGGGAAAGGGGAAGAGGCGGTGGACGGTTGCCACGGTACATGAAGAGGCGAGTGGGGAGCGGACGGTTGCCACGGTACAGGAAGAGGCGACCCGGCCTACACGTCCGTTCGGAAATTATACAAAAGGACTCGTCGTCTTCTCACTGACATGTTGGAACGGGACCCTCTCCAGATCTAAAAAATACGGCGGTGGCCTAGCGATAGTGTTTCTAATCGTTATTTCTAATTTTTGAGGGAAAATCGTTATATTTGTATCTATCGGTCGCGCCAAGGAGCAGAACCAAATGCTACAACTTACAAGTTCAAAAGGACCCCCACACGGTTCGCGTCATACCCCCTCACGGTTGGTCTAGCACGCCGCTCAAGGGGGGACACTTGTTGTCTTGCATTTTGACTAACAAGTGGGACCGCAGTTCAGCAAACCGACTATAGGCAAACAAACTTGTCCATGCTCCCATGATACCGGCTTCTGAGAGCCCTTGGATCTGAGATCGAACGATCGCACGCCGAGATTCTAGACCTGTGCGTAAATATCAGATCCTAGTGGGCTTTTTTACAAACTTGCAGGAGCTCAGCATGCAAAAGTTTGATCTCAAATCCAAGGGTTTTCAAAAGCCCGTATCATGGGAGCATGGGCAGTTTCGTATCATGGAATCCAAGAAATTTGGTGTCAGATGGGACTCTTGGTGGTGGCGTGTGCCGTACTCCTAGAAGTGAATGCTTGTTTTGGCCCATGCCACTTGATACGCCTCCAACGTATCTATAATTTATGAAGTATTCATGCCATGTTTATTATAGTTTTGTATGATTTTAGTGCACTTTTATATGGCATTTATATGATTTTTATGGACTAACATATTGACCTAGTGCCCAGTGCCACTTGCTGTTTTCTGCTTGTTTTTGGTTTTCCAGAAAATCCATATCAAATGAAGTCCTAATGCAGCGAAACTTTTTGACGATTTTTTCTGGAAGGAAACAGACCCAGGAAGCTTTGGGGGAGCAGCAGAAGACCCGCAGGGGCCCCACAAGTCACCTGGGCGCGCCACCCCCCCCCCCCCCGGGCGTTCCCTGGTGCCTCGTGGGCCCCATGTGGCACATCTTCGCGTGATTCCAACGCCAAAAAATCTTATAAATACCAAAACCCCCAGAAATAACCCTAGAACTTGGACTCTGCTGCCGCAAGCCTCTGTACCTTCAAAATACCATCTGGAGCCCTGTTCCGGCACCCTGCCGGAGGGGGGAATCATCTTCGGAGGCCATCTTCATCATCCCGGCGGTCTCCATGATGAGGAGGGAGCAGTTCACCATCGGGGCTGAGGGTATGTACTAGTAGCTATGTGTTTGATCTCTCTCTCTCGGGTTCTTGATTTGGCACGATCTTGATGTACCGCGAGCTTTGTTAATATAGTTGGATCATATGGTGTTTCTCCCTCTCTATCTTGTTGTGATGAATTGAGTTTTTACCTTTGAGGTTTCACTATTATCGGATTGAATACTTTTATGAATTTGAGAACACTTGATGTATGTCTTGCAGATGAATACCCATGGTGACAATGGGGTATTATATTGATTCACTTGATGTATGTTTTGGCACTCAACTCGCGGATTCCCGAGGTGACATTGGGGTAATCTATGCATATGGGTTGATGCACGTTTTCATCCTACTTTCTCCGGTAGAAATCTTGGGGCACTCTTTGAAGTTCTTTGTGTTGGATTGAATATTATGAATCTAAAGTTGTTTGATGCATATCATATAATCAACTCATGGATACTTGTGGTGACATTGGAGAATCTAGGTGACATTAGGGTTGGTTGATGTGTATCATATGGTGTTATTCTATTACGAACTCTAGGGCTGTTTGTGACACTTTTAGGAATAGCTCAATAGATTGATCGGAAAGAATAACTTTGAGGTGGTTTCGTACCCTACAACAATTTCTATCTTATGTTCTCCACTAGTAGGAACTTTGGAGTGATTCTTTGTCGCACGTTGAGGGATGTTATATGATCCAATTATATTAGCATTGTTGAGAGATTGCACTAGTGAAAGTATGAACCAAGGCCTTGTTTTCAAGCATTGCAATACTGTTTGTGCTCACTTTTGTTACTTGCTACCTTGCTGTTTTTATATTTTCAGATTACAAAAACCTATATCTACTATCCATACTACACTTGTATCACCATCTCTTCGCCGAACTAGTGCACCTATACAATTTGCCATTGTATTGGGTGTGTTGGGGACACAAGAGATTTCTTGTATTTGATTGCAGGGTTGTTTGAGAGAGACCATCTTCATCCTACGCCTCCCACAGATTGATAAACCTTAGGTCATCCACTTGAGAGAAATTTGCTACTGTCCTACAAAACTCTACGCTTGGAGGCCCAACATGAGTCTACAAGAATAAAGTTGCGTAGTAGACATCAAGCTCTTTTCTGGCACCGTTGCCGGGGAGGTGAGTGCTTGAAGGTATATCTTTAGATCTTGCAATTGAATCTTTTAGTTTCTTGTTTTATCACTAGTTTGGTTTATAAAAGAAAACTACAAAAAAAATGGAATTGAGGTTGCCTCATATTATTCGTCTTTATAATGTCTTTCTTGAAAATGATGGATCGGAAAATTGTGCTCAATTGATAGAAGAAGAATTCAATAAAATGTTTGGCATAAAATCCATGAATGATGAGCATGATTGCAATGTTGTTAGTATGAATTCTATGAATATCCAAAATACTAATGATGATTGCACTAGTCATGACAAAAATGTTTCTTATAAGCATGTCAATTTTTGTGGAGTGCATAAAGTTTGTGAAGACATGCCTTATAGGGATGATAGATTTTGTAAGAAGCATAAACATGATAGAACCAATTTTTTGCTCAAAGTGATAGATGAATTTGCTACAAAATTATGTTCTCTTTATCCTATTACTTGTGAACTTTGCAATAAAGTTGGTCATCTTAATTTTCAATGGATACTTTTTCATGATCGAATCATGGCCAAATATGGTAATGACTTGACCGCCCTTGAGCTTTATAATGAGCTTTATCTATTTTTGGGGTGTGAAGAATTGACACATAAAAATAGTTGGTTTGAAGTATTCATTCTCACAAAAGACATTGAAAATAATTTAGAGGAAATCTATATGTTTTGTATGGTAAATTGCAATGAGAATGCTTATATTGCCAACTATAGAAAGACGGGAAAACAAATAGAATATAAAAGGAACACTAATGAAAGGGTAAAGATTTCCACTTTCCCTCCTATTGTCTCTCATGATGAAATAGGTGACGAGGAGGAGCTTCCTATTCAACCAATCTCATCAATAAGAAGCTCGGAAAAATTGATTAAACCCACACATGATGTGGTGAAGAAGAAGAAAAGAAGAAAAAGTAGAGGTAAAAAGGTATCTCTCCCAAATAATGTTGCTCCTATTATTGTTGTGCCTCATGAGAATGAATCAAAAATAATTGTGGAAGATGATATACTTGATGATGATATTGCTTCTTTGTCATATGGTACAATGTCCGAAGGAGCTATTGATGATGATTTTATTATACCTATTACTTGTTGTGATAATTATGATTGGGAAGATAATGATACTTCTTATAATCTTGAGAATCTTTTTAGCAACAACTTAGAAAATTATCATGATAATTGTTATACTATTGGCGCTATTCATACTATTAATGATGAGAGTGCTTATGCTTATGATATGCCAAGCCCCAAGCTTGGGGATGCTATGTTTGATGAGAATGACATGTTTGAGAATTTATTTGCTGCAATTAATGTTTGTCCCAAGCTTGGGGATACTATGCTTAATGAAGATGATCTTTTTAGTCCCCCTACTTTGAATGATCAAATTTGTTATTGCATGCCTCCTATTTATGATGATTGCAATATTTATGAAAGTGGGTTTGGAAGAGTGTCAACTTTAGATAATAATTATCCCACTATTTTGGAGGGTGTTGAATCTTATTATAATGATAAAAGTGGATTTGGAGAGGACATGACTTTATTTAGTGATGAATCCACTATTTTGGAAGAGGTTCCAATTGATTGTGACAACAAAGTTGCTATCTATGATGATTATTGTGATGACTTGTATGCTATAAAGAATAATTATAACCATGAAACTTTTCATCATGATTTTAATGTTCAATTTGATTATGTCAATCAAGTATCTCATGATAGTTATTTTGTTGAGTTTGCTCCCACTATTATTAATGAGAAATTTGCTTATGTGGAGAGTAACAAAATTTCTATGCTTGTGGATCATGAAAAGAATGCTTTATGTGATAGCTATATTGTTGAATTCATTCATGATTCTACTGAAAATTATTATGAGAGAGGAACATATGCTTTTACATATCTTAATAATATCAAGTTTCCTCTCTTTATGTTGAAAGTTTTGAAGTTATGCATGTTTTGCCTTCCTATGCTAGTTGATTCTTGCCCCAATAAATTGTTTGCTCACTAAATCCCAATGCAAAGGAAGTGTGTTAGGCTTAAATGTGTTTGGCATATGCTTCATGATGCTCACTTCATTTTTCAATTCTTCCCTTTTTATGCGACCATCATTGAAATCATCATGCCTAGCTAAAAAGGCATTAAAGAAAAGCGCTTGTTGGGAGACAACCCAATATTTACCCCTACTGTTTTTGTGTGTTCACATGATTAATATACTGTAGTAATCATGTTTTATATGTTTTCTTTCAATAATGTGCCAAGTAAAGCCTTTGGGATAGTGTGGATACTTGTTGATTTGATTCTGTGCAAAAACAGAAACTTTTGCGTCCAGTGATGAAATTTCTATTCAGTACTGGAGCGTGAGAAAATTATGAAATTTTTACACAGTATTGGGTTACAAATTTTTTACTTTTTAATAATTTTTCAGAATTTTTGGACGTACAGAGGTATGATTTTTAAATCGCTCACTACATGCTGTTCTGTTTTTGACAGATTCTGTTTTTATTGCATAGTTTGCTTGTTTTAGTGTTTCCATAGCTTATATTATGAGATATAAATTGTGGAAATGATAGAATACAGTAGGAATTATGTGAGAAAAATTATGAATGTTTTCTTGACAGTACCTAAGTGGATGATTTATTTTTATCATACTAACCTATCTCACGAAGTTCCGTTAAATTTTGTGTGATTGAAGTTTTCAAGTTTTGGGTGAGATATCGATATGAGGAGAATAAGGAGTGGCAATACCCTAAGATTGGGGATTATCAAGGCACCCAAAGGTAATATTAAAGGAATAATCAAGCGTCTAAGCTTGGGGATGCCCCGGAAGGCATCCCCTCTTTCGTCTTCAACACTATCGGTAACCTCACTTGGAGCTATATTTTTATTCGTCACATAATATGAGTTTTGCTTGGAGCACCATTTAATTTGTTTGGGTTTGATTGATTTTATAAATAACCATGTTTTGTATCTTTTAGTTCAATAAAATGCCAAGTATAGCCTTTACCATGCTCAGTTTGCAAGTTCATGTGTTGCTATTTGAAAACAGAAAGTTTTCTGTTATGTCTAGAATATTCCCTAATAGTCAGAACATGATGAAAATCTGAAATTTTTACACAGTAATCATGCATGAGTTCTATCTCACGTGGAAATTTTTCAGAATTTTTGGAGTTAGGTAAGTATGAATTCTTATTCACCCTTTATAGACTGTTCTGTTTTGGCAGATTGGTGTTATAGTGGCATTGTTTGCACATGTTTGCTTGTTTAATGTTTCTATTTGTGGATAGGAGTGTTAAATATGCAGAGGCATTTAGTATGCAATGTTTAATTATAATTTTAGTAATTTTCTACAGTAGAGAATGTTAAGGTTTTGAGTTGATTTATACTAACTTATCTCACGAGTTCTTGTTGAGTTTTGTGTGGATGAATTATTTAAGATTTAGGGAAACCGTGATATGAGAGGAATTAAGGAGACACAAAAGCTCAAGCTTGGGGATTCCCAAGGCATCCAAATATAATATTTCAAGAAGTCTCAAGCATCTAAGCTTGGGGATGCCCCGGTAGGCATCCCACCTTTCTTCTTCAACAATTATCGGTTAGTATCGGTTGAGCATAAGTTTTTGCTTCTTCGCATGAGATGTGCTATTCTTGGAATGTCATTTTATTTTGTTTTGTTTGCTGTTTGAATAAAATACTTAAGATCTGAATTTTTTTTATGAGAGAGAGAACTCACGTAGCTACTTAATTGTTTGACTACTCATTGATCTTCACTTATATCTTTTTGGAGTAGTTTGTCATTTACTCTTGTGCTTAACTTATATCCTAAGAGTGAATTATTGAATGAATTGAATATCATAAAGTTGAAATTATATGTGCTTCATATGCTTGTATCATGTCTAGTAGTAGTTTCACATTTGGGTTAAAAAGTGAAATCTATTGAAGCTTGACAATCACAATATTGGTCATACAAGCAATTCATGAATGACTAGTATAAGGAAGAGAACTTTCACAAATAAATATATTATCTTGGACATCTTTTATGATTGTGAATACCCATTAATTATTTTCAAACTTGAGCAAATTAGTTGAAGTTGGACAAGGAAGACAACGTAATGAGTTATGTTTGGGTATATTTGCATAGAAGTTATATTGTTATGGATCCTCTAACATGTGGTGCTTGCTTAGGATCTTTTGCTAGCCAAAACTTCGTACTAAGTAGAGATACTACTTGTGCATCCAAAAACCCTTAAACCCAGTTTCTTGCCATGAGTGTCCACCATATCTACCTATGGATTTAATAAGATCCTTCAAGTAAGTTGTCATCGGTGCAAAAAGCAATAAAAATTGCTCCTAAAATATGTATGATCCTTTATTGCAAGGGAAAATAAGCGTTGTACGAACTTGTGATGGTAAAGAAATAAAAGCGACAGACTGCATAATAAAGGTTGCTATCACAAGGGGCAATATAACGTGACGTTCCTTTGCATTAAGGGCTTGCACATCCAAAAATAAAAAGCGCATGACAACCTCTGCTTCCCTCTGCGAAGGGCCTATCTTTTACTTTATGTATTTATTTTTATTCAAGAGTCAATAGTATTCCTTCTCATTTCAACCTTAATTATTCTCTAGTTGGCAAGTATCATGTGGTGGGGAAAGATCCAGGCATATATGGCTAGTCAAATATATTTGATCATGGTTTATTATTGTTGACAATTATCTCTATGATAAATAAGTTGGGAGGCGAAACACTAAGTCCCTATCTTTCTCTGTGTTCGATGGATGCCGTTTGTTCTAAAAATATGCTTTGAGTACTAGCAATCATAGAAGACTATATGATAATTGAGTATGTGGAGCTCTTACTTAGACTTTGTTGAAATTAAGTTGAATTGCAATTGTTTGGTGACTAAGAACATAGGTTATTAAGTTTCAAGAGAATGCATTGTTTGAACCATAACATGTGAATTGGTTGCTACTTTATCATGATGAGTTTTATGAGAAAAAGTTGTTGTTATGATGCTAGAAAAAGTGGTTGAAATTGTCATTGGTCAAACTTATCCACTAGCTAGCATTCACACTTCATAAATTATTTCGTTTATCATTTACCTACTCGAGGACGAGCATGAATTAAGCTTGGGGATGCTGATACGTCTCCAACGTATCTATAATTTATGAAGTATTCATGCCATGTTTATTATAGTTTTGTATGATTTTGGTGCACTTTTATATGGCATTTATATGATTTTTATGGACTAACATATTGACCTAGTGCCCAGTGCCAGTTGCTGTTTTCTGCTTGTTTTTGGTTTTCCAGAAAATCCATATCAAATGAAGTCCAAATGCAGCGAAACTTTTTGACGATTTTTTCTGGAAGGAAACTGACCCAGGAAGCTTCGGGGGAGCAGCAGAAGACCCACAGGGGCCCCACAAGCCACCTGGGCGTGCCACCCCCCCCCCCGGGGCGCGCCCTGGTGCCTCATGAGCCCCCTGTGGCACATCTTCGCTTGATTCCAACGCCAAAAATTCTTATGAATACCAAAACCCCCAGAAATAACCCTAGAACTTGGACTCCGCCGCCGCAAGCCTCTGTACCTTCAAAATACCATCTGGAGCCCTGTTCCGGCACCCTGCCGGAGGGGGGAATCATCACCGTAGGCCATCTTCATCATCCCGGCGGTCTCCATGATGAGGAGGGAGTAGTTCACCTCGGGGCTGAGGGTATGTACTAGTAGCTATGTGTTTGATCTCTCTCTCTCTCATGTTCTTGATTTGGCACGATCTTGATGTACCGCGAGCTTTGTTAATATAGTTGGATCATATGGTGTTTCTCCCTCTCTATCTTGTTGTGATGAATTGAGTTTTTACCTTTGAGGTTTCACTATTATCGGATTGAATATTTTTATGGATTTGAGAACACTTGATGTATGTCTTGCATATGAATACCCGTGGTGACAATGGGGTATTATATTGATTCACTTGATGTATGTTTTGGCACTCAACTCGCAGATTCCTGAGGTGACATTGGGGTAATCTATGCATAGGGGTTGATGCACGTTTTCATCCTACTTTCTCCGGTGGAAATCTTGGGGCACTCTTTGAAGTTCTTTGTGTTTAATTGAATATTATGAATCTGAAGTTGTTTGATGCATATCGTATAATCAACTCATGGATACTTGTGGTGACATTGGAGTATCTAGGTGACATTAGGGTTGGTTGATGTGTATCATATGGTGTTATTCTAGTACGAACTCTAGGGCTGTTTGTGACAGTTATAGGAATAGCTCAATAGATTGATCAGAAAGAATAACTTTGAGGTGGTTTCGTACCCTACAACAATTTTGATCTTATGTTCTCCGCTAATAGGAACTTTGGAGTGATTCTTTGTCGCACGTTGAGGGATTGTTATATAATCGAATTATGTTAGCATTGTTGAGAGATTGCACTAGTGAAAGTATGAACCCTAGGCCTTGTTTTCAAGCATTGCAATACCATTTGTGCTCACTTTTGTTACTTGCTACCTTGCTGTTTTTATATTTTCAGATTACAAAAACTTATATCTACTATCCATACTACACTTGTATCACCATCTCTTCGCCGAACTAGTGCACCTATACAATTTTCCATTGTATTGGGTGTGTTGGGGACACAAGAGATTTCTTGTAATTGATTGCAGGGTTGTTTGAGAGAGACCATCTTCATCCTACGCCTCCCACGGATTGATAAACCTTAGGTCATCCACTTGAGGGAAATTTGCTACTGTCCTACAAAACTCTGTGCTTGCAGGCCCAACACGAGTCTACAAGAAAAAAGTTGCGTAGTACACATCACCACCCCACTATATCGAGGTGCTGGTTACGTAGAGTGAACACATTATCTCTCCAACTTGCAAAAAGAAAAACACATTATTTTTCAGGAGTTCGGTACCACTAGTACTAGGCGGCCCACCTCACACTGTCGGCAAATTTCCTGGAGTCCGTGCTCGGCCCTCCTCTCCCTCTCTTATCAGCCAGCCAGCAGACGCGCGGAGTGTGCCCATCGTCGGTTTTCTCACATTCGGTCCCACATACTATCAGTGAAAAGTATTTTGCCGCGTTGCAGCACACACTCTGAGAAGTGACTCGAAATCCATTCATAAATTAAGTAAGTTTATCATATGCATATGCAAATATACCATTCACACTACATACAACAAGTCTACAACGCACAACGACAATGATGATACATTGTAAATACTAAAGTTTTTCTCACACAACACGTACAAGAAATGAAAACGACCTTTACGTCAACCAATCCTCGGCGTTGGAAACGCTTGCTTTGAACCAGAAGCGAGTCTCTGACCAGGGCCCGGTGGTATTGTCAATATTGAGACCAACGCAAGACTCACCATCTAGGCTGAAGCGGCCAATATCAGGAGCAATACTTGCATTGGAGTAGTGAGCAACAACAGCAATGTCAGTGGTATAGATAGAGTTGCTTCTCATAAATGGCAAGGTTGTGCCAATAGGCGCTGGATCGCCTTTCACCATCATTGGATAGTTTAGTCCAAGGGAAAGCGAGTGTACTCCAAGACTGTCAATATTGAACCAGGGAGAAGCTCGTGGCGCTAGCACACTAGTATCCATCCCGAATAGCCTACAACGGAAGTTGGCATAGGTCCGTAGAGTACAACCATACGAGACAATACTACTATCTGCTTCCTCTGTAACATTAGCAATGCCCTGTATACAGACAAGAAGAGGTGATCCATCAAACTTGGTAGCTAGGTACCATCTAGTAGGTAGGTATTGCTCGTGATCATCACCATCGTCATCATCATCATCGCCATCGTCATCTCCCCCTTGGTTATAAAAGTTTCCAAGTATCAGTGGAGGAATGTTGACAGGACCTTGAAAATTTTGAAGGTTAATTAGTAAAGGGATAACTCGCATGCATGGTGAATGAAACAATTCTAATTAAGGTGGAAGACAAACGTACCGAAGCAAGAATGATCCCATGCAAAAACAGTGCCACAAGTGGTGACAGCAAATACAAGACGCTTGTATTGAATTGCATCACAGTACTCCCTCGTGTACAGAAACTGGTTTTTAAGCAATGTCCATCCAATCCCTCCAGGAGTAAAGACGGCAACAAGCTTGTCGTAGACAGCGATAACACAATAGTTCCTATAACTCCAAGAGCGTGTGGGAACTCGACAAATTTCTATCTTCTGTAGACGACAGTCACCATGATCGTATTTGAACGTACATAGAGTATCGGTGTGCTCAACCTCAGGGCAGTGTTAGATTTTTGGAATTGGAATCCGGTGACGAGAGTACACATTCACAAGCTCCCACTCGCAGTTGTCCCCAATATAAACAACCCAATCTCCATTTGCGCCTGCCCAGGCCTTATACCGAAGCAATGGCATCTTAACATCACACGGATCATTATTGTCAAGTGGCATCAACTTGCACAAGGCGAGCCTTCCATCGTCCCCGTGCCAGCAAGCAGGGTCATAGCGAAGAAGATAGGGGAGATCAAACCGCTCTTGAACCCTTGGGTTGTTTGTAATGATCTTATTTGTTGAGTCGAGAATGTTCTTGAACGAACCTGCCATGCTAGCCGCGGTGATGACGTCGCACCGATCAATGATTTCCTCCACCGCGTCATCTGTCAGATTGGGGTAAGAATAACGGGGTCGGGTCCTGCTACTTCCCTCCATCGAGAAGACGAACAATGGCAGAAGGAAGGGTCAAGGAAAATGGAGGGAAGAAGAGAGTGTGACAGCAGTTCCAACTCCCAAATCGAGTGGGAAAGGGGAAGAGGCGGTGGACGGTTGCCACGGTACAGGAAGAGGCGAGTGGGGAGCGGACGGTTGCCACAGTATAGGAAGAGGTGACCCGGCCGTACATAGACGTCCGTTCGGAAATTATACAAAAGGACTCGCCGTCTTCTCACTCACACGTTGGAACGGGACAACACGTCAACGAAACATGGTTTGTCATTTCTTGTGCAAAATGCGATCGGGCCGCATTATTTCTCGACTTAATTTTTTTTAATGGTGTGCCGTTCAATTTTGAAGCATTACTACACGTCGTCCCGATTTATTAGGCCGGACATTACATGCACGCTATCCATTGGGTGCACGCAGGAGAGAGAAAAAGTGCATGCATGGGAGAGAGATCGAAGACCTTAATTTGCCCCTTTGATTGGTCCTGTTGCTCTGGCTCGCGGGACTTCAAAAACCTTGACGGAGGTACTCTACCAAGTATAATATAGAACTATATAGGCTGGAGCTTGCGCTTGCTTGCTAGGGCTGCCCACTTGCTTCTCACACTATCACCCTCTCCAGATCTCAAAAACACGGCGGTGGCCACTCTCTCTCCCTCCTCACTGGTGGCCACAGATCTGCCCTGATCCCATCCGCCGGGGAAGAGGAGGACGTGCACTGATGACAAGGCCGTCTTCTCAGACCTAGCACCAGCGCGGGATGGCCTCCATCCCCAAGCTCACTGCCGTAGTGTCGGCGGAGGAGGACGACGACGAGAGAAGCCGCTTCCCGCCGACCCTCTGGTATGCTACCTCTTTTCGAACCATACCCTTGTGCTATTGCCCCATCTGCCCGCGTCGCTGCATGCGGTTGTTTTTCCACTGCCCCATCTCCCCAAGTTACTAGCCTCTACTCGTCATGCAGACGAAAACCTTAATTTGCACTATTAAAGGAAACCCTACTTCATGAAGACTAATCCATGTCTGGGTTGAATAAGGAAAGAAAGGGGAGAAAGTAGTACTGTAGAAGAGACTTGGTATCGAACCTGCATCTTGGTTGAAAAGGGGAAAAACAGTAGTAGCTGAGGAACTAATCTCTTGTCTCTTGGTTGAAAAAGGAAACAAAAGGCAGGACAACGCAATAGAGAATGACCAGGTCGATAGGTTTGTTGTCCTCACATAGGTAAAAGGTGGCTAAAGAGAACAAAAATGGGACGTAATCTAGATATGCTACTTGGATATTTGTTGCTCTGGGCAACCATCCCTGCTTCACCACTCTATGCGTCCGTGGAGGTACATTGTACTTTTTCGACAAAGGGTGGATTTTATTGGCTCAAAACGGAGCATCAAGAAGATACATAACACAGTGAGCACACACCCGGCCTCTGCACGGCTAGGATGCACACAGCCAACACCATGCTCTTATTGCCAATTTTTTGTTGTTAGTATAACACCACCGATAAAATTATGCTACTGCTAAAGTGATGCCACTTTTAACTAATGATGCAGTCAGTCTAATGCCACCGATAAATTGAAAAAGGAAATAAAGGCAGGAAAACTACTACCTCTCTTTCAAAATACAAGACGTTTTGGTACATTAAATTGAACTATGAAAATGTCTTATATTAAGGAACAAAGGGTGTAGAATTCTTCAAATTATGCTGGCAAAGCTAGCCACACCTTTGTTAAAATTAATGTTCATTATGTTATCGGAGGAGGTCTGCATTTTTGTCTATATTGCCTGTTGATTACATACCTAACATCATGATGTAATGGTAAGTCAAGTTTTTTGTACAGTGTCACCAAAATGTCAAGGCGATGATGGCATTTTATTTTAGTTGAACTGCACAAAAAATTCTTAAAAGAAGAGGAAAGGTCAGGAATGGTTCAATCTTTCACAAAATACAATGTATGCCATCATGACATCCGTCGTTGTTGCCTTCTTTATTCCTTTGAACAGGTGGTTAGAAACTGTCTTGCTACCATTTCCCATTAAGAAATTTGGAATGCTTAAATTTGTGAGTCTATTCTTCAACTAGTGCCACTTTTATAGTAATCACACTTTCAATATCTGTGCAAACAGGGATGCTCGATTTTAGTGAAACTGCACAAAAAGTCCAGATGGTTCAACATTATGACCATTTTTTCTGCAAACAGTTATATCCAATCGGTGGCACTATGAGCTGTTCATTACCAAGGTACATGGTTTGCTACTATCTTGATTCTATTTTTGTACTGTCATTAGATAGTAATATTATTGGTTTGCATGTAAATTTATTGCCAGGGTGGACCTCCATTGAAGAATAGGTGCCATATTTCTGCTCTGTACCAGCAAATCAATTCAGTATCAAATTGTCCAGTGCAAAACATGACAGATGCTAGGCGGAAACAACTAGCAGAGACGTGGTTAAACCGAAAATACAAGGTGGAGTATATGTTAACTAGCTGCTATATATTTGTGCAAACAGATGACTGCTCGTTGCTATTTGGCAAACAAACACACGGACCTCAATTTTTGTGGAACTACACAAAAGAATAGGATAGTCACTGCATGCAGTGCCATTTGAAAATAGACACAGAAGGATTGGATAGTCACTGCATGGACTGCACAAAAGTAGTACTGTACTATTTATTGGCCAACACTAGGTGCTTCATTGCTCTGGTCTGATTATCCAATGGGCATCATCTTACCAAACTAAATGTTGAATTCCGAAAATAGTCTCGCCGTGTGATCGACAGATGACCATAACATATTTCAGTGGATGTTCCTCCATCATGTGTGGTTGATTCTCATGGTTCCATCTGTTGGTGAAACCACTTACGTTTGCAAGAGGAAATGTAGACTTTACAAACAAATTTGCCATTCACTCTGTACTGAATGTTGGCCCTGAGAAGCATCCATGTTAGTAGCAAGAACAGATATATTGTGTATAATCTGTGAATCATTGAGATGCGTAAACATGTTGATCTTATGTATGGGAATCCTACTAGTTGGTTGTGAATTTGGGCTATTAATGTGAACATATTACTAAGCCAGGCCCGTGAGTCTGGTGTGAACATTTAGAGCGGATCGGCTCTTACTACTGTGCACAGCAGTACCTTTTTTCTCTTCGCTCAGTGTTTTCTTTTTTTCGAAATGGAGGCAAAAGATTTGCCTCATGCATTAATTAAGGAGTTCACAGTTGCTTTTACAAAGAAAAGCGAGATAGAAATTACAAAGACACTAACTCTCCCGGCATGATGTGACCCAAATGTTTTGAGCCCGCGGTGACCCAAAGTTTTGCCTCGGACTGGATGTTGAACAACAGGATGGACAGAAGAGTAGACTTGTGCCGGAACACCCTAGCATTCCTCTCACACCAAATGGTCCAACATGTTCCTTATTTCTCTTTGCTCAGTGTTTACAAGTTACTGATCGATCACTAGCTAGCCTACTAATACACTCCTGGTAGTTTTAGTTGCGATGCAACATCCAAGGGTGGCAGTCTTTAGAATAAAAATGCCTTCCTCTGAAGAAACTGACATGTTGTTCTGAAGAAAATGCCATGCGAATCTGAAGAAACTGCCAGCAAAAATGTTCGCAAATGCCTTCTCTCCCAGCGAACGTTCATCAGCTATTGCGATCCTACACGTACACTATCCGACCGACTCGATCCTACACGAATAACCAGCGGATCACGCACGTACCTCATCTGGATGAATGGAGTGCACTCGTTTGACTGTCGTGCTGATGTGCGACCCAGCACTGACGGGACGGGAGTATGGTATAGTCATAATTTCAGTTTTTCCAGTTTTCCATGGCAAGCTGGCGCGCTAAGCCATGCCTGCTTATGCATTGAATTCCGATGACCGTCAAGTTTCCCGCGACACGCTGGTTTACCTACCGTCCACCTATAATTACTGTTTCCCGGCGTGCTCCGGTGGCACCTTCACCCAACGCACCCTATCCTCACAATACCCCACCGGCCCGATGTTGCTCGCCACTTGCCCTCGCTCTCGCCACGTCTGTGATGACCCCACGTGGCAGCAATAGGCGCCGCCAGAGGCGATCACCGCCGGAGATAGTGTTCGGTTTTTCACGGGAAGGCAGACGGATGGAGGAGGCATTCTGGCGGTCTTTAGATGGCAATGCGGAGTATGAGGATGCCTTGGAGCGCGACCGCATGGCGAAGGAGCAGCGTACCGCCGATTTGCACCACCAGAAAAGCATGGAGGAGGAGCAGCGCACCGCCGCTTTGCGTCGTGAGCAGAGCGCCCGCAACTGGGCCGACTACGTGGAGGCCAGCGCCCGACGAATAGCCCTAGAGGCTATCAGGCACGCACGCGTGCGCGACGCTGAATTTTACTACCAGCTCGTCAAGTGGGTTTCCTGCTTAGAAGCTGAAGCTTCGGTGGACCACGCCGGCATGGAAAGGGCCAACGGGCGCGAGCAACGCGCCCTATCGCACCTCTGCCAAGTCCGAGGCGAGGAGGAGGACGTCGGTGCCGGTGTTTAGCGTGTGCCGCAGATGGCGGTCGGCATCGTCTAGTTAGCTAAGAGTATGTTAGTTGTTCTAAACTTGAGTATTAGTGGGAGTAGATAGTTACGTTGGCTATGATGGTTGTTAACGTGGAAGTTCAGTACTCTATCTTTGAATCAGTCCTGTTACTTTTCTCTGAATGTTGAACTTTCCGATTGAATGTTTGGAATGGGCTGTTATATTTTTAAATGGGCTGTATTCGTCCACCATGGATTAAGAGGCTGACTTGTGGGCCTACTTGGTTGACGCGTACACAAGGCTTTGTCAACTTAGTCAACAAACGATTGTGGCAGCCTAAACCATTGGATGTCAATCCAACGTCTGTCGTGCTTTTTCAATCTCTTTTCTTCTTCCTCCAGGCTCCAACCGCCCAAACCAAACCAACGCCGGCGTGATCGCCTGCTCCCGCCTTCCGCGGCTTGCTGCGCAGCCGCACACGCATTGTTGTCCCACCATACCCTAACCGGTGCCACGCCATCCCTCTACACCCCCCCACCCAGCCACCCCCACCTCCTGTTATTTTTCGGCGACGTCATCCCCACCCCGCACCAACCCTCGTACCCTCCTCCGTTTCTGATCACACTGCCGCATCTTCCATGGCTCCTTTTCGTTCCCGTCCGAGGCCTCACCGTCGTCCTCCGCTTTGGTTCCCTCACCGCGGCACCGCCTTCTGGCATTATCAACATGGTCAACAACCAAGAGGAATCAGGAGATGATTGTACATGGAGAGGATGACAGTAGGAACCCACCAGGGTCATGGCAGTACGCAAGCAAGTGCCTCCTTATTACAAGCCAACAAACTACTTCCTCCTAATGGTTTCCCGACATCTTGGTCCCACCCCATTGTCAACGTAGTCAATAAACGAGAGAATTGCACAACGAGCGACTGTCAACAAACGACAGGAATCAGTGAGGACTGTACGTGGAGAGGATGAGAGTAGGGACCCCAGGTCCATAGCCGTACGCAAGCAAGTTCCTCCTTATTACATGAAAAAAAATGCTTCCTCCTAATGGTTTGCTGACATCCGGGACCTACGACATTGTCAATGTAGTCAATAAACGAAAGAATTGCACAAGGAGCGGCTGACACCTGGGACCCAGTAGCTCGAGCAGTTTTTGTTGTTGTTGTTGAGACGGAGAAGGGTATCAACTGGGTTGTGCGGCGCCTATGGCCCGTCTAGCCTAGGCTTTATTTACAACATGATGAGCCCAACTATTTTTTTTGTCTGTAAAAATGACTACCGCACCTTTTTTCGCACAATACCCTACACAGGCCGATTTCCTTTTCCCCACCCTGTTGAGCTACAAATCTTTCAAGACGACGAGGGATGCATTCGGCCTGGCCATAAAAAAAGGCTATAAATTTTGTGAGTAATATGAAATGGGGTGTAAATATATAAAAACACATCAAATGGGCAATTAGTTTCAAATTGCGAATTTTATTTTATTTTTTCATATTTCATATTTCATTGGATTTTATCATAATTTAAATATATTTTAAATTTTGTTTTTATCGGGCTCGAAATTTCAGGATTAAAAATAGTTCAAAAATTTCAATGACCAGTCTTTTATTTTATGTTTACCACATCACCAGCCCAGTTTTGTTTTCTGTCTTGAAACGGCTAGCCCAGTTCTATTTTCTTTTGCACAATACCCAACCGAGGCCTACTTGCTTTTCTCAACCCTACTGGGCTTCAAATCTTTCAAGACGAGGAGGGATGCATTCGGCTTGCCACAAAATGGCCTATTTCCCTAAAAAAAATAAGATGGCCTATAAGCAACAAGAAATGGGCTGTAAATTTTAAAAAACACAGCAACCGGTAATTAGTTTCAAATTGCGTTTCAGCCGGATTTTGAAATTTTAAATTTCATTGGATTTTTCTGCAGTGAAAATATCATTGGATTATAATTAATATAATTTTATTTTTCAAATTAGTCTGAATCAGACTCGAAACATCGGGATTAAAAACAATTCGGAGCCCACCAAAATATGCAAAATTTCATTGAAATTTTTAACCGTGGACGGAATATTGGCTGTAATGCTAACAAAAAGAATATGTGCTACAAAAAAATCCTTAAGAAAGAGCAAATGGGTTGTAAATTATTAAAAATAATAGCAAATGTGTTGTATGATGTTTGCCACAGATTTGGAGGCTGACTTGGGCCTACTAAGTTGACGTGTACGCAGGGCTTTGTCAACTTAGTCAACAAACAATTCTAGCAGTAGTGACCATTGGATGTTAATCCACATCCAACGGTCGTGCTACTTCTTCAATCTCTGATCTTCTTGCTCCAGCCGCCCAAACCAGCGCGGGCTGGACCTCCTTCTCCCGCCTCCCGTGGCCGGCTGTGCTGCCGCGCAGGCCTCACCGCCCCACCCTACTCCCATCGCTGGCCAGGCCATCCCTCTACTCACCCACATCTCCTGTTATTCTCCGGCAACGGCAGCCTCACACCGCAGCCGAACCAGTAAACCCTCGTACTCCCCTCTGCATGGGCAACCACTGCCAAGTCTTCCTCGTCTCCAGGTCATTCCCTTACTAGGCCTCGCCGTTGTCCACCGCCTTGGTGCTCTCGGCACGGCGTCGTCAACGCAGTCAATGAACAGCAGCCATCAAAACAGGACTGTACATGGAGAGGCTGACAGCTAGGACCCACGAGGTCCATGGTCGCACGCAAGGAAGTGCCTCCTTATTACGTGCAAGAAAAATGATTGCTCCCCTTGTTAGCTGGGACCCATCTGATTTGGAGGCTGACTTGTGGGCCTACCAAGTTGACATGTACGCAGGGCTTTCTCAACTTAGTCAACAAATGATTCTAGCAGCAATGACCATTGGATGTTAATCCAAAGGCCGTGCTGCTTCTTCAATCTCTGATCTTCTTGCTCCAGCCACCCAAACCAGCGCCGGCAGGACCACCTGCTCCTGCCTCCCGTGGCCGGCTGTGCTGCCGCGTAGGCCTCACCGCCAAACCCTACTCCCACCGCTGGCCAGGCCATCCCTCTACTCACCCACACCTCCTGCTATTCTCCCGCGATGGCAGCCTCACACCGCAGCTGAACCAGTAAACCCTCATACTTCCCTCCGCGTGGGCAACCACTGCCTTGTCTTCCCCGGCTCCGGGTCATTCCCTTCCTAGGCCTCGCCGTCGTCCACCACCTTGCTGCACTCGGTACGGCATCGTCAATGCAGTCAACGAACGACAGCCATCGGAAGAGGACTGTACGTGGAGAGGCTGATAGCTGGGACCCACGAGGTCCATGGTCGCACGCAAGGAAGTGCCTCCATATTATGCGGAAAAAAATGTCTCCTCCCCCTGACAGCTGGGACCCACCAGCTACATCTTCGCACGCAAGGAAGAGCCTCCTTATTACGCGCAAAAAAATGATTCCTCCCCACTGACAGCTGGGATCCAGCAGCAATATCTTCGCACGCAAGGAAGTGCCTCCTAATCCTCCCTAACAGCTGGGACCCACCCGGTCGAAGCGTACGTAGCGTTGTATTTCTGGTCGCGAACGTGTACGTACATACTGGTCGATCGGTCTCTCTGCAACGATGAACCATGGGCGTGTAAGGAGCGGCACGTATCATAGTAGAGCCCCTGACGTAGCAGTTCAGGCAGCCAAGTCTAAATCGTGTACACGTACGTACAGCCACACAGCAAAAAATACGGCCACATACATATATATATGGGCGGGGTTTCAAACGCGTACTCACGCATACGTACGGCCAGGGCTCGTGTACATGGAGAGAGGCAACTGACGGCAGCAACGGCCTCCTGTTCATCGGCAGCCAACAGGCTGGGTCGGAACGGAGGAAACAACGTCGTGTTCATCGGGAGCCAAGCTACTAGGTCGGAACGTGTCCTGTTCATCGGGAGCTAACCGGCTTGGACGGAACAGCCGAAACGGGGTCCTGTTCATCGACTTGGGGTCTGGCGTACCGCAAAATGGAGGAAACGGCCTTCTGTTCGACCGCCTACGGTCGAAACGGGGTCCTGTTGATCGGGAGGGCTCTGGCGTACCACAAAACGGAGGAAACGGACTTCTCCCCAACTGCCTATGGTCGAAACGGGGGTCCTGTTCATTGGGAGGGGTGTGGCGTACCACAAAACGGGACTCCACGGGCTACTGTTCATCCACGGGCTACGGGTCCAGGTGCAGGGACGCGACGTCTTCCACGTCGTGGAGAGCGTGGCTACAGTGCCACCGGTACCGCTGACCACGGTGACCCACGTCGCAATGGTCCGGCACTGTGGAGGCGACGTGCCACCCACCCCGGACGTCATAGCCTACTGGCTACTGTTGGAAATATGCCCTAGAGGCAATAATAAATTGGTTATTATCATATTTCCTTGTTCATGATAAATGTTTATTATTCATGCTAGAATTGTATTGACCGGAAACTTAAATACATATGTGAATACATAAACAATACCGTGTCCCTAGTGAGCCTCTACTAGACTAGCTCGTTGATCAAAGATGGTTAAGGTTTCCTAACCATAGACATGAGTTGTCATTTGATAACGGGATCACATCATTAGGAGAATGATGTGATGGGCAAGACACAACCGTAAGCTTAGCATCAAATCGTTTAGTTATTTGCTACAGCTTTCTTCATGTCAAGTATATGTTCCTTAGACCATGAGATCATGTCACTCCCGGATACCAGAAGAATGCCTTGTGTGCTATCAAACATCACTTCGCAACTGGGTGATCATAAAGATGCTCTACAGGTATCTCCGAAGGTGTCTGTTGGGTTGCATGGATCGAGACTGGGATTTGTCACTCCGTATGACGGAGAGATATCTCTGGGCCCTCTTGGTAATACAACATCGTAAAGAGCTTGCAAGCAATGTGGCTAATGAGTTAGTCATGGGATCTTGTATTACGGAAAGAGTAAAGAGACTTGCCGGTAACGAGATTGAACTAGGTATGGAGATACCGACGATCGAATCTCGGGCAAGTAACATATCGCCCGACAAAGGGAATTGCATACGGAATTATTGAATCCTCGACATCGTGGTTCAATCGAGAAAGATCTTCGTTGAATATGTGAGAATCTATATGGGTATTCAGATCCCGCTATTGACTATTGACCGGAGAAGTGTCTCGGTCATGTCTACATGTTCCCGAACCCGTAGGGTCGCACGCTTAACGTTCGGTAGTGCTAGGGTAGTATTGAGATGTTAATAGCGGAAAGTCTAAAGGTTGTTCGCAGTCCCGAATGGGATCCAGGATATCACGAGGAGCTCTGGAATAGTCCGGAGGTAAATATTTATATATGGAAAGTTGTTTTCAGGGTTACGGAAAAAGTTTGGTTTTTTCAGTATTGTACCGGGAAGTCACCGGAAGGTTCCAGAAGGTTCCGGAGGAGTCCGGGAGTCAACGGAAGGTTTCCACCAGCCCCTAGGGCATGCATGGGCTGTGGGGGGGCGCCCTGGCCTTATTGGGCCAAGGGGACCAGCCCCACATCGGCCCATGCGCCTGAGGGGCAAACCCTAGCAGGTGGGGGCGCCTCCACCTGGCTTGGGGGCCAAGTTTCCCCCTTGGCCGCCGCCCCCTCCCTTGGAGGACGGGCTAGGGCCGGCGCCCCCTCCCCCTTGCCCCTATATATAGTGGGGGAGAGGGAGGGCAGCCGCATCCTTTACCCTGGCGCCTCCCTCTCTCCCGTATACTCCTCCTCCACATTCCGTCAGCGCTTGGCGAAGCCCTGCCGGAGTTCCGCTGCTGCCGCCACCACCATACCGCCGTGCTGGTTCTGATCTCATCTACCTCCTCCCCCTTGCTTGCTGGATCAAGATGTAGAGGACGCCATCAAGCTGAACGTGTGCTAATCTCGGAGGTGCCGTCCGTTCGGCACTAGATCGGATTGGATCGCGATTGGATCGTGAAGAGTACGACTACATCAACCGTGTTACGACGCTAACGCTTTCGGTCTACAAGGGTATGTAGACACACTCCCCTCTCATTGATTTGCATCTCCTAGATTAGATCTTGGGTGTTTCATAGGAAATTTTTTGATTTTCATGCTTCGTTCCCCATCAGTGGCATCATGAGCTAGGTCTATGCGTAGATGTATTTGCACGAGTAGAACACAAAGAAGTTGTGGGCGTTGATGTTCAAATTTCTTACTTCCTTTGTCTTATTTGGATTCGGCAGTATTGTGGGATGAAGCGGCTCGGACCAACCTTACTTGTCCTCGCACAAGAGACCGGTTCCATTGACTAACATGCAACTTGTATTGCATAAAAGTGTCTTTGCGGGTGTCTCTCTCACTTTAGTTGAATCTGATTTGACAAGGGTGGTCCTTGTAGAAGGTTAAAAGGCAACTTGTATATCAGCGTTGTAGCTTTGCGTAGGTAAGAATGGTTCTTGCTAGTTGCCCATAGCAGCCAAGTAAAATTTGCAACAACAAAGTAGAGGACGTCTAACTTGTTTTTGCAGGGCATGTTGTGATGTGGTATGGCCAAAACGTGATGTGATATATGTTGATGTATGAGATGATCGTGTTTTGTAATAGGTTCATGACTTGCATGTCGATGAGTACGGCAACTGGCAGGAGCCATAGGGTTGTCTTTAATTTATTGTATGACCTGCGTGTCAACTATTAACCGCCATGTAATTGCTTTAATTTATCGATATAGCAATAGTTTTAGAAGCAATAGTTGGCGAGACAACCACGTGATGACACGATGATGGAGATCATGGTGTCATGCCAGTGATGATGGAGATCATGCCGATGCTTTGGAGATGGAGATCAAAAGCACAAAGATGATGATGGCCATATCATGTCACATATTGATTGCATGTGATGTTTATCTTTTTATGCATCTTATTTTGCTTAGAACGACGGTAGCATTATAAGATGATCCCTTCACTTAATTTCAAGATAAAAGTGTTCTCCCTAAGTATGCACCGTTGCGAAAGTTTGTCGTTTTGAAGCACCACGTGATGATCGGGTGTGATAGACTCTACGTTCGCATACAATGGGTGTAAGCCAGTTTTACACATGCAGAATAATTGGGTTAAACTTGACGAGCCTAGCATGTACAGACATGGCCTCGGAGCACGGAGGACCGAAAGGTCGAACATGAGTCATATAGTAGATATGATCAACATGGAGATGTTCACCATTGATGACTGCCCCATCTCACGTGATGATCGGACATGGGTTAGTTGATTTGGATCATGAAACACTTAGACAACTTGAGGGATGTTGATTTAAGTGGGAGTTCTCTAGTAATTTGATTAGAAGAACCAATTATAATGAACTTAGTCTAATTGTCTTTGCAAATTAATGTTGTAGATCAATGGCTCGCGCTGTAGCTCCCCTGAATTTTAATGTGCTCCTAGAGAAAGCTAAGTTGAAAGATGATGGAAGCAACTATGCGGACTGGGTCCGTAATTTGAGGATTATCCTCACTGCTGCACAGAAAGTATATGTCCTTGATGCACCGCTTGGTGATGCACCCCTCAAACATCGACTGCAATTGCTATGAACGTCTGGCAGGCACATTCTGATGACTACTCGATAGTTCAGTGCGCCATGCTTTACAACTTAGAACCAGGGCTCCAAAGATGTTTTGAGCACCACGGAGCATCTGAGATGTTCCAAGAGCTGAAATTGGTATTTTAGGCTCACGCCCGGGTCGAGAGGTATGAAACCTCCGGCAAGTTCTTTAGCTGCAAGATGAAGGAGAACGGCTCCATTAGTGAGCACGTACTCAAGATGTCTGGGTACTTCGACCGCTTGAATCAGTTGGGAGTTAATCTTCCGGATGAAGTAGCGATTGACAAAGTTCTCCAGTCACTGCCACCGAGCTACAAGAGCTTTGTGATGAACTATAACATGCAAGGGCTGGAAAAGATGATCCCTGAGCTCTTCGCGATGCTTAAGGCCGCGGAGGTAGAAATCAAGAAAGAACATCAAGTGTTGATGGTCAACAAGACCACCAGTTTCAAGAAGAAAGGCAAGGGAAAGAAAGGGAACTTCAAGAAGAACAGCAAGTCAGTTGCCGCTCCCGTGAAGAAACCCAAGGCTGGACCCAAACCTGAGACTGAGTGCTTCTATTGCAAGGGGAATGGTCACTGGAAGCGGAACTGCCCCAAGTACTTGGCAGATAAGAAGGCTGGCAACGTCAACAAAGGTATATTTGATATACATGTTATTGATGTGTACCTTACTAGTGCTCGTAGTAGCGCCTGGGTATTTGATACTGGTTTGGTTGCTAATATTTGTAACTTGAAACAGGAGCTGCGGAATAAACGGAGACTAGCTAAGGACGAGGTGACGATGCGCGTCGGAAATGGTTCCAAGGTTGATGTGATCGCCATCGGCACGCTCCCTCTACATTTACCTTCGGGATTAGTTTTGAACCTGAATAATTGTTATTTGGTGCCTGTGTTAAGCATGAACATTATATCTGGATCTTGTTTATTGCGAGACGGTTATTCATTTAAGTCAGAGAATAATGGTTATTCTATTTATATGGATAATATCTTTTATGGTCATGCACCCTTGGTGAATGTTTTATTTCTGTTGAAACTCGATCGTAGTGATACACATATTCATAATATTGATGCCAAAAGATTTAAAGTTAATGATGATAGTACCACATACTTGTGGCACTACCGCTTAGGTCATATTGGTGTAAAGCGCATGAAGAAACTCCATGCTGATGGACTTTTTGGAATCTCTTGATTATGAATCATTTGATACATGTGAACCATGCCTCATGGGCAAGATGACTAAGACCCCGTTTTTCGGAACAATGGAGCGGGCAAGTGACTTGTTGGAAATAATACATACTGATGTATGCGGTCCGATGAGTGTTGAAGCACGTGGTGGATATCGTTATTTTCTTACCTTCGCGGATGATTTGAGTTGATATGGATGTATTTACTTAATGAAACACAAGTCTGAAACATTTGAAAAGTTTAAGGAGTTTCAGAGTGAAGTAGAGAATCATCGTAATAAGAAAATTAAATTTCTATGATCTGATCATGGAGGTGAATATTTGAGTTACGAGTTTGGTATGCATTTAAGACAATGTGGAATTGTTTCACAGCTCACGCCACCTGGAACACCACAGCGTAATGGTGTGTCTGAACGTCGTAATCATACTCTATTGGATATGGTGCATTCTATGATGTCTCTTACCGATTTGCCACTGTCATTTTGGGATTATGCATTAGAGACAGCCGCATCCACTTTAAACAGGGCACCGTCTAAATCTGTTGAGACGACACCGTATGAGTTGTGGTTTGGCAAGAAACCTAAGCTGTCATTTCTTAAAGTTTGGGGATGCGACACTTATGTCAAGAGGCTTCAGCCTGATAAGCTCGAACCCAAAGCGGAGAAGTGCATCTTCATAGGATACCCTAAAGAGACCATTGGGTATACCTTCTATCACAGATCCGAGGGCAAAATCTTTGTTGCTAAGAATGGGTCCTTTCTAGAGAAGGAGTTTCTCTCGAAAGAAGTGAGTGGGAGGAAAGAAGAACTTGATGAGGTAGTTGTACCTTCTCCCGAATTGGAAAGTAGCACATCACAGAAAGAAGTTCTCGTGATGCCTACACCATCCGGAGAGGAAGCTAATGATGATGATCATGAAACTTCGGATCAAGTTACTACTGAACTTCATAGGTCGACCAGGGTACGATCCGCAGCAGAGTTGTATGGTAATTCCCGTCCTGGAAGTCATGTTGTTAGACGATGGCAAACCTACGAACTATGAAGAAGCAATGATAAGCCCGGATTCCGACAAATGGCTTGAGGCCATGAAATCCGAGATAGGATCCATGTATGAGAACAAAGTATGGACTTTGGTGGACTTGCCCGATGATCGGCAAGCCATTGAAAACAAATGGATCTTTAAGAAGAAGGCAGACACTGATGGTAATGTCACCGTCTATAAAGCTCGACTTGTCGCAAAGGGTTTCTGACAAGTTCAAGGGGTTGACTACGATGAGACCTTCTCACCTGTAGCGATGCTTAAGTCTGTTAGAATTATGTTAGCAATTGCCGCATTTTATGATTATGAGATCTGGTAGATGGACGTCAAAACAGCATTCCTTAACGGGTTTCTTAAGGAAGAGTTGTATATGATGCAACATGAAGGTTTTGTCGATCCTAAAGGTACTAACAAAGTATGCAAGCTCCAGCGATCCATCTATGGACTGGTGCAAGCATCTCGGAGTTGGAATATACGCTTTGATGAGGTGATCAAAGCTTTTGGTTTTATACAAACTTACGGGGAAGCTTGTATTTACAAGAAAGTGAGTGGGAGCTCTGTAGCATTTCTAATACTATATGTGGATGACATATTGTTGATTGGAAATGATATAGAATTTCTGGAAACCATAAAAGGTTATTTGAACAAGATTTTTTTCAATGAAAGACCTGGTTGAAGCTGCTTACATATTAGGCATTAAAATCTATAGAGATAGATCAAGACACCTAATAGGACTTTCACAAAGCACATACCTTGACAACATTTTGATGAAGTTCAAAATGGACCAGTCAAAGAAAGGGTTCTTGCCTGTGTTGCAAGGTGTGAAGTTGAGTAAGACTCAAAGCCAAACCACGGCAAAAGAAAGAGAAAGGATGAAAGTCATGGCCTATGCCTCAGCCATAGGCTCTATAATCTATAATGTATGCCATGCTGTGTACCAGACCTGATGTGTGCCTTGCCATAAGTTTGGCAGGGAGGTACCAAAGTGATCCAGGAGTAGATCACTGGACAGTGGTCAAGAATATCCTTAAGTACCTGAAGAGGACTAAGGATATGTTTCTCGTTTATGGAGGTGACGAAGAGCTCGTCGTAAAGGGTTACGTCAATGCTAGCTTCGACACAGATATGGATGACTCTAAGTCTAAAACCGGATACGTATTTATATTGAATGGTGGAGCAGTCAGTTGGTGCAGTTCCAAGCAAACCGTCGTAGCGGGATCTACATGTGAAGCAGAATATATAGCTGCTTCGGAAGTAGCACAAGAAGGAGTCTGGATGAAGGAGTTCATATCCGATCTAGGAGTAATACCTAGTGCATCGGATCCAATGACTATCTTTTGTGACAACACTGGACCAATTGCCATTGCCAAGGAGCCCAGGTTTCACAAGATGACCAAGCACATCAAGCGCCGCTTCAACTCCATTCGTAATTACATTAAGGATGGAGACATAGAACTTTGCAAAGTACATACGGATCAGAATGTTGCAGACCCATTGACTAAACCTCTTCCACGAGCAAAACATGATCAGCACCAGGACTCCATGGGTGTTAGATTCATTACAATGTAAACTAGATTATTGACTCTAGTGCAAGTGGGAGACTATTGGAAATATGCCCTAGAGGCAATAATAAATTCGTTATTATCATATTTCCTTGTTCATGATAAATGTTTATTATTCATGCTAGAATTGTATTGACCGGAAACTTAAATACATGTGTGAATACATAAACAATACCATGTCCCTAGTAAGCCTCTACTAGACTAGCTCGTTGATCAAAGATGGTTAAGGTTTCCTAACCATAAACATGAGTTGTCATTTGATAACGGGATCACATCATTAGGAGAATGATGTGATGTACAAGACCCAACCGTAAGCTTAGCATCAGATCGTTTAGTTATTTGCTACAGCTTTCTTCATGTCAAGTATCTGTTCCTTAGACCATGAGATCATGTCACTCCCGGATACCAGAAGAATGCCTTGTGTGCTATCAAACATCACTTCATAACTGGGTGATCATAAATATGCTCTACAGGTATCTCCGAAGGTGTCTGTTGGGTTGAATGGATCGAGACTGGGATTTGTCACTCCGTATGACAGAGAGATATCTCTGGGCCCTCTCGGTAATACAACATCATAAAGAGCTTGCAAGGCTGATGAGTTAGTCACAGGATCTTGTATTACGGAACGAGTAAAGAGACTTGCCGTTAACGAGATTGAACTAGGTATGGAGATACCGACGATCGAATCTCGGGCAAGTAATATATCGCCAGACAAAGGGAATTGCATACGGGATTAATTGAATCCTCGACATCGTAGTTCAGCCGATAAAGATCTTTGTTGAATATGTGGGAATCAATATGGGTATCCATATCCCGCTATAGATTATTGACCGGAGAAGTGTCTCGGTCATGTCTACATGTTCCCGAACCCGTAGGGTCGCACGCTTAACGTTCGGTAGTGCTAGGGTAGTATTGAGACGTTAATAGCGGAAAGTTCGAAGGTTGTTTGGAGTCCCGGATGGGATCTGGGATATCACAAGGAGCTCCGGAATTGTCCGGAGGTAAAGATTTATATATGGAAAGTTGTTTTCGGGGTTACGGAAAAAGTTTGATTTTTTCGGTATTGTACCGGGAAGTCACCGGAAGGTTCCAGAAGGTTCCGGAGGAGTCCAGGAGTCCACAGAAGGTTTCCACCAGCCCCTAGGGCGTGCATGGGCTGTGGGGGTGCCCTGGCCTTATTGGGCCAAGGGGACCAGCCCCACATAGGCCCATGCGCCTGGGGAGGCAAACCCTAGGATGTGGGGGCGCCTCCACCTGGCTTGGGGGCCAAGTTTCCCCCTTGGCCGCCGCCCCCTCCCTTGGAGGAGGGGCTAGGGCTGGTGCCCCCTCCCCCTTGCCCCTATATATGGTGGGGGAGAGGGAGGGCAGCCGCACCCTTTCCCCTGGCGCCTCCCTCTCTCCCGTATACTCCTCCTCCACATTCCGTCAGCGCTTGGCGAAGCCCTGCCGAAGTTCCGCTGCTGCCACCACCACCATACCGCCATGCTGGTTCCGATCTCATCTACCTCCTTCCCCTTGCTTGCTGGATCAAGACGGAGAGGACGCCATCGAGCTGAACATGTGATAATCTCGGAGGTGCCGTCCGTTCGGTACTAGATCGGATTGGATCGCGATTGGATCGTGAAGAGTACGACTACATCAACCGCGTTACGACGCTAGCGCTTTTGGTCCACAAGGGTATGTAGACACACTCCGCTCTTGTTGCTTTGCATCTCCTAGATTAGATCTTGGGTGTTTCATAGGAATTTTGTTGATTTTCATGCTTCGTTCCCCATCAGCTACAGTGTCAAGCAACCGGCAGGCCCCTTGGCCAACAGGACCCGGCAGCCGGCGGGCCCCACGGACAACAGGGCCCCGCAGCCGGCATACCCCACTGGAGGCTAGAGTCGCTGGCAACCAGGGTCCACCCCCCTTCTCAGGCATTTTGTAACCTGGGAGGCCCAAGTATAAGGCCTCCCAGGAGCCCCCCGAGTAGGGGGTCGGCTCATTCTTACCACCACACACACAAATACACGAGGGAGAGAGCAGAGCTATAGCCTCCTCCCTCCTCCACAGATACAGCTCAAGGAGCAACCATGTACACCTTGTGATCATCTTAGCGATCCTTGCAGGAGTAGGGGTATTGCCTCCACGCGAGGGCCCTGAACCTGGGTATGTCTCGGTGTTCTCAGTGCTCGTGCCTGATCCCGCTTCCGGACGCCGTCGGCGCTCATCGGCCCCAATCACTTGAGATAAGCCACCCCATTGCATCTCCCGTGCAAATACCACGATCGTACCCCTCCACCATGAATAACAAAAGCAAGCATGATGTAGGGTATTACTCTACATAGGCCCGAACCTGGGTAAAACTTTTGTGCGACCTTCGATCCGAGACTTCCAACTGCGCTTGGACCCCTACCGAGGGAGCTGACGGTATTTTGCACCGTCAGTTGGCGCGCCAGGCACGGGCAACGCTGGCTAGAGATCGATCTTGGATCAGATCTTCTTCTACCTCCGGCGGCCTCTCACCGGGAGAGAGCCTAACTTTTGCCTCCCTCACATTTACTGCCGACTGGGCGGGCCGGATCGACATTAACCCACCGGCCCACCCTGTACGCACAATCTACATCGGCTATATCGCCTTCACCACCAACGCTCGTGGCGACCTCCGACTGTGCTTACCACCTATTCAGAACGAAACATGGGATAGGTTTCTGATCTCGGCGACCTTACCATCCGGACTAAGCCGCTTCTTCCCATTTATACTGTGAAACTCACGGGATTCGTATCAACAGGAGCTCTAGCAGAGCCTCCACAACAACGTATAGTTCCTCGCCATGGTCTGCGATAGCTGCCACATCAACCATTCGCCAGAGGATTGTTTCCTTGATGAAACCATCTCGAATTGCAGTGCCAACACAGCCGGTCTACTATCGTTCTCTGACCACGAGAATGCTGACAGCTAAATGGCTTCACAAGAGCGCAATGAAGCCAGAAAAACTGCGGCATCACCAACCGCGAATGGGCCTCCAGGCCATGGAAGCCCCGGCGAACAACATAAGGCTGCCGTAGGAAAAGACACCCCACAGAAGGCCGCAGAAGAGATCAGGGAGTGCATCCCACAAACGATCTCACTGCATAAGGTGATGGCAAAAGAGATAGAGGGTGAAGCAAGCGATGGCACAACACCACGGTCGACCACAACAACAACAGCACCAGCAACGTGTATGGAGCTCTCCACTCCATCACCCCGGACCAACGCCCCGACCGACGCACACTCCCAGAGGTTGAACCCCAGGAATTCTTCACTATGAGGGCTGCTGAATCCGTGTTGGCTGAGGCAGCTGCGTCGTCCCAATCATGACAACAAGCGCTATTAGGTGCCCCATAATGCACATTCAAGCCAATGACCCGATGGCGTTATCAAAGGAAGCCAAAAGGATATGTGCACTGAAGCGACACATACGACTTCAACAAGACGACCTCGAGACCGCTACATGCGAGCACGCCGTCCTCCACCTAGAGCTCACCCGTCGTATGGGCCGCCGGGCTCAGCAGGCCGCTTCCGACTAGGACGGCAACACGAACCTCCTGGAATGGAACGACGAGACCAAAAATCTTTCACCAACTCAAAGCATCCAAGCAACAGTAGCACTGGTGGACAAGCTAAGGGCCGCGCCCGCCAATCAGGATCTCCTGGCGGAGCTCACCAAGGTAATCCATAGGACGGTCGGGCTTCATGGCAACACAGTCAGACAAGGGAATGACCCGGCAGGGACGGAGAGTGTCCTGTCAGCAGCCCACGAGCCTCCAGTTTACCAAGATCAGGGGTCCCCTGACGCACAGAACGCCAAGGTGACACTAGACGCCGGCGACCTCCACCACCAAATAATAATGGTTGTGCAAGCAAGAGACAAGGAGGCATCGATCCATGAACGGCTAGGCTTTCGCCCAGACCTTCGCGACCACATACGAGCTCGCATGATGGAATGCTACGGGACAGACTACGAAGCCCCAATCCCGCGGCTAACATCAGGGATCGCACCATCGTGCTTTGGGTATGAGGTCATAACCCACCAGTTCCCGCAGACGTTCATCCTACGCGGCGTCGAAAAATACTCAGGCAACGCCAAGCCCAACCTATGGCTCAGTGATTACCTAACATCAATCAAGATGGCTCATGGCGACATCGGCAACACATTACGCCACGTCCCACTCTGTCTATCCGGATCCGCTCGATCATGGTCAAATGTACTACCTCCAAACTCCATCCACACATGGGCGGACTTCGAGCATGGGTTCCTCAACAACTTCGAAGGCACATATGACCTCCCAGGGAGTGGAGCAGACCTCCACAACATCATCCAAGAGGAAAAGGAGTCAACGGCTATGTCGCACGCTGGCTCAAAAAGAAGAACACCCTGTGCACAAGACCCAATGTTTAGGCACAAGCTTGGGAAGAAAAGGGGTAAAGGAAAACTACCAATCAGGACGGCCCTCATGAAGGTCACTAACGATTTTGCCACATGCGAGGAGACCGCCCGCGCAGGCCGCAGGTACAATTGACTAACAGAGCTAGAGAATTCACATGGCGACGAAGGCCTCCACATCCATAACAGGAACCGCATCCGCGGTCGCAAGCGCATGGAGGGGTGCTACTTGTGAGCTGCGTTGGGATTTTCCCCGAAGAGGAAGGGTGAAGCAATATAGTAGCGGATAGTATTTCCCTCAGTGAGAACCAAGGTTATCGAACCAATAAGAGAACCAAGCAAATCCTAGTGAACAGTACCTACACACAAGAGAGCAAATACTTGCACCCAACGCGGGCAAGAGGGTTGTCAATCCCCTTGAACTCGTTACTTGCAAGAGTTAAATCTGATAGTGATAGATATATAAATTGAAAAGTAAATAAATTGCAGCAAGGTAAATTAGGGTTTTCTAATATAATAAAAAGTAGACCTGGGGGGCATAGTTTTCACTAGAGGCTTGAAACATAGCATACGGTGGGTAAACGAATTACTGTTTGGCAATTGATAGAAAAGCGCATAGTTATGATGTTATTCATGGCAATGATCATGTATATAGGCGTCGCATCCATGACAAGTAGACCGACTCTTGCCTGCATCTACTACTATTACTCCACCAATCGACCACTATCCAGCATGCATCTATGGTATTAAGTTCATACCAAACAGAGTAACGCTTTAAGCAAGATGACATGATGTAGACAGAATAAACTCAAGCAATATGAATAAACCCCGTTGTTTTATTCTTAATGACAACAATACAAATATGTGCCTTGCTACCCCTACTGTCACTGGGTGAGGACACCGCAAGATTGAACCCGTCACAAAGCACTTCTCCCACTGAAGATAAATCAATCTAGTTGGCCAAACCGATCGAAGAGAAATACAAAGCTATAACAATCATGCATAGTAAAGTTTAGAAAAGACTCAATTACTTTCCATGAATAATCTGATCATAAACCCACAATTCATCGGATCCCAAAAAACACACCGCAAAAGAAGATTACATCAGATAGAACTCCATGGAGATCATGGAGAACTTTGTATTGAAGATCAAAGAGAGAGAAGAAGCCATATAGCTACTAGCTATGGATCCGTAGGTCTGTGGTAAACTACTCACACATCATCGGAAGGGCGGCAAGGTTGATGTAGAAGCCCTCCGAGATCGATTCCCCCTTCGGCAAATCACCGGAAAAGGCCTCCAGATGGGATCGCGGAAGAACAGAAGCTTGCACCGGCGGAAAAGTTATTTCAGGTGGCTCTCTGTTGGTTTTGGAATATTTGGGAATTTATAGAACTGGAATTAGGTCAAACGAAGCTGCGTGGGGCCTACGAGCTCAGGTGCCCCCCCCCCCAGGGGCGCGCCAGGTGAGCTCGTGGCTCTCCCGTACGTCTTCTGGCCTCCTCCCGAACCTTCTAGGGTCCATTCTGGTCCAGAAAAAATCATTTTAAAGTTTTATTTCCATTTGGACTTCGTTTGGTACTGATTTCCCAAAAAAAGACAAAAAAAACAGCAACTGGCACTGGGCACTGAGTTAATAGGTTAGTTCCCAAAAAATGATATAGAATTGCATATAAAGCATATAAAGTATCCAAGATTGGTAATATAATAGCATGAAACAATTAAAAATTATAAATACGTTGGAGACGTATCAGCATCCCCAAGGTTAATTCATGCTCGTCCTCGAGTAGGTAAATGGTAAAAACAGAATTTTTGATGTTGAATGCTAGCTAGTATGTTTATCATGTAATCTCTCTTATGGTGTAAACATTGAGAAACAATGAAGTAATTGATATCAACACAATAATATCCATGAATACAAGAACATAATCATTAAATTTTCAAAATATACGATGCTCATAGAATGTTATCCCTACTCATTGAATTATGTAAGCATGGCATGACTCCGCCTTCACCGCATAAATATAAATCATGAGCACCCCGGTGTCAAACCAGGCAATTGAATCATACTTTTAACGCCCTTTAGCATTTTCAACTCCACTCAATACATGAGCGTGAGACATGGACATTAGCACTATGGGTGGAATAGAATGCAGTGGTAAAGGTATATAGGAGAAGTCAAAAAGGAAGAAAGGCTTGCATCAACTCGGCGGATCAATAGGCAATGGAGAAGCCCATCAATTGATATCAATGCGAGGAGTAGGGATTGCCATGCAACGGATGCACTAAGAGCTATAAGTGTATGAAAGCTCAATGGAAACTAAGTGGGTGTACATCCAACTTGTTTGCTCATGAAGAGCTCGGGCATTTGAGGAAGCCCATCATCGGAATATACAAGCCAAGTTCTATAATGAAAAATTAGCACTAGTATATGAAAGTGATATCTCAGGAGACTATCTATATGAAGAACATGGTTCTACTCTGAAGCACAAGTGTGGTAAGAGGATAGTAACATTGTCCCTTCTCTCTTTTCCTCTCATTTTATATTTTTAATTTCTTATTTTTTTTAACAATCTCATGGACCTCATCCCCTCATTTTGGAGGACTCATCAGTCTCCATCATTCTTTTCCTCACTGGGACAATGCTCTAATAATGATGATCATCACACTTTTATTAACTTACAACTCGATATTATAACTCGATAACTGATCAACGATGACTCTATATGAATGCCTCTGGCAGTGTACCAGGATGTGCAATAATCTAGCGTAACATGTATAACAATGATGAACGGTGGCTTTGCCATAAATATCATGCCAGCTCTATATTATCATGCAAAGCAATATGATGATGAACACACATGTCATAAGACAGAACGGTGGAAGTTGCATGTTAATATATCTCGGAATGGCTACGGAAATGCCATGATAGGTAGGTATGGTGACTGTTTTGAGGAAGATATAAGGAGGCTTATGTGTGATAGAGCGTATCATATCACGGGATTTCGATGCAGCGGCGAAGTTTGTACCGACTCTCGAGGTGAGAAAGGGCAATGCACGGTACCGAAGAGGCTAGCAAATTGCGAAAAGGTAGGAGTGCGTAATTGTCCATGAACTCACATTAGTCATAAAGAACTCATGTACTTATCGTGAACGTTTTATTAGCCCTCGAAGAAAAGTACTACTCGCATGCCCCTAGGGAGGAGGTTGGTAGGAGTTAACCATCGCGCACCCCCGATTATGACAGCACTCAAGGATTTCAATCAGACATTGAAAGCACATATTTGGCGCTAAAGTAAATTTCCGTGTAGAGAAACTTTGTTTCGAGGTGGTCCCATTAAAAGGAGGCTACCACACACTGCTAGGACGGTCGGCGTTCGTCATGTTCATGGCTATACCCTGCTATGCCTACATGAAGCTCAAAATGCCAGGCCCGAACGGCATCATCACCATCTCCAGCGATCCCAAAAATGCCCACGAAGCAGAGGTCGCCAACTTGGAGCACACATAGGCTGACCTTCGAAACAACAGGAGCATGCGGAGGCCACCACGAACCACTCCAAGAAGCAGAAAATGGCGGTGTAGAGTCACACACTCAGGTCCCGCTAGTCTATCCTTCATGCTCTAACTGGCACGAGGGCGGTGCGCGTGGCTAGAGGCCCGAAGCATGTAGAACAAGAACAACGAGCCACACCATGTGGCACCAAGAACAGGCTACCTTGTCCTTTTCTCTTTTCTTCCGGTTATATTCAGTTTATCAGTTTTGTTTTACAAACAAACCTTCGACAATAAACCAATGTTTCTATTATCCTAGGGCTTGTTATACAAAGCATTGAGTCGATGGTGCCATAAGCAAAACTTTTTTTGACTATAACTATAAGAAAAACTTAGCGCCTTAATCAATTCAAACTTTTTATCCATGACCTACGGTAACAAGAAACACCCTGTACTAACCTCGCCGTGTTAAGGTCATGAGGAGAGTCAAAGAGATTCTTCTATGAGATGGGCTAGGGGCTGCATCGTTTTTCGTACCGCCCCAGTCCCCTTAGGATTTGTATCCACGGGCCACTCAATCTTACTCGGGGGCTGCATCAACGTACACACACACACACACACACCCGAGCCATCCTACTCAGGAGGTCTCCCATGTTGAAAAGGCTTACGGCCACCCCTTCCCTTTCGCCCGAGTTTGCGACACATAAATCCTAACCAGCTAAGAATCCTACCCTAGCCCAGGAGGCCAGCGGCGACCCAAGGTCATTCTGCGAATGCCGGGCTCCAGCAGGGGCTTCCCAGAAAAACGTTGACGCTCACGGCGCAACGGGGTCGCATTTCTCATCAGCTAACATGGATGTCGCTCCAACACAGGCAAGGGACACATTAAATACAACAAAAATATGTATCAACATACATGATTACAGTCAGCTGTTCAACACAAGCGGCCTATGAGTTATTCTCTTCTACAGGACACCGATTGATAATCTTCTCCAGTTTGCAGGCTTCGGAAACGTACTACGCCTTCGGCCCGACCTCCCAGTAGGAGGCCTCAGCCGTAGGGCGCTCGGGCAACCCATGCACATTGGGGGCTAAGGATAAGTCCGGGTGTTGGGTCTTCACACCTGCAAGCAACTTCATCGCGCCCTCGTACGCAGTCGAGTACTGCCAGTCAAGCAACCAGCGAGGAGCCCGCGCCAACAATTTGGTCACACCTTCAAGTGCGACCTCTAGATCATCCTCGCCATAAAACAACGTACTGCAGACCGTGCCAAGAGCGGCACGCATCCGTTCGGCGAGGTCGGCGACCCGCTGAAGGCGCACCACCGCATCTTGATGCACAACAGTCGGAAGCGCGGCACTATGGCAAAAAGTCCCAGTCAAGAAACAAACCTCAAAGGAAAAGAAAATCCACAACAAGAAGCAAGGCTTAGATCCAACGGCGGCCTCCAACCGTTGGAGCTTCATTTCCAGCTGCTTCGACCGGAGGTCGGCATCAGTGACGGTGTCCTGAATTAGGGGGTCCTAGCCTAGCTGATTTAGTCCATGGGCCAGGCTCAAGGCCTGTCAAAGAGCAAGGACTCCGGAAACTTCCAACTTGAAGAATCAACATATCGGGCCTCATCGAAGACTTGCCGTACACCCCAAGAATACAAGATTTGGAATGTGAGCCCCAGATGATAACCGACCATGTGTAACCCTAGATACTCCTGGTGCCTATATAAACCAGAGGGTTTAGTCCGTAGACGCAAGATCATTCATCATACTCCTAGGGTTAGACCATAACTCACGATCTCGAGGTAGATCAACTCTGTACCCTGATACATCATCAATATAAACAAGAGCAGGACGTAGGGTTTTACCTCCTTAGAGAGGGCCCAAACCTGGGTAAATCATTGTGTCCTACGTCCCCTGTTCACCCATCGATCCGATCTCACAGCTCGGGCCCCCCTACCCGAGATCTGCCGGTTTTGACACCGACATTGGTGCTTTCATTGAGAGCTCGATGTGTGATCACCTTGGAACGATGGCCTCACCAACGGGTAGTTCAAGTACCCTTAGCACCATAGGTGCACCCATGATCTTCATCAACGGGCCGTCTGATGACCCCATAAATCTCGGATCACTCCCCCCCTTTAAGGCGGCGGGATGTGGTCGGGAAACCTGTTTGGAGATCTCCGCTCCCACTACGGGGCTCGGCCGGTGGAGTCCGAATGAAGGAAACCTCGAATCTGAGCTCCCTCCCTAGGGATGAGCATGTGCTTGAACGACTCAAAGAAGTTAACACATTGGACTTAAGCCGAGCCGGGACACTTCCATGCATCACCTCTACAAGGAACACGGGGGCACCTTGGAGTCCCCCCGATCGGATTAAAGTTTTTGATCCCACCCACCCCCCACGTAGAATATTGCCCAAGTAATACAGGGCCTCCTAATGTCTGGGATTTGATTTATATAAAATAGCAAGCCGATGAGGCAGTTCAACAGTTCTGGTCAAGATTCCTATTCGTCAAGAACAAGATAACCGACTGCCCGGACAAGGAAGCACTTGCGGCTTTCCGACACAACTGTCACGATGAGAGTGTACTAAACGCCCTCTCTCGGCGACGAGTTCAGACTTTCTCATAGCTCTCATAACTGGTGTCAAAATTTTAAACCATCGAAGATGCCTGGCTGACTCCAGAATCAGCCCGCACAGGCAACTCAAGGGAATACGACCTCGCACATGGGCAACCATTAAAGCGCCCTATGCTAGCAGAGTCGTTACGAAAAAGAAGAAAGACGGCGTCCCCGACCGTCCTTGATGGACTACTGGATCAACCATGTCCTATACACTCCGTCAAGTCGAACATGAATCCAACGCACAACCTTCGAGCTTGTTGGGTCGTAAGGCAGGAGGCCAAGGGTGGCGAGGCTATCCTAGCAAATAAGCCCACTATCAATCATGCCACAGTCTCCTCGGACGAAGCCGAGGTCCTGACGATTTACCAGACATATGTATCCAAAAATCAAAGGAAAAGGGCTCTCCACGAGCTCGGCCCCGCCCAGATACGCACACCTCGGGCTACATGGTTAGACACGCCGATCACATTCGAGGAATACGATCAGCCGGCAGTCAACCTAAGCCGGTGTCCAGCCGCCCTGGTCCTCGACCCTATAGTGGACGGATGCCGGCTGCATAAAGTGCTGATGGACGGGGGCAGCAGTCTGAATCTCATCTATAGAGACACTCTGGAAAGGATGCAATTAGATACAACTCGCGTACAGCACAGCTTCATCACTTTCAAGGGAATCATCCCCGGAAAAGAGGCGCGATGTGAGGGAAAGATTATTCTCGACGTAGTCTTCGGTACTCCCGAGAACTATCGATCCGAGGAGTTAACATTCCATGTCGTACCCTTCCGAAGTGGTTATCATGCCCTTTTAGGGCGGAAGGCATTCATCAAATTCTGCGCCATACCTCACTATGGGTACATGAAATTAAATATGCCGGGCTCCAATGGAGTGATAACCATCACAAGCAATCCAGAGAGAGCACTCAGGGCCGAAAATAAAACGGCTTTGCTTGCCCTCGAATCACTGGCAGAGGCCTTTGCAGCCGAAGAGTTGACGGCACTCCAGGCCACGGTCAATTCGGACGACGTCATTCTGGACAAGTGGTCTAAATCAACATCATTCAAACCAGCTGATGAAATTGTTAAATTTCAAGTACACCCAATAGACACGAGTAAAACAGTGTCCATTGGTGCTTAGCTAGACCCAGAAATTGACGAAGCCCTTCGAAACTTCCTTCGGGAAAATTGGGACATCTTCGCCTGGCATCCCTCAGACATGCCCGGCATCTCAAGAAATTTAGCTGAACACACCTTGAACATTATCAAAGGATTTAAACCAGTCAAGCAAGCACTTCGGCGATTCTTCGAGCCCAAGCGTCAAGCTATGGGGGAAGAACTGGCTAAGCTGTTAGAAGCCGGATTCATCCGTGAGATCAAACACCCTGAATGGTTGGCTACCCTGGTCATGGTACCAAAGAAGGATAAGTCCTGGCGGCTCTGCATCGATTTCAAGGACGTTAACAAGGCCTGCCCCAAGGACCCCTTCCCACTGCCACGCATCGACCAGATCATCGACGCCACGGCTGGACATGACCCTCTCTGCTTCCTGGACGCATATTCAGGATATCATCAGATAAAAATGAAGGAATCTGACCAGGAGGCAACAGCCTTTATAACATCCTATGGGCCTTTCTGCTTCAACACAATGCCGTTAGGATTAAAAAACACCGGCACAACATATCAACGCATGATCCAAACATGCCTAGAAAAACACATCGGCAAAACAGCCGAGGCCTATGTCGACGACGTGGTTGTAAAAACCAGGGACGTCCGGCAGCTAGTACAGGACCTCGGCAAAATATTCGCCAGTCTCCGGGTCTATCACATAAAGTTGAATCAAGAGAAGTGCTTCTTCGGAGTACCAGCAGGTAAGGTGCTCGGATTCATTGTCTCCCATAGAGGAATTGAGGCTAATCCGAAGAAAATCCGCGCTCTGGCCGCACTAGAAATCCCCACTGAGCTCAAGCAAGTCCAGGAACTCACTGGCTGTGTAGCCGCCCTCAGCTGCTTCATCTCTCGACTCGGGGAAAAGGCTTTACCACTGTACAAACTGCTGAAGCAAGCAAAGAACTTCAAATGGACCAGTGAGGCAGGAGATGCTTTCGAAGAAATTAAAAGGCTTCTTGCCACCAACCCCATATTGGCAGCACCAGGAATAGGCGAGCCGATGTTGCTATACATCTCGGCAACACACCAAGTGGTCAGTGCAGTCCTTGTAGTCGAACGAGACGACGAAAGCCACAAATTTCAGGTGCAACGTTCCGTATACTATGTTTCAGAGGTGTTAACCCCGTGTAAAACAAGGTATCCTCACTATCAGAAGATCGCCTATGCGGTTTTCAAGGCATCTCGGAAACTACGACACTACTTTCTGGAGTGTTCTATCACCGTGGCATCCGAGGTCCCCCTGGGCGACATAATCAACAATAGGGACACAACTGGTCATATTGCCAAATGGGCAATCGAACTCCTCCCTTTCAAAATCTCATTTCGCCCACGCCGATATATTAAATTTCAGGTGCTGGCAGATTTCATGGCCGAATGGACAGAGGCCGAACTCCCTAGAGAGTACATCACATACTCACATTGGACAATGTACTTCGACGGCTCTAAAATGCTGGCCGGACTGGGGGCTGGAGTAGTCCTCACCTCACCTACTGGTGACAACATATGATACATACTACAAATCATGTACGCAGACTCAAATAACGCGATCGAATATGAGGCCTTGCTACATGGACTACGGATCACAGCATCCATGGGGATCCAGCATTTGGAGGTCCGAGGCGACTCCAATTTAGCGATATCACAAGTTAATGGTGAGTTCGACGCAAAGGACCCAAAAATGATGGTGTATCAAAACGCCATTCTAGCCATATCAGCTCGCTTTAAAGGTTTGGAATTCCATCATATCCCACGTGATAGTAATCAAGCCGCCGACATTCTCGCCAGAATGGGCGCCAAACGTGACCCGGTTCCAGAAAACACGTTCTTAGAACGGCTTTTTAAGCCATCCGTGATCTGGCAGGACGGGAACGAGATGCCAGCTGTCGTGGTTTTGTCACGGCAGATGTCCTCGTGAAAAGGACTTAGTGGTGAGGCCATCGCAACTAGGTGGAAGCTTGAAGGGGTTGGTCGGAATCGAGAGACACGAGTTTTTACCCAGGTTCGGCCCCTCACGGTGGAGGTAAAAGCCTACATCCTGCTTGATTGCTATTGATGATGATGATCTCGATTACAAGGGTGCTCTTTCGCTACCTCTAATCTCGAGAGCTTCTGCTTTTCTGTCTATCTTCACTTGTCCCTCTTGGGGTGCCTTGCCCCTCCTTATATAAGTTGAAGGGGCGGCTTACATGTAGAGTCCTAATAGGAATAGGACTAGTCTATTTTCTATTACAAGTCGAATCCTAGTCCGGGTCTTGCTTCCCTTGTCAGGGAACTTTCCTCTTCTTGGACCTTCTCCGCGAGCCGGCCCATTGGGCAACCCTTAAGCCGGCCTCCTGCCGGGTCTCTCCCTGGGCCCTTGGTCTCTCCTTGTTGTCTCGCCATAACCCGGAATATGAGATGACCCATAGAGCCTCCTGGTTCTTGGCCGGGTCAAACTATGGCCGGGTCATAACCGTGGGGAATATCCCCAACATTAGCCCCCAGGTTAGCTTGAATTTATTCATGCTAAGCTTCTGAAAACAAGAATAATTAATATGTTTAAGAGGAAATGGCTTGCTCAAAAGGCCGCCTTTATTCAATGAACCAGCTTCTGAAAAATACGGGTTTCTTCATATCAACGAGCCGGCTTCACAATTGACTTGTTGGTGCGTGTCTTCAAGAAAATATTGGGAATAATAACCCATCCGTTATTGAGCCGGTTTTCAAATGCTTCAGCTTGCAGATGCCATCTTCCTAAGACACGGAGTGCTTGCCGGGTCGTTTGACATAGTAAATGTCGAATTACAGATGAAATAATTGCCGGCTTGTGAATATAGAACTTGTTGAGTTACGAGCGTCGAAGTTGCCGGATCATGGAGGTTAATGCCGCCGGGTGATGGAATTGGACTCCTGGAGATTTCGGGCCTCTTTGTCATCGACAAGCCCGCTTCACAATCAACTTGCTCACGCTGGTTCCTCACAGAAAAAGAGTGGGAAATAAAACACCCATCTGCCATTGAGTCGGCCTCCAATGCTTTGGCTTGATGAAAATTTTTGGGAATAAGAAAACCATATGACGTTGAGCCGGCTTTCCGGGCCTTTCTATGAATAGCTTAGGGGAGATAAACTTTGCAAATTTCTCCACCAGGAATATGAGACCCGGTTCACTCAAAACTGAGAACTTGAAGGTGTTGCTCCCTTATATTCATATTACCTGTAGCCCACAAGTCTTAAGAGTAGAAACATAGTGATAGCTTAAGACTTGCTTAAATACGAATGTTGCAATTTTGGAGAAAATCCAGGTTGTTCATCTGAGTCACCAGTCATAAACTGAATGTTTTTGTATTTCACATGTGTAGCCCCCAAGGGCCGGCTCATCAGCATGTGATGGGCCGGGTCTTCAATTTGGACCTTATGATCTGTTGAAACAACTGAACGGTGTAGCCCCCAAGTGTCGGGTTGTCTTGCCTGCAGCAACCTGGGACTTTAAACTTAGCCTTGAATGTTGTAGATATATAGCTGCAAATAGTGTAGCCCCCAAGGGCCGGGTTAGTTGTCCTCATCTGGAACATGAATTATCTGTAGAGTCAATGATTTTTTTTCTAAGATTGATAGACAGCCTGGATGATGTTGTTGAATGCTTTGCATATCAATGCTGAACTTGTTGCTAAATCCATCAAGAGTGTTGCTTTGCATAACACTTCATATTTTATTGCCTTTGATAAAGCCGATTGCCATGATCTTTTGCCATGATATCCTTTTTTTGAATTTTGCTCTCCTTTGCAGCATCGGAATAATCCAAATTTATGAATTGCCACTGGTAATTTATTACACCATGCTCCTTACTATAAGCTGGCATTTTGGATTTAAAAAGAATAGCCATCTCTCTGAGCCGGCTTTGAAAACCTCAATCATTTAATACTGGTTATGATAAACCATGATGAAGACCCGGCCATTTTGGCCATCAAGGATTTGTTTGTTCCTGCATAGTTACATTGTAACCCGGTTTTAAAGACTGGTTCCTGCAGCATAAACGAATATAGATATGCATTGGATGATGATGCATTGTATGATGATGCAATGTATGATGATGTATGGGTAGGGTAACAGAGTATAAAAATGTCGGCTTTCGAGGCATGACATAAGACCGGCTTTCGAGGCTCGAGTCTTGGCTTTGCTTCCTGTGGAAGCAGGCTTTTTTGGCCTCTTTTGGTTTTTCCTATCTCTCTGAAAGCCGGCTCTCACGTGACCAACTGACGTTTTAACTCTGATGAATTCAGGGTCACCTTTGTGATTGACTCATCAGGCGTACGCCGGGTCACCTTTTCGGAGTAGCATCTTGCTAACAGGCAGGTTTAACCAAGTATATTTTGGCTTGTTGGTTTATCCTCGCTTTCCGAAAGCCGGCTCTCACTCAACCAATCGAGCGTTTTAACCCTGATGAATTCAAGGTCACCTATGTGATTGACTCATCAGGCGTATGCCGGGTCGCTTTTAGGGAGTAGCATCTTGCTAACAGGCAGGTTTAACCAACTTATGGCATCTCGCCGGGTTAAAGGGTTTTGTAAGCTAAACTCGATGAGTTGGAAGCCCCCAAGTAACCATATGATCATGGAAAAGCTCAGCATAGGATATACAGGAGACAATGCTACTACTGCAAAACATCTGGGGTCCAGATAAGCCGATTTTATTCCATTGATCATTATTGAGCAGGATACCCATGTTTAGACTGCGCATCATGGCAACTAGTCTTCTTTGGTAACCTTTCTTTTTGCCAATATGGCAGGGTACCCATGTTTGAAATGCGCATCGTGGCAGCTAGTTCTCTTGGGCAACCTTTACTTTTTCGCCAATAAGGCAGGATACCTATGTTTGAACTGTGCATCATGGCAACTAGTCCTCTTTGGCAACCTTTACCTTTTCGCAAATAAAGCAGCAGTCCCCGGGACCGGGTTGTCTTCCCTTCAACGACCCGGGGTTCTTGCATTTGTTAAAACTGGCCAAATCCGCTGAGTCATATCTATGTAGCCCCCGAGTCTTAAGTCGACTCGAGGAGTTGGCTTGAGATTCTTTATACTTGGCTACGGTATAAGCCGGAGTAGAGTTGACAGCTGAAAGCTGGAATTTATTGAAACCGGAGGCGATGTGGTGAGTTGATCATCTTTGCGATGCTCGTCGTATGTCCTCCCATTCCTTGATATTCTCTTTTAGTCTGGCTCTCCTGGCTCTTCCAGGGTCATTTTCTTTTCTGTTTCTTCACTGTCGGGTTTTGAATTGCCGGCTCTACTGAGACCGGCTCTCTTTGCTCTTTCGGGCATGTTTCCTCCATGGCCGGCTCTTCTGTTTTCTTTGATGTGGTGAATTAGACCAGACCGCAGGATGGTGAGCTGCGTGTTTTGCTGGATAGCTTGGTGTGGCCGGTCGACGGAGCGGACTCTGGCATGCTTCGGTGTGTTGATGTAAATTGGACCGCGGTGGCGGCGGCTCGCGCGCGTGTCCGTTAGTCAACTCACGCGAGCGGGCGCGGCCCTCGCGCGTTGATGTAGACCGGGCCTGCGAGGACGGTGGCATGCGCGCGTCCGTTGGGCAGCTCGTACGGGCGGGTGAGGCCCCGGTGTGTTGATGTAGATGCGAGAGCCAGCCGGTAAATTGGCGTGGACGCGGGAGTCGGACGCGACGTTTGAAGCCGGCGCGAACGCGAGAGTCGGCCGCGGCGTTGCAAGCTGGCGCGGACGCGCGAGTCGGCCACGGCGTTGTAAACCGGCGTGGGCGCGTGAATCGGCCGCGGCGTTGTAAGCCGGCAAGGGCGCGCGAGTCGGCCGCGGCGTTGTAAGCCGGCGCGGACGAGGGTGTCGCCTGGCGTGTTGATGTATACCTGACTGCAAGGCAGCGGCTTGTGCGCTTGTCGGGCAGTTTCTTGTGGGCAGACGATTGGCGCGGCCTCCACACTTTGGCGTGCAACCCGGACCATCCTGATTCTTCATCGGATGTAGCGATTGACACAAATTATTCAATTTGCATGCCTCCACTTTGAATCATCATGCATGCATCCATCAAACCTTGAAATGCGTGCCTCAACTAGTACTCTTTGTGGTACTAGTACTTAACACTTGCGCAGGCTGCTCACGAGTAGTACAGTTTTGTTTTTGTATTGACGCTTCTGCTTCCGCCGCTGTTTGCTTTTACTATAGTGCCAACTGTGCTACTAGGCTCCTGTGGACTTGTATGTATTTTCTCCTTTGGATCCAACGTTGAGTATTTGACGTTTGACGGTTCCTCAATTGCTGAACTGATTTGACTGCCGTCAGAAATACAGTATTAATTAACTTGATGCCACACTTGAAGTTGTACTGCTAGGTTCCTCGATTGCTTTGGTGTGCGACTGCTGCTGCGCTGTCTCCAGTACACGCACGCGCAGCTAGCTGCAGCATGTCGCTTCTTTCTCTATTTTTCTTTTCCACTTTTTGCAGGGCGTGCACACTCAGAATTTAAGGCCGCGGTGATGTAACATCAATAGTATGGCGTCATGGAATTTTTCGAGATCCATGGTTGCATCGGGTCTTGAGCAAACTGTTTTCCCTCATTATTTTTTCCTCGTGGAGCAGGGGCTGGCCGATTTGCCTCTGTACGCAGTACTGCTTCCGGTTTTAGATTCGCCTCAGGGACCGCAGCCATCGTCTTTTTTTCCCTTTTTTTTATTGATGAACGGGGAGGAGCATCAGCTGAACACACATCCACGAGATTGAGCGGAACCCGGACTTGATTTTAAACCGGACTCTTGATCGTAGACGGAAGAAAGAATCTGAATGTACTAGGACTAGTACTAGGATTAGATCGCTTTGAGCCTGAGCGTTACGCGCCCCATCGATCACACTTGATGTGCCTCCTAGTGAATCTCACATGGGGTAGTAGCACCAGGGCTTATTCTCTCTTTTTTTTATATCCTGATGAAGTGGTGTACCATGGCTGTACAACTTTTTTGTCTTCGGCACAGCTATGGAATATGTGTGTCCGCTTGACACCCTTTGGCTTGATTTTTCTTTTTCGGTGCTTCTCCATGGGATCATGTCTGCAACACGTGCGCTGCTTTACTAGGACAGCGCCGGTCGGCCCTTGCGGCGGCTGCAACGGAAAAATTTGCAACTAGGGATCGGAGTTGCTCATGTAGTGCGGTTGCCGCGACGAACTTTGCAGCGAACGTGTGGCATCTCGGCTGCAGCGGACGCGGCGGTCAGCCGGATTTAACTTTGATCTGATTTATGTTGCCACTGAAAATTTTCAATCCTTGACTGACGAACTCGGAGTCAATGTAGATTCCTCCGAGCCGGCTCTTCTTCATCTGGCCGATCGCGGTCTCCCTGATCCCAAGTAGGGCTCCCGCCAAGAACTCAACTCCACCGTGGCGTGGCCCCACGGTGGGCGCCAACTGTCGTGGTTTTGTCACGGCAGATGTCCTCGTGAAAAGGACTTAGTCATGAGGCCATCGCAACTAGGTGGAAGCTTGAAGGGGTTGGTTGGAATCAAGAGACATGAGTTTTTACCCAGGTTCGGCCCCTCACGGTGGAGGTAAAATCCTACATCCTGCTTGATTGCTATTGATGATGATGATCTCGATTACAAGGGTGCTCTTTCGCTACCTCTAATCTCGAGAGCTTTTGCTTTTCTGTCTATCTTCACTTGTCCCTCTTGGGGTGCCTTGCCCCTCCTTATATAAGTTGAAGGTGCGGCTTACATGTAGAGTCCTAATAGGAATAGGACTAGTCTATTTTCTATTACAAGTCGAATCCTAGTCCGGGTCTTGCTTCCCTTGTCAGGGAACTTTCCTCTTCTTGGACCTTCTACGCGAGCCGGCCCATTGGGCAACCCTTAAGCCGGCCTCCTGCCGGGTCTCGCCCTGGGCCCTTGGTCTCTCCTTGTTGTCTCGCCATAACCCGGAATATGAGATGACCCATAGAGCCTCCTGGTTCTTGGTCGGGTCAAACTATGGCCGGGTCATAACCGTGGGGAATATCCCCAACACCGGCTGCCTCGGGCTCTGGAAGGGTCAACCCTCCGGTAGCCGAGAAGGACGAGGGAATAGTTGGAGGCTCAGTTGTTGAAGAAACATCTTCGGCTCATGAAGTCATGGCAGTTATCGCACCATGGACCGAGCCCTTCCTCGGATATCTGCTCCGTAGCGAGTTACCCGAGGACCAAACCAAAGCACGAAGAATAGTTCGGCGATCAAAGGCCTATCGGGTCCATGAAGGGGAGCTCTACAAAAGAAGCGTCACCGGTGTCCTCCAGAGGTGTATATCCAAAGAGGAAGGGCACAAGCTCCTCGCCGAAATTCATTCCGGCATGAGCGGCCATCATGCCGCATCTCGGGCCCTAGTCAGCTAGGCTTTCCGACACGGATTTTACTGGCCTACTGCCAAGGAAGACGCGAAAACTCTGGTTCAGCGATGCCTCGGCTGCCAGGTTTTCGCCAAACAAAGTCACATGCCCCCCACGGCTCTTCGAACCATTCTGATCACTTGGCCTTTCGCGGTCTGGGGGCTGGACATGGTCGGCCCTCTTAAAGGGGGATCACATAAAAAGAAATACTTACTCGTCATGATAGATAAATTCACAAAATGGATTGAGGCAAGGCCAGTAACTACAGTCGAGGCGGCGCCAGTCGTGGAATTCATCTTCAGTGTAGTACACCGTTATGGTGTTCCTCATAGTATAGTTACACATAATGGCAGTAATTTCACAGCCAACGAGGTACAGGCGTGGTGCGCCAAAATGGGCATTCAGCTCAATTATGCCTCCGTCTACCACCCCTAAACTAATGAAAAGGTTGATCGTGCCAATGGACTCGTTTTGAGTGGCATCAAGCCACGCTTAGTCCGATCCTTGAAGGAAGCCGACTCCCGTTGGGTAGAGGAGCTCGACTCTATATTGTGGGGCTTATGCACCACGTCCAACCGGTCTACAGGTTACACACCCTTTTTTATGGTGTATGGAGCCGAGGCCGTCCTACCATGTGACCTCATTCACGACGCACCTCGGGTGCGGATGTACGAAGAGAGGGAGGCCGAGTTGGAACGGCAGGACGACCTTGACGCCCGCGAAGAGGAAAGGGACGTTGCTCGGGCATGTTCCACATTCTACCAACAGCAAGCACGGTGCTACCAGAGCAGGGAGGTCAGGGCGAAATCATTTAATAAAGGTGACTTGGTCATGAGGTTTAATCCAGAAAAGCAAAAGGACAAGTTGTCCCCGAAGTGGGACAGACCGTTCATCATCGACCAAGTACTCACCGGAGGTGCATATCGTATTCAAGACCCCGAAGATAACAGGTTGGTACCACACCCCTGGAATGCCGCCCTGCTTCGACGCTTTTACGGTTAATTACGGCTGTGCTTGGGTCACCTTTCCGGTCGCCCTTCTATTTAGCATACAATAGCTATAAATTTTTCCTTTCAAGTTGTTAAAACTTTTTACCTAGTTGTGTTCGGTAAAGCCGAAGTGATTAAATTCCTTCGGCCGCATTTTATCTATACGACACACAATACGCTTGTCGCTCCTTTTTTGAAGCCACATGAATTTTTGAAGCACTTTCGGTGCCTCCTTCCAATAAAATCGTTGTACGCCTTTATACACATCAACTTGACTTAAGATTTTGCCAAGCTGGATTGCTTGGCTCCTGTGCTTACCCCCTATGTTCCTGATTGTTCGGCTAGGTGATAAAGGGAGCACCTCTACGATTGTTGCCTCCGGGTCAGCCGGATACGCCCCTCAGACGGGTGAAGCCGAAACATAGCGTTCTTAACAAAATAGTTGATCCGCTCGATGGAAGTAGATTTAATTGGTTTTATATAATCAATCACTGGGGGATTTTACGCTCACCTCGGGCATATGTCCCGACCTGTTTCAAAATGGGCCAAACATTTTCACCCGAGGAAAGGAACTGATAGCGGAACTATTTTTCTTGAAGGGTGTTTCTTATGCTCGCTTTGCTTTTCGAGCCCCATAGCCGGATTACCTTGCTATCCGAAATATTTGGTTCGGTTTCCGGATCAGAAGTAGGAAGCACTCCTCGGCTAATGGCCCAGGAGGGAGAAGCCGAAGGCTGGCTAGCAAAGTTTGTATAACAGCAGCTTTTGTAATACCATAAAAATACTTAGATACATAGAGTCATTACAACATATCTTAAACTTTATCAAGACCATCTATCAAAGACTTGAGAGAACAATCCCGCTGAGAGAAGCGCGCGGCGGCCATAACATCGTCATAGACTACATAAGTTGGCACCTCCTTGCCGTCGGCACCAACCGGGCCGACCTCGGTGAGATGCTCTGTCTTCACTTTTGTGTAGCAAGTCTTGACCATGGCCCACGCTTCCCTCATGCCCTCCCTACAAGCCGAAATCTTCCAGGCCTGTATGCGGCGCCGAGCCCCTTTAAGGCGATCGGCAAGCTTAGACATGTCCTCGGGCATACTCTCTTCGGGCCATAGAGCCTTAAAAATAACTTTCATCGCTGTCCGAGCTCGCTCATGCACCTCGGTCAGCTCCAACAGGGCACCTTCGGTCGGGGGGCTACTGGCATCTTTTGGCCGACCTGTCAGCAAAACTATATGAAATGCATGTCAGCATATGGCAGGACTCAGATCTCTTGTCGCAAGATGGAGGATACTTACCGAATATTTCTTCATCCGTTTTCTTATTTCTCTCCTCGGCACGGCCAATTGAGCCTTGAGGCGTTCAATCTCCTCGGCTTGCTAAGCATTCTTTGCTTTCAGTTCCTTTGTTTCGTCCTTGCTTCGGGATAAAACAAGGTGCTCGGCCTGCCGCTGCGATTCTGCATATACCAGGTCCTCATGGGCCTGTTTCAGATCCTTTTCCATTTGACCGATGACTACCGCTGCTATGAATTATAAGGCAATTAGTCTTAGAACTAATGTGGTCTACAAATAATGCACCATAAACCAGATGCACATACCGTGCGCTTCTCTGCTAAAGGTTTTGACATGCGTAACCTCAGCCTGCGCAGCGTCAAGTTGTGTCTTGGCCTGGGTCAGCTCCGCGAAGAGGCTCGCATTTTTCTCCCGAGTAGCCTGCAATTTGAAAGTAGGGTCTATCAAACCTATATATGGTCACTCATGCCCACATTACGGCTTGGGGGCTGGGGCTCTAAAGCTCATACTCTATGGCTGAAACGAATCCACCTGTCGGATGTACCATCCGACAAGTGTCTTGGGGGCTCCTGCTTAGTCGGTGGTCGAATTATAGTAAGCCAAAAGAAGGATTCAAAAATAAAATTACCTGCAGGCCTGTGGGCAGGACGTCCACCGCTTTCTCAAACACGTTACGGGTTGCACCAAGGTAGGCGTCCACCAAACTGAGGGCGTTGAACTCTTGACTCGAAAAGAAGGGATTCCTTAGAGAGGCTCTTCGTCATCTATGGTTCATCGCGCTTTCGACCTCAGAGGTGGTTGCCGAGCAGGTCTCCGAGGTGGCTGGTTGCGGCACTTCAGGAACGCCCCTTGCGGGTGAAGGTGGCTCCGTGTTGGTCATCGGGGCCGAGGTGTTGGCTCCCTCTGCTAATGGTGTGTCGGCAGAAGGTCTGCGCAGGGAAGTAAATTGTCAGCCTTGTAACCTTCGATCTTCGACGAACAGCGTAATAAGAACACAGGTTACCTGCTTTGGGGAGGGGCGGCAGGCTCCGCCTCCATGACTACTTCCATTTCAGGGGTCTTTTGTGCGGCAACCGGAGGGCCCCCTTGCGGGACCGTGCTGCTATGCGCGCGCTTTGAGCGTCGGCCCTTAGGAAGAGTCAGGGTGCATGGGGTTCTGCGAGTTGAAGCTCTCTTTCGAGAGGAAGGAGGAGGAGGCTTTACCGATGAGGATGGATGCATTCCCGGCAGGTCAGGGATGATAGCCACTCTTGAGCCGTCAAGGCTCTCCTGATAGAAGGTACCCTCTTCATACAGGGTGGATATCTCTTCGTCTTCATGAAAGGCGGGATCATCGTCTCGCCGATATCTTTCCGGCTCAGGTGCCGGGCTGTTCAGGGTCTCAACCCATCACCTCCATTTCTGTTCGGGTGAAATGAACAGTTGTCATGAAAGAATGAAATCAACTTGCTTGGATGGACTAGGAAATGTTATTGAACTTACCAGTTCGGCTGGATTGTAGTAAGACAAGCCGTCTATGAACTTTTGCTTAGCGAAGTCCGCGGCTTCTCCCTTGTATATGCCGGCCAAGGCTGCGCCAAAGGCTGCGTCATCTTGGAAGCTTTTCTGGATGGACCGTGTGGCATCGTCGTCACCATTATACATAAACAATGAGTGCTGACGCTGCCGAAGAGGTTGAACTCTTCGGTTGATGGCCGTTGCCATCACATCGATGATGGTGAGGCCGGTGCTCGTCAGACACCTCACCTTGGCGGCTAGGGAAGCTACTTCCGAGTCGTCCTGCTGGGCGGGGCTCCGCGGTCTCCAGCTAAACCGCTTCTTCGGAGGATCCGAAGAAAAGATCAGGAGCCCGGGCCGAACTGGATCGTGTAGCAGAACATCTTCCATATAAAACCATTCAGACGACCATGTGTCGGTGTCCTCTCGAGGAGTCCCTGTGGGGTAGCCGGTCCCGGCTATGCGGTAAACCTCGGCTGCCCCTACTTCGTGTAGCTTCCCGTTGCGGGAACAGGGCATGATGCAGAAATATTTTCTCCACAGCCCGAAATGAGCCTCGCACCCGAGGTACATCTCGCAGAGGGTAACGTACCCCGCGATGTGTGGAATCGAGTTGGGAGTTAGGTGGTGGAGTTGGATCCCGTAAAATTCAAGGAGACCTCTGAGAAAAGGATGGATCGGAAACCCCAGGCCACACAGGAGGAACGGAACAAAACACACCCGCTCATCCCCGTGAGGGATGGGGTGGCTATCAGCATGCGCCTGCCCGTCTACGGATATCAAGCCGGGGCGGGTGGAGGCTAAGTCTGGATCAGGCAGATAACCCTGGGTGGATAACCGGTCCACTTGGAGACGTGTGACGGAACAGCTACCCCAGTCACCCTGGAGAGGACCATGGGGGCACTTGGAAGAACCCGCACCACTCGCCATTCCTAGGGCTTTCGAAGCTGGGATTCAGGAGCGAGGGTTTGTGGCGTGCAGGGGAAGAAGGAAGGCCAAGATGCGTGTTAATGTGATTTTGAGTCAGGAGCTCGTTAATAAAAGATGGGTGGAAAGACATTTCGAAATCTAATCATAAAGTGGCATGGTTCCCAAGGCATCACGGTGTTCAATACTGCTCGAGGTGGGACCGAAGCCAAAGAGAATTCATAGCCGAAGTCGTAAAGAGGAACTCGCCGTTCAAGCCTAAGACTCTCTTACCGAAGACATTTTTCTCCAAAGAAGGTTGTCCTCCTCGGCCTTGAAGACAAGTTTGGGGGCTACTGACGGTGTCCTGGATTAGGGGGTCCTGGCCTAGCTGATTTAGTCCATGGGCCGGGCTCAAGGCCCGTCAAAGAGCAAGGACTCCGGAAACTTCCAACTTGAAGAATCAACATATCGGGCCTCATCGAAGACTTGGCGTACACCCCAAGAATACAAGATTCGACATGTGAGCCCCAGATGATAACCAACCATGTGTAACCCTAGATACCCCTGGTGCCTATATAAACCAGAGGGTTTAGTCCATAGAGGCAAGATCATTCATCATACCCCTAGGGTTAGACCATAACTCACGATCTCGAGGTAGATCAACTCTGTACCCTGATACATCATCAATATAAACAAGAGCAGGACGTAGGGTTTTACCTCCTTAGAGAGGGCCCGAACCTGGGTAAATCATCGTGTCCTACGTCCCTTGTTCACCCATCGATCCGATCTCACAGCTCGAGCCCCCCTACCCGAGATCTGCCGGTTTTGACACGGACAATCAGCCCGGGCATCAGATAGCTGCTATGCTGTGGCCTCCTTTTGCGTAATCATGCCAGCCTGCTCTTGCAGCCCCCTCTCCTTGGCAGCAAGAGCACCTTCAAGCTCAGCCACCTTGCGCTGGTACTCCGTCAGCTCACCTTCGGCAACGCTTAGAGAGGTCTGAAGATCGCCACGCGATTTCTCCGCCTCCTGCAGCTTCTGCCACAGGTTGTCAACCTCTTTTGCATCTAAACCGGAGACCCACGCATGCAACACTAAGAATAGGTGATCTCTCAAGGACATCTAAACAAGTACGAAAGAGGGATTTACCAACAGCCCCCGCCTCAAGCTCGGACGGGCAGGTGTTCTCCTGCCGCTACGTGTCCAGTTGCCTGTGCAGGTCGGTGACTTGGCACTCCAGGTCTTCCAACCTCTACAAAAAGATAAGGAAGGACAAAGGTTCAGCAACAACGAAAAGCCTGGGCGCGAGTACGCAACGGACATCACACCCAGGCTCGGGGGCTACTACCAGAGTCACAACAGGAAATCAGCATAAGCCCTCACCTGGCAACTGGTCTCGGCCAAACCTCCAAGTCCCTCCAGCGTGGCGCTCACCTGCCCAAGGATATCCTTTGTGCCCGCCACCGCAACAACCAACAACACAGGAGCTATAGGAGTAGAAGGGCAGGTGGCGGCAGCCCCAATCACCAGTCTCGCAGGCCTCTCGTGGTGGGGCGCGACCTCCGGAGCGGGGATACCGCCGGCTCCACCCGAAGACGGGGCTGCCTGGAGATCGGCTAGAGGTCCCGTTATGGCCATGCTATGATCAGGCCCAGACGAGGACCCTGCGGCGACCTCTACGGCTGCAAAACTAATCATGAGCCAAAGTCAGAAGTGCGTAGAGGTCGAACAACTCAACATAAGACAGAAAGACGGCAATAACTGATAAGTGGGGCGATCTCCTCAGGAATCCCCTGGGAGCTGCCCCACGGCTCTATTCTATCCGCCTTCGGATGCCCCGCAGCGGAGGACAACCCCTTAGGGGCCACGCTCTCCCTATGAAGGTGAAACTAAACATTAGCTAGAGCTTCATCACGGCAAAACCTTGAAGCGACGGAAACATACTGAGCGGGCTCAACAAGCTTCCACCTCCTTGGCACCGGTACTACCATCGGCACCACGAGCTTCGAGGGGGGGGGCAAGGGTCGTCTCGGGGATGGTGGAACACCAGCGCCTCCAACGCCTGGCTAGAGGGGCCATCCTTGGAGCCCGTCAGGCCCGTGGCCTCTTCACGGCGGACCAAATCGAGAGGCCCTCTGCGGACCTCGGCGGTGGACTCGTTCTCCATCTCTCCAAGAAGTAAGGACGAGCCATCATCCCCCAAGGCATCACCATCGACCACCTCACTGGTCACCTCGCCCCAGTGGAGGTCGTGGCACCCTTCCCCTTCAGAGGATGCTCCAGAGCAACCCGTAGAAGATCCTGCATTTCCGAGCTCAAGGCTTGACCCGGAAGCAGGGGCTACGATTGGAGGGCGGCGAAACTCGTGATCTCCTGCAGAATCAAGAACTCGGAGATCAGAAACAATAACGGACCTTCCCTGTCATCTAAGACAAAATCAGGCAAAATAATTCACCTCTCCCGGCGGGGCGTCGTGATAGAAGGCCTCCACCGCGACCTCCATCAAGACCTTGACAACCTCCAGCCTTGTCAGAAGGGCGAGCCTGCGGCGGACCTCCTTCTCTCCGAGCTCGCCCGGTGAGACCCGAGAGCGGTCGGTCGGGCCGCGGTAATAGCACATCAGCTCATTACGGGCCTGCAAAGGAAGCACGCGGCGTTCCACCCAGGTCCATGCAATGTGAACCCCCTTCAAGCATCTCTCCTTCAGGCGAGCAGCGGTGGCCATTAGCAGCTCAACATCATTAGGGAGATCGTCCGGGGACTCCCAGGAGTTCAAGCGCGCCGGGAAGGCGCTGAAGAAGGCCGGCAGGCTATCATCAAGCACGGACACATAAAACCACTTCTCGTGCCAGGTCCCCATCGACTTCGGGAGGTCCATAGGGAAGAATGGAGTGAGAGGCCGCAACTGGATGCTCACCCCACCAAGATCACGGACGACGCCCCCGCTCGTCTGCGCCCTGACACAGAAGTACTGACAGAACAAGTTGAAATGGGGGGCGGTCCCCAGGAAGCCTTCGCTGAATGTGATGAAGTTCGCGATATGGAGAATGCTCGTATGATTAAGGTGGTGAAGCTGACATCCAAAGAAAAAAAGAATCCCCTGCACGAACGGGTGCAGGGGGAAGCCGAGCCCTTGACCGAAAAAATCAAGGTGGAGCACATGCTCGTCGGGATGCGGCGCCGGTGAACTCTCCATCGACAAAAGAATCCGGTAGGCCAAATGCGGAGGGAATGACCCTTCGTCCTTCAGCTTCTGGACCGCTCCATCTGAGGTGAGGGAGCGAGACCACCGGCTGACGACCACGTCGGCCCCCTGCTGCGGTTCACTGGTGGCGGTGGTCTCCCTATTCCTTTTCTTCTCCGCTTCCTTGGTCGCATGCACGCCTCTGCCGCGGCCACGAGAGGAGGAGCTCATCCTTCCCATCGCTTTCCACTCGAGAGAAGAAATTGCGGGCCCGAAGACCACAAATATCGCAATGGCGGAGACTGGGAGAAAGACGTTGAGCTAGGGCACAAGGAGGAAGACAGGAGCGGAATGGGAAACATCTCCCTCTCTTTGCCACTCTTATGTCCAACCACAGGTCGCGCCAGGAATCGAGGTGTCCTAGCACGCCACGTGCCCCACTTTTCGCTATAGTTGCCACTCTGCGAATCGTCGGCGTGAGAATCTAGGCAAACTTGCCATAATGAGCGAAGACCCAACTGGCTCCTTGATTGGTGCTGACAAGGCAGCTCGCGGGCGTGGCTCTTCGGAAAAGGCAGGGGTAGGCCAAATTCTCCCCCACGCCCTGAGAAACGCCAAGAGCACATGAGGGTCCGTGACGCTGCAGCTACAGCTTGCCCCATGGGCGGGATCAAGATTAAGGAAGAGGCCCCCGCAAATAACAAGCTTCCAGGGCCCAATTAAGTAATCACTAACAACTCCTCAACCGAGCTCCCAAAAGGAGCTACATAAATAAGAAGACAAGAGCCCGTCGGCAGTCTTGAAGACGTCTCCCGCGACCTCCGCCACGCTCGGGGGCTACTAACGGTGTCCTACACTGGGGGTGGCTCCCTCAAGGGGGGGCGGCCTCGGTGCCTACCAGGGCCCACTAGGCCCAGGGCAAAGGAGAAGCCCTAAGGGAGCGCCGAAGACCTTCTTGCCCTCCAAGACAAGGGCGACGACGCTGAATAACGCATCTACCATCGTGTAAACCCTTGACCTCCGTGCCTATATATAGGGAGGTCGGAGAACCCTCTAGGGCATCTAATCTGATAGCAACTCTCGGTGGCAACCTCATACACCATTGTAATCCCTCGCACGAGTTACCCCTCCACCATGAATAACAAAAGCAAGCAGGATGTAGGGTATTACTCTACAGAGGCCCGAACCTGGGTAAAACATTTGTGCGACCTCCGATCCGAGACTTCCAGTTGCGCTTGGACCCCTATCAAGGGATCTGATGGTATTTTGCACCACCAGTATCCAAGCGAATGGACTTTCCTTGCATGAGGCATGTTTGACTTTCCTTGCATGAGGCATGAGCAAACGCGCCATAAACCACTCCCAGAGAACGCTCAGGATTGTCGTGCTATAACACATATATTTTTCATGCTATTACAGAAAGATTTTCCATGTGAAAGAGAAAAATTGTCATGCTAGCGAAAAGATTTGTTAAGAATTTTCCATGCTGCAGTAGAGTAATTTGCCGTGCGGTTTAGGGATTTGTCATGATGTAGTAGAGAGAATTGCCAGGCTAAAGAAAAAGGAATACTTGCCCACATGTTAAAAAAATTGCCATGCGGTAACAGGCCGAATTGCTGTGTACATAGAAAAGTTGTCATACATTCTTATAAGTAAATTGCCATGCTACATCGTAGGGTGCCATGATACACATGGAGTCCTCTCTGGATGGTGTATGTGAGCGAATGTTTGCATTGTTCCTTCGAAAGAGTACATGGGAAACAACAAAAATTGCCACATGTCACTGCTTTGAGATTCGCACACGAGATCAAACATACCAGAGAGCATTCCCTAGAAAAAAAAAACTTCTAGAAAATGTCAGCTCATTAGCTATTCCGGTTTTTCTCGCGGAATTCTGTTTGAACCCCTTGGAAAAGATCGCCGGAGGTAGAGAAAAATCAAATGTGACTGGTTCATCAGGTAGCAAAAAATACCATACGCAGTGGAAAGAATCAAGGAAACGTAGCTTTTTGTTTTGTCAAGCACCACCAGCAGAACCGATCTGGAAATGAACTTCTGTAAGATGCCAAAAATATATTTCAAGGCTAAGCTGCTGATAGAAATGGGACTAACCCTGTCCTAACATCTTCAGGAGTATCTCGGACAACAGGAGCCCCATTGTTCGATGATAAACCATTTCTGCACAAGTTTTAAATCATTTCAAAATATGCATTAACCTGGAGAAACTTTTTGAAACAACGACATTTCCACAGTTATAAAGTTGTTTTGATTTATTTGTGTTTTAAGACACATATACAGGTGGAACAAATCCTCACAAACTGATGATATTTCTTTTAGTTTCTTGCATAAAACCCTAAGGGGCCAAAACAGATTTATCAGAAGAGAGGACAAGGAGAGATCAGTACCTGTGCTGGAATATTTCTGCAACAAATGCCAAGTTCAGATTTGCTGAACCCTCAACAATATCTTTAGATGTTACATATCTTGTACAATCAAGCTTTTCGGCGGTTTCAAGTACTTTCTTTGCCCTTTCTTTAGGATCTGTAGTTTCTATCATGGTCGTTGAGCTATGCTCGGGAGCAAGGGCACTGAGAAGGTAAGCATACGCTTCACCATCCTGCAAATACATCATACGATAGCGTAATGAAATCTTTTATATTAGCATTTCTGAAAAAGTCGTCAATATCATAGAAATGATTTAACAGTGCTACATAAACATGCCATAAAAGTCACAATGTTTATTTCCGCAAAAAAAAGTCACAGTATTACCGTCGATATGAAAAAAATGCCTAGAGGTTGTGCATTTTTCAGGTTTGTTTTGTCTTATAATAGGTGTAATATCCATGAATACAATTGATATACATACCTTAACATCAGTAGAGAAATTTGTTACAGTTTTTTTGTACCCTGCTTTCTTGATATGAAAGTTCATCCATTTGAGCAACATCTTATCTGGTGCTAAGGTGACAAGCTCCTCTGCTTCCTGTATAGCATCATGTAACATAATTATCCAGACTTTGCTAATTCACAAGCATGTACATACAAGTTCTCTTGATGATTCGAACCTTGCTGTTATCATCAGCCACCAACTCCAACAACTGAGGTGTTTTCTTCAGATTCAAATCAGCTAAGAGTTGTATCTGAGAGACGTCCAACGAAACAAATTGGAAAGATAGCATTCATCAATGTTCTAGGTAACACTATATTGCTAAAATATTATTTAGTAACTAACTCAGTAATGGTGGTTGTAGGAAGCACACCTTTATGATTTGGGATAGCAAACCAAGAACTAGATGAGGCTGAAAAAGGAAAAATACTTCAGCGGTACAAAGTAAAATGATTTTAGAGTAATAAATATATTGCTAGAATCTTTACTCTTAGATAAAATCTGAGTTGGCGATGGTATGACATATCCCATCATATCTTTTTTTTTCTACCATCCTAAAATTCTGACAATCTAACTTACTGAGGAACCGCTCTTTCCCACCTTTCTGGAAAATTTATGACAACAAAACTAATTGAAACACAAGGAAGCTTCTAAGAATTTAATAAAATAAGCACACTCTCTTTTCCACCTTCCTAAAAAACCTGTAACAGTTAAGGAAACTAATTGAGACACAAACAAAACAAAGCTTGTTTGTATATAAACAGTTTAACCACCTCCCTGAAAAATCTCTAAATAAAAATGGAGCTGAGAACTTGTGCTTGCAGAGACATTGTATATAAATCATTCTGTGAACTGGACCAGGCCGATGACAACGCCTTAACACAGACCGACTACGTTTTTATCTGTTGCGAAGCACAGTTATGTTTCTGGTTGAGATAACATTTTTCTGTCCAAGAATTTGTCAATACCAAAAAGGTTAAGAGCCTCAAAATAGAATGCTCCCCAATGATTAATTTGATATAATTTACAACTGCCTACATTGTGCACTTCAAGATATGCACAACCTAGTCCAGAAATGTTATTATGTATCTACCCTTCCGTGAAAACCAACTCAACTTCTATCCTGTTCAAAAAATCGCCCACCCAACCACAGCGAGAGACGCGGACGAAACTCTAGCTTCCGGGGCAGCCCCCCTCCTCCCTACCTATCCTCCACCGCCGCCACCGGTTGGTGCGGCAGCGGTGGGGCCTCTCCGCCCGACGAACGACTGGCGCCGGATGGCGCCTTCGGGTGGCGGCGTTGGCTGCCGTGGGGTACTTCGGGGTGCTCATCAAGTGGCGGTGCGTCGATGTCCTAGGGCTCGCTCGAGGTGCGGCGGTTGCGAGTGGTCTTCCTCCGGGTGGCTGCGTGTGGGCCGACCTCCGGCCATATCTGGCCGGATCTATTGCTGGGTGGCTGGCGTGCGGCGCGGTTCGCGGCGGCGGCCTGGTGTGGCTGCTTCGGCGCTAGACCGTCCGGTGGTAGGTTGGGTCGTGGTGGAGCTATTGACCATGGCGGCGGTCTGCCCTGATCTGTTTTTGCTGTCTCTTGGTGGTTGCACTGGTCGACGGCGTGGCCGCGGCGGCTCGCGTTCGATGGCGGGGTGCAGGCGGTGGTGGCGTCCTCCCTTCTCCTAGGTCCGGGCCAGCAGCGCGAGGACCGCTCGCGCTATGGAGGTGGTTTTGACCAAGAGTTTGTGCTCAGGCAAGCTAGATCTGGCCCCAAGGCGGGTCCAGGCTTCCGCTCCGGGTAGATGAGGATTGGCTCGGTCCTGGTGGCGGTGTTGTCCAGGATCCTCCGGGCAGTGATGGGGCAATGCACTGCTGTGGTTTGGTGGCGGTGCGATTCGGGTCGACGGCGTCTTAAGCGGGCGTCGCTGATCTGGTTCGTGGTGGTGGGCAACGCCCGGCAGTGCGCAGGTACGACGGGGTGACTTGGTCCCGCTGGTTGCCTTCGCGTTGTGCTCTTCTCGTCTGTTGCCTGTCGGTGATGTCGGTCCGAGTTGGGCTCTCCCGGTGTTGTCGTGTCGTCGGACGGATCGGCACCGGTGGCCACGGGAATGGCGGCGTTCGATCTTGCTCGGTGGCAGCCGTCAGCAGTCACTGGGTTGTATTCTCCTCTGTCCACTGGGACCGGCTGGGAGGTAGGTGTGGGCGCTTCCTACCGTGGAGGCACCGACTCAGACCCGGTGATTGATGCCGGGCTAGGAGTGGATGGAGGTGCCTTTCACTCCTATCATGGTTGGGTGTCGTGAGATGGATGGTTGGTAGTGTCTAGGGGCATGGATGCCGGGGCGGCGGCCCCGTATGGTGGTCCGCATGTTTAGCTCTTTGACAGGCATCATGGCGGAGGAGGTGGCTATGTCTCTTGGTCGTCTGGGCGTCGGGCGGTGTAGCGGTGCGTGGCCCCATCGCGTTCTTTGTTGTGGGCAGTGGTGTCGCCTAGATCCGTATCTGGTGGCTTGTGCTCGTCGCAGCGATTCTGGATGCATCGTGGTGGCACAGGTGAGCTATTGAATGAAAGCTCCACGCTTTGGCGCGCGACGACCGTGGGTGCCGCGCTTCTATGGAGGACGTTGTTGTGGTTCTTCTCTCCATGCCAGGATTCTGGGTGAAGACCCTTGTCTGTCTCGGACTCGATAGCGGTGACCTGTAGTGTCGTTTCCCCTCCTGACGTTGTATTCAGGCATACCTGTATTATCTTTCGGTAATGTAGTCGCGTGCTTTTCGGTTGTCCGGCTATCCCGGGATCTATTGTGTAAGAGGGCACCCTCACTACTTTGTATCGTTCGTCCGTGTACTTTGGTTTGTGCTTTGTCGATAAAGCAGAGCGAGAGCCTATTCCGAGATTTATATATTGTTTTGCTAGTTCAAACTTAAATAGTAACAGAAGGAAAGTCATAGATCAAGCTCAATAGTAACAAAAAAGAAGAACTTGAGAAATAGAGTAACAAACTGTGTAGATGCAATAAAAACATAGAAACGTACTCTAGCTTCAATCAGATCTTGTGTCCCAATGTTAACTAGAGTACAACCAATGGCCTCGGCAGAGTTGAGACAAAGAGTGTGGTTCTCATTCCTCTCCCATGGATTCAGATCCTTCTTTATATTGATTGCTCTCTCGTCTATTGTGCCAGGAACAGCAACATTGATCAACTTGCTGATTCAGTACAAGGTAAGGGAATAACTACCTTAGAAAATTTGTTAACAGAAATCAAAATTAAGAGATGTTGTGGTACTAAAAGAATACAATGAGCATTTAGAAGAACATCTCACCAAAGTAGAACACCATCCCCGATAAGATTAAATAAATCATTTGATGTTGGATCCAATGGCAAGAAATTCTTCAGGAAAGGGTCCTCCCCGAGAAAATTATTGATATGATTGACATAAGAAGTTTTTTCAGACTCATTAATGACGTGCAAGAGAGTAGTGGTGGACGCCTTCAAAAAGGACACTGATCCCTTCAAGTTCTTTTTGCCTCCTGATTTGCTAGTTCCCTTAGCTTGAAGGTTTAAGTACTCCTAACATATTGCAAGATTGTACCACTCATCAAACAAAAAGATTCATACATGAGTGAAAATGTGGAATCAACAAAAGGTATGCCAAGATGATCCAATGTACCCTAAGGAACAGCTCAAATTCGATTGACTGGTTCATATCGGGGTAAGACTCGCTCAAAAAATTGGTGATATCCTCCTCGGTTAGAACCGCATGAATGCCCCTAAGCTCCTCCATCACCGGCGGCAAATCTTTTATAGTTACATGCTCGGCATCTGATCTCTTTGCGGAAGTGAACTATACCGTGGAACATAAGAGGTAGCATTGTCATTACACAATTATGCAAAGAAACAACGCGATTTTTCAAAATGCATCAAGAGTGGCCTCAAGAAGTGCTTACTTTTGTTTGGAGCGTTCGGAGCTGCACTTGGGTGAACTGGCTCTGGAGCCATGGATCAGATACAAGAACACCTACGAAGCTAGACATTGTCTTCCGAATTCAGTTTCCCTCTCGTGCTAAATTAATTCATGCACCAATTCGGCAGTTGTTTGGACCTAGAATAAAGACAATCCAACCACGACCTTGAATCGCTGGATCAAGAAGAAAAGGATCAAAATTGGTGGGATTATTATACCCGCAGGAAAAATATCCCCCAACGGATCATCACCAACCTTTGCGAAGCAAAAATCTTTTTAAAGGCTTTGGTCTTCGTTCTTCCTGTCTTCCTTCCTCCAATACCCGGAAACTATTCACTCCGCATGCATTGTTCCCAGCTCCGAAGCGAACTCCAAGAACTATGGGGAAGCGAACGTGTGGTTGGATTGCTGAGAGCCATAGAATAGTAAGAAAAAGGGAGAAGCTAAAATGGTGGCTCAATTTTTGGCCTCCCGCAAATGCCTAGAATAGAAAAGCAGATAACCTATCTTAGAACGTGAAGCTTCCACGGAGGAGCACCATCTCTCTCTCTCTCTCTCCCCCCCCCCCCCCCCTCCCCCTCTCTCCCTCTCTCTCTCTCTCTCTCCCTCCCCAGCATGCTCCTCTTTCATGGGCTTGGATGGCCCTGTACTTCCTCTCGACTTTTGTTCGTCGCGGAAGCTACTCAGCCAGCCCAATACTGTAGCTGAGCAAGGTATTTTTTCTGTGATTTTTTATTGGTTCTTTCACTGTTTTGCATTGTTTTTCCTTTTTTTTCTTTCATTTTCTTTGTTTCTTTTCCTTTTTTGTTTTTTTAACACGTGTCTAATTTTTGCATACACATTGTACATTTTTTGTATACATACCAAGATCTTTTTTATACATGTTTAACATTTTTAAAATACATTATTAACATTTTTCCAAATGTTTTGATGTTTATCTTTTTTATACACATTTTTCCATTTTTTTATATGTATAAGACATTTTTTATATACGTTTAACATTTTTCAAATACATGATTAACATTTTTCAAGTACATGTTTTGAACATTTTTTTTGGATATGTGTTTTTTTGCAGGGTTTTTGAATATGTGTTAAACTTTTTTAAATACACGTTGAAACATTTTTCTAAGTGATATGGAACATTTTTTTAATCTATGCAAACATTATTTACATTGTACAAAAGATTTTCTGAAAATGTCATAAACATATTTTTGGAACGTGTGAACAATTTTTTTGATGTAACGCGCACATTTTTTAATGGTAAAAAACTTTTTTGTGAATTTTGATACTATAACAGATATATTTGTCATGTTATTAAAAAAAATTGCTATGTGAAAGAGAAAAATTGTCATGCTAGCAGAAAGAATTGTTAAGAATTTGCAATGCTGCAGTTGATAAGATTGTCGTGTTTTAGGATTTGCCTTGACGCGGTAGAGAGAATTGCCAGGCTAAAAGAAAGAGGAAGATTTGTCCATTTTTTTAAAATTTTGCCATGCTGCAACAGGGCGAATTGCCATGCTACACAGAAGAGTTGCCATACATGCTTATAAGTAAATTGCCATACTACATCGTAGGGTGTCATGCTACGCATAGAGTCATTCCCTCTAGATGGTGTATGTGAGCGAATGTTTGCATTGTTCCTTCAAAAGAGTACATAGGAAACAACGAAATTTGCCACATGTCCCTGCTTTGAAACTCGCACACGAGATCAAACATACCAGTGAGCATTCCCTAGATAAAAAAAACGCTTTCAGAGACCGTCAGCTCGTTAGCATTTCCCTTTTTCATCGCGGAATTATGCTTGAACCCCTTGGAAAAGCTTGTACGTCGTCGTTGTGTACACGAGGAGAATGAGCCGCAACAGGTAGAGAAAAATGAAATGCGACGGTTCGTCAGGTAGCAGAAAATACCGTACGCGGTGGAAGGAATCAAGGAACCGTCAACGTAGTTTTTTTTTTTTTTGAGGGAAACCGTCAACGTAGTTTTTTTTTTTTTTGAGGGTAACTAGGGATTTATTCATAGGTTCAAAACATCCGGAATACAAGCAATATCAGGAGGAAACCCTAGCCACAGATGGCGACCCACCGCAAGAGATGCAGCTCCTTTGGCTAGCGAGTGGGCCTCAAAATTATTCTCTCTATGCTCAAAACGGAAAACAACCGAAGAAAATTTATCTCTACTTGTATGAATCTCCCTTAGAATTGGAGCATAAGCCGGCAGACCTGGCTTACTAATGTTTGTAATCACTTCTAAGGAGTCCGACGCGATAATCAAATCAGGTAAATGGAGATCCCGCGCCAAAGCAAGTGCCTCGCTGCAGGCCTGCGCCTCCAAGCTGGCTGGGTCGGTCAGGCCATCAAAAACCACCGCTGATGCCCCCAAAAATTTCCCAAACTTGTCTCTACAGACTACTCCTACTGCTCCTTTTTCCCCAAGGGTAGACAAAGCTCCATCACAATTCATCTTCACCGCATTACCTGCCGGCGGTAGCCAGACTTTGGCCCTTGGCCTCACTGTCCTCGCCGGCTGCAGTTGCGGGGTGCGAACCGCTGCTATATCGAGATCCTCCAAAAATCTCTTGATGAAGCTCATGGTAGAAAGCGGGCTCTGGTATTCCTCTTCGTGTATGGCCTTCCTTCGAGCCCACCATATCGCCCACATAGTAACTAGAACCCGAGCTAGGTCTTGTTGATTCGTAGTCTCAAACAGCCAGAACAGCCAGAGTCTTGCATCCTCGCTTTGATTTGATATCACATGCTCGAGCAGCTCCTCATCACCTAAGGCCCCAACGCATCTGGCCATCCGGCAACTGAGGAGGGAATGGCGCCACGAGTCCTCGTCCGCACCACAAATGGAGCAAGACGGCGTGTCCGCCATGTTTCTCTCATGTCGAACAAGTCCAGTCGGGATAGAGGTATGAGCCAGTCTCCAAACAAAAATACGGATTTTTAAAGGAACCTTCACTTTCCATAGCTGAGTCCACGAATTCTTGTCCGCCGCGGGATTAGAGTGGCCTGGTCGCTGCTCTAACCAATCTTCCCTCTGGGTCTTGATCATGGAGATCATTCTGTAGGCCGACCGAACTGAGAAACTGCCGCGCTTGTCATAGTGCCAAGCCCAGAAATCGTCCTGTACACGAGTACTGAGAGGAATATTGAGAATAATCTGAGCATCCGGGGCAATGAAATGATCATTAATAACCTGCTTGTTCCATGAACGCGTGACTGGGTTTATGAGCTGCGAGACCATAACCGGAGGGTTCCCTGACCGAGCACAAAAGGGCCTTAACTTGTAATCCCTTGGTAGCCAATTTTCAGACCAAATGTGGGTAGTAGCGCCTGAACCAATCCTTTTAATAAGACCCTAAGCCAAGATATCCCTCCCTTCCAGAAGAGAGCGCCAAACTTGAGATGGAGCCAAACCCAAAGTGGCATCTAACAGAGTTGCGTTTGGAAAATAGCGTGCTTTGAGCACACGAGCACTGAGGGATTCCGGCTCCTGTAAAATTCTCCACGCTTGTCGGGCAAGTAGAGCCAAATTGAAAAGCTCCACATCTCGGAATCCCAAACCTCCCATGAACTTAGGTTTCGACATTGTTGCCCAAGATACCCATGCTGTTTTCCTTTTACCATCCTTGCTGCCCCACCAAAACTTCCTGATTATGCTGTTGATGTGCTCACACAGTCCACGAGGTAATTTGAAACAAGCCATAGAATAGGTGGGAATGGATTGGGCCACAGACTTAATAAGAACTTCTTTACCTCCTGCTGATAGACACTTTTCCATCCATCCTTGAACTGTCTTCCAAATTCTGTCCTTGAGGTATTTAAAAGAGCCCTCCTTAGCTCTTCCAACATCAGATGGCAGACCAAGATATTTCTCTGATAATGACTCATTATGAACAGCAAGGATATTTTTGATCATGTTCCTTGAGGTGTCAGGCACACCCTTACTAAAAAATATCGATGATTTGTCCATATTCACCCTCTGACCCGAAGCGTTGCAATAAGAAGTAAGCAACTCATCTACCCGAGTAGCACTCTCTTCATTAGCCTCAAAAAAGAGCAAACTGTCATCTGCAAAGAGGAGGTGATTAACCGAGGGGGCATTGGGAGCCACCGCAATCCCCCGCACTCCACCTTGTGCCTTCAGCAAACATGATAGACCTTAGGCTGCCAATAGAAACAAATATGGCGATATTGGGTCCCCTTGCCGCAAACCACGAGAAGGCCTGAAAGAATCCAAACTCCCACCATTAAACAGAACGGAAAAGGAGACTGAAGAAACACACCTCATGACAGTTTCAGTGAACCTGGGGCTAAAGCCCAATTTTAGCATTACTGCTTGTAAATACGACCACTCCAAACGGTCATATGCCTTCATCATATCCAGTTTGAGCGCACAGAATCTATTACCCTTCACCCTTCTTGTTTTCATATAATGCAAACATTCATAAGCTGTGATGAAATTGTCCGTAATGAGACGTCCAGGGACAAAAGCTGACTGCTCTTCAGAGATGATATCCGGGAGAATGATTTTCAGCCTGTTTGCTAAGACCTTCGACGCAATCTTATAGATTACATTACAAAGGCTTATAGGCCGAAATTGTCCTAATACTTTTGGACTGGCTATCTTGGGAATCAAAACGATTAACGTGTTATTTATCTCCTCCGGTGAATCTACTCCTTCAAGCACTCTGATAATCATCCTTGTGACCTCGTCACCACACAAATCCCAATGCTTCTGAAAAAAATGTGCGGGAAAACCGTCCGGACCTGGGGCTTTCGTCGGAAACATTCGAAACAGCGCTTCTTTGACCTCATCTTTACTGTAGGTCTCATTGAGCCGAGCATTCATGATGCCGTCCACACGTGCAGGTATGTGGGATAAAACTTCCTCCATGCCAATAGTACCTTCGGAAGTGTACAGATTTGAGTAAAAATCCGATGCCATTCCTGCTAACTCGCTCGGATCAATGCATGTAGAGCCGTCAGTCCGATCAAGTTGCGTAATAGTGTTTTTGGCTCGACGGGCACTAGCCTTCCGCTGAAAAAAAATTGTCCCTCGGACAACCAGGTGATTCTAGATCGCTGGTGTGACATTATCTCTTCTCTGTAGGATAGCTCCACCATACGGTCCTCGACAGTTTTCTCCTCCGCAGTGGGTCCGGTGTGTAGCGGATCAGCTCGCAGCACAGCTAGCTGGCGGCGGAGGGACCGCAGCTCCTGTCGCACCGACCCGAAGGTGTTTTTGTTCCACCTTGTTAGCAAGTTCGCCACCGCATGCAGCTTATTTGCTAGCTCTGTAACGTTCGATGCTGGCCCATCCCCCCTCCAGGCCGCCTCCACAGTATCCTTGAAGCGACCATCTGTCTCCCAGGCACACTCATACCGAAAGGGCTTCTTCAGAGCTATTCGAAGATTGCCTGCTTCAAGATCATTCAACAGCAAAATGGGACTATGATCACTTTTGACTGCTGTCAGGTGCTGGACACTAGCATAAGGAAACAAATTTGACCAGCTCGGCGTGGCTAAAGCCCGATCAAGCCGGACCCTACAGTAGCTTCCACCTGTAACCCGCTTCTCCCAGGCCCAATCCAAGCCTCTGTATCCCAAGTCAGACAAACCACACACATCCACAGCCTCTCTGAAGTCCGCCATCTGGGAGCTATCGTGTGGATTTGGTCCCATCTGTTCCTCTTGACGAAGAATTTCATTGAAGTCCCCGATGCACACCCACGGGAGGGTGCTCTCCCCTCTTAACCTAGTCATGGTCTCCCAAGTTTTATACCGCAAGCTCCTATTAGCCTCCCCATAGAAGCAGGTGAGGCGCCATTGCTCCTGCCCAGGTTCCAAAATCCATGAGTCGATGTGATACTGCGAAAAGTTTTTTATTACCAGATTAACCTCTGTTTTCCAAAAGATACATAAGCCTCCACTCCTACCACTACTAGCTACTGCAAAACTACTCTGAAAACCTAAAGAAGCCGCCAAACCCTCCACTCGATTTTTTGCCAATTGAGTCTCAACAATGCAAAGAACCGACGGCGCACTAGCCTCCACAAGATCGCGGAGTTCATGAACTGTCGCAGGATCGCCAATCCCACGGCAGTTCCAGCATAAGGTCCTCATCAGGCCTGGCGGCCCTCCTCGAGGGAGGCCGCCTGAATAGCAAGGTCCACGTCATTACCTTCCTCCCCCTCCTGTCTCCTTCTCTTGACTATAGGCTCCTTCTCTGGTGTAGAGGCTGCTGCCGAGCTACTTTCTGCCGGGGTTGAGCCTTCAAGTAACATAACCGTTCCTGCTACTTTCCCCGCTATATTGTCGAGCTGTTGTCCTCTAATATTTATAGTTCCGTCAGCAGCAACAAGTCTCTTACGGACTCCCTTCTCTCCTCCACCTCTTCCGAATACTCCCTGCTCATCCACATCCATCTACTGCGAGCTTGCAGTGTTAAGACCTCCCCCCGTGTCCCCCCTTCCTCTTCCTCCCATAGTCCCTCTATCTCCTCTACCGCCTCCAGCACCGAAACCTCCTCTTCCTGCCTCCCTACCCCTTCCTCTGCCAATTCCTTCACCTCTCCCCCTGCCGCCATAAGGCTGAGCTGTAGGTAACTGCGGCTCCCAAAGCAGCCATTCACCCCATTCAAAAGATCTCGGATCATGTACTCCATCCCCACACTCATCAGCGAGGTGGCCCATCAACCCACATGCAAAGCAAAAGTCCGGGAGTTTCTCATAGTAGACACTATATTTCTTGCGTTCCTTCAAGGTTATAGGAACAAAACGGACCAACGGGATGTTGACATCCACGAACACCCTGGCCCTCAAAGTACTAGAAGGGTTAATCCTCCCCTCATTCACAATCACAGTAAACGGAGGTTCACCCACTTTTGCAGCAACCTTTTCAGCCAACTCTTTCTTCCTGGTGAGACCATCTGGGAGCCCCTGGACTCGAGCCCACACTGGGATTTTGTTGAGTTTATACCCATTAACATCTGAAAATCCATCATATTCCTGCAACACCACCGGCGCCCTACGGAACAGCCATGGTCCTCCATCCATAATCTTCCTCCAATTCCCCAGACAATGACACTGAACAAGGAATAGATTGGGGCCCTTGACATTGAAAGTGACCCCTTGTGCCACCGACCAAGCATTGCGCATCTGCGTCAGGAGTGCCGCGTGGCTAAAAGGTTTTGTAGTATGAACACGGAACAGGGCCAGCCAGCGAACATCCTTCACCAGATCTTCAACCTTTTTCGAAAAATCAAGATCCTCTTCCTCCTTCCCGTGCAACTTCATCCCCGCAAATTGATCCTCGAGATCCGGTTCAGGTCCGAGGTAGGCTCCATCCTCTTCGTCCTCCCCTGCCGATGTTGCCCCCCTCTCCTGGGAGGTTTGATCCATGCCCGCCTTCCCCCTGGACTCCTCAATCGACCCCCTCAGGACCCCCGATCCGATCGATGCATCTGCCGCCGCCAAAGCTCCCGCCGCCGCCAACTCTTCCCTCGTTCCCCCCAACTCCAGACGCGTTGGTTCCGCCATGCAAGCAAGCCTGCGACGGAAACAGAGGTAGATCTCACCGGCGGCCAGAGAAACCAGCAGCCGACGAGGTTTAACGTGGACTCTGGCGATCGCCAGAGGAAAGGTGGAACCCTAGATCGCCGCCTAGGGGAAAAAAACTAACCGTCAACGTAGTTAGTACGCGATTTGTAGCGAAGTGCAGGCCAGCGGGCAGCACAAAGGCCCGTCGTTATCACCAAAGCAGTGCTGTACTTGCTTGTGCGGTTGTGCGGCCCATCCCCATGGCGACTCGCTCACCGCAGCGTGGGTCCCACGCCACCCTCCCGCGGTGCGGGTTCGCAGCACCTGGTGCGCGGAGACGCGTGGGTTCGACCACGCCCACGCAGTCGCGGTCCAGAGCGGCCAAACGGCCGCGCTTGCTTACGCGGCGCCACCGGCGTAGGCATCTACTCCTAGATGGGGACTGGTGGAGGCCAGGAGACATGAGAATAGACTACGCGGAGGTGGGGCCCTCGAACATGGGCGTCATGTGGGATGAGGTTGCCGTGCCGGCATCTGCCTCGCCCACGCCCAGCTGCCCATACGGCATGAATGAGCTGTATGCAGTTTCGCTATTCCGTTTTCTTCTTTTCTTCTTCTTTCTCCAAGAAAAAAAGAACGTCCAACATCTCCATCGCTTCTGCAGCAAAACTGGACGCCGGTAAAAGGCCTACTGCACCAGCACTGCATTATGATGAGCGGCTGGAAGTGTAGCGGCAGCATTTCTGTTCTAGCCCAGGCAGAAACTGGTGACCGGTAGTACCGGCGTGTCTTTTCTTTGAAGCCTCGGTTGCTTCTTTTGCCAGTGGCACGCATAGCTCTGTATCGTCCTTCGTAATGGGGTACTTGACCTTTTCCCCACAGGGTTACATTTGACTGGACCAAGTAGGCTTTCGCATGCATGCATTATGGATTTAATTTCAGTGCACGTATTTACAAACACTCTTTCAAAACATGATCTCGTCCCCTTTTATATATAAAGCAACAACGAACAAAGTACACAGCCGAACGATACAAAATGATGAGGTAGACCTCATACAACACCGATCCCAGGATAACCGGATCACACGACTACACTACCGAAAGAGAGCACGGGAAGGACTGAGTACAACGCCACGCTATGCCCTGCAACATCTAAGCTCCACGGAAACGCCTTCAGGCGGGAGAACGGCGCGAAGCGTCGCCGCTGCCGAGTCCAACGGACAAAGGTTTTCACTGGAGCCCTGACACGGAGAGGAGCACCGCGACGACGTCTTAAGGAAGATAGCGGCGCCCGGGAGCACCGTCATGGGCGCCAAAGCGCGGAGCTTTCGCTCAACAACTTCCCCATGCCACCGCGATTCCTCCAGAACAAGCGCGACGAGTTCAGAACTCCATATCTGATCTGGGCGTCGCCACTGGCAATGAAAGCGAGCGCACCCGAGCCACCCGCCGCTCTCCCTCTCACCGCCCACACGACCAAGAGGGAAAGCCAACATCGCCGCCATGGTGACCGCCGAAGAGCCAACCATGCAGACCACCGTCCAAGGCCGCCGCCCCGGCATCCATGTGCGAGACACCATCCACCGCCCACATCACGATGCACCCACACGGTAGGAGGTGTAAAAGGCGTCCCCTTTCACTCCTAGCCCGGCATCAGGCCCAGAATCTGGGTCGACGGCTGCACGGTAGGAGGCGCCCACGCCTTCGTCTCCAGCCAGTCCCGATGGACCAGGGGAGACACAACCCCGTGACTACCGACAGCCGTTGCCGAGCACGCTCGCAGGACGCCAAGTCTGTGGTCATCGACGCCGCTCTGCCTGTCAAAGAAGCGAAGTCCTGACCACCAACAACAACCACCGCATCTGCGAGAAGAGGGACCTCAACGCCCACGAGCACCATCCGGACCGCGCCCAACCTCACCTACTAGGGGAGAGAGCCCCGACACGCCTCGGGCCCAGTTCTCGTCCGCCCAAGCACGAACCCCGGGTTAGAGCCACTGTCGCCTCGCGTGCCGTTGGTATCACCTCCGCCACCTACCGAGCCCCACGTGCCACGAGCTCAAACCAAGGAGAAGATAAGACTGCCCCACCACTGATACGTCTCCATCGTATCTACTTTTCCAAACACTTTTGCTCTTGTTTTGGACTCTAATTTGCATGACTTGAATGAAACTAACCCGGACTGACGTTGTTTTCAGCAGAACTACCATGGTGTTGTTTTTTGTGCAGAAATAAAATTTCTCGGAATTGGACGAAACTTTCTGGAGATTTTTTACGGAATATATGAAAAATACTGGAGCAAAAATCCACCGAAGAGGGGCCACCTGGTTCCCACAAGGCAACAGGGCGCGGCCACCCCCCAAGGCACGCCCTGTTACCTTGTGGGGCCCACAGGCAGCCGTCTGACCTACTTCCAGCGTAATAAATTCCGTTTCCCCGAGAGAAAAAAATAAGAGAAGAAGTTTCATCATGTTTTACGATACGGAGCCGCCGCCACCTCATGTTCTTCATTGGGAGGGCTGATCTGGAGTTCGTTCGGGGCTCCGGAGAGGGGGATTCGTCACCATCGTCATCATCAACCATCCTCCATCAACAATTCCATGATGCTCACCGCCGGGAGTGAGTAATTCCTTCGTAGGCTTGCTGGACGGTGATGGGTTGGATGAGATTTATCATGTAATCGAGTCAATTTGTTAGGGCTTGATCCCTAGTATTCACTATGTTCTGAGATTGATGTTGCTATGACTTTGCTATGCTTAATGCTTGTCACTAGGGCCTGAGTGCCATGATTTCAGATCTGAACCCTCTATGTTTTCATGAATATATTTGAGTTCTTGATCCTATCTGCTAGTTATATGCACTTGTTATTGTTCTGATCCGTAGACCCCATAGTGACAATTGTTTGGGATAGTCTCCGGAGATGACTGTAATTTGAGGAGTTCATGTATTCACCATGTGTTGATGCTTTGTTCCAGTTCTTTATTAAAAGGAGGCCTTAATATCCCTTAGTTTCCTTATGGACCCCGCTGCCACGGGAGGGTAGGACAAAAGATGTCATGCAAGTTCTTATTATAAGCACGTATGACTATATACAGAATACATGCCTACATTACATTGATGAATTGGAACTATCGTGTATCGCTCTAGGTTGTGACTGTTATATGATGAATGTCATCCAACACAATTATCCATCACTGATCCAATGCCTACGCTTTTCTCATATTGATCTATGCTAAGTTACTACCATTGCTGCTACTGTTACAATCACTACAAAACTGCTACTGTTACTGTTTCCATTACTATTTCTACTGTTACTACCGCTACCAAAACTATCATACTACTGTGTTACTAAACGCTTTGCTGCAGATATTTAGTTCTCCAGGTGTGGTTGAATTGACAACTCAACTGCTAATACTCATAAATATTCTTTGGCTCTCCTTGTGTCGAATCAATAAATTTGGGTGAAATACTACCCTCGAAGACTGTCGCGATCCCCTATACTTGTGGGTTATCAAGACCTTTTCTGGCACCGCTGCCGGGGAGCATAGCTCTATCTGTTGAGTCACTTGGGAATTATATCTATTAATCACTATGAAGAATCTGAAAGACGCTAAGACCAAGATCGTACCCTCTAAGACGAGGGGAGGTAAGGAACTGCCATCTAGCTCCGCACTTGTTTCACTATCTGTTTTGAGTAAGCTTGCGACACCGCCACCCGCTATTCATTCTGATATGTCACAAGTAATTGATGATACTACTTCTGCTATAAATGAAACTTGTGTGATGCTAGTACTCTGCTTGATAATACTGTGCCACTAGGTGAATTTCTTAATGAACAAATTGCTAAAGCTAAAGAAATTGAGAATGCTGAAATTGATGAAAATTATGATTCACCTATTATGCCTAGCTCTCCTACTAGAGTTGAAATGCCTAAGATACCTGATGGTTATGTTATAGATGGAGAGACAGCTAGGGAAATTCTTGCTTGTAATGATAGAGATGATGTTAGAAAATTACTGAGAAAGCTAAAAGAAAAGTCTATGATGGAGAGAATGAAATATGATCCCAAGTTTGCTACCTTTCCTATCTTTGTTACCGATAAGGATTATGAATTCTCTGTCGACCCTGAGTTAACTACTTTGGTTGAATCTGATCCTTTTCATGGTTATGAAACTGAAACTGTTGTGGCACACCTTACTAAATTGAATGATATAGCTACCCTATTTGCTCATGAGAAAAAAATCGTTACTATTACATTTTTAAGTTGTTTCCTTTCTCATTAAAGGGTGATGCTAAGAAATGGTTTAATACTCTTGCTCCTGGTTGTGTGCATAGTCCCCAGGATATGATTTATTACTTCTCTGAAAAATATTTTCCTGCTCATAAGAAACAAGCTGCCTTACAGGAAATATTTAACTTTGTGCAAATTGAAGAAGAGAATCTCCCTTAAGCTTGGGGGAGAATTCTCCAATTACTTAATGCTTTGCCTGATCATCCTCTTTAGAAAAATGAAATACTTGATATCTTTTACAATGGACTAACCGATGCTTCTAGGGACTACCTAGATAGTTGTGCTGGTTGTGTTTTCAGAGAACGAATTGTTGGATAGGCTGAAGAACTATTGAATAATATATTAAAGAATGCCGATGATTCACTGGTACAGCGAGCTGCTATACAAACGGTTTTTAACCCCTTTCCGCGATGGAGTTTTAGACCGTCGCCTTGCCTGTGTGTGCGATAGGGGGGTCCTTCCCACACGACCCAGAAACCGTCGGTGATAGGGCCTCCGGTCACACACGCGGGGCAAAAAGAGCTCGTGTGCGATCGGGCGAGCCATCGCAGACAATTATACTGGCCCAATCGTTTCTGTTCGTATGTTCATCCCACATAGTGAATCTCAGAAAAACGTTTCCATTCATATGTACATCACACACAATTTTTATGTGGAAACGTTTGTGCAAGGTGGCCTAACGCAAACATTTGTCGGGCGGAAGGCGTGTGTGATTGTTCATTGATCCAACACGGCTACTTTCTAGAAACTGTGTGCGTTGTTTGAGGTCATCGCCCACGGTGTTGTCTGAGAAACCGTCTGCAATTCAAAAACCCAATAAGCAGGCTAATTGGCCTATTATTGATAATGCATTTAGTAATCAAATTGACATTTCATATCAAACACACCATATGTTTCATAGCCGTATTACAGCAACCAGGATTTCATAGCTGAATTACATCAGAGTACAACATCACATAGCTTCAGCACTCAATTACACCATATAGGCATATAGCTAGCTACGCATTTACACAATAGCACGAAGTTTCACAGGCAACATCTAAAACCTTTGGAAAGTAGCATCATATACGGTATATAGAGAGATGAATCTCATCTGGAAAACTGCTGAATTTGAAGGCGAATATTGAGCCTTCAATGATGTTGAATGTCCTTGCAACTTTACGCCAATGGCTACGGATGATTGCCCGCCCAACCTTTGTCCTCTTGAGGGATACTTCAATATTGTACCGTGGGTGTTGAATGAGTACCTTCCTCGCCTCTTGACCATGGAGGTGGTTTGAGAGGTAATCATCGGTGAACTGCTTTGGAAAGGACTGAAAACAAAGATATGCATAAATATCTGTTCAAAATTTTGAAATGACACATAGGAAAAAACACAAGGTAAAAGAGTTAGTACCATCCTATAGTTGACTGATGTCTTCTTCATTGTGCAAACAAAGACCTTGTTGTTATTCAACGTTAGTTTCTTTATCCTAACAATCTTTCTGAGTTTCTTGACTTGACTGATATTCACGTCCATCTCATTTCCCCATATGCAAAATGGATCGAACAGTGGGTCTAAACCTCTGACATCAGGACCTACATGTGCAAGACCAAATTGTTAAAAACCTAAATATTAGAATGGTTCCTGCAATTGCACAATAATGTGCTAAAAGGGCCATGCATGTGAAAACCTCGATGGTAAACCTCAGTGCCTCCCATTGTTTCCTTGCAACACATATAAGGCAGATATTGATCAGTTTAAGTGAGAGTTGGCATACTATCAGTAGAATATATTAATGAAAACTTGTACCCACAACAAATGAACATCACACTACAGAATTGTACCAAAAAGTTAACTGGACACCACAACAAATGAAGCAAGCAGTTAACTGAGAACCACATTGCAGAATAGAACATATACTAGAAGATCATATAGTTAACCAATCCCAGCGTGCTTAAGAATTACTAGGAAATATAGCATTTGTGTATGTTTCTCATGTATAGAGTACATCCAAATTCGATTTTACTCCTCACATGCATAACAATAAAAAAATTGTACCCACAGGAATTGAAAATCACATTTCAGAATTGAACCAAACAGTTAACTGAACATCACAACAAATGAACCAAACTGTTAACTAAACATCACATTTCAGAAGATCATATTGCATATTAACATAACAGAGGACAATTCACTAGAAGGCACCAGAGGCAGCCTTTAGAAAACACCACAAACTGTCGTTTGGAAGCCATCGCGACCTCATCCGCGCGTGCGGCCGCGATTTGCTTCACCGGTGCCAGATGCTCCTTGAGCTTCTGGCTATAATGCGTGAACCATGGCTATGGGCGACGCTTATTTGGAGGATGGGGCAGTGATTTGGGTGGAAGGTGTTGCGCCGGTGGTCGAGGCTTGTGGGATGGAGAAGGAGGAGGAAGATGGGGGTGGGGTGTGGATTACCTGACTATATGGACGAGGCCGCGCAGCGGGAAGGAGCACCGCCGGTGAGGAGGCGGCGCTGCAAAGCAAGCAGTGAAGGTTTGAACTTGAAAAGGAAGGAGGAAACAGTGGAAATGTGGCTTTTAGTGGGGGGAGGGGGCGGGGACCTAGATATTTCCGCGGTTGCCGAAAATTTACGAACGGTGCAGCGAAAAACTGGCGCGCAAGTGTGGTTGATGCGCGGCCGGTGGACTGTAGCCGACGAACCTTCCTGCGTAAGCCATACATGAGGGAGCCCCAAGATATTTTATACTGCGTCGCACACGATTGTTGCTAACAAACTGTTTGTGGTGTAATTGATTTTTTCATTTTGATTTGAAAGACAAGATGGGGTTACGGCAGGAAAGGTCACTGTTTGAATTGCTAGAACATTTATCTGCAGTGAACATGCAACTATAGGAGTGTCGTGCTAAAATTTGGAATTATTCTGGGTTCGTTTGGCATTTTTTTATACATTAATTGAGTTTTCTAGGCATTTAATGTGCATAATTCAAAGTTGAACTACAGGCACATGCTCCAGTGCACTAAAATGGGTTGAAAAATTGTATATGTGTCCTTGGTTGAATGTTTAGGTCCCATACAAGAAATGAGAGTGAATTTCAAACATTTGGGCGTCATGGCTCGGCTGAAAACATTGAGAAACTTGGTTTTTAAATTCCAGTAAATCCAAAAATTGCCTAAAAATCATGGAACTTGGCATGGTGTCTTGACATGGCACCAACAAGCTGAAGTAAATTTTTTGTTCGATTTGAGACAAGTTTTGGTATAAGCTTCTTACAAACCGGAGCTTCTCTCAAGAAGGCTCATGGTTCCGATAGGGGTTGTGTCACCTTTGTGGGTGAAACGACATACGCTGCCTCTTCCTGCCTTGATTTTTTTTACAGAGGCAACAAAGACCAATCGGAGTGTCGTGCTAAAATTTGGAATTATTCCGGGTTCGTTTGGCCTTTTTTATACATTTATTGAGTTTCTAGGCATTTAATGTGCATAATTCAAATTTGAACTACATGCACATGCTCTAGTGCACCAAAATGGGTTGAAAAATCGTATATGTGTCCTTGGGTGAATGTTTAGGTCCCATACAAGAAATGGGAATGAATTTCAAACATCTGGGCGTCGTGGCTCGGCCAAAAACATTGAGAAACTTGGTTTTTAAATTCCTGTAAATCCAAAAATTGCCTAAAATCACGGAACTTGGCATGGTGTCTTGACATGGCACCAACATGCTGTGGTAAAAATTTTGTTCGATTTGGGACAAGTTTTGGTATAAGCTTCTTATAAACCGGAGCTTCTCTCAAGAGGGCTCATGATTCCGATAGGGGGTGGATGTGTCACCTTTGTGGGCGAAACGACATACACTGCCTCTTCCTGCCTTGATTTTTTTATAGAGGCAACAAAGGCCAATAGGAGTGTCGTGCTAAAATTTGGAATTATTCTGGGTTCGTTTGGCATTTTTTATACATTAATTGAGTTTTCTAGGCATTTAATGTGCATAATTCAAAATTGAACTGCAGGCACATGCTCCAGTGCACCAAAATGGGTTGAAAAATCGTATATGTGTCCTTGGGTGAATGTTTAGGTCCCATGCAAGAAATGGGAATGAATTTCAAACATCTGGGCGTCGTGGCTCGGCCGAAAACATTGACAAACTTGGTTTTTAAATACCTGTAAATCCAAAAGTTGCCTGAAAATCATGAAACTTGGCATGTTGCCTTGACATGGCACCAACATGTTGTGGTAAAAGATTTGTTCAATTTTTTGAAGGCGCACAAATTAACAACCAACAAAGTCATTTTGGAACAAAGAGCTGCCACGTTACAATTGGAAACACAAGTGCTATTCAAACCGTGGGCGTTGTACTAACCATTTACGTGCCGCCATGCGTCCCCATTTTTATTGGCTAGGAGGCGACATGCGGGGTAGCTATTTGAGTAGACGGGAGGTGTGGAGCAGACCGCTGCGCCGGCTCACCGGGAGGCGAGCCCTTTGACCTCCATCCGCCGCCCACCTCGCTCCCAACTTCTCCATTAATGGCGCCCGAGCCCCAGTTTTAATGGCGTGGCTAGGCCTCAGTCGACTGAGATTTAAGAGAGAGAAAAGAAAATCTGAAAAGAAAATTTTGCACGGATCTTGATGTAAAATCTCACGGACATAGCATCGACTGAGACTTAGCAAGACTGATATATATGAAGACGATGGCAATGGATAATAATAATTGTCTTACATATTCAGGAAGATAATTAAAGATGCCACATGCGGCAACGCCCGAAAGACACAAGGGCAAAAGAAGGAAGACACAGAGAATGATCTGGGTCGCTGCTCTCTACTTCACCTCGATCTACTATGCCATCTTCGTCATTTCATCCACCTTGATCTCCTTCACGTCCTCAATCCGTCGCTTGCGAGCATCCACGGATTCCTCCAGGAGCATGTCACGCTCGATGCGGAGATTAGCATTCTCGTCCATAAGTTTCCTGACCATGACGGCCGTCTTCTTCAACACGACAGTTGTCTCCTCGTGATGCTTCGCCCTGCCGGTGATCTTCGCCCTTAGCAGGTCGCGCTCGGTGTGGAGCCTCACCTTGTCACCCCGTAGTCCCCGGATGACGCCGGTGGACTTATCCAACGCGGCATAGCTCTCCTCCTACAGCTTTGCCCAGCGGGGGATGTCATCGTCCATCAACTTATTGAGCATAGCGCGCATGCGCCTGTGAGAGCCCTCGAGTGCCAGCGATAGATCCATCCAGGCCGCCGCGATGCGGCAGGACCTCTCTGCTGCTTCCGCGGCACGGTGGGACATCTGTGCCGCTTCCGCGGCGTGGCCGGACCACTCTGCTGCTTTGGCGGCATGGCGGGACCTCCGTGCTGCTTCGGTGGCGTGGCGGGACCTCTCGGCTGATATCGCGGCGAGGCGGGACATCTCTGCTGCTTCGCTTGCCGCTCCGTGGTCATTTCTCGACCAAGAACTCCTCCCACGGGCCATGGCAGACGCAAGGAAGGACGAAGACTTGTTTGTTTGTTGATGAGGAATTGAGGAGGAATGTGCAGTCATTTTCGAGTAGGTGGTATTTATAACCTAGTAATAAGCTGCTAAGTGGGAAAACGTTTAGGCTTTCATCGGTGTGAACAGGTTTGCAATTACATATCGGTGTGAATCGGAGTAATTTGGAATGTGACAGGAAAGAAGCTCAAAATTATTTGACGGTTCCGGTTTCGAAGTGCGGCACGATTCCTGGATGGTGTAATTAACGTGCGCAAGCGTTCTTGGATGCGTACGTGGCGTGTGCACCGCAATCGGCGATGTCAGTACACGACTTGTTCCATCAACCGTGTGCGCTTGTTATTACCATCGCGCACAATTCTTTTAATTAGAATGTGTGTCCGTATATCGCAGACTCCTTGATCTGGCTGACCGTTTCCGTTGTGTTGGGTAATCGCAAACAGTTCATCCGAGCGAACCGCATGTCGTATATCGCACACACCTCGATCTGCCTGACCGTTTCTGTTGTGTTGGGTAATAGCAAACAGTTCATCCGAGTGAATTGTATGCCGTGTATCGCACACACCTCGATTTGGCTGACCGTGTTTGTTGTTCTATCTTATCGCAAACAGTTCTTATGGATCAACTGTATGCCACGTATCGCACACGCGTCTCTAATCTGAATCGTGTTTGTTGTTCTGTCTTATCGCAAACAGTTCGTATGGATCAACTGTATGCCATGTATCGCACACGCGTCTCTAATCTGAATCGTGCTTGATGTCTCCGGCACCGCACACAGTTCGTCTTATTGGCGACGGTTTTAGTACGATACCGTTTGCGATTAATGCATCGCACACAGTTTGGTCACGGGGTCTCTGATTGATGTCTCGCGTTAGGACCTTCCTGCAGTAGTGATTGGACACTTCCTGAACCACTACCTAAACCAACTCCGAAGAAGAGAGGTATTCTATTCCTCAGTCCAGAAGATATGCAACAAGCTAAGAAATCTATGAAAGAAAAGGGTATTAAGTCTGAAGATGTTAAGAATTTACCACCTATTGAAGAAATACATGGACTCGATACCCCGACACAGGTAGTAAAGGTAAATTCTCTTTATAGATTCGATGAAGGTGATATTCCTTACAATAAATCTGCTAGTCAATGTCTGGATAAATTTGTTAATTACATTGTTAAGCAAGAACTTTAACATGTATGTTAACAATCAATTAAAACGCAATGCTTTCATGATAGACCGTTTGAGTGATTTGATGTTTAGAATTGCTAATGATGTTAAAGGCTTAAGTAAACATTCGTCCATGGTTCATACCCAGTTAGAACAAATTGCTAAGTCACAAAATGATTTGCTTAATGAAATGAATAATAAAGTGAATGATCATGTTGTTAGGGTAATGACTAGAGGAGGTAGAATGACTCAGGAGCCCATGTACCCTAAAGGTCATCCTAAAAGAATTGAGCAAGATTCTCAAAGAAATAATATTGATGTGCCTAGTTCATCTAAGAAGAAAAAGAAAAAAAAATGATAGGACTTTGCATGCTTCTTGTGAACCTGAGATAGAAAAACCTCCTGAGAATCATAATGATGTTTCTATTTCTGATGCTGAGACACAATCTGGTAATGAACACCCACCTAGTGTTAATGATAATGATAATGATGTTCATGTTGATGCTCAACCAGATAATGATGTAGAAATAGAACCTCCTGTTGCTCTTGATAACCCACCTCCTAAGAATAAAAGATATGATAAAAGTGACTTCATTGCTAGAAAACATGGAAAAGAAAGAGAACCATGGGTTCAAAAACCCATGCCTTTTCCTACTAAGCCTCCTAAAAATAAGGATGAAGAAGACTTTGAGCGCTTTGTTGAAATGCTTAGACCTGTCTTTTTGCGCACTCGCTTGACTGATATTTTGAAAATGCCTCCATATGCTAAATACATGAAAGATATTGTCACTAACAAAAGGAAGATACCTGAGGCTAAAATTTCCACCATGCTTGCAAATTATTCTTTTAAGGGTGGAGTGCCTAAGAAGCCAGGAGATCCGGGAATACCCACTATACCATGCTCCATTAAAAGAAGTTATGTCAAAACTGCTTTTTGTGATTTAGGAGTCGGTGTTAGTGTTATGCCTTTCTCTTTATATAGAAGACTTGATTTGAATAAGTTGACACCTACTAAAATATCTCTGCAAATGGCTGATAAATCAACTGCTATACCTATTGGAATTTACGAGGATGTGCCCGTCGTTGTTGCAAATGTTACTATCTTAACAGACTTTGTTATACTTGATATGCTCGAGGACGACAGCATGTCGATTATCCTTGGTAGACCCTATTTGAATACTGCAGGGGTTGTTAGTGATTGCAACAAAAGCAAAGCCACTTTTCATGTCAATGGTAATGAGCATACGGTTTATTTCCAAAGAAACAAAGTTCGGTGAATGGTATCAACTATATTGAAAAGGTTTCGACAATCACTATTGGAGGTTTCAAATTTCCTCTTCCTACCGTCAAAAAGAAATATGAAACTCTTATTGTTGGGGAGATGCATATCCCCGTTGAGGTAACTTAGTGTTATACGAAAGTTCTTCGGTTTCATGTTACTCGGAAATAGTTTGTTAATAAGACTTGATCAACCTTATTAATGGATTCTTTTCGAGGGGCATGAGGCCAATGAATTTAGTAAGCACAACTTTCTGTAATTATAGTTTGCTCTCTGTTATTCATAGTTTAATAAAGTAAAATGCCATTATTATCCTGTTTTCTGAATTATCCGTGCAATAAAAAATGGCCCAAAAATAAAAGTGCTCAGAATGTCGTAAAATTTTAACATGATTTTTTCTGGAATATTTAAAAATTTGTGGCACTGAATACATCCCGGGGGGTGCCCATGTTGCTCACAAGGCAACAGGGCGCGGCCACCCCCCTAGCCATGCCAAGATGCCTTGTTGGGTCCATAGGACCCCAGTCACTTACCTCTTCAGCCCTCTTCATCTCCTACCTCCAGAAAAAAATCATTGTAGCTCTCTTCCTCGTGTTCTTGCTCCCAAACCTGAGATTTTTGATCTCTTTGCTTGGAGCTCCGTTTCCGAAACTGTTTTGGGGGATTGCTCCTTGGTATGTGACTCCTCCATTGCTCCAATTAGTTTTTGCTTTAGTGGATTATATTTTGCATAATTTGCTACTATTGGTGCTACTGAAAATGAGCTTGCATGTTGAATTCTTTGAGTTCCAAGTCATTTGAATGCTTGATATAGCCTCTAGACATTCATATGAGTAGTTGCTATCAATCTTGTGAAGTTTTGTTGACCTCATTTTATGGCCCAAAATTTCAGAAATTTGTTCTTAGGAAAATGAACTTCTTCCGGAGAGGTTCTTCGAGCCGGAGTCCCAAGGGAGTCACTGGAGGTGGCCCGGACCCTCACCTTTCGCGTAGGACGAAGGTTCGGCCGTGTGAATGGCCACACAACGCCTTCATGAACGAAGCCGGGTTTCGCCAAGAGTTTGCGCAATTTGTTGCGAATGCCAGGCTGACCGACTTCCTCGCAGATGAGTGTGACCAATACCACCTCCTCACAAATTCCTTTGTGCAAAAATTTTATTTCATGCCTAGGCTCGATATTCCCATGGTACATTTTGATTTATATGCTGAACATCATGAGATACCACTTGAGGAATTTTGTCAGATATGTTTGATTCCCTCTGATGGGGAACTTAGGGAGCCTCGACCGGAGGAGTTCGAGGGTTTCCTCCGTACTTTAACTATGGGAGAAAATAGGGGCGTGTCGAGAGCCCGAGTTACTAGCTTGCATTTTCCTGCTGTTCACTACTTTGGTTTATTTATAGGAAAATGTTTGACTGCTAGGGAGGAAGGTGGTACGCTCAGTGCCCCTGACCTCGCCATTTTACGCCGTGCACTTCATGGTGATAACACTTATAGTTTGGGAGCTATCATTGCATGCCGCTTGCATACTAATAGAACTAGGGGTAAAATTCAAGGCGGTATTTATGCTACCCGCTTAGTGAAACACTTCCATGTTGATATACGTCATAATGATTTTCTGCTGTCGAGGGTTTACTTAGACCACCAGTCTATGATAGATCACCACTTCATTGACAACCCTGAGCCTCCTCACCACATTCGTTATAACTTGATATTTAGTGAGTATACTCGTGATATTATTTCATTGCCTGCACCCTCTTTGTTTGACTCTCATGCCAGGAACGGATACACCGTCATGCCGCCGGATATAACTGCTTACAAGAACGAGTTGGCTGCAGCGGAGAACAAGGCCCAGCCTTGGGACGCTCAAGTGCCTCTGCCTCACCACTTTCCTACCAGACTTGATGGATACTACGAGTGGTGATTACCAAGTTAGGCCAAAAGCATAAGCTTGGGGGAGTACATATTTCTCACTGACATTACATTCATGTTCACACATTCATTCGAGTTGTCAGTGTTCATCCTCTTTCATTGTATGATCCATGTTAGTTTTTATTCTTTCGCTTTCTTTTTTGTGTGTTTGAATTTTTTTGAAAATCCAAAATATTTCTTGCTTCTTTTCGGTTTTTCTTTCTCGTTAGTTAGTTCGTAGTATTTAAAGAAAACCCAAAAAGATTTCTCATTTCTTGTTTTCTTGCTTGTTGGCAGTTCTCCTGTGTAAATAGTTTTTCTCGCTTTTCGTTTTTCTCCTTTAGTTTGCTCTCTTCAGAAAAACTAAAAACTCCAAAAATATTTCAGTGTGTTCCTCTGAATTTCTTTTCTTTTCGTTGAGTCGTCGTAGGGAGAAGACCACGATGAAATTGCTGAGTGGCTCTCATATGCTTTGTGGTTGATCTAACGAAGAGCCAATATTACCTTGTCTTCTCCTTGGAATGAATTGTTTGCAGATTCCAGCTTAGTCCATGACACTCTTGCACTATTATTATTTTCACATCATTCGATCGTGCAAGTGAAAGGCAATAATGACGATGATTTGATGAAGTGACTGTGGCAAGGAAAAGCTGGTATGAACTCTTTTTGTTTTTGTTTTTGTAAATATGTTTAACTCAGTATCCATGATTCAGCATATTATGAGTAAACATGTTTGTGATGACAATTAGAGATTATAGTTGCTCATGCCATGCTTAAGTAGCTAGGAGTGGATAATGATTTATCTTGGATGTCAACATGCATTAAAATGGTTATGATGTAGTATGTTAGTATGGTATCCTCCTCCGAATGTTTCAAGTGGCTTGACTTGGCACATGTTCACACATGTAGTTGATTCAAAACCAATGCAGCCTTCATGATATTTATGTTCAGGGTGTTTATATCCTACTCATGCTAGTATTCAATGTTAATTATTCGCAATGCATGATTATGACCGTTGTCGCTCTCTAGTTGGTCACTTCTCAATCTATTTGCTAGCCTTCGCCTGTACTAAGCGGGAATACTGCTTGTGCATCCAAAATCCTTAAACCAAAGTTGTTCTAGATGAGTCCACTATATCTACCTATATACGGTATTACTCTAACGTTCCGAGTAAATTTGCATGTGCCACCTCTAATCATTCAAATAAGCATTTGTTTTGTGTGCCCGTACCGCTCATGGAGTGACAGGGGGCGATCAATATCTTCCATGCTAAGCGGGTTATTCTCACGATGAGTGTTTATTCACTTGTCATTGCACGAGAGAGGCTGGTAATTGGGATGCCCGGTCCTATAATCAAAATAAAGAAAAATATAATAAAAAAACTCCCCTGGAAAGTTGATTGTTTGGAGGGCACCCGTGAATTCGGCTACCCATGGCTTGTGCTTGTATGGTGGAGGGGGAGTAAACTTTTCTTTTCCGCTTGGGAACCGCCGATAATGTGTTTAGCATGGAAGATATTGAAAATCCTCGGTCGTGACGTTGACAGGAAAAGAACACCTGTCAAAATTATTTTCATCTCTGATTTAAGCTTCGAGCTCTGGCACCTCTACAAATCTCTGCTTCCCTCTACGAAGGGCCTATCTATTTACTTTTATGTTATTTACTTTTATTGTTGAGTCATCACTTTCTCATTTTAAGCACCAATCCTGAGAGCACCATTGTCAATTTTATGCATTGAGTATAGTTAATGTTGGGTATACCATGACTGGATCTCTTGTACCCTGAATTACAATGTTTAGTCACTGCTTGAACTTTGGAGTTGCTCTGCATTTATGTTTTGCAGTCTCGGAAAGGGCTAGCGAGATACCATGTTATCATATTATATCATGATTGTTTTGACAAATTGTTGGCATTGGAGATATGTTATTATTGCTCTCTAGTTGATTATGCCATTGATATGAGTAAATATAAATTCTAAGTGTTATCATTTGCATGGTTAGTTCATGATCTTTGCTGAAAACTTGGGTGCTATTTAAGCTTATATACGGATACGAGAACAAAAGAGTTCGTAAAAGTTTTTCTTTATCACTTTCAGTTTGTCAACTGAATTGCTTGAGGACAAGCAATGAGTTAAGCTTGGGGGAGTTGATACGTCTCCATCGTATCTACTTTTCCAAACACTTTTGCTCTTGTTTTGGACTCTAATTTGCATGATTTGAATGAAACTAACCCGGACTGACGCTGTTTTCTGCAAAACTACCATGGTGTTGTTTTTTGTGCAGAAATAAAAGTTCTCAGAATTGGACGAAACTTTATGGAGATTTTTTATGGAATATATGAAAAATACTGGAGCAAAAATCCACCAAAGAGGGGCCACCTGTTGCTCACAAGGCAACAGGGTGTGGCCACCCCCCGGGCGCGCCCTGTTCCCTTGTGGGGACCACAAGCGGCTGTCTGACCTAATTCCAGTGCTATAAATTCTGTTTCCCTGAGAAAAAAATAAGAGAAGAAGTTTCATCGTGTTTTATGATACGGAGCCGCCGCCACCTCTTGTTCTTCATCGGGAGGGCTGATCTGGAGTCCGTTCGGGGCTCCGAAGAGGGGGATTCATCGCCATCGTCATCATCAACCATCCTCCATCAACAATTCCATGATGCTCACCGCCGGGAGTGAGTAATTCCTTCGTAGGCTTGCTGGACGGTGATAGGTTGGATGAGATTTATCATGTAATCAAGTCAATTTGTTAGGGCTTGATCCCTAGTATCCACTATGTTCTGAGATTGATGTTGCTATGACTTTGCTATGCTTAATGCTTGTCACTAGGGCTCGAGTGCCATGATTTCAGATCTGAACCCTCTATGTTTTCATGAATATATTTGAGTTCTTGATCCTATATGCTAGTTGTATACACTTGATATTCTTCTGATCCATAGACCCCATAGTGACAATTGTTTGGGATATTCTCCGGAGATGACTGTAATTCGAGGAGTTCATGTATTCACCATGTGTTAATGCTTTGTTCCGGTTCTCTATTAAAAGGAGGCCTTAATATCCCTTAGTTTCCTTATGGACCCCGCTGCCACGGGAGGGTAGGACAAAAGATGTCATGCAAGTTCTTATTATAAGCATGTATGACTATATACAAAATACATGCCTACATTACATTGATGAATTGGAACTATCGTGTATCGCTCTAGGTTGTGACTGTTATATGATGAATGTCATCCAACACAATTATCCATCACTGATCCAATGCCTACGCTTTTCTCATATTGATCTTTGCTAAGTTACTACCATTGCTGCTGTTGTTATAATCACTACAAAACTGCTATTGTTACTGTTTCCGTTACGATCGCTACTGTTACGCTACCAAAAATATCATACTACTGTGTTACTAAATGCTTTGCTGTAGATATTTAGTTCTCTAGGTGTGGTTGAATTGACAACTCAACTGCTAATACTCATAAATATTCTTTGGCTCCCCTTGTGTTGAATCAATAAATTTGGGTGAAATACTACCGTCGAAGACTGTTGCGATCCCCTATACTTGTGGGTTATCAACCACCCTACGCCGCATGTCGGACCACGGCCGCCAGTTCCATGCCGCTGTCACCGGCACAAGCACCCACCGCCTACCTCGGTTGCCCATAGCTGCACAGACCCACTCAAATAAGCCAACCGAGCCCTCACCACCGCCACGGGCGAGCCACACCATGTCGTCACCTCCATGGCAGAGTCCACCAGCCCGAGTTTTCCACAGCCCGCAACGCCAGCTGCAGTTCGGCACCAGAATGGGGTGGATCCCGATCCGTCGCCGCCACCAACGCCAGCCCGCCACACCACCACGAAGCCCGCCATGCAACAACTAGACCCGAGCGCCAGCGCCGTGGGGAGTCATCGCCGCACCACCACACCATACACCAACGCGACGTCTTGGCCCAGCGCGCCGCCCCGTGACGGCATCCTTGCGCAAGGAGGCGAAGTGCCCCACCGCCGCCGGCGATGAATGGGCTTTGCCTGGGCGCACCCCCTGGTGGTGACGAGGGGTGAGGGAGGGAGAAGGACGGCTGGGCTTTGCCTGGCCGTGCCCCCTGGTGGTGGCGAGGGGTGAGGGAGGGAGAGGAGGGAGCCTGCGGCGGCGGCCGTCGAGTCCTCCCCGTCACCCGCGGGAGCGACGCGGGAGGGGAAAGGGGATTTTCAGTCGCATGGGACTACCAGAAATTTATATTTACAAACACTTATAAATTCATTGGTACTGGCGAGTAGCGCTCCATAGTATCTGGATCTCGATTGGAGATTCGGGCTTTGTGCACTTGTTCATTACCTGACCCAAATCCTCAATCCATTGTTGATTATGATAATTAGACATTGGATAGTAGTATACTCCCTCTGTCGGGGTTTATTGAACCTCTGTATTTTGAGTGAAATTTTGACCATCTATATGACTAACAAAATATTAAATATTATTGCATTTGTATTTGAAAATGGTTTCTATGGTATAATTTTTATGACATATAGATTACATTTTATTAGTTAAATTAATGATCAAAATTTGGCCCAAATACAAAGGGGGGGGGGCAATACCTTGATGGATGGAGCATCATTATAGAATCCACCAATACCCAAGTATTTCAACAACCTACTTATGGATAATAAAACTTCATTAAACGGGTGCCACCAAATGTCCGCGCGAATCCAGTCGAACATCTGCCATTCAATAGTGATGCCAAATGTCTGCCCCTCTTGTTCTCCCATAATCTAATATTAAAAACAATCATAGATAAACACCACAATGCATCAATGACGCTAAGATAAATATTCCAATGCAACAACAATAAATAAAAATATTACGATCGAAACAAAAAATTATGAAATAAATAGTTCAGATTTGAATTTAATTTATTCGGGCACATGTTTTAATTGTTGATATGAAACACTAACAAAGACTAAATGCGATCATTGTGAAGTTGTGTATGAGTTCCTCGATTGCGAATCTGATTATGCATTTGGAGAAATTCCTGAAACATCGTCGAATTCTGCACTAGAAGCTGGATAAGATCACCCATATATTGAAAATCTAAACCCTGTAAAGTGCCTCGCCCTCATCTTCGACAATCATGTTGTGCATGATCACACAACATGTCATCACCACCCAAAATTTCTCTGGATTCTATCGTTTAGTGGCCCCACAAACAACTGCAATAGGGTTTTGAGCACTTCGAATGCCCTCAACACATCCTTTCTAGCACCTTCTTATGTTGCGGCAAAGTGAGTTTTTTTGTTACCTCTTGGACCAGAGATGGTGGTTACAAAGGTCGCCCATGAAGTAATCATCATAGGCCCTTACCCCTTGGATGATGTGCATAAACAATGGGTGATGCATCCAAAATCAACACTGAAAATGGTGTTCGAATAGCGCATCGAAGGCAAAATAGTCCTTGTAAAGATCAACATGTCCCGTGTCCGACGCTAATCAATACTCGATGTCCCGACGTTAAACCCTTGAAGTTGAGACATGCTCCTTCGCGCACTTCGTTTCTTCAAGAATTGTTGTCATTACCGACGTTTCATCCTCATCTTCCTCACCCAATGAAGATGAATCCATGAACTTGGTGTAGAAGTACTTCTTGTCCAAGTTCATCATTTTTCCTTCAAAGTAAACAAAGAAAACGTCAAAAAATTGCACTTGGCCATTTGTCAGAACATTTTTCTGGCGCAGTGTCCACCATGGACGGTGTCGGCATGGGCGGAGGGGTACCTGATACGTCTCCAACATATCTATAATTTTTTATTGTTTCATGCTATTATATTATCAATCTTGTATGCTTTATATGCCATTTTATATCATTTTTGGGAACTAACCTATTAACTCAGTGCCTAGTGCCAGTTCCTGTTTTTGCCTATGTTCTGTTTCACGGAAAAACCATATCAAACAAAGTCCAAACATGATGAAATTTTACGGTGATTTTTTCTGAACCAGAAGAGACCCTAGAAGCCTCGGGGTGGCACCAGAAGATGATCGAAGGGGCCACAAGTTCAGAGGGCGCCCTGTGAGCTTGTGGGCCCCACATGGCTCCATTTGACCTAATTCCAACGCTATAAATTCCCTAAAATCCAGAAACCCCCAGAGCGAGACCCGATTTTTTTATCGCCATCGCAAGCCTCTGTTCTTCCGCGATCCCACCTGGAGGCCTCCGCTGGTACTCTGCCAGAGGGGGAATCCATCACGGAGGCCATCTTCATCAACATTGCTGCCTCCATGATGATGTGTGAGTAGTTCCCACAAGACCTACGTGTCCATATTAGTAGCTAGATCTCTCCCTCTCTCTCTCTCTCGTTTCCTACTCCCGGGTGTAGTTACTCCCACTTTTGTTTTGTACGTTTTAGGTAGTATCTATCATACCGAAGTGTATGTATGCGTAGTATGTAGTATGTAAGAATGTTTAGGTAGTATATATACTATTTTTTAGGTAGTATGTATTATATTTTGAGCATACTCCTTTTTACGTACAAATATGTACGTATTTCACAAATATGATAAAAACATAGGCTCACATGTAATTTTTCACATAACTCGCTTTGGAGTATCTTAGATATAGTATATGAACATACTAAAAATGATAAAGTAGTATATATACTACCACATGATAGTATATGAGACATGTGTGTAACTACACCCGGTAGTAGGATGTATTTTTCCTATATATATATAGGGTGGGAATATTCTGCAACCCCCCTAGAGTTCCTAAATAAGCTTATTTAGGAACCACCCCCTCCTAACCTGTTTCTTTTCCCGAAGGGGGCGAGCGAGCGAGCTCTGGTCTGCCATCGCCTCCTCCCACCACCGCGCGCCGCCGCCTCCGCCCATGCGTCGGGGTTGAGCTCTAACCCACGCGCTGACGCCTCCTCCCACCTCCGCACGCGACTGCCTTCCGCTGCCGCCGCACGCCGCTGCCTTCCTCTGCGGCCTCTTGCGTGATTCAAGATCGAGGAACCCACGCGCAGCTCCCTCCCCTCCTGCTCCGGCCACGACCCCCACTCTCCTCGCCGACCACGCGCTCCCGTGAGCTACCCCTAGCCCTCGGCTCCAACCACCTTCTTCCTTCCGTGCGACCACCACCGCCCGACCTCCGTCCGTTGTGCGGCAAATCCATCCCATCCCCGATCCGGTCGCGCGCTTCCCTGCACCTGCTGCTCCCCCGCCGCACTCCGGCTGGCATTCCCTATCGTGGCTGCTCCACCCGGGCATGCCCCCCATGGCTGCGCGCCACTGCTCCAACTCCGACCGATTGGGCCAATAGTCCAGGCCGGCATCGCCGTAGGACCCGCATCCTAAACTCCTCCCACTCCCAGGCGACGACAAAGGCTATCGAGGAGGCTGTCGGGGGGCTACAGGAAGACTCCACAGCAGCAGGTGGTCGCCAGGATCCCCCGATCCCCTTTGGTTCCAACACCGACGGATGCTACGGAGCCCCTCTGCCTTCCGGCAGTTAAATTCTGTAATTAACTTCAGTTAACATCCTGTAGTTAACTTCTAAAGTTAGCGTCCATGGTCTGGTCCGCCCCATGGGCCTCCCTACTTCTCCGCGCAGGTCTCCGGCAGCACCCTGGCCCTAGCCGCCTGCTCCGTCATGCTAGGGATCGATGAGGTGCAGGACCTCGATGGGGATTCACCGGTGGAGCGACCTCCCTGTAGCCCGCCTGCTCCATGCCAGCCTCCGGCGCTACCGCACTCCTCGGTTGTCTACCATGCCACCACAGTCGACGACCACCCAGCGAGAGGCCCCCGAGTCATCAAGCATAGTCGGAGAGAATTTTTGCATGCTTCTTCGTGAGTTAGCTGCATATTTGTATCTCGGTCAGTTAGCTATTAACACGTCTTCAGTTAGCTATTACCGTTCTTGCTGCTAGCATTTTCCTGAACAACCTGACAGGTCCTAGGGGTGCAAGAGAAGTATCGCGGCTGGGCGTTGCATGGTGTGTGACTCCCCACGGGGTTCATTCAGGAGGTAAGGACATACTGAAGATCATCTCAGGCGACAGAATCGTAGTATACGTGATGTGTGTCGCTGTTACTGAAGCAATTGGTTTTCCTCTTGCAGTCAGAAGAAAACACACGAGAGCCATCGGAGAGGTGTTGGAAGAAACATGGGTAATAAAGAAACCGAGCAGTTGGATACCCATTGTATGGGACTTTCTTGTGAGGATCAAGTCTGAACATATTGTTCTCATGGTGCTCTGTGCAGGTTGACACTGAATTTGTGGATGTGGTTGCCTTCAGGTAAACAATCATCCACCTCAGCGTAGGAACTTTGAAAACGGTCGTATCTTACACTGAATGTTGTCTCATTCACCACTCTTGCCGTTCGAAACGACAGGCACGCGCACAAAGTGGCGATTCAGAAGTCTGAATTGTTCTTCATCTGCATGCTGGGACCTTTGTCAAGTGCTATCAAAATCGACGAAACAAATATTCAGTTAGCAAAGTTACATCACCATCTACAAAACTATACATGAAAAAGGAGTATATTGCTTTACTGAAGCGTCTATATATATTGTGACTTTATGTGGTCCAGTTCGTGAAGCATCCGTTTATCCAGGAGGACCACATGTTCCAGAAGATTATGGACATCTGCAACCAGTGGCTGAGGGACTGCTACTGTGGCCTGAAAAAACCCATATTTAACTTTAAATTTTGCAGCAGTTAAAAACCTAAAAAATGAAAAACCCGAGAGTTAAGTTTGTAAATTTTGCAGCAATTAAACTTTCTCTTGTGTCGTGCGTCTTCCGTCAGTTAATTTTGGATATTTGTAACAGTTTACTATTACTAAAATGAAGGTGAGTTCAGCTAGAGCACAAAAGTGTGTGCGGTTTAAAGATTGAGGTAGCTAACTGCTCTTGCTGTAGCAGTTAATTGCTGGTTCTAATGGCACTTGTAGTTAGCAATTGTTAACTACCTCCTGATGCTATTTTTTGTTAAATGCCTCCTGATGCTAATTGCTGCTTCTAGTTGCACTTCAGTAATCTTTTCTGATTCGGCTGGGCAGATTCTAAATTGTTTTATATTGTAGAAAATTAACTGCAAAAAATGTTTCTCTATTTGGATTAGGAAAAATGCACCGACAGTATGATGAAAAACTGCACTTTTGATTATTGTAGGAACTGCGCAGATGGAAGAACGGAGATTGGTTTGTACAGCGATGGATGGATGGGGCAATTAGCTTTGTGGGGGAGTCCGTAGTTTGCCTCTATGCATGCGTCAGTTAACTTTTGCCTCTACAGATCGTGGCAATTTACATTACTGTAGCAAATCACTTCTACTCTAAATCGGGCAACTAGCAGTTAGTTCTGGAAAAACGAGTACTTGGGAAAACCCCTGTGATGTACCAGTTAGCACTGTAAAAAAAGAAGTTAAATGCAGCATTGTACAAAAATTTGTTACGCAAAAAAGAAAACGAGAAGTTAACTTTTTATCTACAATAGCTGACTTTGCAATTTATAGTAGTCCAGTAAAAAATCTTTGGGAAACATGGCTGTATCCATAATAGTTAACTTCATAATTTGTAGCAGTTAAAAAACATGAAAAGTTGGCATTAAAAAATGGGCAGTTAACTTTATAATTTAGAGTAGTTAAGAATCTGAAAGTTGACAAAGAAAAATGTTCAGAAGTTAACTTTATTATTTTGCAACAGTTAAAACCATGAAAAGGTTGCCTATGAAAAAAACAGGAGTTAACTTGGCAAATTCACAGTAGTTAACTTTATATTACCCGTGGCAGTTAAGTGTCCAAACTGTGGCAGTTAAAACTCAGACAGTTAAACCTGGCAGGCTTGGAAGTTAACCTCGGTATTCGTGATAGTTAGTGTGACCCTCACAAAAAAAAGTCTCAGTAGTTAACTTGGTCTTAACTGCCGTAATCCCGACAGTTAACTATTTCAGGCCTCGCAGTTAGCTCGACCCAGGAAAAAATATATATGTATAAAAAAATAGTTTCTTTAGTTCGGCAGTTAACTCGGTGTTAACTGCCGCAATCCCCGACAGTTAGCTATTTCAATACTGGCAGTTAACTTGATCCGGGAAAAAGCAAAAAAAAAAACAAAAAAAGAGTGTCTTAAGTCTCGGCAGCTAGCTTGGTCATCATATGTCAGTTAGCTATTCCGGTCGTGCAGTTAGCGTGTACTGTAGCCGTTCGGGCAAAAAGTGACGAAAATGACGTTAGTTTTTTTAAAACTGCTCTTAAACCGTAGCGAATCTGAAAACGAGTTCTGTATACCAAAGTTCGGGCTAATCCATAGCTTTCCAACGGTGTATCATATGCATCATTCTGACAAACGGTTTGAAAATTTCTTTCACAAAAACACCAAAAATTCGTTTGACAAATTTTTAGTTTTTTGAATTTTGTTTAAAAACCGTAAGGATTTTGGGAAAATGATCAACATGCAAAAGTTTCGCCTATTCAATAGCTATCCAACGGTATATCATTTGCATCATTTCGATAAACGGTTCAAAAATTACGATCAAAAAATAGTGCGAAAAAACGGTGCCAGAAAAAGTCCGCCCGGCAGTTAACTAGTATATGAGGCACAGTTAGCTTATCTGTTTTTGAGCAGTTAGGAACGGTTCCTGAATAGCTTATTCAGGAATGGGTTGCAGAATAGCTGGGATGTGTGTGTGTATATATATATATATATATATATATTGGCAGAATAGTTATTCTGCCCACTCTTCCGAACTGCACGCTGAACACGAGGGCACTGCACTTTCTAAAGCAAGCGCACTGGAATACAGAGACTAGTGAACTTCTCGTTGAAAAAAACTGTACGCGATGTTTTTTGGTACTGTTTTTGAGCCAGTTTTTAAACCGTTTGTCGGAACGAGGCGTGTAATATACCGTTGGAAAGCTATGGATTAGGCGCAACTTTGCCATGTTGAACACTTTTCGAGATTCCTCGCAGTTTAAGAGCAGTTTCGAAAACGGTGGGCGCCGACGAGTGGCATCGAGCGTATTTTCGCGTTTTTTCGCAAACCGCCCTTCGGAATGAAGCAAATGATACGCCGTTGGAAAAATATCGTTGAGGCGCAACTTTTTCATATATATTACTTTCTCTAATTCCTTACGGTTTAAGAGCAGTTTCAAATTTACTAAATCGCGGAATTCTGTTTTTCAAATTTTTTGCAATTTTTCGGTACTGTTTTCGCTCCAGTTTTTTAACCGTTTGTCGAAATGAGGCGTGTGATATGCCATTGGAAAGCTACAGACGAGGCGCAACTTTCATATGTAGAAATGTTTTTGAGATTCCTTACGGTTTTAAATTAATTATGAAAATGGTGCGGCGGACGACGAGTGGCAGCGGCCGTTTTTTTTGCCAATTTTTACAAACCGCTGGTCGGAATTATTCAAATGATATGCCGTTGGAAAGATATCGACGAGGCGCAACTTTTTCATGTATAACACTCTCTCTAATTCTTTACGGTTTAACAGCAGTTTTGATTTTATCGAAATGCGGACACTCTGTTTTTCGCGATACCAAAATCGACGAGTGAACCGCATCGGAGAGAAAACCGCACTGCTTCAGACTGAAAACCGCACTGCATCAGACGGGCAAACAAACTTCTTGTTTTTTTGTCATTTTTTCTAACTTTTTAATGAACGAGAGTGGACCGCGGAGATGATGGCCAATGTACCGCAAACACTATCAAAAGTGAACCGCATTACTTTTTTTTTGTCATTTTGCATAACACTTTTGCACTTCACATTGAACATAAGTGAACCGCAACGCTACTGAAAGTGAACCGCGATACTATCAAAAATGAACGACATAACTTTTTTGTTGTCTTTTTTTCATATTTATTATTTTTTACAAGCATAGACCGGTGAGTGGACCGCATGGACTGAGCGAGTGGACTGCATAATATTTTTTGTACATCATGTCTTCAACATTTCTTTCAGCAAACAACCCTAAAAAATAAAATACAAAACAGAACTTCACACATGAGCCGCGCAAACCGCAAGCAGTGTGTGAACGAACTGCATCTATCTTTACAAAAAAATACATTTTTCTCTCACACGTGTGAAGAACAAAGTGAAACTTAAAGAAAACTTCTGTAGTTCACCGGCGAACTGCACGTTGTGCTTCTTACACTCTCGCAGGGGACTGCACGACCAAAATCAACAGCAAAAATCTGAAAAAACACGAAATAGTTGTGAGCTCCAAGCCCCAGCGAGCTACTGCTCGTCCTTGATCTCATGGCGACAGAGGACACAGGTGGTCAGGGGCAGCGGCCTTGTTGGAAGGCAGGAGTCAAAAAAACTGCATGCCATGGGCTCTTCGCGCTGCACCTATCCGACAACCGAACCACGTGAAGATCCCGAGCGAACTGCTCTCTCTGGTCGGAGGATGGCGTGCCGGAGGAGGTCAAGCGGGCGCGAGGTGGAGCTCCTCCTCCCCCTCTGCCTGGGGCGGCGTGACGCGTTGACCGCCGGAATCCAGCCATCATGGACCGATCCGACGTCCGCAGTTGGCCGGCTTGGGGCGCGGCCTGGGGTGGTACTCCGGAGGCGGCGCTGGTAGGAGGTGGACGGGGGCGGGCGGCGGGGCAGCGGCCTTGGGTGGTGCTCCGGCAGCGGCGCCGGTAGAAGGTGGACAGGGGCTGGGCGGGACGGCGGCGGCCTGGGGTGGCGCTCAGGTTGAAGGTGGAGGCAGGTGGGGGTTTGGACGGGGGGAGTGGGGAGGTGGTTGTCGTGAGGGAGGTGGGGTGGAGATGAGCCCGATAGGGTGGGGATTTTTGCTGCGGTTTGGTTCGCGGGACAGTAGTCAGGTGTTGGCACGATAAGAAAAGCGTTGGTAGAATAAGGTCTTAAGGGGGTTGGTAGAATAGACCCACCCTATATATATAGGGAAAATACAATGATCTCTTTGGAGATCTATTTGATGTAATTCTCGCGGTGTGTTTGTTGGGATCCAATGAATTGTGGGTTTATGATCAGATTATTCACTGAAAGTATTTGAGTCTTTTCTGAGATTTATTATGTGTGATTTTATAGCCTTGTATTTCTCTCTGATCTATCTATCTCTTTTGGCCCATTAGATTGATTTATCTTTAGTGGGAGAGGCGCTTGGTAGTAGGTTCAATCTTGCTGTGTCCTTACTCTGTGACAGGAGGAGTTGCAAGGCACGTATTTGTATTGTTGCTACTAAGGGTAAAACGATGGGGCTCGAACATATTATTTGGTCTTGCTTTGTCTACATTATGTCATCATGCTTCAAGCATTACTCTGTTTGGTATGAACTTAATACCTTAAGATGCATGCTGGATAGCAGTCGAGGGGTGGAGTAATAGTAGTAGATTTAGTAAGATTAACGGTCTACTTGTCATGGATTTAATGCCTATATATTGATCATGCCATGAAGAATCATCATAACTATGCGCTATTCTATCACTTGCCCAACAGTAATTTGTTTACCCATCGTACTACGCTCATGAGAGAGATGCCTCTAGTGAACGCTATGGCCCCCGGGTCCACTCAATTTATATTTACTAAAACCCTAAAAATACTTGCTGCAATTTATTTACTTTTATTTTCCTTTTTATTTTATCTATCTACCACTATCAGATTTAATCCTTGCAATTAATGAGTACAAGGGGATTGACAACCCTCTTGTCCGCGTTGGGTGCAAGTACTTGCTTTGTGTATGTGCAGGTACTGCTTACAGTGTTTGTGTGGTGTCTCCTACTGGTTTGATAAACATTGGTTCTTAACTGAGGGAGATACTATCTGCTACTATACTACATCACCCTTTCTCTTCGGAGAAATCCCAACGCCTATCACAAGTAGCAGAAGAATTTCTTGCCCCTTTGCCGGGGAGACTTAACCAAACACCTACAGGTTCCTTCACACACATTTATCATTTACTTGTTCTACTTTTCTTTGCCTTTTGCCTTTTATTGTCTTCTCTTTTTCATCACCCTCTACTTCTCAAAAAATTTAAAAATACCAAAAATATTTTGTGTACTATCTTTGCTTTTTACTATGGCTAGTTCTTCGCTTGTTGCTTCTACCCCTGAAAATGAAGTGCTTACTTTTAAACAACGGGGTGGAGAAAGTTTAAAAGATGCTTGGTATAGCATTTGCGATGCTCAAAATAGATCTACCCGTAAGCAATCCACCAATGTTCTTCTCCAAAAAAAAATATGTGGGTGTTACTACTTGGTATCGATTTGTGCTTGACACTATTACCGGAGGAAATTTCTTGAGTAGTCACCCTTTGAATGCTTTTAATGCTATGGGGAATTTAGTGAGATCAACACCTATTACTATCAATAAAACGACATTAACTTTGGAACATGTTATGCGGAGGTTAGAGATTATTGAAAACAAAATGCCGACTATCGAACATATTGAAAATATGGATAAAATGGTGCATAACCAAGTAACTAAATTTCGCTCTTCGGTGGGAACTACATTAAAATTACTAAAGGATAGAGAACCAATCACCGGTAGAGTAGAACAAAGTCCCGCGAGAATTGATAAATTGGAAGAGGTCATTAATACTTTGGGTTCATATGTTTCTTCCATTAAAACTAGTAAGGGACTTTCGATGGACAAGAATTTGAAGCTTATGTATGTTCCTAAAAACAAGGGTGCTTCCTCTAGTAAGAAGAAAGGAGATCTAAAAATGATTAGTGTTCACCCCAACTTTATCAATATAACAAAGGAACCTATATTTGATAATAAACTCTTTGATTTTGTGCTCAGGAGTGTCATGATTAAAAATATGCTTGCTAAACCTCCTAGGAAATCACGTTGCATAATTAAGGAATTGGAGAAGAATGATAACACGTGAAACTATGCATTATGCCTAGCTAGGGGCATTAAACAATAATGCTTGTTGGGAGGCAACCCAATAGTTATCTTTATTTCCTTTATTTTATTTTGGTGTGTCAATATGATTATTGCATCTTTAATGATTATGTTTGTATCTTTGCTTTTGAATTTTGTGCCAAGTAAATCCTTTGGGGTGATTTAGATGATAGTTGATTTGGTCCTGTGCAGAAACAAAAAGTTTTGCATCCAGTGCGTGAATTTTAGTTCTATACTGGAGAACCAGGAAAATCTGAAATTTTTACAAAGTATTGGGTTACAAATTTTTTACGTTGTCAAAAAATTTCAGAATTTTTGGATTTACATAATTATGGATAAAAATTCTCTCATTACATACTGTTCTGTTTTAGACAGATTATGTTTTTATTGCATAGTGTGCTTGTTTTGATGCTTCTATGGATTGTATCGGGGGGTATAAGTCATAGAGATGATGGAATACAGTAGGTATTTTGCAAGAACAATTATGAATCTATTTATAACATTACCCAAGTGGATGATTGATTTATTATACTAATGAATCTCACGAGGTTTTGTTGAGTTTTGTGTGATTGAAGTTCTCAAGTTTTGGGTGAGATGACGATGGATGAAAGAACAAGGAGCGGAAAAACCCTAAGCTTGGGGATGCCCAAGGCACCCCAAGGTAATATTCAAGGAAAATCCAAGCATCTAAGCTTGGGGATTCCCCAGAAGGCATCCCCTTTTTCGTCTCCAATCTATCAGTAATATTACTCGGAGCTATATTTTTATTCATCACATGATATGTGTTTTGCTTGGAGCATCGTGTATTATAATTTTATTTTGTTTGATAGTTTCCACAATCATTGTTTCCTGATCACACCAATTAGGAGAGACACACATTCATCATAATTTATTAGAATGCTCATTATGCTTCACTTATATCTTTTGAGTTAAGGCAATTTGCTTATGATCTTCACTTATATCTTTAGAGCACGGCGATACTTATATTTTATAGAAATCATTTGCACTCTCATGCTTCACTTGTATCTTTTTGGGAATTGAATAGGTAGTGGTAATTTGCATGAGTTATATGTTTAGTCCAAAAATTATAGGTATACAAGAGTGGTATAATAAAAACTTTCATGTAGATCATTGAATATGGTTCGATTGATCAACGATATTGAAGTTATAATATGGAAGTTTACTAGTTGATAAACATTAGTTAATAAAAATATCGGTGTTAAGGTTTGTGATTTTGACCTCATTAAAGTGTCGGTTGTGGCATAGCGGGGAAGTTGGAGTGTAATTTATCCTTGATTGATATCCTTTCTGTTGTCCGTCGGGGGCGTGCGATGGTTAACTCCTACCAACCTCCTCCCTAGGGGCATGTGAATAGTACTTAGCTTCGAGGGATAATAAACTTTCACAATAAGTATTTGAGTTCTTTATGACTAATGTGAGTTTGTGGACTATAAGCACTTCTACCTATCCATATTTTGCTAGCCTCTTCGGTACCGTGCATTGCCCGTTCTCACCTCGAGACTTGGTGCAAACTTCGCCGGTGCATCCAAACCCCGTGATATGATACGCTCTATCACACATAAGCCTTATTATATACTTCCTCAAAACAGCCACCATACCTCCCTATCATGGCAATTCCATAGCAATTCCGAGATATATTGCCATGCAACTTCCACCGTTACTATTCACATGAAATAAAATATTTTTGTGTTTTTGTAATTTTGTTTTAGAAGTGGGGGAGATGCAAACAAGAGGCAGATGCAAATAAAAAGGCAAATGAAAATAAGAGCAAGTAGATGATAGTTTATGCAAAGGTACTTGATAGGTTTTGGTGATGTCTCCCCGGCAACGGTGCCAGAAATTCTTCCTGCTACTTGTGAGCTGCGTTGGGATTTCCTCGAAGAGGAAAGGATGATGTAGTGCAGTGGAGATAAGTATTTCCCTCAGTTAAGAACCAAGGTTAGCAATCCAGTAGGAGAACCACACAGAACCTCGTTAGCATCACCTACACACACAAAAGCAAATACTTGCACCCAACGCGAACAAGAGGGTTGTCAATCCCCTTGGCGGTTACTTGCAAGGATTAATTCTGATAGTGATAGATAGATAAATAAATTGCAAAACAAAATAAAGGAAATAAAATTGCAACAAGGTATTTTTGGATTTTATATATGATAGATAAATGACCCGGGGGCAATAGTTTTCACTAGAGGCTTCTCTCTCAAACACATAGCAAACTGTGGCTAAACAAATTACTATTAGGCAATTGATAGAAAAGCGATAGTTATGACGAATTCATGGCAATGATCATGTATATAGGTATCACGTCCAAGACAAGTACACCGACTCCTGCCTGCATCTACTACTATTACTCCACCCATCGACCGCTATCCAGCATGCATCTAGGGTATTAAGTTAATGAAAACAGAGTAATGCCTTAAGCAAGATGACATGATGTAGACAAAGTAAACTCAAGCAATATGAATAAACCCCATTGTTTTATCCTTAATGGCAACAATACAAATACGTGTCTTGTCCCCTACTTTGTCACTGGGATAGAGCACCACGAGATTGAACCCATTACAAAGCACCTCTCCCATTGCAAGATAAATCAATCTAGTTGGCCAAACCAAATGGATAGATCAGAGAGAAATACAAAGCTATAACAATCATGCATAAATAAGTTCAGAAAAGACTCAAATATTCCTCATGAATAATCTGATCATAAACCCACAATTCATCAGATCCCAACAAACACACCGCAAAAGAAGATTACATCGAATAGAACTCCAAGGAGATCGAGGAGAACATGGTATTGAAGATCAAAGAGAGAGAAGAAGCCATCTAGCAACTAGCTATGGACCCGTAGGTCTGTGGTAAACTACTCACACATAATCGGAAGGGCAGCAAGGTTGATGTAGAAGCCCTTCGTGATCAATTCCCCCTCCGGCAGAGTACCGGAAAAGGCCTCCAGATGGGATCGCGGAAGAACAGAAGCTTGCGGCGGCGGAAAAGTTATTCGAGGTAACTCTCTAGTATATGGGGAATATTTGAGAATTTATAGGCTTAGAATTAGGTCAAGAGGTGCCACGAGGGGCCCACAAGCCTGGGGGGCGTGCCTACCCCCCTGGGCACGCCTCCCGAGCTTGTCGCTCCCTCATGACTCGTCTGGTCTTCTCCCGAACCTTCTAGGGCCTCTCTTGGTACAAAAAAAATTAATCCAAAGTTTTTTCTTCGTCTGGACTCCGTTTGATATTGATTTTCTGAAAAGCCAAAAACAAGGAAAAAACAGCAACTGGCACTGGGCACTAGGTTAATAGGTTAGTCCCAAAAAATGATATATAATTGCATATAAAACATCCAAGATTGATACTATAATAGCATGGAACAATAAAAAATTATAGATACGTTGGAGACATATCAAGCATCCCCAAGCTTAATTCCTGCTCGTCCTCGAGTAGGTAAATGATAAAAACATAATTTTTGATGTGGAATGCTACCTAACATGTTCATCATGTAATTCTCTTTTACGGTATGAATATTAAGATCCGAATGATTCAAAGCAATAGTCTATAATTTGATATAAAGACATCAATACTCGGGCATACTAACAAACAATCATGTCTTTCAAAATAAAGATGCTAAAGAAAGTTATCCCTACAAAATCATATAATCCTGTCATGCTCCATCTTCTTAACATAAAGTATTTATCATGCACAACCCCGGAGACAATCAAGCAATTGGTTCATACTTTTTAACGCGCTTCAACTTTTTCACCCCCACGCAATACATGAGCGCAAGCCATGGACATAGCACTATGGGTGGAATAGAATATGATGATAGAGATTAATAAGGGGCAGTCAAAAAAAGGAAGATAGTCTCGCATTGACGCGGCTAATCAACGGGCTATGGAGATGCCCATCAATTGATGTCAATGAGAGGAGTAGGGATTGCCATGCAACGGATGCACTAGGATCTATAAGTGTATGAAAGCTCAAAATAAAAACTAAGTGGGCATGCATCCAACTTGCTTGCTCATGAAGACCTCGGGCATTTGAGGAAGCCCATCATCGGAATATACAAGCCAAGTTCTATAATGAAAGATTCCCACTAGTATATGAAAGTGACGACATAGGAGACTCTCTATATGAAAAACATGGTGCTACTCTGAAGCACAAGTGTGGAAAAGGATAGTAACATTGCCCCTTCTATCTTTTTCTCTCTTTTTTTTCTCACTAGGACAATGCTCTAATAATGATGATCATCACACTTCTATTTACTTACAACTCAAAATTACAACTCGATACTAGAACAGATATGACTATATGAATGCCTCTAGCAATGTACTGATGACCCACAAGTATAGGGGATCAATCGTAGTCCTTTCGATAAGTAAGAGTGTCGAACCCAACGAGGAGCAGAAGGAAATGACAAGCGGTTTTCAGCAAGGTATTTTCTGCAAGCACTGAAATTATCGGTAACGAGTAGTTTGATAGCAAGATAATTTATAACAAGTGACATGTAGCAATAGTAACTAAGGTGCAGCAAGGTAGCCCAATCCTTTTGTTGCAAAGGACAGGCCGGAACGATCTCTTATAATAAGCTAAACGTTCTCGAGGACACATGGGAATTTCATCTAGTCACTTTCATCTTGTTTGTTTGATTCGCGTTTGCTACTTTGATAATTTGATATGTCGGTGGACCGGTGCTTGGGTGCTGTCTTTACTTGAACAAGCCTCCCACTTATGATTAACCCCTCTCGCAAGCATCCGCAACTACGAAAGAAGAATTAAGATATATCTAACCATAGCATTAAATATATGGATCCAAATCAGCCCCTTACGGAATAGCGCATAAACTAGGGTTTAAGCTTCTGTCACTCTAGCAACCCATCATCTAATTACTACTCCAGAATGCATTCCCTTAAGCCCAAAGATGGTGAAGTGTCATGTAGTCGACGTTCACATGACACCACTAAGAGAATCAACAACATACATATCATCAAAATATCGAACGAATACCAAATTCACATGATTACTTATGACAAGACTTCTCCCATGTCCTCAAGAACAAAAGTAACTACTCACACATCATACTCATGTCCAAGATCAGAGGGGTATTGAATAGCATAATGGATCTGAACATATAATCTTCCACCAAATAAACCAACTAGCATCAACTACAAGATGTAATCAACACTACTAGCAACCCACAGGTACCAATCTGAGGTTTTGAGACAAAGATTGAATACAAGAGATAAACTAGGGTTTGAGATGAGATGGTGCTGGTGAAGATGTTGATGAAGATTGGTCCTCCCACGATGAGAGGATCATTGGTGATGTCGATGGCTTCGATTTCCCCCTCTCGGAGGGAAGTATCCCCGGCGGAATCGCTCCGTCGGAGAGCAAAAGTGCTCCTGCCCAAGTTCCACCTTGAGACGGCGGCGCTCCGTCCCGAAAGTCTTCTCTTTATTTTTTCTAGGGCAAATGAGCTTATATACCAGAAAATGGGCACCGGAGGCTGGCCAGGGGCCCCACAAGCCACCAGGGCACGCCTGGAGGGGGGGGGGGGGGGCTGGCGCGCCTTGGTGCCTCGTGGGCACCTGGGTGGCCCCTCTGGTAGTTCTTTTCTCCAGTATTTTTTATTTATTCCAAAATAAATCTCCGTGAAATTTCAGCTCATTTGGAGATGTGCAGAATAGGTATCTCTAACATAACTTTTTCAGGTCCAGAATTCCAGCTGCCGGCAATCTCCCTCCTTATGTAAATCTTGCATATTAAGAGAGAAAAGGCATTAGAATTGCTCCACAAATTGTTATATTGATTAAAAAACACTATAAATAATAGTAGGAAAACATGATGCAAAATGGACGTATCAACTCCCCCAAGCTTAGACTTCGCTTGTCCTCAAGTGAAAGCCGATATCGATAATCATGTCCACATGTTTAGAGAGAGAGGTGTCGATAAAAACAAAATACGGACATAGTAGCATCATGATCATTATTATAACAACAATATTCATTATCATAGAACTTCTCATGAGCAAGTAACAATTCATCACAACAACAAAGTATAAGGTATAAACTTTCTTGAAAACTAATAAACTATGTTCTCAGTCAACAATGCAATTGCAATTCATCATATTTTAAGGAAGGGTCTCATGTAGGAGCTTTTTAGCAAGTCCACATACTCAACCATCATTTAGTCTTCTATGATTGCTAACACTCACAACATATATATGGAGCAAAAAGTTTCAGCCAGACACATAGAAAGATAGGGGCTTATAATTTCGCCACCCAACTTATTCACCTCAAGGGTGATGTCAACAATAATAACTCATGATCACTCATATCCAACTGGGTATATATGCCTAGATCTTTCCCCACCACATGATGCTTGCAAAAGAGAAAAATAAAAAGGAATAGAGGTGAACACTATTGACTCTTGCATACAAAAAGGTAAATACATAAAAGTAAAAGATAGGCCCTTCGCAGAGGGAAGCAGAGGTTGTCATGCGCTTTTTGTTTTTGGATGCACAAGCTCTTAATGCAAAGGAACGTCACTTTATATTGCCCCTTGTGATAGCAACCTTTATTATGCAGTCCGTCGCTTTTATTTCTTTACCATCACAAGTTCGTACAAAGCTTATTTTCCCTTACAATAAAAGTTCATACATATTTAGAGGCAATTTTTATTGCTTTTTGCACCGATGACAACTTACTTGAAGGATCTTATTCAATCCATAGGTAGATATAGTGGACTCTCATGACATGAAGCTGGGTTTAAGGGTTTTGGATGCACAAGTAGTATCTCTACTTGGTGTGGATTTTTGGCTAGCAAAGATATTGGGCAAGAACCACATGTTGGAGGATCTATGACAATATAACTTCTATGTGAATATAAGCAAACATAATTCATTACGTTGTCCTCCTTGTCCAACGTCAACAATTTGACATAAAATACTCAATGCGGGCTCACAATCACAAAAGATGTCCAAGATAGTGTATTTGCATGTGAATCTTCTCTTCCCTTATTAATTTTTTCATGAATTGCATCATTGACCAATGCTATGTTTGTTAACTTTCAATAAATTTTACCACTTATACTTTTCATTATGTAATGTCATTACTTTCCATAAGATTAGCATATGATCTTTTTCATTATTTTCATTGCTAGGATTGAAACATAAAAGTAAAGAAGCAAAAACTCAAACTACTCTTTATTATATAACTCTCAACTCAATTACATAGATAGATAGATCACGAAACTAGCACTCGAAAATAGATCATACTAAACTTTTATTCAACTAAATCATGAAATAACTAAGGATCGAACTAAAAATAGGTAAAGATAATAAAAGTGATGGTGATACGATACCGGGGCACCTCCCCCAAGCTTGGCACAAGCCAAGGGGAGTGCCCATACCCATGTACTCAAGTTTCTTTCTTCGGTGATGATGGTGATGATGAAGTGGTGGGCTTGTCCTTCAGTTTCCGCTTGAGAACACAGTTTTCTTCCTTCAACTTGCTAACTTCTTGCTCAAGCTCCACTATCTTCTCACACAATACATTCTTGTTTTCCTGTAGAAGACGAGAAGGGATAAATTGGATCTTAGATTTGTTTACTGTGTTTTGGAGGCTCGACTTCTTGAACTCCACATGCATATCTCCCGGTTGAGGTAGAGAGGCATCGTCTTCATCCGATCTTGCATCTTCCGTTCCCTTCAAGTTGACATCTCGCTCCTCCTCCGTGGACCATCCATAGGGATCTATATCCCCATAGATCCTTGGAATTGTAACATAGTGTGATACGAAGCTCTCTCCATCTGAGTCTTGAGATGACATAAGATCTGTCAGAAAAATAGCACGAAATGAGAACAGAGGGAAAACTTGCGATACAGAGGTCAAAACATCTGGGAGTATATATAAAGAATTTTTATCTTGCAAAACAAGTATTCCAGAAGAAAACGGAGTCGGGAAGGCTCACGAGGGACCCATGAGCCACCAGGGCGCGCCAGGGGGGTGGCGCGCCCTGGTGCCTCATGTGCACCTCGTGGGTCCTCTCGGCTGTTTCTTATTTTCGTATTTTTTCTAATATTCCAAAACTGACAGAAAGTATTTTTATGGAATTTTTGGAGTCGGTTTACTTACCGTATCACGTACCTCTTCCTTTTCAGGGTTTTGGAGTGTTCTGGAAGGTCTCTCTTATGTGTTCCTCCGGTGTCGTAGTTTGGATAATGTTAGTCTCAAAATTAATAGGTGTACCTGAGATGTAATGCTTAATTCTTTGCCCATTGACCACCTTCGGATTAGTGCCTTCGGCGTTATTGATCTTAATGGCTCCATAGCGATAAACTTCCTCGATGATATACGGTCCTTCCCATTTAGAGAGAAGTTTTCCTGCAAAAAATCTAAAACGAGAATTGTATAATAGAACATACTCACCCACTTTGAATTCCCATTTTTGAATTCTTTTATCATGCCATCTTTTAACTTTTTCTTTAAACAATTTGGCATTTTCATAAGCTTGGGTTCTCCATTCATCCAGCGAGCTAATATCAAATAACCTCTTTTCACCGGCAAGTTTAAAATCATAATTGAGTTCTTTAATTGCCCAATATGCTTTATGTTCTAACTCAAGAGGTAAATGACATGCTTTTCCATAAACCATTTTATAAGGAGACATACCCATAGGATTTTTATAAGCGGTTCTATAAGCCCATAATGCATCGTCAAGTTTCTTAGACCAATTCTTTCTAGATCTATTGACGGTCTTTTGCAAAATTAACTTTATTTCTCTATTGCTCAATTTAACTTGACCACTAGATTGAGGGTGATAGGGAGATGAAATTCTATGGTTGACATCATATTTAGCAAGCAGTTTTCGAAATGCACCATGAATAAAATGTGAACCACCATCGGTCATTAAATATCTAGGGACTCCGAACCTCGGGAAAATAACTTCTTTAAGCATTTTAATAGAAGTGTTATGATCAGCACTACTAGTTGGAATAGCCTCTACCCACTTAGTAACATAATCAACAACAACTAAAATATAAGTATACCCATTGGATTTAGGAAAAGGTCCCATATAATCAAAACCCCAAACATCAAATGGTTCAATAACAAGTGAATAATTCATAGGCATTTCCTGACGTCTACCAATATTACCAATTCATTGACATTCATCACAAGATAAGACAAACTTACGAGCATCCTTGAAAAGAGTAGGCCAATAAAAACCAGATTGTAGTACTTATGTGCAGTTCTGTCTCCTGCATGGTGTCCTCCGTAAGCCTCGGAATGACACTTCCGTAGGATTTGTTTCTGTTCATGCTCAGGTATACAACGTCTAATAATACCATCTACTCCTTCTTTATAAAGATGTGGGTCATCCCAGAAGTAATATCTTAAATCAAAGAAGAACTTTTTCTTTTGTTGGTATGTGAAACTAGGTGGTATAAATTTGGCAACAATATAATTAGCATAGTCTGCATACCAAGAAGTATTACGAGAAGCATTTATCACAGCTAATTGTTCATCAGGGAAATCATCATTAATAGGGAGTGGGTCATCAAGAATATTTTCCATTCTAGACAAATTATCAGCTACGGGATTCTCAGCTCCCTTTCTATCAACAATATGCAAGTCAAATTCTTGTAGCAATAGAACCCACCTAATGAGTCTAGGTTTAGCATCTTTCTTTTCCATAAGATATTTGATAGCAGCATGATCAGTGTGAACAGTAACTTTGGAATCAACAATATAAGATCTGAATTTATCACATGCAAACACAACTGCTAAAAATTCTTTCTCAGTAGTAGCATAATTTCTTTGGGCACTGTCTAGAGTTTTACTAGCATAATGAATAACATTCAATTTCTTATCAACTCTTTGTCCTAGAATAGCACCAACAGCATAATCACTAGCATCACACATAATTTCAAAAGGCAAGTTCCAATCAGGTGGTTGAATAATAGGTGTAGAAATTAAGGCTTTTTTAAGTATTTCAAAGGCTTCTACACAATCATCATCAAAAATGAATGGAACATCTTTTTGCAAGAGATTGGTAAGAGGTCTAGAAATTTTAGAGAAGTCTTTAATAAACCTTCTATAGAAACCAGCATGACCGAGGAAACTTCTTATAACTTTAATATCTTTAGGACATGGACTTTTCTCAATTGCATCAACTTTAGCCTTATCTACTTCAATACCTCTTTTAGAAATTTTATGCCCCAAGACAATACCTTCATTCACCATAAAGTGGCACTTCTCCCAATTCAAGACAAGATTAGTTTCTTCACATCTCTGCAAAACTCGATCAAGGTTGCTCAAGCAATCATCAAAAGAAGTTCCATAAACGGAGAAATCATCCATGAAAACCTCAACAATCTTTTCACAAAAGTCAGAGAATATAGCAGTCATACATCTTTGGAAAGTAGCAGGTGCATTACATAAACCAAAAGGCATACGACGATAAGCATAAGTTCCAAAAGGACAAGTAAAGGTGGTTTTCTCTTGATCTTCAGGTGACACAGGTATTTGAGAGAAACCAGAATAACCATCTAGGAAACAAAAGTGTGTATGCTTAGACAATCTTTCTAACATTTGATCAATAAAAGGCAAGGGGTAATGATCTTTTCTAGTAGCTTTATTTAATTTCCTGAAATCAATTACCATCCTATAACCAGTTACAATTCTTTGTGGGATAAGTTCATTTTTATCATTGGGAACAACGGTAATACCTCCTTTCTTAGGAACATAATGAACAGGACTTACCCATCTACTATCAGCTATGGGATAAATTATACCTGCTTCCAGAAGCTTTAATATTTCAGTTCTCACCACATTCTTCATTTTAGGATTTAATCTTCTTTGATGATCAACAACAGGTTTAGCATCTGGCTCCATATGAATTTTATGCTGACATAAAGTGGGACTGATGCCCTTAAGATCATCGAGAGTATATCCAATAGCGGCACGGTGCTTCTTCAGAGTTTTAAGTAATCTCTTTTCTTCATGCTCTGAAAGGTTAGCACTAATAATAACAGGGTATATCTTCTTTTCATCAAGATAAGCATATTTAAGAGTATCAGGTAATTGCTTCAAATCAAATACAGGAACACCCTTGGGTGGAGGTGGACCTCCCAAGGTTTCAACAGGCAAATTATGTTTCAGGATAGGTGCTTGTTTAAAGAATAATTCATCTATTTCATTTCTTTCATTCATATTCATGTCATTCTCATGCTCAAGCAAATATTGTTCTAGTGGATCGGTAGGAGGCACAGCAATAGAAGCAAGACCAATAATTTCATCTTTATTGCTTAATTCTTTATCATGAGGTTGTCTACGAAACTTAGAGAAGTTAAACTCATGAGATATATCACCAAAGTTAACACTGACAATCTCTTTAGTGCAATCAATCTTAGCATTAACAGTATTCAAGAAAGGTCTACCAAATATAATGGGACAAAAATCATATTGTGGTGATCCAAGAACAAGAAAATCAGTAGGGTATTTGATCTTACCACACAAGACTTCAACATCTCTAACAATCCCAAGCGGTGAAATAGTATCTCTGTTTGCAAGCTTAATAGTAACATCAATATCTTCAATCTCAACAGGTGCAGTATCATTCATAATTTCTTGATATAAGGTAAACGGAATAGCACTCACACTAGCACCCAAATCACATAAGCCATGATAACAATGATCTCCTATTTTAACAGAGACAACAGGCATGCCAACGACAGGTTTATTCTTATCTTTAGGATCAGACTTAGCAATTCTAGTAACTTCACCACATAAGTAAATAACATGCTCATCTATATTATCGACCAAGAGATCTTTAACCATAGCAACATTAGGTTCGACTTTAATTTGTTCAGAGGGTCTAGGTGCTCTAATATTACTTTTATTAACCATAGTTGAAACTTTAGCATGTTCCTTAATCCTAACAGGAAAATGTAGTTTCTCAATATAAGCAGTAGGCACAACTGGATCAACATTGTAAATGATAGTTTCTTCTTTAACACTAACAGGTTCTTCTATCTTTTATTTAATAGGGGGATGATGTTTAAACCACTTCTCCTTAGGGAGATCAACATGAGTAGCAAATGATTCACAAAAGGAGGCTACTATCTCAGAGTCAAGTCCATATTTAGTGCTAAACTTATGAAAAGCATCGGTATCCATAAAAGATTTAACACAATCAAACTCAAGTATTATACCTGACTCATTACCTTTATCGAGTTCCCAATCTTCAGAGTTGCGTTTAATTCTTTCCAGAAGATCCCATCTGAATTCAATAGTTTTCTTCATAAAGGAGCCAGTCGAAGAAGAATCGAGCATGGTTTGATCATCATGAGAAAGCCGAGCATAAAAGTTTTGAAGAATTATTTCTCTTGAGAGCTCATGATTGGGGCATGTGTGCAACATATACTTAAGCCTCCCCCAAGCTTGAACGATACTTTCTCCTTCACGAGGCCAAAAATTATATATATAATTCCGATCACGATGAACCAAATGCATAGGATAATTTTTTTGATGGAATTCCAGCTTCAACCGGTTCCGGTCCCATGTTTCAGTATCATCACATAGCCTATACCATGTCAATGCTTTTCCCTACAAAGATAAAGGGAATACTTTCTTCTTACCTCCATCTCCGGATAAACCTGCAAGCTTAAACAATCCACAAATTTCATCCACATAGATCAAGTGCATATCGGGATGTACCGTTCCATCTCCTGCATAAGGATTAGCTAGCAGTTTCTCTATCATACCCGAAGGAATCTCATAATAAATATTTTCAGTAGGTGCATTAGGTTGAGGAGCAACTCTTTGTGCTTCCGGTCGAGGTGAAGATACCCCGAACAAACCCCTCAAATGATTGTTTTCCATAGTAACAAGTGACAATAAATTTCAGCACGTAATATAAATGTTTTCCTTACCAAATTCCACTCACCAAATGCGCTTCACTCCCCGGCAACAGCGCCAGAAAAGAGTCTTGATGACCCACAAGTATAGGGGATCAATCGTAGTCCTTTCGATAAGTAAGAGTGTCGAACCCAACGAGGAGTAGAAGGAAATGACAAACGGTTTTCAGCAAGGTATTTTCTGCAAGCACTGAAATTATCGGTAACGAGTAGTTTGATAGCAAGATAATTTGTAACAAGTGACAAGTAGCAATAGTAAACTAAGGTGCAGCAAGGTAGCCCAATCCTTTTATTGCAAAGGACAGGCCGGAATGATCTCTTATAATAAGCTAAACGTTCTCGAGGACACATGGGAATTTCATCTAGTCACTTTCATCATGTTTGTTTGATTCGCGTTCGCTACTTTGATAATTTGATATGTGGGTGGACCGGTGCTTGGGTGCTGTCCTTACTTGAACAAGCCTCCCACTTATGATTAACCCCTCTCGCAAACATCCGCAACTACGAACGAAGAATTAAGATAAATCTAACCATAGCATTAAACATATGGATCCAAATCAGCCCCTTACGGAATAGCGCATAAACTAGGGTTTAAGCTTCTGTCACTCTAGCAACCCATTATCTAATTACTACTCCACAATGCATTCCCTTAGGCCCAAAGATGGTGAAGTGTCATGTAGTCGACGTTCACATGACACCACTAAGAGAATCAACAACATACATATCATCAAAATATCGAACGAATACCAAATTCACATGATTACTTATGACAAGACTTCTCCCATGTCCTCAAGAACAGAAGTAACTACTCACACATCATACTCATGTCCAAGATCAGAGGGGTATTAAATAGCATAATGGATCTGAACATATAATCTTCCACCAAATAAACCAACTAGCATCAACTATAAGATGTAATCAACACTACTAGCAACCCACAGGTACCAATCTGAGGTTTTGAGAGAAAGATTGCATACAAGAGATGAACTAGGGTTTGAGATGAGATGGTACTGGTGAAGATGTTGATGAAGATTGGTCCTCCCGTGATGAGAGGATCGTTGGTGATGTCGATGGCTTCGATTTCCCCCTCCCGGAGGGAAGTATCCCCAGCGGAATCGCTCCGCCGGAGAGCAAAAGTGCTCCTGCCCAAGTTCCACCTCGAGACGGCGGCGCTCCGTCCTGAAAGTCTTCTCTTTATTTTTTCTAGGGAAAATGGGCTTATATACCAGAAAATTGGCACCGGAGGCTGGCCAGGGGGCCCACAAGCCACCAGGGCGCGCCTGGGGGGGGGTGCGCCCTGGTGCCTCGTGGGCACCTAGGTGGCCCCCTCTGGTAGTTCTTTTCTCCAGTATTTTTTATTTATTCCAAAATAAATCTCCATGAAATTTCAGCTCATTTGGAGATGTGCAGAATAGGTATCTCTGACATAGCTTTTTCAGGTCCAGAATTCCAGCTGCCGGCAATCTCCCTCCTTATGTAAATCTTGCATATTAAGAGAGAAAAGACATTGGAATTGCTCCACAAAGTGTTATATTGATTAAAAACACTATAAATAATAGTAGGAAAACATGATGCAAAATGGATGTATCATGTACCAGGATGTGCAATGATGCTAGCGTAACAAATATGAAAATGATTAACAGTGGCTGAGCCACAAATACTATGTCAGCTATATGATCATGCAAAGCAATATGACAATGATGATGTGTGTCATATAAACGGAACGGTGGAAGTTGCATGGCAATATATCTCGGAATGGCTATGGAAATGCCATAATAGGTAGGTATGGTGGCTGTTTTGAGGAAGATATAAAGAGGCTTATGTGTGATAGAGCGTATCATATCACGGGGTTTGGATTCACCGGCGAAGTTTGCACCAACTCTAGAGGTGAGAAAGGGCAATGCATGGTACCGAAGAGGCTAGCAAATTGCGGAAAGGTTAGAGTGCGTATAATCCATGGATTCACATTAGTCATAAAGAACTCACATACTTATTGCGAAAGTTTATTAGGCCTCGAAGCAAAGTACTACCACGCATGCCCCTAGGGTGGAGGTTGGTAGGAGTTAACCATCGCGCACCCCCGACCGCCATGCAAAGGAAGAGAATCAATAATAAATCATGCTCCAACTTCTTTGCATAACGAAAGACCATACATGCATGCTTCGGGAATCACAAACCTTAACACCAATATTCTTACTAAACCACAATTATCCACTAGTACCTCCCATATGTTACCATCTTAATATCGCAAAACTATTGCAAGGAATCAAACTTATCATATTCAATGATCTACATGAAAGTTTTTATTATATCCCTCTTGAATACCTATCATATTAGGACCAAATTCATAACCCGTGCATATTACCATTACTATTTATTAGACTCCCAAAAATATATAACTGAAGCATGAGAGTGCAACTATTTCTTTAAAATATAACCACCGCCGTGCTCTAAAGATATAAGTGAAGCACTAGAGCAACTGCCTAGCTCAAAAGATATAAGTGAAGCACATAGAGTATTCTAACAAATCACGAATAATGTGTGTCCCTCTCAAAAAGGTGTGTTCAGAAAAGATGATTGTGGCAAACTAAAAAGAAAACAAATAAAATAAAACTATCGCACAAGACGTTCCATGTAAAACACATATCATGTGATGAATAAAAATATAGCTCCAAGTGATATACCGATAGATTGTAGACGAAAGAGGGGATGCCATCCGGGGCATCCCCAAGCTTAGACGCTTGGGTCTTCCTTGAATATTACCTTGGGGTGCCTTGGGCATCCCCAGGCTTAGGGTCTTGCCGCTCCTTATTCCTTCATCCATCGTGGTCTCACCCAAAACTTGAAAACTTCACCACACAAAACTCAACAGAATCCTCGTGAGATCCGTTAGTATAACAAACAAATATTAAACTTTAGGTATTGTTATAAATTGATTCATATTTAATATTTACATAATTCTATTGTACTCCAACTTCCCCATGGCTTATACCCCCCAATACAATCCATAGATTCATCGAAATAAGCAAACTGTGCAACAAAAACAGAATCTGTCTAAAACAGAACAGTCTGTAAAGATCTATTTAAAAGCTATACTTCTGTAACTTCAAAAATTCTGAGAAATTTGGACAACGTAAAATATTCATATAGCAATACTGTGTAAAAAATTCAGAATTTTATCACGCTCCAGTACAGAACCAAAAATCGAGCACTGGAGTCAAAACTTTCTGCTTTCAAACAGCATCAATTATACTATCATCCCAAAGGCATTACTTGGCACAAACACTAATTAAAAGATAAAAACACAATCATAACAGAAGCTAAAATTTTGTGACACAAGAAAAATAAAAATTACAATAAAGATAAATATTGGGTTGCCTCCCAACAAGCGCTATTGTTTTATGCCCCTATCTAGGCATAATGCATTGTTTCAAGTATTATCATCCTTCATTCCCAAATCCTTTTTAATCAAATCTTCCAAAACTTTTCTCATTAATTCTCTACTTTCATGTTCTTCTTTTCTAGTAGGGGAACTTAGATACTTGAAGGGACTTTGTTTGGTGATCTTAACATTCATAACTTCAAACTCAGAATCATCACCATAAAGATCTTCATATAGAACATGTATCTCATCATCAATAGGATCTCTAGCTGTACCTTCAAACCATTCTTCACTAAACCCCTCATCAATTCCCTTGGTAATCCATTCAAATTTATCACAAGCGTTGTGGTACAAAGTTTAAATTACTTCAGCATAGGGAACTCTTCTCCTAATGTTTTCTCCGTAAGCAAAATAATCCTTAGATTCCAACCTACGTATAGTGTCTTTATCATGAAGAATTTCTTCTATTGGAGGATGCTCAAAATCTATTTTATAGAAAGAAAATATGTCCCTAGCTTCTTTAATTATATAATCAAATTCATGCATAAGGATGATTGTAGCAATCTTTTTAGTTCTAGGATTATGGATATTGGGAAGTTCATAGAATATCTTTTGTAACGCGGGGTGAATGTGCAAAAGAATTTGTTCTAACTTAACCACAAGCGTAGCAATAGCATCACATAGCAATTCGTTTTGTCAAGAATAGATTCTTTAATTATAGGTATGACTCCCGCACAGTTGATGAATTCTTGAACAACACTTTTACCAATAATATTCCCGCTACCTACATGATAGACTTTAGTTTTAAAATTGGGTGGAGCTTTGTTCTGAAGGAGGTCATGATTAATATTGAAAGATTTAAATTTTTCCTCAAGAGATTCATTAGTACTACCCTCGCTAGCACTTTCTACAATAATTTTTTCGGACTCAGACATGATAGCAATTTCAAGCAAAGCAAACTAGCAAATAAAATATTTTTGTGATTTTGTAATTTTGTTTTAGAAGTGGGGGAGATGAAAACGTGAGGCAAATGAAAATAAGAGCAAGTAGATGATAGTTTATGCGAAGGTACTTGATAGGTTTTGGTGATGTATCCCCGGCAACGGTGCCAGAAATTCTTCCTGCTACTTGTGAGCTGCGTTAGGATTTCCTCGAAGAGGAGAGGATGATGCAGTACAGTAGAGATAAGTATTTCCCTCAGTTAAGAGCCAAGATTATCAATCCAGTAGGAGAACCACACAGAACCTCGTTAGCATCACCTACACACACAAAAGCAAATACTTGCACCCAACGCGAACAAGAGGGTTGTCAATCCCCTTGGCGGTTACTTGCAAGGATTAATTCTGAAAGTGATAGATAGATAAATAAATTGAAAAACAAAATAAAGGAAATAAAATTGCAGCAAGGTATTTTTGGATTTTATATATGATAGATAAATGACCCGGGGGCCATAGTTTTCACTACAGGCTTCTCTCTCAAACACATAGCATACGGTGGGTAAACAAATTACTATTGGGCAATTGATAGAAAAGCGCATAGTTATGACGGATTCATGGAAATGATCATGTATATAGGCATCACGTCCAAGACAAGTAGACCGACTCCTGTCTTCATCTACTACCATTAGTCCACCCATCGACCGCTATCCATCATGCATCTAGGGTTTTAAGTTAATGAAAGTAGAGTAATGCCTTAAGCAAGATGACATGATGTAGACAAAGTAAACTCAAGCAATATGAATAAACCCCATCATTTTATCCTTAATGGCAACAATACAAATACGTGTCTTGTCCCCTACTTTGTCACTGGGATAGAGCACCGCAAGATTGAACCCATTACAAAGCACCTCTCCCATTGCAAGATAAATCAATCTAGTTGGCCAAACCAAACGGATAGATCGGAGAGAAATACAAAGCTATAACAATCATGCATAAATAAGTTCAGAAAAGACTCAAATATTTCTCATGAATAATCTGATCATGAACCCACAATTCATCGGATCCCAACAAACACACCGCAAAAGAAGATTACATCAAATAGAACTCCAAGGAGACGAGGAGAACATGATATTGAAGATCAAAGAGAGAGAAGAAGTCATCTAGCTACTAGCTATGGACCTGTAGGTCGATCCCAACAAACACACCGCAAAAGAAGATTACATCGAATAGAACTCCAAGGAGATCGAGGAGAACATGGTATTGAAGATCAAAGAGAGAGAAGAAGTCATCTAGCTACTAGCTATGGACCCGTAGGTCTATGGTAAACTACTCACACATCATCGGAAGGGCAGCAAGGTTGATGTAGAAGCCCTCCGTGATCAATTCCCCCTCCGGCAGAGTACCGGAAAAGGCCTCCAGATGGGATCACGGAAGAACAGAAGCTTGCAGCGGTGGAAAAGTTATTCGAGGTGGCTCTCTGGTATATGGGGAATATTTGAGAATTTATAGGCTTGGAATTCGGTCAAGAGGTGCCACGAGGGGCCCACAAGCCTGGGGGGCGCGCCTACCCCCTAGGCGCACCTCCCGAGCTTATCGCTCCCTTGTGACTCATCTGGTCTTCTCCCGAACCTTCTAGGGTCTCTCTTGGTCCAGAAAAAATTAATCCAAAGTTTTTTCTTCGTTTGGACTCCGTTTGATATTGAATTTCTGAAAAGCCAAAAACAAGTAAAAAACAGCAACTGGCACTGGGCACTAGGTTAATAGGTTAGTCCCAAAAAATGATATATAATTGCATATAAAACATCCAAGATTGATACTATAATAGCATGGAAAAAATTATAGATATGTTGGAGACGTATCAAGTATGCATTGTCATTTTGCTTTCCATGATCATATAGAGCTGACATGATATTTGTGGCGCAGCCACCGTTCATCATTGTTATACATGTTACGCTAGATCATTGCGCATCCTGGTACACTGCCAGAGGCATTCATATGTAGTCATATCATTCAGTTTATCGAGTTGTAAGTAAATAGAAGTGTGATGATCATCATTACTAGAGCATTGTCCCAGTGAGGAAAAGAATGATGGAGACTGATGAGTCCTCGAAAAAGTGAGGATGAGGTTCATGATATTGTTCTAACAAAATGAGGGAGAAAAAGAAAAAAAGAAAAAAAGATAGAACGGGCACTGTTACTATCTTTTACCATACTTGCGCTTCGGAGTAGCACCATGTTCTTCATATAGAGAGTCTCCATGATTTGTCACTTTCATACACTAGTGGGAATTTTTATATTATAGCACTTGACTTGCATATTCCGATGACGAGCTTCCTCAAATGCGAGATTTTCTATGAGCAAGCAAGTTGGATGCACGCCCACTTAGTTTCATAGGGAGCTTTCATACATTTATAGCTCTGGTGCATCTGTTGCATGGCTATCCCTACTCCTCGCATTGATATTGATTGAAAGGCCTCTCCATTTCCTAACGATCCACAGAGTTGATGCGGAACTTTCTCTGCTTTTTCTCTTCCCTTATAAACCTCTACCATCATTCTCTTTGCCATCCAAAGTGCTAAGTCCATGGCTCATGCTCAGGTATTAAGTGGAGTTGAAAATGCTGAAGCGAGAAAAAATATGATACAATTGCTTGCTTTGGCACCGGGGTGTTCATGATTTATACTTTACGCTAGGAAGACCGAGCTATGCCATGCTTACATGATTAAATGAGTAGGAATAACGTTCTTTAGCATTGTTTATTTTGAAAAGTGATGATTATTTTCTAGCATTCTTTTATATTATCGTTTTGATATCTATTAAGTCATCGTTTCTCAACATTCATACCCAACAGAATTACATGATTAAGACATGTTAGGTAGCATTTCACATCAAAAATTCTGTTTTTATCATTTACCTACTCAAGGACGAGTAGGAATTAAGCTTGGGGATGCTGATACGTCTCCAACATATCTATAATTTTTTATTGTTTCATACTATTATATTATCAATCTTGTATTCTTTATATGTCATTTTATATCATTTTTGTGAACTAACCTATTAACTCAGTGCCCAGTGTCAGTTCTTGTTTTTGCCTATTTTTTTGTTCGTAGAAAAACCATACCAAACGAAGTCCAAACATGATGAAATTTTACGGCGATTTTTTCTGGACCAAAAGAGACCCTGAAAGCTTCGGGGTGGCACCAGACGATGATCGAGGGGGCCACAAGCTCAGGGGGCGCGCCCTGTGAGCTTGTGGGCCCCACGTGGCTCCGTTTGACCTAATTACAACGCTATAAATTTACTAAAATCCAGAAACCCCACAGCGAGACCCGAAACAATTTTATCGCCACCGCAAGCCTCTGTTCTTCCGCGATCCCATCTGGAGGCCTCCGCCGGTACTATGCCGGAGGGGGAATCCATCACGGAGGCCATCTTCATCGACATTGCTGCCTCCATGATGATGTGTGAGTAGTTCCCACAGGAGCCACGGGCCCATAGCTGTAGCTAGATGGCTCTCTCTCTCTCTCTCTCTCTCTCTCTCTCTCTCTCTCTTTCTCTCTCTCTGTCTGTCTGTCTCTCTCTATCTCTCTCTCCCCCTCTCTCCCTCTCTCTCTGATCTTCAATACAATGATCTCTTTGGAGATCTATTTGATGTAATTCTCACGGTGTGTTTGTTGGGATCCGATGAATTGTGGGTTTATAATCAGATTATTCACTGAAAGTGTTTGATTCTTTTCTGAGATTTATTATGTGTGATTTTATAGCCTTGTATTTCTCTCCGATCTATCTATCTCTTTTGGCCAATTAGATTGATTTATCTTTAGTGGGAGAGGCGCTTGGTAGTAGGTTTAATCTTGCTGTGTCCTTACTCTGTGACAGGAGGAGTTGCAAGACACGTATTTGTATTGTTGTTACTAAGGGTAAAACGATGGGGCTCGAACATATTATTTGATATTGCTTTGTCTACACTATGTCATCATGCTTCAAGCATTACTCTGTTTGTTATGAACTTAATACCTTAAGATGCATGCTGGATAGCGGTCGATGGGTAGAGTAATAGTATTAGATTTAGTAAGATTAATGGTCTACTCGTCACGGACGTAATGCCTATATATTGATAATGCCATGAAGAATCATCATAACTATGCGTTATTTTATCAATTACCCAACAGTAATTTGTTACCTACCGTACTACGCTCATGAGAGAGATGCCTCTAGTGAACGCTATGGCCCCCGGGTCCATTCACTTTATATTTACTAAAACCCTAAAAATACTTGCTATAATTTATTTACTTTTATTTTCCTTTTTATTTTATCTATCTACCACTATCAGATTTAATCATTGCAATTAACGAGTACAAGTGGATTGACAACCCTCTTGGCCGCGTTGGGTGCAAATATTTGATTTGTGTGTGTGTGTGCAGGTATTGCTTACAATGTTTGTGTGATGTCTCCTACTGGTTCGATAAAACTTAGTTCTTAAATGAGGGAAGTACTATCTACTACTATACTACATCACCCTTCCTCTTCGGGGAAATCCCAACGCCTATCACTAGTAGCAGTACATGTGCGGTGATCGAATCCAGGAGAGTATTACGTCGGGGTCTGACAAGGCTTTGGTGGCGTCTGGGGGTCCCGCAAGGCCTGGGCGGCGTTTGGGGGATACGGCGGCGGTGGTCTCCGGGAGCGGAGATAGATAGTAGAGGAGGGCCACAGGATTGTGAAAAAGCAAGGACTCCGGATGGGGTATTAGATGTTCGAGTGCGTCGTGACGCGTTGGATGGTTAAAAATGTCTGAACAACAGACCGGTCCGAATATTTGCGCGAGCATTTTGATGATCCACGTTAGAGAAGGCATAAGAAAAACTTATTTTTCTTTTATCACCCTAGAAAAGAAAAAAAACTATTTTCTCAGTTGTCTGCACCCTAAAAGAAAAATTGTCTCCTCCCTAGGAAATGGAAGGAGTATCATTTTTTTTAAACAAAACACCACCCACTTTATTCATTATTATATAAAATAGATACATCATCTATGAGGAAATTTACAATTTCATTCAGCGGTTCCTCAAACCAATCATAAGTCGCAGAAAATCTCGCTAACCTAGCTAGTTCGTGAGCTACCTTATTTGCTTCTCTATTACAATGTTCAAACCTAGAAATAATAAAATCACAAGCGAGATGATAACAATCATCGAAGATCGCGGCCACTGCGCTCGCATGACATCCTCCATTGTTCATTGTCTCGATGACCTCCAGATTGTCTGAATTCATAACTAGCCGGTTGCACCCCATTCTTTGCGCCAGGGATAACCCATATCAGAGTGCCAAAGCTTCAGCCGCCAGGACATCTGCGCACCAGTCAATTTTTCCACCCCCCCCCCTGCAATGAATTTACCTCTGTCATCCCTGATTACCGCCCCGACAGTGCCCCTGAGCTCATCATGATCAAACGAAGCATCAACATTAAGTTTTACAAAACTCACAGGGGTCGAGTCCAGCCCCCTCTTTTTATGGTTGCTTTTGGAGAGCATGCAGTAACAAAATTTGTTGTAATTACATGGATCCCCAGTGATATCTGAGTGACGCTCTGGGTTGTTTCCTCATGGACTAATTTACGCCTTTCCCACCAAAGGTACCAGGTAGTAATTGCAATCATCTCTCGAACATTCCTAGTCGCCACTGAGATCAAATCCTGTTCTGGCATAAGAAGTAAGAACTCCAGTACCGCCTCACCCGCTCGATCAATTTCACAGGTTCTCATAATGATATCTTTCAGACCCAGCCTTCTCCAAACCTCTTTTGCTTTTTGGCAGAGAAATAGCACATGCTTTGTATCTTCTGGATTAGAAGAGCAAGCAGGACATTGAGGCGATACCTTGATTTGTCTATTGGCAAGCGTAACACGACACGGAAGCGTCCCATGCAACGTACACCAAATGAAAATTTTCACCTTAGCAGGACAAGAGAGCTTCCAAATCTTCTGCCAAATAGGATTTGTTTTTGTTCTTCCCAGACCATTCGCATGTTGGATTTTTCTACCGTGTTGATGTTCCCACTCCACGAAATACGCTGACCGAACTGAGAACATACCATTTTTTGTATAGCTCCATGCAATAAATCCGACATCTCATGATGAGAGAGAGGGATAGCCAGTACTCATTGTGCATCAATGGGCCAAAGGGTTTGTCTAACCAGTTCCACATCCCAATCATTAGAAATAGGGTCAATAAAATCTGCAACCCGAGAGATTAGATGGTTCCCTTTAGGCGTGATGACTTTTCTATCCGCACAATTTGGGATGCAAGCGTCCTCCCAAATATCAATATTCTGACCATTCCCGACTCTCCATATATACCCATGTTTCAGAGATTTCACTCCCACCATGATACTCTGCCAGGTGAAGGAAGATCCCTTTTTCAACTGCGCATTCAGTAAATCCCCATCAGGAAAGTACTTCACTCTCAAAATAGTAGCACTAAGCGATTCAGGATTCTCGATTAACCGCCAAGCCTGCTTTGCCAGCATCGCCAGATTGAAACAGTGGATATCACGAAAGCCCACCCCCCTTGATTCTTTGGGACACACATTTTCCACCAAGCCATCCAATGCATCCTCTTCTGGTTATCCTCGTCTCCCCACCAAAATGCGACATCGCGTCAATAATTCCTTTGCAAATCTTTTTAGGAATTTTAAAGACCGACATTGCATAGGTGGGTATGGCTTGAACAACAGATTTGAGAAGAATTTCCTACCCTCCAACAGATAATAATTTTTCCTTCCAACCACTAATTTTCGTTATAATACGGTCAATCAAATACTCGAAACAATCAGTTTTATCCAGGCCCACATTTGCAGGCAAACCTAAATATTTGTCATTAAGTGCCTCTGTCAAAATATCCAGAGTGGTACACATTTGTTCTCTGACCTCAACGCCCGTATTGGGACTAAAGAAAATACTAGACTTTTCGACACTCACCATTTGCCCCGAAGCAACACAATACAAATCCAAAATTGACTTCAGGGACTTCGCATTCTCCAAATCCGCCTTCATGAGGATCAGTGAATCGTCGGCAAAAAGTAGGTTGGTGATTGCAGGAGCATCTCTACAAACTTTCACTCCCATAATTGTTCCATTCTCCTCCGCATGCGTCAAAAGAGCTGTAAGACCCTCCGTACATAATAGGAATAAATAAGGGGATAAGGGGTCTCCCTGTCGCAGACCTCTCGTAGGTTTGAACCTTTCACTTTCCTTCGCATTAACCCGAACCCGGTATTCCACCGTAGAAACACATTGCATAATCAGGTTTACCCGGTTCTCCCGAAAACCAGTTTAAGCATAATCTCCTTCAAAAAAGGCCACTCCACTCTATCATAGGCTTTATGCATGTCGAGTTTGATTGCGCACAAACCTTCTTTTCCTTGTCTCTTATTTTTTATTGTATGGAAACACTCGTAGGCCACTAAGACATTGTCTGTAATCATTCTCCCGGGAACAAAAGCACTCTGGGTCGGACTAATAATATCTGGAAGAAATGCCTTCAGACGAGTTGCCAACATCTTTGCAATAACCTTATACACCACATTACACAAACTGATTGGCCTAAACTGGGTTACCTTTTCCTGGGAATTAACCTTGGTGATCATCACAATCGCGGTGTCATTCCATCCAGAAGGTATTGTACAGGTATTTACCGCTTGTAAGACCTCCTCGACCAGATCATCACCCAACATGTTCCAAAATCTCTTGTAAAAAATAGCATGGAGACCATCCGGACCCGGCGCCTTTAAATCGCCAATCTCAAAAAGAGCCTCGCGTACATCTTCAGCGGTGTAGGGGGCAAGAAGGGCATTATTCATCTCAGCAGTCACTTTTCTCTGGACAAGGGAAAGTACCTCCTGATTCAGTTGTGCAACTTCTGATGTAAAAAGATTTGAAAAATAGTCCTTTATATAATCCTTTAATTCTGCACCTTGCCTCCAGACACCCGAGTCATCAAGGAGTTTCTTTATATTATTCCTTTTCTTCCTGGCTGTAGTTGCGTTATGAAAGAAAGAAGTATTACGATCCCCTTGCAACAACTAATTTGCGCGACCTCTCTGAATCCAGAAAATTTCCTCTTGGTCCAAAAGATTCTCAATGAGCACAAAAACTTCCTTCTGTCGTGCGCCGGATTCGGTATTCAGAGGACCACGCCGAAGCTTCTCCAACTCTTTCTTTAATTTATTTATTCTTCTTTTTGGGCCCTTCAGAGTATCACGATCCCAAGTGTGTAAGTCCGCATGCACGGCTCTTGTACGCTCCGCAAGAGTTGGCCCTATACCCGCCAGTTTTGCCTTTTCCCAGGCGGACTTGACAATTTCCTCAACTGTTTCTTCCCTGAGCCATCTAGCTTCAAATTGTTTTACATGACCCTTCGAATGGGTGAAAATATTATCGTCGAAGTAATCCATATCCAAAATTAACGGGCGATGATCAGAGTGTACATGTTCCTCATTTATAATTGCTGCGCGGGGAAATTTAAGAGCCCATTCGATATTACAAACAGCCCGGTCGAGTCTCTCCCTAATATCGCCTCTCCTCCAAGTAAATGAATCACCCACAAAACCCATGTCCTAATGGAGTATCGTCGTTTCTCACGTATACAGGTTTTTTTTTTTTTTGAGAAATTCTCACGTATACAGGTCGCATGTGCGCTTCCGATCTCTCGCTACATTTGTTAGCGGAACGAGGCCGGTCAGAGTGCGTGCGTGGAAGCGCCGTTCGAGGCGTGGCCGATCCCCTAGAAGAGAATTAAAAATGATCCAGTGGAAAAGGCTCGCCAGTCGCCAACCAACGACTCCCATGTACTAGCACTCCACTAGTAACGGCCGAGGCGGATGAGATGCGTGCGCCGCGAGCGCAACGGACGGCGCGTACTCTGACTCTGACTTTGGGCAGGAGTAGAGTAGGAAGAGCTGCTGCTGCTGCTGCTTCCACCAGCGATGGATTGAGCGAGTCCACGGATCTCGCGCGCCCTTCCCATCAATCAGAGCAAGATTTCGCGGCGGTTACCGGGCTTAGTTAATCATGCGTATCTATTATCCCAACGACATGTCCACATGCCATCTTTCTTAACCACTAGGCCATGGAAACATGAACCAGAGAGAGTGTGTGTGTGTGTAAATTACCATCATGGGCTCACAGCGGGAACATATTTCCTTGCATCACTTTCGGTCCATTTTATACTGGCATCGTACCGTGGCGTGCGGATTGCCCACTCTAATTTTATTTTCTGCGGCCGAGGAATACACCATATATATGTATGGTGCTTGGCGAAAAATCTTACCATTTCTGATAGACCAAATGCTCCAACTGCTCATCAGTATGACATCCAGTGCAATCGCAACTGGGATTAGTTGAATCATCAGACAGATCGCATCATAACTGGAGGTGCCTCTGTTTTTAGCAGGTAGAAGATGTCGCCGACAATTAAGTGCAAATGGACAGTCCCCAAAAAGATGGATCAGTGTTTCTTCAACACCCTCAGAGCATAAAACACAGTTATATGATTGAAGTTGCATGTTTTTCGTCTTCAGTAAATTTCTAGTGTCTGAGCATGGCATACCAATTTCATAGGAGTTTAAAGATGTGATGAGTCTTGGATGCGCCAATGATGGCTTTGTACATCCTCATAGGGGAGAAATGTGAAGAGTTCCCTGCCAAGCTCCAAATATCATGATGGTCTTGGAGCTGTGTGCTATTGAGACCAGTTTGTAGCTGTAGGAATTGAGTATGAGCCTGTGTGGATAGAGGTCTATGAAAGTGTTCTACAAGATCCTGAATATCCATAATTTGCTGAAGTGTGATGTCTTTTCTATTGGCAAAGGAGTAGAGCTCATGATATTTAAGACTCGGGTAATGGTTGTTCCAGTTGTCATACCAGAAGTAGATAGTGTCCCCTTTCCCAGCTTTGCATAATGAGTGTTGTTTGAAGTTGTGCAGTAGTTTGACTATATCTCTCCACCAAAATGAATCCACAATTCTGTCACCAGGGGTTGCGGGTTGCTTCAGAGTAGTAGGTTTCCAAATGATTTTAACCCAAGGGATATTTTCTTTGTTGAGAAATTTATGCACGAACTTCATGAGCAGAGCTTTATTATGAGTAGATATCTCCAAAATGCCCAATCCACCATGCTTTTTGGAAAGCATACTTTATCATATGAAATCAGAGCAGGTCCTTGATCACCAGTTCCATTTTTTTTTCCAGAGACAACGTCTCAGGAACTTATTAATTTGATTAATCACATATTTGGGGATATCGAGGGTAGTGCTCATGAAGAAAATAGGCATGCTAGCAAAAACAGATTTCACCAGGATGAGTTTGTCACCATATGATAGAAGGGTTGAGCAGCCCAATAATCTTCTTTTCAATTCTGCAAAGCATTGGAACAAAATCTTCAACCCTTGGTTTAGTAAGGCCCAGTGGTAAACCCAGGTAGGTGATAGGCAGGGCACCAATATGACATCCCATAAGTTCAGACAGAGCTTACATTTTGTCATCAGGAGTATTGGTAGAGATCATTGTGGATTTGGAGTAGTTGACATTTAGTCCAGTGTATTCAGCATAATGGACAAGCAAGTTCTTGATGTGGTGGAGCTGTCTATCATCAGCAGGGATGACAAGAATTGTGTCATCAACATAATGGAACATAGGGAATTCAAGGAAAGTGACATGGTGGAGTGGAGTTTCAATCATATCAGTGTGCATAGCTTCATTAAGCATAGATTGTAACATATCTGTAGCAAGCACAAATATGAGGGGTGAAAGAGGATCACCTTGTCTGACCACTCTGTCGGAAGTCGGGCTCCGGAGACCCAAAGGTTCGAACACTGGGGTGAGTTCGTTCTACCACTTCGTCTCCTACCATGGCTAAGCGGCGGCGAGGCCACGGAGAGAGCGCGCTGGCGAGGAACGGACCGTGGACTCAGCGGTTACCCAGGTTCGGGCCACCTTGCGGTGTAAAACCCTACTCCTGCTTGTGGTTGGGATTGCAGTGGGCAAGAGAGTTCTCGCGTACAAGGTGGAGGAGGCAGAGCCGAACTGAGAGAGCCCCGTCCCCTACAATGGCAGCACTGTCCTTTGTACCAGTCTTGGTCCTCTTCCCCCTCGAAAACTTAGGCGGGAAGGGTTGCCACACTTGGCGGTTCTGAAAGGGGACAGGCGCTCAGGCTATCTTGACTAAAGGTGGTCTTCGCCTGCCAAAGCATGATCCATGACGCGCCGGTGGGCTCGGTGATGACCTCCGCCCTGCACGCCCGCCGTCTTGGTCTTCCTTCGCCGATCGGGCAACCTTTGGGGTCGCTTTGGGGAGTAGATAGCTGACCCTGCTCCCTTAACGCAAAAGAGGAAACCATCTTCATCCGCGCCTGGTGGCGCGGCTTCTGTTGCCGCTCGTCGCCGTGCGCGTCACCCACGTGATGGGCATGAGACCGCGCGACCGAGCCGAGTAGCCTTCGTCTTGGGCGCCTTCAGGAGGAGGCCTCGGGAGGCCGCCTCGCGAGGCTGTTGGTGAGGATGTCGAGCCTTGCTCGCCCGCTCCCTGAGGAGGGGGCCTCAGGAGGCCAGGGCCTCATGAGGAGTCCTGGTGAGGTGCTTGGTGACGACGGTCTGCTGGGCCCACGCCAGGCATTGCGCCCTGGGCCAAAGGCAGACGGGTCTGGATACCCTGGGTTCCATGGGCCCGATAGTAGCCCCCGGGCCCGCGGCGCGCACGTTCCCGCCTACTGGGGGGCGAAACGGCGCGGGCCCTAACCGCCTGCGGCCAGGCGCGACGCGTGGCGCACGATGTGACGGGGGACGCCACCACTTCTCCCACGACGCCTCGGTAACCGCCCGCGCTGACATAAAACCTGTCGTGGGCGACGCGAGGCCATCATTGCCTTCCTTCGAACGCTGCTGCTGCTTCAATTTCCGACGTCGGAGAAGGCGGAGCGACGAGAGGAGCCCCGCGCCGAGCATAAAGAGGGGAGAGAAGAGCCGGAGTCCTCCACCCATCTTCTTCTTCCTCCAACCTCCTCCGTCTTCTTACTAGAGCCGCTGCAGAGATGGTGAGGGGAAGAGGGTGTGGCCGTGCTTCCGCTGCCGCATCCCAGGTTCCGCCCCGGGGGCGTGGGCGCTCCCCGACGGCTGCCGGCGCCGGGCCCAGTGGTCGCGGAAGGGGCGCCGCCCGCGGACGCGAAGGGCGAGGCGCGCGCGGCCGAGGCGGCCGTGGCGGAGCGGCCACGCTACCGCCCCAGGCGGGGAGCCACTCGGCGGAGGCGGCGCACGAGTTCATAGTGAACATGCACCGCAGCCCCGGCACCTGGCTCCGGCTCCCTGACTCCTTTGCGGAGGCAATGGCGGAATGCGCGCCCCTGGGTTTGTGGGTGCAGGCCGATGGCTGCTGCAATGGCCCCTCCTGGGTGGCGACGAAGTTCACCCCCTCGGGCTTCATGTTCTTGAAGCAGGGGTCGAAGTCGTTCGCTCTCGCTCGCGGCCTGAAGCGGGGGCACGTCCTCCAATTCAAGTATGACGGGGCCGCCACGCTCTTCGTGAAGATCTTCGGGATCTCCGGCAGCCGTCTGGGGTGCTGCGCGGAGAGCGAGGATGGCAGCTACAGCGGCTCCTCCAGCGAGGACGACAACTCCAGCGGTGCCGCCCCCTCCGGCGTGAGCGGAAGCGGTGACGGCTCCCCCCGCGTCAAGAGCGAGGACGAGAACTCCGACTAGGCGCGCGTGGCGACGATTCCGGAACCCCCAGGGCCCGCGGGGCCCTGGGGGCTCGCGAGGAGCAGGGGGCTCACGAGGCCCTGGCACGAGGGGCGCCAGCCTCTGGAAAGTGGCGCCGCCGTTCCTCAGGCCGAAGGGCATGTGCATGCCGCCGACGGCGGAGCCAGCGCCCTGGCCGATTCGCGGCAGCAGGAAGGGGTCCTAAGGGCAGAACTTGTTGAGGCTGGTGAAGTCGACGCACATGCGCTCCTTGCCACCCTTCTTGGGCACGACGACTGGGCTGGCGAGCCACTCGGGATGGCGCACCTCGCGAATGAGCCCAGCTTCCTGGAGCTTCAGAACTTCCTTGACGATGAAATCTTGCTTCTCTGGCAACTGACGCCGTGCTTTCTGCTTGACGGGGCGTGCATTGGGGCACACCGCTAAGTGGTGCTTGATCACCTCCCTCGGCACAACGGACAAGTCAGATGCTTTCTAGGCAAAAACATCCGAGTTTGAACGAAGGAAGGTGACGAGCGCGCTTTCCTATGCAGGAGGAAGGCCAGCACCGATGGTGAAGGCAGGGCCGGAGCCGCTGCCGTCCACCGACACCTTCTTCGTCTCGGCGCGGTCCTGAGAGAACAACTACTTCTTCTTCGCGGGTGCGGCCTCAGGAGGCTCGGCCGCATCCTCGTCAGCCGGATGCGCGACAGTGGCGGCCTTGTAGGCACGCTCGAGTGTGCTGGCCGCGTCCTTCTCGTCGCAGGTGACGGTGACGATGCCGCTGCAGCCGGGCATCTTGAGGACGTTGTAGGCGTGGTGGGTCGCCGCCATGAACTTGGTGAGAGATGGGTAGCCCAAGATGGCGTTGTAAGGCAGAACGATGTGCGCCACATCGAAGTCGATGAGCTCGGTGTGGTAGTTCTTGCGGGTGCCGAAGGTGACGGGAAGGCGCACTTGCCCCAGAGGGACGGTGGAGCCATCAGCCACTCCGGAGAAGTGCCTGGTCGGCATCAGCTGGTCGTAGGGCACTTGGAGCGTCTCGAAGGTCTCGATGGAGATCACGTTGAGGCCGGCACCCCCGTCGATGAGGGTCTTGGTGACCGCAATGTTGCTGATGGTGGGAGTGCACAGCATGGGGAGCGCACCTGCGGAGGCCGTGGACTTGGGGTGGTCCTTGGAGTCGAAGGTGATGGCGTACTGCGACCACTTGAGGGGCCACGAGGCCTCAGGCCTCGGGAGGGCGGCAAACACCTCGCGAGAGAGTTGCTTGAAGTGGCAGACGGACGCGGGGGCCTGAGACCCGCCAAGGATGCAGGCGACCGCGCGAGGCTCCTGGTAGCCCCCAGCACCCTCGTCAGGCTGGTTGACGTCGTTCCTCCGGGGTGGCGGCGGCAGCGGCGGAAGAGCGGCATTGGCCTGAGGATTCGCCTCACGAGGCTGGTCGCGCCAGCCCTGGCAGAAGTTGCCGTTGCCGTTGCGGCCGTCTCAACGGCTGCCGCGGCGGCCACCTTCACGACCGGCGCTACGGCTATTGCGGTCATCTCGAAGGCCCTGGCGCTCGTCGCGGAGCAGCTTGAGCTCCTGGCAGTCCTCGGTGCTGTGGGAACGGACGTTGTGATAGGTGCAGAGTGGCCGGCTGTCTTTCTTGGGCTCGTCACAGTCGCGGCCGCGCTTCTGCTCGGGCTCCACCGCGAGCATGGCAGGGCCCTTGTGCTTGACGTCCTTGTTCTTGGTCTTGGCGGCGTCGAATGCCGCGTCGGGGTCATTGTGGACGATGAGGCGGCCTTCTTCTGCTTTGGCGCACTTGTCGGCGAGGTCGAGCAGTTCAAGCACGGAGTCGAGCTCACCGTTGATGGCGAGCTTCTCGCGCATCTTGACGTCCATGACGCCGGTGGAGAACGCAGAGATGACGGCCGCGTCGGAGGCGCGCGGGATCTTGTTGCGCACCTGACTGAAGCGTTGGATGTACTTGCGGAGGGTCTCGTCTGGGCGCTGCCGCACATGCCGCAGGTCGTTGATGGTGAGGGAGTGGTCCTGCGTGCCCTTGAAGTTGGCGACGAACTGGCTGCAGAGCTCGGCCTCCGATGAGATGGACGCCTAGGGGAGGTTCATGAGCCAGGAGCGCGGGCCGTCCTTGAGGGCCATGGGAAACCAGTTCACCATGACCTTGTCATCGCCGTTCGCCGCCTCGACGCTCAGCGTGTAGAGCTGAAGGAACTCCGTGGGGTTGGGGGTGCCGTCGTAGCGTGGAGGCATCTCAGGCTTGAACTTTGCGGGCCAGACCACGCGACGCAGCTCGCAGGTGAAGGCACGGCAGCCCACACCGCTTGAGGGGACGCCGCCAGCAAGGGCGGCGCGGTTCTGACGCCCAGCCGCCGCAACATCCTGAACGGCCTGGTCCTGGCGCTGGCGCTGCCGCTCGAGGAGTACTCGCGCATCAGGGGGCACACGGCGGATGATCTGGCAGCTGGCCTCGTCTCGGACCGGCGAGGACGTGCCACGGGACGGCTCACGAGCCCGCGCGTTGCGCTGGGGCCCGCCATGCTCGTCACGCAGAGGAGGTGGCGGGGGAGCGCCGTGCGCCAGGTCCCCAGTGCGAGATGGCGAAGGACGGAGCGAGTGGGAAGGCGCCGGAGCGTCCCCGGCGGCGTTGACGAGCTCGGTGATGCGGCCAAGCCAGGCATCATAGCCGGCGTCAGCTGGACGGTAGCGGAGCAGCTCGCGCGCCATGAGCAGCGCGGCCTGCGGGTTCGGCGGCCCACGGTGGGCGAGGGAGGAGGCCGTGGCGGTGTGGCCGTTCGCCTGCACGGAGGGGTGTAGGGAGGAGTCCTACTGCTCGCGGGCAGCGGGGTCGGTGGCGGTAGCAACCTCGGCGTCGGGGCGGCGGCGATTGCCGCGGGCCACCGGCTTCGTCTGAGCCACGCGGCCAGCCCTGCGCTCGGCGCGCTCGCGACGTGCGTCGGCCATGAGGTTGGTGGAGCGGAGGGTGGCGCGGAAGAACAGTAGCGCACCCCTACCTAGCGCGCCAAATGTCGGAGGTCGGGCTCCGGAGACCCAAAGGTTCGAACACTGGGGTGAGCTCGTTCTACCACTTCGTCTCCTACCACGGCTAAGCAGCGGCGAGGCCACGGCGAGAGCGCGCTGGCGAGGAACGGACCGTGGACTCAGCGGTTACCCAGGTTCGGGCCACCTTGCGGTGTAAAACCCTACTCCTGCTTGTGGTTGGGATTGTAGTGGGCAAGAGAGTACTCGCGTACAAGGTGGAGGAGGCAGAGCCGAACTGAGAGAGCCCCGTCCCCTCCAATGGCAGCACTGTCCTTTATACCAGCCTTGGTCCTCTTCCCCCTCGAAAACTTAGGCGGGAAGGGTTGCCACACTTGGCGGTTTTCAAAGGGGACAGGCGCTCAGGCTATCCTGACTAAAGGTGGTCTTCGCCTGCCAAAGCATGATCCATGACGCGCCGATGGGCTCGGTGATGACCTCCGCCCTGCGCGCCCGTCGTCTTGGTCTTCCTTCGCCGATCGGGCAACCTTTGGGGTCGCTTTGGGGAGTAGATAGCTAGCCCTGTTCCCTTAACGCAAAAGAGGAAACCATCTTCATCTGCGCCTGCTGGCGCGGCTTCTGTCGCCGCTCGTCGCCGTGCGCGTCACCCACGTGATGGGCATGAGACCGTGCGACCGAGCCGAGTAGCCTTCGTCTTGGGCGCCTTCGGGAGGAGGCCTCGGGAGGCCGCCTCGCGAGAGGGCCTCGCAAGGCCATTGGTGAGGATGCCGAGCCTTGCTCGCCCACTCCCTGGGGAGGGGGCCTCAGGTGGCCAGGGCCTCATGAGGAGTCCTGGTGAGGTGCTTGGTGACGATGGCCTGCTGGGCCCACGCCAGGCGTTGCGCCCTGGGCCAAAGGCAGACGGGTCTGAATACCCTGGGTTCCATGGGCCCGACACACTCTTTTGTTGGAAATATGCCCTAGAGGCAACAATATTGTATTATTATATTTGTATGTTCATAATTGAGAGTTCATATTCTATGCTATAACTGCTATGATCCTGGAATATGCGATTCAGTGGAAAACTCATATGCACGTGTGTAATGATAAACGGTAAAATAAGGTTTCTATTCTCGCCTCTAAGACTAGCTAGCTCAAGTGTTGTTGGTGATCATGTTTTCCGGATCTTAGGATATTGTTAAGTGTAACGATAGTCCTAAAACAATGTTGAGAGTATGACGTTAGAAGAACGATCATATTGAATCGACCCAAACTTGTTTGTTATACTTTGAGATAATATCGTCAGATGTCAATTGTTATAACGCGGAGAGTTAACGTGTGTTTTAGTTTCTTAGACCATAAGAGTATCATAGTCATTTCTTACCGTACAATGAACTTTGGGATTGCTCAAACATCATATGTAACACGGTGATCATAACAATAACTTACAGGTTTATCGGAAAGTTTGACAAGGGACTAGATAGCTCGAGAGTGGAATTTGCTCCTCCGACGATGGAGCGATATTCTTCGAGCCCTCTCGGTGTGACTGCATCCATCATCGTCTGGCCAGACATAGGTGACTGTGTAACGGGGATGCCGGAACATGTCAACGAGAAAGAAGAACAAAACCGGTAACGAGGAGACCAGTATAGTGAGCATGTGTATGACTCATGAGGATATCGATATATCTCACCTCGGGTTTTGTAAAGTATCATGAAGCAAAGGTAATAGCACATGATAACCAAAGGTTCACTCGAATGTCATTCGTGTAATCATAGGGATCGATATGGATGTCCACGGTTCCTCAATCGGTCATTGAACGAACGGAGTTTTTGTTCATGTCTATGTTTTACCGAACCTACAGGGTCACAAGCTTAAGGTTATCACGATCTGCTGAGTGTTAGTAGGACAGGAGTATTGAGGAAATATTTATGAATTTTTTTATTAATATTCAAAATAGTTTCGAGAGGAACGGGAAGCGTTTCGGGGTCACCGAAAGGGTTTCAGAGTTTATCGGGCAATACCGGGTATTACCGATAAATAATATATAGGTGGAAAATGTTTCCAGAGATGTTAAATTAATAATAAAAGGCTCTAATAATTATTAGGAGGCTTTAATATTTAATTAAATATCAACAGGCCTTAAAAGGCCAAGTGGTGGAAAGAGAATTGGGCCACAAGAGCCCAATAGGGGAGGCACCCCTTCTCCTCATGGAAAGGAGAGACGGAGGCCGAATTGGAGGGGGTTTCCCCTTCCTTGGCCGGCGCAAGGGGGAAGGGAAACCTTCCCCCTTGCGGCACCCCCTCTTCCCTCTCCAACCTATATATACTAGAGGTGTTGGCACTTTTTCTACACACAAGTTTTGGAGCCTTCTCTAGTTCTCTAGTTGTAGTTCTAGTTGGTCCTAGTTGATCTAATTAGAGCTAGACCTAGATGCTATAATCATCATAATTAGAAGCCTAGTGTGGTTCTAATCTCCTCCCTCTAATTCTACGGCGACAATTAGCTCTAGACGGCGAAGAGCTGCCGGATCGTGAAGACCGTACGCTTGCAATCCGTAGAGAGGCCGCGCTTTCGGTCTTTCGTTTGAGGGATCATTCATCGACAGTTCGAGGGACTCCAAGTACGATCTACTCCGAATCATCTTCTTCCACTGCAACTCGGAGTTGGTAACGATCCGATCCAAACCGTCATTGCATCTTCTTAGTGTTCCTGGTTGATCATAGGGCAATTTTTTTTGTTTTCTACTACGTTTCCCAACAGTGGCATCATGAGCGGTTCTATGAGTAGATGCAAGTTTTGATCTAGATCACATGTGGATGTGAGGGTTTGATGTTCTTGATATGCTTCCTTCGAGTGTTGCTTCGGTTCGGTTTATTGACGGCATGATGTAGCTTTGTACAAAGTTCTGACAATCGATCGGCTCTGGCTGTCGGCGATCTGCTAACAGTTCTTTGGGCTTCATCATAGTGAAGAATAACTGAACTGTCGTAAACACGAGAGGGCAATGAAGATGTTCGATCTTCTAGGGGGTCATGTGTATTGACAAAGTTTAGTGTGGGGCTAGAGATTTTTAGTTAGGTCTCTTCCCTCACACACCCCGAAAGTTAATCTAGCAACAAGAATTATCGCCTTAATGGTGGACGTAGGTAGATACTGTTACCCGAAAACCCTAGAAGCTGTCGGAAGAGGGGCTCCAGGGACCCTGGTTCGAACACTGGGGGCCTGCTCACTACCTCTTGACTAGACGGTGACCGAGGCGAAGCTAAGGCGAGCGAAGCACGACGGGAGCGCACACACTCACACAGGGCATGGCAGGGACACGAGGAGCTACCCAGGTTCGGGCCACCGTGTGGTATAAAACCCTACTCCTGCTTGGTGGGATTGTTGTGAGTATAGTGCTTTCAAGTACAAGGTAGAAGAAGGTGAAAAATGGTCGACCCCCTTCTAAGGTGGCACACTGCCCTTTTATAGCTGCCTCGGTCCTCTTCCCCCGAAAATATTGGCGGGAAGAGTTGCCACACAACGGCAATTCAAAGGGGGACAGGCGCCCAGGCTTATCCTGACAAAAGGTGGTCTTTGTCTGCAAAGAAGCCGTCCATGACGCGCTGGTGGGCTCGACGATGACATCTGCCCTGGCGCGCCTCGTCATCGTGGTCTCCTTGCACCAAACATGCAAGCTTTGGGACTTGTTTTGTGGGAGGGCAGCTGGCGTTGCCCTTTATCACCAAAGTGGAAATCCTCCCTGGCCGCACCTGCTAGTACATCCCATGTCGTTGTCGTCGTCTTGTGCGGGCGCGTCACCCACGTGGTGGGCACATGACCGCGCCACCAGCTCCAAGAGGCTCCTCGCACGGGTGGCCTCGGGAGGCCCCCTCGTGAGAGGGGCCTCGCGAGGCTGCCTACCGCTGCTGGTGGTCTTCGGTGGGTCCGCCCCTTGAGGAGGGGGTCTTCGTGAGGCTAGCGCCTCGTGAGGCATTTTGCTTCATGGCGCCCTCGGCTGGGCGCCTCTTGGGCCCTTGCCAGGCGTTGCTTCCTGGGCCGCAGGCAGACGGCCCGTGGTACCCTGGTTCCCACTGGGCCGACAGTAGCCCCCGGGCCCACGATGCGCACGCTTCCGCCCATTAGGAACGAAACGGTGCGGGGCTTAAGTAGACTGCCGGGCCCAGGCAGGGACGCGTGGCGCATGATGGGACGTGGGACGCCCCCACTTCCCCCATTACGCTTGGGTAACCACACGTGCTACCATAAAACAGACCCGCGCGGGGCACAACGTCATCATTGCTTTCCTCTGCTCCCTTCGTCTCCCTCGCACACCGCTCCTTCTGACCTCCTCCTCCTCTCTCTTCCAAAGCTTCCTTGCGCCCATGGCTCCCGCCGGCAAGAAGGGCAAGGCGGCGGCTGCGGCCCCGACGGCGGCGAGTTTGGAGCCAGCTCTGGTGCGATCAACCATCCTCAATGAGGAGGGACTGGATAAGGTACGCCCCATGACCGCCTGTGACCACCATGAGTGGAAGGCCACACGGATATGGCCGGGCTCACGCCCAGCGTGCGACCTGGAGGCAACGACCTTCCCCTTCTACATCCACACCATCTTCGCCGGCCTGGTGCCTCCCTTCTCTGATTTCCTCTGTGCCATCCTCGCGCATTATCAGATCCACGCTCTCCATCTCCAACCCAACTCCATCCTCCTCCTCGCCATCTTCGCCTACCTCTGTGAGGGTTTCCTGGGCGTGATGCCCTCGGTGGCCCTCTTCCGCTACTTCTACAGCCTGCGGCTGTCCGCGACGAACCAGCGCTCGGGGTGCGCCTCGTTCCGCATCATCGAAGGGACGGCGGACGACATCATCCCCATGAAGATCACGAAGAAAGTGGAGGGATTCAGGTCACACTGGGTCTACATGGACGCGCGTCTGTTCAGCCCCCTGCTGATGCTGCCGATAGCCCCCGCCGTGAAGAGCTCCGGATGGGAGCACGCCAAGCTCAACGATGAGAGGTTGGCGCCACTTTGGGAGAGGATGAATGAGCTAAAGGCCGCGAAGCTCACGGGGGCGATGGTCGCCAATGAGTTCTTGCGCCGGCGCATCGCCCCCCTCCAGAAGCGCTCATGCTCGGTGTGGTCCATCACCGGCCCCGAGGACCCGATGAGGCTAAGCGCCGACAACCTTACAGGTCCGGTGGTGGATGAAGTCATGCAGATCCTACTTGGCGACGACAGGGAGTACCCGCCCAGGGAGGCGCTCCCTCTGTACCGCTACAGCAACATGGCCGAGCTGGTCGAGGAGATGCCGCGGTTCGACCAGTGGGGGCTGATCCCTGAGGGCCACGAGGGGCCTCGCGACAACCCACTGGTGGTGGTGCCCGGCTCGGGAGGCCACGACGACGCTGAGGCCTCGGCAAGCGCCGCAGAAGAGAGCGATGGTGGGGCGGCCCTGCGAACCCGCCACCAGCTGCTGGCCGAGCTCAGCGGCGATGACGATGACGACCAATTCATGGTCATGCCCTCCCAGCCCCCGCGCACGGGAGGTAAAGAAAGCACCAGCACGGAGGCCGAGGAGCTTCGCGCGAAGGAGACCCGCATCGGCGGCAAGACCGCCGAGCCCCTCATGGAGAAGACCGGCACCGACCCGGTGGAAGAAGACCCCGGCAGGTCCCACGCCGAGCCCTACGGAGGAAGCGCGAGGCGGCAGCCGCCCGCCGCCATAGCTGAGGAAGAGGAGATGGGTCCCCAATGACGAGTGAGTCTTCTTGCCTTGCTCTTTTCCTTTGAGTCTTGTTTTCTGTCTCCCGAGGTTCAGGGCTGAGCCCTTGCATCACGCTGGGAGCCCACGAAGAAGAAGAAGAAGAAGAAAGCCCCCAGCTCAAGGGGGGCCTCGGCATCCACCGCAGGCGCCAAGGGGCAGGAGGAATCCACCCGCCGCCCCGAGGCTGAGACTGGGCGCGTGGAGGTGGAAGAGGGGCACACGGCTTCTCCTGAGCCGCGCGCGGACTCGCCCCCGCCGGATGGGGAGGATGAGCCTCGGGAGGAGGCCTTCGGAGGAGGGATCGTGCCTTCGGAGGCGCCTAGCGCGGGAGCCGACGCGGCGATGGCGGAGGCTGAAGAGCCGATTCCTCCGCCAAGCTATACCCCCGCCAAGGAGAGCGAGGTCGCGGAAGGAGCCACGGCGAGCCCCCGGCGGTCACCAGCGTGCGAGGCTCCTGGCGCGGGAGCGGCGAGCCCGCGGAGCGCGCCGGCGCGGTAGGCCGAGGAGGAGGAGACCACGGCGATCCTGCCACTCTTGACGGGGGATGCTGCTCCCACGAGGAGCGCGGACACGGAGGCCCGGAGGAGGTCTGGCGCCGGGCCGTCGGGGGCCATGACGGTGGAGGGCGGCGCAGAGCCGCGCACTGGCTAGGCCCTGCAGCTCGTGAGCAGCAGTGCCATGCTCAAGGACGGGGCCCTGCAGGGCGCCAGGTCAGCCCTTGATATGCTTGAGGCGGACCTCCAGGCAGAGGAGGCGCGTCTCTCCGAGGAGCGCCAGCGCCTCGCAGAGGGGTGGCGCCAGCTTGACGTGGCCATCAAGCTGGGTCACCCGCAGGACGAAGCCGCGTGGGAGCGGCACGTGAAGGCGGCCCAAGATGCCAAGGAGATCTTCGAGAGCGCCTCAGGGAGGCCGACGAGGCCGAGAGGCGACGCGAGGAGGCGGAGGCCCACGCAAAGGTGCTCCAGGAGCAGGCCGCCGCCCGGGTGCAGGGGCTCCAGGTGTGGGAGGACGCCATCGCAGCTCACGAGGGGCATCTTGCCTCCTACGAGGGCGAGCTCGCCAAGCGCGAGGAAGCCCTTGTGGCCTGTGAGGCGGATGCTGAGATCCGTGAGCGGGAGCTCACGAGGACGGCGACTGAGCGGGACATGGAGCGCGAGCACCTGGCGACGCTGGACCGCCAGGTGGCGGCCGCCCAAGCCTCCTACGATGAGCGCCTCACCAAGGCCAACGCTCAGTTGGCAGAGAAGGAGAAGAAGATCCAGGCGGATGCCGATGCCAAGTCCAAGAACGAGCGCGAAGCACTCGCCAAGGACTACAGCAAGAAGTTGAAGCTCCAGGAGGATCGCTTCACCCAGAAGTGGGGCGAGCTGAAGGACGAGATCTCCCGCCTAAAGAAGCAGGTGCAGGAGATGGACGCCGCCCGGCGGCTCGTGCTAAAGGCCAAGGCAGACGCAGAGGGAGAATTGGTGATGGTGTCCTGGATTAGAGGGTGCTAACCTAGCCCGCTCATCTCTTCGGTTGGGCCGATGGGCCCTCGTGTGTGATCAAGGTGGACTCCGGAGGCCATGTACAGGAGGCGTGATTAAGACTGCCTCCACCGAAGACTTGATATATACTCCAAGATCTCTCCTGCCGCCTTGCTCCTAGATACTGACCTTGTAACCCTAGATACCCTATCTGGCGTGTATATAAGCCATGGGGTTTAGCCCGTAGAGGGGACATCAACGCAACATCATTCACCTAGCCCTAGAGTTAGACACACATTACGATCTCGAGGTAGATCAACTCTGTACTCGATACATCTCCATCAATATAAACAAGAGCAGGACGTAGGGTTTTACCTCCATCAAGAGGGCCCAAACCTGGGTAAAACATTGTCTCCCTGTTCCTGTTACCATTGATCCGAGATCCACAGCTCGGGACCCCCTACCCCGAGGTCCGCCGGTTTTTACACCGACACTGGTGCTTTCATTGAGAGTTCCGCTGTGTGATCACCAGAAGGATCGATGGCTCACCTGCAAATCAACTGCGCCAACGGCCATGGGAGCGTTTACTCCCCCGGCCAGCTTTTTGTTTTCGGCAGCATGGTGTTTTGCGCTGACTCGACAGGTCATCTGGCCTCTGTCGAGAACTACGCCCCAGGTCGGATCGTGACCTTCGGTGGCCTCGAATACACCGCGGATTCCCGCAGCGAACTCGTCCTATCGGGATGGACTCCCGGCCGAATTGAGAGCTTGTCCGGCTCCGGGGGCTCGACTCTGGAACCGATCTCCGTCGTGGAGCCTTTAGAGACCCCGACGCGACCACTCCCTCCAGTCTCCTTCCGATCTTCAGTCCGGACATAAATTCGGCTCCCACTTCTGAAATTACGTCAGTATTAGAACTGACTTCAGCGCAGAACCCGGAATCGTGTTCAGATTCCCTTCACGCCGAAGACGCATCAAGTTACACGCCGGGCATACTTCGAGTCAGCCCTGCCTATGGCGCGACAATGAATCCCGAAGAGCTATCTCACCTCAATGAGATGCTTGACCGCATCCAGAATATGTCCATCTCGGATGGCAAGACTTCGGTTTACGATCAGATCGGATTTAAAGCCGACGATCGGGAAATTTACATCCCACCCACCACCCACCTAGTCACCACAGTCGATGACTTAACCGACATGTTGAACTATGGTGAGGCCACATACATGGATGAAGATGCCGATGGCCCCATCGAGAACACCTCGCCCACGGTAAACACGGGCAGGTGGACCGCCACGTCCACCTATGATGTTTACATGGTGGACACCCCCAAATCCCCTCCAAGACGTCGGCGAAGACGCCGAAGAGGCAATAATGGGGAACCCAGTTGTAATAACGTGACAGCCAATAACGGCGACGCGGAGGACGGTGATGCCGATAACCCTGAGGAGGACCTTCAAGCCTCCCCAGTGAGGAACGGCACACCCGACCGACATCTCAGGGACTCAGATCCCGACGACCTCTTTGAAGGGGCTGACGATAACTACATGCCGGAATCCGAGGAGGACGAGAGCCTTGGTACCGAGGACTACATCATTCCCGAAGACCCTTTTGAACAAGAGCGCTTCCAGCGGTGCCTCATTGCGACAGCCCGGAGCATGAAACGCAAGCAGCATCAGCTGCAGGCCAATATCGACGCACTGAATGAAAAGTGGGTCGAGGTGCTCTCCGCCAAGCAAGACATGGAAGACCGGCGCCATGACGCGCCAAAATCATACCCACGCAGGCGTCTCCTGCCGGAGTTTGATGAGGAGCTCGCTGATGACCACGACCGACCCCCTAGAGGCCTGGACAGGCCAAGACGAGAAAACCTCAACGACCGGCCACCTCCACGCCGTTATGGCAAGGACCCCGTGGATTACCTAGATCCTCATGACGCTAGACGTCGCATCGAGGTAAACAGGGCACCTCCCCGGTCCATCTACGGATCAAGAGGACGCGCGCCCGCCGGGCTTGACGGCTACGATGCCTGGATGGACAGGAACGGTCGTGCCCGAGATCATGCCTACTCACGACTCTCACCCGATCTCCGACGAGATGCTCCTCGGTTCCGAGGTCTGGCTCACCCGATCTACTTTACAGACAGGGTGATGGAACATCAATTCCCGGAAGGATTTAAGCCCATCAATATAGAATCATACGATGGCACCACCGACCTAGCAGTATGGATCGAGGATTTCCTTCTCCGCATACACATGGCCAACGGAGATGATCTCCACGCCATTAAATACCAGCCGCTCAAGCTAAAGGGACCGGCGAGGCATTGGCTTAACAGCCTCCCTCCTCACTCTATTGGCAGCTGGGAGGCCCTAGAGGACGCTTTTCGAGCAAACTTCCAGGGCACGTACGTCCGACCTCCGGACGTTGATGACCTCAGCCGTGTCACCCAGCAGCCAGGCGAATCAGCCCGGAAATTCTGGAACAGATTCCTCACCAAGAAGAACCAGATCATAGACTGCTCCGAAGCCGAGGCCATCGCCGCATTCAAGAACAATATCCGTGATGAATGGTTGGCCCGTCAACTCGGCCTGGATAAGCCGAGGACTATGGCGGCCCTCACCTCACTAATGACTCGCTTTTGCATGGGAGAGGACAGTTGGCTCACCCGTAGTACTCACAACGGCGAGGCGGGTACCTCGGAAACACGCGACGCCAATGGAAAACCCAAGCGCAACAAAAATAAGCGCAGGTATAAAAATGGTGGGAGCGATACGAAAGATGCTGCGGTCAACGCGGGGTTCACCGGACCTAAATCCGGACAGAAAAGAAAACCCTTTAAAGGGAACAAGGACGGACCTAGACAGCTTGATAGACTCCTGGACCGCCCATGTGGAGTCCACGGCACTCAGGACAAACCAGCAACCCACACTAATAGGAATTGATGGGTCTTTAAACAAGCTGGCAAGGTGGTGACAGAGGGTCAAAATAAAACCCAAAATCACAGCGAAGACGAGGAAGAACCTCGGCGGCCCAATAATGGAGGCCAAAAGAAGTTTCCTGACGAGGTAACAGAGGTCAATATGATCTATGTCACCCACATCCCTAAAAGGGAGAGGAAGCGTGTGCTTCGGGATGTATACGTGCTAGAGCCAGTCGCCCCGAAGTATAACCCGTGGTCGGCTTACCCGATCACATTTGACAAGCATGATCATCCGACCAGCATCAGGCATGGCAGATCGGCGGTGCTCATCCTGGACCCTATTGTTGATGGTTATCATCTAACACGCGTCCTGATGGACGGAGGAAGCAGCCTCAACCTCATTTACGAGGACACGGTTCGAAAGATGGGCATTGACTCATCTCGGATCAAGCCAAGCACCACCACCTTTAAAGGTTTCATCCCTGGCATCGAAGCCCGATGTACCAGAATGGTCACCTTGGAGATAGTCTTCGGCTCGCCTGAGAACTTCAGAAGCGAGGAGTTAATCTTCGATATCGTGCCTTTCCGAAGTGGATACCATGCGCTCTTAGGGCGCACGGCCTTCGCACACTTTAACGTAGTCCCGCATTAGGCCTACCTCAAGCTCAAAATGCCAGGACCCAACGGCATTATCACAATCAATGGTAACACCGAACGCTCACTCCGGACGGAGGAACAGACCGCGGCTTTCACAGCCGAGGTACAGGCGTCCGAGGAGGCAGCCCGCAGCGATAAACGCGCCGCTCGCTCTTCGAAGCGCGCCCGGGCCAAACCAATCGACCTCGGCCATATACTCCCGCACCCAAAATAGGGATATCGGCTCTTCGTGTGCCCTCTCTGGAGTGGGCACTATGTCCCCAGAGTGCATAATTTCTCACTCAAGATTCCCTAGGTCGTTGAGGAGCCAGAAATTTACTCAAACGTTGGCACGGTTCGACCAGGCAACGACGCTGCTTTGAGCCCCCACACAGGCAAGCCTCTGTCAAAGAAACAGCCAAGCATGACTACGTCAATGTGGTTTCAACCACAGAACGGACTTCAGCAACGTCTCCTTTAAGGAGCTCGGTCAATCAAACGCTTGGAGCGTATAAAGGGCCAGAAAGGCATCAACCTCCGCAAGTCCTCACCATCAATGGTGAACATCTGGTCAACAGCTTGGAAGCACAGACGTGCGGCAGGTAGCGGCCCGGATTCTTAAAAATCCGATGACAAATATCCGCCCTGTTTCTTCCTCCCTTTTTACTTTTTACGTTGTATTCTTTCAGTTCCTCTTGTTGCAGCTGGGCATGTAAACGCTTGAAATTATGAAATAAAGAAACCATGCCCCTTAAAGGTCCTTATCATATTTCTTTATAATCATGGCCCTTGCGCTACGACGAAGTCCTCTAAAAAGATACAACTGTACCACAAGTCTGAAGTATTCAGTGTCTCGGATTTTGGCTTTATATGCATCAGTTTCGAACCTAGATTTTGGTCAATAGTTGGGTTGTCCGGCTCCTATGTGTACCCCTTACATTCCCAATGAATTCGGCTAAGGGTGTAATGGGAGAACCACTGCGATTGCGCCGCCAGGTCAATTGGCATGGCGCCTCAGTGGAGAGAGCCAAAAACTGACTATATAGGTAGGCGCAAACTGGTCCGCCATCCGCAGACCGCGTTAAGCGATGTGATTATAGAGATCACCCGTGTTAAATGAAGGACTTTAATTTTTAGCCGAAGTGTGCTATGGCCTAGACCTCGGCCGACCAGGCCGACCACTTCCCACACCGGGGGCTCGTCACCATCCTCCACAGTCAAACTCCTATGACTAAGTGAAAGTCATAAAGCCACTATAGTCTGATTGCCTAGTTCTTATAAGCACCGACCACCTCCGGGCACCGAGACGTCGGCTAAGGGTCAAAAGTGCCTCAAGGAACACCCTTTGTATGATCTACACTGGGGCTGAAGCCGACGACTGGCCACTTTCAGTTTAAAACATTCATCAAGGAGGTAAAACTAATTGAAAGACACACATGGAATTTAAAGCTGTTATGTTGTGATATTGACCTAGGTCACCTGTGTTATATATATCCTTTGTAAGCCGCCGCACGGGATAAGTTGATTAGTTGTAAATCCCCGACGTTTGTAACCTCCCCCGATATAGTGAAGATTTGTTGGCTGGCGCCCGTGGTTTTTTCCCCTTCGTGTTGGAGGGGTTTTCCACGTTAAATCTCGTGTCTCCTGCTTGTTTTCGTTCTTCATCGTGTTCGATTGCGTGTCATATCTCTAACAAGTGGCATCAGAGCCTTGTTTCTGTCTAGGGTTTCGACGACATGGCATCGATGAAGTTCGATCTTCCGCTGCTAGACTACGACACGAGGTTTTCCTTGTGGCAAGTGAAGATGCGGGCTGTGCTGGCACATCCCGATCTGGACGAGGCGCTAGATGGCTTCGGTGGAAAAGAATCAAGGGCGTGGACCAAGAATGAGAAGCGCAAAGATCGTAAGGCTTTGTCTATGATTCATCTTCATCAATCTAACAATATTTTGCAAGAAGTGCTGGAGGAGAAAACTGTAGCAGCCCTCTGGCTCAAACTGGAGTCGATCTGCATGTCCAAGGATCTGACCAGTAAGATGCACATGAAGATGAAGCTATTTACGCACAAGTTGCAAGAAGGTGGTTCGGTGCTGAACCACTTATCGGTCTTTAAGGAGATCGTTTCTGACTTATAGTCTATGGACGTAAAGTATGATGATGAAGATTTAGGTCTTCTGCTTTTATGCTCTCTGCGTAGTTCTTTTTCAAATTTTCAAGATACCATATTATATAGCCGTGATGAACTAACTGTTTCTGAAGTATATGAGGCCCTACAACAGAAGGAAAAGATGAAAGATATGTTGCAATCTGAGGAATCGTCCTCCAAAGGAGAAGCTTTGCAGGTACGAGGCAGGCCTGAGCAGAAAAAAATACTACAACAACAACAACAGAGATAAAAGCAAGAACGGCAGGGGTCGTTCGAAGTCCAGAGGATCTGGGAAGAAAGATTTCTGCAGGTATTGTAAGAAAGAGGGTCACCTCATTGATGATTGTTGGAAGTTGGAAAATAAGGAGAAGAAGAACGGTACGTGGAAACCTAAAAACAAATCCGAGGGTGATGGTAAGGTCAATGTTACATCCGGTAATAAGTCTGATTCAGATGATGCTTTAGTTCTTTTTGCTGGCTGTGTTTCATGTCATGATGAATGGATACTTGATTCTGCCTGTTCGTTTCATATATGCAGTAACAGAGATTGGTTCAGTACTTCTGAGTTTGTGCAGAGTGGAGATGTTGTGCGTATGGGAGATGACAACCCACGTGAGATTGTTGGGATTGGTTCTATTCAGATCAGGACGCATGATGGCATAATACGCACATTGACAGATGTGAGACACATACCAGGCATGGCCAGAAACCTCATCTCGTTGAGTACTCTTGACGTCAAAGGGTACAAGCACTCCGGTTCAGGTGGAGTTCTGAAGGTAACAAAAGGTTCCCTCGTTCATATGATAGGTGACATGAATTCTGCTAAGTTATATATTCTTAGAGGAAGCACTTTTACTGGTGCTGCTGTTACTTCTGATAAATCCAGTAGAACTAATATTTGGCATATGCGCCTTGGGCATATGAGTAAACTTGGCATGGCAGAATTGACAAGGAGAGAACTTTTGAATGGCTGCAACGTAAGTGAGTTGGAGTTTTGTGAGCACTGCATTTTTGGTAAGCACAAGAGGGTAAAGTTCAATGTTGTTGTTCATACCACAGAGGCTATATTAGATTATGTACATGCTGATTTGTGGGGTCCTTCCCGTAAACCCTCGCTTGCTGGTGCTCGTTATATGCTTACAATTATTGATGATTACTCCAAAAAAGTGTGGCCTTATTTTCTGAAAAATAAATATGAAGTGTTTGATGCCTTTAAGGATTGGAAAGTTATGGTAGAAAGGCAAACAGAGAGGAAGGTAAAAGTACTTCATACTGACAATGGTATGGAATTCTGTTCAAAAGCTTTTAACAGTTATTGCAGAAACTTGGGCATCGTCAGGCACCACACAGTCCCGTACACTCCTCAACAGAATGGTGTGGCTGAGTGCATGAACAGAACCATCATCTCCAGGGCTCGCTACATGTTATCCAATGCTCGCATGGGCAAACGTTTTTGGGCTGAAGCCGCCTCCACCGCCTGCTACCTCATCAACAGGTCACCATCCATTCCACTTAATAAGAAAACTCCCATTGAGGTATGGTCTTGTACACCAGCTGATTATTCACAGTTGAGAGTTTTCGGTTGCACTGCATATGCACACGTTGATAATGGAAAACTTGAGCCTAGAGCTATTAAGTGTGTGTTTGTTGGTTACGGTTCTTGAGTAAAAGGATATAGGTTATGGAATCCTGAAACTAATAAGGTTTTCATGAGCAGGAGTGTTGTTTTCAATGAATTTGTTATGTATCATGATGATCTGTCCACAAATATTTTTGATGTAGAGCCACAACGAGTTACTGTGCAGGTGGAGCACCTTGATGAGGAGGAAAATGTAATTCCTGATAATGGTGATGTTGCTCCAGATGCATAGGTTGATGATAATGTTGATGATGCTCAAGATACAGAGGTTCACGATGATGATGTTGTGCAACACTCACCCCCTGTTTTGCAGCGACAAATTCAATCTCTTGTAGAGGGCAGGACAAAGAGAGTCATTAAGAAAACTAAATGCCTAATTGAAGAGTGTGACATTGTTCATTATGCTTTCAGTTGTGCAGAACAGGTTGAGAACATCCATGAGCCATCCACATACACTGAAGCAGTTGTTTCCGGTGACCGCGAGAAGTGGATTGCTGCTATGCAGGAAGAGATGCAGTCACTTGAGAAAAATGGCACATGGGATGTTGTGCGCTTGCCTAAACAAAAGAAGACCGTTCGCTGCAAATGGATCTTCAAAAGAAAGGAGGGTTTGTCTCCTAGTGAGCCCGCGAGGTTTAAGGCAAGGTTAGTGGCTAAGGGTTTTAGTCAGATACCAGGTATTGATTATAATGATGTGTTCTCTCCAGTTGTGAAGCATAGTTCCATTCGTGCATTTTTTGGTATTGTTGCTATGCATGATCTTGAGCTTGAGCAGTTAGATGTCAAGACTGCTTTTCTGCATGGTGAACTAGAGGAGGATATTTACATGGACCAACCAGAAGGTTTCGTAGTGCCTAGTAAGGAGAAATTTGTTTGCAAGTTAAAGAGGTCCCTATATGGTTTGAAACAGTCTCCGAGAAAGTGGTATAAAAGGTTTGATTCATTTATGATAGCACATGGATTTAAGAGGTCTGCATATGATAGTTGTGTTTACATTAAATTTGTTGATGGATCACCTATATACTTGTTGTTATATGTTGATGATATGTTGATTGCTGCCAAGGGCAAGAAAGAGATCACTACTTTAAAAGCACAGTTAAGTAGTGAGTTTGAGATGAAGGATCTTGGTGCTGCTACGAAAATTCTTGGTATGGAGATTACGAGGGACAGAAATTCTGGTTTGTTATTTCTTAGTCAGCAGAGTTACATTAAGAAAGTTCTTCATCGTTTTAACATGCATGATGCTAAGTCTGTAAGCACTCCCATTGCTCCTCATTTCAAATTATCATCTTCTCAATGTCCTAGTATGGATGAAGATTTTGAGTATATGTCACGAGTTCCATATTCTAGTGCTGTCGGTTCCTTAATGTATGCCATGGTGTGTTCTAGGCCTGATTTATCATTTGCAATGAGTTTGGTCAGTTGATACATGGCTAACCCTGGTAAAGAACATTGGAAGGCTGTTCAGTGGATTTTCAGGTACCTTCGTGGCACTTCCAATGCTTGTTTGAGATTCGGCAGGACTGGTGAGGGACTAGCTGGCTATGTGGATTCAGATTTTGCTTCCAGCGATTTGGACAAGAGGAGGTCCCTTATAGGTTATGTATTCACTGTTGGTGGTTGTGCCGTGAGTTGGAGGGCAACGTTGCAGCCAGTAGTTGCCCAATCTACCACTGAAGCAGAATACATGGCTATTGCAGAAGCATGTAAAGAATCAGTTTGGCTGAAAGGTTTGTATGCTGAGCTTTGTGGAGATAATTCTTGCATTAATCTGTTTTGTGATAGTCAGAGTAGCATATACCTCACTAAGGATCAGATGTTCCATGAGAGAACAGAGCACATTGATGTCAAATACCATTATGTTCGAGACATTGTTGAGCAAGGTAAACTGAAGGTATGCAAGATTAGTACTCATGATAATCCTCCTGATATGTTGACAAAGCCAGTTCTTGTTGCTAAGTTTGAGCTTTGCTCAGACTTAGTTGGTATAACTCATTAGCCCTAGTGGCTGTTTGGCGCCGAAAGTATTTGTCTTTGTTGTTCAGGGAGGAGGTTCTCATTCATGCTACAAGATGGAATTTGTCTCAAGGTGGAGTTTGTTATGTTGTGATCCAAATTCAAGTATAAAGAGAAAGGCTAACTTCTGACGAGCGAGCGGAGCGAGGCCCGTCGCCGCTCCCCCCCCCCCCCCCCCGCGCGGTACGGATCAGTATTGACCTAGGTCACCTGTGTTATATATATCCTTTGTAAGCCACCGCACGGGATAAGTTGATCAGTTGTAAATCCCCGGCGTTTGTAACCTCCCCCGATATAGTGAAGATTTGCTGGCTGGCGCCCGTGGCTTTTTCCCCTTCGTGTTGGAGGGGTTTTCCACGTTAAATCTCGTGTCTCCTGCTTGTTTTCGTTCTTTATCGTGTTCGAGTGCATGTCGTATCTCTAACAAAAGCCATATTCATTCAAGCAAAAGATAAAGTTTTGTACATCACACACTTCGGCATCCCTAAGTACTATTTAGAAATACATAGTGTCCTTTGGACACATGTCTTCGGTGATACGGGCTCCCTCCTCCACCTCGGCGAAGAACTGTTCGGCGGTGTGCGGCATGTCGGCAGGAGGGCCCGTGGCACATGTCACCGCATCAACCTTTCGGAAGTGCGTCTTCACGCAGGTGTATGCCCTCGGCGCTCCATCAAAGCACGCAGACCTCCTCCAGCGGTTCACGCAGGGCACGACATCTTGGAGACGGGCCGTAAGGCCGAAGAGGCTGTTGGGCATAGCTTTGGCAGGCCACAACGCGACGCAGAGGTCCTGGAGCGCCGGTCTCGTCATGCAAAACAACTCCACCAGCTGCTTCACTCGATGATTTAGCAGCTGTGCCGACGGCGACCCCGGGAACTGCCCCCAAAAGGCCTTCTCCGCCTCGTGGCCTGCTAGCTGGCCGAAGTACGCCACCACATCCACCACGCTCTATGGAAGATCCGCAAAGACCTCTGCGGAACGCCATAATTGGGTGAGCTCGACACACCCTTTGCTGCCAAATGCACACTGCAGCAGAAATAGCTTACCCGAGGCGATTTGCTCCACTTGCTGGAGCACCTCGCGGTCAGCCCGGGCCGTGGTCTTGAGCTCGAAATGGGTAAGTTGAAGCTTCTCGAGCTCCTCCTTTGTTCATTGCCCCTCCACCTGAAGCTTGTTGCGTGCTTCAAACACGCCCTTCAGGGTCTCTTCGACCTCAAGAACCCGCGCCCGGTCCCTATCCCCGGCCACCTTCTCAGTGGCTCAGGCCTTCTCTGCCTCGACGGCCGCAACCTCATGCTGCCTCACCTCCTGCCGAGCCTTTTCGAGCTCGGCCTTGAGCGTCTCAAGCTCCGCTAACGCTGCTGTCATTGAAGCATTTCAGCCTTAGTTTTTCATTGAGCCAAACCTATCATAACTCTTTCGTACAACATATAATACAAATTTAACTTGCTTACCTTGAGACTGCTCGAATTTTTGGTTTACCAGGGTGAGCTCCTCCTGGGACCTCTCGAGCTTCTGGTTCATCTCCGCAATCTCCTCGGAGACGGAGTCCAGAACCGAGGTCGAAACCTGGCAGTACAAATCCTTATTACAAAGGCAACAGTTAAATTATTAAAAAGTTCCAGTACAGCTGCCTTGAGCAACGCCCTGGGGGCTACTTGATAGGCTCCTACTCAATTAAATGACCCCAATGCCGGTTTCTTGAAACCGACTTCGGGCTCAGGGGCTACTCACTCACTAAGCCGTTTAGCAGGCTGTGCTACTATGTCCTCGGACAAATACATAAATCAAAAAAGTGCAAATGAACAAGTTAAACTTGGTGCGAGGATAGAATCATACCTCGAAACTCGCTACGAGGTTCTTAAAAACCTCGTGCAGGCCGGCCCCTGCGGACCGGAAGCCCTGCAGCGCCGCGCCTATCAAGGCACGGTGATCTTCCTTGATGGAGGAGCCCTTCAGGGTGTCCTCCATCTCCTCGGTCCACCCCGCGCCAGCCCGTCCTTGGGCAGTTGGCGGGGGTGGAGGGACGACCTCGGATGTGCCGATCCGGGTAGCCTCCACCTACGGTGGCGGAGCCGAAGCAGATATCGGCTGGACCGATGACTGGCCCAGCTCCTCTCCAATGACCTCAGGGTGTTTCTCCCCCAGGTCTTGTTGGGCCGAGGTGTCGACCTCGGCCGTGACGGCCACATCCCCGACCCTCATCATGTCAACGTTGGGACCTAGGGTGGATGTCGCCTCCCCTAGCCCGTCATGTGCCGGGGGAGGAACAGCGGGCTCTGGAGTCCCACTGGCAGATTGCAACCCGCTCAAGGAATCGCTGGGGATTACCCTTGGCGGATTGCGTGAGAAAAGACGCTTTATAAGTTTTCCCTTGCTAAAAAAAGAACTTGTCAAATTGAAAGACGGGATATAAAGACAACGGCTTACCCTCGAGGCACCGGTTTCTTCCTCCCCATCGCAAGGAGGTATTCTTCTGAGTCGCCGGAGGGCTCAACTCTCTTCGATAACTTGCCGGCGGCCCCGGACGAGGTTCTCCTTGCCCTCTTCGGGCCCTTGGGCGGCATACCAGTTTCGGCGTCCTCTGACGCCGACCTCTTCCCTTTCGGGGGAGGGATCTCCTCGGCATCACCCTCCTCCATGTAGCCGTCATGGGCAGCGGAGGTGTGGGTCTCTTCGGACCGGGTGACCGAGGTCTCCCGAGTCCGAGCACTTGACTTACCCTTCTGGGACTTCGTCCCTTTGGGGGCCACCACTTGCGGCTCCTCGGTCAGGAGCGCTGAGAGCAGGGGAGTCGGGGCTCCTCCGGCAGTGAGGCCGGGCATTGCACATTTTTCGAACAAAGAAGACTACTAAACTCAAGAGCAGTTAGAATCGCGTAGCTGCGTGCCCCTTTTTCTGACTAGCTTCTTGAAATTACGTCGATACTTCCACATATTATGGGTAACGTAGGAGACATCCCTATTTTCCCCCGGGGGTCTTAATTACCACTGCTTAGCTTTCAATTATATGACCCCTGTCAATTCCTTTGCCTCTTAATTAATCATTAGACAAAACTAATAAACAGGAAAGGGTTGATAAATGATCAAGAAAAAACTTTTCTATTTTTCATTCTGAAATGAAAAATCATTAGAAGAGATCTTGTCTTTGCTGATTGGTAATCCCAGATATTATATGACCCCTGAACTATCTTTGCCCGCCTTTTCTTGTAGAATCCATTCCCCCTCTTTTATATATTTAGAGGTCAATCTTTGCCTATTAGGCAAGAGGATAGCAAGTTCTAAATTCTGTCTCGGTAGGACATGGATTTCTATTACTATGAAATTCATAAATGAAAATGAAGTAGTTAATGGGGGGGGGGGGGGAGATCGAGCTTCAAGAAATTGTGAACGGTCTTATCAATACACAAATGTATAACTCCCCAGGAATTTCAATTGCGCTTATATCCATCACTGTAGGACTTGGGTTTAAGCTTTCCCCAGCCCCTTTTCATCAATGGACTCCTGACGTCTACGAAGGAGTGTGGTTCGTTCGACAAATTCCTACCTCTATATCTATCTCTGAGGTGTTTGGGCTTCCTTAGATCCCTTCTTTTACTCCGATTGAGTCCAATGTTGGTTATGGAACAAATTCCTGCAGGCTTAAAATATAGACAGAGTTTGCTACTAAAGGCTCGGCTACCAAAAACAAGCCATTTATGGACCTTTGGGGGATGGATCCTAAAGAGTTCACCTATCCCAATAACAAAGAAACCAGAAGGGGATCTTCTATAATTTCGCACATAAGGGGTTATTTCAAAATTTCAGTTGAAAAAATGGGAAAAAAGAAAAATCCCAATTTTAGAAAACTGTGGGGAGTTCCTAAGGAGTACATTAAAAAAGACTTAGCTCCCACAGGTCAGCCACCCGGGGCGGAAGATAACGAAAGGGCGCTACGCCCTTGCTTTCTTTATGCCTAAAGGCTAATTGAATGAATTGAGGTTTATTAAAAGCCATTCGATTGATCAGAAAGGAAAACCAAACCTGTAAAGAACTTCTACTATTGATTGCCGGTGCGCATTAGTCCGACCAGATTCTAGATGATCTGCCAAAAGCTCACCGCCTCGTCCTATTCCATTCTTTTTTCTTTGAATGGAGCCTTAGCGAGTTCCGTTGCAGAAAAATGCAAGCACGATTTGGGGAGGGATTTTTCTCTATTGTACTGCTTAGCTTATAGAATTACACGGTTTATCACGATAGACATTCCAATCAATGGTTGGACGATCAATACCATCGAACTATTCCATTCGAATTTTTTGAATCGAGAAATTGGATTGTACATCTTTCATCTTTTTGTTGGGATAGCATTTCTCTTCTGCATGTCTATGGAGTTTTGCAGATAAGAATATTTGTCCATCTGTAATGGAGATTACATTAGTAGGAATATAGGCGGAAACGTCTCCAGATTGTGGGTGTGGTAGATTACTGACGTGAAGCCGGACCTCTATGGATGGAAGGAGAGAAGGACTGAACGAGAAAAGGAAATACCAATTTCCTCTTCGAATAAACCTCGTAATCATAAAAAAGTGGGTTTTTTAGTGCTGGGCCTAGCAAAAGAGAAATCGCGGGTACATGTGAAGAAATGCTTAAGAGAGCTGTATTTGCGCTAAAATATTAGAAAGAATGTACCCTTCTATCCAAATCCAATTTGCGTGAAATTCTCGAGCCAAAAGATGGATGCATATGCTGTGTTTCATTTTGCTAAATGATATCAATTAAAGTCGGATATGTAGAAATCTTTTTCATTATCATAGTGGATCTTCGAAAAAATGGTAGTAAAAACTCATAGCAAAACCGGTAGCGACTTGTAAATCGAACCACTCAAAGGATTTAGAGTCCTTTTACCAACGAACGCCAAACAGCTCTAGATTTGAGGGTTTCCGTTATACCCGAACGCGGGTTTTTCCCAACCGTTCATGCCTCTCGGCTATTAAATAAAAGAGTGGGCTCTTTGAAGCGCGAGACCTTTTACTTTTTTTTATCATGTGGGAGTTAGAATTAATTCCTGTTTACTTACTTTTACGATCATCGGTTCAGAGCTCCCAACTACGAAGCTCTTTTCTAGAGCACCGGACGGACTGATTCTATAGTTCTGTTTTAGTAGAAACTTGATTGATTCTCTGCTGGGCCGACACTGACACTGAGAGACGAAAGCTAGGGGAGCAAATGGGTGTAGCTGGTGTATTCGGCGGTTCCCTATTCAGTGCTATGGAAATTTTGAATTATTTTTTACTTCATTTTCTCTAATGCGGATAAGACAAGAATTTTTTAACATTTTTTCTGTATATATTTTAGACTTTTTTGAATAATTAGACAGAAAAACAGTTAGTGTGATTTCCTGGAGAACTTTTCTGGCTTTGCCATTTTTCCTTGCTTTGGAGGCACTATGGATTCAAGGTAGCTTTTTCTCCATATGGGAAATCAAAACTTCATTTGATTGTTTTGGAAATAGTATTTTTTTTTGCAGCTTAGCTCAATTCATGCATGGTTCCAGATAATCTGCTTGGTTGCAAAAAAATACCGAACTCCTTCCTTTCTCATTTCAGTCCCTTCTGTCAAAACATTGAACTAGCAAGACATCAAAAGAAAGATTTTATCGACCATGAAAAACAAATAGAAATAGGTATAGTATAGGAAATCCGTAAAATCTCAGATATTAGCCAACATCATTTTTGGTTTCGATGTGCAAAAGCAAACCATTTCTATCGAAAACATTCCTCGAGAAAGCAACTTGACATGCCAATCCTAACAAGAATTCCACTCTTTTTGGTCATGTCAGAATTTACTAAAAAAAGAAAAAAGTATCTAATCGAAATCGAAAGAACTTTTTTTTAGGATTAAACAAAAGGGTTCGCAAATAAAAGCGCTAGTGCCAATTCCTTTGAGTTTCATTCTTGCGAACGCTGGATAGAAAGCAAAAGCATTTATTTATAGCTGACAGTTAGCTTCTATTAGAAAGGGAAATTCGATACAACCAACGCACAAAACCTTTCGTCTTTCCTCTAGAATCTTCTTTTCTTTTCCCTTCGTGGTTAGTTTCAGTTCAAATGACGAATTGAGACAGAAACCAATGGATTCCAGTGGCTGGGGGATCCTATTTTTAACGTCTAATTAGAGCGGGGAATCATTCCAATTAGGAAGTTAAGCTCGTTGCTTTTTATTTTACCAGAATTGGAGCCAGGGTACTTTAGTGATACGAAAACTCGCTATTCACTCAGTTTCTGGTCAATAATAAGATTATGTAGGAGAGCTTTCTAAGCCTCACATAATTTGAATTTCTCTGACATTCCATGTTTCCGAAATCAAAGTTAGGGATAAAGTAGCCGGAAGACATGGGAATAAAGGGATCATTTCCAAAATTTTGCCTAGGCAACAAGAGCTAATGGACTCAGTTAGGGCAACAGATGATAACGACTCGTCAGGTTCGAATAAGGCGAAACTTCTTTTGGTGCCTTGGGGTTATCCTGCGCTTGGAAGAAGAACTAGGAAAAGGAAAAAATAAGTAGTAAGCCCACCCCAAGATGAGTGCTCTCTATTAAGAAATCGTCAATACTAGCGGAGCTAATGGAGAAATCTGGCCCTCAAAATTGCTCGTCTTCTAATTCCTTCCATTCGACCAAAGAATTCTCTATAATAATTCGGAAGGCTGAGGAGAGGGATCACATGCATTGAAGCAATCTCAAGATTCAGAAACGATCAAAATAATGGTACGGGGAGAAGAAAGAGAGGAGAGTCACGAAAATAGACCTCCTCGAGTAAAGGCTTCCACAGCGGGTTGACCAAAATGAGGATCCCAAATCGCCGCCTAACATAAAGCTTGTGACTGGTAGTAAAACATCTATTTTTAATAAAAGAGTGGGCTCTTTGAAGCTAGGTATTAAGCACAGGAAGGTATGGGAATATAGCGAGCACTTTCTTAAACCGAGATGTGAGACTACTAAAGAGGCAGGTAAAGTGGGAAGTGGGATTCATGATGCAAGCTTATGAAGAAAAAAAGAGATCTCATTAATGCTTCTAAAAATAGTTATAGCAATCCCTCGCCATCTGAGCCAGAACGAATCCCGGTAAAATCTCTAAATGCTTTTGGCATTCTTTTCCCTCGCATTTCCCTAATTCTTTTATTAATATGGGAATGGGATATCTTTCTCCCTACCCAAATACCAAGGGAGGTTTATGAGTTGTATCCTCCTTACGAGATTCGTGGATTGGATTTCACTTGCCTGTCTACGCCATCAAAGTTTTTAAATTTGACTCACTTCATTTACAAATAATGCTTACTTTAACTAGTTATTTCGGTTTTCTAGGAGGAGCAGAGCAAGTCGCGTTTACAGCCCGCTCTGAATTTTTTTCTATTTGGAGCTTCTTCCAAAGAGGTTGGGATTCTAGTTTCAATTGGATTCCTTGCGCCCAGGCCAGCCACTTCTGCAAAGCATCAAGCATAACGATTCGTTAAACTCTACTTCTCGATATGGAGTACCGAAAATGATAGTTGGTGGGAAGGATCACTTACTGGGGGGGCTTCATAGCCGTCCTCGAGGCCGCGGTCCTCCCCTTCCTTGGGGATCTTGTCCTTGGCCAGCTTCATGAGCTTCGTCCACATGGCGACCAAGGTGGAGCGGAAGAAGGTGGTGATGGAGTCCATGTCCTCGGGCTTTTGCGCCCACATCGGGGTAGCCCGAAGTTGGAGAGGGAGTATGCGGCGGTTGAGCATGACGTTTATGACGTCGGCAAGCTCGACCTTCCCCGTGGTGGACCACCATTTGATCCTCTCGACTAGGGTCTCCACCTCTTTTGGGTTCCCCCAGGTGACGCCCTTCTCCCTCCAGGACTTGAGCTTCCTGGGAGGCCCGGCCGAGAAAGCTGGGACCTCGGCCTGACCAGGGGCGATTGGTTCGGTGATATAAAACCACTCCCGCTGCCACTCCTTCACTGTTTCAATGAAGGTGCCCTTGAACCATGCGGCCCCCTAGTTTTTGCTGATCATGTCCCCTCCGCACTCCGTGAGGTCGGAGCCACTGTACTTCGGCTTGATCCCGAAGAGTTTCAGCCATAGGCCGAAGTGCGGCTCGCAGCGGAGGAAGGCCTCGCAGACCGTGATGAAGGAGGTGAGGTGAAGAATGGAGTTCGGGGCCATATGGTGGAAATCGAGCCCGTAGTAGTACATTACCCCACGCACAAAGGGGTGCAGCGGGAACCCCAGGCCTCGGACGAGGTGGGGGACGAAGACAACTCGCTCCCCAGCGTTGGGAGCGGGCACTTGCTGGCCAGCCGCCGGAGCACGGGCGGCGATGGCGGGGGTCAGATACCCCGCGCTGCGCAGCTCTAGGATGGTGCCCTCCATCACGGTGGAACCACCCCAGTGCCCTTTGAGGGTGTCAGCCATGGCTGGTGGTGGAGGTTGGACTCGCAGAAGGAACAGGGAGCAGGATGGGATCTAGGCACTGGAGCTTGACGGAGCAGTAGAGGGGGGAAATGGGGGCGTAGTAGGTTGCGCTGTCCACCCTTTTGCTCTTATAGGCCGGTGGAAGGCTTAGAGTCCCCTTTACTATGCTGATAAAAACGCCGCTCCCACCCAAAAATGTCGTTAAGCATATGGGGGGAAACAAAATCGTAATGATATCCCTAAGAAAACGGGCACGATCTCCACCTCGATGGGATGTGCCAGTAGAAAGGCTGCCTCGAACCGCGATTTAAGGGAGGTAGTAACTGCCCGACCTGTCGTGGGGCGTGCCGCTTCGATAAAGCTGTCAAATTGGATTGGACTATTCATACCTGAACGGCAAGCCTTCGAGGCTAAGATATCTATCCTCTTCGGGTAGGGTACAAGCTCGGTTGGGCCTCGGATGACATCACTCCATTAAAAAGAGTAAATCATAAAGGGGAACTCGTTTGTCAAGCCAAGGACTCCGGATCCGAGGTGGCGCCTGTTGAGAAAATTGTCCTCGGCGTAGAAGACCAGTTCGGGGGCTACTTACGGTGTCCTGGATTAGAGGGTGCTAACCTAGCCCGCTCATCTCTTCGGTTGGGCCGATGGGCCCTCATGCGTCATCAAGGTGGACTCCGGAGGCCGTGTACAGGAGGCGTGATTAAGACTGTCTCCACCGAAGACTTGACGTATACTCCAAGATCTTTCCTGCCGCCTTGCTCCTAGATACCAACCTTGTAACCCTAGATACCCTATCTGGCGTGTATATAAGCCATGGGGTTTAGCCCGTAGAGGGGACATCAACGCAACATCATTCACCTAGCCCTAGAGTTAGACACACATTACGATCTCGAGGTAGATCAACTCTGTACTCGATACATCTCCATCAATATAAACAAGAGCAGGACGTAGGGTTTTACCTCCATCAAGAGGGCCCGAACCTGGGTAAAACATCATCTCCCTGTTCCTGTTACCATTGATCCAAGATCCACAGCTCGGGACCCCCTACCCCGAGGTCCGCCGGTTTTTACACCTATAATTGGCGTCCCTGTAGGCGCAGTTGGGCGACGTATCCGACGTCGTTGAGAAGGCGAAGGACGAGGCGTCCCGGACGCAGGGGCGGCAGCATGAGCCCGCGAAGATGTACCGCACCCTTGCGTAGCGGGCCCGTACCGTCCTCTCTAGCTTCGCCGTCGAACGGCTTGAGGACCCCCTCGAGGATGACGACGCCGGTTACCTCAACTTCTTCACCAAGTGTGACGCCTCCGACTCGACCGTGCACTAATCATACACGCAAATGCGCACGATCAAGATCAGAGACTCACAGGAAGATATCACAACACAACTCTAGACACAAATTAAAGTCATACATCTTTATATTACAAGCCAGGCCACGAAGGCTCGAATACATAAGTCAGCGAAAACAACAATATCTGAGTACAGACATAAATAAACAAGTTTGCCTTAAGAAGGCTGAGCAAAACAACGATAACTAGATCGAAAAGGCGCAGGCCTCCTGCCTAGGAGCCTCCTATCTACTCCTGGTCGTCGGTCTCCACGTAGTAGTAGGCTCCGTCGGTGTAGTAGTAGTCGTCGGCGGGATCAGCTGACTCCGGGGCTCCGTCATCTGATCGCAGCAATCGGGTAGGGGGAAAAAAGGTAGCAAAGCAACCGTGAGTACTCATCCAAAGTACTCGCAAGATTTACATCAAATCTATGCTAAGTATGCATCGGTATCAAAGGGAAGGGGATGTATCAGTGGACCAAACTGCAGAATGCCAGAGTAGAGGGGAAGGCCTAGCCTATCGAAGACTAGCATCTTGCAGCGTCTTGCTGTAACAGAAGAGAGTAGAATAATAGTAACAAATATATATTATTAACGCCCAGAGATCCTTCCTCGTCTGCCCCACGAGGAAGCGATCCCGGAGCCATCATATCAGTTTGGTGTCACATGTATCCAGTTCTAGTTGTAGTAGATTGGGATACAACTCCGAGCGTCCTGTTACCGTGGACACGGCTATTCAAATAGATAACTTCCCTGCAGGGGTGCACCAAGTTACCCAACACGCTCAATTAACTCTGGCCGGACGCACTTTTCGGGTCATGCCCGGCCTCGGCTGATCGACACACCGTAGTCCTACCTAGGCTCAGCAGAGAGGTCAGCATGCCGGTCTACATCCTAAGCGCTCAGGGGTCTTGGGCCCATCACCCTTTGCACTCCTGCGCGTTGCGCGACTGGCCGGGGACCAGACCCACCTCCTTATACAAGCGCAGGCGGTTACCGTCCACCCCAATAATCAGCCCACATCTCTGAACTGTGACATCTGAAGAGCTTTCGGGAGAATCGTACGACGCCGAGTGCCCATAACTTATCCCGCGTGGTGGTTAGTGCAAAAAGGCTAGAGGCCTACTCAGATCACATATCCAATCCGTTAGTGTGTTGGGAGGTCGCGGTGACGATCAGTGATCCTGTCGCCCCGTCTCGCGGACTTACGACAAGGGCCAGGCCCATCCCTCTCTAGGGTGGTCTGCCTGCCCGGTCGTGACGCGTCATTATCTCGCGGGTACCCTCATGGTCAACCCGACTTCAATAACTCTCGCGGGTACCTCTTGGGTCGACCCGACTTCAGTAAGGGACTGAGGTAATAGTCAAGGTAACAGTGTGTCCATAACATCAAGGGATTCTGAGGAATCACCCTCGATAGATTCTTGCTCGATGTAAAATGTCAAGGTGAACTTGGAGGAATCACCCTCGATGGGTTCACGCTTGAGGTGCTGCATGACAGAGTCATCATCGGGAGTGGTGAGCGAGGAATCACCCTCGGTAAACCACATACGATGTGCTGCACTATAGAAATATCATCAGAAGTGAGATACGAGGCATCACCCCCGGCACTCGATAGTAGCTTTGCAGAGTCGTACAACTAAGGGGGTGTGTGCTGGTGATGTGTTCGGTCTCTGCACGTCGTTCACATTGATCGAGTCATCCGGTAATGAAGCAGGGCAACACGGACAAGGGTGTGGGGCCACTGATGGATCACTAACCAGCCTATACTAAGCATATAGGACAACAGGTAAAGTATCAATAACAGGTTACAAAATCAGGCTATGCATCAGAATAGGAGCTATCGAATACAGTAGCAAAATCTAATGCAAGCATGGGAGAGAAAGAATGGGCGATATAGGAAATGATCAAGGGGGTTTTGCTTGCCTGGAAGCTCTGCTGAAAGAGGCTGGGCGTCTGCGACGTAGTCGTACTCAGGAGCTTCGTCGGTCTCGGGGTCTACTGGAGAGAAGAGGGGGAGGAAACAAATAAATACAAAGCATACAAATGCAATCATAGAGCATGACATGGCAATATGCTATGCTACGGGTGACCTAATGCAGTGCTACATGTTACAGACGGAGCGGGAAAATATCTGGGAATATTTTCCCGGCTTTAGGCATTTGTCAGACAGACGAGCCGGAGGGGAAGGTTCCATGTTTGCAGTGTTAGAGGCATGGGATGGGCATATGGAGGGCATAAACGGATTCGTCTCATTTTTCTGAACATTTTTCATATATAAATTATTTTCATCCGAGTTACAGATTATTTTATATGATTTTTCAAAGTTTTAAACAATTTCTGGAATTACTGGATTTATTTTAATTTCGAAAATCATTTAAAAGTCATTGCTATGGGTACACAGAAGTGTACCCAACCAGTGCACACATGGGCTGACTGGTGGGCCCAGTTGACTGGGTCAACTGCCCAGTCAGCAGAGGCTGACTGGTGGGCCAGGGAGCTGAGTCAGGAGGTCAACGTGCTGACCAGTTGACTAGTCAACTGGGTCAGCGACCCAGGGTGGGCCGCAGGGCCGTGCCACGTCAGCGGCGGTGCCGGAGGCAGCTCCGACGACCAAAACCGCGGCAGCGCGTTTGGATCACGTCGGAAAACGGCTACGTGGCATGTCCGGAGGCGCGGCTGGGCGCGTTCGAAAGACCACGAAGCGGCGCATCTAGTGGTGGCCACGGTGTGTGCTGGGGCGGCGTGTAACGGCGGTGGTGACAAGCCTGGCTGCGACCGAAGCTTGGGCTGGTGCAGGCGAGGCGATGCAGCATGCGAGCGAGCAAAACAAGGTGGTTGCGGTGCTCTACGCGATGCGGCGAAGATGGCAGGCATGCTGGTGTGACCAAAAGGTCACCGGAGCATCTCCGGCGACGAGCTCGAGCGGCGGTGAGCTTATGCTCACATGGCAGTGACGGCTAGAGGACGACGACAGGACAGAGAGGTGTGGGGGAAGGAACAGGGGCTCACGGGGATCCTGCAGATGTGCTAAGCGGGCGCGAGGGAGGCTCGACGACGACGTATGGGCGGCGGCGATCTGCGGTGGCCGAGGAGGAAGACGAGAGCGAGGGCGGCGATGCAGAGGCTCCGAGCTCCAACGGCCGACACCAGAGAGCATAGCGGTCGATGGCGAGCCTTGTATACACGGTGGTGAGGCGAGGCGGCAGCGGTGGCTATGCAGGCGAGCTCACGACGGCAACGGCAGAGGCGGCCATGGGGGGAGGAGGAGGAAGCAGCACGAGGAGAGGGAGGATGAGGACCAGGGGCTGTCCCGAGGCACGGCGGTGGCATTCTTATCCTCCCACGGCGCTGCAGCGACGCGAGGAGGCGAGCTGGTGCGGTGGCGACGACGTCCATGGTTCGGGCGCGCGCGTGCGGTGCCGACACGGGGAGGAGAGAGGAGGGAGGCAGGCTGGGCCGGCTGGGCCAGGCACTGTGCACTAAGGCCCAGCGCACAGTGGCCTTTCTCTTTTCTTTTTCTGATTCTTTTCTGTTTTCTTTATTCCCTTCAGTTTTGCATTTCTTTTTAGTATCAAATGACTTTTGTAAAATATGGAACTTGGCCATATTTACATTGCAATATTTGGCACTGTCACAAAAAGTTTGGAAAATGTTTGAAGTTGTTTGAATTTTTCATATATGGAAAAGCATTTAAGTATGCTGATTTGGCATTGTTTTAATTGCTATAGCCCATTTAAGCAAATAAGTGATGTTGTTTTCCTTAACAAATAATTGTTATGGAATATTTGCTAAATGATGGACTATTTTGCAACCATGTTTGTGAAACTTTAAATTTCACTTGCAAATTTAATTTGAATTCAGTGAAGGAGTTTGATATGAGATATGATTCCACTATGATCATTCTTTGCAAAACAAAGTAGCTTAGCATTAACATGAAGATCACTGTAGCTCATTTACACAGAGTGTTACACCAAGCTCGTGGAGAGGCTGGAGGACGGAGCCGCGAGGATGAACGGCATCATCGAGGATGAGTGTCGCGGCCTCCTGAGCCAGGCGGCGACGCGGGTCTTCTCCAACCTCTTCCGCGCCGATGCCTCCTTCGACTTCGACAGGGTGATGAGCCTTGTCCCTTGGGAGCTTTGCGACGGGCACGAGAAGGAGGTGCGGGAGCACGTGGAGGCCCTGGTCCAGAAGTTCTCCCACGGCAGCGAGAGCTCCGATGAGGCTGGCGACGACGACGATGACGGTGGCGACAGTGCCTCATCCTCTTAGGCCCTTTTCTTTTTCTTTTGTCCTATATCAAAGTAGATGTAGCCCCGTGGGGGCGTGAAGACATGACTTTTGTGATTAAGTCAAGTACTTAATGCTTTTGCCGCAATTTATGTTTCTCGTGAGACATCCTCGTGAGGCCCGTTTTCCCTTTTTGTTTGCTTTCGTGCTCTACATCTTTAGGACCCAGCCCCCGAGCGTGCTACGACTATCGCTGGTATGTTTGGACGCGTGCCTAGACAAGGCCAGAGGGTGTAAGGCTCCGTGAGGTGGTAAGGGCTCCCGAGGCGCAATGCTCAAGAAGCCCCCCTTTGACGTGCAAGTAGCTTGTGTAAAGGAAAAACACCAGCACCCAGCGAGGTTGCAAGGAAGAGAGAGCTTGAGGAGCGCTAAGGACAGGCCGCGAGGCGTTTAGACTTAGCTTTTTCGCGAGGCACGAGGCTTGGGGTGCCGCGGCTTGCGGGGTGCGCCTTGCGAGGCGCTCGCTCGTGAGGCCTCCCACTGGCACTTGGTGGGGATGGTCGCCGTAGGCCGCCTCACGAGGCAGCGCTCGTGAGGCTTCCTGCGGGCTTCTTGACGAGGCGATGCGCCGTGGGTCGCCTCGCAAGGCCTTCCGCGCCTCCTGTTTCTGTGACAACCATATTTCGACAAGTTTTGCAAGCAGTGTAGCGGCGCGCGCTCGCTAGTTCGCTCGTGGGTCTCACGCGAGGAGACGAAGTACCAAGGACCTTGGTGAGGTGACGTCCACGGGAGCAGGCCCGCGAGCCAGAGCTCAGTCGCTTGGGTTTAGCGGCGCTGCTGGGGCTGACCCAAGCAGGCACCGTGTCCAGCCCCCACTCACGTGATACGCAAGAGGGAGATCGCGAGCGTGCACAGCCTCCTGAGGTAAACTGCTTACCAAGCACAAATAATACTTAAGAAATAAAACTTTACTGCAGCATAAAATAGGTTCCATTACACAACCAAAAAGATGAGGCTGCCGTGATGGGCACAGGTCAGCTTGAGGATGTAGTTACTAGGCGGCGCCCTCAATTCGATCTGTTCACCATGTCTGAGCATGGGGCTTCCACTGGGTTGTGGGCGGAAGCTCTCGTGGCCTCGGCAAGCACCGCAAAGAGAGGCTCCGGAGCATGTACAGCTCCACTTCGTTCGTGCCCGTGAGGTCACGGGTAGAACTTGCGGAGGTGTTGGATGTTCCATGTGTTTGGTACCGGAACACCCTCCTCCATCTCCAGCCGTGCCGCGCCAGGCCGGGAAACATGCACAACCCTGAACGGGCCTTCCCACATGGGCGAGAGCTTGTGGAGTCCTTCCCTGGAGAGGATCCTTCGTAGGACAAGATTGCCAGCTTCAAGGGTGCGGGGGCGTATGTTGCGGTTGTGGTAGCGACGCAACGCCTGCTGATATCGGGCGCGCGCGGATGGCGGCCTGGCGACGTGCCTCCTTGAGGAGGAGCAGATCAGCCTCCCACAGGCCATCCTGGTGAGCCTCGTTGAAGGCGAGGACCCGCGGGGACCCGTGCTTGAGCTCAGTAGGAAGGACCGCTTCTGCCCCGTAGACGAGGAAGAAGGGTGTTTCACCGGTAGGCTTGGTCGCTATCGTGCGGATCGACCATAGCATGGACTGGAGTTCGTTGAGCCAGCCTTTGCCGCGGGCTGTGAGCTTTTTCTTGAAGCTTCATGTCTTGAGGCCCTTGAGGACCTTTGCGTTAGCACGCTCGGCCTGGCCGTTGCTTCGCGGGTGCGCCACGGAGGCGTAGGAGATCTGCGTGCCAAGGCTGGCGCAGTATGACTTGAAGAGGCCGCTGGTGAACTGCGAGTTGTTGTCAGTGATGATGCGGTTGGGGACGCCGAAGCGGCATACGAGGCCCTTGATGAACTTGACGGCTGATCCTGTTGGGATGGAGCGGACGGGCTCCACTTCCGCCCACTTGGTGAACTTATCGATGCAACGTAGAGGTAGCGGTAGCCCCCGGCTGAGCGAGGGAAAGGGCCCAGGATGTCCACCCCCCAGACCGCGAAGGGCCACGAGAGGGGAATGGTCTAGAGCCCTTGCGCCGGCTGGTGGATTTGCTTGGCGTGGAATTAGCAAGCCTCGCAGGATTGGACCAGCTTGGGGGGTCTTGAAGCGTGGTGGGCCAGTAGAAGCCGCTGCGGAACACCTTGCCGGCGAGAGTGCGCGATGAGGAGTGATGGCCGAAGTCTCCACCATGTATATCGGCAAGCAGCTTGCGCCCTTGCTCCTCGGAGATGCACCACAGCGCGACGCCATTGGGGCGCCTGCGGTAGAGATTGCCATCCCTCAGGCAGTAAGCTGTGGCCTGGCGGGCCACGCGCTCGGCCTCTGAGTCCTTCTCCGGGAGGGTGCCGTCCTCCAGATAGGCCTTGAACTCATTGGCCCAGCTATCAGCTTGTGGCTCCAGCGCCAGCAGCAGGCCAGCGCCTGAGGGCGGGCCACAGTCTGGCGCACCTGTGGGTGGTGCGGGCGGGAGTTCTTCATGAGGCTCCATGGCGCTTGTGGCGGGCGGTGCAGCTGATGGCCTCAGGAGCCGTTCTTCGAAGACGCCAGGGCTTTGAGGCTCATGGTGAGATGCCCGCTTGGCGATGTCGTCTGCTTCCTTGTTGCTGCTGCGAGGGACATGCTGGAGCTCCATGCCGAGGAAGCGCTTCTCGAGCCTGCGCACCTCCTCCAGGTAGGCGGCCTTGTCCATGGGCTTGTAGCTCTTGTTGGAGAAGTTGATGAGGAGCTGCGAGTCTCCCTTGATGAGGATGCGCTTGATGCCAAGAGCAAAGGCAGCCTTGAGCCCAACGATGAGGCCCTCGTACTCAGCAATGTTGTTGGAGACCTTGTCGTCATGCTTGAAGCAGAGTTGTACATCATAGTAGAGCTTGTCTCCTGCTGGCGAGTTGAGCACGACGCCAGCCCCCGCGCCCTGCCAGGAGAACGCGTCGTCGAAGTGCATGGTCCAGCCGCCAGGGGCGTCCTCCCTAGGCAGGAGGGATTTGCCCTCGCGAGGCCCCTCTTGGTGCAGATCCGTCCATTCCACCGTGAAATCTGCCAAGGCTGCGCCCTTGATCGTCCTTGTGGTGAGGAATTCCAGCTCGAAGGCATGCAGCTCGATGTTCCATTCGGCGACGCGGCCAGTGGCGTTGGGGCTATGCATGACTTGCTCCAGGGGATAAGACGTGATCACCTTGATGGGGTGGCCCTGGAAGTAGTGGCGCAGCTTCCTGGAGGCGACGAGGAGCACGAGGAGGAGCTTCTGCTTCATGGGGTACCGCTCGCGCGCATCCCGCAGCACCGTGCTGACGAAGTAGACGGGGTGCTCGACGAGGTGCGTAGCCGTAGGCTTGTCGGCTTGTTCTCCGGGAGGCTTGAGAGGCGGCTCGTCAGGGGCCTCCTGAGGAGGGCCCTCGGCAGGTGCAGACGCGGCCTCGGGAGGCGCTGGCGTGGATGGCTTCTTCTTGGCGGGAGCAGGCTCCTCTCGTTCCACTACAAGGGCCGCGCTGGCCGTTTGCGGGGTGGCTGCTAGGTACAGGAGCAAGGGCTCGCTAGGGCGTGGTGCAACCATGACGGGAGGGCTCGTTAGATACCTCTTGAGGTCCTCGAAAGCCGCGTCAGCTTTGGGAGTCCATTTGAAGGGGCCTGATCTCTTCATGAGCTTGAAGAACGGCAGGGCCCTTTCGCCGAACTTGGAGATGAATCGCCCAAGCGAGGGCATGCATCCCGCGAGGCGCTGCATTTCCTTGAGGTTCCGAGGAGACCGCATCTGCTCGATGGCCTTGATCTTCTCGGTGTTGTCTTCAATGCCGCGGTGGGAGACCAGGAATCCAAGCAGCTTGCTGGAAGGGACTCCGAAGATGCACTTGGCGGGGTTGAGCTTGAGGTTGACCTTGCGCAGGTTGGCAAAGGTTTCTTCAAGGTCCGTGATGAGGGAGCACGACTTGCAGCTTTTTACGATGATTTCGTCGACATAGACCTCCGCATTTCTTCCCATCTGGAGCCCCAGGGCGGTGAGCATCAGCCTCTGGAAGGTAGCCCCCGTGCTCTTCTGGCCGAAGGGCATGCAGATGTAACAGTACACTTCGCAGGGGATGATGAAGGCCATCCTTTCTTCGTCTTCCTTCACCATCTTGATCTGGTGGTAGCCTGAGAAGGCATCCAGGAAGCAAAGCAACTCGCACCCAGCAGTGGAGTCCATGATCTGTGTTGACACCCGATTTTGGCACGGTGCAAAATACAATAAAGGTGGACTCAAGCGGAGAAGTCTTCTATACGAGAAAATTCACATTGCCGGCATGAAAGGCTTGCCGGTGAAATCTTGCCGCTCGAGCTGAAGGCTTGCCGGTTTGGCTTGTCGATTTTGAGTGCTTGCCGATTCAGTGGAGGCCCAAACAGGGGTTGAAGATGACCCGGCAAGGAGACGATCCGGCAAGGACATGACCCAGCGAGGAGACGATCCGGCAAGGAGACGGCCCGGCAAGGAGACAGCCCGGCAAGGAGGCGATCCGGCAAGGAGACAGCCCGGCAAGGAGGCGATCCGGCAAGGAGGCAGCCCGGAAAGGAGGCGGTCCGGCAAGAAGATGACCCGGCAAGGCGACCCGGCAAGATATCCTGATGGTGCTCCCGGGAAGGCGACAGCCCATCGAAGACCGAAGATCAAGATGGACGCGAGGAGACATAAGCCAGCCCATCGAGACAGCCTCTGGAGCGGTACTACCGCCTTCCAGAGCGGTACTACCGCATGAGCGGTACTACCGTGCTTTACTACCGCGCCTACCACCGCTTACGAAAATTCTTCTGGTATCCCGAGACCCTTACTCGGTAGTAGCGCGGTACTCAGCTATACTCAGAGCGGTACTACCGCTTGACCAGAGCGGTACTACCGCTTACCGTCACGCAGATTCGGGCAGGTTTTTGAGGAGTCCGAATTTGACTAGTGTTTTTGATACTTTGTAAGGAAAGATGAATCCATGACTTGTACGGGAAGTCCAACCCCCTCTTAAATAGAAGAGGTGATGGCCGATTGAAAAAGAATACACAATCGAACAAATCAATATACTACTTTTTCTTCTACGTTTTATCTCTCCATCGTTTTTCTCTCTCGTTCTTCGTTGTTCTTCGTGTTGGAGAGCTGCGAGTACAGAGGCTCTAGGGGCGAGCGAATCGACCTAGGGCAGCCCATTGCCGCCGCACTCCCTGACGGGGTCCCTCCAGGGAGTGTGGGGTTTCGGGTCTTCAAAAGCGTCCTCCGGTTGTCTTGCGTATCGCGCTGCCGGTAGGACCTCCCTCGACGTGAGCTGCGGTGCATCACCCCCGGCGTCGACGGTACGCGTGACGCGTTCGTGTGTCAACACACTTTTTGGCGACTCCGCTGGGGACCTTTGATCCATCATCATCATCCATCATGTCCAATCTTCCCAAACCCTTGGAAGTTGATGCCGATAACATCATCAAGCCCAATCTGGAGGAGTTATCGGCCGAGCATCGCCAAGCTTATGAGGAGTACAAGAAGGCGCGTGAAGAGAAGGAGTTGCAGGAGTTCCTTGGAAACTTCAAGAAGGATCACCAAGGCAATATCACTCCGGTTGGAGAAATCAAGTTCCCTCCTCTTCAAGCCGAACAGGTTAAACCCCCTGTAAGTACTACCTTTTCTCCTGAGCAATGGGCTGAAATTGAGAGCCGTATTTCTGATAGCAATAATCTGGTCTATCAAGCTTTCTTAGAAAATAATAATGCTCAGAAGAATATGCCTAATATGCCTGCTAGTATGGGAAACCCTAATTCAGCTTTGCCTATCTCATCGGCGCCCCCCATACCGATGAATTATTTTCCTACCCATACCAATCAAATTGTGGCTGCACCACTTAATCCTTTTATGAATATGCAGAGTTCGGTGGCAACGCCGAACCAAACCTTACCTATGAGTGGAAACACTGCTAGATCATTGCCGAACTATGGTTCGGTAAACATGCCACAATTTGCACCCGTAGTCGCTAATCCTCCTATGCCAGTGCCACAAGCTTCATCGTATACTATGGACGATGCTTTAGCTAATTTTAGAGAGGAGATGGCTAAAACGCTTCGAGAGAATTTTGGTGTTGAATTACCTAGGAATCGGATTTATCAAAAACCGTATCCCGAGTACTTTGATGCGATTCCGTGCCCTCAAGGATATAAAATTCCAGATTTTGTTAAGTTTAATGGAGAGGGCACGAAAACCACATGGGAGCATGTTAGCCAATACCTAGCACAATTGGGTGAAGCAGGCTCGATAAATGAATTGAAAGTGCGTTTATTTCCTTTGTCATTAACTGGTACTGCATTTTCATGGTTTTCTTCTTTGCCGCATGGCTCTATTCGTGTTTGGTCACAACTAGAGCAAAAATTTCATGATCATTTTTATAGCGGTGACAATGAACTTGAGTTGTCACATCTTACATCGGTTAAGCAGAAGCATGATGAATCGGTTTCCGATTACGTCAAGAGATTTAGAGAGACAAAAAACCGGTGCTATAGTTTAGTGATAACTGAGAGAGACTTGGCTGATCTTGTGCTCAATGGTTTGAGAACTCATATTAGAGAAAAGCTAGAAGGCTATGAATTTATAAGTATCAACCAAGTCTTACAGAGGGCTTTGGCTCATGAAAGCCGAAGCAAGGACCTCAAAGAAGTGCATAGATATAAAACTGATCGTCCAAAGATGAATATGGTTGAATATGATAGTGATCATTTGGACGATGAGGGTGATATTTATGCTGCTGAATTTGTTTGGCCCTCGAAGGCCAAACCTTTTACTTGTCATGATTTAAAGCCGATTCATAAGAATCGTGATGATGAGATGAAGTTTACTTTTAACATTGCTAAATGTGATAGAATATTTGATGCTTTGCTACAAGCTAAGATTATTAGAAAATCTCATACTTTACCGCCGTTTGAAGAGCTGAAACGGCGTGCTTATTGCAAGTATCATAATTCTTTTTCTCATGCTACTAATGATTGCAATGTTTTTCGACGACAGATACAATCGGCCATTAATGACGGACGATTGAACTTTTCTGAAATGCAAGTTGATAAGCAGCCCTTCCCAATGAATACTCTGGATTTGGAGGGTAAAAAGTTACTCATTCGGCCGGAGGTGGCCGAATCTGCTAATAAAACTAATGTTGTCATTGGTGAGCCCAGGAAAAACAGAGATGGCGACAAGATCTTGGGAAGGCGAGTTGTGCTTGATAAGCAACCCGATGGTGGGTAGATAATCAAGATCACCGTCAAGAATCCTGCACTCGGGGGGCAACCGCAAGAGCAAGAGAATACCCGTGTTAAGTTTGTCAAGCCCAAGAGTCCGGAAGTTGGCAAGTGGAAGCTGAATGAAGCCAAAGTGCGGCGCAAGAAAATCAAGCCAACTTTTGATATGTTGCTGTCCAAGTATGCTAATCAAGCGGCCGGTTCTAGCTCTAACCGGTCATCAAACTTGAAGCGCCCAAGATCACCTTCGAGACAGGAATTTCAGCATCACACAAGACCATATGGGTCACGGGCGCCAGGACCGTGGATGGCGCCACCTCCCTATGCACCATACTACATGGGAGGATTCAATGGAGGATGGGAGCAGCCCCCAATGGCCCCTTATGCTTTTCATCCAGGATGGGCAGAACCAAGGAGGCCTATGCGTGAGAAGTTTCCTTATCCCACACGAGGCCGTTTGAACAATAGGGTCAATCGGCCGATGCAGAATAATCAAGAAAGGACCAACATGCAAGTGTGGCGTGCCAAAACATCAAGTGCAGCGGTCGAGTCTGGAAAGGGCAAAGAAAAGGTTGATGCCGACTCACTCATCTTGGGCACTGCGACATTCGCCATACAACAGCCGACTGTGCGGAACAACCCTACTGAGCCGATACTTGCTATCGCTCCAAAGCACTCGGCTAATGATCATGAAGCTAGCACAAGCAAGGCCAAGTTTAAAGATCCAAAGTACATGCAACCTAAGTGGTGTCCTCCAGGGCTAACAAAAACACAAAAGAGGAAACTACAGAGGTTAAGGAGTCACGAGATGGCAGAACAGGAGGGCGAGAAGCAAAGAGATGAGTGGTTCAATGACATTCGGCCCATGGTACCTACAAAACAAGTATGGGTGCCTAAACAAATACAGAATGCGGTGGTTTCTACATCTGCCATATCAACACATGTACCACCAAAGGAGGACGATGCCATTACTATTACATCGTCCGCAACACCTATCGATTCTACTCCGCCCGAACAAATTTCAGAACCAGTAAACACGCCCAAGGAGGAAAGCGACATGGTGGATTGTGAGCCTACATCGGTGCATGAAGGTATGGATATCAACATGGTGTTTTACTTACCCGCTGAGTTTCGTGCTATAGATGAAGAAGGGGAAGTGGCTCAGCTAGATTTTGGCCCTAAGAATGCAATATTTGAGAAAGCAAAAGAGCCGGTGACACACTTGAAACCATTATACCTCAGAGGCCATATCAATGGATCACCAATTACTCGAATGCTTGTTGATGGTGGTGCTGTGGTGAATCTCATGCCTTATTCAGTCTTCAAGAAATTGGGTTTGCCTGACGAAGGATTGATGAAGACCAATATGGTGCTTAATGGATTTGAAGGCAAAGAGAAAACCGAAGCCAAAGGTGTGATGTACGTGGAGCTTACGGTTGGGAGCAAAACTTTGGCTACTGCATTCTTTGTCGCCGAGGTACAAGGTAATTATAACGTCATCCTAGGCCGTGATTGGGTTCATGCAAACCAATGCGTGCCATCCACTATGCACCAGTTTTTAATTCAGTGGGTTGATGATGAAGTGGAAGTCATTCACGCGGATAATTCGGCTTGCGTTGCTTTAGCCGATACACCGGTAGATTGGCAACACCCGAATGCTGCTTGCTTGACGGGATGAGACTTATCAGAATTTGATTTTCTCAGCGCCACCAAAGCGGTTTTGTACCCGTTTCTCTAAAGCCGGTTGGTAGCAATCGGCTCCAAAGCATAATGTATTTAAATGGGTGCTAACTCTGAGTGGTTGCAAAAACGGCTTGCAGAATATCGGTCCAATGGGAACGATATGTATGAGTCTGTAGAGGAGTTAGATGATATGGATAAACTTGGACAAGGTTTTACATCGGCCGATCCATTAGAAGAAATAGATATTGGAGATGGTTCAATTCCTAGGCCGACATTTGTAAACAAAAATTTGAAAGCCGATTGTAAAATCAAGTTAATCGAGCTATTGAAAGAATATGTTTGTTGCTTTGCATGGGAATATCATGAAATGCCAGGTTTAAGCCGAGAGCTAGTGGAGCATCGGTTGCCTATAAAAGCCGGTTTTAGACCGTACAAACAATCGGCTAGAAAGTTTAATCCAAGAATATATGACCGGATCAAGGAAGAGATCGGTCGTTTGCTTAAAGCTAATTTTATTAGACCTTGCAGGTATGCCGAGTGGATTTCTAATATTGTGCCAGTGGAAAAGAAAGGCTCCGGCAAGTTGAGGGTGTGCATTGATTTCAGAGATTTGAATAGAGCTACGCCCAAAGATGAGTATCCTATGCCTATAACCGACATGCTTATTAATGATGCTTCTGGTCATAAGGTTATTAGCTTTCTTGATGGCAATGCGGGGTACAACCAAATTTTCATGGCCGAAGAGGACATGTCCAAAACGGCTTTCCGGTGCCCCGGTTTCCTTGGATTATTTGAATGGACAGTGATGACCTTTGGATTGAAGAATGCCGGCGCCACATATCAAAGGGCTATGAATTTGATCTTTCATGATTTACTCGGTGTTATACTTGAAGTCTATATTGATGATATTGTTGTCAAATCGGATGCTTTTGAATCTCACTTAGCCGATTTGCGTTTAGCTTTTGAGAGGATGAAGAAATATGGACTGAAGATGAATCCTTTGAAGTGTGCTTTTGGCGTGTCGGCTGGCAAGTTTTTGGGTTTCATTATTCATGAAGATGGCATAGAGATTGATCCCAAAAAGATAGAAGCTATACAAAAAGTGGAGGGTCCAACATGCAAGAGAGATATGCAAAAATTCCTCGGCAAGGTTAATTATTTGAGGAGGTTCATAGCCAACTTGTCTGGGAAGGTTGATGCATTTACTCCTATACTTCGGTTGAAGAATGATGTTGATTTTACTTGGGGGGCAAAGCAGCAAGAAGCATTTGATATGATCAAGAATTATTTGTGCACTCCTCCGGTGATGAAGGCGCCCAAGCATAGAGAGCCCTTTAGACTTTACATTGCAGCCGAGGAAGGTGTTATTGGTGCTGTTTTGACTCAAGAAACCGAAGGAAAAGAGCATGCTATCACTTATTTGAGCCGACGTCTATTGGATGCTGAGACAAGGTATACATGTATTGAAAAATTATGCCTATGCTTATACTATGCTTGCACAAAATTGAGACATTATCTAGTGCCAAGTTCTTGCATAGTAGCTTGTCAAACCGATGTCATTAAATATATGTTGCATAGACCAATTCTTAGTGGTAGAATTGGTAAATGGGCTTATGCTTTAATTGAGTATGATTTGGCTTATGAATCTCTAAAATCCATGAAAGGCCAAATTGTTGCTGATTTTATCGTTGAGCATCGGATTAATGATGAGCAAGATATTGATATAAACCTTGTCTCGTTAGTACCATGGAGATTATATTTTGACGGTTCAGTTTGTAGCAACGGCCAAGGTGTTGGTATTGCTTATATATCTCCTCATGGTGCTGTTTTTGAAGCCTCATGCCGCTTAGAATATTTTTGCACAAATAATCAAGCCGAATATGAAGCATTGTTATTCGGCTTAGAGATGTTGCTGGCCATAGGTGCTACACGTATTGAGGCTTTTGGTGATTCGTTATTAGTAGTGCAACAAGTATCCAAAGTTTTTCAATGTTTAGACGAATCACTTAATGTTTATCTTGATAAATGTCTGGATATAATTTCTACTTTGGATCATTTTAGCATTGCTCATATATCTAGACATGATAATTGGAGAGCAAATGAGTTAGCACAGCAAGCATCTGGTTATCATGTCAATCATGGCATGTTTCATATCTCTCAAGAGCCGATGTCTTGTCTTGCTAACATAGGAGAGACCGAACCAGAGCCCACTGATTCGGTCACTAACTATAAATCTAGTGCAGATGAAAATCATGACTGGAGGAAGCCCATTATTGATTACTTGTGCGATCCAAGTGGAAGCGTGGACAGGGCTGTTCGGCGCATGGCTTTCAAATATACAATGAGAGACGGTGGTCTTTATCGCCGAACGGTTGAAGATGTTCTTTTGAAGTGTTTGGACGAGGACCAAGCAAGAGTTGCTATGGGAGAGGTTCATGACGGGATTTGTGGAACTCATCAGTCGGCTCCCAAGATGAAGTGGTTACTACGACGTGCTGGATTTTATTGGCCGACGATGATCAATGATTGCTTCAGGTATTATAAAGGATGTGAAGCTTGTCAAATGTTTGGTGATATTCAGTTAGCTCCCGCTGCTATGTTACATCCTATTATTAAGCCGTGGCCTTTTAGAGGTTGGGGATTAGACTTCATTGGAGAGATTCATCCTTCTTCTTCAAAGGGGCATCGGTTCGTGTTGGTGGCAACTGACTATTTCACTAAGTGGTCTGAAGCAATACCTCTCAAGAATATGACGCATACGGAGGTAATTCAATTCATAAGTGAGCACATTATTCATAGCTTCGGCATTCCGCAAACATTAACTACGGATCAAGGTTCATCTTTCATGTCACATCAAGTTAGAGAATTTGCCGAATCATATAAGATAAAGTTGCTCAAGTCCTCCCCGTATTATGCTCAAGCCAATGGACAAGCTGAGTCTAGCAATAAAATTTTGATCAAGCCCATCAAGAAGAAAATTGAAGATAATCCAAGAAGGTGGCATGAATTATTGTCCGAGGCTTTGTGGGCACATAGAATCTCAAGGCATGGTGCGACAAAGGTAACTCCATATGAGCTCGTATATGGTCAAGAGGCCGTTTTACCGGTGGAGGTGAATTTGAATGCTTTGAGAATAGCCAAACAAAATGATTTATCGGCAGTGGACTTTTATAACTTGATGGTGGACAATATTGATGAGGTTGCCGATAAGCGTTTGGCTGCATTAAAGGCCATAGAAAGGGACAAGTTGAGGGTAGCAAGAGCTTACAATAAGAAGGTCAAGTTGAAGAATTTTCAGATTGGTGATCTTGTGTGGAAGGTGATTCTACCGATTGGTTCAAAGGACAGAAAATTTGGGAAGTGGTCTCCAAGTTGGGAAGGTCCTTTCAAGATTGCAAGAATAGTTCCCGGAAATTCATATTTGGTGGAGTCCATGCAAGGAACATTGCTACCTCGAGCTCTCAATGGCAAATATTTGAAGAAGTACCACCCAAGTGTGTGGCAAGAAGCCTAAATAGGCAATGGCCGATATATGATTATCGCCCTAAGTACATATTAATGGCCGATGGAGTGTTGACATCGTCCTTAGAACAAGCCAAATGCAAATTATTTTTTGGCATGCAAGCTTTGCCGAAAAACAGGGGGGCATGTGTTGACACCCGATTTTGGCACGGTGCAAAATACAATAAAGGTGGACTCAAGCGGAGAAGTCTTCTATACGAGAAAATTCACATTGCCGGCATGAAAGGCTTGCCGGTGAAATCTTGCCGCTCGAGCTGAAGGCTTGCCGGTTTGGCTTGTCGATTTTGAGTGCTTGCCGATTCAGTGGAGGCCCAAACAGGGGTTGAAGATGACCCGGCAAGGAGACGATCCGGCAAGGAGATGACCCGGCGAGGAGACGATCCGGCAAGGAGACGGCCCGGCAAGGAGACAGCCCGGCAAGGAGGTGATCCGGCAAGGAGACAGCCCGGCAAGGAGGCGATCCGGCAAGGAGGCAGCCCGGAAAGGAGGCGGTCCGGCAAGAAGATGACCCGGCAAGGCGACCCGGCAAGATATCCTGATGGTGCTCCCGGGAAGGCGACAGCCCGTCGAAGACCAAAGATCAAGATGGACGCGAGGAGACATAAGCCAGCCCATCGAGACAGCCTCTGGAGCGGTACTACCGCCTTCCAGAGCGGTACTACCGCTTGAGCGGTACTACCGTGCTTTACTACCGCGCCTACCACCGCTTATGAAAATTCTTCTGGTATCCCGAGACCCTTACTCGGTAGTAGTGCGGTACTCGGCTATACTCAGAGCGGTACTACTGCTTGACCAGAGCGGTACTATCGCTTACCATAGCGCAGATTCGGGCAGGTTTTTGAGGAGTCCGAATTTGACTAGTGTTTTTGATACTTTGTAAGGAAAGATGAATCCATGACTTGTACGGGAAGTCCAACCCCCTCTTAAATAGAAGAGGTGATGGCCGATAGAAAAAGAATACACAATCGAACAAATCAATATACTACTTTTTCTTCTACGTTTTATCTCTCCATCGTTTTTCTCTCTCGTTCTTCGTTGTTCTTCGTGTTGGAGAGCTGCGAGTACAGAGGCTCTAGGGGCGAGCGAATCGACCTAGGGCATCCCATTGCTGCCGCACTCCCTGACGGGGTCCCTCCCGGGAGTGTGGGGTTTCGGGTCTTCAAAAGCGTCCTCCGGTTGTCTTGCGTATCGCGCTGCCGGTAGGACCTCCCTCGACGTGAGCTGCGGTGCATCACCCCCGGCGTCGAGGGTACGCGTGACGCGTTCGTGTGTCAACAATCTGGTGGATACGCGGCAGCGGGAAGGGGTCTTGGGGGCAGGCCTTGTTGAGGCTGGTGAAGTCGACGCACATCCGCCCCTCACCGCTGTGCTTGGGGACAACGACGAGGTTGGCGAGCCACTCGGGGTGGCGCACCTCGCGGATGACTCCTGCCTCTTGCAGTTTCTGAACTTCTTGGACGATGAACTCTTGCTTCTCGGGCGCTTGGCGCCGTGCCTTTTGCTTGACGGGGCACGCGTTGGGGCATACCGCTAAGTGGTGCTCGATCGCCTCCCTCGGCACACCGGACAAATCTGATGTTGTCCATGCGAACACATCAGCATTTGCCCGAAGGAAGGCGATGAGCGCACCTTCCTATTTGGGAGAGAGAGCGTTGCGTCATCCTCATCGGCAGGGTGAGCGGTGGCGGCAGCCTTGTAGGCGCGCTCAAGGGAGCGTACTGCGTCCTTCTCGTCGCAGCGGACGGTAATGGTGTTGCTGCAGCCTGGCATCTTGAGGACGTTGTAGGCGTGGTGGGTCACTGCCATGAACTTGGCGAGCGTGGGGTAGCCTAAGATGGCATTGTAGGGCAAGCCAATGTGCGCCACGTCGAAGTCGATGAGCTCGGTGCGGTAGTTCTTGTGGGTGCCGAAGGTGATGGGAAGGCGCACTTGCCCCAGAGGCAGGGTGTAGCCGTCGGTCACGCATGAGAAGGGCCTCATCGGCATCAAGCGCTCATAGGTCACCTAGAGCTTCTCGAAGGTCTCAATGGAGATCACATTGAGGCCTGCGCTGCCGTCGACGAGCGTCTTGGTGACAGCGACGTTGTTGATGGTGGGAGTGCACAGCATGGGGATGGTGCCCACAACTCTCATGGACTTGGAGTGGTCGCTGGAGTCGAAGGAGATAGCGTACTAAGACCACTTGAGGGGCTGAGAAGCCTCAGGTCCCGGGAGGGCCGCATTCACCTCGCGAGAGAACTGCTTGAAGTGGTGGTTGGATGAGGGGGCCTGGGCCCCGCCGAGGATGCATGCCACCTCGCGAGGCTCCTGGTAACCCCCAGCGTTATCGTGAGTGAGGTTGCCGTTGTTCCTGCCGCGGCTGGTTCTGCCAGCCTTGCTGGAAGTTGTTGTTGTTGTTGTTGTCGTTGTTGCGGTCTTCCCAGCGGTTGCCGCGGCGGCCGCCTCCGCGGCCAGCGCCGCGATCGTTGCGGTTGCCGCACCCGTCCTGGCGGCTGTCACGAAGCAACTTGAGCTCGTGGCAGTCTTCAGTGCTGTGGGAGTGCATGTTGTGGTAGGCGCAGACACGGCGGCTATCTTTCTTAGCTTCGTCACGGTCGTGGACGCGCTTCTGCTCAGGCTCCGCCGCAAGCACTACGGGCCCCTTGCGCTTGGCATCTTTGCTCTTGGCCTTGGCGGCGGCGGGCGCCACGTCTGGGTCATTGTGGGCGAAGAGGCGGCCCTCTTTAGCCTTGGCACACCTGTTGGCGAGGTCAAATAGCTCGACCGCCGTGTCGAGCTCGTCATTGATGGCGAGCTTCTCGCGCATCCTGACGTCCGTGACGCCGGAGGAGAACGCGGAGATGATCGCGGCATCGGAGGCGCGAGGGATCCTGTTGCGCACTTGGCTGAAGCGCTGGATGTACTTGCGGAGAGTCTCGTCAGGCCGCTGGCGCACGACGTGTAGGTCGTTGAGCGTGAGAGGGTGCTCGTACGTGCCCTTGAAGTTGGTGATGAACTGCCGGCACAGTTCGGGCCACGAGGAGACGAAAGCTTCAGGGAGGTTCATGAGCCACGAGCGTGCGGCGTCCTTGAGGACCATGGGGAACCAGTTCGCCATGACCTTGTAATCACCGCTAGCAGCCTCGATGCCTAAAGGGTAGAGCTGCAGGAACTCCGTGGGGTTGGGAGCGCCGCCGTAGCGGGGAGGCAACTCCGGCTTGAACTTTGCGGGCCACACCACGTGGCGTAGCTCGCGAGTGAAGGCGCGGCAGCCCCCGCTACTGGAGGCGATGCCACCGGCGAGAGCGGCGCGGTTCTGGTGCCTGGCCACCACGACGTCCTGGATGGTGCGGTCTTGGCACTGGCGTTGCTGCTCAAGGATCACGCGCGCGTCTGGCACCGCGCGCCGGACGATTTGGCAACTGGCGTCGTCGTGGTCCGGCGAGGATGCGCCGCGGGACGGCTCCCGCGCGTGCGCGCCACGGCGATGGCCCGCGACATCGTCGAACGGAGGAGGTGGAGGAGGCGCGCTGTGCTCTGCCCCTGCGCCGCGTGGCGACGGAGGTGGGAGAGAACGGGAGAGTGCCGGGGCATCTCCGGCGGTGTTGACGAGCTCGGTGATTCACGCGAGCCAGGCGTCGTAGCCGGCCTCGGTGGGGTGGTAGCGCAGCAGCTCACGCGCCATGAGCAGCGCGGCCTGCGGATCCGGCGGGTCGCGACGAGCGAGCGAAGATGTTGTGGTAGTGCAAGCAGGCGGACGCACAAACAGGTGAAGGGAAGAAGCCTATTTCTCCCCTGCCGCGGGCTCGGTGGCGGCACCATGGCGCCCACGGCGGTTGTTGTTGGCGACAGGCTCCGTGCGGATCATCCTGGCGGCCTTGCACAGGGCACGCTCACGTCGGGCGTCGGCCATGTCGATGTCGAAGCCGAAGGCGTGGAAGCTAGCCCCCTACCTGGCGTGCCAAATGTCGGAAGAGGGGCTCCGGGGACCCTGGTTCAAACACTGGGGGCCTGCTCACTACCTCTCGACTAGACGGTGACCGAGGCGAAGCTACGGCGAGCGAAGCACGACGGGAGCGCACACACTCACACAGGGCACAACAGGGACATGAGGAGTTACCCAGGTTCGGGCCACCGTGCAGTGTAAAACCCTACTCCTGCTTGGTGGGATTGCTGTGAGTATAGTGCTTTCGAGTACAAGGTAGAAGAAGGTGGAAAATGGTCGACCCCCCTCTAAGGTGGCAGCACTGCCCCTTTTATAGCTGCCTCGGTCCTCTTCCCCTGAAAATATTGGCGGGAAGAGTTGCCACACAACGGCAATTCAAAGGGGGACAGGTGCCCAGGCTTATCCTGACAAAAGGTGGTCTTCGTCTGCAAAGAAGCCGTCCATGACGCGCTGGTGGGCTCGGCGATGACATCTGCCCTGGCGCGCCTCGTCATCATGGTCTCCTTGCACCAAATAGGCAAGCTTTGGGACTTGCTTTGTGGGAGGGCAGCTGGCGCTGCCCCTTTATCATGAAAGAGGAAATCCTCCCTAGCCGCACCTGCTGATACGGCCCCTGTCACTGTCATCGTCTTGTGCGGGCGCGTCACCCACGTGGCGGGCACGTGACCGCGCCACCAGCACCAAGTGGCTCCTCGTGTGGGTGGCCTTGGGAGGCCGCCTCGCGAGGCTGCCTGCCGCTGCTGGTGGTCTTCGGTGGCTCCGCCCCTCGAGGAGGGGGTCTTCGTGAGGCCAGCGCCTCGTGAGGCGTTTTGCTTCGTGGCGCCCTCGGCTAGGCCACCTCTTGGGCCCTTGCTAGGCGTTGCTTCCTGGGCCACAGGCAGACAGCCCGTGGTACCCTGGTTCCCACTGGGCCGACAGAAGCCACATAATTAAAATTTGCCAAACCGATTAGAGGATGTCTAACTTGGTTTTGCAGGTTGCGTGTGATGTGGTATAGCCTTCGTCATGGTAATGAGTTTATGTATGATATGGTTATATGTTGTAATGTTAAGTGGCCTGCACGCCACAGTACGGCATGATGGTTGGAGCCAAGGGATTGTCATTTTAATGACCTGCGTGCCAACATCGTTATTTGTTCGACGGAAGTAACATGGAGGACCCCGGAGCTTCACCAGGCGCAGGAGAACAAAAGTGTTGCCACGACGGCAGTTTTTAAAATTGTCACCACGACAGCGTTTTCGAAGAATTTTCATGAAGACCTCGGAGGATCATGGAGATGTTCCCGGCGCCCAGGGCTATACCATATCATGCTATTATGAATTGCCTGAGATGTTTATCCCTTTGTTGTTTGCACCCTTTGATTGCGCAGTAGTCAATTATTAGGGTGATCTCTCACAGAAAATATCAAGTGGTTAGTGCTCTTCCCAGTGCAGCAACCGTCTACAACACGTAGCTTTTTGGAGTGCGTCATGTCCACATGAGTACAAACGAATTGTGAGGTGTAAAGCGGGTGAAGGTCAGACCTCACAGCAGAAGCACTCGGTTATCTTGAAGTTCTGGAAAAATCATTCTGAGCTCGGAGCACAAAGCATCGAAAAATGAACAAGAGTCATATGGAGATATGATCAGCAAGTTTGCCTACCAGTTGAAGTTCACGTCATCAGTGATGTCCACATCAATGGCTGTGAATAAAATTAGGATCTTGAATCACTCACTTTCAATTATTAGAGATATTGATTTGAGTGGGAGCGCACTTTGTATTAAAATTTGTTTAAACACTAGTGCACATTAATTATGAACAATGTCTAAGTGAATCTTGTGTTTATCGTTGTAGATCAATGGCTCGCAATATCTTCAACTTAGCCCCTATGTTAGGGAAAGAAAAGTTGGCTGCAAATGGTGGAAACTATGCGGATTGGATCCGGAACCTGAGATTTGTTCTCGGGAGTGCTAAAAAGGAGTATGTGCTGGATCAGCCCCTAGGCGATCCTCCTACGAAAGATGCATCACAGGAAGATGCAACTGCTTTCACTACTCGTAGTGATGACTGTGAGTCAGTCTAGGGCCTCATGTTGACTTGCATGGATCCTGAACTACAGAAATGTTTCAAATGGTCTAGTACCCAGTTTATAATTGGGTGACTAGATGCTCTGTACAAGAAGCAGGCAAGGACCGAATGTTTTGAATTAATCAAGACCTTGATTGAATGCAAGATGGCAGAAGGTTCCTCTACGAGTGAGCATATAGTAAAGCTGGCTGGCTATGTTGATAGACTCGCTGCTCTGGAATTTGGAATTCCTCCAACACTCGGTATAGATATTGTGCTTGCTTCACTCCCCCCATCTTGCGATGGTTTTATCATGAATTACAACATGAACGGGATGGAGAAAAGTGCAAACGATTTGTTTGCTATGCTCAAAACTGTGGAAGTTTGAATGCAGAAGAACAAACAAGTGTTGATGGTCAATAAGATCGCCAGTTTTAGGAAGAAGGGCAAGTCCAAGAAGAAGTCTTCAGGCGCCGGTAAGACCGTGTCTCGGAAGAGGAACAAGGGCGGAGCCACTAAGGAGACTGAACGATTCTACTGCAAGCAAAAAGGATACTGGAAGCGCAACTGCAAGAAGTACTTGGTGGATAAGAAGAAGAAAAGTTCTTTTGGTAAAGGTATAAAAGTTATACAAAGTTAATGTTATTCTACTTGTTAATTTCCTGTAAGTCATGAGTATTTGATACTAATCGGTTGCTCTCATTTTGCAAACCGATGCAGGGACTGTAGAAAGCTTGCAAGTTGTGAAGGAATGAAGTCGTGATACAAGTCGGGAATGGTGATGGGATTGCTGCTCATGCCATCAAAGTCATGTCTTTAGTTTATCTTCAAGATTTATCTTAAAACTAAATAATAGTTATTTCGTTCCGGAAGTTGTGTAAAACTTATCTTTTGGGTTATGCGACGGATATTCTTATAAGTTTTAAACAATGGTTGTTCAAGTTGTTATTAGAATACGGTTTTGGATTTACCTCTATTATTGATGGTTTATTCATGATGAATCTTGAATATAATTGAATATCTACAACATTAATGCTAAATGTCTTAAGAAGACTGATAACACCACTTAAATGTGGCACTGCTTGGTTATATGAGAAAATGGAGTATTGAAGTCTTTTGATTTTTGAATCAATTGATAAAATACATAGTGATACATGTGGTCCGATGAGCAAACCAGGGCACGGTGAATACTTATACTTCACTGATGTTTTGAGCAAATATGATTTACTTGATGAAACATAAAGTCTGAAATATTTGAAAGGTTCAAAGAAATTCAGAATGAAGTTAAAAATCATCATGATGAAAGATAAAAGGTTCTTCAATCATGAATAATTGTAGAATTAATTCATTACTTACCGATCTTCTTTTATTGCTTTTGGTAATATGCACTTAAAACACCAATATATACACTAAACAGAGCACCGTATAAAAATCTAGAAAGACAACACCATATAAGTTATGGAATACTTGATCCAGATAAATGCTAATTTGTAGGTTATCCCAAAGAGACAATTGGGTGTTCCTTCTACCAAGAGTCCGAGGAAAAATTGTTTTCTCGCAAAGAATGAACACTTTCTCGAGAAGGAGTTTCTTAGTAAAAAAGTAAGTGGGCGGACAGTACAGCTTGACGAGATTACTGAATCTCCGACGAAAGTAAGCAGGACTAATGAACCAGAAGTTGTTCTGGGAATTGTTCGCACAACTGAATCGGAAGTTACTACACCGGCTGTAGAAACTCTAGATTAAGCTAGTAATTGAACTACGTAGATCAAGAAGAGTTATCGAACCTCCTAAAAGATTTCACAATGAAATATTCATCTTAGAAGAAGATGAACCTGCGCACTACAAGGAAGCGATGCCAGAGCCCAGCTCAAAAAGAATGGCTTAAATCTGAAATGGAGTCCATTTACAAGAATCATGTTTGGAACTTGGTTAATCCTCCAGAGCGTGTGAAACCCATACAATGTAAATGCATTTTCAGGAGAAAAACAGACACGGATAGTAATCCTACTATCAATAAAGCAAGGCTAGTTGAAAAAAAAGGTTTTCACAGGTTGTGAGAATCGATTATGATGAATCTTTCTCACCAGTAGCAATGCTAAATTCTATGCGGATTATGATGGCAATTGTTGCATATTTCAATTACGAGATATGGCGAATGGATGTCAAAACTGCTTTCCTAAATGGCAATCTCAAAGAGGATGTATATATGATACAATCAGAAGATTTTGCCGATCCTAAGGATGCCGGAAAGGTGTGCAAGCTTCAAAGGTCCATCTATGGTTTGAAGAAAAGCATCAAGGAGCTGGAGTCAACATTTGATGATGTGGTTAAAAGAGTTTGGCTTCATTAAAATAATGAAGAAGCTTGTGTATACAAGAAGTTTAGTGGGAGCTCTGCAGCATTTCTAATCTTATATGTGGATGACATATTGTTGATTGGAAATGATGTAAAGTTTCTTAGCACAATAAAAGATTCATTGAAAATGTGTTTTTCGATGAAAGGCTTAGGCAAAGCAGCTTATATATATTGGACATCAAGGTTTATAGAGATAGATCAAGATGTCTAATTGCGCTAAGCCAAAGCACGTACATTGACAAGGTTTTAAAGAAGTTTAAAATGGAGAAACGCAAAGAAAGGTTTTTCTCCCAGTGTCACATGGTATGACACTTAGCAAATATCAATGTCCTAAGACAGTTGATAAGCGTGTGCAGATGAGTGGAGTTCCATATGCCTCGGCAATTGGATCCATCATGGATACCATGATATGTACAAGACCATATGTTTCTAATACACTAAGTGTTAATAGCAGGTTCCGAAGTGATCCTGGAATGGTTCACTGGGCAGCTATAAAATATTGTTAAGTATCTCAGAAGGACAAAGGACATGCTCCTTGTCTATGGAGGAGATGAAGAGCTCGCTATAAATGGTTACACAAACAACAACTTCATGACTAAAATGGTTACACAAACAACAACTTCATGACTGATATAGATGACTATCGAGCAATGTTAGGATAATAGTTTGGAATAGTTTCAAGCAAGAACACTATTGTGTGTTCTATAGCGAAAGAAAAATATGTTGAGGCTACAAGAAGCTTCAAAGGAGGAAGTCTGAATCAAGAAGTTTCTTGATAAAGTTAGTGTGATCCCAAGTGCAATGAACTCAATGGCACTATATTATGATATAGCGAGGCCATTGATCAATCAAGGGAACCAATATCACACATAAGGACCATACGTAACTAGCGCAAGTATCACACGGATTTGAATGTGTCAGACTCGACGACGAAGGCTCTACCACGAGCAAAGTATGAGCAACACCGAATAGCCATAGGTGTTAAAGAAACCATGCAACTAGATTATTGACTCTAGTGTAAGTGGGAGTCTGTTGGAAATATGCCCTAGAGGCAATAATATTGTATTAGTATATTTCTATGTTCATAATTGAGAGTTTATATTCTATGTTATAACTGCTATGATCCAGGAATATGCTATTCAGTGGAAAACTCATATGCATGTATGGAGTGATAAACTGTAAAATAAGGTTCCTAGTCTCGCCTCTAAGACTAGCTCAAGTGTTGTTGGTGATCATGTTTTCCGGATCTTAGGATATCGTTAAGTGTAATGATAGTCCTAAAACAACATTGAGAGTATGACGTTAGAAGAACGATCATATTGAATCGACCCAAACTTGTTTGTTAGACTTTGAGATAATATCATCATACTTCAATTGTTATAATCCCGAGGTGAGATAATATCATCAGAATTCAATTGTTACAACTTACAGGTTCATCAGTGTTGGGGAACGTTGCATGGAAAACAAAAAATTTCTACGCACACGCAAGATCTATCCATGGAGATGCATAGCTACGAGAGGGGGAGTGTGTCTACGTACCCTCGTAGACCGTAAGCGGAATCGTTAGAACAACGCAGTTGATGTCGTCGAACAACTTCATGATCCAACCGACCGAGCACCGAACGTACGGCACCTCCGCGTTCAGCACACGTTCAGCTCGGTGACGTCCTCGACTTCTTGATCCAACAAGACGGCGAGGTAGTGGATGAGTTCCGGCAGCACGACGGCGTGGTGACGGTGATGGTGATGCTATCTCCGCAGGGCTTCGCCCTGTAGGGGAACGCGACAGAAAACAAAAAATGTCGGTACAGCGAGCACGCCCAGGATCACTATGGAGACTGCATACAAGGTTTGATCTGATCCGTACCGACTCGAAGCGCAGCGGAAGAAGAGTCGGTGTAGATCGTCGGTGCAGATCCCTGCAGCTAGGATTTACAACCTCCCAACCGCAAGGATGTACTCCCACTCTGGACAGCCCTTCGGGAGGCGGTCGGACAGTCCCCCGGACAATGTCGCGGACAGCCCTCCGGGAGGACCCTCGGAACCCGAACAGTAACCCGGACAGCCCTTCGGGAGGACACCGGAAACTCGAACGGTAACTCGAATAGCCCTTCGGGAGGACACTCGAAAACAGCCCCTCGGGCAAAAGATCGAAACTACAATCTCTCTACGGGGTTGCACACATACGGTGTCAGCTATCCGGCAGGGCTTCGCCGTCCAGAACTAGTTCCTGCCGGAACCCAGACAACCTTTCGGCTCTACGAAACTATTTCGTGGGAGGGAGAGAGAAGCCAGACAAGTCAAATGGCATGTGTATGAGAGCATGGATGATCTGATTTTGGAGAGCTCTCTCCACCTCTATTTATAGGAGGAGCAAGGGGTAGAGGAAAGACCAAAAGGACCTTCCTAGGATCTTTCCACCACATGCCACATAAGGGTGTGTAGAACATATCCACCATGAGGTGGAAGGACACCTCAAGGAGGGCCCCCCCATGCCATGGCCGAAATTGTGCAGCCCCCTTGGGGGGCTCCACCTCCCTTTCACACACCAAAAGTGGTTTTCTTCTAGAAGAAAAACCCCATTTGCAAATCAGCCCAAAACGTGCTTTTCACTATTCACGAAGACATTTTTCTGCGTCCGTTAAAACCCAAATTATTTCTATGTGCCTAGAATAATTCTAGCACCCACCAAAACAATTTTGAACGCATTCCGAAACAATTTCGGAACAATGTTTCTTCAGCGAAAAGCAACCAAAGCGGTTCCGGCTGCTCCGGAACATTTCCGGTTTTTGTCCCGGAAAATTCCCAGAAGTTTCCAGAACACTTCTGGCATCCTCCAAGAATTTCCTGGCGTGTGCCAGAACCAATTTGACTTAATGGAATACCCTGAAACAACTTTTCAGTTTCACTGGAACTATTCTGGTGTTCTCTCCGGAACGTTTTCGTTTCGTCCGAAACTTTTTCGGTGGTTTTCTCTCAGACTCCCCGTCTAGTATTCAGCAGATAGATGACCCTTAAGCGTGTGACCCTATAGGTTCGGTGAAGTATAGACATGACCCGGAACTATTTCCGATCAATGATCAACATCGGAGCCGTGGACACCCATATTGACCCCTATACCCACACGAATGAATATTCGAGTGAACCTCCAGTTGCCGTGTGCTATTCCTTTTGCTTCACGATATATTACAAATACCCGAGGTGAGATTTATGCATCCCCGTGGATCAACAACTTGTCCACTATGCAAGTTACCTCGTTACCGGTTTTGTTCTCTTTACTCGTTTCCGTGTTCCGGCATCCCAGTGATCAAATCACAATGTGTCTGGCCAGACGATGATGGATACCGTAACACCGAGAGGGCCCGAGAATATCTCTCCATCGTCGGAGGAGCAAATCCCAATCTTGAGCTATCAAGTTACTTGACATACTTTTCCATGAACCCGTAAGCCGCCATAATAGCCACCCGTTTACGGATGACGTTTAACAAACCCCAAAGTTCATGAAGCAAGCATGAAGAAACTTGACACTCTCATGGTCTAAGGAATTATGCAAACATTAACTATCTCTGTGTTATTAACCATTAACTCATGACGAATGTATCTCATAGCATAACATCAATCGGGTCGATTCAACATAAGTGTTCTACTAACATTGTGCCCTCAAAATTGCCGGCATTGACATGCCCATGATCAGGAAAACAGGATCATCATGCAATACTTGAGCCAGTCTTAGAGGCAAGACTAGGAATACATTTTACCGTTTATTATACCACACGTGCACATGAGTTTCCTTCCGAGCCTCGTGGTTATTGCAGACTCAAGAATCATTGCAGTTATAGCATGGAACATAAACATTCATTACAAACTCGGAGATACAAAGTAACTTTTATTACTGCCTCTAGGGCATATCTCCTACACGCCCAAGTACTGCGAAAATATGACCGAGGGACGGAACTGTGGAGGGGGGCGCCGCACACGGCTAAGACAATGCTGTGGCTTGTTTGGGGCTCCCCCTCTCCTCTATTTATATATGTGTAGGGGCTTGGAGTAGAAGGAATAGTGCCACATGAACAGTACCACGTGAACAGTACCATGTGAACAGTACCATGTGAATAGTACACACGTGGACTTGGACTCCAAAGTCCAATCCTATTCCTACTAGGACTCTCCTTTTTTCCTTCCCTAGCTGCGTGGGCTTTTGAGGACTTGGTGCGCCTAGCCCAATAAGGCCAGGGCACCTCCCCTTAGCCCATGCCAGCCCTTGGGACATGGTGGACCCACTTGTGGACTTCCGGACCCCTCCGGAATCCTCCGGAACCTTTTGGAAGCTTCCCGGTACAATACCGAAAAAACTGCACCTTTTTCCGGAACCCAAAATATGACTTCCCATATATAAATCTTTACCTCTCGACCATTCCGAGACTCCTCATGACGTCCGGGATCTCATCCGGGACTCCGAACAACATTCGGTTACCAATTCACATAACTCATATAACACTATATCGTCAACGAACGTTAAGCGTGCGGACCCTACGGGTTCGGGAATGATGTAGACATGACCGAGATGCCTCTCCGGTCAATAATCAATAGCGGAACCTGGATGCCCATATTGGTTCCTACATATTCCACGAAGATCTTATCGGTCGAACCGCAATGACAACATACGTAATTCCCTTTGTCCGTCGGTATGTTACTTGCCTGAGATTCGATCGTCGGTATCTCCATACCTAGTTCAATCTCGTTACCGGCAAGTCTCTTTACTCGTTCCGTAATACATCATCCCGTAGCTAACTCCTTAGTCACTTTGTTTGCAAGCTTCTTATGATGTGCATTACCGAGAGGGCCCAGAGATACCTCTCCGAAACACGGAGTGACAAATCCCAGTCTCGATCCATGCCAACTCAACAGACACCTTCGGAGATACCTATAGAGCATCTTTATGATCACCCAATTACGTTGTGATGTTTGATAGCACACAAGGTATTCCTCCGGTATCTGGGAGTTGCATGATCTCATGGTCGGAGGAACATGTATTTGACATTCAAGAAAGCAGTAGCAATAAACAGAACGATCATATGTAAGCTAACATATGGGTCTTGTCCATCACATCATTCTCCTAATGATGTGATCCCGTTATCAAATGACAACTCATGTCTATGGTTAGGAAACCTTAACCATCTTTGATCAACGAGCTAGTCTAGTAGAGGCTCACTAGGGACACGGTATTTGTTTATGTATTCACACATGTATTTAAGTTTCCGGTCAATACAATTCTAGCATGAATAATAAACCTTTATCATGAACAAGGAAATATAAAATAATAACAACTTTATTATTGCCTCTAGGGCATATTTCCATCAGTCTCCCACTTGCACTAGAGTCAATAATCTAGTTCACATCGCCATGTGATTAACACCCAAGAGTTCACTAGAGTCAATAATCTAGTTCACATCACCATGTGATTAACACTCAAAGAGTTCTAAGGTGTGATCATGTTTTGCTCGTGAGAGAGAATTTTAGTCAATGGGTCTGCAATATTCAGACCCATGTGTGCTTTGCAAATCCTTATGTCATACTGTAGATGCTGCTATCACGCTTTACTTGGAGCTATTCCAAATGACTGCTCCATTATATGTATCCGGTTTGCTACTCAGAGATATCCAGATTGGTGTCAAAGCTTGCATCGACGTAACCCTTTACGACGAACTCTTTATCACCTCCATAATCGAGAAATATTTCCTTAGTCCTTTAGTTACTAAGGATAATTTTGACCGCTGTCCAGTGATCCACTCCTGGATCACTCTTGTACCCCCTTTGCCAGACATGTGGCAAGGCACACATTAGGTGTGGTACACAGCATGGCATACATTATAGAACCTATGGCTAAGGCATAGGGAATGCCTTTCATTCTCTCTCTATCTTCTGTCGTGGTCGAGCTTTGAGTCTTACTCAACTTTACACCTTACAATACAGGCAAGAACTCCTTCTTTGACTGATCCATTTTGAACTCCTTCAAAATCTTGTCAAGGTATGTACTCATTGAAAGTCTTATCAAGCGTCTTGATCTATCTCTATAGATCTTGATGCCCAATATATAAGTAGCTTCACCGAGGTCTTTCATTCAAGTATCCTTTTATGCCATCCAGAAATTCTATATCATTTCCAATCAACAATATGTCATCCACATATAATATTAGAAATGCTACAGAGCTCCCACTCACTTTCTTGTAAATACAGGCTTCACCGTAAGTCTGTACAAAACCATATGCTTTGATCACCTCATCAAAGCGTATATTCCAACTCCGAGATGCTTGCACCAGTCCATAGATGGATCGCTGGAGCTTGCACACTTTGTTAGCACCCTTAGGATCGAAAAAACCTTCTGGTTGCATCATATACAACTCTTCTTTGAGAAAACCATTAAGGAATGCAGTTTTGACATCCATTTGCCAGATCATAAAATGCGGCAATTGCTAACATGATTCGGACAGACTTAAGCATCGCTACGGGTGAGAAAGTCTCATCGTAGTCAACCCCTTGAACTTGTTGAAAACCTTTCACGACAAGTCGAGCTTTGTAGACAGTGATATTACCATCAACGTTTGTCTTCCTCTTAAAAATCAATTTATTCTCAATGGCTTGCCGATCATCGGGCAAGTCCACCAAAGTCCATACTTTGTTCTCATACATGGATCCTATCTCAGATTTCATGGCCCCAAGCCATTTGTCGGAATCTGGGCTCATCATAGCTTCTTCATAGTTCGTAAGTTCGCCGTTGTCTAACAACATGACTTCCAGAACAGGATTACCGTACCACTCTGGTGCGGAACGTACTCTGGTCGACCTACGAGGTTCAGTAGTAACTTGATCTGAAGTTTCATGATCTTCACCATTATCTTCCTCTCTTATTGGTGTAGGCATCACGGGAACGGTTTTCTCTAATGAGCTACTTTCCAATTCGAGAGAAGGTACAATTACCTCTTCAAGTTCTACTTTCCTCCCACTCACTTCTTTCGAGAGAAACTCCTTCTCTAGAAAGGACCCATTCTTGGCAACAAAGACCTTGCCTTCGGATCTGTGGTAGAAGGTGTACCAATTTGTTTCTTTAGGGTATCCTATGAAGACGCACTTCTCCGCTTTGGGTTCGAGCTTATCAGGTTGAAGCTTTTTCACATAAGCATCGCATCTCCAAACTTTAAAAAACGACAGCTTAGGTTTCTTGCCAAACCACAGTTCATACGGTGTCGTCTCAACAGATTTAGATGGTGCCCTATTTAACGTGAATGCAGCTGTCTCTAATGCATAACCCCAAAACGATAGTGGCAAATCGGTAAGAGACATCATAGAACGCACCATATCCAATAAAGTACGGTTACGACATTCAGACACACCATTACGCTGTGGTGTTCCAGGTGGCGTGAGTTGTGAAACAATTCCACATTTTCTTAAATGAAGGCCAAACTCATAACTCAAATATTCGCCTCCGCGATCGGATCGTAGAAACTTTATTTTCTTGTTACGATGATTCTCTACTTCACTCTGAAATTCTTTGAACTTTTCAAATGTTTCAGACTTGTGTTTCATCAAGTAGATATACCCATACCTACTCAAATCATCTGTGAAGGTTAGAAAATAACGATACCCGCCGCGTGCTTCAACATTCATCGGACCGCATACATCGGTATGTATTATTTCCAACAAATCAGTAGCTCGCTCCATTGTTCCGGAGAACGGAGTTTTAGTCATCTCGCCCATGAGGCATGGTTCGCAAGTATCAAATGATTCATAATCAAGAGATTCCAAAAGTCCATCAGCATGGAGTTTCTTCATGCGCTTTACACCAATATGACCTAAACGGCAGTGCCACAAGTATGTTGCACTATCATTATCAACTTTGCATCTTTTGGCATCAATATTATGAATATGTGTATCACTACGATCGAGATTCAACAAGAATAAACCATTCACAAGGGTGCATGATCACGAGGGATATTATTCATATAAACAGAATAACCATTATTCTCTGACTTAAATGAATAACCGTCTTGCAATAAACAATATCCAGATATAATGTTTTATGCTCAACGCAAGCACCAAATAACCATTATTTAGGTTTAATACTAATCCCGAAGGTATTACGAACGTGTGGATATTGATCATGTCAATCTTGGAGACACTTCCAACACATATCGTCACCTCGCCCTCAGCTAGTCTCCGTTACTCTACAGCTCCTGCTTCAAGTTACTAATATTAGCAACTGAATCGGTATCAAATACCCAGGCGCTGCTACGAGCACTAGTGAGGTACATATCAATAACATGTATATCAAATATACCTTTGTTCACTTTGCCATCCTTCTTATCCGCCAAATACTTGGGGCAGTTCCGCTTCCAGTGACCAGTTCCTTTGCAGTAGAAGCACTCAGTTTCAGGCTTGGGTCCAACTTTGGGTTTCTTCGTGGGAGCGGCAGCTTGCTTGCCGTTCTTCTTGAAGTTCCCCTTCTTTCCCTTGCCCTTTTTCTTGAAACTAGTGGTCTTGTTAACCATCAACACTTGATGCTCCTTCTTGATTTCTACCTCCGCCGATTTCAGCATCGCGAAGAGCTCGGGAATTGTCTTCTCCATCCCTTGCATATTATAGTTCATCACAAAGCCTTTATAGCTTGGTGGCAGTGGCTGAAGAACTCTGTCAATAACACTCTCAACTGGAAGATCAATTCCCAGCTGAGTCAAGTGGTTGTGGTATCCAGACATTCTGAGTATGTATTCACTGACAGAACTGTTCTCCTCCATCTTACAGCTGAAGAACTTGTTGGAGACTTCATATCTCTCAACCCGGGCATTAGCTTGAAATATCAATTTTAGCTCCTGAAACATCTCATATGCTCCATGGCGTTCAAAACGCTTTTGTAGTCCCAGTTCTAAGCCGTAGAGCATGGCACACTGAACTATCGAGTAGTCATCAGATCGAGCCTGCCAGGCGTTCACAACGTCTGCAGCAGCTCCTGCACCAGGTCCATCACCTAGCGGTGCATCAAGGACATAATCCTTCTGTGCAGCAATGAGGATAATCCTCAAGTTACGGACCCAGTCCGTGTAATTGCTACCATCATCTTTCAACTAAGCTTTCTCTAGGAACGTATCAAAAAAAGGGGAGCTACAACGCGAGCTATTGATCTACAACATAATTTGCAAAGACTATCAGGACTAAGTTCATGATAAATTAAGTTCAATTAATCAAATTACTAATGAACTCCCACTTAAATTAACATCCCTCAAGTTAACTAAGTGATACATGATCCAAATCAACTAGCCCATGTCCGATCATCACGTGAGATGGGAAAGTCATCAATGGTGAACATCTCTATGTTGATCATATCTACTATATGACTCATGTTCGACCTTTCGGTCTCCAGTGTTCCGAGACCATGTCTGTACATGCTAGGCTCGTCAAGTTTAACCCAAGTATTCTGCTTGTGTAAAACTGGCTTACACCCGTTGTATGTGAACGTAGAATCTATCACACCCGATCATCACGAGGTGCTTCGAAACGACGAACTTTAGCAACGGTGCATACTCGGGGAGAACACTTTTATCTTGAAATTTAGTGAAGGGATCATCTTATAATGCTACCGTCGTTCTAAGCAAAATAAGATGCATAAAGGATAAACATCACATGCAATCAAAATATGTGACATGATATGGCCATCATCATCTTGTGCTTTTGATCTCCATCTCCAAAGCATCGTCATGATCTCCATCGTCACCGGCTCGACACCTTGATCTCCATCGTTGCGTCATGGTCGTCTCGCCAACTATTGCTTCTACAACTATTGCTAACGCATAGCGATAAAGTAAAGCAATTACATGGCGCTTGCATTTCATACAATAAAGAGACAACCATAAGGCTCCTGCCGGTTGCCGATAAATTACAACACATGATCATCTCATACAATAATGTATATCACATCATGTCTTGACCATATCACATCACAGCATACCCTGCAAAAACAAGTTAGACGTCCTCTACTTTGTTGTTGCAAGTTTTACGTGGCTGCTACGGGCTTCTAGCAAGAACCGTTCTTACCTACGGCACAAAACCACAACGGTGATTTATCAAGTTTGCTGTTTTAACCTTCAACAAGGACCGGCCGCAGTCAAATTTGATTCAACTAAAGTAGGAGAAACAGACACCCGCCAGCCACCTTTATGCAAAACAAGTTGCATGTCTGTCGGTGGAACCGGTCTCATGTACGTGGACATGTAAGGTTGGTCCGGGCCGCTTCATCTTACAATACCGCCGAATCAAAATAAGACGTTGGTGGTAAGCAGTATGACGATCACCGCCCACAACTCTTTGTGTTCTACTCGTGCATATCATCTATGCATAGACCTGGCTCATGATGCCACAGTTGGGGAACGTTGCATGGAAAACAAAAAATTTCTACGCACACGCAAGATCTATCCATGGAGATGCATAGCTACGAGAGGGGGAGTGTGTCTACGTACCCTCGTAGACCGTAAGCGGAAGCGTTAGAACAACGCGGTTGATGTCGTCGAACAACTTCACGATCCAACCGACCGAGCACCGAACGTACGGCACCTCCGCGTTCAGCACACGTTCAGCTCGATGACGTCCTCGACTTCTTGATCCAGCAAGATGGCGAGATAGTGGATGAGTTCCGGCAGCACGACGGCGTGGCGACGGTGATGGTGATGCTATCTCCGCAGGGCTTCGCCCAAGTACTGCGAAAATATGACCGAGGGACGGAACTGTGGAGGGGGGCGCCGCACACGGCTAAGACAATGTTGTGTCTTCTTTGGGGCGCCCCCTCTCCTCTATTTATATATGTGTAGGGGCTTGAAGTAGAAGGAATAGTGCCACGTGAACAGTACGACGTGAATAGTACACACGTGGACTTGGACTCCAAAGTCCAATCCTATTCCTACTAGGACTCTCCTTTTTTCCTTCCCTAGCTACGTGGGCTTTTGAGGACTTGGTGCGCCTGGCCCAATAAGGCCAGGGTGCCTCCCCTTAGCCCATGCCAGCCCTTGGGACGTGGTGGACCCACTTGTGGACTTCCGGACCCCTCCGGAACCTTCTGGAAGCTTCCCGGTACAATACCGAAAAAACTGCACCTTTTTCCGGAACCCAAAATATGACTTCCCATATATAAATCTTTACCTCTCGACCATTCCGAGACTCCTCGTGATGTTCGGGATCTCATCCGGGACTCCGAAAAACATTCGGTTACCAATTCACATAACTCATATAACACTATATCGTCAACGAACGTTAAGCGTGCGGACCCTACGGGTTCGGGAATGATGTAGACATGACCGAGACGCCTCTCGGGTCAATAATCAATAGCGGAACCTGGATGCCCATATTGGCTCCTACATATTCCACGAAGATCTTATCGGTCGATCCGCAATGACAACATACGTATGTTGGGGAACGTTGCATGGGAAACAAAAAAATTTCCTACGCACACACAAGATCTATCCATGGTGATGAGCATCTACGAGAGGGAGAGTGAATCTACATACCCTTGTAGATCGCTAAGCGGAAGCGTTAAGAAACGCGGTTGATGTAGTCGAACGTCTCCGCGATCCAAATCGCAAGTCGTCCCTCGAACCGATCACGAACTAGTGCCGAACGGACGGCACCTCCGCGTTCAACACACGTACAGCTTGATGACGCCTTCACCTCCTCGATCCAGCGAGCGATGGTGAAGTAGTAGATGAGTTCCGGCAGCACGACGGCGTGGTGATGGTGGTGAGGAACAATCTCTGCAGGGCTTCGCCAAGCGCTACGGAGATTATGGCGGAGGAACTAGAGGGTTAGGGTTGCCGGCACACGGCTTGGGGAAATCTTGATGTCTCCCGGGTGCTAGCCCTGCCCCTCTATTTATATGTTGAGCCCTGGGGTCAAAACTTGGAGAAAGAGCCTCCTCAAAGTTGGTTTGGCCCGCAAGGCAAGAGTCCTGCTCGGACTCCAGGACCAGACGCCAGGGTCCTCGGCGTCTGGCCCCTGGCCTCCGCAAAACTTCCTTTTGCACCTTCCTAAAGCCTCGTGGGCTTACCCCCTTGGCCCAAATAAAGTGTTCTCGTACCCGAACATTTCGGGAAACATCCGAAACTCCTTCCGGTGAATTCCGGAACCCTTCCGGAGACCAAACACTATTATCCCATATATCAATCTTTACCTCCGGACTATTCCAGAGCTCCTCGTCATGTCCGGGATCTCATCCGGGACTCCGAACAACTTTCGGTCACCAACATAACAACTCAACTATACTTATATCGTCACCAAACGTTAAGTGTGTAGACCCTGCGGGTTCGAGAACTATGTAGACATGACCGAGACACCTCTATGGTCAATAACCAATAGCGGGACCTGGATGCCCATATTGGCTCCTACATATTCTACGAAGATCTTTATCGGTTGAACCTCTATGTCAAGGATTCAGTTAATCCCGTATGATGTTCCCTTTGTTTATCGGTATGTTACTTGCCCGAGATTCGATCGTCGGTATCTCTATACCTAGTTCAATCTCGTTACCGGCAAGTCTCTTTACTCGTTCCGTAATACAAGATCCCATGGCTAACACTTTAGTCACATTGCTTGCAAGGCTTATAGTGATGTTGTATTACCGAGTGGGCCCTGAGATACCTCTCCGTCACACGGAGTAACAAATCCCAGTCTTGATCCATGCCAATTCAACAGACACCCTCGGAGATTACTGTAGAGCATCTTTATAGTCACCCAGTTACGTTGCGACGTTTGATACACACAAGGTATTCCTCCGGTGTCAGTGAGTTGCATGATCTCATGGTCAAAGGAACAGATACTTGACATGCAGAAAACAATAGCAATAAACTGACACGATCATATGCACGTTTACAGTTTGGGTCTTGTCCATCACATCATTCTCCTAATGATGTGATCCCGTTATCAAATGACATCTCATGTCCATGGCTAGGAAACCTTCACCATCTTTTGATCAACGAGCTAGTCAACTAGAGGCTTACTAGGGACACAGTGTTGTCTATGTACCCACACATGTATTTGAGTTTCCAATCAATACAATTATAGCATGGATAATAAACGATTATCACGAACAAGGAAATATAATAATAACCAATTTATTATTGCCTCTAGGGCATATTTCCAACAGTCTCCCACTTGCACTAGAGTCAATAATCTAGTTCACATCACTATGTGATTTACATTGTAATGAATCGAACACCCATACAGTTCTGGTGTTGTTCATGTTTAGCCCTTGGAAGAGGTTTAGTCATCGGATCTGCAACATTCAGATCCGTGTGTACTTTGCAAATATTTATGTCGTCCTCCTTGATGTAATCGCGGATGGAATTGAAGCGTCGCTTTATGTGTCTGGTCCTCTTGTGAAATCTTGGTTCCTTGGCTAGAGCAATGGCACCAGTGTTATCACAAAACAGAGTCATTGGGTTAAGCGCACTAGGCACTACTCCAAGATCTGTCATGAACTCCTTCATCCAGACACCTTCCTTCGCCGCCTCCGAGGCAGCGATGTACTCCGCTTCGCATGTAGAATCAGCTACCACGCTCTGCTTGGAACTGCACCAGCTAACCGCACCCCCATTAAGAATAAATACGTATCCGGTTTGTGACTTAGAGTCATCCGGATCAGTGTCAAAGCTTGCATCGACGTAACCCTTTACGACGAGCTCTTGATCACCTCCATAAACGAGAAACATGTCCTTAGTCCTTTTCAGGTACTTCAGGATATTCTTGACCGCCGTCCAGTGTTCCATTCCTGGATCACTTTGAAACCTTCCGACCATACTTATGGCAAGGCTGACATCGGGTCTTGTGCACAGCATTGCATACATGATAGAGCCTATGGCTGAAGCATAGGGGATGACACTCATCTTTTCTCTATCTTCTGCAGTCACTGGGCATTGAGTCTTACTCAACTTCACACCTTGCAATACAGGCAAGAACCCCTTATTGGACTGATCCATTTTGAACTTCTTCAAAACTTTGTCAAGGTATGTGCTTTGTGAAAGTCCTATCAAGCGTCGTGATCTATCTCTATAGATCTTGATGCCTAATATGAAAGCAGCTTCTCCTAGGTCCTTCATTGAAAAACTCTTGTTCAAATATTCCTTCACGCTTTCCAACATTTCTATATTGTTTCCAATCAGTAATATGTCATCCACATATAATATTAGAAACGCTATAGAGCTCCCACTCACTTTCTTGTAAATACAAGCTTCTCTGTAAACTTGTATAAACTCGAACGCTTTGATCACCTCATCAAAGCGAAGATTCCAACTCCGAGATGCTTGCACCAGTCCATAAATGGATCGCTGGAGTTTGCAAACTTTGTCAGCATTCTCTGGATCGACAAAACCTTCTGGTTGCATCATATACAACTCTTCCTTAAGGAAACCGTTAAGGAACGCTGTTTTGACATCCATCTGCCAAATTTCATAATCGAAAAAGGCAGCTATTGCTAACATGATTCTGACGGACTTAAGCATCGCTACGGGTGAGAAGGTCTCATCGTAGTCAACTCCTTGAACTTGTGAAAAACCCTTTGCCACAAGTCGAGCTTTATAGACGGTGACATTACCGTCCGCGCCCGTCTTCCTCTTAAAGATCCATTTGTTCTGAATGGCCTTACGCTCTTCAGGTAATACTTCCAAAGTCCACACTTTGTTTTCATACATGGATCCCATCTCGGATTTCATGGCCTCTAACCACTTCTCGGAATCCGGGCCCATCATCGCTTCTCCATAGCTCATAGGTTCATCGTTGTCTAGCAACATGACTTCTAAGACAGGGTTGCCGTACCACTCAGGAGCAGTACGCGTCCTTGTCGACCTACGAGGTTCGATAGCAACTTGATTCGAAGGTTCATGATCATCATCATTAACTTCCTCTTCAACTGATGCAGGCTCTACAGAAACATCTTTCTGTACTGTGCTACTCTCAGGTTGAAGTAAAGGTTCAACAACCTCATCAAGTTCTATCTTCCTCCCACTCAATTCTTTCGAGAGAAACTCTTTCTCAAGAAACATTCTGTTTTTAGCGACAAACACTTTGCCTTCGGATCTGAGGTAGAAGGTATACCCAACTGTCTCTTTTGGGTATCCTATGAAGACGCATTTCTCCGCTTTGGGTTCCAGCTTTTCAGGCTGAAGCTTTTTGACATAAGCATCACATCCCCAAACTTTAAGAAACGACAGCTTTGGCTTCTTGCCAAACCAAAGTTCATATGGCGTCGTCTCAACGGATTTCGATGGTGCCCTATTTAAAGTGAATGCAGCTGTCTCTAATGCATAACCCCAAAACGATAGTGGCAAATCGGCAAGAGACATCATAGATCGCACCATATCCAATAAGGTTCGATTACGACGTTCGGACACACCATTACGCTGTGGTGTTCCAGGCGGTGTTAGTTGTGAAACAATTCCACATTGTCTTAAGTGACTGCCAAACTCATAACTCAGATATTCTCCTCCTCGATCAGATCGTAGGAATTTAATCTTCTTGCTACGATGATTCTCAACTTCACTCTGAAATTGTTTGAACTTTTCAAACGTTTCAGACTTGTGTTTCATTAAGTAAATATACCCATATCTACTTAAGTCATCAGTGAAGGTGAGAAAGTAACGATAACCACCGCGCGCCTCAATGCTCATCGGACCGCACACATCAGTATGTATGATTTCCAATAAGTCACTTGCCCGTTCCATTGTTCCAGAGAACGGCGTTTTAGTCATCTTGCCCATGAGGCATGGCTCACATGTGTCAAGTGATTCAAAATCAAGTGACTCCAAAAGTCCATCAGCATGGAGCTTCCTCATGCGTTTTACGCCAATATGACCTAAACGGCAGTGCCACAAGAAAGTGGTATTATCATTATCAATCCTACATCTTTTGGCATCAATGTTATGAACATGTGTATCATTACTATCGAGATTCAATAAGAATAAACCCCTTACATTGGGTTCATGACCATAAAAGATATTACTCATATAAATAGAACAACCATTATTCTCTGATTTAAATGAGTAACCGTCTCGCAATAAACAAGATCCAGATATAATGTTCATGCTTAACGCAGGCACTAAATAACAATTATTCAGGTTCATCACTAATCCCGATGGTAATCAAAGAGCGAGCGTGCCGACGGCGATCACATCTACCTTGGAACCATTTCCCACGCGCATCGTCACTTCGTCCTTTGCCAGCCTCCGTCTATTCCGCAGTTCCTATTTTGAGTTGCAAATATGAGCAACCGCACCGGTATCAAATACCCAGGCACTACAACGAGAGTTGGTAAGGTACACATCAATAACATGTATATCATATATACCTTGTTTGTTGTTGGCCGCCTTCTTGTCAACCAAATACTTGGGGCAGTTCCGCTTCCAGTGTCCAGTTCCCTTGCAATGAAAACACTCAGTTTCTGGTTTGGGTCCAGCCTTGGGTTTCTTCACGGGAGGAGCAACTGCTTTGCCACTCTTCTTGGAGTTACCCTTCTTACCCTTGCCATTTTTCTTGAAACTAGTGGTTTTATTGACCATCAACACTTGATGCTCCTTTTGAATTTCAGACTCAGCGACTTTCAGCATCGCAAACAGCTCGGCGACTGACTTGTTCATCCCGTGCATGTTATAGTTCAACACGAAGCTCTTGTAGCTAGGTGGCAATGATTGAAGAACTCTGTCAGTGATAGCCTCTGGCGGAAGGGGCATCCCCAATTCAGCCAGACGGGTGGAGTACCCAGACATTCTGAGTACGTGATCACTGATAGACTCGTTCTCCTCCATCTTGCAAGCATAGAACTTATCGGAGATCTCATATCTCTCGATCCGGGCATTCTTCTGAAAGATAAACTTCAACTCCTGGAACATCTCATATGCTCCATGACGTTCAAAACGTCTTTGAAGTCCCGGTTCTAAGCCATACAATATTGCACATTGAACTATTGAGTAATCTTCAGAACGAGCCTGCCAGGCGTTCACAACGTCTAGAGACTCAACTGGAGCGGGTGGATCACCAAGCGGTGCATCAAGGACATAAGCCTTCTGGGAAGCCGTAAGGATAATCCTTAGATTACGGGCCCAGTCCACAAAGTTACATCCATCATCTTTCAACTTAGCTTTCTCTAGGAACGCATTAAAATTCAGGGGTGCTACAGCGCGAGCCATGATCTACAACATAAATATAGCAAAGACAACTTAGACTATTGTTCTAGATAATGAGTTTAGTTAATCATATTACTTAAAAAACTCCCACTCAAATTGACATCCCTCCGGTCATTCGAGCGTAACATGATCCAAATCCACCAACTCAAGTCCGATCATCACGTGAGTTGAGGTGGTTTCAATGGTGAACATCTTCATGTTGATCATATCTACTATATGACTCATGTTTGACCTTTCGGTCTCTTGTGTTCCGAGGCCATGTCTGTACATGCTAGGCTCGTCAAGTTTAACCCGAGTGTTCCGCACGTGCAACATGGCTTACACCCGTTGTATGTGAACGTAGAGTCTATCACACCCGATCATCACGGCGTGTCTCGAAACGACGAACTTTCGCAACGGTGCACACTCGGGGAGAACACAATTTATCTTGAAATTTAAGTGAGGGATCACCTTATAATGCTACCGTCGTCCTAAGCAAAATAAGATGCATAAAAGGATTAACATCACATGCAAATCATAAGTGACATGATATGGCCATGAACTTGTGCTTTTGATCTCCATCTCCAAAGCACCGGCATGATCTCCATCGTCACCGGCATGACACCATGATCTCCATCATCTTGATCTCCATCAATGTGTCGCCATGAGGTTGTTGCGCCGACTGTTGCTTCCACGACTATTGCTAACTCATAGCGATAAAGTAAAGCAAAACGGCGAAAATAATTAAAGACAACTCTATGGCTCCTGCCAGTTGCCGTACTCATCGACATGCAAGTCGTGATATTCTATACAACACATGATCATCTCATACATCACATATATCTCATCATGTAATTGGCCATATCACATCACAACATACCCTGCAAAAACAAGTTAGACGTCCTCTAATTGTTGTTGCAAATTTTACGTGGCTGCTACGGGTTTGCAAGAACCGTTCTTACCTACGCAAAACCACAACGTGGTGTAGTGATTGCTTTTTGATCTTCTAAAAGAACCCTCTTCATTGAAATCGATTCAACTAAAGTGAGAGAGACAGACACCCGCTAGCCATCTTTATGCAACAAAGTTACATGTCAGTTGAAGGAACCGGTCTCTCGTAAGCGTACGAGTAATGTTGGTCCGAGCCGCTTCATCTCACAATACCGCCGAATCAAGTATCAACTAGTAACGGCAAGCAATATGTATACACCCACGCCCACAACTCGTTTGTGTTCTACTCGAGATCTCATCTACGCATAAACCTAGCTCTGATACCACTGTTGGGGAACGTTGCATGGGAAACAAAAAAATTTCCTACGCACACACAAGATCTATCCATGGTGATGAGCATCTACGAGAGGGAGAGTGAATCTACATACCCTTGTAGATCGCTAAGCGGAAGCGTTAAGAAACGCGGTTGATGTAGTCGAACGTCTCCGCGATCCAAATCGCAAGTCGTCCCTCGAACCGATCACGAACTAGTGCCGAACGGACGGCACCTCCGCGTTCAACACACGTACAGCTTGATGACGCCTTCACCTCCTCGATCCAGCGAGCGATGGTGAAGTAGTAGATGAGTTCCGGCAGCACGACGGCGTGGTGATGGTGGTGAGGAACAATCTCTGCAGGGCTTCGCCAAGCGCTACGGAGATTATGGCGGAGGAACTAGAGGGTTAGGGTTGCCGGCACACGGCTTGGGGAAATCTTGATGTCTCCCGGGTGCTAGCCCTGCCCCTCTATTTATATGTTGAGCCCTGGGGTCAAAACTTGGAGAAAGAGCCTCCTCAAAGTCGGTTTGGCCCGCAAGGCAAGAGTCCTGCTCGGACTCCAGGACCAGACGCCAGGGTCCTCGGCGTCTGGCCCCAGACGCCAGGGTCCCTGGCGTCTGGCCCCTGGCCTCCGCAAAACTTCCTTTTGCACCTTCCTAAAGCCTCGTGGGCTTACCCCCTTGGCCCAAATAAAGTGTTCTCGTACCCGAACATTTCGGGAAACATCCGAAACTCCTTCCGGTGAATTCCGGAACCCTTCCGGAGACCAAACACTATTATCCCATATATCAATCTTTACCTCCGGACTATTCCAGAGCTCCTCGTCATGTCCGGGATCTCATCCGGGACCCCGAACAACTTTCGGTCACCAACATAACAACTCAACTATACTTATATCGTCACCAAACGTTAAGTGTGTAGACCCTGCGGGTTCGAGAACTATGTAGACATGACCGAGACACCTCTACGGTCAATAACCAATAGCGGGACCTGGATGCCCATATTGGCTCCTACATATTCTACGAAGATCTTTATCGGTTGAACCTCTATGTCAAGGATTCAGTTAATCCCGTATGATGTTCCCTTTGTTTATCGGTATGTTACTTGCCCGAGATTCGATCGTCGGTATCTCTATACCTAGTTCAATCTCGTTACCGGCAAGTCTCTTTACTCGTTCCGTAATACAAGATCCCGTGGCTAACACTTTAGTCACATTGCTTGCAAGGCTTATAGTGATGTTGTATTACCGAGTGGGCCCTGAGATACCTCTCCGTCACACGGAGTAACAAATCCCAGTCTTGATCCATGCCAATTCAACAGACACCCTCGGAGATACCTGTAGAGCATCTTTATAGTCACCCAGTTACGTTGCGACGTTTGATACACACAAGGTATTCCTCCGGTGTCAGTGAGTTGCATGATCTCATGGTCAAAGGAACAGATACTTGACATGCAGAAAACAATAGCAATAAACTGACACGATCATATGCTACGTTTATAGTTTGGGTCTTGTCCATCACATCATTCTCCTAATGATGTGATCCCGTTATCAAATGACATCTCATGTCCATGGCTAGGAAACCTTCACCATCTTTTGATCAACGAGCTAGTCAACTAGAGGCTTACTAGGGACACAGTGTTGTCTATGTACCCACACATGTATTTGAGTTTCCAATCAATACAATTATAGCATGGATAATAAACGATTATCACGAACAAGGAAATATAATAATAACCAATTTATTATTGCCTCTAGGGCATATTTTCAACAACGTAATTCCCTTTGTCCGTCGGTATGTTACTTGCCTGAGATTCGATCGTCGGTATCTGCATACCTAGTTCAATCTTGTTACCGGCAAGTCTCTTTACTCGTTCCATAATACATCATCCCGTAACTAACTCCTTAGTCACTTTGCTTGCAAGCTTCTTATGATGTGCATTACCGAGAGGGCCCAGAGATACCTCTCCGAAACACGGAGTGACAAATCCCAGTCTCGATCCATGCCAACTCAACAGACACCTTCGGAGATACCTGTAGAGCATCTTTATGATCACCCAGTTACGTTGTGATGTTTGCTAGCACACAAGGTATTCCTCCGGTATCCGGGAGTTGCATGATCTCATGGTCGGAGGAACATGTATTTGACATTCAAGAAAGCAGTAGCAATAAACAGAACGATCATATGCTAAGCTAACAGATGGGTCTTGTCCATCACATCATTCTCCTAATGATGTGATCCCATTATCAAATGACAACTCATGTCTATGGTTAGGAAACCTTAACCATCTTTGATCAACGAGCTAGTCTAGTAGAGGCTCACTAGGGACACGGTATTTGTTTATGTATTCACACATGTATTTAAGTTTCTGGTCAATACAATTCTAGCATGAATAATAAACCTTTATCATGTACAAGGAAATATAAAATAATAACAACTTTATTATTGCCTCTAGGGCATATTTCCATCAATCAGAAAGTTTGACAAGGGACTAGATAGTTCGCGAGTAGAATTTGCTCCTCTAACGATGGAGAGATATTCTTAGGGCCCTCTCGGTGTGACGGCATCCATGATCGTCTGGCCAGACACAGGTGACTATGTCACGAGGATGCCGGAACATGTCAACGAGAAAGAAGAACAAAACCGGTAACGAGGAGACCGGTATAGTGAGCATGTGTATGACTCAAGAGGATATCGATATATATCTCACCTCGGGTTTTTTAAAGTATCACGAAGAAAAGGGAATAACACATGATAACCAAAGTTTCACGCGAATGTCATTCATGTAATCATAGGGATCGATATGTATGTCCACGGTTTCGCTATCGGTCATTGAACGAAAGGAGTTTTTATTCATGTCTATGTTTTACCGAACCTATAGGGTCACAAGCTTAAGGTTATCACGATCTGCTGAGTGTTAGTAGGACAGGAGTATCAAGGAAATATTTATGATTTTTTTTCATTAATATTTGAAATAGTTTCGAGAGGAACCGGAAGCGTTTAGGGGTCACCGAAAGGGTTTCGGATTTTATCGGGCAATACCGGGTATTACCGACAAATAATACAAAAGTGGAAAATATTTCTAGAGATGTTAAATTAATAATAAAAGGCTCTAATAATTATTAGGAGGCTTTTATATTTAGTTAAATATCAACGGGCCTTTAAAGGCCAAGTGGTGGAAAGAGAATTGGGCCACATGGGCCCAATAGGGGAGGCGCCCCTTCTCCTCATGGAAAGGAGAGAGGGAGGCCGAATTGGAGGGGGGTTTCCCTCCTTTGCTGACGCAAGGGGGAAGGGAAACCTTCCCCATTGTGGTGCCCTCTCTCCCCTCTCCAACCTATATATACTAGAGGTGTTGGCACTTTTTCTACACACAAGTTTTGGAGCCACCTCTTATTCTCTAGTTCTAGTTCTAGTTGGTCCTAGTTGATCTAATTAGAGCTAGACCTAGATCCTCTAATACTCATAATTAGAAGTCTAGTGTGGTTCTAATCTCCTCCCTCTAATTCTCTAGTGACAATTAGCTCTGGACGGCGAAGCGCTGCCGGATCGTGAAGACCGTACGCTTGCAATCCGTAGAGAGGCCGCGCTTTCAGTCTTCCGTTAGAGGGATCATTCATCGACGGTTCGAGGGACTCCAAGTACGATCTACACTAACTCGTCTTCTTCCGCTGCAACTCGGAGTTGGTAACGATCCGATCCAAACCGTCATTACATCTTCTTAGTGTTCCTGGTTGATCGTAGGGTAATTTTTTTGTTTTCTTCTATGTTTCCCAACATCTATTGCATTGGAACTGTTTCCCTGGAACACCGTTGAGCAGAACAGAGGAAAACCCTGAGCTATAAATCATCTGAATCCATTCCATCCACTTATTGCCAAAAACCTTTGCATTTAATATTTCCAAAATAGTGTCATGACTTAGCATATCAAAAGCCTTGTCAAAATCCAATTTGAGGAGCACAATTTTTTTTATTGATGACATTGGTGGATATATTCAAAGGACCATGCCAGACAGTCTTGGATTCACATGTTATTAAGGAAGCCATTTTGATTTTCATGATCTAGGGAAATAATGATCTTCTGAAGTCTGTTGGCTAACAGCTTGGTGATGATTTTCAGGGTACAGTTGAGAAGGAAGATAGTCCTGTAGTCTCCATGAGAAGATGCAGAGTCCTTTTGGGAATCAGGGTAATATATGAGTAATTGATGCTTTGCATATTGATGGTACCAGTGTGGAAGTCTTCAATCAGTTTAAAAAAAAACAGGAGCTACGGTATCCCAGCAGGCTTTGAGAAATGCTGCATTGAAGCCACCAGGCCCTTGAGATTTGTCACTAGGCATATGGTGGATGACCTCATCTATTTCTTTCTTGGTGAAAGGAGCTTCAAGATCTTGCAGACTATCACTTGGGTTGATCAAATTGTGAAGCAGAAAAGGATTGTAAGTGGCTTGAGCAATACTCATTCTTTCTTTAAATGCTTTAAACAGAATAGCAGTCTTAGTATGATGATCATGATGTTCAATGCCATTTTCATCTTTTAGCATAGCAATGTGATTGTTTCTGTGCTTGATTGTAGCTTTAGCTTGAAAGAATTTAGTGTTGGTCTCCCCAAACTTGATATTCCTGATGGTGGCTCTATGTTTCCAGTATGTCTTTTGGAGCATTAAGGTCTTCTCTAAACGTTGCTTTAGTATAAGCCTACCATTATCTTCTTCCACAGTGAGCTATCTGAATCTTCAATTCTATCATATAGGAGAATGGCCTCATTTGAGTTTGCAATGATCTTCTTCAAAATAGATATGTTGTCGATTAAGTATTTTCCTTCATCTTTTTCTTCTTCTTGCAAGTAGTATTTTCCTTCATCTTGGAAACGCATAGCACGCACATTATTGTAGTGAGAATAGGAGAGAGTTTGTTGATTCGTACTACTACCCCGACATAATAAAACAAAAATGTCTAGTTAAACTTTTTATATGTAACTACTAATATCATGGTACTATTTTTTTTAAAGTATTCAAACCTAAGTTATGACACAGTTTTATAGTTATACATTAATCCTATAAAGATTGTTGGAGTATCCACCTCCTGCGGCATCGGTGCTCGCGGATGCCCTCCATGCTGTCCATTTCGCACGTGCCTCACGCCGATGCCTTCCTAGCATGCTTCGCGTCGTTCGATCTCAGCAGGGGCTCCGCACCCGACCGATTTTCCTCAGGGGTACATGACGTGTGGGCCATGGGCGTGCTCGGAGCCACCTCTCTGTGGTGGTTTTTGTCGCACCTGCGTGCGCCGCCTCGTCCACTGCTCCGCGTGCTTCAGATGAGGCCGGGGCAACCTGTTAGCGTCGTTCGCTTCCTGCCGAGCTGTTTGGCTCATGCGAGTCGGGTGCGCCCGACTCGGCATGCCGTGCCCGGTTGTTGTTTTGTGATGGTTGGAGGCCGGGTGGTCAGAGAGAGTTGCTCGGCGTGTGTCCGGTACCCGGGGTGTGCTCATCTCGGTCTGTGGTATTTGGGCATTTCACGAACTTTGGCCGCTGTTCTCCTCTGCTCGCGTTAGCTAGACGTTTGGTCTACATACTCGTGTGCGCCAGGTAAGCCTGCGCGTCTGGGCACACAACGGCTCGTGCGCGTGTGTTAGGGTGGGGGCGTGAGGGTTTGCCTGTCTAGCCATGTTTACGTATGTTCGGATGGTGGACATTGTCCGGATGGACACTGTTTGTTTAATATTGGGTTGTTTGCCCATGCGTCGGGGCACCCAATGTATGCATTGGTGGGGTCGCGATGGGCTTGCCTGGCCTACCATGTATACTAGTAGAATGCCCGTGCGTTGCCACGGGTTCTTGAAATATTTTGCAAGAGGTATATAAACATAATGCATGTTAAATTTCACACGTACAAACAATATAGCACAAACACACTTAATTAATAATTGAAGTCCATTTCACTCATAATGTAAATTGATAACAAAAAGAAAAATTGACGACATGTCCGTGTAACAAATTGAGTGATGTTCCAACTAAACATCTATTACAAATTATTAAGATCTACTTGATGCGCTTAAGAAATTCTTGCACAATATCAGGAAAGTTGCCTTTAGCTTCATTCCCACGATGTTTTAGCAAGTATAATAAAAATTGCTTCCTCAACTCATACCCATCCTGCACAAATAATATACGTTGTTAGTATGAATATTTCACGTCGAATGTCTTAAAACGTGTAACGGACAATACTCACCGCGCACGGCTTGACCAGTTCCGTTCCACCAGAGCATAAAATGAAAAACAAAATAGCCAGACACATCCCTGTAATTTTCTAAATTAATGATATAAAACAATAAATTGATAAGAAAAATAAATGTTTTATTATGAACTTATTACCCGTCTGTGCTCGTTGGAGTACCAGACGGAAATAAACGTTGCCATTTAGAGATATCGGAATTCCAACCGGATTGCTTAATTTCAAGTGCTTCTTTGAATTCCCTCGCAAAACTTTTTAGTTTCACTACATGCCTCAGATTGTTAGCCTCTGACGACTGTGATGTTTGAATAGGGTCCATAATATATACGCGATGTGCCTCTTTGTCGATGACGTACAAGATGTATCGGCCGATGGATGCATACGGAAGATAAATCTACAAATGGTAGCTATTAGAAAAACAATAAACCATGTCAACAATAGACAAAATACCTTACTTACCATGTTGCACGATGATATGTTGTTGTATATCCCAGGCCAGCTATCAAACAATGTTGTCAACGTCTGAATAGTTTCTTTCTCGCAGATCTTTTGACCTCGTGTTGACTCTAGCATCATGGACTATGTAAAAAAAGAAATATTGTTTCAACATGTTGATATTAATGACACAGAATGAAGAGTTATGATAACTTACACAAATCTTAGATCCATGTAGTGTATAGGAGGGTCTGTGAACAATACTCCCTCGTCACATGCCAGTATACGCATGGCGGTGTTGAAGCAATCATTGTCCATAGGCTGCTCCATGTTAAGTATGCCCTGAATTATCTTGAGACTTAAGCCCATTGGACGGGGTGTCGAGCTCCGGACCCATTCCTTCCTGAAAATTGTATGGTAAGAAGAATAATAATGTATATGCGCATATTAATATTGTTAGGTGGAAGAGGAATAGTCGTCTCCCCCAAAATTTGTTTAACTCAATGTCACCCTCTTTTTTTTTCAACCCACATATATTTAAATGTCCTATATTTTATACAATGACATTATTTTACGGTACCCTCAAGGTAACATTCTTCTAAAGATCCAAGAAAAATAGACAACCATTAAGCACCATGATCAATGTATGATTTACATGGTAGTTGCCTAGGAAATGTAAAGCTCGGACAACGAAGGAACAAAAATTCAGAGTATTAGGCTTGCATCAGGAATTATGTTTGCTTCTATCAACACGTCGACCAAGACACAAACCTTTTGCGTTTGGTAAGAAAATTAGGCATATATGAAGGTAAAGTAAAATCATCAATATACTTTGTGCATACAATGCTTCATGGAGCAGACATGAAATGCTGCAAAAACTGCGAAACTTACTTTTTTGGAACAACAATACAGAGTATTCACTACTGATTTCCACATACTTTGCAATTAGCAAAAAGCTTCATAAAGTATGTCCAGCTCCTACCGGTCTGGCAGCAGCATTGTTCCTGCTATCCTAAATTCACTATCAAAGACCAAAAAGGGAAAAATCATCTCTTTGGGAAAAGGCAAGCAAAAAATTGTAATCCACTCACAGGGAATTGTCCGCGGCGCACAGGCAGTGTCACTCCTCCCAGAAACCTAAAAGAAGAAGAGAAGAAGGCGAGGCCAAAGATATGTCCCAACAACCTAAAATACGTCATTTGTCAGCATGTTACAGCTAGCCCTCACCAAGATACTAAAATCATGTCTTCCTCTCTTTCACTGAAACACTTTCTGAACATATATGCTTTATACTGTAAATCTTAATGCACTTCACCAATCAAGCAACTGGCAATAGTATGAATATCAGCAGGAGATTATCTACAAGTTTCATGTGAGTGTCACAACCAAATTATGAACGAAATTACTCACATATAGAATTTGAAATAAGCTTCTGACCTACTATTGGATATGTGGCAATCAACGAAGATCTACCCTTGCAGCAAGAATGAATCAAACGGAACTGAATCCAATAAAATAAGTCCTCTTTCTTCTCTGCTCTTTCCCTTTCCTCCTTCTCCAACTCCAAATTTCACGCAGTCCATGTTTAATCCATGAACCAATCGGTCGGTAACAAAGTATACCTAATCGATTCGGTCTCATGCAATTTTGTGTTTGGATCAGGTTGAATCCATTCGGTCTCATGTTGAATCCATTCGGTCTTTCACTAAATAACTGTGGTTACACGATCTAAATCTTTTGTTGCCGGCATGGGTCAGGTTAGCAGTGAGGGCTTCAGAGTCAGTTTATCTCATGAAGTAATAAGCAAAACAATTCTTCATAAGACAGCCAACCACCTGACTATCTATTCTTGAATATTATTACGATTAAAAAAATCCATAGTGTATATGCATATAATAGAATAAGAACAAACTAAGGACCGGAGAATTACTTTGAAAAGCTACCAATTAAAGGAATGAAATACACTGCGGCCGTGTGGTCTAGATACTGAGGCTTTATTGTTTCTGCTTGGAAGCCTACCTGCGGTACTGTAGAGAACCATGGGGACCAGCATGTTTATGCCTTCATCGTGGTGGCTCCGACGTCGTTCACGTACAAGCCCACTCACAGTACACGGGTGCAATCAGCATACAGGGAGGTCATGGACTTCAAAGAAATCTGCAACAAATCAAAGGAGACGGAGAGGGATGTAAGAGCTCACCCACTTGTCTGCCACAAGAAACAGAAATTTTCTTAGTCTATTGATTCAGTAAAGCAATTACAGTGAAGCGTAACATTCCAACTCTATAAGACCACTGCCCGTGGCGCATATACTCTCAGTTTTGATCATAATAAGCCAATAAATGGATTTTGTTTCTTATTATACCATGGGAAAAGTTCATAAATCTAGAAATTAAGCAAAAAGAAAAGAGTTTACACTGAAGATTATCAACAAAAATAGCATGTATAACTATTTAGATTTAATCAGTGCTGAATAAATGGTTCCGTTTGCTTTTTGGTTAGGGGGGTGACTATAGAGACTTCCATTTTTTTGCCTGGAATATTTCTGACATTATTAGTGAGAATCATAGGACACATTATCAGCCAGGTATGAACTTTATGACACGGTAAACCGAAATCATGGCACAACTTACAACATGCCGCACATGCAATAAAATTTGTCAGATTATTGTACAGAAATATTGAGTCATTTTTTTTCCAAAAACTGTCAATACAGAACAGTTGAAATCAAGTGTTTTTCCTTCACCAGCCTTGACTATCTTAGTTTCACAAAAAAATGCAAGCAACAGACCCAGGAACGTAGAGACAGAAAATCAGACTAAAGTGTTGCATTGCATGCACAGCGAAGTCTGCCAAGTTTGCAGCGTCAGGGGAAAATGCTAATTTTTCCTTGTTGGTTTTAAGCAACAGCGAAACTTGAGGCTTCAGAATACATTACAGCAATGTAACACTGAGCCCATGCGTTGCAACTGAAGAAAACACGTAATAATATTCATCTTGCTACATCAAAGTTTATCTCATGAAGTTAGAAGCAAAACAATTCTTCATAAGACAGCCAACCACCTGACTATCTATTCTTGAATATTATTACGATTAAAAAAATCCATAGTGTCTATGCATATAATAGAATAAGAACAAACTAAGGACCGGAGAATTACTTTGAAAAGCTACCAATTAAAGGAATGAAATACACTGCGGCCGTGTGGTCTAGATACTGAGGCTTTATTGTTTCTGCTTGGAAGCCTACCAGCGGTGCTGTAGAGAACCATGGGGACCAGCATGTTTATGCCTTCATCGTGGTGGCTCCGACGTCGTTCACGTACAAGCCCACTCACAGTACACGGGTGCAATCAGCATACAGGGAGGTCATGGACTTCAAAGAAATCTGCAACAAATCAAAGGAGACGGAGAGGGATGTGAGAGCTCACCCACTTGTCTGCCACAAGAAACAGAAATTTTCTTAGTCTATTGATTCAGTAAAGCAATTACAGTGAAGCGTAACATTCCAACTCTATAAGACCACTGCCCGTGGCGCATATACTCTCAGTTTTGATCATAATAAGCCAATAAATGGATTTTGTTTCTTATTATACCATGGGAAAAGTTCATAAATCTAGAAATTAAGCAAAAAGAAAAGAGTTTACACTGAAGATTATCAACAAAAATAGCATGTATAACTCTTTAGATTTAATCAGTGCTGAATAAATGGTTCCGTTTGCTTTTTGGTTAGGGGGGTGACTATAGAGACTTCCATTTTTTTGCCTGTAATATTTCTGACATTATTAGTGAGAATCATAGGACACATTATCAGCCAGGTATGAACTTTATGACACGGTAAACCGAAATCATGGCACAACTTACAACATGCCGCACATGCAATAAAATTTGTCAGATTATTGTACAGAAATATTGAGTCATTTTTTTTCCAGAAACTGTCAATACAGAACAGTTGAAATCAAGTGTTTTTCCTTCACCAGCCTTCACTATCTTAGTTTCACAAAAAAATGCAAGCAGCAGACCCAGGAACGCAGAGACAGAAAATCAGACTAAAGTGTTGCATTGCATGCACAGCGAAGTCTGCCAAGTTTGCAGCGTCAGGGGAAAATGCTAATTTTTCCTTGTTGGTTTTAAGCAACAGCGAAACTTGAGGCTTCAGAATACATTACAGCAATGTAACACTGAGCCCGTGCGTTGCAACTGAAGAAAACACGGGATGGGGAACCGGTTGTGCGTTGCAACGGAACAAGGTGCGGGATGGGGAACCAGTGTTGATATTATTTAGTGACCAGTATTTACAACCCATCTCACATAAAAGCTGTACAACATATATTGTTTAGAGTTGTTATAGTGTTTAAAAAATAAGTAAATTTGAATTAGCAAGATGAAAGCCAATTCTACACTGTAATTTATAAGTCCAAAATATTTAGACCGCTCCATGAAATGTATAGCTCAGGACTGAGCTATTATCCTTTTGAGACATCTCTGCACACACTCGAACGCTGGCTTTGCTTGTAAAATGAATTCTTGCTGGCATAAAAATGATGGCTATGCTTTGTAAAATGAATTCTTTTGCTGGCATAAAAATGATGGCTATGCTTTGTAAAATGAATTCTTGCTGACATAAAAAAGATACAGTGGTAAGGGAACTTACCGAGAAGACATTGTAGTTCCATAGCCCAAGATCAATTGCCAATCATGAACCATAGGAATGGGGTCAAGGAATCAATATTTACCCAAAATCCAATAGATGAAACGTTCATGGTCATGTACAATAACCTCCGTACCTCTCCATAGCACACTATAGCATCAAAACATGAAGCCAGCCAACAGCAAACAGACCAGCTTTTACCTGTCAAATTCAGGTCCCAGATAAATCCTCTGCTCGTCGTCCACCCCTGCGGGTCCTCCACATCAGAAATTAGCAGCAGCTACATCAAAGTAGTAGCAGCAGCAGCATCAATCAACAAACAACAGGAAAAGAGCAGTATTATATGCAGCTAACAGCAGCGCAGCAGTCGTCCCTCTCCCCTGCCCTCCCCGCACCAGCAGCGCACCAGACCATCCTCGTTCCCACCCATCTCCCCCCGGGAGCCTGCACCACGCGCTCCCCGACCAGCGCCTCCGTCGATCTGCGCCAAACGCCACCCACTCCCGCGAACATCTGCGCCCCATCTCATCTTCAACAGAGCAACCAGCAGCACAACGCCCTGCCATGCCTCCCCTCGTTTCTCTCCTCCCCCTCCCTTCTTTTCTTCCAGGAGCACGCCAGAGCAACAATGGCGCCGCCGGGAAGAACCCGGACGCCTTGCAAGGTCCCGCCAACGCTTGCCTGGATCTGGACGCCGCCGTAGTTCCACGCGTCCAGCCCATCTGCCGCCGCCCTGTGCAGACCTCACCCGATCGGATCGGATCCGGACGGCTGGTAGGGCGTAGGGATCGGCGGCGGTGGCGGCGGTGTAGAGATCGGCGGCGGCGGCAGCTGGATGCACGTAGCGAGGGCAGGTCCTTTCGTCTGATAGGTCCTCGCTACCAGGTCATGCGAGGGTGCTCGCCCGCTGCGTCCGGTTTTTTCATCGTGCGAGGCTCGCCCGCTGCGTTTCGACCGCTACCAGGTTGGCCTCCGGCCGTTTTTTTTAGCGAGAGGGGGTGTATTACGTTGTTTTTGCACGTGCGTGGTGGGAGGTGGGAAGAAAAAAAACCAGACAACGGTGGGAGGTGGGAGGAGGGGCGAAAAAAAACCAGACGAAGTGAGAGGTGGGACGAAAAAAACCCTGGAACAAAGACTACCAACTGTTCCATTAGGAGTAGAGATGTATGTTGGCGGCCCTCTTCGGTCGCCGGTTCTGATGGCCGGGGACGGATTTTTTTTCCTGCATCGAGTGTGGTCGAATGGCGGTTGCGATGACTGAGGCCATTTGTCGTGGTGTGGTTCCGTTGAAGTCGCTCGGTGTCCTTGCTTAGTACGTGGTCGATGGATGTCGGATTGGATCAGCAACGATCGTTTTGGCTGCTCCTTGCTCTATGATTGGTGGGCTGAAGTGGGATGGAAAGTGTAACATCGGTTTTCCGTGCGGGTGCTTCGATATTCTTTTCCAGTCTACCCAGGCATTTGTTGGTGCAGGTCCATCTTCTGGGTCCGTGCGTCAATGAGTTGGGTCGATGGCTCAAATGAGTAAGTCCATTGACCGGGGGTGTTGCCATTTGATGTGCTGGGTAAAAGTGTGTCTGGTGCTCGGTCGTTTGGTTCCGCCTCCCATATCTTTTTATTCTTTCGATGGAAGTTGCATCAGAATGGCAAGTTTACAGTCAAATCCATGTATGATGCAATGGTTCATTGTGATGTTCCGGTTGATAACAGGAAATTGTGGAAGCTTAAAATCCCTCTAAGAGTGAAGATATTCCTCTGGTTCCTAAACAGAGGGGTCATCTTAACTAGAGATAATCTGGCACGACGCAACTGGCAAGGCACCAAGACATGTGTCTTTTGCCAATATGACGAGTCTATTAAACACTTATTTTTTGAGTGTAAGTTCGCTCGGTCGGTTTGGGCCATAGTTCAAGTAGCTTCAAATTTATACCCCCCACGTAGTGCACGTAACATGTTCGGCAACTGGTTGAGGGGTATTGATAAACAATTTTCTGCACATATTCTTGTGGGGGCGGCTGCCTTATGCTGGGCATTGTGGCTTACCAGGAATGATGTGGTTTTTAATAAAAAATATGTTTCATCTCCTATGCAGGTTATTCATGTATGTACGCGATGGCTCCGTACTTGGTCTATCCTGCAGAGGCCTGAGGACAGGGACCTATTTATGATGGCGTCTACGCGGCTGGAGCGTACGGCCAGGGAGGTTTTCTACCCCCATGGATGGCGGTGTGATCTCCGGTTAGGATCTGCCACATCATAGGCTGGACAGATTTATTTATTTTTGAGCTGTAAAACAATTTTTATTTTTGGGACGGTTGGACTTATTGGCTGTGTGCATCGAGCTATGCAGAGGCCGGGCATTCTTTCGATGCTTTGTATCACCTCGATATATCAATTGAATGAAATGTCCTTTATCGAAAAAAAATATCTTTTTATTCTTGTCACGGCTCCCTCCTTCGATCTAGCCATTTCGTATACAAAAAAGCACGACATCTATCTCTCACTTCGCTCCACTCAAAAGAAAGGGGTTCTATGAGCTTCTTCGCCGGTCCTCCTGCCAGCCAGCTGAGGTTCGTATTTCCTACCCTTCTATCTTGTGATTCGTCTCTTCTACGCTCTCGCTTTATGTTTTCTTTCCCCACGCCCTACAGGTATTGCGACCTTCTTCCCGTCGTTCGGTTGCTGTGGTTTTTGGACTCCTAATCTTCGACGTGAGCTATTTGTTCTGTCATTTTCATGTGCTTTGTTTGATGAGGTGGATGTGGCCTATCCTTAATTCTTCGGTAGGTTCGCTTGCTTCGTGACACCCACATGATTCAGTGTGTTGTTGTTGTTGTTGTTGTTGTTGTTGTTGTTGTTTGATTGGGTGAACCGTTTGTCCTCGTCATCCGCGTTCGTTGCATCAAGGTTTGCTCATTTAGTTTGCATGTGTAATATAGTTGATTCTCTTCGTGTTAGTTTATCTGTGCATCGTGTTTTTGTGTGTGCCTTCTTGTTGCAAAATTTTAAGTTTTATTGTTGGTTCATGTGTACATCATGTGTTATGTTGCCTCTTATATGATTCCTATTTTGTAGAGCGTGGGCATCAAGTCATTGGCCAGTACCTTGACCTAGCGTTGTTGTATTGGCCACTGTCGAATCTCTTTAGATAGACAATCTCCGTTGTTTATCTTGACGATGATGTATTGGGCGTTGCTTTGTTGATCGTGTCGAATAGAGATGGCTCATCATGCTTTAATTGTTTTCACCTTTCACCTTTGCACCTCCAATTTCCTTATTACCACGGGTGTCTTTACATGGCACCTGCATGCATGTTTCTTGCATCTGGTTGGGTTGGTGATGCCCATGTCTTGCTTGGTTGTTAGAGTACGGTGTGTTGGGTTATGTCAGGTACCTCTTGTGTGGCGTTGGCCGGTCAAAGAAGGATCCGGGTTCAAAAATGACACCCGAAATTTGCCTGAGCTTTTTGCTACCCAAGAATTAGGGTGCCGTAATATTTGGATTCTGGTTCGGGTAATCCCGAATTTTCCAAATTACAACACACATCACAAAATTATAACACTATTTCTCTAGATTTCCACAGACAGGGTTTCTGACATCACGGCTTGGCGGCTACAATAGGGGCATAGGGCGGTGCTATGATGGGAGGCGTTGCACAACACGCCGTCGTGCCGACTGGGATCACCATCATGTTGCCAAGGTGCAGGGACGCAATCAGCACGACACTGCGCGCTACGAGGGAGGTGCCGACACAACGCTCCACCACTATACATCGTTAAGGGAGGCAGACGACACGACACTGCCCATTGTCACTCTCAGGCGAGCGGCGACGGGATGCGAGAGAGGCAACCGGTGCGGCGCTGCACCACTGCACATCCTCGAGGAAGGCGGCCGACCCAATGTTGCCCCTTACCACTGTCAGGTGGGGACGGCGGGATGCGAGGGACGCGGCGCTGGCGGTCAGGTCGGGACTTGGCGGTTGGGGTCTCAGGTACGGGTGCCTATGCATGGGAGTTAGGGTTGGCTGGTTGAGGTGTTGAGGAGGACATGGGCTTGCGGTATATCGCGGTGCAACTTGCAAGGGTTAGTTTTTGGGCTGGGTTGTGCGCGACCTTAATTTGTTGGGTTGAGCTAATATCTCCAATTTACTTTAGGTAATTTGGGTTGATCGGGTGCCAGGGGTACAAACCCCAATTTCTGGTTTGGGCAGTGCCGGTTTGGATTCAGGTATTGAGGTTTGAGCTTCGCGTATCGGGTTTTATGCCCAGCCAGGAGCACCGCCGCATGTTGTTCCAACGTGACGGATGCGTCCGGGTGTCCCAATATCCGCCCCACATATGGGCTGGGTATGAGTGTCGGTGTAATGAGAACCAGGGTCTCCTCAACCTTCTTAGCATGGGTCATTCCCGTCCAGGATTGTTGACTGGCGACCCCGGCAAGGCCAAGCTTCCCGGCGAATACCATATCTGGCAAGCATTATATTAACAAGCCAGAACAAGAGCTCGTTGGGGAGAAGCTTCTTCCCAGCGGCATGATCTCCTAGCAAGACAAGACCCGGCAAGGCTTGTCGGGGGACAGCTAGGAGCAAACACAAGATTATCAAGAAGGTACTCAAGCTAATGATCAAAAGACAGAAGACCGAAGGCTGGCTTCCCGGCAAGATCTTGCCGGGAAGGCTCGTGAAGTCCCGGCAAGACCTCGCACCCGGCAAGATCCTGTCGTTTAGGGCTTGTCCTCCTGTGTGCGTGTCATGGCACTAACGGCGGATGGGGTTAAGCGGTGCTGATGGGACGGGCTCTTTTTCCGTCCCCAAGAAAGTAAGGGACACCTAAGTGGAGCATTAAATGCGTTTGTCCTAAGTCGTCAGTGATAAACATGTAAACCCTGTAGCAACTTTACACCTCTTGTACTTACTGTTCGCCACTGTTGGTGACCCCTTGGACGTATAAAAGGAGGCCCAAGGCGAAGCTACAGGAAGGGAGGACCTTCTGGCCCATTCTGCATGCGTAGCTGCTTCTTGAACGTGCTGTTCATCGCAAGCGCTCCGTGTACTTGAGCTTAAGAACACCCACAATAAACCAAAGCAGGAGTAGGGTTTTACGCTTCTCAGCGGCCCGAACCTGGGTAAAGATCCCCGCGTTGATCGTTGGATCCGCTCTTTGTGCAAATCTTTTCCCTAGCCGAACCGTAAAAGGGATCCACGCGATCCCATAGGTGTCGTACGCCGACATCTTTGGCGCGCCAGGTAGGGGGAGAGGTTGCGCGAACCCGATCTAGCGGTCAGCACGTCAGTTTTTGATTGTCTTCATCGTCATGGCGCCCAACAAGAAGCGGGGGCGGCTGAAATTCCTTGCGAAAGCTAAGTCCTAAAACTTTAATCGCTTTCTGCTGCGTAGTCTTATCCTTGATGGTGTTTTTGTATAACCTGTGCGCGGGGGAGCGCTCTTAAAACACTCTGTGCTCCTGGTTGTTCTGGGTCCGCCCAGCAACACAGATGCAGCTGTAGTTGTTTCTAGAGCGTTAAGCTCCCGAAGAGGCGGCATTCTCGATAGGCTGCTAGACAGGACCCGGTCCTAAGCGCCATTGACCAGGACGTGCGCATTCGGGAGGTATTCCGGCAAGCGTAGGGATTCATTGTACAAAAATGCAATCATTTAAGGAAAGGGCTTAGCAAGTTTTATTTTAAGGTTTCTGCGTAAACCCGTATGCTGAGGAGCCTTCCCGGGGCTAGTTGCGCTCCTTGTCGCCTCGAGTCCGCTCGGCGATGTGAGCAGCTGCACTAAAGCTGGGAAGGAAAAACCTTTTTCGGGAGGCGGCGTTCCCGGCAAGCCGCTAAGGACCATCTCCTCAAAGCGCTGCTGACTGGATCGTGCGCACCGGAAAGTGTTCCGGCAAGCAAGGGAATATTCGGCAGAAGTCAAAATTACAACAAATTAGTCATAAAGCCAGAAGCAAATTAATTTGTTGTGTTAAAACGCTGTCGTGGCATTACATGTCCAAATCAGTGTTGCAGGTATACAGGTGGGCGATTACTTTGCAGCCTTCCCGGCAAAATCATTGCCGGAAGCCGGCGTCAAGAACGTCAAAGTTCTTCGCTGAAGTCATAAGCCTTTCCGGCAACATCTTTGCCGGAGGCCGGCATCGAGAACGTCAAAGTTCTCTGCCGAAATCGCAAACTTTTCCAGAAATATTCTTCGGCGGAAGAATAGCAAACCTTGTCGTCGAGCCATGAGCCATGCGCTCCGACAAGGAGGCTTTCAACCTTGTCGTCGAGGCATGCGCTCCGACAAGAGGGCTTTCAACCTTGTCGTCGAGCCATGCGCTCCGACAAGGGGGCTTTCAACCTTGTCGTCGAGTCATGCGCTCCGACAAGGGGGCTTTCAACCTTGTCGTCGAGGCATGCGCTCCGACAAGGGGGCTTTTAACCTTGTCGTCGAGCCATACGCTCCGACAAGGGGGCTTTCAACCTTTTCGTCGAGTCATGCGCTCCGACAAGGGGGCTTTCAACCTTGTCGTCGAGTCATGCGCTCCGACAAGGGGGCTTTCAACCTTGTCGTCGAGGCATGCGCTCCGACAAGAGGGCTTTCAACCTTGTCGTCGAGCCATGCGCTCCGACAAGGGGGCTTTCAACCTTGTCGTCGAGCCATGCGCTCCGACAAGGGGGCTTTCAATATTGTCGTCGAGCCATGCGCTCCGACAAGGGGGCTTTCAACCTTGTCGTCGAGCCATGCGCTCCGACAAGGGCTGTTTTTCTTAAACAACTATACTTCCAGAAGGAAAGGGCATGGCAGTCATGACCCACGCCAAATTTGGCCCCACCTCCAGCATCGAGATCTTTGAGTTCTCTGCTGAAGGCGGGCCTGGGGGCTCCTGTCGGTGTAATGAGAACCAGGGTCTCATCAACCTTCTTAGCATGGGTCATTCCCGTCCAGGATTGTTGACTGGCGACCCCGGCAAGGCCAAGCTTCCCGGCGAATACCATATCTGGCAAGCATTATATTAACAAGCCAGAACAAGAGCTCGTTGGGGAGAAGCTTCTTCCCAGCGGCATGATCTCCTAGCAAGACAAGACCCGGCAAGGCTTGTCGGGGGACAGCTGGGAGCAAACACAAGATTATCAAGAAGGTACTCAAGCTAATGATCAAAAGACAGAAGACCGAAGGCTGGCTTCCCGGCAAGATCTTGCCGGGAAGGCTCGTGAAGTCCCGGCAAGACCTCGCACCCGGCAAGATCCCACCGCCCTGCCACCGCTCCAGCGCAGCGACCAGCCTGTCGTTTAGGGCTTGTCCTCCTGTGTGCGTGTCATGGCACTAACGGCGGATGGGGTTAAGCGGTGCTGATGGGACGGGCTCTTTTTCCATCCCCAAGAAAGTAAGGGACACCTAAGTGGAGCATTAAATGCGTTTGTCCTAAGTCGTCAGTGATAAACATGTAAACCCTGTAGCAACTTTACACCTCTTGTACTTACTGTTCGCCACTGTTGGTGACCCCTTGGACGTATAAAAGGAGGCCCAAGGCGAAGCTACAGGAAGGGAGGACCTTCTGGCCCATTCTGCATGCGTAGCTGCTTCTTGAACGTGCTATTCATCGCAAGCGCTCCGTGTACTTGAGCTTAAGGACACCCACAATAAACCAAAGCAGGAGTAGGGTTTTACGCTTCTCAGCGGCCCGAACCTGGGTAAAGATCCCCGCGTTGATCGTTGGATCCGCTCTTTGTGCAAATCTTTTCCCTAGCCGAACCGTAAAAGGGATCCACGCGATCCCATAGGTGTCGTACGCCGACATCTTTGGCGCGCCAGGTAGGGGGAGAGGTTGCGCGAACCCGATCTAGCGGTCAGCACGTCAGTTTTTGATCGTCTTCATCGTCATGGCGCCCAACAAGAAGCGGGGGCGGCTGAAATTCCTTGCGAAAGCTAAGTCCTAAAACTTTAATCGCTTTCTGCTACGTAGTCTTATCCTTGATGGTGTTTTTGTATAACCTGTGCGCGGGGGAGCGCTCTTAAAACACTCTGCGCTCCTGGTTGTTCTGGGTCCGCCCAGCAACACAGATGCAGTTGTAGTTGTTTCTAGAGCGTTAAGCTCCCGAAGAGGCGGCATTCTCGATAGGCTGCTAGACAGGACCCGGTCCTAAGCGCCATTGACCAGGACGTGCGCATTCGGGAGGTATTCCGGCAAGCGTAGGGATTCATTGTACAAAAATGCAATCATTTAAGGAAAGGGCTTAGCAAGTTTTATTTTAAGGTTTCTGCGTAAACCCGTATGCTGAGGAGCCTTCCCGGGGCTAGTTGCGCTCCTTGTCGCCTCGAGTCCGCTCGGCGATGTGAGCAGCTGCACTAAAGCTGGGAAGGAAAAACCTTTTTCGGGAGGCGGCGTTCCCGGCAAGCCGCTAAGGACCAGCTCCTCAAAGCGCTGCTGGCTGGATCGTGCGCACCGGAAAGTGTTCCGGCAAGCAAGGGAATATTCGGCAGAAGTCAAAATTACAACAAATTAGTCATAAAGCCAGAAGCTAATTAAATTGTTGTGTTAAAACGCTGTCGTGGCATTACATGTCCAAATCAGTGTTGCAGGTATACAGGTGGGCGATTACTTTGCAGCCTTCCCGGCAACATCATTGCCGGAAGCCGGCGTCAAGAACGTCAAAGTTCTTCGCTGAAGTCATAAGCCTTTCCGGCAACATCTTTGCCGGAGGCCGGCATCGAGAACGTCAAAGTTCTCTGCCGAAATCGCAAACTTTTCCAGAAATATTCTTCGGCGGAAGAATAGCAAACCTTGTCGTCGAGCCATGAGCCATGCGCTCCTACAAGGGGGCTTTCAACCTTGTCGTCGAGTCATGCGCTCCGACAAGAGAGCTTTCAACCTTGTCGTCGAGCCATGCGCTCCGACAAGGGGGCTTTCAACCTTGTCGTCGAGTCATGCGCTCCGACAAGGGGGCTTTCAACCTTGTCGTCGAGGCATGCGCTCCGACAAGGGGGCTTTTAACCTTGTCGTCGAGCCATGCGCTCCGACAAGGGGGCTTTCAACCTTTTCGTCGAGTCATGCGCTCCGACAAGGGGGCTTTCAACCTTGTCGTCGAGCATGCGCTCCGACAAGGGGGCTTTCAACCTTGTCGTCGAGGCATGCGCTCCGACAAGGGGGCTTTCAACCTTGTCGTCGAGCCATGCGCTCCGACAAGGGGGCTTTCAACCTTGTCGTCGAGCCATGCGCTCCGACAAGGGGGCTTTCAACATTGTCGTCGAGCCATGCGCTCCGACAAGGGGGCTTTCAACCTTGTCGTCGAGCCATGCGCTCCGACAAGGGGGCTTTCAACCTTGTCGTCGAGCCATGCGCTCCGACAAGGGGGCTTTCAACCTTGTCGTCGAGCCATGCGCTCCGACAAGGGCTGTTTTTCTTAAACAACTATACTTCCAGAAGGAAAGGGCATGGCAGTCATGACCCATGCCAAATTTGGCCCCACCTCCAGCATCGAGATCTTTGAGTTCTCTGATGAAGGCGGGCCTGGGGGCTCCTGTCGGTGTAATGAGAACCAGGGTCTCATCAACCTTCTTAGCATGGGTCATTCCCGTCCAGGATTGTTGACTGGCGACCCCGGCAAGGCCAAGCTTCCCGGCGAATACCATATCTGGCAAGCATTATATTAACAAGCCAGAACAAGAGCTCGTTGGGGAGAAGCTTCTTCCCAGCGGCATGATCTCCTAGCAAGACAAGACCCGGCAAGGCTTGTCGGGGGACAGCTGGGAGCAAACACAAGATTATCAAGAAGGTACTCAAGCTAATGATCAAAAGACAGAAGACCGAAGGCTGGCTTCCCGGCAAGATCTTGCCGGGAAGGCTCGTGAAGTCCCGGCAAGACCTCGCACCCGGCAAGATCCCACCGCCCTGCCACCGCTCCAGCGCAGCGACCAGCCTGTCGTTTAGGGCTTGTCCTCCTGTGTGCGTGTCATGGCACTAACGGCGGATGGGGTTAAGCGGTGCTGATGGGACGGGCTCTTTTTCCGTCCCCAAGAAAGTAAGGGACACCTAAGTGGATCATTAAATGCGTTTGTCCTAAGTCGTCAGTGATAAACATGTAAACCCTGTAGCAACTTTACACCTCTTGTACTTACTGTTCGCCACTGTTGGTGACCCCTTGGACGTATAAAAGGAGGCCCAAGGCGAAGCTACAGGAAGGGAGGACCTTCTGGCCCATTCTGCATGCGTAGCTGCTTCTTGAACGTGCTGTTCATCGCAAGCGCTCCGTGTACTTGAGCTTAAGAACACCCACAATAAACCAAAGCAGGAGTAGGGTTTTACGCTTCTCAGCGGCCCGAACCTGGGTAAAGATCCCCGCGTTGATCGTTGGATCTGCTCTTTGTGCAAATCTTTTCCCTAGCCGAACCGTAAAAGGGATCCACGCGATCCCATAGGTGTCGTACGCCGACATCTTTGGCGCGCCAGGTAGGGGGAGAGGTTGCGCGAACCCGATCTAGCGGTCAACACGTCAGTTTTTGATCGTCTTCATCGTCATGGCGCCCAACAAGAAGCGGGGGCGGCTGAAATTCCTTGCGAAAGCTAAGTCCTAAAACTTTAATCGCTTTCTGCTGCGTAGTCTTATCCTTGATGGTGTTTTTGTATAACCTGTGCGCGGGGGAGCACTCTTAAAACACTCTGCGCTCCTGGTTGTTCTGGGTCCGCCCAGCAACACAGATGCAGTTGTAGTTGTTTCTAGAGCGTTAAGCTCCCGAAGAGGCGGCATTCTCGATAGGCTGCTAGACAGGACCCGGTCCTAAGCGCCATTGACCAGGACGTGCGCATTCGGGAGGTATTCCGGCAAGCGTAGGGATTCATTGTACAAAAATGCAATCATTTAAGGAAAGGGCTTAGCAAGTTTTATTTTAAGGTTTCTGCGTAAACCCGTATGCTGAGGAGCCTTCCCGGGGCTAGTTGCGCTCCTTGTCGCCTCGAGTCCGCTCGGCGATGTGAGCAGCTGCACTAAAGCTGGGAAGGAAAAACCTTTTTCGGGAGGCGGCGTTCCCGGCAAGCCGCTAAGGACCAGCTCCTCAAAGCGCTGCTGACTGGATCGTGCGCACCGGAAAGTGTTCCGGCAAGCAAGGGAATATTCGGCAGAACTCAAAATTACAACAAATTAGTCATAAAGCCAGAAGCTAATTAATTTGTTGTGTTAAAACGCTGTCGTGGCATTACATGTCCAAATCAGTGTTGCAGGTATACAGGTGGGCGATTACTTTGCAGCCTTCCCGGCAACATCATTGCCGGAAGCCGGCGTCAAGAACGTTAAAGTTCTTCGCTGAAGTCATAAGCCTTTCCGGCAACATCTTTGCCGGAGGCCGGCATCGAGAACGTCAAAGTTCTCTGCCGAAATCGCAAACTTTTCTAGAAATATTCTTCGGCGGAAGAATAGCAAACCTTGTCGTCGAGCCATGAGCCATGCGCTCCGACAAGGGGGCTTTCAACCTTGTCATCGAGCCATGCGCAACGACAAGGGGGCTTTCAACCTTGTCGTCGAGTCATGCGCTCCGACAAGGGGGCTTTCAACCTTGTCGTCGAGTCATGCGCTCCGACAAGGGGGCTTTTAACCTTGTCGTCGAGCCATACGCTCCGACAAGGGGGCTTTCAACCTTTTCGTCGAGTCATGCGCTCCGACAAGAGGGCTTTCAACCTTGTCGTCGAGGCATGCGCTCCGACAAGGGGGCTTTCAACCTTGTCGTCGAGCCATGCGCTCCGACAAGGGGGCTTTCAACCTTGTCGTCGAGCCATGCGCTCCGACAAGGGGGCTTTCAACCTTGTCGTCGAGCCATGCGCTCCGACAAGGGGGCTTTCAACCTTGTCGTCGAGCCATGCGCTCCGACAAGGGGGCTTTCAACCTTGTCGTCGAGCCATGCGCTCCGACAAGGGCTGTTTTTCTTAAACAACTATACTTCCAGAAGGAAAGGGCATGGCAGTCATGACCCACGCCAAATTTGGCCCCACCTCCAGCATCGAGATCTTTGAGTTCTCTGCTGAAGGCGGGCCCGGGGGCTCCTGTCGGTGTAATGAGAACCAGGGTCTCATCAACCTTCTTAGCATGGGTCATTCCCGTCCAGGATTGTTGACTGGCGACCCCGGCAAGGCCAAGCTTCCCGGCGAATACCATATCTGGCAAGCATTATATTAACAAGCCAGAACAAGAGCTCGTTGGGGAGAAGCTTCTTCCCAGCGGCATGATCTCCTAGCAAGACAAGACCCGGCAAGGCTTGTCGGGGGACAGCTGGGAGCAAACACAAGATTATCAAGAAGGTACTCAAGCTAATGATCAAAAGACAGAAGACCGAAGGTTGGCTTCCCGGCAAGATCTTGCCGGGAAGGCTCGTGAAGTCCCGGCAAGACCTCGCACCCGGCAAGATCCCACCGCCCTGCCACCGCTCCAGCGCAGCGACCAGCCTGTCGTTTAGGTCTTGTCCTCCTGTGTGCGTGTCATGGCACTAACGGCGGATGGGGTTAAGCGGTGCTGATGGGACGGGCTCTTTTTCCGTCCCCAAGAAAGTAAGGGACACCTAAGTGGAGCATTAAATGCGTTTGTCCTAAGTCATCAGTGATAAACATGTAAACCCTGTAGCAACTTTACACCTCTTGTACTTACTGTTCGCCACTGTTGGTGACCCCTTGGACGTATAAAAGGAGGCCCAAGGCGAAGCTACAGGAAGGGAGGACCTTCTGGCCCATTCTGCATGCGTAGCTGCTTCTTGAACGTGCTGTTCATCGCAAGCGCTCCGTGTACTTGAGCTTAAGAACACCCACAATAAACCAAAGCAGGAGTAGGGTTTTACGCTTCTCAGCGGCCCGAACCTGGGTAAAGATCCCCGCGTTGATCGTTGGATCCGCTCTTTGTGCAAATCTTTTCCCTAGCCGAACCGTAAAAGGGATCCACGCGATCCCATAGGTGTCATACGCCGACAATGAGGGTTACCGGTCAGCCCGAACATTTGGGTTGCGTTTGAGGCTGCCGGTTGGGCGTTTTTTTGTTCGGGCGTTGCCAGGCAGGTCGCCCAGGCGTTTGAGGCGGATATGGGGTGCCCGGTTGTAGATGCTCTTGGGTATATAGGTTGCTCTACTCGACAGTTTTTTTTTGGCATGGCCACAATTTTTAAGAGTATTTAGCAAAAAGCCACTCCCCATATCCTCCCAGATTACAGGTTTGTGTCCCCCAGATTTACCACTTTTAATCGATGGTAAAAGAACTACCATATTTGCTCTATTTTTCTGCAACAAACTACCACCTCGCATCGATGACCTTTTTGCTCAAAACAAATCGTGATTATGAGAGAGATAGTCCACCAGTCAAGTCCATGTGGCAATGAAAGTCAACACCGTTTGTTTCATCGGTACGCTAGACATTATGACATGTGGGTCCCACATGTCAGTTCTATCTCCTTCCTTAAAATTCCCCATGGAGGCCTCCCGCCAGAGCTAATCCGCCATCTCGCCTCACTCCCATTGCCCCTCCACCACCGGACTCAAGGGCCTCGCCAGGCTGCCCGGCGACCATGCTCTGCCGCCACCCAACATATGTTGGGGCCGACACCTGCGGAGCCCACGGTCATGAGGAGCACGACGTACCGGTCGCCAAACATAGAGCGGCCATGGCAGAGGCTGGTAGCCCGGGGCACATGCGGAATGGGCGACGGGGCTAGTGACCGTGGTGGCCAACGAGGATCGTGTGACGACGGCGGCCTCGACACAGCGCGACGACAGCTAGTGGAGCTTGCGCGATGGTCATGGCGCTCCACAAGGGGTCAGTCTTCTTCCGCTCCTGAGCTCAAATGAGCTCGAGATGAACAGTAAAATCCAAAATAATTCAAACAATCCTTATTTTTTGTGGCAAACTTTGACAAATGTTTTCTATGCTTGACAAATTTCAGCAAGAAATGAAATTCGCGAAAGTCATGGAAAAAGACAGCACTCCAAAATGCTTTATCAAGGCAATAAAATAAAATAAAATCAGCACTCCAAAATGTAAAAATTTGCATTTTTGGAGCATCGATTTTGTTTTTTTGCCACAACTTCCACGAGTGTCATTTCAAGATAATTTTTTGCAAGAACACAAAACATTTGTCAAACTTTACCACAAATTAATTTCAGTTTTTTTTACTGTTTTTGATTTTATTGTTCATTAGGGAGCATTTGAGCTCGGGAGCAGATACTCTGCGTAATGTGAACCGTGACGCGGGGTCCGCGACCATGGCGGGCGCCTGTGCCCACTGCCCGCGGCTGGCAGCCGAGGATGAGCAACTCGTGCTCCGGCACACATACAAGATGCTTGAGGAAATGTTCCACAGAGAAAATGTTTTGATGAGAAGAGGGTTGATGCTGACGTGTGGGCTCCATCTGTAATACAATTTTGCTAAGTCTCAGTCGACTGAGACTTCGTTAAGTCTCAGTCGATGCTATATTCATGAGATCTTACATTGAGATCTGTGTAAAATTTTCTTCTCAGTTTTTCTTTTTCTCTTTTGCATGTAATGTCACTTGACTGAGATTTGGTTAAATCTCAGTCGACTGAGACCTAGCCACACCCTCTGTAATAATCGTCAAGTTAACAGTTTGACGTAACGAAGTTGATTTTTTGCGCCAATTCACCGGTTACTAGCAGTATGTGGTTGTTTTACGAAAAAATATGATAAAAGTGGTAGGTGTTTGGTCATCCAGTTAAAAGTGGTAGTTTTGGGGACACAAACCTGAGCGGTAGTTTTTTTTTTGCTAAATACTCATTCTTTTCATATCTGTTGGAGATGTTGTAGGAAGGGGATCACATTTTTTTGACCACCTTCGCCCCCGATGCCACCTTCTCCTGTTGGCCTCATCCCACAGCTCAGCAGCAGCCCAGCGCCTCCTCCGTCTCCATTTCTTTTCTCTCTCTCTCTCTCTCTCTCTCTCTCTGTGTTAAAACGCGGCCGTCGTACGCGCATTGCCTCCTTCCTTCCGAGCCGTAGTTGGCTCGCTTCGCTTCTTCTGCTTCTCTCCTCTTGCCGGTGCGTTCTTGGAGGGAGACTGTAGCTAGCCTAGCAGTGTTCTTGGAGCTGCTGCCGGTGGGGGTCTGCAATGGGGAGGACCGGCCATGCCTGCTCCGTTCTTGGGTCGCTGCTGCTGCTGCTGCTGCTGGGCCCGGCCGCTGCGCAGAAGGGCTCGACCTGGAAGACGCTGAGTGGTATACAAGCTGCACTTGCCTGTGTTCCCTGTTTGTTTGCTTAGTCTGTGCGTCTGCGATCTGATTCTGATCTGGGTTGACTTTTTCTGCGATTTTTAGTTCATAAGCTCGTATCTTGCTTGCGATTTTTGATTCGGCTTCGATGTATGGGTTGGATCTTTAGGATTAAGACGGGGCAAGTGCCCGATCTTGCTCAGCCTTCTGCTGTTTTTTCAAGAACATGGCCTTGCTGAAAGTTTCAAGGCTCGAGATTTCTGATTGGAAGCTTGGGGGCCGGCCATGACGCCTCCTTTTAAATTCTTTGCATATCATATGAAATTTTGGCACAGCCGTCGGCGGTAGCCTCTTCTGCTGAATGCCATTTGATTAGGATACGACAGCAACATATTTGTGACTAATTCAGATGACGTAGTCTACGCTTCTTACCGCGTGACTGTTCTTAGGTTAGGTCAAATCACTAGCTGCTGGCGTTCACTGTTCATCGACTGCTTATGGAGCAGGGGATTGTTTGCCCAGTTCGGCGGATATCAATTTCAAGGAGTGATTTCCTTCTTGATGCATCAATTACAATGGTCAAACATTTAATTGGCCATGCATGTAAAATCACTTCTTAATTTAAAGGAGTGATTGATTTATACCACCACCCTAGTAGTTATTTTACTGAGTTTCTGCTGTGGCAATACATTTATGAAGTACTAGTTCGACAAAAAAATTACATTTATGAAGCTATGATCCATCCACTGTTCTCAAAGCCTATAACACTCACCTCATTGTTTCAGGCGATGCTCCAGCAGTCATAGCTAAGGGTGGTTTCTCGGGCCTATTTCCCGACTCCAGTGACAATGCTTATTTGTTTGCTGCCAGCACTCAGGTTTCTGCCCAGTGGTGCGATGTTCGGTTAACCAAGGATGGCGTTGGCATCTGCCTTCCAGACATAAAAATGGATAACTGCACAACCATATCCGATCTTTTCCCAAAGGGAAAGAAGACCTACCGTGTCAACGGTGTGTCTATGACGGGGTGGTTCTCTGTGGACTATAAGAGCACTGACTTGTCCACTGTAACTTGTAAGTGCAACTGCAGTTTGCAGTTCTAATGTTTTGAGCACCTTCATTGCATCTTTCTCTTACTTGATTAGCATTGATACCTTTGTTTGTCTAACCCAAACTTAATATTTGTTACAGTGCTGCGAGCAATCTTGTCTCGTACAAATAGGTTTGATGGAAGCTTCCCAATAGTTCCAGTTGAAGTTGCACTATCGCAATATAAGGTCCAATGGTTAAATGTTCAGGTACATCAAATTTGATTACTTTCAGTGCACTAAAATTTAAGTGATCTTCTCTTATAGTCTGTCTTGTTTGTGCAAAACTCAGCATGACAGTTTCTACAGCCAGTTTAATCTGAGCATGAGAAGCTATATCCTGTCTCTGTCAAAGCAATACACGGTTGACTACGTCTCATCCCCTGAAGTGAGCTTCCTCAAAAGTTTACTAGGAAGAGTTGGCAGGAAGACAAAGCTTGTGTTCCGTTTTCTTGATGAAGGCCTTGTCGAGCCATCTACAAATCAGACATATGGCTCAATGCTGAAAAATCTATCATCCATTAAGGCTTTTGCTTCTGGAATACTTGTTCCCAAACACTATATCTGGCCTGTTACGGCAGATAATTATCTGCAACCCTACACTTCAGTCGTGGATGATGCTCATAAGGCAGGCTTAGAAATTTATGCTGCTGATTTTGCCAACGACTTTGCGCTCAGCTACAACTACAGCTATGATCCGTTAGCTGAATATCTTGGCTTCATCGATAATGGTGTCTTCTGTGTTGATGGTCTCTTGACTGATTTCCCTATCACTCCATTAGAGGCCATCGGTGAGTCCACATTATATCATTTCTTCACAATGCTGTAAATGTTCCTTCAAGAAACACACACCCAAGCGGCCACTTTGTCAGGATAATCTTTTATCTTTTATTGACTCTGTTCTAATCATGAAATTAACCCACTTTCAACTTTTGGTATTCATATATTTGAACGAGTTGGAATATTAGTTTGGATCATGGCTTCTCTGATCTTGACTATTGATTTGTTCTATGTTTTGTTGCTGCAGGCTGCTTTAGTAACCTGAACAACACCAAGGCAGATCATGGTATGCCTGCTTCCTTTCTTTATCCATTCTTAACTCCTCAATTTAGTACTGTTATTGACCTCCAGACTTCACATTTACATTGCAGGGGCACCTTTAGTTATCTCCCACAATGGTGCTAGTGGTGACTACCCTGACTGCACTGACCTAGCTTATCAAAAGGCAGTTGCTGATGGTGCAGATGTCATTGACTGTGCTGTTCAAGTGACAAAAGATGGCATACCAATATGCATGAGTTCCATTGACCTAATGGATGTCACTACTGTTGCATCCTCACAATTTTCTTCTCAAGCGGGGGTCATAAATGACATTAAGGCTGTTGCTGGAGTCTATACCTTCAACCTCACTTGGGAGGATATTTCAAAGAACCTGAAGCGTAAGTCAGCCTGAACTATTTTTTAGTAAATCTGATTGCTGTATTATTTTCTGTCGAGAAAGCGCAAGAGGCAAGAGCCTTGCGCATCATTTCGTTGCAAGGGAGGCTGGGAATAGGGAGGGAACTGAGACATGAAAAAACACAACACATGCAAAATTAATGGACATCCCAGGACTCTGGTAATAGTCGTATTCCTATGCAGATAAGAAACAATTAATTAGACATGAAGTTATGTGTGTAATTCTGTTTCCTTCCATTAACTAGAAATAATATTAAAGTTGTATGTAATTATGCACGAGTACGCCATGCCATTTCATTGTTGTACAAAGAGAATCAATCGTCTGGTGAACAATTGATTGTCCATCTTTGAAGTTGCTTGCACTCGTCTATCACTTACTCCAAGACTGGCATTTCCATGTTGACAGCTATGATATCAAACCCATTTGGCAAGTCTAGCCTATCAAGAAATCCCAGAAGCAGGAACGCAGGAAATTTCATGAGATTATCAGACTTCTTGGCTTTTGCAAAAGGAAAAGATTTGTCAGGAATCATGATTACTGTGGAGGTAGGCATTTAAATATGCTGCAAACCCATAATTGGGTGATGTACTCTTCCCATTTCCTGTATCTCTTGTTGAGTTGGCTAGCAAAAAGACGGTTGTTAGTTGAAAAAAATGACAATAGTGACCGATTGATTGGATTTTTGCAGCATGCTTCATTCATGGCAGAGAAACTTGGGTTTGGTGTGGTAGATGCAGTGATCAAAGCTGTCGATGACTCCGGTTACAGCAAACAGACCGCCCAGAAAGTGATGATCCAGTCAACAAACAGCTCAACTCTAGTAAAGTTCAAGCAGCTGGCCAAGTATAACCTTGTGTACAAGATCGACGAAGACGTGAAAGACGCCGCGCCTTCCTCCCTCGCAGACATCAAAAAGTTCGCGGACGCTGCTTCTGTCAGCATCAAGTCCGTTTACCCAGAGACGAGCAATTTCTTGATAAACCAGACGAATCCTCTCGTCAAGTCTCTGCAGTCTGCTGGCCTTCCAGTCTATGTCTATCTGCTCAGGAACGAGTTCTTTTCTCAACCGTATGACTTCTTCTCAGATGCCACGTCACAGATTAATGCCCTTGTGCACAAAGGGGGCGAGGGAGGTGGAGTGGATGGGCTCATCACCGATTTCCCCGGGACGGCTCACAGATACAAATGTGCGTGCTCTTCTTGTCTTTGTAACCAACATTTTCATCCAGTTCATCTTGTGAACCCACCCAATGAATTCTTCTTGTGTTTGTGCAGTGAACTCGTGCAGGAACATGGGGGACAAGACGCCCGACTACATGCTGCCTCCCCAGCGCGGCGGCCTCCTTGGGGTCATCATGGATAAAGCAGCATTGCCACCAGCAATGGCCCCAATGCCGGTGTTGACAGTCTCCGACGTGGCTGAGCCACCCCTTCCTCCTGTGAGCAACACCACAGCTCCAGCGCCGTCCCACGCCGCTGCCAGAATACGCGCCGACGTCTCCGTCGCCGCGACGGTGCTAGTGCTATGCGCTTCTCTGTTTATCTGAGGACCAGTAGTCATTCTTTTTTGCCACCTGTTCTATGTAGCGAGCGATTCATTTCTCCTTTTGCTTTGGCTGTACAAGTATTTGGGGTGGTGGATGTTGAGGTTAAATGATGATTCATGCCTGGATGGTGGCACTTATGTCCCTAGTTAAAACATTCTGGTAAATACTAGTACTACTCTATGATTGTTAAAAGAACTGATGCATTCAGCTCCCAAGAATCTGTAGTTGCGGTGAGATTTGTTTGTTCCGTCATCACCCAGACCAGATTGGATGTGGGAACTCAGAGAGTACCAGATCGGACGGCCGGCCGTCCGATTGACATCCGACGGCGGGAAGCTCTTATTGCGCCTGTAGCCGCCGGTTGCTTGTGCGGCCACGGCCACGGCTGCCGCGCTGGTTTGTCTCCAATCTCGAATGGCGTCTGCCTCTACGCCCACGGCCGTGGCGCGGCCGGCGGGGAGGTACGCCGTGTACGTCGCGGCCGTGCCGCTGAGGGCCCCTCAGGGTCCGGCCCAGGCCCTGATGTCTTCGGGCTACTCGCTGGGTCTGTGGGACCTTCAGCACTTCATGGTGCTCCTCCGGCCCGACCCTGTCCAAACCCGAACCCTTACCCAGGTGAGGTGAGGAAGGAATCCGTCCTTCCTTTTCGACTCCGCAAGATGTTCATGCGTTTGGCTTGGCTGGCTTGCAGGAGCAGGAGTCGTTGGTGTTCGATTTCCAGCCCCGCGACCCGGAGGATGCTCTCGCCGCCTTCTCCGTGCTCTCGCGGAGCAAAATACCTGGTAGCTAAGCCGCCGGCGCCGGCCTCTCTGGTTGCTGGGAATTTTCATTGCCAAGAAACGGAAGCAGAATTATGTAGCACGAGTCTGATTCATCTTGTCTGCGACGACGGACAGGGGTGGTTCGGAGGAGAAGGCTGCGGAGGATCCCGGACAGGAGGAGCTGGTTCGTCGGGCTCAGCGACGGCGGCGCCGCCGACGCCGCCGAGAGGTTCAGCGAGCAGTGGCCGACCGATCTGGTCGTCGGGAACCACGACTGCCGAGACTACACCAACGGTTGGCACAATTGCTCTACCACTGCCGCTTTGTACATTGCCATCTTCTTTTGATCAGTGCCGACCCATCTCAAATCTTTTCTCTCTCTGTGCATGATCTCGTTCGCAAGGGCTGGTGGAGGTCTTGACAGGACAAAAACGTGTCCTGGACTCGCTGAGATCAGCAGGCCGCCAATGAGGCGGCGCCATCGTGGGGTGGGCCGGACTGCTTTCTTCTACCTTTCTGTTGCACTAGTGTTGTTTACTGAATCTTGCTCCAGATATCGTCTCAAAATATTCGTCATGTGATTTTTATGTACGTATATACTCCCTCTGCAAAGAAATATAAGAGCATTTAGATCACTAATTTAGTGCCATATGGTTGAAAGAGACAAACTTGGATGATTAGGTTATGTTGATTCACTGTCTATTGAGCATGCTCTCTCAGCTTGTCTGACGGAGTTCATCATGGTTCTTGTGTTACTGTTTTACGGAAATAAGTTGCAATTTCTTTAAGGAGAAATAAGCTGTCATTTTAATTTGCAGATGCTTGGTATTCCCTCCGTAAAGAAATATAAAAGCGTTTAGATCACTATATAAGAGCGTTTAGATCACTACTCTTATATTTCTTTACAGAGGGAGTATATCAGAATTCAGAATGCCCACTGCTCTCGCTGTTCTGTGAATTCTAATCCTAGACCAAGAAAAGATGCTGCCTGCAACTACTAATGAAACGCGGCAACCTGCTTGGACAAAGGTGTAAATAAGAAATGCACTTTGAGGAATTCCTTGGCTGGAGCTTCCAATCAATGTAATCAGGTGCTGGTTGCTGAACAACAGAGTATCTGGTAATTTGCTGTCGGTAGTTCTTTTACACATATTAATTTGCTATCAGTAGTAATTAAAGCAAAACGTTAACTAGCAAAGCACTTACATTATATGGCTTTAGCAAACAAACACAAATTTCTCCTGGATTCTGTTATCGAAATGAGGGAGAGGGACCCCTTACTGCTGTAATTTCTTATATTCTTCTCCGTTACGTAGAACTTAGAAGTGGCAACTATACAGCATCACCCACGACAATGAAAGCTCAAGCTTTTTGTGCATCTCCCTGCTGATCCTAACACCGAATGCCCTTCAAACAATGGCAAGTTGATGTCTCAGGACTATGATGACCAAGTGCCATCGTTGGCTGGCCACCCTTGGGCTCCGGCCCCACCTTCAATTGCAAGAAGCAACTAGTAGCACCGAAATGCCTATTGGCGTTTGCCGACTAGTTTGGACATGATGACAGAGACAAAAGGAATGTATCTGGGGGTTGACTATCTCCATTCTTCTTTCTCTGAAGTCTGACAGCAGGAGGCTTATCGAGATCTCGTCAAATCGGAGGTCACAAGTCACCAACCTAACAAAACAAGGTGATCTGCCGTGACATTTCATCCCATGATGGATGGATGGATGGATGGTGCCCTACCTACACTCAGGATGGAGATGGACCTTATCAACAAGGTAGCAACTCAAGCCCTGCCCAGGCAATCGATTAGCGCTATGCCTGCAGCAGTGGAGGCAGACCCAGTGTTCAATTAGCTGGCCACCGAAATACCAAAACCTAATCTGCACCGTGCTTTTACTTTCTGTCTGTAGCCAGCTGCAGAATTCCAGCATCTTTTCTGTAGGTCCTAACTAATCTTTCAGCTGCATAATCTAATTAAGCTAGCGCTACCTTGACCTGCGCTCGAGTATAGATTAATCATGGTGTGCAAAAATGGTAGTGGCTGCAAAACAGATCATTTGATTTGAAGGTGAAAGGATACATCAAGACCATGTTGAAATGAATGTGTTGTTTGTGCAGTATTAATTGATCCTAATGGGCTTATCTGCTCATTTTTTGTTTGTTTGGAAAAGACATGCTGCAAGTCATATGCAGTTGATATACATCAGAAATAGAGCAGCAACTTGGGTGACAGAAAACAAAAATTGGAATTGAAACGACCGAGCTAACCATCCATTTTGTTTTGTATAAATGATTTCCATATCTCCTCCTACTCAAGAACATCTCCATCTATGCCTCTAGAGTCTAGAAACTAGTCATGACTAGGTTAGCCACTTGTGAAAACACAAAGCACTAAGCTAGGGGATTCAGGCACGCTCATTTCAGTGTCATATTTAGATTCGCATCGGTGGAAATTCGACGAAACACGCTACGGTCACTGTCGCATATCCGAAGCGGGGTTGTTGGCAGGTTGTCGTGAAGTGGCGCAATATTGGATATCTAGATACCACTATGCATACATGATCCTCACCGTCACCGGCCATCATGATCATGGTCACAGGCTATATATTCAGGTTGGGATCTCAAGTATCAGCCCTGAGGCCTGAATTTGATCTCGTATCAGTGAAATCCTGCTTTTTGCCACATCCATTCATTTCTCTCCATGGTCAGCTCTTCGCACCATCATTGTGATGTCACAGTGGCTTTCTAAATGTACGGACAGCACAGCGCGTCTCTGTAAGACTGTAACGTCGTATGGTTGTTATGTTCAGTAAGGAAGAGGTGGCCTGCCAAGGTCTCTGATTGTTTTGCTCTGATCAGTGGGCAGTAGCCATCTGAAACCTTCTGTTGCTGTTCTGAATTCACCAGTCCCGTGTTCATCAAATTTAAAGTTAACCGGATTTCGCCTTTCAGAACTACAGATTCGTCGTTGCAGTAGTTCCCCTAAAGAGTTGGTCATATAGTGGTCTGACTCTGACAGAACAACGTGAGTATAGACATTCTCAGTGCTCACCCTTCATCAGAAAGGAAAAAGAAAGATAAGATAGGGACGAATGTTTATTTCTCTTAAAAGTTCTACTAGAAGCAAGTAAAATAAAATCGGAGCGTCAAAAGAGTGAAGAACGAAACCAAAGGGTAAAAGAAAAGAGAGAGGAGGAAGAGATGAATCTTTGTTGACATGTAAATTGCAGTAACCTTCAGAAGTTCAGATTAACCGAGAATGCTACATATGCAAGAGAAGCCAATCACACTCCCATGGCATCTCCAGTATAGTGGTGGTGGTGGTGGTGACCTTTACGTACATCCAAGATACATCACTCTAATTCTCTACTGTACTAGTTATACACCATACAGCTAGTTATACGTAACCCCAACCGTACGTACAGACCTGGTACTTACAATCCTACGCGTAGATGGCATAGCGCATGCTCTCGCGCACCATGAGGTGGCTGACCTCGTCGGCCCGTGGCCGCCATACGCTCGCCGCCCAGGCTTCCTCCGTCGACACGTCCTCGCCGTCGAAGCGGACGGCGCAGGCCAGCGCCAGGAGCGCCCTGGCCAGGGCGCCGCCCACGCTCGGCGCCGCCGCGGCGGCGCCGGCATCACCGTCGGCGCCGAGGCCGAGCGCGCTCTCGTCCACCACCCGCGCCGTCGACCTCCTCCCCCTCCGCCGCCGCCACCGCAGGCCCTGCCGGACGAGCGCCACCACGTCGCCCCACATGTCGACCGCCGGCAAGGCAAGAAGCTAGACACGGGCGGCACAGCAGTATGGAATGGACTGATCACGCGTACGCACGTACGCGGCCTCTCCTCGATCTCTCACCACCGGAGCTTGGCGGGGACACGGCAGCCGAAGCACATCCTTACGTGCACGCACACTTCTGTCGATCACACGGCTCGCACCACGCCCATGGATCCTCCCACGCTTGAAGCGACAAGCTGCGCCATCCACACACACAGCATCTCGGTGGGGGTTGTGGCAGATCACAGGTATGGTATATATGCGCGCTGGTCCGAGGGAACTAGAAGGGAGCGGAGCTGGGGGATGGTGGAAGCTCGCTGGGATCACGGTGGTTTATATGGAGGGAGGAAGAGGAGACAGGCGGAAGAAGATGATGGTGGTGGGGAGAGGGGAGCACTCGAGGCACGTATTAGTGGGGTGGGATTCCGCTGTGCGCCTCTGTGGTGGTGGTGCTTGTTTCTTTCCTTCACCGTGTGTGAGTGCGACGGGGAGACGCAAGCCAAACCCAAACTAATGCTCTGTTCTGTGCATGGAAGCATTTTTTTCCCTTTCTTTCTTGGCAAATTTTAATGTTTCGTATATAGTTGTTGTTTGCTTACGGCATAATAACGTCACCGGTGTTAGGCTACTTGTAACGTAAACCCCGTCCTCTAGACTGGAGTGGGAAATATATGAGCAAATCTTGTACTCCAGTAATATCTAGAGCTAAATACGAAGAGAAAAAGAAGACATGCTCAACCAGAGCAAGTGCTTCATATTAGAGAGTTCCTGTTCTAACGCTTTTGGAGAAATTCCTGTCGACTACCGTTTCTACTGCATAAGCTAAAGTGATTCCAATTGCCACCTTTTGTTTTCTTGTTGTTTCTTCAAATATTAACAGGAGGCAATCATCCATCCATTTTGCATTTGTCGACATCTTGGCACGCATCGTGAGAAATTTTATTCCTAGGGGGATCATGTCAAATCTAAGCCGCTGTTCGACAATGTATGGCCAGTACTTCACCAATTCGTGTTAGCCTCTGCTTATGTGAGGACGAAGACAGATCGTGCCATGCCGGGGAAGCCAATGTTTTTTTGTTTGGTATATGCTCTTTTTTTAACGAAAAAGGCCTCGATGCTATTGATCAAACCAGCAGTACATACATCACTGAAAATAAAGAAAATACATCGAGATGTGGAGGGTCGAAATACTGATCGGGCAAGGTGGCCTATGGCTCGACATCTTTAGAAAGAAATATTTGACGGAAGGGGGGACGGATTTCCGTCAAAACATTAAACTGTCCCATTTTGCAAAAGGGATCAGGAAGGTGCAATCTCTGCTGAGACTAGGGACAAGGTTTCAGGTTAAAGGCGGGCGGGTGGCCTTGTTTTGGCAGGATAAATGGTGTGGGGAAGAGCCGCTGTGCGTTCGCTTCCCGGCCTTGTTCGCCATCGCCGAACGGCCGGAGGCCAAAGTGGTGGAAGCTTGGAGTAATGGTCGCTGGCTCCCACGCTTCCGGCGACCTCTTGGCCCGGTGGAGTCCAGAGAATGGGAACAGCTGCACCTAGATCTGGCTGGCTGCACGATCTCCCACGGCAGAGACGAGGTGACCTGGACGCTTGAACCATCCGGGGAGTTCTCGACTGGATCCCTGTATAAGGAGATTTTTCGATCGGCGCCACCGTGTGACCTGAGCGGGCTTTGGAAGGCGAGAATACCATCTAAAATAAAGATCTTCCTCTGGCAACTAGCGAGATATAGGATCCCTAGTGGGGATCAAGTGCAGAAACGCAATGGCCCGGGTGACGGCAAGTGCGTGTGGTGCGGCGAAGATGAAACAAGTGACCATATCATTTTCCGGTGCATAGTTGCTAGATTTGCGTGGAGTGTGCTCCGTGCGGCCACTGGTTGCGCGTGGAATCCTGGATCGGTAGTAGAAGTGTTCCAGTTGATCAAAAACACACATGGGCAAGATCGTAGACTGGCTTGGGTGGGGTTTGGGGCGATAGCTTGGACCCTGTGGACTTCTCGTAATAAAGCGCTAATAGAGGGGAAATTCTTTAAGCACCCAGCTGATGTTGTATACAAATTGGTCATCTTTTTGCAGCTATGGAAGCTTCTGGCAAGACCCTCAGAGCGAGGAAAGGTGGAGCAGCTCGCAGGCAGCCTCCGGGCCAGGTGTGCTGAGCTTCGACGGGTGCGAAGGCGGGATCACACCGGTGCGGGGACCGCCCGGCCTTCCACCCCCACGTAGGCGAATTATGCACGCTGCGTCGTGGCATCGGACCTGTATGGTCATGTATCCCTAGTTTCCCGTTTAGACTCCTTTTCCTTTTGGAGCCTTGAACCTCTATCGTGTGTGTGACTTTGTGTGTAAGGGCCTCAGTTTAAGGCCGGGCATGTGCCTCCGCTCTAAAAAAAATGTGGAGGGTCGTTTTGTTCCTTCCGAATTGGCAGATGACACAATCTAACTTTATGTTTCTTTGTCTATTTCACCAATTATTTTTTACTAATCGTTCTATGTCCTGATGTCTATCCATTGTACCATTTTTTTACGTGCCATTGTACCAATTTTTGTTTACCTTATAATTATTAGATTTAAGATGTCCTTTGGGTGTCTTTTCTAAAAAAAACTCTAGTTATTTTATTTTAAGTGCCATAATGTCCTTATTTTTCTTTTCTACCAACCATTTTAAGAAAAAATCATAGTTATTCATATGTAGTCTTGTCTGCTCCGCCAGTATGAAATTCTTAGCGGCATGTATTTAGCGAAAAGTGCTCCACCACACGTATAACCAGAACTTATTTTGTGTTGTCCAGGGTGTTTCGCAAGTACTCCCTCTACCCCACAATATTAGACGTTTTTGCAAGCTAACATAGCTTGCAAAAACGTCTTACAGGCTAACATAGCTTGCAAAAACGTCTTATATTACGGGATCGAGGGAGTATGTAACAATAGTATATTAATCGCATGTAGATTTGTTTGGCAGTGGGATGTAACCTCATCTTGCCAGACATATAGAGAACACAAGTTTTACCATCCCCCCTAGGTAACAACCCTACTCCTGCTTTTGTGCAATTATATTGAGGATATTACAATGGAAGAGTACAATGATGCTCTCGACGAGTTGTCAACTAGGTGAGTTCATATGTGGACGGTCAAGATGAGATGTCTAGAACGGGCTAATCTAGGGATTCGAGAGATGTTGAATGTCCCCTTCACTTGACATTGAATGCATTTATATGAGGTTGTAGGCCAGTGGTCGTCATCCCTTCGTCTTGGTCTTCATGCGTTACACGTCCTGGACTCCTCCAGTTTGGTAGATGCAGGATTCCCATTAAGGAAACCAGGAGTGGTATTTCTAAGGAAGTCGTCCACCTAGGCATGGATCCTCGGAACACACATACATAGGCAAATATGACCCAAAATACATTACACATGACAAAGGAATACGTTGAAACACTTCCCTTCAACAAGCCCCCCATTAGTAATTTAGTATTTGTAATGAGATCACAGGCATTGGCCCATGTCATTGACCCTGTGATGAACTCGTTGGCGACTTGGTATTTGATATTTGGTGATGGTGCTCAACTCGTCGAGTTGCTTTCCCTCTTTGACTGTTTGGTCGTCTGTGTATTGTTGTCACGTGGAAAACTGATGAGTCCATATTTTGTGATGTTTTTACCTCTTGTTTTGTGCCTACGTAGTTGGCTTTACCGGATTTTACCGCGTTCGCGCACTTCTTTTTGTCTGTTTTCACCAGGATGTCGTTTTTGCATGTGTTCGGGAGTTTAAGGAAATAACGCTAGAAAATGGTGATGAAATCACGCAAATCAATGTGATATTATATTATCACAAAAGAATAAACAATAAGGGAGAAGAAAGGAGTCGCACAAAGGCAACAGAGCGCTCGACAACACAAGGTATGAGCGCGCGTGCTTGTATCGGGCGCCGCCACCACCGCTTGGTGAACTACTTTAACCCCGTGTGATCGGATCGTGGATTAGATGCCCAGAGACCCCAGAAAATCGTCCAGAACAGAGAACCCTAGCCTTCGGAAGGCATCCGGAGGGGGAATCGGCAAGGAAGAGATTGCCATCACCACCATCTCGTGCAAGGGGATGTCGACATTAATCACCTTCATCATCATCTTCACCGTCACCCATCTCGTTGTAATACCGAACCCTTGTGGGTCCCTACGTGTATTAGCCGCTGTTTCAACCATGTTTACCACTGCCATTCGTATGATGTTTGACGTCTCCATGTGTGAGTAGTTCCCTCAGTTCTCAGGGATATGGATGAATCTTTTTTTTTGAAACAAAACACCACCCACTTTATTCATTATTAGATAAAATAGATACATCGTCTGTGAGGAAATTTACAATTTCATTCAGCGGTTCCTCAAACCAATCATAAGTTGCAGAAAATCTCGCTAACCTAGCTAGTTCGTGAGCTACCTTATTTGCTTCTCTATTACAATGTTCAAACCTAGAAATAATAAAATCACAAGCGAGATGATAACAATCATCGAAGATCGCGGCCGCTGCGCTCGCATGACATCCTCCATTGTTCATTGTCTCGATGACCTCCAGGTTGCCTGAATTGATAACTAGGCGGTTGCACCCCATTCTTTGCGCCAGGGATAACCCATATCAGAGTGCCAAAGCTTCAGCCGCCAGGACATCTGCGCACCAGTCAATTTTTCCATTCCCCCCTGCAATGAATTTACCTCTGTCATCCCTGATTACCGCCCCGACAGTGCCCCTGAGCTCATCATGATCAAACAAAGCGTCAACATTAAGTTTTACAAAACCCACAGGGGGTCGAGTCCAGCCCCCTCTTTTTATGGTCGCTTTTGGAGAGCATGCATTAACAAAATTTGTTGTAATTGCACGGATCCCCAGTGATATCTGAGTGACGCTCTGGGTAGTTTCCTCATGGACTAATTTACGCCTTTCCCACCAGAGGTACCAGGTAGTAATTGCAATCATCTCTCGAACATTCCTAGTCCCCACTGAGATCAAATCCCGTTCTGGCATAAGAAGTAAGAACTCCAGTACCGCCTCACCCGCTCGATCAATTTCACAGGCTCTGATAATGATATCTTTCAGACCCAACCTTCTCCAAACCTCTTTTGCTTTTTGGCAGAGAAATAGCACATGCTTTGTATCTTCTGGATTAGAAGAGCAAGTAGGACATTGAGGCGATACCTTGATATGTCTATTGACAAGCCTAACACGACACGAAAGCGTCCCATGCAGCGTACGCCAAATGAAAATTTTCACCTTAGCAGGACAAGAGAGCTTCCAAATCTTCTGCCAAATAGGATTTGTTTTTGTTCTTCCCAGACCATTTGCATGTTGGATTTTTCTACCGTGTTGATGTTCCCACTCCACGAAATACGCTGACCGAACTGAGAACATACCATTTTTTGTATAGCTCCATGCAACAAAATCCGACATCTCATGATGAGAGAGAGGGATAGCCAGTACTCATTGTGCATCAATGGGCCAAAGGGTTTGTCTAACCAGTTCCACATCCCACTCATTAGAAATAGGGTCAATAAAATCTGCAACCCGAGAGATTAGATGGTTCCCTTTAGGCGTGATGACTTTTCTATCCGCACAATTTGGGATCCAAGCGTCCTCCCAAATATCAATATTCTGACCATTCCCGACTCTCCATATATACCCATGTTTCAGAGATTTCACTCCCGCCATGATACTCTGCCAGGTGAAGGAAGATCCCTTTTTCAACTGCGCATTCAGTAAATCCCCATCAGGAAAGTACTTCACTCTCAAAATAGTAGCACTAAGGGATTCAGGATTCTCGATTAACCGCCAAGCCTGCTTTGCCAGCATCGCCAGATTGAAACAGTGGATATCACGAAAGCCCATCCCCCCTTGATTCTTTGGGACACACATTTTCCACCAAGCCATCCAATGCATCCTCTTCTGGTTATCCTCGTCTCCCCACCAAAAATGCGACATCGCGTCAATAATTCCTTTGCAAATCTTTTTAGGAATTTTAAAGACCGACATTGCATAGGTGGGTATGGCTTGAACAACAGATTTGAGAAGAACTTCCTTCCCTCCAACAGATAATAATTTTTCCTTCCAACCACTGATTTTCGTTATTATACGGTCAATCAAATACTGGAAACAATCAGTTTTATCCAGGCCCACATTTGTAGGCAAACCTAAATATTTGTCATTAAGTGCCTCAGTCAAAATATCCAGAGTGGTACACATTTGTTCTCTGACCTCAACGCCCGTATTGGGACTAAAGAAAATACTAGACTTTTCGACACTCACCATTTGCCCCGAAGCAACACAATACAAATCCAAAATTGACTTCAGGGACTGCGCATTCTCCAAATTTGCCTTCATGAGGATCAGTGAATCGTCGGCAAAAAGTAGGTTGGTGATTGGAGGAGCATCTCTACAAACTTTCACTCCCATAATTGTTCCATTCTCCTCCGCATGCGTCAAAAGAGCTATAAGACCCTCCGTACATAATAGGAATAAATAAGGGGATAAGGGGTCTCCCTGTCGCAGACCTCTCGTAGGTTTGAATTTTTCACTTTCCTCCACATTAACCCGAACCCGGTATTCCACCGTAGAAACACATTGCATAATCAGGTTTACCCAGTTCTCCCGAAAACCCAATTTAAGCATAATCTCCTTCAAAAAAGGCCACTCCACTCTATCATAGGCTTTATGCATGCCGAGTTTGATTGCGCACAAACCTTCTTTTCCTTGTCTCTTATTTTTTATTGTATGGAAACACTCGTAGGCCACTAAGACATTGTCTGTAATCATTCTCCCGGGAACAAAAGCACTCTGGGTCGGACTAATAATATCTGGAAGAAAAGCCTTCAGACGAGTTGCCAACATCTTTGCAATAACCTTATACACCACATTACACAAACTGATTGGCCTAAACTGGGTTACCTTTTCCGGGGAATTAACCTTGGGGATCATCACAATCGCGGTGTCATTCCATCCCGAAGGTATTGTACAGGTATTTACCGCTCGTAAGACCTCCTCGACCAGATCATCACCCAACATGTTCCAAAATCTCTTGTAAAAAATAGCATGGAGACCATCCGGGCCCGGCGCCTTTAAATCGCCAATCTCAAAAAGAGCCTTGCGTACATCTTCAGCGGTGTAGGGGGCAAGAAGGGCATTATTCATCTCAGCAGTCACTTTTCTTTGGACAAGGGAAAGTACCTCCTGATTCAGTTGTGCAACTTCTGATGTAAAAAGATTTAAAAAATAGTCCTTTATATAATCCTTTAATTCTGCACCTTGCCTCCAGACCCCCGAGTCATCAAGGAGTTTCTTTATATTATTCCTTTTCTTCCTGGCTGTAGATGCGTTATGAAAGAAAGAAGTATTACGATCCCCATGCAACAACCAATTTGCGCGACCTCTCTGAATCCAGAAAATTTCCTCTTGGTCCAAAAGATTCTCAATGAGCACAAGAACTTCCTTCTGTCGTGCGCGGAATTCGGTATTCAGAGGACCACGCCGAAGCTTCTCCAACTCTTTCTTTAATTTATTTATTCTTCTTTTTGGGCCCTTCAGAGTATCACGATCCCAAGTGTGTAAGTCCGCATGCACGGCTCTCGTACGCTCCGCAAGAGTTGGCCCTATACCCGCCATTTTTGCCTTTTCCCAGGCGGACTTGACAATTTCCTCAACTGTTTCTTCCCTGAGCCATCTAGCTTCAAATTGTTTTACATGACCCTTCGAATGGGTGAAAATATTATCGTCGAAGTAATCCATGTCCAAAATTAACGGGCGATGATCAGAGTGTACATGTTCCTCATTTATAATTGCTGCACGGGGAAATTTAAGAGCCCATTCGATATTACAAACAGCCCGGTCAAGTCTCTCCCTAATATCGCCTCTCCTCCAAGTAAATAAATCGCCCAGAAAACCCATGTCCTCCAACCCACACTCTGTTAGGCAATCCCGGAAGCCTTTCATCATTGCATTTGGTCTCATATTACCGCCCTCTTTTTCGGAAGCGTATAGGATTTCATTAAAATCTCCTAGGATTACCCATGGGTGAGTACCCTTTTGGTGCAAATTGCGAATATCATCCCAAGACATATGACGTTCATTCCAAGCCGGATGACCATAAAATCCCGTAAAACGCCATTGTACAACATCACCATTCATAAACAAGACATCAATAAAATTAGTCGAGGCATAGTTTAAAACAACTTTATTCATCTTGTGATAAAACAAAACAAGTCCACCGGCCTGACCATCGCTCTCCACTACAAACATCGAATCAAAATTTAAGACACGGCGTAGCTCATTGGCTTTACATTTATTCAAATGCGACTCTGAAAGAAAAATTAAATCTGCCTTTCTTCGCCCTTGTAGTTCCAAGAGCTCGTGAACTGCCGTGGGGGAGAGCATACCATGGCAGTTCCAACCTAAGATTTTCATTTGGCCCGGCGAACCTCCTCTTTGGAGGCCGCCGATGCGCCATCATCTCCCACTGATTCCCCCCTCTGCTGCACATATGCCTCTTCTCTTCCTTCTATCTCCTTTGCTACATGTAGGGTGATCCCATCTCCATCCATCACTGTTTCTACCCTGCCGGTACACACACGCTTAGCAGACACACACACATCTCCATACAACATGCGTTCATAGCTATCCATAGCTTTTTCAAAAGAGAAATCTAAGTCACTGCCTGTTGGTGGGGCTTCAAATGGGTTTCTTCTCTTTTTACCTAAACTTTTTCTACGCGCATCCTCTGAAAACTCAACCCCTCCCTCCTTTTTATTTTTCCCCCTTGCTCTTTGGCCTGACCTGCATAGGATTCTTAGTGGCATTGAACTTAAACACAGCAGCATTATTTTCATTAGCAGCTGCTAGCCTTGCAGCAACCGCCCCCGGCAAGGCCTCCAGCACTCCTGTTTGAACATGAGTTGTTCATTTTGCACAAAAGGAGCAGCCTGGCTGGCCTCACCCATCAGCAGGACCCCCTGTTCCACCTGTGCAGCATTATCAGTTTGGAGAACAACAACATCAGCACTCGCCTTGGGGTACTTGGAGTCTCCCAGCAGCATCTCTCCCTGACCCTCCTGGTCAGACAAGACACCCGAAGGGGAAACCTTCATCACCACGAGCCCGTGGCCCTCCTGGACAGAGCTAGCATGGATAGCCAGCGCTGCAGCCCGATCCTCTGAAAGCACATTTGCTCCCTTGGTGGTTTTGGTAATTCATAATAACATATATCTCATTGAACTAATATCCATTCAAGATTAAGATTTCAGGATGTTCAATGATTGGCATGGCATGGACTAGAGATGTGGACCCCTCAAAATGCTAAGGACAAGAATTGGCAAAGATCAAGACTCTACATTTTTGGTTTAGTGATCCAAGATCACATTGAGTCCATAGGAAAGCCAATACTATTAAAAGGGGATGAGGTGTTGCTTAATGGTCTTTTTGCTCAAGTGCTTAGTGACAACATTCCTAAACCCTCAACCACTCTCTCAATCCCAAATATGTCCAAAACCCAAAGTCCAACTCGGCCCCACCGAAATTTCCAATCCGGCCTCACCGAGTTCATCCAAAACTTAGCCACTACCAAACCCTAACAAATCGGATCCACCGAAATGGATCTCGGTCCCACCGAGATGGCCTTGCCAACTCTCTGTAATCATTTGCATTTACTTTGGTCTCATCGAGTTTGCAAATCGGTCTCACCGAGATGGCTTGCCAACTCTCTGTTGCCTAATTGCTTCACTTCGGTCCTACCGAGTTGATGCAATCGGTGCCACCAAGATGAGGATTGCCCTAAGCCATTGCACTTCGGTCCATCCGAGTTGTTCGTATCGGTCCCACCGAGATTCCTAAAGTTCATATCTTTTACACAGTTCGGTGCTACCGATATTATCGTTTCGGTGCCACCGAGTTGGGTCAAAAGTGTGTAACGGTTGGATTTTGTGTGGAGGCTATATATACCCCTCCACCCCATCCTTCTCAGTAAGGAGAGCCATTAGAACGTGCCTACACTTCCACCATTCATTTTTTGAGAGAGAACCACCTACTCATGTGTTGAGATCAAGATATTCCATTCCTACCATTTGAACCTTGATCTCTAGCCTTTCCCAAGTTGCTTTCCACTCAAGTCCTTCTTCCACCATAGCCAAATCTGTGAGGAGTGTTTGAGTGCTGGGAAGACTATCATTTGAAGCACAAGAGCAAGGAGTTCATCAACAACACACCGTCTATTACCTTTTGGAGAGTGGTGTCTCCTAGATTGGTTAGGTGTCGTTGGGAGCCTCCAACCAGATGTGGAGTTGAACCAAGAAGTTTGTAAGGGCAAGGAGATCGCCTACTTCGTGAAGATCTACCCCGAGTGAGGCTAGTCCTTCGTGAACGTAAGCCATGGTGGAATAGACAAGGTTGCTTCTTCATGGACCCTTCGTGGGTGGAGCCCTCCGTGGACTCGCGCAGCCGTTACCCTTCGTGGGTTGAAGTCTCCATCAACGTGGACGTACGATAGCACCACCTATCAGAACCACGCCAAAAACCACCGTGTCTTCATTGCGTTTGAAATCTCCAATCCCTCCTTTACATACATATGCAATTGCTTACATTCCGCTGCTATACTCTTAGAATTGCATGTGTAGGGTGATGCTTGACATGTACTATTGCTAAAATCTGCCCACAATTAAAATCTGGGAAAATGTTAGGTTTTATTTGGTCAAGTAGTCTAATCACCCCCCCTCTAGACATACTTTCGATCCTACAAGTGGTATCAGAGCTTTGGTCTCCTTAAGACTTGATTTCCATAGCTTTGGTGATCATAGCCTTGGTTTCACAACCTAGGAGAGTATGGCGTCTAGTGAGGGTAACTATCACCGTAGAGGTCCATATTTTGATGGTACAAACTTTGCTAGTTGGAAACATAAGATGAAAATGCATATTCTTGGTCATAACCCTGCCGTTTGGGCTGTTGTTCGTGTTGGCTTGCAAGGTGACTTCTTTGAGGATGGCAAGGAACCGAATCGTGAAGCAACCCCGGAAGAACTAAAGATGTTGCAATACAATGCTCAAGATTGTGACATTCTATTCAACGGTCTATGTCCCGAGGAATTCAACAAAATCAGCCGCCTCGAGAATGCAAAGGAAATTTGGGATACTTTGGTTGATATGCATGAGGGTACCGAATCCGTCAAGGAATCTAAGTTGGATGTGCTCCAAAGTCAACTTGATAAGTTCAAGATGAAGGATGGTGAAGGAGTCGCAGAGATGTACTCTAGGATTGCTCTCATCACAAATGAGATTGCCGGCTTTGGAAGTGAAGAGATGACCGACAAATTCATCATCAAAAAGATACTTAGAGCTTTAGATGGAAAATATGATACCGTCTGCACATTGATCCAAATGATGCCAAATTACAAAGATCTCAAGCCCACATAAGTCATTGGAAGGATTGTCGCTCATGAAATGTCGCTCAAGGACAAAGAGGAGCTGCATAACAAGTCAAGTGGTGCTTACAAAGCCTCAACCGATGCTCCAACAACTTCAAATGACCAGCTAGTATCCAATGAAGAGATAAGCCTAATGGTGAAAAGGTTCAACAAGTTCTACAAGAACAAAGGAAAAGAAAGAAGCTCTAGCTCAAGACATTATGAGAGAAGATCATCAAGTCGTGACCATAATTGCTACAATTGTGGAAAGCCCGGACACTACTCCAATGAGTGTACGGCTCCCTACAAGAAAAGAGACGAACCACCAAGAGGAAGACATAGAAGAGATGAATCACCTCGTAAGGAGAGAAGGAGTAGAGATGATTATTATGAACGAAGACACTCTCGAAGAAGCAAGGATTCAGAGAGGAAGGACAAGTCATCAAGGAGCTACACAAGAAGAAGACATCATGCTCATGTTGGTGAATGGGTTTCCGGCTCCGACTCCGACAAACAATCCGAGAGAAGTTATCACTCCAACTCCGACTATAGTCAAGATGAAGGTGTTGCAGGACTTGCACTTGTGTCATCCAACTCCTACGATCTATTTGACTCACCAAATGAAGGAATTGGAAGATGCTTCATGGAAAAAGGCCCTAAGGTATCACACCCCGAGTATCTTGATTTTAATAGTGATGAAGATGATTTGCGTGGTGATGATGATTTACTTGTTGATAGGGCTAGTGATGTGAGCTATAATGAAAATGCTAGTAATCATGATAGTCAAGAGGAAACGAGTGACAATGCTATGAAGGAGATTGAGCGTCTAACTAAAGAACTAAATGCTCTTAAGTTAGCTCATGAAACAACTCAAGAGGATCATAGAGAACTTCTAAGAACTCATGAGAAGCTACACTTCGAGAAGCTAAATTTAGAGCAAGAGCATGAGTTTCTTAAAGCTATCAATGACGATCTTCGAAAGAAGAGTTCTTCATATCTTGCCAAACGTTTACTCTTGTCTACCTTTATGCCACAAGTTAAACCTAAGCAAACTAGCAACAAGGGTAAAAATGGTTCTACCTCTAGTAGTAACAATAACAATGCTAAATCCAATGTTGTTGTTTCTAGTAGTTCTATTGATTCCACTAATGATTCTCTTAGCCAACTTACACTTGAGCAAGAAAATATGCTATTGAAAGGAATTATAGAAAAAGGTGTCTACAAGAGTCTTGCCGGGAGTAAAAAATTTGAGGAAATTGTACGCAAGCAAGGAAGGCACCGGAAGAACCAAGGTGTTGGTTTTGAACGAAAGTTCAATGCCGATGGAGTTGAGTGGGAAGAAGGTCAATACCCCAAGACGAAGTTTGTTCCTCAACAAGAGAAGTATGATCCTACTTCCTTCAAGGGAACACAAGCTCAAGAAGACCTTCCACCACAAGACCACAAGCTAAAAGGCAAGGACAAGCTTCAAGAAGAGATTGATTCATTTGAAGAAGCTCCTCAAGCCATGGTCAAGTGGGTTCCCAAGACTTCATCAAGTTCTACTTCATCAAGTGCTACTACAACTCCAAGGATTCCCATCAAGTTGATGTGGATCCAAAAGAAGAAGAACTAGAGAGTTCTTGAGGGTGACTCCGCCAACAAACTTCACTCATATTCTTTATGGCAAGAACTTGTGCAACCAACTTCCACATTTTGCACTAGTTCATGTAGTCACAAACCCTCTTGTTGGTAAGACAAGGGACAAGGTAATCAATGCATTCATGGAAATCAACATATGTGTATTTCACTCTATGTCTATGGATATCCTTGTATGTTCCTTGTGTGGGACTAACCCATGTAGGTATTGAAAGCACAAAACTCCAAAGGATTGCTCCCAACTCTTGATGGTCTACATCAACATTGAGCATCCACATCTTCAACATCTACATGAAGTCATCATCGACAAAACCCAAGGTTAGTTCAACCCTCTTAGGGGGGATATCACATCTAGGGGGAGCTTTTCTCGAAGCAATTGAGCTAAAGCAACTCTAATGGTGTGAACACATCAATGCTTTATGTAAAAGTGGTAACCCCACTTGTGCTTAAACGATGAGTATGACCTATGATCAAATGTTCTCATTTGGCTCCTAAGTCAATATACTCATATATAGATGACCTAGTCATCGCCATTGCTTGATAGATGCTAGAATTGGTTGTGCATGTTTGACACATATTTCATTTGCTATCTTATTGTGTGAGCATGTTGATTTGCATGTTTTCATCATTCGAGGACATCCATTTGTTGTTTTGATTGTCTTGGTTTTTCTGGCCAAGTGGATGTACAAGAATGCCTAAGAACCTTCTCTAGCTATCTATGCTTTCTTGTCTCAAATTCTATTCTTGCTGCATCACAAAAATTGAACAAGTCATTTTCGGACCCTCCGGGTGAGGAGCACTCGGAGCCACCGATCTGAAAGGGCTGAACCTCCAAAACCTTCTAATTGATTTCGGTCAGACCAACCTACTCAAACTCGGTCGAACCGAAAGCATTTAGATTGATCTAGGTTTTCATCTCGGTGCTACCGATTAGACCAACTCGGTCGGACCGAGTTGCTGTAACTGCAAGCAGTTGCACGTCTCGGTGCTACCGATTTGTTCCACTCGGTGCCACCGACAGCGAATGGGTATATATTCCCAGCGAACCGTGCGGTTGAAAATTTCTTCAAACGTCACGCGCCCGCGCCCCATTGCTGCCGCCCCTTTGGTCTCCGGATCGTCGCCGTCGTCGCCTGTGCGCTCTCGCCGCATGACTCCATCGCCGTCAACGGTAATCTCCACCGCCGTTGCCGCCGTAGAGGAACTCCACCGAGTTAGGGTGAGTTTCGATCCCTTTCGTGCTTCCCTTTTCCGATTGAATGCACGATTGGATTGCCTGTAATCTTGCCACGAATGCAATTCTCTTTCCACCAGATTAGTTCGTTTGAACGAGATTCGAGCAAAAATTTTAGGGTTAGGTTTCCGCCGAATGCATCTCGGACCGACCGAATAGGAATTTTTGGTCCCACCGATTTGGCCCTGGCCATAGCACAAGTACATCTCGGTGCCACCGAGTTGTGCGAATCGGTAAGACCGAAAGTAACGTCTCAGTGAAACCCTGGCATCTCGGAGCCACCGAAACCCATCTCGGTCAGACCGAAATGGCGTGCCATGTCTCTGTAGTGTGCTTCGGTGTCACCAAGATTACCAACTCGGTCCATCCGAACTGCATTCTGTGAAAACCTAGAACTAAAGTTTGAACTCATTTTTATGACAAACAATCTGCTTTTTGTGATGACTCATCTACTCTACCCATACCTATCTATTCACAGGGTCAGCTCAACAAGATGTCTGATGTCAGTGACAGTCAAAACAGGTCAGAGCAGCATGAAGAACAAAGTGAAGGATCAAGCCATAATGAAAGTTTCTATGAGGGAGAGAGAAGCTCTCCAGATCTTCCTAAAGCTGCAACCAGAACACGGAAGAAGAAAACCTCAGATAGTGAGGATGAGGACTTTGCTGCAAGTGAAACTGTACAAAAGAAGAAGAGAGTAGTGCTAGCTAAGGAGTATAGCACAAAGCCTACTTCTGTCAAGGAAAGAACTGCTGTGAGGAAAGTGCCTCAGCAGACTATGCAAGAGCCTAGTGAGGCAGCTGCAGGTGCCAAGAAGAAGAGGATAAGGAAAACTACTGCCTGAGTGATTGGCAGACCTACTATGATGATTGATGAGGAAGAAGAGGAGGAGGATGAGCCAGCTGCTGCACCGCCTACAAAAGCACAAAAGGTCATGTCTGATGCTATCAAGACTGCTGCACCTCCCAAGTCAAAGCCTAAGGCACCAGCACCCAAGAGATCAACTAGGAACATATCTGCTGCATAGAAGAACAAGGCCCCAGTGCCTGAATCAACTGTTGATGAAGAGCCTCTAGTGCTCAAAAAATTGAAGCCCAAGATACCAGAACATGACAACGCACACCCAGTAGCTTAGAACATGATGTTGAGAAAGGATAAAGGACTGCGTCAGTGGAGACAGTCAGATCCCTATGCTATCAGAAGGAGGACAGCGTGTGATTACCGCTTTCACACTCGAGAGCAACAAGATTTTTACGAGACAATTTTGCTCGACAAAAAGCCCATAGTCAGTGACATGAAGTGGGTGGACTGGGAATACATCAATGAGAACGAGGACTATTTCCCCCACGTCCATGAAAGTTTCAGAATTGCTGGAGTTGATGAATTCGTTGGAAAGAAACTGACCAAGTGGAATGATGAGATGATCATGCAGTTTTACTCCACTGCTCACTTCTATCCAGATGGCAGAATAGTGTGGATGACTGAGGGTATAAGATACCAGTCTACCATCTCTGAGTGGGCAAATCTTCTTGGTGCACCCAAGGAAGAGGATGATGATTATGATGTATATGCCAAGCTCAAGTTTGATCACAATTCTATGAAGAACATGTACACTGCTATTCCCCAGGAGGATCTTGAGACTCACAAGCTTGGATCAGTGAAGCATTTGCTACCAGGACTGGCCACCTCAAACATAATCTTGCGGTACACCTTGTTACCCAAGTCAGGCGATGATAAGATGATTCGTGGCCACTCCATCAACTTGCTGCACTTATTTGATACTCCTCAGAAATTCAAGGTGATGAGCCTGATAGTAGAGACTATCAAGAGGACAGCAACAGATCAGAAGAGATCGTGTGGTTATGCTCCACATATTCAGTTGTTGATCAATTCCAAGGTTGGAACCAGCACGTATCTTCTTGATCGAGAGCATTTGCCACTCCGTCCAGATTTTGAGGACAACGTTATAGTGATGGATCCTTCGCATCCCACTTCAGCCCAAGCTCAAGAGGAAATCCGCAAATCCCAAGAAGCAAAAGCAGCTCAGGAGGCATCTGCTCCAAATGCTCCAATTGCGAATCTCAAGATACCAAAAGATCAAATGCAATATCTGCTTGAAGCCACTCTGAGGATTGAGCGAAGTCTGGCCAACCTCACCCAGACCCAGGCTAGTTTTGAGCGGATCATTGAGACCAAATTTCATGATTTGGATGTCACGGTGACAGAGATTCAGACCACAGTGGAACAGCTGCAAGGAGATGTCGATGCTGTCAAGTTTGCGAGATCAGACGACAGTGGAGATGATAGACCGACTACAGAGCAATTTCAGTCAGTGCCTAGGGCTGCCAGGTCAGCTGCGATACTAGTTGTGGATCCACGGACCACAGTATCTGCACCAGCCACCACAGCCACAGTGCCACAGCAGGTCTCAACTCCTCCAGTCCAGCAGTCGTCAGCAGAAGCATTCGCGGACGCTCTCATCTCAACGCCGTCTACGCACATCGGAGCCGCTAGCAGGAGATCGCCTTCGGAGGACCGTGCCTAGAGAGCCGACTAGTGCTATACGATTCGAACTTTTTGGTACTTGTTGCCAAAGGGGGAGGATTTGTATAGATCATAGGCTTTGAGAGAGAGAGTTTCTTGTTTTTGATTTGCTTCGAGAGTTTCTTTTGCTACTTGTTTGCTCGTTCGTTGATACTTTGTTATGTGTGTGCTTGCTACAGTATTTTGTCGTTTATACTTGTGAGATACGATGTTGATTGATCATATTATGCCCATTGTGATATTCCATGTTTATCTCTACTATTATCTTGTATGATCAATTACTTATGTTGGTGATGTGTGCCTATTATTCCAATCATATCATTTTGCGCGCTCCACCAAGATGTATGTGACATGGAAGAGTAACCCATGAGCCTAATCGATTGTGCATTTGCATTCAAACACAAACTTTTAATAATGCACAAATTTAGGGGGAGCTCTTGCTTATCACATACTTCTCAAAGCGACGATGTATTTCATTTACTTAATCATCTGTCGAAGCTTTGATCTATATGTTGTCATCAATTACCAAAAAAGGGGAGATTGAAAGCACATTTGCTCCCTTGGTGGTTTTGGTAATTCATAACAACATATATCTCATTGAACTAATATCCATTCAAGATTAAGATTTTAGGATGTTCAATGATTGGCATGGCATGGACTAGAGATGTGGACCCCTCAAAATGCTAAGGACAAGAATTGGCTAAGATCAAGACTCTACATTTTTGGTTTAGTGATCCAAGATCACATTGAGTCCATAGGAAAGCCAATACTATTAAAAGGGGATGAGGTGTTGCTTAATGGTCTTTTTGCTCAAGTGCTTAGTGACAGCATTCCTAAACCCTCAACCACTCTCTCAATCCCAAATATGTCCAAAACCCAAAGTCCAACTCGGCCCCACCGAAATTTCCAATCCGGCCTCACCGAGTTCATCCAAGACTTAGCCACTGCCAAACCCTAACAAATCGGATCCACCGAAATGGATCTCGGTCCCACCGAGATGGCCTTGCCAACTCTCTGTAATCGTTTGCATTTACTTCGGTCTCACCGAGTTTGCAAATTGGTCTCACCGAGATGGCTTGCCAACTCTCTGTTGCCTTATTGCTTCACTTCGGTCCTACCGAGTTGATGCAATCGGTGCCACCGAGATGAGGATTGCCCTAAGCCATTGCACTTCGGTTCATCCGAGTTGTTCGTATCGGTCCCACCGAGATTCCTAAAGTTCATATCTTTTACACAGTTTAGTGCTACCGAGATTATCGTTTCGGTGCCACCGAGTTGGGTCAAAAGTGTGTAACGGTTGGATTTTGTGTGGAGGCTATATATACCCCTCCACCCCATCCTTCTCAGTAAGGAGAGCCATCAGAACGTGCCTACACTTTCACCATTCATTTTTTGAGAGAGAACCACCTACTCATGTGTTGAGATCAAGATATTCCATTCCTACCATTTGAACCTTGATCTCTAGCCTTTCCCAAGTTGCTTTCCACTCAAATCCTTCTTCCACCATAGCCAAATCTGCGAGGACTGTTTGAGTGTTGGGAAGACTATCATTTGAAGCACAAGAGCAAGGAGTTCATCAACAACACACCGTCTATTACCTTTTGGAGAGTGGTGTCTCCTAGATTGGTTAGGTGTCGCTGGGAGCCTCCAACCAGATGTGGAGTTGAACCAAGAAGTTTGTAAGGGCAAGGAGATCGCCTACTTCGTGAAGATCTACCCCGAGTGAGGCTAGTCCTTCGTGGACGTAAGCCATGGTGGAATAGACAAGGTTGCTTCTTCGTGGACCCTTCGTGGGTGGAGCCCTCCGTGGACTCGCGCAGCCGTTACCCTTTGTGGGTTGAAGTCTCCATCAACGTGGACGTACGATAGCACCACCTATCAGAACCACGCCAAAAACCACCGTGTCTTCATTGCGTTTGAAATATCCAATCCCTCCTTTACATACATATGCAATTGCTTACATTCCGCTGCTATACTCTTAGAATTGCATGTGTAGGGTGATGCTTGACATGTACTATTGCTAAAATCTGCCCACAATTAAAATCTGGGAAAATGTTAGGTTTTATTTGGTCAAGTAGTCTAATCACCCCCCCTCTAGACATACTTTCGATCCTACATCCTCCTGATGAGGAACAGCATGCAGCGGTGCCCCAGGGGCCCGGCCCTCCTGGCCGAGCGGAAGAACACCCTGGATGGTGCTCGCATGTGCCGCCAGACTCTGGCCCTCCTGGCCAAAGCTAGCAGGGGCGGCTGAGGCTGCTGTCCGGTCCTCCTGACGAGTAACAGCGCCAAGACTGGGCTTCAGCGGGGCCGCCATGGCCTGACCCTCCTGGTCGAGCGGAAGAGCACCCAGGCGGGTGCTGGCAGGTACCGCCAGGCTCTGGCCCTCCTTGCCAAAGCTAGCAGGTGCGGCCGAGGCTGCTGTCCGGTCCTCCTGACCAGCGTCAGCGCCAGCCGTGGCCCGACCCTCCTGGCCGAGCTGGTAGCCCCCCTGGGCTGGTCCCCCAATCGCCACAGTGGTTGCTGTCGTAGCCGCCGCAGCGCCCTTTTCCGTTACCGTGAGATCACTCACGGCCTTTGTCACCTTGACCACCATACCCTCTGTAGCCCTGGAAGTGCTGTTGATATTTGTTCTGGTAAACATAATGGCTCTTTTGCTTGCCATTTGACCCTTCCAGTAAGAATCTACACTCAAGTTTTTTGGAAAAGATGCTACTCTAATTTCCTTAGGTATTCTACAGTACCTCTCAGAGACATGACCTACAATACCACAACACTCACAATACGACGACAGTTTCTCATAACGTACATCAAACTGAAGTGTCTCAGTACTGCCTAAAGGAGTAAATTCTACCTTATGCTTGAGTGCTTCATGTAGCAGGATTTTCACTCTTATACGCAAAAACTTCTCTACTATCATATGATTTCTATGAGAGACGTCTATCACCTTGCCAATTTGGTCTCCTAGGGTCCATCCCATACTCTCAGTTTTTAACTCGAAAGGAAGGTCACGAACCTGGGCCCATATAACCATAGCTCCAAGGTCAACATCCACCGGGTTGCCCTTGCCATCGAACTCGGCGAAGACAATTCCGTCGCGCTTGTAATGCCATGGCAGGGCCTTCAAGACGAACTTTTTGTCTTCCTCGGCGGAGAAGTTGAGGACGAACCTCCCATCTGCACTTGCCACCTCTTGAACGGTGACTGAACCTTGCAACTTCCATGCCGAAGTAGCACGGAGTTCATCGACAAGAATCCGGGGATTCACTTGGAAGGGCGATAGGAACCGCCCCACCACCATGGATCCACTGATAGCCCTCCGCGCGGCCTCCATATCGATGATCAGGGGCGCCACCATCTTCCCCTTGTTGGCCGGAGTCGGCGGCAGAACAGGGGTTGCGCCCCCCATGGTGATCGCCAGCGCGCGCGCCCCCGCCGCCATGGACATCACTACATCAGTGCCCTCTCCCAACTCCTTCTCCTTCTCCCCTTTCCTCTCCATATTTTCCCTACCCAAACCAAACTGTAGACCAGAGGATAGGTACAGTGGAATAGACAGGGGAATTCTTTCTTCAGTACGAACTGACAAGCCTAGGCACTCTCCCGTGGAACTAAAATAGCTCTTCCTATCTCTCAGATTAGCAATCACCGGGACGAAATTTGAGCACTTAACAAAGAATAAAGGATCTTTAATAGGCAGTTTCCAAAATAAAACCACTATAATTTCTCCCTTACCCCTAATTATACAGAGATCAACATTCCCCTGATTTCCCTCTCTCCCCTTAACTTCTCTCAACGGGAAGAAATCCCCAGCCCCCGGATCAGTAGGAGTTTCCTCCTTAGAGATCAAAATCAGAAAATTTTCCCCTTCAAGAGACATAACCAACTGTTTCCCCCTAAATTCCTTAAAATCCCGCGGATTCTTGCCCTTGCAACAGTGGGCCTGCACCTCCCCTTCAAGATCCGATACGATCTCACCTGGACTCCCTCGAATCAGGTCGTTTGCCCGTCTCTTCATCCGCTCCAAGCATCTCGCCCGATCTGTCGATTGCCAGAGAATTCGCCTTGATTTGGCTTTGATCTCGTCCCAATCCAACATAGGGATGAGCCCCCCAACTGAGCCCACCCCCATATTGGCTCCTCCCCCCGCCGGAATCACCGCCGGGATATGGATGAATCTTGGTATGTATAGGAGCTGAAACGTTAATAAGGATATGAGATTCTATGTTGAATGTTTGCCTTAATAGCCTCCATGAATGTTGTGTAGGGTCCCCACTCTGAATTTTCCCTGCAAGGCCACGAAGCATATTACTGTCGTTTTAAAGGTTAGGAAGTTGAGGTAATTTGAGGTGATAGTAAAAGCCTCTCTACCTCGCCTTTGCAATTGATAGGGGAATAACGGAGATCCCTTGGTGAGATCGCGTCCACGGAGAAACTCTTAATTACTGTGGTGATAACCGGAGCAGGGAAACTACGGTAGTGGCGTAGGTGCATATTTTACGTTGGACACATACCAATGAGAATTTTGGACTCCATTAGAACGCCTTAATCCTTTATCTGTTTTAACGCTTTATTCATCCTGCTGCGCTCTTTTAAATCTTTTATGTTATTTGCTTATGTTCAATCCCAACTCAAAATTCATTACAATCTTTCACCTTCATTTTGCTCCATGTCTACAACTAACTTGTAGGCACATCTCCATAAATCTCTATAAGGGACAAAGTCTAATTCCCATGCTCCCCGTGGGATTGATACTCTTACTTCAAAAAGGCTACAACTAAACCATGTGCACTTGCAGACCATCAAGCTTTTTCTGGCGCCGTTGCCGGGGAGCTGAGTGCTTTGGGCTTTGTTTCAAGTTTTGATTTATCTTGTGTTCTAATAGTTTTTATAGGTTCTGAGCAACCATGGCCGATTATGATTTTTTTTACCAGCTTGCCACAATTAAAGTCTCGGGGCCTAGTTTGGGCGATATCTTTATATCTTTGGGGCTAAGCCCCTTTGGTGAAACATTTGGAATTAACTCTCGGCTACTCAATATGTTATAGGGTAGACCGTTCATAGGAGATGGTACGGAAGATCTGTACACGCATGCACAACATTTTGATGAGATATGCGGGACATTTAAACTTAATGCTTTCTCTTATGATGAAATGAAACTTAAGTTATTTTCTCATACTTGAACTGATCAAGCTCACAGGTATCTTTGACACTTGGTAGAAGTTATCCGCTGAATTTTCACCTGTTATTTTCCAGAAAGCAAAACATATGAAGTAAGGCGAAAGATTGGTAGCTTCGCACTAAAATTTCAAAACCAAAATTTTTGGGTCGCTTTGGTCCCTTTACACTGGCCTAGAGGAGCGAGCAATGGTCTGAGAGCGAGAACGAGAGAGCATGAAGGATGTGGGAGCCAAAGTCAGCATCCCAATCCTCACTGCAGAAAAAGCAATCTTGCTCAATGTTGGGTTGGTCTGCGCATTGCTCCCAAGTGAATTTTTTGGTTCTGGGGGTGAATCTCTTTCAGCTCACAGGAGTTGAGGGCGTTTCGGAAGCGCACTAAGCGACTACGATTAACATTTGTGCGGTTCTTGTCTCAAGCACTATAGACTTGATTGAAATCGCCTGTCACAAGCCATCTCGTACCCTATTGAGGCTTGAGGCTCACAAGCTCTTGCAAAAAAGCATCTTTAAGGTTGCTTCTAGTAGGTCCATACACAGAAGTGAGCTTGAAAGAAGTGGTGGTGTTGACAAGAGCGATGCTGGCAAAGATACAGAAATTGCCAATGGAAATATTGTCCACCTTAATGAAATCTTCATTCCATAGAAGCAGAATGACCCCCCTTGGTGCCATCGACAGGCCTTTCCACAAAGCTCTTCAACCTTTGGCCACCAAGGAATGGTGCCAAGAAAGGGTTAACCGCATCCAACTTCGTTTCCTGTAGACAAACAAGGTTGCATGGAGTAGCAGCGATGGTCTCGTGAACAGCGACACAATGATTTGGATAGTTAAGACCATGAACATTCCAGTTTAGGATGGAAAGGTTTTAATTCATTGCAAACAAGAGCTACATCGGAGTTACTAGAGAACACACACATGGGCCTTGCGAAGGCGACACCATTAGGTAGCCAAGGATCAAAGCTACAAACCTGCCTAGCTAGAACACCTTACAGCACATCATAACGAAGGCAACTAATCATTAGAAACTGGGCTACATCATCAGCTAAATGGTGCAGCAGCATCAAGAAGACGCCGCATCTTCCTTGTCTTGGCCTTGGAGCTCTAGACCAGCTCCTCCACCATGGTGAAGCAGGGCATCTTCAACCACAGAAGCAAGGTCACAACCAAGGCTATAAAGGGCTCGAAGTGCAGCTACAACTATGTCCGGCAGTTGGCCACTGAAGAGAGCCACATACTTGGTATGGCGGCTTCCGTGATCACCCCTCCTCTTCAATAACACCCATGCGCTGGCAAATCAATCTCTCTGCCAGCTACATGATGGGCATGTCCCTGTTTTTTGCTTGCAGCCTTTGACTGTTGCGTATCAAGTTCAGCCATTTGATTTCGGCTAGAGTCTTCCTCCAGGCAGCTGATGACCTGCAAGGGCACATGGCTATTGCAATTCGCGGTAAGTAGAGTATGTCAATCCCACAGGGAGCGGTGGTTGCACTGATAACTAGCAACCCCGCAGCTACGTCGTCACTTACGTGGCTACGTTCACACCCAGAGCATTATCTGGAAATAGTCTATTTGTCGGTTGCTAGCGTAAACGATAATAAGGGTGGTTTTAACTAAATAACTACGCGGAGGTAAAAACATAAATAAAACAGCGGGTAAAATAAAGGAGCGGTGCTGGAGTAATAAGGGCGTTCTCGAGGTATTCGAAATCATCACTACACGTTCGTTCTACGAATACTAAGCCACTTTACATGTTTCTCTTTGTGGGTGGAGCCGGTACAGATACGTGCATACACGCGGCAGCCCCGTATCACATACGCCACCACCGTCCTTCCCCACTCCGGTTATTAGACGGTGATTAAGGGGAAAAAGGTCCCCGTGGACGCAGCCAAAGTGGTCGCAACAATCCGCTATGAAGGGAGATGGTGCCTGTCACTCACCCACCTCGCCAACCACATGGTTCGCCAATAGTAATAACCTTCCGTCCAAAATTGGCATACATTGGATGGTTGACTTCACCCAACGTCAAGAAGACTACTAACATAAACATGCAGAGAGGACATCATATCGCGCAAGGCAATCGGTACTAGCACATACTAGAGTTCATCATATTCCCCCAAGAACTAATGAATTACTCAAACATGGCGATGGAGTACATAGAGATGAGGGACAAGTTACAATCCAACACGGAGTTGGAGATGGAGGGAGGCATGGCAGCGGCGATGAAGAGGGCACCGGCCCTCCGGCCGGCGCCAGACATGGGAGGCGCCTCCTCCCTTCTCCCTTCCTTGTCTTGGCCCTTCTCTATGGTGGAGTTTGCTGCAATGGAGGTGTGGCGGCTGTAGATGAGACTTGTGGAGGATGGAGATGGAATGAGCCGGCGACTAGGGTTGGAGGTCTTGATATAGGAGTCCACCTCGGGTCTCCACTGTTGATCTAGCCTCCTCCCTTTCATCCAAGGGCTCAAGGGGAGCCAAATCCACGTCCCAAACAAGCCTTGGTCGTCAAGGATCTCATAGGGAAAAACAGGGATGAAATCGGAGCAAAATTTGGAAAGTTCTGGCCAATTTTCGTGGCTGTCTGGAGCTCAAACGACCGCTCAAACGAGCGGCTCCGGTCGCATGGAAGTCCGTCTTTCATTCTGGATTTCAGGAGCTGCTTCGTATTTTGGTCGCCATTTCTTCATACGAACTATGATTTTGACGTTCTTGGACTCGTTGGATTGCTAGCGAAAAGCCCGATGCGTTAGTGGCCTTGGATCTTCATTTTGGACACTTTGATAAATTTCAAATTATCAAACTCTCCAAAGGGCCTTGATCTGGTGCCTGGAACTTCTCCGGTTTGACGCCTAGCTTGATTCTTTTGATGTCCCAAGTCCATGAACACGTCAACACACGTACAAAGACCACAAAACAAAGGAAAACTAATAAAAACTAAATAAAAATAAAAAGTGTGCAATGAACTTGGTAAAACAAGTAAATACCGAAAACTATGCATTGGAGACATGAATAAGTGCTAGATGGATATGATATGAGGGATTTTGGCACTATAATATACTCTAAAAAGTATGCATAAAATCCACTCATCAGCAGCCGGCGGCCTCGGTGGGTGGGAGCTGGGCATTGGGAGAATGGCACGTGGGCGAGACAAGAGAGTGCATGCCGAGCCATTCTGGTCCAGAGCTGCATTAGCCATGGGGCTCGCCATAGCATGGTCTTGTCAGTGCAGACCGCATCAGCAGGCTCATGGGAGAGGCGTGCTTGGGCCTGGAGGCAAGGAGCCAGCGTGTTGCCGTAGACGAGTTGGGGAAGACCAACCCAGAGGCGCGTCAGGAGACACTTGCGATCCCAAGAAAGGAGCAGCGTGGTGCAGCCAATCAGGGATCGTCAAGGAAGGCCGCAGCTCGATGACAACGCAGGAGATAGTGCGAGGAGCGGGTGGTGGTGATCTTTCACGTGTGTCTTCATTGCGCTGGATGCAGATCACCTCGCAGTAGAGCGAGCGCCTCTCCGAGTAGGCCGCATGATGTCGTGCCCTTCTACCTGAGGCTGGGATGACAACCCCATCGGGAAGGCGCTTCACCTTGGCACTATCAATCTTCCGGGCGTCCAGAGATCGAGGTTCCAAGCCGCGCTGACTTCCATCATCATAGCGGTTGCGGGAGTCACGATCCTCGCACCGTCAGTCTTCGCACGATCCGCCCTCGCGATCATCATCTCGGTGAGGAGCCCTGGAGCGGCTTCGAAACAGGCCACGCCAGGAGGAAGTCTAACGGTCATCGCACCTTCTGCGCCCATCGTGCCCATCATCCTTGTCACGGTCATCGTTGCGTTGATCACGATCATTGTGGTCACTGCGCCGCTCGCCCACGTCCTGGCGGTCTCGTGATCGAGCCTCGCCATCCACAAACGCCATATCGCCAGCAGAAGGGGGGAGTGCGTGCATGGGCGTCGAGGGACCTTGCCATCAACACTAGTGATGAAGTCTTTAATCAGGTCCAGATGGACCAGAACATGGTGCTTTAGCCCCTGGCGCTCGACGAAGGGAGCGGGAGCGCTGCCCACCGGCAGCTGGTTGTAGGTGAAGGTGACATGCTGCACCTTGGGGATTTTGCTTGGGTCGGCCGACTAAGCCCACAAGTTGAGAGTGGCGGCGTCCTCGCACTCCACGGAGGTGATGTCAAAGTAGTGCAGGAAAGTATCCGACCCTAGCACTTGCGCCGCAATGATGTCGTTCCTTGGGTTGAGCGGGACATTTTCGATGTAGAGGTGGACATGGTAGTCGGCTTGCACTGCGTCGGCGTGCAGGTTGAGGCGGGCGATGTGGATGTCTAGGTTGCCGAAGTCGGAGCTGTAGTGGGAGAACCGGCCTGGGGCAGCCGTCGCCATGTTGCGGTGGTGCTGGTAGTCGAACATGATGAGGAAGTCCTCTGGGTAGAAAGGCACCACCTTCAGAAGATTGCGGTCGGCGCCAGCGGATGAAGTGATGACATCCCTGATGATGGAGGCGCTGACTGACGGGCGGTTTCCACCTAGCTAAATGATGGCCATGAGGGGCGAGGCTGGCCACCTAGCGTCCACTGCCGGCGTGGAGACGACGACCACATGGCCCTCCGCTGGGCGCATTGAGGGATTGCAAATGCGAGGCATCTCTTCCCCTGACAGTGGGGGCGTGACAACAAGCAGGTCTGGAGCAGCAGTGTTGTCGAGAGATGGGGGAGCAGACGGGGTGCCCGGTGATCTCTACTACGCAACTTTATTCTTGTAGACTCGTGTTGGGCCTCCAAGCGTAGAGTTTTGTAGGACAGTAGCAAATTTTCCTCAAGTGGATGACCTAAGGTTTATCAATCCGTGGGAGGCGTAGGATGAAGATGTTCTCTCTCAAACAACCCTGCAATCAAATACAAGAAATATCTTGTGTCCCCAACACACCCAATACAATGGCAAATTGTATAGGTGCACTAGTTCGGCGAAGAGATGGTGATACAAGTGTAGTATGGATAGTAGATATAGGTTTTTGTAATCTGAAAAATAAAAAAACAGCAAGGTAGCAAGTAACAAAAGTGAGCACAAACGGTATTGCAATGCTTGAAAACAAGGCCTAGGGTTCATACTTTCACTAGTGCAATCTCTCAACAATGCTAACATAATTGGATCATATAACAATCCCTCAACGTGTGATAAAGAATCACTCCAAAGTTCCTATTAGCAGAGAACATAAGATAGAAATTGTTGTAGGGTACGAAACCACCTCAAAGTTATCCTTTCCGATCAATCTATTGAGCCATCCCTATAAGTGTCACAAACAGCCCTAGAGTTCGTACTAAAATAACACCATATGATACGCATCAACCAACTCTAATGTCACCTAGATACTCCAATGTCACCACAAGTATCCGTGAGTTGATTATTCGATATGCATCAAACAACTTCAGATTCATAATATTCAATCCACACAAAGAACTTCAAAGAGTGCCCCAAGATTTCTACCGGAGAAAGTAGGACGAAAATGTGCATCACCCCCTATGCATAGATTACCCCAATGTCACCTCGGGAATCCGCGAGTTGAGTGCCAAAACATACATCAAGTGAATCAATATAATACCCCATTGTCACCATGGGTATTCATATGCAAGACATACATCAAGTGTTCTCAAATCCATAAAAGTATTCAATCCGATAATAGTGAAACCTCAAAGGTAAAAACTCAATTCATCACAACAAGATAGAGAGGGAGAAACACCATATGATCCAACTATATTAACAAAGCTCGCGGTACATCAAGATCGTGCCAAATCAAGAACACAAGAGAGAGAGATCAAATAGATAGCTACTAGTACATACCCTCAGCCCCGAGGGAGAACTACTCCCTCCTCGTCATGGAGACCGCCGGGATGATGAAGATGGCCTCCGGTGATGATTTCCCCCTCCGGCAGGGTGTCGGAAAAGGGCTGTAGATGAGATCGTGGAGGTACAGAGGCTTGCAGCGGCGGAGTCCAAGTTCTAGGGTTATTTCTGGGGGTTTTGGTATTTATAAGAATTTTTGGCGTTGGAATCATGCAAAGATGTGCCACAGGGGGCCCACGAGGCACCAGGGCGCGCCCCGGGGGGTGGCACACCCAGGTGGCATGTGGGGCCCCTGTGGGTCTTCTGCTGCTCCCCCGAAGCTTCCTGGGTCTGTTTCCTTCCAGAAAAAATTGTCAAAAAGTTTCGCTGCATTTGGACTTCATTTGATATGGATTTTCTGGAAAACCAAAAACAAGCAGAAAACAGCAACTGGCACTGAGCACTAGGTCAATATGTTAGTCCATAAAAATCATATAAAATCCATATAAAAGTGCACCAAAATCATACAAAATTATAATAGACATGGCATGAATACTTCGTAAATTATAGATACGTTGGAGACGTATCAGCATCCCCAAGCTTAATTCCTGCTCGTCCTCGAGTAGGTAAATGATAAAAGAAATAATTTATGAAGTGTGAATGCTAGCATAGTGCATAAGTTTGATCAATGATAATTTCAATCACTTTTCCTAGCATCATAACAGCAACTCTTTCTCATAAAACCCATCATGATAAAGTTGCAATCAATTCACATGTTATGGTTCAAACAATGCATTCTCTTGAAACTTAACAACCTATGTTCTTAGTCATCAAACAATTGCAATTCAACTTAATTTCAACAAAGTCTAAGTAAGAGCTCCACATACTCAATTATCATATAGTCTTCTATGATTGCTAGTACTCAAAGCATATTTTTAGAACAAATGGCATCCATCGAACACAGAGAAAGATAGGGGTTTAGTGTTTCGCCTCCCAACTTATTTATCATAGAGATAATTGGCAACAATAATAAACGATGATCAAATATATTTGACTGGCCATATGAGCCTGGATCTTTCCCCACCACATGATGCTTGCCAACTAGAGAATAATTAAGGTTGAAATGAGAAGTAATACTATTGACTCTTGCATAAAAATAAATACATAAAGTAAAAGATAGGCCCTTCGCAGAGGGAAGCAGAGGTTGTCATGCGCTTTTTATTTTTGGATGTGCAAGCCCTTAATGCAAAGGAACGTCACGTTATATTGCCCCTTGTGACAGCAACCTTTATTATGCAGTCCGTCGCTTTTATTTCTTTACCATCACAAGTTCGTACAACGCTTATTTTCCCTTGCAATAATGGATCATACATATTTTAGGAGCAATTTTTATTGCTTTTTGCACCGATGACAACTTACTTGAAGGATCTTATTCAATCCATAGGTAGATATGGTGGACACTCATGGCAAGAAACTGGGTTTAAGGGTTTTTGGATGCACAAGTAGTATCTCTACTTAGTACAAATTTTTGGCTAGCAAAAGATCCTAAGCAAGCACCACATGTCAGAGGATCCATAACAATATAACTTCTATGCAAATATACCCAAACATAACTCATTACGTTGTCTTCCTTGTCCAACTTCAACTAATTTGCTCAAGTTTGAAAATAATTAATGGGTATTCACAATCATAAAAGATGTCCAAGATAATATATTTATATGTGAAAGTTCTCTTCCTTATACTAATCATTCATGAATTGCTTGTATGACCAATATTGTTGTTGTCAAACTTCAATAGATTTTACTTTCTAAACCAAATGTGAAATTACTACTAGGCATGATACAAGCATATGAAGCACATATAATTTCAACTTTATGATATTCAATTCATTCAACAATTTACTCATAGGATATAAGTGAAGCACAAGAGTAAATGACAAACTACTCCAAAAAGATATAAGTGAAGATCAATGAGTAGTCAAACAATTAAGTAGCTATGTGAGGACTCTCTCTCATAAAAAAAATTCAGATCTTAAGTATTTTATTCAAACAGCAAACAAAATGAAAATAAAAAGACACTCCAAGAATAGCACATATCATGTGAACAAGTAAAAACTTAGGCTAACCGATAGGTCTTGATGAAGAAAGGTGGGATGCCTACCGGGGCATCCCCAAGCTTAGTTGCTTGAGACTTCTTGGAATGTTATCTTGGGGTGCCTTGGGTATCCCCAAGCTTGAGCTCTTGTGTCTCCTTAATTCCTCTCATATCATGGCTTCTCCTAAATCTTAAAACTTCATCCACACAAAACTCAACAAGAACTCGTGAGATAAGTTAGTATAAATCAACTCAAAACCTCAACATTCTCTTCTGTAGCAAATCACAAAAAATATAATTAAACATTGCATACTAAATGCCTCTGCATATTTAATACTCCTATCCACAAATAGAAACATTAAACAAGCAACATATGCAAACAATGCAACTATAACCGAAATCTGCCAAAACAGAACAATCTGTAAAAGGGGAATAAGAATCCATACTTCCCTAACTCCAAAAATTCTGAAAAATTACCGCGTGACAGAGAACTCATGCATGATTACTTTGTAAAAAATTCATATTTTTTATCATGTTCTGACTATTCAGGAATATTCTAGACATAACAGAAAACTTTCTGTTTTCAAACAGCAACACATGAACTTGCAAACTGAGCATGGTAAAGGCTATACTTGGCATTTTATTGAACTAAAAGATACAAAACATGGTTATTGATAACAGCAAGCAAACCCAAACAAAATAAAATGACGCTCCAAGCAAAACTCATATTATGTGACGAATAAAAATATAGCTCCGAGTGAGGTTACCGATAGTGTTGAAGACGAAAGAGGGGATGCCTTCCGGGGCATCCCCAAGCTTAGACGCTTGGGTCTTCCTTGAGTATTACCTTGGGGTGCCTTGGGCATCCCCAAGCTTAGGGTCTTGCCGCTCCTTATTCTCCTCATATCGATGTCTCACCCAAAACTTGAAAACTTCAATCACACAAAACTTAACGGAACTTCGTGAGATAGGTTAGTATGATAAAAATAAATCATCCACTTAGGTACTATCAAGACAAGATTCATAATTTTTCTCACATAATGCCTTCTGTAGTCTATCATTTCCACAATTTATATCTCATAATATAAGCTATGGAAACACTAAAACAAGCAAACTATGCAATAAAAACAGAATCTGTCAAAAACAGAACAGCATGTAGTGAGCGATTTAAAAACCATACTTCTGTACCTCCAAAAATTCTGAAAAATGAGGACAACGTAAAAAATTTGTAACCCAATACTGTGTAAAAAATTAAGAATTTTTTCACGCTCAAGTACAGAATAGAAATTCCAGCACTGGACGCAAAAGTTTCTGTTTTTGCACAGAATCAAATCAACAAGTATCCACACTATCCCAAAGGCTTTACTTGGCACATTATTGAAATAAAACATATAAAACATGATTACTACTGTAGATTAATCATGTGGACACACAAAAACAGTAAGGATAATTATTGGGTTGTCTCCCAACAAGCGCTTTTGTTTAATGCCTTTCATCTAGGCATGATGATTTTAATGATGCTCACATAAAAAGTGAAGAATTGAAACACAATGGGAGCATCATGAAGCATATGATAAGCACATTTAAGCCTAACCCACTTCCTATGCATAGGGATTTTGTGAGCAAACAATTTATGGGAGCAAGAATCAACTAGCATAGGAAGGCAAAACAAGCATGACTTCAAAACTTTCAACATAAAGAGAGGAAACTTGATATTATTGCAACACCTACAAGCATATGATCCTCTCTCATAATAATTTTTAGTAGCTTCATGAATGAATTCAACAATATAACTATCACATAAAGTATTCTTTCCATGATCTACAAGCATAGAATTTTTACTACTCTCGACATAAGCAAATTTCTTCTCATCAATAATAGTGGGAGCAAATTCAATGAAATAACTATCATGTGATACTTGATTGGCATAATCCAATTGAAAATTAAAATCATGATGACAAGTTTCATAGTTATCATTATTCTTTATAGCATACATGTCATCACAATAATCATCATAGATAGCAACTTTATTGTCACAATCAATTGGAACCTCTTCCAAAATAGTGGATTCATCATAAATAGGAGGCATGCAATCATCATAATAAATATTCTCATCAAAACTTGGGGGACTAAAAATATCATCTTCATCAAACATAGCATCCCCAAGCTTATGGCTTTGCATATCATTAGCATCATGGATATTCAAAGAATTCATACTAGCAACATTGCAATCATGCTTATCATTCATGGATTTTATGCCAAACATTTTATTGAATTCTTCTTCTATCAATTGAGCACAATTTTCCGCTCCATCATTTTCAAGAAAGACATTATAAAGATGAATAATATGAGGCAACCTCAATTCAATTTTTTTGTAGTTTTCTTTTATAAAACCAAACTAGTGATAAAACAAGAAACTAAAAGATTCGATTGCAAGATCTAAAGATATACCTTCAAGCACTCACCTCCACGGCAACGGCGCCAGAAAAGAGCTTGATGTCTACTACGCAACTTTATTCTTGTAGACTCGTGTTGGGCCTCCAAGCGCAGAGTTTTGTAGGACAATAGCAAATTTCCCTCAAGTGGATGACCTAAGGTTTATCAATCCGTGGGAGGCGTAGGATGAAGATGTTCTCTCTCAAACAACCCTCCAATCAAATACAAGAAATCTCTTGTGTCCCTAACACACCCAATACAATGGCAAATTGTATAGGTGCACTAGTTCGGCGAAGAGATGGTGATACAAGTGTAGTATGGATAGTAGATATATGTTTTTGTAATCTGAAAAATAAAAAAACAGCAAGGTAGCAAGTAAAAAAAGTGAGCACAAACGGTATTGCAATGCTTGAAAACAAGACCTAGGGTTCATACTTTCACTAGTGCAATCTCTCAACAATGCTAACATAATTGGATCATATAACAATCCCTCAACGTGTGATAAAGAATCACTCGAAAGTTCCTATTAGCGGAGAACATAAGATAGAAATTGTTGTAGGGTACGAAACCACCTCAAAGTTATCCTTTCCGATCAATCTATTGAGCCATCCCTATAAGTGTCACAAACAGCCCTAGAGTTCATACTAAAATAACACCATATGATACGCATCAACCAACTCTAATGTCACCTAGATACTCCAATGTCACCACAAGTATCCATGAGTTGATTATTCGATATGCATCAGAGTGCCCCAAGATTTCTACCGGAGAAAGTAGGACGAAAATGTGCATCAACCCCTATGCATAGATTACCCCAATGTCACCTCGGGAATCCGTGAGTTGAGTGCCAAAACATACATCAAGTGAATCAATATAATACCCCATTGTCACCACGGTTATTCATATGCAAGACATACATCAAGTGTTCTCAACTCCATAAAAGTATTCAATCCGATAATAGTGAAACCTCAAAGGTAAAAACTCAATTCATCACAACAAGATAGAGAGGGAGAAACACCATATGATCCAACTATATTAACAAAGCTCGCGGTACATCAAGATCGTGCCAAATCAAGAACACGAGAGAGAGAGAGATCAAACACATAGCTACTAGTACATATCCTCAGCCCCGATGGTGAACTACTCCCTCCTCGTCATGGAGACCGCCGGGATGATGAAGATGGCCTCCGGTGATGATTTCCCCCTCCGGCAGGGTGTCGGAAAAGGGCTGTAGATGAGATCGTGGAGGTACAGAGGCTTGCGGCGGCGGAGTCCAAGTTCTAGGGTTATTTCTGGGGGTTTTGGTATTTATAAGAATTTTTGGCGTTGGAATCACGTGAAGATGTGCCACAGGGGGCCCACGAGGCACCAGGGCACGCCCCAGGGGGGTGGCGCGCCCAGGTGGCTTGTGGGGCCCCTGTGGGTCTTCTGCTACTCCCCCAAAGCTTCCTGGGTCTGTTTCCTTCCAGAAAAAATTGTCAAAAAGTTTCGTTGCATTTGAACTTAATTTGATATGGATTTTCTGGAAAACCAAAAACAAGCAGAAAACAACAACTGGCACTGGGCACTAGGTCAATATGTTAGTCCATAAAAATCATATAAAATCCATATAAAAGTGCACCAAAATCATACAAAATTATAATAGACATGGGATGAATACTTCATAAATTATAGATACGTTGGAGACGTATCACCCGGCAGAGTTGGGGCGGGCCACTTTTGAAGTTTACGAGCTATATAGTTCACTCGTTCTACCCATGGCCTTTTCGATGAATTTAGGATTAATTCTGAATGGCCAACTCCAAATGCTAAAATTATTCACGAGACATAGCTGTGACTCAACTCTGGAAATGCGAGGTTCTAATAAAAACTCAGAAATGCAGAATTGTATATGCACACAAAAAGGTTAAAATATTTTACCACCTTGATTGAAAAAATCAGGCAACTTTTCAAAAAAATTCTTAACTAACATGCATTTTCCATGAGTTTTACGGGGGCCTTTCCTAATTCTTTTCAACCCCCCTGAATTTCACGTGGGTGGGGCCCCTCCCTCCCCTTAAGTCCAATCAACTTGCTAAGTAATGATCACACTGAGCGACGTAACCGAACCCTTTTAGACATGATAAGGTCGATGATGTCTCTTACAGAACCGCCGATATCTTTTTGGGGTCACGCACTAGAAAATGCCGCTCATACACTAAACAGAGCACCGTCTAAGTTTGTCAATACGACACCATATGAGTTATGGCATGGGAAGAAACTTAGTTTGTCGTATCTTAAAATTTTGGGTTGCAAGGCCTATATAAAACATTTACAACCTTCCAAACTCAATCCCAGATCAGACAAATGTTACTTTGTAGGTTATCCCAAGGAAACAATTGGGTATTCTTTCTACCAACCCTCAGAGTGCAAAGTATTTGTCGCTAAAAACGAAGTCTTTCTCAAGAAAGCGTTTCTCACTAAAGAATTTAGTGGGAGGACAGTACAACTTGATGAGATTAGTGAATCTTCGACAACTATTAATAGGGCTAAGGAACCCGAAGTAATTCCACAAATTATCCCTACAACCGAGCCAGGAGTTGACGCATCTAATGCGGAAACTTTAGACAAGTATGTGACTGAACCACACAGATCGGGTAGGGCTATCGCGCCACCTGAGTTGTTTCATAATGAAATCTTCATCCTTGAAGATGATGAACCTGCGCACTACAAGGAAGCGATGGCGGGGCCTAGCTCAAGGGAATGACACAAAGCCATGAAATCCGAAATGGAATCCATGTATGAAAACCAAGTTTGGAACTTGGTAGAACCACCAGAAGGCGTAAAGCCCATTGGTTGTAAATGGATTTTCAAAGGTAAGAATGACGCGAATGGTAACATTACTATCCATAAAGCTAGACTTGTCGCGAAAGGGTTCGAGCAAATTCAAGGAGTTGACTACGACGAGACTTTCTCGCCCATAGTTATGCTTAAGTTTGTACAGATAATGCTAGCAATTGCTGCTTATTTTGATTACAAAATATGGCAGATGGATGTCAAAATGGCTTTCCTAAATGGAAATCTTAATGAGGATGTATACATGATACAACCTGAAGGTTTTGTCAATCCTAAGGATGCTAAAAAGGTGTGCAAGCTTCAAAAGGGCATTTATGGTCTGAAGCAAGTATCAAGGAGCTGGAATATTCATTTTGATAAAGTGGTCAAAGTGTTTGGATTCATCAGGAATGACGAAGAATCTTGTGTTTACAAGAAGTTTAGTGGGAGCGGCATATATATTGATTGGCAATGACATGAATTTTCTTTGTGAAATAAAAAGAGTCATTGAAGAAGAGTTTTTAAATGAAAGACTTGGGCGAGGTGGCATAAATATTGGGCATCAAAATATAGAGATAGATCAAGATGCCTGATAGCACTTAGCCAAAGCACGTACATTGACAACGTATTAAAAAGGTTTAATATGGAGAACACCAAGAAGGTCCTGCTCGCAATGTCACCTAGCACAGTGCTCAACAAGAATCAGTGTCCTCGAACTCTTGATGGGCGAGTATAAATGAATGATGTTCCATATGCTTTCGCAGTTGGATCAATCATGTATGCCATGCTATGTACGTGACCAGATGTTTCCTATGTGCTAAGTGTTAGCAGTAGGTACCAAAGTGATCCAGGATTGGAACACTGGTCCGCAGTTAAAAATATTATTAAGTACTTCAGGAGGACCAAGGACTTGCTCCTTGTGTTTGGAGGTGATGAAGAGGTCATTGTAAATAGTTACACTGATGCAGGCTTCATGACTGACGCAGATGACTTTAAATCTCAATCAGGCTATGTTTTCATTTTGAATGGTGGTGCAGTGTGTTGGAAGAGTTCCAACAAAACACCGTGGCGGATTCTACTATGGATGAAGAATATGTCACAACTTCAGAAGCCTCGAAGGAGGCGGTCTGGATCAAGAAGTTCCTTGAAGAGTTTGGTGTGGTTCCAAGTGCGCTGGACCCGGTGGAGATCTATTGTGATAATAGTGGCATCGTGGCTCAGGCAAAGGAGCCAAGGCCCCACCATAAGGCAAGACATATTGCATGCAAATATCACCTCATTCGACATCATGTTGAGGAGGGTTTTGTGAAAGTACGCAAAGTTCACACGGATTTGAATGTGTCAGACCCGATGACAAAGCCTCTACCATGAGCAACACCGGATAGCCATTGGTGTTAAAGAAGCTATGTAAACTAGATTATTGACTCTAGAGCAAGTGGGAGTCGGTAGGAGATATGCCCTAGAGGCAATAATAATAGTTATTATTTATCTCCAAGTTTGTAATTGAAGTTTATATTCTGTGCAATAACTGCAATGATTCTTGAGTCTGCAATAACCAGAGGCTCGGAGGGAAACCCATGTGCACGTGTAGAATAATAAATGGAAAAATAGATTCCTAGTCTTGCCTTTAGGACTAGCTCAAGTGTTGCATGATGGTTTTGTTTTCCTGATCATGGTGACGGATCTAAATCCGGCAGATCTCGGGTAGGGGGTCCCGAGCTGGTGATCTTGGCTTGATGGTAACAACACAGAAAAGAGACACGATGTTTACCCAGGTTCGGGCCCTCTCGAAGAGGTAAAACCCTATGTCCTGCTTGTATTGTATTGATTGTGGATGGGGTACAAAGTATAGGTTGATCTACCTTGAGATCTTATGTGTGAATGGATCTATCTCTACGGTCTAAACCCCTCAGCTTATATAGATGCTGGGGTACCTAGGGTTACACCTAGGTCGGCTACATCGGGATAAACATGCTGAGGATCACATCTTGTCTTGGAGTATGCGCCAAGTCTTCGTAAGATTCCATCTTGAGTACGCCCTGGGGGCTGATAGGTGTGGCCCACTTGGTTTATAGTTTGGGGGTCCTTGGCCTAGCCCATACTTGGGGACCGGCGTGGTTAGAACCCCCTTATCCGGGACACCATCAATAGCCCCTAAATCGGTCTTCCAAGCCAAGGACAATCCTTGGATGATTTGCTCTCCTTTATTGCTCTTCGGCCTTGCAAACTGGTTCAACATTTCCGTTGTGCTGTTTCCTCCAACACAACGATAGCCTTGCTTTCGAGGAGTAATATACCTCGGACATCCGCGGAGCCCCAAACAAGCTGTTCCTAAGAAGTATTTTTATTTGTCGGATTCGAAGACCCTTACAATATCTAGTTAGCTTAATGGTGAAGTCTTCTTGAGGAAGAGTGGGCGCGTCGGTTGGGTTGGGCTCTGACAACGTTGACCGAACTCGAAGCGCCACCATACTCTGTAGAACCGAAAGGTCCCATCAGTAGTCATTACGTCATGTGTAGCGTAGCTCGAGGCTGTTGCTATTGGAACGTCTCATCAGTAAAGAGATCGTGCTCCGCATTTTTGGCGGCATCAACAGTACCTCTATCCATGCGCGCACGTAACGCACATCGCGTTGGGAACTTGCGAGATTACTGCCATGTAATCTGTCTGTTTGGTGTTTTTACTGGATTATAAAAGGCAAACGATGGATTCAATCCATTTTCATGCCTTCGCTCTCGCTCTCTGCTCCTGCAATCCCCAAGCTCCAGTGCCCAGAGAACAGAGCCCAAGCACAGCCTTTACATCCATTTTTACGCCCTTACCCATATCCATCGATGGCTAGGAAGGGAAAGCATACCGCGGCGGTCGCGGCTGAGGAGGAGAAGGCAGCGAGCCAGAGGGGGCTGTGGCTTCCCTCGACTGTTTCCACCGGCGACATCACCAAGCTCCAAGCGCTCGGTTATCTTCCGCCGTAGGATGAGGTTAAGTGTTGTTCCCCTCTCACCGGGAAGGACATCTGCTCCGCCTCTCGGGTTCCAGAACCTCGGGAGGGTGAGCGCGTCGTATTCATCCCCCACCTTATCCAAGGTCTGGGGTTTCTAATCCACCCTTTCCTCAAGGGCCTCTTATATTTCTATGGACTCCAATTCCACCATCTCGCCCCCAATTCCATCCTCCATATCGCCTCCTACATCGTCTTCTGCGAAGCTTTCCTCTGCATCGAGCCCCATTTCGGTCTCTGGCTCAAGCTTTTCTGCGTCAAGCCGCAGACAAATGCCGGCCATATCACGGATTGCGGAGGCACCATGGTCAGCAAGATCCATGGCGTCAAATGGTTGGAGGGAAAATTCATTGAGATAGTGAAGTAGTGTGCTACTTGTGAGCTGCGTTGGGATTTTCCTCAAAGAGGAAGGGTGAAGCAATATAGTAGCGGATAAGTATTTCCCTCAGTAGAGAACCACGGTTATCGAACCAATAGGAGAACCACGCAAACACTCCTTAGCAGTACCTGCACACACCAGAGCAAATACTTGCACCCAACAAGGGCAAGAGGGTTGTCAATCCCCTTGTACTCGTTAATTGCAAGGCTCAAATCTGGTAATGGTAGATAGATAAATTGCAAAGTAAATAAATTGCAGCAAGGTATTTTTGGTTTTAGTAATATGATTAAAGTAGACCCCAGGGCCATAGTTTTCACTAGAGGCGTCTCTCTCGAAAGAATAGCATACGGTGGGTAGACAAATTACTGTTGGGCAATTGATAGAAAAGCGCATAGTTATGATGTTATTCATGGCATGGTCATGCATATATGCATTACTTCCATGACAAGTAGACCGAAACGATTCTGCATCTACTACTATTACTCCACCAATCGACCGACTCCTGCCTGCATCTATGGTATTAAGTTCATGATGAACAGAGCAACACTTTAAGCAAGATGACATAATGTAGATAGAATAAAACCAATCAATATGATTAAACCCCGTCGTTTTACCCTTAGTAGCAACAATACAAATATGTGCCTCGCTACCCCTGCTGTCACTGGGTTAGTACACCACAAGATTGAACCTACTACTATGCACCACTTCCACTGAAGATCGATAGATCATCTTGGCCAACGAAAACCCATAGATCGGAAAGCATTACATAACTATAACAATCATACATAATAAAGTACAGCAAGGACTCAATTACTTTCAATGAATAATCTGATCATAAACCCACAATTCATCGGATCCCGACAAACACACCGCACAAAAAGATTACATCGGATCAATCTCCGAAGAGAACATTGTATTGAAGATCAAAGAGAGAGAGGAAGCCATCTAGCTAATCACTATGGACCCGTAGGTCTGTGGGAAACTACTCACAGATCAATGGGATGGCAGCAAGGTTGATGCAGAAGCCCTCCGTGATCGATTCCCCCTCCGGCAGAGTACCAGAAAAGGCCTCCAGATGGGATCGCGGAAGAATAGAAGCTTGCGGCGGCGGCAAAATTATTTCAGGGGGCTCTCTGTTGGTTTTGGGATTTTAGGGAATTTATAGCGCTGGAATTAGGTCAGGGGGTCTACGGGGGGCCCATAAGCTCAGGTGGCACGCCCCCCAAGGGTGCACCGTGTGAGCTTGTGGCCCACCCGTAGGTCTTCTGGCCTCCTCCCGAAGCTTCCTGGGTGTCTTCTGGTCCAGAAAAAAATCACCGTAAAAATTTATTGTATTTGTTATTCGTTTGATATAGTTTTCCCCTGAAACAAGAAAACAAACAAAAACAGAAACTGGCACTGGGCACTGAGTTAATAGGTTAGTTCCCAAAAATGATATAAAATTGCATATAAAGTATTTATACTTGATATAATAATAGCATGAAACAATCAAAAATTATAGATACATCAGAGACATATCGGCATCCCCAAGCTTAATTCCTGCTCGTCCTCGAGTAGGTAAATGATAAAACAAAGATAATTTTTGATGTTGAATGCTACCTAGCATGTTTATTTTGTAATCCTCTTGCCGTATAAATATTGATAAATGATGAAGTAATTGATATCAACATAATAATATCCATGAATATAAGAACATAGTCATTACTTTTCAAAATATACGATGCTCAACGAATGTTATCCCTACTCATTGAATTATGTAAGCATGGCACGACTCTGCCTTCACCACATAAATATAAACCATGAGCACCCCAGGTGTTAAACCAGGCAATTGTATCATACTTTTTCACGCGCTTCAACATTTTCAACTTCACTCAATACATGAGCGTGAGTCATGGACTTAGCACTATAGGTGGAATAGAATGTGGTGGTAGAGATTAATAAGGGAGTCAAAAAGGAAGAAAGTCTCGCATCAACTCAGCGGATCAATAGGCAATGGAGAGGCCTGTCGATCGATATCAATGCGAGGAGTAGGGATTGCCATGCAACGGATGCACTAAGAGCTATAAGTGTATGAAAGCTCAACTAAAACTAAGTGGGTGTGCATCCAACTTGCTTGCTCATGAAGACCTCGGGCATTTGAGGAAGCCCTTCATCGGAATATACAAGCCAAGTTCTATAATGAAAAATTCCCACTAGTATATGGAAGTGATAACTCAGGAGACTCTCTATATGAAGAACATGGTGCTACTCTGAAGCACAAATGTGGTAAAAGGATAGTAGCATTGTCCCTTCTCTCTTTTTCTCTCATTTTTTTGTTGGGCTCTTTTGGCCTCTCTCTCTTTTTTTAGAACAATCTCATGGACCTCATCCCCTCATTTTGGAGGACTCATCAGCCTCCATCATTCTTTTCCTCACTGGGACAATGCTCTAATAATGATGATCATCACACTTTTATTTACTTACAACTCGATGAAACTGAAACAATATGACTCTATATGAATGCCTCTGGCAGTGTACCAGGATGTGCAATGATCTAGCATAACATGTATTACGATGATGAACAGTGGCTTTGCCACAAATATCATGTCACCTCTATATGATCATGCAAAGCAATATGATGATGAACACACATGTCATAAGATGGAACGGTGGAAGTTGCATGGCAATATATCTCAGAATGGCTATGGAAATGCCATGATAGGTAGGTATGGTGGCTGTTTTGAGGAAGATATAAGGAGGCTTATGTGTAATAGAGCGTATCATATCACGGGGTTTGGATGCACCAACGAAGTTTGCATCGACTCTCGAGGTGAGAAAGGGCAATGCACGATACCGAAGAGGCTAGCAATATGTGGATAGGTGGGAGTGCTGTATTAGTCCATGAACTCACATTAGTCATAAAGAACTCATATACTTATTTTGAAAGTTTTATTAGCCCTCGAAGAAAAGTACTACTCGCATGCCCCTAGGGAGGAGGTTGGTAGGAGTTAGCCATCACGCGCCCCCGATTTAAACATCACTTAGGGATTTCAATCAGACATAAAAACGCTCAAACTTCCCCGCCGTGCCATGACGGACACTTAAATTAGTAGTACATAACAAGCTTTAATATCGATATTTCTACTAACACCCTTTCATATTACTACATCAATATAATTAACTCATACATTTCATATTTAGTGATCTACATGAAAGTTTTTATCATACCACTCTTAATACCTATCATTTTCAGACTAGTCTTATAACCCGTGCATATTACCACTTCCTATTTAGGACTCTCAAAAAGATTTAAGTGAAGAATTAGAGTGCAATAATTTCTATAAAATATATAACCACCGTCGTGCTCTAAGAATATAAGTGAAGCACAACAGCAACTGCATAGCTCAAAAGATATAAGTGAAGCTCATAGAGTATTCTAACAAATTATGATGAATGTGTGTCTCTCTCAAAAGGTGTGTCCATCAAACAATGATTGTGGAAAACTAAAAAGCAAACAAAACTATGGCACGAGACGCTCCAAGTAAAACTCATATCATGTGATGACTAAAAATATAGCTCCAAGTAACATACCGATGAATTGTGGACGAAAGAGGGGATGCCATCCGGGGCATCCCCAAGCTTAGACGCTTGGGTCTTCCATGAATATTACCTTGGAATGCCTTGGGCATCCCCAAGCTTAAGGTCTTGCCGCTCCTTATTCCTTTACTCATCGTGATCTGACCCAAAACTTGAAAACTTCAGCACACAAAACTCAACAGAAACTTCGTGAGATCCGTTAGTATAATAAATCAATCATCCACTTTAGGTACTGTTATAAACTCATTCATAATTTTTCTTGCATAATACCTACTGTATTCTAACTTCTCCATGACTTATACCCCCCGATATATTCCATAGTATCATTAAAACAAGCACACTATGCAACAAAAACAGAATCTGTCCACAACAGAATAGTACGCAATGACACAATATTTATCCATACTTATGTAACTCCAAAAATTCTGAAAAATTAGGACAGCATAAAAAATTTGTATCTCAATATGTTGTAAAAATTTCATATTTTTCTGACATTTCAGTAAGAAATTTAAAATCATATACTTGGCACAAAACTTTCTATTTTCAAACAGCATCAATTATACTATCATTTAAATCATCCCAAAGGCATTACTTGGCACAAACACTAATTAAAAGATAAAAATGCAATCATTACAGTAGAAATAATCATGTGACTCAAGAAAAATAAAATTGCCATAAAGATAAATATTGGGTTGCCTCCCAACAAGCGCTATTGTTTTATGCCCCTAGCTAGGCATAATGCATTATTTCAAGTATTGTCATCTTTCAAAGTAACTCCATAGGTATCTCTCATAATAGATTCATATGGTGGTTTAATTATATTCCTTGGAAAGTATTCCATCCCTTTCTTTAGTGGAAATTGGAACCTTATATTTCCTTCTTTCATATCAATAATCGCACCTATGGTTCGTAGGAAAGGCCTACCAAGTATTATAGGACAAGACAGATTGCATTCAATGTCAAGTACACTAAAATCCACGGGTACATAATTTCTATTTGAAATTATAAGAACATCATTAATTCTACCCAATGGTTTCTTAATAGTTGAATCCGCTAAGTGCAAGTTAAGGGAACATTCATCCATATCGGTGAGACATAGAACGTCACATAAAGATTTTGGTATAGTAGAGACGCTAGCACCTAGATCACACAAATCATTACATTCATAATATTTGACCTTAACTTTAATAGTAGGTTCCCATTCATCATGTAATTTCCTTGGAATTGAGACTTCTAACTCTAGCTTTTCTTCATGAGCTTTAATCATTGCTTCTACAATATGTTTAGTAAAAGATTTATTTTGTTCGTAAGCATTGGGTGAGTTCATCATGGATTGCAACAAGGAAATACATTAAATCAAAGAACAATTATCGTAATTAAAGTCCTTGTAATCCAAAGTAGTGGGTACATCACTGTCTAAAGTCTTGACCTCTTCAAACCCACTTTTATTGTTTTTATCATTAAGATCGTCACCTTCCGAACAATTGGGATGCCTTGTAGCTAAAGTTGACTCATCTCTAGTACCTTTTTCATCAAATTTTATGTTACTAAACAAAGAATCAATGGGTCTCACACCAATCATTTTAATATCCTCATCATGATTATGATAAAAACCGGGTACGAGAGTTTTTTCTAGGAATTCACGCTTAGCTCTTAACCTCTCAATTCTTTTTCTACTTTCATCCATGGTGACTTGAATAGACTTTAGAGATTCAGTAGCATCATTTTTATGTGGTATAATTTTAATTTTAAGAGTATCCACACCACGAGCAATTCTTTCCATGTTTCTAGCCATATCATCAACTTTATGTAGTTTTTCTTCTACCATGGCATTAAAAATCTTTTGAGAACTAATAAATTCTTTAATGTTGTTCTCAAGTTCAGTAGGTATCCTATTATTATTATATGAATTACCATAGGAATTACCATAATTTTTAGAGGGATTACCGGGATACGGTCTAGGATTGAAATTCCCTCTATAAGCATTGTTGTTGAAATTATTTCTAGCGACAAAATTCACATCAATAGCATCATTATTTTTCTCAATCAAAGTAGATAATGGAACATCATTTGGATCAACATGATCATTTTTACTAGCAAGCATATTCATAAGAGCATCCATCTTATCACTCAAAGTAGAAACTTCTTTGATAGAGTTTACCTTTTTACCAGTTGGAGCTCGTTCGGTATGCCATTGGGAATAATTTGTCATCATATTATCGAGAAGCTTTGTTGCCTCTCCTAATGTAATTCCCATAAAGGTACCACCTGCAGTAGAGTCTAGAAGATTTCTCGACACAAAGTTTAGTCCCGCATAGAAATTTTGTATTATCATCCATAAGCTTAATCCATGAGTGGGACAAGTTTTAATCATTAATTTCATTCTCTCCCAAGATTGTGCAACATGTTCTTGCTCAAGTTGCTTAAAGTTCATGATTTGATTTCTAAGAGATATAATCTTAGCGGGAGGAAAATACTTGCCAATAAAAACATCCTTACATTTATCCCATGAATCAATACTATTGCGAGGTAAGGATGAAAATCAAGTTTTAGCGCGATCTCTTAGTGAGAAAGGAAATAATTCAACTTAACAATATCATTATTCACATCTTTTTTCTTTTGCATATCACATAATCCAACGAAGGTATTAAGATAGGATGCAGCATCTTGATACGTCCATTTTGCATCATGTTTTCCTACTACTATTTATTATGTTTTGGGTCATTATTTTTCTTTATGATGCAATCCTAATGCCTTTTCTCTCTTATTTTGCAAGTTTTAATTGAAGAGGGAGATTGCCGGCAGCTGGAATTCTGGACCTGAAAAGGCTACAACAGAGATAGATATTCTCCACAACTCCAAATGATCTGAAAATTTACGGAGAATTATTTTGGAATATATAAAAAATATTGGCAGAAGAAATACCAGGAGGGGGGCCACTAGAGAGCGACGACCTTAGGGGGGCGCGCCCAACCCCCTAGGGCGCGCCTACTGAGCTCGTGGGCCCTACAACAACCCTATGGGTCCCATCTTCTCCTGTAAGATGCTATTTGCCCTAGAAAAAAAATCAAAAGAAGACTTTCGGGATGAAGCGCCGCCGTCTCGAGGAGGAACCTGGGCAGGAGCACTTTTGCTCTCCGGCGGAGCGATTCTGCCGGGGATACTTCCCTCCGGGAGGGGGAAATCAAAGCCATCGACATCACCAACGATCCTCTCATCGTGGGAGGACCAATCTTTATCAACATCTTCACCAACACCATCTCATCTCAAACCCTAGTTCATCTCTTGTATTCAATCTTTGTCCCAAAACCTCATATTGATACCCGTGGGTTGCTAGTAACGTTGATTACATCTTGTAGTTGATGCTAGTTGGTTTATTTGGTGGAAGATTATATGTTCAGATCCTCGAGCATATTCAATACAACTATGATCTTGAACATGAATATGATTTGTGAGTAGTTACTTTTGTTCTTGAGGACATGGGAGAAGTCTTGTTATAAGTAATCATGTGAAGTTGGTATTCGTTTGATATTTTGATGATATGTATGTTGTTCTTCCCTTTAGTGGTGTCATGTGAACGTCGACTACATGACACTTCACCATACTTGGGCCTAAGGGAAGGCATTGGGGAGTAATAAGTAGATGATGGGTTTCGAGAGTGACAGAAGCTTAAACCCTAGTTTATGCGTTATTCCATAAGGGGCTGATTTGGATCCATATGTTTCATGCTATGGTTAGATTTATCTTAACTCTTCTTTCGTAGTTGTGGATGCTTGCGAGAGGGGGTAATCATAAGAAGGTTGGTTGTTCAAGTAAGAATAGCACCCTAGCACCGGTCCACCCACTTATCAAGTTATCAAAGTAGCGAACACGAATCAACTAAACATGATGAATGTGACTAGACGACAATTCCCGTGTGTCCTCGAGAACGCTTTGCTTATTATAAGAGAATGTTCCGGCTTGTCCTTTGCTATAAAAAGGATTGGGTCACCTTTCTGCACCTTTGTTACTATTGTCACTTGTTACTTGTTATGAATTACCTTGCTACAAAACTATCTGTTACCGCTACTTTCAGTACTTGCAGAGAATACCTTGTTGAAAACCGCTTATCATTTCCTTCTGCTCCTTGTTGGGTTTGAAACTCTTACTTATCAAAAGGACTACGATTGATCCCCTATACTTGTGGGTCATCAAGACTCTTTTCTAGCGCCGTTGCCGGGGAGTGAACGCTTTTGGTAAGGAAACATTTTTATTATGTGCTGAAATTTACTGTCGCTTGTCACTATGGAAAATAATCCTTTGAGGGGCTTGTTCGGGGTATATTCACCTCAACCGGAAGCAATAAGAGTTGATATTTATTATGAAATTCCTTCGGGTATGTTAGAGAAACTGCTAGCTAATCCTTATGCAGGAGATGGAACGGTACATCTTGATATGCACTTGATCTATATAGATGAAATTTGTGGATTGTTTAAGCTTGCAGGTTTATCCAAGGATGGAGTCAAGAAGAAGGTGTTCCCTTTATATTTGGGGGGAAAGGAATTGACATGGTATAGGCTATTGGATGATACTGGAACATGGGATTGGAACCGGTTGAAGCTGGAATTTCACCAGAAATTTTATCCTATGCATTTGGTTCATCGTGATCGGAATTATATATATAATTTTTGGCCTCGTGAAGGAGAAAGTATCGCTCAAGCTTGGGGGAGGCTTAAATATATGATGCACACATGCCCCAATCACGAGCTCTCAAGATAAATAATTATACAAAATTTATATGCTCGGCTTTCTCATAATGATCAATCCATGCTCGATACTTCTTCTACTGGTTCCTTTATGAACAATACTATTGAATTCAAATGGGATCTTCTGGAAAGAATTAAACATAACTTCGAAGATTGGGAAATTGACAAAGGTAAAGAGTCAGGTATAAATCTTGAGTTTGATTGTGTTAAATCTTTTATGGAAACCGATGCTTTTCATAAGTTTAGTACTAAATATGGATTTGACTCTGAGATAGTGGCTACCTTTTGTGAATCATTTGCTTCTCACGTTGATCTCCCTAAAGAGAAGTGGTTTAAATTTCATCCACCTATTGAAGAAAAGTGCGAGGAACTTGTTAGAGTTAAAGATGAAACAATCATTTATAATGTTGATCCAGTTGTGCCCACTGCTTATATTGAGAAACCTCCTTTCCCTGTTAGGATTAAGGAACATGCTAAAACTTCAACTATGGTTAATAAGAGTAATATTAAAACACTTAAAATTTTTGAACAAATTAGGGTGGAACCTAATGTTGCAATGATTAAAGATCTTTTGGTTGATAATATTGATGGACATGTTATATATTTCTATGAGGAAGCAACTAGGATTGCTAAGCAAGATACATTAGATAAAAACAAACTTGTTGTTGGCATGCCTGTTGTTTCTGTTAAAATTGGAGATCATTGCTATCATGGTTTATGTGATATGGGTGCTAGTGTAAGTGCTATTCCATTTTCTCTTTATCAAGAAGTCATGAATGATATTGCACCTGTTGAGATAGAAGATATTGAGGTTACTATTAAGCTTGCAAACAGAGATACTATTTCACCACTTGGGATTGTTAGAGATGTTGAAGTCTTGTGTGGTATGATTAAATACCCTACTGATTTTCTAGTTCTTGGATCACCACAGGATGATTTTTGTCCCATTATATTTGGTAGACCCTTCTTGAATACAGTTAATGCTAAGATTGATTGTACTAGGGAAACAGTCAGTGTTAATTTTGGTGATGTATGGCATGAATTTAATTTCTCTAAGTTTCATAGACAACCTCATGATAAAGAATTGCCTAATAAAGATGAAATTATTGGTCTTGCTTCTATTGTTGTTCCTCCTACCGATCCTTTAGAGCAATATCTGCTAGATCATGAAAATGACATGCATATGAATGAAAGAAATGAAACAGATGAAATATTCTTTAGACAAGCACCTATCCTTAAACACAATTTGCCTATTGAAACCTTGGGAGATCCTCTCCCACCTAAGAGTGATCCTGTGTTTGAATTAAAGAAACTGCTTGATACACTGAAATATGCTTATCTTGATGAAAATAAGATATATCTTGTTATTATCAATGCTAACCTTTCAGAGCATGAAGAAAAGAGATTACTTAAAACTCTGAGGAAGCACTGTGCTGCTATTGGATATACGCTTGATGATCTTAAGGGCATTAGTCCCACTTTATGCCAGCACAAGATTAGTATGGAGCCTGATGCTAAACCAGTCGTTGATCATCAATTACATTTGAATCCTAAGATGAAGGATGTGGTAAGAACTAAAATATTAATGCTTCTGTTGTTCCTAATGATAAAAATGAACTTATCCCACAAAGAATTGTAACTGGTTATAGGATGGTAATTGGTTTCAGGAAATTAAATAAAGCTACTAGAAGATCATTATCCCTTGCCTTTCATTGGTCAAATGTTAGAAAGATTGTCTAAGCATATACAGCTTTGCTTCCTAGATGGATATTATGGTTTTTCTCAAATACCTGTATCAAAAGTAGATCAAGAGAAAACCACTTTTACTTGTCCTTTTGGCACTTATGCTTACAGACGTATGCTTTTTGGTTTATGCAATGCACCTGCTACCACTCAAAGATGTATGACTACTATATTCTCTGATTTTTGTGAAAAGATTTTTGAGATATTCATGGATGATTTCTCCGTTTACGGAACCTCTTTTGATGATTGCTTAAGCAACCTTGACCAAGTTTTGTAGAGATGTGAAGAGACTAATCTTGTCTTGAACTGGGAGAAGTGCCACTTTATGGTGAATGAAGGTATAGTCCTTGGGCATAAATTTTTTGAAAGAGGCATTGAGGTAGATAAAGCTAAAGTTGATGCAATTGAGAAAATGCCATGTCCTAAAGATATCAAAGGTATAAGAAGATTCCTTGGTCATGCTGGTTTCTATAGAAGGTTCATAAAAGACTTCTCTAAGATTTCTAGGCCTCTTACAAATCTCTTGCAAAAAGATGTTCCATTTGTTTTTGATGATGATTGCATAGAAGCCTTTGAAATACTGAAGAAAGCCTTAATTTCTGCACCCATTGTTCAACCACTTGATTGGAACCTACCCTTTGAAATTATGTGTGATGCTATTGGTGTTGTTCTAGGTCAAAGAGTTGATAAGAAATTGAATGTTATTCATTATGCTAGTAAGACCTTGGATAGTGCTCAAAGAAATTATGCTACTTCTGAGAAAGAATTTTTAGCAGTTGTGTTTGTGTGTGATAAATTGAGACCTTACATTGTTGATTCCAAAGTTACCATTCACACTGATCATGCTACTATTAAATATCTTATGGAAAGGAAATATGATAAACCTAGGCTAATTAGGTGGGTTCTTTTACTTCAAGAGTTTGATTTGCATATTGTTGATAGAAAGGGAGCTGAAAACCCTGTAGCAGATAATTTTTCTAGGATGGAAAATGTTCTTGATGACCCACTGCCTATTGATGATAGTTTTCCTGATGAACAATTAGCTATTATAAATGCTTCTACTTCTCATAATAATCCTTGCTATGCAGACTATCCTAATTACATTGTTGCTAAGTATATACCACCTAGTTTCACATACCAACAAAAGAAAAAGTTCTTCTTTGATTTAAGACATTACTTTTGGGATGACCCACACCTATATAAAGAAGGAGTAGATGGTGTTATTAGACGTTGTGTACCTGAGCATGAACAGGAACAAATCCTACGAAAGTGTCATTCCGAGGCATACGGAGGATACCATGCGGGAGAAAAAACAACACATAAGGTACTACAGTCTGGTTTTTATTGGCCTACTCTCTTCAAAGATGCACGTAAGTTTGTCCTTTCTTGTGATGAATGTCAAAGAATTGGTAATATTGGTAGACGTCAAGAAATGCCTATGAACTATTCACTTGTTATTGAACCATTTGATGGTTGGGATTTTGATTATATGGGACCTTTTTCCTAAATCTAATGGATATACTCATATTTTAGTTGCTGTTGATTATGTTACTAAGTGGGTAGAAGCTATTCCAACTAGTAGTGTTGATCACAACACATCTATTAAAATGCTTAAAGAAGTTATCTTTCCTAGGTTTGGAGTCCCTAGATATTTAATGACTGATGGTGGTTCACATTTTATTCATGGTGCATTTCGTAAACTTCTGGCTAAATATGATGTCAACCATAGAATATAATCACCTTATCACCCTCAGTCTAGTGGTCAAGTTGAATTGAGCAATAGGGAAATAAAATTAATTCTGTAAAAGACTGTCAATAGATTCAGGAAGAATTGGTCTAAGAAACTTGATGATGCATTATGGGCTTATATAACTGCTTATAAAAATCCTATTGGTATGTCTCCATATAAAATGGTTTATGGAAAAGCATGTCATCTACCTCTTGAGTTAGAACATAAGGCTTATTGGGCAATTAAAAAACTTAATTATGATTTCAAACTTGCTGGTGAAAAGAGGTTATTTTATATTGGCTCTCTAGATGAATGGAGAACACAAGCTTATGAAAATGCCAAGTTGTTTAAAGAAAAAGTTAAAAGATGGCATGACAAAAGAATGCAAAAACGGGAATTTAAAGTAGGTGATCAAGTTCTATTGTACAAATCTCGTTTCAGATTCTTTGCAGGAAAACTTCTCTCTAAATGGGAAGGACCATATATCATCGAAGAAGTCTATCGCTTCGGAGCTATCAAGATTAACAATGCCGAAGACACAAATACGAGAGTGGTTAATGGGCAAAGAATTAAACATTATATCTCAGGTATTCCCATTAATATGGAAACAAATATTATTCAAACCATGACACCGGAGGAACACATAAAAGAAACCTTCCAAAACGCTCCAGAACCCTGGAAAGAAGTAGGTATGTGATACGGTAAGTAAACCAACTCCAAAAGTTCCATAAAAGTACATTTTGTTCATTTTGGAATATATTAAAAATTAAAAAATAATAAACAATCAGGAAAGTGCACGAGGGAGCGACGAGCTCAGGGGGCGCGCCCTACCCCCCAGGGCGCGTCGTGTGAGCTCATGACTCTCCCGTGGACTTTCCCGACTTCGTTTTCTCCCAGATTACTTGTTCTGTACGGGAAAATTCATTATATATACTCCTTGATGTTTTGACCTCCGTATCGCAAGTTTCTCCTCTGTTCTTGTTTTGGACTATTTTCTGACAGATCTAGATGGCCATGTCGTCGTCAAGCTCATCCAAGGACAAGTTCTTCGAGAAGGTCATCAACCCCTACCTTCCGGAGGTGATGAAGCACCCTCAAACCATGGAGTTCCGTGATGGGGTGCTCCATGTCTGGGACGTTCAGGGCCCGAAGAAGGAGGGGAGCGAGAAGGCCAGGCTGGAAGCGATGGAACAAGAAATTTTCAAGTGTCAAGGGATGGTGGAACGCGGACTCAGCGCCAACCACTCCATGATCACGGATTTTATTCATGAACATAATTGGGACAACAAGGACATTGGAGAAGCCATCTTCAAGCTACAAGACCGGATCGATCATCTTCAAGCTCAAATATATGACCTACAGAACCAAAACTGTGAGTATGAATCTAGATTCAAAAGGATGAGCCTCGCTGCAAATTTCAGGATTCCAGAAACACGTTCATTCTTTTATGATGGAGAGCCCATGCCTTGGAAGACAGAGGACAAGCCTATCACTTCATCACCATCATCACCGAAGAAAGACACTTGAGTACACGGGTATGGGCACCACCCTTGGCTTGTTCCAAGCATGGGGGAGGTGCCCCGGTATCGTATCACCATCACTTTTACCATCATTATCTATCTTAGTTCGATCCTTAGTTATTTTGTGATTTAGAAGAATAAAGTTTTAGTATGATCTAGTTTCGAGTGCTTGGTTCGTGATCTATCTATCTATGTAATCAAGTGTGAGAGTTATATAATAAAGAGTAGTTTGAGTTTTTTTGTTTTACCTTCTTGCTCAAATCTTAGCAATAAAAAGAATGAAAAGATCATATGCTAATCCCATGGGGAGTGATGTCTTCACATAAAAGAAGTATAATTGATAAAATTTGTTGGAAGTTAACAAACATAGCATTGGTCATTGATGCAATTCATGAAGAGATAATAAAGAATGAGAGGTGTCACATATAAATATACTATCTTGGACATCTTTTGTGATTGTGAGCCGCCATGAAATATTCTATGCTTGATCAAATAGTTGATGTTGGACAAGGAAGACAATATAATGGGTTATGTTTGCTTATATTCACATAGAAGTTATAATGCCATGGATCCTCTAACATGTGGTGCTTTCTCTTAATCTTTTGCTAGCCAAAAAATTCGTACTAAGTAGATATACTACTTGTGCATCCAAAAACCCTTGAACCCAGTTTCTTGCCATGAGAGTCCACCATATCTACCTATGGATTGAATATGATCCTTCAAGTAAGTTGTCATCGGTGCATAAAGCAATAAAAATTGCTCCTAAATATGTATGATCTTTTATTGTAAGGGAAAATAAGCTTTGTACGAACTTGCGATGGTGAAGAAATAAAAGTGACGGACTGCATAATAAAGTTTGCTATCACAAGGGGCAATATAAAGTGACGTTCCTTTCCAATAAGAGTTTGCACACCATGAAATGAAAAGCGCATGGCAACCTCTGCTTCCCTCTGCGAAGGGCCTATCTTTTACTATCGGTATTTACTTTTATGCAAGAGTCAATAATGTTCATCCCTATTCCGTTCTTATTTATTCTCCACTTGGCAAGCATCATGTGGTAGGGAAAGATCCAGGCACATATATCCAATTGGATGTAGGTAATCATGAGTAATTATTGTTGACTTTATCCTCGAGATAAATCAGTTGGGAGGTGAAAACTATAAACCCCCATCTTCCTATGTGTTTGACTGAAACTTTTGCTCCATAAATATACCGTGATTGTTAGCAATCATGGAAGACTAAATGATAGTTGAGTACGTGAACTTGCTAAAACAAAGCTTCTACATGGACTCTTTTTGAAAATTCGATAAACCGCAATTGTTTCACTGACTAAGATCATAGTTTGTTAGTTTTCAATGAAGTTTATAGTTCATACTTTAGCTTGTGAATGAATTGTTACTTGATCATGAGAAGTTTTATGATGATATATTGCTGTTATGATAATGATCATGATGCTTTCATGCACGTATTTTATTTCATCGACACCTCTCTCTCTCTAAACATGTGGTCATGATTATTGATTTTGGCTTTCGCTTGAGGACAAGCGAGGTCTAAGCTTGGGGGAGTTGATACGTCCATTTTGCATCATGTTTTCCTACTATTATTTATTATGTTTTGGGTCATTATTTCACTTTATGATGCAATCCTAATGCCTTTTCTCTCTTAGTTTGCAAGTTTTACTTGAAGAGGGAGATTACCGGCAGCTGCAATTCTGGACCTGAAAAGGCTACAACAGAGATAGATATTCTCCACAACTCCAAATGACCTGAAAATTTACGAAGAATTATTTTGGAATATATAAAAAATATTGGCGGAAGAAATACCAGGAGGGGGGGGGGACACCAGAGAGCGATGAGCTCGGGGGGCGCGCCCTACCCCCATGGCGCGCCTACTGAGCTCGTGGGCCCTCTAGCAACCCTCTGGGCCCATCTTCTCCTATGTGATGCTATTTGCCCTAGAAAAAATCAGAAGAAGATTTTCGGGACAAAGTGCCACCATCTCGAGGTGGAACCTGGGCAGGAGCACTTTTGCTCTTCGGTAGAGCGATTCCGCCGGGGATACTTCCCTCCGGGAGGGGGAAATCGAAGCCATCGACATCACCAACGATCCTCTCATCGTGGTAGGACCAATCTCCATCAACATCTTCACCAGCACCATCTCATCTCAAACCCTAGTTCATCTCTTGTATTCAATCTTTGTCCCAAAACCTCAGATTGGTACCTGTGGGTTGCTAGTAGTGTTGATTACATCTTGTGGTTGATGCTAGTTGGTTTATTTGGTGGAAGATTATATGTTCATATCCTCAAGAATATTCAATACACCTCTGATCTTGAACATGAATATGATTTGTGAGTATTTACTTTTGTTCTTGAGGACATGAGAGAAGTCTTGTTATAAGTAATCATGTGAAGTTGGTATTCGTTCGATATTTTGATGATATGTAGTTCTTCTTTTAGTGGTGTCATGTGAACATCGACTACATGACACTTCACCATACTTGGGCCTAAGGGAAGGTATTGGGGAGTAATAAGTAGATGATGGGTTGCGAGAGTGATAGAAGCTTAAACCCTACTTTATGCGTTATTCCGTAAGGGGCTGATTTGGATCCATATGTTTCATGCTATGGTTAGATTTATCTTAATTCTTCTTTCATAGTTGCGGATGCTTGCGAGAGGGGGTAATCATAAGAGGGTTGCTTGTTCAAGTAAGAACAGCACCCTAGCACCGGTCCACCCACATATCTAGTTATCAAAGTAGCGAACGCAAATCAACTAAACATGATGAACGTGACTAGACGACAATTCCCGTGTGTCCTCGAGAATGCTTTGCTTATTATAAGAGAATGTTTCGGCTTGTCCTTTGCTATAAAAAGGATTGGGCCACCTTGCTGCACCTTTGTTACTTGTTACAAATTACCTTGCTACAAAACTATCTGTTACCGCTACTTTCAGTACTTGCAGAGAATACCTTGCTGAAAACCGCTTATCATTTCCTTCTGCTCCTCGCTGGGTTCGACACTCTTACTTATCAAAAGGTCTATGGTTGATCCCCTATACTTGTGGGTCATCACATCTTCAATAGGATTTCCAGCAAATTGTTCTTTCATAATAAGATTTAGCAATGCAGCATTAATATCATATGACTCTGCACTAGTGGCGGGAGGAGCAATTGGAGTACTAATAAAATCATTATTATTAGTATTCGAAGTCACACAACTTAGTATTTTCTTGAGACATAATGGTAAATCAAGCAAGCAAGCAAGCAAACAAAATAAAACATTTTTTTGTTTTTGATTTTTAATGAGACTAATAAAACAAGTAAAGGCAAATAAAAAGTAGAACAAGTAATGATGATGTGAATGTAGGGACCTGTAAGTGTTTGATGATGTCTCCCCGGCAACGGCGCCAGAAATTCTTTCTGCTACTTGTGAGCTGCTTCGGGATTTTCCCCGAAGAGGAATGATGAAGCAATATACTAGCGAATAAGTATTTCCCTTAGTAGAGAACTAAGGTTATAGAACCAATAGGAGAACCACACAAACAATCCTTAGCAGTACCTGCACACACAAGAGGTCTTGTGATGAATCTAATGATATATGTTTGGCATTCTAGATGTAATTTTTTTTCTCCTAAAATTTGGTCAAAGTTAGCGAGGTTTGATTTTTCAAAAAGTCTATATGCACTACATTATGGAACGGAGGGTAGTAGTAGTAGGAGTACATGAGCACGATGTGCCAAAGGCCACTACTCCCTCCCCGGTGCATAGGGCATGCTCCTAGATCGAATGGCTGAGCTGCGGGATTCGCTTGAACAGTAGCTAGCTGCTGCCTCCAGATTGTTCTGGAACAATCGCATGGGCACTTGTCCGAAAAATTTGCATGCCTCCTGACTAGTGAGATACTAGTACTACGATAGAGAAAAAACTACAGAGAGAAAGAAGATAAAGTAAACAATCAAATGAGAATGGGCCGCACCATTTATAGCTCATCAGAAAACAATCAATGGAGTTTTCACTTCTCATTCTTGCATTTCTTTTGCATTGAATCATTTCACAAGGTTGTCTACTGTTTTTCTACTTTTACCAGAACCGCATCGTAATGTTCAAACGTGCATTTGCACGTTTGTACATACTAGTAGTGGTATAGTATAGAAGCATAGATAGTATAGATATAGAGAGAGACTTGTACTACACTATAAAATATAATGTAGAACTTCGTGCTATGTACGTACTTACAAAGAGCAACATGCGTACAGATACAAAAAGCTTCCAAACTTGTTCCTTTACATACTTAATTAAGGACGCTAATAAGTCCCGAACGTTTCTGGATTTATCATTTCCGACCCAATACCATAGAAAACTACTACTCCAACCTACTAATGGGATCCCTAATACTAGCAGCATCACCTTATATGACACTAAATTACTCCTAATAAAAGCCACGACGCTCCCAGGAGCGCTTGCGACGCGCCTTGATTGCCTGGGTGCGCGGCCATTTCCCAGCACGGCGACACAACACCTCTTCCTCAGCCTCGCAACTTGCGAGGTGATGGTTAGCGGCTTGCCGGCGGGTGAGCGCGATCTCACTGGTCTGGTAATCCGGTGCCAGCTAGCACTCCTTGCTAGAAGCGTACACCCGATTGACATACCGCCAAGCGTAGATGAGGCGCATGGACCCGACTGCACTCAGGGCTTTGGCCCGGGCGTCCTCCGCCACCCACACGGCCCTCGCATGAGCCTTCTACGAAAGAGAGAATTGCCTGACTCTCTCGGAGGCAACATAGGCTTGTCAGGCAGCATCCCTCGTGGCGCACTTCTCTTCCACGGCCGTCTTCTCCGCCTCTCTTTTGGCGCGTTCCGCCGGAGGCAAATCCTCCCACAACGCGACCTCCATTTATTTCCAAAGCTCCTCCAAATTGGGGGGCTCGGGGGTCAGCGCGACGTCCTCCTCATAGCGGGGCACCGACACGTCCTCCGATGCGCGTGGTGGCAAGCCGGGGAATGCCGACGCGTCCACCTTGACACGTGACGACGAGGAGCGGAATGCCGACGCGTCCTCCTCGACTCGTGGCAGCGAGAAGCAGAACGCCGACGCGTCCTCCTCAACTCGTGGCGGCGAGGAACGGAATGCCGACGCATGATCCTCTGCGCGGGGTAGTGAGGGGCGCCTAGGGCTAGGGACGGGTAATTGAGAGGGAGGCCGAGGAGATAAAGGCGATGAATGTGAGCGTTCTTCCGAATGCCATGGGAGGCGCATTATTTATAGCGAGCAATGCTACACCTACGTAAGAAATGTTGCGTGATTAACGTAACAACTGAGGTGAGCATTTTGTTGTTGGAGGAAATTAGGGGAGGGGGGCCACCGAGGTAAATTCAGGGGGAGGGGTGGAGATATTGCTGGTCACAACGGTAGTAGAAGTAGTACTACTCCCTCCGTCCAAATGATCTGCGATTTAGGCAGGAGGAGATTGGACGAGCGTGCGTGATGTTTTCCTTCGAAAATGAAACAGAATTAAAGGAGAAGGGAGCGCGTTTGGAACAGCTGCATGCCTCATTATTGCTTTCACACGGGAAGGAGAGGTGGGACTGCGGGAGGGAGAAGGAGAGCCATGCTTGCAGATTGTTTTCACACATGGAGAGGAAAAGATTTGGAGGCGAATGAGTTTCCTGGTAGGGCGAATGAGAAAAATGAATCGAGAGGGAGGTGGGCGCATGAGGTGATTGAGGTAAATGAGGCACAGTTTAATTACATCGCAGCTAACACTTTACAATTTTCTGAATTCTCTTAGAGTAAGTACAATAATGAGCTTATAGCCCGCTTACATGGCACTTTTGCCTATGTGGAGGAGAGAGAAATGGAAAAATGGTGGAAGAGAAGGTGAAAAGGAAATAGTACTCTTATAGCCAACCTTATTGCTAACCTTGTTGTATAAGTGACTATAAGTGATGACTATATATGACATGGCAACATCATATAGCCTAGAGCACCTGGACGGAGGAAGTAGTATCATGCATGCGAAGTAGGCAATTTTTTTTTGCGGGTAGCGAATTTTGCTGAGGTGGCACACAATTAAATGAGGAAAGATGGGATTGAGTATCATGATACAGTATGATACCGTATTATATTAAATGATGTACTACCCCACGCCGTTCGCACGCCCTACTCAGCATTTTTACAATCGGAAAACCGCTAGCAGTTCGCTCCCACTCGTCCACGTCCTTTCACATTATAGCAGTTCGCTCCCACTCGTACCCGTCCTTTCACATCACAGCAGTTCGCTCCCACTCGTCCCATCCTTTCACATTATAGCAGTTCCACTTCTCTTCACCCTCCTCCAAAATCCATGGCCTCCCAAATCTCCATGATCGTTGGTGAGTACAAGGTTAAAACCATCACCGGCGATGAGTTCGGCATCATCTACACCAGTTCTACCGCGACGGTGGAACGATGCCTTGGACGCTTCAAATGCATGTTCGAACAGTCAGATGATGCATGGGTCGCTGGGATAGATGTTGAGTACACCACAATCCTGGGAAAAGAGAAGTTTTTAAAGGAGGAAGAGAAGAAGAAGCACACCATGATCCTGGTTTGCATACATAACTTATGCTTGGTCTACCACATATGCCATGCCGACGTTTGGTGCCAGCAATTTGAGTACATCCTCAAGGACAAAAGAGTCAAATTGGTTACTGTAGACTTTAAGAATGACAAGGAAGTCCTAGGTCGGATAGGCCTCATTGTAGACCAGCTCTTCGACATCTAGAAGAGAGTCCTAGTGTCCTCCAATCAGCCTTCACTGCTAGCCCTGGCAGGAGCCATGATTGATCCTTCATATGGTGAACAGAAGAAACCTGGGTATAAGTTTCATCATTCATGGGAGTTGAAGAAACTAGATGAAGATCACATCAAGTATGCAACACTGGATGCCTACCTTTTTTTAAATATCTACAAGGGGTGGATGAAGAGGCGGAGCCTAGTGTCTAGTTCAAGCAAAGAACTATCGACGAAGAGGAAGAGGGACAAGGACTAAGTCGAGGATGTGGACGAGGACGATGAGTGAGGTGGCAGTGTCGTTGCTCATGCTGGTTCTCATGCAGTGTCAACCGGATTAGTTGCTTAGTTTTATTTCAGGGGTGTGTTGTGCTGAGCCCCCAGCAAAACTATGTTATGTTCTTTCTCGTTACTTTAACTCTTTAGTATGTACTATTTCTTACAAATCATCTTGTAGTTGGTACTCCTACTCGTTTCTTCACGTTCCTACTGTACTTAATAAGTACTAGTAGTATTATTTCCATCCGTCTAACTAGTTGGTACTATTTGTCTGTACTACTCATTTCTTATCTTGTAATAAGTAGTACACAATAGCTATAGCAATTTGGGTCAGTCAATTTGTGAAAGAAGAAGTTCGCCAGAGGGAAGGAAGAAGACGCCAGAGAAGCTACCCCCACTATCTATATTTGGGTGCTAGGGTGCCCATGATCTATCTTAGGAGTGTTAGGTGTGGGATGCAGTTCGCCAGAAAAAATGGATCGGGCCCGGGGTTAGACGGATGGTAGGGGAGCGTGGCAGTACGACGGTTGGAGGTGGTTGAGAGGAGGGGGGCGATGGCAGCATGGCGGTGGGAGGCGGTTGAGGGGAGGACGGGGCGGTGGTAGCAGACGGTTAGGACTGTGGCGGCTCGGTGGTTGAGAGAGAAGATGAACAGTGCATCATTTTCGGAGGTTGAAGAAGCCCATCTGGCCATCCATGTTGCATCCAAGGACTCACAAGATTTGACTGAGCCAAATTGTTCCATCAGATTGGAGGATCCATGTGGCGTTCAAGGTCTCGAAGGTAGATTCCATGTCGGCACCCGGGTTGCGGCCTCGGCGCGGGACTAGTCGAGCTCACGCTCCTCGCGGGCGCGACCGGCTTTCGCCGCGACAGCCACCATGCGGGCCTCCTCCTTGCGGGAGGACACCACAATGACCCGCTAGCTTCTCCTTCTCGCCGGCGTGCTGGAGCACGCGTCCTCCTCCTCCTCCTCTTCCTACACTGCGGGCATAGACGCGGCTCTAGCTGCTCGCGTGCTCGGCAGCGCGGCGGCATCGCCCGGAGGGACTGCAGACGACGTGAGTGGGCGAGGCCTGCAACTTCATGGCACAGGGAGGGCGGGGACGCGGCGGTGATGGGCGAGAAATGGTCAGCCGGAGGATGCGGGTGCCGGCATACGCAACGGCCGCGGTGACATATTGATGAGTGTGCGTATGGGAGCTTAGTTTAGTTTTATATAGGGTTGGTCAAACTTAAAAGAACTCCATACTACACATAAACATTAGCACAACATTGATACGGAATCCTCTGCAATCGCGCACACCACGGCGGCGCGGTCGATCAACCGGTGCGTCACGGTGTCGTGCTTGAAGGACATCCACCGAACCTTTTTGTGTGTGTGAAAACAATCCCCAAATATTCACGCTACATTTTTTTGCTGGAAAAGTTCTTCATGCTACAATATTTCCGTATATTTGAATTTAGCTTCAGTTCATGCTTATTTGGATTTGGAGGATTTAAGTGCACCCTAACAATATATTTTGAGAGAGAATTTGTGTGCGTGATAGAGAGAGAACATATGTATGTGTCTATATGTGTGTCGTGGCAGAAGGGCAATGTGGAGACGGTGTGCGTGTGATAGAGGTGTGAGTGTGCAAATGATCGTGTATGCATGAGACATAGAGAGATGTTGAGATATTGTGTATGCATGAGAGAACGTTCTTGTGTTTGTGTGTGTGTGTGTGTGTGTGAGTGAGTTGTAACACAACAACCATCTCTCTCGATTCGTCCCTCCCTTGCACACTCGCATGTAACACATGCATTAAGGCACACAGTTTCACACCCTTACCCAGCCCCTCCCCGCCCCGAGGCCCCTACATCGCTCTCTCGTGCACACACACAATCTCTTCCTAAAACCCTATTTAGCATGTACCTCTCCGTCACGTACACCCTATACCACACACACACACACACACACACACACAATCTCTTCCTAAAACCCTATTTAGCATGTACCTCTTCGTCACGTACACCTTATACCACACACACACACACACACATTTATCTCTCACTTTGTATCCTACACACGATCTCTCTATCTGTCGTTCTCTAACACTCACGCACACGATCGATCTATCCATCTAGCACCATTACACTCTCTCGCCTGCAGACTATGCACACACATTCTCTCCCTAGGCTTGATTTCTCTCAGTATCTCGCACACACACTCCTCCCCCCTCGCACTCTATCTCTCACCGTTCAAGGTTATATAGCAGCCACGGTCGCATGTGCTCCTCTGCAACCCAACATGCACAACCTCGATCTTCAAGGAGGGCATCAGGATGAACGGAGACACCGGCCAGACTGCGCTAGAGAATGCGGGGCCATTTGGAAGTAGGACGGCATAAAAGTGGCTGACTGACTCCTTTGCTCTCCCTCTCCCTCTCCCTCTCTCGCACAAAAATACCAATCTCTCACCCACATGCACACACACAAGGTCCCCCCCCTCTTGTCCATGGTTTTTGAGCTCTCTCTTCAAACCCTTTGTCTCTTATACTTCCACATGTACAAAATCTCGATCGCACGCACACATCTCGGTTCCTATATATACATGTCTCCATCTTTCTCACAAACCTAACTTCTCCCTCCCTATATATATGTCCCTCTCTCGCGCACTTCCTCTCTCTCTCTCTCTCTCTCTCTCATGAGGTTTCTCTCCTTCTCTTTCGCCCACATATATACAATCTTTCCCGCCCTCTGTCTCTCTCTTCCATGGGGTGTATATCTTCTGTGTTGCGCACACACATCTCTTTCTCGCCCTTGCTCCATCTTCACACCTCTCTCTCTACGCTCCATTCACACATGCATCACATGCATCACACATTGAGATGTGTTCAAATATTGTTTTGGATTGGATCATGTAGAGTTATAGTTGGTTCTGTTGCATCCAACTAATTAATAATTATGAAATGCATTTAGATTTGCATTTGAGTTGGATTATGTGAGTTCGAGTATATTGTGAAGTACCATAGACTTGGTGGTATTCATCTTGGAATTCAACAATGATTCTAACTATTGAATTAGATAAACCATTACATTCGAAGTCAATAGCTTAATATATTTATTTCACAACTACAACAAATAATTAATGCCACGGCATTAAACTTGGAAAACAGATGTACTACTCCTATTTGCTTAGCCCAATCACCCAACACGCCAGACGGGGAGTAAAGTGTTACAAATTTTCAGGTCGGCGGCAAAATCTCCCGCCTCCATCGAGATCTCCCGCGACCCAGATTCGAGCAATGCGAAATTACCCTGATACCCTTGGTCGAACAGACCGACGGATGGTGGTGGGTCGGGGGCTGCTTTGGTAACTTCATGTTCACCCCACCCAGCCACCCCCACCCCCGCACCCAGAGTAGACATCGATAATCCCTATTTTCTATCCCCACCACAAAATAGACTTCTCCACGGCACCGCAGCACCCCACAACAAGCCGGCCGCGGTTAGCCGGCTTTCCTGCCCCTCCCCTTCTACATCGATGCCCTCGTCCACCTCAGCGCATCTGTCTCATCGACAACGTCGTATGCCGCACTGGAGCAGGTCCACCGTCGCCGTCGTACACCGCAAAGGAGCTGCTTCCCCGGTGTCATCGTCCACGGTCTCGGATCTGCTTCCCAGAAGCAGACGGCAAGCACAGCAGCAGCATCGCCAGCGACAATGAACTGACTCCCGTTGCCGCCCATGATGCACAGACGCCCCGTGACCTTCGTACTCCTCTACGATGGGTAATGTGTACATTGATTCTCTTAAGAGTATGTGTGCAGTTCCGATTTTGTTCATACCTACCCTTCAAATTTCATGGCTGCTATTGTTCCCCTTTCCTGGCTGCTATTGTTCCGCTAAAAGTAATTGGTTACAACTTGCATTATCCAACAGAATATCATCTTGTAAGTGTGCACCGCTCCTGTATTGTGGTGTGCTTGCGTAGGTTCTTGATCTCTAACCAGTAGTGTGGCAAGTGATTAAAAAGTTTTTGAGAATAGCAGGGATGTGATCCCCCTGTTCTATTGACTCAGAATGAAACCACAACGTAGTTCTAGCAAAGTTGAATAGCCACAAAGTAGTATATTAAAATTTACTCGTGCCAACATTGCAGATGAGTGCTTTAATGTTGCCTACCGGATGTGTGAGTATTACTATATTTTTCTTGCCATGTTGGGCTTTTAAAACTACTAATGCCAACATGCAGAGGAGCAATGAAGACCAAATACAGGATGTTGGGGTCATCTTGAAGGAACGTCGCAAGATAAAGGCGAGCTACACCAAACCTGTAAAACGAGCTGTGGTAAGTAACAGCCTTTCAATTACTTTCACATGGTATGTGTTTGGCAGCAGTAGTGTACACAGGACCAGGCCAGGCCCTAGGCAAGCCCTAAGCCGAAAACACGCTACTGCGTCAAACAATGTTGTGTGCTTGGCTTGGGTTCTTGCCATGCAATCCAGCAATATTTAACAATAATAGGCGGGACAAACAATTGCCTGTACACTTGATTAGACTCTCTATCATTTGTAGGATCTCAAGTACTCACTGGACCCACCATGCCGTAGGATGAAAAACAATAACCTTTGTAATTTCATGTTGAAGCTAGTTACTCAAACACGGCTACAGAGGCCCTGGAGGTCATCTGGTTGCCGGTTGTTTTGCTGCAGCAACCCTTTGCGGTTTTCCTATTTCGCTTAGCCTTGTGTTCTTTGATGTATATGTTGTAGTTTCTGTAAGCTAGCTCTGCTCGATATGTAATAAGCACACTCTTAAACATCCTAATGCTTTCCTTTTTAGCTTGATGTAGGAAGTGGGTACCATAGGAGTCTATTTTTATATTTCTCCTTTCGAACTCACTTCTACCAGTCCTGTTTATCGGGCTTCTATTGAATGGATCTGGGGAGCTCTCACTATTGATCTAAAAAAGAAGTAACTTCTTCATGCCAGGATGTAGTTCGTGCGAGGAGGGAAGTATGGTCAACCTCAAGATCAGGTTTTGAGGCTAGTCCTATATGCCAGTTCCCAAATGATGCTGGATTACACACAAGGTGCTAGTTCCCAAATGATGCCGGATTAGACACAAGGCACCAATTCCCAAATGATGCTAGATTACACACAAGCCAGGTGGAGTCAAGTGTTCGTGTCCTCGTGGCTCTAGTAAAGGTTGAAAGAAAGCGTGCAACAGCCCTTGAGAATGTAGATGAGTTCCTGAAGAAGTGAAAAGAGCAATCAGATGCTCTCTTCACCCAAGCCAAACAAGAGATGGAAGAATCCAGAAAGAAGCTAGCGGAGGCAGAGCAGGCTAAGTGTCTCCTGCTATCTAAAACCGTTGTCAATCCAACTTTTCATTCATAATAGCTAGGTTCAAATGTTGATCCAGTCAGCATGCATGTTGTGATGTGCGTGCATCGACTAAGACGTATGTAAGTCTGTGATGCCGAGATGTGGCGCAAAATATTTTTTTTCTGGATCATGTAATAACTTACATTATTTCCAGAACAATAACAGACAAACCATTGGACATGATATATAAGTTCACACGCAAGCCCAACATTCCAAGTTCAACTTTCACATCAAACTCACGTTCATAGATATCTTCACATTCATAGATAATGTTCACAACCAACTAATAGCCATAGTTGAAATAGTTTATGCATCTCAATGATTCACTTCAAAGCTAATTTTTTTTGTGAGGATCTCTTGTTCTTACTACTAACATCATTGCTTCTCCGAAACAACATTTAGTTCACAGCCAAACACAAATTCCTTCTGAGAGCATTGATGAAAAAGGTGCATTTTCTACCAATGGCGAAGGAGGGACTCCCGTATAATTTTGTGGAGGTCCACTAAAATTGAGGTATCTGCTTCTGTTTTCACAAACATGCCTGAGATGGAGATTGACATCCCTGTTTTCAAAAATATGTAAAAGGGTTATCGATGGCATTGCATAATTTTACAAGTGCCATTGGATTTATCGATGGTACTATATTGACAGCAGCATATTAGTAAAAAGTGACATTGCTTTAACAGTGTCGTTGCATCATTTTACAAGTGGCATTGGATTGGCAACAATAAAACAATGGCAATATTAAGGGCATGGCGATATTGGGCGCGCCAACACCATGTAGAGTACCTCCAAATAGGTAATAATTTGGCGAGGCAGAACTGGTTGCCGAGAGCAAGAAACATATCAGTGCGAGCACAGCAAAACTAGACTGTACGAAATTCATTAAATTTCGGTCATTTTTTAACTAAACGCGAAGCTCGTCCAGCTCTGGAGGTATAATCACCTAATATAATGTCGGCCGCGGCGGATCTCCATCTCCAAGACATGGTCACCCTCCGTGCCTTCCACCTCCGCCATAACTTCCCTATGTCCGGCTACGCTTCAGCCGGAGGAGAAGAGGCTCATCCGCTTCCGCAAAGCCGAGGCGGGGGTCGACGATGGTTTGCGCTAAACCGGGCAACACATCGGGTGTGTATGCCAGCGACGCGGTGGCGTTTGCCTTCGTGGGACCCAAGTGGCGGCGGCCTCCCATGGTCTACTTTTCCTCGGTGTCGGCGGCGGCCGCGGACGTGCTGGTCACCTCCGCTGGCAAGTCACGGTTCCGCCAATTTGCGGCAGATGGCATGGCCAGCCACGGTGCCCTGGACGCCGTGCTCCCCCGCGTGCCCGCGTGGAGCAACTGGCCACTCCTCTGTGAGCTGGCTTGGAGCAGTGAGTTACTGCACCACGGGCCAGCTTAGAGCGGCGGCTTGCTCCTCCGCTTGCCCACCTGCAGCCTCGCCCATGGTACTAACGGCCTGGGGCCGGGAGGGAGGTGGAGTAGGGAGTTGCCTGGCTCGTATCCAGTAGGCTCGGTGGGGCACCCAGCCGGCTTTTATGCCGGAGAACTCGTCTTCCTGCTCGCCGGATGCTATGGAGAGTGTGGAGAAAATGGTGCAAGGAGGAGATGGGGAGCAGAGGTGTGGTGCGGTTCTTGCTAGGCGTTTGGCCTCATTTAAACAGAGGGCGGACATGAGGAGCCAAGCGGCATTGTGTTGAATGTCGGCCGGCTCGCGGACAGACGTGTGGCCATAGTAGGTTTCTCGGCACACGCACGGGTTCAATGGAGGTAGGCGGGGCGGTCTGAAGCCGGTTGAATGCGGCGAGGCAGCGTGTTCAGCCGGGCGTGCAGCGGGTGGCACTCTCTCGGTCGGCTCGCTGGTTCAATGCATGCACCAGTGAGAGGTCGCGTTCGCTCTGGCACCGGGTGAGAGAGGACGACATGGTCCACAGATCAGGACGCTGCATCACCGCCCTCACCGAAGGCGACCGCGTCAACGCTGCATCACCACCCTTCCACGGTGGATAGGATCCGGTTGGATCTTTCATCGCCGGTGAGGAGAGAGACAATGGCTATCGCCCATCTTGTTTAAATGAGGAGAGGGTGAGAGTGTGTCAAGGGAGCAATCCTGGCTAGTAGCAAGCGCTGAAACTCCAGCCTACGTGTATAGTCATGATTTTCATTTTTCGCTCCATACCAATCGTTTTAATAAATTCTATAACACACCATTGAATTTCAACGGAAACTCTTACCCCGCAAAAAATGTATTTTTTAAACGTGGCAACTCGATCAGTAGCGAGCCACCTCCTCCAGGTCGTTCATGTGTGGTCCCTGACCGTCAACACCTGCGGATCAAATTATCACGCGAGCTGACTCTTCATAGTACAAAAGTGCGCTGCACCACGTACCCGGTACCCGCGCATGCAAAAATCATACACCTACGGTTTTATTTGTTTACGGTGCGTTACATAACTCTCATGTGTGCAAGACATCGAGAGACCGACTGTGTGCGTGCGCCTCTTCTCTTCGTATATGTACTCCGACATTTGTGTTGATGTCCAAAAATTAATTAATAATACTCCAGCATTTCTGTGGGGCCCGTTGGATCGTCGATCAAACGGACACTGGTAGAGGTCGTAAAAAATTGCAGAAAACCCCTCAAAGAGTCTCGAAATTCCGCTTAGGTCCAGAGGTTGTAGCCACGATTCAACGGCCCAAGAGCTCTCGTATCATGGGAGCATGGGAGGCCTTGGAGCAACATATTTTTTTCCTACAGGGGATCGTCCTACAGACAAATGGTGTGTGTGCGTGAGAGCCGACATTGAGAAAGAGAGTAACCTAGAGAGAGAGGGGGAGAGCGTGCATACGAGAGATCGACCTCGAGATAGATCGTGTGTCTGAGAGAGAGAGAGAGAGAGAGAGAGAGAGAGAGAGAGAGAGAAAGAGAGAGAGAGAGAGGAGGGAGGGAGTGCGTGTGTGACAAAGACACAAAGAGTGTGTGTGTGAGAGGTGTCGACATAAAGAGAGAGGAGAGTGTGTGTGTGCACGATCATGAAAAAAATAGGTAGACAAAAGATCAAGGATTAGAGAGAGACATCGGAGTATTCGTGTGTGTGAGAGGAAGGGAAGAAGGCTCGGTGATCGATGGAGCATGTGTGTGTGCGACAGAGAGAGAATGGGAGAATTCACATGGAGTATGCATGTATGGTTAGGGAGCGAGATACATTGTGTGCAAGGGTGGCCTAGAGAGTCAGGGTGCGTGAAACAAAGGGGCCTACAAATATTATGCGAGAAAGACCTAGAGAGTGTGCGGGAGAAAGAATGTCAAGTGCGTTTGTATGTGTGTTAGGGAGAAAGAGAGTTTTCACTACAGAGAAATAGGGAGCGCGGGAGAGACGACATAGGGAGGGCGTGTTTCAAGAATGGGCGAGATATTTGCATAGATACAAGGAGTGCGAGAGAGACATATATGAGAGAGGGGAAGCGAGAGTCTGCGATAGATGGATAAACCTAGCTAGAGGCTGGTCGATCAGTGTGTGTGAGAGACACAAGAGTCGGGGGGGGGGGGCGAAAGGGAGAGTTGTGTGTGTGTGTGTGTGCGTGTGTGTGTGTGTGAGAGAGAGAGAGAGAGTTTGTCTGATCAATAAACAAAGGAATAGTGTCAGTTTCGGAACGGAGATGAAGAGGGAAAGGATACCCCGACAGTCGGTGTGTGTGTGAGAGAGAAATTTTAGTGGTAGGAGTCATATCTAGAAAGATACATGGAGCGTGAAAGATCCCTGGAGAGAGAGAGAGAGAGACAAAGTGAAAGCCGAGTGAGAGAGTGTGTGTGGAAGGGAAAAGGAATGCTAGCTAGCTAGAGAGATACTAGAGCACGATAGAGACGTGATAGAGAATGAAAGCCGAGTGGTCTATAGAGATGGAGAGAGTGTGACACCTCTCGAGAGAGATGGTGAGAGACTGTGTTTGTGAAAAAAGAGAAACATGTAGTGCGTGTGCGGGTGAGATGGAGAAATGAGAGTGATAGCTATATGAAGGAGCACGCGAGAGAGACCTAGAAAGAGATGGGCATGGAAGGAGATTCAAATATTTAGTTGCGTGTATAAAAGATGTCAATATAAAAGGGATTCAAATATTTGAATTAGAGATGATGATACATGTAATTCATACTCAAACCAAAATTGATCTATCAAACATGCATATTCATTTGAATTTGGGCACATGTATGTTATTTAATTTCTTGATATTAGTGATCCATACATTTGAGTTGAACATAAAGTGGTTTAAAATATTTGAATTCAACTTAAGGTGGATTCAACCTTATGAATTTGAGATCATGGCATTTGTAAATCATATTTATATATAAAGGGGGCATAATACTTTGTTATATGTATGTGTGTGTGTATATATATATATATATATAGAGAGAGAGAGAGAGAGTAACACTATTCTGATCCCAGGATCAGAATAGTATTCTGATAACGATCGGCCCTATAAGGGCCCGACACTACGTTCCTGAGATCGCTAGAAACCCACCTGACCCCGATGGGTGCAAGGAAAAAGAAAACCAACCCCCCTCCCTTAACCTCTCCCGGTCTCACCGCCGCCTTCCTCCCTGGCCCGCGCCGCCATCGGCCCTCACCAGATCGCCCCGCCACCGCCGCCGTCCTCACCAGATCGCCCCGCCACCACCGCCTCCCTCCTCGGTCGCGCCGCCACCACTGTTTCCCTCCCCAAATCACGCCGCAACCGCCACCTCCGGCCTCCTCTGCACCATGCCCCTGCTCCTCGACCTCCACGTGCGGCTCTGCGCCGCAACCGTCACCGCCGGCCAACCCCGAACACCATCAACCTAGGTGCTGCCCCCCTCCCCCCTCCCCCCGCTTGCTCCAACGCGGATCCGGTCAACCCCGCAACCCTCCCCTCCGGTGAGCCTCCTCCCGCCCTCTGCCTTCCTCTTCTCCTTCTCTACCTCCGGGGAGCTCCCCTGGATCCTCCCGTTCGTCCCGCCCCTCCCCCCACCTCCTTCCGGTGACTGCGGCATCACACAAAGCCGTTCAACCCCACCGCCTCGGGCCGTTCAACGACGCGGCCCCAGGACGTTTGCCACCGCAGCGCCCGGATCACACTGTCCACGATGCTCCGACGAGGTCGAGATCTTTCCTCTCTTCACCAAACTCTCTCTCCAGGAGGATTTGAACTTCTTTGAATTTGACGAAAATTGCTTGCAAAAATTGTTTCTGTATATTTGGTTTCTGAAAAATGCACTTGGAGCACGCTTTTTATATATGTGATGGATGAAATTAGTTTGAGCATAGTTGAACTGCAGTTTGTTTACAACAAAATGTGAAAATGTAGGTCTGTTCGCCTTTGTTCAAACCTGACGGCGCTCCATATGTGCAGCAGCAGCACCACCGTTGCGGCCTGTCTCCCATGCGGACCAATCAGCCATCGCTTTTCAGTACAGCTGCTGGCCCAGGCATTACTTGCTTAAAAAGTGATTCATGGTGCCACCAAGAACCACGCATGTGTATGTGCTTAGCACTTCTTTCTCTCTCTCTAATTAGTTCTCAGTGGAGTTAGTGAATCATCTGTCTCATTTCAACTTGTTCAAACAGGTAGCAATTTTGTGTACTAATTTATTTTATGGCCAAGTTTTTGTCTGTATGTGATGCTGCTAATCTAATATTGGAAAAGCTTTCCCATTAAATGAGTGCGTGTCAGGGTTGAAAATCATTTCAAGATTCTCTTGTGGTTTTTAAGGGCTTAAATCATGCATTCTGTATACAGGAGCGAAGTTCGGTTTGCCAGAGAAAGAGTCGTTGTCGCGGCCAATGCTGGCTGTTCGTGCATGGACGTGCGTGTATTTCATTTGAAAACCTGAGAGCATGCCCAAAACGTTCAGAATTGCAGTTTATAACAAACTCATAATTTACACGTTACTAATAAATAAAATCAAGAAGTTCAAATTAAAAAAATCAGAGTAGTTCAATTAATACAAAAGAACTCAAACACTTCCCGTTTGTAGGTAAAATAAAAGTATGGCCAATGATATTTTTTAAACAATGATATTTTTTAAACAATGATATTTTTCTAAGAATAAAACTAAGAAGTTCAAATTGAAATATCAGAGAAGTTCAAGGTTTATAAAAAACTCAGATTTTTTCTCGTTACTAAAGAATAAAATGAAGAAGTTCAAATTAAAAATAAAGGAACAACTTAAAAAAGTTTAAAATAGAATTTCCTCGTTTTTAAAAAACCTAGAAGTTCAAACTAAACTAACAAAGTGGTTTGGTGTTTATTAAAAAAATCTAGGATTTAACCATTAAAAAAACTCAAATATCTGCTGTTATTAAAGAATCAACCATGAAGTTCAACTTGAAAAAATTGTCAAATTAGATGTTTATTTAAAAATCAAAAACAATTCTTTACTCAAAAAAAATGTGAAGTTCAAATTAAAATAACATAGAAGATTTTAAAAAATATTAAAACCTAGGATTCGCAAGTTCAAAAAACAAAAAAACCAACGTCCTTTTGGGCATTTTTAAAGACATAGAAGTTCAAACTGTTTATTCCAAAACCAAGAAGGTCAAATTAAAAAACCGAGCAGTTCAAAAATTTTAAAGACATGGATTTGCCCTTGTTTTTTTAAAAAGATCTAGAAGTTCAAATTTAAATAAGTGAGTGGTTCGATGTTTATTACATCGCTAGGACTTTCCCCGTTACTAATGAATAACACCAAGAAGTCCTAATTAAAAAAATGAAGTTGTTTGATGTTTATAAAAATCTTAGATTTTCCCCGATACTAAAGATTAAAACCAAGAAGTTCAATTTTAAAAAATGGAGCAGTTCAATGCATATTAAAAACTCAGTTTTTTCTCGTTACTAATGAATAAAACCAAGAAGTTCAATTTTAAAAAGCAGAGACAGTTTGATATTTATTTGAAAACTCGATTTTTTTCCGGTTACTAAAGAATAAGACCAATAAGATCTATTGGAAATAACGAAGAACTTCGATGTTTCTAACAAAACTCTAACTTTCACATTTCTAAAAAGCACACAAAGAAGTTCAAATAAAAAAGTTAGAGCGGTTCGATGTCTATAAAAAACTCAGATTTTTTCCGTTACTAAAGTGAAACAGAGGGAAGTTCAAATTGATAACAGACGAAAGTTCAGGTACTGCATGGTGTATGTTTCGTATGAGAAAATAGGAATAAAAAGGCGAAGTCTAAAATTTTTGTTGCTAGAAGTTCAAGTGCCCAGCCAGGGAAAGTTCAAAAAGTTCCTCCTGTTCAACAAGTTTCCAAGGGGTATATAATGTTCTTATTCCAGAAAAAAGGTTAAAACAAATTGGTGCATGTTCTTCAAAACAAAAGTTTAACTACATTAGAAAAAAGTTGCATCTTTTCAATAGGTTTTTAAAAGTTATATCATTCGTGTAACTCCGACGAACGGGTGAGAAATTACGAACAAAAATACGTGACAGAAGTTCAAAGTGAAAACAGCGGGAAGTTCAACTACTACACGGAATGCGTTTCAGATGAGAATAAAATGAATAAAAAACTAAAAGCCTAAAAAGTTCAAATTAAAACCACACTGTTATATGCTACATTCCGATGAACGGTTTAAAAGTTTCATGTATACCGTTAAAACACGTTTTTACGTATTGAAAAAATATCTTTTGAACCGTGGCGAGTATGAAAAATTGATCAACACGGGAAAGTTGCGTGTTTTCAACAACTTTTCATTGGCATATCATTTGCTCAATTCCAATGAGTGGTTGGGGAGTTACGGGCAAAAAACGGCACATGAAAAACAGAGTGAAGTTCAAATAGACATGCCTGAGAAGTTCAACTTCTTCACGCAGTGCATCTCCGAACACTCTGTTTTGGCGATCAAGGCAGAACACATGAAGTCCAAATTATAAAAATAGAGAAGTTCAAAATAATTAAACCGAGAAGTCCAAATTATAAAAATAGAGAAGTTCAAAAACAGAGTGAAGTTCAAAATAATTAAACCGAGAAGTCCAAATTATAAAAATAGAGAAGTTCGATATTTATAAAAAACTCAGGTTTTCCTCATTACTAAAGAATAAAATTAAAGAATTTCAAATTAAAATAAAGGAGTAGTTCGATGTATACGGAAAACTCAAATTCTTTCTGTTTCTAGGAAAAATAAAAGTATGAAGTTCAATTTTAAAAAAAATGTTTGATGCTTATTTAAAAACATATTTTTTTCTAAGAATAAGACTAAGAAGTTCAAATTAAAATAACATAGAAGTTCAAAGTATATAAAAAAAACTCAGATTTTTCCTCGTTACTAAAGAATAAAATGAAGAAGTTCAAATTTAAATAACAGAGCGGTTCAAATATTTATTACAAAACTAGGATATTTCCGTTACTAAAAGAAATAAACCAAGAAGTCCAAATTACAAAAATAGAGAAGTTCAATATTTATAAAAAACTCAGGTTTTCCTTGTTACTAAAGAATAAAATGAAGAAGTTCAAATTAAAATAAAGGAGTAGTTTGATGTATATAGAAAACTCAAATTCTTCTCGTTTCTAGAAAAAATAAGAGTATGAAGTTCAATTTAGAAAAAATGTTTGATGCTTGTTTAAAAATATTTTTTTCGAAGAATACGTGGCCGAAGTTGAACGTGAAAACAACGAGCAGTTCAACTACTATACGAAATGCGTTTCGGATGAGAATAAAAGAATACAAAACTAAAATCCTAAAAGGTTTGTTGCAAGAAGTTCACGTGCTCCACCCTGCACGGTTCAAAAATTATATTATGAGACGTCCGACCTTCAATTACATGTTAAAAAAAGAGGCAAAAACAACATCGTTTTTGCCATTTTTAAAACTGCTCTCAAACGGCAACGAATTTGTAACACCTGTCTACATGAAAAAGTTGCTCCTATTCATAAGCTTTCAAACCGTATATTATATGCTACATTCCGATGAACGGTTTAAAAATTTCATGTATACCATTTAAAACACGTTTTTATGCATTCAAAAAATTATTTTGAACCGTCGCGAGTATGAAAAACTGATCAACACGGGAAAGTTGCGTGTTTTCAACAGCTTTCCATCGGTATATCATTTGCTCACTTCCGGTAAGTGGTTGGGGAGTTACGGGCAAAATACAGCACATGAAAAACAGAGTGAAGTTCAAACAGAACTGCTCCAGAAGTACAACCTCTTCACGTAGTGCATTTTCGGAGACTCTATTTTCGCTATGAAGGCAGAACGCATGATGTCGCCGTTTTCAAAATTACTTAAAAACGGCTTGGAATCAGAGAAAACTTTCTATACGAAAAAGTTTCGCATTTTATATAGCTATCCAGCGGTATATTATTTGCCCCATTCCGACAAAGTTAGCGAAAATTACAGCCAAAAAATGGTTTTAGCCATTTTTAAAATTAACTTAAAACCGTAATGAATTGGGAGAAACATTATATATATAAAAGTTTCGCATTTGTACAAGCTTTCCAATGCCATATCATTTGCTTCATTCCGACAAGCCATTTAGAAAAAAAAGAGAAAATACAAACTTGGGGGAACTTCAACCGTTTTCTAAATTACTTTTAAACCGTTCAAAATTGGAACAAAGTTTCTATATGAAAAAGAAGCGCATTTTCATAAGCTTTCCAATGCCATATCATTTGCATCAAACGGATAAGCCGTTTTCAAATTACGCCAAAAAAACTAGCTCGGCTGTTCGGTTTGAGAAAATCCGCCATTTTTCAAATTACTCTTTAACCGTATGGAATTAGGAAAAACTTTATATATGTGGAATGAGCGGATTTGCAATAGATTTCCAACGCCGTATTATTTGCCTCATTCCGATAAATGGTTTAGAAATGGGCTCGAAAATTCGATTCACATTTTTTGTTTGAAGAAAAATGGTTTGTAAAACTGCTCTTAAACCGTGTAGATTTTGATAAAAAATTAACTTAGATTGTGATCCATGTGTCCATAGCTTTGCAACGGTATATCGCAAGACCCATTTGGACAATGATACACCGTTGGAAAGATATCGACGAGACACAACTTTTTCATGTAGAACACTCTCTCTAATTCGTTACGGTTTAAGAGCTGTTTTGAAATTACCGAAATGCGGAAACTCTGTTTTTCACGACCCAAAATCGACGGGTGAACCGCATCAGACAGAAAAACGCACTGCATCAGACAGAAAACCACACTACATCAGACGGGCAAGTGAACTGCATGATTTCTTTTTTGAGCACATAAATTTCCCCAGACGAGGAAGTGAACCGCAGAGGATGAGATGAGTGGACTGCAACATTTTATTTTATTGTCTAACATGTTAACGGAGTGAAATGCATACAAAATGCGTCTTCCGCGAGTCAAAGCGAACTATATTTTTTTTCCAACTTTCTTTATATACACATCTGGACGGCATGGTCGAGCCAAGTGAACTGCGCTGTTTTTTTACAAAACATTGATTTTTTTCTTGTTTTACAATAGCCACGAATGTAATTAGCCTCCATTCACTGCCTCATTGTTTTTTTTCTTACAAAGCGAATCACAAAGCCTGGAACAATGAACTGCATCTGGTCTTTTGATGTCCACGGAGCTCACCGGGATACCAAGCTTTTGATGTTGTCGTCACCAAATACACATACGAGCTGCACAGACACAAACACCGAGCTGCACCACTTGACATGGCGTGACAGTGTACTGCTTTGCCCGCGTCGCCTGAACCGCGTGAGATGAGATAGCGAGCTGCTCCTTCCTTGGATGCCAAACTGCACCACTTGGACGCAGTCGTGCCCATGTACTGCTTGCCCGCACCGCCGGAACCACGTACCATGAACCAGCGAGCTGCGCCAGCAGTAGAATAGCACAAATAAAACTGCACTGCACAAAAACAACAAAAACTTGAGCACCACCGGCGACGTACTGCAGCAGTGAGTCAGCCGAACTGTATTGAGGCGGCAACTGAGCTGCAAAGGGGGCAAAATAAAGCTGCAGCAGTGAGTCAGACGACGGAATAGTAGCATCAGCGGCCATGGCGGGTCGCGGGGCAGCTTGATCTGGCGCGGGGGAGGGCCGGTGGCTCTCGGAGGTGGCCGCAGGGGAGGGCCGGTGGCGCTCTGATGCAGTGCATCACCGCATGGGGGATCGAAGGGGAGGCGGGCGGGTGCGGCAGGAGCAAGGGGGGTGGGCCGGTGCAGCAGGTCATGGCGTTGGGAGGTCACGCGGGTCGTGGCGAACTGCGCAGGAAGTCAAGGAGCGTCGAGCTCAACTTCACGGCCTGCACGGCTGCGGTCGCCGGACTGCATGACTGTGGCCGTCGGACTGCAGCCGTCGGACTGCAGGGAAGGCTGCCAAGGGATGCGCCCGGGGAGAGGGGCGTGAGGTCGGCCCTGACCCGCGGGACGACGCCATCGACCTTGCCGTGGCGCGCCGCACCAGCCGCTCCATGCATTTGAGGCTGCTGCCATGGGGATGAGGAGCCCGCATGCTCACGCCGTATAGGGAGGTGGAGGGAGCCCAGCCTACGGCTCCATCGGATCCGGTGGTGATGGCCGCCCCCGTGGCCCATGGCGGCCGGATCTGGTGGGATCCATCGGGCGGCAGTCGGATTGCTGCGGGGGACGGGGGACGGGGGCACTGCGAGGAGGCAGCCGTGGCTTGGGAGGTCGTGCGGCGGTGCTGGGAGGGAGATGGAGCGGCGGGGCTGGGAAGGGAAGATCGTGGGGAGTGGAGGGAGGAGCACGGGGACGGGAGAGAGAGGTGGGTGGTGACGAGAGGATAAGGTGGGGAGGTGAGGGTGTTATTAGTTTGTAGCTTCGGCGGTGGGCATCGGGTGTTAGGAGAATAAGGTTAGGTGTTAGGAGAATAAGGTCTTAAGGGTGTTATCAGAATAGACCCACCCTATGTATGTATGTGTGTGTATATATATATGTATATATATAAACACTATTCTGATCACGGGATGAGAATAATATTCTGATAACTACCAGACCCGTCCCAGCAGTAGTAGTTGAACTTCCTCCAGTGCTAGGTTGAACTTCCACAAACATTGTCCAAATAGGGCTTGTGATATACCATTGGAAAGCTAGGGACACGAGTATCATGATCTAAGTTAAATTTTTGGCAAAATGTAAACGGTTTAAGAGCAGTTTTGTAAACCGTTTTTTCTTCATACAAAAAACATGAATCGTATTTTGGAGCCAATTTCTAAACCGTTTATCGGAATGAGGCAAATAATATGGCATTGGAAAGCTGCTGCAAATCCGCTCATTCCACATATACAAAGTTTTCCCAAATTCCATACGGTTAAAGAGTAATTTGAAAAATCACAGAATTTTTCAAACCGAACAGCCGAGTTCATATTTGCGAGCCCATTTCTAAACGGCTAATCCGATTGAGGCAAATAATATGGCGTTGGAAAGCTTATTAAAATGCGCTTCTTTTTCATATAGAAAAGTGTTTTCTAATTTTGAACGGTTTAAGAATAATTTAGAAAACGGTCGAAGTTCCTCCGAGTTCGTATTTTCGAGTTAATTTTTCAATGGTTTGTCGGAATGCAGCAAATGATATCGCGTTGGAAAGTTTGAAAAAATGCGAAACTTTTTTGTATAGATTGTTTCTCCCAATTCTTTATGGTTTTTAGTCAATTTTGAAAATGGCTGAAAATGTATTTTGGCCGTCATTTATGCAAACTTTATCGGAATGCGGCAAATAATATACCGTTGGAAAGCTATCGAAAATGCAAAACTTTTTTGTATAGAAAGTTTTATCTAATTCCCTGCCGTTTTTACGTAATTTTGAAAATGGAGAGATCATGCGTTCTGCCTTCATCGCGAAAACAGAGTCTTCGAAAATGCATTACGTGAAGTAGTTGAACTTCTGGGGCATGTCTGTTTGAACTTCACTCTATTTTTCGCCAGCTGTTTTTTGCCCGTAACTCCCCAACCACTACCCGGAATTGAGCAAATGATATACCGATGGAAAGATATTGACAACACGCAACTTTGCCGTGTTGATCATTTTTTCATACTCGCGACGGTTCAAGAGACTTTTTTGAATATGTAGAAACGTGTTTTTAACGGTATACATGAAACTTTTAAACTGTTCATCGGAATGTAGCATATAATATACCGTTGGAAAAATAAAGCTTATGAATAGGAGCAACTTTTTCATGTAGACATTAGATTCAAATTCGTTGCCGTTTGAGAGCAGTTTTAAAAATGGCAAAAACAACGTCGTTTTTGCCTTTTTAACATGTAATTGAAGGACAGATGTCTCGAACTAGAAATTTTGAACCATGCATGGAGGAGCACGTGAACTTCTTGCAACAACCCTTTTATGCTTTCAGTTTTGTATTCTTTTTAATCTCACCTAAAATGCATTCCGTGTAGTAGTTGAACTCCTTGCGGTTTTCACCTTGAACTTCGGTCGCGTATTTTTGTTCGTAGTTCCTCACCCTGTTCGACGGAGTTGCACAAAAGATATACCTATTGAAACTTGTTGAGAAGACTCAACTTTTTTCTAATACGGTTAAACTTTTGTTCGAACAACATACACCAATTTATTTTGACGGTTTATTTTGGAATAGAGCATACGATACACCCTTCGAAAGTTTTCGAACAGGAGGAACTTTTTTCATGTAGAGCATTTTTGTTCCAAATTTGTAATGGATTGAGAGAATTATTTTAAAACACGAGAAAGAACATCTTTTTTGTGTTTTTTGCACATGTAAACACACGGTGAACCTCTCCCTCAAGAATTCTGAACTTTCGAGGGCAGAGCACATGAACTTCTAGCAACAAAAAATTTAGACTTTGATTTTTTGTTCTTTTTTCCCCGTATGAAACACACACTATGCAGTATGTGAACTTTCGGCTGTTATCAATTTGAACTTCTCTCTGTTTCGCTTTAGTAACGTAAAAAATCTGAGTTTTTTTATAGACATCGAACCTCTCTAAATTTTTTATTCTCATCTGAAACGCATTCCGTGTAGTAATTGAACTTCCCGCTGTTTTCACTTTGAACTTCTGTCACGTATTTTTTGTTCGTAATTTCTCACCCATTCATTGGAGTTACACAAATGATATACCCTTTTTAGAAACCTATTGAAAAGATGCAACTATATCTAATACGGTTAAAATTTTGTTTTGAACAACATACACGGATGTTTTAACCGTTTATTTTGAAATAGAGCATACGATATACCCTTGGAAAGTTGTTGAATAGGAGAAACTTTTTTCACACAGAGCATTTTCTTTCAAATTTGTAATGGATTAATAGAATTATTTTAAAACATCAAAAACGACATATTTTTTTGTGTTTTGAACATGTAAATACATGGCGAACCTCTCTCACAAGAATTTTTGAACTTTCTCCGACCGAGGACTTGAACTTCTAGCAACAAAAATTTTGGACCCTGCCTTTTTATTCATTTTTTTCATATGAAACACGCACCATGTAGTACGTGAACTTCTGGTTGTTATCACTTTTGAACTGCTCTCTGCTTTTTTTGCCCTAACTCCCAAAACACTCATCCAAATTGAGCATGTAAATCCTAGGTTTTTATAATCTCTGAACTTCTTTGCTTTTTTAATTTGAACTTCTTAGTTTTATTATTTGAAAATAAAAAAATGTTTTTTATGTAAACATCGTACAACTTTTTTAAAATTGAACTTCATACTTTAATTTTGCATAGAAACTGGAAAATTTGAGTTTTTTTGTATACATCGAACTACTCCGTTTTTTTAATTTGAAATTCTAGATTTTATTTTTAAAATCGAATTGCTCCAAAAAAATTCTTAAATGCCAAAAACGACGCTACCCTTTAGCAATGAAAAAAATTGAATTTTTATAAACATCAAACCGCTCTCTTTTTTCAATTTTTGAACCTCTTTGTGTATTTCTAGAAATGGGAAAATTTGGAGTTTTTTTAGTAAATGTCAAACTTCTTCGTTATTTCAAACCGAACTTCTTGGTTTATTCGTTAGTAATGGGGAAAATTCAAGTTTTTTGTAATAAATACCGAATTGCTCCATTTTTTGAAATAGAACTTCTTGGTTTATTATTTAGTAATGAGGAAAATCTGGGTTCTTCATATACATTGAACTATTCTATTTTTTAAAATTGAACTTCTTGGTTTTTTCAATTTGGACTTCTTGGTGTTATTCATTTGTAACGGGAAAAAAATCCTAGTTTTGTAATAAACATCGTACAACTTCTTGGTTATTTCAAACTGGACTTCTTGGTTTATTCGTTAGTAACGGGAAAAATTCAAGTTTTTGTAATAAATATTGAACTGATCCATTTTTTGAAATTGAACTTCTTTGTTTATTATTTAGTTACGAGGAAAATCTGAGTTTTTCATATACATTGAACTATTCTATTTTTTTTAAATTGAACTTCTTGGTTTTTTCAATTTGGACTTTCTTGGTGTTATTCATTTGCAACGGAAAAAAAAATCCTAGTTTTGTAATAAACATCGAACTACTCAGCTTTAAATTTGAACTTCTAGGATCTTTTAAAAAACCATAAAAAGTCCTACTTTTTTTATTTGAACTTTTTTTAAACATCTCCTTTTTTAATTTGAACTTTTTGCTTAATTTTTTTTCTCTAATGGGAAAATCCATGGGATTTTTTTTGTACACTCATAACATTTTTCTTTGAACTCTCCAATTTATTAAATTTGAACTTCGAGAGTTAACATTTTCTAGGTGACGCTTTTTTGTTTTCTTCATGAATTATAAAAATCGCACTGCTTTGTTATTTGAATTTGAACTTCTTAGTTTATTTTTTATTAATGAGGAATTTCGAGTTTTGTAATCGCTTCATTATTTAAATTTGGACTTCGAGTGTTTTTTTATTTAGAGACGGTGAAAATCCTTTTTTATGAATTTTGAACAGCTCTATTTTTAAAATTTGAACTTCTTTTATTTTTATTTAGAAATGGTGAAATATCCGCTTCAAAGTACTATGTTATTTTTGAACTGCTCTGTTATTTTTTGTTTGAACTTCTTATGATCTTCCCATCAGCAGATTTGTATTTTCCAATTTTACAAATTTCTCAAACCGAACCTCCGACCAATTTTATAAGAGTAGTTTTCTTGTACATTTGATCGTTCTGTGGAGAATGTACATTTGAACTTCCTGGTTTTGTAATAAACATCGAACTTCTCCATTATGTAAAATATGTTTTTTTGGTACAAATACTGAACTAGTCAGTTATTTTAATTTGAACTTTTTGGTTATCTTTTTTCAAGAACGAAAAAAATCCATGAGAGATTTTTTTTACACCCATAACATTTTCTTCGAACTCTCCAATTTATTAAATTTGAACTTCCAGAGTTAACATTATCTAGGTGACGCCTGTTTTCTTCTTTGTATATAAATTTTGAACTACTCGGTTATTTTAAATTGAACTTCTTGGTTTATTCTTTAGTAACCGGAGAAATTTGAGTTTTGTAAAAAATATCAAACCACTCTACTATTATAAATTGAACTTCTTTGTTTTATTCTTTAGTAATGAGTAAAATCTGACTTTTTTATATACATTGAACTACTCCGTTATTTTAGTTTGACCTTCTTGGTTTTATTCTTTTAATAACGAGAAAAATATCAGTTTTTAATATACATCGAACTATTCTATTATTTAATTGAACTTCTTAGTTTTATTTTTTGCTAGGAGTGGCTTAATAAACATCCAACTGCTCTGCTATTTAAACTTAAACTTTTTATTTATTTTTTTGAAATGGAGATTTTTTTTCATTCTTTAATAAACTTTGGACTTCTCTATTTCTAAAATTTGAACTTCATGGTTTTTTGTGTGTTCGCCTCTTTATTTTTGGATACCCAATGTGTGTGTTTTGCCGTAAGCAAACATTTTGAACTATCCGCGGCAGAGAATATGAACTTCGCATCGACAATTTTTTTTGTCTTCAAGAAATGCTCGCTTTTTTTGCTTATAATTTTGGACTTCTATGCTCTATTTTTTGTAACAATTTCATGAAGGAGAAGGAAAGCAGCAACATAATGTGTGTGAGAGAGCAACTAGTTGGGGAAACCTACCAACACATGATACTTTTTTTATTGTAAAGAATAGAGAATATTTTTTATCTTGTCTTTCCAATTTGAACCTCACTAAAAAAATATTGTATTCAATGTATTTTTTGTGTGTTTCCATATTGGTTGAACTTGCTGCTTTCTCAAAATTGAACTTCCTATTTTTTTACTCCATGAACACAAAAAATGGACACTATAAAACCAATATGGAAAACAAACATGCCAATACCATATTGGTGAATGTCCATGGTGACGATGTGCTTCTGCTCGCCGACGGTGATGTACATGATGTCGGTGTTGAGTGCGTTGACGACGGCGATCTGCTATCCATGGCTCGATGTACAACACACACACACACCCAGCCTATCCATCCGCTACTTTTTCCACAAATGATGCTACATCTAATCTCAACTGATTATGTACTGGTGCCATATCAATCAGAAAGTAAGATGTTTTCAGGATGTGCACACACACACACACACACACGAGAGCTCGCCATGACAGTGGAAGATGAGTTGCACTAGCATTAATCAAGTTGGCCTGCTAAAAATCAACACACCGGACTGCAGCCATACTAATTACTCCAGAAAATGGTCAAGAACGGTGGACCGTGTGTAGCCATACTAATTTCTTTTTATGGCATAAACACAAGCAGTAGAAGCATACTTTTTAAGGCAACAAAATGCATCACTGTAGAACAATAGAAGAGATTCTGAACCGAACCAATATGTGTCTAATAAGAAATACTCAAAGAAAGCAGTGGCATACTGCATTGCATTAGTGTGTCTAATAGGAAGTTAACCCAAGTTCAAATATTGTGTTGGGCAAGGTTCATCTACTTTCGGGCATCACGTCAAAAAGTTAGCAAAAGAATGGAGAAGGGAAGGATGCCTGTAACATTTTACTTGAGCATGTCCAAATTTAAATTACTAGAGCATATGAATGAACATGTAGACATTCAACTGTAAAAAAAACCATCTCTTTCTACTGGAAAATACATCCAATGAAAAACAAAAATGAGTAATTACTCCCAAAAGGACCAGAAATCATGAAAATTTAAGAGGATAATTGAACAGAGTAGTTCCAGACAGCAAGAAATTTTTCCCAAAATGGGGATTTCCTAATAACAGTCGGCCTTGTCACTCTTGTGTGGGAGCTGCCGCTGCGAAGAACCTACATCAAGAAGTTCAAGGTGGTCATCGCAAGAAGAAGAACAACCGGTGCGTGCTGGTGGCCAGAGTTGGCAGACGGTGGTGGGCGCAGTCCGCGGCGATGGCTGGGCGCAGTCCGTGGCGATCACAGCGCCCACGGTGGTCATCCATGGCCCAGTCTGGTCGGGATCCTGCCGGATCCATGCGCGCCGGCGCTCACGGGGGGGGGGGGGCAGTTGCGGCGGCGGTGCGCTGGATGGTGGAGGCGACGGCGACGTGAGAGTTGGTGGTGAAGGGGTCGCGCTGGGTGGTGGAGACGGTGGCGCGTGGGGTGCTGGCGGGATCCAGGGCGGCGCCGGTGAGCTGGGGTGGGTGGCCGACGGTGATTCCGGATCGGGGGTTTCCTGGGGCGGCGGCGCATTGGGTTGCCTGGGCGGCAGCGCGCGGGGTCAGGGCCGGGGGCTGGGTCGGCGGCGGCGGCACGCGGGGTCAGGGGCGGCGACGGGGGGTTCTGGGCGGGCGACGGGTCGGGTCGGTCGGGATCCAGGGAGAGTGAGGGGTGCGGGAGGTGGGGGTGGTTGGTTGGGATTTTTTCCTTCTTCTACGAGATCTCAGGAACATCCAATCGCGCCTATATAGGGCGCGCCGTGATCAGAATATTATTCTGATCCTAGGATTAGAATAGTGCTACTATATATATATGTATATATATACAGCCCGTCTATTCTGCTAATATTAGCAGAATAGTTATTCTGCACACACTTCCAAACTGCACGCTCAACCCAAGTGCACTGCATCTCCGTATCAAGGGCACTACAATGCCAGGCGAGAGAACTGCTTCGTCGCTCGTGGCCCGTCCGTCTATTCTGAATGCAATCGGGTGTTGCGGGATGATTGTAGTTGTTTCTGGACGCCCATTGTTCTTTATTCTTTGTAATTGACTGGAATCCCGGCTAAAATCTGCATAAATCGACCGATTTGGAGGACGAGCTTTCCTCTGTTCGTTCATGTTCGTGTGTGATTCTAAATAACAGGGAGCCTTTTTCCCTGTAGAACATCACCATCGCCACTTCTCCGGCCTCAAACCCATTCTAGGAGACAAACTCCTTCCAGCTAGCAGTTATGTTGAAGCAGCCATCAGAGTCAATGTGGTAGTCAGCTTGCATGTATTCATACCCATTCTTGTGCACTGTCTCCAAAATAAGCTTCCCTGAAGTCAGAGCAGCAAACCTTATTGTGCATGGCAGTTTCTGCATTTTGGATGCATGGAAAAAGAATCTGTATAAGTAAACACCACACGGTTTGCTATATCTTAACATGATCTGTTTATATTGACTTAAATATGTATAAATATATGACTACTATTAATAAAGCAGTTGCAATATATGAACCAAAATATATACGGACTTGACCAGTAACTTTGGTAGAATATATACTATTCTGCTAACACTTTGGCACTGCAAGTTCAGGTCTGGTGTACTGCTCTCGAATAGCAAGTGCACTGCATCACTAGGCGATTGAACTGCTTTTGTTCAGGTGTTGTGGATCGTCTGTTCAGTTTCATATTTAACTAGTGTTAACATCTGAGATGGGACTGAAGAAAAATATATAGAACCACCTAGTGTTAATTTCTGACAAATCTGAACAAAAACACAGATCTTGGCATTGACGATAAGACTGAAGAAAGTGATGGAAATATACATTCAGATGTGTATTTGCAACCTGATATGGTCAAAAACTAAGAGGGGGAAAGACATACCCATGATTCCTCAATGTCTTCAGTTGTGAGGCGATAAAGAAATGGGGCCCAAAACCCACGGTTTGTGGTCAGCAGGTAGGAGAGCTGACTGTGCCGCTCAGACTCGGTGAGCTCCAGACCATCAGAGTACACGCATGCCTCCTCTATCGGCACCATCCTTGTGAGGCAGCCGCACGAACAGTCCATGGTAGGCTCAGTGGAAAGGCAGATAACAGGGGAAAGGCAGATAAGAGGGGGGAACGGGCGGAACCCTAGATCTGGGCTTTGGAGAAGAGAAGAAAATGGAGGAGTTTAGTGAGTTCGGAGGACGAATGGATAGGTTTTATGCAGCCAGGATGACTGCCGATTTTTCAATGAAAGTAATAAATGCTGCGGTAGGTGGTAGGTGGTAGGCGGTAGGCGGTAGAAGGAATCTGTTTCAGTTTGCCGAACTGCATTTCGGAAGTAACAGCACTTCTTCGTTGATCATACAACACTGCATTGTTGGAGGCTGCGAACTGCACTTCAGTTGCCGTGTGCCCTGTGATATTATAAACTGCACTTCAGCGGGCGCACTTTTTCCTATTTTGTTGTTCTTGATAAACTCATTGTAACACCTCTTTTTCTTTGGTCTTTGTTTTCTTTAGTGTGCAGTGGAATGTGAGAATATTTATATTAGATGCAGATATCCATGTCGTCGCGTGTTGGGCCTATTGGGGAGTAAGTAACATTTGGCCCAGGTAGGCCTTCCCGCACGTCTTCTTCGCTCTACGGTGTGGGCGTGCGCCAAAGTTCAGTCCCACCTCACGTGCCGAGAGCGCCCACGACCGGTTTATAAGCCCTGGCAAGGCAACCCTTTCGAACTCCTCTTGATACTGATTGGGTGCTTACACACGGCGCTTGCTGCTCCACGCCCGCTGACCTGTGGGCCCAAGTCTTCTTGGCCCCATGCATCGTGGCTCAGAATGGACTCGCCTATGGATCTCTGTGGGCGATGTCTTAGTACGAGACTGGCTGGGGCCATGTTGCACCTGGGCGGTCACCTTTTTTTTCCGTACGTACTTGTGTTTTTTTATTATAGATTGTGCACTGCTTTGTTAGAACATTGTGAACTGTATCTATGAACATTCTGTACTGCATGTCCCTACATTTCCGCACTGCCTGCCTGTATAGGACGGTTTGTGCACTTCATGGATCTTCATTTGTGCACTGCATGTTCGTTCGTTTGTGCCCTGCCATGTGCACCTGCTTTGTGCGGTATCCGAATTACACACTGTGGTATGTTTATATTTTTTAGTGGACTGCAGCATATTCTAATAGAGAACTGCAACATTGTACTGGAAATAAACTTGTTCATAACATAAGCAAACTGCATCACAAGCAAACTTAAATTTACCACAAGCAAACTATAAACTTGACAGAAAGCAAATCTGATGAGAAATCTAAAATGGCACGAGCAATCTTCTAGATACTTTCTTGGCCGGCACCACCTCTTTCTTCAATAGTCGTAGTTGCCCCAGGTCCTGGCGCACTTCTTGGACTTCTCCTTCTCGAGTTTTGCCCGGCGGAACCCTTCCTGGGTGATGGTGAGGCGGCTCCATATCTCGTACGCGGCGTAAGCGTCCTTTGCTGTGTACTCGATGTGCCTCATGGTCAGGGGCATGCACTCCCAGTGCGTGTGTTCTGCGTCCGTCATCTTCTTCTTCATGTTGTTGTAGTAGTTATCGACGAGGATGTTGGAGACGTCTGCAAGGGAGTCCAGCGGCTTGGTCGCTGTAGGCACCCTCCATTTCTTCTGGATGTCGACGAAGTGGGCGATCTCCAGCCCGACTCGCTGGAGCTTCTCTATGCCGCCGTCGATGGAGAAGCCAGGAAACATGTACCAGGGGTCGGCAAGGAAGTTGTCGAACTTTGTGCAGTTGTCGTCGGCAGCGCTCAGTTGGAAGAGCAGCACCGAATGATCCTTGCCGACGGAGAGCTGAACGAGGGCGGCTTTCTGCATCGGCTCTTCCTCGTTGGTGTACTCCACATCCCGATGATCTTGTGGCGCTGGAACTGGAGGTTGTGCTCGTACTGCTCGATGGTGGTCGCCGTCTTCTGCAAGTCGTTGGTGTGGATCACGTACAACATGGTGTTGCCGTGGGCCTGCAACTGCTTGAACTCCTTGGTGAACACCATCGCCTGGATGAACTTGGTGTTTTGTGGAGATCGATGAGAGGGAGGGAAGTGGTGGCAGCTGACGGTGTCTTGGATTAGGGGGTGCTAACCGGGCCGACCCGACTCCTCGGTTAGGCCGATGTACCCCCGTGCATGACCAAGATGGACTCCGGAAGCCATACATGGGAGACGTGATCAAGGCTGCCTCTACCGAAGACTTGTAGTACACTTCAAGATTTCTCCAGCCGCCTTGCTCCTAGATACCGACCTTGTAACCCTAGATACCCTCCCTGGCGTGTATATAAGCCATAGGGTTTAGCTCGTAGGGGGGACATCAACGCAACATTGCTTACCTAGCCATAGGAATTAGACTCATATTACGATCTCGAGGTAGATCAACTCTGTACTCGATACATCTTCATCAATATAACAGAAGTAGAATGTAGGGTTTTACCTCCATTAAGAGGGCCCGAACCTGGGTAAACATCGTCTCCATTGTCTCTGTTACCATCGATCCCAGATCCGCAGCTCGGGACCCCCTACCCCGAGATCTGCCGGTTTTTACACCGACACTGGTGCTTTCATTGAGAGTTCCGCTGCGCGATCACCAGAAGGGTCGATGGCTCACCTATGGATCAATCACGATAACAGCTGTGGGGACGTCTATGTCCCCGGACAGCTTTTCGTCTTCGGCAGCATGATGTTCTGCGCCGATTCGACGGGACATCTGACTTCCGTCGAGAACTACGCCCCTGGACGGGTCATAACCTTCGGAGGCCTCGAATACACTGCCGATTCCCGCGGCGAACTCGTCCTGTCGGGATGGACGCCCGGCCTGATCGAAAGCTCGGCCGGTTCTGGAGGCTCGACTCCGGAACCGAACTCTGTCATGACATCTTCTGAGACTACCGGCGCCGCCAGTCCGGCTGATCTCCCCTCGACCGCTAGTTCGGAGAGAGATCCGGCCCCCACTCCCGAAGCAGTGCCGGAGGTGACTTCGAATCAAAACTCCGAATTACGTTCAGACTCTCTTCGCTCCGAAGACGCACCTGGTCACACACCGGATGTATTTCGAATCAGCCCTGCCTACGGCGCATCCATGGATCCCGAAGAGTTATCTCACCTTGATGAGATGCTTTGCCGCATCCAGAGCATGTCCATCTCGGACGGCAAGACTTCGGTTTACGATCAGATCGGACTTAAAGCCGACGATAGGGAAATTTACATCCCACCCAACACCCACCTAGTCGCTATGATCGATGATTTAACCGACGTATTGGACTACGGCGAACCCTCAGATATGGAGGAAGCCGCCGACGGCCCCTTAGAGAACACCTTTCCCTCGGTCAACACGGGCAGGTGGACCGCCACATCCACCTATGACGTCTATATGGTGGACACCCCCAAATCCCCTCCAAGACGCCGGCGACGGCGCCGAAAGGGCAATAATGGGGAACCCAGTGGCAATGACGCTATAGCCAATAAAGGCAACGAGGAGGACGGCGACGCTGACAACCTGGAGGGGGACATTCAAGCCTCCCCAGTAAGGAACGGCACACCAGACCGACCTCTTGTGGACTCCGATCCCGATGACCTCTTCGAAGGGGCCGATGACAATTACATGCCGGAGTCCGAGGAGGACGACAACCTCGGTACCGAGGACTTCATCGTCCCCGAGGACCCCTTCGAACAAGAACGCTTCCGGCGATGCCTCGTCGCGATGGCCCGGAGCCTAAAACGCAAGCAGCAGCAGCTGCTGGAAAATACCGACGCGCTAAATGACAAGTGGGTTGAAGTGCTTTCTGCCGAGCAGGATAAGGAAAACCGATGCCATAACGCGCCGAAGTCTTACCCACGCAGGTGCCTCCTACCAAAATTTGATGAAGAGCTTGCTGACGACCTCGATCGGCCCCCTAGAGGCTGGGACAGGCCAAGGCAAGAAGACCATGGTGAAAGGCCACCCCCACGCCGTCATGGTAAAGACCCCGTGGACCACCTGGATCCTCGCGACGCTAGACGTTGTATTGAAGAAAATAGGGCTCCCCCTCGGTCCATCTATGGATCCAGAGGACGCGCCCCCGCTGGGCCCAACGGCTACGATGCCTGGATGGACAGGAACGACCGTGCCCGAGATCAAGCTTACTCACGGCCCTCTCCCGAGACCCGACGAGATCCTCCTCGGTCCCGAGGTCCAGCTCACCCAATCTGCTTTACAGACAGGGTGATGGAGAACCAGTTCCCGGAAGGGTTTAAACCCATTAACATCGAATCATACGACGGTACCGCAGACCCAGCAGTCTGGATCGAGGATTTCCTCCTACACATACACATGACCAATGGAGATGACCTCCATGCCATCAAATATCTACCGCTCAAGCTAAAGGGGCCGGCTAGACACTGGCTTAATAGCCTCCCTCCCCACTCTATCGGCAGCTGGGAGGCCCTAGAAGACGCTTTTCGGGCAAACTTCCAGGGCACGTATGTCCGACCTCCGGACGCGGATGACCTCAGCCATGTTACCCAGCAGCCAGGCAAATCAGCCCGGAAATTCTGGAACAGGTTCCTCACCAAGAAGAACCAGATCATAGACTGCTCCGATGCTGTGGCCATTGCCGCCTTCAAAAATAATATTCGAGATGAATGGCTAGCCCGACAACTCGGCCAGGACAAGCCGAGGACTATGGCCGCCCTAACCTCTTTGATGACCCGCTTTTGCGCGGGAGAGGATAGCTAGCTCGCCCGAAGTACTCATAACGGCGAAGCAGGCACCTCAGAAACCCGCGACGCCAATGGAAAACTGAAGCGCAATAAAAATAAGCGCAGGTATAAGAACGGCGGAAGCGACACTGAAGACGTCGCGGTCAATGCTGGATTCGCCGGACCTAAATCCGGGCAGAAAAGAAAACCCTATAAGGGGAACAAAGATGGACCTAGCCAGCTTGACAGGCTCCTGGACCGCCCATGTGGGATTCATGGTACTCAGGAAAAACCAGCAACACACACTAATAGGAATTGCTAGGTCTTCAAACAAGCTGGCAAGATAGCGGCAGAAGGTCAGAATAAAACCCAACACTGTAGCGACGACGAGGATGAACCTCGGCAGCCCAATAATGGAGGGCAAAAGAAATTTCCCAACGAGGTAACAGAGGTCAACATGATCTATGTCACCCACATCCCTAAACGGGAAAGAAAGCGTGTGCTTCGGGACATATATGCGTTGGAGCCAGTCGCCCCGAAGTATAACCCATGGTCGGCCTACCCGATCACCTTCGACAAGCACGATCATCCGACCAGCATCAGGCATGGCGGATCTACGGCGCTCGTTCTGGACCCTATTATTGATGGTTACCATCTCACACGCGTCGTGATGGACGGGGGAAGCAGTCTTAACCTCATCTACGAGGACACGGTTCGGAAAATGGGCATTGACTCATCTCGGATAAAGCCGAGCTCTACCACCTTTAAAGGTGTCATTCCGGGCATCGAAGCCCGTTGTATCGGGACAGTCACCCTCGAGGTTGTCTTCGGTTCGCCCGAGAACTTCAGAAGCGAGGAGTTAATCTTCGACATTGTACCCTTCCGGAGTGGATACCATGCGCTCTTAGGACGCACGGCCTTTGCACGCTTCAACGCAGTCCCCCATTACGCCTACCTCAAGCTCAAAATGCCGGGACCCAACGGTGTCATCACGGTCAACGGTAACACCGAGCATTCACTCCAGACAGAGGAACAGACCGCGGATTTTGCATCCAAGGTCCAAGCGTCCGAGGAGGCAGCCCGCAGCGATAAACGCGCCACTCGCTCTTTGAAGCGAGCCCGGGCTGCACAAGTCGACCTCGGCCAGCTACCCCCGCACCCGAAATAGGGATGCGGGCTCCTCGCGTGCCCTAGCTGCGGGCACTACGTCCCCAGGGTGCACCACTTCGCACTCAAAATTCCCTAGGACGCCGAGGAGCCAATACAACTACCCATGCGTCACGCACGGATTAACCACGCGAAGACAAGGCTTAGAGCCCCTACACAGGCAGGTATCTGTAAAAGAAGTGGCTGAGCGTCACTACATCCCTGTGGCCTTAACCACAGAACGACTCCGGCAAACACCTCCCTTTGAGGAACTCGGTCAATCAAACAGTTAGAGTGTATAAAGGGCCGGTCAGGCATCAGCCTTCGCAAATCAGTCGTCATCAATCAAGAGCGATCTGTTCAACAGTTCGGAAACGCAGACGTGCGGCAGGCTTCGGTCCGGATCCTTTAAAATCCGTCAGCAATTATCCGACCTATTTTTTCCTCTTTCTTCCTTATTACTCACATTGTATTCTTTCGATCACTCTCGTCACAACTGGGCATGTACATGATTGACACTATGAAATAAAGAAACCGTGCCCTTTCAAGGTCTTTATTGTATTTCTTTATCAGCACAGCTCCGGGACGATGAAGTATTTAAAAAAAGATACAATTGTATAGGAAAGTCCGATGTATTCGGCGTCCTAGATTTTTGGCCTTATATGCATCAGTTTCGAACCTAGATTTCGGTCAATAGTTGGGTTGCCCGGCTCCTATGTGTACCCCTTACGTTCCCGATGTATTCGGCTAAGGGTGTAACGGGAGAACCACTGCAATTGCGCTGCCGGGTTAATTGGCATGGCGCCTCAATGGAGAAAGCCAAAAACTGACTATCAGGGTAAGCGCAAACTGGTCTGCCATCCGGAGACCGCGTCAGGCGATGTGACGATAGAGATCACCCGTGTCAAACGAAGGGCTTTTATTTCTAGCCTAAGTGTGCCATGGCCTAGACCTCGGCCGCGTTGGCCGCACACTCCCTATGCCGGGGGCTGGTCCTTAGCCCCCACAGTCAAACTCCTACGACTAAATGAAAGATGTCAAGCCACTATAGTCCGATTGCCTAGTTCCTTTAAGTCATTGACCACCTCCGGGTACCGAGACGTCGGCCAAGGGTCAAGTATGCCTTAAGGAACACCCTATGTATAACCTACACTGGGGCTGAAGCCGACGACTGGGCACTCTCATTTTAAAATGTCATATTGGAGGAATAATCAAATACTACAATAAAACACATGGAATTTCAAGCCATCTTCATTTAAACACGAGATAAAGTTTTTACATTATGGCACTCCGGCATTCCGGAGCCTCACTTAAAAATACAGAGTGTCCTTGGGGCACATGGCCTCGGTGGTCCGAGCTCCCGCCTCCACTTCGGTGAAAAACTGCTCGGCAGTCCGTGGCTTGTCGGCGGGAGGGCCAGCGGAACACGTCTCCGCATCAACCTTGCGGAAGTGAGTCTTCACGCAAGCGTATGCCCTCCGCGCCCCTTCGAAGCACGCGGACCTCTTCCAGCGCTCAACGCATGGCACGGCATTCTGGAGACGAGGTGTCAGGCCAAATAAACTCCTCGGCATGGCTTCGGCAGTCCATAAAGCGACGTACAGGTCCTGGAGCGCCGGCCTTGTCATGCGGAACAGCTCGACCAGCTGCTTCACTCGATGATTTAGCAGCTGCGCAGATGGCGACCCCGGGAATTGACCCCAGAAAGCTTTCTCCGCCTCATGGCCCGCCAGCTGGCCGAAATATGCCACCGCATCCTCCGCGCTCCGCGGGAGATCCTCGAAGACCTCTGCGGAACGCCATAATTGGGTGAGCTTGACACAACCTTTGCTGCCAAATGCACACTGCAGCAAGAATTTCTTACCCGAGGCGATCTGCTCCACTTGCTGGAGCACCTCGTGGTCTGCTCGGGCCGAGGTCTTGAGCTCGGAGTAGGCATGCTGCAGCTTCTCGAGCTCCTCCTTCGTCCGCTGCCCCTCCTCCTAAAGTTTGTCACGTGCCTCGAACACGCCCTTCAGGGTCTCCTCGACCTCTAGCACCCTTGCCTGGTGCTTCTCTTCGGCCGCCTTCTCGGCCGCCTGCGCCTTCTCGGCTACAGCGGCAGCAGTCTCCTGCTGCCGCACCTCTTCCCGAGCTCTGCCTAGCTCGGCCTTGAGCATCTCCAGCTCCGCTGTCAACATAGTTCAGCCTTAGTTGTCCTCTTTCACACACATTATTCATATTTAGTAAAAATGTACGGCAAGCTTAAACTTGCTTACCTTGAGATTGCTCAAGTTTTCGGTTCATCTCCGCCATCTCTTCGGAGACGGAGTCTGGAATCGGGGTTGCACCCTGGAACAGAACGGATTCTCATTATCAAGGGACCAATTACGATCACTCATTAGCTCCTTCTACTTCATACAACCTCGATGCCGGTTTCTTGAAACCGCCTTCGGGCTCGGGGGCTACTCACTCACTAAGCCGTTTAGAAGGCTACACTCTTATGTCCTCGGACAGAACTCATAAAAACAAAAAGCTTAAATAAACAACATGAATACGCATAAGGCGTACCTCGAAACCTGCTACGAGGTTCTTAAAAACCTCGTGCAGGCCGGCCCCTACGGACCGGTAACCTTGCAGCGCCGTGCCTATCATGGCACGGTGCTCCTCCTTAATGGAAGAGCCCTTCAGGGCGTTCTCCATCTCCTCGGTCCACCCCGCGCTGGCCCGTCCTTGGACAGTGGGCTCGGGTGGAGGGAGGACCTCGGGTGCCTCCACCCGAGCAGCCTTCGCCTGGGGTGGTAGTGCCGAGGTAGATGCCAGCTGGACCAGTGATTGGCCCATCCCTCCCTCGATGACCTCGGGGTGTCCCGTCCCCAGGTCTTGTTGGGCCGAGGAATTGACCTCAGCCATGATCGCCACCTCGTCGGTCCCCGTCAAGTTGACGTCGGGGACCATGGTGGATGTCGCCTCCCCTAGCCCGTCATGCTTCGGGGGAGAAGCGGCGGGCTCTGGAGTCCCGCTGGCGGATGGCAGCCCGCTCGAAGAGCCACTGGGGATTACCCTCGGCGGACTGCGTGTGAAAGATTACTAGTGTAAGATCAACCTTACTGAAAAAAAAGTGACTCAAGGAAAGACGATAGAGACAAGGGCTTACCCTCGAGGTGCCGGTTTCTTCCTCCCCATTGCGAGGGGGTCTTCCTTTGAGTCACCGGAGAGCTCGGCCCTCTCCGATGACTTGTTGGCGGCCTCGGATGAGGCTCGCCTCGGCTTCTTTGAGCCCTTCGGCGGCATGACCACGTCGGTGTCTTCTATCGCTGACCTCTTCCCCTTTGGAGGAGGAACCTCCTCCTCCTCACCCTCCTTGGCGCCGCCGTCTTGAGCGGCGGAATTGTGGGTCTCTTCGGACCGAGTGACCGAAGTCCCTCGGGTCCGGGCACTTGACCTCCCCGTCTGGGACTTCGTCCCTTTGGAGGCCACCACATGTGGCTCCTCGGTCAGAAGGGCCGAGAGCAGGGTAGTTGGGGGCTGCTCCGGCAGTGGGGCTGGGCATTTTACCCCTTTTACCCAGGCCGACCATTTCTGCAAAACGTCATAACACGACAGTTTAAGTAAAGACTTAGCTCCTCGTCACAATGAGCGAACAAAACAAATATTGAAGGGCGAGACTACTTACCGGGGGGGCCTCGTACCCGTGTTCGAGACTGCGGTCCTCCCCCACGGGAGGAATCTTATCCTTGGCTAGCTTCATGAGCCTGGACCACATGGCTGCCAAGGTGGAGCGGAAGAAAGTTCTGATGGTGTCCATGTCCTCGGGCTTTTGCGCCCACATTGGGGTAGCCCGAGATTGGAGAGGGAGTATCCGGCGGTTGAGCATGACGTTGATGACGTCGGCCAGCTCAACCTTCCCCGCCGTGGACCACCACAGGATCCTGTCGACCAGGGTCTCCACCTCTTCTGGATTCCCCCAAGCAATGCCCTTCTCCTTCCAGGACTTGAGTTTCTTGGGTGGCCCGGCCGAGAAGGCCGGGACTTCGGTTTGACCAGGGGCAAGAGGTTCAGTGATATAAAACCACTCCCTCTGCCATTCCTTCACCGTCTCGATGAAGGTACCCTTGAACCAGGTGGCTCCCTGGTTCTTGCTGATCATGGTCCCTCCGCACTCCGTGAGCTCCGAGCCACTTGACTTCGGTTTGATCCCGAAGAGCTTCAGCCATAAGCCGAAGTGTGGCTCACAGCGGAGGAAGGCCTCGCAGACCCTTATGAAAGCGGCGAGGTGGAGAATGGAGTTAGGGGCCAGATGGTGGAAATCTAACCCGTAGTAGTACATTACCCCGCGCACGAAGGGGTGCAGCGGGAACCCCAGGCCTCGGATGAGGTGGGGTACGAAGACCACCCGTTCCCCGGCGTTGGGAGCGGGCACCAGCTGGTTGGCCTCTGGAGCACGGGCAGCGATGGTGGGAGCTAGATACCCCGCGTCGCGCAGCTCGGCGATAGTCGCCGCTGTCACCATGGAGCCGCCCCAGTGCCCCTTGAGGGTGTCGGCCACGGCTGGTTGAGAAGCTGAGCTCGCGAAAAAGGCGGGCGTGCTAGTTGGATCTGGGCGCTGGAGCTAGACGGCGTAGCAATAGGGAAGGAATGGGAGCGTGCGTCGTTGCACTGTTCTCCCTTTGGTCCTTATAGACCTGTAAAAGGCCAAGGGTCCCCCTGCTGCGCCGATAAATTCGCGGCCGCTATCAAAAATGCCGTTGAAACATATGGGGGGAAACAAAATCTTGATGATATCCCTAACAAAGCGGGCATGATCTCTGTTCCAAAGGGACGTGCCAGTAAATAGGCTGCCTCGAACCACGATTTGGGGAAGAGGCAGTAACTGCTCGACCCATCATGGGGCGAGCCTCTCCGCTAAAGTTGTCAGACAGGATTGGATTGTTCATACCTGTACGACCAGCCTTCGAGGCTAAGATACCTACACCCCTCGGGCAGGGTACCAGCTCGGTTGGACCACGGATGCCGATGTTCTATTAAAGAAAATCCGAAATGTAAAGTGGAACTCGTCTGTCAAGCCAAAGACTTCGGATCCGAAATAATACCTGTCGACCAAGTCCTCGGCATAGAAGACCAGTTCGGGGGCTACTGCCGGTGTCCTGGATTAGGGGGTGCTAACCGGGCCGACCCGACTCCTCGGTTGGGCCGATGTACCTCCGTGCGTGACCAAGATGGACTCCGGAAGCCATACATGGGAGACGTGATCAAGGCTGCCTCTACCGAAGACTTGTAGTACACTTCAAGATTTCTCCAGCCGCCTTGCTCCTAGATACCGACCTTGTAACCCTAGATACCCTCCCTGGCATGTATATAAGCCATAGGGTTTAGCTCGTAGGGGGGACATCAACGCAACATTGCTTACCTAGCCATAGGAATTAGACTCATATTACGATCTCGAGGTAGATCAAATCTGTACTCGATACATCTTCATCAATATAACAGAAGCAGGACGTAGGGTTTTACCTCCATTAAGAGGGCCCGAACCTGGGTAACCATCGTCTCCATTATCTCTGTTACCATCGATCCCAGATCCGCAGCTCGGGACCCCCTACCCCGAGATCTGCCGGTTTTTACACCGACACTGGTGCTTTCATGGAGAGCTCCGTTGCGCGATCACCAGAAGGGTCGATGGCTCACCTACGGATCAATCACGATAAGAGCTGTGGGGACGTCTACGTCCCCGGACAGCTTTTCGTCTTCGGCAGCATGATGTTCTGCGCCGATTCGACGGGACATCTGACTTCCGTCGAGAACTACGCCCCTGGACGGGTCATAACCTTCGGAGGACTCGAATACACTGCCGATTCCCGCGGCCAACTCGTCCTGTCGGGACGGACGCCCGGCCTGATCGAAAGCTCGGCCGGTTCTGGAGGCTCGACTCCAGAACCGAACTCTGTCATGACATCTTCTGAGACTACCGGCGCCGCCACTCTGGCTGATCTCCCCTCGACCGCTAGTTCGGAGAGAGATCCGGCCCCCACTCCCGAAGCGGTGCCGGAGGTGACTTCGAATCAAAACTCCGAATTACGTTCAGACTCTCTTCGCTCCGAAGACGCGCCTGGTCACACACCGGATGTACTTCGAATCAGCCCTGCCTACGGCGCATCCATGGATCCCGACGAGTTATCTCACCTTGATGAGATGCTTTGCCGCATCCAGAGCATGTCCATCTCGGATGGCAAGACTTCGGTTTACGATCAGATCGGACTTAAAGCCGACGATAGGGAAATTTACATCCCACCCACCACCCACCTAGTCGCTACGATCGATGATTTAACCGACGTATTGGACTACGGCGAACCCTCAGATATGGAGGAAGACGCCGACGGCCCCATCGAGAACACCTTGTCCTCGGTCAACACGGGCAGGTGGACCGCCACATCCACCTATGACGTCTATATGGTGGACACCCCCAAATCCCCTCCAAGACGTCGGCGACGGCGCCGAAGGGGCAATAATGGGGAACCCAGTGGCAATGACGCAACAGCCAATAACGGCAACGAGGAGGACTGCGACGCCGACAACCTGGAGGAGGACATTCAAGCCTCCCCAGTAAGGAACGGCACACCAGACCGACCTCTTGTGGACTCCGATCCCGATGACCTCTTCGAAGGGGCCGATGACAATTACATGCCGGAGTCCGAGGAGGACGACAGCCTCGGTACCGAGGACTTCATCGTCCCCGAGGACCCCTTCGAACAAGAACGCTTCCGGCGACGCCTCGTCGCGATGGCCCGGAGCCTAAAACGCAAGTAGCAGCAGCTGCAGGAAAATACCGACACGCTAAATGAAAAGTGGGTTGAAGTGCTTTCCGCCGAGCAGGATATGGAAAACCGACGCCATAACGTGCCGAAGTCTTACCCACGCAGGTGCCTCCTACCAGAATTTGATGAAGAGCTTGCTGACGACCAAGATCGGCCCCCTAGAGGCCGGGATAGGCCAAGGCGAGAAGACCATGGTGAAAGGCCACCCCCACGCCGTCATGGTAAAGACCCCATGGACCACCTGGATCCTCACGACGCTAGACGTCGTATTGAAGAAAATAGGGCTCCCCCTCGGTCCATCTATGGATCCAGGGGACGCGCCCCCGCTGGGCGCAACGGCTACGATGCCTGGATGGACAGGAACGACCGTGCCCGAGATCAAGCTTACTCACGGCTCTGTCCCGAGACCCGACGAGATCCTCCTCGGTCCCGAGGTCCAGCTCACCCAATCTGCTTTACAGACAGGGTGATGGAGAACCAGTTCCCGGAAGGGTTTAAACCCATTAACATCGAATCATACGACGGTACCACAGACCCAGCAGCCTGGATTGAGGATTTCCTCCTACACATACACATGGCCAATGGAGATGACCTCCATGCCATCAAATATCTGCCGCTCAAGCTAAAGGGGCCGGCTAGACACTGGCTTAATAGCCTCCCTCCCCACTCTATCGGCAGCTGGGAGGCCCTAGAAGACGCTTTTTGGGCAAACTTCCAGGCACGTATGTTCGACCTCTGGATGCGGATGACCTCAGCCATGTTACCCAGCAGCCAGGCGAATCAGCCCGGAAATTCTGGAACGGGTTCCTCACCAAGAAGAACCAGATCATAGACTACTACTTCCCTACAAGTGAGCTTCAATTACTTTGGCCGGCCTGTCATATCGGCCCTCGTGTGTGCTGTTACTCAGCTTTTGTTGATGGGCTGGGTACGACTCTTTCTAAATTAGCCGGGCCGTGACGGGCCGGCCCATTTGTGCAGCTCTTTCCACGTGCCGCTCTCACACGTCCCTCCCACGCTCTCCCACTTCTCCGCTATCCCCTCTCTTCCAGTGCCGCCCAGAGTAACTGGCCACCCCCATAGAAACCGCCATCGCACGCAGCAACCATCGTTGCCCGCGGCAACCGCTGTCCTCCACAGCATCCATCCGCGCCCGGGATTCCTTTTATCGGTACGTTGCTGCAGATTCCTCTATTCCGCGCCCCGCTCCGCTCCCCCCTGTTCGCCGCCGCTCATCCCCCTCGGTTGTGGTCCGCCTCTCATCCCCTCGGTCATGATCGTCCACAAATCTAGTTGTTCGATTCGCGTAGCGGCTGCGTTTTTTGCTGATGTAGTTCATTTTCGTAATCAGGCGATTTCTTCTCGATTTGGAGCCGGTACTCGCGTGGGTTCCGTGGGCAGAGCAAGGTGTATCTAGGGTTTCATCGGATTTCCTCATTTTTTGTTGCCGGTATTCGTCACGCCGTCCTTGCTCACCACGCAAACACCATGTCTTCGCCAAGCAAAGCAGATGCAGGAGATCAAGGTATGTGGACTGCTTGCTTCCCCTTGTTTATTTTCTGGGTCTAGTTGTCTTGGTCATCCAGTAGATTCATTTTTGCTGTGTTAGTTCTCAGCATTCCTGACATTTTTGTTGTTTTAATTTTATTAATTTTGTTTCTGCTTTATTGAATGCACTAGGTAATTTTGTTGGCACTGGCCCTAATGATGCTGCTTATGATTCGCCGATTGGCTCACGTTGTCCTGGTGGTAAGGATCATCGTGGTTAGGCTAGCCCTGAAGTGAATTCACCAATTGAAACCTCCCCTATTAGTGTGGCTCCTCCTTCTGGTATGTTCTTGTTCTTTTCCTTATTTTAGTTTTGGCAACTTGTTTGTATCGTTGTGTTTCTTGTAAGCTACATTCCTGCGTGTGAATTGTGAACTGCTTTATTGTTCATTTTATATACTTGCTATTTTTGATGTGTATTCTTTTGTTTATTGTATGTGCTGCTTATTTGATGTTGTGCAAACTGCAAATTAATTGTGTGTGTGAATTGTGAACTGCATTATTAATCATTTATATACTTGCTATTTTTGATGTGCATGCTTTTGTTTATTGTATATGCTACTTTATTTGATGTTGTACAAACTGTTGATGGCTTTGTGAAGTTAGTCAGACATTTTTTGGGATCAAACATGGACTTGGTGATTTTTTCAAGGATATTTTTTCCTTTATTATGTTTTTTGTATGAAGCACTGCATTATATGGATAGGTGAACTGCATTTGTTCATTTGTGCACTTCTTGCTGACCATAGTTAAACTTCATTTCGATGCAGCAACTGATATTTTTGCTGGGGCGCCTGGGCTTGAGGAGGTTACTCACTTGATTGACCATTATTTCGCAGAGGGTGTCGTTGGTGTGAGCTCTGACCAGAGCTTTAGGCGGCCCGTGTTGTCTGAAACACAGTCACAATCTGTTGATGGTACAGACCAAGTTACGCAGGAGTGGATGGTCCCGGCACAGCTCCATGCTTATGAATCGAAGAAACGCAAGAAGTTGTTGAGGTTTGAAAGTGATACAAAGAAGTATGAGGAGAAAGAGAAGCAGAGGAGGGCTGCAGATGCTGCCAAGAGTGTGAAATTTGGTAATGTCAAGCAGGGTGTTGTGCAGAAGAAGAGTCTAAGTTCTGTTGCTGAGCAAGGTAGTACTCCTCGGCGCAGTCCCCGTGTTGCTTGCATGGACAAGAACCTCGGTAAGAGAACTGTTGAAGCTGGTGGGGAGGATACGCAGCGGAAGCGGCCATATGTTGATGATGAGCCCGAGTCCGACGACGATGACTTTGTTCATGCCGATGTTGTGAGGCATGCTCAGTCTGGGAGACGGAAAGATTGTGGTTCATCTAACACTAGTACAGCGACCTGCTATACAAACGGTTTTTACCACCTTTCTGCGACGGAGTTTTAAACCGTCGCCTTGCCTGTGTGTGCGATAGGGGGGTCCTTCCCACACGACCCAGAAATCGTTGGCGATAGGGAGCACGCAAGCATACGTTTCGTAGAACTAAGCATATGCGATGCCCACATCTTTCCCAGACGCTCGTCGTCACACAACTGTTTGTGATCTATCGAATATCCCAAACGCTCCATCCTTGCTACTCGTGTGTGCTCGCATTACCATCGCACTCGGTATTTTGTGGTGCAACGTTTACAATGCGCACCCCATCACAAATAGTTCATGATTGTAAAACGTGTAAGATAAGGAGACTATCACACACATTCACTTCTCCCGAACCGTATGCAATATATAATTAAGAAGATTAGTTAATCATCATACAAGTGTCGGATAGGATTATGAAATGTCAGACTGTCATACCAGTGTCGTACATGATAACTATCGCACACGCTATTCTGTGGTGCAAATGTTTACGATGCGTACGACATCAAAAACAGTTCATGATTGTAAAGCATGTACGATAAGGCGACTATCACAAACATTTAGTTCGCTCGCACCATTTGTGATATTCTCTGACGTCACACACGCTTTGCAAACGGCAATTGTGTGCATGATCGCACATGTTTCCTCTCTATGAATCGTGTCGGATTATGATGTATATCACACACATTGTGCTTTACAGACCGTGCGCACCGTAATGACCTGTAGAGCGTATTTTCACCCTAATTTAATCGCTCCTATTTAAAATTGTACCGAATTTGAAATTGAAAGTAGGCTATAACTTTATTCCTATGCATCAGGTTCAACAACCAATGCATTATTCGATTCACTGGTACATATGTTCAAGAGTTACATAAAAAAAATTACATATGCACCAAATAAAGAATGATGAACCAAGGTTGTATACTTGTACTATTAAAGACGGTAAAGAAAGAGGCGAAAGACATTCTGATTGCTGAACAAGGTGAAGCGGAATGCCCATATTGTGCCCTCCTCCATGCAGAAGGCACGCACAACTCTAGTTCAACCCCTTGTGATGGCCGACCGCCCATCCTTCACTGTCTTCATGAGGACATCTAGATAGTCATTGTGTTCTGGTAGAAATACTTTAACCTTTGCATGCCCACAAATCATGTAGTTTGAGAGGTAATCTTGAGTAAACTGCTTTGGGAACCACTGCAAAGGAAAAGGATTCAAACATTGTCATCTAACACAACTCATTATGGGCAGTAAAAAGAAGGCTGTAGAGTTCTTACTTACCATCCTGCAGTTCACTGTTGTCTTGGATAAAGTGTAAACAAATAGTTTAATTGCCATCTTTTGACCCATTTAACTAATAATCTTTATCAGTTTCTGTTGACACACGAACGCGTCACGCGTACCCTCGACGCCGGGGGTGATGCACCGCAGCTCACGTCGAAGGAGGCCCGTCCGGAAGCGCGGTACGCAAGCAATCCGACGGGCGCTTTTGAGACCCGACGCACCGCTTCTCCGGGATGGAACCCGTCAGGAGTCACGGATGGACGATGGGCTGCCCTAGGTCGGTTCGCCCGCCCCTAGAGCCTCGAGGATCACCGCACTTCAATACGAAGAACGAACGAAGAACGAGAAGAAAGATACAAGGAAGAGGGATAAAAGTAGGGTAAAAGGATGTAGATTTGTTTGTTCGATTGTGTGTTTTCAATCGGCCATCACCTCTTCTATTTAAGAGGGGGTTGGACTTCCCGTACAAGTTATAGATTCATCTAGGCTTTCCTTACAAGAGAATTACATCAATTCACGTCCTAGAGTCCTAGCTCTAGCTTAACTCGGATTCAAACCGAACCTGCCTGAATCTGTGCGTCGACAAGCGGTAGTACCGCTTCCAGCGGTAGTACCGCTTCCAGCGGTAGTACCACCCTGGAGTGCCGCGCCACTTCCACTTGGGGTCCTCGGGATTCCAGAAGTATTTTCGTAAGCGATAGTCGATGCGGTAGTAAAACATGGTAGTACTGCCCAAGCGGTAGTACCGCTTATACAGGCGGTAGTACCGCTCTAGAAGCTGTCTTGATGAGCCGGCACGTCCATCTTGATCCCCGGTCTTCGACGAGCTGTCGCCTTCCCAGGAGTACCATCAGGGTATCTTGCCGGGCCTCCTTGCCGGGTCATCCCCTTGCCGGGCTATCTTCTTGCCGGGCCGCCTCCTTGCCAGATCGCCTCCTTGCCGGGCCGTCTTCTTGCCGGACCGCCTCCTTGCCGGGCCGTCTCCTTGCCGGATTGCCTCCCTGTCGGGCCGTCTCCTTGCCGGATCGCCTCCTTGCCGGGCCGTCTCCTTGCCACACCGGCAAGCTTTTACTCGGGCGGTAAGATTCCATGCCGGCAAGCCTATCATGCCAGCAATATGAACTTTCTCGTATAGAAGATCTTGCTGCTTGAGCCCACCTTTACTGTATTTTGCATCGTGCCAAAATCAGGTGTCAACACATGCCCCCCTGTTTTTCGGCAAAGCTTGTGTGCCGAAAAATAATTCACATAGAGCTTGCTCGAAGGACGATGTCAACACTCCATCGGCCATTTATATGTGCTTAGGGCGATAATCATATATCGACCATGTTTGTGTTTAAGATGATAAGTATATATCTTGAAGTCGATTGCCACCATCCCGAACCGGCGTAGATTCAAAATCCTCCATCTCATCTTCATCTCCCAATGTGTATATTGGACTTAAAATTTCCTCAATAAAAGGGGATGTTTCAGGTGGCGTGGACGATGTAATAAGGGCTGCATCATCCTTTTTTGGTGGCGTAGGTGCTGTTGTAGCTAGTGTAGAGACATCTGCGTTTCCTTTTTGTTTAGGCCTCCACACTTGTTTTGTGGGCGCCACGGGCCGAATTTCATTGAACAATTCGTCCTTTTGCTCTTCTACTTCATGTGCCGCCTTCTCGCGTCTCCTCATACGTTGTAATCTCCTTTTTTGTGTCTTGGACAGACCGGGAGGACACCACTTAGGTTGAATATACTTGGGACCCCTAGATTCTGCTTCGCTTGGAGAATTTTTTGTTGGCCGATTAGCACCATGGCTTGAACGGCCTTGTGTAGGATAATAAAGCTTTTTGTGAGCAGGCCTTCTAGGTGTTGTCCACCCCATATGAAAAGCATAAGGAGCCATTGGGGGCTGCCCCCATCCTCCATTGAAGTCTCCCATGTAATATGGCGCATAGGGGGGTGGCGACATCCATGGTGCCGGTGCCCATGACCCATATGGCCTTGCATAGTGTCGAAACTCTTACTTCGGAGGTGATCTTGAACGTTTTGAATATGATGGCCGATTGGAGCTAGAACCGGCCGCTTGATTGCATATTTAGATAGCAACATATCAAAAGTTGGCTTGATTCGCTTGTGCTTAGCTTCACTCCTTTTACGCTTGCCAACTTCTGAATTCTTGGGCTTGATAAATTCAACATGAGTATCATCTTGTACTTGCGGTTGCCCCCCGAGTGCAGGATTTTTTATGGTGATCTTGATTACCTCTCCACCATCGGATTGCTTCTCAAGCACGACTTGTCTCCCCAAGATCTTGTCGCCATCTTTGTTCTTCCTGGGCTCACCAATGACAATATTGTTTTTATTAGCTGATTCGGCTATGTTAGGCCGAATTAACATTTTCTTCCCCTCCAAAGTCATGGTATTCATTGGGAAGGGCTGTTTATCAACTTGCATCTCAGAAAAACACAATCGTCCGTCATTAATGGCCGATTGTATCTGTCTCCGAAAAACATTGCAATCATTAGTAGCATGAGAAAATGAATTATGATATTTGCAATAAGCACGCCGTTTCAGCTCCTCAAACGGCGGTATGGTGTGTGATATTCTAATCATCTTTTCTTGCAAGAGAGCATCAAATATTCTATCACACTTGGATATATCAAAAGTAAATTTCATCTCCTCATCACGATTCTTACGAATCGGATTAAGAGCATTGCATGCATAGGGTTTGGCCTTTGAGGACCAAACAAATTCAGTGGTACAGACATCAACCTCATCGTCCGAATATTCGTCATTATAATCAAGCATATGCATTCTAGGACGATCGGTTGTTGACCTATGGATCTCTTTACTTCGGCTTTCTTGAGCCAAAGCTTTCTGCAAGACTTGGTTATTATTTAAAAATTCATAACTTTCTAACCTCTCCTTAATGTGAGTTTTCAAACCATTAAGGACAAGATCCGCCAAGTCTCTTTCGGTTATCACTAAGCTATAGCATCGGTTTTTTATATCTCTAAATCTTTTGACATAATCGGTGACCGATTCATCATGCTTTTGCCTAACCGATGTAAGATGTGATAACTTAAGCTCATTGTCGCCACTATAAAAATGATCATGAAACTTTTGCTCTAGTTGCGACCATAAGAGAATTGAGCCAGGTGGCAAAGCAGCAAACCATGAAAATGCGGTGCCAGTTAAAGATAAGGGAAATAACCGCACTTTCAATTCTTCTATGGAACTTGCTTCACCCAACTGTGCTAGATACTAACTCACATGCTCCCAAGTTGTTTTTGTGCCCTCTCCACTAAATTTGACAAAATCAGGAACCTTATAACCTGGAGGGTACAAAACTGTATCGAAGTGTTCAGGATAAGGCTTTTGATACACGCGACTTTTTACTTTCGGCTCGTTTCCGAAAGTTTCTTGAAACATCTTATGCAAATCCTCCCTTAATTTGGCTAAAATTGGATCCGAGGTAGATGAAGATGCTTGTGGCAATGACATAGGAGCAACTTGGGAACTAGCTAGTGATGCGACTTGTGGAGTAGGCGCCGAAACATAATTCGGCGAAAGACCAAACATGCTTGTATTCATAGGTGATGTGACAAAGTAATTCGGCATAGACGCCGAATTGGGCACACTCATAATAGGATTAGGGTATGTAGGTGCGGCCACAAGTTGATTGGTTTGGCTAGGATAAAAATTCATCGGCAAATTGTAATGTTGTTGCATGGGAGGTGCCGATGATATAGGTAAAGTTGGATTAGGTTTTTCTGGGCTAATGGATACACCAACATTACCACTAGATGACGGCGGCATATTTTTCTGAGCATTGGTATTTGCCATGAAAGAATTATACGCCATCACATTACCCTTACTAACAAGACTTTCAATCATAGCCAGTTGCTCAGGAGAAAAAACTTTGCTCACAGTGATTTCATCTTGTTCATCAATGGGAGGAGGTAACCTGATTTCCCCAATCGGAGTGATGTTGCCTTGGCGGTCCTTCTTGAAACTCGAAAGAAACGCCTCCAAATCCTCCTCCTCACGCTTCTTCTTGAGCGCCTCAAAAGCCTCTTCACGCTGTTTCTTGAGCGCATCGTAGGCCTGGCGATGTTCCTCCGATAGCTCATCAAGACCGGGCTTAATGATGTTATCGGCGCTAACTTCCGAGGGCTGGGGAAGATTTGACATGGTTGATGATGATTCTTGATCTTTCTTCCCCAGCGGAGTCGCCAAAAAGTGTGTTGACAAACGAACGCGTCACGCGTACCCTCGACGCCGGGGGTGATGCACCGCAGCTCACGTCGAAGGAGGCCCGTCCGGAAGCGCGGTACGCAAGCAATCCGGCGGGCGCTTTTGAGGCCCGACGCACCGCTTCTCCGGGATGGAACCCGTCAGGAGTCACGGATGGACGATGGGCTGCCCTAGGTCGGTTCGCCCGCCCCTAGAGCCTCGAGGATCGCCGCACTTCAATACGAAGAAAGAACGAAGAACGAGAAGAAAGATACAAGGGAGAGGGATAAAAGTAGGGTAAAAGGATGTAGATTTGTTTGTTCGATTGTGTGTTTTCAATCGTCCATCACCTCTTCTATTTAAGAGGGGGTTGGACTTCCCGTACAAGTTATAGATACATCTAGGCTTTCCTTACAAGAGAATTACATCAATTCACGTCCTAGAGTCCTAGCTCTAGCTTAACTCGGATTCAAACCGAACCTGCCTGAATCTGTGCGTCGACAAGTGGTAGTACCGCTCTAGGCCAGCGGTAGTACCGCTTCCAGCGGTAGTACCGCCCTGGAGTGCCGCGCCACTTCCGCTTGGGGTCCTCGGGATTCCAGAAGTATTTTCGTAAGCGGTAGTCGATGCGGTAGTAAAACACGGTAGTACTGCCCAAGCGGTAGTACCGCTTATACAGGCGGTAGTACCGCTCTAGAAGCTGTCTTGATGAGCCGGCACGTCCATCTTGATCCCCGGTCTTCGACGAGCTGTCGCCTTCCCAGGAGTACCATCAGGGTATCTTGCCGGGCCTCCTTGCCGGGTCATCCCCTTGCCGGGCTATCTTCTTGCCGGGCCGCCTCCTTGCCGGATCGCCTCCTTGCCGAGCCGTCTTCTTGCCGGATCGCCTCCTTGCCGGGCCGTCTCCTTGCCGGATTGCCTCCCTGTCGGGCCGTCTCCTTGCCGGATCGCCTCCTTGCCGGGCCGTCTCCTTGCCGAATCACCTCCTTGCCGGGCCGTCTCCTTGCCACACCGGCAAGCTTTTACTCGGGCGGTAAGATTCCATGCCGGCAAGCCTATCATGCCGGCAATATGAACTTTCTCGTATAGAAGATCTTGCCGCTTGAGCCCACCTTTACTGTATTTTGCATCGTGCCAAAATCAGGTGTCAACAGTTTCCTCAGTTGAGGCTGGTTCATGAATATCTCATTGCCCCATACGCAAAAAGGGTCGAAGCGCGGATCTTTACCAATGACATATGTACCTAAAAGCACCAAGTTAATATTAGAAGCTAAACACCAATTGCACAATGATGTAGTACAACACTCCCTCCGTCCCATTATATAAGTTCTTATTACATACAATATACTCACATATTGGATGAAGTAACATCCTATATTATGGGGCGGAGGGAGTTTATTACATTGTTACAAATATCGGCCGATTAACTGCAGTTAACTGCTGCTGTGTTGTTGTTGTTGCTGCTCCTCTATGTATATCTAGACATCATTAGAACATTAAGGTAACACTTTTCCTTGTTGTTATGTAGCCAAGGATTGCATATTTAGACATTCAGTACAATGCATGTTGCTATGTAGCCTCAGATATATTAGATATGGCCCTAGTTAACCTACCGATAAATGGGTTACAGATATATTCAGTTAAATGTACGATTCACCGATTAATCCCTTATCAGCCCCGGCCTATATGGTACTAGCTACCGATATCCTGAACAGTGAGCATATAAGCCATGGGATGAAACTAACCTCGATGGAAAATAGCAGTCGTTCCCAATATTGTCCTGTGTAAGTACATTGAAAGGCATGTTAAGCACAACAGGCTAAACATCAACCAAATATATCCATGGTAGACAACATAATCTCCAAATGATAGCTTCAGTGTGCGGGTTTAAGCATGCTAGTTAAGCAAAACAAGAAGTGGAAAGGTGTGTTAACTGCACAGTTCATACTTGCCGCGACTACTGAAAATTTTACTAGGCGGGAGTAAAATGCCGCGACTACTGAAAATTTCGAGTGAGAGATGGGTGGTGTGTGTGTGTGTGTGTGAACAGAGGTTTTGGGGTGTGTGTGTGGAGGGGGGCCAAGGTGGTGTTTGAGGAAATGTCGCGACTACTGAAAATTTTACTAGGCGGGAGTAAAATGCCGGGGCTACTAAAAATTTGGATCAAGGGATTGAAGTAGAGCGGGAGTAACAAACATCGCACACGGTCCAAACATAATAATCATGTGCTATCAAATAGAAAAACCCTCCAGGCGAGCAGATATTTTTGAGATTGCGAGGGATGTAGGCAGTAGTAAAATGCCGGGGCTACTGAAAATTTGGTTCAAGGGATTGAAGCAGAGCGGGAGTAACAAACATCGCACACGGTCCAAACATAATAATCATGTGCTATCAAACATAAAAACCCTCCAGGCGAGCAGATAGTTTTGAGATTGCGAGGGATGCAGGCGGGAGTAAAATGCCGAGGCTACTGAAATTTTGGATCAAGGGATTGAAGTAGAGCGGGAGTACCAGACATCGCACACGGTCGAAACATAATAATCGTGTGCTATCAAACAGAAAAACCCTCCAAGCGAGTAGATATTTTCGAGAGCGGGAGCAATGAACATCGCACATGGTCGAAACATAGTAATCGTGTGCTATCAAACAGAAAAACCCTCCAGGCGGGTAGATATTTTTGTGATTGGGAGGGAAGCCTCATGGACCCCAATCTACTGTGCTGATGTGAGTGACAGGCGCACGGGGTTGGCACACGGGTAGTCTGAGGGAACCGTGTTTGTTACATCCCCAATCGCATCCGTCTCGTCTGCTGTTTATAAATTTGGCAAAAAAAATGTGGGAAAGGGTTAGAACACGAACACACTTGCATGTGGACCAAATATATGTATGAAGAGGGTGGTTTGATGTTCAAATACCCAATGCACAACTTTGATGTGGCACCTGTCTCACAAAGCGCACATTATTGCTAGTCCGCCACCCCCCCACTTCGTGTCGGTGGGAGGGGAATCCTAGCTATGAACACATGCCCCCAAATAGCTAGGTCTGACATCTCACCGTACCGTAACACAAAACCTATAGGAGTCCATCATGGTCAACCCCCCCTTCGCTTCCGGTCAAAGGTGGACCATGTGTGGGCCCACAAATGTGTGCTTGTGGCGCGAGATGGGTGAGACCACATACGAACCACATGCGGGTATATATATATGTATGAAAAGGGTGTGGTGTGATATTTAAATACCCAATTCACAATTTTGATGTGGCACATGTGTGCCTCGCAAATTAACCGGACATCCCCGACCCCATGGAGTTTCAGGAAGTGCAGAGTAGTGCCCCCCCCACATACACTTTGAGTCGGTGGGATAGGGCATCTCACCAAGATGTACTGTAACACGGACCAAGAAGAATCCACCTTGGTCGTATAACCTCTCTCGTTGTTGGTCAAAGTGATGGACGTCCATGTGGCCCCACAAATGGGCTAGCTTATCGACGATAACCACGCGAGGGAGTGCCCGAAGACAACCACTGCGTGCATGTGGCCCAAACTTATGTATGGAAGTGTTGTGTGGTGTTTGAATACCCAATGCACAACTTTGATGTGGCACCGTGCTTTGGAACCGGAAAGTCCCCACACGGAGCTAGCAAGGGTTCACGACACGTATAGTGTGTGTGTGTGTGTGTGTATATATATATATATGTGTGTGTGTGTGTGTGTGTGTGTGTGTGAGTACATATGTCACCCCACTTCGAGCCGGTGAGAGGGATTCATGCGTACGCATGCATGCGCTCAAGCTTAGGTCTGGAATCTCACCATGATCGACCTACTATATGGTAACATGAACAAAAGAAGAAGAATCCACCCTGGTAACCTCTCTCATTGTCGGTTGAAGTGATGGACGTCCACGTGGGCCCATGAATTACAGGCTTGCCACCGATAACCAATCGAGGGGAGAGTGTCCGAAGACAACCACTACATGCATGTGTCCCAAACATATGTATGGAGGTGCGTGATGCATGCATATGTTTGAATACCCAATGCACACCATTGATGTGGCGCATGCGTCGAAAATCGCACAGTCCCCACACAGAGCGAGGTTCATGACGCGTCGTGTATATGCTCGCTGTTGGTCAAAGTGATATGATGGACGACGACCTCGCGGGCCCACAGAGAGCGTCACATGCGAGTGAGTATCCTAGAACAACCACCGCGTGCATGTGGCCCAAAGAGGTGTTGTGTGATGTTTGAATACCCAATGCACAACTTTGATGTGGCACATGCTTCACAAACCGGAAACGCACACAGAGGTTCACGACGTGTGGTCCCCCTCACTTTGAGCCGGTGAGGGGGACACTCATGTGTACGCACGCGCTCGAACTTTGATCTGGAATCTCACCATGATCCACACCGTATACACAGGCCAAGATGAATCCACCTTTGGTCAAATGCCTCTCGCTGTCGGTGAAAATTGATAACCTTCGCGGGCTAACGAATGGGCACATCGCTGATAACCGCACGAGGAGTGTCCGAGGACCACCAATAATGCATGCATGTGGCCCGAACATGTATGTATATATATGGAAGGGTTGTGTAATGTTTTAAATAACCAATTCACGACTTTGATGTGGCATGCCTCACAATGGTCAATCCCACACGGAGGCTCATGACTCGTAGTGTACTGCCGGACCCCCCCCCCCCACCCACACACCGCACCACCACCGCCACTTCGAGGCATGTCAAACTTTTTCTGCACTGAACATGTGACCAAAGGAGTGTCGTGTTAAAATTTGAAAAAAAAAACAGAGATCATTCGGCCGTTTTTATACATTGATTGATTTCCTAGGGATTTAATGTGCAAAAATCAAAATTGAGCTACATGCACACGTGATAGTGCACCAAAATGGATTGGAAAATCATATGTGTGTCCCTGGGTGCATGTTTATTCCCTGTGAAATTTCAAACATTGAGAATCTTCATTTTTCAAATCCAGTAAATCCAAAACTAAGTTGAAATTCATGAAACTTATCGTGGTGTCATATGGACACCAATAGACTATGATATTGTATTTTTGTCAAATTTGAGACAAGTTTTGATATAATCTTCTTACAAATAGGAGATTATTAATAATTCTCAACCAATATTGCAAACGGATTATTTATTCGAACCATGGGCATTAGACCAACAATGTACGTGCCATGCTTCGGTTAAGTAATAAGGCGGCATAATTAATCATCAAAAAAGAAAAACAATATACGTGCCGCCACACGTCCCGTGTGCCGTGCGAGCAGACGTGAGTTGACGGGACGCATGCGAGCAGTCCGCCGCGCAGGCAGACAGGGAGGCGTGCGCGTGTTCGCTGCGCAGTGTCATCGGGAGGCGTGCTATTAGCTATGTGAAATGACAGTAGGCATGCCAGTTGTCCGCTGCGCAGGCTCACCGGCAGGCGAGCCAGCCCTTTGACCGCCGCCCGCCTCGCTCCCACTGCTCCATATTAATGGCGCGCCCGAGCCACTGGCTGTAATAGGCGGCCGCACCCCCCATCCACAGTGGTCACCGCCGTCTAGAGTGTATGAGGATGCTGCCGAAGTGCACCATCGGAGGGAGTGGCGACGCCGGGGCTGGTGAAGCACCCGCGCAACGCGTGAAGCTGGGCACAGATGTTGCCGTCGCCGCCGACGAGGTCTCGCGCGGGCACCAGCGCGACCTTGACATCGTCGCCGCCGTCATGCCTCGCCAGCCGGAGCCGGAGGTCCACAGCAACTCTGGCAACGACTCTGACTCCGACGGAAAACCGGTTAGTCATCCATACCCATTTTTGCGGCAAATATATCATGTGTTTTCTCTGGTTACTCCTGCCCTCCTCCCCCCTTCATTTTTTTTGGAATAGAAATCCTATGGTTATGTTCTCTCGGTCCATGAAATCAGAGTAAGATTTGTTAGATCCGTGTAGTGTATTGATTGTTTGAATGGTAACCGCCTAGGGTTAGTGATTAATTGTTTGTTCTATACAAATGATTTTTGCTAATAATCCAACAAGGGTTAGCGTTCGTGCTAATAATTCGTAGCCAGATCTTCAGAATTGATTTTGAATGTCCTACATATATGTTTGTGCCATTTTTTTTGTTCCAGATCTTGAGAATTGATTTTGAATGTCCTACATATATGTTTGTGCCAATTTTTGCCCCCAGATTGGTGTGTACACTGATGAGGCTCCGGCCAGCGCCGCCGCCGGTTGTAGATCCTGCACCTGGCAGCGAGGGCAGAAGCGGCCACGGCCCCCCTGGACCTGAGGAACCCATAGAATATTGGGCGGACAGCATAAGCGATCTCCCAGACGCCAACCTTGGGGAGATCATCTCCCTTCTCCCCACCAAGGATGGCTGCCGCACACAGGTCCTCGCATCTCGGTGGCGCCCTCTGTGGCGTGCCGCGCCTCTTAATCTCGACTATCATCAGCTATCTGTCGTTCATGATTTTGAACTCCATGGATCCATCATCTCCTCCCACCAGGGCTCCGTTCAATGCCCTTGCATCCCGGCATGCTGCCTGCTGCACATACCCTACATGGTGGACGACTGGCTGACATCCCGTGAATTCGAAAAACTCCAGCAACATGAGTTCTACCATTACTACAAAAATAACTTACCACCAACCGCTGTATCTGTGCTCTCACCACCGATGTCCATCTCATGGTTTTCCTCCTCTCTCCACACCGCCACTTTGGCCCGGTGCCATCTAGCAGACAATCTGGTACAAATGCTTCGATTCCCACTTCTAAAAAAACTTGCGCTTGTGGTGGTTGATCTGTCCGAGGCCTCACTGCACAGCATCATCCACTCCAGCTGCCATGCCCTGGAGCGCTTGCTGCTTGTTTTTGGAGAAGAAATCTGTATCCATTGTCTCCAAATAAAGTCGCCTCACCTTGTAAGCATTGGAATTTGTTTTAAAGGACAGGAGCTCATCATCAAAGATGCCCCTTCACTTCAAAGGTTGCTCCTTGATTATTGTTATGCACCTTCGCAAATAACTGTGGTCTCTGCGCCTAAACTGGAGACCTTGGGTGTAATTCATGATCCGTTTAAAGGTTACAAGATGGTGTTTGGCTCCACAATTATTTAGGTACTGTATATTATCATCAACACTTTTGTAATCATAAGCTGCATTTTTCATTTGCGTGCATAAGTTTTATATCATCTTGGAGTACACTTTTGGTACTAATTTTATGTTCTATGCTCAATGAAGAGTTTGTCCATGGATAGCCTATCAATGGTGCTGGATTCTGTCAAGACCTTACATATCAGTATGTGGTGTTTAGATCTGAACACGATTATTGGCTTGCTGCGATGCTTTCCATGCCTGGAGAATTTGTATATAGAGGTGATGATTTCATGCACATTGAAAGCCCATATATAATGCACTAGAATTAACCGTTCGGCTGTCGCTCTTTAACATACTCTTTTTTTAGACATTAACTGTTTTCAATCTTCATGTCTATTTAGGCAAATAACACATGGACAAAAAGGTATAACCAATCGGTGGCGTAAGAAGCACAGTGAATTTCTCAGTTCTCATGACATTCGCTTGAGGACAATAACAATGGAAGGATATGCATCCAACCATGCAAACACTAGCTTTGTCACATTCTTCCTGTTGAATGCGAGGGTACTATTGTCCGTGAGGATTAAGGTTTTTAACAAAAAGTTTCTCACGGATGGACACGTTGAACAACACAAAAAGAAGTTTCAGGTGGACAAAAGGGCTTCTGAACGTGCCCGGCTTCTATTTACAACAACTTGTGATCATGTACCAGTAAATTTTCTGGCCCAGGATCTTGATTTTATGGATCAGACCGATCCATTTGATTGTGACTGCTGAAAACTTTGGTTCAGTTAGATGCTATTGCCCTGTTCAATCTGGGTTTTGTCTAAACCTGAGGAACTGATCCTCTTGCTTTTGTACCGTTTGTAAGCTGGACTTAGATGTTGTTGCCCTTTTCAACTTGGCCGTGACTCATATTTTTCTTTCAAACAGGGCCAATGGCTTGCAATTTCTTTAATTAAATGCCTAGAAATCATAAATGTGTCCTTGGGTGAATGTTTAGGTCCCATTTCTTTAGTTGAATGCCTAGAAATCATAAATGCTATATGCAATAATTATGCATGTGGTTGCTCGCCATTGAGGCGGTCGTGACACGCTTTGCTCGCATCCCTTCGCGCGCTCTGCTCGACGTTGAGGCGGCCGCGGCACGCTCTGCTCGCGTCCCTCCGCGCGCGCTCTTTCAGCGGTTGGGGCCGGCGCACGATCACGTTTTGGGCACCATATTCATGCGGTTGTGTCCGCGCGCGTCGCCACGATGCAGTTAATACGTGCGGCACGATGCAGTTACGCGCTGCAACAACTGCCATTCGCGTGCGCCGATACTCCAGGACGTTCGGCCTCCCCATTTATTCCCACGGCCATTATAACCTTAGTCTCTTCAACCTTTCGATCGCACCCCACAACACAACAAGCACACCCACGACGACACATAGATTGAGGATATCCAGTGGTGCTCCAATGGAGTTCGGCGTGCATCGTGTGGACACCCACGTGAGGGGGAAGGAACTCACGGTGGTGTACACCATCGACCCGGCCGTGGTGGAGGACTCCATCAATACCATGGAGCAGTTGCTTGCTAAGGACGACAAGTACAAAGTGGTCAGCTTTGACCTCTAGTACACCGTTGGCTGTCCCGGGGTTGATCAGGCGGTTGCCGTCGCCCAGTTGTGCATGGGCCATCATGTCCTCGTCTACCACTTCTGTCTGGCCACAAGGCCTTGCGAGCATTTTGCCAGGTTTGTCAAGAGCTCCGACTACAAGTTCGCTACGGTGGACACCGTCAACGATGTAAAAGCGCTCCAGATTTTGGGCTTGGCCTGCCTGAAGCTTGTCGACATCTGTGGCCACTATAGGGTCTGGGGCAGCAAGAAGAAGGACTCCATGGTTGAACTCGCCGCAGCCATCATCGACCCCTACTACGAAAACATGAAGGAAGGTTCCAAGAGAAATCCTGGATCCTGGCACGGTGCCTGGGTGCGGAGACTGGATGAACCTCACCTCAAGTTTGTAGCCAAGAACGTGTACACATGCTACGAGATGCACATGCGGATCGTCGACATGAGGGAGTGCCTCCTTCCTGCAGATGACGAGGGATCGAGCCACCAGCAGAGCAGCAGCGGCAAGTGTCACAAGAAGAAGTAGATGATGATTAGATATGATCATTTATCCTAGTTTATTATGCATGTAATTGTTTACTTTGGTGCATGCAAATGTTATGCATGTTGTCAGTTGTGTAATTGGATGTTTAATTTGGTTATGCAATCATGTCCTTATAAGTATATATGTTGTTGTTCTGTAGACAGAGAGCGTAGAAGTTGTGCAGACTGAGCAAATCACATCGCACATGGATTAAACTATGGAACCCGTCGGTGATGATTTCATCAATCGCTGGCAATTGTTTACCAGCAAGCGTTTGCCCACAACACACACGGGTTATTAGCAGGAATCATCCATGTTGTTATCCGTCTTCCCACACATTTTGGATTACTGACCTGTTTGCCGCGTATCACAGACATCTTGTTAAGTTGAACCGTTTATGTTGTGTTGGGTAATCGCAAATAGTTCATCCGAGTGAACCGCATGTCATATGTTGCACACACCTTGATTTGCCTGACTGTTTCTGTTGTGTTGGGTAATCACAAACAGTTCATCCGAGTGAACTGTATGCCGTGTATCGCACACACCTCGAACTGGCTGCCCGTTTCTGTTGTGTTGGGTAATCACAAACAGTTCATCCGAGTGAACTGTATGCCGTGTATCGCCCACACCTCGAACTGGTTGCCCGTTTCTGTTATTCTGGCTCATCGCAAACAGTTCATATGGATCAACTATATGCCACGTATCGCACACGCGTCTCTAATGTGAATCGTTTTTTATGTCTCCGGCATCGCAAATAGTTCGTCTTATTGGCGATGGTTTGATTATGACACCGTTTGAGATGCATGCATCGCACACAGTTTGGTCGCAGGGTCTCTGATTCATGTGTCGCATTAGCGGTCGCCTGCAGTAGTGTAAGAGTCAACATAAGCGGCCGCGTGTTGATGCTGACGAAGATGCGGATGCTGTCTCGGGTGGGGAGGCGGATGTTGTTCCAAAGGTTTGTTGAAGTGCTGCCTTTGTTTCTTCCATTGTTGTTTTATTTACCTTTTTTGTCTCTTATCTACCTAATTTATTAATGTGGACTGCATCTTCCTTTACACAGAAGAAGAAGAAGACTAGTAAGAGGAAGAGAACTGGAGATGACGGCGAGGAAGGAGATGATGTTCGATTTAACAAGACCGTACATTTGTCACTCCCCAATGTGTGCAAAGCTGCTGGATTATTGAAAGATCCACATCGTAATCGTGTTCATGACGCTGGTTTTGGTGTTGTCTTTAACTTGACAGTACAGAAAAATGTGTCCCGCATTCTTATGTGCTATCTGATGGGAATTATTGACCCTGCCAATATGATAATGGACTTTGGGCCTGACAGGGTTCTTCGAATCAATCGTGCTGCTGTTCATCAAACATTTGATTTTCCTATGGGACCTCACACTACTCCCACGCCTGCTAACAGTGGCCATGACGATTCGTTGTCTGCCCTCAAAGATGAGCTTGGTTTTGACCGTTCAAAAAGTATAGGGTGTTAAAGACTTGCTTGAACTGCTAGCGGTGTTGGTGGAGGGCGAGGACACCGAGACGATTGATCTTGCTGTCAAGGTTTTCTTCCTGATACTTTATCAGAATTTGCTATGCCCCGGGCCTGCTGTTCGTTTAGGCAGGGTCGCTACCATGGTTGAGAACATGGATTATGCGGCTATGGCTCAGATGGACTTTTGTCAGCTTGTTGTTGATGAGCTCCAGGTAGCTGTGGTGAAGTGGTGGTCAGAAGGTAGCGCGCAGAATTGCGCTGAGGGTTGTGCCATTGTCCCCCTGATTATCTCTCTGGATTGCTTGAACCTTCGCAAATTTTCAGTTATGCACACGTTGACGCCACGCGCGTCATACGTGACGAACAAAAACCTGTTGAAGATATATAACGAAGATATGATTGTCAAGGGAAAGATTTATCTGGAAACTTACAGATTTGGGAAGCTGCCGGTTAGTGCATTCGTATTTTAATTTTTTTTCCTGTTATCCTTGTTTTAGGAACATCGTCTTTCTATTTTTGCTGTCATGAGAAATCTGAACCTTCTAGTATTCACATGTGAACTTCTTTCCCTTCTTTCCTTTTTTTGCAGTGGAAGGCGTCAGGGGATATTGTCTACAATCGTCCAGTTGCACTTTTATGTGACAGCTCTGGTGCAGGGCCTAGCAGTCCTGCTAGGTTCCATGAGCCTATCTGTAGCTAGCCGCCGCCTACCCGGGGTTTCACGGCTGGTCGGATCTCTAATACTAGAAGCACTTCTGATCATACATTTGTTGGTGGCAAAAAACACGAGGAGATTGATGAGCTTCTTTAGAAGGTTATCAAGTTAACAAAGGATTTGCCAACCTCTGGTGATAGGTTGACGACAGTTGCTGGATTTTTCCCTGCTGGCCACGGCCCCCGTGAAGAAGAAATTGTGGTTGCACACAACTTTGATCGTGGTATGGTTGAAGGCTTGAAGATTGCGGTGACGAATATTCGGTCTTCGTATGCTCAGTTGAAGCAGTCGCAAGATGAAAAATGCGCTCAGTTTGAGAAGGATGCTGAGCACAGTTTGAATGAAATGGACCGACAGGACGCTGGTGCTGACGCTGAAAATGTACGTTTTCCCTTTATTTGTCCATTGTACCTCATTTGTGTATTATGTGGACTGCTCCTGAATATGTCGCCAGTTATATATTTTCTTATCATGTGTCTGTGATTTGTTTTTTTGTAGGCTGGAGTAGAATCTTCTGATGTTCATGCATCTCGGGACGATGGGATTGATTGGGTATAAGTTCTTCCTCCATCACTTGTGTCTAGTCCGCTGTGTTTTCTCTTGTCAAACTTGTATTTTCTCATGATTGTAACATGTGGACTGCTTTTGCATAGTTGAAGTTTTGTTTGTTATTATGTTCGTTACCATCTTATTTTCGTGTTGTTTTGTTCTATGTTGTAGACTGGAGCTGCAGATTGTGATGCGCACCAGGATCCTCACGATGGCTTTGGCGAGGACGATCACTTGGCTGATGCGTTGTCCCCTCCGGATGTTGTAGCTGAGAAGGTTTAGTAGAATGACTTTATTATGTAACTTGTTGGTAGAAGATAGATGCATGTTGTTCTGTTTAGTCAAATGCATTTGTTTTACATAAGTGAGCTGCATTCTTTGGCATAAGTGAGCTGCAGTCTTTGACATACGTGGGCTACATGTTGTTCAGATAGTGAAATGCATATCTTTTACGTAAGTGAGCTGCAGTCTTTGGCATTAGTGAGCTGCATGTTGTTTAGTTAGTGAACTACATTGTTTTACGTAAGTGAGCTGCATTCTTTGACATGAGTGAGCTGCATTCTTTGACATGAGTGATCTGCAGTCTTTGGCATAAGTGAGCTGCATGTTGTTCTGTTGGTGAACTGCATTGTTTTACATAAGTGAGCTGCATGTTGTTGTGTTAATTCCTCTCTCGCTCATTTTTGTTCTCAATGTCTTTTTTTTAACTTTTTGCAGTCTGGTGAGAAAAATGCAGAAGTTCATGAATCGGTTGGCGTTGTTCGTGTTGATGTGAACCAGGAGGGTTGTGCTGTTGGTGGTGGTGACAGTGTAAGGGTTTCTGTATCGGCAGCTGGTGAGAGCGTAGAAGCTTCTGTAGCTCAGGAATCCGATCCGGCTGTTGCCGCTGGTCGGCATGAAGATGTTGATGTTGATATTGAAAAGCTGGAGGAGAATGTTGTTTCTGTTGATAGTGTTGCTGGTTCTCCTGTTTGTCTGGCCGCCGATGATATTCCTGGTGTTTTCAGTGTGGAGCCTCATTTGGATGAGTTATCTGAGGACGTTGCGGTTGTCCGGACTGTTTAAAATGCATACAACGCTGATGTTGACACAGTAGGCCAGTCCAGTGAGGCTACGGTGATTTCAGCGGAGCCTACTGATGGAACTATTTTGGTCTCCTGTGAAGAGCAACAGCACGAAGACTCTGACACCGAAGGCAAGAATTTTGTTTCGAAAAGTTAACTTCATGTTTTTCTCAGTCATTTTTAATTACTATGGTAGCTACATATCACATGTTTTATGATAAGTGCAGTTTTTCTTTTGTTACTGTTTTCGAAGTAGTTGCTAGGTAGCATTTTTTTTCTTTTCATACAAGTGAACTTCATCTTTCTTAAGTTGGCATCTGTATGAAAATTTTCAAATTCTATAAGTGAACTTCATCTTTTTACTTGTTTCTTTGTTTTATTGCAGATGGTGAACTTGTTGTTGTGACACCCTCGAGCATTGATCCAGCTCTTCTCAAAAGATACAATGAGTTGTACACTGCTGTTACCAGGGCTCGGAAGGACAGAAAGAAGAACTATGACATTTTTTGAACTCTAATTTTTTTTGTTAATATGTATTTTTCTAATCGCAGTTTTTGCCCTTTTTCATTCTTATTATTTTTGGTAGTATCTTATGTTGCAGTTTTTCAAAAAAAAATCAGGGACCTGGTTGCTTTTGTAACTGAGTTGGGTGATATTCCCATTGCCAAAGTTGGTGAATCTTTTTGGGCAAAAGGGATGCTGACTACCTGCCTTGTAGATTTTGGGGTGTCGTTGCTGGTAGATAAGTTTAAGGGATCTTCGACGATGGTTGTCCCGTACCATATTTGTGTAATCATGCAGAACTTTTGTTTGTTGTTTTATTCTCTTTTCGTTTTTCGTGTGATGACCTGTTTGATTTTCCACTTTTTTGTGTGTTGCCAGACAAGTATTTGGAATGGCGGTAGTGTAGGCAGGTCGGTGAAATTGATGTTCTCGTCAAGAGCTGAGGAACGTGCCGATAAAAAGGATATGGTGAGTAATGTTTTATGTGTGCAAAATCATTTTGTGTGTGTTGGTTTTATAGTGTTGGCTGAGAGCATAACATATATATATATATATATATATATATATATATATATATATATATATATATATATATATATATATATACTTCCAACAGATCCTGTTTGTAACATTTGATCCTCCAAACTCGAAAGAAGGCGAAACTGTTGGCCATTATTGTGTAGTTGCCTTGAATCTGAAGGAAAGGCGATTTGACTTTCTTGACTCGCTCAATAAACCTGGCAGCCCTGAAGCAAACATGGTTTTTAGGAGGATGGTTAAAAATATCAGGCGTGCATGGAAAGAAGGTAGCGCAAGTTCCGATGAGCCGCTGAATCCTCCGACACTTGATAGCTTTTTGTTGAAACATGTGGTTGTCCCAATTCAGCCAAATGGGTATGTTTTGTGTAGCTCCCCTCCCCCCTATTCCCCAACTATTTTTTTATAATGTTTTTGTTTTTTTGCAGGCGTGATTGTGGATTCTATATGTTCCAATTCTTGCAGACATGGGATGGGATTCGAGTTGCTCAGTTTGGGGTGGAGCACATTGGCTACATCAGATAGGCCATGCTCTACAGCTGGCCGATATCATCGAAGTGTTCCTTGGATCTATCGTTACTTTTAATTTTTGAAGATAAAGGTTGTGATTCCTCTCCTTTATTTTTGTTTACTGCTTGCTTCCCCTTCTTAGGCATTAGTTTTTAGTGTGCCAGTGAACTGTGTTTTTTGAGGTTCGCGAGCTACGTATTTGTTGTGTTAGCGAGATTCAGTTTCTCGATAAGCGAGCTTCAGTTTCTGGATAAGCGAGCTTCAGTTTCTGTATAAGTGAGCTGCATTGATTTGGATGAGTTAACTGCATTGTTTTTGATATGTGAGCTGTACTCCTTTTACGTGAGTGTGCTGCATTCCGTTCTTTAGTGAACTGCAGTTCTGTACATGGGTGAGCTGTACTTGATTTTTTTGTTTTGTAAATGGGTATTTTGTCAGCGCTGGGCACGTTAGCTGAGTGTTCCCGTGTCGTTTCCCCTCATTTTTGTAGGTTTTGATGGAGGCCTTCATGGAATCTCTACATCACTGTTTGAGACCTAGGTTTTCGAGGCAGCTATGGAGGATTGTGTTGTTGAGATCTCTCCTGATAAATCTGGTTCTTTGGCTGGAGTTGGTGTGAACATGGGTGTTTCATCTGGACCTGATGGTGGAAAGGAAGCTCCACCTGCCTCTTCACATCAGGTATGTGATCTTGATGATGACGATTTCATGATGCCGCTGCCATGCATCACTAGGAGGACTAGGAGTGCAGCGGTCAATCCTGACACGAGTGGTGAGGTTGTCGTAATTTCGAACAAGAGGGCAGTAGAGAGGCCTCATAAGTTAAGATCCTCTATAGAGAAGTTGAAGCCTCCTAGGTTCACACATCTTAATGAGGCGATACAAATAAAGGATCTCGTTCTCAGCCAAGATTTCAGGACCAAGTACAAGGAGTAAGTTCTATGTGCCTGTCCTTCATCCTTTTGTTTGTTTAGTTTTTGTTTTGAACTTTATTTTTGACCCCATCTGTGTATGTGTCTCTTGTGATATCTTTTCCACAGAAGTGCGCTCTTCATGGCGAAAGGTTCTTTTGATGAAATCGAAACAACCAGTGTTGACTATATGTTTAACACATTTGGCAAAGGAGCTTTCATGGACTCGTATGTCATGGACTTTGTCATTAAGTACTAGAAGCAAGATCCTGAGATGAGTTTAGTTTATCGTTCTGGCGAATGTGTGCTACTTTCACCTTTATTCATCACGGTAAATGTGTATGTTGTCATATTTTTTTGCTTTTGTGCATTTTTTTTCTTTCGTACTGAATTTTTTATGTCTGTGCGTTCATGTATTTTTTCTTTTTTTGCATGTCTCATTTTATTATTTTTATATGCAGTATGTTCTTCAAATGGAAACTGTCGTGAAAAAAAATGAAGAAGGATACCCTGTGTTGCCGGTTGTGCATAGCCCATTTATTTTAGATGATGCCGCTAATCAGTTCATGTTTTTTGTTGGTGATGATAACCTGCTCGACGCAAAACTAGTAAGGCCACTGTTTCCATCATCATCATCTTCTTCCTTGTTGCATTTCCTTTATAGTTATTTTTCAGCAGTGGCCCTAGTGCTATGTGTGGAATGAACTTCATTGATTTTCTTTTTGTTGTCCCTTCCCGTATGTATCTCCCCCTGACAGACTTTGATTCCGCGCTTTAAGGATGGACATTACTCCCTATACACGATGAACCGCCATCACGAGATCATTGATATCCATGACACGAGGCAGTACACTGGCCATCCTGATGAGGTGACAAAGTGGCACAGGTCTGAGTACTACCCAGACTGCACTGAATTGGTATGGCAAAGTTTTGACCATTCTTACTACATTGTTACTACTCATAGCACTGCACTTGCTAATACAGTGGACTGAAGTATCTGTAACATAGAACTGCATTTCTTGCACCACCAACCTGGCTAAAAGAGTGATAAACCAATCATGACTACGTTGTTACTACTCATAGCACTACACTTGCTAGTACAGTGCACTGCAACATCTGTGACACAGAACTTCATGTTCTGCCACCACCTACTTGACTAAAAGAGTGATAAAACCATTTTCTAGATGGGCTTGCATGCATTAAAAGAGGGACCATTCAGATCGTGTGGAGAACATATAGTTGCATCGTCTGAATAGAAATAAATTATTAATATAACTTCCCTGTTTTTTGTTTTACCTTTGTTTATTGGTCTGTAACATGTGTTTTTGGCTTTGTGGCCGCCTTTTTCCTTTGCCAGATGACGAGGATGACTCTATTGTTGAAGAGGGTTTACGGTGAAAAGTTGTATAACTCAAAGAAGCTCCCTGACTGGGTTAAATTGTCAGAGAAGCCCTTTTTCCCGGTCATGCCAGAACAGGGGGCAAATGAGTGTGGATTCTATGTTCTGAGGATGTCGCAGCAGTTTGACGGCATGCGCATAGTCGAAAAAATTCTAAATGCGATGTAATACTTTTCTGTTTCTCTTTTTTGTTAGTGTTTTTTCTTTACGTTTTAATTTTTTGTTTTACATCATGTCCTTTAATCATTTATCTGCGTTTTCAATTTTTTCAGGCTGCTGTCGAAGATTGGAAGGCGGAGTACCTTTACCAGCTGATTTTCCATCCTTCCAACATGTTGTGCGTTGAAGACATGCCGCCTGAGCTCCACAAGTCATCAATAGCCTTGGGCTTTCTTCCCAGTCGCAATAGCGTTCGCAGTAACAGTCTTAGGCACAGCCATATTAATGATTTGGACGAAAACTAGTTTTTAGGGTGTGTACTGTGTGCTGTCTAAATGTAGATCATGTTTGTGCAAATAATGTGTATGAAGGCTATTTTTGATGGCATGTGTAGCGTCTGTTTTTTGCAGCAGTACTTTCATGAAACTGGGTGTATTTTATTTACGTACATGATTTTTTTATGTGAAATGTGGTTCGTCAACATGTGTTCTACATGCAACAGTGTTGTTCTTGCCGTCTCTTTTTCATTTTTAGTTTTTGTGTGAAAAAACTAAAGGAATGGCACTACATTTCCATGTTTTTTTCTGAACCGCACTTCATTTCAGTAAATAACTGAACTGCAGTCCTTCCTCATATTTTTTGATTTCCTGTTTTTTAACGAGTGTTGCGTGGGAAATAAATTTTTTGGAAAACATTTATTTAATCAAGCATGGGTTTGGGAATAGAAAATGAACGGTATTGTGCCGAGCCAGGAACAAACCAGAGCAGCTCTGCACTGCCGCGTTAGCGCGAGGCCGAGCCGGGGGTGGGGGAGGGGGGTCGGGACCCCCCTCCCCCACCCCCGGCGAGGTCGAGGCAAGAATGAGCCGGAGCAGGCGACGACATGAGGTGTCGCGGCGTCGCATGCGTAGGCGAGTCCGTGACATCCGTGACCCCACTATCTATCTTAGGTGTGGGGGGGTTGTTCAGGTTTGTGGGGGGGGGGGGAACAGAATAACCGCACTACACCTGTCAACCAAGCGCACTGCCGCGTTAGTGCGAGGCCGAGCCAGGGTGGGGGAGGGGGGTCGGGACCCCCCCTCCCCCACCCCCGGCGAGGCCGGGCCAGGAACGAGCCGGAGCAGGTGACGACGCGGTGTGCCGCGGTGTCGCATGCGTAGGCGAGTCCGTGGCATCCGTGACCCCACTATCTAGCTTAGGGGTGGGGGTGGGGTTGTTCAGGTTGGTGGGGGGAACAGAATAACCGCACTGCGCCTGTCAACCAAGCGCACTGCCGCATTAGCGCGAGGCCGAGCCAGGGGTGGGGGAGGGGGGTCGGGACCCCCTCCCCCACCCCCGGTGAGGCTGAGCCAGGAACGAGCCAGAGCAGGCGACGACGCGGCGTGCCGCGGCGTCGCATGCATAGGCGAGTCTGTGACATCCGTGACCCCACTATCTATCTTATGGGTGGGGGGTTGTTCAGGTTGGCGGTGGGGAAACAGAATAACCGCACTGCGCCTGTCAACCAAGCGGACTGCCGCGTTAGCGCGAGGCCGAGCCGGGGTGGGGGAGTGGGGTCGGGACCCCCCTCCCCCACCCCCGGCGAGGCTGAGCCAGGAACAAGCCGGAGCAGGCGAGCCGCGGCGTCGCATGCATAGGCGAGTCCATGACATCCGTGACCCCACTATCAATCTTAGGGGTGGGGGCTTGTCCAGGTTGGGGGGGGAAACCGAATAACCTCACTACGCCTGTCAACCAAGCGCACTGCCACGTTAGCGCGAGGCCGAGCCGGGGGTGGGGGAGGGGGGACCCCCCCTCCCCCACCCCCGGCGAGGCTGAGGCAGGAACGAGCCAGAGCAGGCGAAGACGCGGCGTGCCTCCGCGTCGCATGCGTAGGCGAGTCCGTGACATCCGTGACCCCACTATCTATCTTAGGGGTGGGGGTTGTTTAGGTTGGTGGGGGGAACAGAATAACCGCACTGCGTCTGTCAACTAAGCGCACTGCCGCGTTAGCGCGAGGCCGAGCCGGGGGTGGGGGAGGGGTGGTCGGGACCCGTCCCTCCCCAACCCCCGGCGAGGCCGAGCCAGGAACGAGTCGAAGAAGGCGACGACGCGGCGTGCCGTGGCGTCGCATGCGTAGGCGAGTCCGTAACATCCGTGACCCCACTATCTATCTTAGGGGTCGGGAGGTTGTTCAGGTTGGTGGGGGGAAAACAGAATAACCGCACTGCGCCTGTCAACCAAGCGCACTGCCGTGTTAGCGCGAGGCCGAGCCGGGGGTGGGGGAGGGGGCCCTAGCGAAGCCGAGCCAGGAACGAGCCGGAGCAGGCGACGACGCGGCGTGCCATGGCGTCGCATGCGTAGGCGAGCCCGTGACATCCGTGACCCCACTTTCTATCTTAGGGGTGGGGGTGGGGTTGTTCAGGTTGGTGGGGGGGGGAAACAGAATAACCGCACTGCGCCTGTCAACCAAGCGCACTGCCGCGTTAGCGCGAGGCCGAGCCGGGGGTGGGGGAGGGGGGTCGGGATGGAAGCGAGCCCGTGACATGAGTTGCTCCTCGTATATGTTTTGTATTGTCTCCCATTTTATTTCTGCGCATTTTCGTACAAATTGTTATGCTCTTCGTTTATTATCATTCTGGTCTACATGTGCCTTCTTTGTGCACTGCATATGTGGAATTCTTCTGGTGCACTACATGTACTTCTTCTTCGCACTGCATTTGTCTATTTTTTGAACTACTTGTACTCTGCTTGTGCACTGCACGTTCCTTTCGTTCTGTGCTGACTGTCCAACGCTGTTTCTGCGTATGTGTTTCATCTTTTGTGGAATGATATTTTTGAATCTGTTGGGATGTATGTAGTATGTTTGTGTGTCACACATCATTGTTTGCAAACGTGTTTTTAATCACCTTGAATTGAACATACTTGTCTGAATACAAACTCCTTAACTAGTGCTGAAGTTCAGCAGCATTTTTTGTTCGCAAACTAGGAAGCTTGTTGGAGCTGACATAAGCAACACCTAGCAACAGGAAACAAGGGACAACACAATTTAAGCAAAATGAAACTAAAGCTAGCACCTCTCAGACTTCTTTTGTTTATTCATTTCTAGTTGCTGTATGGAATTACATCCTTGTTCTTCTTCTTTTCTTTTTCTTCCTTTGCCCTCTGTAGTCCCATGACGATATCGTCGATGCGTTTCCATGAATCATAGCTGGCGAATGCATCTATTGCTCCATACATGATAAGCTTGTCTAGCAGCAGGCAGAACCCCCACAAAGTATGGTCTTCCTGACGGTTGATTTTTCTCTTCATGTCCATGTAGTGATTGTCGATCACCCTACTGGCAACATCAGCCAAAGAGTCATATTTCTTTTTGTTGTATGGATCTCTCCATTCCACTTGAATATCAATGTAGTTATCGAAGTTGATCTCCAAGCCAGATAGTTTCAGCTTTCTTTTGTCTCCTTGAATGGCGAATCCGGCGAAGGTGTATTCTTTATTCATAAGGAATTCCTGCAGTTCCAGGTGCCTGCAAGTTGTTGGTATAGACTGAATATGAGTGTTGTTCATAGTGAGACTGTACAAGTTATTCAGTACCACCAAAGGCTATGCAATGCTTTAAAGTAGTGAGAATCCAGGTTTCTTTATCCTTCTATAAATTATATATGTATCATTCTGTAAGGGCATTTGCGATGAAGAAAATTAAAAATCAAAATTGACAACCAATACTACAGATTGATAATCATTCTCACCTGTCTTTAGCCACAGAGATGTGGTAGACAAGGCATTCGTGTTCTACGCATAGCTGGAGGACGGCTGCCTTCTGTGGCTCCTTGTAGTGCGTGTACTCGACATCAACGCCGACGGTTTTGACGGGCATGCCGCCGAGCTTCCTCCTGAGCGTGGACAGCATCTTGTCCATGTCGTGACCCTTGCTTGTGCAGATGACGTGGAGCTTGTGGTTGCCGTGGAGTTCGACGTCGTGGAGATCCCTGGTGTACCTGCAGTGCCGCTTGTACAGAGGTGCATCGGCCATGGCTGTCCTCTGCTCTCTCACGTTGGTTTTGGAGAGAGAGCTTGATGAAAGAGAGTGGGTGAAGAAGCGACAATGGGTATTTTGGGAACGAATGAAGTTCTTCTGAATGTGGTTTTGTATGGCAGTTTGCTACAGGACGTGGTGGGGTGGTGGTGTGAGATATTTCGTGGCAACTGCAGAGAGGCTCTGCGTCGTGGAGGCTCTGTTAGTGGCCTCGAAATCTGAAATGGCCTCGCTTCCTTTTTTTCTCACACAACTGGCAGAACTGACATGTTTGTGTGTGGTGTTTTTTCATACTAATTGCACCGCTTGGAAAATATAAAAGGACTGCCTATGTTTAGAAACTGCACTGCATGTAACTGATTTTTTTCTGAGTACACTGCATTAGATTAGATACCAAATTTCATACAAATGTAAGTGCACTGCTTTTTTCATGAACTGAAATTTATTTTTTAATTTTTATAAATAATAGCGACCTAAATTTGTGGGTCTGCAATCTTGTAGGTAACCGCACTGCAATTTGGTTGACACCGGACTGCAATGCGAAACTGACCGCACTTCTTGCTTCGGCATAGCGCACTGCATTGTTTGATCCTGCGGACTGCATCCCTGCTGTGACTTTGCAGCTTCCTGCATCTTTTATGTGAGCGAACTACAGTTGCTCGCTAGGTGGGTGGGTGGGGGTGGGGGTTGGGGAGGGAGCGGGAATACCAGCACACATTTTTTTGTGGTTATTCATTTTTTAAAAACTTTTTTATTTTGTTGTTGGTGATAAACGCATTGTAATGCCTCTCTTTTTTTTTCGAGTCTTTGTTCTCTTTAGGGGGCCGTGAAATGTGATAATGTGTTTGGCCTGTTGGGGAGTAAGTCACATCCGGCCCAAGTAGGCCTGCCTGCATGGTTGTTTCGCTCTGTGTAGTGGGTATGCGCTAAAGTTTAGTCCCACCTTGCCTGCTGAGAGCGCGCAGGACCGGTTTATAAACCCTGGCGAGGCAACCCTACTGAACTCCTCTTGACACTTATTTGGGCGCTTACACACGGTGTTGGCTTCCACGCCCTTATGACCTGTTGGCCCTTGTGCTCCTCGCCCGATGCATCGTGGCTCAAAACTGACTCGCCTCTGTGGGCGCAGACTTAGTACGAGACTGGCTGTGGCGAGGATGCAGCTGGGCGGTCACTCTTTTTTTTTGGTATGCAATTAATTTTCCATACTCTTTATACCTTTTTTAATTGTCTCGGATATCTTTGTGTACTGCTTTTACCAACGTTGCGCACTAAACTGCATGTACAATACTTTTGAGCACTTCATTTAAGCAGGTATTGCACTACACGTACCCATATTTGTGCACTGCGTTAGTTAATCTTGTGAACTACATGCACCTTTCTGCAGAGCTATTTAATCGTTTGTTAAATTATGTATTTTAATATATATATATATATATATATATATATATATATATATATATGAGGTGCGTTTGCGTGGTGTGTGACACAGAAGTCTATTGAGCAGTCTGCGACATCGTTTTTTGCGTCTTCCCTTTTTCTGTGTAATGTTAGTTTTATTGATTGTCCTCTTTTTTTGGGTAACCTAACTTTCATTAATTCTTTTGTTTTTTTTCTGGTGTGCCTAGACCTTTTGCATTCCTCTTCTATATATTTAACTCTCCTTTGCAGTTCATTTCCCCTATAGCCGCATCTACTCTCCTTTTCAAAGCGCCCTTTGTTTCTTTTCGGTTTCTATGGTTTTTTGCCATGGCGCCAGGCCCCTGTGCGAAACTCTCCTGTTGCGGCCATGGTTGTGGTGTGCCGACGCACTGCGACTGCTCAGCTTGAAGTGAGGCCTGGCGTGCTCGTCTGAGGGGCAAGGTCTTGTGCCGATTTGGGTGAGCTCAGCAGCTTGCATATGGCACGGTTTTCACCGAGGGATTGGATCTGGACGATATCAATCTCGTTGAGTTCCAGTCTGCTCTGCTTCGCCGTGGCCTTGGCCGCACCAGCCCATTTGTTCATCGCTTCACGCCCACAGATGTGGAGACTCATTACAAGATGGTAATTTTCGTATTGATCTGATTATTTTTTCTGTCTTTTATTATTATGTATAATTCCCACACAAGACTGAACTGCTATTTCTTTAGAAGCGCACCTCCTTTGTCTATTGAAGTGTACTGCACAATGTTCTTGTATCATGTTTTCAGGTTTTGATAGGGTAGATAGATCTCGTTTATTTTTTGTCGTATGAACTGCATGGTTACAAGATATACACTGCGTAGATATGTGATGTGCACTACTGGTTTGCACCATTTTTTTAATATCAGATATGAACTACATGCATCTTTCCGTGAACTGCATGTAAGTGAGACTTGTACTACATATTAGCATGTTGCGCACTGCATGTGCCTCCTTTTGTGCACTTCGTATAAGAGGGCCATGAACTGCATGTACGTTTGCTTTGTACTTCTTTTGGCTCCATTGTGCACTTCATCTAGCTAGCGTCAGCACTTCATGCTGGTTCGTTCTGCTGTGTGCACAATATGAGAAGTGTATTGCTATTATTGTCCTCTAATAGTTTTATTATTATTTCTGTAGAAAATCCCCCATCGAGCTATTATGTATCTCTGCCTTAAGAAGGCGGGTATTCTCCAAGTTGTTCTCGGCAAAGGTCACCCCAAACCAGCTGAGTACCGTGTTGGCGTTGATGGGCGGCTGTATCTGCAGAAAGGCTGGAAGGAATTCGTCATTGAGAGTGGCCTGAGGTCTCGTCAAGTTGTTGTCCTCAACTTTTTTGAAGTTGGGGACCGTATTATTGAAATCATGTTTAACGTGATTGGTTAATATTTGAGGTGGATTGTAATAAGTACTTTTTGCGTATCGAATGCTTCATCTTATTCTGTTATGTGGTCTATAATAACAACTCGTATTTGTGTTTTTATCTATGAGACATGCGTGTTTACTTTTTTAAATCAGTTTGTAGTTTGTTTACCTAATGTGAACCGCCTGGCTTGTAGGACAGAACTTCGTGCTATCTACGGGGCGAACTGCATTGTGAGTTTTGTTTGACGGTCAAAATGTGTCAATGTTTTACTCCATACATCATTTTCTCGTATATATCAATTTACTCACGTTGTGTAGTGGAAGCTCAAAGTCAGCGTGAAATTCGTGTTTACATAAGTCTTACAGATATGCAAACTGGTAAATGATTACTATACTGAACCGTATCTATTTTGTCGTTAACCTGCTTCTTCTTCTTGGTGACTGGAGCACGTCTCTTGTTGCAGTTTGCCGTGTTGTTATTGGCGGTGTTGCAGATTCTTCTCTTCGCACTGTATTGTTTGTACCGCTTTGCCTGGTGGTTGATGGCGGTCTTTGTTTTGCACTGCTGTGAACTGCAATCTTTGTCATTCCTCGCATGCTGGTTGATGGTGGTGCTGGTTTTGCACCACTTTGAACTGCATTCTTTCGCGATCCTGTCCTATTTTTTTGGATGTGGTGTCGTTGTTGCTTGTTTCTGTACAGCTTTCCCCTTTGTTTTCTGTCTTTTGTTTGGTGGTCTTGTAGGCATTGTTTCTTCAGGTTCTTCATCCTCTTCACTCTCTTCTTCTTCTTCCTCCTCTTCTTCATCTCCTTCTTCTTAATAAGCCGCATCTTCTTCAGTTCCATCACTATCTTCTTCTACATTTTCATGTTCATCCTCTTCTTCATTTTGTGATCTTGTTCTTTTGGGGCAAGTTCTTGAATTGTGTCTCTCCCTCTTTTTGCAGATGCTGCAGAGTCTCGGTTTTGGCAATTTTTCAGTGTTGGCAGCAGAAATGGTATTGCTATTATTCTGCTGTCTTGGTGCAGCATCCCTGTTTTGTTGCGCATCGCCAGGGCCAGGGTTTTCTTGTTCATGTTTTTTATACATGTCCTGGAATTGTGTCCGTTGATGACATTACATGTCTTGCACCTTCTTATTACCAGCGGCCGACCATCACTGTCCAGCTCAGGCTGTGGCTTACTATTTGTTTCAACATTTTTCTCCTTGGATGCAGCCTTTTTTTGAGATGCATCGCCCCCTTTCTTCCTCCCTTTTGTGTTTGAAACATGAGGTGGAAGGATTATTTCCTTTTTGATTTGAGCAGTAGCAGTGTGTTTGACACCTCTTGTTTGCTCAGTATTGTTGTCAAGCATGGAGTTCTGTGCTTGTTGAATTTTTGCTGCTTCTTCTTCTTCGTTCAGCACATCGACCTCCTCCATCAGTGCCCTCATACCAGACATCGCCCTGTGGTACCCGGCGTCGGACTTTGTCCCTCTGTTTGCCAGGTCATTAGCTGTTTCTGCCAGCAGTTTTCTATGGCAGAATAGTGAAGTTCCATCTGGTGCTGTTTATTCATAGGATCTGCGATCAAACGTCGGATTTGATCTTGCGTTCCTGGTGTATCTTTTCAAGATGTACACTTCAGGAATCTTGTCTACCCTCAACTGATGCAGCATGCATATCACATGGACACAAAAGAGCCCTGTAGACAACACAGATTTATTTGATTTGTAATTGAACTGCATGAAATTAGTAGACCATACTGCAAGGGAGCTTCACTTGGTTTGGGAGCCTTTTGTGCAAGTGGACTTCTTTAAATTTATTAGGTGAGCTTCATGCATAACTTGCTGAAATTAAGCTTTTTGTGCAAGCGAACCGCACCTGTGTGTGTCTAGAGTTTGTACTCGCATTCGTAGACACCGTTCTCGACATCGGCGACCACTTGGAATTCATGCCTTGCCCAATCAAATGCATTTGATCGGTTGTAGTGGTGTACAAGGTACTTTATTGGGTTGTCAGGGCACTGCTCTGCTCTGAAAGCTGTGCTGCGGTAACGTGTCTCCTTGAAATCTGCAAAAACTGCCCTCGTGTATTTTTTTGACAGTTGGACTTCAAATCCAAATTTGGTGGTAGTCTTTACCTCTGACTGCATGATCAGAAAATTAGTGTTACACATGACAAAACTGGAAATATTGTTTGTTTTTGTAGTTATTACTAGTTTGATGAATATTTTTATTTTACCTCATTCCCGATTGTCTCTACGTGCTCGACGGCCTTCCTGGTCTGAATGCACTTGTCCACCTGTTGAGCAAACAGATGGAGATCATGCTTCTCTTTGACGAAGTTTTTCTTCAATATACGGTTCATACTTGTGCTTCTCTGCGTGGAAGTCATGCGCGCACAGAAAATTTCTTTGTAGTAAGCTGAGATCCACTCATGCCGGTCATCCCATAGCGAATTCATCACTTCGTCGTTTTGCAAGTTGTATTTCTGCATGAGATCCTTCCATGCTCGTTCAAATTCTGTCGGCATTAGTGGATGGTTCAGCACTGCAGTGAGGTCAGCCTTGAATGTGCCGTACGCCTTATACAGCAAGGCGAGGTGGTCTTTGTACTTCTTTAGGATGTGCCAGTGACACAACTTATGCAATGTATTTGGGAGGATAGTTTTTAATGCTGCCTTCATCGAGGAACATTGGTATGAGAGGCACAAGTAGTGTATTTTTATTAAGTTGGCTATGCGCAAGAAGGACGGAAGATATAGAAGTTGACCGAACAAATGTAAATATACAGGTGTTGTATTGTACCTGTTTGGTGGCCTGTCGTTCATGCACCTCAAGAATGTTTTGAAAACCCATTCGAACGACGGGATCGTTTCATCTCGCACAAGGGTGACAGCAAAGATCGTGCTCTGGAGATGACGGTTCACTCCCACAAACACCCCCAGTGGCATGTGGAATTTGTTCGTTTTATATGTCTTGTCGAACGTGACGCAGTCTCCAAAATCTTCATAAGATCCTCTGCAACTTGCGTTGGCCCAGAAGATGTTTCTTACACGTTTATCTGCATCGACGTCGTAATCATAGAAGAAATCTGGGTTGATCATCTTCATCTTCTCGAAGAAATCTAGAAGTTTCTTGACGTCATCTTAAGACTCTTCTCTTGCAAACTGTTGTTTCCTGCATTTCAAACACAATGCAAACTTATCTTATCAAAACAGTAAATAGTTACCCAAAGAATGCTCAAGCGAGATGTTCTGTGATGTGCTTACTTGTTGATCCAGTCGCGGCTAGTATGTCCCATGAAGTGCAGACCACCGGACATACGCGATAGTGTTGACATCATCTGTGCGTGTGTGTGGTTGTCCAGCTGCATGTCCTTCACCAACTGTTCAATCAAAGGATCATCTCTTTTGTGTGAGTGAAGGTGCAAAAGCATCCCGGGGCTAACTATAATCTTGTGATTGTGCTTGAGCTCAACCTTCTCTATCACAAAGCTCCCATTCTTCCTCTGTTTCACTCTAATTCTTGCTTTGCAACCAATCCTTTTTGATGTTTTCCCACGTTTGCGCTCATATTCTGCCACAGTCTGCTTGTGCATCCCTTCTCTGGAGCAGACAATGTAGTTATTTGTCTTGTGGCGTGATCTTTTGCGTGTGCCAAACCCTGCATGTCTTGCATAAGTGTTGTAAAACTCCCTTGCTTTTTCGTACGAGCTGAACTTCATTCCAGCGACAGGTATGAGGTTTGGTGGCATGTTTTTATTCTGCAGGATAGCATTGTGATAAACCATATTAGTAAAAAATTCCATCATCATCTTTTACTGAATTTGTTTATGACAGAATTTTCTTTTGTCACATTGTTAGAGACTAAGTGCACTGCTCTATCAGACTAAGAGGACTGCATATTATTAAGTTTTTGAATAGTTTACTGCATTAGATATTGCAACAAACTTCACAGGGAATGTAAGTGCGCTGTTTTTCAAAATGGGCTGTAATATTATAATTTTTCATGCCAGAAAACTTACATGCGTGTACTGTCTTTCATCCGATGGCATTTGCAGCTCGCCGGGTTGTATTGGACACGGTGGGGTTAGGACAGAACTGTGTAGTTGAGGATCTCGCGGTGGCAGCAGCGAGGAAGACTTGTTCATGCCGTTGACTTCTCGCCGAGGCACCCTTGGTGGTCGCTGTCTTGAACTTGATGCTGCAGGTGCACGCGGAGCTCTGTTTTGTGGTGCAGCAGGTGGGCGCGGTGGTAATCCAGTGTTGTGGTGATGTCTCACTTGATTGGTTTGAAATTGTCGGGGCGGCGGCACATCATCATCATCATCTTCATCATCATGGTCAACAGCATCATTGTTGTCTGTTCGGACATTCTGTCCAAATGTAGTGAACTCGTGCTTGTACTCTGGCTTGAGAACTGTTATTGGCTCATCGTCATCATCATCATCATCATCATCCTCTTGATGAGTGCCCTCCCACATGAAGGTGACATCGTCGCCATCTTCCACTACCTCTTCTTCCTGGAAAAAATCTTCTTCCGAAGAGTATTGCACCCTGTTTGTTGTAGTGTAGAATCCTCGAGGTATCTTAGGAGTTACCCATCTAGTGTTTCCAGAAGCTTGTCTCATCTTGCAGTTCAGGGGCTTTGGGTTGTGAATTATCCGCGGCATTTTTTGTCTGGTGAACTGAACTTCCTGCACAAAACGGCCGAGCGGCATTGTCAGGTGAAATGAACTGAATTATGCAAACTAATGCAGACGGACTGCATCATCACGCAGGGCGAACTGAAGCAACCACACTGCATCATTATTCAAGGTGAACCTATACAACCGTACTGCATAATCGAGATACCGGACTGCAATTTTACTTATGTTGAACTGAACTAAACGCACAACATCGACTTTAGAGCCGCACTGGACTTCATGTACTGCATTGGCTGAATAACTAAACCGATCACGGAGAAGAAGTGAACTGCTTACCTCATGTTGCAGTGCGTCTTTGCATTTGCAGGAAGTTTCCTTCGCTTCCGTCTGCAGTCCACTTGCCCTTGCAGTCCACTTGACCTTGCCCTTCTTCAGTAGTTCATGCGCGATTTGAACCTGGCTCAAGGTCAGTGGAGATAGAGGTTTTGACCAGAACCCCGTCGAAGCTTGCATCCAAGAACTAGCCGCGGAGGAAGGAGCCTTGTGAGCACTTCTTCTTCGTCGAACTAGTGCAATGTCGAGGCAGCACGAAAACATCGGATCTGGCGATGGATCGAATGCAGTGGATGTGCCACCGCTGGTTCCTGACGCGCCACCGTTCTCCGAGGCTGCTGCCGTGGAAGAAGGCCGGGTGGAGTGAGGAGGCGGCGCTCCGAGGCCGCTTCCGCGGAAGAAGGCCGGGAGGGAAGGGTTAGCGGCGCTCCGAGGCCGCTGCCGCGGAAGAAGGCCGGGAGGGAAGGGGCGACGGCGCTCCGAGGCCGCTGCCCAGGCCGCCGCCGTGGAAGAAGGCCGGGAGGTGTGGGGCGGTGGTGCTCCCAGGCGGCTGCCGTGGGAGAAAGCGGGGAGGAGAAGGGCCGCATCGATGCCGGCCGCTGCCGCGGAAGAAGGCGGGGAGGAGAGGGGTGGCGACGCTTCAGGCCGCTCCCGCGGTAGGAGGCGGGGAGGGGAGGGGCGGCGGCGCTCAGGTGGGGGTGTGTGCAGAATAAGGATTTGTTGTTAGAATAAGACTCTTAAGGGTGTTGTTAGAATAGACCCACCCTATATATATATATATATATATATATATATATAATGATGTATAAAGATTCGTATTCGAATACAAAATTGATTCTGTCCCAGAAAAAGAATACGAAATGGATTCGAATTAGTTGGCACAACAAACGTGAATGCTTTATCCTCCCAAAATTTGAACAAAGCGGCAAAACACCCAGTTCATCCTCGGCCATAACCTCCCGAAACCAAGGTTTGGGAGATGAAAATTACTGCCCCATCCCTGACACGCAAAACCTATCGGCTCGATTTCTATAGGCCTTGATAGGGGTAGGTTTGTAATTTCACTCAAACGTAACCGCCTCTCACCCCTATTCATACACGGTGGATGCCAAAACACATTCTCCTCGACCAAAATCGCCTCTCACCCCGATTCATACATGGTGGGCGCCAACAGTGGGCGCCAAAACAAACTCTCCTCGGCCGAAATCGCTCTCGGCAAATATTCAGGAGATGCGAGATTACCGTCCTATCCCCAACCGACAAATATCTCTCTGATGTCTGAAATTTTAAATGGGGGCTAAGTTTGTAACTTTCCCCGCATTTGAGACAAGCGCCTCCCAAAGACATGGTTCCCCCTACCTCTCTCCCTCCATTTCCCCCATTCGTACTCCATGGGCACCAAAACACTCTCTCCACCCCAGCCTCCTCCGTCAGCCACCCCATCCACCGTCGTCCTCCTCCACCATGCCGGAGCAGCTACCCCGACGCCATTGTCCATTACAAGATATCGACATCTCTCATCCACGTCGCCGGACCAGGATCCTTCCATCGCATCCTCTCGCTTCATCTGCGCCGTCGTCCACCTTGCCGGGGCCACTCCTATGACTATCTCGTCCACCATGCTGGGACATATCCCCCGCCGCCGCCGTCTACCCTCCCAGATCTGCTTCCATGCTGCCGATAGCCATCGCAACCACATCACCCTCAACGTATCAACAGATGCCTACACAGCGCCGCAAGAGAGACGGTACTCCTTCATATCTGCTCAAGTTATTTATCTTAGCCAGAAAATAGATCGCCACTACTTTACTGTAATTTCTTATCCATCACTTAGAATCTTACTTGTTAGTTGAAAGAAAACATTGCTTGCGAAGTAGCCTTTGTGCGGTTTGCACCTTCAGATCTGCCATGGCACGGTCAACACTGTACTCGAAATGCTTAGGGTTTTCCCCTTTTATATTCACTACCATCAGCCTAGGTGCGTCGTGTCGTGCTAGAACTACTCCTCACCCCATCAAGCTAAACAACATGCCACTCATAATTCCAAAGCCTAGTTGTTCAAATACGACTCTGATATGATAATTAGTAAAACAGAGAGACATTAATTGGTCAGATAATGTTCCTACTTTAGTTTCGAAAAGCATGTGCGCCACATATAGAGACACAGCAGGGAATTGCATTTCTTTGTGCGCTCTGGTTCATCATGGGTGGGCAACGAACATTGTAATATCCAAAATCTTCTTGCTCTTCTTTAACATGTTCCTCTTCTGTTCTTCTTTAATAAGTATAGTAGTACAATATGTTCCTTGTCTGGAAGAGGAGCAGGGGCATTTGCAGTCAACGGGTCTATTAGGCCGCTTCTGATAGATGCTTTCAACTCTTTGAGTTGGTCTGCCATAATATCCAGGAAATGCTGGGAGATGTGTGGCCTGAGAGACTAGACTGATAGTAACAGTAGTGCGCCTTCGGTTCAAGAGAGTTGTCCTGTATTGGATCCAAAGGCTTTCCAGCCGTAATGGCAATACAACCCAATATTTTCTCGTTAGTTCCACTTCCTCGATTTTACTCGTGATGCTTAGGGTTTCCCCCTTTTATCCAAAATTTGCTTCCTCTTTTGTTCTTCTTTAACATGTTCCTCTCCTGTTCATCTTTAACATGTTCCTCTTTTGTTTTTCTTTAATAAGTACAGTATGTTCCTTGTCGAGAAGAGGAGCTGGGACATTTGAAGTCGACAGGTCTATCGGGCCGCTCCTAATAAATGCTTTGAACTCTTCGAGTTGGTCTACCCTAATAACCAGGAAATGTTGGGAGCTGTGTGGCCTTTGAGAGACTAGACTGATAGTAACAGTAGTGCGCCTTCAGTTCAAGAGAGTTGTCATGTATTGGATCCAAAGGCTTTCTAGCCATAGCGGCAATACAACCCCATATTTTCTAGGTAGCTCCACATCCCCGTTTTTACTCGTGATGCTTAGGGTTTCCCCCTTTTATCTACACTACGATCTACGTAGGTGCTTTGTGTTGTACTAGAAGCACTCCACCTTTCAAGCTAAACAACACGTCACTCATAATTTGAAAGCTTAGTTGTTCAAAAACGACTGTGATATTATACTATTATTAGTTAATAGACACACATTTAAATGGTCAGCTAATGTTCCCACTTGAGTTTCCAAATGCATCTGGCTACATATAGACAGACAGGAGGGAATTGCATTTCTCTGTGCACTCTGCTTCATCATGGGTGGGCAATGAACATTGTATAGAAAGAAGTATAATCTCCATAATATGCTTCCTCTTCTATTCTTTAACATATTCCTCTTCTGTTCTTCTTTAATAAGTACAATATGTTCATTGTTAGGAAAGGGAGCAGGGACATCTACAGTCGATAGCACACAGGGGTTTACAGGGAGCCCCTATTATCACTACAAAAAAAAGACACTTCCGTGACATTATGGCCCAAACGACATATTTTTCTGTCATGTATGTGACACTTCTATGATGATAATTGTGACAAAAACACGTATCATCATAGATGTGGTGGGCTCCTACTTCTATGACAAAAAATTATGATAGAAAATGAGCTTTCCGTCCTGGGCGGGCCAGAGACGCACCTGCATGACATTCTTTGGGCCGTCCAACGTAAAAAATCATGGTAGAAGTAAGGGCGAGGAAATTTTCGGGGAGTTCCAGGTTATGGTGGCTCGAGCGATGTAGTCGTTTGCGCATTTGTCTCATACACGTGCGTGTGTGTGAGCCGTGTTCGCTAACTGAACCCGAGCGAGGCGTTCGCTTACTGAACCCGAGCCATCGATCTCGCCCTTGCACTACGTACTGAACCCGAGCGATCAATCCCTCGCACTATGTACTGAACCCGATCGATCCCTTCGCTGCTAACTAAACTCGAGCGATTCCTTCGCTGCTAACTGAACCCGATCAATCCTTCTCGCTGCTTATTGAAGCCGATCGAGCTCTCGTGCGAGACGTAGCTGGCCAGTGTTGGGTTGCCTCTCGATGAACAATGCCCGTTGCTGCCGCACGCGCGATACACGTAGACACGAGTCGAGACTCATCGATCGAGCCCCTTGCCCGAGACGTCGTGAGTTAACCTAGCTGGTTGGTTGGCTGAATAGTTCCCGTTGCTGCCGCCCACTCGTACGCCCCACCCAAGCCGTTGGGGGGGCGTTGGATGAACAGGACTCCGTGGTAGTAGGCGGTTGGCGTTGGATGAACAGGTCCCTGAGGAGGCCATGCTGCGGTACGCCACACCCCAGCCGGTTGGGGGTGGATGAACAGGACCCCGTGGAGGCTGGAGGAGGTCGACGGTGGATGAACAGTAGTCGGTGGAGGCTGGAGGAAGTCGACGGTGGATGAACAATAGCCCGTGGAGTCCTATTTTGCGGTACGCCACACCCCTCCCGATGAATAGGACCCCGTTTCGACCGTAGGCGGTTGGAGAGAAGTCCGTTTCCTCTGTTTTACGCTACGCCAGACCCCTCCCGATCAACAGGACCCCGTTTCGACCGTACGCGGTTGGCGTGAAGTCTGTTTTGTCCGTTTTCCGGGACGCCACACCCCTCCCGATGAACAGGACCCTGTTTCGACTGTAGGCAGTTGAACAAAAGTCCATTTCCTTTTTTTTACGGTACGCCAGACCCCTCCCGATTAACAGGACCCCATTTCGGGTGTTCCGTCCAAGTCGGTTAGCTCCCGATGAACAGGACGCATTCCGACACAGTCGCTTGGCTCCCGATGAACACGACGTTGTTTCCTCCGTTCCGGCCCAGCCGGTTGGAAGCTGATGAATAGGACATCGTTGCTGCCGTCCAGTGCAGCCGTACATATGTGCGGCTCTGGTCGTACGTATGCGCGAGTACGCGTTCGAGACCCCGCCCGTATGTACGTACGTGGCCGTACTTTTGTGCAGCGTGGTTGTACGTATGTGTACACAATTTAGATGGGACTGCCTAAACTGCTATGTAGGGGACTCTACTACGACACGTGCCACTCCTGACACGGCCACGGTTCATCGTGGCAGAGAGACCAATCGACCAGTATGTACGTACACGCTTGCGAGCAGACAGATAACGCTTCGTATGCTTCGACCTGGTGGGTCCCAACTGTCAGTGGGGGATAAAGAGGCACTTCCTTGCGTGCGAAGATATAGCTGGTGGGTCCCAGCTGTCAGGGGGAGGAATCATTTTTGTCCGCGTAAGAAGGAGGCAGTTCCTTGCGTGCGAATATGTAGCTGGTGGGTCCCAGTTGTCTAGAGGAGGAAACATTTTTTCCGCGTAATAAGGAGGCACTTCCTTGCGTGCGACCATGGACCTCGTGGGTCCCAACTGTCAGCCTCTCCACGTACAATCCTCTTCTGATGGCTGTCGTTTGTTGACCGTGTTGATGACGTTGTACCGAGTGCACCAAGGCAGTGGACAACGGTGAGGCCTAGGAAGGGAATGACCCAGAGCCGGGGAAGACGCGGCAGTGGTTGCCCACGCAGAGGGGGGTACGAGGATTTACTGGTTCGGCTGCGGTGTGAGGTTGCCATTGCCGGAGAATAACAGGAGGTGTGGGTGGGTAGAGGGATGGCCTGGCCAGCGGTGGGAGTAGGGTGGGGCGATGAGGCCTGCGCGGCAGCACAGCCGGCCACGTGAGGCAGGAGCAGGCGGTCCCGCCGTCGCTGGTTTGGGCGGCTAGAGCAAGAAGATTGGAGATTGAAGAAGTAGCATGGCCGTTGGATTAACATCCAACGGTCACTACTGCTAGAATCATTTGTTGACTAAGTTGACAAAGCCTTGCGTACATGTCAACTTAGTAGGCCCACAAGTCAGCCTCCAAATCAGGTGGGTCCCAACTAGCAGGGGGAATCATTTTTCTTCCGCGTAATAAGGAAGCACTTCCTTGCGTGCGACCATGGACCTTGTGGGTCCCAGTTGTCAACCTCTCCATGTACAGTCCTCTTCCGATGGCTGTCGTTCGTTGACCGCGTTGACGATGCCGTGCCGAGAGCACCAAGGCGGTGGACGATGGCGAGGCCTAGGAAGGGAACGACCCGGAGACGGGGAAGACTTGGCAGTGGTTGCCCACATGGAGGTGAGTACGAGGGTTTACTGGTTCGGCTCCGGTGTGAGGCTGCCGTCGCCGGAGAATAATAGGAGGTGTTGGTGAGTAGAGGGATGGCGTGGCCAGTGATGGGAGTAGGGTGGGGCGGTGAGGCCTGCGCGGCAGCACAGCCGACCACGGGAGGCGGGAGCAGGCGCTCCCGCTGGCGCTGGTTTGGGTGGCTGGAGCAAGAAGATCAGAGATTGAAGAAGTAGCACGGTCGTTGGATTAACATCCAACGATCACTACTGCTAGAATGGTTTGTTGACTAAGTTGACAAAGCCCTGCATACACGTCAACTTAGTAGGCCCAAGTAAGCCTCCAAATCTGTGGCAAACATCATACATCCCATTTGCTATTTATTTTTAATAATTTACAGCCCATTTGCTCATTCTTAAGGAACTTTTTGCAGCACATATTCTTTTTGTTAGCATTACAGCCCATATTCTAGCCACGGTTAAAAATTTCAATGAAATTTAGCATATTTCGATGGGCTCCGAACTGTTTTTAATCCTGAAGTTTTGAGTCAGATTCAAACTAATTTGAAAAATATAATTATATTAATTTAAAATCCAATGAAATTTTCACCGCAAAAAATACAATGAAATTTAAAATCTCAAAATTCAAATAAAACGAAATTTGAAACTAATTTCCCGTTTGCTTTGTTTTTTAAAATTTATAGCCCATTTCTTATTACTTATAGGTCATTTTCTTTTTTTAAGGGGTATAGGCCATTTTCTGGGCAAGCCGAATGCATCCCTCCCTGTCTTGAAAGATTTGCAGCCCAGCAGGGCTGAGAAAAGCAAGTAGGCCTCAGTTGGGTATTGTGCAAAAAAAATAGAACTGGGCTAGCCATTTTATGAAAGAAAAAAAAACAACTGGGTTGGTCATGTGGTAAACATAAAATAAAAAGACTGGGCTAGACGGGCCACAGGCCCAGCACAACCTAGTTGATACCCTGCTCCATCTTAAAAACAAAAAAACAACTGCGCGAGCTGCTGGGTCCCTGGTGTCAGCCGCTCGTCATGCAATTCTCTCGTTTATTGACTACGTTGACAATGGCATGGGACCCAGATGTCAGGAAACCATTCGGAGGAAGCAATATTTTTTTGCTTGTAATAAGGAGGCACTTCCTTGCGTGTGAAGATGTAGCTGGTGGGTCCCAGCTGTCAGGGGGCGGAATCATTTTCTTTGCGCGTAATAAGGAGGCACTTCCATGCGTGCGAAGATGTAGCTGGTGGGTCCCAGTTAGATGGGGGAGGAATCATTTTTATTGCATGTCATAAGGAGGCACTTCCTTGCGTGCGACCATGGACCTCATGGGTCCCAGCTGTCAGCCTCTTCATGTACAGTCCTCTTCGGATGGCTGTCGTTCGTTGACCACATTGACGACCCCGTGCCGAGAGCACCAAGGCAGTGGACCACAGCGAGGCCTAGGAAGGGAACGACCCAGAGCCGGGGAAGACTTGGCAGTGGTTGCCCATGCGGAGGGGAGTACGAGGGTTTACTGGTTCGGCTGTGGTGTGAGGCTGTCATCGCCAGAGGATAACAGGAGATGTGGGTGAGTAGAGGGATGGCTAGCCAGCGATGGGAGTAGGGTGGGGCGGTGAGGCCTGCGCGGCAGCACAGCCGGCCACGGGAGGCGGGAGCAGGCGGTCCCACCGATGCTGGTTTGGGCGGCTGGAGCAAGAAAATGAGAGATTGAAGAAGCACGACGACTGTTCGATGAACATCTAACGGCCACTGCTGCTAGAATTGTGTGTTGACTATAAGTATACAAATCGTTGCGTACGCGTCAACTTAGTAGGCCCACAAGTCAGCATAACAGCTGTGGCGGACATCATATAACCCATTTGCTATTTTTCCTAAATTTACAGACGATTTGCTAATTATTACGGAATTTATTGCGGCTTATTTTATTTTTTTAGAATTCCTGCCCATTTTCTGGCAAGGACAGGGTTAAAAATTTCAACAATATTTCATTGAAGTTTTTGAACTATTTTTAATCCCGAAATTTTGAGCCCGATAAAAACTAATTTTAAAATATATTTAAGTTATTCTAAAATCCAATGAAATATGATATATCAAAAAATAAAAGCAAATCCACAATTTGAAACTAATTGCCCATTTTATGTGTTTTTATATGTTTACAGACCATTTCATATTACTTATAAAATTTACAGCCTTTTTTTATGGCCAGGCCGAATGTATCCCTCATCGTCTTGAAAGATTTGCAGCCCAGCTGGGCGGAGAAAAAGAAATCGGCCCGTGTAGGGTATTCTACAAAAAAAAGGTGCGCTAGTCATTTTTACAGACAAAAAAATAGCTGGGCTCATCATGTTGTAAACATAAAATAAAAGCCTGGGCTAGACGGGCCACAGACACCGCACAACCCAGTTGATACCCTACTCCGTCTCAACAACAACAACAACAACAAAACTGCTCGAGCTACTGGGTCCCAGGTGTCATCGGCTCCTTGTGCAATTCTGTCGTTTATTGACTACGTTGACAATGTCGTAGGTCCTAGATGTCAGCAAACCATTAGGAGGAAGCATTTTTTTCATGTAATAAGGAGGAACTTGCTTGCGTACGGCTATGGACCTGGGGGTCCCTACTGTCATCCTCTCCATGTACAGTCCTCACCCGATTCCTTTCGTTTGTTGACCATGTTGACAACGCTAGGGAGCGGCGACGTGGCGACCACAACAAGGCGGAGGACGATGGCGAGGCCTCGGATGGGAACGAACAGGAGCCGAGGAAGATGCGGGAGTGTGGTCGCAAGCGGAGGGGATTACGAGGGTTGGTGCGGGGTGGGGATGCCGTCGCCAGAGAATAACAGGAGGTGAGGGTGGGTGGGGGTAGAGGGATGGCCTGGAGCCAGTTAGGGTATGGTGGGACAGCGATGCTTGCGCGGCTGTGCAGCCAGCCGCAAAGGCGGGAGCAGGTGATCCCACCAGCGCTGGATTGGTTTGGGCGGCTGGAGCATGGAGGAAAAAGACAAGAGATAGAAAAGGCATGATAGACGTTGGATTGACATCCAACGGCTTATGATGCCACAATCGTTTGTTGACTAAGTTGACAAAGCATTGTGTACGCGCCAACCTAGTAGGCCCACAAGTCAGCCTCCAAAACCGTGGCGGACAAATACAACCCCTTTAAAAAAATAACAGCCCATTCCAAATGTTCACACGGAAAGTTCGACATTCAGAGCAAACTAACAGGTCTGATTCAGAGATACAATACTGTACTTCCACGTTGACAACCATCATAGCCAACTTAAATATCTACTCCCACTAATACTCTAGTGTAAAACTACTAACTTACTCTTAGCTAACTAGACAATGCCGGCCGCCATCTCGGCACACGCTAAATGCCGGCACCGACGTCCTCCTCGTCGCCTTGGACTTGCCAGAGGTACGATAGGGCGCGTTGCTCGCGCCCGTTGGCCCTTTCCATTCCAGCGCGGTCCACCGAAGCTTCGGCTTCTAAGCGGGAAACCCACTTGACGAGCTGGTAGTAAAATTCAGCATCACGCACGTGGGCATGCCCGACAGCCTCTACGGCTATTCGCCGGGCGCCGGCCTCCACGTAGTCGGCCCAGTTGCGGGCGCTCTGCTCACGATGCAGAGCTGCGGTGCGCTGCTCCTCCTCCATGCTCTGCTAGCGGCGCAAATCGGCGGTACACTTCTACTCCACCATGCGGTCATGCTCCATCGCATCCTCATACTCCGCATTGCCATCTAAAGACCACCAGAATGCCTCCTCCCTCCGTCTGCCTTCCCGTGAAAAATTGAACACTAGCTCCGGTGGTGAGCGCCTCTGGCATCGCCTATTGCGGCCGCGCGGGGACATGACGGACGTGGCGAGAGCGAGGGCAAGTGGCGAGCGAAGTCGGGCCGGTGGGGGCTTGTCAGGATGGGGTGCGTTGGGTGAAGGTGCCACCGGAGCACACCAGGAACCAGTAATTATAGGCGGACAGCAGGTAAACCGGCGTGTCGCGGGAAACGCGATGGTCATCGGAATTCAATGCATAAGCAGGCATGGCTTAGCGCCAGCTTGCCGTGGAAAGCTGGCAAAATTGAAATTATGACTGTGCCGTCCCGTCCCGTCCCGTCAGTGGTGCGTCCCGTCCGTGCTGGGTCGCACATCGGCATGATGGTCAAACGAGTGCCCTCGATTCATCCAGATGAGGTACGTGCATGATCCGCTGGTTATTCATGTAGGATCGAGTCGATCGCAATAGCTGCTGAACGTTCGCTGGGAGAGAAGGCAATTGCAAATGTTTTTGCTGGCAGTTCCTTCAGATTCGCACGACATTTTCATCAGAACAGCATGTCAGTTTCTTCAGAGGAAGGCATTTTTATTCTAAAAACTGCCACCTTTGGATGTCGCGTCGCAACTAAAAATGCCAGGAGTGTATCAGTAGGCTAGCTAGTGCTCGATCAGTAACTTGTAAACATTCACACGGAACTCACAGGCCTGGCTTTGTAATATGTTCACATTTATAGCCAAAATTCACATCCAACTAGTAAGATTCCCATATATAAGATCAACATGTTTATGCACCTCAATGATTCACAGATCATAGACAATATTTAGTTCATAGCTAAAGAGAAAGTTCCGAGGAGTACAAATCAAGAAAAAACATTTGTTCTTGCTACTAACATCGATGCTTCTCTGGGCCAACATTCAGTTCCCAGTGAAAGACAAATTTGTAAACTCTAACATTTCCTCTTGCAAACGTAAGTGGCTTCACCAACAGATGCAACCATGAGAATCAACCACACATGATGGAGGAACATCCACTGAAATATGTGTAGGTCATCTATCGATCACACGGCGAGATTATTTTGGGAATACAACTTTAAGTTTGGCAAGATGACGCCCATGGATAATCAGACCAGAGCAATGAAGCACCTAGTGTTGGCCAATAAATAGTACAGTACTACCTTTGTGCAGTCCATGCAATGACTATCCAATCATTTTGTGTCTATTTTCAAATGGCACAGCATGCAATGACTATCCAATTCTTTTGTGCAGTTCCACAAAAATTGAGGTCCCTGTGTTTGATTGCCAAATAGCAAAGAGCTGACATCTGTTTGCACAAATATGTTAAAGGGTTAGATAAGCAGTTTCATTACTTTGTTTTGGCTGCACCATTACTTCAATACTAGCATATAGTACATATTTATCAATGGCATCATATTAACAGTATAAACACAATGCATATTAGAGATGTGGCATTAACAGTTTAAACAGTGGCACTAGATTAAGGATGGCAAAAGATTGGCTCGTTATTTAAATGAAATTACATAACATTAGATCCAAGCACTTTGAGCATAGATCCAGCAACTACCATTAGACATACCAGCCGACACTTTTGTGCAGTTCCACTAAAATGGATGTCCATGTTTGCAGGGATTCAAGAGGTGAAATCGATACAACCAAAGTGAGCATCCAATCATCGAATCTTGTCCTGCACGACCAATGGAGGTCCACCCAGGCAATAAATTGACATGCAAACCACTAATATTACTATCTAATGATAGTACAAAAACAGTAGCAAGATAGTAGCAAACCATGTACCTTGGTAATGAAACATTAAACTGCAACCAATTGGATATAATTGTTTGCAGGAATAGATTTTTATAATGTTGAACCATCTGGACTTTTTGTGCGGTTCCACTAAAATCGAGCATCCCTGTTTGCACAGATATTGAAAGTGTGATTACTATAAAAGTGGCACTAGTTGATGAATCATAGACTCACAAATATTAGCATCCCAATTATCTTAATGGGAAAAGGTAGCAAGACTGTTTCTAACCACCTGTTTAAAGGAATAAAGAAGGAAACATCGATAGATGTCAGGAAGGCATACATAGTATTTTGTGAAAGATCGAACCATTCCTGACCTTTCCTCTTCTTTTAAGAATTTTTTGTGCAGTTCAACTAAAATAAAATGCCATCACCGCCTTGACATTTCGTTGACACTGTACAAAAAATTGACTTATCATTACATCATGATGTTAGGTATGTAATCAACAGGCAATACAGACAAAAATGCAGACCTCCTCCGATAACATAGTGAACATTAATTTTAACAAAGGTGTGACTAGCTTTGCCGGCAAAATTTGAAGAATTCTACACCCTCTGTTCCTTAATATAAGACGTTTTGGCAGTTCAATTTAAAGTACCAAAACATCTTGCATTTAGAAAGAGAGGTAGTAGTTTTGTTGAGAACATATCTGGGAAACCTGGCCACAACTTATATATGTCCATAGGCTAGTGCAACACCATTCGAATAGTACAACTATACACTAATCCAGTGGCTAGTGTAACAGTAGAGTAGTTTTTTTATTGCGGGGTACAGTAGAATAGTTTTACTGAACAGATTTCTATAAGCTAGCATTAGAAGATTTCTATAAGCATTAACTATACAAAATCTAAAGGTAACACGTTTCATCATTGGTATACTGGCTGTGCAACAACATTAGAATGACTTAGCTCCAAATCTTTAATACATCTACATTCAGCAGCTAACCCTAAAATAATCTAGTGACATTTCTTGGCATTGCTTCAATTTATCGGTGGCATTAGACTGACTGCGACATTAGTTAAAACTGGCATCACTTTAGGAGTGGCATTGCTTCATTTTACAGGTGGCATTATACTAACAACAACAAAAATGTGGCAATAAGAGCATGGAGAGGCCCATTCAGACAGTGGGCGCACCAGTACGATGTACCTCCACCAACGCATAGAGTGGTGAGGCAGAGATGGTTGCCCAGAGCAACAAATATCCAAGCAGCATATCTGGATTATGTCTCTTTTTTGTTCTCCGTAGCCACCTTTTTCCTATGTGAGGACAACAAACGTATTGATCTGGTCATTCTCTATTGTGTTGTCCCGCCTTTCTTTCCTGAATTTTTAGAACATGATAAAAATCTAAAAAATTTACACATGGTAATTTTTTAGAATTTGTGGAGTTAGGAAAGTATGAATGTTTATTCCCCCTTTACAGACTGTTCTGTTTAGACATATTGCGGTTATAGTTGCATTGTTTGCATATGTTTGCTTGTTTCATGTTTCTATTTGGTGATGGAAGTATTAAATATGCAGAGACATTTAGTATGTAATGTTTAATTATAATTTTTGGAATTTTCTACAGTAGAGAATGTTATGGTTTTGAATTGATTTGTACTAACTTATCTCACAAGTTCTTGTTGAGTTTTGTGTGGATGAAGTTTTTAAGATTTAGGAGAAGCCATGATATGAGAGGAATTAAGGAGACACAAGAGCTCAAGCTTGGGGATTCCCAAGGCTCCCCAAGATAATATTCCAAGAAGTCTCAAACAACTAAGCTTGGGGATGCCCCGGTAGGCAACCCACCTTTCTTCATCAATAATTATCGGTTAGTCTAGGTTGAGCCTAAGTTTTTATTGTTCACATGATATGTGCTATTCTTGGAGTGTCCTTTTATTTTTGTTTTGCTGTTTAATAAAGCTCATTAGATCTTAAAGTTTTTAGTTGGATAGAGTCTTCACATAGCTACTTAATTGTTTGACTACTCATTGATCCTCACTTATATCTTTTGGAGTAGTTTGTCATTCACTCTTGTGCTTCACTTATATCTTTTGGAGTAGTTTGTCATTCACTCTTGTGCTTCACTTATATCCTAAGAGTAAATTGTTGAATAAATTGAATATCATAAAGGTGAAATTATATGTGCTTGATACGTCTCCAACGTATCTATAATTTTTTATTGTTTCATGCTATTATATTATCAATCTTGGATGCTTTATATGCATTTATATGCTATTTTATATCATTTTTTGGGACTAACCTATTAACTCAGTGCCCAGTGCCAGTTCCTGTTTTTTGCTTGTTTTTGGATTTTCAGAAAATCAATATCAAATAAAGTCCAAACAGAAAAAAAAATCTTTAGATTGATTTTTTCTGAACCAGAAGGGACTCTAGAAGCTTCAGGAGGAGACCAGACGAGATACAAGAGAGCCACAAGCTCGAGGGGCGCGCCCCAAGGGGTAGGTGCGCCCCCTGAGCTTGTGGGCCCCACGCAGCTCCGTTTGACCTAATTCCAATCCTATAAATTCACATATATTCCCAAACCAACAGAGAGCCAGACGATATAACTTTTCCATCGCCGCAAGCTTCTATTCTTCCGCGATCCCATCCGGAGGCCTTTTCTGGTAATCTGCCGGAGGGGGAATTGATCACGGAGGGCTTCTACAACAACCTTGCTGCCCTTCCGATGATGTGTGAATAGTTCACCACAGACCTACGGGTCCATAGCTAGTAGCTAGATGGCTTCTTCTCTCTCTTTGATCTTCAATACAATGTTCTCCTCGATCTTCTTGGAGTTCTATTCGATGTAATCTTCTTTTGCGGTGTGTTTGTTGGATTTGATGAATTGTGGGTTTATGATCAGATTATTCATTGAAAGTAATTGAGTCTTTTCTGAATTTATTATGCATGATTATTATAGCTTTGTATTTCTCTACGATCTATCCGTTTGGTTTGGCCAACTAGATTGATTTATCTTCAGCGGGAGAGGTGCTTTGTAGTAGGTTCAATCTTGTGATGTCTCCACCCAATGACAGAAGGGGACGGAGTACGTATTGTATTGTTGCTACTAAGGACAAAACGATGGGGTTTATTCATATTGATTGAGTTTACTTTGTCTACATCATGTCATCTTGCTTAAAGCGTTACTCTGTTTGTCATGAACTTAATACCATAGATGCATGTTGGATAGCGGTCGATTGGTGGAGTAATAGTAGTAAATGCAGGCAGGAGTCGGTCTACTTGTCACGGACGTGATGCCTATATATGTGATCATTGCCATGAATACGTCATAACTATGCGCTTTTCTATCAATTGCCCAATAGTAATTTGTTTGCCCACCATATGCTATGCGTTCGAGAGAGAAGCCTCTAGTGAAAACTATGGCCCCCGGGTCTACTTTAAAGCATATTAAAAAACCTAAAAATCTTTGCTGCACTTTATTTACTTTTCTTTTGTTTTACAATTTATAAGTTTGCCAATACAAGATGTAATCCTTGCAAGTAACGAGTTCAAGGGGATTGACAACCCTCTTGCCCGCGTTGGCTGCAAGTATTTGCTTTTGTGTGTGCAGGTGCTGTTCACGGGGCTTTGTGTGATTCTCCTATTGGTTCGATAAACCTTGGTTCTCACTGAGGGAAATACTTATCTCTACTGTACTGCTTCACCCTTCCTCTTCGGGGAAAATCCCAACGCAGCTCACAAGTAGCAGTGCTTCATATGCTTGTCCCATGGGGAGTAGTGACTTCACATATAAGATGTATAAGTGGTAAAATTTATTGAAAGTTAGCAAACACAGCATTGGTCACTTGAACAATTCATGAAAGATTAGTATAAGGAAGATAAATTTCACATACAAATATATTATTTTGGACATCTTTTATGACTGTGAATACCCATTAATTATTTTCAAACTTGATCAAATTAGTTGAAGTTGGACAAGGAAGACAAGATAATGAGTTATGTTTGGGTATATTTGCATAGAAGTTATATTGTTATGGATCCTCCAACATGTGGTGCTTATTTATAATCTTTGCTAGCCAAAATTTCTGTACTAAGCGGGAATACTGCTTGTGCATCCAAAATCCTTGAGCCAAGTTTCTTCCATGAGTGTCCACCATACCTACCTATATACGGCATTACCCTACCGTTCCAAGTAAATTTCCATGTGCCATCTCTAAAATATTCAAATAAACATCTGTTTTGTGTGCCCGTACCGCTCATGGAGCGACGGGGCGGTCATTATCTTCCATGCTAAGCGGGTTATTCTCACGATGGATGTTTATTCACTTGTCATTGCACGGGAGAGGCCGGTAATTGGGATGCCCAGTCCCGCTAAACAAAAACAAAGAAAAAATAATAAACAAACTCCCCCTGGAAAGTTGATTGTTTGGAGGGCACCCGTGAATTCGGCTAGGCATGGCTTGTGTTTGTATGGTTGAGGGGGAGTAAACTTGTCATTTCCGCATGGGAACCGCCAATAATGTGTTTAGCATGGAAGATATTGAAATCCTTTGTCGTAATGTTGACAGGAAAGGCATACCACTCAAAATGTATTCATCTCTGTTTTAAGCAATGAGCTCTGGCACATAAGCAAATCCCTGCTTCCCTCTGTGAAGGGCGTATCTTTTACTTTCTATGTCAATTTTATTTTTGTTGAGTCAACTTCTTATTTCAACCTCAATTATTCTCCACGTGGCAAGCATCATGTGGTGGGGATAGATCCAGGCACATATATCCTATCAAATATATTTGATCATGAATTATTATTGTTGACAATTATCTCCATGATAAGTAAGTTGGGAGGCGAAACATTAAGCCCCTATCTTCCTTCGTGTTCGATGAATGCTATTTGTTCTGAAAATATGCCTTGAGTTCAAGCAATCATAGAAGACTATATGATAATTGAGTATGTGGAGCTCTTACTTTGACTTTGTTGAAAATGAGATGCATTGAAATTATTTGGTGACTAAGAACATAGGTTGTTAAGTTGCAAGAGAATGCATTGTTTGAACAATAAAATGTGAATTGATTGCTACTTTATCATGATGAGTTTTATGAGAAAAAGTTGCTATTTATGATGCTAGGAAAAGTGATTGAAATTATCATTGATCAAACTTATACACTGTGCTAGCATTCACACTTCATAAATTATTTCTTTTATCATATACCTACTCGAGGACGAGCAGGAATTAAGCTTGGGGATGCTGATATGTCTCCAACGTATCTATAATTTATGAAGTATTCATGCCATGTTTACAACAATTTTATATGGTTTTGGTGCACTTTTATAAGATTTGAATGAAACTAACCCGGACTGACTCTGTTTTCAGCAGAACTACCATGGTGTTATTTTTTGTGCAGAAATAAAAGTTATCGGATTGGGATGACAATTTACGGTGATTTTTTATGGACAAAAAGAGACCCCCGAAGCTTCGAGGAAGGACCAAAAGACCCACGAGGACACGACAAGCTCACAGGGCGCACCCTACCCCCTAGGGCGTGTGGGCTAAGCTTGTGGGTCCCTCGGGAGTCCCCCTGACGTGAAACCAACGCCAAAAATTCTTATAAATAGGGAAAGCCCCAGAAAGAAACCTAGAACTCCCATGCCTCCACCGCAAGCCTCTGTTACAACGTGATCTCATCCGGAGCCCTCTTCCGGCACCCTGCCAGAGGGGGAAATCATCAGCGGAGGCCATCTTCATCATCCCGGTGGTCTCCATGACGAGGAGGGAGTAGTTCAACCACGGGGATGAGGGTATGTACCATAGCTATGTGTTTGATCTCTCTGTCTCTCTCTCTCTCTCTCTCTCTCTCATGTTCTTGATTTGGCACGATCTTGATGTACTGCGAGCTTTGTTAATATAGTTGGATCATATGGAGTTCTTCCCTCTCTATCTTGTTGTGATGAATTGCGTCTTTCCCTTTGAGGTTTCATTGTTATCGGATTGAATATTTTGGATTTGAGAACACTTGATGTATGTCTTGCATGTTGATTCCCATGGTGACATTGGGGTAATCTAGGTACATAGGTTGATACACGTTTTCGTCCTACTTTCTCTGATAGAAACTTTGGGGTACTCTTTGAAGTTCTTTGTGTTGGATTGAATATTATGAATCTGAAATTGCTTGATGCATATCGAATAATTGACTCACGGATACTTGTGGTGACATTGGAGTATCTAGGTGACATTAGAGTTGATTGATGCATATCATATGGTGTTATTTTAGTACGAACTCTAGGGCTGTTTGTGACACTTATAGGGATGGCTCAATAGATTGATCGGAAAGGATAACTTTGAGGTGGTTTTGCTACCTACAACAATTTCTTCTTATGTTCTCCGTTTGCTAGGAACTTTGGAGTGATTCTTTGTTGCATGTTGAGGGATTGTTATACGATTCAATTATGTTAGCACTGTTGAGAGATTGCACTAGAGAAAGTATGAACCCTAGGCCTTGTTTCCAAGCATTGCAATACCATTTGTGCTCAATTTTGTTAGTTGCTACCTTGTTGTTTTAATTATTTCAGATTACAAAAACCTATATCTACTATCCATACCACACTTGTATCACCATCTCTTCGCCGAACTAGTGCACCTATACAATTTACCATTGTATTGGGTGTGTTGGGGACACAAGAGATTGTTGGTATTTGATTGCAGGGTTGTTTGAGAGAGGCCATATTCATCCTACACCTCCCATGGATTGATAAACCTTAGGTCATCCACGGAGGCCCAACCGAGTCTACAAGAATAAAGTTGTGTAGTAGACATCATTGTCTAAGTGTTGACATGATCCAAATCAACTTACCCATGTCCGATCATCACGTGAGATGGGGCAGTCATCAATGGTGAACATCTCCATGTTTATCTTATCTACTATATGACTCATGTTCGACCTTTTGGTCCTCCGTGTTCCGAGGCCATGTCTATACAAGCTAGGCTCATCAAGTTTAACCCAAATATTCTGCATGTGTAAAACTGGCTTACACCCGTTGTATGCGAACGTAGAGTCTTATCACACCCGATCATCATGAGGTGCCTCGAAACAACAAACTTTCGCAACGGTGCATACTTAGGGAGAACACCTTTTATCTTGAAATTAAGTGAAAGGATCATCTTATAATGCTACCGTCGTCCTAAGCAAAATAAGATGCATAAAAAGATAAACATCACATGCAATCAATATGTGACATGATATGGCCATTATTATCTCGTGCTTTTGATCTCCATCTCCAAAGCACCGGCACGATCTCCATCATCACCGACATGACACCATGATCTCCATCATCGTGTCGTCACGTGGTTGTCTCCGCCAATTATTGCTTCTATGACTATTGCTAACTCATAGCGATAAAGTAAAGCAATTACATGGCATTTAATGACTGACACGCAGGTCATACAATAAATTAAAGACAACCCTATGGCTCCTGCCGGTTGCCATACTCATCGAAATGCAAGTCATGAACCTATTACATAACATGATCATCTCATACATCAACATATATCACATCACGTTTTGGCCATACCACATCACAACATACCGTGCAAAAACAATTTAGACGTCCTCTACTTTGTTCTTGCAAATTTTACGTGGCTGCTATGGGCATCATATAAGAACCGTTCTTACCTACGCAAAGCCACAACGGTGATATACAAGTTGCCTTTTAACCTTCTACAAGGACCGCCCATGTCAAAACAGATTCAACTAAGGTAGGAGAGACAGACACCCGCCAGCCACTTTTATGCAATACAAGTTTCATGTCAGTCAATGGAACTGGTCTCTTGTGCCGTTGTGCGAGGACAAGTAAGGTTGGTCCGGCCGCTTCATCCCACAATACCGCCGAATCTAGAAATAACAAAGGAGGTAAGCAATTTGAACATCAACGCCCACAACTTCTTTGTGTTCTACTCGTGCATACACATCTACGCATAGACCTAGCTCTGAATCCACTGATGGGTAACGTAGCATGAAAATCAAAAAAATTCCTACATAGCAACCAAGATCTAATGTAGGAGATGCATAGCAACGATAAGGGAATTGTGTACGTATCCTTATAGACAAAAAGCGTTAGCGTACGTAACGCGGTTGATGTAGTCGTACTCTTCATGATCCAGTCACTATCCAAGTTGATCTAATGCTGAACGTACGGCACCTCCGAGATTAGCACACGTTCAGCTCGATGGCGTCCTCTCCTTCTTGATCCAGCAAGCAAGGGGAAGGAGGTAGATGAGATCGGAACCATCACGGCGGCGTGCTGGTGTGGCAGCAGCGGAACTCCAGCAGGGCTTCGCCAAGCGCGTACCGGAGGGGTGGTGGAGGAGTTGGGGGAGACAACAGGCAAATGTGGAAGGGTGCAGCCCCCCGCGCCCCTCCCCACTTTATATAGGGGTGAGAGGGAGGGGTGATACGTCTCCAACGTATCTATAATTTATGAAGTATTAATGCCATGTTAGCAATATTTTTGTATCGTTTTGGTGCACTTTTATATGATTTTCATGGACTAACATATTAACCTAGTGCCCAGTGCCAGTTGCTGTTTTCTGCTTGTTTTTGGTTTTCCAGAAAATCCATACCAAACAAAGTCCAAACGCGACGGAACTTTTTGATGATTTTTTTGGAACATAAGAGACCCCCGAAGCTTTGTGGGAGGACCAGAAGACCCACGAGGCGGTGACAAGGCAACCCGGCGCACCCTGGGGGGGTGGTCGTGTGCTGTTGCCTTGTGGACCCCTCGTAACTCCTTTTCGCGTGATTCCAATGCTGAAAATTCTTATAAATAGAGAAACCCCCAGAAATAAACCTAGAACTTCGACTCCGCCGCCGCAAGCCTCTGTTCCGAAGAGATACCATCTGGAGGCCTTTTCCGGCACTCTACCGGAGGGGGAAATCATCACCAGAGGCCATCTTCATCATCCCGGCGGTCTCCATGACGAGGAGAGAGTAGTTCACCCTCGGGGCTGAGGGGATGTACCAGTAGCTATGTGTTTGATCTCTCTCTCATGTTCTTGATTTGGCACGATCTTGATGTACCGCGAGCATTGCTAATATAGTTAGATCATATGGTGTTCTTCCCTCTCTATCTTGTTGTGATGAATTGAGTCTTTCCCTTCCAGGTTTCATTATTATTGGATTGAATATTTTGGATTTGAGAACACTTGATGTATGTCTTGCATGTGGATACCCGTGGTGACAATGGGGTATTCTATTGAGTCACTTGATGTATGTTTTGGTCATCAACTTGCGGATTCCCGAGGTGACATTGGGGTAATCTAGGCATAGAGGTTGATGCACGTTTTTGTCCTACTTTCTCCGGTATAAACTTTGGGGTACTCTTTGAAGTTCTTTGTGTTGGATTAAATATTATGAATCTAAAATTGTTTGATGCATGTCGAGTAATTAACTCACGCATACTTGTGGTGACATTGGAGTATCTAGGTGACATTAGAGTTAATTGATGCGTATCATATGGTGTTATTTTAGTATGAACTCTAGGGCTGTTTGTGACACTTATAGGGATGGCTCAATAGATTGATCGGAAAGGATAACTTTGAGGTGGTTTTGCTATCTACAACAATTTCTTCTTATGTTCTCCGTTTGCTAGGAAGTTTGGAGTGATTCTTTGTTGCACGTTGAGGTATTGTTATATGATTCAATTATGTTAGCACTATTGAGAGATTGCACTAGTGAAAGTATGAACCCTAGGCCTTATTTTCGAGCATTGCAATACCATTTGTGCTCACTTTTGTTACTTGCTACCTTGCTGTTTTAATTATTTCAGATTATAAAAACCTATATCTACTATCCATACTACACTTGTATCACCATCTCTTCGCCGAACTAGTGCACCTATACAATTTACCATTGTATTGGGTGTGTTGGGGACACAAGAGATTGCTCGTACTTGATTGCAGGGTTGTTTGAGAGAGACCATCTTCATCCTACACCTCCCACGGATTGATAAACCTTAGGTCATCCACTTGAGGGAAATTTGCTGTTGTCCTACAAAACTCTGTGCTTGGAGGCCCAACCGAATCTACAAGAATAAAGTTGTGTAGTAGACATCAAGCTCTTTTCTGGCGTCTTTGCCAGGGAAGTGAGTGCTTGAAGGTATATCTTTAGATCTTGCAATTGAATCTTTTAGTTTCTTGTTTTATCACTAGTTTGGCTTATAAAAGAAAACAACAAAAAAATGGAATTGAAGTTGCATCAAGTTCTTTATCTTTATGATGTCTTTCTTGAAAATGATGGATCCGATAATTGTGCTCAATTGTTAGAGGAAGAATTTAATAAAATGTTTAATGTGAGTCCTTTGAATGATGAGCATGATTGCAATGTTGTTAGTATGCTTTCTATGAATATCCATGATGCTAATGATATGCAAAGCCATAAGCTTGGGGGTGCTATGTTTGATGAAGATGATCTTTTTAGCCCCCCTACTTTTGATGAGCAAATTTATTATGATGATTGCATGCCTCCAATTTATGATGATTACAATGATGAAATTGGGTTTGGAAGAGTGTCAACTCTAGGTACTAATGATCCCACTATTTTGGAGGGTGTTGAATCTTATGGCAATAATTATGAAAGTGGATTTGGAGAGGTCACAACTTAATTTAGTGACGATTCCACTATTTCGGAAGAGGTTTCAATTGATTATGACAACAAAGTTGATATCTATGATGATTATTGTGATGACATGTATGCTACAAAGAATAATGATAACCATGAAACTTGTCATCATGATTTTAATTTTCAATTGGATTATGCCAATCAAGTATCACATGATAGTTATTTCATTGAATTTGCTCCCACTATTATTGATGAGAAGAAATTTGCTTATGTGGAGAGTAGTAAAAATTCTATGCTTGTGGATCCTAAAAGGAATGCTTTGTGTGATGGATATATTGTGGAATTTCTTCATGATGCTACTGAAAATTATTATGAGGGAGGAAGATATGCTTATATATATTTCAAGAGTAAAATACACCAGAGGTCCTAAAAGTTTTCCAAGTGTGTCAAGTAGGTCCTAAAAGTTTGAAATCGTTTACCACAGGTCCTATTTGTGTATTTTACCCGCGACTTTAAGGACCTACTTGACACACTTAGAATACTTTTAGGACCTGCAGTGAATGACTTGCACACATTTAGGACCCACAGTGAACGATTTCAAACTTTTAGGACCTACTTAACACACTTGGAATACTTTTAGGACCTCCAGTGTATTTTACTCATATTTCAACAACATCAAGTTTCCTCTCTTTATGTTGAAAGTTTTGAAGTCATGTTTGTTTTGCCTTCCTATGCTAGTTGATTCTTGCTCCAATAAATTATTTTCTTATAAAATCCCTATGCATAGGAAGTGGGTTAGGATTAAATGTGCTTGTCATATGCTTCATGATTCTCCCATTATGTTTCAATTCTTCACTTTTATGTGAGCATCATTAAAATCATCATGCCTAGCTAAAAGGCTTTAAAGAAAAGCGCTTGTTGGGAGGAAACCCAATATTTAAACCTACTATTTTTGTGTGTCCACATGGTTAAGCTACTGTTTTAAGCATGTTTTATATGTTTTCTTTCAATAATGTGCCAAGTAAAGCCTTTGGGATAGTGTGGATGCTTGTTGATTAGATTCTGTGCAAAAACAGAAACTTTTGCGTCCAGTGCTGTAATTTCTATTCTGTACTGGAGTGTGAGAAAATTCGTAAATTTTCACACAGTATTGGTTTACAAATTTTTTACCTTTTCCTAAATTTTCAGAATTTTTGGTGGTACATAAGTATACTTTTTAATTCGCTCACTACATGCTGTTCTGTTTTTGATAGATTCTGTTTTTATTGCATAGTTTGCTTGTTTTAGTGCTTCCATAGCTTATATTGAGTAATATAAATTGTGGAAATGATAGAATACAGTAGGTATTATGTGAGAACAATTACGAATCTTGTCTTGACAGTACCAAAGTGAATGATTTATTTTCATACTAACCTATCTCACGGAGTTCCGTTAAATTTTATGTGATTGAAGTTTTCAAGTTTTGGGTGAGATAACGATATGAGGAGAATAAGGAGCGGCAAGACCCTAAGCTTGGGGATTCCCAAGGCACTCCAAGGTAATATTCAAGGAATACTCAAGCGTCTAAGCTTGGGGATGCCCCGGAATGTTAAGGTTTATGTGTTGAATACTGAGTGAGGTTACCTTAGGATGCAATGTTTAATTATAATTTTAGTGATTTTCTACAGTATAGAATGTTAAGGTTTTGAGTTGATTTATACTAACTTATCTCACGAGTTCTTGTTGAGTTTTGTGTGGATGAAGTTTTTAAGATTTAGGAGAAGCCATGATATGAGAGGAATTAAGGAGACACAAGAGCTCAAGCTTGGGGATGCCCAAGGCTCCCTAACATAACATTCCAAAAAGTGTCAAGCAACTAAGCTTGGGGATGCCCCGGTAGGCATCCCACCTTTATTCATCAACACCTATCGGTTAGCCTAAGTTTTTACTTGTTCACATGATATGTGCTATTCTTGGAGTGCCCTTTTATTTTTGTTTTGTTTGTTGTTTAATAAAGCTCTTTAGATCTGAAAGTTTGTAGTTGAAGAGAGTCTTCACATAGCTACTTAATTGTTTAACTACTCATTGATCTTCACTTATATATTTTGGAGTAGTTTGTCATTCACTCTTGTGCTTCACTTATATTCTAAGAGTGAATTGTTGAAAGAATTGAATATCATAAATCTGAAATTATATATGTTCCATATGCTTGGTAATATTTCACATTGGGTTCAGAAAGTAAAATCTATTGAAATTTGACAATAACAATATTGGTCATACAAGCAATTCATGACTGATTAGTATATGGAAGAGAAATTTCACATACAAATATATTATCTTGGACATCTTTTATAATTGTGAATACCCATTAATTATTTTCATACTTGATCGAATAAGTTGAAGTTGGACAAGGAAGACAACGTAATGAGTTATGTTTGGGTATATTTGCATGGAAGTTATATTGTTATGGAGCCTCCAACATGTGGTGCTTGTTTAGAATCTTTTGCTAGCCAAAATTTCTGTACTAAGCGGGAATACTTCTTGTGCATCCAAAATCCTTGAGCCAAGCTTCTTCCATGAGTGTCCACCATACCTACCTATATACGGTATTACCCTGCCGTTCCAAGTAAATTTGCATGTGCCATCTCTAAAAACTTCAAATAATCATTTGTTGTGTGTGCCCATACCGCTCATGGAGCGTCGGGGCGGTCAGTATCTTCCATGTTAAGTGGGTGATTCTCATGATGGGTGTTTATTCACTTGTCCTTGCACGAGAGAGGCTGGTAATCGGGATGGCCAGTCCCTTAAATAAAAATAAAAAATATATAATAAAACAAAGGCTCCCCCCTGGAAAGTTGAAAGTTTGGAGGGCACCCGTGAATTCGGCTAGCCATGGCTTGTATTTGAATGGTTGAGGGGGAGTTGAAACTTTCCATTTCTGCATGGGAAACGCCAATAATGTGTTTAGCATGGAAGATATTGAAATCCTTTGTCGTGACGTTGACAGGAAAGGCACACCACTCAAAATGTATTCATCTCAGTTTTAAGCAATGAGCTCTGGCACCTCTACAAATCCATGCTTCCCTCTGTGAAGGGCTTATCTTTTACTTTTCTGTCAATTTTTTTTTGTTGAGTCAACTTCTCATTCCAACCTATTCTCTAGTTGGCAAGCATCTTGTGGTGGGGAAAGATCCAAACACATATATCCAGTCAAATATATTTTATCATGAATTATTATTGTTGACAATTATCTCTATGATAAATAAGTTGGGAGCCGAAACATTAAGCCCCTATCTTTATCGGTGTTGGATGGATGCTATTTGTTCTAAAAATATGCTTTGAGTATTAGCAATCATAGAAGACAATATGATAATTGAGTATGTGGAGCTCTTACTTAGACTTTGTTGAAAATAAGATCCATTGAAATTGTTTGATGACTAAAGAACATAGGTTGTTAAGTTTCAAGAGAATGCATTGCTTGAACCATAACATGTGAACTGATTGCTACTTTATCATTATGAGTTTCATGAGAAAGAGTTGTTGTTATGATGCTAGAAAAAGTGAGTGAAATTATCATTAATCAAACTTGTGCACTATACTAGCATTCACACTTCATAAATTATTTCTTTTATCATTTACCTACTCGAGGACGAGTAGGAATTAAGCTTGGGGATGCTGATACGTCTCCAACATATATATAATTTATGAAGTATTCATGCCATGTTAGCAATAATTTTATATGGTTTTGGTGCACTTTTATATGACTTTTATATGATTTTCATGGACTAACATATTAGCCTAGTGCCCAGTGCCAGTTCTAGAAAATCCATACCAAATGAAGTCCAAACGTGATGATTCTTTTTGGAACATAAGAGACCCCCGAAGCTTCGTGGGAGGACCAGAAGACCCACGAGGCGGTGACAAGGCAACCCAACACACCCTGGGGGGTGGCCGTGTGCTGTTGCCTTGTGGGCCCCTCGTAACTCCTTTTCGCGTGATTCCAACGCTGAAAATTCTTATAAATAGAGAAACCCCTAGAAATAAATCTAGAACTTCGACTACGCTACCACAAGCCTCTATTCCGAATAGATCCCACCTGGAGGCTGATATGTCTCCAACATATCTATAATTTTTGATTGTTCCATGCTATTATAATATCAATCTTGGATGTTTTATATACACTTACAAGCAATTATATATCATTTTTTGGGACTAACCTATTAACTTAGTGCCCAGTGCCAGTTGCTGTTTTTTGCCTGTTTTTGGTTTTTCAGAATATCAGTACCAAACGAAGTCCAAATGCCACGAAACTTTTTGGAGATTTTTTTCTGGACATAAGAGACACTAGATGCTTCGGGAGAGGGCCAGAAGACAGAGGAGGTGGCCACGAGCCACCAAGGCGCGCCCTGGTGCCTCGTGGGCCCACCTCTGCTTCGTTTGACCTAATTCCACCTCTATAAATACTCTAAAATCGGGAAACCAACAGAGGAGTCCACGAAATACTTTTTCCGCCGCCGCAAGTTCCTGTTCTCGAGAGATCCCATCTGGAGGCCTTTTCCGGCACTCTGCCGGAGGGGGATTCGATCACGGAGGGGCTCTACATCAACCTTGCTGCCCTTCTGATGATGCGTGAGTAGTTTACCACAGACCTTCGGGTCCATAGTAAGTAGCTAGATGGCTTCTTCTCTCTTTTTGATCTTCAATACAATGTTCTCCTTGATGTACTTGGAGTTCTATCTGATGTAATCACTTTTTGCGGTGTGTTTGTTGGGATCCGATGAATTGTGAGTTTATGATCAGATTATCCATTTATTATTTGAGTTTTCTCTGAACTCTTTTATGCATGATTGCTATAGCTTCGTATTTCTCTCCGATCTATTGATTTGGTTTGGCCAACTAGATTGATTTATCTTGCAATGGGAGAGGTTCTTTGTAATGGGTTCGATCTTACGGTGCTCAATCCCAGTGACAGAAAGGGACATGACACGTATGTATCGTTGCTATCAAGGGTTAAAAGATGGGGTTTATTCTTGCGTGAGTTTACTTTGTCTACATCATGTCATCTTGTTTAAGGCGTTACTCCGTTCTTTATGAACTTAATACTCTAGATGCATGCTGGATAGCGGTCGATGTGTGGAGTAATAGTAGTAGATGCAGAATCGTTTTGGTCTACTTGTCTCGGACGTGATGCCTATATACATGATCATTGCATTGGATATCGTCATGATTATTTGCTTTTCTATCAATTGCCCAACAGTAATTTGTTTACCCACCGTATGCTATTTTCAAGAGAGAAGCCTCTAGTGAAAACTATGGCCCCCGGGTCTACTTTTATCATATATTGAAAATCCCAAAAATACCTTGCTGCAATTTTACTTTATTTATTTTATTTTTTATTTTTTTCGATCTATCTATCTATCACCATACAATTTAATCTTGCAATTAACCGCCAAGGGATTGACAACCCCTTGTTCGCGTTGGGTGCGAGGATTTGTTGTTTTGTGTGCAGGTGCTGCTAACGAGTTGTTACGTGATTCTCCTACTGGATTGATAACCTTGGTTTCATAACTGAGGGAAATACTTATCTCTACTATACTGCATCATCCCCTCCTCTTCGGGGAAATCCCAACGCAGCTCACAAGTAGCAGGAAGAATTTCTGGCGCCGTTGCCGGGGAGACATCATCAACATCTATCAAGTACCTATGCATAAACTTTCATCTCCTTGCATTTATTTTATTTTCCTTTGCCTCTCGTTTTCATCTCCCCCACTTCTATTTATTTTTTTACAAAAATACAAAAATATTTTCTGTTTGCCTTTTTCTTGTTTGCTTGTTATCTTGTTTGCGTAGCCACGATGTCTCAACAAAATACAAAATTATGTGATTTTTCCAATACTAATAATAATGATTTTATTAGTACTCCAATTGCTCCTCCCGCCGCTAGTGCGGAGACTTGTGATATTAATGCCGCTTTGTTAAATCTTGTTATGAAAGAACAATTTTCTGGTAGTCCTAATGAAGATGATGCATCCCATCTTAACACTTTCGTAGAATTGTGTGATATGCAAAAGAAAAAAGATGTGGATAATGATATTGTGAAATTAAAATTGTTCCCGTTCTCATTGCGAGATCGTGCAAAAATTTGGTTTTCATCTTTGCCATGAAATAGTATCGATTCTTGGGATAGGTGTAAAGATGCCTTCATTACCAAGTATTTTCCTCCCGCGAAAATTATTTCCCTTAGAAATAAAATTATGAATTTCAAGCAACTTGATCATGAACATGTTGCCCAATCTTGGGAAAGGATGAAATTAATGATAAGAAATTTCCCTACTCATGGTTTAAATTTGTGGATGATCATACAAAAAATTTATGCGGGATAAAATTTTGTTTCTAGAAATCTTTTAGATTCCGCCGCGGGTGGTACTATTATGGAGATTACATTGGGAGAAGCTACTAAATTTCTTGATAATATTATGGCAAATTATTCACAATGGCATAATGAAAGAGTTCCTACTGTTAAAAAAATGAATTCTGTTGAAGAAATTAGTACTTTGAGTGATAAAGTTGATGCGCTTATGAAATTGGTTGCTAGCAAAAATACTTCTATTGATCCTAATGATGTGCCTTTATCCACATTGATTGAGCAAAATAATGATCCCGTAGATGTGAATTTTGTCTCGCGAAACAATTTTAATAGTAATGCTTATAGAGGTAATTTTAATCCAAGGCCGTTTCCTAGAAATTCCTCTAATAATTATGGCAATCCCTATGGTAATTCTTATAATAATAATAATAATAATAATAATAATAATAATAATAATAATAATAATAATAATAATAATAATAGGATGCCCTCTTATCTTGAAAGTAATATTAAATAATTTATTAATGCTCAAAAAGTTTTCAACACTACGATAGAAGAAAAATTGAGTAAACTTGATGATATGTCTAGGAGCATTGATAGAATTATTCATGATATGGAAAATCTTAAGACTAAAATTTTGCCACCCAAAATTCATATTAATGAATCAATTAAAGCTTTATATGTCTCCATGGATGAGAGTAAGAAAAGAACCACTATGCTAAAAGCTAAACGAGAATTTTTAGAAAAAGTGATTCCTCCCGGTTTCTATCGTAGTAATGATGAGGATATTAAAATTATTGGTGTTTCATCTATCGATTCTTTATTTAGCAATATAAAACTTGACGAAAAGGGGACTGAAGAAGAGTCAACTTTAGCTAGAAGGCGTCCCCATAATTCGGAGGGTGAAAATCTTGATGAAAAAAATTAAAAGTGGGTTTGGAGAGGTAAAAACTTTAACTAGCGATGTGCCCACTCTCTTGGATTACAAAGACTTTAATTATGATAGTTGTTCTTTGATTGAATGTATTTCTTTGCTACAATCCATGCTAAATTCACCCAACGCTTATGAACAAAATAAGGCTTTTACTAAACACATTGTAGAAGCGATGATGAAAGCGTTAGAAGAAAAGATAGAACTAGAAATTTCAATTCCTAGAAAATTATATGATGAGTGGGAACCCACCATTAAAGTTAAAAATAAAAATTATGAGTGCAATGCTTTATGTGATTTGGGTGCTAGCGTTTCCACAATTCCAAAATCTCTATGTGATGTGCTAGGTTTTACCAATATAGATGAATGTTCTCTTAATTTGCACTTGGCGGATTCTACTATTAAAAAGCCATTGGGTTGAATAAATGATGTTCTTATTCTTGCAAATAGAAATTATGTGCCCATGGAATTTATTGTTCTTGACATTGAATGCAATCCTTCTTGCCCCATAATACTTGGTAGGCCTTTTCTTCGAACTATTGGTGCTATTATTTATATGAAAGAAGGTAATATAAGATTTCAATTTCCACTAAAGAAAGGGATGGAACAATTCCCTAGGAAAATATTTAAAGCACCCTATGAATCCATTATGAGGGACACTGATGGAATCAACTTGAAGGATGACAACACTTGAAACTATGCATTATGCCTAGCTAGGGGCATAAAACAATAGCGCTTGTTGGGAGGCAACCCAATGAATAAAATAAATTTTTGCTTTTTATTTCTGTTTTCTTGTGTGCACACAATTATGCTACTGTTATTATTGTGTTTTTATGTTTTAATTAGTGTTTGTGCCAAGTAAAGCCTTTGGGATGATTTGGAAGATAGTATAATTGATGCTGTTTGGAAAACAGAAAGTTTTGCATCCAGTGCTGGAATTTAAATTCTGTACTGGAGCGTCAAAAAAATCTGAAATTTTTACACAGTATTTGTATATGAATTTCCCACGTTGTACTAATTTTTCAGAATTTTTGGAGTTACAGAAGTATGGATTTTAAATAGATATTTACAGACTGTTCTGTTTTAGACAGATTCTGTTTTTGTTGCATAGTTTGCTTATTTTGATGAATCTATGGATCGTATCGGGGGGTATGAGTCATGGAGAAGTTGGAGTACAGTAGCATTATACCAATATTAAATATTAATCAATTTACTACAGTAGTTAAAGTTAAAGATTTGTTTGTTATACTAACGGATCTCACAAAGGTTTTGTTGAGTTTTGTGTGATTGAAGTTTTCAAGTTTTGGGTGAGATCACGATGGATGAAGGAATAAGGAGTGGCAAGAGCCTAAGATTAGGGATGCCCAAAGCACCCCAAGGTAATATTCAAGGAAGACTCAAGCAACTAAGCTTGGCGATGCCCCGGAAGGCATCCCCTCTTTCTTCTACCAACTATCGATAATTTTACTTGGAGCTATATTTTTATTCGTCACATATCATGAGTTTTGCTTGGAGCGTCTTGTATTATATGAGTCTTTGCTTTGTTTGCTTTTTAGTTTGTCACAATCATCTTTGCTGGACACACCTATTTGAGAGAGCCACACGTTTATCATGATTTGTTAGAATACTCTATGTGCTTCACTTAAATCTTTTGAGCTAGGCAGTTGCTCTAGTGCTTCACTTAAATCTTTTTGAGCGCGGCGGTGGCTATATTTTGAAGAAATATTTGCACTCTCATGCTTCACTTATATCTTTTTGAGAGTTGATAATAGTAATGGTAATTTGCACAAGATATGAATTTGGTCCCAAAGTGATGAATATTCAAGAGGGATATAATAAAAACTTTCATGAAAGATCATTGGATATGATAAGTTTGATTCCTTGCAATAGTTTTGCGATATGGAGATGATAATATGTGAGTCATGTTAGTGAGTAATTGTGATTTAGTAAGAATATTGGTGTTAAGGTTTGTGATTCCCTATGCATGCACATAAAGTCAATAGTTATGCAACGAAATTATATCCTACTTATGGTGCATTATTCAGTGTTAGTTATGTTCAATGCATGTTTATGACCGTTTTCGCTTTTTGGTTGGTCGCTTCTCAATCTATTTGCTAGCCTTCATTTGTACTAAGCGGGAATACTGCTTGTGCATCCAACTCCTTAAACCCAAAGTTGTGCCAAATGAGTCCACCATACCTACCTATATGCGGTATTTCCATGCCGTTCCAAGTTAATTTGCATGTGCCAACTCTAATTTTTCAAAATAATTTTCTGTTTTGTGTGCCCGTACCGCTGATGAAGCGGCAGGGGGTGGCCAATATGATCCATGCCAGGTGTGTTATTCTCACGATGAGTGTTTATTCACTTGTCATTGCACGAGAGAGTGGCAGGTAATAGGGATGCCCAGTCCCGAAATGAAAAAAAAATCTAATATGGTGATAATAATAAATTCCTTGGAAAGTGTTGGTATGGAAGGCACCCGTGGATACGGCTAGCCATGGATTGTGAAAGAATGGTGGAAAGGAAATAAACTTTATTTTCTGTTTGGGAACCGCCTATAATGTGTCTAGCATGGAAGATATTGGGAATTCTCGGTCGTTTTCGTTGACAGGAAAAGCATGCCTCTCAAAATAATTTTATCTCTCTAATTTAAACCATAAGCTCTAGCACCTCTACAAATCTCTGCTTCCCTCTGCGAAGGGCCTATCTATTTACTTTTATGCAATTTTTATTTTTATTTTAAGTCTCCATCTTCTCTTACAAAGCACCAACTAGAGAGCACTATTGTCATACTTGTGCATTGGGTGTAGCTAATATTGAGTGTGTTTCATGAATGGATCAATGATTGAGCATAATGGGCTAGGGATAACTTTCTTTAGCGTTGATATTTTGAAAGACATGGTTGCTTGTTAGTATGCTTGAGTATTTATGTCTTCATGTCAAATTATAGACTATTGCTTTGAATCATTCAAGTCCAAATGTCCATGCTACAAAAGAAAAGAGTATATGATGAATATGATAGGTAGCATTCCACATCAAAAATTCTGTTTTATCATTTACCTACTCGAGGACGAGCAAGAATTAAGCTTGGGGATGCTTGATACGTCTCCAACGTATCTATAATTTTTTATTGTTCCATGCTATTATAGTATCAATCTTGGATGTTTATATACACTTACAAGCAATTATATATCATTTTTTGGGACTAACCTATTAACTTAGTGCCCAGTGCCAGTTGCTGTTTTTTGCCTGTTTTTGGTTTTTCAGAATATCAGTACCAAACAAAGTCCAAATGCCATGAAACTTTTTGGAGATTTTTTTCTAGACATAAGAGACACTAGAAGCTTCGGGAGAGGGCCAGAAGACAGAGGAGGTGGCCACGAGCCACCAGGGCGCGCCCTGGTGCCTCGTGGGCCCACCTCTGCTCCGTTTGACCTAATTCCACCTCTATAAATACTCTAAAATCGGGAAACCAACAGAGGAGTCCACGAAATACTTTTTCTGCCGCCGCAAGTTCCTGTTCTCGAGAGATCCCTTCTGGAGGCCTTTTCCGGCACTCTGCCGGAGGGGGATTCGATCATGGAGGGGCTCTACATCAACCTTTCCGCCCTTCCGATGATGCGTGAGTAGTTTACCACAGACCTTCGGGTCCATAGTTAGTAGCTAGATGGCTTCTTCTCTCTTTTTGATCTTCAATACAATGTTCTCCTCGATGTTCTTGGAGTTTTATCCGATGTAATCACTTTTTGCGGTGTGTTTGTTGGGATTTGATGAATTGTGAGTTTATGATTAGATTATCCATGAATATTATTTGAGTTTTCTCTGAACTCTTTTATGCATGATTGTTATAGCTTTGTATTTCTCTCCGATTTATTGATTTGGTTTAGCCAACTAGATTGATTTATCTTGCAATGGGAGAGGTGCTTTGTAATGGGTTCGATCTTGCGGTGCTCAATCCCAGTGGCAGAAAGGGACATGACACGTATGTATCATTGCTATTAAGGGTAAAAAGATGGGGTTTATTCATGTGTGAGTTTACTTTGTCTACATCATGTCATCTTGCTTAAGGCGTTACTCCGTTCTTTATGAACTTAATACTCTAGATGCATGCTGGATAGCGGTCGATGTGTGGAGTAATAGTAGTAGATGCAGAATCGTTTCGGTCTACTCGTCTCGGACGTGATGCCTATATACATGATCATTGCCTTGGATATCGTCATGATTATTTGCTTTTCTATCAATTTCCCAACAGTAATTTGTTTACCCACTGTATGCTATTTTCAAGAGAGAAACCTCTAGTGAAAACTATGGCCCCCGGGTCTACTTTTATGATATATTGAAAATCCCAAAAATACCTTGCTACAATTTTACTTTATTTATTTTATTTTGTATTTTTGTTCGATCTATCTATCTATCACCATACAATTTAATCTTGCAATTAATCGCCAAGGGATTGACAACCCCTTGTTCGCGTTGTGTGCGAGGATTTGTTGTTTTGTGTGCAGGTGCTACTAACGAGTTGTTGCGTGATTCTCCTATTGGATTGATAACCTTGGTTTCATAATTGAGGGAAATACTTATCTCTATTGTACTGCATCATCCCCTCCTCTTCGGGAAAATCCCAACGCAGCTCACAAGTAGCAAAGGCCTTTTTCGGCACCCTGCCAGAGGGGGAAATCATCAACGAAGGCCATCTGGAACAGAGGCTTGCCGGCCCTAGCCCCTCCTCCAAGGGAGGGGGCGGGGGCCCTAGGGGGTGGCTTCCCCCCCAAGCCAAGGGGGGCGCCTCCCACCCCTAGGGTTTGCACCCCTTGGCGCATGGGATTTGTGGGGGTTGGTGTGCCTGGCCCAACTAGGCCAGGGTGCTCCCCTACAGCCCACGTGGGTCCCCGAGGCTGGTGGACCCCCGGAACCCTTTCTGTGCTCCCGACACTCTGCCGGCAAAACCCGAAACTTTTTCGGCGGCCAAAATATGACTTCCCATATATGAATCTTTACCTCTGGACTATTCCGGAGCTCCTCGTGATATCCTGGATCCCATCTGGGACTCCGAACAACCTTTGGACTTTCCACTATTAATATATCAATACTACCCTAGCGCTACGAACGTTAAGTGTGCGACCCTACGAGTCCGGGAACATGTAGACATGACCGAGACACCTCTCCGGTCAATAACCAATAGCGGGACCTGGATGCCCATATTGATTCCTACATGTCCAACGAAGATCTTTATCAGCTGAACCATGATGTCGAGGATTCAGTTAATCCCGTATGCAATTCCCTTTGTCTGGCGATATGTTACTTGTCCGAGATTCGATCGTCGGCATCTGCATACCTAGTTCAGTCTTGTTACCGGAAAGTCTCTTTACTCGTTCCATAATACAAGATCCCGTGACTAAACTCATTTGTCACATGAAGCTTCTTGTGATGTTGTATTACCGAGAGGGCCCAGAGATATCTCTCCGTCACATGGAGTGACAAATCCCAGTCTCGATCCATGCAACCCAGCAGACACCTTCGGAGATACCTATAGAGCACCTTTATGATCACCCACTTACGAAGTGACATTTGATAGCACACAAGGTATTCCTCCAGTGTCCAGCAGTGGCATCATCTCATGGTCTAAGGAACAGATACTTGACATGAAGAAACCTGTAGCAAATAAACTAAGTGATATGATCTGATGCTAAGCTTACGGTTGGGTCTGTCCATCACATCATTTTCCTAATGATGTGATCCCGTTATCAAATGACAACACATGTCTATGGTCAGGAAACCATAACCATCTTTGATCAACGAGCTGGTCTAGTAGAGGCTCACCAAGGACACTGTGTTGTTTATGTATTCACACATGTATTTAAGTTTCCGGTCAATACAATTCTAGCATGAATAATAAAAATTTATCATGAACAAGGAAATATGATAATAACCATTTGATTATTGCCTCTAGGGCATATTTCCAAAATTAGTTACTGTAAGCTTCGACGGAGGCCAAAGGGACAAAATGTTATCGGCCCGTCATCAGTATAAAAAAATTAAGGGATGCAAAACGGGTGGCCAGCATCTCGCTATATATGGGCCGAAACGATTACTGGGCCCCTATTTGGCTTTGTGGGCCCATAATCATCATGGGCCATTAGCAGGCCTAAACCAAAAGTGGCCCCATGTAGGTTCGGGCCTATAACAGGCCGTGTAACCGTGGGCTTTAATGGCCACAAAATAAAATGGGCTTTTAACAGGCTAAAAGTAGATTGGGCCTGAATTGTGCCAAATATTTCACGGGCCGATAGCAGGCCGAAATATACATCCGCCCATGATTGGCCCAATGCCAAGATGGGCTCTTAACAGGCTAAAATATATCTCAGGATTTAGTTGGCCCAATCACATAATGGGTTGTTAGTAGGCCGAAAGCAAAGTCAGGCCATAAATGGGCCCAATTATACGACGAGCCTTTAACATGCCGATAGTCAGGTTGGGCCAAAATTCATGCACGAAATCCATGGGCCGTTAAGAGGTCGAAGTCACTTCGGACCGGAAATGGGCCCAAATTAGTGTGGACCGTTAGAACACTGAAAGTGACACCGGGCCGAAAATGGCCCAACTGAACCAAGGGCCGCTAACAGGCCGAAAGACAAACCGGGCCTAATTTGGGCCCAGAAACATAGTGCACTGTTAACGGGCCGGATCTGCATATGGGCCGTAATTTGGCCCGAAATATGGCAGACTGTTAACGGGCTGGCCCACTAGTACCTGACCAAATCTTATGGGCCTTTGACTGGGCCGTCCTTTTTAACGTAAATGGGCCAGTGTTGGGCCATGCCACATGTTAATGTTTCATAGGCGTGTCTCATCCATTGGATGGATGACACCTGTCGCAACACAGAACTGACGTGTGGTTCCGTTGGTGAATGAGAAATTGACACATGGAAAATCCTCATTAGTCGGTGTTGTTAACGGATATCGGATCCAAAACCGGCACCCGATAGTTTAACGGCGACCCATTACGGTGGCTGTCACGTGTCGGTTACCCTTGATGAAATCACTTCCATGACATGCCATTTATCATCATGAAAGTGGACACTTCCGTGATGATAATTTGAGTATTATCATGGAACACTTCTACGACAGCACAGGTATGACTATCTTGATCATGTCATAAAATCATCACAGATGTACATGAATGACAGAAAACGTGACCTACTGTGACAAACACGTATTATCATGGAAGTGGTTTTTTTAGTGCCATCTCCAAACCCTAGTTCATCTCTTGTATTCAATCTTTGTATCAAACCTTAGATTGGTACCTAGTGTGCTAGTAGTGTTGATTACATCTTGTAGTTGATGCTAGTTGGTTTACTTGGTGGAAGAGTATATGTTCAGATTGTTAATCGCATATTTATATCCTCTGATCATGAACACAATTATGATTTGTGAGTAGTTCTATTTGTTCTTGAGGACATGGGAGAAGTCTTGTTATTAGTAATCATGTGAAGTTGGTTTCGTTCCATGTTTTGATGATATGTTATGTTGTTCTTCCTCTAGTGGTGTCGTGTGAACGTCGACTACATGACACTTCACCATGTTTGAGCCTAAGGGAAGGCATTGTGGAATTAGTTTGTAGATGATGGGTTGCGGGTGTGACGGAAACCTAAACCCAATTTTATGAGTTGTTCCGTAAGGGGCTATTTTGGATCTTTATGTTTATTGCTATGGCTAGATTTATCTTAATTCTTCTCTTGTATTTGCGGATGCTTATGGGAGGGGGTAATCATAAGTAGGTTGTTTGAGAACATCACCTTAGCTCCAGTCCACCCACATAACAACTTATCAAAGCAATAAACGTGAGTCGATAAATCGTGGTGAAAGTAACTAGATGAAATTCCCGTGTGTCCTTAAGAGCGCTTCAATCACTATAAGAAGTTCTTCTAGGTTGTCCTTAGCATAATAAGATAATAAGGATTGGGCCACCTTGCTGCACCTTGTAACTTTGGTAACTTGTTACTTGCTATCAATTATATTGCTATCAAATTATCTATCACAACTGTCTTCTAACACTTGCAGAGACTACCTTGCTGAAAACCACTTATCGATTCCTTCTGCTCCTTGTTGGGTTTGACACTCTTACTTATCAAAAGGATTACGATTGATCAATCCCCTATACTTGTGGGTCATCACGTCGCCAAACGTGACACGCTGAAGGCTGACCACGAGAAGGATGCCGCCGAGATCCGACGGCTCATTCTGGAGCACCGGGAAGCGACCTCGCGGGCGGCAGCAGGAAAGGAAGAACTGCGGTAGGCTACGGAAGTTGCTTCTGGTAGGCCTTATCTTTTGCAGTGTATCTTCGGCTGACGAACCTTCCCCAGGCTATCGTGAGTGTGGCTTGTGTCAGGCGCTTTCTCCGATCTTCCTTGGAGCGTCGAGCAGGCGTGCCAATACTACGGCGCCAATGCTGACTCGTGTGCCAAGTAGTAGAAGATGTTCTGGCTGTAGTTACAAGACCTTCGTGCCCCCAAGTCCTCGGTGACAAGCTAAAGCAGGTGGCGGAGCTGCAGAGGACTGCTCGGCCGGCCATGGAGGATCTATGTCGGGCACTTTGGACGAAGGATCCCGTGTCAACCAACTACTTTGGGCTGGTGCGCCACCTTCAAGAGGCGAGCGCCCAAGCCGACTTGTGGAAGAAGTCAACGTGTACCAAAGGTGTCCGGCAGGCCTTTGCGGCCATGTAGGCATACTACACAAAGTTGAAACTGGTGGAGATCGCCTCAACGCGTCCTGAGAGGAATGGTAAGGAGGTGCGGCTCAGGCCGTACTTTGAGAAAGTTATGCATGCTGCTCAGATTCCCGAGCAGGACTGCAAGCTGGGGTCTATTCTTGAAGATCTTGAGTAGACATGTTATTATGTATCCTCGGTATGCCGAGATGTAGATTTAAAAAACAAATCCTTATTTTGAGTTTGTTAGTAATGGGAAATCGAGTTTGCCCTTTTCTACTTGTGGTAATTTTGTCTCAACCATGACATGTCGAATGTGTAGTTGGCCAGTCATCGGCTTCCGCCCCTGGGTAGAAACTACTCAGGGTGTTTTAACTAACCATGACCCTTAGCCGACGTCTCGGTGCCCGGGGGCGGCTATGTCAGAAAAAACACACAATCAGACCTATAAGGCTAAAACTTACACTTGGTCTTAGGAGCATCTGTTTTGGGTGGTGATACGTCTCCAACATATCTATAATTTTTTATTGTTTCATGTTATTATATTATCACTTTTGTACGCTTTATATGCCATTTTATATTATTTTTCTAGACTAACCTATTAACTTAGTGCCCAATGCCAGTTCTTGTTTTTTTGCATGTTTTTTTGTTTCGCAGAAAGACCGTACCTACAGAAGTCCAAACACGATGAAACTTTACAGTGATTTTTTCTGGAACATAAGAGACCCTAGAAGCTTCGGGGGAGGATGAGAAGACCCACGAGGGACCCACAAGCCAGGGTAGCGCACCCGGGGGGTAGGCGCGCCCCCTTGACTTGTGGGCACCTCGTAGCTCCTTTTGCCCTAATTCTTGGCCTATAAATTCACATATATTCTTTAACCCTCATAGCGAGACCCGAAACAATTTATCGCCGTCGCAAGCCTCTGTTCTTTCGCAATCCCATCTGGAGCCCTATTCCGATACTCTGTTGGAGGGGGGAATCATTAGGGAGGCTATCTTCATCAACCTTGCTGCCTCCATGATGATGTGTGAGTAGTTCCTTCAGGACCTACAGGCCCATAGTAGTAGCTAGATGGCTTTCTCTCTCTCTCTCTCTCTCTCTCTCTCGTTTGATCTTCAATACAATGATCTTCTCTAAGATCAATCCAATGTAATCATTGGTGGTGGGTGTTTGTAGGGATTCGATGAATTATGGGTTTATGATCATATTATTCATTGAAATTATTTGAGTCTCTTGAGATTTATTTGCTGCGTAATTTTATAGCTTTGTATTTCTCTCTGATCTATCCATCTTCTTCGGCTAATTAGATTGATTTATCTTCAGTGGGAGAGGTGCTTTGTAGTAGGTTCAATCTCGCGGTGATCTTGCCCAGTGACAAGAAGGGGCAAAGGCACATATTTGTATTGTTGCTACTAAGGATAAAATGACGGGGTTTGGTCATATTGATTGGTCTTACTTTGTCCACATTATGTCATCTTGCTTAAAGCGTTACTCTATTTGTTATGAACTTGATAATTTGAGATGCATGCCGGATAGCGGTCTTGGGGTGGAGTAATAGTAGTAGATGCAGTTGGATTAACGGTCTACTTGTCACGGACGTAATGCCTATATATTGATTATGCCTTGGATGATCATCATAACTAAGCGCAATTCTGTCAATTGCCCAACAAATTTGTCTACCCACCGTTGCTATGCTTATGAGAGAGATGCCTCTAGTGAACCTATGGCCCCCGGGTCCATTCTCCATTAATACTAAGAATCCTACAATTGTTTTACACCCCTTCTTTTATTTTATTTTTGCTTTTATTGTTTTGCCTATCACTATCAGTTTTAATTTTGAAACTGGCAAGAACAAGGGGAGTGATGACCCCCTTGCCTTTGTTGGGTGCAAGCAATTGGTGTGTCTGTGTGCAGGCATTGTTCACGTTGCTAGTGTGGTGCCGCCTTCTGGTTCGATAACCTTGGTTCTTAACTGAGGGAAATACTATATGCTACTATACTGCTTCACCCTTCCTCTTCAGGGAAACCCAACAACTCCATCACGAGTAGCAGGTGGCAAGTTAATAGCCCCCTGTATAATTCAAGACCTTGGGATTGCCGAGCTTGGGTTATAAACACTTCAGCCTTTTCAAAGAAAAGCCCCTTCGCATTACGCAGGCAACCTTTGTGGTTATCAGTTTTACACTCTTCCGACCAGCCGGCCGATTTAGCGCATGTTGTGACAGTCAGCTTTCAGTTCACCCACCTGAGGCACTTTACCTATTTAACCAGAAGTAACAATCACAGAGGTGCTCCCGGTACACCCTTAGTCGAACTTAGCGGAAATGTAAGGGGTAAACATAGGAGCTAGGCAACCCAGCTATTGACCCAAGACACAAGTGGAAATCAATACATATATTGGCGACGGGTCCAAGGAAGTTGTCGGCAGCTCCATAGAGCACTTCGGCGTTAGGTGGGTTCAGCTCTATCGCAGCCCCCGGTATATGTTGTCGGTGCTCGAGGGCATCCGACGTGATATGATAATAGCTATAGTAATCGAAAATTTAAATGAGAACAAGGATGCACCATGAGTGTATACGCAACCCAAAATTTGAGTGTCTCTTTATTCAATAATAAGGTTTAGCGTAATGTTCGATCTATAGCTAAAGATACACGCTTTTAAGGAGTTTTTTACAAAGTCTGCCTAGGGAGATGGCATGCCAAGGTCCAAGCTTCCGGCTTCATGTCCAGCGTTGTGGCGTCGTTGCACATTCTTCCATGCGCCCTTGTTGAACCAAGGGTTGCATCCTTTGTTTCCTCTCTTTAGCGGATGGAGCAGTACTTCCTCGTCCAAACCGAGGGGTGTTGTCTCTGCCGATTTTCAATAGTTGTTTGATGACAAGTAGTTGTGCTCAGGCGCCTCAAGGTCTGCCTGTGTGGGGCTGGCTGTAATAGTCTAAGCTGCGTTTTAGCCCCCCCGGTCGGCTGTCGAGTTGTCGATGTTCTCTAAGGGACACCTTGACATATGCAGCTTCCGTGCCGAGATATGGTGCAGTCGGGCTTCCAACAGCCTTGGACTGCACTCGTGTCGGTGCCATCATGGCACGAACCGATTCTAGGCCAGTGATTTAATATCATGCCCGAGTTGTGTGTTTTGAGCTAGATGCTCATCTTCCAAGGACCTTGGCACATAGTCGGTTTATCTGAGGTGCCGCCTCTGATAGGTGTGTGTGCTCCACTGTCCCCCATGGAATTTTTAGCGTGAAATTATGATTCCGAGGAACATAGTCCTCGGTCATGTAGTGCGGGAGGTGGAGTGTGTCTCCCTATTTAGGGTTGCAGTCTGTTGCTCCTAAGGTAGTGCCATATCATCATCATGGTGTGTCCGACGTATGCCGAAGTCGTTGCTAGGTGCGTCACGGGTTGACTTCGAACGCTTCATAGGGTCGCAGCTGCTTGATCCAGCTTGAGCCTTGGATGCTTCCTCAGCAGCTTGTACCTCGGTCGTGAATGACACAGTTTGCTCTTCTGTGCGGAGAGAGCGTTCCGTGTTGCCATTTACTGTTATGATGCCATAAGGCCCTGACATCTTTAGATTTAGATAAGCGTAGTGCAGGGCAACGTGAAAATGAGCAAAGGCTGTTCTCCCGAGGAATGCATGATAACCGCTCCTGAAATGGACGATGTCGAAGGTTAACTCTTCATTTCGAAAAATTTCTGGTGTGCCGAAGACTACGTCCAAGGTCACCCTTCCCGAGCAATGTGCTTCAATTCCCGGTATATGAATTTTCTTGAAGGTGGTATTCTGGGTTGATCCTTGCTGGGCCGATATGCAGTTTCTTGACGGTATCTGCATATATCAGTTGAGGCTGCTGCTACCGTCCATAAGGACTCATGTCAGATGAAAGTCGTCAACTATGGGATCGAGCACTGGCGCCGCTGTCCCGCCATGATGGATGCTGGTCGGGTGGTCTCGTCGGTCAAAGATCATTGGAATTTCCGATACAGATTATATTCGGCTCGGCGGGCTCCACGGCATAAACATCGTGGAGCGGGTGTTTCCTCTCCTTTCTGGTGACGTGGGTGACATAAATCATATTCACATCCTTCACCTCGGGAGGGAATTGGTTTTGGCCGTCATTGCTCGGTCTTCTCTGGTCTCTATCCTCATTATGAGGTTGACCTTTCCCCTGGTTGTCGGTTGTGATCTTTCCGGCTTGCTTGATGACCCAACAGTTCCGGTTGGTATGTGTGGCCGGCTTGTCGGGACTACCATGAATGGTGCATGGTTTATCCAAGATCTTATCTAGTTGCGTTGGGCCGTCTTTTCCTCCTTGGAAAGGCTTCCTTTTGTTGTCGCGTGCTAGTTGCTAAAACCGGCATTGACCTCGGTCTCCTCGGCGTCGCTGCTGCTTCCTCTATTATAGCGCTTATTGTTTCTGTTACACCGAGGTTTCTGGTTCCCATCACGTACTTTGAAGGTACTGGGGTTGCCACTGCGGCTGCTCTTCCGAGCTAACCAGGTGTCTGCTACTTGTGATCTGCGTTGGTTTTTCCTCGAAGAGGAAGGGATGATGCAGTACAGTAGAGATAAGTATTTCCCTCAGTTATGAAACCAAGGTTATCAATCCAGTAGGAGAATCACGCAACACCTCGTTAACAGTGCCTGCACACAAAATAACAAATCCTTGCACCCAACGCAAACAAGGGGTTGTCAATCCCTTGGAGGTTAATTGCAAGATTAAATTGTATGGTGATAGATAAATAGATCGAACAAAAATACAAAATAAAATAAATAAAGTAAAAGTGCAGCAAGGTATTTTTAGGATTTTTAATATATGATAGAAGTAGACACGGGGGCCATAGTTTTCACTAGAGGCTTCTCTCATGAAAATAGCATACGGTGGGTGAACAAATTACTGTTGGGCAATTGATAGAAAAGCAAATAATGATGACGATATCCAAGGCAATGATCATGTATATAGGCATCATGTCCGAGACAAGTAGACCGATTCCTGCCTGCATCTACTACTATTACTCCATAAATCGACCGCTATCCAGCATGCATCTAGTGTATTAAGTCCATAAAGAACGGAGTAACGCCTTAAGCAAGATGACATGATGTAGACAAAGTAAACTCACGCATGAATAAACCCCATCTTTTTACCCTTAATTGCAACGATACATACGTGCCATGTCCCTTTCTGTCACTGGGATTGAGCACCGCAAGATCGAACCCATTACAAAGCACCTCTCCCATTGCAAGATAAATCAATCTAGTTGGCCAAACCAAATCAATAGATCGGAGAGAAATACAAAGCTATAATAATCATGCATAAAATTGTTCAGAGAAGACTCAAATAATATTCATGGATAATCTGATCATAAACTCACAATTCATCGGATCCCAACAAACACACCGCAAAAAGTGATTACATCGGATAGAACTCCAAGAACATCAAGGAGAACATTGTATTGAAGATCAAAAAGAGAGAAGAAGCCATCTAGCTACTAACTATGGACCCGAAGGTCTGTGGTAAACTACTCATGCATCATCGGAAGGGTAGCAAGGTTGATGGAGAGCCCCTTCGTGATCGAATCCTCCTCCGGCAGAGTACCGGAAAAGGCCTCCAGATGGGATCTCTCGAGAACAGAAGCTTGCGGCGGCGGAAAAAGTATTCGTGGACTCCTCTGTTGGTTTCCTGATTTTAGAGAATTTATAGTGGTGGAATTAGGTCAAACGGAGCTGTGTGGGCCCCACGAGCTACCAAGGCGCCCCTCCTGGGGCGCGCCGTGGTGCCTCGTGGGCCACTGCTTCATCTTCTCATATCCTCCCGAAGCTTCTAGTGTTTGTTATGTCCAGAAAAAAATCTCCAAAAAGTTTTGTGGCATTTGGACTTCGTTTGGTACTGATATTCTGGAAAACCAAAAACAGGCAAAAAACAGCAACTGGCACTGGGCACTAAGTTAATAGGTTAGTCCCAAAAAAGATATATAATTGCTGTAAATGTATATAAAAACATCCAAGATTGATATTATAATAGCATGGAACAATCAAAAATTATAGATACGTTGGAGACGTATCAAGCATCCCCAAGCTTAATTCCTGCTCGTCCTCGAGTAGGTAAATGATAAAAACAGAATTTTTGATGTGGAATGCTACCTATCATATTCATCATATATTCTTTTCTTTATAGCATGGACATTTGGACTTGAATGATTCAAAGCAATAGTCTACAGTTTGACATGAAGATATAAATATTCAAGCATACTAACAAGCAACCATGCCTTTCAAAATATCAATGCTAAAGAAAGTAATCCCTAGCCCATTATGCTCAATCATTGATCCATTCATGAAACACACTCAATATTAGCTACACACAATGCACAAGTATGACAATAGTGCTCTCTAGTTGGTGCTTTGTAAGAGAAGATGGAGACTCAAAAATAAAAATAAAAATTGCACAAAAGTAAATAGATAGGCCCTTCGCGGAGGGAAGCAGAGATTTGCAAATGTGCCAGAGCTCAAAGCTTAAATTAGAGAGATAAAATTATTTTGAGAGGCATGCTTTTCCTGTCAACGAAAACGACCGAGAATTCCCAATATCTTCCATGCTAGACACATTATAGGCGGTTCCCAAACAGAAAATAAAGTTTATTTCCTTTCCACCAATTTTTTCACAATCCATGGCTAGCCGTATCCACGGGTGCCCTCCATACCAACACTTTCCAAGGAATTTTGTTGTTATTAATTTTTTGATTCATTGTGGGACTGGGCATCCCTATTACCAGCCACTCTCTCGTGCAATGACAAGTGAATAAACACACCTAGCATGGAAAATATTGGCCACCCCCTGCCGCTTCATGAGCGGTACGGGCACCAAAAACGGAAAATTATTTTGAAAATTAGAGTTGGCACATGCAAATTTACTTGGAACGGCATGGAAATACCGCATATAGGTAGATATGGTGGACTCTTTTGGCAGAACTTGGGTTTAAGGAGTTTGGATGCACAAGCAGTATTCCCGCTTAGTACAAATGAAGGCTAGCAAATAGATTGAGAAGTGACCAACCAAAAAGCGAAAATGGTCATAAACATGCATTGAACATAACTAACACCGAATAATGCACCATAAGTAGGACATAATTTCTTTGCATAACTATTGACTTTATGTGCATGCATAGGGAATCACAAACCTTAACACTAGTATTCTTACTAAATCACAATTACTCACTAATATGACTCACATATTATCATCTCCATATCACAAAACTATTGCAAGGAATAACACTTATCATATCCAATGATCTTTCATGAAAGTTTTTATTATATCCCTCTAGAATATTCATCACTTTGGGACCAAATTCATATCTTGTGCAAATTACCATTACTATTATCAACTCTCAAAAAGATATAAGTGAAGCATGAGAGTGCAAATATTTCTTCAAAATTTTATCTTATCCACTCTCAAAATAATATAAGTGAAGCATGAGAGTTTAAATATTTCTTCAAAATATAGCCACCGCCGTGCTCAAAAAGATTTAAGTGAAGCACTAGAGCAACTGCCTAGCACAAAAAAATTAAGTGAAGCACATAGAGTATTCTAACAAATCATGATAAACGTGTGGTTCTCTCAAATAGGTGTGTCCAGCAAAGATGATTGTGACAAACTAAAAAGCAAACAAAGAAAAGACTCACATAATACACGACGCTCCAAGCAAAACTCATATCATGTGACGAATAAAAATATAGCTCCAAGTAAAATTACCGATGGTTGGTAGAAGAAAGAGGGGATGCCTTCCGAGGCATCCCCAAGCTTAGACGCTTGAGTCTTCCTTGAATATTACCTTGGGGTGCCTTGGGCATCCCCAAGCTTAGGCTCTTGCCACTCCTTATTCCTTCATCCATCGTGATCTCACCCAAAACTTAAAAACTTCAATCACACAAAACTCAACAAAACCTTCGTGAGATCCGTTAGTATAACAAAATAAATCACTACTTTAAGTACTGTTGCAAACCCATTCATATTTTATTTTTGCATTATACCTACTGTATTATAACTTCTCCCTGGCTTATACCCCCCGATACAATCCATAGTTTCATCAAAACAAGCAAGCAGTGCATCAAAAACAGAATCTGTCAAAAACAGAACAGTCTGCAGAGATCTATTTAAAAGCTATACTTCTGTAACTCCAAAAATTCTGAAAAATTAGGACAACGTGGAAAATTCATATACCAATACTGTTTAAAAAATTCAGATTTTTATGATGCACTAGTACAGAATTAAAATTCCAGCACTGGACGCAAAACTTTATGTTTTCCAAACAGCATCAATTATACTATCTTCCAAATCATCCCAAAGGCATTACTTGGCACAAACACTAATTAAAACATAAAAATACAATCATAACAGAAGCTATAATTGTGCAAACACACAAAAACAGAATAAAAATTTATTGGGTTGTCTCCCAACAAGCTCTTTCTTTATAGCCATTAAGATAGGCTTGAGATTTCAATGACGCTCACATGAAAGATAGTAATTGAAACACGAAGAGAGCATCATGAAACATGTGAAAAACACATTTAAGTCTAACATACTTCCTATGCATAGGCATTTTATAAGAAAACAAATTATCAAGACCAGCAATTTCTAGCATATGCAAATGGGAAAAATGGAGCATAAATAATTTGAACTTCAAGAGAGGTAATTGAGTAACATGAAAATATCTACAACCATATTTTCCTCTCTCATAATAATTACATGTAGGATCATAGTCAAATTCAACAATATAGCTATCATATAAAATATTCTCTTCACGGTCCACATGCATAAAAGTTTTATAATCTTCCAAGATAGTGGGATTAACATCAACTAAAGTCATGACCTCTCCAAACCCACTTTTAATAATATTGCAAATTTTATTATCAATAACATATTCATCATGAGGCTTAAATAAATTTTCAAGATCATAAGAATAACCATCACCCCAATCATGATCATTGCAATAAGTAGTGGACATAACAAAATCATCATCCCGAAGCTTGTAGTTTTGCATATTATTAACACAATCGACATTAATAGAATTTTTAATAACATCATTGCAATCATGATTTTCATTCAAGGAGCCATCATGAATCACTTTATAAATTTCTTCTTTCAACACATCATCACAATTTTCAGATTCATGATTTTCAAGCAAAACTTCATAGAGATAATCAAGTGCACTCAACTCACTAGCAATTTGTTCATCGTAATTGGATCTTTTGAAAAGATTAGCTAGTGGATGAGGATCCATATCAATAGATTTTTAGCAAGCAAAGATGCAAGCAAATAGAAGGCACATGGCAACACAAGCAAAGATAGCACACAAAATATTTTTGTATTCTTGTAAAAAATATTAGAAGTGGGGGAGATGAAAACGAGAGGCAAATGCAAATAAAAGGTAAATAAAGTAAATGCAAGGAGATGAAAGTTTATGCGTAGGTACTTGATAGATGTTGATGATGTCTCCCCGGCAACGGCGCCAGAAATTCTTCCTGCTACTTGTGATCTGCGTTGGTTTTTCCCCGAAGAGGAAGGGATGATGCAGTACAGTAGAGATAAGTATTTCCCTCAGTTATGAAACTAAGGTTATCAATCCAGTAGGAGAATCACGCAACACCTTGTTAACAGTACCTGCACACAAAATAACAAATCCTTGCATCCAACGCAAACAAGGGGTTGTCAATCCCTTGGCGGTTAATTGCAAGATTAAATTGTATGGTGATAGATAAATAAATCGAACAAAAATACAAAATAAAATAAATAAAGTAAAAGTGCAGCAAGGTATTTTTACGATTTTGAATATATGATAGAAGTAGACCCGGGGGGCATAGTTTTCACTAGAGGCTTCTCTCATGAAAATAGCATACGGTGGGTGAACAAATTACTGTTGGGCAATTGATAGAAAAGCAAATAATCATGAAGATATCCAAGGCAATGATCATGTATATAGGCATCACGTCCGAGACAAGTAGACCGACTCCTGCCTGCATCTACTACTATTACTCCACACATCGACCGCTATCCAGCATGCATCTAGTGTATTAAGTCCATAAAGAACGGAGTAACGCCTTAAGCAAGATGACATGATGTAGACAAGTAAACTCACGCATGAATAAACCCCATATTTTTACCCTTAATTGCAACGATACATATGTGTCATGTCCCTTTCTGTCACTGGGATTGAGCACCGCAAGATCGAACCCATTACAAAGCACCTCTCCCATTGCAATATAAATCAATCTAGTTGGCCAAACCAAATCAATAGATCGGAGAGAAATACGAAGCTATAATAATCATGCATAAAAGAGTTCAGAAAAGACTCAAATAATATTCATGGATAATCTGATCATAAACTCACAATTCATCAGATCCCAATAAACACACCGCAAAAAGTGATTACATCGGATAGAACTCCAAGAACATCGAGGAGAACATTGTATTGAAGATCAAAAGGAGAGAAGAAGCCATCTAGCTACTAACTATGGACCTGAAGGTCTGTGGTAAACTACTGACGCATCATCGGAAGGGTAGCAAGGTTGATGGAGAGCCCCTCCGTGATCGAATCCCCCTCCGGCGGAGTATCAGAAAAGGCCTCCAGATGGGATCTCTCGAGAACAAAATCTTGCGGCGGCGGAAAAAGTATTTCGTGGACTCCTCTGATGGTTTCCCGATTTTAGAGAATTTATAGTGGTGGAATTAGGTCAAACGGAGCTGTGGGGGCCCCACGAGCCACCAGGGCGCGCCCCCCCTAGGGCGCGCCGTGGTGCCTCGTGGGCCACTGCTTCATCTTATCGTCTCCTCCCAAAGCTTCTAGTGTTTGTTATGTCCAGAAAAAAATCTCCAAAAAGTTTCGTGGCATTTGGACTTCGTTTGGTACTGATATTCTGGAAAACCAAAAACAGGCAAAAAACAGCAACTGGCACTGGGCACTAAGTTAATAGGTTAGTCCCAAAAAATGATATATAATTGCTGTAAATGTACATAAAAACATCCAAGATTGATATTATAATAGCATGGAACAATCAAAAATTATAGATACGTTGGAGACGTATCAGTGTCCTCGCCAGCACAAAATCGAGTCATGAGCTTTTTGAGGGCTGCCATTATCCGCGGCTTCTCGTGTCCGAGCTCTCTAGCCAGCCATTCATCACTAATGTTGTGTTTGAATGCTCCTATCGCCTCGGTGTTCGGGCAATCCACTATCTGGGTTTTCTTGGTCAAGAACTGATTCCAGAATTTCAGACCGACTCCCTCGGTTTTTGCACGACATGAGCGAGCTCGTCGGCGTCCGGGGGTCGTACATAAGTGCTTTGGAAATTTGCTTGGAACGCATCCTCGAGGTCCTCCCAAATGCCGATTGAGTCCTCGGGGAGGCTGTTAAGCCAATGCCGAGCTGAGCCTTTGAGCTTTAACGGTAAATACTTAATGGCGTGGAGGTCATCTCCACCTGCCATGTGTACTGCCATGAGGAAGTCCTCAATCCATACTGCAGGGTACGTTATTCCGTCATACTGCTCGATATTTATGGGTTTAAACCCTTCGGGGAACTGGTGCTGCATGACCTCGTCCGTGAAGCTCATGGGGTGAGCAGCTCCTCGGACCCTGGTAGTAGTGTGACGTACATTGGATACGGTCATGTTGCGGTCGTGCGTATAGGCACGCACATTGCCGTTCTTGGCTAACCAAGCTAGGTATCCTGCATGTCCAGTAGGTGGGCATTCCCTAGATTTGTAGATTGACCGAGGTGGAGCCTCTGGCCTTAACTGTCTTTTTTTCCTTTGGGTCATACTTCGAGAAGGGTCATGGTGGATTTACTCCGCCTCCATGCCCAAGAGCCTCGAGAATGTGCTTGTTTCTGCCTGCCGGCCGATCTCATCCCCGAGGGGCCGGTCGGGTTTTTCAGCCCACTCGCGCTTAGATAGCACGCTACCCTTGGCCTCTCCTCGAGCTGTGGCAGTAAGTTCTTGCGGGGGTAAGATCGATTAGCCCTGGTTTGCTCGAGTTTGTCCTTGAGTGCCTGCTCGGCCGTGTGGAGCTCGAGCCATCCTATCATTTACCTCGTCCTCTTCGGTCTTGAGCTGCTTAGACTTTTTCTTGATGCTCTTGGCCGTGCTGGCCAATCGCTTGTGCAGGGTTTTGAGCTGAGGTGCCTCAAGGGGCTCCTCAAAAACATCATATTCGTCAAGGCTGAGGCTTATTTCTTCCTCGGCCTCTGGATCATAGTTGCCATCATCGGGGTCGTCATCATCCCCGTTAATCATCTTGGCGGCATTATTATTGGTGTCGATGTTGTTGGCAGTGTTCTGGTTGTCGGTGACATCTTTACCTGCATCGCCATTTTCGGTGTCGCCATTTCCAATGGCGTTGTTGATCACATCACCATTGCCGGTGCCTCCGTTACGGCGGCCTCTATGTCGGTGCTTGCGGGGTCCTCCGCCTCCTCCTCCTCCTCCGTCCTTGGGGCTGTCTACCATGTATACATCATAGGTGGAGGTAGCTGACCACCTGCCGGTATGAGTGACTGTTGGTGGTGAGGTACTGTCTGAAGTATCACCGACATCTTCATCCATGTCGGTTGCCTTCTCGGAGGCGCTTGCTAGGACGTCGGTTAAATCCTTGATGGTAGCGACTAGGTGGGTGGAGGGTGGGTTGAAAATTCCAGCTTCCCCGGGCTTTTTCCGGATCTGATCTTACACCAAGGTGCAATCGTCCGAGATAGCAAGGCTCTGAATCTGATCTAACATCTCATTCAGAAGCGCTTTGTCGGCTTTGCCCATATCTTGATTGAAAGTTGGGCTCAGCGAAAGTTTGCCTGAGATCCGATCTGACATGGTCTCGAGGTCCTCATCAGTCAAGTCGGATGCCTGATCCGCCATGGTAGTGCTCGGCTCTGGGATCAAGGCCAGATCCGAGGTATGATCCGCGCTGTCGTCCTGATCTGAGATCGAATCTGAGATTGGGATGGAGGCATCGGTGTGGTCTTCGGCCTAGTCTGACACCCATCCTGAAAATTCAAGCTCGCCACGAGTGTCCGCAACGTACTCCAGGTTTGCAAACTTGATGGTCTGCCCTGGAGCGAAGTTTTTGATCTAGCCAAGGTGGCCAGTAGAATCGGCGTAAAGCGTGATGTTGCCAAAGACAAAGAGTTGACCTGGCAAGAAAGTTATCCCATAGACAATGTCGTCGTCGATCTGAAGATGAGCCATCGAACCACGGCGACCACACAGAGGGGCCTATATGGGCCACCAGACGGAGCTAAATCCGGCAGATATCGGGTAGGGGGTCCTGAGCTGGTAATCTTGGCTTGATGGTAACAAGAAAGAAAAGAGACACGATGTTTACCCAGGTTCGGGCCCTCTCGAAGAGGTAAAACCCTACATCCTGCTTGTATTGTATTGATTGTGGATGGGGTACAAAGTACAGGTTGATCTACCTCGATATCTTATGTGTGAATGAATCTACCTCTACGGTCTAAACCCCTCGCCTTGTATAGACGCCGGGGGTACCTAGGGTTACACCTAGATTGGTTACATCGGGGGATAGACATGCCGAGGATCACATCTTGTCTTGGAGTATGCGCCATGTCTTCAGAAGATTCCATCTTGAGTACGTCGTGGGGCCTGACAGGTGTGGCCCACTTGGTTGATAGTTTGAGGGTCCTTGGCCCAGCCCATACTTGGGGACCGACGTGGTTAGCACCCCCTTACCCAGGACACCATCACATGGGCATGAATATACTGGCAACTTTGAGGACATAATGTTAGAAGAACACTTGTGTTGAACTGACCCAATTGATGTGATGCTATGGGATACATTCGTCACAAGTTAATGGTTAATAACACAGAGAAAGTTAACGTTTGTTCCTTAGACCATGAGAGTATCGAGTTCCTTCATACTTGGTTTGTTAAATATCATCTGTAATAGGGTGGCTATTACGGCGGCTTATGGTTTCATGTAAAAGTATGACAAGGGACTAGATAGGTCAGGATTGGGATTTGCTCCTCCGGAAATGGAGAGATATTCTTGGGGGCCTCTCGATATTATGGCATCCATCATCGTCTGGCCAGACACAGTGTGATTTGATCATAGGGATGTCGGAACGCGGCAATGAGAAAAGAGAACAAAACCGATATAACTAGGAAACTAGAATAGTGAACAAGTTGTTGATTCATGGGGATGCCGATATACCTTACCTCGGGTATTTGTAACATATCACGAGGTAACAGGAAAAACATACGGTAACTAGAGGTTCACTCGAATATTCATTTATGTGGGTATAGGGGTCAATATGGATGTCCATAGTTCCGCTATTGATCATTGATCGGAAGGTGTTCCGATCATGTCTATACTTCACCGAACCTACAGGGTCACACGCTTAAGGGTCATCTATCTGTTGAGTAATAGGAAAGGAATCTGAGAGAAAATTCACCGGAAAATTTTCGGAGACACCAAAAATGTTTCATAGAGAATACCAGAAGTGTTTTCGAGATACCAAAAATTGTTTCGGAGTAAACCATGATACCAGAAATGTTTCGGATGGCGTCTAGAATTTCTTGGAGGGTGCCGGAAAAGTTTTGGCACCTCTCAGAATTTTCTGAAGGGGTTGGTCGTGGAAAAAGATCTTGTCCTAGCCTAAGGGGACAAGATCCCACGAATCGTGAGGCTAGTGTTGTGGTGGCGCCACCTTTAGGGGATAGCCCCTTTTGGTGGGTGAATGTTGGGGGGCTATCATGGGGGGGATCCCCCACATTTAGTGGGGAGTGTTGGAAGAAGGTTGGGCCCCTTGGGGAAAATTTCCTTGGGCCGGCCATGGTGTGGGGCCCCCCTTTGGGGCAACCTCCCACCTTTGGTGGGAGCATGTTTGTGAGGGGGGGGGGCTTTTGGGAAGGCATCCTCAAGCCCCCCTCACCCCTTCCTCCCGCTATAAATAGAGGTGGAGAGTACTCTCCACTTCATCCAAGTTTTCACACTACAAGGCATGCAATGATCCGCCTCTCTTTCTCTCCCTCCACGAAATAGTTTCGTACTGCCGCAAGGCTGTCTAGTCTCCAGTAGGGATTAGTTCTGGATGGCGAAGCCCTGCCGGATAGGTGACACTGGATGTGTGCAACCTGGTAGAGATATCGTACATTCGATCTTCTGTTCGAGGGATTGTTCGGAGGACTATTCGAGGGACTGTTCGAGGAAGAAAATCCTCGTGGTTGGGAGGTTGTAAATTCCTAGTTGCGGGGATCTGCACCAACTATCTTCACCGACTCTCCTTCCGCTGCTATGAGTTGGTAATGATCAGATCAAACCATGTATGCATCTTCATAATGGTCCTGGGCGTGTACGTAGTACGATTTTTTTGTTTTTTGTTGTGTTACCCTTCATAGAGAGGATGTGCTTAGAGCAACTCTAGTAGATGCACTATATTTCCGTCCCACAAAAACAGTTTGCGGCTCCCCTAAAACGGATTTGCGATACCGCGCGGCGTCGGGCGGAACAGATGCCACAAACCCGTACCGCAAATTTCCCGCGCGGTACCGCAAATCCATTTTACTTAGATATTCAAAATCATGATTTTGAACAATATAATTTAAATAAAATAGCAATATAAATCAAAGTTATTAATGTGTTAACATCATACAATACAATAATCCTCCCAATTACAACAAATGTTCAAATTCGAATAATTAAAATAATAATAAATGGTCCGGAATTGAAAGAATTGTTCAAATCACACAAGAATACAAATAAGATCAAATAAATAAAATGGGAGTCTATCTCTCATAAAGTTGCCACTGATGCTCAATGAGATCATTGCAGAGCTCGTAGTGTGTGTCATGGTCTTCAATCAGCCGGTAGGTCAAAAGAAATGCAGTGATCTTATCTGGGTTCCTGGCAGGCTTGACACGACTACCAATATTGTCATAGAAAAACTCTAAGTTTAAATCACTCTCATCCTCGATGATCATGTTGTGTAGAATTACACATGCAGTCATGATATTTGTGAGGGATTTATTATCCATGAAGCGAGCAATGATGGTGTCCTACATAGGGGGGTGCTAACCACGTCGGGTCCCAGCTGGGCCGAGGACCCCCGAAACGACCAACCAGTGGGCAACATTCGTCAGGCCCCATGACGTATTCAAGATGTAATCTTCTGAAGACTTGGCGCATACTCCAAGGCACAAATGCAATATTCGGCATGTTTGTCTTTAGATGTAACCGACTTAGGTGTAACCCTAGGTACCCCCGGTGTCTATATAAGCCGAGGGGTTTAGACCGTAGAGGTAGATTCATTCACACATACGATCTCGAGGTAGATCAACCTGTACTCTGTACCCCAACCACAATCAATACAATACAAGCATGATGTAGGGTTTTACCTCTTCGAGAGGGCCCGAACCTGGTAAACATCGTTTCCCCTCTCTGTCCTGTCACCATCGTGCCAAGATCACCAGCTCGGGACCCCCTACCAGAGATTTGCTGGATTAGCTCCGTCAAGCAGGACCTCAAACAATGGCAAACCAAGCTTGCAACACACCAAATGCCCTCTCAATATCTTTTTGGCATGCTTCTTGTGCTTGGGCAAAAACAGTTTGTTTTCTGCCTACTGGCTTATTAATTTGTCTTCACAAATCTTGCCCACGAAGGATAAATACCGTCGGCAAGATAACACCCCATGGTATAATCATGTCCATTGACGGTGTAGTTGCAAGCCGGAGCTTTTCCACTAACTAGTTGCGCAAAAATTGTGATCTATGCAATACATTGATATCATTGAGAGACCCCGGCAATCCAAAGAAGCAATGCCAAATCCACAAGTCATATGAAGCCACGGCTTCAAGCACAATAGTGGGTTTACATTGATGGCCGGTGTATTGCCCGGCCCAAGCTTTTCGGCAGTTCTTCCACCTCCAGTGCATGCAATCCACACTCCCGACCATGCCCGGCCATCCTCTTGCTTCGTTCATCGCCATCAATTTTTTTGTGTCCTCCTCATTTGGGCTCTGAGGTACTCGGGACCAAATACCCTCGTTGCTTCGTTCATCTTCTCCAATGCGAGTAATCGACCGGAATGCCATATGTTATCACTCTCATTGCCGCTGATATTTTTTGGTATGCACTAAATCCAAGCAAACCGGCGACATTCCTTCCGCGAGTGAAGAAACGACAATTTTGCTCGCAAGCTTCCACAATGCGAACAAAAAGAGAACTACGACTTCGATTACGCTTACTGAAGAGATGAGCCAGATAGGTCAGTGCCTCAGCAAAATAGTTTTTCATGAGCATATTATGGCTAAGAGCTCGGTTGCACGGAATGCAAAGGCGGCCGACCGTCGATCCGCAGCACTTCTTCTTCTTGTCGGCTTCAAATTTGTCAACGAGATGCAACAAGATGAGGTGCTCAGCATCGTCGTCAAAAAGCATCTCCTCTATGTCAGAATCATCCGACTCCGACGATGAGGACAAACTCCAATCGTCCATCTATGAAAATAAATTCGCGACTTCGTCAAAAGTCGCATGTCGGACGAATTGAAAATCGGTAGAAAAGCTCTAAATCTTACCTTTGGCCGGAATCAAATCTGTTGGAAGCAAAGACACAGCCGTCGCAGCCCCCTTCTTCCCCACCGCCGGCCGAATCAAAATCCGCAGCCGCCACTGCCCCTACTTCCCCTCGCCCCCCTGCCCGCGGCTACGGCTCGCGCGGACGGCAGTTGCTCAATCGTGGCCGGAGCAGCCGGATCCACCCGCAACGAGGCACCCCACAAAGCTACCGGACGGCTCCATGGCGACGGCGGCTGTTGCCCGCCCGCGGCATGAAATGGTGGAGAAGATGCGGGCGTGGACGGCCGAAGCTCTACACGGCGCGGGGTGGCTGGACGAAGCAAAAATCGCCGGAGATTCGAGGCGGGAGCGGCCGCGGAACGGCGGGTGCGAGCGGAAATTTCCCTCCCTCCAAGTCGCGCGAAGGATAGAGGGAACCACAAAGGGGAGGAGAAAATCGCAGATTTGGCAGCTGCGGCCCGAAATTTGGAGGTCACCGCAAAAAAAAAATTTGGATACGGGACCTGGTCGGGACGATTTTTCGTCTCCGTCCCGTATATCGACGGTTATTTTGCGGGCCGGGCGGATATACAATATCGGCTAGAGTTGCTCTCAGAGGAGTGATAAAAATGGAGGCTTTGTGTATTTGTCTTTATCTTCTTTTCTTTCCCAACATTCCCATAGTTTTGTGAACCATTCCCATAGGTTGGCTGGCTAGCTATGTCGGATGCCCTTCATGCATGGCCAAGAAGACTAATCCCACCTAGAAATCTCTAGTCGAAAACGGAAACCTAGTAGAATCATTAGTGGGTTCCCATGCACTAAGTACAATTAATGGTCCATACACGCCTAACCCTAATTATGTAATCCACTATCTAAAGCAAACACAAACAAATTTTAGATAGTCTTCCCTGCGATAGAATACTTAATTAGCAAGAAAGAATAATTAAGCAGGTGATAGTTCCGCGGGTCGTGCTGTGAATGATGGATTGACGTGCAGGTTAACATCACCTTACCTTATATTAGGAGGTTTGTGCATAGATCAATCTCTATCCTTGATTCCAACTCATGCATGGATGATGACAGATCCCTTCCAACTAATCTTTTGATTGTTTTTTTCTTTTGCCCTTTAATTGTCTGTGGCTGTGAATGTGTTCATCTCTCTCTCTCTCTCTCCCCTGTGCAATGATACAACCATTCGTTGTTGGTGGAGTGTGGGGTCCATGGAACATTTTCCCGATCGAACTACAGACCAGTTGTGTTGAATCGTGGCTTTCTTGAGGAGACCCGCAAGAAAAGTGTGTACGTATTACTCCTACATGTGTGCATCGTAGAATGTGGACAACGAATTTGGAACAGAACAGATGCTCCTTTTCATGCTGGAAGACCAAGTCTCTGGATCCAACACACAGAAACAGAATTGGACATATCGGAATTGGAATTGCGAAAAGAAACAACAAATTAGAGTAGAAAGTATCCGCAGAAGAGAGCCGCGCGCTTTGATTCATCATCAGTATACGATTAAAAAATAGCTATAGGGAGCGGATCACTGGCTGACCCGAACGAGTCCAAAGCCGCATCGTCTTTACGCCCAACCTTATCTTCACTTTTGTTTCCCACCCTTGTGTTGTGCTGCTGGATCGATGGCCCAATATGATATGATGCTCTTGTATCCAGGAGATCACTCAGATCCCGTTTGCTACCTTCATGGGTAATCTAATTAATCACCTTTACTTTCTCCATAATCTATCAATGCGCAAGTTCGGTTGCTGTTGCTGACACGTATCGAGTCTTGACTCTTGAGACTTGCCTGCTGTGGATAAATTCTACTGAGGATTTGCGTCTGGCGTTCCCGACATTTTATGTTGAACTGCACATAATAGAACAATTGTTCTATAGTAATTTTCTATTAATTAAAAGCAACAGACATTTCACAGGCCTGCTCCCAACCCTAGCCCCCCGAGCGGCCCAGGTGGCGGCGCCGACTCCTGCCTAGGCCTCCCCCGACGCCATCTCTCATCCTCCTGCCGCCAGTAGCGGACCTAGAACCGCAGGCTTGGGGTGCCATAGTTTAAAGTTTACACTAAACATCGTCATAGTCTCAACAAATAGTCTTAAAATACAACAACTCGGTGGATATTTACTCTTAGGTATATAGTAAACTTTATTTTGCAATTTTGGAGGGGATGCCATGGCACCCAGGGCACCCCCACTAGATCCGCCCCTGCCTGCCGCTGGCCGGAGCCGCTAGGGAAAAGTCCCTTGTGGTGGCCGGCAGCGGGGTCTTCTTCCTCCTCCGTCGGGTGGCGCAGTGGGGTGTGGTCGTCTGACGGGGATGCAACGCTGTTGCTGGGCGCCGCGGCGGTGGACCGAGTGGCTGGGCTGGCAGCGCGGTCTGGCGACGAGCATGTGGCGGCAACGTGGTTGTTTTGAGGCTGGGTGGCGGTGCGCCCATCGGATCTGACGCGGCGGCTGATCGGGCTCGTCCCGGCTCTAGCGGTTGCGGACCTGCGGACGGCACAGGAGGTGGCGGCGGCCTGGCGTGGCCGTCGATCTGGGCGCGGTGGTGCCGGCGGATCCTCGTTGGCCTGCCGGAGTTCCATAGGAAGCATCATCTTCGACTCGATCTGCTTCGGTTCGTGCTGGTTCCGGTCCCTGGCAACTGCGATCGTCATCTCCCGGTGCCGGCTGGACGGATCAGGTGGGTGGGCATGGATCCAGGGGAAACTCGAGGCCGACGTAGCGGCCTCACCAAAGTCGCCCCCCTGCGGCATCGATCCACTTCCTAGAGGCTTCGATGTGGATCATGTCCTTCTCACCTCCTCCATGAGCTCATGAGAAAGCGTCTGCTCCTCTGCTTTGGGAGACGACGACACATGCGTGTCGTGTTCCGTCCTGAAGGCATCGGTGGGGGACTGCTTATGGTGGTGGAGTTGCTGGTGGTTCGGAGTCGGGGTGAGATGGCCTGAAGGTGGAGCGGCGTGGCATCTACCGTATCGACGACGGCTGGTCTCAGCGCCATGGTGCAGTAGAGTCTTGGCGACGGATGTGTCTCGATGGACGGGCATAGGGTGGTGGCACTATTTGGTGCCGTGGCGGCATTGACGGTCGCCCGCCCTGGCAAGGTAATGCGGATCTCTTTCCTGGAGATGGGTCAGCGGTTCGATGGTGGTGGCGACTTCTTAGGCGTGTGCATGTGGTGTATGCTTTGGGTATGCTGGGGTGTAAGCTCATGGTACGTCTTGCGGGCATATCGTCGGTGACCCCGTTTCTATATGGTGGGGCGTGAGGGCATTCCCCATTGTTGACTTTGTAGGTGTGTGGTGGCTTCGGGTTTGTTTTATGTATGTTCTTGTCAGACCATTGTTGAATAATTTAATAAAGATGGTTGTGTGCATCTATTGATGCAAAGATCGGGGGTTTCAACCTCCTTTTCGAAAAAAATATTACAATATTTACATCTAAGAAACAAAATAAAAGAAAACAAAAAATATCTATCCAATTCTTGCCTTGTGGAACATCATAAAATAAGGCTAAGAATCAGAACAATGTGTATTCATCCCAGATGATCACTTATTCAGTTTTGCAAAGAGCGCTAAGATCCTCCTTGAGCCTAAATTTCCAACGATTCACACTTGGTACTTCCATCCTAAAAAACTTTTCATTTCTGTGACCCCAAATGTTCTAGCATCCTTGGATGACTACTTCCATAGCAATATTCCTTGGCGGTAAGTGATGTGCCAATAATATGTCATCATAGCATGATATATCCATTTTTTTAAGGAACTATGTTGTTCCAGCAGTCTTGAACAAAACAACAGTCCCAGAAAATATGCCTAGAGGTTTCCTCGGTGTGCTCATTACAAAACACACAGTCATAAGAGCCAGATGGAATGATTTTCTCCTCAACAGGTTTCTCGTGTGAACTCTGTCATCCAGAAGCAGCCAAAAGAGGATTTTATGCCTTAGTCTGCATGCAGTTTTCCAAATCCATTTGAAGATATTGTGCACTTGTACCTGGGGACAAAGATGTTTATACATTTTTATTGAGGAGTACTTTTGTCTTTGACCCTTGCATGTCCATCTGACTTGCACTTGGTGTTATTATGGACTTGAATTAGACTTTGAAGCTAAGTAAATTGGTTGTAAGCTTGAGTGGAGAAGGGGTGTGAAAGAATTGAGAAGGACCTCAGCATTAATCCAGGAAGCCATAGTTTGAAGATCACTTTTGGCAAATGAGTGTAGTTCTGGAAATTTTCTAACCAAAGGCTTCTCAAGCCAACTGTCATGCCAGAGAAGGGTGCGTGTCCATTGCCTAATTTACAATCAGAATCTGTCTCGTAGTCCTGTAGCAAATTTAAGTGACTTTTCCACCAACTTGGTCCTTCCATCTTAAAACTACGGAGAATTTCTTAGTATTTCTCCCAAACCAAAGAAACCCACGGCAATGGATCCTTGTTTAGGAATTTTTGAATATTTTTCATCATAAGAGCTTTGTTGTGGAGAGACACATCCAAAATGCCCAAACCCTCTTGATCCTTAGTTATGCAAACTTTCTCCAAAGCAATTAAAGCAGGCCCATCAATTTGATGTCCAAACTTTCTCCATAAAAATTCCTTAGATAATTGTTTATTTGATTTGTAATAGAAGCAGGGAGTGTGAAGGTGTTCATGAAGAAGATTAGAAGTGCAGAAAAAACTAATTTAATAAGCAATAACCTTCCATCATAAGTGAGCATGGAGGAGCAGCCAGAGAGTCTTCTTTCAATGTGCTACCAGATGGGGTGAAATCTTCCATTTTAGGTTTATTGGCACTAAGGGGCAACCAAGTAAGTAAATGGGAAACTTTCTTTTTTCGCATCCAAGCATCTCAAGAAGTTGGTCCAAAGCTTCCTCATGTACATTAATGGGAATCAAGACAGATTCATGGTGATTTATTTTCAAGCCAGTTTGAGCGCATAGTGTGTATGTGAGGAAAGTCATGACTGGACTGAGATTCCAGAGGAGCTTGAATGATGCCTGTTAGCATTGCTTCATTAAGAATAGACTGAAGGAGATCAGTTACAAGGACAAATATTAGGGGGGGTAAAGGAGCTCCTTGTCTTGCCCCCATTTTACAATGGAACTGCTTTCCAGGGACCCCATTGAGGAGAATGGAGGAATAATCTGAGCTAAAAAGCATTTTAATCCAAATAATCCATCTATTGCCAAATACCCTAGCCTTGAGAATTTCCAGAACGGTGTCATGTTCTATCATGTCAAAAGCTTTTTAAAAATCAAGTTTCAGAAGTATCATAGTTTTATTTGGTTACTGACATTGATGAATGTATTCAAAGGCCCAAGCCAAACAGTCTTGTATTGATCTTGATTTGAGAAAGCCATATTGATTGGTATGAACTAGCTTTAAAATATATTTTTGCAGTCTATTGGACAACGACTTTGTAATAATTTTGATGGTGCAATTCAAAAGAGAAATGGGCCTAAATTCACATGGGAGCTGAGAGTTGTACTTTTTTGGAATCAGTGTAATGAAAGAACCATTCATTGGTTGAAGGATGATTTTGCCATGATAAAATTGTCAATAAGTTCATAGAGATCATTTGCAATTATGTCCCAGCATGATTTGATTAATGCACCATTGAAGCCATCAGGTCCAGGGGCTTTGCCATTACTCACGCCTGGTCAGGCTGCAACTAACCCTTTGTTGCAATCGAGTTGACTGAAACATGGACCAAGTTGAAAAAACTGAACTATGGGTAAAGGTTGCTTTTAATCCATCTGAAAAATCAGATCTAACGGCCACAGAGGAGATCAACGCGCGCAGAAATATTAGCCGGTTGAACAAGAGTGTTTCTGTTCTTTCTTCAGAAATGCTTGGAGTCAAACGAATGATAAGTCGGTTATCGTCGACCATCCCCGTGGCCGTGGGATTCAAGTTGATTGGACAGCGCGCAACGCAACTCTTCTCACGCCCACGCAATTGCAGTCATAGGGAAAAACTATTCGGCAAGGATTATAACAAGGCTTGTGTTGCAAACTGTTGAGCTCAATGAACCTTGTTCGGCGGGGATTGCAACAAGGCTCTTATGTCTAAATCTGATGCTTGAAGACTTTATTCTGGTAGACTCTTCTCAAATGCTTGAAGACTTTATTCTTGTAGACTTTGTTGGGCCTCCAAGAGGACAACATCAAATTTCCCTCAAGTGGATGACCTAAGGTTTATCAATCCGCGAGAGGTGTAGGATGAGTGGTTCTCTCTCAAACAACCATGCAATCAAATACAAATAATCTCTTGTGTCCCCAACACACCCAATACAATTGTCAGTTGTATAGGTGCACTAGTTCGATGAAGAGATGATGATAGATGTGTATATGGATGGTAGAAATAGCCTTTTGTAATCTGAAAAAATAAAAACAGCAAGATAGCAAGTAACAAAAGTGAGTAAAAACGGTGTCTCAATGCTTGGAAACGAGGCCTAGAGTTCATACTTTTGCTAGAGCCAACTCTCAACATCATTAACATAATTAAACCACATGATAATCCCTCAAAGTGTAGCAAAGAATCACTCCAAAGTTTCTATTCTATCGGAGAAAGTAGGATGAAATCGCGTAGGTGCGTGATACGTCTCCAACGTATCTATAATTTTTTATTGTTCCATGCTATTATAGTATCAATCTTGGATGTTTTATATACAATTATATGTCATTTTATATCATTTTTGGGAACTAACCTATTGACCTAGTGCCCAGTGCCAGTTACTGTTTTCTGCTTGTTTTTGGTTTTTCAGAAAATCAGTACCAAACGGAGTCCAAACGCTACGAAACTTTTTGACGATTTTTTTCAGGACAAAAGAGACCCTAGAAGCTTTGGGGAAGGACTAGAAGACCTATGAGGAGACGACAAGGTAACAGGGCGCGCCCAGGGGGGTGGCCGCGCCCTGTTACCTTGTGGGCCCCACGTGGCTCCTTTTGACCTAATTCCACTTCTATAAATTCGCAAATATTGGGAAACCAATAGAGAACCACCTCGAATAACTTTTCCGCCACCGCAAGCTTCTGTTCTTCCGCGATCCCATCTAGAGGCCTTTTCCGACACCCTGCCGGAGGGGGAATCGATCACGGAGGGCTTCTACATCAACCTTGCTGCCCTACCGATCATGTGTGAGTAGTTTACCACAGACCTACGGGTCCATATCTAGTAGCTAGATGGCTTGTTCTCTCTCTTTGATCTTCAATACAATGTTCTCCTCTATCTTCTTGGAGTTCTATTCGATGTAATCTTCTTTTGCGGTGTGTTTGTTGGGATTCGATGAATTGTGGGTTTATGATCAGATTATTCATGAGAAGTAATTGAGTCTTTTCTGAACTTTATTATGCATGATTTTTATAGCTTTGTATTTCTCTCCGATCTATCCGTTTGGTTTGGCCAACTAGATTGATTTATCTTCAGCGGGAGTGGTGCTTTTTAATGGGTTCAATCTTGCGGTGCTCTATATCCCAGTGACAGAAAGGGACAAGACACGTATTTGTATTGTTGCCATTAAGGGTAAAACGACGGGGTTTATTCATATTGATTGGGTTTACTTTCTCTACATCATGGCATCTTGCTTAAGGCGTTACTCCGTTTTCATTAACTTAATACCCTAGATGCATGCTGGATAGCGGTCGATGGGTGGAGTAATAGTAGTAGATGCAGGCAGGAGTCGGTCTACTTGTCTTAGACGTGATGCCTATATACATGATCATTGCCTTGAATATCGCCATAACTATGCGCTTTTCTATCAATTGCCCAACAGTAATTTGTCTACCCACCGTATGCTATGCGTTCAAGAGAGAAGCCTCTAGTGAAAACTATGGCCCCCGGGTCTACTTTAAACATAAAAAGAAAACCTAAATTTACTTGCTGCAATTTTATTTCTTTTATTTTATTTTGCAATTTATCTATCTACCACTACAAGATTTAATCCTTGCAAGTAACGAGTTCAAGGGGATTGACGACCCTCTTGCCCACGTTGGGTGCAAATATTTGCTTTTGTGTGTGCGGGTGCTGTTCACGAGGCTTTGTGTGATTCTCCTGCTGGTTCGATAACCTTGGTTCTCACTGAGGGAAATACTTATCTCTACTGTACTGCATCTCCTCTCCTCTTCAGGGGAAATCCCAACGCAGCTCACATGTAGCAGGAAGAATTTCTAGCGCCGTTGCCGGGGAGACATCATCAAAACCTATCAAGTGCCTTCGCATAAACAATCATCTACTTGCTCTACTTTTTATTTGCATTTGCCTCTCGTTTTCATCTCCCCCATTTCTCATAAAAAAATACAAAAACACAAAAATATTTTTATTTGCTTGTTTGCTTGCTTTGTCGCTATGTCTCAAGAAAACACTAAGTTGTGTGACTTTTCAAATACTAATAATAATGATTTTATTAGTACTCCGATTGCTCCTCCCGCCATTAGTGCGGAGTCATATGATATTAATGCTGCTTTGCTAAATTTTGTTATGAAAGAACAATTTTCTGGAACTCCTAATGAGGATGCTGCTTCCCATATTAATACTTTCGTTGAATTATGTGATATGCAAAAGAAAAAAAATATGGATAATGATATTATTAAGTTTAAATTATTTTCGTTCTCACTAAGAGATCGTGCTAAAACTTGCTTTTCATCCTTGCCTCGCAATAGTATTGATTCTTGGGATAAGTGTTAGGATTCTTTTATTGCCAAGTATTTTTCCTCCAGCTAAGATTATTTCTCTAAGACATCAAATAATGAATTTTAAGCAACTTGAGCAAGAACATGTTGCACAAGCATGGGAGAGAATGAAAATAATGATTAGAAACTGTCCCACTCATGGTTTAAGCTTATGGATGAGTATACAAAATTTCTATGTGGGGCTAAACTTTGTTTCTAGAAATCTTCTAGATTCTGCTGCAGGAGGTACTTTTATGGAAATTGCATTGGGAGAAGCTACAAAACTCCTTGATAATATTATGACAAATTATTCTCAAAGGCATACCGAAAGAGCTCCAACTAGTAAGAAGGTAAATTCTGTTGAGGAAGTCTCTACTTTTGGTGATAAAATGGATGCTATTATGAAAATGCTTGCTAGTAAAAATGCTCATATTGATCCTAATGATGTGCCATTATTTACTTTGATTGAGAAAAATAATGATGCCATTGATGTGAATTTTGTCTCTAGAAATAATTTCAACAACAATGCTTATAGAGGGAATTTTAATCCTAGACCGTTTTTCGGAAATTCCTCTAATAATTATGGTAATTTATATAATAATCATAATAGAATACCTACTGATCTTGAGAACAATATTAAAGAATTTATTAATTCTCAAAAGATTTTCAATGCTATGGTAGAAGAAAAATTGAATAAAGTTGATGAAATGTCTAGGAACATGGATAGAATTGTTCATGATGTGGAAACTCTTAAAATTAAAACTTTCCCACCCAAGCATGATATTAATGAGTCTATTAAATCTATCTATGTCTCCATTACTAAAAGTAAAGAGAGAACCGGTAAGTTGAGAGCTAAGCGAGAATTCTTAGAAAAAGCTATTCCACCCGGTTTTTATCGTAATCATGATGAAGATATTAAAATGATTGGTGTCTCACCTATTGAATCTTTATTTAGTAACATAAAACTTTATGAAAAAGGGACTGGAGATTAGTCAACTTTAGCTAGAAGGCGTCCTAATTGTTCGGAGGGTGATGATTTTAATGATAAAAGTGGGTTTGGAGAGGTCCAGACTTTAAATAGTGATGTGCCCACTACATTGGATTACAAGGACTTTAATTATGATAGTTACTCTTTAATTGAATGTATTTCCTTGTTGCAATCCATGATAAATTCACCTAATGCCTATGAACAAAATAAAGTTTTTACTAAACATATTGTAGAAGCTATGATAAAAGCCCACGAAGAAAAGCTAGAGTTAGAGGTTTCAATACCTAGAAAATTGCATGATGAATGGGAACCTACTATTAAAGTAAAAAATTAAAGATTATGAATGTAATGCTTTGTGTGATCTAGGTGCTAGCGTCTCTACTATACCAAAATCTTTATGTGACGTGCTAGGTCTCACCGATATGGATGCTTGTTCCCTTAATTTACATTTAGTGGATTCAACTATTAAAAAACCATTGGGTAGAATAAATGATGTGCTTATTCTTGCTAATAAAAATTACGTACCCATGGATTTTATTGTTCTTGATATTGAATGCAATCCGTCTTGTCCTATAATACTTGGTAGGTCTTTCTTACGAACCATAGGTGCTATTATTGATATGAAAGAAGGTAATATAAGATTCCAATTCCCACTAAATAAAGGGATGGAACACTTCCCTAGAAACATAATTAATCCACCTTATGAATCTATTATGAGGGCCACCTATGAAATTAATTTGAAGGATGATAATACTTGAAACAATGCATTATGCCTAGCTAGGGGCATAAAACAATAGCGCTTGTTGGGAGGCAACCCAATATTTATCTTTATTGAAATTTTTATTTTTCTTGTGTCACACAATTATAGCTAATTTAATGATTGTGTTTTTATCTTTTAATTAGTGTTTGTGCCAAGTAATGCCTTTAGGATGATTTGGATGATAATATAATTGATGCTGTTTGAAAACAGAAAGTTTTGCGCCCAGTATTTGATTTTACATTTTTTACTGGGATGTCAGAAAAATCTCAAATTTTTACACAGTATTTATATATGAATTTTTTATGTTTTCCTAATTTTAATAATTTTTGGAGTTACAGTAGTATGATTTTTATTCAGATCTTTACAGACTGTTCTGTTTTAGACAGATTCTGTTTTCTATTGCATAGTTCGCTTATTTTAATGATGCTATGGATTATATCGGGAGGTATAAATCATGGAGAAGTTAGAGTACAGTAGAATTATGCAAGAATTAAATATGAATCAATTTATAACAGTACCTAAAGTTTAAGATTTGTTTGTTATACTAACGGATCTCACGAGGTTTCTGTTGAGTTTTGTGTGCTGAAGTTTTTAAGTTTTGGGTGAGATCACGATGGATGAAGGAATGAGGAGCGTCAAGACCCTAAGCTTGGGGATTACCAAGGCACCCCAAGGTAATATTCAAGGAAGACCCAAGCGTCTAAGCTTGGGGATGCCCCGGATGGCATCCCCTCTTTCGTATACAATCTATTGGTATATCACTTGGAGCTATATTTTTATTCATCACATGATATGAGTTTTACTTGGAGCGTCTTGTGCCATAGTTTTCTTTTCTTTGTTTGATTTTTAGTTTGCCATAATCATATTTTTTTGAACACACCTTTTTGAGAGGGACACACATTTATCGTGATTTGTTAGAATACTCTATGTGCTTCACTTATATCTTTTGAGCTAGGCAGTTGCTCTAGTGCTTCACTTATATCTTTTTAGAGCACGGCGGTGGTTATATTTTAAAGAAATAGTTGCACTCTCATGCTTCACTTAAATATTTTTGAGAGTCTAATAAATAGTAATGGCAATTTGCACATGTTATAATATTAGTCCATAAAGGATAGGTATTCAAGAGGGATATAATAAAAACTTTCATGTAGATCACTAAATATGAAACGTGTGGTTTAATGATATTGATGTCATAATATGAAAGGATATAGGTTCATGATCATTGGTTAGTAGAAATATCGGTATTAAGGTTTGTTATTGACTTCTCATCTAAGTGTTGGTCATGGCATGGTGGGGAGGTCCGAGCATTTTTATGTCTGAAATGAAATCCTTGAGTGCTGTTACAACCGGGGGTGCGCGATGGTTAACTCCTACCAACCTCCTCCCTAGGGGCATGCGAGTAGTACTTTTCTTCGAGGGCTAATAGGCTTTGCAATAAGTATGTGAGTTCTTTATGACTATTGTGAGTCCATGGATTATACGCACTCTCACCCTTCCGCAATTTGCTAGCCTCTTCGGTACCGTGCATTGCCCTTTCTCACCTCGACAGTCGGTGCAAACTTCGCCGGTGCATCCAAACCCCGTGATATGATATGCTCTATCACACATAAGCCTCCTTATATCTTCCTCAAAACAGCCACCATACCTACCTATTATGGCATTTCCATAGCCATTCCGAGATATATTGCCATGCAACTTCCACTGTTCCGTCATATAGAGCGGACATGATATTTGTGGCACAGCCACCGTTCATCATTATCATACATGTTACGCTAGATCATTGTGTCCGAGAGTGACACTCCAAAAACCCTGGTTCGAACACTGGGGGGCTGCTTCACGACCTATCTACCGACGGTGACCTTGGCGAGGCTACGGCGAGCGAAGCACAACGGGGACGCACACACACAAGGCACAGCAGGGACACAAGGAGAGTGTTCGAACCAGGGTTTTTGGAGTGTCACTCTCCAACACATTGCACGTCCTAGTACACTGCCAGAGGCATTCATATAGAGTCATTCTATATAGTTTTTATCGAGTTGTAAGTAAATAAAAGTGTGATGATCATCATTATTAGAGCATTGTCCCAGTGAGGAAAGGATGATGGAGACTATGATTCCCCCACAAGTCGGGATGAGACTCCGGATGAAAAGAGAGGCCAAAAAGATCCCACAATAAAAATAAGAGGAAAAGAGAGAAGGGGCAATGTTACTATCCTTTTCCACACTTGTGCTTCAAAGTAGCACCATGTTCTTCATATAGAGAGTCTCCTGAGTTGTCACTTTCATATACTAGTGGGAATTTTTCATTATAGAACTTGGCTTGTATATTCCGATGATGGGCTTCCTCAAATGCCCAAGGTCTTCATGAGCAAGCAAGTTGGATGCACACCCACTTAGTTTCAGTTTGAGCTTTCATATACTCAAAGCTCTTAGTGCATCCGTTCCATGGCAATCCCTACTCCTCGCATTGATATCGATTGATGGACATCTCCATAGTCCGTTGATCTGCCGAGTTGATGCGAGACTTTCTTCCTTTTTGACTTCTCCTATTAATCCCTATCACCGCATTCTATTCCACCTTGTGCTATGTCCATGGCTCACGCTCATGTATTGCGTGAAGTTGAAAATGCTGAAGCGCGTTAAGAAGTACGATCCAATTGCCTGGTTTAACACCGGGGTGCTCATGATTTATATTTATGCAGTGAAGGCGGAGTTATGCCATGCTAACATGATAAAATGAGTGGGGAATAACATTCGTTAAGGATCGTATATTTTGAAAGTTTAATGATTATGCTTATTATATTCATGGATATTATTATGTTGATATTGTTAATTCATCGTTTCTCAATATTTATACCATAAAAAGAGATTACATGATAAACATGTTAGGTAGCATTCCACATCAAAAATTCTGTTTTTATCATTTACCTACTCGAGGACGAGCAGGAATTAAGCTTGGGGATGCTGATACGTCTCCAACGTATCTATAATTTTTTATTGTTCCATGCTATTATAGTATCAATCTTGGATGTTTTATATGCAATTATATGTCATTTTATATCATTTTTGGGAACTAACCTATTGACCTAGTGCCCAGTGCCAGTTGTTGTTTTCTGCTTGTTTTTGGTTTTTCAGAAAATCAGTACCAAACGGAGTCCAAACGCTATGAAAGTTTTTGATGATTTTTTCTGGACAAAAGAGACCCTAGAAGTTTCGGGGAAGGGCCAGAAGACCTATGAGGAGACGGCAAGGCAACAGGGCGCGTCCAGGGGGTGGCCAGGCCCTGTTACCTTGTGGGCCCCACGTGGCTCCTTTTGACCTAATTACACTTCTATAAATTCTCAAATATTGGGAAACCAACAGAGAACCACCTCGAATAACTTTTCCGCCGCCGCAAGCTTCTGTTCTTCCGCGATCCCATCTGGAGGCCTTTTCCGGCACCATGTCGGAGGGGGAATCGATCACGGAGGGCTTCTACATCAACCTTGCTACCCTACCGATGATGTGTGAGTAGTTTACCACATACCTACGGGTCCATAGCTAGTAGCCAGATGGCTTATTATCTCTCTTTCATCTTCAATACAATGTTCTCCTCGATCTTCTTGGAGTTCTATTCGATGTAATCTTCTTTTGCGGTGTGTTTGTTGGGATCCGATGAATTGTGGGTTATGATCAGATTATTCATGAGAAGTAATTGAGTCTTTTTTGAACTTTATTATGCATGATTTTTATAGCTTTGTATTTCTCTCCGATCTATCCGTTTGGTTTGGCCAACTAGATTGATTTATTTTCAGCGTGAGAGGTGCTTTGTAATGGGTTCAATCTTGCGGTGTGAAAGGATCGATATGGTTGACTAGAGGGGGGGTGAATAGGCAACTACCAATTTTTAGCTTTTCTTAACAAATTAGGTTTAGCAACAAATAGGTTGTCTAGATATGCTGCAACAACAACAACAACAACAACAAGCAAGAAAGCAAATAATACAACACAACAATAGCTTGCACAAAGTAAAGGTAAGAAGTAACCACAAGTGGAGCCGGTGAAGATGAGGATGTGTTACCGAAGTTCCTTCCCTTTGAGAGGAAGTACGTCTTCGTTGGAGCGGTGTGGAGGCACAATGCTCCCCAAGAAGCCACTAGGGCCACCATATTCTCCTCATGCCCTCGCACAATGCAAGATGTCGTGATTCCACTAGTGGTGCCCTTGAAGGAGGCAACCGGACCTTTACAAACAAGGTTGGGGTTCTCTCCACAACTTAATTGGAGGCTCCCAACACTACCACGAAGCTTCACCACAATGGAATGTGGCTCCGAGGTGACCTCTTCTGTCTAGGGTGCTCAAACACCCAAGAGTAACAAGATCTGCAATGGATTAGTGGGGGGAATCAAATATCTCTTGGTGGAAGTGTAGATCTGGGCCCTCTCAAGCAAACCCTAGAAAATCAACAAGAGTTGTTGGCTAGGGAGAGAGATCAGGCGAAAATGGAGCTTGGAGCAACAATGGGGCATAAGAGGATAAGAGGCAAGTCTTCTTGGGGAAGAAGCCCCCCTTTATATAGTGGGGACAAATCCAACCATTATGCTGTCCACAGCCCGCACATAAGCGGTACTACCGCCCGTGCGGTAGTTCCAGGCATACAGTGCAAAAGGCACAGTGCCTCGAGCCGGTAGTGCCGCCGGAGCGGTACTACCGCTCGCCCCAGCGGTACTACCGCTGAGGTCGCGGTACACAGGAACACAGCGGTGGTAGATGCAAGAAATGGCGGCAGTACCGCAGGAGCGGTACTACCGCACGCTCACTACCGCTCTACTGCCGCGAAGTGGCACCCGAGTCCAGAAGCAGTTGAGAAAGCGGTAGTGGGAGCGGTAGTGGCCGGGCGGTAGTGCCGCTCGCAAGTGAGCGGTACTGCCGCTCTACTGCCGCTTAGCACTCTGAGCTACAACAAGACCAGCGGTAGCGGAGCGGTGGTAGGGGCGGAAGTACCGTGAGCGGTACTACCGCCCTACTGTTGCGCCACTTCCGCTGAGCATGAGGAGACAACAGAACACCTCAACTGAGCGGTACTACCACTTAGCAGCTCCTAGGACAGGTTGTAGAAAAACAATTGGAACTCCAAAGTTGCGGGAAGGGAAAGTGGGTGCAAAGGGAAACATGTATGTGATGATTCCACCCAAACCTTTCTGAAGCGGACCCCCTCTTAATAGTATGGTTTTCCTACGACTCAAGTCCACCGAAAAAGAAACGCGGAAAAAATAACCGTCTTGACTTTAACACTCTAAGGGTCAAGAATCGTCTTGTGCCATATGACAGATAATTTGAAATGCTCAATGCACACGATTAGTCCGCAAATGCATTGTCATCAATCACCAAAACCACTAAGGGAGAAATATGCCCTAACAATCTCCCCCTTTTTGGTGGATTGATGACAACACAGGATTTGCACAAAGGATATAACGAGAAAAATAAGCAATCCCAACATCTATAAAATATAGACGGCCTCCCCCTAGATGTGTGCACTATTTAGGTATGCTTTTGGAATGCAAAGCATACACACTAGGATTAACACTCCTCCTATATTTTATAGACAAGGCAACACTTGCAACAATCAAAATACAAGAGATAAGCATGGATGCAAGATATAGCATGTGAGCATAAAGATAGGGCACAAGATAAGCATAATCTCAGATACTAACTAAGTACTAGACATAAATAGATAATCGTAGGGTAGCATATGTCTCGCACCATATGACTGCGGTCTCCAGGTCTCACAAACACAAACCAAAGCAAACAATAAAAGAGTTCACGAGAGAAAGAAAGCAAGGGCAAATAAGACACACTCGTGACTCGGCAAATCCCTAAACTCTCTCCCCCTTTGGCATCGAGACACCAAAAGGGCAAAGAGCACTAAAATGATCCTAGGTGGTAGCGATGCTCCAGAACACCATCAATACTCCTCGTGGTCGTCAGACTCCTTATCTGCAGCAGCAGGCTAATCATCCTCCTCTGAATCCATCCACTTGCAATACTTGGAGGTCCACTCCTCCTCATCTGTGATCTTATCCTCAGATCCACTGGTAATCTCCATGCCAAGATGCCTCATCATGGCCTTGTTACGACTACGGGCCTTCTTCTCTACCACATGAGCCCTGTACTGACCCTTCTCCTGGAGACAGAACAACTTCTTCATCTTCTGCTTCAACTTAGAAGCCCACGTAGGTTCCTCGGAGGGAGGCACATAGTCAGGCTCATCATCTCTCTCAGACTCAGATGCACGAGTCTCACCCTCAAGGGCGGCAGGAGTGCCCCAAAGATCCTTCAGCCTCAGCTTGATAACCTCATGTGAGACGAGATCACCGGTCACTAGCATCTCCTCTGGAAAAGTGGAAGCCCATGTCTCCTCAATGAGCTTCATCAGGTAAGGGCTGTAGATAGGACACTTACGCTCAAAACACTGCCGAGTACAACTCTGACCACATCACATGCGAGACATCCAACACCTAGTGTGTGTTCTTCTCCTTCTGACAAATGAGCAGCATATCCACAAGGTAAGAGTGAACCGTGTCCAGATTCCCAATGCGGGGAAATAGAGAGTTCCTGAAGATGCGATGCATGATATCCAAGAAGGGGATCAGCTCATAAGACTTCTTGCCGGTGGATGAGATCTTCTCTGTGGAGTATTTGTAGAGAGCGGACTTGTGCGTGGCTGGATCCTCCTTGTGAGGGCGCAACCCAATAGGGTTCTCCTTCCCTTCATCATTGTAGCTCAAGGACTCCATGAAATCCTTCCATGTGGCTTTCAGAATTCTTCCATTGGTCATCCAGGTGAGAGTCCTTGCATCATCAGACCCAAAGTGAACTGTGGCAAAGAATTGGGCCACAAGCTCTGCATCAAAATCTTTGTTGAACGGTATAATCCTGAGAATGTCCAGTTGAGCACAAAGAGCCAAAGCTTCTCCAAAGTACTGAGGATACTTCTCCAAGTGACTGAGATCAATAGACCTGGTGGCCACGTACAGATTCTTCTTTCCTTTGAGAACATCATGATAGATGGACATTTGCTGCTTGGTCCAAAAAGGCCGGTTGAGGAGAGCCGGGTCTTGAGGATTGCGGTACAGATTGCGTTGGTGAGCAAAATAGAACTCCTTGGACGGCAACTCATTCATAGACTTCTCTTTCTCTTTCTGCATGCTGGCAATCTTCTTCACACTCTGCTTGGGTTGAGCACTGGAACCGGCACCTGCCTCATCTGAGGTGCGAAAGCGCTTGGAGCCACCTGGACGGTCCGGATTCTTGCGACGCGCTTGGTGAGCGGAGCTACCACCACCTAGAACCCACAACACAAAGCGAGGGAAAAGCAAGTGTAAATAATTGCATAAGCCAACGGGAAGAAAACAAAAGAACAGAAACTTGATGTGAGAAAATGTGATGTTGGCAGCTCAAGCGGTAGTACCGCCCTATGCAGTGGTAGTACCGCCTACAAGCGATAGTACCGCTCCCTGGGGAGCGGTAGTACCGCTCGAGGCGGATCCATACCACCGCGGCAAGATCCGGTACTACCGGAGATGTCAAATTCAAATTTTCTCCCACCAAACTTTGATTCTCCTACTCTAGCAGTCTTCCACGTCCTACTCATGCCTCGATTTAGCCAAAAATCGACAAATGCTACACATATTGCCTTAGAACCTAGATTCAAAAGATAGAACCTTAGGAGAGAAAACGGGGGCAATACCGGCATCCATGGCAAGAGGAGAGGGTGGGGATCGATTCCACCGGTCAAAATCGCGGAAGACGACGCGGAATCGGCGGACAGGCGGCGGCCACCGGGGGCTTGTTCGTCGCCTGGAGAGAGAGAGAGCATGAGGGGAGAGAGAGACGAATGGGTATGCGGGAGTTGGAACTCTCCTTGCCCGACTCATAACCCCCACCCACGCACCGCGGAGCGGTAGTACCGCTTGGGGAGTGGTAGTACCGCCCCGGTACTACTGCGCGGTAGGAGGCCGGGTAGTACCGCTCCAGCGGTAGTACCGTGGGCCGCGGTGGTAGTACCGCTTATAAGCGGTAGTACCGCCCCAGACCCAACGGTAGTACCGCCTTGGGGACAGAACTTTCCAAAGGAGAAAAAGATGGCGGCTTATGCAATATCTATAGAGAGGTTGTAGATGAGAGATGGCTTGGGATGGAGATACAAAGACCAGCAAATGGGAAAAGACACTCCAAGTTCAAAAAGACAAACAAAAGAAGAGCAAACTTGGAGTGACTCAAAGCACAAACAAAGCCCTAAGAGACTAGATAAAACCAAATAGAACCAACTCGAACCAACACCTCTCGAGGAGAGGGCATGGCCGAGGCCACCTATGTTTGAGTCAATTGGTATGGCACCGCGAAGATTTTAACCTTGGGCCCATGACCAAAACTCGTCTTTGAAGCACAAGTACCATCAAAAATGGCTAATGTGAAAGACATGATCGATTTATGCATAATGGGGGGGAGGGAGAGTTCATTGAGAGAACAACACTCCCCCTATGTCCGTGCCTACATCTAGGACAAGATAACATGATGAATGCGGTGGGGTGTGCCTAGTTTCAAGCCACATTGCTCGAATCAATGATTTTTAGCTCATGCCTTAACTCGCAAAATATTGCTTCATCCAAAGGCTTCGTGAAAATATCCGCTAGTTGCTCTTGAGTGTTAATGTAGATAATATCAATCTCTCCACGCTTGATGTGATCCCGGATGAAATGATGACGAATCTCAATATGCTTTGTCTTGCTATGTTGCACAGGATTGTAGGAGATCTTGATTGCACTTTCATTGTCACATAGAAGAGGCACTTTGTCACAAGTGAGACCGTAATCCTTTAAAGTTTGCCTCATCCATAGCAATTGTGCACAACAACTTGCGGCGGCTACATACTCGGCCTCGGTGGTGGAGAGAGACACACAATTTTGTTTCTTTGAAGACCAACTCACCAAAGAGTGACGAAGGAATTGGCACCCTCTAGAGGTTGACTTCCTATCCACACATTCTCCCACCCAATCCACGTCCGAGTATCCCATGAGATCAAAGCTTGCACCTTTGGGGTACCATAAGCCAAAGTTTGGGGTATGAGCCAAATATCAAAAGATTCGCTTGACCGCCACATAGTGGCTTTCCTTAGGTGCAGCTTGAAACCTTGCACTCATTCCCACACTCAACATGATATCCGTCCTAGATGCACAAAGGTAAAGCAAGGATCCAATCATGGAGTGATATACCTTTTGATCCAACACTTTACCATTGGGATCAATGTCAAGTTGGCACTTGGTTGGCATAGGAGTCTTGGCCGGCTTGACATCAGCCAACTTGAATCTCTTCAGCATGTCTTGGGTGTATTTGGCTTGGTTGATGAAGGTTCCTTCTCACCTTTGCTTGACTTCGAACCCAAGAAAGAACTTCAACTCTCCCATCATAGACATCTCAAACTTCTCCGTCATGAGTGTGGCAAACTCATCATTGAAAGCTTTGTTAGGAGAACCAAAGATAATATCATCAACATATAGTTGGCATATGAACAAATCCCCTTTGACCCTCTTAGTAAAAAGAGTGGGATCGATTTTCCCAATTTCAAACCCACGGTCTTGTAACAACTCGGTAAGGTGCTCATACCACGTGCGTGGGGCTTGTTTAAGGCCATAGAGTGCCTTATCGAGCTTGTATACATGATTGGGGAACTTGGGATCCTCAAACCTCGGGGGTTGTTTGACATATACCAACTCATTAAGAGGACCATTAAGAAATGCACTTTTCACATCCATTTATTACAACTTAAAATCATGATGAGATGCATATGCAAGCAACATGCGAATAGATTCAAGACGAGCAACGGGAGCAAAGGTTTCACCGTAGTCGATACCCTCGACTTGGGAGTAGCCTTGTGCTACCAATCTTGCCTTGTTTCGAACAACAACACCGTTCGCATCTTGCTTATTCTTGAAGATCCATTTGGTTCCAATGACATTATATATGGTTCTCCTTTAGCCTTGGCACCAATTGCCACACCTTGTTGCGCTCAAAGTTGTTGAGTTCATCATGCATGGCTTCAAGCCAATATATGTCCTCGAGCGCCTCATGTACCTTAAACAAATGCATGATGCTCACAAAAGTTTGATAATTGTTTACGAGTGGTTACCCCCTTCTTTAAGCTTCCATAAACATTCTCCATGATATGTCCTTGATGTTTGAGTTTGGAAGCAATCTTGGCGGCACGACGCTCCAATAGCTCCTCCATAGTCATTTGAGGAGAATCATCTTGACCATCTTGAACGTCGTCTTGAGCTTGCACTTGATCTTGAGCTTGCTCGGTGTCGTGATCATGATCTTGGGCATCATTTGGTATATCACCATCATCATGAGGTTGATCATGCCCTTGATCTTGTTCACTTGGTTGAGGGCCTTCGGTTTGTTCTTCGAAAGCGTGTGGGTCAATAGTTGGTGATGGCTCCACTTGCGTAGAGAATTGTCCTTCTCCTTCGGCCACAAGGGGTTCCTCAATGGGGAGTATTTGACCAATCCCCATTCTTATTATGGCTTGGGGAGGAATTTCATCACCTACATCACAAAGACCACTTTGCTCCACTTAGGAGCCATTATTTTCATCAAACTCCACGTTACACGTCTCCTCAATGAGTCCATTGGACTTGTTGAGGACACGAGCATGAGAGTTTGTAGCATAACCAACAAATATGCCCTCTTGAGCTCTAGGTTCAAATTTAGACAAACGAACACCTTTCTTGAGAATGAAACACTTACACCCGAACACCCGGAAGTATTTGAGGTTGGGCTTGTTACCGATAAGTATCTTATATGGAGTCTTGTTCAAGACTTTGCGGAGGTAGAGCCGATTGAATGCATGGCATGCGGTGTTGATGGCTTCGGCCCAAAAGTTGTACGGAGACTTGAATTCTGCCATCATGGTCCTTGCCGCATCCATCAACGTCCGGTTCTTCCTCTCTACTGCACCATTTTGTTGAGGGGTATATGGTGCGGAGTATTGATGCATGATCCCCTCATCACTAAGGAACTCATCCAAGGTGTAGTTCTTGAACTCGATGCCATTGTCACTTCTAATCATCAATATCTTTGCATCATGTTGATGTTGAGCTTCATTTGCAAAGTCGATGACGGTTTATTGGGTCTCACTCTTCCTCTTGAAGAAATATACCCAAGTGTATCTTGAATAGTCATCCACAATCACCAAGCAATACATTCTTCCCCCAAGACTATCAAAGGATGGAGGTCAAAAGAGATCCATGTGAAGGAGCTCGAAGGGCCTCTTTGAGTAGATGATAGTCGTGGGTCGGTGAGCCGTCTCATGTAGCTTTCCTTCGATACAAGCACTGCAAGCACGATCTTTGGCAAAGCTCACATTTGTTAGTCCACGAACGTGATCCCCTTTGAGGAGACTGTGCAAAGATCTCATATTAACGTGGGCTAAACAGCGATGCCAAAGCCACCCCATGTCAACTTTAGCCATTAGGCAAGTCGTGGTCTTAGTGCACTACTGCAGGTGACCGCTAACGCGACACATGAATCAGAGACCCCGCGACCAGACTGTGTTCGATGCATGAATCGCAAACGGTGTCGTAATAAAACTGTCACCAATAAGACGAACTGTTTGCGATGCCGAAGACATCAAGCACGATTCGGATTAGAGACGCGTGTGCGATACGTGGCATACAGTCGATCCATACGAACTGTTTGCGATAAGCCAGAACAACAAACATGGTCAGCCAGTTCGAGGTGTGTGCGATACACATCATACAGTTCACTCGGATGAACTGTTTGTGATTACCCAACACAATAGAAATGGTCAGGCAGATCAAGGTGTGTGCGATATACGGCATGTGGTTCACTCGGATGAACTGTTTGTGATGAGCCAAAACAACAAAAATGGTTCAACTTAAAAAATGTGTGTGATACGCGGCAAACAGGTCAGTAATCCGAAATGTGTGGGAAGACGGATAACAACACGGACGATTCCTGCTAATAACCCGTGTGTGTTGTGGGCAAACGGTTGGTGGTAAATAATTGTCAGCGATTGATGAATTCATCACCGACGGGTTCTGTAGTTTAGTCCGGGTGTGATATGATTTGCTCTGTCTGCACAACATATATGCTTTGTCTATAGAACAACAACATATATACTTATAAGAACATGATTGCACAACCAAATTAAACTTCCAATTACATAACTGACTACAGATAGAATTTGCACATCGAAGTAAACAATTACATGCATAATAAACTAGGAGAAACGATCATCATATCAACTACTTCTTGTTGTGCCGCTTGCCTCCAATGCTCTGCTTGTGGCTCGATTCCTCATCGTCTACAGGAAGGAGGCACTTCCTCATGTCAACGATCCACCTGTACATCTCATAGCATGTGCACGCGTCCATGGCCGTGTACTTGAGGTGATCTTCATCCAGTATCTGGCGGGGAAGGAGGGCAGGTCACCTTGCCTAGGATGCATGCCCAGCGCCGCCGCTGCAGTAGGTTGGCCGATTTGGCTTCTTCTACTGCCCATCTGAACAGCCGCACTGGGTTCCTATACCATTCCGCAGGCATGCGTGTTCTCTCCTCCGTAGTCGACTCCGTGAATATGATCTCTGCCATTAGCGCTAGCTCCAAGTCGGCGCGACGCTGCCAGATGCTGACATCCCTCAGCATCTCTGCCCTGAGATCGACTTGCGCCTCCGCCTTGTGCTTCGCCATGCGCAGCTCCTTCGAACATGTCTCCAATCGATGCCTCGCTTCCTCGATCCGATTTGCCCTTGCTGCCCACCACCTCCAACGCAGCCCCGGCATGTCCTCCAGTGCCACCGATCTGTGAGTTCAGAGCAATGGATCCCCTCTGATAGATACGTGGGTTTCGCTCAACGGTGGCAGTGCCGCGGGCCGCATCGAGAGGGAAGCCCGCGGGATGCTGGGATCTAGGGGATTATCCATGGCGCAATCCAATGGGTGAGGCGGGGAGGTGAGCGCGGAAGGCCAAATTTGGGGGCTGCGAGAGGAAAGAGATGATAGAGAGCGAAGAGAGGATAGAGAGCGAAGGAGGACGAGCGCAACCAAGGTGAATAGGGAGTGGGCGAGGCGAAAAAATTGACCGCGCCAAATTGCCAATGAACACATCCCATTAATTGGGTTATTATAATTGCCAGAGTAGAATCACTGCCCACTTCCTTATCGTTTTCCTCTTCCACCACGCATGCATGCAAACATAATTAAATTTTGGTGGTAGTTGGTTGGCTCATACGTGGGAGGGGAAAAATAAAAAATAAAAACACTTTTAACGATGAGAAAGACAGTCGGGCAATTGGTGCTAATTAAGAAAGTGTGACTCAAATTCTTGGAAAAATCTGAATTCTCTTAGGCGCCCTACGGACCTGGATGTTTCGTGTGCGATTATGTGTGTACAAAAACCTTTGAAAATGCAAACGAGTTGTTTACGATGGTAGGAGCATCGCACACGATGCGTGGGGCGAGTACTCGTGAGTGATGATTTGTAAGTTACACATATGTTTCCTTATGTTAACACGTGTGTGATAACACGTGACACCGCGTACGGTTGTGTGCTGGGAATTGTGTGCTCCACTTAGTCTTCCCGCGCTCTAGCGATGCCTTCCCGCGCAAGCGCCAGCCACAGGGGTAAATTGTAAATTCCCAGTCCCCTAGCCAGCTGCTAGCTAGCTATAAATAACCACAACAATGGCCGGCGGCGGTGACTCACTACTGATCCCCTTGCTAGCTAGTTACCCACACATACCGGCATACCTGGCCCCAAAGGCCGATGACCGGATGGAGTTGGGCGATAGCGGAATCGAGGTTGCTAGCGCGATGGTCGGTTTGCAGTCGACGGTCATGCCGCCGCCTCTCCCGACGACAGCCAGACGAGGCAGGAAATGCGGTACGAGCAAGCCACCAGGTTAGCCAGGGTCGTCCTGAAAGTGGCTAGGGATCGCCAGCGGGCAATACTGTGGGCTCGGCGCAGAGTGCGGCGGATGGTGCGGGCGGCGGAGCAGGAACCGTGACAACGCAAGGACAACTGCGGCAGTGGCGGCCGCCGCACGAGGCGCAGACTTATGTCCGAGATGGAGGAGGGCGCAGCGCCGGGCATCACCGGGGCAGGCCTGGGGGCAGTGACGGCAGCCCTGGCGAGAGCCAATGTCTCATTGGCCGCCGGGGAAATGTACGCAGAGCCGGCGGTCGCGGCAGCCCTGGTGAGAGCTGCGCCCGAGGCAGTACCGGCGATCACCGATGTCGAGGCTGCCCCAGCCTCGATCGATCAAGGTGGTCATCGACTTGGCGACCTCCTCTCCTCCTGAGCCAAGCAGGATATACAAGATGATGGACGATGGTAGCTGTGCGTACTGGGTCCACGTCAAGGGCAGTAGCTCTTTTTGTGCGCGCACGCGGTTCGTTATATTGATGTAAATTAGGGAGCTAATAATGGTTTGTAAATTACTCCTCGAACTAGGCACTGGACCAATTTGAGCATATATATGCTCGATTGATTATTTGTTCATGCATGTCAAATATGTCAACTGTATGGGCTGGCATATCTATATATTATCTCATTTTGCAATATGGAAAATTTAAGAACCTGAAAAACAGCATTTGAGTAACATTATAGTGGTGAAACTATTTAACAAATGGTGATACTAATACTTTCCATGAAATGAACAATTTTGACAACCATATGGTCCATATCTACATACTTAAGATAGGCCAACAACCACAACTATCCGCTGGAAGCAGCTTGATGACGGCGACTCGGCATCTCGTCAATGAAAAGGAAGATCCCTCCTGTGCCTTGGTAGAGCATGAGTATAACAGTGTCTCTGATTTTCAAATGTTGATGCATTGCCAGGACAACCGAGAACCTATTAATTTGAATGGTTCCATTTGTGCGGGAAATGAAGTACCTTGCAATCACTTTGGCGTTCTTAGCAGGCACAAGTGTAATTTGACCACGCCGGGAAATCAATTCAGGACCAGCTGCAGCGGGCAATTTCTGTTGCAATGAAGAATAAAAACCAATTGTAACATATCGTTGAAGCTATATATAGTTTATGAACAACAACATACAAATAAGACTTTGTACCAGCATTTTGTTCACACAATTGGTCTTGTTCAATGTGTGCACCAGTGGTAGATTTATTCCCATCCCAAATCCAGCGTCCATACGCTGTGCTAGGTCTTCTAGATTAGCAACAAATTGTATGACATGCTCCAACTCTTTCAAGTGAAATTTGGTATGCCGAGTAACATACAGTTTGTTAACTATGTATCCAACATATCATGCTTAAAAGGTGGAAAGGGATTATTTATTCAGAACATGGCAGAAGAATAGTGGGCATAAATTGGTAATTGGAAGTTGATACTGGCTAGTAACAGAGTCAGAAAATGAAATCCCAATTGGTTGCTCAAATAGTAATCATTTAGCCAGAACAATTACTTTAATTTTGCAAATATGTAATAAGCCGACATGGAGAAATTTGAAAGAACACTAACCTCGATCAGACTGTGGTCGGCTGATGACACTGGGGAAGTAAGCATCCATGTTTATTTGACCAGATTGTGGTGCACGCACTAGAATTTTACTGCGAGCTTTCAGTTCATAAAACTTAGAAAATTTTCTCCAAAGGTCCGCATCAAAATAGGAGTGACCATCTTTATCAACTTTTACCCTAACTGTCATTGTAAATCCATGGTGCGTGGTCAATATGACATCCATGGAGTCATCAACAAAGTAAAGGACAAGATTTCCTTGTACACGTGTTCTTGCAAAGCAAAGGATGTACTGCGGGAAATGAAAATTAAGATCGTTACATGCAAATATGGGAATAAATGATAGAAAACAGAACAATAGCTGAAAGCAAAGTACAAAAATATATAATTAAACATATAATGTAACCAAGATTTCATGCAAATATGAGAGTAACTGAAAGAACAATACATCATTTTTTAAGGGAACAAATACATCATTAATTTGCCTAATTTAGAAAAAAAAAATCCTCTTTGACGTCTATGGTGCATGTCGCACCTTTTATCCAAATATAGCAATATATGTTATATGTTCATAAAATGGGGACATGCCAACCGTGGTAGGATGAGATTGAACATACCATGCGCTCCCTGAAGTCATCTGGTATGGTGAGATAGAACTTCTTATCCGACTGGCCATGACCACAGTGGCCTGAATTGTGCTTGCACTATGGACACTAGAATGAAAAACCTTGAATCATCTATAAGAAAAATGAATCCACGTTGATTTCCGCCGGGTGATTAACAGGGACAGACGGACTGCGATAAGAGATGAGTGAATATTTCGCTAAATTAATTACCTTGTTCTCCATGAGAGAGAGAAAAAACCCGGCCCAAGCCCGCGGAAAATCCCGTAGAAAACAACAATCGACCAGCTTCGAGAAAGTCGGTGCCGATAGGCGTCGGCGAGGGGAAGAAACAAAATGCGGTGGCGTTTGTTGGCGGCAGCCGGCTGCGAGGGGCACCGTCGAGATCAAAGATTTGGGAAGACCTGTCGAGAATGAGCAACGATGACTTCTGCTAGAGGCGGTGCAGACAGGCGGCGGCAAGCGGCAGCGGCAAAATCCCGTGACATTTGGCACAGGGCCGAATCCCGCCGGCGACAGTCGTCAGCTAAGGGGTGGCCACGGCGATAGAAGTTGACAGGCAAAGTTGTGGAGAGTGCAGTGCAAGTGAGGAGTGGGGAAGAAGGGGGAGGGGGTGAGGGTTTTCTTTTCTTTATTGACGTGTTGGTGAGGGTTTTCTGCGCCCAAATAATGCGCTGCGGAGGCAACGTTTCGTAAACACAACCCGTGTGTGATTGATGTTACCAAGATTGGAAGGGAATCCAGATTTCCTTCGTCGTTCACCCTTGAGTTTTTTTATACGATCAACATAGACCCTAGAATGTACCTTGTTCAAATTTGGCACTTTTCTGGGCTCATTTACTATATTTGGGCCATTATTTGCATTTTCTAGGCATTTATGCACATAATTCAAATTCGCACAATCGGTGCATGAAAAAGGTGCACAACTACGGTTTGAAAAATCAAGCTTGTGGCATTTAGTAAATTTCCATGCCTTTTACAATGGAATGGGAAGAGATTTCAATGATATGTGTGGCAAGAGTCAACCACAAACGTGTCGTTTAATGGTTTATCAACTCTAGAAAATTAGAAAAAACATGCCTGAAAAAGATGATACCTGGCATGGTGCCATGGTATGACCTCAACATGCTGTGGTAATTTTTTGAGAAGGTTTGGCTAATGTTGTTATACACGCTCTTCATAAGTCGAACCATCACAAAGGAAGTTTTGTGGTTTCGGGAGGGAAATTACCAAGTTTGAAGGGGGGTCCAAATTACCTTCATCGTTTGTCCTTGGGTTTTTTTGTACGATCAACATACACCCTAGAATGCACCGTGTTCAAATTTTGGCACTTTTCCAGGATAATTTACTATATTTGGGCCGTTATGTGCATTTTCTAGGCATTAATGCACATAATTCAATTTCTCACAATCGGTCCATGAAAAAGTGCACAAAAATGGTTTAGAAAATCATGTTTGTGGTATTTAGTAAATTTTCATCCCTTTTACGATGAATGGGGAGACATTTCAAGGACATGTGTCGCAAGAGTCAACCACAAACGTGTCGTTTAATGGTTTTTTCAACTTTAGAAAATTGTAAACATCCCTGAAAAAGATGATACCTGGCATGGTGCCCCAAGTGCCATGGTATGACCTCAGTAATATGTGGTAAATAAAATGGTAAATTCTGGCACAAGTTGTAACGATAACTCCGTGAAAATGAGAGCGTCTCACAAGAAGAATCACTGTTTCCAAAATGATAAAATGGCAATTTGGACTTGAATTACGGTGACATCATCATTTCGCGTCCAAACTATTTACACGGTGCGCAAGCACCATCAGCCGCTAGATTTGAATTTTTTGCGCATTTCAGGACTCGTTTGATATACTTAAGCACTTTATAAAATTTACCTGACATTTAGCGCATATAAGTCAAATCCCAGCTACAGCTACACGGGTGTGATGGGAGGGATGTGGATTGTCGTTCGATCGCGGTGCATCCTACGGTGCACACGCGTGATCCACGTGGCTGGGGTTTCGGCCAATTAGAATGCATCGCTTGATAGAGTTAGCACACACGGCTTTCATAAGCAGCGAAAATGAACCATGTGCGATAATAAATCACTAGGATTTCAAGGGAATCCAAATTTCCTTGGTCGTCCGCCCGTGTTTTTTTCTACGATCTACATAGACCCTAGAATGCACCGTGTTCAAATTTGGCACTTTTCCGGGCTCATTTACTATATTTGGGCCATTATTTGCATTTTCTAGGCATTTATGCACATAATTCAAATTGGCACGATAGGTGCATGAAAAGGTGCACAATAACAGTATGAAAAATCAAGCTTGTGGTATTACTAAATTTCCATGCCTTTTACAAGGGAATGGGGAGAGATTTCGATGATATGTGTCACAAGAGTCAACCACAAACATGTTGTTTATTGGTTTTTTGACTCTATAAAATTGAAAAACATGCCTGAAAAAGATGATACCTGGCATGGTGCCATGGTATGACCTCAACAAAGCGTGGTAATTTTTTGAGAGGGTTCGGCTAATGTCGTTGTACACGCTCTTCATAAACTGAACCATCACAAAAGGAGGTTTTGGTGGTTTCGAGAGAGAAATCACCAAGTTTGAAGGGAAAACCAAAGTTCCTTCGTCGTTTCTCCTTGATTTTTTTTTCTACGATCAACATACACCCAATAATGCACCATGTTCAAATTTGGCACTTTTCTGGGCTAATTTACTATATTTGGGCAGTTATGTGCATTTTCTAGGCATTAATGCACATAATTCAATTTCACACAATCGGTCCATGAAAAAGTGCACAAAAACGGTTTGGAAAATCATGCTTGTGGTGTTTACTAAATTTGCATGCCTTTTACAAGGAATGGGGAGAGATTTCAAGGACATGTGTGGCAAGAGTCAACCACAAACGTGTCGTTTATTGGTTTTTTGACTCTAGAAAATTGAAAAAACATGCCTGGAAAAGATGATACCTGGCATGGTGCCATGGTATGACGTCACAAAAGCTTGGTAATTTTTTGAGAAGGTTTCGGCTAATGTTGTTGTACACGCTCTTCATAAACCGAACCATCACAAAAGAAGTATCGTGGTTTCGAGAGGGAAATCAGCAAGTTTGAAGGGGAATCCAAACTTCCTTCGTCGTTTGTCCTTGAGTTTTTTTGTACGATCAACATACACCCTATAATGCACCGTGTTCAAATTTGGCAATTTTCCGGGCTAATTTACTATATTTGGGCAGTTATGTGCATTTTCTAGGCATTAATGCACATAATCCAATTTTGCACAATTGGTCCATGGAAAAGTTCACAAAAACGGTTTGGAAAATCATGCTTGTGGTATTGACTAAATTTGCATGCCTTTTACAAGGAATGGTGAGAGATTTCAAGGACATGTGTCGCAAGAGTCAACCACAAACATGTCGTTTATTGGTTTTTCAACTCTACAAAATTGAAAAACATGCCTGAAAAAGATGATACCTGGCATGGTGCCATGGTATGTGTTGGAAATATGCCCTAGAGGCAATAATAAATTAGTTATTATTATATTTCCTTGTTCATGATAATCGTTTATTATCCATGCTATAATTGTATTGATTGGAAACTCAAATACAGGTGTGGGTACATAGACAACACTGTGTCCCTAGTAAGCCTCTAGTTAACTAGCTCGTTGATCAAAAGATGGTGAAGGTTTCCTAGCCATGGACATGAGATGTCATTTGATAACGGGATCACATCATTAGGAGAATGATGTGATGGACAAGACCCAAACTATAAACGTAGCATATGATCGTGTCAGTTTATTGCTATTGTTTTCTGCATGTCAAGTATCTGTTCCTATGACCATGAGATCATGCAACTCACTGACGCCGGAGGAATACCTTGTGTGTATCAAACGTCGCAACATAACTGGGTGACTATAAAGATGCTCTACAGGTATCTCCGAGGGTGTCTGTTGGGTTGGCATGGATCAAGACTGGGATTTGTTACTCCGTGTGACGGAGAGGTATCTCAGGGCCCACTCGGTAATACAACATCACAATGAGCCTTGCAAGCAAAGTGACTAAAGAGTTAGCCACAGGATCTTGTATTACGGAACGAGTAAAGAGACTTGCCGGTAACGAGATTGAACTAGGTATAGAGATACCGACGATCGAATCTCGGGCAAGTAACATACCGAAGAACAAAGGGAACAGCGTACGGGATTAACTGAATCCTTGACATAGAGGTTCGACCGATATAGATCTTCGTAGACTATGTAGGAGCCAATATAGGCATCCAGGTCCCGCTATTGGTTATTGGCCGTAGAGGTGTCTCGGTCATGTCTGCATAGTTCTCGAACCCGCAGGGTCTACACACTTAACGTTTGGTGACGATTAGTATAGTTGAGTTATTGTGTTGGTGATCGAAGGTTGTTCGAAGTCCCGGATAAGATCCCGGACATGACGAGGATCTCCGGAAGAGTCCGGAGGTAAAGATTGATATATGTGATAATAGTGTTTTGATCTCCGGAAGGGTTCCGGAATTCACCGGAAGGGGTTCCGGGTGTTTACCGGAGTGTTCGGGTGCAGCAACACTTTATATGGGCCAAAGGGGTAAAGCCCACGAGGTACTGGAAAGTGCAAAAGGAAGTTTTGCTGCTGCCTTAAGCGGTACTACCGCTGGTAAGGCAGTACTACCGCGTAAGCGGTACTACCGCTTGTGTGAAGCGGTACTACCGCATAAGCGGTACTACCGCTTGTGTGAAGCGGTACTACCGCTCGTGAGCGGTACTACTGCTTGTACGCGATACTGCTGGAATCCGAGTTAGACTCTTTCCGTGCGGGCCAAACCGACCTTGTGCGGGCAAAACCGACCTTGTGGAGGTTTTCTCTCCAAGTTTAGACCCCAGGGCTCAACATATAAATAGAGAGGCAGGGCTAGCACACGGTACACATAAAGATTTCCCAAGCCGTGTGCCGGCAACCCTAACCCTCTAGTTCCTCCCATCATAATCTCTGTAGTGCTTGGCGAAGCCCTGCAGAGATTGTTCCTCACCACCATCACCACACCGTCGTGCTGCCGGAACTCGTCTACTACTTCATCATCGCTCGCTGGATCGAGGAGGTGAAGGCGTCATCAAGCCGTACGTGTGTTGAACGTGGAGGTGCCGTCCGTTCGGCACTAGTTCGTGATCGGATCGAGGGACGACTTGCGATTTGGATCGCGGAGACGTTCGACTACATCAACCGCGTTTCTTAACGCTTCCGCTTAGCGATCTACAAGGGTATGTAGATTCACTCTCCCTCTCGTAGATCCTCATCACCATGGATAGATCTTGCGTGTGCGTAGGAAATTTTTTGTTTCCCATGCAACGTTCCCCAACAGTATGACCTCAGCAAAGTGTGGTAATTTTTTGAGAGGGTTCAGCTAATGTCGTTGTACACGCTCTTCATAATCCGAACCATCACAAAAGGAGGTTTTGGTGGTTTCGAGAGGGAAATCACCAAGTTTGAAGGGGAAACCAAAGTTCCTTCATCGTTTCTCCTTGAGTTTTTTTCTATGATCAACATACACCCTATAATGCACCGTGTTCAAATTTGGCACTTTTTCGGGCTAATTTACTATATTTGGGCTGTTATGTGCATTTTCTAGGCATTAATGCACATAATTCAATTTCACACAATCGGTCCATGAAAAAGTGCACAAAAATGGTTTGGAAAATCATGCTTGTGGTGTTTACTAAATTTGCATGCTTTTTACGAGGAATGGGGAGAGATTTCAAGGACATGTGTGGCAAGAGTCAACCACAAACGTGTCGTTTATTGGTTTTTTTGACTCTAGAAAATTGAAAAACATGCCTGAAAAAGATGATACCTGGCATGGTGCCATGGTATGACCTCACAAAAGCTTGGTAATTTTTTGAGAAGGTTCGGCTAATGTTGTTGTACACGCTCTTCATAAACCGAACCATCACAAAAGAAGTTCCGTGGTTTCGAGAGGGAAATCGACAAGTTTGAAGGGGAATCCAAACTTCCTTCGTCATTTGTCCTTGAGTTTTTTTATACGATCAACATACACCCTATAATGCACTGTGTTCAAATTTGGCAATTTTCCGGGCTAATTTACTATATTTGGGCAGTTATGTGCATTTTCTAGGCATTAATGCACATAATCCAATCTCGCACAATCGGTCCATGGAAAAGTTCATAAAAACGGTTTGGAAAATCTTGCTTGTGGTATTTACTAAATTTGCATGCCATTTACGAGGAATGGTGAGAGATTTCAAGGACATGTGTCGCAAGAGTCAACCACAAACATGTCGTTTATTGGTTTTTCAACTCTAGAAAATTGAAAAACATGCCAGAAAAAGATGATACCTGGCATGGTGCCATGTTATGACCTCAGTAAAGCATGGTAATTTTTTGAGAAGGTTCGGCTAATGTCGTTGTACATGCTCTTCATAAACCGAACCATCACAATAGGAAGTTTTGGTGGTTTCGAGAGGGAAATCACCAAGTTTGAAGGGGAATCGAAAGTTCCTTCGTCGTTTGTCCTTGAGTTTTTTTCTACGATCAACATAGACCCTATAATGCACCGTGTTCAAATTTGGCACTTTTTCGGGCTAATTTACTATATTTGGGCCATTATGTGCATTTTCTAGGCATTAATGCACATAATTCAATTTTGCACAATCGGTCCATGAAAAAGTGCAAAAAACGGTTTGGAAAATCATGCTTGTGGTGTTTACTAAATTTGCATGCCTTTTATGAGGAATGGGAAGAGATTTCAAGGACATATGTGGCAAGAGTCAACCACAAACGTGTCGTTTATTGGTTTTCCAACTCTAGAAAATTGAAAAATGGCAATTTGAACTTGAATTTACGGTGACTTTATCATTTCGCGTCCAAACTATTTACACGGTGCGCAAGCACCATCAGCCGCTAGATTTGAATTTTCTGCACATTTCAGGACTCGTTTGATATACTTAAGCACTTTATAGCATTTACCTGACAATTGGCGCATATAAGTCAAATCCCAGCTACAGCTACACGGGTGTGATGGGAGGGATGTGGATTACCATTTGATCGCGGTGCATCCTACGGTGCACACGCGCGATCCGCGTGGCTGGGGTTCTGGCCAATTAGAATGCAACGCACGATAGGGTTAGCGCACACGGTTCTCATAGGCAATCAGATCTCGAGTGCTCTAAAGAACCACCGCACTATACGGTTGTCCGGCCACTCCGTCCCAGAGCTCTCTCCAAGCGTCGCCGTCCATGCCACCGCGCCGCACAGTAACTGGTAAGGAAGCGATGGCATCCCGGCGCGCTGAGTTCATCGCCGCCCATGACCGCACACTAACTGGTAAGGAAGCGGTGGCATCCCGCCGCGCCGAGTTCATCGCCGCTCGCGACCGCACACCTACGTGGGCGGACTTTGAAGCTGCCATGGCAGAATGGGCGGTGGAGCAAGAGGAGGCCAAATCCGCACAGAAGGAGCGGAAAAGGCAGAAAGCACTCAAGAAAAAAGAGTCCCACCGCCGTAAGAAAGAAGCGGCTGCCTGCTGAAAGCACATTTGCTCCCTTGGTGGTTTTGGTAATTGATAACAACATATATCTCATTGAACTAATGTCCATTCAAGATTAAGATTTCAGGATGTTCAATGATTGGCATGGCATGGACTAGAGACGTGGACCCCTCAAAATGCTAAGGACAAGGATTGGCAAAAGATCAAGACTCTACATTTTTTGGTTTAGTGATCCAAGATCACATTGAGTCCATAGGAAAGCCAATACTATTAAAAGGGGATGAGGTGTTGCTTAACGGTCTTTTTGCTCAAGTGCTTAGTGACAGTACTCCTAAACCCTCAACCACTCTCTCAATCCCAAAGATGTCCAAAACCTACATTCTAACTCGGCCCCACCGATATTTCCTATCCGGCCCCACCGAGTTCATCCTAGACTTAGCCACTGCCAAAACCCTAACAAATCGGATCCAGCGAAATGGATCTCGGTCCCACTGAGATGGCCTTGCCAACTCTCTGTAATCGTTTGCACTTACTTCGGTCTCACCGAGTTTTGCAAATCGGTCTCACTGAGATGGATTGCCAAGTCTCTGTTGCCTTATTGCTTCACTTCGGTCCTACCGAGTTGATGCAATCGGTGCCACCGAGATGAGGTTTGCCCTAAGCCATTGCACTTCGGTCCATCCGAGTTGTTCGTATCGGTCCCACCGAGATTCCTAAAGTTCATAGCTTTTACACAGTTCGGTGCTACCGAGTCTTCTGAATCGGTGCCACCGAGTTGGGTCAAAAGTGTGTAACGGTTGGATTTTGTGTGGAGGCTATATATACCCCTCCACCACCACCTTCTCTGCAAGGAGAGCCATCACAACGTGCCTACACTTCTACCATACATTTTCTGAGAGAGAACCACCTACTCATGTATTGAGATCAAGCCATTCCATTCCTACCATTTGAATCTTGATTTCTAGCCTATCCCAAGTTGCTTTCCACTCAAATCCCTCTTCCACCATAGCCAAATCCGTGAGGAGTTGTTTGAGTGCTGGGAAGACTATCATTTGAAGCACAAGAGCAAGGAGTTCATCAACAACACACCGTCTATTACCTTTTGGAGAGTGGTGTCTCCTAGATTGGTTAGGTGTCACTTGGGAGCCTCCGACATGATGTGGAGTTGAACCAAGCAGTTTGTAAGGGCAAGGAGATCGCCTACTTCGTGAAGATCTACCCCGAGTGAGGCTAGTCCTTCGTGGACGTAAGCCATGGTGGAATAGACAAGGTTGCTTCTTCGTGGACCCTTCGTGGGTGGAGCCCTCCGTGGACTCGCGCTGCCGTTACCCTCCGTGGGTTGAAGTCTCCATCAACGTGGACGTACGATAGCACCACCAATCGGAACCTCGCCAAAAACCACCGTGTCTTCATTGCGTTTGAAATCTCCGATCCCCTCCTTTACATACACATGCAATTGCTTACATTCCGCTGCTATACTCTTAGAATTGCATGTGTAGGGTGATGCTTGACATGTACTATTGCTAAAATCTGCCCACAACTAAAATTAGGAAAAGGTTAGGTTTTATTTGGTCAAGTAGTCTAATCACCCCCCCCCCCTCTAGACATACTTTCGATCCTACAAGTGGTATCAGAGCTTTGGTCTCCGTAAGCCTTGATTTCCATTGCTTTGGTGATCATAGCCTTGGTTTCACAACCTAGGAGAGTATGGCGTCTAGTGAGGGTAACTATCACCGTAGAGGTCCATATTTTGATGGTACAAACTTTGCTAGTTGGAAACATAAGATGAAAATGCATATTCTTGGCCATAACCCCGTTGTTTGGGTTGTTGTTCGTGTTGGCTTGCAAGGTGACTTCTTTGAGGATGGCAAGGAACCGGATCGTGAAGCAACCCCGGAAGAACTGAAGATGTTGCAATACAATGCTCAAGCTTGTGACATTCTATTCAACGGTTTATGTCCTGAAGAATTCAACAAAATCAGTCGCCTCGAGAATGCAAAGGAAATTTGGGATACCTTGGTTGATATGCATGAGGGTACCGAGTCCGTCAAGGAATCTAAGTTGGATGTGCTTCAAAGTCAACTTGACAAGTTCAAGATGAAGGATGGTGAAGGAGTCGCTGAGATGTACTCTAGGCTTGCTCTCATCACAAATGAGAGTGCCGGATTAGGAAGTGAAGAGATGACCGACAAATTCATCATCAAGAAGATACTTAGAGCTTTGGATGGAAAATATGATACCGTCTGCACATTGATCCAAATAATGCCCAATTACAAAGATCTCAAGCCCACGGAAGTCATTGGAAGGATCGTTGCTCATGAGATGTCACTCAAGGACAAAGAGAATCTACACAACAAATCAAGTGGTGCTTACAAAGCCTCAACCGATGCTCCAACAACTCCAAGTGACAAGCTAGTATCCAATGAAGAGATTAGCCTAATGGTGAAAAGGTTCTACAAGTTCTACAAGAACAAAGGGAAAGAAAGAAGTTCTAGCTCAAGATATTATGAGAGAAGATTATCAAGTCGTGACCGAAATTGTTACAATTGTGGAAAGCCCGGACACTACTCCAATGAGTGTACGGCTCCCTACAAGAAAAGAGACGAATAACCAAGAGGAAGACATAGAAGAGATGAATCACCACATAAGGAGAGAAGGAGTCGAGATGATTATTATGAACGAAGACACTCTCAAAGAAGCAAGGATTCGGAGAGGAAGGACAAGTCATCCAAGAGCTACACAAGAAGAAGACATCAAGCTCATGTTGGTGAATGGGTTTCCGGCTCCGACTCCGACAACCACTCCGAGAGAAGTTATCACTCCAACTCCGACTATAGTCAAGATGAAGGTGTTGCAGGACTTGCACTTGTGTCATCCAACTCCCACCAAATGAAGGAATTGGAAGATGCCTCATGGCAAAAGGCCCTAAGGTATCACACCCCGAGTATCTTGATTTCAATAGTGATGAAGATGATTTGCTTGGTGATGATGATTTACTTGTTGACAAGGATAGTAATGTGAGCTATAATGAAAATGCTAGTAATCATGGTAGTCAAGAGGAAATGAGTGACAATGCTATGAAGGAGATTGAGCGTCTAACTAAAGAACTAAATGCTCTTAAGTTAGCTCATGAAACAACTCAAGAGGATCATAGAGAACTTCTAAGAACTCATGAGAAGCTACACTTCGAGAAGCTAAATTTAGAGCAAGAGCATGAGTTTCTTAAAGCTATCAATGACGATCTTCGAAAGAAGAGTTCTTCATATCTTGCCAAACGTTTACTCTTGTCTACCTTTATGCCACAAGTTAAACCTAAGCAAACTAGCAACAAGGGTAAAAATGGTTCTACCTCTAGTAGTAACAATAACAATGCTAAATCCAATACTGTTGCTTCTAGTAGTTCTATTGATTCCACTAATGATTCTCTTAGCCAAGTTACACTTGAGCAAGAAAATATGCTATTGAAAGGAATTATAGAAAAAGGTGTCTACAAGAGTCTTGCCGGGAATAAGCAATTTGAGGAAATTGTACGCAAGCAAGGAAGGCACCGGAAGAACCAAGGTGTTGGTTTTGAACGAAAGTTCAATGCCGATGGAGTTGAGTGGGAAGAAGGTCAATACCCCAAGACGAAGTTTGTTCCTCAACAAGAGAAGTATGATCCTACTTCCTTCAAGGGAACACAAGCTCAAGAAGATCTTCCACCACAAGACCACAAGCTAAAAGGAAAGGACAAGCTTCAAGAAGAGATTGATTCATTTGAAGAAGCTCCTCAAGCCATGGTCAAGTGGGTTCCCAAGACTTCATCAAGTTCTACTTCATCAAGTGCTACTACAACTCCAATGATTCCCATCAAGTTGATGTGGGTCCAAAAGAAGAAGAACTAGAGAGTTCTTGAGGGTGACTCCACCAACAAACTTCACTCACATTCTTTATGGCAAGGACTTGTGCAACCAACTTCCACATTGTGCACTAGTTCATGGAGTCACAAACCCTCTTGTTGGTAAGGCAAGGGACAAGGTATTCAATGCATTCATGGACATCATCATATGTGTATTTCACTCTATGTCTATGGATATCCTTGTATGTTCCTTGTGTGGGACTAGCCCATGTAGGTATTGAAAGCACAAAACTCCAAAGGATTGCTCCCAACTCTTGATGGTCTACATCAACATTGAGCATCCACATCTTTAACATCTACATGAAGTCATCATCGACAAAACCCAAGGTTAGTTCATCCCTCTTAGGGGGGATATCACATCTAGGGGGAGCTTTGCTTTAGCAATTGAGCTAAAGCAACTCTAATGGTGTGAACACATCAATGCTTTATGTAAAAGTGGCAACCCCATTTGTGCTTAAACGATGAGTATGACCTATGATCAAATGTTCTCATTTGGCTCCTAAGTCAATATACTCATATATAGATGACCTAGTCATCGCCATTGCTTGATAGATGCTAGAATTTGTCGTGCATGTTTGACACATATTTCATTTGCTATCTTATTGTGTGAGCATGTTGGATTCCATGTTTTCATCATTCGAGGACATCCATTTGTTGCTTTGATTGTCTTCATTTTTCTGTCCAAGTGGATGTACAAGAATGCCTAAGCACCCTCTCTAGCTATCTATGCTTTCTTGTCTCAAATTCTATTCTTGCTGCATCACAAAAATTGAACAAGTCATTTTCGGACCCTCCGGGTGAGGAGCACTCAGAGCCACCGATCTGAAAGGGCTGAACCTCCAAAACCTTCTATCTGATTACGGCCGAACCAATTCACTCAAACTCGGTCCGACCGAAATCACATAGATTGATCTAGGTTTTCCATCTCGGTGCTACCGAATTGAACCATTTCGGCGCCATCGATGTGCTAAACTGCGTGCAGTTACACATATCGGTGCCACCGAGTTGTTCAACTCGGCGCCACCAACAGCGTACGGGTATATATATCGCGCGGACCGAACGGTTGAAATTTATCGACCTCCACTCGTTCCCGCACCCCGTTGCTGTCGTCGCCCTTTGTCTTCGGACTTCGCCATCGTCTCCAGCGCGCCCTCGCCGCCGGATTCCGTCGCCGTCAACGGTAATCTTCACCGCCGTTGCCGCCGTAGAGGATCTCCACCAAGTTAGGGTGAGATTCGATCCCTTTCGTGCTTCCCTTTTTCCGATTCAATGCACGTTAGGAATGCCATGATTCTTGCCACGATTGCAATGCTAATTCCACAAGGAGAATTCCGTAGATTAGATTCGAGTGAAATTTCTAGGTTTAAGTTTCCGCCGAATGCATCTCGGACCGACCGATTCGAAGTTTTCGGTTCCACCGATTTGGCCTCTGGCCATAGCACTAGTACATCTCGGTGCCATCGAGTTGTGCGAATCGGTGAGACCGAAAGTAAATCTCAGTGAAACCCTAGCAACTCGGAGTCTCCAAAACCCATCTCGGTCTGACCGAAGTGGTGTGTAAGGTTTCTGTAGAGTGCTTTGGTATCACCGAGATGATCAACTCGGTCCATCCGAAATGCATCCTGTGAAAACTTGAAACTAAAAGTTGAACTCAAATTTTATGAAAAATCTCTGCTTTTTGTGATGACTCATCTACTCTGCCCATACCTATCTATTCACAGGGTCAGCTCAGCCAGATGTCAGACAACAGTGACAATCAGAACAGATCTGAACAGCAGGCAGAAATGAGTGAAGGGTCAAGCCCAGCTGAAAGTTTCTATGAGGGAGAGAGGAGCTCTCCAGATCTTCCAAAAGCTGCAACCAGAACGAGGAAGAAGAAAACCTCAGAAAGTGAGGATGAGGACTTTGTTGCAAGTGAAGCCGCAACCAAGAAAAAGAGAGTACTGCTAGCTAAGGAGTACAGCACCAAGCCTACTACTGCCAAAGAAACAACAGCTGTGAGGAAAGTGCCTAAACAGTCTATGCAATTCACTCTTGAAGAGCCTAGTGAAACAGAACCAGCAGCAGGTGGAAAGAAGAAGCGAGTAAGGAAAACTATTGCCCGTGTGATTGGGAGACCCTCCATGATGATTGAGGAGGAGGAAGAGGAGGAAGAGGAAGCGGTCACTGCACCTCCAGCAAAAGTTCAGAAACTCATGTCTGATGCAATCAAGACTTCTGCCCCCAAGTCTAAGCCTAAGGTGTCTGCACCCAAGAGGTCAACCAGGAACATATCAGCTGCTGAGAAGAACAAGGCCCCAGTGCCTGAATCAATCGTTGATGAAGAGCCTCTAGTGCTCAGAAAATTGAAGCCTAAGATACCAGATCATGACAATGCACACCCAGTTGCAGAGAACATGATGCTGAGGAAGGATAAAGGACTGCGTCAATGGAGAAAAGCAGACCCCTATGCTATTAGGAGGAGGACAACATGTGATTATCGATTTCACACTCATGAACAACAGGACTTTTATGAGACAGTGTTGCTTGATAAGAAGCCCATAGTCAGTGACATGAGATGGGTGGATTGGAAATACATTGATGAGAATGAAGATTATTTTCCCCATGTTCTTGAGAGCTTCAGAATTGCAGGAGTTGACGAGTTTGTTGGACAGAAGTTGACCAAGTGGAATGACGAAATGGTCATGCAATTCTACTCCACAGCACACTTCTATCCAGATGGCAGGATCAATGTCATCTTTATCAGCTTCTGGCACACCAAGCAATGTGGCCCACTCAAGCACACTTGATTGATACTTGACACCCTCAGTCATCCATACAATTCTGCCATTGGGGTAGAAGTGAGCTGTAGAGTAGAACTGCATAATCATCTCATTATTCCAGTTGGTCAGCTTCTTCCCAATGAACTCATCAAGGTCAATGGATCTGAAGTCCTCATGAACATGGGGGAAGTGATCCTCATTTGCATCAATGTACTTCCAGTCCACCCATTTCATGTCACTTACAATAGGCTTCTTGTCAAGCAACACTGTCTCATAAAAATCTTGCTGCTCTTTGGTGTAAAATCTGTAGTCAACTGCAGTCCTCCTTCTGATGGAGTAAGGGTCTGATTCCCTCCATTTTTTGAGACCTGCATCCTTCCTCTTCTTCATGTTCTCAGCAACTGGGTGAGCATCATTATGTTCAGGCAACTTGGGCCTTAGCTTCATGAGCACTGGGGCTTCTTCATCTTCCTCTGCTTCTCTCTCAGGCACTGGGGCCTTGTTCTTTTCACTGGCTGGAACATCTCTAGTGGTTCTCTTTGGTTTTGCAGCTGCAGGCTTGGCCTTAGAAGGGGCAGCTGTTTTGATAGCATCTCCCATAAGCTTCTGCTGCTTGGGAGGAGGAGGATTTTCAGCTTGCTCTTCCTCATCTGTTGCATCATCCATTCTCGTGGATGTAGGCCTGAAAATCACATGAGCAGTTTGCTTCCTTTCTCTCTTCTTGCCTGCTGTCTTAGGCTTTGACTGTATAGGGGCCTGTTGAGATCCTTCTGGATTCTCTGAAGTGATGCTTCTCTTGGCAACTGTGAAAGCAGGAACTTTTCTTGTGGTACCTCTCTCTTTCTTGGTGCCATGCTCCTTGGCAACAACAGCTGGTTTCTTCTTCTTCTTTGAGATTGCTTCCTCAGCAGCAAAATCCTCATCTTCATCATCTGAATTCTTCTTCTTCCTTGTCCTGGTGGCTGCCTTTGGCAAGTCTGGTGAGCTTCTTTCTCCCTCATAGAAACTTGCTTCAGGACTTGACCCTGCACTCAGCTCTGCCTCCTGCCCTGACCTGTTCTGGCTGTCACTGGCATCAGACATCTTGACACCTGCACCTGTGAAGTAGATGGGGTAGAGTGGAGTAGATGAGCATCACAAAAACACAGCATTTTGACAAACTTTTGAGTTAAAACCTCAGTTTTAGGTTTTCACAGAAATGATTTCGGAAAGCCCGAGTAGGTAATTTCGGTAGTACCGAAGCTGTAACAGAGAGTTTGCCACACAGTCTCGGTCTGACCGAGATGTGTTTCGATCTCTCCGATAAGCTAGGGTTCTACTGAAACCTTAGACTCGGATCAACCGATCTGTATCCCTCAGTGACACCGAGATGTACAGCGTGCAATGGCCTAAGGCCGTATCGGTGAGTCCAATTCTTCCTATTCGGTCTGTCCGAGATGATCTCTGTGCAACCCTAACCCTAAAATTTTGCTCAAATCTATCTCTACGGAATTTGCTGGAATAGAAATCTCAATCTGTGGGAACATTGCGGGCGCAACAACTCTAGTGCATAGAATCAGAAATTTGAAGCACTAGAGGATCGAATCTCACCCCAACTTGGTGGAGATCCTCTACGGCGGCAACGGCAGAGGAGAATGTTGTTGACGGCGACAGAATCCGGCGGCGAGGGCGCGCTGGAGACGAAGGCGACGATCCGGAGACCTGGGCGACGGCAGCAATGGGGTGCGAGGACGAGACATTTGAAGAAATTTTCAACATACGAGTCACGGACATAAATATACCCATGTGCTGTCGGTGAGACCGAGCGAAATCAATCGGTGGCACCGAAGTGAATAACTGCTGTGAGCACATCGCTTCGGTGAAACTGAGAGTTTTAAATCGGTCTCTCCGAGATTGAAAATCAGATCAGTCCAAGTGTTTTCGGTGAGACCGGATGCATGTGAGTTGGTCTGTCCGAAAGACACTTAGAAGGTTTTGGAGGTCAGCCCTAAGCAGATCGGTGGCTCCGAGTGCTCCTCACCCGGAGGGTCCGAAAGAGACTTGTTCAAGTTTTTGTGATATAGCAAGAAAGAATTTAGACAAGTTGAGATAGATAGCTAGAGAGGGTGCTTAGGCATTCTTGTACATCCATTTGGCCAAATAAAACCAAATCAATCAAACTACAAATGGATGTCCTCGAATGAGAAATATGCATAGCAACATGCTCACACAATAAGATAGCAAATGAAATATTTGTCAAACATGCACAACCAATTCTAGCAACTATCAAGCAATGGGCGATGACATAGTCATCTATATATGAGTATATTGACTTAGGAGCCAAATGAGAACATTTGATCATAGGTCATACTCATCGTTTAAGCACAAGTGGGGTTACCACTTTTACATAAAGCATTAATGTGTTCACACCATTAGAGTTGCTTTGACTCAAGTCTTAGAGTAAAGCTCCCCCTAGATGTGATATCCCCCCAAGGAGGGATGAACTAACCTTGGGTTTTGTCGATGTTGACTTCATGTAGATGTTGTAGATGTGGATGCTCAATGTTGATATAGACCATCAAGAGTTGGGAGCAATCCTTATAGTTTTGCACTTTCAATACCTACATGGGTTAGTCCCACACAAGGAACATACAAGGATATCCATAGACATAGAGTGAAATGCACACATGATGATGTCCATGAATGCATTGAATACCTTGTCCCTTGCCTTACCAACAAGAGGGTTTGTGACTCCATGAACTAGTGCAAGATGTTGAAGTTGGTTGCAGAAGCTCTTGCCATAAATGAATGTGAGTGAAGTTTGTTGGCGGAGTCACCCTCAAGAACTCTCTAGTTCTTCTTCTTTGGGACCCACATCAACTTGATGGGAATCCTTGGAGTTTGTGGCGCCCCGAGACCGATGCTCCAGATGTCTTCCATTTATTCGTCGTCGTTGCCATGTCATTCGCTTGCGTGTTGCACTTGGCCATGTCATCATGTGCATTTCATTCGCATGTTTTTTCAAAAACTTGCATCCGTTCGTAGTTGCCGGATTCTCCCCGTTCCTTTCGTTGTCCGTTTCGAGACCAGACACACTCGCACGCGCCCGCGGCACCTCCGAAATATTATTTTATAAGTGGGATAAAAATGTTCTCGGAATGGGTTGAAAGTTGACGTGCGGTCTTAGTATATTGTAGGTAGACTGCCTCCCAAATTTCGTTCCATTCGGAGGTCGTTTGATGCCCCAACGTAAAACTATAGCGGCACTATAGCCGGATAAAACGTCGGATGTTTCGGTGTTCCGAAACTTGTGCCGGGCCTCTCTTCTTCCCTCTCATCCCAGCCCAAGACTCTCTTCACAGCCCACCTAGCCCAGCTAACCCCTCCTCCGTTCTGCGCCGTCCGATCGCGATCGTACGGTCCGAAAACGGTCTCAAACCCCAACCCTAGCCCCCTTACTATATATATGGACGCTCTCCACTGCCAACCCTAGCCCCTAGTCCACCAGCGCAGCCAGCCGCCACCTCCACCCTCATTTTCCGCGCCGGCCAACCCCTCGCCGCCACTTGGCAGCAGCCGCCGCCACCCGCCGCCGCGATCTGGATCGTTGGATCCAGATCCAACGCACCGCGCCGCCCCAGCAACTCCACCAGCGCAGCCATGCCGCCGCGGCCCGCAGAGCCCATCGTAGGCCCGCCTGGGCCCAGCCGCCGCCGCCCGCAGCTCCTCGCCCCCGATCTGGATGGGGAGGAGCCCGAGTCCCCGCCCCGCTGCCTCGACCCCGCCGACTTAGTCGCTGGAGCCGCATCGCCAGAGCGCCTCCCGCTAGCGACCACGAACCCAGGACCGCCGCCCTCTTCTTCTCCCTGCTCCTCCCGTCCTCCCCGTGCTTCTCTCTCTCGCTCACGATCTCTCTCTCTCTCTAGAACGAACCTCGCAGGAGCTCCATGGCCGCCCCGATCTCCTTGTCCGCGCCGCCCCAGGCCTCCTCGTCGCCGGGAATGGATCCCCCACGTCCGGATCCGGCCTCCCGTGCCTCGTCCCCGCCGCTAGAGCTCGCCGGAGCTCCACCGCGCCGGCCATGGCCCTCCTCTGCCCGCCTGGACGGCCTCCTCCCCGGACGGCCCGATCCAGCCAACCAAACGGGCACCCGCACCGCGCCGTCCCGTTTCTCGCGAGGTAGTTTTTCTGCAGTCCCCAGGATTTCAACATCATGTATGCATTTTGCGTGGGCCCTATCTTTGTGCATGTTTGTCCGATGGAGATGATTTATATATGTAAAATGATCTACTTTTTGTGCTCTACATGATGGTTGCATTTTCGTTCATGTTAGGATTCATCTACATGTCATAATCTCTGTTGCAAAAGTGCATCCTAATGTTACTGCTGGAACTGTTAATATTTATCACTTTGTCATTTTTGTGTGATTTAATACATGCACCATATAGGCAACTTGTCAACATGACTTTGGAGCATTTTCATGTCTTCTTGCTGCTAGTATTTATTTAATGCCATGATATGCCTTGATGTGAGTGCCATGAGCTTGTAAACATGCCTAGTTAATGTTACTGTTCTGAGTAAAAGCTGTCTGTGATAAAACTTGCCAACTTTGCTTGATGGTTGCCACTAATCTATAGCTCATATGCATATGATTCCTTCATGTGATTTGGTCTATGCAATGTGTACTTTGATGCCATGCCATTGGTTGCTATGTAATCTTGCTGTAGCTTGTCTATTTGTTGCTCTCAAGTTGCCATCATGATATAACTGTCAGCCTGCTGACAGAATGTTCCATCTTGTAATAATCATAGTAATTAATCTGTGCATCCTATGAACTTTTGCCAATGGAGTAATTTGAAGATTGCCATGTCTACTGTATGCTCATGTCAATTTCATAAATATTAAAATTGCTATGCTTGCTGTTATGTGCCTCCCAAGTCAGCATCATAATGTTGTTGACAGCATGCCCAGTTTTCTGTTAGTTCATGATTGCATATTGCCTTGATGATTGCCATGAATCTATTGTTCCTATGATTATGCCCATGTTGTATGTTTTCATCTACATGTTGTATACTTCCATGATGTGCCATTTGATGCCATGTTCTAGCACTGTAGCATATTTATTTCATGCCTCCAACATGTCATCATGTTAACTCTGCTCATGTATATGCCCTGTTTAGCAGAACATTGCATTTTGCATGGATCATATCGACTTAACCTTGATGCCTATGAACCTGAACCTTTAAGATGATTTGAAGTATGTCATGTCTACTTTAAGTGCATATCATGATGATGCCCATCATGCTACTGTAGCTTGCTATTTTGGTGTTTGCAAAGTGCTATGTTACTGTTTTGGGCAGATTATTGTTATAACTTGTGTGAGTGTATGTGTTGAACCGTTGCTCCGTTTTGATCATGTCCTATATGAAACTTGCTTAGATTTGTGTGTAGATTCATGTTGTCATGTTGCATCCTTGATTTGTGTGTTCGTGGTTGATGTTTGCATGCATTTTGCATCCTTGCCATGTTAAACTTGTTTAGCTCAAATCTTCTGGACCGTAGCTCCGAATTAAATGATCTACATATGTAACTTGATTAGAAAAACGTGTAGATCATCATGGTGCATGTTAACTTGCTGTTTAACCACTTTAACATTGTGTTTAATTTAGATCAGTACCAATTTCGAAATTTGCATATGGGGATTTACCGGAATTGTTGTTTGTGTTTCCGGCCTCATTTAAACTTGCCTAGTTGTATGAATTGCTTATGCTTCATCTCTTGCCATGTTTAACAACATTTAAACTTGTCATGCATCATATTTGGTTGTGCATCATGTCTTGTTTATGCTTGTGTGTTTACCATGTTGTTTGCTTCTTTCCGGTTGTGCTTCTTCTCGATAGTTTTGCTTTCGATGCGATTGTGAGGATTCGTTCGACTATGATTGGTTCGTCTTTTTCATGGACTCGATCTTCTTCCAAGCGGGATTTCAGGCAAGATGATCATGACCTTGGATATCTTTACTATCTTTGCTTGCTAGTTGTCTCGTTGCTATCGCTATGTCGCGCTTCCTACCACATATATGTCAGCCTCCCATATGCCATGATACAGCCTCTAACCACCCTTACCTAGCAAACCGTTGTTTGGCTATGTTACCGCTTTGCTCAGCCCCTTTCTTATAGCGTTGCTAGTTGCAGGTGCTCTCGCAGGTTGTTCCATGTTGGGACATGGATATGTTGGGATATCACAATATCTCTTATTTAATTAATGCATCTATATACTTGGCATTGGGTGGAAGGCTCGGCCTTTTGCCTAGTGTTTTGTTCCACTCAAGCCGCCCTAGTTTCCGTAATGCTGGTGTTATGATCCATGTTTAGCGTTCCTAACATGCTCAGGGGAATGGGACCCTCTTGACAGTTCGCTTTGAATAACCGCTTCCAGCAAGGCCCAACATTGGTTTTAACATTTGCCAACATAATAATACTGAACTAAATAATTAATTGGCATAGGGCGTCATGAACCCGAGGATTCTTTTAATTCCACATAATACAGGTGGGCCAGTGCCGATGGTGTTGGTCCAAAACAGAGTCGTTTGCGGCTTCCCCCGGGGAAACTCGGGTCTCAGTTGCTGTACGCTGTGCTCATCCGGTCGTGGCCTGAGACGAGATATGCGCGGCTACTATCAGGGTGTCGGCACGCCGGGAGGTCTTGCTGGAATTGTGTTACCATTGTCAAAATGTCTTGTGCACCGGGATTCCGAGGATACTTTGGGCTATCTCGAGGTTGAGGTTTTTCCACCGCAGCTTGTGTAGGCTTATGATGGGCCAGGTTGGAACACCCCTGCAGGGTTAAATCTTACGCGAAGCCGTGCCCGTGGTTATGTGGCGGTTGGATATTTATAACCTCCGGTTGTAGAAAACTTGACACTAAATCCTAATTAAAATACACCAACCGCGTGCGTAACCGTGATCGTCTCTTTTCGAGGAAGTTCGAGAAGAGAACACGGTGGGGTTATGTTTGACTCGTAAGTAGGTGTTCAGGATCACTTCTGATCATTATTAGATTGCGACCGTTATGCGTAGTTTACTCTTCTTATTCTTGTACTCGTAAGTTAGCCACCATACAATGCTTAGTGCTTGCTGCAACCTCACCACTTTACCCCTTCCATACCCATTTAAGCTTTGATAGTCTTGCTACCCATGGTTATAGGATTGCTGAGTCCTCGTGGCTCACAGATTACTACAACAACAGATGCAGGTACAGGTAATGCGATGATCTGACGTGAGAGCGATGCGCGTTTGCTTTTGGAGTGTTTCTTCTTCGTCGATCTTGGGATAGGTTCCGGGTCGGCAGCCTGGGCTAGCAGGATGGATGTCGTTCTTCTTTTCGTTTGATTTCATCCGTAGTCGGATGCTGCCCTTCTGTATGATGTTTGTTATGTATTGATGTATTCATGTGATGATTGTATGTATTTGTTTGTATCCCCATCTTTTATGTATGTGGTATGATGTAATTATATCCACCTTGCAAGCGTCTCCAATATGCGTTTCTACTCTTGGTGGGGCCTTCTAGTTCCTCGAGAATAGGATCGCATATTGGGCGTGACAGAGTTGTAGTAGCACTTGATGAAGTAGAACTTGATGAAGCCTTTGGAACCCACTTGACCAAAGCTTGAGGTGGTCCTTCAAATGAGTCAATCTCTTCTTGAAGCTTGTCCTTGCCTTTTAGCTTGGGATCTTGAGGTGGAAGATCATCTTGAGCTTGTGTCCCCTTGAAAGAAGTAGGATCATACTTCTCTGTTGAGGAACAAACTTCGTCTTGGGATATTGATCTTCCTCCCACTCAACTCCATTGGCATTGAACTTTTGTTCAAAACCAATACCTTGCTTCTTCCGGTGCCTTCCTTGCTTGCGCACCATTTCCTCAAATTGCTTACTTCCGGCAAGACTTTTGTAGACGCCATTTTCTACAATTCCTTTCAATAAATCATTTTCTTGCTCAAGTGTAACTTGGCTAAGAGAATCATTAGTGAAATCAATAGAACTACTAGAAGCAACAACATTGGATTTAGCATTGTTATTGTTACTACTAGAGGTAGAACTCTTTTTACCCTTGTTACTAGTTTGCTTAGATTTAACTTGTGGCATAAAGGTAGACAAGAGTAAACGTTTGGCAAGATATGAAGAACTCTTTTTTCGAAGATCATCATTGATAGCTTTAAGAAACTCATGCTCTTGCTCTAAATTTAGCTTCTCGAAGCGTAGCTTCTCATGAGATCTTAGAAGATCTCTATGATCCTCTTGAGTTGTTTCATGAGCTAACTTAAGAGTGTTTAATTCTTTAGTTAGACGCTCAATCTCCTTCATAGCATTGTCATTCGTTTCCTCTTGATTATGATTACTAGCATTTTCATTATAGCTCACATTACTAGCCTTATCAACAAGTAAATCATCATCACCAAGCAAATCATCCTCATCACTATTAAAGTCAAAGTATTCGGGTTGTGATAGCTTCGGGCCTTTTGCCATGAAGCATCTTCCAATTCCTTCATTTGGTGAATCAAATAGATAATAGGAGTTGGAGGATACAAGAGCAAGTCCGGCAACACCGTCATCTTGACTATAGTCGGAGTCGGAGTGATAGCTTCTCTCGGAGTGGTTGTCAGAGTCGGAGCCGGAAATCCATTCACCAACATGAGCTTGATGTCTTCTTCTAGTGTAGCTCTTGGATGACTTGTTCTTCCTTTCCGAATCTTTGCTCCTTCGAGAAGATCTTCGTTCATAACGATCATCCCTACTCCTTCTCTCCTTGTGAGGTGATTCATCTCTTCTATGTATTCCTCTTGGTGATTCATCTCTTTTCTTGTGAGGTGCCGTACACTCATTGGAATAGTGTCCGGGTCTTCCACAATTATAGCAATTTCGGTCATGACTTGATGATCTTTTCTCATAATGTCTTGAGCTTGAGCTTCTTTCTTTTCCTTTGTTCTTGTAAAACTTGTTGAACATTTTCACCATTAGGCTTATCTCTTCATTGGATACTAGCTTGTCGCTTGAAGTTGTGGGAGCATCGGTTGAGGCTTTGTAAGCACCACTTGATTTGTTGTGTAGCTCCTCTTTGTCCTTGAGTGACATCTCATGAGCAACAATCCTTCCAATGACTTCCGTGGGTTTGAGATCTTTGTAATTGGGCATCATTTGGATCAATGTGCACACGGTATCATATTTTCCATCCAAGGCTCTAAGGATCTTCTTGATGATGAATTTGTCGGTCATCTCTTCACTTCCTAAGCTGGCAATCTCATTTGTGATAAGAGCAAGCCTAGAGTACATTTCAGCGACTCCTTCACCATCCTTCATCTTGAACTTGTCAAGTTGACTTTGAAGCACATCCAACTTGAATTCCTTGACGGACTCGGTACCCTCGTGCATATCAACCAAAGTATCCCAAATTTCCTTTGCATTCTCGAGGCGGCTGATCTTGTTGAACTCCTCGGGGCACAAACCGTTGAAGAGAATGTCACAAGCTTGAGCATTGTATTGCAACATCTTCAATTCTTCCGCGGTTGCTTCACGATCTGGTTCCTTACCATCTTCAAAGAATTCACCTTGCAAGCCAACACGAACAACAGCCCAAACGGCGGGGTTATGACCAAGAATATGCATTTTCATCTTATGCTTCCAACTAGCAAAGTTTGTACCATCGAAATATGGACCTCTACGGTGATTGTTACCCTCACTAGACGCCATACTCTCCTAGGTTGTGAAACCAATGCAATGGAGACCAATGCTCTGATACCACTTGTAGGATCGAAAGTATGTCTAGAGGGGGGGTGATTAGACTACTTGACCAAATAAAATCTATCCTTTTCCCAATTTTAGTTGTGAGCAGATTTTAGCAAGTACACCAAGTCAAGTAACACCCTACACATGCAATTCTAAGAGAGTAGTAGCGAAAAGTAAAACATTGCACATGTAAGTAAAGGAGGGGATTGGAGATTTCAAACGCAATGAAGACATGATGATTTTTGGCGTGGTTCCGATAGGTGGTGCTATCGTATGTCCACGTTGATGGAGGCTTCAACCCACGGAGGGTAACGGTTGCGCGAGTCCACGGAGGGCTCCACCCACGAAGGGTCCACGAAAAAGCAACCTTGCCTATTCCACCATGGCTTCCGTCCACGAAGGACTAGCCTCACTCGGGGTAGATCTTTATGAAGTAGGCGATCTCCTTGCCCTTACAAACTCCTTGGGTCAACTCCACATGATCTTGGAGGCTCCCAAGTGACACCAAACCAATCTAGGAGACACCACTCTCCAAAAGGTAATAAATGGTGTGTTGATGATGAACTCCTTGCTCTTGTGCTTCAAATGAGAGTCTCCCCAACACTCAAACAGTTCCTCACAGATTTGGATTTGGTGGAAGAAGGATTTGAGTGGAAAGCAACTTGGGAAAGGCTAGAAATCAAGGTTCAAATGGTTCAATTGGAATATCTTGATCTCAACACATGAGTAGGTGGTTCTCTCTCAGAAATCGTATGATGGAAGTGTAGGCACGTTCTGATGGCTCTCTTACTTGGTAAGAGGGTGGTGGAGGGGTATATATAGCCTTCACCTAAAATCCAACCGTTACAAGTCTTTGACCCAACTCGGTGACACCGACATGAAAATCTCGGTGAGACCGACTAGTGTAAAAGATATGAACGTTAGGCTTTTCGGTGGGACCTATCAAAACATCTCGGTGAGACCGAAGTGCAATGGCTAGGGCAAGACCAGGTTTCGGTAAGACCGAAAATTTCATCTCGGAAATTCCGAAGTGAAGTAACATCGTTACAGCAAGTTGGTCAAGCCGTCTCGGTGGGACCGAGAACCATTTCGGTTGCACCGATATGTTAGGGTTTGGCATGTGGCATAGTGGATATCAATCTCGGTGGGTCCGGATAAGAATGTTTCGGTGGGACCGAGATCAACTTTTAGGGTTTTGGATAGGAATGAAGTGGAGAAGTATTTGAGAGTTTTGGAGCAATATCACTAAGCATTTGAGCAGTTGAGTCATAATCAAAACCTCATCCCCTTTTAATAGTATTGGCTTTTCCTATGGACTCAATGTGTTCTTGGATCACTTAACCAAAAATGTAGAGTCTTGAAGCTTTGCCAATCTTTGTCCTTAGCATTTTGAGGGGTCCACATCCATTAATCCTTGCCATGCCAATCATTGATCTTTTCTGAAATTTACTAGCAATAAGAATTAGATCAATGATGTATATGTTGTTATTAATTACCAAAACCACCCGGGGATTAGTTGCACTTTCATCCGGGAACTACATCATCGTCTCCACTTGCGTTTACTTCTCTCCTTCACTTACATGTTGCAAGCTAGAAACTACAGGATCGTCAAGGTGTCTTGATCCCATTGTGCGTCGGTAAGGTCTCTGATCCTGGACACTTGGATCCATCTAGTTCTGCACTTCTTGAGGTGGTTGTAGACATGGGTCGTGGTGACCTCTTAGCCACGGAACTCGAAGACCTGCTTCGCAAAAGAGTTCAAGTGCACCTCCTTGAAGCCCTTGTTAGTCGTCACCCCGCTGATATGAGCTCACACATCTTGTTAAGCATGAAGTTGGACATGAATATTTGCCATTTCATCGATTTTTCCTTCCCAGACATCTTTGCCTTCTCAACCTTGATGATTGGCTTATGTGCAGCAGCAGTAGCAGGATAAGGCACCACCAGCACAAATGATGGCTGCCTAGCAGGCTCCTCAAAGACATCTGAATCCGAAGGCATTTGCTTGTCGATCGGAGGCTGTGAGTCCTCAACATAGGATGACATGAATTGGTTCTTGGACAAAACAATGGCCTGACTAAAGTCTTGGGTGCTCATGTCCTACAATTGTTAGCATAAGGACTAGTTAAACAAACTACACATGTACTATAAGCATAGTACACATGGATCATGAAGTTCAACACAGTGCACATTAACTGATCTTCAAGCTCAAAGCATACCATGGATTTCAACACACTACCACACATACATATTGACCATACTTGCAAACTAGCATACTACACATGCTGATCACAAGCTAGTACCGCATCTACCATAGTATCATCGAAACCGACATGGAAAACAGTATGAACATCATCAAAGCCTACAAGCAAAACCTAGCATGCTACCAATCCATCACCACTATTTAGCACAACATCACATGCTCATAGATCGGTAGTCTACAATGCTACCACATGCTCACAGATATGCCCCTATCACATGCTCATGATCTAAGCTCAAAAGAGTAGGGAGGGAGTTTTCGGAGTTACAGCCATCCCCGATGAAGCCGAGTGAAAGCACAAAACACTCAAAGGGGTGAGGGGGGTGGTGGTGAAGGTTTCGGCGACAAGCTGAATGGGACTAAATAGAGCGACTGATTTGGCAAGAGGTGACCCAATTCCTCCCGCCGCTTATACAAGGACGAGCGCGCGTCCATCTCTCTACTCGCATGAGCTCGGCGCAGCGTTCCCCTCCCCTGCACGCTGCAAGACCGGCCTATTCGGCCGTCCCTATCGAGCCTGGCTAGGAGGTGCTTAAGGTTTGTGCTATGCAAGCCAGATTTGCATCCAACGGCCTGGCTTAGGGGAATACACGCTACCGAACGCCCCCTACGAGAATAAGCTCAAGGAAGCAAAGTAATCAGCATACGGTCCTTTTTACAGCACAAGTTAAAAGGGACATTTCCACAGTTCCACATGGTACAAGGTAAACGTAAATATACATACGTAAACATATAGATTTATTAACAAGGTACTGGACAAACGACCCCAGAAAACCGACGTCCAGGTCGGCTCAAGCAACTATCAACACCCTTAAAATAACGAATTTTGGGCAGGCAACAATCACAACTCATCTCATCCTTTTGCAACTTGCAAAGTGGCATAGGGCAGCCTGTGATTAGAAACAAGAGAACCGAGGTTACCGCGCGCTGATGAGAAGCTAGAATCCGGCCCATCCTGATGGCTGATCTACTTTCTTTGCTGCCCCCGTGCTCAATCTCTGGGAGGAACTCCCCTGAGCATTCGTTCTGTTCATCTGTGCTGCTGCAGCAGTGCTACCAGATGACGTGCCGAAACCCCACGCATCAGGGGAAGGCCCCGCATTCGTGTTCCGTGTTAGGTTTTGCCTCCCATTGGTTGCATGGTCGACCTTTGGCCTGGCCTGAGCTTTTGCCTCAGGGAATGCCTGCCATGTCTTGGCCTCAGAGCTGGGTACCGATGAGTTTCCTGAGAGCATTCCTTGCTCAAGCTCCCACACCGTTCCTTCAATCTTCTCCTTCCGCTGCATGGATTGTAAGTCTCATGTAAGATGCTAGAAACATTCCTCTCAAAAGAAAAAAAGATGCTAGAAATATTCATAGACAAATGCGTAGTAGTACTATCAAGGTTCAAAATATCGGATAGCGGGTTCATATCGGTTTGGCTTCGACATATCGGATGTCGGATATCGGGTGATATATCGGACGAAATGTAGATATACCGGAGGAAGCATATGTAGATTTTTTTTTTCATTGTACTTACTCAAAACATGTCCTTTTAGTAAAACAAAATGTATGATGTTAATGCTTTAGCATAACAATTTTAGATTTCTAGTTTGTTAACTTGTTAATTAAGATACTATTAAGAAATGTTTCACAAAATCATTACTATAAAATTAAAAACAAAATATTCCATATGCATATGTATAAAACATTATGCGTGAGTTTGATAATATGATTAAGTTGTAAATGCATAATCTTATTTTCATTGCTTTCTGATAAAAGAATTTTGGTCATCTACGTATCGGTCTATATCAGTGGACATATCGGCTCAGATCTCGGCCATATCGGTCGATATTTCGGCCCATACCGGATGATATGTGTGAAAATGATATTTACAAAATGATATGTTATGTTTATATCGGTAGAGCCCCAAAAATGATATATCGGCCTATATATCGGTCGTATCGGCCTAGATTTAAAAGCTTGAGTACTATATATATACATAAAGTAAGCACTTGTGTGCAAGAAAAAAGGTAAGCACCTGGGATCCAAGTTCTGGTATCCTTGAGCTGACTTTACTTGAAGGCGGCGGTGTAGTCTCAGCAACAGTGCGCTTCAGCTCTTGAATTTCTTGGCGCTGGGAGCGGCAGATTGCCGACAGCTTTTCATACTTGGCTGTCATCTCAGCCTTCTCAGAAGTGGTTTTCTTCAACTGCTCCTTCAGATTGGACACTTCAGCCTCAAGCTCGGATGTCTTAGCAGTAGCAGTAGTCCCTGAATGCAGATTGTTTGCATCAAAATCTGCAACAAAACTATTGAAGGGATCGTTCCCAGATATAGTCTTGCTTTGTGGTTGTGATGCTTTATTTTTCACATAACCTTGTGGTTCCATCAAAAGATTTATGTCCGAACCACCCTTAAGTCCATTACTGGATACAGTGTTACTTGTTGTATTTCGCAAAGCCTGACCAGAATGACCATGCCTGTCTCCAGGGGTAGTGGTGCTGATATCCACCCTACTTTGGTTATACTTTGATGAAGGTGATGGTTTAATTGGTTCCTCGTCAAACAAAGGATTCCTATTATCAGCAACTTGAGAACCCTGTGCATGTTGGGTCACCCAAAATGCACCTAGAGGTGCATCTCCGGCGTTTGCACTTCCATGAGATGATGAGTTATCAGATTGTTCTCTTGGAGGTGCAGGAGGGTTCCTTTTAGGCGTCACATGTGTTTTTTTATAAGCACCTACACAGGCAAAACAAGATGGTAATAGAGTTAGACAGCAACCAGTCACACTATCTCTTCCGAGAATATTTAGAATAAACAATCAGACTCGAATAGTAAATACTTTGTTCTAGCACGCAGTGTGCTGTAAGGTGGCATGTCAGAAAGGTTATGTGAAGATAAGGTCATTTCACAATACCTAACACATGACAGTGTAGTGATTGACCCAGTCAGATGCCACAGAAGTAGCTATAAGACTCCATACAAACATTACCATTAATTTAATACCCTCTAGAAGGAATGATGTAAACTCTCGTATTAAACTGTATGGTACTTCTCTACAACACCTGTAAAAATTATATACTCCCTCTGTGATAGTGTCAAACAATGTCTTACATTTTGAGAGAGGGAGTAGATGCTTATATAACAATCTTATAATTAGGTGATGTAGGATCTATAAATAGCAGTTTCTATAATTATGAGGATGCGAAATGAGGACTTTTTACTTCATTAATAGACATGTAAAATTTAGCTTCATCCAAAATAAAATTTCTAAAGCCAAATTTATTAATGGCAGACACTTCCTAATTTAACCTCACAAAACAAAATGTACTTGCATGACAGAATATATACAAAATATGGAGTAATGCAAACATTGCATTTTTCTATTTCTGATGGGTCCATTTTTCCATGGCGCATCAAATACAATCATTGGAGTTATCCAATAAGCAAAAGAAGATTGTGTTGATTAAATATGATGCATACTCTACAAAAAATCCCGAAAGTCCAAACTCTCTAGGAAACACTGTCGTGTCAATCTGGTTTCCAAATAATAACACTGATGACTAATTAATACTATAAATAGCACAGAGTGGGTTGTAACACGAGGGTATTTTAGTTAGCATAGCCCTGCTAATTGAAATATTTAATATATTCAGAGAACAAGTGAAGCACCACTACAGTTTTCTACCAACTAAAGAAACAAACATGCAGATTTAAATTCTAGTGATTACTATGAATGAAGGCAAGCCCATGTATTCTGCTCCTACAAATAGCAACTAAAGAAAACCTCACCATCGTCCTGCAAGCCCATAGAAATGGCTGCCGAAGCCCCATCAGGTAAACTCTTCTGTAACTCAAGAGGCAGTAGCTCATTAACACAAAACCAGACCTGTCAATTGGATAAATCTAACATCAGAAAAATGAAAACCATGCTTATTTGGCTCCTAAGACTACATGCAGCAGTCTATGACTAACCTAGTATCATGAAGATGAATGGCCAATCACCTGTGTGATATCTGGTCTGGCATTTGGAGATCCTTCCAGCATATCTTTGATCAGCCCTGTGACACTGGTGCTGTACTTAGGTTGTTCTGGAATGCGATAATTGCCATTAAGGACCTGCAACTTCGACTCTCCATCAAACGCGGATTTGAAGTAGCATATTCTATAGAGAAGACATCCCAGGGCCTGCCAATTGTGGGATACAAAGTGTTACAAATCACTTTAACATACTTTGGATGCGAACATGTGGTTCGATAAACAGCAACTTTGCAGTTGAGGATATAGTTGTGATCCAGTAACCTAACCATTCTGTTAGGCATCACTCAAGATGGGGCTAGTATGATAATTAAATCGGAGAATATATCACATGCTATGACATTGGTTTAATTACTATTCAGATATATGAATAATGAAGATCACATGTTCATATGTTATGGACTTACCCAAATGTCAACTTTCTCACTAATAACTTCTCTTCTGTAGAGATCCCACATCTGAAAAACATGAATGCATAGATGAGACCACTGCAGGCCATACAAGTAAAAAAATGTATCCATCATGCCGAAAAGTTTTCATTAACCTCAGGTGCTCTATATGCCGGGGTCGTATGCTTCCTAATGATATCTTCCTCAATCCCCCTATCTTCTGGCTTGTCAAAGCATTTATGATTTGTTGACGTGCTTCCAAAGTCACATAGTTTCCATGCACCATCTAATCCAAGAAGAACATTTTCGGCTTTAAGATCCCTAAAGGAAGGAGGCAGAATGTAAAACCGTGGTGAATATAAAATAATAAATGTAAAAAATGGTTTGCAAAACTTCAAAGCAAGTCCCACACTCATACCAAGTCTGAAACATTCATGCAGGTAAGAGTTGCTTGCACATGATATTTGCTCACACGCAGATAGCCAAGCTACAAGGTATAGGGATTCCGTACTACAGGCAAGAATACAAAGTAGTACGGGCAAACAAATAGCAGTGGGCAGTTTCCTAATGTACCATCACTCCAGTAGTTGCTAAGTAAACTTAAGTCTACTAATTAAATAGTGAAACAGAACAACATAACTGTGCAGAAATCTGACTTGTGATATTTGATAAAAATGCCTATCACTGATTATTCATATAGAATGGGAATAAAACATGGATTCAATATCTGTGAATGAATCATTCCATGTACCTATGCGCAATTGGTGGTGACTGCCCATGCATAGCAAAAACCGCGTTGCAAATGTCTCTGAATATCAAAAGCGCCTTCTTCTCCTCATAGTAACCAGTACCTCTGCTCTCCATCGCACTCACCAAGGACTTCTCGCAGAACTCCATCACAAGCAATGCCTCCTTTGTGCGGCCCATGTCAAAAACATCATGGGCAACCAGTGTGACGACATTGGCATGCCCTTTGAGGAGATTCATCACCTGGATCTCCTTCATGACAAGATCAAGCGATTCCGAGTCATTGCAAATGATATGCTTCAATGCATACTGCTTTGACGAGTGCAACGCGTCACATGCGAGATACACACAAGAGAAACCTCCTTGTGCAATGGCATTGCGTACTGTGATCTTCACATTCCTTACATCAATGGTGCGGCCTTCCAATCCAGTCTGTACTTTCCCCCCAAAGGGATTGAACCTCCGCATTCTCACAATAACCAGGACGAAATAAATGAAAACTCAGGGTTCAATACTTCTGCTAATGATTCTGCATAGATAAAAGAGGTAAAGAATGAAAATTCCGACATGCACAACAAACACAAAGCCAAATATTTACTTGAAGAGAATAGAACATGATATTGTCTAAGAGTCTAAGAAGCCCACGAGTGAAATGCCCAATACTCTAGCTTCAACAGTAAGATTTCTTATGCACTGGCATCTGCATTAAGTGGTGAAAATCCTAGAATTATCACTTATAGGCTGATGTTTGGCATTCTAATTTTCTCCATGAGGCAATGCTCAACCACAAGCATAACCATCAGAATCAAGTGAAAACAAGGTGCATGATCCAACTTCAATCCTGCGTGTTTCCTATCCCTGGGTTCATAAGAGTTCTCCACCAGTTCGAAGTTAATCACTCGCACCCCGTCTTAACTGCAAAGGTCTTAAAATAACCACTTGTCTTGGCATGATCTAACTCAAATATGAACGAGGACAGACAAATCAGTCCGGATCTACATGCTGTGCCCAACTTATGTATGTTGGTGTGGGTTCAAGTGATCACTGGATGACTAGAAGCTCATACCTACCTCAAAGGCCAATGCCCCAAGATCGCGATGAGGTGGAAGGGGAGCGGCAGTGGCGGCCACGGGCCCACGGCTGTAGGGGTTTGGGGTGCGAGGCGACGGCGGAAACGCTAAGCTACGGCACGGCGGCAGCAGTAGGACAGCAGCAGAGATTTCATAGCCGCATTGGGTCGGATCGGAGCTTGGGTAGAGGATGGGCCATGAGAGAGAGAGGAAAGGTACGGGATGGTGGAGAGGAGAAGTTGGTCAGATTCCAACGAGGAAGCGCGCACCTCTTAGATCGGAGGTGGCCTCCGAGAGGCTCGCCGTCGCCGTCAGGAGGTTGAGACCACAATCTCGTCTGGGGAGGAAGGTATCTCCGTGTCTGGGAGGCCCTGGCGGAGAGAGAGACGGAGGGAGACAAGCCGCGACGTGGAGCGGCGGTGGTGGAGCAGAGGTGGCCTGTGCGCTGTGCCCCGTGCGAGCGTGGTTACAAAATAGATTTTGGATACTAGTGGTATTTATTTGGAAATTTTGTTCTTTTCCTCCGTTTTTTAATGAAATGCCTGGCTTTCTAAAAAAAAACAGATCTATTAATCAAACCACTGGTACAGAAACCCCCAAAAAGGGAAAATTCTTTGAAACCCCTGGGCCTATCGTCTTCTTTCTCCTAAACGGGCCAGCGAGTCTATGTTGTCTCTCCAAAGTCGGGCCAACCAGTTTTTATTGTTCGCAGACGGGAAGTCGTCAAATGTTTGGGTCCTGTCGGAACAACGTCATACATAAGAAATAGTCGAAACATTGTGTTGAAAGATCGACAGATCCAAGATTCCAATATCCACAACAAAAAAACTCACAACCCTCATGTTGGCACCGGAGGTTGCACTCACATGGCAAAGAGGATATCTGAGGGCCGACAAGCCTTGCAAATCATAACCTCACTGGCAAGAAAGGCCGGCAAAACCTACGCCAGCAAGGGATTCTGCTACCATCGCATGCCGTAGTTATGAAGAGGAGACGGTTCGACTTGTGGTTTGATTTCCACTATGGAATCAAATCATAACTTCGTTGGAAACGTTGAGCTCGCCACCTTTGCCACTGCCTGTTGCGGTGCCTTCTCCTTTGCCACCAGGGCCGCAATGTCGTGCTCGTCTTGCCGCTCCGGCGGCATGAAACTAGTAGACTTGGGGGGCTTCAGTGTTGGCCTTAGCCGTGACAGGTGGCGTGATGCTTGAGCTCGACGAGCCAGAGGTCTCTCTACCATAACCGGCTCCGAATTGACCGCCGATGGCGAGGCCTCTCCAATCGACTTCGCCACAACCTCTTCGGTCGACTTCACTGCGCCTTCTTCGGCCGCTCGCTCGGACTCCTTGGATGACTCGACGATGTCTCCTTGTGCAGCTCCAGAATATGTGTCAGGCTTGATTTATCTAGTTTGTATCCCGAGCGCATGTACACGGCTACGGGTGAAACCTTATGTCCTGGCCTAATTCTTTATTGTTGTAGTTACCTCCGTAATTACGGCAAACTGGAATGTTTTGAGATATTTTCTTCGTAGTGCTGATATGATTGTTACTAGGAATTCTATAATTTTTATTCGTATCCCTATAGTTGGGCACTTGCTGCCCACTCCCATGCCTAGCCGGTTCTCTAATAAGGGCGGAATTTTGCAGCATGATATGCAGGGAGATTCATCACCGTCGCTAGCATTGTCGTGGTCGCCCAGATTATCACTGCCACCAATCGTCATGGTTTCTTCGAGTGCGCGGGGCAAAGAGGAGAGAATGAGAGGGAAAAGACCAGTTTGCGGGGATAAGTGAAACGGGCTAACGACCGCCTCCCCCGCGTCGTCTATATTTTTGACATGTGGGACCGCCTTGTCGAAAAATGGTTTGGAGCGCCCAAATTGTCCGAACAGTGCAATTTGTTAACCAGTAGGACTCAAAAGTGGTGGGTTTTTTTATAAAAAAACAAATAGTGGTAGTAATCTGGAACCCTAACCCCAAATGTGGTGATTTTTTTATACTTTACTCGTATAATGTTACTGGTTAGTGAGGGATGTTTCCAAAAGAAGGTGCTCCTCTGTATCAAAAAATTGAACTGTAAAAACATCTTATATTTTGGTACATAGGAGTAGTACGCATAACTCATGAGCACCGTACGGTACCTTTTGGGTTGCTCACTCGGTTGACGAGCATGAGCGATTAGCCAGCTGAAAATAAGTGTTTTCTTTTGGATTTTATTGTTCATTTCGGTTTCATTTGAGCTCAGAGCAGAAAGAAACTTTTGGATTGTTATAAGCAAAACTAATAATAACCCAAAAAGTTCCCATCTGTTCCTATACCAATATTTCACTATCCTATTCACTTCTATTTTTTGGGTGTTGTGGTATGAATTAGGGCCGTTACGTATTGAAAATCGTGTTTGGTCGGTAAAACCTTTCTGTTGGAACCATTGACACTTTTATTTTGTATGGTGAAAATATTGCTTTAGTAAAAAATAAAAAATAAATCCCCTTTTGAAGCTTTTTGTATATTAGAAATACAAAAGGCCAGTGAGTCAATAGGGGATGACGAACATACCATGTCTCTACATTAGCTGTTGAGCGTGATCATTATCGCTTGTACATTAGGCAGCCAGGATTGTGTTTTCTTGTTTCCTAGTCTAGAGATATCTCCCGATCCTTTCCTTGTATAGTGGATACGGTTGAGATACTCCTGCCCATGTACTCCTTATATGCTACGGCATACGATCAATGAGAATATCGTCAAACTACATGGTATCAGATACTGACACGTTCCTAACTAAGCTTCCGCCGCCGCCGTCGTGCCTGTGCCGCAGCCGCTCCTAGCCGCCGCCGCACAGCCGCCGCCGCCGCCGCCTCTCTCTCCCACCGACCGCCGCAGCTCTCCTGCCGCCGTCTCCTACCTCTTCCCCCGACCACCGCAGACTCCCTGCCGCCGTCGCCACCCACTTCTTCTTCCCGCCGCCGCCTCCGCGCCTGTGCCGCCGCCGCTCCTAGCCGCCGCCGCCCAGCCGCCGCCGCCTCTCTCTCCCACCGACCGCCACAGCTCTCCTGCCGCCGTCTCCCAACGACCGCCGCAGACCCCCTGCCGCCGTCGCCCCCCCCCCACTTCTTCTTCCCTCACCACCGAACCCTAACCTACCTCACAGCCATGGCCTCCAACCCCACCCTCTCCAGCGGCTCGAACCCCTTCTCGCACCCGCCGGGCTTCCCCTTCCCTGCCCAGCAACCGGTGCCCGCTCCCTTCCCTGCCCAGCAGCGGGCGGCCAACCCTAATGGCACGCCTCGGGCTGCCTCCCAGCAGCAGCTGCTGCCCACGCCGCCGTGGACCTTCGGCCACAACCCGTGGACCGGGGTGGTCCACGCGTACCCCACGCCGGCTCCCGACATCCTCGGCGCCCGCCCGGCCCAGCACCAGGCCTACATCGCCGGCCCGCAGCCGGCCGCGGCCTACATGGCGCCGCCGGCGCCCTCCTACCAGCCGGCCGGTGCCCCCCTCTACAGCACGGCGCCGCCACCACTACCACCCGCGTCGTGGGACCCGGCGCTCCTAGCGGCGCTGCACCCTGCTTCCACGCCGAACTCCTTCACCGGTGGAGGTGATTGGTACATGGACACCGGGGCAACCGCCCACATGTCGTCCTATCCGGGTTACCTCGCCACTTCTTTTCCCACGAACACTTCTACTCGCATCACTGTCGGGGATGGCTCTTCTCTCCCGATCACCCATATTGGTCATACATCTTTTCCGTCTATTTCTACTCCTATCAATATGTCTAACGTACTTGTTTCTCCAGAACTAATCAAAAATCTTGTCTCTGTTCGTTGTCTTACTCGTGAAAATCCTATTACCGTTGAATTTGACGAATGTGGTTTCTCTGTGAAGGACGCCCGTACCCGGATGGTTCTTCACCGATGTGATAGCCCCGACGAGCTTTACCCGGTCCACCCGCCATCCACCACCTCCACCGCTCCTGTCGCCCTCTCCGCCGGTGTGGACCTCTGGCACGCTCGCTTGGGACATCCCAACCCCGCTACCCTTCGCCATATTCTTCGGAGTTTTTCTTTCACCTGTAATAAGATGGCTGAACACACTTGTCATGCTTGCCGTGTCGGCAAACACGTGCGTCTTCCCTTTAGTGACTCTACCACCATTGCTTCCTATCCATTTCAGTTGATTCATAGTGATGTTTGGACCTCACCTATTGCGAGCAATTCTGGCTATCTTTATTATCTTGTCATATTAGACGATTTTTCTCACTATGTGTGGACTTTTCCTCTCCGACAGAAATCCGACGCGCCTGCTACCCTTCGAGCTTTTTACTCATACGTCACCACGCATTTTGGCCGCCCCATTCTTGCGTTTCAAACTGACAATGGGAAAGAGTTCGATAATCTCGCAGTTCGCAATTTACTCGCCACACATGGAACTATATTTCGTCTAACATGTCCTTACACTTCGCAGCAGAACGGGAGGGCGGAACGGGTACTTCGCACTCTCAATGATTGTGTCCGTACCCTCCTCTTCCACACCAACGTCCCGCCCCGTTTTTGGCCGGATGCCCTTGCCACGGCATCTCTTTTGATCAACATCCGGCCTTGCCGCGTTCGCTGGAACTATGCACCGCATCAGTTGCTCTATGGCACTCCACCATCCTATGCTGAACTCCGTGTTTTCGGGTGTCTCTGCTATCCTAGCATCGCTTCCACCGCCCCGCATAAGCTTGCTCCGCGTTCCCTCGCATGCATCTTTCTCGGTTATCCCCCTAACACCAAGGGCTACCGGTGCTACGATCCCGTCTCCCATCGGGTGATCACCTCGAGACACGTTTACTTTGATGAGACAGTGTTTCCGTTTCAGCAGGTACCACCAGCTGACACACCAACAACGTCATCATCATCTCTCGGCGGGCCTCTCTCGCCACCACCGCCGCGGTCCCGTGGGGGCGCCTGCGGCTGCCTCCGGCCGGCACCGCCTCATCCGGTTCTTCGGCCGGCTCTGGCGCGTCCTTCGTGGCCTCAGGTGCGGCCTCGGACGCCTCAGCCGACTCGGCCCCGGACTCAGCCGCCTCGACCCCAACCCTTGCGGCTTCGGGTTCAGACGCCTCGGGATCGGCTGCCTCGACTCCGACCTCGGCAGCCCCGCTGGACTCGAGCTCGTCCGCCCCGGCTGCACTGGACCCGGGTTCGTCCGCCCCGGCCGCTGCGACGCCGGCACCCCAGCTCGGCATCACGACTCGGTCGCGCACTGGCGCCCTTCGTCCGAGCACCCGCTACCCGTCCGAGCAGTACTTGTGTACGGCATCGACCTCCTCGCCATCGCCGGTCCCCACCTCGGCTCGGGCCGCCCTTCGCGACCCCAACTGGCTCGCCACCATGCAGGAGGAGTTCGACGCGTTGCAACGCAACCGCACTTGGCAGCTCGTCCCGCGCCCCCGCCACGCTAACATCATTAGCGGGAAGTGGGTCTTTCGCCACAAGACGCGCTCCGACGGTACCCTTGAGCGGTACAAAGCCCGTTGGGTGGTACGCGGTTTCCGGCAGCGTGCCGGAGTGGACTTCACCGACACCTTCGCCCGGTTGTCAAACCGGGCACGATTCGCACCGTCCTCCAGCTTGCGGTGTCCCGTGCATGGCCGGTGCATCAGTTGGATGTCTCCAACGCGTTCCTCCACGGCCATCTGGCCGAGCAGGTCTACTGCCAGCAGCCCACTGGATTCGTCGATGCTGCTCATCCTGATCACGTGTGCCTGCTCTCCCGTTCCCTATATGGGTTGAAGCAGGCACCGAGAGCGTGGTACCAGCGCATCGCCGCCTTTCTACAACAGATGGGCTTACGAGCTACTCGCTCCGACGCTTCCCTGTTTGTGTATCATCACGGCCCTGCGACTGCATACCTGCTTCTCTACGTCGACGACATCATCTTCACGGCATCCTCGGCTGAGCTTCTCGGGCAGCTTACTGCTCGTCTCAGTGCCGAGTTCGCCTTGAAGGACTTGGGGCCGCTTCACTACTTCCTTGGCATCGAGGTCACTCGGCGACCTGATGGCTTCTTCCTTCATCAACGGAAGTACGCACATGAGCTTCTCGAGCGCGCCGGCATGCTTAACTGCAAGCCCGCCGCCACTCCTGTTGATACGAAGGCGAAGCTTTCCGCCCTTGAGGGCTCCCCGGCTCCGGACGGTCCGTTCTATCGCTCTATCGTGGGCGCTCTGCAATACTTGACCCTCACCCGGCCAGACTTGCAGTATGCGGTGCAGCAGGTGTGCTTACATATGCATGCTCCACGAGACAGTCACTGGAACCTAGTGAAGCGGATTCTTCGGTACATCCGCGGCACTATGGCTCTTGGACTCACTTTGACGGCATCATCCTCCACCGACATGGTCGCCTACTCTGACGCGGATTGGGCCGGTTGTCCGGACACTCGGCGCTCTACCTCCGGTTACTGCGTCTACCTCGGGCCGTCGCTCATCTCTTGGTCGTCTAAACGACAACCTACGGTGTCCCACTCTAGCGCCGAGGCGGAGTACAGGGCGGTGGCCAACGCCGTCGCCGAGTGCTCCTGGCTACGGCAACTGCTTCAGGAGTTGCATCATGACGTCTCACATGCCACACTCGTGTACTGTGACAACGTCTCCGCTGTCTACCTCTCCGCCAACCCCGTTCATCATCGCCGCACGAAGCACATCGAGCTCGACATACACTTCGTGCGTGAGCAGGTGGCTCTAGGGCGCATTCGCGTCCTGCATGTTCCCACCACACAACAGTTTGCCGATGTTATGACCAAGGGGTTACCAACGTCTACCTTCGAGGAGTTCCGGTCCAGTCTATGCGTCACCGGTGACGTATCGACTGCGGGGGGTTGTTGAGCGTGATCATTATCGCTTGTACATTAGGCAACTAGGATTGTGTTTTCTTGTTTCCTAGTCTAGAGATATCTCCCGATCCTTTCCTTGTATAGTGGATACGGTTGAGATACTCCTGCCCATGTACTCCTTATATGCTACGGCATACGATCAATGAGAATATCGTCAAACTACATTAGCCACCGAATATAATCCAATAGATCAAAAGCTGCTAGCTCATATAGTCACCGAGGCAGACCAACCACAAACAGAAGTTGTGTGATATAAGCACTGTGGGCAATTGAACCAGACATTCAATACACAACATGGAGGTGTTTGTTTCGGAACTTTGTCATGTAATCCATTAACATCGTTATCAAATGACGCTGAATCTGCTTGTTTGGTTAGTTTGGGCTGTAATCACATACCATGGTATCACATATCTGCTTGTTTGGTTAGTTTTGCTCAAAAAAAAAAAAATTACCGATCCAGTGCAAATCTGATTCTGCTCAAAATCGTGTGTTAACAGAAACCGGAGCGACCCCCTCGCGGCTATCCTAAAACTGTTACCACGTCTTCCCTATCCAGCCTCATGGGGTTTGGCGGCGGCTCGATGTGGCGGTTGACAAGGCCGCGGTCACCGGTGGAGACTGGAGCACGCTGGTATAGCGTCCGGTGCCAACGATCACGAGTACGTCGCTGACGAGCGTGCACAGCTCATCACGCGCGGTGACCAAGTGGCCGACGTGGGTGAGGACCTGTAGGCTGGGCACACCGGTGAGAATGAAGAAGAGCGGCTGACAACGGTGCGCGCCACCACGCCCACAGTCAGCTCCGGCTGCCGGCTTCAACAGCACAACATTATCATTACTAAGAAAGTTTGATTTATGATTTGGTGGGTAGGGAGGCCCGCACAGGCAAGTCCTGCAAAGTAAGGCAGAGTCAGTGCCCACGCCACGCCAGCCTCTTCCCCCTACAAAAATTGCCGTGCAGGTTTTGACCCCGTACCGCGAGCGGCTCTCACCGCACCGCTTTGTTTTCCTTACTCATTAGTTTAAGGCAACCTTCACCGCTAGCCCCGCACCCCATATATGTAGCATCCGGAGCTTCGCGGTGCCGCTGCGCTCGGCGAGGTGGGACTATTCTGTGGTCGAGCCTTTCCTGGATTTGTGATGGTTGCTCGTGCATGGCCCAGGTCCATGGGGTAGCTGGCTGGCTTGCTGCTGGGCCGGTGGAGATGTGCTTGGACAGTTTGCCTTTCCCGAGTATCGCGCAGGGCCCGGTCGGCCTGCAAACTCTTTCGTACTCATATATCTATACTTATCTATACTTACTAGGACCGTCAAAAATCTATACTTACTAGGCGGCCGCTACCCACCAACCGGCTGATAACTTGCAGTTACCATCCGCCTTATTTGCCGTTCGATATGCTTAATCAAGGCCGTCAGTTCGAGCCCCCACATCGCATCATGCTCGTCTCCCCCGCAGCATCTTTTGCAGCGTAGACAAAAACCGCTCCACAACGGACGTCATCACTGATCCTGCGAGCGGCGTTGCCCGCGGCCGCTTGCACCATCCATGGCAGCAGCTCCGCGGCAGCACCGACGGCGCCCAGCAGCGCTCCATTGCAGCGCGGACGACGCTTCATTGCAACCCCGGCGAAGCTTCAACGCCCCCTGCGAGTCTGCGACGCTTCATTGCAACTCCGGCGGCTACTGGCGACGCTTCATTGCAACTCCGGCGGTCCCCGGCGATGTTGCATCACAACACCGGCGGCCGGACGATGCTTCATTGCAACTCTGGCGGTCCTGGCGATGTTGAACCACAACTCCGGCAGTCCCGGCGATGCTACGGTGCAACTCCGGCGGCCCGGCGATGCTTCATAGAAAATCCGGCGAGCTCCCGACTGCAGCATCCCGCCACTCGCTTGAAGCACAACAGAGCGCCGGTGGCCCTCTGTCGCGTCAATGCCGGCACCATGTGCACCATCGCCAGCCTCACAGCAACGGCTCGTCGTCGAACGGCAGCCATCGCGGTGCGGCGTCGCCACTTGTAGCAGCAGCAGCTCCGCCGACCGTCGACGGGTGTTGCATCACAGCACCGGCAACCATCGACGCATGCAGCGTCGCGAGTGTTTCATCACAACGTCGATGTGCTGTGTCTCAATATGGCCGCCGACAGCATCGCGTCAGCAGCGGTGGCGCTTGGTGGTGCGGCCGTGCGGCCTTGTACGCAGTGGCAGGAGGCGGCTGGAGTGGCGGCGGTGCTGTGATATGAGAGAAAAGAGAAGGAAAAGGAGTTTGTGCCTTCGGTGTGCCAACGAAGAAGAAAGGGTGATAGGATAAGATTGGAGTGGTTGAGACGATAGGTACGTGGGTGGTCCCATGGGGACGCGTGGCCAGCGGAGGAAGCGGTTTACGCGACGCCAAAGATCAGCCGGATGATTTAAAACATTTCCCTACTTACTATTAAACAAGCAAACATATTCATCACTACGTGCACCCAGCCTAACCTACACATAACAACACGAACAATTAATATTCCACCAACCCACGTCTAAAGTGCGTTTAGCATTTTTCCGGACGGACGAAAACTCGGCCATCCGGCGTCCTCAGTGTTCACGGCTAAAATTATGGGCCTGCTCCCCACCTCCTTCTCCCGAAAAAAGGAAGTACTGCGCGCCCATCGCCCGCACCTCTCGCGAACGCCGCCCAACCCGGCGCCGCCGCCGCCCCTCCCGGCGTATGCCATCCCGCCGCCCCGCCGCTCCTCCTACACGACGCCGCCACACACCTCTAGCCGCCGGCCGTGTATTGTGGGTCATCGTCTGCCGCTCCTCTGCAGTCTCGCCTGATAGCTCTGTCAGACATGGGGGAGGAGGCGTCGATACGAGTCGCGAGCGAGCTCATGGAGCGGCTAGCCGGCTAGGCGGTGTCTACCTAGCCCCAGGAACACGTCGGGCTATAGCAAGGGGCAGGGGAGGCTTGACATAACCGAGTTCGTCGGCCATGGCGACAAACAGAGCCGGAGCTTGCGGGGCGGCGGCTACAGGTCGAGGATGACGACTAAGAGATCAGGGAAAGGAGGCAGGGTTAACCACGAGGAGGTTCGTGCTGTCGGCAGGACTGGAGAAGGCAGGAGCACGATGAATCGACGACGGCGGCTTGCGGATGGTGTCGGAGAAGACGACGTCCGTGTGCTCTATGTAGGGGGTCGCAGCTCGATTCGTTCGGCGTGGAGGATCTGTTAGGTTGATCTCCTCTGTGCAGGCCCAACGGCCTGCCAGCCCCTTGCATCGCGCCCTGATCGGGGGCGCCCAACCCTCATATGGTTGGTGGGCCCCTGTGACCCGCGCTATATTAACAGAGGTGGGGGGCCGGGGCACGGAACACGAGGTTCACCGCCGCTACAAACCCCACCGATATTCCCTACCGATCTAGGGTTAGTGCGGTGCTCACGGGAAGCAGCCACCGCCTCATCATCTCTCTGTCATCGCCGCCGTCGCCATCCCACCATGGCCAACGGCGGGAGCTCCTCAGGCCAAAGTGAAGGTAGGACTACCGGAAGTCTCTAGCCTACTCCGATCTACAGCACTATCAATGGTTTCAGAGCCATGCTAGGCTAAGATCTTCGGTAGAAAAGAAATCAGAGAAAGGAAAGATTCCCCCCAAGAACCCTAACCCTAACAGAGAAAGAGGGAAAATAACTCCTCGTCGGAAAAGTTGCGCCGCCGTCAGGCCGCGCCGTTCCTCTCGATTCGGACGCGCATCGGCAAGCCGAGGCGTCTGGAAGAAGAAACACCAGAGCTATCACAACGGCTCGCCGGAAAAGAAAGGAAAAAGACAAAAAAAGTGGGGGTTAAGCACCGCGGCCAAATCCCTCGACGGCGGCGCGCTCGCCGCTAGGGAGGACGCGCGACCGACGAGGAGGATGGCCACGGCGCACAGTGGTCGTGCTCCTCTTCCTCCTTCTCTCGCTGAAAAGGAAAGGGGGGAGCCTCGCTGCGCCTCTCTGTCTCTCTCTCTCGCGCGCGGCCGGAGAGGGGAGGGGGAAGGGGCTGGCTCGTGGGGTGCCGCCCTGGCTCGCCGCGCCGGTGTGGCTCGCGGAGCCGGAACCGAGCGAGCGGGCGAGAGAGGAGCGAGCGAGCAAGAGAAGCGCGTGGGGGGCGGAATGGCGCTAGGGTTACGGGAGGGAGTGGCTGCAGCTGGTTTTACCCACCCGATCTGCGCGGACGGCCGTCGGATTTGATCCGACGGCAACCAGCGAGCGGTGCCCTCCCCCAGCGGGCCGATGGGCCAGAGCAGAGCAGGCCGTTGGGCCGAAAGGGAGAGGCTGCGCCTCAGGCTCCGCGTTCGCTGCGCGTCGCTGGGCTGGGCCGGTTTCGACCAGTACAGGCCAGAGAGAAGGGCGCGGCTGCCGCTCTCTTTCATTTTTTCTGTTTTTTCTTTTTTGTCCATGGTTTTGGGCAAATATAATACATTTTTTTTCTATTCAAATTATTCAGAGAAATTTGTTGTTTAGAAAATAGAAAAGTAAAAGTAATACTTTAGAAAAGAAAGAAGTTCATGAATTTTTTATTCATGTTTTCCGCTGCAAATAGTTAAAAGTGCTCTATAAAAGTAAATAGAACTAAAAGTAAAAATTATATTTAAAGAGCATATTAAAGTGATTATTAGAATAAATATGATTCTGTTATTTTTATGACCAACGTTGTTAATAACATGATCATGTTTTATTATTGCTATAAAATGTGCATTTATTTCTATCTTTGCCCAACGGTAATATAGATTTAATTGCATAGACAATTGTATGTTTAATTTGACCAACATTAGATTAATGCATATGATTGTTACAATGATCTCACTTCAATTGTGATTTCAGGAGGTTACCACTTGATGAGTTGCCTAAAAGAAGTTCCCACACTCCGAGGTGATAACTACACCGAATGGAGAAAGAAAGTTGATTTAGCCTTTGTCTGTGCTGAGGTGGACTGGGTTGTGGATACCCCACAGCCGGTCCAACCTCCAGAGCCAGTCAGAGATGCAAAAGACAATGATGCTGCATGGGAGAAAAAGAAAAAGGATCATGCTCCAGTGGAGATGTTATATTCCATCGAAAACCAAAAGTGGTTAAATGCAAACAAAAAGTGCATGCCATTTATAAAGAATACAATTGAGAACGCCATCGTGGGCTCAATTGCAGAGTGCACTTACGTAGGGGAGTTGCTTACAAAGATAAAGAGCCAGTTCACTGGTTCTTCAAAGACATATGCCACCCAGTTGATAAAGCAACTGGTGACAGAGAACTAAACTGGCGGTGGTCATGGAATAAGAGAGCACATCCTCAGGATGAGCAACATGGCAGCAAAGCTCAAGCCCATGGATGCGGATCTGGAGATCAAACCAGCGCTCCTGGTCCACCTGGTCATGGCTTCACTGCCAAAGGAGTTTGAAACCTTTGTTGTAAACTACAATATGTCACCTGGAACATGGGACATTGAAAAGACAATAGCAATGTGTGTCCAAGAAGAGGACAGACTCAAAGCCTCACATGGTGGTTCACTCAACTATGTGAAGGATAACAAGAAAAAGAATTACAGTCAAAATAGCAAAGGTTCCCCTTCTAAGCCACATGGAAAAGCTCAACATCAGCATCAGCAGAAGTCTCTTCCAGTAGACAAAGATACATGTCTCCATTGTAAGCAGACTGGGCACTACAAGAAAGACTGCCCTGTTTGGCTAAAGTCAATAATGGCAAAGAGAGGTAACAACGTTGTTTCCTTTGTAAATGAATCCTTGTATACACAGTTTTCGAAATCTACTTGGTGGATTGACTCAGGAGCAACTGTTCATGTTGCAAATTCTTTACAGGGATTCCATTCGACGCGGACTACGCAAAGAAGCGAAAGATGCATTGAAGTTGCAAATGGAATTCAAGCAGAAGTTGAAGCTGTCGGTGACATCTCCTTGGAGTTAGCTGATGGATTCAAGCTTCTACTTAGAGATGTTTTATATGTTCCTTCATGTCACAGAAACTTGATTAGTGTTTCCTGTTTGGACAAAGATTGTTATGAATGTCATTTTGGACATGGCAAATGTGCCATATGGTTTAATAATACTCATGTGGGTGTTGCATTCCTACACGATGAGCTTTATTTATTATCACTCCATGAAAAAGTGTATTCTGTGTGCAATGTGAATGAGCATGTTTCCGCGTCGAATAAAGAACAAAAGAAAAGAAAGAGAACTCACGACTCATCGAAATTATGGCACTGTCGCTTGGGCCACATTTCCAGGGGGAGAATAGAAAGATTAGTCAAAAGTGAAATTCTTCCTCCGTTAGAGTTCTCAAACTTAGAACAATGCATAGATTGCATTAAAGGAAAGTATATAAAACAAATCAAAAAGGGTGCAATCCATAGCACAGGCACACTAGAAATCATTCACACTGACATTTGTGGACCATTTCCGGTGAAAAGTGTGGATGGATATGACTCGTTCATAACATTCACAGATGACTACTCTCGCTATGGATATATTTATGCAATCAAAGAAAGATCCGAAGCGTTGGATAAGTTTAAAATATTCAAAGCTGAAGTTGAAAACCAGCATGATAAAAGAATAAAGATAGTAAGATCTGACCGTGGGGGGGGGGGGAGTACTACGGTCGACATACTCCATATGGCCAAGTCCCTGGACCTTTTGCAAAGTTTTTACAGGAGACTGGCATAGTAGCCCAGTATTCAATGCCGGGCGAGCCTCAGCAAAATGGAGTAGCTGAAAGGCGCAACCGTACACTTATGGATATGGTGCGTAGCATGATGAGTTACTCCACCTTGCCATTGGGATTATGGATGGAGGCGCTTAAAACCGCCATTCACATTCTCAATAGAGTACCAAGCAAGTCGGTGCCCAAAACACCGTACGAGTTGTGGACAGGAAGAGTGCCCTCCCTACAACACTTAAGGGGGTGGGGGAGCCCAGCTGAGGCCAAAATGTTTAATCCAAACATTGCAAAGTTAGATCCCAAAACAGTGAGTTGCCACTTCATTGGCTATCCAGACAGATCAAAGGGTTTTCGTTTCTACTGTCCAGACAGATATACAAAGTTTGTAGAAACAAGACATGCAGTCTTCTTAGAGGGCGAAATGATGAGGGGGAGCATGGTAGCTCGGAAAATTGATCTTGAGGAGAAGAGGGTGCATGCACCTAATCCGATGATTCATGAGCCATTTTTCTCACTACCAGTTGCAACTCCACCCATGACAACTATGGGGGTAGACCCGGAACCTGTCCGTCAGGAGCCGACTGAACCCGTTGTTGAGCATGAAAGGGAGGTGCAGCAGCAAATTTTAGAAGAAGTGCCAGAAGTTGAGGCACATAATGTGCCAGAAACTGAGGCCCTTAGAAGATCCAATAGAACAAGAAGATCAGCTATTTCTACTGATTATAAAGTTTATAACACAGAAATGGTTCATATGGAAGGTGATCCTACCACATATGAAGAAGCCATTAGAAGCCCTAACTCATCAAAATGGCTAGAGGCAATGGAAGATGAAATGAAATCGATGAGTTCCAAAGATGTTTGGGACTTAGAGGAAATTCCTAAAGGAGCCAAAACAATAGGCTGCAAATGGGTCTACAAAACAAAGTATGACCCTAATGGGAATGTAGAAAAGTATAAAGCCCGACTTGTGGCAAAAGGATTTACACAAAGAGAAGGGATAGACTACAATGAGACTTTTTCCCCAGTCTCATGTAAGGACTCCTTCAGAATCGTAATGGCATTAGTTGCACATTTTGATTTAGAGTTACATCAAATGGATGTTAAGACGGCATTTTTGAATGGTGATTTAAAAGAAAAGGTCTACATGAAACAACCCAAGGGTTTTATCATGGAAGGCAAGGAAAATATGAGATGCCGCCTGAAGAAATCTATTTATGGATTAAGGCAAGCCTCTAGACAGTGGTATCTAAAGTTTAATCAAACGATTAAAAGTTTTGGATTTAAAGAAAATATTGAGGATAACTGCATTTATGCAAGGTTTAAAAATGGGAAATATATTTTCCTAATCTTGTATGTGGATGATATCCTGCTTGCTAGCAGTGATGTTAGTCTACTACAAGAAACAAAGAAGTTCTTATCCTCAAATTTTGACATAACAGATCTTGGTGAAGCATCCTATGTTTTGGGCATAGAAATTCACCGAGATAGGAACAATGGAGTCTTAGGACTATCGCAGAAAGCATATTTAGAAAAGGTTCTTCAAAAGTATAATATGCATGCGAGTAAAGCCACACCCGCTCCTATAGTCAAGGGCGATAGTTTTGGGAAATTCCAATGTCCCAAGAATCAGTACGAGATCGATCAAATGAAAGCAGTACCATATGCTTCGGCTGTTGGAAGTTTACAGTATGCACAAGTGTGCACTCGTCCTGACTTAGCTTTTATCACCGGGGTACTCGGTAGATATCAAGAGAATCCAGGCATAGAGCACTGGAAGATGGTAAAGAAAGCATTGCGTTATGCGCAAGGCACGAAGGATTACATGCTAACATACAAGAGATGTGATTCCCTAGAAATAAAAGGGTATTCAGACGCAGATTTTGCGGGGGACAGAGATGATAGAAAATCCACGTTAGGATACGTATTCACTCTCGCTGGGGGAGCTATTTCGTGGAAAAGCTCCAAACAGTCGATAGTTGCATCATCCACGATGTATGCAGAGTTCATAGCATGCTTCGAGGCCACGGGGCAGGCGATATGGCTAAAGAAATTTATACCCGACTTGAAAGTGGTAGATTGTATTCACAAACCACTAAATATGTACTGTGACAACCAGCCCGCGGTATTCTATGCTCACAACAACAAGTCGAGTAATGCTGCCAAAACAATAGAGATAAGGTATTATGTTGTGAAAGATAAAATCCAGGATCACACTATAAGTCTCGAGCATATAAGGACAAAGGATATGCTTGCGGATCCGCTTACGAAAGGCTTACCACCCAATGTGTTCAAGGAACACTTAGCCGGCATGGGTTTAAGGGAAAGCCTTATGACTCCTGGATCATGAGAGGCCCAAAAGGAACATAATTTGTTTCTGAACAAAACGTATGTTGTAGCTATATGATTTTATCGACAGTTAAGCTGTGACGATGAAACATGCTCTATGTACCAATATGTGATGAACAAATAAACTAGAAAGTATAAGGTTAAAAGTAAAGTTGAGATCAAGGGGGAGAATGTTAGGTTGATCTCCTCTATGCAGGCCCAACGGCCTGCCAGCCCCTTGCATCGCGCCCTGATCGGGGGCGCCCAACCCTCATATGGTTGGTGGGCCCCTGTGACCCGCGCTATATTAACAGAGGTGGGGGGCCGGGACACGGAACACGAGGTTCACCGCCGCCACAAACCCCACCGATATTCCCTACCGATCTAGGGTTAGTGCGGTGCTCATGGGAAGCAGCCACCGCCTCATCATCTCTCTGTCATCGCCGCCGTCGCCATCCCACCATGGCCAACGGCGGGAGCTCCTCAGGCCAAAGTGAAGGTAGGACTACCGGAAGTCTCTAGCCTACTCCGATCTACAACACTATCAGGATCAAGAGGGCGTGGCGGTTCTCTCGGATGCGACGGCTTGTCGGGGATAGACCGCTGGCCATGGCGCGCGGCGAAGAGGGAGTTCGAGGATGAGCGGAGGGCGCACCAGATCAAGGCAGGTCACAAATGCATTGACTCCTCCTCGGTGCATCGATGGTGACATCTAGCGCACGCGGCAGCCAGTGCGTCGACGGTTGGCTATAGGATGCATGCGGCAGCCTGGGCGTTCGCATTGTGGTGGCAGCGCAGTGCCGCGCGCGGGGCAGCCAGTGCGTCGACGACCGGCTAGAAGAGGCGTTCGCATTGTGGTTGTAGCGCAGTGCCGTGCGGAAGCGACAACTAGGGCGCTCAACGGCGGGGCCAACCAGGGCGTGCAGGGCCGGAGCCAGCTAGGTCGCTCGGCGGCCGGCGGATTTGGGGCGCCGCAGCCGCCCGGCATGCTGCGTGCGTGATGCTGTCGGCGTGTTGTGCATTAGTGTTGTCCGGCAGAGGCGTGCGTAGCTGGCCGGCGTGTGTGAGGTGCGTGCCTGCGGCTGCCGGCCGGCTGTGCGTGCGGCTTGCTTTGTTCAGGTACTGTCAAATTCAGGAGAGGAAGAGAACTCGAGTAGTGCTGTCAATTTCTGCATGCAATGTTGGTGATTCAGATTCAGCATGGATAATGTTGTTTAGGACTGAAAGTTTGTCATGGTTGAATAAATAGGCATGGTTGATTTTAGTTGCTAGAAGGAAAAGCAGTGCTACAAAATTTTGAATTAGGATGTCGTTTTGCACAGTTCTAGCAAGTTAGTATTTTCATTGTACAGTCACAATTCTAAGCTTAATCTTGTTAGCTATGTAGCATTGCAGATCAGGCTCTTTTTTCCTAGCAGATCAATACCTTTGGTCAGATTTAGCTTATTTGATAGTGAACAAACAATAAATGGTGTGAATATAACAAATAATTATGCGGTGGTGACCTATCAAAACTATTAATGTGAATTTTCCCTTCAGATCCACGGTTTGCTCTTCTAACACATAATACTAGATATGCACATGCAGCCCCTTTGAGTTGAGCTGGGTGCTGGTATCCTTGGGAACATTTTTATCCAGGTAAGTTCAGCATGATAATCATTCCATTTCGTTGATTTACTCTTTATTTGTGTCACTTGTCACGACTTCATTCCTGTTAAATTTGCAGCGCCCCCTAAAAACTATTGCTATTAGATCTGAAGACGATGCACTCTGGGAATTTAAGCCAAAAGCTGGGTAATGCATTTGGCATATTTTAATTGTGAACGAGGGACATCCTGTTAATCGTTGGCAGGCCCTCTAAAACATCTCCTTTTATTATTTGCTTCAGCTGTTGGAGATGTTCTCACCGGCGGAGATCTATATGCTGTCAGTTCTTATGATGTTGAATTTTCTTTTATGGATATTATTGTACAAAATGATAGCAGCTTTGGCCATGTACCCACATGCTAATGTTCGCTGACTCTATGACAGACTGTCTTTGAGAACAATTTGATGAACCACCATGTATATAGCGAATAAGTTTTCTTTACAAGATGCAGTGAATAAGTTGTTAATTCAGTTTTTATCTCTGATCTCTCTAATACTGTTTGATATAAAAAAATGTTCGTTTGGATGCAATATGTTCTGAAAAGACCCTTGGCCATTACTCATTATGTGTTGTCTCCATTGCTATTTCACTGTATGATGAAATAATTATGGATGTTTCTTGCAAATACTTGGTCATTAGGTGTCATAGTTGTTAATTTAGTGTTTGGAAGTAACCAGGGATACTAAAATTATCATTAGGTGTTGTTTCCATTCTTTATCGATCATATGGGGAAATCCACCCGCCTTTTCTTATTTCTGAAAGTTTATGATGATTTTGGGCATACCAAGCCTAAAGAAGATATCTCGCAAGTAAGTTTGATATACTCGGGATACATCTTGATATATATGATATCATCACTGCTTTTAGGATGTCACTGAGGACTTGGGCTTTTTGGGCAGCTCGGTGCACGTAGCTCCCGCTTACGCAGGGTCCGGGGAAGGGTCCGACCACTTTGGGTCTATTGTACGCAGCCTTTCCCTGCATTCCTGCAAGAGGCTGTTTCTAGGACTTGGGCTTTTTGGCTGGAAAAAAAATTGATCCAAACCGACACCATGTATTCTTATGGATGTATGAGTCATCTCACTGTAGGTGGAGCGTTTCTCTTGCGCAGAACTTACTTTATTTTATGCTTTGTCAGTGTAATCTCCTATTTCATTCGCATGTATACCATTACTCTTCTCATGGTCTTGCAGATGCATCATGTCTAGCTTTTTAGCCTTGCAAATTAGAGGTTTTGATTGATACATGCATATTATTCGAATATTTGGTGCATTGAAAAGACTATGAGTGGAATTAACAGACTGACTAAATGTATGAAAGAAATCCAGGATTCTTTGTCAGCTTCTCTTGGAGCTTCTGCTAATTTCAACAAGGTAATATTTAAGATTTATTACAATCTTGTATTTAATTTTTTTATCTGAATCACTTATCATCTATACTATTGCACACAAAAAAACTTGCATGATTAAACAGAGGAGGAACTTAAAGAATTGGAGGGAGCAGTGTGTGTCTGTTAGATCGATTTGTAAATCTTAATGTCTACTTGCTGATTTCATAGGACTAATTCACTGGTGCACGTTGAATACTCTAACATATACAAGTGGATTCTCACATATGATTGTAATATTAGTCAAGACGTGCGTTGCACGTGCACGCTTACTAGTATTATACGTACAAGAACTCTGATGCATGAATATGTTACGACTTTGGTGCCATTTTCATTTCACGCTTCTTCTTCAACGTTCTAGTGTTGGCCTTCTTGGAGTAGCTTTCTATTCTGTTTGATAGCCGGAGAGCGAAGAATCACACAGTAGCTTGGTGACAAAATGCTAGTACGCCCTTGCTGTATTTGCCTACAGTGGTGCATCGTTATTTAGATTGTGGAACGTATCTGATGGACCTCTTCTTCTGTGGTCTTCAGACACACCGGCGGTTACTGCTGTACTCCGACTGCGTGTGCAAAAAATATAGGAGCCTTTTTTTATATTGAAATTACTATCTGTATCCTTATTCTCTTTGGGGAATCCAAATACATCATGCATTGCAGATAAATAGTGATAATACCCCACCAGTTGCCGTAGGAATAGATTGCAATAATTTCAACGAGATTTTGTTGTATGAAACATTAGTTTTCGGATTAATAATATGAGAACCAAAACTAAACAATTCATTGTATTTATTGTTCTATGGTTGTAGAATATTTATTGGATATGAGTAGCATGTATGGTGCATGTTAAGGTGTGTCTTTTTTCATGCATGATGGCATGACATGATGAGTTGTCATAATTGCACGGTGAGAGAAGTACATTTTCAAAAAAAAAACATGATGAATAATTTTTAGGTGGGTCTTTCGCTGTGCATAGTGACATGATGAGTTCACATAGCTGCATATTTCTAAAATGTTCACCATACAATAAAAAAGTTTGGAGTCTATTTTTAAAAGGTTCATCGTCTGATTGATCCAATCACGACGAATGATGTCAACCCCCTCTTTTGCGTCTAACTTGACTCTGATTCTCCCAGAGAGCTGATCCAAGGGCTAGTTTGGCTACAAAACGAAATTTACGAAAGCCCTCCGTCTTTTCCGACTCAATGTATTGTACATTGAGCATGTACTTAAAACTGTTCGTCGCATATTTAAAAAATGTTCATCATTTTCAAAAGAATTCACGTGTATTAAAAAGTGTCTGTTTCGTATCTTGAAGTTGTTCATGCGTGTATTTAACAAATGTTCATCGTTCCTTCAAAAATGCTTGTCGTTTATTCCCAAAAGGCCAATACTGTATTTTAAAACATGAAAAATGCATAAAGATTTTCATATACACACAATTTTGTTTTCTTCCAGTTATTACTTTTCCGTCAGTACGTGTTTTAAAATTGTTTCTCATGCATTTAAAAAATGTGTGTCATGTATCTTATAAAAATTCATCGTGTGTTTTCAAAATATGTTTATGTTGTTCCCACAAAATGTTCATCATCTATATATATATATACCTATAATATATATATATATATATATATATATATATATATATATATATATATATATATATATATATATATATATATATATGACAAATTTTTCCTACTACCGGGTGTAGTTACTCCCACTTTGGTTTCGTATGTTGTAGGTAGTATCTATTATATTGGAGAGTACGTACGTGTAGTATGTAGTATGTAAGAATGTTTGGGTAGTATATATACTATTTTATAGGTAGTATGTACCATATTTTGAGCATACTTCTTTTTACGTACAAATATGTACGTATTTCACAAATATGATAAAAACATGGGCTTACATGCAATTTTTTCACATAACTCGTTTTGGAGTATCTTAGATATAGTATATGAACATACTAAAAATGATAAAGTAGTATATATACTACCACATGGTAGTATATGAGATATGGGTGTAACTACACCCGGTAGTAGGAATCATTTTCCCTATATATAATATAATAATAAAGGGACTATTGCTTCTTACCACCGTAATTTCGTCCGTCCGTCGTCCCTCCACTTCGCTCATATTATTTTCTATATCCGAGGTGGTACTATAATCTATCTATATATATATATATCCTGCCCGTACGTTGTTAATAAAATGTTTCGTTCCTCCGCCCTAATAAAACGCTTCGTTAAAAAATCGTGGCATGGTCCGTCGGCCTCCCTCCAGCTTCGAACGTCACCAATATACTTTACTGGGCCACAGATGTACTGATGGGCCTGGTCCTGGGATTCATAAAATAGCGAAAAAAGAAGGTCCAGGCAAGACTCGAACTCGTGACGTTTTCTACGTTCACCACGGCTGTAGCCAACTACGCTAGATTTCTGTTGTGATAGATTCGTGCCTTCGTGGATTCGCTATTTATTACATAGTCCCACCTCGCTCCTTTAGAGCAAATTTTACCAATTTATATATGACCGTAAGTTGATGAGAATCAACCAGTCACAACAAGATGATAATAAGAAAGAGAGGCCCAATAAAGGAAGGAGAGGGGTAATATCTGCATTGGTCAAAAAGGGCTCGTGGGATGCATATATATGCGTTGGTTAAAGACAGACTCGTTGCATCATGCAATGGTGTGAGCTTGGTTTGTGGCCAGTTAAAAACGGGGCAGGACGAAGTGAAAGAGGAGCTCACCACAAACGAAAAGAAAAACAGATAACAGCGAAGGAGCGCGAATAGGAGGCCATAGTCGTCGATGGAAAAAAAATACAGACAACAACGAAGGAGCGTGAATATGAGGCGCCGGATTTAATGAAAGGGGCATCCTCGCAAGCATATAACATCAATTCTTCACCCGTCCAGGCCGACGGCCTAACCAAAATCAGTTTATAAATGGGACATCTAAATTAAATTCCAATTAAGTACATTTTGACAACATTTTAAAAACCATCTTTCTAAGTTAGGATATCCTTTTTTAAGTTGATTATAAGTTAGGATATCTTTTTATCAAGCAGTAAAAAATTCCATGTTAAAAATATATATTTTGCGAACCAACCTGTGGTTGGATGGTTAGAGGGACTGTGGTATCCCCAGCCCACCAGGGTTCAAATCCTGGTGCTCGCATTTATTCCTGGAATTATTTCAAGATTTCCGGCGATGCGCATTCAGTGGGAGGAGACGTTCCCGTCGATGACGAGGTGCCTACGATGACTTCATAAATTTCAAGATGATATGCCGGCTCAGTCTCTCAAAGGTGCTCATAGGGGTAGGGTGTGCGTGTGTGTGTTCATAGGGGTGAGTGTATGCGCGTGTATATGAGCGCTTGCGTCTGTACTGTGTTCAAAAAAAATAAAAAATTTAGGTATAGGGTAAAATTATACTGGCTCCCAAGAAGAATGTTCCAAGTCCAAGAGAAAAATCTCCTAAGTTTAGGGAATAAATATTCAAGTTTTCAATTCTTGGTTAATGTGAAATTCTTAATCCTTCTGTGTGTCTGTCTCACAGCCTACATATGCCTTGCATATGTAAGTCTTTTTAGAGATTCCAATATGGACTACATACATAGCAAAATGAATGAATCTACACTCTAAAACATGTCTATATACATCCGTATGTAGTCCATATTGAAATCTCTAAAATGACTTATATTTTGGAACGGAGGGAGTACATCATTATGTGGATGGATAGCACCTAAAACAGTGGATGAAGAAATACAACTAGGAAAGCCGCAAAATGAACAATGCATATATTTGTTAGCCATTTTGTAAAGATAGTTTGGCTGAAAGCACATTACTCTTCGACTAAAAACAATTGATTCAGGCCATAAATGAAATCATCATTTTGTGTTTTAGGCTACACTTATTGTCTCGGGAGTACGGTGAATTTATCTCCCATTGCAACGCACGGGCATTTTTGCTAGTGTACTTAAAAGATGTACATCACATATAAACAAAATGTTCAGCATGTTTTTTTAAAAAGTTCAAAGTGCATTTTCAAAATTTGGTGGTGGTTCTGCAAAATATTTATCATGCATTAAAAATATATTCATCATGTTTTTTGAAAATGGTTGTTGTGTATTTTAAAAATGTTCATTGTGTAGTTCAAAAATATGTATTGCATATCTAAAAAAATTCATTGCATATTTAATACACAATGAACATTTTTTAATATATGATGCTCATTTATTTTACAAGTAGAAAAGAGATAAAACAAGAAGAAGAAAAGAAAAGAAAACTAGAAGATACGAAAAATAGAAATAAAAGGGAAAAGAAAAATGAAAAAGAAACGTCTGAAAAGCTGAGAGAAAAAACGGACACAGAACAAAAAAGACACACGGGAAACTAGACCGGAGAACCAACAAAAAAGGTAAAATCAACGACATGTCTGATGTCCCACAAGTGTATGGGGTCAATTGTAGATCTTTTGATAAGTAAACATATCGATACCACGAGGAGCTGAAGAAAATGATAAATGCACAAATAGCAAGGATTCACTGTAAATGCTAAAGAGATGTGATAATATTTGTGAAGGTGATGTGGCAACAAAACATAAATAACAATATAAAGTAGTAGAGTGCAACCAATGGCTCAATCCCTAGTGATGTAAGGACAATCGATTGTGTTACTTATGATGGTCAAACGTTTTTGCGCACGGTGGAATTATCGCATAGTTGTTAATTTTATAATGACTTCATTGATTAATGTTGCTTGGTGTTGTAGGAGCCTAATACAATGTGTTGCAAACCATTGACTCACACGTATTATGATTGTACTCCTAGCAAGCCTCCGCAACTACTAAGATTACTCAGTCATATGGCCCAACCATTACTCATATAAAGGATGTTGTAGTACCCGTCTCCTCGGAGCCTCCGCACGCAAGAGTGCCCTCCGAGTCGTTCGTTGCGCCCGGGCCTCGCGCCGATGCCTCCTGGCCTCCTCCGCGCTGTCCGATCTTCGCTGGAACCCCGGACCCAACCGCTTTTCCTCAGGGGTCCATGACGTGTGGGCCATGGGCTCTCACGGGGCCATCCCCCCGTGGTGGTTTCGTCGCGCCCGCATGTGTCCTTTTGCGCGTTGTCCAGCACGCGATGGGTGACGCGGGGTCCGCCTGGCAGCGTCATCCGCCTCGTGTCGGGCTGGTTCGGTCGCGCCAGCCGGGTGCGCCCGCGCGCCTGCTTCGGCATGCTCGTGTCAGACGGGTTTGTGTGTTGGCCTCGCAACGCACGTGTCGCTTCGTGCATTCGATGGTCGCCTGCCCAGGCTATTCGATTGCGCTGCCTGGGCCTCTTCGTGGTTGCTCGTTTTTTCGGGCCTGCCAACATGCTTTCATCGGAGTGCGCGGGTGTAAGTGCATCAAGTGGCCCCTTAGTGGTTTTGGAGTATTGAAGACAAATACGTTAAGGGACTAATGTGTTTGTGAGTGTACACATGTGTTATAGTCCCTAAAGATTTGGTTTAACCTACGAAAGTCGACCCCTAAAAATGTATTTCTTCAAGTGAAGAATTTGGTACGACCTTTGAAGAAATTGATGTGAAGACTTGGAAGCTTGAAGACTTTGTTTTTCGTAGTTTATTTTCTTCTTATTTGAGTCATAGGAAAAACCGTACCGTTAAAGGGGATCTAGGTGATATACATATCACATTTCCAAAGTGATGCTCAAACCTATACACACTACTACCGCTTCGAGTGAAGCCTTTGAAAATCTCCGGAACAGCTGACGAATTTGCTAGCGACAGTGACGCAGTTCATCTGGTCGCTGACGAATTAGGTCAGGCTGAGGAGTTAGGATTTCGCCAGTGAGATCTGCCTATCGTGAGGAAATTGAGCCCCCCGACGAAATTAAGAGTTCAATTTTCCGACCGTTGCTGCGCCGCGTGCCAACTGTCGAGTGGATACTTATCCTGACAACGGTCATGTCCGAAGGGGCATTTATGACATTTCATGTCGGGTTGCCTCCTGGCTATAAATAGCTGTCCCCTACAACCACTTGTTGGTCGACTGCTCTAGAGAGAACTTGACACTTGTCATTTGAGAGCAACCCTTCCTCTGATGACTTTGTGAGAAACCCAAGTGAGGAAAAACCCAACCAGAGCCAAAGTGATTGAGCATCACTGAAGAAGTTGATCTGTGTGATCCGACGCCTGTTACCTTTGAAGACTGTCATTCTTCCAGACGGTTAGGCGTCATTTTACTGAGCACGCAAGAGTAATTGTGGCGTGCCGGTGAACAAGTCTGTGAAGGTTTTGGAAGTCTACCTTGAAGACTTACCACGAGTGATTGAGCGAGGTCTAAGTGACCTTAGCTCAAAAGGAATACGGTGAGGACTAAGTGTTCTCTGAGGTAAAACTCAGCCACCTCAACCAGACGTACAGTTGATACAGCAACTGGAACTGGTCTACCAAATTGATGAGTCTTCACCAAGCCTACCTGGTTTCAAATTCCTCGCCCCTTACCTTTACGTTATTCCGCTGCTGAAGAATCTGTGATTTACATTCTGAAGAATTTGATCTGAAGACTTTCATTATGCTGTTTCTCATTTCTTCAGTTCATCTTCCTCATGCTTGAATATTTGTATGATTACATGTTCTTCACTTGTATGTATCACGCATGCATGCTTTCTGTCTCTGTAATGATTTAGTTTCGTTCCTGTTTCTACTTCCTCACTCTGATTTTCGTCAAATTCATCAGAGTTTGATGAATTTCTAAAAATCTCTCATTCACCACCCTCTGGGAGTAAACCTGCGCTTTCAATTGGTATCAGAGCTAGGTACTCCCTTGTTCTGTGTGATTGTGGTTTAACCACCTGGAGTTTTAGTTATGTCGACCGCATGAATGATCAAGGTATCCGTTGCGTGCCCCATCTTCGATGGCACGGACTATCCCTACTGGAAGAACAATATGCGCATGCATCTTGAGGCTATTGACAACGACCTCTGGTTTTTCTTCGAGAATGGCGTTCCTACTGTTGCTCCAAGCATCAACGCTGCTGATGTGAAGAGATTCAAGCAACTCGACTCTCAAGCGAAGAATATCATATGCGGGCATCTGAACAAAGGACAGTATGGCAGAGTGAGTGCCCTGGAAATGTCGAAGCTTATCTGGGATAGGCTTTCCAAGGTCAATGAGGGGGTCTCCACTCAACGTGACTCCCGAGTTGATGTTCTTCGCAATCTCTTCAATCGCTTCAAGAGGCTTGACAATGAGAATGTTCAACAAACCTTTGACCGCCTCACTGATATCTCCAATGAGCTTCAGGCTCTTGGTGCTGCTGATATCACCGATCATGAGGTGGTGAAGAAGTTGCTGAGGTCCCTGGACAGTTCCTTTGACACCTTGGCTCTGATGATTCAAGAGCGCCCTGATTACAAGTCACTTGACCCGGCTGATATTCTTGAAAGGCTAAATACCCATGAATTTCAGCAAGCTATGTATGGTCCCAGCTATGGTCGACCCCGCGCTCTGAAGGCAAAAGCAAAAGCCAAGGCAATTTCTTCATCTGAAGAAGAGGAATCTGACTGCAGTTCTGATGGTGCTGAAGAAATTGGCAGGGAACTGGCAATGCTTGTCAGGAAGTTCCAGAAGTTTTCCAAGAAAGGTCGCTTTGGGAAGTCTTCAAAGTATGACTCGAAGAACACTGGAGAAGCGTCTGCTCGAGACTACAACAAGAGAACTTGTCACAAATGCAAGAAGCCAGGCCACTACATTGCAGATTGCCCCCTCTGGCAAAAGAGCTCAAAGAAGAAGAAGAAGAGCAGGGATGATGACTATGATGACAAAAAGAAGAAATCCTCAAAGTCTTCATCAAAATCTTCATCACGCAAGAAAAGCAGTTCCACCAGAGCTCGTGCATTCATTGGGAAGGAAATGGATTCTGAGGAAGAATCTGATCATGAGGAAGCTGAGGAATCTGAGGAGGAGTCAGACTCTGGTGTGGCGAGCCTAGCTCTCGCTACTGAGTTCGTCAGCAAGTCCATCTTCAACCCTAAAGACAATGGTGTCTCCGCCAACAATGAGGACGGTGCTGATGACTATGCTCCCACCTATTGCTTCATGGCAAAAGGTGCAAAGGTAACCTCACAAGAAGCTTACTTCAATACCACCAGTGAAGATGAATCTAAATGTGAATCTAAACCTAGCTATAAGAAACTTGCTAAAATTGCTACTGAGCAACAACATGCTATGGAAAGGATTCAAAAACTGCTAGACAAAAGCGATGACCTGTTGGACGAGGAAATGGACCGCTGTCAAACTTTGTCTGAAGAACTCAGACGTCTTAAGTCAAAGTATGACGAACTTGAAAGTAGTCATGTGGACCTCTCAATCGAACACAAGAAGCTGTCCTATGAATTTCTTCAAAAGAAGCAAGATCTTGAGAAGCTGAGAGCGTCTCATGATGATCTTAAAAAAAATGATTCACTACTCGCTCAACAGATCAGTACCGCTCAGGAAGAATTTGTTGCACCATGCTTGAAATGCTTAGAACATGAAAATGCAAACTCTTCAGCTGAATGTTCAAATGCTTCAGTACTTTCAATTGCTTCAACTGCTTCTGTGGCCACTAACCCCTCATCTGAGGAAGCCACCAGTGTTACTGACAAAACTGCAGGGTTGAAGGAATTGTATGTCACTGGCATGTACAAAAGCCTCAAAGGGCATCAAACCCTGTGTGATGTGCTCAAGAAGCAGATTCTGAACAAGAACCCTAGGAAAGAGGGTATTGCCTTTGAGAGAAAGCTCAATGATGATGGATCATATTGGAAACCTGAGCAGTATCCCAAAACTACATGGGTTGCTGCAAAAGGACCACCAATAGACCCATCTACTTTATCTGGCTACAACTGTGATACTTCATATTCGTCAAATGAGTCATTTGACTCTAACTACAAACTATTCAAAAATCAGAATGGTGAAGTATTTGCCAGATTTGTTGGTACTAACTGCAGGAATGGTTCACCTGTGAAGAAAATCTGGGTGCCCAAAATCCTTCTGGAAAATTTTCAGGTGAATGTCATCATGACACCACCAATGAAGAAGAAACATCCCAGGGCAAATTCTTCACTTGGACCAAAGTCATCAAATGGACACAGACCTACTAATGGTCGTGCTAATGTCTCTGTTTCGCAGGGAAACAAACAACGATTTGATGATATGAGCATTATTCTTCGAACCACTATGTTCACAAATCTTTGAAGAATTTATCTGCTTATTCATTTAATTATTATAACCCTCCTGTGAAGAGAAACGCATATTCTTCAATGCCAAAATTCTCTATTAATGCACTTCGATACATTGCTTCTCAGCCACCCATTCAGATGTGGGTGGTTAAGAAGAAGAACTAATCTCTTCTGCAGGGCCAGGTCTTCGGACAACAATAAATGTCCGATGAATTTGCTGAAGACCTGACTAAATGCTTGTTGGGATGCAAGCTAATCATGATGAAATGAATCATTCATTTCACACATCCCTTATGCTGCTATTTATGTTCTGTTGATGAAATTCACTGACGAAATTGATCATCATATTCTTCACTCTAAAGTATATGAATTTGTAAGTCAAACTAATGCTTCTACAGGATGACACACCAAGTGCCACTGAATGGGTCTTGGATAGTAGCTGCACGAATCACATGACTGGTGATAGGAATTTACTCACTGATGCTCTCCTCACACCGTCTCATCTGAAGCATATCACATACGCCGACAAAGGGAAAAGCAAGGTATTGGGCCTAGGTAAGGTTGCTATCTCAAAGGATCGACACATGAAAAAAGTGATGCTTGTCGAATCCCTTGGATACAATCTCATGTCTATCTCAACGCTTTGTGATCTTGATATGATTGTCATCTTTGGCAAATATAGATGCATTGTGCTGTTGGACTCTGACAAATCCAAAGTCTTCAAAGGCTTTAGGAGAGGTGATTTGTACATTGTAGATTTCTCAGTAGGTCCTCAGCCTGCCACATGTCTATTGGCAAAAGCTTCAGAGTGCTGGCTATGGGACGCCTCGGACACGCTGGCATGAGGAATTTGAGCACACTCGTCAAGAAGAAGCCATCATTGGCGTCGAGGGCGTCAAATTCGTCAAGGATCATCTGTGTGGTGCTTGTGAGTCTGGAAAGATGACCAGATCCAAGCATGCGGCTAAGACAATCATGACCACTACTCGTCCCTTTGAATTACTTCATATGGATCTGTTTGGTCCTACCCATTATGCCACACTAACCAATGCAGCATCACTCTATGGATTCGTCATAGTTGACGATTTCTCTCGTTACACCTGGGTGCACATCATTGCCTTGAAGACTGAAGTACAGGATGTCTTCAGACGATTCTCCAATCCGGCCATGACGAATTATGGTCTCAAGATCAAGCACATCAGAAGCGACAATGGCACCGAGTTCAAGAACATAGGCCTTGATGACTATCTTGATGAACTTGGTATCACTCATGAGCTCTCTGCTTCCTATACGCCTCAGCAGAATGAAGTCGTGGAGCGCAAGAACAGGACACTCATCGATATGGCTCGCACTATGCTTGATGAATATAAGACTCCTCGTCGATGGTGGCCTGAAGCAATTGATACTGCATGTCACATCATCAACCGGGTATATCTTCACAAATTCCTCAAGAAGACCTCATATGAGCTCCTCACTGACAAGAAACCCAATGTGAGTTATTTCAAAGTCTTCGGTGCTAAATGCTGGATTAGAGATCCTCATCACAATTCTAAATTTGCACCGAAAGCACATGAGGGTTTTATGCTTGGTTACGGTAAGGACTCGCACACCTACAGAGTCTTCAACACCTATCACAACAAGGTTGTTGAAACTGTAGATGTGCGGTTCGATGAAACTAACGGCTGACAAAGAGAGCACCTGCCTCCTGTGCTAGATGAAATGCCTCCTAAGGAATCCATCAAGTTAATGGGCACTGGCGAAATTGTGCCCAGTGAAGAAATAGCTATTGAAGAAATGAATGTTCCTCGTCGTGAAGAAACTGCTGATCCTGTAGAAAATGATGCTGAGGATAATACTCAACAACAACAACAATATCAAGGCCCTCGTCCAACACATCCACGAGTGGCGAATGAAGTGCAAATTGAGAAGATCCTCGACAACATCAATGCACCTGGTCCCCTCACTCGCTCAAGAGCTTCACATTTAGCTAACTTTTGTGGGCATTTCGCTTTTGTCTCTATCACAGAGCCCACCAAAGTTGATGAAGCATTTTTGGAGCCTGAATGGATTCAAGCCATGCAAGACGAATTGCATCAATTCGAGCTGAACAACGTGTGGGAGCTCGTCAAGCGTCCCGATCCACGCAAGCACAATGTCATCGGCACCAAGTGGATTTATCGCAACAAACAAGACGAAAATGGCCAAGTGGTGAGGAATAAGGCCCGTCTTGTAGCTCAGGGCTACACATAGGTTGAGGGTATTGATTTCGATGAAACATTTGCACCTGTTGCTAGGCTTGAAGCTATTCGTATACTGCTTGCATATGCTAACCATCACAATATTCTCTTATATAAAATGGGTGTGAAAAGTGCATTCCTCAATGGTAAGCTTGAGGAAGAAGTATATGTTGCTCAACCACTAGGTTTTGAGGACCCAAAGCATCCTGACAAAGTCTTCAGACTCAACAAGGCTCTCTATGGCCTCAAGCAGGCCCCGAGGGCTTGGTATGTGTAGGATCGAAAGTATGTCTAGAGGGGGGTGATTAGACTACTTGACCAAATAAGACTTAACCTTTTCCCAGATGTTAGTTGTAGGCAGATTTTAGCAATAGTACATGTCAAGCATCACCCTACACATGCAATTCTAAGAGTATAGCAGCGGAATGTAAGCAATTGCATATGTATGTAGAGAGGGGGTAGGAGATTTCAAACGCAATGAAGACACGGCGGTTTTTGGCATGGTTCCGATAGGTGGTGCTATCGTACGTCCACATTGATGGAGGCTTCAACCCACGAAGGGTAACGGCTGCGCGAGTCCACGGAGGGCTCCACCCACGAAGGGTCCACGAAGAAGCAACCTTTCCTATTCCACCATGGCTTACATCCACGAAGGACTAGCCTCACTCGGGGTAGATCTTCACGAAGTAGGCGATCTCCTTGCCCTTACAAACTTCTTGGGTCAACTCCACATCTGGTTGGAGGCTCCCAAGCGACACCTAACCAATCTAGGAGACACCACTCTCCAAAAGGTAATAGACGGTGTGTTGTTGATGAACTCCTTGCTCTTGTGCTTCAAATGATAGTCTTCCCAGCACTCAATCACTCCTCACAGATTTGGCTATGGTGGAAGAAGGATTTGAGTGGAAAGCAACTTGGGAAAGGCTAGAGATCAAGGTTCAAATGGCAGGAATGGAATATCTTGATCTCAACACATGAGTAGGTGGTTCTCTCTCAGAAAATGAATGGTGGAAGTGTAGGCACGTTCTGATGGCTCTCCTTACTGAGAAGGATGGGGTGGAGGGGTATATATAGCCTCCACACAAAATCCAACCGTTACACACTTTTGACCCAACTCGGTGGCACCGAAACGATAATCTCGGTAGCACCGAACTGTGTAAAAGATATGAACTTTAGAAATCTCGGTGGGACCGATACGAACAACTCGGATGGACCGAAGTGCAATAGCTTAGGGCAATCCTCATCTCGGTGGCACCGATTGCATCAACTCGGTAGGACCGAAGTGAAACAATAAGGCAACAGAGAGTTGGCAAGCCATCTCAGTGAGACCGATTTGCAAACTCGGTGAGACCGAAGTAAATGCAAACGATTACAGAGAGTTGGCAAGGCCATCTCGGTGGGACCGAGATCCATTTCGGTGGATCCGATTTGTTAGGGTTTGGCAGTGGCTAAGTCTTGGATGAACTCGGTGAGGCCGGATTGGAAATTTTGGTGGGGCCGAGTTGGACTTTGGGTTTTGGACATATTTGGGTAGAGTGAGTGGTTGAGGGTTTAGGAATGCTGTCACTAAGCACTTTGAGCAAAAAGACCATTAAGCAACATCTCATCCCCTTTTAATAGTATTGGCTTTCCTATGGACTCAATGTGATCTTGGGTCACTAAACCAAAAATGTAGAGTTTTGATCCTTGCCAATTCTTGTCCTTAGCATTTTGAGGGGTCCACATCTCTAGTCCATGCCATGCCAATCATTGAACATCCTGAAATCTTAATCTTGAATGGATATTAGTTCAATGAGATATATGTTGTTATGAATTACCAAAACCACCAAGGGAGTAAATGTTCTTTCAATATGATACACTAAAGGAATTCCTGAAGAAAAAGGGTTTCAAACCCGGTTCACTTGACCCTACTCTATTCACAAAATCTTATGATGGTGAACTGCTCATATGCCAAATATATGTTGATGATATTATCTTTGGTTGCACTAACAAGCGATACAATGACGAATTTGCATACATGATGCGTGAAGAATATCACATGTCTATGATGGGGGAGTTGAAATTCTTCCTCGGACTTCAAATTCGTCAACAACCCAATGGCATCTTCATTTCTCAGGAGAAATATCTCAAAGACTGCCTGAAGAAATTCGGCATGCAAGATGATACGTCCATTTTGCATCATGTTTTGCTACTGTTATTTATAGTATTTTTAATCAATACAACACTTTGTGGAGTAATTCTAATGCCTTTTCTCTCTTAATATGCAAGATTTACACAAGGAGGGAGATTGCCGGCAGCTGGAATTCTGGACCTGAAAAAGCTATGTCAGAGATACCTATTCTGCACATCTCCAAATGAGTTGAAATTTCACGGAGAATTATTTTGGAATAAATAAAAAATACTGGAAGCAAGAAGTACCAGAGGGGGCCACCCAGGTGCCCACGAGGCACCAGGGCGCGCCACCCCCCAGGCGCGCCCGGGTGGCTCGTGGGGCCCCTGGCCAGCCTCTGGCCCCCATTTTATGGTATATAAGTCATTTTGCCCTAGAAAAAATAAGGAGAAGACTTTTGGGATGGTGCGCCGCCGTCTCGAGGCGGAACTTCGGCAGGAGCACTTTTGCTCTCCGGCGGAGCGATTCTGCCGGGGATACTTCCCTCCGGGAGGGGGAAATCGTCGCCATCGACGTCACCAACGATCCTCTCATCGTGGGAGGACCAATCTTCATCAACATCTTCACCAGCACCATCTCATCTCAAACCCTAGTTCATCTCTTATATTCAATCTTTGTCCCAAAACCTCAGATTGGTACCTGTGGGTTGCTAGTAGTGTTGATTACATCTTGTAGTTGATGCTAGTTGGTTTATTTGGTGGAAGATTATATGTTCAGATCTATTATGCTATTCAATACCCCTCTGATCTTGGACATGAATATGATGTGTGAGTAGTTACTTTAGTTCTTGAGGACATGGGAGAAGTCTTGTCATAAGTAATCATGTGAATTTGGTATTCGTTCGATATTTTGATGATATGTATGTTGTTGATTCTCTTAGTGGTGTCATGTGAACGTCGACTACATGACACTTCACCATCTTTGGGCCTAAGGGAATGCATTGTGGAGTAGTAATTAGATGACGGGTTGCTAGAGTGACAGAAGCTTAAACCCTAGTTTATGCGCTATTCCGTAAGTGGCTGATTTGGATCCATATGTTTAATGCTATGGTTAGAGTTATCTTAATTCTTCTTTCGTAGTTGCGGATGCTTGCGAAGGGCGGTAATCATAAGTGGGAGGTTTGTTCAAGTAAGAACAGCACCCAAGCACCGGTCCACCCACATATCAAATTATCAAAGTAGCGAACGCGAATCAAACCAACATGATGAAAGTGACTAGATGAAATTCCCATGTGTCCTCGAGAACGCTTTACTTATTATAAGAGATTGTTCCGGCTTGTCCTTTTCTACAAAAACGATTGGGCCACTTTGCTGCACACTTTGTTGCTATTGCTACTTGTCACTTGTTACAAATTATCTTGCTATCAAACTACTCGTTACCGACAATTTCAGTGCTTGCAGAAAATACCTTGCTGAAAACCGCTTGTTATTTCCTTCTGCTCCTCGTTGGGTTCGACACTCTTACTTATCGAAAGGACTATGATTTATCCCCTATACTTGTGGGCCATCAAGACTCTTTTCTGGCGCCATTGCCGGGGAGTGAAGCGCCTTTGGTGAGTGGAATTTGGTAAGGAAAAATTTTATTACGTGCTGAAATTTACTGTCACTTGTCACTATGGAAAGTAATCCTTTGAGGTTTTTTTGGGGTATCTTCACCTTGACCGGAAGCACAAATAATTGCTCCTCAACCTACTACACCTACTGAAAATATTTCATATGAAATTCCTCCGGGTATGATAGAGAAACTGCTAGCTAATCCTTATTGCAGGAGATGGAATGGTACATCCTGATATGCACTTGATCTATGTGGATGAAATTTGTGGATTGTTTAAGCTTGCAGGTTTATCCAGAGATGGAGTTAAGAAGAAAGTATTCCCTTTATGTTTGTAGGGAAAGGCATTGGCATGGTATAGGCTATGTGATGATACTGATACATGGGACTGGAACCGATTGAAATTGGAATTCCACCAGAAATTTTATCATATGCATTTGGTTCATCGTGATCGGAATTATATATATAATTTTTGGCCTCGTGAAGGAGAAAGCATCGCTCAAGCTTGGGGGATGCTTAAGTACATGATGTACACATGCCCCAACCATGAGCTCTCAAGAAAAATTATCTTACAGAATTTTTATGCTCGGCTTTCTCATGATAATCAAACCATGCTTGATTCTTTTTCAACTGGCTCCTTTATGAAGAAAACTATTGAATTCAAATGGGATCTTCTGGAAAGAATTAAACGCAACTCTGAAGATTGGGAACTCGACAAAGGTAATGAGTCAGGTATGATACTTGAGTTCGATTGTGTTAAATCTTTTATGGCTACCGATGCTTTTCATAAGTTTAGCACTAAATATGAACTTGACTCTGAGATAGTAGCTTCCTTTTGTGAATCATTTGCGACTCATGTTGATATCCCTAGGAGAAGTGGTTTAAATATCATCCCCCTGTTAAAGAAAAGATTAAAGAACCCGTTAGTGTTAAAGAAGAAACAATTGTTTACCATGCTGATCCAGTTGTGCCTACTTCTTATATTGAGAAACCACCTTTTCCTGTTAGGATTAAGGAACATGCTAAAGTTTCAACTGTGGTTAACAAAAGTAATATTAGAGCACCTAGACCCTCCGAACAAATTAAAGTTGAACCTAATGTTGCTATGGTCAAAGATCTTTTGGTCGATAATATAGATGGGCATGTTATTTACCTCTGTGATGAAGCAGCTAGAATTGCTAAACCGGATCCTAAAGATAAAAATAGACCTGTAGTAGGCATGCCTGTTGTCTCTGTTAAAATAGGAGATCAGTGTTATCATGGCTTATGTGATTTGGGTGCTAGTGTGAGTGCTATTCTGTTTACTTTATACCAAGAAATTATGAATGATATTGCACCTGTTGAAATAGAGGACATTGATGTTACTATTAAGCTTGCAAACAGAGATACCATTACACCGCTTGGGATCGTTAGAGATGTTGAAGTCTTGTGTGGAAAAATAAAATATCCTACTGATTTTCTAGTGCTCGGTTCCCCACAAGATGATTTTTGTCCCATTATATTTGGTAGACCATTCTTGAACACCGTTAATGCTAAGATTGATTGCGCTAAAGAAACTGTTAGTGTTGATTTTGGTTGTATGTCTCATGAGTTTAATTTCTCCAAGTTTCGTAGACAACCTCATTGACGGTGTCCTGGATTAGGGGGTGCTAACCGGGCCGACCCGTCTCCCCGGTTGGGCCGATGTGCCCCCGTACGTGACCAAGATGGACTCCAGAGGTTGTACGTGGGAGGCGTGATCAACGCTGTCTCCGCCGAAGACTTGCAGTACACTTCAAGATTTGTCCAGCCGCCTTATTCCTAGATACCGACATTGTAACCCTAGATACCCTCCCTGGCGTGTATATAAGCCATAGGGTTTAGCCCGTAGGGGGGACATCAACGCAACATTACTTACCTAGCCATAGAAGTTAGACTCATATTACGATCTCGAGGTAGATCAACTCTGTACTCGATACATCTTCATCAATATAACAGAAGCAGGACGTAGGATTTTACATCCATTAAGAGGGCCCGAACCTAGGTAAAACATCGTCTCCCTTGTCTCTGTTACCATCGATCCTAGATCCACAACTCGGGACCCCCTACCCCGAGGTCTGCCGGTTTTTACACCGACACTCATGATAAAGAATTGCCTAGTAAAGATGAAATTATTGGTCTTGCTTCTATTGCCGTACCTCCTACTGATCCGTTAGAACAATATTTGCTAGACCATGAAAATGATATGCATATGAATGCAAGAAATGAAATAGATAAGATGTTCTTTGATCAACCACCTATCCTTAAACACAATTTGCCTGTTAAAACTCTTGGAGGCCCTCCTCCACCTAAAGGTGATCCTGTATTTGAATTGAAGCAATTGCCTGATACATTGAAATATGCTTACCTTGATGAAAACAAGATATATCCTGTTATTATTAGTGCTAACCTTTGAGAGCATGAAGAAAAGAGATTACTTAAAACTCTGAGGAAGCACCGAGCCGCTATTGGATATACTCTTGATGATCTTAAGGGCATTAGCCCCACTCTATGTCAGCACAAAATTAATATGGAGCCTGATGCTAAACCAGTTGTCGACCACCAACGACGATTAAATCCTAAGATGAAAGAGGTGGTAAGAACTAAAATATTAAAGCTTCTGGAAGCAGGTATAATCTATCCCATAGCTGATAGTAGATGGGTAAGTCCCGTTCATTGTGTCCCTAAGAAAGGAGGTATCACCGTTGTTCCTAATGATAAAAATGAACTCATTCCACAAAGAATTGTAACTGGTTATAGGATGGTAATTGATTTTAGAAAATTAAACAAAGCTACTAGAAAAGATCATTACCCCTTACCTTTTATTGATCAAATGTTAGAAAGATTATCTAAGCATACACACTTTTGCTTCCTAGATGGTTATTATGGTTTTTCTCAAATACGTGTATCACAACCCGATCAAGAGAAAACCACCTTTACTTGTCCTTTTGGAACTTATGCTTATAGACGTATGCCTTTTGGTTTATGCAATGCACCTGCTACCTTTCAAAGATGTATGACCGCTATATTCTCTGACTTTTGTGAAAAGATTGTTGAGGTTTTCATGGATGATTTTTCCGTTTACGGAACATCTTTTGATGATTGCTTAAGCAACCTTGATCGAGTTTTGCAGAGATGTGAAGAAACTAATCTTGTCTTGAATTGGGAGAAGTGCCACTTTATGGTAAATGAAGGCATTGTCTTGGGGCATAAAATTTCTGAAAGAGGTATTGAAGTTGATAAAGCTAAGGTTGATGCTATTGAGAAAATGCCATGTCCTAAAGATATTAAAGGTATAAGAAGTTTCCTAGGTCATGCTGGTTTCTATAGAAGGTTTATTAAAGACTTCTCTAAAATTTCTAGGCCTCTTACCAATCTTTTGCAAAAAGATGTTCCATTTGTTTTTGATGATGATTGTCTAGAAGCCTTTGAAACACTTAAGAAAGCCTTAACCACTGCACCTATTGTTCAACCACCTGATTGGAACTTGCCTTTTGAAATTATTTGTGATGCTAGTGATTATGTTGTTGGTGCTGTCCTAGGACAGAGAGTTGATAAGAAATTAAATGTTATCCACTATGCTAGTAAAACTCTAGACAGTGCCCAAAGAAACTATGCTACTACTGAAAAGGAATTTCAAGCAGTTGTGTTTGCGTGTGACAAATTCAGATCTTATATAGTTGATTCTAAAGTAACTGTTCACACCGATCATGCTGCTATTAAATATCTTATGGAAAAGAAAGATGTTAAACCTAGACTCATTAGGTGGGTTTTATTGCTACAAGAATTTGACTTGCATATTATTGATAGGAAGGGGGCTGAGAATCCCGTAGCAGATAATTTGTCTAGAATGAAAAATGTTCTTGATGACCCACTACCTATTAATGATGATTTTCCTGATGAACAATTAGCGGTCATAAATGCTTCTCGTAATACTCCATGGTATGCGGATTATGCTAATTATATTGTTGCTAAATTTATACCACCTAGTTTCACATACCAACAAAAGAAAAAGTTCTTCTATGATTTAAGACATTACTTTTGGGATGACCCACATCTTTATAAAGGAGTAGATGGTATTATTAGACATTGTATACCTGAGCATGAACAGGAATAAATCCTACGGAAGTGTCACTCCGAGCTTACGGAGGACACCATGCGGGAGACAGAACTGCACACAAGGTATTACAATCATGTTTTTATTGGCCTACTCTTTTCAAGGATGCTCATAAGTTTGTCTTATCTTGTGATGAATGTCAAAGAATTGGTAATGTTGGTAGACGTCAGGAAATGCCTACGAATTATTCACTTGCTATTGAACCATTTGATGTTTGGGGATTTGATTATATGGGACCTTTTCCTAAATCCAATGGGTATACTCATATTTTAGTTGCTGTTGATTACGTTACTAAGTGGGTAGAAGCTATTCCAACTAGTAGTGCTGATCATAACACTTCTATTAAAATGCTTAAAGAAGTTATTTTCCCAAGGTTTGGAGTCCCTAGATATTTAATGACTGATGGTGGTTCACATTTTATTCATGGTGCATTCCGTAAATTGCTTGCTAAATATGATGTCAACCATAGAATTGCATCTCCCTATCACCCTCAATCTAGTGGTCAAGTAGAATTGAGTAATAGAGAAATAAAATTAATTTTGCAAAAAACCGTCAATAGATCTAGAAAGAATTGGTCTAAGAAACTTGACGATGCATTATGGGCTTATAGAACTGCTTATAAAAATCCTATGGGTATGTCTCCTTATAAAATGGTTTATGGAAAAGCATGTCATTTACCTCTTGAGTTAGAACATAAAGCATATTGGGCAAATAAAGAACTTAATTATGATTTTAAACTTGTCGGTGAAAAGAGGTTATTTCATATTAGCTCATTAGATGAATGGAGAACCCAAGCTTATGAAAATGCCAAATTGTTTAAAGAGAAAGTTAAAAGATGGCATGATAGAGGAATTCAAAAACGGGAATTTAAAGTGGGTGAGCAAGTTCTATTGTACAACTCTCGTTTGAGATTCTTTGCAGGAAAACTTCTCTCAAAATGGGAAGGACCGTATATCATCGAAGAAGTTTATCGCTCCGGAGCCATCAAAATAAACAACTCCGAAGGCACTAATCCGAGAGTGGTGAATGGGCAAAGAATTAAACACTATATTTCAGGTACCTCCATTAATGTTGAAACTAATATTATTGAAACAATTACACCGGAAGAATACATAAGAGAGACCTTCCGGAACGCTCCAGAACCCTGAAAAGGGGTAGGTATCTGATACGGTAAGTAAACCGACTCCAAAAATTCCATAAAAATATTTTCTGTCAGTTTTGGAATATTTAAAAAATTACAAAAATAAAAAGTAGCTGAGGGGACCCACCTGGTGCCCACGAGGCACCAGGGCGCGCCACCCCCAGGCGCGCCCTGGTGGCTCGTGGGCCCCTCGTGAGCCTTCTCAACTCCATTTTTCTTCTGGAATACTTGTTTTGCAAGATAAAAATTCTTTATATATACTCCCGGACGTTTTGACCACCGTATCGCAGAAATCTCCTCTGTTCTTGTTTCGTGCTGCTTTTCGGACAGATCTGAAAGTATGTCGTCCCAAGACTCAGATGGAGAGAGCTTTGTATCACACTATGTTACAAATCCAAGGATCTATGGGGATACATACCCCTATGGATGGTCCGTGGAGGAGGAGCGAGATGCCGCCATGAAGGGAACGGAAGACATGAGCTCGGATGAAGAAGATGCCCCTCTACCTCAACCGGGACATATGCATGTGGAGTTCAAGAAGTCGAGCCTCCCCAACACAGTAAACAAATCTAAGATTCAATTTATCCCTTTCTGTCTTCTACAGGAAAACAAGAACGCATTGTGTGAGAAGATAGTGGAGCTTGAGCAAGAAATTAGCAAGTTGAAGGAAGAAAACTATGTTCTCAAGCGGAAGCTGAAAGACAAGCCCATCACTTCATCCCCACCACCATCTCCGAAGAAGGAAACTTGAGCACATGGGTATGGGCACTCCCCTTGGCTTGTGCCAAGCTTGGGGGAGGTGCCCCCGTATCGTATCACCATCACTTTTGCTATCTTTACCTACTTTTAGTTCAATCTTTAGTTATTTCGTGATTTAGTTGAATAAAAGTTTAGTATGATCTATTTTCGAGTGCTAGTTTGGTGATCTATCTATCTATGTAATCGAGTTGAGAGTTATATAATAAAGAGTAGTTTGAGTTTTTGCTTCTTTACTTTCATGTTTCAACCCTAGCAATGAAAATAATGAAAAAGATCATATGCTAATCTTATGGAAAGTAATGACATTACATAAAGAAAAGTATAAGTGGTAAAATTTATTGGAAGAACAAACATAGCATTAGTCAATGATGCAATTCATGAAAGAATTAATAAGGGAAGAGAAGATTCACATGCAAATATACTATCTTGGACATCTTTTATGATTGTGAGCCACCATTAAGTATTTTATGTCAAATTGTTGACGTTGGACAAGGAAGACAACGTAATGAATTATGTTTGCTTATATTCACATAGAAGTTATATTGTTATAGATCCTCCAACATGTGGTGCTTGCCCAATATCTTTGCTAGCCAAAAATCCGCACCAAGTAGAGATACTACTTGTGCATCCAAAACCCTTAAACCCAGTTTCATGTCATGAGAGTCCACTATATCTACCTATGGATTGAATAAGATCCTTCAAGTAAGTTGTCATCGATGCAAAAAGCAATAAAAATTGCCTCTAAATATGTCTGAACTATTATTGTAAGGAAAAATAAGCTTTGTACGAACTTGTGATGGTAAAGAAACAAAAGCGACAGACTGCATAATAAAGGTTGCTATCACAAGGGGCAATATAAAGTGACGTTCCTTTGCATTAAGAGCTTGTGCATCCAAAAACAAAAGCGCATGACAACCTCTGCTTCCCTCTGTGAAGGGCCTATCTTTTACTTTTATGTATTTACTTTTTATGCAAGAGCCAATAGTGTTCTCCTCTATTCCTTTTTATTTTTCTCTTTTGCAAGCATCATGTGGTGGGGAAAGATCTAGGCATATATATCCAGTTGGATATGAGTGATCATGAGTTATTATTGTTGACATCACCCTTGAGGTGAACGAGTTGGGAGGCAAAATTATAAGCCCCTATCTTTCTATGTGTCTGGCTGAAACTTTTTGCTCCATATATATGTTGTGAGTGTTAGCAATCATAGAAGACTATATGATGGTTGAGTATGTGGACTTGCTAAAAAGCTCCTACATGAGACCCTTCCTGAAAATATGATGAATTGCAATTGCATTGTTGACTAAGAACATAGTCTGTTAGTTTTCAAGAAAGTTTATGCCTTATACTTCATTGTTGTGATGAATTGTTACTTGCTCATGAGAAGTTCTATGATAATAAATATTGCTGTTATAATAATCATCATGATGCTACTATGTCCGTATTTTGTTTTTATCGACACCTCTCTCTCTAAACATGTGGACATGATTATCGATATCGGCTTTCGCTTGAGAACAAGCGAGGTCTAAGCTTGGGGGAGTTGATACGTCCATTTTGCATCATGTTTTGCTACTGTTACTTATAGTGTTTTTAATCAATATAACACTTTGTGGAGTAATTCTAATGCCTTTTCTCTCTTAATATGCAAGATTTACACAAGGAGGGAGATTGCCGGCAGCTGGAATTCTGGACCTGAAAAAGCTATGTCAGAGATACCTATTCTGCACATCTCCAAATGAGCTGAAATTTCACGGAGAATTATTTTGGAATAAATAAAAAATACTGGAAGCAAGAAGTACCAGAGGGGGCCACCCAGGTGCCCACGAGGCACCAGGGCGCGCCACCCCCCAAGCGCGCCCTGGTGGCTCGTGGGGCCCCTGGCCAGCCTCTGGCCCTCAGCTTCTAGTATATAAGTCATTTTCCCCTTGAAAAATTAAGGAGAAGACTTTTGGGATGGTGCACCGCCGTCTCGAGGCGGAACTTGGGCAGGAGCACTTTTGCTCTCCGGCGGAGCGATTCTGCCGGGGATACTTCCCTCCGGGAGGGGGAATTGTCGCCATCGACATCACCAACGATTCTCTCATCGTGGGAGGACCAATCTTCATCAACATCTTCACCAGCACCATCTCATCTCAAACCCTAGTTCATCTCTTGTATTCGATCTTTGTCCCAAAACCTCAGATTGGTACCTGTGGGTTGCTAGTAGTGTTGATTACATCTTGTAGTTGATGCTAGTTGGTTTATTTGGTGGAAGATTATATGTTCAGATCTATTATGCTATTCAATACCCCTCTGATCTTGGACATGAATATGATGTGTGATTAGTTACTTTTGTTCTTGAGGACATGGGAGAAGTCTTGTCATAAGTAATCATGTGAATTTGGTATTCATTCGATATTTTGATGATATGTATGTTGTTGATTCTCTTAGTGGTGTCATGTGAACGTCGACTACATGACACTTCACCATCTTTGGGCCTAAGGGAATGCATTGTGGAGTAGTAATTATATGATGGGTTGCTAGAGTGACAGAAGCTTAAACCCTAGTTTATGCGCTATTCCGTAAGGGGCTGATTTGGATCCATATGTTTAATGCTATGATTAGAGTTATCTTAATTCTTCTTTCGTAGTTGCGGATGCTTGCGAAGGGGGGTAATCATAAGTGGGAGGTTTGTTCAAGTAAGAATAGCACCCAAGCACCGGTCCACCCACATACCAAATTATCAAAGTAGCGAACGCGAATCAAACCAACATGATGAAAGTGACTAGATGAAATTCTCATGTGTCCTCGAGAACGCTTTACTTATTATAAGAGATTGTTCCGGCTTGTCCTTTGCTACAAAAAGGATTGGGCCACTTTGCTGCACACTTTGTTACTATTGCTACTTGTCACTTGTTAAAAATTATCTTGCTATCAAACTACTCGTTACCGACAATTTCAGTGCTTGCAGAAAACACCTTGCTGAAAACCGCTTGTCATTTCCTTCTGCTCCTCGTTGGGTTCGACACTCTTACTTATCGAAAGGACTATGATTGATCCCCTATACTTGTGGGTCATCACAAGACTGCAAAGGCCTTGAGATACCAATGCCAACAAATGGTCAACTCTGCACTGACGAAAATGCATTGCTTGAGGAAAACCTTCAAACATCTTCAAAGTCTTCCAAAGCTCAAAAACCTCAGTTGAAGAAAATGCAGATGGCAAAAAGCCTCAGAAGGGAGGCAAGAGGAAAGAGGAACACAAAGCATTCGAGATCCCTGATGACATATATGCAGGGTACTGTACGCCTGATGAAGCCATTCATGGCAAAGAAACCAAAGAGCAGCGCAAGACACGACTGCATAAGATCAAAAGGTACTGGACATATGAATGGAGGGATTACATATATGTCTCCTCCAAGTACATGAAGGACTTCGCAGTTAAGCCTCCATGCAATAGACCACCGCTAGCTCCTGGTCAAACTGCTGACCCTTCTAGCGTCAGAAGGGGTGAAGAATTCCCCAAAGAATGGGCAAGGCAACAAGCAAAATTATAGAAGGAAGCTCAGAAGGCTATTGAAGAATTCAATAGAGCCTCAAAGGCTTCAGTTGAAGCGGTGCCAGTGCTAGTGCCAGTGCTCCCAAGAAAGCAATGCAAAAGAAGCCGGCTCAAAAGCCGAAACCTTCAGCTCCAAAGCCCTCAGTGGCCAAGACTTCATTTTCAAAGGCTTCAGCTCCCAAGACTTCACAGTCTTCAGCGCCTCCGCCTGCCACAAGTTCATCAGTGGCCGCTGTAAAAGCTTCAACACTAGTGGTGCTCGCATCTTGCTAGCGCACTGAAGGCTTTCCCACAGCCACAATCGCTGCATCAAGTGCCTCAGCTAGTGGGCACATTTCTTCAAACACGCCCAAGCTGAAGAAAAAGGCCACAGCAGGCCATGAAACAAGACCCAGTCCCAAGAGCAAGGCTGTAGTGCCTCAGGCTAATGAAAATGACATGGCTGATGAGGATGAGCTTGCTGAGTTCATTCAGAGGAGAGTCGAAGAAGCTGATGTTGCAAAGAACACCTCTGTGCCTCTCATGCTTGATCCCAAGAAGATCCTAGACTTCATTGAGATATGGGTCACGAAGCCAAACACACCTCTTGATGACCTTGACTTGCCACCAGGTCCAAGCCACGTGTTTTCTGCCTTCATTCTATCGGAGAAGCACAACATTGCACAAGCTAAGCTTGTGAGGAAACAACAGCGTCAGAAAGAGAATGAGCTGAAGAAAAACATGCTTACAATATCCCCTCAGTAGCTGATAACTTTGCAATCTGAAATCCAATAGCTGTCTGAAGAATATGAGCGCCAGGCCAACCATTGTTGTGGTGTGCGTGATAGATTCATCAGCGCAACCAAGCAAGTGGTTGATGACCGCAACAAGAGGGAGGCCACAAAGTTGGGTCAAGCGCCTCCACCAAGTTCCTCAGCTCCCCAGCAAACCCCTCAGGCCAGTGATAATGCGCCTCCTTCACCTGAAGAACAAGCCAGGGCAACAGCAACTGTTGCGCCTAAAGAAACTGCGAGGGCGACTGCATCAGTCGTGCCTGAAGAAACTGCCCCGACTAGTTCCTCAGCTGCAGCGCCAACACAGTCTTCATCTTTGAAGCTTATCAATCTTCCTTCTACATCAGAAGTGAAGAAGACCAAGGTAGCTGAGAAGGAAGCAAAGAAGAGAAAAGCTTCTGCCCCTCCTTCCACAGAAGCTATGAAGAAACTGAAGAGGGCTCCAATGTCTTCAGTCATGCCAATCGATGCTATCCCAATTTCATCAGTACCCCCTACTCGCACTGCTGAAGATCTCCAGATCGTTCCGTATGGGGTGGAATATGTTATTCCTCCTGTTGATGAAGATACCCACTCTGCTGCTACCTCAGAGCAGGTGGATGAAGAAATTGAAGTTGAAGCAGATTCTTCACTTCAAATGGTATCATCGTGCAAGCCACAGCCAGTCCAAGTGATTGATGAACAAGTCGCTTCATCTGGAAGCGATGAAGAAACAAATGAGGACGTGGATATTGATGGCTTTACTACGCCACTTATTCATGACGACTTTTGGGATGCAGCGCACCCAAATTCGCCCATCACCACGCCGCTCATGCAAGTGCCTAATGGCCCACAAGTATAGGCGATCAATCATAGTCCTTTTGATAAGTAAGAGTGTCGAACCCAACGAGGAGCAGAAGGAAATGATAAGCGGTTTTCAGTAAGGTGTTTTCTGCAAGCACTGAAAGTAGCGGTAGCTGATAGTTTTGTAGCAAGATAATTCGTAACAAGTAGCAAGTAACAACAGTAACAAAGTGTAGCAAGGTGGCCCAATCCATTTTATAGCAAAGGACAAGCCGGAATGGTCTCTTATATAAGGCAAAGCGTTCTCGAGGACACATGGGAATTCTCATCTAGTCACTTTCATCATGTTTATTTGATTCGCGTTCGCTACTTTGATAATTTGATATGTGGGTGGACCGGTGCTAGGGTGTTGTTCTTACTTGAACAAGCAACCCTCTTATGATTACCCCCTCTCGCAAGCATCCGCAACTACGAAAGAAAAATTAAGATAAATCTAACCATAGCATGAAACATATGGATCCAAAACAGCCCCTTACGGAATAACGCACAAACTAGGGTTTAAGCTTCTATCACTCTTGCAACCCATCATCTACTTATTACTCCAGAATGCCTTCCCTTAGGCCCAAGTATGGTGAAGTGTCATGTAGTCAACGTTCACATGAGACCACTAAAGGAAGCAACAACATACATATCATCAAAATATCGAACGAATACCAAATTCACATGATTACTTATAACAAGACTTCTCCCATGTCCTCAAGAACAAACGTAACTACTCACAAATCATATTCATGTTCAAGATCAGAGGGGTATTGAATAGCATTAAGGATCTGAACATATAATCTTCCACCAAATAAACCAACTAGCATCAACTACAAGATGTAATCAACACTACTAGCAACCCACAGGTACCAATCTGAAGTTTTGAGACAAAGATTGAATACAAGAGATGAACTAGGGTTTGAGATGAGATGGTGCTGGTGAAGATGTTAATGAAGATTGTTCCTCCCATGATGAGAGGATCGTTGGTGATGTGGATGGCTTCGATTTCCCCCTCCCAGAAGGAAGTATCCCCGACGAAATCGCTCCACCGAAGGGCAAAAGTGCTCCTGCCCTAGTTCCGCCTCGAGACGGCGGCGCTTCGTCCCGAAAGTCCTCTCCTTAATTTTTTTAGGGAAAATGACCTTATATAGCAGAAGAAGGGGGCCAGAGGCCAGCTGTGGGCCCCATAAGGCATCTTGGCGCGCCCTGGGGGGGCGCTCTGTTGCCTTGTGGGCAGCTGGTGGGTCCCTTCTGCTATTTCTTTTCTCCAATATTTTTTTATATATTCAATAAAAAATCTCCATGAAATTTCCAGCTGCCGGTATTCTCCCTCTTCATATAAATCTTGCAAATTAAGAGAGAAAAGGCATAAGAATTGCATCATAAAGTGAAATAATGACCAAATACCTTATAAATAACAGTAGGAAATCATGATGCAAATTGGACGTATCAACTCCCCTAAGCTTAGACCTCGCTCGTCCTCAAGCGAAAGCCGAAATCGATAATCATGACCACATGTTTAGAGAGAGAGGTGTGATGTCTACTACACAACTTATTCTTGTAGACTCATGTTGGGCCTCCAAGCGCAGAGTTTTGTAGGACAGTAGCAATTTTCCCTCAAGTGGATGACCTAAGGTTTATCAATCCGTGGGAGGCGTAGGATGAAGATGGTCTCTCTCAAACAACCCTGCAACCAAATAACAAAGAGTCTCTTGGGTCCCCAACACACCCAATACAATGGTAAATTGTATAGGTGCACTAGTTCGGTGAAGAGATGGTGATACAAGTGTAGTATGGATAGTAGATATAGGTTTTTGTAGTGCGAACGATAAAAACAGCAAGGTAGCAAGTAACAAAAGTGAGCATAAACGGTATTGCAATGCTTAGAAACAAGGCCTAGGGTTCATACTTTCACTAGTGCAATCTCTCAACAATGCTAACATAATTGGATCATATAATCATCCCTCAACGTGCGATAAAGAATCACTCCCAAGTTCCTATTACCAGAGAACATAAGATAGAAATTGTTTGTAGGGTACGAAACCACCTCAAAGTTATCCTTTCCGATCGATCTATTGAGCTATTCCTATAAGTGTCACAAACAGCCCTAGAGTTCGTACTAAAATAACACCATATGATACACATCAACCAACTCTAATGTCACCTAGATACCCCAATGTCACCACAAGTATCCGTGAGTTGATTATACGATATGCATCAAACAACTTCATAATCATAATATTCAATCCACACAAAGAACTCCAAGGAGCACCCCAAAGTTTCTATCGGAGAAAAGATAATGAAAACGTACATCAACCCCTATGCATAGATTACCCCAATGTCACCTCGGGAATCCGCGAGTTGAGTGCCAAAACATACATCAAGTGAATCAATATAATACCCCATTGTCACCACGGGTATTCATATGCAAGACATACATCAAGTGTTCTCAAATCTGAATATTCAATCCGACAATAACGAAACCTCAAAGGGAAAAGATTCGATTCATCACAACAAAGATAGAGAGGGAAGAAACACCATATGATCCAACTATATTAACAAATCTTGCGACACATCAAGATCGTGCCATATCAAGAACACGAGAGAGAGAGAGAGATTAAACACATAGCTACTAGTACATATCCTCAGCCCCGAGGGTGAACTACTCCCTCCTCGTCATGGAGACCGCCGGGATGATGAAGATGGCCTCTGGCGATGCTTCCCCCCCTCCGGCAGCATGCCGGAAAAGGGCTGTAGATGAGATCGTAGAATTACAGAGGCTTGCGGCGGCGTAAAAACTCAGCTAGGTTAATTTTCGGGGGTTTCTGAATATATATGATTTTTCAGCGTTGGAATCACGCAAAGAGGTGCCACAGGGGGCCCACGAGGCACCAGCGCCTGGGGGGGTGGCGCGCCCTGGTGGCTTGTGGGGCCCCTGTGGCTCTTCTGGTGCTCCTCCAAAGCTTCCTGGGTCTGTTTCCTTCCAGAAAAAATCGTCAAAAAGTTTGGCTGCATTTGGACTTCATTTGATATGGATTTTCTGGAAAACCAAAAACAAGCAGAAAACAGCAACTGGCACTGGGCACTAGGTCAATATGTTAGTCCATAAAAATCATATAAAATCCATATAAAAGTGCACCAAAATCATACAAAACTATTATAAACATGGCATGAATACTTCATAAATTATAGATACGTTGGAGACGTATCAGCATCCCCAAGCTTAATTCCTGCTCGTCCTCGAGTAGGTAAATGATAAAAGAAATAATTTATGAAGTGTGAATGCTAGCATAGTGCATAAGTTTGATCAATGATAATTCCAATCACTTTTTTCTAGCATCATTATATATCATAAACCGTAGCTCATCTCATAAAACTTCTCATGATCAAGTAGCAAGCTATTCACATGTTAAAGTATAGACCATAAACTTTCTTGAAAACTAACGAACTATGTTCTCAGTCATCAAACAATTGCAATTCATCTTATTTTCAGGAAGGGTCTATGTAAGAGCTTTGATTTAGCAAATTCCACATACTCAACTATCATTTAGTCTTCCATGACTGCTGACACTCAAAGCATATTTTTAGAACAAACCGTTTCAGTCAAACACATAGGAAGATAGGGGCTTAATGTTTTGCCTCCCAACTTATTTATCTCATGGATAATGTTAACAATAATAACTCACGATCACCTATATTCAACTGGATATACGTGCTAGGATCATTCCCTACCACATGATGCTTGCCAACTAGAGAATAATTGAGGTTGAAATGAGAAGAAATAATATTGACTCTTGCATAATACATAAAAGTAAATACATAAAAGTAAAAGATAGGCCCTTCGCAGAGGGAAGCAGAGGTTGTCATGCGCTTTTTATTCTTGGATGTTAAGCCCTTAATGCAAAGGAACGTCACGTTATATTGCCCCTTGTGATAGCAACCTTTATTATGCAGTCCGTCGCTTTTATTTCTTTACCATCACAAGTTCGTACAACGCTTATTTTCCCTTGCAATAAAAGATCATACATATTTAAGGAGCAATTTTTATTGCTTTTTGCACCGATGACAACTTACTTGAAGGATGTTATTCAATCCATAGGTAGATATGGTGGACTCTCATGGCAAGAAACTGGGTTTAAGGGTTTTTGGATGCACAAGTAGTATTTCTTCTTAGTACGAAGTTTTGGCTAGCAAAAGATCCTAAGCAAGCACCACATGTTAGAGGATCCATGGCAATATAACTTCTATGTGAATATAAACAAACATAACTCATTACGTTGTCTTCCTTGTCCAACGTCAACTACTTGATCAAGCTTGAAAATAATTAATGGGGGCCCACAATCATAGAAGATGTCCAAGATAGTATATTTATATGTGAAATCTCTCTTCCTTCAACATTCTTTCATGAATTGTTCAAGTGACCAATGCTATGTTTGCTAACTTTCAATAAATTTTACCACTTATACTTCTTATTTGTGAAGTCACTACTCCCCATGGGACAAGCAAATGAAGCATATATAATTTTAACTTTATGATATTCAATTCATTCAACAATTTACTCTTAGGATATAAGTGAAGCACGAGAGTAAATGAGAAACTACTCCAAAAAGATATAAGTGAAGATCAAATGAGTAGTTTAAGTAAATAGGTAGCTATGTGAGGACTCTCTCCCATTTAAAAATTTCAGATCTCAAGTATTTTATTCAAGCAGCAAAGAAAACAAAATAAAATTACATTCCAAGAATAGCACACATCATGTGAAGAAGCAAAAACTTAGGCTCAACCAAGACTAACCGATAATTGTTGATGAAGAAAGGTGGGATGCCTACCGGGGCATCCCCAAGCTTAGATGTTTGAGACTTCTTGAAATATTAATTTGGGATGCCTTGGGCATCCCCAAGCTTGAGCTCTTGTGTCTCCTTAATTCCTCTCATATCATGGCTTCTCCTAAATCTTTAAAAACTTCATCCACACAAAACTCAACAAGAACTCGTGAGATAAGTTAGTATAAATCAACTCAAAACCTTAACATTCTCTACTGTAGCAAATCACTAAAATTATAATTAAACATTGCATACTAAATGCCTCTGCATATTTAATACTCCTATCCACAAATAGAAACATTAAACAAGCAACATATGCAAACAATGCAACTATAACCGAAATCTGCAAAAACAGAACCGTCTGTAAAGGGGGATTTAAAATTCATACTTACCGAACTCCAAAATTCTGAAAAATTACCACATGACAGAGAACTCATGCATTCTTTCTGTGTAAAAATTTCAGATTTTTATCATGTTTGGACTATTCAGGAATATTCTGAACATAACAGAAAACTTTCTGTTTTCAAACAGCAACACATAAACTTGCAAACTGGGCATGGTAAAGGCTATAATTGGCATTTTATTGAACTAAAAGATACAAAACATGATTATTGATAGCAGCAAGAAAATCTCAACAAAATAAAATGACGCTCCAAGAAAAACTCATATTATGTGACGAATAAAAATATAGCTCCAAGTGAGGTTACCGATAATGTTGAAGACGAAAGAGGGGATGCCTTCCGGGGCATACCCAAGCTTAGTTGCTTGGGTATTCCTTGAATATTACCTTGGGGTGCCTTGGGAATCCCCAAGCTTAGGGTCTTTGCTGCTCCTTATTCTCCTCATATCGATATCTCACCCAAAACTTGAAAACTTCAATCACACAAAACTTAACAGAACTTCGTGAGATAGCTTAGTATGATAAAAATAAATCATCCACTTAGGTACTGTCAATACAAGATTCATAATTGTTCTCACATAATTCCTACTGTATTATATTATTTACACAATTTATATTACTCAATATAAGCTATGGAAACACGAAAACAAGCAAACTATGCATCGAAAACAGAATCTGTCAAAAACAGAACAGCGTGTAGTAAGCGATTTAAAAACCATACTTCTGTACCTCCAAAAATTCTGAAAAATTAGGAAAACATAAAAAATTTGTAACCCAAAACTGTGTAAAAATTTCAGAATTTTATAGTCCTCCAGTACAGAATAGAAATTCCAGCACTGGACGCAAAAGTTTCTGTTTTTGCACAGAATCAAATCAATAAGCATCCACACTATCCCAAAGGCTTTGCTTGGCACATTATTGAAAGAAAATATATAAAACATGATTACTACAGTATATTAATCATGTGAACACATAAAAATAGTAAGGATAATTATTGGGTTGTCTCCTGAAGACCCACAAGTATAGGGGATCAATCGTAGTCCTTTCGATAAGTAAGAGTGTCGAACCCAACGAGGAGCAGAAGGAAATGACAAGCGGTATTCAGCAAGGTATTTTCTGCAAGCACTGAAATTATCGGTAACGAGTAGTTTGATAGCAAGATAATTTGTAACAAGTGACAAATAGCAATAGTAACAAAGAGTGCAGCAAGGTGGCCCAATCCTTTTTATAGCAAAGGACAAGCCAGAACGATCTCTTATAATAAGTAAAGCGTTCTCGAGGACACATGGGAATTTCATCTAGTCACTTTCATCATGTTTGTTTGATTCGTGTTCGCTACTTTCATAATTTGATATGTGGGTGGACCGGTGCTTGGGTGCTGTTCTTACTTGAAGAAGCCTCCCACTTATGATTACCCCTCTCGCAAGCATCCGCAACTACGAAAGAAGAATTAAGATAACTCTAACCATAGCATTAAACATGTGGATCCAAATCAGCCCCTTACGGAATAGCGCATAAACTAGGGTTTAAGCTTCTGTCACTCTAGAAACCCATCATCTAATTACTACTCCACAATGCATTCCCTTAGGCCCAAAGATGGTGAAGTGTCATGTAGTCGACGTTCACATGACACCACTAAGAGAATCAACAACATACATATCATCAAAATATAGAACGAATACCAAATTCACATGATTACTTATGACAAGACTTTTCCCATGTCCTCAAGAACAAAAGTAACTACTCACAAATCATCTTTATGTCCAAGATCAGAGGGGTATTAAATAGCATATGAGATCTGAACATATAATCTTCCACCAAATAAACCAACTAGCATCAACTACAAGATGTAATCAACACTACTAGCAACCCACAGGTACCAATCTGAGGTTTTGAAACAAAGATTGAATACAAGAGATGAACTAGGGTTTGAGATGAGATGGTGCTGGTGAAGATGTTGAGGAAGATTGGTCCTCCCACGATGAGAGGATCGCTGGTGATGTCGATGGCGACGATTTCCCCCTCCCGGAGGGAAGTATCCCCGGCAGAATCTCTCCGCCGGAGAGCAAAAGTGCTCCTGCCGAAGTTCCGCCTCGAGACGGCGGCACACCGTCCCAAAAGTCTTCTCTATATTTTTTTCTAGGGCAAATGGGCTTATATACCAGAAAATGGGGGCCAGAGGCTGGCCAGGGGCCCCACGAGCCACCAGGGCGCGCCTGGGGGGGGGGGGGGGGTGGCGCGCCCTGGTGCCTCGTGGGCACTTGGGTGGCCCCCTCTGGTACTTCTTAGCTCCAATATTTTTTATTTATTCCAAAATAAATCTTCGTGAAATTTCAGCTCATTTGGAGATGTGCAGAATAGGTATCTCTGACATAGCTTTTTCAGGTCCAGAATTCCAGCTGCCGGCAATCTCCCTCCTTGTGTAAATCTTGCATATTAAGAGAGAAAAACCATTAGAATTGCTCCACAAAGTGTTATATTGATTAAAAACACTATAAATAACAGTAGGAAAACATGATGCAAAATGGACGTATCAACTCCCCCAACCTTAGACCTCGCTTGTCCTCAAGCGAAAGCCGATATCGATAATCATGTCCACATGTTTAGAGAGAGAGGTGTCGATAAAAACAAAATACGGACATAGTAGCATCATGATCATTATTATAACATCAATATTTATTATCATAGAACTTCTCATGAGCAAGTAACAATTCATCACAACAATGAAGTATAAGGCATAAACTTTCTTGAAAACTAACAAACTATATTCTCAGTCAAAAATGCAATTGCAATTCATAATATTTTTAGGAAGGGTCTCATGTAGGAGCTTTTTAGCAAGTCCACATACTCAACCATCATATAGTCTTTTATGATTGCTAACACTCACACCATATATATGAAGCAAAAAGTTTCAGCCAGACACATAGAAAGACAGGGGCTTATAATTTCGCCTCCCAACTTATTCACGTCAAGGGTGATGTCAACAATAATAACTCATGATCACTCATATCCAACTGGATATATATGCCTAGCTCTTTCCCCACCACATGATGCTTGCAAAAGAGAAAAATAAAAAGGAATAGAGGAGAACACTATTGACTCTTGCATAAAAAGTAAATACATAAAAGTAAAAGATAGGCCCTTCGCAGAGGGAAGCAGAGGTTGTCATGCACTTTTGTTTTTGGATGCACAAGCTCTTAATGCAAAGGAACATCACTTTATATGCCCCTTGTGATAGCAACCTTTATTATGCAGTCTGTCGCTTTTATTTCTTTACCATCACAAGTTCGTACAAAGCTTATTTTCCCTTACAATAAAAGTTCAGACATATTTAGAGGCAATTTTTATTGCTTTTTGCACCGATGACAACTTACTTGAAGGATCTTATTCAATCCATAGGTAGATATAGTGGACTCTCATGACATGAAACTGGGTTTAAGGGTTTTGGATGCACAAGTAGTATCTCTACTTGGTGCGGATTTTTGGCTAGCAAAGATATTGGGCAAGCACCACATGTTGGAGGATCTATAACAATATAACTTCTATGTGAATATAAGCAAACATAACTCATTACGTTGTCTTCCTTGTCCAACGTGAACAATTTGACATAAAATACTTAATGGGGGCTCACAATCATAAAAGATGTCCAAGATAGTATATTTGCATGTAAATCTTCTCTTCCCTTATTAATTCTTTCATGAATTGCATCATTGACTAATGCTATGTTTGTTAACTTCCAATAAATTTTACCACTTATACTTTTCTTTATGTAATGTCATTACTTTCCATAAGATTAGCATATGATCTTTTTCATTATTTTCATTGCTAAGATTGAAACATGAATGTAAAGAAGCAAAAACTCAAACTACTATTTATCATATAACTCTCAACTCGATTACATAGATAGATAGATCACGAAACTAGCACTCGAAAATAGATCATACTAAACTTTTATTCAACTAAATCACGAAATAACTAAGGATCGAACTAAAAATAGGTAAAGATAGCAAAAGTGATGGTGATACGATACCGGGGCACCTCCCCCAAGCTTGTCACAAGCCAAGGGGAGTGCCCATACCCATGTACTCAAGTTTCCTTCTTCGGTGATGGTGGTGGTGATGAAGTAGTGAGCTTGTCCTTCAGCTCAAGCAGATACATCAATCTACGATGGATGCTCTGAAGGGCGATGTTTTGCTCTTCCAACAAAATAACTTCACGAGTGAGAGATGTATTCTGAGCACTAACTATTTCAAAGACTCTTAGGGCTTCAATTACGGATGGGGAGAGATGATCATATAAGGGTTGAAGGATATCTCCCTTCTCTGCGGTCTCCTCCGTGGGGATGGCTTGCCCTCCTTCCGAAGCCTGGGCTCCTGTAACTTCCTCGACCTTGTCCTCCTTGCCATTGTCTTCTTCTCCCGAAGACAACTCGTAGTAAACCTCGCTGTAGGGGCGTTTGCCCGGCGATGGTTGCACAATGCGGTGCTTGGCACAGAGCTTTTGGGGAGCCATGGCGATCTAGATCTGTCAGAAAAATAGCACGAAACAAGAACAGAGGAGATTTCTGCGACACGGTGGTCAAAAACGTCCGGGAGTATATATAAAGAACTTTTATCTTGCAAAACAAGTAATCCAGAAGAAAAACGGAGTCAAGAAGGCTCACGAGGGGCCCACGAGCCACCAGGGCGCGCCTAGGGGGGTGGCGCGCCCTAGTGCCTCGTGGGCACCAGGTGGGTCCCCTCGGCTGTTTCTTATTTTTGTATTTTTTTCTAATATTCCAAAACTGACAGAAAGTATTTTTATGGAATTTTTGGAGTCAGTTTACTTACCATATCACGTACCTCTTCCTTTTCAGGGTTCTGGAGTGTTCCGGAAGGTCTCTCTTATGTATTCTTCCGGTGTAATTGTTTCAATAATATTAGTTTTAACATTAATGGGGGTACCTGAAATATAGTGCTTAATTCTTTGCCCATTCACCACTCTCAAATTAGTGCCTTCGAGTTGTTTATTTTGATGGCTCCGGAGCGATAAATTCTTCGATGATATACGGTCCTTCCCATTTATAGAGAAGTTTTCCTGCAAAGAATCTCAAACGAGAGTTGTACAATAGAACTTGCTCACCTACTTTGAATTCCCGTTTTTGAATTCTTCTATCATGCCATCTTTTAACTTTTTCTTTAAACAATTTGGCATTTTCATAAGCTTGGGTTCTCCATTGATCTAATGAGGTAATATCAAATAACCTCTTTTCGCCGGCAAGTTTAAAATCATAATTGAGTTCTTTAATTGCCCAATATGCTTTATGTTCTAACTCAAGAGGTAAATGACATGCTTTTCCATAAACCATTTTATAAGGAGACATACCCATAGGATTTTTATAAGCAGTTCTATAAGCCCATAATGCATCGTCAAGTTTCTTAGACCAATTCTTTCTAGATCTATTGACGGTTTTTTGGAAAATTAATTTTATTTCTCTATTGGTCAATTCTACTTGACCACTAGATTGAGGGTGATAGGGAGATGCAATTCTATGGTTGACATCATATTTAGCAAGCAATTTACGGAATGCACCATGAATAAAATGTGAACCACCATCAGTCATTAAATATTTAGGGACTCCAAACCTCGAGAAAATAACTTCTTTAAGCATTTTAATAGAAGTGTTATGATCAACGCTACTAGTTGGAATAGCTTCTACCCACTTAGTAACGTAATCAACAGCAACTAAAATATGAGTATACCCATTGGATTTAGGAAAAGGTCCCATATAATCAAATCCCCAAACATCAAATGGTTCAATAGCAAGTGAATAATTCATAGGCATTTCCTGACGTCTACCAACATTACCAATTCTTTGACATTCATCACAAGATAAGACAAACTTACGAGCATCCTTGAAAAGAGTAGGCCAATAAAAACCAGATTGTAATACTTTATGTGCAGTTCTGTCTCCCGCATGGTGTCCTCCGTAAGCCTCAGAATGACACTTCCGTAGGATTTGTTCCTTTTCATGCTCAGGTATACAACGTCTAATAATACCATCTAATCATTCTTTGTAAAGATGTGGGTCATCCCAAAAGTAATGTCTTAAATCATAGAAAAACTTTTTCTTTTGTTGGTATGTGAAACTAGGTGGTATAAATTTAGCAACAATATAATTAGCATAGTCTACATACCATGGAGTATTACGAGAAGCATTTATGACAGCTAATTGTTCATCAGGAAAATCATCATTAATAGGTAGTGGGTCATCAAGAACATTTTCCATTCTAGACAAATTATCTGCTATGGGATTCTCAGCTCCCTTTCTATCAATAATATGCAAGTCAAATTCTTGTAGCAATAAAACCCACCTAATGAGTCTAGGTTTAGCATCTTTCTTTTCCATAAGATATTTAATAGCAGCATGATCGGTGTGAACAGTTACTTTAGAATCAACTATGTAAGATTTGAATTTATCACATGCAAACACAACTGCTAGAAATTCCTTCTCAGTAGTAGCATAATTTCTTTGGGCACTGTCTAGAGTTTTACTAGCATAATGGATAACATTTAATTTTTTATCAAATTTCTGTCCTAGAACAGCACCAACTGCGTAATCACTAGCATCACACATAATTTCAAAAGGCAAATTCCAATCAGGTGGTTGAACAATAGGTGCAGTGGTTAAGGCTTTCTTAAGTGTTTCAAAGGCTTCTAGACAATCATCATCAAAAACAAATGGAACATCTTTTTGCAAAAGATTGGAAGAGGCCTAGAAATTTTAGAGAAGTCTTTAATAAACCTTCTATAGAAACCAGCATGACCTAGGAAACTTCTTATACCTTTAATATCTTTAGGACATGTCATTTTCTCAATAGCATCAACCTTAGCTTTATCAACTTCAATACCTCTTTCAGAAATTTTATGCCCCAAAACAATACCTTCATTCACCATAAAGTGGCACTTCTCCCAATTCAAGACAAGGTTAGTTTCTTCACATCTCTGCAAAACTCGATCAAGGTTGCTTAAGCAATCATCAAAAGAAGTTTCGTAAACGGAAAAATCATCCATGAAAACCTCAACAATCTTTTCACAAAAGCCAGAGAATATAGCAGTCATACATCTTTGAAAGGTAGCAGGTGCATTGCATAAACCAAAAGGCATACGTCTATAAGCATAAGTTCCAAAAGGACAAGTAAAGGTGGTTTTCTCTTGATCGGGTTGTGATATAGGTATTTGAGAAAAACCAGAATAACCATCTAGGAAACAAAAGTGTGTATGCTTAGCTAATCTTTCTAACATTTGATCAATAAAAGGTAAGGGGTAATGATCTTTTCTAGTAGCTTTGTTTAATTTTCTAAAATCAATTACCATTCTATAACCAGTTACAATTCTTTGTGGAATGAGTTCATTTTTATCATTAGGAACAACGGTGATACCTCCTTTCTTAGGGACACAATGAACGGGACTTACCCATCTACTATCAGCTATGGGATAGATTATACCTGCTTCCAGAAGCTTTAATATTTCAGTTCTTACCACCTCTTTCATCTTAGGATTTAATCGTCGTTGGTGGTCGACAACTGGTTTAGCATCAGGCTCCATATTAATTTTGTGCTGACATAGAGTGGGACTAATGCCCTTAAGATCATCAAGAGTATATCCAATAGCAGCTCGGTGCTTCCTCAGAGTTTTAAGTAATCTCTTGTTTTCATGCTCTGAAAGGTTAGCACTAATAATAACAGGATATATCTTATTTTCATCAAGATAAGCATATTTCAATGTATCAGGCAATTGCTTCAATTCAAATACAGGATCACCTTTAGGTGGAGGAGGGCCTCCAAGAGTTTCAACAGGCAAATTGTGTGTAAGGATAGGTGGTTGATCAAAGAACATCTTATCTATTTCATTTCTTTCATTCATATGCATATCGTTTTCGTGGTCTAGCAAATATTATTCTAACGGATCAGTAGGAGGTACGGCAATAGAAGCAAGACCAATTATTTCATCTTTACTAGGCAATTCTTTATTAGGAGGTTGTCTACGAAACTTGGAGAAATTAAACTCATGAGATGTACCACCGAAATCAACACTAACAGCTTCTTTAGCGCAATCAATCTTGGCATTAACAGTGTTCAAGAAAGGTCTACCAAATATAATGGGACAAAAATCATCTTGTGGAGAACCGTGGACTAAAAAATCAGTAGGGTATTTTATTTTTCCACACAAGACTTCAACATCTCTAACGATCCCAAGTGGTGTAATGGTATCTCTGTAGAGTATCCCCAGCAGAATCTCTCCACCGGAGAGCAAAAGTGCTCCTGCCCAAGTTCCTCCTCGAGACGGCGGCGCACCATCCCAAAAGTCTTCTCTATATTTTTTCTAGGGCAAATGGGCTTATATACCAGAAAATGGGGGCCAGAGGCTGGCCAGGGGCCCCACGAGCCGCCAGGGCGCGCCTGGGGGGGGGGGGGTGGCGCACCCTGGTGCCTCGTGGGCACCTAGGTGGCCCCCTCTGGTACTTCTTGGCTCCAGTATTTTTTATTTATTCCAAAATAAATCTCCGTCAAATTTCAGCTCATTTGGAGATGTGCAGAATAGGTATCTCTGACATTGCTTTTTCAGGTCCAGAATTCCAGCTGCCGGCAATCTCCCTCCTTGTGTAAATCTTGCATATTAAGAGAGAAAAGGCATTAGAATTGCTCCACAAAGTGTTATATTGATTAAAAACACTATAAATAACAGTAGGAAAACATGATGCAAAATGGACGTATCATCTCCCAATAAGCGCTTTTCTTTAATGCCTTTTAGCTAGGCATGATGATTTCAATGATGCTCACATAAAAGTAAAGAATTGAAACACAAAGAGAGCATCGTGAAGCATATGACTAGCACATTTAAGCCTAACCCACTTCCTTTGCATAGGGATTTTTTGAGCTAATAGTTTATCTTAGCAAGAATCAACTAGCATAGGAAGGCAAAAGAAGCATAACTTCAAAACTTTCAACACATAGAGAGGAAACTTGATATTATTGCAACACCTACTAGCATATGATCCTCTCTCATAATAACTTTTGGTAGCATCATGAAGAAATTCAACAATATATCCATCACACAAGGCATTCTTGTCATGATACATAAGCATAGAATTTTTACTACTCTCCACATAAGCAATTTTCTTCTCATTCATAACAGTGGGAGCAAACTCAACAAAATAACTATCATGAGATACTTGATTGGCATAATCCAATTGAAAATTAAAATCATGATGACAAGTTTCATAGTTATCATTATTCTTTATAGCATACATGTCATCACAAGAATCATCATATATAGCAACTTTGTTGTCATAATCAGTTGAAACCTCTTCCAAAATAGTGGAATCATCATTAAATAAAGTTGTGACCTCTCCAAATCCACTGTTATCAATATAATCATCATAAATAGGAGGCATGCTTTCATCATAATAAATTTTCTCATCAAAACTTGGGGGACTAAAAATATCATCTTCATCAAACATAGCATCCCCAAGCTTGTAGCTTTGCATATCATTAGCATCATGAATATTCAAAGAATTCATACTAACAGCATTGCAATCATGATTATCATTTATGATAAACATTTTATTGAATTCTTCTTCTAACAATTGAGCACAATTTTCCGATCCATCATTTTCAAGAAAGACATTATAAAAATGAATAATATGAGGCAACCTCAATTTCATTTTTTTTGTAGTTTTCTTTAATAAACCAAACTAGTGATAAAACAAGAAACTAAAAGATTCAATTGCAAGATCTAAAGATATACCTTCAAGCACTCACCTCCCCGGCAACGGCGCCAGAAAAGAGCTTGATGTCTACTACACAACTTATTCTTGTAGACTCGTGTTGGGCCTCCAAGCGCAGAGTTTTGTAGGACAGTAGCAATTTTCCCTCAAGTGGATGACCTAAGGTTTATCAATCCGTGGGAGGCGTAGGATAAAGATGGTCTCTCTCAAACAACCCTGCAACCAAATAACAAAGAGTCTCTTGTGTCCCCAACACACCCAATACAATGGTAAATTGTATAGGTGCACTAGTTCGGTGAAGAGATGGTGATACAAGTGTAGTATGGATAGTAGATATAGGTTTTTGTAGTGCGAACGATAAAAAACAGCAAGGTAGCAAGTAACAAAAGTGAGCATAAACGGTATTGCAATGCTTAGAAACAAGGCCTAGGGTTCATACTTTCACTAGTGCAATCTCTCAACAATGCTAACATAATTGGATCATATAATCATCCCTCAACGTGCGATAAAGAATCACTCCCAAGTTCCTATTAGCAGAGAACATAAGATAGAAATTGTTTATAGGGTACGAAACCACCTCAAAGTTATCCTTTCCGATCTATCTATTGAGCTATTCCTATAAGTGTCACAAACAACCCTAGAGTTCGTACTAAAATAACACCATATGATACACATCAACCAACTCTAATGTCACCTAGATACCCCAATGTCACCACAAGTATCCGTGAGTTGATTATACGATATGCATCAAACAACTTCATAATCATAATATTCAATCCACACAAAGAACTCCAAGGAGCACCCCAAAGTTTCTATCGGAGAAAAGATAATGAAAACGTGCATCAACCCCTATGCATAGATTACCCCAATGTCACCTCGGGAATCCGCGAGTTGAGTGCCAAAACATACATCAAGTGAACCAATATAATACCCCATTGTCACCACGGGTATTCATATGCAAGACATACATCAAGTGTTCTCGAATCTGAATATTCAATCCGACAATAACGAAACCTCAAAGGGAAAAGATTCGATTCATCACAACAAAGATAGAGAGGGAAGAAACACCATATGGTCCAACTATATTAACAAAGCTCGCGATACATCAAGATTGTGCCATATCAAGAACACGAAAGAGAGAGATTAAACACATAGCTACTAGTACATACCCTCAGCCCCGAGGGTGAACTACTCCCTCCTCGTCATGGAGACCACCGGGATGATGAAGATGGCCTCCAGCGATGCTTCCCCCCCGGCAGGGTGCCCGAAAAGGGCTGTAGATGAGATCGTGGAGGTACAGAGGCTTGCGGCGGCGTAAAACTCATCTAGGTTAACTTTCAGGGGTTTCTGAATATATATGATTTTTCAGCGTTGGAATCACGCAAAGAGGTGCCACAGGGGTCCCACGAGGCACCAGGGCACGCCTGGGGGGGGGGGGGGGGGGGGCGTGCCCTGGTGGCTTGTGGGGCCCCTGTGGCTCTTCTGGTGCTCCCCCGAAGCTTCCTGGGTTTGTTTCCTTCTAGAAAAAATCGTCAAAAAGTTTCGCTGCATTTGGACTTCATTTGATATGGATTTTCTGGAAAACCACAAACAAGCAGAAAATAGCAACTGGCACTGGGCACTAGGTCAATATGTTAGTCCATAAAAATCATATAAAATCCATATAAAAGTGCACCAAAATCACACAAAACTATAATAAATATGGCATGAATACTTCATAAATTATAGATACGTTGGAGACGTATCAAGGTGTCGATAAAATAAAATACGGACATGGGAGCATCATGATTAATTTCATAACAGCAATATATTATCATAAAGCTTCCCATGGACAAGTAATTATTCATCACAATATTGAAGTATAAAGCATAAACTTTCTTGAAGGCTAACAAACTATGTTCTTAGTCACCGAAACAATTACAATTCATCATATTTTCAAGAAGAGTCTATGTAAGAGCTTTTGTTTAGCAAGTCCACATACTCAACTATCATTTAGTCTTCTATGATTGCTGACACTCACAAATATTTTTATGGAGCAAAAGCTTCAATCAGACACATAGAAAGATGGGGGTTTATAGTTTCACCTCCCAACAAATTTACCTCAAGGGTAATGTCAACAATAATAACTCATGATCACTTACATCCAACTGGATATATATGCCTAGATCTTTCCCCACCACATGGTGCTTGCAAAGAGAAAAAAATAAAAATAGAATAGAGAGGAACACTATTGACTCTTGCATAAAAGTAAATATGGAAAAGTAAAGGATAGGCCCTTCGCAGAGGGAAGCAGAGGTTGTCATGTGCTTTTTATTTTTGGATGTGCAAACTCTTAATGTAAAGGAACATCACTTTATTTTGCCCCTTGTGATAGCAACCTTTATTATGTAGTCTGTCGCTTTTATTTCTTCACCATCACAAGATCGTACAAAGCTTATTTTCCCTTACAATAGAAGTTCATACATATTTTAGAGCCAATTTTTATTGCTTTATGCACCGATGACAACTTACTTGAAGGATCTTATTCAATCCATAGGTAGATATGGTGGACTCTCATGACATGAAACTGGGTTCAAGGGGTTTGGATGCACAAGTAGTATCTCTACTTAGTGCGAATTTTTGGCTAGCAAAAGATAGGGAGCAAGCATCACATGTTAGAGGATCTATGACAATATAACTTATATGCGAATATAAGCAAACATAACTCATTACGTTGTCTTCCTTGTCCAACGTCAACTATTTAGCATATAATATTTAATGGGGGCTCACAATCATAAAAGATGTCCAATATAGTATATTTATATGTGAATCCTCTCTTCCTTTATTAACTTTTTCATGAATTGCATCAATGACCAATGCTATGTGTGTTAACTTCCAATAAATTTTATCAACTATACTTTTCTTCATGTAAAGTCATTACTCCCCAAGGAATTAGCATATGATCTTTTCATCCTTTTATTGCTTAGATTGAAACATAAAATTAAAGAAGCAAGACTCAAACTACTCTTAATTATATAACTCTCACACAAGATTACATAGATGGATATATCACGAAACTTGAAACTAGATCATACTAGAACTTTATTCTTCTAAATCATGAAATAACTAAGGATCGAACTAAGATAGATAATGATGATAAAAAGGTGATGGTGATACGATACCGGGGCACCTCCCCCAAGCTTGGAACAAGCCAAGGGTGATGCCCATACCCGTTTACTCAAGCATCTTTCTTCGGTGATGGTGGTGATGAAGTAATGGGCTTGTCCTTTAGCTTCAATAGGTACTCTTGATTGCCATTGATCCTTCAAAGGGCACAATTTTGCTCTTCCAACAAAATAACTTCATGAGTGAGCGACGTATTCTGAGCACAAATTGCTTCAAAAACCTTTAGTGTATTGATACGTCTCCAACGTATCTATAATTTTTGATTGTTCCATGCTATTATAGTATCAATCTTGGATGTTTTATATGCAATTATATGCTATTTTATATCATTTTTTGGGACTAACCTATTAACCTAGTGCCCAGTGCCAGTTGCTATTTTCTGCTTGTTTTTGATTTTTCAGGAAATCAGTACCAAACGAAGTCCAAACGCTACGAAACTTTTTGACAATTTTTTCTGGACAAAAGAGACCCTAGAAGCTTCGGGAGGAGGCCAGAACCCACAAGGCAACCCCACGCGCCCCCAGGGGGGCGCGCCAAGATGCCATGTGGGCCCCTCGTGGCTCCTTTTGACCTAATTCCACTTCTATAAATTCTCAAATATTGGGAAACCAATAGAGAGCCCCACAAAATAACTTTTCCGCTGCCACAAGCTTCTGTTCTTCTGCGATCCCATCTGGAGGCCTTTTCCGGTACTCTGCCGGAGGGGGAATCGATCACGGAAGGCTTCTACATCAACCTTGCTGCCCCTCCGATGATATGTGAGTAGTTTACCACAGACCTACGGGTCCATAGCTAGTAGCTAGATGGCTTCTTCTCTCTCTTTGATCTTCAATAGAATGTTCTCCTCGATCTTCTTGGAGTTCTATCCGATGTAATCTTCTTTTGCGGTGTGTTTGTTGGGATCCGATGAAACTTGGGTTTATGATCAGATTATTCATGAGAAATATTTGAGTCTTTTCTGAATTCTTTTATGCATGATTATTATAGCTTTGTATTTCTCTCCGATCTATCCGTTTGGTTTTGCCAACTAGATTGATTTATCTTCAGCAGGAGAGGTGCTTTGTAATGGGTTAAATCTTGCGGTGTTCTATATCCCAGTGACAGAAAGGGACAAGACACGTATTTGTATTGTTGCCATTAAGGGTAAAATGATGGGGTTCATTCATATTGATTGGGTTTACTTTGTCTACATCATGTCATCTTGCTTAAGGCGTTACTCTGTTTTTATTAACTTAATACCCTAGATGCATGCTCGATAGCGGTCTATGGGTGGAGTAATAGTAGTAGATGCAGGCAGGAGTCGGTCTACTTGTCTCGGACATGATGCCTATATACATGATCATTGCCATGAATCCGTCATAACTATGCGCTTTTCTATCAATTGCCCAACAGTAATTTGTTTACCCACCGTATGCTATTCGTTCGAGAGAGAAGCCTCTAGTGAAAACTATGGCCCCCGGGTCTACTTAAATCATATAAAAAGAAACCTAAAAATACCTTACTGTAATTTATTTACTGTTATTTTCTTTTGCAATTTATTCATCTACCATTACAAGATTTAATCCTTGCAAATAACGAGTTCAAGGGGATTGAGAACCCTCTTGCCCACGTTGGGTGCAAGTATTTGTTTTTGTTTGTGTAGGTGCTGCTCATGAGGTGAACATGGTTCTGCTACTGGATTGATACCTTGGTTATCACTGAGGGAAATACTTCTCTCTACTGTGCTGCATCACCCCTCCTCTTCGGGGAAAATCCCAACGCAGTTTACAAGTAGCGGGAAGAATTTCTGGCGCCGTTGCCGGGGAGACATCACAAAATCTATCAAGTACCTTCGCACAAACTATCATCTACTTGCTCTACTTTTATTTGCTTTTTATTTGCATTTGCCTCTCGTTTTCATCTCCCCCACTTCTCATAAAATTATAAAAACACAAAAATATTTTATTTGTTTTTTTGCTCGTTTGCTTACTTCAAGTTGCTACCATGTCTGAGTTTGAAAAAGTTATTATAGAAAGTGCTAGTGAAGACAACACTAATGAATCTCTTGAGGGAAAATTTAAATCATTTGATATTAATCATGACCCCCCCACTAATTTAAAAACTAAAGTCTATCATGTGGGTAGCGGGAATATTATTGGGAAAGGTGCTATTCAAGAATTCTTTAACTGTACGGGAGTTATACCAGTAATTAAAGGATCCATTCTTGATAACACAAATTGCTATGTGGATGCTATTGCTATGCTTGTGGTTAAATTATAATGATTTTTTTTGCATATTTCTATGAACTTCCCAATATCCATAATCCTAGAAATAAGAAGATTGCTACAATCATCCTTATGCATGAATTTGACTATATAATTAGAGAAGCTAGGGACATCTTTTCTTTTTATAAAATAGATTTTGAGCATCCTCCAATAGAAGAAATTCTTCATGATAGAGACACTATACGTAGGTTAGAATCTAAGGATTATTTTGCCTACGGAGAAAACATTAGGAGAAGAGTCCCCTATTCTGAAGTAATTAAAACCTTGTACCACAATACTTGTGATAAATTTGAATGGATTACTAAGGGAATTGATGAGGGATTTAGTGAAGAATGGTTTGAAGGTACCGCTAGAGATCCTATTGATGATGAGATACATGTTCTATATGAGGATCTTTATGGTGATGATTCTGAATTTGAAGTTATGAATGTTAAAGTCACCAAACAAAGTCCCTTCAAGTATTTAAGTTCCCCTACTAGAAAAGAAGAACATGAGAGTAGAAAATTAATGAGAAAAGTTTTGGAAGATTTGATTATAAAGGATTTGGGAATGAAGGATGATAATACTTGAAACTATGCATTATGCCTAGCTAGGGGCATAAAACAATAGCGCTTGTTGGGAGGCAACCCAATATTTATTTTTATTGCAGTTTTTTTTATTTTGTTACACAAATGTAGCCTATGTTATGATTGTGTTTTTATCTTTTAATTAGTGTTTGTGCCAAGTAATGCCTTTAGGATGATTTGGATGATAGTATAATTGATGCTGTTTGGAAAACAGAAAGTTTTGCGCCCAGTTCTGGATTTTTGGTTCTGTACTGGAACGTCAGAAAAATCTGAAATTTTTACACAGTATTGGTATATGAATTGTTAATGTTTTCTTAGTTTTTCAGAATTTGTTGAATTACATAAGTATAGTTTGCTTATTAATGATGCTATGGATTATATCGGGGGGTATAAGTCATGGAGAAGTTAGAGTACAGTAGCATTATACAATAATTAAATATAAATCAATTTATAACAATACCTAAAGTTTAAGATTTGCTTGTTATACTAACGGATCTCACGAGGTTTCTGTTGAGTTTTGTGTGCTGAAGTTTTCAAGTTTTGGGTGAGATAACGATGGATGAAGGAATAAGGAGTGGCAAGACCCTAAGCTTGGGGATTCCCAAGGCACCCCAAGGTAATATTAAAGGAAGACCCAAATGTCTAAGCTTGGGGATGCCCCGGATGGCATCCCCTCTTTCGTCTACAATCTATCGGTATATCACTTGGAGCTATATTTTTATTCATCACATGATATGTGTTTTACTTGGAGCGTCTTGTGCCATAGTTTTATTTTCTTTGTTTGCTTTTTAGTTTGCCACAATCATCTTTTGAAACACACCTTTTTGAGAGGGACACACATTTATCATGATTTGTTAGAATACTCTATGTTCTTCACTTATATCTTTTGAGCTAGGCAGTTGCTCTAGTGCTTCACTTATATCTAATAGAGCACGGTGGTGATTATATTTTAAAGAAATAGTTGCACTCTCATGCTTCACTTAAATATTTTTGAGAGTCTAATAAATAGTAATGGCAATTTACCCAGGATATAAGATTGGTCCATAAAGGATAGGTATTCAAGAGGGATATAATAAAAAAATTCATGTAGATCACTGAATATGATAAGTTTGATTCCTTGCAATAGTTTTGCGATATTAAGATGGTAATATGTGGATGTACTAGTGAATAATTGTGGTTTAGTAAGAACATTGGTGTTAAGGTTTGTGATTCCCGAAGCATGCACGTATAGTCCTTAGTTTTGTGATGAAGTTGGAGCATGATTTATTATTGAGTGTCTACCTTATGAGTGGCGGTCGGGACGAGCGATGGTCTTTTCCTACCAATCTATCCCCCTAGGGGCATGCGTAGTAGTACTTTGCTTCGAGGGCTAATAGACTTCTGCAATAAGTATGTGAGTTCTTTATGACTAATGTGAGTCCATGGATTATACGCACTCTTACCTTTCCGCAATTTGCTAGCCTCTTCGGTACTGTGCATTGCCCTTTCTCACCTCGAGAGTCAGTGCAAACTTCGCCGGTGCATCCAAACCCCGTGATATGATACGCTCTATCACACATAAGCTTCTTTATATCTTCCTCAAAACAGCCACCATACCAACCTATTATGGCATTTCCATAGCCATTCCGAGATATATTGCCATGCAACTTCCACCGTTCCGTTTATATGACACACATCTTCATTGTCATATTGCTTTGCATGATCATATAGCTGACATAGTATTTGTGGCTCAGCCACCGTTCATCATTTTTATACATGTTATGCTAGATCATTGCACATCCTGGTACACTGCCAGAGGCATTCATATAGAGTCATATTGTTCTAGTATCGAGTTGTAATATTGAGTTGTAAGTAAGTAAAAGTGTGATGATCATCATGGGCGACCTCGTCCTGCGAAGGATCCTCTCCCGAGAAGGACTCCACAAGCTCTCACCCATGTGGGAAGGCCCATTCAGGGTTGCCCATGTCTCCTGACCTGGAGCCGCTCGGCTGTAGACGGAGGAGGGTGTTCCTGTGCCCAACACATGGAACATCCAGCATCTCCGCAAGTTCTACCCGTGACCTCACGCGTATGAACGAAATGGAGCTGTACATGCTCTGGAGCCTCTCTTTGCGCTTGCCTGATGGGCCCGCGAGAGCTCCCTCCCACAACCCAGTGGAAGCCCCATGCTCAGCACTGGCGAAACGAGCGAATTGAGGGCGCCGCCTAGCCGCACCATCCTCAAGCTGTCTCATGTCCGTCACGGCAGCCTCTTCTCTTTTGGATGTGAAACTGAGGGCGCCACGTGGCTGCACCATCCTCAAGCTGACCCGTGCCAGACACGGCAGCATCATCTTTTTGGTTGTGTAATGAACCTTATTATTATGCAGCAGTAAAGCTTTATTTCCTAAGATATTATATGTGTTTGGTAAGTTGTCTGCTTCAGGAGCCGTGCATACTCGCGATCTCCCTCTTGCGGATCACGCGAGCGGGGGCTGGACACGGTGTGCCTATGCTCAGGTCAGTCCCAGCAGCGCCGAAAAACCCAAGTGACCGAGCTCTGGCTCGCGGGCCTGCTCCCGTACACGCCACCTCACCAAGGTCCTTGGTTCCTTGTCTCCTCGCGTGACGCCCACCAGCAAGCTAGCAAGCATGCACTGCTCCTTCTTTTGTGAAACTTGTCGGTATGCAGTGGTTACAGGAACAAGGCACTCAGAAGGCCTGGCCAGTGCTGCCTCGCGAGGTAGCCCACGGCAGGGTGCCTCCTTAAGTCCACGGGAAGCCTCGCGAGCGCTGCCTCACGAGGCAACCTGGAGCGGCTATCCCCACCAAGTGCCAACAGGAGGCCTCACGAGCAAGAGCCTCACGAGGCGCACTCCGCAGCCACGACACGGCAAGCGACATACCCCGCGAAAAAGCTAAGTCTAAAGAAAAAACATCTCGCGAGCCGCTCTCGGCGCCCCCAAGCTATCCTCTCCCCGCAACCTCGCTGAGTGCTGATGTTTTCTCCTTCGCGCAAGCCGCTTGCATACCAAAGGGGGGCTTCCTGAGCATCGCGCCTCAGGAGCCCTTACCGCCCCTCAGAGCCCTACACCCTCTGGCCTTGCCTAGGCACGCGTCCTAGCATACCAGCGACGGCCGTAGCCCACTCGGGGGCTGGGTCCTGACGACGTAGAGCACCAAGGCATGCAAGAAGTGGAAAACGAGCCTCACAAGAGGGCCTCATGAGGAACACAAATTACAACAAATCATTAAGTAATTAAGTGCAAAAGTCATTGTTTTCACGCCCCCGCGGGGCTACATCAATCTGATACATGATAAATGGAGGGGAAAAGGCCTAAGAGGATGTGTCGTCGCCGCCATCGCCGCTATCGCCTTCGTCGTCGTCGCCTTCACCATCTTCAACCTCGCCGGAGCTCTCGCTGCTGCCGTGGGAGAACTTCCCGAGGCCGTCGCGGAGCTCCTCGGGGACAGGGGCCATCACCCTGTCGAAGTCGAAGTTGGCATCGGCGTGAAGAAGGTTGCTAAAGATGCATGTCGCCGCCTGGCTAAGGAGGTCACGACACTCATCTTCGATGATGCCATTGACCCGCTTGGCCCCAACCTCGAGCCGCTCCACGAGCTTGGTGACGAAGTCGAGGTAGCTGGCATCGTGGGTCTCAAGGGGCCCCCCGAGCCTCTCCTGGCAGATGGTGGCCAGGGCGCCACGGGCCCGGAGCTGGAGGGAGTGGAATATCTTGTCCTGCTCGTGCTGCCGCCCCCGCGCCCGATCCGCCTCTAGCCTAGCCTACTCGATGATGTCAACTACGCAACTTTATTCTTGTAGACTCATGTTGGGCCTCCAAGCACAGAGTTTTGTAGGACAGTAGCAAATTTCCCTCAAGTGGATGACCTAAGGTTTATCAATCCGTGGGAGGCGTAGGATGAAGATGGTCTCTCTCAAACAACCCTGCAATCAAATACAAGAAATCTCTTGTGTCCCCAACACACCCAATACAATGGCAATTTGTATAGGTGCACTAGTTCGGCGAAGAGATGGTGATACAAGTGTAGTATGGATAGTAGAAATATATTTTTATAATCTGAATAAATAAAAACAGCAAGGTAGCAAATGATAAAAGTGAGCACAAACGGTATTGCAATGCTTAAAAACAAGGCCTAGGGTTCATACTTTTACTAGTGCAATCTCTCAACAATGCTAACATAATTGGATCATATAACAATCCCTCAACGTGCAACAAAGAATCATTCCAAAGTTCCTATTCATGGAGAACATAAGATAGAAATTGTTGTAGGGTACGAAACCACCTCAAAGTTATTCTTTCCGATCAATCTATTGAGCTATTCCTATAAGTGTCACAAACCGCCCTAGAGTTCGTACTAGAATAACACCATATGATACACATCAACCAACCCTAATGTCACCTAGATACTCCAATGTCACCACAAGTATCCATGAGTTGATTATACGATATGCATCAAACAACTTCAGATTCATAATATTCAATCCAACACAAAGAACTTCAAAGAGTGCCCCAAGATTTCTACCGGAGAAAGTACGACGAAAACGTGCATCAACCCCTATGCATAGATTACCCCAATGTTACCTTGGGAATCCGCGAGTTGAGTGCCAAAACATACATCAAGTGAATCAATATAATACCCCATTGTCACCACGGTATTGATATGCAAGACATACATCAAGTGTTCTCAAATCCATAAAAGTATTCAATCCGATAATAGTGAAACCTCAAAGGTAAAAACTCAATTCATCACAACAAGATAGAGAGGGAGAAACACCATATAATCCAACTATATTAACAAAGCTCGCGGTACATCATGATCATGCCGAATCAAGACCGCGCGAGAGAGAGATCAAACACATAGCTACTAGTACATACCCTCAGCCCCGAGGGTGAACTACTCCCTCCTCGTCATGGAGACCGCCGGGATGATGAAGATGGCCTCTGGTGATGATTTCCCCCTCCGGCAGGGTGCCGGAAAAGGGCTGTACATGGTATTTTGAAGGTACAGAGGCTTGCGGTGATGGAGTCCAAGTTCTAGGGTTATTTCTGGTGGTTTTGGTATTTATAAGAATTTTTGGCGTTGGATCACGCGAAGATGTGCCACAGGGGGCCCACGAGGCACCAGGGCGCGCCCCGGGGGGTGGCGTGCCCAGGTGGCTTGTGGGGCCCCTGTGAGTCTTCTGCTGCTCCCCCGAAGCTTCCTGGGTCTGTTTCCTTCCAGAAAAAATCATCAAAAAGTTTCGCTGCATTTGGACTTCATTTGATATGGATTTTCTGGAAAACCAAAAACAAGCAGAAAATAGCAACTGGCACTGGGCACTAGGTCAATATGTTAGGCCATAAAAATCATATAAAATCCATATAAAAGTGCACCAAAATCATACAAAATTATAATAAACATGGCATGGATACTTCATAAATTATAGATACGTTGGAGACGTATCAGCATCCCCAAGCTTAATTCCTGCTCATCCTCGAGTAGGTAAATGATAAAGCAAATAATTTATGAAGTGTGAATGCTAGCATAGTGCATAAGTTTGATCAATGATAGTTTCGATCACTTTTCCTAGCATCATGACAGCAACTCTTTCTCATAAAACTCATCATGATAAAGTAGCAATCAATTCACATGTTATGGTTCAAACAATGCATTCTCTTGAAACTTAACAACCTATGTTCTTAGTCACCAAACAATTGCAATTCAACTTAATTTCAACAAAGTCTAAGTAAGAGCTCCACATACTCAATTATCATATAGTCTTCTATGATTGCTAGTACTCAAAGCATATTTTTAGAACAAATGGCATCCATCGAACACAGAGAAAGATAGGGGCTTAGTGTTTCGCCTCCCAACTTATTTATCATAGAGAAAATTGTCAACAATAATAAACCATGATCAAATATATTTGACTGGCCATATATGCCTGGATCTTTCCCCGCCACATGATACTTGCCAACTAAAGAATAATTTAGGTTGAAATGAGAATGAATACTTATTAACTCTTGCATAAAAATAAATACATAAAGTAAAAGATAGGCCCTTCGCAGAGGGAAGCAGAGGTTGTCATGCGCTTTTTATTTTTAGATGTGCAAGCTCTTAATGCAAAGGAACGTCACGTTATATTGCCCCTTGTGATAGCAACCTTTATTATGCAGTCCGTTGCTTTTATTTCTTTACCATCACAAGTTCATACAACGCTTATTTTCCCTTGCAATAAAAGATCATACATATTTTAGGAGCAATTTTTTATTGCTTTTTGCACCGATGAGAACTTACTTGAATGATCTTATTCAATCCATAGGTAGATATGGTGGACACTCATGGCAAGAAAATGGGTTTAATGGTTTTTGGATGCACAAGTAGTATCTCTACTTAGTACGAATTTTTGGCTAGCAAAGATCCTAAGCAAGCACCACATGTTAGAGGATCCATAACAATATAACTTCTATGCAAATATACCCAAACATAACTCATTACGTTGTCTTCCTTGTCCAACTTCAACTAATTTGCTCAAGTTTGAAAATAATTAATGGGTATTCACAATCATAAAAGATGTCCAAGATAATATATTTATATGTGAAAGTTCTCTTCCTTATACTAATCATTCATGAATTGCTTGTATGACCAATATTGTGATTGTCAAGCTTCAATAGATTTCACTTTCTAACCCAAATGTGAAACTACTACTAGACATGATACAAGCATATGAAGCACATATAATTTCAACTTTATGATATTCAATTCATTCAACAACTTACTCATAGGATATAAGTGAAGCACAAGAGTAAATGATAAACTACTCCAAAAGGATATAAGTGAAGATCAATGAGTAGTCAAACAATTAAGTAGCTATGTGAGGACTCTCTCTCATAAAAAAAATTCAGATCTTAAGTATTTTATTCAAAAAGCAAACAAAACAAAATAAAATGACATTCCAAGAATAGCACATCTCATGCGAAGAAGCAAAAACTTAGGCTCAACCGATACTAACTGATAATTGTTGAAGAAGAAAGGTGGGATGCCTACCGGGGCATCCCCAAGCTTAGATGCTTGAGACTTCTTGGAATATGATCTTGGGATGCCTTGGGCATCCCCAAGCTTGAGCTTTTGTGTCTCCTTAATTCCTCTCATATCACGGTTTCCCTAAATCTCAATAAATTTCGTCCACACAAAACTCAACAAGAACTCGTGAGATAAGTTAGTATAAATCAACTCAAAACCTTAACATTCTCTACTGTAGAAAATCATTAAAATTATAATTAAACATTGCATACTAAATTTCTCTTCATATTTAATACTCCTATCCACAAATAGAAACATTAAACACGCAAACAATGCAAACATAACAGCAATCTGCCAAAACAGAACAGTCTGTAATAGGGGAATAAGAATCCATACTTCCCTAACTCCAAAAATTCTGAAAAATTACCAAGTGATAGATAACTCATACATGCTTACTGTGTAAAAATTTCAGATTTTTATCATGTTCTGACTATTCAGGAATATTCTGGACATAACAGAAAACTTTCTGTTTTCAAACAGCAACACATAAACTTGCAAACTGAGCATGGTAAAGGCTATACTTGGCATTTTATTGAACTAAAAGATACAAAACATGATTATTGATAACATCAAGCAAATACAAATAAAAGAAAATGATGCTCCAAGCAAAAATCATATTATGCGACGAATAAAAATATAGCTCCAAGTGAGGTATACCGATAATGTTGAAGACAAAAGAGGGGATGCCATCCGGGGCATCGCCAAGCTTAGACGCTTGAGTCTTCCTTGAGTATTACCTTGGGGTGCCTTGGGAATCCCCAAGCTTAGGGTATTGCCGCTCCTTATTCTCCTCATATCGATGTCTCACCCAAAACTTGAAAACTTCAATCACACAAAACTTAACGGAACTTCGTGAGATAGGTTAGTATGATAAATCATCCACTTAGGTGCTGTAAAGACAAGATTCATAATTGTTATCACATAATTCCTACTGTAGTCTATCATTTTCACAATTTATATCTCATAATATAAGCTATGGAAACACTAAAACAAGCAAACTATGCAATAAAAACATAATCTATCAAAAACAGAACAGCATGTAGTGAGCGATTTAAAAACCATACTTCTATACCTCCAAAAATTCTGAAAAATTAGGAAAACGTAAAAAATTTGTAACCCAATAGTGTGTAAAAATTTCATAATTTTCTCACGCTCGAGTACAGAATAGAAATTCCATCACTGGACACAAAAGTTTCTGTTTTTGCACAGAATCAAATCAACAAGTATCCACACTATCCCAAAGGCTTTACTTGGCACATTATTGAAAGAAAACATATAAAACATGATTACTACAGTAGCTTAATCATTTGATCACACAAAAACAGTTGGTATAAATATTGGGTTGTCTCCCAACAAGCGCTTTTCTTTAATGCCTTTTAGCTAGGCATGATGATTTTAATGATGCTCGCATAAAAGTGAAGAATTGAAACACAATGGGAGCATCATGAAGCATATGACTAGCATATTTAAGCCTAACCCACTTCCTATGCATAGGGATTTTGTGAGAAAACAATTTATGGGAGCAAGAATCAACTAGCATAGGAAGGCAAAACAAGCATGACTTCAAAACTTTCAACACATAGAGAGGAAACTTAATATTATTGCAACTCCTAAAAGATTTTTTTCCTCTCTCATAATAATTTTCAGTAGGATCAAAGATGAATTCAGCAATATAACTATCACATAAAGCATTCTTTTCATGATCCACAAGCATAGAATTTTTTTTACTCTCCACATAAGCAAATTTCTCATTCATAATAGTGGGAGCAAACTCAACAAAATAGCTATCATGAGATACTTGATTGACATAATCAAATTGAACATGAAAATCATGATGACAAGTTTCATGGTTATCATTATTCTTTATAGCATACAAGTCATCACAATAATCATCATAGATAGCAACTTTGTTGTCACAATCAATTGGAACCTCTTCCTAAATAGTGGATTCATCACCAAATAAAGTCATGACCTCACCAAATCCACTTTTATCATTATAATCATCATAAATAGGAGGCATGCAATCATCATAATAAATATTCTCATCAAAACTTGAGGGACTAAAAATATCAAACATAGCACCCCCAAGCTTATGGCTTTGCATATCATTAGCATCATGGATATTCAAAGAATTCATACTAGCAACATTGCAATCATGCTTATCATTCATGGATTTTATGCCAGACATTTTATTGAATTCTTCTTCTATCAATTGAGCACAATTTTCCGCTCCATCATTTTCAAGAAAGACATTATAAAGATGAATAATATGAGGCAACCTCAATTCCATTTTTTTGTAGTTTTCTTTTATAAACCAAACTACTGATAAAACAAGAAACTAAAAGATTCGATTGCAAGATCTAAAGATATACCTTCAAGCACTCACCTCCCCGGCAACGGTGCCAGAAAAGAGCTTGATGCCTACTACGCAACTTTATTCTTGTAGACTCATGTTGGGCCTCCAAGCGCAGAGTTTTGTAGGACAGTAGCAAATTTCCCTCAAGTGGATGACCTAAGGTTTATCAATCCGTGGGAGGCGTAGGATGAAGATGGTCTCTCTCAAACAACCCTACAATCAAATACAAGAAATCTCTTGTGTCCCCAACACACCCAATACAATGGCAATTTGTATAGGTGCACTAGTTCGGCGAAGAGATGGTGATACAAGTGTAGTATGGATAGTAGAAATATATTTTTATAATCTGAATAAATAAAAACAGCAAGGTAGCAAATGATAAAAGTGAGCACAAACGGTATTGCAATGCTTAAAAACAAGGCCTAGGGTTCATACTTTTACTAGTGCAATCTCTCAACAATGCTAACATAATTGGATCATATAACAATCCCTCAACGTGCAACAAAGAATCATTCCAAAGTTCCTATTCATGGAGAACATAAGATAGAAATTGTTGTAGGGTACGAAACCACCTCAAAGTTATTCTTTCCGATCAATCTATTGAGCTATTCCTATAAGTGTCACAAACCGCCCTAGAGTTCGTACTAGAATAACACCATATGATACACATCAACCAACCCTAATGTCACCTAGATACTCCAATGTCACCACAAGTATCCATGAGTTGATTATACGATATGCATCAAACAACTTCAGATTCATAATATTCAATCCAACACAAAGAACTTCAAAGAGTGCCCCAAGATTTCTACCGGAGAAAGTACGACGAAAACGTGCATCAACCCCTATGCATAGATTACCCCAATGTTACCTTGGGAATCCGCGAGTTGAGTGCCAAAACATACATCAAGTGAATCAATATAATACCCCATTGTCACCACGGTATTGATATGCAAGACATACATCAAGTGTTCTCAAATCCATAAAAGTATTCAATCCGATAATAGTGAAACCTCAAAGGTAAAAACTCAATTCATCACAACAAGATAGAGAGGGAGAAACACCATATAATCCAACTATATTAACAAAGCTCGCGGTACATCATGATCATGCCGAATCAAGACCGCGCGAGAGAGAGATCAAACACATAGCTACTAGTACATACCCTCAGCCCCGAGGGTGAACTACTCCCTCCTCGTCATGGAGACCGCCGGGATGATGAAGATGGCCTCTGGTGATGATTTCCCCCTCCGGCAGGGTGCCGGAAAAGGGCTGTACATGGTATTTTGAAGGTACAGAGGCTTGCGGTGATGGAGTCCAAGTTCTAGGGTTATTTCTGGTGGTTTTGGTATTTATAAGAATTTTTGGCGTTGGAATCACACGAAGATGTGCCACAGGGGGCCCACGAGGCACCAGGGCGCGCCCCGGGGGGGGCACCCAGGTGGCTTGTGGGGCCCCTGTGAGTCTTCTGTTGCTCCCCCGAAGCTTCCTGGGTCTGTTTCCTTCCAAAAAAAATCGTCAAAAAGTTTCTCTGCATTTGGGCTTCATTTGATATGGATTTTCTAGAAAACCAAAAACAAGCAGAAAACAACAACTGGCACTGGGCAGTAGGTCAATATGTTAGTCCATAAAAATCATAGAAAATCCATATAAAAGTGCACCAAAATCATACAAAACTATAATAAACATGGCATGAATACTTCATAAATTATAGATACGTTGGAGACGTATCACTCGACGACATTGGTGACGCTGCCCACCTGCTGATGGAAGGAAGCTAGCTCCTTCTGCACGGCAGCCTTGGCCTTGAGCGTGGCCTCCCGTCGGCTCTCCGCCTCCGTCAGCACCTCCTTGAGGCCACTGATCTCTTGCTGGAGCTCCTCGCGTTTCTTCTTGAAGCGGTTCTCCTGAGCCTTCAGCTTCTTGCTGTGGTCTGCGGTGATCGCCTAGCGGCTCCTCTCGACCCTCGCGTCGGCATCCGCCTGGATCTTCTTCTCCTTGACCTCCAGCGTGGCGTTGGCCTTCTCCATGAGCTGGTATTAGGAGGCCTGGGCAGCAGCCACCTCGCGGTCCAGCGTCTCCAGGCGCTCACGCTCTGCGGCCTGCCCCGCTGTCGTCCTCGCGAGCTCCTGCTCGCGGATCGCGAGGTCCGCCTCGCGGCCTGCAAGGCGTTCGGCGCGCCGGTCGAGCTCGCCCTCCTGCGCCCGGAGAAGCTACGCCTGGGTGTCATGCTGCTCCTCAAGCACCTTCGTGCGAGCCTCCGCCTCCTCGCGGCGCTTGGCAGCCGCGTCGGCCTCCCGCATGGCGTTCTCGAAGATCTCCTTCGCCTCAGAGGCGGCCCTCTCGTGCTTCTCCCGCATGGCTTCGTCTTGACGCCGGCCCTGCTTGACGGCGACGTCAAGTTGTCGCAACCCTTTAGCAAGGCGCAGGCGCTCCCCGGCGAGGCGCGTCTCCTCCGCCTGGAGTTCCGCCTCAAGCTGGCCCAGAGCTGTCCTGGCGTTCCGCAGAACCCCGCGCTTGAGTAGGGTGCAACTGTCCGGGTTTGGCTCCTCATCGCCCTCCGCCGTCACGGCCTGGGAGGGCCCAGCGTCGTTCGTCGGGAGAGGGGGGCTCGCCGGAGTCTCTTCCTCGTCTTGCCGCGGTGGTGCACTCCGCGGGCTTGTTGCGCCCGTGGCGGGAGCCTCGCGTGCCGGCGAGCGTCGGGGGCTTGCCGAGGTGCCTCCGGTGTCTGCAGCCTCCGTGGCGGGGGTAGAGCCCGGCGGGGGAGTTGGCGCCTCCGCCTCCTCGATTGCTGCGTCCCCTCCTGCAGCGGGCGCCTCGGGAGGCGCGGCCCCTCCTCCGAAGGCCGCCTCTCGAGGCTCATCACCCTTGGCCTCCAGAGCCGCGTCGGCGTGCGGCTCTGGAGGAGCCACCTGCTCCTCCTCCACCTCCGCGCGCCCCGTTTCGGCTTCGGGGTGGTGGGTGGCCTCTGCGCGCCCCTTGGCGCCGGCGGTAGGCGTCGGGACCCCCTTCGAGCAAGAGGTCTTCAGCTTCTTCTTCTTCGTGGGCCCCCTGTGCGCGCAAGGGCTCAGCTCCAGATCTCGAGAGGAAGAAAGAAAAACACAAGGAAAAGGGAGCAAGGCGTGGAGACTTACTCGTCGTTCGGGACCCAGTTTCTCTTCTTCAGTGTCGGCAGCGGCCGGCTGCCGCTGCCGCTCTCGCAAGACTTCCTCGCGTCGCCTCCAGAGGGCGTGGCGCGGGGCTCGGCAGCCCCGTCCTTGGCACCATCCTTCTCGGCGGGGGGCTCGGTAGCCCCGCCGTCCGCGCCAGTCTTCTCCGCAGGGGGGCTCGGTGGCCCCGCCGCCGGCATCAATCTCCCCCACATGCGGCTCATCAGCCGTCACACTGGTACTCCCTTCGCCTCCCACGCCGGCAGGCCGGGAGGGCACAACCCTGAATTGGGCGTCGTCATCGTCGTCGTCGTCCTCGAGGTCGCAGATATGTTGGCGGCGGCTTCGCGGGGCAGGCCCGCCGTCGCTCCCCTCTGCGGCGCCTCCCGGAGCCTCGGCGTCGCCTCGGTCTCCCGAGCTGGGAACCACCACGACCGGGTTCTCGCGAGGCCCCACATGGCCCTCCAGCACCAGGCCCCACTAGTCGTAGATTGGCATCTCCGCGACCAGCTGCTCCCTCTCCTGGTAGCGGTACAGTGGGAGCGTCTCCACAGGCGGGTCCTCCGCATTGTCGCCAAGCTGGATATGCATGATCCCCTCCAGCACCGCAGGCTTCAGGCAGCCGACGCTCAGTCTCATGGGGTCCTTCGTGCCGGTGATCTCCCACACCGAGCGTGAGCGCTTCTGGAGTAGCGCTATGCGCTGCAGCAGGTACTCCTTGACAGCCATTGCCCCCGTGAGGCCCTCTACCTTATGGTCGGCCATCCGCTCCCAGACGGGCGCCAGCCTCGGGTCGGTGAGCTTCTTGTGCTCCCATCCCGAGCTCTTCATGGCGGGGTCCGTCGGCTCCATCAGCAGCTGGCTACGCTGGCGCGCGTCCATATAGATCCAGCGCTGCCTATAGCCCTCCACCTTCTTCGAGATGTTCAAACTGATGATGTTGTCCTCCGTCACCTTGATGCCGAGGAACGATGAACAGGGGGAGCGCTGATTCGCTGCGGTCAGCCGCAGGTTGAAGAAGTGGCGGAAGAGCGCCACTGAGGGCATCACGCCCACGAAGGCCTCGCAGTAGAAGGCGAAGATGGCGAGGAGGAAGATGGAGTTGGGTTGGAGGTGGAGGGCGTGGATCTGGTAATGGGAGAGAATGGCGTTGAAGAAATCAGAAAACGGTGGCACCAAGCTGGCGTAAACGCTGTGGACGAAGAAGGGGAAGGTTGTCGCCTCCAGGTTGCATAGCGCGCGTGAGCCCGGCCAAATCTTTGTCGTCCTCCCCTCATTCTGGTCGCTGGCGGTCATCGGGATCACCTTGTCCAGGCCTTCCCGGTTGGCGATGATCGAGCGCTGCAGAACCGGCTCCAAGGCCGGCGCGCTCGGGGCCGCCGCCGCCGCCCTCCCTTTCTTGCCAGCGGGCGCCATTGCTGTGCGGTGAAGCTTGGGGGGCGAGAGGAGGAAGAAGCTGTGCGCAAGGAAGGAGATGCGAGGAGTCAGGCGCTAGGAGGCGACGAGTGCGAAGGAAGGCAATGATGGCCCTGCGCCCCGCGCGGGTCTGTTTTATGGCAGCACAGGTAGTTACCGAGGCATAGTGGAGGAAGTGGGGGCGTCCCGCGTCCCATCGTGAGCCACACGTCGGACCTAGGCCCCGCAGTCTGTCAACGGGCGGGAACGTGCGCGCCACGGGCCCGTGGGCTACTATCGGGCCAGTGTGAACCAGGGTACCACGGACCGTCTGCCTACGGCCCAGGATGCAATGCCTGGCAAGGCCTAGGAGGCGGCCCAGTCATGGGTGCCGCGAAGCAAGACACCTCGCGAGGCGGCCAGCCTCACGAGGACCCCTCCGCACGGAGCGGACCTCCAAGACTTAGCAGCAGTAGCGGCTGCAAGAGGCCTCACGAGGCCCCCACACGAGGCGGCCTCCTAAGGCGGCCTCTCGAGTCCACCCGAGGTGGGCGCCGCCTGGCACTGGCCACGTGGTCTAGTGCCCACCACGTGGGTGACGCGCTCGGCGACGAACAGCGACAGGAGCCGTACCAGCAGGCGTGGACAAAGAAGGTTACCTCTTTGGTGCTAAAGGAGCAGCACTAGCTCCCCTCCTGCAAAGCAAGTCCCAAAGCTTGCCCGTTTGGTGTATGAAGACTAGGACGAGAAAGCGTGCAGGGCGGAGGGCATCACTGTGCCCACCGGCGCGTCATGGATAGCACCTTTGCAGGCGGAGACTGCCTTTTGTCAGGATAAGCCTGGGCACCTGTCCCCTTTCAAATTGCCATTGTGTGTGCCTACCCTTCCCGCCAACGTTTTCGGGGGAAGAGGAGCAAGGCGGCTATAAAAGGGGCAGGACCTTCTTGCCCACCATAATCCCAAACACAAAGCAGGAGTAGGGTTTTACACCGCGAGGTGGCCCAAACTTGGGTAGCTGTTGTGTCCCCTATCATGCCCTGTGCTCAGCGTGCTCTCGCCGTAGTCTCGCCGTGGTCACTGTTGGGTCGGTAGGAACGAGCTCGCCCCAGAGGTCGAACCAGGGTTCCCGGAGCCCCGATTCCGACCCATTGTCCCAGTGAGGAAAGGATGATGGAGAATGTGATGCCCCCACAAATCGGGATGAGGCTCCGGACGAAAAAAATATATATATATATATATATATAAAGAGGCCAAAAAGAGCCCGGCAAAAAAAAAGAGAGAAAAATAGAGAAGGGGCAATGTCACTATCCTTTTCCACACTTGTGCTTCAGAGTAGCACCATGTTTTTCATATAGAAAGTCTCCTGAGTTGTCACTTTCATATACTAGTGGGAATTTTTCATTATAGAACTTGGCTTGTATATTCTGATGACGGGCTTCCTCAAATGCCCGAGGTCTTCATGAGCAAGTAAGTTGGATGCACACCCACTTTGTTTCAGTTTGAGCTTTCATACACTTATAGCTCCTAGTGCATCCGTTGCATGGCAATCCCTACCCCTCACATTGATATAAATTGATGGGCATCTCCATAGCCCGTTGATTAGCTGCGTTCATACAAGACTATCTTCCTTTTTGACTTCCCCTTATTAATCTCTATCACCACATTCTATTCCACCCATAGTGCTATCTCCATGGCTCTCGCTCATGTATTGCGTGACAGTTGAAAAAGCTGAAGCGCGTTAAAAAGTATGAACCAATTGCTCGGCTTGTCATCGGGGTAGTTCATGATTAATACTTTGTGTTAGGAAGACTAAGCATGACGGGCTATATGATTTTGTAGGGATAGTGTTCTTTTGCATTTTTATTTTGAAAGGCATGATTGTTTGTTTGTATGCCTGAGTATTGATGTCTTTATATCAAATGATAGACTATTGCTTTGAATCACTCGTTTCTTAATATTCATACCGTAAAAGAGATTACATGATAAACATGTTAGGTAGCATTCCACATCGAAAATTTTGTTTTTATCATTTACCTACTCGAGGACGAGCAGGAATTAAGCTTGGGGATGCTGATACGTCTCCAACGTATCTGTAATTTTTGATTGTTCCATGCTATTATAGTATCAATCTTGGATGTTTTATATGCAATTATATGCAATTATATATCATTTTTTGGGACTAACCTATTAACCTAGTGCCCAGTGCCAGTTGCTGTTTTCTGCTTGTTTTTGGTTTTTCAGGAAATCAGTACCAAACGAAGTCCAAAAGCCACGAAACTTTTTCACGATTTTTTTCTGGACAAAAGAGACCTTGGATGCTTCGGGAGGATGCCAGAAGCCTCACAATGAGGCCACAAGGCAACAGGGCACGGCCCCAGGGGGGAGGCACCCTGGTGCCTTGTGGGCCCCTCGTGGCTCCTTTTGACCTAATTCCACTTCTATAAATTCTCAAATATTCGGAAACCAATAGAGAGCCAGACGAGAAAACCCTACCGCTGCCGCAAGCCTTTGTTCTTTCGCGATCCCATCTGGAGGCCTTTTCTGGTACTCTGCCGGAGGGGGGATTGATCACGGAGGGCTTCTTCATCAACCTTGCTGCCCTTCCGATGATGTGCGAGTAATTTCCCACAGACCTACGGGTCCATAGCTAGTAGCTAGATGGCTTCTTCTCTCTCTTTGATCTTCAATACCATGTTCTCCTGGATGCTCTTGGAGTTCTATCCGATGTAATCTTCTTTTGCGGTGTGTTTGTTGGGATCCGATGAATTATGAGTTTATGATCAGATTATTCATGCGAAATATTTGAGTCTTCTCTGAACTCTTTTATGCATGATTGTTATAGCTTTGTATTTCTCTCCGATCTATCCGTTTGGTTTGGCCAATTAGATTGATTTATCTTGCAATGGGAGAGGGGCTTTGTGATGGGTTCAATCTTGCGGTGCTCAATCCCAGTGACAGAAAGGGACATGACACATATTTGTATTATTGCCATTAAGGATAAAAAGATGGGGTTTAATCATATTGCTTGAGTTTACTTTGTCTACATCATGTCATCTTGCTTAAGGCGTTACTCTGTTTTATACTTAATACCCTAGATGCATGCTGGATAGCGGTCGATGGGTGGAGTAATAGTAGTAGATGCAGGCAGGAGTCGGTCTACTTGTCTCGGACATGATGCCTATATACATGATCATTGCCATGAATCCATCATAATTATTTGCTTTTCTATCAATTGCCCAACAGTAATTTGTTTACCCACCGTATGCTATTCGTTCGAGAGAGAAGCCGCTAGTGAAAACTAGGGCCCCCGGGTCTACCTTTATCATATATTAAAATCCAAAAATACCTTGCTGCAATTTATTTACTTTTATTTTATTTTGCAATTTACTTTTTATCTATCACTATCAGAATTAATCCTTGCAAATAACCGCTAAGGGGATTGACAACCCTCTTATTTGCGTTGGGTGCAAGTGTTTGCTTTTGTGTGTGTAGGTGCTGCTAACGAGGTTTTGTGTGGTTCTCCTATTGGATTGATAACCTTGGTTCATAACTGAGGGAAATACTTATCTCTACTATACTGCATCATCCTCCCCTCTTCGGGGAAATACCAACGCAGTTTACAAGTAGCAGTCTCCAACGTATCTATGATTTTTGATTGTTCCATGCTATTATAGTATCAATCTTGGATGTTTTATATGCAATTATATGCTATTTTATATCATTTTTGGGACTAACCTATTAACCTTGTGCCCAGTGCCAGTTGCTGTTTTCTACTTGTCTTTGGTTTTTCAGGAAACCAGTACCAAACGAAGTGCAAACGCTACGAAACTTTTGGATGATTTTTTTCTGGACAAAAGAGACCCTAGAAGCTTCGGGAGGAGGCCAAAAGCCTCATGAGGAAGCCACAAGGCAACCCCATGCGCCCCCAGGGGGCGCCAAGATGCCTTGTGGGCCCCTCGTGGGTCCTTTTGACCTAATTCCACTTCTATAAATTCTCAAATATTGGGAAACCAACAGAGAGCCCCATGAAATAACTTTTCCACCGCCACAAGATTCTGTTCTTCCGCGATCCCATCTGGAGGCCTTTTTCGGTACTCTGCCGGAGGGGGAATCGAACACGGAGGGCTTCTACATCAACCTTGCTGCCCCTCCGATGATGCGTGAGTAGTTTACCACAAACCTACGAGTCCATAGCTAGTAGCTAGATAGCTTCTTCTCTCTCTTTGATCTTCAATATGATGTTCTCCTTGATCTTCTTGGAGTTCTATCCGATGTAATCTTCTTTTGCGGTGTGTTTGTTGGGCTCCGATGAATTGTGGGTTTATGATCAGATTATAATGAGAAATATTTGAGTCTTTTCTGAATTCTTTTATGCATGATTATTATAGCTTTGTATTTCTCTCCGATCTATCCATTTGGTTTGGCCAACTAATTTGATTTATCTTCAGCGGGAGAGGTGCTTTGTAATGGGTTCAATCTTGCGGTGTTCTATATCCCAGTGACAGAAAAGGACAAGACACGTATTTGTATTGTTGCCATTAAGGGTAAAACGACGGGGTTTATTCATATTGATTGGGTTTACTTTGTCTACATCATGTCATCTTGCTTAAGGCGTTACTCTATTTTTATTAACTTAATACCCTAGATGCATGCTGGATAGCGATCGATAGGTGGATTAATAGTAGTAGATGCAGGCAGGAGTCGGTCTACTTGTATCGGACGTGATGCCTATATACATGATCATTGCCATGGATCTGTCATAACTATGCGCTTTTCTATCAATTGCTCAACAGTAATTTGTTTACCCACCGTATGCTATTCGTTCGAGAGAGAAGCCTCTAGTGAAAACTATGGCCCCCGGGTCTACTTAAATCATATAAAATGAAACCTAAAAATACCTTGCTGTAATTTATTTACTTTTATTTTCTTTTGCAATTTATCCATCTACCATTACAAGATTTAATCCTTGCAAATAACGAGTTCAAGGGGATTGACAACCCTCTTGCCCACGTTGGGTGCAAGTATTTGCTTTTGTGTGTACAGGTGCTGCTCACGAGGTTTTGCGTGGTTCTCCTACTGGATTGATACCTTAATTCTCACTAAGGGAAATACTTATCTCTATTGTGCTGCATCACCCCTCCTCTTCGGGGAAAATCCCAACGCAGTTTACAAGTAGCATGTATCGATTTCAGCTGGAGGAAGATTATGATAAAGGGTTTGCAATATATCTCCCTTTTCTGATGCCTCTCCCGTGCGCGTGGCTCGATCTTCTTCTCTTTGAATCTGGTTTCCCATGACCTCTCCAGCTTCCTCCAGGATACGGTGTCCTCCTCTCCTGACGACCACTCATAATAGACTTCGCTGAAAGGGTGTTTGCCGGGCGAAGGTTGCACGATCCGGTGCTTGGTGCAGAGCCTTCGGGGAGCCATGGGGATCTAGATCTGTCAGAAAAACAGCCCGAAACAAGAACAGAGGAGAAACTTGCGATGCGGTGGTCAAAACATACGGGAGTATATATAAAGAATTTTTATCTTGCAAAACAAGTATACTAGAGGAAAACAGAGTCAGCAGGGCACACGAGGGGCCCACAAGCCAACCCGGCGCGCCCCAGGGGGGGTCGCGCCCTGTTGCCTTGTGACCTCCTCGTGGGTCCCCTCGGTTGTTTCTTATTTTTGTATTTTTTTCTAATATTCCAAACAGACAGAAATAATTTTTATGGAATTTTTGGAGTCGGTTTACTTACCGTATCACATACCTACCCCTTTTCAGGGTTCTGGAGCATGCCAGAAGGACTCTTTTATGTGTTCCTCCGGCGTCATTGTTTGAATAATATTAGTTTCAACATTAATGGGCATACCTAAGATATAATGCTTAATTCTTTGACCATTGACCACTCTCGGATTAGTGCCTTCGGAGTTGTTGATCTTGATAGCTCCGGAGCGATAAACTTCTTCGATGATATATGACCCTTCCCATTTAGAGAGAAGCTTTCCTGCAAACAATCTCAAATGAGAGTTGTACAATAGAACATGCTCACCAACTTTAAATTCCCATTTTTGAATTCTTTTATCGTGCCATCTTTTAACTTTTTCTTTAAATAACTTGGCATTTTCGTAGGCTTGAGTTCTCCATTCATCTAAAGAGCTAATATCAAACAACCTCTTTTCACCGGCAAGTTTGAAATCATAATTAAGTTCTTTAATTGCCCAATATGCCTTATGTTCTAGTTCAAGAGGTAAATGACATGCTTTTTCATAGACCATTTTATATGCAGACATACCCATAGGATTTTTATAAGCAGTTCTGTAAGCCCATAATGCATCATCAAGTTTCTTAGACCAATTCTTCCTGGACCTATTAACGGTCTTTTGTAAAATTAACTTTATTTCTCTATTACTCAATTCAACTTGACCACTAGACTGAGGATGATAAGGGGATGCAATTCTATGGTTAACATCATATTTAGCAAGAAGTTTACGGAAAGCACCATGAATAAAATGTGAACCACCATCTGTCATCAAGTATCTAGGGACTCCAAACCTAGGGAATATAACTTCTTTAAGCATTTTAATAGAGGTGTTGTGATCAACACTACTAGTTGGAATAGCTTCTACCCACTTAGTAACATAATCAACAGCAACAAGAATATGTGTATACCCATTGGATTTAGGAAAAGGTCCCATAAAATAAAAACCCCAAACATCAAATGGTTCAATAACAAGTGAATAATTCCTAGGCATTTCCTGACGTCTACCAATATTACCAATTCTTTGACATTCATCACAAGAGAGGACAAACTTACGTGCATCTTTGAAAAGCGTAGGCCAATAAAAACCAGACTGTAATACCTTATGTGCAGTTCTGTCTGCCGTGTGGTGTCCTCCATATGCCTCGGAGTGACACTTCCGAAGGATTTGTTCCTGTCATGCTTAGGTATACAGCATCTAATAATACCATCTACTCCTTCTTTATATAAATGTGGGTCATCCCAAAAGTAATGTCTTAAATCAAAGAAGAACTTTTTCTTTTGTTGGTAGGTAAAACTAGGTGGGATATATTTAGCAACAATGTAATTAGCATAATCGGCATACCAAGGACTAGTGCAAGAAGCATTTACCACAGCTAATTGCTCATAAGGAAAACTATCATTAATAGGTAGTGGGTCATCAAGAACATTTTCCATCCTAGACAAATTATCCGCTACTGGATTTTCAGCTCCCTTTCTATCAACAATATGCAAATGAAATTCTTGTAATAAAAGTACCCACCTAATAAGTCTAGGTTTAGCATCTTTCTTTTCCATGAGGTATTTAATAGCGGCATGATCAGTGTGAACAGTTACTTTAGAATCAACAATGTAAGATGTGAACTTATCACATGCAAACACAACTGCTAAAAAATCTTTCTCAGTAGTAGCATAATTTCTTTGACCATTGTCTAGAGTTTTACTAGCATAATGAATAACATTTAATTTCTTATCAACTCTTTGCCCTAGGACAGCACCAACAACATAATCACTAGCATCACACATAATTTCAAAGGGTAGGTTCCAATCAGGTGGTTGAACAATAGGTGCAGATATTAAGGATTTCTTAAGTATTTCAAAGGCTTCTACACAATCATCATCAAAAACAAATGGAACATCTTTTTGCAAGAGATTAGTAAGAGACCTAGAAATTATAGAGAAGTCTTTTATAAACCTTCTATAGAAACCAACATGGCCTAGGAAACTTCTTATACCTTTGATATCTTTAGGACATGGCATTTTCTCAATTGCATCAACTTTAACTTTGTCTACTTCAATACCTCTTTCAGAAATTTTATGCCCAAGGACTATACCTTTGTTTACCATAAAGTGGCACTTCTCCCAATGCAAGACAAGATTAGTTTCTTCACATCTCTACAAAACTCGATCAAGGTTGCTTAAGCAGTCATCAAAAGAAGTTCCATAAACGAAAAAATCATCCATGAACACCTCAACAATCTTTTCACAAAAGTCAGAGAATATAGCAGTCATACATCTTTGAAAGGTAGCAGGTGCATTACATAAACCAAAAGGGATATGACGGTAAGCATAAGTTCCAAAAGGACAAGTAAAAGTGGTTTTCTCTTGATTTTCTTTTGACACATGTATTTGAGAGAAACCAGGATATTCATCTAGGAAGCAAAAGTGTGTATGTTTAGATAATCTTTCTAACATTTGATCAATAAAAGGCAGGGGGTAATGATCTTTCCTAGTAGCTTTATTTCATTTCCTAAAATCAATTACCATCCTATAACCAGTTACAATTCTTTGTGGAATGAGTTCATTTTTATCATTAGGAACAACGGTGATGCCTTCTTTCTTAGGGACACAATGAACATGACTTACCCATCTACTATCAGTTATAGGATAAATTATACCTGCTTCCAGAAGCTTTAATATTTTAGTTCTTACCACATCCTTCATTTTCGGCTTTAATCGTCGTTGATGGTCAACAACTGGTTTAGCATCTGGTTCCATATGAATTTTGTGCTGACATAGAGTGGGACTAATGCCCTTAAGATCATCAAGAGTATACTCAATAGATGCACGGTGCTTCCTCAGAGTTTTAAGTAATCTCTTTTCTTCATGCTCTAAAAGGTTAGCACTGATAATAACAGGATATATCTTCTTTTCATCAAGATAAGCATATTTAAGTGTATCAGGTTGTTTCTTTAATTCAAACACAGGATCACTCTTAGGTGGAAGAGGATCTCCCAAAGTTTCAACAGGCAAATTATGTTTAAGAATAGGTGATTGTTTAAAGAATATTTCATCTATTTCGTTTCTTTCATTCATATGCATATCATTTTCATGGTCTAACAAGTATTGTTCTAAAGGATCAGTAGGAGGCACAGCAATAGAAGCAAGACCAATAATTTCATATTTATTAGGTAATTATTTATCATGAGGTTGTCTATGAAAGTTAGAGAAATTGAAATCATGAGATACATCACCAAAGTTAACACTGGCCGTTTCTTTATTGCAATCAATCTTAGCATTAACAGTATTCAAGAAAGGTCTACCAAATATAATGGGACAAAAATCATCTTGTGGTGATCAAAGAACCAGAAAATTAGTAGGGTATTTGATCTTACCACACAAGACTTCAACATCTCTAACAATCCCAAGTGGCGTAATAGTATCTCTGTTTGCGTGCTTAATAGTGACATCAATATCTTCAATCTCAACAGGTGCAATACCATTCATGACTTCTTGATAAAGAGTAAATGGAATAGCACTCACACTAGCACCAATATCACATAAACCATGATAACAATGATCTCCAATTTTAACAAAAATAACAGGCATACCAATTACAGGTTTGTTTTTATCGCGTGGGTCTGGATTAGCAATTCTAGCTGCTTCATCACAGAAATATATGACATGTCCATCAATGTTATCAACCAAAAGATCTTTAACCATAGCAATATTAGGTTCAACTTCAATTTGTTCAGAGGGTTTAATTGGTTTAATATTACTCTTATTAACCACAGTTGAAGCTTTAGCATGTTCCTTAATCCTAACAGGGAAAGGAGGTTTCTCAATATAAGCAGTAGGCACAACTCGATCAACATTATAAATAATTATTTCTTCTTTAGCTATAGGTTCTTCCTTTACTTCAATAGGTGGATGAAACTGAAACCATTTCTCCTTAGGGAGGTCAACATGAGCAGCAAATGATTCACAAAAAGTAGCCACTATCTCAGAGTCAAGTCCATACTTAGTACTAAACTTATGAAAAACATCAGTTTCCATAAAGGATTTAACACAATCAAACTCAAGATTTATACCTGACACTTTACCTTTGTCGATTTCCCAGTCTTCGGAGTTGCGTTTAATTCTTTCCAGAAGATCCCATTTGAATTCAATAGTTCTCTTTATAAAGGAACCAGTAGAAGAAGTATCGAGCATGGATTGATCAGTACGAGAAAGCCGAGCATAAAAGTTTTGTATAATTATTTCTCTTGAGAGCTCATGATTGGGGCATGTGTGCATCATATACTTAAGCCTCCCCCAAGCTTGAGCGATACATTCTCCTTCACGAGGCCAAAAAATATATATATAATTCCGATCACGATGAACCAAATGCACAGGATACAATTTCTGGTGAAATTCCAGCTTCATCCGGTTCCAATCCCATGTTCTAGTATCATCCAATAGCCTATACCATGTCAATGCCTTTCCCTCCAAAGATAAAGGGAATACCTTCTTCTTAACTCCATCCTCGGATCAACCTGCAAGCTTAAACAATCCACAACTTTCATCTACATAGATCAAGTGCATATCAAGATGTATTGTTCTATCTCCTGCATAAGGATTAGCTAGCAGTTTCTCTAACATACCCGAAGGAATTTCATAATAAATATTTGCAGTAGGTTCAGTAGGTTGAGGGGCAACTCTTAATGCTTCCGGTCGAGGTGAAGATTGATACGTCTCCAAAGTATCTATAATTTTTGATTGTTCCATGCTCTTATATTATCAATCTTGGATGTTTTTATATGCATTTACAGCAATTATATATCATTTTTGGAGACTAACCTATTAACTTAGTACCCTGTGCCAGTTCCTGTTTTCTGCCCTGTTTTTGTTTTACAGAATATCAATACCAAATGAAGTCCAAATGCCACGAAACTTTTTGGAGATTTTTTTCTGGACAAGATAAACACTAGAAGCTTTGGGAGGAGGCCATAAGCCCCAGGAGGTGCCCACGAGGCACTAGGGCGCGCCTGGGGGGGGGGCAGGCGCGCCCTGGTACCTCATGGGGCCCATAGAGCTCCGTTTGACCTAATTCCTCCACTATAAATTCCCAAAAAATCAGAAACCCTCAAGGGAGTCCACGAAATACTTTTTCTGCCACCGCAAGTTTCTGTTCTCGAGAGATCCCATCTGGAGGCCTTCTCCGGTACTCCGCCGGAGGGGGAATCGATCACGGAGGGGCTCTACATCAACCTTGCTGCCCTTCCGATGATGCGTGAGTAGTTTACCACAGACCTTCGGGTCTGTAGTTAGTAGCTAGATGGCTTCTTCTCTCTTTTTGATCTTCAATACAATGTTCTCCTCGATGTTCTTGGAGTTCTATCCGATGTAATCACTTTTTGCGGTGTGTTTGTTGGGATCCGATGAATTATGAGTTTATGATCAAATTATCCATGAATATTATTTGAGTCTTCTCTGATCTCTTTTATGCATGATTATTATAGCCTCATATTTCTTCTCCGATCTATTGATTTGGTTTGGCCAACTAGATTGATTTATCTTGCCATGGGAAGAGGTGCTTTGTAATGGGTTCGATCTTGCGGTGCTCAATCCCAGTGACAGAAAGGGACATGACACGTATGTATCATTTCTATTAAGGGTAAAAAGATGGGGTTTATTCATACGTGAGTTTATCTTGTCTAGATTAGGTCATCGTTCTTAAGGCATTACTCCATTCTTTATGGACTTAATACACTAGATGCATGCTGGATAGCGGTCGATGTGTGGAGTAATAGTAGTAGATGCAGGCAGGAGTCGGTCTACTTGTATTGGACATGATGCCTATATACATGATCATTGCCTTGGATATCGTCATGATTATTTACTTTTCTATCAATTGCCCAACAGTAATTTGTTTACCCACCGTATGCTATTTCCTTGAGAGAAGCCTCTAGTGAAAACTATGGCCCCCGGGTCTATCTAAATCATATACTAAAACCCTAAAAATACTTGCTGCAATTTTTCTTTATTTATTTTATTTTTTATTTTTGTTTCTATCTATCTATCTATCACATACAATTTGATCTTGCAACTTACCGCCGAGGGATTGACAACCCCTTGTTTGCGTTGGGTGCAAGGATTTGTTGTTTTGTGTGCAGGTGCTGCTAACGAGGTGTTGCGTGATTCTTCTACTGGATTGATAACCTTGGTTTCATAACTGAGGGAAATACTTATCTCTACTATACTGCATCTCACTTCCTCTTCAGGGAATTACCAATGCAGCTCACAAGTAGCAGGAAGAATTTCTGGCGCCGTTGCCGGGGAGACATCATCAACATCTATCAAGTACCTACGCATAAAACTCTCATCTCCTTGCATTTACTTTATTTACTTTATTTGCATTTGCCTCTCGTTTTCATCTCCCCCACTTCTAAAAAGTTTTTACAAAAATAAAAAAATATTTTCCGTTTGCTCTTTTGCTTGATTTGCCATCATGACTAGCGTGACTATCCCTCCTTTGTTGCCGGATTTTGAAGTACTTTACTTCAAACAAAAACAAGGAGAAAATCTTAAAGATGCTTGGTATAGGTTAATGGAATCCTACCATGATTGCTCTATAAAAGGGGATTTAAAAATTTTGCTTCGCAATTTCTATATAGGTTTAACCATGCATCATAGACAACTTTTGGATTTTGCCGCAAAGGGGAATTTTCTTGAGAGTGAGGCCAATACTGCCTATGAAATAATAGAAGGCATATTGGGGATTCCACCACCACAAAAGGGTTTTGCTTTTACTCAAGAGGGGGCTCAAATATTATACAAATTGGGTGATATGCAGAAAAATTTGGTTGAGTTGCAAAAGTCTAACGAGCCTCTTAAAAAATTAGTGGAAATCTCAATCGCACGAACACTTTGATTTCTTTATGCAATAAGCGATTGGATATTTTAGACCTTAAAATTGCCTCTTTTTCTGAGAATAATGGGAAGCGTAAAGAACCTCCTGGGTTTGAGAAAAGTCCTATAAAGATTACTAAAACCAAGGATGACAATAGTTGAAACTATGCATTATGCCTAGCTAGGGGCATAAAACAATAGCGCTTGTTGGGAGGCAACCCAATGAATAAAATAAATTTTTATTATTTGTTTCTGTTATTGTGTGTTTTCACTTTCATGCTACTGCTATGATTGAGTTTTTATGCTTTTAATTAGTGTTTGTGCCAAGTAAAACCTTTGGGATGATTTGGAAGATAGTATAATTGATGCTGTTTGGAAAACAGAAAGTTTTGCGTCCAGTGCTGGAATTTTGTTTCTGTACTGGAGCGTCAGAAAAATCTGAAATTTTTACACACTATTGGTATATGAATTTCCCACGTTGTTATAATTTTTCAGAATTTTTGGAGATACAGAAGTATGGATTTTAAATAGATTGCTACAGAGTGTTCTGTTTTTGACAGATTCTGTTTTTGATGTGTTGCTTGCTTGTTTTGATGAAACTATGGATTGTATCTGGGGGTATAAGCCATGGAGAAGTTAGAATACAGTAGGTATAATGCAAAAATAAAATATGAATGGGTTTGCAACAGTACTTAAAGTGGTGATTTATTTTGTTATACTAACGGATCTCACGAAGGTTTTGTTGAGTTTTGTGTGATTGAAGTTTTCAAGTTTTGGGTGAGATCACAATGGATGAAGGAATAAGGAGTGGCAAGAGGCTAAGCTTGGGGATGCCCGAGGCACCCCAAGGTAATATTCAAGGAAGACTCAAGCGTCTAAGCTTGGGGATGCCCCGGAAAGCATCCCCTCTTGCTTCTACCAACCATCGGTAATGTTACTTGGAGCTATATTTTTATTCGTCACATGATATGTGTTTTGCTTGGAGCGTCGTGTATTATATGAGTCTTTGCTTTGTTTGCTTTTTAGTTTGTCACAATCATCCTTGCTGAACACACCTATTTTTAGATAGCCACACGATCATCATAATTTGTTAGAATACTCTATGTGCTTCACCTAATTTTTTTGAGCTAGGCAGTTGCTCTAGTGCTTCACTTAAATCTTTTTGAGCACAGCGGTGGCTATATTTTGAAGAAATAAACTCTCATGGTTCACTTATATTATTTTTAGAGTTGACAAGATTAAAATTTTGAAGAAATAAACTCTCATGCTTCACTTATATTATTTTGAGAGTTGATAAGATTGAAATTTTGAAGAAATATGTGCACTCTCATGCTTCACTTATATCTTTTTGAGAGTTGATGAAAGTAACGGTAATTTGCACAAGATATGAATTTGGTCCCAAAGTGATGAATATTCAAGAGGGATATAATAAAAACTTTCGTATAGATCATTGGATATGATAAGTGTGATTCCTTGCAATATTTTTGCGATATGGAAATGATAATATGTGAGTCATGTTAGTGAGTAATTGTGATTTAGTAAGAATATTAGTGTTAAGGTTTGTGATTCCCTATGCATGCACGTTAAGTCAATAGGTATGCAAAGAAATTATATCCTACTTATGGTGCATTATTCGGTGCTAGTTATGTTCAATGCATGTTTATGACCATTTTCGCTTTTTGGTTGGTTGCTTCTCAATATTTTGCTAGCCTTCATTTGTACTAAGCGGAAATACTGCTTGTGCATCCAAACTCCTTAAACCCAAGTTGTGCCAAATGAGTCCACTATATCTACCTATATGCGGTATTTCAATGCCGTTCCAAGTAAATTTGCGTGTGCCAACTCTAATTTTCAAAATAATTTTTCTATTTTGTGTGCCCGTACCGCTCACGAAGCGGCAGGGGGTGGCCAATATTTTCCATGCTAGGTGTGTTATTCTCACGATGAGTGTTTATTCACTTGTCATTGCACGAGAGAGTGGCTGGTAATAGGGATGCCCAGTCCCACAAAGAAATCAAAAATTAATAACAACAAAATTCCTAGGAAAGTGATGGTATGGAGGGCACCCGTGGATACGGCTAGCCATGGATTGTGAAAGAATGGTGGAAAGGAAATAAACTTTACTTTCTATTTGGGAACCGCCTATGATGTGTCTAGCATGGAAGATATTGGGAATTCTCGGTCATTTTCGTTGACAGGAAAAGCATGCCTCTCAAAATATTTTTATCTCTCTAATTTAAGCTTTGAGCTCAGGCACATTTGACAAAGCTCTGCTTCCCTCTGCGAAGGGCCTATCTATTTAATTTTATGCAATTTTTACTTTTTCTTGAGTCTCCATCTTCTCTTATAAAGCACCAACTAGAGAGCACTATTGTCATACTTGTGCATTGGGTGTAGCTAATATTTGAGTGTGTTTCATGAATGGATCAATGATTGAGCATAATGGGCTTGGGATAACTTTCTTTAGCATTGATATTTTGAAAGACATGGTTGCTTGTTAGCATGCTTGAGTATTTATATCTTCATGTCAAATTATAAACTATTGCTTTGAATCATTCAAGTCCAATGTCCATGCTACAAAAGAAAAGAATATATGATGAATATGATAAGCAGCATTCCACATCAAAAATTCTGTTTTTATCATTTACTTACTCGAGGACGAGCAGGAATTAAGCTTGGGGATGCTGATACGTCTCCAACGTATCTATAATTTTTGATTGTTCCATGCTGTTATATTATCAATCTTGGATGTTTTTATATGCATTTACAACAATTATATATCATTTTTGGAGACTAACCTATTAACTTAGTGCCCAGTGCCAGTTCCTGTTTTCTGCCCTGTTTTTGTTTTACAGAATATCAATACCAAATGAAGTCCAAATGCCACAAAACTTTTTGGAGATTTTTTTCTGGACAAGATAAACACTAGAAGCTTCGGGAGGAGGCCAGAAGCCCCAGGAGGTGCCCACGAGGCACCAGGGCGCGCCTGGGGGGGGGGGGGGGCAGGCGCGCCCTGGTACCTCATGGGGCCCACAGAGCTCCGTTTGACCTAATTCCTCCACTATAAATTCCCAAAAAAATCAGAAACCCTCAGGGGAGTCCACAAAATACTTTTTCCGCCGCCGCAAGTTTCTGTTCTCGAGAGATCCCATCTGGAGGCCTTCTCCGGTACTCCGTCGGAGGGGGAATCAATCACGGAGGGGCTCTACATCAACCTTGCTGCCCTTCCGATGATGCGTGAGTAGTTTACCACAGACCTTCGGGTCTGTAGTTAGTAGCTAGATGGCTTCTTCTCTCTTTTTGATCTTCAATACAACGTTCTCCTCGATGTTCTTGGAGTTCTATCCGATGTAATCACTTTTTGCGGTGTGTTTGTTGGGATCCGATGAATTGTGAGTTTATGATCAGATTAGCCATGAATATTATTTGAGTCTTCTCTGATCTCTTTTATGCATGATTACTATAGCCTCGTATTTCTTGTCCGATCTATTGATTTGGTTTGGGCAACTAGATTGATTTATCTTGCCATGGGAAGAGGTGCTTTGTAATGGGTTCGATCTTGCGGTGCTCAATCCCAGTGACAGAAAGGGACATGACACATATGTATCGTTGCTATTAAGGGTAAAAATATGGGGTTTATTCATACATGAGTTTATCTTGTCTACATCATGTCATCGTTCTTAAGGCGTTACTCAGTTCTTTATGGACTTAATACAGTAGATGCATGCTGGATAGCGGTCGATGTGTGGAGTAATAGTAGTAGATGCAGGCAGGAGTCGGTCTACTTGTATTGGACGTGATGCCTATATACATGATCATTACCTTGGATATCGTCATGATTATTTGCTTTTCTATCAATTGCCCAACAGTAATTTTTTTACCCACCGTATGCTATTTCCTTGAGAGAAGCCTCTACTGAAAACTATGGCCCCCGGGTCTATCTAAATCATATACTAAAACCCTAAAAATACTTGCTGCACTTTTTCTTTATTTATTTTATTTTGTATTTTTGTTTCAATCTATCTATCTATCACATACAATTTGATCTTGCAACTTACCGCCGAGGGATTGACAACCCCTTGTTTGCGTTGGGTGCAAGGATTTGTTGTTTTGTGTGCATGTGCTGCTAACGAGGTGTTGCGTGATTCTCCTACTGGATTGATAACCTTGGTTTCATAACTAAGGGAAATACTTATCTCTACTATACTGCATCTCCCTTCCTCTTCAGGGAATTACCAACGCAGCTCACAAGTAGCTGGAAGAATTTCTGGCACCGTTGCCGGGGAGACATCATCAACATCTATCATGTACCTACGCATAAAACTCTCATCTCCTTGCATTTACTTTATTTACTTTATTTGCATTTGCCTCTCGTTTTCATCTCCCCCACTTCTAAAAAGTTTTTACAAAAATATTTTCCGTTCGCCTTTTTCTTGCTTGCTCTTTTGCTAGATTTGCCATCATGACTAGCGTGACTATCCCTCCTTTGTCACCGGATTTTGAAGTACTTTACTTCAAACAAAAACAAGGAGAAAATCTTAAAGATGCTTGGTATAGGTTAATGGAATCCTACCATGATTGCTCTATAAAAGGGGATTTAAAAATTTTGCTTCGCAATTTCTATGTAGGTTTAACCATGCATCATAGACAACTTTTGGATTTTGCCGCAAAGGGGAGTTTTATTGAGAGTGAGGCCAATACTGCCTATGAAATAATAGAAGGCATATTGGGGATTCCACCACCACAAAAGGGTTTTGCTTTTACTCAAGAGGGGGCTCAAATATTAGACAAATTGGGTGATATGCAGAAAAATTTGGTTGAGTTGCAAAAGTGTAATGAGCCTCTTAAAAATATTAGTGGAAATCTCAATCGCACGAACACTTTGATTTCTTTATGCAATAAGCGATTGGATATTTTAGACCTTAAAATTGCATCTTTTTCTGAGAATAATGGGAAGCGTAAAGAACCTCCTGGGTTTGAGAAAAGTCCTATAAAGATTACTAAAACCAAGGATGACAATACTTGAAACTATGCATTATGCCTAGCTAGGGGCATAAAACAATAGCGCTTGTTGGGAGGCAACCCAATGAATAAAATAAATTTTTATTATTTGTTTCTGTTATTGTGTGTTTTCACTTTCATGCTACTGTTATGATTGAGTTTTTATGCTTTTAATTAGTGTTTGTGCCAAGTAAAACCTTTGGGATGATTTGGAAGATAGTATAATTGATGCTGTTTGGAAAACAGAAAGTTTTGCGTCCAGTGCTAGAATTTTGTTTCTGTACTGGAGCGTCAGAAAAATCTGACATTTTTACAAAGAATTGGTATATGAATTTCCCACGTTGTTCTAATTTTTCAGAATTTTTGGAGTTACAGAAGTATGGATTTTAAATAGATTGCTACAGACTGGTCTGTTTTTGACAGATTCTGTTTTTGATGTGTTGCTTGCTTGTTTTGATGAAACTATGGATTGTATCTGGGGGTATAAGCCATGGAGAAGTTAGAATACAGTAGTTATAATGCAAAAATAAAATATGAATGGGTTTGCAACAGTACTTAAAGTGGTGGTTTATTTTGTTATACTAACGGATCTCACGAAGGTTTTGTTGAGTTTTGTGTGATTGAAGTTTTCAAGTTTTGGGTGAGATCACAATGGATGAAGGAATAAGGAGTGGCAAGAGCCTAAGCTTGGGGATGCCCGAGGCACCCCAAGGTAATATTCAAGGAATACTCAAGCGTCTAAGCTTGGGGATGCCCCGGAAAGCATCCCCTCTTGCTTCTACCAACCATCGGTAATGTTACTTGGAGCTATATTTTTATTCGTCACATGATATGTGTTTTGCTTGGAGCGTCGTGTATTATATGAGTCTTTGCTTTGTTTGCTTTTTAGTTTGTCACAATCATCCTTGCTGAACACACCTATTTTGAGATAGCCACACGATCATCATAATTTGTTAGAATACTCTATGTGCTTCACTTAAATTTTTTGAGCTAGGCAGTTGCTCTAGTGCTTCACTTAAATCTTTTTGAGCATGGCGGTGGCTATATTTTGAAGAAATAAACTCTCATGGTTCACTTATATTATTTTGAGAGTTGACAAGATTAAAATTTTGAAGAAATAAACTCTTATGCTTCACTTATATTATTTTGAGAGTTGATAAGATTGAAATTTTGAAGAAATATGTGCACTCTCATGCTTCACTTATATCTTTTCGAGAGTTGATGAAAGTAACGGTAATTTGCACAAGATATGAATTTGGTCCCAAAGTGATGAATATTCAATAGGGATATAAGAATTGCATCATAATGTGAAATAATGATCAAATACATTATTAATAACAGTAGGAAATCATGATGCAAATTGGACATATCAGTGCCTCAGTCGCCTGCCAGGACTGAAGAAAATCACACTGGCTCTGAAGGACGTCAACCATCTCTTCAGACCATTGATGTAGAAAATCCAGCTGCGTCAGCTGAAGAAATTGTGCAACCCACACTGACTGACGAAGTTGCACCTCCTCCACATCAACAAGAAGAACCAGTTCCTTCAGCAGATTCTGATACTATTCCATTCGCAACTGCTGAAGAAGTGGCAAAATGCTTGGCCATCACAGATCCCAATGACTCAACTTGCTCTCCAAGGCCGATCTTTGATGTGAGGCCTAAAAAGATAAATCTTTAGCCAGTGCCCTCAATGCCCAAAGTTAAAAAAAGCATCAGGAGACCAAAGTTTGATAATGCTACCTTCTTTGGAGATAAGAATTTCTTCATTAGGCGTCAGCGCTTCTGGACAAAGACGCAGATGAACTATTATTCTTCACTGCTCTTCGACGAGAACAAGATCTTCCCGCATCGCCATATTCCTCACGTGGATATGGAGTCACTACCGTGTTTCAGGCCAGTTCTAGCTGTTCTTCATGATGTTGGCTTGCTCAGCTTTTGCACTGACGTCTGTGATTAGAATGAAGAGCTAATTCTTTAATTCTAGGCCACATTGCATCTGTCTGGCGAGGTTGATGACATTCATTCTTGGGCTTTGGACTGGATGAGTGAAAACACTCATTACAAAGCTCCTTCTGACGAATTACTTCGAGCTCTTCCAGTTGACCTTCCCCAAGAAGACGCCAGAAAGATTTATGAAGAACCTGAGCTGCCAAACCATCTGATGCAAGTACTGATGAAACCAATTGCTGATGGAGATGCTCCAAGGACTACCTTCCTAGTGAAGAATTTGTTGTTTGTACCACGCACAGTATACCACATCTTGGCGAAGACCCTCAGTCCCATCAAAGGTCACAATTCTGAAACTGAAGAAATTGTGGGAGTCATGAAGAACTTGCTATTCAATATCATACATGGCATTCCTATCAATGTCCATGATTTCTTCATGACGACTTTGGCCACGGTAGCACAATCACCATTTGATTTGAAGCTCTATGCGCCATGGATTATGAGATTCATCAGAACTATGTCTTCAATCAACTACAAGGCTGACTGTCAAAATCATCTCAGCTATCTGCCAGAAATTGAAATTCTTCAAAGTACTATATCCTCAGTACCTGGCAAGGGCAAGGCAGCTATTGATGAAGGCATTCGTCCCCTGGATGGACAATTCCGTCAGCCAGCCTCACAGTAAACATGTGATAAAACTGCGAGTCAAGATACTGCAGCAAATGCCTCAGGGAAACTTCCTCAATCTGAAGCTCCTCGGGTCATGACAGACCGCGAACTTCTCATCAGTCTACACTAGAAGGTGGATCGCAACCTGCTACGTGTGAGCTGCGTTGGTAATTCCCTGAAGAGGAAGGGAGATGTAGTACAGTAGAGATAAGTATTTCCCTCAGTTATGAAACCAAGGTTATCAATCCAGTAGGAGAATCACGCAACACCTCGTTAACAGTACCTGCACAGAAAACAACAAATCCTTGCACCCAACGCAAACAAGGGGTTGTCAATCCCTTGGCGGTTAATTGCAAGATTAAATTGTATGGTGATAGATAGATAGATTAAACTAAAATATAAAATAAAATAAATAAAGTAAAAGTGCAGAAAGGTATTTTTAGGATTTTTAATATATGATAGAAGTAGACCCGGGGGCCATAGTTTTCACTAGATGCTTCTCTCATGAAAATAGCATACGGTGGGTAAACAAATTACTGTTGGGCAATTGATAGAAAAGCAAATAATCATGACGATATCCAAGGCAATGATCATGTATATAGGCATCACGTCTGAGACAAGTAGACCGACTCCTGCCTACATCTACTGCTATTACTCCACACATCGACCGCTATCCATCATGCATCTAGTGTATTAAGTCCATAAAGAACGCAGTAACGCCTTAAGCAAAATGACATGATGTACACAAAGTAAACTCACACATGAATAAACCCCATCTTTTTACCCTTAATTGCAACGATACATACATGTCATGTCCCTTTCTGTCACTGGGATTGAGCACCGCAAGATCGAACCCATTACAAAGCACCTCTTCCCATTGCAAGATAAATCAATCTAGTTGGCCAAACCAAATCAATAGATCGGAGAGAAATACAAGCTATAATAATCATGCATAAAAGAGTTCAGAGAAGACTCAAATAATATTCATGGATAATCTGATCATAAACTCACAATTCATCGGATCCCAACAAACACACCTCAAAAAGTGATTACATCGGATAGAACTCCAAGAACATCGAGGAGAACATTGTATTGAAGATCAAAAAGAGAGAACAAGCCATCTAGCTACTAACTATGGACCCGAAGGTCTTTGGTAAACTACTCACGCATCATCGGAAGGGCAGCAAGGTTGATGTCGAGCCCCTCCGTGATCGATTCCCCCTCCGGCGGAGTACCGGAAAAGGCCTCCAGATGGGATCTCTCGAGAACAGAAGCTTGCGGTGGCGGAAAAAGTATTTCGTGGACTCCCTTGTTGGTTTCCCGATTTTTGAGAATTTATAGTGGTGGAATTAGGTCAAAAGGGGTAGAGGTGGGCCCACGAGGCACCAGGGCGCGCCTGCCCCCCCAGGTGCGCCCTGGTGGCTCGTGGCCACCTCCTCTGGCTTCTAGCCTCCTCCCGAAGCTTCTAGTGTCTCTTATGTCCAGAAAAAAATCTCCAAAAAGTTTCATGGCATTTGGACTTCATTTGGTACTGATATTCTGGAAAACCAAAAACAAGCAAAAAATAGCAACTGGCACTGGGCACTAAGTTAATAAACTAGTCCCAAAAAATGATATATAATTGCTATAAATGTATATAAAAACATCCAAGATTGATACTATAATAGCATGGAACAATAAAAAATTATAGATACGTTGGAGACGTATCAAGCATCCCCAAGCTTAATTCCTGCTCGTCCTCGAGTAGGTAAATGATAAAAACAGAATTTTAATGTGGAATGCTACCTATCATATTCATCATATACTCTTTTCTTTGTAGCATGGACATTTGGACTTGAATGATTCAAAGCAATAGTCTATAGTTTGACATGAAGATATAAATACTCAAGCATACTAACAAGCAACCATGTCTTTCAAAATATCAATGCTAAGGAAAGTTATCCCTAGCCCATTATGCTCAATCATTGATCCATTCATGAAACACACTCAATATTAGCTACACACAATGCACAAGTATGATAATAGTGCTCTCTAGTTGGTGCTTTGTAAGAGAAGATGGAGACTCAAAATAAAAATAAAAATTGCATATAAGTAAATAGATAGGCCCTTCGCAGAGGGAAGCAGAGATTTGCAAATGTGCAAGAGCTCAAAGCATAAATTAGAGAGATAAAATTATTTTGGGAGGCATGCTTTTCCTATCAACGAAAACGATCGAGAATTCCCAATATCTTCCATGCTAGACACATCATAGGCGGTTCCCAAACAGAAAATAAAGTTTATTTCCTTTCCACCATTCTTTCACAATCCATGGCTAGCCGTATCCATGGGTGCCCTCCATACCAACACTTTCCAAGGAATTTTGTTGTTATTAATTTTTGATTCATTGTGGGACTGGGCATCCCTATTACCAGCCACTCTCTCGTGCAATGACAAGTGAATAAACACTCATCGTGAGAATAACACACCTAGCATGGAAAATATTGGCCACCCCCTGCCGCTTCATGAGTGGTACGGGCACACAAAACGGAAAATTATTTTGAAAAATTAGAGTTGGCACATGCAAATTTACTTGGAACGGCATGAAAATACCGCATATAGGTAGGTATGGTGGACTCATTTGGCACAACTTGGGTTTAAGGAGTTTGGATGCACAAGCAGTATTCCCGCTTAGTACAAATGAAGGCTAGCAAATAGATTGAGAAGCGACCAACCAAAAAGCGAAATTGGTCATAAACATGCATTAAACATAACTAACACCGAATAATGCACCATAAGTAGGATATAATTTCTTTGCATAACTATTGACTTAATGTGCATGCATAGGGAATCACAAACCTTAACACTAATATTCTTACTAAATCACAATTACTCACTAACACGACTCACATATTATCATCTCCATATCGCAAAACTATTGCAAGGAATCATACTTATCATATCCAATGATCTATATGAAAGTTTTTATTATATCCCTCTTGAATATTCATCACTTTGGGACCAAATTCATATCTTGTGCAAATTACCATTACTATTATCAACTCTCAAAAAGATATATGTGAAGCATGAGAGTGCAAATATTTCTTCAAAATTTTAGTCTTATCAACTCTCAAAATAATATAAGTGAAGCATGAGAGTTTAAATATTTCTTCAAAATATAGCCACCGCCGTGCTAAAAAAGATTTAAGTAAAGCACTAGAGCAACTGCCTAGCTCAAAAATTTTAAGTGAAGCACATAGAGTATTCTAACAAATTATGATAAACATGTGGCTCTCTCAAATTGGTGTGTCCAGCAAAGATGATTGTGACAAACTAAAAAGCAAACAAAGCAAATAATCATATAATACATGGCGCTCCAAACAAAACACATATGATGTGACGAATAAAAATATAGCTCCAAGTAAAATTACCGATGGTTGGTAGAAGAAAGAGGGGATGCCTTCCGGGGCATCCCCAAGCTTAGACGCTTGAGTCTTCCTTGAATATTACCTTGGGGTGTCTTGGGCATCCCCAAGCTTAGGCTTTTTCCACTCCTTATTCCATCATCCATCGTGATCTCACCTTAAACTTGAAAACTTCAATCACACAAAACTCAACCAAACCTTCGTGAGATCCGTTAGTATAACAAAATAAATCACTACTTTAAGAACTGTTGCAAACCAATTCATATTTTATTTTTGCATTATACCTACTGTATTCTAACTTCTCCAAGGTTTATATCCCCCGATACAATCCATAGTTTCATCAAAACAAGCAAGCAATGCATATAAACAGAATCTGTCAAAAACAGAACAGTCTGTAGAGATTTATTTAAAATCCATACATCTGTAACTCCAAAAATTCTGAAAAATTAGGAAAACGTGTGAAATTCATATACCAATACTGTGTAAAAATTTCAGATTTTTCTGATGCTCCAGTACAGAACTAAAATTCCAGCACTGGACGCAAAACTTTCTGTTTTCCAAACAGCATCAATTATACTATCTCCCAAATCATCCCAAAGGCATTACTTGGCACAAACACTAATTAAAACATAAAAACTCAATCATAACAGTAGCATAATTGTGAAAACACACAAGAACAGACACAAAAAGTAAAAAATTATTTTATTCATTGGGTTGCCTCCCAACAAGCGCTATTGTTTTATGCCCCTAGCTAGGCATAATGCATAGTTTCAAGTATTGTCATCTTTGGTTTTAGCCCTAGCAACTCCTATTTCACTCTCTTTGCCATTATCAATAATGTGCACTAGATGATCAAGCTTAGTGCAAAGGGTTTTTATTTCTTTCAAAACACAAAGAGAGATCTTTTGATCTAAAGCATCAACCCTTCTAGTTTGTGACACCACATTGCTATTTATTTTAGAGGCAAGATTAAATATTCCTCGAAAGTTAGAATCCATACTAGCCTTTGTTTCCTTTATTTGCTCAGTTTGATGAAAGCATTCTAGAGTAATAGGTTCGATAGTTTCAACTTTTGGTTGTCCAAATATACTTTTCATCTTTTCGTAGGTTTCAAAGACATCACTCCCAAGAAAATTGTTTTCAAATATAGAATCCAAGACACGTCTATGAGCAAGGGTAGACCAACATAAAAACCTTTAAGGAAGAATTTAAGGTGAAACTGATGCCTAACACTTACTTGTATTTTTCATAATCTATCCCATGCTTCTTTTAAAGATTCGTCACTCAAATATTTAAAGTATAAAATTCCTGGATCGTCTCCTAAGTACGGAGGAAAAGGCATAACGGGAGTAGAACTAGCCATAATGATAAGACGAGCAAACAAGAAAAAGGCAAACGGAAAATATTTTTGTATTTTTGTAAAAACTTTTTAAAAGTGGGGGAGATGAAAACGAGAGGCAAAGGCAAATAAAATAAATGCAAGGAGATGAAAGTTTTATGCGTAGGTACTTGATAGATGTTGATGATGTCTCCCTGGCAACGGCGCCAGAAATTCTTCCTGCTACTTGTGAGTTGCGTTGGTAATTCCCTGAAGAGGAAGGGAGATGTAGTACAGTAGAGATAAGTATTTCCCTCAGTTATGAAACAAAGGTTATCAATCTAGTAGGAGAATCATGCAACACCTCGTTAACAGTACCTGCATGCAAAACAACAAATCCTTGCACCCAACGCAAACAAGGGGTTGTCAATCCCTTGGCAGTTAATTGCAAGATTAAATTGTACGGTGATAGATAGATAGATAAATAGATTGAACTAAAATATAAAATAAAATAAATAAAGTAAAAGTGCAGCAAGGTAATTTTAGGATTTTTAGTATATGATAGAAGTAGACCCGGGGGGCATAGTTTTCATTAGAGGCTTCTCTCATGAAAATAGCATACGGTGGGTAAACAAATTACTGTTGGGCAATTGATAGAAAAGCAAATAATCATAACGATATCCAAGGCAATGATCATGTATATAGGCATCACGTCTGAGACAAGTAGACCGACTCCGGCCTGCATCTACTACTATTACTCCACACATCGACCATATCCAGCATGCATCTAGTGTATTAAGTCCATAAAGAACGGAGTAACACCTTAAGCACGATGACATGATGTAGACAAAGTAAACTCACACATGAATAAACCCCATCTTTTATGAAGACTTGGAAGCTTGAGGACTTTGTTTTTCATAGTTTCTTTTCTTCTTATTTGAGTCATAGGAAAAATCGTACTGTTAAAGGGGGTCTAGGTGATATACATATCACATTTCCAAAGTGATGCTCAAACCTATACACACTACTTCCGCTTCGAGTGAAGCCTTTGGAAATCTCTGGAACAGCTGACGAATTTGCTAGCGACAGTGACACAGTTCATCTAGTCGCTGACGAATTAGGTCAGGCTAAGGAGTTAGGATTTCGCCAGTGCGATCTGCCTATCATGAGGAAATTGAGCCCTGCTACTTGTAGACTGCGTTGGTATTTCCCCAAAGAGGAGAGGATGATGCAGTATAGTAGAGATAAATATTTCTCTCAGTTAAGAACCAAGGTTATCAATCCAGTAGGAGAACCAAGCAAAATTCCGTTAAGCGCACCTGCACTGTGACGCCCTCTGCTCGACCGTGCACTAATCATACACGCAAACGTGCACGCTCGAGATCAGAGACTCACGGGAAGATATCACAACACAACTCTAAACTCAAATTTAAAAATAAATCTTCATATTACAAACCAGGGGTCACGAGGACCCGAATACATAAGTCATACAAACAAATAATATCTGGGTACAGACATAGTTAGTCAAGTTTGCCTTAAGAAGGCTAGCACAAACAGCGACGCTGATCGAAAAGTCCAAGGCCTCCTGCCTAGGGCCTCCGAACTACTCCTGGTCATCAGGGATCTCCACGTCGTAGTAGGCTCCTCCGGGGATCTCCTGCTCCTGGGCTCCGTCGTCTGATCTTAACAATAGGGTATGTGGAAAAGGGAAAGCAAAGCAACCGTGAGTACTCATCCAAAGTACTTGCAAGACTGACATCAGAACTATACCAAGTATGCATCGGTATCAAAGGGATGGGGCTATATCTTTGGACTAAACTGCAGAAATGCCGGAACAGAGGGGGAAAGGCCTAGCCTAACGAAGACTAGCATCTTGAAGCATTTCATGCAGCATCAGAAGAGAGTAGAGCAAGAAAATATATAATCAATCATATTTTAGTAATGCCCTGGGATCCTTCCTCGACTACGCTGCGAAAAAGTGATCCCAAGAGCAGTAGTAGCAGTTTAATATTGTAACAGTATCCATTTGTAGTTGTAGCAGATCAGGATACAACTATGAGCGTCCTGTTACCGTGGACATAGCTATTCGAATAGATAACTTCCCTGCAGGGGTGCACTACTGTTACCCAACACGCTCGATTACATCTGGCCGGACACACTTGCTGGGTAATGCCCAGCCTCGGGTAATCGACACGACGCAGTCCTACCTAAGCTCAACAGAGAGGTCAGCATGCCGGTCTAAATCCTAAGTGCGAAGGGATCTTGGGCCCATCGCCCTCTGCACTCCTGCACGTTGCGAGACTGGCCGGGGCCCAGGCACGACACTGTATACACAAGTGACATAACCAGCCCACCCCAGCAATCAGCCCGCATCTCTGAGCTGTGACGTCTGAAGAGCTTTCGGCTGATACATATGACGTAGAGGGTCCCATAACCATTATCCCACGTGGTGGTAGTGCGTATAAGGCCAGCGGCCTACTCAGATCAAATACCCAAATCCGATAAGTGTGTTTTAGTAGCTCGCAGAGACGAACAGGGTTCCTGTCGCTCCGACTAGTTATCTCGCGGACCACGACCAGGGACCAGGCCCACCTCTCACCTAGGTAGTCATACTCAGCTGTATCGTCGGCAGTCTTGGGGTCTATCGGGAGAGTAGGAGGGGGAAGAAACAATAAATACACGGCAAACAATGCAACAGGGATGCATGACATGTCAACATGCTGTGCTAGGGGTGACCTAACGCAGTGCTACACGTGGCAGACGAAGCGGGAAATTAACTGGAACGTTTTCCCGGTTTCGGACATCTGTCAGACAGATGAACCGGAGGGGAAGGTTCCATGTTTGCAGTGCTAGAGGCATCTGACAGGTATGTGGATAGTGTATTCGAGTTCCTCTCATTTTTCTGATCAACTTTCATGTAGAAAACTTTTTCATCCGAGTTACGGTTTATTTTATATGATTTTTCAAAGTTTTAATCGTTTTCTGGATTTTCTGGAATTTCTTTAATTATTAAATCTGAATTATCCAAAACAGTGCAATTTCTTTGTATAAACAGCAGAAGCTAGCCCATTAGAATGACAGGTGGGGCCAGGGGCCCAGTTGACCCAGAAGCTAGCCCATTAGAATGACAGGTGGGGCCAGGGGCCCAGTTGACCCAGTCAACAGTCTAGTCAGCAGTCAACAGGGTTGACTGTTGACTGGTCAAAACTGGCAGGTGGGGCCCTGGTGTCATTGACAGATACTTTTAACTGAGTTTAATTAGTATAATTAGCAGGTGGGGGCCACTGTCAGTGTCACATGACTTTTAATCAGAATTATCCTAATTGCTACAGTAGATGGACCCCACATGTCAGTGTCATAATTTTAATCCGAAGGGTTATTTGCGGTGGGACCCGCATGTCAGCGAGTGCTTAGTAATAATACGTGATTAGAGCTAATCTAAACGCCTGGGGCCCACTAGTTAGCGGCACAGTGGCCGTTTAAACGAGCTGCGCGCGCCGGCGCAGCTCCGGCGACCTACAGAACGGCGGCGATGCTCGGAACGGTGCTCCCGGCCACCATTTGGCCCGAGAAGAGGTGCTACGCGACTCGCGCGATGCAGCGCATCGAGCTGTGGTAGCAATGCGTGCGGGGGCTGCCGGATACGACGGTGGCGACGGCGTGCAGCGGCGACCGGAGCACGCGCTCGCGAGGGACGGCAGCTACGGTGCACGAGGACGAGAGGGGAGAGGCTAGGGGGAAGCAGGAGCTCACAAGGGAGCCACGGGTGAGCTTGGGGAGGCCGAGGCGCGTCGGAGGCGGCGGATCGAGCGGCAGCGACCAGCGGATGCAGAGGAGGGAAACGGCGCGGGCGACGGCCGTAGTGCTCCCCGTGCTCGGTGCGGTGGTGGAGGCGATGAAGAAGATGAGGGCGGACTTCCTGGACAACCTCCCGTGGCACGGGGAGGCCTCGGAGCATGGCAACGAGGCAGCGGCGGCGATGACCGTGCTCGGTTTGAGCTCGGGACGGAAAACGAGGAAGGGGAGAGAGGGAAACGTGCTAGGGTTCGTGTCGAGGGGGTCGACGACGGCTTATACCAGCACGGGGAGTCGGCGGATGGCTGGCACGTGGCCATCCGTGGCCATGGACGCCGCGCACGCGGCCACGGCGCCCCTGGTGAGCAGGAGGAAGGAGGAGATGCCGAGGTGGGCTGGGCTCCCACTGTTGACCTAGAGCCCAGTCCACCAGTAGCTTAGGTCTTTTTCTTTTTATTCTTTTCTATTTTCTTTTTCTGCTACTGTTTTGGATTCATTCGAGCTAGTAAATGATTTTTATTGGAGATGAAACTTGGCACATAAATACTACTAAGTGCTCTGAGCTAGCACAACAAGTCTCAATTTATTTTGAATAGTCTAACTATTTATTTAATTTCGAAAAGGCTTAAAATGTTGCTGCTGATCCACTGAAATGGTTGCTAAGGTCAATTTGGGAACTCAAACAATGTTAATTTTATTTTTATAATTGCTTTGGGATTATTTGCAATAACATGAACTATTTTGTTTAATTATTTGAAGAAGTTTTTGTTTGACTTACATTTTAAATTTGATTTGAAGTTGGATTATTTCTTTAATTGCATTTTAATTATAATAATCATGATGATATGGCATTGATCATGTGGGATTACTGTAGCTAACCACTGGGGGTGTTACAAATCTCCTCCACTAAAAGAAATCTCGTCCCGAGATTTAAGAGGTAGAGTAAGGGGGACAAGGGTCAGGTTACAAAATTCTAACGAGTCTTGTCGGTCTTGGTTGCACTTCCCGAAGTTGTTGGCCCATCGGTTAGATGTCTTCATTACTCCACATCATTGCTTTGCGACGAAGTTGTCGTCCTTCCTTCAAGAACGTCATCGTCCTACGAGAGAGATAAGGGGGAAAACTCTGTAAGAATGGATCTCCACAAGTTTGGGTATCCGATGATTATCTCAGGGATCAGGGATCAAGGGTATCTCTCGATTTGAAACACGAGAAATACATCGAGAGAAATAAAAGAAGGTATGAGAAGTTTCAAGCGGATAGGCAAGCATTCGATGTCTATGACGGATAATGAAAAGGGGTCCAGAGCATCAGGCATAAGCACCGCGTCTGATACCGGATTGAATATCTCAAGGTAGATGGCTCGTGAATTACATCCGCGGCCAAGCGCGAGGAATACTTTGGGAACAGGGATGTACAGGAGAGTCAGGTTTCGGTCCTGTGGAACTGTAGTTAGGGTGGATCAAGAATAGGAAGGCTGGTGACATCTTGTACAATCACGATACAAGGCTTGTCAGAGAACAGCTTGTCCACTATGTTGGCAACAGCGTCGGTACCTAGGGCGAGGGACGAAGAGAATCATTTTCCTGCTCGTTGAAATGAGGCGGACCAATAGGCAAAGTTCTCGTCCATCGATGGTTACCGAAATGTTAACATCAATAGTAACAGGGTTTTTTTGACTGAGTTGTCCACTGAGGTGTTTACATAAGCAGGGAATTATTACTGCTTAGATCATATAGATCATAAGAAAGGTTAAACAAACCAATGGAAAGGAAAATGTGTTTATACACAAGTATTAGGAATATATCCTTCGCATGAACAAACAGAGCATGATATCCAAGTCAAGTCAGCAAGGGCATATCCTTTTAGGTAAAAGGGGCAAGAAGAATCATGAGGTTTACCCATACAACGGTGTTTGGATAATAGATCAAGAATCATTTAGCATTACGCTTCCAATGTTCTTGTTGATACTAGGAGTACCACAATCATGCTTCAGGGTAGCAATGACCTAATGTTTTAAGCAAGGGCTGGGTTTGAAGATCACAAGAAAACACATGGAACATTTTCAAGATAGCAAGGAACTTAAGGTATAGTCCAAAACATGACCAAGTCTGGGTTGAAAGGAAAAACAAGGATGTTGCCGATGACAACACAAATTATCGAGGGGCAAAGATGGTAATTCTCGTCATGAATTCAATTCACATTTTGGAAGGAGTCAGATTATTGACGAAGATCACAACACCTTTTTTTTTTAAATGTTACATGAAGATGTAATTGAACAGCGATGGCATCAAACAAAGCAAAGGTGAAGCGGAAAGTTATTGGATCCACAGACAAGATGCAAACTGAGAACCGGTGTTGCTTTTCAAGACAAACAACATGATGTTGAAAACTCGACGTAAGCTTTGCTCACGGTCTGAAGAATTCGTGCGCCCAATAAGGACGAGGTAGCACGGTCTAAGGTAGCATGATAAGGATGTAGCCGGCAGGCTAGCAATGACAAAATTGAATATTAAACTTCCCAGCAACAAATTACTAGGAGTAATGAACTACAATGTAGATTCGAGTCACATGTCAGAGTTTTCAAGTGACGGACAATGCAAACCTGCGGAGTGACTAAAACGGCGAGAAATATTATTCCAACAGGAATTTATGAGGGGTAGTGCAACGGCATGATATCCTCGAGATACTAGAGGTTAATGCTCGTAGGCAGACCATAATAAAAGCTAACCTAAATCGTTCATCTATAGACGGCAGATGCTTTAACCTTGCCGGAAAAATAGACGAGGCACTGAAATGGATTCCTTTTCGATATATCGAATAAGGACAGCATGGTCGGAACCATAACTGCATGGGATCAAATTTAATGATACCGGAAGAATTATACAAATGATTAAATATTTTGCAAGAAGCTTCCGTGACGGTCTACATCGTTTCCATGGGCATGAACATAGAGTTCAAGGTCGACTCCCACTTCTTCAACGCACAACCTTTCATTCACTTCTCGCTCTTGGAGAGGTTGTATTATTGAAAATTTATCTGACGGAAGGCCAATAGAGTATAACCCGCATAAATTTCGGGTTCACACAGATTAGGGGAAGTATAGGGTCAACCCATCGGGACATTTTAGAAACCTATATAACACACTTATAGAAGCAACGGATACCATCTCGAAGCAGAGTACAGACGACAAAAGCAGAGGATACAATTTGCAAAGGCAGCTTGTATCAGAGGAGAAATCACAAGATTTTTGAATATGAAGGACACTGTCGGATAATAATCCAGCAAAGGGTCTGGCGGTCCACAACGAAGCTGAGGTGAGCCTCGGTAGTCAACCAGAAGAAGAAAGAATGTAAAAGCATCGGATTATAGAAGTAACTGAATAATTCGACATTTAATTACAAAGGAATTATGATTTCCAAAATGAAGGATCAGAAGCAGACGCTCTGATCAAAAGATGAGTAAGTTGAATAGAATTAGATGGACAATCAATCAAGGTTTGATTTGCCGAGAACCAGCTCATGTTCAAAATGATATCTGAGCCGTAAAGATGAATTCTAGAAATGGATTGATGATTGCGAGCATTCGCAAATGTATTGAATCAGGGGACTCAAGATGATAATGACAAAGGATGTCAACGAAGATTACTGGACATATGGAATTAGCCATAGTGCAGGCAGTCAAGAGTTTCAAGAGTAATAGGTTGCAGAGGATTATCGGAAGATTGATTAGCAATACGAAGTATTTTGTGAAACACTTGAGCAACTGAGGATGAATGTATGAACGGCAATTATGTGTAGTTATCCACAGGGATTTATCGATGGTAAAGAATTGCAAGAGCGGTGGGCACAAGGGCCTTGGGGATTCATCGGAGAGTGTCTTCCTAACCATCTGGTACTTCAAGAGTAACAGGAACATCTGTATCAAGTGGCTCTCCGGGAGAAAATGGTTACGAGAACCTAGCGTCAGAGTTAGCAAAATCTTTAACCCGAATAGAGGAGAGAGTAGAATCCCACAGTAAGGAAGGGGAATAAAAGATCCTAATCCCATCCATTTGCGATGTGGGCCCGTAAGCCACACAACACTGTTAGTAAAATATAGTTTTTCAAAGACTAGGCTCAACTTCGACCAAGGAATCGGAAGGGGGCTTCCTACAGGCAGTCGGCTCTGATACCAACTTGTGACGCCCTCTGCTCGACCGTGCACTAATCATACACGCAAACGTGCACGCTCGAGATCAGAGACTCACAGGAAGATATCACAACACAACTCTAAACTCAAATTTAAACATAAATCTTCATATTACAAACCAGGGGTCACAAGGACCCGAATACATAAGTCATACAAACAAATAATATCTGGGTACAGACATAGTTAGTCAAGTTTGCCTTAAGAAGGCTAGCACAAACAACGACACTGATTGAAAAGGCAAAGGCCTCCTGCCTAGGGCCTCCGAACTACTCCTGGTCGTCGGGGATCTCCACGTTGTAGTAGGCTCCTCCGGGGATCTCCTGCTCCTGGGCTCCGTCGTCTGATCGCAACAATCGGGTATGGGGAAAAGGGGAAGCAAAGCAACCGTGAGTACTCATCCAAAGTACTCGCAAGACTGACATCAGAACTATACTAAGTATGCATCGGTATCAAAGGAATGGGGCTATATCTTTGGACTAAACTACAGAAATGCCGGAACAGAGGGGGAAAGGCCTAGCCTAACGAAGACTAGCATCTTGAAGCATTTCTTGCAGCATCAGAAGAGAGTAGAGCAAGATAATATATAATCAATCATATTTTAGTAATGCCCTGGGATCCTTCCTCGACTACCCTGTGAGAAAGTGATCCCGAGAGCTGTAGTAGCAGTTTAATATTGTAACAGTATCCATTTGTAGTTGTAGCAGATCAAGATACAACTCTAAGCGTCCTGTTACCGTGGACACGTCTATTCAAATAGATAACTTCCCTGCAGGGGTGCACTACTGTTACCCAACACGCTCGATTACATCTGGGCGGACACACTTGCTGGGTAATGCCCGGCCTCGGGTAATCGACACGACGCAGTCCTACCTAAGCTCAACAGAGAGGTTAGCACGCCGGTCTAAATCCTAAGTGCGAAGGGGTCTTGGGCCCATCGCCCTCTGCACTCCTGCATGTTGCGAGACTGGCCGGGGCCCAGGCGCGACACTGTATACACAAGTGACGTAACCAGCCCACCCCAGCAATCAACCCGCATCTCTGAGCATTGACGTCTGAAGAGCTTTCGGCTGATACATACGACGTAGAGGGTCCTATAACCATTATCCCACGTGGTGGTAGTGCGTATAAGGCCAGCGGCCTACTCAGATCAAATACCCAAATCCGATAAGTGTGTTTTAGTAGGTCGCAGAGACGAACAGGGTTCCTGTCACTCCGACTAGTTATCTCGCGGACCACGACCAGGGACCAGGCCCACCTCTCACCTAGGCAGTCTTCGCCTGCCCTGTCGCTCTGACTACAGTGCAAGTTCCGCGTCGGCTGTCGGGACAAGTCCCGAGCTACCACCACATCCTGGGTGGTACCGCTAACAACCAGCCGTCATAGGACTCTCTCGCGGGTAACCTTGGGTTCAACCCGTCTTGTTTCATTACCTCGCGGGCACTCTTGGAGCCGGCCCGACTTTAACAATTTAAAGTATTGCAGTAATGTAAACAGTTCCGTGATCATCATCCAGAGTGATCACGGCCCGATAACAAGCATGGCAAACGTACAAGAGTGAAGGGCCAGCTGATGAAACATAGCGTACCTAACTAAGCATCATAGGATAGCAGGTAAGGTATCAATAGCAGGCGACGAAATCAGGCTATGCATCAGAATAGGAGCTATCGGAGCAACAATAGAAGCAATTCTAATGCAAGCAATAGAGAGAAAGAGTAGGCGATATCTGGATGATCAAGGGGGTTTTGCTTGCCTGGAAGCTCAGCTGAAGGGGTCAGGTCATCGTCGAGGTAGTCGTACTCAGCTGTATCGTCGGCAGTCTCGGGGTCTATCGGGAGAGAAGGAGGGGGAAGAAACAATAAATACACAGCAAACAATGCAACTGGGATGCATGACATGTCAACATGCTGTGCTGGGGGTGACCTAACGCAGTGCTACACGTGGCAGACGAAGCGGGAAATTAACTGGAACGTTTTCCCGGTTTCGGACATCTGTTAGACAGATGAACCAGAGGGGTAGGTTCCATGTTTGCAGTGCTGGAGGCATCTGACAGGTATGTGGATAGCGTATTCGGGTTCGTCTCATTTTTCTGATCAACTTTCATGTAGAAAACTTTTCCATCCGTGTTACAGTTTATTTTATATGATTTTTAAAGTTTTAATCGTTTTCTGGATTTTCTGGAATTTCTTTAATTATTAAATCCGAATTATCCAAAACAGTGCAATTTCTTTTTATACACAGCAGAATCTAGCCCATTAGAATGACAGGTGCGGCCAGGGGCCCAGTTGACCCAGTCAACAGTCCAGTCAGCAGTCAACAGGGTTGACTGTTGACTGGTCAAAACTGGCAGGTGGGGCCCAGGTGTCATTGACAGATACTTTTAACTGAGTTTAATTAGTATAATTAGCAGGTGGGGGGCACTGTCAGTGTCACAGGACTTTTAATCAGAATTATCCTAATTGCTACAGTAGATGGACCGCACAGGTCAGTGTCATAATTTTAATCCGAAGGGTTATTTGTGGTGGGACCCGCATGTCAGCGAGTGCTTAGTACTAAAACATGATTAGAGCTAATCTAAATGCCTGGGGCCCACTAGTTAGCGGCACTATGGCCGTTTAAACGAGCTGCGCGCGCCGGCGCAGCTCCGGCGACCTGCAGAACGGCGGCGATGCTCGGAACGGCGCTTCCGGCCACCATTTGGCCTGGGAAGAGGTGCTACGCGACGCGCGCGATGCAGTGCATCGAGCTGTGGCAGCAACGCGTGCGGGGGCTGCCGGATACAACGGTGGTGACGGCGTGCAGCGGCGTCCGGAGCATGCGCTCGCGAGGGACGGCAGCTACGGTGCATGGGGACGAGAGGGGAGAGGCCAGGGGGGAGCAGGAGCTCACAGGGGAGCCGCGGGTGAGCTTGGGGAGGCCGGGGCACGTCGGAGGCGGCGGCGACCGTCGGATGCAGAGGAGGGAAACGGCGCGGGCGACGGTCGTAGTGCTCCCCGTGCTCGGTGCGGTGGTGGAGGCGATGAAGAAGACGAGGGCGGACCTCCTGGACAACCTCCTGTGGCACGGGGAGGCCTCGGAGCACGGCAACGAGGCAGTGGCGGCGATGACCACGCTCGGTTTGAGCTCGGGACGGAAAACGAGGAAGGGAAGAGAGGGAAACATGCTAGGGTTCATGTCCAGGGGGTCGACGACGGCTTATACCAGTGCGGGGAGTCGGCGGATGGCCGGCACGTGGCCATCCGTGGCCATGGACGCCGCGCACGCAGCCACGGCGCCCCTGGTGAGCAGGAGGAAGGAGGAGATGGCGAGGTGGGCTGGGCTCCCACTGTTGACCTAGAGCCCAGTCCACCAGTAGCTTAGGTCTTTTTCTTTTTATTATTTTCTATTTTCTTTTTCTGCTACTGTTTTGGATTCATTCGAGCTAGTAAATGATTTTTATTTTAGATGAAACTTGGCACATAAATACTACTAAGTGCTCTGAGCTAGCACAACAAGTCTCAATTTATTTTGAATAGTCTAACTATTTATTTAATTTTGAAAAGGCTTAAAATGTTGTTGCTGGTCCACTGAAATGGTTGCTAAGGTCAATTTGGGAACTCAAACAATGTTGATTTTATTTTTATAATTGCTTTGGGATTATTTGCAATAACATGAACTATTTTGTTTAATTATTTGAAGAAGTTTTTGTTTGACTTACATTTTAAATTTGATTTGAAGTTGGATTATTTCTTTAATTGCATTTTAATTATAATAATCATGATGACATGGCATTGATCATATGGGATTACTGTAGCTAACCACTGGGGGTGTTACATGCACACACAAGACCAAACACTTGCACCCAACGCAAATAAGATGGTTGTCAATCCTCTTAGCGGTTATTTGCAAGGATTAAATCTTATAGAGATAAATAGATAAACTAAAATACTATATAATATAAAAGTAAATAAATTACAGCAAGGTATTTTTAGGTTTTTTATATATGATAAAGTAAACCCGGGGGCCATAGTTTTCACTAGAGGCTTCTCTCTCGAACACATAGCATACGGTGGGTAAACAAATTACTGTTGGGCAATTGATAGAAAAGCAAATAATTATGATAGATTCATGGCAATGATCATGTATATAGGCATCATGTCCGAGACAAGTAAACCGACTCATGCCTGCATCTACTACTATTACTCCACCCATCGACCGCTATCCAGCATGCATCTAGGGTATTAAGTATGAAACAGAGTAATGCCTTAAGCAAGATGACATGATGTAGACAAAGTAAAATCAAGCAATATGATTAAACCCCATCTTTTTATCCTTAATGGCAACAATACAAATACATGTCATGTCCCCTTCTATCACTGGGATTGAACACCGCAAGATTGAACCCATCACAAAGCACCTCTCCCATTGCAAGATAAATCAATCTAGTAGGCCAAACCAAATCGATAGATCGGAGAGAAATACAAAGCTATAATAATCATGCATAAAAGAGTTCAGAGAAGACTCAAATATTTCTCATGAATAATCTGATCATAAACTCACAATTCATCGGATCCCAACAAACACACCGCAAAAGAAGATTACATCGGATCGAACTCCAAGAACATCGAGGAGAACATGGTATTGAAGATCAAAGAGAGAGAAGAAGCCATCTAGCTACTAGCTATGGACCCGTAGGTCTGTGGTAAACTATTCACACATCATCGGAAGGGCAGCAAGGTTGATGAAGAAGCCCTCCGTGATCGATTCCCCCTCCGGCAGAGTACCGGAAAAGGCCTCCAGATGGGATCGCGGAAGAACAGAGGCTTGCAGCGGCGGAAAGGTTTTCTCTTCTGTCTCTCTGGTATATTGGGAATATTTGGGAATTTATAGCGCTGGAATTAGGTCAGAAGGGGCAACGAGGGGCCCACAATCCTGGGGGCATGCCCTACCCCCCTGGGCGCGCCCTCCAGGCTTGCCGCCTCCTCGTGGCTCTTCTGGTCTTCTCCCGAAGCTTTGTGGGTCTCTTCTGGTCTAGAAAAAATTAATCCAAAGTTATTTTCTCGTTTGGACACTTTTTGATAATGATTTTCTGAAAGGCAAAAACAAGTAGAAAACAACAACTGGCACTGGGCACTGGGTTAATAGGTTAGTCCCAAAAAATGATATATAATGGCATATAATTGCATATAAAACATCCAAAATTGATACTATAATAGCATGGAACAATAAAAAATTATAGATACATTGGAGACGTATCAAGCGCCCCGACGAAATTGAGAGTTCAATTTTCCGACTGTCGCTGCACCGCGTGCCAGCTGTCGAGTGGATACTTATCGTGACAACGGTCATGTCCGAAGGGGCATTTATGACATTTCATGTCGGGTTGCCTCCTGGCTATAGATAGCTGCCCCCCTACAACCACTTGTTGGTTGGCTGCTCTAGAGAGAACTTGACACTTGTCATTTGAGAGCAACCCTTCCTCTGACGACTTTGTGAGAAACCCAAGTGAGGAAAAACCCAACCAGAGCCAAAGTGATTGAGCATCACTGAAGAAGTTGATCTGTGTGATCCGATGTTTGTTACCTTTGAAGATTGTCATTCTTCCAGGCGGTTAGACGTCATGTTCTGAGCACCCAAGAGTAATTGTGGCGTGCCGGTGAACAAGTCTGTGAAGGTTTTGGAAGTCTACCTTGAAGACTTACCATGAGTGATTGGGCGAGGTCTAAGTAACCTTAGCTCAAGAGGAATACGGTGAGGACTAAGTGTCCTCTGAGGTAAAACTCAGCCGCCTCAACCAGACGTACAGTTGATACAGCAACTGGAACTGGTCTACCAAATTGCTGAGTCTTCACCAAGCCTACCTGGTTTCAAATTCCTCACCCCTTACCTTTACGTTATTCCACTGCTAAAGAATCTGTGATTTACATTCTGAAGAATTTGATCTGAAGACTTTCTTCATGTTGTTTCTCATTCTTCAATTCATCTTCCTCATGCTTGAATGTTTGTATGATTACATGTTATTCACTTGTATGTATCATGTATGCATGCTTTCTGTCTCTGTGATGATTTAGTTTTGTTCCCGTTTCTATTTCCTCACTCTGATTTTTGTCAAATTCATCAGAGTTTGACGAATTTCTAAAAATCTCCCATTCACCCCCCTCTGGGAGTAAGCCTGCGCTTTCACCGGGTACCCTATTGCGTCCGCATGCGCCGGGTACACCCGTGGTCGGGGCATTGAAAGCACATTTGCTCCCTTGGTGGTTTTGGTAATCAATGTCAACTTATATGTTGTTGGACTAATATTTTTTATGTAGTTTATTTCAGACAAGTTCAACAATGGCATGGCAAGGACAAGAAGATGTGGAATCCCTCAAAATGTCAAGGACAAGATTGGCTACCACAAGACTCTTCATTTTCTTTTTAGTGATCCAAGATCACATTGAGTCCCTTAGGAAAGCCAATACTATTAAAAGGGGATGAGGTATTGTTGATGAGGTTGTTGCTCAAAGTGCTCAGTGATATTGCTCCAAAAACCCTCAATCACTTTCCCTAAACACATCTATCCAAAACCCTAATTCATCATTTCGGTCCCATCGATATCACCTACTCCGGACTCACCGAGATGATCATTTCACTGTCACAGCCAAAACCCTAACACTGCGGTGCAACCGAAATGGTTCTCGGTCTCACCGAGACGGCTTGACCAAGTTGCTGTAACACCATTACTTCACATCGGAATCACCGAGTTAAAATAACCGGAATTACCAAAACACGGTCTTGCCCTAGCATTGCACTTCGGTCTCACCGAGTTGTTTTGTTCGGTCCCAGCGAAAAGCCCAACGTTCATATCTTTTACATAGATCGGTCTCACCGAGATTTATGATCGGTGCCACCGAAATCGGTCAAAAGTGTGTAACGGTTGGATTTTTGGTGAAGGCTATATATACCCCTCCACCACCCTCTTACCTAGTAAGAGAGCCATCAGAACATGCCTACATTTCCACCATACATTTTCTGAGAGAGAACCACCTACTCATGTGTTGAGATCAAGAGATTCCAATCCAACCATTTGAACCTTGATTTCTAGCCTCTTCAAGTTGCTTTCCACTCCAATCCTTCTCCTACCCAAGCCAAATCTGTGAGAGAGAGATTGAGTGTTGAGGAGACTATCATTTGAAGCACAAGAGCAAGGAGTTCATCATCAACACACCATTTATTACCTTTTGGAGAGTGGTATCTCCTAGATTGGTTAGGTGTCACTTGGGAGCCTCGAAGATCATGTGGAGTTGAACCAAGAAGTTTGTAAAGGCAAGGAGATCGCCTACTTCGTGAAGATCTACCCCGAGTGAGGCTAGTCCTTCGTCGATGGAAGCCATGGTGGAATAGGCAAGGTTGCTTCTTCGTGGATTCTTGGAGGGAGATGGATGTGTCTACTTTGGGAGTCTTGGACGTAGAGTGCCTATTCTCAGTGGGGAGTATTATCACTTTTGGAAGGATGAGATGCTTGATATTGATGACCCACAAGTATAGGGGATCAATCGTAGTCCTTTCGATAAGTAAGAGTGTTGAACCCAACGACGAGCAGAAGGAAATGACAAGCGGTTTTCAGCAAGGTGTTTTCTACAAGCACTGAAATTATCGGTAACGAGTAGTTTGATTGCAAGATAATTTGTAACAAGTGACAAGTAGTAATAGTAACAAAGAGTGCAGCAAGGTGGCCCAATCCTTTTTATATCAAAGGACAAGCCGAAACGATCTCTTATAGTAAGTAAAGCGTTCTCGAGGACACATGGAAATTTCATCTAGTCACTTTCATCATGTTTGTTCGATTCGTGTTCGCTACTTTGATAATTTGATATGTGGGTGGACCGGTGCTTGGGTGCTGTTCTTACTTGAACAAGCCTCCCACTTATGATTACCCCCTCTCGCAAGCATCCGCAACTACGAAAGAAGAATTAAGATAACTCTAACCATAGCATTAAACATATGGATCCAAATCAGGCCCTTACGGAATAGCGCATAAACTAGGGTTTAAGCTTCTGTCACTCTAGCAATCCATCATCGAATTACTACTCCACAATGCATTCCCTTAGGCCCAAAGATGGTGAAGTGTCATGTAGTCGACGTTCACACGACACCACTAAGGGAATCAACAACATAAATATCATCAAAATATCGAACGAATACCAAATTCACACGATTACTTATGACAAGACTTCTCCCATGTCTTTAAGAACAAAAGTAACTACTCGCAAATCATATTCATGTCCATGACCAGAGGGGTATTGAATAGCATAATAGATCTGAACATATAATCTTCCACCAAATAAACCAACTAGCATCAACTACAAGGTGTAATCAACACTACTAGCAACCCACAGGTACCAATCTGAGGTTTTGAGACAAAGATTGAATATAAGAGATGAACTAGGGTTTGAGATGAGATGGTGCTGGTGAAGATGTTGATGAAGATTAGTCCTCCCACGATGAGAGGATCGCTGGTGTTGTCGATGGCGACGATTTCCCCCTCCCGGAGGGAAGTATCCTCGGCAGAATCTTTCCGCCGGAGAGCAAAAGCGCTCCTGCCCAAGTTCCGCCTCTTGACGGTGGCGCACCGTCCCAAAAGTCTTCTCTATATTTTTGCTAGGGCAAAATGACTTATATACCAGAAAATGGGGGCCAGTGGCTGGCCAGGGGCCCCACGAGGTACCAGGGCGCGCCTGGGGGGGGGGGGGTGGCGCGCCCTGGTGCCTTGTGGGCACCTGGGTGGCCCCCTCTGGTACTTCTTCATTCCAGTATTTTTTTTATTCCAAAATAATTCTCCGTGAAATTTCAGCTCATTTGGAGATGTGCAGAATAGGTATCTCTGACATAGCTTTTTCAGGTCCAGAATTCCAGCTGCCGGCAATCTCCCTCCTTGTGTGAATCTTGCATATTAAGTGAGAAAAGGCATTAGAATTGCTCCAAAAAGTGTTATATTGATTAAAAACACTATAAATAACAGTAGCAAAACATGATGCAAAATGGACGTATCAACTCCCCCAAGCTTAGACCTCGCTTGTCCTCAAGCGAAAGCCGATATCGATAATCAAGTCCACATGTTTAGAGAGAGAGGTGTCGATAAAACAAAATACGGACATAGTAGCATCATGATCATTTTTATAATAGCAATATTTATTATCATAAACTTCTCATGAGCAAGTAACAATTCATCACAACAATGGAGTATAAGGCATAAACTTTATTGAAAACTAACAAACTATGTTCTCTGTCAACAATGCAATTGCAATTCATCATATTTTCAGGAAGGGTGTCATGTAGGAGCTATTTAGCAAGTCCACATACTCAACCATCATTTAGTCTTCTATGATTGCTAACACTTACGACATATATATGGATTAAAAAGTTTCAGCCAGACACATAGAAAGATAGGGGCTTGTGATTTTGCCTCCCAACTTATTCACCTCACGGATGATGTCAACAATAATAACTCATGATCACTCATATTCAACTGGATATATATGCATAGATCTTTCCCCACCACACGATGCTTGCAAAAGAGAAAAATAAAAAGAAAGTAGACGAGAACACAATTGACTCTTGCAAAAAAAAAATACATAAAAGTAAAGGATAGGCCCTACGCAGAGGGAAGCAGAGGTTGTCATGCGCTTTTTGTTGTTGGATGCACAAGCTCTTAATGCAAAGGAACGTCACTTTATATTGCCCCTTATGATAGCAACTTTTATTATGCAGTCCGTCGCTTTTATTTCTATGCCATCACAAGTTCGTACAAAGCTTATTTTCCCTTACAATAAAAGTTTCATACATATTTAGAGGCAATTTTTATTGCTTTTTGCACCGATGATAACTTACTTGAAGGATCTTATTCAATCCATAGGTAGATATAGTGGACTCTCATGACATGAAACTGGGTTTAAGGGTTTTGGATGCACAAATAGTATCCCTACTTGGTGCGGATTTTTGGCTAGCAAAGATATTGGGCAAGCACCACATGTTGGAGGATCTATAACAATATAACTTCTATGTGAATATGAACAAACATAATTCATTACGTTGTCTTCCTTGTCCAACGTCAACAATTTGACATAAAATACTTAATGGGGGCTCACAATCATAAAAGATGTCCAAGATAGTATATTTGCATGTGAATCTTCTCTTCCCTTATTAACTTTTTCATGAATTGCATCATTGACTAATGCTATGTTTGTTAACTTCCAATAAATTTTACCACTTATACTTTTCTTTATGTAATGTCATTACTTTCCATAAGATTAGCATATGATCTTTTTCATTATTTTCATTGCTAGAATTGGAACATGAAAGTAAAGAAGCAAAAACTCAAACTACTCTTTATTATATAACTCTCAACTCGATTACATAGATAGATAGACCACGAAGCTAACACTCGAAAATAGATCATACTAAACTTTTATTTAACTAGATCACGAAATAACTAAGAATCGAACTAAAAGTAGGTAAAGATAATAAAAATGATGGTGATACGATACCGGGGCACCTCCCCCAAGCTTGGCACAAGCCAAGGGGAGTGCCCATATCCATGTGCTCAAGTGTCCTTCTTCGGAGATGGTGGTAGTGGTGGAGTGGCGAGCTTGTCCTTCAGCTCAAGCAGATACAAAAATCTGCGGTTGATGCTCCGAAGCGCGATGTTTTGCTCTTCCAACAAAATAACTGCATGAGTGAGAGATGTATTCTGAGCACTAACTATTTCAAAGACTCTTAGGGCTTCAAGTACGGATGGGGAGAGATGGTCATATAAAGGTTGAGGATATCTCCCTTCTCTGCGGCCTCCTCCATGGGGATGGCTTGCCCTCCTTCCAGAGCCTGGGCTCCTGCAACTTCCTCAACCTTGTCCTCCTTGCCATTGTCTTCCTCTCCCGACGACAACTCGTAGTAAACCTCGCTGTAGGGGCATTTGCCCGGCGATGGTTGCACAATGCGGTGCTTGGCACAAAGCTTTTGGGGAGCCATGGCGATCTAGATCTGTCAGAAAAATAGCACGAAACAAGAACAGAAGAGATTTCTGCGATACGGTGGTCAAAACGTATGGAAGTATATATAAAGAATTTTTATCTTGCAAAACAAGTAATCCAGGAGAAAACGGAGTCGGGAAGGCTCATGTGGGGCCCACGAGGTACCAGGGCGCGCCTGGGGGGGGTGGCGCACCTTGGTGCCTCGTGGGCACCAGGTGGGTCCCCCCGGCTGTTTCTTATTTTTGTATTTTTCTAAATATTCCAAAACTGATAGAAAATATTTTTATGGAATTTTTGGAGTCGGTTTACTTACCGTATCACATACCTCTTCCTTTTCAGGGTTCTGGAGTGTTCCGGAAGGTCTCTCTTATGTATTCCTCTGGTGTAATTGTTTCAATAATATTAGTTTCAACATTAATAGGGGTACCTGAAATATAGTGCTTAATTCTTTGCCCATTCACCACTCTCGGATTAGTGCCTTCGGAGTTGTTTATTTTGATGGCTCCGGAGCGATAAACTTCTTCGATAATATACAGTCCTTCCCATTTAGAGAGAAGTTTTCCTGCAAAGAATCTCAAATGAGAGTTGTACAATAGAACTTGCTCACCTACTTTAAATTCCCATTTTTGAATTCTTCTATCATGCCATCTTTTAACTTTTTCTTTAAACAATTTGGCATTTTCATAAGCTTGGGTTCTCCATTCATCTAATGAGCTAATATCAAATAACCTCTTTTCACTGCCAAGTTTAAAATCATAATTGAGTTCTTTAATTACCCAATATGCTTTATGTTCTAACTCAAGAGGTAAATGACATGCTTTTCCATATACCATTTTATAAGGAGACATACCCATAGGATTTTTATAAGCAGTTCTATAAGCCCATAATGCATCGTCAAGTTTCTTAGACCAATTCTTTCTAGATCTATTGACGGTTTTTTGAAAAATTAATTTTGTTTCTCTATTGCTCAATTCAACTTGACCACTGGTTTGAGGGTGATAGGGAGATGCAATTCTATGGTTGACATCATATTTAGCAAGCAATTTACGGAATGCACCATGAATAAAATGTGAACCACCGTCAGTCATCAAATATCTACGGACTCCGAACCTTGGGAAAATAACTTCTTTAAGCATTTTAATAGAAGTGTTATGATCAGACTACTAGTTGGAATAGCTTCTACCCACTTAGTAATGTAATCAACAGCAACAAAAATATGAGTATACCCATTGGATTTAGAAAAAGGTCCCATATAATCAAATCCCCAAACATCAAATGGTTCAACAGCAAGTGAATAATTCATAGGCATTTCCTGACATCTACCAACATTACCAATTCTTTGACATTCATCACAAGATAGGACAAACTTACGAGCATCCTTGAAAAGAGTAGGCCAATAAAAACCAGATTGTAATACTTGTGTGCAGTTCTGTCTCCCACATGGTGTCCTCCGTATGCTTCGGAATGACACTTCCGTAGGATTTGTTCCTGTCCATGCTCAGGTATACAACGTCTAATAATACCATCTACTCCTTCTTTATAAAGATATGGGTCATCCCAGAAGTAATGTCTTAAATCAAAGAAGAACTTTTTCTTTTGTTGGTATGTATTTAGCAACAATGTAATTAGCATAGTCTGCATACCATGGAGTATTATGAGAAGCATTTATGACAGCTAATTGTTCATCAGGAAAATCATCATTAATACGTAGTGGGTCATCAAGAACATTTTCCATTCTAGACAAATTATCTGCTACGGGATTTTCAGCTCCCTTTCTACCAGTAATATGCAAGTCAAATTCTTGTAGCAATAAAACCCACCTAATGAGTCTAGGTTTAGCATCTTTCTTTTCCATAAGATATTTAATAGTAGCGTGATCGGTGTGAACAGTTACTTTAGAATCAACTATGTAAGATTTGAATTTATCACATGCAAACACAACTGCTAGAAATTCTTTTTCAGTAGTAGCATAATTTCTTTGGGCACTGTCTAGAGTTTTACTAACATAATGGATAACATTTAATTTCTTATCAACTCTCTGTCCTAGAACAGCACCAACAACATAATCACTAGCATCACACATAATTTCAAAAGGCAAGTTCCAATCAGGTGGTTGAACAATAGGTGCAGTGGTTAAGGCTTTCTTAAGTGTTTCATAGGCTTCTAGACAATCATCATCAAAAACAAATGAAACATCTTTTTGCAAAAGATTGGTAAGAGGCCTAGAAATTTTAGAGAAGTCTTTAATAAATCTCCTATAGAAACCAGCATGACCAAGGAAACTTCTTATACCTTTAATATCTTTAGGACATGGCCTTTTCTCAATAGCATCAACCTTAGCTTTATCAACTTCAATACCTCTTTCAGAAATTTTATGCCCCAAGATAATGCCTTCATTCACCATAAAGTGGCACTTCTCCCAATTCAAGACAAGATCAGTTTCTTCACATCTCTGCAAAACTCGATCAAGGTTGCTTAAGCAATCATCAAAAGAAGTTCCGTAAACGGAAAAATCATCCATGAAAACCTCAACAATCTTTTCAGAAAAGTCAGAGAATATAGAAGTCATACATCTTTGAAAGGTAGCAGGTGCATTGCATAAACCAAAAGGCATACGTCTATAAGCATAAGTTCCAAAAGGACAAGTGAAGGTGGTTTTCTCTTGATCGGGTTGTGATACGGGTATTTGAGAAAAACCAGAATAACCATCTAGAATACAAAAGTGTGTATGCTTAGATAATCTTTCTAACATTTGATCAATAAAAGGTAAGGGGTAATGATCTTTTCTAGTAGCTTTGCTTAATTTTTCAAACTCAATTACCATTCCATAACCAGTTACAATTCGTTGTGGAATGAGTTCATTTTTATCATTGGGAATGACAGTAATACCTCCTTTCTTAGGGACACAATGAACGGGACTTACCCATCTACTATCAGCTATGGGATAGCTTATACATGCTTCCAGAAGTTTTAATATCTCAGTTCTTACCACATCTTTCATCTTAGGATTTAATCGTCGTTGGTGGTCGACAACTAGTTTAGCATCAGGCTCCATATTAATTTTGTGCTGACCTAGAGTGGGACTAATGCCCTTAAGATCATCAAGAGTATATCCAAGAGCAGCTCGGTGCTTCCTCAGAGTTTTTAGTAATCTCTTTTCTTCATGTGCTGAAAGGTTAGCACTAACAATAACATGATATATCTTCTTTTCATCAAGATAAGCATATTTCAATGTATCAGACAATTGCTTCAATTCAAATACAAGATCACCTTTAGGTGGAGGAGGGCCTCCAAGAGTTTCAACAGGCAAATTATGTTTAAGGATAGGTGGTTGATCAAAGAACATCTTATCTATTTCATTTCTTTCATTCATATGCATATCGTTTTCATGGTCTAGCAAATATTGTTCTAACGGATCAGTAGGAGGTACGACAATAGAAGCAAGACCAATAATTTCATCTTTACTAGGAAATTCTTTATCATGAGGTTGTCTACGAAACTTGGAGAAATTAAACTCATGAGACATACCACCAAAATTAACACTAACAGTTTCTTTAGCGCAATCAATCTTGGCATTAACAGTATTCAAGAAAGGTCTACCAAATATAATGGGACAAAAATCATCTTGTGGAGAACCGAGAACTAGAAAATCAGTAGGGTATTTTATTTTTCCACACAAGACTTCAACATCTCTAACGATCCCAAGCGGTGTAATGGTATCTCTGTTTGCAAGTTTAATAGTAACATCAATGTCCTCTATTTCAGCAGGTGCAATATCATTCATAATTTCTTGATATAAGGTAAACGGAATAGCACTCACACTAGCACCCATATCACACAAACCATGACAGAAATGATCTCCAATCTTAACAGAAACAACTGTCGGAAGTGGGGCTCCGGGGACCCAAAGGTTCGAACACTGGGGTGAGCTTGTTCTACCTGCTTCGTCTCCTACCACGGTTAAGCTACGGCGAGGCGACAGCGAGCGCGCGATAGCGAGGGACGGGGCGAGGACTCAGCGGTTTACCCAGGTTCGGGCCACCTTGCGGTGTAAGACCCTACTCCTGCTTGTCTGATATTGCTCTGGTGCGTGTGTGAGTACAAGGTTGAGGATGGTCAAAACCAGAGCCGATCCCTCCTAACAAGAGCCGATCCCCGATCCCAAAGGCTGCTCTGCCCTTTATATCGGCCATGGTCCTCTTCCCCCTGGAAACTTAGGCGGGAAGGGTTGCCACACTTGGCGATTTTGAAAGGGGACAGGCGCTCAGGCTATCCTGACTAAAGGTGGTCTTCGCCTGCCAAAGCATGATCCATGACGCGCCGGTGGGCTCGGTGATGACCTCCGCCCTGCGCACCCGTCGTCTTGGTCTTTCTTCGCTGATCGGGCAACCTTTGGGGTTGCTTTGGAGAGTAGACAGCTGGCCCTGCTCCCCTAACACAAAAGAGGAAACCATCTTCATCCGTGCCTGCTGGCGCGGCTTCTATTGCCGTTCGTCGCCACGCGCGTCAGCCACGTGACGGGCTCCAGGCCGCGCGGCAAGGCGGACAACCTTCGTCTCGAGCGTCTGCGGGAGGGGGCCTCGGGAGGCCACCTCGGAAAGCCCCCTCGCGAGGCCACTCGGGAAGCCGCCTAGTGAGAGGACCTCGCGAGACCATTGATGGTGGTGCTGAGCGTTGCTTGCTACTCCCTGAGGAGGGGGCCTCAGGAGGCCAGGGCCTCGTGAGGGGTCTTGGTGTGAGTTCGGTGGTGACGGCCCGCTGGGCCCACGCCAGGCGTTGCGACCTGGGCCAAAGGAAGACGGGCCTGGATACCCCGGGTTCCATGGGCCCGACAGTAGCCCCCGGGCCCGTGGCGCGCGCGTTCCCGCCTACTGAGGGGCGAAGCGGCGCGGGCCCTAATCGCCTGTGGCCAGGCGTGACGTGTGGCGCACGATGTGACGGGTGACGCCCCCACTTCCCCACGACGTCTCGGTAACCGCCGCGCTGACATAAATCTTGGCGCGGGCGGCGCGAGGCCATCATTGCCTTCCTTCATGCTTGCTATAGCTCCAACTCCCAACGCCGGAGAAGGCGGAGCGACCAGGGGAGTTCCGTGCCGAGATAAAGAGGGAGTGGGGAGGGCCGGAGTCCCCCACCCATCTTCTCCTTCCTCCAGCTTCCTCTGCCTCCTAGCTAGAGTCGCCACGAAAATGGCGAGGGGAAGAGGGCGTGGCCGTGCTTCCGCCGCCGCATCGCAGGTCCTGCCCCGGGGCGCGGTCATTCCCCGACGGCTGCCGGCGCCGGGCCCAGCAGTCGCGGAAGGGGCACCGCTCGCAGGCGCAGCGGGCGAGGCGTGCAAGGCCGAGGCGGCCGCGGCGAAGCGGCCGCGCTCCCACCTCAGGCGAGGAGCCACTCGACGGAGGCGGCACGTGAGTTCATTGTGAACATGCACCGCAGCCCTGCACCTGGCTCCGGCTCTCGGACTCTTTCGCGGCGGAGATGGCGGACCGCACGCCCTTGGGCCTGTGGGTGCAGGCCGACGGTTGCTGCAACGGCCCCTCCTGGGTGGCGACGGAGCTCACCCCCTCAGGTTTCATGTTCCTGAGGCAGGGGTGGAAGTCGTTCGCCCTCGCCCGCGGCCTGAAGCGGGGGCACGTCCTCCAGTTCAAGTACGACGGGGCCGCCACGCTCTTCGTGAAGATCTTCGGGCTCTCCGGTAGCCGCCTGGAGTGCTGTGCGGAGAGCGAGGATGGCAGCTACAGCGGCTCCTCCAGCGAGGACGACTCCTCCGACGGTGTCGCCCCCACTGGCGGGGGCGCAAGCGACGGCGACTCTCCCCGCGTCAAGAGCGAGGACGAGGACTCCGACTAGGCGTGTGCGGCGGGGGCTCCGGAACCGATGGCGGCGGCATCATGCGTACGGTGACGGAGCCGCTCGTGCCCGCAGCGCCTGCTTGGGGATGCGCGCGGCACCCTGCGCTGGAGTCTTGACGGCGCCTCGCCTAGGCCCCTTCTTTCTTTTCATTTTCCTGCATTGAACCGGTGTAGCCCCGCGGGGGCGTGAAAACAGTATCTTCTATGTTTGAGTTAGTGATTTTGTGATATGGGGTGTATGCACTCTCTCCCGAAGTCCTCTCATGAGGCTGGGTTTTTTTTTCTTTGCTCGCCTCAGCGCTCTACGCCGTTAGGACCCAGCCCCCGAGCGGGCCTCAGCCGCCGCTGGTATGTCCGGTCGTGATGCCGGGACAAGGCCAGGAGGTGAGGGGCACCAGGAGCTAGTGAGGGCTCCTGAGGCGCGATGCTCAGGGCCCCCCCCTTTAGCGTGCAAGCGGCTTACGCAGAAGAAAAACGCTGCACTCAACGGGATCACGAGGGGAGAGAGCTTGAGTGATGGTAAGCGCGCCTCGCGAGGCAGTCACCCTTAGCTTTTGGTGGAGAGCGGTGTCGGGTGAGCCACGGCTCATGAGGGGCTCACGCAGCTCGCGAGGCGTGCTCACGAGGATCGGTGTTCGAAGCGTCTTCGCCTCGCGAGGCCGGCTCGCGAGAGGCCGCCCGCGAGGTCTTCGCGCAACTCGATTCCTGAGGGGCTGCATGCAGAAATATTTCGCAATGGGGGGAGCGGCACACGCTTGCTAACTCACCCTTGGCCGTTGCGTGAGGAGATAAGGCACCAAGGACCTTGGTGAGGTGACGTGCGCGGGAGCAGGCCCACGAGCCAGAGCTCAGTCACTTGGATTTGGCGGCGCTGCAGGGACGGACCCGAGCACAGGCGCCATGCCTAGCCCCCGCTCGCGAAAACGGTCAGGGGAGGGGTGGCGAGCGTGCGGCGCTCTCCGGTCAAGACTGAACTTAACAGGCGATTAAGCAGGTAACATAACTCATCAGGGCGAAATCAGTAAAATTCATTACACAACCAAAAGGATAATGTTCCGTGAGCGAAGCTCGAGAGGCGTGGCGAGAGGCGACGCGCCGGGCGCACCTGGCAGAACCGCGCTGTAGTGACGTCAGGCCGCTTGGCGAGGCGCGCCAAGAGAGTCCGCTCCTCCGGGGCCAAGGTGCTCGCGAGGCCTCGGGAGCTCGCGAGGAGTAGGAGGCTCACGAGGCCCTGGCGTGAAGGGCGCCAGCCTCTGGAAAGAGGCGCCGGCGTTCCTCAGCCCGAAGGGCATGCGCGTGCTGCCGAAAGCGGGGCCAATGCCCTGGCCAATTTGCGACAGCTGGAAGGGGTCACGAGGGCAGAGCTGGTTGAGGCTGGTGAAGTCGACGCACATGCGCTCCTTGCCGCCCTTCTTGGGGATGGCGACTGGGTTGGCGAGCCATTCGGGGTGGCGCACCTCACGAACGACTCCGGCTTCTTGGAGCTTCTGAACCTCATTGACGATGAACTCTTGCTCCTCTGGTGCCTGGCGCCGTGCTTTCTGCTTGACTGGGCATGCATTGGGGCACACCTCTAAGTGGTGCTCGATCACCTCCCTCGGCACACCGGACAAGTCGGATGCTTTCCAGGCGAAAACATCCGAGTTTGCCCAAAGGAAGGTGACGAGCGCGCTTTCCTATGCAGGAGGGAGGCCTGTGCCGATGGTGATGGCAGGGCCGGAGCCGCTGCCGTCCACCGACACCTTCTTCGTCTCGGCGCGGTCCTGAGAGAACAGCTGCTTCTTCTTCGCGGGCGCGGCCTCAGAAGGCTCGGTTGCGTCCTCGTCGGCTGGGTGCGCGACAGCGGCAGCCTTGTAGGCACGCTCGAGGGTGCTGGCCGCATCCTTCTCGTCGCAAACGACGATGATGATGCCACTGCAGCCGGGCATCTTGAGGACGTTGTAGGCGTGATGGGTGGCCGCCATGAACTTGGTGAGAGCTGGGTAGCCCAAGATGGCGTTATAAGGCAGGCCGATGTGCGCCACGTCGAAGTCGATGAGCTCGGTGTGGTAGTTCTTGCGGGTGCCGAAGGTGACGGGGAGACGCACTTGCCACAGCGGAATGGTGGAGCCATCGGTCACTCCAAAAAAGGGCCTGGTCGGCATCAGCTGGTCGTAGGGCACCTGGAGCGTCTCGAAGGTCTCGATGGAGAGCACATTGAGGCCGGCACCCCCGTCGATGAGGGTCTTTGTGACCGCGACGTTGCTGATGGTGGGCGTGCACAGCATGGGGAGCGCGCCTACGGAGGCCATGGACTTGGGGTGGTCCTTGGAGTCGAAGGTGATGGCGTACTGCGACCACTTGAGGGGCCACGAAGCCTCTGGCCTCGGGAGGGCGGCATACACCACGCGAGAGAGTTGCTTGAAGTGGCGGATGGACGCGGGGGCTTGGCACCCGCCGAGGATGCAGGCGACCGCACGAGGCTCCTGGTATCCCCCAGCGCCCTCGTCAGCCAGGTTGACGTCATTTCTTCGGGGTGGCGGTGGCAGCGGCAGGAGAGCAGCATTGGCCTGAGGATTTGCCTCACGAGGCTGGTCGCGCCAGACGGCCTCACGAGGCTGGTCACGCCAGCCCTGGCGGTAGTTGCCATTATTGTTGCGGCTATCCCAGCGGCTGCCGCTGCGGCCACCTCCGCGGCCGGCGCCGCGGCCATTGCGATCGTCCCAGCGGCTCTGGCGCTCGTCGAGGAGCAGCTTGAGCTCCTGACAGTCTTCGGTGCTGTGGGAGCGGACGTTGTGAAAAGCGCAGAGTGGCCGGTTGTCCTTCCTGGGCTCATCGCGGTCGCGGCCGCGCTTCTGCTCGGGCTCCGCCGCGAGTACGGCTGGGCCCTTGCGCTTGACGTCCTTGCTCTTGGCCTTGGCGCCGTCGAGCGCCGCGTCGGGGTCACTGTGGACGAAGAGGCGGCCTTCCTCAGCCTTGGCGCACTTGTCGGCGAGGTCGAGCAGCTCGAGCACGGAGTCGAGCTCACCGTTGATGGCGAGCTTCTCGCGCATCTTGATGTCCGTGACGCCGGTGGAAAACGCGGAGATGACGGCCGCATCAGAAGCGCGCGGGATCTTGTTGCGCACCTGACTGAAGCACTGGATGTACTTGCGGAGGGTCTCGTCTGGGCGCTGTCAAACACGCCGCAGGTCGTTGATGGTGAGGGAGCGGTCCTGCGTGCCCTTGAAGTTGGCGATGAACTGGCTGCAGAGCTCGGCCCATGACGAGATGGAAGCCTCGGGGAGGTTCATGAGCCAGGAGCGCGGGCCGTCCTTGAGGGCCATGGGGAACCAGTTCGCCATGACCTTGTCATCGCCGTTCGCCGCCTCGACGCTCAGCGCGTAGAGCTGGAGGAACTCCGTGGGGCTGGGGGTGCCGTCGTAGCGCGGAGGCAGCTTAGGCTTGAACTTCGCGGGCCAGACCACGCGACGCAGCTCGCGGGTGAAAGCACGGCAGCCCACGCTGCTCGAGGGGACGCCGCCAGTGAGGGCGGGGCGGTTTTGACGCCTGGCCGCTGCGACGTCCTGAACGGCCTGGTCCTGGCGCTGGCGCTGCCGCTCGAGGAGCACCCGCGCGTCGGGGGGCGCACGGCGGACGATCTGGCAGCTGGCCTCGTCTCGGTCTGGCGAGGATGCGCCACGGGATGGCTCACGAGCCCGCGCGCTGCGCTGGGGCCCGGTCCCCAGCACGAGACGGCGGCGGGCGGAGCGAGTGAGGAGGTGCCGGAGCGTCCTCGGGGACGTTGACGAGCTCGGCGATGCGACCGAGCCAGGCATCATAGGCGGCATCAGATGGACGGTAGCGGAGCAGCTCACGCGCCATGAGAAGTGCTGCCTGCGGGTTCAGCGGCCCGTGGTGGGCGAGGGAGGAGGCCGTGGCGGTGTGGACGTTCGCTCGCACGGAGGGGTGCAGGGAGGAGTCCTGCTGCTCGCGGGCAGCGGGGTCGGTGGCGGCGGCTTCGACTTTGGGACGGCGACGATTGCCGCGGGCCACCGGCTCCGTCTGAGCCACGCGGCCAGCCCTGCGCTCGGCGCGCTCGCGACGTGCGTCGGCCATGGGGTTGGTGGAGCTGAGGGCGGAGCAGAAGAATAGTAGCGCACCCCTGCCTGGCGCGCCAAATGTCGGAAGTGGGGCTCCGGGGACCCAAAGGTTCGAACACTGGGGTGAGCTTGTTCTACCTGCTTCGTCTCCTACCACGGTTAAGCGACGTCGAGGCGACGGCGAGAGCGCGATAGCGAGGGACGGGGCGAGGACTCAGCGGTTTACCCAGGTTCGGGCCACCTTGCGGTGTAAGACCCTACTCCTGCTTGTCTGATATTGCTCTGGTGCGTGTGTGAGTACAAGGTTGAGGATGGTCAGAACCAGAGCCGATCCCTCCTAACAAGAGCCGATCCCCGATCCCAAAGGCTGCTCTGCCCTTTATATCGGCCATGGTCCTCTTCCCCTTGGAAACTTAGGCGGGAAGGGTTGCCACACTTGGCAATTTTGAAAGGGGACAGGCGCTCAGGCTATCCTGACTAAAGGTGGTCTTCGCCTGCCAAAGCATGATCCATGACGCGCCGGTGGGCTCGGTGATGACCTCCGCCCTGCGCACCCGTCGTCTTGGTCTTTCTTCGCTGATCGGGCAACCTTTGGGGTTGCTTTGGAGAGTAGACAGCTGGCCCTGCTCCCCTAACACAAAAGAGGAAACCATCTTCATCTGTGCCTGCTGGCGCGGCTTCTGTTGCCGTTCGTCGCCGCGCGCGTCACCCACATGACGGGCTCCAGGCCGCGCGGCAAGGCGGACAACCTTCATCTCGAGCGTCTACGGGAGGGGGCCTCGGGAGGCCACCTCGGAAAGCCGCCTCGCGAGGCCACTCGGGAAGCCGCCTAGTGAGAGGACCTCGCGAGACCGTTGATGGTGGTGCTGAGCGTTTCTTGCTACTCCCTGAGGAGGGGGCCTCAGGAGGCCAGGGCCTCGTGAGGGGTCTTGGTGAGAGTTCGGTGGTGACGGCTCGCTGGGCCCACGCCAGACGTTGCACCCAGGGCCAAAGGCAGACGGGCCTGGATACCCTGGGTTCCATGGGCCCGACAACAACAGGCTTGCCAACTACGGGCTTGTTCTTATCTAACTTATCTCGTTCATTTCTAATAGGTTTAGCAATTCTAGAGGCCTCCTCACAAAAGTAAATAACATGCCCATCTATATTATCGTCTAAGAGATCTTTAACACAATCGAACTCAAGTATTATACCTGACTCATTACCTTTGTCGAGTTCCCAATCTTCAGAGTTGTGTTTAATTCTTTCCAGAAGATCCCATCTGAATTCAATAGTTTTCTTCATAAAGTAGCCAGTCGAAGAAGAATCGAGCGTAGTTTGATTATCATGAGAAAGCCGAGCATAAAATTCTGTAAGATAATTTCTTTCGAGAGCTCATGATTGGGGCATATGTACATCATGTACTTAAGCCTTCCCCAAGCTTGAGCGATGCTTTCTCCTTCACGAGGCCAAAAATTATATATATAATTCCGATCACGATGAACCAAATGCATAGGATAAAATTTCTGATGGAATTCTAGTTTCAATCGGTTCCAGTCCCATGTATCAGTATCATCACATAACCTATACCACATTAAAGCCTTTCCCTCCAAAGATAAAGGGAATACTTTCTTCTTAACTCCATCTCCGAATAAACCTGCAAGCTTAAACAATCCACTAATTTCATCCACATAGATCAAGTGCATATCAGGATGTACCGTTCCATCTCCTGCATAAGGATTAGCTAGCAGTTTCTCTATCATACCCGGAGGGATCTCATAATAAATATTTTCAGTAGGTGCAGTAGGTTGAGGAGCAACTATTTGTGTTTCTGGTCGAGGTGAAGATACCCCGAACAAACCCCTCAAAGGATTACTTTCCATAGTGACAAGTGACAGTAAATTTCAGCACGTAATATAAATGTTTCCTTAACAAATTGCAATCACCAAAGGTGCTTCACTCCCCAGCAACGGCGCCAGAAAAGAGTCTTGATAACCCACAAGTATAGGGGATCAATCATAGTCCTTTCGATAAGTAAGAGTGTCGAACCCAACGAGGAGCAGAAGGAAATGACAAGCGGTTTTCAGCAAGGTGTTTTCTGCAAGCACTGAAATTATCGGTAACGGGTAGTTTGATAGCAAGATAATTTGTAACAAGTGACAAGTAGTAATAGTAACAAAGAGTGCAGCAAGGTGGCCCAATCCTTTTTATAGCAAAGGACAACCAGAACGATCTCTTATAGTAAGTAAAGCGTTCTCGAGGACACATGGAAATTTCATCTAGTCACTTTCATCATGTTTGTTCGATTCGCGTTCGCTACTTTGATAATTTGATATGTGGGTGGACCGGTGCTTGGGTGCTGTTCTTACTTGAACAAGCCTCCCACTTATGATTACCCCCTCTCGCAAGCATCCGCGACTACGAAAGAAGAATTAAGATAACTCTAACCATAACATTAAACATATGGATCCAAATCAGCCCCTTACGGAATAGCGCATAAACTAGGGTTTAAGCTTCTGTCACTCTAGCAACCCATCATCTAATTACTACTCCACAATGCATTCCCTTAGGCCCAAAGATGGTGAAGTGTCATGTAGTCGACGTTCACACGACACCACTAAGGGAATCAACAACATAAATATCATCAAAATATCGAACGAATACCAAATTCACATGATTACTTATGACAAGACTTCTCCCATGTCTTTAAGAACAAAAGTAACTACTCGCAAATCATATTCATGTCCATGACCAGAGGGGTATTGAATAGCATAATAGATCTGAACATATAATCTTCCACCAAATAAACCAACTAGCATCAACTACAAGATGTAATCAACACTATTAGCAACCCACAGGTACCAATCTGAGGTTTTGAGACAAAGATTGAATACAAGAAATGAACTAGGGTTTGAGATGAGATGGTTCTGGTGAAGATGTTGATGAAGATTAGTCCTCCCATGATGAGAGGATCGCTGGTGTTGTCGATGGCGATGATTTCCCCCTCCCGGAGGGAAGTATCCCCGGCAGAATCTCTCCGCCGGAGAGCAAAAGTGCTCCTGCCCAAGTTCCGCCTCGAGACGGCGGCGCACCATCTCGAAAGACTTCTCTATATTTTTTTCTAGGGCAAAATGACTTATATACCAGAAAATGGGGGCCAGTGGCTGGCAGGGCCCCACGAGGTACCAGGGCGCGCCTGGGGGGGGGGGGGGTGGCGCGCCCTGGTGCCTCGTGGGCACCTGGTTGGCCCCCTCTGGTACTTCTTGATTCCAGTATTTTTTATTTATTCCAAAATAATTTTCCGTGAAATTTCAGCTCATTTGGAGATGTGCGTAATAGTATCTCTGACATAGCTTTTTCAGGTCCAGAATTCCAGCTGCCGGCAATCTCCCTCCTTGTGTGAATCTTGCATATTAAGAGAGAAAAGGCATTAGAATTGCTCCAAAAAGTGTTATATTGATTAAAAACACTATAAATAACAGTAGCAAAACATGATGCAAAATGGACGTATCAGATATCTTCGATGAATTTAGCTTGAGCAAGTACATTCAAAATCCTTATGTGCCTCCCATTGATCCCTTGCATCCCACTCATGAAGAGGAGATTGCCATGCTTCGTAATCTTAGAACTATCAATCTTATCATTAGAGGATTACCTAAAGTTGTGCTTGGTTGTATGCAAAACTTTGAGTGTGCCTATACTCTTTGGAATGACTTGGAAAAGCGATATCCTAACTACTCTTTAAAGAATCTTGATGAGATTCTTCATAAGACTATTGCTTTTCACAAGATGAAGCCTAGTGATCCTAACTTTTTTGATTGCTTATTTGAGATTCGTGATCTTATGCGTGCTAAAGGAGATGTTAGAACTATTAGCAACATTATCACGGAAGCCATTAGAATTCATAAACTTGAACATTGTCATGATCATGAAACTAACGAATTCATTGCCCTAGGTGATGATCACATACATGTTGATGATGATGTTGAGCATGGCTATTATGATGAGGACAAAGAATTCGACATCGAATATGAGAAGACTATGAGGAATCTTAGTCTCATGGCAAACCTTCGAGATTACATGGCCGGAGGAAAAGAGTGGATTCTTGATAGTGGATGTACCGATCACATGACCGGAGATAGAGACATGTTTCGTGAGCTTGCAAAAAACGATGGTTCACGCAAGTATGTGACTTTTGGAGACAACTCCAAGGGTAAGGTACTTGGCCTTGGTAAGGTGGCCATATCCAATGATAGCTCCATTCAAAACGTTATGCTTGTTGAATCTCTTGGTTACAATCTTCTTTCCGTATCTAGACTAGCTGACTTTGGTTTCAATATTATATTTACCGAAGTAGATTGCCAAGTGTTTCGTCGAGATAATCATAATATGGTCTTTTCCGGCATCCGTAGAGGTGATCTATACATTGTTGATTTCACTAAGAGAGCCCAACCTCGTACATGTTTAATTGCTAAATCTTCTAAAGGTTGGTTATGGCATAGAAGGCTTGGACATGTTGGCATGCGTAATCTTGATAAACTTGTTAAGGGAGATCATATTCTTGGTGTGAAAGATGTTATCTTTGACAAGGATAGACTTTGTAGTGCTTGCCAAGCAGGAAAACAAGTTGGAGGAAGTCATCCCGTGAAGAAAATTATGACCACAAGGAGACCACTCGAACTGCTTCATATGGATCTCTTTGGTCCCAATGCATATAAAAGTCTTGGTGGTAACTCCTTCGGTTTGGTCATTGTTGATGATTTTTCCAGATTTACGTGGGTGTTCTTTATCGATGACAAATCGCAGGTACAAAAGATCTTCAAGAACTTCACTAGAAAGGCACAAAATCAATTTGAAGTGAAGATCAAGAAGGTTCAGAGTGACAACGGAACAGAGTTCAAGAACGCCAATGTGGATACCTTTCTTGATGAAGAAGGCATTTCACATGAGTTCTCGGCTACGTACACACCTTAACAAAATGGAGTTGTTGAGAGGAAGAACCAGACTCTTATTGAGATGGCAAGGACAATGCTAGAAGAATACAAGACGCCAAAACACTTTTGGGCGGAAGCGGTTGAGACAACTTGTCATGCTACAAATTGACTCTATCTTCACAAGCTTCTTGGTAAAACGGCGTATGAACTACTCACCAGTAACAAACCACAAGTTGGATACTTTCGAGTATTTGGCTCAAAATGTTACATTCTTGATAAGCATCATCGTTCAAAATTTGCTCCTAAATCTCATGAAGGTTTTCTACTTGGTTAGGGATCGAACTCTCACACTTACCTTGTCTACAACAACTTCACTCAAAAAGTTGAAGAAACGGTAGATGTGAAGTTTGATGAGACTAACGGCTTGCAAGTCGAGCAATTGCCAATTGATGTAGGAGATCAAGAACCATCGGAAGCAATCCAAGACTTGTCTATTGGCAAGATTCGTCCCGTGGAGGTGAAGGAGAGTACTTCGTCCATTCAAGTGGAAGCCCCAACCTCACATCAAGGTGAACAACAAGTTGACATGGAGGCATCCACAAGTGGAACACGTCAAGATGAAGGGAATGAGGAAGTGCAACAAGATGATCCACCTCAACCTCCTTCTCCACCTCCACAAGCGAACAACGACAACAACAACAATGAGGAAGACAATGATGATGATGAGGAAGCCTCAACACAACCCAAGGCAAAGGTACCTCGAGTTAGAGCAAGAATTGACAAGAATCATCCCGTCGAATAAATTCTTGGCGACATCAAATCCGGGAGAATCACTCGCTCTAAATCTCGCTTAGCTAACTTTTGTGAGCATTACTCATTCATCTCCAGTGTTGAACCTTTGAAGGTAGAAGAAGCTCTCGAGGATCCCGATTGGGTGAATGCAATGCATGAGGAGCTACACAACTTCGAGAGGAATCAAGTTTGGACGTTGGTTGAGAAGCCTAAAGATGAGCAAAACATCATTGGAACCAAATGGGTGTTTCGGAATAAGCAAGATGAAGATGGACAAGTTGTACGCAACAAGGCTCGTCTCGTAGCACAAGGTTACACACAAATCGAAGGTATGGACTATGGTGAGACCTATGCCCCCGTTGCGAGACTTGAGTCCATTCGCATTTTACTTGCTTATGCCAATCACCATGGTATCACTCTTTACCAAATGGATATTAAAAGTGCTTTCTTGAATGGTGAAATTGAGGAGGAAGTCTATGTTAAACAACCTCCTGGCTTTGTTAATCCCAAGAAACCTAACCACGTTTATAAACTTCGCAAAGCTCTTTATGGTCTCAAACAAGCCCCTAGAGCTTGGTACAAATGCTTGACAAAGATTCTTCTTGAAAAAGGTTTCGAAATTGGGAAAATTGATTCAACATTGTTCACTAAGAGGGTTAATGGAGAACTATTTGTATGCCAAATTTATGTTGATGATATTATCTTTGGATCTACTAATCCCTCTTTTAGTGAAAAGTTTGGAAGGTTGATGTTGGAGAAGTATGAGATGTCTATGATGTGTGAACTCAAATTCTTTCTTGGTTTGCAAATCAAGCAAACTAAGGAGGGTACTTTTGTTTCTCAAACAAAGTATACCAAGGACTTATTCAAGAAGTTCAACATGCAAGAAAGTAAAGGTATGAAAACTCCCATGCCCACGAGTGGACATCTCGACTTGACCAAGGATGGCAAACCGGTTGATCAAAAGGTTTATCGATCTATGATTGGTTCATTGCTATATCTATGTGCCTCCCGTCCCGACATTATGCTAAGTATGTGCATGTGTGCACGATACCAAGCGGCGGCAAAAGACTATCACATTAAGGCCATGAAAAGAATTGTGAGATACTTGTTACATACACCAAACTTTGGCATTTGGTATCCCAAAGGATCCTCTTTCAATCTTGTTGGCTATTCCAATTCGGACTATGCCGGAGACAAGGTTGATAGAAAATGCACTTCGGGTACATGTCAATTTCTTGGTAGATCTCTTGTGTCTTAGTCCTCCAAGAAACAAAACTCGGTATCTCTATCTACCGCCGAAGCGGAATACATTGCCGTGGGATCATGTTGTGCTCAATTACTATGGATGACACGAACTCTTAAAGACTATGGTGTACATATGAGACATGTTCCACTACTATGTGACAATGAGAGTGCTATTAAGATTGCACACAATCCCGTGCAACATTCTCGAACTAAGCATATTGAGGTCTGTCACCATTTCATTCGAGAACATGTTGCAAAAGGTGACACTGACCTTAAACATGTCCGTGCCGACAAGCAATTGGCGGATATCTTCACTAAAACTCTTGATGAGAAAGTATTTTGTCACTTGAGGAGTGAGTTGAACATCATTGATGCCTCAAACATGAACTAGAGACACACTTGGATGCATGCAAGGGCATGAGCATTCTTGACTAATCCATGATACTTCTATGATTATATTATATCTTGGACACTTTGCTCCCTTGTGTTGCATCTAACCTCTTGTAGGTACTTGGACAAGCTTCATGTCAAAAGATTGCATCTCACTCTTATATTGAGCAATCTTGTATAACCCAAGTATCAACAATCTTTGGCATGCCAAGGAACAAGACAACTCAAACATATCCTTTGACAACATTTGAATTTATGCTTCATTCTTGTCACTTTGGATACATAAATTGTTCCTTCAAATCTAACCCATGTAGCAAGATGAAGTACAAATGATAGGGTTGCTCCCAACTTCACTTCATGAGCATCCACCTGAAGTTCAACTACATGATGGACATCACCACCAAAACCCCAATGTAAGTTCTCACATCTTAGAGAAGCTTTACTCAAAGAGATGAGATAAAGCAACTCAACAAGATGTGAATACATTGAAATGCTTAAAGGGAAAATGGTAATCCCATTTTAAGATTAACGATGAGTATGACCTATGATCAAGTGTTCTCACTTGACTCCTAAGTCAATATACTTTAACATAGGTGACCTAGTCGCCGACCCCTCTAGATGAAGTTCTCTAGCGTTTTTCTTGTGTCTTTGAGTTTATCTTTTTCAAAAAAAAACTTCATCTAGATGTTTCTTTGTTTCCTTCTTTTCTGAGTTCTTTTCTTTCGCTAATCTCTTAGTAAATTCATTGCAAATCCTTGTGAGAATTTCTTGCCTAGTGAGCTGAGTTGACAGAATTTTTCTCTTTGCACTAAACTCGGTCACACCGAATTGTTCCAACTCGGAGTCATCGACCTTATTGCTCAAAGGAATTTTCAATCAAATTTTCTTGTGAGACTTCTACTCCAGCTCCACTCAATGATTCTTTCCCTCTACTTGCATCTGGAACTACTCAATGGCTAGTTGTGTTTCTCAAGGACCACACCCACTTGACCAATAACCTTGAAGCTATCCCTTCTTGGAAATTGATGTCAAAGGGGGAGAGAGATGCACATCAAAGCTTAATCACCCACAAGCTCTTCCATATCAAAAGGTATATCCTAAGGGAGAGTGATGCATTTTATAAGAGGAGAGAATATTACATGTTTCTAAGAGGGGAGAAACATGATCTGTTTTCTGGTTGCTCTAGTTTTCTCACCCTACCTACTCCCAATACCCAATGTCAGATTCAGGAGGAGAGGTAGTCCTTTTAGGGGAGTTAACTAATTCTATTCTAGTTGATCTTTCTTTTGGGGACATGTCTGCTTATGACAGAAGTATTCACTTAGTGGTACTTTCTTCTACATGTCATCCCAATCTTGGTTTCTTGTTAATCTTGTGTCTTTTCTTGGAGAAATTATCTTGTGTTATCTAACCCTATTTTCTCAAGTGTATTTCTTTAGGTATATGATCAAGAACTTCGAGGTAAGTATGTGCATCATACTCATGTGCATGATGACTTCTTGCTTTTGCACATATTGTTTGCAAGAAAATAGTCATGAACATGAGAGTACCTCAACTTCATTTTATTGCTCTGATGCATATAGCCAAGATACATGTTGCATGTGCATTCCCTTCATTTTGTGCTCTTGCTACTCATAAGCTATCATCTTCTACTAGCTGGACATCTTTAGGGGGAGCTCATACATGTTACATGTTGTCTTCAAAGCTTTCATACAATCTTCTATTACATCTTTATTTGAAGTTTTGATGTATGTTGTCATCAAATTACCAAAAAGGGGGAGATTGAAAGCACATTTGCTCCCTTGGTGGTTTTGGTAATCAATGTCAACATAGATGTTGTTGGACTAATATTTTTTATCTAGTTTATTTCAGACAAGTTCAACAATGGCATGGCAAGGACGAGAAGATGTGGAATCCCTCAAAATGTCAAGGACAAGATTGGCTACCACAAGACTCTTCATTTTCTTTTTAGTGATCCAAGATCACATTGATTCTCTTAGGAAAGCCAATACTATTAAAATGGGATGAGGTATTGTTGATGAGGTTGTTGCTCAAAGTGCTCAGTGATATTGCTCCAAAAACCCTCAATCACTTTCCCTAAACACATCTGTCCAAAACCCTAATTCATCATTTTGGTCCCACCGATATCACCTACTCCGGACTCACCGAGATGATCATTTCACTGCCACAGCCAAAACCCTAACACTTCGGTGCAACCGAAATGGTTCTCGGTCTCACCGAGACGGCTTGACCAAGTTGCTGTAATACCATTACTTCACTTCGGAATCACCGAGTTGAAATAATCGGAATTACCGAAACGCGGTCTTGCCCTAGCCATTGCACTTCGGTCTCACCGAGTTGTTTTGTTCGGTCCCACCGAAAAGCCCAACGTTCATATCTTTTACATAGATCGATCTCACCGAGATTTATGATCGGTGCCACCGAGATGGGTCAAAAGTGTGTAACGGTTGGATTTTAGGTGAAGGCTATATATACCCCTCCACCACCCTCTTACCTAGTAAGAGAGCCATCAGAATGTGCCTACATTTCCACCATACATTTTCTGAGATAGAATCACCTACTCATGTGTTGAGATCAAGAGATTCCAATCCAACCATTTGACCCTTGATTTCTAGCCTCTTCAAGTTGCTTTCCACTCCAATCCTTCTGCTACCCAAGCCAAATCTGTGAGAGAGAGATTGAGTGTTGAGGAGACTATCATTTGAAGCACAAGAGCAAGGAGTTCATCATTAACACACCATTTATTACCTTTCGGAGAGTGGTGTCTCCTAGATTGGTTAGGTGTTATGTGGGAGCCTCCAAGATCATGTGGAGTTGAACCAAGAAGTTTGTAAGGGCAAGGAGATCGCCTACTTCGTGAAGATCTACCCCGAGTGAGGCTAGTCCTTCGTGGATGGAAGCCATGGTGGAATAAGCAAGGTTGCTTCTTCGTGGACCCTTTGTGGGTGGAGCCCTCCGTGGACTCGCGCAACCGTCACCCTTCGTGGGTTGAAGTCTCCATCAACGTGGACTTACGATAGCACCACCTATCGGAACCACGCCAAAAACCACCATGTCTTCATTGCATTTGATCTTCTTTTCTCTACCCCTTTACTTTCCGCACTCTTTCATGCTTTACTATTTCCGCTGCTCAATCTCTAGATATTCATGTGTAGAAAGTCTTGGTGATATCTTAACTAGTGCCAAAATCTGCCTAAATTTCAAGAGAACTAAAAACTGCACCTTTGGTTGGTTAAGAGTCTATTCACCCCCCTCTAGACCTATCTCCTTGACCCTACAGACACCCTATTTGTGTTCACGTGCTCTGGATGCGTCTGGGGTACCCTATATGTGCTCGCATGCGTCGGGCACGGCCGCTCGTCCCGGTACGCGTGCGTCGGGTTGGTAATTGCTAGTGTGTGGCTGCTCGAGGTGTCTTATGTCGGTTTTCCGTGGGCCCTGTCTGCACACCATGACTCATTAGTTTGTGACTGCTTCCTCTTCTTGCCCCCGCTGCATTTCCTTCACATTTGGTGTTTCACACCGCATTCCACACGATGTGCATGACAAGCTCTTCTCGTAGTCCGTTCTTGGTTCTCCAGCTTCGCCGGTGGTTTCTCCGCTTGTTGGCATTCCATTTGCTTTGTCCACCACCGTGTTGTTTGCTTCATTGACTGACCGAGGTGCAGACCTGGTCTTGCCTTTGTCTACTACCAATTTGATGTCCTCGCTCACCATTATTTTGCAGCTGCTAGGGATTTGCTTTATTCTTCGGTTGTGCCTATTCTTGACGTTCTCTCTGGCCGATGATTGAGGTTCGCTTGTGGTTTTTGTTCTCCTTATACTCGGTGTGCTGTGATTGCTCGCCGTCTTCTTTCTACTTGCAGGCGCTCACCGTCTTCTTCCTACTTGCAGGCGTTCGGTCTTGCTTTTGGTTGTCCCTGTTCTTATTCCTTTCTCTATTTGTTTGAGGTAGGTACCTTCTAAGCTCCATTGCTCGTGCTCATCTTGTTCTTGGTTACCATCCTTTCCTTTCTTCATCGCGCTTGAAGGCTTTTGGAGCTGATATTTGATATGTGCATGTGCTTTTTTCCGGCACGATGTGTTCCTGCCATGATATCTCCGTTTCGCTGCTCTTGCCTTTTCTGCGTCTTTTTTCACGTGTTTCCTCCGTCTAGTTGTTTTTATTTCTTGCTAAAATGCATGCGATATGATTCATGCTCACAGTGATGGGTTATGAAAGTGGCGGGTGCGAGTTGCAGCGGTGGACATCACTTCATGTTCTTCATGGTGGAAAGGCATGTGCACCATTATTATCTATCCCATCATGCGCCCGCTCGTTGTGGCCGATGTAGGTTAGGGGTGACGAAGACGAAGGGAGACTGGCGGTATCATATGCTGGGGATGGCTCATCGAAGGGAGCCTGGCCCGAGGCCTGACCAGGGCCAACAAGGGCCACGACAAGGGCGAAACCCTAAGGAGGGTGCCGAAGACCTTCCTTATCCATCAAGGCAAGGGTGGTAACAGGGAAGATCGCATCTACCTCTCTGTAAACCCTAGACCTCCACCGCCTATATAAGGGGAGGTCGGGGATCCCTCATTCCCATCTAATCTCAGATAGAAAACTCTCGGTAGCAACATCATACACCATTGTAACCCCTCGCACAAGGTATCCCTCGACCATGAATAAGAAAAACAAGCAGGATGTAGGGTATTACTCTAATTACTCTACGGAGGCCCGAACCTGGGTAAAACCCTCGTGTGATCTCCAATCCCAGACTTCCAACGGCGCTTGGACCCTTACCGAGGGATCTGACGGTATTTCCCACCCTTAGTTGGCGCGCTAGGCACGGGCGACGCCGACTAGAGACCGATCTGGGATCAGATCTTCTTCACCTTCCGACGGCCTTGCACCGGGAGAGAGCCTGATCTACGGCTCCCTTACCTTCATCATCGACAAGATGGACCGGGTCAACATCAACCCGGTCCACCCAAGCGCTCCAGCAAAGGTGGCGAGCACCCACAACACATGCCTCCATCCGGGGAGGTCCATGGAACCCGACGATGGCGATAGGTGGGCTACGCCCGTCCACCAGATGACAGGGCTCCAGGCCACCCCAGTTACATGAATCTGGAGCAACCCGCGCCAAACCCCCAACTCGTCGCGATGGTCTGTGGCAACTGCCTCATCACTCACACAACGGAGGATTGCATCGTCACCGGCCTCACCTCTAGCGATAGTACAAACCTGGTCGACATCATGTCAGTGTCAGATGGGGAAAGCTGCGACAGAGAACTGATTCGCCTTACGAACGACGACGAGAACGCCGGCCTCCCGGTGTTCCAGGAAGTCACCTATTTCGACCTGTGGAGCGAATCGGAGTCAACCGGGGAGACTGGGACATTCCAGACCCCCTCCTAGGAGATATCCCAGATGGAGGCTCCACTGGCCATATTCGTACAACAAGTCATGATGACAAAACCTGTGAAAAATCACAAAACCACAACAACGAACAGCAATGGCAAGACCTTCAGCCCCGCGCTTACCAGTCTCAACGCAGCCTCCAGCGACGCTCACCGCGACACCCCAGCAGCAGGCTGGCATGGGCCTACCGGGGAGTGCACCGCCCGGTTTCCCCACGCCCATGATGACAATGATGAACACAACAGGCGTCACAACAACGCTACCCCGGATCCCAGCATACGACATGAACTACCTTACGATGCCAATTCCTGGAAATGATCCTGCATCTAGGACGCTGGAAGCCCTCCGCGTGTCACAACTAAACATGCAACTGGCGCTCCAGCAGCGTACGCTAGAGGCCGCAGCACGCGACACACGTTGGCATGAGGCGATGACAAACGAAAGGTTACGCTGTGCACCTCATTGACTGCGGCTCTCATCAATGACCTTGTAGCTCGTGACAGGGAATAATGAGTAGGATTCTACGAGCCAGCAACACAGGCACCACCACCAACCCCAAGCTGCGGCCTCCAAGAAGCTGCAACGTTGGTGGACAGGCTACAAGCCACCCCAGGGGACCCCAAAATTCTGGAGCACCTCAAGCAAGTACTCCACATGACAACGGAACTTCAAGACAACGTCTCTCGCTCAAGAGACAGGCTCGCAGGAACAGACAACGTCCTATCCGCAACCAATCACCCCGCCCGTGAGCAAAGGCCAAAATCGGCACAACGGCAGGAGGCCGCACCGGTGGCTGAGGTCACAAACCTCAGGCAACAATATCAACGGTAGCCCTACAACAATGGGCAGCCCTCCCGCCAAGAGGCCCCACGACAACAGGCCAAACAACTCACCATCACGATCCCTGGCCGCGAGCAGCGGATCACTACGGGCAGAACACGGGGCCTCCACCCCCACGCTTCACCTCGCTCACCTCTAGCATCGCACCAGCATGTTTTGGCCAAGCAGTGATCGCCCATCCTTTCCCCCAGCTCTTCGCCGTCCGTGGTGTGGAGAAGTACTCAGGAGACACCAAGCCAGAACATTGGTTGAACGAATACCTCACAGTAGCGGAGATGGCCAGTGGCGACATAGGCAACGCCCTATGGCACATACCTCTATGACTGATAGGACATGCATGCTCTTGGCTTAGCGGCCTCTGTTAGGATCGAGAGTATATCAACCAGAAGGGGGTTGAATGGGAGATTTGAAATTTCTTTCAAAACTTCAAATATACAAACCACTCGATACAGTGGAAGTAGTAGACTAGAACAGACACAGAAGGAAAACTGATTAAAGTGCATGATACGTCTCCATCGTATCTATAATTTTTGATTGTTTCATGCCAATATTCTACAACTTTCACATATTTTTGGCAACATTTTATATTATTTTTGGGACTAACATATTGATCCAGTGCCCAGTGCCAGTTCCTGTTTTCTGCTTGTTTTTTGTTTCACAGAAAATCCATATCAAACGAAGTCCAAATACAATAAAATTTTACGGATAATTATTTTGGAATATATGTGATTTTTGGGAGGTGGAATCAACGCAAACGGAGTCCCACAGCCTCCACAAGCCACATTGGCGCGCCGCCCCCTGGCCGCGCGGTGGTGCCTCGTGGGCACACCGTAAGTCGGTTGGGGCTCTTCTTCGGGCGCAAGGAAGCTTATATCGAGAAAAAAAATGTGTTAAAAGTTTAGCCCGATCGGAGTTACGGATCTCCGGGAATTTAAGAAACGGTGAAAGGCCAGAAAACAGGAACGCGAAACAGAAGAGAACAGAGAGAGAGATCAAATCTCGGAGGGGCTCCCGCCCCACCGGGTGCCATGGAGGCCAAGGACCATAGGGGAAAACCTCCTCCCATCTAGGGGGGAGGCCAAACAAGAAGAAGAAGGAGGGGGGCTCTCTCCCCCTCTCTCCCGGTGGCACCGGAACGTCGTCGGGGCAATCATCGTGACGGCGATCTACACCAACAACTTCGCCGCCGTCACCACCAACTCTCTCCCCCTCTATGCAGCGGTGTAACACCTCTTCTCCCCGCTGTAATCTCTACTTAAACATGGTGCTTAATGCTACATATTATTATCCAATGATTTGTGGCCATCCTATGATGTTTGAGTAGATTCTTTTTGTCCTATGGGTTGATTGATGATCGTGATTGGTTTGAGTTGTATGTTTTATTTTGGTGTTGTCCTATGGTGCCCTCCGTGTCGCGCAAGCGTGAGGGACCCCCGCTGTAGGGTTTGCAATACGTTCATAACTCTCTTATAGTGGGCGGCTAGAGTGACAGAAGCTTACACCCGAGTAAGGGGGTTGTTGCGTATGGGAGTAAAGGGGACTTGATACTTAATGCTATGGTTGGGTTTTACCTTAATGATCTTTAGTAGTTGCGGATGCTTGCTAGAGTTCCAATCATAAGTGCATATGATCCAAGTACGAAAAGTATGTTAGCTCATGCCTCTCCCTCATATAAAATTGCAATAATGATTACCGGTCTAGTTATCGATTGCCTATGGACAAATCATTCTCTTGTGTTACAAAAGCTTTCTACTAAACAACTAACTTTTATTATCTCACAAATTACTCGTAGTTTTATTCTCGTTAAGTACTTCTAGTCTTATCCTTACACCCGCAAAATAGTTTCATACATGTTCTAGGTAAAGAGAACGTTAAGTGCGCGTAGAGTTGTATCGGTGGTCGATAGAACTTGAAGGGAATATTAATTCTACCTTTAGTTCCTCGTTGGGTTCGACACTCTTATTTATCGAAAAAGCTACAATTGATCCCCTATACTTGTGGGTTATCAAGAGTGCACACCCGAAGATTAACTAATTGAGAATGTTTAAGCAAAGCTTTCGGTGAATTCAACAATAATCCTTCAGGCATAGTAACTCATAACTTTCAAGACTACAATACTAAGACAGAATGGAAACAATATGAATAGCATGAGTGAACAGAAAGACTCGAATGCAAGATACTGATAGAGATGCAACACAGCAAAGTGAACAAGTGAAACTAGATCATGCATGCATATGTATATAAACAGTTGATAGAAATATAGGAAACACTGGATAACAGATCAAGGAAACTATCGTTCAAAGAGCACTGAAAGTAGACTACTGAAGATATTGCAGTAGAGTAGAATGAACCAGTGATGCTCGATGGCGGCAGTTGATTTGGTAGACCAGTTCACTCTTCTGCAAAAGAGCTACGTCTGGTTGGAGGGACATGTGATTGAACACAGGAGCAAACCTCCCTCCGTCCTATTCTCCTTCAACCTGAAGTTGATCAGACTTCGGTTGAATTCACTTGGGGTAGATGCTTATCGGCGATCTCCAAACCTTCGACAAACTTCTTCGCGAACCACAATTTCTCTTGGTTGCTGAAGACTTTGCTTGGTGAAGACAATTACTCTTCGACACTCAAGCCGACACCTATCCGTCTAGAGAGTGTGCAGCTCTCAAGAGTAATAGGTACAAGAATCCTCAACTCAGATCTACCGTGATGCTCAACCACCATCTAAGTTTTGGCTCTTGATTTTTCTCTCAGTGGACCTTAAACTCAAATATCTTGACAGGGGTGCTCAATCAATATTCTCATAATCTCAAGCGGAGCAACCAACGAAAAATGTTAGAGCGGGGTGGCTATTTATAGACGTAGCCTTCCCTGATGGGAAATGACCATTTAGGACACAAAGCCCAACCAATGGCCAACTGACACATTTGCAGCGGACGGATTTTGAGCACAATGGTAACATTACTTAAGGAACAAGTAATGCTAACTTCTCGGTCCGAAAGATATCTCTTGCAGCCCAAAAGATCTCTGGCTGGCAAGTAAACTTTCGGTGCACAAAGAGATTTCTCTCAGTCTCACATAGGATTCGGCTAAGCATCTCAATAGACCTAAGCGTCGAATACCTATACCCCACTTAATAGTACGGAGGTCAGATACGTCTCCACCATATCTATAATTTTTGATTGTTTCATGCTATTATATTATCAATCTTGTATGCTTTATATTCAATTTTATATCATTTTTGGGAACTAACCTATTAACCTAGTGCCCAGTGCCAGTTCCTGTTTTTGCCTATTTTATTGTTTCGTAGGAAAACCATCCAAATGAAGTCCAAACATGATGAAACTTTACGGTGATTTTTTCTGGACCAGAAGGGACCCTAGAAGCTTCGGGGGGAGTCCACACGATGCATGAGACAGCCACAAGCTCAGGTGGCGCGCCCCCAGGGGGGCGCCACTCAGGCTTGTGGGCCCCTCGTAACTTCGTTTGACCTAATTCCAAGCCTATAAATTCCCTAAAATCGAGAAACCACTAGAGTGAGATCCGAAACAATTATTCCGCCGCCGCAAGCCTCTGTTCTTCCGCGATCACATATGGAGGCCTCCACCGGTACTCTGCCAGAGGGGGAATCAATCACGGAGGGACTCTACATCAACCTTGCCGCACCTCTGATGATGTATATGTAGTTCCTCATAGGACCTACAGGTCCATAGCAATTAGCTAGATGGCTTTCTCTCTCTTTGATCTTCAATACAATGTTCTCCTTGGAGTTCTATTCGATGTAATCTTCTTTTGCGGTGTGTTTGTTGGGATCCAATGAATTATGGTTTTATGACCAGATTATTCATTGAAAGTAATTGAGTTATATTCTGAACATTATTATGTGTGATAGTTATAGCTATGTAATGCTTTCCGATCTATGAGTTTTCTTTGGCCAAGTTGATGATTAGATCTTCAGTGGAAGTGATGCATAGTAGTAGGTTCAATCTTGCGGTGTCCTCACTCTATGACATGAGGAGTAGCGAGGCACGTATTTGTATTGTGGCTACTAAGGATAAAATGATGGGGTTTGATCATATTGATTGATCTTATTTTGTCTACATTATGTCATCATGCTTAAAGCATTACTCTATTTGTCATGAACTTAATACATAGAGAGGCAAGCATATAAGCGCTCTCGAAGTGGAGTAATAGTAGTAGACGCAGATGGATGTCGGTCTACCTGTCATGGACGTAATGCCTATGTACTGATCATGCCATGAATAACATCATAATTCATCGTTTTTCTATCAATTGCCCAACAGTAATTTGTCTACCCACCGTTTGCTATGTTCTTGAGAGAGATGCCTCTAGTGAAAGCTATGGCCCCCAGGTCCATTCACCAATATTACTAAAACACTAAAAAGCTCGCTGTAGTTTATTTACTTTTATTTTCTTTTGCAATTTATATATCTACCACTATCAGAAATAATCCTTGCAATTAACGAGTACAAGGGGATTGACAACCCTCTTGCCCGCGTTGGGTGCAAGTACTTTGTTTGTGTGTGTACAGGTACTGTCGACCTTTGTCTGTGTGAATCTCCTATTGGTTCGATAACCTTGGTTCTCTACTGAGGGAAATACTATCTGCTACTATATTATTTCACCCTTCCTCTTCGGGGAAAATCCCAACGCAACTCACAAGTAGCAGAAAGAATTTCTAGCGCCGTTGCCGGGGAGACTTCATCAAACAAAGCAAGGTCCCTTCACACACATTGTCATTTACTTGTTCTACTTTTTATTTGCTTTTATTAGTTTCATTAAAAAATACAAAAATACAAAAAAAAATATCTTGTTTGTTTTCTTGCTTGAAGTTGCTATCATGTCCGAGTTTGAGAAAGTTATCGTCGAAAGTGCTAGTGAGGATAGTACTAGTGAGTCTTATGAGGGAGAGCCTAAGTTGCCTAATATTAACAATGAACCTTACGATAATGAACCTCCCATGAATTTGGATACTAAAACTTTTCTTACGGGGAGCAGGAATTTTATTGGAAAAAGTGCTATTCTAGAATTCTTTACATGTATGGGGGCTATAGTATCTAATGACATATCCATTCTTAAAAGAACCAAAAGTTATGCCCATGCTATCTCTACACTTATTATTAAACTTGAAAGAAAATTTCTTCGTACCCATCCCAGTTTGCAAAGATTGTTTTTCGAGCTACCTATCATAAATGATCCTAGAGCTAAAAAGATTGCTACAATCATCCTCATGAATGAATTCGATTACATAGTTCATGAAGCTAGAGAAATCTTTGATTACCATGACAAGAACTATGAGTGTCCCTTGATAGATGAAATTCTCTATGATCAAGACTTTATGTGAAGATATATGTCTCAGGATTATCATACCTTTGAGGAAAATGCTAAGAAGAAAGTTCCAAACCAGACTTTAATCCAATGTTTATTTAATAGCACCAATGATCAATATGCTTGGATTGTTAAAGGAAATCAGCAAGGTTTTTATGATGATTGTTTTGAAAATGTTAGAATCCTCGTAGAGGATGAATTCACAGTTACTTATGAAAGGTCCCTCGATGACCATATTCCTCAAGAATTTGATTCCCTTAATATTAAAGTTACCAAGGATAGCCCATTCCATTATTTAAGTTCCCCAAATAGGAAGTCTATTGCTGGAAAAAGAGAATTATTGAGAAGTGTTTATGATGATATTATTTACAGGGGGATGATGGATGCGAAAGATGACCACACTTGAAACTATGCATTATGCCTAGCTAGGGGCATTAAACAATAGCGCTTGTTGGGAGGCAACCCAATGGTTATCTTTATTTTTTCTTTTTATCTTCTATTTTTGTGTGATGACATGATTATTGCTACTATGAGGATCGTATTTTTATCTTTTAATTAGTGTTTGTGCCAAGTAAAGCCTTTGGGATGATTTAAATGATAGTAAAGTTGATCCTGTGCAAAAGCAAAAAGTTTTGCGCCCAGTTCTGGAATTTACATTCTGTACTGGAACGTCGGAAAAATCTCAAATTTTTACACAGTATTGGGTTATAATTTTTTTATGTTGTCCTAATGTTTCATTATTTTTGGAGTTACAGAAATATGGATAAATATTCTGTCATTACATGTTGTTCTGTTTTAGATAGATTCTGTTTTTATTGCATAGTGTGCTTATTTTGATGATGCTATGGATTATATCGGAGTTTTGTATGCTGAACTGTTCAAGTATTGGGTGAGACCACGATGGATGAAGGAATAAGGAGCGGCAAGACCCAAAGCTTGGGGATGCCCAAGGCACCCCAAGGTAATATTCAAGGAAGATCCAAGCGTATAAGCTTGGGGATGCCCCGGATGGCATCCCATCTTTCGTCGACAATTCATCAATATGCTACTTGGAGCTATATTTTTATTCATCACATGATATGAGTTTTACTTGGAGCGTCTTGTGCTATTGTTTTATTTTGTTTGCTTGTTTGTTAGTTTGCCACAATCATTGTTTTCTGGACACAACTTTTGAGAGAGACACACATTCATCATGATTTGTTAGAATACTCTATGTGCTTCGCTTATTCTTTGAGTTATGCAATTTCTCATGTGCTTCACTTATTTCTTTAGAGCACGGTGGCGGTTATATTTTATAGAAACTATTTGCACTCTCATGCCTCACTTATATCTTTTTGAGAGTCTTTTAATAGGAAGTGGTAATTTGCACGGGTTATATTACTAGTCCAAAAATGACAGGTATACAAGAGTGGTATAACAAAAAAATTCATGTAGATCACTGAATAAGAAGTGTATGATTTAATAATATTGATGTCGTAATATGAAAGGGTATTAGTCCATAATCATTAGTTAGTAGAAATGTCGAGATTAAAGCTTGTTATGTACTACTCATTTAAGTGTCGGTTATGGCATGACTGGGATGTTGGAGCATTTGTATTCTTTGAAATCTTTTGTGTTGCTTTAATTGGGGGCGCGCGATGGTTAACTCCTACCAACCTCCTCCCTAGGGGCATGCGGGTAGTACTTTGCTTCGAGGGCTAATAGGCTTCACAATAAGTATTTGAGTTCTTTATGACTAATGTGAGTTTATGGACGAAAGCACTTCCACCTATCCATATTTTGCTAGCCTCTTCGGTATTGTGCATTGCACATTCTCACTTCGAGAGTTGGTGCAAACTTCGCCGGTGCATCCAAATCACGTGATATGATATGCTCTATCACACATAAGCCTCATTATAACCTTCCTCAAAACAGCCACCATATCTACTTATTATGGCATTTTCATAGCCATTCCGAGATATATTGCCATGCAACTTCCACCGTTACTAGTCACATGACTTGTGTGTTCATAGTCATATTGATTTGCATGAACATAGAGCTGACATGATATTTGTGGCAAAGCCACCGTTCATCATTATAATATATGTTACGGTAGATCATTGCACATCCTGGTACACTGCCAGAGGCATTCATATAGAGTCATATTCTTTTTTCAGTTTTATCGAGTTGTAAGTAAATAAAAGTGTGATGATCATCATTATTAGAGTGTTGCCCCTACCAGTGAGGAAAAAAAGATGGTGGAGACTAATGAGTCCTCGAAAAAGTGGGGATGAGGTCCATGAGATTGTTCTAAAAAGAGAGAGAGAGAGAAAAAAAAGAAAGGAAAAAATAAGAGAAAAAATGAGAGAAAAAGAGAGAGGGGGCACACTACTATCCTTTACCACACTTGTGCTTCAAAGTAATACCATGTCCTTCATATAGAGAGTCTCCAGGAGTTTTCACTTTCATATACTAGTGGGAATTTTTTTACATTATAGAACTTGGCTTCTATATTCCGATGACGGGCTTCCTCAAATGCCCGAGGTCTTCATGAGGAAGAAAGTTGGATGCACACCCACTTAGTTTCAATAGTGAGCTTTCTTACACTTATAGCTCTAGTGCATCCGTTTCATGGCAATTCCTACTCCTCGCATTGATATCGATTGTAAGGCCTCTCCATTGCCTAACAATCAGCCGCATTGATGCGAGACTTTCTCTATTTTTTGTCTTCCCATATGAACCCCTATCATCGTTCTCTTGCCATCCAAAGTGCAAAGTCCATGGCTCACGCTCAGGTATTGAGTGGACTTGAAAATGCTGAAGTGGGAAAAAGTATGATACAATTGCTTGGTTTGGCACCGGAGTGCTCATGATTTGTATTTACGTTAGGAATACGGAGTCATGCCATGCTTACATAATTCAATGAGTAGGGATAACATTCGTTAAGTATCGTATATTTTGAAAGTTAATGATTATTTTCAAGTATTCAGGGATATTATTATGAATATTTTTTACTTCATCATTTCTCAATATTCATACCGTAAAAAGATTACATGATAAACATGCTAGGTAGCATTCAACATCAAAAATTCTGTTTTTATCATTTACCTACTCGAGGACGAGTAGGAATTAAGCTTGGGGATGCTGATTCGTCTCCAACGTATCTATAAGTTTTTATTGTTTCATGCTATTATATTATCAATCTTGTATGCTTTATATGCAAAAAAATTATCATTTTTGGGAACTAACCTATTAACCTAGTGCCCAGTGCCAGTTCCTGTTTTTGCCTATTTTATTGTTTCACAGGAAAACCATACCAAATGAAGTCCAAACATGATGAAACTTTATGGTGCTTTTTTTTTGGACCAGAAGGGACCCTAGAAGCTTTGGGGGGAGACCATACGATGCACGAGAGAGCCACAAGCTCAGGTGGCGCGCCCCCGGGGTGCGCGCCACCCAGGCTTGTGGGCCCCTCGTAACTCTGTTTGACCTAATTCCAAGCCTATAAATTCCCTAAAATCAAGAAACCACCAGAGTGAGACCCGAAACAATTATTCCACTGCCGCAAGCCTCCGTTCTTCTGCGATCCCATCTGGAGGCCTCCGTTGGTACTCTGGCGAAGGGGCAATCGATCACGGAGGGCCTCTACATCAACCTTGCCGCACCTCCGATGATGTGTGAGTCGTTCCTCATAGGACCTACGGGTCCATAGCAATTAGCTAGATGGCTTTCTCTCTCTCTCTCTCTCTCTCTCTCTCTCTTTGATCTTCAATACAATGTTCTCCTCGGAGTTCTATTCGATGTAATCTTCTTTTGTGGTGTGTTTGTTGGGATCCGATGAATTGCGGGTTATGATCAGATTATTCATTGAAAGTAATTGAGTTATATTCTAAACTTTATTATGTGTGATTGTTGTAGCTATGTAATGATTTCCGATCTATGAGTTTTCTTTGGCCAAGTTGATGATTAGATCGTCAGTGGAAGTGGTGCATAGTAGTAGGTTCAATCTTGCGGTGTCCTCACTCTGTGACGGGAGGAGTAGCGAGACACGTATTTGTATTGTTGCTACTAAGGATAAAACGATGGGTTTTGATCATATTGGTTGATCTTATTTTGTCTACATTATGTCATCATGCTTAAAGCACTACTCTGTTTGTCGTGAACTTAATACGTAGAGAGGCAAGCATAGAAGCATTCTCAATGTGGAGTAATAGTAGTAGATGCAGATGGATGTCGGTCTACTTGTCACGGACATAATGCCTATGTACTGATCATGCCATGAATAACATCATAATTATTCACCTTTCTATCAATTGCCCAACAGTAATTTGTCTACCCACCGTTTGCTATGTTCTTGAGAGAGATGCCTCTAGTGAAAGCTATGGCCCCCGGGTCCATTCACCAATATTACTAAAACCCTAAAAAGTTCGCTGCAATTTATTTTCTTTTGCAATTTATATATCTACCACTATCAGAATTAATCCTTGCAATTAATGAGTACAAGGGGATTGACAGCCCTCTTGCCCGCGTTGGGTGCAAGTATTTTGTTTGTGTCTGTGCAGGTACTGTCGACCTTTGTCTGTGTGAATCTCCTATTGGTTCGATAACCTTGGTTCTCTACTGAGGGAAATACTATCTGCTACTATATTACTTCACCCTTCCTCTTCGGAGAAAATCCCAGCGCGGCTCACAAGTAGCAAGGTCCTATGACTCAAAATAAGAGAAGAAGAACCACCAAGCAAATAGTACATCTTCGCTTCAACTTCAAACTTCTCGACTGCAACCATTCTTCTTTGGACCACCGAATAACAATTGCATTGCGTATGCAATGACTTTTAGGGGATCAACTCCTTCACATCCTTCTCGATATAATTTCTTCTTGAAATATAACTCATTCTTCTATGCAACGTAGATGTTCCTCGGTGAAGTTCTTTGAACTTCATACAAGATAGCATTCTTCTCGGTGCGCCAGGTACTATTTCTCTCTGTGTGCACTAGCAAACAAATCAGTCCCTCACTATTTATGACAACAATCTCCAAAACACAAGGGGGCATGGTATTGCACCAACAATCTCCCCCTTTTTGGACGATTGTTGACAAAACAGAAAACATCAAAGAGCTAACAGAAAGGGTAACCGATAATGTGCGGAGGGTAACAATTGAGAGAAAATTCGAAGATAGAGAGCGCTCCCCCTAAATGTATGCATCTTACTGAAGAATTTGATATCCTGAAGCTCTGCATGTGTTAGTAAATATGGGGCGATATAAATCCCTGGGAATGAGTAGTATTGAAATGAAAGGTTCATCGAGAAAGCTTGTTCAAGGCTCTCGATGAATTCTGAAGAAATTGGTTCATGCAAAACAGAGCCTTTGAAATGATTTCGTATAAGAGTATGAAGGCTTTGAAATGATTTGTCATAGAAACAATGAATAGAGTGACTTTCAGAAACTCACACACTTTCAGATCCACCTCTGAAAGATTTTCTCCTGCAAGTTAGTTTCACATAATTTATTGGTGCAAAATATTGTATAAACGAAACATTTCAGAAGGAGTTGTGAACTCGTATAAAGTTCCACCTGCAAAATAGATAGGATGAAGATAGCATTGTAGGGGGGGTTATTAACATTACATGACGACAAGTTCACCAGTACCAGATGTGGTACACTTAAAGTTTCGACGACCAACAAACAGAAGTTCAACAACACAACTGAAGATCAAATGTTTTGAAGAAAGCAAAAAACGAATAAAAACCCAACCCTGGCAAATGACCAGCAAATTTAACTCCCGATGTGCATTTCCCCCCTTTTGTCAACAAGTGGCAGAAAGGAACAAGACACCCACGAGGAACTACTCGTTCGAAGAAGCAGCAGATGAAGAACTATTCGGGGAGGCAGAGCCTGCAAGAGTTGCAGCTAAGCTTCTGGCTTGAGCTTTGGGAGCGGATCGAGATGGATTTCCTTTGATGCTTGGTGCCTCAGGTTGGTAGATAGATGTGGCTTCAGTGTCGTCCATAATATCATCACGCTTGGGGAAAAGCAAATCAGTTGAAATAGATCTCTGTGGCAAAACTGGAGTCACTCTTCACTGACGGGGAACTTCAAACATGTCCAGATAATTACGATATTTTTCGATGCCCTTGGCATGAAGCTGATCTCGAGTGTAATGCTTCCGAAGAAGAGTCCATGAACGGTTCTTTTCTTCCTTTGCCAACAGCAGAGTCTGACGTGCAGTGTTGCAAGAGATTAATTTCGATAGCGAGGTGAACTTTCTCCTTTCTGTCCAACTTGATGTGCTTCTCCAAAGCTTGCTGAGTTCAAAGACAAATCTCGAAGAGCGAAGGATTTTCATCTTTAGGAATAACAACTTCAGTTTGCTTAACCTTCAGTGCCTAAGCTGGGGCTTGTCCTTCAGGAACTACAGGAGCTTTGCCTTTGTTTTTGTCCTTAATAATCCGAAGAGTATCGCGGACAGGAGGTGTATCAACCTTCGGGTTGTTTGGGCAAAGATACCATTTACCAGTGATTTGCTCAATTGCATACTGTAGCCATGGAGCATATGGCTTCAGGTTTTGAGAGGATTCATCAGCATTTGATAGGTTCCGAAGAAATAAGTCGGGCAGATCAAACCGAGTTCTGCTACTTGTGAGTTGCGTTGGGATTTTCCCCAAAGAGGAAGGGTGAAGCAGTACAATAAAGATAAGTATTTCCCTCAGTGAGAACCAAGGTTTATCGAACCAATAGGAGAATCACGCAAAGCCTCATGAACAACACCTGCACACACAAAAGCAAATACATGTACTCAGCGCGGGCAAGAGGGTTGTCAATCCCCTTCAACTCATTACGTGCAATGATTAAATCTTGTATAGGCAAAAGTATAAATTGCAAAACAAAAGAAAAGTAAATAAAGTGCAGCAAGGTATTTTTAGGTTTTTTAATATGTTTAAAGTAGACTTGGGGGCCATAGTTTTCACTAGAGGCTTCTCTCTCGAACACATAGCATACGGTGGGTAAACAAATTACTGTTGGGCAATTGATAGAAAAGCGCATAGTTATGACGTTATTCATGGCAATGGTCATGTATATAGGCATCACGTCCGTGACAAGTAGACCGACTCCTGCTTGCATCTACTACTATTACTCCACCAATCGACCGCTATCCAGCATGCATCTATGGTATTAAGTTCATGACAAACAGAGTAACGCTTTAAGCAAGATGACATGATGTAGACAAAGTAAACTCAATCAATATGAATAGACCCCATCATTTTATCCTTAATGGCAACAATACAAATACGTGTCTTGTCCCCTACTATGTCACTGGGATATAGAGCACCACAAGATTGAACCCATTACAAAGCACCTCTCCCACTAAAGATAAATCAATCTAGTTGGCCAAACCAAACGGATAGATTGGATAGAAATACAAAGCTATAACAATCATGCATAATAAAGTTTAGAAAGGACTCAATTACTTTTAATGAATAATATGATCATAAACCCACAATTCATCGGATCCCAACAAACACACCGCAAAAGAAGATTACATCGAATAGAACTCCAAAGAGATCGAGGAGAACATTGTATTGAAGATCAAAGACAGAGAAGAAGCCATCTAGCTACTAGCTATGGACCCGTAGGTCTGTGGTGAACTACTCACACATCATCGGAAGGGCAGCAAGGTTGATGTAGAAGCCCTCCATGATCGATTCCCCCTCCGGCAGATTACCGGAAAAGGCCTCCAGATGGGATCGCGGAAGAACAGAAGCTTGCGGCGGCGGAAAAGTTATATCGTCTGGCTCTCTGTTGGTTTGGGAATATATGTGAATTTATAGGCTAGGAATTAGGTCAAACGAAGCTGTGTGGGGCCCACAAGCTTAGGGGGCGCGCCCCTCGAGCTTGTGGCTCTCTCGTATCTCGTATGGTCTCCTCCCGAAGCTTCTAGGGTCCCTTCTGGTCCAGAAAAAATTAATCTAAAGATTTTTTTTTCCGTTTGGACTTTATTTGATATTGATTTTCTAAAAAGCCAAAAACAAACAAAAAACAGGAACTGGCACTGGGCACTAGGTTAATAGGTTAGTCCAAAAAATTGATATAAAATAGCATATAATTGCATAGAAAGCATCCAAGATTGATAATATAATAGCATGAAACAATAAAAAATTATAGATACATTGGAGACGTATCAGCATCGCCAAGCTTAATTCCTGCTCGTCCTCGAGTAGGTAAATGATAAAAACAGAATTTTTGATATTGAATGCTACCTAACATGTGTATCATGTAATCTCTTTACGGTATAAATATTGACAAACGATGAAGTAACAATATAAACATAATAATATCCTTGAATATAAGAAGCATAATCATTAAACTTTCAAAATATACGATCCTTAACGAATGTTGTCCCCACTCATTTTACCATGTTAGCATGGCATGACTCCGCCTTTCATCGCATAAATATAAATCATGAGCACCCCGGTGTTAAACCAGGCAATTGGATCGTACTTCTAACGCGCTTCAGCAATTTCAATTCACGCAATACGTGAGCGTGATCCATGGATATAAAACTATAGGTGGAATAGAATGCGGTGGTAGGGATCAATAGGAGAAGTCAAAAGGAAGAAAGTCTCGCATCAACTCGGTGAATCAACGGACTATCAGTACTGCAGGTGACCGCTAACGCGACACATGAATCAGAGACCCCGCGACCAAACTGCGTGCGATGCATGAATCGCAAACGGTGTCATAAAAAACCGTCCCCAATAAGATGAACTGTTTGCGATGCCGGAGACATCAAAAACGATTTAGATTAGAGACGTGTGTGCGATACGTGGCATACAGTTAATCCATACGAACTGTTTGCGATAAGCCAGAACAACAAACACGGTCAGCCAGTTCGTGGTGTGTGCGATACATGGCATACAGTTCACTCGGATGAACTGTTTGTGATTACGCAACACAACAAAAATGGTCAGGTAGATCAAGGTGTGTGCGATATATGGCATGCGGTTCACTCGGATGAACTGTTTGCGATTACCCAACACAACAGAAACGGTTCAACTTAACAAGATGTGTGTGATACGTGGCAAACAGGTCAGTAATCCAAAATGTGTGGGAAGACGGATAACAACACGGATGATTCCTGCGAATAACCCATGTGTGTTGTGCGCAAACGCTTGCTGCTATACAATTGTCAGCGATTGATGAAGGTCAAAGGGCTCGCTTCTCGGTGAGCCTATTAAACAGTGGCTCGGGTGCCATTAATGGAGGTCAAAGGGCTCGCTTCTCGGTGAGCCTACGCAATGTACTGCTTGCACGCCTCCCGGTGAGCCTGCGTAGCGGAGGACTGGTCGCACGCCTCCCGGTCAGCCTGCGCAGCGCAGGACTGGTCGCATGCCTCCCGGTCAGCCTGCGCCCCAGACTTCGCTCGCACGCCTCCCGTCTACTCAAACAGCTGCCCGGACGGCACCTCCTTGCCATTAAAAATGTGAGACGCGTGGCGGCACGTAAATGGTCAGTAGAACGCCCACGATTGAAATAATAATGTACAACCGTTTGTGATGATAACGTGACAGTTATTTGTTGGCTATTAATGTGTGTGCCTTCTCTCATATTGGACAATTTTTTTACCACAGCAAGTTGGTGCCATTCCATGACACCATGCCAAGTCTCATGAATTTCAGACGAGTTTTGGATTTACTAGAATTTCAAAACCAAGTTCTCAAGTTTGTGGCCGAGCCACGAAGAGCCTAGGTGTTTGAAATTCATTCCCATTTCTTGCATGGGACCTAAACATCCAACCAAGGACACATATATGATTTTTCAACCCATTTTGGTGCACAGGAGCAAGTGCATGCAGTTCAAATTTGAATTATGCACATAAAATACCTAGAAAACTCAGTTAAAGTATAAAAATGTCCAAACGAACCACGAATAATTCCAAAATTTAACACGACACTCCTATTGGTCTATGTTACCTCTAGAAAAAAAATCAAGGCAAGAAGAGGCAACGAATGTCGTTTCGTCCACAAAGGTGACACGTTCCCTACCGGAACCATGAGGCTTCTTGTGAGAAGCTCTGGTTTGTGAGAAGCTTATACCAAAACCTGCCCCAAATAGTACAAAAAATTTACCACAGCATGTCGGTGTCATTCCATGATAGCATGCCAAGTTTCATGAATTTCAAACGAGTTTTGGATTTACTAGAATTTCAAAACCAAGTATCTCAGCGTTTGCGGCCGAGCCACGATGCCAAGGTGTTTGATATTCATTCCCATTTCTTGCATGGGACCCAAGCATGCACCCAAGGACACACATATGATTTTTCAACCCATTTTGGTGCACCAGAGCATGTGCATGTAGTTCAAATTTGAATTATGCACATAAAATGCCTAGAAAACCTAGTTAATGTATAAAAATGTCCAAACAAACCCTGAATAATTTCAAATTTTAACACGACACTCCTGTTGGTCTATGTTGCCTCTAGAAAAAAAATGAAGGCAAGAAGAGGCAACGAATGTCGTTTCGTCCACAAAGGTGACACGTTCCCCACCGGAACCATGAGGCTTCTTGTGAGAAGCTCTTGTTTGTGAGAAGCTTATACCAAAACCTGCCCCAACTGGGACAATTTTTTTACCCCAACATGTTGGTGCCATTCCATGATAGCATGCCAAGTTTCATGAATTTCTGACGAGTTTTGGATTTACTAGAATTTCAAAACCAAGTATCTCAACGTTTGCGGTGGAGCCACGATGCCGAGGTGTCTGAAATTCATTCCCATTTCTTGCATGTGACCTAAGCCTGCACCCAAGGACACATATATGATTTTTCAACCCATTTTGGTGCACCGGAGCATGTGCCTGTAGTTCAAATTTGAATTATGCACATAAAATGCCTAGAATACTCAGTTAATGTATAAAAATGTCCAAATGAACCCCGAATAATTCCAAAATTTAACACGACACTCCTATTGGTCTATGTTACCTCTAGAAAAAAAAATCAAGGCAAGAAGAGGCAACAAATGTCGTTTCGTCCACAAAGGTGACACGTTCCCTACCGGAACCATGAGTCTTCTTGTGAGAAGCTCTGGTTTGTGAGAAGCTTATACCAAAACCTGCCCCAAATGGGACAATTTTTTTACCACAGCATGTTGGTGCCATTCCATGATAGCATGCCAAGTTTCATGAATTTTAGACGAGTTTTGGATTTACTGGAATTTCAAAACCAAGTATCTCAGCATTTGCGACCGAGCCACGATGCCGAGGTGTTTGAAATTCATTCCCATTTCTTGCATGGGACCTAAGCATGCACCCAAGGACACATATATGATTTTTCAACCCATTTTGGTGTTGGGGAACGTTGCATGGAAAACAAAACTTTTCTACGCACACGCAAGATCTATCCATGGAGATGCATAGCTACGATAGGGGGAGTGTGTCTACGTACCCTCGTAGACCGTAAGTGGAACCGTTAGAACAACGCGGTTGATGTCGTCGAACAACTTCACGATCCAACCGACCGAGCACCGAACGTACGGCACCTCCGCGTTCAGCACACGTTCAGCTCGCTGACGTCCTCGACTTCTTGATCCAGCAAGACGGCGAGGTAGTGGATGAGTTCCGGCAGCACGACGGCGTGGTGACGGTGATGGTGATGCTATCTCCGCAGGGCTTCGCCCAAGCACTGCGAAAATATGAACGAGGGACGGAACTGTGGAGGGGGGCGCCGCACACGGCTAAGACAATGTTGTGTCTCCTTTGGGGCGCCCCCTCTCCTCTATTTATATATGTGTAGGGGCTTGGAGTAGAAGGAATAGTGCCACGTGAACAGTACCACGTGAATAGTACACACGTGGACTTGGACTCCAAAGTCCAATCCTATTCCTACTAGGACTCTCCTTTTTTCCTTCCCTAGCTGCGTGGGCTTTTGAGGACTTGGTGCGCCTGGCCCAATAAGGCCAGGGCGCCTCCCCTTAGCCCATGCCAGCCCTTGGGACGTGGTGGACCCACTTGTGGACTTCCGGACCCCTCCGGAATCCTCCGGAACCTTCTGGAAGCTTCCCGGTACAATACCGAAAAACTGCACCTTTTTCCGGAACCCAAAATATGACTTCCCATATATAAATATTTACCTCTCGACCATTCCGAGACTCCTCGTGACGTGTGATTAACACCCAAGAGTTCACTAGAGTCAATAATCTAGTTCACATCACCATGTGATTAACACTCAAAGAGTTCTAAGGTGTGATCATGTTTTGCTCGTGAGAGAGAATTTTAGTCAATGGGTCTGCAATATTCAGACCCATGTGTACTTTGTAAATCCTTATGTCATACTGTAGATGCTGCTATCACGCTTTACTTGGAGCTATTCCAAATGACTGCTCCATTATACGTATCCGGTTGCTACTCAGAGATATCCAGATTGGTGTCAAATCTTGCATCGACATAACCCTTTACGACGAACTCTTTATCACCTCCATAATCGAGAAACATTTCCTTAGTCCTTTAGTTACTAAGGATAATTTTGACCGCTGTCCAGTGATCTACTCCTGGATCACTCTTGTACCCCCTTTGCCAGACACGTGGCAAGGCACACATTAGGTGTGGTACACAGCATGGCATACATTATAGAACCTATGGCTAAGGCATAGGGAATGACTTTCATTTTCTCTATATCTTCTGCCGTGGTCGGGCATTGAGTCTGACTCATCTTCACACCTTGCAAGACAGGCAAGAACCCTTTCTTTGACTGGTCCATTTTGAACTTCTTCAAAACTTTGTCAAGGTATGTGCTTTGTGAAAGTCCTATCAAGCATCTTGATCTATCCCTATAGATCTTGATGCCCAATATATAAGCAGCTTCACCGAGGTCTTTCATTCAAGTATCCTTTTATGCCATCCAGAAATTCTATATCATTTCCAATCAACAATATGTCATCCACATATAATATTAGAAATGCTACAGAGCTCCCACTCACTTTCTTGTAAATACAAGCTTCACCGTAAGTCTATACAAAACCATATGCTTTGATCACCTCATCAAAGCGTATATTCCAACTCCGAGATGCTTGCACCAGTCCATAGATGGATCGCTGGAGCTTGCACACTTTGTTAGCACCCTTAGGATCGACAAAACCTTCTGGTTGCGTCATATACAACTCTTCTTTGAGAAAACCATTAAGGAATGCAGTTTTGACATCCATTTGCCAGATCATAAAATGCGGCAATTGCTAACATGATTCGGACAGACTTAAGCATCGCTACGGGTGAGAAAGTCTCATCGTAGTCAACCCCTTGAACTTGTCGAAAACCTTTCGCGACAAGTCGAGCTTTGTAGACAGTGATATTACCATCAGCATCCGTCTTCCTCTTAAAAATCCATTTATTCTCAATGGCTTGCCGATCATCGGGCAAGTCCACCAAAGTCCACACTTTGTTCTCATACATGGATCCTATCTCAGATTTCATGGCCTCAAGCCATTTGTCGGAATCCGGGCTTATCATAGCTTCTTCATAGTTCGTAGGTTTGCCGTTGTCTAACAACATAACTTCCAGAACAGGATTACCGTACCACTCTGGTGCGGAACGTACTCTGGTCGACCTACGAAGTTCAGTAGTAACTTGATCTGAAGTTTCATGATCTTTATCATTATCTTCCTCTCTTATTGGTGTAGGCATCACGGGAACGGTTTTCTCTGATGAGCTACTTTCCAATTCGAGAGAAGGTACAATTACCTCATCAAGTTCTACGTTCCTCCAACTCACTTCTTTCGAGAGAAACTCCTTCTCTAGAAAGGACCCATTCTTGGCAACAAAGACCTTGCCTTCGGATCTGTGGTAGAAGGTGTACCCAATTGTTTCTTTAGGGTATCCTATGAAGACGCACTTCTCCGCTTTGGGTTCGAGCTTATCAGGTTGAAGCTTTTTCACATAAGCATCGCATCCCCAAACTTTAAGAAACGACAGCTTAGGTTTCTTGCCAAACCATAGTTCATATGGTGTCGTCTCAACGGATTTAGACGGTGCCCTATTTAACGTGAATGCAGTTGTCTCTAATGCATAACCCCAAAACGATAGTGGCAAATCGGTAAGAGACATCACAGAACGCAACATATCCAATAAAGTACGGTTACGACGTTCGGACACACCATTACGCTGTGGTGTTCCATGTGGTGTGAGTTGTGAAACAATTCCACATTTTCTTAAATGAAGGCCAAACTCGTAACTCAAATATTCGCCTCCGAGATCATATCGTAGAAACTTTATTTTCTTGTTACGATGATTCTCTACTTCACTCTGAAATTCTTTGAACTTTTCAAATGTTTCAGACTTGTGTTTCATCAAGTAGATATACCCATATCTACTCAAATCATCTGTGAAGGTTAGAAAATAATGATACCCACCGCGTGCTTCAACATTCATCGGACTGCATACATCGGTATGTATTATTTCCAACAAATCAGTAGCTCGCTCCATTGTTCTGGAGAACGGAGTTTTAGTCATCTTGCCCATGAGGCATGGTTCGCAAGTATCAAATGATTCATAATCAGGAGATTCCAAAAGTCCATCCGCATGGAGTTTCTTCATGCGCTTTACACCAATATGACCTAAACGGCAGTGCCACAAGTATGTTGCACTATCATTATCAACTTTGCATCTTTTGGCATCAATATTATGAATATGTGTATCACTACGATCGAGATTCAACATGAATAGACCATTCACAAAAGGTGCGTGACCATAAAAGATGTTACTCATATAAATAGAACAACCATTATTCTCTGACTTAAACGAATAACCGTCTCGCAATAAACAAGATCGAGATATAATGTTCATGCTCAACGCTGGCACCAAATAACAATTATTGAGGTCTAAAACTAATCCCGAAGGTAGATGTAGAGGAAGCGTGCCGACGGCGATCACATCAACCTTGGAACCATTCCTGACGCGCATCGTCACCTCGTCCTTAGCCAATCTTCGCTTATTCCGTAGCTCCTGTTTCGAGTTACAAATATGAGCAACCGAACCAGTATCAAATACCCAGGCGCTACTGTGAGCATTAGTGAGGAACACATCAATAACATGTATATTAAATATACCTTTGCTCACTTTGCAATCCTTCTTATCCGCCAAATACTTGGGGCAGTTCCGCTTCAAGTGACCAGTCCCTTTGCAGTAGAAGCACTCTGTTTCATGCCTGGGTCCAGCTTTGGGTTTCTTCATGGGAGCAGCAACTTGCTTGCCGTTCTTCTTGAAGTTCCCCTTCTTTCCCTTGCCCTTTTTCTTGAAACTAGTGGTTTTGTTAACCATCAACACTTGATGCTCCTTCTTGATTTCTACCTCCGCTGATTTCAGCATCGCTAAGAGCTCGGGAATTGTCTTCTCCATCCCTTGCATATTATAGTTCATCACGAAGCCTTTATAGCTTGGTGGCAGTGACTGAAGAACTCTGTCAATAACACTCTCAACCGGAAGATCAATTCCCAGCTGAGTCAAGTGGTTGTGGTACCCAGACATTCTGAGTATGTGTTCACTGACAGAACTGTTCTCCTCCATCTTACAGCTAAAGAACTTGTTGGATACTTCATATCTCTCAACCCGGGCATTAGCTTGAAATATCAATTTCAGCTCTTGGAACATCTCATATGCTCCGTGGCGTTCAAAACGCTTTTGCAGTCCCGGTTCTAAGCCGTAGAGCATGGCACACTGAACTATCGAGTAGTCATCAGATCAAGCCTGCCAGGCGTTCACAACGTCTGCAGCAGCTCCTGCAGCAGGTCCATCACCTAGCGGTGCATCAAGGACATAATTCTTCTGTGCAGCAATGAGGATAATCCTCAAGTTACGGACCCAGTCCGTGTAGTTGCTACCATCATCTTTCAACTTAGCTTTCTCTAGGAACGCATTAAAATTCAACGGAACAGTAGCACGGGCCATTTATCTACAACATAGATATGCAAAGAAACTATCAAGACTAAGTTCATGATAAATTAAGTTCAATTAATCAAATTACTAATGAACTCCCACTTAAATTAACATCCCTCAAGTTAACTAAGTGTTACATGATCCAAATCAACTAGCCCATGTCCGATCATCACGTGAGATGGGATAGTCATCAATGGTGAACATCTCCATGTTGATCATATCTACTATATGACTCATGTTCGACCTTTCGGTCTCCAGTGTTCCGAGACCATGTCTGTACATGCTAGGCTCGTCAAGTTTAACCCAAGTATTCTGCTTGTGTAAAACTGGCTTACACCCGTTGTATGTGAACGTAGAATCTATCACACCCGATCATCACGAGGTGCTTCGAAACGACGAACTTTAGCAACGGTGCATACTCGGGGAGAACACTTTTATCTTGAAATTTAGTGAAGGGATCATCTTATAATGCTACCGTCGTTCTAAGCAAAATAAGATGCATAAAGGATAAACATCACATGCAATCAAAATATGTGACATGATATGGCCATCATCATCTTGTGCTTTTGATCTCCATCTCCAAAGCATCGTCATGATCTCCATCGTCACCGGCTCGACACCTTGATCTCCATCGTTGCATCGTGGTCGTCTCGCCAACTATTGCTTCTACAACTATTGCTAACGCATAGCGATAAAGTAAAGCAATTACATGGCGCTTGCATTTCATACAATAAAGAGACAACCATAAGGCTCCTGCCGGTTGCCGATAAATTACAAAACATGATCATCTCATACAATTACGTATATCACATCATGTCTTGACCATATCACATCACAGCATACCCTGCAAAAACAAGTTAGACGTCCTCTACTTTGTTGTTGCAAGTTTTACGTGGCTGCTACGGGCTTCTAGCAAGAACCGTTCTTACCTACGGCACAAAACCACAACGGTGATTTATCAAGTTTGCTGTTTTAACCTTCAACAAGGACCGGCCGCAGTCAAATTCGATTCAACTAAAGTAGAAGAAACAGACACCCGCCAGCCACCTTTATGCAAAACAAGTTGCATGTCTGTCGGTGGAACCGGTCTCATGTACGTGGACATGTAAGGTTGGTCCGGGCCGCTTCATCTTACAATACCGCCGAATCAAAATAAGACGTTGGTGGTAAGCAGTATGACGATCACCTCCCACAACTCTTTGTGTTCTACTCGTGCATATCATCTACGCATAGACCTGGCTCATGATGTCACTGTTGGGAAACGTTTCATGGAAAACAAAAAAATTCTACGCACACGCAAGATCTATCGATGGAGATGCATAGCTACGAGAGGGGGAGTGTGTCTACGTACCCTCGTAGACCGTAAGCGGAAGCATTAGAACAACGCGGTTGATGTCGTCGAACAACTTCACGATCCAACCGACCGAGCACCGAACGTACGGCACCTCCGCGTTCAGCACACGTTCAGCTCGGTGACGTCCTCGACTTCTTGATCCAGCAAGACGGCGAGGTAGTGGATGAGTTCCGGCAGCACGACGGCGTGGTGACGGTGATGGTGATGCTATCTCCGCAGGGCTTCGCCCAAGCACTGCGAAAATCTGACCGAGGGACGGAACTGTGGAGGGGGGCGCCGCACACGGCTAAGACAATGTTGTGTCTCCTTTGGGGCGCCCCCTCTCCTCTATTTATATATGTGTAGGGGCTTGGAGTAGAAGGAATAGTGCCACGTGAACAGTACCACGTGAACAGTACCACGTGAATAGTACACACGTGGACTTGGACTCCAAAGTCCAATCCTATTCCTACTAGGACTCTCCTTTTTTCCTTCCCTAGCTGCGTGGGCTTTTGAGGACTTGGTGCGCCTGGCCCAATAAGGCCAGGGCGCCTCCCCTTAGCCCATGCCAGCCCTTGGGACGTGGTGGACCCACTTGTGGACTTCCGGACCCCTCTGGAATCCTCCGGAACCTTCTGGAAGCTTCCCGGTACAATACCGAAAAACTGCACCTTTTTCCGGAACCCAAAATATGACTTCCCATATATAAATATTTACCTCTCGACCATTCCGAGACTCCTCGTGACGTCCGGGATCTCATCCGAGACTCCGAACAACATTCGGTCACCAATTCACATAACTCATATAACACTATATCGTCAACGTACGTTAAGCGTGCGGACCCTACGGGTTCGGAAATGATGTAGACATGACCGAGACACCTCTCCGGTCAATAATCAATAGCGGAACCTGGATGCCCATATTGGTTCCTACATATTCCACGAAGATCTTATCGGTCGAACCGCAATGACAACATATGTAATTCCCTTTGTCCGTCGGTATGTTACTTGCCCGAGATTCGATCGTCGGTATCTCCATACGTAGTTCAATCTCGTTACCGGCAAGTCTCTTTACTCGTTCCGTAATACATCATCCCGTAACTAACTCCTTAGTCACTTTGCTTGCAAGCTTCTTATGATGTGGATTACCGAGAGGGCCCAGAGATACCTCTCCGAAACACGGAGTGACAAATCCCAGTCTTGATCCATGCCAACTCAACAGACACCTTCGGAGATACCTGTAGAGCATCTTTATGATCACCCAGTTACGTTGTGACGTTTGATAGCACACAAGGTATTCCTCCGGTACCCGGGAGTTGCATGATCTCATGGTCGGAGGAACATGTATTTGACATTCAAGAAAGCAGTAGCAATAAACAGAACGATCATATGCTAAGCTAACAGATGGGTCTTGTCCATCACATCATTCTCCTAATGATGTGATCCCGTTATCAAATGACAACTCATGTCTATGGTTAGGAAACCTTAACCATCTTTGATCAACGAGCTAGTCTAGTAGAGGCTCACTAGGGACACGGTATTTGTTTATGTATTCACACATGTATTTAAGTTTTCGGTCAATACAATTCTAGCATGAATAATAAACCTTTATCATGAACAAGGAAATATAAAATAATAACAACTTTATTATTGCCTCTAGGGCATATTTCCATCATTTGGTGCACCGGAGCATGTGCATGTAGTTCAAATTTGATATATGCATATAAAATGCCTAGAAAACTCAGTTAATGTATAAAAATGTCCAAACAAACCCCGAATAATTCCAAATTTTAACACGACACTCGTATAGTTTTATGTTCGCTGCAGACAAATGTTCTAGCAATTCAAACACCGTCCTTTGCCGCTGTGACCCCATTCCGTATTTCAAATCAAGACAAAAAATCAAGTACATCACACACAGTTTATTATCACCAATCGTGTGAGATGCGGTACAAAATATCTTGGTGCACCGTCATATATGGCTTACGCGAGAAGGTTCGTCGGCTACAGTCCACAGCCAGCGCATCAAGCAAACTAGGCCCCCAAATATCATTTCACTATTCAATCGTCGCCGGTCAAAGATGGGGACGTGGACCCGCGTCGTGAGGGCAACTTCGCCGGCCCAATCCGGTGAGAGCGCGGCCGCAACCGCCATGAGCGTGCTCACAACCTACGTGAGCGCAGCCGCAATCTGCGACAAGGTGGCTGCGGCAGCCAAAACGGCCGCTACTGCAGCTCAAATGGCGGCAGCAACATCTGCGACGGGGATAGCAAATGGCGAGAGCGGGATAGCAGCTGTCCGTTTCACGGCGGCCGCCTTAGCCCTGATGGAGGCCGCCCGTACCCATGTCGAGGCCGGCCACACCCAGCTCCAGGCGGTCACTGCACAAATCGCATGAATCTTCTCCGAGAACGGTGGGCAACCCACGGCCGAAGACTTGGCAATCGCCGAGAGCGTTCGAGCAGCCATCCGTTCGTTCGCGGCATACCTTGCCGCGATGGAGCCCGTCCAAGCCCAGACCACGGCCGCCCACGCCCAGCTCGTGGCAGCCTTTTCCAAAGAGATGGCAGACACGGATGGCGAGATGGTTGCCGAGTATGGTGCGATGGATGCCATGGAGCCCCTTCCCCAGGAGATCGTCGGGCGCGAGCTGGATATGGAGGAGGCAGCGGAGATCGACGAGCGCCAGGCGGAGTAGTAGTGTTTGTTTAGAGCGCCGGTCTTTTGTTAGAGTAATGTTTAGGTCACCTAGCTCTATTTAATTGCTGAACTTGCTCAATTAAGAAGTGTGGGTGTGCTGTAGGCTCTTTTGTGTACCCAAATTATGCAATGACGTGGATGACCACTGTAACCAGGGAAATTCGAACCAAAATTTGCACGTTCAAACTCATCACACACGGGGCAAGCCATATGAATCGTTTGTGATGTTCAGATATCGTACACAGTGCTGAATAAGGGACCGTGTGTGATGACACTTCGCGCGCCAGTTTTTCGCTGCACGGAGCGAAAATTTTCGGCATCCGCGGAAATATCTGCCTCCCATGCCCCCCTCCTCCTTACCAAAAGCCACATTTCCCCAGTTTCTGCCTTCCATTCCAAGTTCAAACCTTCACTGCTTGCTTGCAGCGCCGCCGCCTCGCCGGCGACGCTCCTTCCTGCTGCTCGGCCTCGTCGATCTAGTCAGGTAATCCACACCCGACCACCATCCTCCACCTCCTTCTACATCCCACATGCCCTGACCGCCAGCGCGACACCTTCCACCCAAATCACCGACCCATCCTAAAAATAAGCGCCGCCCTAAGCCATGGTGCACGCAGTATAGCCAGGAGCTCAAGGAGCATCTGGCAGCGGAGAATCAAATCGCGGCTGCACGCGCGGATGAGGTCGCGATGGTTGCCATGCGTGCCGACCCCCAGATCTTGGAGGAGCACCTCGCCGTCGAGGCCACCGTCGATGCCTCGCACGCGGACGCCGCCACGCGGTTGGCTACTTTAAACGACAGTTCATGGCGTTTTCTCGAGGCCACCGTCGGTGCCTTCGACGAAGACTACGAGGTGTTTTCTCAGTGTGCCCGTGCTTACCTCAACTCCAGAGCCAGCAGGTTGGTGCCCGGAGCGGCTCATGCGACTCACCACTACGAGGAGGGCACCCACAATGTGGAGGCCTTGCCATCTTCCAAGTCTAAGGAGCCCATCGTCATCGATATCTCCGAAGGTGAGGAGTAGCTTGTCTTTTTAGCTCACTACAAGGACCTATGTTCAGCTAGCTAGCTACGCCGGCTAAGCATGTTCCGTTTACCTATTGCAAGTGCTGCTCCTGCCTTTCCTTTACAAATTCTAGTGAATTGTCCTATGTACTCTTACTATGCAATCTGATCCTCTAGTATATATGTTCTATATATTGTGCAATGTGGTGCTGAGTTAACTGTTTGGTTATGTTTTTGTCATGTTCAGTTAACTGTTTAGTTCAATTCTGCAAGGTGATGCTCAATTCTTGTGGGTGCAATTTTGTATTCTCTTGCATGTGAGAAATAATCGAATTTGGTTGTACAAAATACATGAGATACAAATACAATTGCTATATTTCCAAGTTGTTAAGCATACTAGGTTTGGTTAAATGTCTGATCTTGTAGTATGTTCTCCTGTGCAATGTGGTGCTCAGTTAACTATTTGGTTCATTTGTTGTGGTGCTTAGTTAACTGTTTGGTTCAATTCTGCAATGCGATGTTCAATTGTCATGGGTAGAATTTTGTATCGTTATGCATGTGAGAAATAAATCGAATTTGGCTTTACTAAATACATGAGAAACATATACAATTACTATATTTCCTAGTTCTTAAGCATGCTTGGTTTGGATAAATGGCTTTTCCATGTGGCTCGAATTAATCTGTTCAATGTGCAATGTGTTTATTTTTCATCAACATATTTTACTGATAGTATGCCAACCCTCACTTAGCCTGATCAATAACTACCTTATATGTTTTGCAGGGAAACAATGGGAGGCACTAAGGTTTACCATCGAGGTTCGCACATGCATGATCCTTTGTCTAATAGCACATTATTGTGCAATTGTAGGAACCATTCTAGTATTTAGGTTTTTAACAATTTGGTCTTGCACATGTAGGTCCTGCTGTCTGAGGTTTTGACCCACTGTTCGACCCATTTTGCATATGGGGAAATAAGATGTCCATGAATATTAGTCAAGTCAAGAAACACAGAAAGGTTGTGAGGATAAAGAAACTAGCGACGAAAAACAACAAGATCTTTGTCTGCACAATGAAGAAGACATCAGTGAACTACGGGATGGTACTAACTCTTATACTCCCTCCGGTCCTTTTTATTCTGCATATAAATTTTGTCCGAAGTCAAAGTATCTCTACTTTAACCAAAGTTATAGAAAAAAGCATCAACATTCAAACTGTAAAATCATTATTTTTAGATGCATTATGAAATACAATTTTATAGTTTACATATTTGGTATCGTGGATGTTGATATTTTTTAAAATAAATTTGGTGAAACTTTACAAAGTTTGACTTGATACAAATCTAATGCGCAGAGTAAAAAGGACCAGAGGGAGTACCTTGTTTTTTTATTCCTTTGCTCCATTTCAAAATTCAGAGAAGATATTTATGCATATCTTTGTTTTCAGGCCTTTCCAAAGTAGTTCACAGATGATTACCTCTCAAACTACATGTATGGTCAAGAGGCGAGGAAGGTGTTCATACAACACCCACGGTACAATATTGAAGTCTTCCTCAAGAGGACGAAGGATGGGCGGTCAATCATCCACAGGCACTGGCCTAAAGTTGCAAGGACATTCAACGTCATTGAAGGCTCAATATTCACCTTCCGCTTCAGCAGTTTTCCAGATGAGATTCATCTGTCTATCTACCGTCTATGATGCTAATTTCCAAAGGTTTTAGATGTTGCATGTGAAACTTGGTGCTGTTGTGTAATGGGGTAGCTAGCTATATGCCTATATGGTGTGAGTGAGTGCTGAAGCTATATGATGTTGTACTCTGATGTATTTCAATTATGAAATCCTGGTTCCGTAATACGAAAATGAAATATATTGTGTGTTTATTATGAAATGTAAATTTGATTACTAAATGGATTAATAATAATAGGCCAATTAGCCTCCTTATTCGGTTTTTCTAGTGCAAACGGTTATTGAGACAACACCATGGGCGATGATCTCAGACAACCCACATAGTTTCTAGGAAGTAAACGTGGGCATTTGAGGAAGCCCATCAACGGAATATACAAGCCATGTTATATAACGAAAAATTCCCACTAGTATATGAAAGTGACAACATAGGAGACTCTCTATATGAAGAACAAGGTGATACTCCAAAGTACAAGTTTGGAAAAGGATAGTAACATTGCCCCTTCTCTCTTTATCTCTCATTTTTACTTATTTTTTCTTTTTCATTTTTTTGTTGGGCTCTTTTTGGCCTCTCTTTTTTTCCTTTTTTTCGTCTAGAGTCTCATCCCGACTTGTCGGGGAATCATAGTCTCCATCATCCTTTCCTCACTGGGACAATGCTCTAATAATGATGATCATCACACTTTCATTTACTTGCAACTCGACATTACAACTCGATAAAACTAGAACAATATGATTCTATATGAATGCCTCTGGCAATGTACCAGGATGTGCAATGATCTAGCGTAACATGTATGATAATGATGAACGGTGGTTGTGCCACAAATATCATGTCAGCTCTATATGATCATGCAAAGCAATATGATGATGAACACACAAGTCATGTGACGGAACGGTGAAAGTTGCATGGCAATATATCTTGGAATGGCTATGGAAATGCAATAATAGATAGGTATGGTGGCTGTTTTGAGGAAGGTATAAGGAGGCTTATGTGTGATAGAGCGTATCATATCATGGGGTTTGGATGCACCGGCGAAGTTTGCACCAATTCTCGAGGTGAGATCGGGCAATGCACGGTACCGAAGAGGCTAGCAAATTGCGGAAGGATAGGGGTGTGTATAATCCATGGACTCACATTAGTCATAAAGAACTCACATACTTATTGTAAAGCCTATTAGCCCTCGAAGCAAAGTACTACTCGCATGCCCCTAGGGAGGAGGTTGGTAGGAGTTAACCATCGCGCACCCCCGATTATAACAGCACACAAGGATTTCATTTCATACATAAAAATGCTCAAACCTCCCCACCATGCCTTGACCAACACTTATATGAGAAGTTAATAATAAGCTTTAATACCGATATTTCTACTAACCAATGATCATGAACCAATATCCTTTCATATTACGACATCAATATCATTAAACCATGCGTTTCATATTTAGTGATCTACATGAAAGTTTTTATTATATCCCCCTTGAATACCTATCCTTTCTGGACTAGTCTTATAACATGTGCAAATTGCCATTCCTATTTATTAGACTCTCAAAAAGATTTAAGTGAAGCATGAGAGCACAATTTTTTCTACAAAATATAACCACCGCCGTGCTCTAAAAGATATAAGTGAAGCACTAGAGCAACTGCCTAGCTCAAAACATATAAGTGAAGCACATAGAGTATTCTAACAAATCATCATAAATGTGTGTCCCCCTCAAATAGGTGTGTCCAGCAAACAATGATTGTGTCAAACTAAAAAGCAAACAAAAAAATAAAACTATGGCACAAGACGCTCCAAGTAAAACTCATATCATGTGATGAATAAAAATGTAGCTCCAAGTTAACGATAGATTGTAGACGAAAGAGGGGATGCCATCCGGGGCATCCCCAAGCTTAGACACTTGGGTCTTCCTTGAATATAACCTTGGGGTGCCTTGGGCATCCCCAAGCTTAGGGTCTTGCCGCTCCTTATTCTTTCATCCATCGTAGTCTCACCCAAAACTTGAAAACTTCAGCACACAAAACTCAACAGAAACTTCATGAGATCCGTTAGTATAATAAATCAATCATCCACTTTAGGTACTGTTATAAACTCATTCATATTTGTTCTTGCATAATACCTACTTTATTCTAACTCTTCCATGACTTATACCCCCCGATATAATCCATAGTTTCATTAAAACAAGCACACTATGCAATAAAAACAGAATCTGTCTAAAACGGAACAGTACGTAATGACAGAACTTTATCCATACTTCTATAGCTCCAAAACTTCTGGAAAATAAGGACAACGTAAAATATTTGTATCCAAATACTGTGTAAAACTTTTAGTTTTCAAACATCATCAATTATACTATCATCCAAATCATTCCAAAGGCATTACTTGGCACAAACACTAATTAAAATATAAAAAAACAATCATAACAGTAGCTAAAATTGTGTGACCACACAAAACCAGAAATAAAAAGCAAAAATTTAAGATAACTATTGGGTTGTCTCCCAACAAGCTCTTTCTTTATAGCCATTAAGATAGGCTTGAGATTTCAATGATGCTCATATGAAAGATAATAATTGAAACACAAAGAGAGCATCATAAAACATGTGACAAACACATTTAAGTCTAACATACTTCCTATGCATAGGCATTTTATAGGAAAACAAATTATCAAGACAAGCAATATCTAGCATATACAAATAGGAAGAATGAAGCATTAATAATTTCAGCACAAAGAGAGGTAATTTATTGACATGAAAGTTTCTACAACCATATTTTCCTCTCTCATAATAATTACATGTAAGATCATAGTCAGATTCAACAATATAGCTATCATATAAAATACTATCTTCATGATCCACATGCATAAAAGTTTTATAATCTTCCAAGATAGTGGGATTAACATCAACTAAAGTCATGACCTCTCCAAACCCATTTTTATAAAAAAATTCATAAGATTGAACACTCTCCAAATATGTGGGATTCTTTCTACCTAAAGTTGACACTCTTCCAACCCGACTTTCAATATGATTTCAAACATTATTTTCAATGACATATCCATCATGAGGCTTAAATAAATTTTCAAGATCATAAGAAGCATTATCACCCCAATCATGATCATTGCAACAAGTAGTAGACATGACAAAATTATCATCCCCAAGCTTGTAGCTTTGCATATTATTAGCACAATTGACATTAATAGAAATTACAATAACATCATTGCAATCATGCTTTTCATTCAAGGAGCTATCATGGATCACTTTATAAACTTCTTCTTTTAGCACTTCATCACAATTTTCAGATTCACGATTTTCAAGCAAAACTTCATAAAGATAATCAAGTGCAATCAACTCACTAGCAATTGGTTCATCATAATTGGATTGTTTGAAAATATTAGCAAGTGGATGAGGATCCATATGTCTATTTTTTTTCATTGAGTCACACAATTTTTTGCAAGCAAGCAAAATAAAATATTTTTGTATTTTTTGAAGTGGAGAGAGATGAAAAAGAGAGGCAAATAAAAAGGCAAATAAAAAGTAGAGCAAGTAGATGATAGTTTGAGTGAAGGTACTTGGTAGGGTTTGATGATGTCTCCTCGGCAACGGCGCCACAAATTCTTTCTGCTACTTGTGAGCTGCGTTGAGATTTTCCCCGAAGAGGAAGGGTGAAGCAGTACAGTAGAGATAAGTATTTCCCTCAGTGAGAACCAAGGTTTATCGAACCAATAGGAGAATCACGCAAAGCCTCGTGAATAGCACATGCACACACAAAAGCAAATACTTGCACCCAACGCTAGCAAGAGGGTTGTCAATCCCCTTGAACTCGTTACTTCAAGGATTAAATCTTGTATAGGCAAAAGTATAAATTGCAAAACAAAAGAAAAGTAAATAAAGTGCAGCAAGGTATTTTTAGGTTTTTTAATATGTTTAAAGTAGACTCGGGGGCCATAGTTTTCACTAGAGGCTTCTCTCTCAAACGCATAGCATACCATGGGTAAACAAATTACTGTTGGGCAATTGATAGAAAAGCGCATAGTTATGACGTATTCATGGAAATGATCATGTATATAGGCATCATGTCCATGACAAGTAGACTGACTCATGCCTGCATCTACTACTATTACTCCACCAATCGACCGCTATCCAGCATGCATCTATGGTATTAAGTTCATGACAAACAGAGTAACGCTTTAAGCAAGATGACATGATGTAGACAAAGTAAACTCAATCAATATGAATAGACCCAATCATTTTATCCTTAATGTCAACAATACAAATACGTGTCTTGTCCCCTACTATGTCACTGGGATATAGAGCACCGCAAGATTGAACCCATTACAAAGCACCTCTCCCACTAAAGATAAATCAATCTAGTTGGCCAAACCAAACAGATGGATCGGAGAGAAATACAAAGATATAAAAATCATGCATAATAAAGTTCAGATAAGACTCAATTAGTGTCAATGAATAATCTGATCATAAACCCACAATTCATCGGATCCCAACAAACACACCGCAAAAGAAGATTACATCGAATAGAACTCCAAAGAGATCGAGGAGAACATTGTATTGAAGATCAAAGAGAGAGAAGAAGCCATCTAGCTACTAGCTATGGACCCGTAGGTCTATGGCAAACTACTCACACATCATCGGAAGGGCAGCAAGGATGATGTAGAAGCCCTCCGTGATCGATTCCCTCTCCGGCAGATTACCGGAAAAGGCCTCCAGATGGGATCGCGGAAGAACAGAAGCTTGCGGCGGCGGAAAAGTTATATCGTCTGTCTCTCTGTTGGTTTGAGAATATATGTGAATTTATAGTCTTGGAATTAGGTCAAACAGAGCTGTGTGGGGCCCACAAGCTCAGGGGGCGCGCCCCTCGAGCTTGTGGCTCTCTCATATCTCATCTGGTCTCCTCCCGAAGCTTCTAGGGTCCATTTTGGTCCAGTAAAAATTAATCTAAAGATTTTTTTTCGTTTGGACTTTATTTGATATTGATTTTCTGAAAAGCCAAAAACAAGCAAAAAACAGAAACTGGCACTAGGCACTGGGTTAATAGGTTAGTCCCAACAAAAATGATATAAAATAGCATATAATTGCATATAAAGCATCCAAGATTGATAATATAATAGAATGAAACAATCAAAAATTGTAGATACGTCGGAGACGTATCAGGGTCCTCCGGACTCTTCTCGTAGTTGGTTAGACTCCTTTCCAGATCATCTTCAGGGGTCCCAAAGTATACAACAGCAAGTTGTGCTATGGTTTTCTCTTCATGGTTATCATGTTCTAGCGGTTGGGAACGGTTTTTAAACCTGGAAAAGTGAAACGCTCTTACTTTATCCCCAAATTTGAGAGAGACAACTTCTCTCTTATAATCAATGCTTGCACCTGCAGTATTAAGAAAGGGTCTACCAAAAATTATGGGGCAAAAGTCATCCACAGGAATTTCCATAACAACAAAATCAACTCGATAAGTGAAAGTTCCTAATATGACATAAACATCAGGTACCACCCCATATGGTCTCCTTAAAGTACCATCAGCTAATTTTTATGTCCATATCAGTTGGTTGCAAATCACAAGCATATATTTCATCATGAAGCTTAGTATAGAGAGTGTAAGGTATCACATTGATTGAGGAGCGTATATCGCAAAGACCGAAATAAGATGTGCTACCAAAGGAACAAGGCACTACAGGTTTACTGGTGTCGGCTGCTTTAATACAACCTTTCACAAAATAAGTTACCTCTTCCTCCATTGTTTCAATTGACCTTTCTTGCTTCCTCCTCTTCTGGGGTTTTACTTGAATATTGCATATATTCTTATCCTCTTCTTCAGGATGGTCTTTGTTTAAATATTCGAGTTGCGCCTTCCTTACTGGGTAAGGTAATACTGGTTTAGGTTCATAGTCATCTTCTTTGGGAACAACTGATGTTTCCACCTCCAAGGTCTCAATTATGACCTCTTCCTCACGGTCCTCATCAATGTAGTTTTCCCATTTCCTTCTTGGGAATTCCATATGTTCTGCATAACTTTGAACAAACCTCAAAACAACATCAGGGTCAAGATATAGTTCATTACTAACATGATCAACTCTCCCTGATTTTAAATAGGCTTTAATGCAATCAAAATCTATTTCTACTTTACCCTCTTCTTCTTCATCATCACTCCCCCAAGCTTTTTAATTAGCAAGTTTACCTTCTAATAATTCCTGTGCCTCAAGGACTTTGCTAGTAATAAAGGAACCTGCAGAAGCTAAGTCTAGTTCTTCTTTTGAATCATACTGCAATCATCCATAAAAAGATTTAAAACTAGCCATTCTGGGAGTTTATGATGAGGGCAATCATTTAGTAAAATTTTATACCTTTGATATGCTTTTACTAGACTTTCTCTAGGTCTCTGTCGGAAGTTTAGAATTCTCCTCCTTGCCTCATAGGATTTCATTTCTGGATAAGAATCTGATAAGAAGGTTTCTACTAATTTATCCCAGGTATCAAAGGTACATGCAGGGTGAGACACTAACCATTCCTCTGTCTTATTAGCCACAGTATGAGAAAACAATTTTAATTTCATATCATCGGGGCTAAAAGCATTTAATTTAACTGTCCCACATACATCCTCAAGAAATTGTAAATGTTGATAAGGATCTTCACCTTCCTCACCTTTAAATCGCTTACTGCACAATAATTCGAGGACGCTTGGGTTCACCTCATAAGCAACACCGATAGGGTTAGGACCCAACGATGTGAACATTTCTCGCATAGGTGGTCCCGTAAGACGCATGGCTGCTAGCTGATAGTGATGTCCAAACTCAGCCATGACAGCTCCGGATCTGCAAACAACTTAGTTCACAAAACTCAAACCAAAATCAAGAAGAAGATCAAAAGCGCTCAGCTCCCCGGCAAAGGCGCCAAAAAAAGCTTGATATCCTGCAAGTGCACATGGTTTAGTTGTAGCATCTTCTTCGAAGTAAGAGTATCGATCCCACAGGGAGCACAGGAATCAATCTTTTCGTCTCTCGAATGATGTGAATAGAGTGCCTGTGAGTTGTTAGTTCTCCAAAGCGGTAGTAACGTGATGGAAAGATAATGTTGAAGGTGCAAAGGTAAATAAATAAGTAAAAACAAATAACTGGAATAGTAATTTAAAGGGCTTGAGACAGACAGGATTGAGGCATTCCCGGGGAGTCTGGAATCCCCACTAGTGTGCATCTATAGCGGTGCCTAAACATAATACTACTTTGGATTCCTAAGCCACTTTACATGTTTCTTTTTGTGGGCAAAGCCGGTTCAGATACGTGCATACACGCGGCAGCTCCGTATCACATACGCCACCACCGTTCTTCCCCACTCCGGTTATCAAACGGTAATTAAGGAGAAAGATGTCCCCGTGAACATAGCCAAGGTGGTCTCTATTTTACCCCCTGTTGCAACGATCCGCTACGAAGGAAAATGGGGTCGGTCACTCACCCACCTCGCCAACCACATATTCGCCAACAGTAATAACCTTCCGTCCAAGATTGGCATACATTGGATGGTCGACTTCACCCAACGTCAAGAAGAGTATTAACATAAACATGCAAAGAGGATATCAAATCCTAATATCAATCGATCTATCACACACTAGGATTCATCCATGTCCCCAAGAACTAAGGGAATTACTCACACATGTAGGCAACGAACATCATACCACCAAAGATGGCAAACATGAATGAATCACACCTGTAATACACAAGTTATTCCTCTAGGGTTCTTGATATTACAATACGTAAAGGGTAGATGATGATGATGATGACAGTGGGGATGATGTTGGAGCCTTCTTGATGAGGATGGTGAGGCGGCAGCCTCCTCTTGCCGGTTCCTCCCTCCGGATCACTCCGGCGGCTAGGGTTCCTGCTTCTGGATGAGTTTTGGAGTCTCTGGGCATCTGATCCATGATCCGTCTTCACAAGGCAAAAATAGTTGATCCGGCGGCGGCGATGGCACTCCATACGACCACTCATATGGGCGGGCGCGGTCGTATGGAATGCCGTCTTTTGCTCTGGACCTCCTGCGGCGACTGCTTCTCTGCCCATTTTACTTCTTCCTCTTATGGTAGGTGATTATCACCTTAATTGCGTGATTCCACTACCATTTTATGAGATTTCTTCTGTATAATAATATTTGGTCCAGAAAGCTTTATCTGAGGAAAACGACAAAAAGAAGTGCACGAATGCGATAAAATTCCACGAAGCCTACATAGTAGGCACAAAAATATTGATAAAATAATCACATAATTTGGACTCATCATTAACCATTATTTTGTTTAGAAAGCTTCCTACTAAAAAATCTACTTAAGAAAGCAGAGTCATTCGTGTGTTTCAAAGAAGCTATATACATGCCATCTCGCCAAGCACTGTTAAGATGTTTTTTTAAGAGGCCATATTTTTTTGTCACCATGTCTTCATCGGGGCTGTCACCAGCACACTCCTCACTTCCTAAACACATATTCCTCCTGCATGTACTTCAGTGCATGATTCTCCTATTCGAATAATAACTGTACATAGAGCCATTCACTGGAAATGTCTTCTCTTACACCTTGTGGTTGGTTTTTCAATTCTGCAGATAAATACAACCAAAGTATATTCTAATTACATCAACGACCTCCCTGGTGAAAGCTTTAGCCATTTTTAATTGATCTGGTGCTAATTTAGTACTTTACAATTTGATATTTGGAATTGTTTTACTGTAAATAACTCAAATTCAGTGTGCAATGTGACATTAGAACTATATGACATCACAGAACAAGAACTACTTGCTAAGCACAACCATACAGTTTGTTATTCTGAATATTTTGATCTGGTCATAGAGATTTATTTTTAGGTGATCTATTTATCCGATTTCATAATTATTATTTCTCTAACTAATACTGTCATAAGTTAAGATGGTAAACTAAATCTGACTGTTTTACATATAGCCTGTAGCAGCCTTCCCTGAATGGATTGGCCGCCTAACTCAATTTTCTGGGATGGATTTTTTACAGGCATTTTTTAGATGGGTATGTGTAATTTTTACATTGTTTTGGAGCAGAGCCTATGGACTAGAGAAGCCATAGCAATGTGTCACACTATTTAGCATATTTGCAGCTGACATGCACATTCTTCTTATCTAGCCTTCTACTTCCTCTGTATGGAATTAGTTGATGCTCAAATGGAGATACATCCGTTTGGCGTCAACTAACATTTATCGAGGATAATCACTGGAAGAACGGTTTCTTCTTAAGAAACAACTGAAACCAACTTGACTAGATACAGTAGCTTTTGTATGTTTTTAGTGCAGAATACGCGGATGTCTAAGAAATTCAATGTTGTTTATAAGTAAGTATTTTTTTTTGTAATTTCTTCATATAACAATCATTTATTCAACATCGGTCTTGATTAGTTGATTATCTAGTAGCAAAACTGATTCCATGGTGCCCATGTCAAGTCCAGCAGTGGATCAGAAAAAAATAGCATGCAAACTCATATTTGTTCTTTGTTGTACAGAGTATAAGCATTATTTGTGCGTGCCTGAGTGTGGAGTAAATGAGCTAGGCCAAATTTTCGTAAGTTTCCCTAGCAAGTGTAATTATTTTCTAAGCTTCCAGGTTATACTGAGCCGCTCAAAGATTAGTAGTGAGAAAAAATTAAGCCAAGCCGCTATGAAGGTTTGAGTGTGGGAGAGGAGGAAAAGGGGAAGCCTGGGAGAGAAGTGAGGGAGATGGAGCAAGAAGAGATGGAGGGTAGTAGACAGGAGGGTGGGTGAGGGAGGGAGAGAGTGAAATATGGCACAAGTTGATTACGTGTTTGAAACTCACATAGGTTCCAGGCACGATTGAGCCGCGAGGGAGATGGTGGCCTCATAGGGGAAGCGGGAGGCATGCCGCGGGAGAGGGCAGGTTGGGAACAATCGAGGGAGAGGGAGGAACGGGACTATAGTGCGGTGTACTGATCGACAGAGGCACGAGGGTGCATGGTGCAGATTCGTCGTGAAGATGGGAGGGGGCAGGCTGGTGCGGGGTGGGCATGGCAGTGGAGTGGAGGGGAGAGGGGTTGGCTGATTGCTTATGCTCTGTGTGTTATTTGTTGTGTGATGCTGCTGCTTTCCTACTATTTGTTGTGTATGCTGCTACTACTACTTTGTTGTGCTGATGTTTTACTGAGCTGAGAGGACAATGTCTGTATCTCTATCTCTCCCTCTAGAACTTGTAAGCAATATATAATTATGTGACTAAAGCATATATGGTCACCTGCCATGTTAAGCTACAGTATATTTTTTTCCTAGCACCGGGCAAAGAATCATAATGTGAGAAATTTAAGCTACAGCAACCAACCGGCACTCACTTTAAACAACATACAATCATTTTCATTATGAACAAATAAAATCAAATTGTCCAGTCAGGTATGGACACTGTGATTCGAAGGGACTGTCAATCTACATAAATCATGTCAAAGTTTCTAAATTTTCCTGGGCAGATTGATTGACGAGTTGAGAGGATAATTTGTTGGTTTTAATTTGTTGAGTGTTCTTTTAAACATGATGTTGGCAGATTGCCACCATCAAGCATTGCTAGCAATAAGAGCTGGTAAAACTTATGTTTGCTAGCCATTGGCAACAAAACAAATCAGATGGGATATTACGATTTCTACTTCTCATTAGATGAATGTAACAAATGGATTATTTCTTCAGTTTATGACCTTTTTATTTATTTTTGAAATGGTATCCTTCACCTATATCCGGGGTAAAAGAAGTGCATGTTGGTTGCTTGCTATCTATGATTCCCAACCAGCCTAAAGCGCATAAGTTGGAAAAACTCTTTCTTACCAGGATCTGCTAGGTTCTGTCTCTTCATTCTCTCCATATAAATTCTTGCCTTTTCACCATTTTGGCTTTCATCTCAGCTCCTTTGATAGAGCTTTTTAAACATGAAAAGGGAAATTTAGACTGTATGTTAGAAAAACATATTAAGGATTTTGTACAGAAACCTTTGCAATGCACTCAAATATTCATTGGGATGTGCGAGTTGTGCAAGCCCAACGTGACAGTGAAGGCAGAATGCTGGTTGTGGTGAAGGTCAGCTTGGTTGCATTACGGATCTGAGCTCATGGGATATGCAAGTCGATGAATGGTAACCTACTGTGGCATGTCATACATTAGTCAAAGAGTTGAACCCAAGCATAAGCTGCTGGACAATCGGATGCAAGTTTGTGAATTATCATGCCTGGACATGTATATTTTGTAAACTTTTTCATTGTATTATATTCTACAGGAGCGCCAAATTCGTTTTTGGATGCTGCAAATGATGTTTTGGTCATTGCTTTAGTAAAACATACATATGTAGTATGGTTGTGAAGCTTAATGAATGCTCAATGGCCAATTCAAGAGTTCAAGGTATTCATAATTTTTCCTGTGTGTGTTGATTAAAATGTCAAAGCTGGCCCACCTCATGTTCCCAGACTGAATATAGAGGGATATATGGTCACCCCTTCGGTATAGCTGTCAATCAAAATCTAGAGCTTCTCATTTATCTTTTTTACATGTTCTCTAAATAGACATGTGTAACTTAAACAACACAATTTCAACGCCGCTTGTAAGTTGTAATGCCACATGATTTGGTGATTTGTCAAAGGTCGACAGTGTCAGAGAAGAAGAGGAGGGGGGAGGACAATGAGCCGACGGAGGATGCAGCAAGGGCAGGGTGGGCCGACGAGGCGCAACACGGTACAACTACTGGTTGTGGTTGGTGAGGGACCGCGGTTAGGCCGGTGTCAAAAGGGGGTGGGTCACGGGAGTGGAAGGAGGAGGAAGTAGGACGCGCGTGGAATTCGGCTGGCACAAAAATTATGCTGGCGACCGATCCCATAGTATTTACTAAACAAATTGATAAATGGGGCATACATTAGACATGTCGTTAGATAACTGGATTGATTCATTTACTTGCATTTTGTCTGTAGCAATGCAAAGACATCTTGTATGTCATTGACAAACATGCACGTAGTGTATATATTCTGGAACCTATACATACATCACAGCCACCAGAGGTTAAAACTCGGAGGCATTTACTGAAATAAGGCAACCCGACAGGAATTCCGATATATATAGATGGCAACATTTATTTCTACCTTGTATTCCAATGAGCATAGACAGGTAATAAATTTATATATTTCTTTATCATAACATGCATAAATAAGCATTTTTATCACTATATTCAAGATAATATTAATTTAGGAAATTATAGGGATGTGTCTGGCTACTTTCTTTTTATTTTATGCTCTGGTGAAACTGTAAAGAATTGGCTCGTCCGGTCTGCACGCTGAGTATTCTCCGTTACACATTTTAAGACCTTCGACGTGAAGTATTTTTGCTAACTACATATATTGCTTGTGTAGGATGGGTATAAGTTGAGGAATAATTTTTTATTATACTTGCTCAAATATCATGCGAATGAAGCTAAAGACAACATTCTTGATATTGTGCGAGAATTTTTCAAGTGCATCAAGTAGATCTTAATTTGTAACAGACTTTTAGTTGGACATGTATACATCGTTAAATTGACTTTTGTTATCAATTTACATTGCAAGTGAAGTGGATTTCAATCGTTACCCGGTTGTGCCCGTGCTATCTATTCTCTAAATGTAAAATTTAATATGCATTATGTTTATATAACTCAACAAAATATTTTAAAAACCCGTGGCAACGCACGGGCATTGTACTAGTTATTGTAAGATAGGAGTATTTGTTAGACCGTAACTAAATACAACAAGATACGACCAACAAACTAGGCACAAAGAACTTAGAAGTTAGGCTTCGATCGCTTCCTTCAGTGGCCGCGGATGATCATGTGGGTGTTGAACGCCGGTAGCTCGTCGTCCTCGTCGATGTCGCCATCCCCGTCGAGGTCTATTTTGCCCGGAATGGTCAGCGTCGGCAGTCCCTGAAACCTGGCGCCAAAGCTGCCCTCCTCCTCCTGGTTCTCCGGTGCCTTGGGATCTCCCGGCTTGCACGTCTTGTCCTTGAGCGGGTTGCAGCCGAAGTCGCTGGGGGCGGGGGCGTGGGCGGCCGTCTCGGCGTCGGCATACCTGGTGGCGAGCAGAGCGCACGCGAGCACCGTGGCGAGCAGCAGCGACACGCGCGCGGACGGCGCCATGACGGAGGTGGCACGAGGAAGGAGTTACCCGCAAAAAAAGAGGAAGGAGAGGCGCGAACGTACATGCAGAGGTTTTCTTGGCGAGAGGAAGGAGAGGCGCGGTGGCGCGGCGCCTTTAAAGGTAGAGCTGATTGTCCGAATTTAGCCAGGAAGGTACGTTAGTTGCGCGGCTGTCGCGTGATTCGTGTGGCTGGGCTTCGTCTGCACGGTTACGTTGGTTGCGGCTGTCTCGCCATGCGTGTGGCTGGACTTCGTCTGCACGGTTTTACGTAGCCGCATGCTAAGATGCCAAAACAAGATTCGGCCTGCAATAGGCGACAGAAGTTTAACATTGAGAAACCTGCAACACACTATGGATCTGTCTCCGCATGCTAAGAGCATCTACAGCCGTATATGACAAATATGACCCCTCAAACGTCCGCGGACGCGTCCGGGCACGTCTGCGGGCAGTGACCGGGCACTCCTCAAGTTCTGTCGTCCACGTCCGTGTATCTCATATCCGGTACCTCACATCACTTGTTGAACAACTGCACTGGTCAGGTTCGCAGATTGATGTGGATCAATTTTGGAACCTTGGCCTGGACTCTCTGGTGTGATAGGAATAAGCTCATTATAGAACATATATTTCCATCCAGGGCCACAGACTCCATTTACAAACTGTGTGGATTCTTGCAGCTTTGGAAGCCTCTCTCCAAGCGACGGGACAAGGTGGCCATTGACAGATTGACGCGGAAGCACAAGGACGTGGCGGCTAGACTTCTCATGATCACTTATCCCCCTTGAGGCTGTAGTGTGCTATGTACCTTGTCTATGTACCTTGTCTTTGTGCCTTTTCTTTCGGGCTTGTGTTGCTGGTGCCCCAGCCTGTACCGTACCTCTTTGTTCGTGTTTGTTTTTTCTTTCTTCGTGGACCTCCGTTTGTCGGTTGGATATTGTGCGGCGGTTGTGGTTTGTTTTATCTCTAAAGCGGGGCTAGAAGCCTTTTTCGGTATATCCGGTACCTCATATCCATACTAAGCATGCAACGTATTACTAAACAACGTAGATCATCAAACAGACATGGAATCGGACATAGAAATGCACATTTCGATTATCAAAAAATCACCAACGGATGTCCAAAAGATAGCCAAAGTTCACATAATTCACATAAACGACGGACAAGTTTAAACTACATTACTAAAAACTTGAAATTAAAGACGGAGACGGCGGAGCTTCACCACTTCCTCCTCGTCGGCCCTTTGCCCTTCCGGTCGCAGGCGTAGCTGTAGGCGTCGGTGGCTGGTGGCGAATCGTCCGAGCCGTCGGACGAGGAGCCGTGGTCATCGTCGTCGTCGGAGGTGTCGGAGAGGATGATGAGGCCTTTCAACCGCCGGACGGCCCTGTCCTGCTGCCGGTTGAGCTTCGCGAGCCGAGCCACCTCCGTGGCTGCCTTTGCCGCCTCGCGCTCGGACTGCTCAATGGCAATCCGGAGCGCCTTGGCGTTCTTCCGGCGGAGCCGCCGCGCGTCCGTCTCCGCAGTCGTAAGCGACCGGCGGTAGACCAAATCGAGGAGCCGCGCGTCCTCGTCGGGCTCCGCCTGTATCCCGCGGCGGCGGCGCACGGACTGCTCCGCCTCCTTCATCTCCCTTTCCCGCTGCCTCACGCAGCGGGCGGCGCACGCCTCTGATTCCGGCGTGCGCGTCCGGGCCAGCTGAGCGGGCACAAGCACCCATTGCTGCCCACATGGGTGAGCAGCAGCCTATAACACCCCTATGTAATGAGCTACAATGATCCATGGTGATTAAGCTAATTCTCTGTGATATGCAATGCTTGATCATGTTGGAATAATATCTCATTTCAAATTCCTCCACTGAATTCAATTCAAATTCAAAGTGAAATTTGAAGTTGCTCAAATTTTGCTGGAAAATAGTTCATGTTGTAGCAAAAATTCCAAAACAAATTAATGTTCAGGAAAACAACATCACCTATTTTCCTAAAATGGGCTAGAGCATTAAAACAGTGCAAAAATAGCAACTTTAATGCCATTTCCATTTTTGAAAAATTCAAATGGATTCAAAAATTGCCCAAACTTTCTGTGGCAGTGCAGAATAATGCATTGTAATTTTGTGGACAAGTTTCACATTTTTGCAAAAGCATTTGGCAGCTCTTTTATTTTTCTACTCTTTCTGTAAAAAGAAAAACAGAAAATAAAACAAAAGGGCCTAACTGGTTGGGCCTAAGTGCACAGTGCACTCGGCCCAGCCCAGCCCGGCCTGTCTCCCTCCTCCCGCTCTCTCTCCTCCCGCGTGTCGCGGCGCCCGTGGCCGCGCCGGTGCGCACCGGCGAAACGCCGACACCACGGCGCTACAGGGCCGCGGAGAGGATAAGGGCGACGCCCACGGCCTCCCCCGTCGCCCAGATCCACTTCCCCCTTCTCTTCCTCGCTCGCCCGAGCTCTCTCTCCCTCACCCGTACGCGCCCGTCGCCGCCCGCCGTCGATCCCGCGCCCTCCGACCTCGCCTCGCCTCGCCGCCTTGTCCCTCGTCTCCGCCGTGCTCGTCTACGCCGTCTGGTGCCCGCCGTTGGAGCTCGGAGCAACCGCAGCGACCGCGACGAGCTCGTCTTCAACCTCGGGTCTCCGGCGAGCTTCTTCGAATCCGGCGCCTCCTGCTGCTCCTAAGCCACTCACCGGCCTCGGTGTGCCGCACGGTGAGCTTCTCCCTCTCCTCCCCCTCTCCGTTTGGTCCCGCGCGACTCCTAGCTAGCTGCCTCACCGTGGCCGAACGCAGCGCCGCCGTCGAGCTCGTCGCCGTGGCCACACTCGCCGACGAACTCGTCCGAGCACGTAGCCGTGCACAGCACCTCCCCAGCAGCCTAACGCGCCCGCCCGCGTGCTTTGCCGTGCCCGCTATCGCCGAATCCGAGCTCGCCCGTACGCGCCGCCACCTACCGTCACCGCTCCGGCCAACTCCGGCCACCCCAGCCCGCGCAACCGCCGCAGAACGATGCTCCGTCGAGTGCACGTTCGAAAGAGCCTAACCGCACTCGATTTGGTGCTCTGTAGCGCGTTTCCGACGAGGTCCAGCGCGCGCTGCCGCCTTTTTGGTCGCCAGCGACGAGCCGCCGGCCACCGCCGACGTGGCTGCCACGTGGGGCACCCTGGGTCACTGACCAGTGGGCCCAGGGGCCCCAGTTGACCACTTTGACTGGTCAACTGTGCTGACGTGGCAGCACAGTGTCGCTGACCAGTGGGCCCACTGCGCTTAATTAACTAATTAAGTTTTAAAATTAATCTAATAATTAGTTTAGACACTGACAGATGGGGCCCACTCCCTAATTAACCCGGTTTAGTTTAATTTAATCCCTATTTAGCTTCTGTGTATGACATGCGGGACCCAGCTGTCAGGTTTGACCTGGAACAGCCGGGGTTGACCACTGACGTCATGCTGACGCCATCAGTACACTGTTCTGGATAATGTGATTTAATTAATTAAAATAATTTCAGAAATTTCAGAAAATGGTTTAAATCTTTGAAAATTTGTAGAAATTCAACCGTAGCTCGGATCGAAAAGTTTTCAACATGAAAGTTGATCAGAAAAACGAGACGAATCCGAATATGTCGTCAAAATGCTTGACCATCACTCCTATCTATCTGAACATGGAACCTTCCCCTCCGGTTCAGTATGCCGATAACCGCCTAAACGCTGGGAAAATATCCCAGATATTTTCCCGCTTCGTCTGCGACGTGTAGCATTGCATTAGGTCACCACCAGCACTGCATATTGCCATGCCATGCATTGTGTTGCAGCTGTTTGCTTTTATTTATTGTTTCTTCCCCCTCTTCTTATCCGGTAGACCCCGAGACCGACGCAGCTCCGGAGACCGACTACATCCCCGACGACTCCTCGTTTGCCGCAGAGCTTCCAGGCAAGCAACCCCCCTGTGACGCCCCCGGCCTGACCGTGCACTAATCATACACGCAAATGCACACGATCAAGCCCAGGGACTCACATGAAGATATCACAACACAACTCTAGACACAAAATAAAATAATACAAGCTTTAGATTACAAGCCAGGGGCGTCGAGGGCTCGAATACATAAGCTCGAGTTACACAAGCGTCAGCGGAAGCAACAACAGTATCTGAGTACAGACACAAAGTTAAACAAGGGTGAAAACAAACAACGGTTCTGATCGAAAGAGGCAAGGCCTCCTGCCTGGGAGCCTCCTAAACTACTCATGGTCGTCGGTCTCCACGTAGTAGCAAGCTCTGTCGGTTCAGTAGTAGGTGTCGGCGGGATCAGCTGGCTCCGGGGCTCCGTCATCTGGTCGCAGCAATCGGGTATGGAGAAAAGAGAGGTAGCAAAGCAACCGTGAGTACTCATCCAAAGTACTCGCAAGACTTACATCAGATCTATGCTAAATATGCATCGGTATCAAATGAAGGGGTTGTATCTGTCGGCTGGACTACAAAATTGCCAGAATAGAGGGGAAGGCCTAGCCTATCGAAGACTAGCAACTTGCTGCTTCTTGCAGCATTAGAAGAGTGCAGATTAGTAGTATAACATAAAGTAACAAGCATGTAGTAGCAAAGCCTAGAGATCCTTCCTCGACTCCCTGCGAGAAAGCGATCCCGGAGCTTACAATTAATTAACATGTATCCAGTTCAAGTTGTAGTAGATCATGATACAACACTGAGCGTCCTGTTACCGTGGACACTATTCGAATAGATAACTTCCCTACAGGGGTGCACTACTGTTACCCAACACGCTCGATTAACTCTGGCCGGACACACTTTCCTGGGTCATGCCCGGCCTCGGCTGATCGACACACCACAGCCCTACCTAGAGCTCAGCAGAGAGGTCCCCGCTGGTCTACATCCTAAGTGCGCAGGGGTCTTGGGCCATCGCCCTGTGCACTCCGGGTCGTTGTGCGCAAGGTGGATCCAGGCACCACCTCTGGGGCACCGATCCGACCCGGCCACAATGCTGAACTGGACGTCTGACAGAGCTTTCGGCTGATACATACGGCGTAGAGGGTCCCATAACCATTATCCCACGTGGTGGTAGTGCGTATATGGCCAGCGGCCAACTCAGATCAAATACCCAAATCCGTTAGTGTGTTGGGAGCTCGCGGTGACGATCAGTACTCCTGTCGCCCCGTCTCGAGGAAGTGCAACAAGGGTCAGGCCCATCCCTCTCTAGGGCGGTCTCTGCCTACCCGGCCACGCCTCGTAATTATCTCGCGGGTACCCTCACGCTCAACCCGACTTCACATCTCTCGCAGGTACCCCTCGGGGTCAACCCGACTTTAACCGGGACTGAAGTAAAAGTCATGGTAACCGTGTGTTTATCACATCAAGGGGGAATCCAAGGAATCACCCTCGATGGATTCTTACTCGACGTAATCCGTCAAGGAGAACCAGGAGGAATCACCCTCGATGGTCCACACTTGAGGGGTTGTATGACAGAGTCATCATCGGGAAGGGGAGAGCGAGGAATCACCCTCTGCAATCACCACCGATGTGCTATACTACAGAGATATCATCAGGAGTGCAGTACGAGGTATCACCCTCGGCACTTGATAGTAACCCTGGAAGCTCTGCTGAAAGGGGCGTAGTCGTACTCGGCAGCAGCGTCGGTCTCGGGGTCTACCGGAGAGAAGAGGGGGGAAGAAACAATAAATACAAGCAACAAATGCAACACAGATGCATGGCATGGCAGCACGTTATTCGAGGAGTGCCCTAATGCAGTAATACGCAAGTTAGTCAGAGCGGGAAACATCTGGAGGTGTTTTACCGGCTCCGGGCAATTATCGGACAGATGAATCGGAGGGGAAAGTTCCATGTTCATCATGTTAGAGGGGTGTGGCAGGTATGTGGGTGGCATATTCGGATTCTTCATATTTTTTTGATCATTTTTCATATATAAATTATTTTCATCCGAGTTACGGTTTATTTTATATGATTTTTCAAAGTTTTAATCATTTTCTGGAATTATTTAATTCGAATTATCCGAAACAGTAGCAGGTGACGTCAGAGTGACGTCATCGGTCAAACCGGCTGATCAGAGTCAAACCTGACTAGTGGGTCCTACTGGTGAGTGTCACAGTAGCTAATTATGGATTAATTAAACTAATTACGGATTAATTAGGGGGTGGGCCCCATTAGTCAGTGACTGATTAGTAATTAAATTAATTTTAACATTTTATTTATTTATAAAATTATTTTAATTGACGCGGGGTCCACCTGTCAGTGACGGGTCAAACCCAGTCAGCAGGTTTGACCAGGTCAACCCGGTCAATGGATCCACCGGGCCCACCAGTCAGTGGCCCAGGCGGTGCCACGTCGGCGCCACATCGGACGCCAGCGTATAGGCGGTGGCATGCCGGCGGCGAGGTTCCGGCGACCACGGGAACGGCGGAGGGGCTCAGATTTTGCACTCCGGCCACCAAATCGAGCATGGAAGGGCGGGATCGAACGAGCGCGGAGAGCCGCGTCTAGTGGTGGTACTGGCTCAGCCGGAGACGGGCTAAAACGATGGCGGCGTCGACCGCGGCGGACGCCAGAGTTCGGCCGTTGTCGGGATCCACGATGTGGGGCACGAGAGGGCGAGCTAGTGGCACGGGCGGCACCAGAGAGGTTCCCTGAGCACGTTGCCGTGCTTGCCCGGCCACGACACCGACTACAACGACGGCGACGAGCTACGCGGCGGAGCAAGGTTCGGGCGGCGATGGCGGTGGCGGCTATAGGCATGGAGCGAGGCCGGGGAGAGAGGGGTACGGCGCAGCAGCTCACCGTGGTTCTGCAGAGGTGCAAGGCAGGCGCGGGGAGGGCTCGACGGTGCCGGAATCGACGGCGCAGTCGCACTGGCCGTAGGAGGAAGAAGACTTCGAGGGGCTCGATGCAGCGCTCCCCGGCTCGTTCCAGTCGTTGCAGATGAAGGAGTCGAGGACGGCGAGTTGATGTGGCACGGTGAGGCGGACGGCGATGGCCGCGGCGGCCATGGCGGGAGAGGAGCTGCAGCAGCGCGTGGGGAAGGGGGAAAAGATCTCGGGGCGGGCCAGGGTGGTCGCGGTGGCCTTCTTATCCACCGCGGCGCCCTATAGCGACGCGGGACGGCGAGTGGGCGCGGCTGCGACGGCGAGCCGGCTCGGGCGCGGGGGTGCGCGGTGAGCAGTAGGAGGGAGACGGTGGCGAGGTGGGTTGGGCCGTACTGGCGCAACTAGAAGCCCAGCTGCATAGTGCCCTTTAGCCATTTTCTTTTTCCTTTTTTGTTTTATCCTTTTCCTTTCTGTTTTGCTAAATGTTTGGCCACTATTACACTTTTGTAAAATATGTGATTTAGCCACATAAATACAGTGCAATACCTAGCACTGCCATAAAAAGGTTTGGAGGTAATTTGATTTCATTTGAATTTTGGATTAATTAAAATAGATTAAACATTGCTGTTTTGGTACTGTTTTATGATGTTAGAGTCATTTAAATAATTCAATTAATGTTGATTTTATTTTTATAATTGCTTTGGGAATATTTGCAATATTATGAACACTTTTGTTTAACTATTTGAAGAAGTAATAATTTGACTTGCATTTGGATTTGGAATTTGAATTTGTATTATTTCCTAAATGCAATTTAATTAGGATGATCATGATGACATGGCAATTTAATTAGCTTAATGACAGGGTTAAGATCTGGGGATGTTACACCCCCTTGAGCATGCCTAAATCGCCTATTCTTTATCCCTCCTGCTTGCATTAGAACTGAAACAGTTATTGTTCCGAATACCTATTCTGATGCATAGCCTGTTTTTGTAAACTTTTATTGGTACCTTACCTGCAATCCTAAATGCCTAGTGTAGGTTCTTAGTGAACCATAGGTGTCCCCTCTTCCTTGTTCTAGTTGCCTCGCTTTAGTACCTGTGCCCCGATCGATGTGATCGAACGGGCTAAGACCAGCACATCACCGCACACCCCCTAAGTTCTCAACTCTACAGAGTTATCATCGAGTGTCGAGGGTGATACCTCCTATCTCACTTCCGATGTGGACTCTGTAGTACAGCTAGTCGGTGTTGGATTATCGAGGGTGATTCCTCTTTCACCACCTCCGACAAAGCTTCTGTCGTGCAACTCCGCAAGAGTGAATCCAACGAGGGTGATTCCTCCAGGTTCACCTCGATGGATACATCGAGTGGGAACCCAACGAGGGTGATTCTTCGGATTCCTTCTGGATGAAATGGACACACGGTTACCTTGGCTTTACTACCGATACATGATAAAGTCGGGTCGACCCCGAGGGGTACCCGCGAGTGATGTGGAGACGGGTTGACCATGAGGGTACCCGCGAGATGATTACGTGGCACGGCCGGGCATTCTTAGCCCTTGCCGTAAGTCCACGAGACGGGGCGACGGGGTCACATGATCGTGAGTCTTTGCTTGTCACCGCGAGCTCCCAATGCACTAATGGGTTAGGATATGTGATCTGAGTAGGCCTTTGGCCTTTTTCGCACTAACCACCACGCGGGAATAGTATGGGCACTCGGCGTCGTATGTATCAGCCGAAGTTCTTCAGACGTCAGCAGTTGAGCGGCACGCTCCCGGGTTGGGCCGTGATAGCCTGCGCTTGTATTAAGGGGGCTAGGTCTGCTCCCGGCCGTCCTCGCAACGTGCAGGAGTGCAAAGGGCGATGGGCCCAAGACCCCCGGGCACTTAGGATGTAGACTGGCGTGCTGGCCTCTCTGTTGAGCCTAGGTAGGGCTACGACATGTCGATCGGCCGAGGCCGGGCATGGACCGAGCAAGTGTGTCCGGCCAGAGTTAATCGAGCATGTTGGGTAAGTTGGTGCACCCCTGCAGGGAAGTATATCTATTCGAATAACCGTGTCCATGGTAACAGGACGCTCGGAAAATATCCCGATCTTCTACAACTAGAAATGGGTTGAATATGTTAGCTCCGAGATTGCTTTCTCGCAGGGAGTCGAGGAAGGATCTCTGGGCGTTGATACTACTTGTTGCTACTACTATATTTATGTTCTAATCTGCACTCTTCTTATGCTGCAAGATGCTGAAGATGCTAGTCTTCGATAGGCTAGGCCTTTTCCCCCTATTCTGGCCTTTCTGCAGTCCAGTCCAATGATACAGCCCTTCCTTTGAAACCAATGCATAATTAGAATAGTTCTGATGTAAATCTTGCGAGTACTTTGGATGAGTACTCACGGTTGTTTTGCTTCCCCTTTTTTTTCATACCTGATTGATGCGACCAGATGACGGAGCCCCGGAGCCAGCTGCCCTAGTTGACGACTACTACTACCCCTCTGGCGGATACTACTACTACGAGGAGCCCTCCGACGACTAGGAGTAGATAGGAGGCACCCAGGCAGGAGGCCTGCGCCTTTTTGATCTTTGTCGTTGTTTTGCCCCGCCTTCTTAAGGCTTATCTGTTTAACTTTTATGTCTGTACTCAGATATCTGATGCTTCCGCTAATGCTTGTATGACTCGAGCTTATGTATTCGAGCCCTCGAGGCCCCTGGCTTGTAATATAAAGCTTGTATGACTTTTAATTATGTTTAGAGTTGTGTTGTGATATCTTCAAGTGGGTCCTTAGGCTTGATCGTGTGCATTTGCGTGTATGATTAGTGCACGATTAAGTCGAGGGCGTCACAAGTTGGTATCAGAGCCGACTGCCTGTAGGAACCCCCTTTCCAACTCCTTGGCCGAAGTTGAGTCTAGTCTTTGCAAAACGATTTTACTAACATGGCTGTGTAGCTTACGGGCCCACGTCGCCAATGTGTGATATTAGGATCTTTTATTCCTCTTCCATACTCTGGGACTCTAATTTCTCTTCTTTTCGGGTTAAATGATTTTGCTAACTCTGACATTAGGTTCTCGTAATCACATTCACCCGGAGAGCTGGATTATCTGCAAACATTTCTTTCCAATGCTATCTTATGCCTCTCACATTGTCATTTGACTTCTTGCACTCCTTGTTTCAGATGTGTCCCGCAAGACAGCTCGTACACCAGACCATGGCTGTTGATGCGACTGGGTTCCCGGCTATCTTGGTCGACCTCTTGACCAGGCTGGGATATCGTTGGTACCCTGAGTACACTGTTTATGAGGACTACCGCGAGTTCAACCAGGAGCAGTACCATGCTGTGGTTCGCATCTTTGATCGGCAGGACATCTCCATCACTGAGTTGCACACTTTTCACGGTGTTGGAGTGACTGTTGATATGGCCGTCCATGATGCTGCCTATACTGCTATTGCCCGTCTCCGTGGAGAGCACAACAGTCACTTGGAGGAGACCGCTTTCAGATACATCCCGTATGCTCCTGCTGGGGATGAGACTAGATTCTACACTGCTGTCTGTACTCCTTATGTGCTGCGTCGCTATGACCCGTAGATTTTGGTACAGTACACTTAGGCTCTGGACCGCACTGCTCGAGCACTTGCTGTCGAGTTGTACGCTACTCGTGCTCGTATTTACGACGCTCTGACACAGTTGCTACCAGCAGTCAGTGCACGGATGCACCCAGGGTACATTCTTTACCCGCGCAGGACGGAGATGTCACCAGGTCTTGAGTGGCCTCCTGTTGGAGGTCTTACTCCTCCACGTGGTCCTCTTCTTCCAGTTCGGGACCAGGTTTTGCACCAGAGTGTTCACGGAGCGCAGGATCCTTACATCGAGGGTACCCTGCGTCGTCACCTGCAGCTGCCTAGCTTCAGTAGTTTTCTCCGATGTTGATGTAGCATATCTCTATGTCCCGTTGTTGTATCCCTCCACCGCGTGCCTGCGTGCCGCCTAGTTGTCTAGCTTTCCTTTTCACTGTTGTAACGCTGACTTGTAACCGAACCTATGTATGGATCTGTATGTCGTGTTTGACTATGTTGATGTATCTATTGCATTTCCTTTTGTTGTGCATGTTACTTCATGAATGAATCCATACTTCTGCAATGCTAGTTGCTAAACTACCCATGTTGAATTTTAGCAGGATGGTTAGACCCGTAGGTCGTGGCCGTGGTACCAACAATCCACCACCGCCCGACTATATGGCTGCTATGATGCAAAAATTTGAAATGCATCGCCAGTTTATGCAAGGGCTCATGGACCAGTTTCCTCGTCCCAATGCCAACCAGCAGCCAGCCGCAATCACTTTGCAAGAGTTTGTGCGTCTGAACCCAACCATTTTCCGCAACTCAGTTCAGCCGCTTGACGCTGATGACTGGCTCCATGACATCGCTTTCGAGATGGAGTCTGTGAATGCGACCCCTGCCAGTTATGTCACTTTCGCCTCCTACTTTCTGAAGGGACCCGCAGCCCAATGGTGGGACAATCATAGGCATACCCTACCTGCTTGGACTATCATCACCTGGATGGAGTTCAAGGCTGCTTTCCGTGCCCGTTACATTCCTCAGGGAGTCATGGACCGCAAGAAGCGTGAGTTCCGCAATCTCTCTCAGGGTAACAAGTCTGTGGAAGCTTATCAGCGGGAATTTCTGGAACTATCTCGCTATGCCGAAGAGGATATCGCTACTGATGCCCGCAGACAGGAGAAGTTCCATGAAGGGCTCAACCCTGACATCAAGCTCGCACTGCTATTACAGGACTTTGCCAACTTCGCCACCTTGGTGAACAAGGCTATTCAGGTTGAGACTGGCCTGAAGGATCACAAGGACGCTCTCAAGCGCACCCGTGAAGCGGGCTCATCTTCGGGCTTGTCTTCCCAGAAGCTCCGCATTTGGATCCCTAACAGCATGTACCGTCCAACTGTACCTGTTCCAAGGCCATCGTATGTTGCACCACGTATGCCTCCTCCACCTCCGAGGCAGTTCAGACCTCAAGCTCCAATGCCTCGAGCTCATGCTCCCCGTCCCGACAATGGACTCTGCTTCAAGTGTGGCCATCCAGGTCACCGTGCCAAAGACTGCTCCCAGAGTCAGAATCAGCTTGTGCTTCCTCTAGCTGGCCGTGGTAATGGTCGTGGTATCAATCAGCCCCGCAACAACAATGCCAGGCCTACTTATGGTCGTGGTCAGGCTTATCATGTCAACATGAATGAATACCCAGACCAACCAGCTACTGTGATGGGTACACTTTCTGTTAATTCAGTACCAGCTTCTGTTTTGTTTGATTCAGGAGCATCGCATTCTTTTATATCAGAAGAGTTTGCATTCATGCATGGCATTAAACAAGAAAATTTGCACCAGCCATTAGTGGTTAACACTCCCGCGGGCCATTGTCGAACCTCTATGTTCAGCCCCGATGTTACCATTGAAATCGAAGGGTTGGAATTCCGTGCATTTCCCATTATTTTGAAGTCTTCCAAAGTTGACCTCATTCTGGGAATGGATTGGTTGAAGGCTCACTATGCCTTGATCAATTGTGCCACTAAAGTCGTACACCTCCTGCACCCATCGGATGAGCTAGTAAATTACCATGCTCATATTGTTCAAAGTGCTGAGGCTTAGATTTATGCTCTGAATGCGTTAAACGCTTCTCCTCTTGAGGGGATCAAAAACGTTCCAGTCGTTCGCGACTTCCAAGATGTCTTCCCGGAAGAACTTCCAGGAGTACCCCCTGTTAGAGCTGTCAAGTTTGTCATCGACCTAAAACCAGGCACCACTCCTATTGCGAAGCGTCCCTACAAAATGCCTCCGCATGAACTTCTTGAGCTTAAGGAGGATCTCGATAAATCACTCCGCAAAGGTTTCATTCACCCAAGTTCCTCTGCCTAGGGAGCACCTTCTCTCTTTGTCAAGAAGAAAGATGGTACAAACCGATTGGTCCAAGATTACCGACCTATCAACCAAGCCACCATTCAGAACAAATATCCGCTTCCTCGGATCAATGACATGTATGATCAACTTGCTGGATCATCAGTGTTCTCTAAACTCGACTTGACGTTGGGTTATCATCAGATCCACGTCCGCGAAGAGGATATCCCTAAGACTGCCTTTGTTACCCGTTATGGCTCTTATGAGTACAATGTCATGTCATTCGGCTTAACTAATGCATCGGCAACGTTCTCCCGCCTGATGAATTATATCTTCATGGATTACCTCGACAAATTCGTCGTGGTTTATCTGGATGATATCCTGGTGTTTTCCAAGAATAAGGAAGAACGCGCTGAACATCTTCGTCTTGTTCTGGAAAAGCTTCGAGAACACCAGCTATATGCCAAATATTCCAAATGCGAATTCTGGTTATCCGAAGTGACCTACCTTGGACATGTGATTTCCAAGGATAGCATTGCTGTCAACCCAGAACGAGTTCAGGCTATTCTTGACTGGACTCCTCCGAAGAATGTCAAGCAAGTCAGAAGTTTTCTCGGACTCGCCAGCTACTGCCGCCGTTTTGTCGAGAACTTCTCGAAGATTGCCAAACCTCTGACTAATCTGCTTCACAAAGGCGTTAAGTTTGAGTGGACAGACAAATGTCAGGAGAGTTTCCAGACCCTCAAGGACAAGCTGACTTCTGCACCAGTGCTTGCTCCTCCGGATTCTCGCAAAGACTTTGTGATCTATTGCGACGCCTCTCGTCAGGGATTAGGCTATGTCCTGATGCAAGAACGAAGAGTAATTGCTTATGCCTCACGACAGTTGCGTCCTCACGAAGAGAATTATCCAGTGCATGATCTTGAACTTGCTGCAGTGATTTATGCATTGAAGCTGTGGCGACATTACCTTCTCGTTAACCGGTGTGAGATATATACTGATCATCAAAGTCTGAAGTATTTGTTTACTCAGCCGGATCTCAATCTCCGCCAACAGCGATGGTTGGAAACGATTACGGACTATGACTGTGGTATTTCATATACCCCTGGCAAAGCTAATGTGATGGCTGATGCCTTGAGCCGCAAGTCCTATTGTAACAACCTCATGGTTCAGCGAGCTCAACCTCATCTGTATGAAGAACTGCACAAGTTGAACCTCCACAATGTTCCACAGGGTTCTCTTAATACCCTTGTCATACAGCCAGATCTTGAGAAGGTTGTTAAGCGTGCGCAAGCAAAAGATGCTGAAGTTGATCAGATGAAAAGAGATCTTAACCTTGAAAAGTACAAAGATTTCTCGCTTGCTGAAGACGGAACTTTGTATTTCAGAGACCGCATTGTGGTACCTCGGTTCGAGCTTATGACCGACAAGGTTATGAAGGAGGCACATGATACACCACTATCTATTCATCCGGGTAGTACCAAGATGTATCGTGATCTCCGTGAAAGGTACTGGTGGTCTAGAATGAAGCAGGATAGTTCTCGATATGTTGCTGAATGTGATGTTTGCCGTCGCGTTAAAGCAGAACACCAGAAGCCTGCTGGAATTCTGCAACCGCTTCCGATCCCTGAGGGGAAATGGGATAAGGTTCAGATGGATCTTATCACTGGCCTTCCCAGGTCACAAAAGGGTCATGATGCAATTCTTGTCGTCATTGATCAACTCTCCAAAGTTGCACATTTTCTGCCAGTCAAGGAGAAGATCACTGCTAGTCAGTTAGCAGAGTTATATATCTCCAGAATTGTATCACTCCACGGTATTCCGAAGGAGATCAGTTTCGACCGTGGCAGCCTCTTCACCTCTAAGTTTTGGGCAAGTTTCCAAGAAGCTATGGGAACTCATATAACCTGGAGTTCAGCTTGTCACCCTCAGTCCCAAGGCCAAGTCGAGCGAGTCAATCAAGTGCTTGAAGATATGCTGCGTGCTTGTGTTATATCATTTGGCAAGAAGTGGGAGGAATCTCTCCCGTATGCTGAGTTCTCTTACAACAACAGCTATCAAGCAAGTTTGAAAATGGCCCCCTTCGAGGTACTTTATGGACGTAAGTGTCGAACCCCTCTGAATTGGTCAGAAACTGGGGAACGGCCGCTCATTGGTCCGGATATTATCCAACACGCTGAAGAGCAAGTCCGTATTGTTCGGGAAAATCTCAAAGCGGCTCAGTCTCGCCAGAAGAGCAATTATGATCGTAAACACTGGGCATCGATCTATCAACCTGGTGAGCAAGCTTATCTGCGTGTCACTCCTATGAAGGGCACTCACCGCTTCGGAATCAAGGGCAAGTTAGCTCCTCGCTACATTGGTCCCTTCCGCATTCTCGCCAGACGTGGACATGTGGCTTATAAATTGGAGTTGCCGCCGCAATTCTCTCACATCCACGACGTCTTCCATGTGTCGCAACTTCGCCGTTGCTTCAAGGAATCTCCGCACCAAGCAGTGGATCATGAATTGCTCAATTTACAAGATGATCTATCTTATAAGGAGCATCCGATCCATATTCTCGATCAAGCTGAACGTCGGACCCGCCAAAAGACAACCAAGTTCCTTAAAGTGAAGTGGTCGAACCATACTGAAGATGAAGCCACTTGGGAACGCGAGAATCGTCTTCGGGAGGAATACCCCGACCTTTTCCCTTCTACCTCCTGAATTCTCGGGACGAGAATTTCTTTTAGAGGAGGAGAATTGTAACACCCCTATGTAATGAGCTACATCGATCCATGGTGATTAAGCTAATTCTCTGTGATATGCAATGCTTGATCATGTTGGAATAATATCTCATTTCAAATTCCTCCACTGAATTCAATTCAAATTCAAAGTGAAATTTGAAGTTGCTCAAATTTTGCTGGAAAATAGTTCATGTTGTAGCAAAAATTCCAAAACAAATTAATGTTCAGGAAAACAACATCACCTATTTTCCTAAAATGGGCTAGAGCATTAAAATAGTGCAAAAACAGCAACTTTAATGCCATTTCCATTTTTGAAAAATTCAAATGGATTCAAAAATTGCCCAAACTTTCTGTGGCAGTGCAGAATAATGCATTGTAATTTTGTGGACAAGTTTCACATTTTTGCAAAAGCATTTGGCAGCTCTTTTATTTTTCTACTCTTTCTGTAAAAAGAAAAACAGAAAAGAAAACAAAAGGGCCTAACTGGCTGGGCCTAAGTGCACAGTGCACTCGGCCCAGCCCAGCCCGGCCTGTCTCCCTCCTCCCGCTCTCTCTCCTCCCGCGTGTCGTGGCGCCCGTGGCCGCACCGGCGAAACGCCGACACCGCGGCGCTACAGGGCCGCGGAGAGGATAAGGGCGACGCCCACGGCCTCCCCCATCGCCCAGATCCACTTCCCCCCCCCCTCTCTCCCTCGCTCGCCCGAGCTCTCTCTCCCTCACCCGTACGCGCCCGTCGCCGCCCGCCGTCGATCCCGCGTCCTCCGACCTCGCCTCGCCTCGGCGCCTTGTCCCTCGTCCCCACCGTGCTCGTCTACGCCGTCTGGTGCCCGCCGTTGGAGCTCGGAGCCACCGCAGCCACCGCGACGAGCTCGTCTTCAACCTCGGGTCGCCGGCGAGCTTCTTTGAATCCGGCGCCTCCTGCTACTCCTAAGCCACTCACCGGCCTCCGTGTGCCGCACGGTGAGCTTCTCCCTCTCCTTCCCCTCTCCGTTTGGTCCCGCGCGCCTCCTAGCTAGCTGCCTCACCGTGGCCGAACGCAGCGCCGCCGTCGAGCTCGTCGCTGTGGCCACACTCGCCGACGAGCTCGTCCGAGCACGTAGCTGTGCTCAGCACCTCCCCAGCAGCCTAACGTGCCCGCCCGCGTGATTTGCCGTGCCCGCTATCGCCGAATCCGAGCTCGCCCGTACGCGCCGCCGCCTGCCGTCGCCGCTCCGGCCAACTCCGGCCACCCCAACCTGCGCAACCGCCGCAGAACGATGCGCCGTCGAGTGCACGTTCGAAAGAGCCTAACCGCGCTCGATTTGGCACTCTGTAGCGCGTTTTCGACGAGGTCCAGCGCGCGCCGCCGCATTTTTGGTCGCCGGCGACGAGCCACCGGCCACCGCAGACGTGGCTGCCACGTGGGGCACCCTGGGTCACTGACCAGTGGGCCCAGGGGCCCTAGTTGACCACTTTGACTGGTCAATTGTGCTGACGTGGCAGCACAGTGTCACTGACCAGTGGCTCCCCTGCGCTTAATTAACTAATTAAGTTTTAAAATTAATCTAATAATTAGTTTAGACACTGACAGATGGGGCCCACTCCCTAATTAACCCGGTTTAGTTTAATTTAATCCCTATTTAGCTTCTGTGTATGACATGTGGGACCCAGCTGTTAGGTTTGACCTAGAACAGTTGGGGTTGACCACTGACGTCATCTTGACGTCTTGCTGATGTCATCAGTACACTGTTCTAGATAATGCGATTTAATTAATTAAAATAATTCCTGGAATTTCAGAAAATGGTTTAAATCTTTGAAAATTCATAGAAATTCAACCGTAGCTCGGATCGAAAAGTTTTCAACATGAAAGTTGATCAGAAAAACGAGATGTCCGAATATGTGGTCAAAATGCTTGACCATCACTCCTATCTATCTAAACATGGAACCTTCCCCTCCGGTTCAGTATGCCGATAACCGCCTAAACGCCGGGAAAATATCCCAGATATTTTCCCGCTTCGTCTGCGACGTGTAGCATTGCATTAGGTCAGCACCAGCACTGCATATTGCCATGCCATGCATTGTGTTGCAGCTGTTTGCTTTTATTTATTGTTTCTTCCCCCTCTTCTTATCCGGTAGACCCCGAGACCGACGCAGCTCCGGAGACCGACTACATCCCCGACGACTCCTCGTTTGCCGCAGAGCTTCCAGGCAAGCAACCCCCCTTGAGCATGCCTAAATCGCCTATTCTTTCTCCCTCCTGCTTGCATTAGAACTGTTACAGTTATTGTTCCGAATACCTATTCTAATGCATAGCCTATTTTTGTAAACTGTTATTGGTACCTTACCTGCAATCCTAAATGCTTAGTGTAGGTTGTTAGTGAACCATCGGTGGCCCCTCTTCCTTGTTCTAGTTGCCCCGCTTTAGTACCTGTGCCCCGATCGATGTGATCGAACGGGTTAAGACCAGCACATCACCGCACACCCCCTAAGTTGCTCGACTCTACAGAGTTATCATCGAGTGTCGTGGGTCATACCTCCTATCTCACTTCCGATATGGACTCTGTAGTACAGCTAGTCGGTGTTGGATTATCGAGGGTGATTCCTCTTTCACCACCTCCGACAAAGCTTCTGTCGTGCAACTCCGCAAGAGTGAATCCAACGAGGGTGATTCCTCCAGGTTCACCTTGACGGATACATCGAGTGGGAACCCAACGAGGGTGATTCCTCGGATTCCTTCTGGATGTAATGGACACACGGTTACCTTGGCTTTACTACCGATACTTGATAAAGTCGGGTCGACCCCGAGGGGTACCCGCGAGTGATGTGGAGACGGGTTGACCATGAGGGTACCCGCGAGATGATTACGTGGCACGACCGGGCATTCTTAGCCCTTGCCGTAAGTCCACGAGACGGGGCGACGGGGTCACATGATCGTGAGTCTCTGCTTGTCACCGCGAGCTCCCAATGCACTAATGGGTTAGGATATGTGATCTGAGTAGGCCTTTGGCCTTTTTCGCACTAACCACCACGCGGGAATAGTATGGGCACTCGGCGTCGTATGTATCAGCCGAATTTCTTCAGACGTCAGCAGTTGAGCTGCACGCGCCCGGGTTGGACCGTGATAGCCTACGCTTGTATTAAGGGGGCTAGGTCTGCTCCCGGCCATCCTCGCAACGCGCAGGAGTGCAAAGGGCAATGGGCCCAAGACCCCTGAGCACTTAGGTTGTAGACCGGCGTGCTGGCCTCTCTGTTGAGCCTAGGTAGGGCTACGACGTGTCGATCGGCCGAGGCCGGGCATGGACCGAGCAAGTGTGTCCGGCCAGAGTTAATCGAGCGTGTTGGGTAAGTTGGTGCAGCCCTGCAGGGAAGTATATCTATTCGAATAGCCGTGTCCATGGTAACAGGATGCTCGGAAAATATCCCGATTTTCTACAACTAGAAATGGGTTGAATATGTTAGCTCCGGGATTGCTTTCTCGCAGGGAGTCGAGGAAGGATCTCTGGGCGTTGATACTACTTGTTGCTAATACTATATTTATGTTCTAATTTGCACTCTTCTTATGCCGCAAGACGCTGAAGATGCTAGTCTTCGATAGGCTAGGCCTTTTCCCCCTATTCTGGCATTTCTGCAGTCCGGTCCAATGATACAGCCAATGTTGGGGATATCGCTTATCGGGAACTTATCGGTCGACCCATGATAAGGGGTAAATTGGCCAGTTTATCAGCATATCGGCCGATTTATCGCCATATCGGCTGATTTATCGGCCAATTTATCTTATCGGTCAGACACCGGTAAGCGATAAATCGGCCGATTTATCGGAATATTGGAAGATATCTTGAACAGTGGATACAGCCCTTTCTTTGAAACCAATGCATAAGTAGAATAGTTCTGATGTAAGTCTTGCGAGTACTTTGGATGAGTACTCACGGTTGCTTTGCTTCTCCTTTTTTTTCCATACACGATTGATGCGACCAGATGACGGAGCCCCGGAGCCAACTGCCCCAGTTGACGACTACTACTACCCCTCTAGCGGATACTACTACTACGAGGAGCCCTGCGACGACCAGAAGTAGATAGGAGGCACCCAGGCAGGAGGCCTGCGCCTTTTCGATCTTTGTCGTTGTTTTGCCCCGCCTTATTAAGGCTTATCTGTTTAACTTTTATGTCTGTACTTAGATATCTGGTGCTTCCGCTGATGCTTGTACGACTCGAGCTTATGTATTCGAGCCCTCGAGGCCCCTAGCTTGTAATATAAAGCTTGTATGACTTTTAATTGTGTTTAGAATTGTGTTATGATATCTTCAAGTGAGTTATTAGGCTTGATCATGTGCATTTGCGTGTATGATTAGTGCACGATTAAGTCGGGGGCGTCACACAGCCGGCGCGGGCAGGGGACGGCGTAGGGGGCGCGGATTGCGCAGGCCTGTCGGAGCTGCGCACGGGCCGAGAGGGGCCAGCGCCGGCGTCCGAGCTGCGTCGGCGGGGGAGCTGTGTCTGCGGCGACGCTGTAGATCCGGAGCTGCCCCCGGTCTCCACCTTGGACCGCTCCAAGGCGATGCGGAGGGCCAGCTCATAGTCTGGATCTAGGTCGGAATCGGAGCGGCTGCCGGAGCTCGACATTGGGCCGTATTCGATCAAAATCGGTGTGGGGAGAGGAGAGGACGGAGCGAGAGAGGAGAGTGTGAGTGAGCTAGTGTTTCGGAGTGATGAGCCGGACGGGGTTTTTTGTGGAACAGCAGTGGGGTCGGTGGTGGGTCGGGTTTGTCAGGCGGACGCGCCCGGGCGTGCCCAGGTCGCCCCATATCCGCCCTAGATTTGGGCTGGATGTGAATGGTGCCGGTCAGTCCGGGCGTTTAAGTCCCGTATGAGGCGCCCGGCTGGGTCGTTTTTTGTGACCGGCCAGTGACCGGTCAACCCGCCCGGGCGATTGAGACGGATTTGAGATGCCTGGCTGTAGATGCTCTAAGATGGCAAGACAAGATTCGCCCGCAATAGGCGATGCATCATGCATCAAGATTCGGCCTGCAGTTTGCAATCTAGCGTATGCGGGAAACTGCCAAGTTTTCACTTTTCAGTCGGAGCTTTTCAAGGGTTGCATATACTATATATTTTTTGAAACACAAGAACAATAAACTATAGAATTTAGATACCATGAGTTCCTGAATAGGATTCCCAATTCACAGGCAACTTTCGGATATTACCTTGGATGCTCCACAGGATTTCTATCGGAAGATGCAGAACGGGAACGTGCACCAATAAGAAGTTCACGAGGCCTAACATCTTGCTAGGAATCATAGAAATCTAGATAAGAAAGCAATCCATAGTAATTTTGATGCTCGTATTCCTTTGACCCAAAGGGCCTCTATAGGAGAAAAAAGTTCATACGGACTGCAATTATGGAATTCCTTAGGAAAAAAAACTCTTACTCATCAACTTAGAAAATTTATAACTATATGCAGGGGCAAAGGTTCCCTTAGGGCAAGGTAGAGCGACCACCCTACCTTGATTTTTGGTGAAATTATTCAGATAGCCATGTTTTTTTCTGAACAATTTGAGTGGTCATATATAAAAACGCACCACGTATGAAAAAGTTATGCTTATTTTAGTGAACAGTGCTAGCCCATGAGATTATTCATGAAATTAAAAAAATCTGGATCACAAGGGCTTGTGCTCAAATTGGACTATGAAAAAGCATATGACAGAGTGAGTTGGGTCTTTCTTTTTGAAATGCTTAGTTCAAGAGGTTTTGGACAGAAATGGATTTCTTGGATTAAACAAACTTTGTTACAGAGCACCTTTAGTGTGAGAATCAATGACACTACTGGGCCATACTTTATGGGGGGGGGGGGGGGAAGGTCTCAAGCATGGAGATCCTTTTTCCCCCTTGCTTTTTAATTTAGTTGTTGATATTTTCTCCAAGATGTTAGTCAAAGCTTCAAAACATGGACTTATTTCTGGCCCGCTTACTAATATTATTCCTGGTGGAGTACTTAGTTTGCAATATGCTGATGATACACTTCTCTTTTTGGAGAATTCCTGTGATAAGGCTAGAAATTTTAAGTGGATTTTATCCTGTTTTGAAAAAACCTATCTGGCATGAAAATCAATTTCCATAAAAGTGATTTACTGACCATAAATGTGGAGGAGGAAGAGTCTAAAATCTTTGCTCAAATTTTCTATTGTAAGTTGGGGTCTTTCCCTATCAAATACCTGAGAGTGCCTCTGCACTATGATAAACTGAGGAGAGAAGATCTGCAACCAATTATTGATAGGATTATCAAGAACATCTCTGGTTGGCTGGGTAGATACTTGACTTACAGAGGGAAACTGATTTTATTGTGTGCTTGTATTGTTAGTATTCCTGCTTACCTTATGGCCATGATTAAATTTCCTAAATGGGCAATTAACGCCATTAACTCTAAAATGGCTCATTTCTTTTGGGGGAATATGGATGATCAGCATAAATATCATCTGGCCAACTGGGGTCTGGTTTCCAGAAAAAAGGAATTTGGGGGGCTTGGTGTCCCTAATTTACAAGAATTCAATATGGCTCTTTTGGCCTCGTGGGGGAAACGTTTCTTTGACTCTAATGATAGTGATTGGAAAAAAAATTGTGGCTTTTAAGTATAACACTCAGTCCCCAAATGTTTTATGGGCCAAACAAAAAACGGGGTCTCCATTTTGGAAAAGTGTAACATGGGCTCTAAATGCCTCAAAAACATTCTACACTTGGAAACTAGGGAGAGGTGATAGCATAAGTTTTTAGCATGATACGTGGGAGGGGGATTGTTCTCGAGGACTATGTTTTGGGATTTATTTGAAATTTGCAACCAAACTGAATGTTCAGTAGCCCAAGTGTGGGATGGGTCAACTCTGAAACTCACTTTTAGGCGATGTGTAGATCAGAGAGGGATGCTTAGATGGGCACAATTGAGGGTTCACATTATGAACTTCCCTCTGTCTGACTCCCCTGATCTACCCATCTGGACTCTTGATCCTAAAGGTGTTTATTCATTTAAATCCTTTTACAAAGCAATTAACTTTGGGGGAATTGTTTCTTCGGTTGGAAATTGTCTTTGGAAAGTGTTGTGTCCTCAAAATATCCATGTTTTCATGTGGTTGTGTGTTTACAATAAAGTTCTGACTAGAGACAACTTAAACAAGCGTAGACAAGTAGAAGATCTCCCTTGCCTATTCTGCAATGAAAATGAATCCACCCAACATCTCTTTTTTGATTGTGTGGTGGCCAAATGTATTTGGTCTTTGGTTTCTGAGTTTTTTAACGTGCAACCTTTTACTTGCTTTGATGACATTTGCGCTATTTGGCGTTCCTACAAAAGTAAACATGTTCTCAATTTGGTCACGGCTGCATCCTTGTGGAGCATTTGGAGGCTAAGGAATGAGTTTTGCTTTCAGGGTCGCTCATGGAGAGGTTTGAACTGCGTCCTTGTCAAGCTGAAAATTGTTCTTCTGCGTTGGGTGGTACTCTGTGACGACACTCAAGCGGATCTGCTGCAACGTTGTATCCTGCTGCTGGACAAGCACCGGGGGGAGCTTCTGCGGATCGCCTGGGGGTGACTTCCGGTCTTCGTCAGTAGTTAGCTTCGCACCATTTGGCCAGACTTGGGTCTGTAATAAAAAGATTCTATGTAGGCTGAGTGGTTTGCTGTTTGCGGGGCTTTAGACTTTTCAGTTCGTGCTCTAGACTGCCAATTTGTGGTTTCCTGGGGGTGGGTGTTTTGTGGTGTTGGGGATGTTAAGCTTGTACTTGACTTTGGTTCCTTTTGCTGCTTCAATAAAATGGGGCAGGGGGAAACCCCTTTCTTTCAAAAAAAACACTGCGCAAAATCAATTCTGAACCAAAAAAAGGACTATATCTAGTCTACTCGGAAATCAACTCTTTCTTTTTGGAATAGCTAATTCTACATCTAACAAAACATGCGGTTTATTGTCTTGTTTAGCTGGCATTGCTTTTACCAGTGGCGATATTAATAGTTGAAAGGGACTTTTGGGCGAAAAAGATCATCAGGACCGAGTTGCGCAAAAATTGTCCGCGGTGACTTCTTGATGATGTGCTACATTGAGCGAGGGATATTCAAAAGTCTTCATCGACAAACGACAGTTTTTCAGGAAAAAATAGAGTTTTGCCATTGGTATGTTTTTAGGTTTTAGTTATATTCATTATTTATTTTTCTTGAATACGCTAGATTGCGTATCATTGCATTGATAGAGGGTAGAAATACAAGGGTGGGTAAAGTTCATAGGTGCGAGTCTTCCTACCCTAGCCGCCGCCACGAGCCAGGCGACTAGGGAGGCGATCTCCTTCCACCGATCTTCACCGGCCGGGGCGCTGGCCCCCTCTCCCTCCGGCTGCTCCGGCGGCAGGAGGGAGGGGGGACCCCGTTCCTCCGCTCTGTAGTTAGGGTTTGGATTTGTAGGTCGTGGTGCGTCGTTGGGGTGGTGGGAGCGGCGCCCGGACGAATAAATCTGCCTCAGCCCCACTCCCACACCGGCGGTGTCCTTCATGGCGGCGTCTCGGAGTTGATGGCATCGTGTGTCTGCCGATCCTTCAGATCGGCGGTGTTAGGGTTCATGGATGGTGTTGGCGAGGCGGCGGCGGCGACTCCATCAGGTGTGTCTCTCCTTCTGCTCTGTCCCTGTTGCTGTGGCGTTGTCTCCGACGTCATGGTGGAGCAGGGAGGTTTGGTCGTTCAGGAGTACGCGCAGACGGTTGTCTACGCAAGTGACAGCTGGAAGATGGAGCATCTTGTGCTGGGTTTGTGGTTGGAGGCTGACAGTTCTGGTTTCCTCCTCCGACGTCGTCGTCACGCGGGGGTGTCAGTTCTGAAGTTCGATGGCGTGTCCGGGGACATGTTGCCCCGGTCTGATTCTTTCAACGGTAATGGTTTTGCTTCTGGCAAACTACTTTGGAGGTCTGTAAAGCTGCAGATCAGCGATGGAGCCGCGTCGAGCTTGGGTAAAGAGGTGATCTGTATTCTTCCTCTTTGGTGGCCGCTTCGGTGGTATCGAAGGAAAGGGTCAGACGCTGGTATTTTGTATAGGATTTTCCTATCTTTTCAGTCATGTAAGGTTGGTGCTTACGTGCCTTGTAACTTGATCTTTATTCTATAAATGAGACACGTATTACCATGAAAAAAAATACAAGGGTTCAACTCTCAAACTACGTACACAGAGAGGCGTAGTTGAGAGTGCGGTTGAGCAAAGGAAAGAAACGGGGTTGCTCAGCCCCTCCCACACCGCCCTGGTTGCTAGCATCGAGGAGGAAGCGCGCCTTTGGGCAAGGGCTGAGCGAGATACTATATGTAGTATATTCATTATTTACATTTCTATTGTACTAAGTGATTATGAATCATATATAGTGTTAATGTCTTGACACAATTTCAGTCTTTGCATAATTTGTTTTGAGCGCGACTAGCCCAAGGGCACCCTCGCGCGGGAATGCGGGAGGTCGACTAGGCGCGAGCGACGCATGGAAGGAGAGAAACGCGGGACGGGAGTTTCCAGTGACGCGCGACCCCTTTTTTTTTCCTTTTTTTTTCGTTCCGTTTTTTCTCTATTCGGTACATAGTGCACTACACATTACCTAGTGCGGTATAAAAAGAACAGTGCATTGCACTGCGATTGGACCAGTATATTTCCACGAAATAGTTCGAAGGGTACATTTTGTCGTAGCGTGCTGCGAGCTGCACTTTGGTCACGGCGCGTTAAGAATTCATATAAATCTTGGAAGAGGTACATTGGTCATTGCCGCTAATATTTCGTAGGTACATTTGTCTAGTACGTGTTGCGGGCTGCTCCCCATTTAAATGATGGACATGTGTGCACCTTTTTTTCTTTTTTCTTTTTTGCGGGGGAAAATGTGTGCACCTAACGCATTGGAAAATAGCCACTCAGGACAGAACATAAAAACAATGTATCGGAAGGCAAAACATTAGAGCATGGTTAATAATACAGCCAACACTCGGCTATAAAGAGTTGCCATGTCATATAAAGGCAATCTAATAGCCGGCATGTACAATAGTAAGTTTTAAATATGTAGTACCTTGTAAAGAGTTGGCCCACCTTACAATCTCACAAAGTGTTTTGGGTCTTGTGCTACAGCTGGCTACTAACTTACAACCCGCTTCTCTTTTCTCTTCTCTTCTCTCTCTTTCAACTAAGTAAAGATATGATATTTTAGTCCTCATAGCCTGTTTATGTCATCTTATTGTACTTGCTCTTAGTACAGCGGAAGGCGGTCAAAAACATGCACACAGGTAGAACTAAGAAAACAGTACTTCGGAGGCAAAACATTAATACAACAAGCCATGCAAAACATGCACTCATGGCAGAACATTAAAAAAACAGTACATCGGAAGGCAGAACATTAGCAGCGGAGGCAGTGCAAAGCATGCACCTAGAGCAGAACATAAAAAGACAGTGCATCAGAAGTCAGAACATTACTGGTACTCCTACAACGGAAGGAAGACAGTGTAAAACATGCACTCACGACAGAGCATAAAAAAGAGGAGTGTGACTATGTCACATCTAGATGTGAGATAATATGTCATATCTAAGATGATGTCACCCTTGTAGCCCTTCCTCCCGCTTTTCCTTGTTTTTTTAAGAGTCTGTTTTTTAATTATCCAGTTCAGTTTCTCCTTGTCGCTAAACAAAGCCTACTGACAAAAAAAAAAAGGAGAGTCCACGACAGTGCCGGCCCACTGCTACGCACCGAAGTGGTTTGTGTCTGTCGCTCACGAGAAAAAGTGCAAAAAAAAAGCTTCACACTTTACAAGAATTGAACTCCCGACCTCCGGGTCCTAAACGTGTCCATATAGCCACTAGAGCTAATGATTGTTGGTGAAAAATAATCAACGCGGATATTTAAGAAATACTTACAACGTCAGATTTGAAACCTTTTTTGAACATTTATTGAAAAATTGTGCACGATTTTGAAATACCAAATTTTTTTTGAAAATGCAAAGTATTTTTAAAAATTCAAAGTTTTTTTTGCAAAGTGTGAACAATATTTAAAATTCAAAAAGTTTTATTAACATAATCAATTTTTTGAGAACGTGAACAATTTTTGAAATCCTGAAAAGATTTTAAAAATGCGAATAATCTTGAAAATTCCAAAAAAAATCTGAAAACACGAACACTTTCCCAAAAACACAAACAAATTTTGAAAGTGGGAACATTTTCTGAAAACGTGAACTTTCTTTCTGAAAACATGAACATTTATTGAATTTGTTAACAAAGTTCGAAAATGACGACATGTTTTGGACATTCAGAACATTTCTTTTATACAAACTGAATTTTTTTAGTGTAGGACATACTATTTTTAATATACGATGAACATTTCCTTTAACAAGCTGAACTTTTTTAGTGTGCAGTGAACCTTTTTAGTTTTTCTAGTGATTATTTGTATGCACTGATCATCGTGCATGCCTTTTATGCCTTGGCCTTGGATTTATGCATGTATTAGTATGTACCTTGACATGCATGCACATACAAAGCTCATCAAAGAATCGGCTAATGCACGTACTGGTGTGATGACATGCTTCTTTCCCTGTGTATCCTACGCACAACCAAAAACTTCCACATTCAAAAATGAACTGTAGGGCTTAGTCACGTAAGAGATGGAGAAAAAAAAATGGTTGATCCATATATTTCTTCCATTTTAAATACTAACATTTTTTAATTTATCTTCTTTGGCATAAAACCGCGTCGAATATCTGTGTCAAAAATGGACTTGCAACTAGGTCTACTCATTTGCGACTGGGTTAGAGGGTCGACAACAATTGCAATTCAATGATGGACATGCAACAACGATAGCAAAAGTATTGCATGTCGGAGATGTAGTTGGACTTGCAACTGGCACAAAAATAGATTGGGCCCCAGTTGCGTGTCGAGAGTGGACTTGCAACTTGAAGAACAAAAACACAGGGGGGCCCAATTGCATGTCGGGGAGTGGAGTTGCAACTAGGACAAAAAGGATCAGGCCCTCAGTGGCGTGTCAAGGGTGGATTTGCATATAGGAAAAAAATGGGTCGAGCCTCAGTTAATTGTCATGGGTGGACTAGTAACTAGGACAAGAAAAAAAAAGCGCCCCCCTCCCCCAATCACATGTCTGGGTTGGAGTTGCAACTGGGACAAAAATGGTCGCCCCCAGTTTTGTGTCGAGGTTAGGCAAGTTGCGTGTCGGCGGGGGATATGCAACTTGGACAAAGGGGTCGAGGGTCAGTTGCATGTCGAGGGTGGGTTTGCAACAAGGGCCAAGTGGTCGAGGGCCAGTTGCAAGTCAAGGATGGACTTGCAACTAGGACAAAGGGTCGAGGCCCAGTTGCATGTCGAGGATCGACTTGCAACTAAGGAAAAGGGTCAGGGGAAAAGTTGTGTGTTGAGGGCGGACTAACAACCGGGACTAAATGATTCAGGCCAGTTGCGTGTCGAGGGTGGGCCTACAATTGGGTCAAAAGGGTCCAGAACAAAGTTGCGTGTCGAGTGTGAACTTGCAACTGCGACAAGTACGAAACTACGAGCCTAGTTGCAAGTCAAGGGTCGACTTGCAACTTGGATGAAACAAACTATGGTCCTAGTTGCGTGTCAAGGGTAGACCTGCAACTATGATGAAAAACAAAAACACAGGCTTCAATTGCGAGTCGAGGGTGGGTATGCAACTGGGACAACTACGAGCCCTCTTGCGAGTCAAGGGTTGACTTGCAACTGAGACAACTACAAAACTACGAGCCCAGTTGCGAGTCAAGGGTTGACTTGCAACTAAGACAACTACAGAACTACGAGCCTAGTTGCGAGTCAAGGGTCGACTTGCAACTGGGATGAAATGAACTACAGGCCCAGTTGCGAGTCAGGTGTGGACCTGCAACGGAGATAAAAAAATGTAGGTCGAGTTGCGAGTCAAGAGTGGGATTGCAACTGAGATAGAACAAACTACGGACCTATTTGCGAGTCGAGGGTGGACTTGGAACTGGGATAACTACACAAAACTAGGATACGAGTTGCAAGTGGAGGGTGGTCTTGCCACTAGGACAACTACACAAAACCATGGACAAACTGGGACAACAACAAAACTATGGGTCGTGTTGCGATTCTAGGGTGGACTTGCAACTCGGACAACTACGAAACTACGAGCCTAGTTGCGAGTCAAGGGTGTACATGCAACTGGGATAAAACAAATTATGGACCTAGTTGTGAGTCAAGGATGGACTTACAACTTGGACAACTACACAAAACTACGATACCATTTGCGAGTCGAGAGTGAACTTGTAACTGGCACAATAAAAAACTACAAGCCCAGTTGCGAGTCGAGTGTAGACTTGCAACTGGGATGAAAACAAAACACATACCCAGTTGCGAGTCAAGGGGGGAATTGCAACTGGGACAACTATGAGCTCATTTACGAGTCGATGATGGACTTGTAACTAGGACAACTACGAAACTACGAGCCTAGTTGCGAGTCAAGGGTCGACTTGCAACTGGGGTGAAACAAACTATGAGCCCAGTTGCGAGTCAAGCGTGGACTTGCAACTGTGATGAAAAACAAAAACTTAGGCTCCATTTACGAGTCGAGGGTGGACGTACAACTGAGACAACTACCAAACTACGAGCCCAGTTGCAAGTCAAGGGGCGACTTGCAACATGGATTAAACAAACCACGAACCCACTTTTGAGTCAAGGGTGGACCTGCAAATGACATGAAAAATAAAACTTAGGTCAAGTTGCAGGTTAAGGGTAGGCTTGTAACTGGGATGAAACAAACTACGGACCCAGTTGCGACTCGGGAGTGGACTTGTAAATGGAACAACTAAAAAACCACGATATGAGTTGTGAGTCGAGGGTGGACTTGCAACTCGGACGACTAAACAAAACTAAAATATGAGTTGCGAGTCCAGGGTGGACATGCAACTGAGACAACAACAAAACTATGGGCCCAGTTGCGAGTCGAGGGCTAACTTGCAACTTGGACAACTACGAAACTACGAGCCCAGTTTTGAGTCAAGGGTGAACTTGCAACTGGGATGAAACAAACTACATGCCAAGTTGCGAGTCACGGGCGGACTTGCAATTGGGACAACTACACAAAATTACGATACTATTTGCGAGTCGAGGGTGGACTTGCAATTCGGACAATAACAAATCACGAGCCCAGTTGCGAGTCGAGCGTGGACTTACAACTAGGATGAAAAACAAAACACACACCCAGTTGTGAGTCAAGGGTGAACTTTCAACTGGGGCAACTACGAATCCATTTGCAAGTCGAGGGTGGACTCTATAAATTCTCCACCGGGCTAAAAAAACTCACATAAAAAGCGAACAAAAAAAAGAAACGAACCGTGTATCCCAAACAAGACATATATTGGCCCATGTGAAAGAAACGTGAGAACGGGCCGACACAAAACAAAATGGGACAAGAGGACGCGCGACAAAAAAGAACAAGCTGACACGCGTGCACAAGATCGAGTTTGTGTCAACATTAAACAAATCGGATGATATAGACTTAGACGAGATAAATCTCGGTCGAACGAATATAAATAAAACAGGGAACAAAAAGACAGGTGACCCTCCACACAAAAAGCTACAACCCACAAAATAAAGCCAATACACAAAACATAAAAATGGCACACTAAAAAAAGTCATATCATGCTTCACTGCTTCATGAAGGACAAACAAAAAACACAACATAATGACAACAAGCGCGACTCAAAAGCACGTTACTATCTAACGGTATATGAGTTAGATGCGACATTGTTAACTCTCATCTAGATGAGAATTAGCAAAACCAATCCAAAGCGGGACCCCTAGATCGTGCCGTAAAAACGGCCCAACAAAAGATGCATGCGCAAGTAGGTAGACAAGTAGACACCAAAGGCACGACACGACACGGGCTGCCGCAATAAAATAATCCGCGATCAAGATTTGCAGGACATTTTAAACCGAACAGATGACAATGTGATTTTTTATTGAATTTAAAACAAATAAACAAAGAATAAAAAAATAAAAATAGAAAAGAAAAAGAAAAAGAAATGGAAAAGAAGTAAATAGAAAGTATAAATGAAATACAAAAACATAAAACTAAAACAGTTCATAATTTAAAACAAATAATGAAACAGAAAAAAGAAAAGAAAAAAGAAACGACAAAAAAAACCGCAGCAGCCCATATAGACTACAGAGCCGAGTGCACCTACGTAACATAGCGTACAGACTCAAAGAAAGAGAAAAAACTAACATAGGGTACGAAAAGGACAACAACGACAATGCACGGACAAAAACAAAGGACTGCACGAGTGCACGTTTTAAAAGAGCACGAATCTTAAAGGTTTTCATCAAACGGTTTAGGAGTTAGATGTGAGGTAAGTATTTCACATCTAGATGTGAAATAGCAATTCCGAAAAAAGAGTGCATCGGAAGGCAGGACATAACATGCAATCGGGGCAGGACATAAAGAACACATCAAGATAGGACATGACATGCACTCGTGGCAGGACATAGCATGCACTCAAGGCAGTGCCAATTTTTGTTGTTGTCAAAATAGATCAACATGCGAACTAGTTTTAAAGGTCTCGACGTGACTAGCACAGCCGTTGAAACAGATCCTCATTTGCACGCTCGGTTCGCAAAATATTTCACTTTTCATATTTGGATCTACAAATAAAAGAGAGAGAAATATCCACGGTGCACTCTCCATCACAGATTTTGCCCACAACGTGTAAAGTGGGCGTTGTGCTTCACCCATGGAGGCGAGACCTCCCAAGAGCGCGCCACTTGTTGCGTGCTGAGGGTTTCAAAGATCACCTTCCTAGGAAGGGCGCTCTTCTCCTAACAAATCTGATTTTTTTTGGTCAAAAAAAATCTGATTTTTTTTGGTCAAAAAAAATCTGATTTTTTTAGTGTTCACCCACCTTAATTTGATGGCGGTCGTTCGTGCTATTTTCAACCAGTGTGGCTGACGGCATGCTAAGCGATTGCAAGATCACTACAGGAATCAGGCACGTCTGGCGGACGGCAAAGCCCTTTGCCGTCAGCCAGCAGACGGCCCCACGTCCGGCTAAATGAACTACGGCAGAGAGCTGCTTTGTCGTCTGCTTAAATAAAGCAGACGGCAAAGAAGTTTGCCGTCAGTCATACTAAGCAAGCAGACGGCAAATCCCTTGGACGGCAGAGGGATAGGGTTAGGCCCGTTAGGTGGCTAACGGCATACTTTGCCGTCTGCCAGCAGATGGCAAAGGCACAAAGTTCTTTGCCGTCTGCCAGCTGACGTCAGGCGTCAGCTGGGGCCAATGCATGCCCTTTGCCGTCTGCCAGCAAACAGCAAAGCACACCAGCCTTTGCCGTCAAAGTGCCCAAATAGGCCAGCCCAGGTGCCCCCCAGGTTGCACAGGTAGCTGCCACGTGGCAGCTTTGCCGTCCGCTGGCAGACGGCAAAGTGCCTATATTGCCCCTGTTAATTCTATGTTTTCTTAAATTCAATCAATTTCACAGATATATATATATATATATTCATTTGAAAATACTTTCAACAAGCATACATATCCCTGCCATATGGATATGATCATCCAACACATATATATACCAAATCAAAAGTCCATATCCAACATATATATAGCCAACATATCCAATAATTAAGCAAAAAGTCCATATACAATGGTTTCATCCATACATACATATATAGGTAGCAAGTTTCACATTGTTCATCCTACAAAATCAAAACAAAAAGGAAGGACAAGGAGAAGAGTAGACTCCATCAACGCAAGTTTCCGTGATCTGAAGCAAATCTGCAAAATGGGAAAGAAGAAAGTTAGAAGAAGAAGACTAGAAGAAGAAGAAGAAGAAGACTAGAAGAAGAAGAAGAAGAAGAAAAAGAAGAAGAAGAAGAAGAAAATAAACTAGGTAAATAGGTCATTTTGGAGCTAAGTAAGGTTATTATGTCATTTTCGAGGAAAATAAGCTAAGTATATGACATTTTGGAGGTAACCAAGGTTATTATGCCATTTTTGACCTAAGTATGCTAAGTATGTCATAAATGAACTAAATAAGCTAAGTATAGGTCATTATTGAGCTAACCTAGGTAATTATGCCATTTTTGAGCTAACTAAGCATATTAAGTCATTTTGGAGGAAAAAATGCTAAGTGTAGGTCATTTTAGAGCTAACCTAGGTAAATAGGTCATTTTGGAGCTAAACCAAGGTTATTATGCCATTTTTTACCTAAGTAAGCTAATTATGTCATAAATGAACTAGCTAAGCTAAGTATAGGTCATTATTGAGCTATCTTAGGTAGTTATGCCATTTTTTAGCTAACTAAGCATATTAAGTCATTTTGGAGGAAAAAATGCTAAGTATAGGTCATTTTAGAGCTATCCTAGGTAAAATAGGTCATTTTGGAGCTAAGTAAGGTTATTATGTCATTTTCGAAGAAAATAAACTAAGTATATGACATTTTGGAGCTAAACCAAGGTTATTATGCCATTTTTTACCTAAGTAAGCTAATTATGTCATAAATGAACTAGCTAAGCTAAGTATAGGTCATTTGAGAGCTAACCTAGGTAAAATAGGTCATTTTGGAGCTAAGTAAGGTTATTATGTCATTTTCAAGGAAAATAAGCTAAGTATATGACATTTTGGAGCTAAACCAAGGTTATTATGCCATTTTTTACCTAAGTAAGCTAATTATGTCATAAATGAACTAGCTAAGCTAAGTATAGGTCATTTTTGAGCTAGGCTAGGTAGTTATGCCATTTTTGAGCTAACTAAGCATATTAAGTCATTTTGGAGGAAAAATTGCTAAGTGTAGGTCATTTTAGAGCTATCCTAGGTAAAATAGGTCATTTTGGAGCTAAGTAAGGTTATTATGTCATTTTCGAGGAAAATAAGCTAAGTATATGACATTTTGGAGCTAAACCAAGGTTATTATGCCATTTTTGACCTAAGTAAGCTAATTATGTCATAAATGAACTAATTAAGCTAAGTATAGGTCATTATTGAGCTAGCCTAGGTAAAATAGGTCATTTTGGAGCTAAGTAAGGTTATTATGTCATTTTAGAGGAAAATAAGCTAACTATATGACATTTTGGAGCTAAATAGGTTATTTCTTAAGCTAAGTATGCATTTGTTAAGCAAAACACTAGGGAAAACGTACCGTCATCACGGAGGTGAAGGACCGGTCGCGCCAGTGGCAGACGCAGAAGGATCGGTCGATGCTTGTCGGGAGTTACGCTGCACCAAAGATCATTTGCAATGTCTCGTTAGCATGATGCAACTCAAATGTGAAGACTAGTAACTAATGACCATTCGAATGAAACTCACCGTGCCCACCGGAGCAATGACTGGCATCGGCGGAGGGGTCTGACTGTTGCTCTGGCACATGGTCTGCACATTTGGTTTTCACGAGTCAGTCATATTAGTTAGTAATGAAACGAACATTACGTGCATGATTTGGCTAATATGCAGAAGAAACTTACCACGAAGAGCTCGTATAAGGCCCGGTGAGACGCGTCGTTCCGGTTCCTCTCCTCCTCCAACAGCGTAGCAGTCCTCTCCTCCAACTCCCTCTCCCTCTCCGCCGCCTGCCTCTTTGCCTCCGCCAGAAGCTCCTGGGTCTTCGCTCTCTCTTTCTCAAGAGCAGCCTGCAACACCACTCCTCGTTAGCATTGTAATCATCGACGGCCGCACACACAATGTAATGGAGGAAAGGTATCTGAGTCCGTATAACTAACCTCGATTTGGAGCTCCATTGGCCGTGGACGAGGCCTTATCTCAGGATCGGAGCTCGTCTGGCGCTTCTTGATCTCCGGGAGAGTGCTAGGACAACGTATCAGTCCATCCCCAATGGCTATCGAGCCATGGGGCCTCCCGCCACCAGATATCATCACCAACTCTGGATCAAGAGGTTGTCGGCTCGGGTTAAAGTCCTCCCCTTTCCTCGCCTTCCCCTCGTCTCTGTACCTCACGAGCTTGTTGTGGGAGGAGATGTTGGTGAAGCTCTCTGGATGATCAAGGTCAGACTCAGAGAATGCCTTGGCCTTCTTGTACTTTGCAGTATGGGCCATGCCATCGAGGTCGAACACCTCTCGCACCTCCGTCTTGTTGTGTCGCGCCTAAAAGAGAGGAACAAAGTATTAGTTAAGGGCTCAAGCTAGCATGAAGAATGAAATTGCATGAATCATGAAGCAAACCACATACCCAGTTATTCCCATACTCATATAGGTTGGCGCTCCCTTGATGGTGTGGCACACCAACCATTTTGGCACGCCGCTCCTTGGCATTGTTGTGGACGGCTAGCCATTGGGGAGAGCACCACTCATCCACCAACGCCTCGCAACAGTCCATCCTATCCGCACACCATCTCGGGGGCACCTAAGTTAGTCAAGAGAAATTTCAGCGCTACGCCTACGAATCAAATCAAGGAAACTAAGTACAAGGCCTTAAGAATAGGTATTTACCTTCATGTACTTCTCCTTACTCAGAAACTTGCCGCGGCACTTCGTCTTGGACCTCTTAATACCAGTCGAGGCGTAGTAGTCTCGAACAGCCTGCACCTGAGCCTCGTGCCGTAAGTTCTGAAGTAGGCGCCTGCACTCGGCTTCGATAACCATAGCCGCGGCCTCCTCCTCTCCCTCAAGACACCTGTAGAAGGTCTGCAATCAAACAAGACAACATTGATTAGTACAATAACTCAGTACTATTGATTTTTAATTCTATAAAGGAGAAATTACCCAAAACGTCTGGATCACCATCTCGGCCCTCGTGCGGCACAAGACACCGTCGATCCTCTCCTGCGGCGGGGCCGGGGCAGCCAAGTACAGCTCCCAGCTCAGTCCGAGCTGTCTAACCTGACCCTCACCGGGCAATGTGACCCACCTCGGGAAGTTCTGCCGGCAAAGCACACCAAGGACGAAGTTGGGCTTGCGGATACCAGGGCCATGTATCCAACCCCTGCAGTATGACAAGGCCAACGCATTAGATTTTGAAGAAACGTGAAGGCAAAAGGTTAAAAAAGAGTAAATGCACTTACTTCTCCCCATTAGGCGCAATCAATCACCTCTGCTCGCGGGTCGCCGGCACGGGCGGGAGCTTTGTACCAACACGCTGGTAGACGTTGCCCCCCTCAACCAGCTCGCCCTCGCTATAGCTATCATCCGAAAAGCGATCCTCGCCACCATCAGCATGGCCACTCGCCTCCGGCGGCTAGTCCCCCCACCGGGTCGACTGCGACGTAGCCTGATCTGTGCTCTGCTCCGAAGCCTCGTGGGACGAATCCTCTGGGATCGGAGTCTCGTGGGGCGAAGGCTCGGTGGCCCGAGGCTCGTGGACCGGAGTCTCGTGGGGCGAAGGCTCGGCGACCCGAGGCTCGTCGGCCCGAGGCTCGTGGACCGGAGTCCGAGATGGGTCCACCTCAGACGGAGCAGTCCTGTGGTCAGGTGAATCAGCTGGGGGTGGCGGCGAGGAAGGCGTAGCAGCCTTCCTACCTCTCCCGCCGCCACGGCCACCTCTAGTACCCCTCTTCTTCCCCCGACCTCTCCCGGCCGAAGAAGAAGCGCCCGCCGGTGGTGTCTGCATACTGAGATGCATCGCTCTCCGGAGGTGCTGGGGTGGAATGGAAGCACCCCTCCCACCACGCACCGAGGAAGGAGCCTCGGAGCGCTCTGGACCCGCGCCCACCATCTGTCAACACCTGCAATGACAAAGAGTAAACGAAATTAGTACAACATAAAAAAATTGAATACCTGACATGAATAATAATATGTATATAATTTAAGTGTATCATCATCATGAACATAATAAAAAATGGAATACCTAACATGAACTAATTAATAATATATATGTACATAATAATAATTGAATACCTGACATGAACTAATATTAATCTTCATCGTCTATATATGCTCCGGGATCAATAAATGCATCATCATCATCACTATCAGTAATGACGTCCTCATCATCATCATCAATAAATGCATCAACATGTGGAAGGCCTCCTTTACGTAATCGGTCAAGCATTGACAGGTCATCCGCAGCAGTAACCTCTTCTTGTTCTGGCTCTTCTTGTTCCGGCTTAGGGGTGAAGTCGGATTCACTGTCGCTGTCTACTTCAATGTTCTGGGGTGAAGTAGAGCGGTTCTTGAAACGTTTTTTGGAAAGACGTGTTTCTTGGAAGAATTCTCCTTCATATGTGTCTGGGTTAATGTGAGGTTCATAATCCTATTCATTGGGGGGAGGTGGTCTAACATGTGGCGGCACTTCATAATCGACATCCCAACCATTGATATTTGGATCACTTTGACAGGCCCACGGTAGATAGAAAACTTGGGTTGCCTGTTGAGCCGTAATATAGACATCGGGAACATCCAAATGGGTGCTTTGTTTGATTTCGACTAGCCCTATATGTTCATGAGTCCTTCTAGTCTCCTTCGGCTGGAACCAAAAACATTTGAAGACTACGACGTTCGGTGGGTTTGCACCATAGAATAGAAGTTCATAAATTGCTTCAACTCTTCCATAATACTCGGTATCTCCTTCGCCGATAGCAGAGACACAACAATTTGTAGACTTTCGGTCGGCCATAGATAGCTCTTTGCCATAGGTACGAAAGCGATACCCGTTGATGTCGTATTTGTCAAATGAACGGACCTTATAGTCAAAACCATTAGCGACTTGTCTCAATTCGGCGTCCATAGACTCTGAATTAGCCTACAAGTTTAATACGAAAGGATTGTTGCATTAGCCGCAATTTAGATGAAGAAATGAAATGGTCTAATAGAAATTACCATTTGTTTGAACCAAGAGATGAAACCGGGATAGCCGCCTCCATGCTTTGCCAGAAGCTCATACTCTTCGACGGAATCCTTTTGGATCACCGCTCCATACGAGAATTTGGCGACGTATCGACGGTATCAAATATCCGGGAATAAGAGCAGTTCAAAGGAATTAGAAGTTGCGAAACAATGTACCGAGAACTTACACGATGTACGGCCGCACTTTTGTTAGGTTGTTGAAGATATACAATGAAATGGTCCGCCATTCTTCGACATCCAACGATAAGGAATTAGAAGCACCGGCTGGTGCGAGCTTCCCTTTGAATAGGCTGAGGTTGGATCCACCCTTTTTAGGGTCGCCAGCATTGTACCGAGGCTTCGGATTATGCAAATGACGATTTTTGGCTTCGTAGTGTGCTGTCACGAAGTTTGCCGCCTCCTCAGTAATGAATGCCTCGGCCATCGATGCTTCAATTCTACGTTTATTTTTACATTTTGCTTGAAGCGTCTTCTGCATCCTCTCAGTTGCGTAGCACCAACGATTCTGCACGGGCCCCCCCAATCGTGCCTCAGTCGGGAGATGCAAAATCAAATGCTGCATTGGATTAAAGAAGCCCGGTGGGAAGATCTTCTCTAACTTGCAGATCAACTCCGGCGCCAACTCTTCCATTTCATCTAGCAAGCCAGGCGATAGTTCTTTCGCACAAAGAACACGGAAGAAATAGCTCAACTCTGCCAGTACTAGCCATTCATCCTCAGGGATAAAGCCACGCAACATCACCGGCATTACCCGCTCAAGCCATATGTGCCAATCATGACTCTTGAGACCAAATATTTTCAATTTTTCAAGGCTCGCTCCCCTCTTTAGATTCGCTGCATACCCATCGGGGAACATCAACTCCTTTTTCACCCACAGGATAATTTCCCTCATATCTGCCCTTCCAAGATTGAACCATGCATTTGGCTTCGTCCAGTTCTGCTTTCCTTTCGGTTGTCGCATGTTTTGTAACGGTCTATCACATAGAGCCTCCTGATCGACTCTAGCCTTAGGATTATCCTTTGACTTCCCCTCTATGCCGAACAATGTACCAAAGAGGGCCTCGGCGACATTCTTTTCAGTGTGCATCACGTCGATGTTGTGTGGGCAAAGGAGGTCTATGAAGTAAGGCAGATCCCACAAGCATGTCTTGTGAGTCCAGGCGTGTTCCGAATTATACCCCTTGAAATACCCTGGACGCTCTGGATCCGGCTCGAGAGCGTTTAACTGATCCAGGGTCTGTTGGCCTGTCAACGCAGGTGGTGCAGAGTTTTTGACAACTCTACCTTTGATGAATTTCTTCTTGTCTTTTCTGAACTTATGGAGAGGATCCAGAAACTGTCTATGCAAGTCGAAGCAAGAATACTTGCGACCCGCATCCAGCCAACGAAACTCAAGAGCTGCCTTGCATGTGGGGCACGGGAACCTTCCATGCACACACCAGCCAACGAATAGCGCATACGCCGGCAAGTCATGCATCGAGTACATGTACCACACATGCATTAGGAAGTTTTTTTTGTAGCGGCGTCGTATGTCTTGATCCCATTATCCCAAGCTTCTTGCAATTCATCCTTAAGCGGCTGCATGTACACATTCATACTCTTCCCCGGATAGTTGGGCCCCGGAATTATCAACGTCAGGAAAATGTTCTTTCTTTGCATAATCTGTCCGGGGGGGAGATTGAGTAGAATGACAAATACAGGCCAACAACTGTATTGGGCTGCCATCATACCAAACACATTGAACCCATCCGTGCTGATGGCGACTCGAGGATGCCTTGGATCTGCCGCTTTATCATGATGTATTGCATCGAAGTGCTTCCACGCAAAAGCGTCCGATGTGTGTACCAACATCTGATTCCCATCTGCATCTAGTTCGGTTCTTTTGCCCAATTTGTGCCATGTCATCTGTGTTGGGGAACGTTGCATGGAAAACAAAAAAAATTCTACGCGCACGCAAGATCTATCCATGGAGATGCATAGCTACGAGAGGGGAGTGTGTCTACGTACCATCGTAGACCGTAAGCGGAAGTGTTAGAACAAAGCGGTTGATGTCGTCGAACAACTTCACGATCCAACCGACCGAGCACCGAACGTACGGCACCTCCGCGTTCAGCACACGTTCAGCTCGATGACGTCCTCGACTTCTTGATCCAGCAAGACGGCGAGGTAGTGGATGAGTTTCGGCAGCACGACGGCGTGGTGACGGTGATGGTGATGCTATCTCCGCAAGGCTTCACCCAAGCACTGCGAAAATATGACCGAGGGACGGAACTGTGGAGGGGGGCGCCGCACACGGCTAAGACAATGTTGTGTCCTTTGGGGCGCCCCCTCTCCTCTATTTATATATGTGTAGGGGCTTGGAGTAGAAGGAATAGTGTCACATGAACAGTAACCATGAATAGTACACACGTGGACTTGGACTCCAAAGTCCAATCCTATTCCTACTAGGACTCTCCCTTTTTTCCTTCCCTAGCTGCGTGGGCTTTTGAGGACTTGGTGCGCCTGGCCCAATAAGGCCAGGGCGCCTCCCCTTAGCCCATGCCAGCCCTTTGGGATGTGGTGGACCCACTTGTGGACTTCCGGACCCCTCCAGAATCCTCCGGAACCTTCTGGAAGCTTCCCGGTACAATACCGAAAAAACTGCACCTTTTTTCGGAACCCAAAATATGACTTCCCATATATAAATCTTTACCTCTCGACCATTCCGAGACTCCTCGTGACGTCCGGGATCTCATCCGGGACTCCGAACAATATTCGGTTACCAATTCACATAACTCATATAACACTATATCGTCAACGAACGTTAAGCGTGCGGACCCTACGGGTTCGGGAATGATGTAGACATGACTGAGACGCCTCTCCGGTCAATAACCAATAGCGGAACCTGGATACTCATATTGGTTCCTACATATTCCACGAAGATCTTATCGGTCGAACCCCAATGACAACATACGTAATTCCCTTTGTCCATCGGTATGTTACTTGCCCGAGATTCGATCGTCGGTATCTCCATACCTAGTTCAATCTCGTTACCGGCAAGTCTCTTTACTCGTTCCGTAATACATCATCCCGTAACTAACTCCTTAGTCATTTTGCTTGCAAGCTTCTTATGATGTGCATTACCGAGAGGGCCCAGAGATACCTCTCTGAAACACGGAGTGACAAATCCCAGTCTCGATCCATGCCAACTCAACGGACACCTTCGGAGATACCTGTAGAGCATCTTTATGATCACCCAGTTACGTTGTGACGTTTGATAGCACACAAGGTATTCCTCCGGTATCCGGGAGTTGCATGATCTCATGGTCTGAGGAACATGTATTTCACATTCAAGAAAGCAGTAGCAATAAACAGAACGATCATATGCTAAGCTAACGGATGGGTCTTGTCCATCACATCATTCTCCTAATGATGTGATCCCGTTATCAAATGACAACTCATGTCTATGGTTAGGAAACCTTAACCATCTTTGATCAACGAGCTAGTCTAGTAGAGGCTCACTAGGGACACGGTATTTGTTTATGTATTCACACATGTATTTAAGTTTCCGGTCAATACAATTCTAGCATGAATAATAAACCTTTATCATGAACAAGGAAATATAAAATAATAAAAACTTTATTATTGCCTCTAGGGCATATTTCCATCAGTCTCCCACTTGCACTAGAGTCAATAATCTAGATTACATAGTAATGAATCTAACACCCATGGAGTCTTGGTGCTGATCATGTTTTGCTCGTGGAAGAGGCTTAGTCAACGGGTCTGCCACATTCAGATCCGTGTGTACTTTGCAAATTTCTATGTCTCCATCCTTGACATATTCACGAATGGAGTTGAAGCGTCTCTTGATGTGTTTGGTCTTCTTGTGAAACCTGGGCTCCTTGGCTATGGCAATTGCTCCAGTGTTGTCACAAAAGATTGTCATTGGACCCGATGCACTAGGTATTACACCTAGATCGGATATGAACTCCTTCATCCAGACTCCTTCATGTGCTGCTTCCGAAGCAGCTGTGTATTCCGCTTCACACGTAGATCCCGCCACGACGCTCTGCTTGGAACTGCACCAACTGACAGCTCCACCATTTAATATAAATACGTATCCGGTTTGTGACTTAGAGTCATCCGGATCAGTGTCGAAGCTTGCATCGACGTAACCCTTTACGACGAGCTCTTCATCACCTCCATAAACGAGAAACATGTCCTTGGTCCTTTTCAGGTACTTCAGGATATTCTTGACCGCTGTCCAGTGATCCACTCCTGGATTACTCTGGTACCTCCCTGCCAAACTTATGGCAAGGCACACATCAGGTCTGGTACACAGGATGGCATACATAATAGAACCTATGGCTGAGGCATAGGGAATGACTTTCATTTTCTCTATATCTTCTGCCGTGGTCAGGCATTGAGTCTGACTCAACTTCACACCTTGCAAGACAGGCAAGAACCCTTTCTTTCACTGATCCATTTTGAACTTCTTCAAAACTTTGTCAAGGTATGTGCTTTGTGAAAGTCCTATCAAGCGTCTTGATCTATCCCTATAGATCTTGATGCCCAATATATAAGCAGCTTCACCGAGGTCTTTCATTAAAAAATTCTTATTCAAGTATCCCTTTATGCCATCCAGAAATTCTATATCATTTCCAATCAACAATATGTCATCCACATAGAATATTAGAAATGCTACAGAGCTCCCACTCACTTTCTTGTAAATACAGGCTTCACCGTAAGTCTGTACAAAACCATATGCTTTGATCACCTCATCAAAGCGTATATTCCAACTCCGAGATGCTTGCACCAGTCCATAGATGGATCGCTGGAGCTTGCACACTTTGTTAGCACCCTTAGGATCGACAAAACCTTCTGGTTGCATCATATACAACTCTTCTTTGAGAAAACCATTAAGGAATGCAGTTTTGACATCCATTTGCCAGATTTCATAATCATAAAATGCGGCAATTGCTAACATGATTCGGACAGACTTAAGCATCGCTACGGGTGAGAAAGTCTCATCGTAGTCAACCCCTTGAACTTGTCGAAAACCTTTCGCGACAAGTCGAGCTTTGTAGACAGTGATATTACCATCAGCATCTGTCTTCCTCTTAAAAATCCATTTATTCTCAATGGCTTGCCGATCATCGGGCAAGTCCACCAAAGTCCACACTTTGTTCTCATACATGGATCCTATCTCAGATTTCATGGCCTCAAGCCATTTGTTAGAATCCGGGCTTATCATAGCTTCTTCATAGTTCGTAGGTTCACTGTTGTCTAACAACATAACTTCCAGAACAGGATTACCGTACCACTCTGGTGCGGAACGTACTCTGGTCGACCTACGAAGTTCAGTAGTAACTTGATCTGAAGTTTCATGATCTTTATCATTATCTTCCTCTCTTATTGGTGTAGGCATCACGGGAACGGTTTTCTCTGATGGGCTACTTTCCAATTCGAGAGAAGGTACAATTACCTCATCAAGTTCTACTTTCCTCCCACTCACTTCTTTCGAGAGAAACTCCTTCTCTAGAAAGGACCCATTATTGGCAACAAAGACCTTGCCTTCGGATCTGTGGTAGAAGGTGTACCCAATTGTTTCTTTAGGGTATCCTATGAAGACGCACTTCTCTGCTTTGGGTTCGAGCTTATCAGGTTGAAGCTTTTTCACATAAGCATCGCATCCCCAAACTTTAAGAAACGACAGCTTAGGTTTCTTGCCAAACCATAGTTCATATGGTGTCGTCTCAACGGATTTAGACGGTGCCCTATTTAACGTGAATGCAGCTGTCTCTAATGCATAACCCCAAAACGATAGTGGCAAATCGGTAAGAGACATCATAGAATGCACCATATCCAATAAAGTACGGTTATGACGTTCGGACACACCATTGCGCTGTGGTGTTCCAGGTGGCGTGAGTTGTGAAACAATTCCACATTTTCTTAAATGAAGGCCAAACTCGTAACTCAAATATTCGCCTCCGCGATCAGATCGTAGAAACTTTTTTTTCTTGTTACGATGATTCTCTACTTCACTCTGAAATTCTTTGAACTTTTCAAATGTTTCAGACTTGTGTTTCATCAAGTAGATATACCCATATCTACTCAAATCATCTGTGAAGGTTAGAAAATAACGATACCCGCCGCGTGTTTCAACATTCATCGGACCGCATACATCGGTATGTATTATGTCCAACAAATCAGTAGCTCGCTCCATTGTTCCGGAGAACGGAGTTTTAGTCATCTTGCCCATGAGGCATGGTTCGCAAGTATCAAATGATTCATAATCAAGAGATTCCAAAAGTCCATCCGCATGGAGTTTCTTCATGCGCTTTACACCAATATGACCTAAACGGCAGTGCCACAAGTATGTTGCACTATCATTATCAACTTTGCATCTTTTGGCATCAATATTATGAATATGTGTATCACTACGATCGAGATTCAACAAGAATAGACCATTCACAAAAGGTGCGTGACCATAAAAGATGTTACTCATATAAATAGAAGAACCATTATTCTCTGACTTAAATGAATAACCGTCTCGCAATAAACAAGATCCAGATATAATGTTCATGCTCAACGCTGGCACCAAATAACAATTATTGAGGTCTAAAACTAATCCCAAAGGTAGATGTAGAGGTAGCGTGCCGACGGCGATCACATCAACCTTGGAACCATTCCCGACGCGCATCATCACCTCGTCCTTAGCCAATCTTCGCTTATTCCGTAGCTCCTGTTTCGAGTTACAAATATGAGCAACCGAACCAGTATCAAATACCCAGGCGCTACTGCGAGCATTAGTGAGGAACACATCAATAACATGTATATCAAATATACCTTTGCTCACTTTGCCATCCTTCTTATCCGCCAAATACTTGGGGCAGTTCCGCTTCCAGTGACCAGTCCCTTTGCAGTAGAAGCACTCTGTTTCAGGCCTGGGTCTAGATTTGGGTTTCTTCGTGGGAGCGGCAACTTGCTTGCCGTTCTTCTTGAAGTTCCCCTTCTTTCCCTTGCCCTTTTTCTTGAAACTAGTGGTTTTGTTAACCATCAACACTTGATGCTCCTTCTTGATTTCTACCTCCGCTGATTTCAGCATCGTGAAGAGCTCGGGAATTGTCTTCTCCATCCCTTGCATATTATAGTTCATCACGAAGCCTTTATAGCTTGGTGGCAGTGACTGAAGAACTCTGTCAATAACACTCTCAACCGGAAGATCAATTCCCAGCTGAGTCAAGTGGTTGTGGTACCCAGACATTCTGAGTATGTGTTCACTGACAGAACTGTTCTCCTCCATCTTACAGCTAAAGAACTAGTTGGAGACTTCATATCTCTCAACCCGGGCATTAGCTTGAAATATCAATTTCAGCTCTTGGAACATCTCATATGCTCCGTGGCGTTCAAAACGCTTTTGCAGTCCCGGTTCTAAGCCGTAGAGCATGGCACACTGAACTATCGAGTAGTCATCAGATCAAGCCTGCCAGGCGTTCACAACGTCTGCAGCTGCTCCTGCAGTAGGTCCATCACCTAGCGGTGCATCAAGGACATAATTCTTCTGTGCAGCAATGAGGATAATCCTCAAGTTACGGACCTAGTCCGTGTAGTTGCTACCATCATCTTTCAACTTAGCTTTCTCTAGGAACGCATTAAAATTCAACGGAACAGTAGCACGGGCCATTTATCTACAACATAGATATGCAAAGAAACTATCAAGACTAAGTTCATGATAAATTAAGTTCAATTAATCAAATTACTAATGAACTCCCACTTAAATTAACATCCCTCAAGTTAACTAAGTGTTACATGATCCAAATCAACTAGCCCATGTCCGATCATCACGTGAGATGGGATAGTCATCAATGGTGAACATCTCCATGTTGATCATATCAACTATATGACTCATGTTCGACCTTTCGATCTCCAGTGTTCCGAGACCATGTCTGTACATGCTAGGCTCGTCAAGTTTAACCCAAGTATTCTGCTTGTGTAAAACTGGCTTACACCCGTTGTATGTGAACGTAGAATCTATCACACCCGATCATCACGAGGTGCTTTGAAATGACGAACTTTAGCAACGGTGCATACTCGGGGAGAACACTTTTATCTTGAAATTTAGTGAAGGGATCATCTTATAATGCTACCGTCGTTCTAAGCAAAATAAGATGCATAAAGGATAAACATCACATGCAATCAAAATATGTGACATGATATGGCCATCATCTTGTGATTTTGATCTCCATCTCCAAAGCATCGTCATGATCTCCATCGTCACCGGCTCGACACCTTGATCTCCATCGTTGTGTCGTGGTCGTCTCGCCAACTATTGCTTCTACAACTATTGCTAACGCATAGCGATAAAGTAAAGTAATTACATGGCGCTTGCATTTCATACAATAAAGAGACAACCATAAGGCTCCTGCCGGTTGCCGATAAATTACAAAACATGATCATCTCATACAATAACGTATACCACATCATGTCTTGACCATATCACATCACAGCATACCCTGTAAAAACAAGTTAGACGTCCTCTACTTTGTTGTTGCAAGTTTTACGTGGCTGCTACGGGCTTCTAGCAAGAACCGTTCTTACCTACGGCACAAAACCACAATGGTGATTTATCAAGTTTGTTGTTTTAACCTTCAACAAGGACCGGCCACAGTCAAATTCGATTCAACTAAAGTAGGAGAAACAGACACCCGCCGGCCACCTTTATGCAAAACAAGTTGCATGTCTGTCGGTGGAACCGGTCTCATGTACGTGGACATGTAAGATTGGTCCGGGCCGCTTCATCTTACAATACTGCCGAATCAAAATAAGACGTTGGTGGTAAGCAGTATGACGATCACCGCCCACAACTCTTTGTGTTCTACTCGTGCATATCATCTACGCATAGACCTGGCTCATGATGCCACTGTTGGGGAACGTTGCATGGAAAACAAAAAAAATTCTACGCATGCGCAAGATCTATCCATGGAGATGCATAGCTACGAGAGGGGGAGTGTGTCTACGTACCCTCGTAGACCGTAAGCGGAAGCGTTAGAACAACGCGGTTGATGTCGTCGAACAACTTCACGATCCAACCGACCGAGCACCAAACGTACGGCACCTCCGCGTTCAGCACACGTTCAGCTCGGTGACGTCCTCGACTTCTTGATCCAGCAAGACGGCGAGGTAGTGGTTGAGTTCTGGAAGCACGACGGCGTGGTGACGGTGATGGTGATGCTATCTCCGCAAGGCTTCGCCCAAGCACTGCGAAAATTTGACCGAGGGACGGAACTGTGGAGGGGGGCGCCGCACACGGCTAAGACAATGTTGTGTCCTTTGGGGCGCCCCCTCTCCTCTATTTATATATGTGTAGGGGCTTGGAGTAGAAGGAATAGTGCCACATGAACAGTAACCGTGAATAGTACACACGTGGACTTGGACTCCAAAGTCCAATCCTATTCCTACTAGGACTCTCCCTTTTTTCCTTCCCTAGCTGCGTGGGCTTTTGAGGACTTGGTGCGCCTGGCCCAATAAGGCCAGGGCGCCTCCCCTTAGCCCATGCCAGCCCTTTGGGACGTGGTGGACCCACTTGTGGACTTCTGGACCCCTCCAGAATCCTCCGGAACCTTCTGGAAGCTTCCCGGTACAATACCGAAAAAACTACACCTTTTTCCGGAACCCAAAATATGACTTCCCATATATAAATCTTTACCTCTCGACCATTCCGAGACTCCTCGTGACGTTCGGGATCTCATCCGGGACTCTGAACAATATTCGGTTACCAATTCACATAACTCATATAACACTATATCGTCAACGAACGTTAAGCGTGCGGACCCTACGGGTTCGGGAATGATGTAGACATGACTGAGACGCCTCTCCGATCAATAACCAATAGCGGAACCTGGATGCTCATATTGGTTCCTACATATTCCACGAAGATCTTATCGGTCGAACCTCAATGACAACATACGTAATTCCCTTTGTCCATCGGTATGTTACTTGCCCGAGATTCGATCATCGGTATCTCCATACCTAGTTCAATCTCGTTACCGGCAAGTCTCTTTACTCATTCCATAATACATCATCCCGTAACTAACTCCTTAGTCATTTTTCTTGCAAGCTTATTATGATGTGCATTATCGAGAGGGCCCAGAGATACCTCTCCGAAACACGGAGTGACAAATCCCAGTCTCGATCCATGCCAACTCAACGGACACCTTCGGAGATACCTGTAGAGCATCTTTATGATCACCCAGTTACGTTGTGACGTTTGATAGCACACAAGGTATTCCTCCGGTATCTGGGAGTTGCATGATCTCATGGTATGAGGAACATGTATTTGACATTCAAGAAAGCAGTGGCAATAAACAGAACGATCATATGCTAAGCTAACGGATGGGTCTTGTCCATCACATCATTCTCCTAATGATGTGATCCCGTTATCAAATGACAACTCATGTCTATGGTTAGGAAACCTTAACCATCTTTGATCAACGAGCTAGTCTAGTAGAGGCTCACTAGGGACACGGTATTTGTTTATGTATTCACACATGTATTTAAGTTTCCAGTCAATACAATTCTAGCATGAATAATAAACCTTTATCATGAACAAGGAAATATAAAATAATAACAACTTTATTATTGCCTCTAGGGCATATTTCCATCAATCTGTCTGGCCATCTCTTCGACCATGAAAAGACGTTGAAGTCTTGGTATGATTGGCATATACCGAAGAACATTAACTGGGATTTTTGTCTGACTCTTCTCACCCATACCGTTGTCTACCACAGCATACCTAGAAGACTTGCAAATGGGACAATAGTTCAAGTCCGCATACTCAAGCCTAAATAAGGCACATCCATTCTCACATGCATCTATCTTCTCATAGGGCATCTTAAGTACACGGAGGATTTTGTCCGACTGGTACAGGTTTGCAGGCATTACATGGCCTTTGGGTAGAAAGCGTCCAAATAGTGGCATCATCGCGTCGTAGCATTCTCTGCCCAAGTTGAATTGAGCGTTTAGAGCCATTACTTGTGCGATGGCATCCAGCTGACAAAGCTCAGTGTGCTTGTGGAGAGGACGTTTTGAAGACTCCAACATATCATTGAAGGCCTTTGTAGATTCCTCCATCTCATCGTCCGAATCCCGAGCATCATCAAAGTCTTCCACCATGTCTTCGATCCCGGTACCATGCTCGTCGGTGCGACGACGGCCCACCTCAGCTCTGGCACGTTGGGCAGACTCACCATGAAATGTCCAGACCGTATAAGTAGGCGTAAAACCCCACTTCTGCAGGTGTTTACTCATTTCAAGCTCTGTCCTCTTATGATAGTTGTCGCACCGGACACAGGGGCACCAGGTTTTTCTCTGGCCATTTGCAAATGCGGCTCTCACAAACCCCTTGGTTTTTGTTAACCATTCATCGGTCGTGTCTTTCTGACTAGTGTGACCGGTGTACATCCACGCACGATCACTCATCTTGCCTAGCTACTGGACGCACAAGAAATATATACATAATTCAGCAAACCATATTCATCAGTTAATGGAGTTTGTCAGTTTTATTATGTCCATGCAACCTAGACGCTAATAGGTAAAGATAGGTCCTAATCCCACCCGAGTATGTGTAGATTGGGTTCGTTTTCCCATGCTCTGCTCCGGATCCGACGCAAAATTTCGGCAGCACCTCCCCGCTGTTCTCCTGATACACATCTCGGCAATAAACAGAGAGGATGTGTACCCAGAGAACAACAAGGAGGCACTGACGAAATTATGCGTCGGATCCGGAGCAGAGCATATGGGAAAACGAACCCAATCTACACATACTCGGGCTGTCCATGGATAACATTGGACAATTCGAAAGAATCACGGTTATAAATATGCAAATGCATGCATATTTATAACTGTAACCCTTTCGAACGGGAGACGCATACTGGTCACGCATACGTAGCTAGCAAGTTTCATCGGCACGAAGACCGGAACAGAGCAAATAATGAAGGGGGGAGGATGAGATGTCATTTGTGCTCACCCACGAACGCAGGGGCGGAGCTCGTCGAACACCAGACCCTCGCAGCGACGAAACAACTGCACATTTAAATCCAAAGATGAGTAACATAGCATTATTGTTTTTTCCGTCAACCTAACTAAATATTTACAACAGGATGCCACCGCTAAGTTGTAAAAAAATGATTCGCACTGCTCGTTCCCCGCAACAACCCCTAACCTAAAGAGTTATCATTTAGGGGTTTTTCGTCGACACCGAGGCACCCGCTAACCTAAACAGCTGCCATTTATTGTTCCATCGACACCGAGGCACCCCCTAACCTAAATAGCCGTCATTTAGGGTTCCATCGACGCCGAGGTACGCCCTAACCATAATTGACGTTATTTAAGGTTTCATCCACGCGGAGGCATCCCTACCCGAAATATATGTCATCCAGGGTTCCGTCGACGTTAAGGCACCCCTAACCTATATAGATGTCATTTAGGCTTTCGTCGACGCCAAGGCACCCCCTAACCTAAATAGCCATCATTTAGGGTTCCATCGACGCCGAGGAACCCCCTAACCCGCTCGTCCCTGGGCGCCCTCAGCTATGGCGACGCACAGTCGACGGGTCAGCACGCCATCTCTTCTGGTCAACCCATCATTTAGGCTTTCGTCGACGCCAACCACCTCGCCCTCTCTTCCCTATCCTCCTCCTCCTCCTCCTCTTCTTCTTCCTTCTTTTCCTTTTTCCTCTTCTTCTTCTCCTCTTCTCCTCTTTTTCTTCTTCTTCTTCTTCTCCTCCTCCTCCTCTTCTTCTTCTTCTTCTTCTTCTTCTTCTTCCTCTTCTTCTTCTTCTTTTCCTTTTTCCTCTTCTTCTACTTATTCTTCTTTTCTTCTTATTTTTTTCATCTTTCTTCTTCTTCTTCTAATTATCTAAACCTAAACCTAGCTAGCACTAACCTAAAACAAACACTAATTAACCTAAACCTAAACAGTAAAAAACAGAAAAAAAAACAGAAAAAAAGAAGAAAAAAACTCACCTTGAGGGCCGGTGGAGGAGGGCCGGCGCGGTGGTGGAGGAGGGCCGGCGCAGGGGGAGGAAGGCCGCGGGGAGGGGCGCTGCGCCGCGGCCTGCTCTGGCGGTGGGGCGTCGCGGGGAGGCGCCGAGGCTCCGAGGTCGTCGGGGGAGGGGAGGGCGCAGGGGCCGGGGAGCGGGGCGGCGGGTGAGGTCGTCAGGGGAGGGGCGGCGGCGGGTGAGATCGTCGGGGGAGGAGCGGCGGCGGGTGAGGTCGTGGGGGAGAGAGAGGGAGGAACAGAGAGAGAGGGGGTGGGGCCGGGGGGTGCACGGCCGTTAGTTAGGCAAACCTCTTTGTCGTCTGCTAGCGGACTTCTTTGCCGTCCGCTAGCAGACGGCAAAGAGGGGGTGGGGCCGGGGGGGCACGGCCGTTAGTTAGGCAAATTCTTTGCCGTCCGCTAGCGGACGGCAAAGATTTGGCGGACGGCATCCAGGCCGTCCATTTGACCTAGCCAGCTCCACGCCTCAGTGGGGCCCAGCTGGTCTCTTTGCCGTCTGCCTTTGGGCCCTTTGCCGTCTGCTGGCCGACGGCAAAGAAATGGCAGACGGCAAACTGTATCTTTGCCATCAGCCAGTTCTTTGCCGTCTGTTTTTTGAAAGCGGACGGCAAAGACCTTCTTTGCCGTCCGCTAGCTGACGGCAAATTCCCTGATTCCAGTAGTGGATGTATAGAAGTTTTTTTTAACTTTTTATTATCTTTTGCTGGCTGATTCATGTTGCCACCTTATGTGACTCATGAGCTGTAAACTTTTTAACTCTGAAACTATGCAATAAATATGAGTTGTGTGCATCATTTCGATGTAGAAGCCGGGGTCGTTTCTTCCCTTTCCGAGAGAAAGAAATGAGGCGCCTCATTTTCTCTCATTTGAGCTGTCTATAACGCTTAGCACAGCCCTTATAACTTTGTTATGAGATTACTTTCACCGGACTTGTTTTATTCCTTTGGGTTATTTCTATATTCATGTACTTAAACAAAGAAAAAATAATACTCTTTCTGTTCGAAAATACTTGTCGAAGAAATAAATAAAAATAAATATATTTAGAACTAAAATACGTCTAAATACATCTATTTATCCTACAAGTATTTCCCGACGAAGGGAGTAGTGTTGCAGATCGATGTGTAGTTGAGAAAGGAGCGTGTACCGACGTAAAGTAGGAAAAAAAAGATCGACATGTATTCGGATTCGTGTCCAAGTGATTTCCTCAACCCGTACGTGTCATGCCTATACTACTCCGAATAGATTAGATCTGGGGCGATGTATGCGACACTTACATACCGTCTACTTTCCCCTTTCCTCTACACTGTTTGAGAGAGGCGAAAGAAGGCGACCAGAGACTTTCTGGCCGGCCCGATCCCGGGCGCTCGCCGCCGGCGCTGCCGGTTGGATAGAAGATGGGAGAGGTGCACGGTGCAGCAGTGTAAATAGTAGTTGTAGTCGTGTTGTTTCCTTAGAGGAGTTTGGCTATATGCCGGAGAATGGCGAGATGCCGATGGGGATTGGGTCGCCGGCGCGAGCGAGCCATGCGTGGTGGCTACTGGAGATGGTCCTCAAGGTGGTGGCGGTGGGGTGCTTGCTGCTGCTGACTGGATCCACTCCGGTGTCCCTGCTAATAAGCTCGAAGCCCCTGATCTGGCGGAGGATCTTGTTGGTGTCCCCTGCTTCGGAGGCCATCAAGGCGATGGCGAAGAGGTGGTCGATGCTTGGACCTCTGGAGCTTGCAGGTTTGGATGCAGCAGATCGGGCTATGGATCATCAGCAGTGGAAGATTTGTTGGCGAAGCGATGGCGCCTGCTGCGGCGGTCGATGGCTTGCTCTCGCCGACTCGCCACTGCTTCTTCTGACCGAAGGGCGGTCAATCAGATTCCTCCCGGCGATGAAGCCCAAAGGGAGGCAGCTCTATTCCTCCATGGAGTCTATGGCGTGGCGCTATGGAGCTTTCGTCAGCCCAAGTGGTCTCGTCCCCGGTGCCGGCCGGAAGTTTTCCGTCGAGGAGCAGAATCGGACCCGACCGCGTTTCCTTTCCTCTGTTCGGGGTCCTTTTCGCAAAGTCCAGGGACTGTTTAGTAGTTCCAGTTTTCTTTTGGGTCTCTGTTGTAATATGTGCTTCCATGTTTATCTAATAAATATCTAGGGCCTTCTGGGCCCGTGTCTGTTCAAAAAAAATAATAGATTAGATCTGCAGATCTCCTACACCGTCCGGCCGGGCACTAACATATATGAATCTCAACAGCTCTTGATGAGAGCACCGTCTGTCCTCGAAGCCCGTTTGACTCCAGCTCCAACTAGCTAGCCTGCGTTTCACGATCTTGTTTGTGCGAAACGATAATCAATGATTCATGGCTGCTAAGCGACGGCGATGCGCCATCCCCCGACCATCTCATCGAGGAAATCTTCCTGCGCTTGCCACCCAAGTCGGTCTTTCGATGTTGCTACCTCTCCCGCGCCTGGGCTGCCACGCTCTCCTGTAGCGATTTCGTGGACTGCTACCTCCACGTCGCCAACCTCCACGGCGGGCCGAGGATCATGGGCGTGGAGGACATGTTAGACGGCGACGTGCCCAAGATGCTCCCGCCGCTCACCAGCACCCCGTGACGAGGACATGTACTAGGGATAGGGTAACAGGCCTGACCTACAGACCCTATCCTAGGATTCCACACGCCTTATACTAGGTCCCAGGGCCAGATCGGCAGTCAGGAGTTCTGCAACCTGGCATTCACTCGGAGCTCAATGAACCACTCGGGAAGCAGGAGTTCACTCGACCAACCTATTTCACTCGGAGTACCCGATAGTCACTCGACCAGAGAAGACCAGGAGGCTCCAGGAACGCAACGGTCAGGACGTGCGCTCGTCCGTATTAATTGTAATCAATGCGCCCGTTACCTGGCGCCCTTAAACCCCCTTTTAACCCCTGGTAATGGCGGCATTCATGGGGGTCTGGCGGACACTATATAAGCCACCCCCCAGCTCTATTCCAAGGGTTCGCATTCTTTGTAACCTATACACTCAAGTAATCAAGCTCCAGAGCACCGAGACGTAGGGCTGTTACCTCCACCGCTGAGGGGCCTGAACTCGTAAATCCGAGTGTAACAACCGCGCCGTAGCTAGGCTCTGCCCTCCAATTCGTACCCCTACACACTACTGTCAGACTTGCACCCACGACAGTTGGCGCCCACCGTGGGGCAGGCGTCTAGCGACTTCCGGCGCAGTTGCGTTTTTCCCATCATCACCATGGTTTCCGGCGGTGGACTGACTCTGGGCGGCGAGATCCGTTTCGGCGTCCTCAGCTTCATCGCCGACAATTCGGCGTGGCTCTAGGAAGCCCCGCTAGATGTTGAGGCGTTGCCCGTCCGCGGCGCAGCGCACTTCCGCGCGAGTGCCTTCGGCGTCCTTCTTCGACAACCGTCGACTCCGTACCAATCGGCGCCTTCGCTCTCCACCAGCCGTCGTCGCAAGCGCTCCGGGCGCTCACGGCTTCAGCGGTGGATCAAGCACGCGGTGGCCCTTCAAGTCACGGCCCCGCAGATCGCGGCAATCGAGCCCGATGAGCCCGTCTTCGATTTGTTCGCCTCCTTGCACGAGCACTCGGAAAGCCTATCCGAGTGCGAGAGCAGCGATCCCGCTGCAGAGGTGCTGATGGCCGATTCCCCGCCCAGTCCGCCTGGGTACGGCTGCTGATCTTGGCGGCGGCGGGGACCGTCACGACGATGAGTACTATCCCCGACCTCTCACTCGGCAGCAGAGGGAGGAACAGCAGCGCAGAAACGAGCAGACTCTCCAAACGCCCATCGTTGGGACGACCCCCGAGGCTCAGGCTTTGGAGGCCGCGCGCCAGGCCAACTTGGCTGAGCGCAGTCGTCTGGAGGCGCTCCAGAAATCACTCGACGATCGCGCCCGCAGACAGCATCAGCCCAGTTCCAGTCGACGACAGCGGCAGTTGTTCTCGAGTGACCAGCAGCAGAACTTCCAGGTATTCCACACTCCCGTTCAGAATTTGGCGGCGGCCACTCGGATAGCAGATTACATTGAGCTGTCCCGATCCGAGGCGGGAGAGGGTCTTCGGCAGATCCGGGCCCTGCTCAAGGCGGCTGAAGAGCAAAATTCAGCGGTATCCCAGTCGCGCAACAGGATTCACAGCAGATCCATCAGGGCTGACACCGTCCAGTCGGCCCACAGCCCGGCGTCCCCAAGGAGAAACAGACACTCGCCTCCGCGGCGAAACGACCAAGACCGCCATCGAGACCAGAACTCGGGGCAGGGTCGCAGTCGGAATACGCCTCCGCGGCATCAGGATGATCGTCGTCGTATGCAGTCGCCCCCTCCGCGGGATGGTTCGTACGCGCCCCGGCCGTACGATGCCAGGCGTCCTTGCGGCAATGATCGGAGGGCCAGCCCTCCCCGCCATGGTGACGGTTATCGCCAGAGAGAACCAGTCGACTATCGCGACCCACAGTTCAACGCGAGATCCATTCTCGCTCAGAACCTGGTCGACAGAGGCAGAGCTCTTCGGGAGAATTTGGACAGAGATCGTTCGAGTGGAAGTGGAGCCTTCATCTCCGGGCCCGAGTGTTTCAGCAGAGCAATCAGGGCCGTAGAGATTCCGCCCAACTTCTGGTTGGTGGCTGGAGTAAGTAAGTTCACCGACGAGTCCAAGCCAGAAACTTGGCTAGAAGATTACCGAGTGGCCGTGCAGATCGGAGGAGGTAATGACTATGTGGCTATGAAGCATTTGCCCTTGATGCTGGAAGGGTCCGCCCGTGCGTGGCTCAACCAGCTCACTCCGGCCAGCATATACTGCTGGGAAGATTTGGCCCGAGTGTTCATCAAAACATTCAAGGGCACGTGCAAACGCCCGGCCGGGTTGACCGAGTTACAGCATTGTGTGCAGAAACTGAATGAAACCTTGAGGGAGTACATTCAGCGGTGGACGACCTTGCGCCATGTGGTTGAGAACGTCACAGAGCACCAAGCCGTCTGCGCCTTCAAGGCAGGATTCAGATATAGGGAGCTCATCCTAAAATTTGGCCGGTCGGGATCTTTGACCATGAGCCGAATGATGGAGATTGCCACTCGGTACGCAAACGGAGAAGAGGAAGACCGTCTCTGTAACGGCAAGGGGAAAACCAGTGAGCCCAACCCCGGAAACAATAATCCCAGTCGAAAGCCGAAGCGCAAGGCTGATGGTTCGGCTCAGGCCGAGGCTGCCGCACTGGCCGGTCAAGCCAAGAACAAGGGGAAAGTTAAGGAAAAGTGGATCCCGAGGAAAAAGAAAGATCAGTCGGGCCAAGATGTCCTTGATTTGCCATGCCACATTCACACCAGAAAAGATGAGGAGGGCAATCTAATATTGCCCAAGCATACCACTCTACAGTGCAGATTGTTGATACAGCAGCTCCGAGAGGGTCAGTCGAGTGAGAAGAGCCCAGAAGATGCTGATGATGGAGACAAAGATGAAGCTTTTTCCAGTGTCAACGCAACCCTGATGATCTTTGCAGATGTAGAGAGCAAGAGCCGGTTGAAGGTTATCAACCAAGAAGTGAACATGGCTATGCCGACGACGACTAAGTTTCTGAGCTGGTCGAAGACTCCGATCACCTTTGATCAGTCGGACCACCCGGCCTACATCGCCACCCCTGGGCGGCAGGCGTTGGTGGTGGATCCGGTCGTGGGAGGCGTTCGGTTGCGTAAGGTCCTCATGGACGGCGGAAGCGGCCTGAACATACTCTACGCTGACACCCTGAAGGCGATGGGCATCCCGATGTCCCGTCTCAGTGAGAGCAGTATGCAGTTCCACGGAGTGATCCCCGGCAAGAAAGCAAAGTCACTCGGGTAGATCGCCCTGGATGTAGTCTTTGGAGATGACAAGAACTTCAGGAAGGAAAGGCTTACCTTCGAAGTGGTCGACTTCCGCAGCACCTATCATGCCATCCTTGGTCGGCCAGCGTATGCACGTTTCATGGCCCGCCCATGTTATGTGTATCTCAAGCTGAAGATGCCCGGCCCCAAAGGTGTGATCACAGTCACTGGCAGTCGGCAGCGCACGGAAGAGTGTTTGTAGCAGGGGTCCAAGATTGCTGATGAGCAGATGGCTATGGTGGAGTTGGAGGAATACAAGAAAAATGCTGATCCGAGTGATCTGCTACGCTCCAAGAAACCAGCTGCAGAGTCTGCGTTCCAGCCGGCTGGCGAGACGAAGCCTGTGCACATTCATCCGAAAGATCCCAATGCAGCACCCACCAACATCTCAACGACACTCGACAGCAAATAGGAAGAAGCGCTTATCCAGTTCCTCCATGAGAACTGGGACATCTTCGCATGGAAGCCATCCGACATGCCGGGTGTACCCAGGGAGCTGGCTGAGCACCGTTTGCGAGTCGACCCGAAAGCAAAACCTGTGAAGGAGCATCTTCGTCGCTCTGCTACACAGAAGAGGAAGGCCATTGGCGAAGAAGTTGCTTGGCTCCTGGCAGCCGAGTTCATCCGTGAGGTGTACCACTCCGAGTGGCTCGCCAACGTCATCATGGTCCCTAAGAAGGATAAGTCTCTCCGAATGTGCATCGATTTCAAGCACATCAATCGGGTCTGTCCCAAGGATTATTTCCCGCTCCCCCGCATAGATCAAATCGTAGATTCCACCGCGGGTTGTGAGCGATTGTCTTTTCTGGATGCGTGCTCCGGGTACCACCAGATCCAACTGTATGGGCCAGATGAAATAAAAACAGCTTTTATCACCCCATTCGGGTGTTTCTGCTATATCACCATGCCATTCGGTCTTAAAAATGCTGGTGCCACTTTCATGCGCATGGTGCAAAAGTGTTTGCATACACAGATCAGTCGGAACATCGAGGCCTACATGGATGATATCGTGGTCAAGTCCAGAAAAGGTTCCGACCTACTGGCTGACTTAGTTGAAACTTTCGCAAATCTGCGGAAGTACGATATTAAGCTGAATCCAGCAAAGTTACTTGGATTCCTCATTTTCGAACGAGGGATAGATGCCAACCCCGAGAAGATCGGTGCAATAGTACGAATGAAACATCCAGAGCGGCTTCATGATGTGCAAAAGCTCACGGGTTGTCTTGCGGCTCTGAGCCGATTCATCTCCCGCCTCGGTGAGAAGGCACTGCCCCTTTACCGATTGATGAAGAAGTCTGATTCGTTCGAGTGGACTGCTGAAGCACAAGCAGTGTTTGTTCAGCTCAAAGCCCTGCTTTCCACCCAGCCGGTGCTTGCCGCTCCGAACAGCAATGAGCCGTTGCTCTTGTGTATTGCGGCCACTGGTCAAGTTGTCAGCACTGTCCTCACAGTCGAGCGAGAAGAACAGGGCAAAACTTACAAAGTTCAGCGCCCAGTCTATTACATTTCTGAAGTCCTGACTCCGTCCAAGCAGAGATATGCTCATTATCAGAAGCTCGTTTATGGCATCTACCTGACTGCGAAGAAAGTAGCCCATTGCTTCCAAGAACACACCGTGTCAGTCGTCAGCGACGCCCCGCTGTCTGAAATCATGAACAATCGGGATGCGACTGGTCGAGTGGCGAAGTGGGCTATCGAACTCCTGCCCCTGGACATCAAATTTGAGGCGAAAAAAACGATCAAGTTCCAAGCATTGGCCGATTTCTTAGCCGAATGGACTGAACAGCAGCAGCCGACTCAGAGTCACCCGGAACACTGGACCATGTTCTTTGATGGCTCCAAGATGCTGAATGGTTCAGGAGCTGTAGTTGTGTTGGTGTCTCCGAAGGGTGACCAACTCCGATATGTTCTGCAGATTCACTTCGATTCCTCCAACAATGAGGCCGAGTACGAAGCGCTCCTGTATGGTCTGCGTATGGCCATCTCACTCGGCGTCCGGCGCCTGATGGTCTACGGGGACTCGGATCTAGTTGTGAACCAAGTGATGAAGGAGTGGGATATCAGAAGCCCTGCTATGACAGGATATTGCAACGTGGTGAGAAAGTTGGAGAAGAAATTTGAGGGTCTGGAGCTGCATCACGTCCCCCGGGCCAAGAATCAGGAGGCAGACGATCTGGCAAAGATCGGATCCACTCGGAAATCCATACCCAGCAATGTGTTCCTCGAGCATTTACGTTCTCTGACAGTGAAAGAAGATCCGTTCACGGAAGAGCCCCCACAAGTGGTCGGTCCGTCCGATCCGACTGAAGTCGAGGTCCCGGCAGTCATTGATTTGGTCATGGAGATCCTAGCAATCACGCCCGACTGGACAGTGCCTTACATTGCATACCTGCTCAGACAGGAACTTCCAGAAGATGAAGCCGAGGCCCGCCAGATTGTTCGCAGGTCCAAGGCCTTTACAGTGATGGGCAATCAGTTATACAGGAAGAGCATCACCGGTGTGACTCAGTGCTGCATCTCTCCGGAAGAAGGTCGATTGATCCTGGAGGAGATTCACTCGGGAACTTGTGGACACCACGCGTCCTCTCGGACAATTGTGGCTAAAGCTTACCGAGCCGGCTTCTTCTGGCCACGTGCCAATGAAGCTGCGCAGGAGATAGTCCAACACTGCGCCGGGTGCCAGTTCTATGCAAACTTATCGCACAAGCCTGCGTCTGCTCTAAAGACGATTCCACTCGTCTGGCCGTTTGCAGTCTGGGGACTCAACATGGTGGGACCCCTCCGGACAGGGGCGAGTGGATTCACCCATTTGCTGGTTGCAGTCGATAAGTTCACTAAGTGGATCGAAGCCAAACCCATCAAGAAGCTAGACTCTCGCACAACGATCAAGTTTATGAAGGAGATAGTCTTCAGATATGGCGTGCCTCACAGCATTATTACTGACAACGGCTCAAACTTCGACTCAGAAGAGTTCAGGGCGTTCTGTGCCGCCCAAGGTACCCGAGTCGACTATGCATCTGTGGCACACCCGCAGTCGAATGGACAAGCTGAGAGAGCAAATGGACTGATTCTTCAGGGGTTAAAGCCACGACTCATGCGCGATTTGGAGCACACAGCTGGAGCCTAGGTCACCGAGTTACCATCAGTTCTTTGGGGCTTGAGGTCGACCCCCAATCGGTCTACCAATCATACTCCCTTCTTCATGGTGTACGGAGCTGAAGCCGTCTTGCTGAGTGACCTGCTCCACAATTCGTCCCGAGTGGAACTATACTCCGAAGCTGAAGCAGCGCAGGCACGGTAAGACGCAGTTGATCTCTTGGAGGAGGAGAGAGAGATGGATCTTATCCGTTCGGCCACCTATCAGCAAGATCTACGACGTTTTCACAGCAGACACGTCAGAAGTCGGACTTTTTAGGAAGTATATCTTGTGCTCCGAGTAGATCAGCAGCGACCTCACAAGCTTGCTCCTGCGTGGGAAGGTCCTTTTGTCGTTTCAAAGGTTCTGCACAATGGAGCATATCACCTGTACAACCTTCTGAAGCAAGCAGACGAGCCCTGTGCTTGGAATGTAGACTTGCTTCGACGTTTTTATACTTGATGTTGAGATGTAATAAAAATACTCGAGTGATGTTGATGAATAAAAGCATGACTTTTCCAGTTCCACATTGAGTTCACTCATACGCATTCTCTGGCTTACAACCCCCAGTGGGTGTACGCCCTTCAACTTAGCTGCAAACCAGTTTTTGCCTAAGTTAAAAAACCTACTCCGAGTGAAGAGCATCCCTCTCACTCGAGGGCTTGGCTGCGAACTAGCTTTCGCCCAAGTTAAAAAACTACTCCGAGTGAAGAGCATCCCTCTCACTCGAGGGCTTGGCTACGAACCAGCTTTCGCCCAAGTTAAAAAATGACTCCGAGTGAAAAGCGTCCCTCTCACTCGGGGGCTTGGCTGCGAACCAGCTTTCGCCCAAGTTAAAAACGACCCCGAGTGAAGAGCGTCCCTCTCACTTGGGGGCTTGGCTGCGAACCAGCTTTCGCCCAAGTTAAAAACACTACTCCGAGTGAAGAGAATCCCTCTCACTCGGGGGCTTGGCTGCGAACCAGCTTTCACCCAAGTAAAAAACGACTCCGAGTGAAGAGCGTCCCTCTCACTCGGGGGCTTGACTGCGAACCAGCTTTCGCCCAAGTTAAAAACACTACTCCGAGTGAAGAGCGTCCCTCACACTTGGGGGCTTGGCTGCGAACCAGATTTCGCCCAAGTTAAAAACCTACTCCGAGTGGACAGCGTCCCTCACACTCGGGGGCTTGGCTGCGAACCAGCTTTCGCCCAAGTTAAAAACCTACTCCGAGTGAAGAGCGTCCCTCACACTCGGGGGCTTGGCTGCGAACCAGCTTTCGCCCAAGTTAAAACACTACTCCGAGTGAAGAGCGTCCCTCTCACTCGGGGGCTTGGCTGCGAACCAGCTTTCGCCCAAGTTAAAACACTACTCCGAGTGAAGAGCGTCCCTCTCACTCGGGGGCTTGGCTGCGAACCAGATTTCGCCCAAGTTAAAACACTACTCCGAGTGAAGAGCGTCCCTCTCACTCGGGGGCTTGGCCGCGAACCAGCTTTCGCCCAAGTTAAAACACTACTCCGAGTGAAGAGCATCCCTCTCACTCGGGGGCCTGGCTGCGAACCAGCTTTCGCCCTAGTTAAAACGCTACTCCGAGTGAAGAGCGTCCCTCTCACTCGGGGGCTTGGCTGCGAACCAGCTTTCGCCCAAGTTAAAAAAACTACTCCGAGTGAAGAACGTCCCTCTCACTCGTAGGCTTAGCTGCGAACCAGCTTTTGCCTAAGTTAAAATCCACCCTAAAGACTCGAAAGACTCGAAGGAAAGCATTCGAATAACTCCAGAAGTTCAAAATCAAAATACGAGTACGCGGGCCCGAAGCCCAAAAGAGTTTAACGAATGCAGTTCCACTCGGCATACCGAGGTTAATGGGTAGAGCTTAAAGTTTTCTCACGCCCCCGAGGGGCTGGCTGGCTCGACGAAGGAGTCCAGGTTGATGCCGTTTGCGATCCGAGTGGCTGCCTCTATGAATGTCTCCATGAAGTCTTCAAACTTGAGCTTCTTCGTGTTGGCGACTTGAAGAGACTTCAGCTTCTCCTCCTTGGCGTCCTTGCAATGCACTCGGACCAGAGAGAGGGCCACGTCGGCTCCGCAGCGAGCAGCTGATTTCTTCCACGCCTGCACTCGGCTGGGAATCTCATTGAGGCGAGTCATCATTGCCTCCAGATCGGTGTCGAGCGTATCTTCTGGCCACAGCTCCTTGTCGATCCTTCCGAGTGCACCCCGCAGACGGATGATGTACCCCTGAACATCTTCAATGCGAGATTCAAGCCGCAAGATGCCTAGGGCAGCCTTGTCGCCGACGAGTGACCTGGAGGGATCCAGATCCCTCTCGATCCTGTCAGTCTCAAGCTCGAAGTCCCGGCAGTACTCTGTGAACAAGAAAAGAGGAGAGTTGAAGATCAGCATGCATGAAATTCACTCGGAGATAAGTTAAAACTCACTCGGGTGTTACAGGTTACCTGCAAGCTTGGTGTACATCTCCTCCACAAACTCTTCAATGTACTTTTCCAGAGCATTCTTCTTTTCAGTAAGCTAGGTGATCTTCTCGCCCAGAGACTTCTTCTCCTGCTCATGAGCATTCGCTTGAGCCTTGAGCTTGCCGTCCCACTCGGCCTTCTGCTTCCTGAGCTCAGCCACTTCCTTCTTCGCCTCCGTGACGGCGGCCTTCAGCGACTTGTTCTCTCCTTCAAGCTTCTCGATTGAGGCCAATTTCTCTTCGGCGGCCTTGGTTTTCTCTCTCGCCACCTTCTGTGCCCCCGCCAGCTCATTGTCCTTATTCTCGAGTGCCTGCTTCATAGTTTCTAAAGAAACAGAAGTTCTGAGCCGCACTTGGTGTCGATGGTTTTCACTACGCACATCCGTTCGAGTGAAGTCACTCGGTTCAAAGAATGGAGAGAGATGAAAGCAGAGCGCTCAGTAATTAAAGCTTACCTCCCATGGTCTTGAGCTCCGCTTGAGCGCGCGCTGTGTTCCTCTTCTCCACCTCCAAGTCCAGTCGGAGCTGGGCCGTCTCCTTCTCCAGCGCCACGTACTGAGTCCCAAGCTCGCAAGTTTTCTGAAACACAAGAAAGAACAGATCAGTTAATGTTAAGGAATATTCCAAGTGCTCAGAGATCAGCACTCCTGGGAGGAACAAGCTTGACCAATACCAGATCCTGAAGTACCCTTGGTCAGGGAGGAACAAGCTTGAACAGTACCAGATCCTGAAGTACCCTCTAAAGCAAGTTCTAAGTTCTAAGACTCCCGTTGACTGCCCGCAGCCGACAGCAGTCTCGGGGACTACACCCAGTGGGTGCACTCAGCGTGCCCCCACTGGAAAGTGACTCGTGTTAAGCTAAAAAAAAGATAAAAAGTTCTAAGACTCCCGCCGACTGCCTGCAGTCGACGGCAGTCTCGGGGACTACACCCAGTGGGTGCACTCAGCGTGCCCCCACTGGAATGGTATCCACTCGGAACGGTCCGCCCGATCCGAGTGACGGCCAAGCAAAAAAAAAACACCCAGTGGGTGTACCGAATATTTTGCGACAGCAATTCCTACAGAGGAAAAATGACTTGGAGATCAACTTACAAGGGCACTTACTCGAACGTTTTCCTGGAGGGCAGCGCTGGCATCGTATGCTAGCTTGCCAGCTGCGCACATCTCCTTCAGCCGCTGAGTCATCAGCTCCGCCTGGATCATTGCTTCCTTGCTGGCTCCAGTCTGGTCCTCTGGCACCTTGTACAAACTGAAGATGTTGACAGGAGGAGTTGGAGCCGAGGTCAAAGCAGTCGACGGCACTGTGACCGGGCCAGCACCGGCCTGAGAGGAACCTTGCACCAGGAGCACGATCACGGGCTGCGTAGGAGGAACTGGAGGCGCTTGGCTTGGAGGTGCCTTCGGTGTGGTGGTCTGGGAAGCAGTCGGAGCTGCGGTCCTCTTCTCGGCGTCCTTCCGCGGCGGCCCCTCATCGTCGTCGACATGAATGATCTCTGCAAGTGCTGCACTCAATCGACACGATCAGCCTCAGTACGCAATTCAGTCAGATGAGGACAATTCAATCTGATCATAGATCAAAGAAAAAAATGAAACCATTGTTACATTTCCGAGAAGTGGCCGCGTCTGCCGACTCGGCTTCGATACGGTCTCCGTCGATCTGCATGGGAGACATCGTCGAGGTTGCAGCTTTGGTTCATAAGATTCACTCGGTCAGAAGAGTCCAAAAGTTGACAAAGACAGAAAAGAAAAGCTGACAAAGACACTCACATTGAGGCGACAGGCACAGTGACCTTGATCCTGGGCAGAGCCTTCCGAGGCTTGGGGGAAGCGACCTTGGGCTGTTTGGCGGTCTTCTCAGTCGGCTCCGGTGTCGATGTTCGAGTGCGCTTCCCAACTTTAGCACTCGGAGCCACCGCCTTCTCCGGGCCAGCACTCGGATCATGAGTTTGCTTAGAGCAGCGCTCAGAGCGCAGCTCAGGAGACTGGGAGGACTCGACCTCGTCACTCTCTTCCGAGTCGTCGCTTTCCTCCTCGCTGTCCTCCACGTAGCTACCCTCCACGCTGCCATGTTCGCTCTCCACGTCTCCGACGAGGTGTTCTCCATTCGGCACAGGCGAAAGCATCTTCTGGAACTCCTTCCAGACACGGAGAGCAGAGACAGTCAGACCATTCAGTTCACTCAGATAATTTGCGCATAAGTAATTCACTCGGGAATGCGTGTCATACCTCCAACGGTTGGTTATTGGCGTCGTAGGCGGGATCCGTCTCGACCCTCGCGGATTGTCACGCGCGCCGGTGATACCCTTGAGCCACTCTTTCACAGTCTTCTCGTCGATGTCCTCCGGGTGCACTCGAGTCGAGTCGTCAGCGCCAGTATACTGCCACATCGGGTGAGCTCGCTCCTGCAGCGGCTGGATTCACCGACTGAGGAAGACCTCCAGCAAATCCAGACCCGTAAACCCGCCCTGGACCAGGCTGACTACCGCAGTTACCAAGATCCCCACATCGGTCTTCTCCTCCTTGTCCACCGTCAGCGATGGAGGCACATTGACCCTCTCGGATGTATAAGGGGGGAGACCAGTTGACGAACCAACACAAGGGACGTCGTTGCAGTAAAACCAAGTCGACTGCCAGCCCCTAACCGAATCGGGAAAGGTCATCACGGGAAAAGCGCTCCTACCCCGCATCTGAATGCCCAAGCCGCCGCACAGCTGGGTCACATGGGTTCTATCCCCCTCGGGGTTGGCCTTTTTGACCGACTGAGAACGGCACGTGAAGATGTGCTTGAATAACCCCCAATGCGGCGGACAACCCAAGAAATTTTCACACAAGGAAACAAACGCGGCGAGATACGCTACAGCATTCGGGGGGAGGTGGTGGAGCTGGGCGCCGAAAAAGTTTAGGAAACCGCGGAGAAAAGGATGGGGCGGCATGGAGAAACCTCTTTCCACATGGGTGATGAGGAGCACGCGTTCACCCGGCCGCGGCACAGGCTCGATTTCCCCCTCCTCCGGCAGCCTCCAGCTACCCTCTCCCACCAGTCCGTCGATGACGAGCCCGCCGATGTCTTCGGCGGTGGTGGTCGGCGGGAGCCAATCTCCCTGGATCCATCCCCGTGGCGGAGCAGCGCGAGAGCTCGACGCTTTCTTCGCCTTCTTCGCTCGCTCCAGCTTCGCCGTCTTGTCCTTCGCCATCGCCGCGGAGTGCTCCGGTGCCAGGGTGGATTCGCGCAGAGTGGGAAGCGGGAGAGAAGATTGGAGGACTGGAAGAGGTGGGGAAGAGGGGATCTGGCTCTCTCTCCCTCTCCGACGCGGCGGCTTCTTATATCGCCGCCCGCTCCGCTTCCCAATCCACGCCACTGATTCGCGGGCCCGCGGATCCCCTCAAATCTCGCTGGCGGAGTTGCAGCTGTACGTGGCGAAAAGTGGGGCGAAAAGTGGGGCGAAAATCAAGGCGTCTCGCCCCACTTTCCCCACTCACCGCGCTGCGGCCGTTCGCGCGTGCTCTTATCTGATTTCAAATCCCGCAAGATCCGGATCCTAGCGATCCGATTGCTCGCCTTTAAAGACATTCCATAAACGCTCGGATCTGTTCCGTCACTCGGATGGAGACTACTCGTTTCACTCGGATGGAGACTGCTCATTTCATTCGGATGGAGGCTTTCACTCGGACGTCATATGGTCCGGAATCCGTCAAGGTGCCGCACGAAGACAAGGCCGTCTAAAGACTAATAAGAGTTCTTGAGCGCCCCCGTAGCGCTCAACTCGCCTGGAAATTCGCCTTGACTCGACCCGCTTAACCTTGACCGATTCGGGGGCTAATGACGAGGACATGTACTAGGGATAGGGTAACAGGCCTGACCTACAGACCCTACCCTAGGATTCCACACGCCTTATACTAGGTCCCAGGGCCAGATCGGCAGTCAGGAGTTCTGCAACCTGGCATTCACTCGGAGCTCAATGAACCACTCGGGAAGCAGGAGTTCACTCGACCAACCTATTTCACTCGGAGTACCCGATAGTCACTCGACCAGAGAAGACGAGGAGGCTCCAGGAACACAACGGTCAGGACGTGCGCTCACCCGTATTAATTGTAATCAATGCGCCCGTTACCTGGCGCCCTTAAACCCCCTCTTTAACCCCTGGTAATGGCGGCATTCATGGGGGGCCTGGCGGACACTATATAAGCCACCCCCAGCTCCATTCCAAGGGTTCGCATTCTTTGTAACCTATACACTCAAGTAATCAAGCTCCAGAGCACCGAGACGTAGGGTTGTTACCTCCACCGCTGAGGGGCCTGAACTCGTAAATCCGAGTGTAACAACCGCGCCGTAGCTAGGCTCTGCCCTCCAATTCGTACCCCTACACACTACTGTCAGACTTGCACCCACGACACCCCGCGCGTCATCCCAATCGACAGCTTCCCGTGCCTCGCCACAGCGTTGCCGTCCATGGAAGGATACGACGACGACCCGCCGATCCACCCCATTGCAGCGATGCCCGTCATGTCGCAGTGCCGCGGCCTCGTCGTACTGAGAGCCACACCTAGAGGGGTGGCCTTTCCGCCCGACATGTACTTCGTTTGCAACCCGAGTACCAGCCAGATGACGGCTCTCCCGGAGGGACGGACAACGGGCCGCCGCCGTGGTTACAGAGAAAACTATCAGAGCCTAGGGCTCGGCTACGACGTCCGCGCCAGGAAACACAAAGTTGTGCGCATCTACTACCACGGCCGCCACATGTCGTCGTTCAGTGGGTGTGAAGTCTTGGAGATAAACGGCCCCACGGGGATGTGGCGGCCGACCGGCGAGAAGTCAACGGGCTGGATAAAGAGCCTCAGTGCCTTCGTGCAAGGGCATGTTTACTGGTTAGCCTACCGGGAGCTCTATCCTCGAGGTCAAGACAAGTTCATCATGTCCTTCTCGACTACCATCGTTGGATATGGATGGCACAAGTCCTAATGATCTGACGGTGCTTGGCGGACGACTCTGTGTTTTCGCCTCTGACGAGTACAGATACAACATCTGGCTGCTGGATCAGTATGGATCGGGAGGAGCTACATGGGATCTGCGATACCGAATCGATGTAGCAGCAGAGGTCACGCCATTCGGGGCTAGCCCGCTCGCCATCATCGACGACGGCCGCCGCATACTCCTCACGGAACCTGATTGCCCTGGCCAAATATACGCATATGACCCTCTCACCAAGGAAACCGAGAACCTCCTCGAGTGGTCCATCCCTAACTCCTCCTTGGGCATAAGCTGTGCTGCTGTATACGAGGAAAGTATCGCCTCCCCAGGACAGCAACCTCGCAAAGACACCATCTTGAGCTCCTCACCGTCTACGCAGGCCCTATGGCTGGTGCTGCAATTGCAATGCCTGCCACCATGCACCATTGGAAGGCTTATGTGCGTCTGCCGGAGCTGGCGCTCCATGATATATTGTCTCTGCTAGTACTAGATACTGCTCTCTCATAATAGGCGGATGATAGACGTCGGCGGTCGCTCCGCAGCCACCGATTGTGTATCCGTTCACGGTTGAGATCTTCCCCTCTGCGCCTCCCTCCCACCTCCGCAAAAAAAATGATGCGTCTTCCTCACGCGGTTTGTTATACTCTCTTCCCCGTGGCCACGGCTCTCCTTCCCTTGCAGAGAAAAATGGCCGTCAGCGTACTACCACCGCCCCACTCGCACTCCTCCCACCACCACCCCCGCCCGCGCTCCTCCCACCACCGCCCGTGCTTCCAGCACCGTCGCAGCCGCACCGCGCCGCCGTTGTAGCAAGGGAGGAAAAGCATGGCGCAGCCACCATTGTGATGCTTTCAACGGTTGTAGCAAAAATCTCTGCGGGTTGCAGCTTCTGTAGACAATGGTTCCAGCATCTGTCGCCCTTGATCACAACATCGCCGGAGGCCGGTTCTGACAAATTTCTGTCACTCATGGTCACGACATCGCCGGAGACCGGTTCCAGCAAACTTCTGTCGCCGTCACACAAAAAATCGTTGCCGGTCGCAGCAAAAAACACCGTCCACCGTAGATCCCCAGCAAAAAAGCAGTCGTCGTTCCAGCAAAATTCACTGCCGGTCCCAGCAAAAAATCTCACCGGTTCCAACATCGGCGGCCTGGGTTCTAGCAATGCTAGCGTCGAAGCCTGCAACATCCCCGGCCTAGGGTTCCAGCATCGCACGATGCCGGTTCCAGCATTTCGCCTCGCCCCCACCCACGTCGAAGCTCCGAGCATCTGGTCCCAGCAAAAAAGTATGCGGTTGCAGCGTCGTGCATCGCCAGTTGGTCCCAGCAACTCACGCCGCCAGCCGCATCGCCAAGCGTCGTCGGGTGACGGCATGGCTGCCCTTGGCATCGGAGCAGACATAGGTGTGCGGAAGCGCGCGACGCCATCTCTACTCGCATCAGCATGGGCTGCTTGAAAAAGCGCGCGAAGAGAGCGGCAGCAGCGACGGCGGTGTGATTCGATTTTTTGCTGCGGCCGAAGATGTGCTAGCAGCAACGGTGTTCGAGGAGTTGGCGGCGGCGGTGAGCTTGCTGGGCGGTGCGGTGAGTAGTTGAAGAGGAGAAAAAGGGGTGGCCCAGGTACGCTCGATGAGAGGATAAGGCCCACGAGAAAGTTGCGCTGCGTCACGTGATCGGTTCGATCGAACGGCAAGCGTGCGACCGGCACAAGGACTCGGCCGGTCGGCCGGAAGGCAACATTACCCCTCATAAGAGAGAAAAAATAGGGCAGAACATTTTATTATGTAGAGAAGAGATCTTCTCGATATATGAGTACACGGAATGGAATGGCAAATTGCTAAATAAGTTTCCATTCTCGAACTGCAATTGGATGTTTTTTTATAAGTACTTTGTACATAGAGTTCTACGGTTCTACCATCTTATCTTCACCTAAGTTGATCGGAGTTCTGCACATAAGATGATAAGAGGCCAGTCACGAAGCAAAACCTGGCCTCATTCGCCTTCGCCTACAAAAAGAATTCACTAACCTTATATCCAAATCCTCAGAGTGGATTGGGAACCTTAAACTGAACCTTGACCTCGTCGTCTTATGTGATTGATCAATGGCCTCCCGTGTAAATATAGAGATGCATCCTTACCTCTGCTGTGATTTAATGGACTTTGGAGAAGTTGTTGTGGAGAAGCCAAGAGGTTGTGATTGGGAAGAAAGGCCGCGAGCGTGGAGAAGAAGCTTGTGATGGGGAACCTCTCGGGAAAAAGCGACCCAAGCAGAACGGTGCGGTGTGGAATTCTCTGTAGAAAAAATAGATGTGGAATGGCTGAGATGATAGAAAAATAGATGAAAAAAACTAATGATGTGGCAGATTTGCTGAGATGGATGGTTGCATGCCGCATCCCTAGGCGTCCGAATTCGGTTGCCTGGCTAAGAGCATCTCCAACACACGCGCTAAAATTTTTTTACAGCGCGCGCATAGCGTTTTACAGCGCCGGAGTGGGTCGTTGCTTCACCAGGCGTTGCAAATTTTAGCGCGCAGCTGTAGTGCTTCAACGGGCGCGGTAAAATACAGAGCGCGCGGCCAGCCGTCGTTTGTAAAAAACTTGAACAACACATACGAAAAAATTTAAACAACACATAGTTCAAATTCTCGCATAGTCCAAACTACAAGCCAGTTCATAGATGCTAGATAAAAAATAGATAAAACGATACTAAATAAAACGACACTGATAAAACTACTCGTCCTCCTCCTCGGTGGTGTCGTCCGACGACGTAAACGCGTCGACCCACCGAGAATCATCGGAGTCCCAGGTCGACGCTTCTCCCAGCTCGATTTGGGCTTCCGCCGCCTCCTTCCGCGCACGCTTGGCCGCCCGACGCGCGGCTCGCTCCGCCCTCCTCTGCGCTCAGAACTCGTTCTCGGCGACGACATCCAGCGGGAAGCGCTCGCGCCACACCGCCATGGCGTGCTCGTCCGTCTCGGCGATGAGGAGGCGGCGCTCCCGCCTCCGCTTGAGGCGACGATCCTCCTCGGTGATTAGTCGCGGGGGAGGCGAGAGTTCCTGCGCCTGCTCGCGCGTCCGCACGTCGGGGAAGTTCATCTGCGCCCGTGGCCTCCCGAGGCGCCACGCCGCCGCGTCGTACGCGCGGGCGACCTCGTGGGCGGTCTCGAACGTTCCGAGCCCAAGACGTATGTCGTCGCCGGAGCGGATTTCCGCATAATACACGCCGGAGGGGCGGAGGCGGACGCCGCGGAAGCCCGAGATGCTCCGGCGGCGCGGCGGCATGGTGAAGAGGCGGGGGAGCAGGCGCGGCGGCGGCGGCGGCGGGGGAGAAGGTGCGGCGGCGGCGGGGCGCTGGAAGAGGCGAGAAAGAGGCTCGTGGAAAGCGCTGGCGGGTTGGCGCAGGCGCAGGCGCGGCGCTGCTTTTAATAGCGCGCGGGGCGTCGCGCGCCAAATCTGCCGCGCGCGCTGCCGCTTTTTCCCCACGTGCACCGATTTTTTTAGCACGCCAAAGTTTCGTGCGCCTGCTGGAGCGCGCCGCGCGGCCTCTCGCGCGCCAAAACGACGCTTTTTCCTGCGTGCGGCTTATATAGCGCGCCTGTTGGAGATGCTCTAATTGCTGCGCCGGGAGTCTAGCCCGGCTAAGTACGAATCAGGCCAAGCAGGTATTCTTTTTTTCAGGTTAGCAACCAAACAACCATGTATCAGACTCAAGGACAACCTGAGGCTAGGCAAATTATGACAAGTATGCAAACCAAACAGGCCCAAAATGTAGCGTGTCTTTCTATAGAATACGATCTTGTATTTAGCCTGGTGGTTAACTCATGCGTGTCCAAGCTTGAGGTTGAGAGCTCAAATATCGCAGCAGCCATTTTTACAGCAAACGAGGGGCTTTTGCGTGATTATTAAATATAAAGTGAGGGAGTTTCCGCAAAAGAACATGCACATGACACATTTTTCCGTAAATAAAAAAAGCGAGTTTTTCTTTTCTTCAAAAAAGCGTCGCGCCGAGCGCCATCTGTCACTGATACGCCCGCGTATGGGATATGTGCACGTTCGTCCAAGTTCGATGACCACAATCATGTACTGTATTTTACAAGTTTATGCGTCAAAATGACCGACGAATGCAAGTTCTAAGACTTGAAGCGTATTTACCTCTAATTAAAAGTTGGAAATTGAAGGCCGGCGAGGCTCCTGCATCGACCGAGTCACTCACAAGTCACATCCACGTTTTCAAGATATCTGATGCCAATTCCAATCTAGCGTTCTGGACCAAAACAAGATTGACACGCAAGGGCCATCATTTTCACATGAAGACATCCTTCCACGGGAAAGAAGCAGGAACCCTGACAGGATGTGATATCTTCCACCAATTCATAATCTGAAAGCATAGCACAAACAGAGTACCAGAGACAGCATCTACTCCAAGGAAACAGCACGCCCACCCCGCAGGTAGACTGAACTAGAAACACCGGCAAGCACGGCGCAGAAAAGACCAAGCACTCGTAATAAATTACCTTAAGAGTGACCGAGTCTTGGTGCCAGGCAAGCGTCCGTGTCAAGGAAGTGGACTTGTCCATCGTGCTGGTCAAGGTCCTGCATTCACATCACAGAAGAAAATAACCTTCGTCTCCACAGGGTGCCACGGTGACAAATCAAAACCTGACACGGCGGGCATCCTTACGAGCAGAAACTTCCTCATCAATCCTCCGATGTGATGTGCAAGCAACGTTTAACCGCCCAACATAGATAAAACTGCCGGCCTGAACGGTTCAACACCAGTTTTTTCTCCCGTGACACAGGGCCCTGACAAATGGATGCATGCGAGAATCGTCAAAAAGACGTGATAAGCACATAATAAAACCATTACCAGAAGCAACAGCTTGGCCAACAACAATGGCGCTGCCACTGCTCTTCCTCCTCTCCCTCTTGCTTCAAGCTCCCTTGTACGCACAAGCATTCCAAAACATCACACTAGGATCCACCCTGACCACTCAAGGCGCAAACGCCTCGCGGATTTCACCCTCCGGTGACTTCGCGTTCGGCTTCCGCCCCAGCGACGCCGACGCCTCTGTCTACCTCCTCGCCATCTGGTTCGACAAGATCACCTACAAAACCGTTGTCTGGTACGCCAACACCAACACATCACTGCCAGCTGGTTCCCAACTGCAGCTCACGCCTGGTGGCGTGCTTTCGCTCCAGGACCCTGCCGGCACAGAGATATGGAACCCTCGGGTGACCAACGTCGACCATGCCGCCATGCTCGACACAGGCAATTTCGTGCTCTATGCCAAAGATGGCTCCGTCAAATGGCAGAGCTTTGAACACCCAACTGACACCATCCTGCCCTCCCAGGAGCTGCCTAAAGGGTCCGTCCTGCAAAGCCGGATCATGGACAACGACTACTCAGCTGGAAGGTTCCAACTCAGCGTAGAGGCTGATGGCAACTTAAGGTTTTACACCTTGGCTGTTCCCTACACCGTGGTTGTTCCCTCCCTTTTCCGCTATGATCCTCCATATTGGGATTCTTACACTGGTGGAAATGGTTCAACCCTCGTGTTCAACACAACTGGCAGCATCTACTACACTACAAATTCTGGCGGACAAATCAATATTACATCAGAAACACTTGACTCACCGGCAGACTTCTACCAGCGCGCCACACTTGATGCAGATGGGGTGTTCAGGCAATACGTGTACCCCAAGAAGGCAGCTCAGACCAGTGGATGGAAAACGGAGTGGAAAGTTATGGACTTACTCCCACGAAACTTCTGTCAGGCTGCCGCGGTAGAGACTGGAAGTGGTGCCTGTGGGTTCAACAGCTATTGCAGCTACAACACAAACAAGAGTGTGGAATGTGAGTGCCCACCAAACTACTCATTCATCGACAACGAGAGGAGGTACAAAGGTTGCAAGCAAGACTTCGCTCCACATATCTGTGACTTGGATGATACTGAATCTATTCAGCAATTCAAGCTACTTCCAATGAACAATATCAATTGGCCTTTTGGCGACTATGAGCGTTACAGCCCCATTGGTGAGGATTCTTGCCAAAGACTTTGCTTAACTGATTGCTTTTGTGTTGCTGCGGTGTACTATGACAGTTCTTGCTGGAAAAAGAGGAGCCCCTTGTCCAACGGAATGTTCGGTGACATAGTGGGATCAGTTTTTATCAAAGTTCCCAGGACTGATATTCCTGGGTCCCAGTTGGGCAGTAACTCCAATACATGGACAAAAGAGAAGAGGTATTGGATAATAGGAAGTTCACTGCTCCTTGGAGGATCTTCCATTGTTATTGTTTTCCTCATCTCCATTCTGTATTTCGGATCTTACCGTGTCATTAGCCGAAAGAAGCCAGCCCAGATACAATCAATGAGTCCCGAGGCATTGCCTCTTAGAGCATTCACATACAAGGAGATTGAGAAGGCGACAGATGGATTTCGTGAAGAGCTGGGTAGCGGTGCATCTGGTATTGTATACAAGGGCCAGTTGGAAGATGAGTTTGGGACTGGCATTGCAGTCAAGAAGATTGACAAGATGCTCCAAGAGAGTGAAAAGGAGTTCGCCATTGAGGTTCAAACCATCGGAAGGACCTTCCACAGAAACTTGGTACGGTTGCTCGGTTTCTGCGCAGAAGGAAGAGAGAGGCTTCTGGTGTACGAGTTGATGACCAATGGCTCACTTAATGGATTCCTTTTTTGTGGTACAAGCCCAACCTGGAACCTTCGCGTTCAAGTCGCACTTGGGGTGGCAAGAGGCCTGCTCTACTTACATGAGGAATGCAACACCCAAATTATCCATTGTGACATAAAGCCCCAAAACATCCTTCTTGATGAGAATCGCGTGGCAAAGATCTCAGACTTTGGCCTAGCAAAGTTGCTCAGGACAAATCAGACACAGACGAACACTGGCATCAGGGGAACTCGAGGGTATGTCGCGCCCGAGTGGTTCAAAAACATAGGGATCACATCCAAGGTGGACATTTATAGTTTTGGGGTGATCTTGCTGGAGATTGTATGTTGCAGACGGAATGTGGAGCTAGAGACAGCTGATGAGCTGATGAGGAGCAAGCAATACTGACATATTGGGCAAATGACTGCTACAGAAGTGGGAGGCTTGACTTGTTAGTCAAGGGTGATGATGAGGCAATCTTCAATATAAAGAAGGTGGAACGCTTCGTGGCCGTGGCATTGTGGTGTCTCCAAGAGGAGCCGACAATGCGGCCGACCATGCTGAAAGTGACACAGATGCTTGATGGATCCGTCACAATCCCCACACCTCCTGATCCATCTTCCTTCATCAGTTCACTCCAATAGTAGAGTGAGTTTTTAAATGTATAAGTTGCAGTGTGAAATAAGAGTATATTGGCCTACAGCAAATGATAAATATGAGTGATGATTCCTTAAATTTAGGTAAAATGGAAGCAGGAATGTAACTACTTGATAAGAAAAATGTATGCATATGTTACTAGGTTCCAAAAATAAATGTAGATTTCTGTAATGTTCATGTACTTTTTATGTGCAGCACCACAGTGAAGCAATGAATGTACTCTGTGAATCAGTGTGCATATTTTGGTATATTGCTTAGCATTAAATCATCAAACTGGAAGATGCAAGGAAACAGTGAGGTTTAGTGCAGGCTGGTTAGGAATCATCGGGTAAGAACAATGATTTAAGCGTTCACGACTGAAATGCTAGAGATGTCGAAATATTTAAGAAATACTTATATCCCATTTGTTACAACTAGCAGCGGGACTCCCATGTTGCTTTACGAGCAAGTGACCCGGGAGTAACCCTAGCATATATCCCATTTAGATTTTCGTATTAGCATTATCCAGTATTTTATGTCACTGGAAATTAGACAACTGCATCTATACTTCTTAGTGTAACAGTGGGTGTTAACAATGAGAATATTGGATGCAAGCATTACAACGAAAAGAACAGAAGAAGTTCTCGATCTTTGTTGATCATGAGATCTAGTATGGTAGAGTCTGGAGCTTTTATGTGCTATTCCTTATTCAATACTATACTTTCCCTCTTGAACTGTGAAATCAAAGTCAGGTGCAACATGCTTACAAATATGTCCTGAATAAGGAATAAAAACAAATCAAAGACCATTAGAACGGATTCTAGCTAAAACAATTAAACAGTAGATTACACATCAAATCCATTTTTAATTAAAAATATACCATATTTAGAATTAGTAGGCTGTTGATTATCTTAGCGTAATAATATGGCTCCTGGTGTACACCAAATATTAACGTCCCCAATTGAAATGAGACGTAAACCACATAAATTTGCAGATGCTAATGAGAATAAATGCAATAAGTAGTCCACTTGTTAGGTATGTCGTATGAGACAATGTATCTTGTGTTTTCTCAAAGGTGGCTCGAATGATGCTTCCATGGAATTTTACCTTCCACCAGTGACGTAATATTTTTTTGACGGGCGGTGATGTAAATTTGCCGTCTCTGTTGTTAGTTTAGATTATTGTGGTGCGATCTCAGCAACTGCAGTTATTAGGCCAACAACATCTATAAATTCGCTAATTTTTTTTAAATAATACATTTTTTTTATAAATTACAGAAATAATATACAAATTTGAAAATTTTCAAAAATATAACCCAGTCGGCTGGAGCTAAGCCGACAGGTTTCAGTCGGCTGGAGCTTAGCCGACAAGCGACGTGGCAGCCTGTGATTCGCCCGAACACGTCGCCCCTCGCATTGGATTCGTCAGTCGGCCTGGGGAGCTGCAGTCGGCTGGGGCCCAGCCGACAGGGCTCCAGTCGGCCCCGGCGCAGCCGACAGGCCATCCAATCGGCCGGGGCGTGGCCGACAGGGCCTCTCCCACCCACCGCGCGCTTTTCTCCCTTCCCTGCTTTTCTCCTTCTCTCCTTCCCTGCCCGTGAGCTCTTCTTCTTCCTCTTCGTGCATGCTCTCTCTCTCGTTTCTCTCTCTGTCTCTCGCAACCCCGCGGCGATCTCCTCGCTGGTCCATCCATTTTTGCATCCAACCCACAGAAAGAGTAGATCATAGCCAACCCCGGCGGCCTACGGTATTTTTTTTTCCAATAGGATAGTTTTTTTTCTCGTACAAGTGAGGTGAGGAGGAGCCATGGTGGAGGTGGTTCAGCCATGGTGGAGGTGGTTCAGCCATGGTGGAGGTGGTGGTGAGGAGGAGGTGCTGCTGGGGAGGAAGAGGTGGTGAGGAGGAGGAGGAGGTGCGGCTGAGTTGAAGAGAGGAGCAAGAAGCAGTGGCACTCGCGTCGAAGGTATAACTATGTCGTCAAAAAATTTCTCTTAGTTGTAGATATTTTGAAAAATTAATGTTTAGGTCTGTCAGTATTTTTAGTTGCTCCGGTAATATTCCGTATTATATGTGCATGTCAAATATTTAGGTCTGTCAGTATTTTTAGTTGCTCCGGTAATATTCCGTGTTATATGTGCATGTCAAATATTTAGGTCTGTCAGTATTTTTAGTTGCTCCGGTAATATTCCGTGTTATATGTGCATGTCAAATATTTAGGTCTGTCAGTATTTTTACTTGCTCCGGTAATATTCCGTGTTATATGTGCATGTCAAATATTTAGGTCTGTCAGTATTTTTAGTTGCTCCGGTAATATTCCGTGTTATATGTGCATGTCAAATATTTAGGTCTGTCAGTATTTTTAGTTGCTCCGATAATATCCATAATATATTAAGTTGTTTCAATATTTAGCTTCGTTAATATTCCGTAATATATGTACTTGTCAAATATTTAGGAGTGCGAATATTTGTTGTTTGTCATGTTGTTTAACAGTTGTCTGTCCATGTTAAATAATTTTATAGGTGAGTCGAGATGTCTGATTTAGTGAAGTTCATATTTTTCTACGGTCCTGGTAATGTCCAAACAAATGAGATTGGGGTTGATCTGAGTGAATTTGAGCACATAGAGGTGGCACTGACCGACCCTCAAACATGGTCTCTTAGTCAGTTGAAAGAATGGGTGACAGCATGTTTAGGGCTGAATACTGAAACGCACACCGTGGGTGTTCATGCATTGTGGACCCGGTCAAGTTCGAACGTTTTCTTCTATTTGAGGCCAGTAGAGCGGGATTCTCAGTGGGTGCGCTGGTTACAAGGTTGCGAAAGCAGGGGATGCAATCCTTGTGCCTTAGTGCTTCCCGTTGTGAATGAGGTAATTGCGCCTGAAGGCCAGGGTGGTAACGATCCTGGGCAAAGCAGTGACGGGATGATGTTATCTATGTCAAATGCTGGAGATGATGGTTACGAACAAGGGCAGAGTAGTCAGGTAGAAGGAGGAAATGCCGATGGTTATTACAGTGGCGAGGCGGACTCTGACGAGGTAGATGGGCACATGCAGAACATCATGGAAGAAGAAGACACCGATATTGATAGTGGTCATGCAGATAATTCTGACGAGTCAGATGAAGAAGAAAATGCAGAGGAGGTCCCGATTCCTGCTTATTGGAATCATGACTTCTCATCTGCAATGACCGTGAACGATGGTCATGATTCTGCCTGGCAATATCACCAAAACAACATTGCGACGGGTGCTATGTATCCCAACAAAGAAGCTCTGAAGGACGCAATAATAAATTGGGCAATGTCCACGCAAAGGGTTTTCATAGCTGAGGTGTCCAGTCAGAAAAACTTGACAATGGTATGCAAGAATGCAGGTTGTCCTGCCAGGGTGCACGGCTATCTCCCTAAGTATGGCACAAGTTGGGTGATCAGTGACCTAGTTCATCACACATGTCTTATTCCCTGCATCCCTCAAGATCATCCCAACCTTTCATCCACGCTTATTGTGAGGTTGTTTTACAGTGAGATAGTGGAGAGCAAAGCGATGGAAGTTAAGGCTATCCAGACAAAAGTCTTCGTCAGGTTCAAGTACAGAATTTCTTACGGCAAGGCTTGGAGGGCTAAGCAAAGGGCGCTTGAGAGCAGATTTGGTTCTTATTTCGATGCATATGACTCAGTTGTCGGGCTCCTCCACACATTGTATCTCTACAATTCACAAAATAACATGCATAAAATAAGATACATAAAATAAGATACATGTTCAAATTAAGATACAACTTGCTACGAATTTTAAGATACAACTTGCTGCAATGCGAATTTTAGGATACAATAACATAAATCTACTGAGTCCAACGTGGATATTTTCCTTTTCCATCACCAGCTTCTTCTGCTGCCTTGGCTGCACGAGCCCTTTCTTTCTTCATCTGCCTCTCAGCCTCACGGGCCTCCTCTCGTTGTCGGTAGACCTCCGCCAGTCGAACTCCCTCTTCTCGGTTTTTCTTCTTCATCTCATCAAGAAAAGCCCTCTGCTTCACACAATACTCTTGCCACTCTCTCTCCTGCTCTGCTTTCTCATCTGCTGTCGCCTTCGCGCGGCGCTCTTCCGCGTCCAAACTTGCCCATGCACGACGACCTCTTTCACGAATCTCGGTCACCGCCCAGTCCGGTTTTTTCGTGTCAATCCAACGATAGTACATGCACAGAGGCGGAGGAGACTACAACAAAAATAGAAATATAAATATTAAATCAACAATAATATCAACAACGTGTTTATTCTTGATGACTGAAACATACCGGAGGCCTGATGTACGGTGAAATAGAAACGGGTGGATCTTCCTCATAATTAGCGCATATAAAAAACTTCATGCCCAACCAATCTGAAAAATCCGTCACCTCCTTCACCTTGCAGAGATCGCCACACCAACAACGAAGTACTTCCACCCCCCGAGGCAAAGTCGCACTCTTCATTTTCTTAGGCCTAATGCTTTGATCCGAGCAAGGCAAACTCATCCTGACTAGCGCGTTGGTGTTTTGAAGTGTGGCTGGACGATGGACGAAGATAGAAGAGGGAGCAGTGTGTGCGCGCGAGAGAGTAGGCAATGTGTCTGTGCGAGAGAGCAGACAGGGTGTGTGTGCGAGAGAGCAGACAGGCTGTGTGTGCGAGAGAGAGCTGGCATCGTGTATAAAAAGAATACGGGCACTGTAGTGTCGGCACACCGCGTTAGAATTTGCTCTCGCGTCCGCCGCAGCAATAGCAACGCTGTCTCGAACCAGCATCCTTTAAAAAAGCAGCGTTGTCGCGCGTGCAGCCGTTTCCCGCGCAGCAGGCCTCGGAATGAGCATCGTGGGAATCAGCGCCGTAAGTCTCGGAAACAGCGCCGTCTAAATCAGCGTATGGGCAAGGAGAAAAGAGAAAGGGCTGGTCGGCAAGGAGAAAGGGCTGGTCGGCAGGGAGAAAGGAGAAAGGGTGGCAGCCTGTCGGCTTAGCCCCAGCCGACTGGCCTGTCGGCTTAGCCGTGGCCGACAGGGACCATGCCCCATGCAGTCGGCTGGCAGGCCATGCAGTCGGCTCTGCCTAGGCCGATTGGGCCCAGTCGGCCACGGCTAGGCCGATTAGGTCCTGTCGGCTTAGCCCCAGCCGACTGGGTTATATTTTTCAAATTTTTCAAATTTATATATTATTTCTGTAATTTATCAAAAATAGTGTATTATTTAAAAAAATTTAGCTATAAATTCAGATAAAAATAGCACGTCAGTTCATGTTTCTACTCATTGCTATGGTGTTCTTATTATTCATGAATACGCACAGCACTCTGTGTTTTGCCTCCATTCCATTACCAGCACTGAGAAAGGGAATGCACTGTAGCAAACATGAAAAAGTTTTCTGGCTGGGGTGTTACCTCTATCAATGTACTCTGAAGCAGATCCTCTGTGAGAATGATCTACCGATCTGTAGGTCCTCTTGGCACCATAAACGGCATAAAGATCGAATTGCTCGATTGTGTGAGAGCTTTCTCAGCATACAAAGAACTGACATTTGCTCTGCTGAACTCTGCCTTTCAAATATTCTCGAGAAAAATCCATCTTTCTAGCATATATTCAGTAAATAAGAAGGACATAATCAGCAGATCTTCTAAACAAGACATAATCTGAAAAGCTATTACAGCATAATCATTCAAAATGAGAGCTTGCTAACATAGTTAGTGCATGTATATGACTAAGTTGAGATGAATACCAAGAAATAGAAGTTCACATGTTCAAGTGATTGTGAATATACTAACTCAAAATTATCATGTACTCCCTCCGTTCCACAATGTAGTGCCTATAGATTTTTACGAAAAAGGGTTTCCCCCCGCTTTATATTATAAAGCAAAGCACCAACAACCAACATCCACAAGTTCAAGATCCAAATTCAACAAAAGAAAGGAAAAAATAAGTCTAGCTGGGGGCACAGCACAACAAACCCCAAAGTCAAATAGAACTAGCTAATCCAGCTCCGGAGGAGGAGGAGGGAGCGGTGGCGCGAGGGCGGAGGCGGTGGAGTGGAGGGCAGCGATGATGGTGTTGATAGTGCCTATAGATTTATTAGGAAGTCAAACTTTGACCAAATTTGTAGAGAAAAACATATACATCTACAGTATCAAATACATATTATTAGATACACCATAAGACATGTTTTCATATTATATATATTTCGTATCATAGATATAAATAGTTTTATCAATAAACTTGGTCAAAGTTTGTAGAGTTTGACTTTTTAGAAAATCTATATGCACTACATTATGGAATGGAGGGAATGGCGTTCCAATGTCTGAAGTGCCAGGAAATTTGTTAACAAAGCGGAGAGGTGACTCTGTAGATCTGCAAGATTGTAACAGCGACTGTGAGCAACAGTATAAGAAAAATGCTGCTTAACATATAAATAACTTACCGGTACATGTTCTACTTTCCAGTTTGCAACTTTTCAGGAAGAGCAACGATGTAGCCCTACACATTGAATTATCAATGATAGTTTGGTTTTAATAAGCAATTTTCCCAAACCTTAATTATGTCCTAGTGTTCAAGGGAAATGCTAAGGTGAAATCAAACATGTACAGTTGAAATTGAGAAGCCATAGGCGGTGTTCTGACGAGTACACTGAATCATCAGCGACAGTTTGTTTCAAAGTAAGCCATTCCTCAAACACATGCATTGTCGTCCCTCAGGTATGTACCATTTAAACACAAATATGCAAGGCTCCACAGAGAACCCATATGCTTAGCAATTGACCGAAAATTTTGACAATAGCTATTAGGACCTTATAGGGTCAAAATGGGGTATACAATTAATAACAAAACTGCTGCCTCCATATTCCAGATCAGGATATGGATACGTGCCATTTAAACTCAAATATGCAAAGCTCCACGTAAGAACCCAGACGCTTAGCAATTGACCGACAAAGCTGACATTAGTATTTCTGGCCAAAGAATACATCTGAAAACAAAGGATGATAAAATATGCGTAACATATAGATGGCAGATAAACTTTTAACGTTCCTATAGAGGCAGATTTCAGTGCTTCTAATCACCCCCTTGAAGTTTATATTTGTACTCCAGTAATCATCTTGCTAATTCAGTTCACATAATCCATAACAGGATTTTATAACTCATTATTTAGGATTTTAGAACTGTAATGGATAGCTTAGAGAGTAGAGCTCTACCTCACTGGTTACCTGATTCGTTAATTATTTTGGTGTTCAAACCAGAAAGTTGTAGCTTCCAATGAGACATTGTTCGCCGCTCTCTGAAAGGTAAACACAATATGCTGGTTTAAAATCCTAATCTTCCAACGGAAAAAAGAAGAAGAAGTTCTGCAAAAATCTTAGCTTTAGGAATGCACAAACATAAACTGGTTCATATAGAACCTTGGGGGAAGTGCATTATCCAAAACCGAACGGCAAAAATCTTTACCTATATATATATATATATATATATGACAAATTTTCGCTACTACCGGGTGTAGTTACTCCCACTTTGGTTTCGTACGTTATAGGTAGTATCTATTATATTGGAGAGTACGTACGTGTAGTATGTAGTATGTAAGAATGTTTGGGTAGTATATATACTATTTTGTAGGTAGTATGTACCATATTTTGAGCATACTCCTTTTTACGTACAAATATGTATGTATTTCACAAATATGATAAAAACATGGGCTTACATGCAATTTTTTCACATAACTCGTTTTGAAGTATCTTAGATATAGTATATGAACATACTAATAAAAATGATAAAGTAGTATATATACTACCACATGGTAGTATATGAGATATGGGTGTAACTACACCCGGTAGTAGGATGTATTTTGCCTATATATATTATATATATATATATATATATATATATATATATATATATATTATATATTATTATTTATATTTATATATATATATATTATATATATAATAAAGCACGGAGTGCTTCTGTCCGTATACCCGTCGTGGCACTTTTGCAAAAAGACCCTGTATTTTTCGGTAATTAACCCGCGCTACAGTTTTAAGTCAACCCGAGGGCGAGAGAAAAGAAAAAAAATAACGCAGCCGCCCGCACGACCCATCTCCACTCCAGCGCGCCGCCATCTCCTGGCCCGCCTCACCACGCGCCGCCGGCGCACCGCCTGCCCGCCCCCCGTCGCCGCACGCCGTCGGCCCCCCGTCGCCGCGCGCCGCCGGACCGCCTACCGTCGCCGGCTCTCCCCGCCCCCGAGGTCACATCTCTCCCAGAGATCCTCTCCAACCCGGAGTTCCTCGCGGAGGGAACCCGCTCACACCGGTGTGTGGAGAGGAGGTAGGTCGCCCCTCCTTGCGGACGCACGGACGAGGGTCTCACGCTGCCGCCGGCAGCGGCAGCGGCAGCGGACCACGTGCTCCGGCGTAGTCACGTGCTGAATCTGAGCAGTTTGGCTCTTTATCAAGGAATCTCACGCAATTTTCTGATATTTTGACAGCAATCGGTGCGGGTACCAAATGGGGAGCAGTTCTCTGATGTTGTTTGGTAGCAAGTTTTGATGTTTCCTGGTCAGAGAGAACAAACATGTCTCCAAGCACGCGGAAGCCTTTATTCTCAGATTCTTGATGCTGAAATTGATGGGCTATCTTCCATTTGCTAGAGAGATGTTTCAAAGTTGGTTATTTCTGAAAAGCCCATCCAAGTCTGCCATTTGAGTGTCTAATGTTGGTTCTGTGTGCAGGCCTATGATGCAAGCAAGGTGCGGGTTGCTTCTTGCAAGGTCGAGGAAGAGTTGGACAAGGGGAGGACCATGTGTAAGGTGGCTGCAAAGACGGCACCAGTGAGGCGAGTTGAGAAGGCCGTCGACCCTGGCGTTGCAAGGTTGCTCGATGAGAGCGAGGATGAGGGTTTGGAGGAGGATTTCGTCATCATGGCAAACCAAGCCGAAGGGGATGATATGGAGGATGAAAGTGAGGAAGAGAAGGGGTGGTGTGTTCAGTGATGTGGAAAATGATGATGGTTGGATATGGTTCGATGGCGTGTTCACGCAGGACAACTGCTCCAACACGTAGCCATGGGGCCGACCCAGATTTCACACCAATTTCCCTGCCATAACAAGAAAAACTAGAGTGGAAGCACAAGTAAATCGCATGGCAAGTTCGTAAGACAAGGTTGCTGTGCGGGAAACGTCCAATGTCGCCTCCACCTACTTCGCCGGAAGACCATCCGCCGTCCGAAGGTGCTCCAAACATCGCTGGAAATCTGGGCGCCGGTTCTCCATGAGGTATTGCATACTGAAGCCACAATTAGGATTGGAATCATGCTGTTTGTTTTTTCTGGAAACCCAAACTTTATGAAACAAACACAAACTAAACCTTAATGTGCTACTTCCTGATCTTTCATTAATTTTTCATTGATTGATTCATTGTTGTGTTTAGTTAGTCTATACACAAGCTAGAGAGACTAGGTTAATTTGGAAAAAATTAACAATGTCTAAGGTAATGATTCAGTATGTACAGGTGGCCACCATGTCATGTCAGGACTACACTCAGCCATTGTGGATTTTTTAATTGAGAGACAACTAATTTCTCATTGTTTGATTCATCATGCTTACATGCCCTGTCCTAGAGAGACTAATTAACATTGTTCTTTGGTGTGGTTGATTCACTTCAGGTAAATTTTCCGGTAGCTTCAGTTTCCGTACATTGGCATGAAAAGGTGTTTTTTGTTTAGACGAATTAACTGTTGGATACTCCATGTAAGAGGTAGGCCAGTCACATGATTGGGAAGAATAAGGTGTATGCTATGGTTGAACGGATTCCTTTTGGAAGACCATTTAACATGGTCTGCTGGTTATAACCTCCTGTCTTCAACTGTAGGCAGAAGTAAGATAGCATTTGCTGCTTTAGGCTCTCACGTAGCTGATTTCGTGCCGCAAACTCGAAAGTTGCATATATTGAGTCCCTCTGCACCAGCAGGCACGAACGTCCTTTTGATTTATTATTATGAATTAGGCCGCATAAGTAGTAGGCAGCAGTTACAATCGATGGTGATGCAGATTGAAGTACAGGCAAGATTGCACCTTTGGTAGAACCAGTATCAACTATCAAGTATGTTTAATCTCAGTTATTTGTAAGCTTAATATGTTTTATGGTGATGAAGAGTTGAAGTACACTGCAATCTGCACGAGGATGTCCACAATCGGAAAAGTTTAATATCTTACAAATATGGCAGATTTTATTTCAAATCCTAACACGGCAAGATTGCACCTTTAGTACCATAAGTATCAAGTGCAGTTTGTTTCAAAAAAAAAGTATCAAGTGCAGTTAATCTCAGTTACTCGGATGCTTAATATATTGTAATGCTGATGCAGATTGAAGGTCGTCCCTATGAACATTGGAAACATGCTTGTGATTGAGGACAACGAGCGACATCAAGATGGCTCACACCCACCACCATTACCGGAAGGACACTCCATAGTCATGCACATATGAAATCACATGAAGAACCATAGTTTCTAAACAAGTTGCTTTATCCGAAAGCAGACTTCTGAAGATATATTTTTTTCTTATTTTTTTAATAAATTTGAACAACTTGTTCTATAGTGGTGGAGATTCGGTGCTTTACAGAGCCCTCATATAAAGGTAATATGTATTGCTATTTTTCTTACTTAGTAGCATCATGATCAAATGCACATTCTAGAACCTGACAGCTCCAATGATTCATCTGGCTCTGCATAGTTGAGTTCAGCAAGAGCAAAAGAAGATGCATATCATGGGCACAGAAGGTCAGTAAGTGCCAGTGCTGATATTGGATCGTCGCCTATGTCATTTCCAAATGAACTATTACCTCTATTTAGATAATCAGAACGAAGAAACAAGTGTATGTGATGTTGGATCTTCATCTAAAACAAGTGTACCTGATGTTCCAAGCTGACGGCGTTGACGGCTGAAGAGTGAGCGAGGGTCCGCGGTTCATTTGATTTTGTGGGGATTATCCAGTACAATCCAATCTAAACTGAAGCTAATCTGATCCAGGTGAAACGGAAATTGATAGATTATTCTGGAGACGAGGCTTCATTAATATATATGTCAATCGGAAGTCTGCTTGTGTGGCTCTGCCTGTATGTTTACAAGTTGCAAATAGCCTGGTTTTATCAGTTGTTGCTTGATGAAAGACCAACCAGTTTATGCCTGACATTTGTGTCTCAACATTTATGCAGTACAATTCCAGAGCATCAGGTACGCTTTAGATACAAACCCTCACTCAGTTTAGTTCTCATGTAGTGTTAAATTCCAGCGAACTATATTCTTTACAAATTAAGCTGAAGCAGATTAAAAAGATAATAAAATTCTCAAACCACATTCAGTTGCAAAACTGACCAGGAGCTGCACTTCAATGGCCCTGCCGACCCTCTCTTTTCAAGCATCAACCTTTATGTTTCCATTTTGTGGGCTTGATAGGAAGAAGACATGAGGTGCAGTACTTCTTCTTAAGATAAATCCTACTCAATGCATACTAGAGATTGCTATTTTAAAAAGTTGTTCTGAAGTGACTCTTCAGGGCTTGAGAATGTCAATTTCTATGTAAATGTTACTGTTGTATATTATTATACTAACACAACATTTTGTAGTCTACAGGGGATCTGCGTTACTTTGATAGTAGCAAATAAAGAATGAATTCAATGTGATTGATTTACTTACTATACCTAAGTTAGTTACATATATTGTCTTGTGGATTATTTCTTGGTCAACTAGGTGTAGTTGATTTTTCAGTTTTCACACACTTATCTATTTACATTACGTGGTTATGTTTCATTTTGTGGCTAACCACGTGAAAGTATGGAGGTTCAAACCGCCGTTGATGATACTGCCAACACCGATAGTACCAGTCAAGACAATGACTTTTTCGACGAAGAATACTGCAAGGTACTAACTTGATTCATGAGGACTGCTACCATATGCCGACAAGTTCTTCAAGATTTCTTTTGAAGATTGAACAATTCCCTTGGGAAGCAAATGTTTCATAGTTCCATATAGGCAACAGGGGTTGGGTCGTTGCATGTAGAATATGGCCATATTCATATCTTTTCTGGAACATCTGTTTCATGTTTTCACGTTTCAGACACATGGATAGATAATGTCAATGTTTCAAGGAAAAAAAGACGGTGGACACCTACCTACCAACTTCTTTTTAAACAACTACGGTTTTTATCATAGCGATGCGAATGTGTTTCGCTCGCACAATGTCAATTTTTCTCCCGTTGCAACGCACGGGCACATGTCCTACAGGCAGTCGGCTCTGATACCAACTTGTGACGCCCCCGACTCAATCGTGCACTAATTATACACGCAAATGTGCACGATCAAGATCAGAGACTCACGGAAAGATATCACGACACAACTCTAGATACAAATTCAAACATAAATCTTTATATTACAAGCCAGGGGTTACGAGGACCCGAATACATAAGTCAGCGAAAGCAATAATATCTGAGTACAGACATAATTAGACAAGTTTGCCTTAAGAAGGCTGAGCAAAACAACAACAACTAGATCGAAAAGGCGCAGGTATAGGTTGCAGCGGGAAGGGCGGGCGTCACGTCCAGCTCACCGAGATTAGTTTTAAAACTATTAGAAATTCACTTGTGATGGTGTGGTTCAGTGGCAAGTGTGAGTGGGTTTAGGGTTTAGGCGGTGGCCGAGATCGTCACCTTGGGATTGGCCGCGTTCGGACGCAATGTGATCAGATGGACACCACAATCATGGTTGATGAAGGCGGGAATGAGGATAAGCAATGACATGGATGAGGCGGTATGTTAAAATAGATATCGTGGACCTATGAAGGGGTTTTGAGTCGTGTTTATTATGCTAGAAGCCATGTGTTTTATTCTCCCGTTGCAACGCACGAGCATGTTTGCTAGTACAATATTAAAAAGGATTAAAATGGGCACTTAAACCCAATTCATCCGGGCACTTGCCTCTGTTCTTTTCTCTGTTGTTTCTCATGTTCTTCAGATCGAGCCGCAGCCGCGCCACCCGGTCTGCGTCGATCTGCCCTCCTCTCCACCTACCTCCCTGCCCTGTCGATCCCCGGGTGCGGCAGCGCATGACGCGGCGCCGCGGCGGCCAGAGAGTGTTGTCTCCTCTTCCCAGTTCATCATCTCTGTTTGTTTGTTTAGCTCATGGGCCGGCCCACATCGCCATGCCTCTCAAAAAAGAAAAGGAAAAACCTAGCCCTAAATAGGGCTGGACCGGACCCTAACGGTTAAGCCCCCTCGCCCTGAGACCCACAAGCAACCCGCTCACGCGTCGCCGCCGCCGCCTCCGCAGCGCCTTCCTCGGCAGAAGCCCCGGCGCCCCACCCCCCCATGGCGAAGAAGAGGAAGCGCAGCTCCGATGCTCCCGCGCCCGCCGCCGTAGAGAAGCCCGACGACTCTGCGCCGGAGCGGCCGGAGCGCACCCTCTTCGGGTTCAAGGACCAGCCGGACTCCGCCGCCGAGCCTGCTCCTAAGGACGCGGGGCCCTTCTTCCGGAACAAGGAGAAGGTGCTCATTACGTGCTCCCGCCGCATCATCTACAGGTGAGCCTCTCTCCTCCGAGCTCTGCGGCGGTCGCCAGACAGATGTTTTTGTGGCGGATGTAAAGTGTTTCGGTGGGTTGGGTTGATGATGCATGTGTGCGCGCAGGTACCGGCACCTGATGCAGAACGTGGTGTCGCTGCTGCCGCACGCCAAGAAGGACAGTAAGGTTGAGTCCAAGCAGAGCAAGGGCAGCGCGCTCAACGAGCTGGTCGAGCTTAGGAGCTGCTCCAGCTGCCTCTTTTTCGAGGTATGTCACGTTCGCTGCTTGCTTGCTTGCTCGCTTTCTTGATGGAAATGGTTTGCCTTCAATGGGATGAAGGTTGCCTACTTTGCTAGGAGAACTGCATGATGGCAACATTAAAGGTTGCTAAATCATGCCGCGTTTAACATGGAATAAGTAATTTGTTTCTGGTGCTAAATCAGCTTCGAATTTAGCTCTGATCCATATCATTGTTCTAGCGTGAACCATGAATGTTTAAAAGGTGTTAGCTCCACGTTGTTGTTCTTGTCAGTGTGACATCGCTCCAAAATTAGGAAATCTGAATATGCACTATAGTTGCCAATTCTTATATTGAAGCATCTTCTGCGTGTATATTGCAGTGCAGAAAACAGAAAGATCTTTACCTTTGGATGGTCAAGTCTCCCGCAGGGCCATCAGTGAAATTTCTAGTCAATGCTGGTATGATTTCACACCAATAGTAGTTATCCAGTTGTTTTACTATGCGTGTATTCTTACCATGATGATTCATCTACTAATGCCCAACCATCCTGTAACATTTACATGCAGTTCACACTATGGAGGAACTCAAGCTCACGGGTAACCATCTGAAAGGGTCACGTCCTCTGCTAACATTTTCTTCAAATTTTGACCAGCAACCTCACTGGAAACTCTTGAAGGAAATGATAACTCAAGTACGTTGATGGTCTCGCATGTTACATTATGCTGTACACGTGTCATCAGCAAGCATTTTTTGAACAAAGATGATATTGATCTGTATTAATGTTGTCTATTTTTTATCTGTTTTTGCGAGATCAAATTATTCTTATTTACCATGTGCTTTTACTTGGTGTAAAAAGATGTTAAACTTGGTTTCTTCACACATGTTTACGATAGTCGTATGTGTATGCCCTGTTGTTATATATTAGCATGTGGGTGTGATGCATCCACTATTGGTTTTTATGTTTATAATATAATATGAACCTTTGAAGGAAGGATTCACCTTTGATAACTGTAGTTATATGTTAACAGATCCAAGTTAATGGAAACCTTCTGGATGTTAAAAAAAACGTGTATTTGTGTTTCCATTGCTTATTGTGAAGGAGTAGAGTTGTGTTTATGAGGTCATCAGATCAGTATTAGTGATGCGATAATACATTCCGATAGGGTCAAATTAATTCTATGGAGACATGTTCTTCTTTTAATCAAAGAAGTTTAGAGCTAACTCATTGCCCATTGCCGTGCTTGCAGATTTTTGCTACTCGAAAAGATCATCGGAAGGCAAAACCTTTTCATGATCATGTGTTTGTCTTCTCCATTGTGGATGACCACATTTGGTTCAGAAATTACCAGGTGGTGTATTGGTCTCTTTGCATTTGTATTGCGATGAACTTTCAGTACTTAAAACCATTAAGTTATTATCACCATCTGAATTTTAGCAAATGATATACTTGGCAGATTTCTGTACCCCACAATGAGATTGATAAAGTTGATAAAGGAGGCCTAGATAAAATGACACTTGTTGAGGTAAAAGTATAGTGAGCTTATATCTGCATAATTTATATGGCATGTGGTCACTAATCAACATTTTAATTAAATTGTCGTGTGTAGGTTGGCCCCAGATTCTGTTTGAATCCAATCAAAATATTTGGTGGTAGTTTTGGTGGCCCCACATTGTATGAGAACCCATTCTATGTGTCTCCCAATCAGGTAATGCTTTCACCGGTTGCTCTAGACTATGGTACATATGTTCCAAACATATTTGTAAAGGATGGTACATATGTTCCAAACATATTTGTAAAGGAAATCAAGGGGTTACCTCTTCCATCATCAAGGAATGGTTATATTATGTTTTTTCTTGTGTTTCTTTGGTTGAAACAAATTTGACTCTGAGAAAACCGGCAAGTGATGGAATGGTGGGTGCACAGTTAGTTTTATAATATTCTAGAATGACATTCGATATCAGTTATGGTACAACCAAGGTACACTTTATGCATCAATGCTGTCCATTTGACACAATCCATGCCGTCCATTATATTTCTTTGACATACACTCCTTGTACATTACTGCTTCATTCTGTTCTCGTTGTGTTGGACCTAACTACCTATCATTTTTATCGATCAACAAACTTAAAATAGAATAGTGTCGTAGTCTGGTATCTTGCTGTGGTTCTGGGAGAAAAGGATTTACTGCTCATATGGCTCTGTTCACCAGGATTTATGTATTTAATTCAGTTGCAACAAAGCATTTCCCGCTATGTTCATGTATGTCTTCCCATCTAAACCCGTGGGTCTTTTTATTTGGAGCAGATCCGCGCACTAGAGAAGCGGAAGAAGGCAGGCAAGTACGCCAAGAAAGTGAAGGCCAAGGTGAGGAGGAAGATGCACGAGATGGAGAACACCCTGGAGCCTGATGAGTTTGCTGATCTTTGGAAAGGGGAAGACTAGAGCGGACGCAGCAGCGACTGTACCAATGAGGTTGTCTTGAACTACTCATGCTGGCAATGACCAAGCAGTGAATTTTGCTTATAATATTCTGTGGTAGTTCTTGTATGACAAAGCATGTGTTTTATTACTATAATGAACAACTGGATTTCGGTCATGCCTGTATCCATATTGCCAGTGTGTTTGCCAGTATATGCTACCTCAGTACCTTGCTACCGGATGTGTGTTTCACCTTACCTTGTGCCTGATATAATTGCAAGCAACTCGGTTTTTATGCTGACCTCGGTAAAAACGGTTGATATGATCTCATGTCGTGTTCCGCTCGGATTTGTTGATGAGTGATACTTGGAGAAGATGTTTAGGCCTCCTTTGGTTTAAAGGAATTTTGTTTTCAATCTGTTGATAAGGCTGATACTTGGAGAAGATGTTTAGGCCTCCTTAGGTTTAAAGGAATTTTGTAGTAATACCATAGGATAGGGTTCCTACTTTGGTTTGCAGGAATGGATTTCTATTCCTACATAGTATTGATTCTTATCCTTACGCCTCCTTTGGTTTACAAGAATTTTGAGGCACCATTTGGAACGCAGGATAGGAAAAACACAGGAACAGGAAAAGTGCAGGTTCCTACATGATTCTAAAACGCAGGAATTGTACAAGGTTTGATCTGTTTCTAAAAAAAAGAGGTATTCTTTTTTAGATGAGATGCACATTTATCTAACTATTATACTTGTTATAAACATATTTAAATTGTTAAGAATTGAGCTGCTATAGAAGAAGCCGATAGTAAAACACATCATTCTACAATAATCAAATTGTTCTTGAAAAAGGTATAACAATTGTCCGCGTATGCATCTATCATCGAAGGACCCCGCACAGAGGAGTCCAGTCAGTTTAGGAGGAAGAGGGGCAGACTGAACTGACGTCCCTGCAACCCAAATCAAACTCTCCCTTGAGGTCGCCGACAATAAACTGATGCTACCACAACCAGCCATGGATTAAGAAGGTCGCGAGTACGGATGTAAATGGTGCAATAAACGGCGCTTGCAAGTCCCGTTTAGTTAGCTCGATGGTCCATTTTCCATGGAAAAAGAACTTCATTGAACTATTAGACTGATAAGTGGGCTTAAACGGGACCCGTTTTACATCCCTAGTCGCGATGAGGTGGTGGAGGGGAGATCCGTGAGAGAGCAGGCGGAGGAGACATGGAGATGGGGTCGATTTGATAGAGGAGATGACATAGGTCGCAAAAGGCAACGTGAGGCGGCGACACATTGATCGGATTGCTACCCGCAACTACCTTGGTCGGGCAGGAGTAGACCGTGAAGAGGAAGGATCAATGCCCAGCAACCATCGTGCTCCAGCGCCGCCGCCACGCGTCATTCCAGTGGGAGGGCCGAGAGGAGCTAGCTCTGGAAGAGAGAGAAGGGCACCGTTACCTGATTCGCCACCACCGCCAACAACCACCGTTCTAGGAGAGGATCGATATCAATGAGAGAGAGGGGAGGTAAAGATTTCCTTGGGTGTTTGTTTTCTAATGAGAACTGGATGGCCCACACGCCAGCGACCCCAAAGCCCCGATGCAACATGCCAGGAATTGCCGGGGGCTTAGAGTTTTTGAGGATGTTGGGCTTCTCAAAGGAAGTGAACAAATGAGGTTTGAGAAAATGTTTAGAATCCTCCAAAATGTGAAGGAAAAGATATAGGAATTTTTAAAGCCAATCCTACCATTCAAAAAGCACATAAGAAAAGATTCCTACAGGATTCCATTCCTGTGAAATTCCTACAAAATTTCTTTGTTCCAAATGGGACTTGAGCCTTTGGTCTGAATGGATTCCTGTTCCTATTTTGGATTGGTTCCTTTGATTTGTAGGAATGGGTTCATATTTTTACAGGATTGGTTCATATTCTTCGTATTTCAAAGGGAAAAAATAGCTTATACCCAATGAAAAAAAAATCTATATCCTATGAACCAAATGGCCTCTCTATATGAGTGAGATACATGCCATTTTATTTCGTATGATTTTTCCTATTCCTATGATATTTCTGTCCTATTTATGAACTAAATGAGGACTTAACATTTCAAAGGAAAAGAAAAAAAATAGCTCGGACCTAATGAAAGGAAAACATGAACATCTCTTTTTTTATGATATTCCTACCATATGAACCAAAGGATGCCTTAATAGGATTTTTTTACGAAAAGGCTAAGACCATGTATTAAGTATCATAGGTCCTTAAAAACACACCCTTAGAAAAAGAAATTACATTCAAAATCTTGGGGGTTGCGAGGTTTCCTTCCTTCTACATTCATTGGCCGCTGTGAGCATGGCTTGATGCCGCCTTTGGCCTCCGCCTCAGTGGAGCAAACTTTTTGAAACCTAGGATCTTGTTGAAGTAACGTCCGGAAGTCGTCGATGTAGACTGGGAGACGCTGACAGCCGCGATCTGGGAAGAACATCGCGGCCCGAAGAAGAAAAAAACACCGACAAGGGTCTGTAGAAACTTCAAACACCACGAAAGTTAGCCGAACTCCAGACGTATGCACCGGAAACCTAAACTGACTGAATCCCGGGAGACCTGTCGGAGACACGGTTGCACATGCCCTATGCCAACACAAAGCACACAAATGGAAACGGGGATAGGGCGGGGATAACATTATTCATACCATGGGCACGCTGCTGCCTCGCTGTCCTAAACCAAACACGAAGACCCACTAAAGAAAACCTGAAAAGTAACACCCGTGACGATGTATAACAGATTCAAGCCTGGTGTCGAGCTCGCTGCCATCGCAAAGGCATGCACCGACATCTTCTCTCCGATGATCTAGCCAGGCCGGGGCACCCGGAGAAGAGCGCTACACTGGGCGTGCACTGTTTGACGAAGACCGCCGCTCAAGCACCCATCTCTTTCGTTGTCGCACAACAATCCTCCAGTGCCTCCACACAACAGGCCGCCCCCAATTAGGACCTCCCCCTCCCCCGGCACCGCCGCATGGGCTTATTGGCGATGCGCCCTGGCGGCGGCAAGAGGGGTAGGCGACAGGTGGCGGCTAGGGTTTTGTCGTCGCCCACCTTTCTCGGAAGACTTTTTTTTAATCAGTATAATATATTGGAGAATGAAACATTAGCGACTACCATGAATACCATGAAACTGAACTAATGTTTCTCTCTCTTTTTTTTAACTTCAGCAACGTTTATTAAACTAAGATCAAGTCTGTTACTCCCTCCATTTTTGTTTAAAGGGCGCAGCTCCAAATTCAGTCGTTTTCACAATCGGAGCATGCAAAGGCGCAATACATTAATTAGAGTCTTAATTTCTCTCTTTCCTCTTCCCTTCCGGAGTCTGCATGCAAGTGGGAACAAGTTGTGGCTTGTAGAGGTGTGAACGCAGATTACTTTAGTTGCATGCCGTCGTCTGTACTCCCTCCGTGTTGCATGCAGAAGCTGTTGCTCTCCTTTTCCCACCGCCTCCTCTTCCTCTTCCTTGTGTATAAAAGTGCAGACATTGCTTCCTCTTCCTTGAGCCAACGAGCAGGAAGGCAACATGGAGAAGCTCGGCGAGGTTGAAGAGGTGCAGGGCGAGGTGGAGGGCCAGGGCGAGGTCACGGGCGCCCACTGCGAGGTGGATGGCGTCCATGGCGAGGTGGATGGCGTCCATGGCCAGGTGGAGTTCGTCCACGGCGAGGTGGAGGGCGACCACGGCGAGGTGGAGGTTGTCAAAGAACTCGAGGATGACGAGGTGGAGGTAACACATGGCCAGGTGATAGAACTCGAGGATGAATTCGAGAGGGTTTATGCAACCATCCAAGATCTTTTTCAGAAAGTTGATCGTGAAACCAATGTCGGAGCTGGTGAATCAAGGATTTCGGCTAGGGCAAGGTACATCCGCAGCACTAACCTCGCGCTGCGACGCAGGGCTACGTCTTCATGTGATGGATGCATCTTCCCTGCAATGTGCCGCAACTGTGGTGTGCGTGGTGAGGCATCGATTTTTTGCTGTCTTGCTTGCTCTCTGCCGGTGCCAATGGACGTGGTACCTTGTGAGCTGTGCGGAAATCCACTTCTGTGTGATGATTACTGGTGCAAGGACTGCGCAACGACTGTGGGAATTGGTGAAGATGGTGTGTGCTCTCGTTGCAGTCGCAACACCTCAACCGTTGCCAAAGATGACAATGCATTTGTGCCGGACACCGAGATGAACTAGGCTTCATGTTGAACAAGAAATAGCCATGTTTAAGTGGATCTTGGTTGTGAATTATGGATTGAAATAAAAAAAATCTGTGAACCTTGATCTTGGTTGTGAATTATGCAAAAGACAGTCCCAATATTGCATTGTAAACAAACTTTCAAAGACAGTATTCTCTGTCAATGCTAATGTTTCAACTCAAAGACAAACTTTGAAACACAAACTTTCAAAGACAAACTTTCAAAGACAAACTTTCAAAGACAGTCCCAATATCAGCTAGTAAACAAACTTTCAGGACAATGCTAATGTTACAACTCATGTTGAGTTCAAGTACTGAATTGCCTGCTCGACATATTCTCTGTCAATCGTCAAACGAACCGGGAGAAGACCTTGTCTCTCTAGTGCTTTTTTCTTCAAGTGAGGAACAGCATAGTGGATAGACCCCTTGTGCTTGATGATCTCTCTCATGCACGCTTGATGACTCAACCAGATCCTATTGAGCCTTTGATGGGGGTACTCAGCTAGGGATTGATTAACCTATGACACATGACATGAAAAACTCAAAACAGTTCATACACAAATAGGTATATATCACATAGAACATAAAAAGAATACCAACCAAGATCTAATCAGCGCAATACCTTTTGGACAATCTCGGGTAGGGTCTTGGGCATCTTTCTATGGAACATTGCTTGAATTGAGGCAAACCAACCAAGATCTAATATGTTTGTGTCAGGAGAATTAGGTGGTTGGTATATCATCCTAATATCCCAACCACCCCTAGCAGCTTCCTGCAAAAAAAGTGGATCATCTGGTTTTATATGAGTCTTAGCATTGTCCTGCTGTACGTAGATGGTATTCCATCTATCGCTCTCAGGCCACTTCTCCTTTATAGCCGGCAGTACGTATTTCACTAAGTACTCCCGACTTTTCTCCCTGTCCACTGTATCTGCAGGCTTCAGCTCCCATGCCCCCCTCAACCTATGGATATAGAAACAAATATACTCAAACATAGCACAAAGTAGTGAATAATGTGCACAAAAAAATTTAGCACAAAGTAGTAACAAGAACAAGTACCAACCTATTCTGACTTCTCTTTTTAGCTTGCACCCACTTTGTGTAAGCCCAAACCCCTATCTTGCCATCAAACACACAATTGCCTTGAGCATCATACCTTGGTCTAGCCATTGCGGACAAGAACATAATTTTCTGAATGTGGCTTTTATTTTTACATTCCCGGTGTGGTGCCTCCTCTCTATGACTCAAATACATGTTCTGGGTCTTCCGCGTGCGATAAAACCATTTCTCATCTATATGAACCACATCCATATCAGCCCTAAATGTGGGATTAATACCACCTAGGGATGTTATGCTACATCGTTCAAGATGCATAAGAGCATACTCCAGACGAGCCCTTTGGTTTGCATCAGTCAAGGCGGGCTTCAATTCACTTGTTATTCGTCGAATTTCCTTCATCTTCAACCTATCATTCAGAAATCCATAAAATAAAGGAATGTTGACATGTAGAAATTTGACAACAATTCAGTAGTAGAACTCTCACCTCCTCCAAACAGTGGTAGTTGACATGTTTAGATGTCCAGCAACTTGTTCTAATGTTGTTCTCTCTCCAGGTGGGATGGCCTCCAATGCATCTATGTTTAAATTTATCTTTTTCCTTCCTGATTTGAGCTTCCGATTGTTTTTTACCCCTGTAATGCCTCCACCATTTTTAGCCTGCTGCCATACCCTTTGCACTATTCTCCTTGGACATTCACAAGCTAGTGCAACAGCTTTAGAAACTCCATGCTTCAACCTATTACCCCCACCATTACGGGCAAGGATCTCAGAATATATGTGTCGCTTATCATCTGTACGGTAGTGCGTTCTTGTCTCCTTGTTCGACATAACATCTAAATGCATTGGACAGAATAATTAGATGCGAAAAATATTGAATATTACTGAAACACACAAGTATGATCAAAAGGTGCTTACTCAAATCGATAGGTTCTTTTTGGATTTGAACATGCTCTTGACTAGGAGGGTATTCGTCGGCATGGGCAAACTTTGGGTTGTATCCAACCCCTCGGTAGCCAATTGTTGGAGTGTCTCCGTTGGTCATCTCCTGCCCATTCTGTCCAGCAAGGCCGAACCCAGTTCCTTTGATCATGCACACGTGACAGCAGACAAGAGTTTAGGGTACATGATCATCTAAAACTACAAAAAACTATGGTGGCAGCACGGGAGGATCCATCTCTGATCCGTATGCCACCGGCGCCGGAACTGAAAGTGAAGCCCATGGACTCACTGCCGCCACTGCCGAACGAGATCCCGCCGCCACCATTGACGAGGCTAAACCCCACGAACGAAGATCTTACCATCTCTCCGCTACCTACCACGGCTCCGCCAATGGAGACACTCCAGTTCGAGGAACCGTCCTCGTTAGGTGCCGGAGGACGAGATGGGCGTGCGAGGCCGACGCGCCGTCGAGGCAATGTCGTTGGAGGAGGATGCGGCTCCGAGCGAGCGGTGCCAATGGAGAAAGCTGGCATCGACGCGCGTCCAGTGAGACCAAGAGGAGGAGGAGGAGGAACTGCTCCTGGTGGCGGCGATCTAGGTTGGAAAGCCACCCGCGAAAGCCCACGGAGGCCAAGAGGAGGAGGCCGGCGATCTGATCCCCCTGGCTGTGGCGGCGCCATTGGAGTGAGATGGAGGAGAGATGTAGACCGATGTCTGTTCGTGTGCCTCCATCTGCACACATATATAAAGAGAGCACCGGCGGGAAGATCGGCGGGAACTATTGATCGGTGAAAATTTCGTTTACAATTTGGCAGCAGGGAAGATCGGCGCGAGTTTTCGATCGGAGATGAAATTTTCACTCGCGTTTTTGATGGAAACTGAGCGGGGAGAAAGGAACGAGTGCGGGAAGAAGAAGAAAGAGAGGAAATCGCGGCTGGAATTGGCTCCACCAGTGCATGCGAGGAGATGGCTCGCTGATTGGGCGTGGGGGTTACTAAGCGTTTTTAACGCGATTAGTTAGGCGCAGAACCGTAACTCCCGATGCTAATTTCACGTCCCACGTCCACGATTTTCGTCCAATCGCTAGGCACCTTGGTCCCAGAGAATTTTGAACTGCGCCCTTTAAACAAAAATGGAGGGAGTACAATAGAAGGAATAAGAAAATCAGCAGGTTTATCACGCCAAATCTCAGAACACTGCCTTTTGTAACTAGCTCTAGCTATCGCATGTGCAGCTGCGTTGCTCTCCCTTGCACAATGTGTAATTCTTGCTCTGCCGAACGATGTCATCATCTCCCGGCAATCATCGGTAATAACCGCACCCGAAGCACGATAATCTACAGGTTGAATTATAGCATTAACAATCTCCAGGGAATCACACTCAACTGCCAGAGCGTAGATCCCTAGGTCTTCTGCGAGCCGTAACCCTTCTAGGACTACTCTTGCTTCCATTGATGGAGCATCAATGGCCGCCTCCCAGTACGTGCAAGTCGCCGCTATGAAACTCCCACTTGAGTCCCTTAACTAATGTTTCTCTTAAATCATCGAAGTTTGAATTAATGTTTTCGCTAGGTTTTTTTATATATTAGAACAATCGAACTTGAATCTGTCATTTTAGGGCAAGTGACGTGGTACCGATGTACAAATGGGCTCTAAACACGTACAATTCCACACACGGGCTGCATGGGCCTGAGCACTCAGCCCAGCATCAACACCCTTCACGGCCTGGCCCAGAAACTTAGGGTTTCCATCCACCTCCACGCTGCCGAACACATATAAGCATGCGACCAAACCCCATCGTCCATTCTTCCCTGCCGCCGCCTCCTCCCTTCTTCAGCCGAAGCGCCCACACGCCTCGACCCAAGGGATCCCAATGGCGCCGACCTCCAAGATGGCGCTGGGCATCAAGCGCGCGTCGCGGTCGCACTCCTACCACCGCCGCGGGCTGTGGGCCATCAAGGCCAAGCACGGCGGAGCCTTCCCCAAGGCCGAGAAGCCAGCCGCCGTCGCCGAGCCCAAGTTCTACCCCGCCGACGACGTCAAGCCCCGCACCGCCAGCACCCGCAAGCCTAAGCCCACCAAGCTCAGGTCCGTCCCACTACCGTCTCGCAGCACTCTCAGTCCTCTGCGGAGTTTAGGTTGAGATCGATTTGGTCTTTGCAGGTCGACCATCACGCCCGGCACGGTGCTGATCCTGCTCGCTGGGAGGTACATGGGGAAGCGCGTGGTGTTCCTCAAGCAGCTCAAGTCTGGCCTGCTCCTCATCACTGGTAAATCTCGTTGACTCCTGCGCTATGATACTGAGATGCACCCACTCCTCATAATCCAGTAGCGTAGGTCTACGCGTTGTTGGTTTGTGAACTTCTAGGTTGGTTGCTCGAAGTAGCTATTCGTGGATTGATGCATGGTGGTAGCCTTAGCTATGTAGGTTCTCGCTCGTTTGGTTGGCTAGCCTGTTCGTTGCGCAAATCAGACTATAACTACCATTTGGGGTTCGCTGTTATTTTTTTTTCCTAAAACTATGGCGGTGCATTTGTTGTGCTGTAAGTGCGTAGAAATTTTACTTGGGAACCACACTAAAATGCCAACAAGTGCTTTATCTGGTGACATGACATGTTTGTATTTGTTAGCATCTTTCCCATTTTATGTTTTGAACTACAAAGTTTTGAATAAATTCGAGGCAGACATCTTCTTTTGGATTCTGCTTCTGTATTCGACCTTGAATTGATAGTGTATGAGAATTCCCTTGCATGTTTGGCTATACCAGTTAATCCGTGAAACCTGGGAATTTTGCATGCCTAATAATTCTAATGCAGCCAAATGTGCTGTTGAGCCGTTTGCTTATTTCATCGTCTTATAAAATGCCTATTTGAACGCTGATGTTTCTCTTCAGGACCTTTCAAGATCAATGGCGTGCCAGTTCGCCGGGTGAACCAGGCTTATGTCATTGCCACATCCACAAAGGTTGACATCTCTGGTGTTAAGGTGGAGAAGTTCGATGACAAGTACTTCGCCAGGGACAAGAAGACCAGGGCAAAGAAGACTGAAGGGGAGCTGTTTGAGACTGAGGAGGAGGTACATCCCTGAACCATTGGACGATCAGCTTATGCTTATGTCATTCTTTGCTCCGCGACTTAGTTCCGTCTCTTGTCTGTTAACCTGCAGACCACCAAGAATCTGCCAGACTTCAAGAAGGATGACCAGAAGGCCATCGATGCTGAGTTGATCAAGGCTATCGAGGCTGTCCCTGACCTTAAGAACTACCTTGGTGCCCGCTTCTCTCTCAGGGACGGTGACAAGCCCCATGAGATGACCTTCTAAGTTGGTACAAGTTCCTGAGTTTTGGATGTGTTTTGCCTAGATTGTTGCTGAAATTTGTACCCTGTTAGTTGACTTCCTATGTCCGTTGAAGTGACCGTAAAATATTATGAGAAGATCAAGAGAATCCTTATCTGCTTTGGTGGTTCTTTTTTACTTATGCTTAATAGAACACTTTGTCATGCGTTATTTGTGCTGTGATTTGTTTTCATTTTCATTCCTTCTGCTGATGTTTCTGCAGGTTGACGACATGTTGTAATTTAGGTCAATATATAGTGTCTGATGTTTAGCGTGCCGGTTGTTCTGGGATTTCAGTCATGTGCCATTACTGTTATACATCGCAATTATGAGATTAGCCACCTGTGGAATCATATTAAAAAAACGAACTTCCCCGGGCATACGTAGATCTATGCGTTTTGAATATTGGTGAATCGGATGTTCCTCGGAATTGCCTTGGCGAGTCGACAGGCTGTCCTTTGCTACAACGAAATTCATAACAAGCAGCACACCAATTTTCGAAAGCCCTCGTACGCATCTCCAACGTGGACCATCAAATTTCCGCATGCAAATGTTTCTTAGGGCATCTCCATCGCGAATCATCAAATCTCCGTGGGCGTGTCTTACGTGTTGCGGACAGCCGGTCGGGTGGAGGTCATCAAATATAAAGTTGACTTGGATTTTACATAGCAAAAGACCACTAAAAAAGTACTAATAAACGAACTAAAAAAACTATCTACTCCCTGTCGGAGGTGAGGTCGACGACCTTCAAGCCGGACGGTCCGGCCTTGTCATCGTTGGCGGTCGACACGACCGAGGCGGAGATGCCAACTTGTGCCTCATTGGCATCCTCGTTGTGTTGCTCCGGCGCGTCGTCGTCATCAGCCTCCAGGTCCTTGGAGAGCCAATCCCGCGGAAGGTCGTTGATGCGGAGCTCAACGGTGCAGTGACTCTGCACGGATGTGAGGCCGGCTCTCATCGAGGACGCCCGGGCTCGCGAGAAGCTCCGACACGGCAACGACATCCGTGCGCTCCGCCTCGATTTGAGCCAGCTCTGTTCCATGCTCCTCTAAGAGGGCTAGTTGTACTGCTGCTCTGCCTACAGAGTGTGAACCCTGACACTGCGGGCGGCGTGATGTCGACGGCCATCGCCTCTTCCTACTCCTCGACCTCCGCCATGCCATGGGGTCGCCCTCCTCCTCCTCCCTCATCTCCTCCTTCGAGCTCGACTTCGGAGAGCTCGAAGGTTAGCTCGTCTCAATGCAGGCATGGTGCCGGGCGTCCGCGACGCGGACCTCCGCTGCGATTTAGGCACAGAGCCTCGGGGACAGATGATTGAGCCACGAAGCCGCAGAGGTAGCCATTGCGACGGCGGACGACAGCCGCAAATGCGAACTAGGGATTTTCGAACGACGGATGGCTGCTTGGACAGTGGGAGCAGTGGCTCAGAGGTAGGGTTTTGGGGTGTTGGCGGCCGACTTTAAATAGTCAAGGCGGGCGGAGCGGTGAACATGTGAATGCGGGCAACCGGCGTAGGTTTGTCGGTCACCACGCCAGTGTTAATACGGGTAGGCAGGCGGTCGATCACGCCCGTTGCGAATGCACATAGGGTTCTAGAGGTGGACTACCGGAGAGCGGTTTTGGGGTTGGGCCGGGTTGTCGGAGTCCGACGTGGCAAATGTCTGGACTCCCCCCAGAACTCCCCCTCAATTTGGGATCGGGCTGCGGGATTTCTAACGTCGGGACTAGTCTGGCCCAATTTGGTGATCCACGTTGGAGGCCTAGAAGTATTTGGATCGTCCGGTCTGGACATTTACAGCCGTTTTGGTGATCCGCATCAGAGATGCCCTTAGCAAGAGAATGAATAACCAAATATGGAGTTCTTGGAGTGTGAATGACTTTAGGGCGCAATAAAGCCGAGGAAGTCAAGCTCTAATGACCAGATTAGACAGAATGTTCTTGGCCTCAAGAATAGTTTCATGTGTTTTGCAATCTTTGAGGAAATTGATTTCACTCCATCCATGCTCTTTCGTTGTTAAGGCTGCCAAAAGTAACCCAAGAGCTTCAACCTGCAGAAATAGAGTTCACACCTAAAGAAACCGTTTGGATAAAGACTGAGTGATCTGAGGTTGGATTTATAAAAACACTCCAATACCTCCACTAAAAAAAGACACACCCACGAGGATACACGTTTGTCATAGTAAGTCACTTTTTTTGTCATCCATGTACATTCATAACGTTTTTAAAGAGAAACAAGATAGTCATATATGTGATGTCGTAGATTAGCTCCATGCCAATAACATTTTTTCATCACCGAAGTGTGTTCTTCCATGTAAAAAAATGATATGTCATGGAAGTGTTTCGGTAAGGGTGACGGACACATGGCAACCCCAATAACGGGTCTTCGTTAAGCTAACGGGTGCAGGTTTCTGTAACGACGTGGCCTCCAGCTGACCCACCACGTGTCGGCATCCTATTAGCTGGAGGGAGCCACACGTCGTCTACTTATTGAAACAAGTGTCGTGCACACAAACGCCCACATGCACCGTTCCTGAGGCGACACATGGCTCGACCCAATAGAGGCCCATTCAGTTAAAAAGACCAGCCTAGTCAAAGGCTGGTTATGACCCAGAGGCCTTAGTTAAACCTTAGTGAGTTTGGTCCATAAATGGCCCCCTAATGGCTTGCTTGTGGACAACCCATTTACGGCCCGGGTCCATACTGTTCAATAAGATCTATGTGAATTCGACCAATTACTGGCACGTGGGTCTTCCGAACTGATAGCGGTTGGTTGACTTTTGGGCCCTTTGCGGTCCACGATTACTTTTGGTCCATTTGCGGACCATGATTATTTTTGGCCCTTTTGCAGCATGTGGTGCTTTCATCCTGTTTGCTGCCCACGGTGCATTCGGTCCGTCTGCAGACCACGATGCTTTCAACCCGCCAGATGCCCATGTCCTTTCAATATGTCTCCAACGTATCTATATATTTTGTATGATTCATGCTACATTGCTTTCAGGTCTATACACTTTGGGCATGCTTTTTATCTATTTTTAATTTTTAATTGGACTAACATATTAAGGTCACCTCAGATCCACATTTCATTGTGGTGAAGCTTCAACTAAGTTGTGGAGTATGCCCCAACCTTGTTTGTAAAGGTTCCGCCTTCAAGGGCACCGCATAGTGGACTTGCGGCACCTTGCATTGGGCGAGGACATGAGGAGAATAGGGTAAGCCATTATGGCGCTTGGGATGCATAGTGCCTCCACACCTCTCCAACGGAGACGTACCTCCCCCAAAGGAGGGAACTTCGGAAACACATCCTCGTCTCCACTTGCGTTTACTTTTATCCTTCACTTACTTTGTGCAAGCTTGTATTATTGTGTCTACACCTAAGCCTGTACTTGTTGTTGAGCTTGTTATATAAGTCGCCCACCTAGTTGTATATCTAGATACCCTACTTTCTTGTTGTAAGCCTAAATTTTGTAAAGAAGGTAAAAATTGTTAATCACCTATTCACCCCCTAGTCCTCATGGGCGCAACGAGTCATTTAGTAAAAAAATATCAAACATATGTGAGAGAAAAAAAATGCACATATGCAATATAAGCTTAAAATAATAAAACTATTTGAAGCGTCTAAAAAGATAAAAACCTTTGAACTATAGTCAAAAGAATGTCATTTCCAACTAAATTGTGATGAATGAACTATGCGTATGCTATAATCGTCCAACACATGTACTTTCCATCCCCTAAGTCCACTAAGCTTCGAGGAAATAGAAGACTGGGAGAGCTCCAGCCATTTTTTCCCGGCGGGCCTCCGACTGTCAGGGTCAGGTCGTGACATTGGGCCCCTGTCGGGGCACACAACCGACGGTCTAGCGTTCGTCAAAAACAGTGCACTACGTGTCTCCTTTTGACTCGAGAGTATCGTGTTCGTGTAGAGATGGGAGGCGATTCCATTTGGGGTTAAATGGTGACGCCTTCGGTGGTCTCTTGAGAGGAAGGAATTTGGGGGTGATCTTTCGCCGCTTCGTTAGTGGTCTCCCACTGCTCCATCCGAGTCTTGGACACGCCTGCTACTTGCTTCATCCTGGCGGCCCGACGGCCTGGTGAGCGTTTCTCAATGTCGTTGTTGGAGTTTCCTCGCTGTCAAATGGTTATGCCGTTGTTTTGGATGATGGCACCGACCAAATGCATGTGGATGCAACTGCTTAGTCTCCTGATGGTTGGTACCCCGTTGTTGCGGCTGTGCATTTTGTGTTGGTTCCGCCTGCTGTTGCTTCTATCCAGCTCCGAGTTTGTGCATGTGCTTGGGCAGAGGATAAATGGTTCTCCTCTTCTTTTCAGTTATTCAACCCTTTCCGTAGGTTTGATTTCTCTTATTATATACTCCCTTCGTCCCATAATATAAGAGCATTTTTGACACTATACTAGTGTAAAAAACGCTCTTATATTATGGGACGGAGGGAGCACTGTTGATTTCACATTGACTTTCTGGATGTGCCTTGCTTGTCCTCAAGGCGGAGTTCCTATTTATTCTCTGATAGTTTGCTCTCTAGCCATTTATGGAGGTGTATATTAGTTCCAAATAATCTATCGGGGATTGTTGACGCGTTTTATGTGGCGAATGATGGGCCTTTTATTGTTTGTTTTATTGGGGGTAATCAGTGGAATATGGACTCTAGCTCGGCCTCACATGATGCACCGAAATCGGCCCGAGGCACTTGGTCGGCATGCAGGGATAGACAAAATAGAGAGACGGAAAAGAAGCTGTCGGCGGAGAGACTTTCTGTTGGAATTTTTAGGTCTACCTTATTTTGCCACTCTAATTAAATTAGTAAATGAGCTCTAAACTTAATAAAACTTACATGAGTGTGGTATAGGATGTTTGTGTTCCAATTTGAGCACATTCACACAGTCAGGTTCTTCATCTGTTCAATTATGCAATTTCAAAATTGGCTAATCTTTTTTTTTTTGCATTTTCAGCAGTGGCCACTTAGAAATTGTCAGTCTACAAAGAACTGGAAGGCAATTTTCACCAAATTTGGAAAATGCACGGCTCAGTCTGGCATTATTGCTTATTGATAATGTTTTTGGATTTGGCAAGTGATCATGTTGTAATTGAACAAAACTATTTTTTTGTTAGAGCTGACAGAGTTATAGAGGAGTCAAAAATCCCATCTCCTCCCGACAAACTACTGTGAAATATTGAAAGAAAGAGAGATTTTTTTTTTGAAGCCTTCGTATCCCTTATCAGTAATAGGTGAACAATAGTTACTTGCTCAGTATTGGAGCTCTCATGCTAATTGTTTCAGGTTTGAAGGAAACACGTTGGAGTTAGAAATATAGGGTTCATATCAATTTTTTGGCTTGCATGTATTACAGCTTGCCACTGGTCGGTAAGCATCTGTCAATGAGTGCACCTACAAATCTAAGCCTCGTATATAATGTTGATGCCCTATTCGTAATTCATTCCCTATTTTTATCTTTTTAACAATCATAAATGTCAATTGCTAAGAATCACTCGATCAAATTGTTTCAATATGGGTACAAGAGATATACTTCTGGTGGATACTGCATGTCATTTCTCTTTTGTATATCTAAATAAATGCACACTCATATTTGTATTCTCTATTGCCGGTTTATAGCCTTTGTGATGATCACATACTGATGTTTCATAGTATATTTTAATATTTTCAACAAGGGGATATCAGGAGCTTTATGATTGGAAAATAACCTAGACACCATTGCTAGTTATCGAAACTAATTTGATTGAAACAAAATAACCAAATTGTTCCTTCATTTATTATTTTGAACAAAACAAATGCAGGTTGCTATTTCCAAGATGTGACTACGTGAGAGATCTCTACGACTCTACATGTTAGTTAAAATGTTGCACATGGTACTTATCTCTTCAAGTTTTTTTTTGACAATCAATACCATGATACATTTATAGTAATGAATTGTACATTGTGACGCCCCCGACTTAATCGTGCACTAATCATACACGCAACTGCACACGATCAAGCCTAGGGACTCACTTGAAGATATCACAACACAACTCTAGACACAAAATAAAATAATACAAGCTTTATATTACAAGCCAAGGGCCTCGAGGGCTCGAATACAAAAGCTTGAGAGTCATACAAGCATCAGCGAAAGCAAAAGTATCTGAGTATAGACACAAAGTAATCAAAGATGCCTTAAGAAGGCGAAAACAAACAACAAAACAGATCGAAAGGCGAAGGCCTCCTGCCTAGGGCCTCCTAACTACTCCTGGTCGACGGGGGTCTCCACGACATAGCAGGATCCTCCAGAGGGCAGAAGTCGTCGGTGGCAGCAGCTGGCTCCCGGGGCTTCGTCATCTGGTCGCAGCAATCGGGTAGGGGAAAAAAGGGGAAGCAAAGCAACCGTGAGTACTCATCCAAAGTACTCGCAAGACTGACATCAGAACTATACTAATTATGCATTGGTATCAAGTGAAAGGCTGTATCTGTGGACTGTATAGCAGCAAAGCCAGAATAGAGAGAAAGGCCTAGCCTATCGAAGACTAGCATCTTCAGCGGTCTTGCAGCATTAGAAGAGAGCAGATTAGCATATTATAATTTAACAAGCATGTTGAAGCAAAGCCCAGAGATCCTTTCTCGACTCCCTGCGAGAAAGCAATCCCGGAGCTTACAATTAATTTAACTTGTATCCAGTTCAAGTAGTAATAGATCGGGATACAACACTGAGCGTCCTGTTACCGTGGACACGGCTATTCGAATAGATAACTTCCCTGCAGGGGTGCACTACTGTTACCCAACACGCTCGATTACATCTGGCCGGACACACTTGCTGGGTAATGCCCGGCCTCGGGTAATCGACACGAAGCAGCGTCCTACCTAGGCTAAGCAGAGAGGTCCCCGCCGGTCTACATCCTAAGTGCTCAGGGGTCTTGGGCCATCGCCTTGTGCACTCCGGGTCGTTGTGAGGACGGTGGATACTAGCGTCAACGGCACGATCCGACCGTGCCACAATGCTGAACTAGACGTCTGACATAGCTTTCGGGAGAAACGTACGACGTAGAGGGGCCCATACCCATTATCCCACGTGGTGGTAGTGCGTATAGGGCACGACGACCCACTCAGATCAATACCCAAATCCGTTATCGCATTATTAGTAGCTCGTGGAGACGATCAGTACACCTGTCGTTCCGACTATCTCGCGGGTGCCTCCCAGGTCAACCCGACTTCACATCTCTCGCGGGTACCCCTCGGGGTCAACCCGACTTTACCCGGGGTCTGTAGTAAAAGTAAGGTATCCGTGTGTCCATCACATCAAAGGGGAATCCGAGGAATCACCCTCGATGGATTCCTACTCGATGAATCCGACAAGGAGAACCAGGAGGAATCACCCTCGATGGTCCACACTTGAGGAGGTTGCACGACAGAAGCTTCACCGGAGGTGGATGAAGAGGAATCACCCTCGGTAATCCGCGTCCGATTAGCTATACTACAGAGGCATCATCGGGAGTGAGTTAAGAGGTATCACCCTCGTCACTCGGGGACGACTCTGGAGAGTCAGACAACTTAGGGAGTGTGCGGTGCTGTGCTGGTCTCAGCCCGACGATCACATCGATCGGGGCACTAGTAACTAAGCGGGGCAACTAGTACAAGGTGGGGCCACAGATGGATTTTGTCCAACCTATACTAAGCATTTAGGATATCAGGTAAAGTATCAACAGAAGTTACAATAAACAGGCTATGCATCAGAATAGGATAAAACAAATGCAGTAGCAAATTCTAATGCAAGCAAGAGGGAGAAAGAATAGGTGATTGAGGCATGCGTCAAGGGGGTTTTGCTTGCCTGGTTGCTCTGCGGCAAAGGCGGGGTCGTCGGGAACGTAGTCGATCACAGCGGCAGCATCGGTCTCGGAGTCTATCGGATAGAAGGGGGAGAAGAAAACAATAAATACAATGCAAACAGATGCATGACGATACATGACATGGCAATAAGCGGTGCTAGGGGTGATCTAACGCAGTGCCGGGTGATACTGGCGAAAGGGGATAGCATCCGGGAAAGTTTTCCCGGTGTTTGGTATTTACGGACAGATGAACCGGAGGGGGATGGTTGCATGTTCGCTATGCTAGGGAAGTGTGGCGGACGAACGGACTGCGTATTCGGATTCGTCTCGACGTTCTGAGCAACTTTCATATATAAAACTTTTCCATCGGAGTTACGGTTTATTTTATATTAATTTTCAAAGTTTTATTAATATTCTAGAATTAACTTAATTATTTAAATTAAATTAAATAATTAGTCTAATTAAACTAATTACAGATTATTTAGGTTAATTAAATAATTAGGTTAATTAAACCAGATTAATTAAGTTAATTAACTAGTTAGTTAATTAATTAATTAATAGTCATTTATTTTTATTTATTTTCTTTTTGTTCTAAACAGTACAGGGGGCCACAGCGGTCAGAGGCCCGAGCGGACACGTCCGCTCGTGCACGCGTTGGCGCCGGACACGTCCGCCCGTGCACGCGTTGGCGCCGGACACGTCCGCCCTTTACACACGTGCGGGCAACGGGGAACCGGACACGTCCGGCCGTCCGAAGCGCGCGGGCGCGGACAGAGAGAGGCCGGCCGAGGCCAGCGGCGGCGCGGCGAGCGAGGGGAGCGGCAGCGAGCGGCTACGGCGACGGGGGAGCAGGGGCAGGCGGCGTGCGGCTGGACGGCGGCAGCAGCAGCGCGGCGGGGCGCAGCAGCGGCAGGAGACGGCGGGCGGAGCAGGGGACGGCAGCGGCAGCGGGACGCGCGCGGGTGGCAAGGGAGCGGCTCGGGCGAGGCCACGGCAAGGCAGGCGGCAGCCAGGCGCAGCGCGTGCGGGAGGAGAAGGCAGGGCAGGCGAGGCAGGGCGAGGCACGGCGTGCGGCGGCGACGACGACGACGACGACGATGGCGGCTACAGAGAGGAAGGGGAGGGAGGAAAGCGGGGCCCTCACGTGCGGTGAAGGGGAGAGGGGCGGCGAGGCGCGGTGATGCCGTCGGGGAGGAGCTCGGGGAGGCGACGGCGAGAGGACGGCGACGACGAGCGACCGAGCGACGGGCGGCGGCGGCGTCTCGGGAGAGCGGGAGAGAGGCGAGGGGGAAAATGGGGGGGCGGCTGGCTAGGGTTCGGCCGACGGGGCCATACAGGCGCGGCAGGCAGGCCGGCCTGGCTGGGCTTCGGCCCAGTCGGGCCAGGGGGGGGCTTCTCTCCTTTTCTTTTTCTTTATTTTTTTTTGTTTTTGTTTATTTCCTTTTTACTGTTTTGCAATTAGTTAGACACAATTTTAGTTTAGTAAAATATGTGACTTAGTCCAAAATTATCAGTGCAGTTTTACCTATCCCCAAAAATTGATTTGAGCTAAATAGGATTCCATTTGAATTTTAATTAAATAGAAAGGTAATATAAGTTGTTGTTTGGTGCTGTTTTATTGATGATGGAGTCATTTAACTAATTAAATAAATGTTGATTACATTTTTATAATTGTCTCTGAATTATTTGCTATTTTATGAACATTTTAGTTTTTGGTTTTGTACAACTTTTAATTTCACCTTTAATTTGATTTGCAAATTTGAATTTGAATTTAAAATGCGGTATGATGCTAATGATGATCATACACTGCTAATCATGATGACATGGCACTGTTAATAGGTGATTACTGTAGTTAATTACATGGGGTGTTACAATTCTCCTCCTCTAACAAGAATTCTCGTCCCGAGAATTAAGAGGAAGACTGAAAAAAAGAGGGGTATTCTTCGCGAAGACGATCCTCGCGTTCCCAAGTGGCTTCACCTTCTGAATGATTCGACCACTGGACCTTGAGAAACTTGATCGACTTCTGACGGGTTCGACGCTCAGTTTGATCGAGAATGCGGATCGGATACTCTGGATAAGACAGATTTTCCCGCAATTCAAGCTCTTCATGATCCACTGCTCGGATAGGATCCTTGAAACAGCGTCGGAGTTGCGATACATGAAAGACATCATGCACTTGAGAAAGGTTTGGCGGCAACTCAAGTTGATATGCCACTTCTCCACGTCTTGCGAGAATTCGGAACGGGCCAATGTAGCGGGGAGCTAACTTGCCCTTGATCCCGAAACGATGAGTGCCCTTGAACGGAGTAACACGAAGGTATGCCTGTTCACCAGGTTGATAGAAAGCTAGGTGTGCCCGGTCTGGTCGTCTTTCAACCTAAGGTTTGATGAATAAAAGCGTAAAAGAAAAACTTTGCAGAAAAGCGGGCACGGCAAAGCGCGCTTCTACTTCTGTAAGAATACAAAATCTAATACTACCTCTGATCCATATTAGTACAAAGTTGTACTAAAGCAACACAATTAATATGCATAAATTGATGATGTAGCAACATTGCATGCATAGACTAATGCAGAAGTTTTTGTTCTGAGGGACTAATGCAAAAGTTGTAACTTGAGACTTTAAAAGGAAAAAAAAACTTGTGAAATACATGACTTTTTTTTGGCCTTGTACAATGCAAAGTGTTTAGGGGAGGTGCTTAAAAAAATAGACCAGCATTTTCTTAAGCACCGATGCTTATTTGCATAGGGTAGACGCTTAATTAGACACCCTTAGATAAGCATTGAAGCTTAAGAAAAACTCGATTTATTTTATTAAGCAATCTCCATAAGCACCATGCATTGTTGATTGCAAGGCTAAGAAAATTAGTTAGTGCATTGTAGATAGTACTGTACTCCGTATTTAGGAACAGAGGATTAGACAATGATTGTATTACAAATTTAGTTGTCATTCCGTAGCGTTACGGTGTCGCACTCGGCCGCCAATCGCAAATGGCGCAGAGAGAGCCCCGCGGTTTCTTTTCACGGCCACGCCCCTGCTGTTTCATTTTGGCGGGAAAATCTGTCGAACTCGAACCCTAACCAAGGCGGCGCCATGGACAAGTTCCTCGTCGCGGCGCCGCCTTCCGCCGACGAGGGCCCCGAAGCGCCACAACCGCCGCCTCGGAGGTGCTCCGCCTCGGACCCTTTCCTCCCCACCTGTTCGGCTGTTCCGCCCTCCTTGGTGTTCTGACCTCCCTTCTGGTCCGTAGGTGGCACCGGTGGAGCCGTATCGCCGTGGAGCTGGACGGCCGCATCGACGGCAGGTTTCGACATCGGGAATCCCGCCGTCTCCTCGATTCCCTTGCCGAGGTTGTAGAAATTTCGAGAAAAGTGATGTTTTTCTTTCAGGTTGTCGCGTTTCCGACTGGAATTACGGCGTAGGGGGTCGGAAATAGGAAATGGAATTCTCCAAATTTCATTTCATTCTTAGGAAATCTAATGGGACGGCAATGTTGAAAGCTTAAACTTTTCTTGTAATTTGAGCGTTACAGACTTACAGATGCTGTTTTAAGTTTCAGCACATTTTTCCTTTCATAGTGAGTTGTGGTGGATTATGGTAGATCGGAACATTGAGATGGTTTGGGTCTTGGCGCTTTCAGGATGTTGCCAGCTTCTGTTTTCTTTATCTACTGGAATTTCGGAATCTGTGCTGATGACCTCCCAACACTCATAGATGCTTATCATAGTATCCTGGACGCTGGGGAAACATTGTTGAGAGACTAGTTCAGATAAATCATCACCAAAACTGTGCAGAATCCTCTTTGTGTTATAGAGTTTATGCTCTTTAAATTGGCAAGTATCCTAGTTGTGTGTTAACTTTGGAAATTTGTACCAGAAAATGGAGAAATTTTTAATAGTGCCTATGCTTCTTCCAAGTTATTGTTTTTTAAGCGAAGCAATTTCTACTCTTTTTATATATTAGGCTAATGTTGTGAACTTTTCTTTTTATGCTGAGAAGACTAGGACCTTCGAACACAAGTACTACACGCATGGCGAGGAACGGTGCCCGACATATGTAATGCTGATAAGTACGCTGGTTTGTATTTTGTAGTGCTGAGTCAATGTGTATTATCTGGCTAATCTGTTCACCACTTCTGCTCCTGTTAGGTGAATCGCATGATTAATGCTTCAACATTTGCTGGGTGTTACCATCCAGCTAGGTCAGCATTTCTCTTCTATGTTTTCTTGGAGTATTTCATTGCAAAATCTCTAGTGTCACGATCACCTAATACAGTTCAATTGCTCGCTTTGTCCTTGTTAGATAGGCTAACAAACTTGTTTCATTTAATTTGAGCAGGGAGGGGGTTTCGGCAATGGAATTTGATAAAAAGGTACCATTGAAATGCATACAAAATTTTAATTTTCCCAGTTTAGCCTCACTACCTGAGGTGTATGAAATTCAGTACATTCTGTCTGGAACGACTGTTACTTCCATTCAGATTCCACTAATACTTCCATATTTCCACTCCACTCTGCCCTCTGCCCACTATGTGGCAAGAATGTTCTGTGCTGTTCTACTTGCTACCAGTTGTTTATCATGAAGTTAATTGTAGATCTATATCTCTTTCCTGTTACTCTATGCTAGAAATATTGTTTTAGTTCTGTATTTTGCACAAAGCATATGCGTAGGATGAAAATTTGGAGTTATGTATTTTACCTTTTGTACTTATAATAGTAGATTATCACACACTGTAACTACCTGATACCAGAGCGTCCGTTTCAATAAGCAAAACGAAATGACCATTTGAGCGGGATTAACAAGTATAACCAACTCATATTGATTACTTTTTTGAAGCAGACTGTGATACATGAATGTTTAAGCACCTTCCTTATGTTTTTAATTGTGCAGGGAGTATACCTCGCATCAGTGACAATCTCAGGATGTTTAACAGTGCATGACTTTGAGACCTTATACTGCTCCTTGTATGGCCCATCATGTAGTAAGTTAAACTTACCCGACTCAGTTTGCTAGAAAAATGCTGAAAGTAGATGCCTTGCAAATAATACTCTCTGTATTATGATCCTAGTAGATTTGCCTGTGTGTTGGTAGGATCATATAGTAATTATAGGATGGCACCTTAAAGACTGTTACTGTGTAGATCATAAGATCACGGCCATTAGTTTATCATTGTGACCCTGCAGGGTCAGGATTGGAATGGTCCAACAGGAACATAGAATTGTACATTGTACTTGTTTCTGTCTTGGCAACTTTGCTTTAATGTACATCAGGCATTTGTTAGTTCTTACTATGAAATAAGCTTCAGGAACTCCCCTAAGAATGATGGTATCATTTTAAGACCCTGGTATTCTCGTTTGAATCATCCTCTTTGAGAAAATAGACCTAGTTTGCCACGTCCAGATTAAGGATTTCCATAATATGGATGTACCCTGTACCTTCTGTTGCTGCATATGTTGATATAAATTGGCCTTGTTAAACCATTCTAAATATCCAGATAGCTAACCAAAAAGTTAAAATGATAGTGTACTGTGTTTCTCAACCATATATTTATGAAACAAAACATCCTCTTAGAATATTCAAGGAAAAGTCACACTCAAGATGATTTATTCCTAGTTTACTGTCTCAGGTCTCGTCATAATTTTGCTGTTATTACTTATTCATTGGTAGGTTTACCAGATGACTCATCAAACTATGTGCTCCATATATCAAACTCAATGCCTCTATGTGCTGTCCGATGGAATCCAGGAAATCAAGACGAGGTTGGTATCAACATTGATTTTCATGTGGGATTTCCTCTTTTCATTTTATCTGAGTTCAGAAAGTACTTTGGCACTCAATATCAATGAGGAATGATAAGTGTAACTCACAGTTAGGGACGACAATTATGTTTATTTTATAAATTAAATATAGCGCTTATGACTTATGTGGTTTCTATCTATTTTTATTATTGAGCTCTGAGCATGCCTGATGCAGATTGTTTGCTCATCTAGCCAAACTGACAAAGTTTTACTGTTTGACATTGGGTACGTCTCATCTGCTCCGACTGAAGTAAGTACCTCTTTTGCATTGTTCCTTAAGAAATGCTTTACTTGTTACTCAATGATACTGTAAATATATTTTCTTCATGTTGACTTACATCAGAATTTCAAAGATCATGTAGTCTTTTCTTTCTCCTTCAATTCCAAAATAATCATGCCAGTAAAATATATTTGTTGTTACTGTTGGCGTTTTGTTTCTGCCAAACACCACATATGGCCATGGAATTTTGAGCAAACCCATGTGTTGATTGGCACATTACCTGGGGTTTTTCCCCAGTTTTTTGGTACAGTACAAATATCCAATCCGCTAATTGGTACGCCCATTTTAAAAAGCTGCACTCATCCTTGGTCATCATATAACAAGGTAGACAGGGTTCCATCAGCATCACTAAAAGCAAAATTACACAATGCTAAAGAAAAGGTTTCTGGATAATATTTCAAGATAATATACTTCCAGATGCTTTACATCTTAGTCCATTAGAAGGAAATTTGTTGTGGTAGCTCATTGTATTACACAACGTCCCTCACGACTGTTCTGATTTTTAAATTATTGTATTTTAGGTTTTACAGAAAGGGAAGACTAAATTTCATGGTTTCTGCTCGGAATCCCGGAAGGGTTTGACTGATCTAGCTTTTACTCCAGACGATAAGTCACGGTATGTGACAGTTTTGTGTTTATTCACTGTCATGTCACTTGTGATAAGGCCAATCATAAATTATTTCTATTAGCAACTATTGTGATAACTGACTGCATATCATGTTTCTTGTTCTTTTCATAGAAAGGGGAAAATATGGTTTGACCCTTCCTTCAAGAAAAACTAAAGAAATATTAGCAGTTGTGAAGCTAAATAAATGAAGTTGTGAAGCTAAATGAATGAAAAACTAAAGTAATAGTTCTTACTTGACTGGATGGGGGGTGAGATGTGTTTCCAAAGAAGAGAGTATGTAGATTCTGCTTCTGGTGGGTGTCGATCTGTACTACCGAAAAAGGCTTTCGCCCCGCTTTATATATAAAGCGAACCACCAGGCAACAGTACCAACAACCAAAGGTTCACACCACACACACACGCAACACCGCCGCACAGGAGAGTACAACACAAAGTACGGGAAGGTTCTGCCGAGGGCACAGCTCAACAAGCCCATAGAAAGGAAAAACTACAGACGGCGGAGCAGTAGTCGGAGAAGCTAATCTGGCTCTGGTGGTGGCAGAGGGAGCGGCGGCGCCAAGCGGAGAGCCATCGCGCGAAGGTCAGCAATGAGGATGGTGATGTCGTCTCGGTCCTGAGGGCGGCTAAGCGGCCGCCAAAGCTGCAAGTATCCACACATTTTAAACACCGCGTCAGTAGCACGTCGAAGAGGGACTCGCTGGATCACAAGCTTATTTTGAACCGTCCAAAGCGTCCAGGCTAGGACCCCAATCGTCAGCCACCTAATGTGGCGGACCGAATGTGGCGAAGCCTGGAGTTCGTCGAAGAGGTCAGGGAAGTTGTTGTGGTCCCAACGTCCCCCAACCACATCGCGAAGACAACTCCAAAGGAATTGAGCGGACACGCAAGAAAAGAAGATGTGGTTCGAGTCCTCTACGGTCCCACATAGGGGGCAAATCCCATCACCCGGGCCATTCCGTTTGAGGACCTCCACGCCGGAAGGTACCTGTCCGCGGATCCACTGCCATAGGAAGATCCGAATCTTCAAAGGAAGTCGGATCGACCAGATTAGCACAAACGGCTCAGGAGCAGGTGTGGCAGCGATGGCCTGGTATAGGGATTTAGTGGAGAACTGACCCGACGGCTCGAGGCGCCAAGAAATGTGGTCACTCGTCTGATCCATATTTGGCTCGTGGAGGGCTATGGAATCAAGTATATCGTGCCAGGCGGAGAGGTCTTGAGGCCCAAAAGGCCTCCGGAACGCGAGGCGCCCTAAGTCAATAAGGGCCGACTCGACAGAGATTCTAGGCTCCACCGCGATGGAGAACAGGTCCGGGAAGCGGGCGGCAAAGGGGAGATCCCCAGCCCATCGGTCGAACCAGAAGAGGGTGGATGTACCGGATTCAACCGCGATGGAGGTCCCGATACGGAGGACCGGAAGCAGTTGAATGATGGATTGCCAGAACTGAGAGCCGCCAGTCCGTTGACAAAAGGCGAGCGGTTGGCCTTGGAGGTATTTATTCCTAATGATGTCGAGCCAAAGCCATCCTCCCCATTCGCAATCCGCCAAAGCCAGCGGGATAGCAGGGCAATGTTCATGCGCTTGGAGGACATGATGCCGAGCCCTCCTTGGTCGCGGGGTTTGCAGATGTCGGGCCAGCGTACCATATGGTACTTCTGCTTACCGCCCTCGCCGGCCCAGAAGAACCTCGCCTGGACCGTGGCGATCTCATGGTGGAGCGTCTCATGCAAGCTGTAGAAGCTCATGATGAACAGAAGCAGGCTGGACAAGGAGGAATTGATGAGGACCGTCCGTGCAGCCTTAGACAGCCACCGGCCTTGCCAGGGCTCGATCCGGTGTTGGAGCTTGTTGACGGATGGGCGGAGGTCTGCCACGGTCAGCCTAGAGTCACTAATGGGTATCCCCAGGTAAGTCGTGGGGAAGGACCCGAGCTGACAATTAAGGCGGTCAGCAATACTCTGGCGCTCGGTGGGGGAGTAGCCCAAAACCATCACCTCGCTCTTGTCGAAGTTAATCTTAAGGCCCGATATTTGCTGAAAGCAAAGCAGGAGGAATTTCAGGTTCGAGATATCAGCTTCGGAGCCTTCTACCATGACGATGGTGTCGTCTGCATACTGCAGGAGGGACACCCCATTCCCTCCCACAAGGTGCGGAACAATGCCGCGAATATGGGCGGCCGCTTTTGCCTTATCAAGCATGGTCGCCAGCGCATCAACCACCATATTGAACAAGAAGGGGGAGAAGGGGTCACCCTGACGGACCCCACAGAGGGTGGGGAAGTAGGGACCAATCTCCCCGTTGATGTTGATCGCGGTCCGCCCAAAAGACACCATCTGCATGACGCGGGTGACCCAACGATCATCAAAACCTTTCTGGAGCAAAACTTCCCGAAGGAAGGGCCAGCTAACCGTGTCATAGGCCTTATGGAAGTCAATCTTTACGAAGACGGCCTTGAGGTGCTTGGAGCAAACCTCATGCAGGACTTCATGAAAGACAAGGACCCCATCCAGAATAAACCGGCCCTGGATGAATGCCGACTGATCCGGGTGTGATGCGATCTGCGAGCGGGGTCACCCTATTGGCGTACCCTTTCGCCAGAATGCAGAATATCACATTGATCACCGTGATCGGGCGGAACTGGCGGATGTCCGAGGCCCCAGGGACCTTGGGGATGAGCGTGATGATCCCGTAATTAAGGCGGGTAAGGTCAATGGAGCCGACATAGAACTCCTCAAACAGGGCCATCACCTCCTGTTTGACGACATTCCAGAACGTCTGGAAAAACTTCACCGGAAGACCATCGGGGCCAGGAGCGGATGTCGGGTTCATGCCCTTGATGGCCGCCCAGACCTCCGCCTCGGAGAAAGGGGCCGTGATGGCTGCGTTCTCCGCCGCCGAGACACGAGAGAGCTCGGGCCAAAAGTCGGGTGCCAACGCTAATCCTCCCCTAGGGGAGGATGAGAAGAGAGCCTTATAGAAGGCATCAACATGTAACCTGATGTCAGCCGGCCGCTGTAGAAGGGTCTCACCGTCCCAAAGGAATGGGATGGTGTTTCGGCGACGCCGGCCATTGGCTATGGCCTGGAAGTATGCCGTATTGGCATCCCCTTTGAGGACCCACTTTTGGGTACCTCGGAGACGCCAATAGGCCTCCTCATCCGTATAGATGACTGTGAGCTGATCCTCAAGATCGTACCGGAGCATCCACTCATTAGGGGACAGGCCCGCAGAGTCGGCCCGGAAGTCGAGGGCCTGGATGTTGTCGAGGAGGGCTTTCTTTCGTTCCCGCAAATTCCGTCCAAGGTTCGCACCCCAGCCCTTCATAAACTGCCGCGAGCGCTTCGCGCAGAAATTCCAGGAGTCAACAGCCGAGAGGGCGCGGTGAGGGGAGGTACGTGCCTCCAGCCATCTATCACGTACGACCTCAACAAACCCATTCTGGTTCAGCCAGAAGGTCTCGAAGCGGAAGCGCGGGGGGTGCGGTGGGCGGTCATCTTCCGAGGAAAGGAGCAGAGGAACATGGTCGGATCCAATCCGAGTGATGGCCCGGAGAGAAGCCAAAGGGCAGCGGAGCTCCCATTCAGGGGACACTAGGACACGATCAAGCACGGAGCGTGTCGGGTCCGCCTGACGGTTGGTCCAGGTAAACCTGGCCCCAACCCTATCAAGTTCTCGGAGACCGAGGTCGGCGATGCAATCGTTGAACATCTGCATCCGGGGATAGTTAACCAGGTTGTTGCTTTTATCTGCCTCAGAGCGGATAAGGTTAAAGTCACCGCCCACCACGACCGGTAGCTGGGCGGCCGAGACCTTCCTCTGGAGCTCGTCAAGGAAGATCCCAGACCGGCGGTGATCAGCGGGGCCGTACACTATAATGATTTCCCACTTAAAGTTTAGGGCCCGTTCGAAGAGTTCCATACTAACAAAGAACTCACCCCGGTCCATGCTACCTACCTCAAAGGTGGCGTCCTTTACACCTAAAAGGATGCCACCCGAGTGGCCGGTGGTCCCACTAGAAGGGAGCCAATGCCAGGCAAACAAGTGGGAGCTGAGGCGGTCGAGTTCGGAGAGAGCAAACTCTGTGCGCATGGTTTCTTGGATGGCTACGATGTCTATTCGCTCGTCACGCATGTATTCGATGAGTTGGCGGCGTCGGCCATCTTGGCTGAAACTGCGGATGTTCCAAAATAGGGTCCGCATCAAGGAGCCATGGGGGGGCTGCTTGACCCCAGAACACGGGAGGCGCTTTGCGCGCACATGGCTGCAGTGCGAGAACAGGTGCGGCCCCGGATCTCCGTCCCCACCGCCGTCGATCTGTACTATAAGAGTTTAGATTCTGCTTATGGTGGAACAGTGGATCTTGGTTCATCAGGTGAAGACAGGTTATCATTGCTAATTACTAAGTGTACTGGCAACATTGTTACCACCTTACAATATATTGGTATTCCCTCCTTTCCGGTTTATAGGTCGCGTATCTCTAGGTCGTCAATTTTACCACTGTAATATAAATGATATATCACAAAAGTTATACAATTAGAAACTAGAACATTTGAAGTTTCTAATGGTATAATTTTTGTAATATATTACTCGTATTATGTTGGTCAAATTGCTGATCTCGGGATATGCGTGGGCCTAATAAACCAGAAAAAGGTAGTATTTGGGAGGCATAAGCTATGTATATATGCACCAAATACCAATATTCTTAATGAGATTTCTCTAGCTGGAAATTATGCATAAAATTTCCACTTACTGGCTCACCATTGTAGGCTATTTGCTTCTGGACTTGATGGTGCAGTCTACATGTGGGACAGGCGGCTAAGTAAGACACACTGTGTTGAGCTTACAGCACTCCCAGAATCTCAATTTACCAGTGTCAAGCTAAATATGGATAATCGGGTATGCTAATTGTCATGTTAAATATTTGTTGTTCTATAGTATGTACCTTTCCTAATTCTCATGTTAAGTACTGATGTTTTATAAAAACAGTTGTTTAGCTTTGTTAATGCTGTCCTCTTATACACTAACCTATGTTTCAGATTCTGTCTTGCTTTGTAAATACCACCTAATATGATGTAAGGTGATGTCTGCTGATATGTTGTATATCTACTGTATGATCGATCAAAATACGCTTTGTCCAAACTTAGTGGTAAACAAGAGGCTAATCTTGCTATTTTTGTTTTTATGCAGTTTGCATTTTCTGTTACCTTGAACAGTTTACAGTTCATCCATTCATGTATGGGGACTTATAAAATATGTTTTTTTCAGACAGTGTTTGGCGCAACTAGAAATGGGACCATTCATGTTTGGGATACACGTGGAGGGAGGGCATCAGCTGCTTTTCAAAGCCATAATGAGGTACATTCAGCAGATAAACATTCTGCTAGTTCTGCTTCTTTTCATGTGATCTAAGGTCATCCAACTTGATATTCTGCATGATGATTTCAGTGTTCTGTGAATCAGAAAAGAGAACTTCTGTTTGTGAACTTTATGTATGCAGTAGTGCTGTACCAATTCAGCATGCATATACAAGTTTCTATATATCTATAGTCAGCTAGTTAGTTCTATTTGATTGTAAATACACCCTTTTTGCTATGATATTTTTAAATGATACCCCCAAAGTTGCTTTTGTTTATTCCATTTTTATATACTTAAACTGATTATAATTTATAAGTGGTTTCCAGGTGCCAAGAAAACTAAAAGTGAACAAATTCTCAGAGGAAACTGCCCCTGTCATCCACCAACCTCCAATGATAAATCACAACCGTGGGACTCAATCTGAAAACCTACTAAAACTCACAATATGCTAAAGAACCCTAAATTACAGAAACAACTCTTGTTAAGATATCATGTTAAATGTGATCTGCGGAAGATTAGAAATAGGTAGTGGTTTAGTGCACTAGACTATGAAGTGCAATTGCAAGGATAATCTATCTAATTTCCAATTTATTTTGTATTTCATGCCATGGCCGTGACAGTGCTAGTACCATTTTATAACAGAGAAAGTAGTAGAGAAAGAACAGTCCTTCATTTTGAACCTTTTTACGCAGCAATGTCATAGCTGTCTTGGCAACATGATGACTATTGTTCCTTGCCTTGGTTCTAGGCTGACAAAATTTTCATCCAGGTTCAACCTTTGTCGTCAGTGAAGATATCAACGTTGTTGGGAAAAATTGCATCGCTGAAGGTATTTGAAAGATAAATACTTACTGCAAGGGAATTTATGCTAAAGAAACCTCATGTATCCGTTTCCATTCTTGTGACCCATATTGAAGCCTCACATACACATAGTATTACTGACATGATTCTATATCAGAGCCATCTGCATGAACTATCAACTAGTTCGATTGTGGAACAGAAAAGAAACCCTAAACCCTAATATCAGGAAAAGAAAAGAAACCCACATTTATTGTTATACATCATCTAATCTAACATACAATAATGCATCTTAATTGAAAGGTGCACAATGCTTTTGGATGTTTCAAAACATGTTTAATAAATTTTTAGTTCATACATCTGATGCACCGAAATTCTGTTTTCAGACATATTACAAAATGGTATAGTTCATCTATCGGATCCATCCCGATTATAATGGTTTGGAACTGTTTTTCTTTTTGAAGCTAGATATTTTTCCCTTTGAAGCTTTGAGACAAAGGAATAACAATAGTTAATTGGGAGTATCGTTAGATAACTTATATTGCTAACAATATTAAGGCTATAAAACATATTTCTTAGTTTAACATTATTTTCACCTTGCTAACTATTTTCAGGAACAATCAAACATTGTTTCAAGTGAAATTCTGTCGATAGACTTTAACCCTAGTTGCTCATATCAGTTAGCCTTCCATCTTGATGATGGGTGGTAAGTATCTCAGACCTCTCACTTATCGTCATTATATAATCATAAAAATCAACGGTTACGTTCTTATTAGAGCTTTTTACTCTTCACTCTTTCATTTCTAGTATAAATTTCAGTGATGTGTGCTTACTAGTGATTTCTCATCCATCTGCATCCCATGTTAGGTCTGGAGTCCTGAATGTCAACACTTTCAGTGTTAGTCATCTGCACTGCCCTCCTCCTGCTTGGTTGTAAGTGTTGATCTATGCATTGCTTCAAACTTGGACTCCATACGAATATGTCTTAGTAAGCTTTACAAATGTGACCAAATTTTTTCTCCCAAGGAAATATGACCAAATTGTTTTGTGGTTCTCTGCTGTTTGTTAGGGAGGGTGTGGACTCTGTGTTGCATAAGCGGAAAGCGACCTGGCTGTCGACATCTTCAGTAAGAAAATTATAGGGCATCCTCAAATCTTAACACATGCAACACTTTTCTTATAATTGGACCCCGTAAGACATCAGATCGAAGAAAATAAATTTTCATGAATGCTAACAGATGCAGTCCTGCTTACCATGCTAGCCATAATGTTTGTTATTTCCATTTCTTGACATAAAACATAGTGAAACGCATTAAGGCATATGATGCATGTCATATGTTTACATTGTGCAGATTTATGCAGTCGGATCTTCCTCCAATAATGGAATGTATGCACTGGATTTTCATCCAGATACAAGCTCCGCATGCCATGTGGACTACAAGTATGCTGGTCTTTCATTTCCAGTTTGTTTTGGTTTTGACAGTCAACTTACTTGGCAATCTAATCTTCTACCACCTCCATTCCCAAATATAAGACGTTTTGGCAGTTTAAATTGAACCAACGGGACGTCTTATGTTTAGAAACAGAGGGTGTAGTTATTTGCTGGGACGTATGTGGAGAAGTTCCACAATTTCAGCAATTCATCGCTTTTTTCTTGGATCCATTGAACAAAAATAAAAAAAGAAGTTCCCTTGGAAATAACTTTGGATTCAGCTCATTTTATGCACGATGTTCATTCTTGTTTCCTCACCTGGCTTTCCATGTTTCAGCGAGGAAACAAAAGGCTCCGAGGAAAATCAACCTGCAGAAAACAAGTTTATTCCCTTATCCGAAAGGGTGCTTTCCTGTGCAGCCCATCCACTCAGTCACAACATAATTTGTGGTACCGAGGTTAGTTTGCTTACATTCTGGTTAAGATTGCTATATATATAATCCAATTCCGCACGTGAAAGGCCATACTGGATTTACTTATATGCTGAATGGCTTTAGAATTGGAAATTATCAGATTTACAAACGAAATTCGAGTCAGGTGGCAAAAATATAACTAGTCACTATTGTCTTCAGTTCTCATCGTTGCTCATGGTGTCACAAAAGTATGAGACCGTCAGAGATCCAGAGTAGGGCCCTAGCACATCAGGAGCTTCCTCCAAGCACAAGTAATATCCTGAATCGATTGCGGCATCCACAATGCTGCTTATTATCTCATGGACGTCCTGCACGTAAGAAGGATGTGCAGCATGGGAGGTTGAATTCGTCACAAGATTCAGCTTGCGGCCAGAAGACCAATGGAGATGGTCGTTGCACTTGATCTTTCAAGTGTTGGCCTTCAAGGCATGCTTACGGGGGCGCAGGAGGATTGTTCACTTGTAATTACTGTTTCTTTAGCCATCCGATGGTACTCAGAAAGTGATGCTGTCCTCTGTATATGTTGTGGTCTGTACATGGACTATTTGGAATCAGTTTGATTTGTGTTGTGTAGACGAACCCTCTTGATTCGTCATGCTTAAGATGGCGAGTTTTCTACAAGTTGAGTTGAGCCGGCATCATCAGCCACGAGGCCTTCCAGAGCAAGAGCAGTGTGTCGGTGATGGAAAATTGCCACGTATGTACTGCCTCTGTCCAGGTTTAAAAGGTCGTGATTTTCGAGCGTAGCAACTACAGTGCCAAAGAAATTAGTGGACAGTTGTTGCATGCAGTCAGTTGTGCGCCGTTCGCTTTTGCATGCATGCAGCCGCGCGCGCAGCCAGCGGCGGGAGATCGAGAGAAAGCAGTGACGCATGCCCGCGGCCTTGTAAAACCGGACTCAGCTCGCTGGCTCCAAAAGATTTCTCAAAAAACTCCTCCAATAAATGGTTACTTTTTTGCGGGTGGTTATTGGAGCTCTCTTAATAATTTAGGAAGGGTTTATTAAATTAAACCGTCCTAGAGCAGGACCAAATATATATGTTTATTATCAATTCTATAGAAAACAAAGAGCCGGCCCTAGGTAGAGCCTACTTATCATCAGATGTATGCCATAAAACCATCAATGAGGCCAAGCAAGTGCCATCCTATTCTTCAAGGTCAGTCGTTGGTAGATTCACTTAGGTTGTAAGCGCGCGTGATTTCCAAAAAGATGAAGGGGGTTTTCGCAAAAGTGCCGGGGCAAGCCGCTGTGCCATGACGCGGCCAGCGAGGCGCCATTTGTCCGCTCGTGAATGGCTGTGGACTAAATCATCCAGCGCAGTGCAAGTTTAAGGATGGGGCCATTTGTCCGTTCGTGAATGGCTGTGGACTAAATCATCCAGCGCAGTGCAAGTTTAAGGATGGGGCCATTTGTCCGTTCGTGAATGGCTGTGGACTAAATCATCCAGCGCAGTGCAAGTTTAAGGATGGGGCCATTTGTCCGTTCGTGAATGGCTGTGGACTAAATCATCCAGCGCAATGCAAGTTTAAGGATGGGCTGATCACCTTTTGCAAGTTTGTGGACTAAACCATCACATACATTGCAAGTTTGTGGGTCTCTAGTGCTCTTGCCTCCAATATAAAGTTCCCAAACAGCAAAGCGCTGTTTTTTTTTTTTGCGAGATCAATAGTAGTTTATTCCATTAGGGTAGAGCTACAATCCTTCGGCAAGAGTTCCTCAATACATGGGGGACCTCTACCGAGTCACACAGTCGTGGCTCGCTCAGAGCGACTATACCTTGTTAGGCAATCTGCAACACTATTCTGGGATCTATGTAATTTCTGTGGAATAAACACTCTATCGATCATTAAAGACTTGATCTCAGCTCTAAATGACCAAAGGCTGAACGATCTAAGCTAGAACCAGAAAGACAAGATAAAGCAGTCGATGAGTCAGACTGCACCATGACCGGAAGCTCCGTATGTTGTCGAGCAAGCGCCATACCGATCATCAAAGCGTGGATCTCCGCCTCAAGAGCATCATTGCAGTTAAACAAGTAGCGGTATGCCGAAAAAATAACCGAGCCATCATGCCTTTGTAGAATCATCCCGGCCGCCACCGTTCCATCTTCCTCCCGGAATGAACCATCGACCGAGAGTGCCGTTACACCCAGTGGCGAATCTACCGGGGGGGCTTCAACAGGCTCAAGCCCCCCCCCCTCCAGCTTTGCAAAATTAATTTTTACTACTAGTGTAAAGGCCCAACCCAGCCACTTGTAAGCCCAGCCCAACATATATTCACATGACACATGCAGCCCAGCCCACCCTCCAGTTTCTTTGTAGATTCGCCACTGGTTACACACTAGTGGGTGCAGGCCATGGAAGAACTCGGGCCGGCGGACTCAGCTTAGGACCCTCTCCATAGTCAATGACCACCATTTTACCTTTTAGCATCTCTTCTATAGAGTACTTTTTGGCTGATTGCACCGAATTCATATAACTGACAAGGAAGTCAGCCGATGCCCTGCAACACATTCTCAAGACCAGAATGCAGTGGTAAAGAGGAGATCTCCAACAAAATATTGAATACGAAGGGAGTCCATTCTGCCATATACAGCCAAGGACCTCGCTCCCCAACTGGAAAATCTTACAAGGCATGTCTCATACCAACAGGGTACAACAGAAGATGCAGCTAACGATGGAACCATATCTATCGTCTTATTAGTTGCTGTTAGTTACAGTGGAACAACAAACAAGGAGACCTGTAACGAACGGTGCTTCATGTGCCCTCTTCAGCTGAATGACAAAACACAGACATGCTATATACATACACAGTAACACAATCAAGTCTGGTGCAGTAATCCTACTATGCCCTCAAGCAGAGAGCCAGATACCCCCCCATATGCCCAAGTCCTCAAGCAGAGAGCCAGATACCCCCATACCCCAAGTCCTCAAGCAGAGAACCATGAGCACAACACCACCCACATCCTCAAGCAGAGAACCGAGCACCATGGTTAGTTAGGACTAGCCGCTAAGAAAGCAGCAGACGGTTGACTCAGCTCAGCGCATAGACATCAGGGTGCGCCTCTGGATAGCCGGGGTCTTGGAAGGCCGAGTAGCCTTGGGATCAGTTCGCTTCAGGTTCCGGCTCACCATCTTCTCAATCTCTTGTATGGAGCTGGCCAGTTGCTTCTCCACGTCGTCTTCTCCACTTGGTCTGGATGGAGACTGCAAGGAGCAGTCATCAGATGCCTTCACCACCGTGGTGCACTCGCCCTCGCCCAAGCAGGTTGCTGATGCTGCGGTGGTCTCAACAACTTTAGCCAAGCCAACACCCAGGGTTTCATTTGTTGGTGCTGTGCTTCCATGAATACCCTCATCTGTTTGTGCTGGATCCTCAGGCTCCAAGGAGTCTTCTTCATCCCACTGGAGCTGCTGCCGAGCCGCAGCATCTCGCAGCCGACTTTTCCTCTCAACAGCCTGCAGAGATTTTAGTTAGTATAGATAGCACCAGACTGCCATGGAAGCATTCAACTTAAAGGGTGAAACTGCATTTCCATTTTCACCATGCAAAGTTTTTTTTTTTTTTTTCGGGAATTCACCATGCAAAGTTGACAGTCTACAAGCAGAATATCAACCCTCAAGCAAACAGAACTATGAGCAGGAATGAAAGGCATGAACAGCTAACTATTTCAGAGAAATGTTGCATGTTTTTCGGTTGCGAACTCAAGAGAAACAGTGAAGCAAATTTTTGTTGTCAAATCTACATTAACTGAAGGTTCTTCTAACAAGTTTATATATATATATTGTCAGCAGCAAATTTACAATTCGAAAATATTAGAATAAAAGATTGGTAAATGACTGAATATAGGATTAAAACTTGACACACAAACACATTGCTGAAAGAGAGCATCCAGGTTATAACATAGCATAATCGGGAAGAAAAAAAAATCCACTATAAACAACACATTACAGAACAAACTGGAGTATAATTCTGATTTTTTTTAAACAAAAGATGGGTAGATAATTGAACATGGACAAAAACTTGACACTGGAAACAGCAAAGTTATGGACAAAAACTTGACACTAGAAAACAGCAGAGTTCTTCTAATATTGCATCATCTAAATAATATTACATCCATTGTGTAAGCACTACATTACAGAGCAACTGGACTGTAGTTCCAAAATACGAGAGTTTATAAAGGATATGTGACTGAACGTGGAGTAAAACTTGATACACAAATATCTTGCTGAAAGAGAACACTTGAAAAGCAAACTGAGATTACGGCCCAAAAACTACGCTATGGATGCACAAATTCGATACAGTAGGTCAGATGTTGCATGAATCTGTTACTGTATAAGCTAGATGATACTGTTGTGAATAGTTACTGTATAACCCTGGACGCCATAGACTACAAGGTGCAGCTAAAATGCACATGATCATACAATGTAAATCTGTCATGATCCACGGAAGAGCAGACCCACATGAGGAAATGTTTATCACCTTGATGACTGATGTGATATCGCGGAGTGGGGTCCTTGGGTACCACTCGGGTAGGGAGCTCCTCCTCTTGGGTGCAGTCCACGCAGCCCACGCTGGTGGCACGTTCTCCTTGTTGCTAGACGGTGACGGGACACGACGAGCAAGCGGCTTGACGGCGCCCTTGTCCACCACGGCTCCGGGAGACGCCACCCTCCCGACGAAGAATCCACCGCCAGAGCGATCGGCAACAGCCGTCCTGCTGGCAATCCTCACTTCAGCCATCTTTACTGCGAGAAGATTGTAGCAGATCAGCAACGCAAGAACTCAAGAAACGCATCCAAGATGAATACGTGGTCCTAGAAATCACAAGTTGTTCTGCTCTCTCACCTGTTCTTTCTTCTAACGTTTCCTGCGGCAAATTCCTGGTACACTCCTGGAGATTTGAAGAGATTTTCAGGTGAAATGGGCCAGAGAAACAATCAGAGAACGCACGGATAACGAGTCAATGGAGAGATTTTAGACACCTTTTGCTTGTCTCTGATTATGATTTCTTGTACTTGCCCCCCTAAGGCTCTAAGGATACCTGCAAGAACGCATCAACGATTGAGACCTCACGAAGAGCGCCCATCAAGAAATCGCCTCGAAACAGAAAAAATAGTCTATTCTCCGACTCTTTCTGGTCAGAATCTGTTAAAACTTCCAAAGATTCGCAACAAACAAACCAAAGAAATTTTTTCGAACTTCCAAAGATTCGCAACCAAAGAACCCAAGATTTGTTTTTCGAAAAGAACTCAAGAATGGATCAGGAAAAAGCAGGAACGCCGTTTGGGCGGACGCGAGCCAACCAAATCTGCCCAGATTTCAAACTACTCACCTCAGATTCCTCCCGCTCCGAATCCTGCACGCCAATCCCTACTACGCACCTGACAACAGGAAGGAGCCCGGATGAGGGGATAGGCAACGCTAGACCATCTTGGCCCCCAAGTTTATGCTGGCGGCGGCCAAGATCGCATCTCTCACATTGTAAAAACCTAGCCTCCACCGTGTATACAAGGGGAGGCTAAGGGGCTCTCATTCCCGTCTACTCCTCGTAGAACAACTCCTCTCAGTGGCATCTCATTCATTCCATTGTAACCCCTCGCATAAGGTATTCCACTATCAATAAATAACAATAAGTAGTACATATGGTATTACTCCTCAATGGAGGCCCGAACCTGGGCAAATTCCCCTTGCGACCTTCGATCCGTGACTTCCAGCCACGCTAGGTACCCTAATGAGGGTACTGACGGGAATCTGCACCGTCAGCCGGCTTCCTCGGCGCCACACTGACACGTCCATTTTGCATCATGTTTTCCTACTGTTATTTGTAGTGTTTTTGATGAATATTTCACTTTATGATGAAATTCTAATGCATTTTCTCTCTTATTATGCAAGATCTACATGAAGAGGGAAATTGCCGGCAGCTGGAATTATGGACCTGAAAAGACCTACAACAGAGATAGCTATTCTCCAGAGCTCCAAATGACCTGAAAATTTACGGAGATTTATTTTGGAATTAATAAAAAAATACCGGAAGAAGAATCACCAAGAGGGGCCCCACCAGTGAGCCACAAGCTCAGGTGGCGCACCACCCCTGGGGCGCGCTATGTGAGCTTGTGGGCCCACCAGCAGGTCTCCGTGGCCCATCTTCTCCTATATGAAGCCATTTGCCCAAGAAAATAAAATAAAAAAAAGACTTTCGGGATGAAGCGCCGCCGTCTCGAGGCGGAACCTGGGCAGGAGCACTTTTGCTCTCCAGCGGAGCGATTCCGTCGGGGATACTTCCCTCCAGGAGGGGGAAATCGAAGCCATCAACATCACCAACGTTCCTCTCATCGTGGGAGGACTCATCTCCATCAACATCTTCACCAGCACCATCTCATCTCAAACCCTAGTTTCTCTCTTGTATTCAATCTTTGTCTCAAAATCTCAGATTGGTAACTGTGGGTTGCTAGTAGTGTTGATTACATCTTGTAGTTGATGCTAGCAGTTGGTTTATTTGGTGGAAGATTATATGTTCAGATCCTTAATCATACATTATACTCCTCTGATCTTAAACATGGATATGATTTGTGAGTAGTTCCGTTTGTTCTTGAGGACATGGGAGAAGTCTTGTTATAAGTAATCTTGTGAAGTTGGTATTCGTTCAATATTTTGATGATGTGTATGTTGTTCTTCCTCTAGTGGTGTCGTGTGAACGTCGACTACATGACACATTACCATGCTTGGGCCTAGGGGAAGGCATTGGGGAGTAGTAAGTAGATGATGGGTTGCGAGAGTGACAGAAGCTTAAACCCTAGTTTATGCATTATTTCGTAAGGGGATGATTTGGATCCATATGTTTCATGCTATGGTTAGATTTATCTTAATTCTTCTTTCGTAGTTGCAGATGCTTGCGAGAGGGAGTAATCATAAGTGGGTTGTTTGTTCAAGTAAGAACAACACCCTAGCACCGGTCCACCCACATATCAAATTATCAAAGTAGTGAACGCGAATCAACTAAACATGATGAACGTGATTAGATGAGAATTCCCAGGTGTCCTCGAGAACGCTTTGCTCACTATAAGAAGTACTTTCGGCTTGTCCTTTGCTATAAAGAATTGGGCCACCTTGCTGCACCTTTGTTACTATTGTCACTTGTTATTCGTTACGAATTATCTTGCTATCAAAATACCTGTTACTACTACTTTCAACACTTGCAGAGAATACCTTGCTAAAAAACGCTTATCATTTCCTTCTGCTCCTCATTGGGTTCGACACTCTTACTTATCAAAAGGACTACGATTGATCCCCTATACTTGTGGATCAACAAGACTCTTTTCTGGCGCCGTTGCCGGGGAGTGAAGCGCCTTTGGTAGGTGGAATTTGGTAAGGAAACATTTATATTACGTGCTGAAATTTATCTTCACTTGTCACTATGGAAAGTAATCCTTTGAGGGGCTTGTTCGGGGTATCTTCGCCTCGACCGAAAGTGGTAAGAGCCTCTCCTCAACCTACTGAACCTACTGAAAATATTTATTATGAGATTCCCTCGGGTATTTTGGAAAAACTGCTAGCTAATCCTTATGCAGGAGATGGAACATTACGTCCTGATATGCACCTAATCTATATCGATGAAGTTTGTGGATTGTTTAAGTTTGCAGGTTTATCCGAGGATGGAGTTAAGAAGAAAGCATTCCCTTTATCTTTGGGGGGAAAGGCATTGTCATGGTATAGGTTATTGGATGAATCTGAAACATGGGATTGGAACCGATTGAAACTAGAATTCCATCAGAAATTCTATCCTATGCACTTGGTTCATCGTGATCGGAATTATGTATATAATTTTTGGCCTTGTGAATGAGAAAGTATCGCTCAAGCTTGGGGGAGGATTAAATATATGATGCACACAAGCCCCAATCATGAGCTCTCAAGAGAAATGATTATACAAAACTTTTATGCTCGGCTTTCTCATAATGATCGATCAATGCTTGATACTTCTTTTGATGGTTCCTTCATGAATAGAACTATTGAATTCAAATGGGACCTCCTTGAAAGAATTAAACGCAACTCTGAAGATTGGGGATCGACAAAGGTAACGAGTCAGGTATAAATCTTGAATTCGATTGTGTTAAGTCTTTTATAGAAACAGATGTTTTTCATAAGCTTAGCACAAAATATGGACTTGACTCTCAGATAGTAGCTACTTTCTGTGAATCATTTGATCCTCATGTTGATCTCCCTAAGGAGAAGTGGTTTAAATTTCATCCACCTATTGAAGAAATTTGTGAAGAACCTGTTATTGTTAAAACTGAAACAATTGCTTATATGGCTAATGCAGTCATGCCTGCCACTTATATTGCAAAACCACCTTTCCCTGTTAGGATTAAGGAGCATGTTAAGGCTACAACTGTGGTTCATAAAAGCAATGCTAAAACACCTAAACCCTCTGAACAAATTAAAGTGGAACCTAAAATTGCAATGGTTAAAGATCTCTTGGTTGATAATATTGATGGGCATGTCATTTATTTCTGTAAGGAAGCTACTAGAATTGCTAAACAAGTTAATAATGAGCAAGATAAACTAGATAAGAGTAAACAAGTTGTTGGCATGCCTGTTGTTTCTGTTAAGATTGAAGATCATTGCTATCATGATTTATGTGATATGGGTGCTAGTATCAGTGCTATTCCATTCTCCTTATATCAAGAAGTTATGAATGATATTGCTCCTGCTGAGATAGAAGATATTGATGTTACTATTAAGCTCGCAAACAGAGATACTATTTCACCACTTGGGATTGTTAGAGATGTTGAAGTCTTATGTGGTAAGATTAAATACCCTACCGATTTCCTAGTACTTGGATCACCACAAGATGATTTTTGTCCCATTATATTTGGTAGACCTTTCTTGAATACTGTTAATGCTGAAATTGATTGTGTTAAAGAAAAGGTAAATGTTAAGTTTGGTGATGTATCTCTGATAGAGGCAAAGGTGTCCCGTCTTTTAATGAGATGGTGGCTATCATTTTCGGTGGAGTAGACTTTGATGATCCGAGTACGTACGTGCGAGGACGTCGCACCTTAGCAATCGCTAAACCAACTCCGAGAGGTTATTGACCACGTCGGAGCACGATCAACCTCACCACGAAGGTTTATTTCCTACACGCAAATGAAGAACAAGCAAGAAATTGAAATTGCAATCTGAATATTGCGAATATAAGAGGAAATCTTTATTAATGAAAGTGCAGTTCTGGGACATCTTGGTCTGGTCGTAGAACACAAACGAAGGACGCGAAGTTGCAGCTATGGCGAACTTTTAACCTAAACAAAACCCAAGTCTAAAATGACACCCTAATGGTTGTATTTATAGGGAGACAGAGGGGAATTTCGTCCACCCTTGGCAAGGTGGGACTAAATTCTGTCCTAAGTCATTTTCCCTATTAATACAGACTCTAAAAACTACCTATTAAGTGTATTTCGAAATTACATGGGCCTGGCCCAAAAAATAAGGTGGCGCAGCACCTATATTAAGCTATGGACGAAATTTATGAATGGCCATCTTGTATATTTTGTCCATGTCCTTATTCGTCATCATGGTGGCTCCAAAGTGCTGAAAACTCCACGAGAAACTCCGTTCTTGTTTCCCTTGCGCATGCCATCATCTCCATGCTTGATCATGCTCCAATGTTCATCCTTCTTGTCCATGCTGGGCCCTTCATTTTTAAGCAAAACAAATGTATCCAATTTAGGCAGCAGCATATTCTCATGAACATTACAATCGTTACCAAGAAACGAAAGTACCTGGTAATTTAGTTGGCATGCGCGAGCTCTAGTAATTGGCCCCATATGTGTAACGACAGAGGCTGTGGGTGTAACTGTGGTAGTGATGTCCTCATCATCCTCCCCTTCTTGAATTGAAGTCGTCCTCGACAGAAGCTCGTCTTCCTCACCCAAATAAGGCTTCAAATCTGCAATGTTAAAAGTGGGACTAACCCCAAAATCTGCAGGCAGCTCAAGTTTATATGCATTATCATTTATTTTCTCTAACACCTTAAAAGGACCATCAGCACGTGACATTAGCTTTGACTTGCGCAAATCAGGAAACCTATCTTTGCGTAAATGTAACCAAACAAGATCTCCTGGTTCAAACATAATATGTCTTCTACCCTTATCGCCAGCAAGTTTGTATTTAGCATTCATGCGCTCAATGTTTTCCTTAGTTAACTCATGCATTTTCAAGATCAATTCAGCATGTTGTTTAGCAAAATTAACCTTCTCCGAAGATGGAAGAGGTAAAAAATCAATGGGTGCACGAGGTAGGAAACCATACACAATTTCAAAAGGGCACATCTTAGTAGTAGAATGCAGCGAACGATTATAAGCAAATTCAATATGAGACAAGCATTCTTCCCACATTTTAAGATTAGTCTTCAAAACAACCCTAAGCATAGTAGACAATGTTCTATTGACTACTTCAGTTTGTCCATCAGTTTGGGGGTGACATGTAGTACTAAAAAGCAATTTCGTTCGCAACTTAGCCCACAAACATCTCCAAAAGTGGCTAAGAAATTTAGTATCACGATATGAAACAATAGTATTTGGCACACCATGCAAGCGAATAATTTCACGAAAGAACAAATCAGCAACATTAGCAGCATCATCGCTTTTATGACATGGTATAAAGTATGCCATTTTGAAAAATCTATCCACGACAACAAATATGCTATCCCTCCCCTTCTTTGTTCGAGGTAAACCTAAAACAAAGTCCATATATATGTCCTCCCATGGAACACTAGGAACAGGCAAAGGCATATATAAACCATGAGGATTAAGTCGTGACTTAGCTTTTTGACATGCATGTAGTACATCGAGCAACAAAACGCTCAACATCCCGTCTCATCTTTGGCCAAAAGAAATGTGTAGCAAGTATGCCCTCCGTCTTCTTCACGCCAAAGTGTCCCATTAATCCTCCTCCATGCGCCTCCTGCAACAACAAAAGACGAACGGAGCTAGCTGGAATGCATAGCATGTTAGCACGAAACACAAATCCATCATTAATGATGAACTTGTTCCATGTTCTTCCTTCTTTACAATTCTGCATTACATCTTTAAATTCAGCATCATGCACATATTGATCTTTGATGGTCTCCAAACCAAATATTTTAAAGTCAAGTTGTGAAAGCATAGTATAGCGACGAGACAATGCATCAGCAATAACATTTTCTTTACCCTTCTTGTGTTTAATGACATAAGAGAAAGTCTCAATGAATTCAACCCATTTAGCATGTCTACAGTTCAGTTTTGCTTGACTTTTAATATGTTTCAAAGATTCATGATCAGAATGTATAACAAATTCTTTGGGCCATAAATAATGTTGCCATGTTTCTAAAGGCCGAACAAGAGCATATAATTCTTTATCATAAGTAGAATAGTTTAGACTAGGCCCACTCAATTTTTCAGAAAAGTATGCAACAGGTTTACCATCTTGTAATAACACACCTCCTAATCCAATTCCGCTAGCATCACATTCAAGCTCAAAAATCTTATTAAAATCAGGAAGTTGGAGTAATGGGGCATGTGTCAACTTATTTTTCAATGCCGTGAAGGCTTCTTCCTGTGCGGCACCCCAAACAAAAGGCACATCCTTCTTTGTAAGCTCATTGAGAGGTGCAACAATGGTGCTGAAATCTCTCACAAAACGCATATAGAAACCAGCGAGACTAAGAAAACTCCTCACTTGTGTGACCGTTTTGGGCTGCGACCAACTCTCAATAGCTTCAATCTTGGCTTTATCAACTTCAATTCCCTGTGGAGTAACAATATAGCCAAGAAAAGATACTTAGTTGGTGCAAAAGGTGCACTTCCCAAGGTTACCAAACAAACGTGCATCACGTAGCGCAATAAAAACAGCACATAAATGTTCCTCCAAAGATCTGCTGTAAATAAGTATATCATCAAAATAGATTACCACAAATCATCCAATGAAAGCACGTAAAACCTCGTTCATTAATCTCATGAAAGTACTAGGTGCATTAGTTAACCCAAAAGGCATGACTAACCACTCATATAAGCCAAACTTAGTTTTAAATGTTGTTTTCCACTCATCTCCCAATTTCATACGAATTTGATGGTATCCACTACGCAAATCAACTTTGGAGAAAATGGTAGAGCCACTTAATTCATCAAGCATATCATCTAGCCTAGGAATAGGATGACAATAAAAAATAGTAATATTATTAATGCCTCTACAATCCACACACATACGCGATGCACCATCCTTTTTTGGCACTAGTATAATAGGAACAACACAAGGACTAAGAGATTCGCGTATATAACCTTTGTCGAGCAGCTCCTGTACTTGACGCATAATCTCCTTCGTCTCCTCGGGATTGGTACGGTATGACGCACGGTTGGGCAGCAAAGCACCGGGAATTAAGTCAATCTGATGCTCAATCCCTCGAATAGGTGGTAATCCCGGTGGCACATCTTGTGGAAAGACGCCAGCGAACTCCTGCATAATGTTAATGACAGCAGGAGGCAAAGAGGGAGGCACGTCCTCGAATGAAAATAATGCCTCTTTCGACACGAAAGCATAGCAAATAGATTTGCTAAAGTCTAGATCATCAATACCAGATTTGGTGGCAAGTAAACATCCACTTTTCAATTTAATTTTAGAGGCAACATGAGATGATGGTTTGTTATTAGGCTTCATTTGTTGCTCAAATTCTTTTGCCACAATCTGATTTTCACTCTTCTTTTGCTCCTGTTTTGCTTTACTAGCTCTAGTAAGATCATCTTTCAAAATGTGTTCAGGAGTCATAGGAAGCAAAGTAATATGTTTGTCTTTATGAACAAGAGTATACTGATTGTTTCTACCATGGTGTACATATTTTTTATCGAATTGCCATGGTCTACCAAGTAATAGGGAGCATGCTTGCATGGGTACCACATCACAATCAACATAATCAACATATGTAGCGATACTAAAATGCACACGAACAGTACGTGTTACCTTAACCTTGCCGCTCTTGTTGAACCATTGTATGTAGTAAGGATAAGGATGTGGTCGTGTGGTGAGAGACAGCTTCTCCACCATCTTCATGCTAGCCAAGTTGTTGCAACTCCCTCCATTTATGATGACGCGAATAGAACGTTCCTTCACAACTCCCTTTGTATGGAACAAATTATGCCTCTGATTTTGCTCAGCCTATGTTACCTGCACACTCAAAACACATTGAGCAACTAAACTTTCATACCTATCAGCGTCTTCAGCAGCCATGTATTGCGTCTCTTGTTCAGAATCATCTCCACCGTGCTCTTCACTTGCAATAAGATCCAAAGTCTCCTCATCATAGTCACTAGCGGACTCATACCCACCATCCTCAGTAGCAATCATCACACGCTTAGATGGGCATTCTCTCCCATAATGACCTCCACCCTTGCAACGACGACAAATAATATCATGTGTTTGCCCCTGTTGATGCCATGGATGAAGAAGAGCTCTGTGCAGGACCAGAAGGTGTGTTCTTGGCGGATGGTAGCGGTGGTGCCTGTTTTCTTGTATCACGGTTGGAGTTGGCGGTTGAAGTAGGCGTCGGTGCAGCAGAACGTGTGGAAGTAGAGGATGCACGTGGTGTCCATGATGATGATCGACCTGTAGAAAAATTAGTTCGCGCCAATGCCTGTCGATCCTACACTTCACGTTCAACTTTGCAAGCAAGATGGAATAAACGAGTAATATTGTTATACTCCTTATACTCTAAGATTGTTTGAATTTCTCTGTTTAACCCACCCATAAAACATGCAAGCATAGCTTCATTATCCTCAACAATATCACATCTAACCATGCCAGTTTGTAATTCCTGATAATATTCTTCTACATAATTTTTTCCTTGTCTTAAACGCTGCAAATTTTGAAGTAATTCACGCCGATAATATGGTGGAACCCAACGAGTACGCATAGCATTTTTCAAAGCAGCCCAAGTAGTTGGAATATTATCATGATATAATCTACAATGTTCAGACCACCAAACAGAAGAAAAACTAGTGAAAGCACAAATAGCAGCAGCAACACGTCTATCCTCGGGATATTGTAAGTATGTAAAACACTGTTCAGTTTCTAACTCCCAAGTAAGATATACATCAGGAATGTATCTACCCTCAGATGGCGGAATATTCAACTTCAGTTTAAGGATATGGTCACTATCTCGTACCTGAGGTGGTGGTGCAGCCCTACCGTTGTGATTGTAGATGCGTGGACGGCCTGGTGCCGGTGGTTGCACGTAGTTCTGATGTGGATTAACCTCATCCTCGTACTCATCCTCATAATCATCGTTCTCATCAATAGTAGCAGCAGGAGCCACAGAAGCATCAACAATAGTAGCAGCGGCACCTGATTGCTCAACAGGAACACGCTTCGCTCGCCCTATGTGATCGGAGCGACGTGGAGGTTGTTGTTGTTGTTGTTGTTGCAACGGTACAACAGGGGCAACAAGTGGTGGTAGACGCGCGAGCACGTCATTGAACTTGGCCTCCAACTTGGTGTCAATTGTCTTCTCAATGCCATCTATCCTCTCCAACGCCTGTCCAAACCTGCTCATCATGTCTTGTACCTGTTCACCCAGCATTTGTTGAAATTTATCATGTAACTCCTTCTTCGTCATGCTCTCCTAGTCTATCTGGTTCTCTTGTGATCCTGCCATGGTTAGCAGCAATAGAAACACACAAGAATATGTCCTACAGACTACGAATATGAAGTGGTGGAGAGTCACAAATCCGTCAAGCGAATCTCAAATTCTTACCAGTTCTTACCAAGCAGCAGGCGGTGAGTGGCAACCGTTGTAGTCAAAAAACTCCTCAAAGCTTGGACAGAGCGATTGCCAGGTGGTGTCAAACGCACGACGTAGATGTATGTGTAGCTAGGAAGGCTTATAATATGGTAGCAAAAAGGCTCAGCAATAATCAATTCAGAGATGCAAAGTTGAATAAACGCTCAACGACGGTACTGTGCTGGTCCTAGGCTAGTGTTGGGGAACGTTGCATGGAAAACAAAAAAATTTCTACGCACATGCAAGATCTATCCATGGAGATGCATAGCTACGAGAGGGGGAGTGTGTCTATGTACCCTCGTAGACCGTAAGCGGAAGCGTTAGAACAACGCGGTTGATGTCGTCGAACAACTTCACGATCCAACCGACCGAGCACCGAACGTACGGCACCTCCGCATTCAGCACACGTTCAGCTCGGTGACGTCCTCGACTTCTTGATCCAGCAAGACGGCGAGGTAGTGGATGAGTTCCGGCAGCACGACGGCGTGGTGACAGTGATGGTGATGCTATCTCCGCAGGGCTTCGCCCAAGTACTGCGAAAATATGACCGAGGGACGGAACTGTGGAAGGGGGCGCCGCACACGGCTAAGACAATGTTGTGGCTTGTTTGGGGCGCCCCCTATCCTCTATTTATATATGTGTAGGGTCTTGGAGTAGAAGGAATAGTGCCACGCGAACAGTACCACGTGAATAGTACACACGTGGACTTGGACTCCAAAGTCCAATCCTATTTCTACTAGGACTCTCGTTTTTTCCTTCCCTAGCTGCGTGGGCTTTTGAGGACTTGGTGCGCCTGACCCAATAAGGCCAGGGCACCTCCCCTTAGCCCATGCCAGCCCTTGGGACGTGGTGGACCCACTTGTGGACTTCCGGACCCCTCCGGAACCTTCTAGAAGCTTCCCGGTACAATACCGAAAAAACTGCACCTTTTTCCGGAACCCAAAATATGACTTCCCATATATAAATATTTACCTCTCGACCATTCCGAGACTCCTCGTGACGTCCGGGATCTCATCTGGGACTCCGAACAACATTCGGTTACCAATTCACATAACTCATATAACACTATATCGTCAACGAACGTTAAGCGTGCGGACCCTACGGGTTCGGGAATGATGTAGACATGACTGAGACGCCTCTCCGGTCAATAACCAATAGCGGAACCTGGATGCTCATATTGGTTCCTACATATTCCACGAAGATCTTATCGGTCGAACCGCAATGACAACATACGTAATTCCCTTTGTCCGTCGGTATGTTACTTGCCCGAGATTCGATCGTCGGTATCTCCATACCTAGTTCAATCTCGTTACCGGCAAGTCTCTTTACTCGTTCCGTAATACATCATCCCGTAACTAACTCCTTAGTCACTTTGCTTGCAAGCTTCTTATGATGTGCATTACCGAGAGGGCCCAGCGATACCTCTCCGAAACACGGAGTGACAAATCCCAGTCTCGATCCATGCCAACTCAACAGACACCTTCGGAGATACCTATAGAGCATCTTTATGATCACCCAGTTACGTTGTGACGTTTGATAGCACACAAGGTATTCCTCCGGTATCCGGGAGTTGCATGATCTCATGGTTGGAGGAACATGTATTTGACATTCAAGAAAGTAGTAGCAATAAACAGAACGATCATATGCTAAGCTAACAGATGGGTCTTGTCCATCACATCATTCTCCTAATGATGTGATCCCGTTATCAAATGACAACTCATGTCTATGGTTAGGAAACCTTAACCATCTTTGATCAACGAGCTAGTCTAGTAGAGGCTCACTAGGGACACGGTATTTGTTTATGTATTCACACATGTATTTAAGTTTCCGGTCAATACAATTCTAGCATGAATAATAAACCTTTATCATGAACAAGGAAATATAAAATAATAACAACTTTATTATTGCCTCTAGGGCATATTTCCATCAGCTAGATCATACTAGAGACACGAGCCTCGAACACCAACAAAATCACAGCGCGGCACATAATTAAGGGAAAATCACACTGATTTTTTTTGGCGCTCTTTTTTTTTTGCAGAAAATCACTATAATGGCGAGTGTCTCAAAACTCTTCCCAAGGTCTAAAAACAGGATAGGAACGAAAAAAAATTTGACTCATTTTTTTTCTGGAACGTTTCGGGGCAGCGACGACGAAAAAGTGCGACAAAAAACACTATGATGGCAAGTAGCTCAAAATGCTCCCCAAAGCCTAAAAACATGATAGGCAAAAAATATTTTCACCTGCCGAAATTTTGTGGGAAAACTGTAAAAAAGCTCTCCAGACTCTTTGTTTTGTTTTGGAAATCACCTCTCTTCTACGGACAGGGCAAGATTGATGAAATCCAAAACCTACTCAGATAAAGAAAGACGAATCTGACTACAAATGGATCTCGAAAGGAAATCTAATATGGGATGGACTCGGATTGGGGGCGGACAGGCGGTGGTATAAGTGGACTCGGATTGGTTGTGGACATGCGGTGGTATATGTGGACTCGGATTGGGGGCGGATAGGCGGTGGTATATGTGGACTCGGATCGGGGGCGGACAGGCGGTGGTATATGGCAGCGGTGATGAAGATGGCGTGGTGGTGGTATATGGCAGCGATGAAGATGGTGCGGTTGCGGCGTGACAACTTGTGAACAGAACTCGAAACTCTAAAGGACTAGACGCTAAGACCAGCAACTCGACACGACGATGCAACGGCAAATTCAACAAAGCAAAACACCGAACAGAAAATTGCAAAAGGCTCAGATTGGTTCGGATATGATGAACTAACCCGAATTTTTTTGTGGCTTTTTCGTGGACTGTAGGTATGAAGAACAGATGCGATCTAAACTACGAAAAACTGGAAAACCTCACCGAGCAACCTAGATATCTGATACCACTTGATAGAGGCAAAGGTGTCCCGTCTTTCGATGAGATGGTGGCTACCATTTTTGGTGGAGTAGACTTTGACGATCCGACTATGAACGTGCGAGGACGTCGCACCTTAGCAATCGCTAAACCAACTCCAAGAGGTTATTGACCACACCGGAGCACGATCAACCTGACCACGAAAGTCTATTTCCTGCACGCAAATGAAGAACAAACAAGAAATTGAAATTTCAATCTGAATATTGCGAATATAAGAGGAAAGCTTTATTAATGAAAGTGGGGTTCTGTGACATCTTGGTCTGGTCGTAGAACACAAACGAAGGACGCGAAGTTGCAGCTATGGCGAACTTTTAACCTAAACAAAACCCAAGTCTAAAATGACGCCCTAATGGCTGTATTTATAGGGAGACAGAGGGGAATTTCATCCACCCTTGGCAAGGTGGGACTAAATTCTGTCCTAAGTCATTTTTCCCTATTAATACGGACTCTAAAAACTGCCTATTAAGTGTATTTCGAAATTACATGGGCCTGGCCCAAAAAATAAGGTGGCGCAACACCTATATTAAGCTATGGACGAAATTTATGAAAGGCCATCTTGTATATTTCATCCATGTCCTTATTCGTCATCATGGTGGCTCCAAAGTGCTGAAAACTCCACGAGAAACTCCGTTCTTGTTTCCCTTGCGCATGCCATCATCTCCATGCTTGATCATGCTCCAATGTTCATCCTTCTTGTCCATGCTGGGCCCTTCATTTGTAAGAAAAACAAATGTATCCAATTTAGGAAGCATCATATTCTCATGAACATTACAATCGTTACCAAGAAACAAAAGTACCTGGTAATTTAGTTGGCGTGCGCTAGCTCTAGTAATTGGCTCCATATGTGTAACGGCAGGGGCTATGGGTGTAACTGTGGTAGTGATGTCCTCATCAGTCTCATGAGTGTAATTTTTCTAAGTTAATAGACAACCTCATGATAAAGAATTGCCTAGTAAAGATGATATCATTGGTCTTGCTTCTATTGTAGTGCCTCCTACTGATCCACTAGAACAACATCTACTGGACCATGAAAATGATATGTATATGAATGAAAGAAATGAAATAGATGAAATATTCTTTAGGCAAGCACCTATCCTTAAGCATAATTTGCCTGTTGAAACTTTGGGAAACCCTCTTCCACCTAAGACTGATCCTGTGTTTGAATTGAGAAACTTCCTGATACATTGAAATATGCTTATCTAGATGAAAAGAAGATATATCCTGTTATTATCAATGCTAGCCTTTCAGTGCAGGAAGAAAAGAGACTACTCAAAACTTTGAGGAAGCACCGTGATGCAATTGGATATACTCTCGATGACCTTAAGGGCATTAGCCCCACTCTATGTCAACACAATATTAATATGGAACCTAATGCTAAACCAGTCGTCGATCATCAATGCCGCTTGAATCCTAAAATGAAGGATGTGGTAATAACTGAAATATTAAAGCTTCTGGAGGCAGGTATAATTTATCCTATAGCTGACAGCAGATGGGTAAGTCCTGTTCATTAATCGTGCACTAATCATACACGCAATGCACACGATCAAGCCTAGGGACTCACTTGAAGATATCACAACACAACTCTAAACACAAAGTAAAATAATTCAAGCTTTATATTACAAGCCAGGGGCCTCGAGGGCTCGAATACATAAGCTCGATGTCATACAAGCATCAGCGGAAGCATCAGATATCTGAGTACATATATAAAAGATAAACAGAATATGCCCTAAGAAGGCAGGGCAAAACAAAACACAGATCGAAAAGGCGCAGGCCTCCTGCCTGGGAGCCTCCTAAACTACTCCTGGTCGTCGGGGATCTCCACGTCGTAGTAGGCGCCTCCGGGGATCTCCTGCTCCTAGGCTCCATCGTCTGATGTATCATCAAATGGGTATGGGGAAAAGAATAGCAGAGCAACCGTGAGTACTCATCCAAAGTACTCGCAAGACTGACATCAGAACTATGCTAAATATGCATTGGTATCAAGTGGAGAGGCGGTATCTGTGGACTATATAGCAGCAAGGCCAGAATAGAGAGAAAAGCCTAGCCTATCGAAGACTAGCATCTTCAGCGGTCTTGCAGCATTAGAAGAGTGTAGATTAGCATATTATAAATTAACAAGCATGTTGAAGCAAAGCCCAGAGATCCTTCCTCGACTCCCTGCGAGAAAGCAATCCCAGAGCTTACAATTAATTAACATATCTCCAGTTCAAGTATTAGTAGATCGGGATACAACACTGAGCGTCCTGTTACCGTGGACACGGCTATTCGAATAGATAACTTCCCTGCAGGGGTGCACTACTGTTACCCAGCACGCTCGATTACATCTGGCCGGACACACTGGCTGGGTAATGCCCGGCCTTGGGTAATCGACACAACGTAGTCCTACCTAGGCTCAACAGAGAGGTCCCCGCCGGTCTACATCCTAAGCGCTCAGGGGTCTTGGGCCCATCGCCCTTTGCACTCCGGGTCGTTGTGCGCAGGGGGATTCCAGCACCACCTCTGCCTGGATGGCATGATCCGGCCCGGCCACAATGCTGAACTAGACATCTGACAGAGCTTTCGGCTGATACATACGACGTAGAGGGTCCCATAACCATTATCCCACGTGGTGGTAGTGCGTATAGGGCCAACGACCCACTCAGATCAATACCCAAATCCGTTATCGCATTATTAGGAGCTCGCGGTGACGATCAGTACTCCTGTCGTCCCGTCTCGAGGAAGTGCAACAAGGGCCAGGCCCATCCCTCTCTAGGGCGGTCTCTGCCTGCCCGGCCGCGCCTCGTAATTATCTCGCGGGTGCCCTCCAGGTCAACCCGTCTTCCCAGGAGACTGTCGGGAACTCAGGTCCACCTCTACCGGGGTGGTACCGCCTGTCCCTTCAGTCCCGCAGTAACAGTACATGTGGGCAACATTTAAAGGAAACCGTGTGTTCCTGTCATCAAGGGGGAAATCCGAGGAATCACCCTCGAGGGATTCCCACTTGAGAGGTTGTACGACGGAAGCTTTATCGGAAGTGATGAAAGAGGAATCACCCTCGGTAACTCACAACCGGATAGCTATTCTACAGAGGCATCATCGGTAGTGAGATAAGAGGTATCACCCTCGGCACTCGATGCCAGCTCTGCAGGGTCGAACGACTTAGGGGGGATGTGCGGTGGTGTGTTGGTCTCAGCCCATTCGGTCACATCGATCGGGGCACTGGTTCTTAAGCGGAGCAACTACAGCAAGGAAGAGGGGCCACAGATGGTTTACCATCCAATCTATACTAATAATTTTGGATAACAGGCATGTATCAATAACAGGTTACAAAACCAGGATATGCATCAGAATAGGATAAAACAAAGCAGTAGCAATTTCTAATGCAAGCAGGAGGGAGAAGGAATAGGTGATATAGGCATGCGTCAAGGGGGTTTGCTTGCCTGGTTGCTCTGCGGCAAAGGCGGGGTCAGCGGTGTAGTCGGTCTCCTGGGCAGTGTCGGTCTCGGAGGCTATCAGAAAGAAGGGGGGAGAAGAAACAATAAATCCACGGCAAAATGCAATCACTATGCATGACATGCCTAAATGATATGCAGAGGTGTTATATTGCCTAACTAAGTGTTTTAGTTAATTTCGGAATTTATTTGGATTTATTTTATTAAAGTTGAGCACTATTCATTTATCAAAATCAGTCAAAAAGTTCCATGTTCACCTAGCTAGGAGTGTTGGACAGGCATTTTGATTACATATTCAGATTCTTCATATTTTTCTGATCGTTTTTCATATATAAATTATTTCCATCCGAGTTACGGTTTAATTTATATGATTTTTCAAAGTTTTAATGATTTTCTGGAATTATTTTATTAATTAAATACCGAATCATCTGAAACAGTGTAGGGTGACGTCAGCATGACGTATTGCTGACGTCAGCAGTCAACAGTACGGTTGAACAATCAAACCTGACCAGTGGGTCCCACTGGTCAGTGACTGGACTAATTAAACAGAGTTAATTTAATTAAACAAATCCTAATTATCTAGCAGGACCCACCTGTCAGTGTCTATTTTAATTATAGATTAAGTTTAAACTTAAATTAGAGTTAATTAGGCGCTGGGCCCCGCATGTCAGTGACAGCGGTTGACCAGTCAGCAGGGTTGACTGGTCAACCCAGTCAACCGGGCCCCACCGGGCCCACTGTCAGTGACCCGTAGGGGGCCACATCGGCGCCACGTCGGCCGTCCGGCGTTTAAACGTCGGCGCGCGCTCCGGCGACCACCGAAGAAGGTGGCGACGCGCGGAAACGGCGCACAGAGGGCCATTCGGCCCGCGGTTTCGTCCTACGGGACGGGCGCGACGCGCCGCGTCCGATGGTGGCCGTGAAAGGCACGGAAACGGCCGGAGTCGACCGTTACATCGACGGCGGCGGGCGGCGCATTCGGGCGGAGCTCGGGATCGGCGCTACGGGGCTCGGCCGAGCGCGTGGATGGGTGCATTGGGCCCGCACGGATGTGCTGAGCTCGGCTATGAGCTCATTTGAGCTCGCCGGCGTGTGTAGCGATGGCGAAGATCAGGGCGGCGGAGCAAGTCTCGGGCGACGACGGCGACGACGACTGTCGGCGCGGAGAAGGGCAGGGGAGAGAGGAGGATGGCGCGGAGGCTCACCGGGAGGCTAAGGAAAGCCGACGACAGGTTAGTAGCGCAGGGGTTCGTCGGAGATCGCCGGAGAAGTCGCCGTGGCCGAGGAAGATGCCGAGCTCAATTCGCTCGATGCAGCGCTCCTCGTCTCCAATGGCGGGGTCGAGGCGACGTAGCGGAGGGTGGCGGTGGCCTACGACACGGCGGCGAGGCCTGGGGTCGACGATGGCCGCGGGATCGACGACGGCGACTGCGGGAGGTTTCGGGCGAGCTCGTGCGCGAGCACAGGAGGGGGCGAGGGGGTTTCTGGGGGTGCTAGGGTTTGCGGGAGGGCGAGAGTGGCGCGAGGGCGACCTTATCGGCGTCGAGGGGCCGTGGGATGGACGACACCGAGGCGGGCGGCGCCGTGTCGGCGCGGGCGAGCGACAGCGCGCGCGAGGAGGACGAAGACTACGGTGGTGGGCTGGGCCTATATTGTTTGAACTTAGGCCCAGTGCCACAGTAGCAGTTAGGCCTTTTCTATTTCTTTTCCTGCTTTCTGTTTTATTTCTGTTTAGCAAAATGTTTAGCCTCTACTTTAGTTTTGTAAAATATGTGACTTGGCTCTAATATTAAAATGCAATATTACCTACCACCAGAAATTGATTTGGATAAAACATGATTTCATTTGTAATTTTTATTAAATAAAATGATATTAAATGTTGCTGTTAGCTACTGTTTGAGGTTGTTTGAGTTACTTAGCTAATTTTGGTGATGTTGTTTTCCTAAACATAATTAGTTATGGATTATTTGCTATTTAACGAACATTTTTATTTCCAATTTGGACAACTTTTATTTTTCACTTTAAATTTGAATTGCAATTTGAATTGGAATTTGAATTGAGATATGATGCAATGATGATCAAGACTAGTTAATCATGCTGACTTGGCATTATCAAGAGGGGATCACTGTAGCTATTACATGGGGATGTTACAATTGTGTCCCTAAGAAAGGTGGCATCACTTTTGTTCCTAATGATAAAAATGAACTCATTCCATAAAGAATTGTAACCGGATATAGGATGGCAATTGATTTTAGAAAATTAAATAAAGCAACTAGGAAATATCATTACCCGTTACCCTTCATTGATCAAATGTTAGAAAGATTGTCCAAGCACACACACTTTTGTTTTCTAGATGGCTACTAGTTTTTCTCAAATACCTGTATCACAAGAAGATCAAGAGAAAAGTACTTTTACTTGTCCTTATGGAACTTATGCTTATAGACGTATGCCTTTTGGTTTATGTAATGCACCTGCTACTTTTCAAAGATGTATGACTGCTATATTCTCTGATTTCTGTGAGAAAATTGTTGAGGTATTTATGGACGATTTTTCCGTTTACAGAACTTCTTTTGATGATTGTTAGAGCAATCTTGACATTTTTGCAGGGATGTGAAGAGACTAACTTTGTCTCCTTAATTGGGAGAAATGCCACTTTATGGTGAATGAAGGTATAGTCCTTGGTCATAAAATTTCTGAAAGAGGCATTGAAGTAGATAAAGTTAAAGTTGATGCAATTGAGAAAATGCCATGTCCTAAAGATATAAAAGGTATAAGAAGTTTCCTAGGTCATGCTGGTTTCTATAGGAGGTTCATTAAGGACTTCTCTAAAATTTCTAGGCCACTTACTAATCTTCTACAAAAATATGTCCCATTTGTTTTTGATGATGATTGTGTAGAAGCCTTTGAAATACTTAAGAAAGCTCTAATATCTGCCCCTATTGTTCAACCACCTGTCTGGAACTTGCCCTTTGAATTCATGTGTGATGCTAGTGATTATGCTATTTGTGCTGTTCTTGGTCAAAGAGTTGATAAGAAACTAAATGTTATTCATTATGCTAGTAAGACCTTGGATAGTGCTCGAAGAAATTATGCTACTATTGAAAAAGAATTTTTAGCAGTTGTGTTTTCATGTGATAAGTTCAAGCCATATATTGTTGATTCTAAGGTTACTATTCACACTGATCATGCTGCTATTAAATATCTTATGGAAAAGAAAGATGCTAAGCCTAGGTTGATTAGGTGGGTTCTTTTATTGCAATAGTTTGATTTGCATATTGTTGATAGGAAGGGAGCTGAAAATCCTATAGCAAATAATTTGTCTAGAATGGAAAATGTCCTTGATGACCCACTGCCTATTGATGATAGTTTTCCTGAAGAGCAATTAGCTGTTATAAATGCTTCTGTTTCTCATAATAATCCTCGGTATGCAGATTATGCTAATTTCATTGTTACTAAATACATACCACCTAACTATACATACCAAGAAAATAAAAAGTTCTTCTTCGACTCGAGACATTACTTTTGGGATGACCCACATCTATATAAAGAAGGATTAGATGGTATTATTGGACGTTGTGTACCTAAGCATGAGCAGGAACAGATCATAAGGAAGTGTCACTCCGAGCCATACGGAGGACACCACGCTGGAGATAGAACTGCACACAAGGTATTATAATCTGGTTTTTATTGGCCTACTCTCTTCAAGGATGCACGTAAGTTTGTCCTTTCTTCCGATGAAAGTCAAAGAATTGGTAATATTGGTAGATGATACGTCTCCAATGTATCTATAATTTTTGATTGTTTCATGCTATTATATTATCAATCTTGGATACTTTATATGCTATTTTATATCATTTTGGGACTAACCTATTAACTCAGTGCCCAGTGCCAGTTTCTGTTTTTTCCTGCTTGTTTTTGGCTTTTCAGAAAATCAATATTAAACGAAGTCCGAACGGAAACAAATCTTTGGATTAATTTTTTCTGGACCAGAAGGGACCCTCGAAGCTTCAGGAGGAGGCCAGAAGAGATACGAGAGAGCCACAAGCTCGAGGGGCGCGCCCCAGGGGGGCAGGCGCGTCCCCTGAGCTTGTGGGCCCCACGTAGCTCTGTTTGACCTAATTCCAAGCCTATAAATTCCCAAATATTCCCAAACCAATAGAGAGCCTCCCGAAATAACTTTTTCGCCGCCGCAAGCTTCTGTTCTTCCGCGATCCCATCTAGGGGCCTTTTCCGGTAATCTGCCGGAGGGGGAATCGATCACGGAGGGCTTCTACATCAACCTTGCTGCCCTACCGATGATGTGTGATTAGTTCACCACAGACCTACGGGTCCATATCTTGTAGCTAGATGGTTCTTCTCTCTCTTTGATCTGATGTAATCTTCTTTTGCGGTGTGTTTGTTGGGATCTTATGAATTATGGGTTTATGATCAGATTATTCATTGAAAGTAATTGAGTCTTTTATGAACTTTATTATGCATGATTATTATAGCTTTGTATTTCTCTCTGATCTATTCGTTTGGTTTGGCCAACTAGATTGATTTATCTTCAGTGGGAGGGGTGCTTTGTAATGGGTTCAATCTTGCGGTGCTTTATATCCTAGTGACAAAGTAGGGACAAGACACATATTTGTATTGTTGCCATTAAGGATAAAGCGATGGGGTTTATTCATATTGATTGAGTTTACTTTGTCTACATCATGGCATCTTGCTTAAAGCGTTACTCTGTTTGTTATGAACTTAATACCATAGATGCATGCTGGATAGTGCTCGATTGGTGGAGTAATAGTAGTAGATGCAGGCAGGAGTCAGTCTACTTGTCTTGGACATGATACCTATATACATGATCATTGCCGTGAATACGTCATAACTATGCGATTTTCTATCAATTGCCCAACAGTAACTTGTTTACCCACCGTATGCTATGTGTTCGAGAGAGAAGCCTCTAGTGAAAACTATGTCCCCCGGGTCTAGTTTAAATATAAAAAAAGAAAACCTAAAAACCTTTGCTGCAATTTATTTTGTTTTGTTTTGTTTTTCAATTTATACCTCTACCTATACAAGATTTTATCCTTGCAATTAACGAGTTCAAGGGGATTGACAACCCTCTTGCCCGTGTTGGGTGCAAGTATTTGCTTTCGTGTGTGCAGGTGTTGTTCACGAGGGTTTGCGTGATTCTCCTATTGGTTCGATAAACCTTGGTTCTCACCGAGGGAAATACTTATCTCTAATGTACTGCATCTCCCCTCCTCTTCGGGGAAAATCCCAACGTAGCTCACAAGTAGCAGGAAGAATTTCTGGCGCCGTTGCCGGGGATACATCATCAAATCCTATCAAGTACCTTCACTCAAACTATCATCTACTTGCTCTACTTTTTATTTGCCCTTTTTATTTGACTTTTTATTTGCCTCTCTTTTTTCATCTCCCTCCACTTCTCTAAAAACTGAAAAAATACTAAAAATATTTTGTGTGCTTTCTTTTCTTGTGCTGCCATGTGCCTTCTATTTGCTTGCGTCTTCGCTTGCGAAAAATTATTGATATGGATCCTCATGCACTTGCTAATCTTTTCAAACAATCTAATTATGATGAACCAATTGCTAGTGAGTTTCAGTCGAGCTTTCATACACTTATAGCTCTTAGTGCATCCGTTGCATGACAATCCCTACTCCTCGCATTGATATCGATTGATGGACATCTCCATAGTCCGTTGATCCGCCGAGTTGATGCAAGACTTTCTTCCTTTTTGACTCCCCTTATTAATCTCTACCACCGCATTCTATTCCACCTATAGGGCTATATCCATGGCTCATGCTCATATATTGCGTGAAGTTGAAAATGCTGAAGCGCGTTAAAAAGTATGATCCAATTGCTTGGCTTGTCATCGGGGTAGTTCATGATTAATATCTTTATGCTAGGAAGAGTAAGCATGATGGGCTATATGATTTTGTAGGGATAGCGTTCTTTAGCATTCTTTGTTTTGAAGGGCATGATTGTTTGTTGGTATGCCTGAGTATTGATATCTATATGTCAAATGATAGACTATTGCCTTGAATCACTTGTATCTTAATATTCATACCGTAAAAGAGATTACATGATAAACATGTTAGGTAGCATTCAACATCATAAATTCTATTTTTATCATTTACCTACTCGAGGACGAGCAGGAATTAAGCTTGGGGATGCTGATACGTCTCAAACGTATCTATAATTTTTGATTGCTTCATGCTATTAGATTATCAATCTTGGATACTTTATATGCAATTATATGCAATTTTATATCATTTTGGGACTAACCTATTAACTCAGTGCCCAGTGCCAGTTTCTGTTTTTTTCTGCTTGTTTTTGGCTTTTCAGAAAATCAACATTAAACGAAGTCCGAACGAAAAAAAAATCTTTGGATTAATTTTTTCTGGACCAGGAGGGACCCTCGAAGCTTCGGGAGGAGGACAGAAGAGATACGAGAGAGCCACAAGCTCGAGGGGTGCCCCCCAGGGGGGGTAGGCGCGCCCCCTGAGCTTGTGGGCCCCACGCAGCTCCGTTTGACCTAATTCCAAGCCTATAAATTCCCAAATATTCCCAAACCAATAGAGAGCCACCCGAAATAACTTTTCCGCCACCGCAAGCTTCTGTTCTTCTGCGATCCCATCTAGAGGCCTTTTCCGGTAATCTGCTGGAGGGGGAATCGATCACGGAGGGCTTCTACATCAACCTTGGTGCCCTACCGATGATATGTGAGTAGTTCACCACAGACCTACGGGTCCATAGCTAGTAGCTAGATGGCTTCTTCTTTCTCTTTGATCTTCAATACCATGTTCTCCTTGATCTTCTTGGAGTTCTATCCGATGTAATCTTCTTTTGTGGTGTGTTTGTTGGGATCCGATGAATTGTGGGTTTATGATCAGATTATTCATTGGAAGTAATTGAGTCTTTTCTGAACTTTATTATGCATGATTATTATAGCTTTGTATTTCTCTCCAATCTATCCGTTTGGTTTGGCCAACTAGATTGATTGATCTTCACTTCTTCAGTGGGAGAGGTGCTTTGTAATGGGTTCAATCTTGCAGTGCTCTATATCCCAGTGACAAAGTAGGGGACAAGACACGTATTTGTATTGTTACCATTAAGGATAAAACGATGGGGTTTATTCATATTGATTGAGTTTACTTTGTCTACATCATGTCATCTTGCTTAAAGCGTTACTATGTTTGTTATGAACTTAATACCATAGATGCATGCTGGATAGCGCTCGATTGGTGGACTAATAGTAGTAGATGCAGGCAGGAGTCGGTCTACTTGTCTCGGACATGATGCCTATATACATGATCATTGTCGTGAATACGTCATAACTATGCGCTTTTCTATCAACTGCCCAACAGTAATTTGTTTACCCACCGTATGCTATGTGTTTGAGAGAGAAGCCTCTAGTGAAAACTATGGCCCCAGGGTCTACTTTAAATATAAAAAGGAAAACCTAAAAACCTTTCCTGCAATTTATTTTCTTTTCTTTTGTTTTGCAATTTATACCTCAACCTATACAAGATTTGATCCTTGCAATTAACGAGTTCAAGGGGATTGACAACCCTCTTGCCCGCGTTGGGTGCAAGTATTTGCTTTTGTGTGTGCAGGTGCTGTTCACGAGGGTTTGCGTGATTCTCCTATTGGTTCGATAAACCTTGGTTCTCACTGAGGGAAATACTTATCTCTAATGTACTGCATCTCCCCTCCTCTTCGGGGAAAATCCCAACACAGCTCACAAGTAGCAGGAAGAATTTCTGGCGCCGTTGCCGGGGAGACATCATCAAATCCTATCAAGTACCTTCACTCAAACTATCATCTACTTGCTCTACTTTTTATTTGCCCTTTTTATTAGCCTCTCTTTTTCATCTCCCTCCACTTCTCTAAAAAATCAAAAATACTAAAAATATTTTGTGTGCTTTCTTTTCTTGTGCTGCCATGTGCCTTCTATTTGCTTGCATCTTCGCTTGCTAAAAATTATTGATATGGATCCTCATCCACTTGCTAATCTTTTCAAACAATCTAATTATGATGAACCAATTGCTAGTGAGTTGAGTGCACTTGATTATCTTTATGAAGTTATATTGTCATGGATCCTCTAACATGTGGTGCTTGTTAATAATTTTTTTCTAGCCAAAAATTTGCACTAAGTAGAGATACTACTTGTGCATCCAAAATCCCTAAACGCTAAACCCGGTTTCTTGTCATGAGAGTCCACGATATCTACCTATGGATTTAATAAGATCCTTCAAGTAAGTTGTCATTGGTGCAAAGCAATAAAAATTGCTCCTAAATATGTATGATCTTTTATTGTAAGGGAAAATAAACTTTGTACGAACTTGTGATGGCAAAGAAATAAAAGTGACAGACTGCATAATAAAGGTTGCTATCACAAGGGGCAATATAAAGTGATGTTCCTTTACATTAAGAGCTCGCACATCCAAATGAGAAAAAGTGCATGACAACCTCTGCTTCCCTCTGCGAGGGTCTATCTTGTATTTTTCAGTTATTACTATTACTATGCAAGAGTCAAGTATTCATCCTTATTCCACTCTTAATTATTCTCCACCTGGCAAGCATCATGTGGTAGGGAAAGATCCAGGCACATATATCCAGTTGGATGTAGGTAATCATGAGTTATTATTGTTGACATTATCCTTGAGATAAATAAGTTGGGAGGTGAAATGGTAAACCCCCATTTTCCTATGTGTCTAACTGAAACGTTTGCTCCAAAAATATGCTTTGAGTGTTAGCAATCATGGAAGATTATATGATAGTTGAGTATGTGGAACTTGCTAAACAAAAGCTCTTACATAGACTCTTCCTGGAAATATGATGAATTGCAACCACCTCAATGACTGAGAACATAATTTGCTAGTTTCAAGAAAAGTTTATGCTTTATACTCCATCTTGTGGATGAATTGTTACTTGATCATGAGAAGTTTTATAATAATTAGTTGCTATTATAATAAGGATCATGATGCTTCTATGTCCGTATTTTTTTATATACACCTCTCTCTCTAAACATGCGGTCATGATTATCGAGTACGACATTCGCTTGAGGACAAGCGAAGTCTAAGCTTGGGGGAGTTGATACGTCCATTTTGCATGATGTTTTCCCACTGTTATTTATAGTGTTTTTGATCAATATTTCACTTTATGATGCAATTCTAATGCCTTTTCTCTCTTATTATGCAAGATCTACATGAAGAGGGAAATTGCCTGCAGCTGGAATTATGGACCTGAAAAGACCTACAACAGAGATAGCTATTCTCCAGAGCTCCAAATGACCTGAAAATTTCCAGAGATTTATTTTGGAATTAATAAAAAATACTGGAAGAAGAATCACCAGGAGGGGCCCCAGCAGTGAGCCACAAGCTCAGGTGGCGCGCCACCCCTGGGGCGGGCAATGTGAGCTTGAGGGCCCACCAGCAGGTCTCCGTGGCCCATCTTCTCCTATATGAAGCCATTTGCCCAAGAAAAAAAAAATCAAAAGAAGACTTTCGGGATGAAGCGCCGCCGTCTCGAGGCGGAACCTGGGCAGGAGCACTTTTGCTCTCCAGCGGAGCGATTCCTGCCGGGATACTTCCCTCCGGGAGTGGGAAATCGAAGCTATCGACATCACCAACGTTCCTCTCATCATGGGAGGACTCATCTCCATCAACATCTTCACCAGCACCATCTCATCTCAAACCCTAGTTCCTCTCTTGTATTCAATCTTTGTCTCAAAACCTCATATTGGTAATTGTGGGTTGCCAGTAGTGTTGATTACATCTTGTAGTTGATGCTAGTTGGTTTATTTGGTGGAAGATTATATGTTCAGATCCTTAATCATACATTATACTCCTCTGATCTTGAACATGAATATGATTTGTGAGTAGTTCCGTTTGTTCTTGAGGACATGGGAGAAGTCTTGTTATAATTAATCATGTGAAGTTGGTATTCGTTCAATATTTTGATGATGTGTATGTTGTTCTTCCTCTAGTGGTGTCATGTGAACGTCGACTACATGACACATTACCATGCTTGGGCCTAGGGGAAGACATTAGGGAGTAGTAAGTAGATGATGGGTAGTGAGAGTGACACAAGCTTAAACCCTAGTTTATGCACTATTCCGTAAGGGGCTGATTTGGATCCATATGTTTCATGCTATGGTTAGATTTATCTTAATTCTTCTTTCATAGTTGCGGATGCTTGCGAGAGGGGGTAATCATAAGTGGGTTGTTTGTTCAAGTAAGAACAGCACCCTAGCACCGGTCCACCCACATATCAAATTATCAAAGTAGTGAAGGCGAATCAACTAAACATGATGAACGTGACTAGATGAGAATTCCCATGTGTCCTTGAGAACGCTTTGCTCACTATAAGTACTTTCGGCTTGTACTTGCTATAAAAAGGATTGGGCTACCTTGCTGTACCTTTGTTACTATTGTCATTTGTTACTCGTTACGAATTATCTTGCTATCAAACTACCTGTTACTACTACTTTCAGCACTTGCAGAGAATACCTTGCTAAAAACTGCTTATCATTTCCTTCTGCTCCTCGTTGGGTTTGACACTCTTACTTATCGAAAGGACTATGATTGATCCCCTATACTTGTGGGTCATCACACGCCAATTTCTTCCGCCGCTGATCTGCGACATTTGTGACCTCTTGGAGCCCGGCTACTGCATCATCATGCTTAATATTAGGAATGGGCACTGTAGACCACAAGGCAAAAATAGGTCAGCGGTGTAAATAATACAAGGATCAAAGACAAATTTAGAAAACTCACAATGAGCGGTGACCTCCAGCTCCTTAAAATGCTTCTGCCACTGCTTCAGTTGCGAGGTGGCGTTAGACTTGAGCTTTCAGAGCTGTGCGATCTCTGTCTCCCGTTTGAGATAGAGCTCACCCTGCCAGTCCAGCTCCTTCTTATATCCAAGGTCGGCCTAGAGCTCACATACCTTGTCGCTATAGTTCTTAAGCTCCCCTTTGGCGAACTCGATAGCCTGCTGGGCCGCATCGCGCGCTTGTTTAACATCGTCCAACTCATGCTGGATCTTGGCGGCCTCTTCCAAAGCTACCACAACAAAACGACAACTATTTTGCGACGTTTCACTTGTGTCACGTAAAACCATTTTTCGTCACGAAAAATGCCCAGGTGTTTTCCGGCCGTCACCCCCACTGTCACTGAAGTGCTGTCATAGAAATTAAAATCTTGACAGTACCACTTCCTCCGTCATGCAAGATTGTGTCTTAGGTGACGAACTCAAATTCGTCGCCGAAGCTATCTTCTGCGACGACAAAAAAATGTCACTAGAACCGTCACCGTATACGACATGCCCGTCCCTCATTGTAGTTTTCGGTGACAATACATCCATCACTAACAACTAACCCATCATGTTTGACCAGTCAATGTTTCTGACATACGGGCCCAGAAGATGCTGACGTGGCACCTTACAGCTGGGCCCGACCGAGGTTTTATCACTGACGGTGGACATCAGTAATATTTAGATTTGACCGGTCAAAGATCTAACATATTAGCTCACGGGATGCTGATGTGGCTGCTTGCATGTGGGTCCAGAAGCTGCTGACGACACGCATTTCCGTCATTATTACCATCACAATTTGTTCATTGTTGCAACTAGCAACCAAATTTAAATTTTAAAATTAGTAAAATTTCAAAAATGAGAATGAAATGACTTTCATTAACGCTAAAAGCAAACATGCTTAACACAATTGTAATAATGATCAACCAACTAAGGAAGTATCACACATGACATAAAAGGAAACAAACATAGTACCACACATTGCAAAATATAATAGGAGATGACCAAAGTTTCTGGATGAAGAAGAACACCATTAGGGATGCAACATGCTGTTGTTAGAGCCCCCCAAAGTGGGCTGCGACAAGCTGTTATCAGATCCGTTGTGCAACTGCCTTAAGACAAAACCTAAAGTTCCATCCAGTTCTGATTGCTTCTTTTCCATAGAAGCAGTTCTCTCCTCTTGTTCCTTCTTATGAGCTACAATTTCTTCTTGCTGCTTTGTTTTGAGCTGTTTGATTTCCTGTTGTTGCACTGCTATTCTTGCATTCTGCTCTTCTTGATACCTATCAACTGCTAATCTCGCAGCTAGCTCCTGAGTTGCAAGCGTCTCTTCAAGCTCTCTCATGCGTTCATGAGAGGTTGTCTTCTGCCTGGAGGCAGATAACTCTCCCATCCTTGCAAGGAAGCTATGATTTCTCACGACCTTGAGAACCTATGTTACAATCTGCACATCTGTTTTTGGCTCTTCACCTTCTATTGGAGTTGTAACTTGCTTTGTCTTCATTTTCGTCTGCAATATGATTGAAGGGTTGTTAGTACGGTGTTAGATACATAATATTTAGGGTGGCACATTACGTGTGAAATCCAAAAATTGTAGAATGCTTACGAGTGTTGTTGATGCAAGCGTACTCATCCGCCCATCCTTCTTTCTGGTGTGGGTTGCTTCAAAAAATTCAACAACTATAGGTTTCTGGTTTCCCTTATTACACTAGTATGCCAAACAGGACATGATGAACGTTATTGCCACATGCTATATACTTATGAAAAAATATGGTAATTTGCATGTAGGAAGCTGGAGTGCTTACCTTACTGTGATAAGCTGTAATGTAGCATCTAGAGCCAGTAGTTTGGTGGAGCTTCACAGCACTTTGATTTGCTTTATTCTTGGCACAGATCTCCTATAGATTGAAGCATAGATTCATTTTTGACGATATGGTATAGTAAAAGTTGAATATGTCAGATTAAGGACGAATTACCTGGTAGTGCTCATCCTTCCACTGTTTTACTAGATCTTTCCAATCTTTATCTGTAATAGTCCATGGCTTCAACTGCAACGCTTGTTCATCAGTAAGATTTTTAACCTTACTGTAATATTTCATCTTGAGTCGGTGCCTACATGACCGCAAGCTTTTCTGAATGATCCCTTTAGTCACTACTTCGGCCAATGGAGTGTATTTTGGAAACTCAAACTTTAGCTGTAGACATCATACACACATGCATGTTACAACATTTAGAGCCCGAAGATAAAAAGATGTGGTATTGCACAATTGCAAAAGAGATTCATTTGATGGCTGACCTGCACTCACAGTAAAACTTCAGGAAGCATATGTGTGTTCCCTTTTGCACTGTACTCATTCCACTTGGTTTTTAAGGGCAAATGATTTCTAACTTGATAACCAACCTCTAAACTAAGCACTAAAAAATTTGCTCTATTTTGCGACGTTTCACTTGTGTCACGTAAAAACCGTTTTTCATCACGAAAAATGTATTGGTGACGTTTTCCGACAGTCATCCCCACCGTCACTGAAGCATCATCATAAAAAATAAGGGATTTCTATTTTCGTGCCCTTCCTTCCTTAGTTCTACTCAATTTTGCCCCGCCCATCTTACTGTGCTCACTTCCCCCTCCTCCACTCGCCCGCGCCTCACAAGAGGCCAAACGGTGCCTTGCCGTCGGGTCAAAGCCTTTGACCGTCACATCGCCGGTGCTCGCGTGTGGGACCGACATGTAAGGCCGCATGCATTCGCATCGCCGGTGCTGACGTGTGGGACTGACATGTAAGGCCGCATGCATTCGCGTCACCGGTGCTGACGCGTGGGACCGCCATGTAAGGCCGCATGCATTCGCATCGCCGATGCATACAGTCATGTGGGACCCACATTTGGCCGCATGCATTACTGATTTCGTGTCGCCGGTTGATCCTACACAGTCTGCGGCTGACGTGTGGGACCCACGGGCTTGCAAAACTGAATCAGCGTCGCTTCTGTTTCCACATAGGCCACTGCTCGCGTTTTCACACACGGGGAGTCGTTTCGCCATGCCCATTGATGGTGGCTTAACGCCGCAAACCCACCCCTTCCCATGCCATATATGCAGCCCCCCATCCCATTTCGCCGCTCGCCTCCACAACCTTATCTGCCGCTGGCGCCACTGCAGCACAAACCCTAGCCCTCCTCTCCCTCCTCCCCTTCCGCATCCATGGCGTGGCCGCGCAGTATCACTCTCCGTGAAGCCAAGCTTCTTGCCATCTGTGACGTCTCAGCGCCGCCAGATGCGCGTCTGCCGGCAGGATGGGTTCTGAGTGCGGGGGGACTTCTGGTGGCGCCTGTCCCCGCCGTCGGTACGGTCCCCTTTGCGTGCACCGTCCATATGTTTTGTGCAGGTCTGGCGCTGGAGGAGAGGCCGCATCTAGGCTTTGATCCTAACAGCCCAACATGGCCGCAGATCCTCGAGCAGGACCGCACCGCTCGAATCCAGCGCTTCGACAGCCCCAACCCGATACCGCACTATGACATCGCCGAGCGACGTGCCTTTTGGGATGGCCTTAGCTTCGACAACGTGCTTGCCGCGTGTCGCTCGGAGGTTGAACCAGAAGATTTAGTTTAGGATCTGGGAGTAGGGCTGCGCCGAATTTGTCATTTTATTTTAATAAAATATGTATGAATTCATATGCTAAGACTGGATTGTATTTCGAGTTATTTGGATGAACTTTCAATGAACTTTGAATGACTCATGATTAGTATGAATCTTGTTTGAAACCCGATGCCGCACGCAAATCAGAAAGTGAATTTGTATGATTTTCCATGCAATTTTGACAACACATCGAAAGAAATTATAGAAAATGAAAAAAGGCTCAAAAATTGAAATCCTTTCACATGGAGGCCTCCTATCTGCAATGGCTTGTGGGAAAATTGATAAACTGACAATACCACAAATAAAAAGATAATTTTCCATTTTCCTAGTTCCAAACACGACTTTTTTTGTGAAGGAAGTGCCATAAATTAGATTGTAAATTGTGCCCTTACAATTTTCAACTAAAGTATACCACACGGGATTCCAACTGCCAATTTTTCATGAATTTCAGAGTGATATTGCCATATTTCATTGATTTATTGAATTTCTGGCGATTTACATCAAGTAATTCAAATTTGAACTGCAAGTGTGCTCTAGTTCGGTCGAATAAATTCTGAAAAATCATTTTCACCTTCCACATTACGAATGTAGGCAGTATCCACAAAGAAAACTCAATTTCCCAACCATTTTATATGATTAGTCATCCATGCAATTTTGACAACACATCGAAAGAAATTATAGAAAATGAAAAAAGGCTCAAAAATTGAAATCCTTTCACATGGAGGCCTCCTATGTGCAATGGCTTATGGGAAAAATGATAAACTGACAATACCACAAGCTTAAAAAAAACCCTTCACAAACTGACCTATCTCATATGAAGATCAATGACTTTCAACAAAGATGACCATGTCCCATGGGCATCTTCATGGCATATTACATGATAACATGACCATTTTTGGAACTAACATGGGTGGTACCATAGTGATCAAGAATTTCACAAAAAGATTAAAGATTTGGTTAATAAAAAGTATTTTTTTTCATTTTCCTAGTGCCAAGCACGACTCTTGTGTGTGAAGGAAGTGCTATAAATAAGATTGTAAATTGTGCCCTTACAATTTTCAACTAAAGTATACCACATGGGATTCCAACTGCCAAATTTTCATGAATTTCAGAGTGATATTGCCATATTTCATTGATTTATTGAATTTTTGGCGATTTACATCAAGTAATTCAAATTTGAACTGCAAGTGTGCTCTAGTTCGGTCGAATAAATTCTGAAAAATCATTTTCACCTTCCACATTACGAATGTAGGCAGTATCCACAAAGAAAACTCAATTTCCCAACCATTTTATATGATTAGTCATCCATGCAATTTTGACAACACATCGAATGAAATTATAGAAAATGAAAAAAGGCTCAAAAATCGAAATCCTTTCACATGGAGGCCTCCTATGTGCAATGGCTTATGGGAAAAATGATAAACTGACAATACCACAAACTTGAAAAAAACCCCTTCACAAACTGACCTATCTCATATGAAGATCAATGACTTTCAACAAAGATGACCATGTCCCATGGGCATCTTCATGGCATATTACATGATAACATGACCATTTTTGGAACTAACATGGGTGTTACCATAGTGATCAAGAATTTCAGAAAAAGATTGAAGATTTGGTTAATAAAAAGTATTTTTCCATTTTTCTAGTCATCCATGCAATGTTGACAACACATCTCGGTAGATAAGGTAGCATCCAGCTCATAAGGTAGCATAAACATCTCGGATTAACAACATTGCAACATCAACGATAAATAAACTTCAGTACATAGCGATAAATAAACTAGATTTCTGTACTTGACAACTACAATCACACAACTACGGCCTTCCACTCATCCTCCGGCTTTGCTCTGTGCGTGAGAACCGCTAACACGTCGCCGGCTTCGCTCATAGGCTTTACGACGTATGAATACCTATTCTCCTCTGCATGCTCATCCTCCTGCACCATGTGCTCGTCGGCGGCCGGAGAAGGATTTGACAACCAATCCTCATCCTGCTCATCCTCCTCCACCACTGGCTCGTCTCCGGGCGCAGGCCTCATCGTCCTCATAAACTCCTCTACATTATCAGGCATGATAATGGGTAGAGACATACTAGGAGGAGGCTGCATATATCTCACCCCCAGAATAGTTGCGAGCTCTCATTTGACCGTTGGATCCGGCGGGACACGTCGAGACCCGTACGAATACCAGCGAGCTCGCTGACGAGGATCCGACGACTCCATTGCCTCACGCATCGCCCAGACTAAAACCTCGATAGAAGTCACCCCTTTGACTCGATCTGGGATTATCCGCCGGAGCTCATCCGGCCTAGCATCTATCAACAGTTGCAGTGCATGCTCCGCCAGAGCTTTCGTGCTTGGAAACCAAGAGCAGATCTCCTTGCACTTCTCTAGTAAGACAGCGTCACCAGTGCAGAACACCTCCAATGGGGTCGTCATCGCCGATGGCGGCCGCGGGATTGGAGGTGGGTGTAGCGAGCCAACCCAATACGATCAAGTCTCTGTGCTATCTGTGCCATCCCTGGATCAGTATGCTGGCACACACAGTACTTCGATGAAATACCATAACATCACATGCAAATAAATACCGTAGATCCAGAGTATACCTTATATATGTCACAATGGAAACATATCAATAGGGGTGTGGAGTCCCATCAACGCCATCGGCAAGTTGAGTGTAGACCGTAACCCTATATCGTCTCTTACTCGTCGTAGAAAATATCTGCAACATGATATGTTGCAGCCGTGTAGGTCAGTACATTGAATGTACCGGCAAGTCACATGAGAGAACTGATAGATAAATCATCTATGCTATATGCAAATATGGCTGGTGGAGCTCAAGGTTATAATTTTGCGAAAAGCTGATTTTTCCTACAACAAAGGAGTCATATGCAAATATTACTACAAAGTTGGTTGTTAATGAGATGGTTCCGCCAACCAATTCTCATATCCCAAATTATTATTAATAATACCCACTCATTAAAATTAATTGTGTCGAGATAGGCAGATAGTATCATCTCCGGTGCTCAAGCTGTCCATAACCGGGGACACGGCTAATCGATTAGTTTAACACTCTGCAGAGGTTTGTACACTTTACCCGCAAGATTCGATCCCTTCTTCAAAGTCCTCGCACTTCAGGGTGTTTGAGAACAGGACAATCGAAACATGATCTTCCAAAGAGTTTCCCTGACCACTGTCCGGTGCCCATCCACACCTACCGTTCGTCTACATCTGCTAGCAGCCTAGCACCATCCCAGCCAGAGTCACAACTAAGGTCAACCAAGCCAGAGCCCATAATGACTTGCGGTTGCACACGTAAGCTTTCCGGCCTTGAAGTATCCATCCTTCTCTTTGAGCCTGGGTGGCATTCCATCGGGATGATCACAGGTAGATACCAAGATTCCCGGGCATAACCATGATAGATATCAGGCTGCCAGATGCATTCCATTCCACCCAGAGGTATATTGAGTCCTTGAAGTCTTGATCATCATGCAGGTCTTCAAATTACTTAACCTCACAACACTCCTGATATCTCACAACCAACCCCCGTCTACTAGAGCATAGCAATTATGAAGTAACGTCCCTTCCCGGGCCATGGTAACAGGGGTATTGGGTTTTCTCCTACCTCATGATACTACCTCAAGTTCAAGCTCAATATCCTACTTGCTCATGGTGGAAGGAAAACTACTAATGCAATAAAACATAGGTAAATAAAATTCATGATCAAAGTGAACTTGCCTGGTATAAATTGATGAAGATAATATCGCTCTCAGAAAATGAACTTGATAGAACTATTCGTCACTCTCCGAGAAAATCTATATAATCAAACATTTCATTCACATAAGCATTAATTCTAGCAAGCACTACTATCAATCAAAATAACAACCAATCAAATAAAAGCAACAAAGAAATCAATAAAGAAATCAAGGAAACCAAATATAAATTCAAAGGAAACTTCAAAGGGAAACTACTAAAGTAACTATTTAACAAACTAAACAATAAAAGTTTTTGTCCTAATAAAACTTAACAGCAAGGAAAACAAGCTAAACAAATAAATTAACAGAAAGAAAATAATAAAATAATAAATAAACAGAAAGTATGTTATAATATTTTCCCTAGCAAAAGGAATCAACTAAAAAGCTTTTATAAAACTCAAATTATGACTTATACAAGTTTTAAACAAAAGAACAAAAGTAAAAATAATTTTAACTAAGTATAAAAATTGGTCTACTGATGACTAACATAAACCAGACTAAATTTGTCAAAAATGACAAAATAAAATAATTAAAATCAATTAAAACAAAAAGAAAATGAACTAAAACAAAAATATACCCAAACAGTACTGTTTTTGTAATAAACCTAATTTAAAATAATCTAAAAATAAATCACTAAATGCTATTGGATAAACAAAACAATAAGAAAACAGTAGGAAAAATAATCAACTAAAAACATTTTTTTAATTAAAAGATATTAGCAAATTAGGATTTAAAGTAAATCTATTCAAATGCAAATTTAAAATTTTCAAACATGATAACTTTTTGGATCTACTGAAACTACATAAAATTTGTGATCTAATTCAAAAAGAATCACTCCATTTGGATCTGTAGACTAGGAGATATGAGTTTTCTAAGATTGCTATTTTTCTGAAAAAAAGGAATTACGGGAATTCCTGGAGCTCACTGGAGTTGGTCGCCGGAGTTGGGGAAGAGGAGCTCGGATCTGATGCTTCAGTCGCTCCCGGAGGAAGGCGAGCACGGTACGGAGAAGAGGGCATCGCAGAAACCTCAGGGGAGGCCGGGGAAGGACGAACCGAGCCTCGGGCGGCGGTGGAGAAGCCGCCGGAGTTTACGAACTCCGACGAGCAATTATGCGAGATAGGGAGGGGGATAATCTCCCATAGGAGAGGGCTTTGGGAGAGGGCAGAGAGGGCAACACGACTCATGTATTTACAGTGCGAGGGGGTGTCCAGGTGCATGCAACCATGGCTACAAAATCCGGCAACCACGGATTTTCCGGCGAGCAAAATCCGGGGCATTAAAGGCCTCTTTAATGGGTAGAGGAGGTGCAGGGGAAGGAAGTGGATCCATTCAGCGGGATTCTTTGGCAAGGGGAAAGAGGGAAGGGGTGGGGCGCGGGGTGGGTGCTGCCTGCTGCTTGCGTGCGTCCGTACTGAAGGTTGAAGACGATGTGAAGAAGGCTGGGCCTGCGTGGGCTATGCGTGCACACATTTTTTTGAAAATAACAGAAGGAAAAGACAGAAAAAATAAAAACAAAACAAAACAAAATATATACATATTATATATCAAAATTATCATAAATAATTCCTAAAAGATAAACTATTTTTCAGAGGCAAAATAAATATTTTATAAAAATCATTTTTTGAAAAATTCAAATAAAATCCAAGTTTGATTTTCAAATATTTTGGCATTGTTTTCTTCTGACTTTTTGGAGGGCCATGTTACCTCCTCTCATACTTTTTTGATCAAAGTATTTTTGTTAGGGATTTTTGAATATAAATTAAATGCCATATTTGAAAAGAATTCAATTTCAAATGGGTTTCAGAAAGCTTCAAGGTGGATTTCAAAAATGTTTCTTTGAAACTTCCAACTCTCTTTCTTCAATATGAAGAAGTCATTTTATCTTCTCTCTTGAAACTCATTGAGTTGCATAAAGTTTTTGTATTTGAAATATTTTCAAAACCCCTTTTTCATTTCTTTAAATGGAAGAAGTCCTTTTATCTTCGCTCTAGGGTTTTGTGATGAAAGGAATTTGAATTCCTGGGGACCAAAATGTAAAGTGAAAGTTTTGGGAAAGTCATTTCATTCCCTCTCATTAAACTTTCAAAAAGTTTCAAATTTCACTCACTTTCAGTCAATCAATCAAACAATCAATCATATGTATTTAATTAATATAACATTCCAAAATTTAGAATTTTGGGATGTTACAGTGGGGAAGGGGAAGGGGAGGTGGATGTGGGCTACTCATGTCGCGGTGGATGCGAAATGAGAGAGAGAGATATTTTTCGTCCTCCCTTGTTTTTTTTACCAATGACCCAGCCGTCCACTAACCGGTCCCACATGTCAGCATTTCAGGCCGGTCCCATGTGTCAGCACCGGGTGAAGAAACGGTCAAAGGCTTTGACCCGACGGCAAGGCACCGTTTGGCCTCTTGTGAGGCGCGGGCGAGGGGAGGAGGGGGCAGTGAGCAAAGTTAGACGGGCGGGGTAAAACTGAGTACAACTAAGGAAGGAGGGACACAAAAATAGATATCCCAAAAAATAAAATCTTGACGCTACCACTTCCTCCGTCACGCAAGATCGCATCTTAGGTGACGAACCCAAAAATATCACTGATGGCCGTTTTCGGTGATGGCCCAGAATGTCACCTATGATAGGCCAATCTGTCGGCTAAGATTGTTTTTTGTGACGATAATCCGTCGCTAGTGATTGGTCCGAAGGTTTGACCGGTCAAAGACTCTGACTAGTGGGGCCAACAGATGCTGATGTGCCTGCTTCAATGTGGGTCCACCATGGGTTTTATTGCCGACGGTCCCATCAGTAATAAGTTGGGTGTCAGTTTTGACCGGTCAACGCTGCTGACATATGGGCCCAGAAGATGCTGACATGGCTGCTTACATGTGGGACCAGGCATTGTTCTTTCTATGACGATGTGTCGTTTGACCGGTTAAAGATTCTGACATGTGGGCCCATTGTGGGGCACATGTGGATGCTAGCAAGCGGGTCCATTCGTGGGTGATGTGGCTTCTTACGTGTGGGTCCATACGCTTGTGACGGTGTGCTACTTGTGAGCTGCGTTGGGATTTTCCCCGAAGAGGAGAGGAGATGCAGCACAGTAGAGATAAGTATTTTCCTCAGCGAGAACCAAGGTATCAATCCAGTAGGAGAATCACGCAAAGCCTCGTAAATAGCATCTGCACACACAAAAGCAAATACTTGCACCCAACGCGGGCAAGAGGGTCGTCAATCCGCCTGAACTCCTTACTTGCAAGGATTAAATCTTGTAGTGGTTGATAGATAAATTGCAAAACAAAATAAAAGAAAGAAAATTGCAGCAAGTATATTTAGGTTTTATTTTTATGATTAAAGTAGACCCGGGGGCCATATTTTTCACTAGAGGCTTCTCTCTCGAACACATAGCATACGGTGGGTAGACAAATTATTGTTGGGCAATTGATAGAATAACGCATAGTTATGACGGATTCATGGCAATGATCATGTATATAGGCATCACGTCCGAGACAAGTAGATCAACTCCTGCCTGCATCTACTACTATTACTCCACCCATTGACCGCTATCCAGCATGCATCTAGGGTATTAAGTTAATGAAAACGGAGTAACGCCTTAAGCAAGATGACATGATGTAGACAAAGTAAACCCAATCAATATGAATAAACCCCATCGTTTTACCCTTAATGGCAATAATACAAATATGTGTCTTGTCCCTTTCTATCACTGGGATATAGAACACCGCAAGATTGAACCCATTACAAAGCACCTCTCCCGCTGAAGATAGATCAATCGAGTTGGCCAAACCAAATGGATAGATCGGAAATAAATACAAAGCTATAAAAATCATGCATAATAAAGTTCAGAAAAGACTCAATTACTTCTCATGAATAATCTGATCATAAACCCACAATTCATCGGATCCCAACAAACACACTGCAAAAGAAGATTACATCGGATAGACCTCCAAGAAGGTCGAGGAGAACATTGTATTGAAGATCAAAGAGAGAGAAGAAGCCATCTAGCTACTAGCTATGGACTCGTAGGTCTGTGGTAAACTACTCACACATCATCGGAAGGGCAGCAAGGTTGATGTAGAAGCCCTCCATGATCGATTCCCCCTCTGGCAGGGTGCGGAAAAGGCCTCCAGATGGGATCGTGGAAGAACAGAAGCTTGCGGCGATGGAAAAGTTATTCGAGGTGGTTCTCTGTTGGTTTCCCAATATTTGAGAATTTATAGAAGTGGAATTAGGTCAAAAGGAGCCACGAGGGGCCCACAAGGCATCAGGGCGCGGCCACCCCCCGGGCGCGCCCTGTTGCCTTGTCACCTCCTCGTGAGGCTTCTGGTCTCCTCTCGAAGCTTCTAGGGTGTCTTTTGTCCAGAATTTTTTTTCAAAAAGTTTCATAGCGTTTGGACTCCGTTTGGTACTGATTTCTGAAAAACCAAAAACAGGCAGAAAACAGTAACTGGCACTTGGCACTAGGTTAATAGGTTAGTTCCCAAAAATGATATAAAATGACATATAATTGCCTATAAAACATCCAAGATTGATACTATAATAGCATGGAACAATAAAAAATTATAGATACATTGGAGACGTATCAGCATCCCCAAGCTTAATTCCTGCTCGTCCTCGAGTAGGTAAATGATAAAAATAGAATTTTTGATGTGGAATGCTACCTAACATGTTTATCATGTAATCTCTTTTTCGGTATAAATATTGAGAAACGATGAATTAATAATATCAACATAATAATATCCATGAATATAAGAAGCACAATCATTAAATTTTGAAAATATACGATCCTTAACGAATGTTATTCCCCACTCATTTTATCATGTTAGCATGGCATGACTCCGCCTTCACTGCATAAATATAAATCATGAGCACCCCGGTGTCAAACGAGGCAATTGGATCATACTTCTAACATGCTTCAGCATTTTCAACTTCACGCAATACATGAGCGCGAGCCATGGACATAGCACAAGGTGGAATAGAATGCGGTGATAGGGATTAATAGGAGAAGTCAAAAAGAAAGAAAGTCGCACATCAACTCGGCGGATCAACGGACTATGGAGATGTCCATCAATCGATATCAATGCGAGGAGTAGGGATTGCCATGCAACAGATGCACTAAGAGCTATAAGTATATGAAAGCTCAATCTGAAACTATGTGGGTGTGCATCCAACCTGCTTGCTCATGAAGACCTCGGGCATTTGAGGAAGCCCACCATCGAAATATACAAGCCAAGTTCTATAATGAAAAATTCCCACTAGTATATGAAAGTGACAACTCAGGAGACTCTCTATATGAAAAACATGGTGCTACTCTGAAGCGCAAGTGTGGAAAAGGATAGTAGCATTGCCCCTTCTCTCTTTTTCTCTCATTTTTTTGTGGGCTCTTTTTGGCCTCTCTTTTTTCTTTTTCTTTTTTAATTTTTCGTCTTGAGTTTCATCCCGACTTGTGGGGGAATCACAGTCTCCATCATCCTTTCCTCACTGGGACAATGCTCTAATAATGATGATCATCACACTTTTATTTACTTACAACTCGATATTACAACTCGATACTAGAACAATATGACTCTATATGAATGCCTCTCGCAGTGTACCAGGATGTGCAATGATCTAGCGTAACATGTATAAAAAAATGATGAACAGTGGCTGAGCCACAAATACTATGTCAGCTATATGATCATGCAAAGCAATATGAGAATGAAGATGTGTGTCATATAAACGGAACGGTGGAAGTTGCATGGCAATATATCTCGGAATGGCTATGGAAATGCCATAATAGGTAGGTATTGTGGCTGTTTTGAGGAAGATATAAGGAGGCTTATGTGTGATAGAGCGTATCATATCAAGGGGTTTGGATGCACCGGTGAAGTTTGCACCGACTCTTGAGGTGAGAAAGGGCAATGCACGGTACCGAGGAGGCTAGCAAATTGCGGAAGAGTGTGAGTACGTATAATTCATGGACTCACATTAGTCATAAAGAACTCACATACTTATTGCAAAGCTAATTAGCCCTCGAAGCAAAGTACTACTCGCATGCCCCTAGGGAGGAGGTTGGTAGGAGTTAACCATCGCGTGCTACTTGTAGACTGCGTTGGTATTTCCCCGAAGAGGAGAGGATGATGCAGTATAGTAGAGATAAGTATTTCCCTCAGTTAAGAACCAAGGTTATCAATCCAGTAGGAGAACCAAGCAAAATTCCGTTAAACGCACCTGCACACAAGAGCAAACACTTGCACCCAACGCAAATAAGAGGGTTGTGAATCCTCTTAGCGGTTATTTGCAAGGATTAAATATTATAGAGATAAATAGATAAACTAAAATACTAAATAAAATAAAAGTAAATAAATTGCAGCAAGGTATTTTTAGGTTTTTTAAAATATGATAAAGTAGACCCGGGGGCCATAGTTTTCACTAGAGGCTTCTCTCTCGAACACATAGCATCCGGTGGGTAAACAAATTACTGTTGGGTAATTGATAGAAAAGCAAATAATTATGACGGATTCATGGCAACGATCACGTATATAGGCATCACGTCCGAGACAAGTAGACCAACTCCTGCCTGCATCTACTATTATTACTCCACCCATCGACCGCTATCCAGCATGCATCTAATGTATTAAGTATGAAACAGAGTAACGCCTTAAGCAAGATGACATGATGTAGACAAAGTAAAATCAAGCAATATGATTAAACCCCATCTTTTTATCCTTAATGGCAACAATACAAATACGTGTCATGTCCCCTTCTGTCACTGGGATTGAGCACCACAAGATTGAACCCATCACAAAGCACCTCTCCCATTGCAAGATAAATCAATCTAGTAGGCCAAACCAAATCGATAGATCGGAGAGAAATACAAAGCTATAATAATCATGCATAAAAGAGTTCAGAGAAGACTCAAATATTTCTCATGAATAATATGATCATAAGCTCACAATTCATCGGATCCCAACAAACACAACGCAAAAGAAGATTACATCGGATAGAACTCCAAGAACATCAAGGAGAACATGGTATTGAAGATCAAAGAGAGAGAAGAAGCCATCTAGCTACTAGCTATGGACCCGTAGGTCTGTGGTAAACTACTCACACATCATCGGAAGGGCAGCAAGGTTGATGAAGAAGTCCTCCGTGATCGATTCCCCCTCCAGCAGAGTACCGGAAAAGGCCTCCAGATGGGATCGCCGAAGAACAGAGGCTTGCGGCGGCGGAAAGGTTTTCTCTTCTATCTCTTTCTGGTATATTGGGAATATTTGGGAATTTATAGCGCTGGAATTAGGTCAGGAGGGCAACGAGGGGCCCACAAGCCTTGGGGGCGCGCCCTACCCCGCTGGGCGCGCCCTCCAGGCTTGTCGCCTCCTCGTGGCTCTTCTGGTCTTCTCCCGAAGCTTCGTGGGTCTCTTCTGGTCCAGAAAAAAATTAATCCAAAGTTTTTTTTCTCATTTGGACACTTTTTGATAATGATTTTCTGAAAAGGCAAAAACAAGCAGAAAACATCAACTGGCACTGGGCACTGGGTTAATAGGTTAGTCCCAAAAAAATGATATATAATGGCATATAATTGCATATAAAACATCCAAGATTGATACTATAATAGCATGGAACAATCAAAAATTATAGATACATTAGAGACGTATCAAGCATCCCCAAGCTTAATTCCTGCTCGTCCTCGAGTAGGTAAATGATAAAAACAGAATTTTTGATGTGGAATGCTACCTATGATGTTTCATCATGTAATCTCTCTCTTACGGTATGAATAATAAGATCCGGATGATTCAAAGCAATAGTCTATAATTTGATATAAAGACATCAATACTCAGGCATACTAATAAACAATCATGTCTTTCAAAATAAAAATTCAAAAGAACGTTATCCCTACAAAATCATATAATCCTGTCATGCTCCATATTCTTAACACAAAGTATTTATCATGCACTACCCCGATGACAAGCCGAGCAATTGGTTCATACTTTTTAATGCGCTTCAGCTTTTTCAACCCCCACGCAATACATGAGCGCAAGCCATGGATATAGCACTATGGGTGGAATAGAGTATGGTGGTAGAGATAAATAAGAGAATTCAAAAATAAGAAGATAGTCTCACATGGACGAGGCTAATCAACGGGCTATGGAGATGCCCATCAATTGATGTCAATGCGAGGAGTAAGGATTGCCATGCAACGGATGCACTAAGAGCTATAAGTATATGAAATCTCAACATGAAAACTAAGTGGGTGTGCATCCAACTTGCTTGCTCATGAAGACCTCGGGCATTTGAGGAAGCCCATCATCGGAATATACAAGCCAAGTTCTATAATGAAAAATTCCCACTAGTATATGAAAGTGACAAAATAGGAGACTCTCTATATGAAAAACATGGTGCTACTCTGAAGCACATTGTGGAAAAAGGATAGTAACATTGCCCCTTCTCTCTTTTTCTCTAATTTTTTTTGCGTGGGCTCTTTTTGGCCTCTTTTTTTCTTCGTCCGGAGTCTCATCCCGACTTGTGGGGGAATCATGGTCTCCATCATCCTTTTCTCATTGGGACAATGCTCTAATAATGATGATCATCACACTTTTATTTACTTACAACTCAAAATTACAACTCAATACTAGAACAAAGATATGACTCTATATGAATGCCTCTCGCTGTGTACCAGGATGTACAATGATGCTAGCATAACATGTATAAAAATGATGAACGGTGGCTGGGCCACAAATACTATGTCAGCTATATGATCATGCAAAGCAATATGACAATGACGATGTGTGTCATAAAAAACGGAACGGTGGATGTTGCATGGCAATATATCTCGGAATGGCTATGGAAATGCCATGATAGGTAGGTATGGTGGCTGTTTTGAGGAAGATATAAGGAGGCTTATGTGTGATAGAGCGTATCATATCACGGGGTTTGGATGCACCGGCGAAGTTTGCACCAACTCTCAATGTGAGAAAGGGCAATGCACGGTACCGAAGAGGCTAGCAAATTGCGGAAAGGTGAGAGTGCGTATAATCCATGGACTCACATTAGTCATAAAGAACTCACATACTTATTGCGAAAGTTTATTAGCCCTCGAAGCAAAGTACTACTACGCATGCCCCTAGGGGGATAGATTGGTAGGACAAGTCCATCGCTCGTCCCCGACCGCCACACATAAGGTAGACAATCAGTAATAAATCATGCTCCAACTTCTTAGCATAACGACAGATCATACGTGCATGCTTCGGGAATCACAAACCTTAACACCAATATTCTTACTAAACCACAATTATCTACTAGTACCTCCCACATATTACCATCTAAATATCGCAAAACTATTGCAAGGAATCAAACTTATCATATTCAGTGATCTACATGAAAGTTTTTATTATATCCCTCTTGAATACCTATCATATGAGGACCAAATTCATAATCCGTGCATATTACCATTGCTAATTATTAGACTCTCAAAAAGATATAAGTGAATCATGAGAGTGCAACTATTTCTTTAAAATATAACCACCGCCGTGCTCTAAAAGATATAAGTGAAGCACTAGAGCAACTGCCTAGCTCAAAAGATATAAGTGAAGCGCGTAGAGTATTCTAACAAATCACGAATAATATGTGTCCCTCTCAAAAAGGTGTGTTCAGCAAAGATGATTGTGACAAACTAAAAAGAAAACAAACTATATCACAAGACGCTCCAAGTAAAACGCATATCATGTGGTGAACAAAAATATAGCTCCAAGTGAGTTACCGATAGATTGTAGACGAAAGAGGGGATGCCTTCCGGGGCATCCCCAAGCTTAGATGCTTGAGTCTTCCTTGAATATTACCTTGGGGTGCCTTGGGCATCCCCAAGCTTAGGCTCTTGCCGCTCATTATTCCTTTATCCATCGTAGTCTCTCCCAAAACTTGAAAATTTCAGCACACAAAACTCAACAGAAACCTCGTGAGATCCGTTAGTATAACAAACAAATCTTAAATTTTAGGTAATGTTATAAATTGATTCATATTTAATATTTGCATAATTCTAATGTACTCCAACTTCTCCATGACTCATACCCCCCAATACGATCCATAGATTCATCAAAATAAGCAAACTATACAACAAAAACAGAATCTGTCTAAAACAGAACAGTGTGTAAGGATCTATTTAAAATCCATACTTTTGTAACTCCAAAAATTCTGAAAAATTAGGAAAAAGTAAAAAATTCATATACCAATGCTGTGTAAAAATTTCATATTTTTCTGACGCTCCAGTACAGAACTAAAGTTCCATCACTGGACGCAAAACTTTCTGTTTTCCAAACAACATCAATTATAATATCATTAACATCATCCCAAAGGCATTACTTGGCACAAACACTAATTAAAAGAAAAGAAATACAATCATAACAGAGGTTATAATTGTGTAAACACTCAAGAACATAAAGTAAAAACAACAAATTATTTTATTCTTTGGGTTGCCTCCCAACAAGCGCTGTTGTTTTATGCCCCTAGTTAGGCATAATGCATAGTTTCAAGTATTGTCATCCTTCATCCCCAAGTCCTTTTTGATTAAATCTTCCAAAACTTTTCTCATTAATTCTCTACTCTCATGCTCTTCTTTTCTAGTGGGTGAGCTTAGGTAATTGAAGGGGCTTTGATTAGTAACTTTAACATTCATAACTTCAAACTCAGGATCATCACCATAAACGTCCTCATATAAAACATGTATCTCATTATCAATAGGATCTCTAGCCGTACCCTCAAACCATTCTTCACTAAATCCCTCATCAATTCCTTTAGTAACCCACTCAAATTTATCACAAGCATGGTGGTACATAGTTTTAATTATTTCGGCGTATGGAACTCTCCTTCTAATATTTTTACCATAAGCAAAGTAATCTTTAGATTCCAACCTACGAATAGTATCTTTATCATGAAGAATCTCCTCTATAGGAGGGTGCCCAAAATTAATCTTGTAAAAGGAAAAAATATCCCTAGCTTCTCGGATTATATAATCAAATTCATGCATAAGGATTATAGTGGCAATTTTCTTAGCCCTAGGATCATGTATGTTGGGAAGTTCATAAAATATCTTTTGTAAGGCGGGGTGGATATGTAAAAATTTTCTTTCTAATTTAACCACAAGCATGGAAATAGCATTGTAACATCCCCATGTATTAAGCTACAGTAATCCCTCTTGTTAATGCCAAGTCATCTCCTTTTCTAATAGAAATTGCCACTTGTTCCAAAATCAAATTTGAATTGCAAATGAAAATAAAAGTTGCACAAACAAGCAAACTAAATAGTTTATATGACAAGTTTCATATTTTACAAAATCCATTTGGTGGCTCAACTTAACACAAAACAGTAACAAAAATAGAAAATATAAAATATAAAAAAAAGGAAAAGGAAAAAGGGCAAAAGCCACTGTGCTACTGGGCCATTAGTGCCACAGTGCAATGAGGCCCAACCCACGCCGGCCTTTCCCCTACCTCTGTACAGAGGGGAGGCAGGGGCATGGCGTGGCAGCCATCTGGCCGCCGTGGCTGTGCCTTGGCTTCGTGTCGGCCATCCCCGACCTCCCCAACGCCAATAAGACCTACCCCACGGCCTTCCTGAACCCTAGCTCTCTCCCCCTCTTCTCTGTTGCCCCTCTCCTCGCTAGAAGCCGTCACCCGAAATCTACCGTCGCCGCGCCGTCGTCGTCCACGCGCACCGGTGCCGCTCCGAGCCATCGGAGGTTGTCCAGCCGCTCCGTCGTGTTCCTCTTCGTCCTCTACGCCTCTGGATCGAAGCCAAAAGGCCCCGTATGCTCCGCATCGAGCCGCCATCCCCACCACAGCCGCCGCGGCCATCGCCGTCGATCTCCACCACCGGTGCCTCCCCGGCCTCCCGAGCTCTCCCTCGGTCGCCGCTGTGAGCCCTCGGTCGATTCCCCCCTCTCCCCTTTGAGACCGGCGCCGTAGGCCGCCGTCATCGCCGCGCCCGGAGCCACCGGAGCCCGCGCTCACCGCGTCACGGCCGCGCCCCCGTGCACGCCCCGCTGTGCGTCGCCGCGCCCTGGCCGCGCGCCAGCCGCGCCCGCTCGCCCCTGGTATAGCTGCTTTTTGCTGCTCTGCGTGCTGCCGCTGCTCTGCTGCTAGTTGTTGCTGCTCTCGCTTAGCTGCTGCTGCTGCGCTGCCGCCGCCGCTGCTACTCTGCTGCTCCTGCCGCTGCGCCGCTGCTGCTGCCTCCGGCTACCGCCGTGCTCCGCCCGTGTCCGCTCCCTCCCTCTGGCTCGGTCGCCCGGGCGTGCCTCTGGCTGTGGCCGAGGCCGCCGGCGCCCTCTCTGTGCGAGCGTGCACAGCCAGAGAGGCCAGCCTGGGCCACTGCCATGTGGGCCCGCCCATATAAAAAAAGAGAAAAGAAAAGAAAATAATAATAATAATAAAATAATAAAAGATGAGACACTTACAGGTGGGCCTCATGAATAGTGCAGTTGACCAGTCAACCTTTGACTAGGTCAACTGGGCCCCCTGGCCCCCACCTGTCATACCCACTGTATAAAATGCTGGGTACATTTCTGTGTACCCATAGCATTTTATGTTTATTAATTTTTGAATTTAATTTAATTCCAGTAATTTTTAGAATATTGTTTAAACTTCAAAAATTCATATAAATTCAACCGTAGCTCGGATGAAAATAATTTATATATGAAAAATGATCAGAAAAATAAGACGAATCCGAATATGCCATCCACATATCTGTCACGTGCCTCCAACACTGCAAACATGGAACCTTCCCCTCCGGATCGTCTGTCCGATAATTGCCTAAAGCCGGGAAAATATTCCCAGATATTTTCCCGCTCCGTCTGTAACGCTTAGCACCACATTAGGTCACCCCTAGCACAACATACTGCCATGTCATGCTTTGTGTTGCTTTTGTTTTCTTTGTATTTATTGTTTCTTCCCCCTCTTCTCTCCGGTAGACTCCGAGACTGACGCTGCTCCCGAGTACGACTACGCTCCTAACGTCCATCCCCTTTCAGCAGAGCTTCCAGGCAAGCAAACCCCCTTGATCATTTCAATATCGCCCATTTCTTTCTCTCCCCCTTAGTTGTACGACTCTGCAGAGACCGACACAGCACCGCACCCCCCTTAGTTGTACGACTCTGCAGAGCTACTATCGAGTGCCGAGGGTGATACCTCCTACCTCACTCCTGATGATATCTCTATAGCATAGCTAGTCGGTTGTGGGTTATCGAGGGTGATTCCTCTTTCACGACCTCCGATTATGACTCTGTCGTGCAACCCCTCAAGTGTGAACTCATTGAGGGTGATTCCTCCAAGTTCACCTTGACGGATACATCGAGTAGGAATCCATCGAGGGTGATTCCTCGGGTTCCCCCTTGATGTCATGGACACACGGATACCATATCTTTTACTTCAGTTCCTTGTTGAAGTCGGGTCGACCCCGAGGGGTACCGGCGAGAGATGTGAAGTCGGGTTGACCGTGAGGGTACCCACGAGATAATTACGCGGCACGGCCGGGCAGGCAGACCGCCCCAGGAGAGGGATGGGCCTGGCCCTTGTCGTAAGTCCGCGAGACGGGCCGACAGGATCACTGATCGTCTCAGCGAGCTTCCAATACACTAACGGTTTGGATATGTGATCCGAGTAGGCCTCTGGCCTTTTCGTACTAACCACCACGCGGGATAAGTTATGGGCACTCGGCATCATACGATTCTCCCGAAAGGTCTGTCAGACATCCAGTTCAGCATTGTGGGCCTGTCGGGCCAGTGCCATCCAGGATGACGTGGTGCTCGTCCCGGCTCATCGCACAATGACCCGGAGTGCTTAGGACGATTGGCCCATCACCCCTTCGCACTTAGGATGTAGACCGGCGGGGACCTCTTTGCGGAGCCTAGGTAGGACTACGACGTGTCGATCAGCCGAGGCCGGGCATGACCCGAAAAATTGTGTCCGACCAGAGTTAATCGAGCGTGTTGGGTAAGTTGGTGCACCCCTGCAGGAAAGTTATCTATTCGAATAGCTGTGTCCACGGTAACGGACGCTCGGAGTTGTATCCCGATCTACTACAACTAGAACTGGATACTTGTGATACTAAACTTATATTATGGCTCCGGGATCGCTTCCTTGCGGGGTAGACGAGGAAGGATCTCTGGGTGTTGCTAATATATATTTGTTACTACATGTTATGTTGCTCTACACTCCTCTGTTGCTGCAAGACGCTGCAAGATGCTAGTCTTCGATAGGCTAGGCCTTTCCTCTATTCTGGCATTTCTGCAGTTTAGTCCACAGATATAGCCCCTTCCCTTTGATACCGATGCATACTTAGCATAGATCTGATGTAAGTCTTGCGAGTACTTTGGATGAGTACTCACGGTTGCTTTGCTACCTTTTCCCCCCTACCCGATTGCTGCGATCAGATGACGGAGCCCCGGAGTCAGCTGATCCCGCTGATGACTACTACTACCCCGACGGAACCTACTACTACGTGGAGACTGACGACCAGGAGTAGTTCGGAGGCTCCCAGGCAGGAGGCCTGCGCCTTTTCGATCTAGTTATCGTTGTTTTGCTCAGCCTTCTTAAGGCAACCTTTGTCTAATTATGTCTGTACTCAGATACTGATGCTTCCGCTGACTCTTGTGTATTCGAGCTTATGTATTCGAGCCCTCGAGGCCCCTGGCTTGTAATATAAAGCTTGTATTATTTTATTTTGTGTCTAGAGTTGTGCTGTGATATCTTCTCGTGAGTCTCTGGGCTTGATCGTGCGCATTTGCGTGTATGATTAGTGCATGGTCGAGTCGGGGGTGTCACAAGTTGGTATCAGAGCCGACTGCCTGTAGGAAGCCCCTTTCCAACTCCTTGGCCGAAGTTGAGTCTAGTCTTTGAAAAACTATTTTTACTAACATTGTTGTGTGGTTTACGGGCCCACATCGCCAATGGATGGGTTTAGGATCTTTTATTCCTCTTCCTTACTCTGGGACTCTGATCTCTCTTCTATTCGGGTTAAAGATTTTGCTAACTCTAACATTAGGTTCTCGTGTTCACATCCACCCGGAGAGCTGTATTACCTGCAACTATTTCATTAAATGTCCGACACATCATACACATACTGTCTTTTGACATCTTTGAACTCCTTGAGCTTAAGGAGGAAATCGATAAATCACTCCGCAAGGTTTCATTCGTCCAAATTCCTCTGCTTGGGGAGCACCTTCTCTCTTTGTCAAGAAGAAGGATGGTATGAACCGGTTGGTCCAAGATTATCGGCCTATCAACCAGGCAACCATACAGAATAAGTACCCGCTTCCCCGGATCAACGATCTGTATGATCAACTTAATGGTTCCTCCGTATTCTCTAAACTTGATCTGAGGTTGGGTTACCACCAGATCCGAGTTCGTGAAGAGGACATTACCTAGACCGTTTTCGTTACTCGCTATGGCTCATACGAGTACACCGTCATGTCTTTCGGCTTAACCAATGCTCCAGCTATGTTCTCCCGATTGATGAATTATATCTTCATGGATTACCTCGACAAGTTCGTCGTGGTTTATCTGGATGATATCCTGGTATATTCCAAGAATAAGGAAGAACATGCTGAACATCTTCGTCTTGTACTAGAAAAGCTCCGAGAACATCAGCTATATGCCAAATATTCCAAGTGTGAATTCTGGTTATCCGAAGTGACCTATCTTGGTCATGTGATTTACAAGGATGGTATTGCTGTCAACCCAGAGCGAGTTCAGGCTATTCTTGACTGGACTTCCCCGAAGAATGTCAAGCAAGTCAGAAGTTTTCTCGGACTCGCCAGCTATTGCCGCCGTTTTGTCGAGAACTTTTCCAAGATTGCCAAGCCTCTGACTAATCTGCTTCACAAAGGCGTTAAGTTTGAGTGGACAGAAAAATGTCAGGAAAGTTTCCAGACTCTCAAGGACAAGCTGACTTTTGCACTAGTGCTTGCTCCTCCGGATTCTCACAAGGACTTCATCATTTATTGCGAGGCATCCCGTCAAGGATTAGGCTGTGTCCTAATGCAAGAACGCAAAGTGGTTGCTTATGGCTCTCGACAGTTGCGTCCTCATGAAGAGAACTACCCAGTTCATGATCTCAAACTTGCTGCAGTTATATATGCACTGAAGTTGTGGCGACATTACCTCCTCGGTAATCGTTGCGAGATCTACACTGATCATCAAAGTCTGAAGTATCTGTTTACTCAGCCGGATCTGAATCTCCATCAACAGAGATGGATGGAAGCAATTACGGACTATGACTGCGGTATTTCATATACCCCTGGTAAAGCTAATGTCATGGCCGATGCTTTGAGCCACAAGTCTTATGGCAACAACCTCATGGTTCAGCAAGCTCAACCCCTTCTTTACGAAGAACTTCGCAAGTTGAACCTTCTTATTGTTCCCCAGGGTTCCCTTAATACCCTTGTCTTGGAACCAACTCTCGAGAAAGCTATCAAGTCTGCGCAAGCAAAAGACGCTGAAGTTGATCAGATGAAAAGGGATCTTGCCTTTGAAAAGGCCAGAGATTTCTCGCTTGCTAAAGATGGAACCTTGTACTTCAGAAATCGCCTTGTGGTACCCCAGTTCGACGATATGACAGGGAAAGTTATGAAAGAAGCACATGACACACCTCTGTCTATTCATCCAGGTAGTACCAAGATGTACCAAGACATTCGTCAGAGGTACTGGTGGACTTATATGAAGCAAGACATTGCTAGTTATGTTGCTGAATGTGACGTTTGCCGTCACGTCAAAACAGAACATCAAAAACCTGCTGGACTTCTGCAACTTCTCCCTATCCCCGAATGGAAATGGGACAAGGTTCAGATGGATCTCATTACTGGCCTTCCTAAATCACAAAAGGGTCACGATGCTATTCTTGTCGTCGTCAACCAATTCTCCAAAGTTGCACACTTTCTGCCAGTCAAGGAGACGATCACTGCTAGTCAGTTAGCAGACTTGTATATCTCCAGAATTGTAACACTCCACGGTATTCCAAAGGAGATCAGTTCAGACCATGGCAGCCTCTTCACCTCAAAGTTCTGGGAAAGTTTCCAACAAGCTATGGGAACTCAAATAACCTGGAGCACGGCTTATCACCCTCAGTCCCAAGGTCAAGTTGAACGCCTTAATCAAGTGCTTGAAGGTATGCTGCGTGCTTGTGTCATCTCATTTGGCAAGAAGTGAGAAGAATCTCTCCCGTATGCTAAATTCTCATACAACAACAACTATCAAGCTAGTTTGAAAATGGCACCCTTCGAGGTATTATATGGACGTAAGTGCCGAACCCCGCTGAATTGGTCAGAAACTGGGGAACGACCACTCATTGGTCCGGATAGTATCCAACAAGCTGAAGAGCAAGTCCGTATTGTCCGGGAAAATCTCAAGGCGGCCCAGTCCCGCCAGAAGAGCAACTATGATCGTGAACATTGGGGATCGATCTATCATCCTGGTGAACAAGCTTATCTGCGTGTCGCTCCTATGAAGGGCACTCATCGCTTTGGGATCAAGGGCAAGTTAGCTCCTCGCTACATTGGACCCTTCCGCATTCTCGCCAGACGTGGATATGTGGCTTATAAATTGGAATTGCCACCGCAGTTCTCTCACATCCACGATGTCTTCCATGTGTCGCAACTCCGCCGTTGCTTCAAGGATCCGCACCGTGCAGTGGATCATGAGATGCTCGAATTGCAAGATGATCTCTCTTATAAAGAGCATCCGATCCGTATTCTTGATCAAGCTGAACGTCGGACCCGTTAGAAGACAACCAAGTTCCTTAAAGTGCAGTGGTCAAATCATTCTGAAGGTGAAGCCACTTGGGAACGCGAAGATTATCTTCGTGATGAATACCCCGATCTCTTTCCTTCTACCTCTTAATTCTCGGGACGAGAATTTCTTTTAGAGGAGGAGAGTTGTAACATCCCCATGTTTTAAGCTACAGTAATCCCTCTTGATTAATGCCAAGTCATCTCCTTTTTCTAATAGCAATTGCCACTTGTTCCAAAATCAAATTCAAAAACAAATTTGAATTGCAAATGAAAATAAAAGTTGCACAAACAAGCAAACTAAATAGTTCATATTTTTGCAAATATTCCATAGATAATTATGGCTAAGGAGAACAACATCACTTCTTTGCTCAATCTGACTCTAACATCCAAAAACAGGACCAAAACAATCCCATTTAACCCATTTAAATTTAAGCAAAATTCAAATGAGTTCAAATAAGCACCAAACTTTTTGTGGCATTCACAAATATTGCATAGTATTTATATGACAAGTTTCATATTTTACAAAATCCATTTGGTGGCTCAACTTAACACAACACAGTAACAAAAATAGAAAACAGAAAATATAAAAAAAAAGGAAAAGGAAAAAGGGCAAAAGCCACCGTGCTACTGGGCCATTAGTGCCACAATGCAATGAGGCCCAACCCACGCCGGCCTTTCCCCTACCTCTGTACAGAGGGGAGGCAGGGGCATGGCGTGGCAGCCATCCGGCCGCCGTGGCCGCGCCTTGGCTTCGTGTCGGCCATCCCCGACCTCCCCAACGCCAATAAGACCTACCCCGCGGCCTTCCCGAACCCTAGCTCTCTCCCCCTCTTCTCTGTTGCCCCTCTCCTTGCTAGAAGCCGTCACCCGAAATCTACCGTCACCGTGCCGTCGTCATCCATGCGCACCGGCACCGCTCCGAGCCATCAGAGGTTGTCCAACCGCTCCGTCGTGTTCCTCTTTGTCCTCTACGCCTCTGGATCGAAGCCAAAAGGCCCGTACGCTCCGCATCGAGCCGTACATCCCCACCACAGCCGCCGCGGCCATCGCTGTCGATCTCCACCACTGGCGCCTCCCTGACCTCCCGAGCTCGCCCTCGGTCACCGCTGTGAGCCCTCGGTCGATTCCCCCTTCTCCCTTTGAGACCGGCGCCGTAGGCCGCCGTCATCGCCGCTCCCGGAGCCACCGGAGCCCGCGCTCACCGCGCCGCGGCCGCGCATGCCCCGCTGTGCGTCGCCGCGCCCTGGCCGCGCACCGGCCGAGCCCGCTCGCCCCTGCTACAGCTGCTTGTTGCTGCTCTGCGTGCTGCCGCTGCTATGCTGCTAGCTGTTGCTGCCGTCGCTTAGCTACTGCTGCTGTGCTGCCGCTGCTACTCTGCTGCTCCTGCCGCTGCGCCGCCGCTGCTGCCTCCGGCTACCGCCGCGCTCCGCCCGCGTCGCCCCTCCGCGCGCGCCCGCTCCCTCCGTCTGGCTCGGCCACCCGGGCGTGCCTCTGGCTGTGGCCGAGGCCGCCGGCGCCCTCTCTGTGCGAGCGTGCACAGCCAGAGAGGCCAGCCTGGGCCACTGCCATGTGGGCCCGCCCATATAAAAAAAGAGAAAAGAAAAGAAAATAATAATAATAATAATAAAATAATAAAAGATGAGACACTTACAGGTGGGCCCCATGAACAGTGTAGTTGACCAGTCAACCTTTGACTGGATCAACTGGGCCCCCTGGCCCCCACATGTCATACCCACTGTATAAAATGGTGGGTACACTTCTGTGTACCCATATCATTTTATGTTTATTAATTTTCGAATTTAATTTAATTCCAGTCATTTTCAGAATATTGTTTAAACTTCAAAAATTCATATAAATTCAACCGTAGCTCGGATGAAAATAATTTATATATGAAAAATGATCAGAAAAATAAGACGAATCTGAATATGCCATCCACATATCTGTCACGTGCCTCCAACACTGCAAACATGGAACCTTCCCCTCCGGATCATCTGTCCGATAACTGCCTAAAGCCGGGAAAACATTCCCAGATATTTTCCCGCTCCGTCTGTAACGCTTAGCACTGCATTAGGTCACCCCTAGCACAGCATACTGCCATGTCATGCTTTGTGTCGCTTTTGTTTGCTTTGTATTTATTGTTTCTTCCCCCTCTTCTCTCCGGTAGACTCCGAGACTGACGCTGCTCCCGAGTACGACTACGCTCCTGCCGTCCATCCCCTTTCAGCAGAGCTTCCAGGCAAGCAAACCCCCTTGATCATTTCAATATCGCCCATTTCTTTCTCTCCCGTGCTTGCATTAGAATTGGCTGCTGTTGTCCGAAAGCTCCTATTCTGATGCATAGCCTGTTTTTGTAACTGCTGTTGATACCTTACCTGCTATCCTAAATGCTTAGTATAGGTTGGTTAGTGATCCATCAGTGGCCCCGCACCCTTGTCCATGTTGCCATGCTTTGCTTCCGGATGTTTCAATCAACGCGATCGATGTGCAGAGACCGACACAACACCGCACACCCCCTTAGTTGTACGACTCTGCAGAGCTACTATCGAGTGCCGAGGGTGATACCTCCTACCTCACTCCTGATGATATCTCTGTAGCATAGCTAGTCGGTTGTGGGTTACCGAGGGTGATTCCTCTTTCACCACCTCCGATTATGACTCGGTCGTGCAACCCCTCAAGTGTGAACCCATCGAGGGTGATTCCTCCAAGTTCACCTTGACGGATACATCGAGTAGGAATCCATCGAGGGTGATTTCTCGGGTTCCCCCTTGATGTCATGGACACACGGATACCCTATCTTTTACCTCAGTCCCTTGTTGAAGTCGGGTCGACCTCGAGGGGTACCGGCGAGAGATGTGAAGTCGGGTTGACCATGAGGGAACCCGCGAGATAATTACGCGGCACGGTCGGGCAGGCAGACCGCCCTAGGAGAGGGATGGGCCTGGCCCTTGTCGTAAGTCCGCGAGACGGATCACTGATCGTCTCCGTGAGCTCCCAATACACTAATGGTTTGGATATGTGATCCGAGTGGGCCTCTGGCCATTTCGCACTAACCACCACGCAGGATAAGTTATGGGCACTCAGTGTCGTACGATTCTCCCAAAAGCTCTGTCAGACGTCCAGTTCAGCATTGTGGGCCTGTCGGGCCAGTGCCATCCAGGATGAGGTGGTGCTCATCCCGGCTCGTCGCACAACGACCTGGGGTGCTTAGGACGATTGGCCCATGACCCCTTCGCACTTAGGATGTAGACCGGCGGGGACCTCTATGCAGAGCCTAGGTAGGACTACGGCGTGTCGATCGGCCGAGGCCGGGCATGACCCAGAAAAGTGTGTCCGGCCAGAATTAATCGAGCGTGTTGGGTAAGTTGGTGCACCCCTGCAGGGAAGTTATCTATTCGAATAGCCGTGTCCACGGTAATGGACGCTCAGAGTTGTATCCCGATCTACTACAACTAGAACTGGATATTTGTGATACTAAACTGATATTATGGCTCCGGGATCGCTTCCTCGCGGGGTAGACGAGGAAGGATCTCTGGGCGTTGCTAATATATATTTGTTACTACATGTTATGTTGCTCTACTCTCCTCTGTTGCTGCAAGACGCTGCAAGATGCTAGTCTTCGATAGGCTAGGCCTTTCCTCTATTCTAGCATTTCTGCAGTTTAGTCCACAGATACAGCCCCTTCCCTTTGATACCGATGCATACTTAGCATAGATCTGATGTAAGTCTTGCGAGTACTTTGGATGGGTACTCACGGTTGCTTTGCTACCTTTTTTCCCCTACCCGATTGCTGCGATCAGATGACGGAGCCCCGGAGTCAGCTGATCCCGCCGATGACTACTATTACCCCGACGGAGCCTACTACTACGTGGAGACCGACAACCAGGAGTAGTTCGGAGGCTCCCAGGCAGGAGGCCTGCGCCTTTTCGATCTAGTTGTCGTTGTTTTGCTCAACCTTCTTAATGCAACCTTTGTCTAATTATGTCTGTACTCAGATACTGATGCTTCCGTTGACTCTTGTGTATTTGAGCTTATGTATTCGAGCCCTCGAGGCCCCTGGCTTGTAATATAAAGCTTGTATTGTGTCTAGAGTTGTGCTGTGATATCTTCCCGTGAGTCTCTGGGCTTGATCGTGTGCATTTGCGTGTATGATTAGTGCACGGTCGAGTCGGGGGCGTCACAAGCATCCACATAACAATTTGTTTTATCAAGAATAGATCCACTAATTATTGGTATAACTCCCGTGCAATTAAAGAATTCTTGAATAATGTTTTTCCCTATGACATTTCCACTCCCTACTACAAAAATTTTTGAGTCTAAATTTGAGGGAATTTCTATCTTAGGGATTTTACAATCCTCACTTTTTTCAAGAACAAACTCAGACATGATGGCAACTTCAAGCAAAGCAAGCAAACTAGCAAATAAAAATATTTTTGTGTTTTTGTAAAAAAAAAATAGAAGTGGGGGAGATGAAAACTGGAGGCAAATGCAAATAAAAAGGCAAATAAAATAAATGCAAGTGAATGATAGTTTGTGCGAAGGTACTTGGTAATTTTGATGATGTCTCCCCGGCAACGGCGCTAGAAATTCTTCCTGCTACTTGTAGTCTGCGTTGGGATGATGCAGTATAGTACAGATAAGTATTTCCCTCAGTTAAGAACCAAGGTTATCAATCCAGTAGGAGAACCAAGCAAAATTCAGTTAAACGCACCTGCACACACAAGAGCAAACACTTGCACCCAACGCAAATAAGAGGGTTGTCAATCCTCTTAGCGGTTATTTGCAAGGATTAAATATTATCGAGGTAAATAGATAAAGTAAAATACTAATTAAAATAAAAGTAAATAAATTGCAGCAAGGTATTTTTATGTTTTTTATATATGATAAAGTAGACCCGAGGGCCATAGTTTTCACTAGAGGCTTCTCTCTCAAACACATAGCATACGGTGGGTAAACAAATTACTGTTGGGCAATTGATAGAAAAGCAAATAATTATGATGGATTCATGGCAATGATCATGTATATAGGCATCACGTCCGAGACAAGTAGACCGACTCCTACCTGCATCTACTACTATTACTCCACCCATCGACCGCTATCCAGCATGCATCTAGGGTATTAAGTATGAAATAGAGTAACACCTTAAGCAAGATGACATGATGTACACAAAGTAAACTCAAGAAATATGATTAAACCGCATCTTTTTATCCTTAATGGCAACAATACAAATACATGTCATGTCCCCTTCTGTCACTGGGATTGAGCACCGCAAGATTGAACCCATCACAAAGCACCTCTCCCATTGCAAGATAAATCAATCTAGTAGGCCAAACCAAATTGATAGATCAGAGAGAAATACAAAGCTATAATAATCATCCATAAAAGAGTTCAGAGAAGACTCAAATATTTCTCATGAATAATCTGATCATAAACTCACAATTCATCGGATCCCAACAAACACACCGGAAAAGAAGATTACATCGGATAGAACTCCAAGAACATCAAGGAGAACATGGTATTGAAGATCAAAGAGAGAGAAGAAGAAGCCATCTAGCTACTAGCTATGGACCTGTAGGTCTGTGGTAAACTACTCACACATCATTGGAAGGACAGCAAGGTTGATGAAGAAGCCCTCCGTGATCGATTCCCCCTCCAGCAGAGTACCGGAAAAGGCCTCCAGATGGGATCGCCAAAGAACAGAGGCTTGCGGCGGCGGAAAGTTTTCTCTTCTGTCTCTTTCTGGTATATTGGGAATATTTGGGAATTTATAGCACTGGAATTAGGCCAGGAGGGGCAACGAGGGGCCCACAAGCCGGGGGCGCGCCCTACCCCCTGGGCGCGCCCTCCAGGCTTGTCGCCTCCTCGTGGCTCTTCTGGTCTTCTCCCGAAGCTTCGTGGGTCTCTTCTGGTCCAGAAAAAATTAATCCAAAGTTTTTTTCTCCTTTGGACACTTTTTGATAATGATTTTCTGAAAAGGCAAAAACAAGCAGGAAACATCAACTGGCACTGGGCACTGGGCACTGGGTTAATAGGTTAGTCCCCAAAAAATTGATATATAATGGCATATAATTGCATATAAAACATCCAAGATTGATACTATAATAGCATGGAACAATAAAAAATTATAGATACGTTGGAGACGTATCATCGCGCACCCCCGATTGTAACAACACTCAAGGATTTCATTTCAGACATAAAAATGCTCGGACCTCCCCACCATGCCATAACCAACACTTAGATGAGAAGTCAATAACAAACTTTAATACCGATATTTCTATTAACCAATGATCATGGACCTATATCCTTTCATATTATGACATCAATATCATTAAACCACACATTTCATATTTAGTGATCTACATGAAAGTTTTTATTATATCCCTCTTGAATACCTATCCTTTATGTACTAATCTTATAACCTGTGCAAATTGCCATTACTATTTATTAGACTCCCAAAAAGATTTAAGTGAAGCATGAGAGTGCAACTATTTCTTTAAAATATAACCACTGTCGTGCTCTAAAAGATATAAGTGAAGCACTAGAGCAACTGCCTAGCTCAAAAGATATAAGTGAAGCACATAGAGTATTCTAACAAATCACGATAAATGTGTGTCTGGTTGCTTCTGTCTAGGGCTAGCTCTCACCCCCTTAGTCTTCTACCTTCTGCCACTTTGTAATTAGTTTTAGTCCCTCCCTTCCCTCACCCCCACCGCTGTACATATGTAACTGTTTGACCATTTCTAATTTAAAAGTCAGTGGGGGCCTTCCCTCACTGTCCCCAAGTTTACAAAAAAAATGATAAATGTGTGTCCCTTTCAAAAAGGTGTGTTCAGAAAAAGATGATTATGGCAAACTAAAAAGCTAATAAAGAAAAGAAAACTATAGCACATGACGTTCCAGGTAAAACTCATATCATGTGATGAATAAAAATATAGCTCCAAGTGATATACCGATAGATTGTAGACGAAAGAGGGGATGCCATCCGGGGCATCCCCAAGCTTAGACGCTTGGGTCTTCCTTGAATATTACCTTGGTGTGCCTTGGGCATCCCCAAGCTTAGGGTCTTGCCGCTCCTTATTCCATCATCCATCGTGATCTCACCCAAAACTTGAAAACTTCAGCACACAAAACTCAGCAGAAACCTCGTGAGATCTGTTAGTATAACAAACAAATCTTAAAATTTAGGTACTATTATAAATTGATTCATATTTAATTCTTGCATAATGCGACTGTACTCTAACTTCTCCATGACTTATACCCCCCGATATAATCCATAGCATCAATAAAATGAGCGAACTATGCAATAAAAAACAGAATCTATCTAAAACAGAACAATCTATAAAGATCTAATTAAAAGTCATACTTCTGTAACTCAAAAAATTCTGACAAATTCGGAAAACGTAAACAATTCATATACCAATACTGTGTATAAATTTCAGATTTTTCTGACATTCCAGTACAGAACCAAATATCCAGAACTGGGCACAAAACTTTATGTTTTTCAAACAACATCAATTATACTATCATCCAAATCATCCTAAAGGCATTACTTGGCACAAACACTAATTAAAAGATAAAAACACAATCATAACAGAAGCTAAAATTGTGTAAACACACAAAACAGAAAATAAAAACAAAAATTTAAGATAACTATTGGGTTATCTCCCAACAAGCTCTTTCTTTATAGCCATTAAGATAGGCTTGGGATATTAATGATGCTCACAATAAAGACAAGAATTGAAGCACAAAGAGAGCATCTTATAGCATGTAATTAACACATTTAAGTATAACCCTCTTCCTATGCATAGGCATTTTATAGGAAAACAAATTATTAAGACAAGCAATATCTAGCACATGCAAAAAGGAAGAATGAAGCATTAATAATTACAACACAAAGAGAGGTAATTTTGTAACATGCAGATTTCTATAACCATATTTTCCTCTCTCATAATAATTAGATGTAGGATCATAATCAAATTCAACAATATAGCTATCATATAAAATATTCTCTTCATGATCCACATGCATAAAAGTTTTATAATCTTCCAAAATAGTGGGATTAACATCAAGTAAAGTCATGACCTCTCCAAACCCACTTTTATCATAAAATTCATAAGATTGATAATTCTCCAAAGTAGTGGGATCATTATTACCTAAAGTTGACACTCTTCCAAACCCACTTTTAATATTATTGCAAACATTATTATCAATAACATATTCATCATTAGGCTTGAATAAATTTTCAAGATCATAAGAAGCATTATCACCCCAATCATGATCATTGCAATAAGTAGTGGAAATGACAAAATTATCGTCCCCAAGCTTGTAGCTTTGCATAGTATTGGCACAACTGACATTAATAGAATTTATAATAACATCATTGCAATCATGCTTTTCATTCAAGGATCTATCATGAATCATTCTATAAATTTCTTCTTCTAACAATTCATCACAATTTTCAGATTCATAATTTTCAAGCAAAACTTCATAAAGATAATCAAGTGCACTGAACTCACTAGCAATTGATTCATCATAATTGGATTGTTTGAAAAGATTAGCAAGTGGATGAGGATTCATATGTCTATATTTTTATTTTCATTGAGTCACACAATTATTGCAAGCAAGTGAACGAGCAAACAGAAATATTTTTGTGTTTTTGTATTTTTTTATGAGAAGTGGGGGAGATGAAAATGAGAGGCAAATGCAAATAAAAAGGCAAATAAAAAGTAGAGAAAGTAGATCATAGTTTGTGTGAAGGTACTTGATAGGTTTTGATGATGTCTCCCCGGCAACGGCGCCAGAAATTCTTCGTGCTACTTGTGAGCTGCGTTGGGATTTTCCCCGAAGAGGAGAGGGGATGCAGCACAGTAGAGATAAGTATTTCCCTCAGTGAGAACCAAGGTATCAATCCAGTAGGAGAATCATGCAAAGCCTCGTGAACATCACTTGCACACACAAAAGCAAATACTTGCACCCAACGCGGGCAAGAGGGTCGTCAATCCCCTTGAACTCGTTACTTGCAAGGATTAAATCTTGTAGTGGTAGATAGATAAATTACAAAACAAAATAAAAGAAAGAAAATTGCAGCAAGTATATTTAGGCTTTCTTTTTATGATTAAAGTAGACCCGGGGGCCATAGCTTTCACTAGAGGCTTCTCTCTCGAACACATAGCATAAAGTGGGTAGACAAATTACTATTGGGCAATTGATAGAAAAGCGCATAGTTATGACAGATTCATGGCAATGATCATGTATATAGGCATCATGTCTGAGACAAGTAGACCAACTCCTGCCTGCATCTACTACTATTACTCCACCCATCGACCGCTATCCATCATGCATCTAGGGTATTAAGTTAATGAAAACGGAGTAACGCCTTAAGCAAGATGACATGATGTAGACAAAGTAATATTGATTGGGTTTACAATAACTCAGTTTCTTGAAGGGGACGATGTACCTAATTTTATGGTAGAGAGCCGCAATATAAAATTAGACAGATGACTCAGTTTCACAACATCGTAGCACCGCAACCCTGACGATGTACCTAACGAGAACATTAAGTTCGTCAAGCCTCTTTTCGATAGCCATAGTTTTCTATTTCTTCGCATTCTTGATGACTGCATGTTTTTCCTCCAGCTCTTGGAGGCCAGTGTTGATATATCGAATAGAGTTGTGCTGATCTAACATGCCCAATTTCAGATCCTCAATGGCATCCTGTTGCTCAGGCAAAGCATTCTTGACACCTTCAAGTACTTATTGCTGCTCTAGAAGGGTAATGTTGACAGATTCAAGTGGATGTTGCGCATCTGGTAGGAGATGCTTCACAGCTTCACATTCTTGTTGTTGTTTTGCTAGGGCCTTCTTAACAGCTTCAAGTTCTAGCTGCTGCCATGCCAGTGCCTTCTTTATAGAATCTAGTTCATCATGCTGGTTTGTCAGGCCGTGCTCGACTGCTTCTGGTTCTTTCTGCTGCACTACCAAGGCACTGATGACAGGTTCAGATTGTTGTTTCTGGGGCCAAAGAGTTGCAGTAAGGTCATCATTTGAGAGTCCTAACTTTCCCTACAGAGAAAATGCGTACATGTTACAGCATAAGGGAGCATTCGAAAAGCTGTAGATGCATCTGCCGCAATATACAATGGTAGGGTGAACAAAGGTCATAAGTAAGGAAATGTTTACAGAAAAGAGTTGGCCTACTCACCAGCTGAACCCGTTTTCTCTTTGATTTGCTTGAGCTAGGTAAAACATATGCATTAAGAGACATGAGCTGTTTGAACTCTTGAAGCAACACATGTAAACCCTTAGTCACTACTTCCAGTTGATGACGATAATATTCCCGCCATAATGTAGTTGAAGACATTACATTGTAGTGCACAATTTACATTTCGTGACACATGTAAGAGAAAGTAAACACATTCTAACCATAGACGAAGAGTTTCCAATAACACTGACCTATACATCTTTATTCGTGGCCGGATCTGCCTTTTTGTTCACTTTCAGTGCCACATTCTATCAATTCTTCATGGTGTGTACATCTATGTGAAGGACCACGAGCTCGTAGATCTGACAAAGATGGGTAATCTATCATACGACGAGAATACCAAGCTAGTAAGTCGAGAAGCTTTTCCTGTCGATACAGGTTCTTCTTCTTCATTCAGTCCGTATGGTTCTCCCACACCGTTGGTGGCGTGTCAGCATCTACTGCGTAACGATGACTAGTAGTTGACAGTAGGTGCAAAACAAGATGACAAGAATTTTAAATATTGGTGCCAAAATGAGGAAACATGTGTGTAATTACTCTTAGATAAAGGTAATGAACTAGCAATAAGAACCCTAGTTAGATTCACCAGCAGTCTTAACCCAAATAAGAGCCCTCGATTTTATATCTTGTAAAAACATCAACATCTTTCATACCGAAAACTAACAAGATGCACCAATGTAAACACACGTGCAAATTTGATGGGGTACTAGGGAAATAATTGAGAGATAGGAGACGTCATCTTGTTTCTTGAAGGGGACGTGACTGTTGATGAAATAAAAAGCGTTATTTGGGGAGGTTCAACACGTACATGTTCTATGATCCAGGCAATGACTAGCAATTGGTATATTGTCAACATGGATTAGTTGAAACCAAAAGCATCTTGAGAAAACATACTGACTTAATCAGAAGAAGATATACTCAAAGATTACATCAACGATCTCCTGACCAACGAACCCTTGCTAGAATGACATGTAATGTTAATCCGGGAGCACAATAAGAACCCTAACCCTACCCGAATAAGAAGCCAAAAGCATCTTGAGAAAACATACAAACTTAATCAGAAGAAGATATACTGAAAGATTACATCAACGATTTGCTGACCAGCGAACCCTAGCTAGAATGACATGCAGTGTTAACCCGTGGGCACAATAAGAACCCTAACTCTAACCCGACTAAGAAACCAAAGTTTTTTATTCTTGCACTCCCTCCGATCGATCCATATTACTTGTTGCTCCAACGGATATATCTGGACGTATTTTAATGCTAGATCATCCATTTGAGCGACAACTAATATGGATATGAGGGAATAATTAAGAAACAACACTGGAAAGAGAACACATCGATTAGGATGAGATCTTAGGGTACTTTTAGCATCATAGCCAATGGGGCCGAGCTGAACGCCATCCGTCGGGAGCGCCTCCCTGACCGAAAAATTTGTGGCCATAGCCCTTGCCTTCTCCCACTTGTTTCCCGTGACTTGCCGGTTATCCTTTGGCACAGTGGCTCTTCCATTCTCCACTACAGCATCTTCGTCTTCGTCGTTGATATGTCCAATTTGCATCATGATTTCCTACTGTTAATTAATATGTTTTTAATCATTATTTCACTTCATGGTACAATTCTTATGCCTTTTTTCTCTTATTTTGCAAGATTCACATGAAGAGGGAGATTGCCGGCAGCTAAAATTCTGGACCGGAAAGGGGTGAAACAGAGATAGCTATTCTGCACAACTCCAAATGACCTAAAAATTTACGAAGAACTATTTTGGAATATATAAAAAATACTGGCGAAAGAATTACCAGGAGGGGGCCCAACAGGAAGCCACAAGCCTGGGGGCGCGCCCTACCTCCCTGGGAGTGCCCCCCGAGCTTGTGGGGCCCCTGGCAGACCTCCGCCCCCTCCTTCTGCTATATGAAGCCAATTGCCCTAGAAAAAAAATCAGAAGAAGACTTTAGGGACGAAGCGCCACCGTCTCAAGGCGGAACCTGGGCAGGAGCTATTTTGCTCTCCGGCGGAGCGATTCCGCCGGGGATACTTCCCTCCGAGAGGGGGAAATCGAAGCCATCGACATCACCAACGATCCTCTCATCATGGGTGGACCAATCTTCATCAACATCTTCACCAGCACCATCTCATCTCAAACCCTAGTTCATCTCTTGTATTCAATCTTTTTCTCAAAACCTCAGATTGGTACATGTGGGTTGCTAGTAGTGTTGATTACATCTTGTAGTTGATGCTAGTTGGTTTATTTGGTGGAAGATCATATGTTTAGATCCTTAATGCTATTCAATACCCCTCTAATCTTGAACATGAATATGATTTCTGAGTAGTTACTTTTGTTCTTGAGGACATGGGAGAAGTCTTGTCATAAGTAATCATGTGAATTTGGTATTCGTTCGATATTTTGATGATATATACGTTGTTGCTTCCTTTAGTGGTGTCGTGTGAATGTCGACTACATGACACTTCACCATCTTTGGGCCTAAGGGAAGGCATTGTGGAGTAGTAATTAGATGATGGGTTGCTAGAGTGACAGAAGCTTAAACCCTAGTTTATGCGCTATTCCGTAAGGGGTTGATTTGGATCCATATGTTTCATGCTATGATTAGATTTATCTTAATTCTTCTTTCGTAGTTGCGGATGCTTGCGAGAGGGGGTAATCATAAGTGGGAGGCTTGTTCATGTAAGAACAGCACCCAAGCACCGGTCCACCCACATATCAAATTATCAAAGTAGCGAACGCGAATCAAACAAACATGATGAAAGTGACTAGATGAAATTCCCATGTGTCCTCGAGAACGCTTTGCTTATTATACGAGTTCGTTCCGGCTTGTCCTTTGTTATAAAAAGGATTGGGACACCTTGCTGTACTTTAGTATACTTCTTACTTGTTACTTGTTACTTGTTGTGAATTATATTGCTACCAAAACTATCTGTTACCGCTACTTTCAGTACTTGCAGAGAATACCTTGCTGAAAACCGCTTGTCATTTCCTTCTGCTCCTCGTTGGGTTCGACACTCTTACTTATCGAAAGGACTACAATTGATCCCCTATACTTGTGGGTTATCAAGACTCTTTTCTGGCACCGTTGCCGAGGAGTGAAGCGCCTTTGGTGGGTGGAATTTGGTAAGGAAACATTTATATTACGTGCTGAAATTTACTGTCACTTGTCACTATGGAAAGTAATCCTTTGAGGGGCTTGTTCGGGGTATCTTCACCTCGACCAGAAGCATTAAGAGTTGCCCCTCAACCTACTGAACCTACTGAAAATATTTATTATGAAATTCCTTCGGGTATGGTAGAGAAACTGCTAGCTAATCCTTATGCAGGAGATGGAACGGTGCATCCTGATGTGCACTTGATATATGTGGATGAAATTTGTGGATTGTTTAAGATTGCAGGTCTATCTGGAGATGGAGTTAAGAAGAAAGTATTTCCTTTATCTTTGGAGGGAAAGGCATTGACATGGTATAGGCTATGTGATGATACTGAAACATGGGATTGGGACCGGTTGAAGCTAGAATTTCACCAGAAATTTTATCCTATGCATTTGGTTCATCGTGATCGGAATTATATATATAATTTTTGGCCTCGTGAAGGAGAAAGTATCGCTCAAGCTTGGGGGAGGCTTAAGTATATGTTGCATACATGCCCCAATCATGAGCTCTCAAGAGAAATAATTATTCAAAACTTTTATGCTCGGCTTTCTCATGATGATCGATCCATGCTCGATACTTCTTCTAATGGTTCCTTTATGAAGAGGACTATTGAATTGAAATGGGATCTTCTGGAAAGAATTAAACACAACTCTGAAGATTGGGAAATCGATAAAGGTAAAGAGTCAGGTATAAATCTTGAGTTTGATTGTGTTAAATCTTTTATGGAAATTGATGCTTTTCATAAGTTTAGTACTAAATATGGACTTGACTCTGAGATAGTAGCTACCTTTTGTGAATCTTTTGCTGCTCATGTTGATCTCCCTAAGGAGAAATGGTTTAGATATTGTCCACCCATTGAATTAAATGAAGAACCTGTTAGTGTTAAAGAAGAAACAATTGTTTACAATGTTGATCCAGTTGTGCCCATTGCTTATATTGAGAAACCTCCTTTCCCTGTTAGGATTAAGGAACATGCTAAAGCTTCAATTGTGGTTAACAAAAATAATATAAGAACACCTAGACCTTCTGAACAAATTAAGGTTGAACCTAATATTGCAATGGTTAAAGATCTTTTGGTTGATGATATTGATGGGCATGTTATTTACTTTTGCGATGAGGCTGCTAGAATTGCTAAACCTGTTAGAAATGAATGAGATATGCTAGATAAGAACAAGCCTATAGTTGGCATGCCTGTTGTTTCTGTTAAGATTGGAGATCATTGCTATCATGGTTTATGTGATATGGGTGCTAGTGTGAGTGCTATTCCGTTTTCTTTATATCAAGAAGTAATGCATGCTATTGCACCTGTTGAGATTGAAGATATTGATGTTGCTATTAAGCTTGCAAATAGAGATACTATTACACCACTAGGGATTGTCAGAGATGTTGAAGTCTTGTGTGGTAAAATCAAATACCCTACTGATTTCTTAGTACTTGGTTCACAACAAGATAATTTTTGTCCCATTATATTTGGTAGACCTTTCTTGAATACCGTTAATGCTGAAATTGATTGTGTTAAAGAGAAAGTTAGAGTTAAGTTTGGTGATATATCTCATGAATTTAATTTCTCTAAGTTTAGTAGACAACCTCATAATAAGGAATTACCAAATAAAGATTAAATTATAGGTGTTACTTCTATTGTTGTGCCTCCTACTGATCCTTTAGAACAATATTTGCTAGACTATGAGAATGATATGTATATGAATGAAAGAAATGAAATAGATGAGCTGTTCTTTAAACAAGCACCTGTTCTCAAACATAATTTGCCTATGGAAACCTTGGGAAATCCTCTACCACCCAAGGGTGACCCTGTGTTTGATTTAAAGCAATTACCTGATACACTTAAATATGCTTATCTAGATGAAAAGAAGATATATCCTGTTATTATTAGTGCTAACCTGTCAGAGCATGAAGAAAAGAGATTACTTAAAACTCTAAAGAAACTCCGTGCTGCTATTGGATAAACTCTTGATGATCTTAAGGGCATTAGTCCCACTTTATGTCAGCATAAAATTCATATGGAGCCACACGCTAAACCCGTTGTTGATCGTCAAAGAAGGTTGAATCTTAAAATGAAGGATGTGGTAAGAACTAAAATATTAAAGCTTCTTGAGGCAGGTATAATTTATCCCATAGCTGATAGTAGATGGGTAAGTCATGTTCATTGTGTTCCTAAGAAAGGAGGTATTACCATTGTTCCTAATGATTAAAATGAACTCATTCCACAAAGAATTGTAACCGGTTATAGGATGGTAACTGATTTTAGGAAATTAAATAAAGCTACTAGGAAAGATCATTACCCCTTGCCTTTTATTGATCAAATGTTAGAAAGATTATCTAAGCATACGCACTTTTACTTCCTAGATGGTTATTCTGGTTTGTCTCAAATACCCGTTTCACCTGAAGATCAAGAGAAAACCACATTTACTTGTCCTTTAGAAACTTATGCTTATCATCGTATGCCTTTTGGTTTATGTAATGCACCTACTACCTTTCAAGGATGTATGACTGCAATACTCTCTAACTTTTGTGAAAAGATTGTTGAGGTTTTCATGGATGATATCTCCGTTTACGGAACTTCCTTTGATGATTGCTTGAGCAACCTTGATCGAGTTTTGCAGAGATGTCAAGAAACTAATCTTGTCTTGAATTAGGAGAAGTGCTACTTTATGGTGAATGAAGGTATAGTCCTTGTGCATAAAATTTCTGAAAGAGGTATTGAAGTTGATAAAGCTAAAGTTGATGCTATTGAGAAAATGTCATGTCCTAAAGATATTAAAGGTATAAGAAGTTTCCTCGGTCATGTTGGTTTCTATAGAAGGTTTATAAAAGACTTCTCTAAAATTTCTAGGCCTCTTACTAATCTTTTGTAAAAATATGTGCCATTTGTTTTTGATGATGATTGTGTAGAAGCCTTTGAAATACTTAAGAAAGCCTTACTTTCTGCACCTATCGTTCAACCACCTGATTGGAACCTACCCTTTGAAATTATGTGTGATGCTAGTGATTATGCTGTTGGTGCTGTTTTAGGACAAAGAGTTGATAAGAAATTGAATGTTATTCATTATGCTAGTAAAACTCTAGACAATGCTCAAAGAAATTATGCTACTACTGAGAAAGAATTTTTAGGAGTTATGTTTGCATGTGATAAATTCAGATCTTACATTGTTTATTCCAAAGTTACTATTCATATTGATCATGCTGCTATTAAATATCTTATGGAAAAGAAAGATGCTAAACCTAGACTTATTAGGTGGGTTCTTTTGCTACAAGAATTTGATTTGCATATTGTTGATAGAAAGGGAGCTGAGAATCCCGTAGCTGATAATTTGTCTAGAATGGAAAATGTTCTTGGTGACCCACTTCCTATTAATGATGATTTCCCTGATGAACAACTAGCTGTGATAAATGCTTCTCGTAATACTCCTTGGTATGCAGACTATGCTAATTACATTGTTGCTAAATATATACCACCTAGTTTCACATACCAACAAAAGAAAAAGTTCTTCTTTGATTTAAGACATTACTTTTGGGATGACCCACATTTATATAAAAAAGGAGTAGATGGTGTTATTAGATGTTGTGTACTTGAGCATGAACAGGAACAAATCCTATGAAAGTGTCACTCCGAGGCATATGGAGGACACCATGCGGGAGACAGAACTGCACACAAGGTACTACAATTTAGTTTTTATTGGCCTACTCTTTTCAAAGATGCACGTAAGTTTGTCCTCTCTTGTGATGAATGTCAAAGAATTGGTAATGTTGGTAGACGTCAGGAAATGCCTATGAATTATTCACTTGTTATTGAACCATTTGATGCTTGGGGTTTTGATTATATGGGAACTTTCTCTAAATCCAATGGGTATACTCATATTTTAGTTGCTGTTGATTACGTTACTAAGTGGGTAGAAGCTATTCCAACTAGTAGTGCTGATCATAACACTTCTATTAAAATGCTTAAAGAAGTTATATTCCCGAGGTTTGGAGTCCCTAGATATTTAATGACTAATGGTGGTTCACATTTTATTCATGGTGCTTTCCGTAAATTGCTTGCTAAATATGATGTTAACCATAGAATTGCATCTCCTTATCATCCTCAGTCTAGTGGTCAAGTTGAATTTACTAATAGAGAAATAAAATTAATTTTGCAAAAGACCGTTAATAGATCCAGAAAGAATTGGTCTAAGAAACTTGATGATGCACTATGGGCTTACAGAACTGCTTATAAAAATCCTATGGGTTTGTCTCCATATAAAATGGTCTATGGAAAAGCATGTCATTTACCTCTTGAACTAGAACATAAAGCATATTGGGCAATTAAAGAACTTAACTATGATTTTAAACTTGCCGGTGAAAAGAGGTTATTTGATATTAGCTCTCTAGATGAATGGAGAACACAAACTTATGAAAATGCCAAGTTGTTTAAAGAAAAAGTTAAAAGGTGGCATGATAAGAGAATTCAAAAATGGGAATTCAAAGTAGGTGATCATGTTTTATTATACAATTCTCGTTTAAGATTTTTCGCAGGAAAACTTCTCTCTAAATGGGAAGGACCGTATATCATCGAAGAAGTTTATAGCTCCGGAGCCATCAAAATAAACAACTCCGTGTTGGGGAACGTTGCATGGGAAACAAAATTTTTCCTACGCACACACAAGATCTATCCATGGTGATGAGCATCTACGAGAGGGAGAGTGAATCTACATACCCTTGTAGATCGCTAAGCGCAAGCGTTAAGAAACGCGGTTGATGTAGTCGAACGTCTCCGTGATCCAAATCACAAGTCGTCCCTCGAACCGATCACAAACTAGTGCCGAACGGACGGCACCTCCGCGTTCAACACACGTACAGCTTGATGACGCCTTCACCTCCTCGATCCAGCGAGCGATGGTGAAGTAGTAGATGAGTTCCGGCAGCACGACGGCGTGGTGATGGTGGTGAGGAACAATCTCTGCAGGGCTTCGCCAAGCGCTACGGAGATTATGACGGAGGAACTAGAGGGTTAGGGTTGCCGGCACATGGCTTGGGGAATTCTTGATGTGTTCCGGGTGCTAGCCCTGCCCCTCTATTTATATGTTGAGCCCTGGGGTCGAAACTTGGAGAAAGAGCCTCCTCAAAGTCGGTTTGGCCCGCAAGGCAAGAGTCCTGCTCGGACTCCAGGACCAGACGCCAGGGTCCTCGGCGTCTGGCCCCAGACGCCAGGGTCCCTGGCGTCTGGCCCCTGGCCTCCGCAAAACTTCCTGTTGCACGTTCCTAAAGCCTCGTGGGCTTTACCCCTTGGCCCAAATAAAGTGTTCTCGTACCCGAACATTTCGGGAAACATCCGAAACTCCTTCCGGTGAATTCCGGAACCCTTCTGGAGACCAAACACTATTATCCCATATATCAATCTTTACCTCCGGACTATTCCAGAGCTCCTCGTCATGTCCGGGATCTCATCTGGGACTCCGAACAACTTTCGGTCACCAACATAACAACTCAACTATACTTATATCGTCACCAAACATTAAGTGTGTAGACCCTGCGGGTTCGAGAACTATGTAGACATGACCGAGACACCTCTACGGTCAATAACCAATAGCGGGACCTGGATGCCCATATTGGCTCCTACATATTCTACGAAGATCTTTATCGGTTGAACCTCTATGTCAAGGATTCAGTTAATCCCGTATGATGTTCCCTTTGTTTATCGGTATGTTACTTGCCCGAGATTCGATCGTCGGTATCTCTATACCTAGTTCAATCTCGTTACCGGCAAGTCTCTTTACTCGTTCCGTAATACAAGATCCCGTGGCTAACACTTTAGTCACATTGCTTGCAAGGCTTATAGTGATGTTGTATTACCGAGTGGGCCCTGAGATACCTCTCCGTCACACGGAGTAACAAATCCCAGTCTTGATCCATGCCAATTCAACAGACACCCTCGGAGATACCTGTAGAGCATCTTTATAGTCACCCAGTTACGTTGCGACGTTTGATACACACAAGGTATTCCTCCGGTGTCAGTGAGTTGCATGATCTCATGGTCAAAGGAACAGATACTTGACATGCAGAAAACAATAGCAATAAACTGACACGATCATATGCTACGTTTACAGTTTGGGTCTTGTCCATCACATCATTCTCCTAATGATGTGATCCCGTTATCAAATGACATCTCATGTCCATGGCTAGGAAACCTTCACCATCTTTTGATCAACGAGCTAGTCAACTAGAGGCTTACTAGGGACACAGTGTTGTCTATGTACCCACACATGTATTTGAGTTTCCAATCAATACAATTATAGCATGGATAATAAACGATTATCATGAACAAGGAAATATAATAATAACCAATTTATTATTGCCTCTAGGGCATATTTCCAACACTCCGAAGGCAATAATCCGAGGGTGGTTAATGGGCAAAGAATTAAACATTATATCTCAGGTACGCCCATTAATGTCGAAACTAATATTATTCAAACAATGACACTGGAAGAGCACATAGAAGAAACCTTCCGGAACGCTCCAGAATCCTGAAAAGGAGTAGGTACGTGGTACGGTAAGTAAACCGACTCCAAAACTTCCATAAAAGTACTTTCTGTTCGTTTTGGAATTTATAAAAAATTAGGAAAATAATAAACTGTCCGAAAAGTGCACGAGGAGGCGACAAGCCTGGGGGGCGCGCCCTACCCCTCCCCCCCAGGGCGCGCCTACCAGGCTTGTGGCCCCCTCGTGGACTTTCCCGACTCCGTTTTTCTTCCATATTACTTGTCCTGCACGGGAAAAATTCACTATATATACTCACGAGTGTTTTGACCACCGCATCGCAAGTTTCTCCTCTGTTCTTGTTTCGGGTTGTTTTTCTGACAGATCTAGATCGCCATGGCGTCTCCAAGCTCGTCCAAGGACAAGTTCTATGAGAAGGTCATTAACTCGTACCTACCGGAGGTGATGAAGCACCCTCAAGCCATTGATATGTGTGATGGGGTGCTCCACATCCAGGACGTTCAAGAACCTAAGAAGACTGGGAGCAAGAAGGCCAGGCTAGAAGCGGTGGAACGGGAGATCTTCAAGTGCCAGGGGATGGTGGAGCGCGGACTTAGTGCTAACCACTCCATGATCACGGAGTTCATCTGTGAGCACAAGGTGGATGGCAAGAATATTGGGGACGTCATCTTCAAGCTCAATGACCGGATTGATTATCTTCAGGCCCAAATATATGATCTACAAAACCAAAACTTTGAGTATGAGGCCAAGTTCAAAGGTATGAGTTTAGCTGCAAATTTCAGGACTCCGGAAACACGTTCTTCCTTTTATGATGGAGAACCTATGCCTTGGAAGATGGAGGATAAGCCTATCACTTCATCACCACCATCACCGAAGAAGGAAACTTGAGCACATGGGTATGGGCACCACCCTTAGCTTGTGCCAAGATTGGGGGAGGTGCCCCGGTATCGTATCACCATCACTTTTTATCATCATTATCTATCTTAGTTCGATCCTTAGTTATTTCATGATTTAGAAGAATAAAGTTTAGTATGATTTAGTTTCCAGTGCTTGCTTTGTGATCTATCTATCTATGTAATCGTGTGTGAAAGTTATATAATAAAGAGTAGTTTGAGTTGAGTGTTTTGCTTTTTTTATCCAATCTTAGAAAAAAAAAGAAAAAAAAAGATCATATGCTAATCCCATGGGGAGTGATGACTTCACATAAAAGAAGTATAATTGATAAAACTTGTTGGAAGTTGACAAACATAGTATTGGTCATTGTTGCAATTCATGAAAAAGTAATAAAGGAAGAGAGGTCTCACATATAAATACACTATCTTGGACATCTTTTATGATTGTGATCCCCCATTAAATATTCTATGTCAAAAAGTCGACGTTGGACAAGGAAGACAACGTAATGAGTTATGTTTGCTTATATTCACATAGAAGTTATATTGTTTTGGATCCTCTAACATGTGGTGCTTGCCCCCTATCTTTTGCTAGCCAAAATTCCGCACTAAGTAGAGATACTACTTGTGCATCCAAAACCCCTTAAACCCAGTTTCATGCCATGAGAGTCCATTATATCTACCTATGGATTGAATAAGATCCTTCAAGTAAGTTGTCATCGGTGCAAAGCAATAAAAATTGCTCCTAAATATGTATGATCTTTTATTGTAAGGAAAAATAAGCTTTGTATGATCTTGTGATGGTGAAGAAATAAAAGTGACAGACTACATAATAAAGGTCACTATCACAAGGGGCAATATAAAGCGATGTTCCTTTACATTAAGAGCTTGCACATCCAAAAACAAAAAGCGCATGACAACCTCTGCTTCCCTCTGTGAAGGGCCTATATTTTACTTTATGTATTTACTTTCATGCAAGAGTCAATAGCATTCTCCTCTATTCCATTTTTAATTTCTCTCTTGGCAAGCATCATGTGGTGGGGATTGATCCAGGCATATATATCCAGTTGGATGTAGGTGATCATGAGTTATTATTGTTGACATTACCCTTGAGGTAAATACGTTGGGAGGCAAAATTATAAGCCCCTATCTTTCTATGTGTCTGACTGAAACTTTTGCTCCATAAGTATGCCGTGAGTGTCAGCAATCATAGAAGACTAAACGATAGTTGAGTATGTGAACTTGCTAAACAAAACACTTACATAGACTCTTTCCGATAATATGATGAATTGCAATTGCTTCAGTGACTGAGATCATAGTTTGTTAATTTTCAATTTGGTTTATGGTTCATACTTTAACTTGTGATTGAATTGTCACTTTTTCATGCGAAGTTTTATGATGATATATTGTTGTTATAGTAAAGATCATGATGCTTTCATGTCCATATTTTATTTTTATTGATGCCTCTCTCTCTAAACATGTGGTCATAATTATCGATTTCGGCTTTCGCTTGAGGGCAAGCGAGGTTTAACCTTGGGGGAGTTGATACGTCCAATCTGCATCATGATTTCCTACTGTTAATTAATATGTTTTTAATCATTATTTCACTTCATGGTACAATTCTTATGCCTTTTCTCTCTTATTTTGCAAGATTCACATGAAGAGGGAGATTGCCGGCAGCTAAAATTCTGGACCGGAAAGGGGTGAAACAGAGATAGCTATTCTGCACAACTCCAAATGACTTGAAAATTTATGGAGAATTATTTTGGAATACATAAAAAATACTGGCGAAAGAATTACCAGGATGGGGCCCACCAGGAAGCCACAAGCCTTGGGGGCGCGCCCTACCTCCCTGGGCGCGCCCCCGAGCTTGTGGGGCCCCTCGCAGGCCTCCGTCCCCCTCCTTCTGCTATATGAAGCCATTTGCTCTATAAAAAATCAGAAGAATACTTTCGGGACGAAGCGCCGCCGTCTTGAGGCAGAACCTGGGCAGGAGCTATTTTGCTCTTCGGCGGAGCGATTCCGCTGGGGATACTTCCCTCCGAGAGGGGGAAATCGAAGCCATCGACATCACCAACGATCCTCTCATCGTAGGAGGACCAATCTTCATCAACATCTTCACCAGCACCATCTCATCTCAAACCCTAGTTCATCTCTTGTATTCAATCTTTGTCTCAAAACCTTAGATTGGTACCTGTGGGTTGCTAGTAGTGTTGATTACATCTTGTAGTTGATGCTAGTTGGTTTATTTGGTGGAAGATCATATGTTCAGATCCTTAATGCTATTCAATACCCCTATGATCTTGAACATGAATATGATTTGTGAGTAGTTACTTTTGTTCTTGAGGACATGGGAGAAGTCTTGTCATAAGTAATCATGTGAATTTGGTATTCGTTCGATATTTTGATGATATGTATGTTGTTGCTTCCTTTAGTGGTGTCGTGTGAACGTCGACTACATGACACTTCACCATCTTTGGGCCTAAGGGAAGGCATTGTGGAGTAGTAATTAGATGATGGGTTGCTAGAGTGACAGAAGCTTAAACCCTAATTTATGCGCTATTCCGTAAGGGGCTGATTTGGATCCATATGTTTCATGCTATGGTTAGATTTATCTTAATTCTTCTTTCGTAGTTGCGGAGGCTTGCGAGAGGGGGTAATCATAAGTGGGAGGCTTGTTCAAGTAAGAACAGCACCCAAGCACCGGTCCACCCACATATCAAATTATCAAAGTAGCGAACGCGAATCAAACAAACATGATGAAAGTGACTAGATGAAATTCCCATGTGTCCTCAAGAACGCTTTGCTTATTATACGAGTTCGTTCTGGCTTGTCCTTTGCTATAAAAAGGATTGGGCCACGTTGCTGCACTTTAGTATACTTGTTACTTGTTACTTGTTGCGAATTATCTTGCTACCGAAACTATCTGTTACCGCTACTTTCAGTACTTGCAGAGAATACCTTGCTGAAAACCGCTTGTCATTTCCTTCTGCTCCTCATTGGGTTCGACACTCTTACTTATTGAAAGGACTACGATTGATCCCCTATACTTGTGGGTCATCAGTCGTCCAACCCAATTGATTGATGGGAGCTTGAGCCATCATTCCTCTTCTTGCCAGCGTTGAGATCGGCCACAAGTTGTGTCCACTTTGGTTTGCCATTCAATATCACCCAAAAATGGCTAAAACTGGTCGAAACGGGGTCCTGTTCATCGGGAGGGGTGTGGTGTACCACAAAACGGGACTCCACGGGCTACTGTTCATCCACCGTCGACTTCCTCCAGCCTCCACCGGCTACTGTTCATCCACCGTCGACTTCCTCCAGCCTCCACGGGGTCATGTTCATCCACCCCAACAGGCTGGGGTGTGGTGTACCGCAGGATGGCCTCCTCGGGGTCCTGTTCATCCAGCGCCAACCGCCTACACAGCTGGGGTCCTGTTCATCCAACCCCCACCGACTGGGGTAGGGCATACGAGCGGGCGGCAGCAACGGGAACAGTTCATCCACAACCAACCAACCGGCTAGGTCAACTGATACGTCTCCAACGTATCTATAATTTATGAAGTATTCATGCCATGTTTACAACAATTTTATATAGTTTTGGTGCACTTTTATATGATTTTCATGAACTAACCTATTAACCTAGTGCCCAGTGCCAGTTGCTATTTTCTACATGTTTTTGGTTTTCCAGAAAATCCATACCAAACAACGTCAAAATGCCACAAAAATTTATAGTGATTTTTTATTGAAAATAAGAGACCCAGGAAGCTTCGAGAGGGAGCCAGAAGGTGTCCAGGGGGGCCACAAGCTCACCTGGCGCCCCCTAGGGTGCGCCACCTGAGCTTGTGGGACCCTCGAGAACTCCCCCTGGCGTGAATCCAACGCTGAAAATTCTTATAAATTGGAAAACTCCCGAAAGTTAACATAGATGAGTTTTTCCACTGTCGCGAGCCTCTGTTCCGAAGCGATATCATCTGGAGGCCTTTTTCGGCGCCCTGCCGGAGGGGGAAAGCCATCACCACATGCCATCTTCATCATCCTTGTTGCCTCCATGACAAGGAGGGAGTAGTTCACCCTCGGGGCTGAGGGTATGTACCAGTAGTTATGTGTTTGATCTCTCTCTCTCTCTCTCTCTCTCTCGTGATCTCGATAGGACACGATCTTGATGTACCATGAGCTTTGTTAATATAGTTGGATCATATGGTGTTCTTCCCTCTCTATCTTTGTTGTGATGAATTGAGTCTTGCTCTTTGAGGTTTCATTATGTCGGATTGAAAATTTTGGATTTGAGATCACTTGATGTATGTCTTGCATGTGGATACCCGTGGTGACAATGGGGTATTCTATTGAGTCACTTGATATATGTTTTGGTAATCAACTTGCGGATTCCTGTGGTGACATTGGGGTAATCTAGGCATAGAGGTTGATACACGTTTTCGTCCTACTTTCTCCGATAGGAACTTTGGAGCGATTCTTTCTCGCACGTTGAGGGATTGTTATATGATTCAATTATGTTAGCACTGTTGAGAGATTGCACTAGTGAAAGTGAGAACCCTAGGCCTTGTTTCTAAGCATTGAGACAATTTTTTGCTCGCTTTTTGTTACTTGCTACCTTGCTGTTTTTAATTGTTCAGATTATAAAAACCTATTTCTACCATCCATATTACACTTGTATCACCATCTCTTCGCCGAACTAGTGTACCTATACAATTTACCATTGTATTGGGTGTGTTGGGGACACAAGAGATTGCTTGTATTTGATTGCAGGGTTGTTTGAGAGAGACTATCTTCATCCTACACCTCCCACGGATCGATAAACCTTAGGTCATCCACTTGAGGGAAATTTGCTGCTGTCCTACAAAACTCTACGCTTGCAGGCCCAACAAAGTCTAAAAGAATAAAGTTGCATAGTAGACACCATCAACTCACCACGACCCGCGCAAGGGGCTCGATCGATGCAAGTCTCGACTCGTTCTACGTATCGCGCGCGCGGCAGCAACGGTCACTGTTCATCGACAGGCAACCAACCACGCCGCCACCGTCGTCTAGCAAACAAAATATGTATGAGAATGAAAATGCAACAAACACAAGCATATGCAAATGATGACAAGGTGAAGTCATTTAGCTTATGTGAGTTGCCACTCCCATCCCACTTTGAGAGCGGCCAAGCACTTGTGAATAGTAGCCGACGTACTTGTTCACTTCCCCTTGAATGATCCCCCATCGATGTTGGAGAGATGCCACATTTCGGTTGGAGAGATGTCCAACATGATCAAACCCTAAATGAGCAAGCATTCATCAATAGGTCATGGGCAGCCCGGGCACCGCCAGTGCCTGTGCTTGTGCGCGCCCGAACCAGCTGTGGCGAGTGATAGACGTCCACCGCCGGCATCTGCATGGGTGGAAAAAGCTCTCCGAAATGCCCCAACCAGCCGTCTAATCCTCCTATGTCCCAAACTGGTCCGACAGCGTGATCCTTGTCAGCGGCTAGAAGGATGGGGTGAGAGGTCCCGGGCATGGCGGGGGGGGGGGTGGGGCTGCTCGTCCATGTCTACATCCACTCCTTGTGACGCCAACGCTTCTCTCTCTCTCTCTCTCACTGCCTCCATCCCCAGTCCCTCTGGGCGATGTTTTCCGGCTTGCAGGACGAAGCCGGGGATGGGATGCCGATGGACGAGGCGAATGTAACCTCTATTGTGGCGGTCGAGGACGGGCTGGACGACATCTAGGGCGGCAGATCGGGACCGATGGCGAGGATGAGGAGCAGTGGTGGCGAACAGCGAGGGCTCGGATGCAGGAAAGGTTGGAGTGAGGCGGGAGGAGGGGGAAGGGTTTGGTGGATTTGGTGCAATTTGTGGTGGGGTAGGCCTGTCGGGTCCGACATGGCGGAGGCGCCCGGGCCTCCCTTATCCGCCCCATATTTGGGTTGGATATGAGTGGTGTGTGTCAGCCCGGGCATTCGAGGCCCGTTTAAGGCGCCCGTCTGGGTCGATTTTTTTTGACCGGTCACTGACTGGGCCGTCCGCCCGGGCGTTTGAGGCGGGTTTGGGGCGCCCGGCTATAGATGCTCTTACATTAACGAAGTGCTATGAGCGAGCCTAGCTCAACTGGTTGGAAGAGTGGATGTACAATCCCAACATCTGGGTTCAAATCCTCATGGAGGAGAATTTAGGTTCCTATTTATTCTTGAGGACCAGGCTTTTCTGGTACTCACGCAGTTATCCTTGAGGACTAGGCTTGGTGCGTAACCGAGATTAAAAACCCTAGTACTCATACTTAAAAGACTGTGTGCATCCCTAGTTGGTGCAGAGGCCGGGGAAGTAAAATTCTCCCCCCAATTTTAGGATTAAATATCTGAGAATACCGATTCATTATCAGCGTCTTACCATTGCGCAGTGGAAGCATGTAGAGGAGCGTCTAGAGAAATGGTTGAGTAGTTGGAAAGGCAAGCTACTCTCAGTTGGGGGACGACTAGTTTTGACTAACTCTGTCCTCATAAACATGGTTCTCTATATGCTTTCTTTCTTCCAACTCCCAAAAGGGGTCTTGCAAAGACTGGACTATTTTAGATCTAGATTCTTTTGGCATGGAGATAGCGAAAAGGAAAATTATAGAATGGCCAAATGGAGTGTGGTTTGTAGGCCGAAAGACCAAGGTGGCCTTGGAATTCATGACCTGCAGGTCAAGAATGACGAAAAAGGGTCCCCCCCCCTTTATTTTATAAAGCAACCACACCAATCATCTGACAATGATACAAGTTCAAGGTCCAAAGAAAAGAAGCAAGTGCCATAAAAAACACAAAGCAAGTCTGGCTGGGGGCACAGCACAACGAACCCCTAGAAATAAATGACTAGCTAATCTGGCTCAGGTGGCGGTGGAGGAGTCGGAGGTGCGAGGGATCCCGCAGAGGAACGAAGGCCGGCAATGATCACATCGATGTAGACCCGATGTCGCCGCTTGCTAAGCGGTCGCCAGAGCTGCAGGAAACCACACATTTTGTATATAGCGTCAGTCGCACGCTGCGGAATCACATGCTCGATCACAAGTTTATTGCGCACATTCCATAATGTCCATGCTAGGGCACCTATGGCAACCCACATGGATGGGCGGATCTCACAAGGAGAATTAAGGGCCTCACAAAATAAATCTGGGAGGTTATCGTGGCACCAATTCCCGCCCACCACATCCCGGAAGCAACTCCAAAGGAAGATCGCGGCCGGACACCGGAAGAAGATGTGGTTGGTATCCTCCAGCACGTCGCAAAGAGGGCATTGCCCATCACTAGGGCCATTGCGTTTAAGCACCTTCGTACCCGAGGGTAGGTGGCCACGTACCCATTGCCAAAGGAAGATCTGAATCTTCATTAGCAATTTAATCACCCGAAGGAGATTTAGCTCCTGCGGTCCAGGAGTGGCTAACAGTGCCTTATAGAGAGACTTAGTGGAAAACAAGCCACTTGGCTCGAGATGCCAAGATATGGCATCAGGCACCAGGGAGGGGGAGTGTAGGGCGATACATTCCAACAGCTCCTCCCACTGGACCTGCTCCTGAGGACCAAAGGTACGTCTGATCATCACACACCCAAGGTCCGCCAGGGCCACCCCAACCGTGAGTTGGGGGCAGGTACATATACAAAAGAGCGAGTAGAATCGCTCAGCAAAAGGCCTATTGCCAGACCATCGGTCCAGCCAGAATAAGGTGTTGGTGCCCGAACTAACATTAACTGAAGATCCTATCCGAAGCACCGGCATCAGCTGGGTGATCGATTGCCAGAACTGAGAACCGCCCGCTCTGGGGGCAAAGGCGAGTGGTTAACCACGCAGATATTTAGCGCGAATAATGTCAAGCCATAGCCTCCCATCTCCGGTCTCGATACGCCAAAGCCACTTGGACAGGAGGGCGATGTTAATTCGTTTGGACGAAATGACCCCGAGGCCCCCTGGTCTTTGGGTTTGCAGATCTCAGACCACTTAACCATGTGGTACTTCTGCTTATCACCCTTCTCTGCCCAGAAGAACCGGGATTGGTACTTAGCAATATCCTGATGGAGGGATTCGTGCAAACTATAGAATCCCATCAGGTACATCAATAGGCTAATCATGGAGGAGTTGATAAGTACAACCCTCGCTGCCTTCGAAAGCCACCGTCCTTGCCATGGCTCGACCCTATATTGAACCTTGGCCACTGTAGGATGGAAGTCCTTCTCCTGGATTCGGGAATCACTAATCGGCATGCCGAGGTAGGTTGTCGGGAAGGACCCAAGTCGACAATTAAGTCGATTAGCTATGCGGTGAGACTCCTCAACAGAATAGCCCAACACCATTACTTCACTCTTTGCGAAGTTCATGGTTAGTCCCGACATCTCTTGAAAGCATAGGAGGAGGAACTTCAGATGTGTAATGTCCTCGTCCGAGCCTTCTACCATCAGGATCGTGTCGTCGGCATATTGTAGATGGGTTAGCCCCCCCTCGGCAATGAGGTGAGGGCAAATACCCCTAATGTGTCCGGCCCTTTTGGCAAGGTCCAAGATCGCCGCTAGAGCATCGACCATGAGGTTGAAGAGGAAGGGGGAGAGTGGGTCTCCCTGTCAAACCCTGAAACGTCCCAAACGTATCTACTTTTCCAAACACATTTTCTCTTGTTTTGGACTCTAATTTGCATGATTTGAATGGAACTAACCCGGACTGACGCTGTTTTCAGCAGAATTTCCATGGTGTTATTTTTGTGCAGAAATAAAAGTTCTCGGATGGACCTAAAAATTTATGGAGAATTATTTCAAAATATATAAAAAAATACCGGCGAAAAGATCCACTAGAGGGGAGCCACCCAGGGGCCACAAGCCCAGGGGCGCGCCTACCCCCCAGGGCGCGCCCCCCGGGCTTGTGGGCCCCTAGAAACTCCATTTGACCTAATTCCAATGCTATATATACCTATTCGTGGAGAAAAAAAATCAGAGAGAAAGAATAATCGCGTTTTATGATACGAAGCCGCCACCACCTCCTGTTCTTCATCGGGAGGGCTGATCTAGAGTCCGTTCGGGGTTCCAGAGAGGGGGATTCGACGCCGTCGTCATCATCAACCATCCTCCATCACCAATTTCATGATGCTCACCATCGTGTATGAGTAATTTCTTCGTAGGCTTGCTGGACGGTGATGGGTTGGATGAGATTTATCATGTAATCGAGTCAATTTTGTTAGGGCTTGATCCCTAGTATCCACTATGTTCTGAGATTGATGTTGCTATGACTTTGCTATGCTTAATGCTTGCCGCTAGGGCCCGAGTGCCATGATTTTAGATCTGAACCCTTTGTGTTTTCATGAATATATTTGTGTTCTTGATCCTATCTTGCAAGTTGTATGCACCTATTACGTGTTATGATCCGCATACCCCAAGGTGACAATAATTGGGATTCTTTCCGGTGATTACCGTAGTTTGAGGAGTTCATGTATTCACTAAGTGCTAATGCTTTGTTCTGGTTCTCTATAAAAAGGAGGCCTTAATATCCCTTAGTTTTCTTAAGGACCTCGCTGCCATGGGAGGGTAGGACAAAAGATGTCATGCAAGTTCTTACTATAAGCACGTATGACTATATACGGAATACATGCCTACATTACATTGATGAATTGGAGCTATTGTGTATCCCTCTATGTTGTGACCGTTATATGGTGAATATCATCCAACACAATTATCCATCACTGATCCAATGCCTACGCTTTTAGCATATTGATCTTTGCTAAGTTACTTTCATTGCTGCTGCTATTATAATCACTACAAAACTGCTACTGTTACTGTTTCTGCTACTATTGCTACTGTTACTACTGCTATCAAAACTATCATACTACTATGCTACTAAACACTTTGCTGCAGATATTTAGTTCTCCAGGTGTGGTTGAATTGACAACTCAACTGCTAATACTCACAAATATTCTTTGGCTCCCCTTGTGTCGAATTAATAAATTTGGGTGAAATACTACCCTCGAAGACTGTTGCGATCCCCTATACTCTTGGGTTATCAAGACCTTTTTCTGGTGCCGTTGCCGGGGAGCATAGCTCTATCTGTTGAGACACTTGGGATTTATATCTGTTGATCATAAATGAAGAATCTGAAAGACGCTAAGACCAAGATCGTTCCCTCTACAACGAGGGGAGGTAAGGAACTGCCATCACACTCTGCACTTGATTCACCTTCTGTTTTGAGTAAGCTTGCGACACCACCACCTGCTATTCATTTTGATATGTCGCAAGTGATTGATGATACTACTTCTGCTATACATGATACTTATGATGATGCTAGTACTATGCTTGATAATACTGTGCCAATAGGTGATTTCTTGATGAACAAATTGCTAAAGCTAAAGAAACTGAGAATGCTGAAACTATTGAAACACTTGAAAATTGTGATTCACCTATTATGCCTAGCTCTCCTACTAGAGTTGAAATGCCTTAGATACCTGATGGTTATGTCCTGGATGGAGAAAGAGCTAGAGAATTTCTTGCTTGTAATGATAGAGATGATGTTAGAAAATTACTTGCTAAGCTTAAAGAAAAGTCTATGATAGAGAGAATGAAATATGATCCCAAGTTTGATACCTCTCCTATCTTTCTAACTGATAAGGACTATGAATTCTCTGTCGATCCTAAGTCAATTACTTTGGTTGAATCTGATCCTTTTCATGGTTATGAAACTGAAACTGTTGTGGCACACCTTACTAAATTAAATGATATAGCCACCCTATTTGCTCACGAGGAAAAGATTCGTTACTATTACATTCTTAAGTTGTTTCCTTTCTCATTAAAGGGTGATGCTAAGAAATGGTTTAATACTCTTGCTCTTGGTTGTGTGCGTAGTCCCTAGGATATGATATATTACTTCTCTGAAAAATATTTTCCTGCTCATAAGAAACAAGCTGCCTTACAAGAAATATTTAACTTTGTGCAAATTGAAGAAGAGAATCTCCCTCGGGCTTGGGGGAGGCTTCTCCAATTACTTAATGCTTTGCCTGATCATTCTCTTAAGAAGAATGAAATACTGGATATCTTTTATAATGGACTAACCGATGCTTCAAGGGACTACCTATATAGTTGTGCTGGTTCTATTTTCAGGGAACGAACTGTTGCACAGGCTGAAGAACTATTGAATAATATGTTGAGAAATGCCGATGATTGGACACTTCCTGAACCACCACCTAAGCCAACTCCGAAGAAGAGAGGTATAATATTCCTCAGTCCATAAGATATGCAAGAAGCTAAGAAATCTATGAAAGAAAAGGGTATTAAAGATGAAGATGTTAAGAATTGACCGCCTATTGAAGAAATACAAGGACACAGGTAGTAGAGGTAAATTCTCTTACTAGATTCGATGAAGATGATATTCCATATAATAAATCTGCTAGCCAATGCTTGTATGAATTTGATAATTACATCATTAAGCAAAAACACTTCAATTTATATGTTAGCAATCAACTAAAAAGAAATGCCTTCATGATAGATCATTTTGAGTGATTTGATGTTTAGAACTGCTAATGATGTTAAAGGGCTAAGTAAACATGCTTCTATGGTGCATACTCAGTTAGAACAAATTGCTAAGTCACAAAATTATTTGCTTGATGAAATGAATAATAAAATGAATGATCATGCTGTTAGAGTTGTTACTAGAGGAGGTAGAATGACTCAGGATCCTCTATATCCTGAAGGTCATCCTAAAAGAATTGAGCAAGATTCTCAAAGAATTAACACTGATGCACCTAGTTCATCTGAGAAGAAAAAAAAAGAAAAATGATAAAACTTTGCCTGCTACTAGTGAACCTGTGATAGAAAAAACTCCTGAGAATCCTAATGATATTTCTATTTCTGATGCTGAGACACAATCTGGTAATGAGCATACACCTAGTGATAATGATAATGATAATGATGTTCATGTTGATGCTCAACCAGATAATGATGTAGAAATAGAACCTGCTATTGATCTTGATAACCCACCTCGTAAGAATAAAAGATATGATAAAAGAGACTTTGTTGCTAGAAAACATGGAAAAGAAAGAGAACCATGGGTTCAAAAACACATGCCTTTTCCAACCAAACCATCTAGGAATAAAGATGAGGAAGACTTTGAGCTCTTTGTTGAAATGCTTAGACCTGTCTTTTTGCGCGCTCGCTTGACTGATATTTTGAAAATGCCTCCTTATGCTAAATACATGAAAGATATTGTCACCAATAAAAGAAAGATACCTGAAGCTGAAATTTCCACCATGCTTACAAATTATTCTTTTAAGGGTGGAATACCGAAGAAGTTAGGAGATCCGAAAATACCTACTATACCATGCTCCATTAAAAGAAGTTATGTTAAAACTGCTTTATGTGATTTAGGAGCCGGTGTTAGTGTTATGCCTTTCTCTTTATATAGAAGACTTGATTTGAATAAGCTTACACCTACTAAAATATCTTTGCAAATGGCTGATAAATCAACTGCTATACCTATTGGAATTTGCGAGGACGTTCCCATTGTAGTTGCAAATGTTACTATCTTGACAGGCTTTGTTATACTTGACATGCCCGAGGACGACAACATGTCGATTATCCTTGGTAGACCCTTTTTGAATACTGCAGGGGCAGTTATTGATTGCAATAAAACCAAGGTTACTTTTCATGTCAATGGTAATGATCATACGGTTTATTTTCCGAAGAAACAAAGTTCGGTGAATGGTATTAATTGTATTGAAAAAGTTTCGATAATCACTATTGGAGGTTTCAAATTTCCTCTTCCTACTGTCAAAAAGAAATATGAGATTCTTATTGTTGGGGAAATGCACATCCCCGTTGAGGTAACTTAGTGTTATACGAAAGTTCTTCGGTTTCATGTTGCTCGGAAATAGTTTGTTAATAAGACTTGATCAACCTTATTAATGGATTCTTTTTTAGGGGCATGTGGTTGATGAATTTAGTAAACACAACCTTCTAAACACAACCTTCTGTACTTATCTTTTGCTCTCTGTTATTTAAAGTTTAATAAAGTAAAATGCCATGATTATCCTATTTTCTGAATTTTCCGTGCAATAAAAAATGTCCCAAAAATAAACGTTCTTAGAATGCCCTGAAAATTTAGTATGATTTTTTATGCAATATTTAAGAATTTTTGGCACTGAACACACCTCACGGGCGGTGCACCTGTGAGCCACAAGCTCACTGGGCGCGGCCACCCCCCCGGGCGCGCCTGGTGGGCTTGTGGGTCCCACACAGACCCCCTCACTTACTCCAACCGCCCATCTCCTTCTTCTTCCTTTAGAAAAAAAATCAAACTTGCTCCCAAGCCCGTGTTCTTGCTCATTTGCCTGCAAATTTTGATCTCCTTGCTTGGAACTCCGTTTTCGAAACTGTTTTGAGGAATTGCTCCTTGGTATGTGACTCCTCCAATGCTCCAATTAATTTTTGTTCTAGTGCTTTATGTTTTGCAAATTTTTGCTGCTGTGGTGACCATGTATATGAGCTTGCATGTTGAATTTGTATGGTCCAAAGTAGTTTTGATGCATGATATAGCCTCTAGATACTTGTGGGTGTAGTTGCTATCAATCTTGTTGAGTTTTGTTCACTTTTATTTTGAGTCACTAAAAATTTCAGAAATTTACAGAAAAGGAAAATGCTCAAGTGGAGGTTGAGGGGTTCCTCGAGCCGGAGTCCTAAGGAGGCTCCGAAGCCCAAGTACGACCTTCCTCCTGCGGCCGAGGTGCGGCCGTGCGAATGGCCATGCGACACATTCTTGAGGGATGCGGGAATTTTCGACGATTTCTACTACTTGGCGAACAATGCCGGCCTTATCCCGTTCCTCGAAGATAAGTGTGAACAGTATCTTCTCCTCACTAATACTTTCGTGCAAAGTTTTCACTTTCATTCTAGGAGAGATATACCCATGGTGTCATTTAACCTATATGATATTCCTAGAGAGATGACACTTGAGGATTTTTGCCGAGTGTGCAAACTTCCTAATGAGGGCAGCCCAATAGAGCCACGTCCAAGGGACGTTGCGGATTTTATATCCGCAGTGACCGTGGGGGAGATGAGAGGAGTTTCAGAGGCTAGGGTTGCTAGTTTACATTTTTTTTCCCGTTTTACGATATTATTCATTATTTGCCGGGAGGTATTTGACTGGTCGGTGGGAGAGTGGCACGCTTAGTGCACCTGACCTTGCTATTTTACGCCATGCTCTTCATGCTGATAGAACTTTTAGTTTAGGAGCTATGGTTTCTTGATGGTTACACACCAACCGTTTGAAGGGCGTTATTTATGGTGGTATTTATGCTGCCCGCCTCGCCGAACACTTTGAGATTCCTATTAGGCACAATGAGGAGGAAGAGAGGCTTTTACCTATGAGATATCTTGATTATAGCAGCATGGTTGGGCATAACTTTATTAATTCTGGGGACATTCGCTTTAGATATAACTTGGTATTCAGTCAGGGCACTCATGAGGTTATTACTTTGCCTGCACCGTCTTTGTTCGATCTTTCCAGTGGCAGGTATACCATCATGCCCGAGGACATCTATGCTTATTGGGGCCTGACACCGCCCCCAGTACCTGAGCCAGCACATGTGCCAACACCCGTTCCAGCACCGATTTATCAGTGGGACCCTCAGCAGCCACTGTGGGATCCCCAGCAGCCTGATACATCTCCGTCGTATCTACTTTTCCAAACACTTTTGCTCTTGTTTTGGACTCTAATTTGCATGATTTGAATGAAACTAACCCGGACTGACGATGTTTTCAGCAGAACTACCATGGTGTTGTCTTTGTGCAGAAATCAAAGTTCTCGGAATTGGACGAAACTTTTTGGAGATTTTTTATGGAATAAATAAAAATTACTGGCGCAAGAATCAACAGAAGAGGGGCCACATGGTGCCCACAAGGCAACAAGGCGCGACCCCCCCAGCGCGCGCCTTGATGCCTTGTGGGGCCCACAGGCAGCCGTCTGACCTAATTCCAATGCTATAAATTCTCTTTCCCCGAGAAAAAAATAAGAGAAGAAGTTTCATCGCGTTTTACGATACGGAGCCACCGCGACCTCCTGTTCTTCATCGGGAGGGCTGATCTAGAGTCCGTTCGGGGCTCCGGAGAGGGGGATTCGTCGCCGTCGTCATCATCAACCATCCTACATCACCAATTTCATGACGCTCACCACCATGTGTGAGTAATTTCTCCGTAGGCTTGCAGGACGGTGATGGGTTGGATGAGATTTATCATGTAATCGAGTCAATTTGTTAGGGCTTTGATCCCTAGTATCTACTATGTTCAGAGATTGATGTTGCTATGACTTTGCTATGCTTAATGCTTGTCACTAGGGCCCGAGTGCCATGATTTCAGATCTGAACCCTCTATGTTTTCATGAATATATTTGTGTTCTTGAACCTATCTTACAAGTTATATGCACCTATTATGTGTTATGATCCGCATACCCCAAGGTGACAGTAATTGGGATTCTTTCTGGTGAATACCGTAGTTTGAGGAGTTCATGTATTCACTATGTGTTAATGCTTTGTTCCGGTTCTCTATTAAAAGGAGGCCTTAATATCCCTTAGATTTCCTTATGCACCCCGCTGCCACGGGAGGGTAGGACAAAAGATGTCATGCAAGTTCTTACTATAAGCACGTATGACTATATACGGAATACATGCCTACATTACATTGATCAATTGGAGCTATTGTGTATCGCCCTAGGTTGTGACTGTTATATGATGAATGTCATCCAACATAATTATCCATGACCGATCCAATGCCTATGCTTTTCGCATATTGATCTTTGCTAAGTTACTTTTGTTGCTGCTGCTGTTACAATCACTACAAAACTGTTACTGTGCTACTGTTACTGTTACTGTGCTACTGTTACTACTGCTATCAAAACTATCATACTACTGTGCTACTAAACACTTTGCTATAGATATTTAGTTCTCCAAGTGTGGTTGAATTGACAACTCAACTGCTAATACTCGGAAATATTCTTTGGCTCCCCTTGTGTCGAATCAATAAATCTGGGTGAAATACTACCCGCGAAAACTGTTGCGATCCCCTATACTTGTGGGTTATCAAGACCTTTTTTTGGCACCGTTGCCGGGGAGCATAGCTCCATTTGTTGAGTCACTTGGGACTCCATTTGTTGAGTCACTTGGGATTTATATCTGTTGATCACTATGAAGAATCTGAAAGACGCTAAGACCAAGATCGTTCCCTCTAAGACGAGGGGAGGTAAGGAACTGCCATCTAGCTCCGCACTTGATTCACCTTCTGTTTTGAGTAGGCTTGCGACACCACCACCTGCTATTCATTCTGATATGTCACAAGTTATTGATGATACTACTTCTCCTATGAATGAAACTATTGATGATGCTAGTACTATGCATGATAATACTGTGCCACTTGGTGAATTTGTTGATGAACAAATTGCTAAAGCTAAAGAAACTGAAAATGTCGAAACTCTTGAAAATTATGATTCACCCATTATGCCTAGCTCTCCTACTAGAGTTGAAATGCCTAAAATACCTGATGGTTATTTTTGATAGAGAGACAGCTAGGGCAATTCTTGCTTGTAATGATAGAGATGAAGTTGGAAAATTGCTTGCTAAATTGAAAGAAAAATCTATGAGGTAGAGAATGAAATATGATCCTAAGTTTGCTACCTCTCCCATATTTGTTACTGATAAGGATTATGAATTCTCTGTCGATCCTGAGTTAATTAGTTTGGTTGAATCTGATCCTTTTCATTGTTATGAAACTGAAACTGTTGTGGCACACCTTACGAAATTGAATGATATTGCCACCCTATTTGCTCATGAGGAAAAAAATCGCTATTACTATATTCTTAAGTTGTTTCCTTTCTCATTAAAGGGTGATGCTAAGAAATGGTTTAATACTCTTGCTCCTGATTGTGTGCGTAGTCCCCAGGATATGATATATTAATTCTCTGAAAAATATTTTCTTGCTCATAAGAAACAAGCTGCCTTACAGGAAATATTTAACTTTGTGCAATTTGAAGAAGAGAATCTCCCTCAAGCTTGGGGGAGGCTTCTCCAATTACTTAATGCTTTGCCTGATCATCCTCTTAAGAAAAATGAAATACTTGAAATCTTTTATAATGGACTAACCGATGATTCTAGGGACTAAGGGTGTCCTGGACTAGGGGGTACTCGGGCTGCCGGCCTATCTCTCGTAGGTCAGGCTGGTGGGCCGCTCTCTACTCGTCGATGGAAGGCCGGATTGTGGGCGACCCCGTGTATCAGAAGGAAACCTTCGGAGACTTGGCATCTCCTCCAAGGAATAATTGGCGTGTCCAGCATGTTTATCCCCTGATGGTAACCGACTATATGTAACCCTAGGACCCTCTGGTGTCTATATAAACCAGAGGGTTTAGTCCGTAGAGGATCATCATATCCATTGCCTAGGGTTTAGCCCACCTGATCTCGAGGTAGATCAACTCTGTAACCTTCATACAATCACATCAATATAATCTAGCAGGACGTAGGGTATTACCTCTTCGAGAGGGCCCGAACTTGGGTAAATCGCCGTCTCTATGTTCCCTGTTACCCATTGATTCCTAGACCCACAGTTCGGATCCCCTACCCGAGATCTGCCGGTTTTGGTACCGACAGGGACTACCTAGATAGTTGTGCTGGTTGTGTTTTCAGGGAACGAACTGTTGGACAGACTGAAGAACTATTGAATAATATATTGATGAATGCCGATGATTGGACACTTCCTGAACTACCACCTAAGCCAACTCCATAGAAAAGAGGTATTCTATTCCTCAGTCCAGAAGATATGCAAGAAGCTAAGAAATCTATGAAGGAAAAGGGTATTAAAGATGAAGATGTTAAGAATCTACCACCTATTGAAGAAATACATGGACTTGATATCCCAACACAGGTAGTGGAGGTAAATTGTCTTCGTAGATTCAATGAAAGTCATATTCCCTATAATAAATCTGCTAGTCAATGGTTGGATGAATTTGATAACTACGTTGTTAAGCAAGAGAATTTCAATATATATGTTAGCAATCAATTGAAATGAAATGCCATCATGATTGATCGTTTGAGTGATTTGATGTTTAGAACTGCTAATGATGTTAAATGCTTGAGTAAACATGCTTCTATGGTTCAGACTCAGTTAGAACAAATAGCTAAGTCACAAATGATTTGCTTGATGAGATGAATAATAAAATGAATGATCATGTTGTTAGAGTTGTTACTAGAGGAGGTAGAATGACTCAGGATCCTCTATATCGTGAAGGTCATCCTAAAAGAGTTGAACAAGATTCTCAAAGAAATAATATTGATGTGCCTAGCCCATCTAAGAAGAAAAAGAAAAAGAAAAATGATAGGACTTTGCATACTTCTAGTGAACCTGAGATAGAAAAACCTCCTGAGAATCATAATGATGCTTCTATTTCTGATGCTGAGACACAATCTGGTAATGAACATACACCTAGTGATAATGATAATGATAATGAAGATGTTCATGTTGATGCTCAACCAGATAATGATGTAGAAATAGAACCTGTTGTTGATCTTGATAACCCACCTCCTAAGAATAAAAGATATGATAAAAGAGACTTTGTTGCTAGAAAACATGGAAAGGAGAGAGAACCATGGGTTCAAAAACCTATGCCTTTCCCTACTAAACCATCTAAAAATAAGGATGAGGAAGATTTTGAGCGCTTTGTTGAAATGCTTAGACCTGTCTTTTTGCGCACTCGCTTGATTGATATGTTGAAAATATCTCCCTATGCTAAATACATGAAAGATATTGTTACTAATAAAAGAAAGGTACCTGAAGCTGAAATTTCCACCATGCTTGCAAATTATTCTTTTAACTGTGTAGTACCTAAAAAGTTAGGAGATCCGGGAATACCTACTATACCATGCTCCATTAAAAGAAGTTATGTTAAAACTGCCTTATGTGATTTGGGAGCCAGTGTTATGCCTTTCTCTTTATATAGAAGACTTGATTTGAACAAGCTCACACCCACTGAAATATATTTGCAAATGGCTGATAAATCAATTGTTATACCTATTGGAATTTGCGAGGATGTGCCTATTGTTGTTGCGAATGTTACTATCTTAACAGACTTTGTTATACATGATATGCCCGAGGACGACAACATGTCAATTATCCTTGGAAGACCCTTTTTGAATACTGCAGGGGCTGTTATTGAATGCAATAAAAGCAAGGTCACTTTTCATGTCAATGGTAATGAGCATACGGTTTATTTCCCGAAGAAACAAACTTCAGTGAATGGTATCAATTGTATTGAAAAGGTTTTGACAATCACTATTGGAGGATTCAAATTTCCTCTTCCTACTGTCAAAAAGAAATATGAAATTCTTATTGTTGGGGAGATGCATATCCCCGTTGAGGTAACTTAGTGTTATACGAAAATTCTTCGGTTTCATGTCACTCGGAAATAGTTTGTTAATAAGACTTGATCAACCTTATTAATGGATTCTTTTTGAAGGGCATGTGGACGATGAATTTAGTAAGCACAACTTTCTGTAATCTTAGTTTGCTTTTTGTTATTTATAGTTTAATAAAATAAAATGCCATGATTATCCTGTTTTCTGAATTATCCGTGCAATAAAAAATGGCCCAAAAATAAAAGTGCTCAGAATGCAATAAAATTTTAACATGATTTTTTCTGGAATATTTAAGAATTTTTGGCACTGAAAACAAGACAGGGGGTGCACCTGTTGCCCACAAGGCAACAGGGCACGGCCACCCTCCCAGGGCGCGCCAAGATGCCTTGTGGGTCCCACAGGGACCCACTCACTTCTCTATTCAGCCCACTTCATCTCCTACCTCCAGAAAAAATCGTGGTAGCTCTCTCTCTCTCATGTTCTTGCTCCCAAACCTGAGATTTTCGATCTCTTTGCTCGGAGCTCCGTTTTCGAAACTGTTTTGAGGGATTGCTCCTTGGTATGTGACTCTCCCATTTCTCTAATTAGTTTTTGCTTTAGTGGATTATATTTTGCATAAATTGCTGCTATTGGTGCTACTGAAAATGAGCTTGCATGTTAAATTTTTTGAGTTCTAACTAATTTGAATGCTTGATATAGCCTCTAGGCACTTGTATGAGTAGTTGCTATCAATCTTGTGAAGTTTTGTTAACATCTTTTTGTGGTCCAAAATTTTTCAGAAATTTGTTCTTAGAAAAATGAACTTTCTTCGGAGGGGTTCTTCGAGCCGAAGCTCCAAGGGTGTCCTTGGGGATGCCTATGACCACGACCTCAACATTCCGCGCAGGACGGAGGTCCGACCGTGCGAGTGGCCGCACAATACCTTCATGAACGAAGCCGGGTTCCATCAAGAGTTCGCACAATTTGTTACGAACGCCGGGCTGGCCGACTTCCTCGCAGATGAGTGTGACCAGCACCACATCCTTACAAATTCCTTCATGCAAAATTTTTATTTCATACCTAGGCTTGTTATACCCATGGCGCGTTTTGATTTATATGCTGAACATCATGAGTTAACCCTAGATGAGTTTTGTGAGATATGCTTGATCCCTTCTGATGGGGATTTGAGGGAGCCTCGGCCTGAGGAGTTCGAGGACTTCCTTCGCATTTTGACTGTGGGGGAATTTAGGGGCGTGTCAAAAGCCCGTGTTACTAGCTTGCATTTTCCTATAGTGCACTACTTTGCTATATTCATAGGGAAATGCTTGACTGCCAGGGGGGAAGGTGGTACGCTCAGTGCCCCTAACCTCGCCATCTTGTGTCGTCCTATTCACGGCGATAACACTTCTAGCTTGGGAGCTATCATTGCACGCCACCTGCACACCAACAGGACTAAGGGTAAAGTTCATGGCGGTATTTATGCTTCGTGTCTCGTGAAACGTTTTAATGTTGCTATCCGCCCAAATGACTACTTGTTGCCGAAGGTTTATTTAAACCAACAGTGCATGATCGATCACCACTATATTGATGAACCTGAACCTCCTCAATATATTCGTTATAACCTGATTTTCAGCGAGAGAATTCACGATATTATTCTGTTGCATGCACCCTTTTTGTTTGACTCTCATGCCAGGAACGGATACACCATCATCCCGGCGGACATCACAGCTTACAGGAACGAGCTGGGCGTAGCGGAGAACGAGGTCCAGCAGTGGGACCCTCAAGTGCCTACGCCCCAGTACTATCCGCCCGGTCCTGATGGATACTACGGGTGGTGATTACCAAGCTAGGCCAAAATCCTAAGCTTGGGGAGTACGTATCTCTCACCGACATTACATTCATGTTCACACATTCATTCCAGTTGTCGGTGTTCATCCTTTTTCATTGTATCATCCATGTTAGTTTTATTTTCACCTTCTTCTTGTGTGTTTGAAAAACTTTGAAAATCCAAAAATATTTCTCGCTTCTTTTTGGTTTTTCTTTCTTGTTTTTTAGTTTGTAGTATTAAAAGAAAACCCAAAAATATTTCTCTTTTCTTCTTTTGCTTGTTGGGAGTTACCCCGTGTAAATAGTTTTTCTCGCTTTTCATTTTTCTTCTTTAACTTGCTTTCTTTGGAAAAACTAAAACTCCAAAAATATTTCAGTGTGTTTCTCTGAATGTCTTTTATGAGTTGCCGTAGGGAGAAGACCACGATGAAAATGTTGAGTAGCTCTCATATGCTTTATTGTTGATCTAACGAAGAACCGATATTACCCTGTCTTCTCCCTTGAACAAAATGTTTGCAGATTCCAGCTTAGTCCACTACACTCTTGCACTATTATTATTTACACATCATTTGGTCGTGCAAGTGAAAGGCAATAATGATGATGATTTGATGAAGTGACTGTGGCAAGGAAAAGCTGGTATGAACTCTTCTTGTTTTTGTTTTTGTAAATATGTTTAACTCAGTATCCATGATTCAGCATATTATGAGTAAACATGTTTGTGATGACAATTAGAGATTATAGTTGCTCATGTCATGCTTAAGTAGCTAGGAGTGGATAATGATTTATCTTGGATGTCAACATGCATTAAAATGGTTATGATGTAGTATGTTAATATGGTATCCTCCTCTGAATGTTTCAAGTGGCTTGACTTGGCACATGTTCATGCATGTAGTTGATTTAAAACTAACATAGCCTCCATGATATTTATGTTCAAGGTGCCTATATCCTACTCATGCTAGTATTCAATGTTAATTATTCTCAATGCATGATCATGACCGTTTTCGCTCTCTAGTTGGTCGCTTCTCAATCTATTTGCTAGCCTTCGCCTGTACTAAGCGGGAATACTACTTGTGCATCCAAAATCCTTAAACCAAAGTTGTTCCAGATGAGTCCACTACATCCACCTATATGCGGTATTACTCTGCCGTTCCAAGTAAATTTGCATGTGCCACCTCTAATCATTCAAATAAACATCCATTTTGTGTGCCCATACCGCTCATGGAGCGACAGGGGGCGGTCAGTATCTTCCATGCTAAGCGGGTTATTCTCGAGATGAGTGTTTATTCACTTGTCATTGCACGAGAGAGGCTGGTAATTGGGATGCCCAGTCCTATGCTCAAAATCAAAATTACATAATGCAAACAAACTCCCCCTGAAAGTTGTTGGTATGGAGGGCACCCGAGGATTCGGCTAGCCATGGACTGTGTTGGTATGGTGGATGGGGAGTAAACTTTACCTTTCCACTTGGGAACTGCCTATAATGTGTTTAGCATGGAAGATATTGAAAATCCTCGGTCGTGACGTTGACAGGAAAAGTACACCTCCCAAAATTATTTTTCATCTCTGATTTAAGCTTCGAGCTCTGGCACCACTGCAAATCCATGCTTCCCTCTGCGAAGGGCCTATCCATTTATGTTTATGTTATTTTACTTTTATTGTTGAGTCTCACCTTCTCATTATAGGCACCAATCCTGAGAGCACTATTGTCATCCTTATGCATTGAGTATAGTTAATATTGTGTGCATCATGATTGGATCTCTTCTACCCTGAATTACAATGTTTAGTCGCTGCTTCAACTTTGGAGGTGCTCTCCATTTATGTTTTGCGGTCTCAGAAAGGGCTAGCGAGATACCATGTTATCATATTATATCATGATTGTTTTGAGAAATTGTTGGCACTTGAGATATGTTATTATTGCTCGCTAGTTGATTATGCCATTGATATGAGTAAATATAATTCCTAAGTTTTATTATGAGCATGGTTAGTTCATGATCTTTGCTGAAAACTTGGGTACTATTTAAGCTTATATACGGATACAAGAACAAAAGAGTTAGTAAAAGTTTTTCTTTATCACTTTCAGTTTGTCAACAGAATTGCTTGAGGACAAGCAATGAGTTAAGCTTGGGGGAGTTGATACGTCTCCATTGTATCTACTTTTCCAAACACTTTTGCTCTTGTTTTGGACTCTAATTTGCATGATTTGAACGAAACTAACCCGGACTGACACTGTTTTCAGCAGAACTACCATGGTGTTGTCTTTGTGCAGAAATCAAAGTTCTCGGAATTGGACGAAACTTTTTGGAGATTTTTTATGGAATAAATAAAAATTACTGGCGCAAGAATCAACAGAAGAGGGGCCACCTGTTTCCCACAAGGCAACAGGGCGCGACCCCCCCAGGGCGCGCCCTGATGCCTTGTGGGGCCCACAGGTGGCCATCTGACCTAATTCCAATGCTATAAATTCTCTTTCCCTGAGAAAAAAATAAGAGAAGAAGTTTCATCGCGTTTTATGATACGGAGCCGCCGCCACCTCCTGTTCTTCATCGGGAGGGCTGATCTGGACTTCGTTCGGGGCTCCGAAGAGAGGGATTTGTCGTCGCCGTCATCATCAACCATCCTCCATCACCAATTTCATGATGCTCACCACCATGTGTGAGTAATTTCTCTGTAGGCTTGCTGGACGGTGATGGGTTGGATGAGATTTATCATGTAATCGAGTCAATTTGTTAGGCTTTGATCCCTAGTATCTACTATGTTCTGAGATTGATGTTGCTATGACTTTGCTATGCTTAATGCTTGTCACTAGGGCCCGAGTGCCATGATTTCAGATCTGAACCCTCAATGTTTTCATGAATATATTTGTGTTCTTGATCCTATCTTGCAAGTTATATGCACCTATTACGTGTTATGATCCGCATACCCCAAGGTGACAATAATTGGGATTCTTTCTGGTGATTACCGTAGTTTGAGGAGTTCATGTATTCACTATGTGTTAATGCTTTGTTCCGGTTCTCTATTAAAAGGAGGCCTTAATATCCCTTAGATTTCCTTATGGACCCCGCTGCCACGGGAGGGTAGGATAAAAGATGTCATGCAAGTTCTTACTATAAGCATGTATGACTATATACGGAATACATGCCTACATTACATTGATGAATTGGAGATATTGTGTATCGCCCTAGGTTGTGACTGTTATATGATGAATGTCATCCAATATAATTATCCATCACCGATCCAATGCCTACACTTTTCGCATATTGATCTTTGCTAAATTACTTTCGTTGCTGTTGTTGTTACAATCACTACAAAACTGCTACTGCTACTGTTACTGTTACTGTGCTACTATTACTACTGCTATCAAAACTATCATACTACTGTGCTACTAAACACTTTGCTGCAGATATTTAGTTCTCCAGGTGTGGTTGTATTGACAACTCAACTGCTAATACTCGCAAATATTCTTTGGCTCCCCTTGTGTCGAATCAATAAATCTGGGTGAAATACTACCTGCGAAAATTGTTGCGATCCCCTCTACTTGTGGGTTATCACAGCCCCAGTATTATCCTGGAGGGGCGGACTTCGATCCATGGCCAAAGACCAACTTAAGCCAAAAGACTAAGCTTGGGGGAGTACGTATTTCTCACCGACATTACATTCATTCCAGTTGTCGGTGTTCATCCTTTTTCATTGTATATCCACGTTAGTTTTATTTTCACTTTCTTTTTGTGTGTTTGAAAAACTTCAAAAATCCAAAAAAAAATAGTTGTAGTTTCCTAATTTTTTAGTTAATTCGTAGTATTAAAAGAAAACCCAAAAAGATTTCTCGTTTCTTCTTTTACTTGTTGGGAGTTCTCCCGTGTAAATAGTTTTTCTCGTTTTTTCGTTTTTCCTTCGTTAATTTGCTTTTTTCAGAAAAACTAAAAACTCCAAAAATATTTTAGTGTGTTTCTCTGAATTTCTTTTCTTTTCTTTTCGTTGAGTCATAGTAAGGAGAAGACCATGATGAAAATGTTGAGTGGCTCTCATATGCTTTATTGTTGATATAACAAAGAGCCAATATTACCTTGTCTTCTCCTTTGAATAAATGTTTGCAGATTCCAGCTTAGTCCACGGCACACTTGCACTATTATTATTATCACATCATTCGGTCGTGCAAGTGAAAGGCAATATTGATGATATTTGATGAAGTGATTGCGGTGAAGAAAAGCTGGTATGAACTCTTCTTGTTTTTGTTTTTGTAAATATGTTTAGCTCAGTATTCATGATTCAGCATTGTTATGAGTAAACATGTTTGTGATGACAATTATAGATCATAGTTGCTCATGCTATGCCTAAATAGCTAGGAGTGGATAATGATTTATCTTGAGTGTCAACATGCATTAAAATGGTTGTGATGTAGTATGTTAGTATGGTATCCTCCTCTGAACAATTCAAGTGGCTTGACTTGGCACATGTTCACACATGTAGTTGATTCAAAACCAACATAGCCTCCACGATATTTATGTTCATGGTGTTTATATCCTACTGATGCTCGTATTCAGTGTTAATTATTCTCAATGCATGACTATGACCGTTTTCGCTCTCTAGTTGGTCGCTTCTCAATCTATTTGCTAGCCTATGCCTATACTAAGAGGGAATGCTGCTTGTGCATCCACAATCCTTAAACCAAAGTTGTTCCAAATGAGTCCACTATATCTACCTATATGTGGTATTACCCTGCCGTTCCAAGTTAATTTGCATGTGCCATCTCTAATCATTCAAATAAACATCTGTTTTGTGTGCCCGTACCGCTCATGGAGCCACATGGGGTGGTCAATATCTTCCATGCTAAGCGGGCTATTCTTAGATGAGTGTTTATTCACTTGTCATTGCACGAGAGAGGCTGGTAATTGGGATGCCCAGTCCTGTAATCAAAATAAGAAAAATATAATAAAACAAACTCCCCCGGAAATTTGATCGTTTGGAGGACACCCATGAATTCGGCTAGCCATGGCTTGTGTTGGTATGGTGGAGGGGGAGTAAACTTTACCTTTCCGCTTGGGAACCGGCTATAATGTGTTTAGCATGGAAGATATTGAAAACTCTCGGTCGTGACGTTGACAGGAAAAGCATACCTCTCAAAATTGTTTTCATCTCTGTTTTAAGCTTCGAGCTCTAGCACCTCTGCAAATCCATGCTTCCCTCTGTGAAGGGCCTATCTATTTACTTTTATGTTATTTTACTTTTATTATTGAGTCATCACCTTCTCATTCGAGCACTAGTTGGAGAGCACTATTGTCATTTTTATGCATTGAGTATAGTTAATGTTGGGTGTGACATGACTGGATCTCTTCTACCATGAATTACAATATCTAGTCGTTACTTGAATTTCAGAGGTGCTCTGCATTTATGTTTTGTGGTCTCAGAAAGGGCTAGCGAGATACCATGTTATCATATTATATCATGATTGTTTTGACAAATTGTTGACATCCGAGATATCTTATTATTGCTCGCTAGTTGGTTATGTTATTGACATGAGTAAATGTGAGACCTAAGTGTCATCATTCATATGGTTAGTTCATAATCTTTGTTGAAAACTTGGATGCTAGTTAAGTATATATACAGACAACAAGAACAAAAGAGTTTGTAAAAGTTTTTATTTATCACTTTCAGTTTGTCAACTGAATTGCTTGAGGACAAGCAATGAGTTAAGCTTGGGGGAGTTGATACGTCCCAAACGTATCTACTTTTCCAAAAACTTTTTCTCTTGTTTTGGACTCTAATTTGCATGATTTGAATGGAACTAACCCAGACTGACGTTGTTTTCAGCAGAATTGCCATGGTGTTATTTTTGTGCAAAAATAAAAGTTCTCGGATGGACCTAAAAATTTACGGAGAATTATTTCAGAATATATAAAAAATACTGGCAAAAAGATCCACTAGAGGGGATCCACCCAGGGACCACAAGCCCAGGGGGCATGCCTACCCCCTAGGGCGCCCCCAGGCTTGTGGGCCCCTGGAAACTCCGTTTGACCTAATTCCAATGCTATATATACCTATTCAAGGAGAAAAAAATCAGAGAGAAAGAATCATCGCATTTTACGATACGGAGCCGCCGCCACCTCCTGTTCTTTATCGGGAGGGCTGATCTGGAGTCCGACCGGGGCTCCAGAGGCCGTCGTCATCATCAACCATCCTCCATCACCAATTTCATGATGCTCACCATCGTGCGTGAGTAATTTCTTCGTAGGCTTGCTGGGCAGTGGTGGGTTGGATGCCACTAGGGCCCTAGTGCCATGATTTCAGATCTGAACCCTTTATGTTTTCATGAATATATTTGTGTTCTTGATCCTATCTTGCAAGTTGTATGCACCTATTACGTGTTATGATCCGCATACCCCAAGGTGACAATAATTGGGATTCTTTCCGGTGATTACCGTAGTTTGAGGAGTTCATGTATGCACTAAGTGCTAATGCTTTGTTCCGGTTCTCTATTAAAAGGAGGCCTTAATATCCCTTAGTTTCCTTAAGGACCCCGCTGCCATGGGAGGGTAGGACAAAAGATGTCATGCAAGTTCTTACTATAAGCACGTATGGCTATATATGGAATACATGCCTACATTACATTGATGAATTGGAGCTATTGTGTATCGCTCTAGGTTGTGACTCTTATATGGTGAATGTCATCCAACACAATTATCCATCACCGATCCAATGCCTACGCTTTTCGCATATTGATCTTTGCTAAGTTACTTTCGTTGCTGCTGCTGTTACAGTCACTACAAAACTTCTACTGTTACTGTTTCCTCTACTATTGCTACTGTTACTACTGCTATCAAAACTATCATTCTACTGTGCTACTAAACACTTTGCTACAGATATTTAGTTCTCCAGGTGTGGTTGAATTGACAACTCAACTGCTAATACTCACAAATATTCTTTGGCTCCCCTTGTGTCGAATCAATAAATTTGGGTCAAATACTACCCTCGAAGACTGTTGCGATCCCCTATACTTATGGGTTATCAAACCCCATGTGTCGTCGGAAAGTAGGGGCCTACCTCCCCATTGATGTTGATTGCCGTGCGTCCACTCGATACGAGCTGCATGACACGAGCAATCCAATGGGGGTCGAAGCCTCGTTTCAACATAACTTCCCAAAGGAAGGACCAGTGGACCATATCATATGCCTTATGGAAGTCGATTTTGAAGAACACCGCTCGGAGGTGTCTCCTTTTAACTTCATGGAGCACCTCATGGAGGATAAGGATTCCATCTAGAATATTCCGCCCCTTGATGAACGCCGTCTGATTAGGATGGTGTATCCGAGGGGCTATCAGGGCCGCCCTAGTGGCGTACCCCTTGGCCAAAATCCGAAAGATCACATTGATGACCATGATTGGGCGAAACTATCTAATGTCAGCGGCCCCCTGAACCTTTGGGATAACCGAAATGATCCCATAGTTCAGGCATGAGACGTCTAACATTCCTCGGGAAAATTCGAGGAACGGGGCGAGGATATCTCCCTTGATGGTGTGCCAGAACACTTGGAAGAAGCAAACTGGCAATCCATTAGGGCCCGGAGCCGAATTTGGGTTCATAGTTTTAATGAAGGTTTCCACCTCCACCTCCTGAAAGGGAGCCAGCAGGGCGTTGTTCTCGTCGATAGACACCTGCTGATCCTCCGCCCAAACGGAGTCCGCTAGCATGATGCCTCCCCTAGGACGTTCGGCGAACAATGTCTTATAAAAGCCGTCCACATGACTCCGGAGTTCGTCCGGACCCTGGATCATCCGTGCACCATCCCACAAAAGGGGGATGGTGCACCGTCTACGGCGGCCATTCGCGATGGCCTAAAAATAGGCCGTATTGGCATCACCAAATAGAGTCCAGTTCATGGACCCCCATCGACGCCAGTACTCTTCCTCCTTAGAGTAAATGTCCATCAGAGTATCCTCAAGATTGTATCATAGAGCCCACTCATCAGAGGATAGGCCGAGGCCATCAGCACGCAAGTCTAGGGCCTGGATCTCAGCAAGTAGGGTACTCTTCTAGACCCTAAGATCATGTCCCATGTTGGCAACCCAGCCCTTCATGAATTGTCTAGAGCGTTTGGTGAGATGGTGCCATTCATCCAGCACCGACATGGCTCTGTGCGGTTCGGCCCTGGCCGCCACCCAATGCTCCTTAACCGCAGAGATGAAACTCGGCTGGCGGAGCCAGAAGGTTTCAAACCTGAAGCGAGGTGGGGGACGAGGACGCTCATCTTGCGATGACAGCAAGAGAGGGACGTGATCAAAGCCGATCCGAGTGATCGCCTGAAGCGTAGCTAAGGGAAAGCGAAGTTCCCACTATGGGGACATGAATACCCGGTCAAGGACACTCTGGGTGGGGGCCACCTGTCTATTAGTCCAGGTATATCTAGCCCCCACCCGGTCTAACTCGTGGAGGCCAAGATCCGTGATCCAATCATTAAAACGTTGCATGCCCAAGAAGTCAACTCGGGCATTATTTTTGTTAGACGCTGAGCGGAGCAAGTTGAAGTCCCCACCCATGATGACCGGGAGGGAGGCGGACCCAATCTTACTACGTAGCTCCTCAAGAAAGGCCGGTGATCGCCTGAAGTTGGCCGCCCGCTCCCAAACTTCCATGCTCACATAGAACTCGCCACGGTCCATGGAGCCTACCTCAAAGGTGGTATCCTTCACGCCCAGAAGGATACCACCGGAGTGACCGGCCACTCCACTAGATGGCAACCAGTGCCAAGCAAATAAGTGTCGACTAAGGCTTTCCAGCTCTGCTAATGAGAAGTCACCTCGCATAGTCTCCTGGATCGCCACAACATCTATGGACTCCTCCCTCATGTACTCAATTAACTGCCTGCGCCGGCCATCATGGCCGAAGCCGCGCAGGTTCCAAAAGAGAGCATGCATTATTCTGCTAGGGGCTCCTCTCTGGACCCCCACAGTGGTGGATGCGCTCAACGCACGACCGAGCTGAGTGGTGCGAGACCGAGTCCGGCCCCTAATCTCCTCAGGAACTAGGTCCGTGGGGACCCGTCGGCCAACTGGCCGTGGGGTAGGAATGGCTGGCTCCTCAGCCGAGGCAGCCTCAAGTGCCCGGGCCGCCGCAAGTCGGCCCTCTAGGATCTCCCTAGCCTGGATCTTCACAATTTGTTCTAATGTGGGCCCTTTTTCCCCTCGGAAGACTATCGCGGAGTCAGCTGCAATCTTGGCAAGATGCCCAAGGGGAACACCTGCTAGAGCCAAGAAGGAATCATCAAACACATCATCATCAACGGAAGTAGGAGCATCGAGGTTGGACGGACCTGCGTTGAGGTTCCGGGCGGCAGCACGTCGGAGAGCCTTCTCCACCGCATTGGGGGGAGTGCCATCCGGCCGAGCTGCTGAAAGCACATTTGCTCCCTTGGTGGTTTTGGTAATCAATGTCAACATACATGTTGTTGGACTAACGCTTTTATCCAGTATATTTTAGACAAGTTCAACAATGGCATGGCAAGGACAAGAAGATGTGGAATCCCTCAAAATGTCAAGAACAAGTTTGGCATCCTCAAGACTCTTCATTTTCATTTTAGTGATCCAAGATCACATTGAGTCCCTTAGGAAAGCCAATGCTATTAAAAGGGGATGAGGTATTATTGATGAGGTTGTTGCTCAAAGTGCTCAGTGATATTGCTCCAAAAACCCTCAATCACTTTCCCAAAACACATCTGTCCAAAACCCTAATTCATCATTTCGGTCCCACCGATATCACCTACTCCGGACTCACCGAGATGATCATTCCACTGCCACAGCCAAAACCCTAACACTTTAGGGTAACCGAAATGGTTCTCGGTCTCACCGAGACGGCTTGACCAAGTTGCTGTAATGATGTCACTTCACTTCGGAATTTTCGAGATGAAATTTTCGGTCTCACCGAAACGTGGTCTTGCCCTAGCCATTGCACTTCGGTCTCACTGAGATGTTTTGTTCGGTCCCACCGAAAAGCCCAACGTTCATATCTTTTACACAGATCGGTCTCCCCGAGATTTATTGTCGGTACCACCGAGACGGGTCAAAAGTGTGTAACGGTTGGATGTTAGGTGAAGGCTATATATACCCCTCCACCACCCTCTTACCAAGTAAGAGATCCATCAGAACGTGCCTATACTTCCACCATACAATTTCTGAGAGAGAACCACCTACTCATGTGTTGAGATCAAGAGCTTCCAATCCAACCATTTGAACCTTGATTTCTAGCCTCTTCAAGTTGCTTTCCACTCCAATCCTTCTCCTACCCAAGCCAAATCTGTGAGAGAGTGATTGAGTGTTGAGGACACTATCATTTGAAGCACAAGAGCAAGGAGTTCATCATCAACACACCATTTATTACCTTTTGGAGAGTGGTGTCTCCTAGATTGGTTAGGTGTCACTTGGGAGCCTCTGAGATCATGTGGAGTTGAACCAAGGAGTTTGTAAGGGCAAGGAGATCGCCTACTTCATGAAGATCTACCCCGAGTGAGGCAAGTCCTTCATGGATGGAAGCCATGGTGGAATAGGCAAGGTTGCTTCTTCGTGGACCCGTTGTGGGTGGAGCCCTCCGTGGACTCGCGCAACCGTTACCATCCGTGGGTTGAAGCCTCCATCAACGTGGACGTACGATAGCACCACCTATCGGAACCACACGCAAAAATCACCGTGTCTTCATTGCATTTGATCTTCTTTTCTCTACCCCATTACTTTCCGCAGTTTTGCATGCTTTACTATTTCCGCTGCTCAATCTCTAGATATGCATGTGTAGAAAGTCTTGGTGATATCTTAACTTGTGCCAAAATCTGCCTAAATTTCAACAGAACCAAAAACTGCACTTTTGGTTGGTTAAGAGTCTATTCACCCCCCCCTCTAGACCCATCTCCTCGACCCTACAATTGGTATCAAAGCTTTGGTCTACATTGCTTTAGTTTAATCACCATTGGAGGGGAGATGGATGTGTCTACTTTGGGGAGTCTTAGACGTAGAGTGCCTATTCTCAATGGGGAGTATTATCACTTTTGGAAGGATGAGATGCTTGATATCTTTGATGAATTTAACTTGAGCAGGTACATTCATAATCCTTATGTGCCTCCCATTGATCCCATGCATCCCACTCATGAAGAGGAAATTGACATGCTTCGTAATCTTAGAACTGTCAATCTTATCATTAGAGGATTACCTAAAGTTGTGCTTGGTTGTATGCAAAACTTTGAGTGTGCCTATACTCTATGGAATGACTTGGAAAAGCGATATCCCAACTACTCTTTAAAGAATCTTGATGAGATTCTTCATAAGACTATTGCTTTTCACAAGATGAAGCCTAGTGATCCTAACTTTGATGATTGCTTATTTGAGCTTCGCGATCTTATGCGTGCTAAAGGAGATGTTAGGACTATTAGTAACATTATCACGGAAGCCATTAGAATTCATAAACTTGAACATTGTCATGATCATGAAACTAACGAATTCATTGCCCTAGGTGATGATCACATACATGTTGATGATGATGATGTTGAGCATGGCTACTATGATGAGGACGAGAAATTCAACATCGAATATGAGAAGACTATGAGAAATCTTAGTATCATGGCAAACCTTCGAGATTACATGGCCGGAGGAAAATAGTGGATTCTTGATAGTGGATGTACCGATCACATGACCGGAGATAGAGACATGCTTCATGAGCTTGCAAAAAAATGATGGTCCACGCAAGTATGTGACTTTTGGAGACAACTCCAAGAGTAAGGTACTTGGCCTTGGTAAGGTGGCCATATCCAATGATAGCTCCATTCAAAATGTTATGCTTGTTGAATCTCTTGGTTACAATCTTCTTTTCATATCAAGACTAGCCGACTTTGGTTTCAATGTTCTATTTACCGAAGTAGATTGCCAAGTGTTTCGTCGAGATAATCATAATATGGTCTTTACCGGCATTCGTAGAGGTGATCTATACATTGTTGATTTCACTAAGAGAGCCCAACCTCGTACATGTTTAATTGCTAAATCTTCTAAAGGTTGGTTATGGCATAGAAGACTTGGACATGTTGGCATGCATAATCTTGATAAACTTGTTAAGGGAGATCATATTCTTGGTGTGAAAGATGTAATCTTTGACAAGGATAGACTTTGTAGTACTCGCCAAGCAGGAAAACAAGTTGGAGGAAGTCATCCCATGAAGAACATGATGACCACAAGGAGACCACTCAAACTACTTCATATGGATCTCTTCGGTCCCAATGCCTATAAAAGTCTTGGTGGTAACTCCTTCGGTTTGGTCATTGTTGATGATTTTTCCACATTTACGTGGATGTTCTTTCTCGATGACAAATCGCAGGTACAAAAGATCTTCAAGAACTTCGCTAGGAAGGCCCAAAATCAATTTTAAGTGAAGATCAAGAAGGTTCAGAGTGACAATGGAACGGAGTTCAAGAACGCCAATGTGGATACCTTTCTTGATGAGGAAGGCATTTCACATGAGTTCTCGGCTATGTACACACCTCAACAAAATGGAGTTGTTGAGAGGAAGAACAGGACTCTTATTGAGATGGCAAGGACAATGCTAGATGAATACAAGATGCCGAAACACTTTTGGGCGGAAGCGGTTGAGACAGCTTGTCATGCTACAAATCGACTTTATCTTCACAAGCTTCTTGGAAAAACGGCGTATGAACTACTCACCGGTAACAAGCCACAAGTTGGATACTTTCGAGTATTTGGCTCAAAATGTTACATTCTTGATAAGCATCGTTGTTCAAAATTTGCTCCTAAATCTCATGAAGGTTTTCTACTTGGTTACGGATCAAACTCTCACACTTACCGTGTCTACAACAACTTCACTAGAAAAGTTGAAGAGACGGTAGATGTGAAGTTTGATGAGACTAACGGCTCACAAGTCGAGCAATTGCCAATTGATGTAGGAGATCAAGAACTATCAGAAGCAATCCAAGACTTGTCTATTGGCAAGATTCATCTCGTGGAGGTGAAGGAGAGTACTTCGTCCATTCAAATGGAAGCCCCAACCTCACGTCAAGGTGAACAATAAGTTGAGGCGAGGAAGGGGGGCAAACATCCAAGCCGACTGAGCTGGCATCACTACCCTCCTCGTCCCCGGAAGATGGAACCGGAGAGGAAAGGAGGATCGCAAGAGATGAGCCCAGGGGGATGGTCGATTCTTCTTCAAGCATGGTCGTGATGGCCTCCAGGTCCTCCGCCTCTTCCTCGGCCTTCGCCGGGGTCACGTCCGACCCAGCATGCTTCGGTTGCGCCGGCCGAGCAGCAGTTGTGTGCTTGGGGGACCCGTCCTAGATCGGAGAGTCATCATTGCCCTCCGAGCTAGGGAACGGCTGCGAGGTCGGGGAGGGTTGCCACGGTCGCCATCGCCCTCACCGCCTCCGCCATGGCCAGTGTCAGAGCCGCCTCCATCATCTGGTCCCGGGGGCGTGTTGGGAGCCTTCCCCTCAACCGTGATACGGAGATCATAGCCAACATCGTTAAAGAACATCCAGAGAGTGGTCTGGAGCTTTGTCGGGTCGGGCGATTTGATCTTGGCACGCATCGCCGATCCACAGAAGAGGGAAGCCCCGTCCACCTCAATGATCTTGCCGAGGAGACGTGACATGTTGCGTATGACATGCTCCTTTCTCGTGATCGGCGAAAGGCCGCGGATTTGGATCCACACCGTGGAGAGGACCGCCACCGCCAAGGGGTCAACCGTCGGCACCGATATGTTGACCGTGAGCTTGTTGAGGGCGAGGGTGAGCTCCGCACTGTGGGTGCCATAGCGAAGACTGGCCGAGTCAGGGAAGACCACCGTGAACTCATGATCAGAAATTGGAGTCACCTCCCAATCCCAATCAGGACGGAAAAGATGGCGAAGCTCGTCCGTGATGATCGCCGGAGAGGTCGTCTTGCCCCCCAAGATCGAGATGAGGGCCGTCAGCGAGGGGGCGGCCGCCGGCTCGGCGATGTCCATCTGGAAGAAGCCCAAGTCGTCAAGGGCGTAGCCAAAGAGCATGAGCTCCCCATCCATCGATGACTCCGGGCAGAGTAGCACCGGGTGGTCCATCCGCTTGCATTTGTAGCAAGCCGGTGGTTGCTTGCAATCCACCTGACCATGGCCCTCCACCCCACAGTTGAAGCACATCACGGCCCCGGAGCCCGGCGGAGCAGCAGACGGTTGGGTCGGCTCCGGGGGGAGGTGCGTGACCGAGGAGGACTGTCTGGCACCACCACCAGCGCGCTGCCCACCCTTCTTCTTCTTCTTCTTCTTCTTCTTCTTCTTCTTAGCAAAGGCGCCTCGGTTGTTTCGGTTGTTGGAGTCGGCCGGGGGGAATTGAGCTTGGCAGCGCGGGGGGTTGTAGCAGCGAGCCGGAGAAGCCTCAGTGCGACCCGAGCGCACCGGAGACCTAGAGCGGCTAGGGGGCGACTATCGGTCCCGGTCCCGGCCACGCCACTGGTCCGGCGACCGCTCGCGAGGCCGCGAGCCCCGCAGGTTGGCACCGTCATCGCTCGTCGCCCCCTTGCCTTTCAGCGCGGCCTGCCGCAGCTCGGCTTCCCGGTGCTCCGCCTCCGGGGACGGTCGCCACGGCTCGGCCGCCCGGCCATCGTCGCGCCCCTCGGCACGCCGCTTGGGCCTGGGACCGCCGTCACCAGCCTCGCGTGCCATCGGGGGCTCCGAGCTAGGGAGGGGGGAGGCAGCCGGGGGGCGAGGGGAGGGAGCTGGGGGTGGCGAGGGGGAACTGGAGAGGGGATCGATGGAGGCGGCGCGAGGTGAGTGGAGGAGGAAGTGGCCGAGACCAGGACAGGGCCTTGCCCTAGAAGACGCACACGAGAGGCCGGGCCAGGAGTGGGCCGACCTGGCCAGCCCAAGGGAGCGGCCACCCCGTCTGGATTGGGCCCAAACACCAGGTCCAGGGGACCCTCCCCCCCCCCCCCCCCCCCCGACGCCTGTGGCCCAACTGGCAAGCGCCGGCCCAGCCCAACACACCCGCTCGGGGGAAGGGAGGGAAGGGTTTCCCCTGGTACGGACACAGGGTGGCGGCGCGGCAGGAGCACCGGCGACGGATTCAGCGATGGCAGCCGAGGGGGCCGAGAGGTCCGGCGAGGGAAGAAAAGCTCGAAACTTGGCAACGCCCCGGACCAGCTCTGAGGCGCAAGACGCCGTCGAGGGGATGGACGGCCCTAAAGAACTCGACGCCCATAGCGCCATGGACGGAGGAGGAGCCACCGCCGAGTCCCTCCTCCACGAGAAAGCCGCCCGACCACGGTCGGCCCGACCAATCACCCCCCAGGCGCGAGCCCGGGCCCCGCAACCACGACGACCGGCCGCCACGCCGGTGTCAGGGGTTGACAGGGAAGGTGATGGACGGGGGGGCAAAGACGGGAGGGAGGTCGCGATGGCCGGGAACTCCGACGCCAGGGACTCAGCTAGGCGGTCGCTGAACCGGCGAGCAAGCGGAGTGACGCCGGCGGCCGCCTCCGCCCGGTCCTCCTCGGTAGCCCAATCTGCCCAAGAGCAGCCCGATGGAAGGGAGGGAAGAGGACATACCTGCGGACGGAGCGGGAGGGAGGCAGGCCGCGGTAGGGGTAGAGGAGGCGGATCCGCCGGACCGGCGAGAGAGAGGCCGCCGCCGCGAACGCCGCCCGCCAAGTCGCCAGCGCAGTCGCCCATCAGTCTTCTTGGTCGCAACCTGCAGGTCAAGAATGAGGCCCTACTCAGTAAATGGTTGTTCAAACTTCTTACTGAGGATGGTGTTTGGCAAACCAAGCTGCGCAACAAGTATCTAGGCCAAAAGGCGTTGTCTCAGGCATTCTGGAAACCCGGCGACTCACACTTTTGGGCTAGCCTAATGGCAGCAAGGAAACATCTCTTTCGCTTTGGATCTTTCGCGATAAAGAACGGGTCAAAGATTCGTTTCTGGGAAGACATTTGTCTTGGCAATGCCAGTCTCCGAGAACAATATCCAGCCTTGTACAACATTGCTCGCGACAAGAATAATACTATTGCGCAGGTGCTCAGTTCATCCCCACCGCATATTTCGTTCTGGTGGGATTTGATTAGCCCCCGACTTGTGTCATGGCATAGTCTTTTATCCCGTCTGGATTCGATTAATCTGACACAAGGCCGAGATGTATTTCGCTGGAACCTCACTACATCAGGGTCTTTCACTTTAGACTCTATGTACCGTGCGCCCACACATTCTGAGGTACCGATGAGTAATAACAAGAAAATTTGGAAGTCCAAGATTCCACTAAAAGTGAAAATCTTCATGTGGTATCTTCGTAGGGGAGTTGTGTTAACGAAAGACAACCTCGCACGACGCAACTGGCAAGCGAGTAAGAAGTTTTGTTTTTGTACTCATGATGAGACAATCAAACACCTCTTTTTTCAATGTAAGTTTGCATGTTCTACATGGTCAGTCGTCCAAATAGCGTCAAATTTGTATCCGCCCACAAGTGTTGCCAATATTTTTGGTCATTGGTTGGACGGTATTCCAAATAGGTTCAAGACGCTAATAAGGGTGGGAGTGTATGCCTTAATTTGGTTGCTTTGACTATGTAGAAATGATTTGGTTTTTAATGACAAAAATGCTTCTTTTCTGCAAGTTATTTTTCGGTGTACGCACTCGCTTCGTACATGGTAGCTACAACGAGCGGAATACCAACCGCTATTCAAGACGGTGTGTGCGCGATTGAAGCAGGTGGCTACGGAGGTTTATTCCCAACATAGGTGGCACCATAACCTACGGATTGATTCATCACCTCTTTCGACATAGGCATAGTGCCGGTCTATAGGACTCTACTGTTGTCGATTTATCGGTTTTGTTTCATGTATTTTTGTCAGACTTCTGGGTTTGGCTATGTGCATTCTAGTCATGCAGAGGCCGGGTGTTACTCATAATGATTTGTACCTGATTGATGCTACATCTTGAGATAATAAAATCGCCTTTTATCGAAGAAGATTGAGGAAGTGTCGTGTGTTTGCTATGAACCGCACGACCGATCCAAATGCTTTTCAAGTTAACTTGGGGGTCGAATAGCAAAAGCGCAATCTTTTTTACTACAGACTCTACAGTAGATGCCATCCTTAGTTGAGTACCGCCATCGACAAAGCACTTGGCCAAGCATAGTACTAGCATCCATGCTTGACCATTAGAGCTCGAATTTAATTAAGTTGGTGTATCACGCGGCCAACCGCGCCAGGGCCTCGCCGGCATGCTCCCCGGTGGACTGCCGGAGCCGGCGGTAGTCGTCGTAGCCGAAAGTCCTGAAGAGGCGGTGGCTGTCGGCGCCGACGAACGCGTCCGGCGCGCGGACCACGTCGTCCTTGGGCGCCAGCAAGAAGAGCGCGATGGAGACGCGCGGCACCGCCGCCACGCACTGCACGCGGTGCCTCACGTTGTGCAGCGCCCCGTTGCTCCACGCCTACGCTACAGAGACACACAAGAGACGAAGTCAAACGTGGGAGACGTAGGGAGGCCAGATGGAGGCATCGTACGTACCGTGGCGACGTCGCCGAGGTTGACGAGGAAGGTGCCTGGGACAGGGTCCACGGGCGCGAATTCGCCGGTGTCCGGGTCCGCCACCTGGAGGCCGCCGACGCGGTCGTCCTCGTGGAGCACCGTGAGGAAGCCGGAGTCCGTGTGCACCTGCACGCCGGTCTCCCCCACGGTGTCCGGCGTGTAGTTGTACCTGTTGATGCGGAACTGGCACGGCCAGTCCTGGAACAGGCGGTCGGACTCGGACTCCTCCAGGCCGAGGCTCGCGGCCAGCTTCGCCGCCACGTCCACGATTAGCTCGTGCGTCTTCTCCGCGTATCTCCTAATGGTCTCCCTGCACAAGAACACTCCGAACGTCACCACCTCGGGCTCGGGGCAGATGACACAGGAAACGGCAAGGAAGCCACCTGAACACGTACGTACCTGATGTGCGGTGGCGCGTGGAGGGAGGCGCAGAAGGCGTCGACGTCGGCGGGAGACGCGGCGTCGTAGAGGCCGAACGCCTCGTAGAGCGGGTTGGTGGCGCTCGGCGCGACGTAGCCGCTGCCGGAGATGACGTCGGCGTTGCGGCGCTTGGCGTCGTCGGGGAGGTCGAAGAGGGCGCGCACGGCGGCCTTCATGTCGTCCTGGAGCGCGCGCGGCACGCCGTGGCCTACCACCCGGAAGCAGCCCAGGCGCTGGGCCGCGTCCCGCAGCCGCGCGGCCTCCTCCGGCGCCGCGGCGGCGAGCTGCAGGTCGATCACCGGGATCCACGCCATCCTCTCCTTGCTGCTGCCTAACTGGTTCGCGTCGTGTGCGCGTGCGGATTTACGCACGAGACTTGTGCCTGTGCGGGATGGCGGGGACCGCCTGGTGACTTCCAGCTGGGATTTGTCGGGAGCAAAACAAATCTGAGATGAAGTTGGACACGCAATTTTGAGATGACCTGAAATCTTCACCGCCACGACTCTAGCTAGAGCCTAGAGGAATCACATTATATCATGAATTCCTATCATGAATGTCCAATGTCTCTTTGTCTCGCAAGGGACAAAAACGAGCACCCCTTCACTTCGTTCCCCTTCTCTGGAGCTCTCGCGACAGGCGAAAAGGGAAGCGACCCGTCTGCCACCTCCCTCCGCCGGCGAGTCGAGGGGTTCCTCCGCCCTCCGCCGGCCGTTCTGGCGGCGTGAGGGAGGGGGAACCTCGTCGGCTTGTCCATGGCGTGTAGATAGGTTAGAGCTAGGGTTTCGGTCGTCCGTTGTTTCGGTCTCGACGGTGATGGCGGCGGCGGCGAATAAATCTGCTCTGGAGCTGTCTCCGGTGTGCTGTTCTGCAGTGGCTGGTGGCGAATCTGGAAGCTGGTGTTCCAATCGTGGCTGCTGCGGCGGCGGTGCCAGCCTCGAGCTGTATTTTGTGCTTTGGCCTCGTCGACGCGGCGACGCGCGCTCCGGCGTCGCCGTGTGGCCACGGAGCTTGTACAGGAGCGTTTTGGCCGGCGGATGCTGCCTTTGGCGGCGACGGCGGTGTGCAGGGGATGCTGGAGGTCCGAGTTCAAGGGTTGCGGTCAGCGGGCGGCGGATCTGGTGCTTTACCTCGACGGCATCGACGGCAAGCGGTGGATCCGGGATTCGAAGGGCGCGGGGTTGTTTCCCGGTCGACGCGCCACAGGGACATCGGCGCCGCCGCTGGCGGCCCTCTTCTTCGACTCACAAAGCCCGGTCGGGCGATGGTGCTCTTCGTTTCCAGCGTTGGCGTGCTGTGTTGCCGGTGTTGGCAGAGAAGCCTGGGGTCTTCGTTGTTATTTCCTTTTCTTCGAGGGGTTTTCTGCTTTTGTTCTTGGACAGCTGGCCTCTCCAGGTCGTTCTGGGTGTTTCCGCGTGTGTTCGTTGTAATCTGGTTTTATGCTAATGTAGCGCGGTTAACTTCTCAAAAAAAAAAAACGGAACTTGCAAACAGACCAACACAATATACATGGGAATTTTTATCGAAAGAGACCACCTGCCCAACAGAATTGCCAGAAAAGACCCCCTCCGGATGAAATTGTCAAAAAAGACCCCACGGCCGTGGCGGCAGGCGCGCCAGGCGACACGTGGCACCTCCGCCACACCCGTTGGCGGCCGCACTATTCACACGGGGGACGTTTTTCGCACAGCAGAACAGAAACAGACGCGGGTAAACAATGCTGCCGCCTACGGGCGTGGCGGCAGCACTTCATCGTGGGTGAACAGTGTTTTGGAAAAAATAGCAAAAAAAAATCAAAAAAAACTGAATTTTTTTTGACATCAAAGATGATCGAGTGTTCTAAGTGGGTGCAAAATTTCATATTTTTTTGAATTTTTCTGCTTTTTTTTATTTTTTTCGAAATTACTTTTCGCCCGTGATGAACAGTGCTGACGCGGAGGCAGCACTGTTCACTAGCGTCCGTTTCCGTTCTGTTGTGCAAAAAACGTCCCCCGTGTGAACAGTAACATGAACAGTGCGTCCGCCAACGGGTGTGACGGCAGGTGCCACGTGTCGCCTGACGTGCCTGCCGCCACGGTCGAGGGGGTCTTTTTTTTGACAATTTCATCCGGAGGGGGTCTTTTCTAGCAATTCCGTTGGGCAGGTGGTCCTTTTGGACAAAAACTCGTATACATTGCACAGGTAAAAAAGGCTTGGGACACACAACTTCTTTCCATGGGAATGGGCAAGACGGCAGCAGCCTATCCAAACCATGACAAATAGGTAATGCTATTCAGCTCATGTTCGCTGGAGAGAATGACAAATCAAATGTTTTTTATGGCAATTAATATTGTCGTGAGGATGGCAATTTTAGTTTGCAAGCACGGCAAATTCTGACAAAAAATAAACCGAGGCGGATTTGTCATGTTTGACAACTAAACCTGTCATCCTCGGCCAACACCATGCAAATTGTTCGCAATTGTCGTCCTTCTCGGCTGACGTTCGCTGGTTAAGAGGGTCCTAACAAGAATGCATAGAAAACAAACAGATAGACCCGTATATCCATTCATTCATTGTCAACCAAAGGGATTTCCGTGACATCATTTCTCCACCATGCTATACGGAGATTCATCACACTTTCGTTACACTTGTCCAGTGTGTGCTCACAGCGTGCTATATTCACAATCAAGTGTCATGTTGATCCTTCTCCAATCAACATCCCTGCTCACCTGGTCAGTGTCCAATTCAGTTTTTCCAACACTAGTCAGATCGAAAAGTCTCTGCTCTTGTCCTCTGTCGTGTGTAGCTATGCCATCTTGCACTTCCTAGTGAACAGTTTAGTAGCTGAGCAGCAGCCGATTCCGAGAAGCACCACAGCAACGACAAAAACTGCAGGTAGCATATGAAATCCATCAAGACATACAACTACATAAGCGCTGCAATGTGAGGAAAGCAAGAATTCGTGGTTTGAAATGTTGAGATCGATGTTGGTAGCATACCGGCAATGGTGCCAAAGAACAGCAGCGCAAGGCGGTACCGTACCAGCCATGGAAGCTCTGTTTCGAGACTACAATGTGCTTCAAAAGAATGCCCTTCTTTTTTGTTTGAATGTGCATCTGATGGCTTCAGCTCAGATATAGGGAACTCCACACCATCAACAGAATTGCCCTGTAAATCTCTTAGTTCAATTTTAACCCGTGGAGGTACTGCATTCCAATCTATTTCGATTGCTCCAAAATTTGGCTGACCTGATACATACAACAACAAAAGGACCAACCAATGAAGGAGTACAAGAACAACTCAAACCACAGCAGAAAATAAATTAAATACGGGCTGAAAATTGGTAATGCTATGTTCACAGTTTCATGGTAATAGCATTAAACTGCAGCTTTTAGAAGAATTTTTTTTGTGAAGCTACAAGTACTAAATATGCAGATGGGGTAAACAAAGGAACAGATTACAACTACACCAGCAACCGAAAAGAACCTTCATATTGTAATATGATAGAAGCAAGGCAATTCGGTAAGCCAAAACTTCAAACAGGTTCTATGGTAATTGTTTCTTAGGGGGGTATATGCTGTCATGACATTCTAATGAAATGAAAGCTTACCATATGAGCATGATTTGTGACGGCAGTTAGGGCTGAAGACTCGCATGGGGGTTGGTGTCAGCCAAGCAAGAAGTCTCATAACAGATTGGAATACTGCTGGTACAGAATTCTCGACAGACTGGGTAAGACCACTTGAGGTAATATCATACAATGGATATTGAGCACCACAGTCAAAACGAGCGATTTCTCCAAAATGAACATCACCACTAATAAATAAGACCCCATTTCTCTGCATATAGTCAGCGCATGTTCCATGAAAATAATAAACAGGTAAGGCAAATATTCATTTTAGATGACATCTGTGGAATATTGCGAAAAATCCAACACTCCTGTAATGAGTAAATCTAAAGCTTTACAGCATGCTAAAAAGACACACGTCATCAAACTGGGCTACATTTTTTCTAATATGAGAATACATGGGTCATAAACAAAGTAAAACTGTGAAATATGACAGCTACTTAATTAATGAATATGCCGAAGAAGGACTGCCTTTTAGTAAAGTAATAGTAAGCAACCTTACTAGTATCGATCAGTCTAAATAGCCGTTCTCTTTCCCTCGGAAAGCGTGCCCAGGACTCCACATAGAACAAAGGTCCAGTGGTGGCAGAAAGATTGGACACTACCTGCATTAACACATTGGAAAATGTTGTGTTACTCTATGCTACTCCAATGAAAAATCAAATACAAATAATAATAAATTAATAACGGAAGCGCCAAAAGAAAGGTCAAAAAGATGGCGGTCAGTGACTAGGATCTTCTTCTGCACTCATTCAGCAGTTGTTAAAACACATGGAAGATAGTATTATTCAAATTCTCTCGTTAAAATCAATCATAGATGGACACTTATGTTGCTGAATCTTTTTATCTATGTATGAAATGATAAGAGAACCTTTGATTCAATACTATCATCTGCTACAAAATTGTGGTGGCGAACTGAAGACCTACTGGGAGTCCCATTCTCGCTTGAGATTATCATCCTTGCTGCATGGGCCATTTGGATCACTAGGAATGGCTTCATTTTTAAGGGCATATCTCCTAGTTTATATAAACGCAGGAAGACATTCAAAGAGGAACTCAACTGGGTTGTACACAGAGTAAACAGGAAGAAGTACGTAAACTTCAAGGAGTGGGTTCAAGCCTTTAGATGATACCATTCAGTTCAGTTAGCTGCCCTGTTTTCAAGGCACTCATGTATTTGTGCTTACTCTTTTCTCTGTTTTTTGGACGTCTGGTTCTCCAGATCCTGTATAGCCTATGTTTTGTTTTCTCTTCGCTTTTTATTCTTTTATACAGACTACCTTTCGATATTTGGGGTCAATGCTGCAGAAGGATGGGGGTATTGATGAAGATGTGAACCATCGAATCAAAGTCGGATGGATGAAGTGGCGCCAAGCTTCTGGCATTCTCTGTGACAAGAGAGTGCCACAAAAGCTAAAAGGCAAGTTCTATAGGACGGCGGTTCGACCCGCAATGTTGTATGGCGCTGAGTGTTGGCCCACTAAAAGGCGACATGTTCAACAGTTAGGTGTGGCGGAGATGCGCATGTTGAGATGGATGTGTGGCCACACGAGGAAGGATCGAGTCCGGAATGATGATATATGAGATAGGGTTGGGGTAGCACCAATTGAAGAGAAGTTGGTCCAACATAAGCTGAGATGGTTTGGGCATATTCAACGCAGGCCTCCAGAAGCTCCAGTGCATAGCGGACGGCTAAAGCGTGCAGATAATGTCAAGAGAGGGCGGGGTAGACCGAATTTGACATGGGAGGAGTCCGTAAAGAGAGATCTGAAGGATTAGAGTATCACCAAAGAACTAGCCATGGACAGGGGTGCGTGGAAGCTTGCTATCCATGTGCCAGAACCATGAGTTGGTCGCGAGATCTTATGGGTTTCACCTCTAGCCTACCCCAACTTGTTTGGGACTAAAGGCTTTGTCGTTGTTGTTGTTGTTGTTGTTGTATACAGACTACCTTTGTTACAGCATAGGAATAGCTGCGTCTTCGACAACGCATCGCCATCCATGAATGCACTACTCGACAGGATCAAGGACGAGGCCTGCTCCTGGGCGGCTGCTGGGGCACCTGGCCTCCGGCTTGTGCTGCCCCAAACCTGGGACGTGCACTAATCATGCTGTAACCTGCTGTAACCTGTGCGTCCTCCGATGTTTGTAACTGAACTTCTATCTTTTCAATGCAAAGAAACGCAAAGCTTTTGCGTTTTCTCGAAAAAAATCAATAAAAATACGCATCAGAGTCCTGCTGTTTCCCTCAAAAAAAAAAACTGAAGGTGTATACCCAAACTTTGCAAATTCCTTACTACACTAAGTTTCTGCATGTTCCAATGCTTTTATGAAAATTTTAAGTTTGCAACATGACCAGTCATAATCCTAGGCCAGATCCATACTTTGCAGTATCCTATATCCACTTCTATTGGAAGAACACATAAACAACCACCAGAGCTTACCCTGTGTCTGTTTTAGGACTAGTGAGAGAATATATTTACCTGAATTGAAGATCCAATGATGGTCATCTCTGACTGAGGACCACGTAGCTCCCTCTCCAGCCACTGCCACTGAGGATCTCCAAGTATAGTTCCATCACTTAAGAGTGGGTCTCTGTGATATCTGGTGTCCAACATTATTACCTGTAATAATGTATGAATATCTGTAGTGCATGTAAAATTTAATAGTGAAAGGGAATCTTCAACGAAATTTGCAAACACACTGGTTCACTTTTGTGATTTTGACTGATAAATCACCATTTTAGAGCATGTAGAAGTTGTCAACAACTCAAAACTTATGACGGTGCTCATTATATCTGCCAGGATGCTATTTTATACTGGTTATAAACAATGAGTGTATTGTGTTTAACCATGCTGGACTTTAACAAATATGGAGTAGCATACAAACTATATATGCAAAAGCAACATCAACTGAAAAGACAAGCACATATCAGCATTCACAAAGTACCAGGTTGTTACAAACCTTACTTGTGATGGGGGTTTCCATGTAAGGAATATAAATAAAGAAGCAAAAGATGCTGAAGGGATAACTAGAAGAGCTCAAATATTTATTCTAGAAACCTATGAAATGGTACTTGGTTGCAAGTTATATAAGGATAAAAGGGGAACATGGTGCACACTGGAAGAATCGCAAACATGTTTATGTATGCCTATGGAAACATCCTATTTGAACAAGATTTTGACAAATATAATAATTCAAGTTTTACAGCAAAAGTTGCACATGGTATTATAGACTCTACCTTTACACGTTTTCCTTCGGGGCCAAACATGTATGAGGCATAAACACCTGCTTGTTTCCTCCTAAATAAACAAGAGAGAAAGTACTGTGAGGTTTCTGATGGCCTGCAACTGTAGGTGTGAAGATCCTGAAATATTCATAGAAGATTCGAATATTCTGAGGAAAAACAGATTTGCAAGAAACATCATAAAGCAGACACAAAGGAATTCTGGATTACCACCATTTACAAGGCAGTGACCGCATACAAAAGAAGATCAAGAACTCATAATTAATTCCAGCGGTCATGCGTATATACCGTGGACTGTCTTCATCTTCATCCAGGAAATCTAATAGAAGCCTTTGGGAGAACACTTTTCCACTATATTCCTTTCCTGCATCATTCACTCCATAATCATGGTCATCCCAAGTTCCAATGACCTGCACATTATAGTAAACAATAGTGATGCCAAGTTCTTAATTAACTAGTAAAAGTGGAAATTTTGAAATAAGAAACGATAACAAAGTTGCACGAATCTTCATGTGCTCAACGGATACGAAAACTGTCCCGATTCGCAAACATAGCACTGAGCAATAAAATGAACAAATAAAATTTTGTGGCGGCCTACTGCTCACTGCTCAGCTGTAGTAGATTAACATTCTAGATAGCATGAAATTGACTCCCTCACTGCTGTGGAATAATCAGTGTCATCAACATAGCTGCATTGCATGATATTGAATTTTGTAATGAAGACAAACACAACGCCAAAACCACAAGAAACCTCCCCCACCCAGCTCCAACAAACCATGTTTTGGACTTGCAGACACAGAGACCAGACAAAACAGTGGACTATTTAACCCTGTAATAAAACAAAATCTCACAAGTCAGTGGAGTCACTAGCAACAACAGTGGGTGCCATCAAGAAACGGAACTGGTCCTGGTCGACCCTAAAGAAACAAAATCTAACGACCGACTACCGAATACACAGGCAATGGAAATTGACTACAGCTAGCAATTCAAGAGAGCAAACGACGGGGAGCTCACCCTAGCCCTCTCCCTCAGCTTGGCGTACCCTGGATTGGCCTTGGCCAGCTCGTACTTCCCGCGCAGCTCCTCCTCGGTCGCCGGGTAGAACCGCGGCACGTTCCTCCAGGGCCCCACCGTCCGCTCCCTCCCGAACACCCGGAACGGGCGCTTGTTGTCCCCGAGCCAGATGAAGACCTGCGGGTCGAACCCCACGATGGCCTCCCACACGGGCTGCAAGGAAAGAACAGCAAACAGACCCCCGTCACCTCCATCCACTCGAGCAAGGGCAAGAAAGTTGGGACCAGGCAGTGAAGTGGGCGTTCCGTCGAGCACCTGGGGCGCGCTCTGGTTGGCGCAGGAGCCAAATGCGATCCTGGACACCACGGCGGTGGTGTTGGGGGCGGCGCGGAGGGAGGAGACGAAGAGGATGAGAACGAAGAGATGGACGAGCCGGGAGCCGGCCATTGGTACGAGTGAGCGAGCTTGGGAGCAGAAAGGAGAAATGGTGGGGGTTGGGGGGGGGGGGAGGTGCTGAGGTGGGGATATTCCAGTTCCCACGTTTTCCTTTTTCGCGAATTGGATCGATGGATCCTGCTGATACGTGTGATGGTTTTTTTAACACAGTACAGACGTATGCGCTGCGCATACACTCACCCCTATGAACGCACACACGCACATCCTACTCCTATGAGCAACTCCGAGAGACTGAGCCGGCGTATCATCTTGAGATTTTACGAAGTCACCGTAGGCACCTCGTAGTCGACGGGAGCGTCTCCTCCCACTGAACGCGCGTCGCCGGAAATCCTGAAATAAATCCAGGATAAATGCGAGCAACAGGACTTGAACCCTGATGGACTGGGGATACCACTGTCCACCTAACCATCCAACCACAGGTTGGTTCGCACTGATACGTGTGATGTGGTAAACGAAGCAGGTGGGTGGCAGACGGGGCAAAGAACAGCTTGATGACCCTGTTTTTTCTTTTTCTCTAATATATACTCCCTCCGTTCCTTTATATATAAGGTGTACTTGTTTTTTTAAAGTCAAATGAGTGCATGACCGAGTTTTTAGAAAAATATATCAATATCCACAATACGAAATTTATATCATTTGATCCATCATGAAAAGTAGTATCATATTTTATCTATTAGGTATTGCAGATGTTGTTATTTTATTCTACTAGCGAAAGGGCCCGTGCGTTGCAACAGAATAATAAAATTGTAGTCTTCAAATCAAGTTCCAAATATTCGCACTCCATGTATATACACATATTTGAATATTTGTGAACCAACCGGCGCGCATGTGGTGATGCGGACATAATACACGTGCATTTAAACATGCTCACAATGGATCGATGTTGGACTTGATCCTTGATGCGTGTACATCCTTGATGCGTGTATAAGAAGGGAAAAAAAAGGTCAGTCGCACGATGGATGAAAAACTGGAGGGCCCTATGACGTACGAATAATTCGGAGTAACGCTTGTTTTTTTTTCATTTTTACGGGTGGCGGGGTGGGTAATTTACTTCAACTTTAGGACAGTTTTGATTACAGACTAAAAATTAGAGAAACGATTAACGAATAGTTTTTCTTCACTTATGGGTGGGTGGCGTGGTGGGTAATTTACTTCAACTTATTGGGGCAGTTTCAATGACAGACGAAAAAACCAGAGAAACAATTAATGAAGAATTCTTTTTCACTTACGAGTGGCATGGTGGGTAATTTACTTCAACTTATGAGCAGCTTAGAGTAGGTGGATGGACCAAATAATCGGAGAAACGCACCGTCCTTTATTATTGGGTATTAGGTATAGACTAGCTAAAAGGGCCCATGCGTTGCAACGGGATAAAAAATCGCGGCCTTCAAATCATGTTCCAAATATTCGCACTCCTTGCAGTGGCGGACCTAGCCCACTGGGCCAGGGTGGGCCAGCAGTGCTACTGTACATATATATTATTTTTTTCCATTTATTTTCTTAGCCTTTCTCCTATGGTATATTAGCTATTTTCAAATCTCAGGATGGGCCATGGCCCACCCTGGCCACCCTCTACCTTCGCCACTGACTCCATGTATATACATGTATTTGAATATTTGTGCACCAACCAGCACGCATGCGGATGTAAGATACGTGCATTCTAACATGCTCACAATGGATCGATTTTAGACTTGATCCTTGATGCGTGTATTGTTTTTAGTACATCCTCGATGCGTGTATGAGAGGGAAAAGAAAAGGTCAGTCTCATGATGGATGTAAAACTGAAGGGCCCTATGATGTACGAATAATTCAGATGAACACTCTTTTTTTCACTTTTACGGGTGGCGGGGTGGGTACTTACTTCAATTTTAGGGACAGCTTCGATGACAGACGAAAAATTCAAAAAAACAATTAACGTATAGTTTTTTTTCACTTACGGGCGGCGAGTGGGTAATTTACTTCAATTTTAGGGGCAGTTTCGATGACAAACGAAAAATTCAGAGAAACAGTTAACGAAGAGTTTTTTAAAATTTACAGCTGGCAGGGTGGGTAATTTATTTCAACATTAGGGGTAGTTTCGATGACAGGCGAAAAATTCAGAGAAATAATTGACGAAGAGTTTTTTTTCACTTATGAGTGGCGGGGTGTGTAATTTACTTCAACTTTAGGGGCAGTTTCGAAGGCAAACAAAAAATTCTGAGAAACAATTAACGAAGTGTTTTTTTTCACTTATGGGTGGCAGGGTGGGTAATTTACTTTAACTTTATGAACAGTTAGGGTAGATGGACGGACTAAAAAATCACAAAAACGCATCGTCTTTTATTATTAGGTATAGATATAGATATAATCGTGGTCAAACATTCAAATGGTTGACTTGCACGAAATCCATACACCTTCTATTCTGAAACAGGGAGAGTACTAGATGATGCCCCGTACATTGCTGTTGTGGGAACCTTACTACAAAAATATCTAAAACTAACGGAAGCAAATATAAGCTTAAAAGTAATAAAAATGCAGATGATATTAAAAAGGGAAAAAATAAATTGCATTCAAAAGAATGTCTTTTTTAACAAAAATAAAAATATAAAGGGTATACTACATAGTTATGTTGCAATCGCCGAACACATATATACTATCAACACAAAACTATAATGCAAAAATAACTTATGACTAATATACATGAATTGATGATATGGCGCGCTGCATCTATATCTATATTATTTATAAAAGAGCGAACATTTCCTTTCTTATAAGCCACCCAACAAATGCACACATATAGATTATAACCACCGGATTAGTCTCATCTAATTAAATCTAACTGTCAAAATTAATCTAATCCAACATCTAATGTGCTCTTATCAATTACCGGAGCAGGCCACTCCACCGGCAGAGCAATCGATCCACGCGAAGGCCGGCCTTCGATTCCCTGCAGGCCCCACTCAGAAGAGTCATACCCAGCATAGGCACTCCTGAAGCATGCGCCATAGGAACTCCAAGAGGTCAGGTCCCCAGCAAAGCATTTTTTGAAGATCGAGCGCTACAGAGAAAAGAGCCCGCTGAAGATCTTGAAGACCAACTTCCGCGACCTCTGACGCGCTCGGGGGCTACTGACGGTGTCATACACCGGGGGTGGCTCACCAGCGGGGAGGCCGGCAATCGGCCTGCCGATAGGCCCACAAGGTCCACCATATACCCAACGACGGGAGGGACCCCGGAGGAAGGAATAGACGGAATAGACGTCCCTGGATCATCTTGACCTCCAAGTTGACGGCGGCGGCGACCTAGATCGCATCTCCCCATGTAAAACCTGTCACGACCCACCTTTTCAGGCATACGATCTCTGTAATATAAAAATATAAAACTTCTCGGCTTTTACCCATTTTAAAAAAAAAAATTGGAATGTGTTCTATGCCAACCCCTGGATCGAATCGTCGGCATACACGGTAATGATGTTGTATCATACACAAATGCGTCATTTATTACATCGCATGATCCAGAAAGCAAATAGTCTTACAGACTCTAGCCATAGGCTAGTCAAATACATAGTCTTACAATAGCAAACAGAGTTCTTAACAAGCAGAAACGAAAGCAAATCTAAGGTAGACATCTTGATAGGCTCCATCAACACCACGAGGAAGCATGTCGAGTGGAGGCATGAAACCCTACGTAAGTCACTCCTCATTGTAATCACCTGCAACATGATACGTTGCAGCCACTAGGGTCAATACTTGGATTGTATTGGCAAGTCCACAATTAATGGAAACCTGTTCACCTACATGCACCTTAGCTGGTGGGGTTCAAGGCTCTTTGCAGAAAATATAGTTTTGCCCTATTATTTTAGTAGTGGTCTACTCTAAAGCTGAACATACTGCCTCACACAGTAGTCCTGGGTAGATCGTATCATGCGATCACCCTTAATGCAATTTGAGTATGTGGGCTTCCGTCTCACACAGTAACCCCAACCTTCCCAGATAATGCCGCTGGTATCACGCCAGCAATCTGAGTTGGTCCACACTCCCCTTTGGTTCAACCCATTAATATTAGATGGAAGAGATGATGAGATCAAGCTGGCAATTCTCAGATGAGTTGCTCAAAGTTGTCCGTAACTGGGGGCACGGCTAATCATGATCAATTTTATACACTCTGCAGAGTTTGTGTACTTTACCCGTGATTCCCGATCACACCCTTGTGCCACTAAACTTCACTTATGAAGTAGCTAGGTAGATCAAGATGAGACTTTTGGGAAGCAGTAGCCCTCTCAGACACGGTTGACCCAGTCCAACCTACACACCTACATCTGCTGGTCAGCCCAGGAGGGTTCCCACAACTTACTGGGTCCAGACAGAGCCCATATTGTCTCACGGTTACACATGGAAGCTACTCAACTTTGAACCCGTACAATCCCTTTGATACCTGGGTGGCATTCCCCACCAAAGACTACACTCCGATGACCCAATCAAAGCCAGTCCACCCAGATCGATTCATTAATTAAGTTGTAGTTAAGTAGTCAACCATGAGGTTGTATGGTGGAATAATAATTGATGTTTCCAATCCATGTTATAGCAGCTAAGCAACTACTCGGTGGTTACAAGGTCAGGGTAAGTTTGGACCTAAGTTGTCAACTACTGGCTTGTACAGAATTTAGCATCCTAAACTCACACACCTAGCATGGCAAAACTACAATGCAAATAAAATACTGGGTAACATGATCAAAGTGGAACTTGCCTTGGTTGTTGCTGACACTGGTGCACTCCTCACAATCACGGGGGTAGCACTCCTCGTAATCTAACGTTAACAAAAGTACAACACATAGCAATCATAAGCACTCAATTCATGAAAGGGAAAACTTGCATGAATGCAAAACACAAGTCACACAATAGGGTGTTGGGTTGATTTCATTCTTCTTGGTCTCCCAATTTGGGTTTATAGGGCTTAGTTGATGGTTGGCTAGAATTATGGTATTCAACTAGGGTTTGCTACCTAGGTTTACTTCCTACTAAGTTCAACTGTCAACCAAATTTAATATCTTTGAAACCCTAAATGAGTTAGACCCTATCAATTAATGCAACTTGATTTGAATTTGGGATTTGACTTGTATTATTTGAAATCATTTGACCTAACTTTGACTTTCAGATTTGAGGTTCATTTCATTATGATTTAATTATTTAATTTGAATAACCATTAATTATTGTACCATTTTCTCTTATACACTAATTTGGGTTTATTCATTTAATTTAATTTCTAAATTCAACTATGATTCCAATTTATTTCAAATTATTTAACTTACATGACCCTAATAAATATCTTATTGTTTTCTCTTAATAATTTAATTAGGGTTCATCATTTAATATTAAATTCCCATTAATTCAAACTTTAATTCAAATTGCTTCCAAATTATTTCCAAATATTTTATTTAATGTTCTAACATGTCCCAATTAGGTCTAGCATTTATTCCAATTGAATTCGATTTATTTTCATATTTTATTTCACTAAATGAATTCAAATAGAAGTGAACCTAGGGTTTTAAAGTTTCTTTCCAAAAACTATTAAATATATTTCTATATTTTTACCAACAGTGGACAATTTTAAACTACATTTCACTAGCTCCAAAATGCAAAAAGAATCACCTAATTTGGATTTGTAGATTAAAAGTTATGCCCAATTTACTGTTTAAACTATTTTGTTTCACATTCAAATTTGAATTCCCTAAAATTATTCTGAAACTACATCTCCTAAGGTTTCATTTGCAAAAAAAATCATTCAATTTGGACCTTTGGATAATTAATTATGATGGTTTTAAGTTCCAGGGGCTTTTTTACAAAACTGCATTTTCTTTTAATTAAACGAATTTCTTCTGGATAATGTTTTCGGATAAGGTTGTACACGTGGCACGTTCTGATTGGCCGGTACCGATTTGGGTTTTTAAATAAAAGGTGACTAAAACTACGCGTTGGATCTGGATCGGACGGCTGAGATTAGATTGGGGCTCACCGCAGCGACTAGGTCACCGGGGACTCACCGAATCATCGGGGACGGCGGCGCGGCCTCGGTGCGATGGTTGCCGGCGATGAAGAGGGCTCGGGGCTGCTCGAAGGGCATGACTGGACGCGGCGTGGCTCTGGGAGGCCGACGGTGGTATTGGCCGGGGCTGGGGACGACGAAGACGGCGTCGGGAAGCTCGCCGGAGTTGCGGGCGTCTCAGGCGTAGACGGCATGCTCGAACCTAGGTGAAATGAGGCAGACCAAAAGGTCAGGAAGATCAACGGGGCACGGTGAGTCGTTTGGACATGGCGCGCAACCAAATGGACGATGGAGCTCACCGGAGCGACACCGATGGCGGCGCTAAGCTTCGGTCTCCGATGAGGTAGTCGTTGTCGTGGGCTCTGGGCTCAGAGAAGATATCCAGGAGGCTCGCCATGGAGTGGGGGTTCGAGTGGTGGCGGTGATTTGCCTCGGGGGTGGCTACGGTGACCGGAATCGAGCGGTTAGGGTTGCGGTCAGTGTGGCAATGGCGAGCTCGCGGTGGAGCAGCCTGCCGGCGAGGGCGAGGGGTGACAGGGGGTTTGTGAGAGCAAGGAGAGGGGTATTTATGGGACATGGCCATGGGGCTCGGGGTGGCCGGAGTGCGCGAGTGGGGTGGAACGTGCACGCGGGCGCGGCGAGGTCGTGGGTGCGTGGCTCGCGCGGCAATTGCGGGGGGTAGGGGTGACCCTGACGCGTGGGTCCCGCACGTCAGTGAGAGAAGGGGGAGAGAGAGTGCTGGCGCGTGGGCAGGCTAGCTGGCTAGCTAGTTGGGCCGGCCCGGCTAGCTGGCTGGCTGGCTAGCCCTTTTTTTGTTTTTGTTTCTCTTTTCTTTTTTCTTTTTTAGTTTCTCCTTTCTATTTTCAATTTCAAATTTGAATTTAAATTTTCCACAAAAGGGAAAGTGCTCCTAAATTACCATGGGAATATTCTTGACTGGATGAACTTTTTCTCCAAGGATTTTGACAAACCATTATTTGTCTAAAACTAATTGGGCCTATTTGCAAGGTTGTTTTGTTTCTTTTTCCATTTTCTGTTTTATTTCTTTTATCCAGAATTTTCAAACCCTGGTCCACTCAAAATAAATAGGGCAAATATAATCTTAGGAAATTTCTTTCCTGTCCTCATGCAAGTTTTCTGAAAAACATTTTAGGTGAAACCTCCCTGACTTCCAATTTAAATTCAAAATTGAATTTTGAATCTCATTGTTGGCCATGTTGGTCTCAAGATCCAAATGTGTATTGAAATCATGTATGCATATGCTTCTAGTTTCACAACCAAAATTTAGGAGAAATTTTGGTTGTGACAAAACCCTAGCCTCCACCATGTATATAAGGGGAGGCTAGGGGGCTCTCATTGCCATCTACTCTTTGGTAGAACAACTCCCGGTAGTCATCTCTTCATACACCATTGTATTCCCTCGCACGAGGTCAGGAGTGCAAGACGTAGGGTATTACTCTTCAGAGGCCCGAACCTGGGTAAATTTCCCGTGCGACTTCCAATATGTGACTTCCAGCTACACAAGGCACCCTGCCGAGGGTATTGACGAAAATTTGCACCGTCAGTCCTCTTGCACCTGCCGGAACGCCGACACAGACGACACCGACTGCTCTTCTGCCATGACTACGTTGAATTGCGCCTGCGCGGATGGGGGCGTCGGCTCGTCGTCCCATGCCTTCTCCATCGTTGGATCATCCTCACTCACCTCTGGTTAGCTAGTCGGCAAGCCGACCTGTATCCGTCGCACACGATAGGCCTGCCAGCCGGCCACAAGGCTGGCCAACTCTCGCTTTTGCTCTGTCGAGAGGTTCTCCCACATCACTCTAGAGCTAGAGGTCATGGCGAACATGGTGCGGTGTGGGTCATGTCAGGCGAGGAGGCAGTGTTTAACTAGTGGGTGTCGGCCAGGCCAAGCGGCGGGCCATGTCAAATGGGAACGCCGGAGTGGGATTTTTGGCCGCCGCGTCTGTTTAATGCCGACAGACGAACGGACGGGAGCCGGTTCTAATGTGGTATACAATCGTCCAATCTTGTCTGGTCAAACGTCTCCGACATTGGAACAGGCGCTCTAGGCCAGCATGAATGCAACGATGGCGCTCTGGAGCGGCGCTAACCGGCATGAATGCGTGGCAATCGCTTCGCACGAAGAGGGGGCGGGAGAGATTTTTGGGTGCGTCCAGGGTGTCGGATGTGTACGTGGCAGCGGTCCAGACGCCCGCAAAGCCTCTTGGTTTAAGTCTGGTTTGTTGGAAATAGGCCCTAGAGGCAATAATAAAGTTTTTATTATCATATTTCCTTGTTCTTGATAAATGTTTATTCTCCATGCTATAATTGTATTAACTGGAAACTCAAATACATGTGTGGATACATAAACAAACACCGTGTCCCTAGTGAGCCTCTACTAGACTAGCTCGTTGATTAAAGATGGTTAAGGTTTCCTAACCATAGACATGAGTTGTCATTTAATAACGAGATCACATCATTAGGAGAATTATGTGATGGACAGACCCAATCATAAGCTTAGCATCTAATCGTGTCACTTTGTTTAATTGCTACAGCTTTCGTAATGTCAAGTATATGTTCCTTGGACCATGAGATCGTGCCACTCCCTAATACCGAAAGAATGCTTTGTGGGTATCAAACGTCACTTCGTAACTGGGTGATCATAAAGGTGCTCTTCGGGTATTTCGGAAGGTACTAGTTGGGTTGCATAGATCGAGACTGGGATTTGTCACTCCATGTGACGGAGAGATGTCGCTGGGCCCTCTCGGTAACACGATATCCTAAGTAGCTTGCAAGCATGTGGCTAATGTGTTTAATCCCGAGGATATTGTATTACGGAATGAGTAAAGAGACTTGCCGGTAACGAGATTGAACTAGGTATGGCGATACCGAGGATCGAATCTCGGGCAAGTAAAATATCGCGAGACAAAGGTAATTGTGTACGGGATTATCTGAATCCTTAACATCATGGTTCAAACCGATAAAGATCTTCATTGAATATGTGGGAGTCATTATAGGCATTCAGGTCCCGCTATTGATTATTGATTGGAGAGGTGTCTCGGTCATGTCTGCATGTTCTTGAACCTGTAGGGTCACACACTTAACGTTCGGTAATGCTAGGGTAGTATTGGGATATTCATAATGGTGAGTCTGAAGGTAGTTCGGAGTCTCGGATGGGATTCGGGACATCACGAGGAGCTTCGGAATAGTCTGGATTTAAAGTTTCATATAAGGAAAGTGTTTTTCGGGGTTCCGGAAAAAGTTTGGTTTTTTCGGTATTTGTATCAGGGAGTACCGAAGGGTTCCGGGGGTCCACCAGTGGGTCCCACCTGTCCCGGAGGCCTACATGGGCTAAGGGGTGGCGCCCTGGCCTACATGGGCCAGGTGCACCAACACCCCAAGGGCCCATGCGGCTGGGGAGGGGAAACCCTAAGGGGGAGGGGCGCCACATGCCTTGGGAGGCAAGAACCCCCCTGGCCGCCGGCCCTAGCCTTGGAGGGGGGGCCAAGGCTGGCCGCACCCCCCACTGATGACCCACAAGTATAGGGGATCAATCGTAGTCCTTTCGATAAGTAAGAGTGTCGAACCCAACGAGGAGCAGAAGGAAATGACAAGCGGTTTTCAATAAGGTATTCTTTGCAAGTACTGAAAGTAGCGGTAACAGGTAGTTTTGTAACAAGGCAATTCGTAACAAGTAACAAGTAACAATAGTAACCAAGGTGCAGCAAGGTGGCCCAATCCTTTTTATAGCAAAGGACAAGCCGGATCGTTCTCTTATAGTAAGCAAAGCGTTCTCGAGAACACATGGGAATTGTCGTCTAGTCACGTTCATCATGTTTAGTTGATTCGCGTTCGCTACTTTGATAATTTGATATGTGGGTGGACCGGTGCTAGGGTGTTGTTCTTACTTGAACAAGAAACCCTCTTATGATTACCCCCTCTCGCAAGCATCCGCAACTACGAAAGAAGAATAAAGATAAATCTAACCATAGCATGAAACATATGGATCCAAATCAGCCCCATACGGAATAACGCATAAACTAGGGTTTAAGCTTCTGTCACTCTCGCAACCCATCATCTACTTATTACTCCCCAATGCATTCTCCTAGGCCCAAATATGGTGAAGTGTCATGTAGTCGACGATCATATGACAACACTAGAAGAATAACAACATACACATCATCAAAATATCGAATGAATACCAACTTCACATGATTACTTATAACAAGACTTCTCCCATGTCCTCAAGAACAAAAGTAACTACTCACAAATCATAATAATGTTCAAGATCAGAGATGTATTGAATATGCTTGAGGATCTGAACATATAATCTTCCACCAAATAAACCAACTAGCATCAACTATGAGATGTAATCAACACTACTAGCAACCCACAGGTACCAATCTAAGGTTTTGGGACAAAGATTGAATACAAGAGATGAACTAGGGTTTGAGATGAGATGGTGTTGGTGAAGATGTTGATGAAGATTGGTCCTCCCACGATGAGAGGATCGTTGGTGATGTCGATGGCTTCGATTTCCCCCTCCCGGAGGAAAGTATCCCCGGCGGAATCGCTTCGCCGGAGAGCAAAAGTGCTCCTGCCCAGGTTCTGTCTCAAGATGGCGGCGCTTCATCCCGAAAGTCTTCTTCTGATTTTTTTCTAGGGCAAATAGTATCTTATAGGAGAAGATGGGCCCCGGAGGCCTGCTGGGGGACCCACAAGCTCACAGGGCCCGCCCCCTGAGCTTGTCGCTCCTTGGTGGGTCCCCTCCTGGTATTTATTCCGCCAATATTTTTTATATATTCCAAAATAAATCTCCGTAAATTTTCAGGTCATTTGGAGTTGGGGAGAATATCTATCTCTGTTGTAGCCTTTTCAGGTCTAGAATTCCAGCTACCGGCAATCTCCCTCTTCATGTGAAACTTGCAAAAATAAGAGAGAAAAGGCATTAGGATTGCATCATAATGTGAAATAATGACCCAAAATATAATAAATAACAGTAGGTAAACATGATGCAAAATGGACGTATCAACTCCCCCAAGCTTAGACCTCGCTTGTCCTCAAGCAAAAGCCGAAATCGATAATCATGACCACATGTTTAGAGAGAGAGAGAGAGAGAGAGAGAGAGAGGTGTCGATAAAACAAAATACGTGCATGAAAGCATCCTGATCATTATCATAGCAGCAATATATAATCATAAAACTTCTCATGATCAAGTAACAATTCATTCACAAATTAAAGTATGAACCACAAACCTCATTGAAAACTAACAAACTAAGATCTCAGTCATCGAAACAATTGCAGTTCATCATATTTCTAGAAAGAGTCTATGTAAGAGCTTTGTTTAGCAAGTTCACATACTCAACTATCATTTAGTCTTCCATGATTGCTAACACTCATGGCATATTTATGGAGCAAAAGTTTCAGTCAAACACATAGGAAGACGGGGGCTTATAGTTTTTGCCTCCCGACTGATTTATCTCGAGGATAATGTCAACAATAATAACTCATGATCACCTATATCCAACGGGATATATATGCCTGGATCTTCCCCATCACATGATGCTTGCCAAGTAGAGAATAAATAAGAACGGAATAGGGATGAACACTATTGACTCTTGCATAAAAGTAAATACAGAAAAGTAAAAGATTGGCCCTTCGCAGAGGAAGCAGAGGTTGTCATGCGCTTTTTATTTTAGGATGTGCAAGCTCTTAATGGAAAGGAACGTCACTTTATATTGCCCCTTGTGATAGCAAACTTTATTATGCAGTCCGTCGCTTTTATTTCTTTACCATCACAAGTTCGTATAGAGCTTATTTTCCCTTACAATAAAAGATCATACATATTTAGAAGCAATTTTTATTGCTTTATGCACCGATGACAACTTACTTGAAGGATCTTATTCAATCCATAGGTAGATATGGTGGACTCTCATGGCAAGAAACTGGGTTCAAGGGTTTTGTATGCACAAGTAGTATCTCTACTTAGTGCAAATTTTGGCTAGCAAAAGATTATGAGCAAGCACCACATGTTAGAGTATCCATGACAATATAACTTCTATGTGAATATAAGCAAACATAACCCATTACGTTGTCTTCCTTGTCCAACGTCAACTATTTGATCAAGCATAGAATATTTGATAGGGGCTCACAATCATAAAAGATGTCCCTGATAGTATATTTATATGTGAGACCTCTCTTTCTTTATTACTTTTTCATGAATTGCATCAATGACCAATACTATGTTTTTTAACCTCCAACAAATTTCATCAATTATACTTCTTTTATGTGAAGACATCACTCCCCATGGGATTAGCATATGATCCTTTTATTCTTTTCATTGCTAGGATTTGAACAAAAAAGTAAAGCAACCAAACTCAAACTACTCTTTATTATATAACTCTCACACTCGATTACATAGATAGATAGATCACGAAACAAGCACTCTGAACTAGATCATACTAAAACTTTATTATTCTAAATCACGAAATAACTAAAGATCGAACTAAGATATGTTGGAAATATGCCCTAGAGGCAATAATAAATTAGTTATTATCATATTTCCTTGTTCATGATAATCGTTTATTATCCATGCTATAATTGTATTGATTGGAAACTCAAATACATGTGTGGGTACATAGACAACACTGTGTCCCTAGTATGCCTCTAGTTAACTAGCTCGTTGATCAAAAGATGGTGAAGGTTTCCTAGCCATGGACATGAGATGTCATTTGATAACGGGATCACATCATTAGGAGAATGATGTGATGGACAAGACCCAAACTGTAAACGTAGCATATGATCGTGTCAGTTTATTGCTATTGTTTTCTGCATGTCAAGTATCTGTTCCTATGACCATGAGATCATGCAACTCCCTGACATCGGAGGAGTACCTTGTGTGTATCAAACGTCGCAACGTAACTGGGTGACTATAAAGGTGCTCTACAGGTATCTCCGAGGATGTCTGTTGGGTTGGCATGGATCAAGACTGGGATTTGTTACTCCGTGTGACGGAGAGGTATCTCAGGGCCCACTCGGTAATACAACATCACAATGAGCCTTGCAAGCAATGTGACTAAAGTGTTAGCCACGAGATCTTGTATTACGGAACGAGTAAAGAGACTTGCCGGTAACGAGATTGAACTAGGTATAGAGATACCGACGATCGAATCTCGGGCAAGTAACATACCGAAGAACAAAGGGAACAGCATACGGGATTAACTGAATCCTTGACATAGAGGTTCGACCGATAAAGATCTTCATAGAATATGTAGGAGCCAATATGGGCATCCAGGTCCCGCTATTGGTTATTGACCGTAGAGGTGTCATGCTCTCTGGCACTCAATCGCTAAGCCAAGAACTTAACTTGCGGGCTTGGAGCTTAGTGCGAACGGTGAGCCGGCACTTCCCGGTGCTGGTCAAATGGTTTATTTGCACCTGTGGTTAGCAAGATAGCGAGCCAATAGACTACCCGACCGATCCACTGTCCTCTAGGAAAAGGCATTCTCCGTTGTGGTCATTGGATCGAGCAGAGAAGCGACATCTCTGGCGCCTAGGAAGGAGTCAAAGTGAGGCTAGTGGAAGCCAGCTTACAAAGAAATGTTTCCATTGCGTCAACCAATTCACTTGTCCAGGACAAAGATATCGCCTCGGTCATGTCTACATAGTTCTCGAACCCGCAGGGTCTACACACTTAACGTTTGGTGACGATATAAGTATAGTTGAGTTGTTATGTTGGTGACCGAAAGTTGTTCGGAGTCCCGGATGAGATTCCGGACATGACGAGGAGCTCTGGAATAGTCCGGAGGTAAAGATTGATATATGGGATAATAGTGTTTGGTCTCCGGAAGGGTTCCGGAATTCACCGGAAGGGGTTCCGGATGTTTCCCGAAATGTTCGGGTACGAGAACACTTTATTTGGGCCAAGGGGTAAAGCCCACGAGGCTTTAGGAAGGTGCAAAAGGAAGTTTTGCGGAGGCCAGGGGCCAGACGCCAGGGACCCTGGCGTCTGGGGCCAGACGCCGAGGACCCTGGCGTCTGGTCCTGGAGTCCGAGCAGGACTCTTGCCTTGCGGGCCAAACCGACTTTGAGGAGGCTCTTTCTCCAAGTTTCGACCCCAGGGCTCAACATATAAATAGAGGGGCAGGGCTAGCACCCGGGACACATCAAGATTTCCCCAAGCCGTGTGCGGCAACCCTAACCCTCTAGTTCCTACGTCATAATCTCCGTAGCGCTTGGCGAAGCCCTGCAGAGATTGTTCCTCACCACCGTCACCACGCCGTCGTGCTGCCGGAACTCATCTACTACTTCACCATCGCTCGCTGGATCGAGGAGGTGAAGGCGTCATCAAGCCGTACGTGTGTTGAACGCGGAGGTGCCGTCCGTTCGGCACTAGTTCGTGATCGGTTCGAGGGACGACTTGCGATTTGGATCGCGGAGACGTTCGACTACATCAACCGCGTTTCTTAACGCTTCCGCTTAGCGATCTACAAGGGTATGTAGATTCACTCTCCCTCTCGTAGATGCTCATCACCATGGATAGATCTTGTGTGTGCGTAGGAAATTTTTTTGTTTCCCATGCAACGTTCCCCAACAGTGGCATCTGAGCTAGGTCTATGCGTAGATGAGATCTCGAGTAGAACACAAACGAGTTGTGGGCGTGGGTGTATACATATTGCTTGCCGTTACTAGTTGATACTTGATTCGGCGGTATTGTGAGATGAAGCGGCCCGGACCGACATTACGCGTACGCTTACGCGAGACAGGTTCCTTCAACTGACATGTAACTTCGTTGCATAAAGATGGCTAGCGGGTGTCTGTCTCTCTCACTTTAGTTGAATCAATTTCAATGAAGAGGGTTCTTTTACAAGATCAAATAACCTCTTTTCACCGGCAAGTTTAAAATCATAGTTAAGTTCTTTAATTGCCCAATATGCTTTATGTTCTAGTTCAAGAGGTAAATGACATGCTTTTCCATAGACCATTTTATATGGAGACAAACCCATAGGATTTTTATAAGCAGTTCTATAAGCCCATAATGCATCATCAAGTTTCTTAGCCCAATTCTTTCTGGATCTATTAACAGTCTTTTGCAAAATTAATTTTATTTCCCTATTGCTCAATTCAACTTGACCACTAGACTGAGGGTGATAAGGTGATGCAATTCTATGGTTAACATCATATTTAGCTAGGAGTTTACGAAATGCACCATGAATAAAATGTGAACCACCATCGGTCATTAAATATCTAGGGACTCCAAACCTTGGAAAAATAACCTCTTTAAGCATTTTAATAGATGTGTTATGATCAGCACTACTAGTTGGAATAGCTTCTACCCACTTAGTGACATAATCAATAGCAACTAAAATATGAGTATCCATTAGATTTAGGAAAAGGCCCCATATAATCAAAACCCCAAACATCAAATGGTTCAATAACAAGTGAATAGTTCATATGCATTTCCTGACGTCTACCAATATTACCAATTCTTTGACATTCATCACAAGAGAGGATAAACTTACGTGCATCCTTGAAGAGAGTAGGCCAATAAAAACCAGACTGTAATACCTTATGTGCAGTTCTGTCTCCCGCATGGTGTCTGCTACTTGTAGACTGCGTTGGTATTTCCTCGAAGAGGAGAGGATGATGCAGTATAGTAGAGATAAGTATTTCCCTCAGTTTAGAACCAAGGTTATCAATCCAGTAGGAGAACCAAGCAAAATCCCGTTAAGCGCACCTGCACACACAAAATCAAACACTTGCACCCAACGCAAATAAGAGGGTTGTCAATCCTCTTAGCGGTTGTTTGCAAGGATTAATTCTGATAGTGGTAGATAGATAAACTAAAATACTAAATAAAATAAAAGTAAATAAATTGCAGCAAGGTATTTTTTTATTTTAATATATGATAAAAGTAGACCCGGGGGGCATAGTTTTCACTAGAGGCTTCTCTCTCGAACACATAGCATACGGTGGGTAAACAAATTACTGTTGGGCAATTGATAGAAAAGCAAATAATTATGACGGATTCATGGCAATGATCATGTATATAGGCATCACATCCGAGACAAGTAGACCGACTCCTGCCTGCATCTACTACTATTACTCCACCCATCGACCGCTATCCAGCATGCATCTAGGGTATTAAGTATGAAACAAAGTAACGCCTTAAGCAAGATGACATGATATAGACAAAGTAAACTCAAGCAATATGATTAAACCCCATCTTTTTATCCTTAATGGCAACAATACAAATACGTGTCATGTCCCTTTCTGTCACTGGGATTGAGCACCGCAAGATTGAATCCATCACAAAGCACCTCTCCCATTACAAGATAATCCAATCTAGTTGGCCAAACCAAATCGATAGATCGGAGAGAAATACAAAGCTATAATAATCATGCATAAAAAAGTTCAAAAAAGACTCAAATATTTCTCATGAATAATCTGATCATAAACTCACAATTCATCGGATCCCAACAAACACACCGCAAAAGAAGATTACATCGGATAGAACTCCAAGAACATCGAGGAGAACATGGTATTGAAGATCAAAGAGAGAGAAGAAGCCATCTAGCTACTAGCTATGGACCCATAGGTCTGTGGTAAACTACTCACACATCATCGGAAGGGCAGCAAGGTTGATGTAGAAGCCCTCCGTGATCTATTCCCCCTCCGGCAGAGTACCAGAAAAGGCCTCCAGATGGGATCGCGGAAGAACAGAGGCTTGCGGTGGCATAAAAGTTATTTGGGGTGGCTCTCTGTTGGTTTCCCAATATTTGAGAATTTATAGAAGTGGAATTAGGTCAAACGGAGCCACGAGGGCCCCACAAGGCATCAAGGCGCGGCCCCCTGGGGCCGCGCCCTGTTGCCTTGTGGAGGCTTCGTGAACCTTCTGGCCTCCTCTCCAAGTCTCCAGGGTCTCTTTTGTCTAGAAAAAAATCTCCAAAAAGTTTCGTGGCATTTGGACTTCGTTTGGTACTGATTTCCTGAAAAACCAAAAACAAGCAGAAAACAGCAACTGACACTGGGCACTAGGTTAATAGGTTAGTCCCAAAAAATGATATATAATTGCATATAAAAACATCCAAGATTGGTACTATAATAGCATGGAACAATCAAAAATTATAGATACGTTGGAGACGTATCAGTGTCCTCCATATGCTTCGGAATGACACTTCCGTAGGATTTGTTCCTGTTCATGCTCAGGTACACAACGCCTAATAACACCATCTACTCCTTTATATAAATGTGGGTCATCCCAAAAGTAATGTCTTAAATCAAAGAAGAACTTTTTCTTTTGTTGGTATGTGAAACTAGGTGGTATATATTTTGCAATAATGTAATTAGCATAATCTGCATACCAAGGATTATTTCAAGAAGTAGAAGCATTTATAACAGCCAATTACTCATCAGGAAAATTATCATTAATAGGAAGTGGGTCATCAAGAACATTTTCCGTTCTAGACAAATTATCTGCTACAGGGTTTTCAGCTCCTTTTCTATCAACAATATGCAAATCAAACTCTTGTAGTAATAAAACTCACCTAATCAGTCTAGGTTTAGCATCTTTCTGATATTTAATAGCAGCATGATCGGTGTGAATGGTAACTTTAGAATCGACAATATAAGGTCTGAATTTATCACATGCAAACACGACCGCTAAAAATTCTTTCTCAGTAGTAGCATAATTTCTTTGAGCACTATCCAAGGTCTTACTAGCATAATGAATAACATTCAATTTCCTATCAACTCTTTGACCTAGAACAACACCTATAGCATAATCGCTAGCATCACACATAATTTCAAAGGGCAGGTTCCAATCAGGTGGTTGAACAATAGGTGCAGAAATTAAGGCTTTCTTAAGTATTTCAAAGGCTTCTACGCAATCACAATCAAAACTAAATGGAACATCTTTTTGCAAAATATTAGTAAGAGGCCAAAAAATTTTAGAGAAGTCTTTTATGAACCTTCTATAGAAACCAGCATGACCAAGGAAACTTCTTATACCTTTGATATCTTTAGGACATGGCATTTTCTTAACTGCATCAACTTTGGCTTTATCTACCTCAATACCTCTTTCAGAAATTTTATGCCCGAGGACTATACCTTCATTCACCATAAAGTGGCACTTCTCCCAATTCAAGACAAGATTAGTTTCTTCACATCTCTGCAAAACTCGGTCAAGGTTGCTTAAGCAATCATCAAAAGAGGTTCCGCAAACGGAGAAATCATCCATGAATATCTCAACAATCTTTTCACAGAAATAAGAGAATATATCAGTCATACATCTTTGAAAGGTAGCAGGTGCATTGCATAAACCAAAAGGCATACGTCTATAAACATAAGTTCCAAAAGGACAAGTAAAAGTGGTTTTCTCTTGATCTTCTTGTGATACAAGTATTTGAGAAAAACCAGAATATCCATCTAGGAAGCAAAAGTGTGTATGCTTAGACAATCTTTCTAACATTTGATCAATAAAAGGCAAGGGGTAATGATCTTTCCTAGTAGCTTTATTTAATTTCCTGAAATCAATTACTATCATATAACCAGTTACAATTCTTTGTGGGATAAGTTCATTTTTATCATTAGGAAAAACAGTAATGCCTCCTTTCTTAGGAGCACAATGAACATGACTTACCCATCTACTATCAGCTATAGGATAAATTATACCTGCCTCCAGAAGCTTTAATATTTCAGTTCTTACCACATCCTTCATCTTAGGATTCAAACGGCATTGATGATCAACGACTGGCTTAGCATCAGGCTCCATATTAATCTTGTGCAGGCATAAAGTGGGACTAATTCCCTTAAGATCATCAAGAGTATATCCAATAGCAGCACGGTGCTTCCTCAGAGTCTTAAGTAATCTCTTTTCTTCATGCTCTGAAAGGTTAGCATTGATAATAACAGGATATATCTTCTTTTCAACAAGATAAGTATATTTTAATGTATCAGGTAATTTCTTTAATTCAAACACAGGATCACCCTTAGGTGGGAGAGGGTCTCCCAAAGTATCAACAGGCAAATTATGCTTAAGGATGGGTGCTTGTTTAAAGAAAATTTCATCTATTTCATTCCTTTCATTCATATGCATATCATTCTAATGGTCTAGCAGATATTGTTCTAAAGGATCAGTAGGAGAAATATCAATAGAAGCAAGACCAATAATTTCATCTTTATTAGGCATTTCTTTATCATGAGGTTGTCTACGAAACTTAGAGAAATTAAATTCATGTGATACATCACCAAAATTAACACTAACCGTTTCCCCAGTACAATCAATCTTAGCATTAACTGTATTCAAGAAAGGTCTACCAAATATAATGGGACAAAAATCATCTTGTGGTGATCCAAGAACAAGAAAATCAGTAGGGTATTTGATCTTACCACACAAGACTTCAACATCTCTAACAATCCCAAGTGGTGAAATAGTATCTCTGTTCGCAAGCTTAATAGTAACATCAATATCTTCTATCTCAACATGTGCAATATCATTCATGACTTCTTGATAAAGAGAAAATGGAATAGCACTTACACTAGCACCCATATCACATAAACCATGATAACAATGATCTCCAATTTTAACAGAAACAACAAGCATGCGAACAACAGGTTTGTTTTTATCCACTGTTTCTCGTTTAGCAATCCTAGTTGCTTCCTCACAGAAGTATATAACATGTCCATAAATATTATCAACCAAAAGATCTTTAATCGTTGCAACATTAGGTTCCACTCTAATTTGTTTAGAGGGTTTAATTGGTTTAATATTACTTTTATTAATCACAATTGAAGCTTTAGCATGTTCCTTAATCCTAACAGGGAAAGGAGGTTTCTCAATATAAGCAGTTGGCACAACTGGATCAATATTATAAATTATTGTTTCCTCTTTAACTATAATAGGTTCTTCATTTAATTCAACATGTGGATGAAACTTAAACCATTTCTCCTTAGGGAGATCAACATGAGCATCAAATGATTCACAAAAGGTAGCTACTATCTCAGAGTCAAGTCCATATTTACTACTAAACTTATGAAAAGCATCGGTTTCCATAAAAGATTTAACACAATCAAACTCAAGATTTATACCTGACTCTTTACCTTTGTTGATTTCCCAATCTTTAGAGTACATTTAATTCTTTCCAGAAGATCCCATTTGAATTCAATAGTTCTCTTCATAAAGGAACCAGTAGAAGGAGTATCGAGCATGGATTGATCATTATGAGAAAGCCGAGCATAAAAGTTCTGTATAACAATTTCTCTTGAGAGCTCATGATTGGGGCATGTGTGCATCATGTACTTAAGCCTCCCCAAGCTTGAGCGATACTTTCTCCTTCACGTGGCCAAAAATTATATATATAATTCCGATCACGATGAACCAAATGCATAGGATAACATTTCTGGTGAAATTCCAGCTTCAACCGGTTCCAATCCCATGTTCCAGTATCATCCAATAGCCTATACCATGTCAATGCCTTTCCCCCCAAAGATAAAGGGAATACCTTCTTCTTAACTCTATCCTCGGATAAACCTGCAAGCTTAAACAATCCACAAATTTCATCTATATAGATCAAGTGCATATTGCTACTTGTGAACTGCGTTGGGATTTCCCCGAAGAGGAGAGGATGATGCAGTGCAGTAGAGATAAGTATTTCCCTCAGTTAAGAACCAAGGTTATCAATCCAGTAGGAGAACCAGACAGAACCTCGTTAGCAGCACCTACACACACAAAAGTAAATACTTGCACCCAACACAAACAAGAGGGTTGTCAATCCCCTTGGCGGTTACTTGCAAGGATTAATTCTGATAGTGATAGATAGAAAAGTAAATTGCAAAACAAAAGAAAAGAAATAAAATTGCAGCAAGGTATTTTTGGATTTTATATATGATAAAAGTAGACCCGGGGGCCATAGTTTTCACTAGTGGCTTCTCTCTCGAACGCATAGCATACGGTGGGTAAACAAATTACTGTTAAGCAATTGATAGAAAAGGGCATAGTTATGACGATATTCAAGGCAATGATCATGTATATAGGCATCACGTCCGAGACAAGTAGACCGTCTCCTGCCTGCCTCTACTACTATTACTCCACCCATCGACCGCTATCCAGCATGCATCTAGGGTATTAAGTTAATGAAAACAGAGTAACGCCTTAAGCAAGATGACATGATGTAGACAAAGTAAACTCAAGCAATATGATTAAACCCCATCTTTTTATCCTTAATAGCAACAATACAAATATGTGTCTTGTCCCTTTCTGTCACTGGGATATAGAACACCGCAAGATTGAACCCATCACAAAGCACCTCTCCCATTGCAAGATCAATCAATCTAGTTGGCCAAACCAAACGGATAGATCGGATAGAAATACAAAGCTATAAAAATCATGCATAAATAAGTTTAGAAAAGACTCAAATATTTCTCATGAATAATCTGATCATAAACCCACAATTCATCGGATCCCAACAAACACACCGCAAAAGAAGATTACATCGAATAGAACTCCAAGGAGGTCGAGGAGAACATTGTATTGAAGATCTAAGAGAGAGAAGAAGCCATCTAGCTACTAGCTATGGACCCGTAGGTCTGTGGTAAACTACTCACACATCATCAGAAGGGAAGCAAGGTGGATGTAGAAGCCCTCCGTGATCGATTCCCCCTCCGGCAGATTACCGGAGAAGGCCTCCAGATGGGATCGCGGAAGAACAGAGGCTTGCGGCGGCGGAAAAGTTTTTCTAGGTTGCTCTCTGGTATATGGGGAATAATTGAGAATTTATAACGGCGGAATTAGGTCAAGATGTGCCACGAGGGGCCCACAAGCCTGGGGGGCGCGCCTACCCCCCTAGGCATGCCTCTCGAGCTTGTCACTCCCTCGTGGCTCGTCTGGTCTTCTCCCGAACCTTCAAGGATCTCTTATGGTACAAAAAAAATTAATCCAAAGTTTTTTCTCCGTTTGGACTCCGTTTGATATTGACTTTCTGAAAAGCCAAAAACAGGCAAAAAACAACAACTGGCACTGGGCACTAGGTTAATAGGTTAGTCCCAAAAAATGATATATAATTGCATATAAAACATCCAAGATTGATACTATAATAGCATGAAACAATCAAAATTATAGATACGTTGGAGACGTATCAAGCATCCCCAAGCTTAATTCCTGCTCATTCTCGAGTAGGTAAATGATAAAAACAGAATTTTTTTATGTGGAATGCTACCTAACATGTTCATCATGTAATCTTTCTTTTACGGTATGAATATTAAGAACCGAGTGATTCAAAGCAATAGTCTATAATTTGATATAAAGACATCAATACTCAGGCATACCAACAAACAATCATGCCTTTCAGAATAAAAATGCTAAAGAACGCTATCCCTACAAAATCACATAGCCCGTCATGCTTAGTCTTCCTAACACAAAGTATTAATCATGCACTACCCCGATGTCAGCCGAGCAATTGGTTCATACTTTTTAACGCGCTTCAGCTTTTTCAACCCTCACGCAATACATGAGTGCGAGCCATGGACATAGCACTATGTGTGGAATAGAATGATGATAGAGATTAATAAGGGGAAGTCAAAAAAGGAAGATAGTCTCACATCGACGCGGCTAATCAACGGGCTATGAAGATGCCCACCAATTGATGTCAATGCGAGGAGTAGGGATTACCATGCAACAGATGCACTAAGAGCTATAAGTGTATGAAAGCTCAAAATAAAAACTAAGTGGGTGTGCATCCAACTTGCTTGCTCATGAAGACCTCGGGCATTTGAGGAAGCACATCATCGGAATATACAAGCCAAGTTCTATAATGAAAAATTCCCACTAGTATATGAAAGCGACAACATAGGAGACTCGCTATATGAAAAACATGGTGCTACTCTGAAGCACAAGTGTGGAAAAGGATAGTAACATTGCCCCTTCTCTCTTTTTCTCTCATTTTTTTTGCTGGGCTCTTTTTGGCCTCTTTTTTTATTTTATTTATTGTTTTTTTTTCGTCCGGAGCCTCATCCCGACTTGTGGGGGAATCACAGTCTCCATCATCCTTTCCTCGCTAGGACAATGCTCTAATAATGATGATCATCACACTTTTATTTACTTAGAACTCAATATTACAACTCGATACTAGAACAAATATAACTCTATATGAATGCCTCTGGCAGTGTACCAGGATGTGCAATGATACTAGCGTAACATGTATAAAAATGATGAACGGTGGCTGAGCCACGAATACTATGTCAGCTATATGAGCATGCAAAGCAATATGACAATGATGATGTGTGTCATATAAAAAGAACGGTGGAAGTTGCATGGCAATATATCTCGGAATGGCTATGGAAATGCCATAATAGGTAGGTATGGTGACTGTTTTGAGGAAGATATAAAGAGGCTTATGTGTGATAGAGCGTATCATATCATAGGGTTTGGATGCACCGGCGAAGTTTGCACCGACTCTCGAGGTGAGAAAGGGCAATGCACGGTACCGAAGAGGCTAGCAAATTGCGGAAGGGTGGGAGTGTGTATAATCCATGGACTCACATTAGTCATAAAGAACTCACATACTTATTGCAAAAGCGTATTAGCCCTCGAAGCAAAGTACTACTACACATGCCCCTAGGGGGGAGGTTGGTTGGAGTTAACCATCGCGCGCCCCCGACCTTCACGCAAAGGTAGACAATCAATAATAAATCATGCTCCAACTTCATCACACTAAGGACTATACGTGCATGCTTCGGGAATCACAAACCTTAACACCAATATTCTTACTAAACCACAATCATTCACTAGTACCTCCCACATATTACCATCTTAATATCGCAAAACTATTGCAAGGAATCAAACTTATCATATTCAGTGATCTACATGAAAGTTTTTATTATATCCCTCTTGAATACCTATCATCTTAGGACCAAATTCATAACCCGTGCATATTACCATTGCTAATTATTAGACTCTCAAAAAAGATATAAGTGAAGCATGAGAGTGCTACTATTTCTTTAAAATATAACCACCGCCGTGCTCTAAAAGATATAAGTGAGGCACTAGAGCAACTGCCTATCTTAAAACATATAAGTGAAGCACAAAGAGTATTCTAACAAATCACGAATAATGTGTGTCCCCCTCAAAAAGGTGTGTTCAGAAAAGATGATTGTGGCAAACTAAAAAGAAAACAAAAGCAAGCAAACTATAACACAAGACGCTCCAAGTAAAACACATATCATGTGATGAATAAAAATATAGCTCCAAGTGATATACCGATAGATTGTAGACGAAAGAGTGGATACCATCCGGGGCATCCCCAAGCTTAGACGCTTGGGTCTTCCTTGAATATTACCTTGGGGTGCCTTGGGCATCCCCAAGCTTAGGGTCTTGCCGCTCCTTATTCCTTCATCCATCGTGGTCTCACCCAAAACTTGAAAACTTCAGCACACAAAACTCAACAGAAACCTCATGAGATCCGTTAGTATAACAAATAAATCTTAAACTTTAGGTACTGTTGTAAACTGATTCATATTTAATATTGGCATAATTCTACTGTACTCCAACTTCCCCATGGCTTATACCCCCCCGATACGATCCATAGATTTATCAAAATAAGCAAACTATGCAACAAAAATAGAATCTATCTAAAACAGAACAGTCTGTAAATATCTATTTAAAAATCATACTTATGTAACTCCAAAAATTCTGAAAAATTAGTAAAACGTAAACAATTCATATACCAATACTGTGTAAAAATTTCAGATTTTTCTCATGCTCCAGTACAGAACCAAAAATCAAATACTGGACGCAAAACTTTCTGTTTTCCAAACAGCATCAATTATACTATCATCCAAATCATCCCAAAGGCATTACTTGGCACAAACACTAATTAAAAGATAAAAAATCACAATAATAACAGAGGATATAATTGTGTAAACACACAAAACAGAAATAAAAAGCAAAAATTTAAGATACATATTGGGTTGCCTCCCAACAAGCGCTATTGTTTTATGCCCCTAGCTAGGCATAATGCATAGTTTCAAGTATTACCATCCTTCAAATTAATTCCATAGGTGGCCCTCATAATAGATTCATATGGTGGCTTATTTCTATTTCTAGGGAAGTGTTCCATCCCTTTCTTTAATGGAAATTGGAATCTTATATTACCTTCTTTCATATCAATAATAGCACCTATGGTTCGTAGGAAAGGCCTACCAAGTATTATAGGACAAGACGGATTGCATTCAATATCAAGCACAATAAAATCCACGGGTACATAATTCCTATTAGAAAGAATAATCACATCATTTATTCTACCCAATGGTTTTTTAATAGTGGAATCCGCTAGATGTAAATTAAGGGAACAAGCATCCATATCGGTGAGACCTAGCACGTCACATAAAGATTTTGTTATAGTAGAGACGCTGACACCTAGATCACACAAAGCATTACATTCATAATCTTTAATTTTAACCTTAATTGTAGGTTCCCATTCATCATGTAATTTTCTAGGTATTGAAACCTCCAACTCAAGCTTTTCTTCATGAGCTTTTATCATAGCTTCTACAATATGGTTAGTAAAAGTTTTATTTTGTTCATAGGCATTAGGTGAATTAATCATGAATTGCAACAAGGAAATACATTCAACTAAAGAGCAATTATCATAATTAAAGTCCTTATAATCCAAAGTAGTGGGCACATCACTATTTAAAGTTTTGACCTCTCCAAACCCACTTTTATCATTTTTATCAATAAGATCATCACCCTCCAAATAATTGGGACGCCTTCTAGCTAAAGTTGACTCATCTCCAGTCCCTTTTTCATCAAGTTTTATATTGATAAATAAAGATTCAATAGGTGAGACACCAATCATTTTAATATCTTCATCATTACTATGATAGAAACCGGGTGGAATAGCTTTTTCTAAGAATTCTCGCTTAGCTCTCAACCTAGCGGTTCTTTCTTTACTTTCATTAATGGAGACATAGATAGCTTTAATAGACTCATTTATATCATGCTTGGGTGGAAAAAATTTAATTTTGAGAGTTTCAACATCATGAGCAATTCTATCCATGTTCCTAGACATGTCATCAACTTTATTCAATTTTTCTTCTACCATAGCATTGAAAATCTTTTGAGAATTAATAAATTCTTTAATATTAATTTCAAGATCAGAGGGTATCCTATTATTATAACATGAATTACCATAATTATTAGAGGAATTCCCGGGAAAAGGTCTAGGATTGAAATTACCCCTATAAGCATTGTTGTTGAAATTATTTCTAGAGATAAAATTCACATCAATAGCATCATTATTTTGCTCAATCAAAGTAGACAATGGCACATCATTAGGATTAATATGAGCACAGTTACTAGCAAGCAATTTCATAAGAGCTTCCATCTTATCACTCAAAGTATTAATTTCTTCGACAAAATTTACCTTCTTACCAGTTGGAGTTCTTTCAGTGTGCCATTGAGAATAATTTGTCATAATATTATCAAGGAGTTTTGTAGCTTCTCCCAATGTAATTTCCATAAAAGTACCACCTGCGATAGAGTCTAGAAGATTTCTAGAAACAAAGTTTAGTCCCGCATAAAAAATTGATCATCCATAAGCTTAAACCATGTGTTGGGCAGTTTCTTTTCATTAATTTCATTCTCTCCCAAGATTGTGCAACATGTTCATGCTCAAGTTTCTTAAAATTCATAATAATTTGTTTTCTTAGAGAAATAATCTTAGCGGGAGGAAAATATTTAGCAATAAAAGCATCCTTACACTTATCCCAAGAATCGATACTATTTCGAGGCAAGATGAAAACCAAGTTTTAGCACGATCTCGTAGTGAGAACAAAAATAATTTTAATTTGACAATATCATTATCCACATCTTTCTTCTTTTGCATATCACAAAGTTTAACGAAAGTATTAAGATGGGATGCAGCATCTTCATTAGGACTATCAGAAAATTGTTCTTTCATAACAAGATTTAGCAAAGCAGCATTAATGTCACACGACTCCGCACTAGTGGCGGGAGGAGCAATAGGAGTACTAATAAAATAATTATTATTGGTATTTGAAAAGTCACACAATTTGGTGTTTTCTTGAGACATAGCGACAAGGCAAGCAAACTAGCAAACAAGCAAACGAAAATATTTTTGTGTTTTTTGTAAAATTGTTTTAGAAGTGGGGGAGATGAAAACGAGAGGCAAATGCAAATAAAAGGCAAATGAAAATAAGAGCAAGTATATGATAGTTTATGTGAAGGTACTTGATAGGTTTTGGTGATGTCTCCCCGGCAACGGCGCCAGAAATTCTTCCTGCCACTTGTGAACTACGTTGGGATTTCCCCGAAGAGGAGAGGATGATGCAGTATAGTAGAGATAAGTATTTCCCTCAGTTAAGAACCAAGGTTATCAATCCAGTAGGAGAACCAGACAGAACCTCATTAGCAGCACCTACACACACAAAAGCAAATACTTGCACCCAACGCAAACAAGAGGGTTGTCAATCCCCTTGGCGGTTACTTGCAAGGATTAATTCTGATAGTGATAGATAGAAAAGTAAATTGCAAAACAAAAGAAAATAAATAAAATTGCAGCAAGGTATTTTTGGATTTTATATATGATAAAAGTAGACCCGGGAGCCATAGTTTTCACTAGAGGCTTCTCTCTCGAACGCATAGCATACAGTGGGTAAACAAATTACTGTTAGGCAATTGATAGAAAAGCGCATAGTTATGACGATATTCAAGGCAATGATCATGTATATAGGCATCACGTCCGAGACAAGTAGACCGACTCCTGCCTGCATCTACTACTATTACTCCACCCATCGACCGCTATTCAGCATGCATCTACGGTATTAAGTTAATGAAAACAGAGTAACGCCTTAAGCAAGATGGCATGATGTAGACAAAGTAAACTCAAGCAATATGATTAAACCCCATCTTTTTATCCTTAATGGCAACAATACAAATACGTCTATTGTCCCTTTCTGTCACTGGGATATAGAACACCGCAAGATTGAACCCATCACAAAAGCACCTCTCCCATTGCAAGATAAATCAATCTAGTTGGTCAAACCAAATGGATAGATCGGAGAGAAATACAAAGCTATAACAATCATGCATAAATAAGTTCAGAAAAGACTCAAATATTTCTCATGAATAATCTGATCATAAACCCACAATTCATCGGATCCCAACAAACACACCGCAAAAGAAGATTACATCGAATAGAACTCCAAGGAGATCGAGCAGAACATTGTATTGAAGATCAAAGAGAGAGAAGAAGCCATCTAGATACTAGCTATGGACCCGTAGGCTGTGGTAAACTACTCGCACATCATCAGAAGGGCAGCAAGGTTGATGTAGAAGCCCTCCGTGATCGATTCCCCCTCCGGCAGATTACCGGAGAAGGCCTCCAGATGGGATCGCGGAAGAACAGAGGCTTGCGGCGGTGGAAAAGTTTTTCTAGGTTGCTCTCTGGTATATGGGGAATATTTGAGAATTTATAGTGGCGGAATTAGGTCAAGATGTGCCACGAGGGGGCCACAAGCCTGGGGGGGGCGCGTTGATGTCTACTACACAACTTATTCTTGTAGACTCGTGTTGGACCTCCAAGCGCAGAGTTTTGTAGGACAGTAGCAATTTTCCCTCAAGTGGATGACCTAAGGTTTATCAATCCGTGGGAGGTGTAGGTTGAAGATGGTATCTCTCAAACAACCCTGCAACCAAATACAAGAAATCTCTTGTGTCCCCAACACACCCAATACAATGGTAAATTGTATAGGTGCACTAGTTCGGCGAAGAGATGGTGATAAAAGTGTAGTATGGATAGTAGATATAGGTTTTTGTAATCTGAAAATATAAAAACAGCAAGGTAGCAGAAAGTAAACGGGCATAAAAATGATATTTCAATGCTTAGAAACAAGGCCTAGGGTTCATACTTTCACTAGTGCGATCTCCCAACATTGTTGACATAGTTGAATCATATGTAAATCCCTCACGTGCGACAAAGAGTTCACTCCAAAGTCACAAATAGCGGAGAACAAACGAAGAAATTGTTGTAGGGTACGAAACCACCTCAAAGTTATCCTTCCCGATCAATCTTATGAGCCATCCCCATTAATTGTCACGAACAGCCCTAGAGTTCGTACTAGAATAACACCTTAAGATACACATCAACCCAAACCCTAATGTCACCTAGGCACTCCAATGTCACCACGAGTACCCACTGGTTTGATTATATGATATGCATCACACAATCTCAGATTCATCTATTCAAACCAACACAAAGAACTTCAAAGAGTGCCCCAAAGTTTCTACCAGAAAGTCAAGACGAAAACGTGTGCCAACCCTTATGCATAAATCCCCAAGGTCACGGAACCGCAAGTTGATCACCAAAACATACATCAAGTGACTTAAGTGAATATCCCATTGTCACCACAGATATCCATATGCAAGACATACATCAAGTGTTCTCAAATCCTTAAAGACTCAATCCGATAAGAAAACTTCAAAGGGAAAACTCAATTCATCACAAGAAGATAGAGAGGGGAAAACTCCATATGATTCATCTATATCAACAAAGCTCACGATACATCAAGATCGTGCCATCTCAAGAACACGAGAGAGAGAGAGATCAATCACATAGCTACTGGTACAAACCCTCAGCCCCGAGGGTGAACTACTCCCCCCTCGTCATGGAGACCGCCGGGATGATGAAGATGGCCTCCGGTGATGCTTTCCCCCCCTCCGGCAGGGTGCCGGAAAAGGGCTGTAGATGAGATCGTGGAGGTACAGAGGCTTGCGGCGGCGTAAAAACTCATCTAGGGTTATTTCTGGGGGTTTCTCTATATATAGGATTTTCAGCGTTGGAATCAGGTCAGACGGAGCCACGTGGGCCCCACGAGGCACCAGGGCGCGCCTGGGGAGGGCCCCCCTCCAGTGGGTCTTGGTTCCAGTATTTTTTATTTGTTTCATAAAAAATCTCCAAAAAGTTTCATCCAATTCCAAGAACTTTTATTTCTGCACAAAAAAACAACACCATGGCAATTCTGCTCAGTCCGGGTTAGTTCTAATCAAATCATACCAAAACCATATAGAATTGTTATAAACATGGCATGAATACTTCATAAATTATAGATACGTTGGAGACGTATCACGCGCCTACCCCCCTAGGCACGCCTCCCGAGCTTGTCGCTCCCTCGTGGCTCGTCTGGTCTTCTCCAGAACCTTCTAGGGTCTCTTCTGGTCCAGAAAAAATTAATCCAAAGTTTTTTCTCCATTTGGACTCCGTTTGATATTGATTTTCTGAAAAGCCAAAAACAGGCAAAAAACAGCGACTGGCACTAGGTTAATAGGTTAGTCCCAAAAAATGATATATAATTGCATATAAAACATCCAAGATTGATATTATAATAGCATGGAACAATCAAAAATTATAGATACGTTGGAGACGTATCACGTATCAGGATGTACCGTTCCATCTCCTGCATAAGGATTAGCTAGCAGTTTCTCTAGCATACCCGAAGGAATCTCATAATAAATATTTTCAGTAGGTTCAATAGGTTGAGGGGCAACTCTTATTGCTTCCGGTCGAGGTGAAGATACCTCGAACAAGCCCCTAAAAGGATTATTTTCCATAGTGACAAGTGACAATAAATTTCAGCACGTAATAAAAATGTTTCCTTACCAAATTCCACTTACCAAAGGCGCTTCACTCCCCGGCAACGGCACCAGAAAAGAGTCTTGATGACCCATAGGTATAGGGGATCAATCGTAGTCCTTTCAATAAGTAAGAGTGTTGAACCCAACGAGGAGTAGAAGGAAATGACAAGCGGTTTTCAGCAAGGTATTATTTGCAAGTACTGAAAGTAGCGGTAACAGGTAGTCTTGTAACAAGGCAATTCGTAACAAGTAACAATAGTAACCAAGGTGCAGCAAGGTGGCCCAATCCTTTTTATAGCAAAGGACAAGCCGGAACGTTCTCTTATAGTAAGCAAAGCGTTCTCGAGGACACATGGGAATTGTCGTCTAGTCACGTTCAGCATGTTTAGTTGATTCACGTTCGCTACTTTGATAATTTGATATGTGGGTAGACCGGTGCTAGGGTGTTGTTCTTACTTGAACAAGCAACCCTCTTATGATTACCCCCTCTCGCAAGCATCCGAAACTACGAAAGAAGAATTAAGATAAATCTAACCATAGCATGAAACATATGGATCCAAATCAGCCCCTTACGGAATAACGCATAAACTAGGGTTTAAGCTTCTGTCACTCTTGCAACCCATCATCTACTTATTACTCCCCAATGCATTCTCCTAGGCCCAAATATGGTGAAGTGTCATGTAGTCGACGTTCACATGACACCACTAGAAGAATAACAACATACACATCATCAAAATATCGAACGAATACCAACTTCACATGATTACTTATAACAAGACTTCTCCCATGTCCTCAAGAACAAAAGTGTCACAACCCTAGAATTTGTTTGTAAATAGTTGCATCAACATCCATGCATCATGTTAAAATTCAAATGAATTTGAAATGGGGATGGTCAAACCCTAGCAGATAAGTACTTCAACTAGGTTCAAATTTAAATCTTTTCAATGAACCCAAAATGCCCTTCAGAAAAGTTCATGATTTTTGATAAAGGTTAAAACCTCGGCCAAAAATGATGCACACATTTCTAGGACATTTCTGGATTTTTGAATTAAACTATAATGTATTTGAATTGGGGCATTTAATTTCTATAAATATTTTATAGCTCCAATAATTCTGAAACATTTTGTGGGGATCTGGAATAATCCATTTAGCACCCATAATATTTTTCAGAAGCAACAAAATTGAGTTGGTTTCAAAACCAAATTCAAAACACACGTGCAAATTAGAAAAACAGAAACAGAAATAAGAAAAGACAGAGAGAGAGAGAGAGAGAGTACTTACCAGCCGGCCCAGCTACTGTGCGGCCCACTGGCCTAGCGCCAGTCATCGTCCTCCTCGCGCCAGAAGGACGAGGGCACGCGCTCGCCACGTGCCTTGCCAGCTCCTACTCGCCTACCTGGCTGGATGGGTGGATAGGCTCCCCAGAGCCGTCTGGATCGAGCCGGCCCCTCCATTCTTCCCCCTTCGCCCTCTCTCGCCCATTCCTCGCCATGGCCGAAGCGCCCGCAGCCACGCCGTCGTGAACCTCGCGGCCACAGCCACTCCCTCGCTCCCTCTCCATGCCCCCGAGCTCCGCCTCATCGCCAGCTTCATCTCCGCCAAGCCACGCATCGCCGGATGCCCTACAACGCTGTCACCACCCTCGTCTTCTACCTCGGGCGCCCGAGATCGCCGTCGTCGATCCGCTCCGTCCAAGCCATCCCCGAGCCCGCTGAACCCCTCGGTCGAACCTCTATGAGATCTGCTCCTTTCCTCTCGGCCCCCCTGCTTGTTTCCGTCCGCTAGCCGCAGCACCACGCCCGAGCACAGCCGAACTCCGGTCGCCGCCTTTGTCTACGCTGGCGACGAATCCGTCCACCCCAGGCCACGAAACCACCACCACCAGATGCGCGTGAGCTCAAGCTAGCCAACGCACCCACCCACGAGTGCTCTCGTCGCCGGAGATGGCCGGACGAGGAGCGCCGCCGCGTTCTGCTTAGCACTGGCGGCTAATCGTTGGTTAGCCGACGTGGCGTAATTAGATTAGCTACTAATCGCCTGCTTAATTAAAACCACAGAAACTGACAGCTCGGCCCCACCGATTTAATTAACCGGCTAACGAAATTAGTTAGACTTAATTTAATTCTGGTGGACCCATGCGTCAGCATTGACTTTGCTGACGTGGCCTTTGACCAGGCCCACCTGCGTGTGACCCAAGCCAGCACTGTGACACTGACCAGTGGGACCCACTGGTCAGGTTTGACCTGGACCGGGCCTTTGACTTGCTGACATAGAGCTGATGTCATTCTAACATCATAAAGCTTTTCTAGAATTTAAAATAAGTCTAAAAGGATTTATGAATTTTAGAAAATGTCCTAAACTTCAAAAATTCGTAGAAATTCAACCGTAGCTCAGAATGAAATAATTTATATATGAAAAATTATCAAAAAAATATGAAGAATCTGTTTATGCCATGATCATGCATGTTTGAACAAGTTAACATCACCAACTAGGACAATTCATGATTAGGGCAATTTATGAAATAACATTTGGAGTTGGAATTTGATCTTGTTTGAATTCCTCTTCAATTAAAATGACTTACTGTTGCATTAGGTCAATTTAGCACCTTAACATGTCATGCCATTTATTTGGTGGTGCATTGCATTGAATGTTGTTCCCTTTGTTGTTTGCCGGTGTTTATTCCTTCTCAGTAGAAGACGTTTCCGACGTAGTGACCGTTGACACTGATGAAGTGCAGTATCATCTTCAGAAGTGCCAGGCAAGCAACCCCCCCCCCCCTTGATCACTCTGATACAATCCCACTCTCTCACTCCTGCTCTCTTTTATTGCATTAGGACAACAACGATTCAACTGTTACTTGTTGCAGTAGTTGAACCCATTCCTCTGCATGACCTGTCTTTGCCACAGTAAATAGTAAAACCCACTAGCATGAGTAGGAATTGCTTGAGCCATGTTGTGACTACTCATCCATGATTGCTTGTTATGCCTGCTATGCTTAGAGTCGTGTCGGGTCTGATCCATCTGGGAGATGAATTGGAATGGTTGTGTTCATGTCCTACTATGTGAGAGCTAAGTGTGTGAACACGATTTGGTAAAGGTAGCGATGAGAGGTCATGTAGGAGTACATGGTGGGTTGTCTCATTGAGACCGTCCTCAGGAACTGAGTTCTGTGTTTGTGATCCAAGACAGTTACTACCACACATTGGGATCCTTAATTGACTCTTTCAACTTATTAATCGCCTTGATCTCTGTCCAGGAGTCGCAACTAGTTTCTGGTGTTTGTAGGATATGTGTTGGCGGTCGTGCATAGCGCTGACCTTAGGGGTGGGCTATGATGCGGTAGAGACACCGAGGCACGGTGTACCAAGTGACACCCGAATAGTGCTCTTGGGAACCCTGCACTCATCGTTTGGGGCCGTGATAGAAACTTCGGCCGGACTTCCTTTGCGGATACAACCTCAAATAGGCGATAAACCTGGACTAGAGTCTTGTGTGTTTAGTCGGGTTGTGGCCGACACCCTCGCCAGGCTTCCGCTTGAAGGTTGCCGAGATACATGACGTGTATATGGTGATAAGTGGTGAGAGCGTGTGTGAAGAAGTACACCCCTGCAGGGTTAATGATCTATTCGAATAGCCGTGTCCACGGATATGGACTACTTGGAAGCTTACATTGTTCATAGACAAGTTGAAATGGATACTCTAAAATGCGCAAGATAAGTGTGAGTGCTATGGATGGCCTTCTCGTAGGGAGGCGGGAGATGATCCATAGTGGTGTATTGTTGTGGTGACTATGTAGACTCGTGTGCGCTCTCTCACCCCAAAGAAGTTACTGGTAGTCGTAGTTCAGGATAGCCACTGAGTCAAAGCTGGCTTGCTGCAGTTAAACTCCACAACCCCATTGTTGATACTGATGCATATGTAGTTAGTTCTGATGTAAGTCTTGCTGAGTACCTTTGTACTCACGGTTGCTTAATTTATGTTTTGCAGAGGAGACTTCAGTCTCGCTAGTGTTTTCTGCGATGAGTTCGACGTTGACCGATTAGTTTGGGAATCCCAGACAGAGGTCTGGTTCCTATGGAGGGTCTTGTAGATAGCCAGGCTTCTCAGCCTTCTTCTTTTTCTAGTTGTCTGTACCCAGACATGTTATGCTTTCGTTGCTTGTATGCCTTGTATGATGGGTCATGTGACCCTTGTTTGTAATATCATGTTATGTATGGCTCCTCGGAGCCTCTTAAATAAATACTTTGAGTCGTAGAGTTATGTTGTGATGCCATGTTGTATCTACACATATCGTGCATATTGTGTGTATGTTTTGAAATGCATTGGTATGTGTGGGATTCGACACCTAGTTATCTGCTTTGGTAGCCTTCCATACAGGGAAATGCCTTCTAGTGCTTCCACTGAGCCATAGTAGTTCGCTACTGCTCCGGAACACATGGATTGACCGACATGTATCCTTCTTTGCTCCTGTGTCTGTCCCTACGGGGAAATGTCACGCGGTGTTACTGGAGTCCTGATAGCTTGCTACAGCCCGGTTGCACTCGCTGATGACCGACACGTGTGTTGCTGGGTTACCTATGTCTGTCCCTGTACCTTTGTGCCACCTTGGTTTATGACTAGTCATGTCAACCCGGGTTCTCTGTCATATGGATGCTAGCATCACAATCATATACGTGAGCCAAAAGACGCAAACGGTCCCGGCCAAGGTAAAGGCAGCAGCCGTGGGTTACCGTGCGTGAGGCCGCAAAGTGATATGATGTGTCTTATGCTAGATCGGTGTGACTTAGGATCGGGGTCCGGACAAAAAGTAACTACTCACAAATCATAATCATGTTCAAGATCAGAGGTGTATTGAATATGCTTGAGGATCTAAACATATAATCTTCCACCAAATAAACCAACTAGCATCAACTACGAGATGTAATCAACACTACTAGCAACCCACATGTACCAATCTGAGGTTTTGGGACAAAGATTGAATACAAGAGATGAACTAGGGTTTGAAATGAGATGGTGCTGGTGAAGATGTTGATGAAGATTGGTCCTCCCACGATGAGAGGATCGTTGGTGATGTCGATGGCTACGATTTCCCCCTCCTGGAGGGAAGTATCCCCGGCGGAATCGCTCCGCTGGAGAGCAAAAGTGCTCCTGCCCAGGTTCCACCTCAAGACGGCGGCGCTTCGTCCCGAAAGTCTTCTTCTGATTTTTTTCTAGGGCAAATAGTATCTTATAGGAGAAGATGGGCCCCGGAGGCCTGCTGGGAGACCCACAAGCTCACAGGGCGCGCCCCCTGAGCTTGTCGCTCCCTGGTGGGTCCCCTCCTGGTATTTCTTCCGCCAATATTTTTTATATATTCCAAAATAAATCTCCGTAAATTTTCAGGTCATTTGGAGCTGTGGAGAATATCTAACTCTGTTGTAGCCTTTTCAGGTCAAGAATTCCAGCTGCCGGCAATCTCCCTCTTCATGTGAAACTTGCAAAATAAGAGAGAAAAAGCATTAGGATTGCATCATAATGTGAAATAATGACCCAAAATATAATAAATAACAGTAGGTAAACATGATGCAAAATGGACATATCACTCACCCCCCTATATAAAGAGAGGGGAGGGGCTGGGCGCAGCCACCAGAAGCCCGGCTGCCGCCCTCCCTCTCTCCCTCCACTTCCTCCTCGCTCCGCGGCTGCTTGGCGAAGCCCTGCTGAGATTCCATCACCACCACCACGACGCCGTCGTGCTGGCCTAGATCCCATCTACCTCTCCCCTCGCTTGCTGGGTCAAGAAGGAGGAGACGTCATCGAGCCGTACGTGTGCATAACTCGGAGGTGTCATTTATGCGGCGCTCGATCGGATTGGATCGTGAAGAGTACGATTACATCAACCACGTTCGTTGAACGTTTCCGCTTTCGGTCTACAAGGGTATGTAGACACACTCCCACTCGTTGCTAGCATCTTCTAGATTAGATCTTGGGTGAATCCGTAGGAGATTTTTTTATTTTCCATGCAACGATTCTCAACACGGTTTGCGGGTTTTCGGACATCCAGATTGATCCGCGGACTGCTGGGGTACCATTCGATGACAAACTGCGTTCGGACGGCTACATCTGGACGTATGCGGGCCTTCTAAGAGTCCGTGTTGGAGACGTGAGATAAAAAAAACTTTGTCCCCAAACGGGCATATTCTTGGGGGCTAAACCTTCATGCATCAGTGTTACCCGGAGATGGACTCATCATGACCTTTGCAGGCATATCAAGAAGCGAAGAAAGCAATTTTCGCTGCTGCCTTGAGAGTAGAGATGCTCCTAAGAGCATGTACTACGCTCCACGGTGGACTACTGCCCCAGCACACCACGTCAGTTCAAATGCTCCACCTCAGTCCAACCTGTTGCTTGCAGAGTGAAACGGGATCTTGCAGAGAAACCTGCTTTCTCACTCATAAAAGCCAACTTTAGAGGGTAAAAGCAAGAGGAAGATGAGCTCACGCATGGGAAGACAACTCAGGGCATGGCCAATGGATAGCCCCAGGGTGATGCCCCGCAGGCCATGTAGGATCGGATGTTAGGAGAAATAGGTTCGGATGGGGTAGCGGGATCCTCTGCAGGAGGCGGGTGCTTGAGGAGAAAAAATATGGTCCGGTGCAAAAAAGATGAAAAGGTTGAAGTGAAGAGTAGAGATGCATGTGTACTAGAGTCTATTTTCTATTTCTTGATGAGGGCCACTGGTGGTAGGTTGCCTTAGAGAGAGAAAATCAATGTAGATGCCTCAATCTACTTTTTCTTATGGAACATCTGTATCCATATGCCATCATAGTTCATGCCCTCATGAGAGAGAGCACCAGATGTGAAAAGGCGGAAACGATGGGTCCCAGTAAGACGATGCCTGCAGTGTAAGTTAGTGGTCTCCAAATAGCCGCTTTGTAAAAAATTACCTAGGTGGAGCATGGGACAGCACCATACAGCTGCCCCCATAGCACTTGCCCTTAAAGACTCAAGTGAGATGAAGCTGCTGCCTTTGCACTACTCGCTACACCCTCAGTTTGGAGTTTGGAATCAAGCGACTTTTACTTAGTAGAGACGTCGCAAAGTTGGCTTTGGCAGCTGCGAAAGGCATCGCCGTGTCCGTGTGCGGGTGAAGGTTTCGTCTATATTCAACTCGAGGAAAGTTATGCACCTCACACTTATCACATCTTCTAGAGTTGCGACTTGTCAGGGGCAGATCGTATTCCGTTTCAGCTTTGCCTACTTTAAACTTGTGGAGCAAGCAATCAAACATAAAAAAAGTTCCTTCCATGTAGGAGTATAGGATAAAACATTACTGCCTACAGTGCGGCCCCTGAGTGATCAACAAAGTCTTCTCTTTCTCGTAATAATAGTACAAAAAGGGAAGGAAAGCATTACAAAATAGAGCTTCTTATACAGTCATGCTCCAAATATTCAATTTTCGCAACAACAAAAAATGCTCCAAATATTCAAGTCATAATTAAAGACAATAGCTTACTTTTTTTTTAGGCTAACTGCACCATTGCTTACGGGAACAGGATCGCACTAGCTTCGGTTCAAAGCAAATGAGTACCGGGCCGGGCTGTATTCTAGCAGGATACATACATCACAGGAGACAAGCTGCGTTCTACCACCAAGGTCTGGCTTCAACAAAGTTCTAAAACAAACATATCATGGAGCTAAAATGCAGCTAGTAGCTTGTTACTACATGCAGTCAGAAACTAAAATGATGCCTCGACACAAAAGCACCTACATTTTAACAACATGTCGAGGGGGTCAGCACATGCATCAGTTTATGTTTCCCCAGATAGCTTGCCCAGATGTCACCTTGTTGCTCGGCCTCGCAGTCAACTCATACAGAATCCGAGCAAACGTGTCGGAGTATTTCCCATCCGACGTCAGGATCTCAGCAAAGTTATTCTCGTGAACCAGGAGGTGCATCCTGTTTTGAGGCTCCGAGACAAGGCTCTCCAGTATCACCGCTGCTTTCCTACAGACCTCCGACACAGGGTGTGGTGCCTTCACGATCTTTAGAAGCCTATCCACAGCCCTGTTCCAATGGACATTGAAACAACAACAAATCAAAATTTGTGTAGCGGTATGCTATCACTGACCAAATCAAACAGATTTTTACCATCGCTCACTAGCCAGCTTCAACCTACAATCCATGTTCACTTCTGATACGTTGTAGAGGGCGCTAACAGCAGCAGCCTGTGCATCAAATGCTGGCACGCTCAACAGATCAACCAATCTCCTGTATATCTGTATCAAGTAAATAGCTTTATTCAAAATCATCCATCTATATAGCAAAAAATAGTAAATAGAGGACTCTGTCTGCTAAACCAAGGATTTACCTGTGAAATCACAGGAACAAGGAACGATTCATTGTCTGGGTTGATTATCAGCCGCCCAATCAATTCAGCGGCAGCACAATGCCATGCTTTTATTGAAGAGGCAAGCATGCCCATTATGGCATGAACTGCGCTTTTCTCACTGTCTTGGAGAAAGCAAAGGAAAATAATAAGGAACAACATCAAAGGGAAAGATTGAGAAAAACACTCGTGATGAACTTCTATCTCACGTCATTTTAATATATGATGGCTTTGACGAGCTGAAGATTCTCAGGTCCAGCACAGGTGCTAAATTGACAAGGGCCTCCAGCATGTTTGTTATGAGCTCATCGTCTTCTGTCAGATGGTAGAAATGCACACAAAGATAAGTTGAAGTCTTACAATATTTGTTCCAAGTAACGGAACTGTTGTCTTAGCAATACATAGTCCTAGGACAACTCATCTGATCCACTACGGATCTTCAACCAAATTAGTATATGAACAAACAAATGGCAACTTCGTGACATTTCTATTTTGCTCTATAAACCCCAACACAAAATTAAATAGGTGACATTAATAATAAATATTTGGATGAAAGCATCTGCAGCTCAAATGAAGCATACATAGGTATCATTTGCAGTAACAAAATCAACACACAAGATAATTGGCACAAATATATCCAGTCATATTTAAAAATCACATATTCAGTAAGGCCAAATTAATTTTACATGTACAATAGAGGAACTGAATAAAACATACCATAGATGTCTGGGAATTAAAAACTAAGGACAATAACCTAGTATGAAAATTTACCCGCATTTTGGTCTTCTAAGCACTGAAATATAGTCTCCAAGCAATGTCTATGCTGGACCATGATAGTCTCATTTTCAGGCATGAAAGAAAAATTGCGGATTATATTAGAGGCCGCAACAGCACACTGTTGCCTCTCTGTCCGTCCTTCATCATCAATATTAAAAAGACCATCTTCATCAAACAAAAATCCTGCAGATCTCTTCTTTGTGATAGTGGAGCCCTCTATCTTTGATTGATCATTTGGAGGACTGAAATTACCATGTTTCAAAGAACATAAGTATGTTGCGTGAATCATGAAAAGTGAGATGGGTAATCAAGATATCGATGAGATCAATAATGACATACGCGGTGCTGTCCGAGTATACTTTCCCAACGTTTTCAAGACCAAATCCTGAGATTGTTGTATTGACACCCAAAGTTCTTACTCTTGGTGGTTTTGTATGGTCCCTAGGCATTGCAATATCTCGCCAGTCATCAATCTGTATAAGATGACAGAGCATCAAACAGAATGCAAGAAAAAACAAATAGTACAGCCCGATAAAGCATTACTCTTTTTTGTGGAAAAATGGAAATCAATATAAACACATAACTTAGAAGACTGTAGAACTCAATCTTGTGCAAGAACCTTAGAAGTCAAATTAGATATAAAAAAATTACTTTGACAACCAATCAACAAATTGTATGTGTAAATAACAAAACATATCTTTAGAAAATTTCTTTTACAGCTACGGCAATGATGCCAAATCCTAGAGTTTGCATGAGAACATCACACTTTTCTTCAATGTTGATGATAAAGGATGACTGGCTAAGTTAATTATTTTAAATATAGCTTGATTAATTATATTTAACAAATTATGCTAGATTAGTTATTTATTTTCAATGAATAATATTGCAAACAAATTAAGCGGTGAATACCAAAGGAATTGGGAACCTGGAGAACTAAACATACAATGCATGATCCAGTAAAAACTAGATCAAGCTGGAGAGGAAGAACAGGAACTAAGCACCTACAACTTGAAGGAGGGCATCCAATAGCCCAGGAACTTTAGCAAGAGGTGTTGTATCCCGTCGGAGGTCATCCTTCTCCTTAAAAGAGAGTACTGTGAGGGCGTTCAATGCCCATAATATCTCACTCTTCAACCCACTTTGCAATGCAAGGACAATTCTTTTATTGTTCTGATCTGAAAAATCCGCAATAAAAAGAAGTTAACTTTCCTTCTGCCAAATAGTCATGCTGGTACTAGAAAAGACAGATCATGCATTTCAAGCTCATGTCAAAGATGCGAGGCATCATCTGTATCAAATGGGACAGAAAATTACTAGCAGGCCAACAACCTACTTGTATGAGTAAACTGGAACAACAAGGGCTGTCTATGCATTTGTGACAAGGAGACAGACAGCTGGTCACAGAGAAAATAAAAAATATATACCACGCCGCAATTCATCAACTACTCAGCCAAAATATACTCCCTCCGTTCCATGATGTAGTGCGTATAATTTTTTTGAAAGGTCAAACTTTGCAAACTTTGACCAAGTTTATAGAGAAAACTATTTATATCTACAATACCAAAAATATAAAATATGAAACTACATCTTATGATGAATCTAATGATATATGTTTCACATTCTAGATGTAAATGTTTTTCTGCGCAAACTTGGTGAAAGTTTGTGAGGTTTGACTTTTCAAAAAATATATATGCACTACATTATGGAATGGAGGGAGTATTTCATTTGAAGATTGGGAAAACCACAACACGTGTTCATGCATTCACAGCTCATGCTCGATTTCATTCATATTTTCTCGTGCAAGCACATATAGAAACTTGAAAATTAACCATCATGCAGGCTCAGTTTGGGGTATACCTGGCCATGGGATACCCGGCCCGGCCGGCCCGACCCGGCCCGGCCCGGTCTTGCCCGCGGGCCGGGCCTGGGCCTGAGGTTTGAGCCCGAAGAACACGTTGGGCTGGGACTGGGCTTGTCTTTTTTGTGTTTTAGGGAAGGGGCCCGGCCCGAGGCCCGGCGGGCTTTCTCACTGACGGGCCGGGCTTGGGCCTGAAAACTAGGCCCGACAGCCGGGCCGGGCCGGGCTCGGGCCTAGGTTTTCTGCCTCAGGCTTGGTTAGGCCCGGCCAGACAGATGGCCAGGTATAGTTTGGGGTTACAATGATATGCTGTGTGCTGCTAATTTCTTGGCTGTAGTTGAAAAAGAAGATATTAAAACATATATTACTCTAGATAAAATAAACGTAGATAGATCCTCTTATCCAATCATTGACCTCTCACATTTCATCTTACAACAACAACAACAACAACAACAACAAAGCCTTTAGTCCCAAACAAGTTGGGGCAGGCTAGAGGTGAAACCCATAAGATCTCGCAACTAACTCATGGTTCTGGCACATGGATAGCAAGCTTCCACGCACCCCTGTCCATGGCTAGTTCTCTGGTGATACTCCAGTCCTTCAGATCTCTCTTTACAGACTCCTCCCATGTTAAGTTCGGTCTACCCCGACCTCTCTTGACATTATCAGCCCGCTTTAGCCGTCCACTATGCACTGGAGCTTCTGGAGGCCTGCGCTGAATATGCCCAAACCATCTCAGACGATGTTGGACAAGCTTCTCTTCACAATTCATCTCAAACGCAGATAAATCAAACACAGGTTGACCTCTCACATTTCATCTCATATGTCCAGAGCACAAAAGGTCTGTTTCCAACTTGGTCAAGAAAAAAAAAGGTATTCAAACACACAATTACGTAAAGCGGCTCAACCCAACGGGATTATCATGATCCAACATAATGTGAAACGAAGCCATAAAATATTGGCAGTAAGAGCCTGTTCGGCAACTGCCCAGTGCCAAGAAATCCTCAAATCCGGCTCCCTGGCCTAGCTTCCAGCTTCCCGACAAAAATCACGGATCAGGAAAACCATTCGGCAGCAGAACTCCCAGATCCCCAATCGCTAGCCTTGGGCTGCTAGCCGGCTAGCCCATTTAGCTCGTTTCTGGCCTGGTAGAGAGGCTCCTTTCTTTTCTTCCCTCATACGAAACGTTTTCTTTCACTTCGGGATGGCAACTCTCCATAAATAACCCGAACTCCACTTTTTGTGATTCCTGAGATCCCCAAAACACCAGCTCCACGTTTTTACACTACGACGCGCATGAGATCCGGGAAGCTGGGCAGTTGCCGAACAGGCCCTAAACCCCACCTAAGTATTGTATGCTGAAGATATAAATGTGATTAAACATCACTATTGAACTTTTGCATTTGCAGCAAACTATTTTACCGTAACATGCAACTTATCCCTAAGAACAAAACAAGTTTCATGTTCACGATTATTGTACGATTTTGATCAATCTAAAAGCCTAGGTATCTATCATGGTCAGAGCAGCCTTGGCTCGGTCAGTATCCTATAGATTAGTCATTGTTCTGCTGAAGCCAGAATTATGTGTCCAAGAACTGGAACAGGGAAGATCTAATCTGAAAGTGGCTTTTTTAGCAGCACACAGCTTCGAAAAAGCATATGCTTGTGTGCTCACATATTGTCTATTAGGATCAAATTTGCTACCAGCTTGGGAAGGCATATGATTTCCGACTGAAGCTATGGTTTGTTAGGTATGAGCCAGGATCTGAAGGGAGCAGAAGAATGATGAGGTCTCTCGGTTTCAACAATTAACTCTTGTTCTTCTTCTTTATCATGCTGCTGACGGCAGTTTTAATTCCAACATTACACTTGACAATCACCAGATATGGTGATTCCCAACAAGACATCCACAAGACATAATTAACCGAGGCGAACCAGCACTCAGAGTCAAAGTGTCCCTCTGTTTTCCCATAACATGGGCTCTGGTATGCAAATCTTAGATCCAAGGCTTAACCTATGTGTTTCGTTTCAATAGATTGCATGTAATTACTCACAGTATTGCAGCTGCAGCTGAAATAGAGAATTCCTAATTCATCTTAAACGCAGATAAATCAAACACAGGTTGGCCTCTCACATTTCATCTCATATGTCCAGAGCACAAAAGGTCTGTTTCCAACTTGGTCAAGAAAAAAAAGGTATTCAAACACACAATTACGTAAAGCGGCTCAACCCAACGGGACTATCATGATCCAACATAATGTGAAACGAATCCATAAAATATTGGCATTAAGAGCCTGTTCGGCAACTGCCCAGTGCCAAGAAATCCTCAAATCTGGCTCCCTGATCTAGCTTCCAGCTCCCCGACGAAAATCACGGATCAGGAAAATCATTCGGCAGCAGAACTCCCAGATCCCCAATCGCTAGCCTTGGGCTGCTAGCCGGCTAGCCCATTTAGCATGTTTCTGGCCTGGTAGAGAGGCTCCTTTCTTTTCTTCCCTCATACGAAACGTTTTCTTTCACTTCGGGATGGCAACTCTCCATAAATAACCGAAACTCCACTTTTTGTGATTCCTGAGATCCCAAAACACCAGCTCCGCGTTTTTACACTACGACGCACATGAGATCCGGGAAGCTGGGCAGTTGCCAAACAGGCCCTAAACCCCACCTAAGTATTGTATGCTGAAGATATAAATGTGATTAAACATCACTATTGAACTTTTGCATTTGCAGCAAACTATTTTACCATAACATGCAACTTATCCCTAAGAACAAAACAAGTTTCATGTTCATGATTATTGTACGATTTTGATCAATCTAAAAGCCTAAGTATCTATCATGGTCAGAGCAGCCTCGGCTCGGTCAATATCCTATAGATTAGTCATTGTTCTGCTGAAGCCAGAATTATGTGTCCAAGAATTGGAACAGGGAAGATCTAATCTGAAAGTAATCTTGCTAGGTGCTTTGGTTTTTTTAGCAGCACACAGCTTCGAAAAAGCATATGCTTGTGTGCTCAAATATTGTCTATTAGGATCAAATTTGCTACCAGCTTGGGAAGGCATATGATTTCCGACTGAAGCTATGGTTTGTTAGGTATGAGCCGGGATCTGAAGGGAGCAGAAGAATGATGAGGTCTCTCGATTTCAACAATAACTCTTGTTCTTCTTCTTTATCATGCTGCTGATGGCAGTTTTAATTCCAACATTACACTTGACAATCACCAGATATGGTGATTCCCAACAAGACATCCACAAGACATAATTAACCGAGGCGAACCAGCACTCAGAGTCAAAGCGTCCCTCTGTTTTCCCATAACGTGGGCTCTGGTATGCAAATCTTAGATCCAAGGCTTAACCTATGTGTTTCGTTTCAATAGTTTGCATGTAATTACTCACAGTTTTGCAGCTGCAGCTGAAATAGAGAATTCCTAACCCCCCCCCACCCCCACCAACAAGTCGACTCCAATTCGAGGGTCCAACATGTGGCTTGCCACCATTAATGTCCTAGAACCCAACGGATTCTCGGTTTGAAGGTTAAGAAGAGGCGAAGGAGAAGCTAACCGGAGAGAGCCGTGAGGACATGGAGGGAAGGCCCGACGAGGGCGGCCGGCGCCGCCGGGTCGCCGACGGCAGCCGCGGCGGCCGCGGCTGCAGCCCCGCTGCCGGTGGTGCTTCCGAACGGGCGGCCGCGCTTGGCCGCGCTGGAACCGCCGCCTCCACCGGACTTGCCCGTCTGCTTCTGCATGGCTAGGGTTTTGGAGCTCTTCACTTCGCTCGGAGGTTCGGGCGTGGAGGTAGAAGGGGAGCAGGGTGCGTCGGCAGACAGGTAAAGTGTGGAAATAGAGCCTGTTTCAGCCGTCCAATTGCGATCGATCGTATAGGGTGTTGATTCAAGTTTTTTTTTCCTTTTTTTAACATAAATTCAAGTTGTCATTTTTTTAGGCCCTGTTCGGAATCTCTCCACTCCGCGGAGTTGTGGAGCTCGGTTTGGGCAGCTCCGTCAAAGTGAGCTGCAGTCTGGTCCGCTCCGGGAGCGGAGTTAGAGGAGCAGAGAGGAACCGAACACTCCCTTAGGGATGAGGAACTCCGAAACTATAGTAAATCATCTGCAGGAGCAGATGCCATAGGACAATGGAAAGTAGATCTAGAAAAGAAAAAAGAAATGGCAACGTAATCACTACCAAACATATACTCCCTCCGATGGGAGGGGCGTTTTGGCTCCCGGGTCCAGGTGATCCCGAAATCTGGGCCGTCCAGATGAGCTATGGGATCTGTGCCAGGTACTATTGAAGTTGATATACGGGAACAGGATAATAGGGGAATACAGTTGTACGTATGGTGTCAGGCAACGGTGGGGAACGCCCGTGGAGCCGTCGTTACCGCTGGCTAGCGCGTAGCCGTTTTTGGTCCCAGCAGCGCGCGTGTGCATCTGTTTGGTACAGGCCGTAAGCTGGACCCGCTAGTCAGATGGACCCACTTGGCAGACGAGGACGGAAATGAATGCATCCCCATCCAGCAGCCTCGGCGTTGTTTGACAGAAAGGGGATCGAGGGAAAAACAAAGCCGGTGGGCGGCGGCGGCGACGGCTGGTGCGGCGCCGGTTTTCTCCCGAACTGTACTCGCGTGGGTCTCCGAGTAGAGGTGGCACAGCCATGGCGATGGACCTCTCCGTCTCTCCGGTGGACAGGTAAAAAATCCATCTTTGAGCAGAAATGTTCTTGGTTCCTATTTGCAATCCAGCAATCCACCTTAGAGCTTCGATTAAACGCACGCAGGTTGCCCATCTTCCCGGATGAGGCCTGTAGCACGGCAGCCCTAATGGAGTTGATTGGCGGCGCTGGTCGTGGGGAAGAAGAGTCCGCCAATGGATCTCGCGAGGCGGTCGCCTGTGAACTTGGGCGAAGCTCACCTGGGCAGTCCGTGGGTCCTGCTATGTACGGCGAGGAAGCAAGTGTAGCTGCCGGCGTCACCGCCATGTCCGGTTTCAGTGAGGGTGACAACGCCGATGCCGTTGAACATGGCGGCGTGGAAGCCAATCTTGATGGAGGCCATGACGCTGTGATTCAAGATCAAACAAATAGTGCCGATGGAGGCTCTGGTCAATCTACTGGGAAGGTGGATCCTCAAGCACCTGGCTGGACAAAGAGGTAATTGGCATTTTTCGTTGTAGAACTGCATGCTTTGTCTTGCAACCGTAGTTGGGATGATTTTCTTATGTATGTTGGTTCATTGGATCGTGGTTGAGTGAAAAAAAAGAAGCGGAAGTCGTGCTGTGGATATATTTGTCATAGTTGATAATCAAAATTACGCTGGCAATGTGAGTGTAGCTTCCGAGCGCATACTGTTTTGTGTGTGACCTGAAAATACTTTTTCTGTTACAAAAAATAAAAACCTGGGCATATATATTTGTTTTTGTTTATGTGTATGTATGAATTTTGTTTCCATGGTGCAGGGTGAGAGTCGGGAATCAGCCACCGGATAGGGCTCCATGTTCCGAAAGTGTCGGGGCGCTGGAACAGACAATTAGGGGGTATGAAGATAAATTGGGGGACCATGTAGTTGATCCTCCTATTGGTTTAACTTTTGACTCATTGGGCGAAGCATATGATTTTTACAACCTTTACTCGTGGGAGCATGGTTTCGGAATCAGGCACGGCAAAAGTAGGTTTAATGCCGAGAAGACGAAGTGTATGCAGGAAGTGTTGATGCCGGTGGCGCAGCAATGGCCGATTTTAGTGAGAGCGAGGGAGATAACGCAGATGTGTTTGAGCAAGGAGGCGCCCAAGAAGAAAAATATGTGGACCAGAATACTGTTATTGCAGCACAAGCAGAAAGTGGTGATGCAGTTTCAGCTCAATCTACCGGCAAGATGGATCCCCAGGCACCAGGGTGGACTAAAAGGTATTTCCACGTTTTTTGTACAAAAATGGTTGTGCGTTTTGAATTAATTGATGCTCTGCGTAATATCCGTTTGAATTAAAAAGTGTATGGAAGTACAGGGGTGTCTGTTATTTTTGGTGCTTGTTACAGCGGCAAGATGCGTTGGTGATTACATACAGAACTGTGTGACATGAACAAAAAAATTGAAAACTTTTTTTGGGTTTGGTAGGTGTATTTTAAATTTTTCCGGTTTGATTGTTGTAGGGTAAGTGTTGGGAAACATCCCCCCGATAGGACACCTTGCTTTAGAGCAAACGATTCGAGGATATGCAAACAAGCTTGGTGATCATGTAGTCGAGTCTGCAATTGGTTTAACATTTGATTCGCTAGTGGAAGCTTACGATTTCTACAACCTTTACTCATGGGAGCATGGTTTTGGAATAAGATATGGAAAAAGCAGGCTTAACGCTGAGAAGACAAAATGTATGCAGGAAGTTGTATGCGGCTGCTCTGTAAGTGGGCTGGTTCCGTGTGGAAAAATTCTTTGTTCTTCTTAGACTTTTTTCGTTAATACATAAGGCGTATGAGTTTATCCAGGGGGTGATTATCCAAAAATTAATGTCAAAACATGCAGGGGAAACTAGTGAAAGAGAACAGCAGGTCCTGCCGGTGTGAGTGTCCAGCTATGATCAGGTTGCTCCGGACGCAGGTTCTGTGCAAAGATAACCAGCACGCAGAGAAGTGAGAGTGCAAAATAGCATGTTGAAGTCGTATGTGCCGCCTGGATGTTCGATGCACATGTTTGTGAGGCATTACACGCGTTTGCAATTCGCCAGGGATGCAGAGGAAAGCTATGAAGAAAAACGGACTAAAACTGTGAGTGTTCACAACTCATCTCTGTCTCTCGATGGAAATAATTCAACCGATGATAACATTTGTTTGTGTTTTTCTCTTGTAGGGTGGTGTCGTCGTGAAATGTAACATGTCAATAGAGAGGCACACAAAGCAAGGTTTACACGAGGGCCATGTTTGATCAGTTTGGTGAGTTACTGCACCAGGCTCATGCATACAAAAATTGAGGAGCTTGAGAAGAAAAAACTGTACGAAGCAGTGCACACTCGGGTGGAGAGGCGAGAGAAATGGGCCAGGGGTGTGTATGAAGTACAGATACAGGGGAGAAATTTGAGTGCGAGTGTGGGCTGTTCGAGCATATGGGCATGCCTTGTTGCCACATGCTGAAAGTATGATTTGTTCTTTTTTTTGAAACCTCCACTGAGTGGGCATTTCATTATCTGCTTGACTTATATATGGCTGCATGCTTGTTGACCCAGGTTATGGACGTCCTGGGATTTACAGAGATACATCAACAATTGATCATGAAGAGGGTGGACAAGGGACGCGCGGGATATACTACCAGCGCACCTCCAGGTATACCAACGTGATCATGCTAGTAGCCGGACAATGACACACCGCCACACGGCTCTGTACGTCCATGCTATGGAGTTGGTCCGCCTTGGTGATGCATCCGTAGAGGCATATGAGAGAGGCATGAAGATAATTAAGGATGGAATTGCTTCCCTTGCTGAATATGAGGATCAGAGGGATGGACTAGGTTTGGAGAACTGGCGTGTAATTGCTGGGGGTGCAATAACGGACTCAAATGGAAATGCAAAAATTGGAATAACAACTGATGTTGAGCAACAAGTACAAGTCGATACCTTGGCCTGGCTAGGTGCTCATGAAAAGAAGCGAAAGGCTGGTAGCATCTGCAGAGTAAGAGAACAAGATTTTGCAGCATCTGCAGAGGCAAAGGGCATAAGAAGACCACCTGCCCAAACAGCCAAGGAAGAAAACAAAGTGCAGCAATTGCGGCGTAGCAGGACACAGGAAGAATACTTGCACGAATCCTGAAGGTGCTAGGTTGCAAACTGGACCTGCCTAGCTTGAGTAGAAAAATAAAAATCAGTTTTCCCAATTTATTTGTCTGCAAAAAATTGATAACCTAGTAGGTTTTTTCATGGGGTGTGATGATTGTTCATGTAAAAACTGTATTGATTATGTGGTGTTGTATAATTGGAGGTGTGTGTGTGTGCGTGCCCATCAGCTAGGAGTTAGGGGCGCTGATGTAATTGCACTGGAACTGGGACGATGTGACTGTACTGTATTGCAAGACATGTGTGTCTCCTGTCGTTTGAAATTTGAAATTTGAAATTTGAAAACAGGCGTGTGGGTGGGCGAGCTGTGTGTGTGCTCCCAGGCAGAGCTCGAGCTGGCTCTGTAAAAAGGGCATAACCTGTGATGAGGGTGTGTGTGATAGAACTCTGGTAGCATTTTCACTCAGGTGTGAAGCAAAAATTTGAAAACTGATAGCATCAGGAGAGAGGAGCGGCGTAGAGAGTGACAAACAGAGAAGAAGATGCCCCCTCTCCATTAGCTGGCCCAGCTCCGGCGTCCTCACATCCGGCTTGGCCTGGAGTGCTGACAGCGAAGCTTTCTACTTATCAGGTATGCAGGCATGTCGATTCATCTGCTCGAATGCATCTAAATTTGGTGTTTGCGAAAAATGATAATTTTCGATCTGCTGCAAATTAGTGGGAGGGGTCGGCTGATGGTGGCCTGAGCCATGGCCTGGATGCTGGAGGGGACGAGCGCTGTCCGCGTACCAGATCTGCAAGGAAACCATGAAGTGGTCGTCGTGGAGGAGCAAGACTTAGTTGAGGTGCCGCGGGATCTAGATGTTCTATTTCGTTTTCACCAAATCTGCATTTGTTTGTGAACTATTAAAAAAAAAAGCTCTGTTTTTGTGGTTGCAGGTGCCGACGCCGCCGGAGTTCGATCTGTCCGACCCCGACGTGAAGCCTGCCGCGGACGGGGAAGACGAAGCTGACTACGGCGGCGAGGTTGTGGCAGAGAACGATCCCGACGCCCACCCTGTACATGATGGAAGCCGTTGGTACTTGACCGTCCAATTCCGTCTGTACCGATGCGGCGTTAACGAGCGACGACATTTCCACCGTCTGGGACGTGGGCCAGGGGTCCATTTGCTAAAAGCGAATACGCTGGGAAATACTTGCAGAGGTGAGCATCGCGAGGCGCGTGGGCCGTCCAGATTGCGGGAGCATCTGGACCCGGGAGCCAAATTGCTTTTCCGCCCTCCGATCAGGTTTATAAGTCAATATCAGGTGATACCACCAGTTACATGCTCCCATGATAACAACTTGAAAAGGTCAAATTTAAATGTTACAAAAAGCTTCATAAAAAGATTGTGAATGTCCACAACACATGTGTCTACAACTCCTAAAAAATCAGAGCCAATTCAAAGTACATGTAGAGAAACAAAAAAGACAAATTCAGCATCAGTAGTGTCAATAAGAACAAAAGCATGAATAGTATCAAAAACTACACTGTTCACATCTCGATTTGTCTTTTTTGTTTCGATGTGTACTTTGAATTTGGATCTGAAAATTTTAGGGGTTATAGACACACGTGTTATGAACATTTACAACTTTTTTTTCTGAATTTTTTTGAACCGTTTGAAATTGATTGATTTTTTCCAAATTGGTACCATGGGAGCATATTAGTGAAAGACTTTGACCATTAATTGATTAACAAAATACTATGAGGTACATGCCATAAAAAGTACATCACTGGAAACTTCTCTTGAATGGTGAATCCAATAACATTATTTTCTAACATGTAACTAATATTTTGTTGATCAAATTAACGGTCAAACTTTTCATTGAAATACATGTGAGACTACTTTTAAACCTAAACCCGACCGGAGGGAGTATCAACATGTCGTCTATTCCAACTCAATAAAAAAAAACATGCCGTCTGTTTACCACATCCCATGGTAACAGTCGATTTAAACTAAGTGGCCACGTCAACCTGAGATACATACATGCACAAAGCGTGAGCGTGTGTTCGGCAACATACGCTGCAAACTTAGGACCCGCTTGAAATGGGTGTAAGTTTATACACCTGTATTATTTTACACTTGCTTTTTGCCTGGAATGAAAACGACACGGGAAGAGGTCAGAAAACGAGCGGAAACGCTACCATTCAGGCCGTGTTTGGATTGTCGTGTTTCTGTGGAATACACCTGTAAAAATTACACGCCTCTGCACGTCGGTTTTGTTTTCGGACGGAAATCACTCTAGGTCTTGTTTGGATTGTCGTGTTTCTGTGGAATACACCTGTAAAAATTACACGCCTCTGCACGTCGGTTTTGTTTTCAAACGGAAATCACTCTAGTCCGGCAAGATACACTTGTAAAACTGATACGTCTGTATTAAATTACACTCAATCCAAGCGCGGCCTCAGGCTCCGCTTGGAACCGGTGTAACTTTATACAACTGCATTTAGCTTACAGGTGTATAACAGCAGCCACAACTGATATCCCCCGGAAAGAAAACGACCAGTCGAGGTGTGTATCATAAAACGGCCGATTACGAGCCTTAACAAGGATACAAGCGTAAACATTACAGGCCTAATACAATGAACCAACCACCTCTTACAAGCCTACCTGACGTTTTCTAACCAGCCAATGTTTTACAGAGGGAAAATGATATTCCAAGAGGGCTCTCGGTAGCAGCGAAAACAAACCACGCAACCGACAGTCACTTGAACAATTGTCAAAACATCACCCTAGATCCTGTGATATTCCCGTGAACCCAAGGAGCTGCCGATAAAACCCTCATGAGCGTCAATGGGTGTTTCTCCTTTTACGCTGAAAACATGAGATGTCCTTTATATATTAAATCAAATATAAACAAAAGAGCGGTAAATATGGGCAGTTGCAGTCATATACAAGTACAAGATGTGAGTCCAGAATGTTTGGAATTTACACACATTCGGACTTTATACTACTGGCTAACCACTTGGCATCGCAATAAACTACCATGTAAATAGAAAAGGATGCTACAGTGGACTGCTCAATCCTTTACCTTTGGACTTTATACTAGTCAGATCTGCAAGATGCCGCATTGTTGGCCTCCCATGCGGGCAATTCCAAGGGGACCTTAGTCCTGTTAGATTTTTCAGTATCTGAAGTGCAAAAGCAAACATTAATTCATCGTTTTAAGTGATACCTCTGTCTGGATAGTAAGTGGCGGCACAAATGGACTAAAGCAAGCATTGCATTATGCTTCTGAAAACACTCAAGTCACATAAAAACTAAACTAATACGTGTATTTTTCAGGAAGGATTATCTAGGTCACCGCAGCTGAATTTTTGTAATTACCTTCTTCATTTCGGTTTTCGTCAGTGGATCGCCAATCATAGTAGACATTCGGCAAGCCCTCGAAGCAAACATAGCACGAACCCTCGAAGGGCAAACAGAATCAGTTTTATCCATCTTATAGCTACTAATTATTGAACAGTCACCTTGACTGTCAGAAAGCATGCAAATCAGCTCCTTCACATCTAAATCAAGGGAAATGAAAGTAAGTCTACAGTTTTGAGTTTTTTAAGAGCGTAAAATCAGACATAGTACACGAATAAGTAATTACCTTGAACACCAAATGTAATATTTTTACTAAACGGCACAGCTTTCAAAAGATAATGACTGCCAGGAGAAGCATGCAAATCTTCTGCTAAAACAAAACCATTTTTTCTGAAACAAGGTGACAGAAGAAAGAATGTGAGCTACCTAGAATTTAATCGCCTCCAAACACTGTTAATTAAAACTAGAAAATACAGCATGTCTTCTGTCAATACGGCGTGTCTACAGGAGGGATGAAGGACCATGTATGATTCAAGAATCAAGATGGCATGCACTAATGGAAAATAAGGTTATACATTGACTGATCAAAATACACCTAGCTGGTGCAGGTTATTTTATCATGCATGAATTGATATTTTCAAAAAACAGATATAAGCAGAAAACTTCCCCGTGAAGAACAAAACAACAACAGATGTATGGATATCATAGGTTATGCGTTACTCCCTCCGATTAAGTATTAGCTGTCGTTTTGGACATAGGTAAAGTCAAACAAAAATATTTGGATCAGATACTTGAAAGCACATGTATATATTAGTCTCGGCAAGTGCTTTCAGAGTCTACTTTTAATATGGACGTCAGGAAATCTGTTTCATGTAGCTTGGCAAGGAAATTTTGAATCATGGATACAGCTTTTAACGGGTTTCATAACAATGGTCTTGATAGTAGTCAAATTTGTAGTTTGAAGACCATGTCCATGTCCAAAATAACAGCTTTTGGGGAAGAAACAATACTTCACATGTTCTTTGAAGAACCACATACTGAATGTAACTATAACCAAACATCTGATCAAACAGGCAACTGATGGTTACTGCATTTAAGACCACACATTTCAATATTAAAGTTGTTAGATACGTAGATCCACTTTTTGAGCAGTCAGAATCGAGGTAGTAGGACATAAGGAAATGTACCTGATAGTGTTCATGTGCATAGATACGATAACTTCTTCCTCCGGTGAAAGTTCAAGTCTCAGTGGCCTGGCGTTAGAACACAATCAGAAACCCTCCTCCAATGCAAGAGAAAAAAAATGCTACGGAAGGTATGGATAAACGTGGACATTGTAAAGTCATTCCTTGAACCACCCTACCATCACCATTCACGAGTTGGTGTTATTTTGCCAAGGCAAGGACCCCCTTGGGGGACCAATTGGTGTTGAGAAATTCCATGTACAGAATAACACATGAAAAATAATGGGGCTTGCTTACTCACTGAAGAAGAGGCTGTATGTTTAACGTTGTTGACTGTGACAGGCTCTCAAAGTTGTACTTCTCATCAGCAGCATGCTGAGAACAAAAGAAAATAATAATTACCGATATGAGGTACCTTGAGGGGTGCTACTCATATATCTTGGGATTTGTATAATGGTGTCACTGTTACACTGAAAAAATATGTAGATGTACCTGATCTACAATAAATAGGTCTTGTTCCAGCTTTCCGATGATAAAACCGAGATTAAACTGCCCAACAACCTGAAGATGAGATGGTTAGTATCCTAAGAAATAACTGCATATAACACAATGTTTTGAATATTGCCACTTCTTTTACAAGAACGATGACTGTCACATTCGAGCAAATAAACAACAAGGTCATAAAAACAGATTTCTTTGAAAATAATATTGACAAGTACAGTCCACATCTGCAAGGTGCTTGTAAAATTGTAACAGCAACATGATCCTATGGTACTTGGCAGTTGCCTTGAACAGGAGCATACTACAATTCCAATAGATCCAGTTCTCTCTGGATACAACGCATGGCAAATTCTATATGTGACCACTCCAAAAGCACCGATTGGACATAATATCCAATTTCACAAATCATGATTGCTAACATCCATTATGGCTCCTCCCAATTACTGAGTGCATCAGAATTGTTTTAACATGTCATTTCAGAAAAGAGAAACTAATCTTTCAAGGCAACTAGGCAGTCATCACCATTCACCTAGGACTCTCATTGATCAGGCAAATGGTTTAATAAATATAATGTTATATGGAACCACTGAAAGAAAATGAGAATATTAAGAATATGGAGCTATTTCAAGAACCTTCATTTCTCCAAAATTATCTTTGCTGAAAAACCTGTCCAACTCATTGGTGGCTGCAGCTAAATAATTAGATTTTCCCTCGTCGTCATTTGGTACATAATTATCCAGTGTTGCGGCTTTATAACACCTAGGTGAGGACAATTAAACTAGTCAAAAACCAAACTCCTGATGACAGCAGAACTTGTTTATAACAACAGCATACGTGTTACCTTGCAGTTTTCTCAGAACAATGGACTCTATTTTCATGTGATACAATAAAGCTGTGTTTTCTTCTTCTCCTAAGCTCATCAATTGTAAACTGCACTGAATAAGATACTGATGTAGAGCACACTGAAGTGTCATTATCATGACCATCAAGTAAAGGAATATTGGACGGTGTATTTTGGGGTTCAGTATCCTTCAAACATTGATCAGGAGCACCAAAATTTGAAAGGCATCGATCATTCTGTTCATCCTGCATTGCAGCATTCATTATATAATCTATCCCACTGAACACATCAAAATTTATTTTTTCAAAAACAACTGATTTGCGCAAAAACACAGCTTTGCTAATCAGAGAAACTAAGGAGTTGTGGAAAATGCCAGAAGTAGATTCATGATTATTGAACTGCATGCACCTAATCAGTTCACCCAAAAGATTAAACTGATGGGGAAAAGTGGGCAATATATTTCCCTATGTCGACATGGTATTGACGTAGGTTGCAACTATTTTTATTAATAGCGTATTGGCCAGGTCTTGAACTCAAGATCTCTTGGCTCTGATTACCATATTGAATTGCATGCACCTAACCATTTCACCCAAAAGCTTAAGCTGATGGGGAGAGGTGGGCAGTATATTTCAAAAATGATGCCTATAACTCACCAACAGTTGAGAAATTCAATATGAACTTCTTCAAAATACAATTTTAAGAGGCAGAGATACTTAAGAAGAGTGCGACAAAACAAACAGTTAAAGGCAAGAAGTGGAAGAAAAGAAACAAAAATAAAACAGTATTGGCAGCAGAAGTCTAATCTCCAGAAATCTGACTGACAGAACTGTCTCACTGCAAAATTAAATCAGCCTTACCACATCAAATTCTGTACTGTGGACATCACATGGATAGAGGAGATGCGCTTCAGTACTACGAGACACAACATTGGGTGGTTCAGAATGCTGTAATGGAACTTCTGTCCTCTTAGGTATAGAATGTTGTGGAGAATGATCCCACAGGCTAATTTCCTGAAGTGAGTTGGCATCTGAAATACCAGGTGCATTTGCTTCTAAACTTGTTCTTCTCACTTGCCCTGAGCATGTACCCCTTCTCAGCACTGGAGCTTCAGTGATAAGATTGCAATTGTCTTCATGCTTCCTCTTGTTTAGTGATAGAAAGTTCATAAGAGAAGACTGAACAATAGTTGAAGGGGAGGATTGAGCAGCAAGCCCTGTTCTAACATGATTTTCTCTTACTGGATTACTTTTAAAATCAGCACGGGGTCTTTTTGGCTGCTCATACCGCAAGGCTGAAAACCAAGGAGATCTATCAACCTCAGTGTCTGGGCTCCTTGGCAAGGGGCTCATGTCTCTAGATGCAGCTCCAGTGGCTACCCTTGTCGCAGAAGAACACACTTTCTGATCCTTCGGTGGGTCCTGATCATCACTATCGGTGTCTTCCTTGCAGTTATCATTTTCAGGTGATGAAACATTCTCCTTGTCCATTAAATATGTGCTTTTAATAGGTTCATCAATCGTAGGGTCATCTTCCTTTACAGGATCTTCAGTGTGATTGACCTTTTCAGGATCTTCAATGTGATTGATGGAAAAACTGCACTGTTGAGGGCTGTACAGATTTTCAATAGCCTCCCGTAAAGATAACAAAATAGTATGCTCGGATGAGAAGAAAATTTTCCTCTTATCGGGTGCGACATTCACATCATAAGATGTGGTTGGGATGCAAAAATTTAGGACAGCCACAGGGTATTGCCTGGAATTGGAACTCTTGTACAGTTCATTAACAAGTTTGGTGACCTTTGGCATGTCCACGGGTCTGCCATTTACATAGAAGAATTGCCTATCTCCTGAATTGCGACCAGTGCCTGGTCCAGGCTTGGAAAGAAAACCTTCTACCTGGCAGCCCTCAGAGAGGGCCAGGTTGAAGGGCTCCAGGCATTTGAAAGTGTTCAAACCAAAGACCGTAATGATATTGTCCTTCAGTGAACTGCTTCCTTGAGTTTTAACCACCACCATTTTAGAATTCTTGCCCACGGTATTTGTGCAAAGTAATCTGACCCCTTTGGCAATTAAGGCGTAAGCCTAAAGCAGGTAAGACCAGACAATTAGTAATGGAAGATAACAACAAAAAAGAAGGAAGTTTCAGGCTTTCAGCATCTATCATAATAGAACATCCTATTGTGAGAAGCAAACGTCTAGATAAATATGATTAAGCAGAACAGTTAGGCTTCACCATGCAAAAAATAAATAAATTTGAATGCAGAACTTGCAAAGAAATACAGAAAACAAGATGTGAGACTCACATGTAGCAAGGAGATCACTTTCCCGTACTCCTTCCTAATATTCCTACTAAACTCCTTGCCCCGAACCGGCAAGGTGGAGAAGAGTTTCTCGATGGTTACGGTGGTCCCGACTTGCCGTGCAATCTTCCTCTCATCGATCACCACGCCCGAGTGCTCAAACTCCAAATGTGTGCCGACCGACTCATCTTTAGTCCTTGTCTCGACCGTCAATTTCCCCAATGCACAGAGGGAGCTCAACGCCTCCCCCCGAAACCCGAAGGTGACCACGGAGTTGAGATCGGAGAAATCCGATATCTTGGACGTGTGATGCTTCAGAGCGAGCGCCTAGCAAGGTGACGGCACGGCGGCATGGTTCGGTCAGCAACCAATGACAGGCCGGAAAAACGATAAAAGATGCAGACATTAGGAATGAGGGGTTGCGTTTGTGCGTGCCTGGAAATTGCTGGGCGAGATGCCGCTGCCGTTATCGGCGACCTTGAACCACTCCTCGCCGTAGGCCTTGAGGCCGACCTCGACGGTGGTGGCGCCGGCGTCGAGGCTGTTCTCCACGAGCTCCTTCACTGCGGACGAGAGGTCGAAAATGACTTGGCCGGAGCAAATCCGGTGCACCACTGATTTGCCGATAGGCTTTATCGCCGGCGAGGCTCCTCCCATCCCCACTCAACCAGTAAACCCTACCGCAGCTCGACCTCGAGACGAGGGTTTCGTTCCTCCTCCTCTCCCTCTCTCTCTCTCTCCTCCTCCTCGCTTCTGCTGGGCGCTACGGGCTGGGCCACACTACCACAGTCGTCCGCCTAGGTGTGGGCTTCACCTGGACTCAAATGCACATAGCGAACGCAGCTCGGCCGGCCCATCACGCGGTCGCGCCAGCGACTGTGGCAGCGTTTGTATCTGGATTTTTTTTTTGCCTAAAAAAAATCTGGTTTTTTTAGGGGCTTTTGTTTTGCGGGTTTTAATTTATCAATAAAAAACAAGAAATTATTTAATTATATTAAAAATAGGATATTTTTAAAAAATGAAAACAATCCGAACATTTTCTATAAATAAAAACATTTTTGAAATTATAGGTATTTTATTATAAAAAAGAAAACAATTTTAAAAATTATGCACATTTTTTGTTAATTGTTTTTAATATTCTGAACTTTTTTGGGAAGGAGATTTTTTAAAAAACTGAAGCTTTTCTGAAATTTCTTAGAAACGTAAACATTATTTTATAAAATTCGAAGATTTCTGGGAAACCACAAATAATTTTTGAAGTTCCAAGTATTTTTCTCAAATTATGGATGTTTATTGAAATTTAAAATAATTTTAAAATTTCTGAAAAAATTATAAACGAGACAGCTAATTTCCGAACATTCTGATTTTTGCAATAGATCCGAAAGACTTCCACGCCGTTCAATCCACATCGTAGCTTCAACGCTCGTTGTAAAAACCATCACACCAGGTTGTGCTTGTTCTCCACTAATTAGTATTACAGTATATGACCCTTGTAAACTTTATTAACAAAGAAAAGGTTTTTTTTGTGCTTTTCTTCTTAAGCTTCTTCAATACATCATCTACACTATATCTCAACTGGGAGAAATAAGGCTGGTGTTTGGTGAAAACACGCCCATAAGTATTGCACTTAACATGGTAGAGGTAGGCTAGTGTTTCGTGACAGGTTTGATTTTTTTGAACTAATTTTTTTTCTTGTTGTAGACTGTAGATGAGGAGAAACTTTTCTACATGACGAATTGTATGACTACTTGAGTACGAGGTGGATTTGAACTTTGTTCGCTATAATTTTTTCTGAATTTTTGAAATGAGAAGGATCAGGGATGACATAGTAGTTTTTGTCCTCTGGTGCACATATGCATCTGCATATGCGAAGAAGGGATGAAACATACCCGGTAACTTGGTAATTTATGAACCACATACTGATAACTTTTGTACAAACACCGTGATATTTTTGACCTGGGTAAAAAGTTGCTGAAAACATATCCGCGGTAACTTGTGTATAAATATCATGGTAATACACCCACCGCAGACGTGATAATTTACACACAAACACTGCGGTAACTTCTGACGAGGGAAAAAACGTTGTTGAAAACATACTCCGGTAACTTCTATATAAACAGCATGATAATATACACATCGCAGAGCTGGTAACTTACTTGAAACACCGCGGTAACTTTGACCGGTGGATTTTTTTGTTGTTGAAAACATACCCCCGATAACTTTTGTGGAAATAACATGGGAATGTAGGCACAACAGAACTGATAACTCACGTACAAACACCATGGTAACATTTGGCCCGGTAAAAAAATTGTTAAAAAATATATATCCAATAACTCTGTGTAAATAGCATGATAATGTATGCACATCACAGCTGATAACTCACGTACAAACACCGCGATAATTTTTTGACCAGGAGAAAAAAGTTGTTGAAAAACATACCCCGATTTTTTGTACATAAGTTATCGGTGGGTGTTCATACACAAGTTATCAGATCTACGGTGCATATACTACAATGCTGTTTACACAAAAGTTACATGGGTATGTTTTTCAAGCCCACCACATAACTTCTGTATAAATAACATGGTAATAAAAACACCATAGACATGATAACTTTGGTACAAACACCGCAGTAACTTTTACGTGTGGAAAAATAATAGTTGAATACACACCCTCGATAATTCCTGTATAAGTATCATGGTAATATAAGCACGGCAGACCGATAAGTTAGGTACAAACACCACGGTAACTTTAGACCCGAATAAAAAGTTGTTGAAACATACCTCGATTACTTATATGCAAATAGCACGGTAATAAATGCACCACGGACCTGATAATTTAGGTACAAATACCACAGTAACTTTGACCCAGGGGAAAGAAGTCGTTGAAAACACACCCTGGGTTCACGTATGTAGTACGTTAGTTACCCGGCCACTTCTGCATAAATAATATGGTAATATACATATAACATAACTAATAATACGGTAACTTTTGACCAAAAAAGTGATCAAAACATGCCAACATGAGATCTAGTTTCGAAGTTCTTGTCGCGACGGATTTTTGATGTGAAAACGATTTTTCAATCAGAAACGACAGTTTGAGCTATAAAACATTTTAAAGTTTCGAAATAGTGAGAATCTTCTTAATGACATTAGCTTAGATGTGCACTAGTGCATTTGCATGTGAAGAGAATGTTGGAGGAGACATTTTTATGCCCCGGTAGTTTCTATGTAAACAGGATGATAACTGACGTATCACCGACGTGATAACTTACTTAGGCTCTGTTTGGTTCGGCTTCAAAAGCCAACTTGTGCTTTGAAAAGCCAGAATCTGAACCAAAAGGGCAGCTGCCCACGGCAGATTTTGAGAAGCCAGAGATTCACCGTAGTGCATTTTCCACAGCTGGGTAACACCAGCTTTCAGCTTCATGAGACCAACTTCTCAGCTAAATTACCCGCCTGCCACTCCATAAGTCATACCGATTGGCGTTCCTTTTCCTCCCGAGCGCGTCGAACAGCTCTCCTTCTCGTGTCTGACAGCTCGCACGAACAGGCGATGCCCCTCCGGCTAGGGTTCCCGCCGCGCGTCCCATCCGGCTGCTCCTCTGGCGGCCACCCAGACGGCTCGCCGCCCCACTGGCCTTCTCTCCCGTCGCTCCGCCTCCTGGTCTTGCCCCAGCGCCGCAGGAACGCCGGTCGGCTCCGCCCGTTCGCCCGGAGGCCCCTGCTGCGCCGCCGCCTGGAGTAGTAGCTTCGCCGGCCGGAGTCGTAACCACGCCGCCGCCTCACCTTCCCACAGCAAGGTAACATTCCGCCCACCTCCCTTCTCCCTCCTCCCTCCCTTCACCATCCCATCCCCTGTTATGGCCATTCTTTTTTTTTTCCAGAATTTTCTTTCAATTCTACTGCAATTGGTGTATGCAGTGAGTTTATATGCCTGCCGTGCATGTTGTGTTTGTGAATTCTGATGATTGCTTGTTTGCAATTAGTCTATGCAGTGCATGGGGTGCATGTTGTGAGTTTGCTTGCAAGGTGTTTGTGATAATGCCTGTAGGAAAATTGAAATGTTCATGTAATCTGTAAATTAAAATATTCATGTAATCTGTAAATTAAATGTTCCTGTAATCTGCAGCCGTTCCTCGACTCCGATTTCATCAGAGTGAGGGCTGGAAGGACCAAATGTTAAGCCATGCTTGCAATGGGAGTTGTTGGATCTCTGTGTTGCTGTGTACCAGAGATGATGGATTGGACGATGAGATGCTTGATGAACTACATCGTGTGTGCTATTGTGATGTTACAAATGACTGTGATGAGTGCTACGACGGGAGGTGGCACCAACACAACCGGATCCCGTTGAAGAGAACGAAGATAGCATATGATATTACAGGGTCACTATCTATTTAGATGTATGCAACATCAAAGTATATATCGTTGAAATGCGTACGTGTTAGATACGAATCATATACATTGTCATAATTTCCCTTTGCAAATTTGTCATTTCGTTGCCTAACAATGTACAGATCACTGCCTTACAGTCAATTAGCATATAAGCATATTCACTGAGGCCTTAGGGGCATTACAAACAATTCACAGCAAAATCTACAGTTTCACAGTTGTTTCAACCAAACAATTTCCAGCTTTTCCACAGCTGAAAGTTCACAACAGCTTTTCCACAGCTCACAGCTCATAGCAGCTTTTCCAGAATCTGCAGCTCAACCAAACACAGCCTTAGCCTAGAATTGGAACTTTTGACCAGAAAAAAAAGTTGTTGAAACATACCAACATAGGATCTAATTTTGAAGGTCTCGTCGTGACGAATCTTTTATGTGAAAACGGATTTTCAATCGGACCAACGGTTTGAGCTACAAAACGTTTTGAAGTTTCATTTTTAATGTAAACTTTGTTGGCATCACCTTTTCGTCTTATCTGCATGGATGCATTGTTAATTGGGTTGAAGGCCATGCAAAAAAAAAAAGATGAGCAGCATAGGCGTCCGTTGCATGCGAAGTAGTGAGATCGTTCGGATCTGTCACTAAATTCCGACTAGTCGGAAGTTAGCACTGTCTAATTATAAAAATTCCAAACATATTATAAAATTAGGAATAATTTTTAAAAAGGGACATTTTTTGAATTTTGTGAATATTTAAAAAATAAAAAATGTTGATTTTTTTGAAAAAGATGGACAAACTGTTATCTATACCACTATATAGTGTATGAATAAACTTCGAACGTTAGTTGTTGGATGAAACCAATCCAACAGTACATATGTGGCAAATCTGAGCCTCGTTGGCCATTGGATATCCTCTTCACCCTACCAGATATCGCCCCATATATTATCTAGAAGATTCTGTGGTAGATGCACAAACTTGAAAAGAAAAACAAGCTCTTCTCGTTTGTTCTAGAATCTTCTATTCTTCAATTCTTTGATTTTTCTTTCTAAGAAAAGTGCCGCACATTTTTTACTCTAATGTACAAACTTCAAATCATAGACACTTCTCATTTTTTTTTCTAGAACCTTCCATGCATTTTCTTTTCAAAAAAATTGCCATTGAGTTTTACTTTATAATTTTTTTATTTCAAGACTATAATAGCACTTTCATAAAGTCATTTGTCTTTGAAGATATCATACTAACTACCCAAAAGTGCAATATGAGATACTTGAAAACAAATGTGTTGCCTACATTTCACATGAGTTTTGTGTTGTATATACCCTACGGCCTTCCGAATATTTTGTAGCTATAATTTGGTTTTGAATGGGATGAACTACTGGAATTAGATCTACATCTTATATGTCACGTATATATGACTCCAAACTTACATGCTTTCATATTATAATGTGGTATGGCGTCCTTTGGTTATCTAACTTCCCACGTGCAATGCACATGTATCTTACTAATAAGAAACAACATGAAAAAAACGTAAAAAAGGGACCTAACCATAATGGAACCTTCCGGAAGGTTCCTAAAACTAGGCAAAATAGAAAAGCAAAAACGGGCCGGCCCTGTTAAAGTGTTCGTTCCCTCCCTTGTGCAACTGGACGACAATTGTTGCAATAAGCGGCAAGTGGGAAATCACGCGAGTACTAGTACATCGCTCAGTGCGAGCGATATAACAGCGCTCGCTAACTATAATCTACGAACTAGGCCAACCCATCACGAACACTAGGGTGAGCGGTTTAACGAACCCTATAAATCCTAGACCCTAAACCTTGCAAACAGTTATCCTTCCGGTTTTACAAACTTTGCCTAGTTTTGGAAAGGTTTCGTTCGTTTTTTCCTTCATTTTTTATATACGTGTTTTATCTATCAGTTTTTCATTTCATGGTTTCTCCTTCTTTATTCCTTTTTTTCCTTTTGTTTGTTTGTTTGTATTTCGTTTTGTTCTTTTAAATATATGTTGAATACTTTTCAAAAAGCCAAAAAAATTACACAAACACTTTTTAAAACTAATGCGAATATTTTTTCAAACACACGTTGAACATTCTTTTAAACACACAATAAACATCTTTTGAACACATCTAAAACACGTGCTAATTTTTTTTAAATCCATCGTGAAGATTTTTAAATTCATGAACATTTTTTTTCCAAATTGTGAACATGTTTTCAAATTTGTGAACATTTTTTCAAATTAGTGGACAATCATTTAACTAGCAAACATTCCTGAAATTTGTTAATTTTTTCAAAATTTATGACCATTTGGTAAAATGCATGACAATTTTTTTTAAAATTCTAGATGCATATATTTTTGAAATATGCAATCCTTAAAAAAAACATGAGCATTTTTCTAAATTCCACGGCAAATATATGATTTTTTTTGAAAGAAACATGGAAAATATAACTACTTTTCCAACCCAAACACACTAAAAAAACTTAAACGAGAAAAGGCTTTTTTTAGTGCCAACGTGTTACGTAACAGAGTACAAAACACAGCTTTGCTAAAACAGAGCAGACCTTTTGCGTTGAATAAACTAGAAGAGAAGAAAACAGGGAGTCACTAACGAGGGGTTACCCCTTCGCGGGGACCTCCAGGTGTCACTTTCGGTGGCCTGAGAGCACACCATGCATCCAGCCGCCTCCACACGTCGCATGTTCGGCGCTCCCTCTTGATTTCGTTTTTTTATTTTTTTATACGCGTTTTCGGGTTTTAGATGAGTTTTTTTTCAGCTTTTCGTTTTTTGCCTAGTTTTTCCTAGGTTTTGTGTCCCTAACACTTATAGTGTTGTTGTCAATCTCACTAGCTTTGCTAGTTGCAACAACTAATGAGTAGATAATATGGTATGAGGTATTTTGTATTTCAGTATAAATAATAGTTGGAAATAAAAGTGCATGGAAATATGCTTTTTTTAAAGTGCATCTAGTCCGTCCTATTGGGTTTTGATGATTAATTACAGATCATTAAGGGATTAGTGTATTTAATGAGTATACACGTGATGTTAGTTAGAGACGTCGATCGCTAAAATTGCGGAGGACATTAAATACGTGGTTTGCCTCCCGAAATTCAGTAAAAGAATTATAGCTTTTAGTGCCTCGTTGAGTAACTAGAGTTTAAGAGTGAGTATAATAAGGTGATGGAAGCGGACTATAGGGTTTAAATGTTATATTTTTGTTGAGTTGGAAGAGAGAGAGAGAAAAAGGAGGTTGTAGATTAAGAGCTAGTTGTAATAGGGATTTCAAGAAACTTTATGAGAGTGTGAGGTGGGCTATGTGTCGTGGTATTCTCGCGGGGGGTGCGCGATTCACGGCAGATGCCATGGGATGGCTTGAGGTGAGGGCAAGGCTGCAGTGGAGATCCGGGACGGGTTTGGGCAACTGGACACGGTGGTTTACCCAGGTTCGGGGCTCTCGAGGGGAGGTAATACCCCTACTCCTGCATGTATGGTGTATATGCGGTGTATATGGTTGTACAGAGTTGCTCCTGGAGCTGTATTTGGAGAAGGAAGAAGAAGGCTGGGAGCGCTCCTCTTCTCTGCCTCATGTGTGAGTGAGAGAACGAGAGAGAGTGGGAAGTGGCCGTGAGCCAGTGTGTGTGGCGTGCCTCCCCCTTCCAGAATGGGCTCCCTGGGTCACCTTATAAAGGGGTGCCCAAGGGACAAGAGGGGCCCACCTGGCCCAACTACACTGTTGGGGGGACACCAGACGTGTGAACAGTGCCGGCTGTCCATATACAGTGCCAGCCGCTCATCTGCAGTGCTCTACTGTAGAACGTGACCGTCTCGTCCGCGCAGTCCGACGGGGCGTTGTGGTTGACTTCCCCGGATTGTAGCCGGACGGGCTCCACCCGGACGGGCTCCACCCGGACGGCTCCACCCGGATGGCTCCACCCGGACGGCATCACCCGGATGGGCTCCAGCCGGACGGGCTCCACCCGGATGGCTCTACCCGGATGGCTCTACCCGGATGGCTCCACCCGGATGGCTCCACCCGGACAGGGTGAACAGTGCCAGGTTCCAGCCATCCAGGCAGGTCGTCGGGTCGCGAGGTGGCGAGCCGGACGGGACGCGGGGCGGCGAGCCAGACGGGTCGCCAGCATGCCAGGGGACGCTCCCCTGGCAAAGTTTTTGAAGTGTCGTTTCGCCGTCTTGGGACTACCCGGGGGTCATCCCCCCGACAGTAGCCTCCGAGCCTCCGGGCGACTTGGCAAGTCGCGCGGAGGGTTTTCGCGGGCGTTGATGAAGCAGACGGCGGCGTCGAGGATGCCGGGCGCGGACACGGAGTCCGCCGGCTGGTGGGCGCGGAGCCCTGCCGGGCGCGGACGCGGAGTCCGCCGGCTGGCTGTTTCCAGTGGGGGCGCGCCAGCGCACCCACTGGGTGTAGCCTCTGAGCCTCCGGGCGACTCGAAGAGTCGAGCGGAGGGTCTTCGCTGTCGTGGTAGCAGAGGTTGTCGATGACAGCCGGCTGCGGGCTTGCAGCCGGCACGGCTCGCTTCAAGTGGGGGCGCGCTAGCGCACCCACTGGGTGTAGCCTCCGAGCCTTCGGGCCTCCGAGTCGGGCGGAGGGTTTCCGCAGATGTTGGAGCAGACGGTGGCGTCGAGGATGCCGGTGGCAGCCGGCGGAGGGCCTGCAACCGGCGTGGCGTTTTCCCAGCGGGGCGCGCCGGCGCACACACTGGGTGTAGCCTCCGAGCCTCCGGGCGAGGAGGGGGGGTTCCCCACGGAAATGATCATGCAAAACACAAAGTTAGCCAGTGCAGATATATCAAGTATTTGGTTTTGTCGGCGCAAGTTTTATGCAGAGGGTGCCGACTCGGTTTTGTCTGAGCCCCCTTCGGTCTTTTTCATGTCCCCTCCGCCCTTTGGCTTTTGCTCTTGCTAGCCGGACAGCCGGGAGCCGGTCTGTAGCTGAGGCGAAGAGTGGGCCGCGGAGTAGAGTGTACAGTACTTGGACTCTGGGAGCAGATTCGACCGAGCGGATACTCATAAAGGAAACGACCGGGTCGCCCAAGCCGTTTTCTCCCCGGACGTTTTTCATGTGAGGTGACCTCCAGCTTTTGCTCTTCTCAGCCGGATAGCCGGGAGCCGGTCTGTAGCTGAGACGAAGAGTGGGCCATTGATACCGTTCACACTACTAAGCCGTCCGCGAGGAATAACGTATCGGGCCGAACGGCCGGCCCCCGGGCCGAGACTAGCTGGCGCCGGGGTAAACAGCAGTGCAACTGGAAAGAAGCGGAGGTGGCCCCCGAGGGTCGCTCGGGGTTATCCGTTCTTGCGCGCGGTGCAAAGATATGCGGACGAGGAGCTCACATTAATTTTTTGACGCAGACGGGTCGGAGGTGACCTCTGGCAGACGGCCCGAGCCTCTGGGCGGTCGAAGGGCGCCCCAGCCGGTCGGGACCGGCCGGCCGGGCGTCGAGGCGGACAGGCAGTCGAGCCAGCTCTCCAGCCGGCCCGGTGTAGCCGGCCAGGCGTGGAAGCGGACGGGCAGCCAGACCGGGTGTCCGCAGGCGGCGATGCGGACACGTAGGCATAGCCGGCCGGGCGGCGACGCGGGCTGGCGGTCTTTCTTTCTTTCTCTCTTTTCCCAGCCGCTCTTCTCTTTCCAGCCGGTCACTTTCTTTCTTTCTTTTTTTCCTAGCCGCTCTTCTCTTTCCAGCCGGTCACTTTCTTTTTTTTGAGCCGGCCCTTTGACTTTTCTTCTAGCCGGCCCTGCCACCTCTCTCTCTCTCTCTCTCTCTCTCTTTTTACAGCCGGATGGGCAGCCGGCCACTTTTTCTACTTCTTTTTGCGGCAGACGGCAGGAGAGCGCGCGAGCCGGCGGCCGGGCGCGGCAGCCGGCCCAGGACGGCGCGGGCGCATGGGCGGAGCGGCGGGCCGGCGTACGCGGGAAGCCGCGAGCCGGGGGCGGAGCAGGCGAGCAGCCGGCGCGCGCGGAATGGCCTGCGCAGAGCAGAGCAGGCGAGCAGCCGACGCGGGCGGAATGGCCTGCGCAGAGCAGAGCAGGCGAGCAGCCGACGCGGGCGGGCGGGCGGGCAGCCGGCGGCGCGCGCGACGGGAGCTGGTGGAGTCGGCGCGCGCGAGGCGGGGCAAGGCCGGGTGCAGCCAGGCGGCGCGAGGACGGCCAGCGAGTGCGCGGGCGCGCGAGGGCGGCTGGCCGTAGGCGCGCGGGAGGCGGCCGGGCGCGGAGGAGCCGGCAGGCGGGGCGGCAGCGGGAGCGAGGCGCCGCGGCGCGGGAGGCCAGCGAGGCGTCGCGGCGCGGGAGGCCAGCGAGGAGCCACGGGCGCGTGACCGTGCGGGACGGCAAGCCGGCGGGCGCGCGGGGCAGGGGCCGGCCAGGGCCAGCGGGCGCGAATGGCGGCGAGGCGGCGCGGCGAGCCGGCAGGCGGCTTGGGTGCGGGCGCGTGTTGGTGCAGACGGGAGAGAGGAGCGGGCTGCGCGCCGGCTAGCGAGGTGCTCGCCGCGGAGCAGCCAGGCGCAGCTCGCCGGCGGGGCGCGCGGGGGCGCTGCACGGCGACGGCGAGGTGTGGTTGCGGCAGGGAGGTCGGGCTGGGCACTGGCCCCTTTTTTGTTGCGTGACAGCCAGAGGGGAAAACGAGAGTGAGAGGAACGGAGCAGAGCATCCATGGTTTGGTGGTCAGAGCGGGAGGAAGAACAGAGCGTGCGCGAGGATGAGGCCGAGCAGGAGATGGGCGAGGCCGGTAGCTTGCAGGAGAGGTTCGCGCGGGCGTGCGGGGGCGGAGCGAGGCGACGCTGTGGAGAGCGGACGCGCAGCCGTGGGCGGAGCAGCGCGCGGAGGTACGCGAGCCTGCCGCCTCCGGACGACGGCGGCGTCACGGGGGCGGTGACGAAAAGGGTCCTGCCCGGACCACGATTCCATCAGCAGCTAGCCCCACGGTGGGCGCCAACTGTCGTGGTATTCTCGCGGGGGGTGCGCGATTCACGGCAGATGCCATGGGATGGCTTGAGGTGAGGGCAAGGCTGCAGTGGAGATGCGGGACGGGTTTGGGCAACTAGACACGGTGGTTTACCCAGGTTCGGGCCCCTCGCGGGGAGGTAATACCCCTACTCCTGCATGTCTGGTGTATATGCGGTGTATATGATTGTACAGAGTCGCTCCTGGAGCTGTATTTGGAGGAGGAAGAAGGAGGCTGGGAGCGCTCCTCTTCTCTGCCTCATGTGTGAGTGAGAGAACGAGAGAGAGTGGGAAGTGGCCATGAGCCAGTGTGTGTGGCGTGCCTCCCCCTTCCAGAATGGGCTCCCTGGGTCACCTTATAAAGGGGTGCCCAGGGGACAAGAGGGACCCACCTGGCCCAACTACACTGTTGGGGGGACACCAGACGTGTGAACAGTGCCGGGTGTCCGTATACAGTGCCAGCCGCTCATCTGCAGTGCTCTACTGTAGAACGTGGCCGTCTCGTCCGCGCAGTCCGACGGGACGTTGTGGTTGACTTCGCCGGATTGTAGCCGGACGGGCTCCAGCCGGACGGCTCCACCCGGATGGGCTCCAGCCGGAGGGCTTCACCCGGACGGCTCTACCCGGATGGCTCCACCCGGATGGCTCTACCCGGATGGCTCCACCCGGCCAGGGTGAACAGTGCCAGGTTCCAGCCAGCCAGTCAGGTCGCCGGGTCGCGAGGTGGCGAGCCGGACGAGACGCGGGGCGGCGAGCCGGGCGGGTCGTCAGCATGCCAGGGGACGCTCCCTGGCAAAGTTTTTGAAGTGTCGTTCCGCCGTCTTGGGACTACCCGGGGTTCATCCCCCCGACACTATGTGTTAACAAAATAGTAATACCTCTCTCTGGGTTTATTAGTCCCATCGTGTTTTCGGGTCAAAGTTTGACCACATATTTGAATAGCAAAATATTAATGTGTGTCATCAAAAATTATATTGTTGGATTTGTATTTGAATGTAGATTTCAATGATATTTTTTTATACATATAACTTATATTTTATTAATTGAAATCATGGTTAAAATATGATCCAAAATACGAGGGGATTAGTAAACCAGGACGAAGGAACTACTTCTTAGCGAACTTCTATGCCTGTCGGATATTAGATTGCCTATAGATGACATGACAACATCCTATAGCCAAACAGATAACTTATAGCCATGCTCTAAGGCAAAATTGCAGTCAACGGTGCAATTTACCCGTATCTTTTTACTTTTCGAACATGGAGAAAATAAAGATGGATTAGTAACATTTAGCAAGGTAGTCATCACATCCAAACCAATCGAATAATTAATCCCAATGTGAAGGTTTACAAACAAGGAGTAGAAAAATGCGATAGGGCCCAAAACATGGAGGCTAGTAGTATTTCGGTACCAAGGCACAATTGATCAGTTCGAGTCCCACATGCGCGACATTGGAACTGTGGTCTCTATTCTCAGAAGCAGGCATCCAAGAGACAACAGCAGCAAAGCGCGGCCAGGCTGTTGGAACAAATGTTATAAGAGAATCATGAGATATAATAAAGGCCAATTTTTTAACAAACAAAGAAAAAACCAAAAAATTTGTACTAAATCAACGATAATTAATATGAATCAGAGGGATTACTATAACCACAAATCCAAATATTGACAAATTTGTACAAAACGAAGGTTATATATAGCTGAGAAGTGGCTTCGTCCCACCTTACATTCTTGTTCTTTTTTTGTAAAGACTAGTAATTGTAATTGTGTACGTGCAATGCACGTTAATGTTAGGCAAGATATTAATTATACTATTATTATTGTATAGTCAAAATATAAATTGCATGCTAATATTAGGTAGGATATAATTATGTGGTTAATGTTGACGCTGATATTAAGAAATATATTAATTTTATTGTACATCAATATTAGGCAAGATATATGTTAATATTAGATATGATATAATTAATTAGTTAATACTGACATTCATATTAGGCATGATATTAATTATTGGAGGGTGCTAACCGTGTTTAGTGCTAAACACCAAAGTGACTTAGACCATTGGTTAGATACTGTTGAACGAGTATGATTTATTTTTTTCTTTTTCTTTTTTTATAATGACAAGTATGATTTGTTGGACCTCTGTAACTCGCTTTTTATATTGAAATACGGATATATAGAGTACAGAAATAGATATAGAGGAAAGCCATTTATTGCCACAAATTGCAAGTTCCCACTAATTATACTCGGTATCAGTATGCACGACAGACGACATTGGTGCCGGCGGGGGCCGGGCGCCGTCTACAAAACACCGGATATTCGTCAAGTGGGGAGAGGTGGGCATATTCCAAGCAATCTGAAGAGAACCAATTGTCGTAACACCAACACATGGTCGCCGAATTTTATACTACTCGAGAACACTTGACAGCAAATGAATTTGGACGATTTCCAGCTTTTGCATCTTGTCCGTCCGCCGGAGAAGATATCATGACGATATCTATGCCGCGATATCTTCTCGGTTATGGAAGCTATGGCTCTTGATTTCATCATCAATGAAATCGCGCCGGGTATGAATATCAGATACGAATAGGTAGGATTCGTACGTCCCATTTGACCGAGATTGATCATAGGCGCGTTCTTTGCCATTAATTTGCGGTTGACACGTCGTGGAGGTTTCGCCGTTTCCACGGTACAGTAGCTCGCGCGTCAAGTCGCCGTCCCTACACATGGAAACGTGCGCGCAACGAAGCCTAGCTAGCTAACTCGCCGGCGGCGACCCGGGCTGATCTGAGCCCAGCTACCTAAGTTCTCAACTCTTTTGAACAACCTGTCTTTAATCCTATTCCTATTTATTTATCTATGCAGTTGGATCGAAATTAAGAGAGAGGAAGTGCCGTTCGTACCATCCTTGCATGAAGGAAGGCCCGCTGTTCTGCTGCTGCTGCTGCTGCTGGGGCGGGTAGCCCTGCTGGCCGTATCCGGCCGGCGGGTAGCCCTGCTGTGGCGGAGGGTACCCCTGCGGCGGGTAACCTGGAGAATTGAAGGTCCACGCGCCACACAAGGTCAATTCTGTTCAACCGTCGGGCAAAAGGTAGAAGGAGAAGTTGATGGAAGGAGGCTGACATACCTTGCTGCGGCGGGGCGCCGACGGGCGCCTGCTGCTGGCCGTAGTAACTCATCTCCTTCCGGCCGGGGGTTTCTGGTCTCTCGCGCTGTGCAGGGCTACGGGTTGCTGGGCCGAGTGGTTTTATAAAACGCGGCGGGAACGTGACTGACCTGGCTGGCGGAGCCGCCTAGCCTCGGGCGTTCGGGGTGGACTTGTCGCATGCCGCGTACGTACCTGCCTGGCTGGTGGCTGCTGCGACTGTAAACGACGACCACGACTAAGTTAGGTGAGAACACACATAATAAACGAGTTTTTTTTTTGTGTGTGTAAATAAACGAGCTACTATGTATGTGCTCGTAAGGGCATCTCCAACGCGGACCCTCAAACCACCGCATATGTCCGGACCGGTCTGAACATGTGTTGCCATCCAATGCGGGTATCGGTCCGCTCGACGATCCGGATGCACTTTTTTCCGCAAACGGGAGACAAAGTGGGGAGGGGTTTTACATGCGTCCGAACCGCTGCCACGTCTGCGCCGCTGTAGAGCGGCCGCTTTGCATTGACGCTGGCCCAGAGCGAACGAGACCTCTCACTAGCGTCGGTATTGAAGCGGGGCGCCGGCCGAGAGAGCGTCGGCCGCTGCATGCCTGACTGAACACGCCTCCTCGCCTGCCCGGCTGAACACGCCTCCTCGCGTGCGTTCATTAAAGCCGCCCGTGTGCCGAGAAATCTACTCCGGCCACACGTCCGTTCGCGAGCCGGCCGGCATTAAACACAACGTTGGTTGGCTCCTCGCGTCCACCGGCTATTTAGACGAGGCCAGACGCCGGGTAAGAACCGCACCACACCTCCGCTCCCCCATCTCCTCCTTGCACTATATTCTCCACATTGTCCATGGCATCTGGCGAGCAGGAAGAAGAGTTCTCCGGCATAAAAACCAGCTGGGTGGCCCGCCGAGCCCGCCGGATACGAGCTAGGTAACTCGCTGCTCGACCTCCCTTGTCGCTCGAGGCCGTCAGTACCATGGGTGAGGCTGCAGACTAGCGCGCGGAGGAGCAAGTGGCGGCTCCAAGCCAGCTCGCGGAGGAGCACGGCGGCACGGCAAAGAAGCTGCCGTGGACGAGGCAGTGTCGTACCGCTCCTCCCGCGCTATCCGCCGCCAACGTCCGTGGAACCGCGCCCTGCCGACGGAGAAAGAAGTTGACACCGTCGAGATCAACCAGGCGGCCAACACGTCTGCGAGCGCCGTCGACAGCGAGGAAAAGTAGATCATGGGAGGCCATCGTCGCTTGGGTCCCACGAAGGCCACCACCGACATGCACAACCGGTGTCTTGCCCTCCTCGCAGGCCACTGCCGTCACCCGCCCAAAAAACCAACCCTGATCCGTGCTTCACAGAAGCGGAGGCCACTCCGATGAGCGGCGCAGCCGGGCATAGGGAAGCGGAGGCTATTCTTCCCCTCTCGTTGTAGCATATCCCTCCAGGGCATCCGGTAGTGCGACGAGCGGGCTGCCGGACATGGGGAAGACATGTCAGCGGAGGGGGCGGGCTTCATTTTCTGGGGCTCATGGCCGGCCGAAGATGTGGAACGGGTGCCGGTGGTCATTTAGTCTAGGTTTAGAGTCCGGTCTAGTAGAAAAATGTCTAAATGTAATAAATTTGCTCCTGTTTAGATGTTTATAGATGAAAAACATCCGGTTTTATGTAAAAAAATGTCCGGTTTGTTTGAGTTTGAATCAAATTTATTCATTTTTGTTGAATTTTATTTAAAATGTAACCGGATATATGCGGCTAGCTTTGAATGGCCGTCTCCCGCATCGGTATCCACGGACTGGTTTACTATCCGCAGACAAATGTTGGAGCAAATTTACGGCTCAGCGATTGAAGATGCCCTAACATCCCATTTTTCTTGGTCGTAGTACCTAACAAACTTTATTACTGCCGGTCATGTTTGCTGGAGCTCAACATATAATGGAGTTTCGGTGACAGAGTTGACCCAGCACAGTTGATTTGACCATAGCGTTCCTCACTGGTTTTGGGAGTTTATTTTTAGCTTCTCGATAGAGCTGCATATTAAATCGCAAAAAGAAGAAGCACGCATCGATCGTGCCGAGGAATTAGCGCATGTTGCTGGCAGATTTGACCGAGCGACGGTAGTTGATTTTTCTTTTTTTGGCGGGCACAGTAATGGATTTTTCTACTAACAGATCGAGCTAGTAGGAGGGATTATTCAAGAACCTCAATAGCCAGCGAACGTTTCCTAGGAGCATGGTATTTGTGAATGTTTTTATGACAATTTCTTCAACCACAGGACAATTTCTTCAGAAACATATGGAAAATTCTGCAAGCAAGGGATTTTATTGTGAAATTTGTCGTGTTCGCTTGAAACAATTGTCAGGTTCCCGCAAAATACGTGGAATACAATCCTGTGGAATATCATGCTGTTCGGGAGTAGCTTGGACTCGGGAATGCCCATCTGCTTCAGGGTGCCAACGTAGATGATGTTTGTCCTTGTGCCTTCATCCATGAGTACCTTGTGAAGCCAGAACTGCCGACCTACGAATCCAAGACCAAGGCATGCCAGGCAGGAAGTGACCAGGGCATGCCTTCATGGAAGCGGTATACGAGCCAGATGATCGCTGTGATCAATCCAACTAGAACTTTTGACCGGAACAGTTGTGTTCACCTTAGAGCATCTACGGTTGGACTCCTCAAACGCCCCTATATGTCCGGGCGGACAACCCGGTAAGTGGCCAGTCAAGAAATCATGACCCAGCCACACTCCTCATACCGGCCCTACACGTAAGGGTTGACCGTCGCTCCTCATACCCAAACCATATCTGGGGCGGATATGGGGAGGCCCAGACGCGCCAGGGCGCATTGGCCATGTCGGATCCGGCCCACGCTGACCCACCACGACCCCACATATATTCGTCCATATCTGCATCCTGGACCAAACCCTAGTCACTTCACTCCACTCTGCCCCCAAGCTCCTGTCAGACGATCTTCAACATTCTCTGACATGGGAGACAACGGATCCGACTTCGAAATCTCCTGATCCATCGACTAGGACCACATCCCATGCGGGGACGAGGAGGAGTTGGCCGTCTGGATGGCTCTTCGCCGGTCTTAGGAGGAAATCTCAGCTCTGCACTCGGAGTCACTCCGGCGCGAATCCATTGTATCCGCGCAAAATGGTGTTTGGATCCGGCGGCGCCGATGGCTCGAGCGTGTGATCGTGGCCTCACCGAATGCGGGGACCCTGGGGCGGCAGCGCAACCCCTTCGGTGGCATCTCGTCCTCGCGGCATCGGGATCCGAGTCAGAGGTCAACACTGGCATGCATTACGGACCAGCCGCTGCCTTTATACGGATCCTCTGTACCATCACCTGTGAATTTCTTACTTTACAGCATACCGAGTAGTATCGGATCAATTTCATAACTCCCTTTGGGTGTCGGTCCCAAGGGTTTAAACATTCCCTCTATTGCCTCTCTCTTGCAAGTTTCTGATGGTCCTGTATAGACATCTTGGACATGATAATTAGAATTTTTTTTCTTTTTTTAAAGTAAAAAGGGTAAGAGAAATAACAACTAACAAAAATAAACTATGTGCAAGCAGGAAGGTAACGTCAAGCGCTATGCTCCCCGGCAACGGCTCCAGAAAATGCTTGATGTCCTGCAAGGGCATAGGGTGTTGTAGCACTTTCGTGATAAGTGTCGAATCCCACAGGGAGCGAATAGGATGACACTACCAACCCCGCAACTACGTTGTCACCTACACAGCTATGTTCGCACCCAAACCATAGTTTGGAAATAGTCTATTCTATTGGTTGCTAACGAAACGATAATAAACGGGGCTTTAACTGAACTGCAAACCAGAATGTAAAATAACTAAACTAGAACACAAAGCAAAAGAGGGTTGTAACTTATAGGATTGAATAGAGCAAAAGACGATATCTAGTCATTTGGTCTCACTAGTACTAGAGGAGCGTTTCAGTGGCATTCAAGTATTATAGATTACTAAACGATCTCCTATGGTTTTTATCCGCGGATTGTCACTCCAAGGTGTACTAGACATGACTTTGCGTCATGGTCACACGTGGTTGTCAATAACACACAACGGAACCAAACGATCATAGATTTCATCTATCTACTCCGTATACGTGCAAGTGCTATGCTCTCTGGCAACGTGAAAGAGAGTAAATAATAAACGAAGCCACGAAGAGTAGTTTTGCATACTAGATCATACCTCAACCTAGAACAGGATCAATTACTCAATCATAGATGAATAAACACACAAAGAAGAATGATTAATTGCTGTCATCAACATGTTCAATCTTAGAAAATACAAGTGTGAGGATGGAGATGGAGATGGGCATCGACGCGCGGGCACCTGGTGATGGTGGCGGCACCTCCTTCTCCTCTTGCATGGCCTTCGTGTGATGATGATGGAGGGAGAGGCCTCCCTGTAGGTGAGATGGGAGAGCCTCCCGGCGGCCGGTTGAAGTTGTGGTGGAGTGAGATGGTGAAAGTGCATTATTGCCCTTAATATTTTTGACATCTATGACAGCTTAATCTGTGTGTCTAACCACATGCTCTAGTGTAAACAGCACCGTCTAAATTGAAGAGAAGCATGGATGGTTATTTCCCCTCTACTCGGAAAAAGGAAAAAGGGGAGTGCCATATAGTTTTGTTTTATTGAGTTCTTAGGGCAGTCGCACCATTAAGAGGGGGTGCATCATGAAAACACCTGGGAATCAACTGCACGTATACATTTGATCTGGCACAACTAAAGTCTCAAGTGGACTTAATCTTTTATCTCGTGGAAAGTTTCTGCCCAGGCCGGAACCTCCGGGATGGCCGGAACTTCCGGGGACCAGAAGGTCCGGCGTGATTCCGGGAAGCTTCCGGGGCACCCAGAGAAGTTGCACTTTTTGTGAAATCTTTCTGTGTATCCTGGAACCATGGCCGGAACTTCCGTCACCCGGAACTTCCGGGCCTTCCGGAACTTCTGGGCCACGGAACTTCCGTTCCTAGGTCTGGCAGCTTCCGGAGTACCCAGAGAGGATGCAGTTATGCAAACTCTCTGTGTAGCCCGGAACCTGCCCGGAACTTGGCCGAAACTTCCGGGGTCCGGAGCTTCCGTCTATCCCCGGAACTTCCGGGGTTTGCAGAAAACTGGCTCCAACGGCTGGATTCTGTCCCCACCTATAAATAGTCTTCTTCTTCCCCACGAAGGGGTTGACGACTCCAGTTCTCTCTCCTCCATTTTCAGACCTCGATTTCTTGGAGAACTCCCTCCTTAGCCCACCAAAGCTCTTGATCTTTTGAGAGGCGAAGGAGAAGTGCCAGATCTACACATTCACCAAAGCGAAAGTTAATTCCCCCTTGTTTTCATGGTGCATCTTGTTACTCTTGGAGGTTGGAGACTCCTAGGCGGTAGGAGTACTCCGGTGAGGAATCGTTCATTGTGATTACCCCCGGAAAGTTTGTGAGGGTTTGGAGACCACCCCAAGGTCTACCACTAGTGGTTGGGAATCGCCTTCGTGGTGATATCTCAAGGAGAGAATAGGGTGAGCCTTCGTGGCGTTGGTGTGCCTTCGTGGTAACACCCACCTCTCTAAACGATGATGTAGCTTCCCTCCAAGGAAGTGAACACCGGCATACATCCTCGTCTCTCGGAGTTACGGTTGTTCCTAACCCTAACTCCCTACTTGTGGTTATTTGTCTCTTAGCTTTTACTTGCATTATATTGTGCTTGCTTATCTAAATACTTGTTGTATTCACTCACCTTGCTTAGCACTAGTATCATCTTTGCAATTGTTAGGCTCACTCTTATATTCCGCATTATTGCCTAAAATTGCTAAGTAATAATTAAAATTAGTAATTGTACCTATTCACCCCCCCTCTAGGTCCATCTCGATCCTTTCAATTGGTATCAGAGCCTCGTGCTCTATTCTTGTGGCTTAACCGCCCTAGAGCGAGATGAACCCCGATGGGACTCCCCTTGCAAATCCGCAAGAGAAGGGCACAACTTCTTCGGAAGTCAAGACCTTCTCCTCTGAGGATTTGGAATGGGCCCTTGCTAAACAAAAGGAGGAGCATGATGCTTCTCTCGAGGCCTTGGTCCAAATAAGGATGGCCACATTAACCTCGAATTCCGCACCACTTGTTAATTCAGGTGGTGTGGCTCCGAGGCAAGCTGCGATTTCTCCTCTCTTGGGCCAACAACCTCCTCCTAGTGATCACTCTGGTGTTTCATGGCTTTATGCAAAACCTCAAGTAGAGAAACCAAAGTATAACCCTAGGGGCAAGCCTCCTTTACTTGATGATACTGCCGATTTTGCTTTGTGGAGAGTTGGTATGCAGGATCATCTTCGGTTCGCCAATGATGAGATGTTGGACATCTTGGAGTATGGCTACAACCCAGTCGACCCAAAGAATCTCACACCAAGAGAAACATATGACAAGCATCTCAACGACACCGCAATTATGTGCATAAGGAAAGGGATGAATGACAAGCAAAGGAGACCTTACATTCACATCACAAGTGCAAAGGAATTATGGGATAGTATTGTGATGACCAAGACCGGTACCTCCACTCTCCGGCTTGCTCAATATGAAATTGCCAAAGGAGCATTACAATTTTGTATGGAGAAAGGTGAATCTCCCAAGAATCTTCTTGAGCGTCTCATGACTCTCACCGCCGACATTGAGTCCTATGATTGTGACAAGACACAAGATGGATTCAACTTGACCAAGCGATTTCTTGTGGACAAATTGCTCAATGCTCTTGCTCCTTATCATCACCAAATGGTGTGGGATATAAGGCACCAATATGGATTCAAGGAAATGTCCCCCGATGATATCATCTCCACATTCCAACTATTTGAAGTGTCCAAGGCAAATGCTACAAAACATCTTGCCATGCATGGTACCTCACCTCCTAAGACCAATCTTGCCTTGAAGGCCAAACATGTGTGTGAGGAAGAGCAAAGTGAAGAAGAAGAAGATGATGATGAAGAAGAAGGCGATGAGAGTGACGCTGATGAGAGTCCATCATATGAAGACATTGCTCTCTTTGTCAAACAGTTTAACGCGGGAAAATTCAAGGGAAGATTCCAAAAGAAGAAAGTGAGAAAGTGCTACAACTGTGAAGAAACCAATCACTTCTCCAATGAGTGCCCTTATGAGAAGAGAGAAGATAAACCAAGGTTTCCAAAGATCTTTACAAAGAAGAAGTTACCAAATCCTTTGAACTCCAAGCTCAAGAAGAGAGATGGAAAGGCAATGGTTGCTCAAGAAGAATCCGATCCCGAAGATGTTGGTGGTGTTGCCGGAGCTGCTCAAGATTCTCAAAACACGTTGAGGCTAGTCAACAAGAGTGGTGATGTTGTCACCTACAACTACATGAAAGACTACAAGGGCAACGCTCACAAGTGTCTAATGGCTAAGGCCGTGGTGGAGGACGGTGAGCAACAAACTGTTTCCGATAAGGTCAAGGTAACCCCTCGTTCAAACCCTCCTCTCTTCACTCCTCCTACTCCTAGTGATGAATATGTTGATGCGGAGGACAATCATGATGATGATGATATGAATGATCTCATGTTTGCTAAAATTGATAAATTCATGTGCTCCCTTAAAGGAAAGAAGCTCACTATGTTTCGTATGCTTATGGAGATGGCGGGTAAGAACACCGTCACCATTAAGGAACTCGAAACCCTCGTTACCGAGGAAAAGGAAAAATATGAAATCCTTGAGCGGAAAGTCCAATATGAGGAAGCACGGAATGATGAATTATGCTTAAAAATTGGTGCAAACCTTGATGAGCATGCTAAGAAACTTGCCTCCTTGAAAATGGCTAAGAGCTCTTGCAAGGAGTTGATGAATGATAAGAGTAAGCTTGTAGAGTCTCATGCTACTCTTTCTAAGGATTGTGAGCTTCTATCCTTGTCTCTCAAGACTAAGGAAGAAGAGCTCACCCTCCTTACAAAGAATTTTGAGGAACTCAAACTTACTTATCTTGAAACTCTTGCAAAGGCTTACTCCTCCCCTATTATAAATGTTGATGCTTGTACTACTAACTCTAGTGGTGATCTAGCATCTATTCTTGAGGAGAATCACTCTCTAAAAGCTCAACTCTCAAGAGGACTCATGACATGTGCCCAAGGTCAAAAGAACCTTAATGAGGTGTTGAGCCAACACAATGAAGTGGTGGCCAAGGAAGGGCTTGGATTTGACCCAAGCACAAGCAAGAAGAAAATGTCTTCTCAAAAGTGCACCACGCCTATCAAGGAAACATTTGTGCGTGAAGGGCACAAGGTGAAAGGAAAAGGGAAAGTTGACAAGGTTGTGAGTGGGAAGGCCACTAGGGGCATGCCCACTCCCAACAAACCGAAAGATTTCATGCCTCCATCCTATGTGCTTCGTAAGACAATGGATGGAGAGGTTTATGCTAAATTTGTTGGTCCTCGTAATGCTTTTCGCTTCTATTCTATTTGGGTCCCTACGACCCTTGTGACTAACTTGAGAGGTCCCATTGCAAAATGGGTGCCTCTAACCAAGTCTTGAATTGTGTGTAGGTTGCCTTCTCCGGTGGAGTCAAATGGGTGATCGATAGTGGATGCACCAATCATATGACCGGAGATAGCAAGTTGCTCTTCGACTTCATGGAAGCTATTCAACCATTTATGAGCATTGTGTTTGGTGGAGGATCAAAAGGACAGGTACTTGGGTTGGGCAAGGTGGCTATCACAAATGACATGTCTCTTGCAAATGTCATGCTTGTCCAATCCCTTAAATATCATTTACTTTCCGTTCGTCAATTGGCTTCCGTTGGTTATGATACACTATTTGGACTAACGGATGTGAAAGTCTTTAAGAGAGATACTCTCGAAGTGGCCTTCGTTGGACAGTTGGATGTCAACCTTTACACGGTTGACTTCTCAAAAGAGAGTACATACCATGCAACTTGTCTAATGGCCAAGGCCGACAAGGGGTGGCTATGGCATCGCCGGCTAGCCCATGTCGGCATGAGAAATCTTCAAGATCTCTTAAAGGGTAATCACATCCTTGGACTAACCAATGTGTCTTTTGAGAAAGATCGTGTGTGTAGTGCATGCATAGCCGGGAAGCAACATCAATCAAAGCACCCACCCAAGAATATCGTATCAACCTCAAGGCCATTGGAGCTCCTTCATGTGGATCTTTTCGGGCCTCCTTCATGGGATAGTCTTGGTGGGAAGAAGTATGGTCTTGTCATTGTTGATGATTACTCAAGATACTCATGGGTGTTCTTCCTCAAGTCCAAGGATGAAACGAAGATCACCTTCATTGATTTTGCCAAACAAGCTCAACGAAAATTCGACAAAGAGATCTTGGCAATAAGAAGTGACAATGGCTCCGAGTTCAAGAACTACACCCTAGAAGAGTTCCATAGTGATGAGGGGATTGAACATCAATATTCCGCACCTTACACCCCTCAGCAAAATGGTGTAGCCGAGAGGAAGAACCACACACTTGTGGAGATGGCAAGGTCCATGTTGGATGAGTACAAGTCACCACATAGTTTTTGGGCCGAGGCCGTCAACACCGCATGTCATGCATCAAACCGGCTCTTCCTTCGCAAGATCTTGGACAAGACCCCCTATGAGCTCCTAACCGGGAACAAGCCAAATGTCAAGTACTTCTGTGTATTCGGGTGCAAGTGCTTCATTCTCAATAAGAGAGAACGGTTAGGAAAATTCCAATCCAAAACAATAGAGGGTATATTTGTTGGTTATGGGTCAAACTCTCACGCCTATAGGGTCTACAACAAATCCAACGGATGTGTTGTAGAAACTTGTGATGTGGTGTTTGATGAATTTAATGGCTCCCATGGGGAGCAAGTTGATCTAAGTGATGTAGGTGATGAAGATTCCTCGCAAGATATCTTGACCATGGGTGTTGGTGCTCTTCTTCCAATGGAACAAGTACCTCATGAAGATGAGGAAGAAGAAGACACAAGCTTCACAAATGTTCAAACCACTACGACACTCACACCACCACAAGATCCCATTGCTCAAGAGGAGCCCATTGTTCAAGAACAAGAACAAGACCCTCACCATGATCAAGCTCAAGAACAAGATCATCATCAAGAGCAAGAACAAGAACATGCAACTATTGATGATGATGAACCTTATGACGATGGTGAACCTCACCAAATGCAACATGAAGAAGAAGATCTTCCACCACACATCAATGATCCATATGTTGAAGATGTTGATGATGGAAACGAAGTTGAACCTCGTGAAACCTTAACCTCCATCATGCCTCGAGTGGCCGGTCACGTTGACGTTGACCAAATTCTTACCGGCATATCGGAAGGTAGAGTCACTCGTAAACAATTGACAAACTTTTGTGCTCACTTCTCGTTTGTCTCTAGTGTTGAGCCACTCAAGGTACAAGATGCGTTGACGGACAATGATTGGCTCGTTGCTATGTAAGAAGAGTTGAACAGTTTTGAACGCAACAAAGTGTGGTCTCTAGTCAAAAGACCAACCAAGGAACACAATGTCATTGGTACAAAATAGATCTTCAAGAACAAGCAAGATGAGAATGGAGTAATCATTAGAAACAAGGCAAGGTTGGTGGCACAAGGGTACTCACAAGTTGAAGTTTGGACTTTGATGAGACCTTTGCTCCCGTTGCTCGTCTTGAGTCTATTCGCATCTTACTTGCTTATGCCGCTTTCAATGGTTTTACTTTACATCAAATGGATGTGAAGAGTGCTTTTCTTAACGGTCCTCTACAAGAGGAAGTATATGTATCACAACCACCCGGTTTCGTTGACCCCGATCACAAAGACTATGTGTATAAACTTCACAAGGCTTTGTATGGCCTCAAACAAGCACCTCGTGCTTGGTATGATCATCTTAAGAGGTTTCTACTCGATGATGGTTTTGTGAGAGGGGTGATCGATCCCACTCTTTTTACCAAGAGGGAAAAAGGTGATTTGATCCTATGCCAAATCTATGTAGATGACATCATTTTTGGTTCTCCTAACATTCATTTGTGCAAGAAGTTTGCGGCCTCCATGACCAAGACCTTTGAGATGTCACTCAATGCGGACTTGAAGTTCTTTTTCGGATTTCAAATTCAACAATTTCAAGAAGGAATTTTCTTGTCCCAAACCAAATATCTCAAGGACCTTCTTGAGAAGTTCGGAATGACCGACGCTAGTCCATGAAAGACACGCATGCCAACTGGTACCAAACTTGCTCTTAATGAAGACACAAACGGTATCCCCTTTGACCCATCTCTTTACCGCTCTATGATTGGTTCGTTGCTTTATCTTTGTGCATCTAGACTGGACATCATGTTAAGTGTAGGCATATGTGCAAGATTTCAAGCTTCCCCTAGGGAAAGTCATCATAAGGCGGTTAAGCATATTCTTAGATACCTTGTTCACACCCCAAAGTTGGGCCTATGGTACCCCAAGGATGCTAAATTTGATCTCATTGGGTACACGGATGCGGATTGGGCCGGAGACAAAGTGGGTCGGAAGTCAACCTCCGGCGCATGCTAATTTCTTGGACGGTCTTTGGTAAGTTGGTCCTCGAAGAAGCAAAATTGTGTCTCCCTCTCCACCGCCGAAGCCGAATATATTGCAACCGCAAGTTGTGCAACACAATTGCTATGGATGAGGCAAACCTTGAAGGATTATGGTATTACTTATAGACATGTGCCTCTTCTATGCGATAATGAAAGTGCCATCAAGATTGCTGAAAACCCTGTTGATCACCCTCGCACCAAGCACATTGATATTAGGTATCACTTCTTGAGAGACCATGTGCAAAAGGGTGACGTTGATATTGATCATGTTGGTACAGATATGCAACTTGCCGACATCTTCACCAAACCATTGGATGAAGCAAGATTTTGTCAACTTAGGCGTGAACTTGGTATCTTGGAGCTTGATAGCATTATGTGAAATCTTGTACCCATGCATGCATTTACTTCATGTCTTGTCTAGATGTAGGCATGTATTTAGGGGGAGAAATTCAATTCATGAATCTTCTTCTCTCTATATGATGCATAAATAGAACAAACACTCTCAAAGTCACTGGGCTCTTTTGACCCTGGTACTTTAAATGATGGAGTCGTGATGTAGGACCCAAGGTTAAAATCTTCGCGGTGCCTAGTAACATTTGCTCAAACATGGTGGCTCCGGCCACCGCCCTCTTCTCTGAGATTGGATTTAGTTGGGTTTGAGTGTCTTTATTCTCATTTGGTATTCGCTTCGAGTGTTCTTTTAAATTAATACATATTTACTTGATCTACTCGCTCATCTTTTTGCTTTTGAAGTTTGACTTCTTGCGTAGTGAGTGATGATGACCTATCACACCGTAGATTAGGGTCTACCCAAGCCTCTCTCATCTCGAAAAACCTCTGAAATTTTCTTCTTGGTTCACAAGCTTCCTCCACACACTTACATGTTGTTGGGTTTGTGGTGGCCCGGCAGCTTCCGGACCCTCTCCCTCAAGTTCTCGGGATTCCAGAGAGCCTGTGTTCTCTCTGGATAACCCGGAACTTCCGGGACATGTCCCGGAACTTCCGGCCGCCGGAACTTCCGGCCTTACCCGGAACTTCCTGGCGTCGCGGTTTTGGGACACTTAACAGTGGGGCAGGGGGTGAACAGGGGTATTCCCCCATCAGTTTCCCCTGCCCCTCCTCCCTTCTCCCTGCGCCGCCCCCTCTCCCATCGACGACTTCCGGGCGAGCAGCCGGCCCCCGGAACCTCCGGCCTTCCTTCCTTCCATCTTGTTCGAAGGGCACCTCGTGTGTTTTTCGCCATCTCCATGGATGAAGGTAACCTAGGCTGTTTCTTCTGCTCTCCCTTTGGATTCTTCCCTAGGGATTGTAGTCTTACGCTTATGGTATTAGGATAAAGCATCAATCTCAAATACTGCATCCACAATAGATCTGCGGTACACGTTCCCTTCAATCCATTATGTAGTTTATGCCCTCTGCTCTTCTTGGATCCGGACGAAATCCTGCGACCATGATGGTGCCCCGGAACTTCCGGGCAGGCCGGAACTTCCGGCCTCACTAGGGTTTCCACGTCCGGGCGAGGACCGGTACTTCCGTTGGCCGGAACTTCCGGTATCCCCGGACCTTCCGGTTCCCGGAACCTCCGGCCCTACCCCGGAACTTCCGGTCTAAGCAGAGACCTGGCATCTTTTGCATAATGTGATTCTTTGGCATTTTTTTGTTTTGGAAGCTTGTGCACTTATTCTATCCTATTGCTCTCTCTCTCATCTCCTTCAGTAGGTGGTTCTGGCTCGCACTCTCGGCCCAAGCAAGTGTATGAGAGGAAATCCAAAGAGAGGGCCAAGAAGACTGTTGCTGTTGTTTTAGGGCGTGAGAACATGTTCAACTGCCATCCTGAGGAAGATGCTGAGGCTGAAGACAATGCCTCTCCTCCTGCTGCTCCCTCCCGCTCCAAGAAGCGGAAGACTACTTCCAAGAAGGCCAAGCCGGTTAATGTTCATCCTCCTCCACCTGAGCCTGTCACAATGAAAGAGATGCCCGCACCGGAGTGGTTTGCTCTTCGTAGGGACAATCCTTATCGCCATGATCGTGAAAATGTGGCTGACCCCATGTTTTGGACACTGTTCCAGCAACGCACCTATGAGGAGATTTTCACTCAGTTTGTCAACAAGTGTGTCATTCAGAAGAATATCAACATCGCTCACTTTGACAAGACTCCCACCAACACTGCATATTTTGATGGGATCCACAGCATGTGTGTCAAGCTCAACCTCCTTCCGCTCATGCGTTTTCAGCATGATGTGTCTGCACCTCTTGTGGCTCAGTTTTATGCCACTGTGAATTTTGGGACTGATATGCAGCGCACTCTTACGTGGATGAGTGGTGAGGAGAGGTGCTCTGCCCCGTTCTCTTTGCTGGCTCGTCTTTTGGGCTATGAGTACACTGACACTACTGTTGATCGTGGTTTCAAGATCCATGACAGAGGGGTCTTTCAGGTTCACCACTTGGCTGATCTATATCCTCCTGGCGGCACGGTTGGCTCTGTTGGTGATCTTCTGCCCTTTTATGATATCCTGCACCGGATCTTTCGTGAAGTTCTTGTAGTCAAAGTGGGTGACAAAAACAAGATTCGTGGCCACCTCATCAACCTTCTTCACTACACCTGTCACGACTCTGCTAGGGGCCCCATTGATGTGATGGATTTTATGTGGCATGAAATGTATAGTGTGGTGATGAACCGCAAGGTGCCGATCTATGCTCCCTATATCACTGCTTTGATTGCTGAGGTTGCACCTGAGGCACTTGCTGGTCGGCGCTTGGCGGTCCACTCCAGCGTCAACTTGCTGGTTAAGAAAGGAAAGGCTACAGTTAATGTGGCTAGTGATGATGAGGAAGGGGAACTCCATGCTGGAGGTGCCCATCATTTTGAACTTCGTTCTCGCTCTCAGGCTCCACGTCGTGGGGAACCAAGTGGTTCCGGGGTCTGCGAAGAGCAGCAAAATTTGGCGTCTCCTCAAGAACATGTTCTGTCTGCAGCAAGACATGCACAAGAAGCAGTGGGAGGAGCACAAGTCTAGGAAGGAGGGCATGAAGGTTCTTAAGGATGGTCTGTGTGCCAATGGTATGACCCTTGCTCACGGCTCCGAGTCTGATGTGACTCCATTTGATCGTTACCAGTCCAAGTTTGCTCAGTTTGATGTCGAGGATGGTGATGAAGCCTCTTCCCATCGCCCTCACGGCACGGTTTCTTCTGGAGAGTCGTCGGAGGACCCCTCACGGGATGAGTAGTGCATCCATCATTTTCCTTTTTGCCATCTTGATGACAAAGGGGGAGATGTGGGTTGTTGCTTGATAGGTTTTGGTGTTGCCCATTTGCCTACTTTATGGTGTTTCAGTTTATTTGAACCTATTTGCTCTTATTTGAACCTTGCCATTATATGCTCGTTAACTATCTATCCCAGTATGAGCACTTTATGGTTGCATGTGATGCATGGTTTATATTATACTCTCATCTCATATTGTGAGCGACATCTATCATGAGTGATATATCCATTTATGTCGCGTCACATGTTAAAACAAGGTTAGTAAATCATTTTATGTCTCTGTTTCTTTCTTGTTTGGGTAGCTAGGTGTGTGGGGGAGCCGCTCCCAACCATGTCTTTTGTATTCAAATGCAAAGTTAAAATAAGGCATTGGTTGTGGGGGAGTTCTTGCCTCTCACTATAACTAATCTACATCATACATATCTTGTGTTGTTACCCTCTCAAGCATTGTTGTCATCTATGTCAAAAAGGGGGAGATTGAAAGTGCATTATTGCCCTTAATATTTTTGACATCTATGACAGCTTAATCTGTGTGTCTAACCACATGCTCTAGTGTAAACAGCACCGTCTAAATTGAAGAGAAGCATGGATGGTTATTTCCCCTCTACTCGGAAAAAGGAAAAAGCGGAGTGCCATATACTTTTGTTTTATTGAGTTCTTAGGGCAGCCGCACTATTAAGAGGGGGTGCATCATGAAAACACCTGGGAATCAACTGCATGTATACATTTGATCTGGCACAACTAAAGTCTCAAGTGGACTTAATCTTTTATCTCGTGGAAAGTTTCTGCCCAGGCCGGAACCTTCGGGATGGCCGGAACTTTCGGGGACCAGAAGGTCCGGCGTGATTCCGGGAAGCTTCCGGGGCACCCAGAGAAGTTGCACTTTTTGTGAAATCTTTCTGTGTATCCCGGAACCTTGCCGGAACCATGGCCGGAACTTCCGTCACCCGGAACTTCCGTCACCCGGAACGTCCGGGCCACGGAACTTCCGTTCCTAGGTATGGCAGCTTCCGGAGTACCCAGAGAGGATGCAGTTATGCAAACTCTCTATGTAGCCCGGAACCTGCCCGGAACTTGGCCGGAACTTCCGGGGTCCGGAGCTTCCGTCTATCCCCGGAACTTCCGGGGTTCGCAGAAAACTGGCTCCAACGGCTGGATTCTGTCCCCACCTATAAATAGTCTTCTTCTTCCCCACGAAGGGGTTGACGACTCCAGTTTTCTCTCCTCCATTTTCAGACCTCGATTTCTTGGAGAACTCCCTCCTTAGCCCACCAAATCTCTTGATCTTTTGAGAGGGGAAGGAGAAGTGCCAGATCTACACATTCACCAAAGCGAAAGTTAATTCCCCCTTGTTTTCGTGGTGCATCTTGTTACTCTTGGAGGTTGGAGACTCCTAGGCGGTAGGAGTACTCCGGTGAGGAATCGTTCATTGTGATTACCCCCGGAAAGTTTGTGAGGGTTTGGAGACCACCCCAAGGTCTACCACTAGTGGTTGGGAATCGCCTTCGTGGTGATATCTCAAGGAGAGAATAGGGTGAGCCTTCGTGGTGTTGGTGTACCTTCGTGGTAACACCCACCTCTCTAAACGGTGACGTAGCTTCCCTCCAAGGAAGTGAACACCGGCATACATCCTCATCTCTCGGAGTTACGGTTGTTCCTAACCCTAACTCCCTACTTGTGGTTATTTGTCTCTTAGCTTTTACTTGCATTATATTGTGCTTGCTTATCTAAATACTTGTTGTATTCACTCACCTTTCTTAGCACTAGTATCATCTTTGCAATTGTTAGGCTCACTCTTATATTCCGCATTATTGCCTAAAATTGCTAAGTAATAATTAAAATTAGTAATTGTACCTATTCACCCCCCCTCTAGGTCCATCTTGATCCTTTCAGATGGTGATGTGCGGCAGCTAGGGTTGGAAGTCTTCATATAGGAGGCCTCCTCGGGTCTCCTTCTTTGATGTAGCCTCCTCCCTTTCATCCAAGGGCTCTAGAGGAGCCAAATCCATGCTCAAAAGATGCCTTATCTGCCAAGGGTCGCGTAGGAATAACCCGGAATGAAATCAGAGTAAAATCGGGAAAGTACTGGCCAATTTACAAAGCTGTCACGAGGTGGTATGAGCGCCCTTTTACTGCAGGGTGGTTTCGTATTTTGGTCGTCATTTCTTCGTACGAACTCCAATTTTGATGTTCTTGGGCTTGTTGGATTGCTAGAGAAAATCCCGATGTGGCTATGGCCTTGTATCTCCAATTTGGACAATTTAATAAATGTCAAAACATCAAACTCTTCGTAGGGCCTTAATCTGGTGCCTAGAACTTCGCCGGATTGACTCCCAACTTGGTGCTTTTGATGTGCCAAGTCCATGAACATGCCAACACACCTACAAAGACCACAAAACAATGAAACCCTAATAAAAACTGAATAAAAATTAAAGTTGTGCAACGAACTTGGTAAAATGAGTAACGACTGAAAACTATGTATTGAGGACATGAATTAGTGCTAGATGGACATGATGTCATGGATTTTGGCACTAAAATACACCCTAAAAATTATGCATAAAATTCACTCATCACGCCACATCCGTCGGCGGTGGGCTTGCAGCTTCACTCTCCCGGGCCGCCGCCACATCCTCTGGCAGCGGGCTCACGGCTGCACTCTCCCGGGTCTCTGCCACATTTGCTGGCGGCGGGCTAGCGGCTACACCTTCTAGGGCCTCCGCCGTGTCCGTCGCCGGTGGGCTCGTAGCTACATATTTCCGGGCCTCTTCCAATGGGCTCACCGCAGGCGCGCGCTGGGACTCATGAGCGGGCTCACCGCAGTTGCCCTCTGGAGCTCCACTCTATCTGCAGAGCGAGTAGCCAGACCCACCGAAGACGCTCTACGGGACCTCACATCCCTCGCGGACATCGGTGAGGGAGCTCCTTCTGTCAACCTCTTTCGCGACCCCTTATGGGGGGCGCGACCTGGGCAGCGGCTTGACCAGCGCGTGCGGCCCACACCGGAGGACGAGGCTCCAAGGCCGCCTACGCTGCCGAAGCCGCGCGGTTAGGCTGAGGGTCCTTCGGGCCCATGGCTTCAAAAACCTGATGTTAAGCATGAAGAGCTGGTTGACAAGGACGACTAAAAAGGAAAGAACACGCAAAAATAGAGCTAACCTCGGGAGGGGAGTTGCCTTGGTGAAAAGGCTCAATCGTGACCTCTAGGAAGATACCATCCATAGGGACGCCATTCACGAAGTGCATATGGGACTTTAGCTCAGATGACGAGACCTCCCGATTATGAAGACGGGTGGGATCTCTCTGGCCTCGGTACTTGAACATTGGGTGCTCACGCCATGCCAAGGGTTGGATGTTCCTCTTGATCCATGTCTTCAAGACCTTCATACCTGAGAGCCCGCGACCCTAGAGCTGAAAAACTTCACCCATTGATAACGCACAAGTATAGGGGATCAATTGTAGCCTTTTTCGATAAGTAAGAGTGTCTAACCCAACGAGGAGCTAAAGGTAGAATTAATATTCCCTTCAAGTTTTGTCGACCACCGATACAACTCTACGCACACTTAATGTTTGCTTTACCTAGAACAAGAATAAAACTACTTTGTAGGTGTAGTAGGATGAGTTTCCAAGAACAAAACTAGAAGTACTTAGCTAGATAATAAAAGTTAGTTTGTTTTAATAGAGAGCTTTTTGTAACACAAAGAGAAAGATTGTCCATAGGCAATTGAATATAACATGATAGATACTTATCATATGCAATGAAGGAGAGGCATACACTAACATACTTTCTGTACTTGGATCACATGTTCTTATGATTGGAACTCACTACAAAAAAAACACTTCCGTGATGATACGTCTTTGTCACAGTAGGTCAAGTTTTCTATCATGCATGTACATCTGTGACAATTTTATGACAGAATCAAGATAGTCATACCTGTGCTGTCGTAGAAGTGTTCCATGACAATACTGAAATTATCATCACGGAAGTGTCCACTTCCATGACGACAAATGTCGCGTCATGGAAGTGTTTTCGTCAAGGATGACCGACACGTGGCATCCACCGTAACGGGTCGCCGTTAATCTATCGGGTTCCGGATTGGATCCGATAACCCGTTAACAGCTCGGACCAATGGGGATTTTCCATGAGTAAAATTCTCATTCGCCGGCGGATCCACGTGTCAGCTCGGTGTTGCGACAGATGTCATCCATTCATTGGACGAGAGACGCCTATGATACGTCGACACGTGGCACGGCCCAACAGTGCCCCATTTAGGTTAAAAAGGCCGACCCGTTTGACTTGGTCAAAAGTTAGCAGGCCGGCCATGGAAAGCCTGTTATCGGCCTGTTCGCATACAACCCATTTACGGCTCGGGTACTCACGGCCCGTTATGGCCTTTCAAAATTCGGCCCAGTAGCGTTATGTGGGCCGTCCCATATGATTCCAGCCCGTTGTCACTTTTGGCCCATCTATGGCCCGTGAAGTCTTTCGGCCCATATGAGACCTTTTGCATCTCTGGGCCCATTAACGGCCCGTGATGAATCAGGCCCATCATGAACAGTAAACTGTTTTGAGCCCATTAACGGCCCATGATTCAGTTGGGCCGTTTCCAGCCCGTGTTTTCTTTTGGCCTTCTAAGGGCCCATAAATTCATGGGCTCATTTCCGGCCCTCGATTACTTACGGTCCGTTACTGGCCTGTTATTCTAATGGGCCAAATTCAGCCCGTGGTAACAATCGGTCCGTTTGTGGCCCGTTAACCCGTTGGGCCGTTTTCATCCTCTCCTATAATCCGGCCCATTAACGACCCATCATGCCTGTTGATAGAATTAAGCATGTGCTGTCTTCCGGTCTGTTAACGGCCCGTTATGGTCTGGGCCCATAAACGGACAGTTCCAATTTTGGCCCGTTTACGGTCCATATTGCGGTTCGGTTTTGGCCCATGAACAGTACGGTCCATGGATCCTATGGTGCATACCAGGCCCATGGATCCTACGGTCTGTAGGAGGCCCATGGATCCTACGGCCCATAGGAGGCACATCGTTACCACGACCTGTATGTGGCCCATGGTTATTGCGGCCACTAGCAAACCGAGGAAAAAGAACTGCAGTGACTATAGGGAAACAAATAAACAAGATTATAAGTAAATAAATAAGCAAGCAACTAATGCTAGGCTATTACGGCAATTACAGACATTACATCCACTGGGCATCAAAGTTTGCCACCAGTGCAAATAAAGGGAACAACAAAGCACCCTATTACATACACTGGGCGTCTAAATTGGCCACCAGTGCAGATAAACGCGGCAGCAAAACAAGTCCAGAACTGAAACAACTTCAGAAGAGCTCAAGAAACGTTATCCTGGGTATCCACCATGCTGGCAATAAGCTTAGCAAGCTTATTAGCTTTCTCTTGTTTGGCGCTAAAATCCTCCAACGCTTGCTGTTGCACCAGAAAGTATGCATCTGAATTCTCCAGGGACTTCCTCAGTCCTTCGGCTTCTTGTCGCAGCACAGCTGACCGATGTCTTTCAGCTTGTAGTTCAGACTCAAGAAACCGAACTGATTCAGACAGCGAGTTTGAAGAGCTTGTGCAAGCGGTAGTGGCCAGTAACTCGAACACTACATCAAGACAGGACTTTGGGGTTGTCTCACTGTCTTCAAGATAGTTTTCCTTATCTGTTTTATCAGCTTTGTTGGAGACCAACAAGGTTGTCTCACTATCTTCAACCTTATCTGCATTACTTCCTTTACCATTGCTTAATGTGGTACTCTTCTCCAATATTCTGTCAGCATTCTAAAAGAAGAAACAAGCAGACACATAACAGGTATAGCATGTAGTATATGAAACTCATTTTGGTGAACCAGTTCAGTAGTAAGGTGGACAGGATTAAACTATCAAGTCTTCTATTGCAAAGTAGTACATTATAAAAGCATCAAACAAACATATATCTATGTGCTACTGTCACTGCATTGTCTTGCCAAATCAAAATAGAGACACAGTTCAAATCATATCAGTTCAAGACAAAATAGCATTGAAAGAATATAAGTGTGGGAAACTGCACGGCACCACAAGATTTTAGATGGGTACCACGGGTATACATGTACAACTAACAACATTATTGGCTCTGTTTTGATGCTAGTAATGTGCATGATATGAGAAGACAACTGTCTACACAATTGAAATTGAAATCAACATAGAGCAATTTAGAAGAGCAAACCAGTTAAAGAAACATGTTTAAACATACCTGTTGTGCCATTGGAGTTTTGATTGTATCCTTCTATTTAAAAATTAGTTGGTATGAGTAAATACAGTGATACAAGAGCAAAGCAGTATGCACCACAGCTATGGAATCTTACCTGAGAACAGTTGTTCTGCAGGTTTAAGCACTTGTTCTACAAGAAGAGAGTACAGTAAGACGTAGCCATATAGTACTTCAAAATGAAATATGATCTCATAGACCCTACCAGATTCATGGGACTAGACCAATACAGAACAAGGCATTCCCAGTCATCGTCTCGTAAATGTGTCTCCGGAGAAAGTAAGGGGATTTGATGAGTTTCCTTGCTAGTGAAATACATTTTCTTCAGGTAATTCTAATACTGCCGCAAAGCATTCTTGAAGATAGCAGAGGTATTAGCACAAGTTACCTCATCCTGAGTTTCCAAATCGGTCGTTCTCTACACAGAAAAATGGGAACATTTGCTGTGTTATAACCAGCAGGGAGGTAGAAAGTATGGGACAAAGCAAAGTAATTGCCATGAATACTTACACAAAACTCCTAGAGGAACACCTGCAACTGGCTTTTTCCTTCATCTTCAGTATAATATTTCCATGATGGGAAGATACGCACATAGGATTTAACAACATCAAATGCGATAGATGCTAAACTACGGATGACTGGTTCTGCTTCGTCCACAGGAATATGTGTACTAACTGGTGGAGCTGGGGTTCGCCGTGGTACTCCTAGCGCTTTGGGCACTGGAGCTGCCTTACTAACTGCTCTTGTTTGGGAGCTCTGTCGTGGAGATGGTGCTATGTCAACTGGAACTGGGTTACTATCTGCTGGGGTTGGGGTTAGATTGGGTGAAGCCGGTTCTCTGTCCATCGGAGTAGGGGTACAATCTGCGATAGTCTGGGTTATGTGTGGTAGGGCTGGTTCTTGTGCAAGTACAAACGGGGTGCTATCTCCATCGACAGGTAGCACTGTTTTTTTGAAGACCGTGTTTTTACTCCGCTAGATACTGCCATCACACCCTCCAATTCAAATGGCTAATAAACAAGAAAAGCAGTTGAATGTACAGACCTTGTATGAGACAGATGCAATAGATAGCGAGGAAAAAAGTGGGCATGAAATAGTTCACATATATGTTGTTTAACTAAACAGGATAGCATGACATAATTTCACATATATAATGTCTATCTAAACAGTATAGCATGACATAATTCAAAGATATGATGACTAACTAAAAAGGATGGCAAGAGATAATTATATGATGTCTTTAGTAAACAGGTTCGCATGACATAATTCACATACATGTTATCTAAGTAAACAGGATGGCATGATATAATTCACATATGTGATTTATATACTAAGCAGATGGCATTCACATATATGATGTCTAAACTAAGCAGATGGTGTTGAATATTGTGTATATGATGTCTAAACTATGCAATGCAAGACACCATATGCATGATATGAGCAGTATAACCCTTCCAAGTTAGAGCATACACCTCGGGGGGGGGGGGGGGGAATAGGACTGGTCATCTGTCTCTGAATCCTCCTCTGAGGAGCTATCTGGACCCAGCAAGAGATCTGCTTCAACAGGTAGCACTGTCTGCTCTGAAGAACTTGTTTTCACTCCAGATTTTTTCATCACCCACTCAAATGGTTGATTCACAGGAAGAGTAGTTAAATGTACAAACATTGTCGACAAATGGAAATGTAATGAAAAAAAAGGAATGACAAGATATAATTCAAATATATGATGCCTGGCTAAACAGGATGGCATTGCATATTTCACATATATTATGGCTGGCTAAAAAAGATGGCATTGCATAATTCACATATATGATATAGAAACTAAACAACATTACAGAACATGTCTAAACTAAGCAGATGACATATATGATGTCGAAAGTAAGCAAAGCAAGGCACCATATGCATGATATGACCAACATCATCATGCCAAGTTAGAGCAAACACCTCGGGGGGGGGGGGGGTAAATAGGAGTGGTCAGCTCCCTCTGACTCCACCTATGAACATCTATCTTCCTTTGGATTACAATCTGGAGGAGGGGGGTGGGGTTGCCATTGCACCCACCATGGAGCGATGTCTGCATGACATGTATTGCTGCGCAAGACTCTTTTCTTTTTCTCTACATGTTCAGCATGACTGTGTACAATAACTGACATGCATACGAAAAATATATAGTGAGATTAAGTAAGGAGAGCATGCAGAAATCTAGAGTGATGGTAACAACTAGTGGATAGATCAAAAAATAATGATGGCAGGCAAATGATAGCTTAATTTAATAAAAAGACAGATGATGGCCGCTTTACTGTTTGTTTCCCACCCAAGATGAACGACATAGTAGATACCCTAGATGAAACAGATAGTAGATCAATATACTATTCATTGCTGCCTCGATATGTGCCCCACAAGCATTTTAAAAGTCAAGTTTGAACATTAATTTGGACCTGACTTAGTGTCTAAGAGATCAACAGGATGATAAACTAGCAGGTAATATTAAGCAATGCATAAAGTAAGCAGAAACAAAAGAGTGCGACCTCTCTTGCGGACCCATGTACTCCTCAGGTTCATCTGCTGAGTCGATGATGGTGATGCAGTTGCGGTGGCTGCCGGTGGCGGGGAAGGAGATCTGAGGTGGCGAAACACGGTAAGGAGTCGTGATATCTGGTATGGTGGACGCTTCTATCGATGGAGCAGGTCAGGTGAGGTGGACGACGGCGCGGCAGGAGCAGGACAAACCACACAAAGTTTTCTTCGACACCTATCTGTAACTGAAGTAATTCTGTAAGGGCTCCTTTGGCTTGCAGGAAGAGCACATGAATGCAAAGAAACATGGCCAAATTAAAGTCAAACCACCTGCAAATGTGTATAGTTAGAATGTTATTATGCCACTAATGCACTTAGTCTTCTTTTCATGCATAGGATTTTGATAAGTAGGTCCAGGTGGATGTTAAAATTTCTGTGTTTTTCCTTTGAAACAGACACGAAAGGAAAAAATCCTTGAGTTTTGTTTTGCTCCATTCCTTTCAACCAAATGCATGAATAATTGAATAGTACAGTACCATAGGAAAAGTTCCTATTGCTATGTTTTTCCTTCACTAATTCCTTTGAACCAAAATAGCCCTAAGGGGTCGACATGAATGTAGAGTAAAAAGTGATGCGACAAGTGTACAACCTCTTTGGTGTAGCCGTCTCGACCTCAGCATCATTGGGTCGGTCGCTGAAGATGTTGCGGCGGAGGTGGCTGTCGGAGCTGGGGAAGAAGATCTGAGGCGTCTGTAGATGACGTCGAGGGTACTTCTCTGTCGTGATGGTTGGTTCCGTCGTTGGAGCAGCTCCGGCGAGCTGTGCGACGTCGAGGCTGAAGCAGTACAAGACGGACATCGTTAATCTGAAGTGGGATTCTAATACCATCTCCAATATATGATGTAAAATACATCACGAAAAAGTGCTAGCTGTAAAATTTACATCACCAAAAAACAACCAACTCCAACAGAAGATGTAAAAACTGTTGACTCTGAACTTAACTGTCAAAACTGAATTTTACTGTCAAAACTGACTGTTACTGTCGAAACTGAATTTTACTGTCGAAACTGAACGCACTAGTAGCAGAGAAGCACTTCATTGGTAGTTTAGGCCGCTCGAGCACTAGTGGTAGCAGAGAAGCAATGATCTAAATCAGCAGCCGCTCAACAGGGAACGCACTAGCAGATAGCAGCCAGAGCAGCAACGCGAACGAGAGCCAGAGCAGCAACTCGTGTAGATGCAGCAGCCCGTGTACCAGCATCAGCAGCACGAGCGAGAGCAAGAGCAGAGCGGCAGCACGAGCGAGAGCAAGAGCAGAGCAGCAGCGCGAGCGAGAGCCGGAACAGCAGTAGCAACTCCGGCTGGTATGGCCGCCGCCGCCGAGGGAGCCTCGCAATGGGGGAGATCCGCCGTGGAGGATGTCGTCGGCGGCACCGGCATCGAGGGAGCCGCGCCATTGCGGACTGGGATCGAGCACCAGCGGCGCCGTGAAGTCGAGTGAAGGAGAAGATGCGATGAGTGTACAACCTCTTTGGTCGTGCCGAGTAGGCCTCGGCTTCATCCGAGGAGTCGGTGAGGATGTTGCGGTTCCGATGGGGCAGGTTAAGGCGGCGCTATGGGAATGGAGCAGCCGCGATAGACGAGGCGATTGTCGGAGCAGCTCCTTGGAGGTGGAGGACGGGGCGGCTGACGGATCCTCATCCGATGCGGTGGATGAGGGATGTCAAGCTGTTGTGGTGGACGGCGTCGTCGGGGAAGAGGCTCCGGCTAGGCGGCAATGGGGGGGGGGACGGAGGAGGGTGGGGTTTCGCAGCTGGTGGAGAGAGGTTTTGGCGGCCTCGGTTTTCGAATGGGGAAAAGAAGGGGATGGGAGGGGGGAACCATGACTTAGGGACGCGCTTGTCCGAAATGTAGGGTAAGTTACAAAAGTACCCCCACCAATTTGAACTAGCGGCTCTTTCCGATCAGGGGTAGAACGGGGATTTTGCTTGTCGGCATTTTGCAGGATGACGGTGTCCTGGAGTAGGGGGTATCGACCTAGTCGGCCCATATTCCTCGGGACGGACAAGTGGGCTCTCATTCTTGTCAAGATGGACTCCGGAAGATACACGCGGGAGAAGAGATCAAGACTGCATCTGCCGAAGACTTGACGTATACTCCAAGACTTCTCCTGCCGCCTCCTCGCCTGGATACCGACCTTGTAACCCTAGATACCCTATCTGGCGTGTATATAAGCCGAAGGGTTTAACCCTTAGAGGGAACCTCAACGCAACCTCATTCACCTAGCCTTAGGACTAGATCATACGATCTCGAGGTAGATCAACTCTGTACTTGATACTTCCCCATCAATATAAACAAGAGCAGGACGTAGGGTTTTACCTCCATCAAGAGGGCCCGAACCTAGGTAAACATTGTCTCCCTGTTTCTGTTACCATCTGTCCGAGATCTACAGCTCGGGACCCCCTACCCCGAGGTCTGCCGGTTTTTACACCGACACATGAGGAGGGAGTTTTCGCGCGCGTTGTAATTTCGGGATAGCAAGCGCGAGTTGAGAAGGAGGGAGTTTTCGGAGCACAAACAGACAAAGAGATATATTGAAATTTTGGCATAATAAGGCGCGGGTTGAAATTTCGGGACAAGGCTAACGTGTACGATACCATATCAATTCGCACTTCCCTCAACCAAAAAAACAAAAAACAAAAAACAAAAAAACAATTCGCACCACACAAGAGAGGGTCTTGTCCCGTTTTACTGTATGAATTACTACAAATGTCATTCAAAACTTTGAATCCATGTTATGTTCAATTAAAATATTTCGCTAGGTGTATAATGCATGTAACCTAATCAAATGAACATTTTAGTGCATTCTAAATGTATCTACTACCGCTGCAATATGAACTAAATTTGAATTCATTTCAGTATTTGAATAAGAATCTACAATCATGATTGTTGTCAAGTTAAACTATCATCTGTATATTATCTTCACAACACACCACATGATTGATGTCAAGCTAGATATGAACTGTGTGTACTATATGAACTCGAATTCAAATTTTTAAATCCACTTTATGCTGATTTCAAATAATAGTATATTTCAAGCTCTAGCTAGATCTTCATAATCTAAACCATGTTTCATATGTATAATGTGTTTATCGCACAATGTATACTGTCCCGCCCCCCTACGCCTACAAGTACTTAGCTGTGAGCTGCAAAAGCCACACATTATCACAAATTCAAATAAATGTGAGATTGTTCGATATATATATATATATATATATAATATAGTATAACATGTTCATAACCACACCATGTGTCACCATTATATTCATGTATGCATGGGTTTAAATCACTATGATCTCTTATTCAAATATCGGAATCCACTTTTGTAATGAATTATGATCTCTGTTAGACTTTACACCCACACAATCCTGTTCTCTTTGTAGCTAGCACTAACTTTCTTTGGTGCATGCACACGCCCTCCTTGCCCTCCCCCTCCCTCAGCATTCTCTCCGTCACGCACATTCGTTATTTTTCTTTAGGTCGTTCACCCACGGTCTCTATAGGTCTCCCCAGCTCCTTCTTTCCGTTACACACCGATCGATATACCTCTCTAGCTAGGTCTGCCTACCACATACACACACTTTCCCTCTTCTCCTCTATCTCACCGTCCATGCCCTCTATCTCTCATACGGTCACACACATATGCACACTCTCGCCCCTCTTTTCATCGACCTTGCACTCGCACACTCCTCCATCTCTGTATAGTAGGCCTATCGCACCAACTCGTAGCCGCATCCCTGTCTCTCCATCCGTCTCTCCAGGCCTTATTTGCCTCTAACACATGCATGTATATCGATCGATCTCCCTCTGTACATATAGCTAGGTCGACTATAACTCTTTTTCACCACGCACTGATTGATCTACCTCACTAGATGAGTCTCTCCCTTTCCCCGACACACGACGATTGCTTTACCTATCTAGTTAGGTCTGCTTACCAGAGACATATCGCCCCCCCATCATCCATGCATGCCTCCCGACTCGTCTCTCACGCACACACGCGCTCACAGACACACATCACCTCTCTTATTGATATTGCAGTCGTACCCTCTGTTTGTCTAGTAGGCCTCTCCCACCATCTTCGAGAAGCAAATCCACCACCACCCCTCCGTCACTCTAGCTCTGTCTCTCTCCCAACCTTAATTATTCCTCTCCTACACATATGCATGGATGCCGATCAATCTCCCTCAATACATAGCCAGGTCTCTCCTTCTCCACACGTCTACCTGTCGATCTACCTCTCTAGTTAGGTCTCTGCCCCCCCCCCCCCACACCGATAGTCGAACGCTCTAGTTAGGTCTCCCTGCCACACACAAACTGCACCTGTCCCCTTTCACGTTCCAGTAGGCCAGCCACCCTATATCTTTGACATGCGCACACACAATTTCGCTGGCTCTCTTTATCGATCTCGCACCCATACACCTTCATCCCACTCTTCGATTCTATCGATATCTCACACCGATGATCCCTCCCCTCTCTACTCGTGGATCGCCCCCTCTATATATGATATATCTAGGCCTCCGTTTCACAAGCATTGCATATGTTACATTTTTTTGAGATATCATCGACTCATATTCCCTGTCCATCTCTCACGCACACAAATACACTTACAAAATCACCCCCCCAAAAAACACTCATGAACGCACTCACCATCTCTCTCTAGGTTTGTATCTCTCACACACACACCCACGTAGGTGGGGTACGTGCACGAAGAGAAGAGGTGCACGCACGACGCACGTACTCACTTCTCATTCCCAACCACACCCGTGCGGGTATAAGGTGGAGCTCATTTCTGTACGAAAAGGCAGCCCACGTGATAATTTGACGCGTGTCGGTTGTTCACTTGATGGAGGGTCGTGTACCACGCATGAACGAAACAAAGTGCGACTTGACGTGTCGGCGCGTTATTTTTAAATAAAGTTTTATTCCTCAATGGCACGTACAGAATATAAAACGATTGTATGGAGAGAAAAACGAAAACCGCTCCACTATACAAATATATAGGCAGGAGCCTCAATGCTTGCTTGCTGGGGTTCGTCTCTTCACACTCTCTCACACAAGATGGCGGTGGCCAATCTCTCTTTCTCTAACCGCTGGTCACTGATCCGGCCGGATCCCGTCCGCCGACGAAAAGGGAGTATGTGCAGCGTTGCTTCGGTCGCCGGCAGAAAGGGAGGATGTGTAGCGTTGCTCCGGTCGCTGGCGTCGAGACAGAAAACCTTCTGCCGGCGCGTCCCGATCTGCGGTACCCATCGTTCTCTCCGACGAAGCTCCGGCGCGGTAGGGCCTTCGACCCTTGCTCACTGCCGCAGCAGATCCCGCCCCCCGCCGCCCTCCTACTTACATCCTGACGACCCTCAGGTACAGCTTTCTCTGGAACCGGCCTTGCTCCTCTGCCCAACTTCCCACGTCGCTGCATGTGGATCTTCTCTAGTTCTTTGCCTAAAACGTACTAGCTCGGCCGGCGTACTTTCCATTTTGCAATCTCGTCCTCACATCGTTTGAGAGAAACCACTATGCTGTTATCTTTCCCTTAAGACAATGAATATGCTTCTTTTTGTCGGCGTATGTGTCATCAACTATCATTGGCTAGTAATTGTTTCCTTTCTACCTCTTTTTGCAAACAGGGATATCCATTTCACCTCATTGCTATTGCGACCTTTTGGTGAACTGCCCAAAGCACTTTTTTCTTAAGAGTGTTTTGTGCAGTTCTACTAAAATGTCTCGCTGGCAACATTTCTACATTTCAATGGGACTGCACAAAGGGAGTTTGGAGTTCCTATCCTCGTCATCCAACTCTGAGCCTAATCTTCTCCAACAAGTAGTTAGTCTCAAGAGAGGCTGCAAAGGTGACCGGCTTCTATTTGTGTGTTTATTGTTTCATCAACAGTGCCACTATTATTGTAATCACACTTACTCAATATCTTTGCTAACAGGGGCGCTCAGCTCTATTTTAGTGGAACTGCACAAAATGATCGGAATGTTCCATGCTTCTGACGGCTCCTTTCATTGCCAACATGTCGTGTTGATTTTGACAGAGCTGCGGAAAAGTAGCTGCCAACTAATGAATATCGTGGCAAGGAAATGAAAGCATTCCTATGGAGAGCATAGATCATTTTTTCTTTTTTTCTTTATTTGTACGCCTTCTCACAACTTTGTCTTCAGTTGTGATGTAAATATTGGCTCTGATCTGTGAATCATTGAGATGCATTAGTAATACGTCTCCGTCGTATCTATAATTTTTGATTGTTTCATGCCAATATCCTAAAATTTCCACATAATTTTGGCATCATTTTATATGATTTTTGGGACTAACATATTGATCCAGTGCCCAGTGCCAGTTCCTGTTTTCTGCTTGTTTTTTGTTTCACAGAAAATCCATATCAAACGAAGTCCAAATGCGATAAAATTTTACGAAGAATTATTTTGGAATATATGTGATTTTTGGGAGGTGGAATCAACACAAACGGAGGCCCACAACCTCCACAAGGCATCTTGGCGTGACCCCCCTAGCCGCGTGGTGTTGCCTTGTGGGCACACCGTAAGTCGGTTGGGGCCCTTCTTCGGCCGCAAGGAAGCTTATATCGAGAAAAAAATCGTGTTAAAATTTCAGCGCAATTGGAGTTACGGATCTCCGGGAATATAAGAAACGGTTTTCGGCCAGAAGTTGTATGTTTTATTTTGGTGCTGTCCTATGGTGCCCTCCGTGTCGCGCAAGCATGAGGGATTCCCGCTGTAGGGTTTGCAATACGTTCATAATTCTCTTATAGTGGGCGGCTAGAGTGACAGAAGCTTACACCCGAGTAAGGGGGTTGTTGCGTATGGGAGTAAAGGGGACTTGTTACTTAATGCTATGGTTGGGTTTTACCTTAATGATCTCTGGTAGTTGCGGATGCTTGCTAGAGTTCCAATCATAAGTGCATATGCTCCAAGTACGGAAAGTATGTTAGCTCATGCCTCTCCCTCATACAAATTGCAATAATGATTACCGGTCTAGTTATCGATTGCCTAGGGACAAATCTTTCTCTTGTGTTACAAAAGCTTTCTACTAAACAACTAACTTTCATTATCTTGCAAATTACTCGTAGTTTTATTCTCGCAAAGTACTCCTAGTTTTATTCTTGCAAAGTAGTTCTAGCATTACACCTACAAAGTACTTCTAGTTTCATACTTGTTCTAGGTAAAGCGAACGTTAAGTGTGTGTAGAGTTGTATCGGTGGTCGATAGAACTTGAAGGGAATATTAATTCTACCTTTAGCTCCTCGTTGGGTTCGACACTCTTATTTATCGAAAAAGCTACAATTGATCCCCTATACTTGTGGGTTATCAAGACCTTTTTTTGGCGCCGTTGCCGGAGAGCAATAGCGTGGGGTTGATATTCTCGTGTGTGCTTGTTTGCTTTATCACTAAGTAGTTTTTATTTTCTGTTCTAAGTTGTTTTATATCTTTAGTTATGGATATGGAACATGAAATACCAAAAAAATTAGTTGTACTTGCTACTCATGGAGATGGGGAACCTCCTAAAACCCTCGATGCCTGTTATGTGGAAAACATTAAATACTACTTTGATAATCCTGATAAATCTCCATTCAACTTGATAATGGGGTATACTTTGGATCAATGGGAATACTTTAGGGATTATCGCTTGTCTCAAAAAGGGAAACACTTATGGGATCAAATTAAAATATTGCAATGGTATGCTTGGAATTTATGCTTAAGATATGATTATACTTGCTGCTCTAGGATGAAGGCTCCACACCTTCCCTTTTCATGTGAATTTAATGATAATGAAACCTTAGCTTCTTATGCTAATGGTATATATGATTACTATGATGTAGAATAAATAGAAGAATTTGTTGCTGTGACGCCCCTGCTCGACCGTGCACTAATCATACACGCAAACGTGCACGCTCGAGATCAGAGACTCACGGGAAGATATCACAACACAACTCTAAACTCAAATTTAAACATAAATCTTCATATTACAAACCAGGGGTCACGAGGACCCGAATACATAAGTCATACACACAAATAATATCTGGGTACAGACATAGTTAGTCAAGTTTGCCTTAAGAAGGCTAGCACAAACAGTGACACTGATCGAAAAGGCGAAGGCCTCCTGCCTAGGGCCTCCGAACTACTCCTGGTCGGCTGGCTCAACCCAGTAGTACGTGCCTCCGGGACTCTCCTGGTAGTAGTCTCCTGCGGTGGTGTCTGGCTCCGGGACTCCATCGACTGATTACATCAAGCAGGTATGGGGAAAAGAAATAGCAAAGCAACCGTGAGTACTCATCCAACGTACTCGCAAGACTGACATCAGAACTATACTAAATATGCATCGGTATCAAAGGAATGGGGCTATATCTTTGGACTAAACTATAGAAATGCTGGAACAGAGGGGGAGGGGCCTAGCCTATCGAAGACTAGCATCTTGAAGCAGTTCTTGCAGCAATAGAAGAGAGTAGAGCAAGATAATATATAATCAATCATATCTTAGTAATGCCCTAAGATCCTTTCTCGACTACCCTGTGAGAAAGTGATCCCGAGAGTAGTAGTAACAGTTTAATATTGTGGCAGTATCCATTTGTAGTTGTAGCAGATCGAGATACAACTCTGAGCGTCCTGTTACCGTGGACACGGCTATTCGAATAGATAACTTCCCTGCAGGGGTGCACTACTGTTACCCAACACGCTCGATCAGATCTGGCCGGACACACTTGCTGGGTAATGCCCGGCCTCGGGTGATCAACACGACGCAGTCCTACCTAGGCTCAACAGAGAGGTCAACACGCCGGTCTAAATCCTAAGCACGAAGGGGTCTTGGGCCATCGCCCTTCGCACTCCTGCACGTTGCGAGACTGGCCGGGGCCCAAGCGCGACTGTGGAAACACCACAGACGTAACCAACTCACCCCAACAATCTGCCCGCATCTCTGAGCTGCGACGTCTGAAGAGCTTTCGGCTGATACTACGACGTAGAGGGTCCCATAACCATTATCCCACGTAGTGGTAGTGCGTATAGGGCCAACGACCCACTCAGATCAAATACCCAAATCCGTTAGGCGTATTTAGTAACTCGCAGAGATGAACAGGGTTCCTGTCGCTCCGTCTTGGTAACACATGACGCGCGGGTGCTCTTGGAGCCGACCCGTCTTTAATGTTATTCTCTCGCGGGCACCCTTGGGGCCAGCCCGACTTTAACAATTTAAGTATTGCAACATGTAAACATTTCTGTGATCATCCCAGAGTGATCACGGCCCGATATCAAGCATGGCAAACGGACAAGGGTGATGGGTCACAGATGAATTAATAGCAAAGCTAATTAAGCATCATGGGACAGCAGGTAGAGTATCAATAGCAGACGACAAAATCAGGCTATGCATCAGAATAGGAGTTATCAGAACAGTAGCAGGGGCAATTCTAATGCAAGAATAAGAGAGAAGGAGTGGGCGATATCTGGATGATCAAGGGGGTTTGCTTGTCTGGAGCGTAGTCGTACTCAGCTGCGTCGGCGGCGGTCTCGGCGTCTATCGGGAGAGAAGGAGGGGGGAAGAAATAATAAATACACGGCAACATTGCAACAGTGATGCATGACATGTCTAAATGATATGCATAGGTGATTTAATGTCTCTCTAGGTGTATTAGATAATTTAGGAATTTATTTGGATTTATTTTATTAAGGTCATGCACTATTCATCTATCGAATACAGGCAAAAAGTTGCATGTTCAGTATTATAGAGGGGTGTGGCACGCATGTGGATAGGATATTCGGATTCTTCATATTTTTCTGATCATTTTCCATATATAAATTATTTTCATCCGAGTTACGGTTTATTTTATATGATTTTTCAAAGTTTTACTGAATTTCTGGAATTTCTGGATTTAATTTAAATTATTTAATTTCAAATTATCCGAAACAGTAGCCAGATGACGTCAGCATGACGCATGTATGACATCAGCAGTCAACCCAGCCGGTTGACTGGTCAAACCTGACCAGTGGGACCCACTGGTCAGTGACACAGAAGTTAATTAGGTTTAATTTAAACTAATTACAGGTTAATTAGACGGTGGGGCCTACATGTCAGTGACTGATTAGTGATTAAATTAATTAATTAATTAACAGATTAATTTGTATTTTTATTTATTTAAAATCATTTAAACGGGGTGGGACCCGCGTGTCAGTGACACGGGTGCCCAGTCAGCCGAGTTGACTCGGTCAACTGGGCTCGCGGTCCCACCAGTCAGCGACACAGTGGCGGGCCAGGCCGTGCCACGTCGGATGACGATCGGCGACTCGCCGGAATCGCGCCAACGAGCACGAAACACGGCGGAGCACGCCGGCGAGTCGCGGGATTCCGCTAGGGGGCACCAAAACGCGCGTTTTTGGGCTTGTTCGAACGAGTGAGGAACGCCGCATCCAACGCCAGTGGTCACGTGAGCTGGGGCGGCCGGAGAAGAGCATGGCGACGACGGCGGCGGCGACGTTCTCGGGCGGAGCTCGGGATCGGCGACTACGGGACGACAGGGGCTGCGAGCGGGCGTGTTCGGCTGCTGCGAGCGAGCAGAGCACGATGCCGTGCTCGGTTGAGCATGACAACGTCTACGGCGACGGCGATGAGCTGCGCGGCGGAGCAAGCTACGGGCGGCGATGGCAGCGGCGGCTACGGGCTCGAGGAGAGGCGGGAGAGAGAGGGGAAAGATGCGCGGGCTCACCGTGAGCCTGTAGGTGTGCTTAGCGGGCGCGGGGACGGCTCGACGGCGACGCAATCGACGGCGAGGCAACGACGGCTGTAGGAGGAAGACGGAGTCAGGGAGGTCGCTGCGGTGGCGCTGAGCCCATTCCCGTGGTCAGAGAGGAAGTAGAGGAGGACGGAGGAGCGGATGGGCTCGATCTCAGGCGCGGGGAAGGCTTGTGGCCACGCCGGCGAGCTCGGCAAGGTCGACGGCGTCGGGCGGTTGCATGGGGAGGAAGAAAGCGGCGAGGGAGGAGGGAGAAAAGATCTGGGGAGGCGGCTAGGGTTTCCAGGGGGGCATTCTTATCCACCCCCATCTCCTGTAGCGACGTGGGCTGGCCGGGCGCGGCGGGAACGGCGACGGGCGCGGTCGACCGTGCGGGTGAGCATTGCGGGAGGAGGGAGGCGACCGTGCGGGTGGGCTGGGCTGCGCGGTTTGACTTAGGCCCAGCCGCGGTGGGCCTTTTTCTTTTCTTTCTTTTCTTTCTCTTTTCTCTTTTTAGTTTCTGTTTAGAAAATAGTTTGGGCACAAATTGAGTTTAGTAAAATATGTGACTTGGCCCAATAATTAATATGCAATATTTGGCACTGCTAGAAAAAGGTTTGGTGAGCAAATGATTTCATTTGAATTTTAATTAAATTACAAGGTATTAAACATTGCTGTTTAGTACTGTTTTGATGATGTTAGGGTCATCTAGGTAATTTAGGTGATGTTGTTTTTCTGAACATAATTAGTTATGGAATATTTGCTATTTAATGAACATTTTTGTTTCCAATTTGGAACAACTTTTATTTTCACTTTCAATTTGAATTTCAATTTGAATTGGAATTTGAAATGAGATATGATGCAATGATGATCAAGCACTGTTAATCATGATGACTTGGCATTATCAAAATGTGATCACTGTAGCTTAATTACATGGGGTGTTACAATTCTCCTCCTCTAAAAGAAATTCTCTTCCCGAGAATTAAGAGGTAGGTTGAAAGAGAGCGGGATATTCTTCACGAAGACGATCTTCGCATTCCCAAGTGGCTTCATCCTCAGAATGATTCGACCACTGAACTTTAAGGAACTTGATTGCCTTCTGACGAGTTCGACGTTCAGCTTGATCAAGAATACGGATCGGATACTCTTGATAAGAAAGATCCTCTCGCAATTCAAGTATTTCATGATCCACTGCTCGGATAGGATCCTTGAAGCAGCGACGGAGTTGCGACACATGGAAGACATCATGAACTTGAAAAAGGTTTGGCGGCAATTCCAATTGATATGCCACTTCTCCACGTCGGGTGAGGATGCGGAACGGGCCAATGTAGCGAGGAGCTAACTTGCCCTTGATCCCAAAATGGTGAGTGCCTTTCATCGGGGTGACGCGAAGGTAAGATTGTTCGCCAGGTTGATAGACCATTACCTGGTGTTTTCGATCATAGTTGCTCTTCTGACGAGACTGAGCAGCTTTCAAATGTTCACGGACAATGCGGACTTGTTCTTCAGCTTGTTGAATAATGTCCGGGCCAACGAGCGATCGTTCCCCAGTTTCTGACCAATTCAGAGGGGTTCGGCACTTACGTCCATAGAGAACTTCAAAGGGTGCCATTTTCAAACTAGCCTGATAGCTATTGTTGTGTGAGAATTTAGCATACGGGAGAGATTCCTCCCATTTCTTACCGAAAGAGATGACACAAGCTCGAAGCATATCTTCAAGCACTTGATTGACTCATTCAACTTGTCCCTGAGACTGGGGGTGAAAAGCAGTGCTGAAGGACAGATGAGTTCCCATAGGTTCTTGGATACTGTTCCGAAATCTTGAGGTAAAGAGGCTGCCACGGTCTGAGCTGATCTCCAGCGGAATACCGTGAAGTGACACGATTCTGGAAACATATAAGTCTGCTAACTGACTAGTAGTGATCGTCTCCTTGACTGGCAGAAAGTGAGAAACCTTTGAGAATCGGTTAATGACGACAAAAATAGCATCATGACCCTTTTGCGATCTGGGAAAACCAGTAATGAAATCCATTTCGACTTTGTCCCATTTCCATTCAGGAATATCAAGGGGTTGCAGAGTTCCAGCAGGCCTTTGATGTTCTGCCTTGATGCGACGGCAAATGTCACACTCAACAACATAGCGAGCAATGTCTCGCTTCATATCCGGCCACCAATATCTCTGTCGAATGTCTTGGTACATCTTGGTACTACCAGGGTGAATTGAGAGAGGCGTATCATGAGCTTCTTTCATGACGCGTGGGGTCAGATCCAGGTTGTCCTTTCTAGGAACCACTAAGCGATTCTTGAAGAACAAGGTGCCATCAGCATCAATAGTGAAGAACGAGGGCTTTCCCCTTTTGAGATCGCGCTTAATTTTCTCGACCTCAGAGTCAGTTTTCTGTATATGCTTGATGAGGTCCTCGAGGTCTGGTTCAACAACCAGGGTATTGAGATGACCCTGAGGAACAATGTGAAGGTTCAATTTGCGAAGCTCTTCATAAAGAAGGGGTTGTGCTTGCTGAACTATGAGGTTGTTGCAATAAGACTTGCGGCTCAAAGCATCGGCCATTACATTAGCCTTGCTAGGGGTATAAGAGATATCCATGTCATAATCGGCTATTGTCTCGAGCCATCTTTGTTGACGGAGGTTCAAATCTGGTTTAGTATACAGATACTTCAGACTTTGGTGGTCCGTGTATATCTCGCAACGATTTCCAAGAAGGTAATGTCGCCACAGTTTTAGAGCATAGATAACTGCTGCTAACTCAAGATCATGTGTTGGATACTTACCTTCATGAGGACGCAACTGACGAGAGCCATATGCAATCACTTTGCGCTCTTGCATTAGGACACAGCCTAATCCTTGACGGGATGCGTCGCAATATATCACAAAGTCCTTGCGAGTATCTGGGGGTGCTAGCACTGGGGCAGATGTCAATTTATCTTTAAGTGTCTGAAAACTTTCTTGGCACTTTTCCGTCCACTCAAATTTAACGCCTTTGTGAAGCAGATCAGTCAGAGGCTTGGCAATCTTGGAGAAGTTCTCGATGAATCGGCGGCAATAGCTAGCGAGTCCGAGAAAACTTCTGACTTGCTTAACATTCTTCGGTGGAGTCCAGTCAAGAATAGCCTGAACTCGTTCTGGGTTAACAGCAATGCCATCTTTGGAAATCACATGACCAAGATAAGTCACCTCAGATAACCAGAATTCACACTTGGAAAACTTGGCATAAAGTTGGTGTTCTCGGAGTTTCTCCAATACAAGCCGAAGATGTTCGGCGTGTTCTTCTTCATTCTTGGAAAATATAAGGATATCATCCAAATAAACCACGATGAACTTGTCGAGGTAGTCCATGAAGATATAGTTCATCAATCGAGAAAAGGTTGCTGGAGCATTAGTTAATCCGAAGGACATGACGGTGTACTCGTATGATCCATAACGAGTAACGAAAGCGGTCTTCAGGATATGCTCTTTATGAACTCGGATCTGATGATAACCCAACCTTAAGTCGAGTTTAGAGAACACAGAGGATCCAGCAAGCTGATCATAAAGGTCGTTGATCCGGGGAAGTGGGTATTTGTTCTGGATTGTTGCTTGGTTAATGGGCCGATAGTCTTGGACCAATCAGTTTGTTCCATCCTTCTTCTTAACAAATAGAGAAGGTGCTCCCCAAGCAGAAGAACTGGGGCGGATGAATCCCTTTTTAAGTGACTTGTCGATTTCCTCCTTAAGTTCAAGGAGTTCATGCGGCGGCATCTTGTATGGGCGCTTAGCAATAGGGGTAGTGCCTGGTTTCAAGTCGATGACGAATTCAACGGCTCTAACCGGGGGTATTCCTGGAAGTTCTTCTGGAAAGACGTCCGGAAAATCGCAAATGACTGGAACGTTCTCAATTCCCTCAAGAGGTGAAGCGTTCAAAGCATTCAGAGCATATATCTGAGCTTCGGCATTCCGAGTAATTCGGGCTGTGTAGTTCACTATCTCGTCGGAGGGGTGAAGGAGTTGGATGACTTTTGTGGCACAATTGATTGAAGCGATGTGAGCTTTCAACCAATCCATTCCCAGAATGAGGTCTATGGTGGAAGACTTCGGAACAATGGGGGAGGCAAGGAATTCCAATCCTTCAATTTCGACGGTGACGTTAGGTGCGATCATGTCAGCATGACAATGGCCACTGGGAGTTTTAACGACTAGCGGAGTATGCATCTTTTCATATTGTATGCCATGCATGAATGCAAATGCTCCAGAGACAAATGAATGTGATGCTCCTGAATCAAATAAAAAAGAAGCGGGTACTGAGTTAACAAGAGGGGTACCCATCACCATGTCAGGTTGATCCTGAACTTCTTCAATGTCAACGTGGTAAGCCTGTCCACGTCCATAAGCAGAAGACCCAGTATTATAGTTGCGGGTCTGGTTGTTGCCACGGCCATTTCCACGGCCAGCATGAGGAAGTGCCAACTGATTCTGATTCTGGCGGCAGTCCTTGGCAAGGTGACCTGGGTGGCGACACTTGAAGCACAGACCATCTTCAGGACGAAGAGGAGCAGCACGTGGTGGAGTAGCTTGAGCTCTTGGCTGCCTCGGTGGTGGAGGAGGCAGACGGGGTGCAGCATAGGAAGGCCTCAGTGCAGGGGCAGTTGAACGATGCATGCTGTTGGGAATCCACATCTTACGCCTTTGCCCTGAGCTCGAAGATGAGCCAACATCACGATTGCGCTTGATTGATTCCCTATGTTCCATTTGAGCGGCCTCAACCTGGATAGCCTTGTTCACCAGAGTGGCGAAGTCGGCGAAGTCATGAACAGCAAGTGCAAGCTTGAGGTCTGGGTGGAGTTCATTATGGAACTTCTCCTGTCTATGAGCATCAGTGGCTATGTCTTCTTCAGCATAGCGGGACAGGTTAAGGAAATCACGCTGATAAGCTTTGACAGTCCTATTGCCCCGAGTGAGGTTGCGAAACTCGGTTCTCTTCCGGTCCATGATTCCCTGAGGAATGTAACAAGCACGGAAGGTAGTCTGGAACTTGATCCAGGTAATGACTGTCCCAACAGGTAGTGAACGCCTGTGGGTGTCCCACCATTGAGAAGCGGGGCCCTTCAAGAAGTAGGACGCGAAAGTGACAAGGTTATCAGGGGCGACATTGGTAGATTCCATCTCGTAGGCGATGTCGCGAAGCCAGTCATCAACATCCAATGACTGTTCAGAGTTGCGGAAAATAGTAGGGCTGATACGCACAAAGTCCTGCAGAGTTATTGGGGCAGGTTGCTAATTCTGAGCATTCTGGTTCTGTTGTGGAAACTGAGCCATGATCCCAACCATGAACTGGCGGTTCAACTCGAATTGCTGCATCATAGCTGCCATATAGTCTGGCAGGGGTGGATCGTTGGCACCACGGCCACGACCACCTGCTCTAACCATCCTGCTAAAAATTTAACAGGGGGTAGTTTAGTAAAAGCAACTACAAGTGTTTAGAGACAAACATGATGTAACACGACAATGAACAAGTAGTGCAATAGATACATAACAGTAGTCAATTAAGACATACAGATCCATACATAGAGTCGGTTACACGCGGACAACATAAGTTCGGAAATTAAACAGCTAGACAAACTAGGCGGCACGCAGGCACGCGGTGGAGGGATACAACAACGCGACATAGCGATATGCTACATCAACGTCGGAGAAAACCACTGAAGCCAGGCAGCTGTAGGTGACGAGGCAGGGTACCGTTGACGGAAGGATCCTGCGCTCCGTGAACACTCTGGTGCAGAACCTGGTCCCGAACTGGAAGAAGAGGACCACGTGGAGGAGTAAAACCTCCAACAGGAGGCCACTCGAGACCTGGGGGCATCTCCGTCCTGCGCGGGTAAAGAATGTACTCTGGGTGCATCCGTGCACTGACTGCTGGTAGGAACTGTGTCAGCACGTCGTAAAGACGAGCACGAGTGGCGTGCAACTCAACAACAAGAGCTCGAGCAGTGCAATCCAGAGCCTGAGTGTATTGTACCAAAACCTGCGGGTCATAGCGACGTGACACGTAAGAGGTACATACAGCAGTGTAACATCCAGTCTCATCCCCAGCAGGAGCATACGAGATGTATCTTAAAGCAGTCTCCTCCAAGCGACTGTTGTGCTCTCCACAGAGACGGGCAATAGCAGTATAGGCAGCATCATGGACGGCCATATCAACAGTCACTCCAACACCATGGAAGGTGTACAACTCAGTGATGGAGTTGTTCTGCCGATCAAAGATGCGAACCTCAGCATGGTACTGCTCCTAGTTGAACTCACGGTAATCCTCGTAAGCAGTGTACTCGGGGTACCAACGATATCCCAGCCTGGTCAAAAGGTCGACCAAAATGGCCGGAAACCCAGTCGCATCATGAGCCACGGTCAGACAGACAAGCTGTCTTGCGGGATGCATCTGAAATAAGATAGTGCAGAATGTCAAAAGACAGTGTGAGGAGCATATGATAACTTGGAAAGGAAGGTTAAACAGACCAATGGAAAAGAAAAAGGTGGTTATCAGATTAACCTGTTCAAAGGAAAAGGATTAGTTGCAGATAATCCAACTCTCCGGGTGAATGTGATTACGAGAACCTAGTGTCAGAGTTAGCAAATTCATTTAACCCCAAAAGAAAAGAGATCAGAGTTCCAGAGTAGAGAAGAGGAATAAAAGATCCTAATCCCATCCATGTGCAATGTGGGCCCGTAAGCCACACAGCAGTGTTAGTAAAATAGTTTTTCAAGGACTAGACTGAACTTCGACCAAGGAATCAGAAGGGGGCTTCCTACAGGCAGTCGGCTCTGATACCAACTTGTGACGCCCCTTCTCGACCGTGCACTAATCATACATGCAAACGTGCACGCTCGAGATCAGAGACTCATGGGAAGATATCACAACACAACTCTAAACTCAAATTTAAACATAAATCTTCATATTACAAAACAGGGGTCACGAGGACCCGAATACATAAGTCATACACACAAATAATATCTAGGTACAGACATAGTTAGTCAAGTTTGCCTTAAGAAGGCTACCACAAACAGCGACACTGATCGAAAAGGCGAAGGCCTCCTGCCTAGGGCCTCCGAACTACTCCTGGTTGGCTGGCTCAACCCAGTAGTACGTGCCTCCGGGACTCTCCTGGTAGTAGTCTCCTGCGGTGGCGTCTGGCTCCGGGACTCCATCAACTGATTACATCAAGCGGGTATGGGGAAAAGAAATAGCAAAGCAACCGTGAGTACTCATCCAAAGTACTCGCAAGACTGACATCCGAACTATACTAAATATGTGTCGGTATCAAAGGAATGGGGCTATATCTTTGGACTAAACTGCAGAAATGCTGGAACAGAGGGGGACGGGCCTAGCCAATCGAAGACTAGCATCTTAAAGCAGTTCTTGCAGCAATAGAAGAGAGTAGAGCAAGATAATATATAATCAATCATATCTTAGTAATGCCCTGAGATCCTTTCTCGACTACTCTTTGAGAAAGTAATCCCGAGAGCAGTAGTAACAGTTTAATATTGTGGCAGTATCCATTTGTAGTTGTAGCAGATCGAGATACAACTCTGAGCGTCCTGTTACCGTGGACACGGCTATTCGAATAGATAACTTCCTTGCAGGGGTGCACTACTGTTACCCAACATGCTCGATCACATCTGGCCGGACACACTTGCTGGGTAATGCCCGGCCTCGGGTGATCAACACGACGCAGTCCTACCTAGGCTCAGCAGAGAGGTCAACACGCCGGTCTAAATCCTAAGCACGAAGGGGTCTTGGGCCATCGCCCTTCGCACTCCTGCACGTTGCGAGACTGGCCGGGGCCCAAGCGCGACTGTGGAAACACCACAGACGTAACCAGCTCACCCCAACAATCAGCCCGCATCTCTGAGCTGTGACGTCTGAAGAGCTTTCGACTGATACTACGACATAGAGGGTCCCATAACCATTATCCCACGTGGTGGTAGTGCGTATAGGACCAATGACCCACTCAGATCAAATACCCAAATCCGTTAGGCGTATTTAGTAACTCGCAGAGACGAAAAGGGTTCCTGTCACTCCGTCTTGGTAACACATGACGCGCGGGTGCTCTTAGAGCCGACCCGTCTTTAATGTTATTCTCTCACGGGCACCCTTGGGGCCAGCCCGGCTTTAACAGTTTAAGTACTGCAACATGTAAACATTTCCGTGATCATCACCCAGAGTGATCACGGCCCGATATAAAGCATGGCAAACGGACAAGGGTGATGGGCCACAGATGAATTAATAGCAAAGCTAATTAAGCATCATGGGACAACAGGTAGAGTATCAATAGCAGACGACAAAATCTGGCTATGCATCAGAATAGGAGTTATCGGAACAGTAGCAGGGGCAATTCTAATGCAAGAATAAGAGAAAAGGAGTGGGCGATACCTGGATGATCAAGGGGGTTTGCTTGCCTGGAAGCTCTGCTGAGAGGGGCTGGTCGTCGGAAGGCTGCTCGTCTGGAGCGTAGTCGTACTCAGCTGCGTCGGCGGCGGTCTCAACGTCTATCGAGAGAGAAGGAGGGGGAAGAAACAATAAATACACGGCAACATTGCAACAGTGATGCATGACATGTCTAAATGATATGCAGAGGTGATTTAATGTCTCTCTAGGTGTATTAGATAATTTAGGAATTTATTTGGATTTATTTTATTAAGGTCATGCACTATTCATCTATCGAATACGGGCAAAAAGTTGCATGTTCAGTATGATAGAGGGGTGTGGCAGGCATGTGGATAGGATATTCGGATTCTTCATATTTTTCTGATCATTTTTCATATATAAATTATTTTCATCCGAGTTACGGTTTATTTTATATGATTTTTCAAAGTTTTACTGAATTTCTGGAATTTCTGGATTTAATTTAAATTATTTAATTTCGAATTATCCGAAACAGTAGCCAGATGACGTCAGCATGATGCATGTATGACATCAGCAGTCAACCCAGCCGGTTGACTGGTCAAACCTGACCAGTGGGACCCACTGGTCAGTGACAGGGAAGTTAATTAGGTTTAATTTAAACTAATTACAGGTTAATTAGACGGTGGGGCCTACATGTCAGTGACTGATTAGTGATTAAATTAATTAATTAATTAATTAACAGATTAGTTAGTATTTTTATTTATTTAAAATCATTTAAACGGGGTGGGACCCGCGTGTCAGTGACACGGGTGCCTAGTCAGCCGAGTTGACTCGGTCAACTAGGCCCGCGGTCCCACCAGTCAGCGACACAGTGGCGGGCCAGGCCGTGCCACATCGGACGACGACCGGCGACTCGCCGGAATCGCGCCGGCGAGCACGAAACACGGCGGAGCACGCCGGCGGGTCGCGGGATTCCGCTAGGGGGCACCAAAACACGCGTTTTTGGGCTCGTTCGAACGAGCGAGGAACGCCGCATCCAACGCCGGTGGTCACGCGAGCCGGGGCGGCCGGAGAAGAGCACGGCGACGACGGTGGCGGCGACGTTCTCGGGCGGAGCTCGGGATCGGCGACTACGGGCACGACAGGGGCTGCGAGCGGGCGTGTTCGGCTGCTGCGAGCGAGCTGAGCACGATGCCGTGCTCGGTTGAGCATGACAACGTCTACGGCGATGGCGACGAGCTGCGCGACGGAGCAAGCTACGGGCGGCGATGGCAGCGGCAGCTACGGGCTTGAGGAGAGGCGGGAGAGAGAGGGAAAAGACGCGCGGGCTCACCGTGAGCCTGTAGGTGTGCTTAGCGGGCGCAGGGACGGCTCGATGGCGACGCAATCGACGGCGAGGCGACGATGGCCGTAGGAGGAAGACGGAGTCGGGGAGGTCGCTGCGGTGGCGCTGAGCCCGTTCCCGTGGTCGGAGAGGAAGTAGAGGAGGACGGCGGAGCGGATGGGCTCGATCTCAGGCGCGGGGAAGGCTTGTGGCCACGCCGGCGAGCTCGGCAAGGTCGACGGCGTCGGGCGGTTGCCCGAGGAGGAAGAAAGCGGCGAGGGAGGAGGGAGAAAAGATCTGGGGAGGCGGCTAGGGTTTCCAGGGGGCATTCTTATCCACCCCCATCTCCTGTAGCGACGCGGGCTGGCCGGGTGCGGCGGGAACGGCGACGGGCGCGGTCGACCGCGCGGGTGAGCAGTGCGGGAGGAGGGAGGTGACCGTGCGGGTGGGCTGGGCTGCGCGGTTTGACTTAGGCCAAGCCGCGGTGGGCCTTTTTCTTTTCTTTCTTTTCTTTCTGTTTTCTCTTTTTAGTTTCTGTTTAGTAAATAGTTTGGGCACAAATTGATTTTAGTAAAATATGTGACTTGGCCCAATAATTAATATGCAATATTTGGCACTGCTAGAAAAAGGTTTGGTGAGCAAATGATTTCATTTGAATTTTAATTAAATTACAAGGTATTAAATATTGCTGTTTAGTACCGTTTTGATGATGTTAGGGTCATCTAGGTAATTTAGGTGATGTTGTTTTTCTGAACATAATTAGTTATAGAATATTTGCTATTTAATGAACATTTTTGTTTCCAATTTGGAACAACTTTTATTTTCACTTTAAATTTGAATTTCAATTTGAATTGGAATTTGAAATGAGATATGATGCAATGATGATCAAGCACTGTTAATCATGATGACTTGGCATTATCAAAATGTGATCACTGTAGCTTAATTACATGGGGTGTTACAATTGCTTTTAAGGGTGCTTATGAAATTGAATCTTTGTTTGAAATGTGTGGAAATTATGATGATGCTGTTTACAGATCTGAAAATTTTGCTATACTGAAATATTGCTATGATAATTACGAATACAATGCCGATATTAATGATTTTATTGAGAAAGTCTCCGTTGTCCAAGAAGAAACTAATATTTTGCTGGAATCTATGGAAGAAGAAATTGCTGAAACTGTGAGCTCATTAGATGAAAAAGATGACGAGGAGAGCAAAGAACAAAAGGAGGAAGAGCAGATTAGCTACCCGTGCCCACCTTCTAATGAGAGTAACTCTTCAACTCATACATTGTTTAATTTCCCTTCGTGCTTACCGAAGGATGAATGCTATGATGATTGCTACGATCCCTTGGATTCATTTGAAATATACCTTTTTGATGAAATTGATGCTTGCTATGCTTGTGGCCATGATGCCAATTTGAATGATGCTTATGGAGATGAACTTGCTATAGTTCCTTATGTTAAGAATGAAATTGTTTCTATTGCACCTACACATGATAGTCCTATTATCTTTTTGAATTCTCCAAACTACACTATATCGGAGAAGTTTGTGCTTATTAAGGATTATATTGATGGGTTACGTTTTACCGTTGCACATGATGATTTTGATGAATATAATATGCATGTGCTTGCTGCTCCTACTTGCAATAATTATGAGAGAGGAACAACATCTCCGCCTCTCTATGTTTCCAATACGATAAAATTGCAAGAAACTGTTTATGCTATGCATTGGCCTTTACTTGATGTGCATGAATTGTTCTTTTATGACATACCGATGCATAGGAAGAGAGTTAGACTTCGTCATTGCATGATATATGTTGCTTTGTGCTCACTACTAAATTACAAATCATTGTTAATTAAAATTGGCTTTGATATAATTTGGGATCCGGGTGGATCCATTGCATGAGCACTTTATGCCTAGCTTAATGGCCTTAAAGAAAGCGCTGCCTGGGAGACAACCCGGAAGTTTTAGAGAGTCATTTTATTCTATTGAGTGCTTTTACAAAGTTTAAAAACAAAAAAATATAGAGGGGAACCTAAAAAATTTCAAAAAGAAAAGTGAAAGTGAGAAAGACGAGCACCGTTGAAGTGGGAGCATGACTTGAACTTTGTTCATGCCCATGGAAACTTTGTGAATCTTGAATTACAGAAACTTTTCAACAAAAATAATTATCCCCTTGTACAAATCCATTGTATTATAAAAATAATGTGCCAAGATTTACCATTAGGATGTTTAAATTGCTTGTTTCGTGTGTGCTGTGAAAAAACAGAAACTTTTGCTGTAGTGTTTGAATTTCTATAATTTACGGGAACATGAAAAAATTCTGAAATTTTTACAAAGTACTTCTATGCAAGTTGTTTATTTTGTCCTAATTTTTCAGAATTTTTGAGTTAAAGAAGTATATGTACCATCTGCATCTTTACAGACTGTCCTGTTTTCATAGATTGCTGTTATAGTTTCTTTATTTGTGCATGTTTGAAATCTTGTTGAGCCCCATTGACTTGGGAGCCATAGAATTGTGATAGAATACAGTGGGTAATGTTTGATTATAATTATACAATAATGTTACAGCAGGACACGATGGGATTTGATGTTATATGTACTAACCCCTCTAATAAAAAGTTTGGTTAAGTTTTGTGTGGATGAAGTGTTCGCAGAACGAGGAGGTATCGATATGAGGAGAATAAGGAGAGGCAAGAGCTCAAGCTTGGAGATTCCCAAGGCACCCCAAGTAAATATTCAAGTAGACTCAAGCGTCTAAGCTTGGGGATGCCCTGGAAGGCATCCCATCTTTCTTCAACAATTATCGGTATGTCTCGGTTTTTGTTTTGTTCACATGATATGCGTAAATTCTTGGAGCGTCGTGTGCTTTTTATTTTTCTTTTAATAATGCACCATGCTTGTATGAGATAGTCCTTGGTTGATTTATTGAATGCTTCATGCACTTCACTTATATCTTTTGAGTATGGCTTTATAGAATGCTTCATGTGCTTCACTTATATCATTTGAAGTTTGGATTGCCTGTTTCTCTACATATAGGAAAACTATTATTTGTAGAATGCTCTTTTGCTTCACTTATATTTATTAAAGCATGGTCTTTTGTAGAAATAATTAAACTATCATGCTTCACTTATATCTATTTAGAGAGTCAACAGGAATTGATCATTCACATGGTTAGTCATAAAATCCTACATAAAACTTGTAGATCACTGAATATGATAAGTTTGATTCCTTGCAATAGTTTTGCGATATTAAGATGGTGATATGTGGGAGGTACTAGTGAATGATTGCGGTTTAGTAAGAATATTGGTGTTAAGGTTTGTGATTCCCGAAGCATGCACGTATGGTCTGTTGTTATGCTAAGAAGTTGGAGCATGATTTATTCTTGATTGTCTTCCTTTGTGTGGCGGTCGGGGGCGCACGATGGTTAACTTCTACCAACCTCCCCCCTAGGGGCATGCGTAGTAGTACTTTGCTTCGAGGGCTAATAGACTTTCGCAATAAGTTTGTGAGTTCTTTATGACTAACGTGAGTCCATGGATTATACGCACTCACCCTTCCGCAATTTGCTAGCCTCTTCGGTACCGTGCATTGCCCTTTCTCACCTCGAGAGTTGGTGCAAACTTCGCCGGTGCATCCAAACCCCGTGATATGATACGCTCTATCACACATAAGCCTCCTTATATCTTCCTCAAAACAGCCACCATACCTACCTATTATGGCATTTCCATAGCCATTCCGAGATATATTGCCATGCAACTTCCATCATCATCATATAGATGACTTGAGCATTCATTGTCATATTGCTTTGCATGATCGTAAGATAGCTAGCATGATATTTTCATGGCTTGTCCGTTTTTTGATATCTTTGCTACTCTAGATCATTGCACATCCTGGTACACTGCTAGAGGCATTCATATAGAGTCATCTTGTATAGTTTTTATCGAGTTGTAATATCGAGTTGTAAGTAAATAAAAGTGTGATGATCATCATTATTAGAGCATTGTCCCAGTGAGTAAAGAATGGTGGAGACTAATGAGTCCTCGAAAAAGTGGGGATGAGGTCCATGAGACTGTTTAAAAAAAAGAGGCCAAAAAGAACCCATCAAAAAAGGGAAAACAAACAAAAAAATGAGAGAAAAAGAGAGAAGGGGCAATGTTACTATCCTTTTCCACACTTGTGCTTCAGAGTAGCACCATGTTTTTCATATAGAGAGTCTCCTGAGTTGTTACTTTCATATACTAGTGGGAATTTTTCATTATGGAACTTGGCTTGTATATTCCGATGATGGGCTTCCTCAAATGCCCGAGGTCTTCATGAGCAAGGAAGTTGGATGCACACCCACTTAGTTTTCAGTATGAGCTTTCATACACTTATAGCTCTTAGTGCATCCGTTGCATGGCAATCCCTACTCCTCGCATTGATATCGATTGATGGGCATCTCCATAGCCTGTTGATCCGCCTAGTTGATGCGAGACTTTCTCCCTTTTTGATTTCTCCTTATTGATCCCTACCACCATATTCTATTCCACCTATAGTGCTATATCCATGGCTTGCGCTCATGTATTGCGTGGGGGTTGAAAAAGCTGAAGCGCGTTAAAAAGTATGAACCAATTGCTCGGCTGACATCGGGGTTGCACATGATTTATATTTTGTGTTAAGAAGATGGAGCATGACAAGGCTATATGATTTCGTAAGGATAGCGTTCTTTAGCATTTTTATTCTGAAAGACATGATTGTTTGTTGGTATGCCTGAGTATTGATGTCTTTATATCAAATTATAGACTATTACTTTGAATCACTCGTATCTTAATATTCATGCCATGATTAGATTACATGATCAAGATTATGCTAGGTAGCATTCCACATCAAAAATTATCTTTTTATCATTTACCTACTCGAGGACGAGTAGGAATTAAGCTTGGGGATGCTGATACGTCTCCGTCGTATCTATAACTTTTGATTGTTTCATGCCAATATCCTACAATTTCCACATACTTTTGGCAACATTTTATATGATTTTTGGGACTAACATATTGATCCAGTGCCCAGTGCCAGTTCCTGTTTTCTGCTTGTTTTTTGTTTCACAGAAAATCCATATCAAACGAAGTTCAAACGTGATAAAATGTTACGGAGATTTTTTTTTGGAATGTATGTGATTTTTGGGAGGTGGAATCAACACAAACGGAGGCCCACAACCTCCACAAGGCATCTTGGCGTGACCCCCCCTAGCCGCGTGGTGTTGCCTTGTGGGCACACCGTAAGTCGGTTGGGGCCCTTCTTCGGCCGCAAGGAAGCTTATATCGAGAAAAAAATCATGTTAAAATTTCAGCACAATTGGAGTTACGGATCTCCGGGAATATAAGAAACGGTTTTCGGCCAGAAAATAGGAACGCGAAACAGAAGAGAATAGAGAGAGAGAGAGATCCAATCTCGGAGGGGCTCCTCCCCTCCGGGAGCCATGGCGGCCATGGACCAGAGGGGAAACTCTCCTCCCATCTAGCGGGGAGGCCAAGGAAGAAGAAGAAGGAGGGGGGCTCTCTCCCCCTCTCTCCCGGTGGCGCCGGAACGCCGCCGGGGCAATCATCGTGACGGTGATCTACACCAACAACTTCGCCTCCGTCAACACCAACTCTCTCCCCCTCTATGCAGCGGTGTAACACCTCTTCTCCCCACTGTAATCTCTACTTAAACATGGTGCTTAATGCTATATATTATCCAATGATGTATGGACATCCTATGATGTTTGAGTAGATTTGTTTTGTCCTATGGGTTGATTGATGATCGTGATTGGTTTGAGTTGTATGTTTTATTTTGGTGCTGTCCTATGGTGCCCTCCGTGTCGCGCAAGCATGAGGGATTCCCGCTGTAGGGTTTGCAATACGTTCATAATTCTCTTATAGTGGGCGGCTAGAGTGACAGAAGCTTACACCCGAGTAAGGGGGTTGTTGCGATGGGAGTAAAGGGGACTTGTTACTTAATGCTATGGTTGGGTTTTACCTTAATGATCTTCGGTAGTTGCGGATGCTTGCTAGAGTTCCAATCATAAGTGCATATGATCCAAGTACGGAAAGTATGTTAGCTCATGCCTCTCCCTCATATAAATTGCAATAATGATTACCGGTCTAGTTATCGATTGCCTAGGGACAAATCTTTCTCTTGTGTTACAAAAGCTTTCTACTAAACAACTAACTTTCATTATCTTGCAAATTACTCGTAGTTTTATTCTCGCAAAGTACTCCTAGTTTTATTCTTGCAAAGTAGTTCTAGCATTACACCTACAAAGTACTTCTAGTTTCATACTTGTTCTAGGTAAAGCGAACGTTAAGTGTGCGTAGAGTTGTATCGGTGATCGATAGAACTTGAAGGGAATATTAATTCTACCTTTAGCTCCTCGTTGGGTTTGACACTCTTATTTATCAAAAAAGCTACAATTGATCCCCTATACTTGTGGGTTATCAATTAGCAAGTTAGTTAGTTTCTTTTTCTTTTTCGAAAGAGCATGGATGTTAGTTTCCTTTGTATTTGATGGAATGTTGTAACGAGACAATCTTCCAGCTGGCAAGACACATGAAACAAAAGCTGAAAGCTTCATAGCGTTGTACAATTTCATGTCGCTCAAAAATTATGTGTACATATATTATGTAAACAAATGCGGAAAGCTTGATAGCATTACCAGAAGCAATTCTACTACTCCAGCATCCGAGTCCACGTGCCATGCACCAAATTAGAGTGCACAACCGCACGGGAGACTCCAGCCCGGTCGTTTGGCCGTAGTAATATACTAGTAGTAATGAGCAGTCAAATCACAAGCCCTACCTTTCCCACAGTAAGTTGCTCGGAGGAAGCAACCATCAATTCAATCTTCCTTGAATCCGCTATATAAATACTCTACTAAGGAGAACACCGACGGGCTAGGTGTCGCACGGAGGCCATATGGTGATAGTGTGATCTGAGGAGTAAATACTTCACTGGGCTCCGGAGTAAATGCGTACTAGTAGTAGTAGAAGATTGCTTTATCATAGATTAAAATAAAATAAGAGTGCAGACACTCCACCATGCGGTTCCTAGTGTACCTATATACTGTACTACTCGTACGATTAAACCTTGCGCTTGGCTCTTCGCCTCTTCGTGAAGTCGAACAATTATGGTAGTGCTACTACTACAGTGTATGCTTCTAGCAATCTGACACCGAATGAACTGCCGCACGTCCACCGCGTGGGTGAGGAGAGTGCGCAGTAGTCAAAAGCTTCTCCTCGTCCTGCGAGCCACCGCACGTGTGGGAGAGGGAGAGGGCGCAGTAGTCAAAAGCTTCTCCTTGTTCTCCTCGTCCTGCGAGCCACCGTGCGTGTGGGAGAGGGAGAGGGTGTAGTAAGCAAGCTTCTCCTCGTTCTCCTCATCCTGCGAGCCACCGCGCGTGTGGGAGAGGGAGAGGGCGCAGTAGTCAAAAGCTTCTTCTCGTTCTCCTCGTCCTGCGAGCCACCGCGCATGTGGGAGAGGGAGAGGGCATAGTAAGCAAGCTTCTCCTCGTTCTCCTCGTCCTGCGAGCCACCGCGCGTGTGGGAGAGGGAGAGGGCGCAGTAGTAAAAAGCTTCTCCTCGTTCTCCTCGTCCTGTGAGCCACCGCGCGTGTGGGATAGGGAGAGGGCGTAGTAGTAAGCAAGCTTCTCCTCGTTCTCCTCGTCCTGCGAGCCACCGCGCGTGTGGGAGAGGGAGAGGGCGTAGTGTAGTATTAGTACTACTACTGGTCCACTACTAGTCCACATACTGCCTCCTTTTCGGTTAATATGGCTTAATGGCGGTCACTGGACTTCATAATACGCTCATTACAGTCAATATATACATTTTGCGGTGTTTATACGATCACTAGCTCACCGTAGAGCACTGTACTGCACTCTGTTGACCGGCCAAATAGTCTACATAGCACTTTGTTGACTGGTTAAATTGACACGTGGACTGTGGGTCCCACCTGTCAGTTGGCAGAGGAAAGAAATAAGTTAAACAAAATTTTACACAGGCGCGGCAGGAGTTCAACCCTTGCGCGGGAACCACCCTGGCTGTGTATGTGTGCGCATGCACGTGTAGGCTGAGCACTTGAGCATGAGCGTGTGTGTTGCGTCATGTGCTATACACATGCATGTGTGCGTGCATGTGTACGTGTGACTTCCGCATGCATGCATTAGGGCATCGCGTGCGTTTTTTGTGTGCATGTGTACGTGTGACTACTGCATGCATGCATGAGGGGTTGTAGTCTTCACATGTTCATATTTCATAATGTACTGCATGGACGGAGTTTTAGACGGCATTACCCCTTGCTGAAATGATGGATGTTAGAGCAGGTCGGGCACATGGGAGTGAGACAAACCTGCATGCAGGGGTATTTTGGTCGATAGCATAACAAACAGCTCATGCATCGTAAGATCCGTATGCATGGAAATACTACTTCTCGGTCGTTGGAACTCGTTTTCTTCCTTTCGCCGACACGTGGGACATACAGAATCCGGATCCACGTGTCATGCAAGAAATTAGAGATAAGTAATTGGGAGTACAAGTGAGACTCAGGAACGGTCACACACGTAGGTGGAGTACCAGCAGGGGACGCAGTAAGAATGCCTAATGAGCAGTCAAATCACACAGTAAGTTGCTCCGACGAAGCAACCATCATTTCTCTCTTCAATGGCACGTACGCAATATTAAAAGGTTGATATGGATAGAAAAGGAAAACCGCTCCACTATATATACATAATATAGCCAGGAGCCTAAGCTACACGCTTGCTTGCTGGGGTTGCTCTCTTCACACACTCTCGCACAAAACGACGGTGGCCACATCGCTGTTCACATATCCGGCCGGATCCCATCCGCCAGGGGAAGTGGTGGATGTTTTGCGTAGACGCGGTCGCCAGCGGCGAGGGAGAAAACCCATTGTGGGTGCGTCCCGATCAGGGGTCCCGACCGTTCTCTCTCACAAAGCTCCAACACGGTAGCCTTCGCCCCTTGCTCACTGCCGCGGTATGGGCTGATGCCGCCTCCCACCGTCCTCCTAGCTACATCCCTATGTCCCTTAGGTACAACTTCCTTTCGAGCCAGCTTCCTCCACTGCCCCAGCTCCCCACGTCGCTCCATGCGGATCTTTCTCTACTTCTTTGCCCCGCACGTTGCTCTACCGGCTTCTATTTGTGATGAGTTTATGTCTCATCAACTAGTGCCACTACTATTATTCTAATCACACTTCTTCAATATCTTTGCCAACAGGGATGCTCAGCTCGATTTTAGTGGAAGTGCACAAAATCATCGGATGGTCCATGGGTTCCAGACTTCTTTCCTTCGGAAGTTTCAACCTCACCAGGAAATTAAAGCCTGTTTAGGATTTAGGGTTCAAGGCCTAGGGACTGCATCGATCGTTTTGTTTTTTATTTGTACACCTTCTCACAACATTTGTGTTTAGTTGTGAAGTAAATATTGGCTATGATCTGTGAATCATTGAGATGCATCAGCATGCATGTTAGTTTGCTATGTATTTGATGATGGAATGTTGTAACGGGGCAACCTTGGAGGCAAGATACATGAAACAAAAGCTGAAAGCTTCATAGCATTGTAAGTACAATTTTATCTCACTGAGAAATTATAGTAGTATGTACTACTCCTACTACTATTACTGGATAGCTAGGTGCCACACGGTGTCCAAGGAATATGGTGATAGTGTGAGGTGGGCCATGTACTACTCACTGGGCTGCCGTGTTTCGCACTCCTCCGGTGTAAGAGTGGATAAATTTAGTTTTATCACAGAATAAAAAAAAAGTGCACACACTCTACGGCGCGGTTCCTGGCTCCAAAATCATTCTACCTCCTTTCGCCGAAACATGGGACATCCAGCATCCGGGTCCACGTGCCATGCACCAAAGTAGAGTGTAGTACTACAACTGACAATCACGACGGTCGTACCGCTACAGTAATAATGACCAATGAGCCATCAAATCACATAGACCCGGCAGGAAGTTGGACGGATGAAGCAACCATCACTCTTCGTTGAATCCGCTTCTCCCTCATGCAGTACAGTATACTACAGTGTTCTTTCGGAAACCAACGTTTCTTGTCGATGGATCGCGCCATGGAGCAAAACTAACATTTATATAAATCACGTCTGTCGCATTCGCGTCTCACCCCACATGGTTGCTCGGCACGCTGCTCATCGCAAAGCGAGTATACACAAACTTCCCCACCCGCGTGTAGATGGATCGCGCCATGGAGTACTACTACTGGAAGAGATAGACGAGGGGGGAGAGGACAACTAGCTATAGCACGGACTCCCAAGAACTTTTTTGCATGGATGTTGTGGCCGGCCGTGGTGTCATTTGAACGCAGAGCAGTTGCGTGCACCGGGAAGCGGGGGGTTGGTGATGAAAGTAGGAATTTTACGTAAACACGAATATGTATGTGTATGTGTGCACGCGCACACACACACATAGTCACGATTCTCGTGACTACTCGTACACACCATCTCTTTGTAGGTCGATGTCTCGTTCTCTCTAACACACACACGCGCGCGCACACACACACACACACACACGCACACACACACACATAGTTCGGCCTCATTTTGTTCCTAGGATAGGAATATCATAGGAGTGGGAAAAACAATAGGAAGTGAGATAAAAGGAGTAGTACTACCAGTTCAAAATAAAATAAAATGGAGTAGTACTACGTACAAGAAGAGAAGAGGTACACGCACGCACTTTGCCTCTGACAGGCTTGTGAGTACACGATGGAGCGCGTTTGTACACGAAGAGGAAGCTTACATGATAATTTGACCCTTTAATTTGGTACTTGATAATGGAGGGCCGGGGACCACACATGAGAGATACTCCTGGAAGCGGTGGCGTGTTATTGATCAAGTTTTATTTCCTCGTACGTTAAAAAGAGATTCCTCCGCGAGTTTTCGTTTTTGTTTTCGGGAACACGCGTATTCTGTTTGAAACCATTGCTATGGAGAGATTTTTTTACTCCATTGTATATGTAGGCTTGAGAGGGCTTGGTTGATAGGGTTTCTCACGTCTCACTCTCTCACCCTCTCCAAATCAAAACAAGATGATAGTGTCCACTCTGATATCTCTCCTCACCGGTGGTCACAGATCCGGCCGGACCCCGTCCGCTGCGGGAGGGGAGGAAGTGCAGCGTTGACGTGGTCGCCATCGGCGAGGGAGGAAGCCAACGTGCACCGTCCTCTCTGAGCCGGCGCCGGCGTGGACGAAGGTCCTCCTCACCCTTGTTCGCTGCCGTCGTGTGGGCAGATCCCGCCGCCCGCCTAAGTCACATCTCGCCCATCTGAGGTATAACTTCTTTTGGATTTCATGCTTCGTTCTACTGGTCCAGCTCCCCACGTTGCTGCATGCGGGTTTTGTATGTACTAGTACTGCCCAGCTCGCCATGTACAGTAGCTAGGCTTCGTCTGCTGGTCCAACATCACCTAAATTTTTTGGTTATAGGAAAGGCCACTCCAAAAGTTGTCCTGGTTTTTCCGTCAAAAAAAAGTTGTCCTGGTTTATGCCTCGGTGGAGGTACATGATGGTTGTGCGCTCACTGTCCATATGCCCCTATTGCTGCTGCTAATCTAATATCACTGGTAAAATGAAGCAATGCCCATGTTAAAGTGACGTCCCTTTTAAGCAATGCTGCTGTCAATCTAGAGGCATCGATAAATAGAAGCAATGACACCGTTTTAAGAAATGCTTCTGTCCTGCTTTAGTCCGCATGAAGATAATCATGATGTTTCTATTTGTGGGGTACATTTCATTAATTCTTATTGACAATTCAGATGCCGCTGTTAATCTTGTACCACTGCCAAAACAATGTAACGACACTACTTAAATATCCCTTTTTATATTTTTGCAAACAGGGATGCATATCTCCACACCAGGGCATGTCTTCCTCAATTTTAGTGGAACTGCACAAAATTGGATGGCCACTGTTGCTCCGCCTCATTGTCCTCTGCCACGTGGTTCTACCTTTCTCGAGCTTGATTACTGAGAAGAAACAGACCACAGTGAGGATTTATCAAACCTCAGTGGTGCCGCACCCAAACTTGATGCCAAATGGATGATGCATCACCACGATGACCTATCGATGCTCATGGTTGAGTATCATGGTTGCATCGGCTGGTGAAGCTTGAACGATGCTCGATAAAAAATGAGCTGTCTTCCATCAATGCTCTTTGCTGGGTAGCCACGAAGACAAAGATATCATTCATCAGTGCACCTTGGTTGCATTGGAGACGCAGCCGTCTTCCACCTTGGTGCAAATTTGTCTTTCGCTATGAACCAAATGTTTCCTCGGAGAAGCATCGATGTTGGTACTAAGAGCAAAAGATTTGTATTGGTTTCTAAGCCTTCTCACAACTTTGTCTTTAGCTCCCCTGTATTGGTTTCTAAATGTTGGCTATGATCTTTCAATCATTGAGTTGTATATAAACATTTTATTTATGAGTTGGTTCTGAATTTTTTGGACTAGTTAATTATGTTGCCAAACTTTGATAAAATATATTACTCATATAACTACATAAGAAATATGAAGCCAATTGTTGGCATGTATTAGCTGTTTGCTAGTTAAATATGTGGTCAAAGTTTGATAAAAAACATGATGTGTAGTAAAAACCCGGACGGAGGTACCACACGTCAACGATAGAAAGTGCGACTAGGACGCGTGGAGCGTTAGTTTGATCGTAGTTTTCTTCACTGGTATGTTAAATAAAGAGTTTAGTTTCGTACACAATTTAAAATGATTGTTATGGAGAGAAAAATAAAACCACTCCACCATATAATACTATATAAGCTGGAGCCTCAGCCTTTGTTTGCTAGGGTTTGCTCTCTTCACACTCTGTCTCTCCACTATATATGTTCACGTTGGAGCCTCAGCGTTTGTTTGCTAGGGTTTGCTTTGTTCACACTCTCTCACCCTCTCCAGATCTAAACAAGACTGCGGTGGCCTCTCTCTCTCCCCTCACAGTTGGTTAAAGAGCCGTTCGGAACTCGTCGGCCGGGGAAGGTGAGGAGGTGCAGTGTTGACTCTGTTACCGTCGGCGAGGGAGGGAATCCACTGCCAGCGGCGCTGTTCTCTTTCACCCAGCGCCTGCGCGGGAGGGCCTCCGACCCCGTCTTCACCGCTGCTGTACGTAGTGTGGGCAGATCCGGCCTCCTGCCGCCCACCTAGCCACATCCCGACGACACTAAGGTATAACTTTACTTTGAAACCGGCATTGCTCTAGCTTCATGTGGATCTTTTTCGCTTCTGCAGTCTAATCTAGGTCTGGTTCAAACAGGAAAGAAGGGGGGGGGGGGGGTGAGTTTTATAGCATAAATCTAGGATGTGGTTCAAAGAGGAAAGGAAGGGGGGAAAGTAGTACAGACTGGCTATCCAGCCGCTCTGTTGGTCGAAAAGGGAAAAAGGGAAATTGCAGTACACACATCTGTAAGGAACTGATCTCTTTCTTGAAAAAGGAAAGAAACCGGGGGGTGGGGGACAAGGTAGTAGAGTTTGTGCAGGACTAGATTTGCTGCCCTCACATAGGAAAAAGGTTGAAAGAGAACAAATATGGGACCAACACAGATATGCTGCTTGGTTCTTTGTTGTAATAGACTCTGCATCACCCATTTATATGTGTGGAGGCACATGGTGCTAGTGTGTTCCCTGTCCCATACAACTGTTTAGCTGTTGTTAATCTCATAACGCCGCTAGAAAATTGAAGCAATGCCACTGTTAAAAGTAAATTACATGTATAACGAATGTTAATTTTAAGAGAATGTCTCTATTCATATGAATCAATGCCACTGTTTTAGAAATGCAACTGTCCTTCTTTGTTTCCCATTAAGATAAGGTAGATGCTTCTTTTTGTGGCCGTATGTGTCATCCTCCGTTATTGGCCAGTAATTGATTCCTTTTTTACCTCTGTGCAAACAGGGATCTCTTTCACCTCATTGCTATTGCGACCTTTTGGTGCACTGCGCAAAACACTTTTGTTTGAAGACTGTTTTGTGCAGTTCAACTAAAATGTCACACCGACAATGTTGCTAGATTTAGTGGAACTCACACAAAAGAGATCGGATTTCCTATCCGTGTTGGTAGATTGGTATTTGATCTTGAGGTCTTTCAAGTCTGCCTCATGAAAGGTCTGTACCGGCCTTCATCCACATGATTGTGCAGTGTGCTTTGAGATGCTGTGCTACTTGTATTGGTACTATTTTGAATAAATGTTGAATTGAAGCTATTGTATTGCTGTCTTCTCCCATTAAGTGAACAAAAATGCTACCAACCCAGATATGCTGCTTGTTTCTTTGTTGCAACAAACTCTACATCAGCCCTTTATACATCGATGGAAGCACATGGTGCTGTTGCGCCCACTCTGCCATGCAACTGTTTAAGCTTTTTGTTATTCTAATGCCACTGGTAAAATAAAGCAATGTCAGTCTTAGAAGTAACTACTGAACCTTAGTTCAGAACTGCAACACTTATTTCGTATCGGCGGGAGTACATGTTGAACCAATGTATTGTTAAGATGATGTCTCTGTTAATATGAATCAGACCGATGACGTATTGGGCCGTTGAGCTCCGTTGAAGCTACCGGCCTAAATTACAGCATACCGATTAAGAATAAACCTAGACTATACAATAATAGAATTACGGAATATTACATCCACTGGGCATCAAAGTTTGCCAACAATGATAATAAAGGGCAACCAGACTGCAGACTACATACACTGGGCATCAATGGTCACCACCAGTGCAAAAAAATGCACCGACAAAATAATATGCAAAACCAACAGCACTTGAACACAGTTCAAGAAACGTTAGTCCTACCCCGGTGCTGCAGCGCAAGCAGCTGAACAAGCTGATGAGACCTCAGTTGTTTGAACGTTAAATCCTCTAGCTCTAGCCGTGTAGCTATAAAGCACGCACGGGTGTCCTCTTTGATCTTCGTTAGAGATTGTACTTCAAGTCGGACCTGAGCTACACCAAGTCTTTCAGCTTGAAGTTGAGACTGAAGAAGTCGAACTGATTCAAGCAGCAACTTAACCAAGGTTGTGTCATAGCTGCTGGTGAGTCTCTTGAACTCACTGTCTTCATCAAGACATAACCTTGGGGTCATCTCGCTCTCTTCAAGATGGTTTACCTTCTTCGCTGCAATATAAGTGATAGGTACCAGCAATGGGTTTGGCTCACTATCTTCCCAAAGTTCTGCTTGGCGTCAGAGATATTAATCTGAAAGAGAAAGAAGGAGACAGAACAAGTTTCACAAATATATAAGCAATGATGGTCAGTGTGTGACAATTCCATCCCTTTTTATATTGGCAAATTCAGAGATACAATTTAAAATAGCATTAACATAATACGGCATTGTCCGTATCATCGGCAAAATCAGTTAAGACAAAGCAGCAAATGAGATGATGCAGCCATGGGCAGCTTCACCACACCACCGGATTAGAGATCTAGAACACATGCATACATGTAGGGCTAAAGAAAATCAATGCATCTATTCTGATTAATGTGAATGGTATGAATAAGGAACATGTTTTTACCACTACAATTTGAAACTGGCAGTTGTTGCAAACATGCAATCTGATGCAAACACCAAAGTAAAAAGCAGTGGAGGAAATGATGCCTATCCAAATCTATACTAGAACAAAGTTTGAAGGCTTGAGAAGGATGGACTTACATTACATGTTAACATGGGCTCGACAAAGCCCTTCTCCATGTCAATGGAATGATAATTCAAGAAATTCCCCAAAGAAACTTCTTCATAAGCGTTGCCTTTATTCTAAATTTTTTAAAGACTAAATATAGATCTAATAATATTGGAAGAAATAGAGGATAATGAAGCTCAGATGCAGAGTGATGATACATAATCAAATAGATATCAATTAAGTACATCGTTACAAGGCAAAAGGTACTGACTAGAGGAATGCAGACCTCAACTTGTGCAGTGGCATTGGCTTTATTCAACATTTTGGTAAGTGTAAATGTAGATCTGATAATTTGGAGAAAATGGAGGGCAGGGCAGATAAGATGCAGAGTAATGCCAAACAATCAACTATCTCTCAATGTAAGTACAGTAATACTTCCTTCGTCCGGAATTACTTGTCGCTGAAATGAATGTATCTAGCACTATTTTAGTTCTAAATACATCCAATTGAGCAACAAGTAATTCGATACAGAGGGAGTACATGACAACAGGTAATTACAAGAGCAATCCAGAACTTCATAACCATTGGGATTATTCTACATTTATGTAAGAGTAAATATAGATCTTATAATTTCGGGCAAACGGTGGATAAGGAAGCTAACATGCACAGTGATGCTACATAATCGAACAACAATGAGTGTAAGTATGGTGATAAAGGGCAAGAGGTACTGACAAGAGCAATGCAGTGCGCAATATTTTGGTGAGATCCTGTGATCCCTTGAGAATGGATCACTGCCTTTTGCAAATACTTTGTTTGTACTCCTTCAGGATCTGCAATCACCCTCTTCCTTTTGGACATCTATTACGAAAGAACAACATTTGAGTGGAAATACCTAATATGATGACACATGGTATAGGTACAAAAAATAGATAGGCATGGCATAGTCTCATATATGATGTGTAAACTAAGCATATGGTGGTGTAACAAAGTAGAAGTCATGCAAGATACGTGCGACCAATACAACCTTGCCAAGTTAGAGCAAGCACCTTGATGGGTGAATAAGATAGGCCATCTGACTCTGACTCATCTGGAGAGCTAAATAGACTTGGGTCTCTATCTGGGTCAGAATTGTCTTTAGGATGATATTCTGCAATGGAATCTGTAGATGGGGAGTGTGTGTGTTCCATTGCATCCAGACAGGATCTCAATCCCTTGATGACAAGTTTGTTAGCCAGTGGATTGTTCCGCAATATTCCTCTGGTGCGCCCATTGTCATATTCATTATGATCATGTTCAATACCTGACATGCATGAAAACATAAAAATAAGTGAGATTATCTTTGTAATGCATATGGGATTCTAATCCAATAGTGCCTCCCTGTAAACCCCTATGTGCTATCTCTGTGTAATTCTTCTGGGAGATGCCATGTGTGCTGTAATTTGGTGTGTGCATTAATATAATGTGGCCTGCTACTCAAAATATAGGCTCCCTGTTGAGAGCTCCAGAAGTAATGATACTTCGTAGATGACAGCTTCAAAATATACTAAGGAAGAACAACTCGATCTGACCTGTCGACCGCAAATGTCTCTGCTCCTCTTCCCAAAGAAGGAACATACTGTACTTATTAAAGAACAAGAGAAGATGATCATGTTAAAGAAGAGCAGAAGAGCAAGCAAATTGTAGATATTACAAGTCTTTCTATACAATGTCTGTTGCCCACCCATGATGAACCAGAGCGCATAGAGAAATACTATTCCTTTCTGTTTCTCTATATGTGTCTCACATGCATTTCAAAACTAAAGTAGGAACATTTAGCTGACCAATTAAACTAGTCTCTGTCTTACTAATATCAGCATCATATCAGATTCGAATTTGTACAACTAACCTGTTTAGCTTGATGGGTGGAGCAGTGCTCTTACGACACGAATCACGTAGGCTAATCGTAGTGATCATAAAAGGGGGAAACCCTAAGCATGATGAGTATAGTGTTGACCGTGGCATGGCAGATCTGAAGCTGCAAACTGCACAAAGGCTACTTAGCAACCGATGTTTGCTTTCAACTAACAACTAAGATTTGGTATGGACAAGATAGTACAGTAAACAAGTGACAAAGAAATGCAATTCCCTGCTGTCTCTCTATATGTTGCCACATGCATTTGGAAACTGAAGTGGGAGCATTAGCTGACCAATTAAATGTGTGTCTATTAACTAATATCAGTATCATATCACATTCGTATTTGAACAACTAAGCTTTGGAATTATGAGTGGTGTGTTGTTTAGCTTGAAGGGTGGAATGCTGCTAGTACGACACAAAGCACCTCCGCAGATCATAGTAGTGTAGATAAAAGGGGAAAACCATAAGCATCACGAGTAAAATCGGGAAAGTGGAACTAGCTAGAACATATGGGCTTGTATTGCCGGTACGGCTGGAAATGCTTTGGATCCCCTACAGGGGCAGCTCTATTCAACTGAAGGCGCAATACTGTTACTATCAGTCTAGACTCTCAAAGGCGACACAGCTCCAAGCATTTCCTGGATATTATGACAGACCAACTAGAATAGTTGAAAGCATCCATCAGAAGCGACCCAATATAACTGTCGACTGCAAATGTCCCTGCTCCAGTTCCTGACAAGGAACATACTGTACTACTATACTTATTAAGAATAACAGAAGAGGAACATGTTAAAGAAGAGCAAGCAGATTTTTGGATAATACAATGTGTGTTGCCCACCCATGATGAACCAGAGCGCACAGAGAAATACTCTTCCTTCGTGTCTCTCTATATGTGGCTCACATGCGTTTCAAAACTAAAGTAGGAACATTTAGCTGAACATTAGCTGACCAATTAAACCTGTCTCTGTCTTACTAATATCAACATCATATCAGATTCGAATTTGTACAACTAAGCTTGTTTAGCTTGATGGGTGGAGCAGTGCTCTTACGACACGAATCACGTAGGCTGATTGTAGTGATCATAAAAGGGGGAAACCCTAAGCATGATGAGCATAGTGTTGACCGTGGCATGGCAGATCTGAAGCTGCAAACCGCACAAAGGCTACTTAGCAACCGATGTTTGCTTTCAACTAACAACTAAGATTTGGTATGGACAAGATAGTACAGTAAACACGTGACAAAGAAATGCAATTCCCTGCTGTCTCTCTATATGTTGCCACATGCATTTGGAAACTCAAGTGGGAGCATTAGCTGACCAATTAAATGTGTGTCTGTTAACTAATATCAGTATCATATCACATTCGTATTTGAACAACTAAGCTTTGGAATTATGAGTGGTGTGTTGTTTAGCTTGAAGGGTGGAGTGCTGCTAGTATGACACAAAGCACCTACGCAGATCATAGTAGTGTAGATAAAAGGGGAAAACCCTACGCATCACGAGTGAAATCGGGAAAGTGGAACTAGCTGGAACATATGGGATTGTATTGCCGGTATGGCTGGAAACGCTTTGGATCCCCTACAGGGGTAGCTCTATTCAACTGAAGGTGCAATACTATTACTATCAGTCTAGACTCTCAAAGGCGACACAACTCCCAGCATTTCCTGGATATTATGGCAGACCAACTAGAATAGTTGAAAGCATCCATCAGAAGCGACCCAATATACATGTCGACTGCAAATGTCCCTGCTCCAGTTCCCGAAAAGGAACATACTGTACTACTATACTTATTAAGAAGAACAGAAGAGGAACATGCTAAAGAAGAGCAAGCATATTTTGGATAATACAATGTGTGTTGCCCACCCATGATGAACCAGAGCATAGAAAGATATGCAATTCCCTGTTGTCTCTCCATATGTGGCACACATGCTTTTCGAAACTAATGTAGGAACATTAGCTGACCAATTAAATGTTCTTAATTTTAGTAATATCAGCATCATATCAGATTCGTATTTGAACTACTAAGCTTTGGAATTATGAGTGGCATGTTGTTTCGCTTGATGGGTTGAGGAGCAGTGCTAGCACGACACGAAGCACCTAGGATGATGGTAGTGAATATATAAGGGGAAAACCATAAGCATTGCGAGTATAGTGTTGACCGTGCCATGGCGGATCTGAAGGTGCTAACCGGACAAAGGCTACTTCGCAACCAATGTTTGCTTTCAACTAACAAATAAAGAATAGGTGTGGACAAGAAAGTACAGTAAACAAGTGACGATCTATTTTCCGGGTGAGATCAATAACTTAAGCAGATATGAAAGAGTACCACCTCTCTTGCGACGTCGTGTAGGCCTCTGCTGATACGTTGAGGGTGTTGCGGGTGCTATGGCTGTCGGTGGCGTGGAAGCAAATCTGAGACGGCAGACGGCGGCATCGGGGGATAAGTCCTGTTGCCGTGGACGAGACGGTCGTAGGAGCGGCCACGGCAAGGTGGACGAGGGCGTGGATGAAGCGAGAGGACGCGATGCTAGGATCCTGATCTGGCGCGGTGGATGAGAGACGTCGATCTCTTGTAATGGACGACGGCGTCGGGGTAGCTGCTCTGGCATGGTGGAGGAGGCCGGCGATGAATGGGGTGGCGGACGGAGGAGGCTGGGGTGGAGAGGGTGTTTTGGTGCCCACGGAGTACGAATGGGGAAATGGAGCGAGAGAGGAGGGGGGAACCATGTCTTTGGGACGCGCTTGTCTGAAATGTGGGGAAGTTACCAACTTAGCCCCCGTTTAAAATTTTGGACGTCTCGTCGATTGGGGATAGGACGGTAATCTCGCATCTCCCCAATATTTGCTGAGAGCGATTTCGGGCGAGGAGAGGGTGTTTTGGCGCCCATGGTTGGCGCCCGCGGTGTATGAACATGGCTGACAGGTAGGGCGGTTGTGTCACGTATGAGTGAAGTTACAAACCTGCCCCTACTTAAAATATTAGCCTAGATCAATTTCGGCCGAGGAGAGTTTGTTTTGCCGCCCGCCGTGTATGAATGGGGAAATGGAGGGGGAGAGAGAGGTCTTTGGGATGAGCTTGAATCAAATGTGTTTTGCCGCCCACGTTTGGCGCCCACCGTGTCTGAATGGGGTGAGAGGTGGTCGTGTCAAGTCTGAGTGAAGTTACAAACCTACTCCTATTTAGAGCAGTGAAAATCTGGCAGATAGGTTATGCGTGTCAGGGGTAGACAATAATTTCCATCTCCCAAACACTGGTTTCGGGTAGCCGATGTGGGAGTGGGTGTTTTGCCGCTTCTTTCAAATTTTGGGAGAATAAGCATTCAAGTTTACCTTGGCAACTAAATTCGAACCCATTTTGTATTCGATTACGAATCTTTATAAATCATTCTATGTTTTTTTAGATATCTTCAAAAGCACAACAAAGATGTATTCCACCTTTATATATGAATATGATTTACAAATGCCATGATACTCGAATTCAGAAGGTTGAATCCACTTTGAGTCAAACAGTTATTTCATCCAACACAATCTGCTCACACGAAAAATCGTTCACCTTATGTCCACTCCTACAAGTACTGAGGATTGCCTCGCCTAAGAAAATCAGATCATTACAAGCCATGGACAACAAATAAGGGGTCTTACAACATAATCCATTCACAAACATGACACAACAAGCAAATCTACAAATCTAATGATAATTTCAACTAGTATCTAAAGAAGAACTAGGATTAGCCTGGGCTTCAGATAGCAGAAGCAGCAGGACCTTCTTCGTCTCCAAATGCAACTGTCTTACTTGCTCCACATCTTTGTTTGCTTGCATAATGCGTGCAGCTAATTGCATAATTTCCAGCCTCATGATCAGGATTACCTCATTCATGGCAGCCACACCCTCTCTTTCTGCCTCTAGTAGAGCCTCAAGAACTATAATATCTGTGCTCTCCAACGGGGTTGCCTCTGAACTGCTACCATCTGGTAACATGGATGGCGCACTGCTTCCAAAAATAGATCCTGGGGGTGTACATTATGTCCTAGTTTGAACTGCATCCTGAAAGGTTTCCGCTGGACATAAGTAACAGATAGTTATCACATGATCCAGGCAGTCAGCTTACATGGTAAACTACATATGAATTATTGCCGAGCATGGCAAGCTATATTTAAATGGTTCGAAGTTGCATCAGCCGAAAACAAATTAAAATGGTTAGCTGAAAGGCTGTGTGCCACAGCTATATTTAGTTGCCCAAGCATATAAACAGTTGAAATATTCTGAGAAAGCACTTAAATAGTGTGGCCTCATATAAACTAGCAAGATAGTCTTGTGATGGAGTTCATATGAAAAGTTAAGGAGTCAAATGAAGTATGCATGCATTTCTTTACGATAGTACAGCAGGCACTTCTGACACATTGGCCAACTCAGGTATAGCCTAACAAGTACTCCCTTTGTAAACTAATATAAGAGTGTTTAGATTACTAAAGTAGTGATCTAAACGCTCTTATATTAGTTTACGGAGGGAGTAACAAACAAGCATTCTAATCAAGCAATACAACAAAGCAGGCAGCTGAACTATTTGTAATTCAGTAGGATTATAGGTTGAGGGCACAAGCCAAGAAAGCAGCCCACACGCATGACATTTCACAGTAACTAAAACACACTGGCTTACCATATGTCGCTGTGAAGGCTCGCTGCTGTTGCAATGTTCTTTGAAGATGTCGTCAGCATCCCGTGCATGCAAATCTAGTCGTTGTAGTTTATTCTTCCCCCTCTATTTTGGTAAAATTAATTTTAATCACATGCACTGTTCAAATTGAACATCAATGGTTCATCTAAACTAATGAAAGAAGGGTGTGTGCTTACACGACAATATGTGTGCTTTACTCTATTTTTGTGCTTTTTCGAGGTGCCAGCCCCAAAAGAAAAAGCATTTTGCTTGATGCGGTTGGCAGCTCCATAATGAATAAAAGCAACAAATTAGTCATGCAACTTGGGAAGATCAATAACGCACAAAAAAGTTATGAACAGAGGCTCGGAGCAGTGTGGTAATAGCTAGCATTGAAAATGTAGGTTAAGACGAACCAAAAGCAGCGGAACTACAAGCTAGTTTGTTGATGTGTAATTTAGCATAGAGAACATAGAAGCAGTCCAGTACAATAATTGTAACCAAGAGGTGACATCAGAACAACACCATTATCATAAATATAGCATGCAAGAAGTAAAATAGGAGGCAGTAATATCTAGGAAGTACAGTAATACTTAGGACAAAGAAAAAGGATTGTAACTACAAGTGCACTGATTTGTAATTTAGCACATAACCTGTTCACTACCACACGTTTGGACCAACAGGTGCAAGCAGAATAATGCCTCTCATAAAAAAATGAATGATGCCCTGAAGAAATTCGAAGGTGCGGTGCTTATGCTAAGAAGGTGAACGTAGGCGCCGGCCGTTGGAGAATAGTACCTGATTCTCGGCGGCGTATGGGCATCGTTGTCATACATGAAAGCTAAGTGTCGTCGATGGTGCTCGTGTTGCGGTTGAGTTGGGCCGGATGTCGCCTTTGGTGAAGCGGCTCTGGTGCTTAGGTGCGGCGCCTATCGACATCCAAGAAAGCTGATCTGTGGTAAGTGAACTGTTGTACAATAAAGATGAGAAAAACCAAAGGAGTACTAATTGAAATAACCTAATGAGGCGGTGGCGGAAGTAAAGCTGGGCCGGTGGAGTTGAATATGGCGTCCGTGGAGCGGGTCCGGTGCAGTGGACGAAGGCGTCGGTGATGCACATCCGGGGCGGTGTACAGTACTTTCGGTCAGGCGGATCTGTTGCGGCGGATGAGGGCTTCTATGAAGGGCCAGCGATGTGGCAGACGAGGGCGTCAGTGAAGGGCCTACACTGTGGTGGACGAGGGCACCGGTGAAGCAGATCTGGTGCGCTGGACCATGATGGCGGTCAAGGAGATCTGGTGCGGTGGACAAGCCAGTCGCTGAAGTGGCTCTGGTGCAGTGGTGAGTTGGCAGTTGGGGGTTCCAAGGTGCGGAAGGTAGATCCGGTGGGGTGTGAGGTGCACCGCCGCGGCGGAGGACTAGATTCGGCGGCTTGGGGGAGGGGGGGAGGCGGGGAGGGGAATGGTTCTGGGTTAGAATGTTGGGGGCAAAGAGGGGAAAACAATGGAGTTACCAAAGCAGCCCTTTTCTGTTGATGTGGCAGGGGTAAAAGAGGAATATCGTAGGGCTAAACTTTCGGGCGCGAGAAATTTCGATGTGAGCGGGAAGTTTGAAAGCTTTTGGTGGCTGAAATTATGTCTTCTCGTCTTGTACAACCGACTATGATATCATGGCCGAGTATTTATTTGTTGTGCACGCGAGAAAAAAAAGGTGCAAGTTTCGAAAATCAATGTCTCCAACTCGAAACTTAGATTGTCCATTCAATTCAAATATGGATCATTGAGCTATTGCAAGCAAATACCATCATATGCTCCAATTCAAATGAAATTTCGAATGTGTTTCTCCTAAATATGATGACACAAACAAATATGTATGTGTATGAATAAAGTGGATGGTTACAAGGTTTGAACACGACCGTATGTCTATATCTCTAGGTTTGATATATGAATTTAAAATCACGCAATCGGGTTAAAAATTGTACACCCATTTAAATAAATTAAAAAAAGCTAACAATGCAGTCGAATTCAAAATTTCCAATCTTAGGTCAGAAATTCTAGTACTTCAAAATATACCTTGCATGTTCAAAAGTATCGCTATCTCATAGTCCAAAAATATGAAGAAAGAAAATGATCAAGCATGAGTGCACACACTCTTGACCATGTATTTTAATTACGTCTATATCTCTCACACATACACCCCTCACTCTTTATCTAAAGCACACCACCCCGGCCCCTCTACCCCCCACACACAAGCCTTTCTCTCCCCCGGACACAGACACGCGCACACATTATCCCCTCTCTCTCTCTTCTAGGTCTGAACCCCAATATATGTCTCGATCTCTTTGTCTCTCGGACATGCACACATCTGTTCCCCCACTCTCTAGGTCTCCCGGCATCTATCTTTCCCAAGCACACACTCTATAGCCATGCATTTTTCCTATACACACAAAACACACTGCCCCCAACATCTTTCTCCCTACGTATATCTGGCTCTCGCACGCTCTCCACCATCTCTCGCTCTCACATTGACACACATCTCACTCACCACCCCCACTACACACAAACACCCTCCCTCTCCTTGTGCATCTCTCGCATCTTTCCATCTCTTCACATGCGGACCCGACCCTTCTTCCCACTATATGTCGTGACTCTCTCCATAAATCTCTAGCGTATCATCGATCTCAAACTCGCGCGATGTTCTCTCCACCATCTATTTTGATCTCTCATGAAGTCTCTCTAACGCACGCAATGACTCGCTTTACTTGTGTCTCCCTACACAGGACACTTTCGAACACCATCAACCTCCTCTGCCTATCTATAGGCCACTTTTCGCACACAATCGACCTCCATCTCTCTCTCTCTCTCTCTCCCGCTCTCTCTATCCATCTCTCTCTCTCTCTCCCTCTCCCACACTCTCTCTCTCTCGCACCCCTCTCTCACACACACTCGACGTCTCTTCCAAATATATAGCATGCACCCCCGCCCGCACCCACGCTGTCCCGCTACTAGACATGCCTCTCTCTCTCTTGGACACACATGCCATATCATCCCCCGTCCCCCTGCTAGGTTTACATCATCAGTGGTCTCTCTTCTCCACACACACACACACTCTCCCTTTCCCACACATGCGCGCACAAAACAAACACACACACACACACACACACCACGTCATCTATCTAGATCCCTCTTTTAAGACACACACACCCTTGTATATTCTCTCCAGCTCTAGGTATATATATATATATCCCTATCTCTCTCTCTATAACTCACATGCACACCAAAAATCCCCGTCTCTCTAATTCACACCTCTCTGTCCCTATGTCCGCATGCGTATCTCACACACTCACTCTGTGACTATGTCTATCCGCCTCCACATTACACAACACAATGTCCCATATAGGTCTCTCTCTATCTTCCACACACACAAAAACATGCAATGAATCTCTTATTTTTGCTGTAGTCTCTCCATATCACACACACGCACGATCTCTCGCTAGCACACACACACAACCAAGGTTTTCTTGTGAGATACTTATGATCTATTCATCAGTCGTGGCAGTACAAAGAACACGAGACATGGAAAAAATGCATCTACACGTTCGTAGACCACCTAGCGATGACTACGAGCACTAGAGCCAGCCGAAGGCGCGCCGCAGTCATCCTCCTCCTTACCGGAGAGGGGAAAACCTTGTTTGACAGTCGGGAAGTCATCGTGCTAAGGCCCCACATGCTCAGCCATTGAATAGAACGTAGATCCAAGTTTATGGAAACAAGTATCAATAATACGTTTGTATTTCCATAGTTTCGAGTTTTCCATCAAGATATTAGTCACCCATGGTCGATATTTAGTTTGAATTACGTACACATACATACTATGTAACTAGCCGTGCTTATAGACTTCCAAAGCTTAGCTTTCACTCCTACTTACAATATGTAGAGTATTTAACAAAAGACTACCACTTTCAACCAGCCCTAGCAAGAAACTATTGTACAAAAAATAGCAAAAACATACCAAAAATTTCTCAATCTGTGCCAAAAAACTGCTACCAAACTCCTAAAAAAACTAGTACCAAGTGCCTAGTAGGCTCGTTTAAACCCGTTTATGACAGGGTTGGACCACATGTCCGTGCTGACAACGCACCTTAAGTCAACACCGTATGTTTGACTGTAGAGTTTACTGTTACGACAGGTGGGACCCACATGTGAGCATCTATCCTCTTCTTCAAACAGTTCATATGCGTGTTCGTCGCCGGCGCCGGTGATGGGCGAGCTGGCCGCCGCTCCGGCGGACGGGCCGGCCGCCACGCTGGCCTCCGCACAGGCTGGCTGGCTGGCCCAAGTGCGGCTCACGTGCGAGCAAGCCGCCGGGCTGGCTGGCTGGCCCGACTGTGGCTCACGCGCGAGCAAGCCGCCGCACTGGCCTCCGCCCGAGCCAGATGGCTAGCCCGAGCGCGGCACGCACGAACAAGCCACCGCGCTGGCCTCCGCCCGAGCCGGATGACTGGCCTTAGCACGGCACGCACGAGCAAGCCGCCGCACCGCCGTGCCAAGCTAGCTAGCAAAGCTTGCACACAAGCAGCTGGATGCATCCAACAGGTTGTGTGCTAGCTTGGCTAGCTAGCGGCCGCGAGCGCCGCATCGAGCTCGCTTCCAGCTGACGCAAGATGGGCTCCGCGCCGCGGGCGCTTTTGACCTCGCTTTCAGCCAGCGGTGTTGGCTGCCTCCCATGGCCGAGGATGACTAGGTGGACGGGCCGGAGGTAGGAGGTGACTCGGGGATTTTTTTTAGATTGACATGTTGGTCCCACAAGTCATAAGGCCTAAGTTGCCGGTCAAACAGACGACGTTGACTAAAGGTGCCACATGGGTTTAAAAGAGCCTAATTGGCACTTGGTAGTTTTTCACGATGGTTTAAGAAATTTTTGGTATGTTTTTGGTAATTTTTGTAGTGTGGTGGTTTCTTGGTATGGCGGGTTCGAAAGTGGTAGTTTTTTGCTAAATACTCCAATATGTATAAGGAACAATCTACTAGTGACAAATAGGAATTCTACTTTGCGTTGTACTCCGTACCAGTGGTCGCGGATAGCCCAGCCACATGCACGGGTTTTCCCTCCCGTATATTTTGCACGCGCCATCATCTTGTGGCTCGCGTAGAGTAGTAGCCGCCCTCGCCTGCTGCTTCCTCAGCTGCCATCTTTAATGCCACCTCCCAATTAAGCTAGAGGAGCCGGAAAAGCCTGGCGCCGCATTGGGAACTGTGCAATATGGCCCTGGACCTGGACCTAATGTAAAAGTACTCTGTAGCTTGTGGCGTTGCACGCATGGACTTCGCTCCTTATAGTACAAAATTAGCTTGAAAAACGTTTTCATAATATGGGATGGAGGAAGTAGAATAGTTGATTTGTTAGACTTTTCTGGAGCCATGTGATTGGCTCTTTCTTTTGCAAAAATCATGGAAAAGTTGTATTCATAAATTGAACATTGCACGTGTTGTGCACGTACGCGTGTACTAGTGGAAAAGAAAAAGCCTACTCTCGCGGTATGAAAGAACTCAAATGTTTTGCCCCCACAATAGTGTGTGCGTGAGAGGAGCGGTTGAGTAGGCCAGCTATGCGCATGAATAGAGCAGCAAGCAGGTCTGCGGTACGCAGGTGTACTTTCCCTGCATTGATAGTTACAACGATGGTTCTAGAGAACAGTACTACTGCTACTTCCGGGCTGGTTTACTAGTCCCCATCATATTTTGAGTTAAAGTTTGATCACATATTTGACTAGCAAAATGTTAATGCATGTTGCCGAAAATTATATTGTTGGATTCGATTTTTAATGTACTACCCTCCACTTGCTACTGTAGCTCCTTGGCCTTGAGATTCAAAAGTTGAAAACTGGTACACTAAGAGCATTTGCAATAGTCTGTATGATAGATTCGCTGTCATATACAAGTTCTCCAATGAATTGTACTCTGATGGGTACCATACACATTAAATTAATAAACAAAACCTGATGACCAACACCCGAGAGAAGGAAATTGGGGAGCCAGCTGCGGCAGCTCTCACCAGGTCAGTCAGGGTCCACAGAAATGAATGTAATTATCTCAGAGCTTGTGCCCGGAAAGTTGAGTACTAGTACTACTCCTATATTACATATTAAATAATACGTAACTGCACCATCGCAGTACCGCTAATGCGTGCCCGCATAACTTCCTTCACGAAGGGACAAGGCCCTGCGGTTACGCTCTTATCTCCTCCTCGCCAGTTCCCCTCCCGAAGAGACCAAGGCAGTTCATCACTGCTGCCATGGATTCGCCAGGCGGTTCTCCTCCTCGCCGGGGCTGGGAGACCTTGGACGACGATTCTCTGGGAGAAATCGCACGCCGCCCCGACTTCCTCACCGCCGCAAGACTCGGTGCTTCCTGCACCAACTATTTTAAGACGGTGCGTAAACAGGCTTGGGAGAAGGCCATGCTTGTTGGTCTTCCATGTGTCCTCGAGGAGAAGGTTATTCAATGGGACTCTAGTCCACCGCAATGTGGCCGCAGTTGCATCTTGACGCCGCTTGAGTTGCCGACGTTGAGAGGCAGTCGAATTTTGTTCGATGAGAAGGTCAGTCATTGTGTTTGATCATGTAATGTATATTCTAAAAATACTTAGTTATTCCATCCCATAATTTCTCTGCTACCCACCATCCCACAGGTTTGGGTTGGTGCCAACGAAGATTGGTTTGCATACCTACGGCCGGATACCACCATTATTTTGCACAACATCCACAACAGTGCGTCCGTTCCCGTAGACCCCTTGTCCAGCATTGGGATCGGCCTTCCAGACTGGAACGACTTGAATAAGTATGATGAAGCCACCATGAGATTGAAGAATATAGCAATTGCGGACCCGCCGACCAAGCACCGCAGCTACGACGATTACTATCTCATCGCGGTGTTCGACATAAGGATTGCCATCAATAAGAATGGCCCTGACGACAGAGGCTGGCACATGTTGGCCATGGCAGATTTGTACCCGCACAAGTTCAAAGACACCATGTGCCATGTAGGCCGCATCTTCGCTGTGACAAGCCAGGGGACTTGTTTCATCTGGGTGCCATCCTACGGTACGGGAGATAACAAACGGAATGCACTAACCATCATTTGCATCCCTAACGACACTCCATTATTTTGCAGGGACCATGCATCCCCCGATCAAAATCAGATCGCCGATCCTGGATGTGTTGGATTATGTGCATCCGCCATTCGGTCTAACCTGGAACCTTGTAGTTGACTTTGGCAAATCGGGATCAACTATCTTAGCAGTGGTTACCCATGGTACCATTGATGTGCAACAAGGTGCCACGATCTACCAAGATCGGACCCTCACCATGTACCCAGGTATTCCATTCTCTCATTGCCTTCTCTTTCATTGTACTAGTGGTAGTACTACTTCTACTACTACTTCGGATCCATAGTACTAGTGGGTCGCACAGATCGGCGGGAGTAGTACTTTTTACCTAGGAGTACGTGTATAGCTGGCTCTTGAATCCACTCCCACCATTTTTGTTTTTCCATGTCTTATCTCCTCCGTGTAGCCAAAAATGGCTATATATAATCAGTCGGTTATTTTACTACTCGCTGCACAATATTACTGCGCGCCATATTTGAGCACAACATTATCCTGCATGGACCTTGACCGTGTACTTCACCATGTGTCCAGATCTAAGATGCCACGTGTACCAGATGGACGGCTTCGAGTTTGACCCCCGTGATGCTATGTGGGAGCTGAAGGACACTCTTGGAGAGTACTCGCTTTTCATTGGGGACAGCTACCCCATTGTCAAACGGATGCCACCTTCGATGGACGACACCAAAGGCCTGCCATTCATGAAGCATGGTTGTGTCTTCGGTGTGCACTGCCGGCTGAACATGTTGGGACACGCAATCCCTGATTTATGCCGCTTCAGCTTGGATGAGTCTCCATCGTGTGGAACCAGACTAGAAAGCTGCGACAATGATTCCCGTTGCCCACCGCTATGGATCGTGCCATCTATGAAGAACACCTGGGACTGGAACCTGGAGGACGACATGGAGCCCATCTATAATGTGTAAGTGGAGTATGGTAAATTGTGAATGGTAGCACTGTAAATATATGTAGAGTAGTCGTGCACAAATTTATCACATGAAGTGGAGATGAACTTGTGTGGCATGTTGGCATTTGTCCTTTAGAATTTACTAGTAGATGTGTTATGTGTACGTGCAACTTGTGTGGCTTTTCCACGGGCACCAACACGCTTTGTGAGGAAAAAAGGTGGCACAGCTTTGGCTATAGGTGACGTGGCAGCATCATACAGTAGCGGTTGTTCGCTATAGTTGTACGACTGCTCGTACTCCTATAAACCTTGCGCTTGGCTCTTCGCCTCTTCAGGAGGTCCAAATTCAACAATGATGGTACTACAGTACTATATGCTTCTGGCAATCTGACACCGAATGAACTGCCGCACGTCCACCGCGTGAGCGAGGGCGAGGGAGAGCGCGCTGTAGTCAAAAGCTTCTCCTCGTCCTGCGAGCCACGGCGCGCGTGGGTGAGGGAGAGGGCGTAGGCGTACTAAGCAAGCTTCTCCTTGTCCTGCGAGCCACCGCGCGCGCGGGCGAGGGAGAGGGCGTAGTAAGCAAGCTTCTCCTCGTTCTGTGAGTTGACGGGACACAGTAGTACTAGTAGTCCATACCGCCTCCTTTCCGGTTAATATGGCTTAATTTGAAACGAGATAAATACAGTGGCGGTCACTGTATTTGTAACAATACGGTCACTAGACTTCATAATACGCTCATTACGGTCACTATATACGTTTTGTGGTGATTATACAGTCACTAGCTCACCGTAGAGCACCGTATTGCACTCCGCTGACCGGCCAAATAGTATATGTGGCACTTTCTTCACTCGTTAAATTGGCACGTGGTTTCTGAGTCCCACCTGTCAGTTGGCAGAGCAAAGAAATAAGTTAAACAAAACTTTACACAGGCGCGACAGGAGTCCAACCCTTGCGCGCGAACCACCCTGGCTGTGTATGTGTGTGCATGCACGTGTAGGTTGAGGACTTGAGCGTGAGCGTGTGTGTTGTGTCGTGTGCTGTGTGCCGCATGCATGGCTGTTTGAGTGTTGCGTGCATGCATGTGTAAGTGTGAGTGTTGCATGAATGTGTGAGGGTTCTAGTCCCTCCCATTCACATGTTCATATTTCAAGCTTCATTAAAACGTTGCATGCAAGAATTACTCCAATGCATGTAAAAGTCCTGGTCATTTGTTGTTCACGCATGCACGCATGCATTGCAATTAATACGTTCGTAAACACAATTTTCTTGAGGAAAACGAGCCCATTAATTGAGTACTTTTGCAAAGTAGTACTACCTCCGTCCTGGTTTATTGGTCCTCATTTTATTTTGTGCCAAATTTTGACCAAAGATTTAACTAATAAAATGTTAATGCATGTCACAAAAAATTATATCATTGGATTCGTATTTCAACATAGTTTGAGATGATATTATTTTTGACGACATGCATTAATATTTTGGTAGTTAAATCTTTGGTCAAAAGTTGGTACAAAATACAATGAGGACCAATAAACCAAGACGGAGGTAGTACTACAGTAGTACTAGTAGTACAAAAAATTCTTCTGGCACTCATCATCTACTATTACCTTGGTTGATGAATCATTTCTATTGAGCTGTATATAAACCAGAATGAGGGAGTAGGTACTGCTACGTAATTGGCGCCGGGAGCCTTGGCCAATGGTTCTTAATGTTGGACAGGATGAGAGTAGAGGCATAGATAGGAAGTCTTGGCGATCCATTATTCCCCATCGGTCTATTCAACTACTAGTCTTCACATTGAAGTGACAATACACGCTGCAGCAGGTGGGACACTTGATTAATAAGCTGAGCCAGCGTGCTGGTGTTACTAAATCAGCCTTACCTTTTAGTGCCATCATGTCTGCCAGTGGAGCACGCTTCCGCAATTACGCGTACGCACCTCTCTCTTCCGTTGACTGACATATGGGCCCGCTTGACGTAGACCCACATGTCATCCGCTTAACTATTTACACCCGTGTATACTAGTAGTACTAGTTGAATTGAGATTTAATGAACCTTCTTCCCTATCTCTCCCTCTTCTTCCTCCTCTCTTCCCCATGGACGTCCCTTCCCCATCTTCGTCCGCACACCATTTTCCAGTGCTCACTGCTCGCCCGCCCGCGCCATCTTCCTCGGTCGCTTGCGCGCACCATCTCCCCGCGCTCACTGCTCGCCTACACACGCCATCTTCTTCTCTTGCCCACCCGCATCCACTTCCCCGCTCGCCCGCATGCACCGAAAACCTGAATCACTCAGCGCCCCAAAAAACCCAATGGCAGAGCCAACAGACACTCAGAGCCGCGATTGGAATTCCCTCCCCGATGTTCTCTTGGAGCAGATCTGTAATCGTATGGACCTGCTCAGCACCGTGCGTCTGGCCGCATGCTCGGTGTCTATGCACCGTCTACTCATCGGCAGCCAGCCGGCCCTTTTCAAGATACCCTGCTTGCTGATGCCCGATCCTCGCAACTGGCCCAGACACCGACGTGACGATCCTACGGAGGTTGCCGTCGTGCCCCTCGACATGCTACCACTCCCCGCCCACCTACCCTTCATGCGCCGCCACTACTGGGGGGCATGAAGGCCAACTGGATCGTCCTCATCCACCTATCGGGTAGTCCGTGGTGTCTCGTGGATATCTACACCCAGCAAGAGATCACCCTTCCATCGTTGGATACTACCGACATCTAGCCTCACGGCCCGCCGGACACTCCAGCCTACTACGCACAAGAGGTGTCGGGCACTTGGTTGGACCTCCGTTTGCTGAAGGTTGTAATCTGCGAAGTACCCACACCATCAAAAGACTACATAGATTACAAGCTCATTGCCTTGTTCGACGGGGGATTAGCCTATCTGGAATCCGGTCGCTATACATGGTTATGGCTCATCATCAATCATGTTTACCCTCCATTTCTGTCTGATGCTATAGTGCACGATGGCATCGTTTATGCGGTGGATGGACAGATTGGCTGCATATACTGGTGGAATCCATCATCGTGTAATTGTTCCATCTCATCTCATCTTTACCATATGAATACGACTGCCTGTTCATTGTTAGAAATTTAGAATAGATAGTATGACTATAACCACATCATTGCTATATGTTCCTCTCATTTCCTAGATTTATATGACCACACATGTTATTGTTAGAGTCGATATGAGAACAATTGGCATCTAATGATTGTTAGAATAGATAGTATGAGTATAACCACATCATTGCTATATGTTCCTCTCATTTCCTAGATTTTTATGACCACACATGCATGTTATTGTTAGAGTTGATATGAGAACAATTGGCATCTAATGATTGTTAGAATAGATATTATGAGTATAACCACATGATTGCTATATGTTACTCTCATTTCCAAGATTTTTATAACCACGCATGTTATTGTTAGAGTTGATACAAGAACAGTTGGCATCTAACTGTTATGGCAGAATATGAGTAGGCCCTGGCATAGCTGTTTTCCTCTCATTTTTACATCATCTTTGAACCATGACATATTGCTAGAATATGAAAGCCATTGCCATTTAAAAAAAATTAGGGTATGATTATGACCACGGCATTGTAATTCTCTGGCTATGATCTGTGTCACGGTTATAATAATGTTAATTCCACACATACTCTGAACATGATTGTATATTTTTGTCCTTTTGGTCTCCAATTTGATTTGTTGCAGCAGACGCAAATGCGCTGGCCTTTATAATTCCAGCACCTGGAAATATAAATGTCAATGGGTGGTGGTTTATCACTCGTTCAACTGACGGTGGGCATTTGATGCTCATTCGCACGTACCAAAGTGACCAAACCATTTCATCAAACCACATGCAGTACAATGCGTGGGGCGTTCGCAACTGTGATGGCTATGGCTACTTCGTCTTCGAGAAAGATCCGAGCTCCGTTGGGCCAGGCGTATTCAATTGGAGGCAGGTTTATAGCCTCGGCAACCACTCCCTGTTCCTCGGGCTCAATTATCCGATCATCCAACCAATCATCGAACATATCACCGGCGATGATTATCGTGCTATGCAAGTTCCATTCGCCAGGGGGAACTGTGTTTACACATCGTACCATGGATTTCATGAAGCACCATATCTAGATATTCGTTGACACTGCTTGTTGCCAGATAAACTTCAGTGTGTGAAAGGCATCAAGCTTCCAAGCGATGAATGGCTTTTGCAAACCCGACATGCGGCGATGTGGTTTATGCCAACAGCTAATATGCACAACTTGATTCGTAGTGATATCTAGACTGAGCCATGTATCTTGCTAGTTGTCGCATGATCCTGTTCTGTTGGTTATTTTGTACTGTAGTTAGTTTGAAGGTTAAATACCTTTCTGGGATCAAGTGCATCCTACATCACCTGCGTAGCATGTATTTTGATAATGATGATGGAGATGTTGTGCAGAAGCCATATATAGCAATTAAGCTTCAAGTGCGTACTTGTTCATGAAAGTGTTGTCCAATGGGAATTATATTTTGTATTACTCATGTAGCCTACAAGTCTGTCGCACAGCCTTGTAACTTTGTAGGCACCTGTTTGTAAGCTCCTTCTAAACACTCTTGCATAATGCCCTTAAAACTAAGGCTTTAGCAACGCCCATTTGATATTATTTAAAGCAATATGGACGCAACATGGAGATTGGATGAATGTACACCATTTCTAAAATTTGTACTACTAGTAGTCCCCTATACCGTATATTGCGCTACTCGTACTAGGTAAGTAGTACTAGTACACATCGGTCAAATTATTCATCATGCCCTCGCATTGAATTGACGTGACAACACGCTACGCGAGAGGTGACACAAGAGTCCCGGCCGCGTGTTCGGTTCACCAAAGTGAGCCTCACCCCTCTGGTAGCCCAGTAGCACTCTCCCGTTCTCTCCCATTATCTCCCATTCTCTCCCGTCTCCCCGCCTCCCAGCCACCGCCTTGTTCCGATCCAGTTGGTACGATGGGCGATGAGCTAGTGGAGCTGCTATACTTCATTACAAGTAGTCAAAAGGAAGACGTTGAGAAATTTGATCTCAACAAGGAAGCTCTTCAAGATAGCCGCATGAAGGGTGGAACCAGCGAGGACACTCCTGTGAGTATTCGTCCCGTCGCCCTGTATGTTGATTTCGATCTTTATGGGGTTTTTCAAGTCTTTAGAATATGCATGTAATAATGAAGCCGAGACCCCAGTTTGTTCAGGCGTCATGGATTTTAGATTTGGAGTAGCACTTATCTGTCGAAATCTTTCATCATTTACTTAAATAGTTGATTGATCATACATTGAGTACCATTTAACTGGAATTAACCGCTGCAAGTCCAAGAAGGATTGGTCGGTGCTGCCGGCTGGCGTCAAGTTCGATCCCACGGATCAGGAGCTGATCGAGCACCTTGAGGCTAAAGTGAGTGCTGACAGCGTGAGATCTCACCCTCTCATTGATTTGTTCATACCGACCATCGACAGCAAGCACGACATATGCTCCACCCATCCTGAGAAACTTCCAGGTGAGACACCGATCGACCGTCTACTTGCACAAAATATATTCCTTTCTTTTTACAAATTTCTGGTGTATGCTGCTCGGCCTAGGATTGTATTTCGCCAATACTGCAGGTATCACACTGAGTGGCCTAAGCAAGCATTTCTTCCAGCGCAACTCCAGGGCGTTCAAAAGGGGTACGCGGACGCGTCGCAAGATACAATCGGAGTGCGGCATGCATGCGATGTGGCACAAGACCAGCAATACCATGCCGGTGATGGTCAACTGCCGGCAGAAGGGCAGCAAAAAGGTTCTGGTGCTGCACACCAACAAGAACTTCGACCAGCAGAGGACCAACTGGGTGATGCACCAGTACCACCTCGGGGACCTCGAGCAAGAGAAGGAGCGGGAGCTAGTCATCTGCAAGATCTTCTACCAGACGAAAACGAGGGCCAAGACTAAAAGGATTATAAGTTAGTTTGGTACTACTAGTTCTACCTGGTCATCTGCAAGTTGGTGTTGTTGTTAAGGATCTTTTGGTCTGAACTTGGCATTTCCTTCCAACCATCATGTCGAGGGTCGACGTGGATATAACGCTGAAGTAATTGTTGCGAAACGAATTTTCAGGCACCTGATATAAGTAGCAAAAGCACCTGCCATTCGAATTCCCAGTTCTCCAAAATTTTACTAACATCTTCTAGTACGCAGGGGATCCATCAGGTTTCACAGGCTGACAGTTGGACGCAGCACGTAGGGACTGGGCTGTGGCACGCCAAGCCCAGCTGCAAATTGTTAAACAGAGGAGTGATGGATTTGGGCCTTTAAGAACAATTAAGTGTCGGGACCTCGATCGCGGGAAGCGCCTCCCATGCCATCCCTCCACCCACATACCACATACAATATCACTAAAAAAACCCGGCATACGACATGTTCTCTCGTTCGAGTTCTTAGTTAACCAAAAATTTTAACAGGCGTGAGAAACGGGAGCCGCCGCTTCCAGCGATCATTTTTGGACTAGAAAAAGGCCTAGTCGGCTATCGTTTAGTTGAAATATGTAAAGTGTTCCATAAGAAAAAAAACATGTAAAATGTAATGAATTTGGTCCAGTTTCAATGAAAATCATCCGATTTGCATGAAATTCATCCGTGGAACCAGAAGAGGGCTGTCCATACAGAGGCTAACAGTACGGACCCAGCAGGTCCATGGCCGTACGCAAGCAAGTGCACACACTTATTATCACGATGGCAAAAATATGCTGACGTCTAAGACCCATGAAATTTTCAACATAGTCAATAAACGAGAGAATTCTACAAGAAGAGACTGAAAACTGGGATCCAGCAGGTAGTATATTTTTTTTGAGGTCAGGCAAATATATACTGGGCTGTAGACTGCCCAGGTTATGTTTTGTTTATTAACAGGCGCAGCCCATGACGGCATGCGGCCACAAGGATCTAATAGGTATCAACTGACCTTTGGGCCGCCCAGCCTTGGTTTTATTTTTTCTTAGAACATCAGCAGCCCAGCTGTTTTTTACTGAAGAAAACGCACAGCCCAGTTCTATTTTTGTCTCGATTCTGAAAAAAAAAGTTCTATTTTTGTCATCTCTACTTTATATATATAGTTTTATTAGTTTATATATTATATTCACACAAAAAATTAGTTTATTTATTAAGTTGTGGGCGTACTAAGTTGATGCGTACGCAAGGCTATGTCAACTTAGTCAACAAATCGACTCCACCAGCGTGAGACCGTTAGATGTCAATCCAACTACCGGCGTGCTTCTTCAATCTCTGATCTTCCTGCTCTAGCCGCCCAAACCAGCGTCGGCGTCGCCTGCTCCCGCCTTCCGTGGCCGGCTGTTCTGCCGCGCAGGCCTCACCACCCCACCCTACTCCCATCGCTTGCCAGGCCATCCCTGTACTGACCCACACCTCCTGTTATTCTCCGTCAACGGCAGCCTCACACCGCAGCTGAGCCAGTAAACCCTCGTATTCCCCTCTGCGTGAGCATCCACTGCCGAGTCCTCCCCAGCTCCGGGTCGTTCCCTCCCTAGGCCTCGCCATCGTCCACCGCATTGGTGCTCTCAGCACAGCGTCGTAAACGTGGTCAACGAATGACAGCCATCGGAAGAGGACTGTACGTGGACAGGCTGACAGCTGGGACCCACAAGGTCCATGGTTGCATGCAAGGAAGTGCCTCCTAATTACATGGAAGAAAAATGATTCCACTCCCTGTCAGTTGGGACCCACCAGCTACATCTTCGCTCGCAAGGAAGCTCCTCCTTATTACATGAAAAAAAATGCTTCCTCCCATTGGTTTGCTGACATCTGGGACCTACGACATTGTCAACGTACTATGAGAGAATTGCACATGGAGCAACTGACACGTGGAACCCAGTTGCCCGAGCAGTTTTGTTGTTGTTGTTGTTGAGATGGAGTAGGTTATCAACTGGGCTGTGCGGTGTCTGTGGCCCGTCTAGCCTAGGCTATTATTTTTTGTTTACAATATGACGAGCCCAGCTGGTTTTTTTTTTCACGATGAAAATGACTAGCCCACCTTTTTTTTCCGTAGAATAGCCTACATAGGCCGATTTCTTTTTCTCCGTCCTGCTGGGCTACAAATCTTTCAAGACGACGAGGGATACATTCGGCATGCCCAGACAAAAAGGGCTGTAAATCATATAAGTAATATGAAATGGGCTGTATATATGTAAAAACAAAGAAAATTGGCAATTAATTTCAAATTGTGAATTTTCTTTTATTTTTTGATATTTCAAATTTCATTGGATTTTAACATAATTTAAATATATTTTAAATTTAGTTATTATCGGGCTCGAAATTTTGGGATTAAAAATAGTTCGGCAATTTCAATGAAATATCATTGAAATTTTTAATCCTGTCCTTGGAGAAAATGGCCAGGTATTCTAAAAATATTATATGGGCTGCAATAAATTACGTAATAATTAGCAATTGGTCTATAAATTTAGGAAAAATAGCAAATGGGCTATATGCTGTCCGCCACAGATGTTATGCTGACTTGTGGGCCTACTAAGTTAACGCGTACGCAGGGCTTTGTCAACTTATAGTCAACGAACGATTCTAGCAGCAGTGACCGTTGGATGCTAATCCAACGGCCGTGCTGCTTCTTCAATCTCTGATCTTCTTGCTCCAACCGCCCAAACCAGCGCCAGCGGGACCGCCTGCTCCCGCCTCCCATGGCCGGTTGTGCTGCCGCGCAGGCCTCATCGCCCCACCCTACTCCCATAGCTGGATAGGCCATCCATCTACTCACCCACACCTCCTGTTATTTTCCAGTGACGGCAGCCTCAGACCGCAGCCGAACCAGTAAACCCTCGTACCCCCCTCCGCATGGGCAACCACTGCCGCGTCTTCCCCGGCTCCGGGTCGTTCCCTTCCTAGGCCTCGTCGTCGTCCACCGCCTTGATGCTCTCGGCACAACGTCGTTAATGCGGTCAATGAATGATAGCCATCAGAAGAGGACTGTACGTGGAGAGGCTGAGAGTTGGGACCCACGAGGCCCATGGTCGCACGCAAGGAAGTGCCTCCTTATTACGCGCAAGAAAAATGATTCCTCCCCTTACTTACTGGGACCCACCTTATTTGGAGGCTGACTTGTGGGCCTACTTAGTTGACCCGTATGTAGGGCTTTGTCAACTTAGTCAAGAAATGATTCTAGCAGCAGTGACTGTTGGATTTTCATCCAACGGCCGTGCTGCTTCTTCAATCTCTGATCTTCTTGCTCCAGCCACCCAAACCAGCGCCGGCGGGACCGCCTGCTCCTGCCTCCCGTGGCCGGCTGTGCTGCCGCGCAGGCCTCACCGCCCCACCCTACTCCCACCGCTGGCCAGGCCTTCCCTCTACTCACCCACATCCCCTGTTATTCTCCGGCGACGGCAGCCTCACACCGCAGCCGAACCAGTCAACCCTCGTACTCCCCTCCGCGTGGGCATCCACTGCCGCGTCTTCCCCGGCTCCGCGTCGTTCCCTTCCTAAGCCTCGCCGTCGTCCACCGCTTCGGTGCTCTTGGCGCGGCATAGTCAACGTGGTCAATGAACGACAGCCATCGGCAGAGGACTGTACGCGGTGAGGCTGACAGCTGGACCCACCAGCTACATCTTCGCACGTAAGGAAGTGCCTCCTTATTACGCGCGCAAAAAATGATTCCTCCCCCTGATAGCTGGGACCCACCTGCTATATCTTCGCATGCAAGGAAGTGCCTCGTTATCCTCCCTGACAGCAGGGACCCACCCGGTCGAAGTGTACGTAGCATTGTCTGTCTGGTCACGAACGTGTACGTACATACTGGTCGATCGGTCTCTCTGCAAGGATGAACCATGGCCGAGTAAGTAGCGGCACGTGCCGTAGTTGAGCCCCCGACGTAGCAGTTCAGACAGTCCCGTCTAAATCGTGTACACGTACGTACAGCCACACGGCAAAAAATATGGCCACGTACGTACATACGGGCGGGGTCTAGAACGCGTACTCGCGCATACGTAAGGCCAGGGCTCGTGTACATGGAGAGAGGCAATGGACGGCAGCAACGGCCTCCTGTTCATCGGCAGCCAACCGGCTGGGTCAGAACGGAGAAAACAGCGTCGGGAGCCAAGCGACTGGGTCGGAACGCGTCCTGTTCATCGGGAGCCAACCTGCTTGGATGGAACAACCGAAACAGAGTCCTGTTCATCGACTCGGGGTCTGGCATACCACAAAACGGAGGAAACGGCCTTCTGTTCGATCGCCTACGGTCGAGACGGGGTCCTGTTCATCGGCTAGGGGTCTGGCGTACCACAAAACGGAGGAAACGGACTTCTGTTCAACCGCCTACGGTCGAAACAGGGTCCTGTTGATCGGGAGGGGTCTGGCGTACCGCAAAATGGAGGAAACGGACTTCTACCTAACTGCCTACGGTCGAAATAGAGTCCTGTTCATCAAGAGGGGTGTGGCGTGCCGCAAAACGGGACTCCACGGGCTACTGTTCATCCACCGTCGACTTCCTCCAGCCTCCACCGGCTACTATTCATCCAGCCTCCACGGGGGCCGGTTCATCCAGCCTCCATGGGGTCCTGTTCATCCACCCCCAACCGGCTGGGGTATGGCGTATCTTGGCACGACCTCCTCGGGGTCCTATTCATCCAGCGCCAACCGCCTACATTGCCGGGGTCCTGTTCATCCAGCCCCCACCGGCTAGGGTGGGGCGTACGAGCGGGCGGCAGCAACGGGAACTGTTCATCCACAGCCAACCAACTAGCTCGATTGATGCAAGTCTCGACTCGTTCTATGTGTATCGCGCGCGCGGCAGCAATTGGCACTGTTCATCGAGAGGTAACCCAGCACCGGCTGGCTACGTCTCGCACGGGGGCTCGATGAGCTTCAGTAAGCAGCGAGAAGGATCGATCGGGTTCAGTTAGCAGCGAAGGGATCGCTCGGGTTCAGTTAGCAGTGAAGGGATCACTCGGGTTCAGTTAGCAGCGAAGGGATTGCTTGGCCGGGTTCAGTTAGCAGCGAAGGGATCGATCGGGTTCAGTATGTAGTGCCAGGGATCGACCACTCATGTTCAGTACGTAGTGCAAGGGCGATCGATCGCTCGGGTTCAGTAAGTGAATGTACGCCTCGCTCGGGTTCAGTTAGCGAGTGCCTCGCACACACGCGCGCATACGATAGAGAAACGCGCAAAACCACACTGCATCGCTCGACCCGACCACCTACCGTAACCGGGAACTCCCCGAAAATTTCCTCGCCCTCACTTCTACCACGATTTTTACGTCATGGACGGCCCAAAGAATGTCATGCGGGTGCGTCTCCGGCCCGCCCAGGACGAAAAGCCCATTTTCTGTCATATTTTTTTGTCATAGAAGTAGGAGCCCACCACATCTATGATGATACGTGTTTTTGTCACAATTATTGTCATAGAAGTGTCACAACCATGACAGAAAAAGTTTTCGTTCGGGCCATAATGTCATGGATGTGTCTTTTTTTTGTAGTGTGCTATCCTACTTTGTCATTCTTTCTACATGTTTAAGCAAGGTATTGTTAAGATAATGTCTCTGTTAGTATGAATCAATGACACTGTTTGAGAATTGCTACTGTCCTGCTTTGTTTCCCCATAAAATAAGGTAGATATTTTTTCTTGTGGGCGTATAAGTCATCAACCGTTATTGGTAAGTAATTGTTTCCTTTATACCTCTTTGTGCAAACAGGGATATCAAAACTTCTGCTCGTTGCTATTTCGATTTTGATTTCAGTTGAACTGCTTTGTTATGTTGTACTACTTATATTGTGGTACTGTTTTGAATAAATGTTTAATTGAAGCTATTGCATTGCTATCTTTTCCTGTTAAGATAATGAAGATGATTATATTTGTGAGCGTATGTTTCATCAACTAGTACCACTATTATAGTAATCACACTTTTTCTGTATTTATGCAGACAGGGATGCTCACCTTGATTTTAGTGGAACTGCACAAAATCTTCGGATGGTTCGTGCCCTCCATAATACTTCATCATGCACAATACATCGAATGGTTCTCTAATCATTCATTGTCACCTTGAGCCACTAAACTAGCTACATGAAAGGAGCTGCCAACGACTTCAAGGCCTTGCAACATGTAAATACGAAATCCACCAAGCTACGCATGACATTGCTCGATTTCAGTGGAACTGCACAAAAAGATCAGCTGGTTAATCCAGCACGAGGTTCCATGTCAATGTGCAAACTGATGACAAACACCTCCCTTTGCACAATCGTAGGCATTTGATATTTTGCAATGGAAAAACCTTCTCAAAGTTTGCTCATTGGTGTTCGCAAGAAGACATGCATTTGATATTTTGGAAAGGGAAACCTTGTCAAATTTTGCTCATTGATGGTTAGCAAAAAGACATACATTTGATATTTTGGAATGGGATGCCCTTTGCTGTCAGCAGCATCGATCGATTTTTCTTTATTTGTGTCTTTAGTTCTGAAGTAAAAATATTGGCTCTAATCGATTGTTGTGAATGTTATGAATTGCCAGGCATGTGAGTTTGATTGCAATGTACAACCACGCTAAAAAACTTTATGGTACGTGTGAAACTTCTGCAAACAAAGTGATCACTGTGCGTCCTGACAAAAAATCCTACTCCCTCCTTCCCAAAATAATTGTCTCAAGCTTAGTACAACTTCGTACTAAAGTTAGTACTCCCTCCGTACCGGTGCATAAGTCACATTACGAAAACCAAATAACCCCAAAACTACCCACCTCGTGTTCTATTTTTTGCCACGAAAAAAGAAATTAGCCAATAGGAGACGTGGGGCATGTATGCATTCAATTACTTGAGACGACTTAGCACAACATGCAGTGGTTAATTCTCTGGATGCAATGGCATTAATTAGCAAATAAACATCAAGTTCTCTCATTTTTCCTTGGTCGTGGTGCACAATCTAAGATGACTTATTTTAGGACGGAGGGAGTAGTACGTATTGTTCTGCATGTTCGTCTAATGCCTCTGATACAACAATTCGAACTAACCGGGCTAAATTCATTCAAACACGGCCGGATTTCAAACATGCCCGGATCTCATTACATTTTGGACATTCTTCAACTAAATAGCGGTGCTCATCCGGTTCTGGATGTATAATTAATTAACCTAATCTATGATCTCCGGCGCCCGTTCCCCATGTCCGGCGTCGCCGGCGAAGTCCTCCGCTTCGTTGCCGGCGGGGCGGGGCCTCGGCGGAGCTGGCGATGTCCTCCGCGTCGTTGCCGGCGGGACGGGGCCTCGGCAGAGCCGGCGATGTCCTCCGCCTCGTTGCCGGCGGGGCGGGGCCTCGGCGGAGCCGGCAAAGTCCTCCGCTTCATTGCCGGCGGGGCGGGGCCTCGGCTGAGCCGGCGATGTCCTCCGCCTCGTCGTTTGTCTCGCCAAACAGCGCCTCGCCCGCCTCGTCGCCCTCCTTGTAGGTGGCCACAACCTCCGCCCCCCGCTGGCGGTACCGCCAGCGCTCGAGGCGGCTCTCGCGGGCGGAGTGGTAGGACTCGAGCAGCGCCGCCTGCTCCGCCAAGTCCGCGGCGATCTGCTCCTCCACCTGCAGGTGCTCCTGGAGGAGTGATACGTCTCCAACGTATCTATAATTTTTGATTGTTCCATGCTAGTATAGTATCAATCTTGGATGTTTTTATATGAAATTATATGCAATTATATATCATTTTTTGGGACTAACCTATTAACCTAGTGCCCAGTGCCAGTTGCTGTTTTCTGCTTGTTTTTGGCTTTTCAGAGAAACAGTACCAACGAAGTCCAAATGCCACGAAACTTTTTGGAGATTTTTTTCTGGACAAAAGAAACCTTGGAAGCTTTGGGAGGAGGCCAGAAGCCTCACGGATGCTTCACAAGGCAACAGGGCGCACCCCAGAGGGGGCACGCTGTGTTGCCTTGTGGGGCCCACGTGACTCCGTTTGACCTAATTCCACTTCTATAAATTCACAAATATTGGGAAACCATTAGAGAGCCAGAAGAAATAACCTTTTCGCCGCCGCAAGCCTCTGTTCTTCCGTGATCCCATCTGGAGGCCTTTTCCGGTACTCTGCCGGAGGGGGAATCGATCACGAAGGGCTTCTACATCAACCTTGCTGCCCTTCCGATGATGTGTGAGTAGTTTACCATAGACCTACGGGTCCATAGCTAGTAGCTAGATGGCTTCTTCTCTCTCTTTGATCTTCAATACAATGTTCTCCTTGAAGTTCTTGGAGTTCTATCCGATGTAATCTTCTTTTGCGGTGTGTTTGTTGGGATCCGATGAATTGTGAGTTTATGCTCAGATTATTCATGAGAAATACTTGAGTTGTCTCTGAACTCTTTTATGCATGATTGTTATAGCTTTGTATTTTCTCCGATCAATCGATTTGGTTTGGCCTACTAGATTGATTTATCTTGCAATGGGAGAGGCGCTTTGTGACGGGTTCAATCTTGCGGTGCTCAATCCCAGTGACAGAAGGGGACATGACACGTATTTGTATTATTTCCATTAAGGATAAAAAGATGGGGTTTATTCATATTGCTTGAATTTGCTTCTCTACATCATGTCATCTTGCTTAAGGCGTTACTCTGTTTTTATTAACTTAATACTCTAGATGCATGCTGGATAGCGGTCGATGAGTGGAGTAATAGTAGTAGATGTAGGCAGGAGTCGGTCTACTTGTCTCGAACGTGATGCCTATATACATGATCATTGCCATGAATCCATCATAATTATTTGCTATTCTGTCAATTGCCCAACAGTAATTTGTCTACCCACCGTATGTTTCTGTGCTCGAGAGAGAAGCCTCAAGTGAAAACTATGCCCCCCCGGGTCTATCTTTATCATATTAAAAACCTAAAAATACCTTGCTGCAATTTATTTACTTTTATGTTAATTAGTAGTTTAGTTTATCTATTTACTTCGATAAGATTTAATCCTTGCAAATAACCGCTAAGAGGATTGACAACCTTCTTATTTGCGTTGGGTGCAAGTGTTTGCTCTTGTGTGTGCAGGTGCGCTTAATGGAATTTTGCTTGGTTCTTCTACTGGATTGATAACCTTGGTTCTTAACCGAGGGAAATACTTATCTCTACTGTACTGCATCATCCTCTCCTCTTCGGGGAAATACCAACGCAGACTACAAGTAGCAAGGAGCTGGTGGTTGTAGGCGGCGTCGGACTGCGCCTTCCAGAACTGCTCCTCCTGCTGCTCCCGCACCATGTCCATGTATTGGGCACGGGCCTCGCCGATGGTCATGGTGCAATGCACCGACGAGGATGGCGCGGAGGAGGGTGGCGCTGGATCGTCGACACCCACGTCCTCCATTGGGATGTCGTCGTCCTCCGGCTGCCTGCCGGTCAGCCAGTCGGCAGCAATGGTGGTCATCTCCTTCTTTTGGTCCGCTGTCCGCCCGTCCTGGAGAGCGGTGGAGCGCGAGGAAGCCATGGTGGAAGTGGTGTGGAGAGGAGAAAGGGAACGGAGGCGGATGACTGCGGCTATGGCCGGGGCAGCAGTTTATATAGCAATGGTGGGCGACAGAGCGACGGACAGGTGGCGCCAGAGTAGCCACCTCGGCAACCGCGTGTCATTAATGTGGGCGGCAGACGGATAGACGGATGGCAGTTGTGTCGTTTGAATGCGGAGCAGTCGCCTGCTCCGGGAAGCAGCACGGGCGACGCTGACCATTTCAGGCAAGAAGCGCACGCGGGCGAGGGAGGGGGTTTGGGTGGGCCAGGGCGTTCAGATGCGGGCTTGGCAGCGGTCCGGTGCAGCAGCCGGACATGCTGGCTCGCCAGCGAACTCGCCGAGCTCAGCGACGATGACCAGATGATGGACGAGGCTTCTGACCAGGAGCTGGCGCCACCACCCGCGCCGGTTCATGCCCTGTTCACCATAGAGCAGGTGCGGCCGCACTTCGACGCCCTAATGGTGGAAGAGCTACCAATGCCGCCGGTGTCGGCGTTCCGGCAAGCACAGGAGGACCAGTGCTACAACCTCCGTCTCCTCAACGAGCATCGGCTTGCGGAGGGACAAATCGCCGGTGAACAGGCGAACGACAATGCCGTCGCGGACATAGGGGCCGATGATCCTGGCTTCCTGGATGAGGAGTGGGCGCTGTACTAGACCATCCGTAGGGCCTGCGAGGCCCTCTCCGTCGTCCTTCGCCATGTTGCGCTCGTCGTGGCGCCGCCGTCTCGCGTTGTCAACATGGTGAACAAATGAGAGGAATCAGGAGATGACTGTACGTGGTGAGGATGACAGTAGGAACCCACCAGGGCCATGGCCGTACTCAGGCAAGTGCCTCCTTATTACTACAAGAAAAAAAACCTTCCCCCTAATGGTTTGCTGACATCTGGGTCCGACGCCATTGTCAATGCACTCAATAAAGGAGAGAATTGCACAAGGAGCTGCTAACAACAGGGACCCAACAGATCATGCATTTTTTTCAGAGTTGTTTTTTTGTTGCTGAGACGCAGCAGGGTATCAACTGGTCTGTGCGGGGGCTGTGGCCCGTGTAGCCCAGGCTATTATTTTATGTCTAGCAAATAACCAGCCCAGCTATTTTTTTCTTTTGTGAAAATGGCTAGCCCAGTTTTTTTTTTGACGAATACCCAACGCAGGCCAACTTGTTTTTCTCCGCCCGGCTGGGTTGCAAAAATGATGAGGGATGCATTCGGCTTGCCCAGTAAATGGGTTTTAAGTAATAATAAATGGGCTGTAAATATAAAAAAACACAGCGAACCGGCAATTAGTTTGAAAATTAGTTTTTTTTTGGATTTTGAGATTTTTAATTTCATTACATTTTTTTGTTGCGCAGCGCAAAATTTCATTGGATTTTAACCTAATATAAAATAATCTAGAAATTAGATTGAATCTGAATCGAAATTTCAGGATAAATATAATTCAGACCCCACCAAAATGTGGGAAGTTTGGTTGAAATTTTTAACCCTCGCCCTGGCTAGAAATTGGGCTGTACTGTTAGAAACAGTAATGGGCTGCAGTAAATTCCATAGGAATTAAAATATGGGCTGTAAATTATTAAAAATACTAAATGGGCTGTATGCTGTCCGCCACTGATGTGATGCTGATTTGTTGGCCTACTAAGTTGACGCGAACGCAAGGCTTTGTCAACTTATAGTCAACACACGATTCTAGCAGTAGAGGCCGTTGGATGGACATCCAACGGCTGTCGTGCTTCTTCAATCTCAGATCTTCTTGCTTCAGCCGCCCAAACCACCGCCGGCGGGACCGCCTGCTCCCGCCGCCCGTGGCCAGCTGTGCTGCCGCGCAGGCCTCACCACCCCACCCCTACTCGCATCGCTGGCCAGGCCATCCCTCTACTTACCCACACATCCTGTTATTCTCCGGCGATGGCATCCTCACACCGCAGCCGAACCAGTGAACCCTTGTACTCCCCTCTGCATTGGCATCCACTTCTGTGTCTTCGATGGCTACCGGTCGTTCCTTCCTAGGACTCGCCGTCGTCCACCGCGTTGGTTCTATCAGCGCGGCGTGGTCAACGTGGTCAACAAACGACAGCCATCGGAAGAGGGATGTACGTGGAGACGCTGACAGTAGGGACCCACATGGTCCATGGCCGCACGCAAGCAAGTGCCTCCTTATTACGAATAAAAAAATGATTCCTCCCCCTGACAGCTGGGACCCACCAGCTATATCTTCGCACGGAAGGAAGTGCCTCCTTATTACATGAAAAAAAGATTCCTCCCCATGACAGCTGGGCCCCAGCAGATTTGGAGGCTGACTTGTGGGCCTACTAAATTGACGCGTACGCAGGGCTTTGTCAACTTAGTCAACAAACGATTCTAGCAGCAGTGACCGTTGGATGTTAATCCAACGGCCGTGCTGCTTCTTCAATCTTTGATCTTCTTGCTCCAGCCGCCCAAACCAGCGCCGGCGGGACCGCCTGCTCCCGCCTCCCGTGCCCGGCTGTGCTGCCGCGCAGGCCCTACCACCCCCTCCTACTCCCATCGCTGGCCAGGCCATCCCTCTACTCACCCACACATCCTGTTATTCTCCAGCAACGGCAGCCTCACACCGCAGCCAAACCAGTCAACTCTCGTACTCTCCTCAGCGTGGGCATCCACTGCTGTGTCTTCGCCGGCTCCGAGTCGTTCCCTTCCTGGGTCTCGTTGTCGTCCACTGCGTTGGTTCTATCGGCACGGCATGGTCAACGTGGTCAACAAACGACAGCCATCGGAAGCGGGATGTAAGTGGAGAGGCTGGCAGTAGGGACCCACATGGTGCATGGTCGCATGGAAGCAAGTGCCTCCTTATTACGCGAGAAAAAAATGATTCCCCCCTGACAGCTAGGCCCCATCGGCTCTATCGTCGCACGGAAGGAAGTGCCACCTTATTACGCAAAAGAACGATTCCTCCTCATGACAGCTGGGACCTACCAAATTTAGAGGCTGACTTGTGGGACTAGTAGGTTGATGCGTACGCAGGGTTTTGTCAACTTTGTCAACAAACAATTCTAGCAGCAGTGACCATTGGATGTTAATCCAACGGCCATGCTGCTTCTTCAACCTCTGATCTTCCTACTCCAGTCGCCCAAACCAGCGCCAGCAGGACCACCTGCTCCTGCCTCCCGTGGCCGGCCGTGTTGCCGCGCAGGCCTCACCGCCCCATCCTATTCCTACCGTTGGCCATGCCTTCCCTCTACTCACCCACATCCCCTGTTATTTTCTAGCGATGGCAGCCCCACACCGCAGCCGAACCAGTCAACGCTCCTACTCCCCTCGGCGTGGGCATCCACTGCCGCGTCTTCCCCGGCTCTGCGTCGTTCCCTTCCTAGGCCTCGCCGTCGTCCACCGCCTTGGTGTTCTTGGCGCGGCATAGTCAACGTGGTCAATGAACGACAGCCATCGAAAGAGGACTGTACACGGTGAGGCTGACAACTGGACCCACCAGTTACATCTTCGCACGGAAGGAAGTGCCTCCTTATTACGCGCAAAAAAATGATTCCTCCCCCTGACAGCTGGGACCCACCTGCTATATCTTCGCACGCAAGGAAGTGCCTCCGTATCCTCCCTGACAGCTGGGACCCACCCGGTCGAAGCATACGTAGCGTTGTCTGTCTGGTCGCGAACATGTACGTACATACTGGTTGATCATTCTCTCTACAACGATGAACCGTGAGCTTGTAAGGAGCGGAACGTAATGTCAAAAAAAAAGGAGCGGCACGTGCCGTAGTAGAGCCCCATACATAGCAGTTCAGGCAGTCCCGTCTAAATTGAGTACACGTACGTACAGCCACGCTACAAAAAATACGGCCACGTACGTACATACGGGCGGGGTCTCGAATGCGTACTCACGCATACGTACGGCCAGGGCTCGTGTACATGGAGAGAGGCAACATATGGCAGCAACGGCCTCCTGTTCATCGGCAGCCAACCGGCTGGGTCGGAACGGTGGAAACAACGTCGGGAGCTAAGCGACCGGGTCAAAACGCGTCCTATTCATCGGGAGCCAACCTGCTTCGACGGAACAGCCGAAACGGGGTCCTGTTCATCGACTCGGGGTCTGGCGTACCGCAAAACGGAGGAAACGGCCTTCTGTTTGACCGCCTACGGTCGAAACGGGGTCCTGTTCATCGGCTGGGGGTCTGGCATACCGCAAAACGGAGGAAACGGACTTCTGTTCAACCACCTACGGTCAAAACAGAGTCCTGTTGATCGGGAGGGGTCTGGCGTACCGCAAAACGGAAGAAACGGACTTCTACCCAACTGCCTGCGGTCGAAACGGAGTGCTGTTCATCGGGAGGGGTGTGACGTACCGCAAAACGGGACTCCATGGGCTACTGTTCATCCACCATCGACTTCCTCCAGCCTCCACCGGCTACTGTTCATCCAGCCTCCATGGGGTCCTGTTCATCCACCCCCGACCGTCTGGGGTATGGCGTACCGCGGCACGGCCTCCTCGGGGTCCTGTTCATCCAGCGCCAACCGTCTACACAGCCGGGGTCCTGTTCATCCAACCCCCACCGGCTAGGGTGGGCCATACGAGCGGGCAGCAGCAACGGGAACTGTTCATCCACAGCCAACCAACCGGCTCGATCGATGCAAGTCTTGACTCGTTCTATGCGTATCGCGCGCGCGGCAGCAACGGGCACTGTTCATCGAGAGGCAACCCAGCACCGGCTGGCTACATCTCGCATGGGGGCTCGATTGGCTTCAGTAAGCAGCAAGAAGGATCGATCGGGTTCAGTTAGCAGTGAAGGGATCGCTCGGGTTCAGTTAGCAGCGAAGGGATCGATCGGGTTCAATACGTAGTGCGAGGGATCGATCGCTCGTGTTCAGTACGTAGTGCGAGGGCGATTGATCGCTCGGGTTCAGTAAGCGAACGTACGCCTCGCTCGGGTTCAGTTAGCGAGCGCCTCGCACACACGCACGCGTACGAGAGAGAAACGCGCAAAACCACACTGCATCGCTCGGCCCGACCACCCACCGTAACCGGGAACTCCTCGAAAATTTCCTCGCCCTCACTTCTACCACGATTTTTAACGTCATGGATGGCCCAAAGAATGTCATGCGGGTGCGTCTCCGGCCCGCCCAGGACGAAAAGCCCATTTTCTATCATAATTTTTTGTCATAGAAGTAGGAGCCCACCACATCTATGATGATACGTGTTTTTGTCACAATTATTGTCATAGAAGTGTCACAACCATGACAGAAAAACTTTTTGTTCGGGCCATAATGTCACGGATGTGTCTTTTTTTGTAGTGACTCTAGCAAGCATCCGCAACTACTAAAGATCACTAAGGTAAAATCCAACCATAGCATTAAGTAAAAAGTCATATTTACTCCCATATGCAACAACCCCCTTACTTGGGTTTAAGTTTCTGTCACTCTCGCAACCCACTATAAGCTAATCTTGAACGTATTGCAAAACCCTACAGCGGTAATCCCACACGCTTGCGCTACACGCATGGCACGATAGGACAACACCATATAACATACAACTCATATCAATCACACCATACCACAATTAACCCGCAGGACAAAAACAATCTACTCAAACATCATAGGATGGCCATACATCATTGGGTAATAATATATAGCATGAAGCACCATGTTTAAGTAGAGATTACAGTGGGGAGAAAAGGTGTTACACCTCTGCATAGAGGGGGAGAAAGTTGGTGATGACGGCGGCAAAGTTGTTGGTGTAGATCGTCGTCACGATGGTTCCCCCGGCGGCGTTCCAGCGCCACCGGAAGAGAGGGGGAGAGAGCCCCCTCCTTCTTCTTCTTCCTTAACCTTCCCCCTAGATGGGAGGAGGGTTTCCCCTCTGGTCCTTAGCCGCCATGGCTCCCAGAGGGCAGGAGACCTCCGAGATTCGATCTCTCTCTCTGTTTCTCTTCTGTTTCGCGTTCCTGTTTTCTGGGCTTTCACCGTTTCTTTTATTCCTGGAGATCCGTAATTTCGATTGGGCTGAAATTTTAACACGATTTTTATCCGGAAATTATCTTTCTTGCGGTGAAAGAAGGGCCCCAACCGACTTATGGAGGAGTCACGAGCTCACACGGCGTGCCCTAGGGTAGGGGGTGCGCCGTCTGAGCTCGTGGCTCCCTCGAGCATCGTCTCGTGTTGATTATATTTCCCAAAAGTCACATATATTCCAAAAAAATCTCCGTAAAATTTTATCATGTTTGGACTTTGTTTGATATGGATTTTCTACGAAACAAAAAACATGCAATAAACAGGAACTGGCACTGGGCACTGGATCAATATGTTAGTCCAAGAAAATCATATAAATTGTTGCCAAAAGTATGTGAAAGTTGTAAAATAATTGCATGAAACAATAAAAAATTATAGATACGACGGAGACGTATCAACATCCCCAAGCTTAATTCCTGCTCATCCTCAAGTAGGTACATGATAAAAAGATAATTTTTGATGTGTAATGCTACCTAGCATAATCTTGATCAAATAATCCATTCATGGCATGAATATTATTCAAGGCAATAGTCTATCAACTTGATATTGAAACAATAATACAAAACATGCATGTAATTCATCATCGCCTTTCATAATAATGAAGCTAAAGGAAACAACCTCTATACACTTAGTTGTGGTAAGCATGGCACGTTCATTCTTCCCTGCATAGATATATCAAATCAAGAGTACCCCGATGCCAAACCAAGCAATTGTATCATACTTTTTCACGCTCTTCAGCATTTTCAACTTCACTCAATACATGAGCGTGAGCCATGGACATAGCACTATGGGTGGAACAGAATGCGGTGGTAGAGATCAATAAGGGAAGTCAAAAAGGAAGAAAGGCTCGCATCAACTCGGCAGATCAATAGGCAATGGAGAGGCCTATCAATCGATATCAATGCAAGGAGTAGGAATTGCCATGCAACGGATGCACTAGAGCTATAAGTGTATGAAGCTCACTACTGAAACTAAGACCTCGGGCATTTGAGGAAGCCCGTCATCGGAATATAGAAGCCAAGTTCTGTAATGTAAAATTCCCACTAGTATATGAAAGTGACAAATCATGGAGACTCTCTATATGAAGAGCATGGTGCTACTTTGAAGCACAAGTGTGGGAAAAGGATAGTAGTGTGCACCCTATCTCTTTTTCTCTCATTTTTTGTTTTCATTTTTTTTATTTTCTTGGTCTCTTTTTGGCCTATTTTTTAATCCTCACAGGTAGGGGTAACACTCTAGAATGCATCACACTTTTATTTACTTACAACTTGGTAAACTAAAAGAATGTGACTCTATATGAATGCCTCTGTTAGTGTACCAGGATGTGCAATGATCTAGCGTAGCAAAGATATCAAAAAATGGACAAGCCATGAAAATATCATGCTAGCTATCTTATGATCATGCAAAGCAATATGACAATGAATACTCAAGTCATATATATATGATGATGGAAGTTGCAGGGCAATATATCTCGGAATGGCCATGGAAATGCCATGATAGGTAGGTATGGTTGCTGTTTTGAGGAAGATATAAGGAGGCTTATGTGTGATAGAGCATATCATATCACGGGGTTTGGATGCACCGGCGAAGTATGCGCCAACTCTCGACGTGAGAACGGGCAATGCACGGTACCGAAGAGGCTAGCAATATGCGGAAGGGTGAGAGTGCGTATAGGCCATGAACCCACATTAGTCATAAAGAACTCATATACTTATTGTGAAAATTTCAAAGCCCTCGAAGCAAAGTATTACTCGCATGCCCCTAGGGGGAGGTTGGGAGGAGTTAACCATCGCGCACCCCCGATTCGAACAACACAAAGGATCAATAAATTATAAAATATGCTCCGACCTCACTGCTAATGTCAGCGGCCGCCACTTTACATTCGTGAGGATTTACTTGCGTAAAGACTACTTCCCTTAACCACATTATTAATACACAACTTTAATTCTTTTACTAGCATGCCCCCATATTACCAACTCAATATCGCAAAACTATTGCAAGGAATCAAACTTATCATATTCGGCGATCTACAAGTTTTATGTAGGATTTTATGACTAACCATGTGAATGACCACTTCCTGTTAACTCTCTAAATAGATATAAGTGAAGCATGAGAGTTTAATTATTTCTATAAAAGACTTGGATAAGCTCTAACAAATATAAGCGAAGCATAAGAGCATTCTACAAATAACAGTTTTCCAAATGTAGAGAAATGAGCATCCAAACTTCAAATGATATAAGTGAAGCACATGAAGCATTCTTTAAAGCCATACTCAAAAGATATAAGTGAAGTGCAAAGAGCATTCTATAAATCAACCAAGGACTATACCATACCAGCATGGTGCATTACTAAAAGAAAAATAAAAAGAACACAATGATCCAGGAATTTACGCATATCATGTGAACAAAACAAAAACCGAAACATACCGATAATTGTTGAGGAAGAAAGATGGGATGCCTTCCGGGGCATCCCCAAGCTTAGACGCTTGAGTCTCCTTGAATATTTACTTGGGGTGCCTTGGGCATTGCCAAGCTTGAGTCTCCTTGAATATCTCCTTATTCTTCTCATATCGATGTCTTCTTGGCCTTCGAACACTTCATCCACACAAAACTTGACGGAACTTTTATTAGAGGGATTAGTACATATAACATCAAATCCTATCATGTCCTGATGTAACATTATTATATAATTATAATCAAACATTACCCATGTTGGGAAATGTTGCATGGGAAACAAAAATTTTCCTACGCACACACAAGATCTATCCATGGTGATGAGCATCTACGAGAGGGAGAGTGAATCTACATACCCTTGTAGATCGCTAAGCGGAAGCGTTAAGAAACGCGGTTGATGTAGTCGAACGTCTCCGCGATCCAAATCGCAAGTCGTCCCTCGATCCGATCACGAACTAGTGCCGAACGGACGGCACCTCCGCGTTCAACACACGTACGGCTTGATGACGCCTTCACCTCCTCGATCCAGCGAGCGATGATGAAGTAGTAGATGAGTTCCGGCAGCACGACGGCGTGGTGATGGTGGTGAGGAACAATCTCTGCTGGGCTTCGCCAAGCACTACGGAGATTATGACGGGAGGAACTAGAGGGTTAGGGTTGCCGACACACGGCTTGGGAAATCTTAATGTGTCCCGTGTGCTAGCCCTTCCCCTCTATTTATATGTTGAGCCTTGGGGTCTAAACTTGGAGTAAAAGCCTCCTCCAGGTTGGTTTTGCCCGCACAAGGTCGGTTTGGCCCGCAGGGAAAGAGTCCAACTCGGATTCCAGCAGTATCGCGCACAAGCGGTAGTACCGCTTTATAGCGGTAGTACCGCTTACGCGGTAGTACTGCCTTACCAGCGGTAGTACCGCTTAAGGCAGCAGCAAAACTTCCTTTTGCACTTTCCAATACCTCGTGGGCTTTACTCCTTTGGCCTATATAAAGTGTTGCTGCACCCGAACACTTCGGTAAACATCCGGAACCTCTTCCGGTGAATTCTGGAACCCTTCCGGAGATCAAAACACTATTATCACATATATTAATCTTTACCTCCGGACTCTTCCGGAGACCCTCGTCATGTCCGGGATCTTATCCGGGACTCCGAACAACCTTCGGTCACCAACACAATAACTCAACTATACTAATCGTCACGAAACGTTAAGTGTGTAGACCCTGCGGGTTCGAGAACTATGTAGACATGACCGAGACACCTCTACGATCAATAACCAATAGCGGGACCTGGATGCCCATATTGGCTCCTACATATTCTACGAAGATGTTTATCGGTCGAACCTCTATGTCAAGGATTCAGTTAATCCCGTATGTTGTTCCCTTTGTTCTTCGGTATGTTACTTGCCCGAGATTCGATCGTCGGCATCTCTATACCTAGTTCAATCTCGTTACTGGCAAGTCTCTTTACTCGTTCCGTAATACAAGATCTCGTGGCTAACACTTTAGTCACATTGCTTGCAAGGCTCATTGTGATGTTGTATTACCGAGTGGGCCCTGAGATACCTCTCCGTCACACGGAGTAACAAATCCCAGTCTTGATCCATGCAACCCAACAGACACCCTCGGAGATACCTGTAGAGCACCTTTATAGTCACCCAGTTACGTTGCGACGTTTGATACACACAAGGTACTCCTCCGATGTCAGGGAGTTGCATGATCTCATGGTCATAGGAACAGATACTTTGACATGCAGAAAACAATAGCAATAAACTGACACGATCATATGCTACGTTCGTAGTTTGGGTCTTGTCCATCACATCATTCTCCTAATGATGTGATCCCGTTATCAAATGACATCTCATGTCCATGGCTAGGAAACCTTCACCATCTTTTGATCAACGAGCTAGTCAACTAGAGGCTTACTAGGGACACAGTGTTGTCTATGTACCCACACATGTATTTAAGTTTCCAATCAATACAATTATAGCATGGATAATAAACGATTATCATGAACAAGGAAATATAATAATAACCAATTTATTATTGCCTCTAGGGCATATTTCCAACAGTCTCCCACTTGCACTAGAGTCAATAATCTAGTTCACATCACTATGTGATTTACATTGTAATGAATCGAACACCCATGCAGTTCTGGTGTTGTTCATGTTTAGCCCTTGGAAGAGGTTTAGTCATCGGATCTGCAACATTCAGATCCGTGTGTACTTTGCAAATATTTATGTCGTCCTCCTTGATGTAATCGCGGATGGAATTGAAACGTCGCTTTATGTGTCTGGTCCTCTTGTGAAATCTTGGTTCCTTGGCTAGAGCAATGGCACCAGTATTATCACAAAACAGAGTCATTGGGTTAAGCACACTAGGCACTACTCCAAGATCTGTCATGAACTCCTTCATCCAGACACCTTCCTTCGCCGCCTCCGAGGCAGCGATGTACTCCGCTTCGCATGTAGAATCAGCTACCACGCTTTGCTTGGAACTGCACCAGCTAACCGCACCCCCATTAAGAATAAACACGTATCCGGTTTGTGACTTAGAGTCATCCGGATCAGTGTCAAAGCTTGCATCGACGTAACCCTTTACGACGAGCTCTTGATCACCTCCATAAACGAGAAACATGTCCTTAGTCCTTTTCAGGTACTTCAAGATATTCTTGTCCGCCGTCCAGTGTTCCATTCCTGGATCACTTTGAAACCTTCCGACCATACTTATGGCAAGGCTGACATCGGGTCTTGTGCACAGCATTGCATACATGATAGAGCCTATGGCTGAAGCATAGGGGATGACACTCATCTTTTCTCTATCTTCTGCAGTCACTGGGCATTGAGTCTTACTCAACTTCACACCTTGCAATACAGGCAAGAACCCCTTCTTGGACTGATCCATTTTGAACTTCTTCAAAACTTTGTCAAGGTATATGCTTTGTGAAAGTCCTATTAAGCGCCTCGATCTATCTCTATAGATCTTGATGCCTAATATGAAAGCAGCTTCTCCTAGGTCCTTCATTGAAAAACTCTTGTTCAAATATCCCTTCACGCTTTCCAACATTTCTATATTGTTTCCAATCAGTAATATGTCATCCACATATAATATTAGAAACGCTATAGAGCTCCCACTCACTTTCTTGTAAATACAAGCTTCTCCGTAAACTTGTATAAACTCGAACGCTTTGATCACCTCATCAAAGCGAAGATTCCAACTTCGAGATGCTTGCACCAGTCCATAAATGGATCGCTGGAGTTTGCAAACTTTGTCAGCATTCTCTGGATCGACAAAACCTTCTGGTTGCATCATATACAACTCTTTCTTAAGGAAACCGTTAAGGAACGCTGTTTTGACATCCATCTGCCAAATTTCATAATCGAAAAAGGCAGCTATTGCTAACATGATTCTGACGGACTTAAGCATCGCTACGGGTGAGAAGGTCTCATCGTAGTCAACTCCTTGAACTTGTGAAAAACCCTTTGCCACAAGTCGAGCTTTATAGATGGTGACATTACCGTCCGCGTCCGTCTTCCTCTTAAAGATCCATTTGTTCTGAATGGCCTTACGCCCTTCAGGTAATACTTCCAAAGTCCATACTTTGTTTTCATACATGGATCCCATCTCGGATTTCATGGTCTCTAACCACTTCTCGGAATTCGGGCCCATCATCGCTTATCCATAACTCGTAGGTTCATCGTTGTCCAACAACATGACCTCTAAGACAGGGTTGTCGTACCACTCAGGAGCAGTACGCGTCCTTGTCGACCTACGTGGTTCGATAGCAACTTGATCCAAAGCTTCATGATCATCATCATTAACTTCCTCTTCAGCTGATGTAGGCTCTACAGAAACATCTTTCTGCGCTGCGCTACTTTCAGGTTGACGTAAAGGTTCAACAACCTCATCAAGTTCTATCTTCCTCCCACTCAATTCTTTCGAGAGAAACTATTTCTCAAGAAACGTTCCGTTTTTAGCGACAAACACTTTGCCTTCGGATTTGAGGTAGAAGGTATACCCAACTGTCTCTTTTGGGTATCCTATGAAGACGCATTTCTCCGCTTTGGGTTCCAGCTTTTCAGGCTGAAGCTTTTTGACATAAGCATCACATCCCCAAACTTTAAGAAACGACAGCTTTGGCTTCTTGCCAAACTAAAGTTCATATGGCGTTGTCTCAACGGATTTCGATGGTGCCCTATTTAAAGTGAATGCAGCTGTCTCTAATGCATAACCCCAAAACGATAGTGGCAAATCGGCAAGAGACATCATAGATCGCACCATATCCAATAAGGTTCGATTACGACGTTCGGACACACCATTACACTGTGGTGTTTCAGGTGGTGTCAATTGTGAAACAATTCCACACTGTCTTAAGTGACTGCCAAACTCATAACTCAGATATTCTCCTCCTCGATCAGATCATAGGAATTTAATCTTCTTGTTACGATGATTCTCAACTTCACTCTGAAATTGTTTGAACTTTTCAAATGTTTCAGACTTGTGTTTCATTAAGTAAATATACCCATATCTACTTAAGTCATCAGTGAAGGTGAGAAAGTAACGATAACCACCGCGCGCCTCAATACTAATCGGACCGCACACATCAGTATGTATGATTTCCAATAAGTCACTTTCCCGTTCCATTGTTCCAGAGAACGGCGTTTTAGTCATCTTGCCCATGAGGCATGGCTCACATGTGTCAAGTGATTCAAAATCAAGTGACTCCAAAAGTCCATCAGCATGGAGCTACCTCATGCGTTTTACGCCAATATGACCTAAACGGCAGTGCCACAAGAAAGTGGTATTATCATTATCAATTCTACATCTTTTGGCATCAATGTTATGAACATGTGTATCATTACTATCGAGATTCAATAAGAATAAACCCCTCACATTGGGTGCTTGACCATAAAAGATATTACTCATATAAATAGAACAACCATTATTCTCTGATTTAAATGAGTAACCGTCTCGCAATAAACAAGATCCAGATATAATGTTCATGCTTAACGCAGGCACTAAATAACAATTATTCAGGTTCATCATTAATCCCGATGGTAATCGAAGAGCGAGCGTGCCGACCGCGATCACATCAACCTTGGAACCATTTCCCACGCGCATCGTCACTTCGTCCTTTGCCAGCCTCCGTCTATTCCGCAGTTCCTGTTTTGAGTTGCATATATGAGCAACCGCACCGGTATCAAATACCCAGGCACTACAACGAGAGTTGGTAAGGTACACATCAATAACATGTATATCATATATACCTTGTTTGTTGTTGGCCGCCTTCTTGTCAGCCAAATACTTGGGGCAGTTCCGCTTCCAGTGTCCAGTTCCTTTGCAATGAAAGCACACAGTTTCTGGTTTGGGTCCAGCCTTGGGTTTCTTCACGAGAGGAGCAACTGCTTTGCCACTCTTCTTGGAGTTACCCTTCTTTCCCTTGCCATTTTTCTTGAAACTAGTGGTTTTATTGACCATCAACACTTGATGCTCCTTCTGAATTTCAGACTCAGCGGCTTTCAGCATCGCAAACAGCTCGGCGACTGACTTGTTCATCCCGTGCATGTTATAGTTCAACATGAAGCTCTTGTAGCTAGGTGGCAATGATTGAAGAACTCTGTCAGTGATAGCCTCTGGCGGAAGGGGCATCCCCAATTCAGCCAGACGGGTGGAGTACCCAGACATTCTGAGTACGTGATCACTGATAGACCCGTTCTCCTCCATCTTGCAAGCATAGAACTTATCGGAGATCTCATATCTCTCGATCCGAGCATTCTTCTGAAAAATAAACTTCAACTCCTGGAACATCTCATATGCTCCATGACGTTCAAAACGTCTTTGAAGTCCCGGTTCTAAGCCATACAATATTGCACATTGAACTATTGAGTAATCTTCAGAACGAGCCTGCCAGGCGTTCACAACGTCTAGAGACTCAACTGGAGCGGGTGGATCACCAAGCGGTGCATCAAGGACATAAGCCTTCTGGGAAGCCGTAAGGATAATCCTTAGATTACGGGCCCAGTCCACAAAGTTACTTCCATCATCTTTCAACTTAGCTTTCTCTAGGAACGCATTAAAATTCAGGGGTGCTACTGCGCGAGCCATGATCTACAACATAAATATTGCAAAAACAACTTAGACTATTGTTCTAGATAATGAGTTTAGTTAATCATATTTCTTAAAAAAAACTCCCACTCAAATTGACATCCCTCCGATCATTCGAGTGTAACATGATCCAAATCCACCAACTCAAGTCCGATCATCACGTGAGTTGAGGTGGTTTCAATGGTGAACATCTTCATGTTGATCATATCTACTATATGACTCATGTTCGACCTTTCGGTCTCTTGTGTTCCGAGGCCATGTCTGTACATGCTAGGCTCGTCAAGTTTAACCCGAGTGTTCCGCACGTGCAACACTGGCTTGCACCCGTTGTATGTGAACGTAGAGTCTATCACACCCGATCATCACGTGGTGTCTCGAAACGACGAACTTTCGCAACGGTGCACACTCGGGGAGAACACAATTTTATCTTGAAATTTAAGTGAGGGATCACCTTATAATGCTACCGTCGTCCTAAGCAAAATAAGATGCATAAAAGGATTAACATCACATGCAAATCATAAGTGACATGATATGGCCATGAACTTGTGCTTTTGATCTCCATCTCCAAAGCACCGGCATGATCTCCATCGTCACCGGCATGACACCATGATCTCCCTCATCTTGATCTCCATCAACGTGTCGCCATGAGGTTGTCGCGCCGACTGTTGCTACTACGACTATAGCTAACTCATAGCGATAAAGTAAAGCAAAAACGGCGAAAATAATTAAAGACAACTCTATGGCTCCTGCCAGTTGCCGTACTCATCGACATGCAAGTCGTGATATTCTATACAACACATGATCATCTCATACATCACATATATCTCATCATGTAATTGGCCATATCACATCACAACATACCCTGCAAAAACAAGTTAGACGTCCTCTAATTGTTGTTGCAAGTTTTACGTGGCTGCTACGGGTTTGCAAGAACCGTTCTTACCTACGCAAAACCACAACGTGGTGTAGTGATTGCTTTTTGATCTTCTAAAAGAACCCTCTTCATTGAAATCGATTCAACTAAAGTGAGAGAGACAGACACCCGCTAGCCATCTTTATGCAGCAAAGTTACATGTCAGTTGAAGGAACCGGTCTCTCGTAAGCGTACGAGTAATGTTGGTCCGGGCCGCTTCATCTCACAATACCGCCGAATCAAGTATCAACTAGTAACGGAAAGCAATATGTATACACCCACGCCCACAACTCGTTTGTGTTCTACTCGAGATCTCATCTACGCATAGACCTAGCTCAGATGCCACTGTTGGGAAACGATGCATGGGAAACAAAAAATTTCCTACGCACACACAAGATCTATCCATGGTGATGAGCATCTACGAGAGGGAGAGTGAATCTACATACCCTTGTAGATCGCTAAGCGGAAGCGTTAAGAAACACGGTTGATGTAGTCGAACGTCTCCGCGATCCAAATCGCAAGTCGTCCCTCGATCCGATCATGAACTAGTGCCGAACGGACGGCACCTCCGCGTTCAACACACGTACGGCTTGATGACGCCTTCACCTCCTCGATCCAGCGAGCGATGATGAAGTAGTAGATGAGTTCCGGCAGCACGACGGCGTGGTGATGGTGGTGAGGAACAATCTCTGCAGGGCTTCGCCAAGCACTACGGAGATTATGACGGGAGGAACTAGAGGGTTAGGGTTGCCGACACACGGCTTGGGAAATCTTAATGTGTCCCGTGTGCTAGCCCTTCCCCTCTATTTATATGTTGAGCCTTGGGGTCTAAACTTGGAGTAAAAGCCTCCTCCAAGTTGGTTTTGCCCGCACAAGGTCGGTTTGGCCCGCAGGGAAAGAGTCCAACTCGGATTCCAGCAGTATCGCGCACAAGCGGTAGTACCGCTTTACAGCGATAGTACAGCTTACGCGGTAGTACTGCCTTACCAGCGGTAGTACCGCTTAAGGCAGCAGCAAAACTTCCTTTTGCACTTTCCAATACCTCGTGGGCTTTACTCCTTTGGCCTATATAAAGTGTTGCTGCACCCGAACACTTCGGTAAACATCCGGAACCTCTTCCGGTGAATTCCGGAACCCTTCCAGAGATCAAAACACTATTATCACATATATTAATCTTTACCTCCAGACTCTTCCGGAGACCCTCGTCATGTCCGGGATCTTATCCGGGACTCCGAACAACCTTCGGTCACCAACACAATAACTCAACTATACTAATCGTCACGAAACGTTAAGTGTGTAGACCCTGCGGGTTCGAGAACTATGTAGACATGACCGAGACACCTCTACGATCAATAACCAATAGCGGGACCTGGATGCCCATATTGGCTCCTACATATTCTACGAAGATGTTTATCGGTCGAACCTCTATGTCAAGGATTCAGTTAATCCCGTATGTTGTTCCCTTTGTTCTTCGGTATGTTACTTGCCCGAGATTCGATCGTCGGCATCTCTATACCTAGTTCAATCTCGTTACTGGCAAGTCTCTTTACTTGTTCCGTAATACAAAATCTCGTGGCTAACACTTTATTCACATTGCTTGCAAGGCTCATTGTGATGTTGTATTACCGAGTGGGCCCTGTGATACCTCTCCGTCACACGGAGTAACAAATCCCAGTCTTGATCCATGCCAACCCAAAAGACACCCTCGGAGATACCTGTAGAGCACCTTTATAGTCACCCAGTTACGTTGCGACGTTTGATACACACAAGGTACTCCTCCGATGTCAGGGAGTTGCATGATCTCATGGTCATAGGAACAGATACTTTGACATGCAGAAAACAATAGCAATAAACTGACACGATCATATGCTACGTTCGTAGTTTGGGTCTTGTCCATCACATCATTCTCCTAATGATGTGATCCCGTTATCAAATGACATCTCATGTCCATGGCTAGGAAACCTTCACCATCTTTTGATCAACGAGCTAGTCAACTAGAGGCTTACTAGGGACACGGTGTTGTCTATGTACCCACACATGTATTTAAGTTTCCAATCAATACAATTATAGCATGGATAATAAACGATTATCATGAACAAGGAAATATAAAAATAACCAATTTATTATTGCCTCTAGGGCATATTTCCAACAACCCACTGTATACTATCACAATTCTATGGCTCCCAAGTCAATGGGGCTCAACAAGATTTCAAACATAAGCAAATAAAGAAACTATAACAGCAATCTGTGAAAACAGGACAGTCTGTAAAGATGCAGATGAAACAGATACTTATGTAACTCCAAAAATTCTGAGAAATTAGGACGTAATAAAAAATTTGCATAGCAGTACTGTGTAAAAATTTCAAAATTTTGGCACGTTCCAGTAAAATATGTAAATTTAAATACTACAGCAAAAGTTTCAGTTTTTGCACTGCACACACCAAACAAGCAATTTAAACATCCTAAAGGTAAATCTTGGCACATTAATTTATAATACAATGGATTTATACAAGGGGATAATTATTTTTCTTGAAAAGTTTTTGTAATTCAAGATTCACAAAGTTTACATGGGCATGAACAAAGTTCAAGGATATCCCCCACTTCAACGGTGCTCGTCTTTCTCACTTTCACTTTTCTTTTTGAAAAGTTTTAGGTTCCCCTCTATTTTTTTTGTTTTTAAACTTTTTAAAAGCACACAACGGAATAAAATGACTGCTAAATTTTTTGGGTTGTCTCCCAGGCAACGCTTTCTTTAAAGCCATTAACCTAGGCATAACGTGCTCAAGTAATTGATCCACCCATATCAAAGCCAATTTGAATTAACAATGATTTATAATTTAGTAATGAGCACAAAGCAACATATATCATACAACAAGGAGTCTAACTCTCTTCCTATGCATCAGCATGTCATAAAAGAACAATTCATGCACATCAAGTAAAGGCCAATGCATAGTATAAACAGTTTCTTGCAATTTTATCGTATTGGAAACATAGAGAGGTGGAGATGTAGTTCCTCTCTCATAATAATTGCAATTAGGAGCAGCAAACACATGTATATTATATCCATCAAAATCATCATGTGTAATATTAAAACGCAACCCATCAATATAATCCTTAATAAGTGCAAACTTCTTCGATATAGTGTAGTTGGGAGAATTCAAAAAGATAATAGGACTATCATGTGTGGATGCAACAACAAGAAGTTCATGTTTAACATAAGGAACTATAGCAAGTTCATCTCCATAAGCATAATTCATATTGACATCATGGCCACAAGCATAGCAAGCATCAAGTTCATCAAAAAGGGATATTTCAAACGAATCCAAGGGATCATAGCAATTATCATAGCATTCATCCTTCGGTAAGAACGAAGTGAAATTAAACAATGTATGAGATAAAGAGTTACTCTCATCAGAAGGTGGGCACGGGTGATCAATCCGCTCTTCCTCTCTTTGTTCTTCGCTCTCCTCCTCATCTTTTTCATCTAATGAGCTCGCAACTTCAGCAATTTCTTCTTCCATAGATTCCTGCAAAACATTAGTCTCTTCTAGGGCAGCAGACATTCTCTCAATAAATTCTTTAATATAAGCATTAGAAGCATAGTTTTCATAGAAATATGTAAGTATGGCAAATTTTTCAGATTTGTAAAGAGTGGCATCATACTTTTCAATCTAGGAAGCAATTTCATAGGCACCCTTAAAAGCAACAAATTCTTTAAATTGTTCAATATCATAATAACTATAAACACCCTTGGCATAAGAAGATAACACCTCATTATCATTAAACTCACATTGATAGGGAAGGTGTTTCTTAGGGCCCTTTCTAGAGCAGCAAGTAAAATCATATATTTCACATAAATTCAAAGCATAACATTCTAACCGAGGTATTTGATCCCACAACTATTTCCCTTTTTGAGATAAGCGGTAACACACAAAATAAGCATGCTCATCTAATGATTTTCCCTCAACTAAGCTAGTTGGGTTTTCAGCATGAGCACAAATGGATCGAAGATGATCCAAGTAAAAAGCTTTAGGAGTAAGGTGATTTTGGGTTGTTCCTCAACCATTGGGTTAGCAAGTATAACTAATTTTTTTGGTATTTTATGTTTCCTACCCATAACTAAAGATAGAAAACAAGAGCACAAAATAAAAACTACTTAGAGATAAAGCCAACAAGCGCACACGAGAATATTCACCCCACGCTATTGCTCCCTGGCAACGGCGCCAGAAAAAGGTCTTGATAACCCACACGTATAGAGGATCAATTGTAGCCTTTTTGATAAGTAAGAGTGTCGAACCCAACGAGGAGCTAAAGGTAGAATTAATATTCCCTTCAAGTTCTATCGACCACCGATACAACTCTACGCACACTTTACGTTCGCTTTACCTAGAACAAGAATAAAACTACTTTGTAGGTGTAGTAGGATGAGTTTGCAAGAACGAAACTAGAAGTACTTAGCTAGATAATAAAAGTTAGTTTGTTTTAGTAGAGAGCTTTTTGTAACACAAAGAGAAAGATTGTCCATAGGCAATTGAATATAACACGATAGATACTTATCATATGCAATGAGGGAGAGGCATACTCTAACATACTTTCCGTACTTGGATCACATGTTCTTATGATTAGAACTCTAGCAAGCACCGACAACTACTAAAGATCATTAAGGTAAAACCCAACCATAGCATTAAGTAAAAAGTCCTCTTTACTCCCATACGCAACAACCCCCTTACTCGGGTTTAAGTTTCTGTCACTCTCGCACAATGTTTAAGTAGAGATTACAGCGGGGAGAAGAGGTGTTACACCACTGCATAGAGGGGGAGAAAGTTGGTGATGATGGCGGCAAAGCTGTTGGTGTAGATCGCCGTCACGATGGTTCCCCCAGTAGCGTTCCAGTGCCACCGGAAGAGAGGGGGAGAGATTGGATCTCTCTCTCTCTCTCTGTTTCTCTTCTGTTTCGCGTTCCTATTTTCTGGGCTTTCACTGTTTCTTATATTCCTGGAGATCCGTAACTCCGATTGGGATGAAATTTTAACACAATTTTTATCCGGAAATTATCTTTCTTGCGGCGAAAGAAGGGCCCCAACCGACTTACAGAGGATTCACGAGCTCACACGGTGCGCCCTAGGGTAGGGGGTGCACCTTTTGAGCTCGTGGCTCCCTCGAGCATCGTCTCGCATTGATTCTTTTTCCCAAAAATCACATATATTCCAAAAAAAATCTCTGTAAAATTTTATCGCGTTTGGACTTAGTTTGAAATGGATTTTCTGCAAAACAAAAAACATGCAACAAACAGGAACTGGCACTGGGTACTAGATCAATATGTTAGTCCAAGAAAATCATATAAATTGTTGCCAAAAGTATGTGAAAGTTGTAAAATAATGGCATGAAACAATCAAAAATTATAGATACGACGGAGACGTATCACCCACCAATCTAGAATTCTCCAAAGAGAGATCGGTGATCAAGCTCCATGTTGACCGTTCCTTAGGGGGCTCACAGGAGAAGACGGGCAACCCAGAATCCACATAGCCCTTTGGAATGTCGGGGGCGTAGACCAGTCCAGCTGCTAGGGTCCTTTCTAGTCAGGCATGGGAAGCTCGAAGTACCCTGAATATCGGCGAGACTGGATGATTGCCCCGTTGCAGACTGGAACCTTCCAGTTCTCCCGGTGCATCCTGTAACGCCCAACATGCAATCCTAGCCTCATTGAAGATTTTGGCAATCCTCGTTAAGGATAGAAGCGCATATTGGGTTGGCCCCAACATGTGACTAATATCATACACGCAAGTGCCACATGTAGGAAACAAGGTGGACATCACAACAAATACAACTACAAGATGAGATGAGATGAGATGAGATACAAGAGTAAAAGTACGACATACAAATGTCATACATAGCTAAATCGCCAATCAAAGATCACATGACCCAACATTACATTACAATCATCAATCAGAAGGCACAATCCAAGTAGCGGATAAGAAGCAAATTGGCCTAAAGAGGCCCCCAAATAAGTAAAGCAATGTCTACCCTGCTAATCCCAGGCTGCCAACCGGGATCTCATCCTATGATCGTCGTCGAAGAAGAAGAACTCCAAATAGAAGATACATCGCTCTCACATTAGAGCATCGCTTTACCTGTACCTGCACATGTTGTTGTTGTGGTATCCGTGAGTCATTGATACTCAACAATAACATTACCAAGTATATCAAGACTAATAAAACTTATGGGTTGGAATGTGCTTAAGTGGTGAGGTTGCAGCAAGCACGTCGCATTTGTAAACCAACTAGTCCTACGAGTACTAGAACAACATGAGATAAATCCTACACAAAAGGGGAGCGTAACTAGAATGATCAAGAAGTGATCCTGAACACCTACTTACGAGTCATTCATAACCGCACCGTGTTCTCTTCTTGATCCCAATCTCACAAGAAGAGACAATCACGGTACGCACATGGTTGGCAAGTTTTAGTTAAATTTAGTTTGAAGTTCTCTACAACCGGAGGTTGTAAAGTTTGAAGTCACCCTTAACCGTGAACACGGATTTCCGAAAGATTTAACCTTGCGGGGGTGCTCCAACTCGTATGAATTATCACATGCATACGTTGGAAACCTTAATAATGTGTTGCCACGAAGCATCCTAGGAGTTCAGTGTAACAAGTCCTCGACCTAATGTAAAACTAGTCCAGAGAGGCCTCCCGGTGAGTCAGATCCGCATCCAGAGTCGTGCGCGCTCTATCCACGGACTCATCCGTCTATGCAAAGTGGACAACAGCCAAAAACTCGAGTTGCCGGCCCTGAGAAGACACCGCCGACTACTAGGTAGGATGGACCAACGCTTATGTTTCGGCGCTGGCCCGAGTTATTTAAAATTCACTCGTTAATTACTCCTTATGCAAGTTTTATGTTGGCAAATTTTAAAACCAATGTTGGACCTCTCTGGAAAAGTTCAATGCTAGACCAAGGAGTCAAGGGGCCCCCATAAACCCCACACATGTTAGGAGCACTCATCAAAGAACATAACATTGGTATTACAGAAACTAGGGCGGCAAGAGTGGAACAAAACACCAAGCAAAAGGCCAAGCCTTCCACCCTTTACCAAGTGTATAGATGAATTAATTAAATAAGCATGATATAATGATATCCCAGGATATCCATGTCCCAAACATGGAACAACCTACACCTGCAACTAGCAAAACTATAAGAGCGGCCGAGCAAACGATAACATAGCCAAACAAAGGTTTGCATAGGTGGTGGAGGTTAGAGGCTATATGATGGCAATTGGGAGTCTTTCAAACATATGGTAGGTAGCGAGACCAAACAACCGCATTAAAACATCTAGCAAGCAAATCTAGTAATTGTATCCAAGGTAATGATCATCTTTCCTGGAATCCCACTTTGAAGAAGACTCGAAATCCATGAAGTAGTCGAACGAATCCTCGCAAACCGTAATGTTACCGAGAACTATCAAGAAGAAGCAAAACCAGAAAGAAGCAAACTATAAGGAAACAAACAAGGCATGGCATAATGCTTCAAACAAATGCATGCATGGAATTTTAATGGTTTTGAGATAGAAACTACAACTAGGGATATTAAATGAAGCCTTGATCCACTAGTGAAGTGAATCAAGTGGAACTCCATGTGCATTTTGGTTGAATTACACATTCTGGACAGAACAGTAGGTATATATTGGTAATGATGCATGATCATGGCAAAATCATGATCTACGCATTATTCTAGTGCAAAAGCATATAAAGAACATCGCAAACGGAGTTACAGAACTACCGATATGATCGAAACAAGTTTCGGAAGGTTACAAAGGTAACCAGGAATGAAAATTATGTTGAGAGCATCAAAATCAAAAACCATTGGTGCTACTGAATAGAGTGGAAAGAGTAGCCCCAAAAGCATATAAAATACCGAGGGATTGGACTTGAAGTGTGAAAGTTGTGCATGGAACAAGTGATGGAGTGTTTTGCTCAAATTTAAAGAAAACATAAATTTGGTTTGGTCAAACCTGAGAACAAAGTAAACCACCAGATACATGGCACAATTCTGATCAAAATTCATATATCATTTATCCAAATTGGAGCAAGTATGATGAACTTGCAATTTGGGCAAATAATAGGGACCAAAATGAAAAAGTGCACTTCCCTGGAAATAAAACATGCTCAAAACAGTAAACAAGTTGCATATTCAGATTTATTGGATTTTTCTACCCCATTTTGATATATAATATGCATATGTTCAAGTTTCAAATTAGGCAGATTTGGATTATCCAAATTTAAGTTGAATTAATGCAAATGCTAAAAATCCAGAAAAGAAAATAAAACAGAAAAGAAAAAAAAATAGGCTACAAACACCCAGGCTCACTTAGCAAATCAGATTGACTAGTGGTCCAAGGGGGCCACATGGCAGGGGTGTGTTGCTGCGGGAAATTGATCCGCACAACACCACAGATTCCTCACTTTTGTGGAGGTAAACCGACCATTTTTCAGTGCAAAACAGCAAAGATGAGCTAAACCCTAGGGCTTCTAGGGCTGGCAGAAGCTACGAGCTAGATGCTGGAAAGAAAAGAACGTAGGGAAAAAGTAACATAAGGTTGCAATAGGTGTCGATTGGTGATAACCCACAAGTATAGGGGATCAGTTGTAGCCTTTCTCGATAAATAAGAGTGTCAAACCCAACGAGGAGCTAAAGGTAGAATTAATATTCCCTTCAAGTTCTATCAACCACCGATACAACTCTACGCACACTTAACATTTGCTTTACCTAGAACAAGAATGAAACTAGAAGTACTTTGTAGGTGTAATGCTAGAACTACTTCGCAGGAATAAAACTAGGAGTACTTAGCGAGAATAAAACTACGAGTAATTTGCAAGATAATAAAAGTTAGTTGATTAGTAGAAAGCTTTTGTAACACAAGAGAAGGATTTGTCCCTAGGCAATCGATAACTAGACCAGTAATCATTATTGCAATTTTATATGAGGGAGAGGCATGAGCTAACATACTTTCCGTACTTGGATCATATGCACTTATGATTGGAACTCTAGCAAGCATCCACAACTACCAAAGATCATTAAGGTAAAACCCAACCATAGCATTAAGTAACAAGTCCTCTTTACTCCCATACGCAACAACCCCCTTACTCGGGTATAAGCTTCTGTCACTCTCGCCACCCACTATAAGTGAATCATGAACGTATTGCAACACCCTACAACGGTAATCCCACACGCTTGCGCGACACGGAGGGCACCATAGGATAGCACCAAAATAAAACGTACAACTCAAACCAATCACGATCATCAATCAACCCATAGGACAAAAGAAATCTACTCAAACATCATAGGATGGCAACACATCATTGGATAATAATATGTCGCATTAAGCACCATGTTTAAGTAGAGATTACAGCAGGGAGAAGAGGTGTTACACCGCTGCATAGAGGGGGAGAGAGTTGGTGTTGACGGCAGCGAAGTTGTTGGTGTAGATCGCCATCACGATGATTGCCCCGGGAGAGAGGGGGAGAGAGAGGGAGAGAGCCCCCCTCCTTCTTCTTCTTCCTTGGCCTCCTCCCTAGATGGGAGGAGAGTTTCCCCACTGGTCCATGGCCGCCATGGCTCTCGGAGGGCTCGGATCTCTCTCTCTCTCTCTCTGTTCTCTTCTATTTCGCCTTCCTGTTTTCTGGCCGAAAACCGTTTCTTATATTCCCGGAGATCCGTAACTCCGATTGGGCTGAAATTTTGAGGGGATTTTTATCCGGACATTAGCTTCCTTGTGACCAAAGGATACCTCCAACTGACCTACAGGGGACCCACAAGCCTGCCAGGCGCGCCCTGGGTAGGGGGTGCGCCCACCGGGCTTGTGGCCCCCTCGGTCATCGTCTCGCATTGATTCTTCTTCCCAAAAATCACATATATTCCAAAATAAATCTCCATAAAATTTTATCACGTTTGTACTTCGTTTGATATGGATTTTCTGCGAAACAAAAAACATGCAACAAACAGGAACTGTCACTGGGCACTGGATCAATATGTTAGTCCCATAAATAATATAAAATGTTGCCAAAAGTATATGAAAGTTGTAGAATATTGGCATGAAAAAATCAAAAATTATAGATACGACGGAGACGTATCAGCATCCCCAAGCTTAATTCATGCTCGTCCTTGAGTAGGTAAATGATCTCTACTCCTAATCTCTCACTTGGTAGCCTCGCCTCCACGGTTTTGTTTCATCTGGTTTTATTTTGTCTGGTTCTTTTTCGTCTCATATCCCACCACCACCCCTTCATGTTGGTTTTTTCACCCTCTCAATAAAAACTTTCCTTTTTTGAGGGGAATAAAAACTTTCCTAATCTTTCCAAACTTTGCTAACCAGTCATGTTACAAATTGGCACGTTACTGAACAATGAAATCCAGTTTCGTATCAATTAATTTCAAATCCTAACTTTCCTACTGATTCTTCACTCAGGTGTGGCCTCATCAGAGATTGGTTACCATATAGTAAAAAATGAATCACAATCAATCAACCAACCTCTCACGTAATCTTCTCAGAGATCCTCCCCACAAATCGTTCCTTCTACGGCCCCCACGCGCAAAACTGCCCACGGGCCGTCTCCGATCGCCCTTGTGCCGCCGCCGACGTGCCCCCGACAAGGATGACCATGGTCCGGCGCGCCTCGCCGCCTACGCCGCCGGGTCCTGTCACGTCGCCGCCGCCAAGTTTCGTGGCTGACAGGGCGGAGGCAGCAACCCACGTGGAGTGGCTTCTTCGTTACCAGTTCTATGCCCGCTCCCTGCTCGAGGAGACGCTCACTCACCAGTCCTTCGCCGGCAGCGCTACCGCATCGTACGAGAGGCTCAAGTTCGTCGGGGAAGCAACGCTCGGCCTCACCTTCTCCAACTACCTCTACCTCACCAACCCCACCGGCGGCCCCAGCGCGCTCTCAACGATCCGGCTGCAAAAATCTCCATCGAGAAGCTGGTGCACGTCGCCGTTTGTCACAACCTCTACCCGCTTCTTCGACGCAACTGTCCTCGCCTCGATCGGTTGGTATATATCCTTGGATCCTCCTCCCCTGAATTAGGACAAGGATTCATGTATTTGGGACTCTGTTTTATACTCTTTTGACTGTCCGCTCAAGCGGTCGATGGGCTTTCAGCTCAAAGCATGGCCGATGGCCTCTTGTTCTTTGTTCTTCGTCTTAGGCATGTCATGTGCACAATCTCTTGATGGTAAATAATATTTCTCCCGAGTCATGAAAATTGATTTCAAACCCGAGAGGCCAACCTCTCTGTGTAATTGTAATGTACCATTTAGACGTAGCTACACTTTTTTTTTGCATGGTAATACGTGTCTCATTCATATCATAAAGATTAAAGTACAAGTCACGTAAGGACCGACATGACAAAACTGAAAAGATAGCAGAACATCTCTGAGTTTGACACCAACGCCCATCACCTGCCTCCGGCACCACCACAGCAGCCACCGAAGAAAAGAATGACGGATCACCTCCTTACTCGAGCTCGACGCGGCAGGACCTCCAAGGTGGCTCGCCGAAAGTAAAGCCCTTGCCATTGAACGAATAAGACCGGGATAACACCCCGGACACACCATCGAACTCCAGATCTGGCACCCCACCACGACTAAGACGCCAAAGAAGGAAACCATACCTGCCATCCACGAACCACGAACCCAGCACACGTTCCGTCTTCCAGATGTCATCGATGCAGACCACAATCTGCATCCGCTCCTGGACTACCTCCCAAGCTCCGCGCCGACGCTGGAGCAAATGCCGTCGCAATGGCGGAGCCCGAGGACACAGGTCCACCACAAAGATGCCGCCGCCGCCACGCCATCCTTGCTTGAACAGACTGGTTTTCAAATCCATCCCCAACCATAGGACCGATGGCCTCGTCAGGGAAGGATCCGAAGCTTTATTCAGCGCCGTCATCGTCGCCGCCGAAGCCAAGACGATGAACAACCTAAAAACCTAGACTACGAGGAAGTAAAAACGATCCACACGCGTGGATCCGGCGATCCCCCTCACCATCGACGACCGAGGTCGCCGACGGAGGGGAGCCGCCGGAGGACGGCGCTGGAAGATTGGCCTCTCCTAGCGGTGGCTAGGGTTCCAGCCGCCAGGGACGAGAGAAAAACGATCTGACAGATGTATCAAATACCTCGTGACGTAGCTACACTTAATATGGGTGAATTCACTAGAGTGTCAGTACTTTGCATCCTTATGTACCGCTTACATGTAGTTTGGTGCATAGTACTTGAATGATAGACACCGATACTTGCTTGCCCGCTAGGTCCAGAGATAATAAACATAAAATATGTAATAACATAATTAAGATGACGAAATTTCTGTCAAGGATGGCATCACGTGGGCGACCATGGTGTACTGGTGGTCTGCTCGGCAATGACATTGTGGTTGTACGTGCTCAGCCGACTCGTTGAGCAAACCAAGGAGCTTTCTTAGCAGGTACACGCGCATAAAGAGAGTCTACAGAGATACGGTAGTTCGGGGAAGCACATCCACGTCCACTGCGGCTGCTACACCGGCCATGAGGTCTCCGTCAAGATGTCGGTGTGCCCAAGGAGGACGCCGCCCTCGCCGCTGAGCTTCAGCGCCAGTTTGCCTCCGAGATCGATCTACTCGTACGCCTCCGCTAGCACAACATCATCACCGTATGTAAAATTGTTCTTACCTTTTCCTACCATTTTCTTACCCTTTTTTAACTTTTGATCATTAGTATTCTTCCATTAATACTTTCTTGAACGACATGCCTTTTAATCCCAAAAAATTAGTTATGTGGTGCCCATGCTCGCAGATTTTCTATCCCAGCCGATCTTCACACTGTAGCTGGAAACCGTATGCTGTTCATTTAAAGCTAGAAAGGTGTGAGATGATTCATACCTCTTCACATTGTATACAATCTGACTAAGAGGAGACAAAAAAAATGCAAGCAAGCTTCTCTTCTCTCCTGTCAATTTTTTTCCTTATCTAAAAAAAGCAGCAAACCTCCTCGTTGTTTCCACTAAAGAAACCATCTGCCAGAAAGTTTAGCATCTTTATTATTATTCTCCTAATAGGTATACTTTCCATTTCATAAAGTGCAGCTTTTAGTTCATATTAGCATTTTGTACTTTGGCCAACTGATTTTAGTAGAGCTTCTTTTTGCATAGTATGGATGAAAAAGTGCATCGAAACACCTTGCTATTTTGTGCTGAATGCAGTTTTATCTTTGTATCTAAAATATGAGTAGCACGTGTTTTGTCTTATGTTCATCCACCGGTCCACATCCCCTTGTCTTACATTTGTAATGCATGTTGCACTTGACCTGCTGAGGGGGGTGTCCAGTTCTTACGGTCTGTTGTTTGCCTCTTTTGGTGATATGATCGGTGTATGTTCCTGCTAGGTTGCTCATTTGTTTGATATTATACTTAAGCATGGTGCTAATTCATAGCTTGCTGACATTGTTGCAAACTGAATAATGAAAACTCACTATTAATGAAATTAAATTTGACACATCTGGAGCTTTCCAGACTGATTGCATCCACAAAGAACATAATTATTTATGGAAAGATTGGTAAGGAAGTAATATTGCTTAACTAAAGTCTAAATGTTCTGTTGGGTACTTGGGCGTTACTCTTGGGTAAACCTGATCATTCACCGCGCCGGGCCTCGTTCAGGCCGGGCTTGTCAAAGCCCGAAGCAAAAATCTCAATCCCGGGCCTGGCCTGAAACACATGAACAGTTACATTTTTCTATTTAAATAATAATAATGAGTGTATTAAAATAATAAAATATACCTATATTTTGAATAAAATATAAATTTATGGTCATTTCGGACTTTTTTCCGGCTTTCGGGCCAGAAAATGGAGCCCGAGCCTCTGGGTCGGGCTACACTGCTGTGGTACTAATTATGTTGGCCAAAACATAATTTTTTACAATTTCCTTTGTATTGTCTTGGTCTCATGGTTGTGGTGGCCTGAAGCAGCAAGGGAAAGTTCTTTAATACTATTTTCCTCAATTCATTTGTTAAAGTAATTTCCGGTGCATGACTTGCAAGCACTGATCGCCACAATCCAGGGTCACTATGATTGGTTATAATGATTTCAGAAGCATCAAACTTTAGGATCTTATCCTAAAATCGCTTTATCTGGTCTTCAACTTAGCAAATTTTCTTCGTTAGATAAATTTGAATGGAGTTGCTATAATGGAGTTAGAATGTTCATCTTGATTGTTTACATTTTTTTATCCACTATACTGCCATTATTCAGTATGGCAACTATTTGTCACCCTGAAATTGCTTCTGCTCTTGCAGGTACAACTACAGTCGCCAATTCTGTAGGTATTGTCTATATACCATTCTTTTCTAATCCATGTAAAAACCTATATGTAAAAAGGAGAAATCATATGTGCTATAGATGAGGTCGAGGTGGTGCATGTTTCTCTCTAAAAATGTGCATTCTTCTGCTACGTGTTTGTAGATTGAGCTCCCATTTTTTTTCTTGATCTTGATTGCTAGATCGTCTATATATTAAAGGGGAGTTGGTAGTCTCGCCTCACTAGTTTAGTTTCACCTCACCGGTATAATCGGTTTGTAGTTCCTACTATTTGATTAGTGGACCCAACCAATGGTGGCAAGGAGATGATGGTGAGGCATCACGCTGTGGTCGCGGTAAGGAGTTCATCGATGAAGGTGGCGATGATGGGTGGCTGTCGATGAAAACGACATGAGGATGGGGGAGGTGGGGTGGTGAAAGATGGGGAGGCAAAGAACGGTAGTCGGGGGAGACGGAGCGGTGGTGAGATTGGAAGATATCACCTGTAGAGTGCGTGGGCAACATGTGAAAGATTTTCTTTCCCCGGGTCGGTTAGGGGCTTCCTTGTGTGTGTGCGTGTGTGAGTTGGGCTTATTTCCCACATGTTCGGCGAGCATGCATGCGTTGAAGCATTTTCCTTTGCAGAAAATAAGGGGAGAAAACAAAAAAAGACCAGAGAGGGGAGAGGAAGGCGTACATGGTGAAGGGTGGAAACCCTAGAAGCAAGGCTGGGAGGATCAGGCTGTCATGAACTGAAGTGTATTTGTTTAGAGTAAAGTGCATATTGTTCATATGTTTGTCATACATATAATTATTGAATTTGGATCGGACCATTCGTGCGTGCAAAGTTTCCCTACCTTGAAATTATATATGAATATTCAGAAGTGCAGGCCTTTCTCTTCTAGAAAAATAGGGATTTGGCTCACACACTATTAAATAATTTGATGCACACATGCTTATTTTAAATGGCTAGGAAGCACAAGTGATGGAAGATAGATCTGCATAACAAACATTATTTTACCCTTTAATGTGATTTGTGTGTTAAAGATGTCATTTTGTTTAGATGTTTAGTTGATAAAAAAAGCTTCCCTGTATGTGATAATTTGGGATGAACCCAAATCTTTATTTTTCCTAATACCAATTATCCTCCCTTCTTAGGAAAAATTAATCATGTCATGTCATCATTGCATGTTTATTGTCTAACTTGAATAATTTCTCTGTTTTAGAAAATGCGGCAAATTGCATTTCATTAGAGATGGATCTACTGCAAATTACATGAGCGAGTGGTTCATATTTTTCATCCAGTCGTATAATTTTTTGGTTTGGATAGAAGGGTAAATGCATTGCTTGGTTGCTTCAAGAGTTAATAACGAACACTATGTTACAATGTGGTAATGTCTTGGGAGACATTGGATCTGCCTTCTTGGCTCGGGGTCATCACGGGCGGCGCACACCTCCTTCCCCTTTATGGTGGTGGCAGATCAGCACGAACACGGGAAGTGGGGATCTGGGCGGACAGTGGGTGGTTGGTGGGGGACTCCTCCTTGGCGGTCCATGGGGAAGTATGGTGTAAAGGAGCGAGGGCGCCACGACGAAGGTGAGATGGGTGTCATCCAATTTTAAAGGAGAGGCCTCCAACGAGAAATGTTCTACTACGATGGAAACTGAGCGAGAAGGGGAGGGTCCAGCAGAAAAAAGGAAGGGTGCATCGTGGGGTGGATTTTTTTTGTTGGGCTTGCGTGATATGGCGGATAGTCCGGACAACCATATTTCTCCTCCACATATGATATGGATTTGAAGATCCCAAACTATCCAAACTGTTGAATTTTGGGGAGCCCGCTAGGAGCCTGTTTAATGTCCTTAGAGATGACCTTACAATGTTTTCTGATTTATTTATATGCATTTTAGCCCGTAGCAACGCACGAGTGTTCTACTAGTAGAAAGATAATTTTTGATGTGGAATGCTACCTAGCATAATCTTGATCATATAATCCAATCATGGCATGAATATTAAGACACGAGTGATTCAAAGCAATAGTCTATAATTTGATATAAAGACAGGAATACTCAGGCATACCAATAAACAATCATGCTTTTCAAAGTAAAAATGCTAAAGAATGCTATCCCTAGCCCGTCATGCTCAATCATTGATCCAGTCACGATGTACACAACATTAACTATACTCAATGCATAAAAATGACAATAGTGCTCTCCAACTGGTGCTTGAATGAGAATGTGATGACTCAACAATAAAAGTAAAATAACATAAAGTAAATAGATAGGCCCTTCGCAGAGGGAAGCATGGATTTGCAGAGGTGCCAGAGCTCGAAGCTTAAATCAGAGATGAATACATTTTGAGAGGTGTACTTTTCCTGTCAATGTCACGACCGAGGGTTCTCAATATCTTCCATGCTAAACACATTATAGGCGGTTCCCAAGTGGAAAGGTAAAGTTTAAGTTGGGACTCCCCCTCAACCATTCAAACACAAGCCATGGCTAGCCGAATCCTCGGGTGCCCTCCATACAATCAACTTTCTAGGGGAGTTTGTTTCATTATATTTTTTTTTCATTTTGACTACAGGACTGGGCATCCCAATTACCAGCCTCTCTCGTGCAATGAAAAGTGAATAAACAACCATCGTGAGAATAATCCGCGTAGCATGGAAGATACTGACTGCTACTTGTAGACTGCATTGGTATTTCCCCGAAGAGGAGAGGATGATGCAGTATAGTAGAGATAAGTATTTCACTCAGTTAAGAACCAAGGTTATCAATCTAGTAGGAGAACCAAGCAAAATTCCGTTAAGCGCACCTGCACACACAAAAGCAAACACTTGCACCCAACGCAAATAAGAGGGTTGTCAATCCTCTTAGCGGTTATTTGCAAGGATTAAATCTTATAGAGGTAAATAGATAAACTAAAATACTAATTAAAATAAAAGTAAATAAATTGTAGCAAGGTATTTTTAGGTTTTTTATATATGATAAAGTAGACCCTAGGGCCATAGTTTTCACTAGAAGCTTCTCTCTCGAACACATAGCATACGGTGGGTAAACAAATTACTGTTGGGCAATTGATAGAAAAGCAAATAATTATGACGGATTCATGGCAATGATCATGTATATAGGCATCACGTCCGAGACAAGTAGACCGACTGCTGCCTGCATCTACTACTATTACTCCACCCATCGACCGCTATCCAGCATGCATCTAGGGTATTAAGTATGAAACAGAGTAACGCCTTAAGCAAGATGACATGATGTAGACAAAGTAAACTCAAGCAATATGATTAAACCCCATCTTTTTATCCTTAATGGGAACAATACAAATACGTGTCATGTCCCCTTCTGTCACTGGGATTGAGCACCGGAAGATTGAACCCATCACAAAGCACCTCTCCCATTGCAAGACAAATCAATCTAATAGGCCAAACCAAATCGATAGATCGGAGAGAAATACAAAGCTATAATAATCATGCATAAAAGAGTTTAGAGAAGACTCAAATATTTCTCATGAATAATCTGATCATAAACTCACAATTCATCGAATCCCAACAAACACACCGCAAAAGAAGATTACATTGGATAGAACTCGAAGAACACCGAGGAGAACATGGTATTGAAGATCAAAGAGAGAGAAGAAGCCATCTAGCTACTAGCTATGGACCCGTAAGTTTGTGGTAAACTACTCACACATCATCGGAAGGGCAGCAAGGTTGATGAAGAAGCCCTCCATGATCGATTCCCCCTCCGGTAGAGTACCGGAAAAGGCCTCCAGATGGGATCGCGGAAGAACAGAGGCTTGCGACAGCGGAAAAGGTTTTCTCTTCTTTCCCTCTGGTATATTGGGAATATTTGGAGATTTAATGCATTGGAATTAGGTCAGGAGGTGTCACGAGGGGCCCACAAGCCTCTGTTCTTCTGGTCTTCTCCCGAAGCTTCGTGGGTCTCTTCTGGTCCAGAAAAAATTAATCCAAAGTTTTTTTTTCTCGTTTGGACACTTTTTGATAATGATTTTCTGAAAAAGGCAAAAACAAGCAGAAAACAGCAATTGGCACTGGGCACTGGGTTAATAGGTTAGTCCCAAAAAATGATATATATTGGCATATAATTTTATATAAAACATCCAAGATTGATACTATAATTGCATGGAACAATAAAAAATTATAGATACGTTGGAGACGTATCAAGCATCCCCAAGCTTAATTCCTGCTCGTCCTCGAGTAGGTAAATGATAAAAATAGAATTTTTGATGTGGAATGCTACCTATCATGTTTTATCATGTAATCTCTCTCTTATGGTATGAATAATAAGATCTGAATGATTCAAACCAATAGTCTATAATTTGATGTAAAGACATCAATACTCAGGCATACTAATAAACAATCATGTCTTTCAAAGTAAAAATGCTAAAGAATGTTATCCCTACAAAATCATATAATCCTGTCATGCTCCATCTTCTTAACACAAAATATTTATCATGAACAACCCCAGTTTTAGCCAAGCAATTGGTTCATACTTTATAGCGCTTTAGCTTTTTCAACCCCCCACACAATACATGAGCGCAAGCCATGGAAATAGCACTATGGGTGGAATAGAGTGTGGTGGTAGAGATCAATAAGGGGAAGTCAAAAATAATAAGATAGTCTCACATCAACGAGGCTAATCAACGGGCTATGGAGATGCCCATCAATTGATGTCAATGCGAGGAGTAGGGATTGGCATGCAACGGATGCACTAAGAGCTATAAGTGTATGAAAGCTCAACATGAAAACTAAGTGGGTGTGCATCCAACTTGCTTGCCCATGAAGACCTCGCGCATTTGAGGAAGCCCATCATCAGAATATACAAGCCAAGTTCTATAATGAAAAATTCCCACTAGTATATGAAAGTGACGAAATAGGAGAATCTCTATATGAACAACATGGTGCTACTCTGAAGCACAAGTGTGGAAAAAGGATAGTAACATTGCCCCTTCTCTCTTTTTCTCTCATTCATTTTTTTCTCTCTTTTTTCGCGGCACTTTTTGGCCTCTTTTTTTTTTCATCCGGAGTCTCATCCCGACTTGTGGGGGAATCATGGTCTCCATCGTCCTTTCCTCACTGGGACAATGCTCTAATAATGATGATCATCACACTTTTATTTACTTATAACTCAATATTACAACTCGATACTAGCACAAAAATATGACTCTATATGAATGCCTCTGGCAGTGTACCAGGATGTGCAATGATGCTAGCGTAACATGTATAAAAATGATGAACGGTGGCTGAGCCACAAATACTATGTCAGCTATATGATCATGCAAAGCAATATGACAATGACGATGTGTGTCATAAAAACGGAACGGTGGAAGTTGCATGGCAATATATCTCGGAATGGCTATGGAAATGCCATGATAGGTAGGTATGGTGGCTGTTTTGAGGAAGATATAAGGAGGCATATTTGTGATAGAGCGTATCATATTACGGGGTTTGGATGCACCGGCGAAGTTTGCACCAACTCTCGATGTGAGAAAGGGCAATGCATGGTACCGAAGAGGCTAGCAAATTGCGGAAGGGTGAGAGTGCGTATAATCCATGGACTCACATTAGTCATAAAGAACTCACAAATTTATTGCGAAAGTTTATTAGCCCTCGAAGCAAAGTACTACTACGCATGCCCCTAGGGAGGAGGTTGGTAGGAGTTAACCATCACGCGCCCCCGACCGCCACACAAAGGAAGACAATCAAGAATAAATCATGCTCCAACTTCTTAGCATAACGACAGACCATACGTGCATGCTTCGGGAATCACGAACCTTAACACCAATATTCTTACTAAACCACAATTATCTACTAGCACCTCCCACATATTACCATCTTAATATCGCAAAACTATTGCAAGGAATCAAACTTATCATATTCAGTGATCTACATGAAAGTTTTTATTATATCCCTCTTGAATACCTATCATATCAGGACCGAATTCATAACCCGTGCATATTACCATTGCTATTCATTAGACTCTCAAAAATATATAAGTGAAGCATGAGAGTGCAACTATTTCTTTAAAATATAACCATCGCCGTGCTCTAAAAGATATAAGTGAAGCACTAGAGCAACTGCCTAGCTCAAAAGATATAGTGAAGCACATAGAGTATTCTAACAAATCACGAATAATGTGTGTCCCTCTCAAAAAGGTGTGTTCAGCAAAGATTATTGTGACAAACCAAAAAGCAGATAAAAGCAAACAAACTATAGCACAAGACGCTCCAAGTAAAACACATATCATGTGATGAATAAAAATATAGCTCCAAGTGAGTTACCGATAGATTGTAGACGAAAGAGGGGATGCCATCTGGGGCATCCCCAAGCCTAGACACTTGAGTCTTCCTTGAATATTACCTTGGGGTGCCTTGGGCATCCCCAAGCTTAGGCTCTTGCCGCTCCTTATTCCTTCATCCATCGTAGTCTCACCCAAAACTTGAAAACTTCAGCACACAAAACTCAACAGAAACCTCGTGAGATCCGTTAGTATAACAAACAAATCTTAAACTTTTGGTACTGTTATAAATTGATTCATATTTAATATTGGCATAATGCTACTATACTCCAACTTCTCCATGACTCATACCCCCCGATACGATCCATAGATTCATCAAAATAAGCAAACTATGCAACAAAAACAGAATTTGTCTAAAACAGAACAGTCTGTAAAGATCTATTTAAAAGCCATACTTCTGTAACTCCAAAAATTCTGAACAATTAGTAAAACGTAAAAAATTCATATACCAATACCGTGTAAAAATTTCAGATTTTTCTGACGCTCCAGTACAGAATTAAAATTCCAGTACTGGAGGCAAAACTTTCTGTTTTCCAAACAGCATCAATTATACTATCATCAACATCATCCCAAAGGCATTACTTTTCACAAACACTAATTAAAACATAAAAATATAATCATAACAGAGGCTATAATTGTGTAAACACTCAAGAAATAAAATAGAAGTATTGGGTTGTCTCCCAACAAGCTCTTCCTTTATAGCCATTAAGATAGGCTTTGAGATTTCAATGATGCTCACGTCAAAGACAAGAATTGAAGCACAAAGAGAGCATCATATAACATACTTCCTATGCATAGGCATCTTATAGGGAAACAAATTATTAAGACAAGCAATATCTAGCATATGCAAATAGGAAGAATGAAGCATTAAAAATTTCAGCACAAAGAGAGGTAATTTAGTGACATGAAAATTTCTACAACCATATTTTCCTCTCTCATAATAATTACATGTAGGATCATAATAAAATTCAACAATATAGCTATCATATAAAATATTCTCTTCATGATCCCTATACATAAAAGTTTTATAATCTTCCAAGATAGTGGGATTAACATCAACTAAAGTCATGACCTCTCCAAACCCACATTTATCAAAAATATCATAAGATTGAACACTCTCCGAATATGTGGGATTCTTTTTACCTAAAGTTGACACTCTTCCAAACCCACTTTCAATATTATTGCAAACATTATTATTATAAAAAACATATTCATCATGAGGCTTAAATAAATTTTCAGGATCATAAAAAGCATTATCACCCCAATCATGATCATTGCAATAAGTAGTTGACATGACAAAATTATCATCCCCAAGCTTGTAGTTTTGCATATTATTAGCACAATTGACATTAATAGAGTAACATCATTGCAATCATGCTTTCCAATCAAGGAGCTATCATGAATCACTTTATAAGTTTCTTCTTCTAATACTTCATCACAATTTTTAGATTCATGATTTTCAAGCAAAACTTCACAGAGAAAATCAAGAGCACTCAAATAACTAGCAATTGGTTCATTATAATTGGATCTTTTGAAAAGATTAGCAAGTGGATGAGGATCCATAGTGGTCTTAAATTTTTGTTTTACTTTCTATTTTTGTGTGTTGACATGGCAATAAAAGCAAGCAAGCAAATAAAATATTTTTGTGTTTTTGTAAAATTGTTTTAGAAGTGGGGGAGATGAAAACGAGAGGCAAATGCAAATAAAAGGGCAAATAAAATAAATGCAACTGGATGATAGTTTGTGCGAAGGTACTTGGTAATTTTGATGATGTCTCCCCGGCAACGGCGCCAGAAGTTCTTCCTGCTACTTGTAGACTGCGTTGGTATTTCCCCGAAGAGGAGAGGATGATGCAGTATAGTAGAGATAAGTATTTCCCTCAGTTAAGAACCAAGGTTATCAATCCAGTAGGAGAACCAAGCAAAATTCCGTTAAGCGCACCTGCACACACAAAAGCAAACACTTGCACCCAACGCAAATAAGAGAGTTGTCAATCCTCTTAGCGGTTATTTGCAAGGATTAAATCTTATAGAGGTAAATAGATAAACTAAAATACTGATTAAAATAAAAGTAAATAAATTGCAGAAAGGTATTTTTAGGTTTTTTTATATATGATAAAGTAGACCCGGGGGCCATAGTTTTCACTAGAGGCTTCTCTCTCGAACACATAGCATACGGTGGGTAAACAAATTACTGTTGGGCAATTGATAGAAAAGCAAATAATTATGACGGATTCATGGCAATGATCATGTATATAGGCATCACGTCTGAGACAAGTAGACCGACTCCTGCCTGCATCTACTACTATTACTCCACCCATCGACCGCTATCCAGCATGCATCTAGGGTATTAAGTATGAAACAGAGTAACGCCTTAAGCAAGATGACATGATGTAGACAAAGTAAACTCAAGCAATATGATTAAACCCCATCTTTTTATCCTTAATGGCAACAATACAAATATGTGTCATGTCCCCTTCTGTCACTGGGATTGAGCACCGCAAGATTGAACCCATCACAAAGCACCTCTCCCATTGCAAGACAAATCAATCTAGTAGGCCAAACCAAATCGATAGATCAGAGAGAATTACAAAGCTATAATAATCATGCATAAAAGAGTTCAGAGAAGACTCAAATATTTCTCATGAATAATCTGATCATAAACTCACAATTCATCGGATCCCAACAAACACACCTCAAAAGAAGATTACATCAGATAGAACTCCAAGAACACCGAGGAGAGCATGGTATTGAAGATCAAAGAGAGAGAAGAAGCCATCTAGCTACTAGCTATGGACCCGTAGGTCTTTGGTAAACTACTCACACATCATCGGAAGGGTAGCAAGGTTGATGAAGAAGCCCTCCATGATCGATTCCCCCTCCGGCAGAGTACCGGAAAAGGCCTCCAGATGTGATCGCGGAAGAATAGAGACTTGCGGCAGCGGAAAAGGTTTTCTCTTCTGTCCCTCTGGTCTATTGGGAATATTTGGGAATTTATAGCATTGGAATTAGGTCAGGAGGTGTCACGAGGGGCCCACAAGCTTGGGGGCGCGCCCTACCCCCCTGGGCGCGCCCTCTAGGCTTGCCACCTGCTCGTGGCTCTTCTGGTCTTCTCCCGAAGCTTCGTGGGTCTCTTCTGGTCTAGAAAAAATTAATCCAAAGTTTTTTTCTCGTTTGGACACTTTTTGATAATGATTTTCTAAAAAGGCAAAAACAAGCAGAAAACATCAACTGGCACTGGGCACTGGGTTAATAGGTTAGTCCCAAAAAATGATATATATTGGCATATAATTGCATATAAAACATCCAAGATTGATACTATAATAGCATGGAACAATCAAAAATTATAGATACGTTGGAGACGTATCACTAACCACCCCCTGCCGCTCCATGAGCGGTACGGGCACACAAAACAGATGCTTATTTGAATGATTAGAGGTGGCACATGCAAATTTACTTGGAACGGCAGAGTAATACCGCATATAGGTAGATATGGTGGACTCATCTGGAACAACTTTGGTTTAAGGATTTGGATGCACAAGCAGCATTCCCGCTTAGTACAGGTGGAGGCTAGCAAATAGATTGAGAAACGACCAACTAGAGAGCGACAACGGTCATAATCATGCATTGCGAATAATTAACATTGGATACTAACATGAGTAGGATATAACTTCGTCGCATAACTATACATGCATGCTTTGGGAATCACAAACCTTAACACCAATATTCTTACTAAACCACAATCATTCACTAGTACACCCACATATTACCATCTTAATATCGCAAAACTATCGCAAGGAATCAAACATATCATATTCAGTGATCTACAAGTTTTATGTAGGATTTTATGACTAACCATGTGAATGACCAATTCCTGTTGACTCTCTAAATAGATATAAGTGATGCATGAGAGTTTAATTCTTTCTCTAAAAGATTTTCCCACGCTCTAATAAATATAAGTGAAGCAAAAGAGCATTCTACAAATAATGGTTTTCTATATGTAGAGAAACAGGCATCCAAACTTCAAATGATATAAGTGAAGCAAATGAAGCATTCTATAAAGCCATACTCAAAAGATATAAGGAAGTACATGAAGCATTCTATAAATCAACCAAGGATTATCTCATACCAGCATGGTGCATTATTAAAAGAAAAATAAAAAGCACACGACGCTCCAAGAATTTACGCATATCATGTGAACGAAACAAAAACCGAGACATGCCGATAATTGTCGAAGAAAGACGGGATGCCTTCCGGGGCATCCCCAAGCTTAGAAGCTTGAGTCTCCTTGGATATTTACTTGGGGTGCCTTGGGCATCCCCAAGCTTGAGCTCTTGCCTCTCCTTATTCTCCTCATATTGATACCTCCTCGATCTTCGAACACTTCATCCACACAAAACTTAACCGAACTTTTTATTAGAGGGGTTAGTACATATAACATCAAATCCCATCATGTCCTGTTGTAACATTATTGTATAATTATAATCAAACATTACCCACTGTATGCTATCACAATTCTATGGCTCCCAAATCAATGGGGCTCAACAAGATTTCAAACATACGCAAATAAAGAAACTATAACAGCAATCTGTGAAAACAGGACAGTCTGTAAAGATGTAGATGAAACATATACTTATGTAACTCAAAACATTCTGAAAAATTAGGACAAAATAAAAAAATTGCATAGCAGTACTGTGTAAAAATTTCAGAATTTTTGCAAGTTCCAGTAAAATATAGAAATTCAAACACTACAGAAAAAGTTTCTGTTTTTGCACAGCACACACCAAACAAGCAATTTAAACATCCTAAAGGTAAATCTTGGCACATTATTTTTATAATACAATGGATTTGTACAAGGGAATAATTATTTTTGTTGAAAATTTTCTGTAATTCAAGATTCACAAAGTTTCCATGGGCATGAACAAAGTTCAAGGATATCCCTCACTTCAACGGTGCTTGTCTTTCTCACTTTCACTTTTCTTTTTGAAAAGTTTTAGGTTCCCCTCTATATTTTTTTGTTTTTAAACTTTTTAAAAGCACTCAATAGAATAAAATGACTCTCTAAAACTTCCGGGTTGTCTCCCAGGCAGCGCTTTCTTTAAAGCCATTAAGCTAGGCATAACGTGCTCAAGTAATTGATCCACCCGGATCCCAAGGTATATCAAAGCCAATTTTGATTAACAATGATTTGCAATTTAGTAGTGAGCACAAAGCAACATATATCGTGCAATGACGAAGTCTAACTCTCTTCCTATGCTAGGCATGTCATAAAAGAACAATTCATGCACACATAATAAAGGCCGATACATAGCATAAATAGTTTCTTGCAATTTTATTGCATTGGAAACATAGAGAGGCGGAGATGTAGTTCTTCTCTCATAATAATTGCAAGTAGGAGCAGCAAGCACATGCATATTATATTCATCAAAATTATCATGTGCAATAGTAAAACGCAACCCATCAATATAATCCTTAATAAGTGCAAACTTCTCCGAAGAATTCAAAAAGATAATAGGACTATCATGTGTAGGTGCAATAGTAACAATTTCATGTTTAACATAAGGAACTATAGCAAGTTCATCTCCATAAGGATCATTCGTATTGGCATCATGGCCACAAGCATAGCAAGCATCAAGTTAATCAAAAAGGGATATTTCAAATGAATCAAAGGGATCATAGCAATCATCCTTCGGTAAGCACGAAGGGAAATTAAAAAATGTATGAGTTGAAGAGTTACTCTCATTAGAAGGTGGGCACGGGTGATCAATCCGCTCTTCCTCTCTTTGTTCTTCGCTCTCCTCCTCGTCTTTTTCATCTAATGAGCTCACAGTTTCAGCAATTTCTTCTTCCATAGATTCCTGCAAAACAATAGTCTCTTCTTGGACAGCGGAGGTGTCCACAATATATTCTTTAACATAAGCATTAGAAGCATAGTTTTCATAGCAATATTTAAGTATAGCAAAATTTCCAGATTTGTAAAGAGTAGCATCACACTTTTCAATCAAAGAAGCAATTTCATATGCACCCTTAAAAGCAACAAATTCTTCAATTTGTTCAATATCGTAGTAACTATAAACACCTTTGGCATAAGAAGATAAGATTCCATTATCCTTAAACTCACATTGGTATTGAACGTGTTTATTTGGGTCTTCAGAACAACAAGTAAAATCATATATTTCACATAAATTACAAGCATAGCAATGCAAACAATTAATTTGATCCCATAAGAGTTTCCCTTTTTGTGACAAGCGGTGTCGCACAAAATAAGCATGCTCATCTAATGATTTTCCCTCAACTAAGCTAGTTGGGTTTTCAGCACGAGCACAAACGGATCGAAGATGATCCAAGTAGAAAGCTTCAGCAGTATGATAAATATTGGGTGGTTCCTCAACCACTGGTTTAGCAAGTATAACTAATTTTTTTGGTATTTTATGTTTCCTACCCATAACTAAAGATAGAAAACAAGAGCACAAAATAAAAACTACTTAGAGATTAAGCAAACAAGCACACACGAGAATATCAACCCCACGCTATTGCTCCCCGGCAACGGCACCAGAAAAAGGTCTTGATAACCCACAAGTATAGGGGATCAGTTGTAGCCTTTCTCGATAAATAAGAGTGTCGAACCCAACAAGGAGCTAAAGGTAGAATTAATATTCCCTTCAAGTTATATCGACCACCGATACAACTCTACGCACACTTAACGTTCGCTTTACCTAGAACAAGTATGAAACTAGAAGTACTTTGTAGGTGTAATGCTAGAACTACTTTGCAAGAATAAAACTAGGAGTACTTTGCGAGAATAAAACTACGAGTAATTTGCAAGATAATGAAAGTTAGTTGTTTAGTAGAAAGCTTTTGTAACACAAGAGAAAGATTTGTCCCTAGGCAATCGATAACTAGACCGGTAATCATTATTGCAATTTATATGAGGGAGAGGCATGAGCTAACATACTTTCCATACTTGGATCATATGCACTTATGATTGGAACTCTAGCAAGCATCCGCAACTACCAAAGATCATTAAGGTAAAACCCAACCATAGCATTAAGTAACAAGTCCTCTTTACTCCCATACGCAACAACCCCCTTACTCGGGTGTAAGCTTCTGTCACTCTCGCCACCCACTATAAGCGAATCATGAACGTATTGCAACACCCTACAGCGGTAATCCCACACGCTTGCGTGACACGGAGGGCACCATAGGACATCACCAAAATAAAACATACAACTCAAACCAATCACGATCATCAATCAACCCATAGGACAAAAGAAATCTACTCAAACATCATAGGATGGCAACACATCATTGGATAATAATATGTCGCATTAAGCACCATGTTTAAGTAGAGATTACAGCGGGGGGAAGAGGTGTTACACCACTGCATAGAGGGGGAGAGAGTTGGTGTTGACGGCAGCGAAGTTGTTGGTGTAGATCGTCGTCACGATGATTGCCCCGCCGGCGTTCCGGCGCCACCGGGAGAGAGGGGGAGAGAGCCCCACTCCTTCTTCTTCTTCATTGGCCTCCCCCCTAGATGGGAGGAGAGTTTCCCCTCTAGTCCATGGCCGCCATGGCTCCCGGAGGGCAGGAGCCCCTCCAAGATTGGATCTCTCTCTCTATTCTCTTCTGTTTCGCCTTCCTGTTTTCTGGCCGAAAACCGTTTCTTATATTCCCGGAGATCCGTAACTCTGATTGGGCTGAAATTTTGAGGGGATTTTTATCCGGATATTAGCTTCCTAGAGGCCAAAGGATATCTCCAACCGACCTACAGGGGACCCACAAGCCTGCCAGGCACGCCCTAGGTAGGGGGGCGCGCCCTCTGGGCTTGTGGCCCCCTGGTCATCGTCTCGCGTTGATTCTTCTTCCCAAAAATCACATATATTCCAAAATAAATCTCCATAAATTGTTATCGCGTTTGGACTTCATTTGATATGGATTTTCTGTGAAACAAAAAACATGCAACAAACAGGAACTGGCACTGGGCACTGGATCAATATGTTAGTCCCAAAAATAATATAAAATGTTGGCAAAAGTATATGAAAGTTGTAGAATATTGGCATGAAACAATCAAAAATTATAGATACGATGGAGACGTATCAATTGGTTGTCTCTCAATCGGTCATAAAGCATGAGAGTGCAATTGATTTCTATAAAATATGACAACCGTCATGCTCTAAAGATATAAGTGATGCACATGAGCAACTGCCTAACTCAAAAGATATAAGTGAAGCGCATAGAGCATTCTAAAAAATTATGATATATATGTGTCTCTCTCAAAAGGTGTGTCCAGAAAATAATGATTGTGGCAAACTAATAAATAAAATAAAACTATAGCACACCACGCTCCAAGCAAAACTCATATCATGTGATGAATAAAAATATAGCTTCGACTAATATTACCGATTAATTGTAGACGAAAGAGGAGATGCCATCGGGGCATCCCCAAGCTTAGACGCTTGGGCTTCCTTGAATATTACCTTGGGGTGCCTTGGGCTTCCCCAAGCTTAGGGTCTTGCCGCTCTTTAGTGTGACGCCCCCGACTCGACCGTGCACTAATCATACACGCAAATGCGCACGATCAAGCCCAGGGACTCACGGGAAGATGTCACAACACAACTCTAGACACAAAATAAAATAATACAAGCTATATATTACAAGCCAGGGGCCTCGAGGGCTCGAATACATAAGCTCGAGTTACACAAGCGTCAGCGGAAGCATCAGTATCTGAGTACAGACATAATTAGACAAGTTTTGCCTTAAGAAGGCTGAGCAAAACAATGACATCTAGATCGAAAAGGTGCAGGCCTCCTGCCTGGGAGCCTCCAAAACTACTCCTGGTCGTCGGTCTCCACGTAGTAGTAGGCTCCGTCGGGGTAGTAGTAGTCGTCGACGGGATCAACTGTCTTCGGGGCTCCATCATCTGATCGCAGCAATCGGGTATGGGGAAAAAGGGTAGCAAAGCAACCGTGAGTACTCATCCAAAGTACTCGCAAGACTTACATCAGATCTATGCTAAGTATGCATCGGTATCAAAGGGAAGGGGCTGTATCTTTGGACTATACTGCAGAAATGCCAGAATAGAGGGGAAGGCCTAGCCTATCGAAGACTAGCATCTTCCAGCTTCTTGCAGCAACAGAAGAGAGTAGAGTAACATATAATATAGTAACAAGTATAATAGTAGCCATGCCCAGAGATCCTTCCTCGACTCCCTGTGAGAAAGCGATCCCGGAGCTGTCAGATTATTAAGTAACACAGGTATACAGTTCAAGTTGTAGTTGATCGTGATACAACTCTGAGCATCCTGTTACCGTGGACACGGCTATTCGAATAGATAACTTCCCTGTAGGGGTGCACCAACTTACCCAACACGCTCGATTAACTCTGGCCGGACACACTTTTCCTGGTCATGCCCGGCCTCGGCTGATCGACATGCCATAGTCCTACCTAGGCTCCGCAGAGAGGTCCCCGCCGGTCTACATCCTAAGTGCTCAGGGGTCTTGGGCCCATCGCCCTTTGCACTCCGGGTCATTGTGCGCAGGGTGGATACCAGCGCCACCTCTCTCCTGGATGGCGCGATCCGACCCACCCACAATGCTGAACAGGGCTCTCGGGAGAATCGTACGACGCCGAGTGCTAACCCGCGTGGTGGTTAATGCGAAAAGGCCAGAGGCCTACTCAGAACACATATCCAAACCGTTAGTGTATTGGGAGCTCGTGGAGATGATCAGTGATGCACGATCAGTGATCCCGTCGCCCCGTCTCATGGACTTACGGCAAGGGCCAGACCCATCCCTCTCCTGGGGCGGTCTGCCTACCCGGCTGTGCCACGTAATTATCTCGTGGGTACCCTCACGGTCAACCCGACTTCACATCTCTCGCGGGTACCCCTCGGGGTCGACCCGACTTCAACAAGGGACTTAGGCAAAATATGGTAACCGTGTGTCCACAACATAAAGGGGAAATCCGAGGAATCACCCTCGATGGATTCCCACTCGATGTATCCGTCAAGGTGAACCTGGAGGAATCACCCTCGATGGTTTCACACTGCAGGGGTTGCATGACAGAGGCATCATCGGAGGTGGTGAAAGAGGAATCACCCTCTGTAACCCACAACTGACTAGCTACGCTACAGAGATATCATCAAGAGTGAGGTAGGAGGTATCACCCTCGGTACTCGATAGTAGCTCTGCAGAGTCGTACAACTAAGGGGGTGTGCGGTGCTGTGTCGGTCTCTGTAAATCGATCACGTTGATTGAAACATCCGGAAGCAAAGCATGGCAACACTGACAAGGGTGCGGGGCCACTGATGGATCACTAACCAGTCTATACTACGCATATAGGATAACAGGTAAGGTATCAACAGTAGGTTACAAAATTAGGCTATGCATCAGAATAGGAGCAATCAAGTACAGTACAAAATCTAATGCAAGCATGGGAGAGAAAGAATGGGCGGTATAGGAATGATCAAGGGGGTTTTGCTTGCCTGGAAGCTCTGCGGTGAAAGAGGGGTCGTCGGTGGGGTAGCAGTCCTTAGGGGTCACGTCAGACTCGGGGGCTATCGGAGAGAAGAGGGGGGAAGAAACAGTAAATATAAAGCACACAGATGCAATACAGATGCATGACATGCCGGTAGGTTGTGCTATGGGTGACCTAATGCAGTACTACATACGTTAGTCGGAGCGGGAAAATATCCGGAGGTATTTTACCAGCTCCGGGCAATTATCAGTCAGATGAAACGGAGTGGAAGGTTCCATGTTTGTAGTATTAGAGGCATGTGACAGGTATGTGGATGGCATATTCGGATTTGTTAGATTTTTCTGATCATTTCTCATATAGAAAACATTTTCATCCGAGCTATGGTTTATTTTCTACGAATTTCCAAAGTTTTAACAATATTCTGGAATTTCCTGATTTATTTTAATTTCGAAAATACTAAGTTAAAAGGCTAGGTGCACCCGGTGCAGTGTACACAGAGGCGCACCCAGAGGCTGACAGTGGGGCCAGACAACTGCCCAGTCAGCTGTTGACTGGTCCACGTTTGACTAGTCAGCGGTTCCTGTGGGACCCACGTGTCAGCAACCCAGTTAATTAAATTGGTTTTAATTTAAACCCTAACTACTTTAGTTAGCGGCCAGGGGCCCACTGTCAGTGAGAATTAGTGACAGATTAGCACTAATTAAGCGAGCTGACATGCAGGACCCACATGTCAGTGGCAGGGGGTGCACAGTCAGCACGTTGACCCTGGTCAACGCGGTCAACGGGACCCACCGGGGCCACTGGCAGTGACCCAGGATGGACCCCATGCGGCGCCAGGTCAGCGGCGGCGCCGAAGACTACTCCGGCGACCCGTTTTTGCGGTGGTGAGCTCCGGCCAGCGTCGGGATTCCACTACAGAGGGCCAAAACGGGCGCCGTGACTCGCGTTCGAATGAGGAAGGCATGCCGTGTCCAATGGTGGGGTCAGCTTCGTCGGAGGTGGTCAAAACCGTCGCCAGCGTTGAGCTATTGCGGCAGCAGTGCACGGTCTGGCTCGGGCGCGGTGTTACGGCAAGCGAACGACCAATCTACGTGGCTGGGAAGTAGATACTAGGCATGGGGAGTACATCGGCACTACTGGACCGAGCCGTAGGGGCTCGGGTGCGCGAGCTCGCGGGTCATGGCGGACAGGGGAGCTCGGTGAGCGAGGGAAGGTAGCTAGGGAGCAATAGGGGAGCAAGGAGGTGTCCGGGTGGACCGATGGCTTACAGCGGAGCAGCCGAGCAGACTAGTGGGCTCGGGGAAGCACCGAAGTCGTCGAGGCAGACGCATCGATCTCGGCTGCCCGAGGACGAAAACGAAGATGTAGGCGAGGATGGAGCGGCTCCAGCTCCGACTCGAGGGTGCAGGCGACTTGGCGGAGCACAGCAAACCTCCCATACAGGGTTTCGGCGCTCGGGATCGCCGGTGGCCGCGGGATCGAGCGGCACACGGCGACTGCTGCGTTCGGGTGAGATTGAGAGAGAGAACGAGTGAGGGAGAGGGAGGGATGAGGTCGGGAGCTCGTCAGGGTGCCCGAGGGATTCGCCCTTATGCCCTAACTCACCTGCTTTGGCGTCGTGGCGAGCTGTGGACGGCGCGGCGCGAGCTCGGCCATGGCGGCGCCGACACGCAGGGCGGGGCAGGTGGGAGACGACTGTGCGAGCGGGCTGGGCCGGCTGGGCCTCAGGCCAGGTAATGTCTTCCTCCTTTTTCTGTTTTTTGTTTTGTCTTTTATTTTAAAACAAAAACTGTGTGGGATTATTTTGAGCTACCAAACCACTTTTGAAAAATGTGGGACTAGGCCACATAATTACTTTGTAATATTTGGCACTGCCACAATTATTTTGGGAGAAGTTTGAATTGATTTGGATTTTTCACAATTAAAATGGCATTGTTAAATGCTGAAATAGCACTGATTTAATTGCTATAGGCCATCTTAGCTTGGAGGTTATGTTGTTTTCCTTAACAAATAATTGTTATGGGATATTTGCTAAATGATGAACTATTTTGCAACAACTTTTGTGCAACTTCAAATTTCACTTGCAATTTGAATTGATTTCAGTGGTGGAATTTGAAATGAGATATGGAACAAAGATGATTAAGCTTTGCAAAACAAGGTGACTTGGCATAATCATGAGGGATTATTGTTGTGCATTAAAAATTCTCGTCCCAAGAATTCAGGAGGTAGAAGGAAAAAGATCGGGGTATTCTTCACGAAGGCGATCCTCGCATTCCCAAGTGGCATCATCTTCAGTATGATTCGACCACTGCACTTTAAAGAACTTGATTGCCTTCGGACGGGTTCGATCTTCAGCTTGATCAAGAATGCGGATCGGATGCTCCCTATAAGAGAGATCATCTTGCAATTCGAGCATTTCATGATCCACTGCACGGTGCGGATCCTTGAAGCATCAACGAAGTTGCGATACATGGAAGACATAGTGGATATGAGAAAACTGCGGCGGCAATTCCAATTTATAAGCCACATATCCACGTCTGGCGAGAATGCGGAAGGGTCCAATGTAGCGAGGAGCTAACTTGCCCTTGATCCCAAAACGATGAGTGCCCTTCATAGGAGTGACACGCAAATAAGCTTGTTCACCAGGTTGATAGATCGATCCCCAGTGTTTACGATCATAGTTGCTCTTCTGGCGGGACTGAGCCACCTTGAGATTTTCTCGGACAATACGGACTTGCTCTTCAGCTTGTTAGATAATGTCCGGACCGATGAGTGGCCATTCCCCAGTTTCTGACCAATTCAGAGGGGTTCGGCACTTACGTCCATATAATACCTCGAAGGGTGCCATCTTCAAGCTAGCTTCATAGCTGTTGTTGTTTGAGAATTCAGCATACGGGAGAGATTCTTCTCACTTCTTGCCAAATGAGATGACACAAGCACGTAGCATATCTTCAAGCACTTGATTAACCCGTTCAACTTGACCTTGGGACTGGGGGTGATAAGCTGAGCTCCAGGTTATATGAGTTCCCATAGCTTTTTGGAAACTTTCCCAGAACTATGAGGTGAAGAGGCTACCACGGTTTGAACTGATCTCCTTCGGTATACCATGAAGTGTCACAATTCTGGAGATATACAAGTCTACTAACTGACAAGCAGTGATTGTCTCCTTGACTGGCAGAAAGTGTGCAACTTTGGAGAATTGGTCGATGACGACAAGAATAGCATCATGACCTTTCTTTGATTTGGGTAGGCCAGTGATGAGGTCCATCTAAACCTTGTCCCATTTCCATACAGGGATAGGAAGTGGTTGCAGAAGTCCAGGAGTTTTTTGATGTTCTGCTTTGACGCGATGGCAAATGTCACATTCGGCAACATAACAAGCAATATCCTGTTTCATATTGGACCACCAGTACCTTTGACGAAGGTCTTGATACATCTTGGTGCTACCCGGATGAATAGACAGCGGTGTATCATGTGCCTCCTTCATAACTTTGTCTGTCATAAGTTCGAACCGGGGTACCACAAGGCGATCTCTGAAGTACAAGGTCCCATCTTCAGCAAGCGAGAAATCTCTGGCCTTTTCAAAGGCAAGATCCCTTTTCATCTGATCAACTTCAGCGTCTTTTGCTTGCGCAGACTTAATAGCTTTCTCGAGAGTTGGTTCCAAGACAAGGGTATTGAGAGAACCCTGTGGAACAATGTGGAGGTTCAACTTGCAAAGTTCTTCATAAAGAAGGGGTTGAGCTCGCTGAACCATGAGATTGTTGCAATAAGACTTGCGGCTCAAAGCATCGGCCATTACATTAGCCTTACCAGGGGTATATGAAATACTACAGTCATAGTCCTTAATTGCTTCCATCCATCTCTGTTGACGGAGATTCAGATCTGGCTGAGAAAACAGATACTTCAGACTTTGGTGATCCGTGTAGATCTCGCACTGATTACCAAGATGGTAATGTCACCACAACTTCAGTGCATATATAACTGCAGCAAGTTCAAGATCATGAACTGGGTAGTTCTCTTCATGAGGACGCAACTGTCGTGAGGCATAAGCAATCACTTTGCGCTCCTGCATCAGGACACAGCCTAATCCTTGACGGGATGCGTCGCAATAAATGACGAATTCCTTGTAAGAATCCAGAGGAGCAAGCACTGGTACAGATGTCAGCTTGTCCTTGAGTGTTTGGAAACTTTCCTAACATTTTTCTGTCCACTCAAACTTAACGCCTTTGTGAATCAGATTAGTCAGAGGCTTGGCTATCTTGGAAAAGTTCTCAACAAAACGGCGGCAATAGCTGGCGAGTCCGAGAAAACTTCTCACTTGCTTGACATTCTTCGGAGGAGTCCAGTCAAGAATAGCCTGAATGTGACACCCTGGTTTTTGGCAACGTTTTCTTTTCAAAATCTTTCTGGCTTTATTTGCAATTTGGAGGGGTTTTGAATCTTTTTAGTTGACTTTGGACTTAGGAAACTTTTGAATTCCTCCCAAAGCCCTCATCATCTTGCCAAAATCTTGTCACACACCACCTGGATCAAATTCCAATTTTCAATCTTTTCCAATAATTCATTTTCTTCCTTTGGGAAAATCTGTCATCACTATGGGTTATGAAGTAACCTATAGTTCTGATGATCAGAAAAATCCCAAATTAATACCACACCTTCTTGTCATCATCTACTCCCACAATCTTCAAAAACATTTCATGGTCCAGTATAAAATGTTGTCCAGAAAACTCCATTTATCTTCTGGACAGTACTGGCCCTTTGTGAAGCAACTCATATTTTCCCAACTCAGAAAACTCTCAGATAATTCCCTGAGATACTAGGGAACCTATCTTGCCACAATATCCAAAAATATCATCTTGTCCAGTACAAATTTTCAGCAGCAATATTCTGCCAAGTTTCTGCTCATTTTGAACCTCTGCGAAGGAAGTACCAGCTAGAGGTATTCAATTGAGCTGAAATTTTTATGACATCTTCTATCCACCAAATAACCCTCCCACACCAAATTTCAGCTCGAGCAGATCAACCAGATGAGTGCAACAAGCTCATCTTGTTTCTGGACCAGTAACAGCAGTTGTACATGAACCACCTTCAAATCTTGTTGAAAACTTCTCAATTTTGGCTAGTTTGGAATCCTTCCAAAGTAGATGATCCTAGACATCTCTACTGGCTCCATCTCCAGCTCACCTGTCCTCCAGATCTCTCTCAAAGTTTCTATCAGAAACTATTCATGAAGCTACACTTCGAACCAGAATGCATCTAGTCGAGCCAGTGGCACAGAGAGGCTAAGTGGTCAAGGGTCGACATGTTGGACAAGATGCGCCAGGCTTGCGTGGCCTCCAGATGCCAGTGCCCGTGGTGAGCACGGCAATGGCATGCCAATGCACGCGCTCTGTACTGCGTCCGCATCTGATGTGATGCATCCGGCTGCCCCGCGTGACCGCGCCTTGTCCCAGCTCGCCGACATCCTCTCCTCCACCCACCTGGCCATTCTGGAATGACCGGAATCGTCCCCGGCGGCCGCCACCGCACACAGGCACTGTGGCACCCGTGCGGGCACAGTGGCCCTGCTGGCCGTCGTCTTCCCCCGCTAGCCGCCACCGCCCGCATTAACTTCTCTGCCCTCTCCTATCCCGTCGCCCACGCCGAGCCAGCCAGCGCGGCGTCCTTGCGCCGGCGACGTGGCCGAGCTCCGCTAGGTTCCAGAGAGCTCGCCCCTGCCTATAAAAGGCCATGGCCAGCCCTTCCTAGCTCCTCACCGCACTCCGCCTACTCCCAATTGAGCTCCCGAGCAACGAGCCAAGGCCGAGAGGCCCTCTGGCCTCGCATCTTGCCGGCGATCCGCCGCCACCCGAACTCCGCCACCCCGCCGTTTCGCTCCACCCCAGCCTCAACCGACTGCACGCGTGAGCTCAGCTAGCTCTTCCTGACCCCGCCTGAACCTCTGCCCGACCGAAACTCCGCCGGAATCGCCGTCTCCGACGACACCCGAGCGCAGTCGCCGCCGAAGAGGAAGAGGACGACAACGTCCGGCCATCTCTCGTCACGCTACGGGTACATACGTGTTCGTCTCCATGAGCTCGTTCCATCCCCGTAGTCGCCAGACCTCGCCGCCGTCTGTGTCGCCGACGACCATCGCGGGAGCTCCGCAACTCTCTGTTCCCTCTCTCCTCCTTTTAAATCTGACAAAGGGGCCCGCTAGTCAGTGGCTTGCCGAAGCGGTAAGTGGAGGCGCCCTGGCGAAATACGTCTTCGACGTGGCCCTCTGCTGATTTTCTATTTTCTGTTTTTAAATCAGATTTGACCAGTAACTTTGACCATCTATAAATTTTTATCCATAAGTCCAAATCAATTGATTCTTTTTGCATTGGGTTTGTCTTGAGCTCCTCTATTTTCTGGTAAAATTTGGTATTTTTCTCATGCTCACAGAATTTCTGGTGAACAAAACAGTGTTATGTGACATTTTCTTTTGCATTTTCAAAATATTTTCAGAAGGAAATCCTTTTGGTTTTGAAGCCTAGGAGTTTGTGGACAACCCAACAGAGCAAGGCAAGCCATGTCATCCATTACATGAAGCATTTCAATAGTGTTGGTTATTTAATTGAATTATATGCATTATTTTAACATGTGAAAATTCATAGTAATTTACTTTAATGCATAGCTACTGTCATATTAAGTTATTTATGATGAATATCCATGCTTGTTAAGTACTTGACAACACTAAACCTAATTGGTTGATCAAGTGCCACCTATCCGGACTTATCCGTGCAGCCACATTTGCCGGTATGGGACGGCCTTGACTTGGTCTGGCTTTGTGCTCTTTTATCGGTACCACCAAAGAGGGAGGGTTATGCGTGCGTGCTACCCTGATCAGGTAGACGACGGTAATCCTGTGAGCCTAGTGAGTTATTTTGCCGGTGTCCCCATTTGGGACAGTTTAGTTAGCCACGACGGTGGCAGGTGTCACGGGGTGACACAGGGGCCACCCAGGGCATGACTCCGGGGGAGGATGATTGTCGGTGGTACGGTGGAGGAGTCACGGGTTAGGCAAGTTTCGTTGGAGCAGCACCGATTCACCCAGAAGGGAAGTGTACCGAGGTACGGGACCAAGAGCTCCATGGTGTGGGTAAAGTGCGCAACCTCTGCAGAGTGTAAGAATCTATTCGAATAGCCGCGTCCACGGTATTGGACAGTCCGTACTAGGCCACTAATTGGTCAACCGCAATAATGATAATAATGATGGAAGAACTTGTCTTATGCTCGGAAGTATTCGATGTATCATGAGTATCATGAGGGTTGTGGGACAACCTAGAAGAGAGTAAGTTGGTATTTGGTAACAGTAAGTAAGCCACCTAAGCATTTATTATGATCATTGCCATGCTGTTGTTTGCTACATTGTTATGGTTGCTTTGAGCTTGCGAGTACATTCCAAGTACTCACCTGGCGTATCATGCCAGATGCAGGAGAAGCCGAGGACGGAGGTCCCGATGGTTCGTGCTACGCTAACTAGGCCGTGTCCCAGCAGTGTCCCTGTGGATGGAGTTTTCCGCGCTATGTTCCGCTATGCCGTAGAATCACCCAGTAGTATCGAGGCCCTCCTATGTTCCATAAATAATGTAGATATTGTCCTTGCACGTGCAGTGCTTCTGGCCTCGCTATCAATGTAAATTATGAGCTTGTACTCGAGATATATCAATAAAGTTCAATTCTGTTCTGTTCCAAGTTGTTGTGTGTTTCCAGAAGACATGATCTCTGGGTTGGAAACACTGGTAAACCGGTTCTCTGAGCTGGGGTGCCACACTGAACTCTCTCTGGGTTGACAACAATACCATCCTTGGAAATCACATGACCAAGATAGGTCACCTCGGATAACCAGAATTCGCACTTGGAATATTTGGTATATAGTTGATGTTCTCAAAGCTTTTCCAGTACAAGACGAAGATGTTCAGCATGTTCTTCCTTATTCTTGGAATATACCAGGATATCATCCAAATAAACCACGACGAACTTGTCGATGTATTCCATGAAGATATAATTCATCAATCGGGAGAACGTTGTTGGAGCATTGGTTAAGCCAAAGGACATGACGGTGTACTCGTATGAACCATAGCGAGTAACGAAGGCTGTCTTTGGAATATCCTCTTCAAGAACTCGGATCTAGTGGTATCCCAACCTCAAATCAAGTTTAGAGAATACCGAGGAACCAGCAAGTTGATCATACAGGTCATTCATCCGAGGAAGCGGATACTTGTTCTGAATTGTTGCTTGGTTGATAGGTCGATAATCTTGAACCAACCGATTTGTACCATCCTTCTTCTTAACAAAGAGAGAAGGTGCTCCCCAAGCCGAAGAACTAGGGCGAATGAAACCCTTACGAAGTGACTTGTCAATTTCCTCCTTAAGTTCAAGGAGTTCATGCGGCGGCATCTTGTATGGGCGCTTGGCAATAGGAGTAGTGCCCGATTTCAAGTCTATGACAAATTCGACTACTCTAGCAGGGTGTATTCCTGGCAGTTCTTCTGGATAGACATCTTGGAATTCATGAACAACTAGAATGTTCTCTATTCCTTGAAGAGGTGAAGCATTCAATGCATTCAGATCATATATCTGGCTCTCGGCATTCTGAGCTGTTTGGGCTGAGTATTGGATTGTCTGGCCAGAAGGATGTCTAAGTTGGACTTTCTTAGTAGCACAGTCGATGAAAGCATTATGTGCTTTCAGCCAATCCATGCCGAGAATGACATCTATGGTAGAGACCTTGAGGGCCATGAGTGAAGCGGTGAACACTAATCCTCCAATTGCAATGTGGTTGTTGTGGGCTATCATCGAGGTATCCCACCTGGATCCTGGAGAGCTAACCACCAGCGGAGGGTACACGTTTTAGAATAATAATTCTTGCTTGCGTGCAAACACCTCAGATATAAAGGAATGCGACACTCCTGAATCAAAAAGAACAGAAGCTGGTACTGAGTTAACAGGGAGGGTTCCCAGCATGATAGTCGGTTCCTTATGAGCCTTTTCAGCATCGACATGATTGGCATGGCCAAGTACAACAGCAGCTGATCTGATATTACCGTTTCTGGATCGACGGTTTCGACAGCCCTTTTTACGACCAACAGGAGGACGTGGTGCATCCTGAGACTGATACTGGCGACAGTTGAGACCAAGGTGCCCTGGCTGTCCACACTTGCGGCATAAACCATCATTATGGGGAGGAGCCATAGCATTGGGTTGTCCACCCTGAATCGTGAGCTGTCTCGGCGGCGGAGGCAAACGAGGTGCGACATACGATGGCCTTGGTGTTGGAACAGGTCGGTGATAAACATTGTGCGGGATCCAGACTTGACGTTTTTGAGCAGGCTGACCCAAGGATGGGCCAACATCTCGAGTACGCTTGAGTGACTCCTGGTACTCAGTTAGACCAGATTCAGCTCGGAAAGCTTGGCTGACAACCGTCGCAAAGTCTGCGCAATCATGGACAACAAGTGTGAGCTTTAAATCAGGATGCAGTCCTTCAGGGAATTTCTCCTGCTTGCGAGCGTCAGTGTAGACGTCATCCTCAGCATAGCGGGATAAATCAAGGAATTTCCTCTGATATTCATCCACAGTCATTTTGCCCCGTGTGAGTTTGCGAAACTCCTTCTTCTGGTCCATCAGACCTTGAGGAAGGTGCCGTGCATGGAAGGCTGACTAAAATTCCTGCCAAGTGGTTACAGTTCCAGCAGGCAGGATACCCCTATGGCTTTCCCACCATTGAGCAGCTGGACCCTTCAAGTGAAATGCCGCAAAGGTGACATAACTGGCCGGGGCAACATTAGCTGACTCCATCTCAAACAGGATTTCACGAAGCCAATCATCAGCATCCATAGGATTGGTGGAGTTGCGGAAAATGGATGGGTTGAGGCGCATGAATTCTTGCAGTGTTATTGGGGCAGGCTGTTGATGAGGATTCTGGTTTGGAAGCTGGGCCATTATCCCGTTCATAAACTGACGGTTCAGCTCAAACTGCTGCATCATAGCGGCCATGTAATCTGGCGGTGGTGGAGCACTGGCACCACGGCCACGACCACGGGCATTGGACCTAACCATCCTGCTTAAAATAGCAGGGGTTAGTTTAGTAAGAGGAATTGCAAATGTATGGAGCCATTCATGACGTAACATGAACAATAAACAAGAAGTGCATTAGATACATATTAGTAGTCATTAAAGACATACAAATCCATGCACATAGTTGGATACAAACGGGCAGCACGAGTTCGGAGACACTCGCAACTAGACAAACCAGGCAGCACGCAAGCACGTGGTGGAGAGATACAATAACGAGACATAGCAAAGGCTACATCAACATCGGAGAAAACCACTGGAGCGAGGAATCTGCAAGTATCAACGCAGGGTGCCCTTGATAAAAGGATCCTGCAGTCTGTGAACACTGTGAAGCAGAACCTGGCCCTCAATTCGAAGAAGGGTTAAATCAAATCTCCGGGTGGATGTGATCATGAGAACCTAATGTTAGAGTTAGTAAAATCTTTAACCCGAATAGAAGAGAGATCAGAATCCCAGAGTAAAGAGGAGGAATAAAAGATCCTAAACCCAACCATTGGCGATGTAGGCCCGTAAGCCACACAACAGGGTTAGCAAAATAGTTTTGGAGACTAGCCTCAACTTCGGCCAAGGAGTTGGAAAGGGGGCTACCTACAGGCAGTCGGCTCTGATACCAACTTGTGATGCCGCTGACTCGACCGTGCACTAATCATACACGCAAATGCGCATGATCAAGCCCAGGGACTCACGGGAAGATATCACAACACAACTCTAGACACAAAATAAAATAATACAAGCTATATATTACAAGCCAGGGGCCTCGAGGGCTCGAATACATAAGCTCGAGTTACACAAGCGTCAGCGGAAGCATCAGTATCTGAGTACAGACATAATTAGACAAGTTTTGCCTTAAGAAGGCTGAGCAAAACAACGACATCTAGATCGAAAAGGCGCAGGCCTCCTGACTGTGAGCCTCCGAAACTACTCCTGGTCGTCGGTCTCCACGTAGTAGTAGGCTCCGTCGGGGTAGTAGTAGTCGTCGACGGGATCAGCTGTCTTCGGGGCTCCGTCATCTGATCGCAGCAATCGGGTATGGGGAAAAAGGGTAGCAAAGCAACCATGAGTACTCATCCAAAGTACTCGCAAGACTTACATCAGATCTATGCTAAGTATGCATCGGTATCAAAGGGAAGGGGCTGTATCTGTGGACTATACTGCATAAATGCCAGAATAGAGGGGAAGGCCTAGCCTATCGAAGACTAGCACCTTCCAGCGTCTTGCAGCAACAGAAGAGAGTAGAGTAACATATAATATAGTAACAAGTATAATAGTAGCCATGCCCACAGATCCTTCCTCGACTCCCTGTGAGAAAGTGATCCCGGAGCTATCAGATTATTAAGTAACACAGGTATACAGTTCAAGATGTAGTTGATCGCGATAAAACTCTGAGCGTCCTGCTACTGTGGACACGGCTATTCGAATAGATAACTTCCCTGCAGGGGTGCACCAACTTACCCAACATGCTCGATTAACTCTGGCCGGACACACTTTTCCTGGTCATGCCCGTCCTCGGCTGATCGACATGCCGTAGTCCTACCTAGGCTCCATAGAGAGGTCCCCACCGGTCTAGATCCTTAGTGCTCAAGGGTCTTGGGCCCATCGCCCTTTGCACTCCGGGTCGTCGTGCGCAGGGTGGATACCAGCGCCACCTCTCTCCTGGATGGCGTGATCCGACCCAGCCACAATGCTGAACTGGATGTCTGACAGGGCTTTCGGGAGAATCGTATGACGCCGAGTGCTAACCAACATGGTGGTTAGTGCAAAAAGGCTAGAGGCCTACTCAGAACACATATCCAAACCGTTAGTGTATTGGGAGCTCGTGGAGACGATCAGTGATGCACGATCAGTGATCCCGCCGCCCCGTCTCGTGGACTTACGGCAAGGGCCGGGCCCATCCCTCTCCTGGGGCGGTCTGCCTGCCCGGCCGTGCCACGTAATTATCTCGCGGGTACCCTCACGGTCAACCCGACTTCACATCTCTCGCGGGTACCCCTCGGGGTCGACCCGACTTCAACAAGGGACTAAGGCAAAATATGGTAACCGTGTGTCCATAACATAAAGGGGGAATCTGAGGAATCACCCTTGATGGATTCCCACTCAATGTATCCGTCAAGGTGAACCTGGAGGAATCACCCTCGATAGTTTCACACTTGAGGGGTTGCACGACAGAGGCATCATCGGAGGTGGTGAAAGAGGAATCACCCTCGATAACCCTCAACCGACTAGCTATGCTACAGAGATATCATCAGGAGTGAGGTAGGAGGTATCACCCTCGGCACTCGATAGTAGCTCTGCAGAGTCGTACAACTAAGGGGGTGTGCGGTGCTGTGTCAGTCTCTGCAAATCGATCACATTGATCGAAACATCCAGAAGCAAAGCATGGCAACACTGACAAGGGTGCGGGGCCACTGGTGGATCCCTAACCAGTCTATACTACGCATATAGGATAACAGGTAAGGTATCAACAGCAGGTTACAAAATCAGGCTATGCATCAGAATAGGAGCAATCAAGTACAGTAGCAAAATCTAATGCAAGCATGGGAAAGAAAGAATGGGCGGTATAGGAATGATCAAGGGGGTTTTTCTTGCCTGGAAGCTCTGCGGTGAAAGAGGGGTCATCGGTGGGGTAGCAGTCCTCAGGGGTCACGTCAGACTCGGGGTCTACCGGAGAGAAGAGGGGGGAAGAAACAGTAAATATAAAGCACACAGATGCAATACAGATGCACGACATGCTGGTAGGTTATGCTATGGGTGACCTAATGTAGTACTACGTACTTTAGTCGGAGCGGAAAAATATCCGGAGGTATTTTACCAGCTCCGGGCAATTATCGGTCAGATGAAACGGAGAGGAAGGTTCCATGTTTTCAGTGTTGGAGGCATGTGACAGGTATGTGCATGGCATATTCGGATTTGTTAGATTTTTCTGATCATTTTTCATATACAAAACATTTTCATCCGAGCTACTGTTTATTTTCTACAAATTTCCAAAGTTTTAACAATATTCTGGAATTTCCTGATTTATTTTAACTTTGAAAATACTAAGTTAAAAAGCTAGGTGCACCCGATGCAGTGTACACAGAGGCGCACCCAGAGGCTGACAGTGGGGCCAGTCAACTGCCCAGTCAGCAGTTGACTGGTCCATGTTTGACTAGTCAGCGGTTCCTGTGAGACCCACGTGTCAGCGACCCAGTTAATTAAATCGGTTTTAATTTAAACCCTAACTACTTTAGTTAGTGGCCAGGGGCCCACTGTCAGTGAGAATTAGTGACAGATTAGCACTAATTAAGCGAGCTGACACGCGGGACCCACATGTCAGTGGCAGAGGGTGCACAGTCAGCACGTTGACCCTGGTTAACGCGGTCAACGGGACCCACCGGGGCCACTGGCAGTGACCCAGGGTGGACCCCACGTGGCGCCAGGTCAGCGGCGGCGCCGGAGACTGCTCCGGCGACCCGTTTTTGCGGCGGTAAGCTCCGGCCAGCATTGGGATTCCGCTACAGAGGGCCAAAATGGGCGCCGCGACTCGCGTTCGAACGAGGAAGGCACGCCGCGCCCAATGGTGGGGTCTGCTTCGCCGGAGGTGGTCAAAACCATCGCCGTCGTCGAGCTCTTGCGGCGGCAGAGCACGGTCTGGCTCAGGCGCGGCGGTACGGCATGCGAACGACCAATCTACGCGGCTGGGAAGTAGATACTAGGCACGGGGAGTACATCGGTGCTACTGGACCGAGCCATAGGGGCTCGGGTGCGCGAGCTCGCGGGTCATGGCGGACAGGGGAGCTCGGTGAGCGAGGGAAGGTAGCTAGGGAGCACTAGGGGGAGCAAGGAGGTGTTAGGGTGGACCGGTGGCTTACAGCGGAGCAGCCGAGCAAACTAGTGGGCTCGGGGAAGCACCGGAGTCGTCGAGGCGGACGCGGCGATCTCGGCTGCCCGAGGAAGAAGACGAAGACGTAGACGAGGATGGAGCAGCTCCCAGCTCCGACTCGAGGGCGCAGGCGACGTGGCGGAGCACAGCGAACCTTCCACACAGGGTTTTGGCGCTCGGGATCGCCGGTGGCCGCGGGATCGAGCGGCGCACGGCGACTGCTGCATTCGGGTGAGATTGAGAGAGAGAACGCGCAAGGGAGAGGGAGGGATGAGGTCGGGAGCTCGTCTGGGTGCCCGAGGGATTCGCCCTTATCCCCTAACTCACCTGCTCTGGTGTCGTGGTGATCTATGGACGGCGCGGCGCGAGCTCGGCCATGGCGGCGCCGACACGCAGGGCGGGGCAGGTGGGAGACGACTGTGCGAGCGGGCTGGGCCGGCTAGGCCTGAGGTCAGGTAAGGTCTTCCCCCTTTTTCTGTTTTCTGTTTTGTCTTTTATTTTAAAACAGAAACTGTGTGGGATTATTTTGAGCTACCAAACCACTTTTGAAAAATGTGGGACTAGGCCACATAATTACATTGTAATATTTGGCACTGCCACAATTGTTTTGGGAGAAGCTCACAATTAAAATGGCATTGTTAAAAGCTGAAATAGCACTGACTTAATTGCTATAGTCCATCTTAGCTTGGAGGTTATGTTGTTTTCGTTGACAAATAATTGTCATGGAATATTTGCTAAATGATGAACTATTTTGCAACAACTTTTGTGCAATTTCAAATTTCACTTGCAATTTGAATTGATTTCAGTGGTGGAATTTGAAATGAGATATGGAACAAAGATGATTAAGCTTTGCAAAACAAGGTGACTTGGCATAATCATGAGGGATTACTGTAGTGCATTAATTCCTGCTCGTCCTCGAGTAGGAAAATGATAAAAAGATAATTTTTGATGTGGAATGCTACCTAGCATAATCTTGATCATATAATCTAATCATGGCATGAATATCAAGACACGAGTGATTCAAAGCAATAGTCTATAATTTGACATAAGGACATCAATACTCAGGCATACCAACAAACAATCATGTCTTTCAAAATAAAAAAATGCTAAAGAACGCTATCCCAAGACCGTTATGCTCAATCATTGATCCAGTCATGATACACACTCAATATTAGCTACATCCAATGCACAAGTATGACAATAGTGCTCTCCAGTTGGTGCTTTATAAGAGAAGATGGAGACTCAAAATAAAAAATAAAAAATACATAAAATTAAAATAGATAAGCCCTTCACAGAGGGAAGCAGAGATTTGCAGAGGTGCCAGATCTCAAAGATTAAATTAGAGAGATAAAATCATTTTGAGAGGCATGCTTTTCCTGTCAACACTATGACCGAAAGTTCCCATTATCTTCCATGCTAGACACATTATAGGCGGTTCCCAAACAGAAAATAAAATTTATTTCCTTTCCACCATTCTTTCACAATCCCTGGCTAGCCGTATCCATGGGTGCCTTCCATACCAACACTTTCCAAGGAATTTTGTTATTATTATTTTTGATTCATTGTGGGACTGGGCATCCCTATTACCTGCCACTCTCGTGCAATGACAAGTGAATAAACACTCATCGTGAGAATAACACACCTAGCATGGAAAATATTGGCCACCCCCTGCCGCTTCACGAGCGTTACGGGCACACAAAATGGAAAATTATTTTGAAAAATTAGAGTTGGCACATGCAAATTTACTTGGAACGGCATGGAAATACCGCATATAGGTAGGTATGGTGGACTCATTTGGCACAACTTTGGTTTTAAGGAGTTGGATGCACAAGCAGCATTCCCGCTTAGTACAAATGAAGGCTAGCAAATAGATTGAGAAACAACCAACCAGAGAACGAAAACGGTCATAAGCATGCATTGAGAATAACTAACACTGAATAATGCACCATAAGTAGGATATAACTTCGTTGCATAACTATTGACTCTACGTGCATGCATAGGGAATCACAAACCTTAACACGAATATTGTTACTAAATCACAATTACTCACTAGCATAACTCACATATTATCATCTCCATATCTCAAAACTATTGCAAGGAATCAAACATATCATATTCAGTGATCTACAAGGCTTATGTAGGATTTTCTGACTAACCATGTGAATGACCAATTCCTGTTGACTCTCTAAATAGATATAAGTGAAGCAAGAGAGTTTAATTCTTTCTACAAAATACCATGCTCTAACAAATATAAGTGAAGCAAAAGATCATTCTACAAATAACGGTTTTCTATATGAAGAGAAACAGGCATCCAAACTTCAAATGATATAAGTGAAGCACATGAAGCATTCTATAAAGCCATACTCAAAAGATATAAGTGAAGTGCATGAAGCATTCTATAAATCAACCAAGGATTATCTCATACCAGCATGGTTCATTATTAAAATAAAAAATAAAAAGCACACGACGCTCCAAGAATTTACGCATATCATGTGATAAAACAAAAACCGAGACATACCGATAATTGTCGAATAAAGATGGGATGCCTTCCGGGGCATCCCCAAGCTTAGACGCTTGAGTCTCCATGAATATTTACTTGGGGTGCCTTGGGCATCCCCAATCTTGAGCTCTTGCCTCTCCTCTTTCTTCTCATATCAATACTTCCACGATCTTCGAACACTTCATCCACACAAAACTTAACCGAACTTTTTATTAGAAGGGTTAGTACATATAACATCAAATCCCATCATTTCCTGCTCTAACATTATTGTATAATTATAATCAAACATTACCCACTGTATTCTATCACAATTCTATGGCTCCCAAGTCAATGGGGCTCAACAAGATTTCAAACATAAGCAAATAACGAAATTATAACAGCAATCTGTTAAAACAGGACAGTATGTGAAGATGCAGATGGTACATATACTTCTGTAACTCTAAAAATTCTGAACAATTAGGACGAAATAAATAATTTTCATAGCAGTACCGTGTAAAAATTTCAGAATTTTTTCATGTTTCAGTAAAAAATGTAAATTCACGCACTACCGCAAAAGTTTCTGTTTTTGCACTGCACATACCAAACAAGCAATTTAAACATCCTAAAGGTAAATCTTGGCACATTATTTTTATAATACAATGGATTTGTACAAGGGGATAATTATTTTTGTTGAAAATTTTCTGTAATTCAAGATTTGCAAAGTTTCCATGGGCATGAACAAAGTTCAAGGAGCTCCCCCACTTCAACGGTGCTCGTCTTTCTTACTTTCACTTTCCTTTTTGAAAATATTTAGGTTCCCCTCTATATTTTTTTTGTTTTTAAACTTTATAAAAGCACTCAACAGAAATAAATGACTCTCTTAAACTTCCGGGTTGTCTCCCTAGCAGCGCTTTCTTTAAAGCCATTAAGCTAGGCATAAAGTGCTCAAGTAATCGATCCACCCGGATCCCAAGGTATATCAAAGCCAATTTAATTAACAATGATTTGTAATTTAGTAGTGAGCACCAAGCAACATATATCATGCAATAACGAAGTCTAACTCTCTTCCTATGCATCGACATGTCATAAAAGAACAATTCATGCACACATAATAAAGGCCGATACATAGCATAAATAGTTTCTTGCAATTTTATCATATTGGAAACATAGAGAGGCGGAGATGTAGTTCCTCTCTCATAATAATTGCAAGTAGGAGCAGCAAGCACATGCATATTATATCCATCAAAATCATCATGTGTAGTAGTAAAACGCAACCCATCAATATAATCCTTAATAAGCACAAACTTCTCCGATATAGTGTAGTTTGGAGAATTCAAAAAGATAATAGGACTATCATATATAGGTGCAATAGCAACAATTTCATTCTTAACATAAGGAACTATAGCAAATTCATCTCCATAAGCATAATTCAAATTGGCATCATGGCCACAAGCATAGCAAGCATCAATTTCATCAAAAAGGGATATTTCAAATGAATCCAAGGGATCATAGCAATTATCATAGCATTCATCCTTCGGTAAGCACGAAGGGAAATTAAACAATGCATGAGATAAAGAGTTACTCTCATCAAAAGGTGGGCACGGGTGATCAATCCGCTCTTCCTCCTTTTGTTCTTCGCTCTCCTCGTCATCTTTTTCATCTAATGAGCTCACCGTCTCAGCAATTTCTTCTTCCATAGGAGCCTGCAAAATATTAGTCTCTTCTTGGACAGCAGAGGTGTCCTCAATATATTCTTTAACATAAGCATTAGAAGCATAGTTTTCATAGCAATATTTAAGTATGGCAAAATTTTCAGATTTGTAAAGAGTAGCATCACACTTTTCAAGCAAAGAAGCAATTTCATAAGCACCCTTAAAAGAAACAAATTTTCCAATTTGATCAATATCATAGTAACTATAAACACCTTTAGCATAAGAAGATACGATTCCATTATCACTAAACTCACATTGGTAGGGAAGGTGATTCTTAGGGTCTTCAGAACAACAAGTAATATCATGTATTTCGCATAAATTCCAAGCATAGCATTGCAAACAATTAATTTGATGCCTTAAAAGTTTCCTTTTTTGAGATAAGCGGTGTCGCACAAAATGAGAATGCTCATCTACTGATTTTCCCTCAACTAAGCTAGTTGGGTTTTCAGCACGAGCACATAGGGATCGAAGATGATCCAAGTAGAAAGCTTCAACAGTATGATAGATTTTGGGTGGTTCTTCAACCATTGGTTTAGCAGGTACAACTAATTTTTTTGGTATTTTACGTTTCCTACCCATAACTAAAGATAGAAAACAAGAGCACAAAATAAAATCTACTCAGTGATAAAGCAAACAAGCACACACGAGAATATCAACCCAACGCTATTGCTCCCCGACAACGGCGCCAGAAAAAGGTCTTGATAACCCACAAGTATAGGGGATCAATTGTAGATTTTTTGATAAATAAGAGTGTCGAACCCAACGAGGAGCTAAAGGTAGAATTAATATTCCCTTCAAGTTCTATCGACCACCGATACAACTCTATGCTCACTTAACGTTCGCTTTACCTAGAACAAGTATGAAACTATTTTATGGGTGTAAGGATAAGACTAGAAGTACTTAACGAGAATAAAACTAGGGGTAATTTGTGAGATAATAAAAGTTAGTTGTTTAGTAGAAAGTTTTTGTAACACAAGAGAATGATTTGTCCCTAGGCAATCGATAACTAGACCGGTAATCATTATTGCAATTTATATGAGGGAGAGGCATGAGCTAACATACTTTCCGTACTTGGATCATATGCACTTATGATTGGAACTCTATCAAGCATCCGCAACTACCAAAGATCATTAAGGTAAAACCCAACCATAGCATTAAGTATCAAGTCCCCTTTACTCCCATACGCAACAACCCCCTTACTCGGGTGTAAGTTTCTATCACTCTAGCCGCCCACTATAAGAGAATTATGAACGTATTGCAAACCCTACAACGGGAATCCCTCACGCTTGCGCGAGATGGAGGGCACCATAGGATAGCACCAAAATAAAACATACAACTCAAACCAATCACGATCATCAATCAACCCATAGGACAAAACGAATCTACTCAAACATAATAGGATTGCCATACATCATTGGATAATAATATATAGCGTTAAGCACCATGTTTAAGTAGAGATTATAGCGGGGAGAAGAGGTGTTAGACCACTGCATAGAGGGGGAGAGAGTTGGTGTTGACCGTGGCGAAGTTGTTGGTGTAGATCGCTGTCACGATGGTTCCCCCGGCGGCGTTCCGGAGCCACCGGGAGAGAGGGGGAGAGAGCCCCCCTCGTTCTTCTTCTTCCTTGAGCTCCCCCCTAGATGGGAGGAGAATTCCCCCTCTGGTCCATGGCTGCCATGGCGGCGGAGGGGCAGGAGCCCCTCCGAGATTGGATCTCTCTCTCTGTTCTCTTCTGTTTCGCGTTCCTGTTTTTTGGCCTTTCACCGTTTCTTAAATTCCCGGAGATCCGTAACTCCGATTGCGCTAAAATGTTAACATGATTTTTTTCCAGATATTATATTTCTTGCGGCGAAAGAAGAGTCCCAACTGACTTACGGTGTGCCCACGAGGCACCACCGCGCGGTCGGGGGGGTGGCGCGTCAAGGGGGCTTGTGGAGGCTGTGGGCCTCCGTTTGCGTTGATTCCACCACCCAAAAATCACATATATTCCAAAATAATTCTCCATAAAATTTTATTGCATTTGGACTTCGTTTGATATGGATTTTCTGTGAAACAAAAAACAAGCTGAAAACAAGAACTGGCACTGTGCACTGGATCAATATGTTAGTCCCAAAAAATAATATAAAATGTTGCCAAAAATATGTGATAGTTGTAGAATATTGGCATGAAACAATCAAAAATTATAGATACGATGGAGACGTATCATGCATTACATAGGGGTGTTACACTTAGTCCTTTATCCATCGTGATCTCACCCAAAACTTGAATACTTCAGCACACAAAACTCAGCAGAAACTTCGTGAGATCTATTAGTATAATAAATCAATCATCCACTTTAGGTACTGTTATAAATAGATTCATAATTGCCCTTGCATAATACCTACTGTATTCTAACTTCTGCATGACTTATACCCCCCGATATAATCTATAACATCATCAAAATAAGCACACTATGCAATAAAAACAGAATCTGTCTAAAATAGGACAATACGTAAGAATATTTATCCATACTTCTGTAACTCCAAAACATCTGAAACATTAGGACAACGTAGGCAATTTGTATCTCAATACTGTGTAAAACTTTCAGAATTTTATCATGTTCCAGTACATAATGTAAATTCCAGTGCTGGGCACAAAATTTTATGTTTCTGCACAGAATCAATTCAACTATCATCTAAGTCATCCCAAAGGCTTTACTTGGCACAAACACTAATTAAAAGATAAAAACATAATCATTATAGTAGCAATAATCATGTGGACTCAATAAAATAAAATGAAAGCAAAAAGATAACCATTGAGTTGCCCCCCAACAAGCGCTATTGTTTAATGCCCCTAGCTAGGCATAATGCATAGTTTCAAGTATTATCATCCTTGTCGCCCCTTTCGGCCAATTCAACACAAAACCTCCTTAAGAGTTCCTTCTTACCAATTCCAATTTCCTGGTATGTGAACTCAAATGATTAAAGGGACTATATTTAGTGATTTTAACATTCATAATTTCAAACTCTTGAGGAATAGGGTCATCTCCATAAAGGTCTTTATATAAAATAGATATTTCATCATCAATAGAATCCCTAGCGGTATTCTCAAACCATTCCTCACTAAATTCTTCCTTAATCCCTTTAATAATCCATCCAAATTTATCATAGGTATTTTTAAATAGTCTTTGGATTAAATCTAGTTGCGGAACTTTCTTCCTAGCATTCTCTCCAAAAGCGTGGTAATCTTTAGATTCCATCCAATGTATAGCATCTTGATCATGGAGAATTTCTTCTATATGAGGATTTTCAAAGTCTACTTTATAAAAATAAAAAATATTTCTAGCCTCTTGGATTATATAATCAAATTCATTCATGAGGATGATAGTAGCTAGTTTTTTAACTCTAGGGTCATGGATATTAGGAAGCTCGAAGAACATTCTTTGGAGGACTGGGTGAATATGCAAAAATTCCCTTTCTAGTTTAACCACAAGCATAGCAATAGCATCCACATAAGTATTTGTCCTTTTTAGAATAGACCTATCAATTGATGGAATGACTCACGTGCAAGTAAAGAATTCTTGAATAGCACTTTTTCCAATAATGTTCCCACTCCCAACACGAAAAGTTTTAGTTTTCCAGTTAAAGGGAGGTTCATCATTATGAGGCTCATTATTAAGATCAAATAGTTCAGGTTCTCCCTCATGAGACTCGCTAGGACTATCTTCACTAGCACTTTCAACAATAACTTTCTCAAATTCAGACATGATAACAACTCAAACAAGATAGCACACAAGATATTTTTGGTATTTTTGATTTTTTAATGGAAACTAATAAAGGCAAATAAAAAGTAGAACAAGTAAATTATAATGTGTGTGAAGGGACCTTCAGTTGTTTGATGAAGTCTCCCCGGCAACGGCGCCAGAAATTCTTCTGCTACTTGTGATAGGTGTTGGAATTTCCCCGAAGAGGAAGGGTGATGTAGTATGGCAGCAGAAACTATTTCCCTCAGTTAAGAACCAAGGTTTATCGAACCAATAGGATATTCACACAAACAACTGTCAACAATACCTGCACACATACAAACAAATACTTGCACCCAACGCGGGCAAGAGGGTTGTCAATCCCCTTGTACCCGTTAATTGCAAGGATTAATTTTGATAGTGGTAGATATATAAATTGCAAAACTAAATAAAAGTAAATAAATTGCAGTAAGGTATTTAGGGTTTTAGTAATATGATGAGAATGGACCCGGGGGCCATAGCTTACACTAGAGGCATCTCTCTCGAGAACATGGCAACGGTGGGTACACAAACTACTGTTGGGCAATTGATAGAAAAGTGCATAGTTATGTTGTTATTCATGGCATGATCAGTACATAGACATTACGTTCGTGACAAGTTCACCGTTAAACTTACTGACACCTACTACTATTACTCCACTTCAAGAGCGCTTCTATGCTTGCCTCTCTAGGTATTAAGATCATAACAAATAGAGTAATGCTTTAAGTATGATGACATAATGTAGACAAAATAAGATCAAGCAATATGATCAAACCCCATTGTTTTATCCTTAGTAGCAACAATACAAATACGTGCCTCGCTACCCCTTCTGTCATGAGGTGAGGACACTGCAAGATTGAACCTAAACAAAGCACCTCTCCCATTGAAGATAAATCAATCTAGTTGGCCAAACTAAACGGATAGATCGGCGAGAAATACAAAACTATAACAACCACACATAATAAAGTACAGAAATAACTCAATTACTTTCAATGAACAATCTGATCATAAACCCACAATTCATCGGATCCCAACAAACGCACCGCAAAAGATTACATCGAATCGATCTCCGAAGAGAACATTGTATTGAAGATCAGAGAGAGAGAGAGAGAGAGAGAGAGAGAGAGAGAGAGAGAGAGAGCCATCTAGCTACTGCTATGAACCCGTAGGTCCTGTGGGAACTACTCACACATCATCATGGAGGCAGCAAGGTTGATGAAGATGGACTCCGTGATCGATTCCCCCTCCGGGAGAGTACCGGAAAAGGCCTCCAAATGGGATCGCGGAAGAACAGAGGCTTGCGGCAGCGAAATAATTGTTTCGGGTCTCGCTCTGGTGGTTTCTCAATTTTAGGGAATTTATATGCTTGGAATTAGGTCAAACAGAGTTACGAGGGGCCCACAAGCCTGGGTGGCGCACCCCCTAGGGGCGTGCCACCTGAGCTTGTGGCCCTCTCGTGCATCGTCTGGTCTCCCCCCGAAGCTTCTAGGGTCCCTTCTAGTCCAGAAAAAATCACTGTAAAATTTCATCGCATTTGGACTTCGTTTGGTATGGTTTTTCTGCGAAACAATAAAATTGGCAAAAAAAAAGAAACTGGCACTGGGCACTAGGTTAATAGGTTAGTTCCCAAAAATAATACAAAATTGCATATAAAGCATACAAGATTGATAATATAATAGCATGAAACAATAAAAAAAATATAGATACGTTGGAGACGTATCATGGACCGGTGCTAGGGTGCTGTTCTTACTTGAATAAACAACCCACTTATGATTACCCCCTCTCGCAAGCATCCGCAACAACGAAAGAAGAATTAAGATAAATCTAACCATAGCATCAAACATATGGATCCAAATCAGCCCCTTACAGAATAGCGCATAAACTAGGGTTTAAGCTTCTGTCACTCTCGCAACCCATCATCTACTTACTAACTCCACAATGCCTTCCCCTAGGCCCAAGCATGGTAATGTGTCGTGTAGTCGACGTTCACACGACACCACTAGAGGAAGAACAACATACACATCATCAAAATATTGAATGAATACCACCTTCACATGATTGCTTATAACAAGACTTCTCCCATGTCCTCAAGAACAAACGGAACTACTCACAAATCATATTCATGTTCATGATCAGAGGAGAATAATATATGATTAACAATCTGAACATATGATCTTCCACCAAATAAACCAACTAACATCAACTACAAGATGTAATCAACACTACTAGCAACCCACATGTACCAATCTGAGGTTTTGGACAAAGTTTGAATACAAGATATGAACTAGGGTTTGGAGATGAGATGGTGCTGGTGAAGATGTTGATGGAGATAAGTCCTCCCACGATGAGAGGAACGTTGGTGATGACGATGGCTTCGATTTCCCCCTCCCGGTGGAATCGCTCCGCCGGAGAGCAAAAGTGCTCCTGCCCAGGTTCCGCCTTGAGATGGCGGCGCTTCGTCCCGAAAGTCTTCTTATATTTTTTTCTAGGACAAATGGCCTCATATAGCAGAAGATGGGAACCGGAGGGCATCTGTGGGCCTCACAAGGCACCTAGGCGCGCCCTGCGGGTAGGGTGCGCCCCTGCCTTTTGGGCCCACGGTGAATCTTCTGTGGTACTTTTTTCTTCCAGTATTTTTTATATATTCCAAAATAATTCTCCGTGAAATTTCAGGTCATTTGGAGCTCCGGAGAATAGCTATCTCTGTTGTAGCTCTTTTAGGTCCAGAATTCCAGCTGCCGGCAACTTCCCTCTTTTTGTGCATCTTGCATATTAAGAGAGAAAAGGCATTAGAATTGCATCATAAAGTGAAATATTGACCTAAAACATTATAAATAACAGTAGGAAAACATGATGCAAAATAGACGTATCACACTCACACATGGTGATAAAGCAGGCCATGTGCAAGACCCCATTCGGGGTGAGGTGGTGAATATGAAGCCCGTAATAAACCAAAATTCCTCGTATGAAGCTGTTTACAGGTAGGGATAGAGCGCGTCAGATGAAGGAGGTGGGGATGACCAGGTTTCAAGGGAGAGGGTCTGGAACTCTGTCCTTCCGCGCCGCTAGCAACCAGAACAATGCACCCCACTTGGGCAGAAATCCTTGGGTGACCAAACCTTCCAGATGCTCGGCGGTGGTCTGATGGCTCTATATTTTATGCATTTTTAGAGCTCATATGTTGCATGTTCTCTTCATATATTATGTCCCATTGAACCAAATATATGTCCATTATGCATGATTACCGGTTTTTACACATCATTGTGAGCATTGAACATTTGTGTATTTATCTAGTTTTCATTAGTTTTCTTTTTTTCTTGTGTCTATAGGTGTATTGGAGCAACCTAGGACCAAGCACGATGAAAGTACCAAGGATGGGTTCAATACAGAGTCAGCCAGGTGTCAGACTTAGCCATTTCAAAGGTCGGAAAAAGTCATTTCTCCAAAGTGCTCCAAATCAAGATCTAAGACCAGAAATGGATCGGCGTCATTCATACGAATCCAACGAGCCCAAGAACATCAAATTCTGAGTTCGTATGAAGAAATGGCGACCGTTTTACCGGAGTAGGACACATCAAAAGACGACGTTCCAAACGACCGCCCGCGGTCGTTTCGGCGGTCGTTTGACATGCAGACAGCTCCGAAAGTTGCCTTTTCAGATGGGATTCTTCACCAATTTCGTCCCCAATTGTTCCCACGGGATCCTTGGCTCATAATGAAGGGATTGGGAGAAGATAAGGCTCATCTTGAGCCCTTGGATGACCACATCAACGAAGGAGATACTGGGAGGCCTTCATATAAGCACCATCAACCCTAGTCGCCGCCATCTGCTCATTCATTCATCCACGTAGCTGTCATCCATCTCCATTGTTGCTCCAAGACCACCTCCATAGAGAAGAGAAGGGCCAAGCCAAGAGGAAGAAGAAGGGGTGCCTCCACCACGCGCACCGGCCTGAAAGGCCGGTGCGATCTTCACCGCCAGCGCGCCATCAATACCACCACCGGTGCTGCCATGCCCCTCTCCTCTACCAGCTTCACGCCGGCTTGTAACTTGCCCTCTCCCTCTATGATGTTTGAGTAGTTGTGTTAGTTCTTGAGGAATTGGATGAACCCTTGCATAATTAGTACTTCGTTGAATAAGCGATCCAATATTCTCTTTATAGGTATTGCGTTGATTGTCTCATGGTGTTGTGAAGGGCGCCCACACAACATTAGCCACTTATGGACTTGAGGTGATTTATGTCGGTGAGAAGGGTAGTTGTGGATGGTAGGTAGTGACAGGACCTATTCTCGCTTCATCCCTGATCATTGCAATAGGGATTAGTGGAGAACCCTAGAACTTAATGTCGTGACCACGGGGAGTTCACTCCCCTTAATCATCGTTGTGCTAACCGGAGTGGGGAAGCACGGTGGTGGCATGAGTGTACGCGGTAACCGGAGTGGGGATGCGTACTTTATTGACTCCGCCCACGCGAGATCATATAAAAGTGGCTTAGTGATACAACTAGAGAGCCATGTCTATCATGTGTTGCCAGCATCATACATGTGGTGATGACTCTAATTCCCTCGAGAACATTTACTACTCAAGCACCGTTTCTCTTAGTTTAGTTCCTTTAATTTTCTGTCTTTTATTTCTTGTTTGTAGTTTAGATAAACGCTACCCTTTTATTTGTGTTCCTAGCAACTTACTAAAGTAGGCTATTTCCAAACTACGGTTTAGGTGCGTACGCAATTACGTAAGTGATAGCGTAGTTGCGGGGTTTGTAATTCCTTCCTATTTGCTCCCTGTAGGTTCGACACTTCACTTATCACAAAAGTGCTACAACAGCCCTGTGCACTTGCAGGTCATCAAGCATTTTCTACCGCCGTTGCCGGGGAGCATAGCGCTTGGTTATTACTTACCCGCTCGCATATAGTCTATTTATGTTTGTTGCTACTTAAAAAAAAGAATACCAAAAAAATGTCTGGCTTTGAGATGTCTTCTGCAGGAATTAAGATGGCTACAAGGAAACAAAATGAAGAGAGAGGAATGTGTAGGAGATATGCCCTAGAGGCAATAATAAATGTTATTATTTATCCCCATGTTCGTAATTAAGTTTATATTCCGTGCTATAACTGCTATGGTTCTCGAGTCTACAATAACCACGAGGCTCGGAGGAAGACTCATATGCACGTGTGGAATAATAAACGGTAAAATGTATTCCTAGTCTGGCCTCTAAGATTAGCTCAAGTGTTGCATGATGATCCTGTTTTCCTGATCATGGGCATGACTATGCCGGCAACTTTGAGGGCACAATGTTAGGAGAACATTTGTGTTGAATCGACCTAAATTGATGTTATGCTATGAGATACATTCGTCACAAGTTAATGGTTAATAACACAGAGAAAGTTAACGTTTGCATAATTCCTTAGACCATGAGAGTATCGAGTTTCTTCATGCTTGCTTCATGAACTTTGGGGTTTGTTAAATGTCATCCGTAACTGGGTGGCTATTACGGCGGCTTACGGGTTCATGGGAAAGTATGACAAGGGACTTGATAGCTCAAGATTGGGATTTGCTCCTCCGACGATGGAGAGATATTCTTTGGGCCCTCTCGGTGTTACGGTATCCATCATCGTCTGGCCAGACACATTGTGATTCGATCACGGGGATGCCGGAACACGGGAACGAGAAAAGAGAACAAAACTGGTAATGAGGTAACTGGCATAGTGGACAAGTTGTTTATCCACAGGGATGCCAATAAATCTCACCTCGGGTGTTTGTAATATATCGCGAAGCAATAGGAATAGCACACGGCAAACTGGAGGTTCACTCGAATATTTATTCGTGTGGGTATAGGGGTCAATATGGGTGTCCACGGCTCCAATGTTGATCATTGATCGGAAAGTGTTCCGGTCATGTCTATGCTTCACAGAACCTATAGGGTCACACGCTTAAGGGTCATCTATCTGCTGAATACTAGACAGGGAGTCTGAGAGAAAGTCACCGAAAAAGTTTTGGAGACAACGGAAGAGTTCCGGAGAGAGAACACCGGAAGAGTTTCGGTAAAACTGAAAAGTTGTTTCAGGGTATACCATTAAGTCAAATGGGTTTCGGCACACGCCTGGAAATTCTTGGAGGGTGCCAGAATTGTTCTGGGAACTTCTGGGATTTTTTCGGAGAAAAAACCGGAAATGTTCCGGAGCTGCCGGAACCGGTTTGGTTGCTTTTTGCAGATGAAAATCACTAATCCGGAATTGTTTCGGAACGCATCCAAAATCATTTTAGTGGGTACTGGAATTATTCTAAGACCCGCTGTCAGGACCCCGATCCTAAGTCACACCGATCTAACAGAAGACACTTCATATCGCTTTGCGGCCTCACGCATGGTAACCCACGGCTGCCACCTTTACCTTGGCCGGGACCGTTTGCGTCTTTTGGCTCACGTATATGATAGTGATGTTAGCATCCATATGACAGAGAACCCAGGCCGACATGACTAGTTGTAAACCAAGGTGGCACAAACTTACAGGGACAGGCATACATGACCCAGCAATGCATGTGTCGGTCAGCAGCAAGTGTAACCGAGTCGTAGAAAGCTACAAGGACTCCAGCAGCACACCGCGTGACATTTCCCCGTAGGGACAGACACAGGAGCACAGAAGGACACATGCCGGTCAATCCATGTGTTCTGCTGGAAGCACTAGGAGGCATTTCCCCATAAGGAAGGCTACCAAGAATAAACAACTAGGTGTCGGATCCCACACATACCAGTGCATTTCAAACATACACACAATATGCACGATATGTGTAAATACAACTTGGCATCACAACATAACTCTATGACTCAAAGTATTTGTTTAAAAGGGCGCCGAGGAGCCTTACATAGCATGATATTACAAACATGGGTCTCATGACCCAACATTCAAGTCATACAAGCAACAAGCGGAAGCATAACCTGTCTGAGTACAGACAGCTGAAAAGAAAGAAGGCTAGAAAGCCTGTCTATCTACAAGACCCTCCATAGGAGCCAGACCTCTGTCTGGGATTCCCAAGCTAATCGGTCAACGTCGAACTCATCGCAGGAATCTAAAGTGAGACTGAAGTCTCCTCTGCAAAAACATAAATTAAGCAAACGTGAGTACAAACGTACTCAGCAAGACTTACATCAGAACTAGCTACATATGCATCAGTATCAACAATGGGGTGGTGGAGTTTAACTACAGCAAGCCAGCTTTGACTCAGTGGCTATCCTGTACTACAAGTACTAGTAACTTCTTTGAGGTGAGAAAGCACACACGAGTCCACATATTCACCATATCAATACACCACTATGGATCCGCTCCCGTCTCCCTACGAGAAGGCCATCCATAGCACTCACACTTATCTTGCGCATTTTAGAGTATCCACTTCCAACTTGTCTATGAACAATGTAAGTTTTCCAAGTAGTCCATATCCGCGGACGCGGCTATTCGAATAGATCATTAACCCTGCAGGGGTGTACTTCTTCACACACGCTCCCACCACTTACCACCATGTACACGTCATGTATCTCGGCAACCTTCAAGCAGAAGCCTGGCGAGGGTGTCGGCCATGACCTGACTAACCACACAAGTCTCTAGTCCAGGTTTATCGCCTATTTGAGTCCACTCCGCAAGGAAGTCCGGCCGAAGTTTCCAGTATAGCCCCAAACGATGAGTGCAGGGTTCCCAAGAGCACCATTCGGGTGTCACTTGGTACAATGTGCCTCGTGTCTCTACCGCAACATAGCCCACCCCTAGGGTCAGCACTACGCACGGCCCCCAACACATATCCTACAAACACCAGAAACTAGTTGCAACTCCTGGACAGAGATCAAGGCGATTAATAAGTCGAGAGAGTCAATTAAGGATCCCAATGTGTGGTAGTAACTGTCTTGGATCACAAACACAGAACTCAGTTCCTGAGGACGGTCCCAATGAGACAACCCACCATGTACTCCTACATGGCCTCTCATCGCTACCTTTACCAAATCGTGTTCACACACTTAGCTCTCACACAGTAGGACATGTTCACCACCATTCCAATCCATCCCGGATGAATCAGACCTGACACAACTCTAAGCATAGCAGGCATAACAAGCAAGCATAAAGGAGTAGGCACATCATGGCTCAAACAACTCCTACTCATGCTAGTGGCTTTCAACTATTTACTGTGGCAAAGACAGGTCATGCAGAGGAATGGGTTCAACTACCGCAACATGTAACAGTTGAATCGTTGCTGTCCTAATGTAGTAAAAGAGAGCAAGACCGAGAGAGTGGGATTGTATCGGAATGCTCAATGGGGGTTTGCTTGCCTAGCACTTCTGAAGATAGTAAAGCTCTTCATCGGTGTCAACGATCACAACGTCGGAACCGTCTTCTACCGAGAGGGGACAAACACCGACAAACAGGAAGAAACACAATCAATGCAATGCAACAATATGATGCATGATCAAGACATGGCAATATGTGTGTGTTTGAGCTAATGCATCTAGCAACAGAATGGTTTGAGTTGGTTTGAACCAAGGGTTCAAAATCAACCCCTTTATATGGTATTTCAAATACCATTTTGTTGTTTTAACCTAAATAGTAGGTTTAAGTTGCTTTAACATGCATGAAAACAGTACCAACAGATAGATTGGATTTTTCTAATCATTTTTAATATATAAATCTTTTCCATCCGAGTTACGGTTGATTTACTATAAATTTTAGAAGTTTAAACTATTTTCTGGAATTTCCTGGATTAAATTAAAACCAGAAAATGAGTTATTGCGTCAGCATGACATCAGTGTGACGTCAGCAGGTCAACCGAGCTGACCAGGGTCAACCCTGACCAGTGGGTCCCACTGGTCAGTGACACTGTGCTAGCTAGTGTCGCAGACAGGTGGGCCTGGTCAACGCTGACTAGGCCAAGGTCAAACTGACACGTGGGCCCTCTGTGGTTAGTTTAATTTAAACAGGGGGTTAACCCAGTGGTTAATTAAAAGGTGGGGCCCAGCTGTCATTGACCCGAGGGGGTTAATTAGTGGGTCATTAGCGTCTAATGACGTTGCCACGTCAGCATGCCGGCGTTAAGCCGCCGGCGAGGTGCCGAGGCGGCGGAGGTGCTTGGAAATGTTGTTCCGGCGACCAAACGAGCGGCGGAGGGGCTCTACTCGTAGCTGGCGCTCGCGCGCATCCAAAGGTGCAAGCGGCATCACCGAAAATGGCCGGAGTCGACGGCAGCGACTACAGCGGCGGCGGCCGGAGTTCGGCTAGGTGCGGATGTGGGGCTGCAGCTCGCTTCCGAGCGAATGGAGAGCACAGGCGGCAGCTACGGGGCAGCAGGAGCTGGACCACGTGCTCAGACGCGGTGTTGGGCCACCGTAATGACGACAGTGACAGTCACGGCGGCCAGAGCTCACGGGCACTTGCGGGCGACGGCTATGGAGCAAGATTGAGCAAGAGGGAGGAGGGGAAACGGAGGAGGGCTCACGATGCGTCGAACGGAGGGCTCAGTGGCTCGTGGGAGGCGTCATAGGTGTCGAACGGGCGCCGGCGATCTCGGCCATCCGAGGTTAAAGAATAGCTTGAGGACGACGGTGTGCTGCTCCCGCGCTCGCGATCTTCGGCGTGGAGAAGCACTAGTCCATGGCGGTGCTACTGGACACGGCTATGGAGCGAGGGGTGGACGGTGGCTGCGGCTATGGCGAACGGCGGCGAGGGTAGCGCTCGGGCGACTGCGCGAGAGAGAGATAGAGGAGGGGAGAGAGAGCAGCGGGTGAGGGAGAGGAGGGAGAGGTCGCTGGGCGTCTCCGTGGCGCGTCCAGAAGGGGCGGGGCATCGCGGTGGAAGCAGGTGCTGGCCGGCGCGTGCCGACGCGCGGCGACCACGCGCCCTCCTGCCCACTGGCAGGAGGTGGGAGACGGTGCGGCGGCTGGTGTGCTGGGCCTGGCTCTGGTGGGCTGCCAGGTGTTCTCTCTCTCTCTCTGTCCTTTTCTAATTCTTTTCTATTTTCTATTTTGTTTCTCTGTTTTTGATTTAGTAAAAATACTAAACCATTTTCAAAACTCCTGAAAATAATTGTGGGCACTATTAGAATTATTCCCAAAGCCCTCAACTAGTTTCAGAATTATTGAAGCATTCAAATTATTTATAGAAATTAAATGCCCCAATTCAAATACATTATGGCTTAATTCAAAAATCTAGAAATGTTCCAAAAATGTGTGCATCATTTTTAGCAGAGGTTTGCACCTTTTCCAAAAATGATGAACTTTTCTGAAGGCATTTTGGATTCATTGAAAATATTTTTATTTTGATCCTAGTTGAAATTCATTTGGTGCTAGGGTTTATCATTCCCCATTTCAAATTCATTTGAATTTAAACATGATGCATGGATGCTCACTGATGCAACTAATTACAAGCAATTTCTAGGGTTGTGACACCCACAGAAATATTTTCGATTTAACGGTCGTGGAAAAATGTTTCTGTGAATAGTGAAAATCACTTTATGGTTACTTTTTTTTGGAAAGCCACCTTTTAGGGCTTTTCCCAAAAGGCTTCTATAAGGACTTAGGGACCAAGGAACCCCCTTTGGGGGGGCCCCCATGAGGGTGGCCGGCCAAGGGTGGAACTCCTCCATGGAGCTCCACATGCCATCCTTTTATGCCCTTTATGTGTGACATAAAGTGTGGGTGTTTTGGTATTTTAATGTGCCAACCCTACCCCTTGGTTTTCCTATAAATAGAGGTGGAGAGGAGCTCTCCACACTCACTCCAACTCTCTCACACAATGCCATGCAATGATCTGGCTTCTTCTCTCCCTCCCACGAAAAGAGTTTCGTAGAGCCGAAAGGCTGTCTGGGTTCCGGTGGGAACTAGTTCTGGATGGCGAAGCCCTGCCGGATAGATGACACCGTATGTGTGCAACCCCGTAGAGAGGTCGTAGGTTCAATCTTTTTGCCCGAGGGGCTGTTCGAGAGTGCCTCCCGAAGGGCTGTCCGAGTAACCGTCCGAGATTCTGTGAGTGCATCCCGAAGAGCTGTCCGTGACTCCGTCCGGGGGACTGTCGGACCGCCTCCGGAACGGCTGTCCGAGGGGCTGATGAGGGAGTACATCCTCGCGGTTGGGAGGTTGTAAATCCTAGCTGCGGGGATCTGCACCGACGATCAACATCGACTCTACTTCCGCTGCGCTACGAGTCGGTAACGATCAGATCAAACCCTGTATGCATCTCCATAGTGATCCTGGGCGTGCTCGCTGTGCCGAAATTTTTTGTTTTCTATCGCGTTCCCCTACTGTGGCATCATGAGCCGTGCTATGCGTAGATGCAAGTTACGATCTAGAATACATAGAGATGTATGGGTGTTGCACAATATAATTTGTAGTAGATGAGTTCTATTACTGAAAATTATTTGTGCGGGTAGCAGATGAAATCTGTTACCCGATGTTCTTGTTGCTTCCCTAAAATTTGCGTATTTCTGATCTTGATAATGGCATGGTGGATTTTCAAAGTTCTGGCAATCCGCGATCCTGATTGATCAACGAAGTGCTAACAGTTCGTTGAATTCCACCGTAGTTAAGAGAAAGATGAAATTTCGCAGACAAAAGGGCAATGCAGATATGATCTGCACGGGGGTCATGCGTATGACGAAGTTCAGTATGGGGCTCGAGATTTTATTATCTCGTGTTTCATACACCCCGCAAAGTTAATCTAGCGACTTGAATAATCATACTTGATGATGGACGTTGGTAGCTTCAGTTTGTTTCGAAACCTTTGAAGCCACGTAAAATAAAATTTTGCATAAACCGATTAGAGGCGTCTAACTTGGTTTTGCAGGATGTGCATGTGATGTGGTATAGCAGTTCTCATATTAATTTGATTATGTATGAGATGACTATATGATGTAAAATTAACATGACCTGCGAGTCATGATTCGGCATGATGGCTGGTGCCATATGATTGTCACTTTAATGACCTGCGTGTCAACCTTAAGTAATGCACTTATTTTATTAGCTATAGAGATAGTAATATTATCTGGTGCATCGACAAGGTGGTGGCAATCTTCGCGAAGGTGAACACCGACGCGAATGCCGAAGACGAAGAAATTAAAGACTTCTCCGTCAGAAAGGGCTATACCATATCATGCTATTTTGAATTGCCTGAGATGTTTATCCCTTATGATGCACCCTTTTGATTGCGCGGTAGTCGCTTTTTATTAGGGTGATCTCTCACTTAAAATATCAAGTAGTTAGTGTTCTCCCAAGTGTAGCACCGTCACAGCATCTTTCCTTTCGGGGTGCGCCATGATCTACATGGGTACGAACGATTGTACGGGTGTAAGGCGGGTGAGGTCAGACCTCGCAGCGAGATCACTTGGTTGTCTTGACGTTCATGGCAGGATCGTCCTGAGCTCGGAACACACGCATTGAAAGATGAACAAGAGTCACATAGAGATGTGATCGGCAAGTTTGCCTACCGATTGAAGTTGGCGCCATCAGTGTTCATCTCGAACAATGGCGTTGAATGGAAATGCGGATCTTGCATCACTCACAGTCAATTATGAGAGATATTGATTTGAGTGGGAGCGCACTGTAGAATTAACTTGTTTAATTCTCAGTGCAATTAATTATGAACATAGTCTAAGTGTAAATTACATAATAGTTATAGAAAATGGCTCGCGTTTCCACCTTCCCTATTAAAATTGAATAGCTATTAAATATCTGGTTAAAACTTTACGGTTGGTAACGTAATGTGAGGATTGTCCTCAAGAGTGTCGAGAAGGACTTTGTCCTATCGCATGCTTTTAGTATTCTCCCGCTGATGCTATGGATGATGTGACTCTCGTCCTTTGATCCAAAGGCTAGAATTCCGTTACAGTCAAGTGCAATATGTCTGCTTCCATGAGACCCGAACTTCAAAAGTTTGGGATAGCTATGTGATGTTCATGGAACTGAAAATTAGTTTCAGATACAAACAAAGGCTAAAAGAGAAAGGAAATGTCCAAAGAAATGTTTGTTTTGCAAAGTATTAGTAAAGTGTTTACTGGGCATTTGACTGATGAGAGAGGGATCCGGAAGAACGCCTGTCATATGATGAAGGTGAATAAAACAACAACTAAAAGAGAAAGGAAATATCCAAAGGGTGTTAGTGTGACTTACACACCTAGGAAGTCCGGGGCTAACGCCACTCTTAAAGTTGGGTGCTTCTTCTGAGAGTAGGAGAAATATTGAAAGTTAAACTGTTAGAAGTATAAAGGCAAAAAGAGAGAAGACTGGAATATCCAGGTCATGTATGAATGTCATACAAGTTATTGATGTATAGAAGGCTGGTCAAAGATATAATTCTTGGGAATTATGATTAAACATGTTAATCACTGATTCTTGGGTATTGTGAGTTGATCATAGAGATACCCGCTCGATTGCATTCTGTTGCGACTTGATGCAAGAACTACTATGGCCTAAAAGTCTTGCCGGGAATGAGGTTTAGATACGCGCTGGGAACATAGTAAATGTTACTATACCTATGTATTTATTTTTATAATTCATTTTTGGAGTTTCATACACTCTAGCCCATTGCATAAGGTATCTTGCAAGAAGGTTGTTCATAAGAGAACTTTTGATGTTCGGTGTTATGAATAACATAAGGGTCATACTTTCATTATGAATGAGATGTATGTTATGAATGTTGATAATAATACATTACCTTTGTATTTACTTTCATAATTCATTTTAGAGTTTCATACACTCTAGCCCATTTGCATAATGTTTGTTGCAAGAATGTTGCTCATAAAAGAACAATTGTTGTTCAGTATTACGAATAACATAAGGGCCATACTTCCATCATGGATGGGATGTATGTTATGAATATTGATGGTAATATGATACATCCATAACACTGACGCTAAATGTCGCAAGACTAAAAGAATACCACATATGTGTGGCACTGCATTTGGTCACATTGGAGAAACCCGCATGGAGAAATTCCATTATGATGGATTTTGAAGTCATTTGATTATGAATCATCTGACACGTGCAACTTTCGTCCGAAAAGTGAAGTGACTAAAATACTGTTCACATGCCATAAGGAACGAGCAACGAACTAATTGGTGATCATACATTATGATGTGTGTAGTCCGATAAATGTTGTTGCCAGTAGTGGATTTGTCTATCTTCAGACATGACTCAAGTAGATATATGGATATTTACTTGATGAGACATCAGTCTGGATCTTTTGAAGTCATTCAAAAGGTTTTCAAAATGAAGTAGGAATTATTGTAACAAGAAAATTATGTTTCTGCAATTAGATTGCGGAAAGGAATATTTGAGTTACAAGTTTAGCGAATGTTTGATGAGTTGTGCAAAGAGTTTCATAACTTACACCTCCCGGAACACCACTGTGAGTGGAATGTCCGTGAAGATGTAATCAAACCATTTATGACATGGTAAGATCAAAGATGACATAAATCAATTTGCCATTATCCCTTTTAAAAGTAATGTTTTAGAGACTGCGGCTTTTACACTGAAAAGAGCGCCATCAAATCTGTTGAAATGACGTCATGGTATGGTACGCCCAGCCATGTTATATCTTTTCTTAACATTTGGAATATGGGGCTTGTGTAAAATATTTACAAACCTATTCCAAATCAGACAAGTGCTACTTTGTAGGTTGTCCCAAATTATTGGGTATTCCTCCCTCACTATACCGAGGCAAAAAGGTTTGCCACAAAGAACGGTATGATTTTGTAGAAAATGGTTCTTACAAAAAGGTGAGTGGGAGGACAGTGCAACTCGACGAGATAACAATATCTTCGTCATCAGGTCAAGGGAAAGAGACCTTGGAAGTGATTCCAGAGTTTCCTACTGCGACTGATACGGGAGCCTCTACATGAGATGTATGGACTTCGGTCGAACTTGAAGCTGAACCACGTAGGCAAAACTCGTGCAAACCTCTCAGGTGCGCAAACGAGATATTGCTGTTAGACAACAGTATACCTATGATACACAATGAAGCGTTGATGGGCCCTGACTCCGGAATTGGCTAAATGCCAATATAATCCGAGATAGTTTCCACATGAATGATTCAGGATTATATCTTGATAAACCCTTCGAAAGATTTGGAGTCTAACGAACATTAATGGAACTATAAACTGATATGGATAAAATGTTTTATCCATGAAGCTCGACTTGTTGCAATTACAAATTCAAGGAGTTGACTACGATGAGATTGTCTCACCGTAGCGATGCTTAAAGTCAGATCGGATTAAACTAGCAATTAATACATATTTCAATCATGAGATATGAAACATGGATGCCAAAAGGTTTTCCATGAAATGGAAATACAAACTAGGACTTGTATGTGATACAGTCCAAAGTGTTTTGTCGATCTAGAGGATGCTAGTATGCAAACTTTAGAGTTCCAGCAATGGACAGAAGAGAGCAAAATGGAGTTGGAATCTTTGTTTTTGATGAAATAGTCAAAAGAGTTTGATTTCATCAATGGATAATGAAGATGCTTGTGGTTACAAGAAAGTAAGTGGGGGCATAATAATATTTCTGAAAACCTTGTGTGCTTGACACATTGTTGATTGGAAATAATATAAATTTCTTGACACGAATTAGGACTTCATTGAAAATAGTTTTTTTTCGATGAAGTGCTAGGGCTAAGCAAAAATACATATTGACAAGATGTTGAAACAGTTTAGCATTAAAACGCCAAGGAGTGATTCTTGCTGAAGTCACATGGAAAGAGTTTTTTGCAAGACTTGGTGTCCCAAAACACTGATGAGCAAAATACATGATGGATATTCCACACACCTTTGTGTTTGGATTAATCATGTATTCCATGGTATGTGAAACAACCAGATATGTCTGATACTCCCAAGCTGTTGCGAGTATAGATACTAAAGTGATCAAAGTATTGATCATGGGACAACAGTGAAAAATGTCATTGAGTACTAAAGTAGCACTGATGACATGTTTTCTCGCAAGCAGAGATTATGAAGTGCTCGTTGTAAGTAATTACATCGATACGGTCTTCATCAATGCTCCATGCGATTTTCGATTTAAGTTAAGGGTTTTGTGTAATACACGATATGGTGGCACGGTAGTTGGAAATTGTTCCAAACAGGTTACTGTGGCGAATTCTATAACAAAGGCTAAGTATGTTGATGCTTTGGAAGCGACAAAGAAGATGTTGAATCATATAGTTCATTCATGAACTTAGTATGGTTCCAAGAAGGCTTTAGTCAATGGGACACTATTGTAGATAGTTGCTCCATAGCTCAGTTTGAGGAATCAAGGTACGACCAGTGATTCACATATATACAAAGCCAAGTCCACACAAAATATGAATTTTGTGAAAGCGTGAAAATGCGAGGAGATGCAAAGATACACACGGAACTGAAGTTGTCAGATCCGTTGGACATCAGGCTATACCACAAGCGAAGCATATTTTACACTGGTATGCCATAGGTGTAAAGTGTTTTAGCATTGACTAGATTATTGGCTCTAGTGCAAGTGGGAGTCTGTAGGAGATATGCCCTAGAGGCAATAATAAATGTTATTATTTATCCCCATGTTCGTAATTAAGTTTATATTCCGTGCTATAACTGCTATGGTTCTCGAATCTACAATAACCACGAGGCTCGGAGGAAGACTCATATGCACATGTGGAATAATAAAGGGTAAAATGTATTCCTAGTCTGGCCTCTAAGACTAGCTCAAGTGTTGCATGATGATCCTGTTTTCCTGATCATGGGCATGACTATGCCGGCAACTTTGAGGGCACAATGTTAGGAGAACATTGGTGTTGAATCGACCCGAATTGATGTTATGCTATGAGATACATTCGTCACAAGTTAATGGTTAATAACACAGAGAAAGTTAACGTTTGCATAATTACTTAGACCATGAGAGTATCGAGTTTCTTCATGCTTGCTTCATGAACTTTGGGGTTTGTTAAATGTCATCCGTAACTGGGTGGCTATTATGGCGGCTTACGGGTTCATGGGAAAGTATGACAAGGGACTTGATAGCTCAATATTGGGATTTGCTCCTCCGACGATGGAGAGATATTCTTTGGGCCCTCTCGGTGTTACGGTATCCATCATCGTCTGGCCAGACACATTGTGATTCGATCACGGGGATGCCGGAACACGGGAACGAGAAAAGAGAACAAAACCGGTAACGAGGTAACTGGCATAGTGGACAAGTTGTTGATCCACAGGGATGCCAATAAATCTCACCTCGGGTGTTTGTAACATATCGCGAAGCAACAGGAATAGCACACGGCAAACTGGAGGTTCACTCGAATATTTATTCGTGTGGGTATAGGGGTCAATATGGGTGTCCACGGCTCCGATGTTGATCATTGATCGGAAAGTGTTCCGGTCATGTCTATGCTTCACCGAACCTATAGGGTCACACACTTAAGGGTCATCTATCAGCTGAATACTAGACAGGGAGTCTGAGAGAAAGTCACCGGAAAAGTTTCGGAGACAACGGAAGAGTTCCGGAGAGAGAACACCGGAAGAGTTTTGGTAAAACTGAAAAGTTGTTTCAGGGTATACCATTAAGTCAAATTGGTTTCAGCACACGCCTAGAAATTCTTGGAGGGTGCCAGAATTGTTCTGGGAACTTCTGGGATTTTTTCAGAGAAAAAACCGGAAATGTTCCGGAGCTGCCGGAACCGGTTTGGTTGCTTTTCGCAGATGAAAATCACTAATCTGGAATTGTTTCGGAACGCGTCCAAAATCATTTTAGTGGGTACTGGAATTATTCTAAGACCCACAGAAATATTTTCGGATTTAACGGTCGCGGAAAAATGTTTCCGTGCATAGTGAAAATCACTTTATGGTTACTTCTTTTTTTGGAAAGCCACCTTTCAGGGCTTTTCCCAAAAGGCTTCTAGAAGGACTTAGGGACCAAGGAACCCCCTTTGGGGGGGCCCCCATGAGGGTGGCCGGCCAAGGGTGGAGCTCCTCCATGGAGCTCCACATGCCATCCTTTTATGCCCTTTATGTGTGACATAAAGTGTGGGTGTTTTGGTATTTTAATGTGCCAACCCTACCCCTTGGTTTTCCTATAAATAGAAGTGGAGAGGAGCTCTCCACACTCACTCCAACTCTCTCACACAATGCCATGCAATGATCTGGCTTCTTCTCTCCCTCCCACGAAAAGAGTTTCGTAGAGCCGAAAGGCTGTCTGGGTTCCGGTGGGAACTAGTTCTGGACGGCGAGGCCCTGCCGGATAGATGACACCGTATGTGTGCAACCCTGTAGAGAGGTCGTAGGTTCGATCTTTTTGCCCGAGGGGCTGTTCGAGAGTGCCTCCCGAAGGGCTGTCCGAGTGACCATCCGAGATTCTGTGAGTGCCTCCCGAAGGGCTGTCCGTGACTCCGTCCGGGGGACTGTCCGACCGCCTCCCGAAGGGCTGTCCGAGGGACTGTCCGAGGGGCTGACGAGGGAGTACATCCTCGCGGTTGGGAGGTTGTAAATCCTAGTTGCGGGGATCTACACCGACGATCAACATCGACTCTACTTCCGCTGCGCTACGAGTCGGTAACGATCAGATCAAACCCTGTATGCGTCTCCATAGTGATCCTGGGCGTGCTCGCTGTGCCAATTTTTTTTGTTTTCTGTCGCGTTCCCCTACAGAATGATATATGCTTAGTACCGATATTCATTTAAAGGTATTGAAATGGGTGATAAATTAGAGGCATTAGATTATTACGCTAAAGGTATATTTGCATATCCATCATCTTGTGAGCGTTGTAAGTCCAACTGCCATATGAGCTTCAGTTGTAAACTTCACCCTAACCCTGTTGTAGCAGCATATAACCGTGACTGCTACATATTTGATCATGTTGCAACTATTGAGGAACTAATGCTCTATTACAGAACATTAGAGCTTATGAACAGGGTGAAGGAGCTCTCTCTACAACATGAAGAGGTCTTGAAATATATGGGTTTGGTGGAGAGTATTTATAAATGGTGTATTACTAACAACCTTCGTAATGCCCCTTTAATTAAAGAATATGAGAAGTGGACTGCCGCTTCCCAAACCTCTATGTTGCTGGAACATAACCTCATGAAAGAGTCTGAGGAGATAATCAAGCGATGGGAGAAAATCCAGGGAACCACTTTCCAAGAAGTGTGTCTAGAAGATAAGCCGGAGAAGGAACATGGAGATGAAGGAGGGAACGGCCGCCTTCCAACAGCTCCTACCGATCATGGTAAATTTCTAGACACCATTAATGCCCAGCTCGATGATCATTTATCATATCTACATTCTATTAGAGCTTTCATGGAACCTATTGAAACGATGCTTGAATATTCTCCACTGGAGGATATAGTGAGGGCTGATGTTTCAAAGTTTATTGTTAGAGATGAACTAGATATTGGCATTGTTCCCGATGTGCCTCTCATGACTCCTTTTGATGAAACACCAATTGACATTCATCTTAGGGATGAGATAGCACAAAAGGAGGGTGAGTTGCTTGCATTAAGAGAGCTATCAAAGAGTGATGCAACCACCATGATGCCTAATTACTCCTCTTTACCTGTGGATTTGTCGATATTGGACAAGCCCCAAATTGCATATTCTGAAATTGATCTTGATGATATATGGGCTGATTTTCTGCAGGTTCTCCATAGACCTCCTTTGGAGAGTAAATTGCGAAGTCTTATAGATGATAATAGCCTTGATATTGAATTTGGAAATTTGGATACTAACATTCCCAGGTACACTCAAGAAGAAGAAGAGGTTTATGATTTCCTAATAGCTCTATATCCTCTAGGCTATAAAAATATTGTCAAATTGCAGCTACTAACCTTGCAGGCATATCCACTGAAACGGATGCATCGGTACTCGCTAAGGAGTGAGTATGAATTTTCTTATATGATGCCGATGCACCGGAAGCGAGTACGACTCTGACCGAGCTCTGTTATGAGGTGCTCCAAACCCCAGTCAGAGTCTGGTCTGACGCTCGGGGTGGACATCCCTTGGGATCCGGGTGGATGACCTAATAGAGCACCGAAGCCTAGCTATATGGCTATAAAGAAAGCACTGCCTGGGAGGTAACCCAGAAGTCCATAGGTGTCTTTCTTAGATTTGTGTCTTTGAGTCTAGTTACATTCATGTTTGCATTGGCACTTTTATTTTTATTTTGCATAGTTGCTATTTGAGTTGGTTTCAGAATAGTTTTCATAGGTAAAATTTATAGCATGTCGGTAGCCTATGTTTTGTTGCATAGCTCCTATCATTTTTATTGCAATATTGCTATGTGCCTAACGTGGGGAGGAAGCACAAAATATTTTATGTAGTTCTATAGCTCCAGGAGAAAAGACAGCGTTCCATACGACCGTCCTGGTCGTACAGGCATCTGTATGAGCTCGTGGCCGCAGGTAATAGGGGATCCAGAGCAAAAGACGGCCTACCGTACGAGCGCTCGTGCTCATACGAGTGGTTGTATCACCTGGCGACCATAACGAGCCTCTTCACAGAGCAAACGACGGCGTACCATACGACCGCATCTGGTCGTATGCACGCTCGTATGAAGGCAAAAATACCTCCAATTGATTCATTTTCGACGTATGAGGTCGACGGGGTATTTTCTAACCGATCATTTGCTTTATAATTAGTGTTAATTACCTCTAAAACTCCATAGCCAATAATTCTCTATATCAACTATGTTTTCTTTTATTTCTTTTTGTCGGTTGGTCCGTTCGTATACCGAATAGATGTTTTATTTCGTGTGTTATTTTTGCAGGGGCTTGGACCTTATGTGGTGACATGTACGGTATGGTGCCAACCGTATAAAAGATCCACACAAGCCACTTGATTGCTTCAACATGACGAACTTCACTGACAAATGCCCGGTAATGTTTTCCAATACGAACCTCACTCAAATTAAAGTTTCTTAGTATCGAGTTTCTCACCTTAAGTGAGAATCTCTCTCTTTAATTAGGCACCTAGGAGTTGCACACTTGTGTTTTTATTTTGTCTCACATACACTTCATTCCAAAGCTAGGAGCTTCCGGTACTCCTAGAAATAGTTTATCTTCTTAAGCGAGGTGCTTAGGTAGATGAACCGATCATTGTGAGGATTACGTTTATCACTTGTGTTGCTAATCCTTTATGCTACAAAAAAGAACCTGAAAAGCACAAAAATATTTCTCTTCCGTTTTAGTTTTTCTCTAGCAGGTTCTATTGGAGGGCAACCGCCGGACCACAACAAGGAGATCAATTGAAGCAAGGTCCATGTCCATTAGAAGAGAGGTCATATGCGCCTCAACGGTAAAAGTGTCTAACCCTTTGCTTAATTAAGCTTACGGGAGGTAACCACTTCTCACGCTCTCTTTTAATAACTGCACTTTCTTTCCACTTTCATAATTTTTCCTAGTTTAGTTATAAGCGTGGGGAGGTTACTTTTGCATGTGTAGTGTCTTGTGCAATGCTCTTTATCATAAGGTTTTCGTGCAATAGTGTGTCCCACTGTTTTGACATGCTTGCTTTGCACTTGTTTAACTTAGCTTCTGGGAATCTTGTTATCTTCTGAAAAACTTTGCCGTGTTCTTTCATCAAAAATCCAATAAAGGAGTCCTTTGAACTGTTGCCTTTCTTTCACCTAATTACATAAGTTGGGGACTCTAGTAGTGGCTTTATTAGCGATTGAATGATTGTAGAGGCTTTTTGTTGAGGAACCCAACATCTTTGATTGATCCGGGACGCCAACGGGGTTTATCTCCACCAAACTATCCCCTCGGGGTACTTAGCTTTTGAGTCTTATGCAATATGACACCGCGATGCTCTTGTGTAGTGTTTGAGTTCTTTATGACTAAGGCAAGTTCGAAACCTTTGCACTTTCGTTCATCTTAATTTGGTAGCCTCTACGGTACTGTGCATTGCCCACTCTCACATTGGGACTTGGAGCAAACTTCGCAGGTACATCCAAACCCGTGGGAGGACTTTCTCTTGTTCTCCTACACATAAAACACCTCATCTCTGCAAAATAGCCACCATACCTACCTACATGGCATTTTCATAGCCATTCCGAGCATATCGCCATGCACTACCATCATTTCATATTACATGATTAGAGACATGTTTTTCATTTGCCTTGCATGATCATAGTATGGCTAGCTTGATATTTTCATGGCTTGTCCGTTTTTTTGATGTCTATGCTATGCCGGATCATTACACATACTGGTACACTGCTAGAGGCATTCATCATATAGAGTTTCTCTCATGATTTCAGTTTTGAGTTATGATTACATTTAGTTGAAGTGAATCATTGTAAAGTGTATTGTTCATGCCTGTAAGGTGTTGCTCCTACCAAAAAAGAGAAAAAAAGAGAGAGCCCAAATAAAAGATGCACCACGGAGGTGCCACAAAAAAGGAAAAAAAAGAAAGAAAAAGGAGAGGAAGACAGAAGGAGCAACACCATTATCCTTTTTAGTATACACCTGTGCTTCAAAGTAGCATCACTTCATGCATTGTCAAGTAGAAAGTTTCATGAGCTTCATATGTTTCATACTAGTGGGGAACCTACATTAGAGAACTTGGCTTGTATATTCCGATGACGAGCATCCTCAAAAGCTCGAGGTCTTCATGAGCAAGAAAGTTGGATGCAACCCCACTTAGTCCATAGGAGAGCTTTCACATATTCATAGCTCTATGTGCATCCCAGCTGCATGTCGATCACTACTCCTTGCGTTGACATCGATCATAAGGCCTTCTCCATTGCCTACTGGTCAGCTGCGTTGATGCAAGACTTTCTTTGTTTGACTTCTCAAAACCCCAACCATTTTCTATCTTTCCCTTAAGTGCGAGGCATAGGCTTGCGCTCAGTGCTGCATAGGTAGTTGAGCGGTTGAATAACGCAGACAGATGATCTTGCTATTGTACCTGGTATGCCTCGGGTTGGTGTTTTTGAAGCGATCGCTAATGCTTGATTTCTTTTGTCTATGATAGTTATTGGTGTGTTCCTAACATAATATTGACCCCCTCTCTGAACCTTTGGCAATGGGAATTTGGGCTCCACAAAAATATTTTCCTCTTTCTCAACCTCCATGGCAATGGAACTAAGGGGATAGCTTGTATTACTCCCTTGCTAGTTAACTTTTGCATGCTTGCACGATGAACATGGATATCACTTTTGGGGTTTGGTTCAATGTAAGCTTTAGAGTTGGTAGCAATGAGCTTTTGGTAGTCAACCTTCTTACTCGAGGACGAGCAAGGTTTAAGCGTGGGGAGGTTGATGGCTCTATATTTTACGTATTTTTAGAGCTCATATGATACATGTTCTCTTCATATATTATGTCCCATTGAACCAAATATATGTCCATTATGCATGATTACTGGTTTTTACACTTATCATTGTGAGCATTGCACATTTGTGTATTTATCTGTTTTTTATTAGTTTTCTTTGTTTTCTTGTGTCTATAGGTGTATTGGAGCAACCCAGGACCAAGCACGATGAAAGGACCAAGGATGGGTACAATACGGAGTCAGCCAGGGGTCAGACTTAGCCATTTCGAAGGTCAGAAAAAATCATTTTTCCAAAGTGCTCCAAATCAAAATCTAAGACCATAAATGGATCGGCGTCGTTCATACGCACCTAACGAGCCCAAGAACGTCAAATTCCGAGTTCGTATGAAGAAATGGCGACCGTTTTACCGGAGTAGGACACATCAAAAGACAGCGTTCCAAACGACCGCCCGCGGTCGTTTTGGCGGTCGTTTGACGTGCACACAGCTCCGAAAGTTGCCCTTCCAGACGGGATTCTTCACCGATTTCGTCCCCAATTGTTCCCACAGGATCCTTGGCTCATAATGAAGGGGTTGGGAGAAGATAAGGCTCATCTTGAGCCCTTGGATGACCACATCAACGGAGGAGATACCAGGAGGCCTTCATATAAGCACCATCAACCCTAGCCGCCGCCATCTGCTCATTCATTCATCCACGCAGCCGTCATCCATCTCCATTGTTGCTCCAAGACCACCTCCATAGAGAAGAGAAGGGCCAAGCCAAGAGGAAGAAGAAGGGGTGCCTCCACCACGCGCACCGGTCTTCAGGCCGGTGCGGTCTTCACCGCCGGCGCGCCATCATCACCACCACCGGCGCCGCCATGCCCCTCTCCTCCACTGGCTTCATGCCGGCTTGTAACTTGCCCTCTCCCTCTATGATGTTTGAGTAGTTGTGTTAGTTCTTGAGGAATTGGATGAACCCTTGCATGATTAGTACTTCGTTGAATAAGCGATCCAATATTCTCTTTATATGTATTGCGTTGATTGTCTCATGGTGTTGTGAAGGGTGCCCACACAACATTAGCCACTTATGGACTTGAGGTGATTTATGTTGGTGAGAAGGGTAGTTGTGGAGGGTAGGTAGTGACAGGACCTATTCTCGCTTCGTCCCTGATCATTGCAATAGGGATTAGTGGAGAACCCTAGAACTTAATGCCGTGACCACGGGAAGTTCACTCCCCTTAATCATCGTTGTGATAACCGGAGTGGGGAAGCACGGTGGTGGCACGAGTACGTGGTAACCGAAGTGGGATGCGTACTTTATTGGCTCCGCCCACGCGAGAACATATACAAGTGGCTTAGTGATACAACTAGAGAGCCATGTCTATCATGTGTTGTCAGCATCATACTTGTGGTGATGACTCTAATTCCCTCGCGAACGTTTACTACTCAAGCACCGTTTCTCTTAGTTTAGTTCCTTTAATTTTCTATCTTTTATTTCTTGTTTGTAGTTTAGATAAACGCTACCCTTTTATTTGTGTTCCTAGCAACTTACTAAAGTAGGCTATTTCCAAACTACGGGTTGGGTGCGTACGTAACTACGTAAGTGATAGCGTAGTTGCGGGGTTTGTAATTCTTTCCTATTTGCTCCCTATGGGTTCGACACTTTACTTATCACAAAAGTGCTACAACAACCCTGTGCACTTGCAGGTCATCATTGTCCTGGAGGACCCCCAATTTTCGAACCCCTCAGAAGGAACGACCACACCAGCTGACGGTGTCAGCACAACCTGGGATCCCTCCTTCGCGACATATTCCTTCTTAATGACCGTACCAGCCATCAACTCTAGGGACTCGCGTTCTTCGGCCAAGGAAGTTGCCAGGCCTAGAGAGATGGAGGGGGAAGGGACGTTCTTCGGACAAGGAAGTTGACGAGTCTAGAGAGATGGAGGAGGAAGGGATGCATAACTGGCGCTTGTCCCCTTCCAATTTATAAAGTCACACAAGGATCTGGAGCGGAGGCATGGCTTCCGAAGATTGCACCGAAACCGGCGGTGACACGTGGGGCATTAGCAATGGAGACAGCTCGTGGAGGGCCGTAGCTGGGCCGCAACCGCGGCCCAAGCCCTTTCGCCAGCCCAATCAGCAGTCGCACCTCCTTCAAGCATCGATGCGGCCTCGGAACCCACCGACGCGCGGAGACCGCGGATTCGAGAACCCCCTCACCACAAGCTCGCGGCAAGAATATTCTGAGCCCAGGGCAGGAGAGCTCCGAGAGGTGGCAAGACTTCCTGAAGAAGCTCCCCAGGCGGGCGAGCCCACTGCGACCCTACCAAGCCGAGCTCCTCACTAGCTAGCAACAAGATCAGGAGCCCGCCCGGGGTCTCGAAAACCGAAGGAACTCCAACTCCATACAGGCTCGGGGGCTACTAACGGTGCTATGCACCGGGGGTGGCTTCTCTCAAGGGAGCCCGGTAGAAGTCATGTCCGGGAGCCTAGTAGGCCCACCCAGAAGCTCGCGACAGTAGGGAGTCCCAGGGAGCAGGCAGGCGCGCGCGGATCATCTTGGCCCCTAGGTCATCGTTGCGGCGAGCAAGATGGGATCTACCTTTGTAAAGCCCTAACCCTCGTCATGTATATAAGGCGAGGGTTACGGGGCTCTCCAACTCATCTACTCCCATAGAGCTAGACTCTCAGTAGCAACTCATTTACTCCACTGTAATCCCTCGCACGAGGTATACCCACCATGAATAATAACAAAGAGCAGGACGTAGGGTATTACTCCTCACCGGAGGCCCGAAACTTGGATAAACAGTGCGTGCGGGCTCTGTTCTCGTACTTCCGGCCACGTTCGCCACCCTACCTAGGATACTGACGACTTTTCGCTCTGTCACTCGAATTATTCTAACACTTTCCACTGCCGTCCGATCTCAATGGCCGAATCGCTAAGTGAATTTGTGTAGCGTAGTAGAATGAAGGCTACATACGCACCAACACTCTCTTATCCCTAAGCCTCTTCGCTAACTCGCTCGCCTACAAAAATGAGTAGGCAAGGCTAGGCAAACTCAGTCGCTGACTTATCTACATCTCGGTGGCGAGAAGCCCGTGATATTGGAGAGATGGATGAGGGTTAAGTATTCCAAAACCTGACATTTGGAAGGATGTCGCGTGGCGGTGGAGCACTCTAGGGCGGAGGGACGTTCCAGAATCCACATCGATCGAGCCACCGACAGCACATCCAGATTCCTACACCAAGCATCAAGCTTGAATATGGGCAGGTTCTCTCGACATGCAGTCTCCAAAGCAATGCTCTCGATGATGCAGGAGGTGACGAGCAGCTTCTCCATTGTCTCATGCTCCCAGGCATGTGGGGACACACCATCAATCTCCAGCTCGGCCTAAAACCTCATGACCTTTGTCGTGACCTGGGCCTATCGAAGCCAAGACCTGAAATAAAGACTCAATTCCTCATGCATAATAATGTGCGAACCAGTGACAATTTTGCGGAACTCCATAGATGTGAAAACAACTAGAAAATCCTCTGGTGGAAACTTGTGAACAGAGAAACACTCCAGTGGTATGCTCAATTGGGCATGAATGGCCTCCACCGCTTGAGCACAGGAGACCGGATGTCGATCACCACCAATATATGCCACAACCAGAAGATGAAGTCGCCTCTCCATGACATCGAATGGCGGAGCATGCACGGCGACTCCGGCACCACCACAAGAGCCGAGGGGGAGACCAACAACGGCCAAACCATGGAAGTTGGCGGCAGCCAAGCCGAGGCACCAAGGCACACCGAGATGGGCGGCCGCGGAGAGGACGACTCAAAGGGTGGAGGTGGTAGTGGACCCTGCCTAGCGACATGAGGAATGACACGTCACATCTTGGCCAACGCTGCCCTGGTCAGATCCTCTTCGGACTCCGGGCTTCTAAGACGCTTGCAGGCACCAGAGGAATGGTCGTCGCCACCGCAACGGATGCAATGAGTCTATTGGTGCAATCGCGCTTGAAGTGACCTTCCCGGAAGAAGTTGAAGCAGAGCCCATAAAAGATCTGACGGGACCTTTGAGCGAACAAGTAGCGGGACGAAGGCCGAGAAGAAGCACCATCCTCCTGTTTGTGCTCCAAAGCGCGGCGACGCCTCCATCGGGCTTACGCGAGGGACCTGGGTTGACCCCCCACCCGCACCTCCCATCACAGGTGCCAACTCTTGGGCTAGGGGCGGCAACGACGGGCCCTAATGGAAGAACGTTGAGGACGACGGTGAGGCTGAAGCACCAGAGAGCCCTAACGAGGAAACCACAGGCTGCGGGTAGCGTGGTAGGGTGGAGGAGACTGGATCCGAGCTGACGGGGTCAACGGGAGCACGGGACATGGCACCGAGAGAGAGTGGGTGCCGAGGCCGGAGTGCCACCCTATGAGATTGAGGGTGGGCGCAGGGTCGGAGTGGCCACCGGTGAGGAGCAGGGAGAGGAGAGCCTAGCGTTGCATCCGCACAATGAAAGTTGGGAGCACCTATGCATCAGGTGCCTGAAAAAACTCATCGCGCCAGTCACTTATATTTTAGGCCATCTGATCAATATCCAACGGTTAGGAGCGGTCCACCACTGTTCATCTTCTTCCTCCCGCACGTTCTTCCTCCTTCTTCCTCGCGATGGTTCCTCCTCCTCCTCCGCGACTACCCAAGCCCAACCGCCCGTCTCTCCCCCCCCCTCTCGCTGCCTCGCCCCCCACCCGACCTCGCCCCATCGTCGTGCTGGCCACCACCCTAGCCATCCTTCTAGTCCCGCCCCGATGAACAACCCCCTGCACACCCGACCCCCCATTAAGTTTCTTCCTCGCCTCCACCTGAGACGTCGTAGCTCGTCGCGGCTCGCGGCGTCGTCTCCCGCTCCGCGAGGTCCTGGCTCAGCCTTGGCGTGGCTGACGCTCGTCGCCGTCGCTCCTCACGTCGTCCTCGCCTTCGGCCTTGTACTGTGCGGAATCCATGAAAAAAATTCAGGCGCTTGACAAATAGCAAAACCGATGAAAGTTGCATTATACGGGTAAACAATGTAATTTTCATTATATTTCAAAATAGTATTACATGCAGAAACATGATTTTGAATTTTATAAGAAATCATAGAAATTATATGATCAAACTTGCTTTTGGACCCCACAAAAGAAAAGACTTGCATTTTCTAGACGGGAATTTTGTCCTAGTCTTCGAAGTTCGGACTGCTGCTACCGCATCAACACCCCTCCGTGCCTCAACCTTCCCGCTGCGGCGGCGCCCCTGTGTGTTCGAACAGAATGCCCTTCCGATGAGAAGCCCGGAGAGCATCAGCCCGCTCCTCACCCGCTACGCCGCCTCGCAGTCTCTGCTCCTGGGAGCCCACATCCACGCCCACCTCCTCAAGTCCGGCCTCCTCCACGCCTTCCGCAACCACCTCCTCTCCTTCTACTCCAAGTGCCGCCTCCCCGGCAGCGCCCGCAGGGTGTTCGACGAAACCCCGGACCCGTGCCACGTCTCCTGGTCCTCGCTCGTCACCGCCTACTCCAACAATGCGCTGCCCCGGGACGCGCTCGCGGCGTTCCGGGCCATGCGCGCGCGCGGCGTCCGCTGCAACGAGTTCGCGCTCCCCATCGTGCTCAAGTGCGCGCCGGACGCCGGGCTCGGCGTGCAGGTGCACGCGGTCGCGGTCTCCACGGGGCTCAGCGGGGACATCTTCGTCGCCAACGCGCTCGTCGCCATGTACGGTGGGTTTGGCTTTGTGGACGAGGCGAGGAGGGTATTCGACGAGGCCGCCCGGGAGCGGAACGCCGTGTCTTGGAACGGTCTGATGTCGGCTTTCGTCAAGAATGACCGATGCAGCGATGCTGTCGAGCTGTTTGGTGAGATGGTGTGGGGCGGGGTACGGCCGAACGAGTTTGGGTTCTCCTGTGTCGTGAATGCCTGCACTGGCTCTAGGGATTTGGAAGCCGGCAGGAAGGTGCACGCCATGGTGGTACGGACGGGGTATGACAAGGACGTCTTCACTGCCAATGCGTTGGTTGACATGTATTCGAAGCTGGGGGACATTCATATGGCAGCTCTTGTTTTCGGGAAGGTACCCAAGACGGATGTCGTCTCGTGGAATGCTTTTATTTCTGGGTGTGTGCTTCATGGACATGATCAGCATGCACTGGAGCTGCTGCTGCAGATGAAGTCTTCAGGACTGGTGCCTAACGTGTTCACATTGTCCAGCATCCTGAAGGCCTGCGCTGGTGCTGGTGCTGGTGCTGGTGCATTCACTCTGGGCCGGCAAATTCATGGGTTCATGATCAAAGCCTGTGCGGATTCAGATGACTATATCGGTGTTGGTCTTGTGGATATGTATGCAAAGTATGGTCTTTTGGATGATGCGAGGAAGGTGTTCGACTGGATCCCTCGAAAGGAGTTGGTTTTGTGGAATGCACTGATCTCAGGTTGCTCTCATGGAGGATGCCATGGTGAGGCACTGTCTCTCTTTTGCAGGATGAGAAAGGAAGGTTTTGACATCAATAGGACGACACTGGCTGCTGTTCTCAAGTCAACAGCAAGCTTGGAGGCAATCAGTGACACAAGACAGGTTCATGCTCTTGCAGAGAAGATAGGGTTCCTTTCTGATTCTCATGTCGTCAATGGTCTTATTGATTCATATTGGAAGTGCAATTGCCTCCATTATGCAAATAGAGTGTTTGAAGAACACAGTTCTGATAACATCATAGCTTTTACATCAATGATCACAGCACTCTCGCAGTGTGACCATGGTGAGGATGCAATAAAGTTGTTCATGGAGATGCTAAGAAAGGGTCTTGAGCCAGATCCCTTTGTGCTAAGTAGCCTCCTGAATGCTTGTGCTAGCTTGTCAGCATATGAGCAAGGGAAGCAAGTGCATGCTCACCTGATCAAGAGGAGATTCATGACAGATGTGTTTGCGGGGAATGCTCTTGTGTACACATATGCAAAGTGCGGGAGCATAGAGGATGCAGATCTGGCCTTCTCCGGACTGCCAGAGAAGGGAGTTGTCTCATGGTCTGCAATGATCGGAGGGCTAGCACAGCATGGGCATGGGAAGAGAGCATTAGATGTGTTCTGCAGGATGGTTGATGAGCGCATTGCTCCAAACCACATCACTCTGACTAGTGTTCTCTGTGCTTGTAACCACGCAGGGCTTGTTGATGAGGCCAAGCGATACTTCAGTTCAATGAAGGAGATGTTTGGAATTGACAGGACGGAGGAGCATTACGCGTGCATGATTGATCTTCTTGGGCGTGCCGGTAAACTAGATGATGCAATGGAGCTTGTCAACAGCATGCCGTTTCAAGCCAATGCCGCAGTTTGGGGGGCACTACTTGCGGCCTCAAGAGTACACCGAGATCCAGAACTGGGAAAGCTGGCAGCTGAAAAGCTCTTCATCCTGGAGCCAGAGAAATCTGGCACACACGTGTTGCTCGCAAACACGTATGCATCTGCAGGCATGTGGGACGAGGTGGCCAAGGTGAGAAAATTGATGAAAGACAGTAGGGTCAAGAAGGAGCCTGCCATGAGCTGGGTTGAATTGAAGGACAGGGTGCATACTTTCATTGTGGGTGACAAGAGCCACCCAAGGGCAAGGGACATATACGCAAAGCTAGAAGAACTGGGAGATCTGATGAGCAAAGCTGGTTACGTTCCAAATCTAGAGGTTGATCTCCATGATGTAGACAAGAGCGAAAAGGAGTTGCTTCTTTCTCATCACAGTGAGAGGCTGGCCGTCGCGTTCGCGTTGATCAGCACCCCAGCTGGAGTGCCCGTTAGGGTCAAGAAAAACCTGCGCATATGCAGAGATTGCCACGTCGCATTCAAGTTCATTTCAAAGATCGTTTCAAGGGAGATTATCATCAGAGACATCAACAGGTTCCATCATTTCAGTGATGGGGCATGTTCTTGCGGTGATTACTGGTAAAAACGGTTCTGCATATGATTTTTTTTATAGCTTGTCAAGGGCTGATGGATAGAGCAGATACATGCCTTCACGGAGGGTTTTTTATTTCGGAAAGAGGGAATGACCCTTGACCTCTGCCTCGAGTGGTGCACACAGCCATATATTATTGATTATTTTACAATGTCAGACAAAAGATGTTGCAGCCATTTAACAAATGTGGAAATTCCTATTTCCTAGCAACTAATGAACTCACATCTTTACAAAGAGTAAAGAATATAGCTTTGCATCTGGGTGTGTTTCCACACGAGATATACTACTCCCTCCGTTCACAAATATAAGATCTTCTAACCTCAAATATAAGATGTTCTAACCTTTTTGTGAATCGGATGTATGTTTGTTCGCTCATTTCAGTTTGTATGTAGTCCATCTTGAAATATCCGAAACATCTTATATTTGTGAACGGAGGGAGTATCATTTTGTGTTTGTTGAAGGATTAGTTTGATGAGAAAGAACCTTACGCATTGTCATTGTGTCATTGTCTCATTGATGAACACACACTGTATGAGCAACTCTTCATGATGTACAACTCTGGTACTAGATATCATGTTTCTTAGAAATTGCTCCCTCCGTCTCAAAATAAGTGTCTCAACTTTAATACAGCTTTATACTAAAGTTAATACAAAGTTGAGACACTTATTCTGGGACGGAGGGAGTATTTAGGGTCCATTTGGAACAAATAACTGACTATATAATGTACGGTCAACATTGTGCTTATAATAGATAGACAGACTTTGCACGGAATAGTTAAGCGTCAGTAAAGACGTTTGCGGAATAACCTCTGCAGAATTCATTTCCGAATACTCTGACAGTATATACAGATACTCAAGCAAAAGTAAAAACTGCATTAAGAAAGAATCTCGATGACAATTCATAGACCTCTTCAGCTTTTCTTTCACACAACAATGAGAAAAGGTGGTTGTACCTACGCACCAGGATAGGGAGGACACGGTCTTAACAACCAATCTTTCATAGTTGATCAGAATATAACCACAGAGCGGCAAAAATACAAATCCAAGAGATCATCTATTAGTAATGCTACAGGTGCCTATGTCTTCCTAGCATCGCTTCAGTTGCTGCGGGTTAGCTCCCGATTCCATTTTTTTCTTACAGTTTGAGCGACAGAAGCTTGCTTACGACGACGGCTGTAGCCCTCTCTTTTGCTGCACATCACAGATGAAGAAAAGTTTAGGTTCATAAAGTGGTATGTCAACCAGGAATCGGTTTAACCCCAGCACCAATCTAGCAAGCCATGACAGGAAATTGCAAGACTGCACAAACAAATCTAATTTTCTCTCCACATATCACTTATACAGGTATGCTATATTAAAAAACGCTTCAAAACATATTTCTGGCCAAAAAATCTAGAATATTTAGAGAGAGAAGGAAATATTATAATACCTCATAAAAATAAGGCCTGCTGTAAGAACCATTCCTCCGACTGCCCACGAAATTCTTTCACCAACAGGCATTTCTTTTGCCCATCTCTGAAAATCTTCAAGATCCCAAGAGGCCATACCATGTAATACTGGACGATCTTTTGAAGACGTCCATGTATCAGAGATGGAATCCAAACTTGCTTTCCCGCCATAGCAGAAGGTTTCGTCAGCTTCACTAGGACTGGCATCAGAAACTTGCACAGAGAAACCAGCAAGGCGACATAGCTCTGTGCCGTTAGAAACCCACTTATGTGCTTTGCCACAAAGGATGTCACCTAAACCACAAGGAGATAAGGCCTGGGATAACCGTAAGGGAGCATATCAGTAATCAAACTGTGAAATCATACTGACAAAAAAGATTTGTTAGCTACAACAGATTTCGACAAACACAAGAAAAACTAATTTCTGCGGTATTAATAGCTACTCCCTCCGTTCCATATTAAATGTCGCTGATTAGTACAAAGTTGTACTAAATCAGCGACACTTTGTACTAAATCAGCGACACTTAATATTAATATGGAACGGAGGGAGAATGTACTGAATGGACATTGATTAGACATGATTTATCTAAGCTATGATCTGACTATGAAAAATATCAAGCTCAATCTGTAAGTGCACATGTACTTGCACAATAGTAATGATTTGAAATCCAGATAGTTTCAGTTGAGACATAACTCACACTCACATAACACCAGCAATGGGTGTTTACCTGTGTTTTCGTATCAATGGAGAAGTATGCCTCCGAACAAGCTTCGAAAACCATGTCACAGAATGATGTGCATATAACAGGAGGTCCAGGCCTGACACCCACCCGTGGATCACAAACTGAGCACTCGAGCAACTCCCACAAATGAAGGCATTCTCCACTGCCTTCACCAGTTGACGAGAGCTTTCGCACTGAAAGCAGGGCAGGAAATGTCTGTGTCACGTCACAACATGTGTTCTGGCGGAATATCCTACATAGTGCTAGGTCTCTGCGCCCCTTTGCTGCTTTTCCAGGAGGCTTACCTTCAGATAAGAAAGCAGGGAACCGTCCACCAGGTGAAACACATACCCCTTTTGGTTGTGCTGTGGAGCAAGAAATTAAACAACATTAGTTGCACATCAGATAATTTTGAAATGTTTGCCCATGGTGCAAATCACAACGGTTAATGCCCACAAACCTCCTATTCTATCTTAACAAGAAGCACCCATTCAATCTAAAACCACAAGGCTCATATACAAGCAAGAAAATCAAAGCTATTGATTTCACAGAAAGTACTTTGTTCATCTGTCTTGTGATCGGCAGAAATGCCAAGAACCGATGTTAGTAAAGCATAGGATAGGACAACAATGCTTCTAACCGTAAAATATAAACGTTATATAAACATGGGTGATAACAGATCTTCCTATCCTATGCTGTACGAACTGATAATTCATACAATCGCTTGTCATGGATGGGAATGTGGCCCTAAAATGCACATAGATCACGGTCATTTATGAACCACCTTCCAGCAATATAAAGATTTAACCTGCAAACTTAATTAAACCTATAAATCCGGAGAGACTAACTACCTACACAACAATTCCAGCGACTAAGCGCAGAACACACCAAGGATCCACTAAAACCCATCAAGATTCAAGAATCACTCAGCGACATAACTAAAAGCTCACATATATCATCGATAACAGCTTACATATAATACACCAAAGGGAAGAAGAAATAAGCCGTATGGGATCACGAGAACGCGCGCGCGTGATTGCTCGTACCAGCCGATGCGGTTAGCGAGAAGAAGAGCAGCAGGAGGAGGATGTAAGTGGGAGTCGGACGCGACGGCGGAGGAGGGCTCATCGGAGTAAACCTGCCCACCGGCAGGGTCTCACGGCGGCGGGCGGGCGGGCGGCCAGCCGGCGTGATCCGTCGAGCGGATAGGCGACCAGGGAGGGTAATCAATTCGTGGTCGGATCGATCCGCTAGCGGACTGCGGACCAGACACCCAAGTCAACAAGCTCTGCGCAATCTCTCGACGTAGATGGTCCGGTGACGACATTAGGGTCCAGTAGACGGCATCAGAAAAATGTCGTGTTTGTGAGTTTGAAAAAATGTTTATGCATTTCAATAAAATGTAGTACATGACATTTCTGAAAAATGTTATACAATGTAAAAAATGTTGGTGTAATTTTTTTAAAAATCGTATAATTCTAAAATATATATGTTACGCTTTAAAACACGTTCACACATTTCAAATATACGTTTGTGACATTTAAAAAAATTATGCAGCGTAAAAATTGTTCGCATAGTTTAAAAATGTTTTGTGTCATTGAAAAAATGTTTTCAATATGAAAACTGTTTACATATTCGAAAATGTTCGAAAACATGTATTTTTTTAAAATGAAATATATATTTGGAAAAGTTAAACGTGTACGTTTGGAAGGATAGACGATGATTTGTTATGTTTTATTTTGTACTCCAAAAAGGTTATATACTCCTATATATATATACCCACGAGGCTCAAACAATACAATCAATAATTTCACCAATCCCTCTCTATTCCTTTCACCAATCTCTCTCTATTCCTTTTACATGGTATCAGCCTAACCCCGATCCAAAACCATAGCCGCCGCCGCTTTCGCACCGTGCCGCCCCTGAGGCGGTCGATCTCCATGATGGGCACCGGGCCACGCCGCCCGTACCTAGGGTTCGTCCGTCGATTGTGTTGATCGGCTGCACTAGAGAGTCTTTTTCCCGATCCTTGATTCGTGTTTTTCTCTCTCTCGCCGGTCGTTTTGATCGGCGTTTTTTTTTGGTTTTCCGTTCTAAGATCAGTTTGCGTCGCCAGCCGCCGCCCGTCGACCCTCGCTCGCCTCTACTCCGACACCAGCGCGACTACCCGACCTCTTCTGCGACACGACGACCTCGCGCGCCACGCGACGGCCCATCACAACCGTCGTCCACGCATCTGCACGACTGTCGCTCTGCACCGGCCGTCGTCTCCCTCTTCTGATCGGGACTCCTCCATCACCTTCCACCTCTGACGTCTACGTATGGCCGACTCACACGGGGTTGCGTTAGCCACTCGGGCACCGGTGCTGCGTTGGCTGCTCGGCCTAGCCACTCGGGCGCCGGTGCTGGACGCGCTCGTCCGCATGTCGTTCCACGCCGGTCGCCGTCGCCTGCTTCTGCTCGGACTCCTCCACCACCTCGCCTCCAGCGTCCGCGAATTTGACCTCATCATCGAGCAGCGCCCCCGAACTCGCGCGCGATCGGATTGATCACCCGCCCGCCCGCGATCCCCTCCATCCGCGCCGCACGACCGACCAGATCAGTTAGTTACGCGCGCTTCCGCAGGACTCCGAGTACAGCGCGCCCCCACCGATCGAGCAATGGGCTGTCGTTGCATCGCCCCGTCGGGCCGCAGCGCCACCGCCCCATGGTTATCCCCGTGGCAGCACCGACCCGCACGCTACCGCTACGTCGCCACTTCGGGTCGTAGCGTCACGGCATGCGGTCCACACCGCTGCCCGAGGTCGTCCCCGCGGTTGCACCGACCCACGCGCTGCCGCTGCGTCGACCCTTCGTGCCGTCGCGCCGCGGTGCGCGATCCACGCCGCCTTCCCGAGGTCTTCCCCGCCGTCGCCCCGACCCGCGTGCTTCCGCTGCGTCGCCCCTTTGGGTCATAGTGCCGCGGCACACAGTCCACTCCGTCATCCCCGCGCTTCGACTTCTGCGTGGTATGCGCCGCGCCACCTCCCTAGGCGCGGGAACGCCATCGTCCCTGCACGATCTTCGTCACGCTGTTGGGTTCTTTCTCGCCTACTTCGAGCACCGCCGTCGCGCTCCTACCAGCGACCGACGTGGCCCCCCACGGGTTGCCTCTGGTTCCACCGACCACATCACCGACCACCTATTCGTCTTCGTCCAGTGATACGTCTCCAACGTATCTATAATTTTTTATTGTTCCATGCTATTATAGTATCGATCTTGGATGTTTTATATGCAATTATATATCATTTTTTGGGACTAACCTATTAACCTAGTGCCCAGTGCCAGTTGCTATTTTTTGCTTGTTTTAGGCTTTTCAGAAAATCAATATCAAACGGAGTCCAAACGAAGAAAAAACTTTGGATTAATTTTTTCTGGACCCAGAGAGACCCTAGAAGGTTCGGGAGAAGACCAGACGAGCCACGAGGGAGCGACAAGCTCGCTAGGCACGCCCCCAGGCTTGTGGGCCCCTCGTGGCACCTCTTGACCTAATTTCGCCGCTATAAATTCTCAAATATTCCCAATATACCAGAGAGCCACCTCGAATAACTTTTCTGCCGCCGCAAGCTTCTGCTCTTCCGCGATCCCATATGGAGGCCTTTTTCGGCACCCTGCCGGAGGGGGAATCGATCACGGAGGGCTTCTACATCAACCTTGCTGCCCTTCCGATGATGTGTGAGTAGTTTACCACAGACCTACGGGTCCATAGCTAGTAGCTAGATGGCTTCTTCTCTCTCTTTGATCTTCAATACAATGTTCCCCTCGATCTCCTTGGAGTTCTATCTGATGTAATCTTCTTTTGCGGTGTGTTTGTTCGGATCCGATAAATTGTGGGTTTATGATCAGATTATTCATGAGAAATATTTGAGTCTTTTCTGAATTCTTTTATGCATGATTGTTAGCTTTGTATTTCTCTCCGATCTATTCGTTTGGTTTGGCCAACTAGATTGATTTATCTTGCAATGGGAGAGGTGCTTTGTGATGGGTTCAATCTTGCGGTGTTCTATATCCCAGTGACAAAGTAGGGGACAAGACACGTATTTGTATTGTTGCCATTAAGGATAAAACGATGGGGTTTATTGCTTGAGTTTACTTTGTCTACATCATGTCATCTTGCTTAAGGCGTTACGCTATTTTCATTAACTTAATGCCCTAGATGCATGCTGGATAGCGGTCGATGGATGGAGTAATAATAGTAGATGCAGGCAGGAGTCGGTCTACTTGTCTCGGACGTGATGCCTATATACATGATCATTGCCATGAATCCGTCATAACTATGCGCTTTTCTATCAATTGCCCAACAGTAATTTGTTTACCCACCGTATGCTATTCGTTAGAGAGAGAAGCCTCTAGTGAAAACTATGGCCCCCGGATCATTTATCTATCATATATAAAATCCAAAAATACCTTGCTACAATTTTATTCCCTTTATTTTGTTTTGCAATTTATTTATCTATCTATCACTATCAGAATTAATCCTTGCAAGTAACCGCCAAGGGGATTGACAACCCTCTGGTTCGCGTTGGGTGCAAGTATTTGCTTTTGTGTGTGTAGGTGCTGCTAATGAGGTTCTGTGTGGTTCTCCTACTAGATTGATAACCTTGGTTCTTAACTGAGGGAAATACTTATCTCTACTGTACTGCACCATCCTCTCCTCTTCGAGGAAATCCCAACGCAGCTCACAAGTAGCAGGAAGAATTTCTGGCGCCGTTGTCGGGGAGACATCACCAAAATCTATCAAGTACCTTCAGATAAACTATCATCTACTTGCTCTTATTTTCATTTGCCTTTTTATTTGCATTTGCCTCTCATTTTCATCTCCCCCACTTCTAAAACAGTTTTACAAAAAACACAAAAATATTTTTGTTTGCTTGTTTGTTCTGGCTTGCTATCATGTCTGAGTTTGAGAAAGTTATCGTGGAAAGTGCTAGTGAAGATAGTACTAATGAATCTCTTGAGGAAAAACTTAAATTGTTTGATATTAATCATGATCCTCCTGAAAACAAAGCTACCACTGTTTTTAAAACTAAAGTCTATCAGGTGGGTAGCGGGAATATTATTGGAAAAAGTATCATTCAAGAATTCTTTAATTGCACGGGAGTCATACCAATAATTAAAGGGTCTATTCTCGGTAAAAAAATTGCTACGTGGATGCTATTGCTATGCTTGTGGTTAAGTTAGAACAATTTTTTTTTGCACATTCACCCCGCGTTACAAAAGATATTCTATGAACTTCCCAATATCCATAATCCTAGAACTAAAAAGATTGCTGCAATCATCCTTATGCATGAATTTGATTATATAATTAGAGAATCTAGGGACATCTTTTGTTTCTATAAAATAGATTTTGAGCATCCTCCAATAGAAGAAATTCTTCATGATAAAGACACTATACGTAGGTTGGAATCTAAGGATTATTTTGCTTGCGGAGAAAACATTAGGAGAAGAGTTCCCTATGCTGAAGTAATTAAAACTTTGTACCACAACGCTTGTGATAAATTTGAATGGATTACCAAGGGAATTGATGTGGGATTTAGTGAAGAATGGTTTGAAAGTACGGCTAGAGATCCTATATATTGATGATGAGATACATGTTTTATATGAAGATCTTTATGGTGATGATTCTGAGTTTGAAGTTATGAATGTTAAAGTCACTGAACAAAGTCCCTTCAAGTATTTAAGTTCCCCTACTAGAAAAGAAGAGCAAGAGAGTAGAGAGTTAATGAGAAAGATTTGATTAAGAAGGATTTGGGAATAAAGGATGATAATACTTGAAACATTGCATTATGCCTAGCTAGGGGCATAAAACAATAGCGCTTTTTGGGAGGCAACCCAATATGTATCTTAAATTTTTGCTTTGTTTTCCGTTTTGTGTGTTTACACAATTGTAGCCTCTGTTATGATTGTACTTTGTATCTTTTAATTAGTGTTTGTGCCAAGTAATGCCTTTGGGATGATTTGGATGATAGTATAATTGATGCTGTTTGAAAACAGAAAGTTTTGCGCCCAGTATTTGATTTTACGTTTTTTACTGGAACGTCAGAAAAATCTTAAATTTTTACAAAGTATTGGTCTATGAATTGTTTACGTTGTCTAATTTTTCAGAATTTTTGTAGTTACAGAAGTATAGCTTTTAAATAGATCTTTACAGACTATTCTGTTTTAGACAGATTCTGTTTTTGTTGCATAGTTTGCTTATTTCAATGAATCTATGGATTGTATCGGGGGGTATGAGTCATGGAGAAGTTGGAGTACAGTAGCATTATGCCAATATTAAATATGAATCAATTTATAACAGTACCTAAAGTTTAAGATTTGTTTGTTATACTAACGGATCTCACGAGGTTTCTGTTGAGTTTTGTGTGCTGAAGTTTTCATGTTTTGGGTAAGATCGCGATGGATGAAGGAATAAGGAGCGGCAAGACCCTAAGCTTGGGGATTCCCAAGGCACCCCAAGGTAATATTCAAGGAAGACCCAAGCATCTAAGCTTGGGGATGCCCCGGATGGCATCCCCTCTTTCGTCTACAATCTATCGGTATATCACTTGGAGCTATATTTTTATTCATCACATGATATGTGTTTTAATTGGAGCGTCTTGTGCCATAGTTTTCTTTTCTTTGTTTGCTTTTTAGTTTGCCACAATCATCTTTGCTGAACACACCTTTTTGAGAGGGACACACATTATTCGTGATTTGTTAGAATACTCTATGTGCTTCACTTATATCTTTTGAGCTAGGCAGTTGCTCTAGTGCTTCACTTATATCTTTTCGAGCATGACGGTGGTTATATTTTAAAGAAATAGTTGCACTCTCATGCTTCACTTATATCTTTTTGAGAGTCTAATAAATAGTAATGGTAATATGCACGGGTTATGAATTTGGTCCTAATATGATAGGTATTCAAGAAGGATATAATAAAAACTTTCATGTAGATCACTGAATATGATAAGTTTGATTCCTTGCAATAGTTTTGCAATATTAAGATGGTAATATGTGGGAGGTACTAGTGGATAATTGTGGTTTAGTAAGAATATTGGTGTTAAGGTTTGTGATTCCCGAAGCATGCACATATGGTCTTTCGTTATGCTAAGAAGTTGGAGCATGATTTATTATTGATTGTCTTCTTTTGCGTGGCGGTCGGAGGCGCGCGATGGTTAACTCCTACCAACCTCCCCCCTAGGGGCATGCGTAGTAGTACTTTGCTTTAAGGGCTAATAAACTTTCGCAATAAGTATGTGAGTTCTTTATGACTAATGTGAGTCCATGGATTATACGCACTCTCACCTTTCCGCAATTTGCTAGCCTCTACGGTACCGTGCATTGCCCTTTATCACCTCGAGAGTCGGTGCAAACTTTGCAGGTGCATCCAAACCCCGTGATATGATATGGTCTATCACACATAAGCCTCTTTATATCTTCATCAAAACAGCCACCATACCTACCTATCATGGCATTTCCATAGCCATTCCGAGATATATTGCCATGCAACTTCCACCGTTCCGTTTATATGACACACATCATCATTGTCATATTGCTTTGCATGATCATATAACTGACATAGTATTACTGGCTTAGCCACCGTTTATAATTTTCATATATGTTACGCTAGCATCATTGCACATCCTGGTACACTGCCAGAGCCATTCATATAGAGTCATATCTGTTCTAGTATCGAGTTGTAATTTTGAGTTGTAAGTAAATATAAGTGTGATGATCATCATTATTAGAGCATTGTCCTAGTGATGAAATAAAAAATAAAAATAAAAAGAGTCCAAAAAGAGCCCACCAAAAAAAAGAGGCCAAAAAGATCCCACTAAAAAATGAGAAAAAAGAGAGAAGGGGCAGTGTTACTATCCTTTTCCACACTTGTGCTTCAAAGTAGCACCATGTTTTTCATATAGAGAGTTGATAACCCACAAGTATAGGGGATCAATTGTAGCTTTTTCAATAAATAAGAGTGTCGAACCCAACGAGGAGCTAAAGGTAGAATTAATATTCCCTTCAAGTTCTATCGACTACCGATACAACTCTACGCACACTTAACGTTTACTTTACCTAGAACAAGTATGACACTAGAAGTACTTTGTAGGTGTAATGCTAGAACTACTTCGCAAGAATAAAACTAGGAGTACTTAGCGAGAATAAAACTACGAGTAATTTGCAAGATAATAAAAGTTAGTTGATTAGTAGAAAGCTTTTGTAACACAAGAAAAGGATTTGTCCCTAGGCAATCGATAACTAGACCGGTAATCATTATTGCAATTTTAAATGAGGGAGAGTGATACGTCTCCATCGTATCTACTTTTCCAAACACTTTTGCTCTTGTTTTGGACTCTAATTTGCATGATTTGAATGAAACTAACCCGGACTGATGTTGTTTTCAGCAGAACTACCATGGTGTTGTTTTTTGTGCAGAAATAAAAGTTTTTGGAATTGGATGAAACTTTTTGGAGATTTTTTATGGAATATATAAAAAATACTGGAGCCAAAACCTACTGGAGGGGTTCCACTGGCTGCCCACGAGGCACCAGGGCGCGCCACCCCCCCTAGGCGCGCCCTGGTACCTCGTGGGGCCCACGTGGCTCCGCTGACCCTAATCTCTGGCCTATAAATTCACAATTCCAGAGAAAAAAATAAGAGAGGAAGTTTTATTGCGTTTCATGATACGGAGTCGCCGCCACCTCTTGTTCTTCATCGGGAGGCCAGATCTGGAGTCCGTTTGGGGCTCCGGAGAGGGGGATCTTCCGGCATCGTCATCATCAACCATCCTTCATCACTAATTTCATGATGCTCACCGCCGGGAGTGAGTAATTCCTTCGTAGGCTTGCTGGACGGTGATGAGTTGGATGAGATTTATCATGTAATGGAGTTAGTTTTGTTAGGGCTTGATCCCTAGTATCCACTATGTTCTGAGATTGATGTTGCTATGACTTTGCTATGCTTAATGGTTGTCACTAGGGCCCGAGTGCCATGATTTCAGATCTGAACCCTTTATGTTTTCATGGATATATTTGTGTTCTTCATCTGATCTTGCAAGTTGTATGTACCTGCTATGTGCTATGATCCTCATACCCCAAGGTGACAATAATTGGGATTCTTTCCGATGATTGCCGTAGTTTGAGGAGTTCATGTATTCACTAAGTGCTAATGCTTTGTTCCGGTTCTCTATTAAAAGGAGGCCTTAATATCCCTTAGTTTCTTTATGGACCCCGCTGCCACGGGAGGGTAGGACAAAAGATGTCATGCAAGTTCTTATCGCAAGCATGTATGACTATATACGGAATACATGCCTACATTACATTGATGAATTGGAGCTAGTTCTGTGTCGCCCTAGGTTATGACTGTTACATGATGAATGTTATCCAACAATATCACCGATCCAATGCCTACGAGTTTTTCACATATTGTTCTTTGCTAAGTTACTACTGTTGCTACTGCTGTCGCAATTGCTACAAAACTACTGCTGCTACTGTTACTGCTACTGTTACTATTATTGCTACTGCTATCAAACTATCATACTACTGTGCTACTAATCACTCTGCTATAGATATTTAGTCTCCTGGTGTGGTTGAATTGACAACTCAACTGCTAATACTTGCAAATATTCTTTGACTCCCCTTGTGTCGAATCAATAAATTTGGGTTGAATACTCTACCCTCGAAAACTGTTGCGATCTCCTATACTTGTGGGTTATCAAGACCTTTTTCTGGCGCCATTGCCGGGGAGCATAGCTTTATTTGCTGAGTCACTTGGGATTTATATCTGTTGATCACTATGAAGAATCTGAAAGACGCTAAGACCAAGATCGTTCCCTCTAAGACGAGGGGAGGTAAGGAACCGCCATCTAGCTCTGCACTTGATTCACCTTCTGTTTTGAGTAAACTTGCAACACCACCACATGCTATTAATTCTTATATGTCACAAGTTATTGATGATACCACTTCCAATATGAATGATACTCATGATGATGCTAGTACTATACTTGATAATGTTGTGCCACTTGGTGAATTTCTTAGTGAACAAATTGCTAAAGCTAAAGAAATAGAAAATGCTGAAACTCTTGAGAATTATGATTCACCTATTATGCCTAGCTCTCCTACTAGAGTTGAAACACCTGATGAACATTGCTTCGATAGGGAGACGGCTACAGCCATTCTTGCTTGTAATGATAGAGATGAAGTTATAAAACTGCTTGCTGAAATGAAAGAAAAATCTACCAGGGAGAGAATGGAATATGATCCTAAGTTTGCTACCTCTCCCATATTTGTTACTGATAAGGATTATGAATTCTCTGTCAATCCTGAGTTAATCACTTTGGTTGAATCTGATCCTTTTCATGGTTATGAAACTGAAACCGTTGTGGCACATCTTACTAAATTAAACGATATAGACACCCTATTTGCTCATGAGGAAATTTTTTGCTATTACTATATTATTAAGTTATTTCCTTTCTCATTAAAGGGTGATGCTAAAGAATGGTATAATACTCTTGCTCCTGGTTGTGTGCGTAGTCCCCAGGATATGATTTATCACTTCTCTGAAAAATATTTTCCTGCTCATAAGAAACAAGCTGCTCTACAGGAAATATTTAACTTTGTGCAAATTAAAGAAGAGAATCTCCCTCAAGCTTGGGGGAGGCTTCTCCAATTACTTAATGCTTTGCCTGATCATCCTCTTAAGAAGAATGAAATACTTGATATCTTCTATAATGGACTAACCGATGCTTCTAGGGACTACCTAGATAGTTGTGCGAGTTTAATGATTGGACACTTCCAGAACCGCCGCCTAAACCCACTCCGAAGAAGAGGGGTATTTTATATCTCAGTCCTGAAGATATGCAAGAAGCAAAGAAATGCCAGAAGGAAAAAGGTATTAAAGCTGAAGATGGTAAGAATTTACCACCTATTGAAGAGATACATGGTCTTGACAGACCGACACAGGTAGTAGAGGTAAATTCTCTTATAAAGTTTGATGAAAGTGATATTCCTTATAAAAAACCTCCTAGTCAATGCTTGTATGAATTTGACAATTATATTATTAAACAAGACCACTTCAATGCCAATGTTATGAAACAATTGAAATGAAATGCCTACATGATTGATCGCTTGAGTGACTTGCTATTTAGAATTGCTAATGATGTTAAGGGTGTAAGTAAACATGCATCTATGGTTCAAACTCAATTAGAACAAGTTGCTAAATCTCAAAGTGAATTGCTCAATGAAATCAATAACAATATGAATGATCATGCTGTTAGAGTAATGACTAGAGGAGGTAGAATGACTCAGGAGCCACTTTATCCTGAAGGCCACCCTAAAAGAATTGAACAAGACTCTCAAAGAATTAATGTTGATGCACCTAGTCCATCTAAAAAGAAAAAGAAAAAGAAAAAGAAAAATGATAGGACTTTGCATACTTCTAGTGAACCTGAGGTAGAAAAACCCTTAGAGGATAGTAATGATGTTTCTATTTCTGATGCTGAAACACAATCTGGTAATGAACATTCACCTGATGATAATAATAATGATGATGCTCATGTGGATACCCAACCAGATAATGATAAAGAACTTGATAATGATGTTGAAATAGAACCTGTTGTTGATCTTGATAACCCACCTTCTAAAAATAAACGTTATGATAAAAGAGACTTCGTTGCTAGAAAACATGGTAAAGAAAGAGAACCATGGGTTCAAAAACCCATGCCCTTTCCTCCTAAACCATCTAAGAAAAAGGATGAGGAAGAATTTGAACGCTTTGCTGAAATGCTTAGGCCAGTCTTTTTTGCGTGCTTGTTTGACTGATATTATAAAGATGCCTCCTTATGCTAAATACATGAAAGACATTGTCACAAATAAAAGGAAGATACCTGAAGCTGAAATTTCTACCATGCTTGCAAATTATTCTTTTAAGGATGGAGTACCTAAGAAACTAGGAGATCCAGGAATACCAACTATACCATGCTCCATTAAAAGAAAATATGTCAAAACTGCTTTGTGTGATTTAGGAGCCGGTGTTAGTGTTATGCCTTTCTCTTTATATAAAAGACTTGATTTGAATAAACTCACTCCCACTGAAATATCATTGCAAATGGCTGACAAATCAACTGCCATACCTATCGGTGTTTGTGAGGATGTGCCCGTTGTAGTTGCAAATGTTACTATTCTAACAGACTTTGTTATACTTGATATGCCCGAGGATGAAAATATGTCGATTATCCTTGGTAGACCCTTTTTGAATACTGCAGGGGCTGTTATTGATTGCAACAAAAGCAAGGTCACTTTTCATATCAATGGTAATGAACATACGGTGCACTTTCCGAAGAAACAATTTCAAGTAAATGGTATTCGTGTTATTGGAAAGACTCCAACAATTACTATTGGAAGTTTTCAACTCCCTCTTCCTACTGTTAAAAAGAAATATGAAACTCTTATTATTGGGGAGATGCATATCCCCGTTGAGGTAACTTAGTGTTATACGAATTTTTTTCGGTTTCATATTACTCGGAAATGGTTTGTTAATAAGACTTGATCAACCTTATTAATGAATTCTTTTTGAGGGGCATGTAGTCGATGAATTTAGTAAGCACAACCTTCTGTACCCACTCTTTGTTTTCTGTTATTTTTAGTTAAATAAAATAAAATGCCATGATTATCCTGTTTTCTGATTTATCCGTGCAATAAAAAATGGTCCAGAAATGAAAGTGCTCAGAATGCAATAAAATTTTGATATGAATTTTTATATAATATTTAAGAATTTTTGGCACTGGAAACATACCAGGGGGGTGCCCCAGGTGCCCACGAGGCACCAGGGCGCGCCACCCCCCTGGCGCGCCCAGGTGGCTCGTGGGCCCCACAGGGACGCCTCACTTATCCCTTCAGCCCACTTCGTCTCTTACCTCTAGCAAAAATTCCTGGTAGCTCTCTCTCTCGTGTTCTTGCTCACAAACCTGAAATTTTTGATCTCTTTGCTCGGAGCTCCGTTTCCGAAACTGTTTCGGGAGATTGCTCCTTGGTATGTGACTCCTCCATTGCTCCAATTAGTTTTTGCTCTAGTGGATTATATTTTGCTTAATTAGTTGCTCTTGGTGCTACTGAAAATGAGCTTGCATGTTAAATTCTTTGAGTTCCAAGTAGTTCGAATGCTTGATATAGCCTCTAGACATCCATATGAGTAGTTGCTATCAATCTTGTGATGTTTTATTGATATCATTTTGTGGACCAAAAATTTTCAGAAAATTGTTCTTAGGAAAATGAATATCTTTCGGAGGAGTTCGTCGAGGAGGAGGTCCTCTAAAGCGTCATCAAGTGAAAGCTAAGCACGCCAATCATATGAGGAACCAAGGGCAAGTTCGGTGCGGGGTGCCGAAGCAAAATCATGTCGATGGCCTTGCAACGAGTTCATGCTAGGTGCAGGCATCAAGGAAGAATTTGACCAATACATTCACAACACCGAGCTCTCCGCCTTCATCGCAGATAAGCCACCACAGCATTACTACCTCACTCATTCATTCACTCAACACTTTGAATATCACCCACGCACTTCTAGAGTTTTATTTCACCTCTATAACAAATCCTATAGTATGTCTCTAGAAGAATTCTGTGATGCATGCAAAATTCCATATTGGGGTTCGTTAGATGAGCCACAAAAATCTGATTATGAGTCATTTCTTAATAGCCTTTGCAACGGTGAGGATAGAGGAGTCACGCAGGCCAAAATAGTTAGCATCCACTTTCCTGCTATCCGATATTTTGCACTCTTTAATGGTAAATGCATTGTTGGTAAGCAAGACTGCAGTACGCTTTGCGCCCCTGATCTGAGTCTTATCCATACGACTTTGACTGGCAGCAAGTATTATAATCTTGGGGCTATTGTCGCACGTAGGCTGCAGCGTAACGCGTGTAATGGTGATTTGTATGGAGGAATTTATGCCTCCCGCGTAGCTGCAAGGTTAGGGGTCTCGCCCAATTCCGATGGTCCCCTCTTACCCTACAAATATTTAAATTTCGAAACACTGCGAGAACATAAGTTTTTAAAACGCAATGCACATGGATATGAATATAACTTAGTTTTTAATAAATCTCGATCTGTGTATGTTGTTTTGCCTGCTCCTGCCCTCTTTGATTTTCAGAACAAACAAAGATATTATCTATTGGAGAGCGAGGTGCACGAGTACAAAGCGGCGGTCGAGGCTACCCGTCTGGCTGAGGAGGCGGCTCAAAACGCCTCTACGAGCTACCACTTTGATTATTACCCAGACCAGGGATGGCGATGACCAAGCTAGGCCAAAAGCCTAAGCTTGGGGGAGTACATATCTCTCACCGACATTACATTCATGCTCACACATTTCATTCCAGTTGTCGGTGTTCATACTTTTTCATTGTATAATCCATGCTAGTTTTATTTTCTCGCTTTCTTCTTGTGTGTTTGAAAAACTTGAGAAAATCCAAAAACATTTCTCACTTCTTTTCGGTTTTTCTTTCTAGCTTAATTAGTTGTAGTTTCGTAATAGTAAAAGAAAACCCAAAAAGATTTCCCGTTTCTTCTTTTACTTGTTGGGAGCTTTCCCGTGTAAATAGTTTTTCTCGTTTTTCGTTTTCTTCTTTATTTCGTTTTCTTTAGAAAATCTAAAAACTCCAAAAATATTTCAGTGTGTTTCTCTGAAATTCTTTTCTTTTGTTGAGTCATTGTAAGGAGAAGACCACGATGAAAATGTTGAGTGGCTCTCATATGCATTGTTGTTAATCTAACAAAGATCCCATTTTACCTTGTCTTCTCCTTTGAATAAAATGCTTGCAGATTCCAGCTTAGTCCACGGCACACTTGCACTGTTTTTATTTTCATATCATTCGATCGTGCAAGTGAAAGGCAATAATGACGATGATTTGATGAAGTGACTGTGGCAAGGAAAAGCGGGTATGAACTCAACTTGTTCTTTTGTTTTTGTAAATATGTTTAACTCAGTATCCATGATTCAGCATATTATGATTAAACATGTTTATGATGGCAATTAGAGATTATAGTTGCTCATGCCATGCTTAAGTAGCTAGGAGTGGATAATGATTTAACTTGGGTGTCAACATGCATTAAAATGATTGTGATGTAGTATGATGATATGGTATCCTCCTCTGAATGTTTCAAGTGGCTTGACTTGGCACATGTTCATGCATGTAGTTGATTCATAACCAACATAGCCTCCACGATATTTATGTTCATGGTGCTTATATCCTACTCATGCTAGTATTCAATGTTGATTATTCATAATGCATGATTATGACCATTTTCGCTCTCTAGCTGGTCGCTTCTCAACCTATTTGCTAGCCTTCGCCTGTACTAAGCGGGAATACTGCTTGTGCATCAAAACCCCTAAACCAAAGTTATTCCAGACGAGTCCACTATATCTACCTATATGCGGTATTACTCTGCCGTTCTAAGTAAATTTGCATGTGCCACCTCTAAATATTCAAATGAACATCTGTTTTGTGTGCCCGTACCGCTCATGGAGCGACAGGGGGGCGGTCAGTATCTTCCATGCTAAGCGGGTTATTCTCATGACGAGTGTTTATTCACTTGTCCTTGCACAAGAATGGCTGGTAATCGGGATGCCCAGTCGCATTATTAAGATTGCAAAATAATAAAACAAACTCCCCCGAAAAGTTGTTTGTATGGAGGGCACCCGAGGATTCGGCTAGCCATGGCTTGTGATTGTTGGTGGAGGGGGAGTAAACTTTACTTTACCGCTTGGGAAGCGCCGCTAATGTGTTTAGCATGGAAGATATTGAAAACTCTCGGTCGTGACGTTGACAGGAAAGGCATACCTCCCAAGATTTTACTTATCTCTGATTTAAGCTTTGAGCTCTGGCACCTCAGCAAATCCATGCTTCCCTCTGCGAAGGGCCTATCTATTTACTTTTATGTTATTTTACTTTTATTGTTGAGTCGTCACCTTCTCAAATAAGCACCAGTCCTGAGAGCACTATTGTCATTCTCATGCATTGTGAATAGTTAATGTTGTGTGCATCCTGACTGGATCTCTTCTACCATGAATTACAATGTTTAGTCGTTGCTTGAACTTTGGAGGTGCTCTGCATTTATGTTTTGCGGCCTCAGAAAGGGCTAGCGAGATACCATGTTGTCATATTATATCATGATTGTTTTGACAAAGTGTTGGCGTTTCAGATATTTTATTATTGCTCGCTAGTTGATTATGCCATTGATATGAGTGAATATAATTTCTAAGAGTTATCATTTGCATGGTTAGTTATAATCTCTGCTGAAAACCTGGGTATTATTTAAGCATATATACAGATAGAAGAACAAAAGAGTTCGTAAAAGTTTTTCTTTATCACTTTCAGTTTGTCAACTGAATTGCTTGAGGACAAGCAATGAGTTAAGCTTGGGGGAGTTGATACGTCTCCATCGTATCTACTTTTCCAAACACTTTTGCTCTTGTTTTGGACTCTAATTTGCATGATTTGAATGAAACTAACCCGGACTGACGCTGTTTTCAGCAGAACTACCATGGTGTTGTTTTTTGTGCAGAAATAAAAGTTCTTGGAATTGGATGAAACTTTTTGGAGATTTTTATGGAATATATAAAAAATATTGGAGCCAAAACCTACTGGAGGGGGCCACTGGCTGCCCACGAGGCACCAGGGTGTGCCACCCCCCCAGGCGCGCCCTGGTACCTCGTGGGGCCCACGTGGCTCCGCTGACCAAAATCTCTGGCCTATAAATTCACAATTCCAGAGAAAAAAATAAGAGAGGAAGTTTTATTGCGTTTCACGATACGGAGCCGCCGCCACCTCCTGTTCTTCATCAGGAGGCCAGATCTGGAGTCCGCTTGGGGCTCCGGAAAGGGGGATCTTCCGGCATCGTCATCATCAACCATCCTTCATCACCAATTTCATGATGCTCACCGCCGGGAGTGAGTAATTCCTTCGTAGGCTTGCTGGACGGTGATGAGTTGGATGAGATTTATCATGTAATCGAGTTAGTTTTGTTAGGGCTTGATCCCTAGTATCCACTATGTTCTGAGATTGATGTTGCTATGACTTTGCTATGCTTAATGCTTGTCACTAGGGCCCGAGTGCCATGATTTCAGATCTGAACCATTTATGTTTTCATGGATATATTTGTGTTCTTGATCCAATCTTGCAAGTTGTATGCACCTGCTACGTGTTATGATCCGCATACCCCAAGGTGACAATAATTGGGATTCTTTCCGGTGATTGCCATAGTTTGAGGAGTTCATGTATTCACTAAGTGCTAATGCTTTGTTCTGGTTCTCTATTAAAAGGAGGCCTTAATATCCCTCAGTTTCCTTATGGACCCCGCTGCCACGGGAGGGTAGGACAAAAGATGTCATGCAAGTTCTTATCGCAAGCACGTATGACTATATACGGAATACATGCCTACATTACATTGATGAATTGGAGCTAGTTCTGTGTCGCCCTAGGTTATGACTGTTACATGATGAATGTTATCCAACAATATCACCGATCCAATGCCTACGAGTTTTTCACATATTGTTCTTTGCTAAGTTACTACTGTTGCTACTGATGTCACAATTTCTACAAAACTACTGCTGCTACCATTACTGCTACTATTACTATTATTGCTACTGCTATCAAACTATCATACTACTGTGCTACTGATCACTCTGCTGCAGATATTTAGTCTCCAGGTGTGGTTGAATTGACAACTCAACTGCTAATACTTGCAAATATTCTTTGGCTCCCCTTGTGTCGAATCAATAAATTATGGTTGAATACTCTACCCTCGAAAACTGTTGCGATCCCCTATACTTGTGGGTTATCAGAGAGGCATGAGCTAACATACTTTGCGTACTTGGATCATATGCACTTATGATTGGAACTCTAGCAAGCATCCGCAACTACCAAAGATCATTAAGGTAAAACCCAACCATAGCATTAAGTAACAAGTCCTCTTTACTCCCATACGCAACAACCCCCTTACTCGGGTGTAAGCTTCTGCCACTCTAGCCGCCCACTATAAGAGAATTATGAATGTATTGCAAACCCTACAGCAGGAATCCCACACGCTTGCGCAACACGGAGGGCACCATAGGACAACACCAAAATAAAACATACAACTCAAACCAATCACGATCATCAATCAACCCATAGGACAAAACGAATCTACTCAAACATCATTGGATTGCCACATATCATTGGATAATAATATATAGCGTTAAGCACCATGTTTAAGTAAAGATTACAGCGGGGAGAAGAGGTGTTACACCGCTACATAGAGGGGGAGAGAGTTGGTGTTGACGGCGGCGAAGTTGTTGGTGTAGATCGCCGTCACGATGATTGCCCCGGCGGCGTTCCGGCGCCACCGGGAGAGAGGGGGAGAGAGCCCCCCTCCTTCTTCTTCTTCTTCCTTGGCCTCCCCCTAGATGGGAGGAGAGTTTCCCCTCTGGTCCATGGCCGCCATGGCTCCCGGAGGGCAGGAGCCCCTCCAAGATTGGATCTCTCTCTCTCTCTCTGTTTCTATTCTGTTTCGCGCTCCTGTTTTCTGGCCGAAAACCGTTTATTATATTCCCGGAGATCCGTAACTCCGATTGGTCTGAAATTTTGAGGGGATTTTCTTCCAGATATTATCTTTCTTGCGGCAGAAGAAGGGCCCCAACTGCTTTACAGAGGCGCGGCAAGCCTGCCAGGCGCGCCCTGGGTAGTGGGGCGCGCCCCTTGAGCTTGCCGTCTCCTCGGGCATCATATCGCGTTGATTATTTTCCCCAAAAATCACATATATTCCAAAATAAATCTCCATAAAATTTTATCGCGTTTGGACTTCGTTTGATATGGATTTTCTGCGAAACAAAAAATATGCAACAAACACGAACTGGCACTGGGCAATGGATCAATATGTTAGTCCCAAAAATAATATAAAATATTACCAAAAGTATGTCGAAATTGTAGGATAATGGCATGAAACAATCAAAAATTATAGATATGACGGAGACGTATCAACATCCCCAAGCTTAATTCCTGCTCGTCCTCGAGTAGGTAAATGATAAAAAGATAATTTTTGATGTGGAATGCTACCTAGCATAATCTTGATCATGTAATCTAATCATGGCATGAATATTAAGACACGAGTGATTCAAAGAAATAGTCTATAATTTGATATAAAGACATCAATACTCAGGCATACCAACAAACAATCATGCCTTTCAAAATAAAAATGCTAAAGAAATTTATCCCTACAAAATCATATAATCCTGTCATGCTCCATCTTCTTAACATAAAGTATTTATCATGCACTACCCCGATGACAAGCCGAGCAATTGGTTCATACTTTTTAACATGCTTTAGCTTTTTCAGCCCCCACGCAATACATGAGCACAAGCCATGGATATAGCACTATGGGTGGAATTGAATATAATGGTAGAGATTAATAAGGAGAAGTCAAAAACGGAGAAAGTCTCACATCAACTAGGCGGATCAACGGGCTATGGAGATGCCCATCAATCGATATCAATGCGAGGAGTAGGGATTGCCATGCAACGGATGCACTAAGAGCTATAAGTGTATGAAAGCTCAAACTGAAAACTAAGTGGGTGTGCATCCAACTTGCTTGATCATGAAGACATCGGGCATTTGAGGAAGCCCATCATCGGAATATATAAGCCAAGTTCTATAATGAAAAATTCCCACTAGTATATGAAAGTGACAACATAGGAGACTCTCTATATGAAAAACATGGTGCTACTCTGAAGCACAAGTATGGAAAAGGATAGTAACACTGCCCCTTCTCTCTTTTTCTCTCATTTTTTTCTTTTTCTTTTTATTCTTTTCTTTCATTCTTTTTTTTCCTTTTTTTCATGGGCTCTTTTTGGCCTCTCTTTTTTCTCTTTTTATTTATTTATTTCCTCACTGGGACAATGCTCTAATAATGATGATCATCATACTTCTATTTACTTACAACTCAAAATTACAACTCGATACTAGAACAAACATGACTCTATATGAATGCCTCTGGCAGTGTACCAGGATGTGCAATGATCTAGCGTAGCAAAAATATCAAAAAAAGGGACAAGCCATGAAAATATCATGCTAGCTATCTTACGATCATGCAAAGCAATATGACAATGAATGCTCAAGTCATGTATATGATGATGATGGAAGTTGCATGGCAATATATCTCGGAATGGCTATGGAAATGCCATAATATGTTGGTATGGTGGCTGTTTTGAGGAAGATAAGGAGGCTTATGTGTGATAGAGCGTATCATATCACGGGGTTTGGATGCACCGGCAAAGTCTGCACCGACTCTCGAGGTGAGAAAGGGCAATGCACGGTACCGAAGAGGCTAGCAAATTGCGGAAAGGTGAGAGTGCGTATAATCCATGGACTCACATTAGTCATAAAGAACTCACATACTTATTGCGAAAGTTTATTAGCCCTCGAAGCAAAGTACTACTACGCATGCCCCTAGGGGGATAGATTGGTAGGAAAAGACCATCGCTCGTCCCCGACCGCCACTCATAAGGTAGACAATCAATAATAAATCATGCTCCAACTTCTTAGCATAACGACAGACCATACGTGCATGCTTCGGGAATCACAAACCTTAACACCAATATTCTTACTAAACCACAATTATCTACTAGTTCCCCCCACATATCACCATCTTGATATCACAAAACTATTGCAAGGAATCAAACTTATCATATTTAGTGATCTACAAGTTTTATGTAGGATTTTATGACTAACCATGTGAATGACCAATTCCTGTTGACTCTCTAAATAGATATAAGTGAAGCATGAGAGTTTAATTCTTTCTACAAAAGACCACACTCTAATAAATATAAGTGAAGCAAAAGAGCATTCTACAAATAACGGTTTTCTATATGTAGAGAAACAGGCATCCAAACTTCAAATGATATAAGTGAAGCACATGAAGCATTCTATAAAGCCATACTCAAAAGATATAAGTGAAGTGCAAAGAGCATTCTAAAAATCAACCAAGGACTATCTCATACCAGCATGGTGCATTATTAAAAAGAAAAAGAAAAAGTGCACGATGCTCCAAGAATTTACGCATATCATGTGAACAAAACAAAAACCGAAACATACCGATAATTGTTGAAGAAAGATGGGATGCCTTCCGGGGGATCCCCAAGCTTAGATGCTTGAGTCTCCTTGAATATTTACTTGGGGTGCCTTGGGCATCCCCAAGCTTGAACTCTTGCCTCTCCTTATTCTCCTCATATCGATACCTCCTCGATCTTCGAACACTTCATCCACACAAAACTTGACCGGACTTTTTATTAGAGGGGTTAGTACATATAACATCAAATCCCATCATGTCCTGTTGTAACATTATTGTATAATTATAATAAAATATTACCCATTGTATGCTATCACAATTCTATGGCTCCCAAGTCAATGGGGCTCAACAAAATTTCAAACATACGCAAATAAAGAAACTATAACAGCAATCTGTGAAAACAGGACAGTCTGTAAAGATGTAGATGAAACATATACTTCTGTAACTCAAAAATTCTGAAAAATTATGAAAAAATAAAAAATTTGCATAACAGTACTGTGTAAAAATTTCAGAATTTCTGCATCTTCCAGTAAAATATAGAAATTCAAACACTACAACAAAAGTTTCTATTTTTGCACAACACACACCAAATAAGCAATTTAAACATCCTAAAGGTAAATCTTGGCACATTAATTTTATAATACAATGGATTTGTACAAGGGGATAATTATTTTTGTTGAAAAGTTTCTATAATTCAAGATTCACAAAGTTTCCTTGGGCATGAACAAAGTTCAAGGATATCCCCCACTTCAACGGTGCTCGTCTTTCTCACTTTCACTTTTCTTTTTGAAAAAGTTTTAGGTTACCCTCTATAATTTTTTTGTTTTTAAACTTTTTAAAAGCACTCAACAAAATAAAATGACTCTCTAAAATTTCCGGTTTGTCTCCTAGGCAGCGCTTTCTTTAAAGCCATTAAGCTAGGCATAAAGTGCTCATGCTATCGATCCACCCGGATCCCAAGGTATATCAAAGCCAATTTTAATTAACAATGATTTGTAATTTAGTAATGAGCACAAAGCAACATATATCATGCAATGACGAAGTCTAACTCTCTTCCTATGCATCGGCATGTCATAAAAGAACAATTCATGCACATCAAGTAAAGGCCAATGCATAGTATAAACAGTTTCTTGCAATTTTATTGTATTAGAAACATAGAGAGGTGGAGATGTAGTTCCTCTCTCATAATAATTGCAATTAGGAGCAGCAAGCACATGCATTTTATATTCATCAAAATCATCATGTGTAATGGTAAAACGCAACCCATCAATATAATCCTTAATAAGCGCAAACTTCTCCAATATAGTGTAGTTGGGAGAATTCAAAAAGATAATAGGACTATCATGTGTGGGTGCAATAGAAACAATTTCATTCTTAACATAATGAACTATAGCAAGTTCATCTGCATAAGCATAATTCATATTGGCATCATGGCCACAAGCATAGCAAGCATCAAGTTCATCAAAAAGGGATATTTCAAACAAATCCAAGGGATCATAGCAATAGCTTTCATCCTTCGGTAAGCACAAAGGGAAATTAAATAATGTATGAGTTGAAGAGTTACTCTCATTAGAAGGTGGGCATGGGTAGCTAATCCGCTCTTCCTCCTTTTGTTCTTCACTCCCCTCGTCATCTTTTTCGTCTAATGAGCTCACAGTTTCAGCAATTTCTTCTTCCATAGATTCCTACAAAATATTAGTCTCTTCTTGGGCAGCGGAGACTTTCTCAATAAATTCATCAATATAGGCATTGTATTCATAATTCTCAGAGCAATATTTAAGTATAGCATAATTTTCAGATCTGTAAATAGCATCATCACAATCTTCATACTTTTCAAACAAAGACTCAATTTCATAAGCACCCTTAAAAGCAACAAATTCTTCTATTTGTTCCACATCATAGTAATCATATACACCATTAGCATAAGAAGCTAAGGTTTCATTATCATTAAATTCACATTGAAAGGGGAGGTGTGGAGCCTCCATCTTAGAGCAACAAGTACAACCATATCTTAAGCATAAATCCCAAGCATACCAATGCAATATTTTAATTTGATCCCATAATTGTTTCCATTTTTGAGACAAGCGATAATCCCTAAAGTATTCCTGTTGATCCAAAGTATCTCCCATTATCAAGTTGAATGGAGATTTATCAGGATTATCAAAGTAGTATTTAATGTTTTCCACATAACCAGCATCGAGGGTTTTAGGAGGTTCCCCATCTCCATGAGTAGCAAGTACAACTAATTTTTTTGGTATTTCGTGTTCCATATCCATAACTAAAGATATAAAACAACTTAGAACAAAAAATAAAAACTACTTAGTGATAAAGCAAACAAGCACACACAAGAATATCAACCCCGCGCTATTGCTCCCCGGCAACGGCGCCAGAAAATGGTCTTGATAACCCACAAGTATAGGGGATCAATTGTAGCTTTTTCGATAAATAAGAGTGTCGAACCCAACGAGGAGCTAAAGGTAGAATTAATATTCCCTTCAAGTTCTATCGACCACCGATACAACTCTACGCACACTTAACGTTTACTTTACCTAGAACAAGTATGAAACTAGAAGTACTTTGTAGGTGTAATGCTAGAACTTCTTTGCAAGAATAAAACTAGGAGTACTTAGCGAGAATAAAACTATGAGTAATTTGCAAGATAATAAAAGTTAGTTGATTAGTAGAAAGCTTTTGTAACACAAGAAAAGGATTTGTCCCTAGGCAATCGATAACTAGACCGGTAATCATTATTGCAATTTTATATGAGGGAGAGGCATGAGCTAACATACTTTCTGTACTTGGATCATATGCACTTATGATTGGAACTCTAGCAAGCATCCGCAACTACCAAACATCATTAAGGTAAAACCCAACCATAGCATTAAGTAACAAGTCCTCTTTACTCCCATACGCAACAACCCCCTTACTCGGGTGTAAGCTTCTGCCACTCTAGTCGCCCACTATAAGAGAATTATGAACGTATTGCAAACCCTACAATGGGAATCCCACACGCTTGCGCGACACGGAGGGCACCATAGGACAGCAATAAAATAAAACATACAACTCAAACCAATCACGATCATCAATCAACCCATAGGACAAAACGAATCTACTCAAACATCATAGGATTGCCACATATCATTGGATAATAATATATAGCGTTAAGCAGCATGTTTAAGTAGAGATTACAGCGGGGAGAAGAGGTGTTACACCGCTGCATAGAGGGGGAGAGAGTTGGTGTTGACGGCGGCGAAGTTGTTGGTGTAGATCGCCGTCACGATGATTGCCCTGGCGGCGTTCCGGCGCCACCGGGAGAGAGGGGGAGAGAGCCTCCCTCCTCCTCCTCCTTCTTCTTCTTCTTCCTTGGACCCCCCCCCCCTAGATGGGAGGAGAGTTTTCCCTCTGGTCCATGGCCGCCATGGCTCTCGGAGGGCAGGAGCCCCTCCGAGATTGGATCTCTCTCTCTGTTTCACGCTCCTGTTTTCTGGCCGAAAACCGTTTCTTATATTCCCGGAGATTCGTAACTCCGATTGGGCTGAAATTTTGAGGGGATTTTCTTTCGGACATTATCTTTCTTGAGGCAGAACAAGGGCCCCAACCGCCTTACAGGGGCGTGGCAAGCCTGCCAGGCACGCCCTGGGTAGGGGGCGTGCCCCTTGAGCCTGCCGTCTCCTCGGGCATCGTCTTGCGTTAATTCTTTTTCCCAAAAATCACATATATTCCAAAATAAATCTCCATAATTTTTTATCGCGTTTGGACTTCATTTGATATGGATTTTCTGTGAAACAAAAAACATGCAACAAACAGGAACTGGCACTAGGCACTGGATCAATATGTTAGTCCCAAAAATAATATAAAATGTTGCCAAAAGCATGTGGAAATTGTAGGATAATGGCATTAAACAATCAAAAATTATAGATACGACGGAGATGTATCAGCATCCCCAAGCTTAATTCCTGCTCGTCCTCGAGTAGGTAAATGATAAAAAGATAATTTTTGATCTGGGATGCTACCTAGCATAATCTTGATCATGTAATCTAATCATGGCATGAATATTAAGACACGAGTGATTCAAAGCAATAGTCTATAATTTGATATAAAGACATCAATACTCAGGCATACCAACAAACAATAATGCCTTTCAAAACAAAAATGCTAAAGAAAGTTATCCCTACAAAATCATATAATCCTGTCATGCTCCATCTTCTGAACATAAAGTATTTATCATGCACTACCCCGATGACAAGCCGAGCAATTGGTTCATACTTTTTAACGCGCTTCAGCTTTTTCAACCCCCACGCAATACATGAGCGCAAGCCATGGATATAGCACTATGGGTGGAATAGAATATAATGGTAGAAATTAATAAGGAGAAGTCAAAAAGGGAGAAAGTATCGCATCAACTAGGCGGATCAACGGGCTATGGTGATGCCCATCAATCGATATCAATGTGAGGAGTAGGGATTGCCATGCAACAGACGCACTAAGAGCTATAAGTGTATGAAAGCTCAAACTGAAAACTAAGTGGGTGCGCATCCAACTTGCTTGCTCATGAAGACATCGGGCATTTGAGGAAGCCCATCATCGGAATATATAAGCCAAGGTCTATAATGAAAAATTCCCACTAGTATATGAAAGTGACAACATAGGAGACTCTCTATATGAAAAACATGGTGCTACTCTGAAGCACAAGTATGGAAAAGGATAGTAACACTGCCCCTTCTCTCTTTTTCTCTCATTTTTTTCTTTTCTTTCATTCTTTTTTTTCCTTTTTTTCATGGGCTCTTTTTGGCCTCTTTTTTTTCCTTTTAATTATTTATTTATTTCCTCACCGGGATAATGCTCTAATAACGATGATCATCATACTTCTATTTACTTACAACTCAAAATTACAACTCGATACTAGAACAAACATGACTCTATATGAATGCCTCTGACAGTGTACCAGGATGTGCAATGATCTAGCGTAGCAAAGATATCAAATAACGGACAAGCCATGAAAATATCATGCTAGCTATCTTACGATCATGCAAAGCAATATGACAATGAATGCTCAAGTCATGTATATGATGATGATGGAAGTTGCATGGCAATATATCTCGGAATGGCTATGGAACTGCCATAATAGGTAGGTATGGTGACTGTTTTGAGGAAGATATAAGGAGGCTTATGTGTGATAGAGCGTATCATATCACGGGGTTTGGATGCACCGGCGAAGTTTGCACCGACTCTCGAGGTGAGAAAGGGCAATGCACGGTACCGAAGAGGCTAGCAAATTGCGGAAAGGTGAGACTGCTTATAATCCATGGACTCACATTAGTCATAAAGAAGTCACATACTTATTGCGAAAGTTTATTAGCCCTCGAAGCAAAGTACTACTACGCATGCCCCTTGGGGGATAGATTGGTAGGAAAAGACCATCGCTCGTCCCCGACCGCCACTCATAAGGTAGACAATCAATAATAAATCATGCTCCAACTTCTTAGCATAACGACAGACCATACGTGCATGCTTCGGGAATCACAAACCTTAACACCAATATTCTTACTAAACCACAATTATCTACTACTACCTCCCACATATCACCATCTTAATATTGCAAAACTATTGCAAGGAATCAAACTTATCATATTCAGTGATCTACAAGTTTTATGTAGGATTTTATGACTAACCATGTGAATGACCAATTCCTGTTGACTCTCTAAATAGACATAAGTGAAGCATGAGAGTTTAATTATTTCTACAAAAGACCACACTCTAATAAATATAAGTGAGAGCCACTATAAATTCTCAAATATTCCCAATATACCAGAGAGCCACCTCGAATAACTTTTCTGCCGCCGTAAGCTTCTATTCTTCCGCGATCCCATCTGGAGGCCTTTTCCGGCACCCTGCCGGAGGGGGAATCGATCACGGAGGGCTTCGACATCAACCTTGCTGCCCTTCCGATGATGTGTGAGTAGTTTACCACAGACCTACGGGTCCATAGCTAGTAGCTAGATGGCTTCTTCTCTCTCTTTGATCTTCAATACAATGTTCTCCTCGATCTCCTTGGAGTTCTATCCGATGTAATCTTCTTTTGCGGTGTGTTTGTTGGGATCTGATAAATTGTGGGTTTATGATCAGATTATTCATGAGAAATATTTGAGTCTTTTCTGAATTCTTTTATGCATGGTTGTTATAGCTTTGTATTTCTCTCCGATCTATCCGTTTGGTTTGGCCAACTAGATTGATTTATCTTGCAATGGGAGAGGTGCTTTGTGATGGGTTCAATCTTGCGGTGTTCTATATCCCAGTGACAAAGTAGGGGACAAGACACGTATTTGTATTGTTGCCATTAAGGATAAAATGATGGGGTTTATTCATATTGCTTGAGTTTACTTTGTCTACATCATGTCTTCTTGCTTAAGGCGTTACTCTGTTTTCATTAACTTAATACCCTAGATGCATGCTGGATAGCGGTCGATGGGTGGAGTAATAGTAGTAGATGTAGGCAGGAGTCGGTCTACTTGTCTCGGACGTGATGCCTATATACATGATCATTGCCATGATTCCGTCATAACTATGCGCTTTTCTATCAATTTCCCAACAGTAATTTGTTTACCCACTATATGCTTTTAAATACCTTGCTACAATTTTATTTCCTTTATTTTGTTTTGCAATTTATTTATCTATCTATAACTATCAGAATTAATCCTTGCAAGTAACCGCCAAGGGGATTGACAACCCTCTTGTTCGCATTGGGTGCAAGTATTTGCTTTTGTGTGTGTAGGTGCTGCTAACGAGGTTCTGTGTGGTTCTCCTACTGGATTGATAACCTTGGTTCTTAACTGAGGGAAATACTTATTCTACTGTACTGCATCATCCCCTCCTCTTCGAGGAAATCCCAATGCAGCTCACAAGTAGCATCCAGCACCAGCTCATCGCCAGCGTCGCCGTCATCTTCCCTAACCACTTCATCTACTCCGACAACCGCGGGTGACATCGGCACCTTCTGCCCCATGACGATTGGTACTACAACCGTCGTCGAGTCCTCCTCTGCTGGTCCCTCCGACATGGCGTACAGCTCGTGATGGTCCCCGTCTATCACTACTGCAGGTGACCGCTAACGCGACACATGAATCGGAGACCCCACAACCAAACTGTGTGCGATGCATGAATCACAAACGGTGTCGTAATAAAACCGTCGCCAATAAGATGAATTGTGTGCGATGGTGGAGACATCAAGCACGATTCAGATTAGAGATGCGTGTGCGATACGTGGCATACAGTTGATCCATACGAACTGTTTGCGATGAGCCAGAACAACAGAAACGGGTAGCCAGTTCGAGGTGTGTGCGATACACGGCATACAGTTCATTCAGATGAACTGTTTGTGATTACCCAACACAACAGAAATGGTCAGACAGATCAAGGTGTGTGCGATGCATGGCATACATTTCATTCGGATGAACCGTTTGCGATTACCCAACACAACAGAAACGGTTCAACTTAACAAGATGTGTGTGATACGCGACAAACAGGTCAGTAATCCGAAATGTGTGAGAAGACGGATAACAACACGGACGATTCCTGCTAATAACCCGTGTGTGTTGTGGGCAAACACTTGCTGGTATACAATTGTCAGCGATTGATGAAATCATCACCGACGGGTTCCCTAGTTTAGCCCGTGGGCGATGTGATTTGCTCTGTCTGCACAACATCTATGCTCTGTCTACAGAACAACAACATATATACTTATAAGGACATGATTGCATAACCAAATTAAACATCCAATTACGTTATATCACAAATACCAGAAAAATTGCAAGGTTCAAATTCCAGCATTACAAGGCCCAAATTCAAAGATTACAAGGTTCAAACTATTCTTACAAATCAAATTCATCTTCTACAGAATCTGAGCCATGCACTATTTCTGCGAATGGATCAGTCACCGAGAAGTCATATATCGGTTTGATAGTGTGACTTCCGAATAATCTGTCATTTGTAGTTCCAAACTGAAATTCAGCTTCTGCAGAGCCTTTTCCATTCAGTTGTAGACGCCTGCGCTGATCAGCAAACCATTCACTTCCGCGCACTAAATATAGGGCAAACCTCATTACCTTGAGCACACTTGCTCTCTGAACAAAGAACCTGGCGAATTTAATCTCTGGTGTGGTGCCTCGGTAGTGGTTCAAAGTAATTTCTGTGAGATGAAGATCAAGGCATTCAATGGGATTGTTATATTGCGCCACATTTTCCACTTTCGGGCCTGCTTGTATCTGCAAATGTAGACAACATATTAGTGCCTAGCTGCAGTTTTAAACACTTCGGGCCTCTTTGAGTTGGAGGATTTCTAAAATACACGAATAGATTGTCATGCCATCTTCAATCGTTCATGATTAACATCTCAAAAAATATATGTATTGAAATCCTCCAAATTTCCTTTAGAAATCATACTACATTTGTCATTGTAATCATGGGTAAAAGTAAAAACAAATTGAACTCTGTTGCGGTTAACAATTAACAGGAAAGGAGCCTCACCTCGATGTATAGTTTCTCCATGCACGGAAAGCATCTAAGGAATCTAACAACTTCATCCATATCGGGGCCGACAGATTGTAGTGCCAAGATCTTCACTGTGCGCAGAGACGGGGTCAAGCTTGTGGGGATCATTTTCTGGATGACAGCCGAACATAGATCAACAAAAATTACATAAAATGTGATGTCCAATAAGAAGAAGGAGAAGAAGACTGTTGTACCTGAACGGATAATCATCCAGTAACAAGTTCGGAGAATTCAGCACACGAATAGCCCAACACTGTCAATTTCGGTGCGTCAATGACCCTGATTCTTGTTGGACCTTCTTTATCAAGTACAAACAATATCTCAAGGAAAGGTGCATTCTCAATGACCATATCGTGAAACACCTCAAATGACAGCCTGTTGCGGCACCAACAATGCACGTAAATCGTACGGGCATTCATCGAGGCGATGTGGAGGCTACTGAACCCATCCATCACTTGAAGACGAAGGTATTCGAGCACTGTACAGCCGCCGAGCAGGCGCTCCAAATCCTCCTTCGAGATGCTGACGCCAATGAGCTCGAGATCCTTCAGTTTAGGGAGATGAACAGTGGGCGCGACATTAATCTGGGGGAAGAAGCACTGCCTGAACGTCGCACGGCGCAGTGTGGGCGCGAGGCGGAGAGCGGACGGCGGCAGCGAGCGCGGATATCCGGCATGAAAGCTGAGCTCATTGAGCCAATCTAGGGCGGGGGATAGGAACCACTCGTGAAACTTGCGTTCGGCCTTGCAGTTGGAACGGAACTTGCCTATGGCAAGGCGTCTGACCGGCCCAGGGTGCGTGGCGAGGATGTGGGACAATGCGTCCAAGCGTTTGCGCTCCCCGCTGCAGAGCTCGTCGTCCTCGATGAGGTCCGGGGGGTGGAGTGCGAGAGGGGGCGCCACCGCCGGGACAGGACAGTGGTCCGCATGCCAGATTTGATGGGGAGGAGGGATATGATGGTTACCAACATCTCGTCGGGGAGGCTGCTGATGAAGTCCACGCTCGCCGAAGGCTCTTGCGGTTCTGGCTCGACCAGCCCCGCTTGTTGGCTGGCTCATCCTCCATCGCAGCAAGCGGCGATTGTAACACCCCCAATAGGTTAGCTACAGTGACCACATGGTAATGATGCCAAGTCATCATCTTTACATCCTAAGAAGTGCAATTAAGAAATAATTGAACTCAAATTCAAAATTCAAATAGTAAGTGAAATTTGAAAAGCTCCAAACTTGTTGGCAAAATAGTTCATAATTTTGGAAACAATCCATATGAAATTATGGTAGAGGAAAACAAGAACACTTGTTTGCTCATTTGGGAGCTAGCACCAAAAACAGTACCAAAACAGTAGCATTTAATCCATTTTCAATTAAACAAAATTCAAATGAAATTGTCATGCCTCCAAACTTTTTGTGGCAGTACTAGATATTGCCTAGTATTTATTCTGGCCAATAGCACTTTCTACAAAACTCATTTAGTGCAAGAATTAATGCAAAATAGAAAAGGAAAAGCAAAGCAGAAAAAGAAAAGGAGAAAAACTAAAACCTACTGCTACGTTGGGCCCTAAGCAACTACAGGGTGGCCCGGCCCATTTGCGCTGGCCTTTCCCCAACCTCTCGCCAGTGGCAGGAAGGCCATGGCACGCACGCCGTCCACCCGCCGATTGCCTCGCTGTCGAGCATCCACGGCTTCCCCTCGGTGGATAAGAACCACCCCGTCACCAGGGACGAACCCTAGCCTCCCCCATTCCCTCGCTTGCCTCTCTCCCTCTCGTTTCATCATCACCGAACGTAGCCACCGCCGCGCGTTCATCGATCCCGCGGCCACCGTGTATCCCGAGCCACGGGAAGACGTCTAGGAGGACCGCCACCGACGACCTCTTCTTCCCCTAGCACCGAATCGAGCCGAGGCACCCCATACGCTCGCCATCGAGCCCATCTTCATCGCGTACATCTCCGGCGTCCGCCGTCGTTGCTGCGGTTCCGGTCCACCTCCGGCCTCCCCAACCTCGCCATTGAGCTCGTGGTGAGCTCCTCCTTCGATTCCCCTCATCCTCGATCTCGATCCACGCCGTTTATGGTCGCCCCACGGGCACGGTCGCCATGGCCGGACCTTTGCGCTCGCCATGGCTGCACCCGCGGTTCCTGCCGCCTGCTGGCCCAGGGCCACGCCCCCTGCGCCTGCCTCCGCCCGTGGCCGCTCGCACTTGCTGTCGCCGCCGGCTGCTGCCACCCGCGCCCAGCCGTACCCCTGCGCCTGCCTCCGCCTGCGCCGCTGCTGCTTTCTGCTGCACTGCTGCTGCTAGCTACTGCAGCTGCCGCTGCTACCTTTTGCTGCTGAAGCTTGCGCCGCAGCCACCCCCGCGCCATTGCCCGCTGCGCTCACCGCTGGCCGCCGCTTCCTCCCGCTACCCGTGCTCGCTGTGGCCACCGGCGTCTGTGTGCGTCGTGCGCGGCCAGCTATCCCCCTGGCGGCCTCTGCCTGTGTTGATGGGCCGGTCTAGATTAGATTAGGGGGCCTAATTAACTCTATTAACTTAACCTTTTCTTTTACTAAACCGTCACTGACATGTAGGTCCCACTGTTAAATAAAACAATTAGATTAAATCATTTAACTGTTAAGTCAATGACAGTTGGGTCCCACAGGGGCCTTTGACCAGTCAACATTAACCAGTCAACTGCTGACTGGGCAGTTGACTAGGCCCAGTGTCAGCCACACATGCACCTTCTCTGGGTACACTCTCTGTGTACCCATACCATTTTATTCATTTATTTCGAAATTAGAATAAATCTAGAAAATTCTAGAAAATGATTAAAACTTTGAAAAATCATATAAAATAAACCGTAACTCGGATGAAAATAATTTATATATGAAAAATGATTAGAAAAATATGACGAATCCGAATATGCCCTCCACATACCTGTCACATGCCTCTAACATACCGAACGTTGAACATTTGCTACCGAAACCGCTAAATGAATAGTGTTCGGAGCTGGGAAAATATTCCCGGATATTTTCCCACTCCGAGTAAAATACTTAGTACTGCATTAGAACACCCCTAGCATAGCATACTGCCATGTCATACATCGTGTTGCATTTGTATGCTTTTTATTTACTGTTTCTTCCCCCTCTTCTTCTCCGGTAGACCCCGAGCCTGTCGCTGCCCTCTGAGTACGACTACGTCGCCAACGACCCTTCTTCTCAGCAGAGTTTCCAGGCAAGCAAAACCCCCTTGATCATTCCTATATCGCCCATTCTTTCTCTCCCATGCTTGCATTAGATTTTGCTACTGTAATTGATTGCTCCTATTCTGATGCATAGCCTGATTTTGTAACCTGCTATTGATACTTTACCTGTTGTCCTAAAATACTTAGTATAGGCTGGTTAGTGATCCATTAGTGGCCCCGCACACTTGTCCTTGTAGCCATGCTTTACCACCGGTGACTCGATTAGTGTGATCGATGTACAGAGATCGAACACAGCACCGCACACCCCCTTAGTTGTATGACTCTGTAGAGGTACTATCGAGTGCCGAGGGTGATACCTCCTACCTCACTTCTGATGATATCTCTTTAGCGTAGCTAGTCGGTTGTGGGTTACCGAGGGTGATTCCTCTTTCACCACCTCCGATGATGCCTCTATCGTGCAGCCCATCAAGTGTGAACTTATCGAGGGTGATTCCTCCAAGTTCACCTTGACGGTTACATTGAGTGGGAATCCATCGAGGGTGATTCCTTGGATTCCCCATGATATTATGGACACACGGGTACTTTGACCTTCACCTCAGACCTTTGTTAAAGACGGGTCTGCTCCAAGAGCACCCGCGAGATAATGTTGAAGTCGGGTCGACCCCAAGGGTACCCGTGAGAGAGTCCTGTGGCGGCTTGCTGTTAGTGGTACCACACAGGATGTGGTGGTAGCTCGGGACTTGTCCCGATAGCTGACACGGAACATACACTGTAGTCGGAGCGACAGGGCAGGCGGAGACTACCTAGGAGAGAGGTGGGCCTAGTCCCTAGTCGTGGTCCGCGAGATACCTAGTCGGAGCGGCCGAGGCACTGGTCGTCTCCGCGAGCTCCTAATAATTCACTAACGGATTTGGGTATTTGATCTGAATTGGCCACATTCCTATACGCACTACCACCAAGCAGGATAATGGTTTGATGGGGCCCTCGGCGCTGTATGTATCAGCCGAAAGCTCTGTCAGATGTCCAGTTCAGCATTGTGGGCCTGTCGGGCCAGTGCCATCCAGGATGAGGTGGTGCTCGTCCCGGCTCGTCGCATAACGACCCGGAGTGCAAAGGGTGATGGGTCCAAGACCCCTGAGCGCTTAGGATGTAAACCGGCGGGGACCTCTCTGCGGAGGCTAGGTAGGACTACGTCGTGTCGATCAGCCGAGGCCGGGCATGACCCGGAAAAGTGTGTCTGGCCAGAGTTAATCGAGCATGTTGGGTAACAGTAGTGCACCCCTGCAAGGAAGTTATCTATTCGAATAGCCGTGTCCATGGTAACATGACGTTCAGTGTTGTATCCCGATCTACTACAACTTGAACTGGATACATACTACTCTAAACTAATATGATGGCTCCGGGATCGCTTCCTCGCAGGGAGTCGAGGAAGGATCTCTGGGCGTTGCTAATATATACTTCTTAATATATTATATGTTACTCTACTCTCTTCTAATGCTGCAAGACGCTGAAAGATGCTAGTCTTCAATAGGCTAGGGCTTCCCCTCTGTTCTGGCATTTCTGCAGTATAGTCCTCAGATACAGCCCCTTCCCTTTGATACCGATGCATACTTAGCATAGATCTGATGTAAGTCTTGTGAGTACTTTGGATGATTACTCACGGTTGCTTTGCTACCTCTTTTTCCCCATACCCGATTGCTACGATCAGATGACGGAGCCCCGGAGCCAACTGACCCCGTCGAAGACTACTACTACCCCGACGGAGCTTGCTACTACGTGGAGACCGACGACCAGGAGTAGTTTAGGAGGCTCCCAGGCATGAGGCCTGCACCTTTTCGATCTAGTTGTCGTTGTTTTACTCAGCCTTCTTAAGGCAAACCTTGTCTAGTTATGTCTGTACTCAGATACTAATGCTTTCGCCGACTCTTGTGTAACTCGAGCTTATGTATTCGAGCCCTCGAGGCCCCTGGCTTGTAATATAAAGCTTGTATTATTTTATTTTGTGTCTAGGGTTGTGTTGTGATATCTTCCCGTGAGTCCCTGGGCCTGATCGTGCGCATTTGCGCGTATGATTAGTGCACGATCGAGTCGGGGGCGTCACAGCGATCCTCGGCGGCGGCGCTTATAGATAAGAACGGAGGAGTAGGAGGAGCACTAGAAACTATTCTACGTACCTTCCCGAGGCGGCCGAAACCAAAACCATCAATACATTTTGCTCGCTGGCAGGTCAAAGGGCTCGCTTCCCGGTGAGCCTGTGCGGCCAATTTTTTTACCACATCATGTTGGTGCCATGTCATGACACCATGCTAAGTTTCACGATTTTCAGGCGAGTTTTGGATTTACAGGAATTTTTAAACCAGGTTTCTCAATGTTTACGGCCGAGCCACGACACCCAGATGTTTGAAATTCATTCCCATTTCTTGCATGGGACCTAAACATTCACCCAATGACACACATATGATTTTTCAACCCGTTCTGGTGCACTGTGGCATGTGCCTGTAGTTCAAATTTGAATTATGCACATTAAATGACTATAAACTCAGTTAATGTATAAAAAAGGCCAAACGAACCCTGAATAATTCCAAATTGTAACACGACACTCCTATAGTTGCATGTTGCCTCTGTAAAATAAATCAACGCGGGAAGAAGCAGCGTATGTCGTTTCGCACACAGAGGTGACACGTTCCCTCTCGGAACCATGATGCTTCTTCAGAGAAGCTCCGGTTTGTGAGAAGTTTATACCAAAACTTGTCCCAAATTGGCCATTTTTTTACCACAGCATGTTGGTGCCATGTCAAGACACCATGCCATTTCAGGCGAGTTTTGGATTTACAGGATTTTTTAAACCAAGTTTCTCAATGTTTACGGCCGAGCCACGGCGCCTAGATGTTTGAAATTCATTCCCATTTCTTGCATGGGACCTAAACATTCACCCAATGACACATATATGATTTTTCAACCCGTTCTGGTGACTATGGCATGTGCCTGTAGTTCAAATTTGAATTATGCACATTAAATTAATGCCTAGAAACTCAGTTAATGTATAAAAAAGGCCAAACGAACCCTGAATAATTCCAAATTGTAACACGACACTCCTATAGTTGCATGTTGCCTCTGTAAAATAAATCAACGTAGGAAGAGGCAGCGTATGTCGTTTCGCACACAGAGGTGACACGTTCCCTCTCGGAACCATGATTCTTCTTGAGAGAAGCTCCGGTTTGTGAGAAGTTTATACCAAAACTTGTCCCAAGTCGGCCAATTTTTTTACCACAGCATGTTGGTGCCATGTCATGACACCATGCCATTTCAGGCGAGTTTTGGATTTACAGGATTTTTTAAACCAAGTTTCTCAATGTTTACGGCCGAGCCACGACGCCTAGATGTTTGAAATTCATTCCCATTTCTTCCATGGGACCTAAACATTCACCCAATGAAACATATATGATTTTTCAACCCGTTCTGGTGACTGTGGCATGTGCCTGTAGTTCCAATTTGAATTATGCACATTAAATTAATGCCTAGAAACTCAGTTAATGTATAAAAAAGGCCAAACGAACCCTGAATAATTCCAAATTGTAACACGACACTCCTATAGTTGCATGTTGCCTCTGTAAAATAAATCAACGCGGGAAGAGGCAGCGTATGTCATTTCACACACAGAGGTGACACGTTCCCTCTTGGAACCATGATGCTTCTTGAGAGAAGCTCCGGTTTGTGAGACGTTTATACCAAAACTTGTCCCAAATCGGCCAATTTTTTTACCACAGCATGTTGGTGCCATGTCATGACACCATGCCAAGTTTCATGATTTTCAGGTGAGTTCTGGATTTACATGATTTTTTAAACCAAGTTTCTCAATGTTTACGGTCGAGCCACGACGCCCAGATGTTTGAAATTCATTCCCATTTCTTGCATGGGACCTAAACATTCACCCAAGGACACATATATGATTTTAACCCATTTTGGTGCAACGGAGCATGTGCCTGTAGTTCAAATTTGAATTATGCACATTAAATGCCTAGAAACTCAATTAATGTATAAAAGAGGCCAACCGAACCCTGAATAATTCCAAATTGTAACACGAAACTCCTATAGTTGCATGTTCACTGTAGATAAATGTTCTAGCAATTCAAACATCGTCCTTTCCCGCCGTAACCCCATTTTGTTTTTCAAATCAGAATGAAAAAATCAAGTATACCACAAACATTTTATGTGACATCCTGGTTTTTGGCCCTTTCTTTTACTTTTGGATTTCTTTGAAATTTTATTTGGAATTCCTTTTCTATGGCTCTGTGGTCTTGAAACCTGGGAAGATCATCTCTTCTTCCTCTCCCAAGTGGCTTGTCACTCTCAAATCTTTCCCAATGCCATGTCATTTCCATCTTAGCCCAACTCCAAATTATTTTTCTTGGGAATATTCCTTTTTCTATTAAAGGAATAACCCTATTTGCTCTAGGTTGTGAAGCAACCTATATTTCTGTCATTACCAAAATTCCCACAAAATTCTCAAAATTCCTTTGGACCATATGTACCTTGGATATGTGAAATATTCAAGAGTCCATGCTCATGGTGAGCACACCATCCAATCTTTGCTTCTGGTCATATTTTCTGATTGTGAAGCAACTATATTTTATATTGCTTCATAATTTCTGAAATTTTACCAGGACATTCTCCTACCTATATAACCTCCCTCCACAAAATTTGGGCTTATTTTATTCATCCAATATTTCTCAAGAATTTTCCTAAGTTTCTGTCCAGTGGATAGCATTGTGAAGGAAGTACCATTTTTATTTATCCAAATGGTATGAAATTTTTGCAGTGCCTTCATGTGCCCAAATGATCATCCTCCACCAAATTTTAGCTCAATCCAATCATCTATGTGAGGACAGCTTCAACTTTCACATTTCTGTCCAGTGTGGTACTTTGCAAAGGAAGTGCCACCTAGGCCCCTCCATTTGAGCTGCAAATTTTCCAAGGTGGTCTCCTTAGTGGATGATCATCCCCTGCCAAAATACAATCCATATGGACTTGTTCATTGCCCCCAGCACTAATCAAACACCTTCCTGATGATTAGTGTATGAGCCCAGTCCAGCCACCCCTTGAGCCACTATTCTTGTTTCTTTGCATCTAACACCTACTGGGGGAATGCCCTACTGGCCAGACATGCTTGGGCTGCCCATAACGCGTGGCAACACCATGGTCATGCGGTGACCACGCGGCTGGCATGCCCAAACGCATGCTCTGGAATTGGGGCCCTCAGCCACAGTGCATTCGCCACGCTCTCGCCACCGGAGCATGTCCAGCAGCTCCGTGGCATCCATGCACTCGCTCCCTAGCCCTCGCCCCCTCCTCTTTCTTCCTCCTCACGCCAAGGCAACCGCGTCCGTGCTCTGTCGCCGTCCCCACCACCATGGTAGGTCGGCCATGCCGTCCTCGAGCTCTCTTCGCGTGTCCCCGAGCTCCTCACGTTGCGTGCATCCTCTGGACATCTCCCCCCTGCCCTCCGCGTGGTCTCCTCGCGCCAGAGCACCGGCACACGCGTCGCCGTGGCCGCGCTCACCCCTCGAGCTCGCCCGCCTATATAGAGGTCGTCCCTGAGCCCCTCGACCTCACCAAGCTCCTCCTCTTCGTCCCAGCAGCCTCCCAGATCCCTCTACCCATCCCCGGAGCCACTCCCCGCCCACCATTGCCGCCATGGCCGCCGCCTCTGGCCGCTCAAATTCGAGCACACCGGAGCCCCATTCCCCCTCTAACCCCCACCACGGCTCTCCCCTATCCACCACAACCCTTCCCGTAGCCCCATCCCTTCGTCTTCGCCATCGTGCCGAGCTCCTAATCGTCGCCTAACACAGCCGTCCACCGTGGCTGACGCCCCGCTCAAATCAGCACCCCCCGGTGGCTGCGCCACCCATGGGCGGGTGTGCCTCGATCCTGTGAAACCGCCGGTAGGCCGGGCGCCGCGGATGGTGACCGGAGTCGACGGCCCGGAGCCCGGCCGCTCTCTGTTGCCTCTCCCTGATGGGAGGTTGAAGACGACGCGGGGAGAGAGAGAGAGAGGAGATGCGGTGGGACCCACGGGTCATTGACCATGGAGCCGGGCCCAGCATTTTAAAGTGAAGGCATATTCCTACGAATACGTTTTCTCTTTAGGAAAGCAAAAAACGGCTGCAGCTGCGGTCCAGAATTCGCTTTCTCTATTCCGAAGGCGTATTTCACGGAAATGCGCTTTCCATTTCACCCCGCCGGCCGAAACCCTTAGATTGCGGCCGTTCATCAGTTAAGCGCAGAAGTGAACACGTTTTTGTTTGTTTTCTGCCTAATGAACGAACGCCCGTATCTTTTTAACCGCAACTCCGATTCAGGTGATTCAAAAGCCCACGTTCTCTATTCGTCGAGCCCGTTCTGTTGGTACCATTTTCATGATGGTGTCACACTCTGAAAATGACCATTTTTCCCTTGCCCTCTAATCAGCTCCACCGGGAGAGAAACTTTTCCGGCAAAATTTTCCGCGAGCTTCTCGCACTTCTTCCCGATGAATCCTTCATCCCCAGGCAAGCCACAACAACCACTTGCATGATGGCCTTGCAATAGCCATGGTTTTCACTTGAATGTTTAAATAATTACTTTGAAATTATTTTGTAAATGCTATGTATATGCTTGTGGATTCATGCTCATCCCTATGCCATGTTCATGTGCATCCAGATATTTACTTGCTAGTAGTATTATTCCCATGTTCCATTCTTGTATTCAGTTCATATGCTAGTGATCATGATATGCTCACATGAATAGTTATGGTTTGTTATGCAAATACTTGTGATATTCATGATCATCTCTATGCCATGCTCATTTGCATCCCGTAGACTAAATGATTTATTGTTGTTGATGTTATGATAAATGGTTATATTGCCCATCCATGCTTATGTTGACATCATGCTCATATGCACTATTATTTCATCATGTTATTTTGTTATGGCTCAGCTCATCACCATTCCAATTAAACTTGACGTTAATTGAACCTGAACAAATCTGTTGGCTGAGTCATAGTGCCACAGAATCGAGCTCACCAGTGCAGCCACATTTGCCTTATGGGGAGCCCTAATTCGGTCTATTGTCATGCCTCTCGCCGGTGCCTCCAACTAGGGAATGTTATGTGCGCGCGCTACCCTGATCAGGTAGGCGGCCATAATCTTGTGTGCCCGAGTTTTATGGATCCAAGGTCCCCGTTTGGGACGAGTTTGTTTTGTTTTGCCATGATGGTGGCAGCCACGAAGGTGGCGGATGTCAAGAGTTGGCATCGCGGCCACCCATGACATTGCCCAAAGGGGAGTTTGTCGGAGTGGCCGGGAGAGTGTCATGCAATAGATTGGTTTTGTCAGAATGCCATTGGTCCACCCGAATGGGAGCACGAGGCCATGAGTTCCGTAGTGTGGGCAGTGTACTAACCCCTGCAGAGTGTATAATCTATTGATAGCCGCGTCCTCGGTCATGGACAAAGTTCGTAGTAGGTCACACTATGGGTCAACAGTAATAATAATCTGGATAATAAACAATCCCGGTTCCATGAGGAAGGAAGTTGGTTGATATTTATGTGGTCATGTGATGATCATGATGGCATCGTTGATACCGATGTTGGGTTGATCATGAGGTGATCGCATGATGATCACGGTGGTAAGTAAGATTGGTGCATATGGTGGTTATGAGATAACCTCTGAGATGAGTAAGTTGGTCCACGAGACCGAAAACATCGACCCCCCTGCATCCTAGTTCTAGTATCATCATGTTCATATCATGGTTAACATGTACATGCCATGTTCACTCTAATGTTGTTCTAGTAGTACCATGTTTTTCATTGATAATAAACCTGTAAATGCCATGCTATTGTTTGTCTTTATTGCTTTGGTTGATGTGAGCTTGCAAGTACATTCAAAGTACTCACCTGGCTTATCTTGCCAGACTACAGGTCATGCCGTGATTGATTGCTTGTCGAGGATCTCGAGTTTGCGAGCTAGGTCGTGTCCCAGCCAGAGTCCCTGCGGAGTGGAGTCCATCACTGTCATCGTTGTTCCACCGCTAGAAGTTATCCCACTGCTACGAGTTGTTCCGCTGCTAGCATAGAGCTATCTTAGCAGGCGTAGTGTCGCTGTGCCGATGTAATCCTTTGTATACTCGAACCCTTGTACCCCGATTATTTGTAATAAGAGCTGATTTGTTCTATGCCAAGCAGTGCCGTATTCTAGAAGACTTGATCTCTGGGCTGGAATACGGGGTGTTCCGGTTCCTCTGAGCCGGGGTGCCACAGGCTTTGGTATCAGAGCAGGTCTGGCTGTAGGATGCCCTAGTCAGCGCGAGCATTAGAAATCGGCAGTATGGAGTCTAGCCGATTTGCCGCATTTGATTGTTGCATTTGTTTGCTGCATAGCATGCATATAGACTTATTATATTATCGCTAATGGTTGATCTTGTGAGTGTAGGTGGCATCGGTTTTGATCCACTACCTGCACCCTCCAGCTTTGCATACCTGATTTTCGGTGTTTGGCGTCATCTCAGTCCCAGCGGAGTGATGCCGAGGTACCGGGTAGTGTCGAGCACTGATGACCCACAAGTATAGGGGATCAATCATAGTCCTTTCGATAAGTAAGAGTGTCGAACCCAACGAGGAGCAGAAGGAAATGACAAGCGGTTTTCAGCAAGGTATTCTCTGCAAGTACTGAAAGTAGCGGTAATAGATAGTTTCGATAGCAAGATAATTCGTCACAAGTAACAAGTAGTAAAGGTAACAAAAGTGCAATAAGGTGACCCAATCCTTTTTATAGCAAAGGACAAGCCGTAACGAACCTCGTATAATAAGCAAAGCGTTCTCGATGACAGATGGGAATTTCATCTACTCACTTTCATCATGTTTGTTTGATTCGCGTTTGCTACTTTGATAATTTGATATGTGGGTGGACCGGTGCTTGGGTGCTGTTCTTACTTGAACAAGCCTCCCACTTATGATTAGCCCCTCTCGCAAGCATCTGCAACTATGAAAGAAGAATTAAGATAACTCTAACCATAGCATGAAACATATGGATCCAAATCAGCCCCTTACGGAATAGCGCATAAACTAGGGTTTAAGCTTCTGTCACTCTAGCAACCCATCATCTAATACCTACTCCATAATGCCTTCCCTTAGGCCCAAAGATGGTGAAGTGTCATGTAGTTGACGTTCACACGACACCACTAAAGGAAGCAACAACATACATATCATCAAAATATCGAACGAATACCAAATTCACATGATTACTTATGACAAGACGTGGGCCATTAGTGCACTTGGGCCATTAGTGCACAGTGCCTGGCCCAGCCGGCCCAGCCCGCTCCCCCGTCGTCTCCCTCCTCTCTCCTCCACCTGTCGAACACGACCGAGCCGGGCGCCATCTCCGCCGAGCCAGCTCGCCGTCTACGTCGCTACAGGCGCCGCGGGATGGATAAGAACGCCACCGCGGCCCCCGAGGACTCACGCCGGTCCTTATCCCCCTCGCTCGCTCCTCTCTCTCTCGTCTCCACCTCACCCGAGCGCCACCGTCGCCATGGCTCCGGCGTAGCCGTGGCCACCGTCGTCCCAGCGCCCTTCCGCCGTGTCCAGGAGCTCCGTCGTCGACCTCTACGTCTCCCTCACCCACGAGACCAAGCCCGGAGTCCCTGCATCGCCAGATCACCGTCGTCTTCTTCCTCTGGACCCGCCGGCGTTCTTCTTCAACTCCGGCGCCACTGCTGCTACTAGCCTCTCACCGAGCCTTTCGTGCGCTCCCCGGTGAGCTCCTGTTTCTTCCCCCTCTCTTCGCGCATCGTTTCCGTGCCCATAGACATCGTTGCAATTGACGCCCGAGCCCGCCGCCGTTGCCTCGCCTCACCACCGTGGCAATAGCACCCGCAGCCCGCGTCAGAGCACGGCATCGTGCTCAACACCTCCCCAGCAACCCAACGCCACCACCCCCTGTCTCTTGCCGTGCCCTCTAGCCCCAGATCTATACTCGCCCGATTCCGGCCGCCGCCTCTGCTCAACGCCGGCGCCGCTGCAGGCCACTCCAGCTACTGCCACTTCCACCACTCGACACGCCACATCGCCCGCGTTCGAACAAGCCCGGCCGCGCTAAAAATGGCCATCTGTAGGCGATTTCCGACGCCGGCCCGAGCTCCTCAGCCGCGTTTTGTGGTCGCCGACGTTTAAACGCCGGTGGTCCGACGTGGCGCTGCCACTGGGCCACCCTGGGTCACTGGCAGCTGGGTCCCACGGCCCAGTTGACCAGTCAACGGGTCAATGCTGACCCGCTGACTCCGCCCCCCTGGCCCACTGTCCTCTGCGGACTGGGCTGTTGACCCAGTCAACTGGCCCCACCTGTCAGCCTCTGTGGTGCACTGTGTGTGCACTACACCGGGTGTACCTAATATTTCTGCTGCAATTTTCGAATTAAAATTAAATCAGGAAATTCTAGAAATTGTTTAAAACTTTGAAAAATCATATAAAATAATCCGTAACTCGGATGGAAATAATTTATATATGAAAGTTGATCAGAAAAATAAGACGAATCCGAATATGCTACCCACATACCTGTCACATGCCTCCAACACTGCAAACATGGAACCTTCCCCTCCGGATCGTCTGACCGATAAATGCCTGGAGCCGGGAAAATATTCCCGGATATTTTCCCGCTCCATCTATAACACCTAGTACTGCATTAGGTCACCACTAGCATAGCATACTACCATGTCGTGCATCGTTCTGCCTCTGTGTGCTTTATATTTACTGTTTCTTCCCCCTCTTCTTCTCCGGTAGACCCCGAGACCGACGTTGACGCCACCGAGTACGACTACGCTGCAGACGTCCAACCCCTTTCAGCAAAGCTTCCAGGCAAGCAAAACCCCCTTGATCATTCCTATATCGCCCATTCTTTCTCTCTCGTGCTTGCATTAGATTTTGCTACATTTGTTCGATAGCTCCTATTCTGATGCATATCCTGATTTTGTAACCTGTTGCTGATACTTTACCTGTTGTCCTATATGCTTGGTATAGGCTGGTTAGTGATCCATCAGTGGCCCCGCACCCTTGTCCGTGTTGCCATGCTTTGCTTCTGGATGACTCGATCAATGTGATCGAGGTGCAGAGACCGAACACACCACCAGCACCCCCTTAGTTGTAAGACTCTGCAGAGCTACTATCGAGTGTCGAGGGTGATGCCTCGTATCTCACTTCTGATGATATCTCTGTAGTGTAGCACATCGAATGTGGTTTACCGAGGGTGATTCCTCGCTCACCACTCCCGATGATGACTCTGTCGTGCAGCACCTCAAGCGTGAACCCATCAAGGGTGATTCCTCCAAGCTCACCTTGACATTTTACATCGAGCAATAATCTATCAAGGGTGATTCCTCAGATTCCCTTGATGTTATGGACACACTGTTACATTGACTATTACCTCAGTCCCTTGTTAAAGTCGGGTTGACCCAAGGGGTACCCGCGAGAGTTATTGAAGTCGGGTTGATCATGAGGGTACCCGCGAGATTTAATGACGCGACACGACAGGGCAGGCAGACCGCCCTAGAGAGGGATGGGCCTGGCCCTTGTCGTAAGTCCGAGAGATAGGGCGACAGGATCACTGATCGTCTCCGCGAGCCCCCAACACACTAATGGGTTTGGATATGTGATCTGAGTAGACCTCTGGCCTTTTCGCACTAACCACCACGTGGGAATAAGTATGGGCACTCGGTGTCGTACGATTCTTCCGAAAGCTCACAGACGTCGGCAATGGAGCGGCGCGCGCCCGGTTTGACGGTAACCGCCTGCGCTTGTATAAGGAGGTGGGTCTGCTCCAGGCCGCGTTCGCAACGCGCAGGAGTGCTTAGGACGATTGGCCCATGACCCCTTCGCACTTAGGATGTAGACCGGCATGCTGGCCTCTCTGTTGAGCCAAGGTAGGACTACGGCGTGTCGATCAGCCGAGGCCGGGCATGACCCAAAAAAGTGTGTCCGGCCAGAGTTAATCGAGCGTGTTGGGTAAGTTGGTGCACCCCTGCAGGGAAGTTATCTATTCAAATAGCCGTGGCCACGGTAACGGACGCTCAGAGTTGTATCCTGATCTACTACAACTAGAACTGGATATTTGTGTTACTAAACTGATATGATGGCTCCGGGATCGCTTTCTCGCAGGGGGTCGAGGAAGGATCTCTGGGCGTTACTAATATATATTTGTTACTATATGCTATGTTACTCTATTCTCTTCTGTTGCTGCAAGACGCTGCAAGATGCTAGTCTTCGATAGGCTAGGCCTTCCCCTCTACTCTGGCATTCTGCAGTTTGGTCCACTGATACAGCCCCTTCCCTTTGATACCGATGCATACTTAGCATAGTTCTGATGTAAGTCTTGCGAGTACTTTGGATGAGTACTCACAGTTGCTTTGCTACCTTTTCCCCCTCTACCCGGTTGCTGCGATCAGATGACGGAGCCTAGGAACCAGCTGATCCCGCCGACGATTATTACTACACCGACAGAGCCTACTACTACGTGGAGACCGACCACCAGGAGTAGTTCGGAGGCTCCTAGGCAGGAGGCCTGCGCCTTTTCGATCAAGATGTCGTTGTTTTGCTCAGCCTTCTTAAGGCAAACTTGTTTAGTTATGTCTGTACTCAGATATTGTTGCTTCCGCTGACTTATGTATTCGAGCCTTTGTGGCCTGGCTTGTAATATAAAGCTGTATGACTTTAATTTGTGTCTAGAGTTGTGTTGTGATATCTTCCCGTGAGTCTCTGATCTTGATCATGCGCATTTGCGTGTATGATTAGTGCACGATTGAGTCAGGGGCGTCACAAGTTGGTATCAGAGCCGACTGCCTGTAGGAAACCCCTTTCCAACTCCTTGGCCGAAGTTGAGTCTAGTCTTTGAAAAACTATTTTACTAACATTGTTGTGTGGCTTACGGGCCCACATCGCCAAATGGATGGGACCAGGATCTTTTATTCCTCTCCTTTACTCTGGGATTCTGATCTCTCTTCTATTCGGGTTAAAGATTTTACTAACTCTAACATTAGGTTCTCGTAACTACTTCCTCCCGGAGAACCCTTCATTCTAGATGACTGTTTGATTCATCAGAAGATTCCGAAGATACTCTTCGATGTTTTCCCGAGACCCTTGTGCCCACTGCCTTTGCAATTCCCTACCACCGATAAGTCCCTATGGATAACTACATACACTTGCCATTCATACAATTATTCCCCGTTGCTCCTGTTATTACAAGATACCCCAAAACATTTGCCTATATTCCGAGAATCCATTGTGCCTACTGCCTTGCACCTCCTTTTCCGCATGAATACACCTACGAATAATTCCTCAAACTTACCGGGGATTCGTTCATCCCCAGTTATTCATGTGTTTTGCAAAATACTTCATAATGCTATTCGATCTTCCGAAAATCCTCTGCAGCCTATTGCTCTTGAAATTCATGCCCGCACTTGTGGTTAACTCCATATGTCTAACAATCTTCATTGAAATCCTTTACGTTTGTCATCCTGGTCCTATTGATTCAACATGTGTGTGAATGCACGCAATCATCAGTTGTTCCCTGGAAATTATCCTTCTGGTTCAAACATCATTCCGGATATGAGCTGATTCTTGGCCAATCAAGCCTTGATCAATTGTCCATCTAACTCTTTTCAACTTATTCATTCTTTGATTAGAGCGTCTGCTTCTGATCCCCCGATTTAGAAATTGCAATCCCTTTGTATCTTACACTTCGATTTATTTATATGCTTATATAATCCAATGCCTTTGCATTCTTTCTTCCTCTAATTGAGTACCGATACTCACATCAGCTCCATTGTGGACCGCCAGACACATTGCTGGGTTATTGTCCGACAGTGTCCTTCACATTCAAAAAAAACATTGTGAGTTCTTCCCTTGATACATAATGCCTTTGGTAAATTGTATCCTCTGCTTTTATCAACCATGCTCTGCTATCAAGCTTGTGTTATTTACTCTTGAAGTTTGTGGTATATGTTCCTAAGATGCCCCGATGGGTTGAACCTACGCCTTCCTTAATCCATGTGAACCCGAAAGTTTTCACGAGTCATACTCTTCTGGTCTTTCGCCAGATAAAATTTCAACACTACAACTTCTTTGAAAACGAGAAGTGAATGAAAGGTTATGCAATGAAGAAGTGGGAGTCGACCTTGAACTTTGTGTTCAAGCCCATGGGAACGATGTAGACCATCACGGAAGCTTCTGGTAAAATATTTAATCATTTGAATAATTCTTCCGGTATCCTTAACATGATCCCATGCAGTTATGGTTCTGACCATGTTGGTCTCATTTGATAACTCCATTTCCGCGCCTCGTCTATTTTTCGACAAGGTTAAAGCACCTACCGTCCGCAGATCAATGATCTAGTTCAGCTTCTATTATGTTCTACCTTCGAGTAATACCCTCTGGTATCTCGAGGATATCGTGCCATTGCACTACCTCTTATGAATTATTGCCAGAATGATACTTCTCACCGTTTTAGTCACTCCGCAGGTTTGAGTTGTTCGTCACTCGAGAACTCTGGCAAGTGGCTCGAATCCACACTATGATTCATTACTCCTAGTAATTTGTTATTGGGAAATTTAAACTCAACATGTCATTCGTAGCCTGATTGGCTGGATCATTTTCATGCTAATCTTAACAGTGCTACCTAGTCCTTCATCCCCGAAACACAATTTCGACAGTGCACTAAGCCTACATCGAGCTTTCAACATCATATTGTTTATCTTGAAAGGCAACTCTGATTCAGAGATTGCATCTTATATGTGGTTCTAATAACCTTTTGCTTCACCATTCCTTTTGCTTGATGTCATCGCTGATCGATTACATCCTCATGAAACCTCTCAACAAATGTGTCGTGATCATCGGCAACCTTTTGACTTCTTCCACGATGTGAATTGAATTCATGATGAGAAATATCATCCTTGCCCCTCGATGATTTGTGTTATCATCGACAACATCCTTGACTTCCTTCCAACACAGACTTGGCCATGATTTGGTGATACCTTGAGTTCCTCATTATTCCTGACATTGTTCCTTGAGAAATTCTTGTGATCTTCAGACCCAACCTTTACTTGAAACACCATATTATTGCTACCCCGAAGCATGACTGTGGTACTCCGAACATCAATAAGAACATTGGAAGCGCAATGCTAAATGTTTCTTGGTCAATTATCCAAACACCATTGTATGGGTAACATCATGAATTTCCTCGCCCCTTTATCTAAATGATTTTGTACTTGCTGTCCTGTCATGTATATCATGCTCTGCTTTTCCTTGGGAAGGATATACACCTAATACTTGTGTATAATCACATTTTCCTTTCCATTGGTCTGTTTAATCTGATAATCACATTTTCCTTTCCATTGGTCTATTTAACCTTTCCTGTAATCTAACTTATCTGAGCAGTGATAATTCCCTGCTTATGTCAACACCCCCAAGTACAACCCGTCAAGTAAAACCCTGTTACTATTGTTGATGACATTTTGGTAACCACCGATGGATGAGAACTTTGCCTATTGGTCCACCTTGTTCTTACGAGCAGGAAAATGGTTCTCTTTGTCCCCTGCCCTTGGTACCAACGTTGTTGCCGACATAACTGACAAACTATCCTCTGACATGCCTTGCTATCGTGACCGTGCAAGATGTCACCGCCCTTCCTACTCTAAATCCACACCACCCACATTTCCATAGGATCGAAACCTGACTCTCCTGTACATCCCTGTTTCCAAAGTTATTCCTCATGCTTGGCTTCGTATGTAATTCACGAGCCACCTTCCTGGAGATGATCTATTCTGGTATCAGACGCAATACTTATTTCCGTTGCTCTGAACCCCATTCACACCTTGGGTTGGGCATTAAATGATTGCCTGCCTGCTTGAAACTTCTCATGCCTTCTTTTATTTCTCTCGATGTATTTCCTGAGTTCCAAACCGAGAGATACTTATGTGTTCATTCATGGGATAACCCCAGATGATTACCCTTATAGAATTCCATCATTACCGAGATACCCCTTATCCTTTTCGTAAGTATGATGAAGATTCCTAAGGAAAGGTGACGACTTCATCATGATGCCCTGATGCAGAGAAATGAAGACATCAATGTAATGGACCGACCTCTTCGGGAAGAGCAACTAAGACCGAGAAGACTCGTTAGATTCGTAGCCAGGCCTTTTCCCTCTTTCCGTCTACCTCTTAAATCTCGGGACGAGATTTCTTGTAGTGGAGGAGATTTGCAACACCCCAATAATCATGCTACAGTAATCTCCCCCTAATGGTTGCCATGTCATCATGATTACTATGCAAATTGCCACTTGTTCAAAAATCAAATTCAAAATCCAATTTGAAATGCAAGTCAAATATTTACATCTTCAAACATGCAAACAAAATAGTTCATCATTTAGCAAATAATCCATAAGTAATTATGTTAAGGAAAACAACATCACCTAAAATTCCCAAAATGCCCCTGGGAATTATTTAAGTGGATCAGCAGCAAAATACTTGCCCTTTTCAATTTCTAAAAATGTTTGGACAATTCCAAATGCTCTGAAACTTTTTGTGCAGCTTCACAATATTACCAAATATTTATGTGACAAGTTTCAAATTAAACAAAATTCATTTGCTAACTAAACTAAATGCAAAACACAGGAGAAATAAGAAATAGAAAAAGAAAAGGAAAAACAGAAAAGACCCACTGTGCACTTGGGCCATTAGTACATAGTGCTTGGCCCAGCTGGCCAAGCCTGCTCCCCCGTCGTCTCCCTCCACCTGTCGAACACGACCGAGCCGGGTGCCGTCTCCGCTGAGCCAGCTCGCCGTCCGCATCGCTACAGGCGCCGCGAGATGGATAAGAACGCCACCGCGGCCCCTGGGGACTCGCGCCGGTCCTTATCCCCCTCGCTCGCTCCTCTCCCTCTCATCTCCACCTCACCCGAGCGCCACCGTCGCCATGGCTCCAGCGTAGCCGTGGCCACCGTAGTCCCCGCGCCCTTCCGCCGTGTCCAGGAGCTCCGTCGTCGACCTCTACGTCTCCCTCGCCCATGAGACCAAGCCCGGAGCCCCTGCATCACCAGATCGCCGTCGTCTTCTTCCTCTGGACCCACCGGCATTCTTCTTCGACTCCGGCGCCGCTGCTGCTACTAGCCTCTCACCGAGCCTTTCGTGCGATCCCCGGTGAGCTCTTGCTTCTTCCCTCTCTCTTCGCGCATCATTTCCGTGCCCATAGTCGTCGTTGCCATTGGTGCCCGAGCCCGCCGCCGTTGCCTCGCCTCACCACCGCGGCCACAGCACCCGCAGCCCGCGTCCGAGCACGGCATCATGCTCAGCATCTCCCCAGCAACCCAACGCCACCACCTGCTGCTCTTGCCGTGCCCTCTAGCCCCAGATCCATCCTCGCCCGATTCCGGCCGCCGCCTCTGCTCAACGCCGACACCACTGCAGGCCACTCCAACTGCTGCCGCTGCCACCACTCGACACGCCACATCGCCCGCATTCGAACAAGCCTGGCCACGCTCAAAATGGCCATCTGTAGGCGGTTTCCGATGCCGGCCCGAGCTCCTCCGCCACGCTTTGTGGTCGCCGACGTTTAAACGCTGGTGGTCCGACGTGGCGCTGCCACTGGGCCACCCCGGGTCACTGGCAGCTGGGTCCCACGGCCCAGCTGACCAGTCAACGGGTTAACGCTGACCCGCTGACTCCGCCCCCTGGCCCACTGTCAGCCTCTGCTGACTGGGCTGTTGACCCAGTAAACTGGCCCCACCTGTCACCCTCTGTGGTGCACTGTGTGTGCAGTACACCGGGTGCACCTAGTATTTCTGCTGCAATTTTTGAATTAAAATTAAATCAGGAAATTCCAGAAATTGTTTAAAACTTTGAAAAATCATATAAAATAATCCGTAACTCGGATGGAAATAATTTATATATGAAAGTTGATCAGAAAAATAAGACGAATCCGAATATGCTACCCACATACCTGTCACATGCCTCCAACACTGCAAACATGGAACCTTCCCCTCCGGATCGTCTGACCAATAAATGCCTGGAGCCGGGAAAATATTCCCGGATATTTTCCCGCCCCATCTATAACACCTAGTACTGCATTAGGTCACCCCTAGCATAGCATACTACCATGTCGTGCAGCGTGCTGCCTCTGTGTGCTTTATATTTACTATTTCTTCACCCTCTTCTTCTCCGGTAGACCCCGAGACCGACGTTGACGCCACCGAGTATGACTACGTTACAGACGTCCAGCCCCTTTCAGCAGAGCTTCCAGGCAAGAAAAACCCCCTTGATCATTCCTATATCGCCCATTCTTTCTCTCTCATGCTTGCATTAGATTTTGCTACCGTTGTTCGATAGCTCCTATTCTGATGCATATCCTGATTTTGTAACCTGTTGCTGATACTTTACCTGTTGTCCTATATGCTTAGTATAGGATGGTTAGTGATCCATCAGTGGCCCCGCACCCTTGTCCGTGTTGCCATGCTTTTCTTCCGGATGACTCGATCAATGTGATCGAGGTGCAGAGACCGAACACACCACCAACACCCCCTTAGTTGTAAGATTCTGCAGAGCTACTATTGAGTGTCGAGGGTGATGCCTCATATTTCACTTCTGATGATATCTCTGTAGTGTAGCACATCGGATGTGGTTTACCGAGGGTGATTCCTCGCTCACCACTCCGGATGATGACTCTGTCGTGCAGCACCTCAAGCGTGAACCCATCGAGGGTGATTCCTCCAAGTTCACCTTGACATTTTACATCGAGCAAGAATCGATCGAGGGTGATTCCTTAGATTCCCTTGACGATATGGACACACTGTTGCCTTGACTATTACCTCAGTCCCTTGTTAAAGTCGGGTCGACCCAAGGGGTACCCGCGAGAGTTATTGAAGTCGGGTTGATCATGAGGGTACCCGCGAGATTTAATGACGCGGCACGACCCGGCAGGCAGACCGTCCCAGAGAGGGATGGGCCTGGCCCTTGTCGTAAGTCCGCGAGACGGGGCGACAGGATCACTGATCGTCTCCGCGAGCTCCCAACACACTAATGGGTTTGGATATGTGATCTGAGTAGGCCTCTGGCCTTTTCGCACTGACCACCAGGCGGGAATAAGTATGGGCACTTGGCGTCGAATGATTCTTCCGAAAGCTCACAGACGTCGGCAATGGAGCGGCGCGCACCCGGTTGGACGGTAACCGCCTGCGCTTGTATAAGGAGGTGGGTCTGCTGCAGGCCGCGTTCGCAACGTGCAGGAGTCCTTAGGATGATTGGCCCATGACCCCTTCGCACTTAGGATATAGACCGGCGTGCTGGCCTCTCTGTTAAGCCTAGGTAGGACTACGGCGTGTCGATCAGCCGAGGCCAGGCATGACCCGGAAAAGTGTGTCCGGCCACAGTTAATCGAGTGTGTTGGGTAAGTTGGTGCACCCCTGCAGGGAAGTTATCTATTCGAATAGCCGTGTCCACGGTAACGGACGCTCGGAGTTGTATCCCGATCTACTACAACTAGAACTGGATATTTGTGTTACTAAACTGATATGATGGCTCCGGGATCGCTTTCTCGCAGGGGGTCTAGGAAGGTGTAGGGGAATGCGTCAGAAAAAAAAAATTCGGTACAGCGAGCACGCCCAGGATCACTATGGAGATGCATACATGGTTTGATCTGATCACTACCGACTCGTAGCACAGCGAAAGTAGAGTCGATGTAGATCATCGGTGCAGATCCCCGCAGATTGGATTTACAACCTCCCAACCGCGAGGATGTACTCCCTCGTCAGTCCTTCGGACAGCCCTTCGGGAGGCGGTCGGGCAGTCCCCCGGACGGTGTCACGGATAGCCCTTCGGGAGGCACTCAGAGAAACTCAGACGGTCACTCGGACAGCCCTTCGGGAGGCACTCTCGAACAGCCCCTCCGGCAAAAAGATCGAACCTACGACCTCTCTACGGGGTTGCACACATACGGTGTCATATATCCGGCAGGGCTTCGCCGTCTAGAACTAGTTCCCACCGGAACCCAGACAGCCTTTCGGCTCTACGAAACTATTTCGCGGGGAGGGAGAGAGAAGGCCAGATCATGCATGGCCTTTGTATGTGAGAAAGAGTGAGTGTGGAGAGTGCCTCTCCACCTCTATTTATAGGAAAACCCAAGGGGTAGGGTGGCTCTCACCCATCCATGTCATCCCTAAGATATTTTGGGACAAAGCCCAACAAGTGGCTTTCCATAAAGTAACCATAAAGTGATTTTCACTATTCATGGAAACATTTTTCCGCGACCATTAAATCCGAAAATATTTCTGTAGGTCTTAGAACATTTCCAGTACCCACTAAAATAATTTTGGATGTGTTCCAAAACAATTCCGGATTAGTGATTTTCATCTGCGAAAAGCAACCAAAGCGGTTTCGGCAGCTCCGGAACATTTCTGGGTTTTTTCTCCGGAAAAATCCCAGAAGTTCCCAGAACAATTCTGGCACCCTCCAAGAATTTCCAGGCGTGTGCCGAAACCATTTTGACTTAATGGTATACTCCGAAACAACTTTTCGGTTTTACCAAAACTATTCCGGTGTTCTCTCTCCGAAACTCTTCCGTTGTCTTCGAAACTTTTCCGGTGACTTTCTCTCAGACTCCCTGTCTAGTATTCAGCAGATAGATGACCCTTAAGCATGTGACCCTATAGGTTCGGTGAAGTATAGACATGACCGGAACACTTTCCGATCAATGATCAACATCGGAGCCGTGGACACCCATATTGACCCCTATACCCACACGAATAAATATTCGAGTGAACATCCAGTTGCCGTGTGCTATTCCTTTTACTTTGCAATATGTTACAAACACCCGAGGTGAGATTTATCGGCATCCCCGTGGATCAATACTTTTCCACTATGCCAGTTACCTCGTTACCGGTTTTGTTCTCTTTTCTCGTTCCCGTGTTCCGGCATCCCCGTGATTGAATCACATTGTGTCTGGCCAGACGATGATGGATAACGTAACACCGAGAGGGCCCAAAGAATATCTCTCCATCGTCGGAGGAGCAAATCCCAATCTTGAGCTATCAAGTCCCTTGTCATACTTTTCCATGAACCTGTAAGCCGCCGTAATAGCCACCCATTTACGGATGACGTTTAACAAACCCCAAAGTTCATGAAGCAAGCATGAAGAAACTCGATACTCTCATGGTCTAAGGAATCATGCAAATGTTAACTTTCTCTGTGTTATTAACCATTAACTTGTGACAAATGTATCTCATAGCATAACATCAAATCGGGTCGATTAAACACAAATGTTCTTCTAACATTGTGCCCTCAAAGTTACCAGCATAGACATGCCCATGATCAGGAAAACATAATCATCATGCAATCACTTGAGCCAGTCTTAGAGGCTTGACCCGGAATAATTTTTACAATTTATTATTCCACACGTGCATATGAGTTTTCCTCCGAGCCTCGTGGTTATTGCAGAGTCGAGAACCATAGCAGTTATAGCACGAAATATAAACATAATTAGGAACATGGGGATAAATAATAACATTTATTATTGCCTCTAGGGCATATCTCCTACAGACTCCCACTTGCACTAGAGTCAATAATATAGTCAATGCTAATGCACTTTACACCTATGGCATACTGGTGTAAAATATGCTTCGCTTGTGGTATAGCCTGATGTCCAACGGATCTGACAACTTCAGCTCCGTGTGTATCTTTGCATATCCTCGCGTTTTCATGCTTTCACAAAATTCATATTTTGTGTGGACTTGGCTTTGTATATATGTGAATCACTGGTCGAACCCTGATTCCTCAGACTGAGCTATGGAGCAACTATCTACAATAGTGTCCCATTGACCAAAGCCTTCTTGGAACCATACTAAGTTCATGAATGAATTATATGATTCAACATCTTCTTTGTCGCTTCTAAAGCGTCAACATACTTAGCCTTTGTTATAGAATTCGCCACAGTAACCTGTTTGGAACAATTCCACTTACTGTGTCACCATATCATGTATTACACAAAAAACCCTTACTTAAATCAAAAATCACATAGAGCATTGGTGAAGACTGTATCGATGTAATTACTTACAATGAGCACTTCATAATCTCTGCTTGCGAGAAAACATGTCATCAGTGCTACTTTAGTACTCAATGACATTTTTCACTGTTGTCCGATGATCAGTACTTTGATCACTTTGGTATCTATACTCGCAACAGCTTGGGAGTATCAGACATATCTGGTTGTTTTACATACCATGGAATACATGATTAATCCAAACACAAGAGTGTGTGGAATTTCCATCATGAATTTTGCTCATCGGTATTTTGGGACACCGAGTCTTGCAAAAACTCTTTCCATGTGACTTCGGCAAGAATCACTCCTTGGCGTTTTAATGCTAAACTATTTTAGCATCTTGTCAATATGTATTTTGGCTTAGCCCTATTAGGCAATTCTATCTCACAGATAATTATGCCTAATATCAAGGCTACCCAGCCCAAGCACTTCATCGTAAAACTATTTTTCAATGAAGTCCTAATTCGTGTCAAGAAATTTATATTATTTCCAATTAACAATGTGTCAAGCACACAAGGTTTTTAGAATATTATTATGCCCCCACTTACTTTCTTGTAACCACAAGCATCTTCGTTATCCATTGATGAAATCAAACTCTTTAGACAATTTCATCAAAAACGAAGATTCCAACTCCATTTTGCTCTCTTCTGTCCATTGCTGGAACTCTAAAGTTTGCACATTCACTAGTATCCTCTGGATTGACAAAATACCTTGGACTGTATCACATGCAAGTCCTAGGTAGCATTTCCATCTCATGGAAATCCTTTTGGCATCCATGTACCATATCTCATGATTGAAATATATATTAATTGCTAGTTTAACCCGAGCCGACTTTAAGCATCGCTACGGAGAGACAATCTCGCCGTAGTTAATTCCTTGAATTTGTTATAAGCAACAACCCGAGCTTTATGGATAAAACATTTTTATCTGTATCAGTTTATAGTTCCATTAATATTCGTTAGACTCTAAGTCTTCCGAAAGGTGTATCAAGATTTTAATCTTGAATCATTTATATGGAAACTATCTCGGATTGTATTGGCATTTAGCCAATTCCGGAGTCAGGGCCCATCAATGCTTCCTTGTGTATCACAGGTATACTGTTGTCTAACAACAATATCTCATCTGCGCACCTGAGAGGTTTGCATGAGTTTTGCCTACGTGGTTCAGCTGCAAGTTCGACCGAAGTCCATACATCTCATGTAGAGGCTTCCGTATCATTCGCAGTAGGAAACTCTGGAATCACTTCCAAGGTTTCTTTACCTTGACATGATGACGAAGATATTGTTATCTCATTGAGTTGTATTGTCCTCCCACTCACCTTTTTGCAAGAACCATTTTCTTCAAAATCATACCGCTCTTTGTGGCAAAACCTTTTGCCTCAGTATACTGGTGGAGGAATTCCCAATAACTTTGGATAACCTACAAAGTAGCACTTGTATGATTTGGAATAGGTTTGTAAACATTTTACACAAGCCCCATATTCCAAATGTTAAGAAAAGATATAACATGGTTGGGTGTACCATACCATGGCGTCATTTCAACAGATCTGATGCCGCTCTTTTCAGTGTAAAAAGCCGCAGTCTCTAAAGCATTACTTTAAAAGGGATAATGGCAAATTGATTTATGTCATCTTTGATCTTACCATGTCACAAATGGTTTGATTACATCTTCACGGACATTCCACTAACAATGGTGTTCCGGGAGGTGTAAGTTATGAAACTCTTTTCAAAACTCACCAGACATTCGCTTAACTTGTAACTCAAAATATTCCTTTCCGCAATCTAATTGCAGAAACATAATTTTCTTGTTACAATAATTTCTACTTCATTTTTGAAAACCTTTTGAATGATTTCAAAAGATCCAGACTTATGTCTCAGCAAGTAAATACCCATATATCTACTTGAGTCATTTCTGAAGATAGACAAATCCACTACTAGCAACAACATTTATCGGACTACACACATCAAAATGTATGATCACCAACAAGTTCGTTGCTCGTTCCCTATGGCCTGTGAATGGTATTTCAGTCACTTCACTTTTCGGATGAAAGTTGCAAGTGTCAGATGATTCATAATCAAACAACTTCAAAATCTATCATTATGGAATTTCTCCATGCGGGTTTCTCCAATGTGACCAAATGCAGTGCCACACATATGTGGTATTCTTTTAGTCTTGTGACATTTAGCGTCAGTGTTATGGATGTATCATATTACCATCAATATTCATAACATACATCCCATCCTTGATGGAAGCATGGCCCTTATGTTATTCATGATACTGAACAATAATTGTTCTTTTATGAACAACCCTCTTGCAACAAACATTATGCAATGGGCTAGAGTGTATAAAACTCTAAAATGAATTATGAAAGTAAACATAGAGGTAATATATTATTATCAATATTCATAACATACATCTCATTCATAATGAAAGTATGGCCCTCATGTTATTCATAACACCGAACATCAAAAGTTCTCTTATGAACAACCTTGTTGCAACATACTTTATGCTATGGGCTAGAGTGTATAAAACTCTAATTGAATTATGAAAATAAATAAAGACGGTAATACACCGATGGAAGGTATAGTAACATTTACTATGTTCCCAGTGTGTATCTAAACCTCATTACTGGCAAGTCTTTTAGGTCGTAGTGGTTCTTGCATCGAGTTGCAACAGAATGCAATCGAGCGGGTATTCCTGTGATCAACTTTTAATCACAATACCCGAGAATTACGGACTAACAGTTTAATCATAATTCCCAAGAACTATTTCTTTTTGACCAGCCTTCCAAACATCAATAATTTGTATGACTTTCATACATGAGCTGGACATTCCAGTCTTCTTTCTTTTTGCCCTTATACTTCTAACAGTTTAACTTTCAGTATTTCTCCTACTCTCAGAAGAAGCACCCAATTTTAAGAGTGGCGTTAGACCCGGACTTCCTAGGCGTGTAAGTCACACTAACACCCTTTGGACATTTCCTTTCTCTTTAAGTTGTTGTTTTATTCACCTTCATCATATGACAGGCGTTCTTCTGGATCCCTCTCCTATCAGTCAAATGCCCAGTAAACACTTTACTAATACTTTGCAAACAAACATTGCTTTGGATATCTCATATCTTTTAGCCTTTGTCTGCATCTGAAAACAATTTTTAGTTCCATGAATATCACATAACTATCCCAAACTTGTGAAGTTCGGGTCTTATGGAAGCAAACATATTGCACTTGACCGTAACGGAATTCTAGCTTTTGGATCGAAGGACGAGAGTCACATCATCCATAGCATTAGCGGGAGAATACCGAAAGCATGCGATAGGACAAAGTCCTTCTCGGCACTCTTGAGGAAAATCCTCACATTATGTTACCAATCATAAAGATTAACCAGATAAATAACAGCTTATTCAATTTTAATAGGGAAGGTGGAAACGCGAGCCAATATTCTACAACTATTATGCAAATGTTCACTTAGACAATGTTCATAATTAATTGCACAGAGAATTAAACAAGTTAATTCAGCAGTGCGCTCCCACTCAAACCAATATCTCTCATAATTTATTGTGAGTGATTCAAGATCCGAATATCAATTCAACGTCATAGAATCATCATCTCATGATGAGGATTTCAATCGGTAGGCCAACTTGCCGATCACATCTCTATGTGACTCTTGTTCATCTTTCGATGCGTGTGTTCCGAGCTCAGGACGATCCTGCCATGAACGTCAAGACAACCAAGTGATCTCGCTGCGAGGTCTGACCTCACCTGCCTTACACCCGTACGGTTGTTCGTACCCATGCATCCATGGCGCACCCCGAAAGGAAAGATGCTGTGACGGTGCTACACTTGGGAGAACACTAACTACTTGATATTTTTGTGAGAGATCACCCTAATAAAAGCGACTACCGCACAATAAAAAAGGGTGCATCATAAGGGATAAACATCTCAGGCAATTCATAATAGCATGATATGGTATAGCCCTTTTTGACGGAGAAGTCTTTATTTTCTTCGTCTTCGGCATTCGCGTCGGTGTTCACCTTCGCGAAGATTGCCACCACCTTGTCGATGCACCAGATAATATTGCTATCTCTATAGCTAATAAAATAAGTGCATTACTTAAGGTTGACACGCAGGTCATTAAAGTGACAATCATATGGCTCCGGTCATCATGCCAAATCATGACACACAGGTCATGTTAATTAATTTTACATAGTCATCTCATACACTGCTATACCACATCATATGCACATCTCATGTCATCCTACAAAACCAAGTTATACGCCTCTAATCGGTTTATGCAAAATTTTATTTTACGTGGCTTCTAAGGTTTCAACCAAACCGCAACTACCAAGGTTTATCATCAAGCATGATTATTCAAGTCGCTAGATTAACTTTGCGGGGTGTATGAAACACGAGATAATAAAATCTCGAGCCCCATACTGAACTTCATCATACGTACGACCCCCGTGCAGATCATATCTGCATTGCCCTTTCGTCTGTGAAATTTCATCTTTCTATTAACTATGGTGGAATTCAATGAACTGTTAGCACTTCATTGATCAATCAGGATCGCGGATTGCTAGAACTTTGAAACTCCACCATGCCATTATTAATATCAGAAATATGCAAATTTCAGGGAAGCAACAAGAACATCGGGTAACAGATTTCATCTGCTACCCACACAAATAATTTTAGTAATAGAACTCATCTACTACAAATTATATTTTGCAATACCCATACATCTCTATGTATTCTAGATCGTAACCTGCATCTACGCATAGCACGGCTCATGATGCCACTGTAGGGGAATGCGACAGAAAAAAAAAATTGGTACAGCAAGCACGCCCAGGATCACTATGGAGATGCATACAAGGTTTGATCTGATCATTACCGACTCGTAGCGCAGCGGAAGTAGAGTCGATGTAGATCGTCGGTTCAGATCCCCGCAACTAGGATTTACAACCTCCCAACCATGAGGATGTACTCCCTCGTCAGTCCCTCGGACAGCCCTTCGGGAGGCGGTCGGACAGTCCCCCGGATGGTGTCACGGACAGCCCTTCGGGAGGAACTCACAGAAACTCGGACGGTACTCGGACAGCCCTTCGGGAGGCACTCTCGAACAGCCCCTCGGGCAAAAAGATCGAACCAATGACCTCTCTATGGGGTTGCACACATACGGTGTCATCTATCCGGTAGGGCTTCGCCGTCCAGAAATAGTTCCCACCGGAACCCAGACAGCCTTTCGGCTCTACGAAACTATTTCGCGGGGAGGGAGAGAGAAGGCCAGATCATGCATGGCATTTCTATGTGAGAAAGAGTGAGTGTGGAGAGTCCCTCTCCACCTCTATTTATAGGAAAACCCAAGGGGTAGGGTGGCTCTCATCCATCCATGTCATCCCTAAGATATTTTGGGACAAACCCCAAAAAAGTGGCTTTTCATAAAGTAACCATAAAGTGATTTTCACTATTCATGGAAACATTTTTCCGCTACCGTTAAATCCGAAAATATTTCTGTAGGTCTTAGAACATTTCTAGTACCCACTAAAATAATTTTGGATGCATTCCAAAACAATTCCGGATTAGTGATTTTCATCTGCGAAAAGCAACCAAAGCGGTTCCGGCAGCTCCGGAACATTTCCGGGTTTTTTCTCCGGAAAAATCCCAGAAGTTCCCAGAACAATTTTGGCACCCTCCAAGAATTTCCAGGCGTGTGCCGAAACCATTTTGACTTAATGGTATACTCCGAAACAACTTTTCGGTTTTACCAAAACTATTCCGGTGTTCTCTCTCCGGAACTCTTCCGTTGTCTCCGAAACTTTTCCGGTGACTTTCTCTCAGACTCCCTGTCTAGTATTCAGCAGATAGATGACCCTTAAGCGTGTGACCCTATAGGTTCGGTGAAGTATAGACATGACCGGAACACTTTCCGATCAATGATCAACATCGGAGCCGTGGACACCCATATTGACCCCTATACCCACACGAATAAATATTCGAGTGAACCTCCAGTTGCCGTGTGCTATTCCTTTATTTCGCGATATTTTACAAACACCCGAGGTGAGATTTATCGGCATCCCCGTGGATCAACACTTGTCCACTATGCCAGTTACCTCGTTACCGGTTTTGTTCTCTTTTCTCATTCCCGTGTTTCGGCATCCCCGTGATCGAATCACATTGTGTCTGGCCATACGATGATGGATACCGTAACACCGAGAGGGCCCAAAGAATATATCTCCATCGCCGGAGGAGCAAATCCCAATCTTGAGCTATCAAGTCCCTTGTCATACTTTTCCATGAACCCGTAAGCCGCCGTAATAGCCACCCATTTACGGATGACGTTTAACAAACCCCAAAGTTCATGAAGCAAGCATGAAGAAACTCGATACTCTCATGGTCTAAGGAATCATGCAAACGTTAACTTTCTCTGTGTTATTTGTTGGAAATATGCCCTAGAGGCAATAATAAATTGGTTATTATTATATTTCCTTGTTCATGATAATCGTTTATTATCCATGCTATAATTGTATTGATTGGAAACTCAAATACATGTGTGGGTACATAGACAACACTGTGTCCCTAGTAAGCCTCTAGTTGACTAGCTCGTTGATCAAAGATGGTTAAGGTTTCCTAGCCATTGACATGAGATGTCATTTGATAACGGGATCACATCATTAGGAGAATGATGTGATGGACAAGAGCCAAACTACGAACGTAGCATATGATCGTGTCAGTTTATTGCTATTGTTTTCTGCATGTCAAGTATCTGTTCCTATGACCATGTGATCATGCAACTCCCTGACATCGGAGGAATACCTTGTGTGTATCAAACATCGCAACGTAACTGGGTGACTATAAAGGTGCTCTACAGGTATCTCCGAGGGTGTCTGTTGGGTTGGCATGGATCAAGACTGGGATTTGTTACTCCGTGTGACGGAGAGGTATCTCAGGGCCCACTCGGTAATACAACATCACAATGAGCCTTGCAAGCAATGTGACTAAAGTGTTAGCCACGAGATCTTGTATTACGGAACGATTAAAGAGACTTGCCGGTAACGAGATTGAACTAGGTATAGAGATACCGACGATCGAATCTCGGGCAAGTAACATACCGAAGAACAAAGGGAACAGTATACGGGATTAACTGAATCCTTGACATAGAGGTTCGACCGATAAAGATCTTCGTAGAATATGTAGGAGCCAATATGGGCATCCAGGTCCCGCTATTGGTTATTGATCGTAGAGGTGTCTCGGTCATGTCTACATAGTTCTCGAACCCGCAGGGTCTACACACTTAACGTTTGGTGACGATTAGTATAGTTGAGTTATTTTGTTGGTGACCGAAGGTTGTTCGGAGTCCCCAATAAGATCCCGGATATGACGAGGATCTCCGGAAGAGTCCGGAGGTAAAGATTGATAAATGTGATAATAGTGTTTTGGTTTCCGGAAGGGTTCCGGAATTCACCGGAAGAGGTTCCGGATGTTTCCCGAAATGTTCGGATACGAGAACACTTTATTTGGGCCAAGGGGTAAAGCCCACGAGGCTTAGGCAAGGTGCAAAAGGAAGTTTTGCTGGCGTCTGGGGCGGTACTACCGCTTATCGTAAGCGGTACTACCGCTACGGGCGGTACTACCGCTTATCGTAAGCGGTACTACCGCTACGGGCGGTACTACCGCTTATCGTAAGCGGTACTACCGCTTGTACGCGATACTGCAGGGATCCGAGTTGGACTCTTTTCCTGCGGGCCAAACCGACCTTGTGCAGGCAAAACCGACCTAGAGGAGGCTTTTACTCCAAGTTTAGACCCCAAGGCTCAACATATAAATAGAGGGGCATGGCTAGCACACGGGATACATCAAGATTTCCCAAGCCGTGTGTCGGCAACCCTAACCCTCTAGTTCTCCCGTCATAATCTCCGTAGTGCTTGGCGAAGCCCTGCAGAGATTGTTCCTCACCACCATCACCATGCCGTCGTGCTGCCGGAACTCATCTACTACTTCATCATCGCTCGCTGGATCGAGGAGGTGAAGGCGTCATCAAGCCGTACGTGTGTTGAACGCGGAGGTGCCGTCCGTTCGGCACTAGTTCGTGATCGGATCGAGGGACGACTTGCGATTTGGATCGCGGAGACGTTCGACTACATCAACCGCGTTTCTTAACGCTTCCGCTTAGCGATCTACAAGGGTATGTAGATTCACTCTCCCTCTCGTAGATGCTCATCACCATGGATAGATCTTGTGTGTGCGTAGGAAATTTTTTGTTTCCCATGCAACGTTCCCCAACATTATTAACCATTAACTTGTGACGAATGTATCTCATAGCATAACATCAAATCAGGTCGATTCAACACAAATGTTCTTCTAACATTGTGCCCTCAAAGTTGCCGGCATAGACATGCCCATGATCAGGAAAACATAATCATCATGCAATCACTTGAGCCAGTCTTAGAGGCTTGACCAGGAATACTTTTTACCATTTATTATTCCACACGTGCATATGGGTTTTCCTCCGAGCCTCATGGTTATTGCAGACTCGAGAACCATAGCAGTTATAGCACGGAATATAAACATAATTAGGAACATGGGGATAAATAATAACATTTATTATTGCCTCTAGGGCATATCTCCTACAGAAGGATCTCTGGGCATTACTAATATAAATTTGTTACTATATGCTATGTTACTCTATTATCTTCTGTTGCTGCAAGACGCTGGAAGATGCTAGTATTTGATAGGCTAGGCCTTCCCCTCTACTCTGGCATTCTGCAGTTCGGTCCACTGATATAGCCCCTTCCCTTTGATACCGATGCATACTTAGCATAGTTCTGATGTAAGTCTTGCGAGTACTTTGGATGAGTACTCACGGTTGCTTTGCTACCTTTTTCCCCTCAACCCGGTTGCTCCGATCAGATGACGGAGCCTAGGAACCAGCTGATCCCGCCGACGATTACTACTACACCGACGGAGCCTACTACTACGTGGAGACCAACGACCAGGAGTAGTTCGGAGGCTCCCAGGCAGGAGGCCTGCGCCTTTTCGATCTAGATGTCGTTGTTTTGCTCAGCCTTCTTAAGGCAAACTTGTTTAGTTATGTCTGTACTCAGATATTGTTGCTACCGCTGACTTATGTATTCGAGCCTTCATGGCCTGGCTTGTAATATAAAGCTGTATGACTTTAATTTGTGTCTAGAGTTGTGTTATGATATCTTCTCGTGAGTATCTAATCTTGATCATGCGCATTTGTGTCGGGGCCGGATTTCCGGGACATAAGATCCCAGAGTTAACCCCTAATGTCATCACCAGTCCTAAGATCATTTTTACTGGTGGACACGTCCTTGTTACAGATTACCAAGCAATTACAAGAATTGGATACGAGACCATAAAGGCCTAATGATACAACAATGATTTCTAGTGAGGATGACGGAAGTGACTCGTGGTTCTCCAACGTCGATGGGGCTCCATTCCCACAGGAACAGCTGACCCGGATAACTCCTATCCCGCGTGGCTGCTATCCTAGACTCCGCATGGACGTCGTTGTAGTACTCCTCGTTGAAATCCTGACCTGGCCAATTAAATAGCTAGGGACAAGCCAGTGAGTACGTTGGAATGTACTCGCAAACATAATGAACAAAAGATATACCGAATGCATATGATCATGATGGGTTAAATTATATGCATATGTTGAACGAAATTTAAGCATGGCATGATGAATATTAATACGGTGCTGAAGAATAAATATGAAATGTTAGTGACAGACAAAGAAAGTTAATGGAGAATCGAGCGAGACAGGACCGCCCGAGAATCCAAAAGAAAATATAAAAGTGGAGAATTGGGCGAGACAGAACCACCCGAGAATCCAAAAGAAATGCCAAACGGGTGTCTAAAGGCGACGCCTCGAGAGGTCTTGAAAAGAAATGCCAAACGGGTGTCTAAAAGCGACGCCTCGAGAGGTCTTGAAAAGAAATGCCAAACGGGTGTCTAAAAGCGACGCCTCGAGAGGTCTTGAAAATAAATGAGTATCCCGGGTAGTCTAGCCAGCCCATGAGATACTCAGAAAAAAAATAAAAACTGAGTGCCCGGGTAGTCTAGCCAGCCCATGAGACACTCAAAAAAGAAAATAAACTGGGTGCCCGGGTAGTCTAGCCAGCCCATGAGACACTCAGAAAAGAAAAGAAAAACTGAGTGCCCGGGTAGTCTAGCCAGCCCATGAGACACTCAGAAAATTCATATAAGAGAAACGGGTTAGTCCACAATAATATATATGATGACAATAATATTCATGATATCATCAGTAGTGTCAATAATAATCCTATAAAAATGGATCACAACCAATTTAATTATTTCCTTCGGAGACCGACACTTGACCAACCCAGACTGTAGTCCTTAACCGCGGACACGGCTATTCGAATAGGTATAACTCTGTAGAGGGTGTACTCTATACCCACAAGTAAAGGATTTCTTTAGCCAGCACCGAGACGCTGACTAATTCCAATTATGGTCTTTGGATTGAAAACACACCTGACCAACACACACCAGATTAACTTTCCTGATGCCAGGAATCACCCAAGGCATCGTTCAAGATAAACTCTAAGACGGGGAGACTACAATCTCGAATAGCATGGGATCACAATCTCATATATAACGTGCGCAAAGATCAGGGGCGCTACCCCTCTCGGCCCAGCCGAATACACCCATGCCCCCTGACCAAGTGACATGCCTACCATGGGCCAATGGTATCTTTCACTATGGCCTCTCTGTACGGTGTGTGCAGGAAAGGGGTTAACAACTTACTGAACCATACCCTACCTGTGGCAGGGACAAGTGGCAGCACGGATCAAGTATGGGGGTTACCGGAACAAGACTCGATCTACGGTCGACTCAGGAGGCTTATGTATTTCCTGCAGTGGTTAGCACAATAAAGTGTTCTTTCAACAGTAACACCAAAAACAGGGCCACAACCCTTGCATGTCCCAACACGCATAACCAACAAGGCATGATCACGCTCCGACGTGATCACCCTTCTGCCGGTAACGGTATTTCTCTTATACCTGCTCCTGCAAGTTAGTCATGACAAGCACACGTTGCACGGTACGAGGAAACATGCCAACACCACATGCATGCAAATTTTATTCGAATTCAACATATGCATGATTCAATTATTCTTGCAAACATTTAACCATGCAATCACCATATCAAGTGTTCAAGATGCTTGCCTTGAGCATGCAGAAGTGTTGGGTGCATTCCATAACTTTGAAAATTTTATCTTCCCTCCATTTCCTATTTTCAAAAATATTGAAATTACCACACAAAGCAAAAAATAGTACTAAAAAGTTGATTGGAATTTTTTTAAATAAATACTAAAATAAACTAGATGAAAAATGGGAAATTACAGAAAAAGAATCAAGTTATTTGGAGTTCATATAATTATCCTAGGAATTTCCTAAGATGAAATAAATAGAGAAATGGACTATTTAATAGATCTAACATAAACAAGGCTCGGGAAAAATGTTCACCCTAGCTGGATTAATAGATCATGATTTTATGAGTATTGAGAAATTTGAATCACCAAATTTGGTTTTGAACTCGCTGCTGTGAGATTATTTGAAAACTACTGAAAAGGAAAAGAGAAAGGCAGAGGGGCGCCCTGAGCGTTGTTTAGTCGTCTGATGCTACTGGGCCAAGCCCAGCCGCTCAGCCGCGCGGAAGAGGTGATGACGTCAAAAACATATTCGCGAAAATACGCTTTCGCGACACGAAGGCGGCTTCTGGGAAAGTCCGTCTCCACTTACAGACGCGTCAGCGGAGCGTTGGGTCACTGACAGTGGGTCCCTTGACCCCACCGGTCAGGTTTGACCGGTCAAGTTGGCGCCCTCTCCTCCGGCAGAACAAAGCGGGGGCTCCGGCGACCGGCGCTGGCGAACGAAGGCGCCAATCAAGGAGATGAGCACATGGGTGTGCTCCCTTCACCGAGGCGGACCCAGAGAGCTGCGCCTCGACCACCGGAAGTCACCGAGTCACCGGCGGTGAGCTCCGCGGCGGACGGCGGCGTCGGACGAAAGAGGAGTTATGGCCATGATGTATTTTAGGCTGAATTGAAGCGTGGAATCGAGGTGCGGTGGTTCTGTGAATCCTTTGGTGCAGGAAAATTGGGGGGGGGGAGGCACTGATTGGCTCGGAATCAACTGAGGCAGAGCGGCGGTGGCTTTGGCCGGAGATGAGGAGGACGACTTCGCCCGGCTCAGTTGGCTGCTCAAGGAGGTTCACGGAGGGAGAAGGAATGGTGCTGATCTTTAAAGCATGCTCGGGGTGGCCTTTATATAGATGGAGGACGTCGGTTCCGCGGCTTCGAGTGGATGAACACGGCGGCGACGGCTATTAACGCGACATGTGAGGTCGTTGGGTGGCTGGTGAGGGTCGGTGGGATGGTCAGTGAGGTTGGTATGGTCGGTGGAGAGAGGATGAGCTCGGGCCGTTGGCGATTAATCCTGCCAGAGACATGGCGGGGCGGGTTTCGTCGGGCGGCGATGAGTGGCGGCGGTGGACGGTGATTGACGGCGCTAGCGGCCAGGGGAGGGTGTCGGCAGGGTTCCTGGCTTGCTCGTGAAGTTGGGGAGGATGGAAAATGTGCGGGGAGGCGGCAGAGCAACGCTGCGAGGGCGAGGCCGAGCCTGCCCAAAAGAGCGCTCTGCTCGTTCTCTGGTCGTGCATGTGTGGTGCTCGATGAATTGCCAGGGCCACTTAGGAAGCTCCTCTGAATATGAGACTTGACAGGGTTGTGTCTCTTTGGATGCTATAGATGGTGGACATGATAGTTTGGCCAAATGACCAAGTGTTCAATGTAGTTTAGGATGAGGCAAAATTTCTGTCATGCACACAAGGTGCTTGACAGAATGCTATGGCTATCTAGGTATCTTGGCTGGATATGAAAATTACCAGGATGATGCTTAATTCCATGATTGAGATGATGGTGTGGTTGGATGGACAAAATGTAAAACTTGTTAGTGCAAGTTTTACCAGAATTCAGTTCTGGACAGAAATTTGGAGGGTTTATTTGGTGGGTTTGCAAGATGCAAATGGAGTGGATCTTCTGGACTTAAGGGTTTAGTTGGAAGGACTATAAGTGGGAAAATTTTAAGAATTTTTGGATAAAGGAAAATTGGGGTTGCAGTTATAACCTAGGATTGGGACAGAATGGAAAAATGGAAGTTGTGCTCAAAATTTCCAAAAGACCAAGGTGGGTTTTTGCATAAAAGTGATCTATAGGCTTCACATGAGCCCTCATAATTTTTGTGTAATTTATAAAGAATTATTTAGAATGGTTATAGTGCAACAGAAGCATTTCAAATGCTGGAAATGCTATTAAAATGATTATCTTGGGCAAAATCTTATTATGAAAATATTTCCTACTGTTATTAAAATATAAAAGAAATGATTTAAGAAAACTACCAAAGCCCATAATATTTTTCCCAAAATTTTCTATATGGAGTGAAGAATTTTGCAAAACAGAAAACAGAAAAGACTCTGAAAATAATAAAAGACCCAATATAAATCAAAATTTTATTTCTGGCCAAAGTTTATTTAATAAAAATATGGTTAAATTTTTGGGGTGTTACAATTTGCGTGTATGATTAGTGCACGATTGAGTCGGGGGCATCACACCCATGTCCTCAAGAACAAAAGTAACTACTCACAAATCATATTCATGTTCAAGATCAGAGGGGTATTGAATAGCATTAAGGATCTGAACATATAATCTTCCACCAAATAAACCAACTAGCATCAACTACAAGATGTAATCAACACTACTAGCAACCCACATGTACCAATCTGAGGTTTTGAGACAAATATTGAATACAAGAGATGAACTAGGGTTTGAGATGAGATGGTGCTGGTGAAGATGTTGATGAAGATTAGTTCTCCCACGATGAGAGGATCGTTGGTGATGTCGATGGCTTCGATTTCCCCCTCTCGGAGGGAAGTATCCCCGGCGAAATCGCTCCGCCGGAGAGCAAAATAGCTCCTGCCCAAGTTCCGCCTCGAGACGGCGCCGCTTCGTCCCGAAAGTCTTCTTCTAATTTTTTTCTAGGGCAAATGGATCCATATAGTGGAAGGAGGGGGCCAGAGGCCTGCCAGGGGCCCCACAAGCCAGGGGCGCGCCCAGGGGGGTAGGCCGCGCCCCCAGGCTTGTGGCTTCCTGGTGGGCCACCTTCTGTTGATTCTTTCGCCAGTATTTTTTATATATTCCAAAATAAATCTCTATAAATTTTCAGGTCATTTGGAGTTCTGCAGAATAGCTAGCTCTGTTTCACCCCTTTCAGGTCCAGAATTCCAGCTGCCGGCATTCACCCTCTTCATGTAAATCTTGCAAAATAAGAGAGAAAAGGCATAAGAATTGTACCATAAAGTGAAATAATGATTAAAAATATAATAATTATTTATAGGAAATCATGATGCAAATTGGACGTATCAACTCCCCAAGCTTAGACCTCGCTTGCCCTATAGCGAAAGTCGAAATCGATAATCATGACCACATGTTTAGAGAGAGAGAGAGACGTCGATAAAAATAAAATACGGACATGAAGCATCATGATCTTTATTATAATAGCAATATATCATCATAAAACTTCTCATGAAAAAGTAACAATTCATTCACAAGTTAATGTATGAACCATAAACCAAATTGAAAACTAACAAACTATGATCTCAGTCACTGAAGCAATTGCAATTCATCATATTATCAGAAAGAGTCTATGTAAGAGTTTTGTTTAGCAAGTTCACATACTCAACTATCATTTAGTCTTCTATGATTGCTGACACTCACGGCATACTTATGGAGCAAAAGTTTCAGTCGAACACATAGAAAGATAGGGGCTTATAATTTTGCCTCCCAACGTATTTACCTCAAGGGCAATGTCAACAATAATAACTCATGATCACCTACATCCAACTGGATATATATGCATGGATGAATCCCCACCACATGATGCTTGCCAAGAGAGAAAAATAAAAACGGAATAGAGGAGAATACTATTGACTCTTGCATGAAAGTAAATACATAAAGTAAAAGATAGGCCCTTCACAGAGGGAAGCAGAGGTTGTCATGCGCTTTTTGTTTTTGGATGTGCAAGCTCTTAATGTAAAGGAACGTCACTTTATATTGCCCCTTGTGATAGCGACCTTTATTATGCAGTCTATCGCTTTTATTGCTCCACCATCACAAGATCGTACAAAGCTTATTTTCCCTTACAATAAAAGTTCATACATGTTTAGGAGCAATTTTTATTGCTTTGCACCAATGACAACTTACTTGAAGGATCTTATTCAATCCATAGGTAGATATGGTGGACTCGCATGGCATGAAACTGGGTTTAAGGGTTTTTGGATGCACAAGTAATATCTCTACTTAGTATAGAATTTTGGATAGCAAAAGATAGGGGGCAAGCACCACATGTTAGAGGATCCAAAACAATATAACTTCTATGTGAATATAAGCAAACATAACCCATTACGTTGTCTTCCTTGTCGAACGTCAACTAATTGACATAGAATATTTGATGGGTGCTCACAATCACAAAAGATGTCCAAGATAGTGTATTTATATGGGAGACCTCTCTTCCTTTATTACTTTTTCATGAATTGCTACAATTACCAATGCTATGTTTGTCAACTTCCAACAAGTTTTATCAATTATACTTCTTTTATGTGAAGTCATCACTCCCCATGGGATTTAGCATATGATCTTATTTTTATTCTTTCTTTATTTCTAAGATTGGATCATCAAAAGCAAAACACTCAACTCAAACTACTCTTTATTATATAACTTCCACACACGATTACATAGATAGATAGATCACAAAGCAAGCACTCGAAACTAAATCATACTAAAACTTTATTCTTCTAAATCACGAAATAACTAAGGATCAAACTAAGATAGATAATGATGATGAAAAAGTGATGGTGATACGAGACCGGGGCACCTCCCCCAAGCTTGGCACAAGCCAAGGGTGGTGCCCATACCCATGTACTCAATTCTCCTTCTTGGGTGATGGTGGTGATGAAATGATGGGCTTGTCCTCCATCTTCCAAGGCACAGGCTCTCCATCATAAAAGGACGAACGTGTTTCCGGAGCCCGTACCACATACCTACTCCTTTTCAGGCTTCTGGAGCATTCCAGAAGATTTCTTCTATGTGCTCTTCTGGTGTAATTGTTTCAATAATATTAGTTTCAAGATTAATGGGTGTACCTGAGATATAATGTTTAATTCTTTGCCCATTAACCACTCTAGGATTATTGCCTTCGAAGTTGTTTATTTTAATGGCTCCGGAGCGATAAACTTCTTCGATGATATACGGTCCTTCCCATTTAGAGAGAAGTTTTCCTGCAGAAAATCTTAAACGAGAATTGTATAATAGAACATGATCACCTACTTTGAATTCCCATTTTTGAATTCTCTTATCATGCCATCTTTTAACTTTTTCTTTAAACAACTTGGCATTTTCATAAGCTTGGGTTCTCCATTCATCTAGAGAGCTAATATCAAATAACCTCTTTTCACCAGCAAGTTTAAAATCATAGTTAAGTTCTTTAATTGCCCAATATGCTTTATGTTCTAACTCAAGAGGTAAATGACATGCTTTTCCATAAACCATTTTATATGGAGACATACCCATAGGGTTTTTATAAGCGGTTCTGTAAGCCCATAATGCATCATCAAGTTTCTTAGACCAATTCTTTCTAGATCTATTAACGGTCTTTTGCAAAATTAATTTTATTTCTCTATTAGTTAATTCAACTTGACCACTAGACTGAGGATGATTAGGAGATGCAATTCTATGGTTAACATCATATTTAGCAAGCAACTTACGGAAAGCACCATGAATAAAATGCGAACCACCATCAGTCATTAAATATATAGGGACTCCAAACCTTGGGAATATAACTTCTTTAAGCATTTTAATGGAGGTGTTATGATCAGCACTACTAGATGGAATAGCTTCTACCCACTTAGTAACGTAATCAACAGCAACTAGAATATGAGTATACCCGTTGGATTTAGGAAAAGGTCCCATATAATCAAAACCCCAAACATCAAACGGTTCAATAACAAGTGAATAATTCATAGGCATTTCCTGACGTCTACCAACAATACCAATTCTTTGACATTCATCACAAGAAAGGACAAACTTACGTTCATCTTTGAAAAGAGTAGGCCAATAAAAACCAGATTGTAATACCTTGTGTGCAGTTCGGTCTCCCGCATGGTGTCCTCCATATGCCTCGGAGTGACACTTACATAGGATTTGTTCCTGTTCATGCTCAGGTACACAACGTCTAATAACACTATCTACTCCTTCTTTATATAAGTGTGGGTCATCCCAAAAGTAATGTCTTAAATCAAAGAAATACTTTTTCTTTTGTTGGTATGTGAAGCTAGGCGGTATATATTTAGCAACAATGTAATTAGCATAGTCTGCATACCAAGGAGTATTATGAGAAGCATTTATCACAGCTAATTGTTCATCAGGAAAATCATCATTAATAGGAAGTGGGTCATCAAGAACATTTTACATTCTAGACAAATTATCAGCCACGGGATTCTCAGCTCCCTTTCTATCAACAATATGCAAATCAAATTCTTGTAGCAAAAGAACCCACCTAATAAGTCTAGGTTTAGCATCTTTCTTTTCCATAAGATATTTAATAGCAGCATGATCAATATGAATAGTAACCTTGGAATCAACAATGTAAGATCTGAATTTATCACATGCAAATACAACTGCTAAAAATTCTTTCTCAGTAGTAGCATAATTTCTTTGAGCACTGTCTAGAGTTTTACTAGCATAATGGATAACATTTAATTTCTGATCAACTCTTTGTCCTAGAACAACACTAACATCATAATCACTAGCATCACACATAATTTCAAAGGGTAGGTTCCAATCAGGTGGTTGAACAATAGGTGCAAAAATCAAGGCTTTCTTAAGTACTTCAAAGGCTTCTACACAATCATCATCAAAAACAAATGGAACATCTTTTTGCAAGAGATTAGTAAGAGGCCTAGAAATTTTAGAGAAGTCTTTTATAAACCTTCTATAGAAACCAGCATGACCAAGGAAACTTCTTATACCTTTGATATCATTAGGACATGGCATTTTCTCAATAGCATCAACTTTAGCTTTATCAACTTCAATACCTCTTTCAGAAATTTTATGCCCAAGGACTATACCTTCATTCACCATAAAGTGGCACTTCTCCCAATTCAAGACAAGATTAGTTTCTTCACATCTCTGCAAAACTCGATCAAGGTTGCTCAAGCAATCATCAAAAGAAGTTCCGTAAACGGAGAAATCATCCATGAAAACCTCAACAATCTTTTCACAAAAGTCAGAGAATATAGCAGTCATAGATCATTGAAAGGTAGCAGGTGCATTACATAAACCAAAAGGCATACGATGATAAGCATAAGTTCCAAAAGGATAAGTAAAAGTGGTTTTCTCTTGATCTTCTGGTGAAACAGGTATTTGAGAGAAACCAGAATAACCATCTAGGAAGCAAAAGTGTGTATGCTTAGACAATCTTTCTAACATTTGATCAATAAAAGGCAAGGGGTAATGATCTTTCCTAGTAGCTTTATTTAATTTCCTGAAATCAATTACCATCCTATAACCAGTTACAATTCTTTGTGGGATAAGTTTATTTTTATCATTAGGAACAACGGTAATACCTCCTTTCTTAGGAACAAAATGAACAGGACTTACCCATTTACTATCAGCTATGGGATAAATTATACCTGCTTCCAGAAGCTTTAATATTTTAGTTCTTACCACATCCTTCATTCTAGGATTCAGCCTTCTTTGATGATCAACAACGGGTTTAGCATCTGGCTCCATATGAATTTTATGCTAACATAAAGTGGGACTAATGCCCTTAAGATCATCAAGAGTATATCCAATAGCTACACGGTGCTTCTTCAGAGTTTTAAGTAATCTCTTTTCTTCATGCTCTGAAAGGTTAGCACTAATAATAACAGGATATATCTTCTTTTCATCAAGATAAGCATATTTAAGTGTATCAGATAATTGCTTTAATTCAAACACAGGATCACCCTTGGGTGGAGGTGGATCTCCCAAGGTTTCAACATGCAAATTATGTTTAAGGATAGGTGCTTGTTTAAAGAACAGCTCATCTATTTCATTTCTTTCATTCATATGCATATCATTCTCATGGTCTATCAAATATTGTTCTAAAGGATCAGTAGGAGGCATAGCAATAGAAGCAAGACCAATAATTTCATCCTTACTAGGTAATTCTTTATCATGAGGTTGTCTACGAAATTTAGAGAAATTAAACTCATGAGACATCTCACCAAAATTAACACTGACAATTTCTTTAGTGCAATCAATCTTGGCATTAACTGTATTCAAGAAAGGTCTACCAAATATAATGGGACAAAAATCATCTTGTGGTGATCCAAGAACAAGAAATTAGTAGGATATTTGATCTTACCACACAAGACTTCAATATCTCTAACAATCCCAAGTGGTGAAATAGTATCTCTATTTGCAAGCTTAATAGTAACATCAATATCTTCAATCTCAACAGGTGCAATATCATTCATGACGTATTGATAGAGAGTAAATTGAATAACACTCACACTAGCACCAATATCCCATAAACCATGATAGCAATGATCTCCAATTTTAACAAAAATAACAGGCATGCCAATTACAGGTTTGTTTTTATCTTTAGTGTCTAGTTTAGCAATTCTAGTTGCTTCATCACAGAAATATATGACATGGCCATCAATGTTATCAACCAAAAGATCTTTAACCATTGCAATATTAGGTTCAACTTTAATTTTTTCAGAAGGTCTAGGTGCTCTAATATTACTCTTATTAACCACAGTTGAAACTTTAGCATGTTCCTTAATCCTAACAGGGAAAGGAGGTTTCTCAATATAAGCAGTAGGCACAACTGGATCAACGTGGTAAGCAATTGTTTCTTCTTTAACACTAACATGTTCTTCATTCAATTCAATAGTTGGATGATATTTAAACCATTTCTCCTTAGGGAGATCAACATGAGCAGCAAAAGATTCACAAAAGGTAGCTACTATCTCAGAGTGAAGTTCATATTTAGTACTAAACTTATGAAAAGCATCAGTTTCCATAAAAGATTTAACAAACTCAAGATTTTTTCCTGACTCATTACCTTTGTCGATTTCCTAATCTTCAGAGTTACGTTTAATTCTTTCCAGAAGATCCCATCTGAATTCAATAGTTCTCTTCATAAAATAACCAGCAGAAGAAGTATCGAGCATGGATTGATCATTATGAGAAAGCCGAGCATAAAAGTTTTGAAGAATTATTTCTCTTGAGAGCTCATGATTGGGGCATGTGTGCAACATATACTTAAGCCTCCCCTAAGCTTGAGTGATACTTTCTCCTTCACGAGGACAAAAATTATATATATAATTCCGATCACGATGAACCAAATGCATAGGATAAAATTTCTGGTGGAATTCCAGCTTCAACCGGTTCCAGTCCCATGTTTCAGTATCATCACATAGCCTATACCATGTCAATGCCTTTCCCTCCAAAGATAAAGGGAATACTTTCTTCTTAACTCCATCTCCGGATATACCTGCAAGCTTAAACAATCCACAAATTTCATCCACATAGATTAAGTGCATATCAGGATGTACCGTTCCATCTCCTGCATAAGGATTAGCTAGCAGTTTCTCTACCATACCTGAAGGAATTTCATAATAAATATTTTCAGTAGGTTCAATAGGTTGAGGAGCAACTCTCAGTGCTTCCGGTCGAGGTGAAGATACCTCGAACAAGCCCCTCAAAGGATTACTTTCCATAGCAACAAGTAACAATAAATTTCAGCACGTAATATAAATGTTTCCTTACCAAATTCCACTCACCAAAGGCGCTTCACTCCCCGGCAACGGCGCCAAAAAAGATTCTTGATGACCCACAAGTATAGGGGATCAATCATAGTCCTTTCGATAAGTAAGAGTGTCGAACCCAACGAGGAGCAGAAGGAAATGACAAACGGTTTTCAGCAAGGTATTCTCTGCAAGTACTGAAAGTAGCGGTAACAGATAGTTTTGATAGCAAGATAATTCGTAACAAGTAACAAGTAGTAACGGTAACAAAAGTGCAGAAAGGTGGCCCAATCCTTTTATAGCAAAGGACAAGCCGGAACAAACTCGTATAATAAGCAAAGCGTTCTCGAGGACACATGGGAATTTCATCTAGTCACTTTCATCATGTTTGTTTGATTCGCGTTCGCTACTTTGATAATTTGATATGTGGGTGGACCAGTGCTTAGGTGCTGTTCTTACTTGAACAAGCCTCCCACTTATGATTACCCCCTCTCGCAAGCATCCGCAACTATGAAAGAAGAATTAAGATAACTCTAACCGTAGCATGAAACATATGGATCCAAATCAGCCCCTTACGGAATAGCGCATAAACTAGGGTTTAAGCTTCTGTCACTCTAGCAACCCATCATCTAAATACTACTCCACAATGCCTTCCCTTAGGCCCAAAGATGGTGAAGTGTCATGTAGTCAACGTTCACACGACACCACTAAAGGAAGCAACAACATACATATCATCAAAATATCGAACGAATACCAAATTCACATGATTACTTATGACAAGACTTCTCCCATGCCCTCAAGAACAAAAGTAACTACTCACAAATCATATTCATGTTCAAGATCATAGGGGGATTGAATAGCATTAAGGATCGGAACATATAATCTTCCACCAGATAAACCAACTAGCATCAACTACAAGATGTAATCAACACTACTAGCAACCCACAGGTACAAATATGAGGCTTTGAGACCAAGATTGAATACAAGAGATGAACTAGGGTTTGAGATGAGATGGTGCTGGTGAAGATGTTGATAAAGATTGGTTCTCCCATGATGAGAGAATCATTGGTGATGTCGATGGCTTTGATTTCCCCCTCCCGGAGGGAAGTATCCCCGGCGGAATCGCTCCGCCGGAGAGCAAAATAGCTCCTGCCCAAGTTCCGCCTCAAGACGGCGGTGCTTATGTCCTGAAAGTCTTCTTCTGATTTTTCTTGGGAAAATGGCTTCATATAGTGGAAGGAGGGGGCCAGAGGCCTGCCAGGGGCCCCACAAGCCAGGGGGCGCGCCCAGGGGGTAGGCCGCGCCCCCCAGGCTTGTGGCTTTCTGGTGGGCCCCCTTCTGTTGATTCTTTCGCCAGTATTTTTTATATATTCCAAAATAAATCTCCGTAAATTTTCAGGTCATTTGGAGTTGTGCAGAATAGCTAGATCTGTTTCACCCCTTTCAGGTCCAGAATTCCAGCTGCCGGCATTCTCCCTCTTCATGTAAATCTTGCAAAATAAGAGAGAAAAGGCATAAGAATTGTACCATAAAGTGAAATAATGATTAAAACATAATAATTATTCATAGGAAATCATGATGCAAATTGGACATATCAAGCACTTGTAGGATTTGTGCTCAGGTATCGTGCCTATATATTTTCTTCCGCCACACTTATCGTTTCGGTGATAGACATGTTTCTTTCCCGGACCTTGCCATCCCACTTGCTGCTTTGCTAACCCTTACTGGTCTTTGTTACCAGAAAAGGGCGATGCTGCAGACCCTACTTTCCCCCACTACCCTATTACCCATTCCCTGGACGAGTATGGTTCCTTTCCGTCCGCTTGATGATGATGTGGCCATGACATCCGTGTTCCGCTACATGATCACCGAGTACGTCCTTACCTCTGAGCGCATTTAGATGCAACCGGTGCTGAGCCACTGCTTGGTGTAGCTCTATTTACACCAACCTCTCCACACGTTGATTCACTTTCATGCACACCGCCACAACATGTTAGATCGTAGTACCGGAGTTTTCGCGAGATTTGAGTGCTTAAGTAGGCATGCATATTGTTGTGTGCAGCAGTAAAATGTGATGTTGCTTGTGTGTGATCTTGATGCCTTGTGTGCTTTTGTTTGAGTTGTTTCTTTTGCTTCTTTCTTTGGGCCTTTGGTGTCACCTTATTTCCCCTTATGAAAGTTGCTCATCAACCGACACCGAACTCGAAGAATCAATGAGGATTTCAAATACTTGGACGCGCAGCTAAACATTATGGAATTCTCAGTCAACTGCATTGTATTGGGAATCCCTGATCTGAATGCAAATGATATCCTAGATTGATTATCAGCATCAAGTTTACATCAGTGGTGCAATCTTCACAGTCGTAATGAATAAACCAGCAGGAAGACCAGTTGTGTGCAAGACCAACAATACACTTGCAGTTAAAGGTATGGCTAATATACAAGGTTGGTTTGGTCTGGAGTAAAAATTTGAAGCATGTTATACCTGGAAGAAAGCCAGAATGTGCCATGGATCCAGTACCCTGCAAGAAGTATAATTAGACAACTCTTTTCATACAAGTAACCAACAGCAGGAGTCTTAAGGTTGTATATATGGCATTCAGTCTGCGCACTATAGTGAGAAGCTTCTGGAGTAAGCAACCCAGTCTTTCTCCGCAAGCTACCAGAGAAGCTTACAACGCAAGGCTCCTCAATCTTTTTTGATACGATATGTGGATAGCTTCCAGTGTAAGATACTTAGTCTTCTTCGGTAAGCCACCGCAGAAAGCTTCTGGCATAAGTCACCAAATCTTCCTCAGTAAGCAACCAAGGGAAAAGCTTTTGAAGCACGGTACCCAGTCTTTTTCAGCAAGCTATCCCGGCAAAAGCTTCGAGCATAAGCTATCCAGCATTCTTCAGCACGCTACTCTCAGATAGCTTCCAACACAAGCTATCCAGTCTTCATCAGTACGGCACTACAAATAGTCATCGGCATTGGTACAATAAGTTACCCAGTGAGTTGGTAGTATATGGCAGTGCATCTCAAGAATCAGGTCCGCAATAGTTGGGTCAGAAGCACGAGCTAGTCAGGACCCAAGTGTCTGCCTCGGGAATCAAATGCTCAGCTACACATGCTTCCATATATATTGTGAACATGCTGCCAAGGTCATGCAAGTCACTCGTACGATGATGCAAGCATGGTGATAATCCGACAACCACATGAGTTATGTGAGAGGAAGAAAGCCAGTTATACACCTCAGTGTGATGCAAGGACCGACAAGCTATAACCTAAGACCACATTGGGACAACAATCTTGGCAGTGGTTATCAAGGCCAGCTTCCTCACGCCCGACAAGGCGATATCGTTAACCCTCGTCACCAGCTTGTATGATTGCCGACAACAATGAGCTTTATACAAGTACATGTGAACCTAGTGTATTTCCTGTGACACGAGTCATGAACAAGGCTAAGGTATGATTGCCGGAATATTGCACCTGATAGCACCTATGGCCACACGAAGAATTAAGGGTATATAAGGCCAAGTTCTTTGAGCAAAGGATCCAGATAAAGAAAACAATAATGAAGGAGCAAGACCGGCAATACAGGTATGATAATTGTTGCATGAACAACATGGTACGGATACCCAAGACAGTCTGATTCCGTATTGATCACCATGAACACACACCCAATGGGTCTAATCTGTTTGTAAGGACCTCATATCAAGGTAACCCGCTTGTCCAAATATGAATGCCCAGAATTGTCAGTATCGTATATCCAAGTCTGTCATGTAAGACCAAAGGCCAGCTTAGCAGCTTGACTTCAACGACCGGGTTAAATCATCACACGGCCTACTACCCACATATGGGTATACCGACAGGATGAGTAATCGAAATGCTAAAACCATAAGCTCAGATCATGTGTCCTCACATATGGAAACCAGTGCAAGGATAGCCTGCCATGAACAAGATTCTTACACAAGAAACACCGCTAGCCAAGTCTCTCGATGCCATTGCTATAAGTTATTACTCCTTTATACTGGTCACGACAGGCAACAGTCAAATCTTTGGTACAGATTTGATACTCGAGACAGTGGAGCCAGCCAAGATGAGTCAGAACTCCCTACAAGTAGTCAGATTCCGCCAAGGCAAGGGTTATGATTCCCAGTATGGTTTTGAACCCGGAGGACATGCATCTAGTAACCCGATGCAATGATTAAATATTTCGTGTCCACCGAGGGAATTTGTTCATAACTCCATTGAATACTATCGGTGCTGGATAGAAGAATGTCACGTCAATTGGAAATCACTCCCGGACTTATGGAAAGATGACATATTCCAGTCAGGATAATATATCAGCTAAGTCAGCAGCCATGAAAGAAATTGGAGTTAGGGTAAGGTTGAACATATGAAGGAAGACCTGTCAGAATGTGGGATATGGTGAAGCAAACCCCCCAGAGCAAGTTAAACAGATCATATGAAATTCAGTGAGAACGGCATATAAAGGAAAAGGATACCCGGGTTGGAAACGGTCTCCTTAAGTCAGAATATTCATACTTGTTCCCTGAGCAACCAAATCTTGAGGTCGGGATTTTTGTAAGGGGGGTCGGTTTGTGACACCCTGGTTTTTGGCCCTTTCTTTTTCTTTTGGATTTCTATGAAATTTTATTTGGAATTCCTTTTCTGTGGCTCTGTGGTCTTGAAACCTGGGAAGATCATCTCTTTTTCCTCTCCCAAGTGGCATGTCACTCTCAAATATTTCCCAATGCCATGTCATTTCCATTTTAGCCCAACTCCAAATTCTTTTTCTTGGGAATATTCCTTTTTCTATTAAAGGAATAACCCTGTTTGCTCTAGGTTGTGAAGCAACCTATATTTCTGTCATTACCAAAATTCCCACAAAATTCTCAAAATTCATTTGGACCATATGGACCTTGGATATGTAAAAATATTCAAGATTCCATGCACATGGTGAGCACACCATCCAATCTTTGCTTCCGGTCATATTTTCAGATTGTGAAGCAACTATATTTTATATTGCTTCATAATTTCTGAAATTTTACTAGGACATTCTCCTACCTATATAACCTCCCTCCACAAAATTTGGGCTTATTTAATTCATCCAATATTTCTCAAGAATTTTCCTAAGTTTCTATCCCGTGGAGAGCATTGTGAAGGAAGTACCATTTTTATTTATCCAAATGGTATGAAATTTTTACAGTGCCTTCATATGCCCAAATGATCGTCCTCCACCAAATTTTAACTCAATCCAATCATCTATGTGAGCACAGATTCAATTTTCACATTTCTGTCTAGTGTGGTACTTTGCAAAGCAAGTGCCACCTAGGCCCCTCCATTTGAGCTGCAAATTTTCCAAGGTGGTCTCCGTAGTGGATGATCATCCCCTGCCAAAAATCAATCCATATGGACTTGTTCATTGCCCCCAGCACTAATCAAACACCTTCCTGATGATTAGTGTATGAGCCCAGTTCAGCCACCCCTTGAGCCACTATTCTTGTTTCTTTGCATCTAACACCTACTGGGGGAATGCCCTACTGGCCAGACATGCTTGGGCCGCCCAGAACGCATGGCAACGCCACGGTCACGCAGTGACCACACGGCTGGCATGCCCGAACACGTGCTCTGGAATTGGGGCCCTCGGCCACAGTGCATTCGCCGCGCTCTCTCCACCGGAGCATGTCCAGCGGCTCCGTGGCATCCATGCGCTCGCTCCCTAGCCCTCACCCCCTCCTCTTTCTTCCTCCGCATGCCAAGGCAGCCGCGTCCACGCTCTGTCACCATCCCCACCACCATGGTCGGTCGGCCACATCGTCCTCGAGCTCTCTTCGCGTGTCCCCGAGCTCCTCCACGTCACGTGCATCCTCTGGACATCTTCCCCCTGCCCTTCGCGTGGTCTCCTCGCGCCAGAGCGCCGACACACGCGTCGCCATGGCCGCGCTCACCCCTCGAGCTCGCCCGCCTATATAGAGGCCGTCGCTGAGCCCCTCGACCTCACCAAGCTCCTCCTCTTCGTTCCAGCAGCCTCCCAGACCCCTCTACACATCCCCGGAGCCACTCCCCGCCCGCCATTGCCTCCATGGCCGCCGCCTCTGGCTGCTCAAATTCAAGCACACCGGAGCCCCATTCCCCCTCTAACCCCCACCACGGCTCTCCCCTAGCCACCACAACCCTTCCCGTAGCCCCAACCCTTCGTCTCCACCATTGTGCCTGTCGGAGCCTAGGATCTGCGACCAAGAAACTTCTCCAAGAACTTAGGATTCGAACTCTGGGGGACTTTGCTTGGCAACCTACGACACGATGACAACTACGGCGGGAGCACGACGGACTCGCTGGCTCTCACCGGACACGAAGGGGACGCGTGAGCTACCCAGGTTCGGGCCACCGTGCGGTGTAATACCCTACTCCTGCTTGTGTTGGATTGCTCTGTGATGGAGAGCTTGTGCTCGAGGTACAAGAGGTGCGGGGGAGAATGAGTCGATCCCCTTACATGGAAGCAGCCCTGCCCCTTTTGTAGTGCCTTGGTCCTCTTCCCCAAAAATATGAGCGGGAAAGGGTTGCCACAGGGCGGCAATTCAAAAGGGGGACAAGAGCGCAGGCTTATCCTGACCAAAGGCGGTCTCCGCCTACTAAAGCAGCTCCTTGTGACGCGCTGGTGGGCTTGGCGATGACCTCCGTCCTGGCGCGCAGATCCGTCCTGATCTTCTATCACCAAAGAGGAAAGCCTTTGGAACTTGCTTTGGGTGAGGCAGACGCCGCTGCTCCCTTATCACCAGAATGGAAGCTGGGCTTGGCCGCGCCCCACTGTCCTTATCCTGACAGTGGGACGTCACCCATGTGCTGGGCACGGAGCCCCGCGGCTGGCGCCGTATGACTTGCTTCGTGAGAAGGCCTCATGAGGGGAGCCTCGCGAGGGAACCTGGTGCTTGGCGGCCTTAGCAGGGCCTGGCCTGGCGGGGAGGGGCCTCGCGAGGCTCGCCCCTCGCGAGGCGACTTCCTCCGGAGCAGCCGAGGCAAGGCCACTCTCACGGGCCCGCCCGAGCGCGGTCCTCTGGGCCAGAGGCAGACGGGCCGTGGTACCCTGGTTCCCACTGGGCCGACAGTAGCCCCCGGGCCCGCTGCGTGCATGTTCCGCCCGGTTAGGGACGAAACGGCGCGGGGCCCATTGAGCTGTCGGGCCCAGAGGCGACGTGTGGCGGCTTTTGCGGGGAGGGTCGCCCCCACTCCCCACGACGCCTCAGTAACCGCCGTCTTGACGATAAAGCCTGCCCGCTCGGGGCGCAGGCACGTCATTGCTCTCCGTCCCCATCTTGCCCTTTGTCCCGCGCGTGCAACTCCCATGTTACTCCTCCTCCAACTTCCAATCTCTCCTCCGCCATGGCCCCAGGCAAGAAACCCGCGGCCGCCGAGGCCTCCTCCAACAAGAGCTCCCCGGCGGCGGAGCTTGGTCCGGCCATGCTGCCGGACACCATCAACGAGAATGGGTTGGCCAGGGCCCGCCCCCTGTTGGCCTCGGCGCACTTCGAGGGAGGCGCCACCGAGATCTGGCCGGGCTCGGTCCCACGGCGCGACCTCGGCCCCACGGTAATCCCCGTCTTCTTCCACTCGCTCTTCGCCGGGCTGGTGCCGCCCTTCTCCGACTTCCTCTATGCCATCCTTGAGCATTATGAGATTTGCCTTCTCCACCTTGATCCCAACTCCATTCTCATCCTTGCTCTCTTCGCGTACCTCTGCGAGGCCTTCCTGGGAGTGATGCCGTCCATGGCGCTCTTCCGGACTTTCAGCCTACGGGGTTTTTCCTCGGGAAACCACCGCTCCGGAGGTGCCTCCTTCCGTATCGACGATGAGATGGGCAAGGTTTTCATCGACATGAAGATCTCCAAGAAGGTGGAGAACTTCCAGTCGCGCTGGGTTTATGTTGATGCCCAGCGGACCAGTCCTCTCCTGGCGGTCCCTACCGAGCCAGCTGAGAAGATCCCCCGCTGGGAGCACAAGAAGCTTGGCGGCGTTGCCCTGAGGCCGATCCTGACGAGGCTGGCGAAGCTGCGCGGGGCCGGGCTTACGGCGGGCATGATTGCCAAGGAATTCCTCCGCCGCCGCATCGCGCCCCTGCAGAAGCGCTCGCACCCGGTGTGGGACATCATCGGAGCCGGAGACCGGATCCGGCTGACACGGGAGTCCCTCCCTGCCGAAGCCGTGGCCGATGCTTGGGAAGTTCTATTTTCTGGGGAGGTAGAGGATATGCCTGATGACGCGCGCCCGGTGCACCGCTGGTCCAACAAGGCTGAGCTGGTCGCGGCGATGCCCCAGTTCGACCAGTGGGGGCCGATTCAGACGGACCTCGAGGAGGCTGAGGAGCTTCTTGAGGATTCTTCGGAGACGGGGTCCACCTCAGGCGACCACGAGGCCTCCGACTCTGGGCAGGGGAGCAGCGAGGAGTCGTCTCCGCCACCCCCTTCGTCTCCGCCGGCGCGTTGTCGGCTTCGGCTTGGCGAGGACGAGGGCGATGACGGGGACGCGTTTCGCGTCGTGCCGGCCAGGCCTGTGCCGGAGAGGGAGGAAGGAGGCGATGCCGTGGAGATCGACGAGCCCGGCGAGGAGCGTAACGAGGGGCCACTGTAGCCTCCGATCCCGACGAGACCCGCGCCGCACCCTCGGGTAGCCGCCCAGGCGCGCTGCGCGACGGGGGCAGCAGCAGGGGCGCCATCAAGGAGCGGAAGAGGAGGCGCTTTTACCCCAAGGACAAGTAAGTTCCTCCGCCCCTTCCTATCGATCCCTGCTTCCTGGCTGCTGCGGTCCTGATGAGCCTTCGCCTGTGCAGGAGCTCCGAGCTGGCCGCCGAGGAGGTGGAGAAAACCAAGAGGAGGAAGGTCGAGGTCGAGGGGCCCTCCCCTCCTCCGAACACCGCCTCACCTGCCGCGCCGGCGCCCCCGGCGGCTAGACCGGCGGGAGGTGGTGAGGGGATCGTGCTGGCGCCACCCAAGGCGGCCCTTGTTGCTGGTGACGAGATGGCGGGGAAGGAAGGCAAAGCGCCGACCCTTCCCCAGCGCACCACGCCTGCTACAGCGGAGGCCACTGCGGGCCTCACGGGAGCCGCCCCCGAGCCCGGGTGCCCGGACCTTGCAGTGCTCGGGGCGGTGCCCGAGCGCGGGGCGACGCCACCAGCGCCGGAGGTGACCACCCCGGGTCCCCCGCACCAGACGGCGAGCGCAGCCCCCGCTGGGGGCGACGGCATGGGGCGATCGGAGGGGCTCGAAGTTGTGCCCTCCCGTCCGTCGACGCCAGCAGGCGATGAGGAGGCCCGGGCGAGTCGCGCCTTGGTGTTGGGGGAGAGCGGTACTGCGCCCTAGAGCGGGGCCGTCAAGAGCGTCAGGGCAGCTCTCGAGGCCCTCGGAGGCGAGCTCAGGAAAGAGGCAGAACTCTGCGCAGAGGAGCAGCGGAAGCTGGCGGAGGGGTGGAGCCAGCTTCGCGAGGCAGAGAAGCTCGACCGCCAGCGGGATGAGGAGGCGCAGGCGCAGCGCGAGCAGCTCGCCAAGGAGGCCCAGGCGTCCCTCGCGAGGGCCCTCGAAGATGCCTAGGAGGCCAAGCGGCTGTGGGAGGAGGCGGACGCTTATGAGAAGACGCTCCGGGAGCAAGCCGCCTCGCGTGAGCGCCGGCTTAAGGCGCGGGAGGAGGCTGTGGAGGCCCTCGAGGGTCGGCTCACGTCCCGCGAAGCCGAGCTCCCGAAGCGCGAGGAGGAGGTCCTTAGGTCCCAGGAGGCGGTCGCTACCCGCGAGGCGAACGCCAGGACCCGGGAAGGCGAGCTCGCGGCATACGCGTCCGCGCAGGAGGCCGAACGGGAGCGCCTACTGGCGAAGGAGCGTGAGCTGGTGGCCGCCCAGGCCACCCTCGATGAGCAGAGGGGCCTCGCGGCCAAGCGGGACGAGCTCCAGGCCGAGGTTGACGACCTCAAGAAGTAGCTGCTGGACACGGATGCCACCGTCGAGGAAGCGTGCCACGACCTGCTGACCCAGGCGACAACACGACTCTTCAGCAACCTCCTCCGCCTCGACGATCGCTTCGACTTCGGTCGGGTGGTGACCCCTGTCCCGACGGAGCTCTGCGAACCCCTTGAGGAGGCTGTGAGGGAGCGCGTGGCCGGCTTCGTCGGGCTGTATGCCTTCAAGCCTGAAGTCAGCGGCGGCAGCGGTGAGCCCCCTTGCGACGGTGGTGGGAGCGGCGACGGTGGCGCCTCACGCGCCTGAATTCCCCTTGACCTGTTGCTGTAATAGGGTAGACGTGGCCCCGCGGGGGCGTGCAAACGCTTGCATGGTACTTTTTGGTGTTAAGTACTTAACGATCCGCGTGTTTTCATTTTCCTCCTGAGGCCTTTATTTCCCTTTTACATTGCCTTTGTGCCCTGTGTCGCTGGGACCCAGCCCCGAGGCAGGCTACACCGTCGCTGGGATGCCCAGAGCGTGCGCTCAGCAAGGCCAGAGGGTGTAGGGCTCTTAGGGCTAGTAGGAGTCCCTGAGGCACGATGCTCACGGTCCCCCCTTGACGCGCAGGTGGCTCATGCCAAGGTAGTCAGGAGGCCACAAGAGAGAAACAAGAGGGAAGGGACCCGAGGGGTGCTTTAGACTTAGCTCCTTTGAGGCGTGCGGCTCGGGGCGAGTCCTTCGTAGGGCACAGCTCGTGAGGCGCAGTCCCTCGTGAGGCCCTCCATCTGTAGGACCCGCCGCGAGGACTCCAGAGGGGGGGGGCTCCTGAGGCCTTCGTACCCTGCACCAGGAAAACTGCCAAGTTTTTGCAAATAGTGCAGCAGGGCGCGCTCGCGAGGTCGCCTGTGGGTGTTACGCGAGGAGACAAGAGCACCAAGGACCTGGTGAGGTGACGTGCACGGGAGCAGGCCCGCGAGCTAGAGCTCAGTCGCTTGGGTTTTTCAGTGCTGCTGGGACTGACCTGAGCACAGACACCGTGCCCAGCCCCCGCTCGCGCGACAGGCACGGGCGAGACCATGAGCGCGCGCCCTGCAGCGGCAAGCACACAGGCTTTTGAAGGAAGTAAGCTTTACTGATGCATGAAGCAAGTTCATTACATAACAGAAAGATACATGCTGCCGTGTTCGACACGGGTCAGCATGAGGATGTGACGACCGAGGGCCCCTCAAGTAAGCCACCAGCGCGAAGCATGGGGCGTCCGCCAGCGCTGAGCATGGGGCTTCCACGAGAGTGGGAAGGAGCTCTGAAATCACATTTGCTCCCTTGGTGGTTTTGGTAATTTATGCCAACATACATGTTGTTGGACTAATACTTTTATCTAGTGAATTTCAGACAAGTTCAACAATGGCGTGGCGTGGACAAGAGGACGTGGAACCCCCTCAAAATACTAAGGACAAGAATTGGCAAAGATCAAGACTCTACATTTTTGGTTTAGTGATCCAAGATCACATTGAGTCCATAGGAAAGCCAGTACTGTTAAAAGGGGATGAGGTGTTGCTTAATGGTCTTTTTGCTCAAGTGCTTAGTGACAGTATTCCTAAACCCTCAACCACTATCTCTACCCAAATATGTCCTAAACCTAAAGTCCAACTCGGCCCCACCGAAATTTCCAATCCGGACCCACCAAGTTCATCCAAGACTTAGCCACTGCCAAACCCTAACAAATCGGATCCACCGAAATGGATCTCGGTCCCACCGAGATGGCCTTGCCAACTCTCTGTAATCGTTTGCATTTACTTCGGTCTCACCGAGTTTGCAAATCGGTCTCACCGAGATGGCTTGCCAAGTCTCTGTTGCCTTATTGCTTCGCTTCGGTCCTACCGAGGTGATGCAATCGGTGCCACCGAGATGAGGATTGCCCTAAGCCATTGCACTTCGGTCCATCCGAGTTGTTCGTATCGGTCCTACCGAGATTCCTAAAGTTCATATCTTTTACACAGTTCGGTGCTACCGAGATGATTGTTTCGGTGCCACCGAGTTGGGTCAAAAGTGTGTAACGGTTGGATTTTGTGTGGAGGCTATATATACCCCTCCACCCCATCCTTCTCAGTAAGGAGAGCCATCAGAACGTGCCTACACTTCCACCATACATTTTCTGAGAGAGAACCACCTACTCATGTGTTGAGATCAAGATATTCCATTCCTACCATTTGAACCTTGATCTCTAGCCTTTCCCAAGTTGCTTTCCACTCAAATCCTTCTTCCACCATAGCCAAATCTGTGAGGAGTGATTGAGTGCTGGGAAGACTATCATTTGAAGCACAAGAGCAAGGAGTTCATCAACAACACACCGTCTATTACCTTTTGGAGAGTGGTGTCTCCTAGATTGGTTAGGTGTCACTTGGGAGCCTCCAACCAGATGTGGAGTTGAACCAAGAAGTTTGTAAGGGCAAGGAGATCGCCTACTTCGTGAAGATCTACCCCGAGTGAGGCTAGTCCTTCGTGGACGTAAGCCATGGTGGAATAGGCAAGGTTGCTTCTTCGTGGACCCTTCGTGGGTGGAGCCCTCCGTGGACTCGCGCATCTGTTACCCTTCGTGGGTTGAAGTCTCCATCAGTTTATATGCACATCTTCAGGGGGAGTTCAGGAAGTTCATACATGTTACATTTTTTCTTCAAAGCTTTCATACATACCTCTATTATATCTGTATTTGAAGCTTTGATGTATGTTGTCATCAATTACCAAAAAGGGGGAGATTGAAAGCACATTTACTCCCTTGGTGGTTTTGGTAATTTATGCCAACATACATGTTGTTGGACTAATACTTTTATCTAGTGAATTTCAGACAAGTTCAACAATGGCGTGGCATGGACAAGAGGACGTGGAACCCCCTCAAAATACTAAGGACAAGAATTGGCAAAGATCAAGACTCTACATTTTTGGTTTAGTGATCCAAGATCACATTGAGTCCATAGGAAAGCCAATATTATTAAAAGGGGATGAGGTGTTGCTTAATGGTCTTTTTGCTCAAGTGATTAGTGACAGTATTCCTAAACCCTCAACCACTATCTCTACCCAAATATGTCCTAAACCTAAAGTCCAACTCGGCCCCACCGAAATTTCCAATCCGGCCCCACCGAGTTCATCCAAGACTTAGCCACTGCCAAACCCTAACAAATCGGATCCACCAAAATGGATCTCGGTCCCACCGAGATGGCCTTGCCAACTCTCTGTAATCGTTTGCATTTACTTCGGTCTCACCGAGTTTGCAAATCGGTCTCACCGAGATGGCTTGCCAAGTCTCTGTTGCCTTATTGCTTCGCTTCGGTCCTACCGAGGTGATGCAATCGGTGCCACCGAGATGAGGATTGCCCTAAGCCATTGCACTTCGGTCCATCTGAGTTGTTCGTATCGGTCCCACTAAGATTCCTAAAGTTCATATCTTTTACACAGTTCGGTGCTACCAAGATGATTGTTTCGGTGCCACCGAGTTGGGTCAAAAGTGTGTAACAGTTGGATTTTGTGTGGAGGCTATATATACCCCTCCACCCCATCCTTCTCAGTAAGGAGAGCCATCAGAACGTGCCTACACTTCCACCATACATTTTCTGAGAGAGAACCACCTACTCATGTGTTGAGATCAAGATATTCCATTCCTACCATTTGAACCTTGATCTCTAGCCTTTCCCAAGTTGCTTTCCACTCAAATCCTTCTTCCACCATAGCCAAATCTGTGAGGAGTGATTGAGTGCTGGGAAGACTATCATTTGAAGCACAAGAGCAAGGAGTTCATCAACAACACACCGTCTATTACCTTTTGGAGAGTGGTGTCTCCTAGATTGGTTAGGTGTCACTTGGGAGCCTCCAACCAGATGTGGAGTTGAACCAAGAAGTTTGTAAGGGCAAGGAGATCGCCTACTTCGTGAAGATCTACCCCGAGTGAGGCTAGTCCTTCGTGGACGTAAGCCATGGTGGAATAGGCAAGGTTGCTTCTTCGTGGACCCTTCGTGGGTGGAGCCCTCCGTGGACTCGCGCATCTGTTACCCTTCGTGGGTTGAAGTCTCCATCAGTTTATATGCACATCTTCAGGGGGAGTTCAGGAAGTTCATACATGTTACATTTTTTCTTCAAAGCTTTCATACATACCTCTATTATATCTGTATTTGAAGCTTTGATGTATGTTGTCATCAATTACCAAAAAGGGGGAGATTGAAAGCACATTTACTCCCTTGGTGGTTTTGGTAATTTATGCCAACATACATGTTGTTGGACTAATACTTTTATCTAGTGAATTTCAGACAAGTTCAACAATGGCGTGGCATGGACAAGAGGACGTGGAACCCCCTCAAAATACTAAGGACAAGAATTGGCAAAGATCAAGACTCTACATTTTTGGTTTAGTGATCCAAGATCACATTGAGTCCATAGGAAAGCCAATATTATTAAAAGGGGATGAGGTGTTGCTTAATGGTCTTTTTGCTCAAGTGATTAGTGACAGTATTCCTAAACCCTCAACCACTATCTCTACCCAAATATGTCCTAAACCTAAAGTCCAACTCGGCCCCACCGAAATTTCCAATCCGGCCCCACCGAGTTCATCCAAGACTTAGCCACTGCCAAACCCTAACAAATCGGATCCACCAAAATGGATCTCGGTCCCACCGAGATGGCCTTGCCAACTCTCTGTAATCGTTTGCATTTACTTCGGTCTCACCGAGTTTGCAAATCGGTCTCACCGAGATGGCTTGCCAAGTCTCTGTTGCCTTATTGCTTCGCTTCGGTCCTACCGAGGTGATGCAATCGGTGCCACCGAGATGAGGATTGCCCTAAGCCATTGCACTTCGGTCCATCTGAGTTGTTCGTATCGGTCCCACTAAGATTCCTAAAGTTCATATCTTTTACACAGTTCGGTGCTACCAAGATGATTGTTTCGGTGCCACCGAGTTGGGTCAAAAGTGTGTAACAGTTGGATTTTGTGTGGAGGCTATATATACCCCTCCACCCCATCCTTCTCAGTAAGGAGAGCCATCAGAACGTGCCTACACTTCCACCATACATTTTCTGAGAGAGAACCACCTACTCATGTGTTGAGATCAAGATATTCCATTCCTACCATTTGAACCTTGATCTCTAGCCTTTCCCAAGTTGCTTTCCACTCAAATCCTTCTTCCACCATAGCCAAATCTGTGAGGAGTGATTGAGTGCTGGGAAGACTATCATTTGAAGCACAAGAGCAAGGAGTTCATCAACAACACACCGTCTATTACCTTTTGGAGAGTGGTGTCTCCTAGATTGGTTAGGTGTCACTTGGGAGCCTCCAACCAGATGTGGAGTTGAACCAAGAAGTTTGTAAGGGCAAGGAGATCGCCTACTTCGTGAAGATCTACCCCGAGTGAGGCTAGTCCTTCGTGGACGTAAGCCATGGTGGAATAGGCAAGGTTGCTTCTTCGTGGACCCTTCGTGGGTGGAGCCCTCCGTGGACTCGCGCATCTGTTACCCTTCGTGGGTTGAAGTCTCCATCAGTTTATATGCACATCTTCAGGGGGAGTTCAGGAAGTTCATACATGTTACATTTTTTCTTCAAAGCTTTCATACATACCTCTATTATATCTGTATTTGAAGCTTTGATGTATGTTGTCATCAATTACCAAAAAGGGGGAGATTGAAAGCACATTTACTCCCTTGGTGGTTTTGGTAATTTATGCCAACATACATGTTGTTGGACTAATACTTTTATCTAGTGAATTTCAGACAAGTTCAACAATGGCGTGGCATGGACAAGAGGACGTGGAACCCCCTCAAAATACTAAGGACAAGAATTGGCAAAGATCAAGACTCTACATTTTTGGTTTAGTGATCCAAGATCACATTGAGTCCATAGGAAAGCCAATATTATTAAAAGGGGATGAGGTGTTGCTTAATGGTCTTTTTGCTCAAGTGATTAGTGACAGTATTCCTAAACCCTCAACCACTATCTCTACCCAAATATGTCCTAAACCTAAAGTCCAACTCGGCCCCACCGAAATTTCCAATCCGGCCCCACCGAGTTCATCCAAGACTTAGCCACTGCCAAACCCTAACAAATCGGATCCACCAAAATGGATCTCGGTCCCACCGAGATGGCCTTGCCAACTCTCTGTAATCGTTTGCATTTACTTCGGTCTCACCGAGTTTGCAAATCGGTCTCACCGAGATGGCTTGCCAAGTCTCTGTTGCCTTATTGCTTCGCTTCGGTCCTACCGAGGTGATGCAATCGGTGCCACCGAGATGAGGATTGCCCTAAGCCATTGCACTTCGGTCCATCTGAGTTGTTCGTATCGGTCCCACTAAGATTCCTAAAGTTCATATCTTTTACACAGTTCGGTGCTACCAAGATGATTGTTTCGGTGCCACCGAGTTGGGTCAAAAGTGTGTAACAGTTGGATTTTGTGTGGAGGCTATATATACCCCTCCACCCCATCCTTCTCAGTAAGGAGAGCCATCAGAACGTGCCTACACTTCCACCATACATTTTCTGAGAGAGAACCACCTACTCATGTGTTGAGATCAAGATATTCCATTCCTACCATTTGAACCTTGATCTCTAGCCTTTCCCAAGTTGCTTTCCACTCAAATCCTTCTTCCACCATAGCCAAATCTGTGAGGAGTGATTGAGTGCTGGGAAGACTATCATTTGAAGCACAAGAGCAAGGAGTTCATCAACAACACACCGTCTATTACCTTTTGGAGAGTGGTGTCTCCTAGATTGGTTAGGTGTCACTTGGGAGCCTCCAACTAGATGTGGAGTTGAACCAAGAAGTTTGTAAGGGCAAGGAGATCGCCTACTTCGTGAAGATCTACCCCGAGTGAGGCTAGTCCTTCATGGACGTAAGCCATGGTGGAATAGGCAAGGTTGCTTCTTCGTGGACCCTTCGTGGGTGGAGCCCTCCGTGGACTCGCGCATCCGTTACCCTTCGTGGGTTGAAGTCTCCATCAACGTGGACGTACGATAGCACCACCTATCGGAACCACGCCAAAAATCCACCGTGTCTTCATTGCGTTTGATCTTCCATACTCTACCCCTTTACTTTCCGTACTATTGCATGCTTTACTATTTCCGCTGCTCAATCTCTAGATATGCATGTGTAGAAAGTATTGGAGTGATCTTAACTTGTGCCAAAATCTGCCTAGTCCCAAGAGAAATTAAAAACTGCTAATTTGGCTGGTTAGGAGTCTATTCACCCCCCTCTAAACCTATCTCCTCGATCCTACAATTGGTATCAGAGCTTTGGTCTCCATTGCTTTGGTTTCATCACCATTGGAGGGAGATGGATATGTCTACGTTCGGGAGTATTAAATGTAGAGTGCCTATTCTCAATGGGGAGTATTACAACTTTTGGAGGGATGAAATGCTTGATATCTTTGATGAGTTTAACTTGAGCAAGTATATTCATAATCCTTATGTGCCCCCTATTGATCCCTTGCATCCTACTCATGAAGAGGAAATTGACATGCTTCATAATCTTAGAACCGTCAATCTTATCATTAGAGGATTACCTAAGATTGTGCTTGGTTGTATGCGAAACTTTGCATGCGCTTATACTCTATGGCATGATTTAGAAAAGCGATATCCCGATTATTCTCTAAAGAGTCTTGATAAGATTCTTCATAAGGCTGTTGTTTTTCACAAAATAAGTCCTAATGATCCTAAGTTTGATGATTGCTTGTTTGAGCTTCGTGATCTCATGCGTGCAAAAGGAGATGTTAGAACTATTAGCAATATTATCATGGAAACTGTTAGAATTCATGAACTTGAACATTGTCATGATCATGAAACTAATAAATCTGTTAATCACATGCATGATGATGATGATGATGTTGAGCGCGGCTATTATGATGAAGACGAAGACTTTGATATTGAATTTGAGAAGACCATGAGGAATCTCAGTCTTATGGCAAATCTTCGAGATTATATGGCCGGAGGAAAAGAGTGGATTCTTGATAGTGGATGTACCGATCACATGACCGGAGATAGAGACATGTTTCGTGAGCTTACTAAAAATGATGGTCCACGCAAGTATGTGACTTTTGGAGAAAACTCCAAGGGTAAGGTACTTGGCCTTGGTAAGGTGGCCATATCCAATGATAGCTCCATACAAAATGTTATGCTTGTTGAATCTCTTGGTTACAATTTTCTTTCCGTATCTAGACTAGCTGATTTTGGCTTTAATGTTCTATTTACCAAAGTAGGTTGCCAAGTGTTTCGCCAAGATAATCATAATATAGTCTTTACCGGCATTCGTAGAGGTGATCTTTACATTGTTGACTTCACTAAGAGAGCCCAACCTCGTACATGTTTAATTGCAAAATCTTCTAAAGGTTGGTTATGGCATAGAAGACTTGGACATGTTGGTATGCGTAACCTAGATAAACTTGTTAAAGGAGATCACATTCTTGGAGTAAAAGATGTTATATTTGACAAAGATCGACTTTGTAGTGCTTGCCAAGCAGGAAAACAAGTTGGAGGAAGCCATCCCGTAAAGAACATTATGACCACGAGGAGACCACTCGAGCTACTTCATATGGATCTGTTTGGTCCCAACGCCTATAAGAGTCTTGGTGGTAACTCTTTCGGTTTGGTCATTGTTGATGATTTTTCCAGATTTACGTGGGTGTTCTTTCTTGATGATAAATCGTAGGTACAAAAGATCTTCAAGAACTTCGCAAGAAAGGCTGAAAACCAATTTGAAGTTAAGATCAAGAAGGTTCGGAGTGACAACGGAACGGAGTTCAAGAACGCCAATGTGGACACCTTTCTTGATGAGGAGGGTATTTCACATGAGTTCTCGGCTACGTACACACCTCAACAAAATGGAGTTGTTGAGAGGAAGAACCGTACACTTATTGAGATGGCAAGAACAATGCTTGATGAATACAAGACGCCAAGACATTTTTGGGCAGAAGTGGTTGAAATAGCTTGTCATGCAACAAACCGACTCTATCTTCACAAGCTTCTTGGTAAAACGACATATGAACTGCTCACCGGTAACAAACCACAAGTTGGATACTTTCGAGTGTTTGGCTCAAAATGTTACATTCTTGACAAGCATCGTCGTTCAAAATTTGCTCCTAAATCTCATGAAGGTTTCCTACTTGGTTATGGATCGAACTCTCACACTTACCGTGTCTACAACAACTTCACTCGAAAAGTTGAAGAGACGGTAGATGTGAAGTTTGATGAGACTAACGGCTCGCAAGTCGACCAATTGCCACTTGATGTAGGAGATAAAGAACCATCGGAAGCAATCCAAGACTTGCCCATTGGCAAGGTTCGCCCCGTGGAAGTAAAGGAGAGTACCTCGTCTATTCAAGTGGAAGCCCCAACTTCACATCAAGGTGAATGACAAGCTGATATGGAGGCATCCACAAGTGGAACACGTCAAGACGATGGGAATGAGGAAGTGCAACAAGATGATCCACCTCAACCTCCTTCACCACCTCCACAAACAGACAATGACAACACCAATGAAGACGAAGAAGATGACGATGATGAGGAAGCCTCACCACAACCCAAGAAAAAGCTACCTCGAGTTAGAGCAAGAATCGACAAGGATCATCCCGTCGAACAAATACATGGAGATATCCAAACAGGGACAATTACTCGCTCTAAATATCGTTTAGCTAACTTTTGTGAGCATTACTCATTTATCTCTAGTGTTGAACCCTTAAAGGTAGAAGATGCTCTCAAGGACCCCGATTGGGTGAATGCAATGCACGAGGAGCTACACAACTTTGAGAGGAACCAAGTTTGGACATTGGTTGAGAAGCCTAAGGAAGAGCAAAACATCATTGGAACCAAATGGGTGTTTCGGAACAAGCAAGACGAAGATGGACAAGTTGTACGCAACAAGGCTCGTCTCGTAGCATAAGGTTACACACAAGTCGAAGGTATGGGCTATGGTGAGACCTATGCCCCCGTTGCAAGACTTGAATCCATTCGCATTTTACTTGCTTATGCCAATCACCATGATATCACTCTTTACCAAATGGATATTAAAAGTGCCTTCTTAAATGGTGAAATTGAGGAGGAAGTGTATGTTAAACAACCTCCCGGCTTTGAGAATCCCAAGAAACCTAATCATGTGTACAAACTTCGTAAAGCTCTTTATGGTCTTAAACAAGCTCCTAGAGCTTGGTACAAATGCTTGACAAAGTTTCTTCTTGAAAAAGGTTTTGAAATTGGGAAGATTGATTCAACTTTGTTCACTAAGAGGGTTAATGGAGAATTATTTGTATGCCAAATTTATGTTGATGATATTATCTTTGGATCTACTAACCCCTCTTTCAGTGAAAAGTTTGGAAGGTTGATGTCAGAGAAGTTTGAGATGTCTATGATGAGTGAACTCAAATTCTTTCTTGGTTTGCAAATCAAGCAAACTAGGGAAGGTACCTTTGTCTCTTAAACAAAGTATACTAAGGACTTATTCAAAAAGTTCAACATGCAAGAGAGTAAAGGTATGAAAACTCCCATGCCCACGAGTGGACATCTTGACTTGACCAAGGATGGCAAACCAGTTGATCAAAAGGTTTATCGATCTATGATTGGTTCATTACTATATCTATGTGCCTCTCGTCCCGACATTATGCTAAGTGTGTGCATGTGTGCACGGTACCAAGCGGCACCAAAAGAGTGTCACCTTAAGGCGGTGAAGAGAATTGTGAGATACTTGATACATACACCAAACTTTGGCATATGGTATCCCAAAGGATCTTCTTTCAATCTTATTGGCTACTTCGATTCGGACTTTGCCGGAGACAAGGTTGACAGAAAATCCACCTCGGGTACATGTCAATTTCTTGGTAGCTCTCTTGTGTCTTGGTCCTCCAAGAAACAAAATTCCGTATCCCTATCTACTGCCGAAGCGGAATACATTGCCGCGGGATCATGTTGTGCTCAATTACTATGGATGACACAAACTCTTAAAGATTAGGGTGTGCATGTGAGACATGTACCATTACTTTGTGACAATGAGAGTGCTATTAAGATTGCACACAATCTCGTGCAACATTCTCGAACTAAGCATATTGAGGTTCGTCACCATTTCATTCGAGATCATGTTGAGAAAGGTGATATTGACCTTAAACATGTTCGTACTGACAAACAATTGGCGGACATCTTTACCAAACCACTTGATGAGAAAGTGTTTTGTCACTTGAGAAGTGAATTGAACATCATTGATGCTTCAAACGTGAACTAGAGGTTCATGTGGATGCATACAAGGGCATGAGCATTCTTGACTAACCCATGATATCCTTCATGATCATTTTATATTTTGGACATTTTGCTCCCTTGTATGGTATCTTACCTTTTGTAGGTACCTGGACAAGCTTCATGTCACAAGATTGCATCACACTCTTATCTTGAGCAATCTTGTATAACTCAAGTATCAACAATTGATGGAGTAACAAGGAACAAGACAACCTAAACATATCCTTTGACAACATTTGAATTATGCTTCATTCTTGTCATTTTGGATATACATGTTGTTCCTTGCAAATCTAACCCATGTAGGAAGATGAACTACAAAAGATAGGATCGCTCCCAACTTCAACTCAAGAGCATCTACATCAAGTTCAACTACATGGACATCACCAAAATCCCAATGTAAGTTCTCACATCGTAGAGAAGCTCTACTCAAAGACATGAGCTAAAGCAACTCAACAAGATGTGAATACATCAAAAGCTTAAAGGAAAAATGGCAACCCCATTTTGAGCTTAACGTCGAGTATGACCCATGATCAAGTGTTTTCACTTGACTCCTAAGTCAAAATACTCTAACATAGGTGACCTAGTCGCCGACCCATCTAGATGAAGTTCTCCAGTGTCTCTTCTGCTTGTTCTCTTCTTGCTAAAATGTTTCTTTTCAAAAAAAAAACTTCATCTAAACGTTTCTTTGCTTCTTTTCTGTATCTTCTCTTTTAGCTTGATTCACAGTTAATTCATTGCAAATCCTTGTGAGATTTCCTTGCCTAGTGAGCTGAGTTGACAAAATATTCCATTGCGTCAAACTCGGTTCCACCGAATGGTCTCAACTCGGTGTCACCGATTTTGACTGCTCTAAGGAATTTTCTGTGAAATTTTTCCCTGAGTTTTTCTACTCCAGCTCCACTCGATGATTCTTACCCTCTACTTGCATCTAGAGCCACTCAATGGCCAAGTGTGTTTCTCGAGGACCAAACCCACTTGATCAATAACCTTGAAGTCCCTTCTTGGAAATTGATGTCAAAGGGGGAGAGAGAAATACACATCAAAGCTTATGAGAGGAATACACATCAAAGCTTATCACTATAAAAGAGATGCACCTTATAAGAGGAGAGAATGTTACATGTTTCTTTTAGGGGGAGAGAGAAACATGATAAGTTTGTTCTTTGGTTGTTCTAGTTTTCTCACCCTACCTACTCCCAATATCCATGTCAGATTCAGGGGGAGAGGAAGTTCCTTAAGGGGAGACAACTATTTCTTTTGGGGACATGTCTGCTTCAAAGAAGTATTCACCTAGTGATACTCTCTTCTACATGTCATCCCAATCTTGGTTTCTTGTTGACCTTGTGTCCTTTTCTTGAAGAAATTATCTTGTGTTATCTAACCCTGTTTTCTCAAGTGTATTTCTTCAGGTACTTGATCAAGAACTTCAAGGTAAGTATATGCATCACACTCATGTACATGGTTGACCTCTTGCTAAGTATATATCGTTTTCAAGGAGAAAATCTTGTACATATGGATACTCCAATGTCATATATATATTGCTCTGATGCATATAGCCAAGATACATGTTGCATGTATATTTTTCCATGTGATATCATCAGTTTATATGCACATCTTCAGGGGGAGTTCAGGAAGTTCATACGTGTTACATTTTTTCTTTAAAGCTTTCATACATACCTCTACTATATCTGTATTTGAAGCTTTGATGTATGTTGTCATCAATTACCAAAAAGGGGGAGATTGAAAGCACATTTACTCCCTTGGTGGTTTTGGTAATTTATGCCAACATACATGTTGTTGGACTAATACTTTTATCTAGTGAATTTCAGACAAGTTCAACAATGGTGTGGCATGGACAAGAGGACGTGGAACCCCCTCAAAATTCTAAGGACAAGAATTGGCAAAGATCAAGACTCTACATTTTTGGTTTAGTGATACAAGATCACATTGAGTCCATAGGAAAGCCAATATTATTAAAAGGGGATGAGGTGTTGCTTAATGGTATTTTTGCTCAAGTGCTTAGTGATAGTATTCCTAAACCCTCAACCACTATCTCTACCCAAATATGTCCTAAACCTAAAGTACAACTCGGCCCCACCGAAATTTCCAATCCGGCCCCACCGAGTTCATCCAAGACTTAGCCACTGCCAAACCCTAACAAATCGGATCCACCGAAATGGATCTCGGTCCCACCGAGATGGCCTTGCCAACTCTCTGTAATCGTTTGCATTTACTTCGGTCTCACCGAGTTTGCAAATCGGTCTCACCGAGATGGCTTGCCAAGTCTCTGTTGCCTTATTGCTTCGCTTCGGTCCTACCGAGGTGATGCAATCGGTGCCACCGAGATGAGGATTGCCCTAAGCCATTGCACTTCGGTCCATCTGAGTTGTTCGTATCGGTCCCACTAAGATTCCTAAAGTTCATATCTTTTACACAGTTCGGTGCTACCAAGATGATTGTTTCGGTGCCACCGAGTTGGGTCAAAAGTGTGTAACGGTTGGATTTTGTGTGGAGGCTATATATACCCCTCCACCCCATCCTTCTCAGTAAGGAGAGCCATCAGAACGTGCCTACACTTCCACCATACATTTTCTGAGAGAGAACCACCTACTCATGTGTTGAGATCAAGATATTCCATTCCTACCATTTGAACCTTGATCTCTAGCCTTTCCCAAGTTGCTTTCCACTCAAATCCTTCTTCCACCATAGCCAAATCTGTGAGGAGTGATTGAGTGCTGGGAAGACTATCATTTGAAGCACAAGAGCAAGGAGTTCATCAACAACACACCGTCTATTACCTTTTGGAGAGTGGTGTCTCCTAGATTGGTTAGGTGTCACTTGGGAGCCTCCAACTAGATGTGGAGTTGAACCAAGAAGTTTGTAAGGGCAAGGAGATCGCCTACTTCGTGAAGATCTACCCCGAGTGAGGCTAGTCCTTCATGGACGTAAGCCATGGTGGAATAGGCAAGGTTGCTTCTTCGTGGACCCTTCGTGGGTGGAGCCCTCCGTGGACTCGCGCATCCGTTACCCTTCGTGGGTTGAAGTCTCCATCAACGTGGACGTACGATAGCACCACCTATCGGAACCACGCCAAAAATCCACCGTGTCTTCATTGCATTTGATCTTCCATACTCTACCCCTTTACTTTCCGTACTATTGCATGCTTTACTATTTCCGCTGCTCAATCTCTAGATATGCATGTGTAGAAAGTAATGGAGTGATCTTAACTTGTGCCAAAATCTGCCTAGTCCCAAGAGAAATTAAAAACTGCTAATTTGGCTGGTTAGGAGTCTATTCACCCCCCTCTAAACCTATCTCCTCGATCCTACAATTGGTATCAAAGCTTTGGTCTCCATTGCTTTGGTTTCATCACCATTGGAGGGAGATGGATATGTCTACGTTCGGGAGTATTAAACGTAGAGTGCCTATTCTCAATGGGGAGTATTACAACTTTTGGAGGGATGAAATGCTTGATATCTTTGATGAGTTTAACTTGAGCAAGTATATTCATAATCCTTATGTGCCCCCTATTGATCCCTTGCATCCTACTCATGAAGAGGAAATTGACATGCTTCGTAATCTTAGAACCGTCAATCTTATCATTAGAGGATTACCTAAGATTGTGCTTGGTTGTATGCGAAACTTTGCATGTGCTTATACTCTATGGCATGATTTAGAAAAGCGATATCCCGATTATTCTCTAAAGAGTCTTGAGTAGGGGGCCAGCACCGTTGTTGTGGTTGTCGCCCGAAGAGGAGGGGGTGATGCAGTATAGTAGAGATAAGTATTTCCCTCAGTTATGAATCCAAGGTTATCAATCCAGTAGGAGAATCACGCAACAACTCGTTAGCAGCACCTGCACACAAAATAACAAATCCTCGCACCCAACGCGAACAAGGGGTTGTCAATCCCTTGGCGGTTAATTGCAAGATTAAATTGTATGGTGATAGATAGATAGATCGAACAAAAATACAAAATAAAATAAATAAAGTAAAATTGCAGCAAGATATTTTTAGGATTTTCAATATATGATAAAGGTAGACCCGGGGGCCATAGTTTTTACTATAGGCTTCTCTCTTGAAAATAGCATACGATGGGTGAACAAATTACTGTTGGGCAATTTATAGAAAATCGAATAATCATGATGATATCCAAGGCAATGATCATGTATATAGGCATCACGTCCGAGACAAGTAGACCAAAACAATTCTGCATCTACTACTATTACTCCACACATCGAACGCTATCTAGCATGCATCTAGAGTATTAAGTTCATAAAGAACGGAGTAATGCCTTAAGCAAGATGACATGATGTAGACAAAGTAAACTCACGCATGAATAAACCCCAACTTTTTACCCTTAATAGCAATGATACATGCGTGTCATGTCCCTTTCTGTCACTGGGATTGAGCACCGCAATATCGAACCCATTACAAAGCACCTCTCCCATTGCAAGATAAATCAATCTATTTGGCCAAACCAAATCAATAGATCGGAGAGAAATACGAAGCTATAACAATCATGCATAAAAGAGTTCAGAGAAAACTCAAATAATATTCATGGATAATCTGATCATAAACTCACAATTCATCGGATCCCAACAAACACACCGCAAAAAGTGATTACATCGGATAGAACTCCAGGAACATCAAGGAGAACATTGTATTGAAAATCAAAAAGAGAGAAGAAGCCATCTAGCTACTAACTATGGACCCGAAGGTCTGTGGTAAACTACTCATGCATCATCGGAAGGGCAACAAGGTTGATGTAGAGCCCCTCCGTGATCGAATCCCCCTCCGGCAGAGTGCCGAAAAGGGCCTCCAGATGAGATATCTCGAGAACAGGAACTTGCGGTGGCGGAAAAAGTATTTCATGGACTCCTCTGTTGGTTTCCCGATTTTAGAGTATTTATAGAGGTGGAATTAGGTCAAACGGAGCAGAGGTGGGCCCACGAGGCACCAGGGCGCGCCACCCCCTAGGGCCCGCCCTGGTGACTCGTGGCCACCTCCTCTGTCTACTGGCCCTCTCCCAAAGCTTCTAGTGTCTCTTATGTCCAAAAAAAATCTCCAAAAAGTTTCGTGGCATTTGGACTTCGTTTGGTACTGATATTCTGAAAAACCAAAAACAGGCAAAAAACAGCAATTGGCACTGGGCACTAAGTTAATAGGTTAGTCCCAAAAAATGATATATAATTGCTTGTAAGTGTATATAAAACATCCAAGATTGATACTATAATAGCATGGAACAATCAAAAATTATAGAGACGTTGGAGACGTATCAGCAGCCACAAAGGTGGCGGATGTCAAGAGTTGGCATCGGGGCCACCCATGACATAGCCCAAAGGGGAGTTTGTCGGAGTGGCCGGGAGAGTGTCATGCAATAGATTGGTTTTGTCGGAATGTCATTGGTCCACCCGAATGGGAGCACGAGGCCATGAGTTCCGTAGTGTGGGTACAGTGTACTAACCTCTACAGAGTGTATAATCTATCGATAGCCGCATCCACGGTCATGGACACAGTTCATAGTAGGTCACACTATGGGTCAACAGTAATAATAATCTGGATAATAAACAATCACGGTTCCATGAGGAAAGAAGTTGGTTGATCTTTATGTTGTCATGTGATGATCACGATGGTATCGTTGATACCGATGTTGGGTTGATCATGAGGTGATCGTGTGATGATCATGGTGGTAAGTAAGATTGGTTCCTATGGTGGTTATGAGATAACCTCCGAGATGAGTAAGTTGGTCGACGAGACCTAAAACGTCGACCCCCCTGCATCCTAGTTCTAGTATCATCATGTTCATATCATGGTTAACAAGTACATGCCATGTTCACTCTAATGTTGTTCTAGTAGTATCATGTTTATCATTGATAATAAACCTGTAAATGCCATGCTGTTGTTTGTCTTGATTGCTTTGGTTGCTGTGAGCTTGCGAGTACATTCAAAGTACTCACCTGGCATGTCATGCCAGATTGCAGGTCATGCCGTGATTGATTGCTTGTCGAGGATCCCGAGTTTGCGAGCTAGGTCGTGTCCCAGCCAGAGTCCCTGCGGAGTGGAGTCCATCACCGTCGTCGCTGTTCCACCGCTAGAAGTTATCCCGCTGCTAGGAGTTGTTCCGCTGCTAGCATAGAGCTATCTTAGGAGGTGTAGTGTCGCCGTGCCGATGTAATCCTTTGTATACTCGAACCCTTGTACCCCGATTATTTGTACTAAGAGCTGATTTGTTCTATGTCAAGCAGTGTCGTATTCCAGAAGACTTGATCTCTGGGCTGGAATACGGGGTGTTCCGGTTCCTCTGACCCGGGGTGCCACAGTTTATAATAAGAATCGTGTGCGATGGAGTATAAAATATCTTGGGGCACCGTTATGTATGGCTTACGCCAGAAGTTTCGTAGGCTACAGTCCATCGCCAGCGCGTCAACCACACTTGCGCGCCAGTTTTTCGCTGCACCAAGTGAAAATTTGGCAACCACGGAAATATCTAGCTCCCCGCCTCCCCCCCGACAAAAAGCCACATTTCCACTGTTTCCTCCTTCCTTTCCAAGTTCAAACCTTCACTGCTTGCTTGCAGCGCCGCCTGCTCGCCGGTGACGCTCCTTCCTGCTGCGCGGCCTCGTCGATATAGTCAGGTAATCCACACCCCACCCCCATCCTCCTCCTCCTTCTCCATCCTGCATGCCCCGACCACCGGCGCGACACCTTCCACCCAAATCACTGCCCCATCCTCCAAATAAGCGCCGCCCATAGCCATTTTGCATGCAGTATATATAGCCAGGAGCTCAAGGAGCATCTGGCAGTGGAGAAGCAAATCGCGGCCGCACGCGCGGATGAGGTCACGATGGCTGCCATGCGTGCCGACCGCCAGATCTTGGAGGAGCACCTCGCCGTCGAGGCCACCGTCGACGCCTTGCGCGCGGACACCGCCACACGGTTGGCTGCTTTAAACGATAGTTCGTGGTGTTTTCTCGAGGCCACCGTTGGTGCCTTCTAGTGAATTGTCCTCTGTAATGTTAATATGCAATCTGATCTTCTGAAATGTGATGTTCAGTTAACAGTTTGGTTCAACAATTGCTATATTTCCCAGTTGTTCTTAAGCATGCTTGGTTTGGTTAACTATCTGATCTTCTAGTATACGTTCTATTCTGCAATACGGTGCTCAGTTAACTGTTTGGTTCATTTGTTGTGCTGTCCAGTTAACTGTTTGGTTCAATTCTACAATGTGATGTTCATTTGTTATGGGTACAATTTTGCATTGTTATCCATGTGAGAAATAAATCAAATTTGGATGTACAAAATATGTAGTACATGAGAAACATATACAATTGCTATATTTCCTAGTTCTTAAGACTGAACACTCTCTAAATATCTGGGATTCTTTTTACCTAAAGTTGACACTCTTCCAAACCCACTTTCAATATTATTATTGCAAACATTATTATCAATAACATATTCATCATGAGGCTTAAATAAATTTTCCAGATCATAAGAAGCATTATCACCCCAATCTTGATCATTGCAATAAGTAGTGGCCATGACAAAATTATCATCCCTGAGCTTGTAGCTTTGCATACCATTAGCACAATTGACATTAATAGAACTTATAATAACATCATTGCAATCATGCTTTTCATTCAAGGAGCTATCATGAATCACTTTATAAATTTCATTTTTAACACTTCATCACAATTTTTAGATTCACGATTTTCAAGAAAAACTTCATAAAGATAATCAAGTGCACTCAACTCACTAGCAATTGGTTCATCATAATTGGATTGTTTGAAAAGATTAGCAAGTGGATGAGGATCCATATGTCTATATTTTTATTTCCATTGAGTCACACAATTATAGCAAGCAAGCAAACAAGCAAATAAAATATTTTTGTGTTTTTTTTGTAAAATTGTTTTAGAAGTGGGGGAGATGAAAACGAGAGGCAAATGCAAATAAAAGGCAAATGAAAATAAGAGCAAGTGGATGATAGTTTGTGCGAAGGTACTTGATAGGTTTTGGTGATGTATCCCCGGCAACGGCGCCAGAAATTCTTCCTGCTACTTGTAAACTGCGTTGGTATTTCCCCGAAGAGGAGAGGATGATGCAGTATAGTAGAGATAAGTATTTCCCTCAGTTAAGAACCAAGGTTATCAATCCAGTAGGAGAACCACACAGAACCTCGTTAGCAGCACCTACACACACAAAAGCAAACACTTGCACCCAACGCAAATAAGAGGCTTGTCAATCCTCTTAGCGGTTATTTGCAAGGATTAATTCTGATAGTGATAGATAGAAAATTAAATTGCAAAACAAAATAAAAGTAAATAAATTGCAGCAAGGTATTTTTGGATTTTAATATATGATAAAGGTAGACCCGGGGGCCATAGGTTTCACTAGAGGCTTCTCTCTCGAACACATAGCATATAGTGGGTAAACAAATTACTGTTGGGCAATTAATAGAAAAGCAAATAATTATGACGGATTCATGGCAATGATCATGTATATAGGCATCACATCCGAGACAAGTAGCCTGACTCCTGCCTGCATCTACTATTATTACTCCACCCATCGACCGCTATCCAGCATGCATCTAGGGTATTAAGTATGAAACAGAGTAACGCCTTAAGCAAGATGACATAATGCAGACAAAGTAAACTCAAGCAATATGATTAAACCCCATTTTTTTACCCTTAATGGCAACAATAAAAATACATGTCATGTCCCTTTCTGTCACTGGGATTGAGCCCCACAAGACTGAACCCATCACAAAGCACCTCTCCCATTGCAAGATAAATCAATCTAGTTGGCCAAACCAAACGGATAGATCGGAGAGAAATACAAAGCTATAACAATCATGCATAAAAGAGTTCAGAGAAGACTCAAATATTTCTCATGAATAACCTGATCATAAACTCACAATTCATCGGATCCCAACAAACACACCACAAAAGAAGATTACATTGGATAGAACTCCAAGAACATCGAGGAGAACATGGTATTGAAGATCAAAGAGAGAGAAGAAGCCATCTAGCTACTAGTTATGGAATCGTAGGTCTGTGGTAAACTACTCACACATCGTCGGAAGGGCAGTAAGGTTGATGAAGAAGCCCTCCGTGATCGATTCCCCCTCCGGCAGAGTATCAGAAAAGGCCTCCAGATGGGATCGCGGAAGAACAGAGGCTTGCGACGGTGGAAAGGTTTTCTCTTCTGTCTTTATGGTATACGGGTAATATTTTGGAATTTATAGCACTGGAATTAGGTCAAGAGGTGCCACGAGGGGCCCACAAGCCTGGGGGGCGCGCCTCCCGAGCTTGTCGCTCCCTCGTGGCTCTTCTGGTCTTCTCCCGAAGCTTCGAGGGTCCCTTCTGGTCCAGAAAAAATTAATCCAAAGTTTTTTTTCGTTTGGACTCCGTTTGATAATGATTTTCTTAAAAGGCAAAAACAGGCAAAAAACAACAACTGGCACTGGGCACTAGGTTAATAGGTTAGTCCCAAAAATGATATATAATTGCATATAAAACATCCAAGATTGATACTATAATAGCATGGAACAATCAAAAATTATAGATACGTTGGAGACGTATCAAGCATCCCCAAGCTTAATTCCTGCTCGTCCTCGAGTAGGTAAATGATAAAGACAGAATTTTTTATGTGGAATACTACCTAACATGTTTATCATGTAATCTCTGTACGGTATGAATATTAAGATCCGAATGATTCAAAGCAATAGTCTATAATTTGATATAAAGACATCAATACTCAGGCATACTAACAAACAATCATGTCTTTCAAAATAAAAATGCTAAATAAAGTTATCCCTACAAAATCATATAATCCTGTCATGCTCCATCTTCTTAACACAAAGTATTTATCATGCACTACCCCGATGACAAGCCGAGCAATTGGTTCATACTTTTTAATGCGCTTCAGTTTTTTCAACCCCCACACAATACATGAGCGCAAGCCATGGATATAGCACTATGGGTGGAATAGAATGTGGTGGTAGAGATTAATAAGGGGAAGTCAAAAACAAGAAGATAGTCTCACATCGACGCGGCTAATCAACGGGCTATGGAGATTCCCATCAATTGATGTCAATGCGAGGAGTAGGGATTGCCATGCGACGGATGCACTAAGAGCTATAAGTGTATGAAAGCTCAACATGAAAACTAAGTGGGTGTGCATCCAACTTGCTTGCTCATGAAGACCTCGGGCATTTGAGGAAGCCCATCATCGGAATATACAAGCCAAGTTCTATAATGAAAAATTCCCACTAGTATATGAAAGTGATGAAATAGGAGACTCTCTATATGAAAAACATGGTGCTACTTTTAAGCACACGTATGGAAAAGGATAGTAACACTGCCCCTTCTCTCTTTTTCTCTCATTTCATTTTTTTTCTTTTTTTCTTTTTTTTCTTTTTTTTCTTTTTTCGTGGGCTCTTTTTGGCCTCTTTTTTCTTTTTTTTTATTTCCTCACTAGGACAATGCTCTAATAATGATGATCATCATACTTCTATTTACTTACAACTCAAAAAATTACAACTCGAAACTAGAACAAATATGACTCTATATGAATGCCTCTGGCAGTGTACCAGGATGTGCAATGATACTAGCATAAGATGTATAAAAAAATGATGAACGATGGCTGAGCCACAAATAGTATGTCAGCTATATGATCATGCAAAGCAATATGACAATGATGTTGTGTGTCATGAAAACGGAACGGTGGAAGTTGCATGGCAATATATCTCGGAATGACTATGGAAATGCCATAATAGGTAGGTATGGTGGATGTTTTGAGGAAGATATAAGGAGGCTTATGTGTGATAGAGCGTATCATATCACGAGGTTTGGATGCACCAGCGAAGTTTGCACCAACTCTCGATGTGATAAAGGGCAATGCATGGTACCGAAGAGGCTAGAAAATTGCGGAAAGGTGAGAGTGCGTATAATCCATGCACTCACATTAGTCATAAAGAACTCACATACTTATTGCAAAAGTTTATTAGCCCTCGAAGCAAAGAACTACTACGCATGCCCCTAGGGGGATAGATTGGAAGGAAAAGACCATCGCTCGTCCCTGACCGCCACTCATAAGGTAGACAATCAAGAATAAATCATGCTCCAACTTCTTAGCATAACGACAGATCATACGTGCATGCTTCAGGAATCACAAATCTTAACACCAATATTCTTACTAAACCACAATTATCTACTAGTACCTCCCACATATTACCATCTTAATATCGCAAAAGTATTGCAAGGAATCAAACTTATCATATTCAGTGATCTACATGAAAGTTTTTATTATATCCCTCTTGAATACCTATCATATTAGGACCAAATTCATAACCCATGCATATTACCATTGCTATTTATTATACTCTCAAAAAGATATAAGTGAAGTATGAGAGTGCACCTATTTCTTTAAAATATAACCACCGCCGTGCTCTAAAAGATATAAGTGAAGCACTAGAGCAACTGCCTAGCTCAAAAGATATAAGTGAAGCACATAGAGTATTCTAACAAATCACGAATAATGTGTGTCCCTCTCAAAAAGGTGTGTTCAGCAAAGATGATTGTGACAAACTATAGCACAAGACGCTCCAAGTAAAACACATATCATGTGATGTATAAAAATATAGCTCCAAGTGAGTTACCGATAGATTGTAGACGAAAGAGGGGATGCCATCCAGGGCATCCCCAAGCTTAGATGCTTGAGTCTTCCTTGATTATTACCTTGGGGTTCCTTGGGAATCCCCAAGCTTAGGCTCTTGCCGCTCCTTATTTCGTTATCCATCGTAGTCTCACCCAAAACATGAAAACTTCAGCACACAAAACTCAACAGAAACCTCGTGAGATCCGTTAGTATAACAAACAAATCTTAAACTTTAGGAACTGTTGTAAATTGATTCATCCTTAATATTGGCATAATGCTACTGTACTCCACCTTCTCCATGACTCATAGCCACCGATACGATCCATAGATTCATCAAAATAAGCAAACTATGCAACAAAAACAGAATCTGTCTAAAACAGAACAGTCTGTAAAGATCTGAATTAAAGTTATACTTCTGTAACTCCCAAAATTCTGAAAAATTAGGACAACGTGGGAAATTCATATATCAATATTGTGTAAAACATTCAGAAGGTTCTGAAGCTCCAGCAAAAAATCAAAATTCCAGCACTGGACGCAAAAGTTTCTGTTTTCAAACAGCATCAATTATACTATCATCCAAATCATCCCAAAGGCATTACTTGGCACAAACACTAACTAAAAGATAAAAACACAATCATAACAGAAGCTATAATTGTGTAAACACACAAAGGAAAAAGCAAAAATAAAGATAACTATTAGGTTGTCTCCCAACAAGCTCTTTCTTTATAGCCATTAAGATAGGCTTCGAGACTTTAATGATGCTCATATAAAAGATAAGAATTGAAGCACAAAGAGAGCATCATAAAAAATGTGACGAACACATTTAAGTATAACATACTTCCTATGCATAGGCATTTTATAGGAAAACAAATTATCAAGACAAGCAATATCTAGCATATGCAAATAGGAAGAATGAATCATTAAAAATTTCAACACAAAGAGAGGTAATTTAATAACATGAAGACTTCTATAACCATATTTTCCTCTCTCATAATAATTGCATGTAGGATCATAATCAAATTCAACAATATAGATATCATATAAAATATTCTCTTAATGATCCCTATGCATAAAAGTTTTATAATTTTCTAAGATAGTGGGATTAACATCAACTAAAGTCATGACCTCTCCAAACCCACTTTTATCAAAAATTTCATAAGATTGAACACTCTCCAAATATGTGGGATTCTTTTTACCTAAAGTTGACACTCTTCCAAACCCACTTTCAATATTATTGCAAACATTATTATCAATAACATATTCATCATGCATCTAGCATGCATCTAGGGTATTAAGTATGAAACAGAGTAACGCCTTAAGCAAGATGACATGATGTAGACAAAGTAAACTCAAGCAATATGATTAAACCCCATCTTTTTACCCTTAATGGCAACAATACAAATACGTGTCATGTCCCTTTGTTTCACTAGGATTGAGCACCGCAAGACTGAACCCATCACAAAGCACCTCTCCCATTGCAAGATAAATCAATCTAGTTGGCCAAACCAAACGGATAGATCGGAGAGAAATACAAAGCTATAACAATCATTAATAAAAGAGTTCAGAGAAGACTCAAATATTTCTCATGAATAATCTGATCATCAACTCACAATTCATTGGATCCCAACAAACACACCGCAAAAAAAGATTACATCGGATAGAACTCCAAGAACATCGAGGAGAACATGGTATTGAAGATCAAAGAGAGAGAAGAAGCCATCTAGGTACTAGCTATGGACCCGTAGGTCTGTGGTAAACTACTCACACATCATCGGAAGGGCAACAAGGTTGATGAAGAAGCCCTCCGTGATCAATTCCCCCACCGGCAGAGTACCGGAAAAGGCCTCCTGATGGGATCGCGGAAGAACAGAGGCTTGCGGCGGCGGAAAGGTTTTCTCTTCTGTCTTTCTGGTATACGGGGAATATTTTGGAATATATAGCTCTGGAATTAGGTCAAGAGGTGCCATGAGGGCCCCACAAGCCTGGGGGGCGCGCTTCCTGAGATTGTCGCTCCCTCGTGGCTCTTCTGGTCTTCTCCCGAAGTTTCGAGGGTCCCTTCTTGTCGTGGTTTTGTCACGGCAGATGTCCTCGTGAAAGGACTTAGTCGTGAGGCCATCGTAGCTAGGTGGTAACTCAAACGGGGTTGATCGGAATCGAGAGACAAGTGTTTTACCCAGGTTCGGCCCCACGCGATGGAGGTAATAGCCTACGTCCTGCTGTATGGTTATTGATGGTGATCATGATCTCGATTACAAGGGTGCGACTTGGCTAACCTAGTACTCGAGAGCTTGTAATTTGATCTTTCTGCCTCGGGGGGCTCGCCTTTATATACAGGTCGAGGCCCCAGGCTTACAACAGAGTCCGGGTCACAACATGACTCGTGCCCTAATCTATCTCCTACTCATTATCTAGGGTAAGCCGCCGCCTTAGGTAAGCCGCCGCCTTAGGTAAGCCGCCGCCTCAAGTGCCGGACCTCCAAGCCGGCCCACTTATGAGTCACCCTGGATGGGCCTTGGAGTCTGATGACTGCATCTCTCTTTGGGCTGCCACTGGGTAACCCGGCCCTGAACGGGCGGGTCATACCAAGGGGTTATATCCCCAACATTAGCCCCAGAGTGATGTGGATTTATTCACGTCAATCTTCTGTCTTGTTGTACTTCCGGGTCATATGAACTTGCCGGCTCATTATACCTCTTTACCTTAGCGTTTCTCACTTCCACGTGTCAGGACGTCATCTTCCGAAATCAACTGTGCTTAAGGGTGACGTCATTGCAAATCTGGATGTATATCTGTTAGGTGCGAGAATCGAGGCGCCTTTTCGCCAAAAGTTACTGTGCCTCCTCTGTTTTTGCACCTGCCTTTTCCCCTTCTTATCATAGTATATATATCCGCAAAGACCACATGCGCGGTTTTTTACTGCTTCGTCTTCTTCCTCCTCGCATCCGTGCCTGCTCGCAACTAGGACAGCACCGCCGTCGCTCGCCCTTGGTGTCTTCGACGACGCCAACCGCTTCAGCAGCTTCTACGCACGCCGCCGTCGACATCGTCCAGAGCCTCGTGAATCTCCCGCCGCATCCAGGTACGCCCCATTTCTTCCTAGATCTGCAGTAGTTCTTTAGCCTTTTTACCTAGTTCATCGGTGCTCATCCGTTCATCCTCCACTGCTGTTTTTATATCCAGATTTCGATGAACTCGTCATAGAAATACTCCAATGTTGGTTGTAGTACCATTTCTGCATCTAGGAACTTCAGATCTTCACTAAACACTGCGAATAGAGCAAACCATGCTTCCACTGTATGAGTTAGGAATAGTAAATATTTTTCCTTTTCACGTATTTTGTAGATCCATAATTTTAGCCACTTTATTTGAAATCTGTTCCTGCAATACTTAGCAAAAAATCAGAATCTTCAACTTTAAGATGAGCCGCCGTATAAATCATGACCCGCCTTCCTTAGAAAACATAGTTGAATCTCTGTTAGGGCGGCTTGTAATTTTGGTAATTGAATAATTATGTCGGCTTGCCTCTTTAACTTTAACCACCTTGTCATACTGGCTTCTCTCCAAACCGGCACGGCGACTTTTAGAGATCGTGAAATAACCCGCCATTCATATTTTACCCGCAGCCGTTACTCCTTTAGGCCACTTACCATGGCAAAGACCACAGTCTGCAATTGGGTGAGTTCTCAAGTTTCATAGCTTGTGCTCAATGACTACCAAGAGCAAGGTTTTCTGCCCGCTCAAGAGGTGATTGGCTGGCGGGCTCCTCAAGGTGAAACTGTTCCCCAACCCAGCGAAGGAGAAGTCATGGTGTTTACAGACCATCTTCTTACGGGCTTCTCTCCGCCCGGGTCAAAAAAAATTCGGGACGCACTAAGTTTCTTCAACCTTCGTCCTCAAGACCTTGGTCCAAATTCTATATCCAACCTATGCCAATTTCAAGTCTTCTGTGAAGCATATCTGCAAATGGAAGCCACCGTTCCTCTCTTTAGGGAGTTTTTCTATATCAACCGCCAGACCGAATGTGCTGATGGCCCCAGTCTAGAACTTGGTGGGGTCTCGATCCAGAAGCGAAGAGACGTTGCTTTTCCTTCCGTCACCCTGCCGAGTCACCCAAAGGGATGGAACAAAACCTGGTTCTATTGTAAGAACACAGGTCCTGCTAATGAGAATCCTTTGCTGGGTTATAGACCTGATCGTCTTGACTCCACCGTTGAACTTCCTGGCTGGGCTCCTCAAGAAGAGCGCGCTCAAGTCGCCCACATATATCCAAAGCTGAGGGCTTTATTAGCCAATGGTTTGACCGGGGTTGATCTAACCCGGTGCTAGATTACCTGGAGGATTCTCCCCTTAAGTCGCCGGGCGGATTTAATGTGCAATTACTCAGGCAAATCAAATGATGCGCAAAGATTCAGTCCCATTGATCTGTCAGCTGACGAAATAAACAAGATTGTGAAGAAACTGCTTGGGGAGTCACAAGAAAACGGTAACAAGACGGGGCTGAGACCGTTCTATGCCCTTAACCAGGCTCCTCCAGTAAGCATTCCTATGATCATTTGTCTGGCTTTATCAACTCTTTAAACTTACTTGTTAACCCTGTTTCAAACTGTGCAGGCCGACTCTCCATTCTGGAACAAGAAGAAAAAGAAAGTACCCGCGACCAAGCCTAGGGCTGCCAAAACTGCACCGGCTCAAAAGAAGAATAAACCGGCTATTGAAAGTGAGGCGATAGCTAGAGGCGGGTCACCAGCAGCTGATGATGAGTCAGAGGTAGAACTTGACTCCCTTGGCCGTCTTTTTATTGAACTGGCTAACACCTCGTATTCTCAGGGTGATGCTGACACTAGCCGAGCTGATGATGTTGAGGTAATTTCCATCTCCTCCGACTCAGAAAACTTTGTTCCTCAAAGAGCCAAAAAAACCATCCGAAAAGTGCCATTTTCTCATCCACACGCTTATTTAGACCCACAATTTTCTTTAAAGAAATCGCAGCATGCCAGCTCTGCACGACACCAGACTCGAAGTGGTTCTGGAGAACTCTTGTCCGGCTTACCTGATGCTTTAGCCGCCCGTAAGTGACGCAATGAGGTGCCTCACAGTGCAACCCCATCTCTTCCATGAGCCGGCCTTTTTAAGCATCCTCTTAACCCATCTGATTCAAATTACCAGGAGTCGCCACCATCATCTAGCGACTCATCTGCCACTCAACTGCCACCCTTGGTCATTAAGCCAGGGTAAGTTCTTCTCAATGAACCGTGCTTCGTCATAACCATTTCCTCGCTAATTTAAGTCTGCTTTATGAATTCATAGGGCAAAGGCTAAGAAGAGGAAAACTGGCGAGTCATCTTCGACCCTAGAGAACTTTGAGTCAGAAAACCCAAACTTGGTGATCACTGAAGGTCAACACGAGACGGCGAAGGATCAGCCTGGTGAAAATGTTGCTCCGCCCAAGCCAGACGAACCGCCAACTACTAAAGGGGTGGATACTCAAGGCGGCACGACTGACGTGGTGGAGGATCTAACCCGCCAAGTCCTACTCGCCCTTCTAGTGCGATGAAGGCGGCTGGAGATATTGACTTATCATCTCCCCAAGCCGATGATGATGTTGGCATCACAGGGGTATCTTTCAAGACTCCAGAGACGTCAAGCGTTTTGACCAAGCTTGTGTCAAAAGATGAGCCGGTCGCGTCTGGAAAAGGGAAACTTGAGCTCCCAAACTTTGAAGGACTCAGCGCGGCCGATCTTCATGAGGCGTACTTGACCCGGCTATCTGTAAGCCGGGAAATGGAAGTAAACCTGGTCAATATGCTGAAGAGGAAATATGAGGTCAGAAATGTCCCTTCTTTCCATACTGTATATATCTTGTGTAGCCGCCAAGTCTTAGACGTAGGTCAGAATGAATATGTGTAAGACTTTCAGTATGATATACTCACTTCGGGACTGTAGCCCCCAAGGGCCGGGTTGTTATGTATATAACAAACCGGTTCTTTAACAGCTGTCTCTGAGAAGCAACGTGTAGCCCCCAAGGGCCGGGTAGTTATGTATGTAACCAACCGGGTCTTTAACATCTGTCTTGTAGAAGCGACGTGTAGCCCCCAAGGGCCGACTCATTTTGATAAGATGAGCCAGATCTTATTCCTTTAGTGATCATCAGAAGAGAGAAAAATGACCTGCATTAGCCCCCAAGTGCCACGTAGATTGCTAGCAAACTGCTTGGGACTTTAAGTGAGAATTTTTAGCTGCCTCAAAGCCCCCATGGCCGGGTTGTCCAAATTTGTGGGCTCAATAGTATATAGCATTCCTCTGACGAGATCTGATTATGACAGGATATGCTTAAAGACGCCGAGTCAAAAGTGGCCGGCTTACAAGAGCAACTCAAAACTGAAAAGAAGCTTCGTAGAGACACCGAGTCATCTGTCGCAGCCTTGCAAGAATCTGTATCAACAGCTGCTGAAAACTTGAAATCTGTGAAGATCCCTCACGAGGAAGAAAAAGCAGCGTTGTTGAAACGTGCTGAAGAGGCAGAGAACCGGCTCAAACCCGTTACTGATGAAGTAAATGGCTTGAAGCGTTATATTACCGATATGACCCAGGCCATCTTTGGTAAGTGACCCGCCAATCAGTCAGGAATAACTCGCCCAAAATCTCTGATATTTGTATTGGAATGTTGTAATCGAATGTGTTCAAATATTGCAGGTAGCAGAAGCATCAATCTGCGTCAAGACCCCCGTGTCAAGCTCAAGGCGGTTTACACGTTCTTGGAGCAACTTTATGTAGGGAGCTTGTTCACAATTATGTCTGTGATGGGTCACAAAGAGCCGCCACGTTTCATAAGGGACGTGTTGAAGCAACTTTCAACCATTCCTGGACAAATTGAAGAATTGAAGAAATCAGCCGCCCGAGCAGGCCATGATGTCCTTAAGCCGGGCCAAAGCCTATGTGCCAGATATGGACCCTTCTGAGATGGCCGGCGGGTTTCCAGAGTTCAACACTGATGGCAGTGAATTCCCTGCAGCAGATTACGCCCGGTGTTTGAAGGAAACTCGTGTTTTGGCGAGTCAACTTGTTGAAGAGTTAGATTTGAAGAGGTACCAGCCGGCTTACAACGAAGAGAACATGCGGGTCACCCCGCCATCTTATACGCCCATCGACCTAACTCCGGCACGGCGTAAGCATATTTTTGCTCCTGATGTTGACCCGTCAATTATCATGAAAGAGGATGCCGTCTTTCAAGCCTTGACCACTATCGACTGGGATCTGGACAATCTTCAGATCGGAAGAAGAGCGGAGCCGGAGCAGGATGACCCGGAGGCTCAAGCCGCTGATGAACACCAGGAAGGAGCTAACCCGGGAACTGATGACCCGGAGGGCACAGAGACTGGTGCCCAGGAGTAGATGTCTCCAAAGAACTTTGATATCATGGAGCCCATCTGTGGCATTGTAATAGGATAGTTAACACTTAGCTGCTGAGCGTGCCTTCGCGCACTTGAATATTTGGCAGTATTTTGGATGAAACAAGTTGTACTGGTGTGATTGTATGTTAACTCGCCCAGTCTCTTTTGAAAAAAGCTGCGCTTCGTTGAGTAACAGTGTGGCGAGTCATACTAGTATGAACCATCAATAGTTGATCCTTCTCTGCATAACACTGGTGTAGAATAACCCGGAGCGCTTAATAGCTGTCCGGCGTGTGATTAGCACCAGTCTGAAATAAACTACTATGAATTTTGTTTGACTCATGGTCGATAGGCATCTGTCTTTTATTTTAAACCGGCTTGTCCATGATCCGGCGGCTCATGGCCCAAAGGAAACAAAGAGATCCCCTGTAAAAAATTGAACAGATCATGAATATATATCAATGTTAAGGCGTCTTTAGAGGCACGACAATATAGACCGGCTTTCGAGGCTCAAGTCTTGCTTCAATGAAGCTGGCGTGATAGCCCATGGTTTATCCTCGCTCTCTGTAAGCCGGCTCTCACGTGACATCCGATGTTTTAACCAAGACAAGTTCAGGGTCATAGAGATGATTGACTTGTCAAGAGTACACCGGGTCACCTAATCGGAGTAGCATCAAGCAGACATGCAGGTTTAACCAAGATAATGTGGCGTCATTTGCCGGGTCAAGAGGGTGAGATAGCTAAACTCGGTGAGTTGGAAGCCCCCAAGTGACCAATGATCAAAAATGAAAAGACTCATGCACAATATTTGAGATGAAACGACAGAGGCCCCGAGTTTCGGGGATGCCGGCTTATGTATATTGATCATAATATATACAAAGGTATGTACAAGCAAACTTGAGCCAGTGGCTCTAAGTATAGTAAGGACGGAGATGAGCGATATTCCAAGGCCTGTTGGTCTCTTCCTCCGACGTGCGTGACTTATTGTGTTCACGTATATCCATCAGGTAATATGACCCGTTGTTGAGATTTTTGCTGATGACAAAAGGCCCTTCCCAAGGAGGGGAAAGCTTGTGCATACCTGTCTGTTCTTGTATTAAACGGAGCACTAAATCGTCCTCCTGGAAAGTACGGCTGCGGACTCTGCGGCTGTGATAGCGACGTAGGTCTTGCTGATAGATCACAGATCATGCTACTGCTAAGTCACGTTCCTCTTCCAAGTCATCCAAAGAGTCTTGACGAGCTTGTTCATAGTTTGCTTCGACGTAGGCGGCAACTCTTGGGGAATCATGACGGATATCACTGGGCAAAACGGCTTCTGCACCGTAGACCATAAAGAAAGGCGTATAGCCTGTTGATCGATTAGGAATGATCCGGATGCTCCAAAGGACAGAAAGGAGCTCTTCGACCCAACAACCCGACATGCGCGTGAGTGGGACCATAATCCTAGGCTTAATGCCTCGTAAAATCTCATGGTTAGCGCGTTCTGCTTGGCCATTGGACTGAGGGTGTGCAACGGATGCAACATCAAGCCGGATGTGCTCTCTTTGACAAAACTGCTTCATAGCCCCCTTGGATAAATTTGTGCCATTATCAGTGATGATGCTATGTGGATAACCGAAGCGAAAAATCAACTTTTTCAAGAACTTGACTGCTGTAGCTGCATCACAATTGCTGATTGGCTCGGCTTCAACCCACTTGGTAAATTTATCGACAGGAACCAAAAGATGGGTCTTTTTGTCTTTGGACGGTTTAAACGGACCAACCATATCAAGCCCCCAGACTGCAAAGGGCCAAGTTATTAGGATCATCCGGAGCTCTTGAGCCGGAACATGAGCCTGGCAAGCAAACTTCTGGCAAGCATCACACTTTTGTACGATATCCTCAGCATCTGCGTGAGTCGTAAGCCAGTAAAAGCCATGCCGAAAAGCTTTTGCCACTAAGGACCGTGAGCCAGCATGATGACCACAATCTCCAGAATGAATCTCATTGAGGATCTCTCGCCCTTCATCAGGGGAAACACAACGCTGGAAAACTCCTGTAATGCTCCTCCTATGTAACTCGCCATTGACGATGGACATAGACTTAGAGCGGCGGACGATCTGACGAGCCATGAGTTCATCTTCAGGGAGCTCGCCTCGAGTCAGATAATCCAAATAAGGATCTGTCCAGTCCGGAATAGCGTGAAGAGCCGCCACCAACAGTGCCTCCGGGTCAGGGATAGCGAGATCTTCCTCGGAAGGCAGTTTAACAGAAGGATTATGCAACACGTCAAGGAACACATTCGAAGGGACTGGCTTACGTTGAGAGCCGAGTCGTGACAATGCATCAGCCGCCTCGTTGAGTCGCCGATCGATGTGATCAACTTGATATCCTTTGAACTGTCCGGCCACATTGGTTACCGCTTGCCGATAAGCCGCCATAAGCGGGTCCTTGGAATTCCATGTTCCTGAAACTTGTTGAGCGACCAAATCTGAGTCGCCTAAACACCTGACCCGGCTAAGATTCATCTCTTTAGCCATCCGAAGACCGTGGAGGAGAGCCTCGTGTTCAGCTGCATTGTTAGTACAGGGAAACAGAATCCTTAGGACATAACAAAATTTATCACCTCGAGGGGAAGATATGACCACTCCAGCCCCCGAGCCTTCTAGCTGTCTGGAACCATCAAAATGTATAGTCCAATATGTATTATCGGGCTTCTCCTCTGGAGTTTGGAGTTCCGTCCAATCATTGATGAAATCCACGAGTGCCTGGGATTTGATAGCCGTGCGAGGGACATATTTAAGATGGTGTGGGCCAAGCTCAATTGCCCACTTGGCAACCCGGCCTGTAGCTTCCCTGTTCTAGATGATGTCTCCCAGGGGTGCGGAACTGACCACAGTAATGGGGTGCTCCAGGAAATAATGCATGAGCTTGCGACTAGCCAGAAAGATGCCAAACACCAGTTTCTGCCAATGTGGGTACCTCTGCTTGGACTCGGATAGAACTTCACTGACATAATAGACTGGCCGCTGCACTGGATATTCTTTCCCTGCTTCTTTCCTCTCGACAACAACTGCAACACTTACTGCTTTGTTATTGGCAGCAATGTACAGGAGCATAGGCTCTTTGGCGATGGGAGCAGCAAGAACAGGCGGCTCGGCCAATTGCTTCTTGAGGGCTTCGAAAGCTGCATCAGCAGCGTCGCTCCAGACAAAAGTGTCAGTCTTTTTCAACATCTGATAAAGGGGAATCGCCTTTTCCCCAAGGCGGCTTATGAACCGGCTCAAAGCCGCGATCCGACCCGCCATCCGTTGAACGTCATTGATGTTCTCCGGTTTCGCAAGCGAGGTTATTGCCTTAATCTTGTCTGGGTTGGCTTCGATGCCTCGCTCCGATACTAGGAAACCCAGCAACTTGCCTGCAGGAACACCAAAAACACACTTATCCGGGTTAAGCTTCATCTGGTAAGTCCGAAGATTAGCGAAAGTTTCCTTGAGATCATCCAACAAGGTCTCCTTCTTCAATGACTTGACCACGATATCATCCACATAAGCATGAACGTTGCGCCCAATCTGCTTGTGGAAGCAATTCTGGACACACCGCTGATAAGTTGCTCCTGCACTTTTGAGCCCGAAGGGCATAGAGACATAGCAAAAGGCCCCAAAAGGTGTGATGAAAGCCGTCTTCTCCTGATCCTCGACGGCCATCTTTATCTGATGATAGCCGGAGTAAGCTTCCAGGAAGCACAAACTCTCACAACCCGCCATGGCATCGATGATCTGATCAATGCGAGGGAGGGCAAACGGGTCTTTGGGACAAGCCTTGTTGAGATCTATGTAGTCAATACACATGCGCCAAGTGCCATTTTTCTTTAGAACAAGCACTGGATTAGCCAACCACTGAGGGTGAAAAACTTCAACGATGAACCCGGCAGCTAGGAGCCGGGTTACTTCTTCCCCAATAACCTTGTGTCTCTCCTCGTTAAAACGACGGAGGAATTGTCGAACATGCTTCATTTTTGGATCCACATTAAGGTGGTGCTCAGCGAGTTCTCTCGGTACACCTGGCATGTCGGAAGGTTTCCACGCGAAGATGTCCCGATTCTCACGGATGAACTCGATGAGCGCGCTTTCCTATTTGGGATCCATACCAGTCCCAACAGTGAATGTCTTGGACGGGTCGCCAGGGACAAACTCAACCTGCTTGGTTTCCTCGGCCGACTTGAACTTGAGTGGCGGGTCAGACTCTGCGGTGGGTTTCTTCAAGGGCGTCATATCGGCCGGGTCAACATTTGCAGTGTAAAATTTCAACTCTTCCGCAGCGCAAGCCGTCTCAGCGTAGGCTGCATCCCCTTCCTCGTACTCAAGGGCAATCTTTCGATCTCCATTAACTGTGATAGTGCCATTTGGTCCAGGCATCTTGAGTTTGAGGTAGACATAGCAAGGTCGAGCCATAAAGCTAGCATAAGCCGGCCGCCCAAACAGGGCGTGATATGGGCTCTTGATTTTGACCACCTCGAAGGTCAAAGACTCACACCTGTAGTTATCATCAGTGCCAAACGCAACATCCAGCTTGATCCGCCCGATAGGATATGCAGATTTCCCAGGAACAATCCCGTGAAACACGGTGGAAGACGACTGGAGCTGTTTTTCAGACAGATTCATCCGTCGGAAAGTGTCGTAGTACAAGATGTTTATGCTGCTTCCTCCGTCCATGAGCACCTTTGTGAGTGAATAGCCGCCGACTTGAGGTGCCACCACCAAAGCCAAGCAACCTGGACTGTCGACCCGGGGAGGGTGGTCCTCTCTGCTCCATGTAATGGGCTGTTCCGACCAACGCAGATATTCCGGGACTGCCGGCTCGACAACACTGACGGCTCGTTTCCGGAGTTTGCGATCTCGCTTGTCAGTATGGGTTTTGAACACGTGATACTGCCCACTATTCAACTGTTTGGGATTGCTCTGAAAACCGGACTGATTGCCTTGTTGTTGATTTCCCTGCTGTTGCTTTCCTTGCCCCGGATGCTGATTGCCTCCGTTGTTGCCAGAACCCTGGTAACCTGCACCTGAGCCGCCCGGGCCGTGGAATCCCGGGTTGTGAAAGCCACCTGACGAGCCGGCTCCAGGCTGCCCCGGGTTGCCTCCTCCGCCGCCCTGATGGTTCTGAAAGAATTGCTCTCCGAAAGCTTGCATTATGTGACAGTTCTCCCAAGAGTGGGTTGATGGCTTATTAGGGAGGATGTGCTTTGGGCATGGGCCTTTGAGGGCTTCCTCAAAATTACGAGGCTTGTTGCCACTGTAGGATCTTCCCGAATTATTCTCCCTGGGGTATTTGTAACCGGTGTTGGTATTAGCAACCAAGTCTGCTCCTCCTTCCTGATTCTTACGCTTCCCTCCATTGCCTTGATTACCATGGTTTCCATTGTTCCCTGAATTGTTCTGCTGGTTACCCTTTCCACCATTGTTTTTCTTTCCCTTGCCAGTCTGGTCATCGTCCGGGCTAGGATCCTTCGTAGTGTCTGACTCGGCATACCTAGTGAGGACGTCCATGAGCTCGTCCATATCCTGAACCTTCCGCTTAAGCCGGCCAAGCTTCTGTACGAGGGGCTCAAAGTGACAGTTTTTCTCCAGGATCAGAACTGCCTAAGCCACCGTGATGCTGTCAGAGGCGTGAATAATGTCTGCGACCCGGCGCGTCCAGTGATGGGCCGACTCACCCTCTCGTTGGATGCAGTGCTGAAGATCGACGATCGTCATTGGGCGCTTGCAGGTTTCTTGGAAGTTCTTGATGAAACGGTCCTTCAACTCTGCCCAGGTGTTAATAGAGTTAGGGGGCAAGTTTTTCAACCATGTACGAGCCGGCCCCTCCAACATCATTGTCAGGTACTTGGCGCAAACAGCATCGCTGACATCCAGCATGTCCATGGCTATCTCGTAGCTCTCAATCCAAGCGGCCGGCTCAAGGTCAGTCGTGTAATTTGGAACCTTGCGAGGGCCTTTGAAATCCTTGGGCATGCGCTCGTTGCGTAAAGCTGGCACCAAACACGGTATCCCAATGGTCCTGCTACTAGAGGTCAATTGGGTTGTGACAAGCGACGCTTGAGCCGCCGTATTTTCCGCTCCGCCACTCGCTGAGCCCGAGCCGTATCAACAATCTCCTGGGCGTTAAGGGGCTCGAGGCGTGGCGGGTCACGAGGCTGCTCACGATGTCGACGAGCGCTGCTGGAGACGGCCGGCGACTCGTCATGGCGGCTCCTGCTATGGCTCGGAAGCGGGGTAGAGTGGAGTCGCTGCCGACTGTAGGAGTAATTCGCCTGCTGGGCGACCGCCGTTTTTAACATCTCAATAGAATTCCGGGCTTCGATCTCAACCGGTGAGTTGCCCGTGATGGGGAGCGCGGCCAGGTTGGTTGCTGCTGCCACCAAGTTGTCCAAAGGGTTGGTGAAGTGACCCGCCGGCGTGAGGAAACGATGTGGAGGCGTCTGAACTGGCGGGAGCCGCTGAGCCGGCTCCTGTGGGCGCTGCTGAGCCGGTTGATGGGGTTGACCCGGCGACGGCTGCCTGCCTCTGCTCGGGGGTACAAACGGTGCTTCCGGGGTACCTGTCCCAGCCCCCTGAACAGGCGCATCCTGCGGCGTGTTAAACAGACACATGGGCTCGTAGTTGGGCGGTAGACGGCTCATATGGCGTCTCTGATGAACCGCCTCTGACGCATTCTGACGGAGCCCCATGCGCTAGGCTTCGGCCTTCAGGCGCTCTACCTCGGCTTGGACTTGAGACTGCAACTCCGCCATGCGAGTGTTTTCGGCGTTGATATCTGCCTGTACCTTAGCCATCTGCTCGCGGAGTTTGGTTACCTCCGTGTTGCGTTCCGCCTGATTTTCCGTGGTCACCGGTGTCGCAAGGAGTGTCGCCAGTGCGGTTGCCAATTCTGTCAAGGCCTGAGCCGGCGGCACGGCTGAGCCGGTCCCTGAGGTACCGGTTCCTGTCGCGGCACCGGCCACTGTGGAATTGAGGGCCGGGGCTGAGCCTGCCATATAGACAGCAGCCCGGGGGGCGTGTTGAAGGAGTCTTGAGCCGGCTGGTTGTCAGAGTAGCCCCCAAGCCCGCCATCATAAAGCGGGAGGATCGACTCGGTCTCGCCTACCGAGGACTCACCATCAAAATAGACGAGGGTATCGCCGTTGGACGCAGAGTTATCTGCGAGGTCCACCCCCTGGGTGAAACCGACAAAGACGTGCTTCGGGCCGGCTTGAGCCTGGGCGGGTTGCGTGCGCCGGGCCGGCTCGACGATGTCGGCGCAGATGTCCTACCCGGGTTCAGATCCGCTAGCTTGGCCGATGAAGACGTTGATTTTGCCGAAGGGGACCCGGTACCCATACTCGATTGAGTCGGCCTCGGGGCCCTAGTCTGAAACGTCGATGTAGAGCTTGCCGCGGCGACTCTTGGTCATGCGACCGATCGCGTATCCCTCGATCCCTGTGGGAGTTCCCTTCAAGTACTCAACACCACCGAGCGATAGCCCCACGGTGGGCGCCAACTGTCGTTGTTTTGTCACGGCAGATGTCCTCATGAAAGGACTTAGTCATGAGGCCATCGTAGCTCGGTGGTAACTCGAACGGGGTTGATCAGAATCGAGAGACAAGGGTTTTACCCAGGTTCGGCCCCACGCGATGGAGGTAATAGCCTACGTCCTGCTGTATGGTTATTGATGGTGATGATGATCTCGATTACAAGGGTGCGACTTGGCTAACCTAGTACTCGAGAACTTGTAACTTGATCTTTCTACCTCGGGGGGCTCGCCTTTATATACAGGTCGAGGCCCCAGGCTTACAACAGAGTCCGGGTCACAACATGACCCATGCCCTAATCTATCTCCTACTCATTATCTAGGGTAAGCCACCGCCTTAGGTAAGCCGCCGCCTCAAGTGCCGGACCTCCAAGCCGGCCCGCTTATGAGTCACCCTGGATGGGCCTTGGAGTCTGATGACTGTATCTCTCTTTGGGCCGCCACTGGGTAACCCAGCCCTGAACAGGCGGGTCATACCAGGGGGTTATATCCCCAACACTTCTGGTCCAGAAAAAATTAATCCAACGTTTTTCCTTCGTTTGGACTCCGTTTGATAATGATTTTCTGAAAAGGCAAAAACAAGCAAAAAACAGCAACTGGCACTGGGCACTAGGTTAATAGGTTAGTCCCAAAAAATGATATATAATTGCATATAAAACATCCAAGTTTGATACTATAATAGCATGGAACAATCAAAAATTGTAGATACATTGGAGACGTATCAGACGTGTCCCCGGCTTGGCAAGCCTGGTGTGGCGCCTTGCTACTTGTGAGTTGCGTTGGGATTTTCCCCGAAGAGAAAGGGTGGAGAAATATAGTACGGATAGTATTTCCCTCAGTGAGAACCAAGGTTATCGAACCAATAGGAGACCCAAGAAAATCCTAGTCAAATAGTACCTACACACACAAGAGCAAATCCTTGCACCCAATGCGGGCAAGAGGGTTGTCAATCCCCTTGAACTCGTTACTTGCAAGGATCAAATCTGATAGCGATAGATATATAAATTGAAAGGTAAATAAAAAGTAAAATAATTGCAGCAAGGAAATTTAGGTTTTTGTAATATGATAAAAGTAGACCCAGGGGCCATAGTTTTCACTAGAGAGGCTTCTCTCTCGAAACATAGCATACGGTGGGTAAACAAATTACTGTTGGGCAATTGATAGAAAAGTGCATAGTTATGATGTTATTCATGGCAATGATCATGTATATAGGCATCATGTCCGTGACAAGTAGACCAAAATGATTCTGCATCTACTACTATTACTCCACTTCGAGAGCGCTTCTATGCTTGCCTCTCTACGTATTTAGTTCATAACAAACAGAGTAATGCATGAAGTATGATGACATGATGTAGACAGAATAAACTCAAGCATTATGAATAAACCCTATCGTTTTATCCTTAATGGCAACAATACAAATACGTGCCTCGCTACCCCTTCTGTCACTGGGCGAGGACACCGCAAGATTGAACCCATCACACTCTCCCACTAAAGATAAATCAATCTAGTTGGCCAAACCAAATGGATAGATCAGAGAGAAATACAAAGCTATAACAATCATGCATAATAAAGTTTAGAAAAGACTCAATTACTTTCAATGAATAATCTGATCATAAACCCACAATTCATCGGATCCCAACAAACACACCGCAAAAGAAGATTACATCGAATAGAACTCCATGGAGATCATGGAGAACTTTGTATTGAAGATCAAAGAGAGAGAAGAAGCCATCTAGGTACTAGCTATGGGCCAGTAGGTCTTTGGTAAACTACTCACACATCATTGGAAGGGTCGCAAGGTTGATGTAGAAGCCATCCGTGATTGATTCCCCTCCGGCAGATCACCGAAAAAGGCCCCCAGATGGGATCGCGGAAGAACAGATGCTTGCGGCGGCAGAAAAGTTATTTCGGGTGGCTCTCTATTGGTTTTGGGATTTATGGAAATTTATAGACATGGAATTAGGTCAAACGGAGCTACGTGGGACCCATGAGCTCACGTGGCGCCCCAGGAGCGTGTCAGGTGAGATCGTGGCTCTCCCGTAGGGCTTCTGGCCTCCTCCCAAACATTCTAGGGTCCCATCTGGTCTAGAAAAAATCATCATAAAGTTTTATCACGTTTGGACTTCATTTGGTACTGATTTTCTGAAAAGCCCAAAACAAGAAAAAAAAACAGCAACTAGCACTGGGCACTGAGTTAATAGGTTAGTTCCCAAAAATGATATAAAATTGCATATAAAGCATATAAAGTATCCAAGATTGATAATATAATAGCATGAAACAATCAAAAATTATAGATACGTTCACACGACACCACTAAAGGAAGCAACAACATACATATCATCAAAATATTGAACGAATACCAAATTCACATGATTACTTATGACAAGACTTCTCCCATGTCCTCAAAAACAAAAGTAACTACTCACAAATCATATTCATGTTCAAGATTAGAGGGGTAATGAATATCATTAAGGATCTGAACATATAATCTTCCACCAATTAAACCAACTAGCATCAACTACAAGATGTAATCAACACTACTAGCAACCCACAGGTACCAATCTGAGGTTTTGAGACAAAGATTGAATACAAGAGATGAACTAGGGTTTGAGATGAGATGGTGCTGATGAAGATTGGTTCTCCCACGATGAGAGGATCGTTGGTGATGTCGATGGCTTTGATTTCCTCCTCCCGGAGGGAAGTATCCCCGGCGGAATCGCTCCGCCGGAGAGCAAAATAGCTCCTGCCCAGGTTCCACCTCGAGATGGCGGCACTTCGTCCCGAAAGTATTCTCCTTAATTTTTTAGGGCAAAAGACCTTATATAGCGGAAGGAGGGGGCCAGAGGCCAGCCAGGGGCCCCACAAGGCATCAGGGCGCGCCCTGTTGCCTTGTGGGCAACTGGTGGGTCCCCTCCAATATCTCTTTTCTCCAGTATTTTTTATATATTCAATAAAAAAATCTCCATGAAATTTCAAGTCAATTGGAGCTCTGTAGGATAGGTATCTCTGCTGTAGCTATTTCAGGTCCAGAATTCCAGCTGTCTTTATTCTCCCTCTTCATATAAATCTTGCAAATTAAGAGAGAAAGGCATAAGAGTTGCATCATAAAGTGAAATAATGATCAAATACATTATAAATAACAGTAGGAAATCATGATGCAAATTGGACATATCAGAGCTCAAGCATGTCCAGAAGCTAGCGGGCTGCGTGGCTGCCTTAAGCCGTTTTATCTCAAGAGTTGGGAAAAAAGCTTTACCCCTGTGGAGGCTACTAAAACAGACGAAGAGTTTTAAATGGACTGATGAGGCAGCAGCTGCCCTGGAAGACATCAAATCCCTCCTTGCCACAAACCCCATCTTAGCCGCACCAGGCATAGGTGAGCCGATGATACTGTACATCTCGGCCACCAACCAGGTGGTCAGTGCAGTACTCGTGGTCGAACGAGACATGGAGGGCCATAAGTTCCAGGTGCAAAAACCAGTCTATTATGTTTCTGAGGTCTTAACCCCGCATAAAATACGTTACCCGCACTCTCAGAAGATAGCCTATGCCGTATTTATGGCATCGCAAAAACTTTGGCACTACTTTCAAGAGTGCTCGATCACTGTGGCATCCGAAATCCCTTTAAGCGACATAATTAACAATAGGGATGCTACAGGGCATATAGCCAAGTGGGCCATAGAGCTCTTACCCTTCGAAATAACACACCAGCCGCGCCGAGCCATTAAATCTCAGGTGCTGGCAGACTTCGTGGCCGAATGGACAGAGGTCGAGCTCCCTAAAGAGTATAGCACATATTCACACTAGACCATGTATTTCGATGGTTCAAAAATGCTCGCTGGGCTAGGGGCTGGAGTAGTACTCACATTGCCAACATGCGACAATATTTGCTACGTGCTGCAGATCATGTACACAGACTCCAATTACGCGGCCGAATACGAAGCTCTTCTACACGGGCTCCGGATAGCAGTCTCAATGGGCGTTAAATGCCTCGAGGTCCGAGGAGATTCCAACCTCGCCATCTCCCAAGTAAATGGCGAGTTTGATGCAAAGGACCCAAAAATGACAGCCAAGCAGAACGCAGTTCTAAAAATCTCGGCCAGGTTCGAGGGGCTTGAATTTCATCATATCCCCCATGACAGCAACCAGGCCGCTGATATCCTAGCCCGGATGGGCGCCAAACGGGATAAGGTACCAGAAAACACCTTCCTCGAACAGCTCTTCAAGCCATTCGTAACATGCCAGGACAACACAGAGACGTCGGTGTCAAACGACACGAGGCAATTTGCCCCACCCGAGGACAAAACAGAGGAAGAAGTAATCGGAGGATCCGCTGTTCAGGAAACGGCCTCGGCCCACGAGGTCATGGCAGTCATTGCACCCTGGACCGAGCCCATCCTCGCTTACCTACTTCGGAAAGAGCTCCCTAAGGACCAAACCGACGCACGTCGGATTGTAAGGCAGTCTAAAGCCTACAAAGTCCATGAGGGTGAGCTCTACAAGCAAAGTACCACGGGCGTCCTCCAACGGTGTATATCCGAAGAGGAAGGAAGATCGCTACTCAGCGAAAATACACTCCGGCATGAGCGGACATCACGCCGCTGCTCGGACCTTGGTAAGCAAGGCATTCCGAGCTGGTTTCTACTGGCCAACAGCAGGGGCCGATGCCAAAATTTCGGTACAACGCTGCCCCGGCTGTCAAGTGTTCGCCCAACAAAGCCACATGCCCTCTATAGCCCTCAGGACTATTTCGATCACTTGGCCTTTTGCCGTCTGGGGGCTAGACATGGTCGGCCCACTTAAGGGAGGGTCACGCACAAACAAATATCTACTCGTCATGGTAGACAAGTTCACAAAGTGGATCGAAGCAAAACCAGTCACCTCGGTGGGGGCAGTCCCAGTAATCGAGTTCGTTTCCAGAGTGGTGCACCATTACGGTATCCCCCATAGCATTATAATGGACAATGGGACAAATTTCATAGCCAAGGAGGTGAAGGAATGGTGCGTAAAGATGGGCATAAAGCTCGACTACGCGTCAGTCTACCACCCGCAGTCAAACGGGCAGGTAGAACGCGCCAACGGATTAATTCCCAGTGGCATTAAGCCAAGGCTAGTATGCTCCCTTAAACAGGTGGACTGCAAATGGGTGGAGGAACTCGATTCTGTCCTATGGGGTTTAAGCACCACACCGAACCGATCCACGGGGTACACCCCGTTTTTAATGGGGAACGTTGCATGAAAATCAAAAAAATTCCTACGAAACACCCAAGATCTAATCTAGGAGATGCAAAGCAACAAGAGGGGAGTGTGTCTACATACCCTTGTAGACCGAAAGCATTAGCGACATAACGCGATTGATGTAGTCGTACTCTTCACGATCCAATCGCGATCCAATCCGATCTAGTGCCGAACGGACGGCACCACCGTGATTAGCACACATTCAGCCCGATGGCGTCCTCTCCTTCTTGATCCAGCAAGAGAGGGGGAGGAGGTAGATGAGATCGGAACCAGCACGACGACGTGGTGGTGGTGGTGGCAGCGGAATTCCGGCAGGGCTTCGCCAAGCGCTGACGGAACGTGGAGGAGGAGTAACGGGAGGGAGACGGGGCAAACGTGGAAGGGGTGGCTGCCCCCCGTGCCTCCCCACTATATATAGGGGTGAGGGAGGGGCGTGCCAGCCCTAGCACACCTCCCAAGGCAGGGGGCGGCGACCAAGGGGGGAGGAGTGCCCTCCAAGCCAAGTGGAGGGCCCTCCCCCTAAGGGTTTCCCTTCCCCTAGGCGCATGGGCCAAGTAGGGGCTGGTGCGCCTGGCCCAATAAGGCAAGGGCGCCCCCCCTACAGCCCATTCTACTGCTTGGGACATGGTGGAACCCTCTGAGGACTTCCGGAACCCTCTGGAACCTTCCGGTGACTTCCCGGTACAATACCGAAAAAACTGACTTTTTCCGTAACCCCGAAAACAACTTTCCATATATAAATCTTTACCTCTGGACTATTCCGAAGCTCCTCGTGTTGTCCCGGATCCCATCCGGGACTCTGAACAACCTTCAGACTTTCCACTATTAATATCTCAATACTACCCTAGCGCCATCGAATGTTAAGCGTGCGACCCTACGGGTTCGAGAACATGTAGACATGACCGAGACTCCTCTCTGGTCAATAACCAATAGCGGGACCTGGATGCCCATATTGATTCCTACATATTCAACGAAGATATTTATCGGTTGAACCACGATGTCGAGGATTCAGTTAATCCCGTATGCAATTCCCTTTGTTCGGTGATATGTTACTTGCCCGAGATTCGATCGTCGGTATCTCCATACCTAGTTCAATCTCATTACCGGCAAGTCTCTTTACTCATTCTGTAATACAAGATCCTGTCACTAACTCATTAGCCACATTGCTTGCAAGCTCTTTACGACGTTGTATTACCGAGAGGGCCCAGAGATATCTCTCCGTCATACGGAGTGACAAATCCCAGTCTCGATCCATGCAACCCAACAGACACCTTCGGAGATACCTGTAGAGCACATTTATGATCACCCAGTTACGAAGTGACGTTTGCTAGCACACAAGGCATTCCTCCGGTATCCAGGAGTGACATGATCTCATGGTCTAAGGAACAAATACTTGACATGAAGAAAGATGTAGCAAATAACTAAATGATCTGATGCTAAGCTTATGGTTGGGTCTTGTCCATCACATCATTCACCTAATGATGCGATCCCATTATCAAATGACAACTCATGTCTATGGTTAGGAAACCTTAACCATCTTTGCTCAATGAGCTAGTCTTGTAGAGGCTCACTAGGGACATGGTGTTGTTTATATATTCACACATGTATTTAAGTTTCCGGTCAATACAATTCTAGCATGAATAATAAACGTTTATCATGAACAAGGAAATATGATAATAACCAATTTATTATTGCCTCTAGGGCATATTTCCAACAGTCTCCCACTTGCACTAGAGTCAGTAATCTAGTTTACATTGTAATGAATCTAACACCCATGGAGTCCTGGTGTTGATCATGTTTTGCTCACGGAAGAGGTTTAGTCAACGGGTATGCCACATTCAGATCTGTATGTACTTTTGCAAATCTTTATGTCTACAACGCTCTGCTTGGAGCTACTCCAGCTAACTGCTCCACTATTCAATATGTATCCGGATTGAGAACTTTAGTCATCGGGATCAGTGTCAAAGCTATCATCGACGTAACCCTTTACGACGAGCTTATCTTCACCTCCATAAACGAGAAACATGTTCGTAGTCCTCTTCAGGTACTTTAGGATATTCTTGACTATTGTCTAGTGATCTACTCCTAGATCACTTTGGTACCTCCCTGCCAGACTTATGGCAAGGCATACATTAGGTCTGGTACACAGCATGGCATACATTATAGAGCCTATGGCTGAGGCATAGGGTATGACTTTCATCCTATCTCTTTCTTCTGCCGTGGTCGGGGTTTGAGTCTTACTCAACTTCACACCTTGCAACACAGGCAAGAACCCTTTCTTTGACTGGTCCATTTTGAACTTCTTCAAAATCTTGTCAAGGTATGTGCTTTGTGAAAGTCCTATTAGGCGTCTTGATCTATCTCTATAGATTTTAATGCCCAATATGTAAGCAGCTTCACCCAGGTCTTTCATTGAAAAACTCTTGTTCAAATAACCTTTTATGCTTTCCACAAATTCTATATCATTTCCAATCAACAATATGTCATCCACATATAATATTAGAAATGCTACAGAGCTCCCACTCACTTTCTTGTAAATACAAGCTTCTCCGTAAGTTTGTATAAAACCAAAAGCCTTGATCACCTCATCAAAGTGTATATTCCAACTCCGAGATGCTTGCACCAGTCCATAGATGGATCGCTGAAGCTTGCATACCTTGTTAGCATCCTTAGGATCGACAAAACCTTCCGCTTGCATCATATACAACTCTTCCTTAAGAAACCCAGTAAGGAATGTTGTTTTGACGTCCATCTGCCAAATTTCATAATCATAAAATGCGGAAATTGCTAACATAATTCTAACAAACTTAAGCATCGCTATGGGTGAGAAAGTCTCATCGTAGTCAACCCCTTGAACTTGTCAGAAACCCTTTGCTTCAAGTTGAGCTTCATAGACGGTGAAATTACCATCAGCGTCTGTCTTCTTCTTAAAGGTCCATTTATTCTCAATGGCCTATCGATCATCAGGCAAGTCCACCAAAGTCCATACTTTGTTCTCATACATGGATCCTATCTCGGATTTCATGGCTTCAAGCCATTTGTCGGAATCCGGGCTCATCATTGCTTCTTCATAGTTCGTAGGTTCGCCGTTGTCTAACAACATGACTTCCAGGACGGGATTACCGTACCACTTTGGTGCGGAACGTACCCTGGTTGACCTACGAAGTTCAGTAGTAACTTGATCCAAAGTTTCATGATCATCATCATTAGCTTCCTCTCCGGATGGTGTAGGCATCACGGGAACTTCTTTCTGTGATGTGCTACTTTCCAATTCAGGAGAAGGCACAATTACCTCATCAAGTTCTACTTTCCTCCCACTCACTTCTTTCGAGAGAAACTCCTTCTCTAGAAAGGACCCATTCTTAGCAACAATGATTTTGCCCTCGGATCTGTGATAGAAGGTATACCCAATGGTTTCTTTAGGGTATCATATGAAGATGCACTTCTCCATTTTGGGTTCGAGCTTATCAGGCTGAAGCCTCTTGACATAAGCGTCGCATCCCCAAACTTTAAGAAACGACAACTTAGGTTTCTTGCCAAACCATAATTCATACGGTGTCATCTCAACGGATTTAGACGGTGCCCTGTTTAAAGTGAATGCGGCTGTCTCTAATGCATAACCCCAAAATGATAGTGGCAAATCGGTAAGAGACATCATAGAACGCACCATATCCAATAGAGTACGATTACGACGTTCGGACACACCATTACGCCGTGGTGTTCCAGGTGGTGTGAGCTGTGAAACAATTCCACATTGTCTTAAATGCATACCAAACTCGTAACTCAAATATTCACCTCCACGACCAGATCGTAGAAATTTAATTTTCTTATTACGATGATTCTCTGCTTCACTCTGAAACTCCTTGAACTTTTCAAATGTTTCAGACTTGTGTTTCATCAAGTAAATCTACCCATATCTACTCAAATCATCTGTGAAGGTAAGAAAATAACAACATACACCGCGTGCTTCAACACTCATTGGATCGCATACATCGGTATGTATTATTTCCAACAAGTCACTTGCCCGCTCCATTGTTCCGGAAAACGGGGTTTTAGTCATCTTGCCCATGAGGCATGGTTCACATGTCTCAAATGATTCATAATCAAGAGCTTCCAGAAGTCCATCAGCATGGAGTTTCTTCATGCGCTTTACACCAATATGACCTAAGAGGCAGTGCCACAAGTATGTGGTACTATCATCATTAACTTTGCATCTTTTGGCATCGATATTATGAATATGTGTATCACTACGATCGAGATTCAACAGAAATAAACCATTGACCAAGGGTGCATGACCATAAAAGATATTATCCATATAAATAGGACAACCATTATTCTCTGACTTAAATGAATAACCATCTCGCAATAAACAAGATCCAGATATAATGTTCATGCTTAACGCAGGCACCAAATAACAATTATTCAGGTTCAAAACTAATCCCAAAGGTAAACGTAGAGGGAGCGTGCCGACGGCGATCACATCAACCTTGGAACCATTTCTGACGCGCATCGTCACCTTGTCCTTAGCAAGTCTCCGTTTATTCTGCAGCTCATGTTTCGAGTTACAAATATTAGCAACCGAACCAGTATCAAATACCCAGGCACTACTATGAGCACTAGTAAGGTACACATCAATAACATGTATATCAAATATACCTTTGTTGACGTTGCCAGCCTTCTTATCTGCCAAGTACTTGGGGCAGTTCAGCTTCCAGTAACCATTCCCCTTGCAATAGAAGCACTCAGTCTCAGGTTTGGGTCCAACCTTGGGCTTCTTCATGGGAGCGGCAACTGGCTTGCCGTTCTTCTTGAAGTTCCCTTTCTTTCCCTTGCCTTTCTTCTTGAAACTGGTGGTCTCGTTGACCATCAACACTTGATGTTCTTTCTTGATTTCTACCTCCGTGGCCTTAAGCATCGCGAAGAGCTCAGGGATCGACTTCTCCATCCCTTGCATATTATAGTTCATCACAAAGCTTTTGTAGCTCGGTGGCAGTGACTGGACAACTCTGTCAATCGCTACTTCATTCGGAAGATTAACTCCCAACTGATTCAAGCGGTTGAAGTACCAGACATTTTGAGTACGTGCTCACTAATGGAGTCATTCTCCTCCATCTTGCAGCTAAAGAACTTGCCGGAGGTGTCATACCTCTCGACCCGAGCGTGAGCCTGAAATACCAATTTCAGCTCCTGGAACATCTCATTTGCTTCGTGATGCTCAAAACGTCTTTGGAGCCCTGGTTCTAAGCCGTAAAGCATGGCGCACTGAACTATCGAGTAGTCATCAGAACGTGCCCGCCAGACATTCATAACATCTGCAGGCGGATCTTGAGGGGGTGCATCACCAAGCGGTGCATCAAGGACATACACTTTCTATGCAGCAGTGAGGATAATCCTCAGATTACGGACCCAGTCCACATAGTTGCTACCATCATCTTTCAACTTTTCTTCCTCTAGGAACGCATTAAAATTCAGGGGAGCTACTGCGCGAGCCATTGATCTACAACATTAATTTGCAAAGACAATTAGACTAAGTTCACGATAATTGGTTTTGTTAATCAAATTACTTAAGAACTCCCACTTAAATCAACATCCCTCAAGTTGTCTAAGTGTTACATGATCCACTTCAACTCCCCCATGTCCGATCATCACGTGAGATGGGGCAGTCATCAATGGTGAACATTTACATGTTGATCATATCTACTATATGACTCATGTTCGACCTTTCGGTCCTCCGTGTTCCGAGGCCATGTCTGTACATGCTAGGCTCGTCAATTTTAACCCAAGTATTCTGCATGTGTAAAACTGGCTTACACCCGTTGTATGCGAACGTAGAGCTATCACACCCGATCATCACGAGGTGCTTCGAAACGACGAACTTTCGCAACGGTGCATACTTTAGGGAGAACACTTTTATCTTGAAATTAAGTGAAGGGATCATCTTATAATGCTACTGTTGTCCTAAGCAAAATAAGATGCATAAAAAGATAAACATCACATGCAATCTATATGTGACATGATATGGCCATCATCATCTTTGTGCCTTTGATCTCCATCTCCAAAACACCGGCATGATCTCCATCGTCACCGGCATGACACCATGAGCTCCATCATCATATCCATCATCGTGTTGTCACGTGGTTGTCTCGCCAACTATTGCTTCTGCAACTATTGCTAAGGCATAGCGATAAAGTAAAGCAATTACATGGCGGTAAATAGTTGACACGCAGGTCATACAATAAATTAAAGACAACCCTATGGCTCCTACCGGTTGCCATACTCATCGACATGCAAGTCGTGAACCTATTACAAAACATGATCATCTCATACATCAACATATATCACATCACGTTTTGGCCATACCACATCACAACATGCCCTGCAAAAACAAGTTAGACGTCCTCTACTTTGTTGTTGCAATTTTTACGTGGCTGCTAGGGCAAACTATAAGAACCGTTCTTATCTATGGAAAACCACAACGGTGATATACAAGTTGCCTTTTAACCTTCTACAAGGACCACCCTTGTCAAATCAGATTCAACTAAAGTGGGAGAGACAGACACCCGCAAAGCCAATTTTATGCAATACAAGTTGCATGTCAGTCAGTGAAACCGGTCTCTTGTGCGAGGACAAGTAAGCTTGGTATGAGCCACTTCATCCCACAATACCGCCGAATCCAAATAAGACAAAGGAAGTAAGCAATTTGAACATCAACGCCCACAACTTTTGTGTTCTACTTGTGTAAATACATCTACGCATAGACCTAGCTCATGATGCACTGATGGGGAACGTTGCATGAAAATCAAAAAAATTCCTACGAAACACCCAAGATCAAATCTAGGAGATGCAAGGCAATGAGAGGGGAGTGTGTCTACATACCCTTGTAGACCAAAAGCGTTAGCGTCGTAACGCGGTTGATGTAGTCGTACTCTTCATGATCCAATCGCTATCCAATCCGATCTAGGGTCGAACGGACGGCACCTCCGAGATTAGCACACGTTCAGCTCAATGGCGTCCTCTCCTTCTTGATCCAGCAAGAGAGGGGGAGGAGTTAGATGAGATTGGAACCAGCACGACGGCGTGGTGGTGGTGGTGGTAGCGGAATTCCGGCAGGGCTTCGCCAAGCGCTGCCGGAACGTCGAGGAGGAGTAACGGGAGGGAGACGGGGCAAGCGTGGAAGGGGTGGCTGCCCCCTGCGCCTCCCCACTATATATAGGGGTGAGGGAGGGGCATGCCAGCCCTAACCCCCCTCCCAAGGCAGGGGGCGGCGGCCAAGGGGGGAGGAGTGCCCTCCAAGACAAGTGGAGGGCCCTCCTCCTTAGGGTTTCCCTTCCCCTAGGCGCATGGGCCAAGTAGGGGCTGGTGCACCTGGACCAATAAGGCTAGGGTGCCCCCCCTACAACCCATGCTACTGCTTGGGATGTGGTGGAACCCTCCGAGGATTTCCGGAACCCTCTGGAACCTTCCAGTGACTTCCCGGTACAATACCGACAAAACCGACTTTTTCTGTAACCCCGAAAACAACTTTCCATATATAAATCTTTACCTCCGGACTATTCTGGAGCTCCTCATGATGTCCCGGATCCCATCCGGGACTCCGAACAACCTTCAGACTTTCCACTATTAATATCTCAATACTACCCTAGCGTTATCGAACGTTAAGCATGCGACCCTACGGGTTCGAGAACATGTAGACATGACCGAGACTCCTCTATGGTCAATAACCAATAGCAGGACCTGGATGCCCATATTGATTCCTACATATTCAACAAAGATCTTTATCGGTTGAACCATGATGTTGAGGATTCAGTTAATCCCATATGCAATTCCCTTTGTCCGACGATATGTTACTTGCCCGAGATTCGATCGTCGATGTCTCCATACCTAGTTCAATCTCGTTACCGGCAAGTCTCTTTACTCGTTCTGTAATACAAGATCCCGTGACTAACTCATTAGCCACCACTACTGCAGGCGACCGCTAACGCGACACATGAATCAGAGACCCCGCGACCAAACAGTGTGCGCTGCATGCATCGCAAATGGTGTAGTAATAAAACCGTCGCCAATAATACGAACTGTTTGTGATGCCGGAGACATAAAAAATGATTCAGATTAGAGACGCATGTGCGATACGTGGCATACAGTTGGTCCATACGAACTGTTTGCGATAAGCCAGAACAACAAACATGGTCAGCCAGTTCGAGGTGTGTGCGATACACGGCATACAGTTCACTCGGATGAACTGTTTGTGATTATCAAACACAACAGAAATGGTCAGACAGATCAAGGTGTGTGCGATGCATGGCATGCGGTTCACTCGGATGAACTGTTTGCGATTACCCAACACAACAAAAATGGTTCGACTTAACAAGGTGTGTGTGATACGCGGTAAACAGGTCATTAATCCGAAATGTGTGGGAAGACGGATAACAACACGGACGATTCCTGCTAATAACACGTGTGTGTTGTGGGCAAACGTTTGCTTGTATACAATTGTCAGCGATTGATGAAATCATCACCGACGGGTTCCCTAGTTTATTCCGTCTGCGGTGTAATTTGCTCAGTCTACAGAAGAACAACATATATAACCAAATTAAACATCCAATTACATAGGTGACTATACAAAACATTCGCACACACCTCAATAAACAATTACATGCATTCTAAACTAGGAGAAACGATCATCTAATCATCTACTTCTTGTGACGATGCCGCCACTACTTGTGGCTCGATCCCTCGTCGTCCACAAGAACGAAGCACTCCCTCATGTCAACGATCCGTCTGTACATCTCGTAGCTTGTGTACGCGTCCTTGGCCGCGTACTTGATGTGTTCTTCATCCAGTCTCCGCACCCAGGCCTTGTGCCAGGCATCCTTGTTCTTTTTGCACTCATCCTCCATGCCTCTGTAGTAGGGGTCGATGATGGCCACGGCTAGGTCAACCAGGGAGTCCTTCGCCTTCTTTCTGCCCCAGACCCTGTACTGGCCTTGGATGTCGACAAGATTCTGGTAGGCCAAGCCCGTAGTCTTGAGCACCTTTAGATCGTTCATGGTGTCCACCATAGTGAACCTATAGTCGGGGCTGTTGATAAACATGGCGAAACACTCGCAAGGCCTTGTGGCCAGGGAGTAGTGGTAGACGAGGATGTGATGGCGCACGCACAACTGGGCGACGACAACCTTCTGATCATACCCGATACGACCGCCGGTGAACTCGAGGTCGAAGCCGACCACTTGGTACTCGTCCTCAGCAAGCAACTGCTCCATACTGTGGATGGAGCTCTCCACCGAGACCGGCTCGTTGGTGTACACCACCGAGAGGTCCTTCCCCCTCACGTGGGTGTCCACTATGTGAGGCATGGTTAACTACCGCCCGTCGTCGTCGTCAGCCGCTGGGAGCGCCATTGGAGCTGCTGGATATCCTCTCTGTATGTGTCGTCATGGGTGTGATTTTTGTGTCGTGGGGCGCGAGAGATGAAGGTAAATGACCGCGGGAATAAATGAGGGCCGGCCGGCCGGGATTCTCGGCACGTCCGCAAGTCAGTTTTTGCCGCACGTAACTGCATCGTGGCGCCGCGTCCGGTGTAACCACATGCATAAGGCACCCTGAACGTACGTGATCGTGCGCCGGCCCGAAATGCTTGCAGCGCGCACGGAGGGACACGGGCAGAGCGCGCGGCGGGACGCGAGCAGAGCACGCACGGCGTGACGCGAGCAGAGCGCGCCACGGCCGCCTCAACCATGAGGAACCACACGCATAGAGAAGTTGAACACGCAGGGAATGGCCATCTACAAGCCGGCCGGCAATTGCGAGCCGGCGGCGTGATGTGAAACTATGTCGTGTTCCACATCACACAGTGGGCGAACAATCATTCACGACGCTGCGTAGAGAGCGGCCGTGTGCTAGGTAATTAAATCACAAACATTTTTTTAACCATTTGTGTACTTGTCATTTCGTCCTCCTGTCGCACGTCTTGTCACCGCGCTGCCACAGAAGGCTTAGAGTGCAAGCTTGAGCACTGCACAGGCGTTCTTTTGGCCAAACGTTAGCTCGAAGAGGCGCCAATGAATCGTCGGTGAGCCCGTTCCCGCGCTACCGCACAAGTTCCCGCGCGGAACCGTGCAAGCTTCCCGCATGACTCGGCGAAATCCCAAAAAACCCAGTGCTTACCGGCCTGCTATATAAATAGTCACGGCCGGCGAGTCGGCATCGCATTTTCCCCTCCCTCCCCATAGCTTATCTCGTCTGCTTCTCCCACCATCACCAATGGCACCGCTCCATCGTCATCGCTTAGCCACTCCGCCGTCGTCTGAGGGCAGCTCCAGCTGGGAGGCTACACCGCGGCTGAGGCACAGTTCCCGGCGGCGTGTACTGCCCGTGGAGTCCCTGTTGGGTGTGCGCACAACACCCGCCACACGCTCCGCCGCCGCTGTCCGATGGCAGCTGTTGCCGGCCGCTGTTGCTGCCACCCCACCGTCGGCCACCGTGGACGCCACACCACCAAAGCTCACCAGGGCCATCGACCGCTCCGCCACCGCGGCCCGAAGGTGGGTGGTGGCCGTCGTGGCCGCCACCCCACCGTCGGCCGCCGTGGCTGCCACCCCACCGTTGACCGCCAGGGTCATCACCTGCTCCGCCACCGCGGCCCGAAGGCGGGATGTGGAGGCCCGCACGAGCATCAGCGACCTTGCCGCGTGCTACATCGAGTTCCTGCGGGAGGAGGAGGAGAGCCTGGTCGAGCACGCCAAGCGTCTTACCACCGCCGTGGCCGCAGGAGAAGCCGCCACAGTGGCGCGGAATGCGGAGATATACGAGGAGTCACGCCGCATCGAGAGGGATCGTCTGGAGCGGCAGAGGACGTTCGAGCTGGGTGTCGCTAAAGGTGCAGCAGCGGCAGGCGCTGGATTCCGCTTCTCCAGCTCGTCGGTAGGCTCCTCCTCCTCGGCCTCTTACTGAGCGCGCTCAACAGAGGAGAGGCTGCTGGAAGTAGTACAAAGCCCCTCCGTAGTAGTAGTATTTAGGGGCTATTTTGTTCAGTTCATCTGACTATAGATATGGTTGAACTGTACTACGTACTTAAATTTAGCTAGTATATATAGTTGAACTAGCTATTTCAGTACGTGGTTGGCAACAATTGGGTAAAAGTTTGTTCGGTTCAGCTATCGAGTTGAACTGTTTGTATAAAGAATGACTACTTAATCTATGAATGAAATCTATGCTTACTGAATTTCATTTGCAAAAATTACAGTACTAGTGATTTTTAGCTGCAAAAATTGACAAATGGCAGTTTTTTTTTTCTGACGATCACAAATGGCAATGTTACTTGGTTGACAAATGGCAATGTTACTAGATTGACAAATGACAATGTTACTAGATTGACAAAAGCCAATTTTTCCATTTTGACAAATGGCAAATATACCCAATATGACAGATGCAAATCTTACCACATTGTTTGTACGTCGTTGCACACGGGTCATCATGCAAAATCATTTGCGATGAAGAGATGCACAAAACCTGCGCTCCACATTTTCCCTTGGCTTAGCTGCGATGGAACCCAGCTCTCGCTTTGCATACGGGTGTTCAGTCAGAAACGTTTGCGATGAAGAGATGCACAAAACCTGCGCGCCACATTTTTCCCTTGGCTTAGCTGCGAAGGAACCCAGCTCTCGCTTTCCATATGGGTGTTTTGTCTGAAATGTTTGCGATGAGTGTTTTATTCAGAGAAAGACATTGATGTTTTTTTTACTTTGGTCAGTATGTACATTCAGAGAAAAAACGCTAATTAAGTTGATCAAAACCATAGATTTCATTCAGGGACACTGTGGTTTTACATTCATACGATTGGGATACAATATTAAACAAAAAAACTAATTGCAGCGGCAGCGTGCTGCGCCGGTGTTGTCGTCGTCCAGAACGCCATTGTTCAACTCTTCAAGCCATCCCAGAATGTTATGGACTTCCAAATGCAAGAGCCGTTCGTCGCGCGATCGACGGGCGGGGCACGGGGGGACGGCGACTTGCGGCGCTGCGAGGTAGCGGTCGACGGCGGCGTCCCATGACGCTGAGGGGGGCACGGTGGGTGCAGGCGCGCGCACAGGCACGGGCGTGGCTGGTGCAGGATAGCGCACGGCGACCGGCGCCGCGGTGGGTGCTGGGGCGCGCACAAGCACAGGCAGGGGCGCTGGCGCTGGTACGTACATGAGCTTGCGTGGGTCCGCGGGGACCTCGCTGATGCCCGCGGCTTCCAGCTCTGCGATGGTGCTCGGCGACCAGCCCGTCAATGCCACGGGGATGGGAGCTGGAACTGGCGCGGGGGCAGCATCCGCCGCGGCCAGCTCGTTCAGGGCCATGGCCCTGAGGTCCCATTCCTCCTTATTTTCTATCTCCTCTAGCTCGGAGTCGACTTCACCAAACCGGAAGACTAGTGGTAGATGATCCTTATGCGCCATGGAGTAGGTGGAGCTCTGGAAGATAGGATTCAGGCGAGAGGGGAATGGGAGGCGAAGAGAGATCGGTAAGGCCGCCTATTAAACAGCGGCTCGGGCGACATTAATGGAGAAGTTGAGAGCGAGGCGGGCGGCGATAGAGGTCAAAGGGCTCACTTCCCGATGAGCCTGCGCACCATACTGCTCGCATGCCTCCCGGTGAGCCTGCGTAGAGGAGGACTGGTCGCACGACTCCCGGTCAGCCTGTGCAGCGAAGGACTGGTCGCACGCCTCCCAGTCAGCCTGCGCCGCGGACTTCGCTCGCACGCCTCCCGTCTACTCAAACAGCTGCCCGGACAGCACCTCCTTGCCATTAAAAAGTGGGACACGTGGCGGCACGTAAATGGTGAGTAGAACGCCCACAATTGAAATAATACTGTACAACCATTTGTGATGATAACGTGACAGCTATTTGTTGGCTGTTAATGTGTGTGCCTTCTCTCATATTGGACAATTATTTTACCACAACATGTTGGTGCCATTTCATGACACCATGCCAAGTCTCATGAATTTCAGAGGAGTTTTGGATTTACAGGAATTTAAAAACCAAGTTTCTCATTGTTTGCGGCCGAGCCACGAAGCCTGGGTGTTTGAAATTCATTCACATTTCTTGTATGGGACCTAAACATGCACCCAAGGACACATATATGATTTTTCAACCCATTTCGGTGCACAGAAGCATGTGCATGCAGTTCAAATTTGAATTATGCACATAAAATGCCTAGAAAACTCAGTTAATGTATAAAAATGTCCAAACCAACCCCGAATAATTCCAACTTTCAACACGACACTCCTATTGGTCTATGTTGCATCTAGAAAAAAAATCAAGGCGAGAATAGGCAACGAATGTCGTTTCGTCCACAAAGGTGACACACGTTCCCTACTGGAACCACGAGGCTTCTTGTGACAAGCTCTGGTTTGTGAGAAGCTTATACCAAAACCTGCCCCAAATGGGACAAAAAATTTACCACAACATGTTGGTGCATTTCCATGACACCATGCTAAGTCTCATGAATTTCAGATGAGTTTTGGATTTACAAGAATTTCAAAACCAAGTTCTCAAGTTTGCGGCCGAACCACGAAGAGCCTAGGTGTTTGGAATTCATACCCATTTCTTGCATGGGACCTAAACATGCAACCAAGGACACAGATATGATTTTTCAACCCATTTTGGTGCACATGAGCATGTGCATGCAGTTCAAATTTGAATTATGCACATAAAATGCATAGAAAACTCAGTTAAAGTATAAAAATGTCCAAACGAACCATGAATAATTCCAATGTTTAACATGACACTCCTATTGGTCTATGTTACCTCTAAAAAAATCAAGGCAAGAAGAGGCAACGAATGTCGTTTAGTCCGGAAAGGTGACACGTTCCTAACCGGAACCACGAGGCTTCTTGTCTCAAGCTCTGGATTGTGAGAAGCTTATACCAAAACCTACCCCAAATGGGACAAAATTTTTACCGCAGCATGTTGGTGCCATTCCATGATAGCATGCCAAGTTTCATGAATTTTAGACGAGTTTTGGATTTACTAGAATTTCAAAACCAAGTATCTCAGCATTTGTGGCCGAGCCACGATGCCAAGGTGTTTGAAATTCATTCCCATTTCTTGCATGGGACCTAAGCATGCACCCAAGGATACGCATATGTTTTTTCAACCCATTTTGGTGTACCGGAGCATGTGCATGTAGTTCAAATTTGAATTATGCACATAAAATGCCTAGAAAACTCAGTTAATGTATAAAAATGTCCAAATGAACCCCGAATAATTCCAAATTTTAACACGACACTCCTGTTGGTCTATGTTGCCTCTAGAAAAAAAATGAAGGCAAGAAGAGGCAACGAATGTCGTTTCGTCCACAAAGGTGACAAGTTCCCCACCGGAACCATGAGGCTTCTTGTCAGAAGCTCTTGTTTGTGAGAAGCTTATACCAAAACCTACCCCAAATGGGACAATTTTTTTACCACAACATGTTGGTGCCATTCCATGATTGCATGCCAAGTTTCATGAATTTCTGACGAGTTTTGGATTTACTAGAATTTCAAAACCAAGTATCTCAACGTTTGTGGTGGAGCCACGATGCCGAGGTGTCTGAAATTCATTCCCATTTCTTGCATGGGACCTAAGCCTGCACCCAAGGACACATATATGATTTTTCAACCCATTTTTGTGCACCGGAGCATGTGCCTATAGTTCAAATTTGAATTATGCACATAAAATGCCTAGAATACTCAGTTAATGTATAAAAATGTCCAAACAAACCCCAAATAATTCTCAAATTTAACATGACACTCCTATTGGTCTATGTTACCTCTAGAAAAAAATCAAGGCAAGAAGAGGCAACGAATGTCGTTTCGTCCACAAAGGTGACACGTTCCCTACCGGGACCATGAGGCTTCTTGTGAGAAGCTCTGGTTTGTGAGAAGCTTATACCAAAACCTGCCCCAAATGGGACAAAAAGTTTACCACATCATATTGGTGCCATTCCATGATAGCATGCCAAGTTTCATGAATTTCAGACGAGTTTTGGATTTACTAGAATTTCAAAACCAAGTATCTCAGCGTTTGCGGCCGAGCCACGATGCCGAGGTGTTTGAAATTCATTCCCATTTCTTGCATTGGACCTAAGCATGCACCCAAGGACACACAAATGATTTTTCAACCCATTTTGGTGCACCGGAGCATGTGCATGTAGTTCAAATTTGAATTATGCACATAAAATGCCTAGAAAACTCAGTTAATGCTTAAAAATGTCCAATAGAACCCCGAATAATTCCAAATTTTAACACGACACTCGTATAGTTTTATGTTCACTGTAGACAAATGTTCTAGCAATTCAAACACCGTCCTTTGCCGTTGTGACACCATTCCGTATTTCAAATCAAGACGAAAAATCAAGTACATCACACACAGTTTATTATCACCAACCATGTGAGATGCAGTACAAAATATCTTGGTGCACCGTCATATATGGCTTACGTGAGAAGGTTCGTTGGCTACAGTCCACAGCCGGCGCGTCAAGTAAACTAGCCCCCCCAAATATCATTTCACTATTCAATCGTTGCCGGTCAAAGATGGGGACGTGGACCCACGTTGTGAGGGCAATTTTGGCGGCCCACTCCGGCGAGAGCGCGGCCACAGCCTCCATGAGTGTGCTCACAACCTGCTTGAGCGCAGCCACAATCTGCGACCGGGTGGCTGCGGCAGCCGACACGGCCGCTACTGCAGCTGAGATGGCGGTAGCAACATCTGCGACGGGGATAGCAAATGGCGAGAGCGGGACAGCAGCTGTCTGTTCCGCGGCGGCCGCCTTAGCCCTGATGGAGGCCGCCCGCGCCCATGTCGAGGCCGCCCATGCCCAGCTCCTGGCGGTCACTGCACAAATCACACGAAGCTTCTCCGACAACGGTCGGCAACCCACAGCCGAAGAGTTGGCAATCGTCGAGAGCGTTCGAGCAGCCGTCCGTTCGTTCGCGGCATACATTGCCGCGATGGAGCCCGTCCAAGCCCAGACCGCGGCCGCCCATGCCCAGCTCGTGGCGGCCTTTTCCAAAGAGATGCCGGACGCGGATGGCGAGATGCTTTCCGAGTATGGTGCAATGGATGCCATGGAGCCCCTTCCCCAGGAGATCATTGGGCACGAGCTGGACATGGAGGAGGCGGCGGAGATCGACGAGCGCCAGGCGGAGTAGTAGTCTTTGTTTAGAGCGCTGGTCTTTTGTTAGAGTAATGTTTAGGTCAGCTAGCTTTGTTTAATTGCTGAACTTGCTCGATTAAGAAGTGTGGGTGTGCCGTAGGCCCTTTTGTGTACCCAAATTATGCAATGACGTGGATGACCACTGTAACCAGGGAAATTCGAACCAAAATTTGCACGTTCAAACTCATCACACATGGGGTAGGCCATATGAATCGTTTGTGATGTTCAGATATCGTACACAGTGCTGAAAAAGGGACCGTGTCTGATGACACTTCGCGCACCAGTTTTTCGCTGCACAGAGCGAAAAATTTCGGCATCCGCGGAAATATCTACCTCCCATGGCCCCCTCCTCCTTACCAAAAGCCACACTTCCCCTGTTTCCGCCTTCCATTCCAAGTTCAAACCTTCACTACATGCTTGTAGCGCCGCCGCCTCGCCGGCGACGCGCCTTCCTGCTGCTCGGCCTCGTCGATCTAGTCAGGTAATCCACACCCGACCCCCATCCTCCACCTCCTTCTACATCCCACATGCCCCAACCGCCGGCGTGACACCTTCCACCCAAATCACCGACCCATCCTCCAAATAAGCGCCGCCCTAAGCCATGATGCACGTAGTATAGCTAGGAGCTCAACGAGCATCTGGCAGCGGAGAAGCAAATCGTGGCTGCACGCGCGGATGAGGTCGCGATGGCTGCCATGCGTGCTGACCCCCAGATCTTGGAGGAGCACCTCGCCGTCGAGGCCACTATCGACGCCTCGTGCACAGACGCCGCCACGCGGTTGGCTGCTTTAAACGATAGTTCGTGGCATTTTCTCGAGGCCACCGCCGGTGCCTTCGACGAAGACTACGAGGTGTTTTCTCAGTGTGCTCGTGCTTACCTCAACTCCAGAGCCAGCATGTTGGTGCCCGGAGTGGCTCAAGCGACTCACCACCACGAGGAGGGCACCCATGATGTGGAGGCCTCGCTCTCTTCCAAGTCTAAGGAGCCCATCGTCATCGATATCTCCGACGATGAGGAGTAGCTTGTCTTTTTAGCTCACTACAAGGACCTATGTTCAGCTAGCTATCTACGCCGGTTAAGCATGTTCGGTTTACCTATTGCATGTGCTGCTCCTGCCTTTCCTTTACAAATTTTAGTGAATTATCCTATGTACTCTTACTATGCAATCTGATCCTCTAGTATATATGTTCTATATATTGTGCAATGTGGTGCTGAGTTAACTGTTTGGTTATTTTTTTGTCATGTTCAGTTAACTGTTTAGTTCAATTCTGCAATGTGATGCTCAATTCTTGTGGGTGCAATTTTGTATTCTCTTGCATGTGAGAAATAATCGAATTTGGCCGTACAAAGTAGATGAGATACAAATACAATTGCTATATTTCCAAGTTGTTAAGCATACTTGGTTTGGTTAACTGTCTGATCTTGTAGTATGTTCTCTTGTGCAATGTGGTGCTCAGTTAACTGTTTGGTTCATTTGTTGCAGTGCTTAGTTAACTGTTTGGTTCAATTATGCAATGCGATGTTCAATTGTCGTGGGTACAATTTTGTATTGTTATGCACGTGAGAAATAAATCGAATTCGCTTGTACTAAATACATGAGAAACATATACAATTGCTATATTTCCTAGTTCTTAAGCATGCTTGGTTTGGATAAATGGCTTTTCCATGTGGCTCGAATTAATCTGCTGAATCTGCAATGTGTTTATTTTTCATCAACATATTTTACTGATAGTACGCCAACCCTCACTTAACCTGATCAATAACTACCATATATGTGTTGCAGGGAAACAATGGGAGGCACTGAGGTTTACCATCGAGGTTCGCACATGCATGGTCCTTTGTCTAATAGCATATTATTGTGCAATTGCAGGAACCATTCTAGTATTTGGGTTTTTAACAATTTGATCTTGCACATGTAGGTCCTGCTGTCAGAGGTTTTGACCCACTGTTCGACCCATTTTGCATATGGGGAAATGAGATGTCCATGAATATCAGTCAAATCAAGAAACTCAGAAAGATTGTGAGGATAAAGAAACTAGCGATGAAAAACAACAAGATCTTTGTCTGCACAATGAAGAAGACATCAGTGAACTACAGGATGGTACTAACTCTTATACTCCCTCCGGTCTTTTTAGTCTGCATATAAGTTTTGTTCGAAGTCAAAGTATCTCTACTTTGACCAAAGTTATAGAAAAAAGTATCAACATTCAAATTGCAAAATCATTATTTTTAGATGCATTACGAAATACAATTTTATAGTTTACATATTTGGTATCGTGGATGTTGATATTTTTTAAAATAAATTTGGTGAAACTTTACAAAGTTTGACTTGATACAAATCTAATGCGCGGAGTAAAAAGGACCGGAGGGAGTACCTTGTTTTTTTATTCCTTTGAGCCATTTCAAAATTCAGAGAAGTTATTTATGCATATCTTTGTTTTCAGGCGTTTCCAAAGCAGTTCACAGATGATTACCTCTCAAACCACCTATATGGTCAAGAGGCGAGGAAGGTGTTCATACAACACCCACGGTACAAGATTGAAGTCTTCCTCAAGAGGACGAAGGATGGGCGGTCAATCATCCACAGGCACTGGCCTAAATTTGCAAGGACCTTCAACATCATTGAAGGCTCAATATTTGCCTTCCGCTTCAGCAGTTTTCCAGATGAGATTCATCTGTCTATCTACCATCTATGATGCTAATTTCCAAAGGTTTTAGATGTTGCATGTGAAACTTGGTGCTGTTGTGTAATGGGGTAGCTAGTTATATGCCTATATGGTGTGAGTGAGTGCTTAAGCTATATGATGTTGTAGTCTGATGTATTTCAATTAAGAAATCCTGCTTCCGTAATACAAAAATGAAATATATTGTGTGTTTATTATGAAATGTAAATTTTATTACTAAATGGATTAATAATAATAGGCCAATTAGCCTGCTTATTGGGTTTTTCTAGTGCAAACGATTATTGAGACAACACCGTGGGCCATGATCTCAGACAACCCACACAGTTTATAGGAAGTAAATGTGTTGGATCAATGAACAATCACACATGACTTCCTTTGGACAACTGTTTGCGTTAGGCCACCTTGCACAAACATTTTCCACATAAAAAGTGTGTGTGATGGACAGCCTATGGCACACAGTTTCTTCTAGACACCGTGCGTGATGCATTCAATAACACAAACGATAAAATTATTACTATCGTCTGCAATGGCAACACTATCACAGACGATGTGATGCGAAAAACTGTGTGCTTTGTATATACAAATGGAAACGTTTGTCTAGGATTCACTGTGTGGGATGTATGAATGAACAGAAACGTTTATCTTGGATTCACTATGTGGGATGTACATACGAACGGAAACGATTGGGCCGGTATAATTGTCTGCGATGGCTCACCCGATCGCACACGAGCTCTTTTTGCCCCACGTGTGTGACCAGAGGCCCTATTGCGGACGGTTTCTGGGTCGTGTGGAAAGGACCCCCCTATCACACACACATGCAAGGCAACGGTTTAAAACTCTGTCGCTGAAAGGGGGTAAAAGCCGTTTGTATAGTAGCTCGCTATACTAGTGCACATTGCTTGCAAGCTCTTTACGACGTTGTATTACCGAGAGGGCCCAGAGATATCTCTCCATCATATGGAGTGACAAATCCCAGTCTCGATCCATGCAACCCAACAGACACCTTCAGAGATACCTGTAGAGCACCTTTATGATCACCCAGTTACGAAGTGACGTTTGATAGCACATAAGGCATTCCTCCGGTATCCGGGAGTGACATGATCTCATGGTCTAAGGAACATATACTTGACATGAAGAAAGATGTAGCAAATAACTAAACGATCAGATGCTAAGCTTACGGTTGGGTCTTGTCCATCACATCATTCTCCTAATGATGCGATCCCGTTATCAAATGACAACTCATGTCTATGGTTAGGAAACGTTAACCATCTTTGATCAACGAGCTAGTCTTGTAGAGGCTTACTAGGGACATGGTGTTGTTCATATATTCACACATGTATTTAAGTTTCCGGTCAATACAATTCTAGCATGAATAATAAACATTTATCATGAACAAGGAAATATGATAATAACCAATTTATTATTGCCTCTAGGGCATATTTCCAACAGTTTTTATTGTATATGGTGCCGAGGCGGTACTCCCCTGCGACATAATACATGATGCACCTCGGGTACGCATGTATGAGGAACGGGAGGCCGAGCTAGATCGGCAGGACGCATTGGATGCCTTGGAAGAAGAACGCAATGTAGCCAGGGCACGCTCTGCAATATATCATTAGCAAGCGAGATGCTATCATAATAGGGAGGTTCGCGCAAAGGATTTCAACATCGGGGATCTGGTCATGAGGCACCACCCGGAGAAGCAGAAACATAAACTTTCGCCCAAATGGGATGGACCATTCATCATCGACCAGATCCTAAGTGGAGGCGCATATCGGATCCGAGATCCAACGGACGGACGCCTAGAGCCCAACCCCTGGAATGCCGCGCTACTTCGGCGTTTCTATGGATAAAAGCCCGAGCGTCTTCTTCCCATGTACATACCTTTTCTTTTCTTACATTCAAACATTATTTTACCCTCTGCTCACCTCGATGACATTTTTTACATATCGTTCCCTACGGAACATGTTAACATGCCGCACGTTCTTTACAACATGCGTCTTTTCCACTTCCTTTATCCTATCGCCAATAAAGCCAATGTATGCACCAAATTTGACTTAAGATTTGGCCAAGCTGGGTTGCCCGGCTCCCGTGTTTACCCTTTACGTTCCCGATTATTCAGCTAAAGGGCAAAGGGAGCACCGATGTGATTGTTACTCCCTGGTCACCCAGAGCAGTACCTCAGACGGACAAAGCCGAAAGCTAGCGGTCTTAAACGTACAAATTGGTCGGCCACGGCTTCGGAAAATAGTGGAACGGGTCTTTACACCCCGACCAGGGGCTTTATCCCCGAAGTCGTTTGTCTTCGGACACAAGTGCTCGGCACAATCACCCAAGGAAAGGAACTGTTGGAAGAACTATTTTTCTTTGGAAGATGTTTTTTACGTTAAAAAGTAATATAACATAACTTTCTGCCCCACCCTTGTCCTTCGAACCATGTAGCCGGATTGCCTAGTCGCCCGAAGTATCTGGTCTGACTAGTTCGGTCAGTAGTAAGTGACACTCCTCGGCCAATGGACGAGGAGGTCGAAGCCGATGGCTGGTTAACAGGGTTTGGATGCGCAGATTGATTCATGACGTAAAGTACTTTAATACATAGAGTAATACAAACATTCAAGTACGCTCGGTCTAGCCCATCTATTAAGGTATCTAGGATACAATCTTTCTGAGAAAAGCGAGCCGCCGGCATGACATCCTCATACACTAGGCTGGTGGGGATTTCCTCCCCGTCAGGCCCCATGGGCCCTACCTCGGTCAGGTGAGCTGTGTCCACTTCGGTGTACCAGGTCTTGACCATGGCCCAGGCCCCCCTCGCTCCTTCACGGCACGCCGATACCTTCCAGGCTTGAATCCGGTGCCAAGCTCTTTTTAGACGCTCAGCAAGGACGGCCATGTCTTCAGGCACATGTTCCTCCTCGGGCCATAAGGCATTAAACACCACCTTCAATGACATCCACGCACTTTCATGCACCACGGCTAGACGAGTTGCGGCATCCTCGGGCAACACGCCAGGGGCTTCCAAGGACTGACCTATCAATGAAGCTGCCAGGAATCAAATATTAGTCTGCCGACCAACTCTAGCAATCCTGCGACAAAGAAACCATCTTCAAATGGAAATGCAAAGGTTACCAAATATCGCCTCGCTTGTTTGCTGGCTCTTCGCCTCGGCGGAGGCCAGACGAGCTTTCAGGGTCTCAATCTCCTGAGCCTGCCCGGCATTCTCTGCCTTGAGCACGTTCGAGTCCTCCCTCCTTTGGGATAACACATGCTGGCTGGCCTACCGCTGCGACTCCGTGTAGAGCAACTCCTCGCGGGCCTGTTTAAGATCCCTTTCTAGATGACCAAGGGCTTCCGCTGCTACAATACACCAAGGTGTTATACAGCCCAAGGATTCTCACCAAGAAAGTAACATATAAAATGGAAGCACTTACCGTGCGCCTCTCTGGTGAAAGTTTTCACTTGCTCTACCTCGGCTAGAGCAACGCTCAACTTCCCTTCAGTCCAGGAAAGCACTTCGGCGAGGTGCTCATTCTTCTCCCGAGTACCCTGTAAAAGGAAAAAAGCATTTGCGTTAACAAGGCTCACCATGGTTGCTAGCACTCATATTGAAACTTAGGGGCTACTGCCAGGACCAGCAGTTCAGTTTGCCTTTAAGCAAACAAAGTACGGCGGGCACAATAAATTTGCAAAAGAAACTGGGGCGGGGTCGTACCTACAAACCCTGAGATAAAATGCCCACTGCCTTCTCAAAGACAGCTCGGGTCACTCTGAGGTAAGCATCCACCGAACTCAGGGCATTGAACTCCTGACTCGTAAAGGCAGATCCGTAGGGACGCCTTTCATCTTCGGTGGTTCATGGCGCTCTCGACCTCGGACGGGGTGGCCAAGTAGGTCCCCGAATCTTCTGGCTGGGATACCTCGGGTGTAGCTCCCGAAGTGGGGAGACGCCCTGCACCACCGCCTGGTGCCGAGGTCCCCTTGTCTCTTGCATCCTCCGTTGACGGGGGAGGAGCCGACTGCCTGCGAATGGACCAAAAGAATTGGAATCCGGAACTCTATTCTCTGAAATACAACGGCAAGATTATTACCAAGGGATGGCGGGAGTATCTTGGCCTGCCTCCACGGTCGCCGCTGGGGCCCGGGCTCCGCGTAATTCCGGCGGGGGGATCCTTTGAGGGGATGGTTCTCCGTGCGAACGTTTTGAGCGTCGTCCCTTTTGAGAAGAAGTCAGAGGACTCACGGCCTCAGGTCGAGTAGCTCTCTTTCGAGTCGAAGTAAGGGGCTCTACCGATGAGGCCGGCCGAGTCCCTGGCACGTCGAGGGCAACGGATACCCTTGAGCCATCAAGGCTCTCCATATAGAACTTTCCCTCCTCGTATATGAGGGACAGTTCTTCATCTTCGTGAAAGACGGGGTCTTCCGCCCGACAATGTACCTCGGGTTCGGGCGTGGCGCTGCTTAACGCCTCGACCCACTGTCTCCATCTTTGTCCGGATCAAGTAAAAGGGTCAGTCAGAGAAGGTTAACCGTGAAACATCTCGGATGAATATGAAAATCCATGAAAACTTACAATCACGGCGGGGTTATAACTGGATAGCCCGTCTCGGAACTGCCGCCTTGCAAAATCCTCCACTGAGCCTCGATAGATACCAACCAGTGAGGCCTCGAGTGCCGCCTGGTCGTCGAGATCCTCCTTTATCGACCGGGAGGCGTCGTCGGTTCCATTATACACACACAACAGATGTTGGCGTTGCTGAAGTGGCTGGACTCTTCGTTTAATCGCCGTTGCCATCACATCTATGATAGTGAGGCTAGTGTCGGAGAGCTGCTTCACTTGAGCTGCCAGGCGGACTATGTTGGCATCGTCCTCCTGGCAATGATTCTGGGTCTCCAGCTGTAGTGTTTCTTCGGGGGCTCCGAGGAATACGCTGGGAGCCCAGGCCGGACTGGATCAAACAGTGGAACATCGTCTATGTAAAACCACTCTGTCGGACAGATGTTGGAATCCTCCTGAGGGGTACCCGATGGGTAGTTGGTGCCGTCAATTCGGCCGACCTCGGCGGCGCCCACTTCAAATAGCACCCCGGTTGGGGAGCAGGGCACTATGCAAAAATACCTCCGCCAGAGCCCAAAGTGCACCTCGCATCCGAGGTACATTTCGTAGAGGGCAACGAACCCCGCGATATGTAAGATTGAGTTGGGGGTGAGGTGGTGGAGTTAAAGCCCATAAAATTCGAGCAAGCCCTGGAGGAAGGGATGAATAGGAAATCCAAGGCCGCGAAGGAGAACGGAAACAAAGCATACCCGCTCGTCCCCGCGAGGGATAGGGTGGCTCTCGACGCGCGCCTCCCCATTCACGACGGTTAGCCCCGAGCGAGTGGAGGTCAGATTTGAATCTGGCAGATATCCTTGGGTGGCTAGATGCCCTAGGTGGAGTTGCGTGATGGAGCAACTCCCCCAATCACCCCTGATGGGGCCATGAGGTCGCCGTGAAGATCCCGCGTCGCTGGCCATCGCGCAAAGCTCTTGGGGTGGGACCTAGGAGTAGTGAGAAGGACTCGTATGGGCTGCGAGGAGGGGTCAAGATGTTCTTTGGCGTAGACCTGGTATGTATATATATATTTATAACCAAAAGAGGCTGACTCTTCGACGTCTTGCTATAAAGCGACTCAATTCCCCAGAAGGCACAGTGATCGAGGTCAGGGATTAGAGGCCACGTGTAGTAGGATCGGAATAAGAATCGTCGAACATACGAAAGACTTCAAAGCCGAGCTGAAGATAATAAGCGGGAACTCGTCTATCGAGCCAAAGACCCCGAATCCGAAGTTTCTGAAGGTGAAGGTGTCGTCCTCGGCGTCAAAGACCAGTTCAGGCGCTACTGACGGTGTCCTGGACTAGGGGGCACCAATCTAGATGGCCCATAGTCCTCAGGCTGGTCCCAAAGGCCCTGTTCTCATCCAGATGGACTCCGGAAGGCGTGACATGATCAAGATTGTATCTGCCAAAGACTTGGAGTATACCCCGAGACATCTCCTGCCGCCTCCATCCGCATCCTTAGATACCGCCTATGTAATCCTAGATGCCCCTGCCTGGCGTGTATATAAGCCAGAGGGTTTAGCCTGTAGAGGACACAGAATCACAATTATCATCCACCTAGCTCTAGGGTTAGGCTTCTCCTGACGATCTCGAGGTAGATCAAGCTTGTACTCGATACTTCATCATCAATATAAGCAAAAGCAGGACGTAGGGTTTTACCTCCTTAGAGAGGGCCCGAACCTGGGTAAACATCATCTCCTTTGTTCCTGTTACCATTGTTCTGAGATCCATAGCTCGGGACCCCCTACCCCGAGGTCAGCCGGTTTTTACACCGACACTCAGGCTTGACAAACCTGGAGCGGCGCCTCATCCACCCCATCTTCATCCTTGCGCACCACTGCAGCCCTGACTAACACGATGCCTCCTTGCGCCCGCGGCTCCACGATGACTACCTCGACACCGTCCACCCTGAGTCGACATCAACCACGGCGTCCCTCACACGGCTACCTCGACCATGGCTACACTACCCTACGCTCTCGGCTACCTCGACAACGGCACAAAGGGCTACTGCCTTGCTTGAGCAACCTTGTTGGTTTCCACTCCAACCACAATTTTCCCGATGCATCAACGTTACGTTTGGGGGGCGGGGGATGTCTGTCGGCTTACACTCTTTGGATTCTTCTCCGGTCTCACAATCTGCGTCGCTACCATTGTGACTGCGAGGGGATGTTGAGTATCTTGATTATTTAGGAAGTATAGGATAGACTAGGATTTGTTCTAGCTTGTCTTGTACTCCAGGAAAGTTATGTACTCCTATATATATGCCCACGAGGCTCAAGCAATACAATCAACAATTCCACCAATCCCTCTCTATTCCTCTTAAAATCTTCTCTGGAAAACCAACAAAATTCAATGAAATTTATGTGGCAAGTTCTTGCATCACAAACGAACGATTCTGCATGAGAACTATGAATACTAATGTCTAAAATCAACGTGGAATCGCAAAAATACCAAACTCTTCTAAATCCAAAATGCGAGAAAAATTTCCATGGACCAGAAAAAAACATGGATCCGGAGAGAAACTTACTGAGGAGAAGACTTCCCAACTCAAACACACAAAATCGGTGAAGAATCGGATGTTTGAAAGGATTAGGGTTCGAGTTAGAGAGAGAGAGAGAGAGGCAAGGGAATGTTAAATAATAGCCCTAGCCCCACCGCTGACTCCTTTTAGCAAAATTTTCATGATGTATGACTACATATACGAGGGGGAGTGCTCGTACAGCAAATCACATTGATTGGCGTGATGGGAACTTATCATAAGAAGCAATTATCAAACAGAGCAAATTCTAGCTGCAACATCGCTTCCAGGAGAGAAGACGACGCCTAGTATGAGCGTGCCCGCTCTTACCCGGTGGCGTCACCTCCCCCTGGTTAACTATTTTACCCTGGTAGCTTCAGATCATGATGGAGAGCTACAGAGGGATCAGAAACACTGTCAGAACCAAGAACTCTAGGCCCCAAAAGAGATCCAGAAGGGGAATCAGAATCTTTGCCATTCCTAGTTCTAGGCAAACCAAGTACAAAATCCATGCTTATATCTTCCCAAGGTGCATATGGTATTGGAAGAGGCATGTGTAAACCATGGGATTGAGCTTTAGACTTAGCTTTGCGGCATGTGGAGCAACGATTGGTGTAGCGTGCCACATCACGGAACATATTGGGCCAAAAGTACTTGTTGGAGAGTGTGGCAAATGTCTTATCACGTCCAAATTGTCCCATGAGCCCTCCACCGTGAGCCTCTTGCAAAAGCAATAAACGCAAAGAAGACTCGGGAATGCAAAGCATGTTAGCACGCATAAGATATCCATCCTTCATATAATATCGCTCAAACAATTGTTAGTTTGGAATTTTGCATATGGAATTGCAAATGAAGTATCATGCTCATATAAGTCTTTTATGTGCTCAAATCAAATCACATTTAATTCAAGTTGAGTAACTAACATGCACTTGCGGGAAAGGGCATCCACTACTACATTTCTTTGCCCTTAATGTACTCGATGACATAAGGAAAAGACTCAATAAATTCACTCCATTTGGCATGTCGTTTATTCAACTTAGTTTGACCTTTAAGGTATTTGAGAGTCCCATGATCGGTATGGATGACAAATTCGTGTGGCCTAAGGTAATGCTCCAAAACATGCAAAACTCTCACCAAAGCATATAACTCTTTGTCATATATGGGGTAATAAAGTTGAGCTCTGGAAAGTTTCTCACTAAAATACGCAATGGGTCGCTTCTCTTACATCAACATGCCACCTATGCCATTACCACTAGCATCACAATGCACTTTGAATGTTTTATCAAATTGGGCAATGCAAGCAATGTAGCATGTGTTAGCAAAGTTTTAAGCTCATGAAATGCGGCATCTTGTGAGGGTCCCCATATGAATGGTGCATTCTTCTTACTCAAGGCATGCAAAGGTGAAGCAATGGTTCTAAAGTCCTTAACAAAGCAACGATGAAAACCGGCTAGGCCAAGGAAACGACGCACTTGTTGCAAGTTGGAAGGTTGTGGCCAAGTTTTAATAGCATCAATTTTAGACTCACCAACTTCAAACCCCTTAGAGGAGACAACAAAGCCCAAGAAAACGAGCTTATCTACACCAAAAGTGCACTTTTCCATATTCGCATAAAGTTGCTCTTTTCTTAAAACTTTCAAGACTTCTCTTAGGTGCTTCAAATGATCCTTAAGAGATTTGCTAAAAACAAGAATATCATCAAAGTAGACAACAACACAATAACCAATGAGATGTTGAAGGACATAATGCCTCACACGCATAAAGGTGCTAGGTGCTTGAGATAATCCGAAAAGCGTGACCAAACATTCATAAAGGCCAAATTTTGTTTGGAAATCCGTTTTCCATTCATCGCCCTCTTGCATGTGAATTTGGTAATAACCACTTTTAAGATCAATTTTTGAGAAAATGGTGGCACCACTAAGTTCATCTAGAATGTCATCAAGGCGTGGAGTGGGGTGGCGATATCTAACGGTGATAGCATTGATAAGATGGCAAATGGAACACATACGCCAACTACCATCTTTCTTAGGCAGAAGGATAACCGGAACCGCACAAGGGCTAAGGCTCTTGTGTACATACTGGCGGTGTCCTGGACTAGGGGGTACCAACCTAGTCGCACTATATTCCTCGGGTTGGGCCAATGGGCCCTCATTCTTCTCAATATGGACTCCGGAAGCCGCATGCTAGGGGCAAGACCAGGATTGCATCTGCCGAAGACTTGACATATACTCCAAGACTTCTCCTGCCGCCCTCATGCCCCGATACCGACCTTGTAGCTCTAGATACCCTACTTGGCATGTATATAAGCCGGAGGGTTTAGCCCATAGAGGGAACTCGAACACAATCTCATTCTCGTAGCCCTAGAGTTAGACCACATCTTACGATCTCGAGGTAGATCAACTCTGTACTTGATACATCTCCATCAATATAAACAAGAGCAGGACGTTGGGTTTTACCTCCATCAAGAGGGCCCGAACCTGGGTAAACACTGTCTCCTTGTTCCTGTTACCATCTGTCCGAGATCCATAGCTCTGGATCCCCTACCCCGAGGTCCGCCGGTTTTCACACCGACACTGGTGCTTTCATTGAGAGTTCCGTTGTGTGATCGCATAGGATCGATGGCTCATCAGTAGGTCAACTGCGGCAGCGGCAGAAGGGATGTTTACGTCCCTGGCCAGCTTTTTGTATTCGGCAGCATGATCTTCTGCGCCGACTTGACAGGCCATCTGGCCGCCGTCGAGAACTATTCGCCCGACCAGATCGTAACCTTCGGAGGTCTGGAGTACACCACGGACTCCCGCGGTGAGCTTGTCTTATCAGGCTGGACCCCCGGCCGGATTCTGGGTCTGGCAAACACCGAAGGCTCGACCTCGGAAATGATCTCCTTTGAAGACCATGAATCATGCCCCCCAGCACCGCCGGGGGCTACGGAGGAACTCCCCTCCACCTCCTCGGATAACCCCGCCGCAGTGCCCGACTCCGACATAGATCAGAGCTCGACCTTGGACACCAAATCGGGCTTAGAACCGATCCCGGCGGTGGATCTCGAATCCATCTCACTTCCTTGTATGGTAGAAAACGCATCAGGCGTGCCACTATGAATCGACCCGGCCTATGTGTTGGGGAACGTAGTAATAATTCAAAATTTTCCTACGTGTCACCAAGATCAATCTAGGAGATGCTAGCAACGAGAGAGAGGGAGTGCATCTTCATACCCTTGAAGATCGCTAAGCGGAAGCGTTACAAAGAACGCGGTTGATGGAGTCGTACTCGCGGCGATTCAAATCGCGGAAGATCCAATCCAAGCGCCGAACGGACGGCGCCTCTGCGTGCAACACACGTACAGCCCGGGGACGTCTCCTCCTTCTTGATCCAGCAAGGGGGGAAGGAGAAGTTGAGGGAGAGCTCCGGCAGCACGACGGCGTGGTGGCGGTGGAGCTCATGGTTCTCCGGCAGAGCTTCGCTAAGCGCTACGGAGGAGGAGGAGGTGTAGGAAGGGGGCAGGGCTGCGCCAAGGGAAGGGTGTACGGCTGCCCTCCCACCCCCCACTATTTATAGGGGGAAGGGGAGAGGGGGCCGGCCCCCCTAGGGTTTCCAACCCTAGGCGCCTTGGGCCCTTGGGGAGCGGCGGCCCCCCTAGGGTTTCCAACCCTAGGTGCCTTGGGCCCTTGGGGGCGGCGGCCCCCCTAGGGTTTCCAACCCTAGGCGCCTTGGGCCCTTGGGGGGGGTGCACCAGCCCACTAAGGGGCTGGTTCCCACCCAACTACAGCCCATTAGGTCCTCCGGGGCAGGTGGACCCTCCCGGTGGACCCCCGGAACCCCTTCGGTGGTCCCGGTACAATACCGATAAACCCCGAAACCTTTCCGGTCACTGAAATTGGACTTCCCATATATAAATCTTCACCTCCGGACCATTCCGGAACTCCTCGTGACGTCCGGGATCTCATCCGGGACTCCGAACAACTTTCGGTAACCACATAAAATTCCCATTACAACTCTAGCGTCACCGAACCTTAAGTGTGTAGACCCTACGGGTTCGGGAACCATGCAGTCATGACCGATACACCTCTCCGGCCAATAACCAATAGCGGGATCTGGATACCCATATTGGCTCCCACATGTTCCACGATGATCTCATCGGATGAACCACGATGTCGGGGATTCAATTAATCCCGTATACAATTCCCTTTGTCCATCGGTATGTTACTTGCCCAAGATTCGATCGTCGGTATCCCTATACCTTGTTCAATCTCGTTACCGGCAAGTCTCTTTACTCGTTCCATAACACATGATCCCGTGACTAACTCCTTAGTCACATTGAGCTCATTATGATGATGTATTACCAAGTGGGCCCAGAGATACCTCTCCGTCACACGGAGTGACAAATCCCAGTCTCGATTCGTGCCAACCCAACAAACACTTTCGGAGACACCTGTAGTGCACCTTTATAGTCACCCAGTTACGTTGTGACGTTTGATACACCCAAAGCATTCCTACGGTATCCGGGAGTTGCACAATCTCATGGTCTAAGGAAATGATACTTGACATTAGAAAAGCTCTAGCAGACGAACTACATGATCTTGTGCTATGCTTAGGATTGGGTCTTGTCCATCACATCATTCTCCTAATGATGTGATCCCGTTATCAACGACATCCAATGTCCATGGCCAGGAAACCATGACCATATATTGATCAACGAGCTAGTCATCTAGAGGCTCACTAGGGACATGGTGTGGTCTATGTATTCACACATGTATTACGGTTTCCGGCTAATACAATTATAGCATGAACAATAGACAATTATCATGAACAAGGAAATATAATAATAACCATTTTATTATTGCCTCTAGGGCATATTTCCAACAGTCTCCCACTTGCACTAGAGTCAATAATCTAGTTACATTGTGATGAATCGAACACCCATAGAGTTCTGGTGCTGATCATGTTTCGCTCGTGAAAGAGGTTTAGTCAACGGATCTGCGACATTCAGATCCGTATGTACTTTACAAATATCTATATCTCCATCCTGAATGTAACCACGAATGGAGTTGAAGCGGCGCTTGATGTGCTTGGTCTTCTTGTGAAACCTGGGCTCCTTGGCAATGGCAATAGCTCCAGTGTTGTCACAGAAGAGAGTCATCGGGCCCGACGCATTGGGAATCACTCCTAGGTCGGTGATGAACTCCTTCATCCAGACTCCTTCCTGTGCTACTTCCAAAGCAGCTATGTACTCCGCTTCACATGTAGATGCCGCCACGACGCTTTGCTTGCAACTGCACCAGCTGACTGCCCCACCATTCAAAATATACACGTATCCGGTTTGTGACTTGGAGTCATCCGGATCCGTGTCGAAGCTAGCATCGACGTAACCCTTTACGACAAGCTCTTCGGCACCTCCATAAACGAGAAACATATCCTTAGTCCTTTTCAGGTACTTAAGGATATTCTTGACCGCTGTCCAGTGTTCCAATCCGGGATCACTTTGGTACCTCCCTACCAAACTTATGGCAAGGTTCACATCAGGTCTGGTACACAACATGGCATACATAATAGAGCCTATGGCTGAGGCATAGGGGATGACACTCATCTTTTCTCTATCTTGTGCCGAGGTCGGGCATTGAGCTGTGCTCAATCTCACACCTTGCAATACAGGCAAGAACCCCTTCTTGGACTGATCCATATTGAACTTCTTCAATATCTTGTCAAGGTATGTGCTTTGTGAAAGACCAATGAGGTGTCTCGATCTATCTCTATAGATCTTGATGCCTAATATGTAAGCAGCTTCTCCAAGGTCCTTCATTGAAAAACACTTATTCAAGTAGGCCTTTATGCTTTCCAAAAGTTCTATATCATTTCCCATCAACAATATGTCATCCACATATAAAATGAGAAATGCTACGGAGCTCCCACTCACTTTCTTGTAAATACAGGCTTCTCCATAAGTCTGTATAAACCCAAACGCTTTGATCACCTCATCAAAGCGAATGTTCCAACTCCGAGATGCTTGCACCAGCCCATAGATGGAGCGCTGGAGCTTGCATACCTTGTCAGCATTCTTAGGATCGACAAAACCTTCCGGCTGCATCATATACAATTCTTCCTTAAGGAAACCGTTAAGGAATGCCGTTCTGACGTCCATTTGCCAGATCTCATAATCATAAAATGCGGCAACTGCTAACATGATTCGGACGGACTTCAACATCGCTACGGGTGAGAAGGTCTCATCGTAGTCAACTCCTTGAACTTGTCGATAACCCTTAGCGACAAGCCGAGCCTTATAGACGGTCACATTACCATCCGCGTCAGTCTTCTTCTTAAAGATCCATTTATTTTCTATGGCTTGCCGATCATCGGGCAAGTCCACCAAAGTCCATACTTTGTTCTCATACATGGATCCTATCTCGATTTTCATGGCTTCAAGCCATTTGTTGGAATCTGGGCCCGCCATGGCTTCTTCATAGTTCAAGGGTTCACCGTTGTCTAACAACATGATTTACAGGACAGGGTTGCCGTACCACTCTGGTGCGGAACGTGTCCTCGTGGACCTACGAAGTTTAGTAGTAACTTGATCAGAAGTTTCATGATCATCATCATTAACTTCCTCTCTAGTCGGTGCAGGCACCACAGAAACATTCTCCTGCGCTGCGCTACTTTCCGGTTCGAGAGGGGGTACAATTACCTCATCAAGTTCTACTTTCCTCCCACTTACTTCTTTCGAGAGAAACTCTTTCTCTAGAAAGGATCCATTCTTGGCACCAAAGATCTTGCCTTCGGATCTGAGGTAGAAGGTATACCCAATAGTTTCCTTAGGGTATCCTATGAAGACGTACTTTTCCGATTTGGGTTCGAGCTTTTCAGGTTGAAGTTTCTTGACATAAGCATCGCATCCCCAAACTTTCAGAAACGACAGCTTAGGTTTCTTCCCAAACCATAATTCATACGGTGTCATCTCAACGGATTTAGACGGTGCCCTATTTAAAGTGAATACGGCAGTCTCTAATGCATATCCCCAAAATGATAGCGGTAAATCAGTAAGAGACATCATAGATCGCACCATATCCAATAGAGTGCGATTACGACGTTCGGACACACCATTACGCTGAGGTGTGCCAGGCGGCGTGAGTTGTGAAACAATTCCACATTTCCTTAAGTGCGTGCCAAACTCGTGACTCAAATATTCTCCTCCACGATCAGATCGTAAAAAATTTATTTTCTTGTCACGTTGATTCTCTACCTCACTCTGAAATTCCTTGAACTTTTCAAAGGTCTCAGACTTGTGTTTCATCAAGTAGACATACCCATATCTGCTTAAGTCATCAGTGAGGGTGAGAACATAACGATAGCCACCGCGAGCCTCAACGCTCATCGGTCCACATACATCGGTATGTATTATTTCCAACAAGCTGGTTGCTCGCTCCATTGTTCCGGAGAACGGAGTCTTAGTCATATTGCCCATGAGGCATGGTTCGCACGTGTCAAATGATTCATAATCAAGAGACTCCAAAAGTCCATCTGCATGGAGTTTCTTCATGCGTTTGACACCAATATGACCAAGGCGGCAGTGCCACAAGTATGTGGGACTATCATTATCAACCTTACATCGTTTGGCATTCACACTATGAATATGTGTAACATCACGTTCGAGATTCAATAAAAATAAACCATTGACCAGCGGGGCATGACCATAAAACATATCTCTCATATAAATAGAACAACCATTATTCTCGAATTTAAATGAGTAGCCATCTCGCATCAAACGAGATCCAGATACAATGTTCATGCTCAAAGCTGGTACTAAATAACAATTATTGAGGTTTAAAACTAATCCCGAAGGTAGATGTAGAGGTAGCGTGCCGACGGCGATCACATCGACCTTGGAACCATTCCCGACGCGCATCGTCACCTCATCCTTTGCCAGTCTCCGCTTATTCCGCAGCTCCTATTTTGAGTTACAAACGTGAGCAACCGCACCGGTATCAAATACCCAGGAGCTACTACGAGCGCTGGTAAGGTACACATCAATAACATGTATATCATATATACCTTTGACATTGCCGGCCTTCTTATCTGCTAAGTACTTGGGGCAGTTCCGCTTCCAGTGACCGGTTCCCTTGCAATAAAAGCACTCAGTCTCAGGCTTGGGTCCATTCTTGGGCTTCTTCCCGGCAACTGATTTACCGGGCGCGGCAACTGCTTTGCCGTCCTTCTTTAAGTTCTTCTTACCCTTGCCTTTCTTGAAACTAGTGGTCTTATTCACCATCAACACCTGATGTTCCTTTTTGATTTCCACCTCCGCTGATTTCAGCATCGAATATAACTCAGGAATGGACTTCTCCATCCCTTGCATATTGTAGTTCATCACAAAGCTCTTGTAGCTAGGTGGAAGCGACTGGAGGATTCTGTCAATAACCGAGTCATCCGGAAGATTAACTTCAGCTGAGACAAGCAGTTGTGCAACCCAGACATTTTGAGTATGTGCTCGCTGACAGAACTATTTTCCTCCATCTTACAACTGAAGAACTTGTCGGAGACTTCATATATCTCGACCCGGGCATGAGCTTGGAAAACCATTCTCAGCTCTTGGAACATCTCATATGCTCCGTGTTGCTCAAAACGCTTTTGGAGCCCCGGTTCTAAGCTGTAAAGCATGCCGCACTAAACCAGGGAGTAATCATCACTACGCGACTGCCAGGCGTTCATAACGTCTTGAGTTGCTGGGAAAACGGGTGCGTCACCTAGCGGTGCATCAAGGACATATAATTTCTTGGAAGCTATGAGGATGATCCTCAAGTTACGGACCCAGTCCGTATAGTTGCTTCCATCGTCTTTCAGCTTGGTTTTCTCTAGGAACGCGTTGAAGTTGAGGGCAACATTAGCGTGGGCCATTGGATCTACAAGATAGATTGTAATGACAATTTTAGACTAAGTTCATGATAATTAAGTTCATCTAATCAAATTATTTAATGAACTCCCACTCAGATAGACATTCCTCTAGTCATCTAAGTGATACATGATCCATATCGACTAGGCCGTGTCAGATCGTCACGTGAGACGGACTAGTCATCAATGGTGAACATCTCCATGTTGATCGCATCTACTATACGACTCATGTTCGACCTTTCGGTCTCTCGTGTTCCGAGGCCATGTCTGTACATGCTAGGCTCGTCAAGTCAACCTAAGTGTTTCGCGTGTGTAAATCTAGCTTACACCCGTTGTATGCGAACGTTAGAATCTATCACACCCGATCATCATGTGGTGCTTCGAAACAACGATCCTTCGCAACGGTGCACACTTAGGGGGAACACATTTCTTGAAATTTTAGTGAGGGATCATCTTATTTATGCTACCGTTGTTCTAAGCAAATTAGATGTAAAAACATGATAAACATCACATGCAAATCATAAAGTGACATGATATGGCCAATATCATCTTTCGCCTTTGATCTCCATCTTCGGGGCGCGGCATGATCACCATCGTCACCAGCACGACACCATGATCTCCATCATCGTGTCTTCATGAAGTTGTCTCGCCAACTATTACTTCTACTACTATGGCTAACGGTTAGCAATAAAGTAAAGTAATTACATGGCGTTTTTAATTGACACGCAGGTCATACAATAAATTAAGACAACTCCTATGGCTCCTACCGGTTGTCATACCCATCGACATGCAAGTCGTGATTCCTATTACAAGAACATGATCAATCTCATACATCACATATATTTCATCACATCCTTTTGGCCATATCACATCACATAGCATACCCTGCAAAAACAAGTTAGACGTCCTCTAATTGTTGTTGCAAGTTTTACGTGGCTGCTATGGGTTTCTAGCAAGAACGTTTCTTACCTACGCAAAAGCCACAACGGTGATATGCCAATTGCTATTTACCCTTCATAAGGACCCTCTTCATCGAATCCGATCCGACTAAAGTGGGAGAGACAGACACCCGCTAGCCACCTTATGCAACAAGTGCATGTCAGGCGGTGGAACCAGTCTCACGTAAGCGTACGTGTAAAGTCGGTCCGGGCCGCTTCATCCCACAATGCCGCCAAATCAAGATAGGACTAGTAACGGCAAGCAAATTGACCAAATCATCACCCATAACTACTTGTGTTCTACTCGTGCATAGAATCTACGCATAGACCAGGCTCTGATACCACTGTTGGGGAACGTAGTCATAATTCAAAATTTTCCTACGTGTCACCAAGATCAATCTAGGAGATGCTAGCAACAAGAGAGAGGGAGTGCATCTTCATACCCTTGAAGATCGCTAAGTGTAAGCGTTACAAAGAACGCGGTTGATGGAGTCGTACTCGCGGCGATTCAAATCGCGGAAGATCCGATCCAAGCGCCGAACGGACGGCGCCTCCGCGTGCAACACACATACAACCCGGGGACGTCTCCTCCTTCTTGATCCAGCAAGGGGGGAAGGAGAAGTTGAGGGAGAGCTCCGGCAGCACGACGGCGTGGTGGCGGTGGAGCTCTTGGTTCTCCGGCAGAGCTTCGCTAAGCGCTACGGAGGAGGAGGAGGTGTAGGAAGGGGAAGGGCTGCGCCAAGGGAAGGGTGTACGGCTGCCCTCCCACCCCCCACTATTTATAGGGGGAAGGGGAGAGGGGGCCGGCCCCCCTAGATCCATCTAGAGGGGGGGTGGCGGCCCCCCTAGGGTTTCCAACCCTAGGTGCCTTGGGCCCTTGGTGGGCGGCGGCCCCCCTAGGGTTTCCAACCCTAGGCGCCTTGGGCCCTTGGTGGCGGCGGCCCCCCTAGGGTTTCCAACCCTAGGCGCCTTGGGCCCTTGGGGGGCACACCAGCCCACTAAGGGGCTGGTTCCCACCCAACTACAGCCCATTAGGTCCTCCGGGGCAGGTGGACCCTCCCGGTGGACCCCCGGAACCCCTTCGGTGGTCCCGGTACAATACCGATAAACCCCGAAACCTTTCCGGTGACTGAAATTGGACTTCCCATATATAAATCTTCACCTCCGGACCATTCCGGAACTCCTCGTGACGTCCGGGATATCATCCGGGTCTCCGAACAACTTTCGGTAACCACATAGAATTCCCATTACAACTCTAGCGTCACCGAACCTTAAGTGTGTAGACCCTACGGGTTGGGGAACCATGCAGTCATGACCGAGACACCTCTCCGGCCAATAACCAATAGTGGGATCTGGATACCCATATGGGCTCCCACATGTTCCACGATGATCTCATCGGATGAACCACGATGTCGGGGATTCAATTAATCCCGTATACAATTCCCTTTGTCCATCGGTATGTTACTTGCCCGAGATTCGATCGTCGGTATCCCTATACCTTGTTCAATCTCGTTACCGGCAAGTCTCTTTACTCGTTCCGTAACACATGATCCCGTGACTAACTCCTTAGTCACATTGAGCTCATTATGATGATGTATTACCGAGTGGGCCCAGAGATACCTCTCCGTCACACGGAGTGACAAATCCCAGTCTCGATTCGTGCCAACCCAACAAACACTTTCGGAGACACCTGTAGTGCACCTTTATAGTCACCCAGTTACGTTGTGATGTTTGATACACCCAAAGCATTCCTATGGTATCCGGGAGTTGCACAATCTCATGGTCTAAGGAAATGATACTTAACATTAGAAAAGCTCTAGCAGACGAACTACACGATCTTGTGCTATGCTTAGGATTGGGTCTTGTCCATCACATCATTCTCCTAATGATGTGATCCCGTTATCAACGACATCCAATGTCCATGGCCAGGAAACCATGACCATCTATTGATCAACGAGCTAGTCATCTAGAGGCTCACTAGGGACATGGTGTGGTCTATGTATTCACACATATATTACGGTTTCCGGCTAATACAATTATAGCATGAACAATAGACAATTATCATGAACAAGGAAATATAATAATAACCATTTTATTATTGCCTCTATGGCATATTTCCAACACTATGGCCAGGCCATGAACCCTGAAGATTTGTCTCAACTTAATGAGATGCTTGACCGGATCCAGAGTTTGTCAATCTCGGACAGCAAGACCTCGGTTTATGATAAGATCAGACTTAAAGCCGACGATCGGGAAATTCACATCCCACCCACCACCCACCTAGTCGCCACTATAGAGGATTTAACCGATATGCTAGACTACGATGAGGCAACCGACATGGACGAAGATGTCGATGGCCCTATGGACAACACCTCGCCGCCTACTAACACCGGAAGGTGGAAAGCAACATCCACGTACAATGTGTACATGGTCAACACTCCCAACTCCCCTCCAAGGCATAGGCGAAGACGCAGAAGGGGTGCTAACGGGGAGCCCAGCGGGAACAACCCTACCACCGATACGGCGGCCAACGATGCAGAAGACCTAGGGGAGGACCTTCAAGCCTCCGCAGAATGCCACGTCAACCCCGAAGGCATCCCCAGGGACTCGGATCCCGAAGACCTCTTTGAAGGGGCCGATGACAATTATATGCCGAAATTCGAGGAGGACGTGAGCCTCGGCACCGAGGACTTCATTGTCCCCGAAGACCCTGCTGAGCAAGAACGCTTTCGGCGGCGCCTAGTTGCTACCGCCCGAAGCATGAAACGCAAGCAGCAGCTGCAGGCTAACGAGGAGGGACTAAACAACAAGTGGGTCGAAATACTTTCGGCCAAACAAGACCTCAAAGAACGGCACCGCAGTGCACCTAAATCTTATCCACGCATGCGTTTACTGCCTGAATTTGATGACGAATTAACCGCTGAGGCACCTGATCGCCCCCATCGAGGACGCGACAGGCCCGCACGGGAGGATTTCAACACCCAACCAGCCCCACGCCGTCATGGCAAGGACCCTGTGGATTATCTGGACCATCAAGACATTTGACGTCGGTTAGAGGCAAACCGGGCGCCACCCCGGTCCATTTATGGATCAAGGACGCACTCCGGCCGGGCTTGACGGCTACGACACCTGGTTGGGCAGGAACGGCCGCGCCCGAGATCAAACTTATACTCGGCTCTCTCCCAACATCCGACATGATACCGCTCGGTTCCGAGGACCAGCCCACCCAATCTGTTTTATAGATAGGGTAATGGAACACCAGTTCCCCGATGGGTTCAAACCCATCAGCATAGAATCTTACGATGGCACCATGGACCCAGCTGTCTGGATTGAAGATTTTCTCCTCCATATACACATGGCCAATGGAGATGACCTCCATGCCATCAAGTACTTGCCACTCAAGCTAAAGGGGCCGGCGAGGCATTGGCTGAATAGCTTGCCGCCCCACTCCATTGGAAGCTGGGAGGCTCTTGAAGACGCCTTCAGGGCAAATTTCCAAGGAACTTACGTCCGACCTCTGGACGCCGATGACCTCAGCCATGTCACTCAGCAGCCCGGTGAATCAGCTCGGAAATTCTGGAACCAGTTTCTTACTAAAAAGAACCAGATCATAGACTGCTCAGACTCCGAGGCCATCGCTGCATTCAAAAACAATATCCGAGATGAGTGGCTCGCCCACCAGTTCGGCCAGGATAAACCGAGGACCATGGCAGCCCTAACCTCACTTATGACCCGCTTTTGCACGGGAGAGGACAGTTGGCTGGCCCGCAGCACTCACAATGGTGAGGCGGGGACCTCGGAGACTCGCGACGCCAACGGCAAGCCTAAGCGCAACAAAAATAAGTGCAGGCATAGAAATGGCGGAAGCGACACAGAAGACGCAGCAGTCAATGCAGGCTTCACCGGACCTCGATCCGGACAGAAAAGAAAGCCCTTTAAAGGGAACAAGGATGGACCAAGCCAGCTCAACAAGATCCTGGATCGATCGTGCCAAATTCATGGCACTCCAAACAAACCAGCAACCCACACCAACAGGAATTGCTGGGTCTTTAAGCAGGCTGGCAAGGTAGCGACAGAGGGTCAAAGTAAAACCCAAAATTGCAGTGAAGACGAGGAGGAACCTCGGCGGCCAAACAATGGAGGCCAAAAGAAGTTTCCTAATGAGGTAACAGAGGAAAACATGATTTACGTTACCCACATCCCTAAAAGGGAGAGGAAGCGCATACTTCGGGACAGCTATGCGTTAGAGCCTGTGGCCCCGAAGTACAATCTGTGGTCGGCTTACCCGATCACATTCGACAAACACGACCATCCGACAAGCATCAGGCATGGCGGATCGGCTGCACTTGTCCTGGACCCGATCGTCGACGGTTTTCATCTGACGCGCGTCCATATGGACGGAGGGACCAGCCTCAACTTGATCTACGAGGACACGGTAATGAAGATGGGGATTGACTCATCTTGGATTAAGCCTAGCAGCACCACCTTTAAACGTGTAATACCAGGGGTCAAGGCTCGCTGCATCGGAACCGTGTCCCTGGAGGTAGTATTCGGATCACCCGAGAACTTCAGGAGTGAGGAGTTAATCTTCGACATCGTACCTTTTCGCAGCGGATACCCTGAGCTCCTAGGGCGCACCGCATTCGCCCGCTTCAATGCAGTCCCACATTACGCTTATCTCAAGCTCAAAATCCCAGGACCCAACGGTGTTATTACAGTCAATGGTAACACCGAACGCTCTCTTCGGACGGAGGAGCAGACCGCGGCTTTCGCAGCCGAGGTGCAGGCATCCGAGGAGGCAGCCCGTGGCGGTAAACGCACCCCCAGCTCTTCGAAGCGTACGTGGGCTACGCCAGTTGACCTCGGACATGCACCTCCCCACCCTAAATAGGGGTACAGGCTCCTCGCGCGCTTCCCTCGGGAGGGGCACTACGTCCCCAGGGTGCACAACTTCGCACTGAAAATTCCCTGGGTCGCCGCGGAACCTAAACAATGGAAACGTCGGGTCGGCTAGATCGAGCAGCGACGAAACCTCGGGCTTGCACGTCGGCAGGCTTCTGTCAAAGAGTTAGCTAACACTAGCATGCCCATGTGGCTCTAACCACACAACTAACAGCTGCAGACCTCTTCAAAGGGCTCGACCAATGAACGCATCAAGCGCATACCTGGCCCAAGTTGCATGCTACCAATATAAACCCCCGCTATAAACGAGGACGAGCTGGTCAACAGCATGGAGACGCAGAATTGCGGCAGGAAGCGGCCCGGGCTCGTAGACCCGATGACAAGATTTGCCATGTTTTCTTTTAGTTTCTCCTTCATTATCTTTACTCGCATTGTATCTTGTTTAGTTCCTCTCATCAAAAGTTCGGCATGTAAAGCTTGGCTACATGAAATAAAGAAATCATGCCCATAAAGGTCTTTAACGCATTTTCTTACAAGCACTGCCCACGAACCATGAGGACATCTCTAAGATACAATTGCTAAAGGGCCTCGATTTTACACCCTGAAACACAAGTCCGAAGTACTCGGCGTCTCGGATGTTGCATTATATGCATCAGTTTCGAACCTAGATTTTGGTCAATAGTTGGGTTGCCCGGCTCCTATGTGTACCCCTTATGTTCCCGACAAATTCGGCTAAGGGTGTAACGGGAGAACTACTGCGATAGTGCCGCCAGTTTAACTAGCAGAGCGCCTCAGTGGAGAAAGCCGAAAACTGACTATCTAGGTAAGCGAAAACTGTTCGGCCATCCGAAGACCGCGTCAAGCGACGTGTCATTAGAGATCACCCGTGTTAAACGAAGGGCTTCTTCCTTGAATTAGCCGAGGTGGGCACGAGCATAGACCTCAGCTGACTAAGCCGACCACTTCACTCATCGGGGGCTCGTCATCAGTCCCCACCGTCAAACTCCTATGACTAAGTGAAAGTTATAAAGCCACCATAGTCCGATTGCCTAGTGCCTATATGCACATACCTCCTCCGGGAACCGAGACATCGGCTAAGGGTCATGATCGCCTAAAAGGGGGCACCCTTCATATATTGTGCGAGGGGGTTGAAGCCGATGACTGGCCACTTTTAGTTTAACATGGTCAAACAGAAGGAATATTAAAGACAAAGCAGAAACATATGAGAGGAACTTAAGCCGTACTCATTAAATAACTGATAATTTTTATACATCCCACGCACCTCGGCATTCCGAAGTGCTACCTAAAAAAACAACTTGTCCTTCGGACACACGGCCTCGGTAACACGGGCACCCTCCTCCACCTCGGCAAACAGCTGCTCCGCGGTGCGCGCCTTCCCTTCAGGGGGGCCCGCAGCAACAACCTCCGCCTCAACCTTCCGAAAGTGCGTCTTCACGCGGGCATACGCTCGCCGCACTCCTTCCAGACACGCGGATCGCTTCCAGGGATTGACTTGAGGAACGGCCTCTTGCAGGCCCGAAGAAGCTGGCTGACAACACCCCCATTGGCCACAGATTGACGCAGAGATCTTGGAACGCCGGTCTCGCCATCCGGAGAAGTTCCGCTAGCTGCTTGATACGTCTCCAATGTATCTATAATTTATGAAGTATTCATGCCATGTTTATAACAATTTTATATGGTTTTGGTATGATTTGATTAGAACTAACCCGGACTGACGCTGTTTTCAGCAGAACTACCGTGGTATTGTTTTTTGTGCAGAAATAAAAGTTCACGGAATTGGACGAAACTTTTTGATGATTTTTTTGGACCAAAAGAGACCCTCGAAGCTTCGTGGAAGGACCAAAAGCCTCACGAGGTGCTCATAAGGCATCACGGCGCGGCCTGGAGGGGGCGTGTGCTGTTACCTTCTGGAGCCCTCGTAGCTCCTTTTCGCGTGATTCCAACGCTGAAAAATCCTAAAAATAGAGAAACCTCCAGAAATAAACCTAGAACTTCAACGCCGCCGCCACAAGCCTCTGTACCGAAGAAATACCATCTGGAGCCCTGTTCCGGCACCCTTCCGGAGGGGGAAATCATCACCGGACGCCATCTTCATCATCCCGGCGGTCTCCATGACAAGGAGGGAGTAGTTCACCCTCGGGGCTGAGGTTATGTACTAGTAGCTATGTGTTTGATCTCTCTCTCGTGTTCTTGATTTGGCACGATTTTGATGTATCGTGAGCTTTGTTAATATAGTTGGATCATATGGTGTTTCTTCCCTCTCTATCTTTGTTGTGATGAATCGAATCTTTCCCTTTGAGGTTTCGTTATTGTCGGATTGAATATTTCAGATTTGAGAACACTTGATGTATGTCTTGCATGTGGATACCCGTGGTGACAATGGGGTATTCTATTGAGTCACTTGATGTATGTTTTGGTGATCAACTCGCGGATTCTCGTGACCTTGGGGTGATCTAGGCATAGGGGTTGGTTGCATGTTTTCATTATCTTTTTTCCGATAAGAAACTGTGGGGTACTCTTTGAAGTTCTTTGTGTGGATTGAATATTATGAATATGTAGTTGTTTGATGCATATTGAATAATCAACTCACGAATACTTGTGGTGACATTAGAGTTGGCTGATGCGTATCATATGGTGTTAATTTAGTACGAACTCTAGGGCTGTTTGTGACACTTACAGGGATGGCTCAATAGATTGATCGGAAAGGATAACTTTGAGGTGGTTTCGTACCCTACAACAATTTCTATCTTATGTTCTCCGCTAATAGGAACTTTCGAGTGATTCTTTATCGCACGTTGAGGGATTGTTATATGACTCAATTATGTTAGCACTGTTGAGAGATTGCACTAGTGAAAGTATGAACCCTAGGCCTTGTTTTCAAGCATTGCAATACCATTTGTGCTCACTTTTGTTACTTGCTACCTTGCTGTTTTTTATTGTTCGGATTACAAAAACCTATTTCTACTATCCATACTACACTTGTATCACCATCTCTTCGCCGAACTAGTGCACGTACACAATTTACCATTGTATTGGGTGTGTTGGGGACACAAGAGATTTCTTGTATTTGATTGCAGGGTTGTTTGAGAGAGACCATCTTCAACCTACGCCTCCCATGGATTGATAAACCTTAGGTCATCCACTTGAGGGAAATTTGCTACTGTCCTACAAAACTCTGCACTTGGAGGCCCAACAACGTCTATAAGAATAAAAGTTGCGTAGTAGACATCAAGCTCTTTTCTGGCGCCGTTGCCGGGGAGGTCAGTGCTTGAAGGTATATATTTAGATCTTGCAATTGAATCTTTTAGTTTCTTGTTTTATCACTAGTTTGGTTTATAGAAGAAAATTTACAAAAAAATGGAATTTAGGTTGCCTCAAATGCTTTATCTTTATGTCTTTCATGAAAATAAGGATTCCGATAATTGTGCTCAATTGCTAGAGGAAGAATTTAATAAAATGTTTAATGTGAGTCCTTTGAATGATGAGCATGATTGCAATGTTGTTAGTATGCTTTCTATGAATATCCATGATGCTAATGATATGCAAATCCATAAGCTTGGGGATGCTATGTTTGATGAAGATGCTATTTTTAGTCCCCCAAGTTTTGATGAGCAAATTTATTATGATGATAACATGCCTCCTATTTATGATGATTATATTGATGAAAGTGGGTTTGGAAGACTGTCAACTCTAGGTACTAGTGATCCCACTATTTTGGAGGGTGTTGAATCTTATGCCAATAATTATGAAAGTGGATTTGGAGAGGTCATGACTTTATTTAATGATGATTCCACTATTTTGGAAGAAGTTTCAATTGATTATGACAACAAAGTTGCTATCTATGATGATTATTGTGATGACATGTATGCTATAAAGAATAATGATAACTATGAAACTTGTCATCATGATTTTAATTTTCAATTGGATTATGCCAATCAAGTATCTCATGATAGTTATTTTGTTGAGTTTGCTCCCACTATTATGAATGAGAAGAAAATTGCTTATGTGGAGAGTAGTAAAAATTCTATACTTGTAGATCATGAAAAGAATACTTTATGTGATAGTTATATTGTTGAATTCATTCATGATGCCACTGAAAATTATTATCAGAGAGGAACATGTGCTTTGAGGAGTTGCAATAATATCAAGTTTCCTCTCTATGTGTTGAAAGTTTTGAAGTCATGCCTATTTTGCCTTCCTATGCTAGTTGATTCTTGCTCCCATAAATTGTTTGCTCACAAAATCCCTATGCATAGGAAGTGGGTTAGGCTTAAATGTGCTTGTCATATGATTCATGATGCTCTCTTTATGTTTCAATTCTTTACTTTTATGTGAGCATTATTGAAATCATCATGCCTAGCTAAAAGGCATTAAAGAAAAGCGTTTGTTGGGAGACAACCCAATACTTATACCTTCTGTTTTTGTGTGTTCACATGATTAATCTACTGTAGTAATCATGTTTTATATGTTTTCTTTCAATAATGTGCCAAGTAAAGCCTTTGGGATAGTGTGGATACTTGTTGATTTGATTCTGTGCAAAAACAGAAACTTTTGCGTCCAGTGTTCGAATTTCTATTCTGTACTGGAGCGTGAGAAAATTCTGAAATTTTTACAGAGTATTGGTATACAAATGTTTAACGTTTTCCTAATTTTTCAGAATTTTTAGAGGTACATAATTATGGTTTTTAAATCTCTCACTACATGCTATTCTGTTTTTGACAGATTCTGTTTTCGGTGCATAGTTTACTTGTTTTAGTGTTTCCATTGCTTATATTATGAGATATAAGTTGCGGAAATGATAGAATATAGTAGGCATTATGTGAGAACAATTATGAATCTTGTCTTGACAGTACCTAAGTAGATGATTTATTTTTATCATACTAACCTATCTCACAAGTTCCGTTAAGTTTTGTGTGATTGAAGTTTTCAAGTTTTGGGTGAGATAACGATATGAGGAGAATAAGGAGCGGCAAGACCCTAAGCTTGGGTATGAACAAGGCACCCCAAGTTAATATTCAAGTAATACCCAAGCAACTAAGCTTGGGGATGCCCTGGAAGGCATCCCCTCTTTCGTCTTTAACATTATCGGTAACCTCACTCGGAACTATATTTTTATTCATCACATAATATGTGTTTTGCTTGGAGCGTCATTTTATTTTAGTTTAATTTTCTTGGTGTTATCAATAATCATGTTTTGTATCTTTTAGTTCAATAAAATGCCAAGTATAGCCTTTACCATGCTCAGTTTGCAAGTTTATGTGTTGCTGTTTGAAAACAGAAAGTTTTCTGTTATGTGCAGAATATTCCTGAATAGTCAGAACATGATAAAAATCTGAAATTTTTACACAGTAAGCATGCATGAGTTCTATGTCATGTGGTCATTTTTTATAATTTTTGGAGTTAGGGAAGTATTAATTCTTATTCCCCTTTTACAGACTGTTCTGTTTTGGCAGATTGCTGTTATAGTTGCATTGTTTGCATATGTTCGCTTGTTTAATGTTTCTATTTGTGGATAGGAGTATTAAATATGAAGAGGCATTTAGTATGCAATGTTTAATTATAATTTTAATGATTTGCTACAGTATAGAATGTTAAAGTTTTTAGTTGATTTATACTAACTTATCTCGTGAGTTCTTGTTGAGTTTTGTGTGGATGAAGTTTTTAAGATTTAGGAGAAGCCATGATATGAGAGGAATTAAGAAGACACAAGAGCTCAAGCTTGGGGATGCCCAAGGCTCCCCAAGATAACATTCCAAGAAGTCTCAAGCAACTAAGCTTGGGGATGCCCGGTAGGCATCCCACCTTTATTCATCAACATCTATCGGTTAGCCTAAGTTTTTACTTGTTCACATGATATGTGCTATTCTTGGAGTGTCCTTTTATTTTCATTTTGTTTGAAGTTTGAATAAAATACTTAGATATGAAATCTTTATTTGGAGAGAGTCTTCACATAGCTACTTAATTGTTCGACTACTCATTGATCTTCACTTATATCTTTTGGAGTAGTTTCTCATTCATTCTTGTGCTTCACTTATATCCTTTGAGTAAATGTTTGAATGAATTGTATATCATAAATCTGAAATCATATATGTTCTATATGCTTAGTAATATTTCACATTGGGTTTAGAAAGTAAAATCTATTGAAATTTCACAATCACAATATTGGTCATATAAGCAATTCATGAATGATTAGTATATGGAAGAGAAATTTCACATACAAATATATTATCTTGGACATCTTTTATGATTGTGAATACCCATTAATTATTTTCAAACTTGTGCAAATTGGTTGAAGTTGGACAAGGAAGACAACATAATGAGTTATGTTTGGGTATATTTGCATAGAAGTTATATTGTTATGGATCCTCCAACATGTGGCGCTTGTTTAGAATCTTTTGCTAGCCAAAATTTCTGTACTAAGCGGGAATACTGCTTGTGCATCCAAAATCCTTGAGCCAAGTTTCTTCCATGAGTGTCCACCATACCTACCTATATACGGTATTACCCTGCCGTTCCAAGTAAATTTGCATGTGCCACCTCTAATCATTCAAATAAGCATCTGTTTTGTGTGCCTGTACTGCTCATGAAGCGGCAGGGGGTGGTCAGTATCTTCCATGTTAAGCGGGTTATTCTCATGATGGGTGTTTATTCACTTGTCATTACACGAGAGAGGGAGGTAATTGGGATGCCCAGTCCCGCAAAACAAAAATATATAAGTAAACAAACTCCCCCGGAAAGTTGATTGTATGGAGGGCACCCGAGGATTCGGCTAGCCATGGCTTGTGTTTGAATGGTTGAGGCGGAGTAAACTTTACCTTTCCGCTTGGGAACCGCCTATAATGTGTTTAGCATGGAAGATATTAAGAATCCTCAATCGTGATGTTGACAGGAAAAGTACACCTCTCAAAATGTATTCATCTCTGTTTTAAGATATGAGCTCTGGCACCTCTGCAAATCCCTGCTTCCCTCTACGAAGGGACATTCTATTTACTTTTATGCTATTTACTTTCATGTTATTTATTTTTGTTGAACCAACTTCTTATTCCAACCTATTCTCTAGTTGGCAAGCATCATGTGGTGGGGATAGATCCAGGCACATATATCCATTCAAATATATTTGATCATGATTTATTATTGTTGAAAATTATCTCTATGATAAATGAGTTGGGATGCGAAACATTAAGCCCCTATCTTTCTCTGTGTTCGATGCATGCCATTTGTTCTAAAAATATGGTTTGAGTATTAGCAATCATAGAAGACTATATGATAATTGAGTATGCGGAGCTCTTACTTAGACTTTTTTGAAGATAAGTTGAATTGCAATTGTTTGGTGACTAAGAACATAGGTTGTTAAGTTTCAAGAGAAGGTATTATTTAAACCATGACATGTGAATTGATTGCTACTTTATCATGATGAGTTTTATGAGAAAGAGTTGCTGTTATGATGCTAGGAAAAGTGATTGCAATTATTATTGATCAAACTTATGCACTATGCTAGCATTCACACTTCATAAATTATTTCTTTTATCATTTACCTACTCGGAGATGAGCAGGAATTAAGCTTGGGGATGCTTATACATCTCCAACGTATCTATAATTTATGAAGTATTCATGCCATGTTTATAACAATTTTATATGGTTTTGGTATGATTTGATTAGAACTAACCCGGACTAACGCTGTTTTCAGCAGAACTATCGTGGTGTTGTTTTTTGTGCAGAAATAAAAGTTCTCGGAATTGGACGAAACTTTTTGACAATTTTTTTTGGACCAAAAGAGACCCCCGAAGCTTCGTTAAAGGACCAGAAGCCGCACGAGGTGCTCACAAGGCATCACGGCGCGGCCTAGGGGGTGTGCTGTTGCCTTGTGGGGCGCTCATAGCTCCTTTTCGCGTGTTTCCAACACTGAAAAATCCTATAAATAGAGAAACCCCCAGAAATAAACCTAGAACTTTGCCGCCGCCGCCGCAAGCCTCTGTATCGAAGAAATACCATCTGGAGCCCTGTTCTGGCACCCTGCCGGAGGGGGAAATCATCACCGGGGGCCATCTTCATCATCCTAGCGGTCTCCATGACGAGGAGGGAGTAGTTCACCCTCGGGGCTGAGGGTATCTACTAGTAGTTATGTGTTTGATCTCTCTCTTGTGTTCTTGATTTGGCACGATCTTGATGTATCGCGAGCTATGTTAATATAGTTGGATCATATGGTGTTTCTTCCCTCTCTATCTTTGTTGTGATGAATCGAATCTTTCCCTTTGAGGTTTCGTTATTGTCGGATTGAATATTTCAGATTTGAGAAAACTTGATGTATGTCTTGCATGTGGATACCTGATACGTCTCCAACGTATCTATAATTTTTGATTGTTCCATGCTATTATAGTATCAATCTTGGATGTTTTTATATGCAATTATATATCATTTTTGGGACTAACCTATTAACCTAGTGCCCAGTGCCAGTTGCTGTTTTCTGCTTGTTTTTCGCTTTTCAGAGAAACAATACCAAATGAAGTGCAAATACCACGAAACTTTTTGGAGATTTTTTTCTGGACAAAAGAAACCTTGGAAGCTTCAGGAGGAGGCTAGAAGCCTCACGGAGGCTTCACAAGGCAACAAGGCGCACCCCAGGGGGGCGCGCCGTGTTGCCTTGTGGGGCCCACGTGACTCCGTTTGACCTAATTCCACTTCTATAAATTCACAAATATTGGGAAACCAACAGAGAGCTAGAAGAGAAAACCTTTCCATCGCCGCAAGCCTCTGTTCTTCCGCGATCCCATCTGGAGGCCTTTTCCGGTACTCTGCCGGAGGGGGAATCGATCACGGAGGGCTTCTACATCAACCTTGCTGCCCTTTCGATGATGTGTGAGTAGTTTACCACAGACCTACGGGTCCATAGCTAGTAGCTAGATGGCTTCTTCTCTCTCTTTGATCTTCAATACAATGTTCTCCTTGATGTTCTTGGAGTTCTATCCGATGTAATCTTCTTTTCGGTGTGTTTGTTGGGATCCGATGAATTGTGAGTTTATGATCAGATTATTCATGAGAAATATTTGAGTCTTCTCTGAACTCTTTTATGCATGATTGTTATAGCTTTGTATTTCTGTCTGATCTATCGATTTGGTTTGGCCTACTAGATTGATTTATCTTGCAATGGGAGAGGTGCTTTGTGATGGGTTCAATCTTGCGGTGCTCAATCCCAGTGACAGAAGGGGACATGACACGTATTTGTATTGTTGCCATTAAGGATAAAAAGATGGGGTTTATTCATATTGCTTGAATTTGCTTCTCTACATCGTGTCATCTTGCTTAAGGCGTTACTCTGTTTTTATTAACTTAATACTCTAGATGCATGCTGGATAGCGGTCGATGAGTGGAGTAATAGTAGTAGATGCAAGCAGGAGTCGGTCTACTTGTCTCTGACGTGATGCATATATACATGATCATTGCCATGAATCCTTCATAATTATTTGCTATTCTGTCAATTGCCCAACAGTAATTTGTCTACCCACCGTATGTTTCTGTGCTCGAGAAAGAAGCCTCTAGTGAAAACTATGGCCCCCGGGTCTATCTTTATCATATAAAAAGCCTAAAAAAACCTTTCTACAATTTATTTACTTTTATTTTAATTAGTATTTTAGTTTATCTATTTACCTTGATAAGATTTAATCCTTGCAAATAACAGCTCAGAGGATTGACAACCCTCTAATTTGCGCTGGGTGCAAGTGTTTGCTCTTGTGTGTGCAGGTGCGCTTAACGGAATTTTGCTTGGTTCTCCTACTGGAATGATAACCTTGGTTCTTAACTGTAGGATCGAGGAGATATGTCTAGAGGGGGGGTGAATAGACTCCTAACCAGCCAAAGGTGCAATTTTTAATTTCTCTTGGAATTTAGGCAGATTTTGGCACAAGTTAAGATCACTCCAATACTTTCTACACATGCATATCTAGAGATTGAGCAGCGGAAATAGTAAAGCATGCAATAGTACGAAAAGTAAAGGGGTAGAGTATGGAAGATCAAACGCAATGAAGACACAGTGGTTTTTGGCGTGGTTCCGATAGGTGGTGCTATCGTACGTCCACGTTGATGGAGACTTCAACCCACGAAGGGCAACGGCTGCGCGAGTCCACGGAGGGCTCCACCCACGAAGGGTCCACGAAGAAGCAACCTTGTCTATTCCACCATGGCTTACGTCCACGAAGGACTAGCCTCACCCGGGGTAGATCTTCACGAAGTAGGCAATCTCCTTGCCCTTACAAACTCTTGGTTCAAATCCACATCTGGTTGGAGGCTCCCAAGTGACACCTAACCAATCTAGGAGACACCACTCTCCAAAAGGTAATAGACGGTGTGTTGTTGATGAACTCCTTGCTCTTGTGCTTCAAATGATAGTCTTCCCAGCACTCAAACACTACTCACAGATTTGGCTATGGTGGAAGAAGAATTTGAGTGGAAAGCAACTTGGGAAAGGCTAGAGATCAAGGTTCAAATGGTAGGAATGAAATATCTTGATCTCAACACATGAGTAGGTGGTTCTCTCTCAGAAAATGATGGTGGAAGTGTAGGCACGTTCTGATGGCTCTCCTTACTGAGAAGGATGGGGTGGAGGGATATATATAGCCTCCACACAAAATCCAGCCGTTACACACTTTTGACCCAACTCGGTGGCACCGAAACGATCATCTCGGTAGCACTGAACTGTGCAAAAGATATGAACTATAGGAATCTCGGTGGGACCGATACGAACAACTCGGATGGACCGAAGTGCAATGGCTTAGGGCAATCCTCATCTCGGTGGCACCAATTGCATCAACTCGGTAGGACCAAAGTGAAGCAATAAGGCAACAGAGAGTTGGCAAGCCATCTCGATGAGACCGATATGCATAACTCAGTGAGACCAAAGTGAATGCAAACGATTACAGAGAGTTGGCAAGGCCATCTCGGTGGGACCGAGATCCATTTCGGTGGATCCGATTTGTTAGGGTTTTGGCAGTGGCTAAGTCTTGGATGAACTCGGTGGGGCCGGATTGGAAATTTCGGTGGGGCCGAGTTGGACTTTAGGTTTAGGACATATTTGGGTAGAGAGAGTGGTTGAGGGTTTAGGAATATTGTCACTAAGCACTTGAGCAAAAAGACCATTAAGCAACACCTCATCCCCTTTTAATAGTATTGGCTTTCCTATGGACTCAATGTGATCTTGGATCACTAAACCAAAAATGTAGAGTCTTGATCTTTTGCCAATCCTTGTCCTTAGCATTTCGAAGGGGTTCCACGTCCTCTTGTCCACGCCACGCCATTGTTGAACTTGTCTGAAATTCACTAGATAAAAGCATTAGTCCAACAACATGTATGTTGGCATAAATTACAAAAACCACCAAGGGAGCAAATGTGCTTTCATTAACTGAGGGAAATACTTATCTCTACTATACTGCATCATCCTCTCCTCTTCAGGGAAATACCAACGCAGACTACAAGTAGCAGGAAGAATTTCTGGCGCCGTTGCCGGGGAGACATCATCAAAATTACCAAGTACCTTCGCACAAATTATCATTCTCTCGCATTTACTTTATTTACCTTTTATTTGCATTTGCCTCTCGTCTTCAACTCCTTCACTTCTAAAAAAATTACAAAAACACAAAAAAAAATATTTGCTAGTTTGCTTGCTTTGTCGCGATGTCTCAAGAAAATACAAAATTGTGTGACTTTTCCAATACTAATAATAATGATTTTATTAGTACTCCTATTGCTCCTCCCACCACTAGTGTGGAGTCATGTGACATTAATATTGCCTTGCTTAATCTTGTTATGAAAGAACAATTTTCTGGTAGTCCTAATGAAGATGCTGCATCCCATCTAAATACTTTTGTTGAACTTTGTGATATGCAAAAGAAGAAAGATGTGGATAATGATATTGTCAAATTAAAATTATTTCCGTTCTCACTATGAGATCGTGCTAAAACTTGGTTTTCATCCTTGCCTAGAAATAGTATTGATTCTTGGGATAAGTGTAAGGATGCTTTTATTACCAAGTATTTTCCTCCCACTAAGATTATTTCTTTAAGAAATCAAATTATGAACTTTAAGAAACTTGAGCATGAACATGTTGCACAATCTTGGGATAGAATGAAATTAATGATAAGAAATTGCCTAACTCATGGTTTGAATTTATGGATGATCATACAAAAAATTTATGCGGGACTAAACTTTGTCTCTAGAAATTTGCTAGACTCTGCCGCAGGTGGTACTTTTATGGAAATTACATTGGGAGAAGCTACAAAACTTCTTGATAATATTATGGCAAATTATTCTCAATGGCACACTGAATGAACTCCAACTGGTAAGATGGTAAATTCTATTAAAGAAATTAATACTTTGAGTGATAAGATGGATGCTTTATTGAAATTGGTTGCTAGTAACAATGCCCATATTAATCCTAATGATGTGCTATTATCTAATTTGATTGAGAAAAATAATGATGCTATTGATGTGAACTTTGTCTCTAGAAATAATTTCAACAACAATGCTTATAGGGGTAATTTCAATGCTAGACCGTTTCCTGGAAATTCCTCTAATAATTATGGCAATCCTTATGGTAATTTTTATAATAATAATAATAATAATAATAATAATAATAATAATAATAATAGGATTCCCTCTGATCTTGAAAGTAATATTAAAGAATTTATTAGTTCGCAAAAGAATTTTAATACTATGATAGAAGAAAAATTGAATAGAGTTGATGAATTGGCTAGGAACATGGATAGAATTGCTCATGATGTGGAAAATCTCAAAACTAAAATTTTGCCATCCAAGCATGATATAAATGAGTCTATTAAAGCTATCTATGTCTCCATTAATGAAAGTAAAGAAAGGACCACTAGGTTGAGAGCTAAGCGAAAATTTCTAGAAAAAGCGATTCCACCCGGTTTCTATCGTAGTAATGATGAAGATATTAAAATGATTGGTGTCACTCCTATTGAATCATTATTTAGTAATATAAAACTTGAGGAAAAAGGGACTCGAGAAGAGTCAACTTTAGATAGAAGGAGTCCCACTTGCTTGGAGAGTGATAATCTTGATCGTAAAAATGAAAAAAGTGGGTTTGGAGAGGTCAAAACTTTAAATAGCAACGCATCCACTACTTTGGATTACAAGGACTTTAATTATGATATTTGTTCTTTAATTGAGTGTATTTTCTTGTTGCAATCCATGATTAATTTACCAAATGCATATGAACAAAATAAAGCTTTCACTAAACATATTGTAGAAGCCATGATGAAAGCACATGAAGAAAAACTTGAGTTGGAAGTATCAATTCCTAGAAAATTACAAGTTGAATGGGAACCTACTATTAAAGTAAAAATTAAAGATTATGAATGTAATGCTCTTTGTGATCTTGGTGCTAGCGTTTCCACTATACCAAAGTCTTTGTGTGATGTGCTAGGTCTCACCGACATGGATCCTTGTTCCCTTAATTTGCATCTTGCGGATTCCACTATTAAAAAGCCATTGGGTAGAATAAATGATGTTCTTATTCTTGCAAATAGAAATTATGTGCCCGTGAACTTTATTGTTCTTGACATTGAATGCAATCCTTCTTGCCCCATAATACTTGGTTGGCCTTTTCTTCGAACTATTGGTGCTATTATTGATATGAAAGAAGGTAATATAAGATTTCAATTTCCACTAAAGAAAGGGATGGAACACTTCCCTAGAAAAAGAATTAAAGCACCTTATGAATCCATTATGAGGGCCACTTATGGAATTAACTTGAAGGATGACAACACTTGAAACTCTGGATTATGCCTAGCTAGGGGCATAAAACAATAGCGCTTGTTGGGAGGCAACCCAATGAATAAAATAAATTTTTGCTTTCACCTACTGTTTTTGTGTGTTTGCATGATTATAAATTATGTTATGATTGTGTTTTTATGTTTTAATTAGTGTTTGTGCCAAGTAATGCCTTTGGGATGATGTTGATGATAGTATAATTGATGCTGTTTGGAAAACAGAAAGTTTTGCGTCCAGTGCTGGAATTTTAATACTGTACTGGAGCGTCAGAAAATTCATGTTTATGCAAATGAGATCAATTTACGCCATGTGCCTTGTGCCATGTGCCATGTGACATAGCTCTTATGCTAAAGATCAAGTTTGTATAATGATGGATTCATTCATGGATATCATGCTCTTATCTTTTGTATCTTTTTTGTGTGTGCAAGTTTCATTGTGGATGCTCATCTTGATGATTATTGGCCACTTAAGAAACTCATACACATGAGAAAGTGCATATCCCTCTTTGATATCCTTTATTCTTCGCCAGTCACTTGGATTGTCTCTTTTTATTCTTTGGTGAATCTGGTAAGAGGTTGAGTAGTGAGTGCTTGTATGTATTGCATATATCATTGCACTCATGAGTTGTTGGATATACTTTGTACCCATGCTTAGCATGATTATCATATTGGATATCTCCTTTATCCCTTGTCCAAAATATGTTCTTTGGATCTTTTTCGTGGTTGATTCTCATATTTTATCTTCTTGTTGCATTCTATGGATCCCCAATATAGTTTGAGCTCCTCCATTTATTCATAAATGGGTATGTGCATTTGATTCCACTCACATATGAGAAATGCGCAAATTAAGGAGGATCTCATACTATATTGGCCTTCTGGATTTCTGCCATTTTGGCATTTGATGCCAATGGGGGAGAAGTTTAGAGGGTTTAGGAGAAGTAGGTTGGTTCTTGTCATTCATGCATATCTACATTTGTTATGCTTGCTTGTTGCATGGGTGTGTATATAGAGAAAACTCCACCAAGTTCTTTCACGTGCATATATTGTGGGGGAGTTTGCTCTATATAGTGTGGTTCTACTAGCATCAAATTCTTGTGTAGTATTCCGATGCTAGTACAACCGGTTTTGATAACATCAACTATCTTTGTGATATTTGAGCTTATCAAAACCACCTCAAGTATACAATTTATTCTCGGATAGATTGCATACTTGTTTTAAATTCATTATATAAACCCTCTTGTTGAGATTGTCATCAATTACCAAAATGGGGGAGATTGAAAGGGCATGTAGCCCCTAAGTGTGGTTTTGGTAATTAATGACAATCTCTATGGACTAATGTTTTCAGTGAGATATATTTGAAGGTTTTGTCGATAGATGGTGCCTCAAGGATATTGGATGGAATCAAGGATGAAGTCCATATATATGAAGATATATTTGCTCTAAGCTTTGGAATTAAATGACAATTCCTATGGAGCATCAAGTGCATTGAATCTTATATGAAGATATGTTCCATAGTGATGCTTGAAGTGCTTTGGGTTGTTTTGTGAAGAATGCCATCAAAGCATCCGAAGAAGTCCTTATGGTATCCCTCTCTGGATACCCCGTGCTCACGGGCTTGTACCGTGTGCACGGGGTCGAGTGTCAACTCTCTGGATACCCCGTGTTAACGGGGCCTAGGTTTTTTCTAGATCCCATGTCCAGTGAGGTTTCAAGTTGGTCCTCGGGAATTCCTATTGAAGCCATCAAGATTGATTTTAATGCCTAATCTATTTATGTTCATGGTGGAGTTCATTGGAGGATCTCAAAGATTGACATATTTGGGCTTTTAAGGATCAAGGGCTTGAGAGAATAATCAAAGAGAAGAATTCAAGTTATGGTTTCAAGACAAGATCATGGTGAGCTCATGTGTTGGGTTTCGGTTGATCGAGTCTTGAAGCAAGCAACTAGAGTGAAGAATTCATTGTGCCTCTCAAGAGCTTGTGATGGAGTTTTTAGAAGGGCAAGTGGTGACCAAGATGATATTCATAGTGGAACTTGATATGGTCATGAAAGAGTCTTTGGTGATATAGTCTTGAAGCAATGAAGGAAAATGAAGAGTTCATTGTGGCTTTCAAGAAACCAAGATGGAGCTTAAAGTAAAGATGTTGGTTGACCAAGATGAAGCTCGAAGATTATATCTAAGTGGTCAACTCTCAAAGCACCAACATTGTACCACGTGAGATCAAGTGATCTAGTGGTATGGTAAGTAATTGTGAATTGTGCTTTGTTACCTAACCCATGCTATGTGTTTGTTATGTCTATGTGGGTTAGGTGTTTCTCATGGGCTTGCATCAAAAGGAAAGATTTCAAGTAGCCTATGTGTGGATGACATCAAGTGGTGATGGTCATCGGGTTCGTGGAGTCCAAGTGCAAGATGAGAAGCCGGAGGTTATATGCTTTGAATCTTGCAGTCCACTTCATGATAATGTACTTGTGAAGATGGGCTTGAGTTAAGGCTTCCCTCATTGCAACATGAGGAAGCAATTCGAGTATCTTCACCAAGTGGTTGTGGACAAGAAAAGGATTCCATTGTGAAGCAAGCTTTAACGTCTTCAACAAGCTCAAGTGGAATGTGCAAGGCAAAGGTATAACTTAGCTAGGTTTTCCTAGTTTTGCCGGTCTCATAGTGCTTGGTGGGAGACCGGATTATAGGTTTGATAGCCGTACTATCAAGAGGGACTTTTGGACGAGTAGGTTGATCATGTCGCATGTAGAGAGCTCAAACCTTTGCATAATTTGCATCATTCTTTCTTGTTGATCTTGGGTGGTTCTCTATGTGAGAACCTTGGGCTTTTCCATAGCTTCAAAACGAGCCCAAGATCATCGAATTCGGAGTTAGTATGCCAACGTTGTGCATGTTTCAGTGGGCTGCTGCAGGCTGTTCTGGGTACCCCGTGCGCACGGGGTTGTTTGGCCTTGTACCGTGCACACGGGACCCCGTGTGCACGGGGTCTAAACCCCCGTGGGCACGGGGTGCCCAGGATCAGCCCGTTGGAGCCCCAACGGCTAGTTTTGGAAGTTGGCTATTTAAGAGCCCTTCCTCCCCACCAGTTTGGGGTTGGTTCATACACTTTCTAAACACCATTTTGAGCCTCTTACCACCTGTCCCAAACCCCTATCTCCCCTCTATGTGAAGGGGGATTTGTGGATGGATTTGTGAGCCATTTGTTGATCCTATCCATTGCATCCCCTCTCTTCAATCTCCTACTTTCGAGAGTGCATCTTGTGATATTGAGAGAGTGAGTTGAGCATTTGTTGCTTGACCTTGCATTGCATTTGTTGCATTGGTTTGAGCTCCCCACTTCGATTAGTTCGAGTGAGAGTCCGTGAGTTTATTACTCTTGGAGGTTTCCGCCTCCTAGACGGTTTGGTGATATACTTGAGAAGATTGTGAAGAGGCCTAGGTGGCCGTGGTTCCCCCAGAAGCTTCCTCTTGTGGTGTGCTCCGGGGAAGGGTGTGAAGTGGCCTAGGTGGTCAAGGTTCCTTAGGAAGCTTCCTTGCTTGTGGTGTGCTCTGGAGAAGTTTGTAAAGGTGTGGTGGTCGCCTTCAAGACCAACCCCGAGTGAATCGAGGCTCATGCGTTGGGGGTGACTCGAAAGGGAGAATACGGTGAGTCACTTGGTGACGCCCCGGAGCTTTGGCTTCGGCACCGCTCCAATGGAGATTAGCACTCTCACGAGTGTGAACTTTGGGATAAATCCGCGTCCCCGACTCACTTGTGGTTATCTCATACCCACACCCTTTACTTTCCGCAATTCATACTTGCTCTCATTGATATATCTTGTGCTAGTTGAATTGCTTAGTTGTTCCTACATTTCCATATCTTGTGATATAGTTTGTGCTTGCTAGTTTCCTTAGTGCCTATCTTGTTTAGCATAGGTTGTTGGTGCACTTAGTTGAGCCTAGCATATTTAGGATTTGTGCTTGAAAGGTATCTGTTTAGTTTAATTCCGCATTAGGATAAAGCCAAATCCGTAACAGTTTTAAAACGCCTATTCACCCCCCCCCCCTCTAGTCGTCATCTAGATCCTTTCAGTTTGTTTGCTTTTTAGTTTGTCACAATCATCTTTGCTGAACACACCTTTTTGAGAGGGACACACATTATTCATGATTTGTTAGAATACTCTATGTGCTTCACTTATATCTTTTGAGCTAGGCAGTTGCTCTAGTGCTTCACTTATATCTTTTAGAGGACAGCGGTGGTTATATTTTAAAGAAATAGTTGCACTCTCATGCTTCACTTATATCTTTTTGAGAGTCTCATGATAGCAATGGTAATATGCACGGGTTATGAATTTGGTCCTGATATGATAGGTATTCAAGAGGGATATAATAAAAACTTTCATGTAGATCACTGAATATGATAAATTTGATTCCTTGCAATAGTTTTACGATATTATGATGGTAATATGTGGGAGGTATTAGTAGATAATTGTGGTTTAGTAAGAATAATTGTGTTAAGGTTTGTGATTCCCGAAGCATGCACGTATGATCTGTCGTTATGCTAAGAAGTTGGAGCATGATTTATTATTGATTGTCTTCCTTTGTGTGGCAGTCGGGGGAGCACGATGGTTAACTCCAACCAACCTCCCCCCTAGGGGCATGCGTAGTAGTACTTTGCTTTGAGGGCTAATAAAATTTCGCAATAAGTATGTGAGTTCTTTATGACTAATGTGAGTCCATGGATTATACGCACTCTCACCCTTTTGCAATTTGCTAGCCTCTTCGGTACCGTGCATTGCCCTTTCTCACATCGAGAGTTGGTGCAAACTTCGCCGGTGCATCCAAACCCCGTGATATGATACGCTCTATCACACATAAGCCTCCTTATATCTTCCTCAAAACAGCCACCATACCTACCTATCATGGCATTTCCATAGCCATTCCGAGATATATTGACATGCAACTTCCACCGTTCCGTTTTTCATGACATACATCATCATTGTCATATTGCTTTGCATGATCATATAGCTGACATAGTATTTGTGGCTCAGCCACCATTCATCATTGTTATACATGTTACACTAGCATCATTCCACATCCTGGTACGCTGCCAGAGGCATTCATATAGAGTCATATCTTTGTTCTAGTATCGAGTTGTAATGTTGAGTTGTAAGTAAATAGAGGTCTGATGATCATCATTATTAGAGCATTGTCCCAGTGAGGAAAGAATGATGGAGACTAATGAGTCCTCAAAAAAGTGGGGATGAGGTCCATGAGATCGTTCTAAATAAAAAAAGAGGCGAAAAAGAGCCATGAAAAAAAATGATGAGGGAAAAAGAGAGAAGGGGAAATGTTACTATCCTTTTCCACACTTGTGGTTCAGAGTAGCACCATGTTTTTCATATAGAGAGTCTCCTATTTTGTCACTTTCATATACTAGTGGGAATTTTTCATTATAGAACTTGGCTTGTATATTCCGATGACGGGCTTCCTCAAATGCCTGAGGTCTTCATGAGCAAGCAAGTTGGATGCACACCCACTTAGTTTTCATGTTGAGCTTTCATACACTTATAGCTCTTAGTGCATCCGTTGCATGGCAATCCCTACTCCTTGCATTGACATCAATTGATGGGCATCTCCATAGCTGTCGGTACCAAAACCGGCAGATCTCGGGTAGGGGATCCGAGCTGTGGGTCTAGGAATCAATGGGTAACAAGGAACATAGAGACGGCGATTTACCCAGGTTCGGGCCCTCTCGAAGAGGTAGTACCCTACGTCTAGCTAGATTGTATTGATGTGATTGTATGAAGGTTACAGAGTTGATCTACCTCAAGATCGGATGGGCTAAACCCTAGGCAATGGATATGATGATCCTCTATGGACTAAACCCTCTGGTTTATATAGACACCAGAGGGTCCTAGGGTTACATATAGTCTGTTACCATCAGGGGATAAACATGCCGGCCACGCAAATTATTCCTTGGAGGAGACGCCAAGTCTTCGGAGGTTTCCTTCTGATACACGGGGTCGCCCACAATCCGGCCTTCCATCAACGAGTAGAGAGCGGCCCACCAGCCCGGCCTATGAGAGATAGGCCGGCAGCCCGAGTACCCCCTAGTCCGGGACACCCTCAGTAGCCCCCGAACTAGTCTTCGAAGCCGATGTAGACGCCGAACACCATCGGCTTTGTGGACCAGTTCCCTTCCTTCTGTGGTATTAATGACCGGCCTGCATCTCCTCTGAGTCAAGTCTTTATGTATTGCCTGGCCGCACCTGCCCCGAAATATACTTGGTCGCCAAGGGGTATCGATAACTTAGCCTCGAAGGCCAGTCACCTCGGTATGAACAGTACCCCCATCTAACAACTTTTTATCGAAGGGTCACAATGCGCCATGACCATGAGTTGTTTTATGAAAAACTCGATTCGCGGTTCGAGGCGGTTTTTTTCATTGGCACGTCCCATCGATATGGAGATCGTGCCCTAGTTTTAAGGGATATGATCAATAATCTGCCCTGCCCCACGCGCGCATGATGGCACGGTTACATGGGGAAATGGCGAGGACTGCGGCTCAGTAAAGGGGCAGTGGGTTTTACAACCCATAAAAGGGGAACGGTCTCCATTTCCTTTGCACGCTCCCTCTCTGCCTTCGCCATTGCCTTCCCCATTCTTCGAGCTCCAGCGCCCATATCCACTTTCCTATCCAAGAACCTTCCCGGCCGCCAGTTTCAATCCAGCAATGGCGGGCTCCGGGTCCAAAGGCAAGTGGGAGGCGTCCGTCGTCACTGAGAGCGCCATCTTGGAGCTGAAGGACGCGGGCTATCTCCCCGCCAATGTCGCCCACCGCGCCCCAGAGGCCGGCCAGGTCGTTCCCACACCGCGGCAGGGCGAGAGGGTGGTATTCCTGCCCCACTTCATTCGAGGCCTGGGTTTTCCCCTCCATCCCTTCGTCAGGGGACTCATGTTCTTCTACGGGCTTGATTTCCACGATCTCGCGCCGAACTCCTTCCTCCACATCTCGGCCTTCATCATCATCTGCGAGGCCTTTCTTCGGATCCGGCCACGCTTCAGCCTGTGGCTGAAGATCTTCAACATCAAGCCGAAGATCGTCGATGGCCAGCAGGCGGACTGTGGGGGTGCGATGGTCAGCAAGCTCCCCCGAGTGGAGTGGCCAGAGGGCACCTTCATCGAGACCGTCAAGGTCTGGCAGAAGGAATGGTTCTACATCACCGAGCCAAGGAGCGCGGATTGGGGGGGCGATTCCGGCCTTCCGATCCGGACCCCCTACGAGGCTGGTCTCATGGACAAAGAAGGGCCTCGACTGGGGGGTGAACAAGGAGGTGGCGCAGCTGCAGAGCCAGATCGCCAAGATGATAGTGCAGGGCGTCGAGCTGCCCAACGTGATCCCATGCCAGGACAGGGCCTCCCCCATGTGGGCCTACAAGTCCGAAGACCCGGCCACCGTGCACAACTTCTTCCGCACCTCCCACGCTCAGCTATGGAGGGTGCTGTTCAAGCCGCAGAAGGACTGGCCGGCCGAGGAGGAAGACATCGGACTCGACGCCGCAAATCCCCCACGGGAGGTATGAATAATTTTGTACTTATACCCGAACTGTTCCCTTTTGATAAGGTACTTAGCCTTTTCACTTTCCACCCGCGGAACTGGCTGAATAAGGCCGAGCGGATCAACAGTCCGGCGCCGCTGCCAGAGGGGCCCAGGACACCCCTACTGACAGCCATGTTGGCCGTGGAGCCATACGAGGCGCCGGAGAGGAAGGAAAGGAAGAAGGATCAGAAGAAGGAGGCCAGAGAGGGCCTCCGTTCCTGAGGACCCTCGGACACTAGATCCGGGGACACCCATGCTCCCTCCGCACAGGAGGAGGAGAAGGGGCAGGGAGAAGGGGAGGAAGATGATTCCTCCCGAACAGGGAAAAGGGCGGCGTCCGAAGACGTCGAGGAGGAGCCGCTTCGCCCTCCCCACAAGAGAGCATGCAGGGCCAAGGTGGCCCTGTCCGACCATAGCTCGGCTTCTGCCGAGGACTCTGAGCCCTCCGAAGAGGTTCCTCGGAGGATCCCCAGGGCCAAACCGCAAGCCCAAAGGTACGTATTCCAGTATCCTCAGAAGTGTTTTCGGCCGAACTAAGCTCAATATCGATCACTTTTTGCTTTTGATATCGCAGCCCGCTACGCGACCTCCCCACCGACAGAGACTCAGAGGGGGATTCTCCACCGGCCGCGCTGGCGGAGAGCGGGACCGAATAGCGCGCCTCGCCTCCCCCAATCATCGAGGAGGCCGAGGAGGTCCTGTCGAGGAGGACCCCCCCCCCCGTGCCGCACACAGGGGGAGGGGGCGACGTCATCATGGCCGAGGCGAACACCTTGGTCGCCGAAGACCAGGAGGGGAGGGCCCCTCTGGTTCACGAAGAGGAGGAGCCCGGACAATCCGAGCTCTCTCCGAGAGCGGCTCCGGACTCGTCAAGACGTCCGGAGTCGGGCACATCGGTCCTCGAGTGGGAAGAAGCCGAAGTGCCCCCGCCACCCCCGCCCGCCCCAGAGCGGGCGTCGACTGGGTGGCCGGATGAGATGGAGGATGCTCTAACCAGCTCCTCTATCGCCGAAGAGCACCGTGCCCTTATGGGCGCGGTGTTGCAAAGTCTTCGGTCCGTTGATAGCGGACTGAAGGAGGCTTTCAATGGCCTTCTCACAGGCTTCAAGGTGAGCCAAGTAATCCCCTAAAGAATTTATTTTGTATAAATGTTTGGCCTTATACACAGTAGCCCCCGAGAGTCTGGCTGGCTGGATCAAAGCCGGTCAGAGGATCAAAAATCAATATCTCGGATACTAATGTGCGTAGAGTGATGCGCAGGCGTCGTCTTCGGCAGCAGCTGCCAACGCCGAGGAGTTGGCCGAGCTGAATCGGAAGCTCAAAAGCTCCGAGGACGACCTCAGCCTGGTGAACAAGAGGTTCGACGAGGCGCAAGGCACATCCGGACTACAGTATTTACTTACGGCCGTTGCATTTTTGTTAAGTAAGGTTTAAATTAGCCTAAACGGAATCAACTGGTATGACTACAGCTGCCGCCGTGGAGGTCGAGAACCTCAAGGCCGCGCTAAGGACGGCTCAGCTAGAAGCGGCGGAGCGGAGGTCGGCAGCCGAACAAGCAGCTGCCGAACTGACTTCGGTAAAAACCGCTAGTCAGAAGCACGAAGCCAGAGTGGCGGAAGTGCAACAAGAGCTCGCGGATGCCATCACAAAGTGTGAGGCTCTCGAGCAGAAGAATAAAGAGCAGGCCGCCGAGCTAACCTCATTGGGGTCAGTGTCCAAGGAAGCGCGGACAGAGGCGCGCGGCTACCAGAAAGAACTCCGCCAAGTGAAGCTCATTGTGGATGGTAAGCCATATTTGCTGCAGAGTGTCTTTGGTGGTAACAGGTTCGCTTTGCTCATGCGGATGTGGCATTCCGCAGGTGCCTTTGCGGACCTCCCGAAGAGTGCGGCTGATGCGGCGAGGTTCTTCGCCGCCCAGGAGGGTCGGGCCGAGCAGAGGTTATTCTGGGCGCAATTTCAAGCGCCCGAACACCCTCCCCTCCTCAACAACCAAATGAAGCGGCTGATGGAGCTGCATCGGATGGCGGAGCCGGGGATGAAGGACCTCTGCGTCAAGCTATGGCCGTCGGAGCCGCTGCCGAGCAGCTACTTCGGTCTGGTGCAGAGGTTGTGCGATGCCACCTCCCGGATCGACGCCTGGAAGCGCTCCACATGCATTGAGGGGGCTTGGATGGCCTTCGGCAAAACAATGGTACATTGGCCGAAGATAAAGCCAGCCGAGATGGCCACCGGACCTCCGCCGCCAGGGAAGGAGCATAGGCGCCCCGAGCAATACTTTCCCATCGTGATGGATGGTTCTCGGGCAGTAGAGGCCCAGTGCTCAAAAGATGTAATTTATGAGTAGATTTAGTTTTCTTGTAACCAAGGAGTTGAAACTTTTGTATTATTGTAATGCAAGTTGTTTGGCTGTGAATAGAGTGCCTGCTTATGTTAATTTTGACTCCTATGCGGCCGTTTGTAAACTGAAAGTTACCAGTCATCCGCTTCAGCCCCCTTGCAGATACTGCATGGGGTGTTTTCTCGTAGTACTTGAACCCTTAGCCGACGTCTCGGGTGCCCGGAGGCGGTTGTATGTACGGAAAACCTGGCAATCAGACTATGCGGTTTTAGTGCTTTCACTTAGCCAGAGGAGCTTGACTGTGGAGGCTGGTGACGAGCCCCCAGTGTTTGTGATATTCGGACAAGCCGCGGTTGATACCATCATCACATGGTTTCTGTAATAGAGAACCCTTCGTTTAACATGGACTAACCTCCAACGATTTTAGTTTGACACGAGTCATCGGATCGCCGACCAGTTCGCTTATTGGGACAGTGAGTTTTCGGCTTTCTCCACTGAGGTACTTAACCAGGCTAGCTAGAAGTACAATCGTAGTGGTTCTCCCTTTACCCTCTTAGCCGAACAGTGCGGAACATAAGAGGGTAAACACAGGAGCCGGGCAACCCAACTATTGACCAAAGACGCAATTCGGAACTGATTCATATAGTGCAATATCCGCGACACCGAGCACATAAAATAAAAAGAAGTGCCGGGATAAAGTTTGAAGCAAGATTTATGTTCGAGCCCCCGTTCTATTAGCTGGTTACCAAAAAAGGGATGTATCATAATAGTTTACTTCGGCTTAAAAAGCGGAAAGGAATATGCAACGCGAATGACTGCACAAGTACCAGAGAAAAATTGGTCTTTATTTCCTTTGAATATGCGACGTCCAACCGTACAATCCGGATTGCCGAAGTAACTTTGATAGATACTTTTGAAGAAATAAATATGTTAGAGTAAAGGTTTACACAGGGCCTTCATGAGTGGTTTGACGTCCCTACTACGCCCTGCTGCACGTCTGCGCCTTTGCTCTTCAAGAAGCTTCCGTGTGAGCGAAGCTATCAACTGTATGTTCGACGGAAGTAGTAATGTTCAGCAGACGAGCCCTTGGAGGTGGGTTTTGAGAAGTCGCCGTGGTATATTAGTTTGACGCTAATCGGGCCCTAGATGGTGCCCGTTGTCGATGTTGATTTGAAGACATCTGTTGGCCATTGCTCGGTCGAACCGGGCTCTCGGCCTTTGTTTCATGTGCCTCCACAACTGCCCATGGAATTTTGAGTGCGAAATTGTGCACTCGAGGTACGTATTTCACGACTAGGTGGGCCGTGCTGTGGGGCGCGTACCCCTATTTGGGGTGAGCATGGGAGTGCTCCGGGACCGAGGCTACAGCTCGGGAGCGCTTGCGTGCGTCCAGTGTCTTGGCAGTAGACGGGGCTTGCGACGCCTCTTCGGCGGCTTGGACCTTGGCGGCTAGAGCCGCCGTGTGTTCCTCTATTCGGAGCGAGCGCTCGGTATTACCGTTGATGGTAATAACGCCCTTTGGTCCTGGCATCTTGAGCTTCAGGTAAGCATAGTGTGGGACGGCGTTGAAGCGGGTGAACGCAGTCCGGCCGAGGAGTGCATGGTAACCGCTGCGGAAGGGGACAATATCGAAGATCAAATCCTCACTGCGGAAGTTATTGGGCGAGCCGAAGACAACTTCCAATGTCACGGATCCCGAACAGTGTGCCTCGACACCTGGGATTACACCTTTAAAGGTGGTGTTGCTGGGTTTGATCCTTGACGGGTCGATCCCCATTTTCCTCACTGTATCTGAGTAAATTAGGTTGAGGCTGCTACCTCCGTCCATAAGGACTCTGGTGAGGTGAAATCCGTCCACGATTGGGTCGAGCACCAGAGCCGCAATTCCTCCATGGCGTATACTGGTCGGATGGTCTCGACAGTCGAAAGTGATCGGGCAAGCCGACCATGGGTTGAATTTCGGGGCTACCAGCTCTAAGGCGTGGACATCCTGAAGAGCGCGTTTCCGCTCCTTCTTCGGTATATGCGTGACGTAGATCATGTTCACGGTTTTGACCTCTGTAGGGAACTGCTTTTGGCCTCCGTTGGTCGGTCCGCGAGGTTCGTCGTCATCCTCGCTGCGGGGGCCCTTGCCCTGTTTTCGGCTGTGACTTTGCTGGCCTGTTTAATTACCCAACAGTTACGGTTGGTGTGGTTAGCGGGCTTGTCGGGGGTGCCGTGAATCTAGCAGGCCCTATCCAATATTCTATCCAGCGCAGACGGGCCGTCCCGGTTCCCTTTAGAGGGTTTTTTCCGCGGTCCCAATTTCGAGCCGCTGAATCCGGCGTTTACTGCTGCGTCATCGGCTTCACCGCCGTTGTTTGAGTGCCGGCGCTTATTGTTCCTATTGCGCCGGGGTTTCCCGTTCCCGTCTCGGGCCTCTGAAGTGCCGGGGTCTTCGGGGTGGTTGCTTCGACGAGCCAACCATCTATCCTCACCCGCGCAAAAGCGGGTCATTAGGGAGGTAAGGGCCAACATTGTTCTCGGCTTGTCCTGGCCGAGCTGGCGGGCGAGCCACTCATCCCGAATACTGTGTTTGAATGCCGCAATCGCTTCGGCATCCGGACAGTCGATGATCTGGTTCTTCTTGGTCAAGAACCGGTTCCATAATTGCCGGGCTGACTCCCCGGGCTGCTGAATAACATGGCTCAGGTCATCGGCGTCCGGTGGCCGAACATAGGTGCCTTGAAATTTAGCTCGGAATGCATCCTCAAGCTCTTCCCAGCTCCCGATGGAGTTTTCGGGTAGGCTGTTCAGCCAAAGCCTTGCTGGTCCCTTGAGTTTCAGCGGTAGGTACTTAATAGCGTGGAGATCATCTCCTCGGGCCATATGAATGTGGAGGAGAAAATCCTCAATCCACACGGCCGGGTCAGCTGTCCCATCGTAGGATTCTATATTGACGAGTTTGAACCCCTCGGGGAACTGATGCTGCATCACCTCATCAGTGAAACACATTGGGTGTGCGGCGCCCCTGGCCCGGGCCACATCGCGCCGGAGATCAGTTATCATCCGGGCACGGTGCTGCTCCCGAGCTCTGTCGTTTCTATCGCGCTAGGCTTGTTATCCGTCCCGTCCGGAGGGTGCATATCCTGTGGATCCATAGATGGATCTTGACTGGATCTGTCGGGCGTTCAGATCGTGGCGCAAATCGTATTGGTCCTCCGGTTGAACTGGGTCTTTGCCTGCTCGGCGAGGGGGCGCGGGTGGGTATTCGGCTTCTCCGGCCACCCTATCCCGTCCTCGAGGGGGCACGGGTGGGTATTCGGCTTCTCCGGCCGCCCTATCCCGTCCTCGAGGTGGTGCGAGTGGGTATTGGGCTTCTCCGGCCGCCCTATCCCGTCCTCGAGGGGGTGCGGGTGGGAGTTCGGTTTCCACAGCCGGCCTATCTCGTCCTCGAGGGGGCGGTCGGGCTTGTTTGCGTAAGTTCGTCTGGGAGGCATGGGCTCGAAGGCCTCATCCTCAAATTCTGGGAGTAGGCGCCGCCATGGGTAACTCTTGTATTGGCCCTGACGTTGATCGTCAAGGCCTTCTTCGGCAGCTAAGACCATCATCCATGTATCGTTGAGTGTATCCTGTTCGGCTTTTAGCTATTGTTGTTTTCTCTTCAAGCTTCGGGCAGTGGCGATGAGTTGCCGCTTGTATTTCTCTTGCTCCAGGGGATCCTCTGGGACGATAAAGTCTTCGGGTCCGAGGCTATCTTCCTCTTCGGACGGAGGGAGGTAATTGTTGTCCTCAGAATCCTCGAAGTCCTCGGGGTCACCCTGGTCCTCGTGCCCTTCAGGGGCGTCGGGGCGCTGCTCGGGCGTGTTATCGCCGAGCTCCCCCAAGTTGTCCAGAGTCTCGTTATCTCCGGTGCTGTTCGTGTCTGTGTGATTTTCCTTGCCCTTTCCCCGCCCTCTGGCTCGCCGACGTCGGCGTCTGGGCGGTTCTTCGGCGGTATCATTGCCGTCCTTTTTGGTTGTGTCACCGTCCTTCATGGGGGTGTCGACCATGTAAACGTCATAGGTGGAGGTGGTGGTCCACTTTCTGGTATTGGAAGTTGCAAGGGAGGGAGCCGTGTAGGGCGGGACGTCGATATCCTCGTCCATGTCGTCAGCCTCCTAGGAGGCGTAGTCCAGCATGTCGGTTAAATCTTCGACAGTGGCTACCAAGTGGGTGGTGGGTGGGACGCAAAATTCCCCGTGGCTGGCCTCCTATCCGACCTGCTCCTGGTCCGAGGATGGGCCATCCACGATATTCATCCTCTTGATCCGATCTAACATCTCGCTTAAAAACGAGAGGTCAACCGGATTCACGTTCGGGCATCCGTCGGAGTTGAGCTCCGGCGCGCCAATACTATGAATGTGTCCGACCAAGGGTAACCCTTGCTTTTCTGGCACTGGGATTGGATCTGAACTCAGGGCCAGATCCGAACTAGGGCCCGGCCCTGGGATAGGGGCGGGGAGGGAATCCAAGGTCAAGACCTCGGGATTGGTAGGCTCCCAGGGTAAAGCCGAGAACCCAGTAAGGACCAGATCGCCCTGAGCATCGACGACGTACTCAAGGCCGCCGAACCTGATTTCCTACTCAGGGGTGAAGCTACCGACCTGGTCAAGGTGACTGGTCGGATCGGCGTGCAGCACAATGCTGCCGAACGCGAAGAGCTATCCGGGGACAAAGATGTCCCCGCTGCGGATTCCATCGCTGATGAGAAGGCGAGCCATTGATCCTTGGTGACCCACGGCGGAACTCTCAATGAAAGCACCAATGTCGGTACCAAAACCGGCAGATCTTGGGTAGGGGATCCGAGCTGTGGGTCTAGGAATCAATGGGTAACAGGGAACGTAGAGATGGCGATTTACCCAGGTTCGGGCCCTCTCAAAGAGGTTATACCCTACGTCCTGCTAGATTGTACTGATCTGATTGTATGAAGGTTACAGAGTTGATCTACCTCGAGATCGGATGGGTTAAACCCTAGGCAATGGATATGATGATCCTCTACGGACTAAACCCTCTGGTTTATATAGACACCAGAGGGTCCTATGGTTACATATAGTCGGTTACCATCAGGGGATAAACATGCCGGCCATGCCAATTATTCCTTGGAGGAGACGCCAAGTCTTCGGAGGTTTCCTTCTGATACACGGGGTCGCCCACAATCCGGACTTCCATCGACGAGTAGAGAGCGGCCCACCAGCCCGGCCTATGAGAGATAGGCCGGCAGCCCGAGTACCCCCTAGTTCGGGACACCCTCAATAGCCCATTGATTAGCCTCGTCGATGTGAGACTATCTTCTTATTTTTGACTTCTCCTATTTATCTCTACCACCATACTCTATTCCACCCATTGTGCTATATCCATGGCTTGTGCTCATGTATTGCGTGGGAGTTGAAAAAGCTGAAGCGCGTTAAAAAGTATGAACCAATTGCTTGGCTAAAACCGGGGTTGTGCATGATAAATATTTTGTGTTAAGAAGATGGAGCATGCCAGGATTGTTTGATTTTTTAGCGATAACGTTCTTTAGCATTTTTATTCTGAAAGACATGATTGTATATTAGTATGCCTGAGTATTGATGTTTTTATATCAAATTATAGACTATTGCTTTGAATCATTTGGATCTTATTATTCATACCGTAAGAGAAAGATTACATGATGAAACATGATAGGTAGCATTCCACATCAAAAATTCTGTTTTTATCATTTACCTACTCGAGGACGAGCAGGAATTAAGCTTAGGGATGCTTGATACATCTCCAACGTATCTATAATTTTTGATTGTTCCATGCTATTATAGTATCAATCTTGGATGTTTTTATATGCAATTATATATCATTTTTGGGACTAACCTATTAACCTAGTGCCCAGTGCGAGTTGTTGTTTTCTGCTTGATTTTGGCTTTTCAGAGAAACGGTACCAAATGAAGTCCAAATGCCAGGAAACTTTTTGGAGATTTTTTTCTGGACAAAAGAAACCTTGGAAGCTTCGGGAGGAGGCCAGAAGCCTCACGGATACTTGTGGTGACATTGGAGTATCTAGGTGACATTAGAGTTGGTTGATGCGTATCATATGGTGTTATTTTAGTACAAACTCTAGGGCTGTTTGTGACACTTATAGGGATGGCTTAATAGATTGATCGGAAAGGATAACTTTGAGGTGGTTTCGTACCCTACAACAATTTCTATCTTATGTTCTCCACTAATAGGAACTTTGGAGTGATTCTTTATCGCACGTTGAGGGATTGTTATATGATTCAATTATGTTAGCACTGTTGAGAGATTGCACTAGTGAAGGTATGAACCCTAGGCCTTGTTTTCAAGCATTGCAATACCGTTTGTGCTCACTTTTGTTACTTGCTACCTTGCTGTTTTTATTCTTCGGATTACAAAAACCTATGTCTACTATCCATACTACACTTGTATCGCCATCTCTTCACCGAACTAGTGCACCTATACAATTTACCATTGTATTGGGTGTGTTGGGGACACAAGAGATTTCTTGTATTTGATTGCAGGGTTGTTTGAGAGAGACCATCTTCAACCTACGCCTCCCACGGATTGATAAACCTTAGGTCATCCACTTGAGGGAAATTTGCTACCGTCCTACAAAACTCCGCACTTGGAGGCCCAACAACGTCTACAAGAATAAAAGTTATGTAGTACACATCACTGCTTCATCCGATGATTGAGCAACTGCGGCTGCGACGACTCCTGAACTGCCTCCAGAATGCCTTCTCCGCCTCATGGCCCTCTAGTTGGCCGAAATGAAGGCCGGCGTCCGCCGCACTCTTCGGGAGATCGGTGAAGACCTCTGCGGACCGCCATAGCTGGGTGAGCTCGACGAATCCTTTGCTGCCAAATACACATTGAAGTAAATATGGCTTACCCGCGGCTATCTGCTCCACATGTTGGAGCACCTTGCGGTCGGCCCGGGCCTGGGTCTGGAGCTCAGTATGAGACAGACGTAGTTTCTGCAGCTCCTCGCCCGTCTCTTTCTCCTTTTTCTCAAGGGAATCACGTTCGAGATACACGCCCTTGAGAGTCTCCTCGACCTCCAGGACCCGCGCCTGGTCTTTCCTCCTAGCCACCTTTTCGGTGGCTAGGTCCATCTCTGCCTTGGCCGCAGCAGCTTTCTGCTACTTGGCCTCCTGCCGAGCCTTTAATAGCTCGGCCTTGAGCCCCTCAAGCTCGTCCAACGCCGCTGTCATTAAACAGTTCGGCATCAGTTTTAAAAACAACACACTATCCTTGTTCAAAATTACATTCAAAAATATGTCGCACCGGTCACTTACCTTGAGACCGCTCGACCTGCTTGTTCATCGGGTCAAGGTCCTTCTCGGACCTCTCGAGCTTCCGATTCATCTCCGCAATATCCTCGGAGATGGAGCCCAGAGCCGAGGTTGAAACCTGCATAAACACTTTATAATGAGCCCCATGATCAATTTATTGACACTTCGGACATACATCCTGTCTTATCAGTCCTGGGGGCTACTCTTTCCTCTGCTCCTCTACTTCGACCCCAACACCAGTTTTTCAAAACTGGCCTTGGGCTCAGGGGCTACTCACTGGCTAGGCCGTCTAAACGCCAGGTAACGGATGTCTTCGGACACTTACAAGGATTGATAAAGTAAATCTAAGTAGAGAAGTCCTTTTTCGCGTAAGGACAGAAGATTACCTCGAAGCTCGTGATGAGGCCCTTAAAGACCTCACGCATTCCGGCCTCTGTGGACCGGAATCCCTGCAGTGCCACACCAATCAATGCGCGGTGCTCTTCCTTGAGGGAGGAGCCCGTCAAGGCCGCCTCCATTTCTTCAGTCCACCCCGCGCTAACCCGCCCTGGGGCGGGAGGTGGGGGTGGTAAGACCTCAGACCCCAGCACCTGGGTGCTAGGTACGAGGGTCTCCAGCTGCGGCGATGGAGCCAGAGTAGACTTCGGCTGGGCTGCCGATTAGCCCAGCCCTTCCTGGACGACCTCGGGGACCCCGTCCCCTTGGCCTTGTGGGGCCGAGGTATCAACGTCGGCCATGACGACTGACCCTTCGGGCCCCGCCGTGTCAACCTGAGGGGACGGAGTCGATGTTGCCTCCCCCAGCCCTTCTTGAGCTGGGGCAGCACGGTCCGGACTCCTGCTCGTGGGCGGCAACCCGCTGGAAGAGTTGCTAAGGCATGCCTTTGGCGGGCTATGGAAAAATACTCATGCGAATTTAGTCCAGCTGAAAGGACTTGATGTAAAATCAAACACAAAAGACGATGATGGACCTTCGAGGTGTCGGTTTCTTCCTCCCCATTATTAGGGGATCATCTCCTAACTCGTCGGAGAGTATGACCTTCTCCAACATTGTGGCCTTGCTGGCGGCCACGGTCGGGGTCTTCTTCGACCTCTTTGGGCCCTTGGGTCGCATCCCAGCCTCGGCGTCTTCTGACGCTGCCCTCTTCCCCTTTGGGGGAGCGTTCTCTTCTTCTTCGTCCTCCCCCCCATCGCTCTCGTGGGTGGAGGAGGCGTGGGTCTCCTCGGATCGGGTGACCGAGGTCTCCCGCTTCCGAAGACCCGCCTTGCCCCTCTGGGGCTTGGACCCTTTGGGGACCACCACGTGCGGCTCCACAACTAGGAGCGCCGTAAGTAGGGAGGATCTCTCCTCCTCTGGCAGCGGTGCTGGGCACAGCATCTGCTGCATCTTGGCTGCCCAGTTCTGCAAATACGAAATGAGGCGATTCGTCAAAATTTGTCTCACTTAACAGGAGACGAATATGAACGTGTATATCAAACACTCACCGGTGGGGCGTCGTAGCCGACCTCGAAGCCGAGGTCCTCCCCCTCCTTAGGAATCCTGTCCTTGGGTAGCTTGAAGAGTCGTGCCCACATGCCGGCCAAGGAGGAGCGGAAAAAGTTGAGCACGGGCTCCGCATCCCCGGATTTATGCTCCCACATCGGGGTGGCCCGGAGTTGGAGTGGGAGGATCCGACGATGGAGCATAACGTTGACCACTTTGGCTAATTGGAGGTCCTTCTTGGTGGACCACCACTTGATCTTCTTGATCAGGGCCTACACCTCCTCCGGGTTCCCCCAGATGACGCCCTTCTCCCTCCAGGACTTGAGCTTCCTTGGGGGCCTGGTCGAGAAGGCTGGAACTTTGGTCTGGTTGGCGGCAAGAGGCTCAGTGATATAGAACCACTCACGCTGCCACTCCTTGACTGCTCGATGAAGGTGCCCTTGAACCAGACGGCATTCTGGTTCTTGCTGACCATGGCCCCTCCGCACTCTGCCAAGTCGGAGCCGCTGGACTTCGGCTTGATGCCGAAGATCTTCAACCACAGGCCGAAGTGCGGTTCGATATAGAGGAAGGCCTCGCAGACCGTGATGAAGGAGGCAAGGTGCAGGATGGAGTTTGGGGCCATGTGGTGGAAGTCGAGCCCATAGTAGAACATTACCCTGCGCACGAACGGGTGCAGCGGGAATCCTAAACCTCTGATGAGGTGAGGGACGAAGACTACCCGCTCCCCTGGGTTGGGAGCGGGCACCTGTTGGTCGGCGTCTGGAGCACGGGCGGCGACGTTGGCTGGGATGTACCCCGCGCTACGCAGCTCCAGGATAGTGCCATCTGTCATGGTGGAACCACCCCAGTGCCCTTTGAGGGTGTCGGCCATGGCTGAATGGGGAAGCATGGATGTGCAGAGGTGGGAGAAGGCGAGATTTGATCTGGGCGCTAGAGCTCGAGGAGATAGCAGGCGGGGGAAAGGGGAGCATGATGGCTGACTCTATTGCCTTTTTACTCTTATAGGCTGCTGAAAGGCCAAGAGTCTCCTCGCCGCGCCGGTAAAACGCCACTCCTCCCTGCAAAAGATGTCGTTATATGCATGGGAAGAAACAAAATCTTGATGATATCCCTGAGAATATGGGCACGATCTCCACCTCGACGGGACACACCAGTAAAAGGGCTGCCTCGAACCACGACTTGAGGTAGGCAGTAACTGCCTGACCCGTCGTGGGTAGCGCCACTTCGATAAAGTTGTCAGGCTATGGAGCACTGTTCATGCTTAGGCGGTTGGCTTTCAAGGCTCATGACCTCAGACGGGGCAAGAGCTCGGCTGAATCTTGTTTACCGGACGCTACTCCCTAAAGGACAGTGCGGAGGTCCTGAATTGGAAAGGGGAACTCATCTGTCAAGCCAAAGAATTCGGATCCGAAGATGTTCTTATCAACGAAGATGTCCTCGGCGTAGAAGACCGGATCGGGGGCTACTGACGGTGTCCTGGACTAGGGGGTACCAACCTAGTTGCACTATATTCCTCGGGTTGGGCCAATGGGCCCTCATTCTTCTCAAGATGAACTCCAGATGCCGCAAGCTAGGGGCGAGACCAGGATTGCATCTGCCGAAGACATGACGTATACTCCAAGACTTCTCCTGCCGCCCTCATGCCCCGATACCGACCTTGTAGCCCTCGATACCCTACCTGGCATGTATATAAGCCGGAGGGTTTAGCCCGTAGAGGGAACTCGAACACAATCTCATTCTCCTAACCCTAGAGTTATACCACATCTTACGATCTCGAGGTAGATCAACTCTGTACTTGATACATCTCCATCAATATAAACAAGAGCAGGATGTAAGGGTTTTACCTCCATCAAGAGGGCCCGAACATGGGTAAACACCGTCTCCTTGTTCCTGTTACCATCTGTCCGAGATCCACAACTCGGGACCCCCTACCCCGAGGTCTGCCGGTTTTCACACCGACACATACCCATTGACAAGTAGGTGTTGAACTTGACGTTGAATCTCTTTGGTCTCGTCGGGGTTGATGCGGTAAGGGTCTCGGTTCGGTAACGGTGCATCAGGGATGAGGTCGATGCGGTGTTCAATTCATCATAGTGGAGGAAGACCCGGAGGTAGCTTGTCGGGGAACACATCCGCGGATTCCTGCAATAATTGAGACAAAGGCACAGGTAGATATTGAGTAGTATTAGTCCTCACGGCCTCATCTTTGCACACAAGTACAAAGTGAAGGACACTGATGGGATCTCACTCACATCCCTCAAGTCTCTTTTGGTGGCTAGTAGCACTAAGTTTTTCTTATCTCTCATCATGGGGGCACTCATATTTGGCTTGTGGCGCTCACTCTCTTTTGGGTGGTTCACTCTCTCACTAGTCTCTCCACGATGACTTGAAGCTTGCTTGTCGGTGATCACTTGACTTGCCGACATTGGTCAAAGAACATACTCCTTGCCCTTCATGTTGAAGCTATAGTGATTGGTTCGTCCATTGTGGATGACGCCACGGTAGAATTGCCAAGGTCTTCCTAGAAGAAGATGGCACACGGACATTGGTACCACGTCACACTCCAACGTGTCTTCATATACTCCAATCTTGAAGGAGACTTGCATGGTATGGTCCACCTGTATGGTGCTAAATTTGCTTAGCCATTGGACCTTGTAAGGGTGTAGGTGCTTCTTCTTGACCAATTATAGCTTAGAGAAAAGTTATTCACTTGCCAAATTGTGGCAACTTTTTCCGTCTATGATGACCTTAACGGCTCTTCCTTGGATGCCCACCTTTGTGTGGAAGATGTGGCAACGTTGATCTTCATCTTGTTGTTGTTGGAGTGTCAATATCTTTGAGACAACGAGAGCGCAGCTCGGATCATTGTCACAAAAGATATGCACATCTTCATTCATTTGGCGATGCATGGCCACGTGTTCCAAGGCTTCCATTTCATCATCACTCATGGAGTCATAGGTGTCGTCATCATTAGCAATCATGGTGCATCTTGTTGGGCACTTGAATGTCTTGTGGACGTGGTCTTTGCAACTGAAACATTGGATAGAACTTGTCTTGGTGGGTAGCGTCCGCTGAAGGATTTGTAGATGATGAACCTCTTGGCTTGTAGTTGCTTGGAGAGGGACGACTCAAAGATGTCGTAGGTTTCTTGGAGCTTGAAGTTCCATCGCTAGTGGGTGTCACTCCTGCAGGCGACCGCTAACGCGACACATGAATCAGAGACCCCATGACCAAACTGTGTGCGATGCATGAATCGCAAATGGTGTCGTAAAAAAACCATCCCCAATAAAACGAACTATTTGCGATGCCGGAGACATCAAAAACAATTCATATTAGAGACGCGTGTGCGATACATGGCATACAGTTGATCCATACGAACTGTTTGTGATAAGCCAGAACAACAAACACGGTCAGCCAGTTCGTGGTGTGTGCGATACACGGCATACAGTTCACTCGGATGAACTGTTTATGATTACGCAACACAACAGAAACGGTCAGGCAGATCAAGGTGTGTGCGATATACAGGATGCGGTTCACTCGGATGAACTGTTTGCGATTACCCAACACAACAGAAACGGTTCAAGTTAACAAGATGTGTGTGATACGCGGCAAACAGGTCAGTAATCTGAAATGTGTGGGAAGACAGATAACAACATGGATGATTCCTGATAATAACCCGTGTGTGTTGTGGGCAAACGCTTGCTGGTATACAATTGTCAGCGATTGATGAAATCATCACCGACGGGTTCCCTAGTTTAGTCCGTCTGCGTTGTAATTTGCTCAGTCTACAGAAGAACAACATATATAACCAAATTAAACATCCAATTACATAGGTGACTATACAAAACATTCTCACACACCTCAATAAACAATTACATGCATTCTAAACTAGGAGAAACGATCATCTAATCATCTACTTCTTATGACGCTGCCGCCACTACTCTACTTGTGCCTCGATCCCTCGTCGTCCACAGGAAGGAGGCACTCCCTTATGTCAACGATCCGCCTGTACATCTCGTAGCTTGTGTATGCGTCCTTGGCTGTGTACTTGATGTGTTCTTCATCCAGTCTCCGCACCCAGGCCTCGTGCCAGGCATCCTTGTTCTTTTTGCACTCATCTTTCATACCTCTATAGTAGGGGTCGATGATGGCCACGGCTAGGTCAACCAGGGAGTCCTTCTTCTTCTTTCTGCCCCAGACCCTGTACTGGCCTTGGATGTCGACAAGATTCTGGCAGGCCAAGCCCGTAGTCTCGAGCACCTTTAGATCGTTCATGGTGTCCACCGTAGCGAACCTGTAGTCGGAGCTGTTGATAAACCTAGTGAAACGCTCGCATGGCCTTGTGGCCAGGGAGTAGTGGTAGACGAGGACGTGATGGCGCACGCACAACTGGGCGACGACAACCTTCTGATCATACCCGGGACGACCGCCGGTGAACTCGAGGTCGAAGCCGACCACTTGGTACTCGTCCTCAGCAAGCAACTGCTCCATAGTGTGGATGGAGCTCTCCACCGAGACTAGCTCGTTGGTGTACACCACCGAGAGGTCCTTCCTCCTCATGTGGGTGTCCACTGCGTGAGGCGTGGTGAACTGCCGCCCGTCGTCGTCGTCAGCCGCTGGGAGCGCCATTGGAGCCGCTGGATATCTTCTCTGTATGTGTCGTCGTGGGTGTGCTTATTGTGTCATGGGGTGCGAGAGATGAAGGTAAATGGCCACGGGAATAAATGAGGGCCGGGCGGCTGGGATTCTCGGCACGTCCGCAAGGCAGTTTTTGCTGCATGTAACTGCGTCGTGGCACCGCGTCCGGCGTAACCGCATGCATAAGGCGCCCCGAACGTACATGATCGTGCGCCAGCCCGAAACGCTTGCAGCGCGCGTGGAGGGCCGCGGGCAGAGTGCGCGCGGCGGGACGCGAGCAGAGCGTGCGTGGCGTGACGTGAGCAGAGCGCGTCGCGGCCGCCTCAACCGCAAGCAACCACACGCATAGAGCAGTTGAACACGCAGGGATTGGCCATCTACAAGCCAGCCGGCAGTTGCGAGCCGGCGGCGTGATGTGAAACTACGTCGTGTTCCACATCACACAGTGGGCGAACAATCGTTCGCGACGCTGCGTAGAGAGCGACCGTGTGCTAGGTAATTAAATTGCAAATGTTTTTTTATTAACCGTTTGTGTACGTGTCATTTTGTCCTCCTCTCGCACGTCTTGTCACCGCGTTGTCGTAGAAGGCTTAGAGCGCAAGCTTGAGCACCGCACATGCATTCTTTTGGCCAAACGTTAGCTCGAAGAGGTGCCAATGAATGGTCGGTGAGCCCGTTCCCGCGCAACCGCGCAGGTTCCCGCCCGACTCGGCGAAATCCCAAAAATACCAGTGCTTACCGGCCTTCTTTATAAACAGTCACGGCCGGCGAGTCGGCATCGCATTTTCCCCTCCCTCCCCGTAGCTTATCTCGTCTGCTTCTCCCACCATCACCAATGCCACCAGTCCGTCGTCGTTGCTCAGCCACTCTGCCGTCATCTGAGGACAGCTCCAGCTGGGAGGCTACACCGCGGCGGCGGCGCAGTCCCCGGCGGTGTGTACTGCCCGTGGCGTCCCTGTTGGGTGTGCGCACAACACCCGCCACACGCTCCGCCGCCGCTGCCCGACGGCAGCCATTGCCGCCACCCCACCGTCGGCAGCCGTGGCCGCCACACCACCAAAGCCCGCTAGGGCCATCGCCCGCTCCGCCACCGCGGCCCGAAGGCGGGTGGTGGCCGTCCTGGCCGCCACCCCACCGTTGGGCGCCGTGGCCATCACCCGCTCCGCCACCGCGGCCCAAAGGCAGGAGGTGGTCGCCACCCCACCGTCGGTCGCCGTGGCCACCTCCCCACCGTCGACCGCCGGGTCATCACCCGCTCCACCACCGCGGCCCGAAGGCGGGATGTGGAGGCCCACACAAGCATCAGCGACCTTGTCGCGCGCTACGTCGAGTTCCTGTGGGAGGAGGAGGAGCGCCTGGTTGAGCACGCAAAGCGTCTTACCGCCGACATGGCCGCAGCAGAAGCCGCCGCAGTGGCGTGGAATGCAGAGATATATGAGGAGTCCCTCCGCTTCGAGAGGGATCGTCTGGAGCGGCAGAGGGCGTTCGAGCTGGGCGTCGCTAAAGGTGCAGCAGCGGCAGGCGCCGGATTCCGCTTCTCCAGCTCGTCGGTAGGCTCCTCCTCCTCCTCGGCCTCTTACTGAGCGCGCTCGGCAGAGGAGAGGCTGCTGGAAGTAGTACAAAGCCCCTCCATAGTAGTAGTATTTAGGGGCTATTTTGTTCAGTTCATCTGACTATAGATATGGTTGAACTGTACTACGTACTTAAATTTAGCTAGTATATATATTTGAACTAGCTATTTCAGTACGTGGTTGGCAACAATTGGGTAAAAGTTTGTTCTGTTCAGCTGTCGAGTTGAACTATTTGTATAAAGAATGACTGCATAATCTATGAATGAAATCTATGCTTACTGAATTTCATTTGCAAAAATTACAGTACTAGTGATTTTTAGCTGCAAAATTTGACAAATGGCAGTGTTTTTTTTCTGAGGATCACAAATGGAAGTGTTACTAGGTTGACAAATGGCAATGTTACTAGATTGACAAATGGCAATGTTACTAGATTGACAAATGCCAATTTTTCCATTTTGACAAATGGCAATTATAGCCAATATGACAGATGCAAATCTTACCACATTGTTTGTATGTCGTTGCACACGGGTCATCATGCAAAATCGTTTGCGATGAACAGATGCACAAAACCTACGCGCCACATTTTCCCTTGGCTTAGCTGCGAAGGAACCCGGCTCTCGCTTTGCATACGGGTGTTCAGTCTGAAACATTTGCGATGAAGAGATGCACAAAACCTGCGCGCCACATTTTTCCCTTGGCTTAGCTGTGAAGAAACCCAGCTCTCAATTTGCATACGGGTGTTCAGTCTGAAAACATTTGCGATGAGTGTTTTATTCAAAGAAATACGTTGATGTTTTTTTTACTTTGGTAAGTCTGTATATTCAGAGAAAAAACGCTAAGTTGATCAAAACCATAGATTTCATTCAGTGACACTCTGGTTTTACATTCATACGATCAAGATACAATATTAAACAAAAAAATAATTACAGCGGCGGCAGCGTGCTGCGCCGGTGTTGTCGTCGTCCGGGACACCATTGTTCAAGTCTTCAAGCCATCCCAGAATGTTATGGACTTACAAATCCAAGAGTCGTTCATCGCGCGATCGACGGGTGGGGCACGGGGGGACGGCGACTCACGGCGCTACTAGGTAGCGGTCGACGACGGTGTCCCATGACGCTGAGGGGGGCACGGCGGGTGCAGGCACGCGCATGGGCACGGGCATGGCTGGTGCAGGAAAGCGCACGGCGCCGGCGCCGCGGTGGGTGCTGGGGCGCGCACGAGCACAGGCGGGGGCGCTGGCGCTGGTACGTACACGAGCTCGCGTGGGTCCGCGGGGACCTCGCTGACGCCCGCGGCTTCCAGCTTTGCAACGGTGCTCGGCGACCAGCCCGTCAATGCCACGGGGATGGTCGCTGGCGCGGGCGCGGGGATGGGAGCTGGGACGGGCGCGGGGGCAGCATCCGCCGCGGCCAGCTCGTTCAGGGCCATGTCCCTGAGTTCCCATTCCTCCTTATTTTCTATCTCCTTCGGCTCAGAGTCGACTTCACCAAGCTGGAAGACTAGTGGCAGATGATCCTTGTGCGCCATGGAGTAGGTGGAGCTCTGGAAGATAGGATTCGAGCGAGAGGGGAATGGGAGGCGAAGAGAGATCAGTAAGGCCGCCTTTTAAACAGCGGCTCGGGCACCATTAATGGAGAAGTTGAGAGCGAGGCGGGCGGCGATGGAGGTCAAAGGGCTTGCTTCCCGGTGAGCCAGCGCAGCGTACTGCTCGCACGCCTCCCGGTGAGCCTGCGTAGCGGAGGACTAGTCGCAAGCCTCCCGGTTAGCCTGCGCAGTACAGGACTGGTCACACGCCTCCCGGTCAGCCTGCGCCGCGGACTTCGCTCGCACGCCTCCCGTCTACTCAAACAGCTGCCCGGACGACACCTCCTTGCCATTAAAAAAGTGGGACACGTGGCGGCACGTAAATGGTCAGTTGAATGCCCACGATTGAAAAATTATTGTACAACCGTTTGTGATGATAACGTGATAGCTATTTGTTGGTTGTTAATGTGTGCGCCTTCTCTCATATTGGACAATTTTTTTACCACAGCATGTTGGTGCCATTCCATGACACCATGCCAAGTCTCATGAATTTCAGACGAGTTCTGGATTTACTAGAATTTCAAAACCAAGTTCTCAAGTTTGCGGCCGAGCCATGAAGAGGTGTTTGAAATTCATTCCCATTTCTTGCATGGGACCTAAACATGCAACCAAGGACACATATATGATTTTTCAACCCATTTTGGTGCACAGGAGCATGTGCATGCAGTTCAAATTTGAATTATGCACATAAAATGCCTAGAAAGCTCAGTTAAAGTATAAAAAATGTCCAAACGAAGCACGAATAATTCCAAAATTTAACACGACACTCCTATTGGTCTATGTTACCTCTAGAAAAAAAATCAAGGCAAGAAGAGGCAATGAATGTCGTTTCATCCACAAAGGTGACACGTTCCCTACCGGAACCATGAGGCTTCTTGTGAGAAGCTCTGGTTTGTGAGAAGCTTATACCAAAACCTGCCCCAAATGGGACAAAAAATTTACCACAGCATGTTGGCGCCATTCCATGATAGCATGCCAAGTTTCATGAATTTCAGACGAGTTTTGGATTTACTAGAATTTCAAAACCAAGTATCTCAGCGTTTGCGGCCGAGCCACGATGCCGAGGTGTTTGATATTCATTCCCATTTCTTGCATGGGACCTAAGCATGCACCCAAGGACACACATACGATTTTTCAACCCATTTTGGTGCACCGGAGCATGTGCATGTAGTTCAAATTTGAATTATGCACATAAAATGCCTAGAAAACCCAGTTAATGTATAAAAATGTCCAAACGAACCCCGAATAATTCCAAATTTGAACACGACACTCCTGTTGGTCTATGTTGCCTCTAGAAAAAAAATGGAGGCAAGAAGAGGCAACAAATGTCGTTTCGTCCACAAAGGTGACACGTTCCGCACCGGAACCACGAGGCTTCTTGTGAGAAGCTCTGGTTTGTGAGAAGCTTCTACCAAAACCTGCCCCAAATGGGACAATTTTTTTACCACAACATGTTGGTGCCATTCCATGATAGCATGCCAAGTTTCATGAATTTCCGACGAGTTTTGGATTTAGTAGAATTTCAAAACCAAGTATCTCAACGTTTGCGGTGGAGCCACGATGCCGAGGTGTCTGAAATTCATTCCCATTTCTTGCATGGGACCTAAGCCTACACCCAAGGACACATATATGATTTTTCAACCCATTTTGGTGCACCGAAGCATGTGCCTGTAGTTCAAATTTGAATTATGTACATAAAATGCCTAGAATACTCAGTTAATGTATAAAAATATCCAAACGAACCCCGAATAACTCCAAAATTTAACATTACACTCCTATTGGTCTATGTTACCTCTAGAAAAAAAATCAAGACAAGAAGAGGCAACGAATGTCGTTTCGTCCACAAAGGTGACACGTTCCCTACCGGAACCACGAGTCTTCTTGTGAGAAGCTCTGGTTTGTGATAAGCTTATACCAAAACCTACCCCAAATGGGACAAAAATTTTACCACAGTATGTTGGTGCCATTCCATGATAGCACGCCAAGTTTCATGAATTTCAGACGAGTTTTGGATTTACTGGAATTTCAAAACCAAGTATCTCAGCGTTTGCGGCCGAGCCACGATGCCGAGGTGTTTGAAACTCATTCCCATTTCTTGCATGGGACCTAAGCATGCACCCAAGGACACACATATGATATTTCAACCCATTTTGGTGCACCGGAGCATGTGCATGTAGTTCAAATTTGATATATGCACATAAAATGCCTAGAAAACTCAGTTAATATATAAAAATGTCCAAACGAACCCCGAATAATTCCAAATTTTAACACGACACTCGTATAGTTTTATGTTCACTGTAGACAAATGTTCTAGCAATTCAAACACCATCCTTTGCCGATGTGACCCCATTCCGTATTTCAAATCAAGACGAAAAATCAAGTACATCACACACAGTTTATTATCACCAACCGTGTGAGATGCAGTACAAAATATCTTGGTGCACCGTCATATATGGCTTACGCGAGAAGGTTCGTCGGCTACAGTCCACAGCCGACGCATCAAGCAAACTAGCCACCCAAATATCAATTCATTGTTCAATCGTCGCTGGTCAAAGATGGGGACGTGGACCCGCGTCGTGAGGGCAACTTCGGCGGCCCAGTCCGTAGCCGTCATGAGCGTGCTCACAACCTGTGTAAGCGTGGCCGCAATCTGCGATCGGGCGGCTGCAGCAGCCAAAATGGCCGCTACTGCGGCTCAGATGGCGGCAGCAACATCTGCGACGAGGATAGCAAATGGTGAGAGCGGGACAGCAGCTATCCATTCCGCGGCGGCTGCCTTAGCCCTGATGGAGGCCGCCCGCGCCCATGTCGAGGCTGGCCATGCCCAGCTCCTGGCGGTCACCGCACAAATCGCACGAATCTTCTCCGACAACGGTGGGCAACCTATGGCCGAAGAGTTGGCAATCGCCGAGAGCGTTCGAGCAGTCGTCCGTTCGTTCACGGCATACCTTGCCGCGGTGGAGCCCGTCCAAGCCCAGACTGTGGCTGCCCACGCCCAGCTCGTGGCGGCCTTTTCCAAAGAGATGGCGGATGGCGAGATGCTTGCCGAGTATGGTGCGATGGATGCCATGGATCCCCTTCCCCAGGAGATCGTCGGGCGCGAGCTGGACATGGAGGAGGCGGCAGAGATCGACGAGCGCCAGGCAGAGTAGTAGTCTTTGTTTAGAGCACCGGTCTTTTGTTAGAGTAATGTTTAGGTCAGCTAGCACTGTTTAATTGCTGAACTTGCTCGATTAAGAAGTGTGGGTGTGCTGTAGGCTCTTTTGTGTACCCAAATTATGCAATGACGTGGATGACCACTGTAACCAGGGAAATTCAAACCAAAATTTGCACGTTCAAACTCATCATACACGGGGTAAGCCATATGAATTGTTTGTGATGTTCAGATATCGTACATAGTGCTGAATAAGGGACCGTGTCTGATGACACTTCGCGCGCCAGTTTTTCGCTGCACGGAGCAAAAAAATTCGGAATCGCCGGAAATATCTACCTCCCATGCCGCCCTCCTCCTTACCAAAAGCCACATTTCCCCTATTTCCGCCTTCCATTCCAAGTTCAAACCTTCACTGCTTGCTTGCAGCGCCGCCGCCTCGTCGGCGATGCTCCTTCCTGCTGCTCGGCCTCGTCGATCTAGTAAGGTAATCCACACCCGACCACCATCCTCCACCTCCTTCTACATCCCACATGCCCCGACCGCCGGTGCGACACCTTCCACCCAAATCACCGACCCATCCTCCAAATAAGCGTCACCCTAAGCCATGGTGCATGCTGTATAGCTAGGAGCTCAAGGAGCATCTGGCAGCGGAGAAGCAATTCACGGCCGCACGCGCGGATGAGGTTGCGATGGTTGCCATGCGTGCCTATCCCTAGATCTTGGAGGGGCACCTCGCCATCGAGGCCACCGTCGATGCCTTGCGCGCGGACGCCGCCACGCGGTTGGCTGCTTTAAATGACAGTTCATGGTGTTTTCTCGAGGCCATCGTCGGTGATTCGACGAAGACTACGAGGTGTTTTCTCAGCGTGCCCATGCTTACCTCAACTCCAGAGCCAGCAGGTTGGTGCCCGGAGCGGCTCAGGTGACTCACCACTACGAGGAGGGCACCCATGATGTGGAGGCCTTGCCCTCTTCCAAGTCTAAGTTGCCCATCGTCATCGATATCTCCGACGATGAGGAGTAGCTTGTCTTTTTAGCTCACTCCAAGGACGTATGTTCAGCTAGCTAGCTACGCCGGTTAAGCATGTTCGGTTTACCTGTTGCATGTGCTGCTCCTGCCTTTCCTTTACAAATTCTAGTGAATTGTCCTATGTACTCTTACTATGCAATCTGACCCTCTAGTATATATATTCTATATATTGTGCAATGTGGTGCTGAGTTAACTGTTTGGTTAAGTTTTTGTCATGTTCAGTTAACTGTTTAGTTCAATTCTGCAAGGTGATGCTCAATTCTTGTGGGTGCAATTTTGTATTCTCTAGCATGTGAGAAATAATCGAATTTGGCTGTACAAAATACATGCGATACAAATACAATTGCTATATTTCCAAGTTGTTAAGCATACTAGGTTTGGTTAACTGTCTGATCTTGTAGTATGTTCTCTTGTGCAATGTGGTGCACAGTTAACTGTTTGGTTCCTTTGTTGTGGTGCTTAGTTAACTGTTTGGTTCAATTCTGCAATGCGATGTTCACCTGTCGTGGGTACAATTTTGTATTGTTATGCATGTGAGAAATAAATCGAATTCGGCTGTACTAAATACATGAGAAACATATACAATTGCTATATTTCCTAGTTCTTAAGCATGCTTGGTTTGGATAAATGGCTTTTCCATGTGGCTCGAATTAATCTGCTGAATCTACAATGTGTTTATTTTTCATCAACATATTTTACTGATAGTATGCCAACCCTCACATAGCCTGATCAATAACTACCTTATATGTGTTGTAGGGAAACAATGGGAGGCACTGAGTTTTACCATCGAGGTTCGCGCATGCATGGTCCTTTGTCTAATAGCACATTATTGTGTAATTGCAGGAACCATTCTAGTATTTAGGTTTTTAACAATTTGGTCTTGCACATGTAGGTCCTGCTGTCAGAGGTTTTGACCCACTATTTTACCCATTTTGCATATGGGGAAATGAGATGTCCATGAATATCAGTCAAGTCAAGAAACTCAGAAAGATTGTGAGGATAAAGAAACTAGCGACAAAAAACAACAAGATCTTTGTCTGCACAATGAAGAAGACATCAGTGAACTACAGGATGGTACTAACTCTTATACTCCCTCCGGTCCTTTTTAGTCTGCATTTAAGTTTTGTCCGAAGTCAAAGTATCTCTACTTTGACCAAAGTTATAGAAAAAAAGCATCAACATTCAAACTCCAAAATCATTATTTTTAGATGCTTTATGAAATACAATTTTATAGTTTACATATTTGGTATCATGGATGTTGATATTTTTTAAAATAAATTTGGTGAAACTTTACAAAGTTTGACTTGATACAAATCTAATGCGCGGAGTAAAAAGGACCGGAGGGAGTACCTTGTTTTTTTATTCCTTTGCGCCATTTCAAAATTCAGAGAAGATATTTATGCATATCTTTGTTTTCAGGCCTTTCCAAAGCAGTTCACAGATGATTACCTCTCAAACCACCTGTATGGTCAAGAGGCGAGGAAGGTGTTCATACAACACCCACGGTACAATATTGAAGTCTTCCTCAAGAGGACGAAGGATGGGCAGTCAATCATCCACAGGCACTGGCCTAAAGTTGCAAGGACATTCAACATCATTGAAGGCTCAATATTCGCCTTCCGCTTCAGCAGTTTTCCAGATGAGATTCATCTGTCTATCTACCGTCTATGATGCTAATTTCCAAAGGTTTTAGATGTTGCATGTGAAACTTGGTGCTGTTATGTAATGGGGTAGCTAGCTATATGCCTATATGGTGTGAGTGAGTGCTGAAACTATATGATGTAGTACTCTTATGTATTTCAATTATGAAATCCTGGTTCCGTAATACGAAAATGAAATATATTGTGTGTTTATTATGAAATGTAAATTTGATTACTAAATGGATTAATAATAATAGGCCAATTAGCCTGCTTATTGGGTTTTTCTAGTGCAAACGGTTATTGAGACAACACCATGGGCGATGATCTCAGACAACCCACACAGTTTATAGGAAGTAAACATGTTGGATCAATGAACAATCACACACGACTTCCTCTGGACAACTATTTGCGTTAGGCCACCTTACACAAACATTTTCCACATAAAAAGTGTGTGTGATGGACAGCCTATGCCACACAGTTTCTTCTAGACACTGTGCGTGATGCATTCAATAACACAAACGATAAAATTATTACTATCGTCTGCAATGGCAACACTATCACAAACGATGTGATGCGGAAAACTGTGTGCTTTGTATATACGAACGGAAACGTTTGTCTGGGATTCACTGTGTGGGATGTATATACGAACGGAAACATTTATCTTGGATTCACTGTGTGGGATGTACATATGAACGGAAATGATTGGGCCAGTATAATTGTCTGCGATGCCTCACCCGATCGCACCCGAGCTCTTTTTGCCCTGCGTGTGTGACCAGAGGCCCTATCGCGGACAGTTTCTGGGTCATGTGGAAAGGACCCCCCCCTATCGCACACACAGGCAAGGCGACGGTTTAAAACTTCGTCGCTGAAAGGGGGTAAAAAACCGTTTGTATAGCAGGTCGTTGCACCAGTGTGTAGCTTGAGTAGTTGTAGGCACCGGAGTTGGAAAAGCATGAGTATTGGAGTCGTAGGTCTTGGACGAGTACTTGGAGTACTTGTAGTCATCTTGCACTTGTTGCTTCGCTTTGGTTGCTTGGTGCATGGGTTCGAGGAGGTTTGAATAAGGTTGGAAATCTGCAATTTTCTTGACTTGGTGGTTGAGGCCATTCAAGAATCTCGCCATTGTTTGCTCCTCATCTTCGTTGACGTTGGCTCGTATCATGGAAATCTCAATTTCTTGGAAGTACTCTTCCACCAATTTAGTGCCTTGCTGGAGCACTTGGAGTTTCTTGAAGAGATCTCTTGTGTAGTGTGTAGGCACAAAGTGGAAACGCATGACTTCCTTCATTTTGTTCCAAGTAGTGATTGATGGTAAGTCTTGTTGTTGGCGTCGCTCTATGACTTGCTCCCACCAAATAAGGACGTACTCATCAAACTCAAGGGAATCCATGGCTATCTTCTTTTCTTCCTCATAGTTGTGAAGACAGAAGATCTTGTCCACTTTGAGTGCCCATGATAGGAAGTCTTCGGGGTCGATGCCGCCGGAAAACTTTGTCATGGTGAACTTGAGCTTGCCATAGCGTTGCTCCTCATTATGGTTGTGGCAATGGTGATGTCGCTCTTGGCGTGGAGGAGGCTCTTCATCTTATTGCTCCTCATGATTAGCTTGATGTCGGGGATGAGATATTCTTGCTCTTTGCCTCATTTCATGGTGTTCCTCATTGCGAGCATCTTCATCTTGTCGCTCTTGACGTAGCGCTTGTTATTACTCGCGCACTCTTCCATTGCGCTCATGCATGGTTGATACGTCTCCAACGTATCTATAATTTATGAAGTATTCATGCCATGTTAGCTATAATTTTATATGGTGTTGGTGCACTTTTATATGACTTTTATTTGATTTTCATGGACTAACATATTAACCTAGTGCCCAATGCCAGTTGCTGTTTTCTGCTTGATTTTGGTTTTCCAGAAAATCCATAACAAACGAAGTCCAAACGCGATGAAACTTTTTGATGATTTTTTTTGGAACATAAGAGACCCCCGAAGCTTCGAGGGAGGACCAGAAGACCCACGAGGCGGTGACAAGGTATCCCGGCGAGCCTCGGGGGGGGGTCGCGTGGGGTTGCCTTGTGGGCCCCTCGTAGCTCCTTTTCGTGTGATTCCAACGCTAAAAATTCTTATAAATAGAGAAACCCCCAGAAATAAACCTAGAACTTAGACTCCGCCACCGCAACCTTCTGTTCTGAAGAGATCCCATCTGGAGGCCTTTTTCGGCACCCTGCCGGAGGGGGAAATCATCACCGGAGGCCATCTTCATCATCCCGGCGGTCTCCATGATGAGGAGGGAGTAGTTCACCCTCGGGGCTGAGGGTATGTACCAGTAGTTATGTGTTTGATCTCTCTCTCTCTCTCTCTCTCTCTCGTGTTCTTGGTTAGGCACGATCTTGATGTACAGTGAGTTTTGTTAATATAGTTGGATCATATGGTGTTTCTTCCCTCTCTATCTTCTTGTGATGAATTGAGTCTTTCCCTTTGAGGTTTCGTCATTGTCGGATTGAATACTGTGGATTTGAGAACACTTGATGTATGTCTTGCATGTGGATACCCATGGTGACAATGGGGTATTCTATTGAGTCACTTGATGTATGTTTTGGTAATCAACTTGCGGATTCCCGTGACCTTGGGGTAATCTAGGCATATGGGTTGGTACACGTTTTCATCCTTCTTTCTCCGATAGAAACTTTGGGGTGCTCTTTGAAGTTCTTTGTGTGGATTGAATATTATGAATCTGAAGTTGTTTGATGCATATCAAATAATCAACTCACAGATACTTGTGGTGACATTGGAGTATCTAGGTGACATTAGAGTTGGTTGATGCGTATCATATGGTGTTATTTTAGAATGAACTCTAGGGCTGTTTGTGACACTTATAGGGATGGCTCAATAGATTGATCGGAAAGGATAACTTTGAGGTTGTTTCATACCCTACAACAATTTCTTCTTATGTTCTCCACTTGATAAGAACTTTGGAGTGATTCTTTGTCACACGTTGAGGGATTGTTATATGATTCAATTATGTTAGCACTGTTGAGAGATTGCACTAGCGAAAGTATGAACCCTAGGCCTTGTTTTCAAGCATTGCAATACCATTTGTGCTCCGTTTTATCACTAGCTACCTTGCTGTTTTTTATATTTTCAGATTACAAAAACCTATATCTACTATCCATACTACACTTGTATCACCATGTCTTCGCCGAACTAGTGCACCTATACAATTTACCATTGTATTGGGTGTGTTGGGAACACGAGAGATTTCTTGTATTTGATTGCAGGGTTGTTTGAGAGAGACCATCTTCATCCTACGCCTCCCACAGATTGATAAACCTTAGACCATCCACTTGAGGGAAATTTGTTGTTGTCCTACAAAACTCTGCACTTGGAGGCTGATACGTCCAATTTGCATCATGATTTCCTACTGTTATTTATTATGTTTTTGATCATTATTAAACTTTATAATGCCATTCTCATGCCTTTTCTCTCTTAATTTGCAAGGTTTACTTGAAGAGGGAGAATAACGGCAGCTGGAATTCTGGACCTGAAATAATCACATCAGAGATACCTATTCTACACAGCTCCAATTGACCTGAAACTTCATAGATATTTTTATTGAATATATAAAAATACTGGAGAAAATAAATATCAGAGGGGACCCACCAGTTGCCCACAAGGCAACAGGGCGCGGCCCCCCCTGGGCGCGCCCTGATGCCTTGTGGGGCCCCTGGCTGGCGTCTGGTCCCCTCCTTCTGCTATATGAAGCCTTTTGCCCTAGAAAAAATAAAGAGAAGACTTTCGGGATGAAGCACCGCCGTCTCGAGGCGGAACCTGGGTAGGAGCACTTTTGCTCTCTGGCGGAGCGATTCCGCCGGGGATACTTCCCTCCGGGAGAGGGAAATCGAAGCCATCGACATCACCAACGATCCTCTCATCGTGGGAGGACCAATCTTCATCAACATCTTCACCAGCACCATCTCATCTCAAACCCTAGTTCATCTCTTGTATTCAATCTTTGTCTCAAAACCTCAGATTGGTACCTGTGGGTTGCTAGTAGTGTTGATTACATCTTGTAGTTGATGCTAGTTGGTTTATTTGGAGGAAGATTATATGTTCAGATCCTTAATGCTATTCAATACCCCTATGATCTTGAACATGAATATGATTTGTGAGTAGTTACTTTTGTTCTTGAGGACATGGGAGAAGTCTTGTCATAAGTAATCATGTGAATTTGGTATTCGTTCGATATTTTGATGCAATGTATGTTGTGCTTCCTTTAGTGGTGTCGTGTGAACGTCGACTACATGACACTTCACCATCTTTGGGCCTAAGGGAAGGCATTGTGGAGTAGTAATTAGATGATGGGTTGCTAGAGTGACCGAAGCTTAAACCCTAGTTTATGCGCTATTCCGTAAGGGGCTGATTTGGATCCATATGTTTCATGCTATGGTTAGAGTTATCTTAATTCTTATTTCGTAGTTGCGGATGCTTGTGAGAGGGGGTAATCATAAGTGGGAGGTTTGTTCAAGTAAGAACAGCACCCAAGCACCGGTCCACCCACATATCAAATTATCAAAGTAGCGAGCGCGAATCAAACAAACATGATGAAAGTGACTAGATGAAATTCCCATGTGTCCTCGAGAACGCTTTGCTTATTATATGAGTTCGTTCCAGCTTGTCCTTTGCTACAAAAAGGATTGGGCCACCTTGCTGCACTTTTGTTACCGTTACTACTTGTTACTTGTTACAAATTATCTTGCTATCAAAACTATCTATTACCGCTACTTTCAGTACTTGAAGAGAATACCTTGCTGAAAACCGCTTGTCATTTCCTTCTGCTCCTCGTTGGATTCGACACTCTTACTTATCGTAAGGACTACGATTGATCCCCTATACTTGTGGGTCATCAAGACTCTTTTTGGGCGCCGTTGCCAGGGAGTGAAGCGCCTTTGGTGAGTGAAATTTGGTAAGGAAACATTTATATTACGTGCTGAAATTTATTGTCACTAATCACTATGGAAATTAATCCTTTGAGGGGCTTGTTCGGGGTATCTTCACCTCGACCGGAAGCATTGAGAGTTGCTCCTCAACCTATTGAACCTACTGAAAATATTTATTATGTAATTCCTTCAGGTATGGTAGAGAAACTGCTAGCTAATCCTTATGCAGGAGATGGAACGGTACATCCCGATATGCACTTGATCTATGTAGATGAAATTTGTGGATTGTTTAAGCTTGCAGGTTTATCCGGAGATGGAGTTAAGAATAAAGTATTCCCTTTATCTTTGGAGGGAAAGGCATTGACATGGTATAGGCTATGTGATGATACTGAAAGATGGGACTGGAACCGGTTGAAGCTGGAATTCCACCAGAAATTTTATCCTATGCATTTGGTTCATCGTGATCGGAATTATATATATAATTTTTGGCCTCGTGAAGGAGAAAGTATCGCTCAAGCTTGGGGGAGGCTGAAGTATATGTTGCACACATGCCCCAATCATGAGCTCTCAAGAGAAATAATTCTTCAAATTTTTTATGCTCGGCTTTCTTATAATGATCGATCCATGCTCGATACTTCTTCTACTGGTTCCTTTATGAAGAGAACTATTGAATCCAGATGGGATCTTCTAGAAAGAATTAAACGTAACTGTAAAGATTGAGAAATCGACAAAGGTAACGAGTCAGGTATAAATCTTGAGTTTAATTGTGTTAAATCTTTTATGGAAACTGATGCTTTTCGTAAGTTCAATACTAAATATGGACTTGACTCTGAGATAGTAGCTACCTTTTGTGAATCTTTTGCTGATCATGTTGATCTCCCTAAGGAGAAATGGTTTAAATATCATCCACCTATTGAATTGAATGAAGAACCTATTAGTGTTAAAGAAGAAACAATTGTTTACCATGTTGATCCAGTTGTGCCTACTGCTTATATTGAGAAACCTCCTTTCCCTGTTAGGATTAAGGAACATGCTAAAGCTTCAGCTCTGGTTAATAAGAGTAATATCAGAACACCTAGACCTTCTAAACAAATTAAAGTTGAACCTAGTTTTGCAATGGTTAAAGATCTTTTGGTTGATAATATTGATGGACATGTCATATATTTCTGTGATGAAGCAACTAGAATTGCTAAGCCAGACACTGAAGATAAAAACAAACCTGTAATTGGCATGCCTGTTATTTCTGTTAAAATTGGAGATCATTGCTATCATGGTTTATGTGATATTGGTGTTAGTGTGAGTGCTATTCTGTTTACTCTCTATCAAGAAGTCATGAATGATAATGCACCTGTTGAGATTGAAGATATTGATGTTACTATTAAGCTTGCAAATAGAGATACTATTTCACCACTTGGGGTTGTTAGAGATGTTGAAGTCTTATGTGGTAAGATCAAATATCCTACTGATTTTCTTGTTCTTGGATCACCACAAGATGATTTTTGTCCCATTATATTTGGTAGACCCTTCCTGAATACTGTTAATGGTAAGATTGATTGCACTAAAGAAATTGTTAGTGTTAATTTTGGTGAGATGTCTCATGAGTTCAATTTCTCTAAGTTTCATAGACAACCTCATGATAAAGAATTACCTAGTAAGGATGAAATTATTGGTATTGCCACTATTGCTGTGCCTCCCACTGATCCATTAGAACAATATTTGCTTGAGCATGAGAATGATATGAATATGAATGAAAGAAATGAAATAGATGAGCTGTTCTTTAAACAAGCACCTATCCTTAAACATAATTTGCCTGTTGAAATCTTGGGAGATCCACCTCCACCTAAGGGTGACCCTGTGTTTGAATTAAAGCAATTACCTGATACTCTTAAATATGCTTATCTTGATGAAACGAAGATATATCATGTTATTATTAGTGCTAACCTTTCAGAGCATGAAGAAAAGAGATTACTTAAAACTCTGAGGAAGCACCGTGCCGCTATTGGATATACTCTTGGTGATCTTAAGGGAATTAGTCCCACTTTATGTCAGCATAAAATTCATATGGAGCCAGATGCTAAACCCGTTGTTGATCATCAAAGAAGGTTGAATCCTAGAATGAAGGATGTGGTAAGAACTGAAATATTAAAGCTTCTGGAAGTAGGTATAATTTATCACATAGCTGGTAGTAGATGGGTAAGTCATGTTCATTGTGTTCCTAAGAAAGGAGGTATTACCGTTGTTCCTATTGATAAAAATGAACTTATCCCGCAAAGAATCGTAACTGGTTATAGGATGGTAATTGATTTCAGGAAATTAAATAAAGCTACTAGAAAACATCATTACCCCTTGCCTTTTATTGATCAAATGTTAGAAAGATTATCTAAGCACACACACTTTTGTTTCCTAGATGGATATTCTGGTTTCTCTCAAATACCTGTGTCACCTGAAGATCAAGAGAAAAAACACCTTTACTTGTCCTTTTGGAACTTATGCTTATCGTCGTATGCCTTTTGGTTTATGTAATGCACCTGCTACCTTTCAAAGATGTATGACTGCTATATTCTCTGACTTTTGTGAAAAGATTGTTGAGGTTTTCATGGACGATTTTTCCGTTTATGGAACTTCTTTTGATGATTGCTTAAGCAACCTTGATCAAGTTTTGCAGAGATGTGAAGAAACTAATCTTGTCTTGAATTGGAAGAAGTGCCACTTTATGGTGAATGAAGGTATAGTCCTTGGGCATAAATTTTTTGAAAGAGGTATTGAAGTTGATAAAGCTAAAGTTGATGCTATTGAGAAAATGCCATGTCCTAAAGATATCAAAGGTATAAGAAGTTTCCTTGGTCATGCTGGTTTCTATAGAAGGTTTATAAAAGACTTCTCTAAAATTTCTAGGCCTCTTACTAATCTCTTGCAAAAAGATGTTCCATTCGTTTTTGATGATGATTGCGTAGAAGCCTTTGAAGTACTTAAGAAAGCCTTAATTTCTGCACCTATTGTTCAACCACCTGATTGGAACCTACCCTTTGAAATTATGTGTGATGCTAGTGATTATGTTGTTGGTGCTGTTCTAGGGCAAAGAGTTGATAAGAAATTAAATGGTATCCATTATGCTAGTAAAACTTTGGACAGTGCTCAAAGAAATTATGCTACTACTGAGAAAGAATTTTTAGCAGTTGTGTTCGCATGTGATAAATTTAGATCTTACATTGTTGATTCCAAAGTTACTATTCACACTGATCATGCTGCTATTAAAAATCTTATGGAAAAGAAAGATGCTAAGCCCAGACTTATTAGGTGGGTTCTTTTGCTACAAGAATTTGATTTGCATATTGTTGATAGAAAGGGAGCTGAGAATCCCATGGCTGATAATTTGTCTAGAATGGAAAATGTTCTTGATGACCCACTTCCTATTAATGATGATTTTCCTGATGAACAATTAGCTGTGATAAATGCTTCTCGTAATACTCCTTGGTATGCAGACTATGCTAATTACATTATTGCTAAATACTTACCACCTAGCTTTACATATCAACAAAAGAAAAAGTTCTTATTTCATTTAAGACATTACTTTTGGGATGACCCACACTTATATAAAGAAGGAGTAGATGGTATTATTAGACGTCCTACGTAAGTGCCACTCCGAGGCATATGGAGGACACAATGCGGGAGACCGAACTACACACAACGTATTACAATCTGGTTTTTATTGGCCTACTCTTTTCAAGGATGCATGTAAGTTTGTCCTTTCTTGTGATCAATGTCAAAGAATTGGTAATATTGGTAGACGTCATGAAATGCCTATGAATTATTCACTTGTTATTGAACCATTTGATGTTTGGGGTTTCGATTATATGGGACCTTTTCCTAAATCCAACGGGTATATTCATATTTTAGTTGTTGTTGATTACGTTACTAAGTGGGTAGAAGCTATTCCAACTAGTAGTGCTGATCATAACACTTCTATTAAAATGCTTAAAGAAGTTATTTTCCCAAGGTTTGAAGTCCCTAGATATTTAATGACTGATGGTGGTTCGCATTTTATTCATGGTGCTTTCCGTAAGTTGCTTGCTAAATATGATGTTAACCATAGAATTGCATCTCCTTATCATCCTCAGTCTAGTGGTCAAGTTGAATTAACTAATAGAGAAATAAAATTGATTTTGCAAAAGACCATTAATAGATCCAGAAAGAATTGGTCTAAGAAACTTGATGATGCATTATGGGCTTACAGAACTGCATACAAAAATCATATGGGTATGTCTCCATATAAAATGGTTTATGGAAAAGCATGTCATTTACCTCTTGAACTAGAACATAAAGCTTATTGGGCAATTAAAGAACTCAATTATGATTTTAAACTTGCCGGTGAGAAGAGGTTATTTGATATTAGCTCTTTAGATGAATGGAGAACCCAAGCTTATGAAAATGCCAAGTTGTTTAAAGAAAAAGATAAAAGATGGCATGACAAAAGAATTCAAAAATGGGAATTCAAAGTAGGTGATCATGTTTTATTATACAATTCTCGTTTGAGATTCTTTGCAGGAAAGCTTCTCTCTAAATGGGAGGGGCCATATGTCATCGAAGAAGTTTACCGTTCCGGAGCCATAAAAATCAACAACTCCGAAGGAAATAATCCGAGAGTGGTTAATGGGCAAAGAATTAAACATTATATCTCAGGTACTCCCATTAATGTTGAAATTAATATTATTCAAACAATGACACCGGAGGAACACATCAAAGAGTCCTTCCGGAACGCTCCAGAACCTTGAAAAGGGGTAGGTATGTGATACGCTAAGTAAACCGACTCCAAAAATTCCATAAAAATTATTTCTGTCAGTTTTGGAATATTAGAAAAATTACAAAAATAAGAAATAGCCGAGAGGACCCACAGGGTGCTCACAAGGCAACAGGGCGCGGCCACCCCCCTGGGGCGCGCCCTGATGCCTTGTGGGTCCCACGTGTGCCTTCCCAACTCTGTTTTCTTCCCGTATGCTTGTTTTGCAAGATAAAAAATCTTTATATATACTCCCATATGTTTTGACCACCGTATCACAAGTTTCTCATATGTTCTTGTTTCGGGCTATTTTTCTGACAGATCTAGGTCGCCATGACGTCTCCAAGCTCGTCCAAGGACAAGTTATATGAGAAGGTCATCAACCCGTACCTACCGAAGGTGATGAAGCACCCTCAAGCCATTGAGATGAGTGAGGGGGTGCTCCACATCCGGGACGTTCAAGGACCTAAGAAGACCGGGAGCGAGAAGGCCAGGCTGGAAGCGGTGGAATAGGAGATCTTCAAGTGCCAGGGCATGGTGGAGCGTGAACTTTGTGCTAACCACTCCATGATCACGGAATTCATCCGTGAGCACAAGGTGGACGGCAAGAATATTGGGGACATCATCTTCAAGCTCAATGATCGGATTGATTATCTTCAGGCCCAAATATATGATCTACAAAACCAAAATTTTGAGTATGAGACCAAGTTCAAAGGTATGAGTTTAGCTACAAATTTCAGGACTCCGGAAACACGTTCATCCTTTTATGATGGAGAGCCTATGCCTTGGAAGATAGAGGACAAGCCCACCACCTCACCATCGCCACCATCACCGAAGAAGGAGACTTAAGTACACGGGTATGGGCACTCCCCTTGGATTGTGCCAAGCTTGGGGGAGGCGCCCCGGTATCGTATCACCATCACTTTTTATCACCATTATCTATCTTAATTCGATCCTTAGTTATTTCATGATTTAGAGGAATAAAGTTTTAGTATGATTTAGTTTCGAGTGCTTGCTTTGTGATCTATCTATGTAATCGTGTGTGAAAGTTATATAATAAAGAGTAGTTTGAGTTGAGTGTTTTTGCTTTTGATGATCCAATCCTAGAAATAAGGGCCATTTGCATTTCTATCCCTAACTTGAACCACCTACTCATATTTGCCCCTAATTTCGAAGCCTGCTCAAATTTGCCCCTCTGCCGTTATGTGCACATATAGAAATGCCCTTCTGTTCCGTTACCGTCCGGTCAAAGGGCTATAACCGTCCTGAAAAAAATAGCAAAAAAAATCTAAAATTATGTGGGATCGAAGATACTCATGTGCGCAAGGTGCGTGCAAATTTTAGTGCAGTTTAGACATTCCAGGAGCTCGTGGCGAGGAAAAACAGTAAATCTGTATGCTTGTGAACAGTAAATTTGAAATAAAATAGCAAGAAAATTCAAAAAAATATGAAATTTTTTGGCATCAAAGAGGCTTGGGTGCACAAGGTGCTCGCAAGTTTTTGTGACCAAATTACATGCGAGGAGCTCTAGCAAAAAAAAAACAAAATAGTCATTTTTTCCAAAGTTTTTTCCCGAGCCAAATTTTGTTTTTTTTCTCCACGAGCTCCTACAATGTCCAAACACAACAAAAATTTGCACACACCTTGCGGACCCGAGCCTCTTTGATGCCAAATATTTTCATATTTTTTTGAATTTTCTTGCTATTTTTTTGAATTTACTGTTCACGGGCGTACATATTTACTGTTTTTCCTTCGCCACGAGCTCCTGGAATGTCCAAACAGCACGAAAATTTGCACGCACCTTACGAACCTGAGTATCTTTGATCCCACAAAATTTCAGATTTTTTAGATTTTGTTTGCTATTTTTTTCAGGACGGTCAAAGTGCTTTGACCGGCTTTGACTGGACGATAACGGCACAGAAGGGCATTTCTATAAGTGCATATAACGACAGAGGGGCAAATTTGAGCAGACTTCAGAATTAGGGGCAAATATGAGTAGTGGGTTCGAGTTAGGGGCACAAATGTATAAAACCCTAGAAATAAAGAAAGAATAAAAATAAGATCATATGCTAATCCCATGGGGAGTGATGACTTCACATAAAAGAAGTATAATTGATAAAACTTGTTGGAAGTTGACAAACATAGCATTGGTCATTGTAGCAATTCATGAAAAATTAATAAAGGAAGAGAGGTCTCGCATATAAATACACTATCTTGGACATCTTTTATGATTGTGAGTGTGACGCCCCCGACTCGACCGTGCACTAATCATACACGCAAATGCGCACGATCAAGTCCATGGACTCACGGGAAGATATCACAACACAATTCTAGACACAAAATAAAATAATACAAGCCTTATATTACAAGCCAGGGGCCTCGAGGGCTCGAATACATAAGCTCGAGTTACACAAGAGTCAGCGGAAGCATTAGTATCTGAGTACAGACATAATTAGACAAGGTTGCCTTAAGAAGGCTGAGCAAAACAACGACATCTAGATCAAAAAGGCGCAGGCCTCCTGCCTGGGAGCCTCCTAAACTACTCCTGGTCATCGATCTCCACGTAGTAGTAGGCTCCGTCGGGGTGGTAGTAGTCGTCGGTGGAATCAGCTGGCTCCGGGGCTCCGTCATCTAGTCGCAGCAATCGGGTATGGGGAAAAAGAGGTAGCAAAGCAACCGTGAGTACTCATCCAAAGTACTCGCAAGACTTACATCAGATCTATGCTAAGTATGCATCGGTATAAAAGGGAAGGGGCTGTATCTGTGGACTAAACTGCAGAAATGCCAGAATAGAGGGGAAAACCTAGCCTATCGAAGACTAGCATCTTGCAGCGTCTTGCAGCATTAGAAGAGTGCAGATTAGCAGTATAACATAAAGTAATAAGTATGTAGTAGCAAAGCCTAGAGATCCTTCCTCGACTCCCTGCGAGAAAGCGATCCCGGAGCTTGCATATTAATTAAAGTAACATGTATCCAGTTCAAGTTGTAGTAGATTGGGATACTACACTGAGCGTCCTGTTACCGTGGACACAGCTATTCGAATAGATAACTTCCCAGCAGGGGTGCACTACTGTTACTCAACACGCTCGATTAACTCTGGCCGGACACACTTTTCCGGGTCATGCCCGGCCTCGGCTGATCGACATGACGTAGACCTACCTAGGCTCCGCAGAGAGGTCCCCGCCGGTCTACATCCTAAGTGCTCAGGGGTCTTGGGCCCATCGCCCTTTGCACTCTGGGTCGTTGTGCGCAGGGGGATTCCAGCGCCACCTCTGCCTGGATGGCGCGATCCGGCCCGGCCACAATGCTGAACTGGACGTCTGACAGAGCTTTTGGCTGATACATACGGCGCCGAGGGCCCCATTAAACCATTATCCCGCGTGGTGGTAGTGCGTATTGGCCAGTGGCTAACTCAGATCAAATACCCAAATCCGTTAGTGAATTATTAGGAGCTCGTGGAGACGACCAGTGCTTCGTCCGTTCTGACTAGGTATCTCGTGGACCACGACCAGGGACTAGGCCCACCTCTCTCCTAGGTAGTCTCCGCCTGCCCTGTCGCTCCGACTACAGTGTAAGTTCCGTGTCGGCTGTCGGAACAAGTCCCGAGCTACCACCACATCTTGGGTGGTACCGCTAACCGCCAGCCGCCACAGGACTCTCTCGCGGGTACCCTTGGGATCGGCCCGACTTCAACATTATCTCGCGGGTGCTCTTGGAGCCGACCCGTCTTTAACAAAGGTCTGAGGTGAAGGTCAAAGTACCCATGTGTCCATAACATCATGGGGAATCCGAGGAATCACCCTCGTTGGATTCCCACTCGATGTAACCGTCAAGGTGAAGCTGGAGGAATCACCCTCGATAGGTTCACACTTGAGGGGCTGCATGACAGAGGCCTCATCAGAGGTGGTGAAAGAGGAATCACCCTCGGTAACCCACAAACCGACTAGCTACGCTATAGAAATATCATTAGGAGTGAGATAGGAGGTATCACCCTCGGCACTCGATAGTAGCTCTGCAGAGTCATACAACTAAGGGGGTGTGCGGTACTGTGTCGGTCTCTGCACATCGGTCACGTTGAACGAGCCTTCCGGTAGCAAAGCAGGGCAACACGGACAAAGGTGTGGGGCCACTGATGGAATACTAACCAACCTATACTAAGCATTTAGGATAGCAGGTAAGGTATCAACAGCAGTTACAAAAACAGGCTATGCATCAGAATAGGAGCAATCAATTACAGTAGCAAAATCTAATGCAAGCACGGGAGAAAAAGAATGGACGATATAGGAATGATCAAGGGGGTTTTGCTTGCCTGGAAGCTCTGCTGAAAAGTAAGAAGGGTCGCCGGTGACGTAGTCAATCACGGGGGCATCGGTAGCAGTCGCAGGGTCTACCGGAGAAGAAAGAAGAGGGAGAAACAAATAAATAACGGGCAAACAAATGCACACAGATACAAGTCAGGTCAGTAGGGGTTGATTATGTGCTCTAATGCTACAATTATTATTTTAGATGGAGAGGGAAAATATCCGGGAATATTTTCCCAGCTCCAGGTGCTTATCGGTATATTGATTCGGAGGGGAAGGTTCCATGTTCGATAGGTTAGAGGGGTGTGGCAGGTATGTGGATGGCATATTCGAATTCGTCTTATTTTTCTGATCATTTTTCATATATAAATTATTTTCATCCGAGTTACGGATTATTTTATATGATTTTTCAAAGTTTTAAACATATTCTGAAATTGTTTTAATTATTTAATTCGAATTAAAATAGTAGAATTACTTTTGTCACCTAATGCAGTGCCAGCCACAATCAATGACATGTGGGGCCAGGTCAAAGTCAACAGCACAGTCAGCTGTTGACTAGGTCAACCAGTGAATAGTGCATGTGGGTCCCGCGTGTCATAGACAGTATTTTTAATAGGGTTTTAAATTAGATTTAATTAATGGGGGGACCCACTGTCATAGGGAAATTAGTGGGGGGGTTAGTGCTTAATGGGGTTAGCCCCTAATTAAAATGGTCGGGCCCCACTAGGCAGTGGCACAGGGCCACGGCTGGGCGTGCACGCACACACGCACGCAGCCATAGCCGAGCCATGGCCATGGCGCGGCCGGCCGGTAGCAGCAGTGGCCTGGGGCGAGGCAGGGCGTGGCCCGGGCGCAGGCGGCAGCGAGCGGCAGCTAGCAGCGGTAGCAGCAGAGCTGCAGCAGGAGTAGGAAGTAGCAGCAGAGCAGCGGCGGCGGCGGCCAGGAGCAGTTGCGGGCGGCGCGGGCGCGCACGGGGCACAGCTAGGGCGCGGGCAGGACGCGGTCGGCAGTGCAGCCAGGGGGCACGCGGAGCGCGTCCACGCAGCGAGCCGCGGGCACGCCGGTGGCGGCGCCAAACGGCGACGGAAAGAGAGGGAGAAGGAAGGGCTTGGGCGCGGCTCACCGAGAGGAGGTCAGTGGCGAGCTCGGGGAGGCTGGGGGTGCAACGAGGCGGCGGATCGAGCGGCGGCGATCGGCGGATGCAGTGGAGGGGATCGGCTCGAATGCGTCGATTCAGCGCTTCCCGGGTTAACCTGCTGCTTGGGTTCGACGAAGATGACGACGGGGAGCTCCAGGACGTGGTGGCGCAGCGCGGGGATGCAGCTGGCCACGGGGATGACGACGGCAGGACGGCAACTGCGTCTCGGGCACGAGCGAATCTGAGAGGGAGAGGGGCGAGCGAGGGGGAGAGGGGAGGAGTGAGGCTAGGGGGTGCAGGGTGCTGCCCTTATCCACCCAGTGACGGGCGCGGCACCGCTGTCGAGCAGGCGAGGGGGGGCGGCTGCGGGCGCGCGTGCGCAGGCGACAGCGCGCGAGAGAATGAACAGGAGGAGGGAGAAGACAGGCGGTGGGCTGGGCCTGGTTCACTGTGGCTGCATAGAGCCGAGTGCAACAGTAGTTCTAGTTCTTTTTCCTTTTTCTTTTTCTATTCAGTTTTGTTTGCTGTTTTGCATTTATTTTTAGTAGCAATTGAGTTTTGTAAAATATGGAGATGGCCACATAATTAGTATTGCAATATTAGGTGCTGCCACAAAAAGTTTGGGGAAATTTTGAATTGATTTGGATTTTGTTTAAATAGAAATGATTTAATTTGGGGCTGTTTGGCTACTGTCCTGGATATTAGGGTCAATTTGGAAATTCAAATAATGTTGGTTTTGTTTTTATAATTGCTTTGGCATTATTTGCAATATTATGAACTATTTTGTTTAATTATCTGAAGAAGTAATTATTTGGCTTGCATTTCAAATGGAATTTGAACTTGATTTTGGACAAGTGGCTATTTGGCATGGAAAGGCATGATGACATGGCATCATTAGTGTGAGGTCACTGTAGCATGACACTGGGGGTGTTACAGTGAGCCCCCATCAAATATTCTATGTCAATTAGTTGACATTGGACAAGGAAGACAACATAATGGGTTATGTTTGCTTATATTCACATAGAAGTTATATTGTTTTGGATCCTCTAACATGTGGTGTTTGCCCCTGTCCTTTGCTAGCCAAAATTCTGTACTAAGTAGAGATACTACTTGTGCATCCAAAAACCCTTAAACCCAGTTTCATGCCATGAGAGTCCACCATATCTACCTATGGATTGAATAAGATCCTTCAAGTAAGTTGTCATCGATGCAAAAGCAATAAAAATTGCTCCTAAATATGTATGAACTTTTATTGTAAGGGAAAATAAGCTTTGTACGATCTTGTGATGGTGGAGCAATAAAAGCGACAGACTGCATAATAAAGGTCGCTATCACAAGGGGCAATATAAAGTGACGTTCCTTTACATTAAGAGCTTGCACATCCAAAAACAAAAGCGCATGACAACCTCTGCTTCCCTCTATGAAGGATCTATCTTTTACTTTATGTATTTACTTTCATGCAAGAGTCAATAGTATTCTTCTCTATTCCGTTTTTATTTTCTCTTTTGGCAAACATCATGTGGTGGGGATTGATCCATGCATATATCCAGTTGAATGTAGGTGATCATGAGTTATTATTGTTGACATTACCCTTGAGGTAAATACGTTGGGAGGCAAAATTATAAGCCCCTATCTTTCTATGTGTTCGACTGAAACTTTTGCTCCATAAGTATGACGTGAGTGTCAGCAATCATAGAAGACTAAATGATAGTTGAGTATGTGAACTTGCTAAACAAAGCTCTTACATAGACTCTTTCTGATAATATGATGAATTGCAATTGCTTCAGTGACTGAGATCATAGTTTGTTAGTTTTCAATTTGGTTTATGGTTTATACTATAACTTGTGGATAAATTGTCACTTTTTCATGAGAAGTTTTATGATGATATATTGCTATTATAATAAAGATCATGATGCTCCATGTCCGTATTTTATTTTTATCGACGTCTCTCTCTCTCTCTAAACATGTGGTCATGATTATCGATTTTGACTTTTCGCTTGAGGTCAAGCGAGGTCTAAGCTTGGGGGGGTTGATACGTCCAATTTGCATCATGATTTCCTACTGTTATTTATTATGTTTTTGATCATTATTAAACTTTATAATGCCATTCTCATGCCTTTTCTCTCTTAATTTGCAAGGTTTACATGAAGAGGGAGAATACTGGCAGCTGGAATTCTGGACGTGAAATAGGCACATCAGAGATACCTATTCTACAGAGCTCCAATTGACCTGAAACTTCACGGAGATTTTTTATTGAATATATAAAAAATACTGGAGAAAAGAAATATCAGAGGGGACCCACCAGCTGCCCACAAGGCAACAGGGTGCCCCCCCTCGGGCCCTGATGCCTTGTGGGGCCCCTGGCTGGGTTCTGGCCCCCTCCTTCTGCTATATGAAGCCTTTTGCCCTAGAAAAAATAAAGAGAAGACTTTTGGGACAAAGCACCACCGTCTCGAGGTGGAACCTGGGCAGGAGCACTTTTGCTCTCCGGCAGAGCGATTCCGCCGGGGATACTTCCCTCCGGGAGGGGGAAATCGAAGCCATTGACATCACCAACGATCCTCTCATCATGGGAGGACCAATCTTCATCAACATCTTCACCAGCACCATCTCATCTCAAACCCTAGTTCATCTCTTGTATTCAATCTTTGTCTCAAAACCTCAGATTGGTACCTGCGGGTTGCTAGTAGTGTTGATTACATCTTGTAGTTGATGCTAGTTGGTTTATTTGGTGGAAGATTATATGTTCAGATCCTTAATGCTATTCAATACCCCTCTGATCTTGAACATGAATATGATTTGTGAGTAGTTACTTTTGTTCTTGAGGACATGGGAGAAGTCTTGTCATAAGTAATCATGTGAATTTGGTATTTGTTCGATATTTTGATGCAATGTATGTTGTGCTTCCTTTAGTGGTGTCATGTGAACGTCGACTACATGACACTTCACCATCTTTGGGCCTAAGGGAAGGCATTGTGGAGTAGTAATTAGATGCTGGGTTGCTAGAGTGACAGAAGCTTAAACCCTAGTTTATGCGCTATTCCGTAAGGGGCTGATTTGGATCCATATGTTTCATGCTATGGTTAGAGTTATCTTAATTCTTCTTTCATAGTTGCGGATTCTTGCGAGAGGGGGTAATCATAAGTGGGAGGCTTGTTCAAGTAAGAACATCACCCAAGCACCGGTCCACCCACATATCAAATTATCAAAGTAGCGAGCGCGAATCAAACAAACATGATGAAAGTGACTAGATGAAATTCCCATGTGTCCTCGAGAACGCTTTGCTTATTATACGAGTTCGTTTCGGCTTGTCCTTTGCTACAAAAAGGATTGGGCCACCTTGCTGCACTTTTGTTACCGTTACTACAAGTTACTTGTTACGAATTATCTTGCTATCAAAACTATCTATTACCGCTACTTTCAATACTTACAGAGAATACCATGCTGAAAACCGCTTGTCATTTCCTTCTGCTCCTCGTTGGGACACTCTTTCTTATCGAAAGGACTACGATTGATCCCCTATACTTGTGGGTCATCAGAGGCCCAACAACGTCTACAAGAATAAAAGTTGTGTAGTAGACATCAAGCTCTTTTCTGGCGCCGTTGCCGGGGAGGTGAGTGCTTGAAGTTATATCTTTAGATCTTGTAACTGACTCTTTTTTTTCTTGTTTTACACTAGTTTGGCTTATAAAATAAAACTACAAAAAAATGGAATTGAGGTTGCCTCAAATGCTTCATCTTTATAATATATTTCTTGAAAATGATGGATCAGAAAATTGTGCCAAAGTGTTAGGAGAAGAATTCAATAAAATGTTTGGCATAAAATCTTTGAATGATAAGCATGATTGCAATGTTGCTATTATGAATTCTTTGAATATCCATGATGCTAATGATATGCAAAGCCATAATCTTGGGGATGCTATGTTTGATGAAGATGATCTTTTTAGTCCCCCTAGTTTTGATGAGCAAATTTATTATGATGATTGCATGCCTCCTATTTATGATGATTACAATGATAAAGTGGGTTTGGAAGAGTGTCAACTTTATGTAATAATGATCCCACTATTTTGGAGGGTGTTGAATCTTATTGGAATAATGATAAAAGTGGCTTTGGAGAGGTCATGACTTTATTTAGTGATGAATCCACTATTTTGGAAGAGGTTTCAATTGATTATGACAATAAAGTTGCTATCTATGATGATTATGGTGATGACATGTATGCTATAAAGATTAATGATAACCATGAAACTTTTCATCGTGATTTTAATGTTCAATTTGATTATGCCAATCAAGCATTACATGATAGTTATTTCATTGAGTTTGCTCCCACTATTATGAATGAGAAGAAATTTGCTTATGTGGGGAGTAATAAAAATCCTATGCTTGTAGGTCATGAAAAGAATGCTTTATGTGATAGCTATATTGTTGAATTCATTAATGATGCTACTGAAAATTATTATGAGATAGGATCATATGCTTGTAGGTGTGGAAATAATATCAAGTTTCCTCTCTATGTGTTGAAAGTTTTGAAGTCATGCTTGCTTTGCCTTCCTATGCTAGTTGATTCTTGCTCCCATAAATTGTTTGCTCACAAAATCCCTATGCATAAAAAGTGGTTTAGGCTTAAATGTGCTTGTCATATGCCTCATGATGCTCCCATTATGTTTCAATTCTTCACTTTTATGTGAACATCATTGAAATCATCATGCCTAGCTAAAAAGGCATCAAAGAAAAGCGCTTGTTGGGAGACAACCCAATACTTATACCTACTGTTTTTGTGTGTCCACATGATTAAGATACTGTAGTAATTATGTTTTATATGTTTTATTTCAATAATGTGCCAAGTAAAGCCTTTGGGATAGTGTGGATACTTGTTGATTTGATTCTGTGCAAAAACAGAAACTTTTGCGTCCAGTGCTGGAATTTCTATTCTGTACTGGAGTGTGAGAAAATTCTGAAATTTTTACACAGTATTGGGTTACAAAGTTTTTATGTTTTCATAATTTTTCAGAATTTTGGGAGGTACAGAAGTATGCTTTTTAATTCGCTCACTACATGCTGTTCTGTTTTTGACAGATTCTGTTTTTATTGCATAGTTTGCTTGTTTTAGTGTTTCCATAGCTTATATTGAGTAATTTAAATTATGGAAATGATGGAATACAGTAGGTATTATGTGAGAACAATTATTAATCTTGTCTTGACAGTACCAAAGTGAATGATTTATTTTCATACTAACCTATCTCACGGAGTTCCGTTAAGTTTTGTGTGATTGAAGTTTTCAAGTTTTGGGTGAGATAATGATATGAGGAGAATAAGGAGTGGCAAGACCCTAAGCTTGGGGATTCCCAAGGCACCCCAAGGTAATATTCAAGGAAGACTCAAGCGTCTAAGCTTGGGGATGCCCCGGATGGCATCCCCTCTTTCGTCTTCAACATTATTGGTATACCTCACTCGGAACTATATTTTTATTCGTCATATAATATGTTTTCTGCTTGGAGCGTCATTTTATTTTATTTAAATTTTCTTGATGTTATTTAGAATCATGTTTGCACCTTTTATCTCAATAAAATGCCAAGTATAGCCTTTACCATGCTCAGTTTGCAAGTTTATGTGTTGCTGTTTGAAAACGGAAAGTTTTCTGTTATGTCCTGAATATTCCTGAATTGTCAGAACATGATAAAAATCTGATTTTTTACACAGTAAGCATGCATGAGTTCTCTGTCACGTGGTAATGTTTCAGAATTTTTGGAGTTAGGTAAGTATGAATTTTTATTCCCCCTTTACAGACTGTTCTGTTTTGGCAGATTGCTGTTATAGTTGCATTGTTTGCATATGTTAGCCTATTTAATGTTTCTATTTGTGGATAGGAGTACTAAATATGCAGAGGCATTTAGTATGCAATGTTTAATTATAATTTTAGTGATTTGCTATAGTAGAGAATGTTAAGGTTTTGAGTTGATTTATACTAACTTATCTCACGAGTTCTTGTTGGGTTTTGTGTGGATGAAGTTTTTAAGATTTAGGAGAAGCCTTGATATGAGAGGAATTAAGGAGAAACAAGAGCTCAAGCTTGGGGATGCCCAAGGCTCCCCAAGATAATATTCCAAGTAGTCTCAAGAATCTAAGCTTGGGGATGTCCCGGTAGGCATCCCACCTTTCTTCATCAACACCAATCGGTTAGCCTAAGTTTTTACTTGTTCACATGATATGTGCTATTCTTAGAGTATCCTTTTATTTTCATTTTGTTTGCTGTTTGAATAAAATACTTGGATCTGAAATCTTTATTGAGAGTGAGTCTTCACATAGCTACCCATTCAATTAACTACTCTTTGTTCTTCACTTATATCTTTTGGAGTAGTTTGTCATTTGCTCTCGTGCTTCATTTATATCCCAAGAGTAAATTGTTGAATGAATTGAATATCATAAAGTTGAAATTATATGTGTTTCATATGATTGTCCCATGGGGAGTATTGACTTCACATATAAGAAGTATAAGTGGTAAAATTTATTGAAAGTTAGCAAACACAGCATTGGTCACTTGAACAATTCATGAAAGAATATTGAAGGAAGAGAGATTTCACATATAAATATACTATCTTGGACATTTTCTATGATTGTGAGCCCCCATTAATTATTTTCAACCTTGATCAAGTAGTTGATGTTGGACAAAGAAGACAGCGTAATGGGTTATGTTTGTTTATATTCACACAGAAGTTATATTGTCATGGATCCTCTAACATGTGGTGCTTGCCTAGGATCTTTTGCTAGACAAAAATTCGTACTAAGTAGAGATACTACTTGTGCATCCAAAAAACCCTTAAACCCAGTTTCTTGTCATGAGAGTCCACCATATCAACCTATGGATTTAATAAGATCCTTCAAGTAAGTTGTCATCGGTGCAAAAAAGCAACAAAAATTGCTCCTAAATATGTATGATCTTTTATTGGAAGGGAAAATAAGCTTTGCACGAACTTGTGATGGTGAAGAAATAAAAGCGACGGACGGCATAATAAAGGTTGCTATCACAAGGGGCAATATAAAGTGATGTTCCTTTCCATTAAGAGCTTGCACATCCAAAAATAAAAAGCGCATGACAACCTCTGCTTCCCTCTGCAAAGGGCCTATCTTTTACTTTTCTGTATTTACTTTTATGCAAGAGTCAATAATGTTCATCCCTATTCCACTCTATTTTTTTCTAGTTGGCAACCATCATGTGGTAGGGAATGATCCAGGCACATATATCCAGTTGAATATAGGTGATCAAGAGTTATTATTGTTGAAATTATCCCTGAGATAAATAAGTTGGGAGGCGAAACATTAAGCCCCTATCTTCCTATGTGTTTGACTGAAATGGTTTGTTCTAAAAATATGCTTTGAGTGTTGATAACCCACAAGTATAGGGGATCGCAACAGTTTTCGTGGGTAGTATTTCCCCCAGATTTATTGATTCGACACAAGGGGAGCCAAAGAATATTTGTGAGTATTAGCAGTTGAGTTGTCAATTCAACCACACCTGGAACTCTAAATACCTGCAGCAAAGTGTTTAGTAGCACAGTAGTATGATAGTTTCAATAGCAGTAGTAGCAGTAGTGACAGTAACAGAAGCAGTTTTGTAGTAATTGTAATAGCAGCAGCAACAAAAGTAACTTAGCAAAGATCGATATGCGAAAAGCGTAGGCATTGGATCGGTGATGGATAATTATGTTGGATGACATTCATCATGTAACAGTCACAACCTAGGGCGATACACAATAGCTCCAATTCATCAATGTAATGTAGGCATGTATTCCGTATATAGTCATATGTGCTTATAGTAAGAACTTGCATGACATCTTTTGTCCTACCATCCCGTGGCAGCGGGGTCCTTAAGGAAACTAAGGGATATTAAGGCATCCTTTTAATAGAGAACCGAAACAAAGCATTAGCACATAGTGAATACATGAACTCCTCAAACTACGACAATCACCGGAAAGAATCCCAATTATTGTCACCTTGGGGTATGCGGATCATGACACGTAATAGGTGCATATAACTTGCAAGATAGGATCAAGAACTCAAATATATTCATGAAAACATACAGGTTCAGATCTGAAATCATGGCACTCGGGCCCTAGTGACAAGCATTAAGCATAGCAAAGTCGTAGCAACATCAATCTCAGAACATAGTGGATACTAGGGATCAAAGCCCTAACAAATTGACTAAATTACATGGTAAATCTCATCCAACCCATCACCGTCCAGCAAGCCTACGAAGAAATTACTCACACACGGCGGTGAGCATCATGAAATTGGTGATGGAGGATGGTTGATGATGACGACGGCGTTGAATCCCCCTCTTCGGAGCCCCGAACGGAATCCAGATCAGCCCTCCCGATGAAGAACAGGAGGTGGCGGCGGCTCCGTATCGTAAAACGCGATGATTCTTTCTCTCTGATTTTTTTCTCCACAAATAGGTACTTATAGCACTGGAATTAGGGTAAATGGAGTTGGCAGGGCCCCACAAGCCTGTCAGGCGCGCCCCCAGGCTTGTGGGGCCCTGTTGGCCCCCTCTGGTGGATCTTTGCGCCAGTATTTTTTATATATTCTGAAATAATTCTCCGTAAATTTTCAGGTCCATCCGAGAACTTTTATTTCTGTAGAAAAACAACACCATGGCAATTCTGCTGAAAACAGCGTCAGTCCGGGTTAGTTCCATTTAAATCATGCAAATTAGAGTCCAAAACTAGAGCAAAAGTGTTTGGAAAAGTATATACGTTTAGGATGTATCAACTCCCCCAAGCTTAACTCATTGCTTGTCCTCAAGCAATTCAGTTGACAAACTGAAAGTGATAAAGAAAAACTTTTACAAACTCTTTTGTTCTTGTTGTCTGTATATATACTTAACTGGCATCCAAGTTTTCAGTAAAGATTATGAACTAATCATATTGATGATAACACTTAGGTCTCACATTTACTCATGGCAATAACATAACCAGCTAGCGAGCAATAATAAGATATCTCGGATGCCAACACTTTGTCAAAACAATCATGATATAATATGATAACATGGTATCTCGCTAGCCCTTTCTGAGACTGCAAAACATAAATGCAGAGCACCTCTGAGATTCAAGCAACGACTAAACATTGTAATTCAGGGTAGAGGATATCCAGTCATGGTCACACCCAACATTAACTATACTCAATGCATAAAAATGACAATAGTGCTCTCCAACTGGTGCTTAGATGAGAGGGTGATGACTCAACAATAAAAATAAAATAACATAAAAGTAAATGGATAGGCCCTTCGCAGAGGCAAGCATGGATTTGCAGCGGTGCCAGAGCTCGAAGCTTAAATTAGAGATGAAAATAATTTTGGGAGGTATGCTTTTCCTGTCAACGTCACGACTGAGAGTTTTCAATATCTTCCATGCTAAACGCATTATAGGCGGTTCCCAAGCGGAAAGGTAAAGTTTACTCCCCCTCCACCGTACCAACACAAGCCATGGCTAGCCGAATTCACGGGTGCCCTCCATACCAACAACTTTTCGGGGGAGTTTGTTTGCATTATATGATTTTGATTTGAGCATAGGACTGGGCATCCCGATTACCATCCTCTCTCGTGCAATGACAAGTGAATAAATACTCATCTGAGAGTAACCCGCTTAGCATGGAAGATACTGACCGTCCCCTGTCGCTCCATGAGCGATACGGGCACACAAAACAGATGTTCGTTTGAATATTTAGAGGTGGCACTTGCAAATTTACTTGGAATGGCAGAGTAATACCGCATATAGGTAGATATAGTGGACTCATCTGGAACAACTTTGGTTTAAGGATTTGGATGCACAAGCAGTATTCCCGCTTAGTACAGGCAAAGGCTAGCAAATAGATTGAGAAGCGACCAACTAGAGAGCGAAAACGGTCATAGACATGCATTGCGAATAATTAACATTGAACACAAGCATGAGTATGATATCAACACCCTGAACATAAATATCATGGAGGCTATGTTGGTTTTGATTCAACTACATGTATGAACATGTGCCAAGTCAAGCCACTCGAATTACTCAGAGGAGGATACCATGCTAACATACTACATCGCAACCATTTTAATGCATGTTGACACTCAAGATAAATCATTATCCACTCCTAGCTATTTAAGCATGTCATGAGCAACTATAATCTCTAATTGTTATCACAAATATGTTTACTCATAATAATGCTGAATCACGAATACTGAGCTAAACATATTTACAAAGACAAAAACAAGAAGAGTTCATACCAGCTTTTCTTCACCGCAATCACTTCATCAAATATCGTCATTATTGCCTTTCACTTGCACGACCGAATGATGTGATAATAATAAGAATGGTGCAAGTGTGTCGTGGACTAAGCTGGAATCTGCAAACATTTATTCAAAGGAGAAGACAAAGTAATAGTGGCTCGTTGTTAAATCAACAATAAAGCATACGGGAGCCACTCAACATTTTCATCGTGGTCTTCTCCTTGTGACGACTCAACGAAAAGAAAAGAAATTCAGAGAAACACACTGAAATATTTTTGGAGTTTTTGATTTTTCTGAAGGAAGCAAATTAACTAAGGAAAACGGAAAAATGAGAAAAACTATTTACACGGGAAAGCTCCCAACAAGTAAAAGAAGAAACGAGAAATCTTTTTTGGGTTTTCCTTTACTACTACGAATTGACTAAACAGGAAAGAAACTACAACTAATTTTTTTGGATTTTCAAAAGTTTTTCAAACACACAAGAAGAAAGCGAAAATAAAACTAACATGGATATACAATGAAAAAGGATGAACACCGACAACTGAAATGAGTGTGTGAACATGAATGTAATGTCAGTGAGAAATACGTACTCCCCCAAGCTTAGGCTTTTGGCCTAAGTTGGTCTACGGCCAGTCCTGGCCTGGATAATGCCCGTGATGGTAGTTCGGGTTATGCTGAAATGCAGCTGCCACAGCTTGGCGAGCTTCCTCATTAAGGCGCTCGGTCTCTGCCGCCCTCTCGTACTCCTCAACCTCCTCCTCAAATATGAAATGTCTATGTTATCCCTGGAAATCAAAGAAGGCAGGAGCAGGCAAAACAATAAGGAAAACACGATGCCTGTTAAATATTAGCCTGTATCTGAACGGGGGGTAACCCCTCTCAAGGAACTGGTGGCGTTCCATAGCATCATAATCCAGAAAACTAGGTGGCAGAAGGGTGTCATTTTGTTTAATGGGCACACCAAGATAGGTAGCTAGGCGAGTGGCATAAATTCCACCAAAGAAATCACCAACTAAAGCATTATTATGTAAACGACGTGCAACAATAGCCCCCATACTAAATTGTCTATCTCCCAGTACCGCACTCTTAAGAACACTCAGGCCAGGGGCGCAAAGATGACTATGATCATGTTTACCATTAATGCATCTACCAATGAACAGAGCAAAATAATGTATGGCAGGAAAATGAATGCTCCCCATAGTAGCTTGTGTGATGCCTCTAGTTTCACCCCTAGTAATGTTCATGAGAAATTCATTGCAATCAGATTTACGAGGTTCAGTGCAAGTCCCCCAGAATGGAATTTTGCATACTTCACTAAATTCTTCAACAGACATGCGAAAAAGATTTTCATAAAGGTTGAAAATAACATCATGTGAAGTGCACTGATATACATACTTGAATCTTCGCACAAAGGAGTCAGTGAGGTCATAGTATTGTGGGCACCTATCTGCCAGGAACTCCGTGAGCTCGGCGTTACGCACGTACATATCAAACTCTTCCTTGATGCCGGCTCGAATCATGAAGGCATTCGACAGCCACTCGAACGGTAGCACCGCGGCCTCTCGTGGCGGTTCGGTATCCGGCTCGCGTATTGCAGGCCTAGGAGCACTCTTGCTCAAGGAACCACCATGGAACATCTTCCTAAACATTTTCTTTTCTCTGAAAAATTTCTGGAATTTTTAGTGACTCAAAATAAAAGTGAACGAAACTCAACAAAATTGATACCAACTACAACCACATGTATCTAGAGGCTATATCATGCATCAAAACTACTTTGGACCATACAAATTCAACATGCAAGCTCATAAACATGGTCACCACAGCGGCAAAAATTTGCAAAGTATAAAGCACTAGACCAAAAACTAATTGGAGCATTGGAGGAGTCACATACCAAGGAGTAATTCCTCAAAACAGTTTTGGAAACGGAGTTCCGAGCAAGGAGATCGAAAATCACAGCAAAATGAGCAAGAACACGGGCTTGGGAGCAAGTTTGATTTTTTTCTGGAGGAAGAAGAAGGAGATGGGTGGCTGGCATAAGTGAGTGGGTCCCTGTGGGACCCACAAGCCTGCTGGGCGCGCCTAGGGGGGTGGGCGCACCCTGTGGGCTTGTGGCTCACAGGTGCACCCCCCTGGGGTGTGTTTAGTGCCAAAAATTCTTAAATATTCTGGAAAAAATCATACTAAATTTTCATGGCATTCTGAGAACTTTTATTTTGGGCCATTTTTTATTGCACGGAAAAATCAGAAAACAGGATAATCATGGCTTTTTATTTTATTCAACTACAAATAACAGAGAGCAAAAGGTGGGTACAGAAAGTTGTGCTCACTAAATTCATCGACCACATGCCCTTCAAAAAGAACCCATTAATAAGGTTGATCAAGTCTTATTAACAAACTATTTCCGAGTGACATGAAACCAAAGAATTTTCATATAACACTAAGTTACCTCAACGGGGATATGCATATCCCCAACAATAAGAATTTCATATTTCTTTTTGACAGTAGGAAGAGGAAATTTGAATCCTCCAATAGTGATTGTCGAAACCTTTTCAATACAATTGATACCATTCACCGAACTTTGTTTCTTTGGAAAATAAACCGTATGCTATGAAAAGTGACCTTGCTTTTGTTGCAATCAATAAAAGCCCCTGCAGTATTCAAAAAGGGTCTTCCAAGGATAATCGACATGTTGTCGTCCTCGGGCATATCAAGTATAACAAAGTCTGTCAAGATAGTAACATTTGCAACAACAACGGGAACATCCTCACAAATTCCAATAGGTATAGCAGTGGATTTACCAGCCATTTGCAAAGATATTTCAGTAGGTGTAAGCTTATTCAAGTCAAGTCTTCTATATAAAGAGAAAGGCATAACACTAACACCGGCTCCCAAATCACATAAAGCAGTTTTGACATAGCTTCTTTTAATGGAGCATGGTATAGTAGGTATCCCTGGATCTCCTAACTTCTTAGGTACTCCACCCTTAAAATAATAATTTGCAAGCATGGTGGAAATTTCAGCTTCAGGTATTTTTCTTTTATTTGTGACAATATCTTTCATGTATTTAGCATAGGGAGACATTTTCAACATATCAATCAAGCGAGTGCGCAAAAAGACAGGTCTAAGCATTTCAACAAAGCGCTCAAAATCTTCATCATCCTTATTTTTAGATGGTTTAGTAGGGAAAGGCATAGGTTTTTGAACCCATGGTTCTCTCTCCTTTCCATGTTTTCTAGCAACAAAGTCTCTTTTATCATATCTTTTGTTCTTAGGATGTGGGTTATCAAGATCAACAGCAGGTTCTATTTCTACATCATTATCTGGTTGAGTATCTACATGAACATCATCATTATCATTATCATTATCGCTAGGTGTATGTTCATTACCAGATTGTGTCTCAGCATCGGAAATAGAAACATCATTATGATTCTCAGGAGGTTTTTCTATCTCAGATTCATTAGTAGCATGCAAAGTTTTATCATTTTTCCTTTTCTTTTTCTTCTTAGATGGACTGGGTGCATCAATATTATTTATTTGAGAATCTTGTTCAATTCTTTTAGGATGACCTTCAGGATATAGAGGATCCTGAGTCATTCTACCTCCTCTAGTAACAACTCTAACAGCATGGTCATTCTTTTTATTATTCATTTCATCAAGCAAATCATTTTGTGACTTAGCAATTTGTTCTAACTAGGTCTGGACCATAGAAGCATGTTTACTCAAGCATTTAACATCATTAGCAGTTCTAAACATCAAATCACTCAAATGTTCAATCATGATGGCATTCTGTTTTAGTTGATTGCTAACATACATATTAAAGTGTTCCTGTTTAATGATGTAATTATCAAATTCATACAGGCATTGACTAGCAGTTTTATTATACGGAATATCATCTTCATCAAATCTAGTGAGAGAATTTACCTCCACTACCTATGTCGGGATGTCGACCCCATGTATTTCTTCAATAGGTGGTAAATTCTTAACATCTTCAGCTTTTATACCTTTTTCCTTCATAGATTTCTTAGCTTCTTGCATATCTTCTGGACCGAGGAATAGAATACCTCTCTTCTTCAGAGTTGGCCTAGGTGGTGGTTCAGGAAGTGTCCAGTTATCAGCATTTCTTAATATATTATTCAATAGTACTTCAGCCTGTCCAACAGTTCGTTCCCTGAAAACACAACCAGCACAACTATCTAGGTAGTCCCTAGAAGTATCGGTTAGTCCATTATAAAAGATATCAAGTATTTCATTCTTCTTAAGAAGATGATCAGGTAAAGCATTAAGTAATCAGAGAAGCCTCCCCCAAGCTTGAGGGAGATTCTCTTCTTCAATTTGCACAAAGTTAAATATTTCCTGTAAAGCAGCTTGCTTCTTATGTGCAGGAAAATATTTTTCAGAGAAGTAATATATCATATCCTGGGGACTACGCACACAACCAGGAGCAAGAATATTAAACCATTTCTTAGCATCACCCTTTAATGAGAAAGGAAACAACTTAAGAATATAGTAATAACGAATTTTTTCCTCATGAGCAAATAGGGTGGCAATATCATTCAACTTAGTAAGATGTGCCACAACAGTTTCAGTTTCATAACCATGAAAAGGATCAGATTCAACCAAAGTAATTAACTCAGGATTGACAAAGAATTCATAATCCTTATTGGTGACAAATATGAGAGAGGTAGCAAACTTAGGATCATATTTCATTCTCTCCCTCATAGATTTTTATTTCAACTCAGCAAGCAATTTTATAACCTCATCTCTATCATTACAAGCAAGAATTGCCCTAGCTGTCTCCCTATCAAAAACATAACCCTCAGATGTTTCAGGCATTTCAACTCTAGTAGGAGAGCTAGGCATAATAGGTGAATCATAATTTTCAAGAGTTTCAACATTTTCAGTTTCTTTAGCTTTAGCAATTTGTTCATCAAGAAATTCACCAAGTGGTACAGTATTATCAAGCATGGTACTAGCATCATCATAAGTATCATTCATAGCAGAAGTAGTATCATCAATAACTTGCGACATATCAGAATGAATAACAGGTGGCGGTGTCGCAAGCTTACTCAAAACAGAAGGTGAATCAAGTGCGGAGCTAGATGGCAGTTCCTTACCTCCCCTCGTCTTAGAGGGAACGATCTTGGTTTTAGCGTCTTTCAGATTCTTCATAGTGATCAACAGATATAAATCCCAAGTGACTCAATAGATAGAGCTATGCTCCCCGGCAACGGCGCCAGAAAAAGGTCTTGATAACCCACAAGTATAGGGGATCGCAACAGTTTTCGCTGGTAGTATTTCACCCAGATTTATTGATTCGACACAAGGGGAGCCAAATAATATTTGCGAGTATTAGCAGTTGAGTTGTCAATTCAACCACACCTGGAAAACTAAATATCTGCATCAAAGTGTTTAGTAGCCTATGATAGTTTCAATAGCAGTAGTAACAGTAGTGACAGTAACATAAGCAGTTTTGTAGTAATTGTAACAGCAGCAACAGCAACAAAAGTAACTTAGCAAAGATCGATATGCGAAAAGCGTAGGCATTGGATCGGTGATAGATAATTATGTTGGATGACATTCATCATGTAACAGTCACAACCTAGGGCGATATACAATAGCTCCAATTCATCAATGTAATGTAGGCATGTATTCTGTATATAGTCATACGTGCTTATAGTAGGACTTGCATGACATCTTTTGTCCTACCCTCCCGTGGCAGCGGGGTCCTTAAGGAAACTAAGGGATATTAAGGCATCCTTTTAATAGAGAACCGGAACAAAGCATTAGCACATAGTGAATACATGAACTCCTCAAACTACGGCAATCACCGGAAAGAATCCCAATTATTGTCAGCTTGGGGTATGCGGATCATGACACGTAACAGGTGCATATAACTTGCAAGATAGGATCAAGAACTCAAATATATTCATGAAAACATAAAGGTTCAGATCTGAAATCATGGCACTCGGGCCCTAGTGACAAGCATTAAGCATAGCAAAGTCATAGCAACATCAATCTCAGAACATAGTGGATACTAGGGATCAAAGCCCTAACAAATTGACTAGATTACATGGTAAATCTCATCCAACCCATCACCGTCCAGCAAGCCTACGAAGAAATTACTCACACACGGCGGTGAGCATCATGAAATTGGTGATGGATGATGGTTGATGATGACGACGGCGTCGAATCCCCCTCTCCGGAGCCCCGAACGGACTCCAGATCAGCCCTCCCGATGAAGAATAGGAGGTGGCGGCAGCTCCGTATCGTAAAACACGATGATTCTTTCTCTCTGATTTTTTTTTCTCCACGAATAGGTACTTATAGCACTGGAATTAGGGTAAACGGAGTTGGCAGGGCCCCACAAGCCTGCCAGGCGCACCCCCCAGGCTTGTGGCGCCTGGTGGCCCCACCCTCTGGTGGATCTTTGCGTCAGTATTTTTTATATATTCTGAAATAATTCTCCGTAAATTTTCAGGTCCATCGGAGAACTTTTATTTCTGCACAAAAACAACACCATGGCAATTCTGCTGAAAACAGCGTCAGTCCGGGTTAGTTCCATTTAAATCATGCAAATTAGAGTCCAAAACTAGAGCAAAAGTGTTTGGAAAAGTAGATACGTTTGGGACGTATCAAGTGTCAGCAATCATGGAAGACTAAATGATAGTTGAGTATGTGGAATTTGCTAAAACAAAGCTCTTACATACACCCTTCCTGAAAATAAGATGAATTGTAATTGTTTGATGACTGAGAACATAGTTTATTGGTTTTCAAGAAAGTTTATGGTCTATACTTTAACATGTGAATAGCTTGCTACTTGATCATGAGAAGTTTTATGAGAAATGAGCTACTGTTTATGATATATAATGATGCTAGAAAAAGTGATTGAAATTATCATTGATCAAACTTGTGCACTATGCTAGCATTCACACTTCATAAATTATTTCTTTTATCATTTACCTACTCGAGGACGAGCAAGAATTAAGCTTGGGGATGCTGATACGTCTCCAATGTATCTATAATTTATGAATTATTCATGCCATGTTAGCAATAATTTTATATGGTTTTGGTGCACTTTTATATGACTTTTATATGATTTTCATGGACTAACATATTAACCTAGTGCCCAGTGCCAGTTGATGTTTTTTGTTTGTTTTTGGTTTTCCAGAAAATCCATACCAAACGAAGTCCAAACGTGATGAAACTTTTTGACATTTTTTTGGAACATAAGAGACCCTGAAGCTTCGAGGGAGGACCAGAAGACCCATGAGGCAGTGACAAGGCATCCCAGCGCGCCCCGGGGGGTCGCGTGGGGTTGCCTTGTGGGCCCCTCGTAGCTCATTTTCGTGTGATTCCAACGCTAAAAATTCTTATAAATATAGAAATCCCTAGAAATAAACCTAGAACTTCGACTCCACCGCCGCAACCTTCTGTTCCAAAGAGATCCCATCTGGAGGCCTTTTTCAGCACCCTGCCGGAGGGGGAAATCATCACCGGAGGCCATCTTCATCATCCCGGCGGTCTCCATGATGAGGAGGGAGTAGTTCACCCTCGGGGCTGAGGGTATGTACCAGTAATATGTGTTTGATCTCTCTCTCTATCTCTCGTGTTCTTGATTTGGCACGATCTTGATGTACCGCGAGCTTTGTTAATATAGCTGGATCATATGGTGTTTCTTCCCTCTCTATCTTCTTGTGATGAATTGAGTCTTTCCCTTTGAGGTTTCATTATTATCAGATTGAATACTTTGGATTTGAGAACACTTGTTGTATGTCTTGCATGTGGATACCCATGGTGACAATGGGGTATTCTATTGAGTCACTTGATGTATGTTTTGGTAATCAACTTGCGGACTCCCGTGACCTTGGGGTAATCTAGGCATATGGGTTGGTACACGTTTTCATCCTTCTTTCTCCGATAGAAACTTTGGGGTACTCTTTGAAGTTCTTTGTGTGGATTGAATATTATTAATCTGAAGTTGTTTGATGCATATCAAATAATCAACTCACGAATACTTGTGGTGACATTGGAGTATCTAGGTGACATTAGAGTTGGTTGATGCGTATCATATGGTGTTATTTTAGTACGAACTCTAGGGTTGTTTGTGACACTTATAGGGATGGCTCAATAGATTGATCGGAAAGGATAACTTTGAGGTGGTTTCATACCCTACAACAATTTCTTCTTATGTTCTCCGCTAGATAAGAACTTTGGAGTGATTCTTTGTCGCACGTTGAGGGATTGTTATATGATTCAATTACGTTAGCACTGTTGAGAGATTGCACTAGTGAAAGTATGAACCCTAGGCCTTGTTTTCAAGCATTGCAATACCGTTTGTGCTCCGTTTTATCACTTGCTACCTTGCTATTTTTATATTTTTAGATTACAAAAACCTATATCTACTATCCATACTACACTTGTATCACCATCTCTTCGCCGAACTAGTGCACCTATACAATTTACCATTGTATTGGGTGTGTTGGGGACACAAGAGATTTCTTGTATTTGATTGTAGGGTTGTTTGAGAGAGACCATCTTCATCCTACGCCTCCCGCGGATTGATAAACCTTAGGTCATCCACTTGAGGGAAATTTGCTGCTGTCCTACAAAACTCTGCACTTGGAGGCCCAACAACGTCTACAAGAATAAAAGTTGCGTAGTAGACATCAATGGTGCGAGTGGCTTCTCGTAGAACTCGTTGTGCTTCAAGTGCTTGCTCCTCACGGCGTTGTTGTTCTTGTCATAGGGCGTCGTCTTCTTGCTCTTCTTGGCGTTGATGTTGTAGTTCTTGCTCTTGTTCAAGGGAGTTTTGTTCTTGGTGACAATGTCGTTCACGCTCACGAAGGTGGTCTTATAATCCATTGCCATGGAATGGGTTTTGTGAAGCTTGATGATCTTGACGGTCGTCTCGAAGATCAGAACGAGGTCGTAGTTGACTTGCATCGAAAGAGGTGTCTGAAGAGTGGTGGCTTGAGTGTCGCCGTCTTGATGTCGAAGAGTTGAAGAGGTCCGGGTGACCAACATTGCACGAATCTCTTCCATTTGAGTGGACAACTTGGCATCAAGATAATCCCGGTTTCTTGCTTCGGATTGGCGTAAGTCAGTTGCAAATTGATCAATGCGATCACTCAAAGCTTCATTTACTTGATGCATGGCTTGTTGTAGAGCAAAGTGGTGAGTTTTGGTGACGGAGTTGTTGGCGTCTTTGTTGTCGTCGAAGAGCGGGTTTTAAGTGCTTGGCCTATCCATCACAAGGCTCGAGAAAATGTAAGTCGAAAATTGAGAAGAACAATACCAAATTTACCTTGCCCGCTGTTGAAGATGGAGCAATGATCACTCAATATGGTATTATGGGAGTACTAGAATTGGTATCGGATCTTGTCAATGTCACACCTACACAAGTAATGCTTATCGAGGAGCTTGGTCAGGATGAGTGGCACAAAATTAAAGATATTGATAATGTTGAAAAAGATTCACAAATTGCATGCAAAGCAAATAGATCAAAATCTATGATATCACTTGGAACTCACACGCGGAAGATAAATGGGATTCGTGCAACCAAGGAATGCGCACAAAATGTGTTACCACGGAAAAAGCTTGTGTTGCACGAATACTAGACGAGACGCTAGCACGATTGTTCAAATGACTAGATACGAATTGTGCACAACCTATGAGAGACAAAATGTGTCGTCTTTCTATTCCAAGTATGCTATGTATGTATGATCCGAGATGATCTATGGTATGCAATGTGGCTCGATGCTATTGCTTAGAAGCTCTTTGCTTTCTTTTCCTTTTTCTTAAAAGTTTGCTCTTTTTTGATGTATGATATCTTTGCCACTTATGTGAAATGCTACGAGAGTAACTTATGACACAAGAGATGGCAACAAGATGTGTGCACGCAATTGAAGATATGCGGCGTATGTATCACTAAATTGCACAAGTAACGTGGCCCGACAATTCTCAATGGTTAGTCTCGGTGGGCAAGTTACGCAAATGGCTCGGGTTATCTTGGGAATGTAGAATGATGTCATCGAAGCTACTGTCCTTGCATAGGGTCGCCGTGTCAAGGGGTGGAGCATTCGTTGTCGATGTCGAGTCTGTGCCGATGATGAGTGGCGGTGTTGTTGATGTTGAACCGTCCCTAATTAGCCGAAACACCCTAGGAAATGGAAACCACACTCAAAATCTCAAAGAAAATGGGTCAAAATGGGTTGGTGGCGGAAGATGGGGTGGTCATGGTTGAAGTGGGGGTTTTGCGGAAGGCTAATGGTGGTTGAGTAGGCTAGGGTCGCGGAAGAAGGTGGTGGAAACCGTGTTTTTTTTTTGGAAATGCAGTTTCAGCAGTCGGAGCCGGATGATCCGGGTGGGGTTTCGGATTGTTCAAGTGATGCCCGGATCGTCCGAGTGTCTGTCTGGATCGTCCGGGCAGGTCAACTGTGGTAGATCTGGGCTCGGGATGAACACGAAATTTTTGGGGAGAAAATTTTTGGGGCGGATTCTGGGGTGGATTTCATGGTGGGGATGGTGGGGGAGGCTAGATCCACTTGCCAAACAACAAATTCGTGGATCAAACCAACAAAATCTCACAAGAACCAACAAAATGCAAAAAAAATGGTAGGTCTATTTTTGGTGGGGATTTTCGAATTGGGACAAAAGGCAACAAAAATAGGCTACAAAGTGGGGGAAGGGGCAAGATGTGAATCAACCTATGCTCTGATCCAAGAGGATGTAGGGTGAAACCCTAGTTGATGATCTTCTTCACACTTGGAGGTGGGAAAGGGGAAAATTAAGAGGAATCACAAAAAGAGGAACACTCAAGAGATAAGATCCAAGGTCACTACACATCCACTAAATCCACATACACATACAAGGTTCAAGATCCAAATCCAACAAAAGGGAAATAAAAGAGGTAGATAGTTCTTCCCAAGTCTCTAAGAGAAGAGGGGTCTTGTATCCATGGAGGATCTTCCCTTAGAGTTAGAGGTGCCTTGTATCCACTAGGGATCTTCTTACATGGAGGTCTTGATCTCCATGGGACAGGTAGATAAGGAGTAAAGATCTCTAGTTTATCTCATATGCTTTGCTAATCCAAAGGCCAGCTGCAACCGTCAACCCCAAACAGACGTCCGATTTATCCAGAATTTGTCCATTAGGGGCAGAAAATCAGACATGCCCGTCCGGTTTTAGACGTCCGCAAACTTGTGTAACCAACCCGACGACCACATCTCAAACTGTCCGGCCGCGCTCGCCTCGAGCACCGCGCTCGCCCCGAGCACCGCACACTAGCTAACAAGCACACCACGGCGGCTGGCTAGCTAGGTAGCAAGCACGCACGCGCACGCGTCTAGCTAGCTAGCTACTCCCTCTATCCATCTATATAGGGCCTAATGCGTTTTTCGAGACTAACTTTGACCACGTGCTAGAGCAATAATATATGACATGCAAGTTACATAAAGCATACCGTCAAATTTGTACGTGAAAGGAGATTTCAATGATATAATTTTCACATTATACATCTCATATACTATTAATCTTATCAATAGTCAAAGACAATCTCGAAGAATGCATTAGGCCCTATATATATGGATGGATGGAGTAGCTAGCTAGCGAGCACGCACGCCCACGCGTCCGCCTGCAGCTGAGCCCGCGCACCCACGCGCCCGCCTGCAGGTGTGCCCGCGCGCTCGCCCACTGTGCCCGCGCCCTGCCGCCCGCACAGCAGCTCGCCCACCCGCGCGCTCGCATGCTGTGCCCGCGCCCTGCTGCCCGTCGTAGCAGCTCGCCCATCCGCGCTCGCGTGCTCCTGCCGACGCGCCCGCGCCCTGCAGCGGCGGCTTGCTATTCCGCCACGTCCGTGCCATGCTCACCCTGCCCTGCCCGCGTCCGCGCCCTGCTGCTCCGCCCCGCGCTACTCAAGCCCGCGCACCCCCGCCTGCGCGCTCGCCCGCGAGCTCACCTCCGCCGCCGCTGCTCTACCCAGGCCACGACGAGCTCGCCTCCTCCGCTGCTGCTCTGCCCAGGCCACGACGAGCTCGCCTCCTCCGCCGCTGCTCTGCCCAGGCCACGACAAGCGCGCCCGCCGTGTCCTGCCGCCGCGCCCGCGCGCTCGGCCACAGCAGCAGTAGGGCACGGCAGCACTCGCTCGCCACGCGCCCGTCCCGCAGCACCACTAGCCGTGCCCGCGCCATGCTCCGGTGGCCTGCTGCAGCAGCGTGGCTAGCTGAGAGGCTGGTGCTCCGGCGGCACCCTGCTGCGGCTGCGCGGGTGGAGGTGAGGTGGGTGGGTGGGGAGAGAGAAAGGTGGGAGGTGGGTAGGTGTATGGCAGGTGGGCCAGGCCGGATGAGTAGCGGACAGAGACGGACCAGGAGTGCCCAAAAAGCGTCCGACTGTGTCTGCTTTGGATGCAAATCCAGATCAAATTTGGTCTGAAAATGGAGCAGAATGGACACGAGCTGGACAAAATATGGGGATGCTCCCGCGCGTTGGGTCATTGCATGTGTCCTTTTGCACCCAAACAGACGTACGCGGACGATTTGGGGTCGTGCGTTGGAGTTGGCCTAATAGAGAGGAGGGGGTCATCTGTTTATAGTCTAGGACATAATAGAGAGGTAGGTGGGGAGATACATGGCCACTTGGCCGTTTTGTGCGCAAGCAAGGCCAGACGTCCGGGTGGGTACCCAGATGATCCGACCATTGTCCGAATGATACGGGTAGTCACCCGGATGGTCCGGTAGGGTCGTTACAGCGGTCGTCTGGCCGGATATCCGGGACATCGTTGGGACGTCCAGGCTTCTTTCGGATGATCTGGGCGGGGTCCCAGATGATCCGGCTTCGGGCTCGACCATCGGGTGTTTTCGGGACGCATAGCCAGATCGTCCGGGCATTGGCCGGATCATCCGGACCAGGGTCCGGATCATCCGGGCAATGACAGACTTGTCCCATTTCCTTCTTCTCCTTCATGATCTTCCTTCGCCATTGCTTGGCTTAGTTCCTTAGCTTCTCCATGGCTAGTTCCTTGGTACCTAAGCACACAAAGTGTCTCCATTTGAGGTAGTAGCCATGTCTCATGTGATTCAAAGGGAAGTTCCACAAGGGAAGAGTTAACCTCGGTTTCGATAGCTCTTGCACGAGCTCTTATCATCGGTCCACTTGGTGTCTTGGGTGATGATGGCATGTCCATGGGGATGACCGTAGGATGCTCCGCATCAGGTTGCCTCCCATTTAGCACTAGTTTTATGGTTGGTAAGCTCAACCTTTTGAAAACTTACCTTCTCATGCAGATTCTCATGTGTCCATACCGTCAAACACTTCCCAAACTGATTCTCTTGAGAGGTGGAATATACTTATTTGGTTTCTCAGATGAATACTTAATGATTTACTCATCATAGATTTATAAAATAGTGTTCCCTTGCATGGAATCTACTGATGCACCTGAAGTACGAGCCCAAGGATAATAGACAATATTTCATCTGCATGCATGTCAAGTATAATAAAATCAGTAGGAATTACACCTTGCTAAAGTCTTTACAAAACATATTCAATCATACCTACCGGTTTCTTGTTAGACTTGTTAGCCATCTCCAATGTTATTCGAGTGAGGACGTAGTGTCCCTAATTTAACTTTTCATAAAGCAACAGTGGCATGACACTTACCCCTTCTCCTAAATCACATAGGGCATTATGAATGCCCATCTTACCAATGTCACAAGTGATTGCAGGTGTACCTGTGTCGGTGTAGTGAACAATGGGTGTTCATACCCCTGACCACGCACAGACAGTTGAAGCCTCCATGCCGGGAAGGATTTGGCAGGAGATAGATTTACTCCAAGGCACATAAGGCTTTGTAGACAAATACCGTGAAGAAGACCTCAAGGCAGGTCGTCAAGAAGACCATCTCAAGGTCAAGGTTCGAGCTGCCGGGAAGCAACCTTCCCGGCAAGGTGTTTTCCACGTCGACGGCAAGCACAAGGCCGGCAAGCTGGAAGCCGACAAGCTCAAGCTCCCTCCACCGCTCCACCTCAACTGCATGCCAGGAACATGCCGATAGGTGGCAGATGCATAGGCGGTTTGGTAGAGCCTGTCGGGGCACGTGGTGATCCACCGCCTGAAGATCGACTTTATTGACACCCGTCCAAGGGCGTGTCGCAATAATAAAAGGTAGCTGGCCTGACGGTACAGGTGGAGCAGGGCTCCCTTGCCAGCATTCAGCCTAGCGTGACACCTAACGGCGTATTTAATGTGTTTGTCCTATACCGTCAGTGTTAGGTATGATAGCACTGTAGCCACTACTGACCATGTAATTACCATTTTGCCACTGTGGTAACCCCTTTCATCTATAAAAGGAGGGCCATGGCAACCTTTACAAAGGTCGAAACCCTGTCCATTTGCAGTAGCTTAGTAGCACCTCCCGAGCTCCTTGCCGGCGAGGTCGCGCTCTCTGTAACACAGGGCTTATCATACTCATAATCCACCAAAAGCAGGAGTAGGATTTTACGCATACCGCGGACCGAACATGGGAAAACACTCGTGTGCTTTCATGGTTGTTGCTGCTCTTTGTGTGCTGCGAGCCCACGCCGAACGTAGAAATATGCTCTCTCTCCTCTTCTGAGCTCGTTCTTCTTCATACCCAACCAGGCCTTTTGGGTCCTATGCTCTCTTACCACCTATTGTGGTAATAAAGTTATAGGTAACAAAAATATCATATTTAAACTAATCAAGAATAAGAGATTGTGTTTTAGCTATTTGTTCACACTGAGTTTCAACCATGCGAAAATGTTTATCAAGATTCTTCACGGCACGACCCATTGCATCTAACTCTTTGGCTAGACATGTTATCATCTTTTTGTGATGACAGAAGCATCTACTAACATCCCCACCGAGTCCTTCTTGGTAGTGCTTGAAGCTTTGAAGAGTTTCATAGAGTTCATCTTCCCACTGGTAGATACTACAAAGATCTATGCTTTCAGCTTTAAGTGTTTCTATAGGTTTACCTTTATATTAGTACTCATTACCTCTCTAAAGCCTTCCATATCTTCAATGTAATGGACTATTTTCTTCCAGTAAGCTCCCCAGGTTCTCCAATGTACCACTGTTCTCCAGCAGTTACTATGGTCTGTATAAGACGTTCTCATCTTCTTTTATTGTCAAGGACATGAATACTCCTACTGTGCTAATGTAGATTTAGATTCATCGTTCAATCCATTATAAATATATGAAGTATAACATGATCATCAAATCCATGATTTGGGCAAAGATTGATAAGTTTAGTGAATCTCCCCACAACTTTAGATAAGCATTATCCGGGCAGTTGAGCGAAAGTTGCCATCTCTTGGGAGTTGAGCCATTTGGAGAAAGGAAATAATTTATGCATAAATCTATACTCCCAACTGGTTATGCGAAAGCCCATCGAACCAATTCCTTGGCTTTATCCTTCAATAACCACCTACAAAATTTCAATGGGACAAATTGGAATAGCAATGATGTCGTACCGATAGGGGGGGCTGCCTCTCCTTATGTTGGGGGACGAGGTTGGGTTACATTAGTCCGAATCGATTATGATCTAATTAATCTAAGGCGGTTGCGCCTAATATGTGTAGATTCCTTATCTTGTACTCCACGCCGATGATGCGTTCTAGGATAGTCGTGGGCCGACCTGTGGCCTCTCGGCCGAGTCTTCCTCTGTTGGTATGCCCCGTGGATGTGGCATTGTCATTGTTAGTTGTTTGTTGAATTTTATGGATTTTGCGAAACAAGGTTATCTTTTTATCACCATGACATGTGCTCATCCTTTGAAAGTGGTGTTCTATGCTTGTTCGTTGACCTCGTATTGGACATGTTTGCACAAAAAAGTGGACTGTGACACATTGAAGCGGTTGTCATAGAAGATCGTAGAGCTGGCTCATGTGCAGTTGGGTGTGGTGCTTGCAACAATGTTGATGGAGCTTGGTTGCTACTTCTATTTTGCTTGTCCCTATTATCGTTTGTTACGACATGTAATAATGGCGGTGCTAGCAGGCTTTTGTCGCGTAGCAAGTGTTGCGAGTGTGAGCACTTTAGAGCGTGTTTCTTGCTAGTGTTTCAAACTTGTTGTTTCTCTTTCCCATGACCTTTATCCTGTAACAGACATACTATTTTCTTTGCTCAATAGAAAGAGGGAAGGCCCGTCCCTAACATAATTGATTTAAGCCTAATATACATATGAACAAGTGATTATTTGCTATGAAAATGATGTGTTATGGTGGGCTGGCCCTCCTGACAAGGCTTAGCAACACGCGCCCCCCTCATTCTGTCCGCCACTGCCCGTGGAAAACATTTCAGATATGTGTGCTACAAAAATGTAGAAGAGTTTACGGTAAAAAAAAAACTGTAGAAAAGCATGAAAGAGAGGGAGTGCCACTATTAACGCAAAGGGCCATTTGCATTTATGTCCCTAACTTGAACCACCTACTCATATATGCCCCTAATTTCGAAGCCTGCTCAAATTTGCCCCTCTGCCGTTATGTGCACTTATAGAAATGCCCTTCTGTGTCGTTACCGTCCGGTCAAAGGGCTTTGACCGTCCTGAAAAAAATAGCAAAAAAATCTAAAAAATCTAAAATTTTGTGAGATCAAAGATACTCATGTGCGCAAGGTGCGTGCAAATTTTCGTGCTGTTTGGACATTCCAGGAGCTCGTGGCGAGGAAAAACAGTAAATCTGTACGCTTGTGAACAGTAAATTTGAAATAAAATAGCAAGAAAATTCAAAAAAATATGAATTTTTTTGGCATCAAAGAGGCTTGGGTGCACAAGGTGCTTGCAAGTTTTTGTGATCAAATGACATGCGAGGAGGTCTAGCAAAAAAACAAAATAGTCATTTTTTTCCAAAGTTTTTTCCCGAGCCAAATTTTGTTTTTTTCTGCACGAGCTCCTACAATGTCCAAACACGACAAAAATTTGCACGCACCTTGCGGACCCGAGCATCTTTGATGCCAAAAAATTTCATATTTTTTTGAATGTTCTTGCTATTTTTTTTGTATTTACTGTTCACAGGCATACATATTTACTGTTTTTCCTTTGCCACGAGCTCCTGGAATGTCCAAACAGCACGAAAATTTGCACGCACCTTGCGAACCTGAGTATCTTTGATCCCACAAAATTTCAGATTTTTTTGCTATTTTTTTCAGGACGGTCAAAGCCCTTTGACCGGCTTTAACCGGACGGTAACGGCACAGAAGGGCATTTCTATAAGTGCACATAACGGCACATGGGCAAATTTGAGCAGGCTTCGAAATTAGGGGCAAATATGAGTAGTGAGTTCCAGTTAGGGACACAGATGTAAAAGACCCTAACGCAAAAATACTTATTATCCAAAGTTTCAAATCATATACCCTAATTGATACCGGCTAGCACTGTTACACCCAGAAATAGAATACAAAATCACAAGTCGCCAGGCATGTCAGACTCTCTGTCCCAATCACTCCATCCTTGCATCACACAAGCACATCCACAGCCGGCTCAGTCAGCCACCAAGCGGCCAGCTTGGTAAGCTACCAGCAAAAAGTTGCAAGCTGCCTCAGTCAGCTCACCTTCTCACCATGATTAATTAGTTGTAGTTGATCTTCGCAGAAGCTAATCCTCACCGAGACAGGAGGGGAGAGACGTGATATGATAATAATAAAGAATAAAAAAGTGTCGTCAGTTTACTGGATCCTGATCCGTTTCAGGTGGGGCCAGCTGTCCGGCCATCTTATCCGTTAGGTACGGCCACGAGACACGTACGCTCCCCGTCGCGTGTGGGCCCCGCGCCGACGAGCTGTCACGTAACGGCGGTACTTAACTCCGTTCTTTAAACAGCTCTCTTTTCTTTTCTTCTTGCTTTTGCACACGTAGGTTACGTGCTACTAGTACTACGTGCGTCCGGTTGCTTGGTGTTGGTGCCTTGGTGGTAGTACATCAGTACGCGAAGCTGACGCCGCCGCCGGTGGCAGTGGCACGGAGGCCGGACCGCACGCCGGCGGTGGAAGCGCCCTTGGCGCAGAAGCTGCTGCCGGCGTCCTCGTCGATGAAGATCTGCCTGCACCGGCACTCCACGCTGCAGAACGCCTTGTCACCTCTGCAGTACCATGGATCTACATCAGACATGAATGAACAAACTAGCTAGCTCTGCAACCAGATCGGTTGTGCATGCATGGATTAGGAGGTAGTTTCTTGATGCAGCTGCACGCGCAACCTAGCTAGCTAACCTGTACATGTAGATGTCATTGTTCTCGGCTAGATCCTTGTGGCACAGCAAGCAGCGCTGCAAGAAGGAACCCGTGCTTGCGGTGGGCCTCGCTGCCGGCGACCAAGGGGACGAGGAGATCTTGGGGCTATGGAGCGTGGCCTTGCTGATGATCTTGGGCTTGATGGAGTTGCTCTCGTGGGTCTCTAGGAGAACGCTCAGGCCAGCCATGAAGGGGATGCCTATCTTCTCGCTAGTTAATCAAACTCTCTCCTAGCTCCTCTCTACTTCGAGTGCGAGATCTTTTCTTTCATGGGAGGGGGTTGGTGCTTATAAGCCCAACTCCAGCGCGTGACCCCATCATGTCCGGTGCGTCCGTTTGGTGCAAAACGGACATATCAGGCGGCCCAGCGCGCGGGCGCAAACGGATTTTTGTCCGTTTTCTGTTCGCTTTTGACCCATCCTCGGCCCAAATTTAGGCCGCGTTTGAGGTGAAACGGACAGCGCGCGGACGGGCGGGACGCGCGCGCTTGTCCTCCCCTGGCCCGCCCGTCGGTGACACAAAGCACCCGCCCGGCGCCCCATTTCCCTCCATTTCCCTGTGACGCCCCCGACTCGACCGTGCACTAATCATACACGTAAATGCACACGATCAAGCCTAGGGACTCACTTGAAGATATCACAACACAACTCTAGACACAATTAAAAATAAAACAAGCTTATTATTACAAGCCAGGGGCCTCGGGGCTCGAATACATAAGCTCGCGATCAAGCGTCAGCGAAAGCATCAGATATCTGAGTACAGATATAAAAGTAAAACAGACATGCCCTAACAGGTGGGGCAAAACAACAACACAGATCGAAAAGGCGCAGGCCTCCTGCCTGGGAGCCTCCTAACTACTCCTGGTCGGCTGGCTCAATCCAGTAGTACGTGCCGTCGGGACCCTCCTGATAGTAAGCTCATGTGGTGGCATCTGGCTCCTGGGCTCAATCGGCTGATGTGTCAACAATTGGGTATGGGGAAAAGAATAGCAGAGCAACCATGAGTACTCATCCAAAGTACTCGCAAGACTGACATCAGAACTATGCTAAATATGCATTTGTATCAAATGAAAAGGTTGTATCTGTGGACTATATAGCAGAAATGCCAGAAGAGAGAGAAAGGCCTAGCCTATCGAAGACTAGCATCTTCAAGCAATCTTGCAGCATCAGGAGAGAGTAGATAATAGTAGCATACATGTGGATATACAACAGCAATGCCCTGAGATCCTTTCTCGACACCCTGCGAGAAAGCGATCCCGAGAGCATTATTACCAGTTTAATATGAATCATCATCAATTTGTAGTTGTCATGGTACCGGATACAACTCCGAGCGTCCTGTTACCGTGGACATGGCTATTCGAATAGATCACTTCCCTGCAGGGGTGCACTACTGTTACCCAACACGCTCGATTAACTCCGGCCGGACACACTGGCTGGGTAATGCCCGGCCTCGGCTGATCGACACATCGCAGCCCGACCTAGAGCTCAGCAGAGAGGTCAACACGCCGGTCTAAATCCTAAGTGCGAAGGGGTCTTGGGCCCATCACCCTTTGCACTCCTGCACGTTGCGTGGGTGGTTGGGGTGCACGCGCGACACTGTATACACAAGTGAAGTACCAGCCCAATCCCAGCCCGCATCTCTGAACTGTGACATCTGAAGAGCTTTCGGCTGATGCATACGACGTAGAGGGCCCCATTAAACCATTATCCCACGTGGTGGTAGTGCATATAGGGCACGACGACCCACTCAGATCAAATACCCAGTTCCGTTAGGCGTATTTAGTAACTCGCAGAGACGATCAGACTACCTGTCGCTCCGACTTGGTAACACACGGAACACGAACAGGGTGGTTTCCGCCTGCCCTGTCGTTCCGCCACAATATCACTCGCGGGTGCCCTCCTGGCAAACCCGACTTCACATTTCCCCGCGGGTACCCCTCGGGGTCGACCCGCCTGTAATAAAGGTCAAAGTAATAGTGTGTCCAAGTATCGAGAAGGAATCCGAGGAATCACCCTCGATGGATTCCCACTCGAGGAGTTGCACGACGGTAGCTTTATCGGAAATGATGAAAGAGGAATCACCCTCGGTAACTCATAACCGGATAGCTATTCTACAGAGGCATCATCGGAAGTGAGATAAGAGGTATCACCCTCGGCACTCGGTGGTAGCTCTGCAGAGAGGTGCAACTTAGGGGTATGTGGTGATGTGTTGGTCTCAGCCCGTTCGATCACGACAATCGGGGCACAGATTCTAAGCGGAGCAACTACAGCAAGGGAGAGGGCCACAGATGGTTTTTCATCCATCCTATACTAAGCAGTTTGGATAATAGGCAGGTATCAATAGCAGTTACAAGGACAGGCTATGCATCAGAATAGGATAAATCAAAGCAGTAGCAGTTTTCTAATGCAAGCAGGAGGGAGAAAGAATAGGTGATATAGGTATGCGTCAAGGGGGGTTGCTTGCCTGGAAGCTCTGCTGAAAGGGGCTGATCGCCAGTAGGCTGCTCGTCGGGGGTGTAGTCGAACTCTGCTGCAACGGCGTCGGTCTCGGCGTCTATCGGGAGAGAAGGAGGGGGGAAGAAACAATAAATTCACGGCAAAAATGCAATCACTATGCATGACATGCCTAAATGAGATGCAGAAGTGTTTTACTGCCTAACTAAATGATTTAGTTAATTTAGGGATTTATTTGGATTTATTTTATTAAAGTTGAGCACTACTCATTTATCAAAATCAGTCAAAAAGTTCCATGTTCAGCTAGCTAGGAGTGTTGGATAGGCATTTTGATTACATATTCAGAATCTTCATATTTTTCTGATCATTCTACATATATAAATTATTTTCATCGGAGTTACGGTTTAAAAGATATGATTTTTCGAAGTTTTATTGATTTTCTGGATTTTCTGAATTATTTTATTCCGAAAATTATTAAATGCTAAATGCTATGGGTACCCAGCACTGTGTACACAGAAATGCACGCAGTGGCTGACCAGTGGGCCAGGTTGACCAAGTCAACCGCCCAGTCAGCAGTGGCTGACGTGTGGGCCCAGCCTGCTGAGTCAGCAGCTGACTGGGTCAGTCTTATCCGGTTAAACAGTGGGCTGGGCCCACCTGTCATACACAGTAGGCTAATCAGGGTATTAACTTAATTAACCGGCTTAATTAGGAGGTGGGACCCCATGTTAGTGACGGTTATGTTAATCTAATTAGCGTTTCAACTAATCCGAGTTTAATTAGTGAGCGGGGTCCACCAGTCAGCCACACATGACGTCATTAGCGACCCCCATTGACCGGCCGCGTCAGCGCGCCGGCGGCTAGTCGGCGGCGGCCATATCCGCGGCGGCGCGGCTCGGGTCTCGCCGGAAAACGGCTGTGGGGCACCGTTCGGGCCGCAGCCGGGTGCGTTCGAAAACGGAGACCGAACCGCGTTGATCTGTGACGGTCTCGCGGGCTAATTCGGCCGGAGTGAAGCGCAACGACCTCGCCGGCGGCGAGGTGTTTCGGGCGAGCTCGGTTGAGTCGCCGTAGGGCACGGCAAGCCTTGGGGTTGGGCTCTATGGTGTCCTAGCGACGCGTGGAGCACGGTGGTGAGCTCGGTTGAGCATGACGTCGCCGGGAGCAACGGCGACGAGCACCGCGGCGGAGACGGCTACGGGCGGCGATGGCAACGGCGGCTACGGTGGCGGAAATGCTAGGGAGAGAGAGGGGAAAGGAACGGATGCTCACCGGGAAGGCACACGAGGGCCCGGCGGAAGCTTAGGAGCAGCAGTTCGACGGCATTCGCCGGAGAGGCGCCGGCGACCATGGGTTGAAGACGAGCTCGAGGAGCTCGCGGCGAGGCCTCCCGACGCCAATGGCTGGGCGTGGTCGACGGAGAAGACTGCGGCGGAGCTCTACGTCATGTCAGCGGGGCTCGAGGTCGTCGGAGTGCGCGGAATCGAGGCGGCGACGGCGACGGCAGAGACGGGCGGCGATGCGGGAAGAAAGCGACGAGGGGAGAAGAGGAATGCGGGTTAGGGTTGCGCCAGGGGGACCACGGAGATCTTATCTACGCGAGGAGCACGGCGGATGGCCGACGCGTGCGGCATCGGCGACGTGTCGACGGGCGCGGACGACAGCGCGAGGGAGACGGTGGGAGGTGGAAGAAAGGCCGCGGTGGGCCGGGCCTATTCTTCCTGTGCACTGAAGGCCCAAAAGCGACAGTAAGTTCTAACCGTTTTTTTATTTCTATTTTCTGTTTTCTGTTTTAACTTTGCTTTGCAAATTGTTTGACCTCCAGAGGACTTTTATAAAATAAGTGACTTAGCCCAAATAATTCAGTGCATGTTTATCTACCACCAAAAACTAGTTTGGTTAAAATATAATTCCATTTGTATTTCTATTAAATAAAATGGGGTTGAAATGTGGCTGTTGGCTACTGTTTGAGGTTGTTTGAGTCACTTAGGAATTTTTAGTGATGTTGCTTTTCTGATCATAATTACTTAGGAATTATTTGCTATTAAATGAACATTTTTATTTCAAATTTGGACAACTTTTATTTTTCACTTTAAATTTAAATTGAAGTTTGAATTAGGAATTTGAAATGAGATATGATCCTAATGATGATCGAGCATAGTTAATCATGATGACTTGGCATTATCAAAGGTGATTACTGTGGCATAATGACAGGGGGTGTTACAATTCTCCTCCTCTAACAAGAATTCTCGTCCCGAGAATTAAGAGGTAGAAGGGAAAGATGGAGGCATTCCGGGAAGTTCTTCTAGAAATACTCACTAGAAGTCGCGAGCGACTGGAACGTTTCAATTCCTCAAATTTTAATGCCATGCATGTATGCACAAGCTTATGATAAGAATGCATGCGATACTTCTAAATCAATTTAAAACAGGAGGTGGTACTCAGTGAGCAAGGATAGTACCGTTCACAGTAACAAGCTGATCTTGAGCTCTATTCAGATCAACATGGTAAGCTTGACCACGACCATAAGAAGGTCTGGCATTACCACGGCCATTTTCACGGCCAGCAGGGGGAAGTGCAAGCTGATTTTGGTTCTGAGGGCATTCTCTAGAACGGTGACCTGGACGGCCACACTTGAAGCAGAGCCCATTATCGGGACGGGGAGCAGGAGCTCGAAGCATTGGAGCCTGAGGCGCAGCGGGAGGGTACATGCTGTGGGGAATCCAGTTACGGCGCTTCTGCGATGACGAACTTGAAGTTGAGCCAATGTCACGATAGCGCTTCTGCGATTCCTTGTGCTTGATCTGAGCGGTCTCAACCAGAATAGCCTTGTTCACGAGAGTGGCAAAGTCGGTGAAGTCTTGAGCAGCAAGTGCAAGCTCGAGGTCTGGGTGGAGTCCACTACGGAACTTCTCCTGTCTGCGAGCATCAGTTGGAATGTCTTCTTCAGCATAGCGGGACAAGTTAAGAAACTCCCGCTGATAAGCTTCGACAGTCTTGTTGCTCTGAATGAGGTTGCGGAACTCGGTCTTCTTCCGGTCTATGATTCCCTGAGGAATATAGTGAGCACGGAAGGCAGTCTGAAACTCAACCCAGGTAACGATTGTCCCAGCAGGCAGTGTACGCTTGTGAGTGGACCACCATTGAGCAGCGGGTCCCTTCAGGAAGTAGGTCGCGAAGGTGACATAGTTGTCAGGGGCGACACTAGCAGACTCCATCTCAAAGGCGATGTCGCGAAGCCAGTCATCGGCATCTAGTGGCTGTTCAGAGTTGCGATAAATAGTGGGATTGAGACGCACAAACTCTGACAGTGTTATTGAAGCTGGGTTCTGGTTCTGATTGTTTTGATGCGGGAACTGAGCCATAATGTTAGTCATGAACTGACGGTTCAGCTCGAATTGCTGCATCATAGCCGCCATATAGTCTGGTGGTGGTGGGTTTTCGAGGGCACGACCACGACCACGACCACGAGCACCTGGCCTAACCATCCTGCTAAATTTCAACAGGGGGTAGTTTAGTAAAAGCAACTGCGAGGGTTTAGCGACAAACACGAAGTAACATGTCAATGAATAAGTAGTGCATCAGATACATAACAGTAGTCATTAAGACATACATATCCATACACCGATTCGGTTACACGCGGACAACATAACGGCGTAAAATTAAAGAAAAAGACATACTAGGCAGCGCGCAGGCACGCGGTGAGGAATACACAACGAGACATAGCAAAGGCTACATCAACGTCGGAGAAAACCACTGAAACATGGACGCACAGGAGAGTCAGGTTTCTATCATGTGGAACTGTGGGTGGTGTGGTTAAAAGTGGGAAGGCAGTGACATCTTGCACGGCCATGATAGTAAGGCATGTCAGAGGATAATCATTTGGGGGTGTTAGCTTAAGCAGGAATTTATCGCTGCTCAGATAAAAGCTAGATCACCAGAAAGGTTAAACAGACCAATGGAAAAGAAAATGGTGATTATCAGATTAATCAGACCAATGGGAAGGAATAATTGCCGACAATCCAGCTCTCCGGGTGGACGAGATTACGAGTCGGTGTTAGTAAATTCATTTAACCCTAAAGGAAGAGAGTTCAGAGTCCCAGAGTATAGAAGAGGAATAAAAGATCCTAATACCACCCAGTTGGCGACGTGGGCCCGTAAGCCACACAACCATGTTAGTAAAATAGTTTTCGGAAATACTAGACTCAACTGCGGCCAAGGAGTTGGAGAGGGGCTTCCTACAAGCAGTCGGCTCTGATACCAACTTGTGACGCCCCCGACTCGACCGTGCACTAATCATACACGCAAATGACACGATCAAGCCTAGGGACTCACTTGAAGATATCACAACACAACTCTAGACACAATTAAAAATAAAACAAGCTTATTATTACAAGCCAGGGGCCTCAGGGGCTCGAATACATAAGCTCGCGATCAAGCGTCAGCGAAAGCATCAGATATCTGAGTACAGATATAAAAGTAAAACAGACATGCCCTAACAGGTGGGGCAAAACAACAACACAGATCGAAAAGGCGCAGGCCTCCTGCCTGGGAACCTCCTAACTACTCCTGGTCGGCTGGCTCAATCCAGTAGTACGTGCCGTCGGGACCCTCCTGGTAGTAAGCTCATGTGGTGGCATCTGGCTCCTGGGCTCAATCGGCTGATGTATCAACAATTGGGTATGGGGAAAAGAATAGCAGAGCAACCATGAGTACTCATCCAAAGTACTCGCAAGACTGACATCAGAACTATGCTAAATATGCATTTGTATCAAATGAAAAGGCTGTATCTGTGGACTATATAGCAGAAATGCCAGAAGAGAGAGAAAGGCCTAGCCTATCGAAGACTAGCATCTTCAAGCAATCTTGCAGCATCAGGAGAGAGTAGATAATAGTAGCATACATGTGGATATACAACAGCAATGCCCTGAGATCCTTTCTCGACACCCTGCGAGAAAGCGATCCCGAGAGCATTATTAACAGTTTAATATGAATCATCATCAATTTGTAGTTGTCATGGTACCGGATACAACTCCGAGCGTCCTGTTACCATGGACACGGCTATTCGAATAGATCAGTTCCCTGCAGGGGTGCACTACTGTTACCCAACACGCTCGATTAACTCCGGTCGGACACACTGGCTGGGTAATGCCCGGCCTCGGCTGATCGACACATCGCAGCCCGACCTAGAGCTCAGCAGAGAGGTCAACACGCCGGTCTAAATCCTAAGTGCGAAGGGGTCTTGGGCCCATCACCCTTTGCACTCCTGCACGTTGCGTGGGTGGTTGGGGTGCAGGCGCGACACTGTATACACAAGTGAAGTACCAGCCCAATCCCAACAATCAGCCCGCATCTCTGAACTGTGACATCTGAAGAGCTTTCGGCTGATACATACGACGTAGAGGGCCCCATTAAACCATTATCCCACGTGGTGGTAGTGTGTATAGGGCACGACGACCCACTCAGATCAAATACCCAGTTCCGTTAGGCGTATTTAGTAACTCGCAGAGACGATCAGACTACCTGTCGCTCTGACTTGGTAACACACGGAACACGAACAGGGTGGTTTCCGCCTGCCCTGTCGTTCCGCCACAGTATCACTCGCGGGTGCCCTCCTGGCAAACCCGACTTCACATTTCCCCGCGGGTACCCCTCGGGGTCGACCCGCCTGTAATAAAGGTCAAAGTAACAGTGTGTCCAAGTATCGAGAAGGAATCCGAGGAATCACCCTCGATGGATTCCCACTCGAGGAGTTGCACGACGGTAGCTTTATCGGAAATGATGAAAGAGGAATCACCCTCGGTAACTCACAACCGGATAGCTATTCTACAGAGGCATCATCGGAAGTGAGATAAGAGGTATCACCCTCGGCACTCGGTGGTAGCTCTGCAGAGAGGTGCAACTTAGGGGTATGTGGTGATGTGTTGGTCTCAGCCCGTTCGATCACGACAATCGGGGCACAGATTCTAAGCGGAGCAACTACAGCAAGGGAGAGGGCCACAGATGGTTTTTCATCCATCCTATACTAAGCAGTTTGGATAATAGGCAGGTATCAATAGCAGTTACAAGGACAGGCTATGCATCAGAATAGGATAAATCAAAGCAGTAGCAGTTTTCTAATGCAAGCAGGAGGGAGAAATAATAGGTGATATAGGTATGCGTCAAGGGGGGTTGCTTGCCTGGAAGCTCTGCTGAAAGGGGCTGATCGCCAGTAGGCTGCTCGTCGGGGGTGTAGTCGAACTCTGTTGCAACGGCGTCGGTTTCGGCGTCTATCGGGAGAGAAGGAGGGGGGAAGAAACAATAAATTCACGGCAAAAATGCAATCACTATGCATGACATGCCTAAATGAGATGCAGAGGTGTTTTACTGCCTAACTAAATGATTTAGTTAATTTAGGAATTTATTTGGATTTATTTTATTAAAGTTGAGCACTACTCATTTATCAAAATCAATCAAAAAGTTCCATGTTCAGCTAGCTAGGAGTGTTGGATAGGCATTTTGATTACATATTCAGAATCTTCATATTTTTCTGATCATTCTACATATATAAATTATTTTCATCGGAGTTACGGTTTAAAAGATATGATTTTTCGAAGTTTTATTGATTTTCTGGATTTTCTGAATTATTTTATTCCGAAAATTATTAAATGCTAAATGCTACGGGTACCCAGCACTGTGTACACAGAAATGCACACAGTGGCCGACCAGTGGGACAGGTTGACCAAGTCAACCGCCCAGTCAGCAGTGGCTGACGTGTGGGCCCAGCCTGCTGAGTCAGCAGCTGACTGGGTCAGTCTTATCCGATTAAACAGTAGGCTGGGCCCACCTGTCATACACAGTAGGCTAATCAGGGTATTAACTTAATTAACCGGCTTAATTAGGAGGTGGGACCCCATGTCAGTGACGGTTATGTTAATCTAATTAGCGTTTAAACTAATCCGAGTTTAATTAGTGAGCGGGGTCCACCAGTCAACCACACAGGGCGTCATTAGCGACCCCCGTTGACCGGCCGCGTCAGCGCGCCGGCGGCTAGTCGGCGGCGGCCATATCCGCGGCGGCGCGGCTCGGGTCTCGCCGGAAAACGGCTGTGGGGCACCGTTCGGGCCGCAGCCGGGTGCGTTCGAAAACGGAGACCGAACCGCGTCGATCTGTGACGGTCTCGCGGGCTAATTCGGCCGGAGTGAAGTGCAACGACCTCGCCGGTGGCGAGGTGTTTCGGGCGAGCTCGGTTGAGTCGCCGTAGGGCACGGCAAGCCTTGGGGTTGGGCTCTACGGTGTCCTAGCGACGCGTGGAGCACGGTGGTGAGCTCGGTTGAGCATGACGTCGTCGGGAGCAACGGCGACGAGCACCGCGGCGGAGATGGCTACGGGCGGCGATGGCAACGGCGGCTACGGTGGCGGAAATGCTCGGGAGAGAGAGGGGAAAGGAGCGGATGCTCACCGGGAAGGCACACGAGGGCCCGGCGGAAGCTTAGGAGCAGCAGTTCGACGGCATTCGCCGGAGAGGCGCCGGCGACCGTGGGTTGAAGACGAGCTCGAGGAGCTCGCGGCGAGGCCTCCCGACGCCAATGGCTGGGCGTGGTCGACGAAGAAGACTGCGGCGGAGCTCTACGTCATGTCAGCGGGGCTCGAGGTCGTCGGAGTGCGCGGAATCGAGGCGGCGACGGCGACGGCAGAGACGGGCGGCGATGCGGGAAGAAAGCGACGAGGGGAGAAGAGGAATGTGGGTTAGGGTTGCGCCAGGGGGACCGCGGGGATCTTATCTACGCGAGGAGCACGGCGGATGGCCGACGCGTGCAGCATCGGCGACGTGTCGACGGGCGCCGACGACAGCGCGAGGGAGACGGTGGGAGGTGGAAGAAAGGCCGCGGTGGGCCGGGCCTATTCTTCCTGTGCACTGAAGGCCCAAAGCGACAGTAAGTTCTAACCGTTTTTTTATTTCTATTTTCTGTTTTCTGTTTTAACTCTGCTTTGCAAATTGTTTGACCTCCAGAGGACTTTTATAAAATAAGTGACTTAGCCCAAATAATTCAGTGCATGTTTATCTACCACCAAAAACTAGTTTGGTTAAAATATAATTCCATTTGTGTTTCTATTAAATAAAATGGGGTTGAAATGTGGCTTTTGGCTACTGTTTGAGGTTGTTTGAGTAACTTAGGCATTTTTAGTGATGTTGCTTTTCTGATCATAATTACTTAGGAATTATTTGCTATTAAATGAACATTTTTATTTCAAATTTGGACAACTTTTATTTTTCACTTTAAATTTAAATTGAAGTTTGAATTAGGAATTTGAAATGAGATATGATCCTAATGATGATCGAGCATAGTTAATCATGATGACTTGGCATTATCAAAGGTGATTACTGTGGCATAATGACAGGGGGTGTTACATTCCCCCCAAAACCCTCCCACGTCCCGCCCTCCCCTCCGCCCACCACCCTCCCGCCATGGCCGATTCCCCGCCGAATTCCAGCCGCCAGGCCGTCGACCCGCCCCCTAAGGTGAAGAAGAAGGCGGCCAAGGGTCCGAAGAAGCCGCGGTCGGAACTCACGCCGGCGGAGCTCGCAAAGCTGGACGCGGAATCGGCCAAGAGGAGGAACCGGCAGGCGGCGCAGAAGGGCAAGAACGCCGCGGCCATGTTCGCCGCCGAGCGCGCTGCGTTGGAGGCCGCGCGGCACAAGGTCGCCGTCGACGAGAAGGAGGCCATCGTCAGCAAAGTGCACGCCCTCCTCATGCTTGGGCTGTGCCGTCCGACGAGCTTCTCGGCAGCGCCCGTCGGCCCGGCGAGCACAGGCTCGTCGGTCGCCCGGCCTCCGCAGTGCCCCTCGCCGATGTCGTCGACCACGCCATTGTCGCCCGGTTTTCCTCCGCCAAGGTACGAAGGCCAAACCCGTTTCTCGGGGTCGCCGGACGTTGGCGTGATCGCGCCGTCCACCCCGCGCCCCTCGGCCGTCATCGACCTCAACGTCACGCCGGGGTCCAGCAGCGGCGGCCGCCCGTCCGTCGAGATGCAAAGAAAGCAAGCACGGCCGCCATCTACGGCCACCATGTCGTCGCCCTGCGTCCTGTTCGGCGAAATGCCAACACCAACGCCAACGGTCGAGGACCCCTTCTGTGCCCAGTTCATGGAGAATGTCATCTACGAGGGCCGTGGCGAGGCCTTCCAGATGGGTGGGCATGGCGATACCTTCGATCCCGAGGAGACCCAAAGTCAGGATGGCCGCGGCCAGTACGTTGCCGATGAAGACTTTGAGGCCGATGACCATGGTTACTCATGGCATGAATATGATGACATCTATTGCGAAGGTGAAGGTGATGAATAAGAAGAGGAAGGCATCGATATTGCGGGCCAGCCATTGTTCATCGACGAGCTCACCCAAAGAGCGGAAGCACAAAAGAAGAGGAAGAGCATTCGTACGGGATCATACTCACAAGATGAGGACAAGTTGATTTGCGAAATTTGGATGGAGGTTGGCCAAGATCCGAGGATCGGTGCGCAACAAAAGGGACTTGTTTTTTGGACAAGGGTTCACAAAACATTCCATGAAAGGAAGTTGTTTCCGCCCTACCAATTTGCGAGCGAACGTGGCATCACCTCGATTCAAAAGAGGTGGTTGTTCATCCAACAAGAATGCAACAAGTATTGTGCCGCACTTGAGAGCGTTGAAGCACGTCCTGTGAGTGGTCTCGGCATTGGGGACATGGTATGGTCTCTTATCTTTCGTTGCTATGGCCTTCTCTATGTTTGCATGTCCAATTGTTGTTGATCGTGTAGGCATTTCAATCTTTGGAAGCATTCAAGGCCCGGCACAATGACAAGCCATTCACTCTTACGCATTGTTGGACGATCATCAACAATTGCCCTAAGTTCAAAGATCAATACCGCGAACTTCAAAGGAAGAGAGGCAAGAAGACGGACGCGTTCGCCGGAGGTGGAGATGGTGAGGCGTTGAAGAGGCCGAGGGGCAAGACCAACTCCAAGATGGACGACAAGCGTGATGCGGCATCCTTTGCCTTGCATGAGACTTTGCACGGCATGATGTCTCAAAAGGAAGTGAGGGACGAGAAAAAGCGACAAGGCAAGGAGGAGCAAATGAAGCAATACATGGAGCTCCAAACGAAGAAGCTTGAGATGGAGGAGGCGGCCAAGAAGAGGAAGATCGACATGGAGGATGCGGCCCGGCAGAGGCAGCTCGACATCGAGGCCGCCAATGTCGCGGCCAGGCAGAGGCAGCTCGACATCGAGGCCACCAATGCCGCAACCAAAGCAAAGGAGGTGGCTCTAGCGATCATGAGCGTCGACTTGAGCAAGATGAGCGAGAAGACGAGGAGCTGGTTCGAGGCCCGGCAGAAGGAGATGTTGGACGCCGACGGCCTGAACTAGGTGGTCTGTTCGGCCGTGGCCGTTCTTTTTGGAGGCTGGCATGGGTGCTGGCCGCTGGCTGTGTGCCGGCGAGAAACCTATTCATTTTGGAGGCTGGCTGTGTTGTCGGCCGCTGGCTGTGTTGCCAGCGAGGTCGTGTAGGCTGGCTGTGTTGCCAGCATGAACTAGGGCCGCTGGCATGAACTACGGGCCGTGGTTCGAATATTTGCGTTTGAAACAAGGAGGCAGACAGGATGCGGCCAAAGGATGCGTCCGTGCGTTGGGCGCACGGCCACCGCATCCCAGAAAAGGCCCGGACACGACCCCATTGCCCGCCCCAAACGGACAGAATCCGGGCCAAATGGACGTCCGTTTGGGGTCGTGCGCTGGAGTTGGCCTTAAGAGCGAGGAGTGTGTGTGCTGTGGTATGGAACATTTACGGGGACCTTGCCTGACGTGTCTTCCCGTGCGATCTTTCAATGGGTTCCCTTCTCCAAGGCGGACCCTCAGAATGTCCGCAAATCGTTCGGACCAACATGTCCGGACACTGCAAGTCATCCAACGCGATACTCCATTGGTCCATGGACGCGTCCGGTTGTCCAAAATTCCACAAGCAAGACACAAATTAGGGGAGCTTTGTGGGCGTTGGGACCGCCGACATGTACACGCCTGACCGCCAGGTCCCACCCCAAAACCCTCTCTGTGCGAAGCGGTTGCCGTGCATTCATGCCGGTCAGCCCGTTCTAGAGCGGACGTGACTCCCACACGACATTGATGCCAGTCAGAGAGACTAGACCGGATGAGCGGGCGACGCTGCTTTAATGCCGATGCGGCAACCGAGAAGCGTACTCCGGTTGGTGCGCCGCATTGAAGCCGACTTCCCGTCCGTTCGTCTGGTTGCGTCTATTTAAGCACGGTTCCGACGCCGTCTACACCACACCACCTCTCCTCTCCGCTCACATTCTGTCTACTCCTCTCGGTCTCCACTCACAGATGTCGACGATGCCGAAGTCGTAGTTCTTCACGCCGGCAGGTGTCTGCTCTGGATCTTCGCGTCGCAGCCGTCGCTCTTCGTGCCATCGACCTCCATGACAGACGGCTCCTCCGAGAAGGAGGGGGGTCATCATCTCCTCCAGCGACGAGGAGGAGTAGCAGACGCGCCTCCGTAGATGGAGCTCATGATCAAGCGATCGCTCTGGTACCGTGGTTTGGCGCCGCCCTCACCGCCACGAGCCCGCGTCAAGGAGGAGCCGGCGTTGCCACCTCGCCACTGCGTCAAGACAGAGTCACCGTCGCCGTCGCGTGAAGCGGAGCTGATGCCCCCCTCGCACAACCGTGGCGTCCAAATCGGATGTGGCGTGAAGGATGAGCCGGCGTCGCCGCCGCGCCAGGTCTGGCACGGCAAGGCTGTCAAGGAGGAGGTGCCCCCCGGCGATCTCAAAGGCGCGCGGGCGCCTCCTCTACTACCTCGGTGGCCGTGGCAGTGGCGACTCCTCGTTGTAGAGCATCATCTCGGCGGAGGAGAAGACGACCAGAGGGGCAGCTTGGAGGGAGCAGCGCAATGCAGCGTGCCGGGCGGCGTTCGCAAAGTCTGACGCGGCGCCGGCCTGGGTCCTCGCAGACCCCGGTCTACTTCATGTATGAGTATATGGTCATGTCATTTGGATTGACCAATGCCCCAACCTACTTCATGTATCTCATGAACAAGGTTTTGATGGAATCTCTATATAAGTTCGTTATCGTCTTCATCAATGATATACTTGTCTACTCCAAGACGAAAGAAGAGCCTGAGCATCATCTGAAGATGGTTTTGGGAAAACTTCAAGAGCATCAGCTTTAAACCAAGTTCAACAATTATGAATTTTGTCTAAAGGAAGTTGCATTTTTGGGACATGCCCTAACTGCCGAAGGATTAGCAGTCGATCCCAAGAAGATAGAAGCCATAACCTGATGGGAATCACCAACCAACATCACTGAAGTCAGAAGCTTCTCGGACTCGCTGGATATTACCGCAAGTTTGTCGAAGGATTCTCTAGCATCGCAAAGCCGATGATCCAACTTCTGAAGAAGGATAAAAAGTTTGAATGGACATCCAAGTGTGAAGAAAGTTTCCCATAGTTGAAGAGAGTTTAACCACCGCCCAAGTGTTGGCCACCCCGAATATTCACAAGGAGTTCATAGTCTACCATGATGCATCTAAGCAAGGACTAGGTTCAGTATTGATGCAGGAAGGAAGAGTCGTGGATTACTTGGCAAGGTAGTTGTGACCTCATGAGCAAAACTACCCTACTCATGATATGGAACTAGCAGTTGTAGTGCATGCTCTTAAGACATGGCGACACTACCTTATTGTTCATCGTTGTGAAACCTACATGGACCATAAGAGCCTGAAGTACATCTTCACTCAAAAGGAACTAAACATGAGCCAAAGCCGATGGCTTAAGTTAATCAAGGATTATGATCTTGGCATTAATTTCCACCCCGGAAAATCAAATGTCATAGCAGACGCCCTCAGCCGAAACCCATGTGGCATGAATGCCTTAATCAAAGCAGCGCAACCAGCCTTGTATGCAGAGCTTGAAGAGGTCGGCTTAAAGATAGTTAGTACTGGCTACCTCGCTAACCTTGAGGTTAGACCCACCTTGGTGGATCAAACCAAGGAATCAACTGGCTGATCTTTACATATCTCGGATGGTAAGTTTGCGTAGTGTGTTATATCGGAAAGAGGAACCCAATTCACCTCTAGATTTTGCACAAGAAGGTTTGGGAACGAGGTTATCCTTCAGCACCGCCTTTCACCCGCATACTAGTGGACAAACAGAGCGAGTAAATCAGATACTGAAGGACATGCTAAGAGCTTGTGTCTCTTATGGAGCCAAATGGGAAGACTGCCTGCCTTTCACAGAGTTTTCCTAAAACAACAGTTACCAGTCCAGTATCCAGATGGCACCATTTGAAACTTTATATGGATGGAAGTGTCGGACCCCTCTCAACTGGTCATAGCCCAAAGAGAGTGCCATTTTCGGGCCTGGCATTAAGCAGAAGAACAAGTGCAGCTGATTCAGGAACGTCTGATGACCGTCTAATCAAGACAGAAGACCTGCACCGATTCTCATCGTTGCCCCGTAATCTTCCAGACCAGAGATCACGCCTACCTAAAGGTCACCCCGCTCAAGGGAAATCAATGCTTCCATGTCAAAGGAAAGCTAGCCCGAAGATATATCGGCCCCTTAAAGATCAGCGGAAGGCAGGGAGAAGTTGCCTACCAACTTGAGCTACCTCCAGAACTAGCATATGTGCACAACGTCTTCCATGTCTCTCAGCTTCGAATATTTCTTCAAGTCCCGAACAAGCCAAATTTCTACAAGGACATTGATCGTCACACTATCGATCTTCAGCCAGATCTCACTTATCGCGAAATCCCAATTCGCATTCTTGACAAAGCCGAACGTCGGACGAGAAGACGCACCATCAAGTATTTCAAGGCTCACTGGAGCAACCACACCGAAGAAGAAGCTACCTGGGAACGCGAAGACTATCTCAAATCTGAATTTCCGTCTTTCTTTAGTGTCTAACTAGGGAATCTCACAAACGAGATTCTTTTTAGGGGGGGAGGTTTGTAACACCGTGAGTTTTATGATCTTGTCTTGAGTTAATAAAGAATTTTTTGAATCTTTATGATATTTCAATTTCAATTTCCATTTGTTTTGTTTTTCTTGCATTGCTTGAATTGTTTGATTTCCATGTGCTCATAATTCATAGAAAATCCCTAGGCCAATTCCCTTCAACACCTTCTCTCAAACTTCACCCGAAGATCATGACAAGTGGTTAGGACCTAAAATTATTTTATTTACAAATCATTTTGGCCCCAAAATATTTAAAGTCATGTTCTTGCCTAAAACCATAAAACTATGGTTTGAACTACAAGTATTTACTTTACTTAATAGATGCTCATTAAAAATCATATTTAGGGTCTACTATATATAAAGACCACTATTTCCATGAAAAAATATATTTGAAAAGTTTAAAACCCCCTTTTTGAATTATTTTTGAAAAGGCAAGAAATGGCAAATGAAGGAAAATAATAATTTTTTTGTATACAAAATATTTGAGAAAATTCGGAGAGACTCATATGGTACTTGGACATGAGTATAAGCGGGCCAAATCACCCATAATTTGTTTCTGCAAAATTCAAATATTTGAAATACTTACACAGGGAAGTTTCTCCAAACATTCCCAAATAATTCTCATAGCCATGTTTTGACCTCATCTCCTAACCTACAAATTTCACTTGATTTAGACAAGTATTGCTACTCCTTTTGCAGAGTCCAGGCGTATGCCATTGTAACACCCCTGTGTAATGAGCTACAGAGATCCATAATGATTATGCTAAGTCACCTTGATTTGTAATGCTTGATCACATTGGAAAAATATCTCATTTCAAATTCCACCACTGAATTCAATTCAAATTATAAGTGAAATTTGAAGTTGCACAAAAGTTGCTGCAAAATAGTTCATGTTTTAGCAAATATTCCAAAACAATTATTTGTTCAGGAAAACAACATCACCTATTTGCTAAAATGAGCTATTACAATTAAAACAGTGCCAACAGCAGCATTTTAAATGCCTTTTCATTTATGAAAAATCCAAGCAAATTCATTTGTCTTCCAAACTTTTTGTGGCAGTGCTCAATATTCCCTAGTATTTGTTTTGACCAGCTCCACATTTTTGCAAAGTCATTTGATGGCTAAAAATAAATGCAAAATACCTGCTGGAAAAAGAAACAGAAAAGAAAAAGGGAAAAAGAATAAAACTCACTGTGCACTGGGCCTAAGTGCACAGTGCACCGGCCCAGCCCACCTCCCTCTCTCTCTTCCTCCTCCCACCTCTCTCTCTGCGTGTGTCGGCGCGCCCGTGGTCGCGCGCGCGCGCTCCGGTGAATCACGAACACGACAACGCTACAGGGTGGCGAGGGGATAAGAACGGCGCCTCTCGGCCCCGTCATCCTCCTCATCCACTCCTCCCCCTCTCTCCTGAGCTCTCTCCCTCGCTCTCCGTCGCACCCGAGCGCCGCCGTCGCCATGGCCGTGCGGTAGCCGCGGCCACCGTCCTCCCCGCGCCTCACCAGCACGTCCACGAGATCCGCCGTGCTCCGCTACTTCCTCTACGCCGACGAACGTGAGCCGGGGAGCCCCACCGCGCCGAATCGCGTCGTCTCCTTCCCCTACGGTCGCCGGCGATCCCCGTCGATTCCGGCGCCGCTGCTGCTACTAAGCTCCCACCGGGCCACCGTGTGCCTCCCCGGTGAGCTCCTGCCCCAAACCCCTCTCCTTTACCCTCCTATCCGCGCCCGTAGCCGCCGCTTTCACCATGGCCGAACCCGCCGCCGCCGTCGAGCTCGCCGTCGTAGCCACAGCAGCCGCAGCTCGCGTCCGAGCACGGCGTCGTGCTCAGCACGCTCCCAACAGCCCAACGCGAACGTCCGCGCGCTTTGCCGTGCACCGTAGCGCCGTTTACCCCCACGCCCGAACTCCGGCGCCCGCTCGCGAGCTCGCCACCGTCGAACCCGCCCACCCCAGCCGACGCCACCGCCACAGTTCGACGCGGCGTCGAACGCCCGTTCGAACGCCGCAAACCCCGCCTCGTTTGGTAACCCACAGCCGAATCCTGCCGCTGGCCGACGTGCGCCGCCGCGTTTTGTGGTCGCCGGCGACTAAACGCCGACCACCGCTGACCTGGCTGGCCTGGGGCCCACCCCTGGGTCGCTGCCAGTGGGTCCCAGGGGCCCAGGTGACTGGGTTGACCCAGTCAACGTGCTGACTGGGCAGCTCCAGTCGCTGGCAGGCGGGCCCCACTCACAAATTAGCAGTTTTTTTAAATTAACTTAATCTGGTAATTAGTTTAGTCACTGACAGATGCGGTCCACCGCTAATTAATCTCTGTTTAGTTTAAATAACCACTAATTAGCCCTCTGTGTATGACATGTGGGTCCCAGTGGTCAGGTTTGACCTGGACTGGCTGAGTTGACTGATGACGTCATCCTGACGTACGGCTGACGCAATAAAGTTATTTTCGGATTAAAAATTAATCCAGAGAATTTCAGAAAATTGTTTAAAACTTTGAAAAATCATAGAAAATAAACCGTAGCTCGGATGAAAAAGTTTTCTACATGAAAGTTGATCAGAAAAACGAGACGAATCCGAATATGCCCTCCATATAGCTATCACATGCCCACAACACTGCAAACATGGAACCTTCCCCTCCGGTTCATCTGTCTCACAGATGCCTAAAACCGGGAAAATATTCCCAGATATTTTCCCGCTCCATCTGTAACGTGTTGCACTGCGTTAGGTCACCCCCTAGCACAGCATATTGCCATGGCATGCATTGTGTTGCATTTGTTTGCTTGTATTTATTGTTTCTTCCCTCTCTTCTTCTCCGGTAGACCCCGAGACCGACGCTGCCCTTGAGGACTGCTACTCCCCCGAAGACCCCTCTTTTACCGTAGAGCTTCCAGGCAAGCAAAACCCCCTTGATCATTCCTATATCGCCCATTCTTTCTTCCCCATGCTTGCATTAGATTCTGCTTCTGTTTTCTACAGTTCCAATTCTGATGCATATCATGATTTTGTAACCTGCTATTGATACTTACCTGCTATCCTAAATGCCTAGTATAAGTTGGTTAGTGATCCATCAGTGGCCCCGTACCCTTGTCCGTGTTGCCATGCTTTGCTTCCGGATGCTTGATCCATGTGATTGAGGTGTAGAGACCGACACATCACCGCACACCCCCTTAGTTGTACGACTCTGCAGAGTTACTATCGAGTGCCAAGGGTGATACCTCATACCTCACTCCGGATGATATCTCTGTAGCGTAGCTAGTCGGTTGTGGGTTACCGAGGGTGATTCCTCTTTCACCACCTCTGATGATGCCTCTGTCGTGCAACCCCTCAAGCGTGAACCCATCGAGGGTGATTCCTCTAAGTTCACCTTGACGGATACATCGAGTGGGAATCCATAGAGGGTGATTCCTCAGATTTCCCCCTTGATGTATGGACACACGGATACCCTGTACTTAACTCAGTCCCTTGTTGAAGTCGGGTCGACCCCGAGGGGTACCCGCGAGAGATGTGTAGACGGGTTGACCGTGAGGGTACCGGCGAGATAACTACGCGGCACGGCCGGGCAGGCAGATCGCCTCAGGAGAGGGAGGAGAGGGATTGGGCCTGACCCTTTCCGTAAGTCCGTGAGACAGGGCGACGGGACCACAGATCGTGGAGCACTGATCATCTCCGCGAGCTCCCAATACACTAATGGGTTAGGATATGTGATCTGAGTAGGCCTTTGGCCTTTTCGCATTAACCACCACGCGAGAATAGTATGGGCACTCGGCGTCGTATGTTTCAGCCGAAGTTCTTCAGACGCCAGCGATTGAGCGGCGCGCGCCAGGTTGGACCACGACTACCTGCGTGTGTATACAGGGGCTAGGTCTGCTCCTGGCCGCCCACGTAACGTGCAGGAGTGCAAAGGGCGATGGGCCCAAGACCCCTGAACGCTTAGGATTTAGACCGGCGTGCTGGCCTCTCTGTTGGACCTAGGTAGGGCTACGGCCTGTCGATCAGCCGAGGCCGGGCATGGACCGGGCAAGTGTGACCGGCCAGAGTTAATTGAGCGTGTTGGGTAAGTTGGTGCACCCCTGCAGGGAAGTATACCTATTCGAATAGCCGTGTCCACGGTAACGGACGCTCAGAGAGTATCCCGATCTTCTATAATTAGAACTGGATACTTGTGATGCTTAATAATATGTTGGCTCCAGGATCGCTTTCTCGCAGGGAGTCGAGGAAGGATCTCTGGGCACTTATGTTATTACTTAACTACTATTTTATATTGTGCTAATCTGCACTCTTCTAATGCTGCAAGATGCTGAAGATGCTAGTCTTCGATAGGCTTGGCCTTCTCTCTATTCTGGCATTTCTGCACTCTAGTCCACAGATACAGCCCCCTCTTTTGATACCGATGCATAAATAGTTTAGTTCTGATGTAAGTCTTGCGAGTACTTTGGATGAGTACTCACGGTTTCTTTGCTACCTCTTTTTCCCCATACCCGATTGTTGCGATCAGACGACGGAGCCCCGGAGCCAGTTGATCCCGCCGGTGCCTACTACTACCACACCGGCGGAGGATACTACTACGTGGAGGCCGACGACCAGGAGTAGTTTCGGAGGCTCCCAGGCAGGAGGCCTGCGCCTTTTTGATCTAGTGTCGTTGTTTTGCTCAGCCTTCTTAAGGCAGACTTGTTTAATTATGTCTGTACTCAGATATTGTTGTTGCTTCCGCTAACGCTTGTTCGCGAGCTTATGTATTCGAGCCCTCGAGGCCCCTGGCTTGTAATATAAAGCTTGTATGACTTTTGTTTGTGTTTAGAGTTGTGTTGTGATATCTACCCATGAGTCTCCGATCTTGATCGTGTGCATTTGCGTATATGATTAGTGCACGGTCGAGGTAGGGGCGTCACAAGTTGGTATCAGAGCCGACTGCCTGTAGGAAGCCCCTTTCCAACTCCTTGGCCAAAGTTGAGTCTAGTCTTTAAAAATTGTTTTACTAACATAACTGTGTGGATTACGGGCCCACGTCGCCAATGGTTGGGTTAGGATATTTTATTCCTATCCTTTACTCTGCGACTCTGATCTCTCTTCTATTCAGGTTAAAGATTTTGCTAACTCTAACATTAGGTTCTCGTGATCACATCAACCCGGAGAGCTGGAATGTCTGCAACTATTCCTTTCAATGCTATCATATGCTTCTCACACTGTCATTTGACATCTTGCACTCTCTTGTTTCAGATGCGTCCCACAAGACAGCTCGTACACCAGACTATGGCTGTTGATGCGACTGGGTTCCCGGCTATTTTGGTCGACCTTTTGACCAGGATGGGATATCGCTGGTACCCCGAGTACACTGTTTACGAGGACTACCGCGAGTTCAACCAGGAGCAGTACCTCGCTGTGGTTCGGATCTTTGATCGGCAGAACAACTCCATCACTGAGATGCACACCTTCCATGGTATTGGAGTGACTATTGACATGGCAGTCCATGATGCTGCCTATGCTGCTATTGCCCATCTCCATGGAGAGCACACCCGCTTGGAGGAGACTGGGTTCAGATACCCCCGTTGGGGACGAGACTGGATACTACACTGCTGTCTATACTCCTTACGTGTCGCGTCGTTATGACCCGCAGGTTTTGGTCCAGTACACTGAGGCTCTGGATCGCACTGCTCGAGCTCTTGTTGTTGAGTTGTTCGCTACTCGTGCTCGTCTTTATGATGCTCTGACACAGTTGCTGCCAGCAGTCAGTGCAGGGATGCATCCAGAGTACATCCTTTACCCGCGCAGGACGGAGATGCCACCAGGTCTTGAGTGGCTTGCTGTTGGAGGTTGTACTCCTCCACGTGGTCCTCTTCTTCCAGTTTGGGACCAGGTTCTGCACCAGAGTGTTCACGGAGCGCAGGATCCTTTTATCGAGGGCACCCTGCGTCGTCACTTGCAGTTGCCTGGCTTTAGTGGTTTTCTCCGACGTTGATGTAGCTATCGCTATGTCCCGTTGTTGTATCCCTCCACCGCGTGCCTGCGTGCCGCCTAGTGTGTCTAGCTTTCCCTTTCCGAACTTGTAACGCTGGCTTGTAACCGAATCTATGTATGGATATGTATGTCATGTTGCCTATTGTGCTGTATCTATTGCACTTCCTTTGTTGTGCGTGTTACTCCATGGTTGATTCTATACGTCTGCAATTGCTCATTGCTAAACTACCCCTGTTAAATTTTAGCAGGATGGTTAGACCAGGAGGTCATGGTCGTGGCCGTGGTGCCAACAATCCACCGCCGCCCGACTATATGGCTGGAATGATGCAACAGTTTGAACTGAATCGTCAATTCATGCAAGGGATAATGGATCAGTTTCCTCGTCTGAATGCTAACCAGCAGCCAGTCCCAATAACTTTGCAAGACTTCATGCATCTCAGCCCGACTATCTTCTGCAACTCAGTTCAGCCGCTTGATGCTGATGACTAGCTCCATGACATCACTTTTGAGATGGAGTCAGCTAATGTTGCCCCTGCCAGCTATGTCACTTTTGCATCCTATTTTCTGAAGGGTCCCGCAACTCAATGGTGGGACAGTCACAGACGTACCCTAGCTGTTGGAACTATCATCACCTGGCCAGAGTTCCAGGCTGCATTCCGTGCCCGCTACATTCCCCAGGGAGTCATGGACCGGAAGAAGCGTGAGTTCCGCAACGTCACACAGGGCAGCAAGGCTGTCAAAGTTTACCAGTGGGAGTTCCTTGAATTGTCTCGCTATGCTGAGGAAGACATTGCTACTGATGCCCGCAGGTAGGAGAAGTTCCGTGAAGGGCTCAATCCAGATATCAAGTTAGCACATCTTGTCCAAGACTTTGCTGACTTCGCCACCCTGGTGAACAAGGCCATTCAGGTTGAGACTGGTCTAAAGGATCACAAGGACGCTCTCAAGCGCACCCGTGAAGCGGGCTCATCTTCGGGCTCGTCTTCGCAGAAGCACCGTATTTGGATTCCTCATAGCATGTACCGTCCGACTGTACCTGCTCCAAGGCCGTCCTATGCTGCACCTCGTCTGCCTCCTCCACCACCGAGGCAGCCAAGACCTCAAGCTGCACCACCCCGAGCTCCTGCTCCCCGTCCCAATGAAGGACTGTGCTTCACATGTGGATGTCCAGGTCATCGTGCCAAAGACTGCCGTCAGAATCAGAATCAGTTGGCACTTCCATCTGCTGGCCGTGGTAACAATCAGCCTCACAACAACAATGCCAGGCCTTCTTATGGCCGTGGTCAGGCTTATCATGTGAATATGACTGAAGATCAAGACCAACCAGCTACTGTAATGGGTACTCTTCTTGTTAATACAGTACCAGCTTCTGTTTTATTTGATCCAGGAGCATCGCATTCTTTCATATCCGAAGATTTTGCATGCATGCATGACATTAAATGTGAAGAGCTGCACCAATCGTTAGTGGTAAACACTCCCGTGGGCCAATGTCGAACCTCCATGTTCAGCCCCAATGTTGCCATTGAAATTGAAGGGTTGGAGTTTCATGCTTTTCCCATTGTTTTGAAGTCTTCTAAAGTTGACCTCATTCTGGGAATGGATTGGTTGAAGACTCATACCGCCTTAATCAATTGTGCCACTAAAACCGTCCAACTCCTGCACCCCATGGATGAGGTAGTAAACTACCATGCTCATCTCGTTCAAAATGCAGAAGCTCAGATTTATGCCCTGAATGCACTGAATGCTTCTCCTCTTGAGGGAATCGAAAAAGTTCCAGTAGTTCGCGACTTCCAGGATGTCTTTCCAGAAGAACTTCCAGGAGTACCCCCTGCTAGACCTGTCGAGTTTGTTACCGACTTAAAACCAGGCACCACTCCCATTGCGAAGCGTCCTTATAAGATGCCACCACATGAACTCCTTGAGCTTAAGGAGGAAATCAACAAATCACTCCGTAAGGGTTTCATCCGTCCAAGTTCCTCTGCCTGGGGAGCACCTTCTCTCTTTGTCAAGAAGAAAGATGGTACCAATCGGTTGGTCCAAGATTACCGACCTATCAACCAGGCGACGATTCAGAATAAGTATCCGCTTCCTCGGATCAACGATCTGTATGATCAACTTGCTGGATCCTCGGTATTTTCTAAACTCGACTTGAGGTTGGGTTACCATTAGATCCGGGTTCGTGAAGAAGATATATCGAAGACCGCCTTCGTTACTCGCTATGGTTCATATGAGTACACCGTCATGTCCTTCGGCTTAACCAATGTCCCAGCAACGTTCTCCCGATTGATGAGTTATATCTTCATGGAATACCTCGACAAATTCGTCATGGTTTATCTGGATGATATCCTGGTATATTCCAAGAATAAGGAAGAACATGCTGAACATCTTCGTCTTGTTCTGGAGAAGCTTCGAGAGCATCAGCTATATGCCAAATATTCCAAGTGTGAATTCTGGTTATCTGAATTGACCTACCTTGGTCATGTGATTTCCAAGGATGGTATTGCTGTCAACCCAGAACGAGTTCAGGCTATTCTTGATTGGACTGCCCCGACGAATGTTAAGCAAGTGAGAAGTTTTCTCGGACTCGCAAGCTATTGCCGCCGTTTTATCGAGAACTTTTCCAAGATTGCCAAGCCTCTGACTAATCTGCTTCACAAAGGCGTTAAGTTTGAGTGGATAGACAAATGTCAGGAAAGTTTCCAAACACTCAAGGACAAGCTAACATCTGCTCCAGTGCTTGCTCCTCCGGATTCTCGCAAGGAATTCGTCATTTATTGCGACACCTCTCGTCAAGGATTAGGCTGTGTCCTGATGCAAGAGCGCAAGGTGATTGCTTATGCCTTGCGACAGTTGCGTCCTCATGAAAAGAACTACCCAGTTCATGATCTAGAACTTGCTGCAGTTATCTATGCATTGAAGTTGTGGCGACATTACCTCCTCGGTAATCGTTGCGAGATCTACACTGATCATCAAAGTCTGAAGTATTTGTTTACTCAGCCGGATCTGAATCTCCGTCAACAGAGATGGATGGAAGCAATTACGGACTATGACTGCGGTATTTCATATACCCCTGGCAAGGCTAATGTAATGGCCGATGCTTTGAGTCGCAAGTCTTATTGCAATAAGCTCATGGTTCAGCGAGCTCAACCCCTTCTTCATGAAGAACTTCGCAAGTTGAACCTCCACATCGTTCCACAGGGTTCTCTTAATACCCTTGTTCTGCAACCAAATCTTGTGAAGGCTGGTAAGTCCGCGCAAGCAAAAGACGCTGAAGTTGATCAGATGAAAAGGGATCTTGTCTTTGAAAAAGCCAGAGATTTCTCGCTTGCTGAAGATGGAACCTTGTACTTTAGAGATCGCATTGTGCTACCCCGGTTTGAACTGATGACAAACAAAGTTATGAAGGAGGCACATGATACACCACTGTCTATTCATCCAGGTAGTACCAAGATGTATCGCAACCTCCGACATAGGTACTGGTGGTCTAAAATGAAGCAAGACATTGCTCGCTATGTTGCTGAATGTGACGTTTGCCGTCGCGTCAAAGCAGAACATCAGAATCCTGCTGGAATTCTACAACCGCTTCCTATTCCTAAATGGAAATGGGATAAGGTTCAGATGGACCTCATTACTGGCCTTCCCAAATCGCGGAAAGGTCACGATGCAATTCTTGTCGTCATCGATCAACTCTCCAAAGTTGCACATTTTCTGCCAGTCAAGGAGACGATCACTGCTAGTCAGTTAGCAGACTTGTATATCTCCAGAATTGTGACACTCCATGGTATTCCGAAGGAGATCAATTCAGACCGTGGCAGCCTTTTCACCTCAAAGTTCTGGGAAAGTTTCCAACAAGCTATGGGAACTCATATAACCTAGAGCTCTGCTTATCACCCCCAGTCTCAAGACCAAGTTGAACGAGTCAATCAAGTGCTTGAGGATATGTTGCGTGCTTGTGTCATCTCATTTGGCAAGAAGTGGGAAGAATCTCTCCCGTATGCCGAATTCTCGTACAACAACAGTTATCAAGCTAGCTTAAAAATGGCACCCTTCGAGGTACTTTATGGACGTAAGTGCCGAACCCCTCTGAATTGGTTAGAAACTGGGGAACGACCGCTCATTGGTCCGGATATTATCCAACAAGCTGAAGAGCAAGTCTATATCGTCCGGGAGAATCTCAAGGCAGCCCATTCTCGCCAGAAGAGCAATTATGATCGTAAACACCGGGGATCGCTCTATCAACCTGGTGAGCAAGCTTATCTGCGTGTCACTCCTATGAAGGGCACTCATCGGTTTGGGATCAAGGGCAGGTTAGCTCCTCGCTACATTGGTCCCTTCCGCATTCTCGCCAGACGGGGACAGGTGGCATATAAATTGGAGTTGCCGCCGTAGTTCTCTCACATCCACGATGTCTTCCATGTGTCGCAACTTCGCCATTGCTTCAAGGATCCGCACCGTGCAGTGGATCATGAAATGCCCGAATTGCAAGATGATCTCTCCTATAAGGAGTATCCGATCCGCACTCTTGATCAAGCTGAACGCCGGACCCGTCAGAAGACAACCAAGTTCCTTAAAGTGCAGTGGTCGAATCATACTGAAGATGAAGCCACTTGGGAACGTGAGGATCATCTTCGCGAAGAATATCCCGGTCTCTTTCCTTCTACCTCCTGAATTCTCGGGACGAGAATTTCTTTTAGAGGAGGAGAATTGTAACACCCCTGTGTAATGAGCTACAGATATCCATAATGATTATGCTAAGTCACCTTGATTTGTAATGCTTGATCACATTGGAAAAATATCTCATTTCAAATTCCACCACTGAATTCAATTCAAATTATAAGTGAAATTTGAAGTTGCACAAAAGTTGCTGCAAAATAGTTCATGTTTTAGCAAATATTCCAAAACAATTATTTGTTCAGGAAAACAACATCACCTATTTGCTAAAATGAGCTATAGCAATTAAAACAGTGCCAACAGCAGCATTTTAAATGCCTTTTCATTTATGAAAAATCCAAGCAAATTCATTTGTCTTCCAATCTTTTTGTGGCAGTGCTCAATATTCCCTAGTATTTGTTTTGACCAGCTCCACCTTTTTGCAAAGTCATTTGATGGCTAAAAATAAATGCAAAATAGCTGCTGGAAAAAGAAACAGAAAACAAAAAGGGAAAAAGAATAAAACTCACTGTGCACTGGGCCTAAGTGCACAGTGCACCGTCCCAGCCCACCTCCCTCTCTCTCTTCCTCCTCCCGCCTATCTCTCTCTCTGCGCGTGTCGGCGCGCCCGTGGTCGCGCGCGCGCGCGCTCCGGCGAATCGCTGACACGGCGACGCTACAGGGCAGCGAGGGGATAAGAACGGCGCCTGTCGGCCCCAACATCCTCCTCATCCACTCCTCCCCCTCTCTCATGAGCTCTCTCCCTCGCTCTCCATTGCACCCGAGCACCGCCGTCTCCATGGCCATGCGGTAGCCATGGCCACCGTCCTCCCCGCGCCTCACCAGCACGTCCACAAGATCCGCCGTGCTCCGCTACTTCCTCTACGTTGACGAACGCGAGCCGGGGAGCCCCACCGCGCCGGATCGCGTCGTCTCCTTCCCCTACAGTCGCCGGCGATCCCCGTCGATTCCGGCGCCGCTGCTGCTACTAAGCTCCCACCGGGCCACCGTGTGCCTCCCCGGTGAGCTCCTGGCCAAAACCCCTCTCCTCTTCCCTCCTATCCGCGCCCGTAGCCGCCGCTTTCACCATGGCCGAACCCGCCGCAGCCGTCGAGCTCGCCGTCGTAGCCACAACAGCCACAGCTCGCGCCCGAGCACGGCGTCGTGCTCAGCACGCTCCCAGCAGCCCAACGCGACCGTCCGCGTGCTTTGCCATGCACCGTAGCGCCGTTTACCCTCATGCCGCTCTAGTGCCCGCTCGCGAGCTCGCCGCCGTCGAACCCGACCACCCCAGCCGACGCCACCGCCACAGTTCGATGCGGCGTCGAACGCCCGTTCGAACACCGCAAACCCCGCCTCATTTGGTGCCACACAGCTGAATCCCGCCGCTGGCCGACGCGCGCCACCGCGTTTTGTGGTCGCCGGCGGCTAAACGCCGACCGCCGCTGACCTGGCTGGCCTGGGGCCCACCCCTGGGTCACTGCCAGTGGGTCCCAGGGCCCAGTTGACTGGGTTGACCCAGTCAACGTGCAGACTGGGCAGCTCCAGTCGCTGACAGGTGGGCCCCACTCACAAATTAGCAGTTTTTTAAATTAACTTAATCTGGTAATTAGTTTAGTCACTGACAGATGGGGTCCACCGCTAATTAATCTCTGTTTAGTTTAAATAACCACTAATTAGCCCTCTGTGTATGACATGTGGGTCCCAGTGGTCAGGTTTGACCTGGACCAGCTGAGTTGACTGATGACGTCATCCTGACGTACTGCTGACGCAATAAAGTTATTTTCGGATTAAAAATTAATCCAGAGAATTTCAGAAAATTGTTTAAAACTTTGAAAAATCATAGAAAATAAACCGTAGCTCGGATGAAAAAGTTTTCTACATGAAAGTTGATCAGAAAAACGAGACGAATCCGAATATGCCCTCCATATAGCTATCACATGCCCACAACACTGCAAACATGGAACCTTCCCCTCCGGTTCATCTGTCTGACAGATGCCTAAAACTGGGAAAATATTCCCAGATATTTTCCCGCTCCGTCTGTAACGTGTTGCACTGCGTTAGGTCAAACCCTAGCACAGCATATTGCCATGGCATGCATTGTGTTGCATTTGTTTGCTTGTATTTATTGTTTCTCCCCCCTCTTCTTCTCCGGTAGACCCCGAGACCGACGCTGCCCCTAAGGACTGCTACTCCACTGACGACCCCTCTTTTACCGCAGAGCTTCCAGGCAAGCAAAACCCCCTTGATCATTCCTATATCGCCCATTCTTTCTTTCCCATGCTTGCATTAGATTCTGCTTCTGTTTTCTACAGTTCCAATTCTGATGCATATCCTGATTTTGTAACCTGCTATTGATACTTACCTGCTATCCTAAATGCCTAGTATAAGTTGGTTAGTGATCCATCAGTGGCCCCGCACCCTTGTCCGTGTTGCCATGCTTTGCTTCCGGATGCTCGATCCGTGTGATCGAGGTGCAGAGACTGACACATCACCGCACACCCCCTTAGTTGTACGACTCTGCAGAGTTACTATCGAGTACCGAGGGTGATACCTCCTACCTCACTCCGGATGATATCCCTGTAGCGTAGCTAGTAGGTTGTGGGTTACTGAGGGTGATTCCTCTTTCACCACCTCTGATGATGCCTCTGTCGTGCAACCCCTCAAGCGTGAACCCATCGAGGGTGATTCCTCTAAGTTCACCTTGACAGATACATCGAGTGGGAATCCATCGAGGGTGATTCCTCGGATTTCCCCCTTGACGTATAGACACACGGATACCCTGTACTTAACTCAGTCCCTTGTTGAAGTCGGGTCGACCCCGAGGGGTACCCGCGAGAGATGTGTAGACGTGTTGACCATGAGGGTACCCGCGAGATAACTATGCGGCACGGCCAGGCAGGCAGATCGCCTCAGGAGAGGGAGGAGAGGAATTGGGCCTGACCCTTGCCGTAAGTCCATGAGACGGGGTGACGGGACCACAGATCGTGGAGCACTGATCGTCTCCGCGAGCTCCCAACACACTAATGGGTTAGGATATGTGATCTGAGTAGGCCTTTGGCCTTTGCGCACTAACCACCACGCGGGAATAGTATGGGCACTCGGCGTCGTATGTTTCAGCCGAAGTTCTTCAGACGCAAGCGATTGAGCGGCGCGTGCCGGGTTGGACCGCGACGGCCTGCGTGTGTATACAGGGGCTAGGTCTGCTCCCGGCCGCCCACGTAACGTGGAGGAGTGCAAAGGGCGATGGGCCCAAGACCCCTGTGCGCTTAGGATTTAGACCGGCGTGCTGGCCTCTCTGTTGGACCTAGGTAGGGCTACGGCGTGTCGATCAGCCGAGGCCGGGCATGGACCGAGCAAGTGTGACCGGCCAGAGTTAATCGAGCGTGTTGGGTAAGTTGGTGCACCCCCTGCAGGGAAGTATACCTATTCGAATAGCCGTGTCCACGGTAATGGACGCTCAGAGAGTATCCCGATCTTCTATAATTAGAACTGGATACTTGTGATGCTTAATAATATGTTGGCTCCGGGATCGCTTTCTCGCAGGGAGTCGAGGAAGGATCTCTGGGCACTACTGTTATTATTTACTACTATTTTATATTATGCTAATCTGCACTCTTCTAATGCTACAAGATGCTGAAGATGCTAGTCTTCGATAGGCTAGGCCTTCTCTCTATTCTGGCATTTCTGCAGTCTAGTCCACAGATACAGCCCCCTCTTTTGATACCGATGCATAAATAGTTTAGTTCTAATGTAAGTCTTGCGAGTACTTTGGATGAGTACTCACGGTTGCTTTGCTACCTCTTTTTTCCCCATACCCGATTGTTGCGATCAGACGACGGAGCCCCGGAGCCAGCTGATCCCGCCGGCGCCTACTACTACCACACCGGCGGAGGATACTACTACGAGGAGGCCGACGACCAAGAGTAGTTTCGGAGGCTCCCAGGCAGGAGGCCTGCGCCTTTTTGATCTAGTGTCGTTGTTTTGCCCGGCCTTCTTAAGGAAGACTTGTTTAATTATGTCTATACTCAGATATTGTTGTTGCTTCCGCTAACGCTTGTTCGCGAGCTTATGTATTCGATCCCTCGAGGCCCCTGGCTTGTAATATAAAGCTTGTATGACTTTTGTTTGTGTTTAGAGTTGTGTTGTGATATCTACCTGTGAGTCTCTGATCTTGATCGTGTGCATTTGCGTGTATGACTAGTGCACGGTCGAGGTAGGGGCGTCACAGCCATGCCGATTCAACACTGAATGTCCCTTTGTTGAACCATTGAAGTTGAGAACATGCTCCTCGGCACGCTCTGTTTCTTCAAGAACCGCCCTCATCTTCGCCGTTTCATCCTCATATTCGTCATCATTTGACGAATATGAAGGCATGAAGTCGGCGTAGAAGTACTCGTCATCGGAAGCCATCATGTTTGTTTCAAAGTAAACAACGAGAACATAAAAAATGCACTTTAGCATTTGTCCGTACGATGTCCGCCATGAACGACGTCGGCAGGGGCGGAGGGTACCTGGGCAACGATCGGAATCAGGGGAGTATGACGTCCACGGCCGGCAACGCCTGGGCAGTGTTCTTCTCAAGAAAGATGGAGTGTAGGATTGTGAAAAATGCGAGCTGCATGGGATTTTGGGTGAGGCATAGCTGTCGGAATCCAATGTGGCAGACAGCTTGACTTTAAAAAGTTTCACCCAATTTGATGCCAGTTCAAAGGATTTTGATTTCTAGATCAGTCCAACCCAATTGATGAGCCGCCTTGAAGGCGTGAAAGTGTCTAAGAGCAACTCCAACCGCTGACCCAAATCGTCCGCCCGTGTCTGTTTGGGTCAAAACGGACAAAAGCGTCGGCCCAATGCCCATTTCCATTTCGTGTCCGTTTTGTGCCCGCGTGGACCCATTTCCGTCCCAAATTTGGGTCACATTTGGGTCGGAGGCGGACACAAAGCGGACGTTTTCTGCGCCCGCCTCGTTCGTCTGTGTCTGGGCCTGGCCCACCTGTCACCCACCCACCCACGTCCCTATCCTAATTTTATTCGCTAGCCCACCCCCACCCGCCTTTCTCCTCCTCTGCGCAGACGCCGAGGCGTGCCTCGAGGCGCACTGCTCCGATGCACCCGCCGTCCTCGCCGACCTGCTCGCCGTGCGCCCCAGGCCCGACGCAACCGTCGACTGGTGCGCCACCGCCAATGAGCGGGGCACGGGCAGAGGCGCGTGAGGCGGGGTGAGCTCGCGGGATGCGGCGCGCACGAGAAGGGCACGGGCAGAGGAGCGCGAGGCGGGGCGAGGACGGCTCCGGCGGGCGCGGCGAGCTGCGGCAGGCGCGGGGCGTGGCGAGCTGCGGCGAGCGGGCAGGGGCAGCATGGGCTGTCCGAGCGTGCGTTCTGCGCTGCTGCCCATCGCCCGTGATAGCTAGCTAGCCGCCGCTGGCCGAGCGTGCGTGCTGGTGTTGGTACCCGCTGCCAGCCGAGCTGCCCGCCGCGCGCATGCTAGCTAGCTAGCTAGCTAGCCGCCGCTGGCCGAGCGTGCGACGCGGGCGCGGCGGCGGCAGGACGCGGTCGTGACAGCACATGGGACCTTGAGGGCTCGAATACATAAGCTCGATTACACACAAGAGTCAGCGGAAGCATTAGTATCTGAGTACATACATAATTAGACAAGGATGCCTTAAGAAGGCTGAGCAAAACAATGACATCTAGATCGAAAGGGCGCAGGCCTCCTGCCTGGGAGCCTCCGAAACTACTCCTGGTCGGCGGTCTCCACATAGTAGTAGGCTCCGTCGGTGTGGTAGTAGTAGTCGTCGACGGGGTCAGCTGTCTCCGGGGCTCCGTCATCTGATCGCAGCATTCGGATATGGGAAAAAAGAGGTAGCAAAGCAACCGTGAGTACTCATCCAAAGTACTCGCAAGACATACATCAGAACTAGACTATTTATGTATCGGTATCAAGAGAGGGGGCTGTATCTGTGGACTAGACTGCAGAAATGCCAGAATAGAGGGGAAGGCCTAGCCTATCGAAGACTAGCATCTTGCAGCGTCTTGCAGCATTAGAAGAGTGCATATTAGCATATTTTAAAGTACAGGTAAGTAGTAGCAACGCCCAGAGATCCTTCCTCGGCTCCCTGTGAGAAAGCGATCCCGGAGCCAACATATTATTATGCATCACAAGTATCCAGTTCTAGTTGTAGTAGATCAGGATACTCTTTGAGCGTCCGTTACCGTGGACACGGCTATTCTAATAGATATACTTCCCTCCAGGAGTGCACCAACTTACACAACACGCTCGATTAACTCTGGCCGGACACACTTTTCCGGGTCATGCCCGGCCTCGGCCGATCGACACGCCGTAGCCCTACCTAGGCTCAGCAGAGAGGCTAGCACGCCGGACTAAATCCTAAGCGCTCAGGGGTCTTGGGCCCATCGCCCTTTGCACTCCTGCGTGTTGCGAACGTGGCCGGGACCAGACCTAGCTCCTGTATACACATGCAGGCTGTCACGGTCCACCCGGGCGCGCGCCACTCAGTTGCTGACGTCTGAAGAACTTCGGTTGAAACATACGACGCCGAGTGCCCATACTATTCCCGCGTGGTGGTTAGTGCGAAAAGGCCAGAGGCCTACTCAGATCACATATCCAAACCCATTAGTGTGTTGGGAGCTCGTGGTGATGATCAGTGCTCCTGTCGCCCCGTCTCGAGGACTTACGGCAAGGGCCAGGCCCATCCCTCTCCTGGGGTGGTCTTCCTGCCCGGCCGTGCCTCGTAACTATCTCGCGGGTACCCTCCAGGTCAACCCGACTTCACAAGAGACTGTCGGGAACTCAGGTCCACCTCTACCGGGGTGGTACCGCCTGTCCCTTCAGACCCGCAGTAACAGTTAAAAGGGGGCAACAGTTGAAGGTAACAGTGTGTTTTTATCATCAAGGAGGAAGTCCGAGGAATCACCCTCGATGGACTCCCACTCGATGTAACCGTCAAGGTGAACTTGGAGGAATCACCCTCGATGGGTTCACACTTGAGGGGTTGCACGACAGAGTCATCATCGGAGGTGGTGAAAGAGGAATCACCCTCGGTAACCCACAACCGACTAGCTACGCTACAGAGATATCATCAGGAGTGAGGTAGGAGGTATCACCCTCGGCACTCGATAATAGCTCTGCAGAGTCGTACAACTTGAGGGGTGTGCGGTGATGTGTCGGTCTCTGCACCTCGATCACATTGATCGAGTACCCGGAAGCTTAGCATAGCAACATGGACAAGGGTGCGGGGTCACAGATGGATCACTAATCAGCCTATACTAAGTATTTAGGATAGCAGGTAAGGTATCAACAACAGCTACAAAAACATGCTATGCATCAGAATAGGAGATATCGGACAATAGTAGCAACTTCTAATGCAAGCAGGGGAGAGAAAGAAATGGGTGATATTGAAATGATCAAGGGGGTTTGCTTGCCTGGTTGCTCTGCAGACAGAAACGGATCTTCAACATGGTAGACGATCACCGGATCATCGGCGGTCTCGGAGTCTACCGGAGAGAAGAGGGGGAGGAAACAAATAAATACAAGCATACAAATGCAATCACAAAGCATGACATGGCAAAATGATATGCAAGTATGACATAATGCATCTCTAAACAATTTTAGTTATTTTAGGGATTAATTTGGAATTATTTACCCGTAGTCAGGCACTATTCATCTATCAGAAATATGCCAAAAGTTATAGGTTCACCTACTTAGAGGATTCTAACATGATTGCAGATGACATATTCAGATTCGTTAGATTTTTCTGATCATTTTTCATATAGAAAACATTTTCATCGGAGTTACGGTTATTTTTCTATGAATTTCTAAAGTTTTAATGATTTCCTGATTTTATTGGGTTATTCAATTTCGAAAATCCATTTAAATGAAAATGCTACGGGTACACAGAAAGTGTACACAGCGCTTTGCACACAGACTGACTGGTGGGGTCCAGTTGACTGCCCAGTCAGCAGTCAACTGGACCGTTGACTGGTCAAAAGAGGTCCACAGGGCCCACTTGTCAGTGTAACAGGAAACAATTAGAGTTAAACATAGCTACAGTGCACTGGGTCCCACTTGTCCGTGTCTAGGGTTAAACAGATGGGTTATTTGTGGAGGGACCCGCATGTCAGCGAGTGCTTAGCACTAAAAAGTAATCAGAACTAATCTAATGGCCTGGGGCCCACTAGTTAGCGGCACAGAGGCCGGTTCAAAGCATTCGGGCGCGCCGGCGACGACCAGAGGCACGGCGGCGAGGTCCTAGCGGCCATCTCCGGCGACCAAAAGGCATGTGGCCGGGTTCGTTCGAACGAGTGCGTGAGCGCACGTCTAATGGCGCAACCCACGCGAGCTGGGATGGCCGGTAGCGACCGCGACGACGACAGCCGACGGCGGTGACGGCACGGGCCCGAAGAAATCGCGCCTACGGTGCACGGGAAGGAGCAAGAGATGGTCAGGGAGGAGCGGAAGCTCACGGCGCGGTCAGCGGGGAGCTCAGGGGAGCCGGGGTTGCCGGAGATGAGCAGATCGACGTGGTGATGTGCGGCGGCCGAAGACGAGGAAGTGGATGCGGGCGTCGTTGGTGAGGCTCCCTGGGCTCGATCCGCAGTAGTAGTCGACTGAGTGGAGCACGACGGAGGTCATGGACATCCTCCGGTGGCGCGGGAAGCACGGTGGCCGCGGCAACGGCGGGGCAGCGACGACGGGTTCGTCCGATTGAGCTCCAGATCAAGAGTTAGAGAGCGGGGGAGAGGAACCGGGGGTAGGGTTTGGTCGAGGGGGCAGCTGGGGTGGTCCTTATCCTATCCACGGCTCCGGCGGATGCTCGACGCGTTGGCATCGGCGTCCATGGAGAGCGCGCGGCCGACACCGAGGAGGGAGCAGTTGGAGGTAGGTGGTGAGTCGGGGGTGGGCTGGACTGGGCCTCCTACGGTGCCCTAGGCCGGCAAGTGCCCAGGTGGTTTTTCCCCTTTTAGCTTCCTGTTAAAAAGAAATAGCTACTGTTGCATTTTAATTTGGCACCAATTGATTTTTGTTACAACTGAAACTTGGCACATAAATAGCTGGCAATATACTGGGCCTGCTCAAAAAGTTTCAGGGCAATTGGAAAAGGTTAAGCATTTTAGAAATTGAAAAGGCCAATATAAATGCCGCTGGACCACTTAAATAATCCCCAGGGGCATTTTGGGAAATCTAGTGATGTTGTTTCCTTAACAAATAATTGTTATGGTATATTTGCTAAATGATGAACTATTTTGCAACTATGTTTGTGAAACTTTAAATTTCACTTGCAATTTGAATTTTCAATTTGACTTTGATTTTTATCGAATGGCAATTTGGCTTAGCAAACATGGTGACAAGGCATCATTAGCATGAGATCACTGTAGCATGACACTGGAGGTGTTACAAATCTCCTCCACTACAAGAAATCTCGTCCCGAGATTTAAGAGGTAGAGCAAGGGGAAAGAATTGGTTACGAAATTCTAACGAGTCTTTCGGTCTTGGTTGCTCTTCTTGAAGAGTTTGCTCCATGATGTTTATTCCTCCATTCCTCTGCTTTTGTGCGTCATGACGAAGTTGTCATCCTTCCTTCGAAGTCTTCATCGTACTTATGAAAAGATGAGGGGTAACTTCGGAGGAACGAACCTTTGCAAGGTTGATTATCTGGTGGATAACTCAGGGAATTTGGCAGAAAGAATCTCTCAAATTGAAACTTAAGAAAAACATCGAGAGCAAATAAGAAGGTACAATAAGGAGTTTCAATCGGATAGACAACCGTTCGATGCCTGAAACAGAGTGTGAAAGGGGTTTAGAGCAACGGGAATAAGTATTGTGTCTGATACTAGAATAGGTCATCTCAAGGAAGGTGGCTCGTGAATTACATACGAAGCCAAGCGTGAGGAATAACTTTGGAAATAGGGATGTACAGGAGAGTCAGGTTTCGATCCTGTGGAACTGTGGTGAGTGTCGATCAAGAGTAGGGAGGACGGTGACATCTTACACGGTCACGACAACAAGGCATGTCAGAAGATAGCTTGTCAGCTATGTCGGTACCAAGGGCGGGGGATGAAGAGAACCATTTTCATGCTCGTTAAAACGAGGCGGACCAATAGGCAAAGTTCTCATCCACCGGTGTTACCGGAATGTCATCAACGATAGTAACAAGGTGTTACTGACAGAGTTGTACACCGAGGTGTTTTCATAAGCAGAGAATTATTACTGCTTAGATCATATGAATTATAAGAAAGGTTAAATAGACGAATGGAAAGGAAAATGTGATTATCAGATTAAACAGACCAATGGAAAGGAAAATGCGTTTATACACAAGTATTAGGTGTATATCCTTCCCAAGGAAAAGCAGAGCATGATATACATGACAGGACAGCAAGTACAAAATCATTTAGATAAAGGGGCGAGAAAATTCATGATGTTACCCATACAACGGTGTTTGGATAATAGATCAAGAAACATTTAGCATTGCGCTTCCGATGTTCTTGTTGATAATCGGAATACCACAGTCATGCTTTGGGGTAGCAATAACATGGTGTTTCAAGTAAGGGTTGGGTCTGAAGATCACAAGAAATACAAAGAAACAATTTCAAGAGTAGCAAGGATAACAAGGTATAAGCGAAACATGACTAAGTCTATGTTGGCAAGAAGTCATGGATGTTGTCGATGATAACACGAATCATCAAGGGGAAAGGATGGTATTTCTCACCATGAATGTGATTGACATCTCAGAAGAAGTCAAAATGTTGATGTTGATCACAACACATTTGTCAAGGGATTTCAAGAAGATCAAATCGATCAGTAAGATGATCAAAGCAGATGAAAGGAGGTTCAAGGTTAACGGAACCATGGATATGACGCTCGGATTCATGTTGTGTAAGCAAAACGATATGATGAAGAAAGTTTGACACAGGCTTGGCCCATTATCAGAAATGTGCACCGGGAAGGAGGACCAGGTAGCACAGTTATAATTAGCACGATATTTATGTAGCCGATCGGCTGAGAATGACATTGTTAAGTACAGACTCATAAGTAGCAAGGATGTAATAAGAGTTATTGAATATGAAGGACACTGTCAGATAATAATCCAACAAAGGATTTGGCGGTCCACAAGGGATCTGATGTGAGTATCGGTACTCAACCAGAATAAGAAAAATGCAAAGACATCGAATTATAGAAACATCTGAATAATTTGACGCTTGAATACAAAGGAATTACGATTTACAAATCGGGGAAGCAGAAGCAGACGCTCTGATCAAAAGATGAGTAAGTTGAATAGAACTAGATGGATAATCAATTGCAACTTGATTGGTCGAGAACCAACTCATGTCCAAAATGACGTCTGAGCCGGAAGGACGAATTCTAGGAATTAATTTATGATATCGAGCATTCACATACATATTGAATCAAGGGACTCAAAATGATAGTGACAAAGGTTGCCAATAAGATTACTTAGACATATGGGATTTATCATAATGCAAGCAGGCAAGAATTCCAAGAGCAATAGGCTGTAGAGGACTTTCGGAAGAGCAAATAGTGTTATGAAGTATTTCACGAAACATATGAACAACTGGGAATGAACGAATCCTCGATAAGTGTGAGGAATTATCCGCAGTGCGAAAGGAAGCAGCAAGGTAGTAGGCACAAAGGATTCTCGGAGCAATGAAGAGTATTTATTGGTGGTAGGGAACTGCAAAGACGGTGGGCACAAGGGTCTCGGGAAAACATCGAAGAGTATCTTCGGAATCTTCAGGTGAATCAAGCCATCATCTGGAATGAGGGGGCTCTCCGGGAGGAAGTAGTTACGAGAACCTAGTGTTAGAGTTAGCAAAATCTTTAACCCGAATAGAAGAGAGATCAGAGTCCCAGAGTAAGGAAGAGGAATAAAGAGCATAATCCCATCCATTGGCGATGTGGGCCCGTAAGCCACACAACAAGGTTAGTAAAATAGTTTTTCAAAGACTAGACTCAACTTTGGCCAAGGAGTTGGAAAGGGGCTTCCTACAGGCAGTTGGCTCTGATACCAACTTGTGACGCCCCCGACTCAATCGTGCACTAATCATACACACAAATGTACACGATCAAGATCAGAGACTCACGGGAAGATATCACAACACAACTCTAGACACAAAATAAAATAATACAAGCTTTATATTACAAGCCAGGGGCCTCGAGGGCTCGAATACATAAGCTCGATTACACACAAGAGTCAGCAGAAGCATTAGTATCTGAGTACAGACATAATTAGACAAGGATGCCTTAAGAAGGCTGAGCAAAACAACGACATCTAGATCGAAAGGGCGCAGGCCTCCTGCCTGGGAGCCTCTGAAACTACTCCTGGTCGGCGGTCTCCACGTAGCAGTAGGCTCCGTCAGTGTGGTAGTAGTAGTCGTCGACGGGGTCAGCTGTCTCCGGGGCTCCGTCATCTGATCGCAGCATTCGGATATGGGGAAAAAGAGGTAGCAAAGTGAAAGTACATGTAGTCCCCATGTGTGGTTTTGGTATTTAATGACAATCCTTATGGACTAATGTTTGCATTGAGATATACATGTGAAGGAAATTTCCAGTTGCAATGCATGAAGAATACTGGATGAATTGAAGGATGAAATCCATCAACACAAATATATGCATTGAGACTTGATAATGAATGACAACTCCTATGAAGAAACAATGGCATCAAGTTATATATGAAGGCTTGTTCCATGGGCGATGCAAGAAGGAGATTGAATGGATTCGGAATGAATGCCATATACATATAGTGTGCATCAAGATTGAGCTCAATGATTGAATCAAATATGATCAAGATGAATTCCATGTGATGAACAAGATGTGATCTATATGGAGTTCATTGAAGGATCTCAGAGGTTGTCATGCTTAGGCTTATGGGTTGAGCCATGATGGATCAAGATTTTGAGAGAATGATTAAAGAGAAGAATTCTACATATGGCTTAAAGATAGGATCATGATGAGCTCATATGTTGAGTCATGGATGATTATGTCTTGAAGCAAGTAATTCAAGTGAAGAATTCATTGTGCCTCTCAAGAGATTATGTTTGAACATGAAAAAGAGCAAGTGATGACCAATATGGTATTCATGGATAAACTCTATATGGTCATATGATAATTGAGATATTGGTAATCATGTCTTGAAGAAATGAAGCATAGTGAAGAATTCAATATGGCCTTCAAGACATCAAGATTAAGCATTGAGTAAAGATAAAGGTTGACCAAGATAAAGATCAAAGAATCGAACTCTAAATGGTCAACACACAAGCGCAAACGATGCATCACATAGGATCTTGTGGTATGATAAGAAATTGTCAATTGCACTTTGTGTACTAACCCATACTATGTGTTGTCTATGTTTATGAGGGTTAGGTTATTCTCATGGGGTCGCATCGAGAGAGAGATTCCAAGTGTCCATGAGAGGATGGCATCAAGTGTTCATGATCATGGTTGACAAGGGCGAGTTCAAGATAACCATCCCGAAGGATTACATGCTTGAAGCTTGTGGATGATCACATGATGGACAAGTGGAGATGAATACAAAGCAAAGCTTCCCACATTGTGTATGGGAGAGCTACTTGAAGACTTCACCAATGTCTTGCCTTCAACTTGAGCCAAGAAGAAACATCAACATCAAGCTCAAGTGAAAGGCTCGAGTCAAAGGTATTAGTTCCTTTGGCGTTAGTGTTGTGGAGTGATGACCACTGAAGAAACATATACACTCAAGAATGGATTCTCGATAGCTATGTAGTGTAGCTCTTTTATGATTCTTGAGTTATAGGGATCCCGCACTATTAAGATGGGATCAAAGGGGTTCGTGATGGATTTGCTTAAGTCAACATCTTCTATACACAATTCCACTCATATCCTATATACCAAAGAAATCCATAGCCAACTAGGTTCCCCAAAGTATATGATCTAACCTTTGCATACTTTGCACCTTTCATTTTGGTTTATCTTGGGTGGTTCTCTATGTGAGGACCTGGAGTTTTTCCATAGCTTCAAAACGAGCCCAAGATCATCAAAATCGGAGTCCGTATGAAAAAGTTATGCATGTTTCAGTTTTGGGGTTCCTGCTGTTTTTTATTGGCCGGATATCCAGGACTTGGCCGGATGTCCGGGCTCCCTGGACGGCCCGGATGTCCGGGATCCTCCCGGAAATCCGGCTCGCTGAGTCTAGAACCTGTGCGTAAATGGTGGTTGTGCCCGCCGGATGTCCGGCACTTGGCCAGATGTCTGGGGCCTGAAGGTTGGCCGGATGTCCGGGCCTTCCCCGGATATCCGGGCCCCCTGTTTTTCTACTATGCCTGTGTTCTTCGTGTTGTTTGTCTTCAGCCGCCGGATGTCCGGCCCTTGCCCGGATGTCCGGCCCGTCTTAGCCACTTATTCAAAAACGGCTAGTTTTCTTGGCTTGCTATATATACCCCTCTACCAATCCGGTAGAGGGTTGACCACTTCATACCAAATCACCCCAAGAACACAAGTGGCTCCCTCTCACTTCTCCTACACCAAATCTTAGATCCTGGAGAGATTCGTGAGAGTTCTTGAGAGATTTTCCAATCAAAAGATAGATCCGCTCCCTCTCCCTCTTGTGACCAAAGGAATTTTCGATTTGAGCAAGTCTTGAGCATTTCCCCTTTGTTCTTGTTACTCTTGGAGGTTGGAGACTCCTAGGCGGTAGGAGTGCTCCGGTGAGGAATCAACTTGTGATTTGTCCCCCGGAAAGTTTGTGAAGGTTTGGAGGCCACCTCAAGGTCTACCACTAGTGGTTGGGAATCGCCTTCATGGTGATATCTCAAGGAGAATAGGGTGAGCCTTCGTGGCGTTGGTGTGCCTTCGTGGTAACATCCACCTCTCTAACGGTGACTAGCTTCCCTCCAAGGAAGTGAACATCGGGATACATCCTCGTCTCCGTGACTTTGGTTATCCCTAACCCTAACTCCTTACTTGTGGTTTACTTTGGTCACTTGACCGTGCATTCACTATATCTTGGTGTCCTCATTGTATTGTGTTGGCTATTCCATTGTAGAGATTATTTAGGCCTTCACTTTATATTCCGCAATTCATACTTTCTACTATTGATATATCTTGTGCTTAGTGTGAATTGCTAGCTTGTAACATTCATTTCCATATCTTGTGACATAACTTGTGTAAGCTTGTAGTGCTTACTTGAGTTTGCTTGTATCATTCAATTCCATATATTGTGATACAATTTGCGTAAGCTTGTATTGCTTACTTGTGGTTGTGTGTATTATTCATTTCCATATCTTGTGATATACATTGAGTAAGTTTGTGTAACTTACTTGTGCTTACTCATATCCTCATTGTTCTCATCTTGTTTATCCTAAGTTGTTGGTGCACTTAGTGAGCTTAGTATATTTAGGATTTGTTCTTGAAAAGTATCTGCTTAGTTTATTTCCGCATTAGGATATAGCCAAATCCGTAAAAGATTTTAAAACGCCTATTCACCCCCCCCCCTCTAGGCGACATCGTGGTCCTTTCACAAAGCAACCGTGAGTACTCATCCAAAGTACTCGCAAGACTTACATCAGAACTAGACTATTTATGCATCGGTATCAAGAGAGGGGGCTGTATCTGTGGACTAGACTGCAGAAATGCCAGAATAGAGGGGAAGGCCTAGCCTATCGAATACTAGCATCTTGCAGCGTCTTGCAGCATTAGAAGAGTGCAGATTAGCATATTTTAAAGTATAGGTAAGTAGTAGCAACGCCCAGAGATCCTTCCTCAACTCCCTGCGAGAAAGCGATCCCGGAGCCAACATATTATTATGCATCAGAAGTATCCAGTTCTAGTTGTAGTAGATCGGGATACTCTCTGAGCGTCCATTACCGTGGACATGGCTATTCGAATAGATATACTTCCCTGCAGGGGTGCACCAACTTACCCAACACGCTCGATTAACTCTGGCCGGACAAACTTTTCCGGGTCATGCCCGGCCTCGGCCGATCGACACACCGTAGCCCTACCTAGGCTTAGCAGAGAGGCCAGCACGCCGGTCTAAATCCTAAGCGCTCAGGGGTCTTGGGCCCATCGCCCTTTGCACTCCTGCGCGTTGCGAACGCGGCCGGGACCAGACCTAGCCCCTGTATGCACACGCAGGCTGTCGCGGTCCACCCGGGCGCGCTCCGCTCAGTTGCTGACGTCTGAAGAACTTCGGCTGAAACATACGACGCCGAGTGCCCATACTATTCCCGCGTGGTGGTTAGTGCGAAAAGGCCAGAGGCCTACTCAGATCACATATCCAAACCCATTAGTGTGTTGGGAGCTCGTGGTGATGATCAGTGCTCCTGTCGCCCCGTCTCGAGGACTTACGACAAGGGCCAGGCCCATCCCTCTCCTGGGGCGGTCTTCCTGCCCGGCCGTGCCTCGTAACTATCTCGCGGGTACCCTTCAGGTCAACCCGACTTCACAAGAGACTGTCGGGAACTCAGGTCCACCTCTACCGGGGTGGTACCGCCTGTCCCTTCAGACCCGCAGTAACAGTTAAAAGGGGGCAACAGTTGAAGGTAACAGTGTGTTTTTATCATCAAGGAGGAAGTCTGAGGAATCACCCTCGATGGACTCCCACTCGATGTAACCGTCAAGGTGAACTTGGAGGAATCACCCTCGATGGGTTCACACTTGAGGGGTTGCACGATAGAGTCATCATCGGAGGTGGTGAAAGAGGAATCACCGTCGGTAACCCACAACTGACTAGCTACGCTACAGAGATATCATCAGGAGTGAGGTAGGAGGTATCACCCTCGGCACTCGATAGTAGCTCTGCAGAGTCGTACAACTAGAGGGGTGTGCGGTGATGTGTCGGTCTCTGCACCTCGATCACATTGATCGAGTACCGGAAGCTAAGCATAGCAACACGGACAAGGGTGCGGGGTCACAGATGGATCACTAATCAGCCTTGATGACCCACAAGTATAGGGGATCAATTGTAGTCCTTTCGATAAGTAAGAGTGTCGAACCCAACGAGGAGCAGAAGGAAATGACAAGCGGTTTTCAGCAAGGTATTTTCTGCAAGCACTGAAATTATCGGTAACGAGTAGTTTGATAGCAAGATAATTGGTAACAAGTGACAAGTAGCAATAGTAACAAAGAGTGCAGCAAGGTGGCCCAATCCTTTTTGTAGCAAAGGACAAGCCGGAACGATCTCTTATAATATGCAAAGCGTTCTCGAGGACACATGGGAATTTCATCTAGTCACTTTCATCATGTTGGTTTGATTCACGTTCGCTACTTTGATAATTTGATATGTGGGTTGACCGGTGCTTGGGTGCTGTTCTTACTTGAACAAACCTCCCACTTATGATTACCCCCTCTCGCAAGCATCCGCAACTACGAAAGAAGAATTAAGATAACTCTAACCATAGCATTAAACATATGGATCCAAATCAGCCCCTTACGGAATAGCGCATAAACTAGGGTTTAAGCTTCTGTCACTCTAGCAACCCATCATCTAATTACTACTCCACAATGCATTCCCTTAGGCCCAAAGATGGTGAAGTGTCATGTAATCGACATTCACATGACACCACTAAGAGAATCAACAACATACATATCATCAAAATATCGAACAAATACCAAATTCACATGATTACTTATGACAAGACTTCTCCCATGTCCTCAAGAACAAAAGTAACTACTCACAAACCATATTCATGTTCAAGATCAGAGGGGTATTGAATAGCATATTGGATCTGAACAAATAATCTTCCACCAAATAAACCAACTAGCATCAACTACAAGATGTAATCAACACTACTAGCAACCCGCAGGTACCAATCTGAGGTTTTGAGACAAAGATTGAATACAAGAGATGAACTAGGGTTTGAGATGAGATGGTGTTGTTGAAGATGTTGATGAAGATTGGTCCTCCCACGATGAGAGGATCGTTGGTGATGTCGATGGCTCCGATTTCCCCCTCCCGGAGGGAAGTATCCCCGGCGGAATCGCTCTGCCGGAGAGCTAAAGTGCTCCTGCCCAAGTTTCACCTCGAGATGGCGGCGCTCCGTCCCAGAAGTCTTCTCCTTATTTTTTTCTAGGGCAAATGGGCTTATATACCAGAAAATGGGCACCGGAGGCTGGCCAGGGGCCCCACAAGCCACCAGGGCGCGCCTGGGGGGAGGGGTGGCGCGCCCTAGTGCCTCGTGGGCACTTGGGTGTCCCCCTCTGGTACTTCTTTCTTCCAATATTTTTTATTTCTTTCAAAATAAATCTCCGTAAAATTTCAGCTCATTTGGAGATGTGCAGAATAGGTATCTCTGACATAGCTTTTTCAGGTCCAGAATTCCAGCTGCCGGCAATCTCCCTCCTTGTGTAAATCTTGTATATTAAAAGAGAAAAGGCATTAGAATTGCTCCACAAAGTGCTATATTGATTAAAAACACTATAAATAACAGTAGTAAAACATGATGCAAAATGGACGTATCAAGCCTATACTAAGTATTTAGGATAGCAGGTAAGGTATCAACAACAGCTACAAAAACAGGCTATGCATCAGAATAGGAGATATCGAACAACAGTAGCAACTTCTAATGCAAGCAGGGGAGAGAAAGAAATGGGCGATATTGAAATGATCAAGGGGGTTTGCTTGCCTGGTTGCTCTGCAGACAGAAACGGATCTTCAACGTGGTAGACGATCACCGGATCATCGGCGGTCTCAGAGTCTACCGGAGAGAAGAGGGGGAGGAAACAAATAAATACAAGCATACAAATGCAATCACAAAGCATGACATGGCAAAATGATATGCAGGTATGACATAATGCATCTCTAAACAATTTTAGTTATTTTAGGGATTAATTTGGAATTATTTACCCGTAGTCAGGCACTATTCATCTATCAGAAACAGGCCAAAAGTTACAGGTTCACCTACTTAGAGGATTCTAACATGAATGCAGATGACATATTCGGATTCGTTAGATTTTTCTGATCATTTTTCATATAGAAAACATTTTCATCGGAGTTACGGTTATTTTTCTATGAATTTCTAAAGTTTTAATGATTTCCTGATTTTATTGGGTTATTCAATTTCGAAAATCCATTTAAATGAAAATGCTACGGGTACACAGAAAGTGTACCCAGCGCTTTGCACACATGCTGACTGGTGGGGTCCAGTTGACTGCCAAGTCAGCAGTCGATTGGACCGTTGACTGGTCAAAAGCGGTCAACGGGGCCCACTTGTAAGTGTAACATGAAACAATTAGAGTTAAACATAGCTACAGTGCACTGGGTCCCACTTGTCCGTGTCTAGGGTTAAACCGATGGGTTATTTGCGGTGGGACCCGCATGTCAGCGAGTGCTTAGCACTAAAAAGTAATCAGAACTAATCTAATGGCCTGGGGCCCACTAGTTAGCGGCACAGAGGCCGGTTCAAAGCGTTCACGCGCGCTGGCGACGACCAGAGGCATGGCGGCGAGGTCCTAGCGGCCATCTCCGGCGACCAAAAGGCATGTGGCCGGGCTCGTTCGAACGAGTGCGTGAGCGCGCGTCTAATGGCGCAACCCACGCGAGCTGGGACGGCCGGTAGCAACCGCGACGACGACGGCCGACGGCGGTGACGGCACGGGCCCGAAGAAATCGCGGCTACGGCGCACGGGGAGGAGCAAGAGAAGGTCAGGGAGGAGCGGAAGCTCACAGCGCGGTCAGCGGGGAGCTCAGGGGAGCCGAGGTTGCCGGAGATGAGCAGATCGACGTGGTGATGTGCGGCGGCCGAAGGCGAGGAAGTGGACGCGGGCGTTGTTGGTGAGGCTCCATGGGCTCGATCCGCAGTAGTAGTCGACGGAGTGGAGCACGACGGAGGTCCTGGACATCCTCTGGTGGCGCGGGAAGTACGGTGGCCGCGGCAACGGCGGGGCAGCGACGACGGGTTCGTCCGGTTGAGCTCCAGATCGAGAGTTAGAGAGCGGGGGAGAGGAACTGGGGGTAGGGTTTAGTCGAGGGGGCAGCTGGGGTGGTCCTTATCCTATCCACGGCGCCGGCGGATGCTCGACGCGTCGGCATCGGCGTCCATGGCGAGCGCGCAGCCGACACCGAGGCGGGAGCAGTTGGTGGTAGGTGGTGAGCCGGGGGTGGGCTGGACTGGGCCTCCTACGGTGCCCTGGGCCGGCAAGTGCCCAGGTGGTTTTTCCCCTTTTAGCTTCGTGTTAAAAAGAAATAGCTACTGTTGCATTTTAATTTGGCACCAATTGATTTTTGTTACAACTGAAACTTGGCACATAAATAGCTGGCAATATACTGGGCCTGCTCAAAAAGTTTCAGGGCAATTGGAAAAGATTAAGCATTTTTTGAAATTGAAAAGGCCAATATAAATGCCGCTGGACCACTTAAATAATTCCCAGGGGCATTTTGGGAAATCTAGTGATGTTGTTTCCTTAACAAATAATTGTTATGGAATATTTGCTAAATGATGAACTATTTTGCAACTATGTTTGTGAAACTTTAAATTTCACTTGCAATTTGAATTTTGAATTTGACTTTGATTTTTATCGAATGGCAATTTGGCTTAGCAAACATGGTGACAAGGCATCATTAGCATGAGATCACGGTAACATGACACTGGGGGTGTTACAATGACCTCCACCATAGTCAAACATGTCAAATTTTGGTAGTCCGATGGCATGTAGTAGTGATAGATTAGCCGAACGGAGTAACCGGCCGATGTGTGTAATGCATCGACGTGGTTGCATGAGTTTGTATGGATTTGAGATATGATAATTGAGGTGTCCGGATGTGGATTGCATTATTTGAGAGGTGCCGGGCGCGTCCGCGGGCGTTTGATGGGCCGGATTTGCAAAGTCCGGTTGTAGATGCTCTTATCTTTTGGCAAATCCACACAAGATATTAAGGGCTCCTTTGATTCAAATGAATTGTATACAATTTCTGGAAGATTGAAATCCTTAGAGAATTTTCCTATGTTGGTCATTTGATTCATAGGATTAGATGTCATAGGATTTTTTTTTCTATGAAATCTTTTGTACTACATTACATAGAAAATCTAACATTCACTTCAAACTCTTTTTACAATTTCTTTGTTTTTTCTGTGGTATCGAACACTCCTTATTAATTTAATAGGATTCAAGTGGGCATGCCACTCCAATCATATACTTTTCCTATTCCTGCATTTTCGAAATCCATGAATCAAAGAGGCCCTAAAGCATTTTTATTAGTACTATCTTTTTGCAAATCCTCACAAGAAATTTGCGCTCGAAGACATGACGATGTGTTGATGTGTCACTGTAGCATCAGATGCATTCCTCTTCCTACCTTTGTAGTCGTTGGGAGACTAGGACCCCACGTATGAATTATGTTCCTTGCTCTCACCGCGTCCAATAAACTGTCCTTTTATTTGCTGTCTTTTACTCTGTCCAATTTCTATCTGACCAATTTTCAGTAACAACAATACACACTAGTATGTGTGTCAGAGCTAGAAAATAAAAAATGGGACGAGAGGGGTTACACATCGACAGGAAGCATTTTTTTTCTTTTTTCTTTTTGGAACTGCAAAGCAACTTACTACTGACCGTGAACAACTGCTGGTAAGTAGGAGTACCAATTACTGTAAGTGTACAAGGGCCAGATCTTTTTAGGCGACCGCTAGGCGCCGGCGCGCCGGCCGAAATTTTCGGCCGGTCAGCGCACTAGCGTTGGATACATGCATGTGTAACCGTCAGATCCAGAGAAAAAAGAAAAGAAAAATATCCCATCCTCGCTCGCGTTCTCCATGACTTCTCACCGCTTCCTGCTAGCAGCGCCGGAGCCGCTCGTCGGCGCGCTCGCCGGATCCGCCGCCGCCGATCGCGTCCTCGCCTCCGGTCGCCGCTCAGTGCCATCGCGCTGGCCTCTGCTTGGCTGCCTGCGCTCGCCGGCCGCTCGTGCCCGTCTTCGACTGCTCGTGCTTGTCGTCCGGCTCATGATTGGGGATGCAACATCTCGCCGGGCGAGTGGCTGCTTCTCCGACGGCTCGTCACAGCACCACCGTGCATCGTCTACCTCGCTTGCACCATTGCTGGCTCGCCGTCCCTGTTGAAGCTTTTTCAACCGCCGGATGCAGCTTTTGCCATTGCCGATTGTAGCTTTCCGCCGTTGATCTTAGCTATCCTCGTCTTCACTTGAAGCTTTTTTTGTTGCCGGTTGAAGCTTTTTTGGTCGCCGGTTGAAGCTTTTGCAGGCTGCGCGGTGCTTGGTCCCAGCCGGTTGTAGCTTTCTCGGCGCTAGTTGTAACTTTCCCAGGCGCCGGTTGCAGCACATCGCCTTGCCGGTTCCAGCACCACGCCTCCACTATGGACGCCGGTTGTAGCACGCCGTCGTCGTCGGTTGTAACATATTTACCCAGTTGAAGCTTTTCCCCCGCCGGTTGAAGCTTTTTCCTATGGCGGTTGAAGCTTCTGCCAGCATCCGGACATGGTGGTTGCAGCATCCCCGACCATGTGGTCTCCGCCGTCGCATCAACTATGGTAGCTCCGGTGATCGTCGGTTGCAGCACTGGGTCGGCACGGTTGTACCACGGGGGGGAGGTGGGGGCAGGGATTTGGCCGCACAGCCGCGCTGCAGAAGGGGAGGGAGAAAAAAAGGAGCAGCGGGGCAAAGCTATCTGCGACGAGAGAAGAACAAGAAGAGAAGCAGGCGGAGGTGGAAGAAGGAGAAAAGAAGAGGTGTACAGCCACAGGATGGGGAAAAGCATGTGGCCAGAAGTAACTATGAAAGGATAAGGTCACGGGCCCGCAAACTATGTGACGTGCGCGTGACTGACCGGCCGAGTCGTTAGCCGGTCGTCCGGCCGCAAACGTTTCCCATCTTTTTATTAGTGAATTCAAGTCAATGTATTCAGCTCTTTTTTTTTTTTTTTGCAATGTATTGGCAGATCTAATACTGAACCTTCGACAATAGGCTGTCGTGACAGGACTATTCAACTGTCCAACACTAGCTGAACCTGGACAGAGAGAAAGAGGTTCCTAGGGGACTTGATTGTGCTGGTGCATGCATTATACGAGTATTTCTCAAGACTAAGGAGTTGCTTTTGAAGTGTTTGCTACAGAGAAAGAAGTACTTGTGGGTTCTCTACATCATTAGCATATGACGTGTAAATGGGCATAAATCTAAATAGATGGACGTAAAGATCCACGAGCTTGTGCTAGGTGCAGTGTGCCGAAAATCGTAAGTGGTACATGGGGCACCCGTATGGTGCACTGCACCTGGGCACGATTCGCATAAGCCAACGGTAGCTCGTGGCCGTGTGGGGGATACGGCAAGCAATGAGAATAAAGCAAACGGAACCAAATACAGGTAGTGCCCAGCCAAGCCAAGGCTGGCCCATCTGGCAACTGACCAAGTGGTTGGACATTTTGATGAGAGATAACAACGCTGACGCTGAACAAGTACCCCAATTCATGTCCATCCCCGGACACAAAATTCGAATCCAACTTGGCAACTTCAGTGCGAGTTCTAATCGCCAATCAGAAAAACAGAAAAATCAGAAGAGCGAAGCAATCGCACACCGTGAATTCAGCTCACGACAGGAAGCAGCTGGAGCGTATCAAAAGGGCGTACACGGCATGTCAATGCAAAAGGAGTAACCACACGATTCTCCGGTTCCGGGGCTCACAGCTTTGAAATGAGCTCGGTTTGGATGTCCTTCGGCGTCTCAGCTTCCTTGGCGTCCACATCGGATGCAGGAGGAACATCGACAGCAGGCGAACAGTTGAAGAATCCATGAGGCTGCACAAACAAAGCATCAGGGTTTCGTATGTGAGATTCCTGCTACATATTAGTAGTAACTTATTAAATAGTCTGAGTTGATCTAGTAGAGAGAATTATCTGTCTCGAAACCCTTAAGAGAATAGTAATGCAGAAATATGTCAAGGCTGATGCGCTACCATGAGCATGAAGCCGCTGCGTTCCACTGGCATGACGGGCCAGTCTTCGAGCCTTGGGATATGGGTGATCCCGAAAACATACCTGTAGTTGCAGCATGTAAATGTTTCAAGAGACACGGCAGATAAGTGTTTCAAACCAAAATGAACCTGCAAATCAGTACCAGCTGGCAGGTGGCGACAAACATACCAGAGAACTATGTTGGTTTCCTCTAAGGATCTATCCTTCTTGACCCATGTAGCTAGACCCTCATGGATGCGTGGGTTCTGGTTAGGAAAGTCTCCTCCAGGGAATATCTCATCACTTTTGTACGATGTAACCCAAAGATTATGCTTTAAAAATCCAGCTCTTCTCAGGAACTTTGCCTCTGGCAGGCAGAATGGCAGACAATTTGAACCGGGTATGAGCTTGTAACCTGTTGGCTGCCCGGTACGATTTACGGTCCTTGTGTTCCTTACCTGATCAACATGCAAATAACAGCTTATCCAAACAAAATATGCAGGCAACAGCGTGATAAAAAGTTCAATATCCAAATTCTTGATGTGTGGTTCAGAGACGGAAAATAGCAGACTGAGATGTCGCACATGCTCTCTTACATACACACATGCTTGTGAATGATCAATAACAACACAACGAAGTTAGGACTTTGGAAAAGGAAAGACATGTTTAGCATGCACCCTTACAATCCAATGTCGTGCAGAGGAAGGGTCACAATCACGCATGGCCTGTAACTCAGATTGCAGAAGCTCTTCTTCGGCGTAGAAGGCATTGTTATGCATATTATTTGGGCCTGAACTTTCAACTTTAACATTTACCTCAACCACCTGCAATGGAAAAGGTAGCAATAGTATCAAAATCTTAAGCTAGATGATAATTCAAAGAAATGCATATTCTTCATGCAGAGTACACATCGTTAAAATTAAGCTTAGATCCTCATTTTTAAATAATGGCCGGTAAGACAGTGAATTGATGTACAAATTAACAAGTCAAAAAGGCATGGCCCAATATTATGCTGAAGAAGCTGATAGAAGTGGATAGGTAAGATTGAAAGATCATGAAAGCAAGGTTCCTGTAATCACCGCATAAAAGGCCTACACGACACGGCAGGCAAGAAACCTACCTGATTATAAGCTTCATTTGGTTTGCAGTCCACTGCCATGTCCATACGGGCAACAAAGAAATGTTGATGAACTGGTGCATACAAACTAGGGGCAATAGTTGTGCCATATTTCCTTTGTTCCCCAGGCATTAGAGCTCCCAAGCTTAGAATCCCGGTAAGCTTTACTTCAGATTCTATCTTACCATCCTACAAAGAAGAAGAAAATATCTATCACATAAAGAAGAGAAACTATAATAGAACTTGAAAATAATCAGTTTCTGAACTGCAGTTAAGTAGAATATAACTAGATTATTACAAAAAAAAAGGTAATGCTGATGCTCACTTGATAAAAGTGCCAATAGAATCCATATTCGTAGTTAGCAATTGTGCATATAAACGAGACAGTAAGCCTGCGTGATCGTCTAACTTCAGCTAATCCTGTTCTCCAATCTTGATGTTTCCAGAGGATTCCATGGTCCTCCTCATGTAAACAAACACAATTCTCAATTATTTCCACACCACCAGTAAAATTGGTAAAATGTGCATCAAAGTATTTTATGTATCCCAAGCAATCACATCCCTACACAAAGCAATTCGTAACATAGTTAGATTATTAAATTATAAAAAGTACAAATACAAAAATAACAGGAGGTTGAACAGCCCGTTGGGTGCAACCGTGCAAAAACTTCTTGGCAAGGGCACCAAACCAAATGAAAATTCACCAACATTTTGATTAGTACACGGTGTATAATCAACCAAACAAACAAAATTCTATACATAACTCACTTTATGTTCAGAGAAATAAAAATGATGAATTATCAGAAAATCGTAAACCCAAAAGTATAAACAAAGGAACAAGGCAAATGTATTATCAGAAAGCTGCAGAAGAAAAGCTACTATTCCTAGTAAATTACTCTTGTCGTTTCACTCTGCACATGTAAAGAAACTTTGAGTAGTAATTTCAATACTAACTATAGTACACTGAAGCTAAAATTCTTCAGAAAATTCCAAGTTGATTTGACATGCAACCAAGATGATTTGATTTTACTATATGTCGATTTGATTGTACTATATATCCCCCAGAACCAAAATGAAGACAATGTTCACAGAAAGCAGGTAACAGACCTTCTTAAGAGAGTGTGCATTCTTTCCAAGCCCATCTTCTCCAGCATCAAATGCATTCTTCCGGTAATGTGGTTCGTTCGGATCTCCATAAGGAACAACCATTTCAACAAAACTCAGCCTGTAAGCGATTGGACGACGTCCACGGTTTCCATCAACATATGCAACAGAATGGATAACTAAACCTTCCTTGGGTGTGAAGCCAACACGGAAATTCCACTGGTCAACAGAAAATATACAAGTGATATTTCTAGACTAGGTCTTGTTTAATATTAGCTCAACAGTTGAAATATTAGACACTAGAAACCACTTTACCTTCTGCCACTCCACAAAAGAGCCAGTAATACGGAAACTTGGGCCTTCAGGTTGACTGATAATAAGAGGCTTCATATCGCTTCTATCGACACCACCTCGTGTCTCCCCAGGGGTATAGTTTCTCAAATGATCTGGTGGGGGAAGAGGGACAAACTTCCTATCTTCGAACTCTATTACAACATTATTCTGCATATCAACAATAACATGGATCCCTTCAACAGGACGAGCATAGCCATTCTCCATAGGGCTATCACTTTCAGTTCTACAAAAGATTAGAGGCTTGCCAAGTCTTCGGTTGGGAGCATCAGCATCACTATAATAGCCTGCACACCTATAATTTTTAGCAGAAAAGTTCAGGTTCAAAGTTTGATTTTTCCACAAAAGGCGTAGAAAGATAATGTTAAAGAAAATAATTAACTATTGAAACAATTTAGACATAGCTTACCATGCATCTACCATGACAAGCTCCATGTCATCAATGCCTCTTTTCTTCATGGCTTCAATAAAAGGGGGGAAATCTTTTACTGTAGCTTCACATTCAGCATATTCCATCGCATACTGCAAACCCCAAAAAGCTGTATGAAACTTGACCAATATAAGTAAAGGGCAGCCCGGTGCATGTAACTGTTAATACCACAATTCACCAACAAGAATTTTGATGAGATAACCACATGGTCGTTACACAACAAACTTGCTGACCTAAATTGACGTTCTAAATGAACTGCATAAAATGCTCAAGCAATAAAAGAGTAGCTCCTTCAGTTCGAAAAGGGTGGATTCGACCTCCTAAAGTTCAACTCACCTATTCCATTTTCCATACCAGAGTTGGTACGTCCGTCCACAGCAGAATGGAGTCAGCCGCTCAAGGGTCATAGTTATTTTAGAGCAAAGAAGAGGTTGGTAGGCTTTTCAGGGTGAGCATATGGTGGGTATCCTATTGAGCAAGGATTACGAACGAGAATGGTGGGATGATGTCCAACTGTCCAACAATATATGGAAACTAAAAATATACCATTGCAGGCTGAACATCTGGAACAACTTCTGATGATATAACTTTGCCTCTGTGGTGTCCACCCCTAGTAGCAGCATGCACTTCAGACAGTTCTACAACCCAAATGCTAGTCTCATTTGTTTGCTTGTTGTAGACAACAAGTCTGGCCCTCCTAGGTGGGAGCCTGCTTGGGATGACAGGACCACCTTTGGTTCTGGGAAGCAGCGATGGTTGGAATGGTGGAAAGAAGTATGCATCAGCTAATGCCACAACATTCTTTTCTGGCTCCAGGAGCACAACTTCAACAAAACGCATGCTGTCTCGTACCTATAATTTTTGGAAGTGACCTGTTAATTATATATTTGAAACATATGTTGACAATTTGAGAAAATGGAATAGGTTGACAAACTTCAGGAGTTCTTCCAGCAGCTCTAACAGTTGCTACAGCCACAGCAATTTCAGCAGCAGATAATGGGTCTAAAGGGTGGCTTCTCTGGGCCCTCGTCATGATTGGGATTCCTGCAATTTATGATAGACATTACGATACTTTTTAATAAGACAGAACATTAGACTCTTACAAGTCTGCAGTGAAGTAGGTGATGATTTTTATAACCTAGCTAAACACCAAGGTTTAACTTCAATAGAGATCTATTAAACTTTCCAAATATGCAACTTGTGGTAGGTGCAAGAAATGGAATAGGAATTGCTAGTTGCACTTTGTTGAAGTCAATTAGGAAACGAAGCAAACTATGTAAAAATAAAGGCTAATGACACAAGCATCCCTTAAGTATGCACATGTGTGCCAGAGAACAAGCACAATGAACTAGCTCCCTGGAGTATGAAATAAGCGTGTAGAACTCGGTAATTGTCTGTATCAAGCATTCTATTTGGTAAATTGGCATATTAACACCACTGAACTAGTTTACATGCGTATTGCGCTTATATGTAGACCTCTAACTGCAACAAAGGATAAGCTAAATGGGCGCATCATACATGTCATCGTATCAATGCAAATCTTAAATACTATAGTATCCTTAGCAGAACCCTCCCGTACTTTATGTTGTGCTACCTTGTGTGTGTGTGTGTGTGGACTCGTGTTGAACCTTGTGGCTGTGGTGGTTTGCTTTATATATAAAGCAGGGCGAAAGCCTTTTTTCAGTAATACTATAGTATCCAACAGTAATCCACATCTTCCTTCCTTAATCCCCTTTCAAATCTCATTCGTCCAATTTCAAGTTGCTCAGTGCAAAGTTAAAGAAGTAGGGTAACAAGGAAAAATGTAAGAGAAGAATACTATTGCCAGTCACAAGCTAAAAGCCATTTTCTATTCACTACATCGGCATGATAGTTTAATTATGGCATAGCCTAATTCGATCATCAGATCCAAGTAACGGCTGCAAATTACCAATTCCTTCCAATAAATATAGAACTTGGACTTTTTCAGGGATAATCCAAACATAGTTGAAACCAGTGAAATGACAGATATAGCTTTGAATCTATAATCACAAGTATAACAAAGTCAAGCTTCTCAGTTGAAAGCCACTCATGCTAAACACGGATAAGATGAAAACCATAAATTAATTTTGTGATCATTACATGATTTCCTTTTCAAGAAAATTAGGTATTTTAACCACACATCAGAAACCTGCAACTTGAAGCAGGTGGGCAGTTATGTTTCTCGAGCACACATCTCAATGCATGTCAGCAGGTAAGTAATTATGAAAAGACTAATCCACATGGGCCTCGTCTAATTAAGCAACCATGACTATCAAAACGCCAGTGCTTTGGTCCAACACCGTCGCTACGGGCCCCACACTCACTACACTGATATAATATGTGCACAGCATGTGTTTGAGTGATCTGTGTATCATTTGGTGCCACCTTCCATGCAAACCATTCTAGTTTTCCCATAATGGCCATATCTTCAATAGAGAAAAAGGTTCTCGTGCCTTCATAAAAATACATCACTATCTCAATCCAGATGGTCCTCTTCCTAGCCATATCGAATTGATGTCCAAAAAGAAAATTAGTAATTACTGCAAGGGTCATCCAAGTAGATAGTTGCTGGGCAAACATTTAGCAAAATATCCCTATTCCAAACACTCACTGCTCTATCACAGGATAAATCTAGAAAAAATAATATGTTTCCAGCCTAGCACGATCACCAAGCTTCAGTGTGCTCCAGTCCTGCAGCAACATTCTACATGGGCTATTATACTAACGTTATTTTACAGCGTGTTGCAGCAAACAAACAACATTGTCCTTGGGTTATTACACAATTCTGAACTAGTAATTACATGTCAAGTGCAACCACGGATCCACAACCACCAGGCATTGTTTGCAATGCTTCAGCAACACAACCACAGACCCAACGCAAATTCAAACTAAACTATGCCACCACTTTAAGATCTGTGTTTTAAGTTCTACGATTCATGCCAAAGAAAATCAGTGCACAAACCGTATGCAACGTATTTTCACGCACCAATCGAATTTCATGAGAGAAATCGCGATCAACAGAAGATTAGTGCACAGACACCTACTATAATGCATCAAGGCACTTCACCCGTCACACCCCTAACATTTCCTGGAAGAGAACCCCACCCCCATCAAGTTCAGAAATGAACACAAATTCACGGCACCAGATGTCTCGTATTACCAAATCCAGCAACGGGCACACGAGTAGCAGCGCGGTCCAAATGAATGCACAGCAGATGCAGAGCAACACAGCAGAGGGAGGCGATGACGGTTACCGATCATACCGTATATACCTTTGGACGAGGCCTTAGCGGTGGTGGACGGGGAATCCTTGATCTCCTCCATCACGGCGCCGCTGTTCGGCGTCACGGGAGAGGCGACCTTGCCGGCGGCCGCGCCGCTGCGGCATCCCTGCGGCTTTTCCTCGGAGACAGCCATGGGAGAGGGTTCGCTACCTGATCGTCCCCGTTCGTCGCGCGCCTCCTCCGATTCTCCTCCGCCTTCTGTGGCAACGATCGGACATGCAGCACTGGCCCCTCCGCCTCCTCCGCGGCCTTAACCCCCTTCCTCCTCCTCGGCTGCTTTACTTCCTCGTGTGGGCGACGCGCGATGGGGGGTTTCGAGATTGGGAATTCGGGGCTCCACGCCGCGGAATGGGGCTGGCGTCTCGGCCGCGAGCGGGCAATCTAAGGAGAGACGGGAAGAGGAGGAGGGTTTTGGGGGTTTTGGTGGGTGTTTCACTGCTGTGCTTCGCTTTTTTGGGTGCCGGTGACGCCGTGATGGTGATGACCGGTGAGTGCCGGAGGTGGGGGCTTGCGTGGTGCCACAGCGTGCCTCTTAACCACGGAGTGGTTTTTTTTTTCTAGAACCAAGAAGCGCCTGGCTTTAAATTAATATAAGACCCACGTACTAGACAGAGTTAGCATAATTCATCAAACTTATACTCCCTTCTTTCCGGTTTAGAGGGCTTATCTCAATTTTTTTGTTTTTCTGATTTAAAGGGCTCATCTCCATCTCATTTTGAGATTCCAAGACGCATTAAATCTTTGCATGCAAGAATTAAAAAAGAACTCACCAATGCATGTAATGTTCCTACTTATCTAGTGGCCAAGCATGCATTCACTACAATTAATCCAAATTAATGCATCAGTTTAATTTGGGTGATTTTGTAAAGTACGAGATACATTCCTCAATTCATCATCTGCCTTAGTTGATAAGATTTCAGATTTGAGCTATGTAAACCGAAAAGGAGGGAGTAGATCTTAACAACAGAAACTGTGTGATACATGGCTCTTGGCCCAAAAGAAAGAGCACGCGGGCTCCAGAACTAGAGAAACCCCTTCCCTACGACGAAGAGGTTGGCTAACGCGCTACTGACTGAATGATACTCCCTTCGTTCCTCAATCTAGTGCGCATATTTTTTTTCCCAAAAATTCCACTTTGTAGTGCGTATTAGCACATGTGGGCGATTCTGGACGATTCTATCCCCGCACCGCAAGGACGTGCTTTCTCCTTCATTCTCTCTTTCCTCTGTTCGCTTTATCCCCTCCGGAAAAAATCTCGATTGAATCACATCTCTCCTCCAAAAAACAAATCTCGATTGAACTCCACATCGCTGATCTACTCGCCTAGCGCACGCGGCTGTTATCCTTTGAAGAGGTCGTGGCGGGGGGAGAGGTCTGAGGTGGTGGAGGCGGAGCCGCCGTGGCGTTCAATGGCGTGATGGACGGAGGAGGCAAGGGGGAGGAGAGGATGATGTTTGTGCCATCGGAGAAGGCGATGCCGGCCATCCAGGCGGTCAGGACTGCAGCGAGAATCGACCAGCGGGGGTGAAAGTTCGAGGAGATGGAGGAAGAAGATGATGTATGGCACCACGAGCAAGAAGATGAGGAGTCGCCTGACAATGCCGGCGATAGGGACTGGCTAGACGCCCTCAACACACAGGAGGCTGGCCATTGACTTGCATGGCATGCCCTTTGCCAACATTGACATCAACGGAAGGTTGGCTGCCGCCGGCGGCACTAAGTGCTCGTTGGCTAGGTTGACACCCCGATCTTCTGGCAAGTCCCAATTCCCAACCTCGGGAGTCCGCCTCGGCCACGACCGCAGCCGGTGTCACCAAGTCCATGGTCGGCGTCTCCGGTGTCACCACATCCACGGCCTGCATGCCCGCATCTGCGGTCGGCATCTCCCGTGTCACCTCGTCCCCGGCCAGCATGCCCTCTTTTGCTGCAGGTGTCACCACGTCCTGGACCGGCGTCTCCGCATCCAGCGAGTTGCGAGGGCATGCCGCCAGCGCAGCGATGGCACGCTACCAATTTATTCTCCACTAGTAGTACTCCTTGGCACACATGGAATGGGCTGGGAGTGGGACAAAGCGTGTGGGGGCTGAGGGTTTTCTCGTCCAAAACCTGCCGCCAGCGCATACATTGGTACCTGTGCTGGAAACTATGCGCACTAGATTGAGGAATGGAGGGAGTATGAATCTTGTCCATCGTGCATTGCATGTCTTCAACGTCCCGCTGTTTTCCCCATCGGCTCCCATTGCTGCATAAACATATCCCATTTGAAGATAACATTAGCTGGATGTCATGAGAAAACAGAATCGATAGTGATTTGATTACGGATGTGCCACAATGCCCACAACATTGCACCCACACAGTGCCACAAAATACATTTGTTGGCACCCCACTGTGCACGGAGAATCCTAGCAGGTCCCTACCCGAGAGACGATTCCATGCTTGGTCGAAAGCTTCTCTCACTGCACTCCACGCAAAATGTGCGAGATGACAGCGGAAAAAAACATGGTTAGCATCTTCCAGAGCAGCGCAGATCGCACAAGTGCCCGTGGTTGGCCCCTGCCTCTTGACCACGTTGACGGAGGCTGGAAGACGATTCCTAAACAACTGCCATAAAAATATTTCACTTTAAGCGACAGTGTGTCTTCCAAAGTCCCCAAGCCACGTCTAGCGCAGGACTTTGTGTCAACTTCTCGACATAGATTTAACCAAAAATTGCCGAGAAGCGGAAAGTTTCCAAGAAACCTCGTTCGGGAACGGATCTAAGACAATGGTACTAAGATGCGCGTGCAAGGAGTCCCACTCCTTCCCCTCGACCAGCGTTAGCTCACAACGAAACCAGATTGCCGGTGGGGAGACACTGCATGCCTCGACAACCGTGATGTCTGGGTTAGTGGCCGCAATGAACAGCGTCCGGTGATTCGACCACAACGGTTCTGCATCTAGACAAGCATCATGCCAGAACTTGATGGATTTGCCATCGTGGGCCTGAAACCTCGCTCCCAGAGAGAACGCATGTTTCACCGCCTGGATCCCATTCCAGAAAGGCGACCCGCGCGACGGTAGCTTCAAAAAATGTTCCATGTGGGAAGTACTTAGTTTTCAGTAACTTGGCCCACAGGCCCGCCGCGTTGGTCACAAGCTTCCAAATCCAATTTGAAAGGAGGGCAACGTTCATAAGTTTCGAATTGGTGACCCCAAGCCTCCATATTCGGTCTACAAACCGCTGCCCACTTTACCATGTGATACTTACGTTTGGGTCCGGCTCTTTCCCGAAAGAATTGGGACATGGGCGTGTCTAACTTCGTGTGTGAACCCCATCCTCGAGAAAAAAATGCCCATAGAGAAGATGGGAAGAGAGGACATACTCGAGTTAGTGAGCATGGGCCTGGTCCCGGAGGACATAAATTTCCCACGCCAGGGGCACACCCTACCTGCCACCTTTGAATATAATGGCTCCCATCCAAGGATTGAGATGTGTTTGTTTGAAATGGGGAGCCCAAGGTATTAATGGGAAAATTTCCTAGCCTACAGTTCAACAGATCCGCAACTCTTTGGCTCTCCCCCGCGTCCATCCCCATGGACACCACCTCGCACTTGAGGAAGTTAATCTTGAGCCCCGACATGACCTCAAAACAGAGCAGGAGCAGCTTGACTGTAGCAATGCTATGCTGGTCCGGCTCAAACAACGACATGGCGTCGTCAGCGTATTGTAACTGTGACACCCTCCTAGGATATGGTGAGCCGCTACCCCCTTAATGTGTCCAGCCACCCTAGCCTTGTCAGGCATGGCCGAGAGCGCGTCCGCAACAAGGTTAAATAACAGCGGTGACAACGGATCACCCTATCGCAGACCACACTTGTTGCGAAAGAAGTTCCCTGCTACTTGTAGACTGCGTTGGTATTTCCCCGAAGAGGAGAGGATGATGCAGTATAGTAGAGATAAGTATTTCCCTCAGTTAAGAACCAAGGTTATCAATCCAGTAGGAGAACCAAGCAAAATTCCGTTAAGCGCACCTGCACACACAAGAGCAAACACTTGCACCCAACGCAAATAAGAGGGTTGTCAATCCTCTTAGCAGTTATTTGCAAGGATTAAATCTTATAGAGGTAAATAGATAAACTAAAATACTAATTAAAATAAAAGTAAATAAATTGCAGCAAGGTATTTTTAGGTTTTTGATATATGATAAAGTAGACCCGGGGGCCATAGTTTTCACTAGAGGCTTCTCTCTCGAACACATAGCATACGGTGGGTAAACAAATTACTGTTGGGCAACTGATAGAAAAGCAAATAATTATGACGGATTCATGGCAATGATCATGTATATAGGCATCACGTCTGAGACAAGTAGACCGATTCCTACCTGCATCTACTACTATTACTCCACCCATCGACCGCTATCCAGCATGCATCTAGGGTATTAAGTATGAAACAGAGTAACGCCTTAAGCAAGATGACATGATGTAGACAAAGTAAACTCAAGCAATATGATTAAACCCCATCTTTTTATCCTTAATGGCAACAATACAAATACGTGTCATGTCCCCTTCTGTCACTGGGATTGAGCACCGCAAGATTGAACCCATCACAAAGCACCTCTCCCATTGCAAGACAAATCAATCTAGTAGGCCAAACCAAATCGATAGATCGGAGAGAAATACAAAGCTATAATAATCATGCATAAAAGTGTTCAGAGAAGACTCAAATATTTCTCATGAATAATCTAATCATAAACTCACAATTCATCGGATCCCAACAAACACACCGCAAAAGAAGATTACATCGGATAGAACTCCAAGAACATCGAGGAGAACATGGTATTGAAGATCAAAGAGAGAGAAGAAGCCATCTAGCTACTAGCTATGGACCCGTAGGTCTGTGGTAAACTACTCACACATCATCGGAAGGGCAGCAAGGTTGATGAAGAAGCCCTCCGTGATCGATTCCCCCTCCGGTAGAGTACCGGAAAAGGCCTCCAGATGGGATCGCGGAAGAACAGAGGCTTGCGGCGGCGGAAAGGTTTTCTCTTCTGTCTTTTTTGGTATATGGGGAATATTTGAGAATTTATAGCGTTGGAATTAGGTCAGGAGGGGCAACGAGGGGCCCACAAGCCTGGGGGGCGCGCCCTCCAGGCTTGCCTCCTCCTCGTGGCTCTTCTGGTCTTCTCCCGAAGCTTCATGGGTCTCTTCTGGTCCAAAAAAATTAATCCAATTTTTTTTCTCGTTTGGACACTTTTTGATAATGATTTTCTGAAAAGGCAAAAACAAGCAGAAAATAGCAACTAGCACTGGGTTAATAGGTTAGTCCCAAAAAAATGATATATAATTGCATATAAAACATCCAAGATTGATACTATAATAGCATGGAACAATCAAAAATTATAGATACGTTGGAGACGTATCAAGCATCCCCAAGCTTAATTCCTACTTGTCCTCGAGTAGGTAAATGATAAAAACAGAATTTTTGATGTGGAATGCTACCTATCATGTTTCATCATGTAATCTCTCTCTTACGGTATGAATAATAAGATCCGAATGATTCAAAGCAATAGTCTATAATTTGATATAATGACATCAATACTCAGGCATACTAATAAACAATCATGTCTTTCAAAATAAAAATGCTAAAGAACATTATCCCTACAAAATCATATAATCCTGTCATGCTCCATCTTCTTAACACAAAATATTTATCATGAACAACACCGGTTTTAGCCAAGCAATTGGTTCATACTTTTTAACGCGCTTTAGCTTTTTCAACCCCCACGCAATACATGAGCGCAAGCCATGGAAATAGCACTATGGGTGGAATAGAGTGTGATGGTAGAGATAAATAAGGAGAAGTCAAAAATAAGAAGATAGTCTCACACCGACGAGGCTAATCAACGGGCTATGGAGATGCCCATCAATTGATGTCAATGCGAGGAGTAGGGATTGCCATGCAACGGATGCACTAAGAGCTATAAGTGTATGAAAGCTCAACATGAAAACTAAGTGGGTGTGCATCCAACTTGCTTGCTCATGAAGACCTCGGGCATTTGAGGAAGCCCATCATCGGAATATACAAGCCAAGTTCTATAATGAAAAATTCCCACTAGTATATGAAAGTGACAGAATAGGAGACTCTCTATATGAACAACATGGTGCTACTCTGAAGCACAAGTGTGGAAAAAGGATAGTAACATTGCCCCTTCTCTCTTTTTCTCTCATTTTTTTTCATGGCTCTTTTTGGTCACTTTTTTTTCTCTCTTTTTTTATTATTTTTCGTTCGGAGTCTCATCCCGACTTGTGGGGGAATCATAGTCTCCATCATCCTTTCCTCACTGGGACAATGCTCTAATAATGATGATCATCACACTTTTATTTACTTACAACTCAATATTACAACTCGATACTAGAACAAAAATATGACTCTATATGAATGCCTCTGGCAGTGTACCAGGATGTGCAATGATGCTAGCGTAACATGTATAAAAATGATGAACGGTGGCTGAGCCACAAATACTATGTCAGCTATATGATCATGCAAAGCAATATGACAATGACGATGTGTGTCATAAAAACGGAACGGTGGAAGTTGCATGGCAATATATCTCGGAATGGCTATGGAAATGCCATGATAGGTAGGTATGGTGGCTGTTTTGAGGAAGATATAAAGAGGCTTATGTGTGATAGAGCGTATCATATCACGGGGTTTGGATGCACCGGCGAAGTTTGCACCAACTCTCGATGTGAGAAAGGGCAATGCACGGTACCGAAGAGGCTAGCAAATTGCGGAAGGGTGAGAGTGCGTTTAATCCATGGACTCACATTAGTCATAAAGAACTCACATACTTATTGCGAAAGTTTATTAGCCCTCGAAGCAAAGTACTACTACGCATGCCCCTAGGGGGGAGGTTGGTAGGAGTTAACCATCGCGCGCCCCCGACCGCCACACAAAGGAAGACAATCAAGAATAAATCATGCTCCAACTTCTTAGCATAACGACAGATCATACGTGCATGCTTCGGGAATCACAAACCTTAACACCAATATTCTTACTAAACCACAATTATCTACTAATACCTCCCACATATTGCCATCTTAATATCGCAAAACTATTGCAAGGAATCAAACTTATCATATTCAGTGATCTACATGAAAGTTTTTATTATATCCCTCTTGAATACCTATCATATCAGGACCAAATTCATAACCCGTGCATATTACCATTGCTATTGCTTAGACTCTCAAAAAGATATAAGTGAAGCATGAGAGTGCAACCATTTCTTTAAAATATAACCACCGTCGTGCTCTAAAAGATATAAGTGAAGCACTAGAGTAACTGCCTAGCACAAAAGATATAAGTGAAGCACATAGAGTATTCTAACAAATCACGAATAATGTGTGTCCCTCTCAAAAAAGTGTGTTCAGCAAAGATGATTGTGACAAACTAAAAATCAAACAAACTATATCACAAGACGCTCCAAGTAAAACACATATCATGTGATGAATAAAAATATAGCTCCAAGTGAGTTACCGATAGATTGTAGACGAAAGAGGGGATGCCTTCCGGGGCATCCCCAAGCTTGGACACTTGAGTCTTCCTTGAATATTACCTTGGGGTGCCTTGGGCATCCCCAAGCTTAGGCTCTTGCCGCCCCTTATTCCTTTGTCCATCGTAGTCTCACCCAAAACTTGAAAACTTCAGCACACAAAACTCAACAGAAACCTCGTGAGATCCGTTAGTATAACAAATAAATCTTAAACTTTAGGTACTGTTGTAAATTGATTCATATTTAATATTGGCATAATGCTACTGTACTCCAACTTCTCCATGACTCATACCCCCCGATACGATCCATAGATTCATCAAAATAAGCAAACTATGCAACAAAAACAAAATCTGTCTAAAACAGAACAGTCTGTAAAGATCTGAATTAACGTCATACTTCTGTAACTCCAAAAATTCTGAAAAATTAGGAAAACGTGTGAAATTCATATATCAATACTTTGTAAAAAATTCAGAATTTTAGCATGCTCCCGAAAAAAAACAAAATTCCAGCACTGGACGCAAAAGTTTCTGTTTTCCAACAGCATCTATCATATTATCTTCCAAATCATCCCAAAGGCATTACTTGGCACAAATACTAATTAAAACATAAAAATACAATCATAACAGAGGCTATAATTGTGTAAACACTCAAGAACAGAAAGAAAAAGCAAAAAATTATTTTATTCATTGGGTTGCCTCCCAACAAGCGCTATTGTTTTATGCCCCTAGTTAGGCATAATGCATAGTTTCAAGTGTTGTCATCCTTCATGTTAATTCCATAGGTGGCCCTCATAATAGATTCATAAGGTGCTTTAATTATCTTTATAGGGAAGTGTTCCATCCCTTTCTTAAGTGGAAATTGAAATTTTATATTACCTTCTTTCATATCAATAATAGCACCTATTGTTCATAGAAAAGGCCTACCAAGTATTATGGGGCAAGAAAGATTGCATTCAATATCTAGAACAATAAAGTCCACGGACACATAATTTCTATTTGCAAGAATAAGCACATCATTTATTCTACCCAATGACTTTTTAATAATAGAATCCGCAAGATGCAAATTAAGGGAACAAGGATCCATGTCGGTGAGACCTAGCACATCACACAATGACTTTGGTATAGTGGAAACGCTAGCACCAAGATCACAGAGAGCATTACATTCATAATCCTTAATTTTGACTTTAATAGTAAGTTCCCATTCATCTTGTAATTTTCTAGGAATTGAAACTTTCAACTCAAGTTTTTCCTCATGTGCTTTCATCATGGCTTCTACAATATGTTTAGTGAAAGCTTTATTTTGTTCATATGCATTTGGTGAATTAATCATGGATTGCAACAAGGAAATACACTCAATTAAAGAACAACTATCATAATTAAAGTCCTTGTAATCCAAAGTAGTGGGTGCATTACTATTTAAAGTTTTGACCTCTTCAAACCCACTTTTTTCATTTTTTTCATTAAGATTGTCACCCTCCAAGCAATTGGGACTCCTTCTATCTAAAGTTGACTCTTCTTTAGTCCCTTTTTCATCAAGTTTTATGTTACTAAATAATTATTCAATAGGGGTGACACCAATCATTTTAATATCTTCATCATTACTACGATAGAAACCGGGTGGAATCGCTTTTTCTAGAAATTCTCGCTTAGCTCTCAACCTAGCGGTCCTTTCTTTACTTTCATTAATGGATACATAGATAGCTTTAATAGACTCATTTATATCATGCTTGGGTGGCAAAATTTTAGTTTTGAGATTTTCCACATCATGAGCAATTCTATCCATGTTCCTAGCCAATTCATCAACTCTATTCAATTTTTCTTCTATCATAGCATTGAAATTCTTTTGCAAATTAATAAATTATTTAATATTACTTTCAAGATCAGAGGGCATCCTGTTATTATTATTGTAAGAATTACCATAGGGATTGCCATAATTATTAGAGGAATTTCCAGGAAACGGTCTAGGATTGAAATTACCTCTATAAGCATTGTTGTTGAAATTATTTCTGGAGACAAAATTCACATCAATAGCATCATTATTTTGCTCAATCAAGGTAGATAATGGCACATCAATAGGATCAATATGAGCATTTTTACTTGCAACCAATTTCAATAAAGCATCCATCTTATCACTCAAAGTATTAATTTTTTCAACAGAATTTACCTTCTTACCGGTTGGAGTCCGTTCAGTGTGCCATTGAGAATAATTTGTCATGATATTATCAAGAAGTTTTGTAGCTTCTCCCAATGTAATTTCCATAAAAGTACCACCTGCGACAGAGTCTAGCAAATTTCTAGAGACAAAGTTTAGTCCCGCATAATTTTTTTGTATGATCATCCATAAATTTAAGTCATGCGTTGGGGCAATTTCTTATCATTAATTTCATTATCTCCCAAGATTGTGCAACATGTTCATGCTCAAGTTGCTTAAAATTCATAATTTGATTTCTTAGAGAAATAATCTTAGCGGGAGGAAAATACTTGGTAATAAAAGAATCCTTACACTTATCCCAAGAATCAATACTATTTCTAGGCAAGGATGAAAACCAAGTTTTAGCACGATCTCGTAGTGAGAATGGAAATAATTTTAATTTGACAATATCATTATCCATATCTTTTGTCTTTTGCATATTGTAAGTGCATCAAGTGCCCCCTTAGTGGTTTTGGAGTACTGAAGATAAATAAGTTAAGGGACTAATAAGTTTGTGAGTGTACACAAGAGAAAATAGTCCCTGAAGACTTGGTTTAAACACGGAAGTCGACCCCTAAAAATGTATTTCTTCAAGTGAAGAATTTGGTGCGGCCTTTGAGGAAATTGATGTGAAGACTTGGAAGCTTAAATACTTTGTTTTCATAGTTTCTTTTCTTCTTATTTGAGTCATAGGAAAAACCATACTGTCAAAGGGGGTCAAGGTGAAACATATTTCATACTTCAAAGCGATGCTCAAAACTATACAAACCTAAGCCGCTTCGAGTGAAGCCTTTGGAAACCTCCGGAACAGCTGACGAATTTGACAGTGACAGTGACGAGGTTCATCTGGCCTCTGACGAATTTGGTCAGGCTGAGGAGTTAGGATTTCGCCAGTGCGATCTGCCTATCGTGAGGAAATAGAGTGCCGCGACGAAATTGAGAGTTTAATTTCCGACCGTTGCTGCGCCGTGTGCCAGCTGTCAAGTGGATTCTTATCCTGACAACGGTCATGTGTGAGAAGGGCATTTATGACAATTCATGTCGGGTTGCCCCTGGCTATAAATAGCCGCCCCCTACAACCACTAGTTGGTTGGCTGCTCTAGAGAGAACTTGACACTTGTCATTTGAGAGCAACCCTTCCTCTGACGACTTTGTGAGAACTGATAACCCACAAGTATAGGGGATCGCAACAGTTTTCGAGGGTAGAGTATTCAACCCAAATTTATTGATTCGACACAAGGGGAGCCAAAGAATATTTGCAAGTATTAGCAGTTGAGTTGTCAATTCAACCACACCTGAGACTAAATATCTGCAGCAGAGTGATCAGTAGCATAGTAGTATGATAGTTGGATAGCAGTAGCAATAATAGTAACGGTAACAGTAATGGTAGCAGCAATAGCAGTAGCGATTGTAACAGTAGTAGCAACAGTAGTAACTTAGCAAGAACAATATGTGAAAAGCTCGTAGGCATTGGATCGGTGATATTGTTGGATAACATTCATCATGTAACAGTCACAACCTAGGGCGACACAGAACTAGCTCCAATTCATCAATGTAATGTAGGCATGTATTCCGTATATAGTCATACGTGCTTGCGATAAGAACTTGCATGACATCTTTTGTCCTACCCTCCCGTGGCAGCGGGGTCCATAAGGAAACTAAGGGATATTAAGGCCTCCTTTTAATAGAGAACCAGAACAAAGCATTAGCACTTAGTGAATACATGAACTCCTCAAACTACAGCAATCACCGGAAAGAATCCCAATTATTGTCACATTGGGGTATGCGGATCATAACACGTAGCAGGTGCATACAACTTGCAAGATCAGATCAAGAACACAAATATATTCATGAAAACATAAAGGGTTCAGATCTGAAATCATGGCACTCGGGCCCTAGTGACAAGCATTAAGCATAGCAAAGTCATAGCAACATCAATCTCAGAACATAGTGGATACTAGGGATCAAGCCCTAACAAAACTAACTCGATTACATGATACATCTCATCCAAGTCATCACCGTCCAACAAGCCTACAAAGGAATTACTCACTCCCGGCGGTGAGCATCATGAAATTGGTGATGAAGGATGGTTGATGATGACGATGCCGGAAGATCCCCCTCTCCGGAGCCCCAAACGGACTCCAGATCAGGCCTCCCGATGAAGAACAGGAGGTGGCGGCGGCTCCGTATTGTGAAACGCAATAAAACTTCCTCTCCTATTTTTTTCTTGGGAAATAGGAATTTATAGGCCTGAGATTAGGGTCAGCGGAGCCACGTGGGCCCCACGAGGTACCAGGGCACGCCTGGGGGGGTGGTGCGCCCTGGTGCCTCGTGGGCACTGGGTGGCCCCCCTTCTGTTGATTCTCGCGCCAATAATTTTTATATATTCCATAAAAATTCTCCAAAAAGTTTCATCCAAATCCAAGAACTTTGATTTCTGCACAAAAACAACACCATGGCAATTCTGCTGAAAACAGCGTCAGTCCGGGTTAGTTTCATTCAAATCATGCAAATTAGAGTCCAAAACAAGGGCAAAAGTGTTTGGAAAAGTAGATACGACGGAGACGTATCAACTCCCCCAAGCTTAACTCATTGCTTGTCCTCAAGCAATTCAGTTGACAAACTGAAAGTGATAAACAAAAACTTTTACAAACTCTTTTGTTCTTGTATCTATATATATGCTTAAATAGTGTCCAAGTTTTCAGCAAAGATTATAACTAACCATGCAAATGATAACTCTTAGAAATTATATTCACTCATATCAATGACATAATCAACTAGCGAGCAATAATAAAATATCTCAAATGCCAACACTTTGTCAAAACAATCATGATATAATATGACAACATGGTATCTCGCTAGCCCTTTCTGAGACCACAAAACATAAATACAGAGCACCTCCAAAGTTCAAGCAACGACTAAATATTGTAATTCATAGTAGGAGAGATCCAGTCATGATGCACACAACATTAACTATACACAATGCATGAGAATGACAATAGTGCTCTCAGGACTGGTGCTTGTTTGAGAAGGTGATGACTCAACAATAAAAGTAAAATAACATAAAAGTAAATATATAGGCCCTTCGCAGAGGGAAGCATGGATTTGCAGAGGTGCCAGAGCTCAAAGCTTAAATCGGAGATGAATAAAATTTTGGGAGGTGTGCCTTTCCTGTCATGTCACGACCGAGAGTTTTCAATATTTTCCATGCTAAACACATTACCAGCGGTTCCCAAGTGATAAAGTAAAGTTTACTCCCCCTCCACCAACAATCACAAGCCATGGCTAGCCGAATCCTCGGGTGCCCTCCATACCAACAACTTTCCGGGGGAGTTTGTTTTATTATTTTGCAATTTTAATAGTGGGACTGGGCATCCCGATTACCAGCCCCTCTCGTGCAAGGACAAGTGAATAAACACTCATCATGAGAATAACCCACTTAGCATGGAAGATACTGACCGCCCCCTGTTGCTCCATGAGCGGTACGGGCACACAAAACAGAAGTTCATTTGAATATTTAGAGGTGGCACATGCAAATTTACTTAGAACGGCAGAATAACACCGCATATAGGTAGATATAGTGGACTCATCTGGAATAACTTTGGTTTAGGGGTTTTGATGCACAAGCAGTATTCCCGCTTAGTACAGGCGAAGGCTAGCAAATAGGTTGAGAAGCGACCAGCTAGAGAGCGAAAACGGTCATAACCATGCATTATGAATAATCAACATTGAATACTAGCATGAGTAGGATATAAGCACCATGAACATAAATATCGTGGAGGCTATGTTGGTTTTGAATCAACTACATGCGTGAATATGTGCCAAGTCAAGCCACTCGAAACATTTAGAGGAGGATACCATATCATCATACTACATCACAATCATTTTAATGCATGTTGACACTCAAGATAAATCATTATCCACTCCTAGCTACTTAAGCATGGCATGAGCAACTATAATCTCTAATTGTCATCATAAACATGTTTAATCATAATACGCTGAATCATGGATACTGAGTTAAACATATTTACAAAAACAAAGAACAAGTTGAGTTCATACCCGCTTTTCCTTGCCACAGTCACTTCATCAAATCATCGTCATTATTGCCTTTCACTTGCACGACCGAGTGATATGAAAATAAAAACAGCGCAAGTGTGCCGTGGACTAAGCTAGAATCTGTAAGCATTTTATTTAAAGGAGAAGACAAGGTAAAATGGGCTCTTTGTTAGATCAACAATAATGCATATGAGAGCCACTCAACATTTTCATCGTGGTCTTCTCCTTACAATGACTCAACAAAAGAAAAGAATTTCAAAGAAACACACTGAAATATTTTTGGAGTTTTTAGTTTTTTTGAAGAAAGCAAATTAAAGAAGAAAAACGAAAACGAGAAAAGGAAACTATTTACACGGGGGAACTCCTAACAAGCAAAAGAAGAAACGGGAAATCTTTTTGGGTTTTCTCTTAGTACTACTACTAATTAAGCTAGAAAGAAAAATCGAAAAGAAACGAGAAATATTTTTGGATTTTCTCAAATTTTTTCAAACACACAAGAAGAAAGCGAGAAAATAAAAATTAACATGGATTATACAATGAAAAAGTATGAACACCGACAACTGGAATGAAATATGTGAGCATGAATGTAATGTCGGTGAGAAATACGTACTCCCCCAAGCTTAGGCTTTTGGCCTAGCTTGGTCATCACCATTCCTGGTCTAGGTAATAATCGAAGTGGTAGCTCGTAGAGGCGTTCTGAGCCGCCTCCTCAGCCAGACGGGCAGCCTCGACCGCCGCCTTGTACTCGTGCACCTCGCTCTCCAATAGATAATATCTCTGTTTGTTCTGAAAATCAAAGAGGGCAGGAGCAGGCAAAGCAACATACACAGATCGATATTTATTAAAAACCAAGTTATATTCATATCCCTGTGCATTGCGTTTTAAAAACTTATGTTCTCGCATTGTTTTGAAATTTAAATATTTGTAGGGTAAGAGGGGATCATTGGAATTGGGCGAGACCCCTAACTTTGCAGCTACGCGGGAGGCATAAATTCCTCCATACAAATCACCATTACCCGCGTTACGCTGCAGCCTACGTGCGATAATAGCCCCAAGATTATAATACTTGCTACCAGTCAAAGCCGTATGGATAAGACTTAGATCAGGGGCGCAAAGCGTACTGCTGTCTTGCTTACCAACAATGCATTTACCATTAAAGAGTGCAAAATATCGGATAGCAGGAAAGTGGATGCTAACTATTCTGGCCTGCGTGACTCCTCTATCCTCACCGTTGCAAAGGCTATTAAGAAATGACTCATAATCAGATTTTTGTGGCTCATCTAACGAACCCCAATATAGAATTTTGCATGCATCACAGAATTCTTCTAGAGACATACTATAGGATTTGTTATAGAGGTGAAATGAAACTCTAGAAGTGCGTGGGTGATATTCAAAGTGTTGAGTGAATGAGTGAGTGAGGTAGTAATGCTGTGGTGGCTTATCTGCGATGAAGGCAGAGAGCTCGGTGTTGTGAATATATTGGTCAAATTCTTCCTTGATGCCTGCACCTAGCATGAACTCGTTGCAAGGCCATCGACATGATTTTGCTTCGGCACCCCGCACCGAACTTGCCCTTGGTTCCTCATATGATTGGCGTGCTGAGCTTTCACTTGATGACGCTTCAGAGGACCTCCTCCTCAAAGAACTCCTCCGGAAGATATTCATTTTCCTAAGAACAATTTTTTGAAATTTTTTGGGCCACAAAATGATATCAATAAAACTTCACAAAATTGATAACAACTACTCACATGGATGTCTAGAGGCTATATCAAGCATTCAAACTACTTGGAACTCAAAGAATTCAACATGCAAGCTCATTTTTAGTAGCACCAAGAGCAGCTAATTATGCAAAATATAATCCACTAGAGCAAAAACTAATTGGAGCAATGGAGGAGTCACATACCAAGGAGCAATCTCCCAAAACAGTTTCGGAAACGGAGCTCCGAGCAAAGAGATCAAAAATTTCAGGTTTGTGAGCAAGAACACGAGAGAGAGAGAGCTACCAGGAATTTTGGCTAGAGGTAAGAGACGAAGTGAGCTGAAGGAATAAGTGAGGGGGTCCCTGTGGGGCCCACGAACCACCTGGGCGCGCTAGGGGGGTGGCGCGCCCTGGTGCCTCGTGGGCACCTGGGGCACCCCCCCTGGTATGTTTCCAGTGCCAAAAATTCTTAAATATTATATAAAAATTCATATCAAAATTTTATTGCATTCTGAGCACTTTCATTTCTGGACATTTTTTTATTGCACGGATAATTCAGAAAACAGGGTAATCATGGCATTTTATTTTATTTAACTAAAAATAACAGAAAACAAAAAGTGGGTACAGAAGGTTGTGCTTACTAAATTCATCGACCACATGCCTCTAAAAAAGAATCCATTAATAAGGTTGATCAAGTCTTATTAACAAACCATTTCCGAGTGACATGAAACCGAAGAATTTTCGTATAACACTAGGTTACCTCAATGGGGATATGCATCTCCCCAATAATAAGAGTTTCATATTTCTTTTTAACAGGAGGAAGAGGGAGTTGAAAACTTCTAATAGTAATTGTCGGAGTTTTTCCAATAACACGAATACCATTTACTTGAAATTGTTTCTTCGGAAAGTGCACTGTATGTTCATTTCCATTGATATGAAAAGTGACCTTGCTTTTGTTGCAATCAATAACAGCCCCTACAGTATTCAAAAAGGGTCTACCAAGGATAATCGACATATTGTCATCCTCGGGCATATCAAGTATAACAAAGTCTGTTAGAATAGTAACATTTGCAACTACAACGGGCACATCCTCACAAACACCGATAGGTATGGCAGTTGATTTGTCAGCCATTTGCAATGATATTTCAGTGGGAGTGAGTTTATTCAAATCAAGTCTTTTATATAAAGAGAAAGGCATAACACTAACACCGGCTCCTAAGTCACACAAAGCAGTTTTGACATAATTTCTTTTAATGGAGCATGGTATAGTTGGTATTCCTGGATCTCCTAGTTTCTTAGGTACTCCATCCTTAAAAGAATAATTTGCAAGCATGGTGGAAATTTTAGCTTCAGGTATCTTTATTTTGTTTGTGACAATGTCTTTCATGTATTTAGCATAAGGAGGCATCTTTATAATATCAGTCAAACGAGTACGCAAAAAGACTGGCCTAAGCATTTCAGCAAAGCGTTCAAATTCTTCCTCATCCTTTTTCTTAGATGGTTTAGGAGGAAAGGGCATGGGTTTTTGAACCCATGGTTCTCTTTCTTTACCATGTTTTCTAGCAACGAAGTCTTTTTTATCGTAACGTTTATTTTTAGAAGATGGGTTATCAAGATCAACAACAGGTTCTATTTCAACATCATTATCAGGTTCTTTATCATTATCTGGTTGGGTATCCACATGAGCATCTTCATTATTATTATCATCAGGTGATTGTTCATTACCAGATTGTGTTTCAGCATCGGAAATAGAAACATCATTACTATCCTCTAAGGGTTTTTCTACCTCAGGTTCACTAGAAGTATGCAAAGTCCTATCATTTTTCTTTTTCTTTTTCTTTTTCTTTTTAGATGGACTAGGTGCATCAACATTAATTCTTTGATAGTCTTGTTCAATTCTTTTAGGGTGACCTTCAGGATAAAGTGGCTCCTGAGTCATTCTACCTCCTCTAGTCATTACTCTAACAGCATGATCATTCATATTGTTATTCATTTCATTGAGCAATTCACTTTGAGATTTAGCAACTTGTTCTAACTGGGTTTGAACCATAGATGCATGTTTACTCACACCTTTAACATCATTAGCAATTCTAAATAACAAGTCACTCAAGCGATCAATCATGTAGGCATTTCGTTTCAATTTTTTCATAACATTTGCATTGAAATGATCTTGCTTAATAATATAATTGTCAAATTCATACAAGCATTGACTAGGAGGTTTTTTTTATAAGGAATATCACTTTCATCAAACTTTATAAGAGAATTTACCTCTACTACCAATGTCGGTTTGTCAAGACCATGTATCTCTTCAATAGGTGGTAAATTCTTAACATCTTCAGCTTTAATACCTTTTTCCTTCTGGCATTTCTTTGCTTCTTGCATATCTTCAGGACTGAGATATAAAATACCCCTCTTCTTCAGAGTGGGTTTAGGCGGTGGTTCAGGAAGTGTCCAATCATTATCATTCTTCAATATATTATTCAATAATTCCTCAGCTTGTTCAATAGTCCGTTCCCTGAAAACACAACTCGCACAACTATCTAGGTAGTCCCTAGAAGCATCGGTTAGCCCATTATAGAAAATATCAAGATTTCATTTTTCTTAAGAGGATGATCGGGCAAAGCATTAAGTAATTGGAGAAGCCTACCCCAAGCTTGAGGGAGATTCTCTTCTTTGATTTGCACAAAGTTAAATATTTCCTGTAGAGCAGCTTGTTTCTTATGAGCAGGAAAATATTTTTCAAAGAAGTAATAAATCATATCCTAGGGACTACGCACACAACCAGGAGCAAGATTATTATACCATTCCTTAGCATCACCCTTTAATGAGAAAGGAAACAACTTAAGAATATAGTAATAGCGATTTTTTTCCTCATGAGCAAATAGGGTGGCTAAATCATTTAATTTAGTAAGATGTGCCACAACGGTTTTAGTTTCATAACCATGAAAAGGATCAGATTCAACCAAAGGAATTAACTCAGGATCGACAGAGAATTCATAATCCTTATCAGTAACAAATATATGAGAGGTAGCAAACTTAGGATCATATTTCATTTTCTCCCTCATAGATTTTTCTTTCATTTCAGCAAGCAGTTTTATAACTTCATCTCTATCATTACAAGCAAGAATGGCTCTAGCCATCTCCCTATCAAAGCAATGTTCATCAGGTGTTTCAACTCTAGTAGGAGAGCTAGGCATAATAGGTGAATGATAATTTTCAAGAGTTTCAGCATTTTCAATTTCTTTAGCTTTAGCAATTTGTTCACTAAGAAATTCACCAAGTGGCACAGCATTATCAAGCATAGTACTAGCATCATCATGAGTATCATTCATAGCAGAAGTGGTATCATCAATAACTTGCGACATATCAGAATTAATAGCATGTGGTGGTGTTGCAAGTTTACTCAAAACAGAAGGTGAATCAAGTGCAGAGCTAGATGGCAGTTCCTTACCTCCCCTCGTCTTAGAGGGAACAATCTTGGTCTTAGCGTCTTTCAGATTCTTCATAGTGATCAACAGATATAAATCCCAAGTGACTCAGCAAATAAAGCTATGCTCCCCGGCAACGGTGCCAGAAAAAGGTCTTGATAACCCACAAGTATAGGGGATCGCAACAGTTTTCGAGGGTAGAGTATTCAACCCAAATTTATTGATTCGACACAAGGGGAGCCAAAGAATATTTAGAAGTATTAGCAGTTGAGTTGTCAATTCAACCACACCTGAGACTAAATATCTGCAGCAGAGTGATCAGTAGCACAGTAGTATGATAGTTGGATAGCAGTAGCAATAATAGTAACGGTAGCAGCAATAGCAGTAGCGATTGTAACAGCAGTAGCAACAGTAGTAACTTAGCAAGAACAATATGTGAAAAGCTCGTAGGCATTGGATCGGTGATATTGTTGGATAACATTCATCATGTAACAGTCACAACCTAGGGCGACACAGAACTAGCTCCAATTCATCAATGTAATGTAGGCATGTATTCCGTATATAGTCATACGTGCTTGCGATAAGAACTTGCATGACATCTTTTGTCCTACCCTCCCGTGGCAGCGGGGTCCATAAGGAAACTAAGGGATATTAAGGCCTCCTTTTAATAGAGAACCAGAACAAAGCATTAGCACTTAGTGAATACATGAACTCCTCAAACTACGGCAATCACCGGAAAGAATCCCAATTATTGTCACCTTGGGGTATGCGGATCATAACACGTAGCAGGTGGATACAACTTGCAAGATCGGATCAAGAACACAAATATATTCATGAAAACATAAAGGGTTCAGATCTGAAATCATGGCACTCAGGCCCTAGTGACAAGCATTAAGCATAGCAAAGTCATAGCGACATCAATCTCAGAACATAGTGGATACTAGGGATCAAGCCCTAACAAAACTAACTCGATTACATGATAAATCTCATCCAACTCATCACCGTCCAGCAAGCCTACAAAGGAATTACTCACTCCCGGCGGTGAGCATCATGAAATTGGTGATGAAGGATGGTTGATGATGACGATGCCGGAAGATCCCCCTCTCCGGAGCCCAAACGGACTCCAGATCTGGCCTCCCGATGAAGAACAGGAGATGGCGACAGCTCCGTATCGTGAAACGCAATAAAACTTCCTCTCCTATTTTTTTCTTGGGAAATAGGAATTTATAGGCCTGAGATTAGGGTCAGCGGAGCCACGTGGGCCCCATGAGGTACCAGGGCGCGCCTGGGGGGGTGGCGCGCCCTGGTGCCTCGTGGGCACTGGGTGGCCCCCCTTCTGTTGATTCTCGCACCAATAATTTTTATAAATTCCATAAAAATTCTCCAAAAAGTTTCATCCAAATCCAAGAACTTTGATTTCTGCACAAAAACAACACCATGGCAATTCTGCTGAAAACAGCGTCAGTCCGGGTTAGTTTCATTCAAATCATGCAAATTAGAGTCCAAAACAAGGGCAAAAGTGTTTGGAAAAGTAGATACGATGGAGACGTATCAAGAACCCAAGTGAGGAAAAACCCAACCAGAGCCTAAGTGACTGAGCATCACTGAAGAAGTTGATCTGTGTGATCTGACGCTTATTATCTTTGAAGACTGTCATTCTTCCAGACGGTTAGGCGTCATGTTCTGAGCACCCAAGAGTAATTGTGGTGTGCCGGTAAACAAGTCTGTGAAGGTTTTGGAAGTCTACCTTGAAGACTTACCATGAGTGATTGGGCGAGGTCTAAGTGACCTTAGCTCAAGAGGAATACGGTGAGGACTAAGTGTCCTCCGAGGTAAGACTCAGCCGCCTCAACCAGACGTACAGTTGATACAGCAACTGGAACTGGTCTACCAAATCGCTGTGTCTTAGTCAAGCCCAAATGGTTTCAAATTCCTCACCGCTTTACCTTTACGCAATTTCCGCTGCTGAAGAACTTGTTATCTACTTTTCTGATGAATTTGAACTGAAGACTTTCATCATGTTGTTTATCATTTCTTGAGTTCATCTTCTTCATGCATGTCTGCTTGTATGACTACTTGTTCTTCACCTGTATGTATTTCCTATGCATGCTAGTTATATCTGTGTCGGTCTAGTTTCTCTTCTGTTTCTATTTCATCACTCTGATTTTCATCATCTTCGGAGTTTGAAGAATTTCTAAATATCTCCCATTCACCCCCCCTCTGGGAGTTAACCTGTGCTTTCAATTGGTATCAGAGCAAGGTACTCCCTTGTTCTGTGTGATTTTGGTTTAACCACCTGGAGTTCGAGTTATGTCGACCGCAGGTATGATCAAGGTATCCGCTACGTGCCCCATATTTGATGGCACGAACTATCCATACTGGAAGGTCATGATGCGAAAGCGTCTCTTGGCCATGGACAGTGAACTATGGACGGTCACGGAACTGGGGCTGACCGATCTCTACAAGATGGCGAATGCTGAAGACATTCGCAAGTACACTCAACTTGATGCTCAGGCCAAGTACTTCATCTGCTCTCGTCTGACCAAGAATGAGTTCACTCGCATCTATCACCTGGGCAATGCAAAGCTCATCCGGGACAGGATCTCTGATGTCTATGAAGGAGCATATAGACGTGATGACCCCTGGCATGTGGAATTCAGAAATTCCCTTAGATCTCGGGATCCTGATCCTGCCTCAACTTTGTCAGCCGTCTGCCTCATGGCAAGAGGCACCAAGGTACTGCAAAGATCTTTATCTTCCTCAAGTGAAGGTGAATCTGATGAAAACATGACCCCTAGCTATTCCAAGCTTGCTAGTATAGCCACTCGGCAACAAAATGCCATGGAAAGAATTCAAAACTTGCTAGACAAAAGCGATGATCTGTTGAACGATGAAATGGAACGCTCACATATCTTGACTGGCGAAATCAGACGACTTCAGTCAAAATTCGAAGAACTTGAAAGTCGTCATATGTCCCTCTCAGCCGAACATGAGAAGCTGTCCTATGAATTTCTTCAAAGGAAGCAAGATCTCGAGAAGCTGAGAGCGTCTCATGATGATCTTCAAAAAGAAAACGATTCACTCCTCGCTCAACAGATCAGTACCGCTCAGGAAGAATTTGTTGCACCATGCCTAAAATGCCTTGAACATGATAATGCAAATTCTTCAGCTGAATGTTCAAATGCTTCTGTACTTTCAATTGCTTCAACTGCTACGGTGGCCACTAACCCCTCATCTGAGGAAGCCACCAGTGATACTGATGAAAATGCAGGGTGATACGTCCATTTTGCATCATGTTTTACTAGTGTTATTTATAGTGTTTTTAATCAATATAATACTTTGTGGAGCAATTCTAATGCCTTTTCTCTCTTAACATGCAAGATTTACACAAGGAGGGAGATTGCCGGCAGCTAGAATTCTGGACCTGAAAAAGCTATGTCAGAGATCCTATTCTGCACATCTCCAAATGAGCTGAAATTTCACGGAGATTTATTTTGGAATAAATAAAAAATATTGGAAGAAAGAAGTACCAGAGGGGGCCACCCAGGTGCCCACGAGGCACCAGGGCACGCCACCCCCCAGGCGCGCCCTGGTGGCTCATGGGGCCCCTGGCCAGCCTCCGGTGCCCATTTTCTGGTATATAAGCCCATTTGCCCTAGAAAAAATAAGGAGAAGACTTTTGGGACGGTGCGCCGCCGTCTCGAGGCGGAACTTGGGCAGGAGCACTTTTGCTCTCCGGCGGAGCGATTCCGCCGGGGATACTTCCCTCCGGGAGGGGGAAATCGGAGCCATCGACATCACCAACGATCCTCTCATCGTGGGAAGACCAATCTTCATCAACATCTTCAACAGAACCATCTCATCTCAAACCCTAGTTCATCTCTTGTATTCAATCTTTGTCTCAAAACCTCAGATTGGTACCTGTGGGTTGCTAGTAGTGTTGATTACATCTCGTAGTTGCTGCTAGTTGGTTTATTTGGTGGAAGATTATATGTTCAGATCCAATATGTTATACAATATCCCTCTGATCTTGAACATGAATATGGTTTGTGAGTAGTTACTTTTGTTCTTGAGGACATGGGAGAAGTCTTGTCATAAGTAATCATGTGAATTTGGTATTCGTTCGATATTTTGATGATATGTATGTTGTTGATTCTCTTAGTGGTGTCATGTGAACGTCGACTACATGACACTTCACCATCTTTGGGCCTAAGGGAATGCATTGTGGAGTAGTAATTAGATGATGGGTTGCTAGAGTGACAGATGCTTAAACCCTAGTTTATGCGCTATTCCGTAAGGGGCTGATTTGGATCCATATGTTTAATGCTATGGTTAGATTTATCTTAATTCTTCTTTCGTAGTTGCGGATGCTTGTGAGAGGGGTTAATCATAAGTGGGAGGCTTGTTCAAGTAAGAACAGCACCCAAGCACCGGTCTACCCACATATCAAATTATCAAAGTAGCGAACGCGAATCAAACAAACATGGTGAAAGTGACTAGATGAAATTCCCATGTGTCCTCGAGAACGCTTTGCTTATTATAAGAGATCGTTCCGGCTTGTCCTTTGCTACAAAAAGGATTGAGCCACCTTGCTGCACTCTTTGTTACTATTGCTACTTGTCACTTGTTACAAATTATCTTGCTATCAAACTACTCGTTACCGATAATTTCAGTGCTTGCAGAAAATACCTTGCTGAAAACCGCTTGTCATTTCCTTCTGCTCCTCGTTGGGTTCGACACTCTTACTTATCGAAAGAACTACGATTGATCCCCTATACTTGTGGGTCATCAAGACTTTTTTCTGGTGCCGTTGCTGGGGAGTGAAGCGCCTTTGGTGAGTGGAATTTGGTAAGGAAACATTTATATTACGTGCTGAAATTTACTGTTACTTGTCACCATGGAAAGTAATCCTTTGAGGGGCTTGTTCGGGGTATCTTCACCTCGACCGGAAGCACAAATAGTTGCTCCTCAACCTACTGCACCTACTAAAAATATTTATTACGAAATTCCTTTGGGTATGATAGAAAAACTGCTAGCTAATCCTTATGCAGGAGATGGAATGGTACATCCTGATATGCACTTGATCTATGTGGATGAAATTTGTGGATTGTTTAAGCTTGCAGGTTTATCCGGAGATGGAGTTAAGAAGAAAGTATTCCCTTTATCTTTGGAGGGAAAGGCATTGACATGGTATAGGCTATGTGATGATACTGATACATGGGACTGGAACCAGTTGAAGCTGGAATTCCATCAAAAAATTTATCCTATGCATTTGGTTCATCGTGATCGGAATTATATATATAATTTTTGGCCTCGTGAAGGAGAAAGCATCGCTCAAGCTTGGGGGAGGCTTAAGTACATGATGTACACATGCCCCAATCATGCGCTCTCAAGAGAAATTATCTTACAGAATTTTTATGCTCGACTTTCTCATGATGATCAAACCATGCTCGATTGTTCTTCGACTGGCTCCTTTATGAAGAAAACTATTGAATTCAGATGGGATCTTCTGGAAAGAATTAAATGCAACTCTGAAGATTGGGAACTCGACAAAGGTAATGAGTCAGGTATAATACTTGAGTTCGATTGTGTTAAATCTTTTATGGATACCGATGCTTTTCGTAAGTTTAGTACTAAATATGGACTTGACTCTGAGATAGTAGCTTCCTTTTGTGAATCATTTGCTACTCATGTTGATCTCCCTAAGGAGAAGTGGTTTAAATATCACCCCCCTATTAAAGAAAATATTGAGGAACCCGTTAGTCTTAAAGAATAAACAATTGTTTACCATGTTGATCCAGTTGTGCCTACTGCTTATATTGAGAAACCACCTTTTCCTGTTAGGATTAAAGAACATGCTAAAGTTTCAACTGTGGTTAACAAAAGTAATATTAGAGCACCTAGACCCTCTGAACAAATTAAAGTTGAACCTAATGTTGCTATGGTTAAAGATCTCTTGGTCGATAATATAGATGGGCATGTTATTTACTTCTGTGATGAAGCAGCTAGAATCGCTAAACCAGATCCTAAAGATAAAAACAGACCTGTAGTAGGCATGCCTGTTGTCTCTGTTAAAATAGGAGATCATTGTTATCATGGCTTATGTGATTTGGGTGCTAGTGTGAGTGCTATTCCGTTTACTTTATATCAAGAAATTATGAATGATATTGCACCTATTGAAATAGAGGACATTGATGTTACTATTAAGCTTGCAAACAGAGATACCATTACACCGCTTGGGATCGTTAGAGATGTTGAAGTCTTGTGTGGAAAATTAAAATACCCTACTGATTTTCTAGTCCTCGGTTCTCCACAAGATGTTTTTTGTCCCATTATATTTGGTAGACCATTCTTGAACACTGTTAATGCCAAGATTAATTGCGCTAAAGAAACTGTTAGTGCTAATTTTGGTGGTATGTCTCATGAGTTTAGTTTCTCCAAGTTTTATAGACAACCTCATGATAAAGAATTGCCTAGTAAAGATGAAATTATTGGTCTTGCTTCTATTGCCGTACCTCCTACTGATCTGTTAGAACAATATTTGCTAGACCATGAAAATGATATGCATATGAATGAAAGAAATGAAATAGATAAGATGTTCTTTGATCAACCACCTATCCTTAAACATAATTTGCCTGTTGAAACTCTTGGAGGCCCTCCTCCACCTAAGGGTGAGCCTGTATTTGATTTGAAGCAATTGCCTGATACATTGAAATATGCTTATCTTGATGAAAAGAAGATATATCATGTTATTATTAGTGCTAACCTTTCAGAGCATGAAGAAAAGAGATTACTAAAAACTCTGAGGAAGCACCGAGCTGCTATTGGATATACTCTTGATGATCTTAAGGGCATTAGTCCCACTCTATGTCAGCATAAAATTAATATGGAGCCAGATGCTAAACCAGTTGTCGACCACCAACGACGATTAAATCCTAAGATGAAAGAGGTGGTAAGAACCGGAATATTAAAGCTTCTGGAAGCAGGTATAATCTATCCCATAGCTGATAGTAGATGGGTAAGTCATGTTCATTGTGTCCCTAAGAAAGGAGGTATTACCGTTGTTCCTAATGATAAAAATGAACTCATTCCACAAAGAATTGTAACTGGTTATAGGATGGTAATTGATTTTAGAAAATTAAACAAAGCCACTAGAAAAGATCATTACCCCTTACCTTTTATTGATCAAATGTTAGAAAGATTGTCTAAGCATACACACTTTTGTTTCCTAGATGGATATTCTGGTTTCTCTCAAATACCTGTATCACAAGCCGACCAAGAGAAAACCACCTTTACTTGTCCTTTCGGAACTTATGCTTATAGACGTATGCCTTTTGGTTTATGCAATGCACCTGCTACCTTTCAAAGATGTATGACTGCTATATTCTCTGACTTTTGTGAAAAGATTGTTGAGGTTTTCATGGATGATTTTTCCGTTTACGGAACTTCTTTTGATGATTGCTTAAGCAACCTTGATCGAGTCTTGCAGAGATGCGAAGAAACTAATCTTGTCTTGAATTGGGAGAAGTGTCACTTTATGGTGAATGAAGGTATTGTCTTGGGGCATAAAATTTCTGAAAGAGGTATTGAAGTTGATAAAGCTAAGGTTGATGCTATTGAGAAAATACCATGTCCTAAAGATATTAAAGGTATAAGAAGTTTCCAAGGTCATGCTGGTTTCTATAGAAGGTTTCTTAAAGACTTCTCTAAAATTTCTAGGCCTCTTACTAATCTTTTGCAAAAATATGTTCCATTTGTTTTTGATGATGATTGTGTAGAAGCCTTTGAAACACTTAAGAAAGCCTTAACCACTGCACCTATTGTTCAACCACCTGATTGGAACTTGCCTTTTGAAATTATGTGTGATGCTAGTGATTATGTTGTTGGTGCTGTTCTAGGACAGAGAGTTGATAAGAAATTAAATGTTATCCATTATGCTAGTAAAACTCTAGACAGTGCTCAAAGAAATTATGCTACTACTGAGAAAGAATTTCTAGCAGTTGTGTTTGCATGTGATAAATTCAGATCTTACATAGTTGATTCTAAAGTAACTGTTCACACCGATCATGCTGCTATTAAATATCTTATGGAAAAGAAAGATGCTAAACGTAGACTCATTAGGTGGGTTCTATTGCTACAAGAATTTTACTTGCATATTATTGATAGAAAGGGAGCTGAGAATCCGTAGCAGATAATTTGTCTAGAATGGAAAATGTTCTTGATGACCCACTTCCTATTAATGATGATTTTCCTGATGAACAATTGGCTGTCATAAATGCTTCTCGTAATACTCCTTGGTATGCAGACTATGCTAATTATATTGTTGCTAAATTTATACCACCTAGTTTCACATACCAACAAAAGAAAAAGTTCTTCTTTGATTTAAGACATTACTTCTGGGATGACCCACATCTTTATAAAGAAGGAGTAGATGGTATTATTAGACGTTGTATACTATAGGAGATATGCCCTAGAGGCAATAATAAATGTTATTATTTATCTCTATGTTCGTAATTAAGTTTATATTCCGTGCTATAACTACTATGGTTCTCGAGTCTGCAATAACCACGAGGCTCGAAGGAAGACTCATATGCACGTGTGGAATAATAAACGATAAAATGTATTCCTAGTCTGGCCTCTAAGACTAGCTCAGGTGTTGCATGATGATTTTGTTTTCCTGATCATGGGCATGACTATGCCAACAAACTTTGAGGGCACATTGTTAGAAGAACACTTGTGTTGAATCGACCCGAATTGATGTTATGCTATGAGATACATTCGTCACAAGTTAATGGTTTATAACACAGAGAAAGTTAACGTTTGCATAATTGCTTAGACCATGTGAGTATCGAGTTTCTTCATGCTTGCTTCATGAACTTTGGGGTTTGTTAAACGTCATCCGTAACTTTGTGGCTATTACGGCGGCTTACGGGTTCATGGGAAAGTATGTCATGCGACTTGATAGCTCAAGATTGGGATTTGCTCCTCCAACGATGGAGAAATATTCTTTGGGCCCTCTCGGTGTTACGGTATCCATCATCGTCTGGCCAGACACATTGTGATTTGATCACAAGGATGCCGGAACACGGGAACGAGAAAAGAGAACAAGACCGTTAACGAGGTAACTGGCATTGTGGACAAGTGTTGATCCACAGGGATGCCGATAAATCTCACCTCGGGTGTTTGTAACATATCGCGAGGCAACATGAATAGCACACGGTAACTGGAGGTTCACTCGAATATTTATTCGTGTGGGTATAGGGGTCAATATGGGTGTCCACGGCTCCGATGTTGATCATTGATCGGAAAGTGTTCCGGTCATGTCTATACTTTACCGAACCTATAGGGTCACATGCTTAAGGGTCATCTTTCTGCTGAATGCTAGACAAGGAGTCTGAGAGAAAATCACCGGAAAAGTTCGGAGACAACGGAAGAGTTCCGGAGAGAGAACACCGGAAGAGTTTCGGTAAAACTGAAAGTTGTTTCGGGGTATACCATTAAGTCAAATTGGTTTCGGCACATGCCTGGAAATTCTTGGAGGGTGCCAGAATTGTTCTGGGAACTTCTGGGATTTTTCCGGAGAAAAAACCAGAAATGTTCCGGAGCTGCCGGAACCGGTTTGGTTGCTTTTCGCTGAAGAAAATCATTGATCCGGAAATGTTTCGGAATGCGTTCAGAATTGTTTTAGTGGGTGCTGGAAATGTTCTGGACCTACAGAAATATTTTCGGATTTAACGGACGCTAAAAATTGTCTTCATGAATAGTGAAAACGCATTCTTGTTTGCTTTTCGCTGATGGAAATCATTGATCCGGAAATGTTTTGGAACGTGTCCAGAATTGTTTTAGTGGGTACTGGAAATGTTCTGGACCTACAGAAATATTTTCGGATTTGACGGTCGCAGAAAAATATTTTCATGAATAGTGGAAACACTATTTGGTAGCTTCTTTGGGAAGCCACCTTTGAGGGCATTTTGGTATTTCCAAGTGTCCTCTACCCCTTGGGCTTGGCCTATAAATAGGGGTGGAGGAGGCTTCCCAAACACACTCTGAGACGATAAAGGTAAAGAGAAGGGGCCGTCGTTGGTGCATAACAGATCTTTCCTATCTACGATCTTTCTCGGTGCATAAGCGAGGCTTCGCGGTCGAAGTACCACATAAGCAATAAAGCCAATAGACCTTGAATAGCCTGTACGAAATAACTTGTGAAGAGGATTTACTAGAGTCTAAAAATCTTGTACGCAAGTTGGCACAGCGCTTTCAATCAATCTCGCTCATCTGGTCTGCCCGGTCAAATCAGCGATCATGCCCCCCTTATTCTAGCGGAGGAACAGCTTCATCAGATTCATTCCCTTGCTAATCCGCCTTCAAGCCTTGTTCCTTCTTCCGCTTCATCTATCGTAAAATTCTATATGCCACAAATAGAAGTAGAAAGAAATCCTAGCAGTCATTGAGATTGAATCCAGAGGAAATCGCAATCCAATTACCGTGACTTCTTCTCTCCCTCACACGAAATAGTTTCGTAGAGCCGAAAGGATGTCTGGGTACCGGTGGGAACTAGTTCTGGACGGCGAAGCCCTGCCGGATAGCTGACACCGTATGTGTGCAACCCCGTAGAGAGGTCGTAGGTTTGATCTTTTGCCGAGGGGCTGTTCGAGAGTGCCCCCCGAAGGGCTGTCCGAGCGACTGTCCGAGTTTCTGTGAGTGCCTCCCGAAGGGCTGTCCGTGACACCGTCCGGGGGACTGTCCGACCGCCTCCCGAAGGGCTGTCCGAGGGGATGACGAGGGAGTACATCCTCGCGGTTGGGAGTTTGTAAATCCTAGATGCAGGTATCTGCACCGACGATCAACATCGACTCTACTTCCGCTGCGCTACGAGTCGGTAACGATCAGATCAAAAACCTTGTATGCATCTCCATAGTGATCCTGGGCATGCTCGCAGTACCGATTTTTTTGTTTTCTGTCGTGTTCCCCTACAGTGGCATCATGAACCGTGCTATGCGTAGATGCAGGTTACGATCTAGAATACATAGAGATGTATGGGTGTTGCACAATATAATTTGTAGTATATGAGTTCTATTACTGAAAATTATTTGTGCGGGTAGCAGATGAAATCTGTTACGCGATGTTCTAGTTGCTTCCCTGAAATTTGCGTATTTCTGATCTTGATAATGGCATGGTGGAGTTTCAAAGTTCTGGCAATCCACGATCTTGATTGATCAACGAAGTGCTAACAGTTCATTGAATTCCACCATAGTTAAAAGAAAGATGAAATTTCGCAGACAAAAGGGCAATGCAGATATGATCTGCACGGGGATCATGTGTATGACGAAGTTCAGTATGGGGCTCGAGATTTTATTATCTCGTGTTTCATACACCCCGCAAAGTTAATCTAGTGACTTGAATAATCATACTTGATGATGAACGTTGGTAGCTTCGGTTTGTTTCGAAACCTTAGAAGCCACGTAAAATAAAATTTTGCATAAACCGATTAGAGGCGTCTAACTTGGTTTTGCAGGATGACATGAGATGTGCATGTGATGTGGTATAGCAGTTCTCATATTAATTTGATTATGTATGCGATGACTATATGATGTAAAATTAACATGACCTGCGTGTCATGATTCGTCATGATGGCTGGAGCCATATGATTGTCACTTTAATGACCTGCATGTCAACCTTAAGTAATGCACTTATTTTATTAGCTATAGAGATAGCAATATTATCTGGTGCATCGACAAGGTGGTGGCAATCTTCGCAAAGATGAACACCGACGCGAATGCCGAAGACGAAGAAATAAAAGACTTCTCCGTCAGAAAGGGCTATACCATATCATGCTATTATGAATTGCCTGAGATGTTTGTCACTTTGATGAACCCTTCTTGATTGCGCGGTAGTCGCTTTTTATTAGGGTGATCTCTCACTAAAAATACCAAGTAGTTAGTGTTCTTCCAAGTGTAGCACCGTCACGGCACCTATCTCTTCGGGGTATCACATGGATGCATGGGTACGAATGATTAGAGAAGTGTGAGGCGGGTGAGTTGAGACCTCGCAGCAAGATCACTTGGTTGTCTTGACGTTCGGAGGATCGTCCTGAGCTGGGAACACGCCCATCGAAAGATGAACAAGAGTCACGTAGAGATGTGATTGGCAAGTTGGCCTACCAAATGAAATTCTCGTCACTTGAGATGGATGCATCCTTGGCGTTGAATTGAAATTTGGGTCTTGTATCACTCACAATCAATTATGAGAGATATTGATTTGAGTGGGAGTGCACTGTAGAATTAACTTGTTTAATTCTCTGTGCAATTAATTATGAACATTATCTAAGTGTTATATGCATAATAGTTATAGAAGAATGGCTCGCGTTTCCACCTTCCCTGTTGAAATTGAATAAGCTGTTAAATATCTGGTTAAAACTTTACTGTTGGTAACGTAATGTGAGGATTGTCCTCAAGAGTGCCGAGAAGGACTTTGTCCTATCGCATGCTTTCGGTATTCTCCCGCTAATGTTATGGATGATGTGACTCTCGTCCTTCGATCCAAAAGCTAGAATTCCGTTACGGTCAAGTGCAATATGTTTGCTTCCATGAGACCCGAACTTCAAAAGTTTGGGATAGTTATATGATATTCATGGAACTGAAAATTATTTTCAGATGCAGACAAAGGCTAAAAGATATGAGATATCCAAAGCAATGTTTGTTTGCAAACTATTAGTAAAAGTGTTTACTATGCATTAGACTAATACAAGAGGGATCCAGAAGAATGCCTGTCATGAAATGAAGGTGATTAAAACAACAACTTAAAGAGAGAGGAAGTGTCCGAAGGGTGTTAATGAAACTTACGCGCCTAGGAAGTCTGAGGCTAACGCCACTCTCAAAGTTGGGTGCTTCTTCTGAGAGTAGGAGAAATATTGGAAGTAAAACTGTTAGAAGTATAAAGGCAAAAAGAGAGAAGACTGGAATATCCAGCTCATGTATGAAAGTCATACAAGCTATTGATGTATAGAAGGTTGATCAAAGAAATAGTTCTTGGGAATTATGATTAAACATGTTAATCACTAATTCTTGGGTATTGTGAGTTGATCACAGAGATACCCGCTCGATTGCATTCTGTTGCGACTCGATGCAAGAACTACTATGGCCTAAAAGACTTGCCGGGAATGAGGTTTAGATACGCGCTGGGAACATAGTAAATGTTACTATACCTTCCATCGGTGTATTACCTATGTATTTATTTTCATAATTCATTTTTGGAGTTTCATACACTCTAGCCCATTGCATAAAGTATCTTGCAAGAAGGTTGTTCATAAGAGAACTTTTGATGTTCGGTGTTATGAATAACATAAGGGCCATACTTTCGTTATGAATGAGATGTATGTTATGAATATTGATAATAATACATTACCTCTGTATTTACTTTCATAATTCATTTTAGAGTTTTATACACTCTAGCCCATTTGCATAATGTTTGTTGCAAGAGTGTTGTTCATAAAAGAACAATTGTTGTTCAGTATTATGAATAACATAAGGGCCATACTTCCATCAAGGATGGGATGTATGTTATGAATATTGATGGTAATATGATACATCCATAATACTAATGCTAAATGTCGCAAGACTAAAAGAATACCATATATGTGTGACACTGCATTTGGTCACATTGGAGAAACCCGCATGGAGAAATTCCATAATGATGGATTTTGAAGTCGTTTGATTATGAATCATCTGACACTTGCAACTTTTGTCCGAAAAGTGAAGTGACTGAAATACCGTTCACGGGCCATAAGGAACGAGCAACGAACTTATTGGTGATCATACATTTTGATGTGTGTAGTCTGATAAAGGTTATTGCTAGCAGTGGATTTATCTATCTTCAGAAATGACTCAAGTAGATATATGGATATTTACTTAATGAGACGTAAGTCTGGATCTTTTGAAATCATTCATAAGGTTTTCAAAATGAAGAAGAAATTATTGTAACAAGAAAACTATGTTTCTGCAATTAGATTGCGGAAATAAATATTTGAGTTACAAGTTTAGCGAATGTCTGATGAGTTGTGAAAAGAGTTTCATAACTTACACCTCCCGGAACATCACTGTGAGTGGAACGTCCGTGAAGATGTAATCAAACCATTTATGACATGGTAAGATCAAAGATGACATAAATCAATTTGCCATTATCCCTTTTAAAGTAATGCTTTAGAGATTGTGACTTTTACACTAAAAAGAGCACCATCAAATCTGTTGAAATGACGCCATGGTATGGTACACCCAACCATGTTATGTCTTTTCTTAACATTTGGAATATGGGGCTTGTGTAAAATATTTACAAACCTATTCCAAATCAGACAAGTGCTACTTTGTAGGTTATCCTAATTTATTGGGTATTCCTCCGTCACTATACCGAGGCAAAAGGTTTGCCACAAAGAGCGGTATGATTTTGAAGAAAATGATTCTTGCAAAAAGGTGAGTGGGAGGACAGTGCAACTCGACGAGATAACAGTATCTTCGTCATCAGGACAAAGGAAAGAGACCTTGGAATTGATTCCAGAGTTTCCTACCGCGACTGATACGGAAGCCTCTACATGAGATGTATGGACTTCGGTCGAACTTGCAGCTGAACCACGGGGGCAAACCTCTCAGGTGCGCAAACGAGATATTGTTGTTAGACAACAGTATACCTATGATACACAAGGAAGCGTTGATGGGCCCTGACTCCAAAATAGTCTAAATGCCAATATAATCCGAGATAGTATCCATATAAATGATTCAAGATTTGATCTTGGTAAACCCTTCGGAAGACTTGAAGTCTAACGAATATTAATGGAACTATAAACTGATACGGATAAAAATGTTTTATCCATAAAGCTTGACTTGTTGCTTATAACAAATTCAAGGAATTAACTGTGATGAGATTGTCTCACCGTAGCAATGCTTAAAGTCGGTTCGGGTTAAACTAGCAATTAATACATATTTCAATTATGAGATATGATACTTGGATGCCAAAAGGATTTCCATGTGATGGAAATGCTACCTAGGACTTGCATGTGATACAGTCCAAGGTATTTTGTCTATCCAGAGGATGCTAGTGAGTATGCAAACTTCAGAGTTCCAGCAATGGACAGAAGAGAGCAAAATGGAGTTGGAATCTTCGTTTTTGATGAAATAGTCAAAAGAGTTTGATTTCATCAATGGATAACGAAGATGCTTGTGGTTACAAGAAAGTAAGTGGGAGCATAATAATATTTCTAAAAACCTTGTGTGCTTGACACATTGTTGATTGGAAATAATATAAATTTCTTGACACAAATTAGGACTTCATTGAAAATTAGTTTTTCGATGAAGTACTCGGGCTAAGTAGCCTTGATATTAGGCATATTTATCTACGGAGATAGAATTACCTAATAGGCTAAGCCAAAAATACATATTAACAAGATGCTAAAAACAGTTTAGCATAAGAACGTCAAGGAGTGATTCTTGCCAAAGTCACGTGGAAAGAGTTTTGCAAGACTCGGTGTCCTAAAACACTGATGATCAAAATACATGATGGAGATTCCACAAACTTTTGTGTTTGGATTAATCATGTATTCCATGGTATGTAAGACAACCAGATATGTCCAATACTCCCAAGTTGTTGCGAGTATAGATACCAAAGTGATCAAAGTGCTGATCATGGGACAACGGTGAAAAATGTCATTGTGTACTAGAGTAGCACTGATGACATGTTTTCTCGCAAGCTGAGATTATGAAGTACTCGTTGTGAGTAATTACATCAAAACAGTCTTCATCAATGCTCCAAGCGATTTTCGATTTAAGTTAAGGGTTTTGTGTAATTCACGATATGGTGGCACGGTAGTTGGAAATTATTCCAAACAAGTTACTGTGGCGAATTCTATAACAAAGGCTAAGTATGTTGATGCTTTAGAAGCGACAAAGAAGATGTTGAATCATATAGTTCATTCATGAACTTAGTATGGTTCCAAGATGGCTTTGGTCAATGGAACACTATTGTAGATAGTTGCTCCATAGCTCAGTCTAAGGAATCAAGGTTTGACCCGTGATTCACATATATACAAAGCCAAGTCAACACAAAATATGTATTTTGTGAAAGCGTGAAAACACGAGGATATGCAAAGATACACACGGCCCTGAAGTTGTCAGGTCCGTTAGACGTAGACTATACCACAAGCGAAGCATATTTTACACCGGTATGACATAAGTGTAAAGTGCATTGGCATTGACTAGATTATTGACTCTAGTGCAAGTGGGAGCCTATAGGAGATATGCCCTAGAGGCAATAATAAATGTTATTATTTATCTCTATGTTCGTAATTAAGTTTATATTCCGTGCTATAAGTGCTATGGTTCTCGAGTCTACAATAACCATGAGGCTCGAAGGAAGACTCATATGCACGTGTGGAATAATAAACGATAAAATGTATTCCTAGTCTGGCCTCTAAGACTAGCTCAAGTGTTGCATGATGATCCTGTTTTCCTGATCATGGGCATGACTATGCCAGCAAACTTTGAGGGCACATTGTTAGAAGAACACTTCTGTTGAATCGACCCGAATTGATGTTATGCTATGAGATACATTCGTCACAAGTTAATGGTTTATAACACAGAGAAAGTTAACGTTTGCATAATTCCTTAGACCATGAGAGTATCGAGTTTCTTCATGCTTGCTTCATGAACTTTGGGGTTTGTTAAACGTCATCCGTAACTGGGTGGCTATTACGGCGGCTTATGGGTTCATGGGAAAGTATGTCAAGGGACTTGATAGCTCAAGATTGGGATTTGCTCCTCCGACGATGGAGAGATATTCTTTGGGCCCTCTCGGTGTTACGGTATCCATCATCGTCTGGCCAGACACATTGTGATTTGATCACAGGGATGCCGGAACACGGGAACGAGAAAAGAGAACAAAACCGGTAACGAGGTAACTGACATTGTGGACAAGTGTTGATCCACTGGGATGCCGAGAAATCTCACCTCAGGTGTTTGTAACATATCGCGAAGCAACAGGAATAGCACACGACAACTGGAGGTTCACTCGAATATTTATTCGTGTGGGTATAGGGGTCAATATGGGTGTCCACGGCTCCAATGTTGATCATTGATCGGAAAGTGTTCCGGTCATGTCTATACTTCACCGAACCTATAGGGTCACACACTTAAGGGTCATCTATCTGCTGAATGCTAGACAGGGAGTCTGAGAGAAAGTCACGGGAAAAGTTTCGGAGACAACGGAAGAGTTTCGGGGAGAGAACACCAGAAGAGTTTCGGTAAAACTAAAAAGTTGTTTCGGGGTATACCATTAAGTCAAATTGGTTTCGGCACACGCCTGGAAATTCTTGGAGGGTGCCAGAATTGTTCTGGGAACTTCTGGGATTTTTCCGGAGAAAAAACCGGAAATGTTCCGGAGCTGCGGGAACCGCTTTGGTTGCTTTTCGCTGAAAAAAATCATTGATCCGGAAATGTTTCGGAACGCATTCAGAATTGTTTTAGTGGGTGCTGGAAATGTTCTGGACCTACAGAAATATTTTTAGATTTAACGGACGCGAAAAATTGTCTTTGTGAATAGTGAAAACTCATTCTTGTTTGCTTTTAGCTGATGAAAATCATTGATCCGGAAATGGTTTGGAACGTGTCCAGAATTGTTTTAGTGGGTACTGGAAATGTTCTGAACCTACAGAAATATTTTCGGATTTAACGGTCGCGGAAAAATATTTTCATGAATAGTGGAAACACTATTTGGTAGCTTCTTTGGGAAGCCACCTTTGAGGGCATTTTAGTATTTCCAAGTGTCCTCTACCCCTTGGGCTTGGCCTATAAATAGGGGTGGAGAAGGCTGCCCAAACACACTCTTTCTCTCATACATTATGCCATGCAATGATCTGGCTTCTTCTCTCCCTCACACGAAATAGTTTTGTAGAGCCGAAAGGCTGTCTGGGTTCTGGTGGGAACTAGTTCTGGACGGCGAAGCCCTGCCGGATAGCTGACACCGTATGTGTGCAACCCCGTAGAGAGGTCATAGGTTTGATCTTTTTGCCGAGGGGCTATTCGAGAGTGCCTCCCGAAGGGCTGTCCGAGTGACCGTCCGAGTTTCTGTGAGTGCCTCCCGAAGGGCTGTCCGTGACACCGTCCGGGGGACTGTCCGACCGCCTCCCGAAGGGCTGTCCGAGGGACTATCAGAGGGGATGACGAGGGAGTACATCCTCGCGGTTGGGAGGTTGCAAATCCTAGCTGCGGGGATCTGCACCGACGATCAACATCGACTCTACTTCCGCTGCGCTACGAGTCGGTAACGATCAGATCAAAAACCTTGCATGCATCTCCATAGTGATCCTGGGCGTGCTCGCAGTACCAAATTTTTTTGTTTTCTGTAGCGTTCCCCTACATATACCTGATCATGAACAGGAACAAATCCTACGGAAGTGTCATTCCGAGGCTTACGGAGGACACCATGCGGGAGACAGAACTGCACACAAGGTATTACAATCTGGTTTTTATTGGCCTACTCTTTTCAAGGATGCTCGTAAGTTTGTCTTATCTTGTGATGAATGTCAAAGAATTGGTAATGTGGGTAGACGTCAGGAAATGCCTATGAATTATTCACTTGTTATTGAACCATTTGATGTTTGGGGATTTGATTATATGGGACCCTTTCCTAAATCCAATGGGTATACTCATATTTTAGTTGTTGTTGATTACGTTAATAAGTGGGTAGAAGCTATTCCAACTAGTAGTGCTGATCATAACACTTCTATTAAAATGCTTAAAGAAGTTATTTTCCCGAGGTTTGGAGTCCCTAGATATTTAATGACTGATGGTGGTTCACATTTTATTCATGGTGCATTCCGTAAACTGCTTGCTAAATATGATGTCAACCATAGAATTGCATCTCCCTATCACCCTCAATCTAGTGGTCAAGTCGAATTGAGCAATAGAGAAATAAAATTAATTTTGCAAAAAACCGTCAATAGATCTAGAAAGAATTGGTCTAAGAAACTTGACGATGCATTATGGGCTTATAGAACTGCTTATAAAAATCCTATGGGTATGTCTCCTTATAAAATGGTGTATGGAAAAGCATGTCATTTACCTCTTGAGTTAGAACATAAAGCATATTGGGCAATTAAAGAACTCAATTATGATTTTAAACTTGCCGGTGAAAAGAGGTTATTTGATATTAGCTCACTAGATGAATGGAGAACCCAAGCTTATGAAAATGCCAAATTGTTTAAAGAAAAAGTTAAAAGATGGCATGATAGAAGAATTCAAAAAGGGGAATTCAAAGTGGGTGAGTATGTTATATTGTACAATTCTCGTTTGAGATTCTTTGCAGGAAAACTTCTCTCTAAATGGGAAGGAAAGTATATCATCGAAGAAGTTTATCGCTCCGGAGCCATCAAAATAAACAACTCCGAAGGCACTAATCCGAGAGTGGTGAATGGGCAAAGAATTAAGCATTATATTTCAGGTACTCCCATTAATGTTGAAACTAATATTATTGAAACAATTACACCGGGGGAATACATAAGAGAAACCTTCCAGAACACTCCAGAGCCCTGAAAAGGAAGAGGTATGTGATACGGTAAGTAAACCGACTCCAAAAATTCCATAAACATACTTTCTGTCAGTTTTGGAATATTAGAAAAATACAAAAATAAGAAACAGCCGAGGGGACCCACGAGGTGCACACGAGGCACCAGGGCGCGCCACCCCCCCAGGCGCACCCTGGTGGCTCGTGGGCCCCTCGTGAGCCTTCCCGACTCCGTTTTCTTCTGGATTACTTGTTTTGCAAGATAATTTTTTTTCATATATACTTCCAGACGTTTTGACCACCATATCGCAGAAATCTCCTCTGTTCTTGTTTCGTGTTGTTCTCTGTCAGATTTCGAGGCCAGGCATCATGTCTTCCTCTCCCTCCAACAATGTGGGCGACGACGCTTGGTTGCTGCAGATGGAGCTCAGGGGGGAGGAGGAAGGAGAGGCTACCATGGAAGAAAGTGATGGAGATTCGCTTGAGGTCCACCCTCTGGCTTCCAAGAGGGGCACCCTTACCGGTATCTCCACAATTCCAAATCCTCATCAAGCCATGAGAAGCACTACAAGCCATGGGAGTCCAGAGGTACAAGAAGGACTTCCCCCTAGGAGGCCCTTACACAGGTTACATCGGAACAACTTTCATAATTTGGTTCACAATTATGGGGTCAAAAATACTCCTCGTATGCACATACCGTCCAATTGGGACATCTCTCATCCAAGTGAAAGTGATGCAGGAAAGAATGCTTGGGGCCCAGAGAATAAGCATATTATGGCCGAAGTCCAAAGGAATACAGAGATGATACAACATGTGCTCTGAGAAATCCAGAGCCTAAAGGATATACTAATTAATGTCACGGAGGACAAGCCCACCACTTCATCACCACCACCATCATCGAAGAAGGAAACTTGAGTACATGGGTATGGGCGCTCCCCTTGGCTTGTGCCAAGCTTGGGGGAGGTGCCCCGGTATCGTATCACCATCACTTTTATTATCTTTACCTATTTTTAGTTCGATCCTTAGTTATTTCGTGATCTGGTTGAATAAAAGTTTAGTATGATCTATTTTCGAGTGCTAGTTTCATGATCTATCTATCTATGTAATTGAGTTGAGAGCTATATAATAAAGAGTAGTTTGAGTTTTTGCTTCTTTACTTTTAAGTTTCAATCCTAGCAATGAAAATAATGGAAAAGATCATATGCTAATCTTATGGAAAGTAATGACATTACATAAAGAAAAGTATAAGTGGTAAAATTTATTGGAAGTTAACAAGCATAGCATTAGTCAATGATGCAATTCATAAAAAAAATTAATAAGGGAAGAGAAGATTCACATGCAAATACACTATCTTGGACATCTTTTATGATTGTGAGCCCCCATTAAGTATTTTATGTCAAATTGTTGACGTTGGACAAGGAAGACACCGTAATGAATTATGTTTGCTTATATTCACATAGAAGTTATATTGTCATAGATCCTCCAACATGTGGTGCTTGCCCAATATCTTTGCTAGCCAAAAATCCGCACTAAGTAGAGATACTACTTGTGCATCCAAAACCCTTGAAACCAGTTTCATGTCATGAGAGTCCACTATATCTACCTATGGATTGAATAAGATCCTTCAAGTAAGTTGTCATCGGTGCAAAAAGCAATAAAAATTGCCTCTAAATATGTATGAACTTTTATTGTAAGGGAAAATAAGCTTTGTACGAACTTGTGATGGTAAAGAAATAAAAGCGACGGACTGCATAATAAAGGTTGCTATCACAAGGGGCAATATAAAGTGACGTTCCTTTGCATTAAGAGCTTGTGCATCCAACAACAAAAAGCGCATGAAAACCTCTGCTTCCCTCTGCGAAGGGCCTATCTTTTACTTTTTATGTATTTACTTTTTATGCAAGAGTCAATAGTGTTCTTCTCTATTCCTTTTTATTTTTCTCTTTTGCAAGCATCATGTGGTGGGGAAAGATCTAGGCATATATATCCAGTTGGATATGAGTGATCATGAGTTATTATTGTTGACATCACCCTTGAGGTGAATAAGTTGGGAGGCGAAATTATAAGCCCATATCTTTCTTTGTGTCTGGCTGAAACTTTTTGCTCCATATATATGTTGTGAGTGTTAGCAATCATAGAAGACTATATGATGGTTGAGTATGTGGACTTGCTAAAAAGCTCCTACATGAGACCCTTCCTGAAAATATGATGGATTGCAATTGCATTGTTGACTGAGAACATAGTTTGTTAGTTTTCAAGAAAGTTTATGCCAAATACTTCGTTGCTGTGATGAATTGTTACTTGCTCACGAGAAGTTTTATGATAATGAATATTGCTATTATAATAATGATCATGATGCTACTATGTCCGTATTTTGTTTTTATCGACACCTCTCTCTCTCTAAACATGTGGACATGATTATCGATATCGGCTTTCGCTTGAGGACAAGCGAGGTCTAAGCTTGGGGGAGTTGATATGTCCATTTTGCATCATGTTTTACTATTGTTATTTATAGTGTTTTTAATCAATATAATACTTTGTGGAGCAATTCTAATGCATTTTCTCTCTTAATATGCAAGATTTACACAAGGAGGGAGATTGCCGGCAGCTGGAATTCTGGACCTGAAAAAGCTATGTCAGAGATACCTATTCTGCACATCTCCAAATGAGCTGAAATTTCACGGAGATTTATTTTGGAATAAATAAAAAATATTGAAAGAAAGAAGTACCAGAGGGGGCCACCCAGGTGCCCACGAGGCACCAGGGCGTGCCACCCCCCCCCCCCAGGCGCGCCCTGGTGGCTTGTGGGGCCCCTGACCAGCCTCCGGTGCCCATTTTCTGGTATATAAGCCCATTTGCCCTAGAAAAAATAAGGAGAAGAATTTTGGGACGGTGCGCCGCCGTCTCAAGGCGGAACTTGGGCAGGAGCACTTTTGCTCTCCGGCGGAGCGATTCCGCCGGGGATACTTCCCTCCGGGAGGGGGAAATCGGAACCATCGACATCACCAACGATCCTCTCATCGTGGGAGGACCAATCTTCATCAACATCTTCAACAGCACCATCTCATCTCAAACCCTAGTTCATCTCTTGTATTCAATCTTTGTCTCAAAACCTCAGATTGGTACCTGTGGGTTGCTAGTAGTGTTGATTACATCTCGTAGTTGATGCTAGTTGGTTTATTTGGTGGAAGATTATATGTTCAGATCCAATATGTTATTCAATACCCCTCTGATCTTGAACATGAATATGGTTTGTGAGTAGTTACTTTTGTTCTTGAGGACATGGGAGAAGTCTTGTCATAAGTAATCATGTGAATTTGGTATTCGTTCGATATTTTGATGATATGTATGTTGTTGATTCTCTTAGTGGTGTCATGTGAACGTCGACTACATGACACTTCACCATATTTGGGCCTAAGGGAATGCATTGTGGAGTAGTAATTAGATGATGGGTTGCTAGAGTGACAGAAGCTTAAACCCTAGTTTATGCGCTATTCCGTAAGGGGCTGATTTGGATCCATATGTTTAATGCTATGGTTAGATTTATCTTAATTTTTCTTTCGTAGTTGCGGATGCTTGCGAGAGGGGTTAATCATAAGTGGGAGGCTTGTTCAAGTAAGAACAGCACCCAAGCACCGATCCACCCACATATCAAATTATCAAAGTAGCGAACACGAATCAACCAAACATGATAAAAGTGACTAGATGAAATTCCCATGTGTCCTCGAGAACGCTTTGCTTATTATAAGAGATCGTTCCGGCTTGTCCTTTTTTACAAAAAGGATTGGGCCACCTTGCTGCACTCTTTGTTACTATTGCTACTTGTCACTTGTTACAAATTATCTTGCTATCAAACTACTCGTTACTGATAATTTCAGTGCTTGCAGAGAATACCTTGCTGAAAACCGCTTGTCATTTCCTTCTGCTCCTCGTTGGGTTCGACACTCTTACTTATCGAAAGGACTACAATTGATCCCCTATACTTGTGGGTCATCACAGGGCTGAAGGAAGTGTATGTCACTGGCATGTACAAAAGCCTCAAAGGGCATCAAACCCTATGTGATGTGCTCAAAAAGCAAATTCTTCACAGAAACCCTAGGAAAGAGGGTATTGCTTTTGAGAGAAAGCTCAACGCTGATGGTTCGTATTGGAAGCCTGAGCAGTATCCCAAAACCACATGGGTTGCTGCAAAGGGACCTCCAATAGATCCATCCACTTTATCTGGCTATACTTGTGATTCTTCATATTCTTCAGATGAGTCATTTGACTCCAACTATAAACTGTTCAAGAATCAGAATGGTGAAGTCTTTGCCAGATTCATTGGTACGAAATGCAGGAACGGTCCACCTGTGAAGAAAATCTGGGTTCCTAAAAGCCTTCTGGAAAATCTTCAGGTGAATGTCATCATGACGCCACCAATGAAAAATAAACTTCCAGGGCAAATTCTTCACAGGGATCAAAGACGTCAAATGGACACAGATTCACTTATGGTCGTGCTAATGCCCTTGTTTCGCAGGGAAACAAACAACGATTTGATGAATATGAGCATTATTCTTCGAACCACTATGTTCACAAATCATCGAAGAATTTCTCTGCTTATTCATTCAATTACTATAACCCTCCTATGAAGAGAAATGCATATTCTTCAATGCCTAAGTTCTCCATTAATGCACTTCGCTACATTGCTTCTCAACCACCCATACAGATGTGGGTGGTTAAGAAGAAGAACTAATCTCTTCTGCAGGGTCAGGTCTTCAGACAACTGAAATGTCTGATGAATTTGCTGAAGACCTGACAAAATGCCTGTTGGGATGCAGGCTAATCACGATGAAATGAATAACTCATTTCACACATCCCTCTTCATGCTGCTAAATACTACTCCTTGATGAAATTGTCTGACGAAATTCATCATCATCATATTCTTCACTTTGAAGTATATATGAATTTGTAAGTCAGACTAATGCTTCTACAGGATGATACACCTTCAGCCACTGAATGGGTCTTGGACAGTGGCTGCACAAATCATATGACTGGAGACAGGAATCTCCTCATTGATGCCCCCCTTACTCCGTCTCACCTGAAGCATATCACATACGCCGACAAAGGAAAAAGCAAGGTATTGGGTCTAGGTAAGGTTGCTATCTCAAAGGATAGACACATGGAAAAAGTGATGCTTGTCGAGTCCCTAGGATACAGCCTCATGTCTGCCTCAATGCTTTGTGATCTTGATATGATTGTCATCTTTGGCAAATATAGATGCATTGTGCTGTTGGAATCTGACAAATCCAAAGTCTTCGAAGGCTTTAGGAAAGGTGATTTGTATATTGTAGATTTCTCTCTAGGTCCTCAACCTGCCATGTGTCTACTAGCAAAAGCTTCAGAGTGCTGGCTATGGCATCGGCGTCTTGGACACGCTGGCATGAGGAATTTGAGCACACTCATCAAGAAGAAGCACATCATTGGCGTCGAAGGCGTCAAATTCATCAAAAATCATTTGTCTGGTGCTTGTGAGTCTGGAAAGATGACCAGATCCAAGCATACAGCTAAGACAATCATGACCACTACTCGTCCCTTTGAATTACTTCATATGGATTTGTTTGGTCCCACACATTATGCCACACTAACCAATGCAGCATCTCTCTACGGATTCGTCATTGTTGATGACTACTCTCGTTACACCTAGGTGCACATCATTTCCTACAAGACTAAAGTTCAGGATGTCTTCAGACGATTCTCCAATCAGGCCATGACGAATTATGGTCTCAAGATCAAGCACATCAGGAGTGACAATGGCACTGAGTTCAAGAACACATGCCTCGACGACTATCTTGATGAACTTGGTATCACTCATGAGCTCTCTGCTCCCTACATGCCTCAGCAGAATGGAGTCGTGGAGCGAAAGAACAGAACCCTCATCGAGATGGCGCGTACCATGCTTGATGAATACAAGACACCTCGTCATTTCTGGCCTGAAGCAATTGACACTGCATGTCACATCATCAACCTAGTATATCTTCACAAATTCCTCAAGAAGACCTCATATGAGCTCCTCACTGACAAGAAACCCAATGTGAGTTATTTCAAAGTCTTCGGTGCTAAATGTTGGATTAGAGATCCTCATCACAGTTCTAAATTTGCACCGAAAGCACATGAAGGTTTTATGCTTGGTTACGGAAAGGACTCGCACACCTACAGAGTCTTCAACTCCTTCCACCACAAGGTTGTTGAAACTGTAGATGTGCGGTTCGATGAAACTAACGGCTCACAAAAAGAGCACCTGCCTCCTTGTAACATCCCCAGATCTCAACCCTGTCATTAAGCTAATTAATTAGCTATGTCATCATGATCATCCTAAATAAATTGCATTTAGAGAATAATCCAACTTCAAATTCAAATTTAAAATAAAGTCAAAATTAAAAGTTATCCAAACAGTAGAACAAAAGTGTTCATAATATTGCAAATAATCCCAAAGCAATTATAAAAATAAAACCAACATTACTTGAATTATTAAAATGCCCCTAACCTATTTAAAACAGTACCTAAATTAGCTTATTTAATCCATTTTCGTTTAATCAAAATTCAAATGAAATCAAACACTCACCAAACTTTTTGTGGTAGTGAGGAATATTGCATAAAATTCATTGGGACAAGTCTCACATTTTACAAAAGTACTTAGGAGTCAAAACAAATGACAAAACAGTGACTGAAAATGAAAACAGAAAAATAATAAAAAAGAAAAAGGAAAGCCTACTGTGCAATCCGGCCAACTGACCGAGCCGGCCCAGCCCACTCGCACCTCTCCTCCTACCTCTCTCTCCTCGTGCGTGCCGCGCCCGCAGCGTTCGCAGCGCCAGGTCCCCCCTTCCCCTACTCGACAGCAGCCTCCAGGAGCTCGCCCCGGTGGATAAGAGCCAGTCCCCGGTCGCCATTGCCCTCTCCTGCCTACCCTAACCCCCCTCCTCGCTTCCTCCTCCCGCTTTCATCGGCACCCGAGCGCCACCATGGACGCAACCGGCGAAGCACGCGGCCACCGTCGCCCTTAACCCACCGCAGCTTGTCCGGGAGGACCGCCGTCGATCGCCGCTTCTCCTCCGAGTCCCCGTTCATCGAGAGCTACACCACCACGACCGCATCGAGCTCTTCCCTGCCACGGCCACCGCGGCAACCACCGCCTCGATCCGCCGTCGTCCGAGCTCCCCCGGCCCACTCGAGCTCCTCTCCCGCTTCGTTGTGAGCTTGCACAACTCCCACACCTCCTCCTGGCCTCGGTCGTCCCCTGTAGCCTCTGGTTCGAGTGCGCCGCCGTCGCCGCCGTTCGGTCGTCGTTGCCGCCGCGGCTGCCGCCCCCTTAGCTCGCGCTTATGCCTCCAGTGGACACGCCGCTTCGCCCGGGAGCGCTGTCCCCGTGCGCCGCCTCCGCCCTGTAGCTCGCCGCCGGCGGGCACGCGCGCGCGCGCTCTGTTTAAACCGGCTAAGTGCCGCTGACGTGGCACTAATTAGCCACTAACCCCCCCTCTAATACCCACTGACCCGCGGGCCCCACCGCTAAATAACGATTCGGATTAAATCTGTCGCTGACACGTGGGCCCGCGCACTGTAGCAATTAGGTTAACACTAATTGACCCCTGTGACACTGCCATGTGGACCCCACTGCTAATTAATCTAGTTTAATTAAAACCTGATTAACCTTAGTCACTAACATGTGGGCCCCGTTGACCCTGTTGACCAGTCAACGTTGACTGGTCAACTGCTGACTGTGCTGCTGACTCAGCAGGCTGGACCCACATGTCAGCCTCTGCTGACTGGGTGCTGACTGGGCAGTTGACTTAGTCAACTGGCCCCACCTGTCAGCCACTGTGTACACTTCTGTGTACACTGTGCTAGGTGCATTTAGCATTTTCCTATTTTAATTTCGAATTTAAATTAAATTCCAGAAAATGAATAAAACTTTGAAAAATCATATAAAATAAACCGTAACTCGGATGAAAATAATTTATATATGAAAAATGATCAGAAAAATATGACGAATCCGAATATGTGATCAAAATGCTTGACCATCACTCCTAACTAGGTGAACATGGAACCGTCCCCTCCGGTTCTATATACCGATAACTGCCCAGAGCTGGGAAAATATTCCCGGATATTTTCCCGCTCCGTTTAAAATACCTAGCACTGCATTAGGGCACCCCTAGCACAACCTATTGCCATGCCAAGCATCTGTGTGCATTTGTTTGCTTTATATTTATTGTTTCTTCCCCCTCTTCTCTCCGGTAGACTCCGAGACCGACGCTGCCCCTGTGATCGACTACGTCTCCGATGACCCTGCTTCCTTTTCAGCAGAGCTTCTAGGCAAGCAAAACCCCCTTGATCATTCCTATATCACCTATTCCTTCTTCCCCATGCTTGCATTAGATTTTGCTACTGTAATTGATTGCTCCTATTCTGATGCATGGCCTGATGTTGTAACCTGCTGTTGATTCTTTACATGTTGTCCTATATGCTTAGTATAGGCTGGTTAGAGATCCATCAATGGCCCCACACCCTTGTCCTTGTTGCCATGCTTTACCACCGGTGACTTGATCAATGTGATCGATGTGCAGACACTGAACACCGCACCGCACACCCCCTTAGTTGTATGACTCTGCAGAGCTACTATCGAGTGCCGAGGGTGATACCTCCTATCTCACTCCTGATGATATCTCTGTAGTGTAGCTAGTCGGTTGTGGGTTACCGAGGGTGATTCCTCTTTCACCACCTCTGATGACGCCTCTGTCGTACAACCCCTCAAGTGTGAACCCATCGAGGGTGATTCCTCCGAGTTCACCTTGACGGTTACATCGAGTGGGAATCCATCGAGGGTGATTCCTCGGATTACCCTCTTGATGTTACGGACACACGGTTACCTTTAACTGTTGCCCCCATGTACTATTATTGCGGGACTGAAGGGACAGGCGGTACCGCCCCGGTAAAGGTGGACCTGAGTTCCCGACAGTCTCTTGAGAGTCGGGTTGACCTAGAGGGTACCCGCGAGATAATTACGAGGCGCGGCTGGGCAGGCAGAGACCGCCCTAGAGAGGGATGGGCCTGACCCTTGTTGCACTTCCTCGAGACGGGGTGGCAGGAGTACTGATCGTCATCGCGAGCTCCCAACACACTAACGGATTTGGGTATTTGATCTGAGTTGACCACTGGCCTATACACACTACCACCACGCGGGATAATGGTTTAATGGGGTCCTCGACGCAGTATGTATCAGCCGAAAGCTCTGTCAGCATTGTGGGCATGTCGGGCCAGTGCCATCCAGGATGAGGTGGTGCTCGTCCCGGCTCGTCTCATAACGACCCGGAGTGCAAAGGGCGATGGGCCCAAGACCCCTGAGCGCTTAGGATGTAGACCGGCGGGGACCTCTCTGCGGAGCCTAGGTAGGACTACGTTGTGTCGATCAGCCGAGGCCGGGCATGACCGAGAAAAGTGTGTCCGGCCAGAGTTAATCGAGCGTGTTGGGTAACAGTAGTGCACCCCTGCAGGGAAGATTATCTATTCGAATAGCCGTGTCCACGGTAACAGGACGCTCAGTGTTGTATCCCGATCTACTACAACTTGAACTGGATACATGTTAATTAATTGTAAGCTTCGGGATCGCTTTCTCGCAGGGAGTCGAGGAAGGATCTTTGGGCTTTGCTACTACATGCTTGTTACTTTATGTTATGCTCCTTATCTGCACTCTTCTAATGCTGCAAGACGTTGCAAGATGCTAGTCTTCAATAGGCTAGGCCTTCCCCTCTATTCTGGCAAGTCTGTAGTCCAGTCCACAGATGCAGCCCCTTCATTTGATATCGATGCATACTTAGCATAGATCTGATGTAAGTCTTGCGAGTACTTTGGATGAGTACTCACGGTTGCTTTGCTCCCCTTTTTCCCCATACCCGATTGCTGCGATCAGATGACGGAGCCCCGGAGCTAGCTGATTCTGCCGACGACTACTACCACCTCGATGGAGCTTACTACTACGTGGAGACCGACAACCAGGAGTAGTTTAGGAGGCTCCCAGGCAGGAGGCCTGCACCTTTTCGATCTAGATGTCGTTGTTTTGCTCTGCTTTCTTAAGGCATCCTTGTCTAATTATGTCTGTACTCAGATATTGTTGCTTCCGCTGACTCTTGTGTAACTCGAGCTTATGTATTCGAGCCCTCGAGGCCCCTGGCTTGTAATATAAAGCTTGTATTATTTTATTTTGTGTCTAGAGTTGTGTTGTGATATCTTTTCGTGAGTCCCTGGGCTTGATCGTGCGCATTTGTGTGTATGATGAGTGCACGGTCGGGCCAGGGGCGTCACACTCCTGTGCTAGATGAAATGCCTCCTGAGGAATCGATCAAGCTAATGGGCACTGGTGAAATTGTGCCCAGTGAAGAAATAGCTAATGAAGAAGTATTTATCCCTCATCATGAAAAAACTGCTAATCCTGAAGAAAATGATGTTGAGGATTCTGCACGGCAAAAACAACAACAAGGCCCTCGTCCAGCACATCCACGAGTGGCGAATGAAGTTCAGATTGAAAAGATCCTCGACAACATCAATGCACCTGGTTCCCTCACTCGCTCAAGAGCTTCACATCCAGCTAACTTTTGTGGGCATTACGCATTCGTCTCTATTTCAGAGCTCACCAAAGTTGATGAAGCATTTCTTGAACCGGGATGGATTCAAGCTATGCAAGAGGAATTGCATCAATTTTAGCTCAACAACGTGTGGGAGCTGGTAAGCGTCCCGATCCACGCAAGCACAACATCATCGGCACCAAATGGATCTACCGCAACAAACAAGACGAAAATGGCCAAGTGGTGAGGAATAAGGCCGTCTTGTAGCTCAAGGCTACACACAGGTTGAGGGTATTGATTTCGATGAAATATTTGCACCTGTTGCTAGGCTTGAAGCCATTCGTATACTGCTTGCATATGCTAACCATCATGATATCCTCTTATATCAAATGGATGTGAAAAGTGCATTCCTCAATGGTAAGCTTGAGGAAGAAGTATATGTTGCTCAACCACCAGGTTTTGAGGACCCGAAGCATCCAGACAAAGTCTTCAGACTCAACAAGGCTCTCTATGGCCTCAAGCAAGCCCCAAGGGCTTGGTATGATACACTGAAGGACTTCCTGAAGAAAAAGGGTTTCAAACCCAGTTCACTTGACCCTACTCTTTTCACAAAATCTTATGATGGTGAACTGTTCATATGCCAAATATATGTTGATGATATTATCTTTGGTTGCACTAACAAGAAATACAGTTACGAATTTGTATATATGATGCAAGGAATATCAGATGTCTATGATGGGGGAGTTGAAATTCTTCCTCGGACTTCAAATTCGTCAACAATGAAATGGCATCTTCATATCTCAGGAGAAATATCTCAAGGATCGCCTGAAGAAATTCGGCATGCAAGATTGCAAAGGCCTCAAGATACCAGTGCCAACAAATGGTCAACTCTGCACTGACGAAAATGGTAAAGATTTCGATCAGAAGTTATATCGCTCCATCATTGGTTCGCTGCTTTACCTATGTGCATCTAGGCCAGATATTATGCTTAGCGTTTGCATGTGTGCCCGCTTTCAAGCGTCACCGAAGGAGTCACACCACCAGGCTGTGAAATGAATTCTTCGATATTTAGCTCACACACCAACACTTGGATTATGGTATCCCAAGGGCTCATCATTTGATCTTGCTAGATATTCTGATTATGATTATGCTGGAGATCGAGTGGATCGCAAGTCAACATCAGGCACATGTCATTTCCTCAGACGATCTCTTGTTTTTTGGTCCTCGAAGAAGCAGAACAGCGTCTCACTTTCCACAGCCGAGGCTGAATACATTGCCGCTGGTGCCTGTTGCTCACATCTTCTATGGATGAAGCAAACCCTCAAGGATTATGGCGTCAACGTGAAGAAAGTGCCACTCTACTGCGACAATGGGAGTGCCATCAAGATCGCCCACAACCCAGTGCAACACTCTAGGATGAAGCACATTCAGATTCGTCACCATTTTCTTCGTGATCATGTGCTGAAGGGAGACATCGCCATCAACCACGTGAAGACTGAAGACCAGCTTGCAGATATCTTCACTAAGCCCTTGGATGAGAGAAGACTTTGCATGTTGCGGTGTGAGCTAAACATCCTAGAATATTCGAATGTCCTTTGAAAAGGACACACATCCTAACGCTTATGCATTTTTGATGACTTTGATGCACAACACACGAAGTAACGTTTTTCTTCAATCAATGGAGACTAACCCTCTAAGTGTGAAGAAATTAATGAAGAACTTAACTCTCAGAACCCTACAACAATTGTACGCGGTGTCTGAAATCATCATAGTTCTTATACGGTGGGTAACGGCACCACCCTTTCTTTGACGGACTTCAATTTGAGTTTTCTTCGTAATTTGCAATTTCGTCAAAACTTTTCAAATTCGTCAATTGTGGTTGTTCTTCATTGCTGGAGACAATTCTTTCTATTTATATGATTATCTGAGTTTTTCATGTCCTCTACAGCATTCACATATTGCTATTTCTTCAAGTTGTTTTTCTGCCTATGTGAATGTGATCGGACCCGCTCCCCTCTATGCTAAACTCAAACTACTTTATTCACAATCTCTTCATATGCATTCTACTTGACACCGTTCAAAATCTTCACTGTGTCCTTGACAGCTGAAGAAATTGCGAACACATTTTTAAAATCTTCTATTCAAATTTTTGGCAATTGCCATAGTAACCTTAATCCCGCGCACCACGCGTGGATAAGCGCACTCAAAATGCATTTGTGACGCGTGTCACAGAAATGTGAAGAGCCAGGGGCTTATCCATCCAAAAGTTTCGGACCACTCGGTTTTCACCGCGCCTATATAATGGCTTGACCTCGTCAAACCTAGTTCATTCACTCTCGCGCCCCTGTCGCTCTCAAAACCCTAGTGCCGCCGCTGGATTTCATCGTCGCCGGAGAGGAAGAGCTTCACTGCCTCAACTTCTTCTTCGTCGTACTCACGCCGGCCGCGGATTTCTTCACCTTCGCCGTCGCCGTAGCTGTCTTTCGTCGCCAAGTTAGGGCATGAGAGATCTGAGCTGACGATTTCCTTCGACTCGTCGTCCAGTTCATCGAGTTCATCCTTGGGGTAATTAAAGCTTATTTTTACTGCCCAAGTTTGATCTGTTTACTTTCTCAAATTCTTCAAGTGCTGTTTTTACCACTTCTTCCCAAATCTTCAGCACTTCCTTTTGGCCAGTCTTGGTAATTTCATCTAAGATGCACTTCATGATTAGATTCCTCAGTTGTGCAAATTGCCTCAATCTGTACAGCTCCGAATTCTAAGTCAAGAACACTTAGGAAATTTCTTCAAGACGATAAGGGTCAATTTCCTCAACTGGTTTTATTTTGAAAATCTCTGAGAACGCATGTGACTCTTCCCAATTTCCTCGCAACTATACTTTGTTCACAGGTACCCATGTCTGCAGACGAATCTCTTGGTTCTCATCAACTTAATTCATTTGCAGCATTGCTTGAGGAAAATCTACAGACTTCATCAGAAACTTCAAAAGTTCAAAACCCTCAATTGAAGAAAATGGCAAATGGCAGAAAGCCTCAGAAGGGAGGCAAGAGGAAAGAGGAACACACAGCTTTCGAGATCCCTGATGATCTATATGCAGGATATTGCACACCCGATGAAGCAACTCATGGAAAGGAAACCAAGGAACAGCGCAAAACATGCATGCAAAAGATCAAGAGGTACTAGACTTATCAGTGGAGGAGCTACAATTACGTCACCTCCAAATATATGAAGGATTTCGCTGTCAAGCCTCCATGCAAAAGACCACAGTTGGCTCCTGGTCAAACAGCTGATCCCACGAGCATCAGAAGGGGTGAAGAATTCCCCAAAGAATGGGCTAAGCGTCAGGCCAAACTGCAGAAACAGGCTCAAAAGGCTGTTGAAGAATTCAACAGGGCCACAAAGGCTTCACAAGAAGCGGGTGCGGGCTCAAGTGGTGGAGCGCCCAAGAAAGCTATGAAAAAGAAGCCGTCTCAAAAGCCTAAACCATCGACTGAAGAGCCCTCACGGCCAAAATCTTCATCAAAGCCCTCAGAGGCCAAGCCATCTTCATCAAAGGCCTCAGCGCCTAAGGCACCGACTGCTCCAACTTCATCTGCACCTCCGCCATCCGTAAGTTCTTCAAGAGTTGCAGCTAGAGCATCAACACCAGTTGTGCTGGTGTCATGCCAGTGCACTGAAGGCTTTCCAACAGACTCCATTGCTGCATCAAGTGCCTCAGCATCAGGGCATATTTCCTCAAACACGCCAATGCTGAAGAAGAAGGCCACTGCAGGCCGAGGAACTAGGCCCAGCCCCAAGAGCAAGGCAGTGTTGCCTCAAGCTGACGAACACGATATGGCTGATGAAGATGGACTTGCAGAATTTGTACAGAGAAGAATGGAAGAGGCCGCTCGTGCCAAGAATTCCTCAGTCCCAACATTTCTTTGTCCGAAAAAGATCCTTGACTTCATTGATGTATGGTGTCAGAAACCAGATACACCTCTTGACGACTTGGATTTGCCACCTGGACCAAGTCACGTTCTGTCTGCCTTTGTCCTCAATGAAAAACACAAGATAGAGAAGGCAAAGCTCGTATGAAAAGAAATGAAGAAGAAGCAGAAGGAGCTCAAGGATAGAATGCTTTCTATATCCCCTTAGTAACTGGTTGCTATGCAAACAGAGATTCAGCGTCTGTCTGAGGAATATGAGCGCCAGGCTGAGCATTGCTGTGGAGTGAAAGACAGATTCATCAGCGCTTCCAACAAAGTTGTTGATGATTATAATCAAAGGGAGGCTGCAAAGTGTTGTCAAGCTCCTCCAACAAGTTCTTCAGCTCCACCACCAGAACCTACCAGGGCAACTGAGACTGTTGCGCCTGAAGAAAATGCCAGAGCAATTGCATCAGTTGCGTTTGAAGAAATTACTCCACCAAGCTCCTCTGCGGCAGTACCAGACCAGTCTTCAATCTTGAAGCTTATCCCAGTACCTTCTGCATCAGAAGCAGAGAAGACTGCTGTCAAGAGAAAAGCTTCAGTACCCTCTGCCACAGAATCTGTGAAGAAATTGAAGATGGCCCCAATATCTTCAAATGCACCCATCGATGCCATTCCAATTTCTTCTACCCCTCCAACCAGATCAAGTCAAGGACTTTAGATCATCCCCTTCAGTGTGGACTATGTCATCCCACCTGAAGATGAAGAAGAGAATTCCCACTCTGCTGCTTCCACAGAGCAAGTGGATAAAGAAATTGAGATTGAAGCAGATGCTTCATTACACCAGGTATCATCGCCTCCAGTCCAAGTGACTGATGAAGAAACTGATGAGGACATGGATGTGGGTTCCTCAATTCCTGTTATCCATGATGACTTCTGGGATGTCGCACATCCGAACTCACCCCTCACCACGCCGCTCACGCATGTACCTCAGTCCCCTGCTGTCACTGAGGAAATACAAACTGGTTCTGAAGGTCATCAACCGTCCCTTCAAACCATTTGACTCTGCAAAAATTAGGCGTCAGAGATTTTGGACAAATGCTCAGATGAACTTCTATTCCTCACTGCTGTTCGACAAGAACAAAGTGTTCCCACATCGTCATATTCCTCATGTGGATATGGAATCCTTACCATGCTTTCGGCCAGTTCTGGCTGTTCTTCATGATGTCGGGTTACTCAGTTTCGTCACATATGTGTGTGATTGGAATGAAGAACTCATTCTTCGGTTTTATGCCACCTTGCATCTATCTGGTGATGTTGATGACATTCACTCATGGGCTCTTGACTGGATGAGCGAGAACACGCACTACAAGGCTCCTGCTGATGAATTGCTCCGAGCTCTTCCTGTTGATTTGCCCTCAGCTGAATCCAGAAAGATCTATGAAGAACCTGAACTACCAAATCATCTGATGTAAGTACTGATGAAGCCGTTGGCTCAAGGAGAAGCTCAAAGAACCACCTTCTTAGTGAAGGATTTGCTATATGTGCCAAGGACAGTATATCGCATTTTGGCCAAAACCCTCAGTCCTATCAAAGGCCACAATTCTAAGACTGAAGAAGTTGTGGGGATCATGAAGAACTTGCTATTCAATATCATCCATGGTATTCCTATCAATGTGCATGATTTCTTCATGAGGACTCTGGCCACTGTCGCACAATCCCCATTTGACTTGAAGCCTTATGCTCCCTGGTTCATGAGATTCATCTGCACAAGGTCATCAATCAACTACAAAGCTGACACTCAAAATCATCTCAGCTTTCTGCCAGATGTTGAAATTCTTCAAAGCACAATTGCTTCAGTTCCTGGCAAAGGGAAAGCTATCATTGATGAAGGAGTTCGTCCCCTTGATGGCCAATTTCGTCAGCCTGTCTCACAATCCACTGGTTATGATTCTTCAAGCCATGACACTGACGCAAATGCCACTCAGCAAACCCCTCAAGGTGAAGCTCCTCGAGTGATGACTGATCGTGAGCTGCTCATAAGTCTTCATCAGAAAGTTGACAAAAACCACAACTGGGTTAAGCGTCAACTCCATGCAATTCTAGGCAATATGACTGTGATGCAAAATTCAGTCCAGAAAAATCATTACTATCTGCATGAGATCTTCGATAGGAGTTGGGCCATTCTTTCACATCTGAAGACCCCTGAAGAACTTGATGAGATGGAATTCAAAATGAACTTTGATTGGGCCAATCCCCCCAAGAAGAAGTTCAAGAAGGTTCAAGTTTCTCCGATGGTTCCAAGCACTGTGTCTTATTCATGCACTACTGATGAAAATGAAGATGTTGAAGACACTGCAGCAGGCCCTTCTTCAACTCGCGACCCCAACAACGACGCTGGCGCTCCCTCGACTGCTTCATGATTTGATTTCTTCAGGGGCGTTAGTTCTCAGTTTCGTCTCCTTTTGGTCATCTGATGACAAAGGGGGAGAAATTTGAGTTAGTCTTCAAGCGGGTCTCTTATATTGGGTTGTTTATTTTGTTAAGTTGCAACTCTTGGTTCTTCGGTTGATTCGCTCCTTTGATGAGTTGTAACTTAAATACTGTTGGTGGTATGACATTCTTTTGCGACGTTTTATTTGCATGCGTGATTATGCTATGATCCTCAAAATATATATCTGTGCATGCATGTCATAATTCGTCAGACACCAATTTTCATCATGCATTCAAATTCTTCAATATCTTATGATCATGCATGATTGGATTCCAAGATATAGGGGGAGATCTCCACAATTTCAACCTGCCATGTGCATTTGCAATCCAGAGCAAATTCTTCATATGCACATCTTCAGGGGGAGTTCCTCAATATCTTGTAACCAATGTCTTCATATTCTGTACTTACAAATTTCACTATTTTTATTCCCGTTGAAAACTTAACTGATTTGTCATCAATCACCAAAAAGGGGGAGATTGTAAGTGCATCAAGTACCCCCTTAGTGGTTTTGGAGTATTGAAGACAAATAAGTTAAGGGACTAATAAGTTTGTGAGTGTACACAGGAGAAAATAGTCCCTGAAGACTTGGTTTAAACACGGAAGTCGACCCTTAAAAATGTATTTCTTCAAGTGAAGAATTTGGTGCGGCCTTTGAGGAAATTGATGTGAAGACTTGGAAGCTTGAAGACTTTGTTTTCATAGTTTCTTTTCTTCTTATTTGAGTCATAGGAAAAATCGTACTGTCAAAGGGGGTCAAGGTGAAACATATTTCATACTTCAAAGCGATGCTCAAAACTATACAAACCTAAGCCGCTTCGAGTGAAGCCTTTGGAAACCTCTAGAATAGCTAACGAATTTGACAGCGATAGTGACGAGGTTCATCTGGTCTTTGACGAATTTGGTCAGGCTGAGGAGTTAGGATTTCGCCAGTGCGATCTGCCTATCGTGAGGAAATAGAGTGCCCCGACGAAATTGAGAGTTTAATTTCCGACCGTTGCTGCGCCGCATGCCAGCTGTCGAGTGGATTCTTATCCTGACAATGGTCATGTCTGAGAAGGGCATTTATGACAATTCATGTCGGGTTGCCCCCTGGCTATAAATAGCCGCCCCCTACAACCACTAGTGGTTGGCTGCTCTAGAGAGAACTTGACACTTGTCATTTGAGAGCAACCCTTTCTCTGACGACTTTGTGAGAACCCAAGTGAGGAAAAACCCAACCAGAGCCTAAGTGACTGAGCATCACTAAAGAAGTTGATTTGTGTGATCCGACGCTTATTACCTTTGAAGACTGTCATTCTTCCAGATGGTTAGGCGTCATGTTCTGAGCACCCAAGAGTAATTGTGGTGTGCCGGTGAACAAGTCTGTAAGGTTTTGGAAGTCTACCTTGAAGACTTACCACGAGTGATTGGGCGAGGTCTAAGTGACCTTAGCTCAAGAGGAATACGGTGATGACTAAGTGTCCTCCGAGGTAAGACTTAGCCGCCTCAACCAGACGTACAGTTGATACAGCAACTGGAACTGGTCTACCAAATCGCTTTGTCTTCGTCAAGCCCAAACAGTTTCAAATTCCTCACCCCTTTACCTTTACACAATTTCCGCTGCTGAAGAAATTGTGATCTACTTTTCTGATGAATTTGAACTGAAGACTTTCATCATGTTGTTTATCATTTCTTCAGTTCATCTTCTTCATGCATGTCTGCTTGTATGACTACTTGTTCTTCACCTGTATGTATTTCCTATGCATGCTAGTTATATCTGTGTCGATCTAGTTTCTCTTATGTTTCTAATTCGTCACTCTGATTTTCGTCAAAATCTTCAGAGTTTGACGAATTTCTAAATATCTCCCATTCACCCCCCCCTCTGGGAGTTAACCTGCGCTTTCACATATCACAAAGCTTAACGAAAGTATTTAGATGGGATGCATCATCTTCATTAGGACTACCAGAAAATTGTTCTTTCATAACAAGATTAAGCAAAGCAGCATTAATGTCACATGACTCCGCACTAGTGGCGGGAGGAGCAATAGGAGTACTAATAAAATCATTATTATTAGTATTGGAAAAGTCACATAATTTTGTATTTTCTTGAGACATCGTGACGAAGCAAGCAAACTAGCAAACAAGCAAATAAAAATATTTTTGTGTTTTTGTAAAAAAAGAAAATTAGAAGTGGGGGAGATGAAAACTAGAAGCAAATGCAAATAAAAAGACAAATAAAATAAATGCAAGTGGATAATAGTTTGTGCAAAGGTACTTGGTAATTTTGATGATGTCTCCCCGGCAACGGCGCCAGAAATTCTTCCTGCTACTTGTAGACTGCGTTGGTATTTCTCCGAAGAGGAGAGGATGATGCAGTATAGTAGAGATAAGTATTTCCCTCAGTTAAGAACCAAGGTTATCAATCCAGTAGGAGAACCAAGCAAAATTCCGTTAAGCGCACCTGCACACACAAGAGCAAACACTTGCACCCAACGCAAATAAGAGGGTTGTCTATCCTCTTAGCGGTTATTTGCAAGGATTAAATTTTATAGAGGTAAATAGATAAACTAAAATACTAATTAAAATAAAAGTAAATAAATTGCAGCAAGATATTTTTAGTTTTTATATATATGATAAAGTAGACCCAGGGGCCATAGTTTTCACTAGAGGCTTCTCTCTCGAACACATAGCATACGGTGGGTAAACAAGTTACTGTTGGGCAATTGATAGAAAAGCAAATAATTATGACAGATTCATGGCAATGATCATGTATATAGGCATCACGTCCGAGACAAGTAGACCGACTCCTGCTTGCATCTACTACTATTACTCCACCCATCGACCGCTATCCAGCATGCATCTAGGGTATTAAGTATGAAACAGAGTAACGCCTTAAGCAAGATGACATGATGTAGACAAAGTAAACTCAAGCGATATGATTAAACCCCATCTTTTTATCCTTAATGGCAACAATACAAATACGTGTCATGTCCCCTTCTGTCACTGGGATTGAGCACCGCAAGATTGAACCCATCACAAAGCACCTCTCCCATTGCAAGATAAGTCAATCTAGTAGGCCAAACCAAATCGATAGATCGGAGAGAAATACAAAGCTATAATAATCATGCATAAAAGAGTTCAGAGAAGACTCAAATATTTCTCATGAATAATCTGATCATAAACTCACAATTCATCGAATCCCAACAAACACACCGCAAAAGAAGATTACATCGGATAGAAGTCCAAGAACATCAAGGAGAACATGGTATTGAAGATCAAAGAGAGAGAAGAAGCCATCTAGCTACTAGCTATGGACCCATAGGTCTGTGGTAACCTACTCACACATCATCGGAAGGGCAACAAGGTTGATGAAGAAGCCCTCCGTGATCGATTCCCCCTCCGGCAGAGTACCGGAAAAGGCCTCCAGAGGGATCGCGGAAGAACAGAGGCTTGTGGCGGCGGAAAGATTTTCTCTTCTGTCTTTTTTGGTATATGGGGAATATTTGAGAATTTATAGCGTTGGAATTAGGTCAGGAGGGGCAACCAGGGGCCCACAAGCCTGGGGGGCGCGCCCTACCCCCCTGGGCACGCCCTCCAGGCTTGTCGCCTCCTCATGGCTCTTCTGGTCTTCTCCTCAAGCTTCGTGGGTCTCTTCTGGTCCAGAAAAAATTAATTCAAAGTTTTTTTTCTCGTTTGGACACTTTTTGATAATGATTTTCTGAAAAGGCAAAAACAAGCAGAAAACAACAACTGGCACTAGGCACTGGGTTAATAGGTTAGTCCCAAAAAATGATATATAATTGCATATAAAACATCCAAGATTGATACTATAATAGCAAGGAACAATCAAAAATTATAGATACGTTGGAGACGTACCATTCCCTACTTCTCCATTCACTGTAATCGCCATTTGCCTACCCGAGGCTAACTGCATTATACGGTGAACCCAACCAGTGTCAAACCCCTTGCGGTAGAGGACCTCGCGAATGAACTCCCAGTTCACGCGGTCATACGCCTTCTCGAAATCTTGTTTGAGAATAATAGCTCGTTGTTTGGTATGTTTTAGCTCGTGCACAATCTCCTGAAAAGCTATTGGCCCCTCGATAATGTACCTATCATGGAGAAAGGCAGATTGGCACTTGTGAATTACACGTTGTACCATCGGCGCAAGACGCACCACGTACGCTTTTCGCACAAATTTAAACGGAACGTTAATAAGTGCAATTGGACGAAACAACTTGATGGACTCCGCACCCTTTTACCTTGGGGATGAGGGGAATCACCCCAAAGTTGAGCCTGGAGATATCTACTATTACTAAGGCAAAATCATTGTAAATGTCAAACATTAACCCCTTTAGAATGGGCCCAGAAACTGAGGAATAAATCTACCAGCCAGCCGTCTGGGCCAGGTGCCGTATACCAATTCATCGACCTCAAAGCCGTGTCGATCTCCTCCGGGAGAAATGATAGAGACAGAGCGTCGTTTTCCTGAAGTGGCACCCTATTCGCCTGATCCCGCAAATCCTGGTAAAGACCCAACATCTTAGGTTCGGCTCTACCCATCAAGGCAATGTAATATTCATACACGTGCCTCATAATTTCGTCTTGATGCACTAGGTGATGAGGACATCAATACCATAGTTACACCCATAGCCCCTGCTACTATACATGTTGGACCAATTACTAGAGCTCGCGTACACCAATTAAATTATCAGGTATTTTCGTTTCTTGGTAATGATTCTAATGTTCATGAGAATATGATGTTGCCTAAATTGGATACATTTGTGTTGCTTACTAATGAAGGGCCTAGCATGGACAAAAGGGATGAGCACTGGAGCGGGATCAAGCGTGGAGATGAAGGCGCGTGCGAAGGGAACAAGAACGGAATTTCCAATAGAGTTTTCAGCACTTTGAAGCCCCCATGATGACATACAAGGACATGAAGCGAAATATGAAGCTTAAGCATGAAGGTAACTCAGCTTGTTTTAGGCTTCACGCGTCATTGACGTTGTTCGAGTCCTTGAAGTGACGAAGTCGGAGCCTGCAAACTGGTCACAGTGAGGTGAAGACCTCGAATCGGACGTGATGAGGCGGAGGCATCCGTTGGAGTCGGCGTATTTGGCGCGAGAATGCCCGAACCCACGAAGCCATTGGCTTGATGAATTGACAGTGCATTGCAGTCGACGTTGGCAGAGTGATGTGGTCGACTCAACGAGGTGATGGCATGACGCGGTCGTAGTCGATTTATCTGCATACACAAAGTAGTAGCACGAGAAAAGAAAATTCTCATACGAATTAATGCGTGAGCAAAATAATTTGATATATTTAAGTCAGAGACATAAGCGGCGAGTCAGAGCCCCTAGACCGGGCGCTCTGCGGAGCCGGACATAGTAAAGACGGAGCCCTCGAGTCGTTCAGGGCCAGGTTAGACTTGACGTGTGGAGTTGGCATGGGAGTGGTGAGCTCCATGCCCACGGAGCGATGAGGCCGGCTCGACGAACCAGTGATGCAACATGTCTTTTTTATTCAATTCCACGAGCACCCCATCGAGACTTCTAAACCATGCAAGTCGGGATTGGGGGGGGTGGGTTGTCGATTTCGGGGATTGTGGTGATTGGCCCTGGAATTTACCAAATGTTGATCCTTGACTTTTCGAGTTTTTGCCCCATGGGGATATTCCTATATAAACCTTCCAAAACCTCCTCTACCAAATAAGACATGAAGGGAATGGGATCTCCAAATCCCCCCAATCCCCAACCTCTTTTGGGCCGAAAACCCACCCCTACCAAATGAGGCCTTCGAGTATTTCATCCAACTAAGATTTGAAAGCCATATATTTTTGGGAGTGCCTAGAACTCATCTAAATGAGATATAATTTGCTCTCATTCACCTCACATTAGCTAACATCATCATTGTGGTTAACTTACTGTTTATTTGGTTTTTTTCTGGGCGATTACTGTTTATTTGGTAATCAATTGATATGTGTGATTGATGTTACCAGATCGTTCGCAAATAATGTAATTGGGCCGGCCCAACTGATCGAGAAACACGTGAAAAAACATACCACGTCGCTAGCCGCGTAATGAGCGCTAGCCATAAAAGAAATGCAAGTGCGCAACAAAAAGTGGTTACATTTTTTAAGGGAAGCACGCTACTATAGTCCTTGCACTAGTGTATGATATAAATTAAAAATATTATAGCTTTCAAAGGAAATGCCCAAAATGTACTATTTTTTAACCATAATGTTTAGAAAATTTGCATGGATTTTTAAAACAATTCAAGAGTTGCAAAAAAAGAACAACATTTCAAAAATGTTTCAAATTGCTGAATTTGGAAAAAAAACATCATGAACTTGAAAATTGTTCAGGAATTTGACAAATATTAGCGAATTTGGAACATGTTCGTATTTGAAAAACATTTGCGAATTTATAAAAAATAGTAATCGTAGTTGGCTGGAAAATAACTTGCGGTTGCCACCCCTGAAAACATGTATTGCGACTTCCCTTAAAAACATGTAAGCGCGGCTCCATTTGAAAATATGTAGTTGCGATACCCCTTGAACACATGCAGTTGTGACCCCATTTGAAAACATGCGGTTGTGAGTCCATTTGAAAACTTGCTGTTGCGACCCCCCTTGAATACATGTAGTTGGGACTATATTTAAAAACTTGCACATGCGATCTCCTTGAAAACGTGTAATTATGACAACATTTGAAAACTTGTTGTTGCGACCCCCTTTGAAAACTTGTATTCTGAACCCATTAAAAAACTTGTATTTGCGAACCCATTTCAAAACTTCCAACCGCGACACTCTTGAAAATTTACAACTACGACCCCTTGAAAACATGCAGTTGCGACGCTATTTTAAAACTTGCAGTTGCAACCCTCTTGAAAATTTACAATAGCGGTCCCAATTGAAAGCATTCAATTGCGACCCGCTTAAAGACATGCAGTTGCAACCTCATTTGAAAACTTGTAGTTGCAACCCCCTAGAAAACTTGCAATTGCAACCCTATTTAAAAGCATGCAATTGCGTCCTCAAAAAAACTTGTGAATGTGACCTAATTTGAAAAGTTGCAGTTACATCTCCTTTAAAATTTGAAGCTGGGACCATTTAAAAACTTGCAGTTGCCAAACAAACAAAGAATACGAGAAAATCAAAATAAAAATGGCCCGTCAAACCCCCTAAAACAAGCCATTCCCGGCACATGACACTCAAACACGCCCGCGTGCGAGCTAGCCTGCATGAATAAGGACAATAATAAGACTAAAAAACACAAATGAGAGGGAAAAAATGGAAAACATGAATAAAAAAACAAATGATCAATCTCATCCAATTATAAATTAACTACAAAGTGTTTACATATAAAAGAAGAGGTCAAAACAGAAACTAAGACAATATTGATAGAGAAAATATAATAAAAGCATAAAGAAAAAACGAGAAAGAAGCAAATGATAACACCAAAAAAAAAATGAAATTAAAAATAATAATAATAAACTCACCGCGTTTCAGCATCTCTTCCACATTTAGTATAGCCCAAGACAACAACAAAAGGTGAAAAATAAAACTAGCGTTGAAAAGAGAGCTCCTAATCGGCGCGTTGTGCGCCAGCCGGGACTGGCGCTCACGCACCTCCCGCTCATGGGCCGACCCAATAAAACGCTGCAAGCATTGGCTTGGTTCCTGGATTGTTTGCTCAAAAAAAGTTTCTAGTTTGCTCGGTTTTTTATTTCCCTGGTTCACTCGGTTCGGTAGTTCCCAGTAGACCGATCAATGTTGACCATTGACCTGGGCCCACGTTGACAGTGGGCTTTAAGGAAAAGTTCATAATTTTTTGAAAAAAATTAAGAAATCAAAAAAATCATGTAATAAAAAATTCATAAATTAGAAAAACTTCTTAGTTTGTAAAAAAAAATATGAATTTGAAAAAAGTTCAGAAAATTAGAAAAAAAATCATGAATTTTAAAACAGTTCAAGTATCTAAAAAGTTCACGAATGTGAAAAAAAGTTCGCAAAAACACAGAAAAATTTCATAAAATTTGGAAAAAGTTAATGTATTTTGAAAACTTCCAGAATTAAAAAAGTGCATCAATTTTGAAATAAAATTAACGTGTTCAAGAATAATTCATGGACTTGAAAAAAGTCCACATATTTGAGGAAAAAAGTTCACAAATTTGCGAAAAGTTCATGATAAGGAAAAATGTTAAAAAAAATTCAAAAAAGTTCACGAATTTGAAGAAAGTTTCGGAATTTGTAGAAAATTTTAAATTTGAAAAATTTCATGTATTTAGAAAAAAATCCGAACAAAACCTGTCGAAAAAAAAACCACTACCACTTGCAAGCTTCCCAAAGCCAGCGATCGAACCCCACTCTAATACCTTCAAATGGGCCGGCGGGTGCGCCAGGTTGCGGTAACGGCTATAAACCGCGACGACTATATCTCGCACTAAGTGAGACGGTGGGATGTCTCGCTGGAGGGTTTACAATTATCAGGCTGGCCCATTCTGGCACAGTTAGATGAAAAAGGGAAGGAAAAGGGGAGAATCAGTGAGCGTATTCCACGTGATAACTAGTAGGTGCGCTACTTACTTGAGGCGAATCGAGCCGGGTTTTTCCATTGGTAATCACGTTTTTCTTCTTCTGTTTTTACAGGTTTTTCTTTGGTTCTTGCTTGGTTTTCTTAATTATTCTCCTTTTTTGTTTTTCTTTTGTTTTTTCTTATGTTTGTTTTGGTTTTCACTCTACATTTTCTGTATATGTCAAGAACATTCTAATACACGTTTAACATTTTTCCAATACAAATTTAATATTTTTTAATACATGATCAACATTTTCTCTATACATATTTTTAACATTTTTCAAATACAAGATTAATTTTTTTAATACATGGTCAACATTTTTTATATACACACTTTTAAACATTTTCAAATTTTTGCTTAAAATTTTCAAATACAAGATTAACAGTTTTTAACACATGATCAACATTGTTTCTATACACATATAATATATTTTAAATGCTTGATTAACATTTTTCAAATACTTGATCAACAGTTTTTCAAATGTTTGATTAACATTTTTTCAAATGCTTAGTTAACATTTATATATATATAGTAAAAAATTAAAAAAAAATTAATATATGGTCAACATTTTTTTCTATACACATTTAACATTTTTTAATTGCTTGGTTAAAAAATTTCAAATACTTCTCCAACATTTTTAGAAATGCTTGACTAACATTTTTATATACATGATCAAATTTTCATCATTTTTGAATACATGGTCAACATTTTTCCTATACAGATTTAACATTTTCTAAATGGTTGATTAACAGTTTTTAAATACTTGTTCAACACTTTTCAAATGAATTATTAACATTTTTTAAATAAATGATCAAATTGTTTCCTACATATGGTACTTTTTTTACGTGATAAACATTTTCTCTATACACTTTTACTTTTTAAAAATGCTTGGTCAACATTTTTCAAATGTTTTTTGTAGAGTAATTTTGAGATTACATTTATTTAAAATATTTGGAAGTATAAATAAAATTAGAAAAATAAAGCAAAAAAACAAAAAAGTGGAAAACAAAACAAAACAGAAAACAAGGCTGGGGCTCCCACACGCCTGGGTCGGCCCAACTCGCGGCTCCCTTGAGTGACGTATCCCTCTGTTTCACGTGAAGCGAGAGATAGGGGCGCCGGCTATAAACAGCACTAACAATAGGGATTGGGCGTTGTAAAGCCCATACTTTGGTCCTAAAGGGAAATTTAAAAGAAAAACGACCACACAAGGGCCCAGTCTGGCCTTGCTCATGCAAAAAAGAAAAAACACAACAGGAGCGTGCGTGAGACAACGACGGATCCTATTTGGCGCTTCAGCGCCCGTTCGCAAACGGGTGCCTGAAGGCGCGTCTAGTTGGGCTCGGCCCATCTTCCCTTTTTTTTCTGTTTGCAAAACAAAAAAATGTATGCGCGTCCGCTGGTTTTCAAACCAGAGACCTCCTAGCCATTCGCACACTGCACTAACCACTCCACCGGCCTCACCTTATGTGCCCAAATACATCTTCTTTCCCCTTTTCTTCTTATGTCTTTTTATTTTTATTTTTTTATTTTTTCGTTTTTTCTTTTTATTCAGAACGGTTTTGTTAGGTTTTTTATTCTTTTTCATTTTGTCTTTTGCTTATTTGAATGAACTTTTTTTTTAAAATTGATGAACTTTTTTCAAAATTGATGATTTTTTTAAATTCAATGAACCTTTTTCCAAATTTGATGAACTCTTTTTGAGTTCGATGAACTTTTTTTTTAAATCGATGAACTTTTTCTGAAAATTGATGAACTTTTTTGAAAATCGATGAACTTTTTTCTAATTCGTGAACTTTTTTTGAATACATGAACTTTTTTCTAATTCGTGATTTTTTAGTATCTGTGAACTTTGAAATTTTGTTCATATTTTTTCAATAAAAATGACATTTTTCTAAAATGTATGTGTAATAAATAGCGTGGCTACAAAAGTACTTAAATTCTCGCGTTGTAATCTATCACTAGGTCCTATTAGCTCAAGTGGTTAGGCCACGTGCACTGTATTGAAACAGCCCACCTCACGGTAGTAACTTTTTTTGAGGCTTTCGCGCTATAAATTTGCTTCGTGTTCCCGGGCCGGCCCACCAGATGCCGCAGTGGGCGCCAGTTGCCTGAACCGGCGCTTAAAGCATCTCTTCTCCCGTCGGCGACGAACCCTAGCTACATAGCTCGGATTAGTACGCTTCCCTCAAGAAAAAGGAGCTCCCTGAGACAACAGTACACGTACAATAGCTGAAAAAAACTGTACATGGACAAATCTCAGCGTATTAATCAAAGAGCATGAAGGCCATTGGGACTAACTATTTCTCACCTAGCTGACAATTAGCAAAACCGTATATCTTTTAACTGTATATATAAGGGCATCTCTGCCGACCCTTAAACCGCTCGCAACCGACCGACACGAGCGGTCCGGACGTATTTTGCTATCCAGCGCGGTCCGGTATCGGTCTGCCGACTGGTCTGGACGTGATTTTTCCCGCAAACCGGAAACAAAATGGGGAGAGGCTTTGCGAGTGTCCGGACCATTTCCACGCCCGCTTCAGACTGCCCTGACCCACCCAAAAACCCCTCCCTCGCCCACGCCCCTTCCCGCCCGAAGACAGCTGCCCGCATTCATGCCGCACTAGAGCGGCCGCTCCATCCCAAAGCGGACCTGACCTCTCGCTGGCGCTGCCCGCGTCGCATTCCCAGTTTCCGTGCCTATTCAATGCGGAGAGACGTTTACTGGACGGGACGGATATCTACCATGTCAGTTCAATGCCCATCCCTCCATCATCCGCCATTAAACAGGCTCGCCGGCCGACAAACCAACCCGGTGCCCGCGCGTTGACGCGCCCGGACGCTTGGCCTCACTGGCATCCACTATTTAAAGGCAATCACACCTGGCTCACAGCACACCACAATCCATCCGCTCTACATCTTCCTCCCGTGCACCACATCAGCTATGACCGGGAGCGGGAACGCTCTGTGGGAGAGCCTCTCGACGGAGTAGAAGCACGAGATGGCCGTCCTTGCGGCCGCCTGACAGAGCCGCTGTACCAGACGGATAGAGGCCGACATGCCAGCCAGCTCTCCGGAGGTCTCCGATGATGACCCCATGATGGAGACTGGCTCTGACGACGACTCCACGCATGAGCCCGCACCGGTGCATGCCGACTTGACGATGGAGCAAACACATGCCACTTCAACACTGCCATGGCCGAGGAGCAGCCGGCGCCTGCGCTTATGTTGACGTTCTGGCAGGCGCAGGAGGAACAACGCTACAACTTGTTCCCCCTCGAGTAGCACCGGCTGGCGGAGGGCCAGATCTATGGCGAGTATGCGAGCGAGAAGGCTGTGGCGGCCATGGTCGCGGCAGACCACTACTTCGTCGCCGAGCAGCAAGCACTCTCCGAGGCCACCCGCGCTCAAGCCGCCGCTCGTGCGAGCAGCCGGACACGGAGGCGGCGCTGGCTGCGCAGGCGATCACGGACGAGAACGCTGCCAGCTGCGCATCCTACGCGCCACCAAGCACTGTTTGGCCGCGCTGGTGGGACGACAAGCATGCCGCCCCTCCACTTCCATCGTGGACCTCACGTCCACCGGCGACGGACAGGTCGCAGACTCCGACGAGGATGAGTAGGGCATGGACAACGGGCGCCGTCGTAGGCTAAGTTTAGGTCCGGTCCCTCCTGTTTTTATGAAAACTGTCCGAAATATAATGAATGTGCTCCGGTTCGTATGAAAATCATTAATTCGTCCTGTTTGATGAAACCCGACTTGAAATGTATGCGGATAGCTTTGGATGATCGTCTCCCACATCAGTGTTTGTGGACTGATTCCTTCGGTCATTCCTTTTAGAGAAAAGGCTCGGCCAAGCCTGAGAAGGGCTTGGACCTAACCCGGCTTTGAATTAATAAAGCCATCAACCGGCCAGGATACAATCAACGGTACAAGCTAATCCGAAAAGAAGAAGAAACAGGGGATGCAACCCCAAACGGCAGGTACAATGTGAAGAAGGTAAGCAAGCGACTATGAAGCATGAAGCAGAAGCTACAGCAGCAAGGTCTCGCCCACCAGTGCATCCGTAGCAGAGGAATCGCCGACGCCCCAAGCACGAAACACATCAGGGAGCTGCAGAAGGGCGAAGTCGCCACCGGAGACACGGCCGGAAGAGGAGCACCGCAGCCACGGGACCAAACCAGAGCTCACCAGGACCATCTGCCCTCACCAAACACATCACAGTCGCCGGAAAGGGAACCCCTATCCCCTCTCGCCCAGGCTCGAGGGCGCCGCACCGCCGGACTCACTGGAGCACTTGGGGAAGAAGCACACCGCCTGGACGAGACACCAGACCTGCCCGGGGTTGCGGCGCAGTAGATTAGACGGGCCGCCACCAGGAACCAGTGCTCGCCACGCACACCCACCATCCCCATGCCCAAGGCGGCGCCTTCAAGAAGGTGACGACGCTGTGGCGCCGCCGCCGCTTAGCCACACGGGCTAGGGTTTTCACCCGGGCGCAGGGGAAGGGGGGAGGCAGGGGAAGATGAACCTCGGCGCCGCCACCAAGGAGGGAATGGCGTCTAGGATGCCATCGACGCCGTGGCCGCCACCGATGGCCAAGGGTTTCCCGCGGACAAGCTCCCTGCCGCCACCTCCGAACCAGCCACAACATCAACAGGCGCGCGCACGCCGGAGATCCAGGCCGGCCGGAGGTCGTGCGTCGCGTGCAGACCGGAGCGCCTCAGATCTGACGAGGGGAGCCCGGGGCCTCCCCGCGCCACGACCAGCGCCCACCGGGACCTCGCTGCCCGCGCAGCCGAGGGGATCCGGCCAACCTCACCGACGAGCACCCCCCGCCGCCGTTTCTTCGGTTCACAGATGTCCGGTTTGCGGGTCAGCGTTGAAGATGCCTCAAGGAAGATTTAGCCGCAAAGGAAGATAATTCCACCACGTCGTACTTTCAAGCCGCATATGATGAACGCCACACAGTGCCGCAGAAAAAGACCACATCCGCGTTAAGAGAAGAAAGGAGTAGTACGCCGGAGGAACACACCAGTTCAGCCACGACAACTTCCAACTTGGCCTCGACGTACGACACAACCCTCTCATGTCTCGCATGAAGCTCATCTGCTTCCTCCTGCTCGGAGCCGTAGGAGCACTTGAGTTCGTAGCCAGCGTGGACGACCAGTTTGTGTACTCCGGTTTCGCCGGCGCCGGCCTCACGTTGGACGGCTCGGCTACGGTCACGCCAGGCGGCCTCCTCGAGCTGACCAACGGCTCCCTCCAGTTGAAAGGCCACGCCTTCCACCCGACTCCGCTCCGCTTCCGTGAGCTACCCAACGGCACGGTGCGGTCCTTCTCCGCTTCGTTCGTGTTCGGCATCCTCTCCGCCTACCCTGACATGAGCGCGCACGGTATCGTCTTCGTCGTTGCTCCCACCACGGATTTCTCGACCGCGCTGGCGAGCCAGTACCTGGGCCTCGTCAACGTCCAGAACAACGGCCACCAGAGCAACCGCATCTTCGCCGTCGAGCTCGACACCTTGCAGCAGGACGAGTTCCGTGACATCAACGACAACCATGTGGGCGTTGACATCAACGGCCTCGTCTCGCTGCAATCCAGCAACGCCGGCTACTACGTCGACGGCGAGAAGGAGCGCTTCGAGAACCTGACGCTCATAAGCCACCAGGCGATGCAAGTGTGGATCGACTACGACGCGGGGAACAATCGGATCAACGTGACCTTGGCTCCGCTCGGCGTGGCCAAACCTGCCAAGCCACTGATGTCGGCCACCTACAACTTATCTTCGGTGATCACGAGCACCGCATACGTGGGGTTCTCGTCGGCGACGGGCTCATTCGACTCGCGACACTACGTGCTTGGATGGAGTTTCCGCATGAGCAGCACTACTGCTCCGGCCATGGACATCGCCAAGCTGCCAACGTTACCCCGGGAGATCCCGAAGGCTCGGTCCAAGGTCCTACAGATCGTCCTCCCAATAACGTCTGCAGCGGTCGTGCTCGCCCTGGGCACCGTCATCGTTCTCCTGTTGCGCAGGCGACGAAGGTACACCGAGCTACGGGAAGATTGGGAGGTTGAGTTCGGGCCGCACAGGTTCCCGTTCAAGGATCTCCACCGCGCCACCCAAGGATTTCACAGCAAGAACCTACTCGGCGTAGGGGGTTTCGGGCGAGTTTACAGAGGTGTTCTTCCAGATTGTAATATGGACATCGCAGTGAAGAGGGTGTCGCATGACTCCAAACAGGGCGTCAAGGAATTCATCGCAGAGGTTGTCAGCCTTGGACGCCTGCAACACTGCAACCTCGTGCGGTTGCTCGGCTATTGCCGGCGGAAGGGGGAGCTCCTTTTGGTGTACGAGCACATGCCCAACGGGAGCCTTGACAAGCACATATATGGTCATCAGGACGACAAGCCAACTCTGAACTGGGCTCAGAGGTTTCACATCATCAGAGGGATTGCATCTGGCTTGCTCTACCTCCACGAGGAATGGGAGAGAGTGGTGCTCCACCGCGACATCAAGGCAAGCAACGTGCTCCTCGACGACAGAATGAATGGGCGGTTGGGTGACTTTGGCCTGGCGAGGCTGTACGACCATGGCACCGACCCGCAGAGCACCCATGTGGTTGGCACCATAGGGTACATAGCTCCGGAGCTGGGGCGCACGAGCAAGGCAAGCCCCCTCACCGACGTGTTTGCCTTTGGGACCTTCCTTCTCGAGGTCACCTGCGGGCGAAGGCCCATCTTCCAAGACGCGCGTGGCAACCAGGTTATGCTGGTGGACTGGGTGCTCGAGCACTGGCGTAGAGAGTCGCTCGCCGATGCAGTTGACACCGAGCTCCGAGGTGACTACAACGTTGACGAGGCATGCCTCGTGCTCCAGTTAGGCCTGTCGTGCTCGCATCCGTTCGTCAACGCAAGACCCAACATGAGGCAAGTAATGCAATACCTCAGCAATGAGGCGCCACTGCCGCAGCTCATGTCCACCAAACTGAGCTTTCAGACGCTTGCGATGATGCAGAACGCTGGTTTCGACTCGTACATCCAGTCATCATATTCGTTTTCCAAGGCAAGCGTTTCCACGACTTCTGTCCTCTCATGAGGAAGATAGCACGTATCCTCTGCCTTCCAACATACAGCTTGGACAAATTAAGTTTGCATTACCAGTTGCATTCACGGCCTCTCTTAATTTATTAGATAGCCAAGGGAGCGTGCATCGTCTTGTATGTGCCGTTTGGACAAATACAAGCGGTGGAAATAAAGGATTGTCATGACCTTTTTGGTACCGTCTATTTGTCAGCTGCCTGGAAAAAAAATATGTTGCATCAGTCACTTTGATCAAGGGCCACTAGATCTTCATCCAACGGCTGAAAATAGATCAGGGCACTGCTCATCTTCAACCTCCAGCTTCTTCTTCCTCGCGTATCCGCCGGCCAACCCAGCCCAACTGCCTGCCTCCGTCGCCGCTGCCGGCCTCGCCATCCCCTCAACCTCCCCCCACCGCCATGCTGGCTTCCGCCCCGACCATCCCTCTAAGCCACGCATCGGTGAACAATTCCAGCGATCCCTTGCACCCCCACCCCTAAGATAGATAGTGAGGCTGCTGCTTCCCGGTGAATCTGCATCCCCCACCCCTAACATAGGTATTGGGGTTGCTTCTTCTCCGGCGAGCTCTCGCCTCCTCATCTCGCACGCTCGGGAAATAAGAAAAAGTGACTGACGCCAAGAAAAATTTCAGGCAGCCGAGCTTTAGCAAAACCGCACCTTTTTTAGTAAGGGGGGCACAAAAATGCATCTTAGATATGTTTTTTTTTTGCAGAGTGGGGCGTTTTGGAGCTCGGCCTCCATGGAGGCCGAAATTTTTGAAAATTTCAAAATTGAATTTTCAGTTTCAAAAAAATCTGAAAAAAATTGAACAAGTAGACAAGGATGTGATGTGTATGTGTGTAAAAATTCAGAATGAAATACGTTGAAATGCTACCTGTAAAAAAACAAAAAATCCATAGACTTTGAGGATGAATAGTATCATGTGCCAAAAAGCCCCAGTTTTTTTTTTTGCACAGCCCTCATTTCAACGTATTTCGTCTTGAAAATTTACACACATGTGTGTTATGCCTCCATGTATATCTGTATTTCTTTTTAGATTGTTTTGAAACTTAGAAATATGAATTTTGAAAATTGCAAATGGAGGCCTCCATGGAGCTCGGCCTCCAAAAGCAATTTTTGTTTTTTGCAGGGCATCATAGATATGATAATTGAGTTTGGCTTTAGTACACCCTCCTAAAAGTTTGCACGAATCTTAAAGTTTCTTAAAAAGGCTATCGCCATATTAGCATACAAGATCAACGTATTGAATAGATTGATTTGGATACGAAAGACTATATTATCTTTTTTTTTTATTGAAGGGGTAACTTCTAATCTCCATCTTTAATCTCATCGAAATCTGTAAACTTTTCTAGGGGGTGTACAAAGCAAAACCTATGACAATTATTAAGAGAAACAATAGTCATTACAATGGAAAGACAACTGGGTGCAAAACGACCAGTAAAATTAAAATTACTTTGAAAATCATACTGCATATATGTTTACACTCATTGTACGCTGTCCATCGAAAATTAAAAATTACACTAAACCAACAGTAAAAAAAGGAACACCTGCATTTTTTATTTACATATAAAGAACCATCAATGATACAAACATAGAAAATTTTGACAAAGGGCATTTTTTAGTGACATATAAAGAAGCCTCAAGGATACAAACACAATGAGCATATATCTGACATCTACAGTGCTAGAATGTACACAACCAACCTAAATGCACACACATAAAGGATCACGCCAGCAATGAGCTAGCAACGTCATATAAGACTAAAGTTATGCCTAGGTGTAAAAAATGAAGGAAAAAATCTCAAAGGGATCAACGAAATGCAGCAGCAACCATCGAACCCAACCATATCTTGACAACACCATGTGTAAGATTCTTCGAAAGCAACACCCCCATGAAGCACTAGTGCAGACACCCTTAGAGGAACGTTATTAAGTGGCACATCCAAAAAGAGACATGCCAGTCATATCTGCCCAAAATAATAGTGGCATGGGTGGGTTATTAGTGGCATGGGCGCACATCACTGATATCATGTTGAGGTTTTTTTAAACAATATCGTGCCAAACAGTTGTTGCCGATGTATGTACACCAGCAAATGATGGTGTACGTGCTAGTCGGCTGGTGTGCTCGAACAGTTCGGAAAAATGCCCCGGATAGTTCACTTACCTACGGCCTGGTCGCTGCAGTCTGACCGGCTGGCGTGTCTTAATCGTCTGTTGGAAAGAGTGTGTGTCCGGGAGCTTGAATAGAGTCGATACTGTGACGCGTGTGATACGTTTCCAACGTATCTATAATTTATGAACTATTCATGCCATGTTTACAACAATTTTATATGGTTTTGGTACACTTTTATATGAATTGAATGGAACTAACCTGAATTGACGCTGTTTTCAGTAGAACTACCGTGGTGTTATTTTTTGTGCAGAAATAAAAGTTTTCGGATTGGGCTGAAAATTTACGGTGATTTTTTATGGACCAAAAGAGACCCCGGAAGCTTCGAGGAAGGACCAGAAGCCTCACGAGGAAGCGACAAGCTCAAGGGGCGCGGCCCCCCCTAGGGCGCGCCTACCGAGCTTGTCGCTCCCTCGTGCGCCCCCTGGCGTGAGTCCAACGCTGAAAAATCCTATAAATATAGAAAACCCCGAAAAGAAACCTAGAACTCCCACGCCGCCGCCGCAAGCCTCAGTACCGAAGCGATCTCATCCGGAGCCCTGTTCCGGCACTCTTCCGGAGGGGGGAATCATCACCAGAGGCCATCTTCATCATCCCGGCGGTCTCCATGACGAGGAGGGAGTAGTTCGCCCTCGGGGCTGAGGGTATGTACCAGTAGGTATGTGTTTGATCTCTCTCTCTCGTGTTCTTGATTTGACACGATCTTGATGTACCGCGAGCTTTGTTAATATAGTTGGATCATATGGTGTTTCTTCCCTCTCTATCTTCTTATGATGAATTGAGTCTTTCCCTTTGAGGTTTCGTTGTTGTCGGATTGAATACTTTGGATTTGAGAACACTTGATGTATGTCTTGCATGTGTATACCCGTGGTGACAATGGGGTATTCTATTGAATTACTTGATGTATGTTTTGGTAATCAACTTGCGGATTCCCATGACCTTGGGGTAATCTAGGCATATGGGTTGGTACACGTTTTCATCTCATTTTCTCTGATAGAAACTTTGGGGTACTCTTTGAAGTTCTTTGTGTGGATTGAATATTATGAATCTGAAGTTGTTTGATGCATATCGAATAATCAACTCACGGATACTTGTGGTGACATTGGAGTATCTAGGTGACATTAGAGTTGGTTGATGCGTATCATATGATGTTATTTTAGTACAAACTCTAGGGTTGTTTGTGACACTTATAGGGATGGCTCAATAGATTGATCGGAAAGGATAACTTTGAGATAGCTTCGTACCCTACAACAATTTCATCTTATGTTCCCGCTAGATAAGAACTTTGGAGTGATTCTTTGTCGCACGTTGAGGGATTGTTCTATGATTCAATTATGTTAACATTGTTGAGAGATTGCACTAGTGAAAGTATGAACCCTAGGCCTTGTTTCTAAGCATTGCAATACCGTTTGTGCTCACTTTTGTTACTTGCTACCTTGCTGTTTTTATTATTTCAGATTACAAAAATCTATATGTACTATCCATACTACACTTGTATCACCATCTCTTCGCCGAACTAGTGCACCTATACAATTTACCATTGTATTGGGCGTGTTGGGGACACAAGAGATTGCTTGTATTTGATTGCAGGGTTGTTTGAGAGAGACCATCTTCATCCTACACCTCCCACGGATTGATAAACCTTAGGTCATCCACTTGAGGGAAATTTTCTGCTGTCCTGCAAAACTCTGTGCTTGTAGGCCCAACAGAGTCTACAAGAAATAAAGTTGCGTAGTAGACATCAAGCTCTTTTCTGGCGCCGTTGACGGGGAGGTGAGTGCTTGAAGGTATATCTTTAGATCTTGCAATTAAATCTTTTAGTTTCTTGTTTTTCACTAGTTTGGTTTATAAAAGAAAACTACAAAAAATGGAATTGAGGTTGCCTCAAATGCTTCATCTTTATGAAGTGTTCCTTGAAAATGATGGATCGGAAAATTGTGCCAAAGTGTTAGAAGAAGAATTCAATAAAATGTTTGGCATAAAATCATTGAATGATAAGCATGATTGCAATGTTGTTAGTATGCTTTCTATGAATATCCATGATGCTAATGATACGCAAAGCCATAAGCTTGGGGATGCTATGTTTGATGAACATGATATTTTTAATCCCTCAAGTTTTGATGAGCAAATTTATTATGATGATAGCATGCCTCCTATTTTTGATGATTATATTTATAAAAGTGGGTTTGGAAGAGTGTCAACTCTAGGTACTAATGATCCCACTATTTTGGAGGGTGTTCAATCTTATAACAATATTCATAAAAGTGGATTTGGAGAGGTCATGACTTTATTTAGTGATGAATCCACTATTTCGGAAGAGGTTTCAATTGATTATGACAACAAAGTTGGTATCTATGATGATTATTGTGATGACACTTATGATATAAAAAATAATGATAACCATGAAACTTGTCATCATGATTTTAATGCTGAAATTGATTATGTAAATCAAGTATCATATGATAGTTATTTCATCGAATTTGCTCCCACTATTATTGATGAGAATAAATTTGCTTATGTGGAGAGTAACAAAAATTCTATGCTTGTGGGTCATGAAAAGAATGCTTTATGTGATAGTTATATAGTTGAATTCATTCATGATGCTACTGAAAATTATTATGAGAGAGGAACATATGCTTATAGATATCTCAATAATATCAAGTTTCCTCTCTATGTGTTGAAAGTTTTGAAGTTATACTTGTTTTGCCTTCCTATGCTAGTTGATTCTTGTTCCCATAAATTGTTTGATCGCAAAATCCCTATGCATAGGAAGTGGGTTAGGCTTAAATTTACTTGTCATATGATTCATGATGCTCTCTTTATGTTTCAATTCTTTATTCTTATGCGAGCATCATTGAAATCATCATGCCTAGCTAAAAGGCATTAAAGAAAAGCGCTTGTTGGGAGACAACCCAATATTTATACCTACTGTTTTTGTGTGTCCACATGATTAACCTACTGTAGTAATCATGTTTTATATGATTTCTTTTAATAATGTGCCAAGTAAAGCCTTTGGGATAGTGTGGATACTTGTTGATTTGATTCTGTGCAAAAACAGAAACTTTTGCGTCCAGTGCTGGAATTTCTATTATGTACTGGAGCGTGAAAAAATTCTGAAATTTTTACACAGTATTGGCTTACAAATTTTTTACGTTGTCAAAAAAATTCAGAATTTTTGGAGGTACATAAGTATGCCTTTTAATTCACTCACTACATGCTGTACTGTTTTTGACAAATTCCGTTTTTATTGCATAGTTTGCTTGTTTTAGTGTTTCCATAGCTTATATTGAGTAATATAAATTGTGGAAATGATAGAATATAGTAGGCATTATGTGAGAATAATTATTAATCTTGTATTGACAGTACCTAAGTGAATGATTTATTTTCATACTAACCTATCTCACGGAGTTCCGTTAAGTTTTATGTGATTGAATTTTTCAAGGTATGGGTGAGATAACAATATGAGGAGAATAAGGAGCAGCAAGACACTAAGATTGGGGATTCTCAAGGCACCCCAAGGTAATATTCAAGGAAGACTCAAGCGTATAAGCTTGGGGATGCCCTGGGGCATCCCCTCTTTCGTCTTCAACATTATCGGTAACCTCACTTGGAGCTATATTTTTATTCGTCACATAATATGAGTTTTGCTTGGAGTGTCATTTTATTTTGCTGAGATTTTCTTGCTGTTATCAATAATCATGTTTTGTATCTTTTCTTTCAATAAAATGCCAATTATAGCCTTTACCACGCTCAATTTGCAAATTTATGTGCTGCTGTTTGAAAACAGAAAGTTTTCTGTTATGTCCTGAATTTATGTGAATAGTCAGAACATGATAAAAGTCTGAACTTTTTACACGGTAGAATGCACGAGTTCTCTGTCACGTGGTAATTTTTTAGAATTTTTGGAGTTAGGGAAGTATGAATTTTTATTCCACCATTACAGACTGTTCTGTTTAGACAGATTTCGGTTATAGTTGCATTGTTTGCATACGTTTGCTTGTTTAATGTTTCTATTTGGTGATGGGAGTATTAAATATGCAGAGGCATTTAGTATGCAATGTTTAATTACAATTTTAGTGATTTGCTACAGTAGAGAATGTTAAGGTTTTGAGTTGATTTATACTAACTTATCTCACGAGTTCTTGTTGAGTTTTGTGTGGATGAAGTTTTTAAGATTTAGGAGAAGCCATGATATGAGAGGAATTAAGGAGACACAAGAGCTCAAGCTTGGGGATGCCCAAGGCTCCCCAAGATAACATTCCAAGAAGTCTCAAGCAACTAAGCTTGGGGATGCCCCGGTAGGCATCGCACCTTTCTTCATCAATACCTATCAGTTAGCCTAAGTTTTTACTTGTTCACATGATATGTGCTATTCTTGGAGTGTCCTTTTCTTTTCATTTTGTTTGTTGTTTAATAATCTCATTAGGTCTGAAAGTTTTTATTGAGACAGAGTCTTCACATAGCTACCCATTCACTTAACTACTCTTTGTTCTTCACTTATATCTTTTGGAGTAGTTTGTCATTTACTCTCGTGCTTCACTTATATCCCAAGAGTAAATTGTTGAATGAATTGAATATCATAAAGTTGAAATTATATGTGTTTCATATGCTTGTCCCATGGGGAGTAGTGACTTCACATAAAAGAAGTATAAGTGGTAAAATTTATTGAAAGTTAGCAAACACAGCATTGGTCACTTGAACAATTCATGAAAGAATATTGAAGGAAGAGAGATTTCACATATAAATATACTATCTTGGGTATATTCTATGATTGTGAGCCCCCATTAATTATTTTCAACCTTGATCAAGTAGTTGATGTTGGACAAGGAAGACAACGTAATGGGTTATGTTTGTTTATATTCACATAGAAGTTATATGTTCTTGGATCCTCTAACATGTGGTGCTTGCTCATAATCTTTTGCTAGCCAAAATTTCGTACTAAGTAGAAATACTACTTGTACATCCAAAAACCCTTAAACCCAGTTTCTTGCCATGAGAGTCCACTATATCTACCTATGGATTGAATAATATCCTTCAAGTAAGTTGTCATCGGTGCAAAAGAAATAAAAATTGCTCCTAAACATGTATGATCTTTTATTGTAAGGGAAAATAAGCTTTGTACGAACTTGTGATGGTGAAGAAATAAAAGCGACGGACTGCATAATAAAGGTTGCTATCACAAGGGGCAATATAAAGTGACGTTCCTTTGCATTAAGAGCTTGCACATCCAAAAATAAAAAGCGCATGACAACCTCTGCTTCCCTCTGCGAAGGGCCTATCTTTTACTTTTCAGTTTTTACTTTTATGCAAGAGTCAATAGTATTCATCCTCATTTCAACCTCAATTATTCTCCACTTGGCAAGCATCATGTGCTAGGGAATGATCCAGGCACATATATCCAGTTGAATATAGGTAATCATGAGTTATTATTGTTGACATTATCTCTATGATAAGCAAGTTGGGAGGCAAAACATTAAGCCCCTATCGTCCTCTGTGTCTGATTGAAACGGTTTGTTCTAAAAATATGCTTTGAGTGTCAGCAATCATGGAAGACTAAATGATAGTTGAGTATGTGGAATTTGCTAAATCAAAGCTCTTACATAGACCCTTCCTGAAAATATGATGAATTGTAATTGTTTGATGACTGAGAACATAGTTTGTTGGTTTTCAAGAAAGTTTATGGTCTATACTTTAGCGTGTGAAAAGCTTGCTACTTTATCATGAGAAGTTCACCCTCGGGGCTGAGGGTATGTACCAGTAGCTATGTGTTTGATCTCTCTCTCTCTCTCTTGTTCTTGATTTGGCACGATCTTGATGTACCGCGAACTTTTTTTAATATAGTTGGATCATATGGTGTTTCTTCCCTCTCTATCTTCTTGTGATAAATTGAGTCTTTCCCTTTGAGGTTTTGTTATTGTCGGATTGAATACTTTGGATTTGAGAACACTTGATGTATGTCTTGCATGTGGATACCCGTGGTGACAATGGGGTATTCTATTGAATCACTTGATGTATGTTTTGGCAATCAACTTGCGGATTCCCGTGACCTTGGGGTAATCTAGGCATATGGGTTGGTACACGTTTTCATCTCCTTTTCTCCGATAGAAACTTTGGGGTACTCTTTGAAGTTCTTTGTGTGGATTGAATATTATGAATCTGAAGTTGTTTGATGCATATCGAATAATCAACTCACGGATACTTGTGGTGACATTGGAGTATCTAGGTGACATTAGAGTTGGTTGATGCGTATCATATGGTGTTATTTTAGTACGAACTCTAGGGCTGTTTGTGACACTTATAGGGATGGATCAATAGATTGATCGGAAAGGATAACTTTGAGGTGGTTTCGTACCCTACAATAATTTCATCTTATGTTCTCCGCTAGCTGATAAGAACTTTGAAGTGATTCTTTGTCGCACGTTGAGTGATTGTTATTGATGGAAATATGCCCTAGAGGCAATAATAAAGTTGTTATTATTTTATATTTCCTTGTTCATGATAAAGGTTTATTATTCATGCTAGAATTGTATTGACCGGAAACTTAAATACATTTGTGAATACATAAACAAATACCGTGTCCCTAGTGAGCCTCTACTAGACTAGCTCGTTGATCAAAGATGGTTAAGGTTTCCTAACCATAGACATGAGTTGTCATTTGATAACGGGATCACATCATTAGGAGAATGATGTTATGGACAAGACCCATCCGTTAGCTTAGCATATGATCGTTCTGTTTATTGCTACTGCTTTCTTGAATGTCAAATACATGTTCCTCAGACCATGAGATCATGCAACTCCCGGATACCGGAGGAATACCTTGTGTGCTATCAAACGTCACAACGTAACTGGGTGATCATAAAGATGCTCCACAGGTATCTCCGAAGGTGTCCGTTGAGTTGGCATGGATCGAGACTGGGATTTGTCACTCCGTGTTTCAGAGAGGTATCTCTGGGCCCTCTCGGTAATGCACATCATAAGAAGCTTGCAAGCAAAGTGACTAAGGAGTTAGTTACGGGATGATGTATTACGGAACGAGTAAAGAGACTTGCCGGTAACGAGATTGAACTAGGTATGGAGATACCGACGATCGAATCTCGGGCAAGTAACATACCGACGGACAAAGGGAATTACATATGTTGTCATTGCGGTTCGACCGATAAGATCTTCGTGGAATATGTAGGAACCAATATGAGCATCCAGGTTCCGCTATTGGTTATTGACCGGAGAGGCGTCTCAGTCATGTCTACATCATTCCCGAACCCGTAGGGTCCGCACGCTTAACGTTCGTTCACGATATAGTGTTATATGAGTTATGTGAATTGGTAACCGAATATTGTTCCGAGTCCCGGATGAGATCCCGGACGTCACGAGGAGTCTCGGAATGGTCGAGAGGTAAAGATTTATATATGGGAAGTCATATTTTGGGTTCCGGAAAAAGGTGCAGATTTTTCGGTATTGTGCCGGGAAGCTTCCAGAAGGTTCCAGAGGATTCCGGAGGAGTCCGGAAGTCCACAAGTGGGTCCACCACGTCCCAAGGGCTGGCATGGGCTAAGGGGAGGCGCCCTGGCCTTATTGGTCCAGGCGCACCAAGTCCTCAAAAGCCCACGCAGCTAGGGAAGGAAAAAAGGGAGAGTCCTAGTAGGAATAGGATTACTTTGGAGTCCAAGTCCACGTGTGTACTATTCACGGTTACTGTTCACATGGCACTATTCCTTCTACTCCAAGCCCCTACACATATATAAATAGAGGAGAGGGGGCGCCCCAAAGGAGACACAACATTGTCTTAGCCGTGTGCGGCGACCCCCTCCACAGTTCCGTCCCTCGATCATATTTTCGCAGTGCTTGGGCGAAGCCCTGCGGAGATAGCATCACCATCACCGTCACCACGCCGTCGCGCTGCCGGAACTCATCCACTACCTCGCCGTCTTGCTGGATCAAGAAGTCGAGGACGTCACCGAGCTGAACGTGTGCTGAACTCGGAGGTGCCGTACGTTCGGTGCTCGGTCTGTTGGATCGTGAAGTTGTTCGACGACATCAACCGCGTTGTTCTAACGCTTCCGCTTATGGTCTATGAGGGTACGTAGACACACTCCCCCTCTCGTAGCTATGCATCTCCATGGATAGATCTTGCGTGTGCGTAGAATTTTTTTTGTTTTCCATGCAACGTTCCCCAACAGTTATATGATTCAACTATGTTAGCATTGTTGAGAGATTACACTAGTGAAAGTATGAACCCTAGGCCTTGTTTCTAAGCATTGCAATGCCGTTTGTGCTCACTTTTGTTACTTGCTACATTGCTGTTTTTATTATTTCAGATTACAAAAACCTATATCTACTAATGTCTACTACACAACTTATTCTTGTAGACTCGTGTTGGGCCTCCAAGCGCAGATTTTTGTAGGACAGTAGCAATTTTCCCTCAAGTGGATGACCTAAGGTTTATTAATCCGTGGGAGGCGTAGGATGAAGATGGTATCTCTCAACCAACCCTGCAACCAAATACAAGAAATCTCTTGTGTCCCCAACACACCCAATACAATGGCAAATTGTATAGGTGCACTAGTTCGGCGAAGAGATGGTGATACAAGTGTAGTATGGATAGTAGATATAGGTTTTTGTAATCTGAAAATAAAAAAACAGCAAGGTAAGAAGTGATAAAACGGAGCACAAACGGTATTGCAATGCTTAGAAACAAGGCCTAGGGTTCATACTTTCACTAGTGCAATCTCTCAACAATGCTAACATAATTGGATCACATAACAATTCCTAAACGTGCGATAAAGAATCACTCCAAAGTTCCTATTAGCGGAGAACATAAGATAGAAATTGTTTGTAGGGTACGAAACCACCTCAAAGTTATCCTTTCCGATCGATCTATTGAGCTATTCCTATAAGTGTCACAAATAGCCCTAGAGTTCGTACTCAAATAACACCATATGATACACATCAACCAACTCTAATGTCACCTAGCTACTCCAATGTCACCACAAGTATCCGTGAGTTGATTATATGATATGCATCAAACAACTTCATAATCATAATATTCAATCCACACAAAGAACTTCAAGGAGCACCCCAAAGTTTCTATCGGAGAAAAGATAGTGAAAACGTGCATCAACCCCTATGCATAGATTACCCCAATGTCACCTCGGGAATCCGCGAGTTGAGTGCCAAAACATATATCAAGTGAATCAATATAATACCCCATTGTCACCACGGGTATTCATATGCAAGACATACATCAAGTGTTCTCAAATCCATAAAAGTATTCAATCCGATAATAGTGAAACCTCAAAGGTAAAAACTCAATTCATCACAACAAGATAGAGAGGGAGAAACACCATATGATCCAACTATATTAACAAATCTCGCGGTACATCAAGATCGTGCCATATCAAGAACACGAGAGAGAGAGATCAAACACGTAGCTACTAGTACATACCCTCAGCCCCGAGGGTGAACTACTCCCTCCTCATCATGGAGACCGCCGGGATGATGAAGATGGCCTCCGGTGATAATTCCCCCCTCTGACAGGGTGCCAGAAAAGGGCTTCAGATGGGATCTCCTTGGTACAGAGGCTTGCGGTGGCGTAAAAACTCATCTAGGTTAAATTTCGGCGGTTTCTGAATATATATATGATTTTTCAGCGTTGGAATCACGCAAAGAGGTGCCACAGGGGGCCCACGAGGCACCAGGGCGCGCCTGGGGGGTGGCGCGCCCTGGTGGCTTGTGGGGCCCCTATGGCTCTTCTGCTGCTCCCCCGAAGCTTCCTGGGTCTGTTTCCTTCCAGAAAAAATCGTCAAAAAGTTTCGCTGCATTTGGACTTCATTTGATATGGATTTTCTGGAAAACCAAAAATAAGCAGAAAACAGCAACTGGCACTGGGCACTAGGTCAATATGTTAGTCCATAAAAATCATATAAAATCCATATAAAAGTGCACCAAAATCATACAAAACTATAATAAACATGGCATGAATACTTCATAAATTATAGATACGTTGGAGACATATCAGCATCCCCATGCTTAATTCCTGCTCGTCCTTGAGTAGGTAAATGATAAAAGAAATAATTTATGAAGTGTGAATGCTAGCATAGTGCATAAGTTTGATCAATGATAATTTCAATCACTTTTCCTAGCATCATGACAACAACTTTTTCTCATAAAACTCATCATGATAAAGTAGCAATTCATTCACATGTTATGGTTCAAACAATGCATTCTCTTGAAACTTAACAACCTATGTTCTTAGTCACCAAACAATTGCAATTCAACTTATCTTCAACAGAGTCTAAGTAAGAGCTCCACATACTCAATTATCATATAGTCTTCTATGATTGCTAGTACTCAAAGCATATTTTTAGAACAAATGGCATCCATCGAACACAAAGAAAGATAGGGGCTTAATGTTTCGCCTCCCAACTTATTTATCATAGAGATAATTGTCAACAATAATAATTCATGATCAAATATATTTGACTGGCCATATGTGCCTGGATCTTTCCCCACCACATGATGCTTGCCAACTAGAGAATAATTAAGGTTGAAATGGGAAGAAATACTATTGACTCTTGCATAAAAGTAAATACATAAAGTAAAAGATAGGCCCTTCGCAGAGGGAAGCAGATGTTGTCATGTGCTTTTTATTTTTGGATGTGCAAGCCCTTAATGCAAAGGAACGTCACGTTATATTGCCCCTTGTGATAGCAACCTTTATTATGCAGTCCGTCGCTTTTATTTCTTTACCATCACAAGTTCGTACAACACTTATTTTCCCTTGCAATAAAAGATCATACATATTTTAGGAACAATTTTTATTGCTTTTTGCACCGATGACAACTTACTTGAAGGATCTTATTCAATCCATAGGTAGATATGGTGGACACTCATGGCAAGAAACTGGGTTTAAGGGTTTTTGGATGCACAAGTAGTATCTCTACTTAGTACGAATTTTTGGCTAGCAAAAGATCCTAAGCAAGCACCACATGTTGGAGGATCCATAACAATATAACTTCTATGCAAATATACCCAAACATAACTCATTACGTTGTCTTCCTTGTCCAACTTCAACTAATTTGCTCAAGTTTGAAAATAATTAATGGGTATTCACAATCATAAAAGATGTCCAAGATAATATATTTATATGTGAAAGTTCTCTTCCTTATACTAATCATTCATGAATTGTTTGTATGACCAATATTGTGATTGTCAAGCTTCAATAGATTTCACTTTCTAAACCCAATGTGAAACTACTACTAGGCATGATACAAGCATATGAAGCTCATATTATTTCAACTTCATGATATTTAATTTATTCAACAATTTACTCATAGGATATAAGTGAAGCACAAGAGTAAATGACAAACTACTCCAAAAAGATATAAGTGAAGATCAATGAGTAGGCAAACAATTAAGTAGCTATGTGAAGACTCTCTCTCAATAAAGATTTCAGATCTTGAAAATTTTATTCAAACAGCAAAGAAAACGAAATAAAATGACATTCCAAGAATAGCACATCTCATGTGAAGAAGCAAAAAACTTAGGCTCAACCAAGACTAACCGATAATTGTTGATGAAGAAAGGTGGGATGCCTACCGGGGCATCCCCAAGCTTAGATGCTTGAGACTTCTTGAAATATTAACTTTGGATGCCTTGGGCATCCCCAAGCTTGAGCTCTTGTGTCTCCTTAATTCCTCTCATATCACGGCTTCTCCTAAATCTTAAAAACTTCATCCACACAAAACTCAACAAGAACTCGTGAGATAAGTTAGTATAAATCAACTCAAAACCTTAACATTCTTTACTGTAGCAAATCACTAAAATTATAATTAAACATTGAATACTAAATGCCTCTGCATATTTAATACTCCTATCCACAAATAGAAACATTAAACAAGCAACATATGCAAACAATGCAACTATAACCAAAATCTGCCAAAACAGAATAATCTGTAAAGGGTGAATAAGAATTCATACTTCCCTAACTCCAAAAATTCTGAAAAATTACCACATGACAGAGAACTCATGCATTCTTACTGTGTAAAAATTTCAGATATTTATCATGTCCTGACTATTCAGGAATATTCTGAACATAACAGAAAACTTTCTGTTTTCAAACAGCAACACATAAACTTGCAAACTGAGCATGGTAAAGGCTATAATTGGCATTTTATTGAACTAAAAGATACAAAACATGATTATTGATAACACCAAGAAAATCTCAACAAAAGAAAATGACGTGTGACGAATAAAAATATAGCTCCAAGTAAGGTTACCGATAATGTTGAAGACGAAAGAGGGGATGCCTTCCGGGGCATCCCCAAGCTTAGACGCTTGAGTATTCCTTGAATATTAACTTGGGGTGCATTGGGCATCCCCAAGCTTAGGGTCTTGCCACTCCTTATTCTCCTCATATCGGTATCTCACCCAAAACTTGAAAACTTCAATCACACAAAACTTAATGGAACTTGTGAGATAGGTTAGTATGATAAAAATAAATCATCCACTTGTTGGGGAACGGAGCATGAATTTCAAAATTTCCTACGCTCACGCAAGATCTATCCATGGAGATGCATCGCTACGAGAGGGGAGAGTGTGTCTACGTACCCTCGTAGACCGTTAGCGGAAGCGTCTCACAACGCGGTTGATGTAGTCGAACAATCCTTCGAGCTCCACCGATCGAGTACCGAACGTACGGCACCTCCGAGTTCTACACACGTGCAGCTCGGTGACGTTCCTCGCCTTCTTGATCCAGCAAGACGTTGAGATAGTAGATGAGTTCCGTCAGCACGACGGCGTGGCGACGGTGACGGTGAAGTGATTCCGGCAGGGCTTCGCCTAAGCTCTCCGAAAATATGACCGAGGTGGAAAACGGAGATCGGGGCACCGCACACGGCTATGGGACAATTGTGTGTCTCCAAGGGGTGCCCCTCCTCCATACATAAAGGAGGGAGGGAGGAGGCCGGCCCCCTAGGGGTGCGCCAAGTGTGGGGAGTCCTACTAGGACTCCTTAGTCCTAGTAGGATTCCACCTCCCATACGGAGTAGGAAAGGGGGAAGGGAGAGGGAAAGGAAAGAGGGGGCTGCGCCCCCTCCCCTAGTCCAATTCGGTTTGGGCAAGGGGGGGCGCGCGCCTCCTCACGTGGCCTGCCTCTCCTTTTCCCGTATGGCCCAATAAGGCCCATTACTTCTCCCGGTGAATTCCCGTAACTCCCCGGTACTCCGAAAAATACCCGAATCACTCGGAACCTTTCCGACGTCCGAATATAGCCTTCCAATATATGAATCTTTACCTCTCGACCATTTCGAGACTCCTCGTCATGTCCATGATCTCATCCGGGACTCCGAACAAACTTCGGTCACCAATCACATAACTCATATAATACTATATCGTCATCGAACCTTAAGTGTGCGGACCCTACGGGTTCGGGAATGATGTAGACATGACCGAGACGACTCTCCGGTCAATAACCAACAGCGGAACCTGGATGCTCATATTGGTTCCTACATATTCCATGAAGATCTTTATCGGTGAACCTCATATGACAACATACGTTGTTCCCTTTGTCCGGCGGTATGTTACTTGCCCGAGATTCGATCGTCGGTATCCAATACCTAGTTCAATCTCGTTACTGGCAAGTCTCTTTACTCGTTCCGTAATACATCATCTTGCAGCTAACTCTTTAGTCACGGTGCTTGCAAGGCTTCTGTGATGCTGTATTACCGAGAGGGCCCAGAGATACCTCTCCGATAGTCGGAGTGACAAATCCCAATCTCGATCCATGCCAACTCAACAAACACTTTCAGAGATACCTGTAGTGCACCTTTATAATCACCCAGTAACATTGTGACGTTTGATACACCCAAAGTATTCCTACGGTATCCGGGAGTTGCATGATCTCATGGTCAGAGGAACGTGTATTTGACATAGTGAAAGCAATAGCAATAAACTAAACGATCATTTGCTATGCTAACGGTTGGGTCATGTCCATCACATCATTCTCCTAATGATGTGATCCCGTTATCAAATGACAACTCATGTCCATGGTCAGGAAACCTTGACCATCTTTTGATCAACGAGCTAGTCTAGTAGAGGCATACTAGGGACATAGTATTTGTCTATTATCCACACATGTATTTAGTTTCCAGTCAATACAATTCTAGCATGAATAATAAACTATTATCATGAACGGGGAAATATGATAATAACTAATTTATTATTGCCTCTAGGGCATATTTCCAACAGTCTCCCACTTGCACTAGAGTCAATAATCTAGATTACATCTCCATGTAATTAACACTTAATCAGTTCTAAAGCTGATCATGTTTTGCTTGTGAGAGAGGTTTTAGTCAACGGGTCTGCAATATTCAGATCCGTGTGTTCTTGGCAAATCTCTATGTTATATGTAGATGCTGCTACCACACTCTGTTTGGAGCTACTCCAAAAAATTTCCCCACTATACTTATCCGGTCTGAGACTCATAGTCTTTCGGATCAGTGTTTAAAGCTTGCATCGACGTAACCCCTTACGACGAACTCTTTATCATCTCTATTCCTGAGAAATTCTTCCTTAGTCATCTTAAGGATAATTTGACCGCTGTCCAGTGATCTACTCCTGGATCACTTTGGTACCTCTTTTGCCAGACACATGGCAAGGCACACAGCTTGGCATACTTTATAGAACCTACGGCCGAGGCATAGGGGATAACCTTCATCCATTCTATTTATTTTGCCGTGGTCGAGATTTGAGTCTTACTCAACTTCACACCTTTCACCACAGTCAAGAACTCCTTCTTTGACTGATCCATTTTGAACTTCTTCAAAATCTTGTCAAGGTATATGTTTTGTGAAAGTCATATGAGGCGTCTCAATCTATCTCTATAGATTTTGATGCCTAACATGTAAACAACCTTTACCTAGATCTTCAAGTCTTACTCCACTTCACACCAGCCAAGAACTTATTTCTTTTGACTTGATCCATTTTGAACTTCTTCAAAATCTCATCAAGGTGTGTGAAAATCTTTTATCAGGTGTCTTGATCTATCTCTATAGATCTCGATGCCCAAACCGTGGATAACTCAAAAACAGGTTTTTATTGAAAAACTCCTTTCAATTAATTCTTTATGCTTTCCAGAAATTCTACATCATTTCCAATCACATATACTTATTAGAAATGTTATAGAGCTCCCACTCACTTTGTTGTAAATACAAGTTTCTCCATAAACTTGCATAAACCCAAACGCTTTGATCACTTCATCAAAACGAGTATTCCAGCTCCGAGATGCTTGCACCAGTCCATAGATGGATCGCTGGAGCTTGCATACTTTGTTAGCGCCTTTAGGATCGACAAAACCTTCCGGCTGCATCATATACAATTCTTCCTTAAGGAATCCATTAAGGAATGCCGTTTTGACGTCCATTTGCCAGATTTCATAATCATAAAACGCGGCAATTGCTAACATAATTCTGACAGACTTTAGCATCGCTACGGGTGAGAAAGTCTCATCGTAGTCAACTCCTTGAACTTGTCGATAACCTTTAGCAACAAGTCGAGCTTTATAGACGGTGATATTACCATCAGCGTCCGTCTTCTTCTTAAAGATCCATTTATTTTCAATAGCTCGCCGTTCATCGGGCAAGTCTACCAAAGTCCATACTTTGTTCTCATACATGGATCCTATCTCGGATTTCATGGCCTCAAGCCATTTCTCGGAATCCGGGCTCGCCATAGCTTCTTCATAATTCGAAGGTTCACCGTTGTCTAACAACATAACCTCCAAGACTGGATTTCCGTACCACTCTGGTGCGGAACGTGTCCTGGTTGACCTTCAAGGTTCAGTAGCAACTTGCTCCGAAGTTTCATGATCATCATCATTATCTTCTTCTCTGGTCTGTGTTGGTGTCACAGAAATTTCTTTATGTGGCGTACTACTATCCAGAGGAGGTACAATTACCTCATCAAGTTCTACTTTCCTCCCACTCACTTCTTTTGAGAGAAACTCCTTCTCTAGAAAGGATCCATTCTTAGCAACGAAAACTTTGCCTTCGGATCTGTGGTAGAAGGTGTACCCAACAGTTTCTTTTGGGTATCCTATGAAGACGCACTTATCCGCTTTGGGTTCAAGCTTATCAGGCTGAAGCCTTTTGACATAAGCATCGCAGCCCCAAACTTTCAGAAACGACAGCTTAGGTTTCTTTCCAAACCACAGTTTATACGGTGTTGTCTCAACGGATTTAGACGGTGCCCTATTTAAAGTGAATGCAGCTGTCTCTAATGCATAACCCCAAAACGATAGTGGCAAATCAGTAAGAGACATCATAGAACGTACCATATCCAATAGAGTACGGTTACGACGTTCGGACACACCATTACGCTGTGGTGTTCCAGGTGACGTTAACTGTGAAACAATTCCACATTGTCTTAAGTGAGTGCCAAACTCGTAACTCAAATATTCTCCTCCACGATCAGATCGTAAGAACTTTATTTTCTTGTTACGATGGTTCTCTACTTCACTCTGAAATTCTTTGAACTTTTCAAATGTTTCAGATTTATGCTTCATCAAGTAGACATAGCCATATCTACTCAAATCATCTGTGAACGTGAGAACATAACGATATCCACCGCGCGCCTCAACACTCATCGGACCGCATACATCGGTATGTATTATTTCCAATAAGTTTGTTGCTCGCTCCATTGTTCCGAAGAACGGAGTTTTAGTCATCTTGCCAATAAGGCACGGTTCACATGTCTCAAATGATTCATAATCAAGAGATTCCAAAAACCCATCTGCATGGAGTTTCTTCATGTGTTTAACACTGATATGACCTAAGCGGCAGTGCCACAAATATGTGGTACTATCATTATCTTTTGGCATTCGTGTTATGAACATATGTATTACTACGATCAAGATTCAATAAACCTTTCATTTTAAGTGCATGATCATCAATGATATTATCCAAATAGAATAACAATTATTCTCTGAAATTGAATAACCGTCTTGCAATAAACACTATCAGATATAATGTTCATGCTTAACGCAAGCACCAAATAACAATTATTTAGGTTCGTCACTAATCCTGAAGGTAGAGAGAGCGTGGCGATGGTGATCACATCAACCTTGGAGACACTTCCAATGCACATCATCACCTCGTTCTTTAGCTAGCCCTCGTTTATTCCGAAGCTCCATGTTTCAAGTTGCAAGCAACTGAACAAGTATCAAATACCCAGGTGCTCCTATGAGTACTAGTAAGGTACACATCAATAACATGTATATCAAATATCTTTGTTGACATTGCCAGTCTTATTATCTGCCAGTTACTTTGGGGAAGTTCCGCTCCTTGTGACATTTCCCTTTGCAATGGGAGCACTAAGTCTCGGGTTTGGTTCAGCCTTGGGTTTCTTCGCGTGAGCGGCAACTGTTTTACCGTTCTTCTTGAAGTTCCCTTTTCTTTCCCTTGCCCTTCTTGAAACTAGTGGTCTTATTAACCATCAACACTTGATGCTCCCTTTTTTGATTTCTACATCCGCAGATTGTAGCATCGCGAATAGCTTAAGGATCTTCTATCCCTTGCATGTTTATAGTTCATCACGAAGATCCAGTAGCTCAGTGATAGTGACTGGAGAACTCTATCAATCACCACTTTATTCGGAAGTCTAACTCCCACTTGATTCAAGTGTTTGAAGTACTCAGACATTCTGAGTACATGCTCACTAACGGAGCTGTTCTCCTCCATCTTGTAGCTATAGAACTTGTCGAAGGTGTCATACCTCTCGACCCGGGTGTGAGCTTGAAAAACAAATTTTCAGCTCTTGGAACATCTCATATGCTCCGTGTTGCTCAAAACATATTTGGAGCTCCGGTTCTAAGCCGTAAAGTATGGCGCACTGAACTATCGAGTAGTCATCTTTTCTTGTCTGCCAGACGTTCATAACGTCCTCAGACAAAGCCGTAGGGGTATTTCACTGAGCGGTGCATTAAGGACATAAGCCTTCTGTGCAGCAGTGAGGACAATCCTCAGATCACGGACCTAGTCCGCATAGTTGCTTCCATCAACTTTCAACTTCGTTTTCTCTAGGAACATAATAAAAACAGGGGAACTACAACGCGGTCTATTGATCTACAACATAAAATTGCAAAGATTATTTAGACTATGTTCATGATAATTGAAGTTCAATTAATCAAATTACTTAAGAACTCCCACTTAGATTAACATCCCTCAAGTTGTCTAAGTGTAACATGATCCACATCAACTAAACCACATCCGATCATCACGTGAGGTGGATTAGTTATCAATGGTGAACATCTTTCATGTTGATCATATCTACTATATGACTCATGTTCGACCTTTTCGGTCTCTTGTGTTCCGACGCCATGTCTGTACATGCTAGGCTCGTCAAGTTTAACCCAAGTATTCTGCGTGTGTAAAACTGGCTTACACCCGTTGTATGCGAACGAAAGAATCCATCACACCCGATCATCACGTGGTGCTTAGAAGCGTCGAACCTTCGCAACGGTGCATACTAGGGGAGAACACTTATCTTGAAATTTAGTGAAGGGATCATCTTATAATGCTACTGTCGTCCTAAGCAAAATAAGATGCATAAAACGATTAACATCACATGCAATTCAATATATGTGACATGATATGGCCATCAACGTCTTGTGCCTTTGATCTCCATCAGCAAAGCACCGTCATGATCTCCATTGTCACCGGGTTGACACCTTGATCACCATCGTAGCGTTGTGACACCTTGATCTCCATCGTAGCGCCGTGACACCTTGATCTCCATCGCAGTGTTGTGGTCGTCTCGCCGGCTTTTACTACTACTACTACTGCTAACTCATAGCGGTAAAGAAAAGCAATTACATAGCGTTGGCATTGCATACAATAAAGAGACAACCATAAGGCTCCTGCCGGTTGCCTGATAACTTACAAAACATGATCATCTCATACAACAACTTATATCACATCATGTCTTGACCATATCACATCACCAGCATACCCTGCAAAAACAAGTTAGACGTCCTCTACTTTGTTGTTGCAAGTTTTACGTGGCTGCTACGGGTTTGCAAGAACCGTTCTTACCTATGCAAAACCACAACGTGGTGTAGTGATTGCCTTTTGATCTTCTAAAAGAACCCTCTTCATTGAAACCGATTCAACTAAAGTGAGAGAGACAGACACCTGCCAGTTACCTTTATGCAACGAGTGCACGTAGCGGTGAAACCTGTCTCGCGTAAGCGTACGCGTAATGTCGGTCCGGGCCGCTTCATCTCACAATACCGCCGAATCAAGTATCAACTAGTAACGGCAAGCAATATGTATACACCCACGCCCACAACTCGTTTGTGTTCTACTCGTGCAAATCACATCTACGCATAGACCTGGCTCTGATACCACTATTGGGGAACGGAGCATGAATTTCAAAAATTTCCTACGCTCACGCAAGATCTATCCATGGAGATGCATCGCTACGAGAGGGGAGAGTGTGTCTACGTACCCTCGTAGACCGTTAGCGGAAGCATCTCACAACGCGGTTGATGTAGTCGAACAATCCTTCGAGCTCCACCGATCGAGTACCGAACGTACGGCACCTCCGAGTTCTACACACGTGCAGCTCGGTGACGTTCCTCGCCTTCTTGATCCAGCAAGACCTCGAGGTAGTAGATGAGTTCCGTCAGCACGACGGCGTGGCGACGGTGACGGTGAAGTGATTCCGGCAGGGCTTCGCCTAAGCTCTCCGAAAATATGACCGAGGTGGAAAACGGAGATCGGGGCACCGCACACGGCTATGGGACAATTGTGTGTCTCCAAGGGGTGCTCCTCCTCCGTATATAAAGGAGGGAGGGAGGAGGCCGGCCCCCTAGGGGTGCGCCAAGTGTGGGGAGTCCTACTAGGACTCCTTAGTCCTAGTAGGATTCCACCTCCCATACGGAGTAGGAAAGGGGGAAGGGAGAGGGAAAGGAAAGAGGGGGCTGTGCCCCCTCCCCTAGTCCAATTCGGTTTGGGCAAGGGGGGGCGCACGCCTCCTCACGTGTCCTACCTCTCCTTTTCCCGTATGGCCCAATAAGGCCCATTACTTCTCCCGGTGAATTCCCGTAACTCCCCGGTACTCCGAAAAATACCCAAATCACTCGGAACCTTTCCGACGTACGAATATAGCCTTCCAATATATGAATCTTTACCTCTCGACCATTTCGAGACTCCTCATCATGTCCGTGATCTCATCCGGGACTCCGAACAAACTTCGGTCACCAATCACATAACTCATATAATACTATATCGTCATCGAACCTTAAGTGTGCGGACCCTACGGGTTCGGGAATGATGTAGACATGACCGAGACGACTCTCCGGTCAATAACCAACAGCGGAACCTGGATGCTCATATTGGTTCCTACATATTCCACGAAGATCTTTATCGGTGAACCTCATATGACAACATACGTTGTTCCCTTTGTCCGGCGGTATGTTACTTGCCCGAGATTCGATCGTCGGTATCCAATACCTAGTTCAATCTCGTTACTGGCAAGTCTCTTTACTCGTTCCGTAATACATCATCTTGCAACTAACTCTTTAGTCACGGTGCTTGCAAGGCTTCTGTGATGCTGTATTACCGAGAGGGCCCAGAGATACCTCTCCGATAGTCGGAGTGACAAATCCCAATCTCGATCCATGCCAACTCAACAAACACTTTCGGAGATACCTGTAGTGCACCTTTATAATCACCCAGTAACGTTGTGACGTTTAATACACCCAAAGTATTCCTACGGTATCCGGGAGTTGCATGATCTCATGGTCAGAGGAACGTGTATTTGACATAGTGAAAGCAATAGCAATAAACTGAACGATCATTTGCTATGCTAACGGTTGGGTCATGTCCATCACATCATTCTCCTAATGATGTGATCCCGTTATCAAATGACAACTCATGTCCATGGTCAGGAAACCTTGACCATCTTTTGATCAACGAGCTAGTCTAGTAGAGGCATACTAGGGACATAGTATTTGTCTATTATCCACACATGTATTTAGTTTCCAGTCAATACAATTCTAGCATGAATAATAAACTATTATCATGAACGGGGAAATATGATAATAACTAATTTATTATTGCCTCTAAGGCATATTTCCAACACCACTTAGGTACTGTCAAGACAAGATTCATAATTGTTCTCACATAATTCCTACTGTAGTCTATCATTTCCACAATTTATATTTCTCAATATAAGCTATGAAAACACTAAAACAAGCAAACTATGCATCGAAAAAATAATCTGTCAAAAGCAGAACAGCATGTAGTGAGCGATTTAAAAACCATACTTATGTACCTTCAAAAATTCTGAAAAATTAGGACAACGTAAAAACTTTGTAACCCAATACTTTGTAAAAATTTCAGAATTTTTTAATGCTCCAGTACAGAATAGAAATTCCAGCACTGGACGCAAAAGTTTCTGTTTTTGCACAGAATCAAATCAAAAAGCATCCACACTATCCAAAGGCTTTACTTTGCACATTATTGAAAGAAAACATATAAAACATGATTAACACAGTAGCTTAATCATGTAAACACACAAAAACATAAGGTATAAGTATTGGGTTGTCTCCCAACAAGCGCTTTTCTTTAATGCCTTTTTAGCTAGGCATGATGATTTCAATGATGCTCACATAAAAGTAAAGAATTGAAACACAAAGAGAGCATCATGAAGCATATGACTAGCACATTTAAGCCTAACCCACTTCCTATGCATAGGGATTTTGTGAGCAAACAATTTATGGGAGCAAGAATCAACTAGCATAGGAAGGCAAAACAAGTATAACTTCAAAAATTTCAACACATAGAGAGGAAACTTGATATTATTGCAACACCTACAAGCATATTATCCTCTCTCATAATAATTTTCAGTAGCATCATGAATGAATTCAACAATATATCCATCACACAAATCATTCCTTTCATGATCCACAAGCATATAATTTTTACTACTCTCCACACAAGCAACTTTCTTCTCATTCATAATAGTGGGAGTATCGTATGAAACTCGAATACTATAAATTGTTTCCACATTAAAAGAGTGATGTTCAGTGAAAGGATTTTCATAATTATAACAAGTATTATAATAATAATCATCACTATTTTTCATAACATAAGTATCATCACAATAATCATCATAGATAGGAGGCATGTCATCATCATAATCGATTTGCTCATCAAAAGTAGGGGGGATAACAAGATCATTTTCATTAAGCATAGCATTCCCAAGCTTAGGGCAAACGTTATTTGCAGCAAATAAATTCTCAAACATATCATTCCAATCAAACATAGCATCCCCAAGCTTGTTGGTTTGCATATCATTAGCATTGTCACTATTATCATCAATAGTATGAATAGCACCAATAGTATAACAATTATTATCATATTCCTTCAAGTTGGTGCCATAAAGATTTTCAAGATCATAAGAAGTATCATTATCTTCCCAATCATAATCATCACAACAAGCAATAGGCATAACAAAATCATCATCAAGTGTATCATCTTCCATAATTATTTTTGATTCATTCTCATGAGGTACAACCATAATAGGAGCAACATTATTTGGGAGAGATACCTCTTTACCTCTACTTTTCCTTCTTTTCTTTTTCTTTACCACATTATGTGTGGGTTTATTTAATTCTTCTGAGCTTCTTATTGAAGAGATTGGTTGGATAGGAAGCTCCTCCTCGTTACCTGTTTCATCATGAGAGAAAATAGGAGGGAAAGGGGGAATCTTTACCCTTCCATTAGTATTTCTTTTATATTCTATTTGTTTTTCTGTTTTTCTATAGTTGGCAATATAAGCATTCTCATTTCAATTTACCACACAAAACGTATAGATTTCCTTTAGATTAGTTTCAATGTCATCCGTGAGAATGAATACTTAAAACCAACTATTTTTATGTGTCAATTCTTCACACCCCAAAAATAGAGAAAAGTCATTATATAGTTCAAGGGCGGTCAAGTCATTACAATATTTAGCCATGATTTGATCATGAAAAAGTATGCATTGAAAATTAAGGTGACCAACTTTATTGCAAAGTTCACAAGTAATAGGATAAAGAGAACATAATTTTGTAGCAAATTCATCTATCACTTTGAGCAAAAAATTGGTTCTATCATGTTTATGCTTCTTACAAAATCTATCATCCCTATAAGGCATGTCTTCACAAACTTTATGCACTCCACAAAAACTGACATGCTTATAAGAAACATTTTTGTCATGACTAGCGCAACCATCTTTAGTATTTTGGATATTCAAAGAATTCATACTAACAACATTGCAATCATGCTCATCATTCAAAGATTTTATGCCAAACATTTTATTGAATTCTTCTTCTATCAATTGAGCACGATTTTCCGCTCCATCATTTTCAAGAAAAACATTATAAAGACGAATAATATGAGGCAACCTCAATTCAATTTTTTTGTAGTTTTCTTTTATGAACCAAACTAGTGATAAACAAGAAACTAAAAGATTCAATTGCAAGATCTAAAGATATACCTTCAAGCACTCACCTCCCTGGCAACGGCGCCAGAAAAGAGCTTGATGTCTACTACAGAACTTATTCTTGTAGACTCGTGTTAGGCCTCCAAGCGCAGAGTTTTGTAGGACAGTAGCAATTTTCCCTCAAGTGGATGACCTAAGGTTTATCAATCCGTGGGAGGCGTAGGATGAAGATGGTATCTCTCAAACAACCCTGCAACCAAATACAAGAAATCTCTTGTGTCCCCAGCACACCCAATACAATGGCAAATTGTATAGGTGCACTAGTTCGGCGAAGAGATGGTGATACAAGTGTAGTATGGATAGTAGATAGATATAGGTTTTTGTAATCTGAAAATAAAAAAACAGCAAGGTAACAAGTGATAAAACGGAGCACAAACGGTATTGCAATGCTTAGAAGCAAGGCCTAGGGTTCATACTTTCACTAGTGCAATCTCTCAACAATGCTAACATAATTGGATCATATAACAATCCCTCAACGTGCGATAAAGAATCACTCCAAAGTTCCTATTAGCGGAGAACATAAGATAGAAATTGTTTGTAGGGTACAAAACCACCTCAAAGTTATCCTTTCCGATCCATCTATTGAGCTATTCCTATAAATGTCACAAACAGCCCTAGAGTTCGTACTCATATAACACCATATGATACACATCAACCAACTCTAATGTCACCACAAGTATCCGTGAGTTGATTATACGATATGCATCAAACAACTTCATAATCATAATATTCAATCCACACAAAGAACTTCAAGGAGCACCCCAAAGTTTCTATCGGAGAAAAGATAATGAAAACGTGCATCAACCCCTATGCATAGATTACCCCAATGTCACCTCGGGAATCCACGAGTTGAGTGCCAAAACATACATCAAGTATTCTCAAATCTGAAATATTCAATCCGACAATAACGAAACCTCAAAGGGAAAAGATTCGATTCATAACAACAAGGATAGAGAGGGAAGAAACACCATATGATCCAACTATATTAACAAAGCTCGCGATACATCTAGATCGTGCCAAATCAAGAACACGAGAGAGAGAGATCAAACACATAGCTACTAGTACATACCCTCAGCCCCGAGGGTGAACTACTCCCTTCTCGTCATGGAGACCGCCGGGATGATGAAGATGGCCTCCGGTGATGATTCCCCCCTCTGGCAGGGTGCCGGAAAAGGGCTTCAGATGGGATCTCCTTGGTACAGAGGCTTGTGGCGGCGTAAAAACTCATCTAGGTTAACTTTCGGGGGTTTCTGAATATATATGATTTTTCAGCGTTGGAATCACGCAAAGAGGTGCCACAGGGGGCCCACGAGACACCAGGGCATGCCTAGGGGGGGTGGCGCACCCTGGTGGCTTGTTAGGCCCCTGTGGCTCTTCTGCTGCTCCCCCGAAGCTTCCTGGGTCTGTTTCCTTCCAGAAAAAATCGTCAAAAAGTTTCGCTGCATTTGGACTTCATTTGATATGGATTTTCTAGAAAACCAAAAACAAGCAGAAAACAGCAACTGGCACTGGGCACTAGGTCAATATGTTAGTCCATAAAAATCATATAAAATCCATATAAAAGTGCACCAAAATCATACAAAACTATAATAAACATGGCATGAATACTTCATAAATTATAGATACGTTTGAGACGTATCATCTACTATCCATACTACACTTGTATCACCATCTCTTGGCCGAACTAGTGCACCTATACAATTTACCATTGTATTGGGTGTGTTGGGGACACAAGAGATTGCTTGTATTTGATTGCAGGGTTGTTTGAGAGAGACCATCTTCATCCTAAGCCTCCCACGGATTGATAAACCTTAGGTCATCCACTTGAGGAAAATTTGCTGCTGTCCTACAAAACTCTGCGCTTGGAGGCCCAACAGAGTCTACAAGAAATAAAGTTGCGTAGTTGACATCAACGCGCAAAAGAACGGGACTACTCGGAAAACCGCAACAGAGTCTACAAGAAATAAAGTTTGCTTAACCTTGCTACACTTTCAAATAGTTCACTTAAGTTATCTATTCGGCTGGCTGTAGTTTCAAAGTTTGACCAAATTTTTGGACTAGATAATTATTTGCAGACAGTTGAGGAAGAAATACTTCAAATGGTTCGCTTACCTTCCAGTCTACAGTTGGCCAATGTTCATAATCTTGGAGTTTTGAAAATAAGAACGTATATTGCCAGCCAAGACGTTCTTGAAATACTTCAAAACCAACTACAGCCCAGAAGTTAAGCGAACTATGTGAAACATTAGCTGGAAGTCAAATGAGCTGTGTGAAGAGACCAACTGCTGCAGTTGGTCTTTGAGCCAATGGCTGCAGTTGGTCTCTTCAAACAGTTCATATGAACATAATCACTTGCACACTATTCACAAGAAACATCTCTCGGATAGTTCACCTAAATTATTGGTTCTATTAGTTGCTTCTCTTCTTGGCTGCAGTTGGTTTTTTAGCCAATGGCTGCAATTGGTCTCTTCAAATAGTCCACGCAACTTATGTTTTAGAAAAGCTATGGGCAATGATCATCGTCAAAAAAATAATGATGCAGTATGAACATAATCATTTGTAGACATTTGAGGAAAAAACCTTTCAAATAGTTCGCTCTTCAAATACCTCACTTGACTACCATTTTATGTTTCACATAGTTTGCTTAACTTCCTGACTGCAGTTCGTCTCAGCGCCAATTGCCGCAACGGGCCATCTAGTATATGTTAGAGCACGACGGAGAAGCATGCTTTTGTAGGAAAGATTAGGACTCTGGTGCATTGCCAAACAATGATCATACAATCGTCAGGACCATATGCTCTGTGTGGACGTGACCCCTGGTCATGCCGTGCACTCATACGTCCCAAACGTATCTACTTTTCCAAACACTTTTGCTCTTGTTTTGGACTCTAATTTGCATGATTTGAATGGAACTAACCCGGACTGACGTTGTTTTCAACAGAATTGCCATGGTGTTATTTTTGTGCAGAAATAAAAGTTCTCGGATGGACCTGAAAATTTACGGAGAATATTTTCAGAATATATAAAAAATACTGGCGAAGAGAATTACCAGAGGGGGGCCACCCAGGCGCCACAAACCCAGGGGGCGCGCCCACCCCCAGGGCACGCCTGGCAGGCTTGTGGGCCCCTAAAAACTCCAATTGACCTAATTCCAACACTATATATACCTCTTCATGGAGAAAAAATCAGAGAGAAAGAATCATCGCGTTTTACGATACGGAGCCACCGCCACCTCCTGCTCTTCATCGGGAGGGATGATCTGGAGTCCGTTCGGGGCTCTGGAGAGGGGGATTCAACGCCATCGTCATCATCAACCATCCTCCATCACCAATTTCATGATGCTCACCGCCGTGTGTGAGTAATTTCTTCATATGCTTGCTGGACGGTGATGGTTTGGATGAGATTTGTCATGTAATCGAGTCAATTTTGTTAGGGCTTGATCCCTAGTATCCACTATGTTTTGAGATTGATGTTGCTAAGACGTTGCTATGCTTAATGCTTGTCACTAGGGCCCGAGTGCCATGATTTTAGATCTGAACCCTTTATGTTTTCATGAATATATTTGTGTTCTTGATCCTATCTTGCAAGTTGTATGCGACTATTACGTGTTATGATCAGCATACCCCAAGGTGACAACAATTGGGATTCTTTCCGGTGATTACCGTAGTTTGAGGAGTTCATGTATTCACTAAGTGCTAATGCTTTGTTCTGGTTCTCTATTAAAAGAAGGCCTTAATATCCCTTAGATTTCCTTATGGACCCCGCTTCCACAGGAGGGTAGGACAAAAGATGCCATGCAAGTTCTTACTATAAGCACGTATGACTATATACGGAATACATGCCTACATTACATTGATGAATTGGAGCTATTGTGTATCGCTCTAGGTTGTGACTGTTATATGATGAATGTCATCCAACATAATTATCCATCACCGATACAATGCCTACGCTTTTCGCATATTGATCTTCGCTAAGTTACTTTCGTTGCTGCTGCTGCTGTTACAATCACTATAAAACTGCTATTGTTACTGTCTTTGTTACTATTGCTACTGTTACTATTGCTATCAAAACTATCATACTACTGTGCTACTAAACACTTTGCTGCAGATATTTAGTTCTCGAGGTGTGGTTGAATTGACAACTCAACTGCTAATACTCACAAATATTCTTTGGCTCCCCTTGTGTCGAATCAATAAATTTGGGTGAAATACTACCCTCGAAGACTGTTGCGATCCCCTATACTTGTGGGTTATCAAGACCTTTTTATGGCTCCGTTGCCGGGGAGCATAGCTCTATCTGTTGAGTCACTTGGGATTTATATCTGTTGATCACTATGAAGAATCTGAAAGACGCTAAGACCAAGATCGTCCCCTCTATGACTAGAGGAGGTAAGGAACTGCCATCACACTCTGCACTTGATTCACCTTCTGTTTTGAGTAGGCTTGTGACACCACCACCTGTTATTCATTCTGATATGTCACAAGTTATTGATGATACCACTTTTGCTATGAACTATACTTATGATGATGCTAGTACTATGCTTGGTAATATTGTGCCACTAGGTGAATTTCTTGATGAACAAATTGCTAAAGCTAAAGAAACTAAAAATGTTGAAACTCCTAAAAATTATGATTCACCTATTATTCCTAGCTCTCCTAGAATTGAAATGCCTAAGATACTTGATGGTTATGTCCTGGATGGAGAAATAGCTAGAGAATTTCTTGCTTGTAATGATAAAGATGATGTTAGAAAATTGCTTGCTAAGTTAAAAGAAAAGTCTATGATGGAGAGAATGAAATATGATCCTAAGTTTGCTACCTCTCCTATCTTTGTTACCGATAATGATTATGAATTCTCTGTCGATCCTGAGTTAATTACTTTGGTTGAATCTGATCCTTTTCATGGTTATGAATCTGAAACTGTTGTGGCACACCTTACTAAATTGAATGATATAGCTACCCTATTTGCTCATGAGGAAAAGATTCGTTACTACTACATTCTTAAGTTGTTTCCTTTCTTGTTAAAGGGTGATGCTAAGAAATGGTTTAATACTCTTGCTCCTGGTTGTGTGCGTAGTCCCCAGGATATGATATATTACTTCTCTGAAAAATATTTTCCTGCTCACAAGAAACAAGCTGCCTTGCAGGAAATATTTAACTTTGTGCAAATTGAAGAAGAGAATCTCCCTCAAGCTTGGGGGAGGCTTCTTCAATTACTTAATGCTTTGCCTGATCATCCTCTTAAGAAGAATGAAATACTTGATATCTTTTATAATGGACTAACCGATGCTTCTAGGGACTACCTAGATAGTTGTGCTGGTTCTGTTTTCAGGGAATGAACTGTTGGGCAGGCTGAAGAACTATTGAATAATATGTTGAGAAATGCCGATGATTGGACACTTCCTGAACCACCACCTAAGCTAACTCTGAAGAAGAGAGGTATTCTATTCCTCAGTCTGGAAGATATGCAAGAAGCTAAGAAATCTGAAAGAAAAGGGTATTAAAGCTGAAGATGTTAAGAATTTACCACCTATTGAAGAAATACATGGGCTCGACATCCCGACACAGGTAGTGGAGGTAAATTCTCTTACTAGATTCGATGAAGGTGACATTCCTTATAATAAATCTGCTAGCCAATGCTTGGATGAAATTGACAATTTCATTGTGAAACAAGAACATTTCAATTTATATGTTAGCAATCAACTAAAAAGAAATGCCTTCATGATAGATCGCTTGAGTGATTTGATGTTTAGAACTGCTAATGATGTTAAAGGCTTAAGTAAACATGCTTCTATGGTTCACACTCAGTTAGAACAAATCGCTAAGTCACAAAGTGATTTGCTTGATGAGATGAATAATAAAATGAATGATCGTGCTGTTAGAGTTGTTACTAGAGGAGGTAGAATGACTCAGGATCCTCTATATCCTGAAGGTCATCCTAAAAGAATTGAGCAAGATTCTCAAAGAATTAATACTGATGCACCTAGTTCATCTAAGAAGAAAAAGAAAAAAATGATAAAACTTTGCCTGCTTCTAATGAACCTGTGATAGAAAAACCTTCTGAGGACCCTAATGATGTTTCTATTTCTGATGCTGAGACACAATCTGTTAATGAACATCCACCTAGTGATAATGATAATAATAATGATATGATGATGATGTTCATGATGATGCTCAACCAGATAACTATGTGGAAATAGAACCTGCTATTGATCTTGATAACCCACCTCCTAAGAATAAAAGATATGATAAAAGAGACTTCGTTGCTAGAAAACATGGAAAAGAAAGAGAACCATGGGTTCAAAAACCCATGCCTTTTCCCACTAAACCTTCTAAGAATAAAGATGAGGAAGACTTTGAGTGCTTTGTTGAAATGCTTAGACCTGTCTTTTTGCGCACTCGCTTGATTGATATGTTGAAAATGTCTCCATATGCTAAATACATGAAAGATATTGTCACTAATAAAAGAAAGATACCTGAAGCTGAAATTTTCACCATGCTTGCCAATTATTCTTTTAAGGGTGGAGTACCTAAGAAGTTGGAAGATCCGGGAATACCTACTATACCATGCTCCATTAAAAGAAGTTATGTTAAAACTGCCTTATGTGATTTAGGAGCCGGTGTTAGTGTTATGCCTTTCTCTTTATATAAAAGACTTGATCTGAATAAGCTCACACCTACTGAAATATCTTTGCAAATGGCTGATAAATCAACTGCTATACCTATTGGAATTTGCGAGGATGTGCCCGTTGTTGTTCCAAATGTTACTATCTTGACAGACTTTGTTATACTTGATATGCCCGAGGACGACAACATGTCGATTATCCTTGGTAGACCCTTCTTGAATACTGCAGGGCTGTTATTGATTGCAACAAAAGCAAGGTTACTTTTCATGTCAATGGTAATGAGCATACGGTTTATTTTCCGAAGAAACAAATTTCGGTGAATGGTATCAATTGTATTGAAAAAGCTTCGACAATCACTATTGGAGGTTTCAAATTCCCTATTCCTACTGTCAAAAAGAAATATGAAATTCTTATTGTTGGGGAGATGCACATCCCCATTGAGGTAACTTAGTGCTATACGAAGATTCTTCGGTTTCATGCCATTCAGAAATAGTTTGTTAATAAGACTTGATCAACCTTATTAATAGATTCTTTTTGAGGGGCATGTGGCCGATGAATTTAGTAAGCACAAATTTCTGTAATCATAGTTTGCTCTTTGTTATTTATAGTTTAATAAAGTGGAAATGCCATGATTATCCTGTTTTCTGAATTATCTGTGCAATAAAAAATGTCCCAAAAATAAAAGTTCTTAGAATGCCCTAAAAATTTAGTATGATTTTTTCCAGAATATTTAAGAATTTTTGGCACTGAACACATCCCATGGGGTGCACCTGTGAGCCACAAGCTCACATGGCGGGGCCACCCCCTGGGCGCGCCCAACAGGCTTGTGGGTCCCACAGGGACCCACTCACTTATCCCAGCCACCCACACCCTTCTTCTTCCTCCAGAAAAAATCAAACTTGCTCCCAAGCCCGTGTTCTTGCTCATTTTGCTGTGATTTTTGATCTCCTTGCTCGGAACTCCATTTCCGAAACTGTTTTAGGGGATCACTCCTTGGTATGTGACTCCTCCAATGCTCCAATTAGTTTTTGTTCTAGTGCTTTATACTTTGCAAATTTTTGCTGCTGTGGTGACCATGTATATGAGCTTGCATGTTGAATTTGTATGGTCCAAAGTAGTTTTGATGCATGATATAGCCTCTAGATACATGTGGGAGTAGTTGCTATCAATTTTGTTGAGTTTCGTTCACTTTTATTTTGAGTCACTAAAAATTTCAGAAATTTTTAGAGAAGGAAAATGCTCAAGTGGAGGTTAAGAGGATCCTCAAGCCGGAGTCCTAAGGAGGCTCCGAAGCCCAAGTACCATCTTCCTCGTGCGGCCGAGGTGCGGCCGTGCGAATGGCCACGCGACACATTCTTGAGGGATGCGGGAATTTTTGAAGATTTCTATTATTTGGCGAACAATGCCGGCATTATCCCGTTCCTCGAAGATAAGTGTGATCAGTATCTTCTCCTCACTAATACTTCGTGCAAAGTTTTCACTTTCATTCTAGGAGAGATATACCCATGGTGTCATTTAACTTATATGATATTCCTGAAGAGATGACACTTGAGGATTTTTGCCGAGTGTGCAAACTTCCTAATGGGGGCAACACAATAGAGCCACGTCCAAGGGACGTTGCGGATTTTATATCCGCAGTGACCGTGGGGGAGTCGAGAGGAGTTTCTGAGGCTAGGGTTGCTAGTTTACATTTTCCCTGTTTTGCGCTATTACTCATTATTTGCTGGGAGGTGTTTGACTGGTCGTTGGGAGAGTGGCACGCTCACCTGACCTGACCTTATTATTTTGCGCCATGCTCTTAGTGGTGATAGAACTTTCAGTTTGGGTGTGGTGGTCGCCCGACGGTTACACACTAACCGTTCGAAGGGCGTTATTTATGGTGGTATTTATGCTTCTTGCCTCACCGAACACTTTGAGATTCCTATTAGGCACAACGAGGAGGAGGAGAGGCTTTTACCTATTAGATACCTTGATTATAGTAGCATGGTTGGGCATGACTTTATAGACGAGGGGGACATTCGCTTTAGATATAACTTGGTATTCAGTCAGGGCACTCGTGAGGTTATTACTTTGCCTGCACCGTCTTTGTTTGATCTTTCCAGTGACAGGTATACCATCATGCCCGAGGACATCTATGCTTACTGGGGCCTGACACCGCCCCCAGCACCTGAGCCAGTACCCGCTCCAGCACCGATCTATCAGTGGGAGCCTCAGAGCCTGTTTATCAGTGGGACCCTCAGCAGCCACTGTGGGATCCTCAGCAGCCCCAGTATTATCATGGAGTGGCAGACTTCGACCCATGGACATAGACCAACTTAGGCCAAAAGCCTAAGCTTGGGGAAGTACGTATTCCTCACCGACATTACATTTATGATCACACATTTATTCCAGTTGTCGGTGTTCATCCTTTTTCATTGTATATCCATGTTAGTTTTATTTTCGCTTTCTTCTTGTGTGTTTGAAAAACTTTCGAAAATCCAAAAAATTAGTTGTAGTTTCTTTCTTGTTTAGTTAATTCATAGTATTAAAAGAAAACCCAAAAAGATTTCTTGTTTCTTCTTTTGCTTGTTGGTAGCTTTCCCGTGCAAATAGTTTTCTCATTTTTCGTTTTTCCTTCGTTAATTTGCTTTCTTCAGAAAAACTAAAAACTCGAAAAATATTTCAGTGTGTTTCTCTGAATTTCTTTTCTTTTCGTTGAGTCGTAATAAGGAGAAGACCACGATGAAAATGTTGAGTGGCTCTCATATGCTTTATTGTTGATCTAACAAAGAGCCACCATTACCTTGTCTTCTCCTTTGAATAAATGTTTGCAGATTCCAGCTTAGTCCACGACACACTTGCACTATTATTATTATCACATCATTCGGTCGTGCAAGTGAAAGGCAATAATGACGATATTTGATGAAGTGATTGCGGTGAAGAAAAGCTGGTATGAACTCTTCTTGTTTTTGTCTTTGTAAATATGTTTAACTCAATATTCATGATTCAGCATTATTATGAGTAAACATGTTTGTGATGACAATTAGAGATCATAGTTGCTCATGTCATGCTTAAATAGCTAGGAGTGGATAATGATTTATCTTGAGTGTCAACATGCATTAAAATGGTTATGATGTAGTATGTTAGTATGGTATCCTCCTCTGAACAATTCAAGTGGCTTGACTTGGCACATGTTCACACATGTAGTTGATTCAAAACCAACATAGCCTCCACGATATTTATGTTCATGGTGTTTATATCCTACTCATGGTCGTATTCAGTGTTAATTATTCTCAATGCATGACTATGACCGTTTTCGCTCTCTAACTGGTCGCTTCTCAATCTATTTGCTAGCCTTCGCCTGTACTAAGCGGAAATACTGCTTGTGCATCCAAAATCCTTAAACCAAAGTTGTTCCAGATGAGTCCACTATATCTACCTATATGCGGTATTATTCTTCCATTCCAAGTAAATTTGCATGTGCCACCTCTAATCATTCAAATAAACATCTGTTTTGTGTGCCCGTACCGATCATGGAGCGACAGGGGGTGGTCAATATCTTCCATGCTAAGCGGGTTATTCTCAGATGAGTGTTTATTCACTTGTCATTGCACGAGAGGGGCTAGTAATTGGGATGCCCAGTCCCGTAATCAAAATGAAAAATATATATAATGTAAACAAACTCCCCCGAAAATTTGATCGTTTGGAGGGCACCCGTGAATTCAGCTAGCCATGGCTTGTGTTGGTATGGTGAAGGGGGAGTAAACTTTACCTTTCCGCTTGGGAACCGGCTACAATGTGTTTAGCATGGAAGATATTGAATATTCTCGGTCGTGACGTTGACAGGAAAAGCATACCTCTCAAAATTGTTTTCATCTCTGTTTTAAGCTTCGAGCTCTGGCACCGCTGCAAATCCATGCTTCCCTCTGCGAATGGCCTATCTATTTACTTTTATGTTATTTTACTTTTATTATTGAGTCATCACCCTCTCATTCGAGCACCAGTTGGAGAGCACTATTGTCATTTTTATGCATTGAGTATAGTTAATGTTGGGTGTGACATGACTGGATCTCTTCTACCATGAATTACAATATCTAGCCGTTACTTGAACTTCAGAGGTGCTCTGCATTTATGTTTTGCAGTCTCAGAAAGGGCTAGCGAGATACCATGTTATCGTATTATATCATGATTGTTTTGACAAATTGTTGGCATCCGAGATATCTTATTATTGCTCGCTAGTTGGTTATGTTATTGATATGAGTAAATGTGAGACCTAAGTGTTATCATTCATGTGGTTAGTTCATAATCATTGCTGAAAACTTGGATGCTAGTTAAGTATATATGCAGACAACAAGAACAAAAGAGTTCGTAAAAGTTTTTCTTTGTCACTTTCAGTTTGTCAACTGAATTGCTTGAGGACAAGCAATGAGTTAAGCTTGGGGGAGTTGATACGTCCCAAATGTATCTACTTTTCCAAACACTTTTGCTCTTGTTTTGGACTCTAATTTGCATGATTTGAATGGAACTAACCCGCACTGACGCTGTTTTCAGCAGAATTGCCATGGTGTTATTTTTGTGCAGAAATAAAAGTTCTCGGATGGACCTGAAAATTTACGGAGAATATTTTTAGAATATATAAAAAATACTGGCGAAGAGAATTACCAGAGGGGGGCCACCCAGGCGCCACAAGCCCAAGGGGCGCGCCCACCCACCCAGGGCGCGCCTGGCAGGCTTGTGGGCCCCTAGAAACTCCAATTGACCTAATTCAAACGCTATATATACTCTTCGTGGAGAAAAAAATCAGAGAGAAAAAATAATCGAGTTTTACGATACGGAGCCGCCGCCACCTCCTGTTCTTCATCGGGAGGGCTGATCTGGAGTCCGTTCGGGGCTCCGGAGAGGGGGATTCGACGCCATCGTCATCATCTACCATCCTCCATCACCAATTTCATGATTCTCATCGCCGTGTGTGAGTAATTTTTTCGTAGGCTTGCTGGACGGTGATGGGTTGGATGAGATTTGTCATGTAATCGAGTCAATTTTGTTCGGGCTTGATCCCTAGTATCCACTATGTTCTGAGATTGATGTTGCTATGACTTTGCTATGTTTAATGCTTGTCACTAGGGCCCGAGTGCCATGATTTCAGATCTGAACCCTTTATGTTTTCATGAATATATTTGTTTTCTTGATCCTATCTTGCAAGTTGTATGCACCTATTACGTGTTATGATCCGCATACCCCAAGGTGACAACAATTGAGATTCTTTCCGGTGATTACCGTAGTTTGAGGAGTTCATGTATTCACTAAGTGCTAATGTTTTGTTCCGGTTCTCTATTAAAAGGAGGCCTTAATATCCCTTAGATTTTCTGATGGACCCCGCTGCAACGGGAGGGTAGGACAAAAGATGTCATGCAAGTTCTTACTATAAGCACGTATGACTATATACGGAATACATGCCTACATTACATTGATGAATTGGAGCTATTGTGTATCGCTCTAGGTTATGACTGTTATATGATGAATGTCATCCAACATAATTATCCATCACCGATCCAATGCCTACGCTTTTCGCATATTGATCTTTGCTAAGTTATTTTCGTTGCTGCTGCTGTTACAATCACTATAAAATTGCTACTGTTACTGTCTTTGTTACTATTGCTACGGTTACTATTGCTATCAAAACTATCATACTACTGTGCTACTAAACACTTTGCTGCAGATATTTAGTTTTCCAGGTGTGGTTGAATTGACAAGTCAACTGCTAATACTCACAAATATTCTTTGGCTCCCCTTGTGTCGAATCAATAAATTTGGGTGAAATACTACCCTCAAAGACTGTTGCGATCCCCTATACTTGTGGGTTATCATGCACAACAAGTGGGCACCTGATGAGATGGATAACGATGTTTGTGGTTCTCCACGCCGCATCTCCACTACTTCAAAGAAGCCAGTCGGGCAGACACCACGGTGACAAGAACCCGGGTAGGGAAGCCCCCTCTCCATCGAACTGAGGCCAAGAGGTGAAAGCGTCCGACGGGCGATGCCCACGCGCGTGCTATTGCCAACCAAAAGAAGATGTGTACCCAAGTGAACAGCAGCCGATTGCCTTCAACAATATAACTCGACGGTTTACACCTGTCTTGTATAGAAAGCAAATGTAAAAACAGCGAAGATCATCAAACTCACCGGATTCGACAATGGCCAATGCCCGCGATGCCTTGATGCCCACGCTGCGCCGACAAGAGCACCCAATCTCTGGGCTTTACGAAGCAAACAAACCTGCTGAAGAAAAGGATCAACAACTGAAATAGACCATGTCGAAGAATAGGGGCTCAAGAACCACCGGACCGAACGACACACAGAAGAACACAATACCTGGAAGGGCAAGGGAAAAGAAAACATTACATTGAGAGCGCAGAGGAGCGGCGCATGGCTTAGGCATGGCATGACAACGGCTACCTCCACCCATACCTTCCCGACGAAACCGGAAATCACCATCGGCCACACCCGTCTTCCCGCCAACCTCGGCTGCCCTGAGCACATGACGATGGCCGTGCCGCCAAAGATGCACGCCACAATGCAGGCGTGTGCCTCATCCGGCCTGCGGCATAAAACAACAAACTCATAGCAAAACGCACCGACTTGATGGAAAGACAGAAAAGCCCACGGGAAACCCCGACTCGGAACAGAACGCCTCACGCCGTGGCGGGCAGGTCCGCTTGGCTGCGTCTAGGCCCCACTCCGAGCTATGAGCTTGTTTGCCAGACTGCTCGGGCCACAAGGCTCACAGCATGCCCTCCGCCCAGCTGGCATAGCTAGCTGAGCGCCCCCCACCCTGCACACCCATCTGGGCGGCCCTCCGGACAGCCGCGCGTGCCCGCGTGGGCAGTGACTGAGTCAGGGTGGGCAGGCTGGGGCCATGGCGCCCCTATGCAAATATTTTTTCTGAAAACACCCCTACATAATTAGCTCAAAGTGGTCTAAATTTATATGTTTGGCCCGCTCCAACCTTTATCTCGTGGATTGGCCCCGTTTATGTATTATTTCTAGTTCCGTCCTTGCGCGTGGGGCCAACGAAATCCCAAAAAGGACCCCACGTGCGAGCCGGCGCTGCGAACGCCACGCACGCACTCGGCTCGTGCCCCTGTCGCGACCAAACCAGCCTGGCGCGGGGCAAGGACGCCAACAGGCGGGTCCGGCTCACCCGTCGCGTGCGAAAAGGCTCCCGTGGGCGTGCGACGCTGCCCAATGACGGTGGCCTTGCGCGAGCCCCGCGGTCCACCCGTTATGGACCGCCCAGTTGGGTCGTCTGGGCGCTCGCTGTCCGGGCAGGTCGAACGGTGCGGAGAGCCCTTAGAGGCCCTCGCGGCCCACCAGCCGGAAACGGACGGCATGGAGGCTCTCCTCGCTCTCAAAGCCCTCGGGAGGTGGGTACTGCAGCATTCTTTGTAAGAGTAATGTCGTGACAACAAATATCCCTCCAGAAGTCTAGAATTCCCACAAAAGCCACTTTCTACTCCGACTGGACTACACTGTTTCGGCCCGGCGTCGCTACCAATTCAGTGGACCAATTAATTGGCGGCGAACTGTTTCTCAGAGAAGATGATGCTGGCGAACCGTGTCGTGGGGCCTCGTGCATGATCCTCAACCGGCCAGTCAACCAGAGACTACTGAACCCGTCATCCAAGCGCGTCATTTTGAGTTCAGACGCTTCAACAGAGCTATCTACATGATCGATATTAACTATGGCTTCCGATCTGATCAAGTCACATGTGATGTATGAGAAGAAGAAAAATGGTGGTACGCTGCCATGGACGATCGGATTGGCTCACATATTTCCAAACCCGTTTGGCAGGTAACTGCAGAGGATCGACACGTATTAGTGTATTACACTCTCAAGTCTGAATCATACTAGTCTACGGGGCCCTTAACTCCATCAATCCCGCCAAACTCCCAACTCCCAACTCCCAACCAGACATATCTTCCAGGAAGTTGGCCTACAATGACTTATCCCGCAGGCCTTGACGAGTTGACGTCCTCAGGTCGATCAACCTTAGCAGAAGGTTTTGAACGGCCATGACCGGGGTACGTATCTTCCCCGAAGTTTTCAACTCCAAGACTGATCCAATTTTGCTTGTGTGCTTGCTACACGTAGGGTCATCAACGATGATGCCAGATCTGTTGGGCGTTTCCAATATAGCGAAAAGACGAGTCATAAAAGCAATAAATGCAGTCTTAAGATCTGGAGTAGCCGCCAGCATGGAAGGAGAAGTGGTCACAACAAAGATCGACAGTGCCATGGCTAAACCCCCAAGGCCGGCGACAGGGACGCCAATCCACCACCTTTTCCTTGGCTTCCAGAGTTCGTCAAACCGTTCCGCTTGTGACAACGCCCCCACGCCGGGCCCCCAAGACCGATGACGAGGACGCCCGGTGATAACTGGTAGCGAAAAGACGACGTTGTTTGTCCTTATCTCTCGACTTCATGTCGCATACCACTCCTTTACGACGTTAGAGCATCTCCAGCAGATCACGTAAAATGGTCTGTCCGACAAAATAACCGCCAGTTTAGGAGACGAGAGTGTTTTTTCATCCGGAATAGATCCCGCAAAACCGTTCATCCTGTAATTTTTTTTTCCGGAAACCTGCATATTCCGGACCGTTTCCTCTATATCTACGATTGGGGGCAATTTTTACAGGACCTGAAAAATAAAAACGGTTGGTGGGAGGGAACTTTCAACTTCCGCCATGGTCTTCCCCGAGCGACCTTGCCGGAACGCCTCGTCGCGGGCGACCACCGGACCCTAACTGCCGCCCCGCAAGCTGTCGCCGCTGCTGGAGCTACCCCGCGAGCTGTCGCCGCGAGCTAGCTAGCTACTGATGCTGAGTCGCGAGCTAGCTAGCTAGCTAGCTGCTGTTGCCGCCGAGCTAGCAAGCTAGCTGTCGCCGCCGCCGCCGCTAGCTAGTTGCTGCTGCCTGCTCCTCGCGTCCGCCTCGGCGCTCCTCCTCGCGCTGCGGCACCTTCGCCCCAGCCCGCGCCTCGTCTGCGAAGGACCCAATTACAATTTTTATTTTGCTTGTAGGGGGCTTTATGCTATTTTGCTGGGACATGAAACGATTTATGCGGGATCTGTTCTGCCAACACACGTCATCCCGTAAAAACATTTTACAAGATTCTCTAAAACGATTTTACAAGACAAAGGTTTACGAGATCTGCTAGAGATGCTCTTAGTCTTGCCCTCCAACGAGTGCTCTACCATGACAATCCAGACAGCACCCTTTAAAAATAGATTTGTATCCCGCTATATAAATAATGGAAACTGAGCCGCATGGACGCATTTTGTCCGGTTTTGTCCATTTGTGTCCGTTTACAGAAATGACGGCCATCGCGCGGGCACAAACCCATTTTGTATCCTTCTGTTGTCTGTGTGGACGCAAATCCACCCCAAATTTGGGTCGGGTTTGCGTCCACACGGAGAGCAGACGGATGCTCCGCGCGTCCGCTCCGCCCTGGCCTCACTTGTCAGCCACCCAACTACCACGCGTCAATCCTTTTAAATGCGCGTGTCCGCTCCGCCTCGGCCCCACCTGTCGAGCACCTGATGAGACTTGTTAGCAGTGCGATAAGGTTCTTGGTCCTTCCTATCATGACTTCACAACCTAGAGGAGCTCACCTCCTTACTGAGACCATGTCTTCCAAGGCATCAAAATATTTGGCGTTGTAACCTAGGCCTTGCAACAGTTGGTGATCCAAAGGCTATGCAACATGCAACCAAAGGCAATGGTGACAGGGGAAGAGAAAGGAGGAGGGACTGACATGTCTTTTATGGTACGGGCAGGTTAATATGAGTCGACCAATAGATAATGCAAAGGTCGATATTTGACCATACTAGCAGCTGTGGTTAGTAGTATTTGTTGATGAGGAGCAAAACCGGTAGAGGGGATACACAAATCAAGAAGGGGCAGAGGCATTTTCGGTGGTGTATTTTTTTGCTTACTGGCAAGTGCTCATCAAGTCAATCCAATCTTGCAGAGCTCTGCGCGGTGTTTGGCATTAGTGTTAGCCACAGTTTCCTGCCATTGCCAATAGCTTCTTCCCCATCCCCCAGCCTAATGTAGCTTCGACGTAGACTGCGGCCATCCCGTCCAATGCATCTTTGAATGTCTTTAGCCACTTGTTCAAAATCTTAATGCTCCAACCAGAAATGTTTAAATCTAAAGAGTTTTGATTTGTGAATTGTGGTATCCACGTGAATAATGTGAGGCACATGATCTGAAATGGGCTTAGAAAGGCAGTGAACAAAAGACTTAGGATAGCTCAAAGTCCAAGACTCAGAGGAAGAACACTAGCCATTTTTCTCGAGCAAATGAGCCTCCTGCATATTTGATGAGGACCAGACCATAACCAAGGCATCAAAGAGTAAGGTTCAAGCTATCACAAGTGTTAAAGCACTAGAGCAGCCAAAGCAAGACATGGGCAAAACCATTATCTTTGTTGGGAAGCTTCTGGTGCCTATTTTGGAAGAAATGCCACATCAGTTTTCCAGCTGCAACTTCCCACCTAAATCTAATTAATTCTGGAAGGATCTAGCACGTTTTAGGGGCTGCAAGAGATGGTGTTTGAAGTCAACTTTCATTCAAAAAAAATGGTGCATCATTTGAGGTCTTGAGTCAAAAGTTGTGCAAGTTCCCATGCAAGCTATCCAGGAATTAATTACAGCGCGAGGCTCAACAAGTTTGCTCCTGCTACAGCTTGGGGCTCACGAATTTACCCTTAATTTTGGGTTATTTTCACACCTAACTAGTAGGTACTTCTAGTATAAGTACTCCCCAACTGTTCCATGTGAAGGGGGATGAGATTTCTGAGTTTATGTTTGTAGAACAACCGGTGAGGGTTGTGTTGTGCTGAGAGCACTAGTATCGTGAGTGTTAGCCCGTGTGTGTGGATTGAAGGGCCTGTCCTCAATTCATATAGGATCCTTGTAGTTCCATCTTGTGATTCTACATAGGTTCACAAGTTTCATGGTTTGGGTTGCGTCCTTGTAAACCAAGCTAGTTATCCGTTGCAATACATTTGAGAGTGTTTCCTCTTGTTTTTTGCCATTTGAGAGAGATAGTTGCTGCTCCTTGTGAGTTGTTTGGCATCGTGAAAGATCATTTCAGCGGCGTCCCATATCATCTTGGTATCAGAGCTTTAGGTTGTTCACAGTGTTATTTTCTCTCTTGCTGATTTTGTTCTGAGAAGCTTCCATGGGTTCGAGGAGGTCCAGCAGTGTTGATGGTGTGCATGGAGGTGGGCGCCTCGTGGAGGAGGAACTCCCACTTCCCATGTATGATCCAAGCTTGTAGCCCGCCTATGTGTTGGCATTGGAGGACACACGAGAGTATGTGTTGAACAAGGTGGAGAGGCGCATATCGGCCGTGGAGACCAACCTTGGCCGGAGAATCGATTCCCTCACCGAGGAACTCCGTCGAGATAGGCTTGCTGCACGGGGTCGACATCGACAACTCCCCGAACAGCAGGGCCAACGCCACCTTGAGGAGGGGCATGGAGAGCACATCCACGTCTACTCCGGCGATGCTCATAGCTACTACGCTGCACCACCTCGGTGTGCTCGCCACGACCAGAGGGGTGCTATTTGGGCGCCACCGTCTCCACCACGAGATGGGCTTGCTACACGAGGTCGACATCGACAACTCCCCATACAGCGAGACCACCATGGAGAGCATTGGAGCAACCACTCTGATGATGCTCGAAACTACTACGAGCCTCGACCACGACGTGCTCATCATGATCGTCGCGGAGAAGGCCAAGAAGGCTTTGCCATGGGAGGAAGAGGTCATGGGCATGCTCATCATGACCATGAGGATGATGGATTTGGTAAATTCAAACTTACCATACCATCGTTCAATGGGAAAACTGAGCCCGATGATTATTTGGAGTGGGAGATGCGTGTGGATCAGATCTTTGATAGCCACCGCTATACGGAGGAGAAGAAGGTACGATATGCATCCATTGAGTTTACCGGATATGCTTTGATTTGGTGGAACCAATTGTGTCATGCTGGAGGTCGTCCGGAGAGATGGGTGCAAATGAAAAATTTATTACGGAGGCGTTTTGTTCCTGAACATTTCACAAGAACCCTATACAATCGACTCCAACGGTTGTGCCAAGGTAATTCTAGTGTTGATGAGTACTATAAAGAGATGGAAATTTTGATGATTAGGACAGCAGTGAATGAGCTAGAGGAGGCCACAATGTCAAGATTCTTTCATGGGCTGAATGAAGATGTGCAAGAAAGGATAGAGATGGTTACATATCAAGATTTGCAAGAACTTGTGCATCAAGCTATTCGTGTAGAGCAGCAGCTGAAGCGTCGCCAAAATCGCAGCCAAACCTACACATCAAGCACTTGGAGAGGTTCAGTTCAGCGAGAAGTAGATGGAAGCGTTGCTGTGAATTTTCGCTCACACGACAAGATGACTGCAAAAGAAGCTAATGCATCAAAGGTTGAATCTTCCAATACTCCTGCCACTCGCATTAGTAATATTCAGTGCCATACATGCAAGGGTAGAGGTCACTTCAAGAAGGATTGTCCTAATTTGAAGAAGGTGCTGCTCACAAATGATGGATATGTCATCGATGATTCAAGTGACAAATCTGAATCTGAGAAGAAAGATGCAAAATATTGTACTTTTGAGACCAGAGCACCTCTGAGTTCAGATGGAGGAGATGGTGTTAATCTGATGGTTCGCAAAGTGGCTCATGATGATGCTCCTATTGTTGAGAAGGGCCAGTGACAAAATGTGTTCCAATCCATTTGCAAGATCAAGGGCAAAAACTGCAAGGTAGTCATCGATGGAGGCAGCTACAATAACATCATCAGTAGTGATCTTGTTCATGCTCTTGGGATATCAATATGGAGGCTGCCCCAGCCATATTATGTTAAGTGGTTGAATGGTGTTGGTAAGTTGAAGATTATACGTCGTGCTAGGGTGCAATTTTCAGTGGGAACTTATGTGGACAAGGTGGTATGTGATGTGGTGCCAATGCAAGCTTGTCTTCTTCTTTTAGGAAGGCCGTGGCAGTTTGATCACAATGCTACCCACCATGGGAGGTCTAACAAGTATTCCTTCATGCATCAAGGAGTGAACCATGTCTTGGAACCTACAGTGAATCAAGCACTCAACGTTGAGCAATTTCCACACGTGAAGAAACCCAAAAAGAATACCTCAAAACCGAGGACAGTTTTGTTTGAAGGGAGGATGGATGATGAGGACCAGACCATGACCAAGGCATCAAAGAGTAAGGTTCATGCTATCACAAGTGTTAAAGCACTAGAGCAGCCAAAGCAAGACATGGGCAAAACCATTATCTTTGTTGGGAAGCTTCCGGTGCCTATTTTGGAAGAAATGCCACATCAGTTTTCCAGCTGCAACTTCCCACCTAAATCTAATTAATTTTGGAAGGATCTAGCACGTTTTAGGGGCTGAAAGAGATGATGTTTGAAGTCAGCTTTTATTCAAAAAAATGGTGCATCATTTGAGGTCTTGAGTCAAAAGTTGTGCAAGTTCCCATGCAAGCTGCCCAAGAATTAATTACAGCACGAGGCTCAACAAGTTTGCTCCTGCTACAGCTTGGGGCTCATGAATTTACCTTTAATTTTGAGTTGTTTTCACACCCAACTGTTCCATGTGAAGGGGGATGAGATTTCTGACTTTATGTTTGTAGAACAGCCGGTGAGGGTTGTGTTGTGCTGAGAGCACTAGTATCGTTAGTGTTAGCTCGTGTGTGTGGATTGGAGGGCATGTCCTCGATTCATATAGGATACTTGTGGTTCCCTCTTGTGATTCTACATAGGTTCACATGTTTCATGGTTTGGGTTGCGTTCTTGTAAACCAAGCTAGTGCTGCAATACATTTGAGAGTGTTTCCTCATGTTCTTTGCCATTTGAGAGAGATAGTTGCTGCTCCTTGTGAGTTGTTTGGCACCTTGAAAGATCGTTTCGGTGGCGTCCCGTATCAATGTGACTCCAAGTGTAACTCCTCCCTTTTAGAGGAATCTCAATGAGCCCCAAAGCACTGATAGTTATGTTCAAATGCATCATATCTTGTGTGTTTCCACCAGGCATGTTTCTGTTCTCAGGGTATCTAATGTAATTGCAATCTCCTAGAACCAACTAATTCACATCATTGGGCATTTGGAAGTTTTGAAACCATTCATTAAAATGCATTCTATCATCTGACTGGTAGGGGCCATAAATGTTTGCAAGATACCAATCATACCCATTTTGCAGTGAACGAATTGAACAAAAATAGCATAATCATTTTCAAAAACCTTTGTTCCCTGAAAAGATTGTCATTCCAATCAATGAGAAGGGCCCTAGAAGCACCTCTTGAGGGTAGATGTTCAAATTTCCTGATTCTCTTTGGATAAATTTTTTAGGCTATGAGCTATCAAAATGTTCCGTTTTTGTTTCTCACAAACAGATGATACCACATTCAATATCTTCGATTTTATTGGAAAGGGACAACTACTTGGCCTTATCATTTAACCCCCTAATGTTCAAGTTCAAGATTTTGCAATTCTTGTTCATATTTATAGTGCTTATGTAATAGAGAGGGGTGCTGTAGATATAACTCTATATCCCATCTTTGAAACTAGTGTAATTAGTCACAAGTGAAGAAGTTCATCTCATAGAAGAGGAAGTATCCAACAGTTTCATATTGGAAGGCCCAGTAGTATCTTACAACCATCCAAAATAACTTCTTCCACAAGTAGGAGTCTTTATAGCATCTGGAGCAAACCATCATGCTAGAAATTACAGTAGGTCTAAGATTCATTATTAGAAGCAACTTAACAACTAACATCTTAAACATGTTCCACCAAGTCTTGCTTTTGTTGAGGTGCATGAATTTATGCAGTCTCCTGATGATTCTTGTTGCTGCCCACCTTGCTCTCCTTCTTCATTTTTTGCATGGCTTGTAGCATCTCCTCATATGTGTCCTTTTGTGGAACATTGCAAAAGGTAGTATTCGGATATTTTACAACCTTTCTAGCTAAGCTAGGTGGGCCAGCATGACATGCCATGCAGTTTTTATTCTTGCATTCCTTTCTTTTAAATCCTTGATTTAAACCTTGAAGTCTAATGCTCCTTCTTACCTCTAGTTCTACCAGGGGAGTTCTTTCCTTCCTCTTCCTTTTGACATGGAGAGCTCGGGTGGTGGAAGTGATGAGGATAAATATGATGATTCTGCATGCTTCAAATGGAAAGAAATATTGAGTCTCGTTGACAAATATAACAAGGTGAATCTATTCCTAGTTGAACATGTTACTTTGATTCGGAAGAATTTTATACTACCTAAGTCATGGACTTTTTGTATCATTAGAATTGAATAAATGGAGAGACGGGTGCATGGGCAAGAAGCTATGCGCAAGGAATCATGGCAAGCACGAGGGAGGTGTGGGAGGAAGTGGCACCATCATCACATGAGGAATATAAAAGATGGAAACAAGATATTCCCTGTCAGACTCGGATTGACTGACAGGAGGCCCGAAATTGATATACTTGCAGAATCCGTGTCCGTGCTCCAAATAAGGCGTGTAAATACAATTTGGAAAGCTTGACTCGTGTGCTTTCCAAACTGTATACCCGCAGCCCGCGATTCACGGTGACCGAGTCACGGTCGTCAAAAAAATACGGCAGTTGTTTTTGCCAGTTTTCTAGATAGAGTCGTTTAAGTTAGGAAAGTTAGAGATATGGTTGATTTTGATCCCAACACTAGGTTGGACGTCCAGGGGTCTTTATATACCCTTGTAAGTCATGGCTTTTATGGTTAGACCACGTTTTGATTAAATCTCTACCTGATTGAATTGCTTTAAGCATTCCTCTGGAATTATATTCCTCTTTGCATCGATCGGGAATATTTATCTACACCAAATTCGTTTCCATAGGGTGTATTTGCAACTGAAAGTCAAGTGCTATCTGTCATTCCATTGGGAATTGGGAGATTGCAGAACCGCTTCGTGGTCGGTGGCTACGTGCGCAAGTGTGTGGTGTTGCGAATATCCATAGGGTTGAAGATCCGTCGCATTGGCAACGGGGGAACAGCTGGAAAGTTCGTGAGCGTCTCACAAGTTATCCAACAAGTTCATCATCGACACCATCACCTCACTGAGAAGATCGGGCCACCCCTTATCATCTTGGTATCAGATTTCCAGCATTTACTCGGTGAGCATCCATCAATCCCTTAGATTAGTTTTGTTTTCATCCAATACAGAAAAAGCCATACAAAAAGATTAGTGAAAGCACATTTGCTCCCTTGGTGGTTTTGGTAATTTATGCCAACATACATGTTGTTGGACTAATGTTTCTATCTAGTGAATTTCAGATAAGTTCAACATTGGCATGGCAAGGACTAGGGAATGTGGACCCTTCAAAATGCTAGGACATGGATTGGCAAAAGCTCAAGACTCTACATTTTTGGTTTAGTGATCCAAGATCACATTGAGTCCATAGGAAAGCCAATACTATTGAAAGGGGATGAGGTTTTGATAATGATCTGGTTGCTCAAGTGCTTAGTGATATTGCTCCAAAACCCTCAGCCACTTTCTCTATCCATATCTGTCCAAAACCCTAAAAGCCAACTCGGTCCCACCGAATACATCCTTCCCGGACCCACCGAGTTCATTCAGACAGAGCCACAGCCTAAACCATAACAAATCGGATACACCGATATGGATCTCGGTCCCACCGAGATGGGTGACCATTTCTCTGTTGCCTTGTTGCAATTATTTCGGTCCCACCGAAATTGCACTCGGTGCCACCGAGATGGAGTGACCAAGTTTCTGTTGCCAAGTTGCATCATTTCGGTCCCACCGAGATTATGCAATCGGTGCCACCGAGACTGGGTCTAGCCCTTACCATTGCACTTCGGTTGCTCCGAGATGTTCCCATTCGGTCCCACCGAAAACCCCAACGTTCATATCTTTTGCACAGGTTGGTCTCACCGAGATTTCAAATCGGTGCCACCGAGTTTGGTCAAAAGTGTGTAACGGTTGGATTTCGTGTGGAGGCTATATATACCCCTCCACCACCCTCTTACCAAGTAAGAGAGCCATCAGAATGTGCCTACACTTCCACCATACACTTTCTGAGAGAGAACCACCTACTCATGTGTTGAGATCAAGATCTTCCAATCCAACCATTTGAACCTTGATTTCTAGCCTTCCCCAAGTTGCTTTCCACTCAAATCTTTCTTCCACCAATTCCAAATCTGTGAGGAAGTTCTTGAGTGTTGGGGAGACTATCATTTGAAGCACAAGAGCAAGGAGTTCATCATCAACACACCGTCTATTACCTTTTGGAGAGTGGTGTCTCCTAGATTGGTTAGGTGTCACTTGGGAGCCTCCAAGATCATGTGGAGTTGAACCAAGGAGTTTGTAAGGGCAAGGAGATCGCCTACTTTGTGAAGATCTACCCCGAGTGAGGCTAGTCCTTCGTGGATGTAAGCCATGGTGGAATAGGCAAGGTTGCTTCTTCGTGGACCCTTCGTGGGTGGAGCCCTCCGTGGACTCGCACAACCGTTACCCTCCATGGGTTGAAGCCTCCATCAATGTGGACGTACGATAGCAGCACCTATCGAAACCACGCCAAAAACCACCGTGTCTTCATTGCGTTTGATCTTCCATACTCTACCCCTTTACTTTCCGTACACTTGCATGCTTTACTATTTCCGCTGCTCAATCTCTAGATATGCATGTGTAGGAAGTCTTGGTGTTATCTTAACTTGTACCAAAATCTGCCTAAGTTCTAAGAGAAACTAAAAACTGCACCTTTGGTTAGTTAAGTGTCTATTCACCCCCCTCTAGACCTATCTTCTCGACCCCACAATTGGTATCAGAGCTTTGGTCTCTATTGCTTTGGTTTAATCACCATTGGAGGGAGATAGATGTGCCTATTCTCAATGGGGAGTATTACAACTTTTGGAAGGATTAGATGCTTGATATCTTTGATGAATTTAACTTGGGCAAGTATATTCATAATCCTTATGTGCCTCCTATTGATCCCTTATATCCTACTCATGAAGAGGAAATTGACATGCTTCGTAATCTTAGAACCATCAATCTTATCATTAGAGGATTACCTAAAATTGTGCTTCGTTGTATGCAAAACTTTGGGTGTGCTTATGCCCTTTGGCATGACTTGGAAAAGTGATATCCCAGTTACTCTTTAAAGAATCTTGATGAGATTCTTCATAAAACTATTGCTTTTCACAAGATGAGTTCTAATGATCCTAACTTTGATGATTGCTTGTTTGAGCTTCGTGACCTTATGCGTGCTAAAGGAGATGTTAGAACTATTAGTAACATTATCATGAAAGCTATTAGAATTCATAAACTTGAACATTGTCATGATCATGAAACTAATGAATTCATTGCCCTAGGTGATAATCATATACATGTTGATGATGATGATGTCGAGCACGGCTATTATGATGAGGACGAAGAATTTGATATTGAATTTGAGAAGACCATGAGGAATCTTAGTCTTATGGCAAATCTTCGAGATTACATGGCCGGAGGAAAAGAGTGGATTCTTGATAGTGGATGTTGTAGGAACGAAGTATGTCTACCAGAGGGGGGGGGGTGAATGGGAGTTTTAAATTTTCTTCGGAAATATCAAAACTCTCGGAACCCAGCAGCGGAACGAATGAAAACAATATATATAGTGAGCAAATACAAGCTATCGAATGGAAACTAACAGCATGCATCGAGGTAAATCACATGTTTGAAATATGTCATATGTCACAGTTCGAATATAAAAGAGGGTATCAGAGGTGACCAGTGATGCTCGATGGCGACAAGGTATTTGGTAAACCAGTTCGTCCTTCTGCAAAAGGACTACGTCTGGTTGGAGGGGTTGTGATTTAACACAGAAGATAAACTCTCTTCGCCCTATTCTCCTCGACAATTGGTTCGTCAACCAATGCCGATTACTCATGGTAGATGCTTGAGGCGATCTCCGAACCTTTACAGACTTCTTCTTCGAGAACCACAATTACTTTTGGTCTCTGAAGAAATTGACACCTAACCGTCTAGAGAGTTCGCAGCTCTCAAGAGTAATAGGCGGAGCGTACTGGACTTAGATTCGAGTGATGCTGAACCACTATCTAATTTTTCGGCTCTAGGGTTTTCTCTCGGTAGATTTTAAACTCAAATCTCTCGGAGAGGGGGTTGCTCAACAATCTTCTCAGAATCAAACGGAGCAGCCACCGGACAACGCCGGTGCGGGGTGGCTACTTATAGCCGCAGCCTTTCCTGATGGGAAATGACCATTTTGGACACGCGGTCCAGCCAATGGCCAACCGACACGTTCACAACGGTCGGATTTTCAGAGCAACGGTAACATTACTTGTGGAGCAAGTAATGCTAACTCCTCGGTCAGAGACAAATCTCTCGCAGCGAAGAAGATCACAGTCTCTTGCTGGCAAGTATTTGCTCGGAACACAAAGAGATTTCTCTCACAGCTTTCATCGGATTTGGGTTTAACACCCCTCTTAATAGTACGGTGGTCCTATGACTCAATAAAGAGAAAAGAAACAGCGAAATGAATGCTACGTCTTCACGTCGTCTTCTATCTCCTCGGCTGTCGTCACTTTCTTTGGATGGACACCGAATGAATTGCTTTGCATCAACAATTTTTGAGGGGTCACTCTTGTCATCATAATCTTCGGTGATAACCTTCACTGCCACGCAGGGGATATTCTTCGGAGGTCGAACCCAAACTCCTCTTTACTCCAGGGACCTGTTACTCTGTGTGCACTAGCAAACACATTAGTCCCTCACTGTTTTGTCAACAATCTCCAAAACATAAGGAGGCAAATTATTGCACCAACAATCTCCCCCTTTCTGGACGATTCATGACAAAACAGATAATCATCGAAGTGAAGATAGATAAGTGAAAAACAATTCCAACAAGAGTGAGTGAGGGTTACTGTGCTCGAAGATGAAATAGACTCCCCCTAAATGTATGTAGGGAAGAAAGATATGAGATAAATTCTCCTGCAAGATCTGAATAATATGGAGGAAATTTCAATCATTCGAGACATTTTGATTCACACTGATGAGATTTAATCCATCGAGATCATAGTGCAATCATTTAAAACTTCTGATAATAATTTCACCTGCAAGACAAATGCTTCGAGAGAAATGGTACAGCAGCAGGGGTTATAAACATTAAGGCACAGAAGTTAACGAGTTTTACAACATAGTACAGATAAACTTAAAACCAGAAGTTGCAAAAACTCATGAAACCAAAAAACAATCGAAACACCGAAATCAAATCTATCGAGACTCGATGTAATTCTCCCCCTTTTTGTCAACAAGTGTCAAAAAGGTGACGAATAACATGAGTGCAAAAACGCAGAGCGGGTTAGTCGGTGGCATCTCCAGATGAACTATCTGAGGAGAGTTCTTCTTCGGAAGTGACAGGATTGTCTTCGTCTTCAGCAGCATCAGAGATTCCTTTAGGAATAAGGACTTGGGGCTGAGCAGACGAGGGAACCGGTGGAGTGGCCACAGGAGGAACACTGGAGTGCATATTGCCTTCGGCAGGTTTTTCTGTCGGTGATGTGGCTTCAGACTCGTCAAGCAGTTTGCGAAGCTTGAGATGAAGAAGATCAGTGGTTGGCTCACGAACTGGGAGAGGAGGTGTACACCGATCTTGAAAGTCTTCAACAGTGAAGCCTTTGTCAATGTAGTCATAGAGCTCTTGCAGATTGACATTCAGGAGTTGTTTCTCTGTGAAGAACTTGCGAAGCAATTTCCAGAGCCTCTTCTTGTTTTCATCCGCTATCAGATGCATTATCCTCGTGCGATTGTTGAGAGCATTTAGCTCGGAGGCGAGATGTTCTTTCTCGCATCGATCCTCAGCGATATGCTGCAGCAGCAGTTGTTGTGTGCGCAGACTGACTTCGAGTTGTGATGGAGGTTGGGGTGAAATCTTTCGGTCGCGCTGAGGCAGACGTGGCCCATCAAATTACTTGTGATAGTCTTGGGAGCTTGACGCAGGCGACTTGCCTGAAGAAATATCTTCCATGACTTGCAGGGTATCGCGAACAGGAGGAATAAAGCTTTTATGGCTTTCCTTCGCAAGATACACTGTGCGCATTGCATGATCAACAACTTTCTGAATCCAGGGCGCGAACACTTTGATGCAGAAGGGATATTGAGCAGAATCCTTTAGAATGCGCAGGAACATGTCTTCCACGTCGAAGATATCTCGCTCAGAGATGGCATAAATAGCATTGCGAAGAACATCTGAGATGGATTGGTCCGGATTCATACCAGCCAGAGGACAAATGGTGTAGGAAAGCATGTGAAATAGCGTCTGATTTTCGAAGGTTAAGTGCTCAGGGCGAGGAAGACCAGTGTAGTCACGAATCTTGTCTTGATCCATTGTGCACCGAAAATTTTCATCCGATATGACATCAATGTTGTGGACCCGAATTTCAGTGTTACCATGCTCAAAGCGAGGGAAATGGAAGTGCGAGACAAAATCTGTCGAAGTGCATTTGATGCGTTTTCCTTCGGTCATCCATTCCATAATCCATTTGGAGCTATCAGATTCATCGCCAGAGATATACAGTGTCGCATAGAACTGAAGAATAATCTCTCTGTTCCAAGGATGCTCGAATTCAAACACTTTGGTGAGGCAGAAATCATCCAAATCTTGAAGCAAGTGATTGAAGCAGCCAATATTGCGCATAGCAGGAATGTCGAGATATTCGTGAGGAAAAATCTTTCTGCTTTCATAGAGGACCCGAGAGTAATAGATGGCATGTTCCTTAGTCTAGAAGCGAGGCGATTCCGAAATGCGCGGCCCGTCATAAGGACTAGCTTGAAAGAATTTAGGATGCGCATTCCGATTGAAAAGAGGACCTTTTGCGCCTGCGCCTGACGAGAACAAAGGCAGTTCTTCACGAGGATATGTGTACTTGAGTTCTTCTTCAGGAGAAAGATATTCATCACCATATACAACTGAGTCAGTGCGGCAAGCAGAGACAGATCTCAACTGCATCTTCTCGAAGTTCTTGAACTACGGAAGTGGCTTGAGCAATAACTTCGGCAGGAATAGGTAGAGATGCCACTTCTCCATCGAATGGATTGTCCACAAATTTTTTGAGCTGTTCCATGATGAATATGTGATCATAATAATGAGGAGCATCAGACTTGACTGAGGGAGCAGTCGGGACAGCAACTTGCTCGGAGGGAGGCTTAGAAGCCAATGGCTGAGCCAAGGTAGGGGCAAACTTAGCAGCCTTCTCCTTCGGAGCAGTAGCTGGTGGAGCAACTTTCTCAGTAGGCGCCTTGATTTTCTTCAAGTTAGGCTTTGGAATATTTTTGCCTGGTTTTGCAGAACTCACAGGAGGGTCAACAACCAAATCTTTCAAATTTATAGCATCTGGATGAGGCGTGGTGTTCACATGCTATTTCATAGTGACAGTGGTAGCAGGGGTTTTTCTTGCGGGTATCTTCTTTGGTGGTACATCCGGAACCAAATTAACCTGAAGATCAGGCAGCACTGTGGATGTGGTAATATTGACTTCCTCGCTGAGAGTAGGAGCAACTTCTTCTTTGGAGAGCGGAGGGTCATCATCATCAGCCGAAGAATCATTCATGTCCATGTCATCAGTAGGATCAGCCTTTTTCTTCTTTGGTGCGCTCTTTTTCTTTGCAGCAGCGCTGGGATCATGCTTTCGTTTAGAACAACCTTCAGATTTTCCTTCGGCCTTTTTCTTCTCCACATCATCTTTGAGAAGGCGAAGGTTTTCCTCTTCACGAGCCTTTTGCTTTGAGCCCTCTGAGCTCGCTTGATGGCATTGCGCTGACGCTTAGCAAGCTCATCAGGATAAGATTCGGGTGTTTGAAGGGAGGACTCATGAGCATTTTGTGGTGGTGGTGGTCTCTCTTGAGGACCATTTGGCTTTATGAGAGCAATTTCCCGGCAGTCACCCCATGGTGGATGAAACGCAAAGTTTTGAGCAAACCGAGGATGAACAAATTCATAGTTGAACCATTTTCGCACCCAGTGACGGCGAATCCATTGTTGACGCGTATCTCTCTGGTGTTTGGTTTCTCCTGGAACAGTATCATATCGGTCATGAGAGATGTACTCAGCTGTGTTTGTGTATGCCTGTCTACCACCCCTCTTCTTCTTCGGAGCATTTTCTTCTTGCTCATCGGCGTTTTGCTCGGTCCTTTTTCGCTTGCTGGTTGATGGGCCTACCGTTGGGCCCTTAGCATTTGGAGCTTTGGATTCATCAACAGTACCCAGAATAGCATCATCTCGGTCAGCCATGCTAACTGGTTTAGCCGAATCCTCTACGGACTGCATTTTCCTGTGAATAAAGATAGATACGAGGGAAAATGGGGACAGGGTTACGAATGCACACAGCGAAGATTTTGAAAAAGAATTTGTTTTTGATGAAGAGGTAGATGCAGATTTTGAGAAATGTTTCGGTCGAAGGAAATGTGTAGAACGAACTAGTAGGTTCGAAGAAGATACTAGTAAACGTGCCAAGCATTCCGTTCGTACGAGATATAACACAAACCCTAGATCTGATTCTTATGCGAGGGACAACTACAAACCACATCCGCATAAGTTACCTATCAGTAAGGATCTGGGAAATGCAGTAAAAATAAGCAATTTCTACCGCGGACGAACCCGAACAGGATGAATGGAAGAATGAGTTCGCACTACACATACCCTAACTCGGTGATGTGCAGCGACTACGGCGGCACAGAGAGAAAGATGATCCGCGGCGGCGAGGAATGACTCCGGTGACCTCTTTCCGGCAGCGAAGCGGCGAAGATGGTCGACGTCGTCGAGCTCGAGGAGGAGCAGTGCGGTAGGGCTTCGGAAGGTGTCGATGGTGGAGATGCAAAGTGAAACGAGGAGGGTGGCGGCACAGTATTTATATGCGAGGAGAAAACAACCGCACCCGGTAAATCTGATCGGACGGCCACAGTCAGAGGACTATTACGATTCAATGGACCAGATAACCTGGCAGTTGATGAGGAGCACGTGGCAACCGGCACCAAAGAATGTGGTCCAGACTTGAGCGGGAAACCCCAAATTTTGGACGGCTTTCGCCAAAACAGATTAAGTTTGGACCGAAACTTTAACGTGGTCAAGGACTCCAGATAAAGTTTCGTTTCCAGATGAATTTGTGCATTCATAACGGAACAACATAGACTGGAAGAGATAGAATAGAGGGAAAACAGGGTCCTAGGTATTTCACTCAGACAAAGAAACACAAGCACCCGAGAGAAAAGCTATGAGTGAAATACATTCGGACTAACACAGAAGAATCAAATCCAACTTCAACGAAGAGAAATTGTGGTGGCGTTACCCACAGTATAAGAACAGTATGACCCCGAGCATCGCACAATTATCGTGGCACCCGGTTAGTCTAGTTCTTCGTTAATGTATTCACTCTCAGAAAGAAAATTTCACTTTGTCGAAATTTTCAAACTCTTCGAGTGTTATGCACCCATTCCTTCTAAGATGTGGAAGTGATGGTACGGGTGCCGAGTCCAGCTTACTTCACATTCGCGGAATCTAGGATATTTAGCTCACACCGTAACGCACAGAATCTTTTCTCATCGAGGGGCTTGGTGAAGATGTCGGCGAGATTCTCTTCTGTATTGACGTGACTGATAACAATATCCTCTCGAGCAACATGATTGCGTAGGAAATGATGTCTGATCTCAATATGCTTGGTGCGAGAGTGCTGCATAGGATTGTGTGCAATTTTGATTGCACTTTCATTGTCGCACAATAGAGGGATCTTCTTGACCTTGATGCCATAATCCTTCAGAGTTTGCTTCATCCATAATAACTGAGTGCAACAAGCGCCAGCAGCAATGTATTCGGCCTCAGCCGTAGAGAGCGAGACACAATTCTGCTTCCTTGATGACCAACATACCAATGATCTACCGAGGAAATGGCATGTCCCCGAAGTAGATTTCCTGTCAACCCGGTCACCTGCATAATCTGAGTCTGAATATCCAACGAGGTCAAACTGTGCTCCCTTAGGATACCATAAACCTAAGGTGGGGGTATGAGCCAAATATCTCAGAATACGCTTGACCGCTTGGTGATGCGATTCTTTCAGTGCAGCTTGAAAACGAGCACACATACAAACACTCAACATAATATCAGGTCTGGATGCACATAAGTAAAGCAAAGAACCAATCATCGAACGATAAGCTTTCTGATCGTAATCTTTACCGTACACATCTGCGTCCAGCTGGCCATTTGTGGGCATGGGAGTTTTGTACCCCTTCTGTTTGCAGTCTTGCATTTTGAACTTCTTCAGACAATCTCTCAGATATTTCTCCTGAGATATGAAAGTTCCATTGTCCTGTTGACGAATTTGGAGTCCGAGAAAGAACTTGAGTTCACCCACCATAGACATTTGATATTTCTCAGACATCATTCGCCCGAATTCCATGCCGCAGGCATTGTTAGTACAGCCGAAAATAATATCATCCACATAGATTTGACATACGAATAGATCGCCATCAATAGCACGAGTGAAGAGAGTGGAATCAGTGGATCCGGGCTTAAACCCTTTGTCGAGCAGAAACCTCTTCAGCGTGTCATACCAGGCTCGAGGGGCTTGCTTCAGCCCATACATAGCCTTTTTCATCCTAAAAACTTTGTTAGGAAACTGAGGGTTTTCAAAGCCAGGTGGCTACCTAACATATACTTCCTCTTCAATTTCACCATTGAGGAAAGCACTTTTCACATCCATTTGATAAAGCAGAATATCCTAGTAATTTGCATAAGCAAGAAGAATACGAATTGCCTCAAGGAGTGCAACAGGAGCATATGTTTCACCGAAATCAATACCTTCTACCTGTGTATACCCTTGAGCGACAAGACGTGCTTTGTTTCTCACAACAATGCCATTTTCATCTTGCTTGTTCCGGAAAATCCATTTTGTGCCGATGATATTGTGCTTCTTAGGATTCGGTTTGTCAACCAATTCCCACACATCATTCAATTCGAATTGCACCAACTCTTCTTGCATAGCATTCATCCAATCGGGATCATTTATAGCTTCTTCATACTTTGTAGGTTCTGTCAATGAGACGAAAGAGAAACTGCCACAGTAGTTGGCCAAACGAGTGCGAGAGCGAGTTGTGGGTCGGTAACCTGGATTCTCGAGATCTTCGAGGATTAATGCAGGGTCAACTCGATTTGCCACTCGTGGGAGAGGATTTCCTCCTTGATGATCATTTTCATTTTCCTCAGTATCAGCATCAGGATTGGCATTAGAATCGCCATTTTCATCATGATAGCCATTTTGATCGGTATGTGCATTTGCATTTGGGTTGCCATTTGTGTTCGGTGTGGCATTTTCTTCGGCAGTAGATTGGCATGTTCGTCGAGCTATGGGAGCATCATCATCGGAAGAGTCGGGTGTATTTCCTTCGACTGGCCTGACGTCCCCAATAGCCATTTGCCGAATAGCATCCGAGATCGGAGGTTCATCTATCACATTAGGCAGGTGCTCCTTTTGGGAGCCGTTAGATTCATCAAACCGCACATTTACCGTTTCCATAACTTTCCCGTGATGAGAGTTATAGACACGATAAGTATGCGAGTTCAAGCCATAACCAAGAAGAAAACCTTCATGTGCCTTAGGTGCAAACTTGGAATTATGATTCATGTCACGAATATAGCAAGGTGCACCAAAAACATGTAAATAACAAACATTCGGTTTCTTGCCAGTGATAAGCTCATATGAAGTTTTCTTAAGGAATTTGTGAAGATAAACACGATTCACAACAGGCAAGCAGTGTTAATAGCATCAGCCCAGAAACGAATGGGAGTTTTATACTCACTGAGCATTGTTCTCGCCATTTCAATGAGAGTTCTATTCTTTCGCTCAACAACTCCATTCTGTTGGGGAGTGTATGTGGCAGAGAATTCATGAGTGATACCATTTTCATCGAGAAAATCTTCGATATGAGTATTTTTGAACTCGGTACCATTTTCGCTTCTAACATGCTTAATTCGCACATCATATTCATTTTGAGCCTTCTTGGCGAATCTTTTGAAGATGTCTTGGGTGCAGGTTTTGCCTTCGAGAAAGAATACCCAAGTGTATCGAGAGAAATCATCAACAATAACCAGACCATAGTGACTGCCTCCGAAACTTGCATAGTTTTGAGGCCCGAATAAATCCATATGAAGAATTTCCAGTGGTCATGTTGTGGTCATGACAGTTTTTGACGAATGGTGCTTCTTGGCCAATTTACCGGCTTCACACGTAGCACGGAGATGATCCTTGTCGAATTTCACATTAGGAATACCACGAAGAGGATTTTTCTTCACGAGAGTCTGCAAATTTCTCATACCTGCATGGCCAAGTCTTCGGTGCCACAGCCATCCTTCGGTTGCTTTTGCAAGGAAGCAAGTTCGGACTGAGGGACCCTTAGAGAAATCCACAATATATAAATCACCTTTTCTATTTCCTTCGAATACGAAGGAATTGTCAGTGGCCATAAAGACGATGCATTTGGATTTAGAAAATAGAACTAGCATGCCTAGATCACAAAGCTTGCCAACTGACATGAGATTAAATCCAAGTGACTGAACAAGTAGAACATCATCAATGTTCTTGTCCTTGGATATAGTAATTTTACCTAACCCAATTACCTTTCCTTTGTTGTTGTCGCCGAAAGTAATATACTTCTCAGATGATACAGTTAAGTTGGGGTCGACAAACAACGACTTGTCTCCGGTCATATGACTAGTGCATCCACTATCCATTATCCATTCAGTACACCCGGAGACATAGTCCTGCAGAGAAATCAGGCTTTCTTAACCACCCACATCATTGTAGGTGGCTTCAAAACATATGAGCGAGCAGGATATGATTTCTTTCGATAATTATATGAATTGTGACTTGAATGAGTACGAGTATAATCGAAAGAGTATGCATTGAAATTTCTTCGAGACGAATGAGTATAACGGTTGGGTGAAGCAAGTATGTACTCATTCCGTCGAATGTTTTCAAGGATATATCGAGCATTTTCTTCCTGCATGGTTAGTAGCCTAGTAATAGGTAATGCTTCAATAGTTTTCCTGGGCACCCAGATAGCTTCCTTAGGAGGGCCATTCCTGCTGTTAGGTCCAACGTAGCGAGCAACAGCCTCACCACGTTGATTTTTTAACAGCTTATAGTTGTCCAGAGAATCATCATATGAGTATTCAGGAATAGGTGAGTCATATCCCGAAAGTAAAGCTGGATCGAGCGTTTTGCTCTTAGCAGGTATCCACACAGTGCGAGGATATTGATCAGGTTCCCAGTAGGAGCCATTCTCATTCAGTTTCCTTTCGAAACCGATACCTTCCTTCCTGGGATTTTTGTGAAGAATGGATTTCTTCAGAACATCACACAGGGTTTGATGCCTTTTGAGAGACTTGAACATTCTTGTCTGAAGAAGATCCTTCAACCTAGCATTTTCATCAGAAACAGAACCATTTTCCTCGACCGAGGGGTTAGTATTCACAGAAGATTCAACATTTGATTCAGCGTTACTGGGTTCAAGGCATTTTAAGCAAGGTGGTACAAACACTTCAGGTTTCTCTTTGAGTTGTTGGGTGAGAAGAGAATTTTCTCTGATCAAATCATCATGAGCCTCTCTCAGCGACTCGAGTTCCTGTTTCCGTTTCAGGTAATCATAAGTCAATCTTTCATGGTCAGCTGAGAGAAAATCATGACAATCTGATAGTTCTTTCATTCGAGACTCGAGAGTGGAATACTCTTCGGTCAACGACTGATTTTTCTCCATCTCCTCAACCAACAACCCTTCAGACTTCCTGAGGGTTTTCTCAATTTTCTCGAGAGAGTTTTGTTGCATATTGGCAATTTTGATCAGTTTAGCATGGTCATCCTCATCAGAAGAATATTGATCACTGGAGTGAGCTTTGTGATGTTTGGAGGATACCTTTTCTTTCAAGGCTTTGGCCATGAAACAATACACCGGAGACTCGTTGTCGCTTGAATGATTCTTGAAGAAGTTTGATGCAGGAGTAGAGGCACATGCTATGCCAGCCATGCCGGAATCAGAATCCTCATCGGATTCTTCAACCTCTTCGTTGTCAGATGATGCTTCTTCTTCGGAATCCATCTCCTTGCCGATGTACGCCTTGGCCTTGCGAGAGGTGTTCTTGAGGTTGGATGAGGACTTGGAGGGATTCCTTGAGGAAGATCTTTATGAGGACTTGGAGGAGCCATCCTTCTTCTTGAAGAACTTCTTCGTCTTCTTCTCATCATCGGAGTCGTAGCTTTTGCTCTTGCCTTTGCCATGGTTGTTTCCTGAATCATATCTTCCACTTGCACAGATTTCAGCTTCCCAGAGAGGGCAGTCCGAAATGAAATGCCTTGGCTTTTTTCACTTGAAGCAGGTGTAATCTCCAGTCGGTTTTGATGAAGATTTGGAGCCGCTAGAGTTGCTGGATCCTTTCTTCTGAAACTGATTTTTCCTTTGAAGGCGCTGGAATCTTTTCGTGATCAATGCGAGATCCTTGCTGATCCTTTCGGGGTCATCTGAATCTTCATCGGCATTTCCTTTTGAGGAAGAATAAGCTACAGCCTTGAGAGCATGACATTTTTGGTGACTTGAACCATAGAGATCTCTCTTTTCTTCTTCTTGTTCTTCGTGGGTGTTTAGCCTTTCCATAATATCAGCAGATTCGAGAACTTTGAAATCAGCTCGTTCCCGAATCATCAGGACTAGAGTGTCGAATGAACTGTCAAGGGATCGGAGCAGTTTCTTCACAACTTCGTGGTCAGTGATATCTTTGGCGCCGAGACCTTGTAGCTCGTTTGCAATGTCACTCAGACGATCGAAAGTTTGCTGGCAGCTTTCATTTCTGATACGCTTGAACCTATTGAACTTGGCCCGAAGAGTATCAATGCGAGCTTCTTTCTGAGTTGAAACGCCCTCATTTATCTTCTCGAGAATGTCCCACAATTCCTTAGCAGTTTCACACTGAAGGTAGCGAAGGAATTGAGCACGAGAGAGATGGCCACCAATTTCATCTTTAGCTTGAGCATCCATCTGAATGAGTTTCTTCTCGTGGTCAGTGGGGACCTGGGGCACTTCAACCGTAAATCCATTCTGCACCACATTCCACATGTCATCATCAATAGCTCGGAGACGGATCTTCATCTTCTCCTTCCAGAAGGGATAGTTCGTCCCATCGAAGATGGGAATCTTGAGGTGCGACTTGTAGCTCACTGAAGACATACTTAAACTCCAAGGTGGTTAGACCAAAATGAGCAGAGTCAAGGAGTACCTTGCTCTGATACCAATTGTAGGAACGAAGTATGTCTACCAGAGGGGGGTGAATGGGACTTTTAAATTTTCTTCAGAAATATCAAAACTCTCGGAACCCAGCAGCGGAACGAATGAAAACAATATATATAGTGAGCAAATACAAGCTACCGAATGGAAACTAACAGCATGCATCGAGGTAAATCACATGTTTGAAATATGTCATATGTCACAGTTCGAATATAAAAGAGGGTAGCACAGGTGACCAGTGATGCTCGATGGCGACAAGGTATTTGGTAGACCAGTTCGCCCTTCTGCAAAAGGACTACGTCTAGTTGGAGGGGTTGTGATTTAACACAGAAGATAAACTCTCTTCGCCCTATTCTCCTCGACAATTGGTTCGTCAACCAATGCCGATTACTCGTGGTAGATGCTTGAGGCGATCTCCGAACCTTTACAGACTTCTTCTTCGAGAACCACAATTACTCTTGGTCTCTGAAGAAATTGACACCTAACCGTCTAGAGAGTTCGCAGCTCTCAAGAGTAATAGGCGGAGCGTACTGGACTTAGATTCGAGTGATGCTGAACCACTATCTAATTTTTTGGCTCTAGGGTTTTCTCTCGGTGGATTTTAAACTCAAATCTCTCGGAGAGGGGGTTGCTCAACAATCTTCTCAGAATCAAACGGAGCAGCCACCGGATAACGCCGGTGTGGGGTGGCTATTTATAGCCGCAACCTTCCCTGATGGGAAATGACCATTTTGGACACGCGGTCCAGCCAATGGCCAACCGACACGTTCACAACGGTCGGATTTTCAGAGCAACGGTAACATTACTTGTGGAGCAAGTAATGCTAACTCCTCGGTCAGAGACAAATCTCTCGCAGCGAAGAAGATCACAATCTCTTGCTGGCAAGTATTTGCTCGGAACACAAAGAGATTTCTCTCACAGCTTTCATCGGATTTGGGTTTAGCATCAGAGAATCAAAGCTTCGAACGCTACACCCCTCTTAATAGTACGGTGGTCCTATGACTCAATAAAGAGAAAAGAAACAGCGAAATGAATGCTACGTCTTCACTTCGTCTTCAATCTCCTCGGCTGCCGTCACTTTCTTCGGATGGACACCGAATAAATTGCTTTGCATCAACAATTTTTGAGGGGTCACTCTTGTCATCATAATCTTCGGTGATAACCTTCACTGCCACGCAGGGGATATTCTTCAGAGTTCGAACCCAAACTCCTCTTTACTCCAGGGACCTGTTACTCTGTGTGCACTAGCAAACACATTAGTCCCTCACTGTTTTGTCAACAATCTCCAAAACATAAGGAGGCAAATTATTGCACCAACAGATGTACCGATCACATGACCGGAGATAGAGACATGTTTCGTGAGCTTGTTAAAAATGATGGTCCACGCAAGTATGTGACTTTTGGAGACAACTCCAAGGGTAAGGTACTTGGCCTTGGTAAGGTGGCCATATCCAATGATTGCTCCATACAAAATGTTATGCTTGTTGAATCTCTTGGTTACAATCTCCTTTCCGTATCTAGACTAGCCGATTTTGGTTTCAATGTTCTATTTACCGAAGTAGATTGCCAAGTGTTTCATCGAGATAATCATAATATGGTCTTTACCAGCATTCGTAGAGGTGATCTATACATTGTTGATTTCACTAAGAGAGCCCAACCTCGTACATGCTTAATTGCTAAATCTTCTAAAGGTTGGTTATGGCATAGAAGACTTGGACATGTTGGCATGCGTAACCTTGATAAACTTGTTAAAGGAGATCACATTCTTGGTGTGAAAGATGTTATATTTGACAAAGATCGAATTTGTAGTGCTTGTCAAGCAGGAAAACAAGTTGGAGGAAGCCATCCCGTGAAGAATATTGTGACCACAAGGAGACCACTCGAGCTACTTCATATGGATCTTTTTGGTCCCAAGTCCTATAAGAGTCTTGGTGGTAACTCTTTCGGTTTGGTCATTGTTGATGATTTTTCCAGATTTACGTGGGTGTTCTTTCTCGATGACAAATCGCAGGTACAAAAGATCTTCAAGAACTTCGCAAGAAAGGCCCAAAATCAATTTGAAGTGAAGATCAAGAAGGTTCGGAGTGACAACGGAACGGAATTCAAGAACGTCAATGTGGATACCTTTCTTGATGAGGAAGGCATTTCACATGAGTTCTCGGCTACGTACACACCTCAACAAAATGGAGTTGTTGAGAGGAAGAACCGGACTCTTATTGAGATGGCAAGAACAATGCTTGATGAATACAAGACGCCAAAACACTTTTGGGCGGAAGCGGTTGAAACAGCTTGTCATGCTACAAATTGACTCTATCTTCATAAGCTTCTTGGTAAAACGGCGTATGAACTACTCACCGGTAACAAACCACAAGTTGGATACTTTCGAGTATTTGGCTCAAAATGTTACATTGTCGATAAGCATCGTCGTTCAAAGTTTGCTCCTAAATCTCATGAAGATTTTCTACTTGGTTATGGATCGAACTCTCACACTTACCATGTCTACAACAACTTCACTCGAAAAGTTGAAGAGACGGTAGATGTGAAGTTTGATGAGACTAACGGCTCGCAAGTCGAGCAATTGCCAATTGATGTAGGAGATCAAGAACCATCGGAAGCAATCCAAGACTTATCCATTGGCAAGATTCGCCCCGTGGAAGTTAAGGAGAGTACTTCGTCAATTCAAGTGGAAGCTCCAACTTCACATCAAGGTGAACAACAAGTTGATATGGAGGCATCCACAAGTGGAACACGTCAAGACGAAGGGAATGAGGAAGTGTAACAAGATGATCCACCTCAACCTCCTTCTCCACCGCCACAAGCGAACAACGACAACATCAACGAAGAAGAAGAAGATGATGATGAATAAGCCTCACCACAACCCAAGCAAAAGCTACCTCGAGTTAGAGCAAGAATCAACAAGAATCATCCCGTCGAACAAATACTTGGAGATATCCAATCCGGGAGAATCACTCGCTCTAAATCTCGTTTAGCTAACTTTTGTGAGCATTACTCATTCATCTCTAGTGTTGAACCTTTGAAGGTAGAAGAAGCCCTCAAGGACCCCGATTGGGTGAATGCAATGCATGAGGATCTACACAACTTCGAGAGGAATCAAATATGGACATTGGTTGAAAAGCCTAAAGATGAGCAAAACATTATTGGAACCAAATGGGTGTTTCAGAACAAGCAAGATGAAGATGGACAAGTTGTACGCAACAAGGCTCGTCTCGTAGCACAAGGTTACACACAAGTCGAAGGTATGGACTATGGTGAGACCTATGCCCCCGTTGCTAGACTTGAGTCCATTCGCATTTTACTTGCTTATGCCAATCACCATGATATCACTCTTTACCAAATGGATATTAAAAGTGCTTTCTTAAATGGTGAAATTGAGGAGGAAGTCTATGTTAAACAACCTCCTGGCTTTGTTAATCCCAAGAAACCTAATCATGTCTACAAACTTTGTAAAGCTCTTTATGGTCTTAAACAAGCCCCTAGAGCTTGGTACAAATGCTTGACAAAGTTTCTTCTTAAAAAAGGTTTTGAAATTGGAAAAATTGATTCAACTTTGTTCACTAAGAGGGTTAATGGAGAATTATTTGTATGCCAAATTTATGTTGATGATATTATCTTTGGATCTACTAACCCCTCTTTTAGTGAAATGTTTGGAAGGTTGATGTCGGAAAAGTATGAGATGTCTATGATGTGTGAACTCAAATTCTTTCTTGGTTTGCAAATCAAGCAAACTAAGGAGGGCACCTTTGTTTCTCAAACAAAGTATACCAATGACTTTTTCAAGAAGTTCAACATGCAAGAAAGTAAAGGTATGAAAACCCCCATGCCCACGAGTGGACATCTTGACTTGACCAAGGATGGCAAACCGGTTGATCAAAAGGTTTACCGATCAATGATTGGTTAATTGCTATATCTATGTGCCTCCCGTCCCGACATTATGCTAAGTGTGTGCATGTGTGCACGATACCAAGTGGCACCAAAAGAGTGTCACCTTAAGGCGGTGAAAAGAATCATGAGATACTTGTTACATACACCAAACTTTGGCATATGGTATCCCAAAGGATCCTCTTTTAATCTTGTTGGATATTCTGATTCGGACTATGCCGGAGACAAGGTTGATAGAAAATCCACTTCGGGTACATGTCAATTTCTTGGTAGATCTCTTGTGTCTTGGTCCTCCAAGAAACAAAACTCGGTATCTCTATCTACTGCCGAAGCAGAATACATTGCCGCGGGATCATGTTGTGCTCAATTACTATGGATGACTCAAGCTCTTAAAGATTATGGTGTGCATGTGAAACATGTACCACTACTATGTGACAATGAGAGTGCTATTAAGATTGCACACAATCCCGTGCAACATTCTCGAACTAAGCATATTGAGGTTTGTCACCATTTCATTCGAGATCATGTTGAGAAAGGTGACATTGACCTTAAACATGTTCGTACCGACAAGCAATTGGCAGATATCTTCACCAAACCTCTTGATGAGAAGATGTTTTGCCACTTGAGGAGTGAGTTGAACATCATTGATGCTTCAAATGTGAACTAGAGGTTCATGTGGATGCATACAAGGGCATGCGCATTCTTGCCTAATCCATGATACTTCCATGATCATAATATATCTGGGACATTTTGCTCCCTTGTATTATATCTAACCTTTTGTAGGTACTTGGACAAGCTTCATGTCACAAGATTGCATCTCACTCTTATCTTGAGCAATCTTGTATAAATCAAGTATCAACAATCCTTGGTGGAACAAGGAACAAGACAACCTAAACATATCCTTTGACAACTTTTGAGTTATGCTTCATTCTTGTCATTTTGGATATACATGTTGTTCCTTGCAAATCTAACCCATGTAGGAAGATGAACTACAAATGATAGGATTTCTCCAAACTTCAACTCATGAGCGTCCACCTCAAGTTCAACTACATGGAGGACATCACCACCAAATCCCAATGTAAGTTCTCACATCTTAGAGAAGCTTTACTCAAAGACATGAGCTAAAGCAACTCAACAAGATGTGAATACATTGAAATGCTTAAAGGAAAAATGGTAACCCCATTTTGAGCTTAACGATGAGTATGACCTATGATCAAGTGCTCTCACTTGACTCCTAAGTCAATATACTTTAACATAGGTGACCTAGTCGCCGACCCCTCCAGATGAAGTTATCAAGTGTTTCTTTTATGTTTCTCTTCTTGCTAGAGTGTTTTTATTTCAAAAAAAAACTTCATCTAGATATTTCTTTGTTTCTTTGCTTCTTTTCTTCAGAGTTCTTTCTCTTTTTGCTGGTCTAGTAGTTAATTCATTGCAAATCTTTGTGAGATTTCACTTGCCTAGTGAGCTGAGTTGACAAAATCTTCCTTTTGCGAAAGATTCGGTCACACCGAAGTGAACCAACTCGGAGTCACCGACCTTGCTGCTCTAAGGAATTTTTTTGTAACATATTTTCTACGATTTTCTACTCCAGCTCCACTCAATGATTCTTATCCTCTACTTGCATCTAGAGCTACTCAATGGCTAGATGTGTTTCTCAAGGACCAAACCCACTTGACCAGTAACCTTCTTGGAAATTGATGTCAAGGGGGAGAGAGGAATACATCAAAGATTATCATTACAAGCTCTTCTTTGTAAAAAGGGGAGAGAGAGATGCACCTTACAAGAGGAGAGAATGTTACATGTTTCTAAGAGGGGAGAAACATGATCAGTTTTTTTGGTTGTTTTAGTTTTCTCACCCTACCTACTCCCAACATCCAATGTCAGATTCAGGGGGAGAGGAAGTTCTTTAAGGGGAGACAACTATTTCTTTCTTTTGGGGACATGTCTGCTTCAAAGAAGTATTCACCTAGTGATACTCTCTTCTACATGATATCCCAATCTTGGTTTCTTGTTGATCTTGTGTCTTTTCTTGAAGAGATTATCTTGCGTTATCTAACCTTGTTTTCTCAAGTGTGTTTCTTCGGGTACTTGATCAAGAATTCAAGGTAAGTATATGCATCACACTCATGAACATGATGACCTCTTGCTTTTGCACATATTGTTTGCAAGAAGATAATCATGAACATGTGGATACTTCTGTCTCATATTTATTGCTCTAATTCATATATCCAAGATATATGTCACATGCGTACTTCCTTATCTTTGTGCCTCTGCTTTCCATGAACTATCATCATTTACTACATGCATATCTTTAGGGGGAGCTCATGCATGTTACGTGTTTTCTTCAAAGCTTTAATACATTCTCATTCACATCTCTATTTGAAGCTTTGATGTATGTTGTCATCAATTACCAAAAAGGGGGAGATTGAAAGCACATTTGCTCCCTTGGTGGTTTTGGTAATTTATGCCAACAAACATGTTGTTGGACTAATGTTTCTATTTAGTGAATTTCAGATAAGTTCAACATTGGCCTGGCAAGGACTAGGGAATGTGGACCCTTCAAAATGCTAAGGACATGGATTGGCAAAATCTCAAGACTCTACATTTTTGGTTTAGTGATCCAAGATCACATTGAGTCCATAGGAAAGCCAATACTATTGAAAGGGGATGAGGTTTTGATAATGATCTGGTTGCTCAAGTGCTTAGTGATATTGCTCCAAAACCCTCAGCCACTTTCTCTATCCATATCTGTCCAAAACCCTAAAAGCCAACTCGGTCCCACCGAATACATCCTTCCCGGACCCACCGAGTTCATTCAGACAGAGCCACGGCCTAAACCCTAACAAATCGAATCCACCGATATGGATCTCGGTCCCACCGAGATGGGTGACCATCTCTCTGTTGCCTTGTTGCAATTATTTCGGTCCCACCGAAATTGCACTCGGTGCCACCGAGATGGAGTGACCAAGTTTCTGTTGCCAAGTTACATCATTTCGGTCCCACCGAGATTATGCAATCGGTGCCACCGAGACTGGGTCTAGCCCTTACCATTGCCCTTCGGTTGCTCCGAGATGTTCCCAATCGGTCCCACCGAAAACCCCAACGTTCATATTTTTTTGCACAGGTCGGACTCACCGAGATTTCAAATCGGTGCCACCGAGTTTGGTCAAAAGTGTGTAACGGTTGGGTTTCGTGTGGAGGCTATATATACCCCTCCACCACCTTCTTAGCAAGTAAGAGAGCCATCAAAACGTGCCTACACTTCCACCATACATTTTCTGAGAGAGAACCACCTACTCATGTGTTGAGATCAAGATCTTCCAATCCAACCATTTGAACCTTGATTTCTAGCCTTCCCCAAGTTGCTTTCCACTCAAATCTTTCTTCCACCAATTCCAAATCTGTGAGGAAGTTCTTGAGTGTTGGGGAGACTATCATTTGAAGCACAAGAGCAAGGAGTTCATCATCAACACACCGTCTATTACCTTTTGGAGAGTGGTGTCTCCTAGATTGGTTAGGTGTCACTTGGGAGCCTCCAAGATCATGTGGAGTTGAACCAAGGAGTTTGTAAGTGCAAGGAGATCGCCTACTTCATGAAGATCTACCCCGAGTGAGGCTTGTCCTTCGTGGACGTAAGCCATGGTGGAATAGGCAAGGTTGCTTCTTCGTGGACCCTTCGTGGGTGGAGCCCTCCGTGGACTCGCACAACCGTTACCCTCCATGGGTTGAAGCCTCCATCAACGTGGACGTACGATAGCACCACCTATCGAAACCACGCCAAAAACCACCGTGTCTTCATTGCGTTTGATCTTCCATACTCTACCCCTTTACTTTCCGTACACTTGCATGCTTTACTATTTCCGCTGCTCAATCTCTAGATATGCATGTGTAGGAAGTCTTGGTGTTATCTTAACTTGTGCCAAAATCTGCCTAAGTTCCAAGAGAAACTAAAAACTGCACCTTTGGTTAGTTAAGTGTCTATTCACCCCCCTCTAGACCTATCTCCTCGACCCCACAATTAGGTTTAGAGTTTTTGCCATAGCCTAGATAGCATCGGTTCCAAGTTTTACTTGCTGATCGTAGTCCTTTATTTGCGTAACTTATATTTTGATCTGAGTCATAGTAGTTTGTCTAGAATTTTCGTTCTCAAGTCGGAGTCGTTTGGTTGCTATCAAGTACGTTCGTTCGAGTCAGTTTTAGTTTTTTCATATTACCAATCCGAATCAGATTGTGTTTCCGTTTCATAATCGTAGTCAGCCTTTTTTCTTTTGTGTAGCACTTTCCTATTGAGACTAGCATATCCTTTGCTCTACGGGCTGCTCATATAGGAATTTGGAGAGTGCATTAGTTGTTTTGGCAAATTCAGATTGGTTACTAATTGCTCAAGTTTCTGTTGATAAAAAGAAAACAAAAAAAAGAAAGAAAGAAAGAAAGAAAGAAAGAAAAAGGAGAAAATGAAAGCTGCACGTTAAAGTTGCATAAATTTTTGGAGAGTTTGTTCAGTTTTTCTGCCACGTTCATTGCACTAGTAGATTGAGCAATCTTGTGCCCGTATAAATTGAGCATTTTTCTAGTGCCTATCATGTGCATTTGCAACACGAGCATCTCCGACATACCAGAATTTTGAGCTCATTTTCAGTTGCATTTGCCCCATTTATCTCCACTGTGTGTGTTTCCGTGGGTCTTTTTGTCATACGATCAGCACTAGGATTTGTGAATTGGTGGTGTTAGGAATCCCAACCAAACTCCACCATATACCCTGGTTTGTTGTGTGATAGTTTTCACCCTTGGTATTCGCTACATCAAATACGCACACATTCTGCCTCTACAAGTTGGTAAGCTATTCTAATTCACTTTGGAACGGTAAGATACCTTGTTTCTTTCAGTTTTGAGTGTTTTCCACCGATACATACTTGTTGTTCACTAACCATGGCAGAGGGTGCTGAGGATAATTTGGAGACTCGAAGATCTGACTTCCTCTGCCACAAATATTGTAGTGCCACCTTTTGGGAGGAAGAACATGGTACCTTTGATGGTGATGGGCTATTTCACCATGATTTGGTGATTTGAGAGCGACGTGCTGCAGCCACCATTGATGGATCCTCCACTCTCAATTTGATCAGCATTGAGGTTGTAGAGAAGTTGCAGCTACTCACATGTGCTCGTACAGTGCCATACCTACTGCATTCATCATATGGCACGTTGCTGATTTCACACAATGCTGCAGTTCCTATTACTATCGGCGAGCATACCGAGGTTGTGCACTGTGATGTATCTGCTATGCCACTTGATTCTTGTCACGTTCTGTTGGGAGATCCTTGGTGCCAAAAGTTTCAAGTTCAGCCTCGCCATGATTTCAACAAAATTTGTTTCATGTGGAACATGAAGCGGAGAGCTTTGTCGCATACTCTAGCTGACAACTTTCATGAGTACCATCTTCTTCGCAAGGAGAGGACAAAAGAATTATGTTTGTCTGCTAAGTACAAGGTTATCATGGATGGTGACATTTCAGTTATATGTCATTTTAACCTCGATGTGTATCACAACCCATGTGAGAATGAGAGCCACATAGCCAAATTGAGTGTGAGTGTTATCAAAAGTGAGTTGTGTGATTTCAGTAAACGTGAGGTTGAGAGCATACATTCTGAGAGTATGAGAGAGACATACAACATGACACTACTGCAGGAATGCCTAGCAGTGGCGGGCGGAAAAAGCCCAGCAGTGGCGGGCAAGGCTCTCAGGGGCGCCCGCCACTGACCTCCCGCCACTGCTAGCAAGGCATCAGTGGCAGGCGCGTGCCCGCCACTGGTAAAGACCTAGCAGTGGCAGGCTTTACCTAGTGCCCGCCACAAGTAGAGTCCACTAACGGCACAAACTAGCAATGGCGGGCGTCAATATTTACCCGCCACTGGTATGATTTTACAAATTAAAAAAAATGCACATCCCGGCGGCGCAGCGGCGGCATTCCACGGTGCGGCCCTTCCCCAACTCGGGAAGCTAGCACACACACACCAACACACCGCCGCGCTGCTGGATCTGCCACCACACTCGCCTACTGGATCCACCGCTGCGATGGATCCGCCGCCCCGCGCTCGCTGGATTCGCTGCCGTGCTGGATCCACCGTCGCGCGCGCTGGATCCGCCTCCTCGTGTCGTTCTTCCCTCCATCCGCCGTATCCCCACTAGAGCCACCGTCGCCGCTGCTTGCTCGGCGCTGCCATCAGAGCATCATCTCGCATGGGCCGGAGCACTATCTCATCTGCATGTACAGAGGCGGGTAGGGTTAGAGGAGACAACGCGAGGAGACAATCGGTGATCTCATTTGGTGAGGAAGAGAGATGAGACCGTGGCGGTGCTGGAGCTTGCTTGCCACCGGGGGAGATGGCCAGAGCTAGTCGGGATCGACCGGTGAAGACAAAGGCAAAAAGGGGATCGCAGCTTCAGAGTGAGAGAGAGATCGAGGGAGAGACGCGGTTGTGGCCGGTGAGACTGTGGCTCCTCTCATCTCCACCAATCAGATAAAGCACAGATGGGGGTGGACGTGCAGATGCGAGCCACGTCATCAATCCATGGGATGGTCATTTCGACCAATTAGAAGGAACCATTTTGTCCATGCTGGATCACAGAGGTACCTGTGGCGGGCTCTAGATTGCGCCCACCAGTGGTAACTGCATTACCCAGTGGCGAGCGAGCCAGTGCACCCGCCACTACTATGTTTTTTTTACTATTTACTCTGTGGCTTTCCCACTATTTCTATTTAGTACATAACCAAATAAATTACTTACTCTGTGAGTTTTCCATGATTGCCACATAGTGCATAACACCTGTGGCGGGCGACAAAAAGTGCCCGCCACTGTTATGCACTTAACTTTGGTGGGCACTTTTTGTTACCCGCCATTGCTAGTTTTCCAAAATAGCTGTGGCGGGTAACTCATCGCGCACGCCACTCATTTGAGTTCACCTATAAGGCTTTTCCCAGTAGTGTGAGTGTAGTAGATGATAGGACATGTGAGGACATTTCTACTAATGTAATCATCTCTACTTCTGGTGTTGTTTCTTCTGATTTGCAGGCTGCTTTTGAAGAAAGGGAGCTAGATGTGCAACAACCTGCATCATTTGAAGAGGTGTCGACGGTACCTCCTTCTACACTGGAGGATGTTCCTGAACATAGTGCTGTTTTTAAAGTACAAGCTATCACAACGAAATTTTGTGAGTCTAATCCTTTGCTGGTTACTTCTTGTGATTTGATTTGCACTCATGTTACAACACCATGTGATAAGTTGCAAATTTCGAATTTTTATCATGTGGTACTACTTACACATAAAGAAGTTCTCGCAAGAATACCACCTGCTGATATTCTGTATTCCATTATGCTAAATGAACCTATTAGTTTGAGTTGTGCTATACATACGATTTCTGAAATTTCACATCTGAATTCTAGCACCTATGCCTATAGTTTCACTTTTAATTTAATTGGTGAATATAGCATGAATGATAATTTTCTGGTGGATCACATATGCATTACCTGTGAGAGGATTGCTGATTTGAATCTTCCCATTTTGATTCCTATATGTTGTTTAAAAAAGTCATCTTGCTTTCGGACAATAGCTAATTTTCATGAGAATATGAAATATCATTCTGGTCTAGTTGATTTATTGTGGCCAACAAAAATTTCAGCTATGTTTGATTGTTCTGATCTTGCTATAATAGAATCCGATCCGTTGTGTTTGTCCCATCACCTGTTGCATTTATATGCTACTGCTATAGACTTCACTAATATTTGCAAATTGAGTTGCATCTTACACGCGATGAGTGATATTTTTACACTCATTTCACCTTTGTTTAAACCGAGATAATTCATTTAAAAGAGATATTCACTCCGATATTATCACTAATGGCTAATAAGTGAAAGGGATTCCACAAATCCTCTCTTTGATGTGTTTCCACGGGAAATGGGCTAAAATGGGAAGACATCACGTGTGGAAATGGAATGGAAGGGAAATGAAGGAAGAAACAATCAACAGGAAGCGTCTGCGCAAAGACAGAACAAAAGACGGTGTTCCATACGTGCGCACGCACCCGTATGAGCGCCCGTCTGGCATGGATTTCGAGGCAGATCGTCCACCTGTACAACTTTTATTAAAGGGACCCCATCAAAATGTCAACAGAACAACGAGCATGGAAGCCAGAACCTCTTCATCATCATCTTCATCCACAAACCCTAGCCGCCGCCATTTCCATCTCCATAGCCATCTCCACCACCATAGTGCTCTTGCATCTAGTTCATACTTGTAATCGTGTATCGCACAAGGCATCCATTGTAAGACAAATTGCAATCAATCAATCTCAAGATGTGTTCTTCAATGTTTTCTTCTCGTGATCTGATCTCCATGCGTGAGTAGTTCGGTAAGGTATGGGTTGAGGCATGAGCCTTACAACCCAAGGTATTTGTTGAGGGGATCAATGGAAGACTTTGACATAACGTCTCGTATGTGTGAATAAAATTATTCCGTGAAGATGTCTCTTGTCTTGTTCACGATCTTCCTCCCTGCAGGTACCCAGGATCATGGAGATCGAGCACCGGTGAGGCTAGGAGCAAGGAGACCGTGAAGTGTTATACCGAACACCGGTGACAGTAAGATTCAGTAGGGTAACATGGATCATATCCTTGGGGATAAATGAGGTGTAATCATTAAACGCCCAAAGCTCTTGTCTGATTTCATTTTCTTAATTATCAAGGCAACCCCGCGTGATGGATAAGGCCTGTGGTAGGACAACTGATTCTTGATGCAGGACTCGTGCCGGTCAAGATGTTATTTGGACACATCCCCCTCTTTGATCCGTAACAAGCACATCTCGACGGATGACTTCCAGCGCACAAATTAATATCCGATTTGATCCCAGCGCAAATACAAGGTTGTAAGCATTAAGACCTCATACCCGTACCTCTTTTTATTATAAGTGTTTGAATCACTATTTGCTTGCTAATGCGGTCAAAAGCTGGACTTGACACTTTGACAAAAGCTTGCTAGAGACCATCGCTTCAAGGGAATCTTCCTCTCGTGGGTTCGATAACCCAGGGTCACCTCTGGGGAAATAGGTGTGGGATACTCTTTTCTGTTCCAATACCGGATCAATAAAAGGAGGTATCAAGCCCTTTTTCTGGCGCCGTTACCGGGGAGGAGTTTAGTATTCCTCGTCTTTGTGTTTAGAGTTTTTGTTAAAGTTAAATTTCAGTTTTTGTTTTTACTTTTTTGTTTTTACTTTTTTGTTTTAGTTTAAGTTTTATTTTTGTTGCAAGTCTTGTCAGTTGAAAAACCAAAAGATTACTATGGCTCGTAATCTTGGGAGTTTTGCTACTCCCAGCAATAACTTCATGCGTGAACCTATAACACAACCTGAGGTTGCAGCCGCTGAGTATGAGATTAAACCGAACTTAGTTTCCATGGTTCAACATGACCAAGTTGGAGGCTCTGCTTCTGAGGATGCCGGTATGCACTTACACAATTTCACTGAATTGTGCAACATGACACGCATTAAGGATTATAGTCCTGACGCTCTGAAATTGCGTCTATTCCCTTTCTCTCTGAAAGGAAAAGCTAAGGAATGGCTTCTAGCTCTACCTAGAGGCAGTATTACTTCTTGGGCTGATTGTTGCAGTAATTTTTTATCCAAATTTTGCCCACCTACAAATATTATGCAATTACATTCTCAGATTATAGGTTTCAAGCAGGAGGAACGTGAGCCACTAGCGCTTGCGTGGGATAGAATGAAAGAAGCTATAAGGAACTGCCCCAATCATGGAATGGAGGAGTGGTTAATCCTTCATTTGTTTTATAATGGCTTAAATCACATGTCAAAAACTATGCTTGATATAGCTCTAGGAGGAACAATCATGGGAAAGCCCATAGAAGATGTCAAGAAACTACTAGATGATATGCAAGAGAACCATGCCCAATGGCATGTTGAAAGATCCACCGCCAGGAGGGTGAATGCCATAGAAGAAAGTAGCACGGAGTTGACAGCCAAACTTGAGGAACTTATCTCCGTGATGAAAGGTAAAGATGAGGTAAACATTAATGCCATAACTAATGAAGAAACTAGTGATGTAAATTTTATTGCTCGTAATAGCTACAATCCTAATTGGAAAAATAATGGTTATGCTCCTAGACTTCCTTATCCTTGTAATGGGGGAGCATCCAACAATTTTAATGGAGCTAATGGTAGCAATAGAAATACTCTCGAAGAAACTCTTAAAAGTTTTATTGCTAGCCAGACTGAGCAAAATGAAAACTTCAAGAATATCTTGAAGAATCATGATAACTTGGTCAATTGACCAGTAAGGTTGTTGGACTAACAAATGATGTGCAGATACTTGAAGGAAGATCCAAGAATATGGAAGCGCAGGTGTCAAAAATAGTAGAGAGCCAAACATTAATTTTGGCTAAGTTTGCAGGTAAATCAGAGCCTAACCCGGTTGAAGAAGTTAAAATGGTAAGAAGCAACGAAGAGAAGGCCGAAGTGCTTGATACAAGCCATGTGCCAGAGTACAATTATACCATTGCAGATTTTGTAAAGATGATATCCATGAAGTATCCACTACCTGAGGTAACTAATAATGAAGCATATAATGTCTTTGTTGAACAAGTTGCAGCCAAGGTACGTGAACTTGATGTTGAAAAGAAAAATCTCTACAGTAAGTTGCCAGCTAAGCAAGAGGATGCTTTTGAACCTACGATAGAAATTGAGATAGGATTGAATAAATTCAGTGCCTTATGTGATCTAGGGGCAAGTGTTTCCACTATCCCTAAATCTGTTTATGATAGTCTCAATCTTGGTCCTTATGCTACTACTGAGATTATATTGAATATGGCTAACTCTACTTTTACTCGGGCAGTAGGCATTAAGCATGGAGTTACAGTTCAATTAATGATTGCCCTGTCATGATTGATCTTGTGATAGTAGATATGCCTGAGGATCCAATTGCTCCTATAATTCTCGGTAGACCTTTTATAAGGACCATCAAAGTTGTGATAAATGTGTTTGAGGGGAATGTACGATTTGATTTACCCGCTAAAGATTCTTTTGTGAGGCATTTCCCCAGGAAAAAGAAAATGAAGACCTACACAGGAGAAGGCATCATCGTGAATGCCAGAAGCTATGGTCTTGGTGTGTTGGCACCACCTTGATCACCACTACGGTCGAGCTATCCAACCAAAAACAAGCGCTTCGTGGGAGGCAACCCACGCGAATAAAGTAGCCAAGTACGTTTTTATTTTTGTTTCAATAAAAGAGTGATTGAAGTTCCATATGAAGAAGTAAGTTTGGAAGAGTTGTTCTAATGAAGGCTTTGCTATGTGCAAAATGAATTATATGTTGTATAGATGTTTGAATGCCTGGAAATATGTCTACGTATTGTTTTGGAACTAACCCCGCAGGAGAACAAGGAAAAAGAGAAGTTTCGTAAGAAACAGATCAAAAGACGGTCTTTAAAATGACCGTAGCGGTCGTATGGGCGGTCGTAAGGCCTACTGGAGGTTCCAACGCAAAACGACCAGAGACATCAGAGTGATCGACGGTGTTTCGAATGAGCGCAAGCGCTCATTTTAGCAGTCATTTCATTTCTTTGCAGAAATAGAGAAGACTCCAGAGCATTTGACGGCGTTCCAAACGGGCGCACGCGCCCGTCCGAGCGGTCGTTTGACATCGTTGACCAGAAGAACGGAAGACGGCGTTCAAAACAGACGCCGCCGCCCATTTTAGCGGTCGTTTCATCTATGCACAAACGCTGGCAAGTCATCAAGGAGAATGATGATGTTCCATACGGGCGCTTGCGCCCGTATGAACGGTCGTTTCGACCCCTGGCGGCCCCAATATGCCCGAGGAAGAAGATAAATCTCCCCCATCTCTCTCTTTTCTTCTTCTTCTTCCTCCAAACCTCTCCAAACCCTAGCAAAACTTCGCCCGATCTCTCTACTCGATCGATTTCAGTTCAAATCCTTCCGTGTGATCGATCTACGGTATGTTTCTCCTCCGATCCCCAAGTTATTTTTCGCGAATCCATGTTCTACATGCCTAGCATTGCCATGACTGGGAGAAGCATATTTTTGATCCAAATTTGAGTTTGGCTTGGATTTGTTGATGTTTTTAGAGGAGTATGATGTTGTGACTACCGTAGGATCAATGTTGTTTAATTGTATTGGACTGAAAAATTGTTTTGTAGATGTTTACACAGAGGTCTTCTCGCGTACGCGGTGCTTCAAGTTCATCCACCGCACCGCCACAACAAGTTTTGACTCAGGGGATCGTCTTCACCAACCGTGAAGCAAGGAAGAAATTCCAAAAGCTCGGTACAAGGAAGATCAAAGCAACCAAATGGGCTTGCGCGAACACACTCGCCAAGCTAGGTATTACTAATGATTCAATTTGCTTTGTCATAATGCTGAGTTGCATCATTTTGTTTATCAGGGATGTGAAACATATGAATGCATGACGCTTGAGTTTCTTAGTACTCTCTCGCACAATGTTGGTTTGGTGCTAAATGCATATGAGGAGGAGAGGATCACTTTCCGTCTCCTGGACCAAGACTTCAACATCACTCTTGATGAGTGGTGCAATTATTTTGGCTTCACCAACAATGATGATGATCTTAGATATGTTTATGATTTCACTGACCCGCACCCAAGGCAATCCTTCTACCGTATGAGTCGTCATGGCTTGAGGCAAAGAGCCAGTTGCATTGAAAGTCCTGCTATACGTTATTTCTACTATGTTATCACTAACTCGTTGCAGGCACAAGGAGAAGTTTCTAAGGTGAACGATGAGAACATGCTAGTTCTCGGGAAAGCAGCAAACCTTGACGTCGGTTATTCGCCCAACCTAGGGGCAATACTATTGCTACACCTCGTGCATCAAGCAAATCATGCACAAGGAGATATCGTGTGTGGAGGAGTGATCACCATGTTGGCCAACTCCCTTGGTCTCAACTACAATCACTTTCGCCCCATTGTCGGTAACACCCTTGCTAATATTCGTGTTCTCACTAGCGCTGGAATGGTGGTAGTTCATAATGGCCGTCATTGCATTAGAATTCCTGGAGTGGCACACTTGTTGCCTACTCCTATGCCTAACCGTTTTTCCATCGAGCATGGACAATTGCATTATGTTGCACAGGAAGGAGATGCAACTTTTGACCAAGAAGGCCCAGAACCAGAATAGGTAGATGAAGAAGACCTTGCCACCGACGAAGAAGAGGAGCATCCCCAAGAGCAGCCACAATAAGGAGACTACACCACCTATGCGGACCTCAGTAGCCTCCAGGGCTCTATTGATGATATGAGCAACCTCGCTGCATCCCTTCGAGGCACGTCCGCCTACATGAACATGAACTTCTCCAACTGGAGCCAGGAATGGGCTCCTGACCAACTGCCGCAATGATCCTGACAGTTTGGGCTTGCAAAAGCCTAAGCTTGGGGGAGGTCATATCACCACTTGTACATCAAGATGTGACGGTATTTGAATAAATTGTAATGAGGTTGTACTTAAGCTCGTGGAGCTTCAAAACACTCGTGTTGGTTTGTTCCAATACTTTGCTTTTATTTGCTTTTGCTTTTTATTTTTCTTTTGCCTTTGCGATTTTTCGGTTGCAAGTTAGTTTTCAAAAACTCAAAAACCAAAAAAAATAGAATAAGCTTTGCTTTGCTCTTGTTCTTTATTTAGCCCCTTGGAGTTCGTTTGCATTTTGTTTTCAAAGGAGTTGATCTACGCCGGACAACGAGGAATGCAAGAGTAAGGAAGAGAACTGTGTGAATTCGCAACCGTGAACGTATGTCCTACGACCCCTGTCTTTTGCACTTGAAATACTTAGAGTAGATGTAGTAGTAGTGTGTGCGATATGTGCAGATGGGAGTAAGTCTTGATAATTAAGACAAAGGTTTTGTTCTAGTAGCTGAAATAATTTTGTAGCCTTTGTTCTGTTTAGTTTAGATAACCAAGACTTGCCATGGGACTGTTTTTAAATGAAATGATATTAACAAAGAATAACTTTGCACAAGAGAAAGTCTTTCAAGACTTGGGAGTTGAGGAAAATTGTAGTAGAAGTGATGTTTGAAATGCTCAACCCCATATTGTTAATTTTAATGGACTTAATAGCACTTATGGATTAAATTTTCTAGAGGAACTTAGTTAAAGGGTGAATGAGATTATGCCAAAAATCTGTGTTGTATCTCTTACATGGTGCTTCAGCTTCTTGCTGGTGCCACGGCCCCGCTACTCTATGCACGTGTACGTGTGTAAATGTGGTTTCGTCACCCTTCTTGATGTTATGCTGAGGACTCCGCTAGCCAATGAACGATCCACCAAGAGTGATAGCTCGGATTTCGTCTATGAGTTTGTTACTGTACGTAGTGGTAACACTACAAACGCATATTATTCAGCTTTCTCTTGAATGGGTGTGTATGTGGTAAATAAAGGGGACTGATCAAAAGAGCTCGAAAGAGACATATTGCTAAGGTCCGTAGTTCCCAAACATTAAGCCACAGCGTAAACCTATGCATAATCACTTAGTTGGCATAATCCCTTCACGTGACAATCAAAGTTCCAGCAAACAATGATTCAAATTAAGTGCTTGAGAGCCTTGAGGAGGAAATAATTGTGGGTGTACTTATGAGCACTTGAGCATCATATTTTACTACATGCTTTTCACTCCCTAACCTATGTTTTCATGGCTCTATCTAAAGAAAACTCTTCCGTGCATTCCCGGCAAGCGAGTGTTGTCTAGAATAAAGTGTTGCAAAGTTGTTTTATCTAGTAGATCAAGAACTTTGTGTTGATTATCTTTGCTTCACTAACACTTGCACTATAACCATGCCACCTCTACAGCTATGCTAAGTTTTCAGGTAAAGAAGCGGAGGGCTATCTAGGCGTACCGATTGTAAGTGAACCAAAACCTTCTCGTTATTTCGGTTTAAACAACCGAGTTCCTTATGATTCAGATTTCTCTTTATGTCGCTCGAGCACGATCAAGTTTAAGCTTGGGGGAGTTGATGAGTGATATTTTTTACACTAATTTCACCTTTGTTTAAACAGAGATATTTCATTTGAAAGAGATATTCACTCTGATATTATCACGAATGGCTAATAAGTGCAAGGGATTCCACAAATCCTCTCTTTGATATGTTTCCATAAGATATGGGATAAAAATGGAAGAAATCACGTGTGGAAATGGAATGGAAGGAAAATAGAGGAGGAAAGAATCAACAGGAAGCGTCTGCGCGAAGACAGAACAAAAGACGGCGTTCCATACGCCCGTATGAGCGCCCGTTTGGCGTGGATTTCGAGGCAGATCGTCCACTTGTACAACTTTTATTAAAGGGACCCCATCAAAATGTCAACAGAATAACGAGCACGGAAGCCAGAACCTCTTCATCCACAAACCCTAGCCGCCGCCATTTCCATCTCCATAGCCATCTCGACCACCATAGTGCTCTTGCATCTAGTTCATACTTGTAATCATGCATCGCACAAGGCATCCATTGTAAGACATATTGCAATCAATCAATATCAAGATGTGTTCTTCAATGTTTTCTTCTCGCAATCTGATCTCCATGTGTGAGTAGTTCGGTAAGGTATGGGTTGAGGCATGAGCCTTACAACCCAAGGTATTTGTTGAGGCGATGAATGGAAGATTTTGACATAACATCCCGTATGTGTGAAATAAAATTGTTCCGTGAAGATGTCTCTTGTCTTGTCCGTGATCTTCATCTCTGCAGGTACCCAGGATCATGGAGATCGAGCACTGGTGAGGCTATGAGCAAGAAGACCGTGAAGTGTTATACCGAACACCGGTGACAGTAAGGTTCAGCAGGGTAACATGGATCATATCCTTGGGGATAAATGAGGTGTAGTCATTAAATGCCCAAAGCTCTTGTCTGATTTCATTATCTTAATTATCGAGGCAACCCCGCGCGACAGATAAGGCCTGCGGTAGGACAACTGATTCTTGATGCAGGGCTCGTGCCGGTCAAGATGTTATTTGGACACATCCCCCACTTCGATCCGTAACAAGCACATCTTGATGGGTGACTTCCAGCGCACAAATTAATATCTGATTTGATCCCAGAGAAAATACAAGGTTGTAAGCATTAAGACCTCATACCCGTACCTCTTTTTATTATAAGTGTTTGAATCACTATTTGCTTGCTGATCCGGTCAAAAGCTGGACTTGACACTTTGACAAAAGCTTGCTAGAGACCATCGCTTCAAGGGAATCTTCCTCTCGTGGGTTTGATAATGTAGGGTCACCTCTGGGGAAATAGGTGCGGGATACTCTTTTCTGTTCCAATACCGGATCAATAAAAGGAGGTATCAACACGCTGCGAGTAATGATCATGATCGTACATAAGTTCGTTCTATATATCAGAGTGGCGCAGTTGAAGCATGGTATCCAATATATGTACTTTTGAATATTTTGGATTGGTTTGACCTTGCTTATAGAAAATTTGATAATAGATTTTCTGTGAGGACATTGGACTTAATACTGAACAATAAGACTCTATACATGTTTTGTCCTCATTCTGATCATGACTATATGTACTTCACTTATACTTGCAATTATGATTGCCGATTCTTGAGATATTATTTGTTTCCATATGAACATTTTGTCTTGTATATTTGCAATTTAAGATGCATATTGCATATCAGGAATTTTTTTCGTGACAACAAAAACGATACAACATGTTATATATACATCTACTACACGTACACGTTGTTCTTTTTGTTTTTTCCACTTTCAGCTTACCCAAAGCCGCCGATGGCTTTTCTTCAAGAAAGGGAGGATGATGAGGATAAATATGATGACTCTGCCTACTTCAGCTAGAAAGAAATATTGAGCCTCGTTGACAAATATAACAAGGTGAATCCATTCCTAGTTGAACATGTTACTTTGATTCGGAAGAATTTTATACTACCTAAGTCATGGACTTTTTGTATCATTAGAATTTAATTAATGGCAAGACTGGTGCATGGGCAAGAAGCTATGCGCAAGGAATGGTGGAAAGCACGAGGGAGGTGTGGGAGGAAGTGGCACCATCATCACATGAAGAATATAAAAGATGGAAACAAGATATTCCCTGTCAGACTCAGATTGACTGACAGGAGGCCCGAAATTGATATACGTGCAGAATCCATGTCCGTGCTCCAAATAAGGCGTGTAAATACAATTTGGAAAGCTTGACTCGTGTGCTTTCCAAACTGTATACCCGCAGCCCACGATTCGCGAAGACCGAGTCGCAGTCGTCAAAACAATACGGCGGTTGTTTCTACCAGTTTTCCAGATTGAGTCGTTTAAGTTAGGAAAGTTAGAGATATGATTGATTTCGATCCCAACACTACGTTGGATGTCCAGGGTTCTTTATATACCCTTGTAAGTCATGGCTTTTAGGGTTAGACCACATTTTGATTAAACCTCTACCAGATTGAATTGCTTTAAGCATTCCTCTGAAATTATATTCCTCTTTGCATCGATCCGGAATATTTATCTACACCAAATTCATTTCGATAGGGTGTATTTGCTACTGAAAGTTAAGTGCTATCTGTTGTTCGATTGGGAATTGGGAGATTAATGAACCGCTTCGTGGTCGGCGGCTACGTGCGCAAGTGTGTGGTGTTGCGAATATCCATAGGGTTGAAGATCCGTCACATTGGCAACGGGGGAACAGCCGGAGAGTTCGTGAGCGTCTCAGAAGTTATCCAACAAGTTCATCATCGACACCATCAGCTCACTAAGAAGATCGGGTTTTCAAAAACCTTTGTTCCCTGAAAAAGATTGTCATTCCAATCAATGAGAAGGGCCCTAGAAGCACCTCTTGAGGGTAGATGTTCAAATTTCCTGATTCTCTTTGGATAATTTTTTTTAGGGTATGAGCTATCAAAATGTTCCATTTTTGTTTTTCACAAACAGATGATATCACATTCAGCATCTTTAGTTTTATTGGAAAGGGCCAACTACTTGGCCTTATCATTTAACCCTCTAATGGTCAAGTTCAAGATTTTGCAATTCTTGTTCATATTTATAGTGCTTATGTAATAGAGAGGGGTCCTGTAGATATAACTCTATATCCCATCTTTGAAACTAGTGTAATTAGTCACAAGTGAAGAAGTTCATCTCACAGAAGAGGAAGTATCCAACAGTTTCATATTGCAAGGCCCAGTCGTATCTTACAACCATCCAAAATAACTTCTTCCACAAGTAGGAGTCTTTATAGCATCTGGAGCAAACCGTCATGCTAGAAATTACAGTAGGTCTAAGCTTCATTATTAGAAGCAACTTAACAACTAACATCTTAAACATGTTCCACCAAGTCTTGCTTTTGTTGAGGTGCATGAATTTATGCAGTCTCCTGATGATTCTTCTTGCTACCCACCTTGCTCTCCTTCTTCATTTTCTGCTTGGCTTGTAGCATCTCCTCATATGTGTCCTTTTGTGGAACCTTGCAAAAGGTAGTATTCGGATTTTTTACAACCTTTCTAGCTAAGCTAGGTGGGCCAGTATGACATGCCGTACAGTTTTTATTCTTGCATTCCTTTCTTTTAAATCCTTGATTTAAACCTTGAAGTCTAATTCTCCTTACCTCTAATTCTACCAGGCGGAGCTCTTTCCTTCCTCTTCCTTTTGACATGGAGAGGGTGGGTGGTGGAAGCCTCCGCAAGCTCCAAATCCTATTCAAACGAGGAGGAGGATTTACTATGAGGAGTAGAAAAGTTGTAGCTATTTTCAATATTATCTAAGCTTGGACTTTTCAGATTGCAGACAAGGGCATGAGTTGAGAGACATTTATCAGGGAGTGCAAAAGGAATCAAAGTTTTATTTTCATTTCCTTGGGGAATAATACTCCACATTTGTGATGATAATTGTTTTTTGCCCATGCAAACTTTTCCGGGGATAGAAGAGCCATGCATACAAAGTTTACCCAATCAACTAGCACATTTATTAACTAACTCTGATCCCTAGCAGGTGCAAAATGTTCTTTCCATATAGCTTCGCCTTCCAAACCAAGGCTGTGAGGGTCCAGAGAGTCCAAATTTATGTGATCCCCTGAAACCATGATTTGCATAAGAGGTTGAAAGAATCAATATGGTCGACTAGAGGGGAGGGGGGGGTGAAAAGGCGACTAATAATTTTTAACTTCTTTTAACAAATTAGGCTCAACAAGAAAGTAGGTTGTCTAGATATGAAATTAGGTAGATAACCTATATGACAAGCTCAACAATAACAACAAATGCAAGCACAAGATAGAAACACAATCTAAGCTTGCACAAAGTAAAGGTAAGATGTAACCGCAAGTGGAGTCGATGGAGACGAGGATGTGTTACCGAAGTTCCCTCCTTTTGGGGGAGGTACATCTCCGTTGGAGTGGTGTGGAGGCACAATGCTACCCAAGAAGCCACTAGGGCCACCGTATTCTCCTCACGCCCTCGCACAATGCAAGATGTCGTGATTCCACTAGCGGTGCACTTGAAGGCGGTGACCGAACCTTTACAAAAAAGGTTGGGGCTCTCTCCACAACTTAATTGGAAGCTCCCAACACCACCACGAAGCTTCACCACAATGGAATGTGGCTCCGAGGTGACTTCTTCCGGCTAGGGTGCCTAAACACCCAAGAGTAACAAGATCCACAAGTGAAAGTATGGGGGAATCAAATTTCCATTGGTGGAAGTGTAGATCAAGGTATCCTCCCTCCACTCCTAGCAAATCAACAAGTTTGGTTGGCTAGAGAAGGAAATCGGGCAAGAAAGCTCTTAGGGCAACAATGGAGGAAAGAGAGGCAAGAGGTAAGTGGAGAGGTGGAAGAACCACCTATTATATAGCCCCCCCCCAAATCCAACCGTTACAACGTGTTTTTACACACGAGCGATACAACCGGACCAAGGTCTGGTACAACTGCTCGCTTCGGTTTACTAGGGTACAACCGCCGGCACCACCGGTAGTACTGCTGAGTCAACCTCAGCCGGGACAACTGGATAGGTACCACCTAGTACTGCCCTAGTACTCGAACGGAACCACCCGTGTGCGATACAAGGGCCGGTACAACCACCGTGCCTAGGCTTCAGTGGTTGCTAAGTCCCGAGTGGTACAACCGCACCAAGACCACCGGTTGTACCGCTGCTCAGAGAGCAGCCAACTAACAAGAACGGAGTCACCCGACTCTGGTGGCTGGGGTGGTACTTGGACTGGAACTACCGCCCGGTAGCGATCTTGGGGGTGGCTAAGTCCCTGGCAGTACAACTGCCAGGGGACTACAATACAATCACAATACCACCACCTGGAGTACTACCTGACCCGAGGGAATCACCCCTCGGGCGGTGGTTGCTCCGGAAGCACCGGTCAGGCCGGTACTACCGCAGCCACTAGCGGTACAACTGCTAGTGTGGTAAAAACAACACTAAGTAGAATTTGAGGCTCTCTCCTCGAACAGAAGGAAGTATGTGGGTGCAATAGGAGTGTGTACGTGTATTGATTCACTTAGTACCTTCCGATGCGGACCCCCTCTTAATAGTATGGATTTCCTACGACCAAAGAAACACAAGCGTCCGAAATGCCGTCTTCGATTTTTTCCCGTCCAGAGGGGTGCCCAACCATCTTGTGCCACATGATGCATACCTGTGTAGCTTAGGCACATGGTTAAATCGCAAATTGCATTGTCATCAACACCAAAATACTTAAGGCGGGAAATGCCCTTACAGAGGTTCAGAGACATCAAGCAGTATGTTTATCAGAGAGAAGATACTTCCCGTTTTCTTCAAATCCAGGGGGAAATTCATTGCTGCTAGAGTCATTGGAGGAGTGAGAGCTAGAGGGAACAAAATGTGAAGAAAAGCCCTTCTCACCCTTTGTAGTTTCCACAATTAGAGAAAGAGCTGCCTTTGAAAAAGAGTGATCAACATCATAGCATTTGCTCATTTGCTACAAGAACATTTGCTCATTTCTCAAAATCAGAGCACTGCAAGAACATTTGCTCATTTCTAGACTTCTGATCAATAATAGCAGACTCTGGAATGACAGTCTTTGAATTTGCAACTCCAAAACCCCATATCTTGGCCCTTTAAAGTGGAAAACTCGGCACTAGAGCAGCACAACTGATCCTTATTAGAGATATGATATTGCAAACCCAATAGTTCTGTGGAGTCAAGGCTGGTTTGAGTATTTGAAACCTGATTGGGAATAGTACTAACTACATAGACAGTGCATCCTGCAGCAAAATGAGTATCATTCTTTCCTTCTGCAGACAGAATGTTAAAAGCAAAATTTTGCCTATCCACCTCCCCAGTTACAGCCTCCTAATTAGCAGATTGAAAAAGATTAATATTCAGAGACATATTTGCTTCCTTTGGTGCAGGAGCAAACACTTGAGCTAGAGCAGCCAGTGGAACATCTGCTCTAGGAGGCCCATCAATCAGCATCAATTATGGCCTAGGAAGATTAAATCCAAATAAAAATGTGGTTGCACCATGAGCCCAATAGAGCCATCAGTGCTAGCATTATTGGATAAGTTTAGTGAAAAACGGAGATCATCTTGCTCATTTTTTGTATTCACAACCTCTACGTCCAAGGGCCCCGTGAGATCATTCAGTTTTAGAAATTCCCCTTAGTGCAACTCAACATCAACCTACTAAACAGGAGGCATGGGTGCCATGGCCTAGTGGTCCCATTGTTGCTCATCATCTTCATGTAAATCATCATTTTCAGGAGGGGCAATCCACAAAATAGGGCCAACCAAATGGTTACTTTGATTTGCATGGAAATGTTGTATATCAGGCATGGGGTGGGGGTTTCCTTTTAGGGGAGCAAGATCTTCATCTGGTGCTCCCCCCTCTTCCCAAGCATGTCCTGCTGAAGAATAATCACAGGAATAGACCATGACTCCCCAAGAAAGTCATTAGTCTTGGATTGGACTATACTAGAAGGGATATCTCGAAGCTCTTCAACTCTGACCTTCACAATAATACTAGCTTTAGCGATTTTTTCCTGATCCCAAACTAGCAGTTTACCAAAGCTCCTAACTGCATTTCCTATGTCTGAAATTTCTCATATCCGCATGAAAACCGACCAACATAAGCCAAGCCTCCCGATTCAAGTGGAATCTCCTCCAATTAAGGCCCGCATCATGCTTTTCAAAGACAATGAAAATATCATCATACCTATGTGGACTGTAATTCAGCAAATCATCCTTTCAAAATAGAGGCAATCCTCACATATGCTTGACCTAGCGGATAGGGGCCGACCTCACCAAATCCAAGCCGACTAGATTGCAAGAACTCGTAAAGTATCTCTCTAACATTATGGAACTGTAGTACACCATCAGTCATTGGAAGAAAAGTAGCAATGGCAAGATCTTCATTTATCGGATGAAGTTGCGGGCAGATGACTCGAACCCTGGGAGGCCTTTCGTCCACTGGAGCGCAAGATGATACTCGGCAGGAATGGTGTCGGATCAAAGGGGACGTCGCCAATGGGTCCGGTGAGAAGGGATCTGTGATGGCGGATGGTGACGAGAGAGCAGAGCGGGGAACTTGGGGAGGAGCAGAAGCCAAAGAGGCTGCCCCAAAATTATTGCTCAGAGGGTTAGTGTTGACAGTTGCCTGAGTATCACCCTGAAATGGTGAAGACTGACTGTCGTGGTTACTAATCTGACAATGAATACTGGGGGTATGAATGAAGGGGCAGATCCTAGCTACAGCACAGGTGTGGCACTCGGTTTTTACGAGTTTGGGCCCCCTCTTGGAGAAGGTAACAGCCCTACGTCTCGTTGCCCGGAGGCTTGTTTGCTCTTAGGATATGTGATTACAGGAGGAAGTTGAACCCTGCGACGGAGGGAGAGGGCGGCTTATATAGGAGTGCACTGCGGTCTCTTCGCCACCACGTCGCTAGGGCGTTTATGACAATAACTACAGCAGTTACGGATGTTTAACAGCTATGACTATGGCAGTTACAGGTAACGGTAGGCATAACTATGATTAAAGCCTAGTTGAAGACTACTCGACCATTGCAGTTCCCATGCCGTCCTTACATCTCCTCTGTCCGAGTGGTGACGACCGGCTGACTAGAGGGTGGACGTCTGAGTGTTGTCCATGCAAGGTCCGAGTGAATCCTTCATGGTGTGCATCCGATTGCACCTGTGACCCTGGGGACTCTGAATAATGGTGTGGACCTTAGGTGGGCCCTAGATGTCAGGTCCTTGTCCCTACCGGTGGTAGGTGACCCCATCATTAGCCCCCGAATCGGTTGAGGCTTAACATGATGAGTGAGTTGAGCTTTTGGAGTGGTCCAAGTGCTTCGCAGTTATCCTTAGGAGAAGCCGCAACGGATTCTGGACTAGAGGTTTTCCGAATGATCGGATGGTGTCGATTGCTGGGCAAAACTTGGTGGCATTCGCGTGTCTCTCGGGAGAGATGGACTTGAGGCCCGAGTGAAGGCATGCCATGAAACTCGAGTGGCGACACCGGCGCGGGGACTGACTCTCCAGAGAGATGCCACTCTGTATCCCTGGGGAATGCTAGCGCGGGCCAACTCCGAGTCCAAGTTTATGAGGCTCACGCCATGGAGCCTAGTGGCAGGGCCAAGTTAACCCGCGGAGGGGCGTCGAGCTCATCCTTTCGCAATCCCGGAGGTGACTCCAGTCGGGTGTTTAACGTGTCCAAGTGCACGATGACCCGCAGAGGGCGGTCGGTCGGGCCGACGGGTGTTTTTTAGGAAACAAGGCAGACGCAATCTGGCAGGTCGATTCGCTACGGGGATTTCAGGATTCGAAATCACGCGTGCGCGCGTGCGGAAGCGGTTATGCCATGGCTAGTGGGGAAAGTGGGGCGTGACGCCTCGATCCTCACCCGGAAATCCGCCATGTGGCATGCTTTTCCTACGCGCGCGACCGTCATGGGCGCCGTCGATCTTGGATCCGATGGCTGAGGGCTGGCGTGTGATTCTGCCCGTGGTATAAAAGTAGTTTTACTGTGCTGGGGTAATTCCAGATCCCCTTTGTCTCTGCCCCGCACTCTGCTTTCCACGCTCTCCTCTCCATCGTGCTGGAGCACTCGAGGCCATGGGGAAGGACTCTACAGCCAAGCTAGAGAAGGCGAAGAAGGCGGGGAGAGCCGCGCCGTCGAGCTCGGGGCCGTCAGTGAGCCGCATCGCGGGGGAGTGGATCCCCTCGCGCGACACGGTGAAGTAGTTGGAAGAGCTCGCCGAGGAGGGCCTCATCCCGACAGACGGGTGGAGGCGGCCGGATGCGGGTGAAATCGAGCCCGCGCCCCAGGGAAACGAGCGTGTCCTGCTCGTCACCCACATCGAGCGAGGTTTCTCCATGCCCCCTCATCCTTTCTTTCGGGCATTTTTGGACTTTTTCGAGGCGTAGCTCCACCATCTTCCCCCCAATGCAATAGTGTATTTGTCGGCCTTCATCTTCCTCTGCGAGAACTACATTGGTTGCCCTCCGCATTGGGGTCTGTTCAAGGACATCTTCACATGTCGGTCGATGACCGTGAAGAAAGACTCGCCGAGTGGGGAGAAGACCCACGTGACCCAGCTCTGCGGAGGCCTGGGGATTCAAGTGCGAGGGCAGAGTGCCTTCCCGAAGATGAGTTTCCCCGACTCAGTGAAGGGGTGGCAGGATAGCTGGTTTTACTGCAATGACGTCCCGAGTGCGGGGTCTTCGACTGGTCTTCCCCCATACTCGGGAGCAAGGGTTGTCGCACCTCCGTCTCTGGAGGTGACAAAGGATGAGAAGGCGAACGCCGGGATCTTGACCGTTGCCTTGGTTGGGGTTGTAAACGCCGGGGTTGACGGGATGGATCTGCTGGAGACCTTCCTTGCTCGGCGGATCCAGCCGCTGCAGGCCAGGTCGCACACGATGTGGATGTACGAGGGCCCGGGTGATCCGAACCGAGTGCATCCGGAAGAGCTGACCGACGAGGCCCTGGATGGCAAGATCAAGGCCATCACCTCGGCCCGAGTCAACCCGCGCGGCGCCAGGAGAGTGCCTCCATACGAGAAGGACATCCAGCCGGTTGAGGTAATCTCACTTTTGATCAGTCGGATTGCAAATAAGCTTCTTTCAGTGTTTCTGGATCTTGACCTTGTGTTTTCCTCCATTTTAGAGTTTCCAGCAGATGATCTCCAACGTGCCGATGGTCAACCGGTCGCCGGAAGATGTGACGAGTGACACGGAGCGCCAGCACTCGGACGACAGCGATGAGGAGGAGGAGTACGACGACGACGAGGAGAGTGACGCCGAGGAGGGCGAGGAGGCTGAGTCTTCCCCGTTCGAGACTGTTCCCCGGGAACGTCGCACCAAGGAGAAGAATGACCTGAGTGCCCGCACGAGAGGTGCCCGGGCATCGAGTGACCCAAAGCCGACTGCTTCGGCTTCCTCGCGCGGAGCGAAGCGCCTGCGGACGAAGGCTGCTGACTGATACGTCCATTTTGCATCATGTTTTGCTACTATTATTTATAATGTTTTTAATCAATATAACACTTTGTGAAGCAATTCTAATGCCTTTTCTCTCTTAATATGCAAGATTTACACAAGGAGAGAGAGTGCCGGCGGCTGGAATTCTGGACCTGAAAAAGCTATGTCAGAGATACCTATTCTGCACATCTCCAAATGAGCTGAAATTTCACGGAGAATTATTTTGGAATAAATAAAAAATACTGGAAGCAAGAAGTACCAGAGGGGGCCACCCAGGTGCCCACGAGGCACCAGGGCGCGCCAGCCACCCCCCAGGCGCGCCCTGGTACCGCGTGGGACCCCTGGCCAGCCTCTGGCCCCCATTTTCTGGTATATAAGTCCATTTGCCCTAGAAAAAAAATATAGAGAAGACTTTTGGGACGGTGCGCCGCCGTCTTGAGGCGGAACTTGGGTAGGAGCACTTTGCTCTCCGGCGGAGAGATTCTGCCGGAGATACTTCCCTCCGGGAGGGGGAAATCGTCGCTCAAAATGGCAATTTTCCCCGTGGGGGCGGATATCCGTGGGGATTTACCCGCTAAGAAGCGGTGATGGGGTTCAAAATCCCCCCATGGGTATAACGGGGCGGGTACCCGGGAAGCAAGCAGGGCAGGGATGGGGGGCAAACTGGCTGCATGGAGCCTCCAAGGATACCCGGGACCCCACCTGTCAGTCAAACTGGCCACCCAATATATATATACACAAGCAAACCCTAAACACGGTCGGCCGCTCCACCTCTCCACTCGACCACTCCCAAATCGCAGCCGCCTCTCGCCCTCCCCCCCCCCCACTCCCTCGATCCATCCATCCCCAGATCAACCAACATCGGCAGCGGGCGGCACCGGCCGGCGCCTAATCCGGCTGCCCCTTCCCGTCTGGTCCCGTCGGCCTCTCCTGCTCCTCGCCTCCTCACGACTTCGCCTCGTCCTCCTTCTTCCTCACCTCAGGTGGCAACAACGACGACCGGCGACTCGCCTCCTCTTCCTCACCTCAGGTGACCGGCGGCACTCCTCTTCCTCACCTCAGCTGATGGGCGGCACAAGCAGTTGACCGGCGGCGTCTGCATCGACCCGAGAGGCCGAGATCATCAGGGTAAGCAGCTGACCGGCGGCATCTGCATCGACCCGAGACCAAGTTCTCATATTTGTTTGTTTCATTTCGTGTTCTTGAATGTGTATGCATCTGTTGAATGTGTATGGATCTTGTAGTTGTTAGTTCTTGTAGTTATTTTCCCATGTAATTGAATCTTGCTGTTGAATGTGTATGGATCTGTTATTTGGTCAGTCATGAGTGGGTTAAAATTGATGTTTATCAATTATATGTCAAAATTATCTAAATATCCAGCAGTCCACATATCCTTTTTATCTAAATATGTTGCAATGTGATCTTGCTGTTGAATGTGCATGCTTCCTGATTATTGTGACTATTCACTATTGTGATGCTTTTATATTTATTCCAGCAGTCCACATATCCTTTTTATTCCTGATTATTGTGTTGCTTGTCTATGTCAAACTTCTCTAAATATTCTGTTGTGTGCCTTTGTTTTAGGACTGCTTGTTTGGATCAACAATGGCATCAAGTCCAACACAATCAGATGCAAGTGCACCGGCTGCGAATGGAGATACACCAGCCACAAGTGCAGCTCCCACAACAACCTCTAGTGCCAATACAACGCCAGCTGAATCTGTTGACTTGGAGGTGCCATCTCAAACAACAAGAGCAACTAAACCGCAGGATGCACACAAGTTGGCTGGTGTGAAGAGAAAGCTCAAGTCTAAGGTGTGGGATGAATTTGAGAGGGTTCTTTTGAACGGAAAATGGAAGGCTGAATGTGAGTGGTGCCATAGTAAGCTTAGAGGAGAAACAAAGGATGGAACATCACATCTTCACGCGCATTTGGCAACATGTGCTGCTAGGCAGACCACAACAGCCTGGAAGCAAGCAAAGCTGAAACTGACCAAGGCGGGAGATGGGAAAGTGAATGTGGAGAATTACATATTTGATCAAGAACTATGTAGGAAAGAACTTGCTTTGATGATATGTTGTCATGAGTACCCACTTGCTATGGTAGAACATGCAGGTTTTAGAAAGTTTTGTGCTATGTTGCAGCCTATGTTCAAGGTTGTGTGTAGGAATACCATCCGGAAAGATATTCTAGAAATGCATGAAGGACAAAGAGATAAGTTGATCAAGTACTTTGCAAACTTCAAGAACAGAGTTGCGGTGACTTCGGATATGTGGACTGCTGGACATCAAAAGAGAGGATACATGGCTGTAACAGCCCACTACATTGATGTTTCTTGGAATCTAAAGTCATTCCTTCTGAGGTACAATACCATTGCTCCCATCTTCCTGCATGTCTGAATACCGTTGCTCTTATTCATGCTTACTAACCCAATAATTTATAATTTTGCAGGTTTGTATATGTACCAGCACCACATACATCTGGAGTGATTTGTGATGTTCTACATGAAGTTCTGGTAGAGTATCATCTTGAGAGAAAGATATCAACCATTACTCTTGATAACTGCACAACCAACGACAAGGCAGTGGAAGATCTCCTAGATAAGTTAGACTCCTCCTCTCTCATGCTAGGTGGTAAACAGTTGCATATGCGGTGCCGTGCTCACATATTAAATCTGATTGTGAAAGATGGGCTTGCTGTTTTGGGGGATGGTATTGAGAGGGTGCGGGATAGTGTGGGGTTTTGGTCGACAACTCCAAAAAGAAATGAGAAGTTCGAAAAAACTTGTCGCTTGATGAACATTGAGTACTCTAGGAGGTTGAACCTTGATTGTAAAACCAGGTGGAACTCCACATACATAATGCTTAGTATTGCTGTGTTTATAGGGATGTTTTTGATCGTCTTAGTCTGCGTGAAAGGCTTTTTAATTGCTGTCCAACAGCTGTTGATTGGGATTTTGCCAAAGAGATGATTGTTAGGCTCATATTATTCTATGATGTCACTACCGTATGGTCAGGAACTAGTTATGTTACAGCAAATATGTTCTTCCCTAAGGTTTGTGGTATTAAGTTGGCAATTCGCAAATGGACTACACCTGATTATGAGTTGTTGCAAGATATGTCCGATGAGATGAAAAAGAAGTATGAACTGATGCAACAAATGTCCGAGGAGATGAAAAAGAAGTTTCAGAAGTACTGGACAGATATCCATGGTCTGATGGCTATTGCCACTGTTCTTGACCCAAGATACAAACTCCATATGGTGCACGCTTTGTACGGTCCTCTCTATGGACCTGAGGCTGCAATTCAGGAGGTTGCGCGCGTGAAGCAATTGATCCAGGAATTGTTGGTTCAATACCAAGATGCCTCTTCTGCGGGAACATCAAATGTTGCTAGTGCTTCACAGCCCACTGCTTCAGCTTCACAGGAAGAAGTTTTTGACATATTTGAACAGTACATGTCTTCACAACCTACTGCTTCATCTTTGTTGGTTCATACAGAGCTAGACATGTATTTAGAAGAGCCAACTTTGCCAAGAACACCTGATTTTGATATCATCAATTGGTGGAAGTTTGGAGGGATAAAATATCCAACTCTACAGCTTATTGCTCATGACATCTTGCCTATTCCGGTCACAATGGTAGCATCGGAATCTGCATTCTCTACAAGTGGTAGAATCCTTAGCCCTCACCGCAGTAGGCTTGCACCAAAGATGGCTGAAGCTATAATGTGTATGCAGGCTTGGTCTAATGCTGACATGCTAGGTAAGACAATTCAAATGTTGCTCTTTTGCTCCTATTTTACTGATGTTGTGTTGTTGTTACACTACTTTTTTTGCTTAGATAATTTACTAGAATATATACCTAAATCAGTTACACTACTGCCATCTAATTTTACATTGTTTGCAATTTTAGGTGAGAACAATTCATCACTGTCTACTGAGTTTCAAACTTGTCTTGACGATGAGGACGAACCAATGGTAACTTGACTTCTCAACTCTCATCTTATGTCTTGATTTCATTTGCAACTTTCTAAATTATCTTGTACTATTTCCATGATCAGGATGAGGAACTCTCCACTTGCAATAACTATTAGCCTTGCTGCTTGCCTCCATGGAGTCAAGAATGAAGAAAATGGAGGACCAAGAAGCTACTGTGATGGGCTCTTCAAATCTTCATTTCATTTATTGTAATCGTACTAAAGTATTGTTGTTTGTGCCAATCGTACTTTCAGTATGTGGTCAGACTTGAGTTGAGATGATTGAATCTGTCAAACTTATTGTGGTCAGACTTGGGATGATTAAATCTATGTCAACATTATTGTGTTTGTGCTGCTAATTTACTGTTGTTTTGCTTCTGTAATGGAGGATTGCTGTCAAAATTATTGTGGTTTGTGCTGCCACTGTACTGCTGTTTTGCTGCTGTAATGTATGATTGAATCTGTCAAAAATTATTGTGGTTTGCGCTCCTCTTTTACTGCTGTTTTGCTGTTGTTGGTCTCCATGGAGATCCCCATGGGGATCGGGTACCCGTTGTTAGCGGGGATGGGGACTGTTTCCCCCCCCCCCCCCCCCGCGAAGGTGGGCGGGGCTGGCGGGGACAGGTATTAGCGGGGATCGGGGCGGGGACGGTGGCGTGCCCCCCGGTGATCCCCGTCCCCGTTGCCATCTTGAATCGTCACCATCGACATCACCAGCGATCCTCTCATCGTGGGAGGACTAATCTTCATCAACATCTTCACCAGCACCATCTCATCTCAAACCCTAGTTCATCTCTTGTATTCAATCTTTGTCTCAAAACCTCAGATTGGTACCTGTGGGTTGCTAGTAGTGTTGATTACATCTTGTAGTTGATGCTAGTTGATTTATTTGGTGGAAGATTATATGTTCAGATCTATTATGCTATTCAATCCCTCTCTTATCTTGGACATGAATATGATTTGTGAGTAGTTACTTTTGTTCTTGAGGACATGGGAGAAGTCTTGTCATAAGTAATCATGTGAATTTGGTATTCGTTCGATATTTTGATGATATGTATGTTGTTGATTCCCTTAGTGGTGTTGTGTGAACGTCGACTACATGACACTTCACCATCTTTGGGCCTAAGGGAATGCATTGTGGAGTAGTTATTAGATGATGGGTTACTAGAGTGACAGAAGCTTAAACCCTAGTTTATGCGCTATTCCGTAAGGGGCTGATTTGGATCCATATGTTTCATGCTATGGTTAGAGTTATCTTAATTCTTCTTTCGTAGTTGCGGATGCTTGCGAGAGGGGGTAATCATAAGTGGGAGGCTTGTTCAAGTAAGAACAGCACCCAAGCACTGGTCCACCCACATATCAAATTATCAAAGTAGCGAACGCGAATCAAACAAACATGATGAAAGTGACTAGATGAAATTCCCATGTGTCCTCGAGAACGCTTTACTTACTATAAGAGATCGTTCCGGCTTGTCCTTTGCTATAAAAAGGATTGGGCCACCTTGCTGCACTCTTTGTTACTATTGCTACTTGTCACTTGTTACAAATTATCTTGCTATCAAACTACTCGTTACCGATAATTTCAGTGCTTGCAGAAAATACCTTGCTGAAAACCGCTTGTCATTTCCTTCTGCTCCTCGTTGGGTTCGACACTCTTACTTATCTAAAGGACTACGATTGATCCCCTATACTTGTGGGTCATCAAGACTCTTTTCTGGCACCGTTGCCGGTGAGTGAAGCGCCTTTGGTGAGTGGAAATTTGTAAGGAAACATTTATATTACGTGCTGAAATTTACTGTCACTTGTCACTATGGAAAGTAATACTTTGAGGGGTTTGTTCGGGGTATCTTCACCTTGACCGGAAACACAAATAGTTGCTCCTCAACATACTGCACCTACTGAAAATATTTCATATGAAATTCCTCCGGGTATGATAGAGAAACTGCTAGCTAATCCTTATGCAGGAGATGGAACAGTACATCCTGATATGCACTTAATCTATGTGGATGAAATTTGTGGATTGTTTAAGCTTGCAGGTTTATCGGGAGACGGAGTTAAGAAGAAAGTATTCCCTTTATCTTTGGAGGGAAAGGCGTTGATGTGGTATAGGCTATGTGATGATACTGATACATGGGACTGGAACCGATTGAAACTAGAATTCCATCAGAAATTTTATCTTATGCATTTGGTTCATCGTGATCGGAATTATATATATAATTTTTGGCCTCGTGAAGGAGAAAGCATCACTCAAGCTTGGGGGAGGCTTAAGTACATGATGTACACATGCCCTAATCATGAGCTCTCAAAAGAAATTATCTTACAGAATTTTTATGCTCGGCTTTCTCATGATAATCAAACTATGCTCGATTCTTCTTCGACTGTCTCCTTTATGAAGAAAACTATTGAATTCAGATGGGATCTCTCGGTGTAATGAGAACCAGGGTCTCATCAACCTTCTTAGCATGGGTCATTCCCGTCCAGGATTGTTGCCTGGCAACCCTGGCAAGGCCAAGCTTCCCGGCGAATACCATATCTGGCAAGCATTATATTAACAAGCAAGAACAAGAGCTCGTTGGGGAGAAGCTTCTTCCCAGCGGCATGATCTCCTAGCAAGACAAGACCCGGCAAGGCTTTCCGGGGGACAGCTGGGAACAAACACAAGATTATCAAGAAGGCGTTCAAGCCAATGATCAGAAGATAGAAGACCGAAGGCTGGGTTCCCGGCAAGATCTTGCCGGGAAAGCTCACGAAGACCCGGCAAGGACTCGCACTCGGCAAGATCCCACCACCCTGCCACTGCTCCAGTGCAGCAAACAGCCTGTCGTTTAGGGTTTGTCCTCCTGGGTGTGTGTCATGGCATTAGCGGCGGATGGGGTTAAGCGGTGCTGATGGGACGGGCTCTTTTTCCGTCCCCAAGAAAGAGGCCCAAGGCAAAGCTACAGGGGAGGAGGAGCTTTTTGGCCCAGTTGCATGCGTAGCCGCCCTTCTTGCGTACTGTTCACCAAGAAGCGCTCCGTGTACCTGAGCCTAAACACCCACAATAAACCCAAGCAGGAGTAGGGTTTTACGCTACTCAGCAGCCCGAACCTGGGTAAAAAATCCCCGCGTTGATCGTTCGATCCGCTCTTTGTGTACATCTTCTCCCCAGCCGAACTGTAAAAGGGATCCACACGATCCCATAGGTGTCGTACGCCGACATATTTGGCGCGCCAGGTAGGGGGAGAGGTTGCGCGAACCCGATCTAGCGGTCAGCGCGTCAGTTTTTTATCGTCTTCATCATCATGGCGCCCAAGGAGAAGCGGGGGCGACTGAAATTCCTTGCGAAAGCTAAGTCCTAAAACTTTAATCGCTTTCTGCTGCGTAGTCTTATCCTTGATGGTGTTTTTGTATAACCTGTGCGCGGGGGAGCGCTCTTAAAACACTCTGCGCTCCTGGTTGTTCTGGGTCCGCCCAGCAACACACATGCAGCTATAATTGTTTCTAGAGCGTTAAGCTCCCGAAGAGGCGGCGTTCTCGATAGGCTGCTAGACAGGACCCGGTCCTAAGCGCCATTGACCAGGACGTGCGCATTCGGGAGGTATTCCGGCAAGCGTAGGGATTCATTGTACAAAAATGCAATCATTTAAGGAAAGGGCTTAGCAAGTATTATTTTAAGGTTTCTGCGTAAACCCGTATGCTGAGGAGCCTTCCCGGCGCTAGTTGCGCTCCTTGTCGCCTCGAGTTCGCTCGGCGATGTGAGCAGCTGCACTAAAGCTGGGAAGGAAAAACCTTTTTCGGGAGGCAGCGTTCCTGGCAAGCCGCTAAGGACCTGCTCCTCAAAGCGTTGCTGACTGGATCGTGCGCACCGGAAAGTGTTCCGGCAAGCAAGGGAATATTCGGCAGAAGTCAAAATTACAACAAATTAGTCATAAAGCCAGAAGCTAATTAATTTGTTGTGTTAAAACGCTGTCGCGGCATTACATGTCCGAATCAGTGTTGCAGGTATACAGGTGGGCGATTACTTTGCAGCCTTCCCGGCAACATCATTGCCGGAAGTCGGCGTCGAGAACGTCAAGGTTCTCCGCTGAAGTCATAAGCCTTCCCGGTAACATTCTTGCCAGAAGCCGGCATCGAGAACGTCAAAGTTCTTCGCTGAAGTCATAAGCCTTCCCGGCAACATCCTTGCCGGAAGCCGGCGTCAAGAACGTCAAAGTTCTCCGCTGAAGTCATAAGCCTTCCCGGCAACATCTTTGCCGGAGGCCGGCATCGAGAACGTCAAAGTTCTCTACTGAAATCGCAAACTTTTCCAGAAATATTCTTCGGCGGAAGAATAGCAAACCTTGTCGTCGAGCCATGAGCCATGCGCTCCGACAAGGGGGCTTTCAACCTTGTCGTCGAGCCATGCGCTCCGACAAGGGGGCTTTCAACCTTGTCGTCGAGCCATGCGCTCCGACAAGGGGGCTTTCAACCTTGTCGTCGAGCCATGCGCTCCGACAAGGGGGCTTTCAACCTTGTCGTCGAGCCATGCGCTCCGACAAGGGGGCTTTCAACCTTGTCGTCGAGCCATGCGCTCCGACAAGGGGGCTTTCAACCTTGTCGTCGAGCCATGCGCTCCGACAAGGGGGTTTTCAACCTTGTCGTCGAGTCATGCGCTCCGACAAGGAGGCTTTCAACCTTGTCGTCGAGTCATGCGCTCCGACAAGGGCTGTTTTTCTTAAAACAACTATACTTCCAGAAGGAAAGGGCATGGCAGTCATGACCCACGCCAAATTTGGCCCCACCTCCAGCATCGAGTCTTTGAATTCTCTGCTGAAGGCGGGCCCGGGGGCTCCTGTCGGTGTAATGAGAACCAGGGTCTCATCAACCTTCTTAGCATGGGTCATTCCCGTCCAGGATTGTTGCCTGGCAACCCCAGCAAGGCCAAGCTTCCTGGCGAATACCATATCTGGCAAGCATTATATTACCAAGCAAGAACAAGAGCTCGTTGAGGACAAGCTTCTTCCCAGCGGCATGATCTCCTAGCAAGACAAGACCCGGCAAGGCTTGCCGGGGGACAGCTGGGAACAAACACAAGATTATCAAGAAGGCGTTCAAGCCAATGATCAGAAGACAGAAGACCGAAGGCTGGGTTCCCGGCAAGATCTTGCCGGGAAAGCTCACGAAGACCCGGCAAGGACTCGCACCCGGCAAGATCCCGCCGCCCTGCCACCGCTCCAGCACAGCAAACAGCCTGTCGTTTAGGGTTTGTCCTCCTGGGTCCATGTCATGGCATTAGCGGTGGATGGGGTTAAGCGGTGCTGATGGGACGGGCTCTTTTTCCGTCCCCAAGAAAGAGGCCCAAGGCGAAGCTACATGGGAGGAGGAGCTTTCTGGCCCAGTTGCATGCGTAGCCACCCTTCTTGCATACTGTTCACCAAGAAGCTCTCTGTGTACCTGAGCCTAAACACCCACAATAAACCCAAGCAGGAGTAGGGTTTTACGCTACTCAGCGGCCCGAACCTGGGTAAAAAATCCCCGCGTTGATCGTTGGATCCGCTCTTTGTGTACATCTTCTCCCCAGCCAAACCGTAAAAGGGATCCACGCGATCCCATAGGTGTCGTACGCCGACAGGATCTTCTAGAAAGAATTAAATGCAACTCTGAAGATTGGGAACTCGACAAAGGTAATGAGTCAGGTATAATACTTGAGTTTGATTGTGTTAAATCTTTTATGGCCACCGATGCTTTTCATAAGTTTAGCACTACATATGGACTTGACTCTGAGATAGTAGCTTCCTTTTGTGAATCATTTGCTACTCATGTTGATCTCCCTAAGGAGAAGTGGTTTAAATATCATCTCCCTATTAAAGAAAAGATTGAGGAACCCATTAGTGTTAAAGAAGAAACAATTATTTACCATGTTGATCCAGTTGTGCCCACTGCTTATATTGAGAAATCACCTTTTCCTGTTAGGATTAAGGAACATGCTAAAGTTTCAACTGTGGTTAACAAAAGTAATATTAGAGCACCTAGACCCTCTGAACAAATTAAAGTTGAACCTAATGTTGCTATGGTTAAGGATCTCTTGGTCGATAATATAGATGGGCATGTTATTTACTTCTGTAATGAAGCAGCTAGAATTGCTAAACCAGATCCTAAAGATAAAAACAGACCCGTAGTAGGCATGCATGTTGTCTCTGTTAAAATAGGAGATCATTGTTATCATGGCTTATGTGATTTGGGTGCTAGTGTTAGTGCTATTCCGTTTACCTTATATCAAGAAATATTGAATGATATTGCACCAGTTGAAATAGAGGACATTGATGTTACTATTAAGCTTGCAAACAGAGATACCATTACACCACTTGGGATCGTTAGAGATGTTGAAGTCTTGTGTGAAAAAATAAAATATCCTACTGATTTTCTAGTCCTAGGTTCTCCATAGGATGACTTTTGTCCCATTATATTTGGTAGACCTTTCTTGAACACTGTTAATGCTAAGATTGATTGCGCTAAAGAAACTGTCAGTGTTGATTTCGGTGGTACATCTCATGAGTTTAATTTCTCCAAGTTTCGTAGACAACCTCATGATAAAGAATTTCCTAGTAAAGATGAAATTATTGGTCTTGCTTCTATTGCCGTACCTCCTACTGATCCGTTAGAACAATATTTTCTAGACCATGAAAACGATATGCATATGAATGAAAGAAATGAAATAGATAAGATGTTCTTTGATGAACCACCTATCCTTAAACATAATTTGCCTGTTGAAACTCTTGGAGGCCCTCCTCCTCCTAAGGGTGATCCTGTATTTGAATTGAAGCAATTGCCTGATGTAGGAGATATGCCCTAGAGGCAATAATAAATGTTATTGATTATCTCCCTATTCATAATTAGGTTTATGTTCCATGCTATAACTGCTATGGTTCTCAAGTCTACAATAACCACGAGGCTCGGAGGAAGACTCATATGCACGTGTGGAATAATAAACGGTAAAATGTATTCCTAGTCTGGCCTGAAAGACTGGCTCAAGTATTGCATGGTGATCCTGTTTTCCTGATCATGGGCATGGCTATGCCGGCAATTTTGAGGGCACAATGTTAGAAGAACATTTGTGTTGAATCGACCCGAATTGATGTTATGCTATGAGATTCATTCGTCATAAGTTAATGGTTAATAACACAGAGATGGTTAACGTTTGCATAATTCCTTAGACCATGAGAGTATCGAGTTACTTCATGCTTGCTTCATGAACTTTGGGGTTTGTTAAACGTCATCCGTAAATGGGTGGCTATTACGGCGGCTTACGGGTTCATGGAAAAGTATGTCAAGTAACTTGATAGCTCAAGATTGGGATTTGCTCCTCCGACGATGGAGAGATATCTCTGGGCCCTCTCGGTGTTACGGTATCCATCATCGTCTAGCCAGACACTTTGTGATTTGATCACGGGGATGCCGGAACACGGGAACGAGAAAAGAGAACAATACCGGTAACGAGGTAACTGGCATAGTGGACAAGTTGTTGATCCGCGGGGATGCCAACATGTCTCACCTCGGGTATTTGTAACATATCGCGAAGCAACAGGAATAGCACACGGCAACTGGAGTTTCACTCGAATATTCATTCGTGTGGGTATAGGGGTCAATATGGGTGTCCACGGCTCCGATGTTGATCATTGATCGGAAGGGGTTCCGGGTCATGTCTATGCTTCACCAAACCTATAGGGTCACACGCTTAAGGGTCATCTATCTGCTGAATACTAGACGGGGAGTCTGAGAGAAAATCACCGAAAAAGTTTCGGACGAAACAGAAACGTTCCGGAGAGGATATCGGAATAGTTCCGGTGAAACCGAAAAGTTGTTTCGGAGTACACCATAAAGTCAAAATGGTTTCGGCACATGCCTGATAATTCTTGGAGGGTGCCAGAATCGTTCTGGAAACTTTCTGGAATTTTCCGGGATGAAAACCGGAAATGTTCCGGAGCTGCCGGAACCGCTTCACATGCTTTTCGCAGATGAAAATCACTAAACCGGAATTGTTCCGGCTCGCGTTGAAAATTATTTTGGTGGGTACTGGAAATGTTCTAAGCCCACATGAATATTTTCAGTTCGATCAGACGCTGAAAAATGTCGTCGTGAATAGTGAAAGTGCTTTTTGGGATATTTATGGAAAAGTCACCTTTTGAGATATTTTTCCAAAAGGTTTCTAGAAGGCTTGGGGGGCCAAGCAACCCTACCCCTTGGATTTCCTATAAATAGAGGTGGAGGGGCTGCCTCCACATACAAGTGCCATGACATTTCTGGCTTCTCTCTCCCTCCCAGCGAAATAGTTTCGTAGAGCCGAAAGGCTGTCTGGGTTCCGGTGGGAACTAGTTCTGGACGGCGAAGCCCTGCCGGATAGATGACACCGTATGTGTGCAACCCCGTAGAGAGGTCGTAGGTTCGATCTTTTTGCCCGAGGGGCTGTTTGAGGGTCCTCCCGAAGGGCTGTCCGAGTTTCGGGGGTCCTCCCGAAGGGCTGTCCGTGAGGCCTCCCGGAGGGCTGTCCGAGGATCCGTCCGGTGGGACTATCCGAAAGACTGTCCAGAGGCCTCCCGGAGGGCTATCCGAGGATCCGTCCGGTGGGACTATCCGAAAGATTGTCCAGAGGCCTCCCGGAGGGCTGTCCGAGGATCCGTCTGGTGGGACTATCCGAGGGACTGTCCCGAGGCCTCTCGATGGGCTGCCCGGAGATCCGTCCGGTGAGCTGACGAGGGAGTACATCCTCGCGGTTGGGAGGTTGTAAAATCCTAGCTGCGGGGATCTGCACCGCCGATCGTCATCGACTCTACTTCCGCTGCGCTACGAGTCGGTAACGAAACAGATCAAACCTTGTATGCAGTCTCCATAGTGATCCTGGGCTGGTGCGTAGGTCGAAATTTTTTGTTTTCTGCTTCGTTACCCTACAGTGGCATCAAGAGCCGTGCTATGCGTAGATGCAGGTTGCTATCTAGAATACATAGAGATGTATGGGTATTGCACAATATAATTTGGTAGTAGATGAGTTCTATTACTGAAAATTATTTGTGCGGGTAGCAGATGAAATCTGTTACCCGATGTTCTTGTTGCTTCCCTGGAATTTGCATATTTCTAATCTTGATAACAGTATGGTGGAGTTTCAGTGTTCTGGCAATCCGCGATCCTGATTGATCAACGAAGTGCTAACAGTTCATTGAATTCCACCGTTGTTAAAAAGAAAGATGAAATTTCGCAGACGAAAGGGCAATGCAGATATGATCTGCACGGGGGTCACGCGTATGACGAAGTTTAGTATGGGGCTTGAGATTTTATTATCTCGTGTTTCATACACCCCACAATGTTAATCTAGCGACTTGGATTATCATGCTTGATGATGGACGTTGGTAGCTTCGGTTTGTTTCGAAACCTTAGAAGCCACGTAAAATAAAATTTTGCATGAACCGATTAGAGGCGTCTAACTTGGTTTTGCAGGATGGTTTGCATGTGAATATGATGTGGTATAGCAGTGTTCATAATAATTTGATTATGTATGAGATGACTATATGATGTAAATTGATTAACATGACCTGCGTGTCATGATTCGGCATGATGGCTGGAGCCATATGATTGCACTTTAATGACCTGCGTGTCAACCTTATGTAATGCACTTATTTTATTAGCTATAGAGGTAGCAATATTATCTGGTGCATCGACAAGGTGGTGGCAATCTTCGCGAAGGTGAACACCGACGCGAATGCCGAAGACGTAGAAATGAAAGACTTCTCCGTCAGAAAGGGCTATACCATATCATGCTATTATGAATTGCCTGAGATGTTTATCCCTTACGATGCACCCTTCTTGATTGCGCGGTAGTCGCTTTTATTAGGGTGATCTCTCACAAAAATATCAAGTAGTTAGTGTTCTCCCAAGTGTTGCACCGTCACGGCACCTAACTTTTCGGGGTATCACAGGATCTCCCTGGGTACGAACGATTAGAGAAGTGTGAGGCAGGTGAGTTGAGACCTCGCAGCGAGATCACTTGGTTGTCTTGACGTTCTGGAAGGATCTCCCTGAGCTCGGAACACACGCATCGAAAGATGAACAAGAATCACATAGAGATGTGATCGGCAAGTTTGCCTACCGATTGAAGTTCGCGCCATCAGTGTTCATCTCGTTCAATGGCGTTGAATGACAATGCGGGTCTTGTATCACTCACAATCAATTATGAGAGATATTGATTTGAGTGGGAGCGCACTGTAGAATTACCTTGTTTAAATCTCAGTGCAATTAATTTTGAACATTGTCCAAGTGTGGTTTGCATAAAAGTTGTAGAAGAATGGCTCGCGTTTCCACCTTCCCAATTAAAATTGAATAGCTGTTAAATATCTGGTTAAAACTTTACGGTTGGTAACGTAATGTGAGGATTGTCCTCTAGAGTGCCGAGAAGGATTTTGTCCTATCGCATGCTTTCGGTATTCTCCCGCTAATGCTATGGATCATATGACTCTCGTCCTTCGATCCAAAAGCTAGAATTCCTTTTCAGTCAAAGAGCAAAATGTTTGCTTCCATGAGACCCGAACTTCGAAAGTTTGGATAGTTATGTGATATTCATGGAATCTTAAAATCATTTTCAGAGACAGACAAAGGCTAAAAGATATAAGATATCCAAAGCAATGTTTGTTTGCAAACTATTAGTAAAGGAGTTTAATATGCATTAGACTGATAAGAGAGGGATCCAGGAGAACGCCTGTCATATGATGAAAGGTGAATAAAACAACAACTTAAAGAGAAAGGAAGTGTCCGAAGGGTGTTAGTAAGATTTTCACGCCTAGGAAGTCTGGGGCTATCGCCACTCTTAAGTTGGGTGCTTCTTCTGAGAGTAGGAGAAATACCGAAAGTTAAACTGTTAGAAGTATAAAGGCAAAAGGAAAGAAGACTGGAATATCCAGCTCATGTATGAATGTCATACAGGTTTTTGATGTATAGAAGGCTGGTCAAAGATATAGTTCTTGGGAATTATGGTTAAACATGTTAATTACTAATTCTTGGGTATTGTGAGTTAATCACAAAGATACCCACTCGATTGCATTCTGTTGCAACTCGATGTAAGAACTACTATGGCCTGAAAGACTAGCCAGGAATGAGGTTTAGATACACGCAGGGAACATAGTAAATGTTACTATGCCTTCCATAGGTGTATTCCCTATGTATTTACTTTCATAAATCATTTTAGAGTTTTACACACTCTAGCCCATTGCATAAAGAATCTTGCAAGAAGGTTGTTCATAAGAGAACTTTTAATGTTCGGAGTTATGAATAACAAAAGGGCCATACTTTCATTATGAATGAGAATTATGTTATGAATATTGATAATAATACATTACCTCTGTATTTACTTTCATAATTCATTTAGAGTTTCATACACTCTAGCCCTTTGCATAAGGTATCTTGCAAGGAGGTTATTCATAAGAGAACTTTTGATGTTCGGTGTTATGAATAACATGAAGGGCCATGCTTCCATCCAGGATGGGATGTATGTTATAAATATTGATGGTAATATGATACATCCATAACACTAACGCTAAATGTCGCAAGACTAAAAGAATACCACATATGTGTGGCACTGCATTTGGTCACATTGGAGAAACCCGCATGGAAAATTCCATTATGATGGATTTTAAAGTCATTTGATTTTGAATCATCTGACACTTGCAACTTTCCTCCGAAAAGTGAAGTGACTGAAATACCGTTCACAGGCCATAAGGAACGAGCAACAAACTTATTGGTGATCATACATTTTGATGTGTGTAGTTCAATAAATGTTGTTGCAAGTAGTGGATTTATCTATCTTCAGAAATGACTCAAGTAGATATATTGATATTTACTTGATGAGACGTAAGTCTGGATCTTTTGAATTCATTCATAAGGTTTTCAAAAATGAAGTAGAAGTTGTTGTAACAAGAAAATTATGTTTCTACAATTCGATTGCAGAAAGGAATATTTGAGTTACAAGTTTAGCGAATGTCTGATGAGTTGTGAAAGGGGTTTCATAACTTGCACCTCCCGGAGCACCACTGCAAGTGGAGAGTCCGTGTAGATGTAATCGAACCATTCATGACATGGTAAGATCAAAGATGACATAAATAAATTTGCCATTATCCCTTTTAAAGTGATGCTTTAGAGACTGCGGCTTTTACACTGAAAAGAGCTCCATCGGGTCTGTTGAAATGACGCCATGGTATGGTACGCCCAACCATATTATATCTTTTCTTAACATTTGGAATATGGGGCTTGTGTAAAAGGTTACAAACCTATTCCAAATCAGACAAGTGCTACTTTGTAGGTTATCCCAAGTCATTGGGTATTTCCCCACCACAATACCGAGGCAAATAGGTTTGCCACAAAGAACGGTATGCTTTTTTGAAGAAAATGGTTCTTTCAAAAAGGTGAGTGGGAGAACAGTGCAACTCGACGAGATAAACAGTATCATCGTCATCAGATCAAAGGAAAGAGACCTTGGAAGTAATTCCGGAGTTTCCTACTGCGACTGATACGGAAGTCTCTACAATAAAATGTATGGACTTCGGTCGAACTTGCAGCTGAACCACGTAGGCAAAGCTCGTGAAAACCTATCAGGTGCGCAAACGAGATATTGTTGTTAGACAACAGTATACCTACGATTCACAAGGAAGCGTTGATGGGCCCTGACTCCGGAATTGGCTAAATGCCAATACAATCCGAGATAGTTTCCATATAAGTGATTCAAGATTAAGATCTTGATACACCTTTCGGAAGACTTAGAGTCTAACGAATATTTATGGAACTAAAAACTGATACGGATAAAATGTTTTATCCATAAAGCTCGACTTGTTGCAATAACAAGTTCAAGGAGTTGACTACGATGAGATTGTCTCACTGTAGCGATGCTTAAAGTCGGTTCGGGTTGAACTAGCAATTAATACATATTTCAATCATGAGATATGAAACATGGATGACAAAAGGATTTCCATGTGATGGAAATGAAACCTAGGACTTGTATGTGATACAGTCCAAAGTAATTTGTCGATCCAGAGGATGCTAGTAAGTATGCAAACTTCAGAGTTCCAGCGATGGACAGAAGAGAGCAAAGTGGAGTTGGAATCTTCGTTTTTGATGGAATGGTCAAAAGGGTTTTGACTTCATCAAATAGGTATCGAAGATGCTTGTGATTCAAGAAAGTAAGTGGGAGCATAATAATATTTCTAAAAACCTTGTGTACTTGACACATTGTTAATTGGAAATAAATTTCTTGACACGAATTAGGACTTCATTTGAAAATAGTTTTTCCGATGAAGTGCTTGGGCTAAATAGCCTCAATATTAGGCATGATGATCTATGGAGATAGATTTACCTAATGGGGCTAAGCAATGAATACATATTGACAAGATGCTAAAACTTTTTAGCATTTAAAACGCCAAGGAGTGAATCTTGCCGAAGTCACATGGAAAGAGTTTTTGCAAGACTCGGTGTCCCAAAACACTGATGAGTAAAATACATGATGGAGATTCCACACACTCTTGTGTTTGGATTAATCATGTATTCCATGGTATGTAAAACAACCAGATATGTCCGATACTCCAAAAGTTGTTGCGAGTATGGATACCAAAGTGATCAAAGTACTGATCATAGGACAACAGTGAAAGATGTCATTGAGTACTAGAGTAGTAGTGATGACATGTTTTCTCGCAAGCAGAGATTATGAAGTGCTCGTTGTAAGTAATTACATCGATACAGTCTTCATCAATGCTCCATGCGATTTTCGATTTAAGTTAAGGGTTTTGTGTAATACACAATATGATGGCACGGTAGTTGGAAATTGTTCCAAACAAGATACTGTGGCGAATTCTATAACAAAGGCTAAGTATGTTGACGCTTAAGAAGCGACAAAGAAGTTGTTGAATCATATAGTTCATTCATGAACTTAGTATGGTTCCAAGATGGCTTTGGTCTATGGGACACTATTGCAGATAGTTGCTCCATAGCTCAGTCTGAGGAATCAGGTTTCGACCAATGATTCACACATATGCAAAGCCAAGTCCACACAAAATATGAATTTTGTGAAAGCGTGAAAACGCGAGGATATGCAAAGTTACACACGGAGCTGAAGTCGTCAGATCCGTTGGACATCAGGCTATACCACATGCGAAGCATTTTTTACACCAGTATGCCATAGGTGTAAAGTGCATTAGCATTGACTAGATTATTGACTCTAGTGCAAGTGGGAGTCTGTAGGAGATATGCCCTAGAGGCAATAATAAATGTTATTGATTATCTCCCTGTTCATAATTAGGTTTATGTTCCATGCTATAACTGCTATGGTTCTCGAGTCTACATTAACCACGAGGCTCGGAGGAAGACTCATATGCACGTGTGGAATAATAAACGGTAAAATGTATTCCTAGTCTGGCCTCTAAGACTGGCTCAAGTATTGCATGATGATCCTGTTTTCCTGATCATGGGCATGGCTATGCCGGCAATTTTGAGGGCACAATGTTAGAAGAACATTTGTGTTGAATCGACCCGAATTGATGTTATGCTATGAGATTCATTCGTCATAAGTTAATGGTTAATAACACAGAGATGGTTAACGTTTGCATAATTCCTTAGACCATGAGAGTATCGAGTTACTTCATGCTTGCTTCATGAACTTTGGGGTTTGTTAAACGTCATCCGTAAATGGGTGGCTATTACGGCGGCTTACGGGTTCATGGAAAAGTATGTCAAGTAACTTGATAGCTCAAGATTGGGATTTGCTCCTCCGACGATGGAGAGATATCTCTGGGCCCTCTCGGTGTTACGGTATCCATCGTCGTCTGGCCAGACACTTTGTGATTTGATCACGGGGATGCCGGAACACGGGAACGAGAAAAGAGAACAATACCGGTAACGAGGTAACTGGCATAGTGGACAAGTTGTTGATCCGCGGGGATGCCAACATGTCTCACCTCGGGTATTTGTAACATATCGCGAAGCAACAGGAATAGCACACGGCAACTGGAGGTTCACTCGAATATTCATTCGTGTGGGTATAGGGGTCAATATGGGTGTCCACGGCTCCGATGTTGATCATTGATCGGAAGGGGTTCCGGGTCATGTCTATGCTTCACCGAACCTATAGGGTCACACGCTTAAGGGTCATCTATCTGCTGAATACTAGACGGGGAGTCTGAGAGAAAATCACAGAAAAAGTTTCGGACGAAACGGAAACGTTCCGGAGAGGATATCAGAATAGTTCCGGTGAAACCGAAAAGTTGTTTTGGAGTACACCATAAAGTCAAAATGGTTTCGGCACATGCCTGATAATTCTTGGAGGGTGCCAGAATCGTTCTGGAAACTTTCTGGAATTTTCCGGGATGAAAACCGGAAATGTTCCGGAGCTGCCGGAACCGCTTTAGATGCTTTTCGCAGATGAAAATCACTAAACCGGAATTGTTCCGGCTCGCGTTGAAAATTATTTTGGTGGGTACTGGAAATGTTCTAAGCCCACATGAATATTTTTAGTTCGATCAGACGCTGAAAAATGTCGTCGTGAATAGTGAAAGTGCTTTTTGGGATATTTATGGAAAAGTCACCTTTTGAGATATTTTCCCAAAAGGTTTCTAGAAGGCTTGGGGGCCAAGCAACCCTACCCCTTGGATTTCCTATAAATAGAGGTGGAGGGGCTGCCTCCACACTCAACTCCTTCTCACATACAAGTGCCATGACATTTCTGGCTTCTCTCTCCCTCCCAGCGAAATAGTTTCGTAGAGCCGAAAGGCTGTCTGGGTTCCGGTGGGAACTAGTTCTGGACGGCGAAGCCCTGCCGGATAGATGACACCATATGTGTGCAACCCCGTAGAGAGGTCGTAGGTTCGATCTTTTTGCCCGAGGGGCTGTTCGAGGGTCCTCCCGAAGGGCTGTCTGAGTTTCGGGGGTCCTCCCGAAGGGCTGTCCGTGAGGCCTCCCGGAGGGCTGTCCGAGGATCCGTCCGGTGGGACTATCCGAAAGACTGTCCAGAGGACTCCCAGAGGGCTGTCCGAGGATCCGTCCGGTGGGACTATCCGAAAGATTGTATAGAGGCCTCCCGGAGGGCTGTCCGAGGATCCGTCCGGTGGGACTATCCGAGGGACTGTCCCGAGGCCTCTCGAAGGGCTGCCCGGAGATCCGTCCGGTGAGCTGACGAGGGAGTACATCCTCGCGGTTGGGAGGTTGTAAAATCCTAGCTGCGGGGATCTGCACCGCCGATCGTCATCGACTCTACTTCCGCTACGCTACGAGTCGGTAACGAAACAGATCAAACCTTGTATGCAGTCTCCATAGTGATCCTGGGCTGGTGCGTAGGTCGAAATTTTTTGTTTTCTGCTTCGTTACCCTACACCTGATACATTGAAATATGCTTATCTTGATGAAAAGAAGATATATCCTGTTATTATTAGTGCTAACGTTTCAGCGGATGAAGAAAAGAGATTACTAAAAACTCTGAGGAAGCACCGTGCTGCTATTGGATATACTCTTGATGATCTTAAGGGCATTAGTCCCACTCAATGTCAGCACAAAATTAATATGGAGCCTGATGCTAAACCAGTTGTCGACCACCAACGATGATTAAATCCTAAGATGAAAGAGGTGGTAAGAACTGAAATATTAAAGCTTCTGGAAGCAGGTATAATCTATCCCATAGCTGATAGTAGATGGGTAAGTCCCGTTCATTGTGTCCCTAAGAAAGGAGGTATTACCGTTGTTCCTAATGATAAAAATGAACTCATTCCACAAAGAATTGTAACTGGTTATAGGATGGTAATTGATTTTAGAAAATTAAACAAAGCTACTAGAACAGATCATTACCCCTTACCTTTTATTGATCAAATGTTAGAAAGATTGTCTAAGCATACACACTTTTGTTTCCTAGATGGTTATTCTGGTTTCTCTCAAATAACCGTATCACAACCCGATCAAGAGAAAACCACCTTGACTTGTCCTTTTGGAACTTATGCTTATAGACGTATGCCTTTTGGTTTATGCAATGCACCTGCTACCTTTCAAAGATGTATGACTGCTATATTCTCTGACTTTTGTGAAAAGATTGTTGAGGTGTTCATGGATGATTTTTCCGTTTACGGAACTTCTTTTGATGGTTGCTTAATCAACCTTGATCGAGTTTTGCAGAGATGTGAAGAAACTAATCTTGTCTTGAATTGGGAGAAGTGCCACTTTATGGTGAATGAAGGCATTGTCTTGGGGCATAAAATTTCTGAAAGAGGTATTGAAGTTGATAAAGCTAAGGTTGATGCTATTGAGAAAATGCCATGTCCTAAAGATATTAAAGGTATAAGAAGTTTCCTTGGTCATGTTGGTTTCTAAAAGAGATTTATTAAAGACTTCTCTAAAATTTCTAGGCCTCTTACCAATATTTTGCAAAAAGATGTTCCATTTGTTTTTGATGATGATTGTCTAGAAGCCTTTGAAACAGTTAAGAAAGCCTTAACCACTGCACCTATTGTCCAACCACCTGATTGGAACTTGCCTTTTGAAATTATGTGTGATGCTAGTGATTATGCTGTTGGTGCTATTCTAGGACAGAGAGTTGATAAGAAATTAAATGTTATTCATTATGCTAGTAAAACTCTAGACAGTGTCCAAAGAAATTATGCTACTACTGAAAAGGAATTTCTAGCAGTTGTGTTTGCATGTGATAAATTCAGATCTTACATAGTTGATTCTAAAGTAACTGTTCACACCGATCATGCTGCTATTAAATATCTTATGGAAAAGAAAGATGCTAAACCTAGACTCATTAGGTGGGTTTTATTGCTACAAGAATTTGACTTGCATATTACTGATAGGAAGGGAGCTGAGAATCCCGTAGCAGATAATTTGTCTAGAATGGAAAATATTCTTGATGACCCACTACCTATTAATGATGATTTTCCCGATGAACAATTAGCTGTCATAAATGCTTCTCATAATACTCCATGGTATGCAGACTATGCTAATTATATTGTTGCTAAATTTATACCGCCTAGTTTCGCATACCAACAAAAGAAAAAGTTCTTCTATGATTTAAGACATTACTTTTGGGATGACCCACATCTTTATAAAGAAGGAATAGATGGTATTATTAGACGTTGTATACCTGAGCATGAACAGGAACAAATTCTACGGAAGTGTCATTCCGAGGCTTACGGAGGACACCATGCGGGAGACAGAACTGCACACAAGGTATTACAATCTGGGTTTTATTGGCCTACTCTTTTCAAGGATGCTCGTAAGTTTGTCTTATCTTGTGATGAATGTCAAAGAATTGGTAATGTTGGTAGACATCAGGAAATGCCTATGAATTATTCACTTGCTGTTGAACCATTTGATGTTTGGGGATTTGACTATATGGGACCTTTTCCTAAATCCAATGGGTATACTCATATTTTAGTTGATGTTGATTACGTTACTAAGTGGGTAGAAGCTATTCCAACTAGTAGTGCTGATCATAACACTTCTATTAAAATGCTTAAAGAAGTTATTTTCCCGAGGTTTGGAGTCCCTAGATATTTAATGACTGCTGGTGGTTCACATTTTATTCATGGTGCATTCCGTAAATTGCTTGCTAAATATGACGTCAACCATAGAATTGCATCTCCCTACCACCCTCAAACTAGTGGTCAAGTTGAATTGACCAATAGAAAAATAAAATTAATTTTGCAAAAAACCGTCAATAGATCTAGAAAGAATTGGTCTAAGAAACTTGACGATGCATTATGGGCTTATAGAACCGCTTATAAAAATCCTATGGGTATGTCTCCTTATAAAATGGTTTATGGAAAAGCATGTCATTTACCTCTTGAGTTAGAACATAAAGCATATTGGGCAATTAAAGAACTAAATTATGATTTTAAACTTGTCGGTGAAAAGAGGTTATTTGATATTAGCTCATTAGATGAATGGAGAACCCAAGCTTATGAAAATGCCAAATTGTTTAAAGAAAAAGTTAAAAGATGGCATGATAGAAGAATTCAAAAACGGGAATTTAAGGTAGGTGAGCAAGTTCTATTGTACAATTCTCGTTTGAGATTCTTTGGAGGAAAACTCCTCTCTAAATGGGAAGGACCGTATATCATCGAAGAAGTTTACCACTCCGGAGCCATCAAAATAAACAACTCCGAAGGCACTAATCCGAGAGTGGTGAATGGGCAAAGAATCAAGCACTATATTTCAGGTACTCCTATTAATGTTGAAACTAATATTATTGAAACAATTACACCGGAGGAATACATAAGAGAGACCTTCCGGAACACTCCAGAACCCTGAAAAGGAAGAGGTATGTGATACAGTAAGTAAACCGACTCCAAAAATTCCATAAAAATGTTTTCTGTCAGTTTTGGAATATTAGAAAAAATACAAAAATAAGAAACGGCCGAGGGGACCCACCTGGTGCCCACGAGGCACCAGGGCGCGCCACCCCCCCGACGCGCCCTGGTGGCTCGTGGGCCCCACGTGAGCCCTCCCGACTCCGTTTTCTTCTGGATTACTTGTTTTGCAAGATAAAAAATCTTTATATATACTCCCAGACGTTTTGACCACCGTATCGCAGAAATCTCCCCTGTTCTTCTTTCGTGCTATTTTTCTGACAGATCTAGATCGCTATGGCTTCATCAAGCTCTTCCAAGGACAAGTTCTACGAGAAGGTCATCAACCCCTACCTACCGGAGGTGATGAAACACCCTCAAGCCATTGAGATGCGTGAGGGGGTGCTTCACATCCGGGATGTTCAAGGACCCAAGAAGACCGGGAGCGTGGAGTCCAGGCTCGAAGCAGTGGAGCAGGAGATCTTCAAGTGCCAAGGGATGGTGGAACGTGGACTCAGTGCCAACCACTCCATGATCACAGAATTCACCCGTAATCACAAGTTGGAGGGCCAATCGATGGGGTACATCATCTTCAAGCTTAATGAACGAATCGACTATCTCCAAGGCCAAATCTATGATCTTCAAAACCAAAATTTTGAGTATGAGGCAAGATTCAAAGGTATGAGTTTAGCTGCAAGTTTCAGGACTCCGGAGACTCGTTCATCTTTCTATGATGGGGAACCTATGCCATGGAAGCCGGAGGATAAGCCCATTACTTCATCACCACCACCATCACCGAAGAAGGAGACTTGAGCACATGGGTATGGGCACTCCCCTTGGCTTGTGCCAAGCTTGGGGGAGGTGCCCCGGTATCGTATCACCATCACTTTCATTATCTTTACCTATTTTAGTTCAATCCTTAGTTATTTCGTGATCTATTTGAATAAAAGTTTAGTATGATCTATTTTCGAGTGTTAGCTTCGTGATCTATCTATCTATGTAATCGAGTTGAGAGTTATATAATAAAGAGTAGTTTGAGTTTTTGCTTCTTTACTTTCATGTTCCAATCCTAGCAATGAAAATAATGAAAAAGATCATATGCTAATCTTATGGAAAGTAATGACATTACATAAAGAAAAGTATAAGTGGTAAAATTTATTGGAAGTTAACAAACATAGCATTAGTCAATGATGCAATTCATGAAAGAGTTAATAAGGGAAGAGAAGATTCACATGCAAATATACTATCTTGGACATCTTTTATGATTGTGAGCCCCATTAAGTATTTTATGCCAAATTGTTGACGTTGGACAAGGAGGACAACGTAATGAATTATGTTTGTTCATATTCACATAGAAGTTATATTGTTATAGATCCTCCAACATGTGGTGCTTGCCCAATATCTTTGCTAGCCAAAAATTCGCACCAAGTAGAGATACTACTTGTGCATCCAAAACCTTTAAACCCAATTTCAAGTCATGAGAGTCCACTATATCTACCTATGGATTGAATAAGATCCTTCAAGTACGTTGTCATCGGTGCAAAAAGCAATAAAAATTGCCTCTAAATATGTCTGAACTTTTATTGTAAGGGAAATAAGCTTTGTACGAACTTGTGATGGTAAAGAAATAAAAGCGACAGACTGCATAATAAAGGTTGCTATCACAAGGGGAAATATAAAGTGACGTTCCTTTGCATTAAGAGCTCTTGCATCCAACAACAAAAAGCGCATGACAACCTCTGCTTCCCTCTGTGAAGGGCCTATCATTTACTTTTATGTATTTACTTTTTATGCAAGAGTCAATAGTGTTCTCCTCTATTTCCTTTTTATTTTTCTCCTTTGCAAGCATCATGTGGTGGGGAAAGATCTAAGCACATATATCCAGTTGGATATGAGTGATCATGAGTTATTATTGTTGACATCACCCTTGAGGTGAATAAGTTGGGAGGCGAAATCACAAGCCCCTATCTTTCTATGTGTCTGGCTGAAACTTTTTGCTCCATATATATGTCGTGAGTGTTAGTAATCATAGAAGACTAAATGATGGTTGAGTATGTGGACTTGCTAAATAGCTCCTACATGAGACCCTTCCTAAAAATATGATGAATTGCAATTGCATTGTTGACTGAGAATATAGTTTGTTAGTTTTCAAGAAAGTTTATGCCTTATACTCCATTGTTGTGATGAATTGTTACTTGCTCATGAGAAGTGTATGATAATAAATATTGCTGTTATAATAATGATAATGATGCTACTATGTCCGTATTTTGTTTTTATCGACACCTCTCTCTCTAAACATGTGGACATGATTATCGATATCGGCTTTCGCTTGAGGACAAGCGAGGTCTAAGCTTGGGGGAGTTGATACATCCATTTTGCATCATGTTTTGCTACTGTTATTTATAATGTTTTTAATCAATATAACACTTTGTGAAGCAATTCTAATGCCTTTTCTCTCTTAATATGCAAGATTTACACAAGGAGGGAGAGTGCCGGCAGCTGGAATTCTGGACCTGAAAAAGCTATGTCAGAGATACCTATTCTGCACATCTCCAAATGAGCTGAAATTTCACGGAGAATTATTTTGGAATAAATAAAAAATACTGGAAGCAAGAAGTACCAGAGGGGGCCACCCAGGTGCCCACGAGGCACCAGGGCGCGCCACACCCCCCCCCCCCCCCACGCGCGCCCTGGTACCTCGTGGGGCCCCTGGCCAGCCTCTGGCCCCCATTTTATGGTATATAAGTCCATTTGCCCTAGAAAAAAATATAGAGAAGACTTTTGGGATGGTGCGCCGCCATCTCGAGGCGGAACTTGGGCAGGAGCACTTTTGCTCTCCGGCGAAGGTAATCTCACTTTTGATCAGTCGGATTGCAAATAAGCTTCTTTCAGCGTTTCTGGATCTTGACCTTGTGTTTTCCTCCATTTCAGAGTTTCCAGCAGATGATCTCCAACGTGCCGATGGTCAACCGGTCGCCGGAAGACGTGACGAGTGACACGGAGCGCCAGCACTCGGACGACAGCGATGAGGAGGAGGAGTACGACGACGACGAGGAGAGTGACACCGAGGAGGGCGAGGAGGCTGAGTCTTCCCCGTCTGAGACTGTTCCCCGGGAACGTCGCACCAAGGAGAAGAATGACCCGAGTGCCCGCACGAGAGGTGCCCGGGCGTCGAGTGACCCAAAGCCGACTGCTTCGGCTTCCTCTCGCCGAGCGAAGCGCCTACGGGCGAAGGCTGCTGACTGATACGTCCATTTTGCATCATGTTTTGCTACTATTATTTATAATGTTTTTAATCAATATAACACTTTGTGAAGCAATTATAATGCCTTTTCTCTCTTAATATGCAAGATTTACACAAGGAGGGAGAGTGCCGGCAGCTGGAATTCTGGACCTGAAAAAGCTATGTCAGAGATACCTATTCTGCACATCTCCAAATGAGCTGAAATTTCACGGAGAATTATTTTGGAATAAATAAAAAATACTGGAAGCAAGAAGTACCAGAGGGGGCCACCCAGGTGCCGACGAGGCACCAGGGCGCGCCACCCCCCCCCCCCAGGCACGCCCTGGTACCGCGTGGGACCCCTGGCCAGCCTCTGGCCCCCATTTTTTGGTATATAAGTCCATTTGCCCTAGAAAAAATATAGAGAAGACTTTTGGGACGGTGCGCCGCCGTCTTGAGGCGGAACTTGGGCAGGAGCACTTTGCTCTCCGGCGGAGAGATTCTGCCGGAGATACTTCCCTCCGGGAGGGGGAAATCGTCGCCATCGACATCACCAGCGATCCTCTCATCGTGGGAGGACTAATCTTCATCAACATCTTGACCAGCACCATCTCATCTCAAACCCTAGTTCATCTCTTGTATTCAATCTTTGTCTCAAAACCTCAGATTGGTACCTGTGGGTTGCTAGTAGTGTTGATTACATCTTGTAGTTGATGCTAGTTGGTTTATTTGGTGGAAGATTATATGTTCAGATCTATTATGCTATTCAATCCCTCTCTGATCTTGGACATGAATATGATTTGTGAGTAGTTACTTTTGTTCTTGAGGACATGGGAGAAGTCTTGTCATAAGTAATCATGTGAATTTGGTATTCGTTCGATATTTTGATGATATGTATGTTGTTGATTCCCTTAGTGGTGTCGTGTGAACGTCGACTACATGACACTTCACCATCTTTGGGCCTAAGGGAATGCATTGTGGAGTAGTAATTAGATGATGGGTAGCTAGAGTGACAGAAGCTTAAACCCTAGTTTATGCGCTATTCCGTAAGGGGCTGATTTGGATCCATATGTTTAATGCTATGGTTAGAGTTATCTTAATTCTTCTTTCATAGTTGCGGATGCTTGCGAGAGGGGGTAATCATAAGTGGGAGGCTTGTTCAAGTAAGAACAGCACCCAAGCACCGGTCCACCCACATATCAAAATCAAAGTAGCGAACGCGAATCAAACAAACATGATGAAAGTGACTAGATGAAATTCCCATGTGTCCTCGAGAACGCTTTACTTACTATAAGAGATCGTTCCGGCTTGTCCTTTGCTATAAAAAGGATTGGGCCACCTTGCTGCACTCTTTGTTACTATTGCTACTTGTCACTTGTTACAAATTATCTTGCTATCAAACTACTCGTTACCGATAATTTCAGTGCTTGCAGAAAATACCTTGTTGAAAACCGCTTGTCATTTCCTTCTGCTCCTCATTGGATTCGACACTCTTACTTATCGAAAGGACTACGATTGATCCCCTATACTTGTGGGTCATCACTGACTCGGCGGAGAAGCAGCCCAAGCAGTCGAAGCAAGTCTCCGCCAAGAACCGGAAGGCGGCGGTGCCAAAGATCAAGGTGGCGGTGCCACTGGCTTCGACCTAAGTACCCGAGACCAAATCTCCTTTCCACGTAGTTTTCATTCGCCTGATCCACCGAGTGACCTCTCTAACTTGCAGCAATGAGACGTCAGCGACTTCGTTGGATCTGAATGCTCCTAAGCGAGGCCAGACAGAGGGTGACGCCGCCGACGCTGCTACTTCCAAGGGTATGGCCTTGCCGATTGACATTCATCTCGAATCTTGTCCGATTGGTTTTCGACTTGACGTTATTGCCCAAATGTTCATGTAGCGCCGACTGAAGTCATCCATCTGGACGAAGATGACAAGGCCAACCCGCTGAACCCAGAGGCTGACAAGGGGGCGACGACTGGAGCTGACATCATCATGCAGGAGGCTTCACCAGGCCAGAAGACCCGCGTTTCTCCTGCTAAGGTTATCAGGAAGCCCATCGGTCCGAGTCCTCCGGCTCAGGCCAGCTCTGCGTTGGCACTCATGGCGCTGCCCCCCAAGCCTGCGCTTGTGCCACACTCGGCTCCTGCCACTACCTTCACCCTGCATAGGGTCCCAGAGGACCAAGTGGGAGCGAGCAAGGAAGCCTTCGTCCAGGTCGAAGTGATGAACAGCCGGCTAAGGGAGGCGTACGACGCCAGCGAGTCTCTGAAGACCAACGTCCGAGTAAGTGCCATTGTAAGTGTTATTCGGAGTTTCTGTTTTGAATTTGTAGCTGAACTTCCGCCAGTGGGTTTGCACGGGGCACACCCACTGGGTGTTCATTTGCTCCAATGGGGGCACGCTGAGTGCACCCACTGGGTGTAGTCCCCGAGGCTGCCGTTGACTGGAAGTAGTCGGCAGGAGTCTTAGAACTCTGTATTTTTGTCATTTGCACTCTGGTTGACCAGGGTCTTTACCAAGTGTGTCTGTTCCAGTGGGGGCACGCTGAGTGCACCCACTGGGTGTAGTCCCCGAGACTGCCATCGATTGCAGGCAATCGGTGGGAGTCTGACAGAACATACGCACAGGTTTTTTTAGCTCATCAACACGAGTCACTCTCCAGTGGGGGCACGCTGAGTGCACCCACTGGGTGTAGTCCCCGAGACTGCCGTCGACTGGAAGTAGTCGGCGCGAGTCTTAGAGTTTTTTTTTATTCGGTAACACTCGGAGTGTGACCCCACGCTCAGCTGGCCGAGTGGGAGGCTTGGTAGACTAGGAAGCTTTGAACTGATCGAGCCTGTCTGCCTTGAGGTTGACGATGAAGACCAGCGTGTTGTTGTCCTCGAGTTTCTTCATTGCCGACTTGGTTGTAAGAGGGTACTTCAGGATCTGGTATTAATCGAGCTCGTTCTTCCTTCAAGGAGGGAACTTGTTTTTTCGGCCGACTGACAATTTCCTTGTTTTGTAACAGAGGGCCTGCGAGCTGGGATCTCACTATGCTGCCTTGGAGAAGGAAGTGTTGCAGCTCCGAGTGGACTTGGACGCGGAGAAGCACAAGAGTGGCCATCTGGAGAAGGAGAAGAACGCCCTGGGAGGTAGGTTCCACTGTTTGACTATTCGCCGAGTCGTATTTTTCCTTTGATCCGAGCCAATTCGCTTCGACAGATGTCCGTGGCGAGAATGCCCAACTTGTAATGAGGCCGAGGACTTCTATTTCTTTAGAAACCATGAAGCAGGCCCTCGAGGACAAGGACAAGGGGTTGGCTCTCGCACAGAAGGAAGCCAGGAGTAAGACCAAGGCTGCCGAGGAGAAGCTGGCTTTAGTCGGCAAGCTCGAGGAAGAAATCAAGGCCCTGAAGGCTGCCGCTGAGGTGACTAGGAGCGAAGTTTCTGAGCTCAAGAAGGTCAACACCGAGTGGGAGACGAAGTACAGCACTCAGGCGAATGTTTTTGAGGAGGAGAAGACGACTCTGAACGACCAGATCACGCAGCTCCTTGGGAAGAAAGCTGAACTGGAGCAGTACGTCCAGGAGTTCGGCGAGGAGATGGGAAAGGAACTTGAAGGTAAGCAAAGCTGCCGAGTGAACCTTCTTCATTTTCGAATCTTTTGTAAGCGCTGATCTCGAACTGTTTCTCTCGGCAGAATTCTGCTATAATTTCGAGCTGGAGACGGACTGAGTCGAGAAGGATCTGGACCCCTCAAGACAGCTTCTCAAGGACAGTGCCGCCATGGCCATTCTTCGTCTGGAGGAGCGTCTCGAGAGCGTCGTGGGGTACATCATCCGACTGAGGTCTGCCTTGTCCAAGATTGACCAAGAACTCCTCCCGGGCAAAGAACTTCAGAGTGATGTGGAGTCCATGATGACTCGACTGAAGGATATCCTGAGCCGGGTGCAGGCCTAGAAGAAATCTGCTGCCCGCTGCAGTGCTAACGTGGCTCTCGCACTTGTCCGTGTCCACTGCAAGGACGTGGATGAAGGGAAGTTGAAGTCTCTGAAGGTTGCTAACACGAAGAAGATCAAGTTTGAGGACTTCATGGAGACGTTCATCGAAGCTGCCACTCGGATCGCAGACGGCATCGACCTTGATACCTTCGTTGACCCGGCCAGTCCTCCCGCAGAGGAGTGATCAAAAACATTTAAGCCTTGATTTGCCTCAGAATGCCGAGTGGTTAATGTAACCGTGATAATTTAACGGTCCTCGGGCTCGCATATTTTTCTTTTGCTAGGAGTACTCGAACGGATCGGAGTTTACTCGGATATTTGGATCTTTGTTTCATTTGCCAATGTTGTTTCTTCTAACTTAGGCAAAATCTGGTTCGCAGCTAAGCCCCCGAGTGTGGAGCGTGTCCGCACTCGGATAGTTTTTAACTTAGGTGAAATCTGGTTCGCGGCTAAGCCCCCGAGTGTGGAGCGTGTCCGCACTCAGATAGATTTTAACTTAGGCGAAATCTGGTTCGCGGCTAAGCCCTCGAGTGTGGAGTGTGTCCGCACTCGGATAGTTTTTAACTTAGGAGAAACCTGGTTCACAGCTAAGCCCCCGAGTGTGGAGCATGTCCACACTCGGATAGTTTTTAACTTAGGCGAAAGCTGGTTCGTAGCTAAGCTCCTGAGTGTGGAGCGTGTCCGCACTCGGATGGTTTTTAACTTAGGCAAAATCTGGTTCGCGGCTAAACCCCCAAGTGTGGAGCGTGTCCGCACTTGGATGGTTTTTAACTTAGGCAAAATCTGGTTCGCGGTTAAGCCCCTGAGTGTGGAGCGTGTCCGCACTCGGATTGTTTTTGACTTAGGTGAAATCTGGTTCGCAGCTAAGCATACGCCCACTGGGGGTGTGTGTGTTAGTTTTCGAATGTTGTTAGTCACCAGAGTGAAAACACGGTACTGGCCCAAATTAGACGAAATACAGAAAAAGTAAGACTTTTATTCATCCAATTTCATTCGGAATACTATTACAATGGGGATAAATTTATTCTAAGTGAAGAATTTGCGGAGCAGATCCGCATTCCAAGCTCAGGGCTCTTCTTCGCCTTTAGCGAAGTTGTAGAGCCGATAGGCTCCGTTGTTCGGTACCTTTGATATCGCAAAGGGCCCTTGCCATGGGGCACCAGCTTGTGAGGCTTCTGTTGGTCCAGTCGGAGGACCAGGTCGCCTTCCTGGAAAGCACGCCCCCTGACATGTCTATCGTGATAGCGGCACAGGTCTTGTTGATATGCAATCGTCCTAATAAGAGCTAACTCGCGTTCTTCCTCCAGTAGGTCGAGGCCGTCTTGACGTGCTTCCTAAGCCTCTGCCTCTGAGTACAGATCCACTCGGGGGGAGTTGTGGAGCAAATCACTCGGCAGGACAGCCTCAGAGCCATACACCAAAAAGAAGGGAGTGCGCTTCATGGACCGATTCGGGGTTGTCCGTAAGCCCCAGAGGACCGATGACAGCTCGGTGACCCAGGCTCCTACTGCGTGCGTTAGGTCACGCATGAGACGTGGCTTGAGCCCCTGAAGTATTAATCCATTCACCCTTTCTGCCTGTCCATTTGACAAAGGGTGAGCCACAGAGGCGTAGTCAACCCGAGTGCCCTGAGAATAGCAAAACTAGCGGAATTCATCCGAGTTGAAGTTCGGCCCATTGTCCGTGATGATGCTGTGGGGGACTCCAAACCTGAAGATTATCTCCCTGATGAACTTGATTGCAGCCGGAGAGTCCAGCTTCTTTATAGGCTTTGCTTCAATCCACTTGGTAAACTTATCCACTGCCACCAACAGATGTGTGAACCCGCTGGCCCCGGTCCGGAGTGGACCGACCATGTCGAGTCCCCAGACTGCGAACGACCACGCGAGTGGGAATGTCTTCAGCGCGGACGCTGGCTTGTGCGACTGGTTCGCATAAAACTGACACCCGACGCACTGGTCAACGATATCACGAGCAGCCTCGTTGGCTCTGGGCCAATAGAAACCTGCCCTTAACGCTTTGGCGACCAGGGTCCGAGAGGAAGCGTGGTGACCACAGGTTCCCGAGTGAATCTCCTGCAAGATCTGCTGCCCTTCCTCCGGCGTGATGCAACGCTGAGTGACGCCAGTGGCACTCTTCTTATAGAGTTGTTCTCCCATGACAATGAAGGCTTTCGATCGGTGGACGATCTAATGAGCCTCCGCTTCGTCTTCGGGGAGTTCCTGCCTGAGCAGGTATGCGAGGTACGGCTCGGTCCACTCGGGAGTGATGACGAGCACCTCTTGGACCAGATCGACCACCGCTGGAATGTCAACTTCAGTCGGATTTGACGGCCCGACCGGCTGCGGGGCCTCCTCCACAAAAGGATCTTCCTTGATTGTGGGTGAGTACAAGTGCTCTAGGAACACATTCTTCGAGACTGCTTTCCGAGTGGAACCAATCTTGGCCAGGTCATCAGCCGCCTGGTTTTTGATTCGTGGGATGTGATGGAGCTCCAGTCCTTCGAAGTTCTTCTCTAGCTTTCGGCCGGCATTGCAGTAGCCTATCATAGCTGGGCTCCGGATGTCCCACTCCTTCATCACTTGGTTCACTACTAGGTACGAGTCGCCATAGACCATCAGTCGGCGGATTCCAAGGGAGATCGCCATGCGCAAACCATGCAAAAGGGCTTCGTATTCTGCCTCGTTGTTTGAAGAGTCAAAGTGGATCTGAAGTATGTAACTGAGTCTATCACCCTTGGGGACACTAGGATAACACCAGCCCCCGAGCCATTTAACATCTTGGAGCCATCGAAGAACATAGTCCAATGCTCGGGGACACTCGGGGCCGGTTGTTCCTCTTCAATCCACTCGGCTAAGAAATCCACCAAAGCATGTGACTTGATAGCTTTCTTGGCCTCAAACTTGATGTCCAAAGGGAGGAGTTCGATAGCCCACTTGGCCACTCGGCCCGTGGCATCTCTGTTGTTCAAGATCTCCGACAGGGGAGCATCGCTTATCACCGTGACCGAGTGATCTTGAAAGTAATGAGCCACCTTCTTTGCTGTCAGGTAAATCCCGTACACCAGCTTCTGGTAGTGTGGGTATCTTTGCTTGGAAGGGGTCAGAACTTCAGAAATGTAATACACTAGCCGCTGGATCTTGAAGGCTTTGCCTTGTTCCTCACGCTCCACAGTGAGCACAGTGCTAACAACTTGGCCCGTGGCCGCGATGTACAAGAGAAAGGGCTCTTGGCTGCCCGGAGCAGCAAGCACCGGCTGGGTGAAAAGCAGGGCTTTGAGTTCTTGGAATGCGACCTGCGCTTCTGTCGTCCACTCGAACTTCTCTGACTTCTTCATGAGTCGGTAGAGTGGCAAGCCCTTCTCACTGAGTCGTGAAATGAATCTGCTCAGAGCTGCCAGACAGCCCGTGAGTTTCTGTACATCATGTAGACGTTGTGGTTGCTTCATTCGGACTATGGCGCCGATCTTCTCGGGGTTAGCATCGATCCCTCGTTCGGAAACAAGGAAGCCGAGTAACTTGCCTGCGGGCACCCTGAAAGTACACTTGGCTAGATTGAGTTTGATGCTGTATCGGCGCAGGCTTGCGAAGGTCTCGGCGAGGTCTGCCAGGAGGTCGGAACTCTTCCTGGACTTGACCACGATGTCATCCATATAGGCCTCCACGTTCCGACTGATCTGCTTCTGTAAGCATTTCTGGATCATGCGCATGAAAGTTGCTCCGGCATTCTTCAATCCAAAAGGCATTGTGGTATAACAGAAACACCCGAATGGGGTGATGAATGCAGTCTTTATTTCATCCGGGCCGTACATTCGGATCTGGTGGTATCCGGAGTACGCATCCAGAAACGATAGGCGCTCGCACCCCGCAGTAGAGTCTATTATTTGGTCTATGCGGGGGGGGGGGGGGGGAAGTGGTCCTTCGGGCAGGCCTGATTGATGTGTTTGAAGTCAATACACATTTGGAGAGATTTATCTTTCTTGGGAACTAGCACGGCGTTGGCGAGCCACTCGGAGTGGTAAATTTCACGGATGAATTCGGCGGCTAAGAGCCGCACGATCTCCTCGCCAATCGCCTTGCGCTTCTCAGGAGTAGAGCGTCGGAGATGCTCTTTGGCAGGCTTCATCTTCGGGTCAACTCTGAGTCGATGCTCAGCCAGTTCCCCGGGAACACCCGGCATGTCAGAGGGTTTCCATGCGAAGATGTCCCAGTTCTCACGGAGGAACTGGATGAGCTCGCTTTCCTATTTGCTGTCAAGCATTGTGGATATGTTGGTCGGGGCAGCGTTCGGGTCCTCCGGGTGGACGTGAACCTGCTTCAAATCGCCGGCCGACTGGAAAGCGGATTCCACAGTCAGCTTCTTGCTCTTGAGCAGGTCGCTCGAATCGACCGTCTTCTTGTACTCGTCTAACTCCGCCAATGCCATCTGCTCGTCAGCGATCTGGGAGCCCTTCTGCAAGCACTCCTCGGCTATCTTCCGGTTTCCCGTGATGGTGATCACGCCCTTCGGCCCTGGCATCTTAAGTTTAAGATACACGTAACATGGTCTGGCCATGAATCGTGCGTAGGCGGGCCTACCCAGGATGGCGTGGTAGGCACTCTTGAAGTCTACCACCTCAAAGGTTAACCTCTCTTTTCTGAAATTTCTCTCTTCGCCGAATACGACGTCGAGGGCAATTTGCCCGAGTGATTTCGCTTTTTTCCCGGGGATGACCCCATGGAACTGCATATTGCTTTTACTCAGTCGGGACATCGGAATGCCCATCGCCTCTAGAGTATCAGCGTAAATGATGTTCAGCTTGTTGTCGCCGTCCATGAGGACTTTGCGCAGTCGGACTCTTCCAACGGCAGGATCGACCACCAGCGCCTGCCACCCAGGGGTCGGTATGTGGGTCGGGTGATCCGACTGGTCGAAGGTGATGGGAGTCTTGGCCTAGTCTAGGAGTTTAGTGACAGTCGGAACTGCCATGTTGACCTCTCGGTTTATCACCTTGAGGCGACTCTTGCTTTCGACGTTAGCAAAGATCATCAGGACCTTCTCAACGTGGGGGGTACCCGGAGGCGTCTTTGCCCCCATCGTTGTCTTCGTCCTCATCCTTTCCCTCTGAGGGATCTTGCCGCATCTCCTGCTTGAGCAGTCGGCACTCCCGAGTGGTATGCTTCGGCAGAATCAGGTTGGGGCAGCTTTCTTCTTGCTGGCCCACTCCTTCTTCTGCTTCGGCTGACCTTTGCCTTTGCTTTGACCGGCCAGGGCCGCAGCCTCCGCATTGTTGGCTACCTCGGCCTTGCTCTTCTACTTCTTATTTTTGTTGTTGTCCGACTGATTTGCATCTCCAGCTCGGCCCTTGCCGCTCCTCAGCCGGTCTTCCTCTTCGCCATTGGCGTACCGATTGGCAATCTCCATCGCCCGACTGAGAGTCGGGATCTCAGTACGGCCGAACTTCAGGGCTAACTCACGATACCCGACGCTAGCTTTGAAGGCGCAGATCGCCTGGTGCTCGGTGACATTCTCCACCGCGTTGTGCAGGGTGGTCCACCGCCGGATGTACTCTCGGAGAGTCTCATTCTGCTTCTGAACACAGTGCTGCAGCTCTGACAATCCACCCGGCCGCTTGTACATGCCCTCGAAAGTCTTGATGAAGACCCGAGCCAGGTCGTCCCAGCAGTATATACTGCGAGGCGTCAACTGGTTGAGCCACGCCCTGGACGACCCCTCGAGCATCAGCGGCAGATGTTTCATAGCCACATTGTCGTTGCCGCCGCCGATCTGGATAGCCACCCGGTAGTCCTCTAACCAAATTTTTGGCTTTGACTCGCCAGTGAACTTGCTAATGCCTGTCGCCAATCTGAAATTGTTCGGGATGTCTGCAGCCCGAATGTACCGGCTGAAACACTCAGGCCCGGAGGGTGCAGAACCACTCGGAATGTCAGCGTCAAGGCCTTCCCTCAGGGTCTGCCCTCTATCGACCAGGTTCTGAGCAAGGACGGATCTCACATTGAACCGGGGGTCCCGGAGGTCGCCCGGACGGTACGAGGGGCTCGGCCTGTGATCGTTCCCGGGAGAATGCCTGTCACCATAAGGCTGGCGCCCGTATGGGACGTCCCGCGGAGGGGGCATCCGGGTTCGATCGTAATCATCATGTCGCCGAGGCGAAACGACTCGGTCGCGCCTCCGCTCTTCGTGGTGGTCTCTTGAGGAAGGTGAAGTCCGGCGTCTTCCTGAGCCGAGTGGACTATGGGCCGACTGGACAGTTTCGGCGTGCACTGATGCGCTATGGATACGATCACGGGACTGTGACACCGCCGCGTTCTGCGACAGGGCCGTCTTCAAGAGTGCTTGGATCTGACGGATCCCTTCTCCAGCCGCGGAATCGGAGGGCTAGATGGAATCAGCGATCCTGGTAGCCGCCGCCAGGTTTTGCAGAGGGCTATTCAGCACCTGGTACTTCCGAGGCGGGTCACTCGGGAACAACCGGCGCTTGTGCCGACTGGAACTAGGTTGTTGGCGAGTGCGATTGTCCAACTCCTTCTACAGCCGCTCTAGGCGATCCCGCTCGGCCAGAGTGGCCAAACGCGCCGACTCCATGGCCAAGGCCTCAGGAGTCGTCCCGATGATGGGGGTGTGCAAAGCTTGCTCGTTTCTCCACCGGAGCTCGTCGCTCTGCTCCCGAGTGATAGCTTGCGGGATATAAGGATCGAGATGGGGCGAATGGTCGTTCCCATGGTTGTCGTTGTCGTGCCCGCGCGAGGTGCCCATGTGTCCATCACGGGGGCCAGAATAACCTGGAGGACCGTGCTGCTCCGTGCCAGCCATGAGGACCTCGGCGGTGGACTCCACGCTCTCACACTCGGACTCACTGATGGAATCCTCATGGAGCTCGACGAAGAGGTCGAGGGCGGGCTCGTCAGGCTCAAGAGCCGCCACGTGTTCCGCTGCGGCCTAGACGGTCACTGCGTGCTTGATCCAGCGCTGGAGCCGTGAGCGCCCGGAGCGCTTGCGACGGCGCCCAGCGGGAAGGACGGAAGCCACTCGGTACGGAACCGATGGCTGTCGAAGGAGGACTCCGTATGAAGATGCGCAGAAGTGTGCCGCGCCATGGATGGGCAGCGACTCCACGTCCAGCGAGGCCTCCCGGAGCCACGCTAAGTCGTCGGCGATGAAGCTGAGCGCCTCGAAACGGATTTCGCCGCCGACTAACATGGTGATGATGAAATTCCACCTGTACTGCTAAAATCGCTAAACGCACCGCCCCAAGGTGGGCGCCAATTGTCGTGGTTACTAATCTGACAATGAATACTGGGGGTACGAATGAAGGGGCAGAGCCTAGCTACAGCACATGTGTGGCACTCGGTTTTTACGAGTTCGGGCCCCTCTCAGAGAAGGTAACAGCCCTACGTCTCGTTGCCCGGAGGCTTGTTTGCTCTTAGGGTATGTGATTACAGGAGGAAGCTGAACCCTGCAACGGAGGGAGAGGGTGGCTTATATAGGAGTGCGCTGCGGCCTCTTCGCCACCACGTCGCTAGGGCGTTTATGACAATAACTACAGCAGTTATGGATGTTTAACAGCTATGACTATGGCACTTACAGGTAACGGTAGCCATAACTATTATTAATGCCTAGTTGAAGACTACTCGACCATTGCATTTCCCACGCCGTCCTTACGTCTCCTCTGTCCGAGTGGTGACGGCCGGCTGACTGGAGGGTGGACGTCCGAGTGTTGTCCGTGCAAGGTCCGAGTGAATCCTTCATGGTGTGCATCCGATTGCACCTGTGACCCTGTGGTCTCTGAATAATGGTGTGGACCTTAGGTGGGCCCTAGATGTCAGGTCCTTGTCCCTATCGGTGGTAGGTGACCCCATCACCGACCAATTGTAGCCTTTGGTGTCCAAATTTGGATGACCAGTAATTTCTCTGTTAGTCTCATTTTGTCACATCCCATCACTGATTTTGGAGTTAAATTTGGATTAGGCTTATTGGACGAATTCCAACAATCTTTCTTAATATGGCCCCAACCTTTGTAGGCCCGACGATGAATTTTATTTTGGCAGGTGGGCCGGAGGTGTCCGAACATCACACAACGAACACAAAAAGGGCCGATGTGATTAGCATTGGGGTCCAAATCCTTCGAATGCCTCCCATTACCTTTGAAAATGGTTTGACGCTGAATTCCACTACATCATTACCCTTTGATTGCTCAATCGTTACAGATTGAATAGGAAATTCAAGACGCTGAAAATACCGAAGCTTTAGAATGATCCAAATAACTTTGATTATCCGAATAGAATCTAGGAGTTCAAAGTGATCTGCAAAGATTTCTTATGATTGTTTCCCCGAGAAACAGTAGTCCACTCAGCATCTTGCTGTCTACAATATATCTCAAATTCCTTCTAGAATTTGGGGCCTCCATTGTCCGAGAGAGAGAGAAATGAAGATTGAAATAATCATTGGCAATGTTAGCATTGTTGTAGATCTCGAAACCCACATCTCTATTAGCCACTGAAATTTAAAAGACCAATTGCATTACCTCCAAAACATAAATGAAGAATTAGCCCAACAGAATAGTCATTAAGCCTAATCTTTGATCTCAAAAAGTGAGCCACCATGAGGAATTCTCGGCCCTTCTGATCATCCAAGAAATTAACCGAAACCCCAAAAGATTTCTAGATCTTGTTCAAACACAAGGCCTGCCTGAAAGCGAAGATCGGAAAGTTCCATATTGAAGTGTCAGATGTTGTCGGGTTGACAAAGGTTGCAGAGGCTAACGGACGTCGCCAAGAGGACAACCGACCGCTGATATGGTGGCTGGCATGGCCAGGAGTGGCCAACTTCAGGTGGGGGCCGGTGGCCGCCTCCGACGAGGGCCGAGGGCCCTAGGTTGGGGAAAGGGCGTTGGTGCTATAGGTTTGTTTTGTTCAAACTGCACAACAAAACGAATAGAAATGATTTACTAACCGCTAAATTCACAGGCCCTCTTCTTGATCTCAAAGAATTAAGCAGAATGCATAAATCAAATAGTAAACATTTAACAACAATCAGTAAACCCTAACCCCAAATTTGAAGAATTATAAAGGGGATTACTAGCTGCATAACTAGTAATAAATTTATACTCCTTCCGTTCCTAAATATAAGTCTTTTTAGATATTCTAATATGGACTACATACGGATGTATATTTCAAAATTTACTAAATCAGTAAACTTTTAAGCCTAAACTACTTAAATCTAAAAAAAATAACAAAACCCGTAAGCCTAAATTTTCTAAATCAGATAATACACTACGGAGGTGTTTGTTTTGAGGATTGGTAATGTTAACGTAAAGGGAATCAAGTTACAGGGTGTAATCGCTCCTTATTGGGAAAAACAAATCTTGTTTGGTTTGGTACTGTAATGGAAATCAAACATTGTCAGCGTAAACGGCGTGGTGACTAGGGACGGCGGCGATGGCTACCAAGCGACGGGGCCGCGACCAAAGAGGAGGAGGAGAAGGCGCACGTCCGGAGCGGTTACCCGACGGCCATCAGAGACAGGAGGAGGTAGCTCGAGCGTGGGGGCGCTGGCTTCTTTCGGGAACGACGGGAGAGCAGACATGCCCTAGATGAGATACAGGTCATGTCTGGGCTTGCATGGCGCGGATGCGGTGGCGCTGGATAAGGAAGAAAGGATCGAGGGGAGGCGGAGGTGGGGCTCGATCGGGGAGGCGCCGGCGCCGGACTCAAAGAGGATCTGGGAGGCGGCGGCGCTATTGAGCAATCAAGGCCGTCAATTTGACTTGTCGTGGTGCGAGCGGATGAATCGACATGAGATGATCTACAACGAGCCAAGACCTTCATTGTTGGAACTTTGCCCACAGGATCGATCACATCAAAGTACGACGAACACACGCGCACAAAAAACTGATAGTCAAGGCCGTCAATTTGACTTGTCGTGGTGCGAGCAGATGAGTCGACAAGGGATAATGAATCGTCAACGAGCCAAGACCGGAGAAGCAGCAGAAGACATAGTATCAAGATTAGGGAGAGAATGTTAGATATAATCTTGTCTAGTAGTAGACTAGTTAGTTCCTAGCTCAATTGATTAGTCCGGCTAGGTGTCTTGGTTGTAGACGTGTGTAGCAAGTAGTAGTCCGGCAGGATTAGTACGTGTCCTAGTAGGTTTCTTAGGTGTGCGTCCGTGCTGTAGTAGGATGTCTAGGTCAAGTCGGCTAACAAGTCAGCCAGGTCGATGCATATATATATGCATCAACGTGGCGTGTGTTTGTAACCGTGAGAAAAAGAGAAAAAGAGAAATAAAGAGGAGAAAAGAAGGGCACGACAAGGGCCCTTGGCTATCAGTTTTTTGTTGTATGTGAGTCGTCGTCATGTCAATGTTAGATATAATCTTGTCTAGTAGTAGACTAGTTAGTTCCTAGCTCAATTGATTAGTCCGGCTAGGTGTCTTGGTTGTAGACGTGTGTAGCAAGTAGTAGTCCGGCAGGATTAGTACGTGTCCTAGTAGGTTTCTTAGGTGTGCGTCCGTGCTGTAGTAGGATGTCTAGGTCAAGTCGGCTAACAAGTCAGCCAGGTCGATGCATATATATATGCATCAACGGGGCGTGTGTTTGTAACCGTGAGAAAAAGAGAAAAAGAGAAATAAAGAGGAGAAAAGAAGGGCACGACAAGGGCCCTTGGCTATCAGTTTTTTGTGCGCGTGTGTTCGTCGTACTTTGATGTGATCGATCCTGTGGGCAAAGTTCCAACAATTGGTATCAGAGCTAGGTCGATTGAAGCTGCGCTTGCCCCGGGGAGGCGACCCGACTAGCGCCTCGGGGCGGGCGATATAGTCGCTGGATGGAGCGACGGACGAGGAGGTCCAGGCGATCGTCGTTCGGTGGAGCAACATGGAGGGAGACGGCAGGCTGTCGTCGGCAAGGCGGCGGAAGATGGTCGTTGATGCGAGCGGTGGTGCCGAGGTGCGGTGCCGGGGTGTCGTCAAGATCGTCATCCGGGAGTTAGAGTCAAGGAGTCGTGCGGGTTAGCACGGTCGGTCAGTCAGTTGGTCGTCGTCGTCGAGTCGTCGTCGTCATGTCCAAGTGCTCGTCTCTGTGAGGATCCGTTGAAGATGAAGCGTCCAAGTCGTCTATGTGTCTCGACGGGAGGATCAAGTTCAAGTATGTGGGGGCGGTAAACCAGTGAAGGTGAGTCTCTTCAATGAGGCCATGTCTCTACATGAGGCTGGAGTGCATGGTGTAGTGCACGGGGTGGTGTGATCCACAAGGAGCCGGCATGTATCTTGCTAGGGTGGATGGTGAAGTCCACCGGGTGGTGTATTCCACGGGTTACTAGCGAGGCTGGGTAGTCCAAGGCATATTTGAGGTGATCCGTAAATTCGCCAAGTCAAATTGGGGAGAGATTGTTGAGCAATCAAGGCCGTCAATTTGACTTGTCGTGGTGCGAGCAGATGAGTCGACAAGGGATAATGAATCGTCAACGAGCCAAGACCGGAGAAGCAGCAGAAGACATAGTATCAAGATTAGGGAGAGAATGTTAGATATAATCTTGTCTAGTAGTAGACTAGTTAGTTCCTAGCTCAATTGATTAGTCCGGCTAGGTGTCTTGGTTGTAGACGTGTGTAGCAAGTAGTAGTCCGGCAGGATTAGTACGTGTCCTAGTAGGTTTCTTAGGTGTGCGTCCGTGCTGTAGTAGGATGTCTAGGTCAAGTCGGCTAACAAGTCAGCCAGGTCGATGCATATATATATGCATCAACGGGGCGTGTGTTTGTAACCGTGAGAAAAAGAGAAAAAGAGAAATAAAGAGGAGAAAAGAAGGGCACGACAAGGGCCCTTGGCTATCAGTTTTTTGTGCGCGTGTGTTCGTCGTACTTTGATGTGATCGATCCTGTGGGCAAAGTTCCAACAGGCGCTTTGTTAAGGAGGAGGGGAACGTGGGAAGAAGAGGTGCAGTAAGGCAACGCTTTACGGGGGGCGTGGGTGGTATCGATCGACAGGTAGGCTGGAACCACGGAGGCAGCCGATAACAGCGGACTCGTACCAAACGCGTGTAGCGTTTTTCGTTTACGTTGTAATCAGGTAACGGGGTATTTTTCCCGACACAAACACCTCCTACGATTCAGACTCTACCCCTTACCCTAATAAGTGACACAAATTCTCCAATTCTCAAATCCTAACCCTGACCCTAATTCCCATGTCGCAGGTCTACGAGTTCTATAGGGGGAGCTCGGAGAGGGGTGGACGGGCGAGAAGGGCACGGGCACTTGCTCGACACCGCCCAAGGTAGAAGCCCACACCGCCTGAGCATAAGAGCGTGTTGCAGCGAGCACGGGGTCATGCGTCCGGCCCTTGAGCGGGTCTGAATTGCCGTGCAGTGCTTGTCCACCGTCGGGCCTCCGCTTTGCCATTAGCGCCAATGGCGCCGCCAGGAATCGCCGCCCCGTTGCCAAAAGAGGGAGAGGCGACGAGAGCGGGAGAGGTTTACCTTTTGACCGGACGGGGCGGGAGAAGAAGCGAACAGCGAACCGCGTCGTTAACGGTCGTCAGGTGTTGTGTCGTCTCCCCCCTCTGCCATGTCAGCACCTGAAAAGCGGGCCATACCTATCAGTTTCGGGTCAAACATGCCGAACGAGCGGTCCGTTTGTTTGGTGCAAAGTGCTAGGATTCTGAAAAGGAAAATGTCTTTTCGGCGAGTCGAGCCAGAATTACGGTGGCTTCGTGCAATTCACTCGAGGTCACGTCTCACTTCACGTCGGTCATCGCACCGCTCCGCGACGCGGCCACCATGCACCGCTCCTGGACGAGCCGCGCCATGGCGTTCTTGGAGCGTGCCGAGGTTTCTCGATTTCAGTCAACCGACGAGACACGTACCCGTTGCGTAGTTGAGTTGCTCTCCCTGCAAGTCATGGAATACATAGGATATTTCTTCACGGTTCACACCAACATGCTTCACAGCCGACGAAAGTACAACTCCAAAACATTTCCGGATTTTGGCAGCCGAGGCGTCGCACTTCCAAACCAGGCTCAAAGCAACAACAAAAAATGCCCTCCCTTGTACGCCTTCTCCTGACGATCCCCTTGGGCCTAAACCTCGCAGCCTTGATCACCACCGCCAACGACCAATTCATCTACTCCGGATTCAGTGGCTCCAACCTCGCCGTCGACGACACCGCCACCATCACGCCAGACGGGCTCCTGGAGCTGACAAACGGCACGGCGTACCAGAAAGGCCACGCGTTCCACCCGGCCCCGTTCCGCCTCCGGGACTCCACGACCAACGGCGATGGCAAGGTGCGGTCCTTCTCCGTCGCCTTCGTGTTCGGCATCGTCTCCGTCTACCCCGACTTCAGCGCCCACGGCATGGCCTTCGTCATCGCTCCGCGGAGGAACTTCTCCGATGCTCTTCCTGCCAAGTATCTGGGCCTCACCAACGTCCAGAACGATGGCAACGCCAGCAACAATATCTTCGCCGTGGAGCTGGACACCATCCAGAGCGTCGAGTTCAAGGACATCAACGCCAACCACGTCGGCATCGACATCAACGGCCTGCAGTCCATACGGTCATACAACGCCGGCTACTACGATGACGAGAGTGGCGACTTCCGAAGCATGAAGCTCATCAGCCGCGAGGCCATGCAAGTGTGGATTGATTACCACGGGGAGAGGAAGGAGATCAACGTGACACTGGCTCCCTTCGACATGGCCAAACCTGCTAGGCCACTCCTCTCAGCCAGCTACGACCTCTCCACGGTGCTCACTGAGCTGGTGTATCTCGGGTTCTCAGCGGCAACCGGTCGTGTGAATTCGCGGCACTTCGTTCTCGGTTGGAGCTTTGGCGTGAGCAGACAAGCTCCGGCCATCGACATCGCCAAGCTGCCCAAGTTACCTCGGGTTGGCCCGAAGCCTCGGTCCAAGGTCTTGGATATCGTTCTACCAATAGTCACGGCCACATTTGTACTTGGTTTGGGTGGTATCCTCGTCCTAGTCATGCGGAGGAGATCAAGGTACGCTGAACTGCGGGAAGATTGGGAGGTCGAGTTCGGACCACACCGCTTCTTGTACAAGGATTTATTCCGTGCAACTGATGGATTTAAGGACAAGCATCTACTTGGGGCAGGGGGGTTTGGAAGGGTATACAGAGGTGTGCTTGAGACATCTAAACTGGAGGTTGCAGTGAAGAGGGTGTCTCACGAGTCAAGACAGGGGATGAGGGAGTTCATAGCTGAGATTACAAGCATCGGCCGCATCCGACATCGTAATCTTGTAGAGTTGCTCGGCTATTGCCGTCGAAAAGGTGAACTTCTTTTGGTGTACGCCTATGTGCCCAACGGAAGCCTGGATAAACATCTATGTAGCAATAGAGAGGATCAGCCTACTCTGAATTGGGCTTTGAGGTTTCAGACCATCAACGATGTCGCGTCCGGCTTGCTTTATCTTCATGAGAGGTGGGAAAAAGTTGTCATCCACAGAGACATCAAGGCCAGCAACGTGCTCCTCGACAAAGACATGAACGCCCAGCTTGGTGACTTTGGGCTAGCAAGGCTGTACGACCATGGGGCAGACTCGCAAACCACACACGTAGTCGGCACCATGGGTTACTTGGCTCCGGAGCTCATACGCACGGGCAGGGCGTCCCCTCTAACCGACATGTTCGCCTTTGGCATATTCCTTCTTGAGGTTGCATGCGGACAAAAACCCATCAAGGAGAATGCACAAGGGGGACAGATAGCGCTCGTCGACTGGGTGTTGGAGCATTGGCGTTTTGGTACGCTCATGGAGACGGTGGACGCGAGGCTCCAGGGCGAGTTCGACATCGACCAAGCAGAGCTGGTGCTCACCCTAGGGCTCATGTGCTCACACCCTCACGCTAGCACGAGGTCTGGCATTGGACAAGTCATGCGCTATCTCACCGGTGTTACGCCGCTCCCTGAGCTCACACCGACAGACGTGCTCGCCTTGATGCAAAACAAGGGGTTTGACGAATCCGCCATGTCGTATCCGGATCTGGTGTCGAGTTTTGGTACAATTTCCACCATCTCAGGAGGAAGATAACTTCAGTGCTACTTTAATTCACGGCTTTAATAAGTTTTACTATTATGCATGTGTAGTGCCAGAAGTTAATTAGAATTGTAAACCCAATAACTATCCTTTGGCCGCAATACACTTTCAAATTACCTTGGTCAACATGTAGGAAGTTATATTGTTCAAAACTCAGGACTCAGAATAAGGGGATACCGGACACACGATGATTTTTCTTGAGTATTTTGTTGCAATATGCACAAAGTTGTCGTATTGGTTTTCCCAGATACTGCAACGTTTCTTCTTCATGTTTTCGCACACACCAAAAAATACTGTGACGACCCCTCAATAAAAAGAATACTGCAGAAATGTTGTAAACATTAAAGAAAAAACGCACAGGGAGGCTTTGCTGCAATGGTCTAGCGGGGTGCCTACCTGTCGATATGACACCGGCGCCGTAGCTGATATGAAGGAAGCCTCCGAGACATGGACGCCAATAATTCCTCTCATCAGCCGTCTGGTTTCTTCGATAAATGGCGCCAGTGGATCCAAAATTTTGTAACTGGAGGTAGTGTGGCCATCAAAGTCAATGATGATATAGGCCATTACTTTCAGACAAAAAAAGGACTACGACAGGATGACCCCATGTCCCCAATGTTATTTAACATTGTTGCTGACATGTTGGCTATTCTGATTGAGCGCGCCAAGCAAGACGGCCAGATAGCAGGAGTAGTGCCACATCTTGTGGATGGTGACCTCTCTATTCTGCAATATGCCGATGACACAATTCTTTTTATGGAACATGACCTGAACAAGGCTCGAAACCTGAAACTTTTATTTTCGGCGTTTGAGCAAATGTCGGGTCTCAAAATTAACTTCCATAAAAGCGAACTTTTCTGCTTTGGAGAAGCCGTTGAGGCGGCTACCGATTATGCTGACCTCTTTGGTTGCGCACATGGCCAATTCCCGATTAAATATTTGGGAATACCGATCCACTATCGGCGTCTCACCATTGCGGAGTGGAAGCATGTAGAGGAGTGTCTAGAGAAACGTTTGAGCAGTTGGAAAGGCAAGCTGCTCTTAGTTGGAGGACGGTTGGTTCTGATTAACTCCGTCCTCACAAATATGGTTCTCTATATGCTTTCTTTCTTCCAACTCCCAAAAGGGGTCCTACAAAGACTGGACTATTTTAGATTCAGATTCTTTTGACAGGGAGACGGAGAAAAGAAAAAATATAGGTTGGCCAAATGGAGCGTGGTTTGTAGGCCAAAAGACCAAGGCGGCCTTGGAATTCATGACCTGCAGGTCAAGAATGAGGCCCTCCTCAGTAAATGGTTGTTCAAACTTCTTACTGAGGATGATGTTTGGCAAACCATGTTGCGCAACAAGTATCTAGGCTAAAAGGCCGTGTCTCAGGCATATTGGAAACCTGGGACTCGCACTTTTGGGCTGGCCTAATGGCGGCAAAGAAACATTTCTTTCGCTTTGGGTCTTTCGCGATAAAGGAGGGGTCGGAGATTCGTTGCTGGGAAGATATCTGGCTAGGCAATGCCAGTCTCAGAGAACAATATCCAGCCTTATATAACATTGCTCGCGATAAGAACAATACTATTGCACACGTGCTCAGTTCATTCCCGCCGAATATTTCATTCAGGCGGGATTTGATTGGCCCCCGACTTCTGTCATGGCATAATCTTTTGTCCCGACTGGATTCGATTAACCTGACACAAGGCCGGGATGTGTTTCGCTGGAACCTTACTACATCAGGGTCTTTCACAGTGGACTCTATGTACCGTGCGCTCACACATTCTGAAGTACCAGTGAGTAATAACAAGAAAATTTGGAAGTCCAAGATTCCACTAAAAGTGAAAATCTTCATGTGGTCTCTTCGTAGGGGAGTTGTGTTAACCAAAGACAACCTCGCATGGCGCAACTAGCCAGAGAGTAAGAAGTGTTGTTTTTGTACCCATGACGAGACAATCAAACACCTCTTTTTCCAATGCAAGTTTGCACGTTCTACGTGGTCAGTCATCCAAATAGCGTCAAATTTATATCCGCCCACAAGTGTTGCCAATATATTTGGTCACTAGTTGGACGGTATTCTAAATAGGTTCAAAGCGCTTACAAGGGTGGGAGCGTATGCCTTAATTTGGTCGCTCTGGCTATGTAGAACCGATTTGGTTTTTAATGAAAAAAATGCTTCTCCTCTGCAGGTTATTTTTCGTTGTACGCACTTGCTTCATACGTGGTCTATGCTACAACGACCGGAGCACCAACCGTTGTTCAAGGCGGTGTGTACACGGTTGGAGCAGGTGGCTACGGAGGTTTTTGATGGAAATATGCCCTAGAAGCAATAATAAAGTTGTTATTATTTTATATTTCCTTGTTCATGATAAAGGTTTATTATTCATGCTAGAATTGTATTGACCGGAAACTTAAATACATGTGTGAATACATAAACAAATACCGTGTCCCTAGTGAGCCTCTACTAGACTAGCTCGTTGATCAAAGATGGTTAAGGTTTCCTAACCATAGACATGAGTTGTCATTTGATAACGGGATCACATCATTAGGAGAATGATGTGATGGACAAGACCCATCTGTTAGCTTAGCATATGATCGTTTTGTTTATTGCTACTGCTTTCTTGAATGTCAAATACATGTTCCTCCGACCATGAGATCATGCAACTCCCGGATACCGGAGGAATACCTTGTGTGCTATCAAACGTCACAACGTAACTGGGTGATCATAAAGATGCTCTACATGTATCTTCGAAGGTGTCTGTTGAGTTGGCACGGATCGAGACTGGGATTTGTCACTCCGTGTTTCGGAGAGGTATCTCTGGGCCCTCTCGGTAATGCACATCATAAGAAGCTTGCAAGCAAAGTGACTAAGGAGTTAGTTACGGGATGATGTATTACGGAACGAGTAAAGAGACTTGCCAGTAACAAGATTGAACTAGGTATGGAGATACCGACGATCGAATCTCGGGCAAGTAACATACCGACGGACAAAGGGAATTACGTATGTTGTCATTGCGGTTCGACCGATAAGATCTTCGTGGAATATGTAGGAACCAATATGGGCATCCAGGTTCCGCTATTGATTATTGACCGGAGAGGCGTCTCGGTCATGTCTACATCATTCCCGAACCCGTAGGGTCCGCATGTTGGAAATATGCCCTAGAGGCAATAATAAATTAGTTATTATTATATTTCCTTGTTCATGATAATCGTTTATTATCCATGCTATAATTGTATTGATTGGAAACTCAAATACATGTGTGGGTACATAGACAACACTGTGTCCCTAGTAAGCCTCTAGTTGACTAGCTCGTTGATCAAAGATGGTTAAGGTTTCCTAGCCATTGACATGAGATGTCATTTGATAACGGGATCACATCATTAGGAGAATGATGTGATGGACAAGACCCAAACTACGAACGTAGCATATGATCGTATCAGTTTATTGCTATTGTTTTCTGCATGTCAAGTATCTGTTCCTATGACCATGAGATCATGCAACTCACTAACACCAGAGGAATACCTTGTGTGTATCAAACGTCGCAACGTAACTGGGTGAGTATAAAGGTGCTCTACAGGTATCTCCGAGGGTGTCTGTTGGGTTGGCATGGATCAAGACTGGGATTTGTTACTCCGTGTGACGGAGAGGTATCTCAGGGCCCACTCGGTAATACAACATCACAATGAGCCTTGCAAGCAATGTGACTAAAGTGTTAGCCACGAGATCTTGTATTACAGAACGAGTAAAGAGACTTGCCGGTAACGAGATTGAACTAGGTATAGAGATACCGACGATCGAATCTCGGGCAAGTAACATACCGAAGAACAAAAGGAACAGCATACGGGATTAACTGAATCCTTGACATAGAGGTTCAAACGATAAAGATCTTCGTAGAATATGTAGGAGCCAATATGGGCATCCAGGTCCCGCTATTGGTTATTGACCGTAGAGGTGTCTCGGTCATGTCTACATAGTTCTCGAACCCGCAGGGTCTACACACTTAACGTTTGGTGACGATTAGTATAGTTGAGTTATTTTGTTGGTGACCGAAAGTTGTTCGGAGTCCCGGATAAGATCCCGGACATGACGAGGATCTCCGGAATAGTCCGGAGGTAAAAATTGATATATGTGATAATAGTGTTTTTGGTTACCGGAAGGGTTCCGGAATTCACCGGAAAGGGGTTCCGGATGTTTACCGAAGTGTTCGGGTGCAGCAACACTTTATATGGGCCAAAGGGATAAAGCCCACGAGGTATTGGAAAGTGCAAAAGGAAGTTTTGCTACTGCCTTAAGATGGTAAGGCAGTACTGCTGGAAATATGCCCTAGAGGCAATAATAAATTGGTTATTATTATATTTCCTTGTTCATGATAATCGTTTATTATCCATGCTATAATTGTATTGATTGGAAACTCAAATACATGTGTGGGTACATAGACAACACTGTGTCCCTAGTAAGCCTCTAGTTGACTAGCTCGTTGATCAAAGATGGTTAAGGTTTCCTAGCCATTGACATGAGATGTCATTTGATAACGGGATCACATCATTAGGAGAATGATGTGATGGACAAGACCCAAACTAAGAACGTAGCATTTGATCGTGTCAGTTTATTGCTATTGTTTTCTGCATGTCAAGTATCTGTTCCTATGACCATGAGATCATGCAACTCCCTGACATCGGAGGAGTACCTTGTGTGTATCAAACGTCGCAACGTAACTGGGTGACTATAAAGGTGCTCTACAGGTATCTCCAAGGGTGTCTGTTGGGTTGGCATGGATCAAGACTGGGATTTGTTACTCTGTGTGACGGAGAGGTATCTCAGGGCCCACTCGGTAATACAACATCACAATGAGCCTTGCAAGCAATGTGACTAAAGTGTTAGCCACGAGATCTTGTATTATGGAACGAGTAAAGAGACTTGCCGGTAACGAGATTGAACTAGGTATAGAGATACCGACGATCGAATCTCGAGCAAGTAACATACCGAAGAACAAAGGGAATAGCATACGGGATTAACTGAATCCTTGACATAGAGGTTCGACCGATAAAAGATCTTCGTAGAATATGTAGGAGCCAATATGGGCATCCAGGTCCCGCTATTGGTTATTGGCCGTAGAGGTGTCTCGGTCATGTCTACATAGTTCTCGAACCCGCAGGGTCTACACACTTAAACGTTTGGTGACGATTAGTATAGTTGAGTTATTTTGTTGGTGACCGAAAGTTGTTCGGAGTCCCGGATAAGATCCCGGACATGACGAGGATCTCCGGAATAGTCCGGAGGTAAAGATTGATATATGTGATAATAGTGTTTTGATCTCCGGAAGAGTTCCGGAGTTCACCGGAATGGGTTCCGGATGTTTACCGAAGTGTTCGGGTGCAGCAACACTTTATATGGGCCAAAGGATAAAGCCCACGAGGTATTGGAAAGTGCAAAAAGTAGTTTTGCTGCCGCGTAAGCGGTACTACCGTTTTGTGAAGCGGTACTACCGCCCAAGCGGTACTACCGCTTGGTGAAGCGGTACTACCGCTCAAGCGGTACTACCGCTTGTGAGCGGTACTACCGCTTGTGCGCGGCTGTGCACGGTTCGGCAGGGATCCGAGTTGGACTCTTTCCCTGCGGGCCAAACCGACCTTGTGCGGGCAAAACCGACCTGGAGGAGGCTTTTACTCCAAGTTTAGACCCCAAGGCTCAACATATAAATAGAGGGGCAGGGCTAGCACACGGGATACATCAGGATTTCCCAAGCCGTGTGCCGGCAACCCTAGCCCTCTAGTTCCTCCGTCATAATCTCCGTAGCGCTTGGCGAAGCCCTGCAGAGATTGTTCCTCACCACCATCACCACGCCGTCGTGCTGCTGTAACTCTACCACTACTTCACCATCGCTCGCTGGATCGAGGAGGTGAAGGCGTCATCAAGCCGTACGTGTGTTGAACGCGGAGGTGCCGTCCGTTCGGCACTAGTTCGTGATCGGTTCGAGGGACGACTTGCGATTTGGATCGCGAAGACGTTCGACTACATCAACCGCGTTTCTTAACGCTTCCGCTTAGCGATCTACAAGTGTATGTAGATTTACTCTCCCTCTCGTAGATGCTCATCACCATGGATAGATCTTGCGTGTGCGTAGGAAAATTTTTGTTTCCCATGCAACGTTCCCCAACAGTGGTATCAGAGCTAGGTCTATGCGTAGATGAGATCTCGAGTAGAACACAAACGAGTTGTGGGCGTGGGTGTATACATATTGCTTGCCGTTACTAGTTGATATTTGATTCGGCGGTACTGTGAGATGAAGCGGCCCGGACCGACATTACGCGTACACTTACGCGAGACAGGTTCCTTCAACTAACATGTAACTTCGTTGCATAAAGATGGCTAGCGGGTGTCTGTCTCTCTCACTTTAGTTGAATCGATTTCAATGAAGAGGGTTCTTTTAGAAGATCAAAAAGCAATCACTACACCACGTTGTGGTTTTGCGTAGGTAAGAACGGTTCTTGCAAACCCGTAGCAGCCACGTAAAATTTGCAACAACAATTAGAGGACGTCTAACTTGTTTTTGCAGGGTATGTTGTGATGTGATATGGCCAATTACATGATGAGATATATGTGATGTATGAGATGATCATGTGTTGTATAGAATATCACGACTTGCATGTCGATGAGTACGGCAACTGGCAGGAGCCATAGAGTTGTCTTTAATTATTGTATGACCTGCGTGTCAATCATTAAGCGCTATGTAATGCTTTACTTTATCGCTAAACGTTAGCAATAGTCGTGGAAGCAACAGTCGGCGCGACAACCTTATGGCGACACGTTGATGGAGATCAAGATGATGGAGATCATGGTGTCATGCCGGTGACGATGGAGATCATGCCGGTGCTTTGGAGATGGAGATCAAAAGCACAAGTTCATGGCCATATCATGTCACTTATGATTTGCATGTGATGTTAATCCTTTTATGCATCTTATTTTGCTTAGGACGACGGTAGCATTATAAGGTGATCCCTCACTTAAATTTCAAGATAAATTGTGTTCTCCCCGAGTGTGCACCGTTGCGAAAGTTCGTCGTTTCGAGACACGCCGTGATGATCGGGTGTGATAGACTCCACGTTCACATACAACGGGTGCAAGCCATGTTGCACACGCGGAACACTCAGGTTAAACTTGACGAGCCTAGCATGTACAGACATGGCCTCGGAACACAAGAGACCGAAAGGTCGAACATGAGTCATATAGTAGATATGATCAACATGAAGATGTTCACCATTGAAACCACCTCGACTCACGTGATGATCGGACTTGAGTTGGTGGATTTGGATCATGTTACACTCGAATGACCGGAGGGATGTCAATTTGAGTGGGAGTTTTTAAGTAATATGATTAATTAAACTCATTATCTTGAACAATAGTCTAAGTTGTCTTTGCTATATTTATGTTGTAGATCATGGCTCGCGCAGTAGCACCCCTGAATTTTAATGCGTTCCTAGAGAAAGCTAAGTTGAAAGATGATGGAAGTAACTTTGTGGACTGGGCCCGTAATCTAAGGATTATCCTTACGGCTTCCCAGAAGGCTTATGTCCTTGATGCACCGCTTGGTGATCCACCCGCTCCAGTTGAGTCTCTAGACGTTGTGAACGCCTGGCAGGCTCGTTCTGATGATTACTCAATAGTTCAATGTGCAATGTTGTATGGCTTAGAACCGGGACTTCAAAGACGTTTTGAACGTCATGGAGCATATGAGATGTTCCAGGAGTTGAAGTTTATCTTTCAGAAGAATGCCCGGATCGAGAGATATGAGATCTCCGATAAGTTCTATACTTGCAAGATGGAGGAGAACGGGTCTATCAGTGATCACGTGCTCAGAATGTCTGGGTACTCCACCCGTCTGGCTGAATTGGGGATGCCCCTTCCGCCAGAGGCTATCACTGACAGAGTTCTTCAATCATTGCCACCTAGCTACAAGAGCTTCGTGTTGAACTATAACATGCACGGGATGAACAAGTCAGTCGCCGAGCTGTTTGCGATGCTGAAAGCCGCTGAGTCAGAAATTCAGAAGGAGCATCAAGTGTTGATGGTCAATAAAACCACTAGTTTCAAGAAAAATGGCAAGGGTAAGAAGGGTAAATCTAAGAAGGGTGGCAAAGCAGTTGCTGCTCCTGTGAAGAAACCCAAGGCTGGACCCAAACCAGAAACTGAGTGCTTTCATTGCAAGGGAACTGGACACTGGAAGCGGAACTGCCCCAAGTATTTGGCTGACAAGAAGGCGGCCAACAACAAACAAGGTATATATGATATACATGTTATTGATATGTTCCTTACCAACCCTCGTTGTAGTGCCTGGGTATTTGATACCGGTGCGGTTGCTCATATTTGCAACTCTAAACAGGAACTGCGGAATAGACGGAGGCTGGCGAAGGACGAAGTGACGATACGCGTGGGAAATGGTTCCAAGGTTGATGTGATCGCCGTCGGCACGCTCGCTCTTCGATTACCGTCGGGATTAGTGATGAACCTAAATAAGTGTTATTTGGTGCCTGCGTTAAGCATGAACATTATATCTGGATCTTGTTTATTGCGAGACGGTTACTCATTTAAATCAGAGAATAATGGTTGTTCTATTTATATGGGTAATATCTTTTATGGTCATGCACCCAATGTAAGCGGTTTATTCTTATTGAATCTCGATAGTAATGATACACATGTTCATAACATTGATGCCAAAAGATGTAGGATTGATAATGATAATACCACTTTCTTGTGGCACTGCCGTTTAGGTCATATTGGCGTAAAACGCATGAGGAAGCTCCATGCTGATGGACTTTTGGAGTCACTTGATTTTGAATCACTTGACACATGTGAGCCATGCCTCTTGGGCAAGATGACTAAAACACCGTTCTCTGGAACAATGGAACGGGCAAGTGACTTATTGGAAATCATACATACTGATGTGTGCGGTCCGATGAGTATTGATGCGCGCGGTGGTTATCGTTACTTTCTCACCTTCACTGATGACTTAAGTAGATATGGGTATATTTACTTAATGAAACACAAGTCTGAAACATTTGAAAAGTTCAAACAATTTCAGAGTGAAGTTGAGAATCATCGTAACAAGAAGATTAAATTCCTACGATCTGATCGAGGAGGAGAATATCTGAGTTATGAGTTTGGCAGTCACTTAAGACAATGTGGAATTGTTTCACAACTGACACCGCCTGGAACACCACAGCGTAATGGTGTGTCCGAACGTCGTAATCGAACTTTATTGGATATGGTGCGATCTATGATGTCTCTTGCCGTTTTGCCACTATCGTTTTGGGGTTATGCACTAGAGACAGCTGCATTCACTTTAAATAGGGCACCATCGAAATCCGTTGAGACAACGCCATATGAACTTTGGTTTGGCAAGAAGCCAAAGCTGTCGTTTCTTAAAATTTGGGGATGTGATGCTTATGTCAAAAAGCTTCAGCCTGAAAAGCTGGAACCCAAAGCGGAGAAATGCGTCTTCATAGGATACCCAAAAGAGACAGTTGGGTATACCTTCTATCTCAGATCCGAAGGCAAAGTGTTTGTCGCTAAAAACGGAACATTTCTTGAGAAAGAGTTTCTCTCGAAAGAATTGAGTGGGAGGAAGATAGAACTTGATGAGGTTGTTGAACCTTTACTTCAACCTGAGAGTAGCGCAGTGCAGAAAGTTGTTTCTGTGGAGCCTACATTAGCTGAAGAGGAAGTTAATGATGATGATCATGAAGCTTTGGATCAAGTTGCTATCGAACCTCGTAGGTCGACAAGGACGCGTACTGCTCCCGAGTGGTACGGCAACCCTGTCTTAGAGGTCATGTTGTTAGACAATGATGAACCTACGAGCTATGGAGAAGCGATGATGGGCCCGGATTCCGAGAAGTGGTTAGAGGCCATGAAATCCGAGATGGGATCCATGTATGAAAACAAAGTATGGACTTTGGAAGTATTACCTGAAGGGCGTAAGGCCATTCAGAACAAATGGATCTTTAAGAGGAAGACGGACGCGGACGGTAATGTCACCGTCTATAAAGCTCGACTTGTGGAAAAGGGTTTTTCACAAGTTCAAGGAGTTGACTACGATGAGACCTTCTCACCCGTAGCGATGCTTAAGTCTGTCAGAATCATGTTAGCAATAGCTGCCTTTTTCGATTATGAAATTTGGCAGATGGATGTCAAAACAGCGTTCCTTAACGGTTACCTTAAGGAAGAGTTGTATATGATGCAACCAGAAGGTTTTGTCGATCCAGAGAATGCTGGCAAAGTTTGCAAACTCCAGCGATCCATTTATGGACTGGTGCAAGCATCTCGGAGTTGGAATCTTCGTTTTGATGAGGTGATCAAAGCGTTCGAGTTTATACAAGTTTACGGAGAAGCTTGTATTTACAAGAAAGTGAGTGGGAGCTCTATAGCGTTTCTAATATTATATGTGGATGACATATTACTGATTGGAAACAATATAGAAATGCTGGAAAGCATAAAGGAATATTTGAACAAGAGTTTTTCAATGAAGGACCTAGGAGAAGCTGCTTTCATATTAGGCATCAAGATCTATAGAGATAGATCGAGACGTTTGATAGGACTTTCACAAAGCACATACCTTGACAAAGTTTTGTAGAAGTTCAAAATGGATCAGTCCAAGAAGGGGTTCTTGCCTGTTTTGCAAGGTGTAAAGTTGAGTAAGACTCAATGCCCAGTGACTGCAGAAGATAGAGAAAAGATGAGTGTCATCCCCTATGCTTCGGCCATAGGCTCTATCATGTATGCAATGCTGTGCACAAGACCCGATGTCAGTCTTGCCATAAGTATGGTCGGAAGGTTTCAAAGTGATCCAGGAATGGAACACTGGACGGCGGTCAAGAATATCCTGAAGTACCTGAAAAGGACTAAGGACATGTTTCTCGTTTATGGAGGTGATCAAGAGCTCGTCGTAAAGGGTTACGTCGATGCAAGCTTTGACACTGATCCGGATGACTCTAAGTCGCAAACCGGATACGTATTTATTCTTAATGGGGGTGCGGTTAGCTGGTGCAGTTCCAAGCAAAGCGTGGTAGCAGATTCTACATGCGAAGCGGAGTACATCGCTGCCTCGGAGGCGGCGAAGGAAGGTGTCTGGATGAAGGAGTTCATGACAGATCTTGGAGTAGTGCCTAGTGCGCTTAACCCAATGACTCTGTTTTCTGATAATACTGGTGCCATTGCTCTAGCCAAGGAACCAAGATTTCACAAGAGGACCAGACACATAAAGCGACGTTTCAATTCCATCCGCGATTACATCAAGGAGGACGACATAAATATTTGCAAAGTACACACGGATCTAAATGTTGCAGATCCGATGACTAAACCTCTTCCAAGGGCTAAACATGAACAACACCAGAACTGCATGGGTGTTCGATTCATTACAATGTAAATCACATAGTGATGTGAACTAGATTATTGACTCTAGTGCAAGTGGGAGACTGTTGGAAATATGCCCTAGAGGCAATAATAAATTGGTTATTATTATATTTCCTTGTTCATGATAATCGTTTATTATCCATGCTATAATTGTATTGATTGGAAACTCAAATACATGTGTGGGTACATAGACAACACTGTGTCCCTAGTAAGCCTCTAGTTGACTAGCTCGTTGATCAAAGATGGTTAAGGTTTCCTAGCCATTGACATGAGATGTCATTTGATAACGGGATCACATCATTAGGAGAATGATGTGATGGACAAGACCCAAACTAAGAACGTAGCATTTGATCGTGTCAGTTTATTGCTATTGTTTTCTGCATGTCAAGTATCTGTTCCTATGACCATGAGATCATGCAACTCCCTGACATCGGAGGAATACCTTGTGTGTATCAAACGTCGCAACGTAACTGGGTGACTATAAAGGTGCTCTACAGGTATCTCCAAGGGTGACTGTTGGGTTGGCATGGATCAAGACTGGGATTTGTTACTCTGTGTGACGGAGAGGTATCTCAGGGCCCACTCGGTAATACAATATCACAATGAGCCTTGCAAGCAATGTGACTAAAGTGTTAGCCACGAGATCTTGTATTATGGAATGAGTAAAGAGACTTGCCGGTAACGAGATTGAACTAGGTATAGAGATACCGACGATCGAATCTCGGGCAAGTAACATACCGAAGAACAAAGGGAATAGCATACGGGATTAACTGAATCCTTGACATAGAGGTTCGACCGATAAAAGATCTTCGTAGAATATGTAGGAGCCAATATGGGCATCCAGGTCCCGCTATTGGTTATTGGCCGTAGAGGTGTCTCGGTCATGTCTACATAGTTCTCGAACCCGCAGGGTCTACACACTTAAACGTTTGGTGACGATTAGTATAGTTGAGTTATTTTGTTGGTGACCGAAAGTTGTTCGGAGTCCCGGATAAGATCCCGGACATGACGAGGATCTCCGGAATAGTCCGGAGGTAAAGATTGATATATGTGATAATAGTGTTTTGATCTCCGGAAGAGTTCCGGAGTTCACCGGAATGGGTTCCGGATGTTTACCGAAGTGTTCGGGTGCAGCAACACTTTATATGGGCCAAAGGATAAAGCCCACAAGGTATTGGAAAGTGCAAAAAGTAGTTTTGCTGCCACGTAAGCGGTACTACCGTTTTGTGAAGCGGTACTACCGCCCAAGCGGTACTACCGCTTGGTGAAGCGGTACTACTGCTCAAGCGGTACTACCGCTTGTGAGCGGTACTACCGCTTGTGTGCGGCTGTGCACGGTTCGCCAGGGATCCGAGTTGGACTCTTTCCATGCGGGCCAAACCGACCTTGTGCGGGCAAAACCGACCTGGAGGAGGCTTTTACTCCAAGTTTAGACCCCAAGGCTCAACATATAAATAGAGGGGCAGGGCTAGCACACGGGATACATCAGGATTTCCCAAGCCGTGTGCCGGCAACCCTAGCCCTCTAGTTCCTCCGTCATAATCTCCGTAGCGCTTGGCGAAGCCCTGCAGAGATTGTTCCTCACCACCATCACCACGCCGTCGTGCTGCTGTAACTCTACCACTACTTCACCATCGCTCGCTGGATCGAGGAGGTGAAGGCGTCATCAAGCCGTACGTGTGTTGAACGCGGAGGTGCCGTCCGTTCGGCACTAGTTCGTGATCGGTTCGAGGGACGACTTGCGATTTGGATCGCGAAGACGTTCGACTACATCAACCGCGTTTCTTAACGCTTCCGCTTAGCGATCTACAAGGGTATGTAGATTTACTCTCCCTCTCTTAGATGCTCATCACCATGGATAGATCTTGCGTGTGCGTAGGAAATTTTTTGTTTCCCATGCAACGTTCCCCAACAAGTACTACCGCTACTGTAGCAGCGGTACTACCGCTTAAGCTGGTTAAGCGGTACTACCGCTACTGTATCAGCGGTACTACCGCTTAAACTGGTCAAGCGGTACTACCGCTTATCGTCAGCGGTACTACCGCTTAAGCTGGTCAAGCGGTACTACCGCTTATCGTAAGCGGTACTACCGCTTGTGCGCGGTACTGCAGGGATCCGAGTTGGACTCTTTCCCTGCGGGCCAAACCGACCTTGTGCGGGCAAAACCGACCTGGAGGAGGCTTTTACTCCAAGTTTAGACCCCAAGGCTCAACATATAAATAGAGGGGTAGGGCTAGCACACGAGGGACATTAGATTGCCCCAAGCCGTGTGCCGGCAACCTCTAGTTCCTCCTACGTCATAATTTCAGTAGTGCTTAGGCGAAGCCCTGCTGAAATAGTTCTTCATCAACACCACCACGCCGTCGTGCTGCTGGAACTCTTCTTCTTCTCCGCTCCCTCTTGCTGGATCAAGAAGGCGGAGATCGTCATCAAGCCGTACGTGTGTTGAACGCGGAGGTGCCGTCCGTTCGGCGCTGGATCGTGCTTGGATCGAGGGACGACTTGCGATTTGGATCGCGGAGACGTTCGACTACATCAACCGTGTTTCTTAACGCTTCCGCTTAGCGATCTACAAGGGTATGTAGATCCACTCTCCCTCTCGTAGATGCTCATCACCATGGATAGATCTTGTGTGTGCGTAGGAAAATTTTTGTTTCCCATGCAACGTTTCCCAACAGTGGCATCATGAGCTAGGTCTATGCGTAGATGAGATCTCGAGTAGAACACAAACGAGTTGTGGGCGTGGGTGTATACATATTGCTTGCCGTTACTAGTTGATATTTGATTCGGCGGTACTGTGAGATGAAGCGGCCCGGACCGACATTACGCGTACGCTTACGCGAGACAGGTTCCTTCAACTAACATGTAACTTCGTTGCATAAAGATGGCTAGCGGGTGTCTGTCTCTCTCACTTTAGTTGAATCGATTTCAATGAAGAGGGTTCTTTTAGAAGATCAAAAAGCAATCACTACACCACGTTGTGGTTTTGCGTAGGTAAGAACGGTTCTTGCAAACCCGTAGCAGCCACGTAAAATTTGCAACAACAATTAGAGGACGTCTAACTTGTTTTTGCAGGGTATGTTGTGATGTGATATGGCCAATTACATGATGAGATATATGTGATGTATGAGATGATCATGTGTTGTATAGAATATCACGACTTGCATGTCGATGAGTACGGCAACTGGCAGGAGCCATAGAGTTGTCTTTAATTATTGTATGACCTGCGTGTCAATCATTAAGCGCTATGTAATGCTTTACTTTATCGCTAAACGTTAGCAATAGTCGTGGGAGTAACAGTCGGCGCGACAACCTCATGGCGACACGTTGATAGAGATCAAGATGATGGAGATCATGGTGTCATGCCGGTGACGATGGAGATCATGCCGGTGCTTTGGAGATGGAGATCAAAAGCACAAGTTCATGGCCATATCATGTCACTTATGATTTGCATGTGATGTTAATCCTTTTATGCATCTTATTTTGCTTAGGACGGCGGTAGCATTATAAGGTGATCCCTCACTTAAATTTCAAGATAAATTGTGTTCTCCCCGAGTGTGCACCGTTGCGAAAGTTCGTCGTTTCGAGACACGCCGTGATGATCGGGTGTGATAGACTCCACGTTCACATACAACGGGTGCAAGCCATGTTGCACACGCGGAACACTCGGGTTAAACTTGACGAGCCTAGCATGTACAGACATGGCCTCGGAACACAAGAGACCGAAAGGTCGAACATGAGTCATATAGTAGATATGATCAACATGAAGATGTTCACCATTGAAACCACCTCGACTCACGTGATGATCGGACTTGAGTTGGTGGATTTGGATCATGTTACACTCGAATGACCGGAGGGATGTCAATTTGAGTGGGAGTTTTTAAGTAAATATGATTAATTAAACTCATTATCTTGAACAATAGTCTAAGTTGTCTTTGCTATATTTATGTTGTAGATCATGGCTCGCGCAGTAGCACCCCTGAATTTTAATGCGTTCCTAGAGAAAGCTAAGTTGAAAGATGATGGAAGTAACTTTGTGGACTGGGCCCGTAATCTAAGGATTATCCTTACGGCTTCCCAGAAGGCTTATGTCCTTGATGCACCGCTTGGTGATCCACCCGCTCCAGTTGAGTCTCTAGACGTTGTGAACGCCTGGCAGGCTCGTTCTGATGATTACTCAATAGTTCAATGTGCAATGTTGTATGGCTTAGAACCGGGACTTCAAAGACGTTTTGAACGTCATGGAGCATATGAGATGTTCCAGGAGTTGAAGTTTATCTTTCAGAAGAATGCCCGGATCGAGAGATATGAGATCTCCGATAAGTTCTATACTTGCAAGATGGAGGAGAACGGGTCTATCAGTGATCACGTGCTCAGAATGTCTGGGTACTCCACCCGTCTGGCTGAATTGGGGATGCCCCTTCCGCCAGAGGCTATCACTGACAGAGTTCTTCAATCATTGCCACCTAGCTACAAGAGCTTCGTGTTGAATTATAACATGCACGGGATGAACAAGTCAGTCGCCGAGCTGTTTGCGATGCTGAAAGCCGCTGAGTCTGAAATTCAGAAGGAGCATCAAGTGTTGATGGTCAATAAAACCACTAGTTTCAAGAAAAATGGCAAGGGTAAGAAGGGTAAATCTAAGAAGGGTGGCAAATCAGTTGCTGCTCCTGTGAAGAAACCCAAGGCTGGACCCAAACCAGAAACTGAGTGCTTTCATTGCAAGGGAACTGGACACTGGAAGCGGAACTACCCCAAGTATTTGGCTGACAAGAAGGCGGCCAACAACAAACAAGGTATATATGATATACATGTTATTGATATGTTCCTTACCAACCCTCGTTGTAGTGCCTGGGTATTTGATACCGGTGCGGTTGCTCATATTTGCAACTCTAAACAGGAACTGCGGAATAGACGGAGGCTGGCGAAGGACGAAGTGACGATGCGCGTGGGAAATGGTTCCAAGGTTGATGTGATCGCCGTCGGCACGCTCGTTCTTCGATTACCGTCGGGATTAGTGATGAACCTAAATAAGTGTTATTTGGTGCCTGCGTTAAGCATGAACATTATATCTGGATCTTGTTTATTGCGAGACGGTTACTCATTTAAATCAGAGAATAATGGTTGTTCTATTTATATGGGTAATATCTTTTATGGTCATGCACCCAATGTAAGCGGTTTATTCTTATTGAATCTCAATAGTAATGATACACATGTTCATAACATTGATGCCAAAAGATGTAGGATTGATAATGATAATACCACTTTCTTGTGGCACTGCCGTTTAGGTCATATTGGCGTAAAACGCATGAGGAAGCTCCATGCTGATGGACTTTTGGAGTCACTTGATTTTGAATCACTTGACACATGTGAGCCATGCCTCTTGGGCAAGATGACTAAAACGCCGTTCTCTGGAACAATGGAACGGGCAAGTGACTTATTGGAAATCATACATACTGATGTGTGCGGTCCAATGAGCATTGAGGCGCGCGGTGGTTATTGTTACTTTCTCACCTTCACTGATGACTTAAGTAGATATGAGTATATTTACTTAATGAAACACAAGTCTGAAACGTTTGAAAAGTTCAAACAATTTCAGAGTGAAGTTGAGAATCATCGTAACAAGAAGATTAAATTCCTACGATCTGATCGAGGAGGAGAATATCTGAGTTATGAGTTTGGCAGTCACTTAAGACAATGTGGAATTGTTTCACAACTGACACCGCCTGGAACACCACAGCGTAATGGTGTGTCCGAACGTCGTAATCGAACTTTATTGGATATGGTGCGATCTATGATGTCTCTTGCCGATTTGCCACTATCGTTTTGGGGTTATGCATTAGAGACAGCTGCATTCACTTTAAATAGGGCACCATCGAAATCCGTTGAGACAACGCCATATGAACTTTGGTTTGGCAAGAAGCCAAAGCTGTCGTTTCTTAAAATTTGGGGATGTGATGCTTATGTCAAAAAGCTTCAGCCTGAAAAGCTGGAACCCAAAGCGAAGAAATGCGTCTTCATAGGATACCCAAAACAGACAGTTGGGTATACCTTCTATCTCAGATCCGAAGGCAAAGTGTTTGTCGCTAAAAACGGAACATTTCTTGAGAAAGAGTTTCTCTCGAAAGAATTGAGTGGGAGGAAGATAGAACTTGATGAGGTTGTTGAACCTTTACTTCAACCTGAGAGTAGCGCAGTGCAGAAAGTTGTTTCTATGGAGCCTACATTAGCTGAAGAGGAAGTTAATGATGATGATCATGAAGCTTTGGATCAAGTTGCTATCAAACCTCGTAGGTCGACAAGGACGCGTACTGCTCCCGAGTGGTACGGCAACCCTGTCTTAGAGGTCATGTTGTTAGACAACGATGAACCTACGAGCTATGGAGAAGCGATGATGGGCCCGGATTCCGAGAAGTGGTTAGAGGCCATGAAATCCGAGATGGGATCCATGTATGAAAACAAAGTATGGACTTTGGAAGTATTACCTGAAGGGCGTAAGGCCATTCAGAACAAATGGATCTTTAAGAGGAAGACGGACGCGGACGGTAATGTCACCGTCTATAAAGCTCGACTTGTGGCAAAGGGTTTTTCACAAGTTCAAGGAGTTGACTACGATGAGACCTTCTCACCCGTAGCGATGCTTAAGTCCGTCAGAATCATGTTAGCAATAGCTGCCTTTTTCGATTATGAAATTTGGCAGATGGATGTCTAAACAGCATTCCTTAACGGTTTCCTTAAGGAAGAGTTGTATATGATGCAACCAGAAGGTTTTGTCGATCCAGAGAATGCTGACAAAGTTTGCAAACTCCAGCGATCCATTTATGGACTGGTGCAAGCATCTCGGAGTTGGAATCTTCGCTTTGATGAAGTGATCAAAGCGTTCGAGTTTATACAAGTTTACGGAGAAGCTTGTATTTACAAGAAAGTGAGTGGGAGCTCTATAGCGTTTCTAATATTATATGTGGATGACATATTGCTGATTGGAAACAATATAGAAATGTTGGAAAGCGTGAAAGAATATTTGAACAAGAGTTTTTCAATGAAGGACCTAGGAGAAGCTGCTTTCATATTAGGCATCAAGATCTATAGAGATAGATCAAGACGCTTAATAGGACTTTCACAAAGCACATACCTTGATAAGATTTTGAAGAAGTTCAAAATGGATCAGTCCAAGAAGGGGTTCTTGCCTGTTTTGCAAGGTGTGAAGTTGAGTAAGACTCAATGCCCGGTGACTGCAGAAGATAGAGAAAAGATGAGTGTCATCCCCTATGCTTCAGCCATAGGCTCTATTATGTATGCAATGCTGTGCACAAGACCCGATGTCAGCCTTGCCATAAGTATGGTCGGAAGGTTTCAAAGTGATCCAGGAATGGAACACTGGACGACGGTCAAGAATATCCTGAAGTACCAAAAAAGGACTAAGGACATGTTTCTCGTTTATGGAGGTGATCAAGAGCTCGTCGTAAAGGGTTACGTCGATGCAAGCTTTGACACTGATCCACATGACTCTAAGTCTCAAACGGGATACGTATTTATTCTTAATGGGGGTGCGGTTAGCTGGTGCAGTTCCAAGAGGACCAGACACATAAAGCGACGCTTCAATTCCATCCGCGATTACATCAAGGAGGACGACATAAATATTTGCAAAGTACACACGGATCTGAATGTTGCAGATCCGATGACTAAACCTCTTCCAAGGGCTAAACATGAACAACACCAGAACTGCATGGGTGTTCGATTCATTACAATGTAAATCACATAGTGATGTGAACTAGATTATTGACTCTAGTGCAAGTGGGAGACTGTTGGAAATATGCCCTAGAGGCAATAATAAATTAGTTATTATTATATTTCCTTGTTCATGATAATCGTTTATTATCCATGCTATAATTGTATTGATTGGAAACTCAAATACATGTGTGGGTACATAGACAACACTGTGTCCCTAGTAAGCCTCTAGTTGACTAGCTCGTTGATCAAAGATGGTTAAGGTTTCCTAGCCATTGACATGAGATGTCATTTGATAACGGGATCACATCATTAGGAGAATGATGTGATGGACAAGACCCAAACTACGAACGTAGCATATGATCGTATCAGTTTATTGCTATTGTTTTCTGCATGTCAAGTATCTGTTCCTATGACCATGAGATCATGCAACTCACTAACACCAGAGGAATACCTTGTGTGTATCAAACGTCGCAACGTAACTGGGTGACTATAAAGATGCTCTACAGGTATCTCCGAGGGTGTCTGTTGGGTTGGCATGGATCAAGACTGGGATTTGTTACTCCGTGTGACGGAGAGGTATCTCAGGGCCCACTCGGTAATACAACATCACAATGAGCCTTGCAAGCAATGTGACTAAAGTGTTAGCCACGAGATCTTGTATTACAGAACGAGTAAAGAGACTTGCCGGTAACGAGATTGAACTAGGTATAGAGATACCGACGATCGAATCTCGGGCAAGTAACATACCGAAGAACAAAAGGAACAGCATACGGGATTAACTGAATCCTTGACATAGAGGTTCAAACGATAAAGATCTTCGTAGAATATGTAGGAGCCAATATGGGCATCCAGGTCCCGCTATTGGTTATTGACCGTAGAGGTGTCTCGGTCATGTCTACATAGTTCTCGAACCCGCAGGGTCTACACACTTAACGTTTGGTGACGATTAGTATAGTTGAGTTATTTTGTTGGTGACCGAAAGTTGTTCGGAGTCCCGGATAAGATCCCGGACATGACGAGGATCTCCGGAATAGTCCGGAGGTAAAAATTGATATATGTGATAATAGTGTTTTTGGTTACCGGAAGGGTTCCGGAATTCACCGGAAAGGGGTTCCGGATGTTTACCGAAGTGTTCGGGTGCAGCAACACTTTATATGGGCCAAAGGGATAAAGCCCACGAGGTATTGGAAAGTGCAAAAGGAAGTTTTGCTACTGCCTTAAGATGGTAAGGCAGTACTACCGCTACTGTAGCAGCGGTACTACCGCTTAAGCTGGTTAAGCGGTACTACCGCTACTGTATCAGCGGTACTACCGCTTAAACTGGTCAAGCGGTACTACCGCTTATCGTCAGCGGTACTACCGCTTAAGCTGGTCAAGCGGTACTACCGCTTATCGTAAGCGGTACTACCGCTTGTGCGCGGTACTGCAGGGATCCGAGTTGGACTCTTTCCCTACGGGCCAAACCGACCTTGTGCGGGCAAAACCGACCTGGAGGAGGCTTTTACTCCAAGTTTAGACCCCAAGGCTCAACATATAAATAGAGGGGTAGGGCTAGCACACGAGGGACATTAGATTGCCCCAAGCCGTGTGCCGGCAACCTCTAGTTCCTCCTACGTCATAATTTCAGTAGTGCTTAGGCGAAGCCCTGCTGAAATAGTTCTTCATCAACACCACCACGCCGTCGTGCTGCTGGAACTCTTCTTCTTCTCCGCTCCCTCTTGCTGGATCAAGAAGGCGGAGATCGTCATCAAGCCGTACGTGTGTTGAACGCGGAGGTGCCGTCCGTTCGGCGCTGGATCGTGCTTGGATCGAGGGACGACTTGCGATTTGGATCGCGGAGACGTTCGACTACATCAACCGCGTTTCTTAACGCTTCCGCTTAGCGATCTACAAGGGTATGTACATCCACTCTCCCTCTCGTAGATGCTCATCACCATGGATAGATCTTGTGTGTGCGTAGGAAAATTTTTGTTTCCCATGCAACGTTCCCCAACACCGCACGCTTAACGTTCGTTGACGATATAGTGTTATATGAGTTATGTGAATTGGTAACTGAATGTTGTTCGGAGTCCCGGATGAGATCCCGGACATCACGAGAAGTCTCGGAATGGTCGAGAGGTAAAGATTTATATATGGGAAGTCATATTTTGGGTTCCGGAAAAAGGTGCAGTTTTTTCGGTATTGTACCGGGAAGCTTTCAGAAGGTTCCGGAGGATTCCGGAGGGGTCCGGAAGTCCACAAGTGGGTCCACCACGTCCCAAGGGCTGGCATGGGCTAAGGGGAGGCGCCCTGACCTTATTGGGCCAAGCGCACCAAGTCCTCAAAAGCCCACGCAGCTAGGGAAGGAAAAAAAGGAGAGTCCTAGTAGGAATAGGATTGGACTTTGGAGTCCAAGTCCACGTGTGTACTATTCATGTGTTACTATTCACGTGGTACTATTCACGTGGCACTATTCCTTCTACTCCAAGCCCCTACACATATATAAATAGAGGAGAGGGGGCGCCCCAAACAAGACACAACATTGTCTTAGCCGTGTGCGGCGCCCCCCTCCACAGTTCCGTCCCTCGGTCATATTTTCGCAGTGCTTGGGCGAAGCCCTGCGGAGATAGCATCACCATCACCGTCACCACGCCGTCGGCTGCCGGAACTCATCCACTACCTCGCCGTCTTGCTGGATCAAGAAGTCGAGGACGTCACCGAGTTGAACGTGTGCTGAACGCGGAGGTGCCGTACGTTCGGTACTCGGTCGGTTGGATCGTGAAGTTGTTCGACGACATCAACCGCGTTGTTCTAACGCTTCCGCTTACGGTCTACGAGGGTACGTAGACACACTCCCCCTCTCGTAGCTATGCATCTCCATGGATAGATCTTGCATGTGCGTAGAATTTTTTTGTTTTCCATGCAACGTTCCCCAACAGTTTTTTCCCAACATGGGTGGCAGCATAACCTCCGGATCAATCCACCACCACTTTCGACATAGGCATAGTGTTGATCTATAGGACTCTACTGTTGCCGATATGTCGGTTTTTATTTCATGATTTTTGTCAGACTTTTGAATTTGGCTGTGTGCATCTTAGTTATGCAGAGGCCGGGTGTTACTCATAATGCTTTGTATCTGCTTGATGCTACATTCTAAGATAATAAAATCGTCCTTTATCGAAAAAATCAGCCGTCTGGACTCGAGCACAAAGTGGTTACATTTTCCCTGTGGTCCTTTGCCAGCAGCACGGTACCATCCCATCTGCTATAACAAAATGGCAAAAACAAATCACAATCACAATGCAGCTTCATACACATACCACAAGACTGACGATAAATGAACTGCACGAATGTTGGACCACAGCTGTTCTTGCAAGGGGAAACAATACCCATGAGATGTCCAAAACACTCTGTTACATTGTCATCAGTAATAATTATGGCGCAGGAAATTCTATAGTGTGTATTAACAAAAACAGTGTAAAAATGCATGATGTCCTGAGAGGGACACTAGTTCCGGTTACTCTACACAGTGCATAACACGAACATGAAACGGCAAAAGGAACAGAAGAAACATCTTGCTTCAAAATCCAATTACCCTAACAAGATGCTAATGCCAGGCCGAGAATCAAAACAACAGGAAGAGACACGTATTCGGATCTTGAGAAGAAACAGACTGGATGGAGGTCCAGTTCAGACATCCATGCAACAGAAAACAAACAGTCGAGCAGCCCGCTGCAACCCCAGATTATGGATTAGGCGGGAATCTTGCCGATATCCCCTTCCACCACTCGTTCCTTCCCACCACTCGTTCGTCCCAGCCCAAGCTGGGCCACCACAGAAAGCAAGCTCTTCCTTCCATCCACATAACGGTGCTCACTTCTTCCCACAGCTCCCTCCTATGGCCACCGCTCCCCCTTCCTCTCCTGCTCTCCACTGATCATCTCATCTCTTTCTTCTTGGTGGTTTTTGCTTCTGCCACTCCATGTCTCAATCTTCTCCTTTCTTTTCCATTGCCCGAGCCCATGCTGGAGCAGGAGGGCGAGCCGCGGCTGCCGCTCTCCTGCTCCGTTGCCCTGCCGCTCAGCTGCCACCTACCATTCACTACTTCCGTCTGGCTAAAGTGTCGCCTGCCAAGACACTCAACTCGCACCTGGTGCTTCCGCGCGCCACACTCTCCTTTGCAAACGCTGACGATGGCTCCAGCGCAAAACCAGATGCCTCGGAGGAGCAGAACGGAGGCTCCGAGCTGTCAGAGATGGCAAAGGCATTCCATATTTCACCACGAATGGCCATGTCAATCTCTGTGGTGATTGCATTTGCAGCTCTCACTGTTCCACTGGCGATGCGCTCACTGCTCTTCCATGGGACGATCAAGATGAAGGTGTTGGCATATCTGACCCTCTTGTCAGGATTCTACATGGCATGGAATATTGGAGCGAATGATGTGGCAAATGCCATGGGGACATCGGTAGGATCTGGTGCTTTGACTCTCCGGCAGGCAGTGCTGACTGCAGCTGTGCTAGAGTTCTCTGGTGCTTTCCTTATGGGTACCCATGTCACCAGCACCATGCAGAAGGGCATCCTCGTCACATCTGTCTTCCAAGGAAATGATTCTCTGCTCTTTGCTGGATTGCTGTCCTCCCTCGCTGCTGCTGGTACATGGTTGCAGGTAACATTCCATCACAGATAACCCTTTTGAGGTTTGTTATACCATGTCAATCAGATGACGCGGTCCTTTGGTTCCACTAGCATCAATCACATAATTATTCAAGATTCCCACAGTTTCCGTCTATATAAAAAAAAAACAGATGATGTAAGATATCTTCAGTGGCATATTTATGATACTACTAGTTTCACCTATCTAACGGCAAAAACCTATGCACTTGTAGATGCTAGTTGATGGAGTGCCTGTGAGTTTTAGCATGCAAATGCTATCTCTAATTCGAGGGATCCTGATTACATAAGAAACTTTTATCCTAAGATAAGTAAGAAACCAGCAAAGGGAAAGGCACTTGACAGATTCAAATTCAACATTTGGTTTTAGCCTGGTTGAAGTGGAAATCAGAAAACTTTGATCTAAATTTTGATTTTTAGGATCCAGTTATAGGCAGATTCAGGATCATCAGTTCAAACTTCAAGTGCACCTCACTTCCAATTGACAGAGGTTGCTATCTAAACTTTGAACAACTACTTCAGCTAGGGAAAGTACAGAAACAACAAATAGGGGTAACTGAACAGACAATGTTAATACACTATGCTGGAGTAAGAAAAATTTAGTGGATCACTAATTGCATTATTAGGTAATATGTTTCATCTATTTATGCAAGAGTGTTGATATTGATAGAATCGAGTGAAAATTCAATGCAATTAGCATGCTTACAAAAATATATTTTATCATCACCAAATCTAATATATCCACAAGCAATGCACTTGAGTTTACAGCCTTGGTAGCATATATTCATAAGCATCTGTCTGGATTACCCTTTTTTATTTCTTATAGGTTGCTTCCTCTTATGGCTGGCCTGTGTCAACTACCCATTGTATTGTTGGGGCTATGGTTGGTTTTGGGCTGGTATATGGAGGGGTCAATGCAGTTTTCTGGAGCTCCTTGGCTAGAGTATCTTCATCATGGCTTATTTCTCCACTGATGGGTGCTGCAGTCTCATTTCTTGTTTACAAGTGCATACGCAGGGTGAGTACTATACTAACTTTACTTGCAACATGGTAAATGAGAAAACAAGGCATCTTTGCAAAATTATTAGTCAGACATCTTATTGAGCAGATAATCACAGAAACTAAAATCTCCTAAATAAAAGACACAAACACTATTTCTACTAACCATGTTTCACTTCAGTTCGTATACAGCGCACCAAATCCAGGTCAAGCTGCAGCTGCTTCTGCACCTATTGCAGTTTTTACTGGTGTCACTGCAATCTCGTTTGCCGCTTTCCCTCTCAGCAAGACATTTTCCATTGCCGTTCTGCAAGCATTAGTATGTGGGGCAATAGGAGCTGTCTTTGTTAGCAGGGCAATCAAAAAACAGCTTGGTGACCTACTGTCTTCAGAAGCAGAAAAGATAGCAACAGCTGACAATACAGATGTTCAGCAAGGTGGATTTGACGTCGCTGGCCCTAGAGGAGCTCAATTGCAGATTGTCTACGGCGTATTTGGCTACATGCAGGTCCTGTCAGCATGCTTCATGTCATTCGCTCATGGAGGGAATGATGTCTCCAATGCCATAGGGCCTCTGGCCGCAGCTTTGTCTCTTCTTCAAGGCGTAGCAAGCAGCACTGAGATAGTCATACCGACTGAAGTCCTTGCTTGGGGTGGTTTTGGAATTGTCGCAGGGCTTACAATGTGGGGTTATAGAGTCATAGCAACAATTGGCAAGAAAATCACCGAATTAACACCCACAAGGGGGTTCGCAGCAGAGTTTGCGGCCGCTTCTGTGGTCTTGTTTGCATCTAAGCTTGGGTTGCCAATATCTGCTACACATACACTTGTTGGTGCAGTGATGGGTGTGGGATTTGCAAGAGGTCTCAACAGAGTCAGAGCAGAGACTGTGCGTGAAATTGTGGTCTCCTGGGTGGTCACAATTCCAGTTGGTGCTTTGCTATCAGTCATCTATACATTAATCTTGACCAAGATTCTGAAATACTTTATGTGAGTGCTTTGTGAGATACAGTTGCTGTTTTGAGAGGTCCAGCCGTTGTCCCTAAATTTTTTATGCTGTAAAAAAACGTGTAGCAGTGAATAGATGAGCCAGCTCCGGGAGTTTCCAGCAGAGAAATTGAAAAGATTTGTCAGAGCAAATAATCATTTTCCTGGCAACAAAGCACATGATTAGGATAAAGGGTTTACGGTAAATAATCATGTTTGAGACTCCCAGCTTCTTCGTCTTTTATCTCTAATGTACCACCTATATGACTATATCTTTATATTTTCTACCGGAAGGTGGAATATTTCAAATTCTTGTAGAGATATGATTAATTGATCATACATAATAGACACCGGTTCGTCTCACTACCCTTGTAATTATGCCACATTGACAATATTGCTGTTTCAGCGCCACTATAAATGTGAATCTTTTTCTTTTTCTTTTTCTTTTTCTTTGGCCAAAATGAAAGAACCACATGATAAATAGTAAAAGGCAAGTTCGGCATTACATGTATGTAGAATTGCTGAAAGTAAAAAATAACAATGAGATTAGAGGAACTGGTCATCAACCCGCGGGGCTACATGAGAAATATTTAGTCTTATTGAAGAACACAAATAAGTAGGATTTATTTTTATTGAAGAACACAAATAAGTAGGAGTGTTTGAATAAATCCACAAGGAAAAAATCTACGAAAAACTATACAGAAATACGATTGGTTTATTATCATTTCAGATCTTGGTGGTCTGAAAGGCCGATCATTCTGTTTCTCTAATTAGTCTTTGAGAAAATGGTTTTTGCACATGTTTACTAACTGTATGACGACTAACTTCTTGCCATGGTATCATTCTGTTTACTAATTAGTCTTGAGTATATCAATGGGTATGACTTGATGGGACATGTTTTTTTCACAATGCTCATCAGATCTGACGGACAAACTCATCAGTAACACAGCAGGATTTCCTTTTTGTGGGCACAAGCATGGAAGAAATTAACTGAACTTGATCAACATTAAAAATTCTTTTCCTTAAATCATATATGTTCATGAGATCAAGGATAGACTATATATGGTATCCTGACCATGCACACTATCGTGCATGTAAGGGTGGAGCCGAAAGGTTAATCTGTGCATGCTAAGGATTAGGAGCATCAAACTATATATAGATAGAGATGACAGACACAGAAGATGGCACGTCGAAGCTTTAGTAATATTTACCATGGGTTAGGGAATGGACCAGGATCAGAGCACCCTACGGCTTCAACAGAGATGCGCATGTATGTAGCCATGAACTTTCTCCACCTGATACGACGCCTAAAACTTCTAGCAGCTACTTTATGTCCTCCACTACTTCACGGCTTACTCGATCATCACTGTTGTGTCGTTCCGCTTCTTCCTGCATTTGCTGCTCCTGCTATAATGGCTTTTTATTAATGAGAATGAGAGGCCCTGGAAAGCAGTCCACTGAAATTTAACCAACGTGGCTAAATTTTGCGTGCACTGGGAGTCAAACCTAGGCAGGTGCAGACACGCCACTGTGCTCTCACCACTGGGCTGGGACCTGGTCCTCATCAATAACCATAAGTCCATAATTGATCCATTGCTTCCCAATACTTGGTAAATGCTTCCTCTTACATAGAGATGATCTACTTGGCACCCATGTTTCGTAACTGGAATAGTCAAACATTGGACCCTATCTCTAATCGAAATGATACTATCCAATCTCTGTCCCTGATATTCCATCTCTAGTGCGGCCGCCCCCCTTGTCCCTATCCACAACACTAAGTGGTTGTTTGGATACAAAGAATTAGATGTGAGATTTTAGAAAACGAGTTTTTGGAGGATTTTTAGGAAAACCAGTTTTGGTTAGTTATTCTGTTAAGGTAAGTATACACAATATCTTGTTTGGATGAGAAAATTAGAAAAACATGATTTTGAGTTCTTCCCAAAACAATTCATGGAGGTGCGGTGCTTCGTTCGCCGGTGTTATGCATGTTGGCTCAGGTTCCCATCGAAGATGCACGTACAGCAGCTCACATACGGCAAGACACGATTATACGGCGTAAAGCACCTTGATTGATTCTCAGGCCGGCCGGGCACGCATGTAGCACCTAGCTGCTGGATTGATTCGCCGGTAACAGCAGAGCACAACACACATGCTAGGGAGGCGCGACGACGACGTACAAGCCGGAGATGGACGACGACGGCGGTTGTGAAGCGGCCGATAGACACGACGGCAGCCGGCCGAAGTCCGCATCCCCCATGGAGGCGCTGGGCTAGGTGGAGCATCGCAATCTGCTCCGGCTGCGTGGCCGAGATCGGCAACGACGTCTTTTGGCTTTGTCAAGCTGCTGTCGCCGCCGGCGGAGTTTACCATGATCAGCGCGGCGGACTTCGTTGATCTCCTGATGCATATAGAAAACACGTTTATATAAAAACGTCTATTAGTCGTTTTTGTATAAACTGGGTTTTTGGGCTTTTGGAAAACTCAGTTTAGTATATCCACGAGTTAGTTAGCTGATCCAAACAATGTTTTAGGTTGTTACATCAGAAATCAGGTTTAAGGAAAACAAATTCTCTATAATCTAGGTATCCAAACAACCCCTAAATATAGATTGACCATCACAATTTACATACATGATGCTTCAGAAAGGAATACAAGGGGCGCATTAGTGAATCACATGCCCCTAGCTTCCAAACACAGATACCCAATATCAGCATATCACTGATTCATTGTAAAGACACTTGACCAAGAAGCACAAGGCAGTAAGGCATTCACATAGAGTAATGATTCATATCAGTGTTTCCATAATACTTGACAGCATTAACAAGCTAATCCAAGGGTAGGTAAACCCCCCGTCGTCGAAACACCATGTAGCAAAGTAAAGTATGATAGCTTGGACAAATTGATCTAATAACTAGAGATAATTGGGGATCTCGGGCTGCAACAAGCGTACAGATTGGTTCGCAGAAAGGGCAGCGTCTCGGGACTGGAGCCTGGGGGAGCCGGACGGCTCAGCCGGTTTCTTGGTCGAAGTCGTCCCCGTCGGATTCGTCAACGTTGTCGACGTCGTCCTCCTCCACCTCCGCGTCGTACTCCTCCTTGACGTCGTTGGTGGGCTTGCCTATGATCACCAGGTTGCTGTTGGTCTTGCGGATCGCGTTCAGCTGAGAGGCGAGAGCAAGAAGCAGAGCGGGGCCGGCGTTAGAGCCGCGGGGTGCGGTGGGGACGAAGGACACGGACAGGAAGGGGAAGGGCAGCAGTACCTTGTCCTCCAGGTCGGACTCGGCCATGGCGAGGAGGAGCTCGTCCTCCTGGGTAGTTGCGGGCACGGGGAGGAGCGTGGAGGCCGGAATCAGCGGCGGCGACGGCCACTGCCGCATCAGCGCCGGGAATTGCAGCATCTCCTCTCCACCACTTCGCCGCCGCCGCTAGTTCGGTTTGAGGAGCAGGGAGAGAGGACTTGGACTGGCGAAGGCTCTTCCTACTGAAATGTGACCGGCCGTGACGGCGTGGAGGTTTTCCTTCTGCTTTTTTTTTTTTTTTTTTTTTTTGAGGGGGAGGTTTTCCTTCTGCTGTTTCGTTCCAACACAGTGGGCTGGGATTTGCTGGGCCAGCAGCAGCGCCTGGCTGGCTTTCTGGCCCAGCCCATCCCCAGCATGCAGTGGTGTGTTCCTCCAAAGGGAGGAATTCGATGATTTTATGATGAAGGCCTCCATTTGTTTACACGAATTTTGGAGGAACACTAAAGGATATAAATTTTGTAGAAAAAATTTATTTGAAGCCCTTTGATTTGTAGAAATTGATTCGTGTTTGTATGTAGGATAGGAATCAATCCTTCACATTTCAAAGGAAAAAAAAATATTAGCCTAGACTCAATGAAATTTTTTCTATCATATGCATCAAATGACTTCTCTGTAGAAATTGAGATGCATGTTATCTCACTTCCTATGGTTTTCCTATTTTTATTATATTCCTATCCTATGAACCAAAGAAGGCTGAAGTTGGTAGAATTTTGATCCTAAACTCTACTTCTAAATAGTTTGAATCACTAACTATTTTCCCTACAGATGCAACCTTGCCACATCAGCAAGTCATGCATACACGACACGTCACAGCATTCCATCAAACCCACTAGCAAGTTCTCTGTCTATCTATATATCTTATATAGCCACTATAAGTCATTAATTGTTATTTTTCTGCATGTGTGCTTCCGCATCACCTCAATTCTTATTAGCCGTTCGATCCAAACTGTGTGAGCACCCTTGCACTAATTTCTCTATGTCCTCCCCAACTCTAAGCTGCACCCATGGATGCCGACCCTAGGTGGCACATCTCACCCCTTCGTTTCCCGCCACCGCTTTTAATTTAATTGACTGATTAGCATTAATTCTTTATTGTAATTTTTGTTTTTGGAAGAGAATCTTATTAGAAAATATGTCGATGCAATTGAGAAACTAAGGTAACTACTCAATGCATCTTTTTTGCGAGAAACTTCAGATCTATTCATCTTTAATTATGGCAGTACAACGAAGACCAAAAATAATTAAAATTACATTCAGATCCGTAAACCATCTAGCGACGACTACAAGCATTGAAGCGAGTCAAAGGCACACCGCCGTCATCGCCTCTCCCTCACCGGAGCCGGGCAAAACTTGTTGCAGTAGACAGTCGGGAAGTCGTCGTGCTAAGGCCCCATAGGACCAGCGCACCGGAACAGCAACCGCCGCCTATGAAGAGAAGCGTAGATCAGAAGGATCCAGTTGAAAGACACACGAACTTGGACGAGAGAAAGCCGGATCCGAGCAGATCCACCAAAGACAACCACCGACGAAATCCTGTGAGATCCGCCAGAGACACACCTTCACACGCCCTCCGACGATGCTAGACACACCACCGAGACTGGGGCTAGGCGAGGAGAACCTTATTCCATCTTCAGAGAGCCGCCGCCGTCTCGCCATCCTGAGCAGGACACAAACCCTAACAAAACTTGCAGAGACATCCAAAAACGGAGCCCTTCCGTCGGCAAGGGTCGGGATCTACCACGCCCCCATGACCCTAAGGCCACAGAAGATGAGGCAGATCGGCGGCGCCGTCGACGGGAGGCAGAAACCCTAGCCGCCTTTTCCAAGGAGAAGACGCAAGGAATGTATCCGATGTGCCTAACTTTGTGAAAAAAGCAAATCCTTCCTCGACAATACAAAGTGGTGCGATGATATTTATTTTTTGTGTTTGATTTTAGGACACTATAAAAATATATTTGAAATAATTCATGCTTCTACAATGCCAACTACACTAATAGTTTACAAACGTTTTAACTACACACAAATTCATTCCGCAGAAACGCGTGGGGCATGTGACACCCTGGTTTCGCTCCTTGTTTTTTTTCCTTCGCGGGATTTGACTCCCGTCTTTTTTTTCGGTGTTATTGGATTTTCTCTCGCTCTTGGGTATATGAAGATGGTCATTTAGCCTTGCCTCTCCTAACCCACCAGAGATTCTCTCCAGACCAACCTTGCCACCCCAGATATTTTCTCAGTATTTTTCCACCGAAACCCTACTCTCCGGTTTACCGGAAGGGAAACCCTAATTCCTTCCGTTACAAAGGAACCTCAATTTTCTTTGCTCTGTTGCCTCCCAAATTCTTCCCAGTGATCATCCTATCTTTTTTAACCCTGGATATGCAAAAATAGTGCCAAGTCATTTGCAATATTTTTCATTTAAAATTAATTCCTTTTTTCTGCTGTTTAAAGGAATTAAATCCAGGAAAATATCTATCCATCTCCAAAGTTCATGAAAACTTGTGGAGATATTCTTTGTGATCATATTGAGCTCCCATAAAAATATTGGCAATAATTAAATAAGGGAAATTGCCTTTTCCTATTTAAAGCCAATATTGCAATTTGGGCACTTTCCAAAGGAACTACCATTTTGGTAGCCAGGAAAAATCCCAAATAATTTGTGGAGCTTCTCCTACCCATATATTCACCATTTCCAGCAAGAACCCATGTTCCCCAGTTCAAATTTTGAGCACATCTTCCAATTCTTGTTTCTGGATTTATTTTGAGGTTGTGAAGCAACTATATTTTATATTGCTTCAAAAATTCTCAAATTAATCCAGGACCTCACATTCCATATATGATGTGAGTATGCAAAAATTCACATCATTTTATCTAGCCAATTTCTCCCAAAAATTCCATCTAGTTTCTGTCCAGATTCAAGCTCTATGAAGGAAGTACCACTTTGGCATACCCAAATAAGCTAAAAAATTTCCAGTACTTTCATATCTCCAAATCATCACACTACACCAAAATTCAGTTCATTTAATCAAGCCAGATGAGTGCAGCTTCAAAGTCAAGTTTCTGGACCAGAATTTGCATTGCAAAGGAAGTATATGCAAAACTTGTCCAAATGACTTGACATTTTGCCAGCATCTAGTCCTTCCTACCATATTTCAGTGTGACACCTTTTCTAGCTCATTGGCATCTCTATCTGACCACAACTTCCTCCCCAAGTTTCTATCCAGAAAGTATTCTGGATCCCCTCGACCCCTCTAGAGCCATCCTGGTCCATCCAGTGATCAATCTCATTTATTTGAGCAGTGAGGAACCTGTTTGACAAGGTCGGACGGGCAGGAAAGTGCCAGAGCTCGTAGCGCGCGTGGTGACCACGCAGCCACCGTGCAGAAATGGTGCTCTGCACTTTGTCAGCTCCGTCCGGTCGTCTCCGGCCGGCCTCCGCTTGTCCGAGCATGTCAAATAGCTCCGCGGCATCCACGTACCCCTCTCTAGGCCCTTCTCCCCTCTTCTTTCTTCTTCTCCACGCCACGGCAGCGCCGCCATGGCCCCTATCCCGCCCGTGACGCCGTCGTCTTCCCCCTGTCTTTGCCGTTTCCTCACCGAGCCGTCGCGTCCCCCTGCTCCTCGTCAGGTCGGCAGCGCCGCGACGCCCAGCTAGCCGCCAGCCACCGCCTGAGCCGTCGCCTCCGAGCTCCAGGACGACGGCTAGCTCACTGCCGCGGCCATCCTTATCCCGCGCCCTCCCTCGGCTATAAATAGCCGCGGCCGAGGCCCTCCCCGAGCACCTCGCAGCCTCCTCTTCCCTCCCTTGCCTCCTCCCGAGCCCCAGCCCCGAGCAGCCGCGCCACTGGTACCCAAATCGCCGGCAATCTCCGCCACAGCCACTGCTCGGCCTCGCCGGAATTCGCGGTGCCTAGGCCATCCCCACCCCACCTCGCCTCCTCTCCCGACTACCACCACCACCACGACGCCCTCCCCGCCTTCGTTTCGCTCCGGGGAAGGCCGAAGCCTCGGCCTCGAGCTCTCCATCGCCGCCGTCCGCCTCCACCTCGCCCGCCTGCTACAAAGCCTCCCCGCCGCCGCCACGGGTACCCACCGGCGTGGCCCGGAGCGCTGCATCCATCCCCACCTTCGGCCGGCCCCCGCGGGCACCGGAGCGGCGTCACCAGCCGCGGCCCAAGCCGCTCCCCTATTCCGGCCGCTAGGAGGAAGAAAGAGGAGGAGGGAGGAGAGAGAAGGCGATGCGGGGCCCGGCTGTAAGCGGCCGTTGGCGCGGGCCCGCTGTTTAAGTGGTGGCGCACGCGCGGAAGTACGTCTTCCCATTCGGGAAGCGTACTGCTGAGAAAACGTTTTCTTCTCTGGAAAACGTCTCAGCTCTAAATACGCTTTCCTCTCTGGAAAACGCATTCGCAGAAAAGGCGCCACCCGCAGCGCTGTCAGGGACCCGGATGCAATTATTTTTCTTGCAGATCAGTCCCTGGCAGTCAAACCCTCATATCTTTTTGCTCGTAACTCCGATTCAGGTGATTCCAAAGCCCACTTCTTCAGTTCGTCGAGCCCGTTCCGATGACATCACTTCCACCATGTTTACACTTTCTGAAAATGTCCATTTTGCCCCTGCCCTTATTCAGCCCCCTCCGAGAGAGAATCCTTTTTGGCGAATTCTTCCGCGAGGTGATCGTACTTCTCCCGGAGTATTCCTTCACCCCCAGGAAAGCCGACCATCTGATATATGCCCTAAAGCATTGCTCTGTGTTATTCTTGCGTGTTTAATTAATGTTTATGCCTGTGATAGAAATAGTTAATCTCCTGCTAATTTGAACTTGCTATTTACATTACCTGCTAGTATTCATCATATTATCGCACTAGTGACTCGTAGGTGACAACATGGAGATGGGTTGTTATGTTTCCATCATGCATTACTGTTGTTATTGCAATTATAAGAATATGATTTAATGACAACCTCCTCCGTCGGCTGGATCGAGTCATAGTGTCACCTATCCGGACTTATCCGTGCAGCCACATTTGCCGGTATGGGACGGCCTTGACTTGGTCTAACCTCGTGATCTTTTATCGGTACCACCACCTAGGGAAGGTTATGCGTGCGTGCTGTCCTGATCAGGTAGACGGCGATAACCTTGTGAGCCCAGTTGTTTGTTTGCGCGCGGTCCCCGTTTGGGACAATTTTGTTTGGCCACGACGGTGGCAGGTGTCATGGGGTGACACAGGGGCCACCCAAGACATGACCCTGGGAGGGTATGATTGTCGGTGGTACGATGGAAGAGTCACGGGTTAGGCAGGTTTCGTTGGAGCAGCACTGGTCCACCCGAATGGGAACATGTACTAAAGTACGAGGCCAGGCGCTCCATGGTGTGGGTAAAGTGCGCAACCTCTGCAGAGTGTAAATCTATTTGAATAGCCGCGTCCTCGGTCATGGACAGTTCGTGTAGGCCCCTATTTGGTCTGTGTCGAGTTTGGAGGAACAAACTATATAATGTTAATGCTAAGACTGAACCAGAGAATGGTAAGGTTTGTCAAACTTGCAGTACAGATGCTTGGACATTAGATGATGTCAGGTATATGAAATGCTGGCCACGCGATGGCTATGCGATGAGTGGTCGGACGACCACAAGATTTGGATTGGATCCTAAGATTATTCGGAGTATGGATTAATTACTTAATATGTTGTATCTTCGTCATACTGTAGTTACTTTGAGAGTTATCATGCTAGATATTCCTGTTACGATATAATATTGCTAGATAATCCTACTAATACATGATAGTTAATATTGTTACGTTAATGAATGCATGCTTGAATGCCATGGATTGCATTGCTTGGTGTATATGTTGGTTTGGTTTGCTTGCGAGTACATTCAAAAGTACTCAGCGGCCTTCAATGTGGTCAGGTTCACCTAAGGATCCGGCGTTCGCTAGCAAGGAGCCGGAGTGTTCGCGGGCTAGAAGAGTAACCCAGTCAGATCCCTGTGGATTGGAGCCGCACCAGAACCATGCTGCCTTAGATAGAGCTTTTCCGCTGCCATCACCCTGGTAATATATCATGTAAGACCTTTATATTCATTAATAGAAATGCCTGTGTTCATGATACTTGTTGTAAATGCGCACGCCAGAGTGATCTCCTGGGCTAGCGTGTGCGGCGACCGTCTGGCTACAGTGATATTCAGGCAGGGCGCCACAGGGCATTTGTCTAGTTTATAAATAGTTGAAAGCCACTAACTTTTTTTAAGCATGTAACCATGCCACATCATCAAGTCATGCATCACGTCATGAGCATGCCACCAAACCTACTAGCAAGCATTAATATCTATATTTTTCTATTCTCATAATGAACACACCATCATATTGATGTAATTGTTGTATTTTCTATAGTGGTCTACCTACAACCATGCGATCTACACATTGAGAGCCTCCCTAGGTTGCAACCTCCATTGGCGCATTCTAAGTGGTTTAAATCTCATAAATTAGGGCATGTTTAACCTTTTATGTTAGTATTTTCACTTTTATTTGATATGCTAAAATTTCGCATATGCTTTCGAATCTTAATTATATTCTATACATTATTTGTAGATTACTTAAAAAACAAATTTTCAATGTTGTTGCAACTCATGGGGCATCACTTACTATACAAAATTGCTCACGCGTTGATAAATTCTCCAAATTTGGTTGTTTGATAAATTCTCATCACACTAGAGATGGTCTTACTAGAAGGATAGGACGTACTTGCTTCACATTTCTATTTTAAAATGGTATTTTATTAGGGTCACGTATTGAGTATTTCTCATGTGGGGGTGAAACGTTTTTCCTGGGAGAATAGCAGCAACGCAGGCGAAGGAGTAACCCTAGCCGCCTGATACGTCTCCAACGTATCTATAATTTTTGATTGTTCCATGCTATTATAGTATCAATCTTGGATGTTTTATATGCAATTATATGTCATTATATATCATTTTTGGGGACTAACCTATTAACCCAGTGCCCAGTGTCAGTTGTTGTTTTCTGTTGTTTTTGCCTTTTTAGAAAATCATTATCAAAAAGTGTCCAAACGAGAAAAAAACTTTGGATTAATTTTTTCTGGACCAGAAGAGACCCAGGAAGCTTCGGGAGAAGACCAGAAGAGCCACGAGGAGGCGGCAAGCCTGGAGGGCGCGCCCAGGGAGGTAGGGCGTGCCCCCCAGGCTTGTGGGCCCCTCGTGGCACCTCTTGACCTAATTCCAACGCTATAAATTCCCAAATATTCCAAAACCAACAGAGAGCCAGAAGAGAAAACCTTTCCGCCGCCGCAAGCCTCTGTTCTTCCGCGATCCCATCTGGAGGCCTTTTCCGGTACTCTGTCGGAGGGAGAATCGATCACGGAGGGCTTCTTCATCAACCTTGCTGCCCTTCCGATGATGTGTGAGTAGTTTACCACAGACCTACAGGTCCATAGCTAGTAGCTAGATGGCTTCTTCTCTCTCTTTGATCTTCAATACCATGTTCTCCTCGATGTTCTTGGAGTTCTATCCGATGTAATCTTCTTTTGCGGTGTGTTTGTTGGGATCCGATGAATTGTGAGTTTATGATCAGATTATTCATGAGAAATATTTGAGTCTTCTCTGAACTCTTTTATGCATGATTATTATAGCTTTGTATTTCTCTCCAATCTATCGATTTGGTTTGGCCTACTAGATTGATTTGTCTTGCAATGGAGAGGTGCTTTGTGATGGGTTCAATCTTGCGGTGCTCAATCCTAGTGACAGAAGGGGACATGACACATATTTGTATGGTTGCCATTAAGGATAAAACGATGGGGTTTAATCATATTGCTTGAGTTTACTTTGTCTACATCATGTCATCTTGCTTAAGGCGTTATTCTGTTTCATACTTAATACCCTAGATGCATGCTGGATAGCGGTCGATGGGTGGAGTAATAGTAGTAGATGCAGGAAGGAGTCGGTCTACTTGTCTCGGACGTGATGCCTATATACATGATCATTGCCATGAATCCGTCATAATTATTTGCTTTTCTATCAATTGCCCAACAGTAATTTGTCTACCCACCGTATGCTATGTGTTCATGAGAGAAGCCTCTAGTGAAAACTATGACCGCCGGGTCTACTTTATCATATATATAAAAACCTAAAAATACCTTGCTGCAATTTATTTACTTTTGTTTTAATTAGTATTTTAGCTGTTGGAAATATGCCCTAGAGGCAATAATAAATTGGTTATTATTATATTTCCTTGTTCGTGATAATCGTTTATTATCCATGCTATAATTGTATTGATTGGAAACTCAAATACATGTGTGGGTACATAGACAACACCGTGTCCCTAGTATGCCTCTAGTTAACTAGTTCGTTGATCAAAGATGGTCAAGGTTTCCTGGCCATAGACATGAGATGTCATTTGATAATGGGATCACATCATTAGGAGAATGATGTGATGGACAAGACCCAAACTATAAACATAGCATATGATCATGTCAGTTTATTGCTATAGTTTTCTGCATGTCAAGTATCTGTTCCTATGACCATGAGATCATGCAACTCACTGACACCGGAGGAATACCTTGTGTGTATCAAACGTCACAACGTAACTGGGTGACTATAAAGATGCTCTATAGGTATCTCCGAGGGTGTCTGTTGAGTGGGCATGGATCAAGACTGGGATTTGTTACTCCGTGTGACGGAGAGGTATCTCAGGGCCCACTCGGTAATACAACATCACAATAAGCCTTGCAAGCAATGTGACTAAGTGTTAGCCACGGGATCTTGTATTACAGAACGAGTAAAGAGACTTGCCGGTAACGAGATTGAACTAGGTATAGAGATACCGACGATCGAATCTCGGGCAAGTAACATACCGAAGAACAAAGGGAACAGCGTACGGGATTAACTGAATCCTTGACATAGAGGGTCAACCGATAAAGATCTTCGTAGAATATGTAGGAACCAATATGGGCATCCAGGTCCCGCTATTGGTTATTGACCGTAGAGGTGTCTTGGTCATGTCTACATAGTTCTCGAACCCGCAGGGTCTGCACACTTAAGGTTCGGTGACGTTTCGGTATAGTAGAGTTATGTATGGTGGTGACCGAAGGTTGTTCGGAGTCCCGGATGAGATCCTGGACGTCACGAGGAGCTCCGGAATGGTCCGGAGGTAAAGATTGATATATAGGAAGTCCTGTTTTGGTCACCGGAAAAGTTTCGGGTATTTCGGTAGTGTACCGGGAGTGCCGGGAGGGGTACCGGGGACCATCGGGAGGGGTGTCTCGACCCAAAGGACCTCATGGGCTGTGGGAGGAGTCAAACCAGCCCCTAGTGGGCTGGCCTAACCCCCCCACTAAGGCCCATGTGGCTTTGGGTGGAAAAAATCCAAAGGAGGAAAGGTGGAAAGGGTTTCCAAGTGGAGAGGAGGAATCCTACTCCTAATAGGATTGGAGTAGGACTCCTCCACCTCCAATTTCGGCCAAACCTTGAGGGTTTGAGGCTGCCTCCTCCCCTCCCTCCCTCCTATATATACTAGAGGATTTAGAGGGAACAGCTAACCCTAATTGCCACGTGCTCCCTCTACTTCATCTAGATCGGTTTCTCCTCTAGTCTAGTTTCAGCGGTGCTTAGGCGAAGCCCTGCCGGAATTGTTCCACCACCATCGCCGCCGCACCGTCGCGCTGCCGGAGAACTCTTCTACCTCTCCGCTCCCTCTTGCTGGATCAAGAAGGTGGAGATCGTCATCGAGCTGTACGTGTGCTGAACGCGGAGGTGCCGTCCGTTCGGCGCTAGATCGGAAGGACCGTGATCAGGATCGCGAGACGATTCGTGATTTGATCGCGGGACGGATCGTGATGGGATCGCGGGACGGATCGAGATTGGATCGCGAGACGGATCGAGATTGGATCGCGAGACGGATCGTGATGGGATCGCGGGACGGATCGAGATTGGATCGCGAGATGGATCGTGATCGGATCGCGGGACGCTCGGCGATTTGGATCGCGAAGACGTTCGACTACATCAACCGCGTTTCTTAACGCTTCCCGCTTAGCGATCTACAAGGGTATGTAGATCCACTCTCCCTCTCGTAGATGCTCATCACCATGGATAGATCTTGCGTGTGCGTAGGAAAAATTTTGTTCCCCATGCAACGTTCCCCAACAGTGGCATCATGAGCTAGGTCTATGTGTAGATGAGATCTCGAGTAGAACACAAAGGAGTTTGTGGGCGTTGATATTCAGATTGCTTCCTCCCTTGGTCTTTTCTTGATTCGGCGGTATTGTGGGATGAAGCGGCCCAGACCAACATTACTCGTACGCTTACGAGAGACCGGTTCCATCAACTGACATGTAACTTCGTTGCATAAAGATGGCTGGCGGGTGTCTGTTTCTCCCACTTTAGTCGGATCGGATTTGACAAAGGCGGTCCTTGAGAAGGTTGAATAGCAATTTTTGTATCACCGTTGTGGTTTTTGCGTAGGTAAGAATTGTTCTTGCTAGATACCCGTAGCAGCCACGTAAAACTTGCAACAACAATTAGAGGACGTCTAACTTGTTTTTGCAGGGTATGTTGTGATGTGATATGGCCAATTACATGATGAGATATATGTGATGTATGAGATTATCATGTATTGTATAGAATATCACGACTTGCATGTCGATGAGTACGGCAACCGGCAGGAGCCATAGGGTTGTCTTTAATTATTTTCGCCTTTTTTGCTTTACTTTATCGCTATGAGTTAGCAATAGTCGTGGAAGCAACAGTCGGCGCGACAACCTCATGGCGACACATTGATGGAGATCAAGATGATGGAGATCATGGTGTCATGCCGGTGACGATGGAGATCATGCCGGTGCTTTGGAGATGGAGATCAAAAGCACAAGTTCATGGCCATATCATGTCACTTATGATTTGCATGTGATGTTAATCCTTTTATCGATCTTATTTTGCTTAGGACGATGGTAGCATTATAAGGTGATCCCTAACTTAAATTTCAAGATAAAATTGTGTTCTCCCCGAGTGTGCACCATTGCGAAAGTTCGTCGTTTCGAGACACCACGTGATGATCGGGTGTGATAGACTCTACGTTGGCATACAACGGGTGCAAGCCAGTGTTGCACGTGCGGAACACTCGGGTAAACTTGACGAGCCTAGCATGTACAGACATGGCCTCGGAACACAAGAGACCAAAAGGTCAAACATGAGTCATATAGTAGATATGATCAACATGGAGATGTTCACCATTGAAACCACCTCAACTCACGTGATGATCGGACTTGAGTTGGTGGATTTGGATCATGTTTCACTCGAATGACCGGAGGGATGTCAATTTGAGATGGAGTTTTTAAGTAATATGATTAACTAAACTCATTATCATGAACATAGTCAAAATGTCTTTGCAAATTATGTTGTAGATTACTAGCTCGCGCTGTAGCTCCCTTGAATTTTTATATGTTCCTAGAGAAATAGAATTGAAAGATGATGGTAGCAATAATGCGGACTGGGTCCGTGATCTGAGGATTCTCCTCATTGCTGCACAGAAGGCTTATGTCCTTAATGCACCGCTCGGTGCGCCACCCCCTCTGGCGTCGTCTGTAGATGTTGTGAACATCTAACAGGCACGTTTTGATGACTACTTGATAGTTCAGTGCGTCATGCATTACGGCTTAGAATTGAGGCTCCAAAACGTTTTGAACGTCACGGAACATATGAGATGTTCTAAGAGCTGAAATTGGGATCTCAGGCTCGTGCCCGTGTTGAGAGGTATGAGACCTCCAACAAGATTCTTTGCCTGCAAGATGAAGGAGAATAGCTCAATCGTTGAGCATGTGCTCAGATTGTCTGGGTGCTACAATCACTTGAATCGAGTGGGAGTTGATCTTCCAGATAAGATAGTGATTGATATAGTTCTCCAAGTCACTGTCACTAAGCTACTAGAGCTTCGTGATGAACTATAAAATGCCAGGGATGGAAATAATGATCCCTGATCTATTCGTGATGTTTGACACCGCGAAGTTAGAAATCAAGAAGGAGCATCAAGTGTTGATGGTTAGTAAAACCACTAGTTTCGAGAAGGGCAAGGACAAGGAGGGATACTTCATGGATGGCAAGCCAGTTGCTGCTCCAGTAAAGAAACCCAAGGTTGAACCCAAACCCGAGACTAAGTGCTTCTATTATGAGGAGAACGGTCGCTGAAGCGGAACAACCCTAGATACTTGGTAGATAAGAAGGCTGGCAACGTCGATAGAAGTATATTTGATATACGTGTTATTGATGTGTACCTTGCTAGTACTCCTAGTAGCACCTGGGTATTGGATACCGGTTCGGTTGCTAAATGTTAGTAACTCGAAATAAAAGCTACGGAATAAACGGAGGCTAGCTAAGGGTGAGGTGACGATGAGTGTTGGAAGTGTTTCCAAGGTTGATGTGATCACCATCGCACGCTCTCTCTACCTTCGGGATTAGTGATGAACCTAAATAAATGTTATGATTGTATTTTTATGTTTAATTAGTGTTTGTGCCAAGTAATGCCTTTGGGATGATTTGGAAGATAGTATAATTGACGCAGTTTGAAAATAGAAACTTTTGCGTCCAGTTCTGGAAGTTTGTTTTTTCGCTGGAACGTCAGAACCTTCTGAATTTTTTACACAATATTGATATATGAATTTCCCACGTTGTCCTAATTTTTCAGAAGTTTTGGAGTTACAGAAGTATGACGTTAATTCAGGTCTTTACAGACTGTTCTGTTTTAGACAGATTCTGCTTTTTGTGCATAGTTTGCTTATTTTGATGAATCTATGGACCGTATCGGGGGGTATGAGTCATGGAGAAGTTGGAGTACAGTAGCATTATGCCAATATTAAATATGAATCAATTTACAACAGTACTTAAAGTTTAAGATTTGTTTGTTATACTAACGGATCTCACGAGGTTTCTGTTGAGTTTTGTGTGCTGAAGTTTTTAAGTTTTGGGTGAGACTACGATGGATAAAGGAATAAGGAGCGGCAAGAGCGTAAGCTTGGGGATGCCCAAGGCATCCCAAGGTAATATTCAAGGAAGACTCAAGCGTCTAAGCTTGGGGATGCCCCGGAAGGCATCCTCTCTTTCGTCTACAATCTATCGGTAACTCACTTGGAGCTATATTTTTATTCATCACATGATATGTGTTTTACTTGGAGCGTCTTGTGATATAGTTTGTTTGCTTTTGTTTGATTTTTAGTTTATCACAATCATCTTTGCTGAACACACCTTTTTGAGAGGGACACACATTATTCGTGATTTGTTAGAATACTCTATGTGCTTCACTTATATCTTTTGAGCTAGGCAGTTGCTCTAGTGCTTCACTTATATATTTTAGAGCACGGCGGTGGTTATATTTTAAAGAAATAGTTGCACTCTCAATGCTTCGCTTATATCTTTTTGAGAGTCTAATGAATAGTAATGATAATATGCACGGGTTATGAATTTGGTCCTGATATGATAGGTATTCAAGAGGGATATAATAAAAACTTTCATGTAGATCATTGAATGTGATAAGTTTGATTCCTTCCAATAGTTTTACAATATTAAGATGGTAATATGTGGGAAGTATTAGTAGATGATTGTGGTTTAGTAAGAATATTGGTGTTAAGGTTTGTGATTCCCGAAGCATGCACGTATGATCTGTCGTTATGCTAAGAAGTTGGAGCATGATTTATTGTTGATTGTCTACCTTATTAGTGGCTGTCGGGGACGAGCGATGGACCTTGTCCTACCAATCTATACCTCTAGGGGCATGCGTAGTAGTACTTTGCTTCGAGGTCTAATAAACTTTCGCAATAAGTATGTGAGTTCTTTATGACTAATGTGAGTCTATGGATTATACGCACTCTCACCCTTCCGCAATTTGCTAGCCTCTTCGGTACCGTGCATTTCCCTTTCTCACATCGAGAGTTGGTGCAAACTTCGCCGGTGCATCCAAACCCCGTGATATGATACGCTCTATCACACATAAGCCTCTTTATATCTTCCTCAAAACAGCCACCATACCTACCTATCTTGGCATTTCCATAGCCATTCCGAGATATATTGCCATGCAACTTCCACCGTTCCGTTTTTATGACACACATCGTCATTGTCATATTGCTTTGCATGATCATATAGCTGACATAGTATTTGTGGCTCAGCCACCGTTCATCATTTTCATACATGTTACGCTAGCATCATTGCACATCCTGGTACACTACCAGAAGCATTCATATAGAGTCATATTTTTGTTCTAGTATCGAGTTGTAATATTGAGTTGTAAGTAAATAAAAGTGTGATGATCATCATTATTAGAGCATTGTCCCAGTGAGGAAAGGATGATGGAGACCATTATTCCCCCACAAGTCGGGATGAGACTCCGGACGAAAATAAAAAAAATAAAAAAAGAGGCCAAAAAGAGCCCACGAAAAAAATGAGAGAAAAAGAGAGAAGGGGCAATGTTACTATCCTTTTTCCATACTTGTGCTTCAGAGTAGCACCATGTTCTTCATATAGAGAGTCACCTATTTTGTCACTTTCATATACTAGTGGGAATTTTTCTTTATAGAACTTGGCTTGTATATTCCGATGATGGGCTTCCTCAAATGCCCGAGGTCTTCATGAGCAAGCAAGTTGGATGCACACCCACTTAGTTTTCATGTTGAGCTTTCATACACTTATAGCTCTTAGTGCATCCATTGCATGGCAATCCCTACTCCTCGCATTGACATCAATTGATGGGCATCTCCATAGCCCGTTGCTTAGCCTCGTCGATGTGAGACTATGTTCTTATTTTTGACATCTCTTATTTATCTCTACCACCACACTTTATTTCACCCATAGTGCTATATCCATGGCTTGCGCTCATGTATTGCGTGGGAGTTGAAAACGCTGAAGCGCGTTAAAAAGTATGAACCAATTGCTCGGCTTGTCATCGGGGTAGTTCATGATAAATACTTTGTGTTAAGAAAATGGAGCATGACAGGATTATATGATTTTGTAGGTATAACGTTCTTTAGCATTTTTATTTTGAAAGACATAATTGTTTATTAGTATGCCTGAGTATTGATGTCTTTATATCAAATTATAGACTATTTCTTTGAATCATTCGGATCTTATTATTCATACCGTAAAAGAGATTACATGATGAAACATGATAAGTAGCATTCCACATCAAAAATTCTGTTTTTATCATTTACCTACTCGAGGACGAGCAGGAATTAAGCTTGGGGATGCTTGATACGTCTCCAACGTATCTATAATTTTTTATTGTTCCATGCTATTATAGTATCAATCTTGGATGTTTTATATGCAATTATATGTCATTATATATCATTTTTTTGGGACTAACCTATTAACCCAGTGCCCAGTGCCAGTTGTTGTTTTCTGCTTGTTTTTGCCTTTTCAGAAAATCATTATCAAAAAATGTCCAAACGAGAAAAAAACTCTGGATTAATTTTTTCTGAACCAGAAGAGACCCAGGAAGCTTCGGGAGAAGACCAGAAGATCCACGAGAAGGCGGCAAGCCTGGAGGGCGCGCCCCCAGGCTTGTGGGCCCCTCGTGGCACCTGTTGACCCAATTCCAACGCTATAAATTCTCAAATATTCCAAAACCAACAGAGAGCCAGAAGAGAAAACATTTCCGCCGCCGCAAGCCTCTGTTCTTCCGCGATACCATCTGGAGGCCTTTTCCGGTACTCTGCCGGAGGGGGAATCGATCACGGAGGGCTTCTTCATCAACCTTGCTGCCCTTCCGATGATGTGTGAGTAGTTTAGCACAGACCTACGGATCCATAGCTAGTAGCTAGATGGCTTCTTCTCTCTTTTTGATCTTCAATACCACGTTCTCCTCGATGTTCTTGGATTTCTATCCGATGTAATCTTCTTTTGCGGTGTGTTTGTTGGGATCCGATGAATTGTGAGTTTATGATCAGATTATTCATGAGAAATATTTGAGTCTTCTCTGAACTCTTTTATGCATGATTATTATAACTTTGTATTTCTCTCCGATCTATCGATTTGGTTTGGCCTACTAGATTGATTTGTCTTGCAATGGGAGAGGTGCTTTGTGATGTGTTCAATCTTGCGGCGCTCAATCCTAGTGATAGAAGGGGACATGACACGTATTTGTATTGTTGCCATTAAGGATAAAAATATGGGGTTTAATCATATTGCTTGAGTTTACTTTGTCTACATCATGTCATCTTGCTTAAGGTGTTACTCTGTTTCATACTTAATACTCTAGATGCATGCTGAATAGCGGTCGATGGGTGAAGTAATAGTAGTAGATGCAGGCAGGAGTCGATCTACTTGTCTTGGACGTGATGCCTATATACATGATCATTTGCATGAATCCGTTATAATTATTTGCTTTATTATCAATTGTCCAACAGTAATTTGTCTACCCACCGTATACTATGTGTTCGAGAGAGAAGTCTCTAGTAAAAACTATGACCCCCGGGTCTACTTTATCATATATAAAAAACCTAAAAATACCTTGCTGCAATTTATTTACTTTTGTTTTAATTAGTATTTTAGTTTATATATTTATCTCTATAAGATTTAATCCTTGCAAATAACCGCTAAGAGGATTGACAACCCTCTTATTTGCGTTGGGTGCAAGTGTTTACTCTTTTGCGTGTAGGTGCGCTTAACGGAATTTTGCTTGGTTCTCCTACTGGATTGATAACCTTGGTTCTTAACTGAGGGAAATATTTATCTCTACTGTACTGCATCATCCTCTCCTCTTCGGGGAAATACCAACACAGGCTATAAGTAGCACCGCCACTCGTGTCATCTACCCCTCTCACCGCCGTCAGGGCGCGTTGCCAGGTAAAGCCCGCCCGGCACCGCCTATGGAGGGGAGGTCCGGATTGGGGGGCTGCTTTGGAGGCGTTGGAGGGTTGATGCGGGATGTTGAAGGAGATTGGTGCTCGAGCGGTGGCCTTCGTCAAGCGGTGCGCGATATCGGTGTTGGTGACGCTGGCGGCAACAAGAGGTATCTCACACAGAGGTCTTCACTGGTGGTTTGGCTGGATCATTGGAGAAGAAGGCGTAAGTGCATAGTCTGAACGGCGGCGAGCTCAACATCAGACCCTGACCTGTCGAACATTGGCATGGGTGCTTTTTTATGTTTCTTTAGATAGTCTCTGTGTTTGGTTTGGGGTGACGAAGCGGTGGCATTGCCCCAGGGTAATAATAATGTTCTCCTCGCCCTATCCCCATCCCATTGGTATGTTTTTCACCGGTGGAGGGCATATGGTGTTTTATCTCGGGTGGTTCTTCCAGGATCCATCGGATTTGGTCGGCTTTCCTAGTATTTGGAGTTTCTGCAGGCCCTTATCAACACTTTTTTCTCCGGGCGGCCATTTGCTTCATAGATCGCGGCCACTGGCGTCTCATGGTCTGCATCGACGACTTTCCGGCTGCTGCTTCTACAAACTTCTGAGTTTTAAAAAGTTTGCTCCGTCGAGGCGAAGGCCTAGAGGCGGCATCGAGCTATGCTCACAACGCATCATCAGTGAAAGATTTTAAATGTATTTTTATTTTTTCTGTAAGGATGTACTTGTAAGGACTTGTTATTCTGTAAGGCGAAGGCCTTAGGCCTTTTTCGCAAGAAGAGAGAGAGAGAGAGTATTTCTCATGTGCATGGCAGAATTGACGATCCACGTTCTAAGTTTAGGGTGTACCACATGGTAGAATTCCTGCAGCATCCGCTTGTCTAGATAATTGATCGATGCATGGAAACGTTTCTCGATGTTTCCCGACCCATCTTGATCCTTACTATATTTCTGTTTTATTACTTGGTTGGAAGTGAAAATACCGGAACCACCTCGAGGGAGGCCGAAACTGTGGGAGCTTGGCGATGCCCGTCTTTGTCGCATGACGTTATGCTTTGATGCACCGAAAAATCATCTTCACGTACTTATCCGCGCGGGCCTCCTGGATCACAAGCAGCGGCGGTCCTCTTTTTCCCTCCCAAGAATAGAAGCGATTTTTTTTCAAAAGTATGACTAAATTTATAACAAATTTGAAAATTATACGGCGAAATGAAAAAATACCGAAAATATGACCCTGTCGGCCTGCGGTGGGCCGAAAGGGGCCCTGTCGGCCAGCAGTGGGCCGAGCGCAGCCTGTCTGCCACCAGTAGGCCGACTGGTGGGCTGTCGGCCACCAGCAGGCCGAAAGGTGGCTGTCGGCCACCAGCAGGCCGAAAGGGGGCTGTCGGCCGCCCGACCGTTTTCTTCTTCCTCTCGCTCTCTCTCTCTCGTTCCTGGTCGCTGGCGGCTCTCTCTCTCTCTCATTTCCTCTCTATACTCTCCCCCCCTCACCGATCTACTCATTCTTCCACCGATTTTCTGTTCCAAGCCGCAGAATCAATAGATCATAGCATTCTCCAGCGTCCTACGGTCATTTTTTTTGCAATGGGATAGTTATTTGTGCGTAAGTGAGGAGGAGCCATGGTGGGGTGGAGGAGGTGAGGAGGTGTTGGGGTGGAGGAGGTGTGGCTGGTGAGGAGGTGGTGGTGTGGAGAGGAAGAAGAAGGGGACACACGCGTCGAAGGTATATTTTTGTTTGTGTAGTTAGTGTAGTTTTAGTGTACAGTTTATTTAGTGTGCATAGTCATTTTAGTGTACATAGTAATTTTAGGGGATAGTTAGTGTAGCCGGTAATAATTTTGTATGTGTTGTAGAGTTTATTTAGTGTACATAGTAATTTTAGCGGATAGTTAGTGTAGCCGGTAATAATTTTGTTCGTTGCGATTAATGAAAGGTGGCAATGTCTGACAGGTGAAAATGTCTGAATCAGTAAATTTGACTGTTTACTACGGCCCTGGTAATGTTCGATATAATGAGTTGGGGGTTGATCTTAGCGAGTTTAAAAAAGGCGTCATGACACTTTCACACCCGGACATACTGGACATTAGACAGTTGAAGCACTGGTTGACTACTAGTTTTGGGCTAGATCCTGAAGTATGTTCCGTCAGTATTCATGCACCGTGGACAAAATCCTGTAAAAATGTTAAGTGGGAGTTGATGCCGATAGATAGGAGCCAGCATTGGGTGACCCTGTTAAGTCGTTGCCGAGACCGAAGAATCCACCCATATGCCCTAGTGCAACCAGTGGCGAAGGAGGAGAATACGGTACAACTTCACGTGGGGTATGAACCAGGCCAGGGTAGTCAAGTGGCTAACGAGAATTATTTATCCGGGTCACAGCCACCGGATGTGGATGCTAGCCAAGCCGAGAAAGAGTCAGACTACATGTCACACAATGTTTGTGGTCATGATACTGGGCAGAGTATTCAGTCAAAAATATTAGCTGGTTCTGGTGTTGCTGATGGGGATGAGGAAGGCGATGAAATGCAGAGGGTGATGGAGGAAGATGACGAGGATGGATTTGCGGAGGATCTGGATTCTGAAAATTCCGAGGATGAAGTGGAGGTACCGATTCCTTCTGCATGGGATCAGGACATATCCACCGGCCTTACTGTCAACGATGGCCATGAGACTCCATGGCAATATAATCTGAACCAAGTCCAGATAGGGGCTATGTTTGATACAAAGAAAAAATTGAAGTATGCGGTGATAAAGTGGGCTATGTCTACGCAGAGGGTTTTCCGGACACACATATCGAGTCCAACAAACTATACCGTGAAGTGTGTTGAAGCAGGTTGTCCTGGGAAGGTGCACGGGCACGTGCCGAAGTATGACATCCACTGGCTTGTCACCAATGTGGTCCCACATAATTGTGTGAGGAAAAACCTGTTGGTTAGTCATCCAAACCTGACTTCAACTCTCATTGCGCAACTCATGTATACTTAGATAGTGGAGAAGAAAGATATGGAAGCAAAACACATCCAGAGAGCAGTGAAGGTCAGATGGAATTATGACATTCCATATGGGAAGGCTTGGAGGGCTAAGCAGAAGGCTATGGAGGAAAGGTTTGGGACGTTCTTCGACTCATATGATAATGTTGTCCGTCTCCTTGACATACTGAAGGAGAGAAATCCCGGCACTTATGTTAACATACAACACACGAGGTTGGACATTATACCAGATCACAAGGTGTTGAAACGAGTATTCTTCTCTTTCGCTATGTGCATCGAAGCTTTCCGGCATTGTCCTCCTGTGATGTTTGTGGATGGTACATTCCTGACTGGTCAGTACAAAGGGCAAATCCTGACTGCTATTGGTGTGGACGGGAACAATCAAATCATCCCACTAGCCATGGCATTTGTGGAGGGTGAGAACTTTCCGAGCTGGGTATGGTTCTTCCGGCAAGTTAAAATTGCGATCGTGAAGGACCGACCAAACGTGTGTGTCATTCATGACAGACATCCTGGTATATTGAAGGCTGTGAAGACACTAAGGAATCCAACTGCTGACGAACCAACACCTTGGAAGGACTTGCAGAGCCGGTGGTGCATGCGCCATCTTGGGGCTAATTTTTTCTCACAGTTCAAGAACAAGCGGTTGATGAACTTGTTTAAAAAATTATGCAAGCAGAACCAGCAGCGTAAATACCATTTTATTTGGTCAAAACTTGATGAGTTCACTAAGAAGCAGGTCCGCGCGAGGAAGAAAATGGAAGCAAATCAGGTTAAATTAGCAACACTCATGGCGGAGCTAGAGGAGCCAGTAGGTCTTTGTGACTTGCCAGCAATTGACCCTCCTAATGCCAAGAGAAAGAAGGGTAGGGCAATAAAGAATTTTTCTGAGTGGATAGAGAAAGAGCCTCCAGTGAATTGGTCTTTGCTGCATGACACCCATGGAGCTAGGTATGGCCACATGACAACCAATCTTGCAGAGGTGTATAACTTTGTACTCAGAGGGAATAGAGCATTGCCACTGACAGCTATTCTGGAGGGTGTATTCCATGGCACTTTGAGATATTTCAGAGAAAGGCACGAGTTAGCAAAGAAGCATATTGCAGTTAATCAGAACACACCTTATTGTAGCCGTGTCATGGAGTACATGGCTCAGAAGATAAAGAAAGCAAAAAAGCACACTGTCACACTCATAGGTAATCAGGAAAGGGGGTATGAGGTTTAGCTTCCTACTGATGGTTTTGGTTCTGCAAATGAGGTGAAGACGCATGAGGTTAAAATTGGAACGGAATTTTATCCAACTTGTGAGTGTACATGCAACAAACCGCAGTTGTTGCACCTGCCTTGCTCACATGTGTTGGCTGCCTGTGGCCAGATTGAGTTGGACGCTATCTCCTTCGTGTCTCCATACTATTCAAAAGAGGCAGTACTCAATGTCTGGACAGGTGAGATGACGGGGTTTAGAGTCGTCAGCAATTTCAACAAGGTAAACGATGGTGAGAGAGTATACATCCCGGATCCAGGACTTCGGCGAACAAGCAGGGGCAGACGCAAGGTAAAGCGCATCCGAAACGATATGGACCAATCTGAAGCTGGTGGAGCAACCAGACAATGTTTGCTATGCGCGGCTTATGGGCATAGGATGAAATATTGTCCCGACCTGAACAAAGACGGTGCTTCCACATCGATGAGTGCTTCCACATCGACGACTGCGACAACAGTAGCAAGAGGTGGTCGTGGCAGTCGTGGTGGTCATGGAAGTCGAGGCCGAAGGGGCGGACAAGGAAGAAATAACTCAGAAGCTATATAATGTGTCGCACTATGTTTTAATTTGTAATATGACGGACTATGTTTTATTCTGTAATATGTGTGGTCTATGTTTTAATGTGTAATATGACGGACTATGTTTTATTCTGTAATATGTGTGGTCTATGTTTTAATGTGTAATATGACGGACTATGTTTTATTCTGTAATATGTCTGGACGATGTTATAATTTGTAATATGTGTGGACTATGTTTTAATTTGTAATATGCCTGTGCTATGTTTTAATTGCAGATATGGCTTCGTATCCGTTGCTTAATGGGAATATCGATAGAGGGCACCGGGCCGCAGATATGGAAGCGGGCAAGAACTTAGACGTGTTGATCACTCGCACCCCAAAGCGTAACTGGATGATACACCCTTTATGGGTTGATAGGTATGTGTCGGTATAATGACTTACTATGTTTGACATCCTTTTGATAGCCGCTAACTGTAAGCTACATTCTATTTATTTTGTAGGTTAAATTGGGCTGGACTTCTACCCTTGGCACGGCTGGTTGAGGGTACATTGGATGAGTGGGTTGATCATCCGGAATTGGATGAGGCAGGTGAACCAATGCAGTTACACAAGAAGCAAGTTACACGCTTCTCTTACGACAGGTCACTCCTTACCTGCTTAGTAGATAGATGGAGACCAGAGACACATACGTTTCACTTTCCCTGGGGAGAGATGGCGCCTACATTACAGGATGTGTCTTACTTGTTGGGATTACCTCTGGCCGGTGCTGCCATAGGTCCTTTAGAGCCAGAACCTGGTTGGCTAGCATCGATTCGTCGCCGTTTTCTGGCTGCGGTGCCAACTTCTACGGTGCTAGGCAACGATCGTCACAGGCCTCTTTTTAGGTGGTTCAGCCAGTTTCAGATTGTCTCCTTAGGATATCCCAATGTTGAGTTGTCAGAGGCACAGATTGACCGATCCCTAGAGGCATATATTATGTGGTTGTTCGGCAAGACGATGTTCACGGAAAACCACGTGACCACTGTCGATGCACGACTCATCGGTATTGCACGAGAGATAGCTGACGCACGTTGCCCGGGGGACATTGTGCAGAGGAGTTTTGGTTCTGCTGTGTTAGCGGCTACGTACAGAGGCCTGTGCAAAGCTTGCCAGTTGAAGTCTAGAAAATCAGGTCTTCTTGGATGTCCACTATTGTTGCAGCTCTGGTCATATGAGAGATTCCCTATTGGTCGACCCTATGTCAGCGTTGAAAAATCTTTTGGTAATGAGGACATGGCTGGGACTTACGTGCCTTCTATCGGCGACTTGCCTACTATGGGATCTGTTTGGACACGGAGAGAGGTATTTTCATAATTTGTAACAATATGAATTACTAATGTTTATTTCTCGCTATTCAATAGTATTACTAATGTTTGTTGTCAAATACAGAGACAGTTTGCGCATAGCCAGGTGAGGGGCTGCTACCCCTCCTTCACGTCGCAGTTTGACAGTTTGCACGAGGATCAAGTTATCTGGGAGCCATACTCTGATCGTGCTATTTCCTCCAGATGTGCAGATGGGATTTCTGGAATGTGCACTAGAGATCGGCATTATTGGATGACCAAGGTCAGGTTGGTGTTCGACGTGACGGTTGAGGAGATGGCTATTCATAGGGTGATGAGACAGTTCGGTCGATGCCAAGAGCCTGACATTCCTGTTATTCCACACTTACCAGATCACGTGCACAAGTAAGTAATACTACTTTAGTTGTCATGTCTGCATTCAGAATATAACTAATCATGTAACGTGCATTTCAATCTCAGGTACACTCGCTCAGGAGGAAACAAGTCCCAGGATTCTTGGCTTCGTGACATTAGCCCTTACGTGGACGAATGGACTACTGCGCCGACAAATATCTAGGATGAAGTTCGGCCCTTTGACTGGGACAAGTTCGGGTTGTATCTGCAGCGTTACCGGCATAGCACGAGGATCTACTTGGTTCCATCATCAGCTCCTGATCAAATCGAAGCCCCTCTCACCAGCGATCTATTCCCAACTGCCTCTGTTGTCGGAACCAGACACCACGCGGTACGTGCTATGTTTCTCACATGTTAAGTTTTTTCTTAACCTAAACATATACAATTGGTTAACTATTCGTGTTGTCTGCCAGGGTGACTTGGCATGCGAGGTGCTAGATGAGGTTTCCTCTTTAATGCAACGCTTTGAGAGAGGAGATAATATCCCACCGTGAGAGCACATCTCATGGTTGAGGGGTCTTCATGAGAAGGTACGCGGGATTTACGCAGCTGTTACATGTAGACGATCTTCGGATGTTGCTATTCCTCGTCCAGCACATCGTCCGCCACGCCCCTCTCTGCAGCGTTCAGAACCTCGAACCTCTGTGCACCGTTCGGAACCACGACCTTCACAACCAGGGAGCTCTTCCTGGCAGCAGACACCTCCTTCACAACCAGGGAGCTCTTCCTGGCAACAGACACCTCCTTCACAACCAGGGAGCTCTTCCTGGCAGCAGACACCTCCTTCACAACCAGGGAGCTCTTCCTGGCAACAGACACCTCCTTCACAACCAATGAGCTCTTCATGGCAGCAGATACCTCCTTCACAACCAGGGAGCTATTTCTGGCATAATCAGATGGACCTAGGTAACACTACTTTGTACATTCTTTTAAACATTCTAGGTTCGCAAATCAATTTTACATGTTTTACTTTACCACAGTCGGCAGCCAGTCGCAACCATTCATGCAGTCTAATGTCCAGTCACCGATGTTTACTGGTGCTGGTTCGTTCTTTGCCGGCGACGACGATGACGATGACCGAGCTGCAAGCACCTATGATTTCTCGGAGACAGTTCTTGCCACTCCATCACCACCATACACGCAGGAGACACAGACACAGACAGACGAGGCGGCCTATGGTCGTGGTCATTGTGAGACTCGTCCATCGCGTGAGCGCTTATCGCCTTCCGGTCCTCGTCCGAGGAAGCCGAAGATTCGTCGCCGTCCGCAGCAGTGATATGGTTATCTATGTATGAGACATGACTATCTAATTATGTATGAGACGTATGTCTATTTTATGTATGGGACAAATTACTATCTACTTATGTATGAGACGTATTCATGTTTTATTTCAATGGTCAATTGGTCTACAGAGATAACACTTGTACTGCGAACTAAATGCATCCAACGCCGCGCTTTACATAAAACATAATGCCCACAAAACAAGACAATACACAACGACAATATATGTCTAAACGGTACGAGATACATTTCCAACCAGACTACAACAGATAATTAAGATGCATCGAAAATAACATGCATAAAATAAGATACATAAAAATTAAGATACAACTTGCTGCGAAAATAACATGCATAAAATAAGATACATAAAAATTAAGATAAATAAAATAACACCGCAGACAGCAGGAATCAGACAAAGCAGACAACAGGAATCAGACAAAGCAAACAAAGCAGACACCCGCTCGGCCGAATCTTTGCCTAAAAATCAGCGCCGTTTGCATAAAAATCAGCGCCGTCACTACAGTCTGCCAATCACTACAGTGTGTGCATCGGAATCAGCGTCTGCGCATGGGAAAAGCAAAGGAAAAGCGAGCTGGCCGAGGGAGAAGCCGTCGGTGGCAATTGGTTTAGAGAGATAACACTTGTACTGCGAACTAAATGCATCCAACTGAAATTAAACATTACCACTGAATTAAACAGTACAACTGAAATAAACAGTACAACTGAAATATACACTACAACTGAATTAAACACTACAACTGAAAATAAACAGTACTACATAAAACAATACTACATTAATGCATCATCCTCCTCTTCCGTCGATGCAGATCTCTTGCCCTTTGTCGAAGTAGAACTCTTGGCCTTTGACGATGCGATAGTCTTGACCTTGGTGCTCGGCATGAAGACGTCCTCTTCGTCCTCCGTCGATGCAGATCTCTTGCCCTTCGTCGATGTAGAGCTCTTGCCCTTCGACGATGCGGTAGTCTTGACCTTGGTGCTCGGCATGAAGAGGTCGTCTTCGTCCTCACTGTCTGCTGACCATAAATCTGAATTATTCCTCGCAAGCCTAATGTAAGATTCACTCTTATGCAGTTTGACCTTCTGCCATCTGCCATGCAACCTGAGAAGTTCTTTCCGTATCTCCTCAAATGTCCTGGGAGGCCACCCACTCCTAGCTAATGAGTGAGCCAACTCATTCATTATGGTGTCACTACTGATGAGTTCCTCCCATGGAACTACTCTATCATCCATCTTGAAATTGGCGGCTAGTTTGAGAAGACGATCGGACATACCAGAGTGAAAACTACGATCAAAAGGATAATGAGGATGAGACATCTCCACGAAAGGATGGCGGGAGCGAAAGGCGTGAGAGAAAGAGGGACAAAAGGGCCTGCTCACCCACCTTACCGCGGATGTGGTTATATAGGTTCACAAGAGAAGATGGCGGGAGAGAAAGGCGGGAAAGAAAATGGCGGGAGAGAATGGCGGGAGAGAATGGCGGGAGAAAAAGTGGCGGGAGAGTATGGCGGGAAAGAAAATGGCGGGATAGTAGGGCGGGAAAAGAAAATGGGGGGATAGTAGGGCGAGATAGTACGATCACTGTGGCAGATGACTGAAAACAACAACTAGCTCCTGATCACGCTCTTTGAAGGTTATGAGCACCAAATTGTTGACTTCAATAGACGATGCCCGAAGAAAATTACCGAAGCCTTCCTTCTTGAACACCATTCTATCACCCAAGCCAATAAAGTAGGAACAAGGAATGCTCACAGATATATCATCATCTTCAGAATCCAAAGTAATTTCAAGAGTTAAAGAACCGGTCCTAGGAATTGACACAAATTCCTTCAAACTCCTCACAACCATGGTCGGAATAACCTGACAAAAAAACATCAAGTTATATGATGTTGAGCTTACAAATTTAAAACATTATACTATAGCAAAGAACAAAAAAATATACAGTAGCCAAAAACAAAGCTCACCATATGTTGACCATTAACATTCATGGAATCAATCCTATGAACAAAAGGAGTACACAATATGTAGTTGTCATCAAAGAGCTGTCGGGACATGACAAACATTTGGTGATAATTCATACCGAAGATACCACGACTATAAACACAACTGTCAACAAGTTCCCTCTGAGTTTCACTCAGATCCTCAAGAGCTACAAAAAAATAATTTCACAAATTGAGCAGAACAGCAAATCGTATAAGCTGAAACAATACTTAAAATCACTCAAAAAAAAACTTACCAACACAGGGTAAAGGGAACAACATAACACCATCCCGATGAAAATCAACACTACACCATGTTCCATAGTGCTCAAGCCTAACAGTCATCATGTCACGATGACGGAGACCATAATCATTCACAAGTTCCTCCCAGGAAGGACCATGGAATTTAGTGCTCACCCGACCATGTGTAAACAGAACATGGTATAAGTTACCCTCACTGTTGTGAAGAGCAAGATCAATATCTGTGTCACCCCTCCGAATAGCTAAAGCTCTGCACTCCTCAATGTACCGAGCAAGATGTGATCTAACACTGCACGGAACATACTACAAAAAGAATGAAAGCAAACATCATAATCATATAAACAAAGGCATTATAATACATTCCAACCTAAACAACATCAACCATATGCCACAATCAGATAAACAAGATATAGAATCTTACAACACGCCTTGAACAGCGACGATCCAGCACCAAAGTGAAGACAGACGCACCAGAATCAAAGGAAGAACAAGGGCCACCTGGAGCTCGACAAAAGGGGCACGCCATTACCTGCAAAGAAACGGTGACAAAAAAAAAACACTACACTTGCCTGCTCACCCACCTTGCTGCGGAGGGGGTTTTATAGGGTCAGAAGAGAAGATGGCGGGAGAGAATGGCGGGAAAGAAGGGCGGGAACGAAGCTGGCGGGAAAGAAGGGCGGGAACGAAACTGGCGGGAAAGAAGGGCGGGAAGGAAACTGGCGGGAAAATGCACTCTTCGGCGAAGGAAATACAAAAAAAATGTATTATTTCTGAAAAAATTTGAAGAAAACTTTTGGGCAGGTTATCTACGGGCCTATCGGCCTCTGGTAGGCCGACAGCCACCTTTCGGCCTGCTGGTGGCCGACAGCCCACCAGTCGGCCTACTGGTGTCCGACAGGCTGCGCTCGGCCCACTGCTGGCAGACAGGGCCCCTTTCGGCCCACCGCAGGCCGACGGGGTCATATTTTCGGTGTTTTTTCATTTCGCTGTATAATTTTCAAATTTGTTATAAATTTAGTCATACTTTTGAAAAAAAATCAATAGAAGCAGCAATGCCCACCGTTCAAATTATCATCACATGCGGACCATACTAGGAAATATGGACTAGACTAGTTTGGTTTATTCCACTCTTTCTTTTAATCTCGGCTGATAAACTACGTAGAGTAGTACTGTACGTAATATTTTCTGTGCAAGTGGATGGGGCTGTTGAACAGTTTTCGACATTATAGTTCGTGACGGTCAAATATGAAATGAATCACCCCAAACAGATTAAATTTGACAAACGGGATTTCAAATTTTGGCAAAGAAAACCTGACTTAACTCGAAGACTACATGAGAAGGCGGCATGCGGCGCTCCATCCGGACCGTTGATAGTTGGTCCAACGGCGAAGACACGCATGCGTTGAACAGTCAGCCCACACAACTCCCCCGCCACATATAAATACCGGAATCCTTGGGGGATCCTGTCGCAGTTGCTATCTTCATCTTCCTCTCTTCCCGCGATCCCCTCAACTTGAAGCCGGAACCGCCATTCCGCCGTCGCCATGGATCCGTCGCCGAACTCGCACCCGATCCTCTCCTATGTGCTCTCCCGCCTCCCGTCGATCAAGACGGGGTCCCCGAGGCTCTCCTCCCCGCGTGACCTCGAGCAGCCGCAGCCACCGTCCCCGTCCCCGCGCGCCCCGTCGGGCCCCGCGGAGTTCGAGCTCGTCGAGCGCATGCCTGGCCTCCGCCACCCGTCCTTCCTCCGCTCCATGACGAGCGCAGTCGCCGACATCACCTGCGCGCGCGACGCGCTCCGCCACCTCGGCCCCCGCCCCGACCACGAGCTGGTCGACTCCTCCCGCGCCTTCCTCCTCTCGCACTCCCATGGAAACCTCGCCGGATCGGGGAAGGAGGAGGATATCGAAGAGAAGGTGGTGGCGAGCCAGGAGGTGGTCCAGTTAGACGAGGAGCACGAGGCTTACGGGGTCCTGCTGCGGGAGGCGGAGGAGAAGCTGGAGCGGGTGTACCGGATGGCGATGCACGGGAGGGACGTGGTGGAAGGGGGCGGCAAGACAAGGGAGGACGAGGGATCGGGCGATGTGGACGAGGAGGTGGTGAGGCTGCTCAAGCAGACGGAGGAAGGGAAGGCGGTGGAGCAGGTGCGCCTCGCCGACCGCCAGCTGCGCCACCTGCCTGAGCCCTTGGGCCGGATTCGCGGCCTGCTCGTGCTCGACGTCTCGCGCAACCACCTCCAGGTCAGGATTCGCTAATGCCGCCATGCATTGCTCCGTCTCTCCCCGTGCTTTCATTCATCCATTTAGACATGCGATTGATGGGAGATTGGGATCGTTCGTCCGATCCGGGAAATTCGGGTGATCGGGCCTACGAGCGTTACGTTGATTTTGAGGCTCCACGTGTAAGAAGAAAAATGGATTTCCTCCCGTGATTCATTGCATATCATATATTCCCTCCGACCATAATATAAGAGTGTTTTGCAAGCTATTTACTTGTAAAACGCTCTTATATTATATTACGGGACTGAGGGAGTACTACACAAAAGGTTAATTTGGTTCCACAATACACAAAGCACAGTGCTTACCGGTGGTTTTCCATGGAGATTGCAGGTTGTCCCCGATGCCATAGGCGGGCTTGAACATCTGGAAGAACTCCACCTCGCTTCCAACGCCTTGGTCTCCCTCCCGGATTCCATCGGGCTCCTCTCCAACCTGAAAGTCCTCGACGTCTCCGGCAACAAGCTCAGATCTCTGCCCGACAGCATCTCAAAATGCAGGTAACCAACCAGTCAGCCATAGCCCCCCATGCATTCGCGAGGCATCTTCACACTAGATCCATTTCATTCTGCACTGTAAGCTAGAAATGCTGGCTAATCGTCTGAAGTCGGGACTCCAGGTCACTGGTCGAGCTGGATGCCAGCTACAACGTTCTGGCGTACCTCCCGACGGGCATCGGCTACGAGCTTGTGAACCTGCAAAAGCTCTGGGTGCAGCTCAACAAGCTGCGCTCGCTGCCGTCGTCCATCTGCGAGATGCGGTCGCTGCGCCTCTTGGACGCGCACTTCAACGAGCTCCGCGCCCTGCCCTCCTCCTTCGGCAAACTGGTGGCGCTTGAGTCGCTCAACCTGAGTAGCAATTTCAGCGACATGCGGGACCTGCCGCCATCGTTCGGCGACCTGACCGGCCTTCGCGAGCTCGACCTCAGCAACAACCAGATACACGCGCTGCCGGACTGCTTCGGAAGACTTGACCGGCTTGAGCGGCTCTGCCTGGACCAGAACCCGCTCGTCGTGCCGCCCATGGAGGTGGTGGTCAAGGGCGTCGGAGCGGTGAGGGAGTACATGAACAAGAGGCTGCAAGCCGAGGAGGAGCGGCGGAAGAGCGCAGCCGTGGCGGTTGAGAGCCCCAATGCATCGTCGCCAATTGCGTGGCTGTCCCGGAGCGTGTCGTCTCTGAGCACCTGGGTTTCGAACGTCGCCGGGCCGGAGAAGGCGGCGGAGGAGGACAAGTTCCTCGAGCAGGAGCTGTGAGCAAGAACACCGAGGATCGATCGATGTATATACAAGTTCCTTAGGTGCACGTAATCATTGCTGAATTTGCGCCTGCCTGGTAGAATGGGACAACCGGCTATAGCCATGCATGTGAGCATTTTTTCTTCTTCTTCCCTTTCCTAGTCTTCTTTTAATGTTGTTTTGCTTACTGGACCATCGTCCGTTTTCTAGTTTCAGTTGCCACGTTGCATTGTTCAATAATGGAACTTTGAGCATAATTGGTTTGATGCCAAAAGTTGGCATGCCAATATTTGGCAAATGCCAAATGTTGGCTAGTGATTGGTTGCCTACCAACTTTTCTTGTCAATCTTACAAAAATTTGTCAAAGTTTGGCAACTTTTGATTTTGCCAAATGTTGGCTTGCCAAATATTGGCAATGCCAAATGTTGGCATCAAACCAATTATGCTCTTTGTAATACTAGCATAGTTAGGTGTTGACAGAGGGCACGCTGTTGTAGAAATAACAGGTGCGTTGGTAGCAACAGTGATTACTTGTCTAAGCAGGGTGCCCTCGACTCAACATGATCAACTTTAATTCTTTCTCTTGCTTGACGTTATTAATTCTCTGACTTGTTTTGTCTCTGAAAATCTCGACTCATGTCATTTCCAAACTCCCCTTTTCCCTCGTTTATGCTACTTCCCGAAGTGCTGACATTTGATTTTTTTCGAGTAAAGTCTAAGTAACAATGAACCCTTTAAAAAAAAAAAGTAACAATGAACAGTAACCACTGTTGTGCATCTCTAATGATCATAGCTTATATACTCCATCCCTTTCTTATTACTCCATGTATTAGGTTTGTCAGAAGTCAAATTCTTCAAAGTTTGATCAAGTTCATACAAAAATTTATTAACATTCACGATACAACATCAATATCATTTCATCCATCATGGGATGTATTTTTATATTATATTTATTAGGGATTATAGATGTTGATACTACCTCCTTTCCGGTTTATAAGGCCTGCGCGTATCCCTAGATCTATAATTTGACCAACATAGTGGCAGACCCAGGAATTGAAGTTAGCTGGGGCGAACATTTAATGTCTAATTTTTTTTCGATACAAATGCAACTCTATTCAACCAAAACTCATAGCATTCAACAACGAAAGAATAAAAAGGCTCTTAAAAACTAGTAAACTGCTAACATGGACTCTTGTCGCTTGAAATGCTCACTTATGCCACAATATGATCCCATAATTCCAATTTCCAAACGAGACCTACAAAATTATGAATGCATTAGCACAAGTGTGATGAGAGTTGTATATTTTGATATGGTCATATGATGGTAACTGGGTGTAGTATACCTTTAAGATGTACTTGCACAATGAACACAGGGTTGTGGAGGTTGATGACCTCGACGGCTCTTGAAGGCATGAAAATGAACCATAATCTGTTTATCACTAATTTTAGAAAATATCCCGTGCTCAACAAAGCAAACCATCAAATCATTAAGCCAATCATCACCCATCTTGTTTCGAAGATATGTCTTTATAATATTCATGGCTGAGAAAACCCTCTCAACTGATGCAGTTGCCACCGGTAATGTCAATGCAAGTCTGATGAGGCGATAAACCAATGGAAATACCAGATGTTGTCTATTTTGGACCAACTTGAGAGCAAGAGAACTCAAACTACCGCAAGCCAAGAATTCAGTACTTCTTTTCATCACATCAATATATATGTTGAGTTGATCAGTCAACAGATAGCGCTCTTGTGAAGAGAAATCAATAGAGTAAATATTTGCAAGCTCAACTAGCTTATCATGATCAAAGTTGCTAAATGAGTCTCTAGGATCAAGGCAAGCAATGCACTTCAACAAGCGTGTAGAAGTTTCACTAAATCGATTATTCATCTCAACTATGTTTCTATCCAACACCTAATTGAATATAGTTACCTTGTAATGATGGAGACAAGTAACCATTTTACGTGATCTTCTTGGGTAACCCCTTGCTGAGATGTTATCATCCATATTGGGCACTATTATATTTCTTGCTGTAGGAACGAAGTATGTCTACTAGAGGGGGGGGGGGGGTGAATGAGAGTTTTAAAATTTCTTTCGGAAACTTCAAAACTCTCGGAACCCAGTAGCGGAGCGAATGAAAATAGACTAAAGTGAGCAAATGCTAACTAGCGAACAGGAATTAAACACATGCATCGAAGAGAATCACATGATCGAAACTTATCATACAACACAAAACGAATGAAAGCAAGTGTCGAGACAACCAGTGATGCTCGATGGCGACAAGGAATTTGGTAGACCAGTTTGCCCTTCTGCAAAAGGACTACGTATGGTTGGTGGGGTTGTGACTTAACACGGAAGATAAACTCTCTTCGCCCTATTCTCCTCGACAATTGGGTCGTCAACCAATGCCGTTCACTCGTGTAGATACTTGAGGTGATCTTCGAACCTTTACAGACTTCTTCTTCGAGAACCATGTAGGATCGAAGGTATGTCTAGAGGGGGGTGATTGGACTACTTGACCAAATAAAACTTATCATTTTCCCAATTTTAGTTGCAGGCAAGTTTTAGCAATTCTACTAAGTCAAGTAACACCCTACACATGCAAGTCTAAGAGTAGTGCATCGGAAAGTAAGGACTTTGCATATGAATGTAAAGGAGGGATTGGAGAAATCAAACACAATGAAGACACGGAGATTTTTGGCGTGGTTCCGATAGGTGGTGCTATTGTACATCCACGTTGATGGAGACTTCCACCCACGGAGGGTAACGGTTGCGCGAGTCCACAGAGGGTTCCACCCACGAAGGGTCCACGAAGAAGCAACCTTGTCTATTCCACCATAGCTTACGCCCACGAAGGACTAGCCTCACTCGGGTAGATCTTCACGAAGTAGGCGATCTCCTTGCCCTTACAAACTCCTTGGTTCAACTCCACATGATCTTGGAGGCTCCCAAGTGACACCTAACCAATCTAGGAGACACCACTCTCCAAAAGGTAATAGACGGTGTTGTTGATGATGAACTCCTTGCTCTTGTGCTTCAAAAGATAGTCTCCTCAACACTCAATCACTCTCTCACAGATTTGGGTTGGGTAGGAGAAGGATTGGAGTGGAAAGCAACTTGGGGAGGCTAGAAATCAAGGTTCAAATGGTTGGATTGGAATGCCTTGATCTCAACACATGAGTAGGTGGTTCTCTCTCAGAAAATGAATGGTGGAAGTGTGTTTTCGTTCTGAGAGCTCTGTCTTAGGGAAAGTGGTGGTGGAGGGGTATAAATAGACTTCACCAAGAACCCAAAAACTCGGTGAGACTGACCTGTGTAAAAGATTCGAACGTTAGGCGTCTCGGTGAGACCGAACAGAACAACTCGGAGGGACCAAAATGTGATGACCTAGGTGAGACCTCGTTTCGGTAATTCCGATCAAACCAACTTGGTGATTCCGAAATGGGGTGAAAGGGTTACAGAAACTTGGTCACAACATATCGGTGAGATCGATCATCATCTCGGTGGAACCGAGTCGCTAGGGTTTGGCTTGGGCTCTGTCTAAGTTAAACTCGATGGGTCCGGATATGGAAGTTTCAGTGGGACCGAGTTTGGCAACTAGGGTTTCATAGATTGGAATGTGGGAAAGTGGCTGAGGGTTTTGGAGCAATATCTTTAAGCACTTGAGCAACTAAGTCATGATCAAAACCTCATCCCCTTTTAATAGTATTGTCTTTCCTATGGACTCAATGTGATCTTGGATCACTTAACCAAAAATGAAGAGTCTTGGAGCTTTATGCCAATGCTTGTCCTTAGCATTTTGAGGGGTCCACATCCACATGTCCTTGCCATGCCAACATTGAACTTTCCTGAAATCTATCTTTGAATAAGCATTAGTTCAATGACATATATGTTGTTATTAATTACCAAAACCACCCAGGGATTAGTTACACTTTCAATCTCTCCCTTTTTGGTAATTGATGACAACATATAGATCAAAGCTTCGACAATGGATATAATCAATGAATAATATCGCTGCTTTGAGAAGTATGTGATACCCAGTCCTGAGTGAAAAAGATACCGCGAGCATGATATTTTTCAATAAAATCATCGTGCAATAAATCAACAAAACCTAAAGTCATTTCGCGTTCCCCTTCTAACTTACCTACTACTGTATCGGAGTGGATATGATCTCCCCCGGACATACGCAATGCTTTAGCTAATACACATAAATGCATACCATGATTTTTCTGTCTATCAATAACTCCATGCATTGCACGGTGAATGTGAAGTAGGCCATTGTCGTGGCAATAATGAGCTAAAGTAGTATTTTCGGTGAATCCCCTAGTTAAGTAGTCATGCATTACAATAGGAACCCCTAATTCTCTTGCAAATACAGCTCTCTTAATAATTTCTTCACATGTACCCGCAGTCGCATTCAAGTAATGCCCCTTGATTTCACCGGTTTCGGCCTGTGATTTATAAATAGCTTCGGCACAAAAGACAAAACGGTCTCTCCAGCGCATAAATGGTTGTGAGTTTACGTTTTTCATCATCTTTGGTAAAATCAAGTCCACCACGTAGACACTCATAACACGCTCTACCATAAAGTTTTTGCGGATAATCCCAATTTTGGTTTAATAGTACATCCCAATAAAGGACGACCATAATTGTTCAACTTATGTCTTTCAACTTGGATACCATGAGGCGGGCCTTGGAAAGTTTTTTAATAAGTAGGGGGAAGTCGTAGATCCTCCAAACGTAGAGCACGTAGGGCTTTGAAACCAAATACGTTACCCATAATGGAAGTAACATGTTAGTAATGAAACCCTCTTCAAATAGGTCTAATGGATAAGCTACATAACAGATCCATTGGTTGTCTTCCCCAGCAACAGGATCGATGTGATAGCATCGTCCTTTGTAATGATCAAGACTGGTAAGTCCATCAGTCCAAACAATTGTCCATGTACCAGTAGAAGATTCGGCAGCTACTGCAGCCCCTGCTTCTTCGGGCGGAACCCAGGCTGAGGACTTACTCGGAATGCTGCCAAGATATCAGTATCCTTAGTTTCATACTATGGGGTGTGGTAAGTCAATTTATAATCTTTAACACCATCTTGAAATCCAACACCTGCTTTAGTTTCTGTTTATGGTGACATAAGTCCCTCCCTATAACACTTGAATTAAGAATTCTCACAATAACAGGGTCTACTCAATGTTAATTAGGCGTAAATGAAACTTTAGCAAAAATCTCGTACAACAAAAAGGTGTTGGGGAACGGAGCATGAATTTCAAAAATTTCCTACGCTCACGCAAGATCTATCCATGGAGATGCATCGCTACGAGAGGGGAGAGTGTGTCTACGTACCCTCGTAGACCGTTAGCGGAAGCGTCTCACAACGCGGTTGATGTAGTCGAACAATCCTTCGAGCTCCACCGATCGAGTACCGAACGTACGGCACCTCCGAGTTCTACACACGTGCAGCTCGGTGACGTTCCTCGCCTTCTTGATCCAGCAAGACGTCGAGGTAGTAGATGAGTTCCGTCAGCACGACGGCGTGGCGACGGTGACAGTAAAGTGATTCCGGCAGGGCTTCGCCTAAGCTCTCCGAAAATATGACCGAGGTGGAAAACAGAGATCGGGGCACCGCACATGGCTATGGGACAATTGTTGTTCTTTGGGGTGCCCCCTTGCCCCCGTATATAAAGGATGAGAGGGAGGAGGCCGGCCCCCTAGGGGTGCGCCAAGTGTGGGGAGTCCTACTAGGACTCCTTAGTCCTAGTAGGATTCCACCTCCCATACGGAGTAGGAAAGGGGGAAGGGAGAGGGAAAGGAAAGAGGGTGCTGCGCCCCCTCCCCTAGTCCAATTCGGTTTGGGCAAGTGGGGGCGCGCGCCTCCTCACGTGGCCTGCCTCTCCTTTTCCCGTATGGCCCAATAAGGCCCATTACTTCTCCCGGTGAATTCCCGTAACTCCCCGGTACTCCAAAAAATACCCGAATCACTCGGAACCTTTCCGACGTTCGAATATAGCCTTCCAATATATGAATCTTTACCTCTCGACCATTTCGAGACTCCTCGTCATGTCCGTGATCTCATCCGGGACTCCGAACAAACTTCAGCCACCAATCACATAACTCATATAATACTAAATCGTCATCGAACCTTAAGTGTGCGGACCCTACGGGTTCGGGAATGATGTAGACATGATCGAGACGACTCTCCGGTCAATAACCAACAGCGGAACCTGGATGCTCATATTGGTTCCTACATATTCCACGAAGATCTTTATCGGTGAACCTCATATGTCAACATACGTTGTTCCCTTTGTCTGGCGGTATTTTACTTGCCCGAGATTCGATCGTCGGTATCCAATACCTAGTTCAATCTCGTTACCGGAAAGTCTCTTTACTCGTTCCGTAATACATCATCTTGCAACTAACTCTTTAGTCACGGTGCTTGCAAGGCTTCTGTGATGCTGTATTACCGAGAGGGCCCAGAGATACCTCTCCGATAGTCGGAGTGACAAATCCCAGTCTCGATCCATGCCAACTCAACAAACACTTTCGGAGATACCTGTAGTGCACCTTTATAATCACCCAGTAACGTTGTGACGTTTGATACACCCAAAGTATTCCTACGGTATCCGGGAGTTGCATGATCTCATGGTCAGAGGAACGTGTATTTGACATAGTGAAAGCAATAGCAATAAGCTGAACGATCATTTGCTATGCTAACGGTTGGGTCATGTCCATCACATCATTCTCCTAATGATGTGACCCCGTTATCAAATGACAACTCATGTCCATGGTCAGGAAACCTTGACCATCTTTTTGATCAACGAGCTAGTCTAGTAGAGGCATACTAGGGACATAGTATTTGTCTATTGTCCACACATGTATTTAGTTTCCGGTCAATACAATTCTAGCATGAATAATAAACCATTATCATGAACAGAGAAATATGATAATAATAAACACTTTATTAATTGCCTCTAGGGCATATTTCCAATAGTCTCCCACTTGCACTAGAGTCAATTACATTGTAATGAATCTAACACCCATCGCATTCTGGTGCTGATCATGTTTTGCTCGTGGAAGAGGTTTAGTCAACGGGTCTGCCACATTCAGATCCGTGTGTACTTTGCAAATCTCTATGTCTCCATCCTTAATCAAATTCCAAATGGAGTTGAAGCGACGCTTTATATGCTTGGTTCTCTTGTGAAACCTGGGCTCCTTTGCTATAGCAATTGCTCCAGTGTTGTCACATAAGATAGTCATTGGACCCGATGCACTAGGTATGATACCTAGATCGGATATGAACTCCTTTATCCAGACTCCTTCATGTGCTACTTCGGAAGCAGCTATGTATTCCGCCTCACATGTAGATCCCGCCACGACGCTCTGCTTGGAACTGCACCAACTGACCGCTCCACCATTAAGAATAAATACGTATCCAGATTGTGACTTAGAGTCATCTGGATCTGTGTCAAAGCTAGCATCGACGTACCCTTTACGACGAGCTCTTTGTCACCTCCATAAATGAGAAACATGTCCTTGGTCCTTTTCAGGTACTTCAGGATATTCTTGACCGCTGTCCAGTGATCTACTCCTGGATCACTTTGGTACCTTCCCACCAAGCTAATAGCGAGGCACACATCAGGTCTGGTACACAGCATGGCATACATAATAGAGCCTATGGCTGAGGCATAGGGGATGACACTCATCTTCTCTTTGTCTTCTGCCGTGGTCGGGCTTTGAGTCTTACTCAATCTCACACCTTGCAATACAGGCAAGAACCCTTTCTTTGACTGATCCATTTTGAACTTCTTCAAAATCTTGTCAAGGTATGTGCTTTGTGAAAGTCCAATGAGGCGTCTTGATCTATCTCTATAGATCTTGATGCCTAATATGTAAGCAGCTTCTCCGAGATCCTTCATTGAAAAACTTTTGTTCAAATAACCCTTTATGCTTTCCAGAAATTCTATGTCATTTCCCATCAATAATATGTCATCCACATATAATATGAGAAATGCCACAGAGCTCCCACTCACTTTCTTGTAAATACAAGCTTCTCCATAAGTTTGTATAAACCCAAACGCTTTGATCACTTCATCAAAGCGAGTATTCCAGCTCCGAGATGCTTGCACCAGTCCATAGATGGATCGCTGGAGCTTGCATACTTTGTTAGCACCTTTAGGATCGACAAAACCTTTCGGTTGCATCATATACAATTCTTCCTTAAGGAATCCATTAAGGAATGCCGTTTTGACGTCCATTTGCCAGATTTCATAATCATAAAACGCGGCAATTGCTAACATAATTCTGACAGACTTTAGCATCGCTACAGGTGAGAAAGTCTCATCGTAGTCAACTCCTTGAACTTGTCGATAACCTTTAGCAACAAGTCGTGCTTTATAGACGGTGACATTACCATCAGCGTCCGTCTTCTTCTTAAAGATCCATTTATTTTCAATAGCTCGCCGTTCATCGGGCAAGTCTACCAAAGTCCATACTTTGTTCTCATACATGGATCCAATCTCGGATTTCATGGCCTCAAGCCATTTGTCGGAATCCGGGCTTGCCATCGCTTCTTCATAGTTCGAAGGTTCATCGTTGTCTAGCAACATGACCTCCAAGACTGGATTTCCGTACCACTCTGGTGCGGAACGTGTCCTGGTTGACCTTCGAAGTTCAGTAACAACTTGATCCGAAGTTTCATGATCATCATCATTAACTTCTTCTCTGGTCTGTGTCGATGTCACAGAAATTTCTTTCTATGGCGTACTACTATCCAGAGGAGGTACAATTACCTCATCAAGTTCTACTTTCCTCCCACTCACTTCTTTCGAGAGAAACTCCTTCTCTAGAAAGGATCCATTCTTAGCAACGAATACTTTGCCTTCGGATCTGTGGTAGAAGGTGTACCCAACGGTCTCCTTTGGGTATCCTATGAAGACGCACTTATCCGCTTTGGGTTCGAGCTTATCTGGCTGAAGCCTTTTCACATAAGCATCGCATCCCCAAACTTTCAGAAACGACAGCTTAGGTTTCTTACCAAACCACAGTTCATACGGTGTCGTTTCAACGGATTTAGACGGTGCCCTGTTTAAAGTGAATGCAGCTGTCTCTAATGCATAACCCCAAAATGATAGTGGCAAATCGGTAAGAGACATCATAGAACGCACCATATCTAATAGAGTACGATTACGACGTTCGGACACACCATTACGCTGTGGTGTTCCAGGTGGCGTGAGCTGTGAAACAATTCCACATTGTTTTAAGTGATTGCCAAACTCGTAACTCAAATATTCTCCTCCACGATCAGATCGTAGGAACTTTATTTTCTTGTTACGATGGTTCTCTACTTCACTCTGAAATTCTTTGAACTTTTCAAATGTTTCAGATTTATGCTTCATCAAGTAGACATAGCCATATCTACTCAAATGATCTGTGAACGTGAGAACATAACGATATCCACCGCGTGCCTCAACACTCATCGGACTGCATACATCGGTATGTATTATTTCCAACAAGTCTTTTGCTCGCTCCATTGTTCCGGAGAACGGAGTCTTAGTCATCTTGCCCATGAGGCATGGTTCGCACGTCTCAAATGATTCATAATCAAGTGATTCCAAAAGTCCATCTGTATGGAGTTTCTTCATGCGTTTTACACCAATATGACCTAAGCGGCAGTGCCACAAATATGTGGTACTATCATTATCAATTTTGCGTCTTTTGGCATCAATATTATGGATGTGTGTATCACCACGATCGAGATTCAACAAGAATAAACCATTCACAAGCGGTGCATGACCATAAAAGATATTATTCATCAAAATAGAACAACTTTTATTCTCTGATTTAAATGAATAACCGTCTCGCAATAAACAAGATCCAGATATAATGTTCATGCTCAACGCAGGCACCAAATAACAATTATTTAGGTTCATCACTAATCCCGAGGGTAGATGTAGAGGTAGCGTGCCGACGGCGATAACTTCAACTCTTGAACCGTTCCCGACGCGCATCGTCACCTCGTCCTTAGCCAATCTTCGTTTATTCCGTAGCTCCTATTTCGAGTTACAAATATGAGCAACCGAACCAGTATCAAATACCCAGGTGCTACTACGAGTATTGGTAAGGTACACATCAATAACATGTATATCAAATATACCTTTGTTGATGTTGCCAGCCTTCTTATCTGCCAGGTACTTGGGGCAGTTCCGCTTCCAGTGACCAGTCCCCTTGCAGTAAAAACACTCAGTCTCGGGTTTGGGTACAGACTTGGGTTTCTTTGTGGGAGCAGCAACTGATTTGCCGTTCTTCTTGAAGTTCCCCTTCTTTCCCTTGCCCTTCTTGAAACTAGTGCTCTTCTTTACCATCAACACTTGATGCTCCTTCTTGACTTCTACCTCCGCAGCTTTGAGCATAGCGAAGAGCTCGGAAATAGACTTTTCCATTCCTTGCATATTATAGTTCATCACAAAGCCCTTATAGCTTGGTGGCAGTGATTGGAGAATTCTGTCAATAACCGAATCATCTGGAAGATTAACTCCCAACTGAGTCAAGCGGTTATGCAACCCAGACATCTTGAGTATATGCTCACTGACAGAACTATTCTCCTCCATCTTACAGCTAAAGAACTTGTCGGAGACATCATATCTCTCGACCCGGGCATGAGCTTGAAATACAAGTTTCAGCTCTTGGAACATCTCATATGCTCCGTGATGCTCAAAACGTCTTTGGAGCCCCGGTTCTAAGCCGTAAAGCATGGCACACTGAACTATCGAGTAGTCATCAACACGTGTCTGCCAGGCGTTCATAACGTCGACAGACGAGGGAGGGGGTGCGACACCTAGCGGTGCATCAAGGACATAAGCCTTCTGTGCAGCAATGAGGATGGTCCTCAGATTACGGACCCAGTCCGCATAGTTGCTTCCATCATCTTTCAACTTAGCTTTCTCTAGGAACGCATTAAAATTCAGTGGAACTACAGCGCGGGCCATTGATCTACAACATACAATTGCAAAGATTATTTAGACTATGTTCATCATAATTGAAGTTCAATTAATCAAATTATTTAAGAACTCCCACTTAGATTAACATCCCTCAAGTTGTCTAAGTGTAACATGATCCACATCAACTAAGCCACGTCCGATCATCACGTGAGGTGGATTAGTTATCAATGGTGAACATCTTTCATGTTGATCATATCTACTATATGACTCATGTTCGACCTTTCGGTCTCTTGTGTTCCGAGGCCATATCTGTATATGCTAGGCTCGTCAAGTTTAACCCAAGTATTCTGCGTGTGTAAAACTGGCTTACACCCGTTGTATGCGAACGAAAGAATCCATCACACCCGATCATCACGTGGTGCTTAGAAACGTCAAACCTTCGCAACGGTGCATACTAGGGGAGAACAATTATCTTGAAATTTAGTGAAGGGATCATCTTATAATGCTACCGTCGTCCTAAGCAAAATAAGATGCATAAAAGGATTAACATCACATGCAATTCAATATATGTGACATGATATGGCCATCATCGTCTTGTGCTTTTGATCTCCATCAGTCAAGCACCGTCATGATCTCCATTGTCACCGGATTGACACCATGATCTCCATCGTAGCGTCGTGACACCTTGATCTCCATCGCAGCGTCGTGGTCGTCTCGCCGGCTATTGCTACTACTACTACTGCTAACTCATAGCGGTAAAGAAAAGCAATTACATAGCGTTGGCATTGCATACAATAAAGAGACAACCATAAGGCTCCTGCCGGTTGCCTGATAACTTACAAAACATGATCATTTCATACAACAACTTATATCACATCATGTCTTGACCATATCACATCACCAGCATACCCTGCAAAAACAAGTTAGACGTCCTCTACTTTGTTGTTGCAAGTTTTACGTGGCTGCTACGGGTTTGCAAGAACCGTTCTTACCTACGCAAAACCACAACGTGGTGTAGTGATTGCTTTTTGATCTTCTAAAAGAACCCTCTTCATTGAAACCGATTCAACTAAAGTGAGAGAGACAGACACCCACCACTCACCTTTATGCAACGAGTGCACTTAGCGGTGAAACTTGTCTCGCGTAAGCGTACGCGTAATGTCGGTCCGGGCCGCTTCATCTCACAATACCGCCGAATCAAGTATCAACTAGTAACGGCAAGCAATATGTATACACCCACGCCCACAACTCACTTGTGTTCTACTCGTGCAAATCACATCTACGCATAGACCTGGCTCGGATGCCACTGTTGGGGAACGGAGCATGAATTTCAAAAATTTCCTACGCTCACGCAAGATCTATCCATGGAGATGCATCGCTATGAGAGGGGAGAGTGTGTCTACGTACCCTCGTAGACCGTTAGCGGAAGCGTCTCACAACGCGGTTGATGTAGTCGAACAATCCTTCGAGCTCCACCGATCGAGTACCGAACGTACGACACCTCCGAGTTCTACACACGTGCAGCTCGGTGACGTTCCTCGCCTTCTTGATCCAGCAAGACGTCGAGGTAGTAGATGAGTTTCGTCAGCACGACGGCGTGGCGACGGTGACGGTGAAGTGATTCCGGCAGGGCTTCGCCTAAGCTCTCCAAAAATATGACCGAGGTGGAAAACAGAGATCGGGGCACCGCACATGGCTATGGGACAATTGTTGTTCTTTGGGGTGCCCCCTTGCCCCCGTATATAAAGGATGAGAGGGAGGAGGCCGGCCCCCTAGGGGTGCGCCAAGTGTGGGGAGTCCTACTAGGACTCCTTAGTCCTAGTAGGATTCCACCTCCCATACGGAGTAGGAAAGGGGGAAGGGAGAGGGAAAGGAAAGAGGGGGCTGCGCCCCCTCCCCTAGTCCAATTCGGTTTGGGCAAGTGGGGGCGTGCGCCTCCTCACGTGGCCTGCCTCTCCTTTTCCCGTATGGCCCAATAAGGCCCATTACTTCTCCCGGTGAATTCCCGTAACTCCCCGGTACTCCAAAAAATACCCGAATCACTCGGAACCTTTCCGACGTCCGAATATAGCCTTCCAATATATGAATCTTTACCTCTCGACCATTTCGAGACTCCTCGTCATGTTCGTGATCTCATCCGGGACTCCGAACAAACTTCGGCCACCAATCACATAACTCATATAATACTAAATCGTCATCGAACCTTAAGTGTGCGGACCCTACGGGTTCGGGAATGATGTAGACATGATCGAGACGACTCTCCGGTCAATAACCAACAGCGGAACCTGGATGCTCATATTGGTTCCTACATATTCCATGAAGATCTTTATCGGTGAACCTCATATGTCAACATACGTTGTTCCCTTTGTCTGGCGGTATGTTACTTGCCCGAGATTCGATCGTCGGTATCCAATACCTAGTTCAATCTCGTTACCGGCAAGTCTCTTTACTCATTCCGTAATACATCATCTTGCAACTAACTCTTTAGTCACGGTGCTTGCAAGGCTTCTGTGATGCTGTATTACCGAGAGGGCCCAAAGATACCTCTCCGATAGTCGGAGTGACAAATCCCAATCTCGATCCATGCCAACTCAACAAACACTTTCGGAGATACCTGTAGTGCACCTTTATAATCACCCAGTAACGTTGTGACGTTTGATACACCCAAAGTATTCCTACGGTATCCGGGAGTTGCATGATCTCATGGTCAGAGGAACGTGTATTTGACATAGTGAAAGCAATAGCAATAAGCTGAACGATCATTTGCTATGCTAACGGTTGGGTCATGTCCATCACATCATTCTCCTAATGATGTGATCCCGTTATCAAATGACAACTCATGTCCATGGTCAGGAAACCTTGACCATCTTTTTGATCAACGAGCTAGTCTAGTAGAGGCATACTAGGGACATATTATTTGTCTATTGTCCACACATGTATTTAGTTTCCGGTCAATACAATTCTAGCATGAATAATAAACCATTATCATGAACGGAGAAATATGATAATAATAAACACTTTATTAATTGCCTCTAGGGCATATTTCCAACAAAAGGATATTCAATTAATATAATATCAGCTCATTAAAGAAAATGGAGGGCATGCTTAGGTTAATGAATATGGTTCATTCATATATAATGCGTACACCCTGTGTATGTTCTATCCTATAGGAATTCCACTATAGGAATTCGATAGGAATTGAGTTGTTGTTATGGTAAGTTAACACGGTTCGTTATTAAACCATGGATTTGATTTACCAAATCCATCATTATTGTATACTCTTTGATAGATATAGCGCAACCCAAATTAATCCCTAATCCTTATTTTACAAGTTCTTAATAGTTCTCTTTTCTTATTTGTACGTCGATTAGGATCATGGGTCACTCTTCCATGTCACATACATCTTGGTGGAGGACACAAAATGATATGAATGGAATATAATAAGCACTCATCACCAAGCAACAAGTGAATAATCATACAAGAAGCATCTATATAGATTGATAAGCATGCATATCATCAAAGTACGGTATGATCAAGCACACAAGCATCGTAGTCTCATACAAGCATCAAACAAAAGTATCTCAAAGTAGCATAAACTCAACCAAAATCAAACGAATAAAAGCAAGATGCTCTCTCTCGAAGCCCTATGATCTATACTAATTCTCCCCCTTTGGCAACAAGTACCAAAAAGTTCGAACGAGTATAGAGCTAAGCGTCACTCTGGGCTCGATCTCCTGTAGCTCCTGGTGAAGAAGTCTTCAGACTTGCAGCTCTGGTGTGCATTGAAGTTGTTGGAGTAGAGATAAGCGCATCTGCAAATGCTTCGGATGATGTCTGCTGGACTGGTGGGGTAGAAATGACTGGAGGAACTATGGGGACAACTGACTGAGTAGCAGCTGGAGCAGAAACAGTGGCTCTGGTGTCGGTGACTGGCACGGCTGTAGATCTGGGCATCGTCTGAAACTGAGTGGTCGTTGGAAGACCTGTGCCCACATCCTCATCATCACTGCTAGAGTGCAATTTCGCTTCATCTCTCTTTTCTTGCCTGCCTTCTTTGCCATAGACTTGGGCTGGCTAGGCTCTGAGCTTCCTGGATTCTCACTTGTGGGGACAATGCCTCTCTTGGCAGAAGTGGACTGGGAGATCTTTCTAGCAACAACTCTCTCCTTCAGAGTGCCAAACTCTTTTCTGACAACTTCCTTTTTCTTGGAAGTGACCTCATCTGGCTGCAAATCCTCATCTTCCTCATCTGAGTTTCTCTTCTTCCTGGCTCTTGTAGCAGCCTTGGGAAGACCATGAGAACTGGGTGTGCCTGGTTCCTCGAAACTCTGCTCAGGATTGGTTCCAGCATCCAGATCAACACTGACCTCTACAGACACATTCTGGCTATCCTCTGAGCCTGACATGCTGACCACTGACCCTGTGAAATAGAGTGAGTAGAGTAGATTGGATGAGCATCACAAAATATAGCTATTTTTGAACACATTTGAGTTCAAAATTCAGTTTTAGGTTTTCACAGAATGCATTTCGGAATGACCGAGTTGAAATTTTTGGAAGTACCGAGGCTACAACAGAGACTAGGTCATCACATTTCGGTTGAACCGATGTGAGACTCGGTCTCTCCGAAGTGCTCATGGTACTACTGAGAATATCTGCTTCGGTCTCACCGATCACCACAAATCGGTTGCACCGAGATGAGCTGAGTGCTATGGCCAAAGCCAATCGGTGACACCGAGACAAACCAAATCGGTCCGTCCGAGATGAATGCTACAGAAACCTAACCCTAAAAATTTCACTCAAACCTAACTCTGCGCATTCGTTTTGTGGATAGAACGGGTGCAAACAGTGGATAGAACATGGCACAAGTATCTTGTGCATAGAATCAGATTTGGAGGCACAAAAGAGATCGGATCTTACCCTAACTTGGTGGAGATCCTCTAGGGCGGCAACTACGGAGAAGATTTTCGTTGACGGCGACGGAATCCGGTGGCGAGGGCATGTTGGAGACAATGGAGACGATCCGGAGACCAGGGCGACGGCAGCAACAGGGTGTGGGAGCGAACGGTTTGAAGAAATTTTTGACGTACGGTCCGCGGATATATATACCCGTTAGCTGTCGGTACCACTGAGTGAAACAAATCAGTGACACCAAAGTGTACAACTGCCAGTGATAATGCAACTCGGTGACTCCGAGAGGTTTACATCGGTTTTACCGGGATGGAAATAAGATCAACCTAAAGTGTAATCGGTTGGACCGAAATAGAGTGGGTTGGTCAGACCGAAATACACTTAGGAAGTTTTGGAGTTCAACCCTAATTAGATCGGTGACTCCGAGTGCTCCTCACCCGAAGGGTCTGAAAAGAAGCTTGTTCAAATTTTGTGATATAGCAAGAAAGAATTTGAGACAAGTTGAGATAGATAGCTAGAGAAGGTTCTTAGGCATTCTTGTCCATCCAATTGGCCAAAAGATCCAAATCAACCAAACAACAATTGGATGACCTTGAATGAGAAAATATGCATTGTAACATGCTCACACAATAAGATAGCAAATGAAATATGTCAAACATGCACAACCAATTCTAGGAACTATCAAGCAATGGGCGATGACAAAGTCATTGCTACTTGTGAGCTGCGTTGGGATTTTCCTCGAAGAGGAGGGGAGAAGCAGTACAGTAGAGATAAGCATTTCCCTCAGTGAGAACCAAGGTTTATCGAACCAATAGGAGAATCACGCAGACCTTCGTGAATAGCACTTGCACACACAAAAGCAAATACTTGCACCCAACGCGGGCAAGAGGGTTGTCAATCCCCTTGGACTCGTTAATTGCAAGGATTAAATCTTGTATAGGTAGATAGGTAAATTGCAAAACAAAATGAAAGTAAATAAAGTGTAGCAAGGTATTTTTAGGTTTTTTAATATACTTAAACTAGACCCGGGGGCCATAGTTTTCACTAGAGGCTTCTCTCTCGAACACATAGCATACGGTGGGTGAACAAATTACTGTTGGGCAATTGATAGAAAAGCGCATAGTTATGACGTATTCATGGCAATGATCACATATATAGGCATCACGTCCGTGACAAGTAGACCGACTCCTGCCTGCATCTACTACTATTACTCCACCAATCGACCGCTATCTAGCATGCATCTATGGTATTAAGTTCATGACAAACAGAGTAACGCTTTAAGCAAGATGACATGATGTAGACAAAGTAAACTCAATCAATATGAATAAACCCCATCATTTTATCCTTAGTAGCAACAATACAATACGTACCCCGTCCCCTTCTGTCACTGGGTGAGGACACCGCAAGATTGAACCCACTACAAAGCACCTTTCCTGTTGTAGATAAATCAATTTAGTTGGCCAAACCAAACGGATAGATCAGAGAGAAATACAAAGCTATAATAATCATGCATAATAAAGATCAGAAAAGACTCAATTACTTTTAGTGAATAATCTGATCATAAACCCACAATTCATCGAATCCCAACAAACACACCGCAAAAGAAGATTACATCGGATAGAACTCCAAGAAGATCGAGGAGAACATTGTATTGAAGATCAAACAGAGCGAAGAAGCCATCTAGCTACTAGCTATGGACCCATAGGTCTGTGGTGAACTACTCACACATCATCGGTAGGGCAACAAGGTTGATGTAGAAGCCCTCCGTGATCAATTCCCCCTTCGGCAGATTACCGGAAAAGGCCTCCAGATGGGATCGCGGAAGAACAGAAGTTTGCGGCGGCAGAAAAGTTATTTTGGGTGGCTCTCTGTTGGTTTGGGAAAATATGTGAATTTATAGGCTTGGAATTAGGTCAAATGGAGCTGCATGGGGCCCACAAGCTCTGGGGGCGTGCCCCTCGAGCTTGTGGCTCTATCGTATCTCGTCTGGTCTCCTCCCAAAGCTTCTAGGGTCCCTTCTGGTCCAGAAAAAATCATTTTAAAGTTTTTTTCTTATTTGGACTTCGTTTGGTATTGATTTTCTGAAAAGCCAAAAACAAGCAGAAAACAGGAACTGACATTGGGCACTGAGTTAATTGGTTAGTCCCAAAAAATGATATAAAATAGCATAAAAATGCATATAGAGCATCCAAAATTGATAATATCATTGCATGAAACAATCAAAAATTATAGAAACGTTGGAGACGTATCAGCATCCCCAAGCTTAATTCCTGCTCGTCCTCGAGTAGGTAAATGATCAAAATAGAATTTTTGATGTTGAATGCTACCTAAGATATGTATCATGTAATCTCTTTACGGTATGAATATTGAGAAACGATGAAGTAACAATATCAACATAATAATATCCATGAATATAAGAAGCATAATCATTAAACTTTCAAAATATACAATCCTTAACGAATGTTATCCCCACTCATTTTATCATGTTAGCATGGCATGACTCCACCTTCATTGCACTAATATAAATCATGAGCACCTCGGTGTTAAACCAGGCAATTGGATTGTACTTCTCACGCGCTTCAGCATTTTCAACTTCACGCAATACATGAGCGTGAGCCATGGATATAGCACTATAGGTGGAATAGAATCCGGTGGTAGAGATCAATAAGGGAAGTCAAAAAGGAAGAAAGTCTCGCATCAACTCGGCGGATCAACGGACTATGGAGATGTCCATCAATCGATATCAATGCGAGTAGTAGGGGTTGCCATGCAACGGATGCACTAATAGCTATAAGTGTATGAAAGCTCAACTAAAACTAAGTGGGCGTGCATCCAACTTGCTTGCTCATGAAGACCTCGGGCATTTGAGGAAGCCCGTCATCGGAATATAGAAGCCAAGTTCTATAACAAAAAATTCCCACTAATATATGAAAGTCACAACATAGGAGACTCTCTATATGAAGAACATGGTGCTACTCTGAAGCACAAGTGTGGAAAAAGGATAGTAACATTGCCCCTTCTCTCTTTATCTCTCATTTTTCTTTTCTTTTTCTCCCCCTTTTTTTGTTGGGCTCTTTTTGGCCTCTTTTTTTTTCTTTTTCGTCCGGAGTCTCATCCCGACTTGTGGGGGAATCATAGTCTCCATCATCCTTTCCTCACTGGGACAATGCTCTAATAATGATGATCATCACACTTTTATTTACTTACAACTCGATAAAAAAATATGACTCTATATGAATGCCTTTGGCAGTGTACCAGGATGTGCAATGATCTAGCGTAACATGTACGATAATGATGAACGGTGGTCGTGCCAAAAATATCATGTCAGATCTATATGATCACACAAAGCAATATGGCGATGAACACACAAGTCATGTGACGGAACGGTGGAAGTTGCATGGCAATATATCTCGGAATGGCTATGGAAATGCCATAATAGGTAGGTATGGTGGCTGTTTTGAGGAAGATATAAGGAGGCTTATGTGTGATAGAGCGTATCATATCACAGGGTTTCGATGCACCGGCGAAGTTTGCACCAACTCTCGAGGTGAGAAAGGGCAATGCACGGTACCAGAGAGGCTAGAAAATTGCGGAAAGATAGGAGTGCGTATAATCCATGGACTCATATTAGTAATAAACAACTAACATACTTATTGTAAAGCCTATTAGCCCTCGAAGCAAAGTACTACTCGCATGCCCCTAGGGAGGAGGTTGGTAGGAGTTAACCATCGCACACCCCCGATTATGACATCACTTAAGGATTTCATTTCAGACATAAAAATGCTAAAACCTCCCACCATGCCATGACCAACACTTAGATGAGAAGTTAATAACAAGCTTTAATACCGATATTTCTACTAACTAATGATCATGAACCAATATCCTTTCATATTACGACATCAATATTATTAAACCATACATTTCATATTTAGTGATCTACATGAAAGTTTTTATTATATCCCCCCTTGAATACCTATCCTTTTTGGACTAATTTTATAACACGTGCAAATTCCCATTACTATTTATTAGACTCTCAAAAATATTTAAGTGAAGCATGAGAGTGCAATTATTTCTACCAAATATAACCACCGCCGTGCTCTAAAAGATATAAGTGAAGCACTAGAGCAACTGCCTAGCTCAAAAGATATAAGTGAAGCACATAGAGTGTTCTAACAAATCACGATAAATGTGTGTCCCTCTCAAATAGGTGTGTCCAGCAAACAATGATTGTGGTAAACTAAAAATCAAACAAAGAAAAGAAAACTATGGCACAAGACGCTCCAAGTAAAACTCATATCATGTGATGAATAAAAATGTAGCTCCAAGTAAGCTACCGATAGATTGTAGACGAAAGAGGGGATGCCATCAGGAGCATCCCCAAGCTTAGACGCTTGGGTCTTCCTTGAATATTACCTTGGGGTGCCTTGGGCATCCCGAAGCTTAGGTTCTTGCCGCTCCTTATTCCTTCATCCATGGTAATCTCACCCAAAACTTGAAAACTTCAGCACACAAAACTCAACAGAAACTTCGTGAGATCTGTTAGTATAATAAATCAATCATTCACTTTAGGTACTATTATAAACTCATTCATAATTTTTCTTGCATAATACCTACTGTATTCTAACTCTTCCATGACTTATAACCCCCGATATAATCCATAGTTTCATTAAAACAAGCACACTATGCAATAAAAACAGAATTTGTCTAAAAAAGAACAGTACGCAATGACAGAATATTATCCATACTTTTGTAACTCCAAAAATTCTAAAAAATTAGGAAAACATAAAAAATTTGTATTCCAATACTATGTAAAGATTTCAGATTTTTCTGACGTTCCAGTACATAATATAAATTCCAGCACTGGGCGCAAAACTTTCTGTTTTCAAACAACATCAATTATACTATCATCTAAATCATCCCAAAGGCATTACTTGGCACAAACACTAATTAAAAGATAAAAACACAATCATTACAGTAGCAAAAATTATGTCAACACTCAAAAGTAAAAACAAAAATTTAAGATAACTATTGGGTTGCCTCCCAACAATCTCTTTCTTTATAGCCATTAAGATAGGCTTGAGATTTCAATGATGCTCACATGAAAGATAATAATTGAAACACAAAGAGAGCATCATAAAACATGTGACAAACACATTTAAGTCTAACCCTCTTCCTATGCATAGGCATTTTATAGGAAAACAAATTATCAAGACAAGCAATATCTACCATATGCAAATAGGAAGAATGAAGCATTAATAAATTCAACACAAAGAGAGGTAATTTAGTGACATGAAAATTTCTATAACCATATTTGCCTCTCTCATAATAATTACATGTAGGATCATACTCAAACTCAACAATATAGCTATCATATAAAATATTCCCTTTATGATCCATATGCATAGAAGTTTTATAATCTTCCAAGATAGTGGGATAATCATCAACTAAAGTCATGACCTCTCCAAACCCACTTTTATCAAAAAATTCATAAGATTGAACACTCTCCAAATATGTGGGATTATTTTTACCTAAAGTTGACACTCTTCCAAACCCACTTTCAATGCTATTGCAAATCTCATTATCAATAGTTGATCCATTATGAGGCTTAAATAAATTTTCAAGATCAAAAGAAGCATTATCACCCCAATCATGATCATTGTAATAAGTAGTGGACATGACAAAATTATCATCCCCAAGCTTGTAGCTTTGCATAGTATTAGCACAATTGACATTAATAGAATTTATAATAACATCATTGCAATCATGCTTTTCATTCAAGGAGCTATCATGAATCACTTTATAAATTTCTTCTTTTAACACTTCTTCACAATTTTTAGATTCACGATTTTCAAGCAAAACTTCATAAAGAAATGTATTGTCAATCCTCCTGAACCCAACACGGGCAAGAGGGTTATCAATCCCCTTGAACTCGTTAATTGCAAGGATTAAATCTTGTATAGGTAGATAGGTAAATTGCAAAACAAAAAGAAAAGTGAATAAAGTGTAGAAAGGTATTTTTAGGTTTTTTAATATACTTAAAGTAGACCCGGGGGCCATAGTTTTCACTAGAGGCTTCTCTCTCGAACACATAGCATACGGTGAAAAATTACTGTTGGGCAATTGATAGAAAAGCGCATACTTATGACGTATTCATGGTAATGATCACATATATAGGCATCACGTCCGTGGCAAGTAGACCGACTCCTGCCTGCATCTACTACTATTACTCCACCAATTGATCGCTATCCAGCATGCATCTATGGTATTAAGTTCATGACAAACAGAGTAATGCTTTAAGCAAGATGACATGATGTAGACAAAGTAAACTCAATCAATATGAATAAACCCCATCATTTTATCCTTAGCAGCAACAATACATTACGTACCCCGTCCCCTTCTGTCACTGGGTGAGGACACTGCAAGATTGAACCCACTACAAAGCACCTCTCCCGCTGAAGATAAATCAATCTAGTTGGCCAAACCAAACAGATAGATCGGAGAGAAATACAAAGCTATAACAATCGTTCATAATAAAGTTTAGAAAATACTCAATTACTTTCAATGAATAATCTGATCATAAACCCACAATTCATCAGATCCCAACAAACACACCGCAAAAGAAGATTACATCGGATAGAACCCCAAGAAGATCAAGGAGAACATTGTATTGAAGATCAAAGAGAGAGAAGAAGCCATCTAGCTACTAGCTATGGACCCGTAGGTCTGTGGTGAACTACTCACACATCATCGGTAGGGCAGCAAGGTTGATGTAGAAGCCCTTCGTGATCGATTCCCCCTCTTGCAGATTACCGAAAAAGGCCTCCAGATGGGATTGCGGAAGAACAGAAGCTTGCGGCAGCAGAAAAGTTATTTTGGGTGGCCCTCTATTGGTTTGGGAATATATGTGAATTTATAGGCTTAGAATTAGGTCAAACGAAGCTGCATGGGGCCCACAAGCTCAGGGGGCGCGCCCCTCAAGCTTGTGGCTCTCTCGTATCTCGTATGGTCTCCTCCTGAAGCTTCTAGGGTCCCTTCTGGTCCAGAAAAAATCATTTTAATTTTTTTTTCTTATTTGGACTTCGTTTGGTATTGATTTTCTGAAAAGCCAAAAACAAGCAGAAAACAGGAACTGGCACTGGGCACTGAGTTAATAGGTTAGTCCCAAAAAATGATATAAAATAGAATAAAAATGCATATAAAGCATCCAAGATTGATAATATAATAGCATGAAACAATAAAAAATTATAGATACGTTGGAGACGTATCAGTCATCTTTATATGAGTATATTGACTTAGGAGCCAAATGAGAACATTTGATCATAGGTCATACTCATCGTTTAAGCACAAGTGGGGTTACAACTTTTACATAAAGCATTGATGTGTTCACACCATTAGATTTGCTTTAGCTCAAGTCTTAGAACAAAGCTCCCCCTAGATGTGATATCCCCCCCAAAAAGGGATGAACTAACCTTGGGTTTTGTTGATGAAGACTTCATGTAGATGTTGTAGATGTGGATGCTCAATGTTGATGAAGATCACCAAGGGTTGGGAGCAATCCTTTGGATTTTAGCACTTTCAATACCTACATGGGTTAGTACCACAAGGAACAATAAGGATATTCATAGACATAGAGTGAAATGCACAATAGATGATGTCCATGAATGCATTGAATACCGTATCCCTTAACTTACCAACAAGAGGGTTTCTGACTCCATGAACTAGTGCATGATGTTGAAGTTGGTTGCACAAGTTCTTGACATGAATGAATATGAGTGAAGTTTGTTGGCGGACTCACCCTCAAGAACTCTTGGGGACCCACATAAACTTGATGGGAATCCTTGGAGTAGTAGTTGTACTTGATGAAGTCTTGGGGACCCACTTGACCAGGGCTTGAGGTGGTTCTTCAAATGAGTCAATCTCTTCTTGAAGCTTGTGGTCTTGTGGTGGAAGATCATCTTGAGCTTGTGTCCCTTTGAAAGAAGTAGGATCATACTTCTCTTGTTGAGGAACAAACTTCGTCTTGGGGTATTGATCTTGTTCCCACTCAACTCCATTGGCATTGAACTTTCATTCAAAACCAACACCTTGGTTCTTCCGGTGCCATCCTTGCTTGCGAACAATCTCATCGAATTGCTTACTCCTGGCAAGGCTCTTGTAGACACCCTTTTCTATAATTCCTTTCAATAAATTGTTTTCCTTGAAGTGTAACTTGGCTAAGAGAATCATTAGTGGAATCAATGGAACTACTAGAAGTAACAACATTGGATTTAGCGTTGTTATTGTTACTACTAGAGGTAAAACCTTCCTTACTCTTATTACTAGATTGCTTAGATTTGACTTGTGGCATAAAAGTAGACAAGAGGAGACGTTTGGCAATGTAAGAGGAACTCTTCTTTCGAAGATCATCATTGATAGCTTTTAGAAACTCATGTTCTTGCTCAAAATTTAGCTTCTCGAAGCGCAGCTTCTCATGAGTTCTTAGGAGCTCTCTATGATCTTCTTGAGTTGTTTCATGAGCTAACTTAAGAGTGTTTAGTTCTTTAGTTAAGCGCTCAATCTCCCTCATAGCATTGTCATTCATTTCATCTTGACTATCATGATTACTAGCAAGTTCATTATGGCTTACTTCGCTAGATTTATCATTAAGCAAGTCATCATCACCAAGAAAATCATCCTCATCACTATTAAAGTCAAGGTACTCGGGGTGTGATACCTTGTGGCCTTTTGACATGAAGCATCTTCCAATTCCTTCATTTGGTGAATCAAATAGATCATGGGAGTTGGAGGATACTAGAGCAAGTCCGGCAACACCTTCATCTTGACTATAATCGGAGTTGGAGTGATAGCTTCTCTCAGATTGATTGTCGGAGTCGGAGCCGGAAATCCATTCACCAACATGAGCTTGATGTCTTCTTCTAGAGTAGCTCTTGGATGACTTGTCTTTCCTTTCCGAATCCTTGCTTCTCCGAGAAGGTCTTCGTTCATAACAATCATCTCTACACCTTCTCTCTCTACGAGGTGATTCATCTCTTCTACTCTTTCTTCTAGGTGATTCGTCTCTTTTCTTGTGAGGTGTTGTACACTCATTGGAGTAGTGTCCGGGTCTTCCACGATTGTAGCAATTACGGTCACGACTTGATGATCTTTGCTCGTAATGTCTTGAGTTGGAGCTTTTCTCTTTGCCTCTATTCTTGTAGAACTTGTTGAAGTTTTTAACCATTAGTCTTATCTCTTCATTGGATACTAGCTTGTCACTTGATGTTGTGGGAGCATCGCTTGAGGCTTTGTAAGAACCACTTGACTTGTTGTGGAGCTCCTCTTTGTCCTTGAGTCACATCTCATGAGCAACAATCCTTCCAATGACTTCCATGGGCTTGAGATCTTTGTAGTTTGGCATCATTTGAATCAATGTGCACACGGTATCATATTTTCCATCCAAGGCTCTAAGGATCTTCTTGATGATGAATTTGTCGGTCATCTCTTCGCTTCCTAAGCCGACGTGACAGCCCGAGACCGATGCTCCAGATGCCTTCCATGTTTTTCGTGATAGCCCCGTTAATTATTTGTTTGTTGCATTCATCATCGCATCATTCGCATTGCATCGGCACTCCGTTGTCGTCATTTTTTTTTTCAAAACTTGCATCCGTTCGTACTTGTTGTTTCTCCTCGTTGCCGTTCGTAGTTTGTCGGTTCTCTCGAAGAGTGAACGTTGGCCCTTGTTTTTGGTTGACCTTTTCTCAGACCCGTTGTCTTCGTTGACCTCTCTTAGACCCGCTCACAACCTTGTCCGAAACCTTCTCCGAACACGAACCGGGCAGTCAAGACCGGTGGGTCCGGATCAATCCCAAAATACCCCAAACATCTTCGGTTTCTTCTATAGACCACCCCGTTGACCCGGAGCCGCACGATCACAATCAAACGGCTCCAAAACAGCCCCAAATCAACCCACTGCCTATTTAAGCGATGCCCTCCTCCCATTTTGGAGCTAACCTAATTTCTAGGGGTCTTGTCTCTCCTGGCCGCCGCCACTCCTGTCTCGGGATCCATCCCGCATCCACCTCCCTTCTGCCTCCAACCGACCAGTGCACCCCTGCCCTTCCTCGATCCAGTGCGCCGCCCCCCTGGTCCTCTCCAGCCCCTCGCACGCCTCCTTCCTCGAGCAGGAGCTTGACCTGCTGCCGGCAGCCACCACCGGCGACAAGGACCAAGCCGTCCCCTTCCCCCTCTCCTTCTCTTCCTCCTTCCATTCTCCTTCTCTCTCTCACCCGGATCTCTCTCTCTCTCTGTACTCGCAGCAACATGGAACTGAAGCCATGGCCTTCGTCCAAGACCAGCCATGGATGCTGTGCCGCCACCTTCAAGCTCCTCCGCCATGGACCGGGACGCGCCCGTGCCGCCCGTGCAAGCTTCCTCCTTCACTGGTCGTCTCCGAATCCGTCTGTCTCGAGCCCCATCGAACCAGCAGCCCCAGTTCGGGACGCCGTCACCCCGTCCCCGACCTCCTCGTCGCCGCACACCCGCCCGGACCTGGCCTGGATCCATCGCCCGGGGCCGTCTCCCCGCCGTCTCCAGTGAACGTCGCCGGTGACAACCTTCAGCAGGTCCCTTTGCCGCGCCCCTCCTTCTCCTTCCTCCCTTCCTGCCCTTCCTCTGGTCCGTCAAGCTCTCTCTGTTTCCCTGTCACAGGAACCCCGCCGTGACCGTTTGCCTCCTCAAGCCACGACGCCAAGTCCGTCGCCCACACCCGGATCCGCCGCCGGCCAGCCTCCTCGTTCGGATCCGGCCAATCTTCCCGCGCCCCGCCGCCCACTGCCTCCTCCGTATCACCGGCGCGCCCGACCTCTTCGCCACTGCCTCCCCTGCTTTTGCGTGCGAGCACACGAGGATGAGGAGTGCTGCGCCAAGTCCCGCTCCACCTCGCGTGGGCCACAAGGGCGCCAAGGCCCAGCCGCACCACCTTCTCGCCCAGCCCATCACCAGGCAGGCCTAGTGGCCCTCTGGTGAGCGTCGCCTTGCTATTCATCGCCCATGCTCATGTTCATCCAGTAGCCAAATTCGGCCCGTCATGTTTTTTTTTCTGTTCTGGATGATTTTGTCTAATTATCCAGAGATGCCAGTTTTGCAGAAAGACCCTTGCATTCCATGCATTTAATAAATCATGAACCATGCATCGCATTAAAATGATTTATATATGTAAAATGCTTAGAATTTCATGTAGATTAGCAATATGCAACTTTCAACCATGTTAAAAATGTTTAAATTGCTGTTTGCATTAAAATTGCTAAATGACAGGCTAAAATGATTTATTTTATAATTAAATAACCGTAGCTCCGAATTAAATAAACTTTATATGTAAATGGGGTAGAAAAATGCGTAGGTTAACATGGTGCACTTTCTTTTGCTGTTTAACAACATTTAAATTATGTTTTAGGCAGAACAGTAACAATTTCGAAATTTACATATGGGGAATTTCTGGAATTGTTTTGAGTTGTTTCCGGCCTCATTTAAATTGCCTAGATAGATAGTTTAATCATGCTTCATCTCTTGCCATGTTTAACAACATTTAACCTTGTCATGTGCATAAACGGGAGTGAACTAAATAATTGTTTGTGGAGTTTCGTCAATATGCAACTCGTTGCATATTGAGCTTCACTTAATGTGTGGTATTTGAATTGTTGCACTTTGCCATGACATGCCTCTTTAAATTTGACATGCATCATACTTGATTGTGCATCATGCCATGATTATGCTTGTGTGTTTACCATGTTGCTTGTTTCTTTCTGGTTGTGCTTCTTCTCGATAGTTCCCGGTATCGTTTCGGAGTGAGGATTCGTTCGACTACGATTGTTCGACTACTTCATGGATTCGGTCTTCTTCCTAGCGGGATTTCAGGCAAGATGATCATGACCTTGGATATCTCTACTATCTTTGCTTGCTAGTTGTCTCGTTGCTATCGCTATGTCGCGCTTCCTACCACATACATGTCAGCCTCCCATATGCCATGATACAGCCTCTAACCACCCCTACCCAGGAAACCGTTGTTTGGCTATGTTACTGCTTTGCTCAGCCCCTTTCTTATAGCGTTGCTAGTTGTAGGTGCAGTTGCAGGTTGTTCCATGTTGGGACATGGATATGTTGGGATATCACAATATCTCTTATTTAATTAATGCATCTATATACTTGGTTGTGGGTGGAAGGCTCGGCCTTTTGCTTAGTGTTTTGTTCCACTTATGCAGCCCAAGTTTCCGTAATACCGGTGTTATGTTCCTTGATTAGCATTCCTAACATGCTCAGGGGTTATGGCACCCTCTTGACAGTTCGCTTTGAATAAACGCTTCTAGCAAGGCCCAACTTTGGTTTTAACATTTGCCAACATAATAATACTGAATTAAATAATTAATTTGCATAGGGGGTCGCATCCCCGGGGATTCTTAATTCAACATAATACAGGTGGGCCAGTGCTGATGGTGTTGGTCCAAAACTAGAGCACTGTGCGGGGCCGCCCCTTGGCAACTTGGGGTCTTTTGGTACCTGTACGCGTAGCTTATCCGGTCGTGGCCTGAGAACGAGATACGCGTGGCTATTATCAGGGTGTCGGCACGCCGAGAGGTCTTGCTGGACTTGTTTACCATTGTCGAAATGTCTTGTGCATCGGGATTCCGAGGATACTTCGGGCTGACTCGAGGTTGATCGGGTTTTCTTGAGGTTGAGGTTTTTCCACCGCAGCTTGTGTTGGTTTGTGATGGACCAGGTTGGAACACCCCTGCAGGGTTAAAATCTTACGCGAAGCCGTGTCCGCGGTTATGTGGCGACTTGGAAATTTATAACCTTCGGTTGTAGAGAACTTGACACTAATTCTAATTAAAATACACCAACCGCGTCCGTAACCGTGATCGTCTCTTTTCAAGGGAGTTCGGGAAGAGAACACGGTGGGGTTATGTTTGACTCGTAAGTAGGTGTTCAGGATCACTTCTTGATCATTATTAGATTTCGACCGTTATGCGTAGTTTACTCTTCTTATTCTTGTACTCATAAGTTAGCCACCATACAATGCTTAGTGCTTGCTGCAACCTCACCACCTTACCCTTCCATACCCATTTAAGCTTTGATAGTCTTGTTACCCATGGTTATGGGATTGCTGAGTCCTCGTGGCTCATAGATTACTACAACAACAGATGCAGCTACAGGTAATGCGGTGATTTGATGTGAGAGCGATGCGCGTTTGCTTTTGGAGTTCTTCTTCCGCTTCTTCTTCTTCGTTGATCTTGGGATAGGTTCTGGGTCGGCAGCCTGGGCTAGCACGGCGGATGTCATTCGTGTTTTTCAATGGTTTTCATCCGTAGTCGGATTCTGCTCTTCTGTATGGAGTTTGCTATGTATTGATGTATTCTTGTGATGATTGTATGTATCCCCATCTATTATGTACATGGTACAATGTAATGATATCCACCTTGCAAGCATATTCAATATGTGCTTCTATCCCTGGTGGGACCTCCGAGTTCCTCGAGGATAGGATCGCATATTGGGCGTGACAGCCGGCAATCTCATTTGTGATGAGAGCAAGTCTAGAGTACATCTCCGCGACTCCTTCACCATCCTTCATCTTGAACTTGTCAAGTTGACTTTGAAGCACATCCAACCTGGATTCCTTGACGGACTCGGTACCCTCGTGCATATCAACCAAAGTATCCCAAATTTCCTTTGCATTCTCGAGGCGGCTAATCTTGTTGAACTCCTCGGGGCACAAACCGTTGAAGAGAATGTCACATGCTTGAGCGTTGTATTGCAGCATCTTCAACTCTTCCGCGGTTGCTTCATGATCCGGTTCTTTTCCATCCTCAAAGAATTCACCTTGCAAACCAACCCAAACAACAACCCAAATGGCGGGGTTATGACCAAGAATAGGCATTGTCATCTTATGCTTCCAACTAGAAAAGTTTGTACCATCGAAATATGGACCTCTACGGTGATAGTTTCCCTCACTAGACGCCATACTCACCTAGGTTGTGAAACCAATGCAATGGAGACCAGAGCTCTGATACCACTTGTAGGATCGAAAGTATGTCTAGAGGGGGGTGATTAGACTACTTGACCAAATAAAACCTATCCTTTTCCCAATTTTAGTTATAGGCAAGTTTTAGCAATTCTACCAAGTCAAGTAACACCCTACACATGCAGGTCTAAGAGTAGTGCGGCGGAAAGTAAAGACTTTGCATATGAATGTAAAGGAGGGATTGGAGAAATCAAACGCAATGAAGACACGGAGATTTTTGGCGTGGTTCTGATAGGTGGTGCTATCGTACATCCACGTTGATGGAGCCTTCAACCCACGGAGGGTAACGGCTGCGCGAGTCCACGGCTGGCTCCACCCACGAAGGGTCCATGAAGAAGCAACCTTGTCTATTCCACCATGGCTTATGCCCACGAAGGACTAGCCTCACTCTGGTAGATCTTGATGCAGTAGGCGATCTCCTTGCCCTTGCAAACTCCTTGGTTCAACTCCACATGATCTTGGAGGCTTCCAAGTGACACCTAACCAATCTAGGAGATACCACTCTCCAAAAGGTAATAGACGGTGTTGTTGATGATGAACTCCTTGCTCTTGTGCTTAAAAAAATAGTCTCCTCAACACTCAATCACTCTCTCGCAGATTTGGCTTGGGTAGGAGAAGGATTGGAGTGGAAAGCCACTTGGGGAGGCTAGAAATCAAGGTTCAAATGGTTGGATTGGAATGCCTTGATCTCAACACATGAGTAGGTGGTTCTCTCTCAAAAAATGAATGGTGGAAGTGTGTTTTCATTCTGAGGGATCTCTCTTAGAGAAAGTGGTGGTGGAAGGGTATAAATAGCCTTCACCAGGAATCCAACCGTTACAACCTTTTGACCCAACTCGGTGACACCGATCCAAAAACTCGGTGAGACCGACCTGTGTAAAAGATTCGAACGTTAGGCGTCTCGGTGAGACTGAACAGAACAACTCGGAGGGACCGAAATGTGATGACCTAGGTGAGACCTCATTTCGGTAATTCCAATCAAACCAACTCAGTGATTCCGAAATGGGGTGAAAGGGTTACAGAAACTTGGTCACAGCATATCGGTGTGACCGGTCATCATCTCGGTGGAACCGAGTCGCTAGTGTTTGGCTTGGGCTCTGTCTAAGTTAAACTCGGTGGGTCCGGATATGGAAGTTTCGGTGGGACCGAGTTTGGCAATTAGGATTTGACAGATTGGAATGTGGGAAAGTGGCTGAGGGTTTTTGGAGCAATATCTTTATGCACTTGAGCAACTAAGTCATGATCAAAATCTCATCCCCTTTTAATAGTATTGGCTTTCCTATGGACTCAATGTGATCTTGGATCACTTAACCAAAAATGAAGAGTCTTGGAGCTTTATGCCAATGCTTGTCCTTAGCATTTTGAGGGGTCCACATCCACATGTCCTTACCATGCCAACATTGAACTTTCCTGAAATCTATCTTTGAATAGGCATTAGTTCAATGACATATATGTTGTTATTAATTACCAAAACCACCCGGGGATTAGTTGAACTTTCAACCCACAATCACTCTTGGCCTCTGAAGAAATTGATACCTAACCGTCTAGAGAGTCCGCAGCTCTCAAGAGTAATAGGTGGAGCATACTGGACTTAGATTCGAGTGATGCTAAACCACTATCTAATTTTTTGGCTCTAGGGTTTTTCTCTCGGTTGATTTTAAACTCAAATCACTCAGGAGAGAGGGTTGCTCATACAAACTTCTCGGAATCAAATGGAGCAGCCACTGAACAAAACCTGTGCGGGGTGGCTATTTATATCCGCAGCCTTTCCTGATGGGAAATTACCATTTTGGACACGTGGTCCAGCCAATGGCCAACCGACATGTTCTCAACGGTCGGATTTTGGGAGCAACGGTAACATTACTTGTGGAACAAGTAATGCTAACTCTTCGGTTAGAGACAAATCTCTCGCGGCGAAGAAGAACACAGTCTCTTGCTGGCAAGTATTTGCTCGGAGCTCAAAGAGATTTCTCTCACAACTCACATAGGATTGGGTTTAGCATCAGAGAACCAAAGTTTCGAACACTATACCCCTCTTAATAGTACGGTGGTCCTATGACTCAATAAAGAGAAAGAAGAACAACGAAATAAATGCTATGTCTTCACTTCGTCTTCAACTTCTCGGTTGCAGTCAATTTCTTCGAACAGACACCGAACCTATTGCTTTGCATCAAAAAAAATTGGGGGTCACTCTCGTCAGAATAATCTTCGATGATAATCCTCGCTGCCATGCAGGAGATTATCTTCGGGGTTTGAACCAAACTCCTCATGACTCCAGGGACGTGTTACTCTATGTGTACTTGCAAACACACACTACAAAAAAAAGACACATCCGTGACTTTATGGCCCGAACGAAAAGTTTTTTTCTCATGGTTGTGACACTTCTATGACAATAATTGTGACAAAAACACGTATCATCATAGATGTGGTGGGCTCCTACTTCTATGACAAAAAATTATGACAGAAAATGGGCTTTTCGTCCTGAGCGGGCCGGAGACGCACCCGCATGACATTCTTTGGGCCGTCCATGAAGTAAAAACTCATGGTAGAAGTGAGGCCGAGGAAATTTTCGGGGAATTCGCGGTTATGGTGGGTGGTCGGGGCCGAGCGATGCAGTGTGGTTTACGCGTTTCTGTCGTACGCGCGCGTGTGTGGGAGGCGTTCGCTAACTGAACCCGAGCAAGGCATTCACTTACTAAACCCGAGTGATCGCACTAGCTACGTACTGAAGCCGATCGATCCCTTCGCTGCTAACTGAACCCGAGCGATTCCTTCACTGCTAACTGAACCCGAGCGATTCCTTCGCTGCTAACTGAAGCCGGTCGAGCCCCCGTACGTGCGAGACGTAGCCGATTGGGTTGCCTCTCGATGAACAGTGCCAGTTGCTGCCGCGCGCGCGATACATAGAACGAGTCGAGACGCATCGATCGAGCCCCTTGCGCGAGACATAGTGAGTTGACCTAGCCGGTTGGTTGGCTGTGGATGAACAGTTCCCGTTGCTTTCGCCCGCTCGTACGCCCCAGCCCAGCCGGTGGGTTGGCTATGGATGAACAGTACCCTGGCCGTGTGAAGGTCGTTGGCGCTGGATGAACAGGACCCCGAGAAGGCCAGCCGGTTGGGGGTGGATGAGCAGGACCCCGTGGAGGCTGGATGAACAGTAGCCGGTGGAGGCTGGAGGAAGTCGACGGTGGATGAACTGTAGCTGGTGGAGGCTGGAGTGAGGTCGACCGTGGATGAACAGTAGCCCGTGGAGTCCCATATTGCGGTACGCCACACCCCTCCCGATGAACAGGACCCCTGTTTCGACCGTAGGCAGTTGGAGAGAAGTCCGTTTCCTCCGTTTTGCGGTACGCCAGAGTCCTCCCGATCAACAAGACCCCGTTTCGACTGTAGGCGCTCGAACAGAAGTCCATTTCCTCCGTTTTGCGGTATGCCAGACCCCCAGCCGATGAACAGGACCCCATTTCGACCGTAGGCGCTCGAACAGAAGGCCGCTTCCTCCGTTTTGCGGTACGCCAGACCCCGAGTCGATGAACTGGACCCCGTTTTGGCTGTTCCGTCCAAGCCGGTTGGCTCCTGATGAACAGGACGCGTTCCGACCTAGTCACTTGGCTCCCGATGAACACGACGTTGTTTCCTCCATTCAATTGTGGTAGAAGTTGTCATTTGCTTCTCCGTTCTTTTCATTCCAATGATTTAGCTTCTATTCTTTCGTTCCGGAGGCATTGTGATGTTGCTCTCTTTGACCCATCATCTCGTTTTGTCAAGATTATGCTCTTTTCCTTGCTTATCCATTTAACCGGAGTGCGGTGTCCTCTTTTCTAGTTCTTTCCATCTTATCAAGTTTTTGATTCTCTCTTCAACCGGAGTGCTGCACAAATTCTTTCTTTCTCATTCCTTATTTATCTCATTTCAACCAGAGTGGTTTCGAATTCTTGCTTGTTCCTCAAGCCATTCTTGAAATCTTTGCAACCTTCGAGGTTTGTTGGTTTCACTCGTTTGTCCAAGAAACAATATTGTTTTACCTCTTCCTTTTTCCTCTTCCTCTTCTCATGCTTAGATCTCGGGGCGAGATCTCTTGTAAGTGGGGGAGTGTTGTGACAGCCCGAGACCGATGCTCCAGATGCCTTCCATGTTTTTCATGACAGTCCTGTTAATTATTTGTTTGTTGCATTCATCATCGCATCATTCGCATTGCATCGGCACTCCGTTGTCGTCATTTTTTTTCAAAACTTGCATCCGTTCGTAGTTGTTGTTTCTCCTCGTTGCCGTTCGTAGTTTGTCGGTTCTCTCGAAGAGTGAACGTTGGCCCTTGTTTTTGGTTGACCTTTTCTCAGACCCGTTGTCTTCGTTGACCTCTCTCAGACCCGCTCGCAACCTTGTCCGAAACCTTCTCCGAACCCGAACCGGGCAGTCATGACCGGTGGGTCCGGATCAATCCCGAAATACCCCAAACATCTTCGGTTTCTTCTATAGACCACCCCGTTGACCCGGAGCCGCACGATCCCAATCAAATGGCTCCGAAACAGCCCCAAATCAACCCACTGCCTATTTAAGCGATGCCCTCCTCCCATTTTGGAACTAACCTAATTTCTAGGGGTCTTATCCTTCCTGGCCGCCGCCACTCCTGTCTCGGGTTCCATCCCACATCCACCTCGCTTCTGCCGCCAACCGACCAGTGCACCCCTGCCCTTCCTCGATCCAGTGTGCCGCCCCCCTGGTCCTCTCCAGCCCCTCGCGTGCCTCCTTCCTCGAGCAGGAGCTCGACCTGCTGCCGGATGCCACCACCGGCGACAAGGACCAAGCCGTCCCCTTCCCCTGCCCCTCTCCTTCTCTTCCTCCTTCCATTCTCCTTGTCTCTCTCACCCGGATCTCTCTCTCTCTCTGTACTCGCAGCAACAGGGAACTGAAGCCATGGCCTTCGTCCGAGACCAGCCATGGATGCCGTGCCGCCACCTTCAAGCTCCTCCGCCATGGACCAGGACGCGCCCGTGCCGCCCGTGCAAGCTTCCTCCTTCGCTGGTCGTCTCCGAATCCGTCCGTCTCGAGCCCCATCGAGCCAGCAACCCCAGTTCGGGACGCCGTCACCCCGTCCCCGACCTCCTCGTCGCCGCGCACCCGCCCGGACCTAGCCTGGATCCATCGCCCGGGGCCGTTTCCCCGCCGTCTCCAGTGAACGTCGCCGGCGACCACCCTCAGCAGGTCCCTCTGCCGCGCCCCTCCTTCTCCTTCCTCCCTTCCTGCCCTTCCTCTGGTCCCTCAAGCTCTCTCTATTTCCCTGTCACAGGAACCCCGCCATGGCCGTTTGCCTCCTCAAGCCACGCCGCCAAGTCCGTCGCCCACACCTGGATCCGCCGCCGGCCAGCCTCCTCTTTCGGATCCGGCCGATCTCCCCGCACCCCGCCGCCCGCTGCCTCCTCTGTATCGCCGGCGCGCCTGACCTCTTCACCGCTGCCTCCCCTGTTTTTGCGTGCGAGCACACGAGGACGACGACTGTAGCGCCAAGTCCCGCTCGCCCATGCCCGTTGACCCCGTCGTCCCTCGCGTGGGCCACGAGGGCGCCAAGGCCCAGCCGCACCACCTCCTCACCCAGCCCATCACCAGGCAAGCCCAGTGGCCGTCTGGTGAGCGTCACCTTGCTATTCATCGCCCATGCTCATGTTCGTCCTGTAGCCAGATTCGGCCCGTCATGTTTTTTTTCTTTTCTGGATGATTTTGTCTAATTATCCGGAGATGCCAGTTTTGCAGAAAAACCCTTGCATTTCATGCATTTAATAACTCATGAACCATGCATCGGATTAAAATGATTTATATATATGTAAAATGCCTAGAATTTCATGTAGATTAACAATATGCAACTTTCATCCATGTTAAAAATGTTTGAATTGCTGTTTGCATTAAAATTGCAAAATGACATGCTAAAATGATTTATTTCATAATTAAATAACCGTAGCTCCGAATTAAATAAACTTTATATGTAAATGGGGTAGAAAATGCGTAGGTTAACATGGTGCACTTTCTTTTGCTGTTTAACAACATTAAAATTATGTTTTAGGCAGAACAGTACCAATTTCAAAATTTACATATGGGGAATTTCCGGAATTGTTTTGAGTTGTTTCCGGCCTCATTTAAATTGCCTAGATAGATAGTTTAATCATGCTTCATCTCTTGCCATGTTTAACAACATTTAACCTTGTCATGTGCATAAACGGGAGTGAACTAAATAATTGTTTGTGGAGTTTCGTCAATATGCAACTCGTTGCATATTGAGCTTCACTTAATGTGTGGTATTTGAATTGTTGCACTTTGCCATGACATGCCTCTTTAAATTTGACATGCATCATACTTGATTGTGCATCATGCCATGATTATGCTTGTGTGTTTACCATGTTGCTTGTTTCTTTCTGGTTGTGCTTCTTCTCGATAGTTCCGGTATCGTTTCGGAGTGAGGATTCGTTTGACTACGATTGTTCGACTACTTCATGGATTCGGTCTTCTTCCTAGCGGGATTTCAGGCAAGATGATCATGACCTTGGATATCTCTACTATCTTTGCTTGCTAGTTGTCTCGTTGCTATCGCTATGTCGCGCTTCCTACCACATACATGTCAGCCTCCCATATGCCATGATACAGCCTCTAACCACCCCTACCCAGCAAACCATTGTTTGGCTATGTTACTGCTTTGCTCAGCCCCTTACTTATAGCGTTGCTAGTTGTAGGTGCTGTTGTAGGTTGTTCCATGTTGGGACATGGATATGTTGGGATATTATAATATCTCTTATTTAATTAATGCATCTATATACTTGGTTGTGGGTGGAAGGCTCAGCCTTTTGCCTAGTGTTTTGTTCCACTCATGCCGCCCTAGTTTCCGTAATACCGGTGTTATGTTCCTTCATTAGCGTTCCTAACATGCTCAGGGGTTATGGGACCCTCTTGACAGTTCGCTTTGAATAAACGCTTCCAGCAAGGCCCAACTTTGGTTTTAACATTTGTGAACATTATAATACAGAATTAAATAATTAATTTGCATAGGGGGTCGCATCCCCGGGGATTCTTAATTCAACATAATACAGGTGAGCCAGTGCTGGTGGTGTTGGTCCAAAACTAGAGCACTGTGCGGGGCCGCCCCTTGGCAACTTGGGGTCTTTTGGTACCTGTACGCGTAGCTTATCCGGTCGTGGCCTGAGAACGAGATACGCGTGGCTACTATCAGGGTGTTGGCACGCCGGGAGGTCTTGCTGGACTTGTTTACCATTGTCGAAATGTCTTGTGCATCGGGATTCCGAGGATACTTCGGGCTGACTCGAGGTTGATCGGGTTTTCTTGAGGTTGAGGTTTTTCCACCGCAGCTTGTGTTGGTTTGTGATGGACCAGGTTGGAACACCCATGCAGGGTTAAATCTTACGCGAAGCCGTGTCCGCGGTTATGTGGCGACTTGGAAATTTATAACCTTCGGTTGTAGAGAACTTGACACTAATTCTAATTAAAATACACCAACCGCATGCGTAACCATGATCGTCTCTTTTCGAGGGAGTTCGGGAAGAGAACACGGTGGGGTTATGTTTGACTCGTAAGTAGGTGTTCAGGATCACTTCTTGGTCATTATTAGATTGAGACCGTTATGCGTAGTTTACTCTTCTTATTCTTGTACTCGTAAGTTAGCCACCATACAATGCTTAGTGCTTGCTGCAACCTCACCACCTTACCCTTCCATACCCATTTAACCTTTGATAGTCTTGTTACCCATGGTTATGAGATTGCTGAGTCCTCGTGGCTCACAGATTACTACAACAACAGATGCAGGTACAGGTAATGCGGTGATTTGACGTGAGAGCGATGCGCATTTTCTTTTGGAGTTCTTCTTCTGCTTCTTCTTCTTCGTCGATCTTGGGATAGGTTCCGGGTCAGCAGCCTGGGCTAGTAGGGTGGATGTCGTTCGTGTTTTTCGCTTGTTTTCATCCGTAGTCGGATTCTGCTCTTCTGTATGGAGTTTGCTATGTATTGTTGTATTCTTGTGATGATTGTATGTATTTATTTGTATCCCCATCTATTATATACATGGTACGATGTAATGATATCCACCTTGCAAGCGTCTTCAATATGCGCTTCTGTCCCTGGTGGGACCTCCGATTTCCTCGAGGATAGGATCGCATATTGGGCATGACAAGTTGGTATCAGAGCCTCGACCGACCGTAGGAGCCCCCTTGATTGATCGAATCATTATCGAGTCTAGAAGAAAAACTATTTTGAGTCTAATTATATATCGGAGAGTAGGACTTCTTTTTACTCCTCATCCCCATCGTCGCTCTGGTAAGGAATTATGACGTAGGTGTTTTAATTCTACTACTCTTCTCACTCAATTTTTTTTAGGATCACACGGGTATTTCGGAATTGTTGCGATATCGGTGTGACAGAATTCTGTTCTTGGTGCCTCCTGACCGTATGGATTGGACCCGGGGAGTTGAGCTCCAAGGGGTTCTTGTCACATTCGCTATCATTTCAGTTCCTGAATACTAGAGGACGCCGACATCGAAACGCTTCTATACTTTTTGTGGTGGAAAATAGTGTCGTGACTTTTCCCCAGTACTGGAGGAGATAGCTCGGATGATCCACCGTGACTAGTATCGCTGTGTTTTCGAATGTCTGAGGTAGACGAATTTGTGAAGTTTCTCGATTGTGTGTTAAGAGTTGCGGATGTAGTTGCAGCTGATTAGGTTGTTGTTTGATATGAGTAGGTTCCTGGACCGGCAACCTGATCGCATAACCAAGAAGTTTTGAGAGTTCTTAGGTGGGAATTCAAGTAGTTACCTAGGATATCTTTCCGACAGATGCATGATATGTGATTGGGGTTCGACATCTGGTGGTCCTCCTGTACACGGTCATTTTTACAGTGGTCTCGTTGTGTCTTAAACAATCCTTGTAACTTCGCTATGATTCGGGGATGCTTCGTAGTCTCGTACACTACCTTGTACGGATGGCCACTGTAAGATCGAGCCCGTGTGGACCCCACCACGAAAATTTCGGACGAAATCTCTATCATATGTTTGTTTCGGCTTATTCTCCAAGCCAAATCCTTTGTTTTGTTTTTGTTGTGGTATTTGAGTTGCTTCGAAGTCAACAAGTGAGATCCATATCTTTCCTAAGCGGTGTTCTCATATTTCTATGTGAATACTAATCCTTTTGACCGATCGTATTGTCATGGAAATTTCTTTTCAACCGGTGTGCTTCTCTTCGAGTAAATTCAATCTTCTTCACCATGTGCAAGATCAATTGTTAGTTTTCTCAACGGAGTTCATTTCATCCATCCGAAGTTGTCTTTATTTTTCCCACCCTCCCACCCTTTTCTTCACGGAGTCAAAATTATCAAATGAAGTATCCATTTTATTCATGAGAAGTCTCTCCATTCTTAGCCGGTGATTTCTCGTGAAGATGCTCAGGAGCTACAAGTTTATCATTCCTCGTTCTCGTTTTCTTCTCCGGTGAATTAATTCAAGCTTTCAGTGTTGATCATATCCCTTTTCTCGTTTCAAATGCTTTCCCATGCCGGTGCACCTCTTAATCATTCACCTCTCTCTATTCTTCCCCGGAGTGCCGAAATTATCTCAGAAGATTCGTGTTTCCATTCAAGATCCGTTCAAGCTATTTCGAGGTTGCTACCTCATTGAAATTATTCAATTCAACCGGTGAAATATCTATTTCAAGCAATCATTTCCAACGGTATTTCTTTTGAGTGGGCCCATAACCCACAGGTTTTCCCCAGGGTCTTACCTGGCTCTTCTAATTTTTCCGGAGTTATTCTCAAATTCTTTCAAAGTCTGATGTAAGAATGGATTCCATTAGTCATGTGCCTTCCCCAAGATCATTTCGTATTCTTTTTCATCTTTGGCTCAACCTTAATATTCTTCATTATTCTAGAGTTTCTCAACAATTTTGGTGGTCATCTTCATTCTCAGCCTTGAAGACCGAAGAAGAGTTTCTCTTAAATCTTGGTCCGTTCTCTTCAAGATTCATGATTCAAGCTTGATGCTATCCTGTTAAATCATTTCTAATCGTGAGAAATTCTTTTCATACCCATCCAGAGCATCTCATGAGTTCTTTCCAGTTTCGATTCTCCGGAGGCCGTCATTTCAGAAGAATTCTCCATTCTCAACGTTCATCCCTCGTTCTCAAATTCTTCCGGTGCTTCGTTCAAGTATTCTTTAATTAGCTCGTGACCTATTCGTTCTATTGTATCAAATTCCCTCAAGTATCTTCATTTGTTTTCTAATTCTTCCCGGCGATTCATTTTCTTTTCTTCGTTCATTTTCAATTCTTACGGTGGTTCGTTCAAGATTCTTCTTCTTTTGTTATCGTATCAACTCATTCGTTCTTTTCAAATCCTACCGGTGGTTCGTTGAAGACCTTCCCGAGTTTGCGCAATATCTATATTCAATCGTTGCAACAAGAATAAGTGGCATGCCAATCCATTGCTTCTCATCAATTTAAGTTGATGAAGAGGTAAGCATGACATAATTCTTATTATTATTCCATCGAGGTGACTTAATTCCTTCTTCTGGAGTTTGTTCATGATATCAAATTCTCGGTTCTATCTGTTCATCTTTTCTTTTCCAGAGTTCCAAGTTTTCTCATTATCTCGTCACGAAGCTCCATCTAAATCATCACAAGGCTTCATCTTGTTCTTTGCAACCTTCCTTTCATTTTGATCATCTTTTTATCCATCCGGAGTTCTTCGAGAGTTTCTTCATGGTGGTTTAGCAAGGATTCCTTTCATTCCCGAAGTGTTCTTCAAGATTCTTTCTCGAAGCCCTCCAAGCTACACTCTGGAATAAACATGGTGTTCAACACATGTTTTGTTTTGAGGAGCTCAAGCATGTTTCATCTTCCATTCCGAAGTGCAAATCCTTTCTACCTTGTCTTTTGAGGTGGTAGTATATCATTCTAGATTCATAAGGAGTCACGAAGTGAAGTTGTCAAGAATGAGATATCTTAAATCCATCTTTTTCTCTTCACCCAGGAGATCCTTTCAACCCAACAATCTCTTCATTGGAGTTATCTTGGTAGAGATTTCACCTAAAGCCTTTCGGAAGGATTGTTGCTAATTGTGTTGATTATCAATGACCCATGTTCTCCATGTACCCTCTCGGTGAAAGAAGTTTTCATCTCTTCATTGATTTCAAGCAAACAAATTCTTTTTGTTAGTGACAGGTTTTCACCTAAAATATTTGAGATGTTTTCCATAAGCCCACAACAAGCTTATTCTTTTCGTTGTTGATTTTCCAACAACTCCGATCAATCCTTGTTTGTAAGGATGCTTTTCAAATTCAATTGTGGTAGAAGTTGTCATTTGCTTCTCCGTTCTTTTCTTTCCAATGATTTAGCTTCTTTTCTTTCGTTCCGGAGGCATTGTGATGTTGCTCTCCTTGACCCATCATCTCGTTTTGTCAAGATTATGCTCTTTTCCTTGCTTATCCATTTAACCGGAGTGCGGTGTCCTCTTTTCTAGTTCTTTCCATCTTATCAAGTTTTTGATTCTCTCTTCAACCGGAGTGCTGCACAAATTCTTTCTTTCTCATTCCTTATTTATCTCATTTCAACCAGAGTGGTTTCGAATTCTTGCTTGTTCCTCAAGCCATTCTTGAAATCTTTGCAACCTTCGAGGTTTGTTGGTTTCACTCGTTTGTCCAAGAAACAATATTGTTTTACCTCTTCCTTTTTCCTCTTCCTCTTCTCATGCTTAGTTCTCGGGGCGAGATCTCTTGTAAGTGGGGGAGTGTTGTGACAGCCCGAGACCGATGCTCCAGATGCCTTCCATGTTTTTCATGACAGTCCTGTTAATTATTTGTTTGTTGCATTCATCATCGCATCATTCGCATTGCATCGGCACTCCGTTGTCGTCATTTTTTTTCAAAACTTGCATCCGTTCGTAGTTGTTGTTTCTCCTCGTTGCCGTTCGTAGTTTGTCGGTTCTCTCGAAGAGTGAACGTTGGCCCTTGTTTTTGGTTGACCTTTTCTCAGACCCGTTGTCTTCGTTGACCTCTCTCAGACCCGCTCGCAACCTTGTCCGAAACCTTCTCCGAACCCGAACCGGGCAGTCATGACCGGTGGGTCCGGATCAATCCCGAAATACCCCAAACATCTTCGGTTTCTTCTATAGACCACCCCGTTGACCCGGAGCCGCACGATCCCAATCAAATGGCTCCGAAACAGCCCCAAATCAACCCACTGCCTATTTAAGCGATGCCCTCCTCCCATTTTGGAACTAACCTAATTTCTAGGGGTCTTATCCCTCCTGGCCGCCGCCACTCCTGTCTCGGGTTCCATCCCACATCCACCTCGCTTCTGCCGCCAACCGACCAGTGCACCCCTACCCTTCCTCGATCCAGTGTGCCGCCCCCCTGGTCCTCTCCAGCCCCTCGCATGCCTCCTTCCTCGAGCAGGAGCTCGACCTGCTGCCGGATGCCACCACCGACGACAAGGACCAAGCCGTCCCCTTCCCCTGCCCCTCTCCTTCTCTTCCTCCTTCCATTCTCCTTGTCTCTCTCATCCGGATCTCTCTCTCTCTCTCTCTGTACTCGCAGCAACAGGGAACTGAAGCCATGGCCTTCGTCCGAGACCAGCCATGGATGCCGTGCCGCCACCTTCAAGCTCCTCCGCCATGGACCAGGACGCGCCCGTGCCGCCCGTGCAAGCTTCCTCCTTCGCTGGTCGTCTCCGAATCCGTCCGTCTCGAGCCCCATCGAACTAGTAACCCCAGTTCGGGACGCCGTCACCCCGTCCCCGACCTCCTCGTCGCCGCGCACCCGCCCGGACCTAGCCTGGATCCATCGCACGGGGCCGTTTCCCCGCCGTCTCCAGTGAACGTCGCCGGCGACCACCCTCAGCAGGTCCCTCTGCCGCGCCCCTCCTTCTCCTTCCTCCCTTCCTGCCCTTCCTCTGGTCCCTCAAGCTCTCTCTGTTTCCCTGTCACAGGAACCCCGCCATGGCCGTTTGCCTCCACAAGCCACGCCGCCAAGTCCGTCGCCCACACCTGGATCCGCCGCCGGCCAGCCTCCTCTTTCGGATCCGGCCGATCTCCCCGCACCCCGCCGCCCGCTGCCTCCTCTGTATCGCCGGCGCGCCTAACCTCTTCACCGCTGCCTCCCCTGTTTTTGCGTGCGAGCACACGAGGACGACGACTGTAGCGCCAAGTCCCGCTCGCCCGTGCCCGTTGACCCCGTCGTCCCTCGCGTGGGCCACGAGGGCGCCAAGGCCCAGCCGCACCACCTCCTCACCCAGCCCATCACCAGGCAAGCCCAGTGGCCGTCTGGTGAGCGTCACCTTGCTATTCATCGCCCATGCTCATGTTCGTCCTGTAGCCAGATTCGGCCCGTCATGTTTTTTTTCTTTTCTGGATGATTTTGTCTAATTATCCGGAGATGCCAGTTTTGCAGAAAAACCCTTGCATTTCATGCATTTAATAACTCATGAACCATGCATCGGATTAAAATGATTTATATATATGTAAAATGCCTAGAATTTCATGTAGATTAACAATATGCAACTTTCATCCATGTTAAAAATGTTTGAATTGCTGTTTGCATTAAAATTGCAAAATGACATGCTAAAATGATTTATTTCATAATTAAATAACCGTAGCTCCGAATTAAATAAACTTTATATGTAAATGGGGTAGAAAATGCGTAGGTTAACATGGTGCACTTTCTTTTGCTGTTTAACAACATTAAAATTATGTTTTAGGCAGAACAGTACCAATTTCAAAATTTACATATGGGGAATTTCCGGAATTGTTTTGAGTTGTTTCCGGCCTCATTTAAATTGCCTAGATAGATAGTTTAATCATGCTTCATCTCTTGCCATGTTTAACAACATTTAACCTTGTCATGTGCATAAACGGGAGTGAACTAAATAATTGTTTGTGGAGTTTCGTCAATATGCAACTCGTTGCATATTGAGCTTCACTTAATGTGTGGTATTTGAATTGTTGCACTTTGCCATGACATGCCTCTTTAAATTTGACATGCATCATACTTGATTGTGCATCATGCCATGATTATGCTTGTGTGTTTACCATGTTGCTTGTTTCTTTCTGGTTGTGCTTCTTCTCGATAGTTCCGGTATCGTTTCGGAGTGAGGATTCGTTTGACTACGATTGTTCGACTACTTCATGGATTCGGTCTTCTTCCTAGCGGGATTTCAGGCAAGATGATCATGACCTTGGATATCTCTACTATCTTTGCTTGCTAGTTGTCTCGTTGCTATCGCTATGTCGCGCTTCCTACCACATACATGTCAGCCTCCCATATGCCATGATACAGCCTCTAACCACCCCTACCCAGGAAACCGTTGTTTGGCTATGTTACTGCTTTGCTCAGCCCCTTTCTTATAGCGTTGCTAGTTGTAGGTGCAGTTGCAGGTTGTTCCATGTTGGGACATGGATATGTTGGGATATCACAATATCTCTTATTTAATTAATGCATCTATATACTTGGTTGTGGGTGGAAGGCTCGGCCTTTTGCTTAGTGTTTTGTTCCACTTATGCAGCCCAAGTTTCCGTAATACCGGTGTTATGTTCCTTGATTAGCATTCCTAACATGCTCAGGGGTTATGGCACCCTCTTGACAGTTCGCTTTGAATAAACGCTTCCAGCAAGGCCCAACTTTGGTTTTAACATTTGCCAACATAATAATACTGAATTAAATAATTAATTTGCATAGGGGGTCGCATCCCCGGGGATTCTTAATTCAACATAATACAGGTGGGCCAGTGCTGATGGTGTTGGTCCAAAACTAGAGCACTGTGCGGGGCCGCCCCTTGGCAACTTGGGGTCTTTTGGTACCTGTACGCGTAGCTTATCCGGTCGTGGCCTGAGAACGAGATATGCGTGGCTATTATCAGGGTGTCGGCACGCCGAGAGGTCTTGCTGGACTTGTTTACCATTGTCTTAATGTCTTGTGCATCGGGATTCCGAGGATACTTCGGGCTGACTCGAGGTTGATCGGGTTTTCTTGAGGTTGAGGTTTTTCCACCGCAGCTTGTGTTGGTTTGTGATGGACCAGGTTGGAACACCCCTGCAGGGTTAAAATCTTACGCGAAGCCGTGTCCGCGGTTATGTGGCGACTTGGAAATTTATAACCTTCGGTTGTAGAGAACTTGACACTAATTCTAATTAAAATACACCAACCGCGTCCGTAACCGTGATCGTCTCTTTTCGAGGGAGTTCGGGAAGAGAACACGGTGGGGTTATGTTTGACTCGTAAGTAGGTGTTCAGGATCACTTCTTGATCATTATTAGATTTCGACCGTTATGCGTAGTTTACTCTTCTTATTCTTGTACTCATAAGTTAGCCACCATACAATGCTTAGTGCTTGCTGCAACCTCACCACCTTACCCTTCCATACCCATTTAAGCTTTGATAGTCTTGTTACCCATGGTTATGGGATTGCTGAGTCCTCGTGGCTCATAGATTACTACAACAACAGATGCAGGTACAGGTAATGCGGTGATTTGACGTGAGAGCGATGCGCGTTTGCTTTTGGAGTTCTTCTTCCGCTTCTTCTTCTTCGTCGATCTTGGGATAGGTTCTGGGTCGGCAGCCTGGGCTAGCACGGCGGATGTCATTCGTGTTTTTCAATGGTTTTCATCCGTAGTCGGATTCTGCTCTTCTGTATGGAGTTTGCTATGTATTGATGTATTCTTGTGATGATTGTATGTATCCCCATCTATTATGTACATGGTACAATGTAATGATATCCACCTTGCAAGCATATTCAATATGTGCTTCTATCCCTGGTGGGACCTCCGAGTTCCTCGAGGATAGGATCGCATATTGGGCGTGACAGCCGGCAATCTCATTTGTGATGAGAGCGAGTCTAGAGTACATCTCCGCGACTCCTTCACCATCCTTCATCTTGAACTTGTCAAGTTGACTTTGAAGCACATCCAACCTGGATTCCTTGACGGACTCGGTACCCTCGTGCATATCAACCAAAGTATCCCAAATTTCCTTTGCATTCTCGAGGCGGCTAATCTTGTTGAACTCCTCGGGGCACAAACCGTTGAAGAGAATGTCACATGCTTGAGCGTTGTATTGCAGCATCTTCAACTCTTCCGCGGTTGCTTCATGATCCGGTTCTTTTCCATCCTCAAAGAATTCACCTTGCAAACCAACCCAAACAACAACCCAAACGGCGGGGTTATGACCAAGAATAGGCATTGTCATCTTATGCTTCCAACTAGAAAAGTTTGTACCATCGAAATATGGACCTCTACGGTGATAGTTTCCCTCACTAGACGCCATACTCACCTAGGTTGTGAAACCAATGCAATGGAGACCAGAGCTCTGATACCACTTGTAGGATCGAAAGTATGTCTAGAGGGGGGTGATTAGACTACTTGACCAAATAAAACCTATCCTTTTCCCAATTTTAGTTATAGGCAAGTTTTAGCAATTCTACCAAGTCAAGTAACACCCTACACATGCAGGTCTAAGAGTAGTGCGGCGGAAAGTAAAGACTTTGCATATGAATGTAAAGGAGGGATTGGAGAAATCAAACGCAATGAAGACACGGAGATTTTTGGCGTGGTTCTGATAGGTGGTGCTATCGTACATCCACGTTGATGGAGACTTCAACCCACGGAGCGTAACGGCTACGCGAGTCCACGGAGGGCTCCACCCACGAAGGGTCCATGAAGAAGCAACCTTGTCTATTCCACCATGGCTTATGCCCACGAAGGACTAGCCTCACTCGGGTAGATCTTGATGAAGTAGGCGATCTCCTTGCCCTTGCAAACTCCTTGGTTCAACTCCACATGATCTTGGAGGCTTCCAAGTGACACCTAACCAATCTAGGAGATACCACTCTCCAAAAGGTAATAGACGGTGTTGTTGATGATGAACTCCTTGCTCTTGTGCTTAAAAAAATAGTCTCCTCAACACTCAATCACTCTCTCGCAGATTTGGCTTGGGTAGGAGAAGGATTGGAGTGGAAAGCCACTTGGGGAGGCTAGAAATCAAGGTTCAAATGGTTGGATTGGAATGCCTTGATCTCAACACATGAGTAGGTGGTTCTCTCTCAAAAAATGAATGGTGGAAGTGTGTTTTCATTCTGAGGGATCTCTCTTAGAGAAAGTGGTGGTGGAAGGGTATAAATATCCTTCACCAAGAATCCAACCGTTACAACCTTTTGACCCAACTCGGTGACACCGATCCAAAAACTCGGTGAGACCGACCTGTGTAAAAGATTCGAACGTTAGGCGTCTCGGTGAGACTGAACAGAACAACTCGGAGGGACCGAAATGTGATGACCTAGGTGAGACCTCATTTCGGTAATTCCAATCAAACCAACTCAGTGATTCCGAAATGGGGTGAAAGGGTTACAGAAACTTGGTCACAGCATATCGGTGAGACCGGTCATCATCTCGGTGGAACCGAGTCGCTAGTGTTTGGCTTGGGCTCTGTCTAAGTTAAACTCGGTGGGTCCGGATATGGAAGTTTCGGTGGGACCGAGTTTGGCAATTAGGATTTGACAGATTGGAATGTGGGAAAGTGGCTGAGGGTTTTTGGAGCAATATCTTTATGCACTTGAGCAACTAAGTCATGATCAAAATCTCATCCCCTTTTAATAGTATTGGCTTTCCTATGGACTCAATGTGATCTTGGATCACTTAACCAAAAATGAAGAGTCTTGGAGCTTTATGCCAATGCTTGTCCTTAGCATTTTGAGGGGTCCACATCCACATGTCCTTACCATGCCAACATTGAACTTTCCTGAAATCTATCTTTGAATAGGCATTAGTTCAATGACATATATGTTGTTATTAATTACCAAAACCACCCGGGGATTAGTTGAACTTTCAACCCACAATCACTCTTGGCCTCTGAAGAAATTGATACCTAACCGTCTAGAGAGTCCGCAGCTCTCAAGAGTAATAGGTGGAGCATACTGGACTTAGATTCGAGTGATGCTAAACCACTATCTAATTTTTTGGCTCTAGGGTTTTTCTCTCGGTTGATTTTAAACTCAAATCACTCAGGAGAGAGGGTTGCTCATACAAACTTCTCGGAATCAAATGGAGCAGCCACTGAACAAAACCTGTGCGGGGTGGCTATTTATATCCGCAGCCTTTCCTGATGGGAAATGACCATTTTGGACACGTGGTCCAGCCAATGGCCAACCGACATGTTCTCAACGGTCGGATTTTGGGAGCAACGGTAACATTACTTGTGGAACAAGTAATGCTAACTCTTCGGTTAGAGACAAATCTCTCGCGGCGAAGAAGAACACAGTCTCTTGCTCGCAAGTATTTGCTCGGAGCTCAAAGAGATTTCTCTCACAACTCACATAGGATTGGGTTTAGCATCAGAGAACCAAAGTTTCGAACACTATACCCCTCTTAATAGTACGGTGGTCCTATGACTCAATAAAGAGAAAGAAGAACAACGAAATAAATGCTATGTCTTCACTTCGTCTTCAACTTCTCGGCTGCAGTCAATTTCTTCGAACAGACACCGAACCTATTGCTTTGCATCAAAAAAAATTGGGGGTCACTCTCGTCAGAATAATCTTCGATGATAATCCTCGCTGCCATGCAGGAGATTATCTTCGGGGTTTGAACCAAACTCCTCATGACTCCAGGGATGTGTTACTCTATGTGTACTTGCAAACACACACTACAAAAAAAAGACACATCCGTGACTTTATGGCCCGAACGAAAAGTTTTTTTCTCATGGTTGTGACACTTCTATGACAATAATTGTGACAAAAACACGTATCATCATAGATGTGGTGGGCTCCTACTTCTATGACAAAAAATTATGACAGAAAATGGGCTTTTCGTCCTGAGCGGGCCAGAGACGCACCCGCATGACATTCTTTGGGCCGTCCATGAAGTAAAAACTCATGGTAGAAGTGAGGCCGAGGAAATTTTCGGGGAATTCGCGGTTATGGTGGGTGGTCGGGGCCGAGCGATGCAGTGTGGTTTACGCGTTTCTCTCGTACGCGCGCGTGTGTGGGAGGCGTTCGCTAACTGAACCCGAGCAAGGCATTCACTTACTAAACCCGAGTGATCGCACTAGCTACGTACTGAAGCCGATCGATCCCTTCGCTGCTAACTGAACCCGAGCGATTCCTTCACTGCTAACTGAACCCGAGCGATTCCTTCGCTGCTAACTGAAGCCGGTCGAGCCCCCGTACGTGCGAGACGTAGCCGATTGGGTTGCCTCTCGATGAACAGTGCCAGTTACTGCCGCGCGCGCGATACATAGAACGAGTCGAGACGCATCGATCGAGCCCCTTGCGCGAGACATAGTGAGTTTTCCTAGCCGGTTGGTTGGCTGTGGATGAACAGTTCCCGTTGCTGTCGCCCGCTCGTACGCCCCACCCCAGCCGGTGGGTTGGCTATGGATGAACAGTACCCTGGCCGTGTGAAGGTCGTTGGCGCTGGATGAACAGGACCCCGAGAAGGCCAGCCGGTTGGGGGTGGATGAGCAGGACCCCGTGGAGGCTGGATGAACAGTAGCCGGTGGAGGCTGGAGGAAGTCGACGGTGGATGAACTGTAGCTGGTGGAGGCTGGAGTGAGGTCGACCGTGGATGAACAGTAGCCCGTGGAGTCCCATTTTGCGGTACGCCACACCCCTCCCGATGAATAGGACCCCTGTTTCGACCGTAGGCAGTTGGAGAGAAGTCCGTTTCCTCCGTTTTGCGGTACGCCAGAGTCCTCCCGATCAACAAGACCCCGTTTCGACTGTAGGCGCTCGAACAGAAGTCCATTTCCTCCGTTTTGCGGTATGCCAGACCCCCAGCCGATGAACAGGACCCCATTTCGACCGTAGGCGCTCGAACAGAAGGCCGCTTCCTCCGTTTTGCGGTACGCCAGACCCCGAGTCGATGAACTGGACCCCGTTTTGGCTGTTCCGTCCAAGCCGGTTGGCTCCTGATGAACAGGACGCGTTCCGACCTAGTCACTTGGCTCCCGATGAACACGACGTTGTTTCCTCCATTCAATTGTGGTAGAAGTTGTCATTTGCTTCTCCGTTCTTTTCATTCCAATGATTTAGCTTCTATTCTTTCGTTCCGGAGGCATTGTGATGTTGCTCTCTTTGACCCATCATCTCGTTTTGTCAAGATTATGCTCTTTTCCTTGCTTATCCATTTAACCGGAGTGCGGTGTCCTCTTTTCTAGTTCTTTCCATCTTATCAAGTTTTTGATTCTCTCTTCAACCGGAGTCCAAGCCGGTTGGCTCCTGATGAACAGGACGCGTTCCGACCTAGTCACTTGGCTCCCGATGAACACGACGTTGTTTCCTCCATTCCGACCCAGCCGGTTGGCTGCCGATGAATAGGAGGTCGTTGCTGCCGTCCGTTGCCTCTCTCCATGTACACGAGCCCTGGCCGTACGTATGCGAGAGTACGCGTTCGAGACCCCGCTCGTATTTGTACGTACGTGGCCGTATTTTTTGATGTGTGGCTGTACGTACGTGTACATGATTTAGACGGGGCTGCCTGAACTGCTACGTCGGGGGCTCTACTACGACACGTGCCGCTCCTTACACGCCCACGGTTCATCGTTGCAGAAAGACCGATCGACCAGTATGTACATGCACGTTCACGACCAGACAGACAATGCTACGTACACTTCGACCGGGTGGGTCCCTGCTGTCAGGGAGGATAAGGAGGCACTTCCTTGCGTACGAAGATATAGCAGGTGGGTCCCAGCTGTCAGGGGGAGGAATCATTTTTTTTGCGTGTAATAAGGAGGCTCTTCCTTGCGTGCGAAGATGTAGCTGGTGGGTCCAGCTGTCAGCCTCACCACATACAGTCCTCTTCTGATGGCTGTCATTCATTGACCACGTTGACTACACCACGCCGAGAGCACTAAGGCGGTGGACGACGGTGAGGCCTAGGAAGGGAACGACGCGGAGCCGGGGAAGATGCGGCACTGGATGCCCACGCGGATGGGAGTACGAGGGTTGACTGGTTCGGCTGCGGTGTGAGGTTGCCATTGATGGAGAATAATAGGGGATGTGAGTGAGTAGAGGGAAGGCCTGGCCAGCGGTGGGAGTAGGGTGGGGCGGTGAGGCCTGCGCGGCAGCATAGCCGGCCACGGAGGCAGGAGCAGGCGGTCCCGTCGGCGCTGGTTTGGGCGGCTGGAGCAAGAAGATCAGAGATTGAAGAAGCAGCACGGCCGTTGAATTAGCATCCAACGGTCACCGCTGCAAGAATCGTTTGTTGACTTTAAGTTGACAAAGCCCTGCGTACGCGTCAACTTAGTAGGCCCACAAGTCAGCATAACATCTGTGGCGGACAACATATAGCCCATTTGCTATTTTCCTAAATTTAGAGACCAATTGCTAATTATTACGTAATTTATTGCAGCCCATATTATATTTTAGAATACCTTACTATTTTCTCGCAAGGACATGATTAAAAAATTTAGCATTATTTCATTGAAATTGTCAAGCTATTTCTAATCCCAAAATTTCGAGCCCGATAAAAACTAAATTTAAATTATATTTAAATTATGTTAAAAAATGAAAATTGAAGTATCAAAAAATAAAAGAAAATCTGCAATTTGAAACTAATTGCCCATTTTCTTTGTTTTTATACATGTACAGCCCATTTCATATTACTTATAAGATTTACAACCCTTTTTGTCTGGGCAGGCCGAATGTATCCCTCGTCGTCTTGAAAGATTTGCAGCCCAGTAGGGCGGAGAAAAAGAAATCGGCATGTGTAGGCAATTCTACGAAAAAAGAGGTGGGCTAGCCATTTTCACCGAGAAAAAAACAGCTGGGCTCGTCATGTTGTAAACATAAAATAAAAGCCTGGGCTAGATGGGCCACAGACACCGCACAGCCCAGTTGATAACCTACTCCCTCTCAACAACAACAACAAAACTGATCGAGCAACTGGGACCCACGTGTCAGCAGCATTTTTTTATGTAATAAGGAGGAGCTTCCTTGCGTGCGAAGATGTAGCTGGTGGGTCCCAGCTGTCAGGGAGTGGAATCATTTTTCTTTCGCGTAATAAGGAGGCACTTCCTTGCGTGCGACCATGGACCTCATGGGTCCCAGCTGTCAGCATGTCCACGTACAGTCCTCTTCCGTTGGTTGTCGTTCGTTGACCACGTTTACGACGCCGTGCCGAGAGCACCAAGGCGGTGGACGACGGCGAGGCCTAGGGAGGGAAACAACCCAGAGCCGGGGAAGACTCGGCAGTGGTGAAAGCACATTTGCTCCCTTGGTGGTTTTGGTAATTCATAACAACATATATCTCATTGAACTAATGTCCATTCAAGACTAAGATTTTAGGATGTTCAATGATTGGCATGGCATGGACTAGAGACGTGGACCCTTCAAAATGCTAAGGACAAGGATTGGCAAAAGATCAAGACTCTACATTTTTGGTTTAGTGATCCAAGATCACATTGAGTCCATAGGAAAGCCAATGCTATTAAAAGGGGATGAGGTGTTACTTAATGATCTTTTTGCTCAAGTGCTTAGTGACAGTACTCCTAAACCCTCAACCACTCTCTCTACCCAAATATGTCAAAAACCCACATTCTAACTCGGCCCCACCGATATTCTCTATCCGGCCCCACCGAGTTCATTCAAGACTTAGCCACTGCCAAAACCCTAACAAATCGGATACACCGAAATGGATCTCGGTCCCACCGAGATGGCCCTACCAACTCTCTGTAATCGTTTGCACTTACTTCGGTCTCACCGAGTTTTGCAAATCGGTCTCACCGAGATGGCTTGCCAAGTCTCTGTTGCCTTATTGCTTCACTTCGGTCTTACCGAGTTGACGCAATCGGTGCCACTGAGATGAGGTTTGCCCTAGCCATTGCACTTCGGTCCATCCGAGATGTTCGTATCGGTCCCACCGAGATTCCTAAAGTTCATATCTTTTACACAGTTCGGTGCTACCGAGATTATGGTTTTGGTGCCACCGAGTTGGGTCAAAAGTGTGTAACGGTTGGATTTTGTGTGGAGGCTATATATACCCCTCCACCACCTCCTTCTTAGTAAGGAGAGCCATCAGAACGTGCCTACACTTCCACCATACATTTTCTGAGAGAGAACCACCTACTCATGTGTTGAGATCAAGCTATTCCATTCCTACCATTTGAATCTTGATTTCTAGCCTTTCCCAAGTTGCTTTCCACTCAAATCCCTCTTCCACCATAGCCAAATCTGTGAGGAGTTGTTTGAGTGCTGGGAAGACTATCATTTGAAGCACAAGAGCAAGGAGTTCATCAACAACACAATGTCTATTACCTTTTGGAGAGTGGTGTCTCCTAGATTGGTTAGGTGTCACTTGGGAGCCTCCAACATGATGTGGAGTTGAACCAAGGAGTTTGTAAGGGCAAGGAGATCGCCTACTTCGTGAAGATCTACCCCGAGTGAGGCTAGTCCTTCGTGGACATAAGCCATGGTGGAATAGACAAGGTTGCTTCTTCGTGGACCCTTCGTGGGTGGAGCCCTCCGTGGACTCGCGCAGCCGTTACCCTTCGTGGGTTGAAGTCTCCATCAACGTGGACGTACGATAGCACCACCTATCGGAACCACGCCAAAAACCACCGTCTCTTCATTGCGTTTGAAATCTCCGATCCCCTCCTTTACTTACATATGCAATTGTTTACTTTCCGCTGCTATACTCTTAGAATTGCATGTGTAGGGTGATGCTTGACATGTATTATTGCTAAAATCTGCCCACAACTAAAATTGGGAAAAGGTTAGGTTTTATTTGGTCAAGTAGTCTAATCACCCCCCCCCCTCTAGACATACTTTCGATCCTACAAGTGGACGCCCATGCGGAGGGGAATACGAGGGTTTACTGGCTCGACTGCGGTGTGAGGCTGCCGTCGCCGGAGAATAACAGGAGGTGTGGGTCAGTAGAGGGATGGCCTGGCTAGCGATGGGAGTAGGGTGGCGTGGTGAGGCCTGCACGGCAGCACAGCCAGCCACGGAAGGCGGGAGCAGGCGGTCACGCCGTCGCTGGTTTGGGCGGCTGGAGCAGGAAGATCAGAGATTGACATCTAACGGTCTCACGCTGCTAGAGTCGATTTTGTGACTAAATTGACATAGCCCTGCATACGCGTCAACTTAGTAGGCCCACAAGTCAGCCTCCAAATCAGGTGGGACCCAGCTAGCAGGGGGAGGAATTATTTTTCTTCCTTGAAAAAGATGCAGCTGGTAGATCCCAGCTGTCAGAGGGACGAAACTTCTTTTTTCCGCGTAATAAGGAGGCACTTCCTTGCTTGCGAAGATGTCATTGGTGGTTCCAACCAGTCAGGGGGAAGAATCGTTTTTTTTGCATAATAAGGAGGCACTTGCTTGCGTGCGGCCATGGATCATGTGGGCCCTACTGTCAACCTCTCCACCTACATCCCTCTTCCGACGACTGTCGTTTGTTGACCGCGTTGACCACGCCATGCCGAGAGCACCAACACGGTGGACGACGGTGAGGCCTAGGAAGGGAACGACCCAGAGTCGGCGAAGACACAACAGTGGATGCCCACGCGGAGGGGAGTACGAGGGTTGACTGGTTCGGCTGCGGGGTGAGGCTGCCATCACCGGAAAATAATAGGACGTGCGGGTGGGTAGAGTGATGGCCTGGCCAGCGGTGGGAGTAGGGTGGGAGCAGGCAGTAAAGCCGGCGCTGGTTTGGGCGGCTGGAGCAGGAAGATCAGAGATTGAAGAAGCACGACGGCCGTTGGATGGACATCCAACAGTCACTGCTGCTAGAATCGTTTGTTGACTATAAGTTGACAAAGCCTTACGTAGGCGTCAACTTAGTCGGCCAACAAGTCAGCCTAGAAATCTGAGGCATGTACAACCCATTTGCTATTATTTTTACAATTTAAAGCCAATTTCCTAATTCATATGGAATTTATTACAGCCCATTTGCCATTTTTAGAATTGCTGCCCTTTTCAGGTCAGGAACAGTGTTAAAAAATATGCAAAAAATTTAAAATTTCGCATATTTTTGCTGGGGTCTGAACTATTTTTAATCCCAAAATTAGGAGCGAGATTAAAACTAATTTAAAAAAATGTGAAAAATTAATGAAATATACAATCTCAAAGAAGAAAAAAAAATATGAAACTAATTGCCCATTTGTTGTGTTTTTTTTACATCTGCAGCCCATTTCATATTACTTTTATGATTTACTGCCCATTTTCTGGCCAGGCCGAATGCATCCCTCCTCGTATTGAATGATTTGCAGCCCAGCAAGTCGGAGAAAACAAATAGGCCTAGGTTGGGTATTCTTCAAAAAATGGTGGGCTACCCATTTTCCCAAAGAAAAAATAGTTGGCCTGGTCATGTTTTTAGATGGGCCACAGACACCGCACAGCCCAGTTTATACGCTGCTCCGTCTGAACAACCAAAAAAAATTGCTCGAGCTGCTGGATCCTTGGTGTCAGCCGCTCCTTGTGCAATTCTGTCGTTAATTGACTATACGTTGACAATGATGTCAGTCCCAGATATCAGCAAGGTGGATATGAGTAAAAAAATTGAGGGGTGGATCTGAGTAGTAAGGACGCACTTGCTTGCGTTCGGCAGTGGACCTGGTGGGTCCCTACTGTCATACTCTCAAGTATAGTCCTCCCCCGATTCACCATGTTGACCATGTTCACAAGGCCGGACGGCGGCGCCGCAGCGAGCGCACCAAGGCAGAGGACGACGGCGAGGCCTCGGACGGGAATGAACAGGAGCGGGGGAAGATGCGGCAGTGTGGTCGTAGGCGGTGTGGAGTACGAGGGTTGACTGGTTCTGGTGCGGGGTGGCTGCCATCGCCGAAGAAGAATAGGATGTGTGGGGGAGTAGAGGGATGGCCTGGCCAGCATTTCATGGTTTGATAGGGCGGTGATCCGGGCACGACACCACAACCAGCCGTGGAAGGCGGGAACAGGCCGTCCCGCCGGCGCTGGTTTGGTTTTGGTGCCTGGATCGGTCAGACCCAAAAACTCAGCATGCTCGATAATAAGAATTAATTTTATATGGCTAAAACTTATTGTAAAATGAAGCCGAGCACTTTTTTTTTAGGTGTGAAGCCGAGCACATTCAGAAGCCCTGGGATAAAGTGGGGTCGCCACATGTGTTGGGCTGGGCTGGGCATTCTTATCGAAAAATAATGTTGGGCTGGAACTTTTTTATCATTAAAAAAACTCGGCTTGTCAAAAAACTTGTGGTACCTGGGTTTCAAACGGGAGACCTGGGCAGCACAATCCATAAAACATACGAATGCAACTGAAAAAAATTGTGATATTTATTAAAACTTGCCGCTAATAATTGTTAGATGTTGACCACGTCGACTACGATTTGCATCGGCTTCAACCTTGTGGGTACCAAATAACAGTCCGCTGGTTGCACGAAGAAAAGGGTGTGAGAAAAAAGACTGGTCGCTATCTTTGCCTAAGAATAATATCGACTGAATGTAAAGATACTCTCATAGGAAAATAATATCCTCCAGTTAAAATCATACTTTTCAAATCATAAATTTAAACAAGCTGTGCATGAACATTTAGCTTTATTTATTTATTTAGGGGAGCATGAGCATGTAGCTGGGCCGGATTCATGTGAGAGCCTCCCTCCCAGTTAATTATGGGCTCTTCTATTGGGCCTAAATCACTGGGCTGCATGTCCTCGACAAGTGGAAGATTTGTTCCCTAGAAAAAAAATAGTATGTGCTACGTACGGGGAACTAACCTCTCAAAAAAAACGTATGGGGCAGTAAAGGATCTGAGCGTGCAACGACTTCCAAAACATTGTTTTTATCATTCTAACACCAGTATTTATTCAACCAACAGACAAAATATATTACTCATTGTACGTTGAAAACACCAGCAGCATCCATGGCTCTATATTGTTTTAGTAAAAGGGGTTTGCCGCCAATTTTCCGTTAATAGAAACCACTAGAGGTTCACAGCAAACTAGAGCCCTACAAAGGAGCCTTGGGATTGAAGATACCACCAGGGGTCGGGGTGCAACAGAAGCAGTAAGCAGGCCAGAAGAGTAAAGACGCAGCTCTCTCTTCCAACCAAACATCAGCCAACATTACAGAAGGGCTACCAAAAAACCAAGTGTATGCATCAGACTTAATAAAGATCCTACTACACCAAGTGTACGCATCTAACTAACTGGCTCAGTTAGACGTTACTATTTATTAAGCTGTGGAGATTGGCTGAAGGCTTGAACCAGATGGGTGCCTGACGGGGGAAATTCCAGTCAACAGGTCGAAGTCTGATACATGCGACCCTCTCTCCTACTTTGGGCTGCAGAGCGTGGCGGCACATATCAGGGTATGGTGCATGGAGAGACGCATGGTACGCTGTGTACACACAGTTTTGCCTGATGAATGGAACCGCGCTGCCATCAGGATCCTTGACGTTGGTGATCTCCTGGTTAATCGGATAATTCAGTCCGAGAAACAAAGAGCGTGTGCTGAGGCTAGTTACCGGCCTCCAGTCAAAAATTCATGAAGGCCCAAAGAAGCTGGGATCCTGCTCAAAGACCATGCAGTGACTGTGATTTTATTCCGTGAAACAACACGTCCGGTACATGCGAACGATCATCAATCGTTCGCCGTCGTTTGATCGAGCCAGGAACCACCTGCAACTGCCATGCCGCTTTTCTTTGAAAGGTTCTGGGATTAGGAAGGGAAGGGACACCACGTGGCCTACAATATCATATCAAGTTGGAGTCAAATAAAAATGGGCTGGTACTGTAAATCTAAGAACAGCATGTTCAGAGCATGAATATGTTTTCAGTAAATGTTGACAGTAATATAAGCATGGGAAGGATGATTTGATTTCACCAAAATTCTACTACATCTGATCACCAATGTGGGGCATTTTGGCAGTTCGAATAAAACTAGTCAAAACGTCCACATTAATGAACAGAGGGTGTATTTGACAGCGTGGTGTTAATTTCTAACAACAATATCATGATTCTAACTCTTCTCAAACTATACTCTGACAATAGGAAGCAAGCCATCATGATATCATAGGAAATTAGGAGTAACATACTGCTGTAATAGCCATTTGTAGCGATGACTAGAGTAGGCCAGCAATATGTCCAGCCATAAAAGGAGTCCACAGCGTAAATGAAGCCCTTGTGTTCAATGGCATCAGAGAGCCATGGAGGATGTATGATCCTGCGATGGACGTGGAGATTTATCCACTTACCGTAGTGACCTGTCAGATAGGCGAGACCGCGATTGAAGAACGCAATTAGCCTGAAGTCTTTATAATTCGCAGATCTTGTGGGCACTTGGCAGATTACAACCTTGAGCAAATCAAACTTGGTATCATGTTGGCCACTGTAAGATTTCGAGTATTCTGGGCCGCGGTGCCAAAGCAGTGCAGTGTTAATCGAAGGAAGGGGTATCATTCGCCGGGTGTAGACCTCCACGAGCATCCACCTACCGCGTCCGTCGATGAGAACCATCGAAGACGTGTTCATGCCGGCCTAGTACATACCGTTAATGTAGTTGAGGGTGAAGGGGATCTGATCGCAGTTGAGGGGGTTGATGCTCGCCATCCTAGGATCCTTAAGTTGCGTGACACGCTATTTCTGAAGATCAGGCAGCATCAGCAAGCAGGGAGCTGGCTTAAAAAGCTCCGGCCTGAGGGCTTTGAGTAAACGGTACAGCCCCGACGAGCACAAGCGAAACAATGAGTTTCATTACCTCTGTGGGGAGCAAATTCCAGCCACTCTTTTGGCGGACGCTGCTCGGTTCTGCCATTGTTAGTGCTTGGGTTTCAGAAGAGGGGGGAGGCGCCTAGCGGGGATGGAAGATTGGATGATTTTGTGCTGGCGAGGATGGAGAAGCGAATATGTGCTGCGGGAAGTGGACAGGTGATGATGAAAATGTAACAGCAGCACGCCGCTTGACTTACGAGACACATCCCAGCAGCGTAGGGTCATATCGATGCGAGACAACTTGACTGATTACAGTACTACTAAAATATACTCCTATAAACTATAGTACCTACTATAGTGGAGTAGGACTCCGCTCTACCGGAGTAGTATAGTAAATAGTACAAATGCAATGCCCGAGCGTGGAACTACTAGGAACCACCATCGGTGCTAACGCCAATCTCCATCAAACGTTCGCTGGGAGACATGGCAGTTGCAAACGCCCGCGTCGTAGTTACATGTGTAAGGGTGGCAGTTTTGTCAAATACCATGGGCTTAAAAAAAATGCCACCGTCAGATGGAAATCTGGCAGTTATGTGGGCGTTCGCCAGGATTGGGCTCGTGGTGAACGTTCGGCAGGTATCATTACTAACTACTACCTCTATCCTGGTTTATTGGTCCTGATTGTATTTTGTGCCAAATTTTGACCAAAGATTTAACTAATAAAATGTTAATGCATGTCACCAAAAATTATATCATTGGATTTTTATTTTAACATAGTTTCAGATGATATTATTTTTGATGACATGCATTAATATTTTGTTAGTTAAATCTTTGGTCAAAAGTTGGTACAAAATACAATGAGGACCAATAAACCAAGATGGAGGTAGTAGTAAGTAGTAATGGTAGATGCTCATAATTAATTAAACAAACGTACGGGCGACACACACACTAACTACTTCTCGCATGCTGGCCAGACCCAAACGCGATCGTTCTCTTTGTCCTTGTCGCCGGCAGCCCACCGTGCTTGTTGGACATCTGCCCAGCTCTCCTCAGCATCGCGGTAGCTACCGCCGCTATCCTGGCAGGTGGAGGCATCGGGCCATGCTGGCCAGAGACCATTGTTCTCCTTCCCGGCCTTCTCGGCGGCAGCCCGCCATGCTTGGATCTCTGCCCGACTCTCCTCAGCAGCGCGTGTGGCAACTTCTTTCTTGCGAAGGTGGGACTCTCTTTTCTTGAGTGCTTTCTGCCTTTTCCGTTCCTTCTGTGCGGCTTTAACCTCCTGTTGCTCCACCGCCCATTTCGCCATGGCAGCTTCAAAGTCCGCCCATGTAGGTGTGCGGTCGCGGGCGGCGATGAACTTGGCGCGGCGGGATGCCATCGCTTCCTTACCAGTTTGTGTGCGGTCGCAGGCGGCGATGAACTCGGCGCGGTGGGATGCCATCGCTTCTTTACCAGTTAGTGTGCGACGCGGTGGCATGAACGGCGACGCTTGGGGAGAGCTCTGGGACGGGGTGGCCGGACAACCATATAGTGCGGTAGTTTTTTAGAGCACTCGAGATCTGATTGCCTATGAGAACCGTGTGCACTGACCTATTGTGCGTTGCGTTCTGAATGGCCGGAACCCCAGCCACGCGGATCGCACGTGTTCACCTGGGCATATACATTACCAAGTTAACTGTTCATCATTAGTCTTTGCTCAATGGAAGTAGCTGTCTAAGCATGTGGACACTGACGCTCTCACCGGTTTCATTACCAAGATCCGTATGTCTACCCTTAGCCTTCGTCCTGCAGCCCGTGAGAGCCAGCTCCCTCGAGTGTGATTTGTGCTGCTTTATCTTCGTTCGTTTCGTTGGGCCTGCGTGCCTTTTGCCTGCTTGGCTGTATTAAACCTTCCTTGTTGCCGTACTATTCATGTTGCTACTCTGTGATTTGGCTGGTTGAGCGGGCGATCTGCCTTTTCTCTAAACAAAATCTACTGCTTCCTGGATGGTCTTTGATCATCGGAACCGGTTTCTCGACTCACAGCCATCATAATTTGCATTTGAATGCACTTTCCAGTAATATTATTTTTGCCAGGGCATATAACATACACTTTTTTTAACCCGAATCCAACGTCGATTTTTTTTAATTGTTTGGATTGCTTACCACATGTGTCACGTGGTTCCGACGTCGAACTTTATACTGGAGTACTATTTCCCTACTAGTTAAATTTACGGTAACAAATATAGGTCGAAAAGTCAAAATACGAGAGGTGTTAGTAAACTGGGATGGAAGTAGGAGTAGTAGGGGCTACTAGAGTAGAGGGCGGCGCTGCAGGGGAGTCTCACCGCGCTCGTGGCGTGGCAGTAAAGCCGTCATATCACAAAACCCCACCACTCCCAGTAATAAGTGGCCTGGTAAAATGAACGGACAAGCAACCATCATATCACTCCTGTCTTTATTGCATTTCATCTCTCTGCAGTCCGGTTCATCTCTCCACATTTACGGTCGATCCTAAAGCGGCACGCTCGATCCCTATCTACTACTAGTATTACTCAAGTTGGAATTCCAATTGCACGGCACAACTTCGTGTACGAAGCGATTTGGGAGTAGTAGTAGTACTGGCAAAAAAAATAGTGCGTATAGATTTTTTGAAAAGTCAAACTTTATAAACTTTGACCAAGTCTATATAGAAAACTACTTGTATCTATAATAGTGAATATATAAATTATGAAACTATGTGTTGTGATGAATCTAATGAAATATGTTTTGCACTCTAGATGCAAATATTTTTCTCCAAAAACTGGGTCAAATTTAGTGAAGTTTGACTTTTGAAAAAGTCTATATGCACTACATTATGGAACGGAGGGTAGTAGGAGTCACTCGTAGGAGTACGTGCTAGTACGTACGGTGTGCCGCCAAAGGCCACTACTCCCTCCCCGGTGCATAGAGCATAGATCGAATGGTTGATCTGCGGGATTCACTTGAACAGTAGTTGCTGCATCGGTACTGTTCTGGAACAATCACAAGGGCACTTGTCCGTAAAATTTGCATGACTCCCGACCAGTGAGATATAACTACTACGATAGAGAAAAATCTACAGAGAGAAGGAAGTAAACAATCAAATGAGAATGAGTCCCACCATTTATAGCTCATCAGAAAACAATCAATGGAGTTTTCACTTCTCATTCTTGCATTTCTTTTGCATTGAATCATTTCACAAAGGTTGTCTACTATTTTACTACTTTTACCAAAACCGCATCGTAATATTCGAATGCACGTGTGTATACATATATACTAGTTTTCCTAGTGCATAAGCCTAGATATAGAGAGAGACGTGTACTGCGATATATAGTGTTGAACTTCGTGCTACGTACGTACTCTTACAAAAAGTAACAAGCGTATGGATACAAAAGGTTTTCAAACTTGTTCCTTTCATACATAATTAATTAAGGACGCTAATAAGTCCCGAGCGTTCAGGATTTATCATTTCCGACCCAATACCATAGAAAACTATGAGTACTCCTACCTACTAATGGGATCACCTTACGATAATAAATTAATCCTAATAAAAGCCACGGCGCTCGCAGGAGCGCTTGCGGCGCGCCACGAGTGCCCTGGTGCGCGGCCGTTTCCCAGTGCAGTGAGACAACGCCTCTTCCTCGGCCTCACAAGTCGCGAGGTGCTGATTAGCCTCTTGCCGGCGGGCGAGCGCGATCTCACCGGTCTGGTGATCCGGCGCCAACAGGTACTCCTCCTTGCTGGAAGCGCGCACCCGATCGATGTACCGCCAAGCGTAGATGAGGCGCATCGACCCGACTGCACTCAGGGCTTTGGCACGGGCGTCCTCCACCACCCACACGGCCCTCGCACGAGCCTTCTGCCAAAGAGCGAATTGCCTGACTCTCTCGGAGGTGGCATAGGCCTACCAGGCAGCATCCCTCACGGCACGCTTCTCTTCCTCGGCCTTCTTCTCCGCCTCTCTTTTGGCGCGCTCCGCCGGAGGCAAAACCTCCCACAAGGTGGCCTCCATTTCTTTCCATAGCTCCTCCAAGCTGGGCGGCTCGAGGGCCGGCGCGACGTCCTCCTCATAGCGGGGCGGCGATGCATCCTCCGATGCGCGTGCTAGCGAGTCTGGGAACGCCAACACATCCACCTCAACGCGCCGTGGCGACGGGGAGGAGCGGAACGCCGACACGTCATCCTCGACTCGTGGTAGCGAGGAGTGGAACGCCGACGTGTCCTACTCGAATCGTGGCGGCGAGGAATGGAACGCCGACGCGTGATCCTCCGCGCGGGGCAGCGAGGGGCGCCTAGAGCTAGGGAGGGGCGATGCCATGGTGGTCGACGGGTCCGTAATTGAGAGGGAGGGCGAGGAGATGAATGTGAGCATTCTTTGGAATGCCGTGGGAGGCGCATTATTTATAGCGAGCAATGGTACACCTACGTAAGATAGGTTGCGTGATTAACGTAACAGCTAGGTGGGCATTTTTTTTGTTGAAGGAAATTAAGGGGGAGGTGGGGGGCACCGAGCTGAATTTAGGGGGCGAGGTGGAGATATTGCTAGTCACAACGGTTTAGGGTTTAGGTGATCTGAGATTTATTAGGCAGGAGGAGATTGGACGAGCACAGGAGGGAGAGTCAACAATCGGCTATACTAGTATGCTATAGCATTAATATATAGCTCACATGTTTCTCTCAGAAAGTGTGTTGGAGCTCGTGCTACTGCCGGCTGTAAGTTTGTGTACTAGCTTGCTTCTCTTCTCTCTCCTCTTCTCTCTCATCCAACTCAGCATAATATATTAGTATTTAAAATATTACAGCCCGCCGACATCACCTTATTGTACTACTTGCTCTCATGCATGCAGATTGTTTTCACACGGGGAGGACAGGTGGGATTGCGGGGGGGGAGAAGGAGAGTCATGCAGCAGACTATTTTCACACATGGAGAGGAAAAGATTTGGAGGCGAACGGGTTTCCTGGTAGGCCGAACAAGAAAAATGAATCAAGAGGGAGGTGGGCGCATGAGGCGGTTGAGTTAAATGAGGCGCAGTTTAATTACTGATGTACATCACAGCTAATACTTTAAGATTTTCTGAATTCTCTTAGAGTAAGTACAATAATGAGCTTATAGCCCGCTTACATGGAACTTTTGCCTATGTGGAGTAGAGAGAAATGAAAAAATGGTGGGACTGGGCTCTCATGCAAGAGCCTAGCTATATGCGTACTCCTTGGCAAATGCAAGAAATACGAAGAACAAGATAGAGAGAAGGTTAAAAAAACGGTACTCTTATAGCCAACCTTATAGCTAACCTTGTTGTATGAGTGACTATAAGTGATGACTATATATGACAAGGCAACATCATATAGCCTAACGCACCCGGACGGAGGAAGTAGTACTCTGGTCTGGTGTGTAAGGCTCACTAGGAATCGCATCGTGACCAAGGTGGATGACTACTGGCTAGTAGCGATTGCTCGTCTCGGTCCTTTCCTCCAATTAAGATCCTGTTTAGTTAATTAAATAGAGTTAGTTTCCCATGATATGCATGCATGCAATTGTATTCTCATGGTGCGGTCAATGCAGCCCCCTCATGAAGACCAATGGAATTCCCACCCGCTGGCATGCTAGTCATTTCCACCAATGAAAAAAGGAGAAAGGACCGGTAGAGAGTAATTAGCATGAGTAATTCGCATTAGGAGACGAGCCTTAGAGAGAGGGTAAATCAGAAGAAAAAAAATGCTCATTTATAGCCGTCCAAAGTCTCAAAGGGCGCGACCGCGCGAGCAAGGCGACGGTCGTGGGAGGCGCGACACTTGACGGAATTAAGTGAAAGTTGCATGCACACGCCGGCATGGCGTGCGAACACGCAGATCCTATACTGTGAGCCCTACCAAGTGGGTCTAATAGACATGACATCTAGTGGGTCCCCCATAGTACTAGAGAACTCTTTGGGGGCATGCAGCCGTTTATCCACCGGGCAAGCCACTACCCCACGCCGTTCGCATGGCCTACGCAGCATTTTTACAATCGGAAAACCGCTAGCAGTTCGCTCCTACTCGTCCCCGTCCTTTAACATTACAACAGTTCGCTCCCACTCGTCCCGTCCTTCGGCATTACAGTAGTTCCACTTCTCCTAGCCCTCCTCCAAACTCCATGGCCTCCCAAATCTCCATGATCGGCGGTCAGTACAAGGTTGAAACCATCACCGGTGATGAGTTCGACATCATCTACACCCGTTCTACCATGACGGTGCAAGGATGCCTTTGTCGCTTCCAACGCATGTTCCAAAATTCAAATGATGAGTGGGTCGCTGGGCTAGATGTTGAGTACACCACAGTCTTGGAGAAAGAGAGGTTGCTAAAGGAGGAAGAGAAGAAGAAGCCCGCCGTGATCCAGGTTTGCGTACATAACTTGTGCTTGGTGTACCACATATGCCATGCCGACGTAAGGTGCCAGAATTTTGAAGAATTCCTCAAGGACGAAAGAGTCAAATTCGTTACTGTAGACTTTACCAACGACAAGGAAGTCCTAGGTCGGATAGGCCTCGTGGTACACCAGCCCTTTGACCTCTAGAAGAAACGCCTGGTGTCCTCCTCTCAGCCTTCAATGCTGACCCTGGCAGAAGCCATGATTGATCCTTCGTACGGTAAACTGAAGAAACCTCACTATACGTTTCATTATTCATGGGAGCGAAAGAATATAGATGAAGCTCACATCGGGTACGTAGCACTGGATGCCTACCTTTGTTTCAATATCTACAAGGGTTGGATGAAGAGGCGGAGCCTAGTGTCCGGTTCAAGCAAGGAAGTATCGGCGAAGAGGAAGAGGGACAAGGATGAAGTCGAGGACATGGACAAGGACTCCGAGTAAGGTGGCATTGTCGTTGCTCATGCTGGTTCTGATGCAGTTTCAACCGGATTAGTTGCTTAGTTTTATTTCAGTGTGCTTAGTTTTTTTTCGGGGGTGTGTTGTGCTGAGCCCCCAGCAGAACTATGTTGTGTTCTTTCTTGTTACTTGAACTCTTTACTGTATGTACTAGTATTTCTTACAGTTCGAGTTGTAGATGGTACTGCTACTCGTTTCTTGACCTTCCTACTGTACTTAATAAGTACTAGTAGTATTATTTCCATCCGTCTAACTAATTGGTACTATTCATCTGTACTACTCATTTCTTACACAACAACTATAGAAATTTGGGTCAGTCGATTTGTGAAAGAAGAAGTTCGCCGGAGGGAAGGAAGAAGACGGCAGAGATGCTACTCCAGTATCTATATTATGGTGGCAGGGTGCCCATGATCTATCTTATGAGTGTTGGGTGTGGGATGCAGTTCGCCGGAAAAAAATGGATCGTGCCCGGGGTTAGACGGATGGCAAGGGGGGAGCACGGCGGTGGGAGACGGTTGAGGGGAGGGTGGGGCGGCGGCAGTAGGCGGTTAGGCCTGTGGCGGCTCGATGTTTGAGAGAGAAGATGAAGAGTGCATCATTTTCGGAGGTTGAAGAAGCCCTTCTGGCCGTCCATGTTGCATCCAATGGCTCACAAGAGTCGATTGACCCAAATTGTTCCTTTAGATTGGATTATCCACGTGGCATTGAAGGTCGTGAGGGTAGATTCCACATCCGCACCCGGTTTGGGGCCTAGGCAAGGACGCGACCGGCTTCCACCGCGACAGCCACCATGCGGGCCTCCTCCTCGCGGGCGGAGACCACAATGACCCGCTAGATCCTCCTCCTCGCCGGTGTGCTGGAGCACGCGCTCATCCTCCTCCTCTTCGTACGCTACGGGCATAGATGCAGCTCCAGCTGCTCGCGTCCTTGGCAGGGCGGCGGCATCGCCCGGAGGGACTGCAGACGACGTGAGCGGTCGAGCCTGCGACTTTATGGCACCGGGATGGTGGGGACACGGCGGTGATGGGTGAGAAATGGTCGGCCGGAGCAGTACCACATTAATTAGCACATCATCGATACGGAATCCTCTGCAAGCGCGTGCATCGTGGCCGCGTGGTCGATCAAATGGTGCATCACGGTGTCGCGCTTGAAGGACATCCACCGAACCTTTGTGTGTGTGTGAAAACAATCCCCGAATATCACGCTACACTTTTTTGCTGGAAAAGTTCTTCACGCTACAATATTTCCATATATTTGAATTTAGCTTCAGTTCTTGCTTATTTGGATTTGGACGTTTTAGGTGCACCCTAATAGTATTTTTTTGAGACAGATTATGTGGGTGTGACGGGGAGAGAACGTGTGTATGTGTCTATGTGTTGTGGCGAAAGGGCAATGTGGAGACGGTGTGTGTGTGATATAGAGAGGTGTGAATGTGCAAATGATCATGTATACGTGAGACATAGAGAGATGCTGAGATATGGTGTATGCGTGAGAGAACGGTCTTGTATTTGTGTTTGTGTGTGTGAGAGAGAGAGAAAGGCATCCGCAACACAACAACCATCTCTCTCAATTTGACCCTCCCTCGCACACTCGCATGTAACACATGCACCAACGCACACATTTTCACACCCTCACCCAGCCCCTGCCCGCTTCAGGGCCCCGACTCTCTCTCTCTCTCTCTCTCTCTCTCTCTCTCTCTCGCACACACACAATCTCTTCCCGAAAACCCTATTTAGCATGTACCTCTCCGTCACATACACCCTATACCACGCACACACATTTATCTCTCGCTATGTCTCTCTGCCTCACAAACACATTCCCCATAGTACTATCTTCGTATCCCGCACATGGTCTCTTTATATTGCTTAAACACTCGTGCACACGATGTATCCATCTCGCACCATTAGCCTCTCTCTCCTGCACACAATGCACACACATTCTCTCCCTAGGTTTGATTTCTCTCAATATTTTGCACACCCCCCTCGCACACTATCCATCCCCGTCCAAGGTTATATAGTGACCACTATCGCTTGTGCTTCTCTGCACCCCGGCATGCACACCACCTCGATCTTCAAGGAGGGCATCAGGGAGAACGAAGACGCCGACCAGACCACACTAGAGAATGCGGGGCCAGTTGGAAGCAGGCTGACGTAAAACCGGCTGACTGACTCCTTTGCTCTCTCTCTCTCTCTCCCGCACAAAAATATCAATCCCAGAACCCACAAGGCCACAAGCACACACACAAGCTCCCCCCCTCTCGTCCATGTTTTCTTGAGCTCTCTCATCAAACCTTTTGTCTCTTCTCCTTCCACATGTACAAAATCTCAATCGCACGCACGCATCTCACTCTGTATATATACATGTCTCCATCTTTCTCACAGACCTAACTTCTTCCTTCCTATGCAAATGTCCCTTCTCTCGCACACTTCCTCTCTCTCTCTCTCTCTCGTGAGGTTTCTCTCCTACTCTCTCACCCACATATATACAATTTTTCCCGCCCTCTGTCTCTCTCTTCCATGGGGTGTATATCTTGTGTGTTGTGCACTTGCGTGCACAAATCACTCTCCCGCCATTGCTCCATCGTCACACACTCTCTCTCTATGCTTCATTCACAAAAGCAGGAATTCACACATTGGGATGTGTTCAAATATTGTTTTGAACTGGATCATGTAGAGTTATTGATGGTTTCGTTGCATCCAACTAATTAATAATTATGAAATGCATTTAGATTTTCATTTGAGTTGGATTATGTGAGTTTGAGTATATTGTGAAGTACCATAGACTTGGTATTCATCTTGGAATTCAACAATGATTCTAACTGTTGAATTGTATAAACCATTACATTCGAAGTCAATAGCTTAATACATTTATTTGACAACTACAACAAATAATTAATGTCACGACAGTAAACTAAGAAAGCAGATGTGTACTAGTACTCCTAGTTGCTTAGCCCAATCATCCAACACGCTGGACGGGGAGTACAGTGTTACAAATTTTCAGGTCGACGGCAAAATCTCCCGCTCCCATCGATATCTCCCGCGACCCAGATTTGAGCAATGCGAAATGACCATCATACCCTTTGTACAACTGGCCGAAGGACGGTGTTGGGTCGGGGGTTGCTTTGGTAACTTCACGTTCACCCCGCCCAGCCACCGCCACCTCCGCACCCAGAGGACACCTCAATAATCCCCATTTTCTATCCCCACAGCAAAATACACTTCTCCACGGCACCGCAGCACCCCACAACAAGCCGGCTGCGGTTAGCCGGCCTTCCTGCCCATCCCCTTCTACATCGTCGCACTCATCCACCGCAGCGCATCTGCCTCATCAATGATGTCGTACGCCGCACTGGAGTCGGTCCACCATCGCCGTCGTACATCGCGCAGGAGCCGCTTCCCCGGCGTCGTCGTCCACGGTCTCGGATCTGCTTCCCGGTAGCCGACGGCAAGGGCAGCAGCAGCACCGTTGGCGACAATGAACTGACTCCCATTGCCGCCCATGATGCACAGACGAGGCCGTGACATTCGTGCTCCTCTGCGATTGGTAATGTGTACATTGATTCTCTTAGCTGTACTTGTGCAGTTCAGATTTTGTTCATACCTACCCATCAAATTTCCATGCTGCTACTGTTCCCCTTTCCTGGCTGCTATTGTTCCAGTAAAAGTAATTGGTTATAGCTTGCATTATCCAACAGAATATCATCTTGTAATTGGGCGTCCCTCCTGTATTGTGGTGTGCTTGCATAGGTTCTTCATCTCTAACCAGTAGTGTGGCAGATGGTTAAAAGTTTTTGAGAATAGTAGGGAGGTGATCCCCCAGTTCTATTGACTCAGAATGAGACCACAACGTATTTGTAGCAAAGTTGAATAACCACAAAGTAGGATATTAAAAATTACTCATGTCAACATTGCAGATGAGTGCTTTAATGTTGCCTACAAGATGTGTGAGTATTACTATATTTTTCTTGCCATGTTGGGATTTTACAAAACTACTAATGCCAACATGCAGAGGGGAAATGAAGATCAAATACGGGATGTTGGGGACATCTTCAAGGAACATCGCAAGATAAAGACAAGCTGCACCGAACCTGTAAAACGAGCTTTGGTAAGTAACAGCCTTTAAATTACTTTGACATGGTATGTGTCTGGCAGCAGTATTGTAGACAGGACCAGGCTAGGGTTCTTGCCATGCAATCCAGCGGTGTGGCAAATTATTAAACAGTAATAGGTGGGACAAACAATTGCCTCTACACTTGATTAGGCTCTCTGTCATTTGTAGGATCTAAATTTACTCACTGGACCCACCATGCCGTAGGATGAAAAACTAGTCAGTCAAACGCGGCTACAGAAGCCCTGGAGATCATCTGGTTGCCGGTTGTTTTGCTGCAGCTACCCTTGGCTTAGTGCACCCCTCTGCTGGTTTTCCTATTTGGCTTAGCCTTGTGTTCTTTGATGTATATATTGTAGTTTCTGTAAAGTAGCTCTGCTCGATATGTAATAAGCACACTCTTAATCGTCCTAATGCTTTCCTTTTTGGCCTCTTTGATTCACAGGATTTTGAAAATGTAGGAATAGGAAAAGTATAGGATTGGAGTGGCATGCCAACTTGAATCCTATAGGATTAGCAAGGAGTGTTTGATGCCACATGAAAAACAAAGGAATTGTAAAAGAGGTTGGAGTGCATGTTAGATTTCCTATAAAATGTAGTACAAAAGATTCCATAGGAAAAATTCCTATGGAATCCAATCCTATGAATCAAAGGGCCAACATAGGAAAAATTCCTAAGGGTTTCAATCCTCCAAAAATCCTATAGAATTCCTTTCAATCAAAGGAGCCCTAGCTTGATGTAGGAAGTAGGTGTTCTCACCCTACGAGTCTGTTTTTATATTTCTCCTTCTGAACTCACTTCTACTAGTCCTGTTTATGTGGCTTCTACTAAATGGATCTATGGAGCTCTCATTATTGATCTAAAAAAGAAGTAACTTCTTCATGTCAGGATGCAGTTCGTGCAAGGAGGGAAGTATGGTCAACCTCAAGATCAGGTTTTGAGGCTAGTCCTATGTGCCAGTTCCCAAATGATGCTGGATTACACACAAGGTGCCAGTTCCCTAATGATGCCAGATTAGACACAAGGTGCCATTTCCTAAATGATGCTGGATTACACTCTAGCCAGGTGAAGTCGTCAAGTGTTCGTGTCCTCGTGCCTCTAGTAAAGGTTGAAAGAAAGCATGCAGCAGCCCTTGAGAATGTAGTTGAGTTCCTGAAGATGCGAAAAGAGCAATCAGATGCTCTCTTCACCCAAGCCAAACAAGAGATGAAAGAAGCCAGAAAAGAGCAATCGGTTGCTGTTTTCTGCCCTGTTTTTGTTTTACAGAAAATCAGTACCAAACGAAGTCCAAATGCCACGAAACTTTTTGGAGATTTTTTATTGGACAAGATAAACACTAGAAGCTTCGGGAGAGGGCCAGAAGATGAAGGAGTGGGCCACGAGGCACCAGGGCGCGCCCCAGGGGGGTGGCGCGCCCTGGTACCTCGTGGGGCCCACCCAGCTCCGTTTGACCTAATCCTTCCACTATAAATTCAGAAAAAATCAGAAATCCTTAGGGGAGTCCACGAAATACTTTTTCCGCCGCCACAAGTTTCTGTTCCAGAGAGATCCCATCTGGAGGCCTTATCCGGTACTCCGCCGGAGGGGAAATCGATCACGGAGGGGTTCTACATCAACCTTGCTGCCCTTCCGATGATGCGTGAGTAGTTTACCACAGACCTTCGGGTCCATAGGCAGTAGCTAGATGGCTTCTTCTCTCTTTTTGATCTTCAATACAATGTTCTCCTCGATGTTCTTGGAGTTCTATCCGATGTAATCACTTTTTGCGGTGTGTTTGTTGGGATCCGATGAATTGTGAGTTTATGATTAGATTATCCATGAAATTATTTGAGTCTTTGCTGTACTCTTTTATGCATGATTATTATAGCCTCGTATTTCTTCTCCGATCCATTGATTTGGTTTGGCCAACTAGATTGATTTATCTTGCCATGGGAAAAGGTGCTTTGTAGTGGGTTCGATCTTGCGGTGCTCAATCCCAGTGACAGAAAGGGACATGACACATATGTATCGTTGCTACTAAGGGTAAAAAGATGGGGTTTATTCATACGTGAGTTTATCTTGTCTACATCATGTCATCGTTCTTAAGGCATTACTCCGTTCTTATGGACTTAATACACTAGATGCATGTTGGATAGCGGTCGATGTGTGGAGTAATAGTAGTAGATGCAGGCAGGAGTCGGTCTACTTATTTTGGACGTGATGCCTATATACATGATCATTGCCTTGGATATCGTCATGATTATTTGCTTTTCTATCAATTGCCCAATAGTAATTTGTCTACCCACCGTATGCTATTTTCTTGAGAGAAGCCTCTAGTGAAACCTATGGCCCCCGGGTCTATCTAAATCATATTACTAAAACCCTAAAAATATTGCTGCCATTTTCTTTTATTTATGTTATTTTGTATTTTTGTTTCAATCTATCTATCTATCACATACAATTTAATCTTGCAATTGACCACCGAGAGATTGACAACCTCTCGTTTGCGTTGGGTGCAAGGATTTGTTGTTTGTGTGTAGGTGCTGCTAAGGAGGTGTTGCGTGATTCTCCTACTGGTTCGATAACCTTGGTTTCATAACTGAGGGAAATACTTATCTCTACTATGCTGCATCATCCCTTCCTCTTCGGGGAAATACCAACGCAAGCTACAAGTAGCAATGTCAACATAAAAGTGATTCAAATATTTGATTTAGAGATGACGATACATGTAATTCATACTCGAACCAAAAATGATCTATCAAACATGCATATTCATTTGAATTTGGACACATGTATGTTATTTAATTTCTTGATATTAGTGATCCATGCACTTGAGTTGAACATAAAGTGGTTTCAAATATTTGAATTCAACCTTATGAATTTGAGATTATGGCAATTGTAAACCATTTATATATATAAAGGTTGTTGTGCTTTTGAAAGTATATATAAAAAAATGATGTATATAGATTTGTATTCGAATACAAATTGGATCCTGCCTGAAAAAAAAGAATACAAAATGGATTCGAATTGAGATGGCATGGTAAACGTGCAAGCTTATTCTTCTAAAATTTGAACGAAGCGGCGAAACACCCAGTCCCTCATCGACCGTAACCGCCCGAAACCAAAGTTTGGGTGATGGAAATTACTGCCTATGCCCTGACATGCAAAACCCACAGGCTCGATTTCTATAGGTCTCGATAGGGGTAGGTTTGTAATTTCACTCAAACGTGACATAACCGCCTCTCACCCCGATTCATACACGGTGGGCGCCAAAACACAGTCTCTCCTCAGCCGAAATCGGCTCTCACCCTGATTCATACACGGTGGGCACCAATAGTGGGCGCCAAAACAAACTCTCCTCGGCCGAAATAGCTCTCGCCCAATATTCGGGGTATGCAAGATTACCGTCCTACCCCCAACAGACCAATATCGCTTTGATGTCTGAAATTTTAAATGGGGGCTAAGTTTGTAACTTTCCCCGCATCTGAGACAAGCGCATCCCAAAGACATGGTTCCCCCCTACCTCTCTCTCCCTCCATTTCCCCATTCGTACTCCGTGGGCGCCAAAACACCCTCTCCACCCCAGCCTCCTCCGTCCACCACCCCATTCGCCGCCGTCCTCCTCCACCAAGCCGGAGCTGATACCCCGACGCCGTCATCCATTACAAGAGATCGACGTCTCTCATCCACGGTTCCGGACCAAGATCCTTGCATTGCGTCCTCTCGCTTCATCCGCACCGTCGTCCACCTTGCCGGGGCCGCTCCTACGGCCGTCTCGTCCACCGCGCTGAGACATATCCCCCACCGCCACCGTCTGCCCTGCCAGATCTGCTTCCATGCCGCCGACAGCCATCGCAACCGCAGCACCCTCAACTTCTCGGCAGATGCCTACACGGCGCCGCAACAGAGGCGGTACTCTTCCATATCTGCTCAAGTTACTTATCTCAGCCAGAAAATAGATCGCCACTGCTTTACTGTGGTTTCTTGTCCATCACTTAGAATCTTACTTCTTAGTTGAAAGCAAACATTGTTTGCGAAGTAGCCTTTGTCTCCTTTGCACCTTCAGATCCGCCATGGTACGCTCAACACTATACAGTACTCACAATGCTTATGGTTTTCCCCTTTTATATTCACTACCATCATCGTACGTGCTTCGTGTCGTGCTAGTACTGTTCCTCAACCCATCAAGCGAAACAACATGCCACTCATATTTCCAAAGCTTAGTTGTTCAAATATGAATCTGATATTAGTAAAACAGAGAATGTTTAATTGGTCAGCTAATGTTCCTACTTTAGTTTCGAAAAAGCATGTGCGCCACATATAGAGAGACATCAGGGAATTGCATTTCTTTATGCGCTCTGGTTCATCATGGGTGGGCAACGAATATTGTAGTATCCAAACTCTGCTTGCTCTTCTTTAACATGTTCCTCTTCTGTTCTTTATTAAGTATAGTAGTACAGTATGTTCCTTGCCTGGAAGAGGAGCAGGGACATTTGCAGTCGACAGGTCTGCTGTGTCGCTTCTGATGGATGCTTTGAACTCTTCGAGTTGGGTCTGCCTTAATATCCAGGAAATGCTGGGAGCTGTGTCGCCTTTGAGAGTCTAGACTGATAGTAACAGTAGTGCACCTTCAGTTGAAGAGAGCTGCCCCTGTGGGGGATCCAAAGCCTATCTAGCTGTACCGGCAATACAAGCCCATAATTTCCAGCTAGTTCCACTTTCCCGATTTTACTCGTGATGCTTAGGGTTTTCCCATTTTATCTACACTATGGTTTGTATGTGCTTTGTGTTGTACTAGCAGCACTCCATCCTTCAAGCTAAACAACACACCACTCATAATTCCAAAGCTTAGTTGTTCATATACGAATGTGATATGATAATGATATTACTTAACAGACACACATTTAATTGGTCAGCTAATGTTTCCACTTGAGTTCCCAAACGCACGTGGCCACATATAGAGAGATAGCAGGGAATTGCATTTCTTTGTGCGCTCTGGTTCATCATGGGTGGGCAACAAACATTATATTATCCAAAATCTGCTTGCTCTTCTTTAACATGTTCCTCTTCTGTTCTTCCTTAAAAGTATAGTAGTACAGTATGTTCCCTGTCGGGAAGAGGAGCAGGGACACTTGCAGTCCACAGGTCTATTGGGTCGTTTCTGATTGATGCTTTCAACTCTTCGAGTTGGTCTGCCATAATATCCAGGAAATGCTGAGAGCTGTGTCGCCTTTGATAGTCTAGACTGATAGTAACAGTAGTGCCCCTTCAGTTGAAGACAGCTGCCCCTGTAGGGGATCCAAATCCTTTGTAGTCGTACCGGCAATACAAGCCCATATTTTCCAGCTAGTTTCACTTTCCAAATTTTACTCATGATGCTTAGGGTCTTCCCATTTTATCTACATTATTAGCTGCGTAAGTGCTTTGTGTCGTACTAGCAGCACTCCACCCTTCAAGCTAAATAACACACCACTCATATTTCCAAAGCCTAGTTGTTCATATCCGAATATGATATGATAATGATATTAGTTAATAGACACATTTAATTGCTCAGCTAATGTTCCCACTTGAGTTTCCAAATGCACGTGGCCTGGTTTATCATGATCTTAGTTTCCAAATGTATAGAAAGAAGTGGAATCTCCATAATATGCTTCCTCTTCTATTCTTTAACATGTTCCTCTTCTGTTCTTCTTTAATAAGTACAGTATGTTCCTTGTCAGGAAGGGGAGCAGGGAGATCTGTACTAAACAGGTCTATTGGCCGCTTCTGCTAGATGCTTTCAGCACTTCGAGTTGGTCTGCCATAATATCTAGGAAATGCTAGGAGCAGTGTGGCCTTTGAGAGACTAGACTGATAGGCACAGTAGTGCGCCTTCAGTTGAATAGAGCTGGCCTCTAGGGGATCGACATGCTTTCGATTAGTAGCTGCAATACAACCCCATATTTTCAAGCCAGTTCCACTTTCCAGATTTATTTACGATGTTATGGTTTCCCCCTTTTATCTACACTACTATCTGCCTAGATGCTTCTTGTCATACTAGCAGCACTCCATCCTTCAAGATAAACTACATGCCACTCATAATTCCAAAGCTTAGTTATCAAATTCAAATCTGATACGATACAAATACTAATAAAATAGAGACACGTTTAATTGGTCAGCTAATGTTACTACGCGAGTTTTGAAATGCATGTGCGCCACATATAGAGTCATGAGGGAATACTATTTCTCTGTGCGCTCTCATCATCATGCTTTGGCAATAAACTTTGCATATAGTATATTTTGAACCTATCATCTGCCAACTATCATTACTTCTGGAGCTCCCAACAGGGAGCCTATTTTTTTTAGCAGTACTGCCAGATTATATTAATGTACACACCAAATTACAGCACACATGGGCTCTCTCATTAGAATTCCAGAGGTAGCACACAAGGGTTTGCAGGGAGCCCCTATTATATTAGACATCCTATGCATTTCGAAGATAATCTCACTACTATTTCTGTTTTCATGCATATCAGATATTGAACATGATCACAATGAATATGAGAATGCGCGCATCAAAGGAATACTGTGGAAAAGTGCAATGGCTAACAAACCTGGCATCAAGGGATTGAGTTCCATTCTGGATGGAATGAAACCCACATCCTCCCCACCTACAGCTTCGTGTTTAGAATATGTTCCTAATGACTATTCTGAGCTCGTGCAGTCAAAGGCAGATCGCCTATCGTGTTCACCCATCAAGGTGCCTGTTCTAATTTGGGAAGGTTTTATTGGTTGCACGTATCTTGCGTAAGGTGTCTTGCATTTCTTCTAATTCGTTGCACCGCCATCTGCTTAGTTTACTCATCATACATGTGAAGATGCCATGCCCATCCATTATGAATACCTATTCCATCTGTCATCATACCATGTTTTTCCATTCAAATGTTGTTCTTGTGTATCAGACATCCAAAAGGAAGAGGGTGATTGCAGAACCTGAAGGAGTACAAACAAAGTCTTTGAAAAAGGTGGTGGTACCGGAGAAATCAGATAGCACCCCACTTATATTGGCGCCCAGCGCCACAAAACCTAGGTCCGACTCTAGCAGACTATACCCATACCCCACTGGCCATACCACTAGCCCCACCACACAGGAACTGCACTCTAGCAAAAGGTATGCCGATTTCAGTTGCCATAGCACCAGTAGTACCACAGAAAAATCCCAATCCAGCAAAAAGTACACCAAATCCACAGGCCAAAGACCTATTCCAACTGCAGAGTGCCCCAATTCCTGCAGATTGGAACGCCATTCCAGTTATTCCTAGTTTAAAAGACAATGCTTTCAATGTTTTTAGGAACCATGTGCGTATCTTCCCATCATGGGAAGATTATAGTGAAGACAAACACCATTTTCACATCTTCCTGTTGCACTTACGTGTAAGTGCTATTATTCATGGTGATTATTCTCTTGTTTTCTGTTGATTGAACACATCAATGATTTACATTACATTCTTCTAAATAGGAGAGGGTCAATCTGGATAGTCATGACAAGCAAAGCTTGCTTGCGCTTTTCAAGGACGCATTGCAGCAGTATCGATGTTACCTAAGGCAAACACACTTTGATGGCAAGTCTATAAACAAAATTTCGGTGAAGTCTCCTGTGCTAAATTTACAAGATATTGAATGGAAAAACCTTGTTATGCACTGGTCTCGTCCCCAGGAAGAGGTACTGTCTATGAGATCACATGACAATTTGAACTCCTACATTTCTGCATGTGCCTTACCGATCTCTTTTGCAGGAAAACTGCTCGAAGAAGAATAACGGTTTGAAATGGACGACAGGATATCACAACTATGCTGCTCACTGCTTCGCTCTTGTTAGTACCTACTGCCCTGTATCGTTGTACTTACATTCATACCTGGTTGATTATGTGACATCTGTGTGCATGATAGCTTGCTTATCCATTGTTCGCTCCAAATTATCAGATCTATATTAATGCTTACATTAATGTAGAATAAACCCAATGCTTATGAACAAGTTTAGCTCTGCGTTGTTCTTATAAGTACCTGATGTCCTTTTGCACTGTACTTATATTGACAGCTAGTTGTTCATGTACCATCACTCTGCAGCTTATTTCCCCATGCCCTCCATTTTCTAGACCTTATCAGATCTATATTTACTCTTACCAAAATGTTGAATAAAACAAATGCTACTGAAGAAGTTTAGCTCTGCATTGCTCTTGTCAATACCTTTTTGCCTGTACCGCTGTACTTACATTTCTAGCTAGTTGATTATGTAGCATCACTCGGCATCTTAGCTTAAATATTCTTCATTTGTTCCTATATTATCACATCTATATTTACGCTTAACAAAATGTAGAATAAAGGCAATGGTTATGAAGAAGATTCTGTGGTAAACTACTTGAATTGCCCCCCCCCCCCCACATCAGCATGGACAAGGGCTTTATAGAGCCCGTCTTCACTACTAGCGTAAGTTTGTCCTTCTCGAGCCTTCAAACATTGTTGAGTATATTTTGATAGGCATGACTGCAACTGCTGTTTATTTTTTGCGTTTGCATCAAATTGCATGTTTAAAGTTTCTTATGAAGAACTTCATATACATAAGTTTGTCCTTCTCAATTTCAGTTTTTAGTTGTACAACAAAGTTCCTTATTCATACCATGTAAATGAAACTAAACAGAGAAAGTGATCTTCTTTAGAGTGCATGCATGCTTGTGTTCTTGATCTGTAATCCAGGGGTGTGGTGAAACTACCCACTCCAGCACAATGTCATATCCTACTATGTCTTAACTATGAACTATGCCATATTTCGTTAATGTTATTTAAATCATGTCTCTTTATTTGCCAATCTGAAATGGGATTAATTGACAGCACACTTGCCATTGATGCTTATACGTTCTTTAGCACCGCATGCATGCTTGTGTTCTTGATCTGTAATCCAGTGGTGTGGTGAAGCTGGCCACTCCTGCACAATGCCATATCCTGCCATGTCTTAACTATGAACAATGCCATATGATGTTAATGCTATTTTAAACCGTGTCTCTTTATTTGCCCATAAGAAATGGGATGAATTGACAGCACTGGTGCTTATACGTGCAAAACCTGTTATCTATTTTCTTGTTTGTCTTTCAGAGTGATATCTCTGACGCCAGGAAGAACTGCCATAATGATAGTGAAACAAAACCATTGCTTGTCCCTCTAACATATATTGCAGGGAAGAAGGCAACACATCTTGGGGATAGTGATACAACCCCAAAGTCATGTCTTGATGTAGTGTCGAAGTTACTCGCTAATAGCAGTGACACAAGCTCGATGAAGTCGGCGCCTGAATCTGTTCGACTTCTTCAGTCTGAAATTCAAGCAGAAAGACATGCTTCAGCTCAACTCGTACTGGAACTCCAATCTCTATGGAAGATTAACCAAAAGTACAGGACGTTTATTGATGCTGTGCAGCTAGAGTTGGAGGATATAAGCGTCAAACAAGCGCAGTCTCATCAGCTTGCTCAGCTACTTGCGCTGCAGCTCCCGGATAGGGCTAACCTTTCTTGAACTGTGTTGAAGTGCTGTCGGTTTTGTATATTATTTTGTTGGCGTGTTTATTTGCACTGGTGGCGACCTGTGATGCCCAGTGTATGTAATCCGCCGTCTGGTTGTGCTTTATTATCACTGGTGGCGAACTTTGATGCCCAGTGGATGTAATATCCCGTTATTTCATTATTGTATAGTCCAGGTTTATTCTTAGTCACTATCCTGTAATTTATTTACTGTATATGCTATCGTCGCTAGGAGCTTCGACGGAGATCAATGGGCCAAAACGTTATTGGTCCGTCAGTGCTATATATTAAAAAATTAGACTACGCAAACGGGCCGGCCCGCAACTTTATATATGGGTCGAAACATGGGCCCACAATCATCTCGGGCCGTTAGCAGGCCTGAGCGTAAACCGGGTCCAAGTAGTCTGGGGCCTTTAATAGGCTGAGTAAACCACGGGCCTTAGTTGGGCCAGAAAATACCATGGGCTTTTAACAGGCTGTAAATTAGATCTAGCCTGAATTGTGCCGAACAATTCACGGGCCGACAGCAAGGCTAAATATACCTCGGCCCATGATAGGCCCAATTATACGACGGGCCGTTCACAAGCCAAAATTTATCTCGGGCTGTGTTTGGCCCAATAACATGATGGGCTGTAAGCAGGCCGGATGCAAAGCGGGCCATAATTAGGCCCAATTCTTTCACGGGCCTCTAACAGGCTGATAGTCAGAGTGGGCTTAAATTTATCCACGAAGACCACGAGCCGTTAAGAGGTCGAAAGTCACTAGTACCAGAAATGGGCCCAAATGCTGCACGGGCCGTTAAGAGGCCGAAAGTCACTTGAACCAGAAATGGGCCCAAATGCTGCACGGGTCGTTACGAGGCCGAAAGTCACTTGTACCAGAAATGGGCCCAAATGCTGCACGGGCCGTTAAGAGGCTGAAAGTCACTTGCACTTGAAATGGGCCCAAATGCCGCACGGGCCGTTAAATGGCAAAAAGTTAAATCGGGCTGAAAAGGGCCCAATTGCGCGAAGGGCTGCTAACAGGCCGAAACAATCATCGTGCCGAACTGGGTCAAACTGTTCAACGGGCCTTTAACAGGCCGTAATACAAACCGGGCCAAAAAATACAGTGCACTGTTAATGGGCCATATCTGATATGGGCCGTAATTTGGCCCAAAACATTTTAGGCTGTTAACGGGCAGGTCCACTCTTATCTTACAAAATCTTGTGGGCTTTCGGCTGGGCCGGCCAGTTTAACCTGAATGGGCTACTATTGGGCCGTGCCATATGTCGACCTGTAATAGGCGTTTCCCGTCCAATGAAAGGATGACAACTGTCGCGACGCCGAGCTGACACGTGGATCCTTCAGCCAATGAGAATTTTACACGTGGAAAATCGCCATTGGTCTGAGCTGTTAACGGGTTATCGGCTCCAAACCGGAACCCAATAGCTTAACGGCGACCCGTTATGGTGGATGCCACATGTCGATTACCCTTGACAAAAACACTTCCATGACACGACATTTATCGTCATGAAAGTGGACACTTCCGTGATGATAATTTCAGTATTGTCATGGAACACTTCTACGACAACACAGGTATGACTATCTTGATTGTGTCATAAATTTGTCACCGATGTACATGCAAGACAGAAAATGTGACCTACTGTGACAAAGACGTATCATCACGGAAGTGTTTTTTTTTGTAGTGACATCAGTCCCTTACTGTTTATGTCAACAATCTCCAAAACATAAGGAGGCAAATTATTGCACCAACAATCTCCCCCTTTTTGGACAACTATTGACAAAACAGATAATCATCAAAGTAAGGATAGATACGTGAAAAGTAATTCGAACAAGAGTGAACAAGTGTTACTTTGCTCGAGGATGAAATAGACTCCCCCTAACTGTATGCAGGGAAATGGATTTGAGATATAATCTCCTGCAAGTGTTGATGTATACGGAGGAAATTTCAATCATTTGAGACAATGATTCACACTGATGAGAAAAAAACCATCGAGAGCGTAGTGCAATCATTCGCAACTTCCGATAATAATTCCACCTGCAAAACAGATACTTTGAGAGAAATGGTGCAGCGGGAGGGGTTATTAACATTACAGCACAGAAGTTACCAAGAGTTTTACAATTTAGCACAAATAAGCATAGATCAGAAGTTGCAAACTCGAGAGAAAACAAATCCAACTGAACACCAGAAAGGAAATCTATCAAAACTCGATGTAATTCTCCCCCTTTTTGTCAACAAGTGGCAAAAAGGTGATGAATAACATGAGTCTTGAAGCGCAGGACTTGATTTAGTCTTAGGCATCTCCAGATGAACTGTCAGAGGTGACTTCTTCTTCTTCAGAAGTGACTGGAGGCACGAGAATCTCTTCGTCTTCAGCAGCAGCAGATTTACCTTCAGGTAACTTGGCTTGGGGCTGAGCAGACGAACCAGGCATGTTGGGATCAGCCGAAGGAGGAATGCGAATCAGAACATTGCCTTCAGATGGTTTCATAGTCGGTGATGTGGCCTCAGACTCTTCAAGCATTTTGCGAAGCTTTAGATGAAGAAGATCAATTGTAGGCTCACGAGCAGGCAAAGGAGGAGTACTGCGCTCTTGAAAATCTTCAATAGTAAAGCCTTTGTCGATGTAATTGCATAGCTCTTGGAGGTTCACATTTAGGAGTTGTTTCTTGGTGAAGAATTTGCGAAGCTATTTCCAGAGTCTCTTCTTGTTTTCATCAGCGATCAGATGCGTCAGCCTGGTGCGATTGTTGATAGCGTTGAGCTCGGAGGCGAGATGCTCTTTCTCTTGCCTATCTTCGGCGATATGTTGCAGAAGAAGTTGTTGCAAGCGCAAACTGACTTCAAGCTGTGATGGAGGTTGAGGAGAAAATATTCAATCACCCTGAGGAAGTTTTGGACCATCAAACTTCTTGTGGTAATCTTGAGAAGATACTGGAGATTTGCCTGAAGTAAAATCTTCCATAACTTGCAATGTATCGCGAACAGGAGGTATGAAGCTTTTGTGGCCTGCCTTCGCGAGATACACTGTGCCCATAGCATGATCAATAACTTTTTGGATCCAGGGTGTGTAGACTTTGATGCAGAATGGATACTGAGTGGAATCCTTCAAAATACGCAGAAATATGCCTTCAATGTTGAAGATGTACCACTCAGAGATTGCATATATGGCATTCCAAAGAACATCTGAGATAGACTTGTCCGGATTCATACCAGCCAGAGGGCAAATAGTGTAGGAGAGCATGTGATATAGTGTCTGGTTTATACCTATTCCACCCTTCTTCTTTTTCTTCGGAGCATTCTCTTCTTGCTTGTTGGCATTTTGCTCGGTTGTTCTCTTGTGCTTACTTGTTGATGGGCCTACCGTTGGGCCCTTCGCATTAGGAGCTTTGGATTCATCTGTGGTTCCGAGAACTGCCACTGTGTCCCTGTCATTTCTACCCGTAGGGTGAGCAGAATCCTCGACAGACTACATTTTCTTGTGAATAAAGCGAGGTATGAGGGAAAAAGGGGATAGGGTTACGAATGCACACAACAAAGATTTTGAGCGAAAACATTTTGATGAAGAATTAGATGCAGACTTTGAGTAATGTTTTGAAAGAAGGAAATGAGTATTACGAACCAATAGATTCGAGAGGATTTACTAGTTAACGAGCTAACCATTCCATTAGTATGAGACAAAGCTCAAACCCTATATCTGAAAGTGCGATGCGAGGGACAACTACAAACCGCATCCATAGAAATTACCTATGGTTAAAGATCTGGAAAATGCGGTAAAATAGTGCAATTTCTACCATGGACGAACTCGAACGGGAAGAAGGAAGTACGAGTTCGCACTGCACATACCCTAGCTTGGTGATGTGCAACAACTATGATGGCACTGTGAAGGGGATGAACCGCGGCGGTGACGGAGAACTCCGGCGACCACTTTCCGATAGTAAAGCGGTGAAGACAGTCGTCATCGTCGAGCTCGAGGCAGAGCTTTTCGAGGAGGGTTTCGGAAGGAGGAGGTGGTGGAGCGACGATGCGAATGAGATGAGAAGAAGGGGGCGGCGGAGTATATATATGCGAGGAAATAACCGCACCCGATGAATCTGATCGGACGGCCAGTCATAATCTTTATACCATGCTTCTTTGAAGTTACACCAATCTTTCCCAAAACGAGTACGAGGAAAATCATGACCATACAAACGCCCCACACCTTTCGACAAATATGCCCTTCTCATTTCATCTCTAATTTCTGGAGTTGTGTACTCTTTAATTTGCTTACATGTGCCAGGATCCACATCAGCTAAATTAAATGCCGAAGGAATGCCCTACAACATCAAATGGCACCAAAACTAAGTGTCCTGTTGCTGCTGACCTGATGTTCCTACTCAACATTCCAACTAACATATCAAAAGAAGGATACCTCCTGGTGGTCGTTGTTATCAGAATCATGTGGTCGCTTCCGTTTGGTTGATCTACCTGCTGCACCATCCGTTGCCACTGCCGATCTAGGCGCCGCCAAAGCTACTGCCCCTACCACAGCCGCAGCGACAGCAGTAGCAGCCGCCTCAGCCTCAGCTTCTTCGAGTTCGACAGCAGCATCTATCCCTATCCAATCCACCTCTTCATCGGAATCCATCACCGGCACTCCGGGCTCCGGTAGTGGGCGCGTCACGCATGAGGCGTCCGGCGGCGGCGCATGCTACTTGTGAGCTGCGTTGGGATTTCCCCGAAGAGGAGAGGATGATGCAGTACAGTAGAGATAAGTATTCCCCTCAGTTAAGAACCAAGGTTATCAATCCAGTAGGAGAACCACACAGAACCTCGTTAGCAGCACCTACACACACAAAAGCAAACACTTGAACCCAACGCAAATAAGAGGGTTGTTGTCGGCGTACGACACATATGGGATCGCGTGGATCCCTTTTACAGTTCGGCTAGGGAGAAGATGTACACAAAGAGCGGATCCAACGATCAACGCGGGTCTCTTTTACCCAGGTTCGGGCCGCTGAGTAGCGTAAAACCCTACTCCTGCTTTGGTTTATTGTGGGTGTTTGAGCTCAGGTACACGGAGCGCTTCTTGGTGAACAGTACGCAAGAAGGGCGGCTACGCATGCAACTGGGCTAGAAAGCATCCTCCCCCCTGTAGCTTCGCCTTGGGCCTCCTTTTATATGACAAAGGGGTCACCAACAGTGGCGAACAGCAAGTACAAGAGGTGTAAAGTTACTACAGTGTTTACATGCTTATCACTGACAACTTAGGACAAACACATTAAATGCTCTACTTAGGTGCCCCTTACTTTCTTGGGGATGGAAAAAGAGCCCGTCCCATCAGCACCGCTTAATCCCATCCGCCGCTAATGCCATGACATGCATCCAGGAGGACAAACCCTAAACGACAGGCTATTCGCTGCGCTGGAGCGGTGGCAGGGCGGTGGGATCTTGCCCGGCAAGATCTTGCCGGGAACCCAGCCTTCGGTCTTCTATCTTCTGATCATCAGCTTGAATGCCTTCTTGATAATCTTGTATTTGTTTCCAGCTGTTCTCTGGCAGGCCTTGCCGCTGGTATAACTACAACCGTCCGTGCACAAGTATGGGGTATTAAAAGACCCAAACTTTAGTACACCGACAGTTGTCAATCCCCTTAGCGGTTATTTGCAAGGATTAATTATGATAGTGATAGATAGAAAAGTAAATTGCAAAATAAAATAAAAGTAAATAAATTGCAGCAAGGTATTTTTGGATTTTAATATATGATAAAAGTAGACTCGGGGGCCATAGTTTTCACTAGAGGCCTCTCCCTCGAACACATAGCATACGGTGGTTAAACAAATTACTGTTGGGCAATTGATAGAAAAGCGCATAGTTATGACGGATTCATGGCAATGATCATGTATATAGCCATCATGTCCGAGATAAGTAGACCGACTCCTGCCTGCATCTACTACTATTACTCCACCCATCGACCGCTATCCAGAATGCATCTAGGGTATTAATTATAAAACAGAGTAACGCCTTAAGCAAGATGACATGATGTAGACAAAGTAAACTCAAGCAATATGATTAAACCCCATCTTTTTATCCTTAATGGCAACAATACAAATACGTGTCATGTCCCTTTCTGTCACTGGGATTGAGCACCGCAAGATTGAACCCATCACAAAGCACCTCTCCCATTGCAAGATAAATCAATCTAGTTGGCCGAACCAAACGGATAGATCGGAGAGAAATACAGAGCTATAACTATCATGCATAAAAGAGTTCAGAGAAGATTCAAATATTTCTCATGAATAATCTAATCATAAACCCACAATTCATCGGATCCCAACAAACACACCGCAAAAGAAGATTACATCGGATAGAACTCCAATAACATCGAGGAGAACATGGTATTGTAGATCAAAGAGAGAGAAGAAGCCATCTAGCTACTAGCTATGGACCCGTAGGTCTGTGCTAAACTACTCACACATCATCGGAAGGGCAGCAAGGTTGATGAAGAAGCCCTCCATGATCGATTCCCCCTCCGGCAGAGTACCGGAAAAGGCCTCCAGATGGGATCGCGGTAGAACAGAGGCTTGCGGCGGTGGAAAGGTTTTCTCTTCTGTCTTCCTGGTATACGGGGAATACTTTAGAATTTATAGCACTGGAATTAGGTCAAGAGGTGCCACAAGGGGCCCACAAGCCTGGGGGGCGCGCCTACCCCCCCGGGTGACTCTTCTGGTCTTCTCCCGAAGCTTCTAGGGTCCCTTCTGGTCCAGAAAAAACTAATCCAAAGTTTTTTCTTCGTTTGGACTTCGTTTGATAATGATTTTCTGAAAAGATTAAAACCGGCAAAAAACAGCAACTGGCATTGGCACTAGGTTAATAGGTTAGTCCCAAAAAATGATATATAATTGCATATAAAACATCCAAGATTGATACTATAATAGCATGGAACAATAAAAAATTATAGATACGTTGGAGACGTATCAAGCATCCCCAAGCTTAATTCCAGCTCGTCCTCTAGTAGGTAAATGATAAAAACAGAATTTTTGATGTGGAATGCTACCTAACATGTTTCATCATGTAATTCTCTTTTACGGTATGAATATTAAGATCCGAATGATTCAAAGCAATAGTCTATAATTTGATATAAAGACATCAATACTCAGGCATACTAACAAACAATCATGTCTTTCAAAATAAAAATGCTAAAGAACGTTATCCCTACAAAATCTTTTAATCCTGTCATGCTCCATCTTCTTAACACAAAATATTTATCAAGAACAACCCCGGTTTTAGCCAAGCAATTGGTTCATACTTTTTAACGCGCTTCAGCTTTTTCAACCCCCACGCAATACATGAGTGCAAGCCATGGATATAGCACTATGGGTGAAATAGAATGTGGTGGTAGAGATTAATAAGGGGAATTCAAAAAGAAGAAGATAGTCTCACATCAACGAGGCTAATCAACGGGATATGGAGATGCCCATCAATTGATGTCAATGCGAGGAGTAGGGATTGCCATGCAACGGATGCACTAAGAGCTATAAGTGTATGAAAGCTCAACATGAAAAACTAAGTGGGTGTGCATCCAACTTGCTTGCTCATGAAGACCTCAGGCATTTGAGGAAGCCCATCATCAGAATATACAAACCAAGTTCTATAACGAAAAATTCCCACTAGTATATGAAAGTGACAAAATAGGAGACTCTCTATATGGAAAACATGGTGCTACTTTGAAGCACAAGTATGGAAAAGGATAGTAACACTGCCCCTTCTCTCTTTTTCTCTCATTTTTTGTCTTTTTTTCGTGGGCTCTTTTTGGCCTCTCTTTTTTTCTTTTTTATTTATTTTCCACACTAGGACAATGCTCTAATAATAATGATCATCATACTTCTATTTACTTACAACTCAGAATTACAACTCAAAACTAGAACAAATATGACTCTATATGAATGCCTCTGGTAGTGTACCAGGATGTGCAATGATACTAGCGTAACATGTATGAAAAATGATGAACGGTGGCTGAGCCACAAATACTATGTCAGCTATATGATCATGCAAAGCAATATGACAATGATGATGTGTGTCATATAAATGGAACGGTGGAAGTTGAATGGCAATATATCTCGGAATGGCTATGGAAATGCCATAATAGGTAGGTATGGTGGCTGTTTTGAGGAAGATATAAAGAGGCTTATGTGTGATAGAGCATATCATATCACGGGGTTTGGATGCACTGGCAAAGTTTGCACTGACTCTCGATGTGAGAAAGGGCAATGCACGGTACCGAAGAGGCTACCAAATTGCAGAAAGGTGATAGCGCATATAATCCATGGACTCACATTAGTCATAAAGAACTCACATACTTATTGCGAAATTTTATTAGCCCTCGAAGCAAAGTACTACTACACATGCCCCTACGGGGGAGGTTGGTAGGAGTTAACCATCGCGCGCCCCCGACCGCCAGACAAAGTAAGACAATCAAGAATAAATCATGCTCCAACTTCTTAGCATAACGATAGATCATATGTGCATGCTTCGGGAATCACAAGCCTTAACACTAATATTCTTACTAAACCACAATTATCTACTAGCACCTCCCACATATTACCATCTTAATATCACAAAACTATTGCAAGGAATCAAACTTATCATATTCAGTGATCTACATGAAAGTTTTTATTATATCCCTCTTGAATACCTATCATAATAGGACCAAATTCATAACCCGTGCATATTACCATTACTATTTATTAGACTCTCAAAAAGATATAAGTGAAGCATGAGAGTGCAACTATTTCTTTAAAATATAACCACCGCCGTGCTCTAAAAGATATAAGTGAAGCACTATAGCAACTGCCTAGCTCAAAAGATATAAGTGAAGCACATAGAGTATTCTAACAAATCATGAATAATGTGTGTCCCTCTCAAAAAGGTGTGTTCAGCAAATATGATTGTGTCAAACTAAAAAGCCAACAAACTATAGCACAAGACGCTCCAAGTAAAACACATATCATGTGATGAATAAAAATATAGCTCCAAGTGAGTTACCGATAGATTGTAGACGAAAGAGGGGATGCCATCCGGGGCATCCCCAAGCTTAGACGCTTGAGTCTTCCTTGAATATTACCTTGGGGTGCCTTGGGCATCCCCAAGCTTAGGCTCTTGCCGCTCCTTATTCCTTTATCCATCGTAGTCTCACCCAAAACTTGAAAACTTCAGCACACAAAACTCAACAGAAACCTCGTGAGATCCGTTAGTATAACAAACAAATCTTAAACTTTAGGTACTGTTGTAAATTGATTCATATTTAATATTGGCATAATTCTACTGTACTCCAACTTCCCCATGGCTCATCCCCCCCGATACGATCCATAGATTCACCAAATAAGCAAACTATGCAACAAAAACAGAATCTATCTAAAACAGAACAGTCTGTAAAGATCTGTTTAAAATCCATACTTCTGTAACTAAAAAACTTCTGAAAAATTAGGACAACGTAAAAAATTCATATACCAATACTGTGTAAAACTTTCAGATTTTTCTAACGCTCCAGTACAGAATTAAAAATCCAATACTGGACGCAAAACGTTCTGTTTTCCAAACAGTATCAATTATACTATCACCCAAATCATCCCAAAGGCATTACTTGGGACAAACACTAATTAAAAGATAAAAACACAATCATAACAGAAGCTATAATTGTGTAAACACACAAAAACAGAAAAGATAACTATTGGGTTGTCTCCCAACAAGCTCTTTCTTTATAGCCATTAAGATAGGCTTGAGATTTCAATGATGCTCACATGAAAGTTAATAATTGAAACACAAAGAGAGCATCACAAAACATGTGACAAACACATTTAAGTCTAACATACTTCCTATGCATAGGCATTTTATAGGAAAACAAATTATCAAAAACAAGCAAAATCTAGCATATGAAATAGGAAGAATGAAGCATTAATAATTTCAACATAACGAGAGGCAATTTAGTACCATGAAGATTTCTACAACCATATTTTCCTCTCTCATAAGAATTACATGTAGGATCATAATCAAAATCAACAATATAGCTATCGTAAACAATATTTTCTCTATGATCCACATGCATACAAAATTTATAATCTTCCAAGATAGTGGGATTAACATCAACTAAAGTCATGACCTCTCCAAACCCACATTTATCAAAAATTTCATAAGATTGAACATTCTCCGAATATGTGGGATTCTTTTTACCTAAAGTTGACACTCTTCCAAACCCACTTTCAATAATATTGCAAACATATTCATCATGAGGCTTAAATAAATTTTCAAGATCATAAGAAGCATTATCACCCCAATCGTGATCATTGCAATAAGTAGTGGACATGACAAAATTATCATCCCCAAGCTTGTAGCTTTGCGTATCATTAGCACAATTGATAGTAATAGAATTTATAATAACATTATTGCAACCATGCTTTTCATTCAAGGAGCTATCATGAATCACTTTATAAATTTCTCCTTTCAACACTTCATCACAATTTTCTGGTTCATGATTTTCAAGCAAAACTTCATAGAGATAATCAATTGCGCTCAACTCACAAGCAACTAGTATGCTTCTCTCAAGAAAATAGCATACGGTGGGTAGACAAATTACTGTTGGGCAATTGCTAGAAAAGCAAATAATCATGACGATATCCAAGGCAATGATCATGTATATAGGCATCACATCCGAGACAAGTAAACCGACTCCTGCCTGCATCTACTACTATTACTCCACCCATCGACCGCTATCCAGCATGCATCTAGGGTATTAAGTCCATAAATGAAAATAAATGTCACCTATGATGTGTCTAGCATGGAAAATATTGGGAATTCTCGGTCGTTTTCGTTGACAGGAAAAGCATGCCTCTCAAAATATTTTATCTCTTTAATTTCAGCTTTGAGCTCTGGCACATTAGCAAATCTCTGCTTCCCTCTACGAAGGGACTATCTATTTACTTTTATGCAATTTTTATTTTTACTTTGAGTCTCCATCTTCTCTTATAAAGGACCAACTGGAGAGCACTATTGTCATACTTGTGCATTGTGTGTAGCTAATATTTGAGTGTGTTTCATGAAAGGATCAATGATTGAGCATAATGGGCTAGGGATAACTTTCTTTAGCGTTGATATTTTGAAAGACATGGTTGCTTGTTAGCATGCTTGAGTATTTATATTTTCATGTCAAATTATAGACTATTGCTTTGAATCATTCAAGTCCAATGTACATGCTACAAAAGAAAAGAATATGTGATGAATATGTTAGGCAGCATTCCACATCAAAAATTCTATTTTTATCATTTACCTACTCGAGGACGAGTAGGAATTAAGCTTGGGGATGCTGATGGGTCTCTAATGTATCTATAATTTTTTATTGTTCCATGCTGTTATATTATCAATCTTGGATGTTTTTATAATCATTTACAACAATTATATATCATTTTTGGAGACTAACCTATTAACTTAGTGCCCAGTGCCAGTTGCTGTTTTCTGCCCTGTTTTTGTTTTACAGAAAATCAATACCAAACGAAGTCCAAATGCCACGAAACTTTTTGGAGATTTTTTTCTGGACAAGATAAACACTAGAAGCTTCGGGAGAGGGCCAGAAGACCCAGGAGGTGGACACGAGCCACCAGGGCGCGCCTGGGGGGGCAGGCGCGCCATGGTTCCTCGTGGGCCCCCCTTTGCTTTGTTTGACCTAATTCCACCACTATAAATTCAAGAAAAATCGGGAAACCAATAGGGGAGTCCATGAAATACTTTTTCTGCTGCCGCAAGTTTCTGTTCCAGAGAGATCCCATCTGGGGTCCTTCTCCGGTAATCTGCCGGAGGGGGAATCGATCACGGAGGGGTTCTACATCAACCTTGCTGGCCTTCCGATGATGCGTGAGTAGTTTACCACAGAGCTTCGGGTCCATAGGCAGTAGCTAGATGGCTTCTTCTCTCTTTTTGATCTTCAATATAATGTTCTCCTCGATGTTCTTGGAGTTCAATCCGATGTAATCACTTTTTGCGGTGTGTTTGTTGGGATCCGATGAATTGTGAGTTTATGATCAGATTATCCATGAATATTATTTGAGTCTTCTCTGATCTCTTTTATGCATGATTATTATTGCTTCGTATTTCTTCTCCGATCTATTTATTTGGTTTGGCCAACTAGATTGATTTATCTTGCCATGGGAAGAGGTGGTTTGTAATGGGTTCGATCTTGCGGTGCTCAATCCCAGTGACAGAAAGGGACATGACCCATATGTATCGTTGCTATTAAGGGTAAAAAGATGGGGTTTATTCATGCGTGAGTTTATCTTGTCTACATCATGTCATCGTTCTTAAGGCGTTACTCCATTCTTTATGGACTTAATACACTAGATGCATGTTGGATAGCGGTCGATGTGTGGAGTAATAGTAGTAGATGCAGGCAGGAGTCGGTCTACTTGTCTCGGACGTGATGCCTATATACATGATCATTGCCTTGGATATCGTCATGATTACTTGCTTTTCTATCAATTGCCCAACATTAATTGGTCTACCCACCGTATGCTATTTTCTTGAGAGAAGCCTCTAGTGAAAACTATGGCCCCCGGGTCTATCTAAATCATATTACTAAAACCCTAAAAATATTGCTGCCATTTTCTTTTATTTATTTTATTTTGTATTTTTGTTTCTATCTATCTATCTATCGCATACAATTTAATCTTGCAATTGACCGCCGAGATATTGACAACCTCTCGTTTGCGTTGGGTGCAAGGATTTCTTGTTTGTGTGCAGGTGCTGCTAACGAGGTGTTGCGTGATTCTCCTACTGGTTTGATAACCTTGGTTTCATAACTGAGGGAAATACTTATCTCTACTATGTTGCATCATCCCTTCCTCTTCGGGGAAATACCAACGCAAGCTACAAGTAGCATCTTTCAGCTTGTAGTTCAGAATGAAGAAACCGAACTGATTCGGACAGCGAGTTTGAAGAGCTTGTGCAAGCGGTAGTGGCCAGTAACTTGAACACTACATCAAGACAGGACTTTGGGGTTGTCTCACTATCCTCAAGATAGTTTTCCTTATCTGTTTTATCAGCTTTGTTGGAGACCAGCAAGGTTGTCTCACTATCTTCAACCTTATCTGCATTACTTCCTTTACCATTGCTTAATGTGGTACTCTTCTCCAATATTCTGTCAGCATTCTAAAAGAAGAAACAAGCAGACACATAACAGGTTTAGCATGCAGTATATGGAACTCATTTTGGTGAACCAGTTCAGTAGTAAGGTGGACAGGATTAAACTATCAAGTCTTCTATTGCAAAGTAGAACATTATAAAAGCATCAAACAAACATATATCTATGTGCTATTGTCACTGCATTGTCTTGCCAAATCAAAATAGAGACACAGTTCAAATCATATCAGTTCAAGACAAAATAGCATTGAAAGAATATAAGTGTGGGAAACTACATGGCACCACAAGATTTCAGATGGGTACCACGGGTATACATGTACAACTAACAACACTATTGGCACTGTTTTGATGCTAGTAATGTGCATGATATGAGAAGACAACTGTCTACACAATTGAAATTGAAATCAACGTAGAGCAATTTAGAAGAGCAAACCAGTTAAAGAAACTTGTTTAAACATACCTATTGTGCCATTGGAGTTTCAATTGGATCCTTCTATTTAAAAATTAGTTGGTATGAGTAAATACAGTGATACGAGAGCAAAGCAGTATGCACCATAGCTATGGAATCTTACCTGGAACAGTTGTTCTGCAGGTTTAAGCACTTGTTCTACAAGAAGAGAGTATAGTTGTAACGCCCAATATGAAGCTCTATCGCAGTCCCGTGATGAACTCAAGATCATGACAGAACCACATTTTGGAACGCATAGCAAGGTGATTCTCAAATACATACAACCGAATGAACGGGTGAGAATACTAGATAAAGGCTTACACTCGCCACATGCTACAACATAAATATATCATAATCATCATACATTGATCCAAAAGAAAGACAGGGTCCGACTACGGAGGAAAACAAACGAGAAAACACCACCCTGCTATTATCCCCGGATCAACCGACTAGGGCCCACTACTGATCATCTAGCATCGTGACGTACATACGCCCACGTTCATCGTCATACTCCCAATGGAGCATCTCGGGCTCAGATGTGTCTGTCTCAAGCGTACCTGCAACTGGTGGTTATAGTAATCTGTGAGCCACAGGGACTCAGCAATCTCATCACCCAAGATAACAAAACTATTTAAGCTTATAGGAATGGAAGGGGTAAATGTGGTGAGGTTGCAGCAAGCACTAAGCATGTTTAAGTGGCTAACTTACGAGTATAAGAATAAAGATGAGCAAACTACGCATAATGGTCTCAAGTTTAATATGATCAAGAAGTGATCCTGAACACCTACTTACGGTTCAATCATAACCCCACCGTGTTCTCTTCTCAAACTTACCCGAAAAGAGACCATCACGGTTACGCACACAGTTGGTGTATTTTATTAGAATTAGTGTCAAGTTCTCTACAACCGGATGTTAAAATATCCAAGTCGCCACATAACCGCTGGCACAGCTTCGCGTAAGATTTAACCCTGTAGGGGTGTTCCAACCTGGTCCATCATAGACCAACACAAGCTGCGGTGGAAATACCTCAACCTCGAGATAGCCCGAAGTATCCTCGAAATCCCGGTGCACAAGACATTTCGACAATGGTAACACAAGTCCAGCAAGACCTCCCAACGTGCCGACACCCCGACTGGAGCCGCGCGTATCTCGAAATCAGGCCACGACGGATGAGCTATGGTTACAACGACCAAATCCACAGGTTGCCCCGGGCGGCGTCGCAAGCTGCTCTAGTTTGGACCAACACTCATGAGGAGCACTGGCCCGGGTTGTTGATTAAGAATCCTCGGGTTAATTACTCCCTATGCAAGTTTTAGTTGTTATTAGGCAAATGGTAAAACCAAAGCTGGGCCTTGCTGGAAGCGGTTATTCAAAGTGAACTACCAAGAGGGTCCCATTCCCCTAAGCATGTTAGGAACGCTAGTCAAGGATCATAACACCGGTATCACGGAAACTAAGACGGCATGAGTGGAACAAAACACTAGGCAAAAGGCCGAGCCTTCCACACACAACCAAGTATATAGATGCATTAATTAAATAAGAGATATTGTGATATCCCAACATATCCATGTCCCAACATGGAACAACCTGCACTGCACCTGCAACTAGCAATGCTATAAGAGGGGCTGAGCAAAGCAGTAACATAGCCAAACAACGGTTTGCTGGGTAGGGTGGTTAGAGGCTGTATCATGGCATATGAGAGGCTGACAAGTATGTGGTAGGAAGCGTGACATAGCGACAGCAACGAGACAAGCAAATATAGTAGTGTTATCAAGGGTAATGGTCATCTTGCCTGAAGTCTCTTCGGTGGGATAGTAAGACTGCTCCTCGAACACGTTCTCAACCGGTTCCTCGAACTCGGACTCGTCTCCCGGAACTACCCAAAAGAAAGAACAAGCACCGAAATAAACAAACAATCATGGCATATATGCACAAGCACAATGATGCATGAAATGGTATGGTGGAATAACGAGCATGACATAAATGAAGGAACGGTGCTACCGGGGCGATAGAAATGATAACGAGCTGTGAACGGTGAAGCAAAAGTTGGATATGGGCAAAATCTTGGCAATCCAAGTATGCCTCTGGAAAGAATGGAAGATTTTGGTTGAAATCGATATAAGGATCACGAGGAACGGATGCACGAAACTCAAATGGTGAGCAACACAATATGCAATGCAAAACTGAAATTAACAGCAACATGGCATATTATGCACATCAAAACAGCAAGCTACAGTACTCTAAAATGCAAGAAGTTGGCATGAAGCTACAGTACACATGGCATAGATCATTTCATTACATTGGCACAAATTCATATGAAGCATGGATTCACCAGAAATGAGCTCACATGGCAACTTAATGCTGACAGAAAAACTGCTACATTGACTAGGCATATTTAGAGCAACATTTAAATATGCTACAGGAGATTAACATGGCAACTATTGGCATGGACGGAAAGTACTACTGACAAAGAACAAATCATGTCTACTGGACATGCTCAGAAAAGCTATGGATTAGTGGCTATCATCAAGGGAACATGGCAAGTTCAGCAGAAATTTAACAAGTGTAAAACAGCAACAATGACTAAGCATGTTTACAAGCTTGTTGCACTCCTATAATGGCATAACATGGCATGGAAAAATTACTAGCAGCAAGATGGCATGAAAATACTCCAAACTCATGTTGACAAGATGCTCATATGACATTTACATTAAATCACACAGAAATGACAAAATGGCATATTATGTGAAAATGGCACGCATGCAAACTTGCTCAAAAGATAAATCTAATGCCACCAATGGATTAGTTGGATTTTTCTACCCCAAAATCATATATTACACTCATATGTTCCTACATGAAAATGCTCAAAAAGTCTCAATTGCACTTAGGACAGAAATTCATTTGACTTATATTCCAGATTTGGCATATGCCAAAAATGGAAATCGCCAGAAACGGAAACTTGCCAGATCTGGAAAGCGCCAGATCTGGACATTGCCCGAATTGGAAAATGGACGCTTACCAGAAATGGAATTTCGCAATAGACTGAAATAGAACAAATAAATAAAAATAAAGAAAAGGAGGGGGTGTGTATGACAGTGGGATCCACGGGGCCCGCATGTCAGTGACACGGCTGAGGCGAAAAAAATGGGGGGGAAATCCCCTGCGTCGGCCGGGAATCGAACCCGCGCCGCGCGTGTACTAAACGGCGAACAGGACCACTGGGCTAGGTTGTGTGCGCTCGTTAAGAGAGGTGGCGCTCAGCCACTTAACTCGACCCAGCGCCGAGGTGTGGGTCCCGCTGGTCAGCGAGCCAGATGAGGATGCGCCAGCGAGGCGAAACGGTGCGGTCCATCTAATCCACGCCATTGAGGCCGGATCTAACGGTGCTGGCGCGCGCGTGTGTATGAAACAGAGGAAACAGGGGATGCCCCGGCCGGCGACGAGGCCGACGCAGTGGCGGCACTGCCGGAGCGGACTCCGGTGACCAAACGGACGGCGGAGGAGTGGAAACGAGCCTACGCGACGACGCGCATCTACAGGAACTACGCATGCAACGAGAAAAGCACGAAAGAATCGCCGGCGACGAGGTCCCGCGGCGGAGCTCTCGGGTCCGCGGTGGAAAACGGTGCTACGACGCGCAAACTACAGAGAAAAAGGCATGGGGAGGCGCGGTTGCTCACCACGAACACGCTCACGCGTTCGGAATGGCGGGAGGAGGGCGGAGTCGACCGAAACTTGGACGGAGATGCCGCGGCTGACGGCGAGGAAGAAGAGGAAGAAGACGCGAGGACTTGGCGCTCCCGGGCTCTGTAGTGGACGGAGGGGAAGTAGCCGACGACGAGGAAGTTGCCGGACAAGGTTGGCGAGGCAGAGGACGATGGAGGTCACGGCGGCGCCATGGCCGTGTTCTCAGATGCGTACGGGCGGGGCTCGATGCGGCGGATCTGGTGGGCGAGGCTCACCTGGCGGCGGCGGATGGAGGAGAGGGGAACCCTAGCGAGGCGAGGGACACGGTGGGCGGCTTTATAGGGGGCTAGGGCGAGCGGGGCGAGCTCGGGTGCGCTCGGGCTCGCGGTCCCCATGGCGAGGGCGTGACCTTGACGAAAAGGTGCGCGCCGGGTGTGCTGTAGCCAGAGGCTGGCAAGCGGGGCCAGCGAGGCCACGTGGCGATGGGCTAGCGGGGGTGAGCGCGCACGCGGGTGAGAAAAGGAGAGGGCGCGCGCCAGGTAGGTTAGCTGGGCTGCGCGCGGGTGAGGCTTGCTGGGCCGCGAAGCCGCTACTGTTGGGCTGCCGCTGCTACTCTCTCTCTTTATTTCCTTTCCTATTTCCTCAACCAGAAATAAAAGAAGAAAAGAAGAGGGAGTTTGGAAGGGGGTGAGAGAGATATAAAAATATCTCTGGAATCCAGGAAAAATGTAGTATTTGAATAAATTGGTTTGGGCATTTTTAAAGAAAGAAAAATATATCAAGTTTGAATTTAATTCAAACTTGATGCATTTTTGAATCCAACCAACTCAAGTCCAAAAATGATGAAATTTGGCAGAGAGGTTTAGGACATGGTCTAGAGAATTTAGGAATATGGTGAACATTAATTTGGGACAGAAATAATGATCACAAGAATTAAAATGGGAAAAGGAGGGGATTTGAGAGAGAGGTGATGGAAGAATAGGTTGCATGAGGGAAACCCAAGAGTTGGGTGAGGCAAGAAGAAGATGATGACACACCTCATGCATACATGATGAACACAACATAACAATGGGTGCAATGCTCATGAACAACATAAATGAATATGATGATGCAAGCACATGACAAATAATATGAAAATGAAATGCAAAGAGAAAAGAAAGGCAAAACACAACATGAGAAGAACCCATCCATCAAGATCATCATGACAATTCCATATATGGCAATGTTGGGAAGTACAAATATGGAAGGAGCACTCTTGGGGTGTTACAACTCTCCCCTACTACAAGAGGATCTCGTCCCGAGATCTAGGAACGAAAGAACTCCGGATATTTGGAACGGAGGTGGTCCTCGCGGTCCCATGTGGCTTCTCGGTCAGAATGATGAGGCCATTTCACTTTCAAGAACTTGATTGACTTGTTGCGAGTCTTGCGCTCAGTTTCTTCGAGAATGGCAATGGGATGCTCACGGTAAGACAAATCATCTTGGAGCTCAATGTCTTGGAAGTCAATGGTGCGGTCGGGAGTCTTGAAGCACTTGCAAAGCTGTGACACGTGAAACACATCGTGCACATTTGAGAAGTTGGAAGGTAGCTCGAGTTGGTAGGCTAGATCGCCTCTTTTGCCAACTATCTTGAAAGGGCCGACGTATCTTGGAGCAAGCTTTCCTTTGATACCAAATCGTTGGGTACCTTTCATAGGAGAAACACGGAGATAGACATGGTCTCCAATCTCGAAAGCCAAGTCACGGTGCTTACTATCATAGTAGCTCTTCCGGCGTGATTGCGCTGCTTTCAGATTTTCACGGATGATAGGACACATCTCTTCAGCTTCAGAAATCATATCATTGCCAAGAAGTTGGCGTTCACCGGTTTCAGACCAGTTGAGTGGAGTACGGCACTTTCTGCCATAGAGAATATCGAATGGGGCCTTGCCCGAGCTTGCTTGGAAACTATTGTTGTAGGAGAACTCGGCAAAAGGAAGGCAATCTTCCCACTTCATGCCGAAAGAGATGACACACGCTCTCAGCATATCCTCGAGAATTTGATTGACTCTCTCGACTTGGCCACTAGTCTGAGGATGAAAAGCTGTGCTGAAGCGAATCTTTGTGCCCATGGCCTGCTGGAAGGAATCCCAGAATCTGGAAGTGAAGATGCTTCCACGGTCTGAGGAGATCAATTGAGGAACACCATGCAAGGAGACCACTCTGGAAGTGTACAGCTCTGCCAACTGGGCTGCAGTGATAGACTCCTTGACTGGAAGGAAGTGAGCGACTTTAGTGAGCTTGTCAATGACCACAAAGATGGCATCATTCCCTCTCTTGGACTTGGGAAAGCCTGCGACAAAGTCCATCTCAATATGATTGAATCTCCACTCGGGAATGGGTAGAGGCTAAAGAAGTCCTGCTGGACGCTGATGTTCCACCTTCACTCTACGGCACACATCGCACTCGTTTACAAACTGAGCAATCTCACGTTTCATACGAGTCCACCAATAAGTTGACTTGAGATCATGGTACATCTTGGAGCTACCTGGATGGATAGACAAGAGAGAATTATGTGCTTCGTTCATTATGACCTTCCTGAGATCCCCTTTTGGCACAACTAGCCTGTCCTCAAAGAACAAGGTATCCCTGTCATCCAGTCGATAGCACTTATATTTGGAAAGACTCTTTGCAATGCCGAGTTTCACCTTCTTCACCATGGCATCTAAGAGCTGAGCTTCGCGAATCTGATCCTCCAATGTGGGAGTGATCTGGAGGTTTGCGAGAAATCCTTGCGGAATAAGTTGGAGGTTGAGTTTCCTGAAAGCCTCACAAAGATCAGGCTGGATCGGCTTGAGAATAAGACTGTTGCAATACGCTTTTCTGCTCAAAGCATCCGCGATAACATTAGCCTTGCCTGGAGTGTATTCAATGCTCGGGTTGTACTCTTGAATCATCTCCACCCATCGGGTCTGACGGAGAATAAGGTTGGGTTGAGTGAATATGTACTTGAGGCTCTTGTGATCGGTGAAAATGTCCACTTGCCTGCCCAACAAGAGATGTCTCCATGTGATCAAGGCATGGACGACGGCTGCCAACTCCAAGTCATGAGTAGGATAGTTCCTCTCGTTCGGCTTCAACTGCCGAGAGGTATAAGCCACCACTTTCTTCTCTTGCATTAGTACTCCACCAAGACCTTGCAGAGAAGCATCACAGAAGTCTTGGTATGGCTTGGATTCATCTAGAGGAGTGAGAACTGGAGCAGTAATGAGCTTCTCTTTGAGTGTCTTGAACGCAACATCACACTCAGGAGTCCAAGAATATTTGACATTCTTCTGGAGAAGGTTAGACAGAGGCTTGGCAATCTTGGAGAAGTTCTCCACGAATCTTCTGCAATAGCTTGCAAGCCCGAGGAAGCTTCGGAGTTGCTTGACATTTTGAGGAGGCTGCCAGTTGACAATGGCTTCAACCTTTTCAAGATTTACCGAGATGCCCTTGGCAAAGATAATGTGACCGAGGTAAAGAACTTCATCAAGCCAGAATTCACACTTAGAGAACTTTGCATAGAACCGATGCTCTCTGAGTTTATCAAGTACCAAGCGCAAATGCTTTGCATGATCCTCTTCAATCTTGGAGAAAACCAGGATGTCATCGAGATAGACAAGAACGAACTCGTTGGTGTAAGGATTGAACACATAGTTCATCACACGAGAGAAGGTAGGAGGTGCATTTGCAAGGCCGAAGGACATCACTGTGTATTCATAAGAACCAAAGCTTGTCTTGAAAGCTGTTTTGGGAATGTCTTCTTCGCGAATACGGATTTGGTGATATCCATGCGAAGATCGAGCTTTGAGAAAACCTTTGCACCTTTGAGTTGCTCGAACAATTCATTGATATTGGGAAGTGGATATTTATTCTTGATTGTCTTCTTATTCAATGGCTGGTAGTCAACGCAAAGTCTTTCCGTGCCATCTTTCTTCTTGACAAAGAGAACTCCACAACCCCAAGGAGATGAACTTGGTCTGATCAAGCCCAGACGCTCTTGTTCATCGAGCTGTCTCTTCAATTCTTTCAACTCTTCTGGCCCAAGCTTGTAGGGGCGTTTGCATACGGGTTCTGTGCCGGGCTCGAGCTCAATGACAAACTCAACAGGCCGGTGAGGAGGCATTCCTGGCAACTCTTCTGGAAAAACATACTCATATTCACATACCACTGGAATTTGAGATATGGCATTAATCTCGCCTTCCTCATTGAGGGAGAATAACCGAATAGTATCATCACGAGCGGCAAAGATAATGACCTCTTCATAAGGATGAGTCAATTTAACTTCCTTGGCTGCACAATCAAGAGAAGCCTTGTGCTTAGAAAGCCAATTCATGCCGAGAATGAGATCAATATCCGAATTTCCAAGAACAATTGGATCCGCCAGAAAAGAATAATTTCCCATCTTGATACCAACATTAGGAACTATCATATGAGAGCTCATACGCATACCCGGAGAAATCACACGAAAAGGATCTTGCAATAACTCTGTAGGCAATTCATGCTTGGAAACAAAAGGTCTTGACATGAAACAATGCGATGCACCAGTATCAAAAAGAACTTTAGCCGGAATAGAGTTAACCACGAGATTACCCATGATCACTTCAGAAGACTCCTCTGCTTGAGCTAAATTCACCATGTTCACTCTTGCAGACTTGGAATTGTGCTTGACAATAGCATTGCTTGGAGGCTTGCCAGGAGGAGGAGGTGGAAGGCGCTTCTGGGTACACTTGTTGGCATAGTGTCCTTTTAGCCCACATTTGTGACAAGTAACCTCTGATAGCGGGTGAGGAGGAGGAACCACTGCCCTTGGAGCCTGAGATCTCTGTTGGTACACTGGGTTGGGCGGGTGGGAACAACCACGACCACCAAACTGCTTCTGCTGATGCTGAGGATGAAACTGAGGAGGAGGAGGTAACCAGAACTTCTGCTGCTTGGCAACCACTTGAGACGAGGAAGAAGAGTGAACTGCATCTCTGATTCTCTTCTTAGAAGCATCAAACTTGATCTGAGCTGATTCTTGCTTGAGTGCCATGTTATAGAATTGATCAAACTCGGGTGGATCGACTAGGATGAGAGCAAGCTGTAGGTCCTCTCTGAGACCACCCCTGAACTGGTAGATCTTGCTCTTGTCATCTGGAATGTCTTGCTTGGCATACCGAGCGAGATTCTGGAACTCGGTGTTATACTGGTAGACAGACATGCTTCCTTGCTTGAGATTTCTGAATTTCTCACGCATCTCCTCAAACACACTTGACGGAATGTGATGTGCTCTGAAATCACGACAGAAATCGGTCCAAGTGATGACTCGACCACCTCTTGAATCTTTGTACTGCTGCCACCACTCGGATGCCTGATCCTTGAGCTGGAAAGAAGCGAACTTGACATAGTCCTCAGGTCTGACATTGCTACACTCGAAGTGTTTGTTGATATCCAGTAACCAATCGTCAGCATCGAGAGGCTGAGTGCACGAACTGAAGGACTTGGGCTGGTTGCTGAGAAACTGGCTGAGAGTTGCATATTGAGGTTAATTGTTGAAGTTGCCTTGGCCTTGATTGCCTTGATACCCTTGATTCCGCTCTTGCATAAACTGGAGCAGCATCTGAGTATTGGCATTGGTTGCTGCCATTAAAGCTTGCCATGCCTTCAGAGGCGGAGGTGGAGGAGGAGGTGGCAGTGGAGGGTCTGACTGCTCCCCATCATCACGGGTCGGATTCGAACAGGTTGCGGGAGCCATCCTGAAGATGGAAACAACCTTTAGAATATGAAATAATTGAAAAGTTGAATCAATAGGATAGATATTGCAACAGAATTCTTCACAAGTTAGCATCCGAACAGATATGAACGAATGCATTCCGAAAGATAGATGATACACCACAGATTGAGAAGCCACTTGGAAAGAATGTTAGAATAATGCACAAGGTAACGAAGGTGGAAACAAACATATGATAGACCCCATATCGTGTCATGTGTCTGTTGGAAAGATATCCTAGGTGATACTTGAATTCCCCTAGGAACTTCCAAAACTTCTTGGTCATGAGATCAGGTTGTGGACCCAGGAACCTACTCATCAAACAACAACCTAATCAGCTGCAACCGCATCCGCAACCTTCAACACACGACCGAGAAACTTCGCAAATTTGTCTACCTTAGACCTTCGAAAACACAATGATACTAGCCATGGTGGATCATCCGAGCTATCTCCTCCAGTACTGGGGAAAAGTCACGGCACTATTTGCCACCACAAAAAGTATAGAAGCGTTTCGATGTCGGCATCCTCTGGTATTCCGGAACCGAAACGATAGCGAGTGTGACAAAACCCCTTGGAGCTCAACTCCCCGGGTCCAATCCATACGGTCAGGAGGCACCAAGAACAGAGTCACGTCACACCGATATCGCAACCATTCCAACAATACCCGCGTGATCCTAAAAAAAATTTGAGCGAGAAGAGGTAGTAGAATAAAACACCTACGCCACAATTCCTCACCAGAGCGACGTAGGGGATAAGGAGTAAAAAGAGTTCCTACTCTCCGATATATATAACTAGGACTCAAAATAGTTTTTCTTCTAGACTCGTCAACGGTTCGATCAAACAAGGGGCTCCTATAGTCGGTATGGCTCTGATACCAACTTGTAACGCCCAATATGAAGCTCTATCGCAGTCTCGTGATGAACTCAAGATCGTGATAGAACCTCATTTTGGAATGCATAGCAAGGTGATTCTCAAATACATACAACCGAATGAATAGGTGAGAATACTAGATAAAGGCTTACACTCGCCACATGCTACAGCATAAATATATCATAACCATCATACATTCATCCAAAAGAAAGACAGGGTCCGACTACGGAGGAAAACAAACGAGAAAACACCACCCTGCTATTATCCCCGGATCAACCGACTAGGGCCCAATACTGATCGTCTGGCATCATGACGTACATACGCCCACGTTCATCGTCATACTCCCAATGGAGCATCTCGGGCTCAGCTGTGTCTGTCTCAAGCGTACCTGCAACTGGTGGTTATAGTAATCTATGAGCCACAGGGACTCAGCAATCTCATCACCCAAGGTAACAAAACTATTTAAGCTTATAGGAATGGAAGGGGTAAATGTGGTGAGGTTGCAGCAAGCACTAAGCATATTTAAGTGGCTAACTTACGAGTACAAGAATAAAGATGAGCATACTACGCATAACGGTCGCAAGTTTAATATGATCAAGAAGTGATCCTGAACACCTACTTACGGTTCAATCATAACCCCACCGTGTTCTCTTCTCAAACTTACCCGAAAAGAGACCATCACGGTTACGCACACAGTTGGTGTATTTTATTAGAATTAGTGTCAAGTTCTCTACAACCGGAGGTTAAAATATCCAAGTCGCCACATAACCGCGGGCACAGCTTCGCGTAAGATTTAACCCTGTAGGGGTGTTCCAACCTGGTCCATCATAGACCAACACAAGCTGCGGTGGAAATACCTCAACCTCGAGATAGCCCGAAGTATCCTCGAAATCCCGGTGCACAAGACATTTCGACAATGGTAACACAAGTCCAGCAAGACCTCCCAACGTGCCGACACCCCGACTGGAGCCGCGCGTATCTCGAAATCAGGCCACGACGGATGAGCTATGGTTACAACGACCAAATCCACGGGTTGCCCCGGGCGGCGTCGCAAGCTGCTCTTGTTTGGACCAACACTCATGAGGAGCACTGGCCCGGGTTGTTGATTAAGAATCCTCGGGTTAATTACTCCCTATGCAAGTTTTAGTTGTTATTAGGCAAATGGTAAAACCAAAGTTGGGCCTTGCTGGAAGCGGTTATTCAAAGTGAACTACCAAGAGGGTCCCATTCCCCTAAGCATGTTAGGAACGCTAGTCAAGGATCATAACACCGGTATCACGGAAACTAAGACGGCATGAGTGGAACAAAACACTAGGCAAAAGGCCGAGCCTTCCACACACAACCAAGTATATAGATGCATTAATTAAATAAGAGATATTGTGATATCCCAACATATCCATGTCCCAACATGGAACAACCTGCACTGCACCTGCAACTAGCAATGCTATAAGAGGGGCTGAGCAAAGCGGTAACATAGCCAAACAACGGTTTGCTGGGTAGCGTGGTTAGAGGCTGACATGTATGTGGTAGGAAGCGTGACATAGCGTCAGCAATGAGACAACTAGCAAGAAAAGATAGTAGTGTTATCAAGGGTAATGATCATCTTACCTGAAGTCTCTTCGGTAGGATAGTAAGACTACTCCTCGAACACGTTCTCAACCGGTTCCTCGAACTCGGACTCATCTCCCGGAACTACCCAAAAGAAAGAACAAGCACCAAAATAAACAAACAATCATGGCATATATGCATAAGCAAAATGATGCATGAAATGGCATGGTGGAATAATGAGCATGACATAAATGAAGGAACGGTGCTACCGGGACGATAGAAATGATAACGAGCTGTGAACGGTGAAGCAGAAGATGGATATCGGCAAAATCTTGGCAATCCAAGTATGCCTCTGGAAAGAATGGAAGATTTCGATTGAAATCGATATATGGATCACGAGGAACGGATGCATGAAACTCAAATGGTGAGCAACACAATATGCAATGCAAAACTGAAATTAACAGCAACATGGCATCTTATGAACATCAAAACAGCAAGCTACAGTACTCTAAAATGCAAGAAGTTGGCATGCAGCTACAGTACACATGGCATAGATCATTTCATTACATTGGCACAAATTCATATGAAGCATGGATTCACCAGAAATGAGCTCACAACATGGCAACTTAATGCTGACAGAAAAACTGCTACATTGACTAGGCATATTTAGAGCAACATTTAAATATGCTACAGGAGATTAACATGGCAACAATTGGCATGGCCGGAAAGTACTACTGACAAAGAACAAATCATGTCTACTGGACATGCTCAGAAAAGCTATGGATTAGTGGCTATCATCAAGGGAACATGGCAAGTTTAGCAGAAATTTAACAAGTGTAAAACAGCAACAATGACTAAGCATGTTTACAAGCTTGTTGCACTACTATCATGGCATAACATGGCATGGAAAAACTACTCGCAGCAAGATGGCATGAAAATGCTCCAAATTCATGTTGACAAGATGCTCATATGACATTTGCATTAAATCACACAAAAATGAAAAAATGGCATATTATGTGAAAATGGCACGCATGCAAACTTGCTCAAAAGATAAATCTAATGCCACCAATGTCAAGCTGGCAATGGTTAACCGTTACCCGCATCCCCATGGGTAATTACTCTGTTAGGGGACGGGTATGTGCCATCTTGAATGCCCACGGGGAAGCTGGCGGGTCAAATACCTTACCAAGCGTGCAAGACGGGGACGGGGATGGGATAGCATTACCCATGCCCGTTACCCGCCTTACCCATGAAGTACTTACATGTGGGCTCTAAAATTAGTAGACCCCGGTAATTCTCGCCCTAACCCACCTAAATTTCCACACATCCCACCCCTTTGACCCAAAAATCCCTCAGAAATCTCTAACCTAGCCACAACATATTGTTTATTGTGTTGAAATGCTATTTTTCTACGGAAATACTATCGAAGGTTGTTCTTCATTGCGTATGTGGGTTTCCCCACGGGGATAAAGAACCCGACGGGGACGGGGATGGGAAACTTTTTATCCCCGCGGACGGGTATGGGGACGGGGATGGGAGGGCAGTCATGGGGACGGGGCTGGGAGTGCAATACCCGCATGGGTAATCCCCATGGCCAGCTTGACACCAATGGATTAATTGGATTATTCTACCCCAAAATCATATATTACACTCATATGTTCCTACATGAAAATGCTCAAAAAGTCTCAATTGCACTTAGGACAGAAATTCAATTGACTTATATTCCAGATTTGGCATATGCCAAAAATGGAAATCGCCAGAAACGAAAACTTGCCGGATCTGGAAAGCGCCAGATCTGGACATTGCCCGAATTGGAAAATGGACACTTACTAGAAATGGAATTTCGCAATAGACTGAAATAGAATAATTAAATAAAAAATAAAGAAAAGGAGGGGGTGTGTATGACAGTGGGACCCACGGGGCCCGCATGTCAGTGACACGGCTGAGGCAAAAAAAATGGGGGGGGGGGGGGGAATCCCCTGCGTCGGCCGGGAATCGAACCCGCGTCGCCCGTGTACTAAACGGCGAACAGGACCACTGGGCTAGGTTGTGTGCGCTCGTTAAGAGAGGTGGCGCTCAGCCACTTAACTCGACCCAGCGCCGAGGTGTGGCTCCCGCTGGTCAGCGAGCCATACGAGAACGCGTCAGCGAGGCGAAACGGTGTGGTCCGTCTAATCCACGCCGTTGAGGCCGGATCTAACGGTGCTGGCGCGCGCGTGCGTATGAAACGGAGGAAACAGGGGATGCCCCGGCCGGCGACGAGGCCGACGCGGTGGCGGCACTGCCGAAGCGGACTCCGGTGACCAAACGGACGGCGGAGGAGTGGAAACGAGCCTACGCGACAACGTGCATCTACAGGAGCTACGCATGCAACGAGAAAAGCACGGAAGACTCGCCGGCGACGAGGTCCCGCGGCGGAGCTCTCGGGTCCACGGTGGAAAACGGTGCTACGACGCGCAAACTACAGAGAAAGAGGCATGGGGAGGCGCGGCTGCTCACCACGAACACGCTCACGCGTTCGGAATGGCGGGAGGAGGGCGGAGTCGACCGGAACTTGGACGGAGATGCCGCGGCTGACGGCGAGGAAGAAGAGGAAGAAGACGCGAGGACTTGGCGCTCCCGGGCTCTGTAGTGGACGGATGGGAAGTAGCCGACGACGAGGAAGTTGCCGGACAAGGTTGGCGAGGCGGAGGACGACGGAGATCACGGCGGTGCCATGGCCGCGTTCTCAGATGTGTACGGGCGCGGCTTGATGCGGCGGATCTGGTGGGCGAGGCTCACCTGGCGGCGGCGGATGGAGGAGAGGGGAACCCTAGCGAGGCGAGGGATACGATGGGCGGCTTTATAGGGGGCTAGGGCGAGCGGGGCGAGCTCGGGTGCGCTCAGGCTCGCGGTCCCCATGGCGAGGGCGTGAGCTTGACGAAAAGGTGCGCGCCGGGTGTGCTGTAGCCAGAGGCTGGCAAGCGGGGCCAGCGAGGCCATGTGGCGACGGGCTAGCGGGGGTGAGCGCGCACGCGGATGAGAAAAGGAGAGGGCGCGTGCCAGGTAGGTTAGCTGGGCTGCGCGCGGGTGAGGCTTGCCGGGCCGCGAGGCCGCTACTGCTGGACTGCCACTGCTACTCTCTCTCTCTCTCTCTCTCTCTCTTTATTTCCTTTTCTATTTCCTCAACCAGAAATAAAAGAAGAAAAGAAGAGGGAGTTTGGAATGGGGTGAGAGAGATATAAAAATATCTCTGGAATCCAGGAAAAATGTAGTATTTGAATAAATTGGTTTGGGCATTTTTAAAGAAAGAAAAATATATCAAGTTTGAATTTAATTCAAACTTGATGCATTTTTGAATCCAACCAACTCAACTCCAAAAATGATGAAATTTGGCAGAGAGGTTTAGGACATGGTCTAGAGAATTTAGGAATATGATGAACATTAATTTGGGACAAAAATAATGATCACAAGAATTAAAATGGGAAAAGGAGGGGATTTGAGAGAGAGGTGATGGAAGAATAGGTTGCTTGGGGGAAACCCAAGAGTTGGGTGAGGCAAGAAGAAGATGATGACACACCTCATGCATACATGATGAACACAACATAACAATGGGTGCAATGCTCATGAACAACATAAATGAATATGATGATGCAAGCACATGACAAATAATATGAAAATGAAATGCAAAGAGAAAAGAAAGGCAAAACACAACATGAGAAGAACCCATCCATCAAGATCATCATGACAATTCCATATATGGCAATGTTGGGAAGTACAAATATGGAAGGAGCACTCTTGGGGTGTTACAATAGTAAGTCGCAGCCATATAGTACTTCAAAATGAAATATGATCTCATAGACCCTACCAGATTCATGGGTCTAGACCAATACAGAACAAGGTGTTCCCAGTCATCATCCCGTAAATGTGTCTCCAGAGAAAGTAAGGGAATTTGATGAGTTTCCTTGCCAGTGAAATACGTTTTCTTCAGGTAATTCCGATACTGCCGCAAAGCATTCTTGAAGATAGCACAGGTTACCTCATCCTGAGTTTCCAAATCGGTCGTTCTCTACCTAGAAAAATGGGAACATTTGCTGTGTTATAACCAGCAGGGAGGTAGAACGTACGGGACAAAGCAAAGTAATTGCCATGAATACTTACACATAACTCCTGGAGGAACACTTGCAACTAGCTTTTTCCTTCATCTTCAGTATAATATTTCCATGATAGGAAGATACGCACATAGGATTTAACAACATCAAATGCGATAGGCGCTAAACTACGGATGACTGGTTCTCCTTCGTCCACAGGAATAGGTGTACTAACTGGTGGAGTTGGGGTTCGCCGTGGTAGTCCTGGCGCTTTGGGCACTGGAGCTGCCTTACTAACTGCTCTTGTTTGGGAGCACTGTTGTGGAGATGGTGCTATGTCAACTGGAACTGGGTTACTATTTGCTGGGATTGAGGTTAGATTGGGTGAAGCTGGTTCTCTGTCCATCGGAGTAGGGGTACAATCTGCGATAGTCTGGGTTATGTGTGGTAGGGCTGGTTCTTGTGCAAGTACAACCGGGGTGCTATCTCCATCGACGGGTAGCGCTGTTTTATTTGAAGACCGTGTTTTTACTCCGCTAGATACTGCCATCACCCCCTCCAATTCAAATGGCTGATAAACAAGAAAAGTAGTTGAATGTACAGACCTTGTATGAGACAGATGCAATAGATAGCGAGGAAAAAAGAGGGCATGAAATAGTTCACATGTATGTTGTTTAACTAAACAGGATAGCATGACATAATTTCACATATATGATGTTTATCTAAACAGTATAGCATGACATAATTCAAAGATATGATGACTAACTAAAAAGGATGGCATGAGATAATTATATGATGTCTTTAGTAAACAGGTTCGCATGACATAATTCACATACATGTTATCTAAGTAAACAGGATGGCATGATATAATTCACATATGTGATTTATATACTAACCAGATGGCATTCGCATATATGATGTCTAAACTAAGCAGATGGTGTTGAATATTGTGTATATGATGTCTAAACTATGCAATGCAAGACACCATATGCATGATACGAGCAGTATGACCGTGCCAAGTTAGAGCATACACCTCGGGGGGGTGGGGGGGGAATAGGACTGGTCATCTGTCTCTGAATCCTCCTCTGAGGTGCTATCTAGACCCAGCAAGAGATCTGCTTCAACAGGTAGCACTGTCTGCTCTGAAGAACTTGTTTTCACTCCAGATTTTTTTTCATCACCCACCCAAATGGCTGATTCACAGGAAGAGTAGTTGAATGTACAAACATTGTCGACAAATGGAAATGTAATGGAAAAAAGGAATGACAAGATATAATTCAAATATATGATGCCTGACTAAACAGGATGGCATTGCATATTTCACATATACTATGGCTGGCTAAAAAAGATGGCATTGCATAATTCACATATGTGATATAGAAACTAAACAGGTGGCATTACAGAACATGTCTAAACTAAGCAGATGCCATATATGATGTCAAAAGTAAGCAAATCAAGGTACCATATGCATGACATGACCAACATCATCATGCCAAGTTAGATCAAACACCTCGGGGGGTAAATAGGAGTGGTCAGCTCCCTCTGACTCCACCTCTGAACAGCTATCTTCCTCTGGATTACAATCTGGAGGAGGGGGGTGGGGTTGCCATTGCACCCACCATGGAGCGATGTTTGCATGACATTGTATTACCACGCAAGTCTCTTCTCTTTTTCTCTACATGTTCAGCATGACTGTGTACAATAACTGACATGCATACGAAAAAAATATAGTGAGATTAAGTAAGGAGAGCATGCAGAAATCTAGAGTGATGGTAACAACCAGTGGATAGATCCAAAAATAATGATAGCAGGTAAATGATAGCTTAATTTAATAAAAAGACATATGATGGCTGCTTTACTGTTTGTTTCCCACCCAAGATGAACGACAAAGTAGATACCCTAGATGAAACAGATAGTAGATCGATATACTATTCATTGATGCCTCGATATGTGCCCCACAAGAGATGAACAGGATGATAAACTAGCAGGTAATATTAAGCAATGCATAAAGTAAGCAGAAACAAAAGAGTGCGACCTCTCTTGCGGACCCGTGTACTCCTCAGGTTCATCTGCTGAGTCAATGATGGTGATGCAGTTGCGGTGGATGTCGGCGGCGGGGAAGGAGATCTGAGGCGGCGAAATACGGTAAGGAGTCGTGATGTCTGGTATGGTGGACGCTTTTGTCGATGGAGCAGCTCAGGTGAGGTGGACGACGGCGCGGCAGGAGCAGGGCAAACCACACAAAGTTTTCTTCGACACCTATCTGTAAATGAAGTAATTCTGTAAGGGCTCCTTTGGCTTGCAGGAAGAGCACAGGAATGCAAAGAAACACGACCAAATTAAAGTCAAACCACATGCAAATGTGTACAGTTAGAATGTTATTATGCCACTAATGCACTTAGTCTTCTTTTCATGCATAGGATTTTGATAAGTAGGCCCAGGTGGATGTTAAAATTTCTGTGTTTTTCCTTTGAAACACGCACGAAAGGAAAAAATCCTTCAGTTTTGTTTTGCTCCATTCCTTTCAACCAAATGCATGAATAATTGAATAGTTGGGTACCATAGGAAAATTTCCTATTGCTATGTTTTTCCTTCAGTTTTTCCTTTGAACCAAAATAGCCCCAAGGGATCAACATGAATGTAGAGTAAAAAGTGACGCGACAAGTGTACAACCTCTTTGGTGTAGCCGTGTCGACCTCAGCATCATTGGGTCGGTCGCTGAAGATGTTGTGGCGGAGGTGGCTGTTGGAGCTGGGGAAGAAGCTCTGAGGCGTCTGTAGACAGCGTCGAGGGTACTGCTCTGTTGTGATGGATGGTTTCGTCGTTGGAGCAGCTCCGGCGAGCTGTACGACGACGAGGCTGAAGCAGTACAAGATGGACATCGTTAATCTGAAGTGGGATTCTAATACCATCTCCAATAGATGATGTAAAATACAACACCAAAAAGTGCTAGCTGTAAAATTTACATCACCAAAAGACAACCAACTCCAACAGATGATGTAAAAACTGTTGACTCTGAACTTAACTGTCGAAACTGAATTTTACTGTCGAAACTGACTGTTACTATCGAAACTGAATTTTACTATCGAAACTGAACGCACTAGTAGCAGATAAGGACTTCGTTGGTAGTTTAGGCCGCTCGAGCACCGGTAGCAGAGAAGCAGTGATCTAAATCAGCAGTCGCTCAACAAGGAATGCACTAGCATCTAGCAGCCGAAGCAGCAGCGCGAACGAGAGCCAGAGCAGCAACTCGTGTACCTGCAGCAGCCCACGTACCAGCATCAGCAGCGCAAGAGAGAGCAAGAGCAGAGCAGCAACACAAGCGAGAGCAAGAGCAGAGTAGCAGTGCGAGCGAGAGCCGGAGCAGCAGCAGCTCCGGCTGGTATCACGCCGCCACCGAGGGAGCCTTGCAATGCGGGAGATCCACCATGGAGGATGTCGCCGGCGGCGCCGGCGTCGAGGGAGCCGCGCCATGGCGGAGCGGGATTGAGCACTGGCGGCGCCGTGAGGTCGAGTGAAGGAGAAGATGCGATGAGTGTACAACCTCTTTGGTGGCGCCGAGTAGGCATCGGCTTCATCCGAGGAGTCGGTGAGGATGCTGCGGTTCCGGTGGGGGCAGGTTAAGGCGGCGCTGTGGGAATGGAGCAGCCGCGATAGACGAGGCGATCGTCGGAGCAGCTCCTTGGAGGTGGAGCACGGGGCGGCTGAACCGGCGGGACGACGAGATCGACGACGGATCCTCATCAGGTGTGGTGGATGAGGGACGTCGAGCTGTTGCGGTGGACGACGTCTTCGGGGAAGAGGCTCCGGCGGGGTGGTGGTGGGGGCGGACCGAGGAGGGTGGGGTTTCGCGGCTGGTAGAGAGAGGTTTTGGCGGCCTCGGTTTTCGAATGGGGAAAAGAAGGGGATGGGAGGGGGAACCATGACTTAGGGACGCGCTTGTCCGAAATGTAGGATGAGTTACAAAAGTACCCCCACCAATTTGAACTAGCGGCTCTTTCCGCCCAGGGGTAGAACAGGGATTTCGCGTGTCGGGATTTCGCAGGAGGAGGGAGTTTTCGCACGCGTTGTAATTTCGGGATAGCAAGGCGCGGGTTGAGAAGGAGGGAGTTTTCGGAGCACAAACAGACAAAGAGATATCTTGAAATTTCGGCATAATAAGGCGTGGGTTGAAATTTCAGGACAAGGCTAACGTGTACAGTACCATATCAATTCGCACTTCCCTCAACCAAAAAAAAATCAATTCGCACCACACAAGAGAGGGTCTTGTCCCGTTTTACTGTATGAATTACTACAAATATCATTCAAAACTTTGAACCCATGTTATGTTCAATTAAAATATTTTGCTAGGTGCATAATGCATGTAACCTACTCAAATGAACATTTTAGTGCATTCCAAATGTATATACTACTGCTGCAATATGAACTAAATTGGAATTCCTTTCACTATTTGAATAAGAATCTACAATCATGATTGTTGTCAAGTTAAACCATCATCTGTATATTATCTTCACAACACACCACATGATTACTGTCAAGTTGGATATGAACTATGTGTACTATATTAACTTGAATTCAAATTTTTGAATCCACTTTATGCTGATTTCAAATAATAGTACATTTCAAGCTCTAGCTAGATCTTCATAATCTAAACCATGTTTCATATGTATAATGTGTTTATCACACAATGTATAGTGCCCCGCCCCCTACGCCTACAAGTACTTAGCTGTGAGCTGCAAAAGCCACACATTATCACAAATTCAAATAAATGTGAGATTGTTTGATATATATATATATATAATATATAGTATAACATGTTCGTAACCACACCATGTGTATCACCATTATAATGTGAGATTGACGTGCGGCCGGTGGACTGTAGCCGACGAACCTTCCGGCGTAAGCCATACATGAGGGAGCCCCAAGATATTTTATACTATATCGCACGCGATTCTTGCTAATAAACTGTTTGTGGTGTACTTGATTTTTTCATTTTGATTTGAAAGACAAAATGGGGTTACGGCAGGAAAGGTCAGTGTTTGAATTGCTAGAACATTTATCTGCAGTGAACATGCAACTATAGGAGTGTCGTGCTAAAATTTGGAATTTTTCCGGGTTTGTTTGGCCTTTTTTATACATTAATTGAGTTTTCTAGGCATTTCATGTGCATAATTCAAATTTGAACTACAGGAACATGCTCCAGTGCACCAAAATGGGTTGAAAAATCGTATATGTGTCCTTGGGTGAATGTTTAGGTCCCATACAAGAAATGGGAGTGGATTTCAAACGTTTGGGCGTCGTGGCTCGGCCGAAAACATTGAGAAAATTGGTTTTAAAATTCATGTAAATCCAAAAATTGCCTAAAACTCACGGAAGTTGGCATGGTGTCTTGACATGGCACCAACATGCCTTGGTAAAATTTTTGTTCGATTTGGGACAAGTTTTGGTATAAGCTTCTTACAAACCGGAGCTTCTCTCAAGAAGGCTCATGGTTCCGATAGGGAACGTGTCACCTTTGTGAGCGAAACGACATACGCTACCTCTTCCTGCTTTTATTTTTTTTACAGAGGCAACATAGACCGATAGGAGTGTTGTGCTAAAATTTGGAAATATTCCGGGTTTGTTTGGCCTTTTTATACATTAATTGAGTTTCTAGGCATTTTAATGTGCATAATACAAATTTGAACTACATGCACATGCTCCACTGCACCAAAATGGGTTGAAAAATCGTATATGTGTCCTTGGGTGAATGTTTAGGTTGCATACAAGAAATGGGAATGAATTTCAAACATCTGGGCGTCGTGGCTCGGCCGAAAACATTGACAAACTTGGTTTTTAAATTCCTGTAAATCCAAAACTTGCCTGAAAATCATGAAACTTGGCATGTTGCCTTGACATGGCACCAACATGCTGCGGTAAAAAATTTGTCTGATTTTTTGAAGGCGCACACATTAACAACCAACAAAGTCATTTTGGAACAAAGAGCTGCCACGTTACAATCGGAAACACAAGTGTTATTCAAACCATGGGCGTTGTACTAACCATTTACGTGCCGCCACGCGTCCCCATTTTTATTGGCTAGGAGACGCCATGCAGGGTAGCAATTTGAGTAGACGGGAGGCGTGGAGCAGACCGCTGCGCAGGCTTACCGGGAGGCGAGCCCTTTGACCTCCATCCACCGCCCACCTCGCTCCCAACTTCTCCATTAATGGCGCCCGAGCCTGGCTAGGTCTCAGTCGACTGAGATTTAAGGGAGAAAAAAGAAAATTTGAAAACAAAAATTTGCACGGATAACTCACGGACATAGCCTCGACTAAAACTTAACAAAGACTTAGCAAGACTGTTATATATGATGATGATGGCAATAGATAGTAATTGTCTTACATATTCAGGAAGACAATTTAAAATGCCACATGCGGCAATGCCCGAAACACACAGGGGCAAAAGAAGAACGAAGAAGAAATGGACAACAATTTGGGTCGCTGCTCTACTCCTTCTTGATGGGTTGCTGCAGGGCACGGAGTTCCTCCAACTCCTTCTTCATCGCCTCCATGACCTTCACCTCCCTTCGCCTCTCCTCCACCATCTTCGTCATTGCATCCATGGCGATGGACTTCTCGCGGCGAACGGCAATGATATCTTTCACGTCCTCAATACTTCGCTTGATAGTAGCTTTGGATTCCTGCACCAACCTTTTGCGCTCGATGCGGAGGTTGGCATTATCGTCCATAATTTTATTGACCATGGCGGTCGTCTTCTTCATCACGGCAGTGCTCTCCTCGTGTTGCTTCGCACTGCCGGCAATCTTGGCCCTCAGCAGGTCGCGCTAGGTGCGGAGCTTCGCCTTGTCATCCCTTAGTCTTCGGATGACGCCGATCGCCTTATCAAATGAGGCATTGATCTCCTCGTGCAGCTTTGCCCAGCCGGAGATCTCATCCTTCAACTTATTGAGCTCAGCGCGCATGCGCCTGTGAGAGCCCTCGCCTTTCCGGAAGAGATCTTCCCAGGCCGATGCGGCGCGGCAGGACCTCTCTGCTGATTCCGCGGCACGGCGGGTCATACTTGTGGCTTCCACGGTGCGGTCGGACCATTGTGCTGCTTCGGCGGCGTGGCGGGACCTCTGTGCTGCTTCGGTGGCGCGGCGGGACCTCTATGTTGTATCGGAGGCACGGCGGGACCTCGCAGTTGCTATCGCGGTGAGGCGGGACATCTCTGCTACTTCCACTTCCATGCTCGCCGCTCCTTGGTCAATTCTCGATGAAGAACTCCTACGGGCCATGGCGGACACAAGGAACGACGAAGAAAGACTTGTTTGTTTGTTGATGAGGAATTGAGGTGGATTGTGCAGTCATTTTCGAGTAGGTAGTATTTAAAACCTAGTAATAAGCTGCTACGTGGGAAAACGTTTAGTTTTGATCGGTGTGAACAGGTTTGCAATTAAATATAGCGTGGTAATTTGGAATGTGATGGGAAACAAGCTCAAAATTTATTGACGGTTCCGGTTTCGAAGTGCGGCACGATTCCCGGATGGTGTAACGTGGGCAAGCGTTCTCGGATGCGTACGTGGCGTGTGCACCGCAATCGGCGATGTCAGCACATGACTTGTTCCATCGTGCACAATTCTTTTAATTAGACTGTGTGCCCGCATATCACAGACTCCTTGATCTGGCTGAGAGCATCTCCAACAGCCTTTCTATACTCCCTCCGGTCCATTTTTCTCTGCGTGTAAGGAGAAGCATGAATACCAAGGAGGGACTGGATGTATCTTTTTTAGACTATATTGCCTCTGTACATGCATGGGAGAGATGCGGTAGTTTAATTGCTGCATGCAACCGGTCAATGGGTGCATGCAACTGATTGGGAGGCTCCTTCGGTCCCCTTCCTCTATTCCCCACGCGCATGGCTTGGGCCCATCTGCATGCCGCGCTGGATTGGCTGGAGTCCTGCTGCAGCCGCGCATGCGTCCGTTAATTACTGAGGCAGATGCGGGGCACCGAGGGAAAGTAGCACAAGAAAGAGAGGATGTGCAGACTAAATAGGGAAAACAGAAAAAACTTATAAAGATACATGCGTGTGTATGTGTGCGCGTGTGTGCTGCGTGTGTGTACATGTATGCGTGTGTGTACATGTACGCATCTGTGTACACGTACGCGTGTGCACACGTGTACACGAGTTGTGCTAGTATACGTGTGATGTGTCTATGACAAACTGTCCCCACATGTCATTCTGTGTTTTGTGCAAATATAGCAATCCGATATACAAAGGCTACCAAAGCAAAAAACATGTTGGCTTTGTAAACCTTCTCTCTCCTCTTGCTATAATATGTTTTTATAGCAATCCAATATACAAAGGTTGTTGGAGATGCTCTGACCGTTTCTGTTGTTTTGGCTCATCAGAAACAGTTCATCCGAGTGAACTATTTGCCGTCTATCGCACACACCTTGATCTGGCTGACCGTTTCTATTGATTTTGCTCATCGGAAACAGTTCATCCGAGTGAACTGTATGCCGTCTATCGCACACACCTTGATCTGGCTGATGTTTCTGGTGTGTTGGGTAATCGCATTCAATTCATCCGAGTGAACTGTATGTCGTATATCGCACACACCTCGAACTGGCTGACCGTTTCTGTTGTTCTGGCTCATCGCAAATGGTTCGTATGGATCAACTGCATGCCACGTATTGCACATGCAACTCTAATCTGAATCGTGCTTGATGTCTCCGCCATCGCACACAGTTCGTCTTATTGGTGACAGTTGTAATACGACACCGTTTGCGATTAATGCATCGCACACAGTTTGGTTGAGGGGTCTATAATGCATCTGTCGCGTTAGGACCATCCTACAGTACTGTCTCACACGCACGCGCACACACAGACACACATCCCATCTCTTATTGATATTGCAGTCGTACCCTCCGTTTGTCTAGTAGGCCTCTCCCACCATCTCCGAGAAGCAACTCCACCACCACCCCTCCGGCACTCTAGCTCTGTCTCTCTCCCAACCTTATTCCTCTCCTACACATATGTATGGATGCCGATCGATCTCCCTCGATACATAGCTAGGTCTCTCCTTCTCCACACATATACTAGTCGATCTACTCCTCTAGTTAGGTCTCTGCCCCCCCCCCACACACACACACACCGATAGTCGAACGCTCTAGTTAGGTCTCCCTGCCACACACAAACTGCACTTGTCCCCTCTCACGTTCCAGTAGGCCAGCCACCCTATATCTTTGACGTGCGCACACGCAATTTCGCTGGCTCTCTTTATTGATCTCGCACCCATACACTTTCATCCCTCTCTTCGATTCTATCGATATATATCTCACACCGATGATCCCTCCCCTCTCTTCTCGTGGATCGCCCCCTCTATATATGATATATCTAGGCCTCCATTTCACACACATTGCATATGTTACATTTTTTTTGAGATATCATCGACTCATATTCCCTGTCCATCTCTCACGCACACAAATACACTAAAATCACCCCCCCAAAAAAACACTCACAAACGCACTCACCATCTCTCTCTAGGTTTGTATCTCTCTCACACACACCCACGTAGGTGGGGGACGTGCACGAAGAGAAGAGGTGCACACACGACTCACGCACTCACGTCTCGTTCCCAACCACACCCGCGCGGGTACACGGTGGAGCTCATTTCTGTACGAAAAGGCAGCCCACGTGATAATTTGACGCGTGTAGCGGTTGTTCACTTGATGGAGGGTCGTGTACCACGCATGAATGAAACAAAGTGCGACTTGACACGTTTGCGTTATTTTTATATAAAGTTTATTCCTCAATGGCACGTACAGAATATAAAACAATTGTTATCGAGAGAAAAAAGAACACCGCTCCACTATACTATAAAATATAGGCAGGAGCCTCAATTCTTGCTTGTTGGGGTTCGTCTCTTCACACTTTCTCACACAAGACGGCGGTGGCCAATCTCTCTCTCTCTCTCTCTCTCTCTCTCTCACCGATGGTCACTGATCCGGCCGGATCCCGTCTGCCAGCAGAAAGGGAGGATGTGCAGCGTTGCTCCGGTCGCCGGCGTCGAGGCAGGAAACTCACTGCCGGTGCATCCCGATCTGCGGTACCCGCTGTTCTCTCCGACCAAGCTCCGGCGCGGTAGGGCCTTCGCCCCTTGCTCGCTGCCGCAGCAAATCCCGCCCGCTGCCGCCCTCCTAGTTACATCCCAACGACCCTCAGGTACAGCTTCCTCTGGAACCGGCCTTGCTCCACTGCCCAACTTCCCACGTCGCTGCATGTGGAAAATCCTGGATGTCGATCTTCTCTAGTTCTTTGCCTAAAACGTAGCTCGGCTAGCGTACTTCCCATTTTGCAATCTCGTCCTCACACCGTTTGAGAGAAACCACCGTGCTGCTATCTCCCCCTTAAGACAATGAATATGCTTCTTTTTGTCGGTGTATGTGTCATCAACTGCTATTGACTAGTAATTGTTTCCTTTCTACCCTTTTTGCAAACAGGGCTATCCATTTCACCTCGTTGCTATTGCGACCTTTTGGTGAACTGCACAAATCACTTTTTTCTTAAGAGTGTTTTGTGCAGTTCCACTAAAATGTCACACGGGCAACGTTTCTACATTTCAGTGGGACTGCACAAAGGGAGATTGGTTGTGCTATCCTCCTCATCCAACTCTGAGCATAATCTTCTCCAACAAGTAGTTAGTTTTACGAGAGATTGCAAAGGTGATCGGCTTCTATATCTTTGCAAATAGGGATGCTCAGCTCGATTTTAGTGGAACTGCACAAAATGATCGGATGGTCCATGTCCTCCATAGACTTCTTTCTTGGCTAACATGTCTTGTTCAGTTCGACAGAGCTGCGTGAAACTAGCTGCCGACCAATGAACACCGTGTCCAGGAAATGGAACCATGCCTACGGACAGCATCGATCAATTTTTAATTTTTCTTCATTTGTAGACCTTCTCACAACTTTGTCTTCAGTTGTGATGTAAATATTGGGGCTGATCTGCGAATCATTGTGATGCATTAGCATCCATGTTAGTTTTCTTTGTATTTGATGGAATGTTGTAACGAGACAACCTTGGAGGCAAGTGGACACAAGAAACCAAAGTTGAAAGCTTCATAGCATTACAGTATAATTTATTATGCTAGAAAATTATGTGACATATACTAAACAAATCCTGAAAGCTTGATAGCAATGCCAGAAACCATTGAACTTCCTTTCACCGACATGTGGGACATCCAGCATCCGGGTCCACGTGCCATGCACCAATATGGAGTGCACAACCGCAGGGGAGGTTCACCCCGGTTGTTGCGCCGCAGTAATAATGACTAATGAGGTGTCAAATCATAGAGCCCCACCTTTGCCATAGTAAGTTGCTCGGACGAAGCAACCATCATTTCACTATTCGTTGAATCCGCTCGTACTCCGATATTCCCACAGTAAGTTGCTCGGACGAAACAACCATCATTTCACCTTTCCCACATTAAGTACCTCCTTTTTATTCTAGAAACCACCACACGCGAATATTGGAAGGTAGCAGCACAACATCAAGTGCATGGGTTTATGGGGCTCAATTCAAAAATCGAAACCAACCAATGAACTACTAGATGGTGAGCGTTTGGAGTAGTACGTATCAACGCATGCATGCATGAGGAGTACAATGACCAAGAACATTTACATGCATTGGTTAGTTTTCTGTTAATCCTTGCACGTAACAATTTAATGCGCTTTGAAATCTAAACATGTGAATGTGACCAGTAAAATTGAGACTGACAAAATGGTATAGTAATACAAAAATTTGCAGATTAAGCTCTATAAACTAGATGTGAGTGATATACTATAGCAGGACGGTTGACGGGATTAGTAGAAAGTGAAGCGCCTTTTTAGCAGGGATTTGCATCAATCTATGAAGGTGAAAAACCAAGTGTTACTACTACACCAAACAAGTTCAAAACGAGAAACTGGACTCACTCACGGCACGCCTGTCGCGTTTGGTCCGTCAGTCAAAGCGGTTCCTCTTGGCATATCTTTTTTTTAGAATGCTCTTGGCATATCACTAACATGTGGGAGGGAGTGGGAGCAAACCAACCTTAATTGACGGCAAAATCGCCAACCCGCCGCACTTTGAGAGAGAAGAGGAGCTAGAAGCGATACGGGCTGGTGGAGCTAGGTGTCGCACGGAGGCCGAGAATATGGTGATAGCGTGAGGTGGGCCATGTATGATGTAACTACACTGGGTTGCCGTGTTTCGGACTCCTCCGGTCTAGTACTCCACCGCGCGGTTCCTGGTTCCTTCTCGATCGTCGGAAATCATTCTTCTTCCTTTTGCCGACACGTGGGGCATCCAGCATCCAGGTCCACGTGTCATGCAAGAATATGGAGATAAGTAGTGTAAGTGAGACTCACCAACGGTCACCAACGTAGGTGGAGTACGTGCATGAATCACCCGCAAAAAAAGGAGTACGTGCACGATGAGAAGAGGTGCACGCACCGACGCACGTACTCTTTGCCTCTTTCCCTAACACACACGCGCGGGTACATGGTGGAGCTCATTTCTGTACCAAGAGGCAGCTCACGTGATAATTTGACGCGTGTAGTAGTTCACTTAAGTGGACGGTCGGGAACCACGCGTGAATGAATCAAAGTTCAACCATGACGCGGTGGCGCTTTATTTATAAATAAAGTTTTTTTCTTCAATGGCACGTACGCAATTTTTTTTTCTTCAATGGCATGTGAATCGTGCACGTACAATGACGGAGCACGGGATGGTAGCCATGGACATGGTCGGCCCTTTTTGGAGACTACTAGTACAGAACTTCGGACAAAACTTATATGCGGACTAAAAAGGACCGGAGGGAGTACTACTTTGATGTGTCCTGTCAACTCGCAGAACGAGGAGAAGCTTGCTTACTACGCCCTCTCCCTCGCTCACGCGCGCTCGGTGGCTCACAGGACGAGGAGAAGCTTTTGCTTACTACGCGGTGGACGTGCAGCAGTTCATTCGGTGTCAGATTGCCAGAACTATATACTCCTACTACTCGTACTACAGTAGTACTACTAGAAGTAGTACCATCATCATTGTTCGACTTCCGGAAGAGGCGAAGAGACAAGTGCAAGGTCAGGTATAGCCAAAGCTGCGCCACCTTTTAGTAATCTCACAAAGCATGTCGGAGCCCGTACAACAGCCACACAAGTAGCACGTACACATTTACTAGTAAGTTCTAAGGGACATATGCCAACATGCCACACAAGTTCATACCCCATTCCTGTATTAAAATTTCTGCACTACTCTACATAGATTAACAACGCTCCCATAATTTTGTGCACGACTACTCCACTTAAACGTTATCGATGGACTCCATGTACACCACCTGGTTCCAGTCCCAGGCGTTCTTCATAGAAGGCACGATCCATAGCGGTGGGCAACGAGAACCATGGTCGCAGCTTTCTAGTGTGGTTCCACACGATGGAGATTCATCCTAGCTGAAGCGGCATAAATCAGGAGTCCGAACCGATCCCAAGCCCGCTTCTGAGGTTCTGACAGCCAAAAACCCCTCCCCCTCCTGCGCACGCTTCCCACCCAGCGCCAGCTGCCCGCATTCATGCCGCTGTAGAGCGCGCCGCTCCACATTGAAGGCGGCTCAGGGCAGACGCAGTGAGAGTGAGAGGTCGCGTCCGCCATTGAAGCGGCGTGCCGGCCGAGGGCGCCTCCCGCTGCACGCCCGGCTGAACGCGCCTCCTCGCCGCATTCAAGCACCTCCATTAAACCCACGTGCAAGTCGAGAAACCAAGTACATCCACACGTCCGTTCAGGAGCGGGCCGGCATTAAACGCAACGCCGGCCAAGCTCCTCCTTCCACCATTTTCTCCACTCTTTCGATGGCATCCGACGAGCAGGAAGAGCAGTTCTCCAGCATGAAAGCCGGCTGGGTGGCCCGCCTAGCCCAGCGGATACGAGCGAGGCAGCTCGCTGCTTCACCTCCCTCGCCTAGCTCGACGGAGCCAGTTGCCACCCCCAGCCAGCGCGTGGTTCAGCAACTCGATGCTCCAGGCCAGCTCGAGGAGGACTGGCGAGTTGCTCCACGCCCGCACGGTGCCTCCAGTGCCTGCGACCGCGCCATCTGTCGTCGATGCACTATATATGTAGGCTAGAGCTTTAAATGAAAAGATGGCTCCGCGCATATTCAATTTAAAACGATCGCTACGGAGAGGAAAAAAAATTCTCCACTATATATGTAGGCTGGAACTTCGGGACTTGCTTGCTAGGGTTGCTCTCTTCTTCTCACTCTCTCACCCTCTCCAGATCTAAACAAGATGGTGGTGTCCACTCTCTCTGTTTCTCTCTCTTCTCACCGGTGGTCACAGATCCGGCCGGATCCCTTCCGCTGGGTAGGGTACGAGGTGCAACGTTGACGCGGTCGCCGTTAGCGAGGGAGGAAGCCGACGCGCGCCGTCTTCTCTGACCTGGCGCCGGCGTGGGTCGTCCTCCGCACCCTTGCTCGCTCCCGTCGTGTTGGCAGATCCCGCCGCCTGCCTCGCCACATCCTGCCGACCAAAGGTATAACTTCTTTTAGAACTGGCCTTCTTCTAATGGGCCAGCTCCCCACGTCGCCGCATCCTTTTTTCCCATCAAGTTTGGTTTGCTCCCCACGTCGCTGCATCCTGCATGTGGATATTCTTCAGTCCAAAGCTCCCCATGTATCTAGATAGCCCCGTCGGCTTGTCGAACACTCGAACACCGCCTAAATTTTTACTATTAGAGGAAAAAAGGTAATGCATGAACATAAATAGATGGCCTGGTTGAATGTGGAATTTTTTTTTGGGGTGGGCGGGGTAGCAAAGACTGGTTAGCGAACCGATCTCTTTGTTGAAAAGGGCAATAAAGTGGGGTGGGGGCAAAGGGTGGGGGGAAGTACTAGTAGTAAGATTCTAGCCTGACCGGTCTCTTGGTCAAAAAAGGAAAGAAAGTGAGGGGGGGCTGGGTGGACAACGCAACTGAGAATGAGCACGGCTAGATTTCCTGTGGTCACGCAGCAAAAGGTCACTGACGAGATCACGAGAACAAAAATGGCACAAATCCAGACATTCTGCTTGCATGTTTGCCGCTCTCGGGAACCACCTCTGCCTCACCACTTTATGCCTTGGTGGAGGTAAAAATGCTTGTGCCTCACCTATCCCTATGCCCTTACTGCAGCTGTCAATCTAATATCTGGTAAAATGAAACAATGCCACTGTTAATGTGATGTCTCTCTTAAGTAATGTTGCTGTCAATCTATTGCCATTGATAAACTGAAGCAATGCCACCACCGTTTTATGAAATGCTTCTGTCTTGCTTTATTTCCCATGAAGAGTGCTTTGGGGTGTTACACTTAAATCTCACGCCGGTAACATAGCTTCATCTTAGTGGAACTGCAGAAATTTAATTGCACATTTGGTTGACACGACGATGTATTTCTCCTTTCCGTATCACCCTTTGTTAGAACGATCGTTCCTGTTAACCGTGCACGTAGCTACTGATCATGTGCTACTATCATCACAGAGTTATAATGCAATTGTTGTGCATGTTAATCTAAGCCCCCGTTAATCTAGTGCCCGTGTTGATCTGATATGATGGCACTTCTTAGTTAATGGCACTTTTTCATATTGTCAATGTAATGCCATTGATAACATATGAGATGCTGCTGTTAATCATATGCCACAGCAAAAAATGACACTGCTTAAATAACCCTATCACATATTTCTGCAAACAGGGTTGTCTATCTCCATGTGGTTTCTATTTGTGCAAACAGAAGCACAAACCACAATTTTAGTAGAACCGCACAAAATTAGATGGTTGCATCTACTTGCTGTCAGCTAACCTCACGGTGCTCGAGGTATTCCTACATTCGTAAGTAGGTAGAATGACCAACGCAAGATGAAATAAGCTTATTCTTACGTTGACTTGCTGATCGCAGTGTAGAACGAGCCTGTCATGTGTGGAGGAGCGAACAAGCAGTGTAGCCGCCCCGTCAATGCAAGATAAAAGACACCGAGTCATAGATGGCCTGGCCGGCGAGTAGGGATCGTGCAAACAGCGGTGCATAATTTTAGTGGAACTGCACAATAAAGATATTGGGGTGAGTTGGACAAATTTTCTACAGCCAGACGAAAGGAATTGCACTGATCGATTGGATCGAATTTCCTCCATGGCATGAGATGAGACCCCAAGGTGGAAATCAACTAACCACTTATAAAATTATGGATAATCTTCCTCACACAGGTCAGTACCCCTTCGCCCAGATGATCGTGTTTTGTCATGCCGAGCTATTGATATGTGCTACTGTTTTGCAACATTGTTTAAGTACAGCTATTGTTTCCTATCTTTTCACATTCAGGACAATGACGATGATTTCAGTGGAACTGCACAAACTGGTCTGATGTTGAGTGATCTCTATTGCCTCCTCTGTTTGCTCCAATGTGTCAGTGTCAATTGAAAGATGAGCCAGCGAGCTAGCTATGGAGTTGCCAACATGCTCAAAGTGCACTCAACATTGAGAAGAAAGAAGCATGCCTAGGAAATTAATGCGTAGGGAGGCCCTTTGCTCAGAGAAGCATCGATCATTTTTTCTTGATTTCTACACCTTCTCACAGCTTTGTCTTGATTATAGTCTGGTGAATCATTGAGATGCATAAACATGCTGAACTTATATATGTGCTTGTGAATGTTAGCTAGTATGCATATTGTATCTTGTGAAGCTTAGTTTAATGTGAATGTTGACTAGCGTGTGAACATTTAGAATCTATATTGTGGGCCTGTTATTTGATACCTCATTTGTGTCGCGCTTCGACCAGTGTGAGTGTCTGCATGCATTACCGCACCCTCTAATTTGGTGGATGCCAAGCGGGCCCGAGGAGGAGCCATAAGTTTTTTTCAGGTTGACAAAGGTTACCGAGCAGGACTGCAGGAGCCATAAGCTGGAGTGCGTCTTTTTTTTTGCGAATGGGCCATAAGCTGGAGAGCTGGAGAGTGTCTCTAATGGGCTGTCTCTAGTGTTAAGACCGACCAATACAAGAGCCGATCCATCTTAAAGCACATATTTTTGTAGGAAAAGCCCATATTACTTGAAGAGGGGCGCTCCCAAAAAAACCCTTCTTCCTCCTCGCTCCCACTTCACTGTTCACTGTAGCTCGCTCCTACAGAAAACCCCCGCTCCCCTTCTTCCTCACCTTACTCCTACAGAAAACCCCCGCTCCCCTTCTTCCTCACTCCTACAGAAAACCCCCTGCTCACCTTCTAACTCACTCCTACAGAAAACCTCATCTCCCCTTAACTAGGCTCGTCTTTCGCTACTCTGCTCAAACCCGTGAGCTCGACGCGGCGCCCGCAAGGAAAATGGAGTCGGCTGGCCCCATCGTTAAGAAGATGAAGCTCCCACCAGCGGTGACGCCGGTTGTAGTTCCCGCACCCGACAGCGCGGGGAGAAGCGGCGAAGCTCCCCCCTGGATCTGAGGAACCCGAAGAATCTCGGGCGGACCACATCAGCGATCTCCCGAACGCCATCCTTTGGGAGATCATCTCGCTTCTCCCCACCAAGGATTGTTGTCGCACCCAAGTCCTCGCATCTCGGGGGCACCCTCTATGGTGCGTCGTGCCTCTTAATCTTGACTGTCGTGGCCTATCTCTGTTCAATGATTTTGTACTCCCCGGAGCCATCATCTCCTCCCACCAGGGCTCCATTCAACGCCTCTGCATCCCGGCATGCTACCTGTGCATGCCCTGCACGGTGGACGCCTGGCTGAAATCCCCTGAATTCAAAAAAACTCCAGCTACTTGAGTTGTACTATTCCCACATAAATCACATACCACATTCCAAATGCCATGTACTTGTGCCCTCAGCACCGATGTCCATCTCGCAGTTTTCCTCCTCTCTCCACACCGCCACCTTCACCCTGTGCAAACTACCAGACAATCTGGTACAAAAGCTTCGACTCCCACTTCTCAAAAAACTTTCACTTGTGGTGGTTCGTATATCGGAGGCCTCACTGCACAGCATCATCCAATCTAGTTGACCTGCCCTGGAGTGCTTAGTGCTTCTTTTGACAGTTAAAATTGGTTGTCTCCGAATAAAGTCGCCTAACCTTATAAGAATTGGAATTTCTTTTGACGTAGGGGAGCTCATCATCGAAGATGCCCCTTCACTTCAAAGGTTGATCCTTGATTCTTGTTATTCACCTTCGCAAATAACTGTCATCTCTGCGCCTAAACTGGAGACCTTGGGTGTAATTCATGATCTCTGTGATCATTTCAAGATGGTGTTTGGCTCCACAGTTATCCAGGTACTGTATATTATCATCTATACTTTTGTAATCATAAGCTGCATTTTTCATTTGTGCGCATAAGTTTTATATCATCTTGGAGTACACTTTTTGTACTAATATTATGTTCTATGCTCAATGAAGAGTTTGTCCATGGATAGCCTATCAGTGGTGCTGGATTCTGTCAAGATCTTATATATCAGTATGAATACTTTTGATCTGAACAAGATTATTGGCTTGTTGCGATGCTTTCTATGTCTGGAGAAGTTGTATATAAAGGTGATGATTTCACGCACATTGGAAGCCCATATATAGTGTACAAGAATTAACCGTTCAGTTGTTGCTCTTTTGACATACTCTTTTTTTAGACCTTAACTGTTTTCAATCTTCATGTCTATTTAGGCAGCAGGACGGGGTACAAAAGGTATAACCAATCGGTGGCATCGTAAGCACCGGGATTTTCTCAGTTCTCATGACATTCGTTTGAAGACAATAATGCTGGAAGGATATGTAGCCACCCATGCAAACACTAGATTTGTCACATTCTTCCTACTGAATGCGAGGGCACTATTGTCCATCAGGCTTAAATTTATTAACAATGAAGTTTTGACGGATGGATATGTCGAAGAGCAAAAAAAGAAGTTTCAGTGGACAAATGGGCTTCTGAACATGCCAGTTTTCTTTTTACATCATCTTGTGGTCATATTTCATTAAATTTTACGACCCGGGATGTTCATTTTATGGATCTGGCCGATCCATTTGATTGTGACTACTAAAAACACTGCTGCGGTTAGATGTTGTTGCCCTTTTCAATCTGGGTTTAGTCTAAACCTGATGAACAATTAACCCTCGTGCTTTTGTACAGTTTGTAAGCTAGAGTTAGATGTTGTTACCCTTTTCAACTCGGCTGTGGCTGTCATATTTTCTTTGAAACAAGGCAAATGGCTTGTCATTTATTTAATTAAGAGAGAAATACAGTAACAAATCCCAAGCAAGGGAAATAACATCACTCTCGCTGGCTCCTTGAGCTCATTGTGCATTATAGAACCCAAGTGCTTAGCGCCCGCCAGCAGCCACAAACTTATTTTGAGCTAGCACACCAAATGGGTTGTAATTCCTAATAAGAAAGGCTACATCGCAGTGACAGATTTGGATTCTGACATTTGGGACACACAAGGAAAAAGCCTATCCAAGGTGGTGTCGACTTAGTCAACAAACGATTTTGCCTGCTAGCCGTTGGATTGACATCCAACATCTGTCGTGTTTCTTCTATCTCTTGTCTTCTTCCTCCAGACGCCCAAACGAAACCACGCCATCGGTTCCGCCTGCTCCCGCCTCCCACGGCTGGCTGCGCCTCCGCCCATGCATTGTCGCCCCACCGTACCCTCAAACATTGGCCAGTCCATCCCTCTACTCCCCCCACACGTCCTGTTATTCTCCGGCGATGTCAGCCCCAACCCGCACCCGCACCCGAACCAGTCAACCCTCGTACTCCCCTCTGCCTGCGAGTCTGCGACTACACTGCCGCATCTTCCACGGCTCCTGTTCATTCCCGTATGAGGCCTCGCCATTGTCCTCCGCCTTGGTTCGCTCGCCGCGGCGCCGCCGTCTGGCATTGTCAACATGGTCAACAACCGAGAGGAATCAGGAGATGACTGTACGTGGAAAGGATGACAGTAGGGACCCACGAGGGTCATTGCAGTATGCAAGTAAGTGCCTCCTTATTACAAGCCAAAAAAATGCTTCCTCCTAATGGTTTCACATCTGGGTCTCACGCCATTGTCAACGTAGTCAATAAGCGAGAGAATTGCCCAACGAGCGGCTGACACCAAGGACCCAGCAGCTCGCGCAGTTGTTTTTTTGTTTTTGAGATGGAGCAGGGTATCAACTGGGCTGTGTGGGGGCTGTAGCCCGTCTAGCCCAGGCTTTTATTTTCTGTTTACCACATGACCAGCCCAGTTGTTTTTTTCTCTTTCTGAAAATGGCTAGCCCAGTTCTATTATTTTTTGCAGAATACCCAACCGAGGCTTACTTGCTTTTCTCAGCCCTGCTGGGCTACAAATCTTTCAAGACGAGGAGGGATGTATTCGGGGCTTGCCCAGAAAATGGACTATAAGTAGTAAGAAATGGGCCCTAAATTTTAAAAACAACACAGCAAACCGGCAATTAGTTTCAAATTACGTTTTTTTAGAATTTTGATATTTTAAATTTCATTGATTTTTTTGCGGTGAAAATTTTGTAGGATTTAAAATAAATATAATTTTATTTTTCAAATTAGTTTGAATCTGACTCGAAATTTCGGGATTAAAAATAGTTCGGACCCCACCGAAATATGCAAAAATTCATTGAATTTTTTAACCGTGGCCAGAATATGGGCTGTAATGCTAACGTAAAGAACATGGGCTTCAAAAAAATCCTTAAGAATTAGCAAATGGGTTGTAAATTATTAAAAAAATGGCAAATGGGTTGTATGCTGTTTGCCACATATTTGGAGGCTGACTTGTGGGCCTACTATGTTGACGCGTACGCAGGGCTTTGTGAACTTAGTCAACAAACGATTCTAGTGGCAGTGACCATTGGATAACATCCAACGGTCGTGTTGCTTCTTCAATCTCTGATCTTCTTGCTCCAGCCGCCCAAACCAGCGCCGGCAGGACTGCCTGCTCCCGCCTCCCATGGCCGGTTGTGCTACCGCGCAGGCCTCACTGTCCCCTCCCACTCCCACAGCTGGCCAGGCCATCCCTCTACTCACCCACACCTCCTGTTATTCTCTGGCGACACAGGCCTCACACCGCAGCCGAACTAGTCAACCCTCGTACTCCCCTCAGCGTGGGCATCCACTGTTGTGGCTTCGCCGGCTCCGGGTCGTTCCCTTCCTGGGCCTCGCCGTCATCCACCGCGTTGGTGCTCTCGGCACGGCGTGGTCAACATGGTCAACAAATGACAGCCATCAGAAGAGGGATGTAAGTGGAGAGGCTGACAGTAGGGACCCACATGGTCCATGGCCGCACGCAAGCAAGTGCCTCCTTATTACGTGAAAAAATGATTCCTCCCCCTGACAGCTAGGAGCCACCAGCTATAGCTTCGCACGGAAGGAAGTGCCTCATTATTACGCGAAAAAAACATTTCTCCCCATGACAACTGGGACCCACCGGATTTGGCGGCTGACTTGTGGGCCTACTAAGTTGACGCGTACGCAGGGCTTTGTCAACTTAGTCAACAAACGATTCTAGCAGCAGTGACCGTTGGATGTTAATCCAACGGCCGTTCTGCTTCTTCAATCTCTGATCTTCTTGCTCTAGCTGCCCAAACCAGCGCCGGAGGGACCACCTGCTCCTGCCTCCCGTGGCCGGCTGTGCTGCCGCGCAGGCCTCACCGCCCCACCCTACTCGCACCATTGGCCAGGCCTTCCCTCTACTCACCCACATCCCCTGTTATTCTCTGGAGACGGCAGCCTCACACCGCAGCCGAACCAGTCAACCCTCATACTCCCCTCGGTGTGGGCATCCACTGTCGCGTCTTCCCCAGCTCCGCATCGTTCCCTTCCTAGGCCTCACTGTCGTCCACCGCCTTGGTGCTCTCGGCGCGGCATAGTCAACGTGGTGAATGAATGACAACCATCGGAAGAGGACTGTACGCGGTGAGGCTGACAGCTGGACCCACCAGTTACATCTTCGCACACAAGGAAGTGCCTCCTTATTACGCACAAAAAAGATGATTCCTCCCCCTGACAGCTGGGACCCACCTGCTATATCTTCACACACAAGGAAGTGCCTCTGTATCCTCCCTGACAGCTAGGACCCACCCGGTCGAAGCGTACGTAGCGTTGTCTGTCTGGTCACGAACGTGTACGTACATACTGGTCGATCGGTCTCTCTGCAACGATGAACCGTGGGCGTGTAAGGAGTGGCACGTGTCATAGTAGAGCCCCCGACGAAGTGGGGGGGAATAGTAAAGTCGCAGCTAACTCGTTGGAGAGGCCGTGCGCACGGGGGTCCCGTGGGCACGGTACACGCCCATGCACATGGGGTAGCTACAGCGGCAAGGCCCGTGGGCACGGGGTTTGGGGGCCCGTGCGCATGGGGTATGCTCCTCCGAGTCCAGTAGCATTTCCAGGGGCCCGTGGGCATGGGGCCTGGGTAGCCCGTGCACATAGGGTCGCTTGGGAGGTCCTGCCTTCTTCGGATTGGCAGCCTCCATCTTCCTCGTGGCCTTGGCGTCCTTCCTCTTGACGGTTCCTTCTCCGCTTCCAAGCTTCCCTCTTGGATGGTGTAGTCGTTCCCATCCGTATGAACTCATCCTCGCTATGTGTGAAGCTCCGATAACGCCTATGCATGCACAAGAGAGGAGTGTCAAGTAGTATACCATCCTCGAAGGGGTCAAGTGAACACGTGTAAAGGAGATGATTCACCTTTATGTATGTGATGTAGGTGTGGCACGTGTCACTTGCCAAACGGACTCTTGACATGGTGATGTCCGTAGGATGCTCCGCATCATCCCCTCCCCCTTGGGAAAGATCCGACCTCGGATCGAAATCCAAATCACCATGGGAAAGAGATGGTGTCGCCGTGTAGAAGTGGACGATCACCAAGGACTCATCATCTTGTAGCTCGAAGTGGACACTCTCTAATGTCGCACCGTCTTGTCATTCCTTCAAAAGGAGCAAGGACAACAAACACTTGGAAAAACAAATGTGTTTAGCGTTAATGCAAAACCAAGCATTCAAGTGGTGATTCACCCAACAAGTGTCATTATCATGCATATCATAAGGTGTGACAAAGAAGTGCGGCGTGTCATGTAAGCATATCAATTGAGTACAATCAAGGGCATCATGCATAAAGTGCTCAACAAAAGGTCTATGGTAAGCATAGGAATCATTCACAACACAAAATATAATGAGATGTCTAAACACATGGGGCAATCCAAAGTGCAAGATAATCCAAGCATAACGTGCATAGGGTGTAGTGAAGATATTGTGGCACTCAACACAATGGAAAGAGCAATTGTTCATCATGTGTGAGGCAATCAAGGCAAGCATGTAGCAATCAATGGGGCATGGCATATGGGAAGTAATGACATAGTTGCAACCAAACATATGACAGGAGCAAATAATCCACAAGTTGGATGCAACACACAAGGCATATACATCATGAGTCATGGAAAAGTACCCATCAAAAATGAATGCAATATCGCTAACATGTGTACAAATAAGTGGTCGAAGATGACCGATAAGTGTCATGGTACAAGCAACACATGAAGTATGATACACAATATCCATGCTCAAGAAGGATGTCACCTCAAAAGTGTGCTCTTGTGCGTCCGTCACAATGCCGAAGTGGTAGGAAATGCGGTGTAAAAGCGCGTCGGCCAAAAGTGGCTCGCTCTCAAGAGCTCGAGTGGTCAACTCGCGTGAAGTGGAAGTTGACACGGAGTCGAACGATCCTACACATGCACACAACAAAGCAAACAACGTATGTGCATGGTAGATAAACACATCATCCATCATGATGGTTCTCTTCGCTTGCACATAACCATTAGAAGAAAAGGTGCATGAATGATATGATGCAACAATGGCGATATTCATGGCACTAGGTATATGGTGCAAAGAAGGAAGACAAGCATGCTTCACATGAAAGATTGCAAAAACTCCAAACATATGGGAGAAAGCTATGGGGGCAATCTCATTAGCAAGACTAAAAGCATTGTTGCACTCAAGACATGGCAAATCTAGCATGAGAGAGGCAACATATGGAGCAATGCGACAATTTGCAATAGCAATCATGTGAAAAAGCATGGAAATGGATGCCATCAACCGCATGAAATGAGCAAGTATGAAACATCGGTGATGCAACGTAGACAAGCATATCAATCATGGCATGCAAACTAGTAGCACGAAGATGCAACATACTAGAGATATGCACTAAAGGAACATGGCAATAACTAGCAATATCTCCACCAAGTTTGCAAATACACATACAAATACGAGAATCAAGGATCATGTATAATGCAAAGAATGGGTCACAAATGCATGGCAAAGGCATAGAAATGAGCATATCATGCAAAGTGAACATGGCAATATGGTCAAAGGATATATAATGGACAATAACCCATAACCATGTGAGGGCCATGTAGGAGAGATGCGTGAAGTCATTGCGCGATGAGGATGGGTGGAGGGTAAGCACTCCGTGGTGGTGCATGTCTTCATTGCTCTCGAGAGCTCGTTTTGTCAACTCATGCGCTTGCGAGGTTGACGAGGAGTCATGTGTACCTACACAAGAAAGACACAAACGAAACAAAGTGTGTGCGTGGTAAATGAACACATCATCCATCACGATGTGTATGTGCACGTGAGAGTTAGCACAAGATAAGCAATGCTCAAAGAAATTTGAGGCATGGTAGAGAAATATGTCATCCATCATGCAATGATATTTATTGTGTTCAACTTGATTGGGATGCAAAGTATAGCAAGTGTGTAGCACAACAATAGCATTTTTATTCATGAGATGCATATGGTGCACACAATCATGGGAATCATGCAATTCATAGGATGGATCAAAATCTCCTAATATGTATGAGGAAACTATGGGGGTCTCCTCATGAGCAATAGCGGAAGCATAATATGGAGAAAATTGACAACATGGCAAACAATGCATGTCCGAAGCTACGTGGTCATGGCATGGCATATGATGGAAATGATGCAAATGGAGCATATCAATATCATCACAAGAAAAGCAAATGCCAATAACCATGGGTTTGTCATCTATGCCATATGTGCAAATTGGGTTTATTTTAATGGCATAGGCATAGTTACTATGATGAGATTGCAAATATGACATATGGGTGATCTCATGCATAGCATATGACAAGTCAAGCGGATTGTCAAACATGATGTGACCGAGAGAATTATCACAAGAAATCCTATGCAACATGGCATCATAACTAATAGACTCCACATGGCAATCATAAAACTCATCATAAATGGGTAAATTATCACATGGGGAAATCATACTAGCATGAGACATGGCAATAGGGAGATCATCATCATGCAAGCAATCAATGTCCACTAGTGGGACAAGAGTATCACCTTCACCTATGTTACCTTTGTTATTCCACTCATGTGGTGTAGGTGAGGTGGAAAGGACCAACGCGTGGTCATCATCATCGTGATGGAACCATGTGGGGGGTGCATTATAGTCCATCATGGCCATCGTCTTGTCCAAGGGAAGAACGAAGTCATCGAGGATCGGGGCGTCGTCGTATATGGGACCTAGCACCAAATGAGAAGACACAATAGAGGTAGAGGTTAAGTTGTTAGAAGTGCAAATGGCCTCACATGACCTATCAACTACCTCACTCTCTCTATTTGATGGTGGCTCACTCACTCCCTCAAGGTAGGTGCACTCAATGTCACATATAGTGGAGTCACTCAAATCACTCAAGTGGTGGTGGTGGTGGCGGCTCTCCTCACATGGGAATTGGGCCATCTCATCATATATGGGGCTAGTGGTGAAGTCACTCTCACTCTCAACATGGGTGCACAAGTCGCTCAACTCATCACCATACGCCTCCTTGGTTGAAGGGAAAATCCCATGCTCAACCGTCTCGTCACCGTCTCCTTGTATGAGGCCCACATGATGTGTCACCTCGTAGCTCGTCTCCATGACCGAAGGGAATTTCCCATGCTCGGCCATCTTCCTTGGGGTGCCTCCGAAGATGGAAGGGTCACCGATGCTTGTAGTTGGTCGCCGAGAGGGTGGCACCGAAGCTTCTTCTTGGTGGCGTGCATCTCAAGCGTCTTCATGTCGATGGTGACGTTGCCGCGCTTGACCTTGAAGTCGATGGTGTGCGTCGTCTCGAAGATGAGGATGTGGTCGAATTCCGCTTGCATCGGATGGTCGCTTCGATGATTTGTGACTTGCGCGTCGCGGCCTTGAAGATGACGAAGAGGAAGAAGACTTGTGGTTGGCCAACATGTGTCGTATGTGCTCCATATGCTTGTCCAACTTGTCGTCAATGTATTCCATTTTCCTTGCTTCGTAGAGACGGATGTCGGTGGCGAGTCCCTCAATGCGGTCACGCAAGGTACCTCGCATTGCTTGTTGTGGTCCGGAGTGGTTCATGTTTTCGTTGACGTCGAAGACCGGAGATGATGTGCTTTGCCTATCCATCACAAGACTCGAGCAAAGGTGAGTAGGAAATGAGATAAACAATACCAAGCTACCTTTTCCCAAAGTTGAGGATGTATCCCATGTCACTCAATGTGAAATGAGAGAATAGTGGAATTGGTACCGGACTTGTTCATTCACACCTACAAAGTAAAGCTTATCGAGTGGCTTAGTTAGGACAAGTGGCACAAAATTCAAGAAAGTTGAAGTCCAAGATATGTAAATGTTGAAATCAATCCAAAGGACTCAAAATGTAAATCAAGTGATCACAAATATGGAGGAGGGCAATAAAGAAACACACACGGTGGGATAATGGGGCTTGTGCAACTATAGGGATGAGCAATACAAAATTGCCTAACGAAGACTAAGCTCGTGTTGCACAAACACAAGGAGAGACGCTAGCTTGATTGCACACTTGGGCAGAATTCACCACTTGGCACCAACCTATATGTATGCAAGCAAAATGTTTCTTATTCCATGTATCCTCATGCACAAGTATCTCTTTTCATGCTCAACACTCTTTTGCTTATAAGCTTTTGATCTTTTTCTCTTGCTTAAAAGCTTTTTTTTATCTTCCCTTCCTTTCCACTATGCTTATTGAGCCTCAACCAAACACATGAGGTAAGTATGACAAGATATGCACGGGAGCAAGTAATTGCACTATATGATATATCAAATGATGCAACAATATGATATCGTATCACTATGGTGCACAAGTTTTCGCGAAGCCCGGCAATACTCGGATAGCTAGTCTCAATAGGTAATGAAGGTATTTGCAAAGATGGTGGTGCTATCAAGGTGAAATGGCAAGGAAGGAAAAGATTATGACGGAATGGATACCTTCATCACACTTAACCTTTCACGAAGTCGGGGGTAACTAACCTTGCTTCCGGTTGAAGATGGTCTCAAAGGATGGATGGTCGGCGTCGATGCGGAAGCTTGTGGTGGATGTAGTCGATGGAACGATACAAGTCACCGGTGGTTGATGAAGAAGTAACCGTCCCTAAGTAGCCAAAACACCTTAGGAGACTCAAATCACAACTCAAACAACCACAAATGCAATGGAACCAAAATGGGTTAGTTTGCGGAAGTTTTGGGTGGTGGTGCGGAAGTTTGATGGAGGGCCTATGCAAAGATGACAAAATGCACAAAATTTGATGGAGTCAAATGATGGTAAAACCAAGATGAGCAGCTCGGGCACGTCGATAGCTTTCCAACGAGCCAAAGAACCCTAAATCGGAGTTTGGGAGTGGAAGTTATGGGCAAAACGGTGAAGCGGTGGCTGCTGTTTCTGGGGAGGGGGGGTCGTGCGCATGGGGTCTTAGGGCTGTGGGCACGGGGTCCCGTGCGCACGGTACATGGCCATGGGCACGGGGTGTCCAGGAACTTCGCGGGGGCCCGTGCGCACGGGGTCTGGGGTCCATGGGCACGGGGGTGGCGGAAAATTCACGATTTCAAGCTCAAATTTGAAGGGGATAAAGAAAAATTAGGCCATGGGGACGCAATAGGGAGTGGATCTACTTGCTAAACACTAGATCCATGGATTGAAATCAACAAAAACGCACTAGGAACAACAAATCACAAAAAAATTGGTATGGCTATTTTTGGTACGGATTTTCAAATTGGGACGAAATCAAACTAAAATAGGCCAGAAAACGAAGGGGTAGGGCTCCAAATTCGTGTCAACGTGGCTCATGGTACCAAGATGTTGTAGGGCACGGGCCAAAGTGCCCCGATTTGTCCTCATAAGCACCAAAGAGTGGTCAGCAAATAATAAGTGAGATATAGTTGGTGAATCACGACACACGTGGACACCATGTAGGTTTCCCCTCTCCTCTTCATGACTGAGGAGTGCAAAAGACCCTCGGCACATAAAAGGAATAAATAGGGAGATAACGGGTCTCCCTGTCTGAGACCCCTGGTCTGCCGGAATGGTTCTATCTCATTTGAATTAAACCTCACTCTATACTCAACAAAAGAAACACAAGCCATTATAAGATCAGTCCACTTCTCAGTAAACCCTAGCTTGCCAAGCATTGCTTTGAGAAACACCCATTCGACCCGGTCATACGCCTGGTGCATATAAAGTTTTACTACACAAGTCCCAACTATCCTCTTCTTCTTGAGTGCAAACATTCATAAGCAACAATGACATTGTCTGTGATGATCCGCCCAGGCACAAATGCACTATGTGTTTAACTTAACTAATAATATCTAGCAAAAACACTAAGCCTGGCCGCCAACATCTTTGAAATCACCTTGTACACGACATCGCAAAGACTGATAGGTCTGAATTATGAGATCTTCTCTCGATTTTCAACCTTCGGAATAAGAACAATTGTAGTAACGTTCCACCCCTCCGGTATGACACCACTACTCACCGCAACAAGCACTTCTCTCACAAGATCGTCACCCAACAGCGGCCAATTTTTTTTGTAGAACACCGCATTCAAACCATCTGGTCCTAGGGCCTTGATGTCCCCGATGCTAAACAATGCCCTCTTTACATCTTCCTTAGATAAGGCGCTGTTAGAGTTCATTCATATAGGCCAAAACACAAGTTTTCACTTTATTCAAAACATCCACAACTGGACTGTCAACTTGAGAGGTAAACAAGTTTTGAAAAAATTCGCTAATGAGGCAGGGAAAACTAGCTGAGAGCCTGGGACGCACGAGCGAAGGGGTATGCTATGCTATGCAAACATTAATGGCTGAAAATAGCAATAAGAGATACTCCCTCTATCTCAAAATAGTGTCAATGTATATAGTCAAAAAAACATTTTTACATTTTGAGACAGAGGGAGTAATAATATATAACATGTTTTTTTTGACTTCCCTAAATGATGAGTAACACAAAAGAGAACTACGTTATCAACTATTACCGACCCGACAATCAAGCGTCAATATATTTTGTGATTCTCTTTTATGCGAATATGTCGGCAATTGATTGGTGTTTGCCCTCCCCTTAGTTGAAATGTTTCAAAATTTAGCTAGAAATCAATTCAAAATTAAATACAATTGTGTTGTAGGTACGAACTTTTAGTTTATGTTTCAAGTTAAGAGATGCGAACGTAACCGAAAATTGCTTTTGGAGGCTGAGCTTCATGGAGGCCTTCATTTGCAAATTTCAAAATTCATCCAAATTCATATTTTTAAGTTTCAAAAAAATCTGAAAAAATATACTTTCAGGATGAATGAGATCTATGAAAACAAAAATCTGAAGCTTTTCAGTATTCATCCTCAAAGTCCATGATCTTTTTACTCTAATCACACTTCAATTACTTAAATAGTGATCTAAAAGGTTTGTATTTTGAAACCAAAAAGTTTGAATTTTGAATTTTTCAAAAAAAAAATAATCAGGCTCCATGAGCCCGGCCACCGAAACACCCAACTCGAACGTAACACAAAGCAGAAGTATGCGCCAAGGCCTTCACAGGAATGTCTGACACGGAACACCTAATAATATAGGTGAAATCCACATAGAAGGTCTTCCAGTCACGAAAGTAGGAACAGAGCAACTACATTACAGCAAACCACACGCAGCTGACCCACCACGGTCACAACATAATAGAGTTCACACACGGCACACAAAGTCACACCAACAACACGGTTCACAGCAGTTCATAAGCAAACTATGAGACATACTGGAGCAGCACAACAGCAGTAGTTACCACTCGTCTCATTATTTACGCATATATAATTAGATATAGATAACTACGTGCTCGAGAGCACACGATCTTCACTTGTCCTTCTTCTCCCTGGCGATGAGGTCCATCACAGCTCGTTTGATGCTTCCACCATTCTTGGCAAGCAGCTCCTTGTTCGTCTCCCTGTCATCAAATCCCTGGAAGAGGAACAACACTAGGGGTCAGGAGCTTGCCACAACAATCAACAGTATCAGCCACATCCAGAGTAGGGCATGTATCTTACCATTTCGTTCAGTTCCACCAGCAGAGGGTCCCATTCATTGACACCACACAGATCATCCACGGATTGCTCCAGGTTGTACTTGTTCTGCCTTAGTATCTCCTTGTTCAGATCAACCTGCTTAAAGCCCATTTCCTCCAGCTCCTGCAGCAGTTTCTCTTCTGTAAGACTGTCGATGTCAAGCTGCGCAGATGCTACATCCACAGGTGTGGTTGCAGCTACGGACAGATCCACAGGGATACTAGTAAGCGAACTTGTGGGCACATCAGCAGGTGTAGTCGCAGCAGGTCTTGGAATGACTTCAGGTGCAAGTACATGAACACTTGGCACGAAAGCAGCTGCATTTTCACTGGATGACGGAACATCGACCATGGGGTATGGAGGAGCTGCTGCAGATGCTGAGGGAGATTTCTTGGGCTCAGCAGCTTCACGGTATATCAAAGGCTCCAGCAGTTCCATTCTAGTGCCGTTGACATGTTCATCTAGGACTTGGTTAGCAGGCTCGATGTTGACATCAATCAAATTACTTGAGTTTGTCATGTTGCTTTCCTGAGGCAAACTACTTGTGTTTGTGATGTTGCTTTCCTGAGGCTGATTCAAGTTTACAGAAGCAGTCTTGTTGTCACTGACAAAAGATGGATCTTCCACCTACAGATGCATTCAGGATTAAGGTGATAAAACAAAGGCAACCATCTAGATTATACATCCACGTACAGAAAAAGAAATGGTAGGATACCCAACCTGGATATGAACCCAAACTCGCTGACCAAATTTTTGACCAGAAGGTGATGCCAGTCTCCAGTAAGATATATACCTCCCAGGCCTTGCAGGCGCCACAAAATCAACAGCAACATCCATCTCTTGATCCACCGGAAATCCATTCAATGGAATCTGCATAACCATACCAACTCAGAACTGGAGAATTTTTTTTATCACAGCTGATATTCAGCCTAACATGCAATTCGTAGCAGAGCTTGAAACAATATGCATGGTAACTATACCTCTAGTGGGACAGAGGTCTGCAGTGCAAATTGATCTCCACCGACCCAAATTAACTGTGTGCCCAAGGGCCACATGATAGACCCATTGTTGTGCATGCGCCAAATCTTAGTGAACGGGCTTGAAGGTGACATGAGTGTGCCATCCAGCACCGTTACATCCAAAATGAAGCGGCTTTCAAGCTTCTCACGCTTTGACTTCATCGAAGCACGTGAATGGATTTTCCGGCACTGAAATAAAGAACATAACTAATCTACTAGTAGGCCCAATTGCAACAAATTAGTCTCTGAAGGCTTTCAAGATTGATCAACTCCTACTTAAGGGCAGAGCGCCTCCATTACTTTTCACCTAGCAACTTATTTATACCGACTATAAAGCAACTCACCAAATTAGGGTCCCGAGATAACTTGTGTGGCAGGATAGGCTTGTCTATTCTGGTGTACTCAACCTCACTGCCCATACGACGAAAGCAGGTATCACACAGATCATAATCTTCTTTCCTGATGGCAGAGACAGAAGACGTCAGAGTAAGGACGCCAAGAAATAGCTGACAAATAATTATAGTTCTGAGAGTAGTTGCAATTTAATAAGATCTTACACATTAGACTTGTAGCGTGGCCCAACAATTGGTTGAACTCCACAACCATCACACTGAATCCACCTATGTGAAATTCGTGGTGACCTCTCACTGTTATTACCAAGATTCCCATACAGACGCCCAGCAGATAGCAGACGGCCAGGGTAAGGAAATTGTGGAGAATGTCCATAGCCCAAGGGTGCATGGGGGATTGGTGGGGATGGGTGAGGCGCTTTATGCATTGGAACACGCCATCCAGGATCACTTGCTGGTTTGACATTAGCTTCAGGTTGCCAAATGGATCTCGGCTGGGACCATCCATCCGCCGATCTTCGTGGCTGGAACCATTCATTTCCAGATGCATTTGGATGACTTGGACGAAAACTGGGAACAGTGGAACGAGCGAGTGGTTCAGCAGAGGGCATGGCAGACTTCCCCTTACTTTGAGCATCAGTCATACCCTTGCAACCAGAACTGTTACCACCTGAACTAGAGGTGTACAGCAAATCCTCAACAGAAGGATATATTGATCCTTGTTGGCCTTGAGAAGCTTCAGTGATGGCTGCAGCAGGAACTTCAACTAACACACTCTTAAGACCTCCTGTCTCAGATGATACAGGGTTTCGTTCATTCAAAGGTCGTGAACCCAAACTTGGCTCAACTTTAGGCTGATCATCAGCTTTGAGATCAACCAGTGCTTGCTGCACACCACTGGAGGAGACAGGTGAACTCTCAGCATGCCCAGCAGATTGGCTACTGTTGGTTGATGTGATCAAGTTCATGAAAGGTTTTATCAGATCAGTTAACTGTGGTGGTGCTGCATCAAGTACTTCACGTGACAGTTTTGCAAGGGATTCAGGAACTGGCTCATGGATAGACTTCATAGCTTCATCAAGAGCTGATTTTAAGTGAGCTAGTGGATCTTCCCTTGCAGTGGATCTCAAAGGTTCTGATATGGGCTTTAAAGCTTCATCAATAACTGATTTTATCTGAGCTGACGGATCCTGAGTGGTGGCCCCAAGAGGTTTAGGGCTTGAATCCTGCCGGTTAATGTGAGATGCATCAGCGTGGCTATTCTTTAACTGAACATTAATCCTGAGAGGGTTCAATTTCTGATGGATAGCTGCATCATGCAAGTCCTCATCATCATCCAGCATGACAACATCCCCATCCTCATCAGTGTAAGTGAGAATGAAGTCAGCATCAGGGCCAAACTTAAAAGCACTTGCAATTTTGGAACGAAGAGCAGATAGATTCAAAGTGAAGTGTGTTCCGTTGACATAACCATTGAACCTCTTAAGTGTGTCACCATATTTGACCTGGAATATAGAGAAGGGAGAAATGAGAACGCTGTGATAGAATACAATTAGATCATATAACACGCAAACCATGAGGACATAATAATGATCCAAAACGCAACCAATTTTTACACGACCTCGATGCATAGCTAACTATAGGAGATCAGGTCCAAACAATGGTTGAGGAACTCACTAGTCCTTATACTACATAAGTCGAAGGATTATCAAAGTAGCAATACTCAGAAAGCATATGGTGATGGTAATATATGGTACAGACAGTCATGCCCATTTGGTAAGAAACATAAGATAGCTCATAATTAGTTTCAGTTATGTTGGCAGCAGTACGATATGCTAGAGGAACTGTGATGTCCTGAGCACAACTTCCCTTATAGCTAGAGGAAATTTGTGAGGTGCTGATTTCAAACTGAATGGCTGCATTGATCATAATTTCTTCTCTTCTACTCCCTCCGTTCCTAAATATAAGTCTTTTTAGAGATTCCAATATGAACTACATACGGAGCAAAATGAGTGAATCTACACTCTAAACTACATCCATATACATCCGTATGTAGTCCATATTGGAATCTCTAAAAAGACTTATATTCAGGAACGGAGGGAATACCAATTAGGTAAGAGAATAAACTACTCAATCATAGTGCAAGTCTTATGGTTCTAGATTATAGATGTACAAAGACTGATCATAATTTCTTCTCTTCTACCAATTAGGTAAGGGCCATAATGAAAACACAGTTTACACAAATGTACAGAGAGAAAATGTACCAATTTAACTTATGTGACAGTAGCCTATACGAGAGTCAAAACATTATTAATCATAGAATCTATGTGAACCAATTTAGCTTATGTGACGAGCTGACGACAGCCTATACAAGAGACCGAAAACTATCATAGATAAGGTTGGTCTCTTAATGGATGAAATATTAGCAATCTCTTTTTTTTTTTGAATGTAAGGCAGGAGCGCTGCCCATTCTATTAGCAGAGAAGAAAACAGGTTTTTGAGTACAGATGTAGACCCGAAGGTCTTACAATCAGGAGCATCAAAGTACTCAGCCTAGATCATCGCTAACAACACGTCTAAATGCCATGGCTCTGGCCATTGCGGCATCCTTCACCAACCCACACACCGTCGCCACCGTGCTGTACTTGTTTTCAAAAATACGCCTATTACGCTCAGCCCAGATATTCCAGGATGTGTATGTGATAATTCCATCAAGGGTGGCCCTCGAACCAGCTGGAGCAGAAGAGCGGGTGTGCGTCCACCACTCCTGAAAGTTGCAGGCAGCACGCGGAGCACTGTCGATCGCCTGGGCGAGAAGAGGCTGCGCGCAGGCCACCGCAACAGACCTCCAAACCTCCCGGGAGAAGGAGCAGCCCAAGGCGAGGTGGTTTGCATTCTCATGCTCGACGCCGCAAAGGCAACATGTCACGCTGCAGGGCCATCCTCTCGCTGCTAGGCGATCCGCTGTTAGCAGCCTCCTCCTCACCAAAAGCCAGGAGAAAAATCTGCACTTGTGCTCGGCCTTGGCACGCCAAATGGCATCGGCGTCGATGACCGAGAAGGAACCTATTTTTGAAGCGCACGAGCTCGAAAAGGTTGGGTGCAATGTCTGCCGGAGCCATGCCCTGGAGCCAACGCGTTCTCCAGAACTTAGAAGTACAGCCATCATTAACTGTGACGACAACCGAAGCGGCAAAAAGACACCGGTCAGTTGTATCATTTGGCGTAGGCGTTCCGACCCAAGGCTTTTCCTTATCCATCCAACTGTGCCAAAGCCACCGCAGGCGAAGCGCCGAACTGAACATTTGTATGTTCTTGATGCCCAAGCCGCCCAAAGATTTTGGCCGGCAGACCTGCTGCCAGCTGACAAGGCAGTGGCCACCGTTGCACTCATCAGCACCCTTCCAGAGGAAAGCACGCATAAGCTTATTGGCCTTTCCAATCAACCACTTGGATGGGCTAAATATTGTTAGGAAGAAGACGAGGCACGGTATTAGGACCGAATTAATGAGCGTGAGCCTGCCAGTCCTGTTGAATAGCTTCCCCTTCCAACCTGCCATCCTGGAACCCATCATATCAAGGATGAATTGGGTGTCTGACCGCCTGAGCCGCCTCAAGTGGAGAGGCAAGCCTAAGTACCTGCATGGGAATTCCTTTTGCTGGCAAGGAAAGGACCCAAGGATGTGCTCCATATCCAAGCCTTGGCAAGCGATCGGAAAAACTTCACTTTTAAGGATGTTATTCTCTAAACCTGTGGCCTTGCCAAAGAGGCAAAGCAGCTCGCGAACCATAGTCATGTCATCCCTGCCCGGGTGCACGAAGATTGCAGCATCATCTGCGTACAGCGACACCCGCATCCTAGCTGCCCTCCTCCCCAAAGGCTTGAGGAGCCCATCAGCACTCGCGAGGTCGAACAGCCTCACAAGAGGGTCAATAGCAATGATGAACAACAAGGGGGAGAACGGGTCCCCTTGCCGCAGCCCCTTGTGGTGCCTGAATCTTGGCCCCAACTCGCCATTAACCAACACCTTGGAGGTTACACGTTATGAAAGAAGATGAAATGTAAACAAGTCATGAAGTTACAAAATATACAGAAGGATCGATGCATGGGATACTCAATCGGAAAGTAACTGAACAAACTACACAACTTTATTCAAAGAGCCATAAAGTGAAGGACAAGACTACCATGACATGTGATGGACAAAGGACTGGTCAGCTGACTAGTGATTACATGCATCGATGATACACTTAACCCCATAATCAAGATTGTCATAAACAATATTTGCTATCGGTACCGACATAGAAATTACGAGAGCAAGGCCGTGCCCGTCCAAACGCCCCTCGATCTCTAATCTAACATATCACTTGCACACCACGAGCATATCCCATTTTTCCTCGAAAACTGATCCCGGAGAGAACGGCATACACGTATTCCCTCGTACAACAAGAAATGTACGAGCCTCAGCCACATCGTGCGCACAACCTGTGTGATCAATCCTACCCTGCACCTATTCGATTGTAAGAGATAGATTATTTAACTAGAAAATATCGTTGCTCCTAGAAAAAAGATGCAGAAGGTAACCACAAAACCAAACACGTAAAATACGTCCGATCAGTGAGCAAACCCCAACCTCACACCTAAGCCACGCCCAATCAACGAGCAATCACGAAGCACGACGCGAATCAAACCCCTCTAAAAGCGGTTCCCCTCCCTCGCACGTAATCCCCTCACTGGCGAAACAAAACCACGGCTCGAGACCAGGAGAAGGATCACCTTGACGACGACGTCCCACGGATCGGGCCCCGACGCGAGGCCGTCGAACGGCGGCGCGCTCAGGCCGGACATGGCGGCGGGGAAACCCTCGGGGGGGGAGGCGGAGGAAGCGGCGATCGTGCGGAGGAGCGGGTCAATCCTAGACGAGACGGAGTTAGCGGCCGGAAACCTCGGAGAGCGGCGGCGTCGTCGAGGGGCGCGAGAGCTGCGTAGCCGTAAGCCGCAGCGGCGGTGGTGGTGGCGTGGGGGAGAGTGGCGATGTGCGGGTGCGGGCAAAGGCTCGGGTGCCAGAGTCCTCTTTTATCACGCCTTTTCCTTCGGTGCGAAGGATGGACACCGTTGGGGCAATTAAGTCGTGGGGTGCGGGGCCCAGGCGCCAGCGAGCGAGGCCTCGCACCGCCTGCGCGGGCACGAGGGGCTGAGTGTAAGAGCATCTCCAGCCGTTTGGCCCCAGCGTACCCGGCGAAGGCCTTTGTGCGGTTGCGCCGGTGTTTTTTTCGGCTTAGGGGCTCACGTTTCACGCACAAAAAGTCAAAATTCTCTTTCCCGCTACTAAAAAACGACACAGGTTCGGCGATCATCATGCCACAGGTCGACGATCGAACATAGCCAAAGTCCGGTGATCAAAAGGGCAGGAACCATAGACATGGAACTCAAAGGGCAGGCTCCTCTACCTCCTTGGGCGCAGTTGCAGTGCTCGGCGTTGGCGTGGGCGCAGTTGCAGTGCTCGGCGTAGGCGTGGGCGCATTTGCAGTGCTCGGCACTGGCGTGGCAGTGGTCGCCGCCGGTCCCGGCATCTGGTTCAAGATGAGGTCGCGCTCCGCCAGGTACCACGTCTTCACCTGTGAGTCCATCGTCGCCATGTCTGCTCCCATCAGGAACGCCAGGTCGGTGTTCCTCTTCTTCGCGGCGACGTTGGTCCTAAGAAGGTCGAGCTTGACGTCCTGCTTCGTCATCAACGCCGACCACCTCGTCTCGAACTTCTCCTCCCTCTTGGCGGCGTGGCTCCTGGCGTCGGCGATGCACTGTTCTATCGACGACTACAGCCGTTCGGCAGCGGGCGCCGAGTCCCTCGCCGCCTTGGCTTTCTTGTTGCCATCAGGACGCCCTTCTGCCGCCGCCGAGACATGTTGAGCCTGTTTCAACGAGGAAGGACCTGGCGCTTCGTTCGCCATGGCCGCGCGAGACGCCTCCTCCTGCTCCGACGTCGCGTCCCTGTCCTTCTTCATGTTGAGCCTGTTTCGCCGATCGTTGGTGACCGTCGCCCGGCGATCAACGTCGGCCTTCCACTAGGCGTTCGTCAAGCCCGGGGGCCTTGGCATCGGCGCCCTCGGCTTCCTCGGCTTTGGCTGGGCGGGATCGGTGGCTAGGCGAGGAGTCGCGTACTTCTTCGGCGGCATGGCGGGCAGATGTGGGGAGAATGGCGGGAGCTGCGGGGGAGATGGGGGTTGGTGGGGAGGAAAAGGGAGGGAAAAGCGAAAAACGGCGGGAAAATCGGCCGGTGTCGCCGACAGTGCGGGTCCACGCGCCTTTTCGCTTCAGCCGGTGCCCCCAGGCGCCCCCCGGTGCGTTGGGTTCGGCTTGGGTTCGCCGGATGTAATTTCGGCCCAAACCGGCAAAAAACGAGGATCTGGGGGCGCGGCTGGGCGATTTTCGTTCGCCCGGTGGAAAAAAAGGCGCCCTGAGGGGTTGTTGGGGGGCGGCTGGAGATGCTCTAAGAGCATGGTTAATAATATAGCCGGCTGTTGGCTGTAGTATGTTGCCATGTCATCTATAGCTAATGTAATAGCCAACACGTATAATAGTTAGCTATAAGAAAGTATTACTTTATCAACATATGACCCACCTTCCACTCTCACAAAGCTTTTTGAAGCTCGTGCTACAGCCGGCTGTAAGTCTACAGCCCGCTTCTCTTCTCCCTCCTCTTCTCTTTCTTCCAACTCAGCAACAATATATTATTTAAATCCTTACAGCCCGCTTACGTCACCTTATTATACTTGCTCTAAAATTGCCTAGGGGTTTCCTTTGGATTTGTGAGCATGTGGATTTCCTATCAGACTTGTGAAGAAGTGGGGGGTGAGAATGCATTTAACGCCTGTCCAGTGTCACGTCTTGTCGTGTGGGCTCCACGCTTGCGAGCCACGCGTCAGCTGCGTGATATGGATATGGGTTTCGAATTTTAACATATTTTAATCCTAACATCTCCAAGTTGCAAAAAAAACTGCCATCTTCTTTGTCCGCACGAGAGAACCTCTCGCCTCCTCGATCCGGCCCGATCCTGTGGGTCGATGACGAGTGGACCCGTGGTATTACTTTAGTCGACTGGAGAGCATTCAATCGAGTGATCCGCTCTTGTTGGCGTGAAGTAATACTCGTCGTAATGGAAGTAACTTCAACAGTAACATAGAGTTCAACTCAGCAAATTTGTCTATGTGGCAATGAGTTCATGAGTAGAGAGGTAATTTGAGTAACTTAGCTAGTTATCGTAACATCACATATCCCAATACAATATGAGTCTATAGTCTAATAAATGAAACTTTGCATGACACCACACTTAGACAACCCATAGTGGGAGTAACATAGATGACACCTAAGCAAAAAAGATGATGTGCCAGCTAATTAATGAGGAGAGACAAATTGAATAACATAGCTAGTTACTCACATTATGAGTAACATCACACATACCAAGACAAGATGAGTCTACAACCTAATAAATGAAGTGTTGCATGACATCACACTATGATGTAGTAACATAGTGTGATGTCATGCAACACTTCATTTATTAGGTTGTAGACTCATCTTGTCTTGGTATGTGTGACGCTACCCATAGTATGAGTAACTAGCTATGTTACTCAAATCACGTCTCTCCTCATTAAATCATTGCCACATAAACAAATTTGCTGAGTTGAACCTATGTTACTACTGAAGTTACTCCCGTGAAGGTAGTAACATATCCTAGGGTCATGTGTATGTTACTAGTGTATGTTGCTCTCCACTATGGCTAGTCTAAAAGGGCAATTCCAACACTTCGAACGAGCTCTCGACCTCAGGGCCAAAAAAAGGGCTTCAAACGCCATTAAACGTCTGACAGTGTGGTCTTCAAAAAAAAATCTAAGGCCCATCCACATAGGCAAAAATAATAATTTGGCAAAGCAATTAAAAAGGAGAGTACATTATGGTGATCCTAGGAGGAAACGATGCTAAGCGCGTGAACCTATGCAAAATAACTATCAACCAATGTATGAAGGAGTTTAATTGTTATATAATTCAATGAGGGAAGCTTAGGCTGATGGGGAACGTTGCATGGAAAACAAAAAAAAATCATATGAAACACCCAAGATATATTATATGGAGATGCTAGCAACGAGAGGGGAGTGTGTCTACATATTCTTGTAAACCGAAAGCGTTAAGGGTCTAAAGATCATGGTTGACGTAGTCGTACTCTTTTGCGATCCAATCTGATCTGAGCACCAAACGAACGGCACCTCCGAGATGTGCACACGTACGGCTCGGTGATGTCCCCGCCTTCTTGATCCAGGAAGGGAGGGCGGAGATGTAGATGAGCACGACTACGTAGTGGTGGTGGCAGCGGAAATCCGGTAGGGCCTCGCCAAGCGCGTACCGGAGAGGAGATGGGAGAAGTTGGGAGAGACGGCGGCCAAGGATGGAAGGGTGTTGCTCCCTATGCCTCCCCACCTTTATATAAGCATGGAAGGGGCTGGTGGCTTGCTCTGCAAGCCCTAGGGTCGTTGGCCAAGGGGTGAGGAAGGAAATCCCTCCTTTCCTTCCCCACCGATCGCTATCCCCCTTTTTACGGATCTTAATCTTATCCCTTCGGGATATGATCCTATTCCTTTTAGGGGGGATCTTGGTGCGTCTAGACCAAGGTTGTGGGGCCTTGCCCTACTACCCACATCCACGTGGGTCCCCCATGCAGGTGGGCCCCACTCCAGAACCTTCTAGAACTTTCCCGGTACAATACCGAAAAAACCTGAACATTTTCCGGAACCCTGAATATGACTTTCATATATAAATCTTTACCTCCGGACCATTTCGGAGCTCCTCGTGATGTCTTGGATCTCATCCAAGACTCCGAACAATATTCGGTCTCACCATTATGAATATCCCAATACTATCTTAGCATTACCGAACGTTAAGTGTGTGACCCTACGGGTTCGAGAACATGCAAACATGACCGAGACTCCTCTCCGATCAATAATCAATAGCGGGACCTGGATGCCCACATTGACTTCCACATATTCAACGAAGATCTTTATCGGTTTGAACCACGATGTCGAGGATTCAGTAAATCCCGTATACACTTCCCATTGTCCAGCGATATGTTACTTGCCCGAGATTCGATCGTCGGTATCTCCATGATAACCCACAAGTATAGGGGATCAATTGTAGCCTTTCTCGATAAGTAAGAGTGTCAAACCCAACGAGGAGCTAAAGGTAGAATTAATATTCTCTCAAGTTCTATCGACCATCGATACAACTCTCCGCACACTTAACGTTCGCTTTACCTAGAACAAGAATAAAACTACTATGTATGTGTAATAGGATAAATTTGCAAGGATAAAACTAGAAGTACTTAGCGAGAATAAAACTACGAGTAATTTGCAAGATAATAAAAGTTAGTTGTTTAGTAGAAAGCTTTTTGTAACACAAGAGAAGGATTTGTCCCTAGGCAATTGATAACTAGACCGGTAATCATTATTGCAATTTTATATAAGGGAGAGTGAAAGCACAGGTTATCTCCCAGAGGGGGGGTGAATGGGAGATTATTAGAAATTCATCAAACTCTGATGAATTTGACGTAGAACAGAGTGAAGAAATAGAAACGCAAAGGAAACTAAGTCATCACAGAAATAGAGTACATGCGAACTGGATACATAAGAGTGAAGAACATGCAATCATACAATCATACAGGCATGAAGAATACGAACTGGGGAAATAAAAGATAACATGATCAAATACTTCAGTTCAAATTCGTCAGAGGACAGATCACAAATTCTTCAGCAGCGGAATAAAGTAAAAGAGGGTGAGGAATTTGAAACCAGGTTGGCTCGGTGAAGACAATGGAATTTGGTAGACCAGTTCCAGTTGCTGTATCAACTGTACGTCTGGTTGAGGCGGCTGAGTCGCAACTCAGAGGACACTTAGTCCTCACCGTATTCCTCTTGAGCTAAGGTCACTTAGACCTCGCCCAATCACTCGTGGTAAGTATTCAAGGTAGACTTCCAAAACCTTCACAGACTTGTTCACCGGCACGCCACAATTACTCTTGGGTGCTCAGAACATGACGCCTAACCGTCTGGAGGAATGACAGTCCTCAAAGGTAACAAGCGTCGGATCACACAGACCAATCTTTTCAGTGATGCTCAATCACTTAGGCTCTGGTTGGGTTTTTCCTCACTTGGGTTCTCACAAAGTCGTCAGAGGATGGGTTGCTCTCAAATGACAAGTGTCAAGATCTCTCGGAGCAGCCAACCAACAAGTGGTTGTGGGGGCGGCTATTTATAGCCAGGGGGCAACCCGACATGAATTGTCATAAATGCCCTTGTCTGATTCGACCATTGTCAGGATAAGGATCCACTCGACAGCTGGCACGCGGCGCAGCAACGGTCGGAAAATTGTACTCTCAATTCATCAGGGCACTCAATTTCCTCACAGTAGGCAGATCGCACTGGCGAACTCCTAACTCCTCAGCCTGACCAAATTCGTCAGCGACCAGATGAACTTCGTCACTGTCGCTAGCAAATGCGTCAGCTGTACTGGAGATTTCCAAAGGCTTCACTCGAAGCGGCTTGTATGTGTATAGGTTTGAGAATTTTTGAGCATCACTTTGGAAATGTGAAATATGTTTCACCTAGACCCCCTTTAACAGTACGGTTTTTCCTACGACTCAAATAAGAAGAAAAGAAACTACGAAAACCAAAGTCTTCAAGCTTCAAAGTCTTCACATCAATTTCTTCAAAGGCCATACCAATTTCATCATCAAATTCTTCACTTGAAGAAATCTATTTTTAGGGGTCATCTTCCATGTGTTAAACCAAATCTTCAGGGACTCTGTCTCCTGTGTATACTCACAAACACATTAGTTTCTCAACCTATTTGTCTTCAATACTCCAAAACCACTAAGGGGGCACTTGATGCACTTACAATCTCCCCCTTTTTGATGATTGATGACAAATTGGTTAGGCTTTCAACGGGAGTAAAAGTAATTGAAGTGTAAGTACAGAGTTTGAATAAATTGATTACAAGATATTGAGAAACTCCCCCTGAAGATGTGCATATGAGGAATTTGCTTTGGATTGCAAATGCACATGGCAGGTTGAAATTGTGGAGATCTCCCCCTATATCTTGGAATCTAATCGTGCATGATCATAAGTTATTTGAAGAATGTGAATGCATGATGAAAATTGGTGTCTGACGAAATTGTGCATGCATGAGCATATATAGTTACGATCAGAGCATGCATATGAAACATTGCAAAAGAGTCAGACAACCAACAGTTATTTAAGTTACAACTCGTCAAAGAGCGAATCAAATGAGTTTCAAGAGTTGCAACTTAAGCAAAAACAGCCCATATAACGACCCGCTTGAGGACTAACGCCCCTGAAGAAAATCATCGTGGTGAAGACGAGGGAGCGCCAGCGTTGTTGGGGTCGAGTGAAGCAGATGGACCAGCCGCAGTGTCTTCAACGGCTTCATTTTCACCAGTCTTGCGCGATGAAGACTCTGAACTCGGCATGAGAGGAGGAACTTTGGTGTTCTTGAACTTCTTCCTTGGCGGATCTGCCCAGTCAAAGTTCATCTGGAAGTCCAAATCAGCAAGTTCTTCATCTGTCTTGAGGTGCGATAGGATGGCCCATGATCTGTCAAATATCTCATGAAGATAATAGCGGTTTTTGCGGACTGAGTTATGCGTCACAGTCATGTTGGCTTGTACAGCAGCAAACTGACGCTTAACCCATCTGTGATTTCTGTTCACTTTCTAATGAAGGCTTATGAGCAGCTCACGGTCCGTCATGACTCGTGGTACTTCAGGTGAAGAAGCTGGCCTTGAAGCTTTTGCAGCGGTGTCCTGGCTAACAGATTCATCAGCATTGGAGCTGGAGATTGGTTGACGAAATTGTCCATCAAGGGGACGAATTCCTTCATCTACTGCAGCCTTGCCCTTGCCAGGAACTGAGGAGATGGTGCTCTGAAGAATTTCAACTTCAGGCAAATAGCTTAGATGATTTTGCCTGCCTGCCTTGTAGTGAATTGCAGATCGAGATCTGATGAATCTCATGATCCATGGAGCATATGGCTTCAGATCAAAAGGCGATTGTGCCACGGTGACCAAAGTCCTCAGGAAGAAATCATGAATATTAATGGGAGTACCATGCATGATGTGGAACAACAGATTCTTCATAATTCCCACAACTTCTTCAGTATTGGAGTTGTGGCCCTTAATAGGACTGAGGGTTTTGGACAGAATGCGAAAAACGGTCCTTGACACATATAGCAAGTCCTTCACTAAGAAGGTTGTCCTTGGAGCTTCTCCTTCAGCGATTGGCTTCATAAGCACTTGCATCAGGTGGTTTGGCAGTTCAGGTTCTTCATATATTCTCCTTGCTTCTTCATGGGGTGGTTCAACTGGGAGAGCTCGAAGAAGTTCTTCAATTGGAGCTTTGTAGTGAGTGTCTTCACTCATCCAGTCCAGAGCCCATGTAGCAATGTCGTCAGCGTCACCAGAGAAGTGCACTGTGGCATAGAACTGAAGGATGAGTTCTTCATTCCAGTCGCAGATGTCAGAGCAGAAGCTGAGTAATCCAGCATAGTGAAGAACAGCCAAAACAGGCCGAAAGCACGGTAATGACTCCATATCCACATGAGGAATATGGCGATGCGAAAATACTTTGTTCTTGTCGAATAGCAGTGCAGCATAGAAGTTCATCTGCGTCCTTGTCCAGAATCGCAGGCGCCTGATCTTGGCTGAGTCATAAGGGGACTCACATATGAAGAAATTCTTCTCTTCGAAGAATTTGGCATTATCGAACTGAGGCCGCCTGAGGGTTCTGCCAATCTTAGGCATCACTGGCACTGGGTGAAGGTTATGCATCTTCTTGTGTACATCAAACACTGGTCGTGGGGACCCAGTGGAATCATTTGGATCTGTGACAGCAAGTGACTTGGCAATTTCTTTAGTAGTAGCAGTGGGAACAGTATCGGTGTTTACTGAAGGAATTGAGTCTGTACGAGGAGGGGATGCATTGACGACATCAACAGTGGGCTCATCTTGAGCAGTTTCATCAGCTGCTGCAGTTGGTATTTCTTCAGGAATGCTCTGGAGCGGTGATGGTTGTTTTTCCTCAGAGCCCATATGAATTTCTTCAGTGACGGCGGGTGACTGTGGCACTTGCGTCAGAGGTGTGGTGAGGGGCGAATTTGGATGGAAGGCTTCCCAAAATTCATCAATGATCGGAGGGGTTGTAGCACCATCAATATCCACATCCTCTTCTGTTTTCTCACTACTTCCAGATGAAGTAGTGTCATTTTCTTCAGTTAACGGAACCTGTGAGGGCTTCTGAGACAGGACTTGGGGACGCGAAGCATCATCTTCAACTTCGATTTCTTCATCCACTTGCAGCTGTAGGCGATGGAGCTGAAGAACTGGTGGGAGGCACCATGCCAAACTTGGCAGCCTCACACTGGTTGTGCTCATTGACCACTTTGGTGGTGGCTTGGATGAATCTATCGCGCACTCCACAGCAGTGACTTGACTGGCGTTCAAATTCTTCACAGCTGTTGAATTTCTAATTGCAAAGACACAAGGTGCTGAGGAGAAATTGAAAGCATGTTCTTCCGCAGCTCCTTCTCTTTTTGCAGCTGTTGTTTCCTCACCAGTTTTTCTTGAGCAATTTTATGCTTCTCATTTAAAATGAAGGCAGAAAGCACATGACCCGGACCAGGGGGCAGATTCAATTCGTCAAGAGGCGTATCTGGCTTGGTGCACCAGATGTCAATGAAGTCCAGAAGCTTCTTGGGGTCCAACAGTAGTGGTACTAAAGAATTCTTAGCAATTGCAGCTTGCTCTTGCTTTCTTCTGAGGAACTCCGCGAGCTCATCTTCGTCAGCTAGCCCGTGTTCGTCAGCCTGAGGCACAACGGCCTTGCTCTTAGGACTTGGTCTGGTGCCACAGCCAGCAGTAACCTTTTGCTTTAGCTTGGGCAATGAAGATAATGGTTGCCCACTAGCTGAGGCACTTGATGCAGCAATTGAGGCTGTTGCAAATCCCTCGGTGTGCTGGCAAGATGCGAGCACGACCGGAGTGGAAGCTTTTGCTGCTGCCATTGATGAACTTGAAGCAGGAGGAGGCGCTGAAGATTTTGAAGCCTTGGGTGTTGAAGCCTTTGAAGCTGCAGGCTGGGCCACTGAGGGCTTTGGGACTGAAGGCTTTGGCTTGCTGGCAGGCTTCTTTTGCATGGCTTTCTTCGGAGCACTAGCACTGCCACTAGCACCAGCTTCAGCTGAGGCCTTTGAGGCCCGGTTGAATTCTTCAACGGCTTTCTGGGCTTGCTTCTGCAGTTTTGCTTGACGCTTGGCCCATTCTTTGGGAAATTCTTCACCCCTTCTGATGCTTGTGGGTTGAGCAACTTGACCTTCAGCAAGCGGTGGCCTATTGCACGGAGGCGTCACAGCAAAATCCTTCATGTATTTGGAGGTGACGAAGTTGTAATCTCTCCACTGATATGTCCAGTATCTCTTTATCTTTTGCAGGCGCGTTTTGCGCTGCTCCTTAGTTTCCTTGCCATGAGTGTCTTCATCTGGTGTACAGTTCCCTGCATATATTTCGTCAGGAATCTCAAAGGCAGTCTGTTCTTCTTTTCTCTTGCCACCCTTATGAGGCCTCTTTCCATCAGCCATTTTCTTCAGCCGAGGTTTTTGAACTCGTGAGGACTCTGAAGATGTTTGAAGGTTTTCCTCAAGCAATGCTGCAAATGAATTAATTTGATGAGAACCAAGAGATTCGTCGGCAGACATTGTACCTATGAATAGAGTATAGTTGCGAGGAAATAGGGAAGAGTCACATGCGTTCTCAGAGATTTTTCAAAATAAACCAGGTGAAGAAATTGACCCTTATCGTCTTGATGCAATTCACTAAGTGTTCTTGACATAGGTTCCAGAGTTGTACAGATTGAAGCAATTGCACAATTGAGGAATCTAGTTGTTAAGTATAACTTAGATGAAAATGCTCAAGACTGGCGAGAAGGAAGTGCTGAAGAATTGGAAGAATAGTAAAAATAGCACTTGAAGATTTTGTGGCAGTAAAAAGATCAAACTTGGGCGGTAAAAATAAATTTTAATTACCCCAAGGATGAACTCGACGAACTGGACAACGAGGCGAAGGAAATCATCAGTTCAGATCTTCCGTGCCCTAACTTGGCGACGAAAGACGTCTACGGTGGCGGCGGAGGTAAAGAAATCTGCGACCGGCGCGAGTACGACGGCGAAGAAGTCGAGGCAGTGAAGCTCTTCCTCTCCGGCGACGATGAGATCCAGCGGTGGCGCTAGGGTTTGAGAGCGACAGGGGCGCGCGAGTGAAAGGAGTTGAGGTTGATGGGGTCAAGCCTTTATATACGCGCGGTAAAAACTGAGTGGCCCGAAAATTTTGGACGGATAAGCCCCTGGCGATTCGCATCTGAGTGACACGCGTCAGACATGCATTTTCATCTCAATCCACGCGTGCGAAGCGCGGGATGAAGTTATTGTGGCAACCGCCAAAAATTGATTAGAATATTTTCAAAAAAGTGTTCGCAATTTCTTGAGCTGTCAAGGACACAGTGAAGACTTTGAACAGTGTCAAATAGAACGCATACGAAGAATTTGTGAATAGAGTGGGTTGAGTTTAGCACAGAGGGGAGCGGGTCCGATCACATCCACATAGATGACGAAAAACACGATTGAAGAATTAGCTATATGTGGATGCTGTTGAGGACATGAAAAACTCAAATATATATATATATATATATATATATATATATATATATATATATATATATATATATATATATATATATAGGAAAATGGGTTGGTACTCCTAGGAGTACATACTCCCATGCCACGTGTCACTGCTTTTGTTTCAGTGTCCGTCTATTTTATTTTCTACTTATCTGTTCATCGGAACTGTCATGTACTTATCACGGTCGTTTGGATTTGTTGACCGATCCATGTTAATAGGGATTCTGGCTGTCACTTTTCACAGGTATATTGATGGCCGCCTCCCACATAACTCGGGCGGCTATGGTGATTTTGGCGAGCGCCATGACAACGTACACAACTACTTTAGTCTAATCCGGCGTTGGCAGCGGCGATGATGGCGATGGCATCGTCGAACCTTTCAGATCTCATCATCTCACCTAGGTACGCATCAACGTTCATGTATCCTTTATGCTTCTTGAATTTCCCATCAACGTTCATGTATCCTTTGTGCTTCTTGAATTTCTATGCATTCGTTTTGATCAGATGCTCGTTCATGCAGCAGACGGCCAACGGCGGCTCAAGTCGCTGGACGACCAAGATGAGATGCGGTGACTTGTGACTCAACGACATCTTGCTATTGGTCACACAACACTCAACCGGACGGTGGACCGACGACATCCTCACACAATACACCACGTGACAGCTAATGACCACAGTACATGGATTAGTACTTTGCTTGGTGGATCAATGGATATATGTAGTACTCCCTCTGTGAACTGTAGTGATCTAAAACTTCTTATATTAGTTGACAGAGGGAGTAGTTATTTTTCTTTGTGATTTCTAGTGTACAAATCTACATGTAATGTACTCCCTCCGTCCCAAATTAAGTGACTCAACTTTGTACCAGTACAAAGTTAGTGCAAAGTTGAGTCACTTATTTTGGGATGGAGGGAGTACATTATATGGACGTGTAGAAGCAAGGGATTCCGTCAATTTTCCTTCTGGGTGTACTTTGGTCCATTACACGTGTAATATAATTATAGGAAGTACATATACCTTTTACCAGTTTATACTTTTTTACTAAGATTTCGCCATTTCAAAATTTGTTGATCAATCCATGTTAAGATGATACTTCTTTGGGAATCTGTATATAGTCCTGTTTTAGGAAATATATTAATGAAAAAAGCCAGTATATACCCTTCCCAAGAAAACAATATATACCTCCTCTCTAGAAAAAGCAGTATATACGTACGCATTAAATTTTGCAATCAGAATGCACCCATTCCATTATGAGAACAGTATGTATCACTAACTGTTTCTTTGCATGGTATATACCTCTAAATTGGCAAGTGGTATATACTCCTAAAAATTATATGCTACTCTAATTTGTACCGTCTGCGGAATAGAAAAGTCAAGAACAAAGACGTGAGTTCAAAGTTTGAACTGAAAACCCATTCCTATCTTCAAGGAGTAGTTACGGGCAAAAAGGAGATTAATTAGCATTTTTAAAATAAGTACCACGGCTGGCCAGGTTTGTTGTGACTTGATGTTCTGCTAACCGTTTGCCTAATCCATCACGGGTGGGAGTACATACTCCTGGGAGTATAAAAGAGGAGTCCTATATATATATATATATATATATATATATATATATATATATATATATATATAGGTAAAGAACCAAAAGCAGTGAAGAATAACCTCAAATGACGAAATTGAAAAGATTGACGAAATTGCAAATGACGAAAAACTCAAATTTGAAGAACGTCAAAAAGAAGTGGTGGCGTTACCCACCGTATAAGAACTATGATGATTTCAGACACCGCGTACAATTGTCGTAGGGTTCTGAGAATCAAGTTCTTCATTAATTTCTTCACACTTAGAGGGTTAGTCTTCATTGATTGAAGAAAAATGTTACTTCGTGTGTTGTGCATCAAAGTCATCAAAAATGCATAAGCGTTAGGATGTGTGTCCTTTTCAAAGGACATTCGAAGATTCCAAGATGTTTAGCTCACACCGCAACATGCAAAACCTTCTTTCATCCAAGGGCTTTGTGAAGATATCTGCAAGCTGATCTTCAGTCTTCACGTGGTCGATGACGATGTCTCCCTTCAGCACATGATCACGAAGAAAATGGTGACGAATCTCAATATGCTTCGTCCTTGAGTGTTGCACTGGGTTGTGGGCGATCTTGATGGCGCTCTCATTGTCGCAGAAGAGTGGCACTTTCTTCACGTTGACGCCATAGTCCTTGAGGGTTTGCTTCATCCATAGTAACTGTGAGCAGCAGGCGCCAGCAGCAATGTACTCAGCCTCGGCAGTGGAAAGTGAAACGCAGTTCTGCTTCTTCGAAGACCAACATACAAGAGATCGTCCGAGGAAATGGCATGTGCCAAATGTTGACTTGCGATCCACTCGATCACCAGCATAATCAGAATCGGAATATCCAGCAAGATCAAGTGATGAGCCCTTGGGATACCAAAATCCAAGCGTTGGGGTGTGAGCCAAATATCGAAGAATTCGTTTCACAGCCTGTTGGTGTGATTCCTTCGGTGACGCTTGAAAGCGGGCACACATGCAAACGCTAAGCATAATATCTGGCCTAGATGCACATAGGTAAAGCAACGAACCAATGATGGAGCGATATACCTTCTGATCGAAATCTTTACCATTTTCGTCAGTGTTGAGTTGGCCATTTGTTGGCATTGGTATCTTGAGGCCTTTGCAATCTTGCATTCTGAATTTCTTCAGGCAGTCTCTGAGGTATTTCTCCTGAGATATGAAGATGCCATTGGGTTGTTGATGAATTTGAAGCCCGAGGAAGAATTTCAACTCCCCCATCATAGACATCTGATATTCTTCTTGCATCATATGAGCAAATTCGTCACTGTATTTCTTGTTAGTGCAACCAAAGATAATATCATCAACATATATTTGGCATATGAACAGTTCATCATCATAAGATTTAGTAAAAAGAGTAGGGTCAAGTGAACCGGGCTTGAACCCCTTTTTCTTCAGGAATTCCTTCAGTGTATCATACCAAGCCCTAGGGGCCTGCTTGAGGCCATAGAGAGCCTTGTTGAGTCTGAAGACTTTGTCAGGATGCTTTGGGTCCACAAAACCTGGTGGTTGAGCAACATATACTTCTTCCTCAAGCTTACCATTGAGGAATGCACTTTTCACATCCATTTGATATAAGAGGATATCATGATGGTTAGCATATGCAAGCAATATACGAATGGCTTCAAGCCTAGCAACAGGTGCAAATGTTTCATCGAAATCAATACCCTCAACCTGTGTGTAGCCTTGAGCTACAAGACGGGCCTTATTCCTCACCACTTGGCCATTTTCGTCTTGTTTGTTGCGGTAGATCCACTTAGTGCCGATGATATTGTGCTTGCGTGGATCAGGACGCTTAACAAGCTCCCACACATTGTTGAGCTCGAATTGACGCGATTCATCTTGCATTGCTTGAATCCATTCATGTTCCAGAAAGGCTTCATCAACTTTGGTGGGCTCTGAAATAGAGACAAACGCGTAATGCCCACAAAAGTTAGCTAAATGTGAAGCTCTTGAGCGAGTGAGGGGACCAGGTGCATTGATGTTGTCGAGGATCTTCTCAATCTGCACTTCATTCGTCACTCGTGGATGTGCTGGACGAGGGCCTTGTTGTTGTTGTTGCCGTGCAGAATCCTCAGCATCATTTTCGTCAGGATGTTCATTTTCTTCACGACGAGGAACAACCACTTCTTCATCAGCAGCTATTTCTTCACTGGGCACAATTTCACCAGTGCCCATCATCTTGATAGATTCCTCAGGAGCCATTTCATCTAGCACAGGAGGCAGGTGCTCTCTTTGCGAGCCGTTAGTTTCATCGAACCGCACATCTACAGTTTCAACAACCTTGTGGTGGAAGGAGTTGAAGACTCTGTAGGTGTGCGAGTCCTTTCCGTAACCAAGCATAAAACCTTCATGTGCTTTCGGTGCAAATTTAGAATTGTGATGAGGATCTCTAATCCAACATTTTGCACCGAAGACTTTGAAATAACTCACATTGGGTTTCTTGTCAGTGAGGAGCTCATATGAGGTCTTCTTGAGGAATTTGTGAAGATATACCCAGTTGATGATGTGGCATGCAGTGTCAATTGCCTCAGGCCAGAAGTGATGAGGAGTCTTGTATTCATCAAGCATAGTACGCGCCATCTCGATGAGGGTCCTGTTCTTGCGCTCCACGACTCCATTCTGCTGAGGCGTGTAGGGAGCAGAGAGCTCATGAGTGAAACCAAGTTCATCAAGATAGTCGTCGAGGCCAGTGTTCTTGAACTCAGTGCCATTGTCACTCTTGATGTGCTTGATCTTGAGACCATAATTCGTCATGGCCCGATCGGAGAATCGTCTGAAGACATTCTGAACTTCAGTCTTGTAGGTAATGATGTGCACCCAGGTGTAGCGAGAGTAGTCATCAACAATGACGAATCCGTAGAGAGATGCTGCATTGGTTAGTGTGGCATAATGTGTAGGACCAAACAAATCCATATGAAGCAATTCAAAAGGACGAGTAGTGGTCATGATTGTCTTCGCCTGGTGCTTGGCTCTGGTCATCTTTCCAGACTCACAAGCACCACAGAGGTGATCCTTGACGAATTTGACACCCTCGACACCAATGATATGCTTCTTCTTGATGAGAGTGCTCAAATTCCTCATCCCAGCATGTCCAAGTCGTCGATGCCATAGCCAGCATTCCGAAGCTTTTGCCATTAGACATGTTGCAGGCTGAGGACCTGTAGAGAAATCTACAATATACAAGTCACCTCTCCTAAAGCCTTCGAAGACTTTGGATTTGTTAGATTCCAACAGCACAATGCATCTATATTTGCCAAAGATGACAATCATATCAAGATCACAAAGCATTGAGACAGACATGAGGTTGAATCCAAGGGACTCGACAAGCATCACCTTTTCCATGTGTCGATCCTTTGAAATGGCAACCTTACCTAGACCCAATACCTTGCTTTTTTCCTTTGTCAGCGTAAGTGATATGCTTCAGATGAGATGGAGTAAGGGGAGCATCAGTGAGGAGATTCCTATCTCCAGTCATATGATTCGTGCAGCCACTGTCCAAGACCCATTCAGTGGCAGAAGGTGTATCATCCTGTAGAAGCATTAGTCTGTCTTACAAATTCATATGCTTCAGAGTGAAGAATATGATAATGATCAATTTCGTCAGACAATTTCATCAATGAATAATATCAAGCAGCATAAGGGATGTGTGAAATGAAACATTCATTCCAACATGATTAGCCTGCATCCCAACAGGCATTTCGTCAGGCCTTCAGCAAATTCATCAGACATTTAGTTGTCTGAAGACCTGACCCTGCAAAAGAGATTAGTTCTTCTTCTTAACCACCCACATCTGAATGGGTGGCTGAGAAGCAATGTGACGAAGTGCATTGATGGAGAACTTAGGCATTGAAGAATATGCATTTCTCTTCATAGGAGGGGTATAGTAATTGAATGAATAAGCAGAGAAATTCCTCGAAGATTTGTGAACATAATGGTTCGAAGAATAATGCTCATATTCATCAACCCGCTGTCTGTTTCCCTGCGAAACAGAGGCATTAGTGCGACCATAAGTGGATCTGCGTCCATTTGACGACTTTGATCCCTGTGAAGAATTTGCCCTGGGAAGTTTCTTCTTCATTGGTGGTGTCATGATGACATTCACCTGAAGATTTTCCAGAAGGCTTTTAGGAACCCAGATTTTCTTCACAGGTGGACCGTTCCTGCAGTTAGTACCAATGAATCTGGCAAAGACCTCACCATTCTGATTCTTGAACAGTTTATAATTGGAGTCAAATGACTCATCTGAAGAATATGAAGAATCACAAGTATAGCCAGATAAAGTGGATGGGTCTACTGGAGGTCCCTTTGTAGCAACCCATGTGGTTTTGGGATACTGCTCAGGCTTCCAATATGAACCATCAGCGTTGAGCTTTCTCTCAAAGGCAATACCCTCTTTCCTAGGGTTCCTGTGAAGAATTTGCTTTTTGAGCACATCACATAGGGTTTGATGCCCTTTGAGGCTTTTGTACATGCCAGTGACAAACAATTTCTTCAGCCCTGCATTTTCATCAGTATCACTGGTGGCTTCCTCAGATGAGGGGTTAGTGGCCACCGTAGCAGTTGAAGCAATTACAAGTACGGAAGCATTTGAACATTCAGCTGAAGAATTAGCATTATCACGTTCAAGGCATTTTAAGCATGGTGCAACAAATTCTTCCTGAGCGGTACTAATCTGTTGAGCGAGGAGTGAATCGTTTTCTTTTTGAAGATCATCATGAGACGCTCTCAGCTTCTCGAGATCTTGCTTCCTTTGAAGAAATTCATAGGACAACTTCTCATGTTCAGCTGAGAGGGACACATGACGACTTTCAAGTTCGTCATATTGAGACTTAAGCCTTCTGAGATCCTCAGATAGGGCTTAACTACGATCCATTTCCTTGTCCAACAGGTCATTGCTTTTGTCTAGCAGTTTTTGAATCTTTTCCATGGCATGTTACTGTTCAGTTGCAATTTTAGCAAGTTTCTTATAGTTTGGATTAGATTCACACTCAGAGTCATCATCACTGGAGGTTTCAATGTAAGCTTCTCGTGATGTTACCTTTGCACCTCGAGCCATGAAGCAATAGGTGGGAGCGTAGTCATCTGCACAGTCATCATTGTTTGTGGAGATACCATTATCCTCAGTGTTGAAGATGGACTTGCTGACGTACTCAGTAGCGAGTGCAAGGCTTGCCACACCAGTGTCTGACTCCTCCTCGGATTCCTCAGCTTGCTGATCATCAGATTCTTCTTCAGAATCCATTTTCTTCCCAAGGAATGCATGAGCTTTGCTAGAACTAGATTTCTTGTGAGATGAGGACTTTGATGAAGACTTTGAGGACTTTGATGAAGACTTTGAGGACTTCTTTTTCTTCCCATCAGACTCATCATCATCCCCGCTCTTCTTCTTCTTCTTCTGCCAAAGAGGGCAGTCGGCGATGTAGTGGCCTGGCTTCTTGCATTTGTGACAGGTTCTTTTGTTGTAGTCTCGAGCAGACGCTTCTCCAGTGTTCTTCGAGTCATACTTTGAAGATTTTCTGAAACTGTTCTTCTTGGAAAACTTCTGGAACTTCTTCACCAGCATAGCCAGCTCTCTGCCAATTTCCTCAGCACCGTCAGAACTACTCTCATATTCCTCTTCTTCTTCTTCAGATGAAGAAATTGCCTTGGCTTTTGCTTTAGCCTTCAGAGCTCGGGGGCGACCATAGCTGGGTCCATACATGTCTCTCTTCTCTGCTTGCTGAAATTCATGTGTGTTGAGCCTCTCAAGAATGTCAGCAGGATCCAGTGACTTGTAATCTGGGCGCTCTTGAATCATCAGTGCCAAAGTGTCGAAGGAATTGTCCAGAGACCTCAGCAATTTCTTCACCACCTCATGATCTGTGATGTCAGCAGCACCAAGAGCTTGAAGCTCATTGGAGATATCAGTGAGGTGGTCGAAGGTTTGCTGCACATTTTCATTGTCGAGTCTTTTGAAGCGATTGAAGAGATTGCACAGAACATCAACTCGGGAGTCACGTTGAGTGGAAACACCCTCATTCACTTTTGAAAGCCGGTCCCAGATAAGCTTTGAGGTTTCCAGTGCACTCACTCTGCCATACTGTCCTTTGTTGAGATGACCACAAATGATGTTCTTCGCTTGAGAGTCCAGTTGCTTGAATCTCTTCACGTCAGCAGCATTGATACTCGGTGAAATGGTGGGGACACTGTTCTCGATGACGAACTAGAGATCGTTGTCAATAGCCTCAAGATGCATTCGCATCTTGTTCTTCCAGTAGGGATAGACTGTGCCATCGAAGATGGGGCACGCAGCGGAGACCTTGATCATACCTGCGGTCGACATAACTAAAACTCCAGGTGGTTAAACCAAAATCACACAGAACAAGGGAGTACCTTGCTCTGATACCAATTGAAAGCGCAGGTTATCTCCCGGAGGGGGGTGAATGGGAGATTATTATAAATTCGTCAAATTCTAATGAATTTGACGTAGAACAGAGTGAAGAAATAGAAACGCAAAGGAAACTAAGTCATCACAGAAACAGAGTACATGCGAACTGGATACATAAGAGTGAAGAACATGCAATCATACAATCATACAGGCATGAAGAATACGAACTGAGGAAATAAAAGATAACATGATCAAATACTTTAGTTCAAATTCGTCAGAGGACAGATCACAAATTCTTCAGCAGCGGAATAAAGTAAGAGAGGGTGAGGAATTTGAAACCAGGTTGGCTCGGTGAAGACAATGGAATTTGGTAGACCAGTTCCAGTTGCTGTATCAACTGTACATCTGGTTGAGGTGGCTGAGTCACAACTCAGAGGACACTTAGTCCTCACCGTATTCCTCTTGAGCTAAGGTCACTTAGACCTCGCCCAATCACTCGTGGTAAGTCTTCAAGGTAGACTTCCAAAACCTTCACAGACTTGTTCACCGGCACGCCACAATTACTCTTGGGTGCTCAGAACATGACGCCTAACCGTCTGGAGGAATGACAGTCCTCAAAGGTAACAAGCGTCGGATCACACAGATCAATCTCTTCAGTGATGCTCAATCACTTAGGCTCTGGTTGGGTTTTTCCTCACTTGGATTCTCACAAAGTCGTCAGAGGATGGGTTGCTCTCAAATGACAAGTGTCAAGATCTCTCAGAGCAGCCAACCAACAAGTGGTTGTGGGGGGCGGCTATTTATAGCCAGGGGGCAACCCGACATCAATTGTCATAAATGCCCTTGTCTGATTCGACCGTTGTCAGGATGAGGATCCACTCGACAGCTGGCACGCGGCACAGCAACGGTCGGAAAATTGTACTCTCAATTCGTCAGGGCACTCAATTTCCTCACGGTAGGCAGATCGCACTGGCGAACTCCTAACTCCTCAGCCTGACCAAATTCGTCAGCGACCAGATGAACTTCGTCACTGTCGCTAGCAAATGCGTCAGCTATACTGAAGATTTCCAAAAGCTTCACTCGAAGCGGCTTGTATGTGTATAGGTTTGAGAATTTTTGAGCATCACTTTGGAAATGTGAAATATGTTTCACCTAGACCCCCTTTAACAGTACGGTTTTTCCTATGACTCAAATAAGAAGAAAAGAAACTATGAAAACCAAAGTCTTCAAGCTTCAAAGTCTTCACATCAATTTCTTCAAAGGCCGTACTAATTTCATCATCAAATTCTTCACTTGAAGAAATCTATTTTTAGGGGTCGTCTTCCATGTGTTAAACCAAATCTTCAGGGACTCTGTCTCCTGTGTATACTGACAAACACATTAGTTCCTCAACCTATTTGTCTTCAATACTCCAAAACCACTAAGGGGGCACTTGATGCACTTACAAAGAGGCATGAGCTAACATTGTTGACGTATGTAGATCTTGTATAGATGGTCACGTCTTGTACCTACCATATCTTGCTGATCTGCTGTTGATACGTGTAGATTGTTTCTTGGCGTTCAAGCCTTTGTAACCGAGTCATATATATATGAGTCGATCGCCCCTGTTGTGAGGCGTCTTCCCTCAAACTATTTCTCTGGTTACACGTTTATATGGTATCAGCCCTTCCGATCTAATCTCGCTTCCGCCGCCACCATGTCGACGTCTCCAGCCCAAACCTCCACCGCGGTGAATGCCCTCACCTCCGGCGCCCTCTCCACCACCGTGGTTCCCGCTGCGCCGCCGGCCTCTCTTGCCGTCAATGTCGCCAGCGTCAAGATGCACGTTCCCATCGTCCTTGACCTCCAGGCCTCCAACTACTCGAAGTGGCGCATGCTGATGGGCGTTCTCCTTGGCAAGTATGAGCTCACCGGCCACATCTCCACCAACACCCCGGCCGGCGAGCGCACAGCCGAGTGGTCTCGCCTCGACTACGTTATCCGCTCGTGGCTCTACGGCTCCATCAGCGATGACATCCTCGACATCATCATGGCTCAGGATCAGACCGCGTACGAGACCTACACGCTCATCCGCAACCTCTTCCTGGACAACCAGCTCACCCGCGCCATCTACCTCGAGGCGGAGTTCCGCACCATCGTCCAGGGTGATCTCACCATCACCGCCTACTGCCACCGGCTCAAGTCTCTCTCTGACGCTCTTCGCGACATCAGACAGCTAGTGTCTGACCAGACCCTGGTTCTCACCTGCCTTCGCGGGCTAAATCCCCGCTTCGCCGACATCATCACCCTGGTCACCATGCAGGTCCCTGCCCGACGTTCTTACAGACACGGTCACTTATGCTCCTTCGCGAGAACCAGCTCTCCCACCCCGCCCCGGGCACACCGTCCCCATCCTCGTCCCAGATCACCCTCTATCGGAACACCTCCGGTTCCGGTTCCTCTTCCAGTGGCAACTACGGTGGTGGCGGTAGAGGCAGTGGCGGTGGAGGTGGCGGTGGCGGTCACTGGCAGAAGAAGAAGAAGAATGGCGCTCCTGCTGCGGTCGATCCGCGCGGCAACTCCTCCACCTTGCCAGGCCCGTGGATCTGCTTCAACCCTTACACGGACTAGGCACAGCAGATGCAGCCCACTTGGCGTCCAAGCGGCGGCCCGCCTCTCCCTCCTGGCGGACCAGGCCTCCTTGGGCCATGGCCCACCGGACCACAGCACCGCCCCTCTACCTAGGTTCCTCCTGGCGAGCAGACCTACACGACCCAACTCGCGCCTCTTCATGGCCAAGCATTCAGCAGCAACCCTCCACCTCCCACGACGTCATACGTACCTCCTGGACTTGGCGTTCACGGCAACGGTGCACCAACGTGGGACTGCTCCGCCCTCGTCGCGGCCCTGAACAACACCTTCTGCGCTCCCATGGTCGGCTCCTCCACCACGGGCACATGGGTCATGGACTCCGGCGCTACATCTCACATGGTTTCGGACCCCGGTATATTCTCTTCTCCGTCTCAATTTTCCACTCCCTCCTATGTCACTATCGGCAATGGTGTTTCTTTACCCATCTCCACATCTGGTCATACTACTGTCTCCACACCTCACCGCACGTTCTTGCTAAATAATGTTCTAGTAGTTCCTGACATCATTAAAAATCTGCTTTCTACTCGTCAACTCACTACTGATAATTCTTGTTCTGTGGAATATGACCCCTTTGGTTTTTCCATTAAGGATCTTCACACATGGCGCGAGATCATACGCTGCAGTAGCCCCGGTCCTCTCTATGAGTTCTCCACAAGCACCAGCTCTCCATCGCCTTTCGGACTCGTCGCCTCCACCAACTCCACCGAGCTGTGGCATCGTCGCTTAGGACATCCTAGTCATGACGCTATGTCACATTTATCTAAACAATTTGCTATTCCATGTAATAAAGCCACTATGGTGTGTCATGCGTGTCAACTTGGCAAGCACGTACGTCTACCTTTTTCTAGGTCTCAAACAATTTGCAGTGTTCCATTTCAGTTAATTCATTGTGATTTATGGACCTCTCCTATTGCAAGTAATTCTGGTTTAAAATATTATCTTGTCATAGTCGACGATTTCTCGCACTTTATTTGGACCTTTCCTCTACGGTGAAAATTCGACACTTGCGACGTCCTTATTAATTTTTTTGCTTACGCTCGCACCCAGTTCAACCTTCCTGTCGTTTCCCTACAAACCGACAATGGCACTGAGTTCGTTAACTCCACCCTAGTCGAGTGTTTAGCTCGCCACAGAATCCACCTTCGTATGTCTTGTCCTTACACCTCCTCTCAAAATGGAAAAGCTGAGCGCGCCTTGCGCACTCTCAATGACATCACCCGCACTCTCCTCATTCAAGCACACATGCCACCCTCATATTGGGCCGAGGCCCTCGCTGCCTCCACCTACCTCGTTAACCGTCGCCCATGCCAAGCTATAGAGTTTCGCATCCCCTACACCTTACTCTATCAACAACCAACCTCCTACTCCGATCTTTGAGTTTTGGGTTGCTTGTGTTATCCGAATCAGTCCGCCACGGCCCCGCATAAGCTCGCAGCTCGGTCCACTGCCTGTGAGTTTCTCGGATACCCATCCTCCCACCGTGGCTACCGATGCCTAGACCTCACTTCTCGGCATGTCATCATGTCTCATCACGTAATATTTGATGAAAATATCTTCCCGTTCGCCACCACTCAATCAGCGCAACCTGTTGATTCCCTTGATTTTTTGCTGGACTTGGTTGCCACCCAAACCATCCCGGCAGTGCTAGCACCAACCCAGCCTAGCATGCATGTACCCGCACACGCGTCCCAGCTACATGGCCCCTCGATCGATCAGATCGACCGCGAGTTTGCGTGCGCGTCTCCGCCTAGCTCACCTTCGCCCAGCTCGCATGCACCTTCTGTCTCTCCTTCCGCAATACGTTCATAATTCGCTTATAGTGGGCGACTGGAGTGACAGAAGCTTACACCCGAGTAAGGGGGGTGTTGCGTATGGGAGTAAAGAGAACTTGTTACTTAATGCTATGGTTGGGTTTTACCTTAATGATCTTTGGTAGTTGCGGATGCTTGCTAGAGTTCCAATCATAAGTGCATATGATCCAAGTACGGAAAGTATGTTAGCTCATGCCTCTCCCTCATATAAAATTGCAATAATGATTACCGGTCTAGTTATCGATTGCCTAGGGACAAATCCTTCTCTTCTGTTACAAAAAGCTTTCTACTAAACAACTAACTTTTATTATCTTGCAAAGTACTCCTAGTTCTATTCTTGCAAAGTAGTTCTAGCATTACACCTACAAAGTATTTCTAGTTTCATAGTTGTTCTAGGTAAAGCAAACGTTAAGTGTGCGTAGAGTTGTATCGGTGGTCGATAGAACTTGAAGGGAATATTGATTCTACCTTTAGCTCCTCGTTGGGTTCGACACTCTTATTTATCGAGAAAGGCTACAACTGATCCCCTATACTTGTGGGTTATCATGCCACTTCCGTTTCGGCCGTCAACACACACCATATGCTCACTCGTGCTAAACATGGCATCGTTCAGCCGGTTGACAAGCTCAATCTCTCGGCTATCCACACCTCGATTTCTCCTATTCCAAAAACATACAGGGGTGCCCTCCAGGATCGGCCTCTCTATGTTTACAATACGATAAAATTGGAAGAAACTGTTTATACTATGCATTGGCCTTTACTTGGTATGCATGAATTATTCTTTTATGACATGCCGATGCATAGGAAGAGAGTTAGACTTCGTCATTGCATGATATATGTTGCTTTGTGCTCACTACTAAATTACAAATCATTGTTAATTAAAATTGGCTTTGATATACCTTGGGATCCGGGTGGATCGATTACTTGAGCACTTTATGCCTAGCTTAATGGCTTTAAAGAAAGCGCTGCCTGGGAGACAACCCAGAAGTTTTAGAGAGTCATTTATTTATGTTGTGTGCTTTTAAAAAGTTTAAAAACAAAAAAATATAGAAGGGAACCTAAAAACTTTTTCAAAAAGAGAAGCGATTGGAAGGTTATGCATTGGAGAAGTGAGGGTCGACCTTGAACACTTGTGTTCATGCTCATGGAAACAATGTAGAATTTTTCATGGAAGTTTCTCGCAAAAATAATTATCCCCTTGTACAAATCCATTGTATTATAAAAATAATGTTCCAAGATTTACCTTTAGGATGATTAAATTGCTTGTTTGGTGAGTGCTGTGAAAAAACAGAAACTTTTGCTGTAGTGCTTGAATTTTGATAATTTACTGGAACGTGCAAAAATTCTGAACCTTTTACACAGTACTGCTATGCAAATTTTTTATTTTGTCCTAATTTTTCAGAATTTTTTGAGTTACAGAAGTATATGTTTCATTTGCATCTTTACAAACTATCCTGTTTTCACAGATTGTTGTTATAGTTTCTTTATTTGCGTATGTTTGAAATCTTGTTGAGCCCCATTTACTTGGGAGCCATAGAATTGTGATAGCATACAGTGGGTAATGTTTGATTATAATTATGCAATAATGTTATAGAAGGACATGATGGGATTTGATGTTATATGTACTAACCCCTCTAATAAAAAGTTCGGTTAAGTTTTGTGTGGATGAAGTGTTCGAAGAACGAGGAGGTATCGATATGAGGAGAATAAGGAGAGGCAAGAGTTCAAGCTTGGGGATGCCCAAGGCACCCCAAATAAATATTCAAGGAGACTCAAGCGTCTAAGCTTGGGGATGCCCCGGAAGGCATCCCATCTTTCTTCAACAATTGTCGGTATGTCTCGGTTTTTGTTTTGTTCACATGATATGCTTAAATTCTTGGAGCGTCATGTGCTTTTTATTTTTCTTTTAATAATGGACCATGCTGGTATGAGATAGTCCTTGGTTGATTTATAGAATGCTTCATGCACTTCACTTATACTCCCTCCGTTCCTGAATATATGGTGTATTGTTTTTCGTGCAAGTCAACCATTTGAATGTTTGACCAAGATTATAGAATAAACTAACAACATCTGCAATACCAAATAGATAAAATATGAAAGTACTTTTCATGATGGTTCAAATGATATAAATTTCGTATTGTGGATATAGAAATATTTTTCTAAAAACTCGGTCAAACATGGCCTCGTTTGACTTTTGAAAAAACAAACACACCTTATATAAAGGAACGGAGGGAGTATGTTTTGAGTATGGCTTTATAGAATGCTTCATGTGCTTCACTTATATTATTTGAAGTTTGGATGCATGTTTCACTACCTATAGAAAACTGTTATTTGTAGAATGATCTTTTGCATCACTTATATTTATTTGAGCGTGGTCTTTTGTAGAAAGAATTAAACTCTCATGCTTCACTTATATCTATTTAGAGAGTCAACAGGAATTGGTCATTCACATGGTTAGTCATAAAATCCTACATCAAACTTGTAGATCACTGAATATGATACTTTTGATTCCTTGCAATAGTTTTGCGATATTAAGATGGTAATATGTGTGAGGTACTAGTGAATGATTGTGGTTTAGTAAGAATATTGGTGTTAAGGTTTGTGATTCCCGAAGCATGCACGTATAGTCTTTAGTTATGCTAAGAAGTTGGAGCATGATTTACTATTGAGTGTCTTCCTTTGCGTGGAGGTCGGGGGCGTGTGATGGTTAACTCCTACCAACCCCCCCTAGGGGCATGCGTAGTAGTACTTTGCTTTGAGGGATAATAGACTTTCGCAATAAGTATGTGAGTTCTTTATGACTAATGTGAGTCCATGGATTATACGCACTCTCACCCTTCCACAATTTGCTAGCCTCTTCGGTACCGTGCATTGCCCTTTCTCACCTCGAGAGTTGGTGCAAACTTTGCCGGTGCATCCAAACCCCATGATATGATACGCTCTATCACACATAAGCTTCCTTATATCTTCCTCAAAACAGCCACCATACCTACCTATTATGGCATTTCCATAGCCATTCCGAGATATATTGCCATGCAACTTCCATCATCATCATATACATGACTTGAGCATTCATTGTCATATTGCTTTGCATGATCGTAAGATAGCTAGCATGATATTTTCATGGCTTGTCCATTTTTTGATATCTTTGCTACGCTAGATCATTGCACATCCTTGTACACTACCAGAGGCATTCATATAGAGCCATCTTGTATAGTTTTTATCGAGTTGTAAGTAAATAAATGTGTGATGATCATCATTATTAGAGCATTGCCCCAGTGAGGAAAGAATGGTGGAGACAAATGAGTCCTTGAAAAAGTGGGGATGAGGTCCATGAGACTGTTCTAAAAAAAAGGCCAAAAAGAGCCCACAAAAAAAGAAAAAAAAAGAGAGAAAACAAAAAAGAATGAAATGAGAGAAAAAGAGAGAAGGGGCATTGCTACTATCATTTACCACACTTGTGCTTCACAGTAGCACCATGTTTTTCATATAGAGAGCCTCCTATGTTGTCACTTTCATATAGTAGTGGGAATTTTTCATTATAGAACTTGGCTTGTATATTCCGATGATGGGCTTCCTCAAATGCCCGAGGTTTTCATGAGCAAGCAAGTTGGATGCACACCCACTTAGTTTTTAGTTTGAGCTTTCATACACTTATAGCTCTTAGTGCATCCGTTGCATGGCAATCCCTACTCCTCGCATTGATATCGATTGATGGGCATCTCCATAGCCCGTTGATCCGCCTAGTTGATGCGAGACTTTCTCCCTTTTTGACTTCTCCTTATTGATCCCTACCACCACATTCTATTCCACCTATAGTGCTATGTCCATGGCTCACGCTCATGTATAGTGTGGGGGTTGAAAAAGCTGAAGTGCGTTAAAAAGTATGAACCAATTGCTCGGCTGACATCAGGGTTGTACATGATTTATATTTTGTGTTAAGAAGATGGAGCATGACAAGGCTATATGATTTTGTAGGGATAGCGTTCTTTAGCATTTTTATTCTGAAAGGCATGATTGTTTGTTGGTATGCCTGAGTATTGATGTCTTTATATCAAATTATAGACTATTGCTTTGAATCACTCGTGTCTTAATATTCATGCCATGATTAGACTATATGATCAAGATTATGTTAGGTAGCATTCCACATCAAAAATTATCTTTTTATCATTTACCTACTCAAGGACGAGCAGGAATTAAGCTTGGGGATCCTGATACGTCTCCGTTGTATCTATAATTTTTGATTGTTTCATGCCAATATTCTACAACTTTCACATAGTTTTGGCAACATTTTATATTATTTTTGGGACTAACATATTGATCCAGTGCCCAGTGCCAGTTCCTGTTTTTTGCTTGTTTTTTGTTTCGCAGAAAATCCATATCAAACGAAGTCCAAACGCGATAAAATTTTACGAAAAATTATTTTGGAGTATATGTGATTTTTGGGAGGTGGAATCAACGCAAACGGAGGCCCACAGCCTCCACAAGGCATCTTGGCGCGGCCTCCCCCCCAGCCGCGTGGTGTTGCCTTGTGGGCACACCGTAAGTCGGTTGGGGCCCTTCTTCGGCCGCAAGGAAGCTTATATCGAGAAAAAAATCATGTTAAAATTTTAGCCCGGTCGGAGTTAGGGATCTCTAGATATTTAAGAAACGGTGAAGGGCCAGAAAACAGGAACGCGAAACAGAAGAGAAACAGAGAGAGAGAGAGATCCAATCTCAGAGGGGCTCCTGCCCTCCGGGAGACATGGCGGCCATGGACCAGAGGGGGAACTCTCCTCCCATCTAGGGGGGAGGCCAAGGAAGAAGAAGAAGGAGGGAGGCTCTCTCCCCCTCTCTCCCGGTGGTGCCGGAACGCCGCCGGGGCAATCATCGTGACGGTGATCTACACCAACAACTTCGCCGCCGTCAACACCAACTCTCCCCCCTCTATGCAGCGGTGTAACACCTCTTTTCCCCACTGTAATCTCTACTTAAACATAATGCTTAATGCTATATATTATTATCCCATGATATGTGGCAATCCTATGATGTTTGAGTAGATTCGTTTTGTCCTATGGGTTGATTAATGATCGTGATTGGTTTGAGTTGTATATTTTATTTTGGTGCTGTCCTATGGTGCCCTCCGTGTCGCGCAAGCGTGAGGGATACCCGCTGTAGGGTGTTGCAATACGTTCATAATTCGCTTATAGTGGGCGGCTGGAGTGACAGAAGCTTACACCCGAGTAAGGGGGTTGTTGCGTATGGGAGTAAAGAGGACTTGTTACTTAATGCTATGGTTGGGTTTTACCTTAATGATCTTTGGTAGTTGCGGATGTTTGCTAGAGTTCCAATCATAAGTGCATATGATCCAAGTACGGAAAGTATGTTAGCTCATGCCTCTCCCTCATATAAAATTGCAATAATGATTACCGGTCTTGTTATCGATTGCCTAGGGACAAATCCTTCTCTTGTGTTACAAAAAGCTTTCTACTAAACAACTAACTTTTATTATCTCACAAAGTACTCCTAGTTTTATTCTTGCAAAGTAGTTCTAGCATTACACCTACAAAGTATTTCTAGTTTCATAGTTGTTCTAGGTAAAGCAAACATTAAGTGTGCGTAGAGTTGTATCGGTGGTCGATAGAACTTGAAGGGAATATTGATTCTACCTTTAGCTCCTCGTTGGGTTCGACACTCTTATTTATCGAGAAAGGCTACAACTGATCACCTATACTTGTGGGTTATCATGCCACTTCCGTTCCGGCCGTAAACACGCACCATATGCACACTCGTGCTAAACATGGCATCGTTCAGCCGGTTGACAAGCTCAATCTCTCGGCTATCCACACCTCGATTTCTCCTATTCCAAAAACATACAGGGGTGCCCTCCAGGATCCGCACTGGCGCGCTGCTATGACTGACAAGTATGATGCTCTAATTCACAACCGCACGTGGTCTCTGTGCCTCGCCCGGTTGGTGCTAATGTTGTTTCAGGAAAGTGGATCTTCAAGCACAAATTTTCCTCCGATGGTGGACTTGCTCGCTACAAGGCATGCTGGGTTGTTCGTGGGTTCTCTCAGCAGCCGGGCATTGATTTTGATGAGACTTTCAGCCCCATCGTCAAGCCCGCAACGATCCGCGTCGTCCTCAGCATCGCCGTCTCCCGTGCTTGGCCGATTCACCAACTCGATGTCAAGAACGCCTTCCTTCATGGCAATCTTGACGAAGTGGTCTACTATGACCAACCACTTGGCTTCATCGACTCTGCTCGTCCTCAAGATGTTTGTCGGCTCCACAAGTCTATCTACGGCCTCAAGCAGGCCCCTCAAGCTTGGTACCAGCGCTTCGCCCACTATGCTCATCGTCTCGGCTTCGTGGCGTCTCAGTGCGATGTCTCCCTATTTGTTCTCCAACGGGGCAGCGAGCTGGCCTACCTTCTTCTATACATGGACGACATCATCCTCACTGCCTCCAGCGCCGGTCTTCTTCAGCACATCACCGACCTTCTTCATTGCGAGTTCTCTATGACTAATCTCGGGGTTCTTTCATATTTCCTTGGTATATCGGTCAGTCGCTCCTCGTCCGGGATGTTGCTGTCATAGCGCCAGTATGCCATTGATCTTCTCCAGTGCGCTGGCATGCAAGATTGCAACCTGTGTCCTACTCCCATAGACACTCGTTGCAAGCTTTCTGCCGACGATGGTCCGCTTGTCACCGATCCCACTGAGTACCGCAGTTTTGCAGGCGCCCTTCAGTATCTGACACTGACGCATCCGGATATTGCTCATGCAGTGCAGCAAGCCTACCTCTACATGCATGCTCCTCGGGAACCTCATCTCAACTTGGTTAAGCGGATTCGGTATCTCCAAGGTACACTGGATTTGGGTCTTTAGTTGCACTCCACACCTGCTACGTCTCTCACTGCATACTCAGACGCCAACTAATACGTCTCCAACGTATCTATAATTTTTTATCGTTCCATGCTATTATAGTATCAATCTTGGATGTTTTATATGCAATTATATATCATTTTTTGGGACTAACCTATTAACCTAGTGCCCAGTGCCAGTTGTTGTTTTTTGCCTGTTTTTGCCTTTTCAGAAAATCATTATCAAACGGAGTCCAAACGAAGAAAAAACTTTGGATTAATTTTTTCTAGACCAGAAGGGACCCTAGAAGCTTCGGGAGAAGACCAGAAGAGTCACGAGGGAGCGACAAGCCCGGAGGGCGCGCCCAGGGGGGTAGGCGCGCCCCCCAGGCTTGTGGGTGCTACTTGTAGTCTGTGTTGGTATTTCCCTGAAGAGGAGAGGATGATGCAGTACAGTAGAGATAAGTATTTCCCTCAGTTAAGAACCAAGGTTATCAATCCAGTAGGAGAACCAAGCAAAATTCTGTTAAGCGCACCAGCACACAAAAGAGCAAACACTTGCACCCAGCGCAAATAAGAGGGTTGTCAATCCTCTTAGCGGTTATTTGCAAGGATTAAAGCTTATACAGATAAATAGATAAACTAAAATACTAATTAAAATAAAATTAATAAATTGCAGCAAGGTATTTTTAGGTTTTATATATATGATAAAGTAGACCTGGGGGGCATAGTTTTCACTAGAGGCTTCTCTCTCGAACACATAGCATACGGTGGGTAGACAAATTACTGTTGGGCAATTGATAGAAAGGCAAATAATTATGACAAATTCATGGCAATGATCATGTATATAGGCATCACGTCCAAGACAAGTAGACCGACTCCTACCTGCATCTACTACTATTACTCCACCCATCGACTGCTATCCAGCATGCATCTAGGGTATTAAGTATGAAACAGAGTAACGCCTTAAGCAAGATGACATGATGTAGACAAAGTAAACTCAAGCAATATGATTAAACCCCATCTTTTTATCCTTAATGGATGTAGGGTAACGCAGCAGAAAACAAAAAAATTCTGACCTACGCACCAGCCCAGGACCACTATGGAGACTGCATACAAGGTTTGATCTTTTCGTTACCGACTCGTAGCGCAGCGGAAGAAGAGTCGATGATGATCGTTGGTGCAGATCCCCGCAGCTAGGATTTACAACCTCCCAACCGCGAGGATGTTCTCCCTTGTCTGCTCGTCGGACAGCCCTTCGGGAGGCGGTCGGACAGTCCCTCGGACGGTGTCACGGACAGCCCTTCGGGAGGACCCTCAAAACTCGGACGGTCACTTGGACAGCCCTTCGGGAGGCACTCTCGAACAGCCCCTCGGGCAAAAAGGATCGAACCTACGACCTCTCTACGGGGTTGCACACATACGGTGTCATCTATCCGGCAGGGCTTCGCCGTCCAAAACTAGTTCCCACCGGAACCCAGATAGCCTTTCGGCTCTATGAAACTATTTCGCGGGGAGGGAGAGAAGAAGCCAGATCATGCATGGCACTTGTATGTGAGAAAGGAGTGAGTGTGGAGAGCACCTCTCCACCTCTATTTATAGGAAAACCAAGGGGTAGGATTGGCACACAAAAAAACCCAAAATGCCCATGCAAATGTCACACATGAAGGGCATAATGGGGAGGCAAAGGAGCTCCATGGAGGAGCATCCTTGGCCGGCCACCCCCTTGTGGGACCCTCCCAAAAGGGGTTCCTTAGTCCCTAAGTCTTTCCTTTTAGAAGCTTGACAAAAGCCCTAAAAGGTGGCTTTCCAAAAAGTAACCCAAAAAGCACTTTCACTATTCATGGAAACATTTTTCCCCGACCGTTAAATCCGAAAATATTTCTGTGGGTCTTAGAACAATTCTAGTACCCACTAAAATGATTTTGGACGCGTTTCGAAACAATTCCGAATTAGTGATTTTCATCTGCGAAAAGCAAACAAAGTGGTTCCGCCAGCTCCGGAACATTTCCGGGTTTTTTCTCCGAAAAATCCCAGAAGTTCCCAGAACAATTCTGGCACCCTCCAAGAATTTCCAGGCATGTGCCAAAACCAATTTGACTTAATGGTATACCCAGAAACAACTTTTTAGTTTTACCGAAACTATTCCGGTGTTCTCTCTCCGGAACTTTTCTGTTGTCTCCGAAACTTTTCCGGTGACTTTCTCTCAAACTCCCTGTCTAGTATTCAGCAGATAGATGACCCTTAAGTGTGTGACCCTATAGGTTCAGTGAAGTATAGACATGACCGGAGCTCTTTCCGATCAATGATCAACATCGGAGCCGTGGACACCCATATTGACCCCTATACCCACACGAATGAATATTCGAGTGAACCTCCAGTTGCCGTGTGCTATTCCTGTTGCTTCGCGATATGTTACAAATACCCGAGGTGAGATTTATTGGCATCCCTGTGGATCAACACTTGTCCACAATGCCAGTTACCTTGTTACCGGTTTTGTTCTCTTTTCTCGTTCCCGTGTTCTGGCATCCCTGTGATCAAATCACATTGTGTCTGGCCAGACGATGGTGGATACTGTAACACCGAGAAGTCCCAGAGATATCTCTCCATTGTCGGAGGAGCAAATCCCAATCTTGAGCTATCAAGTCCCTTGTCATACTTTCCCATGAACCCGTAAGCCGCCGTAATAGCCACCCAGAGCCACCCAGTTACGGATGACGTTTAACAAACCCCAAAGTTCATGAATCAAGCATGAAGGAACTTGATACTCTCATGGTCTAAGGAATTATGCAAACGTTAACTTTCTTTGTGTTATTAACCATTAACTTGTGACGAATGTATCTCATAGCATAACATCAATTCGGGTCGATTCAACACAAGTGTTCTCCTACATTGTGCCCTCAAAGTTTCCGGCATAGTCATGCCTATGATCAGGAAAACAGAACCATCATGCAACACTTGAGCTAGTCTTAGAGGCCAGACTAGGAATACATTTTACCGTTTATTATTCCACACGTGCATATGAGTCTTCCTCCGAGCCTCGTGGTTATTGCAGACTCGAGAACCATAGCAGTTATAACATGGAACATAAACATAATTATGAACATGGAGATAAACAATAACATTTATTATTGCCTCTAGGGCATATCTCCTATAGACTCCCACTTGCACTAGAGTCAATAATCTAGTCAATGCTAATGCACTTTACACCTATGGCATACCGGTGTAAAAACTGCTTCGCTTGTGGTATAGCCTGATGTCCAACGGATCTGACAACTTCAGTTCCGTGTGTATCTTTGCATCTCCTCGCGTTTTCACGCTTTCACAAAATTCATATTTTGTGTGGACTTGGCTTTGTATATATGTGAATCACAGGTCAAACCTTGATTCCTCAGACTGAGCTATGGAGCAACTATCTGCAATAGTGTCCCATTGACCAAAGCCATCTTGGAACCATACTAAGTTCATGAATGAACTATATGATTCAACATCTTCTTTGTCACTTCCAAAGCATCAACATACTTAGCCTTTGTTATAGAAATCGCTACAGTAACCTGTTTGGAACAATTTCCAACTACCGTGCCACCATATTGTGTATTACACAAAACCCTTAACTTAAATCGAAAATCGCATGGAGCATTGATGAAGACTGTATTAATGTAATTACTTATAACGTGCACTTCATAATCTCTGCTTGCGAGAAAACATGTCATCAGTGCTACTTTTGTACTCAATGACATTTTTCACTGTTGTCCCATGATCAGTACTTTGATCACTTTGGTATCTATACTCGCAACAGCTTTGGGAGTATCGGACATATCTGGTTGTTTTACATACCATGGAATACATGATTAATCCAAACACGAAAGTGTGTGGAATCTCCATCATGTATTTTGCTCATCAGTGTTTTGGGACACCGAGTCTTGCAAAAACTCTTTCCATGTGACTTCGGCAAGAATCACTCCTTGGCGTTCTTATGCTAAACTGTTTTAGCATCTTGCCAATATGTATTTTTGGCTTAGCCTATTAGGAAATTCTATCTCATAGATAAATATGCCTAATATCAAGGCTATTTAGCCCAAGCACTTCATCGAAAAGCTATTTTCAATGAAGTCCTAATTCGTGTCAAGAAATTTATATTATTTCCAATCAACAATGTGTCAAGCACACAAAGTTTTTAGAAATATTATTATGCTCCCACTTACTTTCTTTTAACCACAAGCATCTTCGTTATCCATTGATGAAATCAAACTCTTTTGACTATTTCATCAAAACGAAGATTCCAACTCCATTTTGCTCTCTCCTGTCCATTGCTGGAACTCTGAAGTTTGCATACTTACTAGCATCCTCTGGATTGACAAAATACTTCGGACTGTATCACATGCAAGTCCTAGGTTGCATTTCCATCACATGGAAATCCTTTTGGCATCCATGTATCATATCTCAAGATTGAAATATGTATTAATTGCTAGTTTAACCCGATCTGACTTTAAGCATCGCTACGGTGAGACAATCTCATCGTAGTCAACTCCTTGAATTTGCTATTGCAACAAGTTGAGCTTTATGGATAAAACATTTTATCCACATCAGTTTATAGTTCCATTAATGTTTGTTAGACTCTAAGTCTTCCGAAGGGTTTATCAAGATATAATCTTGAATCATTTATGGAAACTATCTCGGATTATATTGGCATTTAGCCAATTCTGGAGTCAGGGCCCATCAACGCTTCCTTGTGTATCGTAGGTATACTGTTGTCTAACAACAATATCTCGCTTGCGCACCTGAGAGGTTTGCACGAGTTTTGCCTACGTGGTTCAGTTGCAAGTTCGACCGAAGTCCATACATCTCATGTAGAGGCTTCCGTATCAGTCGCAGTAGGAAACTCTGGAATTACTTCCAAGGTTTCTTTCCTTTGATCCGATGACGAAGATACTGTTATCTCGTCGAGTTGCACTGTCCTCCCACTCACATTTTTGCAAGAACCATTTTCTTCAAAAGCATACCGTTCTTTGTGGCAAAACCTTTTGCCTCGGTACAGTGGTGGGGGAATACCCAATAACTTGGGATAACCTACAAAGTAGCACTTGTCTGATTTGGAATAGGTTTGTAAATATTTTACACAAGCCCCATATTCCAAATGTTTAAGAAAAGACATAACATGGTTGGGTGTACCATACCATGGAGTCATTTCAACAGATCTGATGGTGCTCTTTTAAGTGTAAAAGCTGCAGTCTCTAAAGCATTACTTTTAAAAGGGATAATGGCAAATTGATTTATGTCATCTTTGATCTTACCATGTCATAAATGGTTTGATTACATCTTCACGGATATTGCACTCACAGTGGTGCTCCGTGAGGTGTAAGTTATGAAACTCTTTTCACAACTCATCAGACATTCGCTAAACTTGTAACTCAAATATTCCTTTCCGCAATCAAATTGCAGAAACATAATTTTCTTGTTACAATAATTTCTACTTCATATTGAAAACCTTATGAATGATTTCAAAAGATCCAGACTTATGTCTCATCAAGTAAATATCCATATATCTACTTGAGTCATTTCTGAAGATAGATAAATCCACTGCTAGCAACAACATTTATCGGACTACATACATCAAAATGATTGATCACCAATAAGTTCGTTGCTCGTTTCTTATGGCCTGTGAACGGTATTTCATTCACTTCACTTTTCGAAGGAAAGTTGCAAGTGTCAGATGATTCATAATCAAACGACTTCAAAATCCATCATTATGGAATTTCTCCATGCGGGTTTCTCCAATGTGACCAAATGCAGTGCCACACATGTGTGGTATTCTTTTAATCTTGCGACATTTAGCGTCAGTGTTATGGATGTATCATATTACCATCAATATTCATAACATACATCCCATCCACAATGGAAGCATGGCCCTTATGTTATTCATGACACTGAACAACAATTGTTCTTTTATGAACAACCCTTTTGCAACAAACATTATGCAATGGGCTAGAGTGTGTAAAACTCTAAAACGAATTATGAAAGTAAATACAGAGGTAATGTATTATTATCAATATTCATAACATACATCTCATTCATAATGAAAGTATGGCCCTTAAGTTATTCATAACATCGAACATCAAAAGTTCTCTTATGAACAACCTTCTTGCAAGATACCTTATGCAATGGGCTGGAGTGTGTAAAACTCTAAAATGAATTATGAAAATAAATACATAGGTAATACACCGATGGAATGTATAGTAACATTTACTATGTTCCCAGCGCGTATCTGAACCTCACTCCGGCCAGTCTTTTAGGCCGTAGTAGTTCTTGCATCAAATTGCAACGGAAAGCAATCGAGCGGGTATCTCTGTGATCAACTCACAATACCCAAGAATCAGTGATTAACATGTTTAATCATAATTCCCAAGAACTATTTCTTTTGACCAGCCTTCTATACATCAATAGCTTGTATGACTTTCATACATGAGCTGGACATTCCAGTCTTCTCTCTTTTTGCCTTTATACTTCTAACAGTTTTACTTCCAATAATTCTCCTACTCTCAGAAGAAGCACCAACTTAAAGAGTGGTATCAGCCCCGGACTTCCTAGGTGTGTAAGTCATACTAACACCCTTCGGACATTTCCTTTCTCTTAAGTTGTTGTTTTATTCACCATCATCATATGACAGGCGTTCTACTGGATCCCTCTGTTATTAGTCAAATGCATAGTAAACACTTTTACTAATAGTTTGCAAAACAAACATTGCTTTGGATATCACATATCTTTTAGCCTTTGTTTGTGTCTGAAAATGATTTTTAGTTCCATGAATATCACATAGCTATCCCAAACTTTTGAAGTTCGGGTCTCATGGAAGCAAACATATTGCACTTGACCGTAACGGAATTCTAGCTTTTGGATCGAAGGATGAGAGTCACATTATCCATAGCATTAGCGGGAGAATACCAAAAGCATGCGATAGGTCAAAGTCCTTCTCGACACTTTTGAGGAAAATCCTCACATTACGTTACCAACCATAAAGTTTTAACCAGATATTTAACAGCTTATTCAATTTTAACAGGGAAGGTGGAAACGCGAGCCATTATTCTACAACTATTATGCAAATTTCACTTTAGACAAAGTCCATAATTAATTGCACTGAGAATTAAACAAGTTAATTCTACAATGCGCTCCCACTCAAATCAATATCTCTCATAATTGATTTTGAGTGATTCAAGATCCGCATTTCAATTCAACGCCATTGATGGGAACATCACTGATGACGGGAACTTCAATCGGTAGGCCAACTTGCCGATCACATCTCTATGTGACTCTTGTTCATCTTTCGATGCGCGTGTTCCGAGCTCATGACTTTCATGCCAGAACGTCAAGACAACCAAGTGATCTCACTGCGAGGTCTCAACTCACCCGCCTCACACTTCTCTAATCGTTTGTACTCATGGAAACATGACGCACTCCGAGAAGATAGGTGCCGTGATGGTGCTACACTTGGGAGAACACTAACTACTTGATATTTTGTGAGAGATCACCCTAATAAAAAGCGACTACCACGCAATAAAAAAGGGAGCATCATAAGGGATAAACATCTCAGGCAATTCATAATAGCATGATATGGTATAGCCCTTTCTGACGGAGAAGTCTTTTATTTCTTCGTCTTCGACATTCGCGTCGGTGTTCACCTTTGCGAAGATTGCCACCACCTTGTCGATGCACCAGATGATATTGCTATCTCTATAGCTAATAAAATAAGTGCATTACGTAAGGTTGACACGCAGGTCATTAAAGTGACAATCATATGGCTCCAGCCATCATGCCGAATCATGACACGCAGGTCATGTTAATATAGTCATCTCATACATAATCAAATTATTATGAGCACTGCTATACCACATCACATGCACATCCTGCAAAACCAAGTTAGACGCCTCTAATCGGTACATACAAAATTTCATTTTACGTGGCTTCTAAGGTTTCAAAGCAAACCGAAGCTACCAACGTCCATCATCAAGCATGATAATCCAAGTCGCTAGATTAACATTGCGGGGTGTATGAAACACGAAATAATAAAATCTCGAGCCCCATACCGAACTTCGTCATACGCCTGACCCCCGTGCAGATCATATCTGTATTGCCTTTTCGTCTGCGAAATTTCATATTTCTTTTTAACTATGGTGGAATTCAATGAACTGTTAGCACTTCGTTGATCAATCAGGATCGCGGATTGCCAGAACTTTGAAACTCCACCATGCCGTTATCAAGATTAGAAATATGCAAATTCCAGGGAAGCAACAAGAACATCGGGTAATAGATTTCATCTGCTACCCGCATAAATAATTTTCAGCAATAGATCGCATATACTACAAAATTATATTATGCAACACCCATACATCTCTATGTATTCTAGATCGTAACCTGCATCTATGCATAACACGGCTCTTGATGCCACTGTAGGGTAATGCAGCAGAAAACAAAAAAATTCCGACCTACGCACCAGCCCAGGACCACTATGGAGACTGCATACAAGGTTTGATCTTTTCGTTACCGACTCGTAGCACAGCGGAAGTAGAGTCGATGATGATCGTTGGTGCAGATCCCCGCAGCTAGGATTTACAACCTCCCAACCGCGAGGATGTTCTCCCTTGTCTGCTCGTCGGACAGCCCTCCGGGAGGCGGTCGGACAGTCCCTCGGACGGTGTCACGGACAGTCCTTCGGGAGGACCCTCAAAACTCGGACGGTCACTTGGACAGCCCTTCGGGAGGCACTCTCGAACAGCCCCTCGGGCAAAAAGGATCGAACCTATGACCTCTCTACGGGGTTGCACACATACGGTGTCATCTATCCGGCAGGGCTTCGCCGTCCAAAACTAGTTCCCACCGGAACCCAGATAGCCTTTCGGCTCTATGAAACTATTTCGCGGGGAGGGAGAGAAGAAGCCAGATCATGCATGGCACTTGTATGTGAGAAAGGAGTGAGTGTGGAGAGCACCTCTCCACCTCTATTTATAGGAAAACCAAGGGGTAGGATTGGCACACAAAAAAACCCAAAATGCCCATGCAAATGTCACACATGAAGGGCATAATGGGGAGGCAAAGGAGCTCCATGGATGAGCATCCTTGGCCGGCCACCCACTTGTGGGACCCTCCCAAAAGGGGTTCCTTAGTCCCTAAGTCTTTCCTTTTAGAAGCTTGACAAAAGCCCTAAAAGGTGGCTTTCCAAAAAGTAACCCAAAAAGCACTTTCACTATTCATGGAAACATTTTTCCCCGACCGTTAAATCCGAAAATATTTCTGTAGGTCTTAGAACAATTCTAGTACCCACTAAAATGATTTTGGACGCGTTTCGAAACAATTCCGGATTAGTGATTTTCATCTGCGAAAAGCAAACAAAGTGGTTCCGGCAGCTCCGGAACATTTCCGGGTTTTTTCTCCGAAAAATCCCAGAAGTTCCCAGAACAATTCTGGCACCCTCCAAGAATTTTCAGGCGTGTGCCGAAACCAATTTGACTTAATGGTATACCCTAAAACAACTTTTCAGTTTTACCGAAACTATTCCGGTGTTCTCTCTCTAGAACTTTTTCGTTGTCTCCGAAACTTTTCCGGTGACTTTCTCTCAGACTCCTTATCTAGTATTCAGCAGATAGATGACCCTTAAGCGTGTGACCCTATAGGGTCGATGAAGTATAGACATGACCGGAACTCTTTCCGATCAATGATCAACATCGGAGCCGTGGACACCCATATTGACCCCTATACCCACACGAATGAATATTCGAGTGAACCTCCAGTTGCCGTGTGGTATTCCTGTTGCTTCGCGATATGTTACAAATACCCGAGGTGAGATTTATTGGCATCCCCGTGGATAAACACTTGTCCACAATGCCAGTTACCTCGTTATCGGTTTTGTTCTCTTTTCTCGTTCCCGTGTTCCGGCATCCCTGTGATCAAATCACATTGTGTCTGGCCAGACGATGGTGGATACCGTAACACCGAGAGGGCCCAGAGATATCTCTCCGTCGTCGGAGGAGCAAATCCCAATCTTGAGCTATCAAGTCCCTTGTCATACTTTCCCATGAACCCGTAAGCCGCCGTAATAGCCACCCAGTTACGGATGACGTTTAACAAATCCCAAAGTTCATGAATCAAGCATGAAGGAACTCGATACTCTCATGGTCTAAGGAATTATGCAAATGTTAACTTTCTCTGTGTTATTAACCATTAACTTGTGACGAATGTATCTCATAGCATAACATCAATTCGGGTCGATTCAACACAAGTGTTCTCCTAACATTGTGCCCTCAAAGTTGCCGGCATAGTCATGCCTATGATCAGGAAAATAGAACCATCATGCAACACTTGAGCTAGTCTTAGAGGCCAGACTAGGAATACATTTTACCATTTATTATTCCACATGTGCATATGAGTCTTCCTCCAAGCCTCATGGTTATTGCAGACTCGAGAACCATAGCAGTTATAGCATGGAACATAAACATAATTATGAACATGGAGATAAACAATAACATTTATTATTGCCTCTTGGGCATATCTCCTACAATGGCAACAATACAAATATGTGTCATGTCCCCTTCTGTCACTGGGATTGAACACCGCAAGATTGAACCCATCACAAAGCACCTCTCCCATTACAAGATAAATCAATCTAGTAGGCCAAACCAAATCGATAGATCGGAGAGAAATACAAAGCTATAATAATCATGCATAAAAGAGTTCAGAGAAGACTCAAATATTTCTCATGAATAATCTGTTCATAAACTCACAATTCATCGGATCCCAACAAACACACCGCAAAAGAAGATTACATTGGATAGAACTCCAAGAACATCGAGGAGAACATGGTATTGAAGATCAAAGAGAGAGAATAAGCCATCTAGCTACTAGCTATGGACCCGTAGGTCTATTGTAAACTACTCACACATCATCGGAAGGGCAGCAAGGTTGATGAAGAAGCCCTCCGTGATCGATTCCCCCTTCGACAGAGTACCGGAAAAGGCCTCCAGATGGGATCGTGGAAGAACAAAGGCTTGCGGCGGCGGAAATGTTTTCTCTTCTGGCCCTCTGTTGGTTTTGGAATATTTGGGAATTTATAGCATTGGAATTAGGTCAAGAGGTTCCACGAGGGGCCCACAAGCCTGGGGGGCACGCCCTCCCCCCTAGGCGTGCTCTCCAGGCTTGCCGCCTCCTCGTGGCTCTTCTGATCTTCTCCTGAAGCTTCCGGGGTATCTTCTGGTCCAGAAAAAATTAATCCAAAGTTTTTTTCTCATTTGGACACTTTTTGATAATGATTTTCTGAAAAGGCAAAAACAAGCAGAAAACAGCAACTGGCACTGGGCACTGGGTTAATAGGTTAGTCCCAAAATATGATATATAATGGCATATAATTGCATATAAAACATCCAAGATTGATACTATAATAGCATGGAACAATCAAAAATTATAGATACGTTGGAGACGTATCAGTGGGCCCCTCGTGGCACCTCTTGACCTAATTCCAGCGCTATAAATTCCCAAATATTCTCAATATACCAGAGAGACTGACGAGAAAACCTTTCCACCGCCGCAAGCCTCTGTTCTTTCGCGATCCCATCTGGAGGCCTTTTCCGGTACTCTGCCGGAGGGGGAATCGATCACGGAGGGCTTCTTCATCAACCTTGCTGCCCTTCCGATGATGTGTGAGTAGTTTACCACAGACCTACGGGTCCATAGCTAGTAGCTAGATGTCTTCTTCTCTCTCTTTGATCTTCAATACCATGTTCTCCTCGATGTTCTTGGAGTTCTATCCCATGCAATCTTCTTTTGCGGTGTGTTTGTTGGGATCCGATGAATTGTGTGTTTATGATCAGATTATTCACGAGAAATATTTGAGTCTTTTCTGAACTTATTTATGCATGATTGTTATAGCTTTGTATTTCTCTCCGATCTATCCATTTGGTTTGGCCAACTAGATTGATTTATCTTGCAATGGGAGAGGTGCTTTGTAATGGGTTCAATCTTGCGGTGTTCTATATCCCAGTGACAAAGTAGGGGACAAGACACGTATTTGTATTGTTGCCATTAAGGATAAAAAAGATGGGGTTTAATCATATTGCTTGAGTTTACTTTGTCTACATCATGTCATCTTGCTTAAGGCGTTACTCTAATTTCATTAACTTAATACCCTAGATGCATGCTGGATAGCGGTCGATGGGTGGAGTAACAGTAGTAGATGCAGGCAGGAGTCGGTCTACTTGTCTCGGACGTGATGCCTATATACATGATCATTGCCATGAATCTGTCATAACTATGCGCTTTTATATCAATTGCCCAACAGTAATTTGTTTACCCACCCTATGCTATGTGTTCGAGAGAGAAGCCTCTAGTGAAAACTATGGCCCCCGGGTCTACTTTTATCATATCTTAAATCCAAAAATACCTTGCTGAAATTTATTTACTTTTATTTTATTTTGTATTTTACTTTATCTATCTATCACTATCAGAATTAATCCTTGCAAGTAACCGCTAAGGGGATTGACAACCCTCTTATTTGCGTTGGGTGCAAGTGTTTGATTTTGTGTGTGTAGGTGCTGATAATGAGGTTCTGTGTGGTTCTCCTACTGGATTGATAACTTTGGTTCTTAACAGAGGGAAATACTTATCTCTAATGTACTGCATCATCCTCTCCTCTTCGGGGAAATCCCAACGCAGTTCACAAGTAGCACCGACTGGGCAGGCTGTCCCGACACTCACCGGTCTACTTCCGGCTACTGTGTCTATCTCGACGACAACCTTGTGTCCTTGTCCTCCAAATGCTAGGGCACGGTTTCTCGCTCTAGTGCTGAGGCCGAGTATCGTGCTGTGGCTTGATACGTCTCCATCGTCTCTATAATTTTTGATTGTTTCATTCCAATATTCTACAACTTTCATATACTTTTGGCAAGATTTTATTTTATTTTTGGGACTAACATATTGATCCAGTGCCTAGTGCCAGTTACTATTTTCTGCTTGTTTTTTGTTTCGCAGAAAATCCATATCAAACAAAGTCCAAACGCGATAAAATTTTACGGAGAATTATTTTGGAATATATGTGATTTTTGGGACGTGGAATCAACGCAAACGGAGGCCCACAACCTCCACAAGGCATCTTGGCGTGACCTCCCCCCCAGCCGTGTGGTGTTCCCTTGTAGGCACACCGTAAGTCGGTTGGGGCCCTTCTTCAGCTGCAAGGAAGCTTATATCGAGAGAAAAAATCGTGTTAAAATTTCAGCCCAATCGAAGTTACGGATCTTCGGGAATATAAAAAACGGTTTTCAGCCAGAAAACAGGGACGCGAAACAGAAGAGAAACAGAGAGAGAGAGAGAGATCCAGTCTCGGAGGGGCTCCTGCCCTCCGGGAGCCATGGCGGCCATGGACTAGAGGGGAAACTCTCCTCCCATCTAGGGGGGAGGCCAGGGAAGAAGAAGGAGGGGAGCTCTCTCCCCCTCTCTCCCGGTGGCGCCGGAACGCCACCGAGGCAACCATCGTGACGGTGATCTACACCAACAACTTCACCGCCGTCAACACTAACTCTCACCCCCTCTATGCAGCGGTATAATGATGTCTACTACACAACTTGTTCTTGTAGACTCGAGTTGGGCCTCCAAGCGCAGAGGTTTGTAGGACAGTAGCAATTTTCCCTCAAGTGGATGACCTAAGGTTTATCAATCCGTGGGAGGCGTAGGATGAAGATGGTCTCTCTCAAACAACCCTGCAACCAAATACAAGAAATCTCTTGTGTCCCCAACACACCCAATACAATGGTAAATTGTATAGGTGCACTAGTTCGGCGAAGAGATGGTGATAAAAGTGTCATATGGATAATAGATATAGGTTTTTGTAATCTAAAAATATAAAAACAGTAAGGTAGCAAGTAACAAAAGTGAGCACAAACGGTATTGCAATGCTTAAAAACAAGGCCTAGGGTTCATACTTTCACTAGTGCAATCTCTCAACAATGCTAATATAATTGGATCATATAACCATCCCTCAACGTGCGATAAAGAATCACTCCCAAGTTCCTATTAGCGGAGAACATAAGATAGAAATTGTTGTAGGGTACGAAACCACCTCAAAGTTATCCTTTCCGATCGATCTATTGAGCCATTCCTATAATTGTCACAAACAGCCCTAGAGTTCGTACTAAAATAACACCATATGATACACATCAACCAACTCTAATGTCACCTAGATACTCCAATGTCACCACAAGTATCCGTGAGTTGATTATATGATATGCATCAAACAACTTCATAATCATAATATTCAATCCACACAAAGAACTCCAAGGAGCACCCCAAAGTTTCTATCGGAGAAAAGATAATGAAAACATGCATCAACCCCTATGCATAGATTACCCCAATGTCACCTCGACAATCCGCGAGTTGAGTGCCAAAACATATATCAAGTGAATCAATATAATACCCCATTGTCACCACGGGCATGCTTACTGTGTAAAAATTTCAGATTTTTATCATGTTCTGACTATTCAGGAATATCTGGACATAACGGAAAACTTTCTGTTTTCAAACAGCAACACATGAACTTGCAAACTGAGCATGGTAAAGGCTATAATTGGCATTTTATTGAACTAAAAGATACAAAACATGGTTATTTATAACAGAAAGCAAACCCAAACAAAATAAAATGAAGCTCCAAGCAAAACTCATATTATGTGACGAATAAAAATATAGCTCCAAGTAAGGTTACCGATAATGTTGAAGACGAAAGAGGGGATGCCTTCCGGGGCATCCCCAAGCTTAGACGCTTGAGTCTTCCTTGCATATTACCTTGGGGTGCTTTGGGAATCCCCAAGCTTAGGGTATTGCCACTCTTTATTCTCCTCATATTGATATCTCACCCAAAACTTGAAAACTTCAATCACACAAAACTTAACGGAACTTCGTGAGATAAGTTAGTATGATAAAAATAAATCATCCACTTAGGTACTGTCAAGACAAGATTCATAATTGTTCTCACATAATTCCTACTGTATTCTATCATTTCCAAAATTTATATTTCTCAATATAAGCTATGGAAACAATAAAACAAGCAAACTATGCATCGAAAACAGAATCTGTCAAAAACAGAACAGCATGTAGTGAGCGATTTAAAAACCATACTTATGTACCTCCAAAATTTCTGAAAAATTAGTACAACGTATAAAATTTGTAAACAAATACTGTGTAAAAAGTTCAGAATTTTTTCATGCTCCAGTACAGAATAGAAATTCCAGCACTAGACGCAAAAGTTTCTGTTTTTGCACAGAATCAAATCAACAAGCATACACACTATCACAAAGGCTTTACTTGGCACATTATTGAAAGAAAACATATAAAACATGATTAATACAGTAGCTTAATCATGTGGACACACAAAAACATCAGGTATAAGTGTTGGGTTGTCTCCCAACAAGCGGTTTTCTTTAATGCCTTTTTAGCTAGGCAGTATGATTTCAATGATGCTCACATAAAAGTTGAAGAATTGAAACACAATGAGAGCATCATGAAGCATATGACTAGAACATTTAAGCCTAACCCACTTCCTATGCATAGGGATTTTGTGAGCAAATAGTTTATGGGAGCAAGAATCAACCAGCATAGGAAGGCAAAACAAGTATAGCTTCAAAACTTTCAACACATAGAGGGGAAACTTGATATTATTGCAACACCTACAAGCATATGATCCTCTCTCATAATAATTTTAAGTAGCATCATGAATGAATTCAACAATATAGCTATCACATAAAGCATTCTTTTCATGATCCACAAGCATAGAAATTTAGTACTCTCCACATAAGCAATTTTCTTCTCATTCATAATAGTGGGAGCAAACTCAACAAAATAACTATCATGAGATACTTGATTGGCATAATCCAATTGAAAATTAAAATCATGATGACAAGTTTCATAGTTATCATTATTATTTATAGCATACATGTCATCACAATGATCATCATAGATAGCAACTCTGTTGTCATAATCAATTGAAACCTCTTCCAAAATAGTGGACTCGTCATTAAATAAAGTCACGGCCTCTCCAAATCCATTTTCATCAATATAATAATCATAAATAGGAGGAATGCAATCATCATAATAAATTTTCTCATCAAAACTTGGGGGACTAAAAATATCATCTTCATCAAACATAGCATCCCCAAGCTTGTAGTTTTGCATATCATTAGCATCATGGATATTCAAAGAATTCATACTAGCAACATTGCAATCATGCTCATCATTCAAAGATTTTATGCCAAACATTTTATTAAATTCTTCCTCTATCAATTGAGCACAATTTTCCGATCCATCATTTTCAAGAAAGACATTATAAAGACGAATAATATGAGGCAACCTCAATTCCATTTTTTGTAGTTTTATATTTATAAAACCACACTAGTGATAAACAAGAAACTAAAAGATTCGATTGCAAGATCTAAAGATATACCTTCAAGCACTCACCTCCCCAGCAACGGCGCCAGAAAAGAGCTTGATGTCTACTACACAACTTGTTCTTGTAGACTCGTGTTGGGCCTCCAAGCGCAGAGGTTTGTAGGACAGTAGCAATTTTCCCTCAAGTGGATGACCTAAGGTTTATCAATCCATGGGAGGCGTAGGATGAAGATGGTCTCTCTCAAACAATCCTGCAACCAAATACAAGAAATCTCTTGTGTCCCCAACACACCCAATACAATGGTAAATTGTATAGGTGCACTAGTTCGGCGAAGAGATGGTGATAAAAGTGTAGTATGGATAGTAGATATAGGTTTTTGTAATCTGAAAATATAAAAACAGCAAGGTAGCAAGTAACAAAAGTGAGCACAAACGGTATTGCAATGCTTAAAAACAAGGCCTAGGGTTCATACTTTCACTAGTGCAATCTCTCAACAATGCTAATATAATTGGATCATATAACCATCCCTCAACGTGCGATAAAGAATCACTCCCAAGTTCCTATTAGCGGAGAACATAAGATAGAAATTGTTGTAGGGTACGAAACCACCTCAAAGTTATCCTTTTCGATCGATCTATTGAGCCATTCCTATAATTGTCACAAACAGCCCTAGAGTTCGTACTAAAATAACACCATATGATACACATCAACCAACGCTAATGTCACCGAGATACTCCAATGTCACCACAAGTATCCATGAGTTGATTATACGATATGCATCAAACAACTTCATAATCATAATATTCAATCCACACAAAGAACTCCAAGGAGCACCCCAAAGTTTCTATCGGAGAAAAGATAATGAAAACGTGCATCAACCCCTATGCATAGATTACCCCAATGTCACCTCGGGAATCCGCGAGTTGAGTGCCAAAACATATATCAAGTGAATCAATATAATACCCCATTTTCACCACGGGTATTCATATGCAAGACATACATCAAGTGTTCTCAAATCTGAAAATATTCAATCCGACAATAACGAAACCTCAAAGGGAAAAGATTCGATTCATCACAACAAGGATAGAGAGGGAAGAAACACCATATGATCCAACTATATTAACAAAGCTCGCAATACATCAAGATCGTGCCAAATCAAGAACACGAGAGAGAGAGATCAAACACATAGCTACTGGTACAAACCCTCAGCCCCGAGGGTGAACTACTCCCTCCTCGTCATGGAGACTGCCGGGATGATGAAGATGGCCTCCGGTGATGCTTTCCCCCCTCCGGCAGGGTGCCAGAAAAGGGCTGTAGATGAGATCGTGGAGGTACAGAGGCTTGCGGCGGCGTAAAAACTCATCTAGGTTAACTTTCGGGGGTTTCTGGATATATATGATTTTTCAGCGTTGGAATCACGCGAAGAGGGGCCACAGGGGGCCCACGAGGCACCAGGGCACGCCTAGGGGGCAGGCACGCCCAGGTGGCTCGTGGGGCCCCTATGGCTCTTCTGCTGCTCCTCCGAAGCTTCCTGGGTCTGTTTCCTTCTAGAAAAAATCGTCAAAAAGTTTCACTGCATTTGGACTTCATTTGATATGGATTTTCTGTAAAACCAAAAACAAGCAGAAAACATCAACTGGCACTGGGCACTAGGTCAATATGTTAGTCCATAAAAATCATATAAAAGTCATATAAAAGTGCACCAAAATCATACAAAACTATAATAAACATGGCTTGAATACTTCATAAATTATGGATACGTTGGAGACGTATCATGTAACACCTCTTCTCCCCGCTGTAATCTCTACTTAAACATGGTGCTTAATGCTATATATTATTATCCAATGATATGTTTCAATCCTATGATGTTTGAGTAGATTCGTTTTGTCCTATGGGTTGATTGATGATCGTGATTGGTTTGAGTTGTATGTTTTATTTTGGTGCTGTCCTATGGTGCCCTCCATGTCGTGCAAGCGTGTGGGATTCCCGCTATAGGGTTTGCAATACGTTCATAATTCTCTTATAGTGGGCAGCTAGAGTGATAGAAGCTTACACCCGAGTAAGGGGGTTGTTGCGTATGGGAGTAAAGAGGACTTGTTACTTAATGCTATGGTTGGGTTTTACCTTAATGATCTTTGGTAGTTGCGGATGCTTGCTAGAGTTACAATCATAAGTGCATATGATCCAAGTACGGAAACTATGTTAGCTCATGCCTCTCCCTCATATAAAATTGCAATAATGATTACCGGTCTAGTTATCGATTGCCTAGGGACAAATCCTTCTCTTGTGGTACAAAAAACTTTCTACTAAACAACTAGCTTTTATTATCTTGCAATTTACTCATAGTTTTATTCTTGTTAAGTACTCCTAGTTTTATTCTTGCAAAGTAGTTCTTGCATTACACCTACAAAGTACTTCTAGTTTCATACTTGTTCTAGGTAAAGCAAACGTTAAGTGTGCGTAGAGTTGTATCGGTGGTCGATAGAACTTGAAGGGAATATTGATTCTACCTTTAGCTCCTCGTTGGGTTCGACACTCTTATTTATCGATAAAGGCTACAACTGATCCCCTATACTTCTGGGTTATCAAGACCTTTTTCTGGCGCCGTTGCCGGGGAGCAATAGTGTGGGGTTGATATTCTCGTGTGTGCTTGTTTGCTTTATCACTAAGTAGTTTTTATTTTCTGTTCCACTAAGTAGTTTTTATTTTTTGTTCTATGTTGTTCTTTATCTTTAGTTATGGATATGGAAAACGAAATACCAAAAAAAAATTAGTTGTACTTGCTACTCATGGAGATGGGGAACCTCCTAAAACCCTCGATGCTGGTTATGTGGAAAACATTAAATACTACTTTGATAATCCTGATAAATCTCCATTCAACTTGATAATGGGAGATACTTTGGATCAATGGGAATACTTTAGGGATTATCACTTGTCACAAAAACGGAAACACTTATGGGATCAAATTAAAATGTTGCGCTGGTATGCTTGGAATTTATGCTTAAGGTGTGATTATACTTGTTGCTCTAGGATGCAGGCTCCACACCTCCCCTTTCAATGTGAATTTAATGATAATGAAACCTTGGCTTCTTATGCTAATGGTATATATGATTACTATGATGTGGAACTAATAGAAGAATTTGTTGCTTTTATGGGTGCTTATGAAATTAAATCTTTGTTTGAAAAGTATGAAGATTGTGATGCTGCTATTTACAGATCTGAAAATTATGCTATACTTAAATATTGCCATGAGAATTATGAATATAATGCCTATATTGATGAATTTATTGAGAAAGTCTCCGCTGTCCAAGAAGAGACTAATATTTTGCAGGCTCCTATGGAAGAAGAAATTGATGACACTGTGAGCTCATTAGATGAAAATGATGACGAGGAGAGCGAAGAACAAAAGGAGGAAGAGCGGTTTAGCAACCCGTGCCCACCTTCTAATGAGAGTAAATCTTCAACTCATACATTGTTTAATTTCCCTTCGTGCTTACCGAAGGATGAATGCTATGATGATTGCTATGATCCCTTTGATTCGTTTGAAATATCCCTTTTTGATGAACTTGATGCTTGCTATGCTTGTGGCCATGATGCCAATATGAATGATGCTTATGGCGATGAACTTGCTATAGTTCCTTATGTTAAACATGAAATTGTTGCTATTGCACCCACACATCATAGTCCTATTATCTTTTTGAATTCTCCCAACTACACTATATTGGAGAAGTTTGTGCTTATTAAGGATTATATTGATGGGTTGCATTTTACCGTTGCACATGATGATTTTGTTGGATATAATATGCATGTGCTTGCATATACTACTTGCAATTATTATGAGAGAGGAACTACATCTCCGCCTCTCTATGTTCCCAATACGATAAAATTGCAAGAAACTACTTATGCTATGCATTGGCCTTTATTATGTGTGCATGAATTGTTCTTTTATGACATGCCGATGCATAGGAAGAGAGTTAGACTTCGTCATTGCATGATATATGTTGCTTTGTGCTCATTACTAAATTACAAATCATTGTTAATTAAAATTGGCTTTGATATACCTTGGGATTCGGGTGGATCAATTACTTGAGCACTATATGCCTAGCTTAATGGCTGTAAAGAAAGCGCTGCCTGGGAGACAACCTGGAAGTTTTAGAGAGTCTCTTTATTCTGTTGTGTGCTTTTAAAAAGTTTAAAAACAAAAAAATATAGAGGGGAACCTAAAACTTTTTCAAAAAGAAAAGTGAAAGTGAGAAAGACGAACACCGTTGAAGTGGGGGACGTCCTTGAACTTTGTTCATGCCCATGGAAACTTTGTGAATCTTGATTACAGAAAATTTTCAACAAAAATAATTATCCCCTTGTACAAATCCATTGTATTATAAAAATAATATGCCAAGATCTACCTTTAGGATGTTTAAATTGCTTGTGTGCTTGAATTTTTGCTGTAGTGCTTGAATTTTGATAATTTACTGGAACGTGCAAAAATTCTGAAATTTTTACACAGTACTGCTACGAAAATTGTTTATTTTTCCTCATTTTTCAGAATTTTTGGAGTTACATAAGTATATGTTTCATTTGCATCTTTACAGACTATCCTCTTTTCACAAATTGCTGTTATAGTTTCTTTATTTGCGTATGTTTGAAATCTTGTTGAGCCCCATTGACTTGGGAGCCATAGAATTGTGATAGCATACACTGGGTAATGCTTGATTATAATTATACAATAATGTTACAGCAGGACATGATGGGATTTGATGTTATATTTACTAACCCCTCTAATAAAAAGTTCGGTTAAGTTTTGTGTGGATGAAGCGTTCGAAGATCGAGGAGGTATCGATATGAGGAGAATAAGGAGAGGCAAGAGTTCAAGCTTGGGGATGCCCAAGGCACCCCAAGTAAATATTCAAGGAGATTGAAGTGTCTAAGCTTGGGGATGCCCCGGAAGGCATCCCATTTTCTTCAACAACTATCGGTATGTTTCGGTTTTTGTTTTGTTGACATGATATGCGTAAATTCTTGGAGCATCGTATGCTTTTTATTTTTATTTTAATAATGCACCATGCTTGTATGAGATAGTCCTTGGTTGATTTATAGAATGCTTCATGCACTTCACTTATATCTTTTGAGTATGGCTTTATAGAATGCTTCATGTGCTTCACTTATATCATTCGAAGTTTGGATGCCTGTTTCTCTACATATAGAAAACCGTTATTTGTAGAATGCTCTTTTGCTTCACTTATATTTATTTGAGCGTGGGCAAGTCTTTTGTAGAAAGAATTAAACTCGCATGCTTCACTTATATCTATTTAGAGAGTCAACAGGAATTGGTCATTCACATGGTTAGTCATAAAATCCTACATAAAACTTGTAGATCACTGAATATGATAAGTTTGATTCCTTGCAATAGTTTTGCGATATTAATATGGTGATATGTGGGAGGTACTAGTGAATGATTGCGGTTTAGTAAGAATATTGGTGTTAAGGTTTGTGATTCCCAAAGCATGCACGTATGGTCTATCGTTATGCTAAGAAGTTGGAGCATGATTTATTATTGATTGTCTACCTTATGAGTGGCAGTCGGGGACGAGCGATGGTCTTTTCCTACCAATCTATCCCCCTAGGGCCATGCATAGTAGTACTTTGCTTTGAGGGCTAATAAACTTTCGCAATAAGTATGTGAGTTCTTTATGACTAATGTGAGTCCATGGATTATACGCACTCTCACCTTTCTGCAATTTGCTAGCCTCTTCGGTACCGTGCATTGCCCTTTCTCACCTCGAGAGTTGGTGCAAACTTCGCCGGTGCATCCAAACCCCGTGATATGATACGCTCTATCACACATAAGCCTCCTTATATCTTCCTAAAAACAGCCACCATACCTACCTATCATGGCATTTCCATAGCCATTCCGAGATATATTGCCATGCAACTTCCATCATCATCATATACATGACTTGAGAATTCATTGTCATATTGCTTTGCATGATCGTAAGATAGCTAGCATGATATTTTCATGGCTTGTCCAGTTTTTTGATATCTTTGCTACGCTATATCATTGCACATCCTGGTACACTACCAGAGGCATTCATATAGAGTCATCTTGTATAGTTTTTATCGAGTTCTAAGTAAATAAAAGTGTGATGATCATCATTATTAGAGCATTGTCCCAGTGAGGAAAGAATGGTGGAGACTAATAAGTCCTCGAAAAAGTGGGGATGAGGTCCATGAGACTGTTCTAAAAAAAAGAGCCCACAAAAAAAAGAGAAAACAAAAAAGATGAAATGAGAGAAAAAGAGAGAAGGGGCAATGTTACTATCCTTTACCACACTTGTGCTTCAGAGTAGCACCATGTTTTTCATATAGAGAGTCTCCTATGTTGTCACTTTCATATACTAGTGGGAATTTTTCATTGTAGAACTTGGCTTGTATATTCCAATGATGGGCTTCCTCAAATGACCGAGGTCTTCATGAGCAAGCAAGTTGGATGCACACCCACTTAGTTTTCAGTTTGAGCTTTCATACACTTATAGCTCTTAGTGCATCCGTTGCATGGCAATCCCTACTCCTCGCATTGATATCAATTGATGGGCATCTCCATAGCCCGTTGATCCGCCTAGTTGATGCAAGACTTTCTCCCTTTTTGACTTCTCCTTATTAATCTCACAAATTATACTCTATTCCACCCATAGTGCTATATCCATGGCTTGTGCTCATGTATTGCGTGGGGGTTGAAAAAGCTGAAGCGCATTAAAAAGTCTGAACCAATTGCTCGGCTTGTCATCGGGGTAGTGCATGATAAATACTTTATGTTAAGAAGATGGAGCATGACAAGATTATACGATTTTGCGGGGATAACTTTCTTTAGCATTTTTATTTTGAAAGGCATGATTGTTTGTTGGTATGCTTGAGTATTGATGTCTTTATATCAAATTATAGACTATTGCTTTGAATCACTCGTGTCTTAATATTCATGCCATGATTAGATTACATGATCAAGATTATGCTAGGTAGCATTCCACATAAAAAATTATCTTTTTATCATTTACCTACTCGAGGACGAGCAGGAATTAAGCTTGGGGATGCTGATACGTCTCCGTCATATCTATAATTTTTGATTGTTTCATGCCAATATTCTACAACTTTCATATACTTCTGGCAACATTTTATATTATTTTTGGGACTAACATATTGATCCAGTGCCCAGTGCCAGTTCCTATTTTCTGATTTTTTTTGTTTCACAGAAATTCCATATCGAACGAAGTCCAAACGCGATAAAATTTTATGCAGAGTTATTTTGGAATATATGTGATTTTTGGGAGGTGGAATCAACGCAAACGGACACCCATAGCCTCCAAAAGGCATCTTGGCGCGACCTCCCCCCCAGTCGCGTGGTGTTGCCTTGTGGGCACACCATAAGTCAGTTGGGGCCCTTCTTCAGCCACAAGGAAGCTTATATCGAGAAAAAAATCATGTTAAAATTTCAACCCAATCGGAGTTACGGATCTCCGGGAATATAAGAAACAGTTTTTGGCCAGAAAACAGGGACGCGAAACAGAAGAGAAACAGGGAGAGAGATCCAATCTCGGAGGGGCTCCTGCCCTCCGGGTGCCATGGCGGCCATGGACTAGAGGGGAATCTCTCCTCCCATCTAGGGGGAGCCAAGGAAGAAGAAGAAGGTGGGGGGCTCTCTCCCCCTCTCTCCCGGTGGCGCCGGAACGCCGCCGGGGCAACCATCGTGATGGCGATCTACACCAACAACCTCGCCGCCGTCAACACCAACTCTCTCCCCCTCTATGTAGCGGTGTAACACCTCTTCTCCCCGCTGTAATCTCTACTTAAACATGGTGCTTAACGCTATATATTATTATCCAATGATATGTGGCAATCCTATGATGTTTGAGTAGATTCGTTTTGTCCTATGGGTTGATTGATGATCGTGATTGGTTTGAGTTGTATGTTTTATTTTGGTGCTGTCCTATGGTGCCCTCCGTGTCGTGCAAGCGTGTGGGATTCCCACTGTATGGTTTGCAATACGTTCATAATTCTCTTATAGTGGGCGGCTAGAGTGACAGAAGCTTACACCCGAGTAAGGGGGTTGTTGCGTATGGGAGTAAAGAGGACTTGTTACTTAATGCTATGGTTGGGTTTTACCTTAATGATCTTTGGTAGTTGCGGATGCTTGCTAGAGTTCCAATCATAAGTGCATATGATCCAAGTATGAAAACTATGTTAGCTCATGCCTCTCCCTCATATAAAATTGCAATAATGATTACCGGTCTAGTTATCGATTGCCTAGGGACAAATCCTTCTCTTGTGTTACAAAAAGCTTTCTACTAAACAACTAGCTTTTATTATCTTGCAATTTACTCATAGTTTTATTCTTGTTAAGTACTCCTAGTTTTATTCTTGCAAAGTAGTTCTAGCATTACACCTACAAAGTACTTCTAGTTTCATACTTTTTCTAGGTAAAGCAAACATTAAGTGTGCGTAGAGTTGTATCGGTGGTCTATAGAACTTGAAGGGAATGTTGATTCTACCTTTAGCTCCTCGTTGGGTTTGACATTCTTATTTATCGAGAAAGGCTACAACTGATCCCCTATACTTGTGGGTTATCATGGCTCACATTGTGGCTGAATGTTGTTGGCTCCATTAGCTTCTTCTTGAGCTTCACCGTCCTCTCCATACCGTGACAGTTGCTTTTTGTGATAATGTCAGCGCTGTCTACATGGCTTGCAACCCGGTTCAGCATCGTCATACCAAGCATATCGAGATTGATATTCATTTTTTTTGGGAAATGGTGTCTCTCGGTCAGATTCGGGTTCTTCATGTGCCATCCTCGCAGCAGTTTGCAGATATTATGACGAAGGGTCTACCGTCCCAGCTGTGCTTGGAATTTCGGTATAGTCTTTGCATTCGCTCCACCGACGCAATGACTGCGGGGGGATGTTAACGTATGTAGATCTTGTATAGATGGACATGTCTTGTACCTACCATATCTTCCTGATCTGTTGTTGATACGTGTAGATTGCTTCTTGGCTTTCAAGCCTTTGTAACCGAGTCATATATATATGAGCCAATCGCCCCTGTTGTGAGGCGTCTTCCCTCAAACTATTTCTCTGGTTACACGTTTATAAACATACTTTCTGTACTTGGATCATATGCACTTATGATTGGAACTCTAGCTAGCATCCGCAACTAGTAAAGATCATTAAGGTAAAACCCAACCATAGCATTAAGTAATAAGTCCTCTTTACTCCCATATGCAACAACCCCCTTACTCGGGTTTGTGTTTCCGTCACTCACGCAACCCACTATAAGAGAATTATGAATGTATTGCAACACCCTATAGCGGTAATACCACACGCTTGCGCGACACGGAGAGCCCCATAGGACAGCACCAAAATAAAACATTCAACTCAAACCAATCATGATCATCAATCAACCCATAGGACAAAAGAAATCTACTCAAACATCATAGGATTGCCACACATCATAGGATAATAATGTATAGCATTAAGCACCATGTTCAAGTAGAGAATTACAGCGGGAATAGAGAGGTTACACCGCTGCATAGAGGGGGAGAGAGTTGGTGATGATGGCGGCGAAGTTGTTAGTGTAGATCGTCGTCATGATGGCTCCCCCGGCGGTGCTCCAGCGCCACCGGAAGAGAGGGGAAGAGATCCCCCCCTCCTTCTTATTCTTGCTTGGCCTCCCCCCTAGATGGGAGGAGGGTTTCCCCTCTGGTCCATGGCCGCCATGGCTCCCGGAGGGCAGGAGCCCCTCCGAGATTGGATCTCTCTCTCTATTTCTCTTATGTTCCGCCTGCCTATTTTCTGGTCTTTCACCGTTTCTTATATTCCCGGAGATCCGTAACTCCGATTGGGCTGAAATTTTGAGGGAATTTTTATCCGGAAATTATATTTCTTTCAGCAAAAGAAGGGCTGCAACTAACTTACGAGGGAGTCACAAGGCAACACGGCACGGCCACCCCCCTGGCCGCGCCCTGTTGCCTTGTGGCCACCTCGGGCACCGTCTTGCGTTGATTCTTCTTCCCAAAAATCACATATATTCCAAAATAAATCTCCGTAAAATTTTATCGCATTTGGACTTCATTTGATATGGATTTTCTGCGAAACAAAAAACATGCAAAAAACAAGAACTGGCACTGGGCACTGGATCAATATGTTAGTCCCAAAAATAATATAAAATGTTGCCAAAAGTATGTGAAAGTTGTACAATATTGGCATGAAACTATAAAAAATTATAGATACGACATAGACGTATCAGCATCCCCAAGCTTAATTCTTGCTCATCCTCGAGTAGGTAAGTGATAAAAAGATATTTTTTGATGTGGAATGCTACCTAGCATAATCTCGATCAAATAATCTAATCATGGCATGAATATTAAGATACGAGTGATTCAAGGCAATAGTCTATCAATTTGATATAGAAAGAATAATACAAAATATGCATGTAATTCATCATTGCCTTTCATAATAATGGAGCTAAAGGAAATAGCCTCTATACACTTAGTTGTGGTAAGCATGACACACTTGTTCTTCCCTGCATAGATATATCAAATCAAGAGTACCCCGGTGCCAAACCAAGCAACTGGATCATACTTTTTAACGCGCTTCAACATTTTCAACTTCACGCAATACATGAGCGTGAGCCATGGATATAGCACTATGGGTGAAATAGAATGCGGTGATAGAGATCAATAAGGGAAGTCAAAAAGGAAGAAAGTCTCTCTTCAACTCGGCGGATCAACGGGCAATGGAGAGGCCCATCAATCGATATCAATGCGAGGAGTAGGGATTGCCATGCAACGGATGCACTAAGAGCTATAAGTGTATGAAAGCTCAACGGAAACTAAGTGGGTGTGCATCCAACTTGCTTGCTCATGAAGACCTCGGGCATTTGAGGAAGCCCATCATCGGAATATATAAGCCAAGTTCTATAATGAAAAAATCCCACTAGTATATGAAAGTGACAACTCTGGAGACTCTTTATATGAAGAACATGGTGCTACTCTGAAGCACAAGTGTGGTAAAAGGATAGTAGCATTGCCCCTTCTCTGTTTTTCTCTCATTTTTTTTCATTTTTTTGTTTTCATTTTTTTTCTTCTTTTCTTTTTTTGATGGGCTCTTTTTGGCCTCTCTCTTTTTTTTCGTCCGGAGTCTAATCCCGACTTGTGGGGGAATCATGGTCTCCATCATCCTTTCCTCACTGGGATAATGCTCTAATAATGATGATCATCTCACTTTTATTTACTTACAACTCGGTATTACAACTCGATAAAAACTATACAAGATGACTCTATATGAATGCCTCTGGCAATGTACCAGGATGTGCAATGATCTAGCGTAGCAAAGATATAAAAAAAGGACAAGCCATGAAAATATCATGCTAGCTATCTTACGATCATGCAAAGCAATATGACAATGAATGCTCAAGTGATGTATATGAGGATGATGGAAGTTGCATGGCAATATATCTCGGAATGGCGATGGAAATGCCATAATAGGTAGGTATGGTGGCTGTTTTGAGGAAGATATAATGAGGCTTATGTGTGATAGAGCGTATCATGTCACGGGGTTTGGATGCATCGGTGAAGTTTGCACCAACTCTCGATGTGAGAAAGGGCAATGCACGGTACCGAAGAGGCTAGCAAATTGCGGAAGGGTGAAAGTGCGTATAATCCATGGACTCACATTAGTCATAAAGAACTCACATACTTATTGCAAAGCCTATTAGCCCTCGAAGCAAAGTACTACTCACACGCCCCTAGGGGGAAGGTTGGGAGGAGTTAACCATCGCACGCCCCTTATCCGAACAACACAAAGTCTCAATCAACGATAAATCATGCTCCGACCTCACTGCTAATGTCAGCGGCTGATACGTCTCCAACATATCTATAATTTTTGATTGTTCTATGCTATTATAGTATCAATCTTGGATGTTTTATAAGCAATTATATGTCATTTTATATCATTTTTGGGAACTAACCTATTAACCTAGTGCCCAGTGCCAGTTGCTGTTTTCTGCTTGTTTTTGGTTTTTCAAAAAATCAGTACCAAATGGAGTCGAAACGCTACGAAACTTTTTGATGATTTTTTTCTAGACAAAAGAGACCCTAGAAGCTTCGGGGGAGGACCAGAAGACCTACGAGGAAACGACAATGCAACAGGGCACGCCCAGGGGGTGGTCGTGCCCTGTTACCTTGTGGGCCCCACGTGGCTCCTTTTGACCTAATTCCACTTCTATAAATTCTCAAATATTGGGAAACCAACAGAGAACCACCTCGAATAACTTTTCCGCTGCCGCAAGCTTCTGTTCTTCCGCGATCCCATCTGGAGGCCTTTTCCGGTACCCTGCCGGAGGGGGAATCAATCACAGAGGGCTTCTACATCAACCTTACTGCCCTATCGATGATGTGTGAGTAGTTCACCACAGACCTACGGGTCCATAGCTAGTAGCTAGATGGCTTCTTCTCTCTCTTTGATCTTCAATACAACATTCTCCTCGATCTTCTTGGAGTTTTATTCGATGTAATCTTCTTTTGCGGTGTGTTTGTTGGGATCCGATGAATTGTGGGTTTATGATCTGAATATTCATGAGAAGTAATTGAGTCTTTTCTAAACTTTATTATGCATGATTTTTATAGCTTTGTATTTCTCTCCGATCTATCCGTTTGGTTTGGCCAACTAGATTGATTTATCTTCAGCGGGAGAGGTGCTTTGTAATGGGTTCAATCTTGCGGTGCTCCATATCCCAGTGACAGAAAGGGACAAGACACGTATTTGTATTGTTGCCATTAAGGGTAAAACAACGGGGTTTATTCATATTGATTGGGTTTACTTTGTCTACATCATGTCATCTTGCTTAAGGCGTTACTCCATTTTCATTAACTTAGTACCCTAGATGCATGCTGGATAGCGGTCGATGGGTGGACTAATAGTAGTAGGTGCAGGCAGGAGTCGGTCTACTTGTCTCGGATGTGATGCCTATATACATGATCATTGCCTTGAATATCGTCATAGCTATGCGCTTTTCTATCAATTGCCCAATAGTAATTTGTCTACCCACCGTATGCTATGTGTTCGAGAGAGAAGCCTCTAGTGAAAACTATGGCCCCCGGATCTACTTTAAACATAAAAAGAAAACCTAAATATACTTGCTGCAATTTTATTTCTTTTATTTTGTTTTGCAATTTATCTATCTACCACTACAAGATTTAATCCTTTCAAGTAACGAGTTCAAGGGGATTGACGACCCTCTTGCCCGTGTTGGGTGCAAGTATTTGCTTTTGTGTGTGCAGGTGCTGTTCATGAGGCTTTGCGTGATTCTCCTATTGGTTCGATAACCTTGGTTCTCACTTAGGGAAATACTTATCTCTACTGTACTGCATCTCCTCTCCTCTTCGGGAAAAATCCCAACGCAGCTCACAAGTAGAAGGAAGAATTTCTGGCGCCGTTGCCGGGGAGACATCATCAAAACCTATCAAGTACCTTCGCACAAACTATCATCTACTTGTTCTACTTTTTATTTGCCTTTGCCTCTTGTTTTCATCTCCCCCACTTCTCATAAGAAAATACAAAAACACAAAAATATTTTTATTTGCTCATTTGCTTGCTTTGTTGCTATGTCGCAAGAAAAATCTCACGATAATCTTTATCATAAGAGGTTGGCCGAGATCGAAAATGCTACTAAGAATTTCATGTTTTCACAATAGGAGCATAACAAATTCTTTTCTGAGGAACTTTAGGAACATTCTATCTTATTAGACACCATTAATAAACAACTTGATGAGGTTAACCAAGAAGTAGCGAATCTTCAGTCCCAACTTGCTCGCACCGAAAACTTATTAGGAAAGATTTTAGATAAATAAACCACACTAGTAAATAAGATGGCTGCTAAACCGGAGTCACATTCTAGTGATGATGAGGATATTAAAGTGATTGGTGTCTCACTTATTGAATCTTTATTTAGTAATGTAAAACTTGATGAAAAAGGGACTGGAGATGAGTCAACTTTAGTTAAAAGGCGTCTCAATTGTTCGAAGGGTGATGATCTTAATGATAAAAATGATAAAAGTGGGTTTGGAGAGGTCAAGACATTAAATAGTGATGTGCCCACTACTTTGGATTACAAGGACTTTAATTATGATAGTTGCTCTTTAATTGAATGTATTTCCTTGTTGCAATCCATGATAAATTCACCAAATGCTTATGAACAAAATAAAGCCTTTACTAAGCATATTGTAGAAGCTATGATAAAAGCTCATGAAGAAAAGCTAGAGTTGGAAGTTTCAATACCTAGAAAATTGCATGATGAATGGGAACCTACTATTAAAGTGAAAATTAAAGATTATAAATGTAATTCTTTGTGTGATCTAGGTGCTAGCGTCTCTACTATATCGAAATCTTTATGTGACGTGCTAGGTCTCACCGATATGGATGCTTGTTCCCTTAACTTACATTAGCGGATTCAACTATTAAGAAACCATTGGGTAGAATAAATGATGTTCTCATACTTGCAAATAGGAATTATGTACCCATGGATTTTATTGTGCATGATATTGAATGCAATCCGTCTTGTCCTATAATACTTGGTAGGCCTTTCCTACGAACCATAGGTGCTATTATTGATATGAAAGAAGGTAATATAAGATTCCAATTCCCATTAAAGAAAGGGATGGAACACTTCCCTAGAAAGAGAATTAAGCCACCATATGAATCTATTATGAGGGCCACCAATGGAATTAATTTGAAGGATGATAATACTTGAAACATGCATTATGCCTAGCTAGGGGCATAAAACAATAGCGCTTGTTGGGAAGTAACCCAATATTTATCTTTATTGCAATTTTTACTTTCTTGTGTCACATAATTATAGCTACTGTTATGATTGTGTTTGTATCTTTTAATTAGTGTTTGTGCCAAGTAATGCCTTTAGGATGATTTGGATGATAGTATGATTGATGCTGTTTGAAAACAGAAAGTTTTGCGCCCAGTATTTGATTTTACGTTTTTTACTGGAATGTAAGACAAATCTGAAATTTTTAAAAAGTATTTGTATATGAATTTTTTACATTTTCCTAATTTTCAGAATTTTTGAAGTTACAGAAGTATGATTTTTATTCAGATATTTACAGACTGTTCTGTTTTATACAGATTCTGTTTTCTATTGCATAGTTCGCTTATTTTAATGATGCTATCGATTATATCGGGGGGTATAAGTCATGGAGAAGTTAGAGTACAGTAGCATTATGCAAGAATTAAATATAAATCAATTTATAACAGTACCTAAAGTTTAAGGTTTGTTTGTTATACTAACGGATCTCACGAGGTTTCTGTTGAGTTTTGTGTGCTAAATTTTTTTAGTTTTGGGTGAGATCATGATGGATGAAGGAATAAGGAGCGGCAAGACCGTAAGCTTGGGGATGCCCAAGGCACCCCAAGGTAATATTCAAGGAATACCCAAGCGTCTAAGCTTGGGGATGCCCCGGATGGCATCCCCTCTTTCCTCTACAATCTATAGGTATATCACTTGGAGCTATATTTTTATTCATCACATGATATGAGTTTTACTTGGAGCGTCTTGTGCCATAGTTTTTTTTCTTTGTTTGATTTTTAGTTTGCCACAATCATCTTTTGTTGAACACACCTTTTGAGAGGGACACACATTTATCATGATTTGTTAGAATACTCTATGTGCTTCACTTATATCTTTTGAGCTAGGCAGTTGCTCTAGTGCTTCACTCATATCTTTTAGAGCACGGCGGTGGTTATATTTTAAAGAAATAGTTGCACTCTCATGCTTCACTTAAATCTTTTTTAGAGTCTAATAAATAGTAATGACAATTTGCACGGGTTATAAGATTAGTCCATAAAGGATAGGTATTCAAGAGCGATATAATAAAAACTTTCATGTAGATCACTAAATATGAAACGTGTGGTTTAATGATATTGATGTCGTAATATGAAAGGATATTGGTTCATGATCATTGGTTAGTAGAAATATCGGTATTAAAGCTTGTTATTAACTTCTCATCTAAGTGTTGGTCATGGCATGGTGGGTGATACGTCTCCAACGTAACAATAATTTTTTATTGTTCCATGCTATTATAGTATCAATCTTGGATGTTTTATATGCAATTATATGCTATTTTATATCATTTTTTGGGACTAACCTATTAACCTAGTGCCCACTACTAGTTGCTGTTTTTTAACTATTTTTGGTTTTTCAGGAAATCAGTAACAAATGAAGTCCAAACGCTACGAAACTTTTTGACGATTTTTTTCTGGACAAAAGAGACCCTATAAGCTTTGGGAGGAGGCCAGAAGCCTCATGAGGAAGCCACAAGGCAACCCCACGCGCCCCTAGGGGGGCGCCCTGTTGCCTTGTGGGCCCCTCGTGGCTCCTTTTGACATAATTGCACCTCTATAAATTCTCAAATATTGGGAAACCAACAGAGAGCCCCACGAAATAACTTTTCCACTGCCGCAAGCTTCTGTTCTTCCGCGATCCCATCTGGAGGCCTTTTCCGGCTCCCTGCCGGAAGGGGAATCAATCACGGAGGGCTTCTACATCAACCTTGCTGCCCCTCCGATGATGTGTGAGTAGTTTACCACAGACCTACGGGTCCATAGCTAGTAGCTAGATGGCTTCTTCTCTCTCTTTGATCTTCAATAAATTGTTCTCCTCGATCTCCTTGGAGTTCTTTGATGTAATCTTCCTTTGCGGTGTGTGTTGGGATCCGATGAATGGTGGATTTATGATCAGATTATTCATGAGAAATTTTTGAGTATTTTATGAATTCTTTTATGCTTGATTGTTATAGCTTTGTATTTCTCTCTGATCTATCTGTTTGGTTTGGCCAACTAGATTGATTTATCTTGCAATGGGAGAGGTGTTTTGTAATGGGTTCAATCTTGCGGTGTTCTATATCCCACTGACAAAGTAGGGGACAAGACACGTATTTGGTATTGTTTCCATTAAGGATAAAACCACGGTATTTATTCATATTAATTGGGTTTACTTTGTCTACATCATGTCATCTTGCTTAAAGCGTTACTTTGTTTTTATTAACTTAATACCCTCGATGCATGCTGGATAGCGGTCGATGGGTGGAGTAATAGTAGTAGATGTAGGCAGGAGTCGGTCTACTTGTCTCGGATGTGATGCCTATATACATGATCATTGCCATGAATCCGTCATAACTATGCGCTTTTCTATCAATTGCCCAATAGTAATTTGTTTACCCACCGTATGCTATTCGTTCGAGAGAGAAGCCTCTAGTGAAAATTATGGCCCCCGGGTCTACTTTTATCATATATAAAATCCAAAAATACCTTGCTGCAATTTTATTTCCTTTATTTTATTTTGTAGTTTACTTTATCTATCTATCACTATCAGAATTAATCCTTGCAAATAACGAGTTCAAGGGGATTGACAACCCTCTTGCACGCGCTGGGTGCAAGTATTTGCTTTTGTGTGTGTAGGTGCTATTCACGAGGTTCTGCGTGGTTCTCCTACTGGATTGATACCTTGGTTCTCACTGAGAGAAATACTTATCTATACTATGTTGCATCACCCCTCCTCTTCGGGGAAATCCCAACGCAGTTTACAAGTAGCAGGAAGAATTTCTAGCGCCGTTGCCGGGGAGCATCACCAAAACCTATCAAGTACTTTCGCACAAACTATCATCTACTTGCTCTACTTTTATTTGCCTTTTTATTTGCATTTGCCTCTCATTTTCATCTCACGCACTTCTCATAAAAAATACAAAAACACAAAAATATTTTATTTGCTTGTTTGCTTACTTTGTCACTATGACTAGTGTTACTTTTCCTCCTCTCTCTCCAGATTTTGAAGTTCTTTACTTCAAACAAAAACAAGGAGAAAATCTTAAAGATGCATGGTATAGGATGATAGAATCTTATCGTGTTTGCACCATAAAAGGTGATACAAAAATTTTGCTTATAATTTTTACATAGAACTCACTATGCCTAATAGACAACTTTTGGACTTTGCCGCTAAAGGGAATTTTATTGAAAGTGATGCTAATGCTGCCTATGAGATAATACAGGGGATAGTGGGAACTCCACCCCCACAAAAGGGTTTCAGTTTCACTCAAGAGGGAATCCAAATGCTAGAAAAATTAGGGGATTTGCAGAAAAATTTAGTTGATTTACAAAAGTCTAACGAACCTCTCAAAGCCCTTAGTGGGAACCTTAACCGTATGAATTCCCTTCTTAGTGTTTGCAATAAAAGGCTTAATAACTTGGATAATAAAATTGCTTCTTTTTTTGAGAATAATGGGAAACGTAAGGAACCTCCGGGATTTGAGAATATCCCATCTAAATTGGCGAAAATTCAGGATGATAATACTTGAAATAATGCATTATGCCTAGCTAGGGGCGTAAAACAATAGCGCTTGTTTGGAGGCAACTCAATATGTATCTTAAATTTTTGTTTTGTTTTCTGTTTTGTGTGTTTACACAATTGTAGCTTCTGTTATGATTGTGTTTTTATCTTTTAGTTAGTGTTTGTGCCAAGTAATGCCTTTAGGATGATTTGGATGATAGCATAATTGATGTTGTTTGGATAACAGAAAGTTTTGCGCCCAGTTCTGGATTTTTGGTTCTGTACTGCAATGTCAGAAAAATCTGAAATTTTTACACAGTATTGTTATATGAATTTTTACGTTGTCCTAATTTTTCATAATTTTTGGAGTTACAGAAGTATGGCTTTTAAATAGATCTTTACAGACAGTTCTGTTTTAGATTATATCGGGGGTTATAAGGGCTTGTTCTGATCTCCTCCAGCTTCATGCTTCACAAACTCCATGGATGAAATTGTCCCGAACATTTGGACTCTCAGAAGCTGGCTTCTCGAAGCTATGCCCGATCCCAGTGCAAAATCGTGAAGCAGCGTCGGCCCAGCTCCACCGATACGAAAAGCTAGAGTTAGCCAATATTACAACTGAATTGCCACCGCCAAGTCAAGTCATCGAACCGGTACGCTCGCCAAACATATCGCTCCTCGTTCCCTTGCCCGTGCTCCCTCGCTGCTGCTGCTGCTGGCCCATTTTGGGCTGCCTCCAGTCGGCCCAACTAGCCCGAACAGGCCACAACCCTCCCAGCTGGGCTGTAGCACTCGGAGAAGCTGCAAACCGAGCAGAACAGATTTTCCATCGCTGCTTGGAGTTAGAAGCTACTATGAGAAGTTGAATCTGTGAAGTTTTGGGAAGCTAGAGGAGATCAGAACCGGCCCTAAGTCATGGAGAAGTTAGATTACAGTATAATTATGCAAGAATTAAATATGAATCAATTTATAACAGTACCTAAAGTTTAAGATTTGTTTGTTATACTAACGGATCTCACGAGGTTTCTATTGAGTTTTGTGTGCTGAAGTTTTCAAGTTTTGGGTGAGATCACGATGGATAAAGGAATAAGGAGCGGCAAGACCCTAAGCTTGGGGATGCCCAAGGCACCTCAAGGTAATATTCAAGGAATACCCAAGCGTCTAAGCTTGGGGATGCCTCGGATGGCATCCCTTCTTTCGTCTACAATCTATTGGTATATCACTTGGAGCTATATTTTTATTCATCACATGATATGTGTTTTACTTGGAGCGTCTTGTGCCATAGTTTTATTTTCTTTGTTTGATTTTTAGTTTGCCACAATCATCTTTTGAAACACACCTTTTTGAGAGGGACACTGTCAGTGTATAAAACATGGGTATTTTTTATACCCTGACTTATGCACAGACGGTAGCAGCCTTCTTGCCGGCCGAGGCTTGCCGGGAACCACCAAGACCAAGATTCAAGGCCCAATTGCAGAGGCTACTGGAGAGAAACTCAAGACACAACACCAACAAGCACTCGACTAGTACCGAAGATGAAGACATTTCTTGCCGGCAAGGCCAAACCGGCAAGATGAAGACCCGGCAAGCTCCGTGCCGGCAAGCTTCTGCCAGCACGTCAGCGCTCCACCTCACCGGGCAGCTAGACGCTAATCGGTGAGGTGTTGACCATGCAGGCGGGTTGGTAGGATTTGTCGAGCATGTGTCAGCATGCAGGGAGAGGATTTGCCTCCGATGACACCCATCCAGAAGGCGTGTCAAAATAATACGAGGTAGATGGGCAAGCGGTGCAGAAACCTTGCCGGGGCTACCTCTCCACATGACACCTAACGGTGCATTTAATGTTTTTTGTCCTAAACTGGCAGAGTTAGGTATGATAGCACTGTTTGCTATCTAATCGACTTGTAATTACTATTTTGCCACTGTGGTAACCCCTTGAGCTATAAAAGGAGGGCCAGGGCAACAGTTAGAGGGATTCGGACCCCTTTTCAAACACCCGAACGTCTCCCGTAGCAGCTCTCTCCGCGCCTTGCCGGGAGAAGCGCTCCTTGTACTCGTGCTCTCATACAACCAATACACCAAAAGCAGGAGTAGGGTTTTACGCTTCTCAGCGGCCCGAACCTGGGTAAATCCCTTGCGCCGTCCATTGATTCTACTCTTTGTGCACGCCGATGTAACGCCCCGGACACACCCGACGGCGGTCGTTACTCCTGGCGGGATCTAGACTGGCCCCATAGATCAATACTAGTCTTTCCTACGCACTTTGTCCTCACTCGTGCGCACCCGGGATCAAATTCCCGGTCGGTCACCCATCCTGAAATTACTCCAAGCTGAGCACGCTTAACTTTGGAGTTCTGTCCGAATGGGATCCCGGAAAAGAAGGAATTCCTTATTGACATGAGTAGTCTATCATCCCTATTATGCCAGGCTATCACATACACCCCCACTCAGAGGAACCGACATCCTCGTCGGCCCACAGGAACGTTCCCTCTTGGCACATACGTCTGTGCATCCAGTCCGGTACATGTGCCATGCCGTGTGCCACGACGGGTCACAAATGTCATGCACAACATGATCGCGCACCTGTCCGCAAACATCCGTGTAACTGCGAGGGTCGGCTCTGATACCAACTTGTAACGCCCCGGACACACCCGCCGGCGGTCATTACTCCTGGCGAGATCTAGACTGGCCCCACAGATCAATACTAGTCTTTCCTACGCACTTTGTCCTTACTCGTGCGCACCCGGGATCAAGTTCCTGGTCGGTCACCCATCCTGAAATTACTCCAAGCTAAGCACGCTTAACTTTGGAGTTCTGTCCGAATGGGCTCCCGAAAAAGAAGGAATTCCTTATTGATATGAGTAGTCTATCATCCCTATTATGCCAGACTATCACAGCCAATCTCCCCTACCGAACCACAAGGGGCTGGATGGCCCCACAGATGGTCGTACCACCACGACATCTTTGGCGCGCCAGGTAGGGGCATCGCTTGCCCGAACCTGAATCAGCGGATTGAGCATCATCTTCACCAACTTCATCGTCGTCCTCCTCGTCGTCGATGGCGCCCAAGAAGAAGGGCATCATGATGACGGCCCCCTCGCACGCATCCGCAGGCGGCGCGGCCAATGCGGGCGGTGCGGATACTGTGGTTGGCACGACCAGCGCAGGCGGCGCGGTCGCCAGGCCCACCGTAGTCAGCGCAGGAGATGAGCGTGCTGGAGGCAGTCGACTTCCTCGATCCTCTGGCGAACGAAGCCGCGACGAGGCGGGCGGAGCGGACGGACGACCTCTTCCTCCTCCTCCTCGCCGCGTCGACGAACGCAGCCACTGGAGCGGTAACGCCCGGGCCGGCACGAGCCGAGATCGCGTCCAAAGATGCTGCTTCAGGACAGATGCCGCGCCCCTCACACAACGGGCGCGGTACGGCTCCGAGCGGCGCCAATGACTCCGCGCAGCGGCGACCTCACGGCAAGACTCCTGTTGATCAAATCCCAGATCCTTAGGCACTGCCTCCGCCACAACGACCCGCTGCTGATCATGTGCCGCGGCAGCAAGACCGCGATGGCGCTCCTGCTGGCTCTGCCAGGAGTAGAGCGATGTCGCGCTCTTCGCTTCCGGCCATGCCAGCCACGGCGGCGGAAGCAATGGCGCGAGCCCAGATGCTGCTAAATTTCCCTCCAGCGGCAGAGAAGATGGATGAGTGGAGAGCCACCATCCAAAGCTTGATTGGGTTTGCTGAGGCCAGCAAATCGCAGCAGGCGGAGCCCTCACGACGTCCGCAAACAGCACCAGCAGCTCCAGCTGGTGGCCACGTTGATGGTGCTGCGCTAACGGTGCAATCACCTCAGCGGCAACAATCTCAACAGCAGCAACACCAACAGCCGCGGCAAGCTCAATGGTCTTTCGAGCCCGACGAGATGTCGATGGCCTCTTCGGATCCGCGAGCATGGCAAGACCAGCGGCAAGTGCTACGAGACAGGCGGATAGAAGACGCCCGCACATTGAACGGCGCCGGGAGGCGTGCCGTCAATCCGACGCACGCAACGGCCCCGTAGTTGATGAGCCTGCGCCAGGGGTTGGCGGATATCTACCTTACGAGGTTGGGTGTCCTGCCTTCACCCGTGAGTTGCGACAAGTCCGATGGCCGTCTGTCCGGGCCTTCAAGCCAGAGGTACCAGAAAATTATGACGGCAAGCTGAACCCGACAGAATTTCTGGGAATCTACACGATTGCCATGCAAGCTGCCGGAGGAAGAGATTAGAAAATCCTCGCCAACTATTTTCCGTTGGTACTGAAGCCCAACGTGAGATCTTGGCTGATGAACTTGCCGGAGAACTCCATTTCTTCGTGGGCAGATCTCTGTAATGAGTTTGTTGGTGCCTTTACCGGAGGCCACAAGGCCCCTGGACAGCCCAGCGACCTGCAAGTAATCCCGCAAAGAGATGGAGAAACTTTACGCAAGTACATCCAGAGGTTCAGCCGTGTGCACCGCAACATTCTAGATGTGCACCCCGCAGCCGTCATTGCCGCCTTTCACACAAATGTGCGCAATCGGAGGATGCGGGAGAAGATGAACGTCAAGCCGCCCAAAACCATCAATGAGCTCTATATGTTGGCGGATAAGTGTGCACGCGCTGAGGAAGGGAGAAGGCTTCCCGGGGAAGATGTTGGTGCCGAGGTGGATTTCGAGGACGACGATGCTGCCACCCCGAGGAAGAAGGGCCGAAAGCGCAACAGAAAGCGCAAAGGCAAAACTATCATGGCTGTCGAGGGCTCCGGCAACTCTAAGTCCGCCAAGAAAGCCAAGACTGAGAACTCCGGCAAGGAGGCAGCAGTATGCACCGCTTGCGAGGAGGCGGCGGCAAACGAGAAAGCCGGCAAGTCTGATGGACCATACTACAAGATTCACCGCACCAAAGGCCACGATCTCCAAGAGTGCCGACAAGTCGAGCACCTTGTTGAGAAACAGAAAGCTGAATACGAAAAGCGTGACAAAGAGAAGGGTCAAGATGGTGCCGGTAGATCCGGCAAAAAGGGCCGTGGTGGTCGAGGAGGCCGTCGCGGCAAGGCCAAGCAGTAGAAAGAAAAGCCTGCTAGAGGCTACGAGAAGAAAGGGGAAGATGATGGAAGTGAGGAGGAAGAAGAGGACGATGGAGAGTCCAGTGAACAAGAATTCCAAAAGGCAACTGAAGCCATGTGCGTTGACGGAGGGGCATCTTTGCACTCCTCTCACCGCCAACTTAAGCAGTGGGCTCGTGAGGTTAATGCGGCAGAACCGGCAATGAGCTCTCAAAAGCCACTCAAGTGGTCACACACGCCTATCATTTTCGATGCCGAGGACCACCCTGATCGCACAACTGCGGTCGGGTGTTTGCCGTTGTTGGTTTCGCCAACAATCCGCAACCTCCAGGTCACAAAAATGTTAGTTGGCGGTGGGGCCGGCTTGAACTTGATTTCTCCAGAGGTAATCAAGAGGCTGCAGATTCCCGATGAGGAGCTCGAGAAAACAGGCACTTTTCAAGGAGTACACCTGGGAAGAAGCCAGCCCAAGGGAAAGATCACATTGCCGGTGACATTTGGCGGGGAATTGAACTACAGAACAGAAAAAATCGTGTTTGACGTTGTCAAGATCCCCTTGCCGTACAATGGAATTCTTGGCCGCCCAGCCTTGGCAAAATTCATGGCAGCATCTCACTATGCTTACAACACATTGAAGATGCCAGGGCCAATGGGTGTCATTTCCATCAACTCCGACAAAAAGGATGCAATTATCTGTGTCGATAAGATGTACAAAGACGCGGTTGCAGCAGAGGCCGCCAAGGCGCCGGCTCCCGCCAAGAAGGAAAGCAAGAAGGCCGGCAAGACCTCTAACAAGGATTCCGGGAAGTGCACCTCTTTGGAGTGCTGCGCGCCTGTTGAAGACTTGCCGGAGTGCTCTGCCGGTAAGAAATCCAAAGCTACTCCACCGGCGACCAAAAAGGTGCCGATGAGGGAGGACGGCAGTGACGGTACCTTCACCATCAGTGCCACCCTTGACAGCAAATAGGAAAGCGCGCTCGTTGCCTTCCTGCGGGCGAATGTCGATGTGTTTGCATGGCGACCATCTGACATCCCCGGTGTTCCGAGGAAGGTAATTGAGAACCACCTTGCCGTCTATCCCCACGCTCGACCTGTCAAACAGAAAGTTAGGAAGCATGCTTTGGAGCGGCAACGGTTCATTGCCGAGGAGATCAAGAAACTTGAAGCAGCAGGTCTGGTTAGAGGCGTACTACATCCAACTTGGCTGGCAAATCCAGTTGTGGTGCGCAAAGCAAACGGGAAGTGGAGACTTTGTATTGATTACACTGATATTAACAAAGCATGTCCAAAGGATCCTTTCCCTTTGCCGCGCATTGATCAAATTGTAGACTCTACTTTCGGCTGTAATTTACTCTCCTTCCTTGATGCCTATTCTGGGTACCATCAGATATTCATGGCCAAGGAGGATGAGGAGAAAACCGCATTCATTACTCCATGTGGCACATACTGCTTCGTGCGTATGCCTTTCGGATTAAAAAGTGCCGGTTCAACATTTGCGAGGGCAGTCCAAATTGGGTTTGAGCCCCAGCTGCACAGGAACGTGGAAGCATATATGGATGATATAGTGGTCAAAACTAAGGACAGATCAACCCTCGTTCAAGACTTGGAAGAAACATTTGCAAACTTGCGCAAAATCAACTTGAAGCTCAATCCCGAGAAGTGTGTATTTGGCGTTCCATCCGGCAAGCTTCTCGGATTCTTTGTATCTCAACGAGGAATTGAAGCAAACCCCGACAAGATCAAAGCAATTGAGCAGATTCAAGCACCAAAAAGTGTCAAAGATGTGCGGCGTCTTGCCGGCTGTGTTGCTGCCTTGAGTAGGTTCATTTCAAGATCCGCTGAGTGCGCCCTGCCGTTTTTCAAGATTTTGAAAAAGGCAGGTCTGGTGAAATGGACTCCGGAAGCGGAGGCCACGCTGCAGGACTTGAAAAGATACCTCTCCTCTGTGCCAACGCTAGTTGCGCCTAGACCACAAGAGTCGTTGCTGCTATATGTGGCGGCAACAAATCAAGTGGCTAGTGCTGCATTAGTGGCACACAGGGAAGTCGATGATGAGGAAGCAACCACAGCAAGCCCGTCCAGCGACAAACCGGAATCTTCCCCAGCAAAGTCCGGCACCGACAAGTCAGAAACAGCGCAAGCAAGCGAAGCTGATCAGCAAGTGGTGCCAAAGAAGAAGGTGGTATAGCGACCCGTGTATTTTGTTAGTTCCCTTCTGCCGGGGGCTAGATCAAGATACTCTAGCATGTAGAAACTGCTTTTTGGCCTCCTTATGGCCTCGAGAAAACTGCGTCACTACTTCCAAGCACATGAGATCACAGTCGTCACCCGCTTTCTGTTGCAACGCATCTTGAGGAATCCAGAGGCAACTGGCAGGATAGTGGAGTGGGCGTTGGAATTTTCAAGCTTTGCACTCAAGTTTGAAAGCACTTCAACCATTCAGAGCAGGGCCTTGGCGGAGTTCATCGCCGAATGGACGCCAACGCAAGACGAAGAAATTCGAGAAACAGCTCTCCCCGGCAAGGAGACAGCCAAAGAATGGATCATGTATTTTGACGGTGCCTTCTCGCTGCAAGGCGCCGGTGCCGGAGTGCTGCTTGTCACACCGACCGGAGAGCACCTCAAGTATGTGGTTCAAATGCACTTTCCCAGGGAGCAAGCTACAAACAACACTACTGAGTACGAAGGACTCCTTGCCGGTCTTAGGATCGCAGTGGACCTTGGAATCAAAAAATTGATCATCCATGGTGACTCGCAGCTTGTTGTGAAGCAAGTAAACAAAGATTACCAGAGCCCGTTGATGGAAGCGTATGTGGAAGAAGTGAGGAAATTGGAAGAACACTTTGACGGGTTGCAAACAAAGCACGTCCCTCGTGCGGAAAACAACATTGTTGATAGCCTGTCAAAGTGTGCCGCTCAAAAGCTTCCTGTGGAACCGGGAACTTTTGTGCTCCATTTGAATCAACCGACAGTCACTCCATCAATGCAGGCCAGTAAGAGAAGGAAGTTGAATACCGGCAAGAACTTTTCGGCAGAGCTCCCAGAAGCCGCCGGCAAGGATGTTGCCAGGAACAACGACACGGTTGTCGGTGAGCAGCAGCTCAGCGCAGAGCCTCAGGTTCTTGCCGCAGAGGCAAGCGCTCCCACAGCCGAAGTGATGCCTTTAGTCCTTGTCGTCGAGCCGCAGGCTCCAGCATGGGCACAGCGGATAGTTCATTTCCTTCAAACAGGAGAACTTCCCGATGAGCAAGAAGAAGCTGAGAAAGTAGCCCGTTAGTCAAGTATGTATCAGTTTGTGGATAACACGCTATACAGAAAGCGACCAAACGGTGTGAAATTGAAGTGTATTTGCCGGGAAGATGGACTGAAGCTGTTGGCAGAGATACATGGGGGCATATGTGGCTCTCACATAGGATCAAGAGCACTTGCCGGCAAAGCTTTTCTGCAAGGCTTCTATTGGCCCACCGCCCTCCAGGATGCAACTGAGCTAGTAATAAAGTGTGAAGCGTGCCAGTTCCATTCAAAGAACATACATTAGCCAGCTCAAGTCCTCCAAACAATCCCTCTCTCCTGGCCCTTTTCGGTCTGGGGGCTCGATATCTTGGGCCCCTTCCCCCGTGCTACTGGGGGCTTTGAGTTCTTGTACGTCGCCATCGACAAGTTCACAAAGTGGCCTGAAGTGGAGCCAGTGAGAAAGGTGACAGCGCAATCAGCCGTCAAGTTCTTCAAAGGATTAGTTTGCCATTTCGGGGTTCCTAACGGAATCATCACCGACAACGGCACATAATTCACGAGCCGCACCTTCATGCAGTATATCCAAGACCTTGGCAGCAAAATCTGTTTTGCATCCGTCGCTCACCCGAGAAGCAACGGCCAAGCGGAAAGGATGAATGCTGAAGTGTTGCGTGGCCTCAAGACAAGAACCTTTGATAGGCTGCGCTGGACTGATGAGTTGCCGGCGGTTCTTTGGTCACTCAGGACGATACCAAATCGAGCTACCGGCCAAACACCATTCTCCCTAATCTATGGTGCAGAAGCGGTGCTTCCCACGGAACTCATATACGGGTCACCTCGAGTGCTCGCTTACGATGAAGCTGAGCAAGAGCAGCTGTGTCAAGACGACGCGACGCTCCTTGAGGAAGATCGTCTTCGAGTGGCTGTGCGAGCTGCACGCTACCAGCAAGCCTTGCGCCGCTATCATAGCCACAAAGTGCACACCCGAAGCCTTGAGGAAGGCGACCTTGTTCTTCGGTGCGTTCAGTCCGCCAAGAAATCAAACAAGTTGACGCCGAAGTGGGAAGGCCCTTATTGGGTAGTACGAGTCACCAGACCTGGCGCAGTCCGTCTGGAGACCGAAGATGGCACCCCAGTGTAGAACTCATGGAATATGGAGCATCTTTGCAAGTTCTACCCATAAGACGCGGTTGCCGGGCCTCCCGACAAACCCTTTTGTACAATCTTTGTCGACAAGATGTGTAACCCTTTGTACAAAGCCAGGCGCAGATCCTGTGCATAATAAAGCTAAGTGTTTCGCAACCCTTCGTACATATTCATTTATATATGGACACATGTGATGTTGTGATTTGCACTTTAGTTTGTATGGAATGGCTGATGGACCGTCAAGGTTCCCAAACCACTCTTTTCTCTCCTTTCTTTTTCTTAAAAGGATAGAAGGATCCCTCGCATGCAAGTTTCCCGGGGGGGGGGTGGAGATGGGATACCATTTTAATGACGTTCAAGTGATCATTTCATGCAACGAGAGAAACAACACCGGGAAAAGCTAAGTTGAAAAACTTTGAAACTTTTTCCTTGTTACATTTGCAATTTCCCTTGAACGATTCTGTGCTTTGTATGAGAAACCTGCACGTGAAGGAACCTCGTCGCGATTAGTCCGCGCCCTAATTTGCCTCGAGTCCGCTCGGCAAGCTTAGCGGCTACGTTCTGGCCCGGCAAGTTGCCTTGCCGGCAGCGGCACTTCCAGCAGGCTGCTAAGGACCCGCTCCTCGAAGCGCTCGCGACAAGTGTGCGCACCGGAAAGTTTTTGAACAAGTGTAGGGAACACAATCATACAAAGGCTAAATAAAACAAGGGGAACGGCATGCATTCGTCTAAACCCGACAACAATAGATATTCATTAAAAAGGTACCCGATTACATTTTGTTGCCCCTTTCCCAGGGTTTACATCGAGTGCAAGGAGGGCAAAAGGGGCACGTAGGCGATGCCCGGCTTGTTCCCGGAAGGCCAGATGATGGTGCTGCCGGCGATCAGCCAGACTCGTCGTCGTCATCTTCAATCTTCACGCCCGGAGAGCCGTTGTCATCGCCGTCATCATCGTCATCCTCAGCATCGCTGGAGGAAGCGGTGTCGCTGTCGTTCGAGCTCTCCGCGCAGCATTCCAAACGAGCGCCTGAAGCCCCGAAGAACTTCACGACAAGCGCGTCTGGTCCGTCCAGCCTGAAGTGAAGGAGGTGCCCTTTCCCTAAGCAACGGGCACGGGCAAAGGATTTCCACCCGCGTGTGAGGTACATAATACCATTGTTGGAGATCTCAACGGTCACCCAGACTGGGCTGTTGCAGCAACCGTCCACGCGCAGCCACAAGCCGCGCAGGTGGCGGCCTTCCATCTCCCTAGCAAAGGGACGGGGAAGCCGTAGCCAGCTCCGTGGCCGATCGCGCAGCTCCAAGATGAACTCTTGCGCTGTATCCTCCGTGTGGCCTTCTGCCGACGGAGGAGGGGCCGAAGATGGAGCAGCAAGCGCCCCGCCATGGCCGCCCCGACCACGGGCACCGCGTCGTCCACGACCACAGGCCGTGGCCCTCCCTTGAGCGCTGGAGCCAGCTTCCGCAGCAGCAGTCGAAGCGTGGGCGTGGAGCCGAGGAGAAGCTCTTGCCGCGGCGGCGGAGGCACGACCACGCCTCTTCCCCTCGCCATGCCGTCGTTAGATACGGAGGAAGAAGATAAGAGAAAGAGGCGACGGTTGCTGAAGATTGAGGCAGAAGGAGATGGATGAGCATCACACCCCGCGGCCCCCTCTTTATAGGGGGGGTGCGGGGAGCCGGCTCTTCACCGTCTTCGGGCGGCCGCCCAGATTCGCCAATCCCGCGCCCTGCACTTCTAGACGGGCGCATTACTCCAGCAACCACCCACGTTCGCCAACCCTGCGCCCTGCGTCCCTGGCCCGGTGCGTCACCCCAACGGCCGCCCTTCTCCACCAATCCGCTGCCTTGCATGCATGCGAACGCGCGTGATGGGAGGGGGCACAGAAAAAGGAGGAATCATGGCATGAATGGCAGTTATTCCTTGCCACGCATTGCCATGCACCTATTCAAGACCGTTTAATGGTAGGGGTTGCCGAAGAATGACCAAGAGCACACTCAAGTCCAGATTAATGAAGAAGCAAAGAAGATCTCAGAAGAGGTGATAACCATCATGATAAAAATTACAGCGGCAGTTTTCCCGCCGCGTGTCTGTGCATTGTTTGGGCCTAGCCCAACGACGCTTCGGACGCGTGTATGGCCAAGGTCCGGGGGCTCCTGTCGGTGTATAAAACATGGGTACTTTTTATACCCCTGACTTATGCACAGACGGTAGCAGCCTCCTTGCCGGACGAGGCTTGCCGGGAACTGCCAAGACCAAGATTCAAGGCCCAATTGTAGAGGCTACTAGAGAGAAGCTCAAGACACGGCACCAACAAGCACTCGACTAGTACCGAAGATGAAGACATTTCTTGCCGGCAAGGCCAAACCGGCAAGATGAAGACCCGACAAGCTCCGTGTCGGCAAGCTTCTACCAGCACGTCAGCGCTCCACCTCACTGGGCAGCTAGTCGCTAATCGGTGAGGTGTCGACCGCGCAGGTGGGTTGGTAGGATTTGTTGGGCACGTGTCAGCATGCAGGGAGAGGATTTGCCTCCGATGACACCCGTCCAGAAGGCGTGTCAAAATAATACGAGGTAGCTGAGCAAGCGGTGCAAAAACCTTGCCGGGGCTACCTCTCCACATGACACCTAACGGTGCATTTAATGTTTTTGTCCTAAACTGGCAGAATTAGGTATGATAGCACTGTTTGCTATCTAATCGACTAGTAATTACTGTTTTGCCACTGTGGTAACCCCTTGAGCTATAAAAGGAGGGCCAGGGCAACAATTAGAGGGATTCGGACCCCTTTTCAAACACCCACACTTCTCGCGTAGCAGCTCTCTCCGCGCCTTGCCGGGAGAAGCGCTCCTTGTACTCGTGCTCTCATACAACCAATACACTAAAAGCAGGAGTAGGGTTTTACGCTTCTCAGCGGCCCGAACCTGGGTAATTCCCTTGCGCCTTCCATTGATTCTGCTCTTTGTGCACACCGATCTCCCCTGCCAAACCACAAGGGGCTGGATGGCCCCATAGATGGTCGTACCACCACGACAGACACACATTTATCGTGATTTGTTAGAATACTCTATGTGCTTCACTTATATCTTTTGAGCTAGGCAGTTGCTCTAGTGCTTCACTTATATCTTTTAGAGCACGGTGGTGGTTATATTTTAAAGAAATAGTTGCACTCTCATGCTTCACTTAAATCTTTTTGAGAGTCTAATAAATAGTAATGGCAATTTGCACATGTTAAAAGAATGGTCCTGATATGATAAGGTATTCAAGGGGGATATAATAAAAACTTTCATGTAGATCACTAAATATGAAGTGTATGGTTAATTTTATTAATGTCGTAATATGAAAGGATATAGGTTCATGATCATTGGTTAGTAGAAATATCGGTATTAAAGTTTGTTATTAACTACTCATCTAAGTATTGGTCGTGGCATGGTGAGGAAGTTCGAGCATTTATAGGTCTGAAATGAAATCCTTGAGTGCTGTTACGATCGGGGGCGCGCGATGGTTAACTCCTACCAACCTCCCTCCTAGGGGCGTGCGGTTAGTACTTTGCTTCGAGGGCTAATAGGCTTTCGCAATAAGTATGTGAGTTCTTTATGACTAATGTGAGTCCATGGATTATACGCACTCCTATCTTTCCGCAATTTGCTAGCCTCTTCGGTACCGTGCCTTGCCCTTTCTCACCTCGAGAGTTGGTGCAAACTTTGCCGGTGCATCCAAACCCCGTGATATGATACGCTCTTTCACACATAAGCCTCCTTTTACCTTCCTCAAAACAGCCACCATACCTACCTATTATGGCATTTCCATAGCCATTCCAAGATATATTGCCATGCAACTTCCACCGTTCCATTTATATGACACACATCATCATTGTCATATTGCTTTGCATGATCATATAGCTGACATAGTATTTGTGGCTCAGCCACCGTTCATCATTTTTTATACATGTTACGCTAGATCATTGCACATCCTGGTACACTGCCAGAGGCATTCATATAGAGTCATATTGTTCTAGTATCGAGTTGTAATATTGAGTTGTAAGTAAATAAAAGTGTGATGATCATCATTATTAGAGCATTGTCCCAGTGAGGAAAGAATGGTGGAGACTAATGAGTCCTCGAAAAAGTGGGGATGAGGTCCATGAGACTGTTCACAAAAAAAAGAGCCCACAAAAAAACAAAAAAAATGAAATGAGAGACTGTGAGGAAAGGATGATGGAGACTGTGATTCCCACATAAGTTGGGACGAGACTCCAGACGAAAAAAGAGAGGCCAAAAAGAGCCTAGGAAAAGAAATAAAAAAAATTCAAAGAAAAAGAGAGAAGGGGCAATGTTACTATCCTTTTCCACACTTGTGCTTCAGAGTAGCACCATGTTTTTCATATAGAGAGTCTCCTGAGTTGTCACTTTCATTTACTAGTGGGAATTTTTCATTATAGAACTTGGCTTGTATATTCCGATGATGGGCTTCCTCAAATGCCCGAGGTCTTCATGAGCAAACAAGTTGTATGCACACCCACTTAGTTTTCAGTTTGCGCTTTCATACACTTATAGCTCTTAGTGCATCCGTTGCATGGCAATCCCTACTCCTCGCATTGATATCGATTGATGGGCATCTCCATAGCCCGTTGATCCGCCGAGTTGATGCGAGACTTTCTTCTTCTCCTTTTACCATTATTGATCCCTATCACTGCATTCTATTCCACCTACTGCTATGTCCATGGCTCACGCTCATGTATTGCGTGGGAGTTGAAAATGCTGAAGCATGTTAGAAGTACGATCCAATTGCCTGGTTTAACATCGGGGGTGCTCATGATTTATATATTTACGGTGAAGATAGAGTCATGCCATTGCCAATATGAGAAAGTGAGTAGGGATAACACTCATTAAGGATCGTATATTTTGAAAGTTTAATGATTACATTTCTTATGTTCATGGATATTATTATATTGATATTGTTAATTCATCGTTTCACAATATTTATGCCATAAAAGAGATTACATGATAGACATGTTAGGTAGCATTCCACATCAAAAATTCTGTTTTTATCATTTACCTACTCGAGGACGAGCATGAATTAAGCTTGGGGATGCTGATACGTATCCAACGTATCTATAATTTTTGATTGTTCCATGCTATTATAGTATCAATCTTGGATGTTTTATATGCTATTTTATATCATTTTTTGGGACTAACCTATTAACCTAGTGCCTAGTGCCAGTTACTGTTTTCTGCCTGTTTTGGGTTTTTCAGGAAATCAGTACCAAACGAAGTCCCAACGCTACGAAACTTTTTGACGATTTTTTTCTGGACAAAAGAGACCCTAGAAGCTTCGGGAGGAGGCCAGAAGCCTCATGAGGAAGCCACAAGGCAACCCCACACGCCCCCGGGGGGTGCCCTGTTGCCTTGTGGGCCCCTTGTGGCTCCTTTTGACCTAATTCCACTTCTATAAATTCTCAAATATTGGGAAACCAACAGAGAGCCCCACAAAATAACTTTTCCGCCGCCGCCAGCTTGTGTTCTTCCGCGATCCCATCTGCAGGCCTTTTTCGCCACCCTGCCGGAGGGGGAATTAATCACGGAGGGCTTCTACATCAACCTTGCTGCCCCTCCGATGATGTGTGAGTAGTTTACCACAGACCTATGGGTCCATAGCTAGTAGCTAGATGACTTCTTCTCTCTCTTTGATCTTCAATACAATGTTCTCCTCGATCTCCTTGGAGTTCTATTCGATGTAATCTTCTTTTCCGGTGTGTTTGTTGGGATCCGATGAATTGTGGGTTTATGATCAGATTATTCATGAGAAATATTTGAGTATTTTCTGAATTCTTTTATGCATGATTGTTATAGCTTTGTATTTCTCTCCGATCTATCCGTTTGGTTTGGCCAACTAGATTGGTTTATCTTGCAATGGGAGAGGTGCTTTGTAATTGGTTCAATCTTGCGGTGTTCTATATCCCCGTGACAAAGTAGGTGACAAGACACATATTTGTATTGTTGCCATTAAGGATAAAACGATGGGGTTTATACATATTAATTGGGTTTACTTTGTCTACATCATGTCATCTTGCTTAAAGCAGTACTATGTTTTTATTAACTTAATACCCTAGATGCATGCTGGATAGCGGTCGATGGGTGGAGTAATAGTAGTAGATGCAGGCAGGAGTCGGTCTACTTGTCTCGGACGTGCTGCCTATATACATGATCATTACCATGAATCTGTCATAACTATGCGCTTTTCTATCAATTACCCAACAGTAATTTGTTTACCCACCGTATGCTATTCGTTCGAGAGAGAAGCCTCTAGTGAAAACTATGGCCCCCGGGTCTACTTTTATCATATATAAAATCCAAAAATACCTTGCTGCAATTTTATTTCCTTTATTTTATTTTGCAATTTACTTTATCTATCTATCACTATCAGAATTAATCCTTGCAAATAACGAGTTCAAGGAGATTGACAACCCTCTTGTCCGCGTTGGGTGCAAGTATTTGCTTTTGTGTGTGTAGGTGCTGTTCACGAGGTTCTGCGTGATTCTCCTACTGGATTGATACCTTAGTTCTCACTGAGGGAAATACCTATCTCTACTGTGCTGCATCACCCCTCCTCTTCGGGGAAATCCCAATGCAGTTTACAAATAGCAGTGGGGAGGTCCGAGCATTTTTATGTCTGAAATGAAATCCTTGAGTGCTGTTACAATCGGGGGTGCGCGATGGTTAACTCCTACCAACCTCCTCCCTAGGGGCATGCGAGTAGTACTTTGCTTCGAGGGCTAATAGGCTTTGCAATAAGTATGTGAGTTCTTTTTGACTAATGTGAGTCCATGGATTATACGCACTCTCACCCTTCCGCAATTTGCTAGCCTTTTCAGTACCGTGCATTGCCCTTTCTCACCTCGAGAGTTGGTGCAAACTTTGCTGGTGCATCCAAACCCCGTGATATGATACGCTCTATCACACATAAGCCTCCTTATATCTTCCTCAAAACAGTCACCATACCTACCTATAAGCATCATTCATATTGGCATCATGGCCACAACCATAGCAAGCATCAATTTCATCAAAAAGGGATATTTCAAACGAATCCAAGGGATCTTAGCAATCATCCTTCGGTAAGTACGAAGGGAAATTAAACAATGTATGAGTTGAAGAGTTACTCTCATTAGAAGGTGAGCACGGGTAGCTAATCCGCTCTTCCTCCTTTTGTTCTTCGCTCTCCTCGTCATCTTTTTCATTTAATGAGCTCACAGTTTCAGCAATTTCTTCTTCCATAGGTTCCTGCAAAATATTAGTCTCTACTTGGGCATCGAAGACTTTCTCAATAAATTCATCAATATAGGCATTGTATTCATAATTCTCATAGCAATATTTAAGTATAGCATAATTTTCAGATCTGTAAATAGCATCATCACAAACTTCATATTTTTCAAACAAAGATTCAATTTCATAAGCACCCTTAAAAGCAACAAATTCTTCTATTTGTTCCACATCATAGTAATCATATACACCATTAGCATAAGAAGCTAAGGTTTCATTATATTTAAATTCACATTGAAAGGGAAGGTGTGGAGCCTTCATCTTAGAGCAACAAGTATAATCACACCTTAAGCACAAATTCCAAGCATACCAATGCAACATTTTAATTTGATCCCATAAGTGTTTCCCTTTTTGAGACAAGCGATAATCCCTAAAGTAATCCCGTTGATCCAAAGTATCTCCCATTATCAAGTTGAATTGAGATTTATCAGGATTATCAAAGTAGTATTTAATGTTTTCCACATAACCAACATCGAGGGTTTTAGGAGGTTCCCCATCTCCATGAGTAGCAAGTACGACTTTTTTTTTGGTGTTTCTTGTTCCATATCCATAACTAAAGATATAAAACAACTTAGAAAAGAAAATAAAAACTACTTAGTGGAATAGAAAATAAAATCTACTTAGTGATAAAGCAAACAAGCACACACGAGAATATCAACCCCACGCTATTGCTCCCTGGCAACGGCGCCAGAAAAAGGTCTTGATAATTGCTACTTGTGAACTGCGTTGGGATTTCCCCGAAGAGGAGAGGATGATGCACTACAGTAGAGATACGTATTTCCCTCAGTTAAGAACCAAGGTTATCAATCCAGTAGGAGAACCACACAGAACCTCATTAGCAGCACCTACACACACCAAAGCAAACACTTGCACCCAACGCAAATAAGAGGGTTGTCAATCCCCTTAGCGGTTACTTGCAAGGATTAATTCTGATAGTGATAGATAGAAAAGTAAATTGCAAAATAAAATAAAAGTAAATAAATTGCAGCAAGGTATTTTTGGATTTAAGATATGATAAAAGTAGACCCGGGGGGCATAGTTTTCACTAGAGGCTTCTCTTTCGAACAAATAGCATACGGTGGGTAAACAAATTACTGTTGGGCAATTGATAGAAAAGTGCATAGTTATGATGGATTCATGGCAATGATCATGTATATAGGCATCATGTCCGAGACAAGTAGACCGATTCCTACCTGCATCTACTACTATTACTCCACCCATTGACCGCTATCCAGCATGCATCTAGGGTATTAAGTTAATGAAAGCAGAGTAATGCCTTAAGCAAGATGACATGATGTAGACAAAGTAAAATCAAGCAATATGATTAAACCCCATATTTTTATCCTTAATGGCAACAATACAAATATGTGTCTTGTCCCTTTCTGTCACTGGGATATAGAACACCGCAAGATTGAACCCATCACAAAGCACCTCTCCCATTGCAAGATAAATCAATCTAGTTGGCCAAACCAAACGGATAGATCGGAGAGAACTACAAAGCTATAACAATCATGCATAAATAAGTTCAGAAAAGACTCAAATATTTCTCATGAATAATCTGATCATAAACCCACAATTCATCGGATCCCAATAAACACACCGCAAAAGAAGATTACATCGAATAGAACTCCAAGGAGATCGAGGAGAACATTGTATTGAAGATCAAAGAGAGAGAAGAAACCATCTAGCTACTAGCTATGGACTCGTAGATCTGTGGTAAACTACTCACACATCATCGGAAGGGCAGCAAGGTTGATGAAGAAGCCCTCCGTGATCGATTCCCCTCCGGCAGAGTACCGAAAAAGGCCTCCAGATGGGACCGCGAAAGAACAGAGGCTTGCGGCGGCAAAAAGGTTTTCTCTTCTGTCTCTCTGGTATATTGGGAATATTTGGGAATTTATAGTGCTGGAATTAGGTCAAGAGGTGCCATGAGGGGCCCACAAGCCTGGGGGGCTGCTACTTGTAGCTTGCGTTGGTATTTCCCCGAAGAGGAAGGGATGATGCAGCACAGTAGAGATAAGTATTTCCCTCAGTTATGAAACCAAGGTTATCGAACTAGTAGGAGAATCACGCAACACCTCGTTAGCCGCACCTGCACACAAACAACAAATCCTTGCACCCAACGCAAACGAGGGGTTGTCAATCCCTCGGCGGTTAATTGCAAGATTAAATTGTATGTGATAGATAGATAGATTGAAACAAAAATACAAAATAAAATGAATAAAATAAAATGGCAGCAAAGACTCAAATAATTTCATGGATAATCTGATCATAAACTCACAATTCATCGGATCCCAACAAACACACCGCAAAAAGTGATTACATCGGATAGAACTCCAAGAACATCGAGGAGAACATTGTATTGAAGATCAAAAAGAGAGAAGATGCCATCTAGCTACTGCCTATGGACCCGAAGGTCTGTGGTAAACTACTCACGCATCATCGGAAGGGCAGCAAGGTTGATGTAGAACCGCTCCATGATCGATTCCCCCTCCAGCGGAGTACCGGAGAAAGCCTCCAGATGGGATCTCTGTGGAACAGAAACTTGTGGCGGCGGAAAAAGTATTTCGTGGACTCCCCTGAGGGTTTCTGATTTTTTTCTGAATTTATAGTGGAAGAATTAGGTCAAATGGAGCTGGGTGGGCCCCACGAGGTACCAGGGCACGCCACCCCCCTGGGGCGCGCCCTAGTGCCTCGTGGCCCACTCCTTCATCTTCTGGCCCTCTCCCGAAGCTTCTAGTGTTTATCTTGTCCAATAAAAAATCTCCAAAAAGTTTCGTGGCATTTGGACTTCGTTTGGTATTGATTTTCTGTAAAACAAAAATAGGGCAGAAAACAACAACTGGCACTAGGCACTAGGTTAATAGGTTAGTCTCCAAAAATGATATATAATTGCTGTAAATGATTATAAAAACATCCAAGATTGATAATATAACAGCATGGAACAATCAAAAATTATAGATACGTTGGAGACGTATCAGCATCCCCAAGCTTAATTCCTGCTCGTCCTCGAGTAGGTAAATGATAAAAACAGAATTTTTGATGTGGAATGCTGCCTATCATATTCATCACATATTCTTTTCTTTTGTAGCAAGGACATTGGACTTGAATGATTCAAAGCAATAGTCTATAATTTGACATGAAGATATAAATACTCAAGCATGCTAACAAGCAACCATGTCTTTCAAAATATCAACGCTAAAGAAAGTTATCCCTAGCCCATTATGCTCAATCATTGATCCATTCATGAAACACACTCAAATATTAGCTACGTCCAATGCACAAGTATGACAATAGTGCTCTCTAGTTGGTGCTTTTGTAAGAGAAGATGGAGACTCAAAAAAAAATTGCATAAAAGTAAATAGATTGGCCCTTCGCAGAGGGAAGTAGAGATTTGTCAAATGTGCCAGAGCTCAAAGCTGAAATTAAAGAGATAAAAATATTTTGAGAGGCATGCTTTTCCTGTCAACGAAAACGACCGAGAATTCCCAATATTTTCCATGCTAGACACATCATAGGTGGTTCCCAAACAGAAAGTAAAGTTTATTTCCTTTCCACCATTCTTTCACAATCCATGGCTAGCCGTATCCACGAGTGCCCTCCATACCAACACTTTCCAAGGAATTTTGTTGTTATTAATTTGATTTCATGTGGGACTGGGCATCCCTATTACCAACCATTCTCTCGTGCAATGACAAGTGAATAAACACTCATCGTGAGAATAACACACCTAGCATGGAAAATAATGGCCACCCCCTGCCGCTTCATGAGCGGTACGGGCATGCAAAATGGAAAATTATTTTGAAAATTAGAGTTGGCACACGCAAATTTACTTGGAACGGCATTGAAATACCGCATATAGGTAGATATAGTGGACTCATTTGGCACAACTTGGGTTTAAGGAGTTTGGATGCACAAGCAGTATTTCCGCTTAGTACAAATGAAGGCTAGCAAATAGATTGAGAAGCAACCAACCAAAAAACGAAAACGGTCATAAACATGCATTGAGCACAACTAACACCGAATAATGCACCATAAGTAGGATATAATTTCATTGCATAACTATTGACTTAACGTACATGCATAGGGAATCACAAACCTTAACACTAATATTCTTACTAAATCACAATTACTCACTAACATGACTCACATATTATCATTTCCATATCGCAAAACTATTGCAAGGAATCACACTTATCATATCCAATGATCTATATGAAAGTTTCACTTTGGGACCAACTTCATATCTTGTGCAAATTACCGTTACTATTATCAACTCTCAAAAAGATTTAAGTGACGCATGAGAGTGCAAATATTTCTTCAAAATTTCAATCTTATCAATTCTCAAAATAATATAAGTGAAGCATGAGAATTCATTTCTTCAAAATTTTAGTCTTGTCAATTCTCAAAATAATATAAGTGAAGCATGAGAATTCATTTCTTCAAAATTTTAGTCAACTCTCAAAATAATGTAAGTGAAGCATGAGAGTTTATTTCTTCAAAATTTAGCCACCACCGTGCTCAAAAAGATTTAAGTGAAGCACTAGAGCAACTGCCTAGCTCAAAAAAATTAAGTGAAGCACATAGAGTATTCTAACAAATGATGATAAACGTGTGGCTCTCTCAAGATAGGTGTGTTCAGAAAAGATGATTTTGACAAACTAAAAAGCAAACAAAGCAAAGACTCATATAATACAAGACGCTCCAAGCAAAACTCATATCATGTGACGAATAAAAATATAGCTCCAAGTAAAATTACCGATGGTTGGTAGAAGAAAGAGGGGATGCCTTCCGGGGCATCCCCAAGCTTAGACGCTTGAGTCTTCCTTGAATATTACCTTGGGGTGCCTCGGGCATCCCCAAGCTTAGGCTTTTACTACTCCTTATTCCTTCATCCATCGTGATCTCACCCAAAACTTGAAAACTTCAATCACACAAAACTCAACAAAACCTTCGTGAGATCCGTTAGTATAACAAAACAAATCACTACTATAAGTACTGTTGCAAACCCATTCATATTTTATTTTTGCATTATACCTACTGTACTCTAACTTCACCATGGCTTATACCCCCCGATACAATCCATATATTCATCAAAACAAGCAAGTAGTGCATCAAAAACAGAATCTTTCAAAAACAGAACAGTCTGTAGAAATCTATTTAAAAGCCATACTTCTGTAACTCCAAAAATTCTGAAAAAATAGGAAAACGTGGGAAATTCATATACCAATACTGTGTAAAAATTTCAAAAATTTTTGACTCTCCAGTACAGAAACAAAATTCGGGCACTGGATGCAAAACTTTCTGTTTTCCAAACAGCATCAATTATATTATCTTCCAAATCATCCTAAAGGCTTTACTTGGCACAAACACTAATTAAAAACACAAAAACACAATCATACCAGTAGAATGACAGTGAAAACACACAATAACAGAAAAAAATTATTTTATTCATTGGGTTGCCTCCCAACAAGCGCTATTGTTTTTATGCCCCTAGCTAGGCATAATGCATAATTTCAAGTGTTGTCATCTTTCAAGTTGATTCCATAAGTGGCCCTCATAATTGATTCATATGGTGCTTTAATTATTTTCCTAGGGAAATGATCCATACCCTTATTTAATGGAAACTAAAATTTTATATTCCCTTCTTTCATATCAATAACGGCACCTATAGTTAGTAGGAACGGTCTACCAAGTATTATGGGGCAAGAAGAATTGCATTCAATATCAAGAACAATAAAATCAACGGGCACATAATTTCTATTTGCAAGAATAAGAACATCATTAATTCTACCCATTGGCTTTTTAATAGTAGAATCCGCAAGATGCAAATTAAGAGAACATTCATCTATATTGGTGAAACCTAGCACATCACATAGAGATTTTGGAATTGTGGAAACGCTAGCATCCAAATCACATAAAGCATTGCACTCATACATTTTAATTTTAACTTTAATGGTGGGTTCCCATTCATCATATAATTTTCTAGGAATTGAAACTTCTAGTTCTAGCTTTTCTTCTAACGCTTTCATCATTGCTTCTACGATGTGTTTAGTAAAAGCCATGTTTTGCTCATAAGCGTTGGGTGAATTTAACATGGATTGTAACAAAGAAATGCACTCAATCAAAGAACAATTATCATAATTAAAATCTTTGTAATCCAAGAGAGTGGGCACATCGCTATTTAAAGTTTTTACCTCTCCAAACCCACTTTTAGTAATTTTCTCATTAAGATTTTCACCCTCCGAATTATGGGGACGCTCTTTAGCTAAAGTTGACTCTTCTTCAGTCCCCTTTTCATCAAGTTTTATATTGCTAAACAAAGAATCAATAGATGAAACACCAATCATTTTAACATCCTCATCATTACTATGTTCTAATGATTCCGGCTTAGCTGCCATTTGATTTACTAGCGTAGCTTGCGCATCAGAAATTTTTCCTAGCAAATTTTCAGTAAGAGCAAATTGAGATTGAAGACTAGCAACTTCTTTACTAACATCATCGACTTGTTTTGCAATAGCATCCAATAAAGTAGAGTGTTCTTTGAGTTCCTCGGTAAAAAATTTGTTGTGCTCAAACTGCGTAGTCATGTAATCTTTAGTATTTTTCTCAATTTCGGACAAAATTTTATAATAAGAACTATCATGATAATTCTCTCGGGGCATCATGATTAAGCAAACAAGGTAACAATCAGGCAAACAAGCAAACAAGAAAACGAGAAAAAAGGGCAAACGGAAAATATTTTTGTATTTTTGTAAAAACATTTTAGAAGTGAGGGAGATGAAAACGAGAGGCAAATGGCAAATAAATTAAATGCAAGGAGATGAGAGTTTGTGCAAAGGTACTTGATAGATGTTGATGATGTCTCCCCGGCAACGGCGCCAGAAATTCTTCCTGCTACTTGTAGCTTGCGTTGGTATTTCCCCGAAGAGGAAGGGATGATGCAGCACAGTAGAGATAAGTATTTCCCTCAGTTATGAAACCAAGGTTATCGAACCAGTAGGAGAATCACGCAACACCTCGTTAGCAGCACCTGCACACAAACAACAAATCCTTGCACCCAGCGCAAACGAGGGGTTGTCAATCCCTCGGCGGTTAATTGCAAGATTAAATTGTATGTGATAGATAGATAGATTGAAACAAAAATACAAAATAAAATAAATAAAAGAAAATGGCAGCAATATTTTTAGGGTTTTAGTAATATGATTTAGATAGACCCGGGGGCCATAGGTTTCACTAGAGGCTTCTCTAAAGAAAATAGCATACGGTGGGTAGACAAATTACTGTTGGGCAATTGATAGAAAAGCAAATAATCATGACGATATCCAAGGCAATGATCATACTATTACTCCACACATCGACCGCTATCCAGCATGCATCTAGTGTATTAAGTCCATAAGAACGGAGTAATGCCTTAAGAACGATGACATGATGTAGACAAGATAAACTCACATATGAATAAACCCCATATTTTACCCTTAGTAGCAATGATACATATGTGTCATGTCCCTTTCTGTCACTGGGATTGAGCACCGCAAGATCGAACCCACTACAAAGCACCTCTTCCCATGGCAAGATAAATCAATCTAGTTGGCCAAACCAAATCAATAGATCGGATAAGAAATACGAGGCTATAATAATCATGCATAAAAGAGTGCAGCAAAGACTCAAATAATTTCATGGATAATCTGATCATAAACTCACAATTCATCGGATCCCAACAAACACACCGCAAAAAGTGATTACATCGGATAGAACTCCAAGAACATCGAGGAGAACATTGTATTGAAGATCAAAAAGAGAGAAGAAGCCATCTAGCTACTGCCTATGGACCCGAAGGTCTATGGTAAACTACTCATGCATCATCGGAAGGGCAGCAAGGTTGATGTAGAACCCCTCCGTGATCGATTCCCCCTCCGGCGGAGTACCGGAGAAGGCCTCCAGATGGGATCTCTCTGGAACAGAAACTTGCGGCAGCGGAAAAAGTATTTCGTGGACTCCCCTAAGGGTTTCTGATTTTTTCTGAATTTATAGTGGAAGAATTAGGTCAAACGGAGCTGGGTGGGCCACACGAGGTACCAGGGCGCGCCACCCCCGTGGGGGGCACCCTGGTGCCTCGTGGCCCACTCCTTCATCTTCTGGCCCTCTCCCGAAGCTTCTAGTGATTATCTTGTCCAATAAAAAATCTCCAAAAAGTTTCGTGTCATTTGGACTTCGTTTGGTATTGATTTTCTGTAAAACAAAAACAGGGCAGAAAACAGCAACTGGCACTGGGCACTAGGTTAATAGGTTAGTCTCCAAAAATGATATATAATTGTTGTAAATGATTATAAAAACATCCAAGATTGATAATATAACAGCATGGAACAATCAAAAATTATAGATACGTTGGAGATGTATCAGGGGCGTGCCTACCCCCCTGGGCGCGCCCTCCGGGCTTGTCACTCCCTCGTGACTCTTCTGGTCTTCTCCCGAAGCTTCTAGGGTCCCTTCTGGCCCAGAAAAAATTAATCCAAAGTTTTTTCTCCATTTGGACTCCGTTTGATAATGATTTTCTGAAAAGGCAAAAACAGGCAAAAAAACAGCAACTGTCATTGGGCACTAGGTTAATAGGTTAGCCCCAAAAATGATATATAATTGCATACAAAACATCCAAGATTGATACTATAATAGCATGGAACAATCAAAAATCATAGATACGTTGGAGACATCAAGCATCCCCAATCTTAATTCCTGCCCGTCCTCGAGTAGGTAAATGATAGAAATAGAATTTTTGATGTGGAATGCTACCTAACATGTTTCATCATGTAATTCTCTTTTACGGTATGAATATTAAGATCCGAATGATTCAAAGCAATAGTCTATAATTTGATATAAAGACATCAATACTCAGGCATACTAACAAACAATCATGCCTTTCAAAATAAAAATGCTAAAGAAAGTTATCCCTACAAAATCATATAATCCTGTCATGCTCCATCTTCTTAACATAAAGTATTTATCATGCACTACCCCATTGACAAGCCGAGCAATTGGTTCATACTTTTATACGCGCTTCTGCTTTTTCAACCCTCACGCAATACATGAGCGCAAGCCATGGATATAGCACTATGGGTGGAATAGAATGATGATAGAGATTAATAAGGGGAAGTCAAAAAGAGAAGTTAGTCTCACATCGACGTGGCTAATCAATGGGCTATGGAGATGCGCATCAATTGATGTCAATGCGAGGAGTAGGGATTGCAATGCAACGGATGCACTAAGAGATATAAGTGTATGAAAGCTCAAAATAAAAACTAAGTGGGTGTGCATCCAACTTGCTTGCTCATGAATACCTCGGGCATTTGAGGAAGCCCATCATCGGAATATACAAGCCAAGTTCTATAATGAAAAATTCCCACTAGTATATGAAAGTGACAACATAGGAGACTCTCTATATGAAAAACATGGTGCTACTTTGAAGCACAAGCATGGAAAAAGATAGTAACACTGCCCCTTCTCTCTTTTTCTCTCATTTTTTTTCGCTGGGCTCTTTTTGGCTTTTTTTATCTCCTCACTGGGACAATGCTCTAATAATGATGATCATCACACTTCTATTTACTTACAACTCAAAATTACAACTCGATACTAGAACAAATATGACTCTATATGAATGCCTCTGGTAGTGTACCAGGATGTGCAATGATACTAGCATAACATGTATGAAGATGATGAACGGTGGCTGAGCCACAAATACTATGTCAGCTATATGATCATGCAAAGCAATATGACAATGATGATGTGCGTCAATGGAACGGTGGAAGTTGCATGGCAATATATCTCAGAATGGCGATGGAAATGCCATAACAGGTAGGTATGGTGGCTGTTCTGAGGAAGATATAAGGAGGCTTATGTGTGATAGAGCGTATCATATCACGGGGTTTGGATGCACCAGCGAAGTTTGCACCGACTCTCGATGTGAGAAAGGGCAATGCACGGTACCGAAGAGATTAGCAAATTGCGGAAAGGTGAGAGTGTGTATAATCCATGGACTCACATTAGTCATAAAGAACTCACATACTTATTGCAGAAGTTTATTAGCCCTCGAAGCAAAGTACTACTACGCTTGCCCCTAGGGGGATAGATTGGTAGGAAAAGACCATCGCTCGTCCCCGACCGCCACTCATAAGGTAGACAATCAATAATAAATCATGCTCCAACTTCTTAGCATAAAGACAGATCATACGTGCATGCTTCGGGAATCACAAACCTTAACACCAATATTCTTACTAAACCACAATTATCTACTAGAATCTCCCCCATATTACCCTCTTAATATCGCAAAACTATTGCAAGGAATCAAACTTATCATATTCAGTGATCTACATGAAAGTTTTTATTATATCCCTCTTGAATACCTATCATATTAGGACCAAATTCATAACCCGTGCATATTACCATTGCTATTTATTAGACTCTCAAAAATATATAAGTGAAGCATGAGAGTGCAACTATTTCTTTAAAATATAACCACCGCCGTGCTCTAAAAGATATAAGTGAAGCACTAGAGCAAGTGCCTAGCTCAAAAGATATAAGTGAAGCACATAGAGTATTCTAACAAATCACGAATAATGTCTATCCCTCTCAAAAAGGTGTGTTCAGCAAAGATGATTGTGGCAAACTAAAAAGCAAATAAAGGCAAGCAAACTATAACACAAGACGCTCCAAGTAAAACACATATCATGTGATGAATAAAAATATAGCTTGATATACCGATAGATTGTAGACAAAAGAGGGGATGCCATCCGAGGCATCCCCAAGCTTAGACGCTTGAGTCTTGCTTGAATATTACCTTGGGGTGCCTTGGGCATCCCCAAGCTTAGGCTCTTGCCGCTCCTTATTCCTTCATCCATTGTAGTTTCACCCAAAACTTGAAAACTTCAGCACACAAAACTCAACAGAAACCTCGTGAGATCCATTAGTATAACAAATAGATCTTAAACTTTAGGTATTGTTGTAAATTGATTCATATTTAATATTGGCATAATGCTACTTTACTACAACTTCTCCATGACTCATACCCCCCGATACGATCCATAGATTCATCAAAATAAGTAGATTATGCAGCAAAAACAGAATCTGTCTAAAACAGAACAGTCTGTAAAGATCTATTTAAAAACCATACTTCCGTAACTCCAAAAATTCTTAAAAATTAGTACAACATAAATAATTAATATACCAATAATGTGTAAAAATTTCAGATTTTTCAGATGTACCAGTACAGAAATAAATTCCAGAACTAGACGCAAAACTTTCTATTTTCCAAACAGCATCAATTATACTATCATCCAAATCATCCCAAAGGCATTACTTGGCACAAACACTAATTAATAGATAATAAACACAATCATAACAGAGGCTACAATGTTCAAACTCACAAAACAGAAATAAAAAGTATTGGGTAGTCTCCCAACAAGCTCTTTCTTTATAGCCATTAAGATAGGCTTTGAGATTTTAATGATGCTCACATGAAAGATAATAATCGAAACACAAAGAGAGCATCATAAAACATGTGACAAACATATTTAAGTCTAACATAATTCCTATGCATAGGCATTTTATAGGAAAACAAATTATCAAGATAAGCAATATCTAGCATATGCAAATAGGAAGAATGAAGCAAAAATTTCAACACAAAGAGAGGTAATTTAGTGACATGAAAATTTTTATAACCATATTTTCCTCTCTCATAATAATTACAGGTAGGATCATAATCAAATTTAACAATATAGCTATTATATAAAATATTCTCTTCATGATCCACTTGCATAAAAGTTTTATAATCTTCCAAGATAGTGGGATTAACATCAACTAAAGTCATGACCTGTCCAAACCCACTTTTATCAAAAATTTCATAGGATTGAACACTCTCCGAATATGTGGGATTCTTTTTTCCTAAAGTTGACACTCTTCCAAACCCACTTTCAACATTGTTGCAAACATTATTATCAATATCATATTCATCATGAGGCTTAAATAAATTTTCAAGATCATAAGAAGCATCACCCCAATCATGATCATTACAATAAGTAGTGGACATAACAAAATCATCATCCCCAAGCTTGTAGTTTTGCACATTGTTAACACAATTAACATTAATAGAATTTATAATAAAATCATTGCAGTCATGCTTTTTATTCAAGGAGCTATCATGAATCACTTTATAAATTTCTTCATAACAATTTTTAGATTCATGATTTTCAAGCAAAACTTCATAAAGATAATGTAACATCCCAAAATTCTAAATTTTGGAATGTTATATTAATTAAATAAATATGATTGATTGTTTGATTGTTTGTTTGATTGATTGACTGAAAATTATTGAAATTTGAAATTCTTGAAAGTTTAATGAGAAGGAATGAAATGACTTTCCCAAAACCTTCACTTTGCATTTTGAACTCAGTGAATTCAAATTCATTTCAATACAAAACCCTGGAGTGAGGATGACATGACTTATTCCATTTAAATGAAAAGGGTTTTGAAAGAATTTGAATTCCATTTGAAAATATTTCAAATTCAAAGACTTTATGCAACTCAATGATTTTCATGAGAGGGGATAATAGGACTTCTTCAAATTATATGAAATATGAGTTGGAAGTTTAAAAGAAAGGATTTGAAAGTGGTTTGAAATTCAAACTCAAACCCAATTTGGAGTTATTGGGTTTTTATTCAATTTGTTTTTTCTCCAAAAAGAAAATATATGGAAAATAGGGTAACATGATTCCCTTCAAGAGAAAAATGGAGAAAATAAATTTGAGATCATTTTGATATTTTAAAATAATTTTTTTCGAATTTTAAATGCAACAGTAGCACTATTTGCATTATTTGAATTTGTGTGAATTTTATTTGAACATGAAAAATAGTTCATGTTTTAGGAAATCTTTTTCTGAAATTTTTGATATATTATATGACTATATATTATTTTTATTTATTTTGTTTATTTTCTTTTGTTTGACTGCTTTTATTTAAAAAGAAAAAAATGGCCGAAGCCCAGCAGACCTCTCTCTCTCCCCACGGCCCAGCTGGCCCAGTCGCTCTCTGCCGCGCCGAAAACCCTTCGGATCGGTCGCCCGCTCGCTCCCCCTCTTCCCGCGGTCACTGACCCCCGGCCCCACCACCTTCTTCTTCCCCTCCCGCAAGCCATGCCGCGCCGGAGCGCGCCGAACCACCGCCGTTTCCCGAATCCTTCGGGATTTGATCCCCGAGATCGACACCTTCCCCAAGATGTTACCCTATAAGTACCCACGCTCCTCCTCTCTCGATCCCCTTCGAAAACCCTCGCCAAAACCCCCCATGTCCGCCGCCCTCGCAAAACCGATCTCGCCGCCCGCCGCCACTGCCGCTGTCGATTCCCGCACGGGTGAGCACCCCCAATCTCTCTAATTCCGGCCATCGGCCTAGCCCAGCTCCACGCTCACCTTTGACAACTTTTTGCCCGCCGTTATCATCTACAGGGAGCCACTCGAGCTCGCTCGTCTCTCGCCGGAGCCACAGAGCACCGACGCTCGGCCAACTTCGCCCCGCCACCGCAAGCCGTCCTCGACCTCCCCGGACGCCACCACCGGACTCCCCTCTCTCCGCCGCGTCCGCCCGTGCACTCGCCGAAGCTCGCCGACCACCGTAGCCCTCGCCGCCGACGACGCCCGAGCCCTCCTCGCCGTCGCCTCCGTCCAGCCACCGCGGTACGTGCCCGGTCGTCCGATCTACTTTCAACGGTTTAGATTAGATCCAAACGAACGGTTAGGTTTTTATTTATTAGATCGGTTTTATTTACGGTTAAGTCCGGTTTAGTTTGAACCGAGTCGCTTCGGTTTTTCTCTGTTAGTCGCCGCGCGCCGAATCTCTTGATTAACGGCCGTCCGCCCGATAGCTGACGCAACGCACACCCATAGCCAGTAGCTAGCTGCCATGTGTACACTACCCGATCGTTAGCGTTTGTTTTCTTTTCTGTTTTAATTTCTTTTACATAAATAGTTTCTGTTTTAGATTGTTAATATCTTTTAGGTTTTAAATACTTTTTGAGTGATTCTTTTTGCATTGGATTCAGAATTTTATGAAGTTTCTGATGGTGCACTTGGGTTTCAAATTTGAGTATTTTAAATTGGAATTTACTGAATTTTGTTCAAATCACTATTTTGGCTCTAGTTTGAATTCTAGAATAGATTTTTGAGTGTTTCTTTTTGCTACTGGTCACTTGTGTGTTTGTTCATCAGTAGGTTTAATTTGAGTATTTTTAGCATATTTTAAATTAGGGTTTATTAGAAACAGCACTGTTTTGCATGTATGACTGTTTTAGCTATTAAATTGTTGTTTTAAGTTATTTTAAATTAATTCTTTTTGTCCCTTTTGACAAATTGAATTGTGTCTCTGTTGGTTAATAGTAGGTATAATTTTAGAAGTTATTTTTATGGTTTAGATACTGTTTTGTTTTATTGTCGATTATCTATTTAGTTATAGTTAATAGAATTGTTGTATTATTACAAAAGTAATTCTTTTGCCACTTCAAGTTATTTTATTTTTGTTTCTGTTAATTAGGAGTAAATTAGTCTTTATAGTTATTTAGTATTGATTGGTACTGTTTTAACGTATGCTTGGTTGTTATAACTGTTTTAGTGTTAATTATATAGCTACAATAGTTGTTAAATTAGTTCTTTTTACTAGTTAATAATTTAGTAAAATGCTTTCTGTTGTTTTATTAAAATTGTATTTCCCTTGCTGTAGAAAAGTTATTTAGAGTAATTCAGTGCTGTTTTGAGAGCTATTGGTTGTTATTGTGTGAGTTGGTTTCCCTAGTTTTCTTTGTAGTTTTACTTTGGATTTTGTTTAGTTTTTCTTATTGGTTTTCTTTATTGCATTTTATTTTTTTGATTGTTATTTTGGGTGCTAGAATTGCTTGCTAGAATGTTTGCTTATGTGAATGCTATGTCTGTTTAATATAGATTTCATCGGAGCGACGAATAGTTCTACCAAGTCATTTTCTGAGAGCGTTATAATCTTCAACAAGTAATACCAGGCAAGTTCACTTTGACCATCTGTTTTACCTAAGTTTGCATGTAGTATCATCCTTCCAACAATTCCTCCAGTAGTGATATTGAATTTTTGTAGTTGAGTAGAATGCATGAGGTAGGAACCCATCTCCCTGTTACCAAGTCTGGGACGTTGTTTAGTTTTAATGCTACGCTAAAGTAGACGGGGTTTGGTATGACTGCCCGAGAGTGGTGTGAGAAGGTGGACTCTACGTCAATGACGACAACTTCGTGAGGGCATCTGCAAGGACTGCACCTTCAAGGCCTCAAGATTTCGAGACTCGAGACAAGATTTCAATACACACTACTGGGTGAAGGATGGTTTTGATGGGCACCCTGGAGTAACCAGTGGATGGCCGGGATGCATGGAGAAGCGCCATGACATCTTGCGGAAAGCTTCACCCAGACTCAAAGAGAAGGAAGAATACTTCATGCCCGGAAGCTTACCTGTGCAACCGCAAGCCATTATGGGCTCTGGCTTGGTTGACCTTAGTTGTGACTCTGGCTGGGACGGTGCTAGCAGATGTAGAACTACGGTAGGATTGGATGAGCACCGGACAGTGGTCAGAGGAACTCTTCGGAAGACCATGTTTCGGTCGTCTTGTTCTCAAACACCCTGAAGTGCGAGAACGTAAAGAGAGGTATCGAATCTTGTGGGTAAAGTGCACAACACTCTGCAGAGTTAAAACCTAATCGATTAGCCGTGTCCCCGGTTACGGACAATTTGAGCCTCTGGACTTGGATCTATCTCGGAACTCTCAACACCGGACTGATAACTAATTGTGGGAAACTTATGATACTTGTGGGCTATGAGACATCGGTTGGCGGAACCATGTCATAGTAGGTAACTCTGTAGTGAAAACTCCTGATTTATTCCTTTGTTGTAGGGAAAATAAAACCAGCTTTTATGCAAAAACTCAGACACAGAGCCACAAAGCCATATTGCATATAGTATAGTTTTATCAACTGCTTTCTTATAGTGATCTTGCCGGTACATTCAATGTACTGACCTACACGGCTGCAACGTATTATGTTGCATGATTTTCTACGACGAGTGAGTTTCGTTGTAGGGTTACGGTCTACACTCAACTTGCCGATGGCGCTGATGGGACTCCACACCCGTTTGATTGTTTCCGCTGAGACTTATGAGGTATATATCAGTTTTACGTTATTTATATATGTGATTGCACTTTGATATATACATTGATGTACTGTGTGTGCCAGCATACTGATCCAGGGATGGCACGGATACACAGAGGCTTGACCGTTTGAGGTCGGGTCGCTACAGATAATCAAGTGCACTCAACTCACTAGCAATTGGTTCATCATAATTGGATTATTTGAAAAGATTAGCAAGTGGATGAGGATCCATATGTCTATATTTTTATTTTCATTGAGTCACACAATTTTGCAAGCAAACGAGCAAACAAGCAAATAAAATATTTTTGTGTTTTTGTAAATTTGTTTTAGAAGTGGGGGAGATGAAAATGAGAGGCAAATGCAAATAAAAGGCAAATGAAAATAAGAGCAAGTAGATGATAGTTTGTGCGAAGGTACTTGATAGGTCTTGGTGATGCCTCCCCGGCAACGGCGCCAGAAATTCTTCCTGCTACTTGTGAACTGCGTTGGGATTTCCCCGAAGAGGAGAGGATGATGCAGTACAGTAGAGATAAGTATTTCCCTTAGTTAAGAACCAAGATTATCAATCTAGTAGGAGAACCACACAGAACCTCGTTAGCATCACCTACACACACAAAAGCAAATACTTGCACCCAACGCAAACAAGAGGGTTGTCAATCCCCTTGGCGGTTACTTGCAAGGATTATTTCTGATAGTGATAGATAGAAAAGTAAATTGCAAAACAAAAGAAAGGAAATAAAGTTGTAGCAAGGTATTTTTGGATTTTAATATATGATAAAAGTAGACACGGGGGCCATAGTTTTCACTAGAGGCTTCTCTCTCGAACGCATAGCATACGGTGGGTAAACAAATTACTGTTGGGCAATTGCTAGAAAAGCGCATAGTTATGACGATATTCAAGGCAATGATCATGTATATAGGCATCACGTCTGAGACAAGTAGATCGACTCCTGCCTGCATCTACTACTATTACTCCACCCATCGACCGCTATCCAACATGCATATAGGGTATTAAGTTAACGAAAGTAGAGTAACGCCTTAAGCAAGATGACATGATGTAGACAAAGTAAACTCAAGCAATATGATTAAACCCCATCTTTTTATCCTTAATGGCAACAATACAAATACGTGTCTTGTCCCTTTCTGTCATTGGGATATAGAACACCGCAAGATTGAACCCATCACAAAGCACCTCTCCCATTGCAAGATAAATCAATCTAGTTGGCCAAACCAAACGGATAGATCGAAGAGAACTACAGAGCTATAACAATCATGCATAAATAAGTTCAAAAAAGACTCAAATATTTCTCATGAATAATCTGATCATAAACCCACAATTCATCGGATCCCAATAAACACACCGCAAAAGAAGATTACATCGAATAGAACTCCAAGGAGATCGAGGAGAACATTGTATTGAAGATCAAAGAGAGAGAAGAAACCATCTAGCTACTAGCTATGGACTCGTAGGTCTGTGGTAAACTACTCACACATCATCGGAAGGGCAGCAAGGTTGATGAAGAAGCCCTCCATGATCGATTCCCCCTCTGGCAGAGTACCGGAAAAGGCCTCCAGATGGGATCGCGAAAGAACAGAGGCTTGCGGCGGCGGAAAGGTTTTCTCTTCTGTCTCCTTGGTATATTGGGAATATTTGGGAATTTATAGCGCTGGAATTAGGTCAAGAGGTGCCATGAGGGGCCCACAAGCCTGGGGGGCGCGCCTACCCCTCTGGGCACGCCCTCCGGGCTTGTCACTCCCTCATGACTCTTCTGGTCTTCTCCCAAAGCTTCTAGGGTCCCTTCTGGTAAAAAAAATAGTCCAAAGTTTTTTCTCCGTTTGGACTCCTCTTGATAATGATTTTCTAAAAAGGCAAAAACAGGCAAAAAATAGCAACTGGCACTGGGCACTAGGTTAATAGGTTAGTCCCAAAAAATAATATATAATTGCATATAAAACATCCAAGATTGATACTATAATAGCATGGAACAATAAAAAATTATAGATACGTTGGAGACGTATCAATAACCCACAAGTATAGGGGATCAATTGTAGCCTTTGTCAATAAGTAAGAGTGTCGAACCCAACAAGGAGCTAAAGGTAGAATTAATATTCTCTCAAGTTCTATCGACCACCGATACAACTCTCCGCACACTTAACGTTCGCTTTACCTAGAACAAGAATAAAACTACTATGTAGGTGTAATAGGATAAATTTGAAGGATTAAACTAGAAGTACTTAGCGAGAATAAAACTACGAGTAATTTTCAAGATAATAAAAGTTAGTTGTTTAGTAGAAAGCTTTTTGTAACACAAGAGAAGGATTTTTCCCTAGGTAATTGATAACTAGACCGGTAATCATTATTGCAATTTTATATGAGGGAGAGGCATGAGCTAACATACTTTCCATACTTGGATCATATGCACTTATGATTGGAACTCTAGCAAGCATCCGCAACTACTAAAGATCATTAAGGTAAAACCCAACCATAGCATTAAGTAACAAGTCCTCTTTACTCCTATACGCAACAACCCCCTTACTCGGGTTTGTGTTTCCATCACTCACGCAACCCACTATAAGCGAATTATGAACGTATTGCAACACCCTACAACGGTAATCCCACACGCTTGCGTGACACGGAGGGCACCATAGGACGGCACCAAAATAAAACATACAACTCAAACCAATCACGATCATCAATCACCCATAGGACAAAAGAAATATACTCAAACATCATAGGATTGCCACACATCATAGGATAATAATGTATAGCACTAAGCACCATGTTCAAGTAGAGAATTACAGCGGGAATAGAGAGGTTACACCGCTGCATAGAGGGGGAGAGAGTTGGTGATGACGGCGGTGAAGTTGTTGGTGTAGATCGCCGTCACGATGGTTCCCCCGGCGGTGCTCCGGCGCCACCGGAAGAGAGGGGGAGAGAGCCCCCTCCTTCTTCTTCTTCTTGCTTGGCATCCCCCTAGATGGGAGGAGGGTTTCCCCTCTGGTCCATGGCCGCCATGGCTCCCGGAGGGCAGGAGCCCCTTCGAGATTGGATCTCTCTCTCTCTCTCTCTCTCTCTCTCTCTCTCTCTCTCTGTTTCTCTTGTGTTTAGCCTTCCTATTTTCTGGCCTTTCACCGTTTCTTAGATTCCTGGAGATCCGTAACTCTGATTGGGCTGAGATTTTGAGGGGATTTTTATCCGAAAATTATATTTCTTGTGGCGAAAGAAGGGTTGCAACCGACTTACGAGGGAGTCACATGGCATCACACCGCGGCCACCCCCTGGCCGCGCCCTGTTGCCTTGTGGCACCTCGGGCACCGTCTTGCGTTGATTCTTCTTCCCAAAAATCACATATATTCCAAAATAAATCTCCGTAAAATTTTATCGCGTTTGGACTTTGTTTGATATGGATTTTCTGCACAACAAAAAACATGCAAAAAACAGGAACTGGCACTGGGCACTGGATCAATATGTTAGTCCCAAAAATAATATAAAATGTTGCCAAAAGTATGTGAAAGTTGTAGAATATTGGCGTGAAACAATCAAAAAATATAGATACGACGGAGACGTATCACTCCATACCTAGTTCAATCTCGTTATCGGCAAGTCTCTTTACTCGTGGAATATTTCCAACAGTCTCCCACTTGCACTAGAGTCAATAATCTAGTTTACATTGTTATGATTCTAACACCCATCAAGTTCTGGTGCTGATCATGTTTTGCTCGTGGAAGAGGTTTAGGTAACAGGCCTGCCACATTCTGATCCGTATGTACTTTGCAAATCTTTATGTCACATTTAGATGCTTTTACCACGCTCTGCTTGGAGCTACTCCAACTGACTGCTCCACCATTCAAAATAAATACGTATCCGGTTTAAGACTTCGACTCATCCGGATCAGTGTCGAAGCTTACATTGATGGAACCCTTTACGACGAGCTCTTCGTCACCTTCATATACAAGAAACATTTCCTTAGTCCTCTTTAGATACTTAAGGATATTTTTTTACAGCTATCCAATGATCCACTCCTGGATCACTCTGGTACCTGCCTTCCAAACTTATGGCAAGGCACACGTCATGTCTGGTACACAGCATGGAATACATTATAGAGCCTATGGCTGAGGCATAGGGGACGACTTTCATCCTTTCTCTTTCTTCTACCATGGTCAGGCTTTGAGTCTTACTCAACTTCATACCTTGCAGCACAGGCAAGAACCCCTTCTTCGACTGGTCCATTTTGAACTTCTTCAAAATCTTGCAAGGTATGTGCTCTGTGAAAGTCCTATCAGGCATCTTGATTTATCTCTATATATTTTGATGCCCAATATGTAAGCAGCCTCACCCGGGTCTTTCATTGAAAAACTCTTGTTCAAATAACCCTTTATGCTTTCCATAAATTCTATATCATTTCCAAACAATAATATGTCATCCACATATAGTATTAGAAATGCTACAGAGCTCCCACTCACTTTCTTGTAAATACAAGCTTCTCCATAAGTTTGTATAAAACCGAAAGATTTGATCACCTCATCAAAGAGAAGATTCCAACACCGAGATGCTTGCACCAGTCCATAGATGGATCACTAGAGCTTGCATACCTTATTAGCATCCTTAGGATCGACAAAACCTTCCGGTTGCATGATATACAACTCTTCCTTAAGGAAACCATTAAGGAACGTTGTTTTGATGTCCATCTGCCAGATTTCATAATCGAAAAATGCAGCAATTGCTAACATAATCCTAACAGACTTCAGCATCGCTACGCGTGAGAAAGTCTCATCATAGTCAACCCCTTGAACTTGTCAAAAACCCTTTGCAACAAGTCGAGCTTTATAGACGGTGACATTACCATCAGCATCCATCTTCTTCTTAAAGATCCATTTGTTCTCAATGGCCTTTCGGCCATCAGGTAAGTCTACCAAAGTCCATACTTGGTTTTCATACATGGATCCCATCACGGATTTCATGGCCTCAAGCCATTTGTCAGAATCCGGGCTCATCATTGCTTCTTCATAGTTCGTAGGTTCACCTTTGTCCAACAACATGACTTCCAGGACAGGATTACCATACCACTCAGGGGCGGTACGTGTCCTGGTCGACCTACGAAGTTCAGTAGTAGCTTGATTCGAAGTTTCATGATCATCATCATTAGCTTCCTCTCTGGCTGGTGTAGGCATCACGGGAACTTCTTTCTATGATGCACTACTCTCCAATTCGAGATAAGGTACGATTACCTCATCAAGCTATACCTTCCTCTCACTCACTTCTTTCAAAAGAAACTCCTTCTCTAGAAAGGATCCATTCTTGGCATCAAAGATCTTGCCCTCGGATCTGTGATAGAAGGTATACCCAATTGTCTCAGGGAGATCAACATGAGCAGCAAAAGATTCATAGAAAAGTAGCTACTATCTCAGAGTCAAGTCCATATTTTGCACTAAACTTATGAAAAGCATCTGTTTCCATAAAAGATCAACACAATCGAATTCAAGATTTATACCTGGCCCATTACCTTTGTCGATTTCCCAATCTTCAGAGTTACGTTTAATCCTTTCCAAAAGATCCCATTTGAATTCAATAGTTTTCTTCATAAAGGAACCAGTAGAAGAAGTATCAAGCACTGATCTATCATTATGAGAAAGCCGAGTATAAAAGTTTTGTATAATCATCTCTCTAGAGAGCTCATGATTGGGGCATGTGTGCATAATATATTTAAGCCTCCCCCAAGCTTGAGCGATACTTTCTCCTTCAAGAGGCCAAAAATTATATATATAATTCCGATCATGATGAACCAGATGCATAGGATAAAATTTCTGGTGGAATTCCAGCTTCAATCGGTTCCAATCCCATGATCCAGCATCATCCAGTAGCCTATACCAAGATAATGCCTTTTCCCTCAAAGATAAGGGAAATACCTTATTCTTAACTCCATCCTCTGATAAACATGCAAGCTTTCAGTCCACAATTTTCATCTATATAGATTAAGTGCATATCAGGGTGTATTGTTCCATCTCCAAGGTAGGGATTAGCAAGCAGTTCTTCCATAATACCCAAAGGAATTTCATAGTAAATATTTTCAGTAGCTTCAGTAGGTTGAGGAGAGGCTCTTACCACTTCCGGTCGAGGTGAAGATACCCCGAACAAGCCCCTCAAAGGATTATTTTCCATAGTGACAAGTAACAGTAAATTTCAGCACGTAATAAAAATGTTTTCTTACAAAATTCCACTTACCAAAGGCGCTTCACTCCCTAGCAACGGTGCCAGAAAAGAGTCTTGATGACCCACAAGTATAGGGGATAAATCGTAGTCCTTTCGATAAGTAAGAGTGTCGAACCCAACGAGGAGCAGAAGGAAATGACAAGCGGTTTTCAGCAAGGTATTCTGTGCAAGTGTTGTATAAAGTAGTAACAGATAGTTTGGTAGCAAGGTGATTCGTGGCAAGTAACAAGTAACAATAGTAGCAAAGGTGCAGCAAGGTGGCCCAATCCTTTTTGTAGCAAAGGACAAGCCGGAAGTTTCTCTTATATAAAGCAAAGTGCTCTCGAGGACGCATGGGAATTCTCATCTACTATCCCCTCTATTATTTCATAAGCAGTATTAGCATCACTTTAAATAAAATTTCCTTTAGTAGCAAAATCAAAAAGTTGTCTATTAGGCATAGTGAGGCCCACATAAAAATTCCTAAGCAGGATTTTTACATCACCTTTCATAGTGCAAACACGATAAGATTCCATTATTCTAAACCAAGCATCTTTCAAATTTTCTCCTTGTTTCTGTTTGAAGTAGAGAACCTCAAAATCAGGAGATAGTGGAGAGATAGACATAGTAACGAAGCAAGCAAACGAGCAAATAAAAATATTTTTGTATTTTTCAATTTTTAGAGAAGTGGGGGAGATGAAAAAGAGAGGCAAATAAAAAGTAGAGCAAGTAGATGATAGCTTGAGTGAAGGTACTTGAGTGGTTTTGATGATGTCTCCCGGCAACGGCGCCAGAAATTCTTTCTGCTACTTGTGAGCTGCGTTGGGATTTTCCCCGAAGAGGAAGGGTGAAGTAGTACATTAGAGATAAGTATTTCCCTCAGTGAGAACCAAGGTTTATTGAACCAATAGGAGAATCAAGCAAAGCCACGTGAATAACACCTGCACACACAAAAGCAAATACTTGCACTCAACGCGGGCAAGAGGGTTGTCAATCCCCTTGAACTCGTTAACTGCAAGGATTAAATCTTGTATAGGCAAAAATATAAATTGAAAAATAAAAGAAAAAGTAAATAAAGTGTAGCAAGGTATTTTTAGGGCTTTTTATATGTTTAAAGTAGACCCGGGGGCCATAGTTTTCACTAGAGGCTTCCCTCTCGAACACATATCATACGGTGGTAAACAAATTAATGTTGGGCAATTGATAGAAAAGCGCATAGTTATGACGTATTCACGGCAATGATCATGTATATAGGCATCACGTCCGAGACAAGTAGACCAACTCTTGCCTGCATCTACTACTATTACTCCACCAATCAACCGCTATCCAGCATGCATCTATGGTATTAAGTTCATAACAAACAGAGTAATGCCTTAAGCAAGATGACATGATGTAGACAAAGTAAACTCAATCAATATGAATAAACCCCATCGTTTTATCCTTAATGGCAACAATACAAATACGTGTCTTGTCCCCTACTGTCACTGGGATGTAGAGCACCGCAAGATTGAACCCATTACAAAGCACCTCTCCCGCTGAAGATAAATCAATCTAGTTGGCCAAACCAAACGGATAGATCGGAGAGAAATACAAAGCTATAAAAATCATGCATAGTAAAGTTTAGAAAAGACTCAATTACTTTCAATGAATAATTTGATCATAAACCCACAATTCATCAGATCCCAACAAACCCACCGCAAAAGAAGATTACATCGGATAGAACTCCAAGAAGATCGAGGAGAAAAATGGTATTGAAGATCAAAGAGAGAGAAGAAGCGGCTATGGACCCGTAGGTCTACGGTGAACTACTCACACATCATCGGTAGGGCAGCAAGGTTGATGTAGAAGCCCTCTGTGATCGATGATAACCCACAAGTATAGGGGATCGCAACAGTTTTCGTGGGTAGTATTTCACCCAGATTTATAGATTCGACACAAGGGGAGCCAAAGAATATTTGCAAGTATTAGCAGTTGAGTTGTCAATTCAACCACACATGGAGATAAAATATCTGCAGCAAAGTATTTAGTAGCACAGTAATATGATAGTTTTGGTAGTAATTGCAACAGTAATAATAGTAACAGTAATAGTAACAGTAGCAATTTTGTAGCAAGTGTAAAGCAGTAGTAACAAAGTAACTTAGCAGAAACCAATATGAGAAAGTCATAGGCATTGGATCAGTGATGATAATTATGTTGGATGATATTCATCATATAACAGTCACAACCTAGGGCGATACACAATAGCTCCAATTCATCAATGTAATGTAGGCATGTATTCCGTATATAGTCATACGTGCTTATAGTAAGAACTTGCATGACATCTTTTGTCCTACCCTCCCGTGGCAGCAGGGTCCTTAAGGAAACTAAGGGATATTAAGCCCTCCTTTTAATAGAGAACCGGAACAAACCATTAGCACTTAGTGAATACATGAACTCCTCAAACTACGGGAATTACCGGAAAGAATCCCAATTATTGTCACCTTGGGGTATGCGGATCATGACATGTAATAGGTGCATATAACTTGCAAGATAGGATCAAGAACACAAACATATTCATGAAAACATACAGGGTTCAGATCTGAAATCATGGCACTCGGGCCCTAGTGACAAGCATTAGGCATAGCAAAGTCATAGCAACATCAATCTCAGAACATAGTGGATACTAGGGATCAAAGCCCTAACAAATTGACTCGATTACATGATAAATCTCATCCAACCCAGCACCATCCAGCAAGCCTACAAAGGAAATACTCATGCCCGGTGGTGAGCATCATGAAATTGGTGATGGAGGATGGTTGATGATGACGACGGCGTCGAATCCCCCTCTCCGGAGCCTCGAACGGACTCCAGATCAGCCCTCCCAATGAAGAACAGGAGGTGGCGGCGGCTCTGTATCATAAAACGCGATGAAACTTCTTCTCTTATTTTTTTCTCGGGGAAAGAGAATTTATAGCATTGGAATTAGATCAAACGGCCGCATGTGGGCCCCACAAGGCATCAGGGCGCGCCCTAGGGGGGTCGCGCCATGTTGCCTTGTGGGCAACAGGTGGCCCCTCTTCTGTTGATTCTTGCGCCAATAATTTTTATATATTCCATAAGAATTCTCCAAAAAGTTTCGTCCAAATCTGAGAACTTTGATTTCTGCACAAAAACAACACCATGGTAGTTCTGCTAAAAACAACGTCAGTCCGGGTTAGTTTCATTCAAATCATGCAAATTAAAGTCCAAAACAAGAGCAAAAGTGTTTGGAAAAGTAGATACGACGGAGACGTATCAATCGATTCCCCCTCTGGCAGATTACCGGAAAAGGCCTCCAGATGGGATCACGGAAGAACAGAGGCTTGCGGTGGCGGAAAAGTTATATCGTCTGTTGTTCTGATGGTTTGGGACTAGATGTGAATTTATAGGCCTAGAATTAGGTCAAACGGAGCTGTGTGGGGCCCACAAGCTTAGGGGGCGCGCCCCTCGAGCTTGTGGCCCTCTCGTATCTCTTCTGGCCTCCTCCCAAAGCTTCGAGGGTCCCTTCTGTTCCAGAAAAAATTAATCCAAAGATTTTTTTTTCCGTTTGGACTTCGTTTGATATTGATTTTCTGAAAAGTCAAAAACAAGCAGAAAAAAAATAGAAACTGGCACTGGGCACTGAGTTAATAGGTTAGTCCCAAAACGATATAAAATAGCATATAAAGCATCCAAGATTGATAATATAATAGCATGAAACAGTCAAAAATTATAGATACGTTGGAGACGTGTCAGGAATTAGGGCAATGACGAGTGGGAGTGGGCGGGGATCGCGATGGGGACTGGGCCGCTCTTGGGCTGCTCTGTTTTCCATCGGCCACACCTCCTCCCTCGCTACAGGATATGCTCGGGCCGGGTCGGGCCTAATTTCGGGCCAAGATTGAAGCCTAGGCCCGGCCCGACTTGTTGTTCGGGCTGCATTTTGAGGCCCAGGCCCGGCCCGGCCGGGAAATTTCGGGCCGGGCCGTTCGGGCCGGGTTTCCCATGGCAGGTATGATACCAACATATGATACTATGCACTACGGATGTAATACTCCACTAGTATCATATGCATGATACTAGTATATGATACTCCCCACTACGACCAGACTTACCTACAAAAGCTAAGCACTTATGCATTGAGGAGACTAGTTGCTAAGATTTTTAATGCACTTAGCACCTCATGTAAGCACTAATGCATTGGAAGGGGCCTAATGTCGTGCATCAAACATTCATGGACCAGTTCGAATGTGTAAACTCACACAAACCGAAAGCAACCCTGAGAGAGGTTTGTGGGCGTCCGGGCATGTGCCAACGTTGGTGTCCAGCTACACGGTCTCCCTAAATCCCTCGTCGCATGTTCCGCTCCATAACCCTCGCCGCACATTTATGCCACTTCATATCAAAGCGTACGTGGGGGAAGCCGCCTACCGCATTCATGCTGGTCAGACCCATGAGATTGGACTGACCGCCGCCGCTTCAATGGGGACACGACGACCGAGAAGCCTAGTCAGGCCGATATGCGATAAGGTGACACTGGGTCGTAACACCATCAGTAGCCCCTGAACTGGTCTTCGGATCTGGCTGCTTCCTGGTCGGGGTCAATCTGCTGGTGATATGGCATGCTTGCATGTTGAGATAAATAAGGTAGTGAGGATCACTCTCTTAAGTATATAATAATATGGGATACTCGCTATTTATTAAAATATTAAACATTTTTAGAACATAAAATGCGCATGATTGTATGCAAATTTAAACATCGTGTAATGCTTTGTACGGCTATTTGATGGGGAACGTTGCATGAAAATAAAATAAAAATCCTACAAACACCCAAGATCTAATCTAGGAGATGCATAGCAACGAGATGGGAGTGTGTCTACATACCCTTGTAGACCGAAAGCGTTAGCGTCGTAACGCGGTTGATGTAGTCGTACTCTTCACGATCCAATCCGATCTAGTGTTGAACGGACGGGACCTCCGAGATTAGCACACGTTCAGCTCGATGGCGTCCTCTCCTTCTTGATCCAGCAAGAGAGGGGGGGAGGTAGATGAGATCGGAACCAGCACGGTGGTGTGGTGGTGGTGGCAGCAGCGGAATTCCGGCAGGGCTTCGCCAAGCACGTACCGGAAGGTGGTGGAGGAGTATACGAGAGAGAGGGAGGCGCCGGGCGGAAGGGTGCAGCCCCCTGCGTTCCTCCCCACTATATATAGGGGTGAGAGGGAGGGGGCGTTGGCCCTAGCCCCTCCTCCAAGGGAGGGGGCGGCGGCCCTAGGGGTGGCTTGCCCCCCAAGCCAAGGGGAAGGGCGCCCCCATCTAGGGTTCCCCCAAACCCTAGGCGCATGGGCCCATGGGGGGAAGTGGCGCCCAGCCCACCAGGGGCTGGTGCGCCCCCTTTGCTGCCCATGTGGCCCTCCGGGGCAGGTGGGACCCCCCCCCCCCGGTGGACCTCCGGAACCCTTTCGGCATTCCCGATACAATACCGACAAATCCTGAAATCTTTCCGGTGACCAAAATAGGACTTCCTATATATGAATCTTTACCTCCGGACCATTCCGGAGCTCCTCGTGATATCCTAGATCCAATCCGGGACTTCGAACAACCTTCAAACTTACCACTATTAATATCTCATTACTACCCTAGCACTATTGAACGTTAAGCATGCGACCCTACGGGTTCGGGAACATGCAGACATGACTGAGACACCTCTCCGGTCAATAACCAATAGCGGGATATGGATACCCATATTGATTCCTACATATTCAACGAAGATCTTTATCGGTTGAACCACGATGTCGAGGATTCAGTTAATCCCGTATACAATTCCCTTTGTCCGGCGATATGTTACTTGCCCGAGATTCGATCGTCGGTATCTCCATACCTAGTTCAATCTCGTTACTGGTAAGTCTCTTTACTCGTTCCGTAATACAAGATCCCGTGGCTAACTCATTAGCCACATTGCTTGCAAGCTCTTTACGATGTTGTATTACCGAGAGGGCCCAGAGATATCTCTCCGTCATACGGAGTGACAAATCTCAGTCTCGATCCGTGCCAACCCAACAAACACCTTCGTAGATACCTGTAGAGCACCTTTATGATCGCCCAGTTACGAAGTGACGTTTGGATACACACTAAGTATTTCTTCGGTGTCAGGGAGTTGCACGATCTCATGGTCTAAGGAACAGATACTTGACATGAAGAAAGCTATAGCAAATAAACTAAACAATCTGATGCTAAGCTTACGGTTGGGTCTTGTCCATCACATCATTCTCCTAATGATGTGATCCCATTATCAAATGACAACTCATGTCTATGGTCAGGAAACCATAACCATCTTTGATCAACGAGCTAGTCTAGTAGAGGCTTACTAGGGACACGGTGTAGTTTATGTATTCACACATGTATTTAAGTTTCCGGTCAATAAAATTCTAGCATGAATAATAAACATTTATCGTGAACAAGGAAATATGATAATAACCAATTTATTATTGCCTCTAGGGCATATTTCCAACAGTCTCCCACTTGCACTAGAGTCAATAATCTAGTTTACATTGTAATGAATCTAACACCCATGGAGTCCTGGTGTTGATCATGTTTTGCTCGTGGAAGAGGTTTAGTCAACGGGTCTGCCACATTCAGATCCGTATGTACTTTGCAAAGTTCTATGTCTCCATCCTTAATGTAATTACGAATGGAGTTGAAGTGGTGCTTGATGTGCTTTGTCTTCTTGTGAAACCTGGGCTCCTTGGCAATGGCAATAGCTCCAGTGTTGTCACAAAAGATAGTCATTGGATCCGATGCACTAGGTATTACTCCTAGATCGGATATGAACTCCTTCATCCAGATTCCTTCTTGTGCTGCTTTCGAAGCAGCTGTATATTCTGCTTCACATGTAGATTCCGCTACGACGCTTTGCTTGGAACTGCACCAACTGACTGCTCCACCATTCAATATAAATACATATCCGGTTCGAGACTTAGAGTCATCTGGATCTGTGTCGAAGCTAGCATCGATGTAACCCTTTACGACGAGCTCTTCGTCACCTCCATAAACGAGAAACATGTCCTTAGTCCTCTTCAGGTACTTAAGGATATTCTTGACCGCTGTCTAGTGATCTACTCCTGGATCACTTTGGTACCTCCCTGCCAGACTTATGGGAAGGCACACATCAGGTCTGGTACACAGCATGGCATACATTATAGAGCCTATGGCTGAGGCATAGGGGATGACTTTCATCCTTTCTCTTTCTTCTACCGTGGCCGGGCTTTGAGTCTTACTCAACATCACACCTTGCAACACAGGCAAGAACCCCTTCTTTGACTTTTCCATTTTGAACTTCTTCAAAATCTTGTCAAGGTATGTGCTCTATGAAAGTCCTATCACGCGTCTTGATCTATCTCTATAGATCTTGATGCCCAATATGTAAGCAGCTTCACCCAGGTCTTTCATTGAAAGACTCTTGTTCAAATAACCCTTTATGCTTTCCAGAAATCCTATATCATTTCCAATCAACAATATGTCATCTACATATAATATTAGAAATGCTACAGAGCTCCCACTCACTTTCTTGTAAATACAAGCTTCTCCGTAAGTTTGTATAAAACCAAAAGCTTTGATCACCTCATCAAAGCGTATATTCCAACTCCGAGATGCTTGCACCAGTCCATAGATGGATCGCTGGAGCTTGCATACTTTGTTAGCATCCTTAGGATCGACAAAACCTTCAGGTTGTATCATATACAACTCTTCCTTAAGAAACCTGATAACCCACAAGCATAGGGGATCAATTGTAGCTTTTTCGATAAATAAGAGTGTCGAACCCAACGAGGAGCTAAAGGTAGAATTAATATTCCCTTCAAGTTCTATCGACCACCGATACAACTCTACGTGCACTTAACGTTCGCTTTACCTAGAACAAGTATGAAACTATTTTGTAGGTGATAGGATAGGTTTGCAAGAATAAAACTAGTAGTACTTTGCGAGAATAAAACTACGAGTAATTTGCGAGATAATAAAAGTTAGTTGTTTAGTAGAAAGCTTTTGTAACACAAGAGAATGATTTGTCCCTAGGCAATCGATAACTAGACCGGTGATCATTGTTGCAATTTTATATGAGGGAGAGGCATGAGCTAACATACTTTCCGTACTTGGATCGTATGCACTTATGATTGGAACTCTAGCAAGCATCTGCAACTACCAAAGATCATTAAGGTAAAACCCAACCATAGCATTAAGTATCAAGTCCTCTTTACTCCCATACGCAACAACCCCCTTACTCGGGTGTAAGCTTCTGTCACTCTAGCCGCCCACCATAAGAGAATCATGAACGTATTGCAACACCCTACAGTGGGGATCCCTCACGCTTGCGCGACATGGAGGGCACCATAGGACAGCACCAAAATAAAACATACAACTCAAACCAATCACGATCATCAATCAACCCATAGGACAAAACGAATCTACTCAAACATCATAGGATGGCCACAAATCATTGGATAATAATATGTAGCATTAAGCACCATGTTTCAGTAGAGAATTACAGCGGGAAAAGAGAGGTTACACCGCTGCATAGAGGGGGAGAGAGTTGGTGTTGACGGCGGCGAAGTTTTTGGTGTAGATCGCCGTCACGATGGTTCCCCCGGCGGCGTTCCGGCGCCACCGGGAGAGAGGGGGAGAGAGCCCCCCTCCTTCTTATTCTTCCTTGGCCTCCCCCTAGATGGGAGGAGAGTTTACCCTCTGGTCCATGGCTGCCATGGCGGCGGAGGGGCAGGAGCCCCTCCTAGATTGGATCTCTCTCTCTGTTCTCTTCTGTTTTGCGTTCTTGTTTTCTAGCCCTTCACCATTTCTTAAATTCCCGGAGATCCGTAACTCCGATTGGGCTGAAATTTTAACACAATTTTGTTCCGGATATTATCTTTCTTGAGGCGAAAGAAGGGGGTCAACCGACTTACGAGGTGCTCACGAGCCACCAGGGCGTGTTTGCCCCCCTAGGCGCGCCCTGGTGCCTCGTGGCCACCTCGGATACCGTCTTGCGTTGATTCTTTTTCCCAAAAATCACATATATTCCAAAATAAATCTTCATAAATTTTTATCGTGTTTGGACTTTGTTTGATATGGATATTCTGTGAACCAAAAAACATGCAACAAACAGGAACTGGCACTGGGCACTGGATCAATATGTTAGTCCCAAAAATAATATAAAATGTTGCCAAAAATATGTGAAAGTTGTAGAATATTGGCATGAAACAATCAAAAATTATAGATACAATGGAGACGTATCAGCATCCCCAAGCTTAATTCCTACTCGTCCTCGAGTAGGTAAATGATAAAAAAGATAATTTTTGATGTGGAATGCTACCTAGCATGATCTTGATCATGTAATCTAATCATGGCATGAATATTAAGACACGGGTGATTCAAAGCAATAGTCTATAATTTGATATAAAGACATCAATACTCAGTCATCCCAACAAACAATCATGTATTTCAGAATAAAAATGCTAAAGAACGCTATCCCTACAAAATCATATAGCCTTGTCATGCTCCATCTTCTTTACACAAAATATAAACCATGTACTACCCCGGTGTCAGCCAAGCAATTGGTTCATACTTTTTAACGCACTTCAGCTTTTTCAACCCCCACGCAATACATGAGCACAAGCCATGGATATAGCACTATGGGTGGAATAGAATGCGGTGGTAGAGATTAATATGGAGAAGACAAAAAAGGAAGAAAGTCTCACATCGACGCGGCTAATCAACGGGCTATGGAGATGCCCATCAATTGATGTCAATGCAAGGAGTAGGGATTGCCATGCAATGGATGCACTAAGAGCTATAAGTGTATGAAAGCTCAAACTGAAAACTAAGTGGGTGTGCATCCAACTTGCTTGCTCAAGACCTCGGGCAATTGAGGAAGCCCATGATCGGAATATACAAGCCAAGTTCTATAATGAAAAATTCCCACTAGTATATGAAAGTGACAACATAGGAGACTCTCTATATGAAAAACATGGTGCTACTTTGAAGCACAAGTGTGGAAAGGATAGTAACATTGCCCCTTCTCTCTTTTTCTCTCATTTCATTTTTTTTCTCTTTTTTTTCTTTTTTTTTCTTGGGCTCTTTTTGGCCTCACTTTTTTTCTTTTTCTTTTTTTTAATTTTTGTCCGGAGTCTCATCCCGACTTGTGGGGGAATCATAGTCTCCATCATCCTTTCCTCACCGGGACAATGCTCTAATAATGAATAATGATGATCATCACACTTCTATTTACTTACAACTCAAAATTGCAACTCGATATCTAGAACAATATGACTCTATATGAATGCCTCTGGCAGTGTACCAGGATGTGCAACGATCTAGCGTAGCAAAGATATCAAAAAACAGACAAGCCATGAAAAATATCATGCTAGCTATCTTACGATCATGCAAAGCAATATGACAATGAATGCTCAAGTCATGTATATGATGATGATGGAAGTTGCATGGCAATATATCTCGGAATGGCTATGGAAATGCCATACTAGGTAGGTATGGTGGCTGTTTTGAGGAAGATATAAGGAGGCTTATGTGTGATAGAGCGTATCATATCACGGGGTTTGGATGCACCGGCGAAGTTTGCACCGACTCTCGAGCTGAGAAAGGGCAATGCATGGTACCGTAGAGGCTAGCAAATTGCGGAAAGGTGAGAGTGCGTATAATCCATGGACTCACATTACTCGAGACAGTGAGCTGCCCTGCTCCTCAACCGGAGAATTACTCTCGTGATGATGATCCTGGGTTCCATGATGACCCTGAAACATCGATTAATTTCGAGGAGGGGGTCTTCTACCAGGAGAGCCTCGATGGTTCTAAGGTGGCCCTTTTGGCCGATCATCCCGGGGCGCTTCCCTCCTCCGCTGTAAGTGGCCAACGGGCTTCCTCTCGAAAGAAACACTCAGCCGCTGCTGCCACGAATACACTGACACCTACTCCCAAGGGCCGCCGCACAACGCGCCGAACAGCCACAAGAGCGGCACCAGCGGCCCCAACGACGAGTAGTCGTGGGGTGACCAGACGCGTGGCCCCAACGGGAGCTACATCATCTGCGCCCCGCCCGAAGAGGTAACGCATCTGCCGTACCGTCGTAGCCTCTATCTTCGACATCCACCAAATATGCCAATAATTTTCTCCACGGTGTCCTGTAGACGATATGTGGAAGCGCCCTCGGCTGGGGATGTTAAAGAGGCGTCGAGGGGTGACTCAAACCCGAGATCGCCAGCTGTAGCCGGAGTTACTCCGGGGGTCCCTGCCGAGGACCAACATCTCGAGGACTCAGGTGGCGTCTCGGTCACTAACTTCGAGGTTGAAAGTGTGATGAATCATCAGCGGCGTAAGGCGTCACTTCGGCACTCCACGTTTTCTGATCAGGAGTTTAATGCCCTTAGCTCGGTAGGCGCGTACCTCGGCGCTGCCCGAACGGGACTTGAAGGGGCCGTGAAGCTCATGTCTACTAATATGCAGGTATGGTATTAGTTTTGACAACTAGTATCTAACCCAGTAGCCCCCGAGCCTTAATTTGGGCGGGACGGCCGAGTTAAGGGTCTGACAGTCATAATGCCCTGCTATTGTGCAGACTGTTCGGGAGCAAAACAAAAAGCTGTCCAAGGACCTCAAACAGGCGCGAACAGAGTTTGAGTCTGTGAAGGCCGAGCTAGTGGGTGTGAAGAAATTCACCAAAGAGGCACATGGTAAGTGCCAGGCTCAAAGTTATTTAAGAAAAAATTGATGGAACACCTCTGCTAATGAAAGATGATTCCATAGCAGCCGAGTCGATAAATCAGCTGCAGAAGGATCTAGATATTGCCAGGGAAGCTCAAAGGTATGCGGAGTCACAGCAAGAGGCTGGCTACCGGGTGCTTTCCCGAAGTTATGAGGAGAGGGATAAGCTTAAGACGGAAGGTGAACATCAAGCTCAAGAAATCAAAAGTTTGAGAGCTCAACTGACCCTATCCCAAGAGGAGAACCAGAGACTGAAAGCGGGCATGTTCAGTAAGTGCAATCCGATTTGTCAGTTCATAAACTGCACGTATTAGGCAGCAATATGAACAATGCCACATCTCGTTGTAGTTCTTCTGACCGGTCATCCCGAAGAGGAGGCCGGCTCATTCGGGCGGGACCTCCTGAAGGAGCTATCCGCCGTACATGAGAGGGCCCGGAAAGCCATGAAGAGCATGTTCAAAGCACTGTGGCCTGGCGAAGTGGCTTCGGAAGGGATGGCCGAGCTCACGAATCGTTTCAAAGGAGCTCGGCGCCGCTTGGAGCTATGGAAGATATCATCTTGTCGTGAGGGAGCATGGGAGGCTTGGGCGATGATCAAGACCCGTTTCACCAAGCTGGAGCCGGAGCATTTAGCTAGGGTCGGGCCGGTAGGACCAGATGGGCAGGAAGTGCCCGTGCATCTGGTATATGACCAGGTTATGCCCGCAGCTTGGCTGTCCCAAGCAGATTATGCTCTGGAGATCATAATAGATGGTCTTGATCAAGATTAACAGTTTGATTCTATATCTATGTACTTTACATCAAATAGTCTCCGAACCGGGCATAAAACGTTGTCTTAACCAGCCATCGGCTTCCGCCTCCTCGACCAAGAGCCGAGGAGTGTTTCCTACTATGTAATCCGAAAACATTGGAAAATACTTCGGAGAACTAGGCAATCCGGTCATTTGGTGCAAACAGACAAAAACGTGCTCGGGGAGTTATGTTATATTACTGTTTAACATAAGAAACATCTTCCGACGAAAATAGTTCCTCGATGGGTCCCTTTCATCGGGTTACCACGGTAACCGTGGATGGATAACCGAGTACCCGAAGTAGACGGGGATGGTTACTTCGGGAAAATACCCTGGAAACTTGGTGATAGTTACCAATTATTTTCACTTCCCCCGTGGCCGACCAACTTGTGTCCTTAAGAACGCTAGCTTTTGGCTTCACCCGTCTGAGGTACGTACCCGGGAAATCCGGACGTAACAATCACAGAGGTGCTCCCTTTACTCCCTAGCCGAACAATCGGGAACGTAGGGGGTAAAGACAGGAGCGAGGCAACCCAGCTTGGCCAAATCTTAAGTCAAATTGATCCATATAGTGGCTTTAAAATGATGCGGGAAGGTTGCAAACTCGTAAAATATGGATGGTTGCATAAATAAAATATGATTGGCTTCGTAAAAGAAGCCCCCAGGTGGCAGCGTGTGGTACATTCAAAGATGTTTGCCGAAGAAAAAACTTAACGTAGTTCGGCATATCCGAACACAACCCGGGAGAGACTATTGACTAGAAAAATATAGATCCTAGAAGGATAAACCGGACAAGGTGAGGTCGCGGAGGTTAGCCGTAGAAACGTCGTAGCCGAGCTGCGTTCCATGGGTTTGGTTCGAGGCGATCGTCCTTTGGGTCGCGGAGACGATATGCTCCGCCTGCGAGTACTTGATCGATTATGAAGGGCCCCTCCCATTTGGGCGACAACTTATGCTTCTGCTTCTCCGGGAGGCGCAGGACCAGATCGCCGACGTTGTAGGCCTTCGCCCGTACTTCCCTGCTCTGATAACGTCTGGCCTGCTGCTGATAAAAAGCAGAACGGGTCCGAGCTATGTCGCGCTCGCCCTCCAAGGCGTCCAGGTCATCTTGCCGATCCAGTTCGGCCTCCTTTTCTTCATACATATGCACCCGAGGGGCGTCGTGAATAAGGTCGCTGGGGAGGACGGCTTCTGCCCCATACACCATGAAGAACAGTGTGTAGCCCGTGGATCGATTAGGGGTGGTGCGTAGGCCCCACAGTACGGAGTCAAGCTCCTCAACCCAATGGCAGTCGGATTCCTTTAAAGATCGGACCAAACGGGGCTTGATGCCGCTCAAGATCAGTCCATTAGCTCTCTCGACCTGTCCATTAGACTGTGGGTGATACACCGAGGCATAGTCGAGCTTAATGCCTAACTTAGCGCACCAGTCTTTGACTTCCTGGGCGGTAAAATTGGATCCGTTGTCCGTTATTATGCTATGGGGGACACCGTAACGGTGTACGACGCCGGATATAAAATCAATGACCGGCTTAGACTTGGCTGAAGTTACCGGTTTTGCCTCAATCCATTTAGTAAATTTGTCTACCATGACGAGTAGATATTTCTTTTTCTTGGTCCCCCCTTTAAGTGGTCCGACCATGTCCAACCCCCAGACCGCGAAAGGCCAAGTAATCGGTATCGTCCGAAGGGCCGTGGGGGGCATATGGCTCTGATTCGCGAAGAGCTGGCATCCAACGCAATGTTGGACCAATGTTTGGGCGTCTGTTCGGGCAGTGGGCCAGAAGAACCCTGCTCGGAAAGCCTTGCTGACCAAGGCCCGAGCTGCCGCGTGGTGACCGCCCATGCCAGCGTGAATCTCAGCCAGGAGCTGCCTTCCCTCCTCTTCGGATATACATCTTTGGAGGACGCCAGTAGTGCTTTTCTTATATAGTTCTCCCTCGTGGACTTTATAGGCTTTAGATCGTCGAATGATACGCCTTGCCTCAGTCTGGTCGGCCGGTAGTTCTTGGCGGAGGAGGTAGGCGAGGAAGGGCTCGGTCCATGGCGTGATTACCGCCATGACTTCATGAGCCGAAGATGTCATTTCGATTGCCGAGCCCCCGATAATTCCTTCGTCTGGTTCGATAGGCGGAGGGATGAGCTCTCCTGAGGTATTGGATTCCGAGCCCTGGGCATCCTCCTGCCACACCACGGACGGCTTGAAGAGTCATTCTAAAAAGGTGTTCTCAGGGACACGGTCGCGCTTGGCGCCCATTCGAGCAAGGATATTGGCAGCTTGATTGCTGTCTCTAGGTATATGATGAAACTCCAGTCCTTCAAAACGGGCGGAGATTTTTAGGACGGCGTTGCGGTATGCTGTCATTTTCGGGTCTTTTGCGTCGAATTCGCCGTTGACTTGAGAGATGGCGAGATTAGAATCTCCCCGTACCTCGAGCCGCTGTATGCCCATTGACACCGCAATCCGAAGTCCATGTAACAGAGCCTCGTATTCGGCTGCGTTGTAGGAGTCGGTGTACATGATCTGGAGTATGTACCAAATATTGTCGCCAGTGGGGGATGTGAGGACCACTCCAGCCCCCATCCCGGCGAGCATTTTGGAGCCATCGAAGTATATCGTCCAATGCGAGTATGTACTGTACTCCCTAGGGAGTTCAGCTTCCGTCCATTCCGCAACGAAATCAGCCAAGACCTGAGATTTAATAGCTCGGCGTGGTCGATATATGATTTCGAAGGGGAGGAGTTCTATAGCCCATTTGGCTATGCGGCCGGTGGCGTCTCGATTGTTGATTATGTCATTAAGCGGTACTTCGGATGCCACCGTAACCGAGCACTCCTGGAACTAATGGCGGAGTTTTCGGGATGCCATGAAAACTGCGTAGGTGATCTTCTGATAATGCGGGTACCTCGTTTTACACGGGGTGAGCACTTCGGATACGTAGTACATAGGTTTCTGCACCTGGAGCTTGTGACCGTCTGCCTCTCGTTCGACAACGAGAACCGCGCTGACCACCTAATTCGTGGCCGAGATATATAGCAGCATTGGCTCGCCCGGGCTGGGTGCTGTTAAGATCGGGTTGCTGTCCAGTAGAGTTTTTATTTCTTCGAGTGCTGCCGCCGCTTCACTGGTTCATTCGAAGTTCTTCATCCATTTGAGCAATTTATATAGCGGTAAGGATTTTTCTCCGAGGCGTGAGATGAAGCGGCTTAGGGCTGCAACAGTGCCGGCAAGTTTCTGGACGTGTTTGAGCTCAGTGGGGATAGCCAGCTCGGACAGTGCCCGTATTTTGGTTGGGTTGGCTTCTATTCCTCTATGGGAAATGATGAATCCGAGCAGCTTACCGGCCGGCACTCCGAAGATGCACTTCTCCGGATTGAGCCGTATATCGAAAGTCCGAAGACTATCAAAGGTTTGCCGGAGATCGTCCACCAGCTGGCTGACATGTTTGGTTTTGATAACCACGTCGTCCACATATGCTTCGACTGGTTTGCCAATTTGTTTTTCCAAACATGTTTGAATCATGCGCTGGTATGTAGCCCCTGCGTTCTTTAATCCGAAGGGCATTGTGTTGAAACAGAATGGTCCATAAGGAGTGATGAATGCAGTGGCCACTTGGTCGGACTCCTTCATTTCAATTTGATGGTATCCGGAGTAAGCGTCGAGGAAACACAGCGAGTCATGCCCGGCAGTGGCGTCTATGATCTGGTCTATGCGGGGCAAGGGGAAAGGATCCTTGGGGCAGGCCTTGTTTAAATCCTTGAAATCGACACACAACCGCCAGGATTTATCCTTCTTTGGTACCATGACCAGATTGGCCAACAACTCAGGGTGTTTGATGTCCTGGATGAATCCGGCTTCGAGCAACTTTGCCAGTTCCTCGCCCATAGCCTGACGCTTGGGTTCGAAAAACCGACGCAGAGTCTGTTTGACTGGCTTGAAACCCTTAATGATGTTCAAGCTGTGCTCGGCTAATCGACGCGGGATCCCTGGCATGTCTGACGGATGCCAGGCGAAGATATCCCAGTTTTCACGCAAAAAATTGCGCAGCTCTTCATCGATCGCGGGGTCCAGCTGAGCTCCAATGGACGCCATCTTGTTGGGATCTGTTGGGTGCACTTGGAATTTGATGATTTCATCTGCTGGTTTGAAGGACGTGGATTTGGGCCTTTTGTCGAGGATTACGTCGTCCTTATCCACCGTTGAGCGGAGCGCGGTCAGTTCTTCAGCTGCGAGGGCTTCGGACAACGCTTCGAGGGCGAGGGATGTTGTTTTGTTCTTGGCCCGAAGAGCTCTGTCCGGATCACTTATTATTGTGATCACGCCGTTTGGCCCTGGCATTTTAAGCTTCATGTACCCGTAATGTGGTACGACATGGAATCGTGCGAAGGCATCGCGCCCTAATAAGGCATGGTAGCCACTGCGGAAGGGCACAATGTGGAAAAGCAGTTCTTCGGATCGGTAGTTCTCGGGAGTTCCGAAGACCACATCAAGAGCCACTCGGCCACTAGAACGCGCCTCCTTTCCGGGGATGATCCCTCGAAAGGTGGTGTGACTTTGCTCGATGCGGGATCTGTCAAACTGCATTTTGTCCAAGGTGTCCTCGTAAATGAGGTTTAGCCCGCTACCGCCATCCATTAACACCTTTTTGAGTCGGAATCCATCCACTATGGGATCAAGGACAAGGGCGGAAGTAGCTCGAGTAGGGCAGGACCTCGGCTGGTCTTGTTCACTGAAAGTGATGGGTGTGTCTGTCCATGAGTCTGTCTCTGCCACATGGTGAATTTGAGCGAGCTCTCGAAGGGCTCTCTTCCTCTGATTCTTTGAGGAATATGTCTCGTAGATTGTTAAGATTTTGGCGTCATCATCAAAGGGTGTTGCTGGACTTTTATTTGGGTATGGACCTCCGAGGATAACTTCGCCGCTCTTGGCGACTTGCCTGAGCACCCAGCAAGCTCGAAGGTTGTGGGTTGGGTTTGTGTTGAGGAGGACGGAGTGTATGGGGCATGGTTTATCCAGCAGTTCGTCAAGGACCGTTCTGGATCTTGTCAGGGGTTTCATCCTTTTCTCGGATGGCTCGTATTGGGGTGTCCGACGAGGGTGTGCGCGTTTTGCCCGAGCTCGGTTTGGTTCCTCTGTACGGATTGACTCCATTTGCTCGACCTGAGCCTGCCAAGCATACTCCATGGCGCAGTATGTGGACACCAGATCTGATAAATCAGAGAAATTTTGGATGTGGCAGCGGGCGAAAGCGTTTAAGACGCCCTCGTCTCGGCAGTTCTATAGGAAGATCTCTAGAATGTCCTTGTTGCAGCCGTCCGTCATCTTGTTTTTGGCGATAAGGAATCTGGCCCAGAAGTGCCGAACTGTCTCTCCGGGCTGCTGCTTAACGCACATTAGGTCCCATATGTCGGGCCGTCCTGAGTTATCTGGACAGTACTCAATATGGGGGGTGGGCGGTGTTGGGGATATTCCCCACGGTTATAACCCGGCTAAAGGTTTGACCCGGCCTAGAGCTTGAAGGCTCTATGAGTCGCTCCGTTTTCCGGGTTAAGATAAGATGACAAGGAGGAATCCAGGGCCCAGTGACGAGACCCGGCAGGAGGCCGGCTTGGCAGGAGCCCAATGGGCCTGCTTGCAGAGAAGGTCCAAGAAGAGGAAGGTTCCTTGACAAGGAAAGCGAGACCCAGTGGAGGATTGACCCGGCCTGGGTAGATTAGTTCGGAAGAAAAGACCCGGACTAGGAACCGACTTGTAATAGAAATTAGACTAGTTGTAGTCCTACTAGGACTCTACATATAAGCCGGCCCCTTCAACTTATATAAGGAGGGGCAAGGCACCCCGAAAGGGAGAAGTCAAGTCATGAGAGACAGAAAAACTAGCTCTCAAGATAGAGGTAGCGAAACAGCACCCTTGTAATCGAGATCATCATCATCATCAATATCAATCAAGTAGGATGTAGGCTTTTACCTCCACCATGAGGGGCCGAATCTGGGTAAAACTCGCGTCTCTCGATTCCGACCAACCCCGTTCAAGATACCACCTTGTTGCAATGGCCTCACCACTAAGTCCTTTTCACGAGGACATCTCGTCGTGACAAAACCATTACAGTTGGCGCCCACCGTGGGGCCAGCGCACGATGGTATTGTGTTCTTGGAGGAAGCTCTCCTAGGGATCGAGAAGCTCACGATTGACTAGCTGAAGAAGAGCCGGCACGAAAGTATCTACATCGACTACAAGTTCATCAGTCGAGATTGAAAAAGTTTCAGCGGCAGCATGCACGGCAGCAAGGGTAGATCTGTCCTCCGCTACGGTCGTTACTTAGATCCGTCTGCGCAGGTGCATTGGAGGCGCAGAATCCCAACCAAACTCCTGGCAAAAAACAAATTCATACTGATGATGAGCGGTCGGAAAGGCATATACGAGATTGAGATCGAGAGATATTAGGGTTGCATTGCGTGCGCCGCCGTATGTGACCTGGTAGTCCAACAAATCCGAAAGGAAATCAATTTCCGCTGCTGCGCCGCTCTACGACACACCCGCCGAGACCGTCTGGAGTTTCAAGGAGAGGCGATCCGCGATCTGCTAGCGGCCACCCTGGCGTATGCACGCAGTGTCACGCGCACGCCTGATCTGCTCCTGCTCCTCCACTCCCATCAAGCCGCAGCTAGCAGATCATGTCCCGCGGCAGTGACCAGTAATTTTCCCGTGTGAACTATAGCACATCGCCTCAAGTACTAGTGGTGCACATCAGTTCAGGTCCTAGTACGTAAGTACTGATCGCTTTTGGAGTAATCTGTTCACGTGGAGGACAAATCAACTCCAAAATACTTCCAATAGTACTCCAATAGCACGTGACAAAGGCACTACTACTTGAGTGCTACTTCGACAACTGCTACAAACGCCGGCTGACTGTACCACGGCATAAAAAAAACAGAGTCCGGTACGGATTCATCCATCCCATGAGGGCCAAGAGAAAAAAGGAGTAACCCACGTAAGGTACTACCCAAGAGAAAAAAAGGAGTAGTTTGATTTCTTCCTATTATTATAATAGCCCACATGGAGTACCAGAGGAGGCACGTAAATCGAGACTTGATCAATCAGGAAGTACTAGTCTATGGTTACTGTCAATGTATGTAGGCTGACCATCGAGCAAAGATGGTCGTTGGCGTTGATGTGGTCATTCTCAACAGTCGACTACACGTCCAGTCCAGCATCCAACTTTGGAGATTTGATTCAAACAATTCCATCGGCAGTACAATCATGTCCGGCCGCATCCAGCCTCACACGGCTTCATCAGTCGTGACCGCAGTCTGGCCGGCTCTGTGTACCAACGCATAGCCCAGCGTCCCCGTGGCCCGGTCCATATAAACACACCGGCGGCTGCGTCAGTATTCGTCTACGTATCCGGTGAACACGCGCACAGCCCGGCGCCCTACGGTCCGCCCTGGTAAAAAAAAGAAGGAAAAAAGCCTGTACGCACATGAAGGTGCCGGCTGTCTAGCAAATACAACTACGGATTCGTATTGATCGGTCTGCAGGAAGAACTACTACGGCAAATCTCATCAGTCGGACGACCCGACGGACGTTGCACACGGATTATCTATCATCCAAAAAAAATCAGGTGCTATCCATCCAGTTTATTTTATTAGCACATATTAAAATTCTCCGAGAACAATTACTCTGGCATGTAATATTTTTATATGCAGGGCAAGTGTTCATTATAAAAGTGACGACATACCGCGGTCTGGTCTACATCAACGCGCCGGGGCCGCGCCCGCCCGTACGAGCTGCCCAACGGACGCGCGCAAACCGCCGCCCCCGCGGTCTGGTCTACATCAACGCGTCGGGGCCACGCCCACCAGTATGAGCTGCCCAACGGACGCGCGCAAGCCGCTGCCCTCACGGAACCGGTCTACATCAACACACCAGGATCGCGCCCGGTCGCACGAGCTGCCCAACGGATGCGCACAAGCCGCCGCCCCCGCGGTCTGGACTAATTCAATACATTGAGGAAACAGGAGAGTCGGCCACGGAGGAATCATCTCTGGAGAAGCTAGGAGAGCCGGCCACCGTTGAGCCGGCAATTCAAAAAAAGGTCTTGGAGGAGCCAGGAGAGCCAGACTAAAAGAGAATATCAAGGAATGGGAGGACATACGACGAGCATCGCAAAGATCATCAACTCGCCACATCGCCTTCGGTTTCAATAAATTCCAGCTTTCAGCTGTCAACTCTACTTCGGCTTATACCACAGCCAAATATAAAGAATCTCAAGCCAACTCCTCGAATCGACTTAAGACTCGGGGGCTACACAGATATGACTCGGCGGATTTGGTCGGTTTTAACAAATACAAGAACCCCGGGTCGTTGAAGGGAAGACAAACCGGTCCCAGGGACTGCTGCTTTATTTGCGAAAAGGTAAAGGTTACCAAAGAGGACTAGCTGTCATAATGCGCAGTTCAAACATAGGTATCCTGCCTTATTGGCGAAAAAGTAAAGGTTGCCCAAAAGAACTAGCTGCCACGATGCGCAGTTCAAACATGGGTACCCTGCCATATTGGCGAAAAGAAAGGTTACCAAAGAAGACTAGTTGCCATGATGCGCAGTCTAAACATGGGTATCCTGCTCAATAATGATCAATGGAATAAAGCCGGCTTATTTGAACCCCAGATGTTTTGCAGTAGTAGCATTGTCTCATGTATATACTATGCTGAGCTTTTCCATGATCATATGGTTACTTGGGGGCTTCCAACTGATCGAGTTTAGCTTACAAAACCCTTTTAATCCGTCGAAAAGCCAAAATATACTTGGTTAAACCTGCCTGTTAGCAAGATGCTACTCCAGAAAAAGGTGACCCGGCGTACGCCTGATGAGTCGATCACAAAGGTGACCCTGAATTCATCAGAGTTAAAACTCCAGTTGGTCACGTGAGAGCCGGCTTTCAGAGATATAGGACAAACCAAAAGAGGCCAAAAAGCCTGTTCCACAGGAAGCGAAACCAAGACTCGAGCCTCGAAAGCCGGTCTTATGTCGTGCCTCGAAAGCCGGCATTTTTATACTCTGTTATCATACACATACATCATCATACATTCCATCATCATACATTGCATCATCATACAATGCATCATATATACATGTCCATATTTGTTTATGTCGCAGGAGCTGGTTTTCAAACCGGGTTACATTGTAACTCTGCAGGAACAAACAAATCTTTGCCAAAATGGCCGGGTCTTATATGGTTTATCAAAAACAGTCTCAAATAACATGGCTATCACTGCCGATTTTAAAACAATTGCAGGTACATATTTACCACATCTACAAAACCGGCTTACAATTGAGAGTCGGGTCTTCATCATGGTTTATCATAACCAGTATTAGATGATTGAGGTTTTCAAAGCCGGCTCAGAGAGATGGCTATTCTTTCTAAATCCAAAACGCCGGCTTACAGTAAGGAGCATGGTGTAATAAATTACCAGTGGCAATTCACAAATTTGGATTATTCCGATACTGCAAAGGAGAACAAAATTCAAAAAAGGATATCATGGCAAAGATCATGGCAATCGGCGTTATCAAAGGCAATGAAATATGAAGTGTTATGCAAGGCAGCACTCTTGATGGATTTAGCAATAAGTTCGGCATTGATATGCAAAGCACTCAACAACATCATCCAGACTGTCTCTCAATCTCAGAAGACAAAGTAAGTCTCGAGTCGCCGCAGGCACACGACCCAGCACTTGGAGGCTACAGTGGATCTGAATTCATTCTACAATGGAAGGAATAGTCCCAAGTCGCCGCAAGCAATACGACCCGGCACTTGGGGGCTACATTATTCAAATCAAGATTACATTCAGTATGAAAGTCCCATGTCGCTGCAAGCATACACCACGGCACTTGGGGGCTAATGCATTGTCATTTTAAAAGTACTTTCATTGAAGACCTGGCTCACTATTAATAGTAACCCGGCCCTTGGGGGCTACAGTCATTGACTCTACAAATAGTTCAAGTTCCAGATTGATGAGAACAGCTAAACCGGCCCTTGGGGGGCTACATTATTTGCAGCTATACATCTACAAATATCAAAAGCTAAGTTCAAGTCCCAGGTTGCTGCAGGCAAGACAACCCGGCACTTGGGGGCTACAGCGTTCAGTTGTTGAAATAGATCATAAGGTCCAAATTGAAGACCCGGCTGTAGGAGATATGCCCTAGAGGCAGTAATAACAGTTATTTTGTATCTCCGAGTTTGTAATGAATGTTTATGTTCCATGCTATAACTGCAATGATTCTCGAGTCTGCAATAACCACGAGGCTCGGAGGGAAACTCATGTGCACGTGTGGTATAATAAACAGTAAAATGTATTCCTAGTCTTGCCTCTAAGACTGGCTCAAGTATTGCATGATGATCCTGTTTTCCTGATCATGGGCATGACTATGTCGGCAATTTTGAGGGCACAATGTTAGTAGAACACTTGTGTTGAATCGACCCGAATTGATGTTATGCTATGAGATACATTCATCACAGTTAATGGTTAATAACACAGAGATAGTTAATGTTTGCATAATTCCTTAGACCATGAGAGTATCGAGTTCCTTCGTACTTGCTTCGTGAACTTTGGGGTTTGTTAAACGTCATCCGTAAATGGGTGGCTATTACGGCGGCTTACGGGTTCACGGAAAAGGGATTTGCTCCTCCGACGATGGAGAGATATTCTCGGGCCCTCTCGGTGTTACGGTATCCATCATCGTCTGGCCAGACACATTGTGATTTGATCACTGGGATGCCGGAACACGGAAACGAGTAAAGAGAACAAAACCGGTAACGAGGTAACTTGCATAGTGGACAAGTTGTTGATCCACGGGGATGCAATAAATCTCACCTCGGGTATTTGTAATATATCGTGAAGCAACAGGAATAGCACACGGCAACTGGAGGTTCACTCGAATATTCATTCGTGTGGGTATAGGGGTCAATATGGGTGTCCACGGCTCCGATGTTGATCATTGATCGGAAAGTGTTCCGGGTCATGTCTATACTTCACCGAACCTATAGGGTCATACGCTTAAGGGTCATCTATCTGCTGAATACTAGATGGGGAGTCTGAGAGAAAATCACCGAAAAAGTTTCGGACGAAACAGAAACGTTCCGGAGAGAACACCGGAATAGTTTCGGTGAAACTGAAAAGTTGTTTCAGGGTATTCCATTAAGTCAAATTGGTTCTGGCACACGCCTGGAAATTCTTGGAGAATTCCAGAAGTGTTCTGGAAACTTCTGGGAATTTTCCGGGACAAAAACCGGAAATGTTCCGGAGCAGCCGGAACCGCTTTGGTTGCTTTTCGTTGAAGAAACATTGTTCCGAAATTGTTTCGGAATGCGTTCAAAATTATTTTGGTGGGTACTGGAATTATTCTAGGCACACAGAAATAATTTGGGTTTTAACGGACGCAGAAAAATGTCTTCGTGAATAGTGAAAGTGCTTTTTGGATATTTTTGGAAAAGCACCTTTTGGGATATTTCCAAAAGGGTTTCTAGAAGGACTTGGGAGCCAAGGCACCGCCATGTGGGGGGGCCCTCAATGTGGCCGGCCAAGCATGGTGGAGCTCCTTGGAGCTCCACATGGCACTCCTTTTAGCTTTATTCTTTTGTGAAAAGGCATAAAGTGGGGGTACTTTGGTATTTTTTGTATGCCATTTTTACCCCTTGGCTATCCTATAAATAGAGGTGAGGGGGCTGCCCCAAAACTCATCCTTGCTCTCACATACACATGCCAAGCTCGTCTGGCTCTCTCTCTACCTCCCAGCGAAATAATTTCGTAGAGCCGAAAGGCTGTCTGGGTTCCGGTAGGAACTAGTTCTGGACGGCGAAGCCCTGCCGGATAGCTGATACCGTATGTGTGCAACCCCGTAGAGACGTCATAGTTCTGATCTTTTGCCCAAGGGGCTATTCGAGTGTCCTCCCAAAGGGCTGTCCGAGTTTCGGTTCGAGTTTCGAGGGTCCTCCCGAAGGGCTGTCCGCGACATCGTCCGAGGGACTGACCGACCGCCTCCCGAAGGGCTGTCCGGCGAGGGAGTACATACTTGCGGTTGGGAGGTTGAAAATCCTAGCTGCAGGGATCTGCACCGATGATCTACACCGACTCTTCTTCCGCTGCGCTTCGAGTCGGTACGGATCAGATCAAACCTTGTATGCAGTCTCCATAGTGATCCTGGACGTGCTCGCTGTACCGAATTTTTTTGTTTTCTGTCGCGTTCCCCTACACCGGCCCATCACATACTGATGAACCGGCCCTTGGGGGCTACACATGTGAAATGCAAACATTCAGTTTATGACTGGTGACTCAAATGAACAACCCAGATTTCTCCAAAGTTGCAACATTTATATTTAAGCAAGTCTTAAGCTATCACTATGTTCTACTCTTAAGCCTTGGGGGCTACAGGTAATATGGATATAAGGGAGGAACACCTTCAAGTTCTCAATTTTGAGCGAGCCGAGTCTCATATCCTTGGTGAAGAAAAACAAATTCAAGTGTCGGCTCAATATCATATGGATTTCTTATTCCCAAGCCAAAGCATTGAAAGCTAGCTCAATATCATATGGATTTCTTATTCCTAATATTTTCATCAACTCTGAAGCATTGAAAGTTGGCTCAACATCAGATGAATTTCTTTTTTCCAATAATTTTATCAAGGCAAAGCATTGGAAGACAACTCAAAATGTCATATGGGTTATTTTTCCAATATTTTTCTGCATGGAACCAGCATCAGCAAGTTGATTCTGAAGCCAGCATGTTGATATGACAGAGACTCGGACTTTTAGGAGCTGGACATTTGAGCAAGCCGGTCCTTTAACATAATAATTATTCTTATTTCAGGAGCTTAGCATGAATAAATTCAAGCTAACCTGGGGGCTAATGTTGGGGATATTCCCCACGGTTATAACCCGGCTAAAGGTTTGACCCGGCCTAGAGCTTGAAGGCTCTATGAGTCGCCCCATTTTCTGGGTTAAGATAAGATGACAAGGAGGAATCCAGGGCCTAGTGACGAGACCCGGCAGGAGGCTGGCTTGACAGGAGCCCAATGGGCCTGCTTGCAGAGAAGGTCCAAGAAGAGGAAGGTTCCCTGACAAGGAAAGCGAGACCCGGTGGAGGATTGAACCGGCCTGGGTAGATCAGTTCGGAAGAAAAGACCCGAACTAGGAACCGACTTGTAATAGAAATTAGACTAGTTGTAGTCCTACTAGGACTCTACATATAAGCCGGCCCCTTCAACTTATATAAGGAGGGGCAAGGCACCCCGAAAGGGAGAAGTCAAGTCAGGAGAGACAGAAAAACTAGCTCTCAAGATAGAGGTAGCGAAACAGCACCCTTGTAATCGAGATCATCATCATCATCAATATCAATCAAGCAGGATGTAGGCTTTTACCTCCACCATGAGGGGCCGAATCTGGGTAAAACTCGCGTCTCTCGATTTCGACCAACCCCATTCAAGATACCACCTTGTTGCGATGGCCTCACCACTAAGTCCTTTTCACGAGGACATCTTGCCGTGACAAAACCACGACAGGCGGGATAAAAAATTTGATCCCAGCGGAGTGTGAGTCCGGAGTTTTGGCGGCTGCGTCCTGGATTGACATGGAATCCAGTGCGCCGAGCTCTGGATAATTGGCCGGGCGCGGGTGCGTGGATCCGGAATTGCGTGCTGGACCAGACTTCGGCTCTAAACCCTCTCCGGAGCGGAGTTCGGCTGCCGAGCTGGAGGATGGAGCCTGCTGGTCGGAAACTTGCACCTCGTGCGCTTTCGGTTCTGAGGGGAGGGGTGAGCCCTCCGTGGGGCCTTCGATAGTGGCGACCAAGTGAGTGGTGGCAGGGGCGTGAATTTCCCTGTCGTCGGTTTTAAGCCCGATCTGATCGTTGACCGAGGACTGGCCATTGGTGATTCCCAGGGCCTGGATCCGATCTAGTATCCCGTTTAATAACGAGAGATCCGTCGGCTCCAAGTTCTGGCAGTTTGCGGGGTCAACCCGTAGTATGGCCGTGACGGGGGCGTCTGAACTCGCCCCGTAATCATGTTTGGCTGAGGCTGATCTTCGGCAACCGAACGCGGAGATTAGGTCTAGGCTCAAGGCTGGATCCGCAGTGGCGGCCGTCTCGGTAGTGGGGTTGGCCGTACTCGAAGTCGGTGCTTCAGTATTTGTGGGTCCTTCAGGCGAGGCTGAGGACCCCGTGAGGATAAGATCTCCCCGGGAGTCAGCGACGAACTCTAAGTTTCCGAACCTGATCTCCTGGTCGATGGTGAAGCTGTCGACCCGGCCAAGGTGACCGGCCGGATCGGCGTGTAGCATGACGCTGCTGAACGCAAAGAGCTGGCCGGGAACGAAAGTGTCCCTGCGGCTAGCGCTGTTGTTGATGACTAGGCAAGCCATTAATCCTTGATGACCCACGGCGGAACTCTCAATGAAAGCGCCAATGTCGGTACCAAAACCGGCAGATCTCGGGTAGGGGATCCGAACTGTAGGTCTAGGAATCAATGGGTAACAGGGAACGTAGAGACGGCGATTTACCCAGGTTCGGGCCCTCTCGAAGAGGTAATACCCTACGTCCTGCTAGATTGTATCGATGTGATTGTATGAAGGTTACAGAGTTGATCTACCTCGAGATCGGATGGGCTAAACCCTAGGCAATGGATATGATGATCCTCTACGGACTAAACCCTCTGGTTTATATAGACACCAGAGGGTCCTAGGGTTACAAACGGTCGGTTACCATAAAGGGGATAAGCATGTCGGCCACGCCAATTATTCCTTGGAGGAGACGCCAAGTCTTTGGAGGTTTCCTTCTGATACACGGGGTCGCCCACAATCCGGCCTTCCATTGACGAGTAGAGGGCGGCCCACCAGCCCGGCCTATGAGAGATAGGCCGGCAGCCCGAGTACCCCCTAGTCCGGGACACCCTCACCAAGTATCAATGCTGCTAACGTAAAGCGATTCAAGCAACTGGACTCTCAAGCGAAGAACATCATTTGTGGTCATCTCAACAAAGGACAGTATGGCAGAGTGAGTGCACTGGAAACCTCGAAGCTTATCTGGGACCGGCTTTCAAAAGTGAATGAGGGTGTTTCTACTCAACGTGACTCCTGAGTTGATGTTCTGCGCAATCTCTTCAATCGCTTCAAAAGACTCAACAATGAAAATGTGCAGCAAACCTTCGACCGCCTCACTGATATCTCCAATGAGCTTCAAGCTCTTGGTGCGGCTGACATCACCAATCATGAGGTGGTGAAGAAATTGCTGAGGTCTCTGGACAGTTCCTTCGACACTTTGGCACTGATGATTCAAGAGCGCCCTGATTACAAGTCATTGGATCCTGCTGACATTCTTGAGAGGATCAACACACATGAATTTTAGCAAGCAGAAAAGAAAGATATGTATGGACCCAGCTATGGTCACCCTCGCGCTCTGAAGGCTAAAGCAAAAGCCAAGGCTATTTCTTCATCTGAAGAACAAGAGGAATATGAGAGCAGTTCTGACGGTGCTGAGGAAATTGGCAGAGAACTGGCTATGCTGGTGAAGAAGTTCCAGAAGTTTTCCAAGAAAAACAGATTTGGAAAATCTTCAAAGTATGACTCGAAGAACACCGGAGAAGCGTCTGCTCGATACTACAACAAAAGAACCTGTCACAAATGCACGAAGCCAGGCCACTACATCGCCGACTGCCCTCTTTGCAGAAGAAGAAGAAGAGCAGGGATGATGATGAATCTGATGGGAAAAAGAAGAAGTCCTCAAAGTCTTCATCAAAGTCCTCAAAGTCTTCATCAAAGTCCTCATCTCACAAGAAATCTAGTTCTAGCAAAGCTCGTGCATTCCTTGGGAAGGAAATGGATTCTGAAGAAGAATCTGATGATCAGCAAGCTGAGGAATCTGAGGAGGAGTCAGACACTGGTGTGGCAAGCCTTGCTCTCGCCACTGAATATGTCAGCAAGTCCATCTTCAACACTGAGGATAATGGTATCTCCACCAACAATGACGACTGTGCTGACGACTACACTCCCACCTATTGCTTCATGGCACGAGGTGCAAAAGTAACATCACGAGAAGCTTACTTTGAAACTTCCAGTGATGATGACTCTGAGTGTGAATCTAAACCAAGCTATAAGAAACTTGCTAAAATTGCAACTGAGCAACAACATGCCATGGAAAAGATTCAAAAACTGCTAGACAAAAGCGATGACGTGTTGGACGAGGAAATGGATCGTAGTCAAGCTTTGTCTGAGGATCTCAGAAGGCTTAAGTCTCAATATGACGAACTTGAAAGTCGTCATGTGTCCCTCTCAGCTGAACATGAGAAGCTGTCCTATGAATTTCTTCAAAGGAAGCAAGATCTCGAGAAGCTGAGAGCGTCTCATGATGATCTTCAAAAAGAAAATGATTCACTCCTCGCTCAACAGATCAGTACCACTCAGGAAGAATTTGTTGCACCATGCTTAAAATGCCTTGAACGTGATAATGCTAATTCTTCAGCTAAATGTTCAAATGCTTTTGTACTTGCAATTGCTTCAAGTGCTACGGTGGCCACTAACCCCTCATCTGAGGAAGCCACCAGTGATACTGATGAAAATGCAGGGCTGAAGGAATTGTATGTCACTGGCATGTACAAAAGCCTCAAAGGGCATCAAACCCTGTGTGACGTGCTCAAAAAGCAAATTCTTCACAGGAACCCTAGGAAAGAGGGTATTGCCTTTGAGAGAAAGCTCAATGCTGATGGTTCGTATTGGAAGCCTGAGCAGTATCCCAAAACCACATGGGTTGCTGCAAAGGGATCTCCAGTAGACCCATCCTCGTTATCTGGCTATACTTGTGATTCTTCATATTCTTCAGATGGGTCATTTGACTCCAACTATAAACTGTTCAAGAATCAGAATGGTGAGATCTTTGCCAGATTCATTGGTACTAACTGCAGGAACGGTCCACCTGTGAAGAAAATCTGGGTTCCTAAAAGCCTTCTGGAAAATCTTTAGGTGAATGTCATCATGACACCACCGATGAAGAAGAAACTTCCCAGGGCAAATTCTTCACAAGGATCAAAGTCGTCAAATGGACGCAGACCCACTTATGGTCGCACTAATGCCTCTGTTTCGCAGGGAAACAGATAGTGAGTTGATGAATATGAGCATTATTCTTCGAACCACTATGTTCACAAATCTTCAAGGAATTTCTCTGCTTATTCATTCAATTACTATAACCCTCCTGTGAAGAGAAATGCATATTCTTCAATGCCTAAGTTCTCCATCAATGCACTTCATCACATTGCTTCTCAGCCACCCATTCAAATGTGGGTGGTTAAGAAGAAGAACTAATCTCTTCTGCAGGGTCAGGTCTTCAGACAACTAAACGTCTGATGAATTTGCTGAAGACCTGACAAAATGCCTATTGGGATGCAGGCTAATCATGCTGGAATGAATGTTTAATTTCACACATCCCTTATGCTGCTAGATATTATTCATTGATGAAATTATCTGACGAAATTGATCATCATCATATTCTTCATTTTGAAGCATATGAATTTGTAAGTCAGACTAATGCTTCTACAGGATGATACACCTTTAGCCACTGAATGGGTCTTGGACAGTGGCTGCACGAATCATATGACTGGAGATAGGAATCTCCTCACTGATGCTCCCCTTACTCCGTCTCATCTGAAGCATATCACATACGCTGACAAAGGAAAAAGCAAGGTATTGGGTCTAGGTAAGGTTGCCATTTCAAAGGATCGACACATGGAAAAGGTGATGCTTGTCGAGTCCCTTGGATTCAACCTCATGTCTGTCTCAATGCTTTGTGATCTTGATATGATTGTCATCTTTGGCAAATATAGATGCATTGTGCTGTTGGAATCTGACAAATCCAAAGTCTTCGAAGGCTTTACGAGAGGTGACTTGTACATTGTAGATTTCTCTACAGGTCCTCAGCCTGCAACATGTCTAATGGCAAAAGCTTCGGAATGCTGGCTATGGCATCGACGTCTTGGACACGCTGGAATGAGGAATTTGAGCACTCTCGTCAAGAAGAAGCATATCATTGGCGTCGAGGGTGTCAAATTCGTCAAGGATCACCTCTGTGGTGCTTGTGAGTCTGGAAAGATGACCAGAGCCAAGCACCAGGCGAAGACAATCATGACCATTACTCGTCCTTTTGAATTGCTTCATATGGATTTGTTTGGTCCTACACATTATGCCACACTAACCAATGCAGCATCTCTCTACGGATTCGTCATTGTTGATGACTACTCTCGCTACACCTGGGTGCACATCATTACCTACAAGACTGAAGTTCAGAATGTCTTCAGACGATTCTCCAATCGGGTCATGACGAATTATAGTCTCAAGATCAAGCACATCAGGAGTGACAATGGCACTGAGTTCAAGAACACTGGCCTCGATGACTATCTTGATGAACTTGGTATCACTCATGAGCTCTCTGCTCCCTACACGCCTCAGCAGAATGGAGTAGTGGAGCGCAAGAACAGAACCCTCATCGAGATGGCGCGTACTATGCTTGATGAATACAAGACACCTCGTCACTTCTGGCCTGAGGCAATTGACACTGCATGCCACATCATCAACCGGGTATATCTTCACAAATTCCTCAAGAAGACCTCATATGAGCTCCTCACTGACAAGAAACCCAATATGAGTTATTTCAAAGTCTTCGGTGCTAAATGTTGGATTAGAGATCCTCATCACAGTTCTAAATTTGCACCGAAAGTACATGAAGGTTTTATGCTTGGTTACGGAAAGGACTCGCACACCTACAGAGTCTTCAACTCCTTCCACCACAAGGTTGTTGAAACTGTAGATGTGCGGTTCGATGAAACTAACGGCTCGCAAAGAGAGCACCTGCCTCCTGTGCTAGATGAAATGCCTCCTGAGGAATCTATCAAGCTGATGGGCACTGGTGAAATTGTGCCCAGTGAAGAAATAGCTCCTGATGAAGAAGTGGTTGTTCCTCGTCGTGAAGAAAATGAACATCCTGACAAAAATAATGCTGAGGATTCTGCACGACAACAACAACAACAACAACAAGGCCCTCGTCCAGCACATCCACGAGTGGCAAATGAAGTGCAGATTGAGAAGATCCTCGACAACATCAATGCACCTGGTCCCCTCACTCGCTCAAGAGCTTCACATTTAGCTAACTTTTGTGGGCATTACGCGTTTGTCTCTGATACGCCTCCAACGTATCTATAATTTATGAAGTATTCATGCCATGTTTATTATAGTTTTGTATGATTTTGGTGCACTTTTATATGGCTTTTATATGATTTTCATGGACTAACATATTGACCTAGTGCCCAGTGCAAGTTGTTGTTTTCTGCTTGTTTTTGGTTTTCCAGAAAATCTATATCAAATGAAGTCCAAATGCAGCGAAACTTTTTAACGATTTTTTCTGGAACATAAGAGACACTAGAAGCTTCGGGAGGAGGCCAGAAGACCCATAGGGGCTCCACGAGCCACCAGGGCGCGCCACCCCCCAGGCGCGCCCTGGTGCCTCGTGGGCCCCCTGTGGCCCTTCTTCGCATGATTCCAACGCCAAAAAATCATATATATTCAGAAACCCCCGAAAGTTAACCTAGATGAGTTTTTACATCGCCGCAAGCCTCTGTACCTCCACGATCTCATCTACAGAACTTTTCTGGCACCCTGTCGGAGGGGGGAATCATCACCGGAGGCCATCTTCATCATCCCGGTGGTCTCCATGACGAGGAGGGAGTAGTTCACCCTCGGGGCTGAGGGTTTGTACCAGTAGCTATGTGTTTTATCTCTCTCTCTCGTGTTCTTGATTTGGCACGATCTTGATGTATCGCGAGCTTTGTTAATATAATTGGATCATATGGTGTTTCTTCCCTCTCTATCTTTGTTGTGATGAATCGAATCTTTTCCCTTTGAGGTTTCGTTATTGTCGGATTGAATATTCAGATTTGAGAACACTTGATGTATGTCTTGCATATGAATACCCGTGGTGACAATGGGGTATTATATTGATTCACTTGATATATGTTTTGGCACTCAACTCGTGGATTACCGAGGTGACATTGGGGTAATCTATGCATAGGGGTTGATGCACGTTTTCATTATCTTTTCTCCGATAGAAACTTTGGGGTGCTCCTTGGAGTTCTTTGTGTGGATTGAATATTATGATTATGAAGTTGTTTGATGCATATCGTATAATCAACTCACGGATACTTGTGGTGACATTGGAGTATCTAGGTGACATTAGAGTTGGTTGATGTGTATCATATGGTGTTATTTTAGTACGAACTCTAGGGCGGTTTGTGACACTTATAGGAATAGCTCAATAGATCGATCGGAAAGGATAACTTTGAGGTGGTTTCGTACCCTACAAACAATTTCTATCTTATGTTCTCCGCCAATAGGAACTTGGGAGTGATTCTTTATCACACGTTGAGGGATGGTTATATGATCCAATTATGTTAGCATTGTTGAGAGATTGCACTAGTGAAAGTATGAACCCTAGGCCTTGTTTTTAAGCATTGCAATACCATTTGTGCTCACTTTTGTTACTTGCTACCTTGCTGTTTTTATATTTTCAGATTACAAAAACCTATATCTACTATCCATACTACACTTTTATCACCATCTCTTCGCCGAACTAGTGTACCTATACAATTTACCATTGTAGTGGGTGTGTTGGGGACACAAGAGATTTCTTGTATTTGGTTGCAGGGTTGTTTGAGAGATACCATCTTCAACCTACGCCTCCCACGGATTGATAAACCTTAGGCCATCCACTTGAGGGAAAATTGCTACTGTCCTACAAAACTCTGCGCTTGGAGGCCCAACACGAGTCTACAAGAATAAGTTGTGTAGTAGACAACAAGCTCTTTTCTGGCGCCGTTGCCGGGGAGGTGAGTGCTTGAAGGTATATATTTAGATCTTGCAATTGAATCTTTTAGTTTCTTGTTTTATCACTAGTTTGGTTTATAAAAGAAAACTACAAAAAAAAGGAATTGAGGTTGCCTCATATTATTCGTCTTTATCATGTCTTTCTTGAAAATGATGGATCAGAAAATTGTGCTCAATTGATAGAAGAAGAATTCAATAACATGTTTGGCACAAAATCTTTGAATGATGAGCATGATTGCAATGTTGCTAGTATGAATTCTTTGAATATCCATGATGCTAATGATATGCAAAACTACAAGCTTGGGGATGCTATGTCTGATGAAGATGATATTTTTAGTCCCCCAAGTTTTGATGAGAAAAGTTATTATGATGAAAGTATGCCTCCTATTTATGATGATTATATTGATAAAAGTGGATTTAGAGAGGTCATGACTTTATTTAATGATGATTCCACTACTTTGGAAGAGGTTTCAATTGATTATGACAACAAAGTTGCTATCTATGATGATTATTGTGATGACATGTATGCCATAAAGAATAATGATAACTATGAAACTTGTCATCATGATTTTAATTTTCAATTGGATTATGCCAATCAAGTATCTCATGATAGTTATTTTGCTGAGTTTGCTCCCACTATTATGAATGAGAAGAAAATTGCTTATGTGGAGAGTAGTAAAAATTCTATGCTTATGTATCATGACAAGAATGATTTATGTGATAGTTATATTGTTGAATTCACTCATGATGCTACTGAAAATTATTATGAGAGAGGAGCATATGCTTTTACATATCTCAAAAATATCAAGTTTCCTCTTTATGTGTTGAAAGTTTTGAAGTTATACTCGTTTTGCCTTCCTATGCTAGTTGTTCTTGCTCCCATAAATTATTTGCTCACAAAATCCCTATGCATAGGAAGTGGGTTAGGCTTAAATATGCTAGTCATATGCTTCATGATGCTCCCTTTGAGTTTCAAATTCTTTACTTTTATGCGAGCATCATTAAAATCATCATTGCCTAGCTTAAATGGCATTAAAGAAAAGTGCTTGTTGGGAGACAACCCAATATTTATACCTACTGTTTTTGTGTGTCCACATGATTAAGCTACTTTATTAATCATGTTTTATATGTTTTCTTTCAATAATGTGCCAAGTAAAGCCTTTGGGATAGTGTGGATGCTTGTTGATTTGATTCTGTGCAAAAACAGAAATTTTTGCGTCCAGTGCTGGAATTTCTGTTCTTTACTGGAGCGTGAGAAAATTCTGAATTTTTTACACAGTATTGGGTTACAAATTGTTTACGTTTTACTAATTTTTCAGAATTTTTGTAGGTACATAAGTATGGTTTTTAAATCGCTTACTACACGCTATTCTGTTTTTGACAGATTCTGTTTTCGATGCATAGTTTGCTTGTTTTAGTGTTTCCATAGCTTATATTGAGTAATATAAATTGTGGAAATGATAGAATACAGTAGGAATTATGTGAGAACAATTATGAATCTTTTCTTTATAGTACCTAAGTGGATGATTTATTTTTATCATACTAACCTACCTCACCAAGTTCCGTTAAGTTTTGTGTGATTGAAGTTTTCAAGTTTTGGGTGAGATATCGATATGAGGAGAATAAGGAGTGGCAAGACCCTAATCTTGGGGATGCCCAAGGCACCCCAAGGTAATACTCAATTAAGACTCAAGCGTCTAAGCTTGGGGATGCCCCGGGAGGCATCCCCTCTTTCGTCTTCAACACTATCGGTAACCTCACTTGGAGCTATATTTTTATTCGTCACATAATATGAGTTTTTCTTGGAGCATCATTTTATTCTGTTGATATTTTCTTGCTGTTATCAATAATCATGTTTTGTATCTTTTAGTTCAATAAAATGCCAATTATAGCCTTTACCATGCCCAGTTTGCAAGTTCATGTGTTGCTGTTTGAAAACAGAAAGTTTTCTGTTATGTCCAGAATATTCCTGAATAGTCATAACATGATAAAAATCTGAAATTTTTACACAGTAATCATGCATGAGTTATATGTCACGTGGTAATTTTTTAGAATTTTTGGATTTAGGTAAGTATGGATTCTTATTCACCCTTTACAGACTGTTCTGTTTTGGCAGATTGCTGTTATAGTTGCATTGTTTGCATATGTTTGCGTGCTTAATGTTTCTATTTGAGGATAGGAGTATTAAATATGAAGAGGCATTTAGTATGCAATGTTTAATTGTAATTTTTCTGATTTGCTACAGTAGATAATGTTAAGGTTTTGAGTTGATTTATACTAACTTATCTCACGAGTTCTTGTTGAGTTTTGTGTGGATGAAGTTTTTAAGATTTAGGAGAAGCCATGATATGAGAGGAATTAAGAAGACACAAGAGCTCAAGCTTGGGGATGCCCAAGGCATCCCAAGTTAATATTTCAAGAAGTCTCAAGCATCTAAGCTTGGGGATGCCCCGGTAGGCATCCCACCTTTCTTCTTCAATAACTATCGGTCAGTTTTGGTTGAGCCTAAGTTTTTGCTTCTTCACATGATATGTGCTATTCTTGGAATGTCAGTTTATTTTGTTTTCTTTGCTGTTTGAATAAAATACTTAAGATCTGAAATTTTTAAATGAGAGAGAGTCCTCACATAGCTACTTATTTACTTAACTACTCATTTGGTCTTCACTTATATCTTTTTGGAGTAGTTTGTCATTTACTCTTGTTCTTCACTTATATCCTATGAGTAAATTGTTGAAATGAATTGAATATCATAAAGTTGAAATTTATATGCTTCATATGCTTGTCCCATGGGGAGTAGTGACTTCACATACAAGAAGTATAAGTGGTAAAATTTATTGAAAGTTGACAAACATAGCATTGGTCACTTGAACAATTCATGAAAGAATTTTGAAGGGAGAGAAATTTCACATATAAATATACTATCTTGGACATCCTCTATGATTGTGAGCCCCCATTAATTATTTTCAAGCTTGATCAAGTAGTTGACGTTGGACAAGGAAGACAACGTAATGAGTTATGTTTGTTTATATTCACATAGAAGTTATATTGTCATGGATCCTCTAACATGTGGTGCTTGCTTAGGATCTTTTGCTAGCCAAAAATTCATACTAAGTAGAGATACTACTTGTGCATCCAAAAACCCTTAAACCCAGTCTCTTGACATGAGTGTCCACCATATCTACCTATGGATTGAATAAGATCCTTCAAGTAAGTTGTCATCGGTGCAAAAAAGCAATAAAAATTGCTCCTAAAATATGTATGATCTTTTATTGTAAGGGAAAAAAAGCGTTGTAGGAACTTGTGATGGTAAAGAAATAAAAGCGACAGACTGCATAATAAAGGTTGCTATCACAAGGGGCAATATAACGTGACGTTCCTTTGCATTAAGGGCTTGTGCATCCAATAACAAAAAGCGCATGACAACCTCTGCTTCCCTCTGCGAAGGGCCTATCTTTTACTTTTATGCATTTACTTTTATGCAAGAGTCAATATTGTTTCTTCTCGTTTCAACCTCAATTATTCTCTAGTTGGCAAGCATCATGTGGTAGGGAAAGATCCAGACACATATATCCAGTTGAATATAGATGATCATGAGTTATTATTGTTGACATTAACCCTGAGATAAATAAGTTGGGAGGCGAAACATTAAGCCCCCATCTTCCTATGTGTTTGACTGAAACGGTTTGTTCTAAAAATATGCTTTGAGTGTCAGCAATCATGGAAGACTAAAAGATGGTTGAGTATGTGGAATTTGCTAGATCAAAGCTCTTACATAGACCCTTCCTGAAAATAAGATGAATTGCAATTGTTTGCTGACTGAGAACATAGTTTGTTAGTTTTCAAGAAAGTTTATGGCCTATACTTTAAACATGTGAATAGCTTGCTACTTGATCATGAGAAGTTTTATGAGATGAGCTACTGATTATGATATATATTGATGCTAGAAAAGGTGATTGAAATTATCATTGATCAAACTTATGCACTATGCTAGCATTCACACTTCATAAATTATTTCTTTTATCATTTACCTACTCGAGGACGAGCAGGAATTAAGCTTGGGGATGCTGATACGTCTCCAACTTATCTATAATTTATGAAGTATTCATGCCATGTTTATTATAGTTTTGTATGATTTTGGTGCACTTTTATATGGCTTTTATATGATTTTCATGGACTAACATATTGACCTAGTGCCCAGTGCCAGTTGTTGTTTTCTGCTTGTTTTTGGTTTTCCAGAAAATCTATATCAAATGAAGTCCAAATGTAGCGAAACTTTTTGACGATTTTTTCTGGAACATAAGAGACACTAGAAGCTTTGGGAGGAGGCCAGAAGACCCACAGGGGCTCCACGAGACACCAGGGCGCGCCACCCCCCCCAGGCGCACCCTGGTACCTCGTGGGCCCCCTGTGGCCCTTCTTCGCGTGATTCCAACGCCAAAAAATCATATATATTCAGAAACCCCCGAAAGTTAACCTAGATGAGTTTTTACGCCTCCGCAAGCCTCTGTACCTCCACGGTCTCATCTACAGCCCTTTTCCGGCACCCTGCCGGAGGGGGGAATCATCACCGAAGGCCATCTTCATCATCCTGGCGGTCTCCATGACGAGGAGGGAGTAGTTCACCCTCGGGGCTGAGGGTTTGTACCAGTAGCTATGTGTTTTATCTCTCTCTCGTGTTCTTGATTTGGCACGATCTTGATGTATCGCGAGCTTTGTTAATATAGTTGGATCATATGGTGTTTCTTCCCTCCTCTATCTTTGTTGTGATGAATCGAATCTTTTCCCTTTGAGGTTTCGTTATTGTCGGATTGAATATTCAGATTTGAGAACACTTGATGTATGTCTTGCATATGAATACCCGTGGTGACAATAGGGTATTATATTGATTCACTTGATATATGTTTTGGCACTCAACTCGCGGATTCCCGAGGTGACATTGGGGTAATCTATGCATAGGGGTTGATGCACGTTTTCATTATCTTTTCCCCGATAGAAACTTTGGGGTGCTCCTTGGAGTTCTTTGTGTGGATTGAATATTATGATTATGAAGTTGTTTGATGCATATCGTATAATCAACTCACGGATACTTGTGGTGACATTGGAGTATCTAGGTGACATTAGAGTTGGTTGATGTGTATCATATGGTGTTATTTTAGTACGAACTCTAGGGCTGTTTGTGACACTTATAGGAATAGCTCAATAGATCGATCGGAAAGGATAACTTTGAGGTGGTTTCGTACCCTACAAACAATTTCTATCTTATGTTCCCCGCCAATAGGAACTTGGGAGTGATTCTTTATCACACGTTGAGGGATGGTTATATGATCCAATTATGTTAGCATTGTTGAGAGATTGCACTAGTGAAAGTATGAACCCTAGGCCTTGTTTTTAAGCATTGCAATACCGTTTGTGCTCACTTTTGTTACTTGCTACCTTGCTGTTTTTATATTTTCAGATTACAAAAACCTATATCTACTATCGATACTACACTTTTATCACCATCTCTTCGCCGAACTAGTGCACCTATACAATTTACCATTGTAGTGGGTGTGTTGGGGACACAAGAGATTTCTTGTATTTGGTTGCAGGGTTGTTTGAGAGATACCATCTTCAACCTACGCCTCCCACGGATTGATAAACCTTAGGTCATCCACTTGAGGGAAAATTGCTACTGTCCTACAAAACTCTGCGCTTGGAGGCCCAACACGAGTCTACAAGAATAAGTTAAGCGTCCTGATCCACGCAAGCACAATATCATCGGCACTAAGTGGATCTACCGCAACAAACAAGACGAAAATGGCCAAGTGGTGAGGAATATGTTGGGGAATGTTGCATGGGAAACAAAAATTTTCCTACGCACACACAAGATCTATCCATGGTGATGAGCATCTACGAGAGGGAGAGTGAATCTACATACCCTTGTAGATCGCTAAGCGGAAGCGTTAAGAAACGCGGTTGATGTAGTCGAACGTCTCCGCGATCCAAATCGCAAGTCGTCCCTCGATCCGATCACGAACTAGTGCCGAACGGACGGCACCTCCGCGTTCAACACACGTACAGCTTGGTGACGCCTTCACCTCCTCGATCCAGCGAGCGATGGTGAAGTAGTAGATGAGTTCCGGCAGCACGACGGCGTGGTGACGGTGGTGAGGAACAATCTCTGCAGGGCTTCGCCAAGCGCTACGGAGATTATGACGGAGGAACTAGAGGGTTAGGGTTGCCGGCACATGGCTTGGGGAATTCTTGATGTGTTCCGGGTGCTAGCCCTGCCCCTCTATTTATATGTTGAGCCCTGGGGTCGAAACTTGGAGAAAGAGCCTCCTCAAAGTCGGTTTGGCCCGCAAGGCAAGAGTCCTGCTCGGACTCCAGGACCAGACGCCAGGGTCCTCGGCGTCTGGCCCCAGACGCCAGGGTCCCTGGCGTCTGGCCCCTGGCCTCCGCAAAACTTCCTTTTGCACCTTCCTAAAGCCTCGTGGGCTTTACCCCTTGGCCCAAATAAAGTGTTCTCGTACCCGAACATTTCGGGAAACATCCGAAACTCCTTCCGGTGAATTCCGGAACCCTTCCGGAGACCAAACACTATTATCCCATATATCAATCTTTACCTCCGGACTATTCCAGAGCTCCTCGTCATGTCCGGGATCTCATCCGGGACTCCGAACAACTTTCGGTCACCAACATAACAACTCAACTATACTTATATCGTCACCAAACGTTAAGTGTGTAGACCCTGCGGGTTCGAGAACTATGTAGACATGACCGAGACACCTCTACGGTCAATAACCAATAGCGGGACCTGGATGCCCATATTGGCTCCTACATATTCTACGAAGATCTTTATCGGTCAAACCTCTATGTCAAGGATTCAGTTAATCCCGTATGCTGTTCCCTCTGTTCTTCGGTATGTTACTTGCCCGAGATTCGATCGTCGGTATCTCTATACCTAGTTCAATCTCGTTACCGGCAAGTCTCTTTACTCGTTCCGTAATACAAGATCTCGTGGCTAACACTTTAGTCACATTGCTTGCAAGGCTCATTGTGATGTTGTATTACCGAGTGGGCCCTGAGATACCTCTCCGTCACACGGAGTAACAAATCCCAGTCTTGATCCATGCCAACCCAACAGACATCCTCGGAGATACCTGTAGAGCACCTTTATAGTCACCCAGTTACGTTGCGACGTTTGATACACACAAGGTACTCCTCCGATGTCAGGGAGTTGCATGATCTCATGGTCATAGGAACAGATACTTGACATGCAGAAAACAATAGCAATAAACTGACACGATCATATGCTACGTTTACAGTTTGGGTCTTGTCCATCACATCATTCTCCTAATGATGTGATCCCGTTATCAAATGACATCTCATGTCCATGGCTAGGAAACCTTCACCATCTTTTGATCAACGAGCTAGTTAACTAGAGGCATACTAGGGACACAGTGTTGTCTATGTACCCACACATGTATTTGAGTTTCCAATCAATACAATTATAGCATGGATAATAAACGATTATCACGAACAAGGAAATATGATAATAACTAAATTATTATTGCCTCTAGGGCATATTTCCAACAGAATAAGGCCCGTCTTGTAGCTCAAGGCTACACACAGGTTGAGGGTATTGATTTCGATGAAACATTTGCACCTGTTGCTAGGCTTGAAGCCATTCATATATTGCTTGCATATGCTAACCATCATGATATCCTCTTATATCAAATGGATGTGAAAAGTGCATTCCTCAATGGTAAGCTTGAGGAAGAAGTATATGTTGCTCAACCACCAGGTTTTGAGGACCCAAAGCATCCTAACAAAGTCTTCAGACTCAACAAGGCTCTCTATGGCCTCAAGCAGGCCCCTAGGGCTTGGTATGATACATTGAAGGAATTCCTGAAGAAAAAGGGGTTCAAGCCCGGTTCACTTGACCCTACTCTTTTTACTAAATCTTATGATGGTGAACTATTCATATGCCAAATATATGTTGATGATATTATCTTTGGTTGCACTAACAAGAAATACAGTGACGAATTTGCTCATATGATTCAAGAAGAATATCAGATGTCTATGATGGGGGAGTTGAAATTCTTCCTCGGGCTTCAAATTCGTCAACAACCCAATGGCATCTTCATATCTCAGGAGAAATACCTCAGAGACTACCTGAAGAAATTCGGAATGCAAGATTGCAAAGGCCTCAAGATACCAATGCCAACAAATGGCCAACTCAACACTGACGAAAATGGTAAAGATTTTGATCAGAAGGTATATCGCTCCATCATTGGTTCGCTGCTTTACCTATGTGCATCTAGGCCAGATATTATGCTTAGCATTTGCATCTGTGCCCGCTTTCAAACGTCACCAAAGGAATCACACCACCAGGCTGTGAAACGAATTCTTCGATATTTGGCTCACACCCCAACGCTTGGATTATGGTATCCCAAGGGCTCATCACTTGATCTTGCTAGATATTCCGATTCTGATTATGCTGGTGATCATGTGGATCGCAAGTCAACATCAGGCACATGCCATTTCCTCGGACGATCTCTTGTATGTTGGTCCTCGAAGAAGCAAAACTGCGTCTCACTTTCCACTGCCGAGGCTGAGTACATTGCTGCTGGCGCCTGCTGCTCTCAGTTACTATGGATGAAGCAAACCCTCAAGGACTATGGCGTCAACGTGAAGAAAGTGCCACTCTACTGCGACAATGAGAGCGCCATCAAGATCACCCACAACCCAGTGTAACACTCAAGGACGAAGCATATTGAGATTCGTCACCATTTTCTTTGTGATCATGTGCTGAAGGGAGACATCGTCATCGACCACGTGAAGACTGAAAACCAGCTTGCAGATATCTTCACAAAACCCTTGGATGAGAGAAGGTTTTGCATGTTGCGGTGTGAGCTAAACATCTTAGAATCTTTGAATGTCCTTTGAAAAGGACACACATCCTAACGCTTATGCATTCTTGATGACTTTGATGCACAACAGACGAAGTAACGTTTTTCTTCAATCAATGAAGACTAACCCTCTAAGTGTGAAGAAATTAATGAAGAACTTGATTCTCAGAACCCTACGACAATTGTACGCGGTGTCTGAAATCATCATAGTTCTTATACGGTGGGTAACGCCACCACCTCTTTTTGACATTCTTCAAATTTGAGTTTTTCGTCATTTGCAATTTCGTCAAACTTTTCAAATTCGTCATTTGAGGTTATTCTTCACTGCTTATTTTATATATATATATATATATATATATATATATATATATATATATATATATATATATATATATATTTGAGTTTTTCATGTCCTCAACAGCATCCACATATAGCTATTTCTTCAAACAGTGTTTTTCGTTATCTATGTGGATGTGATCGGACCCGCTCCCCTCTGTGCTAAACTCAACCCACTCTGTTCACAAATTCTTCATATGCGTTTTACTTGACACTGTTCAAAGTCTTCACTGTGTCCTTGACAGCTGAAGAAATTGCGAACACATTTTGAAAATATTCTAATCAATTTTTGGCGGTTGCCACAGTAACTTCATCCCGCGCTTCACACACATGGATAAAGGTGAAAATGCATGTGTGACATGTGTCACTCAGATGCGAAACGCCAGGGGCTTATCCGTCCAAAATCTTTGGACCTCTCAGTTTTACCGCGCCTATATAAAGGCTTGACCTCGTCAACCCTAACTCATTTCACTCTCGCGCCCCTGTCGCTCTCAAACCCTAGCGCCGCCGCTGGAACTCATCGTCGCCGGAGAGGAAGAGCTTCACTGCCTCGACTTCTTCACCGTCGTACTCACGTCGGCCGCGGATTTCTTCACCTCCGCCGCTGCCGTAGACATCTTTTGTCGCCAAGTTAGGGCACGGAAGATCTGAACTGACGATTTCCTTCGCCTCGTCGTCCAGTTCGTCGAGTTCATCCTTGGGGTAATTAAAATTTATTTTTACCGCCCAAGTTTGATCTTTTTACTGCCACAAAATCGTCAAGTGCTGTTTTTTTACCACTCTTCCAATTCTTCAGCACTTCCTTCTGGCCAGTCTTGAGTTTATTCATCTAAGTTATACTTAACATCATGATTCCTCAATTGTGCAATTGATTCAATATGTACAACTCTGGAATCTATGTCAAGAACACTTAGTGAATTGTGTCAAGACGATAAGGGTCAATTTCTTCACCTGGTTTATTTTGAAAAATCTCTAAGAACGCATGTGACTCTTCCCTATTTCCTCTCAACTATACTCTATTCACAGGTACAATGTCTGCAGACGAATCACTAGGTTCTCATCAAATTAATTCATTTGCAGCATTGCTTGAGGAAAACCTTCAAACATCTTCAGAGTCCTCACGTGTTCAAAAACCTCAGCTGAAGAAAATGGCTGATGGCAAAAGGCCTCAGAAGGGAGGCAAGAGGAAGGAGGAACATACAGCTTTCGAGATACCAGATGATCTGTATGAAGGATATTGCACTCCAGATGAGGAAACTCATCGAAAAGAAACCAAGGAGCAGCGCAAAACGCGCATGCAAAAGATAAAGAGATACTGGACCTATCAGTGGCGAGATTACAATTTCATCACTTCCAAATATATGAAGGATTTTGCTGTGAAGCCTCCATGCAATAGGCCACCGCTTGCTGAAGGTCAAACTGCTCATCCTACAAGCATCAGAAGGGGTGAAAAATTCCCCAAAGAGTGGGCAAAGCAACAAGCTAAGTTGCAGAAACAGTCCAAAAAGGCCGTTGATGAATTCAACAAGGCCGCAAAGGCCTTAGCTGAAGCAGATGCGAATGACAGTGCCAGTGCTCCGAAGAAGGCTATGCAAAAGAAGCCTGCCACCAAGCCAAAGCCATCTGTCCCAAAGCCCTCAGTGGCCCAGCCGGCTGCTTCAAAGGCTTCAACACCCAAGATCTCAAAATCTTCAGTGCCTCCTCCTGCTACAAGTTCATCAATGGCAGTAGCAAAAGCTTCAACACCGGTCGTGCTCGCATCTTGCCAGCGCACCGAGGGCTTTCCAACAGCCCCAATTGCTGCATCAAGTGCCTCAGCTAGCGGGCAACCATCGTCTTCACTGCCCAAGCTGAAGAAAAAGGTCACTGCTAGCCGTGAAACCAGGCCAAGTCCCAAGAGCAAGGCCATCGTGCCACAGGCTGACGAACATGGGCTGGCTGACGAAGACGAGCTCGCCGAGTTCCTCAGAAGGAAGCAAGAGCAAGCTACAATTGCTAAAAATTCTTCAGTTCCCATGATGCTGGACCCCAAGAAGCTTCTGGACTTCATTGACATCTGGTGCACCAAGCCAGACACGCCTCTTGATGAATTGAATCTTCCTCCTGGCCCAAGTCATGTGTTGTCTGCTTTCATATTGAATGAGAAGCACAAAATTGCTCAAGCAAAACTGGTGAGGAAACAGCAGCTGCAGAAACAGAAGGAGCTGTGGAAGAACATGCTGTCTATTTCCCCTCAACAGCTTGTGACTCTGCAGTCTGAGATTCAATAGTTATCTGAAGAATTTGAATGCCAGTCAAGTCACTGTTGTGGAGTGCGTGACAGATTCATCCAAACCACCACCAATGTGGTCAATGAGCACAACAAGCGTGAGGCTGCCAAGTTTGGCATCGTGCCTCCTGCTAGTTCTTCAACTCCACCACCATCAGCTCAGACCAGTGAAACTGCCAGGGCGACTACATCAGTCGTTCCTGAAGAAAATGAACCACCAAGTTCCTCAGCAGCACCACCACCAACGACTTCATCTGTGAAGACTATCATCCTTCCTTCTGCATCAGAAGTGAAGAGGACCAAGGCTGCTGAGAAGGAAGCAAAGAAGAGAAAAGCTTCTGCCCCACCTACCATCACAGCAACTGTGAAGAAAGTGAAGACGACTTCATTGTCTTCAGATGTTCCGATTGATGCCATTCCTATCTCATCAGCGCCCCTACTCCTGCCACAGATGATCATCAGATTGTTCCGTATGGGGTGGAATATGAAATTCCTCAGGCTAATGAAGATGACGCTGACACCCACTCTGCTGCTACCACAGAGCAAGTGGATGAAGAAATTGAAGTCGAAGAAGATGCTTCGCTTCACCAAGCCATGTCTCGGAAGCCCTCACAGGTTCCGGTGACTGAAGAACATGCCACTGCTTCATCTGGAAGTAGTGAAGAAACTGAAGAGGATGTGGACATTGATGGTGCAACTACCCCTCCTATCATTGACGAATTTTGGGAAGCTTATCATCCAAATTCGCCCCTCACCACTCCTCTGACGCAAGTGCCACAGTCACCCGCCGTCACTGAAGAAATTCACACGGGCTCTGAGGAAAAATAACCATCTCCACTCCAAAGTATTCCTGAAGAAATTCCAGCTGCAGCAGCTGATGAAATTGCTCAAGATGAGCCAATGGTTGATGTCGTCAATACATCCCCTCAGCGCAATGACTCAATTCCTTCAGCAGATACCGACACAGTTCCAACTGCCACTGCTGAGGAAATTGCCAAATCACTTGCTGTGATCGATCCGAATGATTCCACTGGGTCCCCATGACCAGTGTTTGATGTACGCAAAAAGATGCATAACCTTCACCCAGTGCCTGTGATGCCTAAGATTGGCAGAGCCCTCAGGCGATCACAGTTTGATAATGCCAAATTCTTCGAAGAGAAGAACTTCTTCATTGGTGAGTCCCCATATGACTCAGCCAAGATTAGGCGCCTGCGATTCTGGACAAGGACACAGATGAATTTTTATGCATCACTTTTATTTGACAAGGACAAAGTATTTCCGCATCGCCATATTCCTCATGTGGATATGGAGTCATTACCGTGCTTTCGGCCAGTTCTGGTTGTTCTTCATGATGCTGGATTACTTAGCTTTTGCTCTGACGTCTGCGATTGGAATGAAGAACTCATTCTTCAATTCTATGCCACAGTGAACTTCTCTGGAGACGCTGACGACATTGCAACATGGGCTCTGGACTGGATGAGTGAAGACACTCACTACAAAGCTCCAATTGAAGAACTTCTTCGAGCTCTCCCAGTTGAACCACCCCATGAAGAAGCAAGGAGAATTCGTCAGAGGATAGAGCACCATCTCCTCAGTTCCTGGCAAGGGCAAGGCTGTTGTAGATGAAGGAATTCGTCCCCTTGATGGACAATTTCATCAACCAATCTCCAGCTCCAATGCTGATGAATCTGCTAGCCAGGATACAGTTGTAAAAGCTTCAAGGCCAACTTCTTCACCTGAAGCACCACGAGTCATGACGGACCGTGAGCTGCTCATAAGCCTTCACCAGAAAGTTGACAAGAATCACCGATGGGTTAAGCGTCAGTTTGCAGCTATTCAAGCCAACATGACTGTGACGCATAACGCCGTCCGCAAAAACCGCTATTATCTTCATGAGATATTTGACAGATCATGGGCCATCCTCTCACACCTCAAGACAGATGAAGAACTTGCATATCTGGAATTCCAAATGAACTTCGACTAGGCCGAACCGCCAAGGAAGAAGTTCAAGAACACCAAAGTTCCTCCTCTTATGCCAAGCTCAGAGTCTTCATCACGCAAAACTGACGCAAATGAAGCTGTTGAAGACACTGCGGCTGGTCCATCTGCATCACGCGACCCCAACAACGCTGGAGCTCCCTAGTCTTCACCGCGATGATTTTCTTCAGGGGCGTTAGTCCTCACCCTTGTCTCCTTTTGGCCATTTGATGACAAAGGGAGAGTGGAGTGAGTTAGTCTTCAAGCGGGTCGTTATATGGGCTGTTTTTGCTGAGTTACAACTCTTGAACTTCATTTGATTCGCTCTTTGACGGGTTGTAACTTAAATAACTATTGGATGTCTGACTCTTTTGCAATGTTTTATATGCATGCTCTGATCTTAACTATATCTGCTCATGCATGCACAAATTCGTCAGACACCAATTTTCATCATGCATTCATATTCTTCAAATATCTTATGATCATGCATGATTGGATTCCAAGATATAGGGGGAGATCTCCATAATTTCAACCTGCCATGTGCATTTGCAATCCAAAGCAAATTCCTCATATGCACATCTTCAGGGGGAGTTCCTCAATATCTTGTAATCAATTTCTTCAAACTCTGTACTTACCCTTCAATTATTTTTACTCCCGTTGAAACCCTAACCAATTTGTCATCAATCACCAAAAAGGGGGAGATTGTAAGTGCATCAAGTGCCCCCTTAGTGGTTTTGGAGTATTGAAGACAAATAGGTTGAGGAACTAATGTGTTTGTGAGTATACACAGGAGACAGAGTCCCTGAAGATTTGGTTTAACACATGGAAGACGACCCCTGAAAATAGATTTCTTCAAGTGAAGAATTTGGTGATGAAATTGGTACGGCCTTTGAAGAAATTGATGTGAAGACTTTGAAGCTTGAAGACTTTGGTTTTCGTAGTTTCTTTTCTTCTTATTTGAGTCATAAGAAAAACCGTACTGTTAAAGGGGGTCTAGGTGAAACATATTTCACATTTCCAAAGTGATGCTCAAAACTTCTCAAACCTATACACACAAAAGCCGCTTCGAGTGAAGCCTTGGAAATCTCCAGTACAGCTGACGCATTTGCTAGCGACAGTGACGAAGTTCATCTGGTCGCTGACAAATTTGGTCAGGCTAAGGAGTTAGGAGTTCGCCAGTGCGAGCTGCCTACCATGAGGAAATTGTGTGCCCTGACGAAATTGAGAGTACAATTTTCAGACCGTTGATGCGACGCGTGCCAGCTGTCGAGTGGATCCTTATCCTGACAACGGTCGAATCAAACAAGGGCATTTATGACAATTCATGTCGGGTTGCCCCGTGGCTATAAATAGCCGCCCCCCACAACCACTTGTTGGTTGGCTGCTCCGAGAGAACTTGACACTTGTCATTTGAGAGCAACCCATCCTCTGACGACTTTGAGAGAACCCAAGTGAGGAAAAACCCAACCAGAGCCTAAGTGATTGAGCATCACTGAAGAGATTGATCTGTGTGATTCGACGCTTGTTACCTTTGAGGACTGTCATTCCTCCAAACGGTTAGGCGTCATATTCTGAGCATCCAAGAGTAATTGTGGCGTGCCGGTGAACAAGTCTGTGAAGGTTTTGGAAGTCTACCTTGAAGACTTACCACGAGTGATTGGGCGAGGTCTAAGTGACCTTAGCTCAAGAGGACTACAGTGAGGACTAAGTGTTCTCTGAGTTGCGACTCAGCCGCCTCAACCAGACGTACAGTTGATACAGCAACTGGAACTGGTCTACCAAAGTCCATTGTCTTCACCGAGCCAACCTGGTTTCAAATTCCTCACCCTCCCTTACTTTATTCCGCTGCTGAAGAATTTGTGATCTATCCTCTGACGAATTTGAACTGAAGTATTTGATCATGCCATCGTTTATTTCCTCAGTTCATTTTCTTCATGCGTGTATGATTGTATGATTGCTTGTTCTTCACCCTTATGTATTCTGTTCGCATGTACTCTGATTCTGTGATGACTTAGTTTCCCTTGCGTTTCTATTTCTTCACTCTGATCTTCGTCAAATTCATCAGAGTTTGACAAATTTCTAATAATCTCCCATTCACCCCCCCCTCTGGGAGATAACCTGCGCTTTCAATCTCATACATCAACATATATCACATCACGTTTTGGCCATACCACATCACAACATGCCCTGCAAAAACAAGTTAGACGTCCTCTACTTTGTTGTTGCAAATTTTACGTGGCTGCTATGGGCAACTAGCAAGAACTGTTCTTACCTACGTAAAGCCACAACGGTGATAATCAAGTTGCCTTTTAACCTTCTACAACTAAAGTAGGAGAGACAGACACCCGCCAGCACCTTATGCAAAACAAGTTGCATGTCAGTCGGTGGAACCGGTCTCATGTGCGAGGACATGTAAGGTTGGTCCGAGCCGCTTCATCTCACAATACCACCGAATCCAAATAAGACAAGAGAGGTAAGCAATTTGAGCATCAACGCCCACAACTTCTTTGTGTTCTACTCGTGCATATACATCTACGCATAGACCTAGCTCATGATGCCACTGATGGGGAACGTTGCATGAAAATCAAAAAATTTCCTACGAACACCCAAGATCTAATCTAGGAGATGCATAGCAACGAGATGGGAGTGTGTCTACATACCCTTGTAGACCGAAAGCGTTAGCGTCGTAACGCGGTTGATGTAGTCGTACTCTTCACGATCCAATCGCGATCCAATCCGATCTAGTGCCGAACGGACGGCACCTCTGAGATTAGCACACGTTCAGCTCGATGGCGTCCTCTCCTTCTTGATCCAGCAAGAGAGGGGGAGGAGGTAGATGAGATCGGAACCAGCACGGCGGTGTGGTGGTGGTGGCAGCAGCGGAATTCCGGCAGGGCTTCGCCAAGCACGTACCGGAAGGTGGTGGAGGAGTATACGAGAGAGAGGGAGGCGCCAGGCGGAAGGGTGCAGCCTCCTGCGCCCCTCCCCACTATATATAGGGGTGAGGGGGAGGGGGCGCCGGCCCTAGCCCCTCCTCCAAGGGAGGGGGCGGCGGCTTGCCCCCCAAGCCAAGGGGGGGGGGCGCCCCCATCTAGGGTTCCCCCAAACCCTAGGAGCATGGGCCCATGGGGGGAAGTGGCGCCCAGCCCACCAGGGGCTGGTGCGCCCCCTTTGCTGCCCATGTGGCCCTCCGGGGCAGGTGGGACCCCCCCGGTGGACCTCCGGAACCCTTTCGGCATTCCCGATACAATACCGACAAATCTTGAAATCTTTCCGGTGACCAAAATAGGACTTCCTATATATGAATCTTTACCTCCGGACCATTCCGGAGCTCCTCGTGATATCCTGGATCCCATCCGGGACTTCGAACAACCTTCAAACTTACCACTGTTAATATCTCATTACTATCCTAGCACTATCGAACGTTAAGCGTGCGACCCTACGGGTTCGGGAACATGCAGACATGACCGAGACACCTCTCCGGTCAATAACCAATAGCGGGATCTGGATACCCATATTGATTCCTACATATTCAACGAAGATCTTTATCGGTTGAACCACGATGTCGAGGATTCAGTTAATCCCGTATACAATTCCCTTTGTCCGGCGATATGTTACTTGCCCGAGATTCGATCGTCGGTATCTCCATACCTAGTTCAATCTCGTTATTGGTAAGTCTCTTTACTCGTTCCGTAATACAAGATCCCGTGGCTAACTCATTAGCCACATTGCTTGCAAGCTCTTTACGATGTTGTATTATCGAGAGGGCCCAGAGATATCTCTCCGTCATACGGAGTGACAAATCTCAGTCTCAATCCGTGCCAACCCAACAAACACCTTCGTAGATACCTGTAGAGCACCTTTATGATCGCCCAGTTATGAAGTGACGTTTGGATACACACTAAGTATTTCTTCGGTGTCAGGGAGTTGCACGATCTCATGGTCTAAGGAACAGATACTTGACATGAAGAAAGCTATAGCAAATAAACTAAACGATCTGATGCTAAGCTTACGGTTGGGTCTTGTCCATCACATCATTCTCCTAATGACGTGATCCCGTTATCAAATGACAACTCATGTCTATGGTCAGGAAACCATAACCATTTTTTATCAACAAGCTAGTTTAGTAGAGGCTTACTAGGGACACGGTGTAGTTTATGTATTCACACATGTATTTAAGTTTCCGGTCAATACAATTCTAGCATGAATAATAAACATTTATCATGAACAAGGAAATATGATAATATCCAATTTATTATTGCCTCTAGGGCATATTTCCAACACTATTAGTATGTCAAAAATATATCTAAAAGGCTAAAACTATTTATAAATATCTCTTAATAATGTAAATGTGTAAAACTGTAAAGAAAATTATAAATTCTTTTATAGAGAGTATAAGTTTTTTTTTGAGGATTTTTTTGAGGGGCTTTTTTTGCTGATTAAGTATAACTTTTTGTGAAGAGCTTAAAGTATAACTTTTTTTTAGAAACACCTGTAACTTTATTGATACTCATAACAATTACAGGTACACTAATTTGGACCTAAGATCCAAGAAAATACAAAGTAACTCCTATAACTAAGAATTACAATGAAATCTCTTGTAAACACCTTCTTCGCGGTATCAGCTCGAAGAAATACTCCAAAGACTTCGGTAAAAATGTTGCAATTAGACTGGAGCAATGATGTTGTCACTCTTTCACCCGCACGAACATTGCCAATAATGGTTTTTTGCTGATTAAGTATAACTTTTTTGTGAAGAGCTTAAGGTATAACTTTTTTGTATTTTTTTTAGGCCTCGGTACAAGGACATGGGCCAATATCATGCACTTTGGGCCGTGCTATCTAGCCTAAGGCCGACGACAGGCACATGTATCGCTGGCCCGCTTCCGTGTAACTGGGTTGCAAGTTTGCAACAGAACAGCCGCACGAATTCCCCCCAAACCCTGAAAAGGTCACGCCGCCGCTGCGACTCCGGCCGCCGGCCTCCCCTCCTAGATGGAACCTCAGCAAGAGTCGACCGTCGACGGCCGCAAGAGGCGGCGTAGAGGAGGAGTCGGGAAACGCCAGAAGGATTCTTCTTCCTCACAACAGGCACCTCCGCCTGCCCCTCCAGCGGATGCGGCCTCCCCCCTGGAGAAGCGGCGTCGCAAGGCCGGCGAGGACGCCGCAGTACCCAAGGGGCGCAAGCCTACGAGCCTACTCGAAAAGGTAATTCCTTTATAGGGTTAGAGACTCCTAGAGCTGCATGGGTAGAATACTGGAATGAGGAGTGCTGGTAACTTGGTATTCGTTTCCTTTGCAAACTGGTGTGTTCGATGAGATGATTTGCTACATCCGTACGTACGCACCCCTTGGGATTTTTGACTTTTGAGTACTTATTCATATCACTAAAATCCCTGAAGATCAAAATACTAGAACATACTAGAATGCACGATTTTTTTTTTTTTTGTACTTAGGGCACATACTAGAATGCACGATTATTCATTTCATTAAAACAACTGTACACGATTATGATTGAAAAAAAAACAGTTTTGCTAAAGCACATCTAGATGTGCCCTAAGTATTGCACATCTAAGTCCTATGCCATTGATTTTAGGCGGAGATTCGTGCGCGTATTTTCTTTTCTCCTTTTCTCTTCCTTTTTATGTTAGCAACCTAACGATAATCCTCTCGATCTACTACTCTTCTCACGAATTCGTGTAGCAATTTAGGGATTACAATCACAGGATACAAGAATTGGGGAAGGAGGAGGAAGGGGAAGAAGATAGCCGCCGCCGCCGAGTTCGTTGATCCACTGCTCCGGAGATCCACTGGATGATCTGTTCGTTGTCTCTCTCCCAGATACTTGTAGCAGGCAGAGCTCAGGGTGGCGCACAGCCGGGCCTGGCCCATGTGCTGTCGTAGGGGCAGCCCATGTACACATGAGGGTCCGAGGGCTCCTGACATCCCTCCCTTCTTAAACTCGGCTTGACCCCAAGCCGACACCACTGATAACCACCTGGATCCCAGTGCACTCGATGTTCATGGACGTAGTCGGAGTCTTGGTGGTAGTCAAAGTTGGTGTAGACGTCGACAAGGTTGAAGCAGCGGTTGCGGTGGATGGAATTCCCGTCGAGGACGTAGCCGTTGTCCGCACCGTCGTGGTCGAAGCCGAGGTAGTACGCGTGGTCGACGAAGCCACTCATGGCCGGTGTTCCCTTGCTGATTATCTTCACCATTATAATCGCCGGTGGTTGTAAATGAGACGATGGCACAAAACCAGGATCGTTCCCTCCTTGAAAATGCTCTTGCTTGCAGCCAGAAGAGAACTGCATGGAATCCACCACACGCTGGCCATCCTGAAATATTATTCGACATTGACTAATGCCTTCCCGTGGGTGAGAAACCTGAACTGACAATGCCTTGTCGCTGCCGCCAGGATCCCAGGACTGCTCAAGGTGACGTGCACTAGCTGACTTACTGCCAAGCACATGAGCAATCCCAAATTCAAACAATCTTGAATAAATCTTCAGTATGGTCACAAATCCAGTAATAGTCTTCATGGGAAATAAGAGCTGAGTACACATGGTTGCAACAGGGAATGGCCATGGGTGTTTTGGTTGGCCTGATGGTAAATAGAAGGATATGCAGGGTAACTTGCCCAAGAGAACAGCTCCAAACTTCGCAACCCATTTGACGATTGTCGCACTGGACATCATATAACTGAATTCATTTGGTGGAGGTATCATCGACCAAGAACTTGCAAACCCATTGAAACGACCGTTCACAGGTTGAATTACAGTCGATGTCGGTGCTTCTTCATTGCTGAGCAGCGTCAAAAGCACACACTTGCAATCCTCTTGACTAAAAATTTTCTGGTGCACTGACAAGCTAATAAGCTGAATTTTCCTTTGCAATTTGTCACTCATGGGAACACTGCATACAGCAGCATGCTCCAGTATGTGCTGCTCGGACAAGTTCCAATGCTCTTGGGTTTTATACACAAGGTTTCCAGTAGTATCCAACCTCCTGTAAGTTCGACAATCGCCGGAAAAATATGGGGGCTTCGGCTCAACATGTTTTTGACTGAACCCAAACCTCAGCTGTACATCTTGAGCACAAATATCATAAGAGGACTGCACAAAGAAGATAATGCAGCAGCCTAGTTCATGTGGCCCAAGTTGCATGAACTGAAGAAAAATACTGCTCGAAAGTTTTGTGCTTAGAGCACCAGTTTTCTGCCTGCTGTGAAATAGATGGGCGGCCATAGTAGCAAGATAGGAATACTGTAGTTTAGGAGCAGTAGTAAAAGAACACGCACAGAGTTCCGAAAGCCGTTGTTGACCTGGGAGTAACCTGATGCAGTTTTCAAATACAGTTCAATGAAGGAAGCACAATTGCCCAATAATTTTCCCTTGCCGTGCATGGTTTTTGCTTGCTGCCTGTGCTCAGTCTTTGGGTTCTACTCCATGCAACCAGAGATAAATTCAGAAGTCCTGGAACGGCTTGAGTTGCCCCACAATTGGTTCCACTGATGCACAAACACATCCTTGCATCAGCCCTTGTGCTTGCACAACTAGTAAACGCCCAAGAAGGCCACGGTTGTAAATCCACTAAAGTAACAATCAAGGTCTCCAAGTGAGTACGAAACAGCCATTCCTGCAATGCACTCCTCCTCATTGGTTGATGGTCAGGTGGCCACCACACACAACCAGAATCACTAGTGACGCATCCGCAAGCAATGCCACGGCATAGAACAATGCCGTATTCCGCAATCTGCACTTGAATTGGAGGCGGCCACGGCTGTGGTTCAGTTTCTTTCCGCAATGGTGGCAGGAGCAGACCTTTGCTCTCGACCCTGGAATGAACGGCATGCCTCAGTGCGAGCATAGGCGTCACCCGGTCGTCATCGTGGACGTGGTATTCTGTCGAACACCTTGCGTGCGCTAGTGTGTCTGAACGATGGACAACATCTGGCTGCAGTGAGAGGGTCGATGGGGCAACCAGAAGCACCGATTCCGCCGAGTGTGTGACCAGCGAAAGCAGGGGCGCATCTGAGATGCCGACCTCTTGGCTGGCAATGACGAGGTCGTGGTGCGCGTGGGAGGAAGGTGCTGTGATGGCGAGCTTGAAGTCGAGGGTGATAGCAGTGGTCTGAGCCTCCATTGCCTCGACTTGGTTCTCCTTGTCAGTGATGTCATGGACCTCCTCGATAACTGCTGGCGGAGCAGGGGCGGTGCTGGAGCCGACGCACTTGCCGTCGCGAGCAGCGCGGACCGCGTCGGTGGTCGATGACAAGGCGAATGCCACGGCCGCCAGGCGGTTATGGGGCACGACCAAGGCATCCGATGGGATAGCAGTAGCGGCAGACGGAGCCGGATCGACAAGCGGGGTAGCCATGGGAGGGTCACCCCCGCATGCAGCCCTGAGCTCAGCCGTCATGCCCTCTACCTTGGCTATTAATGACTCGAGATACCAGATCGTCTGCTCCTTGGCGGACATGGCATCCCACTCCGGTGGTAAGACAGTGGGCATGGCGTCCTCGCCGATGGAACCGGATGAAAATTTGGGGGGAAATTTGGGGATGGAATGGTGGTGCCTGGCTCTGAATACCAGATGTTAGCAACCTAACGATAATCCTCTCGATCTACTACTCTTCTCACGAATTCGTGTAGCAATTTAGGGATTACAATCACAGGATACAAGAATTGGGGAAGGAGGAGGAAGGTGAAGAAGATAGCCGCCGCCGCCGAGTTCGTTGATCCACTGGATGATCTAAGTCCTATGCCATTGATTTTAGGCGGAGATTTTTGCGCGTATTTTCTTTTCTCCTTTTCTCTTCCTTTTTATGTTTGCTTGAGTCACTTAGATGTGCAATAACTAGGGCACATCTAGATGTGCCCTAGACAGACCCAAAAAAAAATCTTGCGGGAATTATGATCATATGTGCCACTTTGCAAAAGAATACATCTATATCTAATCTATGCCACTATATAGTTTTCCAATAACTTCAAATATTATGCATTGATTTACTTTTATCCAACGGAGAAGTGGCAAATCCCATCGCCCTTGGCCGCTGGATTTATTTCTCAGTTTTGTTGGATCGTGCCACGTTGCATCTCTAGAATCTTCTAGAAATCCTTAATATAGTGTACTAATAACTTCAAATATCAACCGTTGATTTACTCTTATCCAATGATGGAGAAGTGGTGAATCCCATCATCCTTGGCCGTTGGATCTACTTCTCAGTCCGGTTGGATCATGCCATGTTGCATCTCTAGAATCTTTTACAAACCAGCATGAGGAGACCAACATGTTTGTCCGCTCCTTGTGCATGACTTCCTGCCTCCCCATTGCGATGCTTGGTCACTGTCGAACGGCATTGTCTATATCTAGTGCGCTTTTTAGAAAAGTAGAATAGAAGTCTACATAAAATTAATTGCATATGCAAAAACCATATCTATATCTATACTACTATATATTGTATCGGCTTTAAACTTTTGAATCACAAGACCAAGAAGCAATGTGAACCGTTGATTAAGTCCATCAGATGGTTGAAAATTCTGGGATTTGCAGCTACAGTACCTGCTACAGACTTTAAAAGTTGAGCTGCTTGTGGCTGTCATCCATCTGTGCGCGTACGCGTACCAGGCCTGGGCAGCCGGTCCGTCCATGGCACACACCCTGGCAGCTGAGCCATGAGCGTGGCAGTGAGTGCTCTGCATGCAACGTGTGCACCAATCAAGCGCCCTTGAGATAACTATAAGGAGGTGAAGTTTCGACTTTCGAGAGAGTTGCTTAGAACTGTATGTGTTGAAAGATAGGGCTACACAAGAAGTTAAACTAATAATGCTTGCACCTTTGAAATTTATTTATTTTTTGAATTGAGTTGAAGTTCTGTCGAGTTTGTTTAAGCTGGCTGTAGTGCAAGTACTAATTACAAGCATGCAAACTTTGCACGTGCTTTGCACGTACCCTCGTACAAGTAATTATGTAGTATCCAACTAAATATGTATGCATATGTAAACGATTTAAAGCTGATATGTACATGCAGTGTATGGCAAAGAAGCAAGTGTGTAAATTTCAGATGAAGTGTAAGATTAATTTATATGGGGATGGATAATTTTTTTTATATAGGATGAGTAGTTATTGCAGTATAATAACTACTCTCGGAACACACTATAGTACTCCCTCCATCCCATAATATAAGATCGTTTTGCAAGCTAGCTTGCAAAACGATCTTATATTATGGGACGGAGGAAGTACTAACTAATACCGTCACATGTGTAGCATGTACCACTCACTATTATAAGACGTAGACTTGTATTACAAACTGAGTACAGTCTTTCTTTCGTACCGTTGTGTATTACACATATTTTAGCATGTTCTCCATCTCTAGTACGAATCATTCAGGAACTTTTGTGCGTGCACATGTCCCCAGCAACAACTCCAAGGATAACAGTCAGATTTGATGACGTGATCATTGTTCTGGATTTCCGGTAGGATGAGCAGGTGTGTGATCTAATGTTGATAATGTCAATGCCTAAGCTAGAGATACTCATGCTTTGATGCTTGGCTGAATTTAATACATGGCTCCATCACAGAAAATGCACATTTGCTCTTAGATCTTTTTTCTAACAAATCACACAATTTATGTGAGGTTTGGATAGCTGGAGTTGTTAAACATGATTAGCAGTACCAAGTGAGGTGTGACAGGTGACGCGAGGATGGGAGGCCATTGCTGCAACAACTCGAAGGATAGTGAAGCTGGTGAAGAAATTGTGAAGGTCTTAAGGACTAGATTTCACTGAGCTGCCAAGCGCCTAGAGTGCGGGACAATGTCACTTGGGCGCTGGTGTTTAGCTCAAACGTTAACTGTGTGTTGGACTGTTGGTAGATGTTTGTTTCCTTTCTTAGTCATTTGGTCATGTCTAAGTGCTTCTTCAGCCTCCTAAACCCCTAATGAACTGGATTAAGCTCCGGTAACCATGAGCGCTGGTTTTGTTTTGCTGTATCCAACATCTATGATATCTATTAATGATATAAACTGATGGCATTCCTTTTTCTCTAGGGGAAAAAACAAAAGAGATTGGTATCTATATGATTGTGTTGGCCATACCTTCTTTTTATTTCTCTTACCTTTTTTCATGAGTTAATTTGATGTTTTTTTGTCTGGTGACATCTATTTGTAGATGCGTGCAAGGTTATCTGGAGGTCATTTCAGAATGTTAAACGAGAAACTGTACACTTGCAGGTTCACATTCATTCCACAGAACACTTCTTTTTGTATAAGCTGATGTGTTGGTACTTGGTAGACAAGGACTCTTTACATTCTCTTACTGCACAGGATAGTTTTTGCCAATAATTAATCATAAGAACATGATAATACTTCAGTTTCATATTTTGAAACATATGGTATTGTGCGTTGTGATTAATTAGATCTGATATGGTACAAATATTTTGCTAAATATTGATCATGAAAGGTGATAAAAAATGTATACAACAATTGTTAACCTTAACACCCGTGATATTCTGCATGCCTTGTCTGACCTGGTACTGCCAATTATCCCTCATATCAACTGGTAGCCTGAATGATTGTCATCTCATTAACCTAGGGGTGTCTATGCCTTTACTCTTGGAGGTGGGAATACTGGAACCTCCATAGAAACCAGAGCATCAACTTTTGCATGATTTACACTTCTTTTCATTTGTTCTTATCTTTTCCAGCGGCCAGGATGCATTTGACTACTTTAAAAACGAGCCCAAGCTTTTTGATGTGGTATGTTATGTATTTATTTTTTTCTACCATATTAATATTTTTATCTGCTGCCATATACTATTTGTCTTTCTAGCACATTAGTTTATAGCATTGACATGAAGTCAGTATCAAGATAAGTATGTCAGCTCTAATCAATACAAGTATGTCTGTTCTAGTGCTAAAGCATCAGAGTATCTGGGCAGGGTGAGTTTTTGCATAGGTGACATCCTGAAACCATAAATTTAGTGGTCATTGTTTGATTTCTCTGTGATTCAATCTTTTCTTTTTGAGGGGTCTTGTGCTTCCATCTGTGTGAGCTTCTACATGGTTTGCTATTTCTTTCTTTTAAATATAGTTTCTTGTTTGCGCATTCTATCTGAAATAAATGTCTTTTAGTGATTGATATGCAGAAAGCTTCTTGCATATCTGAAGTCAGGATAATTGAAATTTTACTCTGTTCTCTTTTAGTATCATGCAGGATATCAAGAGCAGATGTCACATTGGCCAGAGCAGCCAGTTAATGTGATAATCAAGTGGTTGAAGAGTCATAACAAATCATGGACCGTTGCCGATTTTGGATGTGGTAAGAATGCTAAGAAGTTACTTTCTTGAATTTGGCACTCTCTTGCAATTTACCTCTCGTTATTTCCCTGCACAATCATGATAGTACCATCCACATTGTGCAGGCAATGCAGCAGTTGCTAAAAACGTGAAGAACAAGGTCTTCTCCATCGATCTTGTTTCAGACGACCCTTCAGTGATCGCTTGTGATATGGCTCACGTAAGCACTAGCCACATTTATCTTTGCAGAAATACTAACTGGAGAACCTTCCCCAGGAGGGGGATGGCAAGCGAACGCATTTTCCTGGCAGTTTTAGTTGCGATGCGGATTTAGAAGAAAAATGCCTTCCTCTGAAGAAACTGCCATGCTGTTCTGAAGAAAATGCCATCTGAATCTGAAGAAACTGCCAGCAAAAACGTTTGCAAATGCCATCCCTCCCAGGGAACGTTCACCAGCTATTGCTCTCCTATTTTTGTGTTTTTTTTACCTTGTTAGCTTTATGTTTTCTGTGGTTTAGGACCTGCTCTTTTTTGTTAACTTTCATTTTAGCTGCAGAAACGTGTTAGCAGTTATTCCTAGTTAGTTCCTCGGATTCCATATCGTGGTCTTCTTCATGACCATTGATAAGCTTGAGAAAACACTGTGGAATATGAATATGACAGAATCACTTTAGTACAATATGATGAACACCGACAATATTCCTGTGCAAGACCTTGGCATTTTTGGCTAGATTAGTTTCATAGCCACTTGCAGTTGCACATTTTATTTGGTATGATTTCAAGTTTTACATGGTGGAATCCTCATGCCGCAATCTCCCGGCCTCTCAAGTCATCTTTCTCTCGCCCTGCTAATACCCTCTCCCTCCATCCGACGACCTTGGTAGCCATTGGCCACAGAAGGGGGACTTTCTCTTTTAGCTTGCCCCCTCACTTCTCTTCTGTGGTAACATGGTGGTTGTTGTAGTTGTATGTTGTATCCTCCTTTTTTTTGGTTCGTCGCCGAGATGGTGCGCTTCAGTTGTTTCCTTGAAATGAGGTGTGCCGTGGCTGAGACTGTACCTTTGGAGAGGAATTGTACCTAAGTAAAGCTGATGAGATGGTATTGGTGCTTCGTGAACTGGAGTGCTCAATTTTTGTGAATTATTTCTGTCATTCTGTGCATCACTCTTTGCATTTCTTGGTGATGCAATCTGTGGTCTTTCTCTCAACTGCAAGCTGCTAATTGTAATGTTAGATCATGCTACATATGTGGAATGGTTCTCCTTCATTTCAATCTTTGTACTCAAGTAGTAACCAGCATGTGCGACTGACAATCGGATGCAATTTCCCCATTAGGGGAATGGGGTTTTGTAAAATAAATAAATCATGATGGATCTTATAACACTAGAAATTCCTGATATCAGTATGGTATTCTTGTTTTCGAAACAGAAACTGTTATCACCAATATTCAATGCGCAGGTTCATTGTTTAAATTTAAAGTGGAACCAATGTAGTTTATACTGGAGGTGTATTAGTTGACAACAATAGGTTCATCTCCTCTTTTGTATTTCACGACATCATCCTTTAGGAATCATTTACTCACTTAATTAAATTGAGATGTTGGTAAACTAAATCATCAGCAATACCATTCACTATGATGGTTTGTTGCTGTTCTCCTGATTAGACTTTATCACGTATATTCCTGTGACATTTTCTTTTCTTTTGGATTTCCAATATGCAGGTCCTCCCTTTGAAAATAAAAAATCCTAGTCCTCAGTGTGTTTAGAACCAAGCGTATAGTATAAACACGGAAATGTCTCTTTTGGTACCCGAGTTGTTACTTCATCTAAATGTCTAGTCATTTATGCACAGACCCCATTGGAGCCATCCTCTGTAGATGTGGCGATATTTTGTCTTTCTTTGATGGGAACCAACTTTCCGAGTTATCTACAGGAAGCTAATAGAGTCCTCAAGCCAAGGTTTGCTTAATGATTAGCTGCTACACTTTTACAATGAATGGGCTCTTTTTTTAGTATTTACATATTTTTTTAAGCACTGGGTCTGTCCCTTTACACATTTGTTTAAGCAGTGGTTGGCTTCTTATTGCGGAAGTGAGGAGTAGACTAGACCCGAACACTGGAGGTGCTGATCCTGATAAGTTTTCCGAAGCCATCAGCCAGCTTGGCTTTTCCCTTGTTTCGAAGGTTTGTATTTACTATTTCAAAGATTTCCTAGGAAGATTTTCACATGATACAGTACTCGGCTACTTGCTAGCTTCCTTGTGTTATTGAAATTATTCTAAACTCTAAAGTCTAAAGAGAGAAGTGCATATTTCAACCTTGAACTCTAGGGGTAGTTTAATTTACAACCCCCAACTCCAAAACCGGTTAGGAGACAACCTCAAACTTTCAATACCGGCTAAATTGTCCCCCTCAAACGATTGGCAGGTTAGATGATGAAATGGTAACTTAAATACTATCCATGGATTTCTTGTATTTATGAAATTTGTGTTGAAAATTAACTTGATATCAAAAAGACAAAATTGTCGCATATGTGCTGTTTGTGTTTAAAACTTTAAACAACATAGATCAACCTAGTTTCTTATCATGCTGAAGTAACTGGAGTGAAAGATCATTCCAAAGGCGTGCATATCCTTGAAAACTGAATTATCACGTGCTCATACTGAATTCTGGTTTTCTGCATGTTAGGGTACACAAGCTGTAGTATTTGGAGTGGCAATGTTGCTTAGTGCATTGACTAAATAATGGACAATAAGAGATATGGACGTCACAGTTTTAATTATGCATCCTTAGGACGTGCTTCAGAAACTAATCTGTTCTTTGAGCCGAGTGTGGATCTAGTACGCGGTTATGGGTTTGAAATGTTCCCATTGATGCATCTTTTTCTGTGTTCCATGTTTGAAAGTCCACATGACGGGTTCTCGTTTTGGTTGGACTTTGGATCCTTTTGACATACCAGTGTAGTGATGTACACATACAGTTTGTTTTTGTATTGACATTATGGCATGATCATAAATAATTTATATGAAAAGAGAAGATTAATGTGGTACTTCTCCATTGCTAATTGGTTCCTTTCTGCAGGATGAGAAGAACAAAATGTTTGTCCTGTTTTATTTCAGGAAAATGGTTGGTCACCCTATTTCCTACCTCCGCCTGAGTGGCAATTAACAATTTCATCGTTGACATAGTCAAAATATATTTTAACACTGAACTGATGTTGCGGTTTGACTTGTCTCCACAGGAAAAGAGCAAGGTGGCGAAAAACATTGAATGGCCCCAGTTGAAACCTTGCTTATACAAACGGCGATGATCTCATCCTCCACCATGGTCACTCCAGATCTCTTCCAGAGTGTGGTTAAATTAATCGATGTCTTGTGCTAAACTAGTCATCCTTTTCTGCTCCTATTTCTTTTACCTTTGGGCAGCTGTATGTTCAAAGAATCAGACCACACCAGATATGACCTAGTAAGCGCTGTAACTGAAGGCAGTTTAGAAGTGTATTATTATACAGTTCTGAATCTGCTTCATATCTTCTTGCCTGGGCCTTGTAAACGAGTGGAGGATAAGATCAACATAGTGTATTATTTCTGCGTATTTGTATTGTATTTGGTACTTTCTCTCAGTTCACAACGAGGTCATCCATGTAGCTAGAATATCTACGCTAGTACTGGACTTCTCTTGCCTTTTTGACTGGGGTTATTGGAGTGACCCGTCGCTGCCACTTGTGGATTTCGATGGCGACCGATTTGTCTGCCTGCCTGCCACTTCCTGGTGGAAAATTGGTTCCTTTTTTCCTGGGTTGAATTCGCCTCTCCCCGCAAAAAAAAGAAAAGAAAGCTTGATACGATGTAGTCCACGCAAATGTGTTTTCGTCTTGTATAAAACCACCACTGATGCACAAGTGGCATGTGAATGTGATCAAGAATGTATAGTTTCACAACTAAGATGCGCTTGCACAGTTAAGAACTGTTTCTGCGTGCACTTCTGTCAAAATTTCTATATTTTTCTGTTGCGTATTTTTCTTCTATCCGTGCGATCCGATCCGAACAGGCCCTTAAATGCTCGAGCGATATTGTCAATTGTTATGAAAACGATACTCCCGTTTTGACTTTTATTTGTTTATTATTCCATTGGCAGTGGCAATAGGAGTAAGAAAACACACACACGCACAAGAAGTACTCCCTAATTCCAAGATCCAAGTGGACAGAAACTTAAATATTTCTTGTACGTATTCCCTTGCCAAGTAGGATTACTTGCTTATGTTAATGCCCTGCTAATGGAGGACCGCGTTAGATCTGACAGGTGCCCCTTCCGAGAGGGAGGGAGATAGTACAGCAGTGTGCTGTGTGCACACGGCTGTAAAAAAGAAATGGTAGACTCCGCTACATACAGTGTTTGTATACTGGAAGTACAGTATTAACAACTAACTTAAGCATAATTTACACACACGCTGCTTCGTGCAACTTTCACTCACCAGCCGCATCTATCCATCCATCGCTATCTCTATCTCTATCTCGACTCATTGGCCGGATCCCAATTGTGAAGTGAACCGAAATGAGCAGTGTTTGGGGGGTGGGACCCACACACTTGGCTTAAGCCACAGCAAACATGATCATTATAAGGCTAGCTAGCGTGTAAGTTTCACGTGTAGATGACGCCGCAAACGACCTGGCCGCTTGCGGTACACTCATTTTGGTGCCAAAAGTTGCCGCACCTCGGGTCGGAGCAATCCCTACCGAAATACTACCAGTAATCATTTTCGTCTACGTCTCGGCCTAATTAGCTTCTGTTTTTAATGTTCTTTGGCGCCATACCCCGAAAGATGTCAAGAATAATACTAATTGCGTATCGGGGCCGCAATGATCCACGTTTAGGGCCAATTCGTCTCACTCGATCCAACGCCGCGTTTGGACCTTTCGTTTTCCAACCCTTCTGCTAATTTCTCCGCCTTCTTCCTCCTTTTCAGTGTGATTTTTCTAACAGAATACCTCCCGTGTTTTCTATCTACTAGTTAGAAAAAGAATACTCTAATAGTGTTTTTTATCTGGCAGAGTGCTTCGTATAATCCTACATACTCCCTCCATTCCATAATGTAGTGCACTCGCGCTTTTCAGATTTAAGTTTGATCATAAATTTAACCAACGTGGGCGACCACAGCGGGACCAAAAATTATACCATTGAAAACTTTTTTCGAATACGGATTCAATGGTATAATTTTTGCTCCCGCCGCAGCCGCCCGCGTTGGTTAAATTTATGGTCAAACTTAAATCTCGAAAAGCGCGGACGCACTATATTATGGAATGGAGGGAGTATGTTTTTCCCTCCGCTTCACCTTGATTTTTAAGGGTGTCTCCAATATGGACCCTCGAATCGTGACTAGAACAGAAAATATCATGCAACAATCTGGCATACTAGATGAACAGAAAAACATGCACAACAACATCGCATATGTAGTAGCAATTACAGATAGAGACATGAACAGATCACGATGGATGTACTGTTCGTTAGCTGTTGGAGGAGCGACGTTGTTGATGACGATGTTGGCAACGATCTACTGCTGACGACGATGAGTAGCACCGCTCGACTTGGACGGAAGACGACCCATGATGTCAAACTTGAGCAGTCGCGCAGAGCGTTTCCCAAAAACCTAATTCGTCCTCTCCCGATGCAGGATCACAAGAACGAACGGTTCCGGAGACCTGCTCTCCCGCACGCCGACGTTCGGGATGGAGTAGACTACGGTGATGACGCAAGTTGCGAGATGAGGCAAAACCCTAGGTGTTTTCAATGTGTCTTTGGCCGCGACTGGTAGCAGCATATATAATAGGATCAGAGGCGGTATCGTGTCACGATCACGATCTCAAACCGACTTGGATTCTAAGTCGTATACTTACTGGACAAGAAATAATTAACTTGTCAGCCAAGACATCAAAAAATAAAACGACAAAAGGAAGCTGCGCCCCTGCAAGGCAACAGACTGGATTTCGGCGAACCATTCACGTGCATGTTGCGTGCGCGCGCCACCCCGGCCCCGGCCCGAGCCCGTTCCCGAGCCCGGCGAGGCGAGGCGAGGCGAGGTGAGCGAGCGCGTGCGTGTGGTCTCCTATTTCTCTCCTCAAAACACCACTTAGAGTGGTGGAGAGAACCCACTATATAAAGAGGTCTCATACCTCCTCAACTTCCGGGGTGGGACTAAACTTTGGAGCCACCACTTGCTATTTTACACATGGGCCACTTTGAGATTTCAGAAATTGTTATTGGGTCAAGCCCATCTATTTCTAACAATCCCCTACCAGATCTCAAATACCCATTTAGAGATTTGTCTTTTCTCGCTACTTGTTTAATATACTAGTATTTCAGCAGACACTGTTAAGTTGAACTTCTGCCTAGAGCTTTAAGTTTCATCCATCCACAACTTGACAATGGACTATGCCTTGAATTGCTAGTTTTGTGTGAACATGTTTCACTCAAAGTCTTAACCGGTACTTGACTGCCAGTAGGCTACCCCGCGGTTTGGAGCATATACGTCGTACTCCCTGATCTCTTTGTGAGCTTACTAGAGATCACCTAAGTCTCATAGACTACGACGTTTACAGTCGGAGCTCATATATGTGCGTTCTTTCAAGATTGCTCTGTAGGACAGCATCTTTACTAATCATAGCCAATAGAACCACATTAAGGCATGTTGCCAGCCTGCCTTACAACTCTAAGCCTTACAGCTCTGAGAGTTTTGCATCTTCACCTAGAGATGGTCACTTATTACTCTCCCCGGTTAACCAATAGCTTGTTCTTCCCAGGTCCTAATTCACGGGATCTCCGATCACAAAGGTTTGGGTTATTACTATGGTGTAACATCTATGGGTCTCATACCCATCTCCCTCGATGCATTATCTATCACATTTCGTGATAGCCCCTTTGTAAAGGGATCTGCCAGGTTTTTATCTGTTTGATGAGAAGAATGATATGAAGGAATTGACCCCTCGAAAATTTACTGCTGACGCAAAGCAGTTGGTTCGATGATTCGGTCCAAGGAAATTGATTGCAGCGATGGAAGACGAAGACGAACTGAAGACATAGCATTCTTTTCGTTATTCTTCTTGCATTTATTTGAGTCATAGGACCTCCGTACTATTAAGAGGGGTATAGGTTCTCAAAGCTTAGATCCGCTGTGATGCTTAGCCCAAACCTATGCGAGACTGAGAGAAATCTCTTTATGTTTCGAATGATTACCTGCCAGCAGAAGACGTTGTTCTTCGGTGCTGCAGGAGATATCTTTCGAACTGAGGAGTTGCATTACTTGCTCCGCACGTAATGTTACCGTTGTGCTCAATTCCGACCGTTGGACTCGTGTCGTTCGGCCGTTGGCTGCTCCACATGTCCAATTTGGTCTTTTCCCTTCAGGGAAGGCTGCGGCTATATATAGCCACCCCGCTCCAACGTTGCCCGTTGGCTGCTCCGCTTAAGATTTCTGAGAAGATTGATTGAGCATCCCCTCTCCAAGTGATTTGAGTTTAAGATCCACCGAGAGAAAAATCAAGAGCCAAAACTTAGACAGTGGTTGAGCATCACAGTAGTTCTGAGTTAGAGTTCTTGTACCTATTACTCTTGAGAGCTGCGCACTCTCTAGACGGATAGGTGTCGGCTCGAGTGTCGAAGAGTAATTGTCTTCACCGAGCAAGATCTTCAGCAACCAAGAGTCATTGTGGTTCGCAAAGAAGTCTGTCGAAGGTTTGGAGATCGCCGACAAGTATCTACCATGAGTGAAATCAACTGGAGTCTGATCACCTCCGAGTTGAAGGAGAATAGGGCGAGGAGAGTTTATCCTCTGTGTTAAATCACAACCCCTCCAACCAGACGTAGCCCTTTGGCAAAAGGGTGAACTGGTCTACCAAATTCATCTGTCGCCATCGAGCACCACTGGTTCATTCTACATAACTGCATTTCCTTCAGCAGTTTACATTCATGCTCTATGTTGATAATGTTATCTGATCAATCATAGCTCATCAATTATCTGTCGCATATTCACCATTCATTTCCATCATCTCATGTCAATCTGTTTATCTTCATATTTATGCTAGTCTGTGTGATTTCATTCAGTGCCGCATTTATTCATCTTGTTACCACTTCCCGTGCATTTCCATCGTAGTCCATGCATTGTTTTTCCCTCGTACTGAAGCTTCAGCTCGTACATTGTATTACCTTCATATCTGTCAACCTGTGTTCGAATGATAACTGCCTTCTCCCACGATAAATATGTTCCGCTATAGCGAGCTTAATTAAGTGTTTTACTACCGAATCTTATTTCCGCTGCTGTGATTGGGATCAGTTCAAAACATTCGCAAGAATTTTCAAATCTCCCATTCACCCCCCCTCTGGTCGATATACTCTCGGTCCTAACAATTGGTATCAGAGCAGGTACTCCCTGTCTCTGTTTATTAAAGGTCTAACAACCTTGGACTTTTGAGTATGTCGTTTGCAGGTGGATCCTCGCACTCTAAAACGTTTCCTATCTTCGATGGAAATGACTATGTCTACTGGAAGGAGCGAATGAAAATCAGACTTCAAGCCATCAACATTGAACTTTGGCAAATTGTGGAAAATTGATACACTGTTCAGCACCCTGATGATCCTACCTCCGATGACTAAACTAGAATGCGATTGAATGCTCAAGCAAAAGATATTATCTGTGACAGCATCTCAAAAGACATTTTCATTCGGTTCCGAAAGCTTGACTCGGCCAAGCAACTCTGGGATGCCATCAAGGAAGTTCATGAAGAATCCATTGCAAGAATAGATCAACACATAGATATGCTTCGTGCCATGTTTGCAGGTTTCAGGAGTCTTCGTAGGGAAAGTGCTATGGAACTCACCGATCGATTGACAAATATTGTTGAAAGACTTCATCAACGAGGAGTAACAGATATCACCGATAGAGATGTAGTCAACAAACTACTGAGTGCTCTTGATGCAACCTTTGATCCAATCGTGGCTGAAATCAAGCAAAGACCAGGCTTTGAAGAACTTCACTATGTCGAGGTCATGACGCTGTTGTCTATTCACGAAGAAAAGATGGAACTTGAAAATGGGCATCAAGAATCTTCTTTGAAAAGCGAAGGGGAAATTCTTTCACACTATGGCAGCTCACAAGAAGAAGATATCGAGAATCAACACTCTATCACACGAGAACTCGAAATGCTCACAGGAAGACTTGGTGATCTCAGAAGACAAAATCTGCGTCTCACAAATGATGACGAAGTTGACTTGCCTGAATCTTCAAGAAGATTACCTCCAAATGAAATTAAGTGCTTCAAATGTGAACAATTTGGCCACTACATCACAGACTATCCTTGCTGCTAGGAGCAAGATGAAAAACCTCGCAGCAGATAGATTTATCTTCACTGCTCTGGATTCACTCGAGTAGATCATCATACTAAGCTCTCGAAGACAAATGAATCTGTCGCATCTTCTTCGACGAGACCAGTCACTGACATGCAAACCAGAGCAACCATTGAATCTAATATGAAGAGAATATCGCAGCTGAATAAAGTGTGTGCTGAAATGAATATGGAATCAGAAGATGAAACATCCGAGTCAGAGTCAGAAGACGAAGAGTTTTACAGAAGACAAGGAAGAGGCAATGCATTTGTCGCTTATGGATCATCCGAGAAGTCTCTTGAATCAAACACTGATGATAATGCTTCAAGTGATGATAAACCAATCGCACTCTGTCTCATGGCAAAAACCTCAATGTATCAGGTATCAGCAAAACACTGAAAATCTATGACTGAATATTCCTCTGAATACATTGTCTATGCTAAACTTGTTAAGATTGCAAAATCTCAACAAGATGAGCTTGAAAAACTTGAGATGAGTCTCGGGAAAACCGAAGGATTACTGGTCGAAGAGATGGAGAAGAATCAAGAGTTGACTGAAAAGCATGATACCTTTTCTTCAACGATTGATGATCTTTCCAAACGATATGATTCTCTTGCAGTCAACTACGAGAGTTTATCAGATGAACTCCTTAGCAGGAATCAAGAACTCGAGTCGTTGAAAGAGTCTTATAACGTCCTTGCGAAAGAAAAGGCTTCTCTCTTCGCCGAGCAATCTAACAACCTTCCTGATGATTGTGTGCTTCCTTGCTCAAAATGCCTAGAACGTAGCAATGCTGATTCGGATGATGAAATATCCAATACTACCATCGAGAATATTGCAACTACTACGAATGATATTTCTAACCCCTCTCCCGAGGAATTTGTTGCTATCTCTAATGAAAATTGCAGACTAAAGAACTTGCTTGAGACAGGAATGCTAAAAAGCCTCGAAGGACATCAAACACTCTGTGATGTGCTCAAGAAGTCAATACTACACAAAAATCCCCGAAAGGAAGGATTAGGTTTCGAAAGGAAACTCAACGTTGATGGAACTTACTGGACTCCCGAGCAATATCCACGAACTAGTTGGGTTCTTGCTAAAAGCAAAACTCTCGAACCTGAACTCCTGTCTGGATATGATACTCCCATTCCTGTTGCTTCTGACGAGTCAAATGACTCAAACTACAAACTTTTCAAACAACAGAATGGTAAGGTTTTCGCTCGGTATGTTCGGACTAACTGCAGGTTTGGTTCACCCAAGAAGCTAATCTGGGTAAAGAAGTGCTTCATTGAAAATTTATCTGTCACTGCTAACCTGGATTTCCAGAGTAACTCTTCTCGAGGAAATGAAAATCACTCGCAGTTTGGCGCAGCAACCTCCTCGAATGAATGTCGATTAAGTATTCGACAAAAGGAGTACATGCGTACCTCCTCGAATCATTATACTCATGTGCCGAGAAACAATTTCAATGCTTACTCATATGATTACTCTTGAAATGCACAGGTGAACCACCATAATCAACGAAGGAACGTCCCTGCTCAGTCAAGACAAATGAGGTCTGCGCCATCCACACAAGTGTGGGTTGCGAGAAAGAACTAACTTTTCTTGCAGGAACTCTATCTCAGGGATTTCATTCGATTATCTTTAGCCCTGAGATCTATCTTGTTGATGCCTGTTCTTCGTGTTAATTAGTTCTCTGTTTGTTGTTTGTCTTCGAATTGCCGTGTTTGTGTTTCGTCCGATGAACAACTCACTTATAGCTCCTCGTTTGGTGTTTCTTCTCGTTTGGCTGAGTGTTTTGTTTTGGACCCTTTTATCCTTCTATTCTTTCTCTTCTAAATCTATGCTGTCCGTCGTAAGCATGCAATTTGATCTGAAGAAGATCTCTCTCCGACGTCCTTGGTTGCGAAAGAAATCAACTTCAAACTTTATCCATTGTTTATTCCTTCTTCAAATCTTTCGGTCTCCCGCTCTCTCCCCGAATTTCTCGCAGAAAACGGTTGCCACGTGCCCACGATCTCCACGATCGTGATCGTGTCCGTCGAATGCAGAACGTCCCGCATCTATGGGCCGTAGATTTCAGAGAGGAGGTTCAGCTCTCCAGCCATAAATACCCCCTCACCGCGTCGTCTTCCTCATCCACGCAAACCCTCATTTCACCTTCACCCGAGCCCGAGCTCGAAGCAACTCCGGCGAGAAGCTTCGCCGTGCAACTCCGGTGAAGTCTCGTCGCGGCTGATCTCGCCGGTGCGGTAATCCGTCCTCCCGCATTGCCGTAGTTGATCTAAGTTGCCAAGTTAGGGTGCTTAGGTCCGAAACTGCTCCTCTCCATCTCTCTGTTCTTAGGGCAGTTCTTATCGATGCTATTTTCTTCGATTTATCTCACCGCGGTAGATCTTTAGGAATCACTAGGATTTGACTGGAACGGTTTGTAGATCTTCCTCATACTGGTCTTTTTCATCTAGGGCTCATGTGTAATTATCCGAAAGACTAGATAGTTAGCAACCGGCCTAGAATTTTTTCTGTGGCTGGCTCGTAATATATATCGATGATATCTTTCTGCTTTACCATGTATTCCTTGTTGGACTCCCTCAAAAATCACTTTCGTGAAAAACATTTCTGTGCATGCTTATGACCCTACCCTTTTCCCTCACATCTATTTCTATTTCACAGGTTGCTCATGTCACAGAATTCGCAAGAGTATTCAGATTCTGACGAAGTATTGCCTCAGTTTCCATCAAGGTCTGAACGAACAAGAATGACTGGAGGTGGAAAATCTTCGAAGCCACCCAAGGCCCCGAAGAAGAAACACGAGTCTGAACACGAAGAGGATTATGAGGAAATCCCCTCTGCTCACAGTCAGCCCGAGGATGAATTGGTCACAGACGCCCTTACCATCTTATCCGATGGGAATCCTAAAAAGGGTGGACGCGGCAGAGAAAAGAACACCACTGCTGAGATGTCTGATCGTGACAGTTACAGAACTCCACCTGAGGGTGAATCAACGACAGATCGCAACAACAGGCTTCAAAGGATTCGCCGCCACTGGGCTGGCAAATGGTACAGATATGAAAATGTTCGCGAGAAGTACCAGATTTTGTTTGCCTTCACACCACCGTGGAATGACTGCATTGCCGAAAACTGCATTGGCCCCAATGACGAAAAAGTCAGACCACCTCAGCCTTCAAATGCTCACCCCGACTCCCTCAAAACCATCGCTGATTTTCCTGATGAAGTGGCTAAGAGGGCTAAGGCCAAAGCTAAGCGTGAAGCTAAAGAAGCAAAGAAAAACCAAGTTGAAGCCAAAAATGTCGCGTTGACTCAGCAAGACGTATAGAAGAAGAAGGAACGAGTATCAACCTCGAAGGAAAGCAAATCTGGGAAATCTGTTTCCCCTCGTGCACCACGAAAGAAAACTCTGGCCAAGAGAATCAAGAAAGCAGCTCCTGACTCGTCTGAAGAGTCATCCAGAGAAAATACCCCTGATGAAATTCCATTGTATGATCGTCTCGCCATCCTGAACAAGCCATCCAAGAGCCCTTCTCCAGTGAAATCCTTGCCGTCTCTGAGAAAATCACCCAGGCATGCACCCATTCTGTCCATTGATAAACCTTTGGGTTCAGCAACTCTGAGAACTTTGACAAGTACAACAGCGAAGAGAAAGCTGCACTCTGAAGAACAAGCAGATGTGGCTGCCAAGAAGACCAAGCTCACTGTACCTGCCTCCACAGAGGAACATAAGTATGATTTCAATTTCATGATCGATGTGATTGACAGTGCTGCATATGATGCAAAAGCTGATGATGTGAGCGGTCTGGGACTGCCTGATGATGTTGCCGAAATGGTAACGAAGCATTTTATCGAGCTGAGGAAAATCTCCAAGAAGCTGAACAAAGTTGTCAAAGACAAGGAAGCTGTTGAGAAAATGAGAAATGTGGCCAAGACAGAATCCGAAAGGAAAAAGAGGAACAAAGAAATTGTTGAACTCACGAAGGCTCTCAGTGTCTTGCGAAATGAGAAAATTGAGTGGCACTCGCATCTGCACATGGATGTATCTCAGCTGTGTGACAGGAGAAACGAGGAGATTGACCGCAAGGCAGATCTCGCTCGAAGAAGAATTCAGGAAGAAAAACGTCAGAAGGCCAGGGCGAGAGTAAGCAAGCCGAAAACTAACAAAGACCGCCACCTTCCGAATGTCACTGCTGATCCCACACTGGATTCTCATGTACCCTTGCAGCAAGTTCCTCCATCTCCACCTCTTGAGGATGAACTCATGCAACAGGTTGGTGCTGGTGAGGTTATCATTCATGCGCCAGAAGCCCAAGAGCAACATGAAGTTGTTGATATATTCCTTGAAAAGACTGACGAGGAAAATGCACCTCCTAAGCAGCAAACCCCAGCTGATAAGGTTGATGAAGAGATTGATGTTGAGAAGGCAGATCCATCGCCACCAAGAACAGAGCAAGCAGAGCCCTCCGAACCGAATAAGGAGGAAAATGACAAGATTGAGGGGGAGCTCAATGCTTCCCGAGTGAAAACACCCGCGGTCACATCATCTGGTGCCCCTACCCGGATGGATGTTGATCCTGCTCCTCTTATCACTGCACCACAGGTGGTAGAGGAAGAAAAGAAATCTGATGAGCCGATGGCTCGAAAAGAAACTGTCCCACCACCTGTGTCACAAGCAACCGAGAAAGAAGATGTCGTGCCTTCCGCCGAAGAAAGAGCAAGGAAAGAAAAGGCCCTTGAGCCCGTAAGTCAAAAGGATGCCGAAGGAGTTCCGACGAGCAAGAACGACAGTCAGACAAGTTCCTCAATGCCATCTGCACGAGAAAAATCGAAGAAGCCTCGTGCTTCTCTCAAGCCTATTGAGGAAGGTGTGCCTGAGCCTGATGATGTTCGGACCCAATCCATGGCCGATGAAGAACCGCTGAGAAACCCTCTGGAAACTTATCCGTTGTTTCCTGTTGATGATGGCCCAAATGGTCCAGCTTTCAATGAGCAGTTTCATCATACGAAACTTGCATTCTTTGGGACCAGCCCATATGAAGGAGAAAGAACTTCCATGTCACCGAGATTCTGGACAAAGGAACAGGCTGTGTATTATGCTCGCATTCTGTATGGCAAGAATCGCATCTTCAAGCATAAGATTCTGGATTTCGCTAAGCTCGAAAGTTTACCCTGCTTCCATCACACCATCGAGCAGATTGAATAGGTCTTCCTGAAGAGTTTTCTTCGTTTCAATCATGGCTGGAAACGTGAAGTTATCCTTCAGTTCTATGCTACTCTTTATATCTCAGGAGATCTTGCAAACAACAGTACTTGGATTCTCGAATGGATGACCGAGGAGGAAAAGATCAAATGCTCGGCTGACCAGTTTTTGGCACTGTTGAATCTTCCTTGGTGCGAATTTGATGCCTCACGTGAACACAGATTGCACTTCTGGGAAGTATCCGAAGCTGAACTTCACATGCTGATGGACCCCAAACTTGTTGGAGATGAGTGTACCGAGGCAAATCCTAAGAATTTGGCCTATGAGAACAAAGTTTTGTTCTATATCCTCTGCAACTCTCTCACGCCAACAAACAGGCCCGAAACCGTTCATGGCATCGTGGCAAATGCTCTTCAAGCAATAGCTCATGGCATTCGGTTTGACATTCCAGATCTTCTCATTCGCAACCTGGCCTATGCAGCTGACAGCCCTCAAGTCTTGAAGCCATATGCACTATGGGTCATGTTCGCCATTGAGCAGCTTATCGAGAAAAAGTTCTTCTGCCCATATGTCCCGAAAGTTTTCATGCCACCCGTCCAAGACACTTTCCGAATTGTGAAGGACATTGGCAAAGGGAAGACACCAATAGATGCCACTACTTCTGCCTCTGCTAGAGCTCCGAAGGTCAAGAAGGTCACAGTAGAAATCCCTCATGAAGAAAATCCCTCTCTATACGAGATTTGTCTTCGCACTCAGCAAGCCCTGGAAAGTCACATCAAGCTCGATCGCAAAGAAAAGCTGGAAATGATGACTGAGATCAATTTGCTTCACAATTATGCTCGTCAAGCTCTGCTGTATGAGAAAGAACAGAAGAAGCGCTCGTGGACCCTTCTGCACAAGAATTATTCTCGCACTCAACTATTTGCCAAGGGTATCGAGAAAGATTATGATTATCTGGAGCTGTTTGAAGTTCCTCGTATTCGAAGGCAAACCCCAGTGCTTCCTCAATGTTCTGCCTCCACCGACCTGCTTTTTGTTGAACCTGATGATGAACTTGACGACATAGCAGGCACATTCATATACAAGCCCGAAGCCTATGTTGCATCTCCAACTCCTGCTTCGGCCTCGACCATCGCTCGCTCTGCTTCGCCAAACAGTTCAAGCTCTGGGGATTCTTCGGACGAGTAGTTCCTCGCATGCATTCTCTTTCGCTTTTTGACACTTGTTGACAAAAAGGGGGAGAAGAACATCGAGAGAAAGAAAAGCGGGTTATTTGCAGGGTGTTTCCATTCGCTATTTGCTCTTCTTTCGAACAATTTGTTTTTGGTACTCTTGGTCGTGGAACTTAATCTCACCGCCTGTGGTGATGGCATACTGCGTCGTCATGTACCGTTAATAACCCCTGCAATGCTATATTTGCTTTCAGTTATTTGCTTGCAGGTGCTATCGTTATTTGTTTGCAGGTGCTATCGAATGCTTACTTCCTTGCAATAATTATCCTCAATACTTTTCTATCGTGCAAGGGTTATTGAAATTTGAAACCGCATATATCTTACTCCTATGTTTATCTTTCGCTATCTAAATGCAGGAGAAGAAAGGTTGTCTCTGAGCAGATTGCTCTGAATCACATGTTGTTTTTCCTCGCATATTTCTATCGTATCATCCTTGTTGCAGTAAAACCTCGACTGAAACATATCTACTCCGAGCAATTTACCTGTGACTCCCTTGCTTTTGATTCACTTTGTATATCTAACCTGGAGGGAATCTATATCTCGTGTGGAATTAAATTGTGTTCTGAGAAAATCTTCATGGCTTATCCATTGCCACAACTCACTTCTATATATCCTCGCTATCTAACAAATCTACTTCGTTACTTGTGTGTGTGGCAGGAAATACCTCAGACACCGTCGAGTGCATTGGATGAATCTACGATTGTGATCTTATGTCAATATCACTCATACGAAGATTCACCTCGCTGCCCTCCTTTTTTTATCTTCTATGATTACTCTCGATTCAGAATGATGCGTATCTTCAGGGGGAGCGTGTTTCATCTTCGTAATTTTCTCTCGTTCTCCATAACCCTTCGCATTCCATTTCATTCCATTTCCTATCTTCCGATGTGTTCTATTTTGTCAACAATCGTCCAAAAAGGGGGAGATTGTTGGTGCAATTCTTGCCCTCTTATGTTTTGGAGATTGTTGACAAAAACAGGCATGGACTAATTTGTTTGCTAGTGCACACAGAGAGAAATAGTCCATGCAGTACCGAAGAGAATGTTGTCTCCGGTGTCCAGTTCGAGGAACTTCACCGAAGAATATCTGCACAGCAGAGAAGAATGTGCTATAGCCTGAGAAGTCTGGTAGACGAGAAGATTGATATGAAGGAATTGACCCCTCGAAAATTTACTGCTGACGCAAAGCAGTTGGTTCGGTGATTCGGTCCGAGGAAATTGACTGCAGCGATGGAAGACGAAGACGAACTGAAGACATAGCATTCTTTTCGTTATTCTTCTTGCATTTATTTGAGTCATAGGACCTCCGTACTATTAAGAGGGGTATAGGTTCTCGAAGCTTATTTCCATCATAGTCCATGCATTGTTTTTCCCTCGTACTGAAGCTTCAGCTCGTACATTGTATTACCTTCATATCTGTCAACCTGTGTTCGAATGATAACTGCCTTCTCCCACGATAAATATGTTCCGCTATAGCGAGCTCAATTAAGTGTTTTACTACCGAATCTTATTTCCGCTGCTGTGATTGGGATCAGTTCAAAACATTCGCAAGAATTGAGGTGACTTGTCTTCGAGGGGTGTTTCGCCCTAGTCATCTTCCCGGCTTCACATGCTCCACACAGGTGATCCTTCTTGAACTTGACGCCCTCGATCCCAATGATGTGCTTCTTCTTCACAAGGGTGTGCAAGTTCCTCATGCCAGCATGTCCTAGTCGTCGATGCCAAAGCCAGCATTCTGAAGCTTTTGCTAGAAGACATGTGGCCAGCTGTGGTCCTGTGGAGAAATCTACCATGTACAAGTCACCTCTTCGATAACCTTCGAAGACTTGAGTTTTGTCAGAAGCCATTAGCACAAGACAGCGAAATTTGCCAAGGATGACAATCATATCAAGATCACAAAGCATTGAGACTGACATGAGGTTGAATCCAAGGGATTCGACAAGCATTACTTTATCCATGTGCCGATCCTTTGAGATTAAAACCCTACCTAGACCCAATACCTTTCTTTTCCCAGTATTAGCAAAAGTAATCTGCTTTTGAGTAGATGGACGAAGTGTAGAGTCCATGAGTAAGCTTTGGTCACCAGTCATATGGTTGGTGCAGCCACTGTCCAGGATCCATTCAGTAGCTTTTGGAAGTGAACCCTACAGTAAAGTTAGTGGGATAGCCTTCACAATGACAATTTGTGAAGATAAAGCATGTGATTGCAGATACTTCATGCAAGATTAGTTTCATGAAAGATATAGAAATGTAATCATCAAGAAATTATGTTGAGTCTTTTGTTCCATAGCATTTTGGCATTTTAACTTGTGCCCCACAAGTTTATTCAGGTCCCCAGCATTGTCTTTAGAATCCAATGCTTTTCGGCTGGAGACCTGACCCTGCAAGAAAGAGATCAGTTCTTCTTAACCACCCACATCTGGAGGGGTGGCTTTGAAGCAATAAGTCTAAGTGCAGCATCTAAGAACTTTGGCTTTGAAGCCCTAGCAAATAGCTTCACAGGGGGGGTTAGAGTACTCAAATGAATAGGCAGAGAAATTCTTTGATTTGTGAACATAATGGTATGAGGAACGTCTCTCATATTCATGAGGCTGATCATTGTAACCCTGCAAAACATTGGCGTTAGGGCGATCATACGAAGACCTTTGTCTGTATGAAGATTTTGGTCCATATGAAGCTTTTTCTCTGGGGTTTATCTTCCTCCCTGGTGGTGTCATGATGACATTCACGGGAAGCCTTTCCAGAAGACTTTTGGGAACCCAGATCTTCTTCATAGGGGAACCATTCCTGCAGTTAGTTCCAATAAACCTGGCAAACACTTCACCATTCTGGTTTTTGAACAGTTTATAGTTTGAGTCAAAGGACTCATCAATGATGATAGGGTTAGCACAGTTGTAACCAGATAAGGTGGATGGATCCACTGATGTCCCTTGTTCAGCAACCCAGGTAGTTTTGGGGTACTGCTCAGGCTTCCAGTAAGACCCATCAACATTGATTCTCCTCTCGAAGCCAATACCCTCTTTCCTAGGGTTTCTGTTCAGGATCTGTTTCTTGAGGACATCACAAAGAGTCTGATGCCCTTTGAGACTCTTAAACATCCCTGTCTCAAGCAATGTCTTCAACCTAGCATTCTCATCAGTAATAGCAATGGCTTCCTCAGATGAGGGGTTAGTTGCCACAACAGTAGTTGAAGATATTGCAGTTTCATAAACAGTAGAGCATTCAGCAGAAGAATTGGCGTCATCACGCTCAAGGCATTTCAAGCAAGGTGGCACAAATTCATCCTGAGCGGTACTGATCTGTTGAGCGAGTAGTGAATCATTTTCAGTATGAAGATCATCATGAGATGCTCTTAGGTTCTCAAGCTCTTGCTTCCTTTGAAGATATTCATAGGAGAGCTTCTCGTGATCAGATGAGAGGGTATCATGACGACTTAGGAGCTCTTCATACTTAGCTTGAAGATTTTTTATGTCTTCAATTAAGGATTGACTTCGATTCATTTCCTCGTCCAACAGATCATCGCTTTTGTCTAAGAATTTTTGAATCTTTTCAATAGCAGTTTGTTGCTCAGTTGCAATTTTAGCAAGTGTCTTATAACTAGGTTTGGATTCACATTCAGAGTCATCTTCACTTGAGGTTTCAAAGTAGGCAGCGCGTGAAGTTACTTTAGCATCTCTTGCCATGAAGCAGTAGGCAGGAGCAGGGTCGTCGTCCATAGTGTCGGTGATGTGACCATTGTCTTCAGTGCTGAAGATGGACTTGGCGACGAACGCTGAAGCCAAAGCCAGGCTTGCCACGCCTGAATCTGACTCTTCCTCTGACTCTTCCTCTGACTCCTCCACTACCTCCTCAGTATCATATTCCTCCTCTGAATCCATCTCCTTGCCAATAAATGTATGAGCTTTGCTAGAAGAACTTGATTTGCGCGATGAAGACTTTGATTGTTTCTTCTTCTTCTTGTCGTCAGAGTCATACTCCTTGCTCTTCTTCTTCTTTGATTCCTTCTCCCATTGAGGACAATCAGCGATGTAGTGACCTGATCTCTTGCATTTGTGGCAAGTTCTCTTCTTGTAGTCACGAGTGGAAGCCTCATCTTTCTTGGAGTCATACTTTGAAGACTTTCCAAAACGGTTCTTCTTGGTGAACTTCTGGAACTTCTTCACAAGCATTGCGAGCTCTCTGCCAATGTCTTCAGCACTATCAGAACAACAGTCAGAGTCTTCAGACGAAGATGTAGCCTTTGCCTTCAAAGCACGCGATCGTCCATAGCTAGGACTATAGATATCTCTCTTCTTAGATAGCTGGAATTCATGTGTATTGAGCCTCTCAAGTATATCGGCAGGATCCAATTGCTTGAAGTCGGGGCACTCTTGGATCATCAGTGATAGGGTGTCAAAAGAACTGTCTAGAGACCTCAGTAGCTTCTTCACAACTTTATGCTTGATGATGTCAGTGGCGCCAAGAGCATGAAGCTCATTGGTGATATCAGTGAGACGATCGAAGGTGAGCTGAACATTTTCATTCTCGAGCCTTTTGAAGCGATTGAAGAGATTGCGAAGAACATCGATTCAGGAGTCCCGTTGTGATGAGACGCCCTCATTGACCTTGGAAAGCCAGTCCCAGACAAGCTTTGCAGACTCCAAAGAACTCACACGTCCATACTGTCCTTTGGTCAGATGACCACAGATGATGTTCTTGGCGGTAGAGTCCAATTGTGCGAACCTCTTCACGTTAGCAACGGTGACACCTTCACCGACCTTGGGGACGCCCATCCTGACGACATACCAGAGGTCATTGTCAATGGCTTCAAGATGCATATGCATCTTATTCTTCCAGTAGGGATAGTCAGTGCCATCGAAGACGGGGTACGCAGCAGAAACCTTGATTATCCCTGCAGTCGACATAGCTAAAACTCCGCGTGGTTAAACCAAATCACACAGAACAAGGGAGCACCTTGCTCTGATACCAATTGAAAGTGCTAGTTATCGACTAGAGGGGGGGGTGAATAGGCAATTTTTATGAAAGGCTTCGAAAACAGGCAATGTTTTCGAAGAGAGCGGAAGCAGAATGAGAACTAGTAGAGCCTATCAATAAGATGAACGAATATGACAAGCATAGACATCATACATACAAGCATGCGTTAAACATAAACACAAGAAGCATGAAGATAAATGAGTAAACAGATGAATGGCTTCAGGGAATATCTTCAAACACAAACAAGCATGCAAAGGCTTCACAGTTCAAAACAGTAAGTAAGGAAGAGTAAGGATAGAACCAGGAGCTCGGGGAAGACACTGATTTGTTTGACCAGTTCCAACTGCTGTGACAGTTGTACGTCTAGTTAGGGTGGCTGAGATTGAATTCAGAAGACCACGTCTTCACCTTATTCCCCTTGAGCTAAGGTCACTTAGACCTCGCCCAATCACTCTGGTAAGTCTTCAAGGTAGACTTCCAAACCTTCACAGACTTCGTTCGCCGGCAATCCACAATGACTCTTGGATGCTCAGAATGCGACGCCTAACCGACTAGAAGATCACAGTCTTCAAGTGTAATAAGTCTTTAGTTCACTTAGAACAGAATGTCTTCAGTGATGCTCAATCACTTTGGGCTCTGGATGTTTTGGGTTTTGTCCTCGCAAGGTTTCTCTCTCAAAGGCTTCGAGGTGGGTTGCTCTCAAACGACAAAACCCGTGCACTAACTCGGAGCAGCCACCAACTTATGGTGGAAGGGGGTGGCTATTTATAGCCAGGGGGCAACCCGACGTGATAAGTCCGAAATGACCGTTGGTCATTTAGGAACTGACACGTGTCCAACGGTCGGAATTTAAACCCACGCGGCAACTTTACTTGGGCTACAAGCAAAGCTGACTCAACCAACTCTGGAAGAGATTTTCTCTCATTTGTCTTCGCTTAAAGACATGGGATTTTAGGTTGAGCATCACGTCAGTTTCTGACCTCGTTTACCTCGACCCCACTTGACAGTTCGGTGGTTCCTATGACTCAAGAAATAAGAAAATGAAACTACCAAAAGACTATGTCTTCACGCTTCATTGTCTTCGACGAATGTCTTCATGAACCATTATCTTTAGCATGAATGTCTTCATGACTCACCATTGTCTTCAATGTCTTCATACATTTTTAGGGGTCATCTTCGATGGGTAAACCGAATCAATAGGGACTTCTACCTGTGTTCTCCTGTGAATCTCACAAACACATTAGTCCCACAACAAAGTTTGTCTTCAATACTCCAAAACCAACAAGGGGTGGCACTAGATGCACTTACACCAGTAAATAATTCATGGCTAGAATAGAAAATATCATGCAACAGTCTAGCTACTAGATGAACAGGAAAACATGAACAACAACATCATATATGTAGTAGCAATTACAGATAGAGATATGAACATATCACGATGGACGTACTGTTTGTTAGCTGCTGGAGGAGCGACGTTGTTGATGCCGATGTTGGCAACGATCTGTTGCTGACGACAATGGAGACGACGATGAGTAGCACCGCCCGACTTGGACGGAAGATGACCCATGATGACGAACTTGAGCAGTCGCGTAGAGCACTTCCCAAAAACCTAATTCATCCTCTTCCGGTGCAGGATCGCAAGGACGAACGGTTTCGGAGACCTGCTCTCCCGCACGCTGATGCATGCCGACGTTCGGGATGGAGTAGACTATGGTGGCGGCGCAAGTTGCGAGATGTGGCAAAACCCTAGGTGTTTTCAATGTGTCTTTGGCGCGGCTGGTAGCAGTATATATAATAGGACCAGATGCGGTATCGTGTCACGATCACGATCTCAAACCGACTTGGATTCTAAGTCGTATACTTACCGGACAAGAAATAATTAACTTGTCAGCCGCGACATTAAAAAATAAAACGGCAAAAGGAAGTTGTGCCCCTGCAAGGCAACGGACCGACTTTCGGCGAACCATTCAAGCGCATGTCGCATGCGCGCGCCGCCCCGGCCCCGGCCCGAGCCCGGCCAGGCGGTGCGACGCGAGCGAGGGCATGTGTGGTCTCCTATTTCTCTCCTCAACACACCACTTAGAGTGGTGGAGAGAACCCACTATATAAAGAGGTCTCACACCTCCTCAAGTTCCGCGGGGGGGGGGGGGGGGGGGGGGAGGACTAAACTTTAGAGCCACCACTTGCTATATTACACATGGGCCACTTTGAGATTTCAGAAATTGTTAATGGGCCAAGCCCATCTATTTCTAACAACATCCCCTCTCTCCGCTCAATCGCGACATGCACATACAAGAAAGACATTTAAGGGACCTGGTTGGATTGCCGACTCCCACATCAGTGTCCGCGGGTTGGTCCCCACCTCTTATCTCTGTGGGTTTTCGGCAATAGTGTGTCCGTTTTAGAGGTCAGCTTTGGAGATGCTCTAACCTCTTATCTTTGGGGGTTTTCTGCCAGTTTTCCTTCGAAACGGATTTAAGTGTCGCACCTTTTATTGACTTAGTAAATAAAATTATGTTTTATTTGATAAGCCAATAAGTTCTGACCAAACAACTGATTTTTATTTATGTAGGTAAATAACGGACATGATTTTATAAACATTTATTTACACAATCACATTAATATGGGCAGGTAAATTATGACCTAATGTACTAAAATATGTATATCCCCATTGCAACACAGTGAAAGTTATCTAGTACTCCCTCCGTTCCTTTATATAAGGTATATTTGTTTTATGATAAAATTCCACAATGTAAGGTGCATTTCTTCTAATTCCTTGTAATTCATTTTTTAGCCCTCTAAAAAAAGGAAAGTATCTCTCTTCCCATTGACCGATTGTATATTGAGCGATTGTACGTATCTCTCCTTTAAAAAAGGAAAGAAACTCTCTCCCGATTGCCTATATATCTTCCTTTCCGGACCTAATAGATTTACTTGCCAGTAACCAATGAATTATCCAAGGGTAATTTCATCCTAAATTCTCTATAATTTCAAGCCTTGGTCACCATGCCGAAAAAATACACCTTACATACAAGAATGGAGGGAGTATATGATAATAACGATGACTAATGTTTCTATTTTTACACTACTAGTTTCATATAGCGCCAATTATATATAAAAAGTCTTTCATATAGCGCCTCGTGCGCCATAAAAGGCAGTGGCTTAAACATAGTGATTACTAGCTAGTTTTTTTTATCCGGTCCTTGTAAACGTTCCCGAAATGAGATCATATTCTGATGTCGACAATTTAAAAAATAGTGACCACTAGCGTTTATTCCATGCATAGATTCGACCTTATCTTTGCCTACACGGTATATGGAACCGCACACTTCTAATACCCATGAAACGGAAGATAATTGTATGAGACTTGAGACTTTCTTAACTATTTTGTAAAGGAAACATGGACGATGAATGTTCATTCATTTCCTTGTTTTGTAACCTCCTGAGCCACCTGAGGCGAGAGACAGATCAAGAGGCAACCAACGCCATTGGCCATAGCCGCTCTGTCAAGGGCGCCAAGTCTACACCCACATCCTCTTCAAATGTTTGGTTGGACCCGCGTAGGCCCACCCAAGAGAATCTACCTCCAAGGCGGCTTGTAGGTCTAGAAAGGGTCCAGTGACCCTATAAGCGACCTCTTGTTTAAATATCTAGTTCATGTTTGTTGATGAACTTGAACAGAAAGAAACGGTGTTGGCCATGGCTTGTAACTAGATAGATGTGCGGAATACACACCGCAACAAGCCATTCCTATCATCGTGTTCTTGATCGGTAGATCTGGTGAGTTGAGAGGGTATGTTGACAATCTGATATTAGAGTCAATGATCCCGGTGCTCCCTGAGAACAACCACTACACAAGGCACAATATTCGACGTGATCTAACAATGATAAAAGGGGGAGTACATGGAATTCATAGTTGATGGGACATCACATAAGGAGACCATGGGGACTAGAACACAGATCACAGGTACACACAGTTTTACCTAGGTTCAGGCCCCAAAGTGGGTAAAAGCCCTACTTCACGCCTTGCTCTTTTCTTATATATATATATATATATATATATATATACATGTGGAAAGTACAAGATTACAATGTTGGGAAGGATCTCGAATAGTCAGAGAGACTCGACGAGATGTGATGGCAGAGATTTGGCCATTAAGCATTGAAATCCTTCTTTGTGGTATTGGCTAAACTATGGCGTGGGAGAAGGTCCCACTCTACGATGTCCCCGGCACCCCTTATATATCACAACTTATGGAAGCTTCCATGTCAGTGTGTGGGTCGTATAGGGTTCGGAGTCGGTCCTGGTGTCGGTATACAACACGTTTAGGCCCTTATTCCATAACCATAGAGTGTTTCCTGATTCCCGATGCGTCTTGTGATGGCAAGCCTCCTCCCGAGGTGGTGGAGAATCTTCTGGAGTCTATGGTGTTGGGATGTAGTAGAAAACAAAAAAGTTCATCCTACAGATCAAACTCCTGGAACACTATAAGATGCATTAGAGGTTTTGATCAGATCGTTACCAACTTCAAGTTGCTGCGGAAGAAGAGTTGGTGCAGATCGTTGATGAATTCCCTCAAACCATTCACGAATGATCCCTCGAACTGAAAAATGAAAGCACGACCTCTCTACGGATTGCATGCGTGCGGGCGTCACGATCCGGCAGCGCTTCGCCGTCTAGAGCTTGTCGTTGTCGGAGAACTAGAGGAGGGAGAAGAGAACTTCACGGGGCTTCTCTATTATGTGGATTAGAGAAAACTAGTACTAGCTCTAATCTTGATCAAGTCTAAATTAGAACTAGAACAAGAGAGAACTAGAGGAGAGGCACCAATCAATAGAACTTATGTGTCTCAAAAGGGCCAAAACCACTAGTATATATAGGTGGAGGGGAGGGGAGGCTGACTTGGAGGAGGGGCTCCCCTCCTCCGTTGCGCCGACCTAGGGGGGAGGAGTCCTCCTCCAACTCCCACCCCCTAGCTTGTCCAATAAGCCCAAGGGGGGCGCCTCCACTACATGGGCCTTAGGGCCCATTAACTCCCCACTAATAGGCCAATTGATATTTCTCTTAGCCCATTGACTCTAAGTAAATTATAGGGACTCCTAGATAATTATCTAAGTCCTCTATTATTTTTATTAGGTCCCGAAAACATTTCCCTCCTATATATCATTACCCGGTTTTCTCTGAAACTCTTCCGATAACCCCGAAATGCTTCCGGTTTCTCTTGACACGATTTCTTTTATTCCTGAAATTTTTTCGGTAATATTTTCTCATATTCCTAACCCTTATAGAACTCAACAGACATGAACGAAAAACACCTTTCGTTCAATGATCAATAGCGGAACCGTGGACATCCATATTGATCCCTATACTTACACGAATGATATTCGAGTGAACTGTTGGTTATCATGTGTAGTTCCTTTTGCTTCGTGATATGTTACAAAACTTGAGGTGAGATATATTGGTATCCCCGTGATGTCAACACATGCTCACTATACCGGTCTTCCTCGTTATCAGTTTTGATCTCTTTTCTCGTTCTCGTGTTTCAGCATCCCCGTGATCAATTCACGCTTTGTCTGGCCAGACAATGATGGATGTCGTCACACCGAGAGGTCCCTAAGAATATCTCTCCATCGTTGGAGGAGCAAATCCTAGTATCAAGCTATCTAGTCCCTCATCATACGTTTTTGATGAACCTGTAAGTTGCCGTTATGATCACTCTGGTATGGATGACGTTGGAACAACCCCAAAGCGCACCCTCTGGTATGGATTGACTCGATACTCTCATGGTCTAAGGAACCATACATACGTTAACTCCCGTGTTATGAATTATAGACTTCAAACGATGTAATATCTAAGTATAACAAAAAAAACTTGGGTCAATTCAACACGAGTGTTCTTCCAACATCGTTCTCTCAAAAGTTGTCGACATTATGTTCATGCCCATGACTAGGAAAACAAAATCATCAATCAACACTTTGAGCTAAGCCTAGATGCAAGACTAGGAATCTGGTTTTACCGTTTATAACTCTACATGTTCTCATGAGATTTCCTTTGAATCACATATTCAAGAACCATAACAGTTATAGCATAGAATACAAACATTAATTATAAACTTGGAAATAAATAGTACTCAAATACTATTGCCTCTAAGGCATATTTCCAACATATGGGATGTCATGGATTTAAGGGGAGCCACCTTGGCAAGTGATTTGAGCATGATGTTGAGGATGGGTTTCTAAGTGCAACGAGCTGAGCTAATTATGGACTATGTATCCCTAGTAAGTTATAGAGTTCACTTTAAGGATTGTGATAAGGAGACCCTCTCTCGCCATATTTGTTTCTTATATGATGTGAAGAGATCTCAAGTATGTTGGCTCACGAGGAGGACAGAGGGGGGACTAAAAGGTGTTCAAGTTGATGGGAATCGTTGCATGGAAAACAAAAAAAATCCTACGAGATAACAATTCATCCAAGATCTAATCTAATAGATGATAGCAACAAGAGGGGAAAGTCTACATACCCTTGTAGACCGAAAGCGGAAACATTCTAATGAACGTGGTTGGCGTAGTCGTACTTTCTTCGCGATCCAATCCGATCCAGCACCGCACGAACGACACCTCCGAGATATGCACACGTACGGCTCGGTGACGTCTCCTTCTTCTTGATCCAGCAAGCGAGAGGGGGAGATAGATGGGATCTAGGCCAGCACGACGGCGTGGTGGTGGATTTTATGGTGGAACTCCGGTAGGGCTTCGCCAAGCGTCTGCGGAGGAGGAGGGAGGAGTAGCAGGGAGGGGAGACGCCAAGGGGTGGATAGGCTGTTTCCCCCTGCGCCTCCCCTCTTTATATAGGTGTGGGGAGGGGGCTTGGCCCCTCCTCCAAGCCCCTAGGGCCGGCGGCCAAGGGAGGGGGGGTGATACGTCTCCAACGTATCTATAATTTTTGATTGTTCGATGCTATTATATAATCAATCTTGGATGTTTTATATGCATTTATATGCTATTTTATATCATTTTTGGGAACTAACCTATTAACCCAGTGCCTAGTGCCAGTTGTTGTTTTCTGCTTGTTTTTGGTTTTCCAGAAAATCAGTACCAAACGGAGTCCAAACGCTACGAAACTTTTTGATGATTTTTTTCTGGACATAAGAGACCCTAGAAGCTTCGGGAGGAGACCAGACGGCAAACGAGGAGACGACAAGGCAACAGAGAGCCACCCCAAAATAACTTCTGGGCCCCACATGGCTTCGTCTGACCTAATTGCACTTCTACAAATTCTCAAATATTGGGAAACCAACAGAGAGCCACCCCAAAATAACTTTTCCGTTGTCGCAAGCTTCTATTCTTCCGCGATCCCATCTGGAGGCCTTTTTTGGTACTCTGTTGGAGGGGGAATCAATCACGGATGGCTTCTACATCAACCTTGCTGCCCTACCAATGATGTGTGAGTAGTTCACCACAGACCTACGGGTCCATAGCTAGTAGCTAGATGGCTTCTTCTCTCTCGCTTTGATCTTCAATACAATGTTCTCCTCGATCTTCTTGGAGTTCTATTCGATGTAATCTTCTTTTGCGGTGTGTTTGTTGGGATCCGATGAATTGTGGGTTTATGATCTGAATATTCATGAGAAGTAATTGAGTCTTTTCTGAACTTTATTATGCATGATTGTTATAGCTTTGTATTTCTCTCCGATCTATCCGTTTGGTTTGGCCAACTAGATTGATTTATCTTCAGTGGGAGAGGTGCTTTGTAGTGGGTTTGATCTTGCGGTGCTCTATATCCCAGTGACAGAAAGGGACAAGACACGTATTTGTATTGTTGCCATTAAGGGTAAAGCGATGGGGTTTATTCATATTAGTTGAGTTTACTTTGTCTACATCATGTCATCTTGCTTAAGGCGTTACTCTGTTTTTATTAACTTAATACCCTAGATGCATGCTGGATAGCGGTCGATGGGTGGATTAATAGTAGTAGATGCAGGCAGGAGTCGGTCTACTTGTCTTGGACATGATGCCTATATACATGATCATTGCCTTGAATATCGTCATAACTATGCGCTTTTCTATCAATTGCCCAACAGTAATTTGTTTACCCACCGTATGCTATGTGTTCGACAGAGAAGCCTCTAGTGAAAACTATGGCCCCACAGGTCTACTTTAAATATCAAAAGAAAACTAAAATATACTTGCTGCAATTTATTTACTTTTATTTTGTTTTACAATTTATCTATCTACCACTACAAGATTTAATCCTTGCAAGTAATGAGTTCAAAGGGATTGATGACCCTCTTGCTCGCGTTGGGTGCAAGTATTTGCTTTTGTGTGTGCAGGTGCTATTCACGAGACATTGTGTGATTCTCCTACTGGTTCTATAACCTTGGTTCTCACTGAGGGAAATACTTATCTCTACTGTACTGCATCTCCTCTCCTCTTCAAGGAAAATCCCAACGCAGCTCACAAGTAGCAGGAAGAATTTCTGGTGCCGTTGCCGGGGAGACATCATCAAAACCTATCAAGTACCTTCACTCAAACTATCATCTACTTGCTCTACTTTTTATTTGCCTCTCCTTTTCATCTCCCTCCACTTCTCTAAAAAAATAAAAAATACCAAAAATATTTTGTGTGCTTTCTTTGCTTGTGCTGCCATGTGCCTTCTATTTGCTTGCATCTTCGCTTGCTAAATATTATTGATATGGATCCTCATCCGCTTGCTAATCTTTTCAAACAATCTAATTATGATGAACCAATTGCTAGTGAGTTGAGTGCACTTGATTATCTTTATGAAGTTTTGCTTGAAAATCATGAATCTGAAAATTGTGATGAAGTGTTAAAAGAAGAAATTTATAAAGTGATTCATGGTAGCTCCTTGAATGAAAAGTATGATTGCAATGATGTTATTATAAATTATATTAAAGTCAATTGTGGTAATGATATGCAAAACTACGAGCTTGAGGACGATAATTTTGTTATGTCCACTACTTATTGCAATGATCATGATTGGGGTGATAATGCTTCTTATGGTCTTGAAAATTTATTTAAGCCTCATGATGAATATGTCATTGAAAATAATGTTTGCAATAATATTGAAAGTGGGTTTGGAAGAGTGATAACTTTAGGTAAAAAGAATCCCACATATTTGGAGAGTGTTCAATCTTCTGAAATTTTTGATAAAGGTGGGTTTGGAGAGGTCATGACTTTAGTTGATGTTAATCCCACTATCTTGGAAGATTATAAAACTTTTATGCATGTGGATCATGAAGATAGTATTTATATGGTAGCTATATTGTTGAATTTGATTATGATCCTACATGTAATTATTATGAGAGAGGAAAATATGGTTGTAGAAACTTTCATGTCAATAAATTACCTCTCTTTGTGCTGAAATTATTAATGCTTCATTCTTGCTATTTGCATATGCTAGATATTGCTTGTTTTGATAATTTGTTTTCCTATAAAATGCCTATGCATAGGAAGTATGTTAGACTTAAATGTGTTCGTCACAAGTTTTATGATGTTCTCTTTGTGCTTCAATTCTTATCTTTTATATGAACATCATTAAAATCTCGAATCCTATCTTAATGGCTACAAAGTAAGAGCTTGTTGGGAGACAACCCAATAGTTATCTTTATTTTTGCTTTTTTCCTTTTGGTGTGCAAACACAATTTTTGCTACTGTTATAATTATGTTTTTATCTTTTAATTAGTGTTTGTGCCAAGTAATGCCTTTGGGATGATTTGGACGATAGTATAATTGATGTTGTTTGAAAACAAACAGTTTTGCGCCCAGTTCTGGAATTTATATTCTTTACTGGAATGTCAGAAACATTTGAAATTTTACACAGTATTGGGATACAAATTGTTTACGTTGTCCTAATTTTTCATAATTTTTGAAGTTACAGAATTATAGATAATATTCTGTCATTACGTACTGTTCTGTTTTAGACAGATTCTGTTTTTTATTGCATAGTGTGCTTGTTTTAGTGAAACTATGGATTATATCGGGGGGTATAAGTCATGGAAGAGTTAGATACAGTAGGTATTATGCAAGAATAATTATGAATGAGTTTATAACAGTACCTAAAGTGGATGATTGATTTATTGTACTAATGGATCTCACGAAGTTTCTATTGAGTTTTGTGTGATGAAGTTTTCAAGTTTTGGGTGAGATTACGATGGATTAAGGAATAAGGAGTGGCAAGAACCTAAGCTTGGGGATGCCCAAGGCACCCCAAGGTAATATTCAAGGAAGACCCAAGCGTCTAAGCTTGGGGATGCCCCGGATGGCATCCCTTCTTTCGTCTCCAATCTATCGGTAACTTACTTGGAGCTATATTTTTATTCATCACATGATATGAGTTTTACTTGGAGCATCTTGTGCCATAGTTTTCTTTTCTTTGTTTGCTTTTTAGTTTGCCACAATCGTCTTTTGCTGGACAAACCTTTTGAGAGGGACACACATTTGTTCATGATTTGTTAGAATACTCTATGTGCTTCACTTATATCTTTTGAGCTAGGCAGTTGCTCTAGTGCTTCACTTATATCTTTTAGAGCACGGCGGTGGTTATATTTTAAAGAAATAGTTGCACTCTCATGCTTCACTTAAATCTTTTTGAGAGTCTAATAAATAGTAATGGCAATTTGCACGGGTTATAAGATTAGTCCATAAAGGATAGGTATTCAAGAGGGATATAATAAAAACTTTCATGTAGATCACTAAATATGAAATGTATGGTTTAATTATATTGATGTCGTAATATGAAAGGATATTGGTTCATGATCATTGGTTAGTAGAAATATCAGTATTAAAGTTTGTTATTAACTTCTCATCTAAGTGTTGGTCATGGCATGGTGGGGAGGTTTGAGCATTCTTAGGTCTGAAATGAAACCCTTGAGTGCTGTTATAATCGGGGGTGCGCGATGGTTAACTCCTACCAACCTCCTCCCTAGGGGCATGTGAGTAGTACTTTGCTTCGAGGGCTAATAGGCTTTGCAATAAGTATGTGAGTTCTTTATGACTAATGTGAGTTTATGGACTATAAGCACTCTCACCCTTCCGCAATTTGCTAGCCTCTTCAGTACCGTGCATTGCCCGATCTCACCTCGAGAGTTGGTGCAAACTTCGCCGGTGCATCCAAACCCCATGATATGATACCCTCTATCACACATAAGCCTCCTTATATCTTCCTCAAAACATCCACCATACCTACCTATTATGGCATTTCCATAGCCATTCCGAGATATATTGCCATGCAACTTCCACTGTTCCGTCATATGACTTGTGTTCATTGTCATATTGCTTTGCATGATCATGTAGCTGACATAGTATTTGTGGCTCAGCCATCGTTCTTCATTTTTCATACATGTTACGCTAGATCATTGCACATCTTGGTACACTGCCAGAGGCATTCATATAGAGTCATTATGTATAGTTTTCATCGAGTTGTAAGTAAATAAAAGTGTGATGATCATCATTATTAGAGCATTTTCCCAGTGAGGAAAGGATGATGGAGACTATGATTCCCCCACAAGTCGGGATGAGACTCCGGACGACAAAGAAAAAAGAAAAAAAAAGAGGCCAAAAAGAGCCCAACAAAAAAATGAGAGAAAAAAAGAGAAGGGGCAATGTTACTATCCTTTTCCACACTTGTGCTACAAAATAGCACCATGTTCTTCATATAGAGAGTCTCCTATTTTGTCACTTTCATATACTAATGGGAATTTGATAACCCACAAGTATAGGGGATCGCGACAGTCTTCGGGGGTAGTATTTCACCCAAATTTATTGATTTGACACAAGGGGAGTCAAAGAATATTTGCGAGTATTAGCAGTTGAGTTGTCAATTCAACCACACCTAGAGAACTAAATATCTGCAGCAAAGTGTTTAGTAGCACAGTAGTAACTGTGGCAATAGTAACGGAAACAGTAACAATAGCAGTTTTGTAGTGATTGTAACAGCAGCAGCAACGGAAGTAACTTAGCAAAGATCAATATGCGAAAAGCGTAGGCATTGGATCAGTGATGGATAATTATGTTGGATGACATTCATCATGTAGCAGTCACAACCTAGAGCGATACACAATAGCTCCAATTCATCAATATAATGTAGGCATGTATTCCGCATATAGTCATACGTGCTTATAATAAGAACTTGCATGACATCTTTTGTCCTACCCTCCCGTGGCAGCGGGGTCCATAAGGAAACTAAGGGATATTAAGGCCTCCTTTTAATAGAGAAGCAGAACAAAGCATTAACACATGGTGAATACATGAACTTCTCGAATTACAGTCATCCCCGGAGAGTATCCCAACTATTGTCACTTTGGGGTCTACGGATCAGAACAATAACAAGTGCATATAGCTAGTAGATAGGATCAATAACTCAAATATATTCATGAAAGCATAGAGGGTTCAGATCTGAAATCATGGCACTCGGGCCCTAGTGAGAAGCATTAAGCATAGTAAAGTCATAGCAACATCAATCTCAGAACATAGTGGATACTAGGGATCAAGCCCTAACAAATTGACTCGATTACATGATAAATCTCATCCAACCCATCACTGTCCAGCAAGCCTACGGAGAAATTACTCACACCCGGTGGTGAGCATCATGAAATTGGTGATGGAGGATGGTTGATGATGACGATGGCGACGAATCCCCCTCCCCGGAGCCCCGAATGGTCTCCAGATCAGCCCTCCCGATGAAGAACAGGAGGTGGCAGTGGCTTTGTATCGTAAAACGTGATGAAACTTCTTCTCCTATTTTTTTCTCGGGGAAAGAGAATTTATAGCATTGGAATTGGGTCAGACGGCCACCTGTGAGCCCCACAAGGTATCCCAACGCGGCCCAGGTGGCCCCTCTCCAGTAGATTCTTGCGCCAATATTTTTTATATATTCCATAAAAAAATCTCCAAAATTTTTCGTCCAATTCCGAGAACTTTTATTTCTGCACAAAAACAACACCATGGTAGTTCTGCTGAAAACAGCGTCAGTCTGGGTTAGTTCCATTCAAATCATGCAAATTAGAGTCCAAAACAAGAGCAAAAGTGTTTGGAAAAGTAGATACGACGGAGACGTATCAGAATTTAATGTTATAGAACTTGGCTTGTATATTCCGATGACGGGCTTCCTCAAATGCCCGAGGTCTTCATGAGTAAGCAAGTTGGATGCACACCCACTGAGTTTCAGTTGAGCTTTCATACACTTACAGCTCTTAGTGCATCCGTTGCATGGCAATCCCTACTCCTCGCATTGATATCGATTGATGGACATCTCCATAGTCCGTTGATCCGCCGAGTTGATGAGAGACTTTCTTCCTTTTTGACTTCTCCTATTGATCCCTATCACCACATTCTATTCGACCTATAGTGCTATGTCCATGGCTCACGCTCATGTATTGCGTGAAGTTGAAAATGCTGAAGCACATTAGAAGTACGATCCAATTGCCTGGTTTAACACCGGGGTGCTCATGATTCATATTTATGCGATGAAGGCGGAGTCATGCCATGCTAACATGATAAAATGAGTGGGGAATAACATTCGTTAAGGATCACATATTTTGAAAATTTAATGATTATGCTTCTTATATTCATGGATATTATGATGTTGATGTTGTTAATTCATCGTTTCTCATTATTTATACCGTAAAGAGATTACATGATAAACATGTTAGGTAGCATTCCACATCAAAAATTCTGTTTTTATCATTTACCTACTCGAGGACGAGCGGGAATTAAGCTTGGGGATGCCGATACGTCTCCAACGTATCTATAATTTTTTATTTTTCCATGCTATTATATTATCAATCTTGGATGTTTTATATGCATTTATATGCTATTTCATATCATTTCTGGAAACTAACCTATTAACCTAGTGCCTAGTGCCAGTTGAAGTTTTCTGCTTGTTTTTGGTTTTCCAGAAAATCAGTACCAAACGGAGTCCAAACGCTATGAAACTTTTTGACGATTTTTTCTCGACATAAGAGACCCTAGAAGCTTCGGGAGGAGACCAGACGGCAAACAAGGAGATGGCAAGGCAACAGGGCGCGCCCTGTTACCTTGTGGGCCCCACATGGCTTCGTCTGACCTAATTCCACTTCTATAAATTCTCAAATATTGGGAAACCAATAGAGAGCCACCCCAAAATAACTTTTCCGCCACCGCAAGCTTCTATTCTTCCGCGATCCCATCTGGAGGCCTTTTTCAGTACTCTGTCGGAGGGGGAATCGATCACGGAGGGCTTCTACATCAACCTTGCTGCCCTACCAATGATGTGTGAGTAGTTCACCACAGACCTACGGGTCCATAGCTAGTAGCTAGATGGATTCTTCTCTCTCGCTTTGATCTTCAATACAATGTTCTCCTCGATCTTCTTGGAGTTCTATTGGATGTAATCTTCTTTTGCGGTGTGTTTGTTGGGATCCGATGAATTGTGGGTTTATGATCTGAATATTCAGGAGAAGTAATTGAGTCTTTTCTGAACTTTATTATGCATGATTGTTATAGCTTTGTATTTCTCTCCGATCTATCCGTTTGGTTTGGCCAACTAGATTGATTTATCTTCAGCGGGAGAGGTGCTTTGTAGTGGGTTTGATCTTGCGGTGCTCTATATCCCAGTGACAGAAAGGGACAAGACACGTATTTGTATTGTTGCCATTAAGGGTAAAACGATGGGGTTTATTCATATTAGTTGAGTTTACTTTGTCTACATCATGTCATCTTGCTTAAGGCGTTACTCTGTGTTTATTAACTTAATACCCTAGATGCATGTTGGATAGCGGTCGATGGGTGGAGTAATAGTAGTAGATGCAGGCAGGAGTCGGTCGACTTGTCTCGGACGTGATGCCTATATACATGATCATTGCCTTGAATATCGTCATAACTATGCGCTTTTCTATCAATTGCCCAACAGTAATTTGTTTACCCACCGTATGCTATGTGTTCGACAGAGAAGCCTCTAGTGAAAACTATGGCCCCCGGGTCTACTTTAAATATAAAAAGAAAACTAAAATATACTTGCTGCAATTTATTTACTTTTATTTTGTTTTGCAATTTATCTATCTACCACTACAAGATTTAATCCTTGCAAGTAACGAGTTCAAGGGGATTGACAACCCTCTTGCCCGCGTTGGGTGCAAGTATTTGCTTTTGTGTCTGCACGTGCTGTTCACGAGACTTTGTGTGATTCTCCTACTGGTTCGATAACCTTGTTTCTCACTGAGGGAAATACTTATCTCTACGGTACTGCATCTCCTCTCCTCTTCGAGGAAAATCCCAACGCAGCTCACAAGTAACAGGGGGAGGAAATCCCCTCCTTTCCTTCCCCATCGATCGTGATCCGCCTTTTTTATGGATCTTGATCTTATCCCTTCGGGATATGATCCTATTCCTTTTAGGGGGGATCTTGGCGCACCTGCACCAGGGGTGTGTGGCCTTGCCCCACAACCCACGTCCATGTGGGTCCCTCCACGCAGGTGGGCCCCACTCTGGAACCTTCTAGAACCTTCCCAGTACAATACCAAAAAATCCCGAACATTTTCCGGAACCCTAAAAACCACTTTCCTTATATGAAAATTTATCTCCGGACCATTTCTAAGCTCCTCGTGATATCTTGGATCCCATCCAAGACTCCGAACTATCTTCGGTCTCACCATTATTAATATCCCATTACTACCCTAGTGTTACCGAACGTTAAGTGTGTGACCCTACGGGTTCAAGAGCATGCGGACATGATCGAGACAACTTCTTTGATCAATAATCAATAGCGGGACCTGGATGCCCATAATGACTACCACATATTCAACAAAGATCTTTATTGGTTTGAACTACAATGTTGAGGACTGAAACAATCTCGTATTCCATTCCCTTTGTCTCGCGATATTTTACTTGCCCGAGATTCGATCGTTGGTATCACCATACCTAGTTCAATCTCGTTACATGCAAGTTCTCTTTACTCTTTCCGTAATACAATATCCCCATGACTAAACACATTAGTCACATGCTTGCAAGCTACTTAGGATGTTGTATTACCAAGAGGGGCCAGAGATATCTCTCCGTCACATGGAGTGACAAATCCCAGTCTTGATCCATGCAACCCACCCAGTACCTTCCGAGATACCTGAAGAGCACCTTTATGATCACCCAGTTACGAAGGACGATTGATACCCACAAAGCATTCTTCTGGTATTAGGGAGTGGCATGATCTCATGGTCTAAGGAATAGATACTTGACATTAAGAAAGCAATAGCAATTAGAACTTAGTGACACGATCAGATGCTAAGCTTATGATTGGGTCTATCCATCACATCATTCTCCTAATGATGTGATCCCGTTATTAAATGACAACTCATGTCTATGGTTAGGAAACCTTAACCATCTTTAATCAACGAGCTAGTCTAGTAGAGGCTCACCAAGGACACAGTGTTTGTTTATGTATCCACACATGTATTTGAGTTTTCGGTTAATACAATTATAGCATGGAGAATAAACATTTATCAAGAACAAGGAAATATGATAATTAAAACTTTATTATTGCCTCTAGGGCATATTTCCAATACTCTCCCATTTGCACTAGAGTCAATAATCTAGTTTACATTGTTATGAATCTAACACCCATGGAGTTCTGGTGCTGATCATGTTTTGCTCGTGGAAGAGGCTTAGTCAACGGGTTTGCAACATTCAGATCCGTATGAACTTTGCAAATCTCTATGTCTCCTTCCTTGAGGTAGTCACGGATGGAGTTGAAGCGGCGTTTGATATGCTTTGTTTTCTTGTGAAACCTTGGCTCCTTGGCTATGGCAATGGCACCAGTGTCGTCACAATAGATAGTCATGGGAGCCGATTCACTAGGAACCACACCTAGTTCGGATATGAACTTCTTCATCCAGACTCCTTCCTGCGCTGCTTCAGAAGCAGCTATATATTCCGCCTCACATGTTGATGCTACTACAACGCTCTGCTTGGAGCTACTCCAGCTGACTGCTTCACCATTCCAAATTAATACGTATCCTGATTGAGACTTTGACTCATCCGGGTCAGTGTCAAGGCTAGCATCGACGTAATCCTTTACGACGAGCTTTTCTTCACCTCCATAAACGAGAAATATTTCCTTAGTCCTCTTAAGGTACTTAAGGATATTTCTGACCGTTCTCCAGTGTTCCACTCCTGCACTACTGCAGGATGCTGCTAACGCGACACATCAATCAGAGACCCTTCGACCAAACTGTGTGCGATGCATGAATCGCAAACGGTATCGTAATAAAACCGTCACCAATAAGATGAACTATGTGTGATGGCGGAGACATCAAGCATGATTCAGATTAGAGTTGTGTGTGCGATATGTGGCATACAGTTGATCCATACGAATTGTTTGTGATGAGCCAGAACAACAGAAACGGTCAGCCAGATCAAGGTGTGTGCGATAGACGGCAAACAGTTCACTCGGATGAACTGTTTGTGATTAGCCAACACAACAGAAACGGTCAGCTAGATCAAGGTGTGTGCGATATACGGCATACATGTCACTCGGATGAACTATTTGTGATTAGCCAACACAACAGAAACGGTCAGCTAGATCAAGGTGTGTGCGCTATACGGCATACAGTTCACTCAGATGAACTGTTTGTGTTGAGAGAAAACAACATAAACGGTTGAACTTAACAAGATGTGTGTGATACGCGGCAAACAGTTCAGTAATCAGAAATGTGTGGGAAGACGGATAACAACATAGACGATTCCTGCTAATAAGCTCTGTGTGTTCTGGGCAAATGCTTGCCATGTGATTTGCTCAGTCTGCACAACATCTACGCTCTCTGTGTACAGAACAATATTCTTTAGTGTGAATAGTGTGCTCTGTTGGGCTGGCACACGAGTATATGGATCACTCCCGTGGGCGAGCAAATGTGCGTGCATGCGTCGTGGTAGCTCGCGCTTCCTTCTAAGCTAAGTTTACATTAATTGATGGCGTTTTATGAACACGCAATCGTTTCCCGTCACTTCCTCATCGGTTTCCCGCCGCCACCCAGCGCTTGCGCATAAGCCTAGGCGGCGCGCGACACACTGAGGCACAAGCACAACCTATGGCCCCTCTACCTTTTCCAAGCATGCCAACCCACCAAACTGCCACCTCTGCCATCAACCTCCACGACGAGGAAAACAAGCAGGTGCCATGGCCCGTCGAGGCCGAGGGCGTCCCCGACAACGCGATGGACGATGCCGTGCTACGCGTCATCGCCAAGGTTGAGCAGTCCCTTGGTGCAGGGCGCGCCCGCGCCACGGATCAAGATAGGCGCGTCAGCGCCGAGAGGCTGCAGCTCGCCGCACAACATGATCGGTGGTGCGCCGCAGAGCGAGATAGGCGCGTCCGCGCCGACAGGCTGCAGCGCGACGCATAACGAGACCGATGGAACGCCGCAGAGCGAGAGGCGCGGCGCGCTGCACAAGAAGAGCGGTTCCATCGACGCTTGCCTGCTGTCGACAGGGTGTTTCAATTGGGTACACGTCCCATCTGTAGCCCCATTCCTCGCTAGGAGTGGGTAGAGGCCGGCCGCGCCGTACTTGCACCGGATGCCGGCCGCGCCGTTCGGATGGGTCACGCTGTTCACCTTGTCCGTGGCCCGCTCGATGCCAACGCGCTGGTCGCTAGGCTCGAGTGCCTCCTTGGCCCAGGTGTCCGACTAGGCGCAGTAGAGGAACATGGCCGTCGCATCCTTGAGCTGGTGATCTCCGATGAAATAGCCAACTTGGACCTCGAGATCGCACTCCAGATGTACCATGAGCGTGTCAACCACTTGGACGAACGCCTGCACGAGTTCAGGCAGAGCCAAGAGCAACCATAGGCAAGGGTTGGTGGTCATGGACGCGTTTTATTTTGTTGAGTCGTTTCGACGTTGATCGCTATGTATTCACAACAATCATAATATTGCTCTGTTTATTGCTCTTATTGCTCCGTTTCAATGTGTGTACTCTGTTTTCCATTCTTATATATTATTCTATTTCAATGTGTCTATGCTTTCCATTATGTACATGTGGATGGTAACAGCTAGATAGAAATTAGTACGAAAACAGACAGAAATATGAAATTCATAACATATACGTGATGATACATAACTACTACGTACAATGCATAAAACTGAAAACGAACAATACTAAAACTCCTAACTAACAATCCCTCCTCGCCAGCAGCTCCCTGGTGAGCGGCGGCTTCCTAGCGTGGACGGAGTTCTCTGCCTCCTCTGCCTCGCAGTGCTCGACATGCCGATCTGCCTCTTGCTGGCGGACGCGCATGAACGATCTTGCCATTTTGGTGGGCGCCCACCAGAGCTCCTCGTCGGTAGCACGCTGGAGCTTATCGGCCCACCTCCACGCAGCGATGAGGCGCCTAGCGCATTTGGCCTTCCTAGCAAAGTAACGGTCGTCTTCGTACACCTCCTCTGCACATCGACGCGCCCGCCGCCAAAGCTCCAGCACCTCCTTTTCCTAGGCGGCCTCACGGGCTTCACGGGCCACCTGGTACCTGGCTTCCTCCTCCGCCATCTCCTTCTTGCACGCCACTTGCCTAGCTTTTGGCAGCGCCTTCCATAGACAAAGATTGTACTGGCCCCAAAACCACTCCAAAGTTGGGGGGTCCGGCGCAACTTCGTCTGGTGGCGCATAAGGGTCCCCCTTGTCGCTGCTCTGCGCCTTAACGTCTTCGCGGGGTGGCGCCTCTTCCTCAGCGCATGTGCAGATCGGCGGCACCATGGCAGAGTTTTGTGAGAGAGAGGGGGGCGAGCAAGGAGAGAATGTAGATGAGAATGCAAGCAGGACGACATGGGCGGGGTAGTATTTATTGGCGGCCGGAATCTAGATCGACGGGAGCAGTACACGCGCTGGTTGCCGGAATTTGCGAGTGCTAAAGCTTGAATTACACATGATTCCCGGAGCAAAAGCCGTGTGTGAAATAAATCGCTGACGGTTCCCATGACTAAACTGTGTCTGATTAATAACCTGCTCCACTCACCTTCCAAACCTCGGGGCGCGAAACAGAGTGCCAATCAAGTGGGGCCTAGTTGTCTTGCCAGATATTTACATTTTCTTTCCAAATGTTCTGCATGAATGCTTATTTCGTGTTACCATGATATTATTGTAAAATGTACATGTAGTTCAAATTTGAATTACGGCCATTAAATGGTTACAAACTCACTTAATGTCTTAAAAATGTCAAATGACCCCCAGAAAATTTCCAAATTTAAACATGAAAGTTGTATTCAAGCAAGGTTTCATGTATTTCTGATCATTTTTGAAATTTCTGGAATTTAAAAGCCATGGTTCTCAATGTTTGTTTCCAAGCCGTGACACCAATATGTTTGAAAATTTCTTCCAATTTACTGCACAGGGCATTAACTCGCACACAAGTGCACAAATATGATTTTCCAACCCATGATGGTTTGCTGTTGCATGTACATGTAGTTCAAATTTGAATTACGACCATTAAATGGCTAGAAACTCACTTAATGTCATAAAAAGGTCAAATGAACCCTGAAAATTTCCAAAATTTAACATGTCCATTGTAATAGTGCATGTTAACGATACAAAAAAATTCAAGGTCATACGAGGAAGCGAGCACCGGTTCGTCATCAAACATGCATCGTTCCCTCTTGGAACCACATGCCTTCTCGTGAGATGCTCTGATTTGTGAGAGGTGTGTGTCAAAACTTTCGTCAAAGTGGCCAATTCTTTTACCACATCATCTTGGTGCCATGATATGAAATCAAGCAAGGTTTCATGTATTTCTGATCATTTTTGAATTTTCTGGAATTTAAAAGCCATGATTCTCAATGTTTCTATCCAAGCCGTGACACCAATATGTTTGAAAATTCCTTCCAATTTACTGCACATGGCATTAACTCACACACAAGTACACAAATATGATTTTTCCAACCCATGATGGTTTGCTGTTGCATGTACATGTAGTTCAAATTTGAATTACGACCATTATATGGCTAGAAAATCACTTGATGTCTTAAAAAGGTCAAATGAACCCTGAAAATTTCCAAAATTTAACATGTCCGTTGTATTAGTGCATGTTAAAGATACAAAAAAAATCAGGGTCATACGACGAAGTGAGTGCAGGTTCGTCATCAAACATGCATTATTCCCTCTCGGAACCACGTGTCTTCTCATGAGATGCTCCGATTTGTGAGAGGTGTGTGTCAAAACTTTCGCCAAAGTGGCCAATTCTTTTACCATAGCATCTTGGTGCCATGACATGACATCAAGCAAGGTTTCATGTATTTCTGATTATTTTTGATTTTTTTGGAATTTAAAAGCCATGGGTCTCAATGTTTGTGTCCAAGCCGTGACACCAATATGTTTGAAAATTCCTTCCAATTTACTGCACATGGCATTAACTCGCACACAAAGTACACAAATATGATTTTCCAACCCATGATGGTTTGCTGTTGCATGTACATGCAGTTCAAATTTGAATTACGACCATTATATGGCTAGAAACTCACTTAATGTCTTAAAAAGGTCAAATGAACCCTGAAAAATTCCAAAATTTAACATGTCCGTTGTATTACTGCTTGTAACGATACACAAAAAATTCAGGGTCATACGACGAAGCGAGCGTTGGTTCGTCATCAAACATGCATTGTTCCCTCTCGAAACCACGTGTCTTCTCGTGAGATGCTCCGATTTGTGATAGGTGTGTGTCAAAACTTTCGTCAAAGTGGCCAATTCTTTTACCACAACATCTAGGTGCCATGACATGACATAAAGAAAGGTTTCATATATTTTTGATCATTTTTTAATTTTTTGGAATTTAAAAGCCATGGTTCCCAATGTTTGTGTCCAAGCCATGACACCAATATGTTTGAAAATTCCTTCCAATTTACTGCACAGGGCATTAACTTGCACACAAGGACACAAATATGATTTTCCAACCCATGATGGTTTGCTGTTGCATGTACATGTAGTTCAAATTTGAATTACGGTCATTATATGGCTAGAAACTCACTTAATGTCTTAAAAAGGTTAGATGAACCCTGAAAATTTCCAAATTTTTAACATGACAGTTGTATTAGTGCATGTTAACGGTACAAAAAAATTCGTACAATTTCCATCACCATCCGTTGCCACTGTACTCCAAATTAGTCTTTCACAGCTAATAAAAAAATGGACTACATCACACACAGTTGGTTATAGGAACCGTTTGCGATGAAAATTCGTGGATCTTTTTATGTCTTCCTCCATAAGCTTTGCCGGATTCGGCTGCTCAAGCGCCATTCACCCCCGAATCCTCGAGTCCCCGATACCCATTCCCCAACCCATTCTTGCAAAGAATGACGCCGTGGAGACACTTCGTGAGGGCCCGTACGGTCGCCGGGTCTACGCCGAGAGCGCGGCCGCATCCGTCGAGAGGGCAGCTATGGCAGCTGACAGGGCAGCTGCAGCAGCCGAAATGGCTGCAGCAGCTGCTGCGACGGTAGCTGCAAACGCCGAGAGCGCTCGAGCAGCCGTCCATGCTGCGGAGGTCGCCTTGGCCCGGGTCGAGGCCATCTGTCGGGCCATTGGGAACTGAGGTACCACGGCCCGTCTGCCTGCGGCCCAGGAAGCAACGCTTGGCGAAGGCCCAAGACGTGGCCCAACTGCGGGCGCCGTGTAGCGAAGACCCCTCGCGAGGCGCCAGCCTCACGAGGACCCCTCCTCAAGGAGCAAACCACCAAGACTTAGCCAGAGCGGCTAATGGAAGCCTCACGAAGCCCCCTCGCAAGGCGGCCTCCCGAGGCGGCCCCCCGAGGCTGCCGCCCGAGGCCATCCGAGCCTGACGCCAGCCGCGTGGTCCTGTGCCCACCACGTGGGTGACGCACTGGGATACGAACGGCGGCAGAGGCCGCGCCAGCGGGCGCGGACAGAGATGGTTTCCTCTTTGGTGCTAAAGGGGCAGCACTAGCTGCCCTCCTCCAAAGCAAGTTCCAAGGACTGCCCGTTTGGTGAAAGAAGACCAAGACAGCAAGGCGCGCAGGGCGGAGGTCATCACCGAGCCCACCGGCGCGTCATGGATCATGCTTTTGTAGGCGAAGACCAACTTTAGTTAGGATAGCTTGGGCGCCTGTCCCCTTTCAAAACCCGCCAATGTGTGGCTACCCTTCCCGCCGAGATTGTCATGGGAGAGGACCAGGGCAGCAATAAAAGGGGCAGCACAGCCATTGTAGAGGGGATCGATTCCTTTGTCTCCTACCTTGTATGCGAGAACTCTCTTGCTCACCGCAATCCCAAGCACAAGCAGGAGTAGGGTTTTACACCACAAGGTGGCCCGAACCTGGGTAACCGCTGTGTCCCCTATTGTGCTCTGCGCTAGCGTGCTCTCGCCATAGCCTCGCCGTGGTCATCCTTGGATCGGTAGGAACGAGCTTGCCCTCAGTGTTCGAACCTTTGGGTCCCCGGAGCCCCGATTCTGACATTTGGCATGCCAGGTAGGGGCTAGCTTCGGTTCTTCCCACTTCCTCACCGCCATGGCCGATGCTCGTCGTGAGCGCTATGTGCGCAGAGCTGCCAGGGTGGCCCAGACGGAGCCGGTCGCCCGTGACAACCGTCGACGCTGCGCCCCGGCTGTCGCCATCGACCCCGCTGCAAGGGAGCAGCAGGCTTCCTCCCTCCACCCGTCCATGCAAACGGATGGCCACACCGCCACAGCCACCTCGCTCGCCCGCCGCGACGTGCCGGCCCTGCAGGCCACGCTGCTCATGGCGCGCGAGCTCCTGCGCTACCACCCCACATACGCCGGCTATGACGCCTGGCTCGCCCGCATCACCAAGCTCATCAACGCCGCCGGAGACGCCCCGGCGCCCTCTCACTCGCTCCACCCTCCGCTGTTTTACGCCGGGGACATGGCGCATGGTGCGCCGCCGCCGCCTCCTCCGCCCAGCGAGGGTGCCAAGCGCCACCTCGACGCGCGGGCGCGTGAGCCGTTCTGTGCTACTTGTAGACTGCGTTGGTATTTCCCCGAAGAGGAGAGGATGATGCAGTATAGTAGAGATAAGTATTTCCCTCAGTTAAAAACCAAGGTTATCAATCCAGTAGGAGAACCAAGCAAGATCCAGTGAACAACACCTACACACACAAAAGCAAACACTTGCACCCAACGCGAATAAGAGGGTTGTCAATCCTCTTAGCGGTTACTTGCAAGGATTAAGTCTGATAGAGATAAATTGATAAAGTAAATTACTAAACTAAATAAGAGTAAATAAATTGCAGCAAGGTATTTTTATGTTTTTTATATGATAAAGATAGACCCGGGGGCCATAGTTTTCACTAGAGGCTTCTCTCTTGAGCGCAGAAACCTACAGTGGGTAAACAAATTACTATTGGACAATTGATAGAAAAGCAAATGATTATGACAGATTCATGGCAATGATCATGTATATAGGCATCATGTCTGAGACAAGTAGACCGACTCCTGCCTGCATCTACTACTATTACTCTACTCATCGACCGCTATCCAGCATGCATCAAGAGTATTAAGTTAATAAAACAGAGTAACACCTTAAGCAAGATGACATGATGTAGAGAAGCAAATTCAAGCAATATGAATAAACCCCATCTTTTTATCCTTAATGGCAACAACACAAATACGTGTCATGTCGCTTTCTGTCACTGGGATTGAGCACCGCAAGATTGAACCCATCACAAAGCACCTCTCCCATTGCAAGATAAACCAATCTAGTTGGCCAAACCAAATCGATAGATCGAAGAGAAATACAAAGCTATATTTAATCATGCATAAAAGAGTTCAGAGAAGACTCAAATATTTCTCATGAATAATCTGATCATAAACTCACAATTCATTGGAATCAAAACAAACACACCGCAAAAGAAGATTACATCGGATAGAACTCCAAGAACATCAAGGAGAACATGGTATTGAAGATCAAAGAGAGAGAAGAAGCCATCTAGCTACTAGCTATGGACCAGTAGGTCTGTGGTAAACTACTCACACATCATCAGAAGGGCAGCAAGGTTGATGTAGAAGCCCTCCGTGATCGATCCCCCCTCCAGCAGAGTACCGGAAAAGGCCTCCAGATGGGATCGCGGAAGAACAGAGGCTTGCGGTGGCGGAAAGGTTTTCTCTTTCGGCTCTCTGATTGTTTCCGAATATTTGTGAATTTATAGGAGTGGAATTAGGTTAAACGGAGCCACGAGGGCCCCACAAGGCATCAGGGCGCGCCCCCTGGGGCCACGCCCTATTGCCTTGTGGAGGCTTCGTGAACCTTCTGGCCTCCTCTCCAAGTCTCCAGGGTCTCTTTTGTCCAGAAAAAATCTCCAAAAAGTTTTGTGGCATTTGGACTTCGTTTGGTACAGATTCTCTGAAAAGCCAAAAACAAGCAGAAAACAGCAACTGGCACCGGGCACTCGGTTAATAGGTTAGTCCCAAAAAATGATATATAATTGCATATAAAAACATCCAAGATTGATACTATAATAGCATGGAACAATCAAAAATTATAGATACGTTGGAGACATATCAAGCATCCCCAAGCTTAATTCATGCTCGTCCTCGAGTAGGTAAATGATAAAAAAGGAATTTTTGATGTGGAATGCTACCTATCATGGTTCATCATGTAATCTTTCTCTTACGGTATGAATAATAAGATCCAAATGATTCAAAGCAATAGTTTATAATTTGATATAAAGACATCAATACTCAGGCATACTAACAAACAATCATGCCTTTCAAAATAACGATGCTAAAGAAAGTTATCCCTACAAAATCATATAATCCTATCATGCTCCATCTTCTTCACACAAAGTATTTATCATGCACTACCCCGATGACAAGCCGAGCAATTGCTTCATACTTTTTAACGCGCTTCAGCTTTTTCAACTCCAACTGAATACATGAGCGCAAGCCATGGATATAGCACTATGGGTGGAATAGAGTGTGGTGGTAGAGGTAAATAAGAGAAGTCAAAAATAAGAAGATAGTCTCACATCGACGAGGCTAATCAACGGGCTATGGATATGCCCATCAATTGATGTCAATGCAAGGAGTAGGGATTGCCATGCAACGGATGCACTAAGAGCTATAAGTGTATGAAAGCTCAACATGAAAACTAAGTGGGTGTGCATCCAACTTGCTTGCTCATGAAGACCTCGGGAATTTGAGCAAGCCCGTCATCGGAATATACAAGCCAAGTTCTATAATGAAAAATTCCCACTAGTATATGAAAGTGACAAAATAGGAGACTCTCTATATGAAAAACATGGTGCTACTCTGAAGCACAAGTGTGGAAAAGGATAGTAACATTGCTCCTTCTCTCTTTTTCTCTCATTTTTTTTCATGGCTCTTTTTCGCCTCTTTTTTTTTCGTCCGGAGTCTCATCCCGACTTGTGGGGGAATCATGGTCTCCATCATCCTTTCCTCACTGGGACAATGCTCTAATAATGATGATCATCACACCTCTATTTACTTACAACTCAATATTACAACTCGATACTAGAACAAAAATATGACTATATGAATGCCTCTGGCAGTGTACCAGGATGTGCAATGATGCTACCGTAACATGTATAAAAATGATGAATGGTGGCTGAGCCACAAATACTATGTCAGCTATATGATCATGCAAAGCAATATGACAATGATGATGTATGTCATAAAAACGGAACGGTGAAAGTTGCATGGCAATATATCTCGGAATGGCTATGAAAATGCCATGATAGGTAGGTATAATGGCTGTTTTGAGGAAGATATAAAGAGGCTTATGTGTGATAGAGCGTATCATATCACGGGGTTTGGATGCACCAGCGAAGTTTGCACCAACTCTTGATGTGAGAAAGGGCAATGCACGGTACCGAAGAGGCTAGCAAATTGCGGAAGGGTGAGAGTGCGTATAATCCATGGACTCACATTAGTCACAAAGAACTCACATACTTATTGCGAAAGTTTATTAGCCCTCAAAGCAAAGTACTACTACGCATGCCCCTATAGGGATAGATTGGTAGGACAAGGTCCATCGCTCATCCCCGACCGCCACACATAAGGTAGACAATCAATAATAAATCATGCTCCAACTTCTTAGCATAACGACATATCATACATGCATGCTTCGGGAATCACAAACCTTAACACAATTATTCTTACTAAACCACAATCATCTACTAGTACCTCCCCCATATTACCATCTTAATATCGCAAAACTATTGCAAGGAATCAAATTTATCATATTCAGTGATCTACATGAAAGTTTTTATTATATCCCTCTTGAATACCTATCATATCAAGACCAAATTCATAACCCGTGCATATTACCATTGCTATCATGAGACTCTCAAAAATATATAAGTGAAGCATGAGACTGCAACTATTTCTTTAAAATATAACCACCGCCGTGCTCTAAAAGATATAAGTGAAGCACTAGAGCAACTGCCTAGCTCAAAAGATATAAGTGAAGCACATAGAGTATTCTAACAAATCACGAATAATGCGTGTCCCTCTCAAAAAGGTGTGTTCAGCAAAGATGATTGTGACAAACTAAAAAGCAAACAAAAGCAAACAAACTATATCACAAGACGCTCCAAGTAAAACACATATCATGTGATGAATAAAAATATAGCTCCAAGTGAGTTACCGATAGATTGTAGACGAAAGAGGGGATGTCTTTCGGGGCATCCCCAAGCTTAGATGCTTGAGTATTCCTTGAATATTACCTTGGGGTTCCTTGGGCATCCCCAATCTTAGGCTCTTGCCGCTCCTTATTCCTTTATCCATCGTAGTCTCACCCAAAACTTGAAAACTTCAGCACACAAAACTCAACAGAAACCTCGTTAGATCCGTTAGTATAACAAATAAATCTTTAACTCTAAGTGCTGTAGTAAATTGATTCATATTTAATATTGGCATAATGCTACTGTACTCCAACTTCTCCATGACTCATACCCCCCGATACGATCCATAGATTCATCAAAATAAGCGAACTATGCAACAAAAACAGAATCTGTCTAAAACAGAATAGTCTGTAAAGATCCGAATTATGGTCATACTTCTGTAATGCCAAAAACTCTGAAAAATTAGGACAACGTGGGAAATTCATATATAAATACTGTATAAAAAATTCAGAAGCTTATCACGCACCAGCAAAAAACATTTCAGCACTGGATGCAAAAGTTTCTGTTTTCCAACAACATCTATCATACTATCTTCCAAATCATCCCAAAGGCATTACTTGGCACAAACACTAATTAAAACATAAAAATACAATCATAATAGAAGATATAATTGTTTAAACACTAAAAAACAGAAGGTAAAAGCAAAAATTTATTTTATTCATTGGGTTACCTCCCAACAAGCGCTATTGTTTTATGCCCCTATCTAGGCCTAATGCATAGTTTCAAGTGTTGTCATCCTTCAAGTTAATTCCATAAGTGACCCTCATAATGGATTCATAAGGTGCTTTAATTCTTTTTCTAGGGAAGTGTTCCATCCCTTTATTTAGTGGAAATTGAAATCTTATATTACCTTCTTTCATATCAATAATAGCACCAATTGTTCGAAGAAAAGGCCTACCAAGTATTATGGGGCAAGAAGGATTGCATTCAATGTCAAGAACAATAAAGTCCACGGGCACATAATTTCTATTTGCAAGAATAAGCACATCATTTATTCTACCCAATGGCTTTTTAATAGTGGAATCCGCAAGGTGCAAATTAAGGGAACAAGGATCCATGTCGGTGAGACATAGCACATCACACAAAGACTTTGGTATAGTGGAAACGCTAGCACAAAGATCACAAAGAGCATTACATTCATAATCTTTTATTTTTTACTTTAATAGTAGGTTCCCATTCATCTTGCAATTTTCTAGGAATTGATATTTCTAACTCAAGCTTTTCTTCATGTGCTTTCATCATGGCTTCAACGATATGTTTAGTGAAAGCTTTATTTTGTTCATATGCATTTGGTGAATTAATCATGGATTGCAACAAGGAAATACACTCAATTAAAGAACAACTATCATAATTAAAGTCCTTGTAATCCAAAGTAGTGGGTGCATTACTATTTAAAGTTTTGACCTCTCCAAACCCACTTTTTTCATTTTTATAATCAAGATTATCACCCTCCAAGCAAGTGAGACTCCTTCTATCTAAAGTTGACTCTTCTCCAGTCCCTTTTTCATCAAGTTTTATGTCACTAAATAATGATTCAATAGGAGTGACACCAATCATTTTAATATCTTCATCATTACTAGATAGTGACCCTGGTTTGGCAGCCATCCTATTCACTGGAGTTGTTTGTTTATCTGAAATTTTTCCTAGTAAATTTTCAGTATTAGCAAGTTGAGCATGAAGGTTCGATACTTCTAAATTAACATCTTCAAGTTGTTTATTAATGGTATCCAACAAGCTAGAATGTTCCTTAAGATCTTCGGAAAAGAATTTATTTTGCTCAAATTGCGAAGTCATAAAACTCTTAGTAACATTTTCAATTTCAGACAATCTTCTGCTATAGAAACTATCGCGAAATTCCTCTAACGACATAGTGACAGAACTAGCGAACAAGCAAATAAAATATTTTTGTGTTTTTGTAAAAAAATTAGAAGTGGGGGAGATGAAAACGAGAGGCAAATGCAAATAAAAAGGCAAATAAAATAAATGCAAGTAATTGATAGTTTGTGCGAAGGTACTTGATAGATTTTGATGATGTCTCCCCGGCAACGGCGCCAGAAATTCTTCCTGCTACTTGTAGACTGCGTTGGTATTTCCCCGAAGAGGAGAGGATGATGCAGTATAGTAGAGATAAGTATTTCCCTCGGTTAAAAACCAAGGTTATCGATACAGTAGGTGTACCAAGCAAGATCCAGTGAACAACACCTACACACACAAAAGCAAACACTTGCACCCAACGTGAATAAGAGGGTTGTCAATCCTCTTAGCGGTTACTTGCAAGGATTAAGTCTGATAGAGATAAATTGATAAAGTAAATTACTAAACTAAATAAGAGTAAATAAATTGCAGCAAGGTATTTTTATGTTTTTTATATCCTAAAGATAGACCCGGGGGCCATAGTTTTCACTAGAGGCTTCTCTCTTGAGCGCAGAAACATACGGTGGGTAAACAAATTACTGTTGGGCAATTGATAGAAAAGCAAATAATTATGACAGATTCATGGCAATGATCATGTATATAGGCATCACGTCCAAGACAAGTAGACCGACTCCTGCCTGCATCTACTACTATTACTCCACTCATCGACCGCTATCCAGCATGCATCTAGAGTACTAAGTTAATAAAAACAGAGTAACGCCTTAAGCAAGATGACATGATGTAGAGAAGCAAATTCAAGCAATATGAATAAACCCCATCTTTTTATCCTTCATGGCAACAATACAAATACGTGTCATGTCCCTTTCTGTTACTAGGATTGAGAACCACAAGATTGAACCCATCACAAAGCACCTCTCCCATTGCAAGATAAACCAATCTAGTTGGCCAAACCAAATCGATAGATTGGAGAGAAATACAAAGCTATATTTAATCATGCATAAAAGATTTCAGAGAAGACTCAAATATTTCTCATGAATAATTTGATCATAAACTCACAATTCATCGAATCCCAACAAACACACCGCAAAAGAAGATTACATCGGATAGAACTCCAAGAACATCAAGGAGAACATGGTATTGAAGATCAAAGAGAGAGAAGAAGCCATCTAGCTACTAGCTATGGACCCGTAGGTCTGTGGTAAACTACTCACACATCATCGAAAGGGCAGCAAGGTTGATGTAGAAGCCCTCCGTGATCGATTCCCCCTCCAGCAGAGTACCGGAAAAGGCCTCCAGATGGGATCACGAAAGAACAGAGGCTTGCGGCGGCGGAAAGGTTTTCTCTTCTGGCTCTCTGATGGTTTCCAAATATTTGTGAATTTATAGGAGTGGAATTAGGTCAAACGGAGCCACGAGGGCCCCACAAGGCATTAGGGCGCGCCCCCCTGGGGCCGCGCCCTGTTGCCTTGTGGAGGCTTCGTGAACCTTCTGGCCTCCTCTCCAAGTCTCCAGGGTCTCTTTTGTCCAGAAAAAAATCTCCAAAAAGTTTCGTGGCATTTGGACTTCGTTTGGTACTGATTCTCTGAAAAGCCAAAAATAAGCAGAAAACAGCATCTGGCACTGGGCACTAGGTTAATAGGTTAGTCCCAAAAAATGATATATAATTGCATATAAAAACATCCAAGATTGATACTATAATAGCATGGAACAATCAAAAGTTATTGATACGTTGGAGACGTATCATCCCGCGGCGCGTCTTCGCCGGACCATGGCGAGCCCAGCTGCCAGATCATCAGGCGCGCGCCACCTGACGCGCGCGTGCTCCTCGAGCGGTGGCGCCAGCGCCAAGATAGAACCATCCAGGAGGTCGCGGCCACCAGAACCGTGCCGCCCTCGCTGATGGCGTTCCCTCCAGCTACGGGGGCTGTCGCGCCTTCACCCGCGAGTGGCGCCGCGTGGTGTGGCCCACCAAGTTCAAGCCGGACCTGCCTCCGCGCTACGACGGCACCCCCAACCCCGTAGAGTTCCTGTAGCTCTATGCCCTGAGCATCGAGGCAGCGAACAGCGACGACAAGGTCATGGCGAACTGGTTTCCCTGGCCCTCAAGGATGGCCTGCGCTCATGGCTCATGAACCTCCCTGTGGCGTCCATCTCCTTCTGGGTCAAGCTCTGCCGGCAATTTGTCACCAACTTCAAGGGCACGCACGAGCGCTCCCTCACGCTCAACGACTTGCACTCTGTGCACCAGCACCCTGACGAGACTCTCCGCAAGTACATCTAGCGCTTCAGCCAAGTGCGCAACAAAATCCCGCGTGCCTCCGAGGCTGCCATCATCTCCGTGTTCTCCTCCGGCGTCGCGGACGTCCGGATGCGCAAGAAGCTTGCCATCAACGATGAGCTTGACTCCGTGCTCGAGCTGTTTGACCTCACCGACAGGTGCGCCAAGGCCGAAGAAGGCTGTCTCTTCGCCCACAATGACCCAGACGCGGCGCCAGACGCCACCAAGGCCAAGAGCAAGGACGCCAAGCGCAAGGGCCCTGCCGTGCTCGCGTCGGAGCCCGAGCAGAAGCATGGCCATGAGCCTGACGAGCCTAAGAAGGACAGCCGCCCTCTCTGCGCCTACCACAACTCGCACTCCCACAGCACCGAGGACTGCCACGAGGTCAAGCTGCTTCGCGACGAGCACCTGGGCCGCCGCGGCGACTGCAACGATCGCGGTGCCGACAGCGGAGGCGGCCGCAATGGCAACCGCTAGGGAGACTGCAACAGCAATGGTAACTTCCGGCAAGGCTGGCGCGACCAACCTCGCGAGGCCAACCCTCGGGCCAACGCCGCTCTTCCACCGCTGCCGCCGCCACGTCGAAGGAACGATGGCAACCAGCCTGACGAGGGCACTGGGGGCTACCAGGAGCCTCGCGGAGTGGCTTGCATCCTCGGCGGGGCCCAGGCTCCCGCGTCCAACTGCCACTTCAAGCTGTTCTCTCACGAGGTGAATGCTGCCCTCCCAAGGCCTGAGGCCTCTCGGCCCCTCAAGTGGTCGCAGTATGCATTCACTTTCGACTCCAAGGATCGCCCCAAGTCTTCAAGCGCTGCGGGCACAATCCCCATGCTGTGCACCCCCACCATCAGCAATGTCGCCGTAACCAAGATGCTCATCGACGGAGGCGCTGGCCTCAACGTGATCTCCATCGAGACCTTCGAGCAGCTCCAAGTGCCCTACGAGCAGCTGATGCTAACTAGGCCCTTCTCTGGAGTGACTGATGGCTCCACCATTCCTCTGGGGCAAGTGCGCCTTCCCGTCACCTTTGGCACCCGCAAGAACTACCACATTGAGCTCATTGACTTCGACATGGCGCACATCGGCCTGCCGTACAACACCATCCTGGGGTACCCAGCGCTCACCAAGTTCATGGCGGCGACCCATCACGCCTACAACGTCCTCAAGATGCCGGGCTACAATGGCATCATCACCGTCTGCTGTGACAAGAAGGACGCGGTCCGCTCCGTTGAGAGCGCCTACAAGGCTGCCGCCACCGCCTACCCTGCCAACGAGGATGACGCCGTGCCTCATGAGGCCGCACTCGCGAAGAAGAAGCAGTTGTTCTCTCAGGACCGCGCCGAGACGAAGAAGGTGTCGGTGGACGGCAGCGGCTCAGGCCCTGCCTTCCCCATCGGCACCGGCCTCTCTCCTACATAGGAAGACGCGCTCGGTTCAGATGTGTTCGCCTGGATAGCTTCTGATTTGTTTGCCTGGACAGCTTCTGATTTGTTCGGTGTGCCGAGGGAGGTGATTGAGCACCACTTAGCGGTGTGCCCCAACGCACACCCCGTGAAATAGAAGGACAGCGCCAGGCGCTAGAGAAGCAAGAGTTCATCGTCAAAGAAGTTCAGAAGCTACAAGAAGCTGGAGTCATCCGTGAGGAGCGCCACCCCGAGTGGCTCGCCAACCCAGTCGTGGTGCCCAAGAAGTGCAGCAAGGAGCGAATGTGCGTCGACTTCACGAGCCTTAACAAGTTCTGCCCTCAAGATCCCTTCCCGCTGCCTCGCATCAACCAGATCGTGGACTCCACCGCCAGGTGGTAGTTGCTATGCTTCCTAGATGCCTTCTCAGGCTACCATCAGATCAAGATGGCAACTGAAGACATGGAGAAAACGGCCTTCATCACCCCCTGCGGCATATACTACTACATCGGCATGCCCTTTGGCCTCAGGAGCACCGGAGCCACCTTCCAGAGGCTGATGCGCATCGCCTTGGGGCCCCAGATGGGGAGAAACGCTAAGGCCTATGTCGATGACATCGTGGTCAAGACTCGCGAAGCCTGGTCCCTCGTCACGGATCTCGAAGAAATGTTCAACAACCTGCGCAAGGTCAACCTCAAGCTCAACCAGACAAGTGCATCTTCAGAGTTCCTTCCGGCAAGCTGCTTGGCTTCCTGGTCTCCCACCGCGGCATCGAGGCCAATCCCGAGAAGATGCGTCCTCCTAGAGCCTCAAGGAAATGCAGCGCTTGGCGGGATGCATGGCCTTGCTTGGGCGATTCATCTCCAAGTTCGGCGAGCGAGCCCCGCCATTCTTCAAGCTCATGAAGAGATCCGGCCCCTTCAAATGGACTCCCGAGGCAAACGTTGCCTTCGAATACCTCAAGAGGTACCTCACGAGCCCGCCCATCATGGTCGCGCCACCCTGTCGCGAGCCCTTGCTCCTATACTTGGCAGCCACTCCCCAGACGGCCAGCGCGGCCCTGGTGGCAGTTCGAGAAGAGCGCGTCTGCACACAGAAGAAGCCTGCGGCACCGGCGCCACCCGAGGTCGCGCCGTCGCCTGCTGAGGTCTCGCCTCAGGAGGCCCTTGGCGCGCCGCCTCCCGAGGTCGCGCCTCCACCTGCCGAGGGCCCTCCTCAGGAGGCCTCCGATGAGCTGCCTCGCGAGCCGCCTCCCGAGCCTCATGAGCCTCTCGGGCCCCCCGGAGAGCAAGCTGCCATGGCAACTACATGCCTCGTCGAGCACCCGGTGTACTTTGTCAGCACGATGCTGCAGGATGCGCGTGAGCGCTACCCCATGGAGCAGAAGCTCCTCCTCGCACTCCTCGTCGCTCCCAAGAAGCTGTGCCACTACTTCCAGGGCCATCCCATTAAGGTGATCTCATCTTACCCCCTGGAGCAAGTCCTGCGCAGCCCCAACACCGCTGGCTGCGTCGTCGAGTGGAACATTGAGCTGCAGGCCTTCGAGCTGGAATTCTGCACCACAAGGGTGATCAAGGGTGCAGCCCTGGCTGACTTCGTAGCGGAATGGACGGATCCACACCCGGAGGAGCCTCGCGTGGACGAATCCCTCTTGCCTGGGGACGAGGCGCCTGGCGGCTGGACCATGCACTTCGATGGCGCCTTCTCCCGGCAGGGCGCGGGGGCTGGCGTCATGCTCACTTCGCCAACAGGAGACAAGCTCTACTACACTGTCCAACTCTGCTTCAAGCGCGACGACAAGGTCTCCAACAATATCGCGGAGTATGAAGGCCTCATCACCGGCCTCAAGGCTGCTTTCGCTCTCGGCATCAAGCGCCTCACCATCAAGGGTGATTCGTAGCTCCTCGTCAACTTTTCCAACAAAAGCTACAAGCCCAAGGACGAGCACATGGCCGCCTATCTAGAAGACGTACGCAAGCTCGAGAAGCGTTTCCTTGGCCTGGAGCTCCAGCACATACCCCGCGGTAGCAACAAGGAAGCCGACGACATCGCCAAGCGAGCATCTCGCCGCGAGCCTCAAAGCCCCGGCGTCTTCGAGGAAAGGCTCCTGAAGCCACCAGCTATACCACCTGCCGTGAGCGCCACACTGCTTCACGAAGAGCTCCCACCCACACCACCCACAGGTGCACCAGACTGCGTCCTAGCCTCAGGTGCCCGCCTGCTTCTGGCACTGGAGCCTCAAGCGGACAGCTGGACCGCTGAGTTCAAGGCCTACTTGCTTCACGACACCCTCCCGAAGAAGGACTCAGAGGCAGAGCGTGTGGCTCGCCAGGCCACCGCTTACTGCTTGAAGGATGGCGAGCTGTACCGCAGGCGCCCCAATGGCGTCTCACTGCAGTGCATCTCTGAAGAACAAGGTCGCGAGCTGCTTGCCGACATCCATGGAGGAGACTATGGCCACCACTCTTCATCACGCACCCTCGCCGGCAAGGTATTCCGCAGCGGCTTCTACTGGCCCACCGCGCTTCACGACACCACCAAGCTGGTCCAATCCTGTGAAGCTTGTCAATTCCATGCCAAGCAAATCCACCAGCCGGTGCAAGACCTCCAGACGATCCCTCTCTCATGGCCCTTCATGGTCTGGGGGCTGGATATCTTGGGACCCTTCCCTCGCGCAGCCGGCGGCTACTGCTACCTCTATGTCGCCATTGACAAGTTCACCAAGTGGGCGGAGGTCGAGCCTGTGCGCACCATCCCGGCAGGCTCTGCCGTCAAGTTCATCAAGGGCCTCGTGAGCCGCTTTGGTGTCCCCAACCGCATCATCACTGACAACAACTCCCAATTCACAAGCGGCCTCTTCAAGTCATACTGCGCCAGCCTCGGCACACAGATCTGCTATGCCTCTGTGGCGCACCCACGAAGCAACGGCCAGGCCGAGCGTGCCAACGCTAAGGTCCTCAAGGACCTCAAGACAAGAAGCTTCAAGAAAAAGCTCGAAGCCTGCGGCAAGGGCTGGCTTGACGAGCTACAGTCTGTGCTATGGTCGATCCGCACGACAGCAACCAAGCCTATCGGCGAGACTCCCTTCTTCCTCGTCTACGGAGCTGAAGCAGTCCTTCCCTCTGAGCTCAAGCACGGCTCTCCGCGAGTCCTCGCCTTCGATGAGGCTCGTCAGGACGGCTCGCGAGAGGCCGACCTGCTACTCCTCGAGGAAGCCCGTTGCCAGGCCGCCCTGCGCGCCGCAAGATACCAGCAGGCTTTGCGTCGCTATCATAGCCCCAACATACGCCCACGCACCCTCAAAGCTGGCGATCTCGTCCTGAGAAGGATCCTCTCCAGAGAGGTACTCCATAAACTCTCACCCATGTGGGAAGGCCCTTTCAGGGTTGCTCATGTCTCCCGGCCCGGCGCCGCCCGGCTGGATACGGAGGAGGGTGTTCATGTGCCCAACACATGTAACATCCAACACCTCCGCAAGTTCTACCCGTGACCCTCACGCGTACAAATGAAATGGAGCAGTACACGCTCCGAAGCCTCTCATTGCGTTCGCCTGATGGGCCTGCGAGAGCTCCCGCCCACGCCCCAGTGGAAGCCCCATGCTCAGCGCTGGCGGAACGATCGAACTGAGGGCGCCCCCCGGGTTGCACCAACCTCAAGCTGACCCGTGCCGGACACGGCAGCCTCTTCTCTTTTGGATGTGAAACTGAGGGCGCCCCATGGGCTGCACCAACCTCAAGCCGACCCGTGCCGGACACGACAGCCTCTTCTCTTTTGGATGTGAAACTGAGGGCGCCCCATGGGCTGCACCAACCTCAAGCTGACCCGTGCCGGACACGGCAGCCGCATCCTTTTTGGTTGTGTAATGAACCTTATTATTATGCTGCAGTAAAGCTTTATTTCCTAAGATATTTTACGTGTTTGGTAATTTGCTTGTCTCAGGAGCCATGCGTCCTCGCGACCTTCTTCCTACGCATCACGCGAGCGGGGGCTGGACACGGTGCATGTGCTCGGGTCAGTCCCAGTAGCGCTGCAAAACCCAAGTGATCGAGCTCTGGCTCGTGGGCCTGCTCCCGTGCACGCCACCTCACCAAGGTCCTTGGTGTCTCGTCTCCTCGCATGACGCCCACGAGCAAGCTAGCAAGCGTGCACCGCTCCCCCTTTTGTGAAACCTATTGATATGCAGTTGTCACAGGAACAAGGCATGCAGAAGGCCTCGCGAGCGCTGCCTCGCAAGGTAACTCACGACAAGACGCCTCCGTAAGCCCTCAGGGAGCCTCGCGAGCGCTGCCTCGCAAGCCAACCTGCGGCGGTTGTCTCCACCAAGTGCTAACGGGAGGCCTCACGAGCAAGGACCTCGCGAGGCACACTCCGCGGCCACGACACGCCAAGCGACACTCGCAAAAAACCTTAGTACAAAAACACCTCACGAGCTGCTCTCGGCGCCTCTCAAGCTCTCCTCTCCCCACAACCTCACTGAGTGCTAATGTTTCCTCCTCCGCACAAGCCGCTTGCACGTCAAAGGGGGCCTTCCTGAGCATCGAACCTCAGGAGCCCTTACCACGTCTCAGTGCCCTACACCTCCCGGCCCTGTCCAGGCAACACGACCTAACATACCAGCGATGGCTGTAGCCCGCTCGGGGGCTGGGTCCTGACGACGTAGAGCACCAAGGCAAGCAAAGAAAGGAAAATAGGCCTCATGAGAGGGCCTCATGAGGAAACATACATTGCAGCAAATCATAAAGTACTTAAACTAAAGACATTGTTTTTTACGCCCCCGGGGGGCTACATCGACCTGTTACAGGAGCAAAAGAGAGGAGCCAAGGCGGAGCGCGGCACTTCTTCAAGATCCGACTCGGGCGCTACCTATGCCTAGTCAGAATCTTCGTCTTCACTCTTGATGCGCGGGGAACTTTCACCGCTTTCACCCCCGCTGGTGGAGTCGGTGCAGCCGTCGCTGTCGCCCTCACCGGAGGAGTCGGAGCTGCTGCCGCTCTCACTCTCCGTGCAGCACTCTGATGACCCACAAGTATAGGGGGTCAATTGTAGTCCTTTCGATAAGTAAGAGTGTCGAACCCAACGAGGAGCAGAAGGAAATGACAAGCGGTTTTCAGCAAGGTACTCTCTGCAAGTACTGAAAGTAGCGATAACAGATAGTTTTGATAGCAAGATAATTCGTAACAAGTAACAAATAGTAACGGTAACAAAGAGTGCAGCAAGGTGGCCCAATCCTTTTTGTAGCAAAGGACAAGCCGGAACGATCTCTTATAATAAGCAAAGCGTTCTCGAGGACACACGGGAATTTCATCTAGTCACTTTCATCATATTTGTTTGATTTGCGTTCGCTACTTTGATAATTTAATATGTGGGTGGACCGGTGCTTGGGTGTTGTTCTTACTTGAACAAGCCTCCCACTTATGATTACCCCCTCTCACAAGCATCCGCAACTATGAAAGAAGAATTAAGATAACTCTAACCATAGCATGAAACATATGGATCCAAATCAGCCCCTTACGGAATAGCGCATAAACTTGGGTTTAAGCTTCTGTCACTCTAGCAACCCATCATCTAATTACTACTCCACAATGCCTTCCCTTAGGCCCAAAGATGGTGAAGTGTCATGTAGTCGACGTTCACACGACACCACTAAATGAAGCAACAACATACATATCATCAAAATATCGAATGAATACCAAATTCACATGATTACTTATGACAAGACTTCTCCCATGTCCTCAAGAAAAAAAGTAACTACTCACAAATCATATTCATGTTCAAGATCAGAGGTGTATTGAATAGCATTAAGGATCTGAACATATAATCTTCTACCAAATAAACCAACTAGCATCAACTACAAGATGTAATCGACACTACTAGCAACCCACAGGTACCAATCTGAGGTTTTGAGACAAAGATTGAATACAAGAGATGAACTAGGATTTGAGATGAGATGGTGCTGGTGAAGATGTTGATGAAGATTGGTCCTCCCACGATGAGAGGATCGTTGGTGATGTCGATGGCTTCGATTTCCCCCTCCCGGAGGGAAGTATCCCCGGCGGAATCGCTCTGCCGGAGAGCAAAATAGCTCCTGCCCTGGTTCTGCCTCGAGACGGCGGCGCTTTGTCCCGAAAGTCTTCTCACGATTTTTTCTAGGGCAAATGGCTTCATATAGCAGAAGGAGGGGGCCAGACGCCAGATGTGGGCCCCACAAGGCACTAGGGTGCGCCTAGGGGGGCCGCGCCCTGCTGCCTTGTGGGCAGCTGGTGGGTCCCCTCTGTTATCTCTTTTCTCCAGTATTTTTTGTATATTCAATAAAAATATCCGTGAAATTTCAGGTCAATTAGAGCTCTGTAGAATAGGTATCTCTGATATGGCTATTTCAGGTCCAGAATTCCAGCTGCCGGCATTCTCCCTCTTCATGTAAATCTTGCAAATTAAGAGAAGAAAGGCATAAGAATTGTACCATAACATGAAATAATGATCAAAAACATAATAAATAACAGTAGGAAATCATGATGCAAATTGGACGTATCAACTCCCCCAAGCTTAGACCTCGCTTGCCCTCAAGCGAAAAGTCAAAATCGATAATCATGACCACATGTTTAGAGAGAGAGAGAGATGTCGATAAAAATAAAATACGGATATGGAGCATCATGATCTTTATCATAACAGCAATATATCATCATAAAACTTCTCATGAAAAAGTGACAATTCATCCACAAGTTAAAGTATGAACCATAAACCAAATTGAAAACGAACAAACTATGTTCTCAGTCACTCAAGCAATTGCAATTCATTATATTATCAGAAAGAGTCTACGTAAGAGCTTTGATTAGCAAGTTCACATACTCAACTATCATTTAGTCTTCCATGATTTCTGACACTCACTTTATACTTATGGAGCAAAAGTTTCAGTCGAACACACAGAAAGATAGGGGCTTATAATTTTGCCTCCCAATGTATTTACCTCAAGGGTAATGTCAACAATAATAACTCATGATCACCTACATTCAACTGGATATATATGCATGGATCAATCCCCACCACATGATGTTTACCAAAAGAGAAAATAAAAATGGAATAGAGGAGAACATTATTGACTCTTGCATGAAAGTAAATACATAAAGTAAAAGATAGGCCCTTCGCAGAGGGAAGCAGAGGTTGTCATGCGCTTTTTGTTTTTGGATGTGCAAGCTCTTAATGTAAAGGAACGTCACTTTATATTGCCCCTTGTGATAGCGACCTTTATTATGCAGTATGTCGCTTTTATTGCTCCACCATCACAAGATCGTACAAAGCTTATTTTCCCTTACAATAAAAGTTCATACATATTTAGGAGCAATTTTTATTGCTTTTGCACCGATGACAACTTACTTGAAGGATCTTATTCAATCCATAGGTAGATATAGTGGACTCTCATGACATGAAACGGGTTTTAAGGGTTTTGGATGCACAAGTAGTATCTCTCCTTGGTGCGGATTTTTGGCTAGCAAAGATAGGGGGCAAACACCACATGTTAGAGGATCCAAAACAATATAACTTCTATGTGAATATAAGCAAACATAACTCATTACGTTGTCTTCCTTGTCCAACGTCAACTAATTGACATAGAATATTTGATGGGGCTCACAATCATAAAAGATGTCCAAGGTAGTGTATTTATATGTGAGACCTGTCTTCCTTTATTACTTTTTCATGAATTGCTACAATGACCAATGCTATGTTTGTCAATCTCCAACAAGTTTTATCAATTATACTTCTTTTTATGTGAAGTCATCACTCCCCATGGGATTAGCATATGATCTTATTTTATTCTTTCTTTATTTCTAAGATTGGATCATCAAAAGCAAAACACTCAACTCAAACTACTCTTTATTATATAACTTTCACACATGATTACATAGATAGATCACAAAGCAAGCACTCAAAACTAAATCAAACTAAAACTTTTATTCCTCTAAATCACGAAATAACTAAGGATTGAACTAAGATAGATAATGATGATGAAAAAGTGATGGTGATACGATACCGGGGCGCCTCCCCCAAGCTTGGCACAAGACAAGGGGAGTGCCCATACCCATGTACTCAAGTCTCCTTCTTCGGTGATGGTGATAATGGTGAGGTAGTCTTGTCCCTCATCTTCCACTTAAGGACACGAATTTCTTCTTTTAATTTGTCATTTTCTCTCTCAAGAGACCAAATTTTGCGACGTAGTTCATCTGACCCTTCCTGCACATGACGAAAAGGGGTGAATTGAACTTTAGATACTTTCACCGTGTTGGGCAGGCTGGACTTCTTGAATTCAACATGCATATCCCCTGGTTGAGGTAGAGGGGGATCCTCATCCTCCTCGCTAGAGGGGCCTTGCTTTCTCCTTAAGTCAGCCTCCTCCTCTTCATCAGTTGACCAACCATAAGGATCAATATCCCCATAGACTCTAGGGTTCGTGATAAGTTGTGAAACATAGCTTTGTCCGTCCGAATCCTGGGATGACATGGCGCTCGACCTTGAAAATCTGATAGAAAACAGCAAGAAACAAGAACAGAGAAGAAACTTGCGATACGGTGGTCAAAACATACGGGAGTATATATAAAGAATTTTTATCTTGCAAAACAAGCATACGGGAAGAAAACTGAGTCGGGAAGGTACACGTGGGGCCCACAAGGCACCACGGCGCGCCCTAGGGGGGTCGCGTCATTCTGCCTTGTGGGCGACACGTGGGTCCCCTCGGCAGTTTCTTATTTTTGTATTTTTTCTAATATTCCAAAACTGACAGAAATAATTTTTATTGAATTTTAGGAGTTGGATTACTTACCATATTGTGGCACCCTGGCTCAGAGAACCGGTTTACCTGTGTTCCCAACCCAGAGATCATGTCTTCTGGAAACACACAACAACTTGGAACAGAACAGAACTGATCTTTATTGATATGATACAGGTACAAGCTCGGATGTTACATAGGATAGTGAGGCCAGGAGCACTACTCGTGCTATGACAGTATCTACATTATTTATGAAACATCTCAAGGGCCTCAATACTGGTGGCTAATACTACGGCGTAGCGGAATATCGGGTGAGACACTCCATCCCATAGGGACACTGCTGGGACACGACCTAGTTAGCGTAGCACGAACCATCGGGATCTCCATCCTCGACTCCTCCTACATCTGGCATGATACGCCAGGTTAGTACTTGGAATGTACTCGCAAGCTCACAGCAACCAAATCAGTGCAGCAAACAACAGCATGGCAGTGGCTAGGATAAATGCACAGGAAATAGTTATGCAAGGCACTGCTCAACTTACTGTTCCGATTATTAACTTACTCTCCTCCGGGTTCACATCATGACCCCCGGAACACTCGTGATCCCCAGATCACATCTAAGTTGAAGACGAGTTCTTCCATCATTAAGGTTGACCACACAGTGTGACCTAGTGCGGACTATCTCCAATACCGTGGACACGGCTAGTCGAATAGATTCTTACACTCTGCAAAGGTTGCACACTTTACCCACACCATGGACATTCATCCAACGAAACTTGCCTAACCCATGACTCCCCTATCGTACCACCGACAATCATTCCCCTTCCGGGTCACGTCCTGGGTGGACCCTGTGTCACTCCTGACACCTGCCACCGTCGTGGTCAAACTAAACTGTCCCAAACGGGGACGCCGGCAAACAACTCAACTTGGGCTCACAAGGTTATCGCCGCCTACCTGATCAGGGTAGCACGCGCGCATAACCTTCCCTCTTTGGTGGTACCGGTAAAAGAGCACGCGGTCAGACCAAGTCAAGGCCGTCCCATTCCGGCAGATGTGGCTGCACGGGTAAGTCCGGGTCAGTGGCACTTGATCATCCATCAAAGTGACATTCATCATGTAAAGTTGCTTGTTATATTAGCTATGTTGAATAAATGAACTAACATGGCAGAGTATATGCAATATATCAAGCAATATGAATTATGGCATAATTATATTGAATTAAATGCAAAATGATTTAACATAAAGCCAATACTATTGCAATGCCTTATGCACTGGATGATGTGGCTTGCCTTGCTCAAGTGGGGTGTCAACAAACTCCTGGTCTTCAACACCAAGGTAATTTCCTTCTAAAAATATTTTTAAATGGCAAAAATGTCACATAAAGCCTTCTTATTGGTCAAAAATTATGTACATATTGGAAAAATACCAACTTTTGCCAGAAAATAGAGGAGCTCAAGACCAAACCACAGCAAAAAGAATCAATTGAATTGGACTCATGGTTTAAAAGTAATGACTGGTCAAAGTTGCTGGTCAAATCTGAAATAGAAACAGAAAATAGAAAATCCTCCAGCGGGCCACGTCGAAGGCGTAAAGTGGAGGGGCGCCTCCACTTACCGCTTCGGCCGCGGGCCTGGGCCGCTGACAGGTGGGACCCGCTGTCATATTTAAAAGAGAGAGAGGGGAACAGAGATGAGGCGGCTCACCGACGATAGAGACGACGGCGAAGTCGGGAGACAGCGGGGATGGATCGAGCACTCGACAGTGGTTCTCCCTGTACCAGTAGCTCCCCCGGAGGTGGTCGGACGGCGTCGCCCCCTTCCTCTCCGGCGGCGGCTGGTTTCGGTGGTCGTCGGAGACGGCGACTCCGACAGCGCCTCGGCCAGGAAAGAGGTCAGGGAGGACCAGGGAGTCTTGCTGGGCTCGGGGGTGGAGTCAATCGAGGTTGGGGTGGACTGGAGGAGGGTGGAGGTGAAGTTGGCTCGGCGGCAGAACTCCGGTGAGATGCGAGGCCAGAGGGCCTCCCGGCCTTGGCTCGGCAAGCTGGGGCTCGATTGAGAGGGGGAGGGGTGGAGTGGTGAGGGAGGGAGAGGCCGGGCGGGGCCTTTTATAGGCGGAAGGGAGGTGGCCAAACCGGTCGGCACCGCGGACACGTCACCGGAGCAAGTACGGCGAGGTGGCCGTCGTGGAGCGGGGCGAAGTGCTGGAGGAGGCCAGGCGAGTTAATGCGTGAGGCGAGGGCTCGCCGGGAAGCTGCCAGCCAGCTCATCCACCGTACGGCTACTGTGCCGCCCGTGGCGCACGGTGGCCATATCCGGCGAGCTCACTGCCGGCGAGGGGGAAGGGTCTGGAGCGGCTACATGGACGGCGGAGAGGTCGTCGGCGCGCGGTGACAAAGTACGACGACGCGGGCGTCGCACTCCGACGAGACTCGAGCCGGTCGGCGCTCAGAGCGGGTGTCTGGCAGTGTTGGCAGCGTGGTCACCGCATGCACAGGCGCACGCGGCATGAGCTGGCCTGCCAGACCGTGTCTGGTGTGCCGACCCTGGGTTCTGTAGTCTCCCCGTGCCACTGGTTCAACCAGATACACCCTGAGCTGAAGGGTAGCATCAAAAACAGTTTTTGGATAGCATCTTGAGGAGGTTCCAGAGAAAAGATGAGTTCTGTTCCAAGCCAAATGAGTTGTCTGGGGTGTTCTGGGTAGGAAGGAGTACATGCTAGAGAAATTTGAGCAACTTTTGCAAAGATTTGAGCATAGCTCATGTACAAACCACATTCTGGTCCAGAATCTTGTTGAGGAAGATGCACTCACATGGATGATCTTCTAGAAGTGAAATGGGGTAATTGGGGGTTATTTGGTGGTGACAATATGCCATAAAATTTTAGGGCAAATGGCCACCTCTAGCTGGTACTTCCTTCACAGAGGTTTGAAATGACCAGAAGCTTGTCAGAATATTTTTGCTGAAAATTTGCACTAGACTAGAAAATATTTTTGGATATTGTGGCAATATATAGCCTCTGGTATCTCAGAGATTATTTTGGGAATTTTCTGATGTATGGAAATATAGGTTGCTTCACAAAGGCCAATTCTGTCCAAAAAATAAAAGGAATTTTCTGGGCAAAATTTTGTACTGCACAATGAAATATTTTTGGGTATTGTGGGAATAGATGATGTCAAGAATGTGTGGTATTAATTTGGGAATTTCTTGATCAGAAGAGCTATAGGTTGCTTCACAACCCATAGTGAAGATAGGTATTCCCAGAGAAGAAAATGAATTATTTTGAGAGGATAAAAATTAGGGTTTGGTCCAGCAGGGTTTTAGAGAGATTATGAGAGCCTTGGCACACTTGGGAAAAGAAATGAAAGTGTGCTCAAGTCCAGAGTCCAATGAATTGATTTCGAAACCAGCAAATTGCAAATAAAACCAGAAAAATATTTGCAAAGAAAAAAATGGCCAAAACCAGGGTGTCACAAACCTACCCCCCTTAGGATGAATCTCGTCCTCGACATTCGATTGCTCAAGGAACAAATGCGGATATGCTGATCTCAGAAAATCTTCTCTTTCCCTGGTAGCCTCTTCTTCGGTATGGTGATCCCACAGTACCTTGTAAAACCTGATCTCTTTACTTCTAGTGGTTCTCTCCATCTCATCCAAGATCCCGACAGGCTTTTCTTCATAGGTCAGATCCTTGTTTAACTCCAGTTCACTCATATCCGCTTGTTTGACCGGAGGTGCAATCCACTTTCTCAGCTGTGATATGTGAAAGACATCATGAACGTCGGACAATTCTGGCGGTAGCTCCAACTAGTTGGCTACTCTGCCTCTTCTAGCAATCATTGGAAAAGGACCGATATATCTGGGTGCAAGTTTTCCCCTAGTGTGAAACCTTTTGATTCCTTTCATGGGGGTTACTCGAAGGTAAGCATACTCTCCAGGCTCAAAAGTTACTTCCCGGTGTTTAGGATCGTAGTAACTCTTTTGACGGGATTTGGCTGCTCGAAGACGCTCTTGAATTTCCTTGACTTGCTTTTCAGTCTCGAGCATCAAATCTGTGCTGAAGATATGGCTGTCTCCTGTCTGTGACCAGTTCAAGTGGATGCGGCATTTACGCCCATACAACGCTTCAAATGGTGACATTTTGAGACTTGCCTGATAACTGTTGTTGTAAGAAAATTCCGCATAGGGTAGGCTATCCTCCCACTTGGGTCCGTAAGTGAGGGCACAAGACTGAAGCATATCTCCCAATATCTGGTTCACTCGTTCGGTCTGCCCGTTCGTCTGTGGGTGATATGTCGTGCTATGCTTTAACACGGTTCCCAGAGCCTAGTGCAAACATAACCAGAATGCTGAAGTGAACAAGGATCCTCTATCCGATGTGATGGACTTGGGTACTCCATGAAGGATGACAGTCTGGGACATATAAAGCTGTGCGAGCTGGTCAGCCCGGAAAGTAGTCTTTACTGGAATGAAGTGAGCCACTTTGGTGAGTATATCCACGATAACCCAGATGGCATCGTGGCCTCTTATTGACTTAGGGAGCCCAACAATAAAATCCATGCATATGTCATCCCATTTCCACTGGGGAACCTGTAAAGGTTGTAATAGTCCAGCAGGTTTCTGGTGCTCGGCCTTAACCTTATTGCATACATCGCAACATGCGACGTAGTAGGCAATGTCTCTTCGCATTCCTGGCCACCAAAAAGTTTCCCTTAGGTCCTGGTACATTTTTGTTCCTCCCGGGTGAATGGAATATGCGGATTCATGCGCTTCTCGGAGTATCTGTTGTCTCAAATTTTCTTGGTCAGGCACGCATATCCGGTTTTCAAACCATAAGGTTCCCTGTTCGTCAATGCGGAAGGGCTTGGCCTTTCCTTGTTGTATGTTCTCCTTGATCTCCTGTATGCTCTTGTCTGCTTTTTGAGCTTCCTTAATTTCTTCCATAAGTGTTGGAGTGATTTCCAACGTATCCGGGCTAATTGGACCGCAAAGTACCAGCTTAAGCTTGGCAAACTCTTCTTGTAACCTCGAATGGATACCTTCAGTCATTGCATTCACGGTGCCTAGTTTCCTACTGAGGGCATCTGTGACCACATTGGCTTTTCCAGGATGGTAATTGATCCCGAGGTCATAGTCCTTGACCAGTTCAAGCCATCTTCTCTGCCTGAGGTTGAGATCGGGTTGTGTGAAAATATACTTGAGACTCTTATGGTCCGTGTATATCTCACATCGCTGCCCAATGAGATAATGCCTCCAAATTTTTAGGGCATGAACCATGGCTACTAACTCCAGGTCATGGGTGGGGTAGTTCTCCTCATGAGGTCGTAGCTGTCTGGATGCATATGCTACAACCTGTCCTTCCTGCATCAATACACAGCCAATTCCACGCCTGGAAGCATCACAGTATATGTCAAAGCTCTTGTGGATATCTGGAAGAATTAGGACAGGGGCTGTGGTTAGCCTCGTCTTTAGCTCCATAAAGCTGCTATCACATTCCTTCGTCCAGACAAACTTGTGATTCTTTTTCAACAGTTCTGTCAGTGGCTTGGCTATCTTTGAGAAGCCTTCAATGAAACGGCGGTAGTAGCCTGCCATTCCCAGGAAACTACAAACTTCAGTTACCGTGGCTGGGGTCTTCCAATTTAATACAACAGTCACCTTGCCGGGGTCGACGGCCACACCCTGTTCCGACAGAACATGCCCCAGAAATCCCACCTCTCTTAGCCAAAACTCACACTTGCTGAACTTGGCATACAAGCGGTGGGTCCTTAGTCTTTCCAGGACAGCACGGAGGTGTTGTTTGTGCCCCTCTTCACTTTTGGAGTATATAAGGATATCGTCGATGAACACTACCACAAACTTGTCTAGGAAATCCATGAAGACCTTATTCATCATGCTCATGAAATAAGCTAGGGCATTGGTCAGCCCAAATGACATGACTGTGAATTTGTACAGACCATATCGGGTGGTGAAGGCTGTCTTGGGGATATCCTCTTTTCTGATTTTTAGCTGGTGATATCCTGTTCGGAGGTCAATCTCGGAAAATACCCGGGCTCCGTTCAACTGGTCGAACAATCATCAATGCGGGGAAACGGGTACTTATTTTTAATAGTGACCTCATTCAGCGGGCGATAGTCCACGCACATTCGCAGACTGCCATCCTTCTTCTTGACAAATAGCACGGGTGATCCCCACGGCGAGATGCTTGGGCGAATATACCCTTTCTGTAGCAATTCATCCAACTGCTTCTTCAATTCCACCAGCTCGGTGGACGGCATGCGGTAGTACTTCTTGTATATTGGAGCGGTTCCGGGAATAACATCAATAGCAAACTCCAGTTCCCGGTCGGGTGGCATTCCTGGTAGTTCCTCAGGGAACACGTCCGGAAATTCACTGACTACCGGAATCAAGTTCATATCTGTGGCGGTGGTCTTGAATGCCATTCCTCTCTTTGACATCATTCTGCTAGCGGTAAACTGAACTGTTTGGCCTGCCGGGTTCACCAATGTCACCGTTCTGGTGGCGCGGTTGATGCAGACCTGGTGCGGAGTCAACCAATCCATTCCCAAGATTATATCCAATCCAGGGGATTCAATGGCAATAAGGGTGGCTGGAAACTTAACTTCATGTATCAAGATTTCCAGGTCCTTATATATGACATTTGTTCTGAGCATGGAGCCAGGGGATTGTACCACCATGATTTTGTCCAAAAGAGGAGGAAATTTGTGTATGGTGGCAAAACTCCACGAAATAAACGAATGGGAAGCCCCGGAATCAAATAAGATTACTGCAGGTATGTCGTTAATAGAAAACATACCGAAGACCACATCTGGTGCTTCGCGGGCTTCCACAGCGGAGATATGATGGACTTGGCCACGACGGAAGTTCTGGTTGGGGCGGCGTCCAATATTGTTGACTTGTGGCTTGAAGTCGGACTGCGGCTTGCCGGCCCTTGTAGGGCATTGCCTGGAATAATGCCCGCCTTGACCACAAGTGAAACAAGTGTTGTTGCATCGGCAGTCTTCCAGCACTGGCTGCTTGCCAAAGGTCTTATCCTGATTGCCTGACTTATTGTTATTATTGCCGCAATTCCAGGTGGGCTTGTACTCTGTCTAGACCGGTTGCCAGATACGTGGCTTCTGCGTGAACTGCTCGCGGGTGTCCTTCTTGGGTTCAAACTTTCGCTTGTGGTCATCATATCCTGACTTATGTTCCCGTTTAGCTATGAAAGCTTTGTTTATCAAAGTCTGGAAGTCCAGAAAATCCAGCATGCAAAGTTGACAACGGAGGGCATGGTTGAGTCCTCCTAGGAATCGGTCTATCTTTCTTTCCTCAGTGGACACGTCATGAGTGGAGTACCGTGCCAGATTATTGAATTTATTCAGGTACTCACCAACTGTCATGTTTCCTTGAGTAAGAGCAAGGAATTCCCTTTGCTTCACCTTCATTATACCAGTAGGAATGTGGTACCTGCAGAACAACTCCTTGAATTTCTCCCAGGAGATGTCTTCCCCAGGAGACCATACCATTTTTGCATTATCCCACCAGATGGTTGCCGGCCCTTCCAGGTAGTGAGTAACAAAAGGAACCTTGTCTGATTCATCACAGCGAGCTATTTCCAGCTTCTTTTCCATGGTCCTTAGCCAGTTATCAGCTTCAACTGGATCAACGGCTTGACTGAAATTGGGTGGCTTGGTCCGCAGAAAATCAGACAGCTTGGAGTGCGTCCCATTGTTCTGATTCTGCCCTACCACTGTTTGCATACTCTTCAAAAATTCCAGGAGATCCTGATTCCTTTTCTCCTCAAACATCCTCATAATCTGATCAGTAGTCGGTGGTTGTGGTGGTGGAGGTGGTAAATCTTCTAGTGTCTATCCTGCTTGTCTGGCGGATCGACGAACCGGAGTTCCATCACCACCTTGATTACTACACCTCTTCATCCTATATTCGTTCCCATTGCAAAATACCGAATTGATGAGCAACATCCATAAGGGAAAAACGACGATGTGACACCAAGAAAACGAAATCAAGAAGAACGAAATAACCAACATAATTATACAAGGCATCCCAACATCACACATAGCAAACTAGTAGAGGGTATCATGGCTAGTACTGCTCATACGGCAGTTGACATATGCAAGGATGCTACGATGCATACACATGCTCAAACTCAACATCCACTCTAGTTGCGCGGGTGACACGGACACTGGTGGACTGAAGACTCATCGTCATCTGACTCCGCCTCGGAATTGGAGCTGATGATGTGTACCACGTCCTCCGGAACAAAGGAGACACGACGACGCTGACGAGAAGGTTCTCCCTCTGAAGGAGAAGAAGCACGAAGCCTCAGCATCAGAGCAGCTGGAGTGGCTAGCAGCGAAGCCCACTTAGCTGGGGACTCACGCCGGACACCAGACGAAGTGCCTGGCGGTCCGAACGAGCTAGAAGGAGTCTCAGGCATACGTGGAGGTGGAACAGGCGGTGTGTACATAGGTGAAAACATAGGGGGAGGAGGACACTATGCTGCAGTAGCACCTGCAAGTGCCTCTTGGGCACAGGTCAGCTCCTCAGCCAGGGAGATGATCATACGATAACTGGCATTCAGGTAACAAGATAAAACACCAGTAGCCCGATCACTCGCCGGATCAACGGGTGCAAAAAGGACTCGCCCTGTCGTAGGTGACAGGGTGGGGTAGTGAAAGAAACCTAGATGTGTCTGCATCTCGACCTCATTGAAGCGCAAGTCAGTGAGGGCCTCCATCGCAGCGAACTGAATCGCCAGATCGGCCGGAGTTGAAGCAGTTCTGCCCTTGGAGGAGCGGGAATAGCTGCCGATCTCCGAACTCGCAGTAAGGAAAGCCTCAGCGTGATACTCGTACACTGAACCTGCAAGCTGCTCTCGGAACACCTGATACACTGGGTCTTCGCCGTTGGGATAAATTCGGAGCCAAATGCTGCGAAGTAGTACTGGGAAAGTGAATGGTGCCAGCTCATGATTGTAGTGGTACGGAACAGGTGCCATCTGCACTCATAAGACCAACGGTTAACGAAACAAATGAATCTAAATGCATGCTATGCAATAGGCAAATGCAGCAAGCAAGACTCACACCAAGACTCTAAACTAATCGGAATTCTAGCGCGAGGTTAACTAGGGTGTCCTACAGTCAGTGCGGCTATGATACCAAGCGTTGTGGCACCCCGGCTCAGAGAACTGGTTTACCTGTGTTCCCAACCCAGAGATCATGTTTTCTGTAAACACACAACAACTTGGAACAGAACATAATTGATCTTTATTGATATGATACAGGTACAAGCTCGGATGTTACATAGGATAGTGAGGCCAGGAGCACTACTCGTGCTATGACAGTATCTACATTATTTATGAAACATCTCAAGGGCCTCAATACTGGTGGCTAATACTACGGCGTAGCGGAATGTCGGGTGAGACACTCCATCCCATAGGGACACTGCTGGGACACGACCTAGTTAGCATAGCATGAACCATCGGGATCTCCATCCTCGGCTTCTCTTGCATCTGGCATGATACGCCAGGTGAGTACTTGGAATGTACTCGCAAGCTCACAGCAACCAAAATAGTGCAGCAAACAACAGCATGGCAGTAGCTAGGATAAATGCACAGGAAATAGTTATGCAAGGCAGTGCTCAACTTACTGTTCCGGTTATTAACTTACTCTCCTCCGGGTTCACATCATGACCCCTGGAACACTCGTGATCCCAAGATCGCATCTAAGTTGAAGACGAGTTCTTCCATCATTAAGGTTGACCACACGGTGTGACCTAGTGCGGACTATGTCCAATACCGTGGACGCGGCTATTCGAATAGATTCTTACACTCTGCAGAGGTTGCGCACTTTACCCACACCATGGACATTCGTCCAACAAAACTTGCCTAACCCGTGACTCCCCTATCATACCATCGACAATCATTCCCCTGCCGGGTCATGTCCTGGGTGGCCCCTGTGTCACTCCTGACACCTGCCACCGTCGTGGCCAAACTAAACTGTCCCAAATGGGGACGCCGGCAAACAACTCAACTTGGGCTCACAAGGCTATCGCCGCCTACCTAATCAGGGTAGCACGCGCGCATAACCTTCCCTCTTTGGTGGTACCAGTAAAAGAGCACGCGGTCAGACCAAGTCAAGGCCGTCCCATTCCGGTAGATGTGGCTCCACGGGTAAGTCCGGGTCGGTTGCACTTGATCATCCATCAAAGTGACATTCATCATGTAAAGTTGCTTGTTATATTAGCTATGTTGAATAAATGAACTAACATGGCAGAGTATATGCAATATATCAAGCAATATGAATTATGGCATAATTATATTGAATTAAATGCAAAATGATTTAACATAAAGCCAATACTATTGCAATGCCTTATGCAATGGATGATGTGGCTTGCCTTGCTCAAGTGGGGTGTCAACAAACTCCTGGTCTTCAACACCAAGGTAATTTCCTTCTGAAATTTTTTTTAAATGGCAAAAGAAAATGTCACATAAAGCCTTCTTGTTGGTCAAATATTCTGTACATATTGGAAAAATACCAACTTTTGCCAGAAAATAGAGGAGCTCAAGACCAAACCACAGCAAAAGGAATCAATTGAATTGGACTCATGGTTTAAAAGTAATGACTGGTCAAAGTTGATGGTCAAATCTGAAATAAAAACAGAAAATAGAAAATCCTCCAGTGGGCCACGTCGAAGGTGTAAAGTGGAGGGGCGCCTCCACTTACCGCTTCGGCCGCGGGCCTGGGCCGCTGACAGGTGGGACCCGCTGTCATATTTAAAAGAGAGAGAGGGGAACAGAGATGAGGCGGCTCACCGGCGGCGATCACCGACGATAGAGACGGCGGCGAAGTCAGGAGACAACGGGGCTGGATTGAGCACTCGACTGTGGTTCTCCCTGTACCAGTAGCTCCCCCGGAGGTGGTTGGACGGCGTCGCCCCCTTCCTCTCCAGCGGCGGCTGGTTTCGGTGGTCGTCGGAAACGGCGACTCCGGCAGCGCCTCGGCTAGGAAAGAGGTCAGGGAGGACCAGGGAGTCTTGCTGGGCTCGGGGGTGGAGTCAATCGAGGCTGGGGTGGACTTGAGGAGGGTGGACGTGAAGTTGGCTCGGCGGCAGAACTCCGGCGAGATGCGAGGCCAAAGGGCCTCCCGGCCTTGGCTCGGCAAGCTGGGGCTCGATTGAGAGGGGGGGGGTGGAGTGGTGAGGGAGGGAGTGGTCGGGCGGGGCCTTTTATAGGCGGACGGGAGGTGGCCGAGCCGGTCGGCACCGCAGACACGTCGCCAGAGCAAGTACGGCGAGGTGGCCGTCACGGAGCAGGGCGAAGTGCTGGAGGTAATGCGTGAGGCGAGGGCTCACCGGGAAGCTGCCAGTCAGCTCATCCACCGTACGGCTACTGTGCCACCCGTGGCGCACGGTGGCCATATCTGGCGAGCTCGCTGCCGGCGAGGGGGAAGGGTCTGGAGCGGCTACGTGGACGGTGGAGAGGTCGTCGGCGCGCGGTGACAAAGTACGGCGACGCGGGCGTCGCACTCCGACGAGACCCGAGCCAGTCGGCGCTCAGAGCGCGTGTCTGGCAGTGCTGGCCGCGTGGTCACCGCGTGCACAGGCGCACGCGGCACGAGCTGGCCTGCCAGACCATGTCTGGTGTGCCGACCCTGGGTTCTGTAGTCTCCCCGTGCCACTGGTTCAACCAGATACACCCTGAGCTGAAGGGTAGCATCAAAAATAGTTTTTGGATAGCATCTTGAGGAGGTTCCAGAGAAAAGATGAGTTGTGTTCCAAGCCAAATGAGTTGTCTGGGGTGTTCTAGGTAGGAAGGAGTACATGCTAGAGAAATTTGAGCAACTTTTGCAAAGATTTGAGCATAGCTCATGTACAAACCACATTCTGGTCCAGAATCTTGTTGAGGAAGATGCACTCATATGGATGATCTTCTAGAAGTGAAATGGGGTAATTGGGGGTTATTTGGTGGTGACAATATGCCATAAAATTTTAGGGCAAATGGCCACCTCTAGCTGGTACTTCCTTCACAGAGGTTTGAAATGACCAGAAGCTTGTCAGAATATTTTTGCTGAAAATTTGCACTAGACTAGAAAATATTTTTGGATATTGTGGCAATATATAGCCTCTGGTATCTCAGAGATTATTTTGGGAATTTTCTGATGTATGGAAATATAGGTTGCTTCACAAAGGCCAATTCTGTCCAGAAAATAAATGGAATTTTTTGGGCAAAATTTTGTATTGCACAATGAAATATTTTTGGGTATTGTGGGAATAGATGATGTCAAGAATGTGTGGTATTAATTTGGGAATTTCCTGATCAGAAGAGCTATAGGTTGCTTCACAACCCATAGTGAAGATAGGTATTCCCAGAGAAGAAAATGAATTATTTTGAGAGGATAAAAATTAGGGTTTGGTCCAGCAGGGTTTTAGAGAGATTATGAGAGCCTTGGCACACTTGGGAAAAGAAATGAAAGTGTGCTCATCCAGAGTCCAATGTATTGATTTCGAAATCCAGCAAATTGCAAATAAAACCAGAAAAATATTTGCAAAGAAAAAAAATGGCCAAAACTAGGGTGTCACACGTATCACATACCTACCCCTTTTCAGGGTTCTGGAGCGTTCCGGAAGGACTCTTTTATGTTCTCTTCCGGTGTCATTGTTTCAATAATATTAGTTTCAACATTGATGGGAGTACCTGAAATATAATGCTTAATTCTTTGTCTATTCACCACTCTCGGATTATTGCCTTCGGAGTTATTTATTTTGATGGCTCCGGAGCGATAAATTTCTTCGATGACATATGGCCCCTCCCATTTAGAGAGAAGTTTTCCTGCAAAAAATCTTAAACGAGAATTGTATAATAGAACATGATCACCTACTTTGAATTCCCGTTTTTGAATTCTTTTGTCATGCCATCTTTTAACTTTTTCTTTAAACAACTTAGCATTTTCATAGGCTTGGTTTCTCCATTCATCAAGAGAGCTAATATCAAATAACCTCTTCTCACCGGCAAGATTAAAATCATAGTTAAGTTTTTTAATTGCCCAATAAGCTTTATGTTCTAACTGAAGAGGTAAATGACATGCTTTTCCGTTAACCATTTTATACGGAGACATACCCATAGGATTTTTATAAGCAGTTCTGTAAGCTCATAATGCATCATCAAGTTTCTTAGACCAATTCTTTCTGGATCTATTATCGGTCTTTTGCAAAATCAATTTTATTTCTCCATTAGTTAATTCAACTTGGCCACTAGACTGAGGATGATAAGGAGATGCAATTCTATGATTAACATCATATTTAGCAAGCAACTTACGGAAAGCACCATGGATAAAATGTGAACCACCATCGGTCATTAAATATCTAGGGACTCCAAACCTTGGGAAAATAACTTCTTCAAGCATTTTAATAGAAGTGTTATGATCAGCACTACTAGTTGGAATAGCTTCTACCCACTTAGTAACATAATCAACAGCAACTAGAATATGGGTATACCCATTGGATTTAGGAAAAGGTCCCATATAATCAGAACCCCAAACATCAACTGGTTCAATAACAAGTGAATAATTCATAGGCATTTCCTGACGTCTACCAACATTACCAATTCTTTGACATTCATCACAAGAAAGGACAAACTTACGTGCATCCTTGGAAAGAGTAGGCCAATAAAAACCAGATTGTAATACCTTGTGTGCAGTTCGGTCTCCCGCATGGTGTCCTCCATATGCCTCAGAGTGGCACTTATGTAGGATCTGTTCCTGTTCATGCTCAGGTACACAACGTCTAATAATACCATCTACTCCTTCTTTATATAGATGTGGATCATCCCAAAAGTAATTTCTTAAATCAAAGAAGACCTTTTTCTCTTGTTGGTATGTAAAGCTAGGTGGTATGTATTTAGCAACAATGTAATTAGCATAGTCTGCATACCAAGGAGTATTACGAGAAGCATTTATCACAGCTAATTGTTCATCAGGAAAATCATCATTAATAGGAAGTGGGTCATCAAGAAAATTTTCCATTCTAGACAAATTATCAGCTACGGGATTCTCAACTCCCTTTCTATCAACAATATGCAAATCAAATTCTTGTAGTAGAAGAACCCACCTAATAAGTCTAGGTTTAGCATCTTTCTTTTTCATAAGATCTTTAATAGCAGCATGATCAGTGTGAACAGTGACTTTCGAATCAACAATGTAAGATCTAAATTTATCACATGCAAACACAACTGCTAAAAATTCTTTCTCAGCAGTAGCATAATTTTTTGAGCACTGTCTAGAGTTTTACTAGCATAATGAATGACATTTAATTTCTTATCAACTCTTTGTCCTAGAACAGCACCAACAGCATAATCGCTAGCATCACACATAATTTCAAAGGGTAGGTTCCAATCAGGTGGTTGAACAATAGGTGCAGAAATTAAGGCTTTCTTAAGTATTTCAAAGGCTTCTACACAATCATCATCAAAACGAATGGAACATCTTTTTGCAAGAGATAGGTAAAGGTCTAGAAATTTTAGAGAAGTCTTTTATAAACCTTCTATAGAAACCAGCATGACCAAGGAAACTTCTTATACCTTTGATATCTTTAGGACATGACATTTTCTCAATAGCGTCAACTTTAGCTTTATCAACTTCAATACCTCTTTCTGAAATTTTATGCCCAAGGACTATACCCTCATTCACCATAAAATGGCACTTCTCCCAATTCAAGACAAGATTAGTTTCTTCACATCTCTGCAAAACTCGATCAAGGTTGCTCAAGCAATCATCAAAAGAAGTTCCATAAACAGAGAAATCATCCATGAAAACCTCAACAATCTTTTCACAAAAGTCAAAGAATATAGCAGTCATACATCTTTGAAAGGTAGCAGGTGCATTACATAAACCAAAAGGCATACGATGGTAAGCATAAGTTCCAAAAGGACAAGTAAACGTGGTTTTCTCTTGATCTTCAGGTGACACAGGTATTTGAGAGAAACCAGAATAACCATCTAGGAAACAAAAGTGTGTATGCTTAGATAATATTTCTAACATTTGATCAATAAAAGGAAAGGGGTAATGATCTTTTCTAGTAGCTTTATTTAATTTCCTGAAATCAATTACCATCCTATAACCAGTCACAATTCTTTGTGGGAGAAGTTCATTTTTATCATTGGGAACAACGGTAATACCTCATTTCTTAGGAACACAATGAACAGGACTTACCCATGTACTATCAGCTATGGGATAAATTATACCTGCTTCCAGAAGCTTTAATATTTTAGTTCTTACCACATCCTTCATTTTAGGATTCAGCCTTCTTTGGTGATCAACAACAGGTTTAGCATCTGGCTCCATATGGCTCCACATAAACATAAAGTGGGACTAATGCCCTTAAGATCATCGAGAGTATATCCAATAGCGGCACGGCGCTTCTTCAGAGTTTTAAGTAATCTCTTTTCTTCGTGCTCTGAAAGGTTAGCACTAATAATAACAGGATATATCTTCTTTTCATCAAGGTAAGCATATTTAAGAGTATCGGGTAATTGCTTTAAATCAAATATAGGATCACCCTTGGGTGGAGGTGGACCTCCCAAGGTTTCTTTTATTCATATGCATGTCATTGTCATGCTCAAGCAAATATTGTTCTAATGGATCAGTAGGAGGCACAGCAATAGAAGCAAGACCAATAATTTCATCTTTACTAGGCAATTCTTTGTCATGAGGTTGTCTACGAAACTTAGAGAAATTAAACTCATGAGACATCTCACCAAAATTAACACTAACAATTTCTTTAGTGCAGTCAATCTTAGCATTAACAGTATTCAAGAAGGGTCTACCAAATATAATGGGACAAAAATCATTTTGTGGTGATCCAAGAACAAGAAAATCAGTAGATTATTTGATCTTACCACACAAGACTTCAACATCTCTAACAATCCCAAGTGGTGAAATAGTATCTCTATTTGCAAGTTTAATAGTAAAATCAATATCTTCAATCTCAACAGGTGCAATATCATTCATGACTTCTTGATAGAGAGTAAACGGAATAGCACTCACACTAGCACCAATATCACATAAACCATGATTGCAATGATCTCCAATTTTAACAGAAATAACAGGCATGCCAACTACAGGTTTGTTTTTATCCTTAGGGTCTGGCTTAGCAATTCTAGTTGCTTCATCATAGAAATATATGACATGTCCATCAATATTATCAACCAAAAGATCTTTAACCATTGCAACACTAGGTTCAACTTTAATTTGTTCAGAGGGTCTAGGTGTTTTAGTATTACTCTTATTAACCACAGTTGAAACTTTAGCATGTTCCTTAATCCTAACAGGGAAAGGAGGTTTCTCAATATAAGCAGTAGGCACAACTGGATCAACATGGTAAACAATTGTTTCTTCTTTAACACTAACAGGTTCTTCATTCAATTCAATAGGTGGGTGATATTTAAACCATTTCTCCTTAGGGAGATCAACATAAGCAGCAAAAGATTCACAAAAGGTAGCTACTATCTCAGAGTCAAGTCCATATTTAGTGCTAAACTTACGAAAAGCATCAGTTTCCATAAAAGATTTAACACAATCAAACTCAAGATTTATACCTGACTCATTACCTTTCTCGATTTCCCAATCTTCAGAGTTACGTTTAATTCTTTCTAGAAGATCCCATCTGGATTCAATAGTTCTCTTCATAAAGGATCCAGCAGAAGAAGTATCGAGAATGGATTGATCATTATAAGAAAGCCGAGCATAAAAGTTTTGAAGAATTATTTCTCTTGAGAGATCATGATTGGGGCATGTGTGCAACATATACTTAAGCCTCCCCCAAGCTTGAGCGATACTTTATCCTTCACGAGGCCAAAAATTATATATATAATTCCGATCACGATGAACCAAATGCATAGGATAAAATTTCCAGTGGAATTCCAGCTTCAACCGGTTCCAGTCCCATGTTTCAGTATCATCACATAGCCTATACCACATCAATGCCTTTCCCTCCAAAGATAAAGGGAATACTTTCTTCTTAACTCCATCTCCGAATAAACCTGCAAGCTTAAACAATCCACAAATTTCCTCCACATAGATCAAGTGCATATCGGGATGTACCGTTCCATCTCCTGCATAAGGATTAGCTAGCAGTTTCTCTATCATACCCAAAGGAATTTCATAATAAATATTTTCAATAGGTTCAATAGGTTGAGGAGCAACTCTTATTGCTTCCAGTTGAGGTGAAGATACCCCGAACAAGCCCCTCAAACGATTACTTTCCATAGTGACAAGTGACAATAAATTTCAGCACGTATTAAAAATGTTTCCTTACCAAATTCCACTCACCAAAGGCGCTTCACTCCCCGGCAACAGCGCCAGAAAAGAGTCTTGATGACCCACAAGTATAGGAGATCAATCGTAGTCCTTTAGATAAGTAAGAGTGTCGAACCCAACGAGGAGCAGAAGGAAATGACAAGCGGTTTTCAGCAAGGTACTCTCTGCAAGTACTGAAAGTAGCGGTAACAGATAGTTTTGATAGCAGGATAATTCGTAACAAGTAACAAATAGTAACGGTAACAAAGAGTGCATCAAGGTGGCCCAATCCTTTTTGTAGCAAAGGACAAGCCGGAACGATCTCTTATAATAAGCAAAGCGTTCTCGAGGACACACGGGAATTTCATCTAGTCACTTTCATCATGTTTGTTTGATTCGTGTTCGCTACTTTGATAATTTGATATGTGGGTGGACTGATGCTTGGGTGCTGTTCTTACTTGAACAATCCTCCCACTTATGATTACCCCCTCTTGCAAGCATCCGCAACTATGAAAGAACAATTAAGATAACTCTAACCATAGCATGAAACATATGGATCCAAATCTGCCCCTTACGGAATAGCGCATAAACTAGGGTTTAAGCTTCTGTCACTCTAGCAACCCATCATCTAATTACTACTCCACAATGCCTTCCCTTAGGCCCAAAGATGGTGAAGTGTCATGTAGTCGACGTTCACACAACACCACTAAAGGAAGCAACAACATACATATCATCAAAATATCGAACGAATACCAAATTCACATGATTACTTATGACAAGACTTCTCCCATGTCCTCAAGAACAAAAGTAACTACTCACAAATCATATTCATGTTCAAGATCAGAGGGGTATTGAATAGCATTAAGGATCTGAACATATAATCTTTCACCAAATAAACCAACTAGCATCAAGTACAAGATGTAATCAACACTACTAGCAACCCACAGGTACCAATCTGAGGTTTTGAGACAAAGATTGAATACAAAAGATGAACTAGGGTTTGAGATGAGATGGTGCTGGTGAAGATGTTGATGAAGATTGGTCCTCCCACGATGAGAGGATCATTGGTGATGTCGATGGCTTCGATTTCCCCCTCCCGGAGGGAAGTATCCCCGGCGGAATTGCTCCGCCGGAGAGCAAAATAGCTCCTGCCCGGGTTCTGCCTCGAGACGGTGGCGCTTCGTCCCGAAAGTCTTCTCATGATTTTTTCTAGGGCAAATGGCTTCATATAGTAGAAGGAGGGGGCCAGACGCCAGTTGTGGGCCCCACAAGGAACTAGGGCGCGCCCAGGGGGTCGTGCCCTACTGCCTTGTGGGCAGCTGGTGGGTCCCCTCTGTTATCTCTTTTCTCCAGTATTTTTTATATATTCAATAAAAAATCTCCGTGAAATTTCAGGTCAATTGGAGCTCTGTAGAATAGGTATCTCTGATATGGCTATTTCAGGTCCAGAATTCCAGCTGCCGGCATTCTCCCTCTTCATGTAAATCTTGCAAATTAAGAGAGAAAAGGCATAAGAATTGTACCATAACGTGAAATAATGATCAAAAACATAATAAATAACAGTAGGAAATCATGATGCAAATTGGACGTATGACACTCCATGCGGCTGCCGAAGACCCCGAAGAACTTCACGAAGAGTGTGGCGGCTCCGTCGTACTTGAACTGGAGGAGATGCCCCCGCCTTAGGCCACGGGCGCGGGCGAACGACTTCCACCCCCGCTTCAGGAACATGAAGCCGGCGGGGAGAATTCAGTCGCCACCCAAGAGGGGCCGTTGCAGCAGCCATCTGCCTGTAGCCACAAGCCCAAGGCCCCGCTGTCCTCCATCGCTCTCGCAAAGGAGTCCGGGAGCCGGAGCCAACCGCAGGGCCGACGATGCAGCCCCACGATGAACTCATGTGCCGCCTCCACCATGTGGACCCCCGCCTGGGGAGGAAAGGTGGCCGCCCCACCGCGCCCGCCTCGGCTGCGGGCGCCGCGCCCTCCATGACCGTGGGCGGCGACCCTTCCGCGGATGCTAAGGCTGGGCGCGGCGGCCGCCGAGGAGCGTGTTCGGCCCCCGGGAGGGGGACTCTCGCGGCAGCAGTGGATGCGCGAGCTCGCCCTCTACCCCTCGCCATCGCAGTAGTGGTCCTGGAAAAGAGCAAGGAGGGGTGAAAGGTTGAAGAAGGGGAGAGGCAGAGGTAGAAGATGAGTGGGGGAGGTCTCTACCCTCCCCCCCGCTCCTTTTATAACACCCTATGGGGACGCCCTCCCTGCCGCTCCACCTTCTTCGACACCGGGAATCGAGGAAGCAGAAGGAAAGCAATGATAGCCCTGCGCCCCGCGCGGGCAGGCTTTATGGCAGGCGCAAGTGGTTACCGAGGCGTAGTGGGGGAAGTGGGGGCGTCCCACGTCCCGTCGCACACCACGCGTCAAACCTGGGCCCCGCAGTCTATCAGGGCCCGCACCGTTTCGCTCCCAACGGGCGAGAGCGTGCGTGCCACGGGCCCGGGGGCTACTGTCGGGCCATTGGGAACCGGGGTACCACGGCCCGTCTGCCTGCGGCCCAGGAAGCGACGCTTGGCGAAGGCCCAAGACGCGGCCCAACTGTGGGTGCCGTGTAGCGAAGACCCCTCGCGAGGTGCCAGCCTCACGAGGACCCCTCGTCAAGGAGCAAACCACCAAGACTTAGCCGTAGCGGCGGCTGGAAGCCTCGCGAGGCCCCCTCGCGAGGTGGCCTCCCGAGGCGGCCCCCCGAGGTGGCCGCCCGAGGCCATCCGAGCCTGATGCCAGCCGCGTGGTCCTGTGCCCACCACGTGGGTGACGCGCTGGGCGACGAACGGCGGCAGAGGCCACGCCAGCGAGCACGGACAGAGAGGGTTTCCTCTTTGGTGCTAAAGGGGCAGCACCAGCTGCCCTCCTCCAAAGCAAGTCCCAAGGACTGCCCGTTTGGTGAAAGAAGACCAAGACAGCAAGGCGCGCAGGGCGGAGGTCATCACCGAGCCCACTGGCGCGTCATGGATCATGCTTTTGCAGGCGAATACTAACTTTAGTCAGGATAGCATGGGCGCCTGTCCCCTTTCATAACTCGCCAATGTGTGGCTACCCTTCCCGCCGAGATTTTCAAGGGAAGAGGACCAGGGCGGCTATAAAAGGGGCAGCGCAGCCATTGTAAAGGGGATCAATTCCTTTGTCTCCTACCTTGTATGCGAGAACTCTCTTGCCCACCGCAACCCCAAGCACAAGTAGGAGTAGGGTTTTACACCACAAGGTGGCCCGAACCTGGGTAACCGTTGTGTCCCCTGTCGTGCTCTGCGCTAGCATGCTCTCGCCGTAGCCTTGCCGTGGTCACCCTTGGATCGGTAGGAACGAGCTTGCCCCCAGTGTTCGAAACTTTGGGTCCCTGGAGCCCCGATTCCGACACCATCCATGCCCAGATCGAGGACGCCCACACCAAGATATTCCAGGCCTCCTCAGAATCCAACATGCACCCCACGTCCGAAAAGGCAGAGGAGATGCTTCTCGATGATGCGGCGACGGAGGCCATGGAGCCCCTGCTTCCTCATGAGATCGCTGAGCGAGAGCTGGAGATGCAGGAGGTGGCGGAGATTGAGGAGCACCGGGACGAGGAGTTGCGCGTGGCTAAGGAGGAGGTAGAGAGGCGCCTGTCCGTCGAGGAATCGGCGGTGGAGTACCAACGCGAGCTCTGGCGCCGCCACTACTACGAGTACTACAACCTTGAGGGCGGCGCTGCTACTTGTAGCTTGCGTTGGTATTTCCCCAAAGAGGAAGGGATGATGCAGCACAGTAGATATAAGTATTTCCCTCAGTTATGAAACCATGGTTATCGAACCAGTAGGAGAATCACGCAACACCTCATTAGCAGCACCTGCACACAAACAACAAATCCTTTCACCCAACGCAAACGAGGGGTTGTCAATCCCTCGGCGGTCAATTGCAAGATTAAATTGTATCTGATAGATAGATAGAAACAAAAATACAAAATAAAATAAATAAAATAAAATGACAGCAATATTTTTAGGGTTTTAGTAATATGATTTAGATAGACCCGGGGGCCATAGGTTTCACTAGAGGCTTCTCTCAAGAAAATAGCATACGGTGGGTAGACAAATTACTGTTGGGCAATTGATAGAAAAGCCAATAATCATGACGATATCCAAGGCAATGATCATGTATATAGGCATCATGTCCAAGATAAGTAGACCGACTCCTGCCTGCATCTACTACTATTACTCCACACATCGACCGCTATCCAGCATGCATCTAGTGTACTAAGTCCATAAAGAACGGAGTAACGCCTTAAGAATGATGACATAATGTAGACAAGATAAACTCACGTATGAATAAACCCCATCTTTTTACCCTTAATAGCAACGATACATACATGCCATGTCCCTTTCTGCCACTGGGATTGAGCACCGCAAGATCGAACCCATTACAAAGCACCTCTTCCCATGGCAAGATAAATCAATCTAGTTGGCCAAACAAATCAATAGATCGGAGAATAAATACGAGTCTATAATAATCTTGCATAAAAGAGTGCAGCAAAGACTCAAATAATATTCATGGATAATCTGATCATAAACTCACAATTCATCGGATCCCAACAAACACACCGCAAAAAGTGATTAGATCGGATAGAACTCCAAGAACATCGAGGAGAACATTGTATTGAAGATCAAAAAGAGAGAAGAAGCCATCTAGCTACTGCCTATGGACCCGAAGGTCTGTGGTAAACTACTCACGCATCATCGGAAGGGTAGTAAGGTTGATGTAGAACCCCTCCGTGATCGATTCCCCCTCCGGCAGATTACCGGAGAAGGACCCCAGATGGGATCTCTCAAGAACAGAAACTTGCGGCGGCGGAAAAAATATTTTGTGGACTACCCTGAGGGTTTCTGATTTTTCCTGAATTTATAGTGGTGGAATTAGGTCAAACGGAGCAAAGGGGGGCCCACGAGGCACCAGGGCGCGCCTGCCCTCCCCACCCTAGGCGTGCCTTGGTGGCTCGTGGCCACCTCCTAGGTCTTCTGGCCCTCTCCCGAAGCTTCTAGTGTTTATCTTGTCCAGAAAAAAATCTCCAAAAAGTTTCGTGCCATTTGGACTTCGTTTGGTATTGATTTTCTGTAAAACAAAAACAGGGCAGAAAACAGCAACTGGCATTGGTCACTAAGTTAATAGTTTAGTCTCAAAAAATGATATATAATTGCTGTAAATGATTATAAAAACATCCAAGATTGATAATATAATAGCATGGAACAATAAAAAATTATAGATATGTTGGAGACGTATCAAGCGTCGAGGACGAGGACGAGGACGAGGATGACGACGCAGTCGACTTCAGCTTGGGAGCGCGGAGTCCACCAGCGGCGGCATGTCACCAGGACAAGTCATCGACATCTCATCTTACACCGGCGAGGCATAGGGCGGCGCGTCGGCAACTTTGTTTAAATTATGCGTACTTAGCCTTTGTTTATAATGTTGGTCTTTTGTTAGAGCAATGTTTATGTCAACTGGCTCTGTTTAATTACTAAAATTGCTCGATTCAGTAAGTGTGGTCTGTGTGCTGTAGGCTCATTTGTGTACCAAAATTAGCAAGTGATGTTAAATTATGCAATGACGTGGATGAGCACTGTACCCAGGGAAATTTCGACCAAAATTTGAGTGCTCAAACTCATCGCATGCACGTAAAGCAGAAGAATCATTTGCGATGCACACATTTTTTCAAAGTGAATGGTGTCCGATGACACTGCGCGCCAAGTTTCCCTCCAACTTTCGAATTTTTTTGCCTACCGCCGAAATATCTAACTCTTCCCCCCTCCCCACCCCCTTTTCTCCTCGACCACGAACCACATTTCCCATGTTTACTCGTTCCTTCCTTCGTAAGCTATAGCCGCTTCCTCGCTTGATTCCTCGCTCTCGCTGCCTCGCATCCGACCGCCACGGACGCCATGGTCTTCTTCAATGACCTCTCCAGCGGTTCCTCCGACTACGACAACTATGTCACCAGCCGAGTATGCCTTTCTCCTCTGTCTCACCCCCCTAGGCTTAGGGTTCTGATTTATAATAAAGGATTTTAACTCGGTGGCCGATTTGAGCCATTTGTTCCTCTTGTAGCTCCCTACGACCATCACTTGCAAGGAATGGAGCGGGGTAGCTGAAGATCTACCTGCTCGTTGTCACCATCAATCTCCATGCGTGAAGTTAGTGGCTTTTGAATCTGTGGACAGTGGGAGGAAGTTTCTGGCATGTGCAGAGAAGGTTAGCACCACTTTCGTTGTTACAAATCATTTGTTAGATGTGATTCAGACACTGTCACTGTGCTATGTTAATCTAGATGTGATTAAGACAATGTCACAGTTTCTACCTAGTATCTAAAAATGTTGCCATCTCATCAGCGGTGCCCTGAGAAAATTATTTGGCACCGCCACCGCTTCAGCAGCTTGTGCACCCAACTTTGCTCCACACATCCGAGAAGCCATGCAGTAAAATACTAACACTTTATGGCACGAAGGAACTGGGCATCGGAGCAACTAGGTGCTCCGGTTCCCTAAATTTTTCCTCTGGCATCGACTCGGCAGTGCAGGGCACCGGTGCCAAATGTAGCAACAGTTGATTTGACACCGGTTTTGGCCTACATAGTGGAGGGCGTTAGTGCTATTAGTTCTATGTTATTAAATTTGTGCACGTACATACCTGTTATTATTAATTTGATGTCATTGAAACACTGTTGCTGTGATGTTGCAGTTATATTTAGCTTCCTCATAAAATGGTCAATTTGTTATTATAGTACCTGACTAAGAACTTGTGGCGTTTATGCAGTTAATTATAGCTTGTGATGTTCCTGAATTTGGTTGTTGTCTCAGTAGCAATTAATTCATTTGCACATTGATCTTTTTGAGAAGATATGTCATAATTAATGTGTTTCTTCAGTTTTTCAAAACATGTATGTGGTGATTTTCTATGTTTCTAGAAACCCATTTTCCCTACAATTGTAACTGATTTAGTTTTAAATATAATAGGATGAACCGAAGTGTTCTTACCTGGAGTGGGTTGATCAAGAGTGGCCAACGTCTCTGAAGATGTGCCTAGCAAAGCTATGGAGCATGTATGAGGAAGAGAATAGAGATGGGCTTAGAGAAAATGTCGTCAACGCTGAAGAATATTTTAAGATATAGGAAAAAAGGAGGAAGATGGAGAATGAGCTCAAATTTTTTAAATTAGACTTTGCTAAGATGGTCTTTGCGAAGGAGGAGGCACTTTCCTAGTTGGTCAGTGCAAAACAGGTTCGTACTGAACTGAAAGCAGAGGTGGAGAAGACGAATTTGGCTGATCATGCATCATTCGATTAGGGAAATGAATATATTGTTCTAATATTGTGCTCAACATACTTTATGCTTATGAAGGTGAACTAGCTATATGTTGTACTGTGTTGTATTCTCGTAGCTATCGTACAGTGATGTTAAAATATATTTGTGTGCCTGATATGAAAGTGGTAAGCAGCTATTCGATATGAAATTGGAATTTGCTTAATACGGGAGGTATTAATAGTAAACTAATAAACCTGCTAAATGGGTCATGGATTTTACAAACGTTTCTAGCAGTAAAAGCGTGTGTGATGGATAGCCCAATGTCATACAATTTTCTTCATCGAATCGTGTGTGATATACTTGAACAACATAAACGGTTAACCGAGGCAGAGCATCTGTGATGTGGTATGCCACACAAACGTTTGTTCCATAATTACTGTGTGGGATGGCAAGACGATCTCCCACGACTTGTCCTACAAAAGCGTCTGCGTTATCTGCCCTGATCGCACATGAACGAAAAATTGTGTGCGATGTACATATGAATGGAAACGTTTGTCTGGGATTCACTGTGTGGGATCTACATACGAACGGAAACATTTGTCTGGGATTCACCGTGTGGGATGTACATACGAACGGAAACGATTGGGCATGTATAATTGTCTGCGATGGCTCTCCCGATCGCACACGCGCTCTTTTTGCCCCGTGTGTGACCGGAGGACCTATCGCCGACGGTTTCTGGGTCGTGTGGGTTGGACCCCCCCCCCTATCGCACACACAGGCAATGCGACGGTTTAAAACTCTGTCACAGAAAGGGGGTAAAAACCGTTTGTATAGCACGTCGCTGCACCAGTGTTGGATCACTCTGGTACCTACCAGTCATACTAATGGCAAGGCACACATCAGGTCTAGTACACAGCATGGCATACATGATAGAGCCTATGGCTGAGGCATAGGGGACGACTTTCATCTTTTCTCTTTCTTCTGTCATAAGTAGGCATTGAGTCTTACTCAACTTCATGCCTTGCAACATGGGCAAGAACCCCTTCTTTGACTGGTCCATTTTGAACTTCTTCAAAACTTTGTCATGGTATGTACTTTGTGAAATTCCTATCAGATGTCTTGATCTATCTCTAGATTTTGATGCCTAATATGTAAGCTGCTTCACCGAGGTCTTTCATTGAAAAACTCTTGTTCGAATAACCCTTTATGCTTTTAAGAAGTTCTACATCATTTCTAATCAATAATATGTCATCCACATACAATATTAGAGATGCTACAAAGCTCCCACTCACTTTCTTGTAAATACAAGCTTCTCCATAAGCTTGGATAAATCCAAAAGTTTGATCACCTCATCAAAGCGAAGATTCCAACTCTGGGATGCTTGCACCAGTCCATAAATGGATTGCTAGAGCTTACATACCTTATTAGCATCCTTAGGATTGACAAACCTTCGGGTTGCATCATATACAACTCTTCCTTAATGTAACCATTAAGGAACGTAGTTTTGACGTCCATCTGCCAGATTTCATAATCAAAAAATGCAGCAATTACTAACATAATCCTAACAGACTTTAGCATCGCTACGGGTGAGAAAGTCTCATCGTAGTCAACCCCTTGAACTTGTCAAAAACCTTTTGCGACAAGTCGAGCTTTATAGACGGTGACATTACCATCAGCGTCTGTTTTCTTCTTAAAGATCCACTTGTTCTCAATGGCCTTTTGGTCGTCGGGTAAATCCACCAAAGTCCACACTTGGTTTTTGTACATGGATCCTGTTTCAGATTTCATGACCTCTAGCCATTTGTCAGAATCTGGGCTCATCATTGCTTCCGCATAGTTCGTAGGTTCATCATTGTCTTATAACATGACGTCCAAGACAGGATTACCGTACCATTCAGGGGCAGTACATGTTCTGGTCGACCTACGAAGCTCAGTAGTAGCATGATTCGAAGTTTCATGATCATCATCATTAGCTTCCTCTCTAGCTAGTGTAGGCATCACAGGAACATCTTCCTGTGGTGCACTATTCTCCAATTCGAGAGAAGGTTCGATAACTTCGTCAAGCTCCACCTTCCTCCCACTCACTTCTTTAGAGAGAAACTCCTTCTCTAGAAAGGATCCATTCTTGGCAACAAAGATCTTGCCCTCGGATCTATGATAGAAGGTATACCCAATTGTCTCTTTAGGGTATTCTATGAAGACACATTTTTCCGCTTTGGGTTCAAGCTTATCAGGCTGTAGCCTCTTGACATAAGCGTCGCATCCCCAAACTTTAAGAAATGATAGCTTAGGTTTCTTGCCAAACCATAATTCATATGGTGTCATTTCAATGGATTTAGATGGTGCCTTGTTTAAAGTGAATGTGGTTGTCTCTAATGCATAACCCCAAAACGATAGTGGCAAATCGGTAAGAGACATCATAGAACACACCATATCTAATAGAGTACGATTACGACGTTCGGACACACCATTACGCTGTGGTGTTCCAGGTGGCGTGAGTTGTGAAACAATTCCACATTGTTTTAAGTGCATACCAAACTCGTAACTTAGATATTCCCCTCCACGATCAAATCGTAGAAATTTTATCTTCTTATTACGATGATTTTCTACTTCACTCTGAAACTCCTTGAACTTTTCAAATGTTTCAGACTTGTGTTTCATTAAGTAAATATACCCATATCTACTTAAATCATCTGTGAAGGTCAGGAAATAACAATATCCACCGCATGCTTCAACACTCATTGGACCGCACACATCGGTATGTATTATTTCCAACAAGTCACTTGCCCGCTCCATTATACCGGAAAACGGGGTTCTAGTCATCTTGCCCATGAGGCATGGTTCACATGTTTCAAATGATTCAAAGTCAAGTGATTCCAGAAGTCCATTAGTATGGAGTTTCTTCATGCACTTTGCACCAATATGACCTAAGCGGCAGTGCCACAAGTATGTGGTACTATCATTATTCACTTTGCATCTTTTCGCATCAATATTATGAACATGTGTATCACTACTATCGAGATTCAATAAGAATAAACCATTCACATTGGGTGCATGACCATAAAAGATATTACTCATATAAATAGAACAACCATTATTCTCGGATTTAAATGAATAACCATCTCGCAATAAACAATATCCAGATATAATGTGTCGGAAGTCGGGCTCCGGGGACCCAAAGGTTCGAACACTGGGGTGAGCTTGTTCTACCTACTTCACCTCCTACCACGGTGAAGCGACAGCGAGGCGACGGTGAGAGCACGCTAGCGAGGGACGGAACGAGGACTCAGCGGTTTACCCAGGTTCGGGCCACCTTGCGGTGTAAGACCCTACTCCTGCTTGTGGTTGGGATTGCAAGGGCAAGAGAGTTCTTGCGTACAAGGTACAAGGTTGGAGATGAAGGAATCGATCGGGTCTCTCTCTACAAAGGCAGCACTGCCCTTTATATCATCCATGGTCCTCTTCCCCCTGGAAACTTAGGCGGGAAGGGTTGCCACACTTGGCGATTTCGAAAGGGGACAGGCACTCAGGCTATCCTGACTAAAGGTGGTCTTCGCCTGCCAAAGCATGATCCATGATGCGCCGGTGGGCTCGGTGATGACCTCCGCCCTACGCGCCCGTCGTCTTGGTCTTCCTTCGCCGATCGGGCAACCTTTGGGGTTGCTTTGGAGAGTAGATAGCTGGCCCTGCTCCCTTAACATGAAAGAGGAAACCATCTTCATCCGTGCCTGCTGGCGCGGCTTCTCTTGCCGCTCGTCGCCGCGCGCGTCACCCACGTGACGGGTCCAGGCCGCGCGGCAAGGCGAGCAACCATCGTCTCGAGCGCCTACAGGAGGGGGCCTCGGGAGGCCACCTCGGAAAGCCGCCTCGCGAGGCCACTCGGGAAGCCGCCTAGTGAGAGGACCTCGCGAGGCCGTTGATGGTGGTGCTGAACGTCGCTTGCTACTCCCTGAGGAGGGGCCTCAGGAGGCCAGGCCCTCATGAGGGGTCTTGGTGAGAGCTCGGTGGAGACGGCCCGCTGGGGCCACGCCAGGCGTTGCGCCCTGGGCCAAAGGCAGACGGGCCTGGATACCCCGGGTTCCACAGGACCGATAGTAGCCCTCGGGCCCGCGGTGCGCACGTTCCCGCCTACTGAGGGGCGAAACGGCGCGGGCCCTAACCGCATGTGGCCAGGCGTGACGCGTGGCGCACGATGTGACGGGGGACGCCCCCACTTCCCCACGACGCCTCGGTAACCGCCGCGCTGACATAAATCTTGGTGCGGGTGGCGCGAGGCCATCATTGCCTTCCTTCATACTTGCTATTGCTCCAACTCCCAATGCCGGAGAAGGCAGAGCGATGAGGGGAGTTCCGCGCCGAGATAAAGAGGGAGAGGGGAGGGCCGGAGTCCCCCACCCATCTTCTCCTTCCTCCAGCTTCCTCTGTCTCCTTGCAAGAGCCACCACGAAAATGGCGAGGGGAAGAGGGCGTGGCTGTGCTTCTGCCGCCGCATCGCAGGTCCCGCCCCGGGGGCGCGGTCGTTCCCCGACGGCTGCCGGTGCCGGGCCCAACAGTCGCCGAAGGGGCGCCGCCCGCGGGCGCGGCGGGTAAGGCGCGCAAAGCCGAGGCGGCCGCGGCGGAGTGGCCGCGCTCCCGCCTTAGGCGGGGAGCCACTCGGCGGAGGCGGCACATGAGTTCATTGTGAACATGCACCGCAGCCCCTGCACCTGGCTCCGGCTCCCGGACTCCTTCGCGGCGGCGATGGCGGACCGCGCAACCCTGGGCCTGTGGGATGCAGGCCGACGGTTGCTGCAACGGCCCCTCCTGGGTGGCGACGGAGCTCACCCCCTCGGGCTTCATGTTCCTGAGGCAGGGGTGGAAGTCGTTCGCCCTCGCCCGCGGCTTGAAGCGGGGACATGTCCTCCAGTTCAAGTACGACGGGGCCGCCACGCTCTTCGTGAAGATCTTCGGGCTCTCCCGTAGCCGCCTGGAGTGCTGCGCGGAGAGCGAGGATGGCAGCTACAGCGGCTCCTCCAGCGAGGACGACTCCTCCGACGGCGTCGCCCCCTCCGGCGGTGGCGGAAGCGACGGCGACTCCCCCTGCGTCAAGAGCGAGGACGAGGACTCCGACTAGGCGCGCGCGGCGAGGACTCCGGAACCGATGGCGGCGATTGTGCGCACGGTGACGGAGCCGCTCGTGCCCGCAGCGCCTGCTTGGGGATGCGCGCGGCACCCTGCGCTGGAGTCTTGAGGGCGACGGCGCCTCGCCTAGGCCCCTTCTTTCTTTTCATTTTCCTGCATTGAACCGATGTAGCCCCGCGGGGACGTGAAAACAGTATCTTCTATGTTTAACTTAGTGTTTTTGTGACATGGGGTGCATGCACTCTCTCCCGAAGTCCTCTTGTGAGGCTGGGTTTTTTTTCTTTGCTCGCCTCAGTGCTCTACGCCGTTAGGACCCAGCCCCCGGGCGGGCCTCAGCTGCCGCTGGTATGTCCGGTCGCGATGCCAGGACAAGACCAGGAAGTGAGGGGCACCGGGAGCTAGTGAGGGCTCCTGAGGCGCGATGCTCAGGGGGGGCCCCCCTTTAGCATGCAAGCGGCTTACGCAGAAGAAAAACGCTGCGCTCAACGGGATCACGAGGGGAGAGAGCTTGAGTAATGGTAAGGGCGCCTCGCGAGGCATTCACACTTAGCTTTTGGCGGAGAGCGGTGTCGGGTGAGCCACGGCTCATGAGGGGCACACGCAGCTCGCGAGGCGTGCTCACGAGGCTCGGTGTTCGAAGCGTCTTCGCCTTGCGAGGCCAACTCGCGAGAGGCTTCCCGTGAGGTCTTCGCGCATCTCGACTCCTGAGGGGCTGCATGTCGATAGATTTCACGATGGGGGGAGCGGCACAAGCTCGCTAACTCGCCCGCGGTCGTTGCGTGAGGAGATAAGGCACCAAGGACCTTGGTGAGGTGACGTGCGCGGGAGCAGGCCCGCGAGCCAGAGCTCAGTCACTTGGATTTAGCGGCGCTACAGGGACGGACCCAAGCACAGGCGCCGTGCCTAGCCCCCGCTCACGAAAACGGTCGGGGGAGGGGTCGCGAGCATGCGGCGCTCCGGTCAACACCGAACTTAACAGGCGATTAAGCAGGTAACATAACTCATTAGGGCGAAATCAGTAAAATTCATTACACAACCAAAAGGATAAGGTTTCGGGAGCGAAGCTCGAGAGGCGCGGCGAGAGGCGACGCGCCGGGCGCACCTGGTAGAACCGCGCTGTAGTGACGTCAGACCACTTGGCGAGGCGCGCCAAGAGAGTCCGCTCCTCCGGGGCCGGGGGGCTCGCGAGGCCTCGGGGGCTCGCGAGGAGTAGGAGGCTCACGAGGCCCTGGCGTGAAGGGCGCCAGCCTTTGGAAAGAGGCGTCGGTGTTCCTCAGCCCGAAGGGCATGCGCGTGCTGCCGAAAGCGGGGCCAGCGCCCTGGCCAATTCGCGACAGCTGGAAGGGGTCACGAGGGCAGAGATGGTTGAGGCTGGTGAAGTCGACGCACATGCGCTCCTTGCCGCCCTTTTTGGGGACGACGACTGGGTTGGCGAGCCATTCGGGATGGCGCACCTCACGAACGACTCCGGCTTCTTGGAGCTTCTGAACTTCATTGACGATGAACTCTTGCTTCTCTGGCGCCTGGCGCCGTGCTTTCTGCTTGACCGGGCGTGCATTGGGGCACACCGCTAAGTGGTGCTCGATCACCTCCCTCGGCACACCGGACAAGTCGGATGCTTTCCAGGCGAAAACATCCGAGTTTGCCCGAAGGAAGGTGACGAGCGCCCTTTCCTATGCAGGAGGGAGGCCTGTGCTGATGGTGAAGGCAGGGCCGGAGCCGCTGCCGTCCACCGACACCTTATTCGTCTCGGCGCGGTCCTGAGAGAACAGCTTCTTCTTCTTTGCGGGCGCGGCCTCGGAAGGCTCGGCTGCGTCCTCGTTGGCCGGGTGCGCGACAACGGCAGCCTTGTAGGCATGCTCGAGGGTGCTGGCCGCGTCCTTCTCGTCGCAAGCGATGGTGATGATGCCGCTGCTGCCGGGCATCTTGAGGACGTTGTAGGCATGATGGGTGGCCGCCATGAACTTGGTGAGAGCTGGGTAGCCCAAGATGGCGTTATAAGGTAGGCCGATGTGTGCCACGTCGAAGTCGATGAGCTCGGTGTGGTAGTTCTTGCGGGTGCCGAAGGTGACGGGAAGGCGCACTTGCCCCAGCAGAATGGTGGAGCCATCGGTCACTCCGAAAAAGGGCCTGGTCGGCATCAGCTGGTCGTAGGGCACCTGGAGCATCTCGAAGGTCTCGACGGAGAGCACGTTGAGGCCGGCACCCCCATCGATGAGGGTCTTGGTGACCGCGACGTTGCTGATGGTGGGAGTGCACAGCATGAGGAGCGCGCCTGCGGAGGCCGTGGACTTGGGGTGGTCCTTGGAGTCGAAGGTGATGGCGTACTGCGACCACTTGAGGGGTCACGAAGCCTCTGGCCTCGGGAGGGCGGCATACACCTCGCGAGTGAGTTGCTTGAAGTGGCGGATGGACGCGGGGGCTTGGGACCCGCCGAGGATGCAGGCGACCGCGCGAGGCTCCTGGTAGCCCCCAGCGCCCTCGTCAGGCTGGTTGACGTCGTTCCTTCGGGGTGGCGGTGGCAGCGGCGGGAGAGCGGCATTGGCCTGAGGATTCGCCTCACGAGGCTGGTCGCGCCAGGCGGCCTCACGAGGCTGATCGCACCAGCCCTGGAGGTAGCTGCCATTATTGTTGCGGCTGTCCCAGCGGCTGCCGCTGCGGCCACCTCCGCGGCCGGCGCCGCGGCCATTGCGGTCTTCCCGGCGGCCCTGGCGCTCGTCGCGGAGCAGCTTGAGCTCCTGACAGTTTTTGGTGCTGTGGGAGCGGACATTGTGAAAAGCGCAAAGTGGCCGGTTGTCCTTCCTGGGCTCATCGTGGTCGCGGCCGCGCTTCTGCTCGGGCTCCGCCGCGAGTACGGCAGGGCCCTTGCGCTTGACGTCCTTGCTCTTGGCCTTGGCGCCGTCAAGCGCCGCGTCGGGGTCGTTGTGGACGAAGAGGTGGCCTTCTTCAGCCTTGGCACACTTGTCGGCGAGGTCGAGCAGCTCGAGCACGGAGTCGAGCTCACCGTTGATGGCGAGCTTCTCGCGCATCTTGATGTCCGTGACACCGGTGGAGAACGCGGAGATGACAACCGCGACGGAAGCGCGCGGGATCTTGTTGCGCACCTGACTGAAGCGCTGGATGTACTTGCGGAGGGTCTCGTCTGGGCGCTGTCGAACACGCCGCAGGTCGTTGATGGTGAGGGAGCGGTCTTGTGTGCCCTTGAAGTTGGTGATGAACTGGCTGCAGAGCTCAGCCCACGATGAAATGGAAGCCTCGGGGAGGTTCATGAGCCAGGAGCGCGGGCCGTCCTTGAGGGCCATGGGGAACCAGTTCGCCATGACCTTGTCGTCGCCGTTCGCCGCCTCGACGCTCAGCGCGTAGAGCTGGAGGAACTCCGTGGGGTTGGGGGTGCCGTCGTAGCGCGGAGGCAGCTCAGGCTTGAACTTCGCGGGCCAGACCACGCGACGCAGCTCGCGGGTGAAAGCACGGCAGCCCACGCTGCTCGAGGGGACGCCGCCAGTGAGGGCGGCGCGGTTTTGACGCCTGGCCGCTGCGACGTCCTGAACGGCCTGGTCCTGGCGCTGGCGCTGCCGCTCGAGGAGCACCCGCGCGTCGGGGGGCGCACGGCGGACGATCTGGCAGCTGGCCTCGTCTCGGTCTGGCGAGGATGCACCACGGGATGGCTCATGAGCCCGCGCGCTGCGCTGGGGCCCGGTCCCCAGCACGAGACGGCGGCGGGCGGAGCGTGTGAGGAGGTGCCGGAGCTTCCCCGGCGACGTTGACGAGCTTGGCGATGCGACCGAGCCAGGCGTCGTAGGCGGCATCAGCCGGACGGTAGCGGAGCAGCTCACGTGCCATGAGCAGCGCTGCCTGCGGGTTCGGCGGCCCGTGGTGGGCAAGGGAGGAGGCCGTGGCAGTGTGGCCGTTCGCCCGCACGGAGGGGTGCAGGGAGGAGTCCTGCTGCTCGCAGGCAGCGGGGTCGGTGGCGGCGGCTTCGGCTTCGGGACGGCGGCGATTGCCGTGGGCCACCGGCTCCGTCTGAGCCACGCGGCCAGCCCTGCGCTCGGCGCGCTCGCGACGTGCGTCGGCCATGGGGTTGGTGGAGCTGAGGGCGGAGCAGAAGAACAGTAGCGCACCCCTACCTGGCGCGCCAAATGTCGGAAGTGGGGCTCCGGGGACCCAAAGGTTCGAACACTGGGGTGAGCTTGTTCTACCTGCTTCGTCTCCTACCACGGTTAAGCGACGTCGAGGCGACGGCGAGAGCGCGAGAGCGCGGTAGCGAGGGATGGGGCGAGGACTCAGCGGTTTACCCAGGTTCGGGCCACCTTGCGGTGTAAGACCCTACTCCTGCTTGTCTGATATTGCTCTGGTGCGTGTGTGAGTACAAGGTTGAGGATGGTCAGAACCAGAGCCGATCCCTCCTAACAAGAGCCGATCCCCAAGGCTTGAACTCCGCGGGCCAGACCACGCGACGCAGCTCGCGGGTGAAGGCACGGCACCCCACGCCGCTCGAGGGGACGCCGTCAGCGAGGGCGGCGCAGTTTTGACGCCCGGCCGCTGCGACGTCCTGAACGGCTTGGTCCTGGCGCTGGCGCTGCCGCTCAAGGAGCACCCGCGCGTCGGGGGGCGCGTGGCGGATGATCTGGCAGCTGGCCTCATCTCGGTCTGGCGAGGATGCGCCACGGGACGGCTCACGAGCTCGCGCGCTGCGTTGGGGCCCGGCGCGCTCGTCACGCAGAGGAGGCGGCGGGGGAGCGCCGTGCGCCAGGTCCCCAGCACGAGATGGCGGCGGGCGGAGTGAGTGAGAAGGTGCCGGGGCGTCCCCGGCGACGTTGACGAGCTCGGCGATGCGACCGAGCCAGGCGTCGTAGGCGGCGTCAGCCGGATGGTAGCGGAGCAGCTCACGCGCCATGAGCAGCGCTGCCTGCGGTTTCGGCGGCCCACGGTGGGCGAGGGAGGAGGCCGTGGCGGTGTGGCCGCTCGCCCGCACGGAGGGGTGCAGGGAGGAGTCCTGCTGCTCGTGGGCAGCGGGGTCGGTGGCGGCGGCTTCGGCTTCGGGACGGCGGCGATTGTCGCGGGCCACCGGCTCCATCTGAGCCACGCGGCCAGCCCTGCGCTCGGCGCGCTCGCGACGTGCGTCGGCCATGGGGTTGGTGGAGCTGAGGGCGGAGCAGAAGAACAGTAGCGCACCCCCGCCTGGCGTGCCAAATGTCGGAAGTCGTGCTCCGAGGACCCAAAGGTTCGAACACTGGGGTGAGCTTGTTCTACCTACTTCGCCTCCTACCACGGTTAAGCGACGGTGAGGCGACGGCGAGAGCGCGCTAGCGAGGGACGGAACGAGGACGCAGCGGTTTACCCAGGTTCGGGCCACCTTGCGGTGTAAGACCCTACTCCTGCTTGTGGTTGGGTTTGCAAGGGTAAGAGAGTTCTTGCGTACAAGGTACAAGGTAGGAGATGAAGGAATCGATCGGGTCTCTCTCTACAAAGGCAGCACTGCCCTTTATATCAGCCATGGTCCTCTTCCCCCTGGAAACTTAGGCGGGAAGGGTTGCCACACTTGGCGATTTCGAAAGGGGACAGGCGCTCAGGCTATCCTGACTAAAGATGGTCTTCGCCTACCAAAGCATGATCCATGACGCGCTGGTGGGCTCGGTGATGACCTCCGCCCTGCGCGCCCGTCGTCTTGGTCTTCCTTCGCCGATCGGGCAACCTTTGGGGTTGCTTTGGAGAGTAGATAGCTGGCCCTGCTCCCTTAACACGAAAGAGTAAACCATCTTCATCCGTGCCTGCTGGCGCGGCTTCTGTTGCCGCTCGTCACCGTGCGCGTCACCCACGTGACGGGTCCAGGCCGCGCGGCAAGGCGAGCAACCATCGTCTTGAGCGCCTACGGGAGGGGGCCTCGGGAGGCCACCTCGGAAATCCGCCTCGCGAGGCCACTCGGGAAGCCGTCTGGTGAGAGGATCTCGCGAGGCCGTTGATGGTGGTGCTGAACGTCGCTTGCTACTCCCTGAGGAGGGGGGCTCAGGAGGCCAGGCCCTCATGAGGGGTCTTGGTGAGAGCTCGGTGGAGACGGCCCGCTGGGCCCATGCCAGGCGTTGCGCCCTGGGCCAAAGGCAGACAGGCCTGGATACCCCGGGTTCCACGGGCCCGACATAATGTTCATGCTTAACGCATCGTCACCTCGTCCTTAGCTAGTCTTCATTTAATTTGCAGCTTCTGTTTCGAGTTACACATATTAGCAACTGAACCAGTATCAAATACCCAGGCGGTACTATGAGCACTAGTAAGGTACACATCAATAACATGTATATCAAATATACCTTTGTTGACGTTGCCAGCCTTCTTATCTGCCAAGTACTTGGGGCAGTTACGCTTCCAGTAGCCATTCCCCTTGCAGTAGAAACACTTAGTGTCAGGTTTAGGTCCAGCCGTGGGTTTCTTCACGGGAGTAGAAACTTGCTTGCCATTCTTCTTGAAGTTCCCTTTTTTCCCTTAGCCTTTTTGAAACTGGTGGTCTTTTTTTACTATCAACACTTGATGCTCTTTCTTGATTTCTACTTCCGCTATTTTAAGCATCACGAAAAGCTCAAGGAGTGTCTTCTCCATCCCTTGCATGTTATAGTTCATCACAAAGCCCTTATAGCTAGGTGGCAGTGACTGGAGAACCCTGTCAATCGCTACTTCATCAGGAATGTTAACTCCCAACTGATTCAGGCGATTTGCGTACCCGGACATTTTGAGTACGTGCTCGCCAACGGAGCTGTTCTCTTCCATCTTACAGCTAAAGAACTTGACTGAGGCATCATACCTCTCCACACGGGCGTGAGCTTGAAATACCATCTCATATGCCCCGTGGTGCTCAAAATGTTTTTGGAGCCTTTTGTCTAAGCCGTACAGCATGGCACACAGAACTATCGAGTAGTCATCAACCCATGCCTGCCAGACGTTCACAACATCTACAGATGTCCCGGGAGGGGGTAGCGCACCGAGCGGTGCATCAAGGACATAAGCCTTCTATGCAGCAGTGAGGATAATCCTCGGATTACAGAGCCAGTCTGCAAAGTTGCTTCCATCATCTTTCAGTTTTTCTTTCTCTAGGAACGCATTGAAATTGAGCAGAGCTACAACGCGAGCCATTGATCTATAACATATTTGCAAAGACATTTAGACTATGTTCATGATAATTAGTTCAATCTAATGATCCAAATCCACTAACCCAAGTCCGATCATCACGTGAGATGGGGTAGTTTCAATGGTGAACATCAGCATGTTGTTTCAGTTTTTCGGTGCACTATGGACAAAGACAAGATTCGTGACTACTCTGGTCCTCCTCGTCCTGAACATTTGACATTCGAGAATCAGACATTGTTTCACATGCTCTCTTACACTATTTGTCCGATGGCCGGCATGAATCCAGATAAGTCAATATCAGATGTTCTTCGTAATGAGATATATGCAATCTTCGAACGATATATTTTCGATGTCGAAGACATGTTCCTGCATATCCTGAAGGATTCTGCTCAGTATCCATTTTGCATCAAGGTATATGCACCCTGGATACAGAAAGTTATTGATCATGCGATGCGAACAGTGTATCTTGCGAAGGAAAGCCACAAAAGCTTCATTCCTCCAGTTCGCGATACTCTGCAAGTTATGGAAGATATTTCTTCGGGCAAGTCGACTGCTTCTAGCTCGCGCGATTATCACAAGAAATTTGATGGGCCTCGTCTGCCTCAGCGCGACCGAAAGATTACGCCTCAACCTCCATCGCAACTTGAAGTCAGTTTGCATACTCAACAGTTGCTCATGCAACATATTGCAGAAGATAGACGTGAGAAAGAACATCTTGCTTCCGAGCTGAATGCAATTAACAATCGCACGAGGATAATGCATCTGATTGCTGATGAAAATAAGAAAAGACTCTGGAAATTGCTTCGCAAGTTCTTTACTGAAAAACAACTCCTGAACGTCAATCTCCAAGAGCTTTATTATTATATTGACAAAGGCTTCACTCTCGAAGATTTTCAAGATAGAACTCCTTCTCTGCCAGCTCGTGAGCCTACAACTGATCTTCTTCATCTAAGGCTGCATAAATTGCTTCATGAATCTGAAGCCACATCACCAACAGAGAAACCTACCGAAGGCAATGTGCAGTCTCGTGTTCCTCCAGTGGCCACTCCAGCTATTCCTTCATCTGCTCAACCTCACGCTCTTATTCTTGAAGAAAAATCTGTTGCTGCTCAAGACGAAGCTATTCCAGTCACTTCCGAAGAAGAAATCTCCTCGGACAGTTCATTTGGAGATGCCACTGATTGATCCAAGATCTGCGTTTCTTCACTCATGTTATTCATCACCTTTTTGACACTTGTTGACAAAAAGGGGGAGAATTACATCGAGTCTCGATAGATTTGCTTTTGGTGTTTCATTTGTTTTGGTTTCGTCCGAGTTTGAAACTTTCGGTTCAAGTCCTTTTGCTCCTTGTTGTCAAACTCGATTAACTTTTGTGATGTAATATTAATAACCCCTGCTGCTGCACTATTTCTCTCGAAGTATTTGTCTTGCAGGTGGAATTATTATCAGAAGTTAACTTTGATTGCACTAAGATCTCGATGGATTATATCTCATCAGTGTGAATCAAATGTCTCGAATGATTGAAACTTCCTCCATATATTTCAATTATTGCAGGAGAATCTATCTCATATCTTTCGTCCCTGCATACATTTAGGGGGAGTTCATTTCATATTCGAGCAAGTAACGCTTACTCACTCTTGTTTGACCCATTTTACATTTATCTATCTTCACTTCGATGATTATCTGTTTTGTCATCAATCGTCCAAAAAGGGGGAGATTGTTGGTGCAATAATGTTGCCTCCTTATGTTTTGGAGATTGTTGACAAACAGTAAGGGACTGATGTGTTTGCTAGTGCACATAGAGTAACAGGTCCCTGGAGTTGAGAGAAGTTTGGATTCATATCTCCGAAGTTTATCTCCTGCGTTGCAGTGAAAGTTATCACCGAAGGATATGACGACAAGAGTGACCCTCAAAAATTGCTGACGTGAAGCAATTGGTTCGGTGCCTGTCCGAAGGAAGTGACTGCAGCCGAGGAAATTGAAGACGAAGAGAAGACGTAGCATTCTTTTCGTTGTTTCGTTTCTTTTCATTGAGTCATAGGACCACCGTACTATTAAGAGGGGTGTAGCGTTCGAAGCTTTGATTCTCTGATGCTAAACCCAAATCCTATGAAAGATGCGAGAGAAATCTCTTTGTGTTCCGAGCAAATACTTGCTAGCAAGAGACTGTGATCTTCTTCGCTGCGAGAGATTTGACTCTGACCGAGGAGTTAGCATTTCTTGCTCCGCAAGTAATGTTACCGTTGCTCCCAAATCCGACCGTTGTGAACGTGTCGGTTGGCCATTGGCTGGACCGCGTGTCCAAAATGGTCATTTCCCATGAGGGAAGGCTGCGGCTATAAATAGCCACCCCGCGCTGGCGTGGTCCGGTGGCTGCTCCGTTTTGATTCTGAGAAGATTGTTGAGCAACCCCTCTCCGAGAGATTTGAGTTTAAAATCCACCGAGAGAAAAACCCTAGAGACGAAAAATTAGATAGTGGTTCAGCATCACTAGAATCTAAGTCCAGTACGCTCCGCCTATTACTCTTGAGAGCTGCAACTCTCTAGACGGATAGGTGTCTGCTCGAGTGTCGAAGAGTATTGTCTTCACCGAGCAAAATCTTCAGCAACCAAGAGTATTGTGGTTCGCGAAGAGAGCTGAAGAGAGTTTATCTTCAGTGAAGGTTTGGAGATCGCCGTCAAGTATCTACCACGAGTAATCGGCATTGGTTGATGAATCAATTGTCGAGGAGAATAGGGCGAAGAGAGTTTATCTTCTGTGTTAAATCACAACCCCTCCAACCAGACATAGTCCTTGTGCAGAAGCTCGAACTGGTCTACCAAACACCTTGTCGCCATCGAGCATCACTGGTCACTTCTACTACCCTTCTCTATATTCGAACTGTGACATGCCATATTTCAATCATGTGATTTACCTCGGTACATGTGGTTAGTTTCCATTCGGTAGTTTGTATTCGCTCACTGTTTACTGTATTTTCATTCGTTCCGCTGCTGGGTTCCGAGAGTTTTGATATTTCAGAGAAAAATTTAAAACTCCCATTCACCCCCCCCCCCCCCTCTGGTAGACATACTTCGATCCTACAATTGGTATCAGAGCAAGGTACTCCTTGACTCTGCTCATTTTGATCTAACCACATTGGAGTTTAAGTATGTCTTCAGTGAGCTACAAGTCGCACCTCAAGATTCCCATCTTCGATGGGACAGACTATCCCTTCTGGAAGGAGAAGATGAAGATCCGTCTCCGGGCTATTGATGATGACATGTGGAATGTGGTGCAGAATGGATTCACAGTTGAAGTACCCCAGGTCCCCACTGACCACGAGAAGAAACTCATTCAGATGGATGCTCAAGCTAAAGATGAAATTGGTGGCCATCTCTCTCGTGCTCAATTTCTTCGCTACCGTCAGTGTGAAACTGCAAAGGAATTGTGGGACATTCTCGAAAAGATAAACGAGGGTGTTTCAACTCAGAAAGAAGCTCGCATTGATACACTTCGGGCCAAGTTCAATCGGTTCAAGCGCATTGGAAATGAAAGCTGTCAGCAAACTTTCGATCGTCTGAGTGACATTGCAAACGAGCTACAAGGTCTCGGCGCCAAAGACATCACTGATCATGAAGTTGTGAAGAAGTTGCTCCGGTCTCTTGACAGTTCGTTCGACACACTTGTTCTGATGATTCGTGAACGGGCTGATTTCAAAGTTCTCGACTCTGCTGATATCATGGAAAGGCTAAACACCCACGAAGAACAAGAAGAAGAGAAGAGAGATCTCTATGGCTCAAGTCACCGAAAAAGTCATGCTCGCTGTGCCTGATTCTTCCTCGGAAGGAAATGCCGATGAAGATTCGGATGACACCGAAAGGATTAGTCAGGATCTCGCATTGATCATGAAAAGATTCCAGCGTCTTCATAGGAAAAATCAGTTTCAGAAGAAAGGATCCAGCAACTCTAGCGGCTCCAAATCTTCATCAAAGCCAACAGGAGAATACACCTGCTTCAAGTGCAGAAAGCCAGGTCATTTCATTTCGGACTGTCCTCTCTGGGAAGCTGAAATCCGTGCTAGTGGAAGATATGATTCAGGAAACCATGGCAAAAGCAAGAGCAAGAGCTACGACTCCGATGATGAGAAGAAAACAAAGAAGTTCTTCAAGAAGAAGGATTCGTCCAAGTCCTCGTCAAGATCTTCCTCGAAGAATCCCTCCAAGTCCTCGTCCAACCGCAAGAACACTTCACGCAAGGCCAAGGCGTACATCGGCAAGGAAATGGATTCCGAAGAAGAAGCATCTTCTGACGACGAAGAGGTTGATGAATCAGAGGAGGATTCCGACTCTGACATGGCTGGCATAGCATGTGGCTCCGCTCCAGCAACGAACTTCTTCGAGAATCATTCAAGCGACAACGAGTCTCCTGAGTACTGCTTCATGGCCAAAGCCTCGAAAGAAAAGGTATCCTCCAAACATCACAAGGTTCACTCCAGTGATCAATATTCTTCTGATGAGGATGACCATGCTAAATTGATAAAAATTGCCCATATTCAACAAAACTCTCTTGAGAAACTTGAGAAAACCCTCAGGAAGACTAAAGGGTTGTTGGTTGAGGAGATGGAGAAAAACCAGTCGTTGACTGAAGAGCATTCTGCTCTCGAGTCTCGAATGAAAGAACTATCAGATCGTCATGATTTTCTCTCAGCTGACCACGAAAGATTGACCTATGATTACCTGAAACGGAAACAGGAACTCGAGTCGCTGAGAGAGGCTCATGATGATTTGATCAGAGAAAATTCTCTTCTCACCCAACAACTCAAAGAGAAACCTGAAGTGTTTGTACCTCCTTCCTTAAAATGTCTCGAACGCAGCAATGCTGAATCAAATGTTGAATCTTCTGTGAATGCTAACCCCTCGGTCAAGGAAAATGGTTGTGTTTCTGATAAAAATGCTAGGTTGAAGGATCTTCTTCAGACAGGAATGTTCAAGTCTCTCAAAGGGCATCAAACCCTGTGTGATGTTCTGAAGAAATCCATTCTTCACAAAAACCCCAGGAAGGAAGGTATCGGTTTCGAAAGGAAACTAAATGAGAATGGCTCCTACTGGGAACCGGATCAATATCCTCGCACTGTGTGGGTGCCTGCTAAGAGCAAAACACTCGATCCAGCTTTACTTTCGGGATATGACTCGCCAATCCCCGAATATTCATATGATGATTCTCTGGACAACTATAAGCTCAAAAACCAACGTGGTGAGGTTGTTGCTCGCTATGTTGGTCCAAACAGCAGGAATGGCCCCCCAAAGGAATCTATCTGGGTGCCCAGGAAAACTATCGAGGCATTACCTGTCACTAGACTACTAACCATGCAGGAAGAAAATGCTCGATATATTCTTGAAAAGATTCGACGGAATGAGTACATACTTGCTTCACCAAATCACTATACTCATTCATCAGGAAGAAACTTCAATGCTTATTCTTTCAATTATGCTCGTACTGACTCAAGTTACAATTCACATAATTTTCGAAAGAAATCATATCCTTTCAGATACTCGTGATGAAAAATCATCTCCGTGGTATTCCTGATGTGAAATTCGACAAGGATTGTCTTTGTGCTGCTTGTGAGGCTGGTAAATTGGCCAAGAAGCATCATTCATCAAAAACTGTTATGACCACAACAAGACCACTGGAAATTCTTCATATGGATTTATTCGGGCCTCAAAACTATGCAAGTTTCGGAGGCAGTCATTATGGTCTGGTTATTGTTGATGATTTTTCTCGATACACTTGGGTATTCTTTCTAGAAGACAAAACTTGCACCCAAGACATCTTCAAAAGATTCGCCAAGAAAGCTGAAAATGAATATGAAGTGCGTATTAAACATGTCAGAAGCGACAATGGCACTGAGTTCAAAAATACTCATATCGAAGATTTTCTCGATGAAAATGGTATTACTCATGAATTCTCTGCCGCATACACTCCCCAACAGAATGGAGTTGTTGAGCGAAAGAATAGAACTCTTATTGAAATGGCGAGAACAATGCTCAGTGAGTATAAAACTCCTATTCGTTTCTGGGCTGATGCTATTAATACTGCTTGCCATGTTGTGAATCGTGTTTATCTTCACAAATTCCTTAAGAAAACTTCATATGAGCTTATCACTGGCAAGAAACCGAATGTTTCTTATCTACGTGTGTTTGGTGCACCATGCTACATTCGTGACATGAATCATAATTCTAAGTTTGCACCCAAAGCACATGAAGGTTTTCTTCTTGGTTATGGCTCGAACTCGCATAATTATCGTGTCTATAACTCTCACCACGGGAAAGTTATGGAAACGGTAAATGTGCGGTTTGATGAATCTAACGGCTCCCAAAAGGAGCACCTGCCTAATGTGATAGATGAACCTCCGATTTCGGATGCTATTCGGCAAATGGCTATTGGAGATGTCAGGCCAATCGAAGGAAATGTACCTGATTCTTCCGATGATGATGCTCCCATAGCTCGACGAACACGCCAAGCTACTGCCGAAGCAAATGCCACACCAAACACAAATGGCAACCCAAATCCTAATGCCGACCAAAATGGCAATCATGATGAAAATGGCGATACTAATGCCAATCCTGATGCTGATACTGAGGAAAATGAAAATCAAGACGAAAATCCTCACCCACGAGTGGCAAATCCAGTTGACCTTGCATTAATCCTCGAAGATCTCGAGAATCCTGGTTACAGACCCACAACTCGTTCTCGCACTCGTTTGGCTAACTACTGTGGCAGTTTCTCTTTCGTCTCATTGACAGAGCCTACCAAGTATGAGGAAGCCATGAATGATCCCGATTGGATGAATGCCATGCAAGAAGAGTTGGTGCAATTCGAATTAAATGATGTATGGGAATTGGTTGACAAACCGAATCCTATGAAGCACAATATCATCGGCACAAAATGGATTTTCCGAAATAAGCAAGATGAAAATGGCATTGTTGTGAGGAACAAAGGACGTCTTGTCGCTCAAGGGTATACACAGGTAGAAGGTATTGATTTCGGTGAAACTTATGCTCCTGTTGCTCGCCTTGAGGCAATTCGTATTCTTCTCGCATATGCAAATTACAATGATATTCTGCTTTATCAAATGGATGTGAAAAGTGCTTTTCTCAATGGTGAAATTGATGAGGAAGTATATGTTAGGCAGCCACCTGGCTTTGAAAATCCTCAGTTTCCTAACAAAGTTTTCAGGTTGAAAAAGGCACTGTATGGATTGAAGCAAGCCCCTCGAGCTTGGTATGACACTCTAAAGAGGTTTTTGCTCGACAAAGGGTTTAAGCCAGGATCCACTGATTCCATTCTTTTCACTCGTGCTATCGATGGCGATCTATTCATGTGTCAAATCTATGTGGATGATATTATTTTCGGTTGTACTAACAATGCTTGCAGCATGGAATTCGGGCGAATGATGTCCGAGAAGTATCAAATGTCTATGATGGGTGAACTTAAGTTCTTTCTCGGACTGCAAATTCGTCAATAGGATAATGGAACTTTCATATCTCAGGAGAAATACCTGAGAGACTGTCTTAAGAAGTTCAAAATGCAAGATTGCAAACAGAAGGGTTACAAAACTCCCATGCCCACAAATGGCCAGCTGGACGCAGATGTGTACGGTAATGATTACGATCAGAAAGCCTATCATTCGATGATTGGTTCCTTGCTTTACCTATGTGCATCCAGACCTGATATTATGTTGAGTGTTTGTATGTGTGCTCGTTTTCAAGCTGCACCGAAAGAATCGCATCACCAAGCGGTCAAGCGTATTCTGAGATATTTGGCTCACACCCCCACCTTAGGTTTATGGTATCCTAAGGGAGCACAGTTTGACCTCGTTGGATATTCAGACTCAGATTATGCAGGTGACCGGGTTGACAGGAAATCTACTTCGGGGACATGCCATTTCCTCGGTAGATCATTGGTTTGTTGGTCGTCAAGGAAGCAGAATTGCGTCTCTCTCTCTATGGCTGAGGGCGAATATATTGCTGCTGGCGCATGTTGTACACAGTTGCTATGGATGAAGCAGACTCTGAAGGATTATGGCATCAAGGTTAAGAAGATCCCTCTATTGTGCGATAATGAGAGTGCGATCAAAATTGCACATAATCCTATGCAGCATTCTCGCACCAAGCATATTGAGATCAAACATCATTTCCTACGTGATCATGTTGCTCGTGAAGATATTGTTATCAGTCATGTCAATACCGAAGAAAATCTCGCCGATATCTTCACCAAGCCTCTCGATGAGAAAACATTCTGTGCGTTACGGTGTGAGCTAAATATCCTAGATTCCGCAAACGTGCAGTAAGTTAGACTCGGCACCCGTACCAACACTTCCACATCTTAGAAGGAATGGGTGCATAACACTCGAAGAGTTTGAAAATTTCGAGAAAGTGAAATTTTCTTTCTGAGAGTGAATACATTAACGAAGAACTAGACTAACCGGGTGCCATGATAATTGTGCGACGCTTGGTGTCATACAGTTCTTATACGGTGGGTAACGCCACCACAATTTCTCTTGGTTGAGCTGCACTTGCGGATTTCGTGTTTGTCCGAATGTGTTTCACTCATAGCTTATTTTTTGGGTATTTGTGTTTCTTCGTCTGAGTGAAATGCCTAGGACCCTGTTTTTCCCTCTAATCTATCTCTTCCAGTCTATGTTGTTCCGTTATGAATGCACAAACTTCATCTGTGAACGAAACTTTATCTGGTGTCCTTGACCACGTTAAAGGTTCGGTCCGAACTTAATCTATTTTGGCGAAAGCCGTCCAAAATTTGGGGTTTCCCGCCCAGGTCTGGACCACGATCTTTGATGACGGTTGCCACGTGCTCATCATCAACTGCTAGCTTATCCTATCCGTTGAATCGCAAACGTCCCTTGACTCCGTCCGTCCGATCAAATTTACAGGGTGCGGTCATTTTCTCTCGCATATAAATACTGCGCCGCCCCCTTTCCTTGATTCACTTCGCGTCTTCACCATCGCCACTCACTGTAGCCCTACCGCACTGCTCCTCCTCGAGCTCGACGACGCCGACCACCTTCGCCGCTTCACCGCCGGAAAGGGGTCGCCGAAGTCCTCCCTCGCCGCCGCGGATCATCTTCGTCTCCGCGCCGCCGTAGCTGCTGCACATCACCAAGCTAGGGTATGTGCAGTGCGAACTTGTTCTTTCATTCATCCTGTTCAAGTTCGTCCGCGGTAGAAATAGCCTTGTTTTACTGCAATTTCTCAGATCCTTACTGCTAGGTAACTTTTGTGGATGTGATTTGTAGTTGTCCCTCGCATCCGGAAAAACTTCAGATATAGGGTTTGTGTTGTGTCTCGTCCGAACGGAATGCTTAGCACGCTTACTAGTATTTTCTTCGAACCTACTAGTTCGTTCTATACATTTCTTTTGCCCGAAACATTTCTCAAAGTCTGCATCTACCTCTTCATCATAAAAGATTTCTGTTTTCCAAATCTTAGTTGTGTGCATTCGTAACCCTGTCCCCATTTTCCCTCGCATCTATCTATGTTCACAGGAAAATGCAGTCAGTTGCAGACTCAGCTCAGCGGAGCCAGCCTGAAAGAGATGATATTGTATTGGGCACTGTTGATGAATCAAAAGCTCCGAATGCTAAGGGCCCAACGGTAGGCCCGTCAACCAGCAAGAGAAAAAGGGCCGAACAGAATGACAACGAGCAAGTAGAAACTGCTCCGAAAAAGAAGAGGGGTGGCAGACAGGCTCTCACAAACACAGCTGAATATATTTCTCATGACCGATACAACACAGTTCCAGGCGAATCAAAACACGAACGAGATACACGACAGCAATGGATTCGACGCCACTGGGTGCGCAAATGGTTCAATTATGAGTTCGTTGCCCCTCGCTTTGCTCAGAATTTTGCATTCCATCCACCGTGGGGTGACTACCGAGAACTTTCTCTAATCAAGTCAAATGGACCTCAAGAGAGACCACCTCCTCCGGCAAATGCTCATGAGTCCTCTCTTTGCACTCCGGCCTCATATCCCGATGAACTTGCTAAGCGTCAACGCAATGCTGTTAAAAGATCTGAGAGGGGAGAAAAGAAAAAGGCTCGCGAAGAAGAAAACCTTCGTCTTCTCAAGGATGATCTGGAAAAGAAAAGGGCCGAAGGAATGTCTGAAGGACGCACCAAACATAAGCATGATCCCAATGCTGCTGCTCCAAAGAGAAAGCGTGCACCGAAGAAGAAAAAGGATGTACCAGCAGATGAAGCAAATATGGATGATTCCTCGGCTGATAAAGATGATCCTCTGCTCACCAAAGAAGAGGTTGTTGCTGCTCTCAGCGAGGATGTGAACATTACCACCTCAACCATGCTGCCTAATCTACGGATCAATTTGGCGCCATCGAAGAAGATGCCTGCCAGAAAAACGCCAGCTACCACCGTCACCATGAAACAGCACATGAACACAACTCCGCATCCAGATGCAATTGACTTGAAGGATTTGGTAGTTGATGCTCCAGTGAATACTGCGAAGCCTGGCGAAAGCATTCCCATACCTGAAGTGAGGAAGATCAAGACGTCTACCGAGCAAGATGCTTCTCAATCCTCTGCTCCGAAGGAAGAGGTTGCTAAATTTGCACCTACACTGACTCAACCATTGGCTTCTAAGCCACCTTCCGAGCAAGTTCATGTTCCTGTTCAGATAGCTCCCTCTGGCAAGTCAGATGCTCCTCATTATTATGATCATATATTTATCATGGAGCAGCTCGATAAGTTTGTGGAGAACCCATTCGATGGAGAAGTGGCATCTTTGCCTATCCCTGCCGAAGTTATTGCTCAAGCAACATCAGTAGTGCAAGAACTGAGAGATGATGCAGTTGAGATTAATTCCCTCTCTGCCGAACTACTGGATCTTAATGAGCGAATGAAAACTGCCTCATCAAAGTTCATCATCAACACACTCGAAAATTCCTACAAGGATATCAACCGAGCCCTGAGTCTTCTACGTAACCGAAGGTTGCGCTTTCACACGGATCTTGATGAAATTGTTCGAAAAATTTGTGATGAACATCAAGCCAAAGTAACTGGCTACAATGATCTGGTTAAAGGCCATATTGATCATGTTGCGAAGCAAAAGATCAAGCAAAGAAAGAAAATTGCGAAGAAAAATGTACCTCCGGCTCCGAAGGAACCGTCGCCTGTCCATCAAGATGCTCAGTCTCAGAAAGAAAAATTTCCTGAGCCTGCTATTCCTTCGCCACCACCTGTTAAGGACTCGGATGCTCCTCCCTCGCCAAGGCCAACTGAATCAGTGCCTGTGGCCTCCCCTGCTCGGGCTGAAATTCCCTCGCAACACATTGTTTCAGAGGAAGGTGAAATTCCTCGCTCCGAACCTCAAACCTCTCCAGCTCATGAAGCGCCGCAAGTCCCAGTTCCATCTGTCGACGGGCAAAAACAAGTTACTATGGAACAGTCTCTGCCTCCTCCAATGGATGTTTCGGCCTCGGTGCCCCAAGCTGATGAACCTGCTCGAGTACCAACCGCCCCTGCTGCACCATCTGTTGTGCCTCCTGGTCCCTCCCCACTAAAATTATCCATCGATACAGTCGCACGAATGGCAGATGTTGGTCCCTCCGAGCGCAAATCTGTCTCTGTCTGCCGATCTGACTCAGTTGTGTACGGTGATGAAGTTATTTCTCCCGAAGAAGAACTTAAATATCCATATCCTCGCGAAGAATTGCCATTGTTCTCAACAGGCGCAGGCACAAAAGGACCGCTTTTCAATCGGAATGCGCATCCAAAATTCTTTCAGGCCAGTCCGTATGATGGCCCGCGCACCTCTGAATCGCATCGTTTCTGGACCAAGGAACAAGCTATTTATTACTCTCGGGTCCTTTATGAGAGCAAGAAGATTTTTCCTCATGAACTTCTGGATATTCCTGCTATGCGAAATATTGGCTGTTTTAATCAATTGCTTCAGGATCTGGATGATTTCTGCCTCACAAAGGTCTTTGAGTTCGAGCACCCGTGGAACAGAGAAATCATTCTTCAATTCTATGCAACACTGTACATCTCTGGTGATGAAAAAGATAGCTCAAAATGAATTATGGAATGGATGACCGAAGGAAAACACATCAAGTGTACTTCAACAGATTTTGTCTCGCACTTCCATTTTCTCGATTCGAGCATGGTAACACTAACATTCGAGTTCATAACATTGACGTTATCTCAGATGAAGTTTTTCGGTGCACTATGGACAAAGACAAGATTCGTGACTACTCTGGTCCTCCTCGTCCTGAACATTTGACATTCGAGAATCAGACATTGTTTCACATGCTCTCTTACACTATTTGTCCGATGGCCGGCATGAATCCAGATAAGTCAATATCAGATGTTCTTCATAATGCGATATATGCAATCTTCGAATGATATATTTTCGATGTCGAAGACATGTTCCTGCATATCCTGAAGGATTCTGCTCAGTATCCATTTTGCATCAAGGTATATGCACCCTGGATACAGAAAGTTATTGATCATGCGATGCGAATAGTGTATCTTGCGAAGAAAAGCCACAAAAGCTTCATTCCTCCAGTTCGCGATACTCTGCAAGTTATGGAAGATATTTCTTCGGGCAAGTCGACTGCTTCTAGCTCGCGCGATTATCACAAGAAATTTGATGGGCCTCGTCTGCCTCGGCACGACCGAAAGATTACGCCTCAACCTCCATCTCAACTTGAAGTCAGTTTGCGTACTCAACAGCTGCTCATGCAACATATTGCAGAAGATAGACGTGAGAAAGAACATCTTGCTTCCGAGCTGAATGCAATTAACAATCGCACGAGGATAATGCATCTGATTGCTGATGAAAATAAGAAAAGACTCTGGAAATTGCTTCGCAAGTTCTTTACTGAAAAACAACTCCTGAACGTCAATCTCCAAGAGCTTTATTATTATATTGACAAAGGCTTCACTCTCGAAGATTTTCAAGATAGAACTCCTTCTCTGCTAGCTCGTGAGCCTACAACTGATCTTCTTCATCTAAGGCTGCATAAATTGCTTGATGAATCTGAAGCCACATCACCAACAGAGAAACCTACCGAAGGCAATGTGCAGTCTCGTGTTCCTCCAGTGGCCACTCCAGCTATTCCTTCATCTGCTCAACCTCACGCTCTTATTCTTGAAGGAAAATCTGTTGCTGCTCAAGACGAAGCTATTCCTGTCACTTCCGAAGAAGAAATCTCCTCGGACAGTTTGTCTGGAGATGCCACTGATTGATCCAAGATCTGCGTTTCTTCACTCATGTTGTTCATCACCTTTTTGACACTTGTTGACAAAAAGGGGGAGAATTACATTGAGTCTCGATAGATTTGCTTTTGGTGTTTCATTTGTTTTGGTTTCGTTCGAGTTTGAAACTTTCGGTTCAAGTCCTTTTGCTCCTTGTTGTCAAACTCGATTAACTTTTGTGATGTAATATTAATAACCCCTGCTGCTGCACTATTTCTCTCGAAGTATTTGTCTTGCAGGTGGAATTATTATCAGAAGTTAACTTTGATTGCACTAAGATCTCGATGGATTATATCTCATCAGTGTGAATCAAATGTCTCGAATGATTGAAACTTCCTCCATATATTTCAATTATTGCAGGAGAATCTATCTCATATCTTTCGTCCCTGCATACATTTAGGGGGAGTTCATTTCAAATTCGAGCAAGTAACGCTTACTCACTCTTGTTTGACCCATTTTACATTTATCTATCTTCACTTCGATGATTATCTGTTTTGTCATCAATCGTCCAAAAAGGGGGAGATTGTTGGTGCAATAATGTTGCCTCCTTATGTTTTGGAGATTGTTGACAAACAGTAAGGGACTGATGTGTTTGCTAGTGCACACAGAGTAACAGGTCCCTGGAGTTGAGAGAAGTTTGGATTCATATCTCCGAAGTTTATCTCCTGCGTTGCAGTGAAAGTTATCACCAAAGGATATGACGACAAGAGTGACCCTCAAAAATTGCTGACATGAAGCAATTGGTTCGGTGCCTGTCCGAAGGAAGTGACTGCAGCCGAGGAAATTGAAGACGAAGAGAAGACGTAGCATTCTTTTCGTTGTTTCGTTTCTTTTCATTGAGTCATAGGACCACCGTACTATTAAGAGGGGTGTAGCGTTCGAAGCTTTGATTCTCTGATGCTAAACCCAAATCCTATGAAAGATGCGAGAGAAATCTCTTTGTGTTCCGAGCAAATACTTGCTAGCAAGAGACTGTGATCTTCTTCGCTGCGAGAGATTTGACTCTGACCGAGGAGTTAGCATTTCTTGCTCCGCAAGTAATGTTACCGTTGCTCCCAAATCCGACCGTTGTGAACGTGTCGGTTGGCCATTGGCTGGACCGCGTGTCCAAAATGGTCATTTCCCATGAGGGAAGGCTGCGGCTATAAATAGCCACCCCGCGCTGGCGTGGTCCGGTGGCTGCTCCGTTTTGATTCTGAGAAGATTGTTGAGCAACCCCTCTCCGAGAGATTTGAGTTTAAAATCCACCGAGAGAAAAACCCTAGAGACGAAAAATTAGATAGTGGTTCAGCATCACTAGAATCTAAGTCCAGTACGCTCCGCCTATTACTCTTGAGAGCTGCAACTCTCTAGACGGATAGGTGTCTGCTCGAGTGTCGAAGAGTATTGTCTTCACCGAGCAAAATCTTCAGCAACCAAGAGTATTGTGGTTCGCGAAGAGAGCTGAAGAGAGTTTATCTTCAGTGAAGGTTTGGAGATCGCCGTCAAGTATCTACCACGAGTAATCGGCATTGGTTGATGAATCAATTGTCGAGGAGAATAGGGCGAAGAGAGTTTATCTTCTGTGTTAAATCACAACCCCTCCAACCAGACATAGTCCTTGTGCAGAAGCTCGAACTGGTCTACCAAACACCTTGTCGCCATCGAGCATCACTGGTCACTTCTACTACCCTTCTCTATATTCGAACTGTGACATGCCATATTTCAATCATGTGATTTACCTCGGTACATGTGGTTAGTTTCCATTCGGTAGTTTGTATTCGCTCACTGTTTACTGTATTTTCATTCGTTCCGCTGCTGGGTTCCGAGAGTTTTGATATTTCAGAGAAAAATTTAAAACTCCCATTCACCCCCCCCCCCTCTGGTAGACATACTTCGATCCTACAATTGGTATCAGAGCAAGGTACTCCTTGACTCTGCTCATTTTGATCTAACCACATTGGAGTTTAAGTATGTCTTCAGTGAGCTACAAGTCGCACCTCAAGATTCCCATCTTCGATGGGACAGACTATCCCTTCTGGAAGGAGAAGATGAAGATCCGTCTCCGGGCTATTGATGATGACATGTGGAATGTGGTGCAGAATGGATTCACAGTTGAAGTACCCCAGGTCCCCACTGACCACGAGAAGAAACTCATTCAGATGGATGCTCAAGCTAAAGATGAAATTGGTGGCCATCTCTCTCGTGCTCAATTTCTTCGCTACCGTCAGTGTGAAACTGCAAAGGAATTGTGGGACATTCTCGAAAAGATAAACGAGGGTGTTTCAACTCAGAAAGAAGCTCGCATTGATACACTTCGGGCCAAGTTCAATCGGTTCAAGCGCATTGGAAATGAAAGCTGTCAGCAAACTTTCGATCGTCTGAGTGACATTGCAAACGAGCTACAAGGTCTCGGCGCCAAAGACATCACTGATCATGAAGTTGTGAAGAAGTTGCTCCGGTCTCTTGACAGTTCGTTCGACACACTTGTTCTGATGATTCGTGAACGGGCTGATTTCAAAGTTCTCGACTCTACTGATATCATGGAAAGGCTAAACACCCACGAAGAACAAGAAGAAGAGAAGAGAGATCTCTATGGCTCAAGTCACCGAAAAAGTCATGCTCTCAAGGCTGTGCCTGATTCTTCCTCGGAAGGAAATGCCGATGAAGATTAGGATGACACCGAAAGGATTAGTCAGGATCTCGCATTGATCACGAAAAGATTCCAGCGTCTTCATAGGAAAAATCAGTTTCAGAAGAAAGGATCCAGCAACTCTAGCGGCTCCAAATCTTCATCAAAGCCAACATAAGAATACACCTGCTTCAAGTGCAGAAAGCCAGGTCATTTCATTTCGGACTGTCCTCTCTGGGAAGCTGAAATCCGTGCTAGTGGAATATATGATTCAGGAAACCATGGCAAAAGCAAGAGCAAGAGCTACGACTCCGATGATGAGAAGAAAACAAAGAAGTTCTTCAAGAAGAAGGATTCGTCCAAGTCCTCGTCAAGATCTTCGTCGAAGAATCCCTCCAAGTCCTCGTCCAACCGCAAGAACACTTCACGCAAGGCCAAGGCGTACATCGGCAAGGAAATGGATTCCGAAGAAGAAGCATCTTCTGACGACGAAGAGGTTGATGAATCAGAGGAGGATTCCAACTCTGGCATGGCTGGCATAGCATGTGGCTCCGCTCCAACAACGAACTTCTTCGAGAATCATTCAAGCGACAACGAGTCTCCTGAGTACTGCTTCATGGCCAAAGCCTCGAAAGAAAAGGTATACTCCAAACATCACAAGGTTCACTCCAGTGATCAATATTCTTCTGATGAGGATGACCATGCTAAACTGATAAAAATTGCCCATATTCAACAAAACTCTCTTGAGAAACTTGAGAAAACCCTCAGGAAGACTGAAGGGTTGTTGGTTGAGGAGATGGAGAAAAATCAGTCGTTGACTGAAGAGCATTCTGCTCTCGAGTCTCGAATGAAAGAACTATCAGCTGACCACGAAAGATTGACCTATGATTACATGAAACGGAAACAGGAACTCGAGTCGCTGAGAGAGGCTCATGATGATTTGATCAGAGAAAATTCTCTTCTCACCCAACAACTCAAAGAGAAACCTGAAGTGTTTGTACCTCCTTGCTTAAAATGTCTCGAACGCAGCAATGCTGAATCAAATGCTGAATCTTCTGTGAATGCTAACCCCTCGGTCGAGGAAAATGGTTGTGTTTCTGATAAAAATGCTAGGTTGAAGGATCTTCTTCAGACAGGAATGTTCAAGTCTCTCAAAGGGCATCAAACCCTGTGTGATGTTCTGAAGAAATCCATTCTTCACAAAAACCCCAGGAAGGAAGGTATCGGTTTCGAAAGGAAACTAAATGAGAATGGCTCCTACTGGGAACCGGATCAATATCCTCACACTGTGTGGGTGCCTGCTAAGAGCAAAACGCTCGATCCAGCTTTACTTTCGGGATATGACTCGCCAATCCCCGAATATTCATATGATGATTCTCTGGACAACTATAAGCTGTTCAAAAACCAACGTGGTGTGGCTGTTGCTCGCTATGTTGGTCCAAACAGCAGGAATGGCCCCCCAAAGGAATCTATCTGGGTGCCCAGGAAAACTATCGAGGCATTACCTGTCACTAGACTACTAACCATGCAGGAAGAAAATGCTCGATATATTCTTGAAAAGATTCGACGGAATGAGTACATACTTGCTTCACCAAACCACTATACTCATTCGTCAGGAAGAAACTTCAATGCTTATTCTTTCGATTATGATCGTACTGACTCAAGTTACAATTCACATAATTTTCGAAAGAAATCATATCCTGCTCGCTCATATGTTTCGAAGCCACCTACAATGATGTGGGTGGTTAAGAAAGCCTGATTTCTCTGTAGGACTATGTCTCCGGGTGTACCGAATGGATAATGGATAGTTGATGCACTAGTCATATGACCGGAGACAAGTCGTTGTTTGTCGACCCAAATTTAACTGCTTCATCTGAGAAGTACATCACTTTCGGCGACAACAACAAAGGAAAGGTACTTGGGTTAGGTAAAATTGCTATATCCAAGGATAAGAACATTGATGATGTTTTACTTGTTCAGTCTCTTGGATTCAATCTCATGTCTGTCGGCAAGCTGTGTGATCTAGGCATGCTAGTTCTATTTTCTAAATTCAAATGCATTGTTTTCATGGCCACTGACAATTCCTTCGTATTCGAAGGAAATAGAAAAGGTGATTTATATATTGTGGATTTCTCTAAGGGTCCCTCAGTCCGAACTTGTTTGCTTGCGAAAGCAACCGAAGGATGCTGTGGCACCGATGACTTGGTCATGCAGGTATGAGAAACTTGCAGATACTCGTGAAGAAAAATCATCTCCGTGGTATTCCTGATGTGAAATTCGACAAGGATCGTCTTTGTGCTGCTTGTGAGGCTGGTAAATTGGCCAAGAAGCATCATTCATCAAAAGCTGTTATGACCACAACAAGACCACTGGAAATTCTTCATATGGATTTATTCGGGCCTCAAAACTATGCAAGTTTCGGAGGCAGTCATTATGGTCTGGTTATTGTTGATGATTTTTCTCGATACACTTGGGTATTCTTTCTAGAAGACAAAACTTGCACCCAAGACATCTTCAAAAGATTCGCCAAGAAAGCTGAAAATGAATATGAAGTGCGTATTAAACATGTCAGAAGCGACAATGGCACTGAGTTCAAAAATACTCATATCGAAGATTTTCTCGATGAAAATGGTATTACTCATGAATTCTCTGCCGCATACACTCCCCAACAGAATGGAGTTGTTGAGCGAAAGAATAGAACTCTTATTGAAATGGCGAGAACAATGCTCAGTGAGTATAAAACTCCTATTCGTTTCTGGGCTGATGCTATTAATACTGCTTGCCATGTTGTGAATTGTGTTTATCTTCACAAATTCCTTAAGAAAACTTCATATGAGCTTATCACTGGCAAGAAACCGAATGTTTCTTATCTACGTGTGTTTGGTGCACCATGCTACATTCGTGACATGAATCATAATTCTAAGTTTGCACCCAAAGCACATGAAGGTTTTCTTCTTGGTTATGGCTCGAACTCGCATACTTATCGTGTCTATAACTCTCACCACGGGAAAGTTATGGAAATGGTAAATGTGCGGTTTGATGAATCTAACGGCTCCCAAAAGGAGCACCTGCCTAATGTGATAGATGAACCTCCGACTTCGGATGCTATTCGGCAAATGGCTATTGGAGATGTCAGGCCAGTCGAAGGAAATGTACCTGATTCTTCCGATGATGATGCTCCCATAGCTCGACGAACACGCCAAGCTACTGCCGAAGCAAATGCCACACCAAACACAAATGGCAACCCAAATCCTAATGCCGACCAAAATGGCAATCATGATGAAAATGGCGATACTAATGCCAATCTTGATGCTGATACTGAGGAAAATGAAAATCAAGACGAAAATCCTCACCCACGAGTGGCAAATCGAGTTGACCCTGCATTAATCCTCGAAGATCTCGAGAATCCTGGTTACAGACCCACAACTCGTTCTCGCACTCGTTTGGCTAACTACTGTGGCAGTTTCTCTTTCGTCTCATTGACAGAGCCTACCAAGTATGAGGAAGCCATGAATGATCCCGATTGGATGAATGCCATGATAGAAGAGTTGGTGCAATTCGAATTAAATGATGTATGGGAATTGGTTGACAAACCGAATCCTAAGAAGCACAATATCATCGGCACAAAATGGATTTTCCGAAATAAGCAAGATGAAAATGGCATTGTTGTGAGGAACAAAGCATGTCTTGTCGCTCAAGGGTATACACAGGTAGAAGGTATTGATTTCGGTGAAACTTATGCTCCTGTTGCTCGCCTTGAGGCAATTCGTATTCTTCTCGCATATGCAAATTACAATGATATTCTGCTTTATCAAATGGATGTGAAAAGTGCTTTTCTCAATGGTGAAATTGATGAGGAAGTATATGTTAGGCAGCCACCTGGCTTTGAAAATCCTCAGTTTCCTAACAAAGTTTTCAGGTTGAAAAAGGCGCTGTATGGATTGAAGCAAGCCCCTCGAGCTTGGTATGACACTCTAAAGAGGTTTTTGCTCGACAAAGGGTTTAAGCCAGGATCCACTGATTCCACTCTTTTCACTCGTGCTATCGATGGCGATCTGTTCGTGTGTCAAATCTATGTGGATGATATTATTTTCAGTTGTACTAACAATGCTTGCAGCATGGAATTCGGGCGAATGATGTCCGAGAAGTATCAAATGTCTATGATGGGTGAACTTAAGTTCTTTCTCGGACTGCAAATTTGTCAACAGGACAATGGAACTTTCATATCTCGGGAGAAATACCTGAGAGACTATCTTAAGAAGTTCAAAATGCAAGATTGCAAACAGAATGGTTACAAAACTCCCATGCCTACAAATGGCCAGCTGGACGTAGATGTGTACAGTAAAGATTACGATCAGAAAGCTTATCGTTCGATGATTGGTTCCTTGCTTTACCTATGTGCATCCAGACCTGATATTATGTTGAGTGTTTGTATGTGTGCTCGTTTTCAAGCTGCACCGAAAGAATCGCATCACCAAGCGGTCAAGCGTATTCTGAGATATTTGGCTCACACCCCCACCTTAAGTTTATTGTATCCTAAGGGAGCACAGTTTGACCTCGTTGGATATTCAGACTCAGATTATGCAGGTGACCGGGTTGACAGGAAATCTACTTCGGGGACATGCCATTTCCTCGGTAGATCATTGGTTTGTTGGTCGTCAAGGAAGCAGAATTGCGTCTCTCTCTCTACGGCTGAGGGCGAATATATTGCTGCTGGCGCATGTTGTACACAGTTGCTATGGATGAAGCAGACTCTGAAGGATTATGGCATCAAGGCTAAGAAGATCCCTCTATTGTGCGATAATGAGAGTGCGATCAAAATTGCACATAATCCTATGCAGCATTCTCGCACCAAGCATATTGAGATCAGGCATCATTTCCTACGTGATCATGTTGCTCGTGAAGATATTGTTATCAGTCATGTCAATACCGAAGAAAATCTCGCCGATATCTTCACCAAGCCTCTCGATGAGAAAAGATTCTGTGCATTACGGTGTGAGCTAAATATCCTAGATTCCGCAAACGTGCAGTAAGCTGGACTCGGCACCCGTACCAACACTTCCACATCTTAGAAGGAATGGGTGCATAACACTCGAAGAGTTTGAAAATTTTGACAAAGTGAAATTTTCTTTCTGAGAGTGAATACATTAACGAAGAACTAGACTAACCGGGTGCCACGATAATTGTGCGACGCTCGGGGTCATACAGTTCTTATATGGTGGTAATGCCACCAAAATTTCTCTTGGTTGAGCTGCACTTGAGGATTTCGTGTTTGTCCGAATGTGTTTCACTCATAGCTTATTTTTCGGGTATTTGTGTTTCTTCGTCTGAGTGAAATGCCTAGGACCCTGTTTTTCCCTCTATTCTATCTCTTTCAGTCTATGATGTTCCGTTATGAATGCACAAACTTCATCTGTGAACAAAACCTTATCTGGTGTCCTTGACCACGTTAAAGGTTCGGTCCGAACTTAATCTATTTTGGCGAAAGCCGTCCAAAATTTGGGGTTTCCCGCGCAGGTCTGGACCACGATCTTTGATGACGGTTGCCACGTGCTCATCATCAACTGCCAGCTTATCCTATCCGTTGAATTGCAAACGTCCCTTGACTCCGTCCGTCCGATCAGATTTACAGGGTGCGGTCATTTTCTCCCGCATATAAATACTGCGCCGCCCCCTTTCCTTGATTCACTTCGCGTCTTCACCATCGCCACTCACCGTAGCCCTACCGCACTGCTCCTCCTCGAGCTCGACGACGCCGACCACCTTCGCCGCTTCACTGCCGGAAAGGGGTCGCCGAAGTCCTCCCTCGCCGCCGCGGATCATCTTCGTCTCCGTGCCGCCGTAGCTGCTGCACATCACCAAGCTAGGGTATGTGCAGTGCGAACTTGTTCTTTCGTTCATCCTGTTCAAGTTCGTCCGCGGTAGAAATAGCCTTGTTTTACTACAATTTCTCAGATCCTTACTGCTAGGTAACTTTTGTGGATGTGGTTTGTAGTTGTCCCTCGCATTGAAAAACTTCAGATATAGGGTTTGTGTTGTGTCTCGTCCGAACGGAATGCTTAGCACGCTTACTAGTATTTTCTTCGAGCCTACTAGTTCGTTCTATACATTTCTTTCGCCCGAAACATTTCTCAAAGTCTGCATCTACCTATTCATCATAAAAGATTTCTGTTTTCCAAATCTTAGTTGTGTGCATTCGTAACCCTGTCCCCATTTTCCCTCGCATCTATCTATGTTCACAGGAAAATGCAGTCAGTTGCAGATTCAGCTCAGCGGAGCCAGCCTGAAAGAGATGATATTGTATTGGGCACTGCTGATGAATCAAAAGCTCCGAATGCTAAGGGCCCAACAGTAGGCCCGTCAACCAGCAAGAGAAAAAGGGCCGAACAGAATGACAACGAGCAAGTAGAAACTGCTCCGAAAAAGAAGAGGGGTGGCAGACAGGCTCTCACAAACATAGCTGAATATATTTCTCATGACCGATACAACACAGTTCCAGGCGAATCAAAACACGAACGAGATACACGACAGCAATGGATTCGACGCCACTGGGTGCGCAAATGGTTCAATTATGAGTTCGTTGCCCCTCGCTTTGCTCAGAATTTTGCATTCCATCCACCGTGGGGTGGCTGCTGAGAACTTTCTCTAATCAAGTCAAATGGACCTCAAGAGAGACCACCTCCTCCGGCAAATGCTCATGAGTCCTCTCTTCGCACTCCGGCCTCATATCCCGATGAACTTGCTAAGCGTCAACGCAATGCTGTTAAAAGATCTGAGAAAGCAGAAAAGAAAAAGGCTCGTGAAGAAGAAAACCTTCGTCTTCTCAAAGCTGATCTAGAAAAGAAAAGGGCCCAAGGGATGTCTAAAGGACGCACCAAACATAAGCATGATCCCAATGCTGCTGCTCCGAAGAGAAAGCGTGCACCGAAGAAGAAAAAGGCTGTACCAGCAGATGAAGCAAATATGGATGATTCCTCGGCTGATAAAGATGATCCTCCGCTCACCAAAGAAGAGGTTGCTGCTGGTCTCAGCGAGGATGTGAACATTACCACCTCAACCGAGCTGCCTAATCTACGGATCAATTTGGCGCCATCGAAGAAGATGCCTGCTAGAAAAACGCCAGCTACCACTGTCACCATGAAACAGCACGTGAACACAACTCCGCATCCAGATGCAATTGACTTGAAGGATTTGGTAGTTGATGCTCCAGTGAATACTGCGAAGCCTGGCGAAAGCATTCCCATACCTGAAGTGAGGAAGATCAAGACGTCTACCGAGCAAGATGCTTCTCAATCCTCTGCTCCGAAGGAAGAGGTTGCTAAATTTGCACCTACACTGACTCAACCATTGGCTTCTAAGCCACCTTCCGAGCAAGTTCATGTTCCTGTTCAGACAGCTCCCTCTGGCAAGTCAGATGCTCCTCATTATTATGATCATATATTTATCATGGAGCAGCTCGATAAGTTTGTGGAGAACCCTTTCGATGGAGAAGTGGCATCTTTGCCTATCCCTGCCGAAGTTATTGCTCAAGCAACATCAGTAGTGCAAGAACTGAGAGATGATGCAGTTGAGATTAATTCCCTCTCTGCCGAACTACTGGATCTCAATGAACGAATGAAAACTGCCTCATCAAAGTTCATCATCAACACACTCGAAGATTCCTACAAGGATATCAACCGAGCCCTGAGTCTTCTACGTAACCGAAGGTTGCGCTTTCACACAGATCTTGATGAAATTGTTCGAAAAAATTGTGATGAACATCAAGCCAAAGTAACTGGCTACAATGATCTGGTTAAAGGCCATATTGATCATGTTGTGAAGCAAAAGATCAAGCAAAGAAAGAAAATTGCGAAGAAAAATGTACCTCCGGCTCCGAAGGAACCGTTGCCTGTCCGTCAAGATGCTCAGTCTCAGAAAGAAAAATCTCCTGAGCCTGCTATTCCTTCGCCACCACCTGTTAAGGACTCGGATGCTCCTCCCTCGCCAAGGCCAACTGAATCAGTGCCTGTGGCCTCCCCTGCTCGGGCTGAAATTCCCTCGCAACACATTGTTTCAGAGGAAGGTGAAATTCCTCGCTCCAAACCTCAAACCTCTCCAGCTCATGAAGCGCCGCAAGTCCCAGTTCCATCTGTCGACGGGCAAAAACAAGTTACTATGGAACAGTCTCTGCCTCCTCCAATGGATGTTTCGGCCTCAGTGCCCCAAGCTGATGAACCTGCTCGAGTACCAACCGCCCCTGCTGCACCATCTGTTGTGCCTCCTGCTCCCTCCCCACTAAAATTATCCATCGATACAGTCGCACGAATGGCAGATGTTGGTCCCTCCGAGCGCAAATCTGTCTCTGTCCGCCGATCTGACTCAATTGTGTATGGTGATGAAGTTATTTCTCCCGAAGAAGAACTTAAATATCCATATCCTCGTGAAGAATTGCCATTGTTCTCAACAGGCGCAGGCGCAAAAGGACCGCTTTTCAATCGGAATGCGCATCCAAAATTCTTTCAGGCCAGTCCGTATGATGGCCCGCGCACCTATGAATCGCCTCGTTTCTGGACCAAGGAACAAGCTATTTATTACTATCGGGTCCTTTATGAGAGCAAGAAGATTTTTCCTCATGAACTTCTGGATATTCCTGCTATGCGAAATATTGGTTGTTTTAATCAATTGCTTCAGGATCTGGATGATTTCTGCCTCACAAAGGTCTTTGAGTTCGAGCACCCGTGGAACAGAGAAATCATTCTTCAATTCTATGCAACACTGTACATCTCTCGTGATGAAAAAGATAGCTCAAAATGGATTATGGAATGGATGACCGAAGGAAAACGCATCAAGTGTACTTCAACAGATTTTGTCTCGCACTTCCATTTTCCTCGATTCGAGCATGGTAACACTAACATTCGAGTTCATAACATTGACGTTATCTCAGATGAAGTTTTTCGGTGCACTATGGACAAAGACAAGATTCGTGACTACTCTGGTCCTCCTCGTCCTGAACATTTGACATTCGAGAATCAGACATTGTTTCACATGCTCTCTTACACTATTTGTCCGATGGCCGGCATGAATCCAGCTAAGTCAATATCAGATGTTCTTTGTAATGCGATATATGCAATCTCCGAACGATATATTTTCGATGTCGAAGACATGTTCCTGCACATCCTGAAGGATTCCGCTCAGTATCCATTTTGCATCAAGGTATATGCACCCTGGATACAGAAAGTTATTGATCATGCGATGCGAACAGTGTATCTTGCGAAGGAAAGCCACAAAAGCTTCATTCCTCCAGTTCGCGATACTCTGCAAGTTATGGAAGATATTTCTTCGGGCAAATCGACTGCTTCTAGCTCGCGCGATTATCACAAGCAATTTGATGGGCCTTGTCTGCCTCAGCGCGACCGAAAGATTACGCCTCAACCTCCATCGCAACTTGAAGTCAGTTTGCGTACTCAATAGCTGCTCATGCAACATAATGCAGAAGATAGACGTGAGAAAGAACATCTTGCTTCCGAGCTGAATGCAATTAACAATCGCACGAGGATAATGCATCTGATTGCTGATGAAAATAAGAAAAGACTCTGGAAATTGCATCGCAAGTTCTTTACTGAAAAACAACTCCTGAACGTCAATCTCCAAGAGCTTTATGATTATATTGACAAAGGCTTCACTCTCGAAGATTTTCAAGATAGAACTCCTTCTCTCCCAGCTCGTGAGCCTACAACTGATCTTCTTCATCTAAGGCTGCGTAAATTGCTTGATGAATCTGAAGCCACATCACCAACAGAGAAACCTACCGAAGGCAATGTGCAGTCTCGTGTTCCTCCAGTGGCCACTCCAGCTATTCCTTCGTCTGCTCAACCTCACGCTCTTATTCTTGAAGGAAAATCTGTTGCTGCTCAAGACGAAGCTATTCCTGTCACTTCCGAAGAAGAAATCTCCTCGGACAGTTCGTCTGGAGATGCCACTGATTGATCCAAGATTTGCTTTCTTCAATCATGTTATTCGTCACCTTTTTGACACTTGTTGACAAAAAGGGGGAGAATTACATCGAGTCTCGATAGATTTGCTTTTGGTGTTTCATTTGTTTTGGTTTCGTTCGAGTTTGAAACTTTCGGTTCAAGTCCTTTTGCTCCTTGTTGTCAAACTCGATTAACTTCTGTGACGTAATATTAATAACCCCTGTTGCTGCACCATTTCTCTCGAAGTATTTGTCTTGCAGGTGGAATTATTATCAGAAGTTAACTTTGATTGCACTAAGATCTCGATGGATTATATCTCATCAGTGCGAATCAAATGTCTCAAATGATTGAAACTTCCTCCATATATTTCAATTATTGCAGGAGAATCTATCTCATATCTTTCGTCCCTGCATACATTTAGGGGGAGTTCATTTCATATTCGAGCAAGTAACGCTTACTCACTCTTGTTTGACCCATTTTACATTTATCTATCTTCACTTCGATGATTATCTGTTTTGTCATCAATCGTCCAAAAAGGGGGAGATTGTTGGTACAATAATGTTGCCTCCTTATGTTTTGGAGATTGTTGACAAACAGTAAGGGACTGATGTGTTTGCTAGTGCACACAGAGTAACAGGTCCCTGGAGTTGAGAGAAGTTTGGATTCATATCTCCGAAGTTTATCTCCTGCGTTGCGGTGAAAGTTATCACCGAAGGATATGACGACAAGAGTGACCCTCAAAAATTGCTGACGTGAAGCAATTGGTTCGGTGCCTGTCCGAAGGAAGTGACTGCAGCCGAGGAAATTGAAGACGAAGAGAAGACGTAGCATTCTTTTCGTTGTTTCGTTTCTTTTCATTGAGTCATAGGACCACCGTACTATTAAGAGGGGTGTAGCGTTCGAAGCTTTGATTCTCTGATGCTAAACCCAAATCCTATGAAAGATGCGAGAGAAATCTCTTTGTGTTCCGAGCAAATACTTGCCAGCAAGAGACTGTGATCTTCTTCGCTGCGAGAGATTTGACTCTGACCGAGGAGTTAGCATTTCTTGCTCCGCAAGTAATGTTACCGTTGCTCCCAAATCCGACCGTTGTGAACGTGTCGGTTGGCCATTGGTTGGACTGCGTGTCCAAAATGGTCATTTCCCATCAGGGAAGGCTGCGGCTATAAATAGCCACCCCGCGCCGGCATTGTCCGGTGGCTGCTCCGTTTTGATTCTGAGAAGATTGTTGAGCAACCCCTCTCCGAGAGATTTGAGTTTAAAATCCACCGAGAGAAAAACCCTAGAGCCGAAAAATTAGATAGTGGTTCAGCATCACTAGAATCTAAGTCCAGTACGCTCCGCCTATTACTCTTGAGAGCTGCAACTCTCTAGACGGATAGGTGTTTGCTCGAGTGTCGAAGAGTATTGTCTTCACCGAGCAAAATCTTCAGCAACCAAGAGTATTGTGGTTCGCGAAGAGAGCTGAAGAGAGTTTATCTTCAGTGAAGGTTTGGAGATCGCCGTCAAGTATCTACCACGAGTAATCGGCATTGGTTGACGAATCAATTGTCGAGGAGAATAGGGCGAAGAGAGTTTATCTTCTGTGTTAAATCACAACCCCTCCAACCAGACGTAGTCCTTGTGCAGAAGGGCGAACTGGTCTACCAAACACCTTGTCGCCATCGAGCATCACTGGTCACTTCTACTACCCTTCTCTATATTCGAACTGTGACATGCCATATTTCAATCATGTGATTTACCTCGGTACATGTGGTTAGTTTCCATTCGGTAGTTTGTATTCGCTCACTGTTTACTGTATTTTCATTCGTTCCGCTGCTGGGTTCCGAGAGTTTTGATATTTCAGAGAAAAATTTAAAACTCCCATTCACCCCCCCCCTCTGGTAGACATACTTCGATCCTACAGGAACTCTAGCAAGAATCCGCAACTACTAAAGATCATTAAAGTAAAACCCAACCATAGCATTAAGTAAAAAGTCCGCTTTACTCCCATACGCAACAACCCCCTTACTCAGGTTTAAGTTTCTGTCACTCTCGCAACCCACTATAAGCGAATCATGAACGTATTGCAAAACCCTACAGCGGTAATCCCACATGCTTGCGTGACACGGAGGGCACCATAGGACAGCACCATATTATCATACAACTCATATCAATCACACCATACCACAATTAACCCATAGGATAAAAAGAATCTACTCAAACATCATAGGATGGCCATACATCATTGGGTAATAATATATAGCATGAAGCACCATGTTTAAGTAGAGATTACAGCGGGGAAAAGAGGTGTTAGACCGCTACATAGAAGGGGAGAAACTTGGTGGTGACGGCGGCGAAGTTGTTGGTGTAGATCGCCGTCACGATGGTTCCCCCAGCAGCGTTCCGGCGCCACCGGAAGAGAGGGGGAGAGGTACCCACTCCTTCTTCTTCTTGCTTGGCCTTCCCCCTAGATGGGAGAAGGCTTCCCCCTCTGGTCCATGGCCACCATGGCTCCCAGAGGGCAGGATCCCTCCGAGATTGGATCTCTCTCCCTGTTTCTCTTCTGTTTCACGTTCCTGTTTTCTGGCCCTTCATAGTTTCTTATATTCCCAGAGATCCATAACTCCGATTAGGCTGAAATTTTAAGGGGAATTTTATCCAGAAATTATCTTTCTTGCAGCGAAAGAAGGGCCCCAACCGACTTACAGAGGAGTCACAAGCTCACCCGGAACGCCCTAGGGTAGGGGGCGCGCCGTGTGAGCTCGTGACTCCCTCGAGCATCGTCTTGCGTTGATTCTGTGACACCCTGGTTTTTCCCAGCTTTTCTTTTAAAATTTGTTTGAAAACTTTATCGGAATTTGGCTTGGATTTGTTTCTGAATGGCTCTATGGACTTAAAACTTGGGAATATTTTTTTGATTTTCTTTCCCAAGTGACCCAGACTCTCAAAAACTTCTCTCAAGTCATGTCACTTCCGTTCTTGCTCAATCTCAATTTTATTCCAACCTAATATTCCTTTTTCCATTAAAGGAATAACCCTTTGAGCTCTAGGTTGTGAAGCAACCCATATTTCTGTTCTTCCAAAAATCCCAAGAAAATTCTCATAAATCCTTTGGACCATGTGAACCTTGGATGTGTGAAAACATTCAAGATTTACTCCTCATGGTGAGCACAACATCCAATCTTTGATTCTGGTCATAATTTCAGTTTGTGAGGCAACTATATTTTATATTGCTTCAAAAATTCTAAAATTAATCCAGGACATTCTCCTACTCATATTATCAGTCTCCACAAATTTTGGGCTTATTTCATTTAGCCAATTTCTCTATAAAATTCCTCCAAGTTTCTATCCAGTGGGAAGTGTTGTGAAGGAAGTACCCTGTACACTAACCCAATTGGACTGAAATTTTTATAGCATGTTGGCATTCCCAAATAACCCACCAATACCAAGTTTCAGCTCCAGGAACCCATCCAAGTGATGCAACATCCTCAGCAAGATTTCTGGACCAGAGAGGCGGTTGTGAAGCAACCATGCTCTACACTGATCCATTTGGTCTGAATTTTTCCCAGTATGTGCACCTTCCTACCACACTCCAGTATGGCAAACTTTCACTCATAAAGCCCTAGCCATTTCTCCTCAACTTGCTGCCCAAGTTTCTATCCAGAAACTTGCCTGGAAGCTATCCAGCTGTCCTAGCCACCTCCTGTCAAACCAGCTGCACCGGGAGGCCTCTGGAAGGAAGGACTATCGCATGGACACGACCGGGTAGGCCAGAGCGCGCCGCATGCGCCAGAGCGCGCGGTGACCATGCGTCTGGCCAGGCCAAAACCGTGCTCTGCACGTCGACCGCGTCGGACGCGACTGCTCCGGCCACCTCTCGATGCCTTTCCTTGTCCAAACGTGTCGACGTTGTCGCCGCCGTCCACCTGGACCACTTGGAACTCTCTCCCCCTCCAGCGAAGCTCGCCGGCAGACATGGCCAAGCTCCGCCGCTGTGCACCGTACGGGCACTGTGGCCTAGCTGGCTGGCATCTTCTGCCTCGAGCCGTTGCCGTCGCGTTGACTTCTCCCACCCCTCTCGTCACTTCAGCCCACTCCGCGACGGCCAGCTCGCCGTCCTCGCCCGGCCAGCTCAACCGTGGCGGGATCCGGCTCGGCCTCCCCTTGATCACCTATAAAAGGCCCTCCCCGGCCTCGTCTTGCTGCACCACTCCACTCCTCCCCCTCTCAATCGCCACTAGCAGCGCCAGGGCAGGCCGGAGAGCCCTCCTTCTCCGTCTCCGGCGAAGGGCTCCGCCACTGTGCCCCAGCTCCGTCCGCTCGCCTCCGCCCACCCCAGCCCCAGTCGAGACCACCGGTGAGCTCGTGAAGCTCCACTAACCATCCCCAGCCCTTCCTCCGCTCGAGAGCTCGGCGGAGTCGCCGGATCGATCGCCACCCGAAGTTCGCCGCCGCCTGAGACGAAGGGGGCGACGCCGTCCGGCCATCTCCTGACGAGATACGGGTATGGGCGTGCTCGCCGGCGTCCGCATAATCCATCCCCACCCTTGCCCAGCTTCGCTGCAGCCTCTACGCCGGTGAACTTCGCCGGTGAGTTCCGCCGCCCTCTGTTCCCTCTCCCTCTCTGTTTAAACCTGGCAAGCGGGCCCCACCTGTCGGCGACTCCACGCGTGCCTGAATCGGTATGTAAGTGGAGGCGCCTGGCCAGTTTACGTCTTCGACGTGGCCGCTTCTAGGATTTTCCAGTTTTCTGTTTAATTCAAATTTAATCAGAACTTTGACTAAACTTTGACCATCCATAACTTTTAAACCATAAGTCCAAATGAGTTCATTCTTTTTGCATTATTTTTCTTATGAGCTCCTCTAGTTGCTGTAAAAATTTGGTATTTTTCTCTGATGTCTAGAATTTCTGGTCAAAAGAAAATGCGTTATGTGGTATTTGAAAATGATTTCAAAAATGCTTTTCAGATTGTTTTGCCTAGTTGGTGAAGGCCAGGAGTACTCCCACACTCTATTCGTGCAAGGTAAGCCACAACTCTCATTTGCATAATTGCATTGCAATATCATAGTTTAAATAATTATTTTAATGCCAAATATGAATTATTTATGAATGGATTAATTCATGCAATACTTTGAAAGCTTTGGATAAGTTACTGTCATGATGATGATGGGATTATAGAATAGTAGTAGATTTCCAAATATATGTGGTAATGCTGTCGGACTGTGAGATTACCGTCTATGATTATTTTGTGATTCCGCTGGTACTGCATATATGAGATTTCCGTAATACTGCTGCTAGGATTCGAGCCGCTGCTAGAATAGAATTATCGTAGCAAGCGTAGCTTTGCCGAAGCAACCCTTTATAATATCTAAAACCCTTGTACCCCAACTATTTGTAATAAAGAGTTGATTTGTTCTATGCCAAGCAGTGCTGTATTCCAGAAGACTTGATCTCTGTGCTGGAATACGGGGTGCTCCGGTGACTCTGAGCCGGGGTGCCACAAGGTTTGGTATCAGAGTAGGTCTGGCTATAGGACATCCTAGCTAACCCGGACGTTAGAAACCGTTAGTTTAGAGCCCAGCCTACTTGTGTGTTGCATTTGAGTTGCTGCACTTGGTTGTTGCATTTGTTTGTTGCATGGCATGCATATAGATCTGGCTCACTAATTAGTTGATTTTGTAGATGGCATCCGTTCCGGTTGACTACAACTCAGCCCCTGCACCACTCAGCTTCGCATCCCTGCTTTGGGATGTCTGGCGTCTTCTCTATCCTAGTGGAGAGATGCCAAGGTACCAAGTGTTCCAGACCTCGCTTGCGGGACTGGTTCTTGAGTATCATGCTAATGTCATTCTGTCAGTTGACCTACCCTTGGGGAAGTGCACCTATAGTCTCCATGGTGGTTATGCCTCTACCCCGGATCGCGATGTCCAACTTGCCGCTCTGGCAGGCCTCACTATTCTTCGCCATCAGGAAAGCACGATGCAGGAGAATCATGCCTTCCACTACTATCCCACCATGTCCACCACTCCCAGACGGATTAGATTTCCTCATGTCTGCACAGATGATGATGTCACTGTGGCATACATGTCTCGCTACATGGTCGCAGAGTACATCCTCATCGCTGAGCTAGTTCGAGATGCAACTCGTGCCCGGAGAGCCCTTGGTATGGCTTTAGCTCCATCGACCTCTCCGCCAGCTCCTTCGCTCTCCAGCAACCCGCCATCCAACCCTAGTACCTAAGTATCTACGAAGTTCATGTTGCATGAGTTGTGGCAGTGCCAAGTGCTGTAAATTATCCTGGGTAGCAATAAAGTGTGGTTTTGCAAGTTTGGTGTTTTTCCTTGAGTAGTCTTATTTGCTCTTCTTTGGTTTTTCGGTGTCATACTACCTTCTCTATGGAAGTTGCTCATCAACTAGCGGACACGAAGAGTTAATGAAGATTGCCAGTACTTGGAGGATTGGTTGAGCAGTATGACAATTCTTAGGATCGTATTGCCTGGGGAGAATATTTGGTTAAAAGCAAACAATACTCTGAATTGACTATTAGTGTCAAGTTTACATCGGTGATGCAATTGTCATAGCAGTAAGGTTTAAGCAAGAAGGAAGACCAGTGGTGTGCAAGGCCAGTAATATGTTTACCGTACTAGTCGGGATTCAAGAAGGATAGTCGGCCAACTCTTCCGCAGGTAACCAACAAGCGGTGTGGTGAGGAGGTATATATGTAGCAGCATGGCACAGTAAGAAACTTCTGGTATAAGCAATCCAGTCATCTTCTGCACGCCACCGGACAAACTTATGGGGCAAGGCTCTTCGAATCTTCCTCAGTACGATATGCGGATGTCTTCCAGCACAAGATACCCTGTCTTTCTCGATAAGCTACCATGGGAAAGCTTCCAGCATAAGGTACAGAATCCTCATCGACAAGTAACCAGGAGGGAAAGCTTCTGGGGGATGCTACCCAGCCTTTTCCAGCACGCTATTCCGGCAGAAGCTTCAAGCACAAGCTATCCAGTCTTCTTCAGCACGATACCCAATGGCTTCCACCATAAGCTACCCAATCTTTGTCGGCACGGTACCACAAACAGTTGGCAGCATTGGTATAAGTTAGTACACGGTGTATTGGCAGTACATTTCGAGAAGCTAAGCCATAATCGTTCGGTCAGAAATATGAGCTGGTCAGGACACAAAAGTCGGCCTTGGGAATCAGATGTTCAGCTATACATGCTTCTATATACATTGTGGAATGATACCCAGGTAATGACAGTCACTCGTACGAAAGCAACTATGTTTGGGCCGGACTACCAAAGGAAGGTAAGGACTCAGCACCTGCATAAGTTATGCTAGTGAACGAACGCCGGTATACCCATCAGTATGTTGGGAGGAGTTACAAGCTATGAAGTAAGACAATTTGGAACCACAATTGGGACAGTGGATACCAAGGTACTTATGAACTTGGTATATGGTCCCGATGAACCCTTGCTTGCTTTTCTTTGGAAATGGCACCACGCCCATGTTCTGAGCTGTTTTTCGGCCGTCCGGGGTGGATGCCAACATTATATTTCTCTTTTCAACAACTGTCCTATGTTCTGAGCTGTTTTTCGGCCGTCACAGGCAGCTGTTGAGTTTCTTTTGGTAGCGGTGACTCTATGTTCTGAGCTGTTCTTCGGCCGTCTTAGGGAGCCGCTACATTCTTTTTATCAACATGGTCTCATGCTCTGAGCTGCTTTCCAGCCGTCTTGAGCCATGATTGATTTACTCCAGTAAAAGTCCCAGATCTGAGTTGTAAAGACCATTCTGGTGGCCACTGGTTTAGTTGCCGATTTCATGCAAGGGGTTCGAAGGACCAAATGCCTTACCATTACAGCTTGTGAGATGAAAAGCTTACCAGACAAGTGTGACTGCACTAGGTTAAGGACAAGACATGATTGCCGGAAGTTTGCACCTCACAACACCCATGCTCATATGAAGAGTTGAGGATACGTGACCAATTTCCCGTGGCAAAAGAATTAGGAAAGAGAACAATAAGGAAGAACAAGACTGAAGATGTAGGCGTGATGATCATTACAGAAAAAACATGTTACGGATACCTAAGATTGGCTGATTTCGTATCAATCATCGTGAATACACCAACAAGTGGTCCGCTTCGCTCTGTATTGAAGGATTTCATATCAGGCATCGCAAGACTTATGGATATATCGACAGGATGGGCACTTGCAATGCTACACAACAATTTCGGATCAAATTCTCACGCATGCACTCCCCTATCATGAGCAAGGTTATCCTGCCAGGACCACCGTCAGTCAAGGTATTGCTACAGGGTATTACTTCTTTGGACATGACGAATAGCAACCAAAGAAGATCTGTTGTGGTGCCCCGCCTGAATACCACTGTAGCCAGACGGTCGCCGCACACACCAGCCCAGGAAATCACTCTGGCGTGCGCGTTTACAACAAGTATCATGAACACAGGCATTTCTATTAATGGATATATAAGTCTTACATGATATTTTACAAGGATGATGGCAGCGGAAAAAGCTCTATCTAAGGCAGCATGGTCTTGGTGCGGCTCCAATCCACAGGGATCTGACTGGGTTACTCTTCTAGCCCGCGAACACTCCGGCTCCTCGCTAGAGGTCGTCGAATCCTTAGGTGAACCTGGCCACATTGAAGGCCGCTGAGTACTTTTGAATGTACTCGCAAGCAAACCAAACCAACATATACACCAAGCAAAGCAATCCATGGCATTCAAGTATGCACTTGTTATCTTAATAGTATTAACTATCATGTTATGACAGAATTACCTAGCAAGATTAATTATCTAGCAGTATTAATCATCATGTCATAGCAGGATCATCTAGCATGCTAACTATCAAAGTAACTGTAGTATGACGAAGATACAGCATATCAAGTAATTAATCCATACTCCAAATAATCTTAGGATCCAATCCAAACCCGATCCAAATCAAATCCAAGTCATTCGGTCATCCGACCACTCATCTCGTAGCCATCGCATGGCTAACATCCCATATACCTGACATCATCCGATGTCCCTGCATCTGCACTATAAGTCTGACAGATCATACCTTTCTTTGGTTCATTGTTAACATCATATGGTTGGTTCCTCCAGACTCGACACAGACCAAATAGTGTGACCTAGTACAAACTGTGTCCCATGACCGAGGACGCGGCTATTCGAATAGATTTACACTCTGCAGAGGTTGCGCACTTTACCCACACTATGGAGCTTCTGGCCTCGTGCTCCCATTCGGGTGGACCGGTGCTGCTCCAACAAAACTTGTCTATTGCCTGGCACTCTTACGGTCCCACCGACAACCATACCCCTTCCGGGTCATGTCCTGGGTGGCCCCTGTGTCACTCCTGACACCTGCCACCGTCGTGGCCAAACTAAACTGTCCCAAACGGGGACCGCGGTTGTGACACCCTGGTTTTTCCCAGCTTTTCTTTTCAAATTTGTTTGAAAACTTTGTCGGAATTTGGCTTGGATTTGTTTCTGAATGGCTCTATGGACTTAAAACTTGGGAATATTTTCTTGATTTTCTTTCCCAAGTGACTCAAGCTCTCAAAAATTTCTCTCAAGTCATGTCACTTCCATTCTTGCTCAATCTCAATTTTATTCCAACCTAATATTCCTTTTTCCATTAAAGGAATAACCCTTTGAGCTCTAGGTTGTGAAGCAACCCATATTTCTGTTCTTCCAAAAATCCCAAGAAAATTCTCATAAATCCTTTGGACCATGTGAACCTTGGATGTGTGAAAACATTCAAGATTTACTCCTCATGGTGAGCACAGCATCCAATCTTTGATTCTGGTCATAATTTCAGTTTGTGAGGCAACTATATTTTATATTGCTTAAAAAATTCTGAAATTAATCCAGGGCATTCTCCTACTCATATTATCAGTCTCCAAAATTTTTGGGCTTATTTCATTTAGCCAATTTCTCTATAAAATTCCTCCAAGTTTCTATCCAGTGGGAAGTGTTGTGAAGGAAGTACCCTGTACACTAACCCAATTGGACTGAAATTTTTATAGCATGTTGGCATTCCCAAATAACCCACCAATACTAAGTTTCAGCTCCAGGAACCCATCCAAGTGAGTGCAACATCCTCAGCAAGATTTCTGGACCAGAGAGGCAGTTGTGAAGCAACCATGCTCTATACTGATCCATTTGGTCTGAATTTTTCCCAGTATGTGCACCTTCCTACCACACTCTAGTATGGAAAACTTTCACTCCTAAAGCCCTAGCCATTTCTCCTCAACTTGCTGCCCAAGTTTCTATCCAGAAACTTGCTTGGAAGCTATCCAGCTGTCCTAGCCACCTCCTGTCAAACCAGCTGCACCGGGAGGCCTCTGGAAGGAAGGACTATCGCATGGACACGACTGGGCAGGCCAAAGCGCGCCACGTGCGCCAGTGCACGTGGTGACCATGCATTTGGCCAGGCCAAAATCGTGATTTGCACGTCGACCGCATCGGACGCGACTGCTCCGGCCACCTCTCGATGCCTCTCCTTGTCCAAACGTGCCGACGTCGTCGCCGCCGTCCACCTGGACCACCTGGAACTCTCTCCCCCTCTGGTGAAGCTCGCCGGCAGACATGGTGTAGGATCGAAAGTATGTCTAGAGGGGGGGTGATTAGACTACTTGACCAATTAAAAACCTAACCTTTTCCCAATTTTAGTTGTAGGCAGATTTTAGCAAGCATACAAGTCAAGCATCACCCTACACATGCAATTCTAAGAGTGTGGCAGCGGAAAGTAAACAATTGCATATGTAAGTAAAGGAGGGGATCGGAGATTTCAAACGCAATGAAGACACGGTGGTTTTTGGCGTGGTTCCGATAGGTGGTGCTATCGTACGTCCACGTTGATGGAGACTTCAACCCACGGAGGGTAACGGCTGCGCGAGTCCACGGAGGGCCCCACCCACGAAGGGTCCACGAAGAAGCAATCTTGTCTATCCCACCATGGCTTACGTCCATGAAGGACTAGCCTCACTCGGGTAGATCTTCACGAAGTAGGCGATCTCCTTGCCCTTACAAACTCCTTGGTTCAACTCCACATCATGTCGGAGGCTCCCAAGTGACACCTAACCAATCTAGGAGACACCACTCTCCAAAAGGTAATAGACGGTGTGTTGTTGATGAACTCCTTGCTCTTGTGCTTCAAATGATAGTCTTCCCAATACTCAAACAACTCCTCACAGATTTGGCTATGGTGGAAGAAGGATTTGAGTGGAAAGCAACTTGGGAAAGGCTAGAGATCAAGGTTCAAATGGTAGGAATGGAATGTCCTGATCTCAACACATGAGTAGGTGGTTCTCTCTCAGAAAATGTATGGTGGAAGTGTAGGCACGTTCGGATGGCTCTCCTTGCTGAGAAGGAAGTGGTGGAGGGGTATATATAGCCTCCACACAAAATCCAACCGTTACACACTTTTGACCCAACTCGGTGGCACCGATTCAGAAGACTCGGTGGCATCGAACTGTGTAAAAGATATGAACGTTAGGAATCTCGGTGGGACCAACTGGAACAACTTGGATGGACCGAAGTGCAATGGCTAGGGCAAACCTCATCTCGGTGGCACCAATTGCATCAACTCGGTAGGACCGAAGTGAAGCAATAAGGCAACAGAGACTTGGCAAGCCATCTCGGTGAGACCGATTTGCAAAACTCGGTGAGACCGATTTGCAAAACTCGGTGAGACCGAAGTAAGTGCAAACGATTACAGAGAGTTGGCAAGGCCATCTCGGTGAGACCGAGATCCATATCGGTGGATCCAATTTGTTAGGGTTTTGGCAGTGGCTAAGTCCAGATGAACTCGGTGACTCCGGATAGGAAATTTCGGTGGGGCCGAGTTGGAATGAAGGTTTTGGACATATTTGGATGGAGAAAGTGGTTGAGGGTTTAGGAGTACTGTCACTAAGCACTTGAGCAAAAAGACCATTAAGCAACACCTCATCCCCTTTTAATAGTATTGGCTTTCCTATGGACTCAATGTGATCTTGGATCACTAAACCAAAAATGTAGAGTCTTGATCTTTTGCTAATCCTTGTCCTTAGCATTTTGAGGGGTCCACATCTCTAGTCCTTGCCATGCCAATCATTGAACGTCCTAAAATCTTTAACTTGAATGGACATTAGTTCAATGAGATATATGTTGTTATGAATTACCAAAACCACCAAGGGAGCAAATGTGCTTTCAATCTCCCCCTTATTGGTAATTGATGACAACATATAGATCAAAGCTTCGACAAATGATTAAATGAATAAAATACATCGTCGCTTTGAGAACTGTGTGATAAGCAAGAGCTCCCCCTAAATTTGTGCATTATTTAAAGATTTGCATTTGAATGCAAATGCACAATCGATTAGGCTGATGGGTCACTCTTTCATGTCACATATAACTTGGTGGAGCGCGCAAAATGATATGAGTGGAATAGTAGGCACGCATCACCAACACAAGTGAATGATCATACAGGATAATGATAAGCATAAGCATCACATAGAGCATAGGATGATCAATCACATAAAGTAGTAGCTCACAAAGTGCTCACAGACATAGTATCAAGCACACACAACGAAACAAACTACCATAAAGCAAATTGTAGCAAAACAACTTGAGAAAAATCCAACGGGCAAAGCAAAGCAAGAACTCTCTCTCTCTCAAAGCTAAGATCTATACAAATTCTCCCCCTTTGGCAACAAGTACCAAAAAGCTCGAATAGGTATAGGACTAATACGACACTCTAGGCATGATCCTAGGAAGCTCCTGAAGGCGATCTCCTGCTGGCAGCTCCGGTGTGCGTAGATGGCATCGAGAGAAGAGAATCCGCGAAGGCTTCGGCTGATGTCTGCTGGGCTGGTGGAGTGAAGACCGGAGGTGGCACTGTAGCAGCAGCAGCAGGTGCAAAGACTGTGGTCCTCGGATCCACAACTGGTACTGCAGCAGACCTGGCTGCCCTGGGCACTGTCTGAAATCTCTCCGTAGTGGGTCTGTCATCTCCACTATCATCTGAAGCGGCTGTCCTGGCAGCATCAACATCGTCCTTCAGCTTCTCCACTATTGTCTGGACCTCAGTGATCTTAACATCTAGATCATGAATCTTCGTCTCGACTATCCGCTCTAAGCTAGCCTGGTTCTGGGTGAGGTTGGCCAGACTTCGCTCAATCCTCAGGGTGGCTTCAAGTAGATAAGTCATTTGGTCCTTTGGAGTCTTGAGGTTGGCAATAGGTGCATTTGGAGCAGATGCCTCCTTGGCAGCTTTTGCTTCTGCAGCTTCTCGAATCTTCTGTTAGGCTTGAGCAGAGGTGGGATGCGAAGGATCCATCACTATGACATTGTCCTCAAACTCTGGACGCAGTGCGAGATGCTCACGATCAAGGAGATAAGTGCTCGTTCCAACCTTGGAATTGATAAGCATCTAGATGTGTGAAGCATATCCGCAAGATCTCTTCTGATCAGCTGCAGTCCTCTTGATTGTCTCTACGATTAAGCTCATCACCTTGAATTTCTGAGGTGTGTCAAAGAGGTGCAGGAGGTTGATGGAGTGACCACGAATCCTCTTATCATCTCCTGACTTGGGCAACAAGGTGTACCGCAAGATGGTGTTTGTGGTGGCCAAACCTGGAAGCAGGTGCTTCACTGATCCTATCTTATGTGTCTTGATGTCCTTCTGTGGTATTGCTGTGTACATGTTGGCCATGGAGTTGTGGTCCATCTTGAGCTTGGCATAGATATCAACATCATCATCTTCTTCTTCTGGAGCACCAAGAAGAGTAGCCCACTCAGAGATGGTTGACTGGTACCTGATACCCTCTGTCATCCACACAATCTTGCCATCAGGATAGAAGTGAGCTGTGGAGTAGAACTACATGATCATCTCATCATTCCACTTTGTCAACTTCTGTCCAACAAAATCATCAACACCAGGAATCCGGAAACTCTCATGAACATGGGGGAAATAATCCTCATTGGCATCAATGTACTTCCAATCCACCCATCTCATGTCGCTGACAATTGGCTTCTTATCAAGCAGAACTGTTTCATAGAAGTCTTGTTGTTCTCTTGTCTGGAAGCGGTAATCAACAGCTGTTCTCCTCCTGGCGGCATAGGGATCTGACAGCCTCCACTGACGTAGTCCTTTGTCCTTCCTTAGCATCATATTCACTGCTACTGGGTGTGCATCATCATGGTCTGGAATCTTGGGTTTCAACTTCCTGAGCACTAGTGGCTCCTCATCAACATTACCTTCAGGCACTGGGGCCTTGTTCTTCTTAGTTGCTGGAATATTTCTTGTGGATCTCTTTGGTGCTGACACCTTTGGCTCGGACTTGGGGGCAGCAGTCCTGATAGCATCTGACATAAGCTTTTGTGTCTTGGTAGGAGGTGCATCAGCAGCAGGTTCCTCCTCCTCCTCCTCATCAGTCCTCATGGAGGGGAGGGTTTGCCAACAACCTGAGCAGTAGTTTTCCATGCTCTCTTCTTCTTTCCTCCTGCAGCTGTTTCAGTGTCACTTGGATCCTCAAGAGTGAATGTCATGGTTTTCTTGGGAACCTTCTTCACAGCTGATCTCTCTTTGGCAGAAGATGGTTTGGTGTTGTATTCCTTTGCAAGCACAACTCTCTTTTTCTTTGTTACTGCTTCACTAGCAACAAAATCCTCATCCTCACTGTCTAAGGTTCTTTTCTTCCTGGTCCTCGTTGTAGCCTTAGGAAGATCTGGAGAGCTTCTCTCTCCCTCATAGAAACTTTCTACAGGGCTAGAGCCTGCGCTGAGATCTGTGTGCTCCTCTGACATGTTTTGGCTATCGCTGGCATCAGACATGTTGCAAAGCTGACCCTGTGAATCGATGGGTATGGGCAGAGTAGATGAGTCATCACAAAAAGTAGAAGTTTTCATAAAAAATGAGTTCAAATCTTAGTCTCAAGTTTTCACAGAAAGCATTTCGGATAGACCGAGTTGATCATCTCGGTGATACCGAAGCACTCAACAGAAACCTTTATACACCATTTCGGTCAGACCGAGATGGGGTTCGGTGACTCCGAGATGCTAGGGTTTCACAGAGATTTTACTTTCGGTCTCACCGATTCATACAACTCGGTGGCACCGAGACGTACTAGTGCTATGGCCTGGGGCCAAATCGGTGAAGCCAAAAATTTCTAATCGGTCGGTCCGAGATGCATTCGGCGGAAACTTAAACCTAAAAATTGTACTCGAATCTAATCTATGGACTTTGCAGTGTAATGGGAGTTCTCAATCCGTGGCAAGAATCATGGCAAACCAATCGCGCATTGAATCAGAAATTGGAGCACGAATGGGGTCGAATCTCACCCTAACTCGGTGGAGATCCTCTACGGCGGCAACGACGGAGCAGATTGCCGTTGACGGTCGCGGAATCTGGCGACGAAGGCGCGCTGGAGACGAAGGCGATGATCCGGAGACCTGGGCGACGGCAGCAACGGGGTGCGGGAGCGAAAGAGTCGAGAAATTTCAACCGTTCGAGCCCGCGAGATATATATACCCGTACGCTGTCGGTGTCTCCGAGTTGGACAATTCGATGGCACCGATATGTGTAACTGCAAGCAGATTAGCACATCGGTGGTGCCGAAATAGTTCAACTCGGTGGCACCGAGATGGAAAACCTAGATCAATCTAAATGATTTTGGTTGGACCGAGTTTGAGTGAATTGGTTCGGCCGAAATCATATAGAAGGTTTTGGAGGTTCAGCCCTTTCAGATCGGTGGCTCCGAGTGCTCCTCACCCGGAGGGTCCAAAAATGACTTGTTCAATTTTTTGTGATGTAGCAAGAATAGAATTTGAGACAAGAAAGCATAGATAGCTAGAGAAGGTACTTAGGCATTCTTGTACATCCACTTGGCCAGAAAAACCAAGACAATCAAAACAACAAATGGATGTCCTCGAATGATGAAAAAATGCAAACCAACATGCTCGCACACAATAAGATATCAAATGAAATATGTGTCAAACATGCATAACCAATTCTAGCATCTATCAAGCAATGGCGATGACTAGGTCATCTATATATGAGTATATTGACTTAGGAGCCAAATGAGAACATTTGATCATAGGTCATACTCATCGTTTAAGCACAAGTGGGGTTGCCACTTTTATATAAAGCATTGATGTGTCCACACAATTAGAGTTGCTTTAGCTCAATTGTTTAGAGCAAAGCTCCCCCTAGATGTGATATCCCCCCAAGGAGGGATGAACTAACCTTGGGTTTTGTCGATGATGACTTCATGTAGATGTTGAAGATGTGGATGTTCAATGTTGATGTAGACCATCAAGAGTTGGGAGCAATCCTTTGGAGTTTTGTGCTTTCAATACCTACATGGGTTAGTCCCACACAAGGAACATACAAGGATATCCATAGACATAGAGTGAAATACACATATATGATGTCCATGAATGCATTGAATACCTTGTTCCTTGCCTTACCAACAAGAGGGTTTGTGACTCCATGAACTAGTGCAAAATGTGGAAGTTGGTTGCACAAGTTCTTGCCATAATGAATATGAGTGAAGTTTGTTGGCGGAGTCACCCTCAAGAACTCTCTAGTTCTTCTTCTTTTGGACCCACATCAACTTGATGGGAATCCTTGGAGTTTTAGTAGCACTTGATGAAGTAGAACTTGATGAAGTCTTGGGAACCCACTTGACCAAGGCTTGAGGAGCTTCTTAAAATGAATCAATCTCTTCTTGAAGCTTGTCCTTGCCTTTTAGCTTGTGGTCTTGTGGTGGAAGATCTTCTTGAACTTGTGTTCCCTTGAAGGAAGTAGGATCATACTTCTCTTGTTGAGGAACAAACTTCGTCTTGGGGTATTGATCTTCTTCCCACTCAACTCCATTGGCATTGAACTTTCGTTCAAAACCAACACCTTGGTTCTTCCGGTGCCTTCCTTGCTTGCGTACAATTTCTTCGAATTGCTTACTCCCGGCAAGGCTCTTGTAGACACCTTTTTCTATAATTCCTTTCAATAGCATATTTTCTTGCTCAAGTGTAACTTGGCTAAGAGAATCATTAGTGGAATCAATAGAACTACTAGAAGCAACAACATTGGATTTATCATTGTTATTGTTACTACTAGAGGTAGAACCCTTTTTACCCTTGTTGCTAGTTTGCTTAGGTTTAACTTGTGGCATAAAAGTCAACAAGAGTAAACGTTTGGCAAGATATGAAGAACTCTTCTTTCAAAGATCGTCATTGATAGCTTTAAGAAACTCATGCTCTTGCTCTAAATTTAGCTTCTCAAAGCGTAGCTTCTCATGAGTTCTTAGAAGTTCTCTATGATCCTCTTGAGTTGTTTCATGAGCTAACTTAAGAGCATTTAGTTCTTTAGTTAGACGCTCAATCTCCTTCATAGCATTGTCACTCATTTCCTCTTGACTATCATGATTACTAGCATTTTCATTGTAGCTCACATCACTAGCATTATCAACAAGTAAATCATCATCACCAAGCAAATCATCTTCATCACTATTGAAATCAAGATACTCGGGGTGTGATACCTTGGGGCCTTTTGCCATGAAGCATCTTCCAATTCCTTCATTTGGTGAGTCAAATAGATCATAGGAGTTGGATGACACAAGAGCAAGTCCGGCAACACCTTCATCTTGACTATAGTCGGAGTTGGAGTGATAGCTTCTCTCGGAATGGTTGTCGGAGTCGGAGCCGGAAACCCATTCACCAACATGAGCTTGATGTCTTCTTCTTGTGTAGCTCTTAGATGACTTGTCCTTCCTCTTCGAATCCTTGATTCTTCGAGAGTGTCTTCGTTCATAATGATCATCTCTACTCCTTCTCTCCTTATGAGGTGATTCATCTCTTCTATGTCTTCCTCTTGGTGATTCGTCTCTTTTCTTGTAGGGAGCCATACACTCATTGGAATAGTGTCCAGGCTTTCCACAATTGTAGCAATTACGGTCACGACTTGATGATCTTCTCTCATAGTGTCTTGAGCTAGAGCTTCTTTCTTTCCCTTTGTTCTTGTAGAACTTGTTGAACCTTTTCACCATTAGGCTAATCTCTTCATTGGATACTAGCTTGTCACTTGGAGTTGTTGGAGCATCGGTTGAGGCTTTGTAAGCACCACTTGATTTGTTGTGTAGCTCCTCTTTGTCCTTGAGTGACATTTCATGAGCAACAATCCTTCCAATGACTTCTGTGGGCTTGAGATCTTTGTAATTTGGCATCATTTGGATCAATGTGCAAACGGTATCATATTTTCCATCCAAAGCTCTAAGTATCTTCTTGATGATGAATTTGTCGGTCATCTCTTCACTTCCTAAGCCGGCAATCTCATTTGTGATGAGAGCAAGCCTAGAGTACATTTCAGCAACTCCTTCACCATCCTTCATCTTGAACTTGTCAAGTTGACTTTGAAGCACATCCAACTTAGATTCCTTGACGGACTCGGTACCCTCATGCATATCAACCAAAGTATCCCAAATTTCCTTTGCATTCTCGAGGCATTTGATTTTGTTGAATTCCTCCGGACACAAACTGTTGAAGAGAATGTCACAAGCTTGAGCATTGTATTGCAACATCTTCAATTCTTCAGGGGTTGCTTCACGATCCGGTTCCTTGCCATCCTCAAAGAAATCACCTTGCAAGCCAACACGAACAACAGCCCAAACGGCGGGGTTATGACCAAGAATATGCATTTTCATCTTATGTTTCCAACTAGCAAAGTTTGTACCATCAAAATATGGACCTCTACGGTGATAGTTACCCTCACTAGACGCCATACTCTCCTAGGTTGTGAAACCAAGGCTATGATCACCAAAGCAATGGAAATCAAGGCTTACGGAGACCAAAGCTCTGATACCACTTGTAGGATCGAAAGTATGTCTAGAGGGGGGGGGTGATTAGACTACTTGACCAATTAAAAACCTAACCTTTTCCCAATTTTAGTTGTAGGCAGATTTTAGCAAGCATACAAGTCAAGCATCACCCTACACATGCAATTCTAAGAGTGTGGCAGAGGAAAGTAAACAATTGCATATGTAAGTAAAGGAGGAGATCGGAGATTTCAAACACAATGAAGACACGGTGATTTTTGGCGTGGTTCCGATAGGTGGTGCTATCGTACGTCCACGTTGATGGAGACTTCAACCCATGGAGGGTAACGGCTGCGCGAGTCCACGGAGGGCCCCACCCATGAAGGGTCCATGAAGAAGCAACCTTGTCTATCCCACCATGGCTTACGTCCACGAAGGACTAGCCTCACTCGGGTAGATCTTCATGAAGTAGGCGATCTCCTTGCCCTTACAAACTCCTTGGTTCAACTCCACATCATGTCGGAGGCTCCCAAGTGACACCTAACCAATCTAGGAGACACCACTCTCCAAAAGGTAATAGACGGTGTGTTGTTGATGAACTCCTTGCTCTTGTGCTTCAAATGATAGTCTTCCCAACACTCAAACAACTCCTCATAGATTTGGCTATGGTGGAAGAAGGATTTGAGTGGAAAGCAACTTGGGAAAGGCTAGAGATCAAGGTTCAAATGGTAGGAATGGAATGTCTTGATCTCAACACATGAGTAGGTGGTTCTCTATCAGAAAATGTATGGTGGAAGTGTAGGCACGTTCTGATGGCTCTCCTTGCTGAGAAGGAAGTGGTGGAGGGGTATATATAGCCTCCACACAAAATCCAACCGTTACACACTTTTGACCCAACTCAGTGGCACCGAACTGTGTAAAAGATATGAACGTTAGGAATCTCGGTGGGACCGACTGGAACAACTCGGATGGACCGAAGTGCAATGGCTAGGGCAAACCTCATCTCGGTGGCACCGATTGCATCAACTCGGTAGGACCGAAGTGAAGCAATAAGGCAACAGAGACTTGGCAAGCCATCTTGGTGAGACCGATTTGCAAAACTCGGTGAGACCGAAGTAAGTGCAAATGATTACAGAGAGTTGGCAAGGCCATCTCGGTGAGACCGAGATCCATATCGGTGGATCCGATTTGTTAGGGTTTTGGTAGTGGCTAAGTCCAGATGAACTCGGTGGCTCCGGATAGGAAATTTCGGTGCGGCCGAGTTGGAATAAAGGTTTTGGACATATTTGGATGGAGAAAGTGGTTGAGGGTTTAGGAGTACTGTTACTAAGCACTTGAGCAAAAAGACCATTAAACAACACCTCATCCCCTTTTAATAGTATTGGCTTTCCTATGGACTCAATGTGATCTTGGATCACTAAACCAAAAATGTAGAGTCTTGATCTTTTGCCAATCCTTGTCCTTAGCATTTTGAGGGGTCCACATCTCTAGTCCTTGCCATGCCAATCATTGAACGTCCTGAAATCTTTAAGTTGAATGGTCATTAGTTCAATGAGATATATGTTGTTATGAATTACCAAAACCACCAAGGGAGCAAATGTGCTTTCACACGGCCAAGCTCCGCCGCTGTGCACCGTACGGGCACTGTGGCCTTGCTGGCTGGCATCTTCTGCCTCGAGCCGTCGCCGTTGCATTGACTTTTCCTACCCCTCTCGTCACTTCAGCCCACGCCACGACGGCCAGCTCGCCGTCCTCGCCCGGCCAGCTCAACCGTGGCGGGATCCGGCTCGGCCACCCCTCGTTCACCTATAAAAGGCCCTCCCCAGCCTCGTCTCGCTGCACCACTCCACTCCTCTCCCTCTCAATCGCCACTAGCAGCGCCAGGGCAGGCCGGAGAGCCCTCCTTCTCCGTCTCCGTCGAAGGGCTCCGCCACTCTGCCCCAGCTCCGTCCGCTCGCCTCCGCCCACCCCAGCCCCAGCCGAGACCACCGGTGAGCTCGTGAAGCTCCACTGACCATCCCCAGCCCTTCCTCCGCCCGAGAGCTCGCCGGAGTCGCCGGATCGATCGCCACCCGAAGCTCGCCGCCGCCTGAGACGAAGGGGGCGATGCCGTCCGGCCATCTCCTAACGAGATACGCGTACGGGCGTGCTCGCCGGCATCCGCCAAATCCATCCCCACCCTTGCCCAGCTCCACCGCAGCCTCTACGCCGGTGAACTTCGTCGGTGAGTTCCGCCGCCCTCTGTTCCCTCTCCCTCTCTGTTTAAACCTGGCAAGCGGGCCCCACCTGTTGGTGACTCCACGCGCGCCCGAACCGGTATGTAAGTGGAGGCGCCTGGCCAGTTTACGTCTTCGACGTGGCCGCTTCTGGGATTTTCCAGTTTTCTGTTTAATTCAAATTTAATTAGAACTTTGACTGAACTTTGACCATCCATAACTTTTAAACCATAAGTCCAAATGAGTTCATTCTTTTTGCATTATTTTTCTTATGAGCTCCTATAGTTGCTGTAAAAATTTGGTATTTTTCTCTAATGTCTATAATTTCTGGTCAAAAGAAAATGCGTTATGTGGTATTTGAAAATGATTTCAAAAATGCTTTTCAGATTGTTTTGCCTAGTTGGTGAAGGCCAGGAGTACTCCCACACTCTATTGGTGCAAGGCAAGCCACAACTCTCATTTGCATAATTGCATTGCAATATCATAGTTTAAATAATTATTTTAATGCCAAATATGAATTATTTATGAATGGATTAATTCATGCAATACTTTGAAAGCTTTGGATAAGTTACTGTCATGATGATGATGAGATTATAGAATAGTAGTAGATTTCCAAATATATGTGGTAATGCTGTCGGACTGTGAGATTACCGTCTATGATTATTTTGTGATTCCGCTGGTACTGCATATATGGGATCAGTAGTAGAAGTTGATCATGATGCTCATTGGATTTCTAGTTGATTGTTGTGGTAACTTGGATCACTTGTATATCGGAGTGTCAGTAATGACTATGATTACTCGGGGATAAAATCCTTCATCGTTGATCAAGTGCCACTGAACCGAACTTTCCAGTGCAGCCACACCTCCCGGAATGGGACGGCCTTGGCTTGGTCTAACAGCGTGCTCTTTTATCGGTACCACCAAAGAGGGAAGGTTATGCGTGCGTGCTACCCTGATCAGGTAGCCGACGATAATCTTGTGAGCCCGTTTTGGTTATTGAGCTCAGGTCCCCGTTTGGGACAGTTGGTTGGCCACGACGGTGGCAGGTGTCAAGAGTGACACAGGGGCCACCCAGGGCATGACTCCGGGGGAGGATGATTGTCGGTGGTACGATGGAGGGGTCACGGGTTAGGCAAGTTTCGTTGAAGCAGCACCGGTCCACCCGGAAGGGAAGTGTACCGAGGTACGGGACCAGGAGCTTCATGGTGTGGGAAAAGTGCGCAACCTCTGCAGAGTGTAAGAATCTATTTGAATAGCCGCGTCCACGGTATTGGACACAGTTCGTATTAGGTCACACTGTCTGATCAACACCAATGAGGGAATGACGTGTTAATGATGGAAGAACTCGTCTCAGCATGGATAGGTGACCGATTTGTTGAAAATTGCCGGTAATTGTTGAGGATGATCTCGGGAATGATTGTCTGGAATTCTCAAGGTGACCATGAGTTGGTCACGAGAGTAAGTGGTTCATCAAGTGGCTTAGAGCAAAGTGGTTCCATAGTAGTAGCAAGATTGATGGTTGTAGCAACAGCAGGTTATTATTTTCTTCCACCCTTTTAGTAGCATTTGAATCTGATTTAATCATGATTGCTATGACATTGTTGTGCCTTGATGCTCTTATTTGTTGCGAGCTTGCGAGTACATTCAAAGTACTCACCTGGCGTGTTATGCCAGTTTGCAGGTGCTGCCATGTTTGCATAGTGGAGGTGTTTGCGTTGCGAGCTAGGACGTGTCCTAGCCAGAGTCCCTGCGGAGTGGAGTCCATTTTGACGCCGTAATTCTGCTACTAGGATTCGAGCCGCTGCTAGCATAGAATTATCGTAGCAAGCGTAGCTTTGCCAAAGCAACCCTTTGTAATATCTCAAACCCTTGTACCCCAACTATTTGTAATAAAGAGTTGATTTGTTCTATGCCAAGCAGTGCCGTATTCCAGAAGACTTGATCTCTGGGCTAGAATACGGGGTGCTCCGATGACTCTGAGCTGGGGTGCCACAGATTCTTTTTCCCAAAAATCACTTATATTCCAAAAAAAAATCTCTGTAAAATTTTATCGCGTTTGGACTTCGTTTATATGGATTTTCTGCGAAACAAAAGACATGCAATAAACAGGAACTGGCACTGGATCAATATGTTAGTCCAAGAAAATCATATAATTTTTTGCCAAAAGTATGTGAAAGTTGTAAAATAATGGCATGAAACAATCAAAAATTATAGATACGACGGAGACGTATCACGCGTGGACAAGTAAAGTTGGTCCGGGCTACTTCATCCCACTATGCCACCAAATCCAAAATAACAAAAGAGGGTACCAACATGAACATCAATGCCCACAGCAAAATTCCGTTCTACTCATGCAAAGCATCTACGCATAGACTAGGCTCATGATACCACCGATGGGAATCGTTGCATGGAAAACAAACGTTTTTCCTACGAAATAACGATTCATCCAAGATCTAATCTACTAGATGCCTGCAACGAGAGGGGAAAGTCTACATACCCTTGTAGACTAAAAGCGGAAACGTTCTAATGAACGTGGTTGGCGTAGTCGTACTTTCTTTGTGGTCCAATCCGATCTAGCACCGCACGAACGACACCTCCGAGATATGCACACCTACAGCTCAGTGACGTGTCCTTCTTCTTGATCCAGCAAGCGAGAGGGAGAGGTAGATGGGATCTAGGCCAGCATGATGGCATGGTGGTGGAGTTTATGGTGGAGCCCCGGCAGGGCTTCGCCAAGCGTCTGCGGAGGAGGAGGGAGGAGTAGTTGGGAGGGGAGGCGCCAAGGGATGGATGGGCTACTGCCCCATGCGCCTCCCCTCTTTATATAGGCGTGAGGGAGGGGGCTTGGCCCCTCCTCCAAGCCCCTAGGGCCAGCGGTCAGGGGGGAGGAAATCCCCTCCTTTCCTTCCCCATCGATCGCGATCCCCCTTTTTAGGGATCATGATCTTATCCCTTCGGGATATGACCCTATTCCTTTTCGGGGGGATCTTGGTGCGCCTGGACCAGGGGTGTGGGGCCTTGCCCCACTACCCACGTCCATGTGGGTCCCTCCACGCAGGTGGGCCCCACTCCAGAACCTTCTAGAACCTTCCCGGTACAATACCTAAAAATCCCGAACATTTTCCGAAACCCTGAAAACCACTTTCCTTATACGAAACTTTATCTCTGGACCATTCGGAAGATCCTCGTGATATCCCGGAATCCATCCGAGACTCCGAACTATCTTCAGTCTCGCCATTATGAGTATCCCATTACTACCCTAGCGTTACCGAACGTTATGTGTGTGACACTACGGGTTCGAGAACATGTGGACATGATCGAGACAACTTCTCTGATCAATAATCAATAGCGGGACCTAGATGCCCAGAATGACTCCCACATATTCGACGAAGATCTTTATCGGTTTGAACCACAATGTCGAGGATTCGGTTAATCCCGTATACAATTCCCTTTGTCCGGCGATATTTTACTTGCCCGAGATTCGATCATCGGTATCACCATACCTAGTTCAATCTCGTTACCGGCTAGTTCTCTTTACTCATTCCGTAATACAATATCCCTGTGACTAAACATATTAGACATGCTTGCAAGCTACTTAGAATGTTGTATTACCGAGAGGGCCTAGAGATATCTCTCCATCACATGGAGTGACAAATCCCAGTCTTGATCCATGCAACCTAACCGGTACCTTTCGAGATACCTGAAGAGCACCTTTATGATCACCCAATTATGAAGTGATGGTTGATACCCACAAAACATTCTTCCGGTATTAGGGAGTGGCATGATCTCATGGTCTATGGAATAGATACTTGACATTAAGAAAGCAATAGAAATTAGAACTCGGTGACACGATCAGATGCTAAGCTTACGATTGGGTCTGTCCATCACATCATTCTCCTAATGATGTGATCACGTTATTAAATGACAATCTATGGTTAGGAAACCTTAACCATTTTTTATCAACGAGCTAGTGTACTAGAGGATCACTAGGGACACAGTGTTTGTTAATGTATCCACACATGTATTTGAGTTTCCGGTTAGTACAATTATAGCATGGAGAATAAACATTTATCAAGAAAAAGGAAATATGATAATAACAACTTTATTATTGCCTCTAGGACATATTTCCAACACAAGTCTACTGGAAGGCACCGTCTAACTATCACCTTCTATGTTTGGATGATTCGTTGAATTTAGTGAAGGACAATGCAAATAATGCTAGTACTCCGAAGAGGGTTCTAGATACATATTGTCAGATCTCGGGACAATTGGTTAGTAAATGCCAAATCTAGCATTTTCTTTAGTCCAAAATCTTTTTTCCCGTGAGAGAGGATGTGTGTAGGGAACTGGATATCCTTACAGAAACTCTCTCGGATACATACATGGGTCTCAACAATGGTGGGATTGACAGAAGTGACGTTTTCAACATCTCATAGATCGAGTATGCCAACGTTTGGAAGGTTGGAAAGAAAAGACTTTGTCAAGTCATGGAACAAAAATCTTACTGAAATCTGTAGTGCAAACAATTCCTTCTTATGTTATGTCAGTGTTCAAATTTCCTTAAGGAATTTGCAAAGCAATAACAGATGAAATATCAGGTTTTTGGTAGGGAGATGAGGGCGATAAAAAAGAATGCACCGATTCGCGTAGTGGAAATGTGTATCCCAGAGAAGAAAGGGGGTAAGGGATTTAGGCACCTTCATAGTTTCAGTATTGCTATGTTAGCAGAGTAGTGTTGGTGACTAGTCCAGAACCTAGATTCTCTGTGTGCATGTCTGTTGAGTGCTAAATATTATCCGGATGGAAATATTCTGAAGACCGGACCAAAGAAAAAATTGTCATATACTTGGCAAAGTATTGTGTCTGACATTTAGACTTTTAATAGGGGGTGTATCTGGCGAGTTAGTACTGTCTCTCAGATTAATATATGGCAAGATCCATGGGTGCCATCTAGTGTATATCGCAAAGTTATCACTCCAAGAGGAGGTATTATGCTACAAAATTTAGAAGAATTGATTGACCCAAACCCTGGACAGTGGGATGAGTTACTCATCGAAATGTTTTCTCCCCTATGGATGTTTAGAAAATTCTCCAGACTCCTTTGAATGTTGAAGGTATTGATGATTTTGTTGCTTGGAATTATACACAGTTGGAACATTCTCTTTCTGCTCGGCATACTATAGAGAGTGGGAGCACGAATATGGACAAAAATGAATAAAATAGATGGCCAAGGCAGTTTAAACTTAAATTCGATTTGGAAAGACATATGGGGCCTTCGTATCCTGAAAAAAGTTAAATCTTCAGCTGGAAGGTGTATCATGGAGTTCTTCCTTGTCATGGTGTTCTAGCTAGTCGTCACATTCGAACCACTACTAAATGTCCCTTTTGTGCTCGGAATTGGAGGACATACAACATTGTTTATTCTCCTGTGATCGAGCTAAGGACATCTGGAAAGAATTGGGACTGTATGAGGAAGTACATAAAGCAATACTGGAGGACCGCTCGGGTTTAGTAACCTTGTAGATCTTATCTAAATTACAAGCTACGAATGAAGACATTCCTTCGGCGGAGCTAGCGTTGGTTGCAACTTGGTTTATATGGTGGCAACGAAGACTATTAGTGTGGGGAGAAACATTGCAATCCATTGAGAGATATGCCCTAGCCATCAAAGTTCTATCCACAAAAGCATCATCTTCTAAAACCCCCAAGCGTAAGTGTGATCACATGTGGAAGAAGCCATTACATGGAGTAACAAAAGTAAATATCAATACTTCCTTTTCTGCTGAAACCCTTTCGGGTGCTACTCGAGCAGTGACACGTGATGAACGTGGGATTTTTGTTGCGGCAACAACGTGGTTCTTACCCCATGTCACTATTGTGGACAAATCATAGCTATTCGGAGTGGCATGTAGCTGGCTTGGAATGTTGGTTGCAACAAAGTGGCACTAGAGTATGATAGCTCGTTTGTTGTTGAAATATTGCGAAAGGATGAAGAGTATTTCCGACCTGAGGTCGATGTTATCATGGAATGCAAGCAGGTAGCAAGTGAATTTGGTCAAGTTGTTTATCAACAATGTTTCCAGGAAGCTAATGAGGTGGCAAATTCTTTAGGTAAGACTGCATTTAGTACTAGACCTTCTACATTTTGGGACTCTAGTATCCCTCATTTTATTTCATCTTTGCTTACTTTTAAGTGCGACAATGATCTTTTACACGTTTGGATGAAACAACAGATTCATCCAGACTCTTGGTAGAGTCTAGAAGACCACGACTGATCCTCAAACATAATGAACGAAAAAAATAACATGTCGTAATAAAATCAATCTTTTCTTTGTGGAATCCAAATTACTATTTTCTAGGTCTAGTGAATAAATGGATAGAGCCTGCCTCCAATTCAGGTAAAATAAAAAGCGATCATCTTTTTTTGTGAAACAACCCCTCAACCTATTAAACTTTCCAGCAATACAAGAACCCTAGTAAAAAAATGAAAATCACAGCAAGGTCCCTGGGAACCGACGAACTCCAGCCTCCCAGACAGGCCGATGGCGCGCCGCTGCCGTCGCTCGACAGCCACTGCTGCTTGAGTCGGCCACTCCTTAGATGTTGTGGCAGCCGGGAAGTCACCGTACGTAGGTCCCTGGAGGACCAACACCCTTGAAGCAAAGTCATCGCCGCTGAAAAGAGAACAGATCTCGAAGCTAATGCGGCGGCCAATCCAGTGCAACACCACCACCTGCACAAGACCCCTAGGAACTTCGCAACGACGACGAGCTGCAACGCAGAAGGAGCCAAGGGACGAAACTCCATTGCACCAGCGTCATCCTCGCCTCGACGTCGGCACCTGGAACCACTAGATCAACCGCCCCCACATGACGGCAACCACACCATGCTCCTTCCTCCTCCACGCCATCGACAAAACCGCCGCCAGCGCGGTTGACAAGAAGACAGTGAAACTTTATTTCGCTTGGCGACGCCGTTGGCCCCACTGCGCCGCCGTCGGAGAAACCTAACCTACCCCTAGATGACCTATCTACTGCGCTAGAGCGCGTATCTAGGGCCCCCACCCCCTCCCGCCGCCAGACCGGATGGCGGAGGAGGCAGGGACCCACGGACTCGCAGGCGACGAGAAGATGGAGCGAGCGCATCAGTTTGGTTTCTTTCCCAACACACAAATAAAAAAAAGTGATCATCTGATGAATAAAGTCTTATTTACTGTTAGGTTTGTCTTTTCACTGGTTGATGTTGCTAGAATAATTCAAATTCCCCTCCGAACGGAGGTCGTGGACGATTTTGTGGCGTGGCAGTATACAAGGTTAGGAACCTTCTCGTTCGGTCGGCGTACCATGCGGAGTTTAACCATCAGTTTGGGAGCCAAATAGCCAGGTCGGACGGACAAGGTAGCGTTCAGTTGAACTCCATATGGAAACAACTTTGGCAACTACGTACTCTAGGGAAATAAAACACTTCGCCTGGAAGGTGCTCAGGGGTGTACTACCATGCCTGTGAGTCTTAGCCGGAAGACACATTCCAGTCCTTCTGCAATGTCCAGTTTGCAAGACCGGGATTGATGACATTCAACACGTTCTTTTCTGCTGTCCTCGGGCGTGCAAGGTTTGGGCTGAGCTTAGGCTAAAAACTGCTATAGATAGGCAGTAGCGCAAGACAGGTCGGGATCGGTTACGTTAGAAATCCTGCTGAAAAATCGCCCATCCACTGGGGACATCCCCACGGCTGAGCTATAATCCTTATTGCTATGTGGTTCATATGATGGCAGCGTCGCCAAGTAGGCAAAGGAGAGATGATACAGGAGCCAGATCGCTCGGCTGTTTCAATCAAAGTTTTGGCAACAAACTTCGTCAGGGCTGCAACATCCAGTTCGAAAGGAGATTCATACATGGAAGAAACCGATCGAAGGTACTGTGAAGATTAATGTGGATGCATCGTTTCGTGAGGAAACACTCTCAAGCTCGAGTGGAGTGGTGGCGAGAGACCATAAAGGAAATTTTATTTCGGCGACAACTTGGGTTCTACCCCATGTTCGCAGTGCAGAATCAGCAGAGCTGAGTGATATTCGGAATGGCCTATACCTAGCAGGGAGAATTGGATGCAATAAGGTATACATCGACTCAGATAGCATACTTGCGGTGAAGGCTGTTACACGAGCACATGATTATATGGGTCCTGATGTGGTAGTAATAGCATAATGTATTCGGCTCACTATGGATTTCGTCAGTATTGACTACGGTTATTGTTGCAGAGAAGATAATGTGGTTGCTGATAGCTTAGCCAAACTTTCGTTTGTTTCCGGTTCGTCTGAACTCTGGGACTCTACTATCCCCGACTTTATTCTTCCCCACATTGTAAACGATATGTCAATTGTTTGAGGAATAAAGTTTATGATGTTAAAAAAAAGTCTTATTTACTGTTAAAAAAAGAGAAGAAAAGAAGGGATGAGAGAGAGGGGCTAGAGGGAGTCGGGGAAACAGATGAATGAATACTTTTAGTGCACTGAAATCAAGATCTCACCCATCTTTCTACCCCTCCCTCCCTCCCCCTCTCACGGGCTGCACGCTGCCTCGCTCCGACCGACCGCCACGCCCTCACATCCCCATCTCCATCTCTCTCCGCGTTGCTCTGCCTCTGCCACCGCTTCACCCGCGCGTGGTCGGGCTCCTAGCTAGCTGCTGCCTCTCCTCCCCTTGATGTGGCGCCGGGCGCCGAGCTGCTGCTGCTGCTCGCGCTGCAGAGGCGCCGGAGGCGAGCTCCCCGGACGCCTGGCGGCCTAGCCTCCTCGCGCTCCTACAAGAGGGAGATCCGGGCTTTCTTGGTAAGCTCTGTCCCCGGCCATGTCCTAATTCCCGATCAATCCGCCTGATCCCGCCCGATTCCGGTCCCTGCACGCGTGCTCTCGCTAGATTAGTGGTCACCACAAGCTCGCTCCGTCGCTGGTCCTGAGTTCTTACTGTAGACTAGTGTCCATGGTGGACTGTCGGGCTGCGACGCCATTTGCGGTTCCATCTCCCTCTCCCTGGGCGGTTGGGCCGCCGCTTTTGACAGAGAAAAGCTTCACGACAAGCGTGGACTAAAATGCGCGCAAGCATGGTGTTTAACCGCAGGCTTAGCTGGCGGCTTTGTGCGTGCGTCTATCTCGTTTGGCCGGATCGTTGCGTGCCGACTGGCTAAGCCCGCCGTGCCAAGCAGGTCACGAGTAGTTACAAGATGGTGATCTCATCATGATGCAATGCGGTGACAATTTCTCTTAGGGTAGAGATGGCAAAACGTGCCTTATATAGTTTTAAATTTATGTGATTTTGTGCTGGACTGCATTCAAGTAACTCACTCGGTCAATGCTGGTACTCATGGGTTTTCAATGCATATGGAATATCCATTATTTAGGCTTTTATTACTGCCTGCATATATATTCTCCTCTAGATGTGAACAAGGTCGTAGTTGATTCTTTCTGTTGTGAACTTAAAAAGGAAATAATGGTGGTACGAGAACCTTGTTTACAAATTGTCGAATGCAGTCGGTCCTTCTAGAATATACATATTTTCCATGAGATGTTTTTAACATGTTCGTATACCAACTTCCGAATACTTCCGTGAAGAAGAAAGTATTGAACACACCAGATCCTTCTAGTTTCTAGGTATATCCAGTGAAGTGCTCAATACGTGTATATGACATGCTTATCTACCAACTTGCAAATATTTCCTCTTTTTTCTTAATTGGTATATATTCTTTGGAGCAACTTGTGAATACTTTCTGAAAGTATAATTTGTCGTATACACGTGATGCATCTCTGTTCTGCACGGTTCTGGTACAACATGCTTGTGATATACTTCTCTACCAATTTCGATCACCTTCTAAAAATATCTAATCTTTTATTTAAGCGTTTGGTGGGGTCGTGTCACCCCACAGGACCCAAAGTGGATCCACTCTGGCGGAAATGGAGTCGGGGAGCACGTTCTATGCGGGTGAAGGTCTTCACATTGATCCCAGCTGGCTCATCGACCCAAAGCTTCTCTTTGTTGGGCCACGGATCGGTGAGGGTGGGCATGCAAAGGTCTATGAGGGGAAGTAAGGCTCGTCTGTTTGCACTACGATCTACAGTTTGCTGATTTGCATGAGTTATTTGCTTATAATTATCTCTCAATGGATGGTTCATGATGATGGGGTTCGTAGGTACAAGAACCAAAATGTTGCCATCAAGATTGTGCACAAAGGGGACACCCCTGAAGAGGTCATCAAGAGGCAGGGTAGGTTCTTGAGAGAGGTGACCATGCTGTCAAGGGTGCAGCACAAGAACCTTGTTAAGGTTCGCTTCTTTGCTGACTACTATCATTCTTACCATTGGCTGGAAGTGTTGGTTCCTTTTGGGTATTGAAAACGATATCTGCCTGTTGTTCAGTTTATTGGAGCTTGCCTAGAGCCTGTCATGGTGGTGGTGACTGAGTTATTAGTTGGGGGCTCTTTGCGGAAGTATTTGGTCAGCTTACGGCCTAGGAACCTGGAGCCTCGTGTAGCAGTTGGATTTGCATTGGACATCGCCCGAGCTATGGAATGTTTGCATGCACATGGGATCATTCATCGTGATCTTAAACCTGGTAAGATTTTCCATTTTGCAACCTGGTTACCTCATTCGGTCTGTTTTATTATTGGAATAGTAGGTGAATTTCTGCAAAAGGGATTAATAGCTTTCCTTCTGTCCATATATACCCTGAGTGGGACTGTTGTAGGATTTTTGTGTGTGTGCGTGCGTGCGCGTTCAGTTTTTGTGTGTGTTTGGGGGGGGGGGGGGGGGGGGGGGGGGTTCTGGATCTTTCCCCCTCTTCCCCTGCGAAGTCGGTTTATGCAGTACGGTCCGCGCGTCACTTTAATGTTTATAATATTGCGTGTTAAGTCTCATATTATGTAAGCAATGTGTACACGCATGGGTACATTTGATGTGTCGTACTGTCACTTTTACTGTTGGCATAGCAATGTATTGCATTTCTTTCAAGTTTGTGCTGAATTCTGCCATCAGAACCAAGTTAAGTGGATGTTAGAAAGTTAATTAAACAAGTGACCAGTGGCGCACGACTTTCTTGTTCCCGTTAGCCCATGCTCTGTTGTGTTGGCAATCTCTGTTGTCACAAGCTAGTCTTACTATGGGACCGTGCACCTGGAAATTTTACACAAACATCACCAGTTGTGTGTGCAAAGTGTTGGAAGTGTATATGTGGATTGCCTAGCCCTTTTCATCAGTTCGGGCTTTTGGTTGCGTTGGCTAGTGCATGAAGCTTAACATGGTATCAGAGCCTAAGGTCTTGAGTTCAAGTCCTGGCTTTCGCACTTTATCCAAAAATTGCTACTGCCCCCCTCTGTGTCCACGTATGGGCCTCTTGAGCCATACCTCTGAGTCTATTCACGCAGGGAAGCATGTAGTGTATGCACTTCTGGGGGATATACCTACTGAATACTATAGTTTATGGTCACAAATTAAGCATAAATGTCCATATATGTTGAGATGTTGAAGCATTTATAGCCTCAATGTACAGTGCAACAAGTAGCAAGAATAATTACCCAAGTAGCCTGATCTCATTCTATGAATAGTGAAATTTAGTTGATCAATGCGCAAAGTGCACACCTTATAAATGTGTAGACTTATGTAATTTATTCTGTAATACTGTATGTGTTCTGATTCCACCTCTTAATATTATGATTTCTATGCACATGCATTGGCTGATCGAATATCTTTTACTTTATCATCAGAAAAACTAAGATATCACACACATAGTAAATAGCGTGTGACTTACAGCTATAACCAGGAAACAATGCCTCAGCATTGGTGACGTAGGTGTCGGGATCCGACTTGGATTCAGGTGTTCTCAGATGAAGGACGCTAAACATGGAAATGGGTGTAGGATTCTGACACAGATTCAGGTGTCCGCTTCGGCAAAAGGAAAATTAGGACAGGGAGACAGATCTTGACTGACTCAAATGAGGGTCCATGCTGCAACCTGATGCATACGCCCATCTCTTTTGTCTCGTCGCATGTACGTTGTTTAGACCGTCAAGCTATTGGCATAGCGCAACAGATGCATGTCCTGTTTGAGCCTGTGCCGTGTGCATGTACTTTGGTTATCCACGTAGTGATTAATAGCACGCAATTATTGCATGTGCCTTTTATTGTTTTCGTTTCGGGCAATTGGTTCCTGCTTGTTCTCATGACTAACAGTCACCATTGTTTTGGTATTTTTGAAATTTTCATCTCTTTTATAATTAAAGGTCAGTATTTGGGGTTATGTGCATGTCATCTTTACCAATATTCAATATGATTTGGGGTTGTATTGCACAGCAAGATCATAGCATGATACAGGCATTCTATATTGTATATTCTAGATCTGTTGGATCTCGGATTGAAGGTCTGGCTTCCCTCTAGATCCTGCTATGTGTGAACGTCTTCAAAATTTGTTAGATCCATTGGCCGGTGAATATATTTCTTGTAGATTTTGGACACCATATTTTTGGTGCATCAGATTGAACATGATGTGGAATGGGCTCAGTCTTGGATCAAAGAACTGCTCACAAGTTAGGGAAATTATTCCATTTCGTACTAACAAGATGCCGGATCAAGGTAAAGGAGATGCGTAAGGTCGAGTAAGAGGAGTTATTACGGTTGTTCAGTGAATGGTGACTTGTACCATACTGTTTTGCACTTTTTACCATCTCCCAGGCCCGCAGTTAGGTAAGTCAGCTCAACAAAGAGACACTGACAGATAGCTAAGTCTGAAGATTTATACTTTTGTGTGACGTAGTCCTGTTTTCAATAGACGAATACTGCTGGGTCTAGTACTGAGTCAGAAATGCATATGAGAAATAACTACTAGTCTAGTACCGAGTCAGCAATGCATATTAGATGTGATATTTCAGCAAGGCTGACATCTGGTTTTATTGATCTACCGTTTCCTTGGTATATGTTATTCTGTAGTCTGTATTTATCTTCTGTAAGCTAATCTTTTCCTACATTAATCTCAAATGACCCGCCTGGGGAATTGTTTGTGCAAATAAAGTTGATTCTTAGTCCATAGTTTTTGCCCTTCTCTTTGTACAGAGAATCTGCTGCTTACTGCGGACCAGAGAACAGTTAAGCTCGTCGACCTTGGTTTAGCAAGAGAAGAGACGTTAACAGAGATGATGACCGCGGAAACAGGAACCTACCGTTGGATGGCTCCTGAGGTTTGTGCTACTTTAGTTTCATATATCTTTCAGTTCTTGAACCCTTTCATATTTGTGTTATTATGTGATTAACCAGAAATAATTCAATAGTTGTACAGCACAGTCACATTAAGGCACGGAGAAAAGAAACATTACAACCACAAAGTAGATGTTTACAGCTTTGCGATTGTGTTATGGGAACTACTACACAATAAACTACCCTTTGAGGGCATGTCTAATCTGCAAGCTGCATATGCCGCCGCTTTCAAGGTAACATAAGATTTTTAGAGTATAATCATACGCTTTTGCTGTTTTGTAGACTTTCTTGAACCTATTTATGTTGCAGGGAGTTCTGATTGTTTTGAATATGCTTTATCGTGCGTTATTCCATAATGCATACACCTGTGTCATATATTAGTAATTTGACCTCATGAAACCTCATTTTCTTCAGAACATCAGACCAAGTGCAGATAATTTACCGGAGGAGCTGTCAGAGATCCTAACATCCTGCTGGAAAGAAGACCCAAGCGACAGACCAAACTTTACCCAGATAGTTCAAATGCTTCTCCATTACCTCTCAACCCTTTCACCGCCAGAACATATGGCCCCGGCTCGCACATTCAGTTCGGAGAATGCAATCTTACCTCCTGAATCGCCTGGGACGAGCTCACTAATGGCTTCTCGAGGCGATATCACGCCTAAAGGCAATATTGAAGACAAGCCAAGGGGCTTCTTTTTCTGCTTCAGCCAGTGTTATTAGCCTCACAGATGGAACAAGGGAACTCCCAAGATGATGCAAAACATCAAAAGAACACACCCATAGTCCATACCCAAAGCATGGCAGAAGTCCCTGAAAACTGTTGTTTCTGCTCATCAGGCCACCCCTTCTTCCCTGACATGTTTGAACATATCGGCAGGGTAGATCTCAGTAACCTTTTGGCTCCTGCTAGTAATGGTGAAAATAGTTGCTATATCGTATATTTTCCATGAACCTTCCATATCAAAATTGCGCGCCCATCGTATAGTAATAATCGGCATTAATCATTTACTCACTTGGAAAGGACACTGTGGACTTCCTTTGTACCATAGCTCTGTTTTCTTTTCTTGTTTGCATCATCAATGCTGCTATACTGAGTATGTATTGGTGCTAGAGTTAAGGCTGCGAGTGGGACTGCTAACTCAGAGGCAGAGCTAGAGAAAAATAACCCTGATGCACAACTTTAACACCGACACAATGATATATGTAACTAAACCAAAACTTTACTACTAGTACTCCCTCCGATTCAAATTAATTGACACAGCTCTAATACAACTTTAGTACAAAATTATACTAGAGCTGCATCAATTAATAGGATCGGAGGGAGTAATAGTAATGTGTTTGATAAGTGCTACCATATAGAATTCAGCAAAACAAAAAAGACACATCATGATAACAAATACTCCCTCCGTCCCAAAATAAATGTCGTGATTTTAGCACAATGAATAAACTAATGAAGCGCCAGTTGCAAACAACACCTATAGTATTAGCAAAATACATCGCCCGACATTGAATATTCCATAACTTATAATGAAGTGAAAATTATCAAGTGAAAATAATGAAGTGAACAACTACAATAAGTTTTAATTAATAGATTAATTACATTTTAAATTACAGTAGCCTATTTTCATGAACCGATCAACCACTTTCTGCTCACCACTTCTTTGAGATTTGGATGATAAATTGATAATATTCTGCTTGTTTCTTTTTTCTTGGATCATATTCAATGCCTTCCTCCTAATTAATATCATATGGACTTTTTCTTGCATTGACGCTTTTGGTTTGAGAAGATACCTATCCATGTACGTGCGGTTTGATAAATACTGCTCCTTACTAAAGTTGTATTAAAGTTGCGACAAGTAATATGTATCGGTGGGAGTACTAAACAGATCTCATTCTCCACTTCACAACAAGTTTGTACAACGAATTAAAAGAATATAGGTTATGTCCTTGCCCAAGATACCATGAGGAGTGCACGCTAATGGGCTTAGCACAGTTTGAAAAATGAAAAAAAAACATAACCGGGAAAAAGTTTGAAAACCGAAATAAACCGCAACTGGAACCTGGAAGCACAGTTGTGCTTTTTCATTTTTTTTAAAGCACAACCGTGTGTTTCCCTTTTCAAGAAGCACCGTTGTGCTTCTCGCGGAAGCACATGCTGTGGAAAAGCGCAGGTTGTGGGAAGCACATACTGTGTTCTTTCCTTTTTTTCGGGAAGTCCATTTGTGCTTCTCGCGGAAGCACATGTGCTTCTCATGAAAAAGCACGGCTTCTTGAAAAAAAAACCTAATTTTTTCCCTCCAAAACCTGGGAAAAACCTAAAAGCCGAAAAACTCCGAAGGTGACGCCTAGCGGGCCAGCCTTGCAAATCTTCGCTCGATCGAACGCGACGCGAAGCACTCGTTCGCTCGCTCGCATCTCGCTAGTTGGTTGATTGACCACTGTCTCATAGTTGACCATTGACTTTTAAAAAAACTTCATAAAAAATGAAAAACAAACCGTAAATCTGGAAAAGAGTTCACGGAAAATTTGAAAACAGTCACAAATTTTAAAAGGTCATAAAAATTGAAAATCGTTCGCAAATTTGAAAGAATTCATGAAAATTTTGAAAATTCCATGAATTTGAAAAAAAATCAAAAAATTTGTTCAGGAAATTTTTAAAAAGTTTATGAATTTGAAAAATATCATGCTTTTGAAAAGTTCACGAATTTTAAAAAATGTTTATGAATTTGAAAAAAAATTCACAAATTGGAAAATTGTTCACAAAAAATGAAATAAATAAAGAGAAAAATAAAAACAATAAGATTGAAAACTGAAAAATAATGAAAAAAAGAAAAAGAAACACAAAAGAACCCGAGCAGGAAACTGAGAAAAAACCAATTGAAAAACTTAGAAAAGAAAATCAAACCGGAAGTATATCGGCCGGCCCGCTACTACACCTAGTGTACGGGCACCCCCACCCGTACACTAGGTGTAGTACATGGGTACTGGACCGGCCCACTACCTAGGTGTATCTGACGCTTAAGGCGCCGAATAGGGATTGCTGTTTCGGCCGGGCAAGTCTATGTCTCGCTTTTAGTCAGACAGAAGCCGAGCTTGCCTACAAGGAGCCGGTAGCGGGCCGGTCCAGTACCCATGTGGTTTCGTCACGCTGACATCACACACGTGTTATTTTTTCTTTTTTAATTTGGTTTATATTTTGAAAAATACTAAATTCATATATTATAAAAAAATTAGTTAATTTTTAGAAAATGTTCATGCTGCATAAAAAATGTTCGCTCAATACTTAGAAAATGTTTCTACCATTCGGAAAAATGTATGCGACATGTCAAAAATGATCACGCGTTTCAAAAAATGTACGTGACATTTTTCTAAAATGTTATATGATGTAAAAAAAATGTTAGTGTAATTCAAAAAGAATCTTTCATACCATTCGTACATTTTAGAAAAAATGTTCACGTGTTTCAAAAATATGTTTGTGACAATTTTTTAAATATCTATGCAATGTATATGAAAAAATAGGCATGTGTTGAAAATGAACAAAAAGAAAAAAAGGGGAAAAGAAAAAAGACGAAGGAAACGGAAGAAAACCGGTGCAAACCGAAGAAAGAAACAAAGAAAACCGATGTAAACAGTGAAAAAAACACGGAAAAAAAACAAGCATGCAGCTATAATATTGGGTCGGCTGACTAACAATGCGCTATATGCGAGACCTATTACGTCTCAGTACAAGAGAGACATAACTCCCGTGGTTTTTGACGAGACCTCCTGTTTCTTTGACAAAGGGTCGATATTATTGAATCAAAATAAAGCATCAAGTGGATATACCTGACGTTTGCATAGATAGGATGCACATAGCCAATACCACTGCGCACACACAAATAACACACGTCGGCAAATAACAAAGTCATATATGACCAAAACTATGACTAAGCGATGAAAACGAAAAACCCCGAAGCGAGTAAATCCTCAATCTACAACCTACAACAATGACCATATCCGCACCAACCATCTCTTGACACCACAAGGACAACGACGTTCTTCAACAACAATGCCTTCAGGAAGGGAGCGATGCTCAAGCGCCGTCGTAAGCGGATCCAACCATCAAAAGCCAGATTCTATGTTTCTATCCTGAAGAAACTAATCTGAGCATATCTGAGCAATGCCTTGAACAAGGTAATGACACAAAACATCGCTTTCCCAAGTATAACCAACTCGGGTCGGACCTAGGTTTTCACCTCGGAGTTCGAGAGCGGGTACTTGAGAAGCACCACAAATCGAAGTCAATTAGTGTTGTCGCCGCCACATTTTCGTGATCCCAGCAGCTACACGCGATTGGGCTAGAAACTGACCACCGCCGTTGCACAACCATAGCCTCTATGTCAATTCATCGTCCATATATTGCATTTCACCGGAAAAGGCAACCATCGGATCTGTGAAGACCTTTCGGTGGCCACCACAATCCGCAGCGAAGTTGCCGCCACACGTCGGTATCGGTGCGCTATACCAGGGGTGCCCCATCGGCTGGCAAGCCAAGTATTGGGCCAACTCTAGGGCATCGTAGGCCTGGGTAATCTAGAGGGCCTTCGGCTAAGCGCAGAGAGCCCTCCCAATGGGGATCCAACATCTTGGCATGCAAGCCAAGAATTCCTCCACCGAGCAGGACTCTAGGTCGGTTAGAACTCTCGTTTATAAGGCGAGGCCAAGGATAGTTTGAGGCATGTTCTTCCAGAGACATTGCATCGGTAGCAATCACCACCTCATACTTGTAACCCCCTCACGTGAGTTGTTTCCACCGTTAATTAAAACAAAGCAAGAGCAGGGTATTACCTCGACCACGAGGGCCTGAACCTGGGATCCCCTCTAGAACATCCGGCCGCACTCTCGACCCTACCAGGGATACTAACAGTCACAATTTCTTGTACCGTCAGTTGGCGTGCTAGTCAGGGGGCTACATCGCATCGTCGGCCAGATACCGAACCCAAATCGGATCTTTAACCATGCCTAGTCAGTTCATGCCAGGCTAGAGCTTCATTTTGGCTCCATCAAGTTCATCGCTGACGGGGCGGGTCGGCTCTACAATGACACACCACCCTCCCCCGTCCAGACCATGCTCTTCGGAAGCCTCGAATTCACCTTCGATCGAAACATGATGTCGTGTGCCTTCGTGTCCCTTCATCACCATAGACACACGGGGCAGCACCAACCTTGATGGGATCGGGGACGGCTAGACCTTCAACAACCCACCATCCCGCCCTCCCACAACCAGTCAACATGATATTTCGGGGTGCCGACAAGCGCAAAGCCCTGAAGCTCACACGCGGAGTGGTTTATGCAACTACACCCTTCTGCATGGAGTACCTGGAGTGGTCCGACTCCACCATCTCCTTCGATTGCTCAAACCACCCGGACTATATCCCTCATCCAGGAAAATTCACACGGACCCGATCGTCGGCGTTTTCCGCCTCCCCAAAGTCCTAATGGATGGGGGTAGCAGGATCAACGTTATCTTCTGCGACACAGTGGAAAAGATGGGCATCTCCAAATCCCGTTTATGCCCATTGCCTACCAGCTTCCACGGGTTCGTACCCGGAAAGAAAGCACAACTGCTAGGGTAGATCTCCCTCGAGGTCGTCTTCAGAGACGAAGACAACTTCCAATCGGAAATGTTAAGCTTCGAGATAGCCCCGTTGCGCAGCGGCTACAATGCCATGCTCGGTAGGCCCGCATACGTGCAATTCATGGCGTTGCCTTCATACGCTTAGATACAGTTGAAAATACGAGGCCCAAGCGGCACCATCACAGTGCGGGGCAGCACTGAGAGAGCATAGGAGGCAGAGGTCACCACCTTGGGACGCGTTGAGGCTGCCTTGGTGTCAGCAGAACTCGAAGAAATCAAGAGGCCCATAGACCCGACTACAACTTCCTTGTCGAGAATGTCTAAGCCCAGCCCGACATTCCATCCCGTTCAAGAAACCAGAAAAGTTCCAATTGCACCCCGAGGACCATTCATAGGAGGAGACTGAGCCCAAAACAGGAAGTCTCGCTCATGCAGTTCCTCGGAGACAAATGGGACATTTTCGCTTGGAGGCCCACTGACATGCCCGGTGTCCCCGCACACATTGTTGAGCACATCATGGACGTTTGCAAGACGCAAGGCCAGTCAAGCTGGCACTCTGATGATTCACCACCGAGAAATGACGCGCAATCGGAGAAGAAATCACCCGACTCCTAGATGCCAGCTTCACCGGGGAGGTCGCCCACCCAGAGTGGACGACCAAGCCCGTTATGGTCAGGAAAAAGAACATGTCCTGGCGAATGTGCATTGACTACGCCAACCTCAACAAGGCATGTCCAAAAGACCCGTTCCCACTGCCTCACATCGAGCGGGTGATCGACTCCACCGCGAGTTGCAAGCACCTCTGTTTCTTGGATGCTTATTCCAGTTATCACCAAATCCAAATGAATGAGTCGGATCAGGAGAAGACCTCGTTCATTACACCCTTCGATACGTTCTGCTACATCACCATGCCCTTCGGGCTTAAGAACACCGGGGCTACATATCAATGAACAATGCAAAAGTGTCTCCACAATCAGATAGGGATCAACATGGAGGCATACATCGACGACGTGGTCATCAAAACACGCAATAGGGACAACATGCTAGCCAACCTCAAGAAAACCTTCACGAACCTTCGCCGCTTCAGCAAGAAGTTGAACCTGAACATGTGCGTCTTTAGGGTTTCCTTAGGCCAACTCCTTGGCTTTATTGTCTCCCAGCGAGGCATAGAAGCAAATCCAAAAAAAATAAAATAAAGGCAATCATCGAGCTCGAGCCACCAGAAACTGTTCATGAAGTCCAGAAGTTCACGGGTTGTGTTGCGGCTCTTAGCCGCTTTATCTCCCGCTTAGGCGAAAAAGCCCTGCTATTATACAGGCTCCTTAGGAAGGGCGGCAAGTTCCACTAGAACGACGAGGCAAAAGACGATTTCATGGACGTCAAGCGCCTGGTGCAGTCCAATCCAATACTGGAATCACCAACTGAAGCGGAGTCCATGTTACTCTACACATCCGCCCACGCAGGTGGTCAACGTCATCATAGTAGTAGAAAGAGAAGAACAAGGCAAAGCTCAGTGTCCAGCACCCGGTCTATTACGTCAGCGAAGTAGTATCACCATGCAATACTCGGTACCCACATTACCAAAAAATAACATACGGCGTGTTTAGGGCAGCCCAGAAGCTCCGACACTACTTCCAGGGAAACCTGATCACGGTCGTCAGCCACCCTCATTGTCGGATATAATAAACAATAGAGACATAACAGGGCAGGTGACCAAGTGGGCAGCCGATTTCGAGATCAGCTACAAGCCAAGATCAACAATCAAGTCCCGAGCCCACTACAAGCAGTCTAATGCACATAGGTTTATGTAAGGATGCAATATGTATTGAATAGCAGCTTAACAATTTTTTTTTCAAAAACAATGTAAACTTAAAGATATTGTAGGTAAAGCATTCTCATCATGCATCTCCTTTCAATATTTTTGTGCAGTGCAACTAAAACAAAGTCATGCACTGATTTGACATTTTAGTGACACTTCAGGAAACCGCTACCAATTTTTTTTAGCAGTTGCTTGCTTGCCCATGATGATTAATGTGAGTTTACTTAAATTTACACCACCCTTTGGAAAGTTTCTTCTTTTAGTATTGTTTAGTAGATGGTGGAGAATCATCAAATCGAGATGGGCCTTTCACGGCAAACGGTCCAGATATACAACAATAGTGTTGTTCTACAAAATTAAAATTAGTGTAAAGTGTTCTTCCTATACAAAATTAATGTAATGTTTTGCGTTTCTGATGATCTCTTTTCGATATCTTGTGTTTTATGCTCGGGCGGGAAGCTTTGTTTTATTTTATTTTATTTAACTCAATCTTGCACCATCCGTTACGTCTGTTCACCACATTAGAAATTCAGTGAAATATGCCATAGAATCACCAAATCGCCAAATCCAAAGAACATGTCCATGAGCCGATAACCAATACAAGAATGGGAGAAACGGCGCGGCAAAGCGCACATTTGCTTCTAAGCCTCCTTTGGTTCGGAGGAATTTTGGTGGAATTCTATAGGATAGGATTTCTATAGAAAAAATTCCTTTGGAGTTTTTTGGTTTATAGGAATGGAATCATATTCTTATGGAGGAATTCTTCCTATCCTTCAAAATAATTATTAGTCTAGACTCAATAAAAAAAAATCTATGTTGTAAACCCAAGGACATCTCTTTTCCTATTTCTATTCATAGGATTTGAGATGCATGACATCTCATTTCCTACAAATTTTCTATTCCTATGATATTTCTACCCTACGAATCAAAGAGAGGAGGCCCTAGTTCATGTAGAATCCGAAAAGTTTCCAGTTTGTGCAGTAACTCATTGTTCTTTTTAATGTGGAACTAGCGCGTGATGGCTACTCAAATGCAAGGTTGACACATCGGAGACTGATGCGTGGATGGAGCACGCAATCGAATTGCCATCGACCGGAAGTCTTTCGTCCATCCATGGCTCAACATAACATTTCCCAAGAAAAAGAAAACAAGCAATCCACTTAATCGGACGAGACAGCGAGCAGCAAGCAGTGGCGCGAGGAAGAGGAGACAGCGGCTGGGCACTTTCCGGCAGGGGCTTCCTCGTGTCCGGTGGGTTCACGACGCCACCGACATCCCGTCTAGTCGTAGCCGCACGGACACAGGCCGCGAGCGCGTGCACGCACGGCCAGGCGGTACGGGGCACGTTGCCGCTACACTGTGTGTGTGTGTGTGTGGAGGCGCGTCGCGTCGCGTCCCAGTCCAGTCCTGTCTTGGCCCTGTCCTGTACCCGGCGCGCACCGGGATCACGTCGTCGGATCCGTTAGGTTTGACCCAGCTGAGCTGACTGCCTCTCCCTCCTCCCTCGCTGTAGCGGTACGTCTCGTTATGACGGCCTGGCAGGCCGGTTGTGTCGGGCGGCCTCCCAATGTTGTCACGCAGTACGAGTGTATGTTGCCTGCACGCGTGTGTGTACCTGTACACAGTCCAGGTGCGATTCTAGGAGTACTAGCATGGGAATTTTTTTTAAAAAAATTATTATTTTTGTACGACATCCCCAAACTATGGCCCCAACTGAGAAATTTCAAAAGTATTGACCCATCACTCGCACCTGGGCCGAACGGTCACTCTTTGGTGGCGCTCGGGCTGAAGAGTCACTTTTCGGTTGCGTCCGAGCCGAAGTGTCACTCTTTGGTCGCGCACAGGCGGAAGAGTTAGTCGTTGGTCGAGGCCGGGCCAAGGAGCTACTCTTTGGTTTCATCGGAGCAGAAGAGCCACTTTTCGATCGAGACACTAATGAAGATAAGGGCAACTCCAACGGGCCGACGCATTTCGTCTGCCTGTGTCCATTTTCGTCCGCCCGAACAGAAATCACGGCCCAACGCGGCGATGCAAACGGACAAATGTCCGTTTTACTGTCCGCTTTGACCCCATTTCCAGCACAAATTTTGGCCGAGTATCCGTCCGTGCGGACACACCGCGGACGCCTGTTGCGATGCAAACGGACCAATATCCATTTTGCTGTCCGCCTTGACCCATTTCTAGCATAAATTTGGGTTGTGTTTGCCTTCACGCGGACACGCTGTTGACGCCCGCGGCGATGCAAACGGACCAATGTCCGTTTTGCCGTCCGCTTTGACCCATTTCTAGCACAATTTTGGGTTGGGTTTGCGTCCGCGCGGACACGCCGTGGACGCCCGCGGCGATGCAAACAGACCAATGTCCGTTTTGCTGTCCGCTTTGACCCATTTCTAGCACAAATTTGGGTTGTGTTTGCGTCCGCGCGGACACGTCGCGGACGCCCGCGGCGTCCTCCCCTATCCCGCCTGTCGGTGGCACACAGGTCAGTCCCCCACCCATCCCACCGAGTTCGACCTCCCTCCCCGGTCTCTTCATCACTCCGAAGGATCTGGCCCGTTGAAGTTTGCGTCCGTTTGCGTCGGCCTGTTGGAAATGCCCTAATTCTTCGCGTAATGAGGCAACCGAAGTTGCATGTCGGTCCTGGTGGGGCCGAAGACCACTCTTCGGTTTAGGTGCGACCGAATTCAAAAATAAATTTTCTGCAAAAGCAATATGAAGACCACATTAGGGTAATTGATATTTTAGATTCCATTCAGTTATTCCATGGGCTCATCCTTCCAATTTTGTTTTTATTGCTATTAGTAATTTGCAGTGGCACCCTCGAAGAGTGGCTCTTCTGCCCCGATGGAACCAAAGAGTGGCTCCTCGGCCCGGCCTCGACCAAAGATTGACTCTTCGGCCCGGGCGCGTTTTACTGACTCTTCGGCTCGGGCGCAACCGAAAGGTGACTCTTCGGCCCGAGCGTGACCAAAGAGTGACTCTTCGGCCTCAGGTGAGACTGGCGGGGTCATACTTTTGAAATTTCGCAGTTCAGGACCATAGTTTCAAGATTCCATACGAAAATAATAATATTTAAAAAAAATTCCACTAGCATATGACATGTTTCTTATAACTACAACCCCTTATTACGACAAAACTTATTGATAACTTAAAATTACTGATAGGGCGATTCTTATTTTTCGAAAAGGAGGATAACACCTCCGTCCTCTGCGTCAATAGATGTATATTTTTTTGATAAAGGGCGATTTTATTAACTCAAAATGTAGTACAAAGCATGATGAGTAATACCCGGTCTCTACATAACCAGGATGCACACAGCCAAATACCAAAAGTTTGACAAAAAAATAAAAATAAATGAGAAACTGAAATATCGGCAACAGTAGTCATATAGGACGGATACTGCCCATGTCGAAGAAGGTGGTGAACCGATCCAGAGATTATACTGCCACCCATGTTGGGTAAAAACGTCCTTGGCCACCTGCTCCAACCACGTACACACTACCTTCAACAACGGTTGGTACTCCGTTCGATGTAGCGTGGACCACATACGAAGCGAGTGCGTACAACGGAAAATAACCTACAAAGGAGAAGAGTTTATTTTATTGAAAACCAAATTAGTTCTACATAGCCAAAGCGACCATAATAAGGCATACGCTCCCACCCTTATTAACGTTCTAAACCTATTTCGAATACCGTCCAACCAATTTGGCAGCACTTGTGGGCCGATATAAATTGGACGCTATTTGGATGATTGACCATGTAGAACGCGCAAGCTTGCACTGAAAAAGTGTTTGATTGTCTCTTCATGAGTACAAAAACTACACTTCTTACTTCGTTGCCAATTACGACAGGCGAGGTTGTCTTTGGTTAGCACAACTCCCCTCCGAAGATACCACGTAAAGAATTTTAACTTTTAGTGGAATCTTTGACTTCCAAATTTTCTTGTTATTATCCATTGGGACCTCTGAATGTGTGAGCGCATGGTACGTAGAGTTGACTGTGAAGGACTCAAATGTAGTGAGGTTCCAATGAAATTCATCCCGCCCTTGTGTCAGGTTATTCAAATCCAACCTGGATAAAAGATTTTGCCATGACATAAGACGGGGCCCGGTCAAATCCTGCCTGGGAGAAATATCCGGCGGGGATGAACTGAGGACCTTGATGGTGCAAAATACCATCAGATCCCTCGGTAGTGGTCCAAGCGCAGCTGGAAGTCTTAGATCGCAGGTCGCAGAGAGGGTTTATCCAGGTTCGAGCTCCGTAGAGTAATACCCTACATCCTACTTGGTTTCATTATTCATGGTGGAGGGATACCTCGTGCGAGGTGTTACAATGGTGTATGAGATTGCTACCGAGAGTTTATCTATCTAAGATGAGATGCCCTAGAGGGTTGCCCGACCTCCCTTTATATATACAGGGAGGTCTAGGGTTTACATGATGGCAGATGCGATCTGTGGCGCCATCGCCCTTGTCTTGCAGGGCAAGAAGGTCTACGTCGATCCCTTAGGGCTTCTCCTTTGTCCTGGGCCAAGTGGGCCCTCGGTAGGCTACGAGGCCGGCCCCTTTGGGGGTGCCACCCCCGGTGTAGGACACCATCAGTAGCCCCCGAGCGTGGCGGAGGTCACAGGAGACGTCTCCGAGACCGCTGGTAGGCTCTTGTCTTCTTCTCCATGTTTTACTCCTGATTCAGTGAGCTCGGCCGAGGGGTCGCCAGTAACCGCTCTATGGGGCCCTCGGAGGCCTTCTCGTGCGGGGCTCCTTCCTCGACCTCCACCTTGCCCGTTGAGGCTTGCCACGCCATGAGGGTGGGCCCGCTCGCCTCTACATTCTCCGAAGAGCCGCGACTACGAGCCGTCTTGTCAACACCAATAGAGGAGCCAGTCAGGTCTTTGCTCATTATGGCAAGCCTGCCCGGATTCCCGCGCCCATGATTTGCAGAGCGAAAATGATGACCCACAAGAATAGTGGATCAATCGTAGTCCTTTTGATAAGTAAGAGTGTCGAACCCAATGAGGAGCAGAAGGAAATGATAAGCGGTTTTCAGCAAGGTATTCTCTGCAAGTACTGAAAGTAGCGGTAACAGATAGTTTTGTAGCAAGATAATTCGTAACAAGTAACAGGTAACAGTAGTAACAAGGTGTTGCAAGCTGGCCCAATCCTTTGCTAGGACAAGCCGAAAAGTTCTCTTATAATAAGCAAAGCATTCTCGAGGACACATGGGAATTCTCATCTAGTCACGTTCATCATGTTTAGTTGATTCGCGTTCGCTACTTTGATAATTTGGTATGTGGGTGGACCGGTGCTAGGGTGCTGTTCTTACTTGAACAAACAACCCTCTTATGATTACCCCCTCTCGCAAGTATCCACAACTACGAAAGAAGAATTAAGATAAATCTAACCATAACATGAAACATATGGATTCAAATCAGCCCCTTACAGAATAACGCATAAACTAGGGTTTAAGCTTCTGTCACTCTCGCAACCCATCATCTACTTATTACTCCCCATTGCCTTCCCTTAGGCCCAAGTATGGTGAAGTGTCATGTAGTCGACGTTCACATGACACCACTAAAGGAAGAACAACATACATATCATCAAAATATCGAACGAGTACCAACTTCACATGATTACTCATAACAAGATTTCTCCCATGTCCTCAAGCACAAAAGTAACTACTCACAAATCATATTCATGTTCAAGATCAGAGGTGTATTGAATATGCTTAAGGATCTGAACATATAATCTTCCACCAAATAAACCAACTAGCATCAATTACAAGATGTAATCAACACTACTAGTAACCCACATGTACCAATCTGAGGTTTTGGGACAAAGATTGAATACAAGAGATGAACTCGGGTTTGAGATGATATGGTGCTGGTGAAGATGTTGATGAAGATTAGTCCTTCCACGATGATAGGATCGTTGGTGATGTCGATGGCTTCAATTTCCCCCTCCCGGAGGGAAGTATCCCTGGCGGAATCGCTCCACCGGAAAGCAAAAGTGCTCCTGCCCAGGTTCCGCCTCGAGATGGCGGCGCTTCGTCCCGAAAGTCTTCCTCCTATTTTTTTATGGCAAATGGCTTCATATAGCAGAAGGAGGGGGCTAGAGGCCAGCTATGGGCCCCACAAGGTATCAGGGCGCGCCCTGGGGGGGGGGGGGGGTAGGCGCGCCCTGTTGCCTTGTGAGCATCAGGTGGCCCCCCTCCGGTGGATCTTCGTTCCAGTATTTTTATATATTCAATAAAAAATCTCCGTAAAGTTTCAGGTCATTTGGAGCTCTGTAGAATAGCTATCTCTGCTATAGCTCTTTTAGGTCCAGAATTCCAGCTGCCGATAATTTCCCTTTCCATGCAAATATTGCAAATTAAGAGGAAAAAAGGCATTAGAATTGCATTATAAAGTGAAATAATGACCAAAAACATTATAAATAACAGTAGGAAAACATGATGCAAAATGGACGTATCAAGTCCCCCCAAGCTTAGACCTCGCTTGTCCTCAAGCGAAAGCCGAACTCAATAATCATGACCACATGTTTAGAGAGAGAGGTGTCGATAAAACAAAATACGGACATGGTAGCATCATGGTCATTATCATAGCAGCAATTATTCATCATATCACTTTCCATAATAAAGTGACAATTCATCACAATATCGAAGTACAAAGCATAAACTTTCTTGAAAATAAACAAACTATGTAAGAGCTTTCGTTTAAGCAAGTCCACATACTCAACTATCATATAGTCTTCTGTGATTGCTAAGACTCAAAGCATATTTTTGGGAATAAACGTTTCCGTCAGACACATAGGAAGATGGGGGTTTATTATTTTCACCTCCCAACTTGTTAATTACCTCAAGGATAATGTCAACAATAATAACTCATGATTACCTACATCCAACTGGATATATGTGCCTGGATCTTTCCCTACCACATGATGCTTGCCAAGTGGAAAGTAAATAAGAATGGAATAAGGGTTATCACCACTGACTCTTGCATAAAAGTAAAAGCTGAAAAGTAAAAGATAGGCCCTTCGTAGAGGGAAGCAGAGGTTGTCATGCGCTTTTTATGTTTGGATGTGCAAACTCTTAATGTAAAGGAACATCACTTTATATTGCCCCTTATGATAGCAACCTTTATTATGCAGTCCGTCGCTTTTATTTCTTTGCCATCACAAGATCGTACAAAGCTGATTTTCCCTTACAATAAAAGATCATACATATTTAGGAGCAATTTTTATTGCTTTTTGCACCGATGACAACTTACTTGAAGGATCTTATTCAATCCATAGGTAGGTATGGTGGACTCTCATGACAAGAAACTGGGTTTAAGGGGTTTTGGATGTACAAGTAGTATCTCTACTTAGTACGAAGTTTTGACTAGAAAAAGGTTATGAGCAAGCACCACATGTTAGAGGATCCATGACAATATAACTTCTATGTGAATATAAGCAAACATGACCCATTACGCTGTCTTCCTTGTCCAACATCAACTATTTGACCAAGCAGAAAATATTTGATGGGGGCTCACAATCATAAAAGATGTCCAAGATAGTGTATTTATATGTGAATCCTCTCTTCCTTTACTAATATTTCATGAATTGCATCAATGACCAATGTTATGTTTGTTAATTCCCAATAAATTGTATGAACTATACTTTTCTTTATGTGAAGTCATTACTCCCCATGGGATTAGCAGATGATCTTTCATTCTTTTTTTATTGCTAAGATTGGAACAAGAAAGTAAAGAAATAAAACTCAAAACTACTCTTTATTATATAACTCTCACACACGATTACATAAGTAGATAAACCATGAAGCAAACACTCAAAACTAAATCATACTAAAATTTTATTCTTCTAAATCACGAAATAACTAAGGATCGAACTAAGATAGATAATAATGATAAAAGGTGATGGTGATACGATATCGGGGCACCTCCCCCAAGCTTGGAACAAGCCAAGGGTGGTGCCCATACCCGTGTACTCAAGTTTCTTTCTTCGGTGATGGTGGTGATGAAGTAATCTTCTTGGCGATGATTCCCCTAAGGGTACGATTCTCCTCCTTGAGCTTATTGACTTCCTGTTTAAGATCCAAGTTATCCTTGCTAAGCTTGTTTGTAATGGTTAATGCACCATCAACCAATGGGTGAAATTTTGTTGTGGAAGAAGAAGCGACATCATCCTGCGCACGGTGATAAGGAGTAAATCGAGTACTGGAAGGTTTAACCTTATTTGGCAAGCTTGACTTTTTGAACTCCACATGCATGTCTCCTAGTTGAGGTAGGGGAGTTCCTTCTTCTTCGCTCAAGGATTCCATCATTTTTAGACCGGCATCCTCCTCCTCGTCCGTTGTCCACCCATAGGAGTCAACTTCCCCATAAACTCTAGGGTTTGCGGTGATGTGCGAAACGTAGCTCTCCCCATCTGACTCTTGAGACGACATGATGACCTCGATCTGGCAGAAAAATAGCCCGAAACAAGAACAGATGAGAAACTTGCGATACGGTGGTCAAAACATCCGGGAGTATATATAATGAATTTTTATCTTGTGAAACAAGTATTCGGGAAGAAAACGGAGTCGGGAAGGCACACGAGGGGCCCACAAGGCAACACGGCGCGCCCTGTTGCCTTGTGACCTCCTCGTGGGTCCTCTCGGCTGTTTCTTATTTTTGTAATTTTTCTAATATTCCAAAATGGACAGAAATAAATTTTTGGAATTCTTGGAGTCAGTTTACTTACCGTATCACATACCTATTCCTTTTTAGGTTTCTGAGGCGTTCTAGAAGGTCTCTTTTATGTGTTCCTCCGGTGTCATGGTTTGAATAATATTAGTTTCAACATTAATAGGCGTACCTGAGATATAATGTTTAATTCTTTGCTCGTTAACCACTCTCGGATTAGTGCCTTCGGCATTGTTAATCTTGATAGCTCCGGAGCGATAGACCTCTTCGATGATGTATGGTCCTTCCCATTTAGAGAGAAGTTTTCCTGCAAAGAATCTAAAATGAGAGTTGTACAATAGAACTTGATCACCAATTTTAAATTCCTGTTTTTGGATTCTTTTGTCATGCCATCTTTTAACTTTTTCTTTGAACAACATGGCATTTTCATAAGCTTGGGTTCTCCATTCATCTAGAGAGCTGATATCAAATAACCTCTTTTCACCGGCAAGTTTAAAATCATAGTTAAGTTCTTTAATTGCCCAATAAGCTTTATGTTCTAATTCTAGAGGTAAATGACATGCTTTTCCATAGACCATTTTATAAGGAGACATACTCATAGGATTTTTATAAGCAGTTATATAAGCCCATAATGCATCATCAAGTGTCTTAGACCAATTCTTCCTAGATCTATTAACATTCTTTTGCAGAATCAATTTTATTTCTCTATTGCTCAATTCAACTTGACCACTAGACTGAGGATGATATGGTGATGCATTCTATGGTTAACATCATATTTAGCTAGGAGTTTACGGAATGCACCATGAATAAAATGCGAACCACCAACAGTCATTAAATATCTAGGGACACCAAACCTCGGAAAGATAACTTCTTTAAGCATTTTAATAGATGTGTTGTGATCAGCACTACTAGTTGGAATAGCTTCTACCCACTTAGTAACATAATCAACACCAACTAAAATATGAATGTACCCATTAGAGGAAGGAAAAGGTCCCATATAATCAAAGCCCCAAACATCAAATGGTTCAATAACGAGTGAGTACTTCATAGGCATTTCCTGACGTCTACCAATATTACCAATTATTTGACATTCATCACAAGAAAGGACAAACTTACGTGCATCTTCGAAGAGAGTAGGCCAATAAAAACCAGACTGCAATACCTTATGTGCAGTTCTGTCTCCTACATGGTGTCCTCCGTATGCTTCGGAATGACACTTCTGTAGGATTTGTTCCTGTTCATGCTCAGGTACACAAAGTCTAATAACACCATCTACTCCTTCTTTATATATGTGTGGGTCATCCCAAAAGTAATGTCTTAAATCAAAGAATTTTTTCATTTGTTGATAAGTGAAACTAGGTGGTATATACTTAGCAACAATGTAATTAGCATAGTCTGCATACCAAGGATTATTACGAGAAGTTGTAGCATTTATAACGGCTAATTGCTCATCAGGAAAACTATCAGCAATAGGCAGTGGGTCATCAAGAAAATTTTCCATTCTAGGCAAGTTATCTGCTACATGATTCTTAGCTCCTTTTCTATCAATAATATGCAAATCCAACTCTTGTTGTAAAAGAACCCACCTAATCAGTCTAGGTTTAGCCTCTTTCTTTTCCATAAGATATTTAATAGCAGCATGATCGGTGTGAATGGTTACTTTAGAATCAACAATATAAGGTCTAAATTTATCACATGCAAACACAACTGCTAAAAATTCTTTCTCATTAGTAGCATAATTCTTTTGAGCACTATCTAGAGTCTTACTAGCACAATGAATAACATTCAATTTCTTATCAACTCTTTGACCTAGAACATCACCAATAGGATAGTCACTAGCATCACACATTATTTCAAATGGTAGGTTCCAATTAGGTGGTCGAACAATGGGTGCAGAAATTAAGGCTTTCTTAAGTATTTCAAAGGCTTCTACACAATCATCATCAAAAACAAATGGGACATCTTTTTGCAAAAGATTAGTAAGAGGCGTGCAAATTTTAGAGAAGTCTTTTATGAACCTCCTATAGAAACCAGCATGACCAAGGAAACTTCTTATACCTTTGATATCTTTAGGACATGACATTTTCTCAATTGCACCAACTTTAGCTTTATCTACCTCAATACCTCTTTTAGAAATTTTATGCCCAAGGACTATACTCCATTCACCATAAAGTGGCACTTCTCCCAATTCAAGACAAGATTAGTTTCTTTACATCTCTGCAAAACTCTGCTTAAGCAGTCATCAAAAGAAGTTCCATAGACGGAAAAATCATCCATAAATACCTCAACGATCTTTTCACAAAATCAGAGAATATAGCAGTCATACATCTTTGAAAGGTAGCAAGTGCATTACATAAACCAAAAGGCATACGTCTATAAGCATAAGTTCCAAAAGGACAAGTAAAGGTGGTTTTCTCTTGATCTTCTTGCGATACGGGTATTTGAGAAAAACCAGAGTATCCGTCTAGGAAGCAAAAGTGTGTGTGCTTAGATAATCTTTCTAACATTTGATCAATAAAAGGCAAGGGGTAATGGTCCTTTCTAGTGGCCTTATTTAATTTCCTGAAATCAATTACCATCCTATAACCAGTTACAATTCTTTGTGGGATAAGTTCATTTTTATCATTAGGAACAACAGTAATGCCTCCTTTCTTAGGGACACAATGAACAGGACCTACCCTTCTACTATTAGCTATAGGATAAATTATACCTGCCTCCAGAAGCTTTAGTATTTTAGTTCTTACCACATCCTTCATTTTAGGATTCAGGCGACATTGATGATCAACGACCGGTTTAGCATCAGGCTCCATATTAATCTTGTGTTGGCATAAAGTAGGATTAATGCCCTTAAGATCATCAAGAGTATATCCAATTGCAGCACGGTGCCTCCTCAGAGTTTTAAGTAATCACTTTTCTTCATGCTTTGAAAGGTTAGCATTGATAATAACAATATATATCTTCTTTTCATCAAGATAAGCATATTTTAGTGTATCGGGCAATTTCTTTAATTCAAACACAGGATCACTCTTAGGTGGGAGAGGGTCTCCCAAAGTTTCAACAGGAAATTATGCTTAAGGATAGGTGCTTGTTTAAAGAATATCTCATCTATTTCATTCCTTTCGTTCATATGCATATCATTTTCATGGTCTAGCAGATATTGTTCTAATAGATCAGTAGGTGGTACAACAATAGAAGCAAGAGAAATAATATCATCTTTGCTAGACAATTCTTTCTCATGAGGTTGTTTACTAAACTTGGAGAAATTAAACTCATGAGATACATCACCAAACTTAACTCTAACCTTTTCTTTAACACAATCAATTTCAGCATTAACAGTATTCAAGAAAGGTCTACCAAATATAATGGGAGAAAAATTATCTTGTAATGATCCAAGCACTAAGAAATCACTAGGGTATTTGATCTTACCACACAAGACTTCAACATCTCTAACAATCCCAAGTGGTTAAATGGTATCTCTATTTGCAAGCTTAATAGTAACATCAATATCTTAATCTCAACAGGTGCAATGTCATTCATTACTTCTTGGTAAAGAGAAAACAGAATATCACTTACACTAGCACCCATATCACATAAGCCATGATAGCAATGTTCTCCAATCTTAACAGAAATAACAGGCATGCCAACTATAGGCTTATTCTTGTCTAACATATCTTGGTCGTTTCTAGCAGGTTTAGCAATCCTAACAGCCTCAGAACAGAAATAAATAACATGCCCATCAATATTATCGACCAGGGGATCTTTAACCATTGTAATATTAGGTTCCATCTTAATTTGTTCAGAGGGTTGTTCTAATATTACTCTTATGAACCACAGTTGTAGCTTTAGCATGTTCTTTAATCCTAACAGGAAAAGGAGGTTTCTCAATATAAGCAGTGGGTACAACCGGATCAACATTATAAATGGTTGTTTCATCTTTAGCTATAACAGGTTCTTCACAATTTACTTCAATAGGTGGATGAAACTTAAACTATTTTTCCTTATGGAGATCAACATGAGCAGCAAATGATTCACAAAAAGTGGCTACTATCTCAGAGTCAAGTCCATATTTCGCACTAAACTTATGAAAAGCATCTGTTTGCATAAAAGATTTAACACAATCAAACTCAAGATTTATACCTGACTCATTACCTTTGTCGATTTCCCAGTCTTCAGAGTTGTGTTTAATTCTTTCCAGAAGATCCCATTTGAATTCAATAGTTTCCTTCATAAAAGAACCAGTAGAAGAAGTATCGAGCATTGATTGATCATTATAAGAAAGCCGATCATAAAAGTTTTGTATAATTATCTCTCTTGAGAGCTCATGATTTGGGCATGTATGCATCATAAACTTAAGCCTCTCCCAAGCTTAAGATACTTTCTCCTTCACGAGGCCAAAAATTATATATATAATTCCGATCACGATGAACCAAATGCATAGGATAAAACTTCTGGTGAAATTATGTTCTGGTATCATCCAATAGCCTATACCATGTCAATGCTTTTCCCTCCAAAGATAAAGGGAATACTTTCTTCTTAACTCCATCCTCGGATAAACTTGCAAGCTTAAACAATCCACAAATTTTATCTATATAGATCAAGTGCATATCACGATGTGTTGTTCCATCTCCTGCATAAGGATTAGCTAGCAATTTCTCCAACATACCCGAGGGAATCTCATAATAAATATTTTCAGTAGGTTTAGTAAGTTGAGGGGCAACTCTTATTGCCTCTGGTCGAGGTGAAGATACCCCGAACAAGCCCCTCAAAGATTATTTTTCATAGTGACAAGTGACAATAAATTTCAGCACGTAATAAAAATGTTTCCTTACCAAATTCCACTTACAAAAGCACTTCACTCCCCGGCAATGGTGCTAGAAAAGAGTCTTGATGACCCACAAGTATAGGGGATCAATCATAGTCCTTTCGATAAGTAAGAGTGTTGAACCCAATGAGGAGGTGAAGAAAATGATAAGCGGTTTTCAGCACGGTATTCTCGACAAGTACTGAGAGTAGCGGTAACAGATAGTTTTGTAGCAAGATAATTCGTAACAAGTAACAAGTAACAATAGTAACAAGGTGCAGCAAGATGGCCCAATCCTTTTTATAGCAAAGGACAAGCCAGAAAGTTCTCTTATAATAAGCAAAGCGTTCTCGAGGACACATGGGAATTCTCAACTAGTCACGTTCATCATGTTTAGTTGATTCGCGTTCGCTACTTTGATAATTTGGTATGTGGGTGGACCAGTGCTAGGGTGCTGTTCTTACTTGAACAAACAACCCTCTTATGATTATCCCCTCTCGAAAGCATCCGCAACTACGAAAGAAGAATTAAGATAAATTTAACCATAGCATGAAACATATGGATCCAAATCAGCCCCTTACGGAATAATGCATAAACTAGGGTTTAAGCTTCTGTCACTCTCGCAACCCATCATCTCCTTATTAATCCCCAATGCCTCCCCTTAGGCCCAAGTATGGTGAAGTGTCATGTAGTCAACATTCACATGACACCACTAAAGGAAGAACAACATACATATCATCAAAATATCAAACGAATACCAACTTCATATGATTACTTATAACAAGACTTCTCCCATGTCCTCAAGAACAAAAATAACTACTCACAAATCATATTCATGTTCAAGATCAGAGGTGTATTGAATATGCTTAAGGATCTGAACGTATAATCTTCCACCAAATAAACCAACTAGCATCAACTACAAGATGTAATCAACACTACTAGCAACCCATAGGTACCAATCTAAGGTTTTGGGACAAAGATTGAATACAAGAAATGAACTAGAGTTTGAGATGAGATGGTGCTGGTGAAGATGTTGATGAATAATGGTCCTCCCACCGATGAGAGGATCGTTGGTGATGTCGATGGCTTTGATTTCCCCCTCCCGGAGGGAAGTATTCCCGGCGGAATCGCTCCGCCGGAGAGCAAAAGTGCTCCTGCCCAGGTTTCGCCTCAAGACGGCGGCGCTTCATCCCGAAAGTTTTCCTCCTAAATTTTTAGGGCAAATGGCTTCATATAGCAGAAGGAGGGGGCCAGAGGCTAGTTGTGGGCCCCACAAGGCCTCAGGGTGCGCCCTGTTGCCTTGTGAGTAGCAGGTGGCCCCCCTCCAGTGGATCTTCATTCCAGTATTTTTTATATATTTAATAAAAAAATTCCATCATGTTTCAAGTCATTTGGAGCTCCGTAGAATAACTATCTCTGCTGTAGCTCTTTTAGGTCCAGAATTCCAGCTGCCGGTAATTTCCCTCTCCATGCAAATCATACAAATTAAGAGAAAAAGGCATTAGAATTGCATTATAAAGTGAGATAATGACCAAAAACATTATAAATAACAGTAGGAAAACATGATGCAAAATGGACGTATCAGACACCTATAGCGGAAAGTGGGGCACATGGCGCGCCGCGACGCCTCGATTTCTGGCGCGCCCTGCCGTTGGTCATATGAGCAGTGGAGAGTGGGGGGTGTTTCCCATTCCACTCCGTCTTCTTCCTCACATTCTAGCCCGAGCGTCTTCCTCCCAGTCTCCACCATTGAGACATTTGTAATCTTCGGGCCCGCAAATTCTTTTCCTGAGCGGAGAGTGATGGGAAGGACGAGCTCCTCCTCCCGTGGCCGTAGCCGAAGTGTGCAGGAGACCAAGGAAGCCGAGACGAAGAGAAAAAGGGAGACCTCTGCTGCCAGCGAACCGCAGCAGGGGGCCGACATGGCTGTCAACTGGTGGGCTCGCTCCCTCGCCTCAGACGGAGAGGTCCAGAAGCTGAAGGCGGAAGGGTCATTCCCTCCACATTTGGCATATCGGATTCCTCTGTCAATGGAGAGTTCACCGGTGTTGCAGCCTGGCGAACTTGTGCTCCACCTCGATTTCTTCGGTCGAGGACTCATTTTCCACTGCACTCATTACATCGTTCATGCAGGGGCCTCTTTTTTTCTTTGGCTATCAACTTCATCACGTTCTGTGAATGCTTTCTTGGGGCCGCCACCCATTTCAACTTGTTCCATCAATTCTTTTGTGTCAAGGTGCAGATGAGCGGCGGCGCCATCCGTGATCTCAGTGGGGTCAGCATCCAGCTGCGGCCACTGTCTCCATTTTTTCCCATGGACCTCCCAAAGTCGATGGGGTCCTGGCAGAAGAAATGGTTTTACGTGTCCGGGCTTGAAGATAGCCTGCCAGCCTTCTTCGGCGGCTTCCCGGCGCGCTTGAACTCCTGGGAGTCCCCGGACGATCTTCCTGAAGATGTCGGGCTGCTAATGCAGGCCACTGCTAGCCTGAAGGAGAGAGGCCTAAAGGGAGTACACATTACGCGGACCTATTGTCACATTCTTCCTGCTCAATGCGATGGAACTGTTGTCCATCAGGCTTAAGTTTCTTAGCGCTGTTTTCATGTATGGATATGTCAAACAGTGATACGTCTCCAACATATCTATAATTTTTGATTGTTTCATGCTATTATATTATCAATATTGTATGCTTTATATGCCAGTTATATCATTTTTGGGAACTAACCTATTAACTCAGTGCCCGGTGCCAGTTCCTGTTTTTGCCTATTTCTTTGTTTCGCAGAAAAACCATACCAAACGAAGTCCAAACACGATGAAACTTTACGGTGATTTCTTCTGGACCAGAAGAGACCCTAGAAGCTTCGGGGGTAGGCCAGAAGATATAAGGGAGAGCCACAAGCTCACACGGCGCGCCCCCAGGGGGGCCACCTGAGCTTGTGGGCCACACGTAGCTCCATTTGACCTAATTCCAAGCCTATAAATTCCCATAAATCCAGAAACCACCAGAGCGAGATCCGAAACAATTTTATCGCCGCCACAGGTCTCTGTTCTTCCATGATCCCATCTAGAGGCCTCCGTCGGTACTCTGCCGGAGGGGGAATCAATCACGGAGGCCATCTTCATCAACCTTGCTGCCTCCATGATGATGTGTGAGTTGTTCCCACGGGACCTACGGGTCCATAGCAGTAGCTAGATGGATCTCTCTCTCTCTCTCTCTCTCTCTCTCTCTCTCTCTCTCTTTGATCTTCAATACAATGTTCTCTTCGGAGATCGATTCGATGTAATCTTTTTGCGGTGTGTTTGTTGGGATCCGATGAATTGTGGGTTTATGATCAGATTATTCATTGAAAGTAATTGAGTCTTTTCTGAGATTTTTTATGTGTGATTTTATAGCTTTTTATTTCTCTCCAATATATCTATCTTCTTTGGCCAATTAGATTGATTTATCTTAAGTGGGAGAGGTGCTTGGTAGTAGGTTCAATCTTGCGGTGTCCTCACTCTGTGACAGGAGAAGTAGCGAGGCACATATTTGTATTGTTGCTACTAAGGGTAAAACGATGGGGTTTAATCATATTGATTGATTCTACTTTGTCTACATTATGTCATCATGCTCCAAGCATTACTCTGTTTGTTATGAACTTAATACCTTAAGATGCATGCTGGATAGCGGTCGAGGGGTGGAGTAATAGTAGTAGATTTTGTAAGATTAACGGTCTACTTGTCTCGGACATAATGCCTATATATTGATCATGCCATGAATATCGCTATAACTATGCACTTTTCTATTAATTGCTAACAGTAATTTGTTCACCCACCGTTACTATTCTCATGAGAGAGATGCCTCTAGTGAAAGCTATGGCCCCCGGGTCCATTCACTTCATATTTACTAAAACCCTAAATCACTTGCTGCAATTTATTTTCTTTTATTTTGTTTTGTAATTTATCTATCTATCACTACCAAAATTAATCCTTGCAATTAACGAGTACAAGGGGATTGACAACCCTCTTGCCCGCATTGGGCGCAAGTATTTGTTTTGTCTGTGTGCAAGTACTGTTGATGTTTGTTTGCGTGAGTCTCCTACTGGTTCCATAAACCTTGGTTCTTAACTGAGGGAAATGCTATCTGCTACTATACTACATCACCCTTCCTCTTTGGGGAAATCCCAACGCCTATCACAAGTAGCAGAAGAATTTCTGGCGCCGTTGCTGGGGAGGCTTCATCAACCAAATACAGGTTACTTCACACACATTTACCGTTTACTTGCTCTACTTTTTATTTGCCTTCTCTTTTTCATCTCCCTCTACATTTCTAAAAAAAATCAAAAATACCAAAAATACCTTGTGTGCTTTTTTTGCTTGTTGCTATGGCAAGCTCTTCGCCTGAAGTTCCCCTTCCCCCGTACCTTGGGGAGGGTACTGAGATCTTGAATTTTAAACAGTTGAGTGATAAATCTTTAAAAGAAGCTTGGGATAGGCTGCTAGAAATGCAAGTCAGGGCTAATCCTAAATGCCATGTTAAAACATTACTCAAAAGTTTTTATGTTGGTTTATCCCTCCATCATAGACACATTTTGGATATAATATTTGAGGGAGATTTCATTGGGAATACTGTTTTTGACTCTTATGAAAGGATGAAAAATTTGCTGGGACAACCAAAAATAGAAACTATTGAGCCCTCTATTCTAGTAAACTATCGACAAATTAAATTGATAAAGGAAACTAAAGCTAGTATAGAGGCACATCTTAAAGGGTTGTACAATCTTACCACTAAATTAAATGGCAATATAGTTATGCAAAATAAGAAATATGATGCCTTGGATATTCGAGAATTTTAGCATCCTGAAAACTGAGGTAGAAACCATAATGGGAAACTAGACCATTTGATCCATCTAATCAACGAGTGTAAGGACAACAAGTTGGGTAAGCGTAAGATTGGAAATAACCCTGAACTCTTTGGAAAAGAAATGATTGGTTCTACCTTTAAGGATGATGATACTTGAAACTATGCATTATGCCTAGCTAGGGGCATTAAATAATAGCTCTTGTTGGGAGGTGATGACCTGCAGGTGCACAGGGTTGTTGTAGCACTTTCATGTGATAAGTAGAGAGTCGAACCCACAGGGAGCAGATAGGAAGGCACCACAAACCCCGTAGCTATGCTGTCACTTAACGCGCTACGTACGCACCCAAACCGGAGTTTGAAAATAGCCTATTCTATAAATTGCGAGGGAAACTAGATAAAAGGGTAATTACTAAACAACTAACAAGAGAGTAAAAACTGTAAATAAATGACACTAAGTTAGTAAGGATGACGCTTGAGTAGTAGGGCGTTCTCGAGGGTTCTGGAATCACTACCACATACACTACAAAAAAACACTTCCGTGATGATACGTCTTTGTCACAATAGGTCACGTTTTCTGTCATGCATGTACATCCGTGATGATTTTAATACAGAATCAAGATAGTCATACTTGTGCTATCATAGAAGTGTTCCATGAAAATACTGAAATTATCATCATAGAAGTGTCCACTTCCATGATGATAAATTTCACGTCATGGAAGAGTTTTCGTCAAGGGTGACTGACACGCGGCTTCCACCGTAACGGGTCGCCGTTAAGCTATCAGTTTCGGTTTTGGATCCGATAACCCGTTAATAGCCCTAACCAATGGGGATTTTCCACGTGTAAATTTCTCATTGGCCAACGGATCCTCGTGTCTGCTCGGTGTCGTGACAGATGTCATCCATCCAATGGACGAGACGCACCGATGGAACAGTGACACGTGGCACGGCCCAAAACAGGCCCATTTAGCTAAAAAGGCCAGCCCAGTCAAAATAAGCGGGCCGACCCATTTATGGCCTACTTTCGTCTGGCCCATTTACAAAAACGGCCCATACGAGATCTGCCAATTCGGCTCGTCAATGGCCCGTTAACGACCTGACACCATTGCGGCCCATCGTCTGTTCCAGCCCGTTAACAGCCCGCTATGTCTTTGGGCTCATTTGCCAGCCAAGGTTCTTTCGGCCTGTTAGAGGCCCATTATAGAGATGGGCCAATTTCCAGGCTGTACGTCTTTCGGCCCGTTAGAGGCCCATTATAGGCATGGGCCAAATTTCTGGCGGTACGTATTTCAGACTTTTAGTGGCCCATTAGGGATTTGGGCCAACTTCCAGCCTGGTGTATCTTTCGGCCTGTTAACGGCCCACAACGTAGTTGGGCCATTTACATTCTGACCCGACTTTCGGCCTCTTAGCGGCCCATGTTCTCCATGGCGCAATTCCAGCCCGACATGACTTTCGGCCTGTTAAAGGCCCGTTTATGGGCCCACTTATGGCCTGATTGGCTTTCTGCCTATTAACGGCCCGACATGGAAATGGGCCAAGTAGTAATTTTGATCTATTTCGGCCTGCTAAGGGTCCGTAGGCCCATTCCCACTGTTGGAGCCCAATCGAGGTTTCGGCCTGCCAACGGCCCGTCAACTAATTGGGCCTACCTTACATTTGGGCCTGCTAAATTTCCTGCATGGCTCCAGGCCCATTGAAGGATAGGGCCAAATATAGTCCATCAAAGGCCCACGTCGATTTAGGCCCAGTTATTACTTTGAGCCCATTACGAGGAACAATTATGGACTATGGCAGAGCCCATCTAGTAACTGCAGGCCCATTACGGGGCCATTACAGGCCCTGGGCCATTCCCCTAGAAGAAGGGCCCACGTCTCTTTGTTCCAGTTATTAATTTCACTGCATATTTTGGCTTGTCTGCCGCCAGTTGAGGTTTCGGCCCAGAAAGCTTGGATGCAACCCCGCGCTAAGCAAATATACGCATAAAAGGAAAAACATAGCACATCGAAGCATATATTACAGGAAATTACATCCACTGGGCAATCAAAGATTGATGCCAGTGCAAATAAACGAACAGAGCTTAACGATCTACAACCTCACAATCTGCAACCTCAGTGCGGATGATGCTCATAAGCATGTGAGCAAGTTCTTTCTTCTTTGCTATTCTGTCACTGAAATCATCGATCAGTAGTTGTTACGCAAGAATGTGCACCTCTGATTCCTCCACGATTTCCATCATTGCTTTAGCCAGTAATTGGTTCACAAAAGTACATCTTTTCCGTTGGATTCGAGACAGAGGAAACTGAACATATTCGTATGGGGATTTTGGCAGGCTTGTATAAATGATAGTGGGAAGTGTCTCGACCACTGCATCATAACTTAAATTAGAGGGGAAACTGAACAGATTAATCAAGAGTTATTGCCATATTACCTTCGCTAGATTTATTGGAGAGAAACAATTGGGTTGCCTTGATGTCTTGAGACTTTGTCGTATTATCTTCAGCAGACTGCACCAAATCATCGGCCAGGTCAGTTAATACTTAATAGGAAAGCAACATTGACACAATGAATGTTTGGGCAACCAGACCACACCAGCCTACACCGAATTAACACAACATGGCACTGCTATCATCAGCCAGGTAAGTTAATAGGAAAGCAACATTGACACAATGAACGATTGGGGAACCAGACCACACCACTAGATTTTAGTAATGTGCAATATATGAGATAGTACAATCATGCAGCTCAATATGCAAAACTACCAGGCAGTTTCCCTTACAAAAATCTACATTAGTGCCTTAATTATACATTTTGCTACAAGTAAATTAGATCAGATAATTGGTGTAGGGTACTGAAGGTTGGATTGACGCCGATGCTACTTAATAAACTACATACTGATGTAAAAATATAGTGATATACAACAGGTACTTACATCAGCATTGGAGCATAGAGCATTGCTGCAAGATACTTTCCTCGACCACGATCCCAGTTTAGAACATTTGTTGTCCTTTAAGCATATTTTCTACAACAAAGATGCATAAGACAGATGTCGAATATATAAGATTAAATGTGATCTGAATGCTATAAAATTCCATGATGCGAGGATATGCACACGCTTCCTAGCAAGGAGTTGACATGTTTTTGTTGAACTGGAGCGAACTGGTTCTTTGGCCACTAGAATCTGGTTATTATCTGGAGGACTTGGGTTTCTCTGTGCTGGAGCAGTTCCGATGAACACTGGAGTTGGGATACTATCTCCTGGAGTTTGTATCTTTTGCAATTCTAACATATCCCTCTTCCGCTTACATGCCTTGTACAGAAGAATGGTGCTTCAGTTATAAAACATGCTATGGCAGAGAGATGGAATAGGTACTGAAGAATAGAAAGGAATGACATATTTACATGTACTCCCTCCATCCGGAAATAAATGGATGTGTCTAGACGTATTGTAGTTCTAGATACATCCATTTTTATCCATTTCTGCCACAAGTAATACAGACAGAGGGAGTATGATGTACTCCCTCCGTAAAGAAATATAAGAGTGTTTAGATCACTATTTCTTTACAGAGGGAGTATAAGCTAAGGATACGACAGGACAACAGAGTAAAATAAACAGTAGTTGAATGTAAAAATGTATGATAGCTTGAATAGGTATAGAAAAACAGCAAGGCAGCATATTCACATGTCTGATGGGCAAACTAAGATCACATTGCAACAGAACAGTAGAACAACAGTTCAATGTAAAAAACCATGGTATGGTAGACGGATGGAGTACATACTGACGAACAACAATGCATGAGATATTCAGAAGGATGATGTCCAAACTAAGCAGATGGCATTGCAATAGAGTAGAATGGCAGTACTTGAATTTGAAAAGATGTTATCATGAATGGAATAGGTACAGACAAACTGGAAGGCATGACATATTCACATGTATGATCAGTGGGCTAAGCACATGGCATTGCAACAGAGTAGATGCATTGCAAGACATTATATGCATGATGCTACCCATATCACGGGTCAAGTTAGAGCAAAGACCTTGTGGGGTGAATGGGAATTATTATCTCTCTGCAACTCTTCTGAAGAACTACATTTAACTGTTCCATCATATTGAATATCATTGACGTCGAGTATGTTGGCCGTTGCATTGCTCCACGAGTTTCTTTTAGTGGATTTGTTCTGATATTCAATATCACTATATGTAATAATATCTGACATGCATGGAAGACAACTAGTAGTGAGATTATGTAATGAGTGCCTGTAGGAGACGACATAAATAGTAGGAGTCCACTTAAATAGCAGCAACATGTTGATACCTCAAAGACTAAAGAGAGAGCACACATGATAGCTACAAAATATATACTGTTTGTACTCAAGATTAACTAAATGGCACACAAAAGTACTACAGAACAACAACATAGGTAATACTAGATGGGGTATAATCACCAGCCTGTGGGACAACTTTGGCTGAGGGACGATAACTATGGAACAACGTTAACTCCTGCACAAGTCTCTTATCTGAATTAAGACTAAGAGATCAACATGAATGTACAGTAACAAGTGATAATCTATTTTCCATGCTTAGATGAAGAACGAAGCCATAAATGCTGCACACAAGTAAGATGAGGGTACAACCTATCTTGCCACCCTCCGTAGGAGTGAGCATCATCTGCTGAATCGTCGATGGCGCTGTGGTTGTTGTGGCTGTCCATGTCTGGCTGGCACATTCGAGGCAGGGAACTCTTGGGTGGGGAGTATAGCTCCCATCTGGTGCATGCTTCCCTAGTTGGAGCAGCTCCGGTGAGAAGGAAGACGGTGTGGCTGAAGATGCAGAAAACACACAATGTTAAGAATGACACATATCTCTGATCTGAAGAAATACGATCAACACTCAGGTACGAGACTGGTCACACGTCAGTCCACTGAAAACTAAATTGTGGTCACACACTTTTTTTTCACTGTTCGATCTACGCCGGATGGCTGGATGGCCGTCTTGTGCCTCCTGACTGTCACTGTTTAGGATCTTCCTCGAACATCCAGCGAGCACCGGCAGAGCAGCCTGCCTCCGCCGTCCCTGGCCACGACAGCTCCGACATCGACCCCGCCCCCTGCCCACCGCACTGTCGTGGTTGCGCTGCCCCTGACCATACCTCAAAGACTCGCCGTCATCCAGATCCGGCGCCAGCAGTACCTTGACCCCACGCAACCCTAAGATAGGCACTGAAGCACTGCTTCCGCGGCAAACCTGTGCCCCCTGCCCGCACCCCTACGATAGACACCGAGGCACTCCTTCCCCAGCCAACCGCCAGCCTAGGAGCTTCGCCGCCTCGAGGGGAGCTGCTTCCTTCCATTTGGAACTGACTGACCCAGAATAAAAATCCAGCCGACTGATGCATAGGTAAAGTGAATAAGATGAGTGTACTACCTATCTTGCGGCCCGGTGAAGTAGGCATCTCCATCTGCCGAGTCGGTGAGGTCGGTGCGGTTGCGGTGGCTGCCGGCAGCGGGAAAGCAGATATATGGTGGCGGTCGACGGCTACGGGGGACCAGCGCCGGTGCGCTAGATGCGTCCGAAGTACGAGCCACTCCGGCACCGTGCACGACGGCGCGGTTGAATCGGCTCCTGTATGGTTTGTGCGGTCGTCGTCGAGGCAGCTCTGGCAGCACGGAGTAAGAGGCACACGGCCCAGTGCACGACGGCAAATGGAATGCAGCTCCAGCACTGGGGAGGAGGGCGGTGGTGAATCTGGTGCGGTGGGGAGGCATGGAGGAGGGGCTGAGGTTTCGCGGCAGGGGAGAAGGTGATTTGGCGCCCACGGTGTATGAATGGGGAATTGGGAGGGGGAACCATGTCTTACAAACACATTTGTCTGAAATGTGGAGGAAGTTACAATTCTACCCCTGTCTTTTGGCTTGTGGGCTTGGGTCTGAGTCTTGAGGGTCGGGGATAGTAGGGTAACTTTGCTTCTCCCAAATAGTGGGCGCCAGCGATTTCGGGCAAGGAGGGCGTGCTTTGAAATAGTGGGCGCGAGCGATTTCGGCCGAGGAGAGGGTGTTTTGCCGCCCATGGTTTATGAATTATTCGGCGCCTGCGATTTCGGCCAAGGAGAGGGTGTTTTGGCACCCATGGTTTATGAATTATTCAGCGCCTATCATTTCGGCCGATGAGAGGGCGCGCTTGGATGAAGTTACAAGCCTACCCTCGGTATACAACGGGCCAATTGATGCGGGTCCCAGATAGGTTGGTAATTTCACATCTCCCATTTATTTGCTCGGGCGAATTCCACCGAGCAGAGGGTGTTTTAGCGGTTCGTTCAAATTTTGGGAGAACAAGCATCCACATCTACCGTACCAAGTCGATGCGAATCAAATTTAGAAATATTAGTTCTATACTGTCACATCTTGCCACTTCTTTTTTAGATGGTGAGATGATGCTCGGGACTAATGTGTTTTTACATGCTCGTTGCTACCGATTAATTTGACAAATAGTTGAACCACTAAAAAACGGGAATCAAACCAGAAATGAAATAGCTCAATTCAATGAAATAGCTCTTTGACCCGGTCAAAATTGTGGACTAAATCCAAAATTGAACACATCAATTGAATAGCATGTTGTATTATAGTACTCCATAAACATGCTCAAAGTCAAATTAATGAACCTGTTTGATATGCATATGTCCATTCATGTGTGAATTGCAAACACCATGTTCTCCAATTCAAACATTTGAATACAATTTTATACTGAATCATGGTTTATATCAGTCTTCGATGCAAAAACGCGACCTCTCCCCTCTCCCACACTCCCGTTCTCTCTCTAGCCGACACTCTTTGTTTCTATCATGCGCATACGAACACAATCCTAATCGGTCTTTCTCTCTCTCTAGGTCTTTCTAGTTCGCATGCACACTCTATGTATAGGTCTCCCTCGCACATAATGTATGACTCTCTGGTCTAAGATAAATAGCTAGGGTGCACTCATAGTACACACACAAATTCTCTCGCTCATTGCCCATAACTCTCTCACGAACCACTCCGCCGACTCCCGGCTCTTCTCTCTCTCTCTCTCTCTCAAACATTCTATCTCCCTAGGTCACACATACACATATCTCACTCGCACTAGATAGACCCATCTAACACTCTCTCTTCCTCGTTCTCTCTCTATCTCACACGCACACACACACACGCACACAATTTCCCCCCTAGCTAAGTATGAGTATCTCTCACTCCATCATATGCACACGCACCCCCCTAGGTATGACAATCTCTCACTCTCTAGGTCTATCTCGATCTCTCTCAGGGCATCTTTCTATCGCACACACACCCTTGTCTCTCGATCTCCCACCCATATAGTCCCCTCATGATCTCGAGGGGATCTCTCTATCACAAACACACCCTCTCTCCCTCCCCATGCCTCCATTTTCTCCATACGTTCCTCTCGACCTCTATCCCTTGTTTGCCAGATCACTCTTGGACACGTGCTATAGGGGTCTTTCTCTCCGTTGCAAACAACCACACACTATCTGCGTGTATATCCTCACCTCGCTTTCTCTCTCGGAGATGCATGCGTGATATGTTTGCATAAGACACACACACACTTTCTATCTATTTTATCATGTGTTGTCCCTTTCTCTTTCACACACACACACTCTTTTTGCACACTCACTCTTTCTCCTTCAAACACACTTGATCTCTCTCTACTTAGGTACTCTCTCCAGTCCATTGCATATAGATTTTTTGAAAAGTCAAACCTCACAAAGTTTGACCAGGTATGTGGAGAAAAACATTTACATCTAGAACGGGAAACATATATCATTAGATTCATCACAAGATGTAGTTTCATATTATATATACATCTTTGGTATTGTAGATATAAATAAATTTCTCTGTAAACTTGGTCAAAGTTTTCAAAGTTTGACTTTTCAAAAATTTATAGGCACTACATTATCGAACGGAGGGAGTATCTCTTTCTCTCTCTCAACTCTCTCACGCACCACTCCACCGTCTCTGGGCTCTTATCTCTCTCTTTCAAACTTTCTATCTCCCTTGGTCACACGTACACATATCTCGCTCGCACTAGATAGACCCATCTAACACTCTCTCTCCCTCGTTCTCTCTCTATCTCACACGCACGCACATGCCCCCTAAGTACGATTATCTCTCACTCCATCACAGGCACATGCACTTCCCCCCTAGGTATGACCATCTCTCACTCGCCATCACAAACACACACATTGTCTCCTTCCCTCCCTAGCTAGGTCTATCTCGATCTCTTTCGGGGTATCTTTCTATGGCACACACACCTTGTCTCGATCTCCCACCCATATAGTCCCCTCACGATCTCGAGGGGATCTCTCTATCACAAACACACCCTCTCTCCCTCCCCATGCCTCCATTTTCTCCATACGTCTCTCTCAACCTCTCTCCCTTGTTTGCCAAACCTCTCTTGGCCACGTGCTAGGGGTCTCTCTCTCTCCGTTGCAAACAACCACACAATATATCTCCGTGTATCTCCTCACCTCGCATTCTCTCTCGGAGATGCATGCGTGATATGTTTTCATAAGACACACACACTTTCTCTAAACATTATCGTGTGTTGTCCCTTTCTCTTTCACACACACACTCTCTCTTTTTGCACACTCACTCTTTCTCCTTCACACACACTTGATCTCTCTCTCTAGTAATGTACTCTCTCTGGTCCATAGCTGTCGGTGTACTAAAGTTTGGGTCTTTTAGTACCCCATACTTGTGCACAGACGGTTGCAGCCATACCAGCGGCAAGGCCTGCCGGGGAACAGCTGGAAACAAATACAAGATTATCAAGAAGGCACTCAAGCTAATGATCAAAAGACAGAAGACCGAAGGCTGGCTTCCCGGCAAGATCTTGCTGGGAAGGCTCGTGAAGGCCCGGCAAGACCTCGCACCCGGCAAGATCCCACCGCCCTGCCACCGCTCCAGCGCAGCGACCAGCCTGTCGTTTAGGGCTTGTCCTCCTGTGTGCGTGTCATGGCACTAACGGAGGATGGGGTTGAGCGGTGCTGATGGGACGGGCTCTTTTTCCGTCCCCAAGAAAGTAAGGGACACCTAAGTCGAGCATTAAATGCGTTTGTCCTAAGTCGTCAGTGATAAACATGTAAACCCTGTAGCAGCTTTACACCTCTTGTACTTACTGTTCGCCACTGTTGGTGACCCCTTGGACGTATAAAAGGAGGCCCAAGGCGAAGCTACAGGGGGGGGACCTTCTGGCCCATTCTGCATGCGTAGCTGCTTCTTGAACGTACTGTTCATCGCAAGCGCTCCGTGTACTTTAGCTTAAGAACACCCACAATAAACCAAGCCAGGAGTAGGGTTTTACGCTTCTCAGCGGCCCAAACCTGGGTAAAGATCCCCGCGTTGATCGTTGGATCCGCTCTTTGTGCAATTCTTTTCCCTAGCCAAACCGTAAAAGGGATCCAAGCGATCCCATAGGTGTTGTACGCCGACAATAGCATATATACATTTATTGAAAAGTCAAACCTCACAAAGTTTGACCAGGTATAGTGGAGAAAAACATTTACATCTGGAAGGACAAACATACATCATTAGATTCATCAAAAGATGTAGTTTCATATCATATATCTTTGGTATTGTAGATATAAGTAATTTTCTCTATAAATTTGGTCAAAGTTTCAAAAGTATGACTTTTCAAAAATTTATAGGCACTACATTATTGAACGGAGGGAGTATCTCTTTCTCTATCTCTACCTCTCATGGGCCTCCCCTCTCACTCGATCTCTCTTTACCGAGGGATTATACGGTCACTGGCTCAGCGTATAGCTCCGTATATTGTCTAGTTGACCAGTCAACTGCTACTTGTAGTCTATGTTGGTATTTCCCCGAAGAGGAGAGGATGATGCAGTATAGTAGAGATAAGTATTTCCCTCAGTTAAGAACCAAGGTTATCAATCCAGTAGGAGAACCAAGCAAAATTCCGTTAAGCGCACCTGCACACACAAGAGCAAACACTTGCACCCAATTCAAATAAGAGGGTTGTCAATCCTCTTAGCGGTTATTTGCAAGGATTAAATCTTATAGAGATAAATAGATAAACTAAAATACTAACTAAAATAAAAGTAAATAAATTGCTGCAAGGTATTTTTAGGTTTTTTATATATGATAAAGTAGACCCGGGGGACATAGTTTTCACTAGAGGCTTCTCTCTCGAACACATAGCATACGGTGGGTAAACAAATTACTGTTGGGCAATTGATAGAAAAGCAAATAATTACGACGGATTCATGGCAATGATCATGTATATAGTCATCACGTCTGAGACAAGTAGACTGACTCCTGCCTACATCTACTACTATTACTCCACTCATCGACCGCTATCCAGCATGCATCTAGGGTATTAAGTATGAAATAGAGTAACGCCTTAAGCAAGATGACATGATGTAGACAAAGTAAACTCAAGCAATATGATGAAACCCCATCTTTTTATCCTTAATGGAAACAATACAAATATGTGTCATGTCCCCTACCGTCACTGGGATTGAGCACCGCAAGATTGAACCCATCAAGCGCTATTGTTTTATGCCCATAGAGTATTCTAACAAATCATGAATAAAGTGTGTTCCTCTCAAAAAGGTGTGTTCAGCAAAGATGATTGTGACAAACTAAAAAGCAAACAGACTATATCACAAGACGCTCCAAGTAAAACACATATCATGTGATGAATAAAAATATCGCTCCAAGTGAGTTACCGATAGATTGTAGACGAAAGAGGGGATGCCTTCCGGGGCATCCCCAAGCTTAGACGCTTGAGTCTTCCTTGAATATTACCTTGGGGTGCCCTGGGCATCCCCAAGCTTAGGCTCTTTCCGCTCCTTATTCCTTTACTCATCGTAGTCTCACCCAAAACTTGAAAACTTCAGCACACAAAACTCAACAGAAACCTCGTGAGATCCGTTAACAAACAAATCTTAAACTTTAGGTACTGTTGTAAATTGATTCATATTTAATATTGGAATAATGCTACTGTACTCCAACTTCTCCATGACTCATACCCCCCGATACGATCCATAGATTCATCAAAATAAGCAAACTATGCAACAAAAACAGAATCTGTCTAAAACAGAACGGTCAGTAAAGATATGAATTAACGTCACACTTCTGTAACTCCAAAAATTCTGAACAATTAGGAAAACATGGGAAATTCATATATAAATATTGTGTAAAAAATTCAGAAGGTTCTGACCCTCCAGTGAAAAACCAAAATTCCAGCACTGGACGTAAAAGTTTCTGTTTTCAAACAGCATCAATTATACTATCTTCCAAATCATCCCAATGGCATTACTTGGCACAAACACTAATTAAAACATAAAAATACAATAATAATAGAAGCTATAATTTTTTAAACACTCAAGAACAGAAGGTAAAAGCAAAAATTTATTTTATTCATTGGGTTGCCTCCCAACAAGAACTATTGTTTTATGCCCCTAGCTAGGCATAATGCGTAGTTTCAAGTGTTGTCATCCTTCATGTTAATTACATAAGTGGCCCTCATAATAGATTCATAAGGTGCTTTAATTATTTTTCTAGGGAAGTGTTCCATCCCTTTCTTTAATGGAAATTGAAATCTTATATTACCTTCTTTCATATCAATAATAGCACCAATTGTTCATAGAAAAGGCCTACCAAGTATTATGGGGCAAGAAGGATTGCATTCAATATCAAGAACAATAAAGTCCACGGGCACTTAATTTCTATTTGAAAGAATAATCACATCATTTATTCTACCCAATGGCTTTTTAATAGTGGAATCCGCAAGATGCAAATTAAGGGAACAAGGATCCATGTCGGTGAGACCTAGCACATCACACAAAGACTTTGGTATAGTGGAAACGCTAGCACCAAGATCACAAAGAGCATTACATTAATAATATTTAATTTTTACTTTAATAGTAGGTTCCCATTCATCTTGTAATTTTCTAGTAATTGATACTTCCAACTCAAGTTTTTCTTCATGTGCTTTCATCATGGCTTCTACAATATGTTTAGTGAAAGCTTTATTTTGTTCATATGCATTTGGTGAATTAATCATGGATTGCAACAAGGAAATACACTCAATCAAAGAACAACTATCATAATGAAAGTCCTAGTAATCCAAAGTAGTGGGTGCATTACTATTTAAAGTTTTGACCTCTCCAAACCCACTTTTTTCATTTTTATCATCAATATTATCACCCTCCAAGCAAGTGGGACTCCTTCTATCTAAAATTGACTCTTCTTCAGTCCCTTTTTCATCAAGTTTTATGTTACTAAATAATGATTCAATAGGAGTGACACCAATCATTTTAATATCTTCATCATTACTACGATAGAAACCGGGTGGAATAGCTTTTTCTAGGAATTCTCACTTAGCTCTCAACCTAGCGGTCCTTTCTTTACTTTCATTAATGGAGACATAAATAGCTTTAATAGAGGGCATAAAAACCATAATAGCTCTCAAAAATGCTTTTAGTTTTGAGATTTTCCACATCATGAGCAATTCTATCAATGTTCCTAGCAATTTCATCAACTCTATTCAATTTTTCTTCTATCATAACATTGAAGTTCTTTTGCGAACTAATAAATTCTTTAATATTACTTTCAAGATCAGAGGGCATCCTATTATTATTATTATAAGAATTACCAAAAGGATTGCCATAATTATTAGAGGAATTTCCAGGAAACGGTCTAGGATTGAAATTACCCCTATAAGCATTGTTGTTGAAATTATTTCTAGAGACAAAAGTCACATCAATAGCATCATTATTTTGCTCAATCAAGGTAGACAATGGCACATCATTAGGATCAATATGAGCATTTTTACTAGCAACCAATTTCATTAGAGCATCCATCTTATCACTCAAAGTATTAATTTGTTCAACATAATTTACCTACTTACCAGTTGGAGTTCGTTCAGTGTGCCATTGAGAATAATTTGTCATGATATTATCAAGAAGTTTTGTTGCTTCTCCCAATGTAATTTCCATAAAAGTACCACCTGCGGCAGAGTCTAGCAAATTTCTTGAGACAAAGTTTAGTCCCGCATAAATTTTTTGTATGATCATCCATAAATTCAAGCGATGAGTTGGGCAATTTCTTATGATTAATTTCATTCTCTCCCAAGATTGTGCAACATGTTCATGCTCATGTTGCTTAAAATTCATAATTTGATTTCTTAAAGAAATAATCTTAGCGGGAGGAAAATACTTGGTAATAAAAGCATCCTTACACTTATCCCAAGAATCAATACTATTTCTAGGCAAGGATGAAAACCAAGTTTTAGCACGGTCTCATAGTGAGAACGGAAATAATTTTAATTTGAAAATATCATTATCCACATCTTTTTTCTTCTGCATATCACAAAGTCCAACGAAAGTATTTAGATGGGATGCAGCATCTTCATTAGGACTACCAGAAAATTGTTCTTTCATAACAAGATTAAGCAAGGCAGCATTAATGTCACACGACTCCGCACTAGTGGCGGGAGGAGCAATAGGAGTACTAATAAAATCATTATTATTAGTATTGTAAAAGTCACACAATTTTGTAATTTCTTGAGACACCGCGACGAAGCAAGCAAACTAGCAAACAAGCAAATAAAAATATTTTTGTGTTTTTGTAAAAAAAAAATTAGAAGTGGGGGAGATGAAAACTAGGGGCAAATGCAAATAAAAGGCAAATAAAATAAATGCAAGTGGATGATAATTTGTGCGTGTGCGAAGGTACTTGGTAATTTTGATGATGTCTCCCGGCAACGGCGCTAGAAATTCTTCCTGCTACTTGTAGTCTGCATTGGTATTTCCCCGAAGAGGAGAGGATGATGCGGTATAGTAGAGATAAGTATTTCCCTCAGTTAAGAACCAAGGTTATCAATCCAGTAGGAGAACCAAGCAAAATTCCGTTAAGCGCACTTGCACACACAAGAGCAAACACTTGCACCCAACGCAAATAAGAGGGTTGTCAATCCTCTTAGCAGTTATTTGCAAGGATAAAATCTTATAGTGATAAATAGATAAAATAAAATACTAACTAAAATAAAAGTAAATAAATTGCAGCAAGGTATTTTTAGGTTTTTTATATATAATAAAGTAGACCCGGGGGCCATAGTTTTCACTACAGGCTTCTCTCTCAAACACATAGCATACGGTGGGTAAACAAATTACTGTTGGGCAATTGATAGAAAAGCAAATAATTATGACGGATTCATGGCAATGATCATGTATATAGGCATCACATCCGAGACAAGTAGACCGACTCCTGCCTGCATCTACTACTATTACTCCACCCATCGACCGCTATCCAACATGCATCTAGGGTATTAAGTATGAAACAGAGTAACGCCTTAAGGAAGATGACATGATGTAGACAAAGTAAACTCAAGAAATATGATTAAACCCCATCTTTTTATCCTTAATGGAAACAATACAAATACGTGTCATGTCCCCTACTGTCACTGGGATTGAGCACCGCAAGATTGAACCCATCACAAAGCACCTCTCCCATTGCAAGACAAATCAATCTAGTAGGCCAAACCAAATCGATAGATCGGAGAGAAATACAAAGCTATAATAATCATGCATAAAAGAGTTCAAAGAAGACTCAAATATTTCTCATGAATAATCTGATCATAAACTCATAATTCATTGGATCCCAACAAACACACCGCAAAATAAGATTACATCCGATAGAACTCCAAGAACATCGAGGAGAACATGGTATTGAAGATCAAAGAGAGAGAAGAAGCCATCTAGCTACTAGCTATGAACCCATAGGTCTGTGGTAAACTACTGACACATCATCGGAAGGGCAGCAAGGTTGATGAAGAAGCCCTTCGTGATTGATTCCCCCTCCGGCAGATTACCGAAAAAGGCCTCCAGATGGGATCACGGAAGTATAGAGGCTTGCGGCGGCGGAAAGGTTTTCTCTCTGGGCCCTCTGTTGGTTTTGGAATATTTGGGAATTTATAGCGCTGGAATTAGGTCAAGAGGTGCCACGAGGGGCCCACAAGCCTGGGGGGCGCGCCCTACCCCCTGGGCGCGCCCTCCAGGCTTGCTGCCTCCTCGTGGCTCTTCTGGTCTTCTCCCGAAGCTTACTAGGTCTCTTCTGGTCTAGAAAAAATTAATCCAAAGTTTTTTTTCTCGTTTGGACACTTTTTGATAATGATTTTCTGAAAAGGCAAAAACAAGCAGAAAAGAGCAACTGGCATTGGGCACTGGGTTAATAGGTTAGTCCCAAAAAATGATGTATAATGGCATATAATTGCATATAAAACATCCAAGATTGATACTATAATAGCATGGAATAATAAAAAATTATAGATACGTTGGAGACGTATCATCAACCAGTCTACATGGTGTCTTGTCAGCTCGTGTTCTCTCTGGGTGTGCGGGCCCATCTGGTAGTGGGTGAAAATAAATAAACTAGAGGCCCATCTGCCACGGGGTGAAATAAACAAACTAGAAACCACTTGTGGTAGAACCCCGGACGCTATTAAATTGAGTGCACACTTCTTCCTCGTTAAAACAGTACTGTAGTACTCCCTCCGTTTCTTTTTAGTCTGCATATAAAATTTGGTCAAAGTCAAACTTCGTAAACTTTGACTAACTTTATAGGAGAATATCAACATTCACAGTATGAAATCAATATGTCGTGGGAAACGAACACCTATGGGATCAAGGAGATCCCTTACGGTTCGGCAAGGGGAGAGGATTGCACAAAGAGCAGAACTAACGAACAACACGCGGGGGATTTACCCAGGTTTGGGCCGCACGGATGCGTAAAACCCTACTCCTGCTTTGATTGTATTATTGTGGATGTTCTTGGCCAAGTTCTGGGAGCTACAGTAGCAGCTACGCATGCAGAACGGGCTTTCGAAGTGTCCTCCCCCTCCCCTGTACGTCTCGGGCCTCCTTTTATATTAGTCAAAGGGGCTACCACAGTGACGTACAAGATAAGGCATGAGGTGGAAAGTAACTACAGTGTTACCACAGTATTATCATACCTAACCCTGACGGCTTAGGACAAACTCATTAAATGCACCGTGAGGTGTCCGTCGAGGTGTCCCTTAGCTTCTCGGGCTTGGAAAAGCTTTACAGGGGATGGGCAAAAGCAGCCATCCCATCAACACCGCTTAAGCATCGCGTGGCCAGCATTACACCACGTCACCATGAGGACAAGCCCTAAAAGACAAGGCTGGCCGCTGCACCGGAGCGATAGCGCTGTACTGTGCAGAGCCTTGCCGGGGCTGAATCCTTGCCAGGGCTGAATCCTTGCCGGGCCCGGGGCTTGTCAGGACCGAATCCTTGCCGGTCCCGGGGCTTGCCGGGACCGAATCCTTGCCGGGCCCGGGGCTTGCCGGGACCGAATCCTTGCCGGGCCCGGGGCTTGCCGGGACCGGGTCTTGTCTGGCGCGAGGCCTTGCCGGCAAGGGTCTTGCCGGGCCTCCGCAACCCTTTGGTCTTCTGTTTTCTGGTCTGATCGTTGACTTGAATGTCTCCTTGTCGTCTTAGTCTCGTGATTACTCCTAGCTATTCCCCGGCAAGGCTTGCCGCGGAACGGCTACAACTGCCCGTGCACAAGTACGGGGTACTAAAAAGACCCATACTTTGGTACACCGACAGGAGCCCCCGGGCCTAGGCCATACACGGGTGCCAGGCCTGTTGGGCTAGGCCCAAAACAGTGCACGGGCACGTGTGGCAGGGAATAACTGCTCGTAATCATTATCTCTTTTACCACGCCCCCCACTACGCGCATTAATCGCGCGACGTGAGAGACGTGGGCGGAAACTCCACTGTAAAAGCGGGCGGTAAAGAGCCCGCCTCGCGCCTTCCCCATAAAAAGGGAATCGCAGAGGGCACTGCTCATTTACCCCCTCCGCCTTTCCAATCTCAATCTCAGAGCCGTCGCCATCGTCTTCTTCCTCGCGCCCAAAGCAGAGCCTTTCTCCCTCCACCCGCCTCCACCGCGCTCTCGACGTCTTCAGCGCCCACTTCCATAGCCACCATGCCACCCAAGCTGAGCAAGGGCAAGGCGGCGGAAGCGGCTGCCGCGGCGGAGAGCAAGCTGGTGAAGATGCGGAAGGAACGCGCCGTCTTCCCCTCGACGCTTGATGCGGAGACCTTGAAGAAGAGGTACCAGTTCGCATGGGCGACTGAGACCACGGCGCATCCGGCCACCAAAGTGAGTGTAGCTTCTCGCAAGGCAAAGCCAGGAGACTATCCCTTCTTTGCCGATTACTTCTGGTGCGGCCTCTGTCCCCCGTACTCGGATTTCTTCGTAGATATCATGCTCACCTATGTCTTCCAGCTGTTAGATTTCACGCCGAATGTCGTGACTTGTATGTCCGTCTTCGCGCACCTTTGCGAGAATTTTGTTGGGGTCATCCCGAGCACTGCACTTTTCCGGCACTACTTCTACCCCCGTATCCAAAGGGGCGACGCCCTCTCCGGCAGCATCTCTTGGATCCCGAGGACGGCAACCAAGGAGACATACCCAGAGGGGCTCTACCGCGATAGATGGGACGAGTGGCGCGGCAAGTGGTGCTGGGTCCGGGAAAAGGAGCCCCAACCGTTCTGCGAGGTGCGGAAGCAGAAGGTGGCCCGCGGCAAGGATTGGGGCGCCGCGGACCCTGACGACAGCAAACTCACCATCGCCACCACCAGGATACTGCGCCTCAGGGCTGCCGGGCTGAAGGTGGAGATGATTGCTTCAGATTTCCTTCGCCGGCGCATCGCCCCACTGCAGAACAAGGGGCGCCCTGCCTGGGAGTACATGAACGCTGCCGATGTCATGAGGGTGCGGCCTGGGCTGGATAATGATCTGACAGCCATGGGGCACGCAGCCCTCTGCCAACAGCTCTTCAATTCTGGATCAGTGGGAGACTTGCCGGCGGGCGTCGTCCCACTATGCAACAACTCATCACTGACCTCCATCATCGCCATGATGCCGGCGTTTAATGCCCATAGCATCGACGAGAGGTGGATCGAGCCGTCCGCGGAGCAGGCGCTGGCGTTTTTTGACAGCTTGACGGAGAAGGCCATCCGCGCGGAGAACCTTGTCCGCGCCACCACGGAGGAGGAGCTCGCCTACATCGCCAACAGGGCGGAAGAGGCGAACCTTGCCGAAGAAGCCGGCAGCGCTGAATCCAGCGAAGGCGAGGACTTGCTGCTGGAAGATCTTGCCGGGCGAGACGAGGCTGCCGGGGAGCCAAGCGGAGCCGCTGCCGGGAGCTCTTCTGCCGGAGGCGCCGCCGAAGAGGAAGAAGAGGAGGAGGAAGAGCCCCCAGCTCTTCAACACAGAAAGAGGCGCGTCCTCCGGAAGAACGCCACTGGCGCTCCAGCCTGCCAACCTCCCTCAAGCAGCGAGGCTTCCGGGAAAGGGGCGGCTGGCGAGGCCGCGCCGCAACCTGCCGCTGCCAAGCGGCCCAGGGCCAATCCTCCTCCTCCTCCGTCAGGAACTGCGGCGAGGGTCGGCTTCGACCTCTCCGCCATCAGCTCTGAGGAAGAAGAAGACGAGTAAGAGTCCCGCCACAGCCTTGATTCTCGTCCTTCTAGTTTTGCTTGATTAACTTGCTCTGTTTTTGCCTCCTTAGGGATGCGGAGACTCTGGCACAGAGGGTGGCGAAGAGGGCCAAGACCTCAACAAGCGTCGAGCCGCCGGCAAGCACCTCGGGCGCGCCGGAAACGGTTCTCGTCAGCTCGGAGTCAAGCCCAGAACGCAGCCCTCGATGCAGTCCTCGACGCAGCCCCCGGCGCAGCCCCCAGCGTGAGTCTTCTACTCACTACCCACTGGCGCGTGCCGGGGTGTGCATCTTCTCTGCTGACATCTCCGGGCGTGCAGGAGCGGAGCAACAGCGAGAAGCGACAGCAGGAGCTGCCTCTGCCATGCCACCTCCGTCGACCACACCGCCCAGGGGTGAGTCTTCGGGCAAGCTCTACCGCGACGATGAGGAGGGGCCGGCAAGCGCAAGCTTCGGCAACCCCTTCCTTGATGCAGGTAAAGTTACCTGCCCCAAAGAATTCTTGTCGCTTTGGTTTTTCTTCTTTTTGTCTTCTTGGACTTCCTCCCAGCTTCATCTTAATCAAGTTCTTGGATTTCAATCTTCTTCTGACAGAGCTCATGGATACTGACGCCGTCATTGAAGAGACCGCCAAGGATGCCGCCACTGAAGCCGGCAAGGTTGCTGCCGAAGAGGCCGCCAAGCATGCCGCCGCCGAGGCTGCTGCCGCTGAGGCCGCCAAGGCCGCTGCCGCCGAGGCTGCCAAGGCCGCTGCCGCTGAGGCCGCCAAGGCCGCCGAGGGGGCCGGCGAGGAGACCCGCGGCAATACTGACGGCGCTTCCGCCGCAGGAGCGCCAGGCGCTTCTACTGCCGCGGGGCCCTCGACTGCCGAAGACCAATCCTCGTTGTTCCAGGCCCCTCCCTCAAGCCAATATATCAGGGCCGGCAAGAACATTGTCAGCATGCCGGGGTCGGCAAACATTGAAGAGCTGGTTGAAGGGGAACATCTTGACGGGGAAATCACCGTCGCTGCCGTCAGTGAGCCCAAGGAGGAGCAACTACTTCAAGCCATGAATGACAATTATCAGAAGCTCCAGACGCTCTATCGTGCCCGGAAGGAGAAACTGGACTCCCGGGCAGCGTTCGTCGAGGCCGCGGAAGGAGACTTCCAACAACGCATCACGGAGACACAGGCTTGGTATGGCGAGGCCCTCCAAGAGCTGAATATTTATCGGGAGCAGCTGGCGGAAGAGCGGAACGTCCTCCTGCTGAAGCAATCAGACATCGAGAAAGCGCAGGAGGAGGCCGCCCAGCAAGCCGCCGCGGCAGAAGCCCTCTTGACGCAGCGCCGCATCAGCCTTGACGCCCAAGAAGAGGACCTTGCCGCCAAGCTTCGCAACAATGATGAAGAGCTCGAAAGTCTTGTCGTGCGGCGGGTCCAGGAGCTTGAGCAGAAACACTTGAAGACGCTCAGAGCTCTAACTGAAGACCACGCCGGCAAGCTTAAAGAGGCCCTCGACGCTGCCGGAGCTGCGGAGACCGCCAAGAACTTGCTGGAGGAGAAGACGAAGCAGCTGGAGGTCGCTCTCGAGGACCACGGCAAGAAGGTCTCAACACTCAAGGCCGAGAGAGACAAGGCTCTCCACAGCCTGATGGAGACGCAGGCCGCCGCATCCGAGAGGATCCAGCAGCTCTCTTCCGCCAAGGACTCCATTGAAGATCTGAAGCTAAAGCTATCCACGCTGGAGGAGTCTCTTGAGGCCGCCCGAGTTCGCTAGAGGACTCTTATCAAAGACCTCCATGACGAACAGGAGCTGCTCCAGAACGCCGCCACCACCCACAACGAGTACACTTCAAGCGTGAAGCTCTGGACCGCCAGGCTGGCGGACGTCGCCGAGAAGCTTGGCACGGAGCTGGAGACCATGGACTTGCCGGGCTTCGAATACTCAGTCGACGACAACATATCCTCAAGCGCCAGGCTAACCATGTTCTTCGACAAGCTCGTCGACGCCCTCAAGCTACTCCAGGCGAATCAGACAAGCAAGCTGGCCGACGAATCCCGGAAGCTCTGCCAGCTCGTCCTCCGCAAGGTGTTGATGAAGGTGGCATACAGGAACCCTGGCGTCGACCTCTCCAAAGCCTTGAAGAGCTTGCCGAAGGACGCGGACGTCAAGGCTCTCGAGGAGCTTGTCGCGCCCATCGTCGATCGGGTGAGCCACGTGAAGAGGGTCGAGGGCGATCGCCGGGATTAACTGTAGACTCCTATCTCTTCCTCATCTTGCCGCCAGCATTCCATGTAAAAGACAATTCGTCTTATGTCAGAAACGCGGCAAGCACTAGATGTAATATAACTTGCTCTCTTTGAATTATGGCATGCTATTCCCTTTGTTCAATTTCTCTCTGTATGGCGTGTACCCTACGCTTTGCTGGGAACTTGCCGGAGCATAACCCTGTCGCGAGCGCTGGATTCGGGTCGTCAGCAGCTTGCGGGTAGTGCTGCTCACGGCAAGAAATCTTGACGCTTTCAGCGCGGCCACCTAGACTGTTGAGCGGACTCAAAACAGAGTAGGGGCGCAGCCGATCACGACAAGATTCCATCGCGTGCAGGTTTTCCATACAAAGCCAAAATCGTTCAAGGGAATACAGCCTTACAAAAATCAAAATCTGCTTAAGGGGTTTAGCAACTTAGCTCTGCTTTTTGTCGCTATTCCTTTTCTTCCGGCAAGGCGCCAACCTTGAACGTCGTCTGGCCTCCATACCACCATTCTCCTACCCCCCCGGAAAACTTGCGGGCGAGGGAATCTTCTATCTCTTGAGAAAAAGAAAGAAGAGAAAATAAAGGTATGGAACCCTGACGGTTCGTTAGCTCTTACCGGGATCAAGTGCGATACATATCTCAGATAATACATGCATATAGAATGACATGAAATCAACAAGAGATGTAAAGCACACAGATCTCATTAAAATATGCACAGGGATATGCCTGCTCTGTACAAAGGATTACATGCCAGTGGCAACACTTGTACAGAATGGCGTTGCCGGGATCTTGCCAGAGCGTTACGCTGCCGCGAGCGCTGGATTCGGGTCGTCAGCAGCCTGTTGGCCGTATCGCTATCACAGCAAGAAACCCGAACAACGGCGCCTTACGGGTAGAACTTGCGAAGGTGCTCGATGTTCCAGGAGTTGCTTACTGGCAAGCCCTCTTCAGTCTCCAGGCAGACAGCGCCAGGCCTGGTGACTCGCACTACCCGGTAAGGGCCTTCCCACTTCGGCGTCAACTTGTTGGAGTTCTTGGCAGACTGAACGCGCCGAAGAACAAGGTCGCCTTCCTCAAGACTCCGGGCGTGAACCTTGCGGCTATGGTAGCGGCGCAAAGCTTGCTGGTAGTGAGCGGCTCGCACAGCAGCCCGAAGACGGTTCTCCTCAAGGAGCAGCGCGTCATCTTGCCGCAGCTGCTCTTGCTGAAGCTCATCATAAGCGAGCACTCGACGTGACCCGTATACGAGTTCCGTGGGGAGAACTGCCTCCGCTCCGTAGACCAGAGCGAAGGGCGTCTGGCCGGTGGCTCGATTTGGCGTCGTCCTGATCGACCAAAGAACCGCCGACAGCTCATCAATCCAGCATCTTCCATGCTTGTGCAGCTTGTCGAAAGTTCTGGTCCGGAGACCACGCAGCACCTCAGCGTTTGCCCTCTCCGCTTGGCCATTGCTTCTCGGGTGAGCAACAGAGGCAAAACAAATCTTGCCGCCAAGGTCTTGGACGTACTGCATGAAGGTGCGGCTTGTGAACTGTGTACCGTTGTCAGTGATGATCCTGTTCGGCACACCAAAACGGCACACAATCCCCTTGAAGAACTTGACTGCAGACTGTGCTGTCACCCTCCTCACTGCTTCCACTTCTGGCCACTTCGTGAACTTGTCGATAGCAACGTACAAGTACTCGAAGCCCCCGGCAGCGCGGGGGAAGGGACCCAGTATGTCGAGCCCCCAGACCGAGAAGGGCCAGGAGAGAGTTATCGTTTGGAGAGCTTGAGCTGGCTAATGAAGTTGCTTCGAATGAAACTGGCACGCTTCACACTTGGTTACTAGTGCCGTTGCATCCTGGAGGGCAGTAGGCCAGAAGAATCCTTGCCGGAATGCCTTGCCGACAAGGGCTCTTGAACCTATGTGGGATCCACATACGCCCCCATGAATCTCTGCCAACAGCTCTAGTCCGTCCTCCCGAGGGATGCACTTCAATTTCACACCGTTGGGTGTCTTTCTGTATAGGACGTCGTCGACGAACTGGTACATACTTGACTGACGGGCTACTTTCTCAGCTTCTTCCTGCTCCTCAGGGAGTTCTCCTGTCTGAAGGAAAAGGACTATTTGCTGTGCCCATGTCGGAGCCTGTGGCTCGACGACAAGGACTAAAGGTAACTCTTCATCTGCGGGAGCATTTGCTTCTACGGCAAGAACCTGAGGCTCTTGGCGGAGCAGCTGCTCACCGGCAACTGGTATTTCTTCGGCAGCCAGGGCGCTTGCTTCGGCGGCAAGAACCAGAGGTTCTGCGCGAAGCCGCTGCTCACCGGCAACCGTGTTGTTCCCGGCAAGATCCTTGCCGGGGGCTTCGGGAAGCCTTGCCGGGAAGTGCTCGCCGGTACTTAACTTTCTTCTCTTATCAGGCCTTGTCGATGGCGACACGGATGGTTGAGTCAAGCGGAGCACAAAAGTCCCTGGTTCCACAGGTAGCTTGAGTGCGGCACGCTTCGACAAGTCGTCGGCAATGTTGTTCTCTGATCGAGGAACATGCTCTGTCTGAAGACCGTCAAAGCGCTCCTCCAGCTTCCTCACTTCATCGACGTATGCTTCCATCAGCGGGCTCTGATAATCTTTGTTGACCTGCCTCACGATGAGCTGGGAGTCACCCCTGACGATGAGCTTCCTGATCCCAAGGTCTGCCGCGATCCTGAGACCGGAAAGCAGTCCTTCATACTCTGCCGTGTTGTTGGTCGATCTCTTCCGGGGAAAATGCATTTGGATGACGTACTTGAGGTGCTCTCCGGTGGGTGCGACAAGCAACACGCCGGCACCGGCGCCCTGCAGCGAAAAGGCTCCATCAAAGTACATGATCCATTCGCGATCTGTTTCCTTGCCGGGAATCGCTGATTCTTGAACTTCGTCGTCTGGCGTTGGGGTCCATTCTGCAATGAATTCTGCCAAGGCCCTGCTCTGGATAGTTGAAGAACTTTCAAACTTGAGACCAAAGCATGACAGCTCCAACGCCCACTCCACGATCCTGCCGGTTGCTTCTGGGTTCCGGAGAATCCGTTGTAGCGGAAAGCGAGTGACGACGGTGATCTCATGTGCTTGGAAGTAATGGCGCAGCTTCCTCGAGGCCATGAGAAGGCCGAAGAGCAACTTCTGCACACCAGAATACCTCGACCTAGCCCCCTGCAACAGGGAGCTGACGAAATAGACTGGGCGCTGCACCATCTTCTTCTTCTGCACTGCCTGACTTGACTGCGCGGGTCTTTCCTTGTCGGCACCAGACTTTGCCGGGGCTGGCCCCGGCAAGTCGCTTGGCGGGCCTGCCGTTGCCGCTGCATCTTCCTCTGCTTTTCTCTCTGCCACCAGCGCAGCACTAACCACTTGATTCGTTGCCGCCAGATATAGCAGCAACGGCTCTTGTGGTCTAGGCGCGACTAGTACTGGCGAAGAGGAGAGGTACTTCTTCAAATCCTGCAGCGCTGCCTCCGCTTCTGGAGTCCATTTCATTGGACCTGCCTTCTTCAAAATTTTGAAAAACGGCAGGGCGCGCTCAGCAGACTTTGAGATGAACCTACTCAAAGCAGTGACGCAGCCGGCAAGGCGGCGCACATCCTTAACTCGTCTTGGCGCTTCTATCTGCTCAATTGCCTTGATCTTGTCGGGATTGGCTTCAATTCCACGCTGAGATACAAAGAACCCGAGAAGCTTGCCGGATGGGACGCCAAACACGCACTTCTCGGGATTGAGCTTCAAGTTGATCCTGCGCAGATTTGCAAATGTCTCCTCCAGACCTTGAATGAGCGTTGCCTTGTCCTTGGTTTTGACCAGTATGTCATCCATGTAAGCCTCCATATTTCTATGCAGCTGGGCCCCGAAACCAATCTGGACAGCTCTAGCGAAGGTCGAACCAGCACTTTTCAACCCGAAAGGCATACGCAAGAAGCAATATGTGCCACACGGGGTGATAAATGCGGTCTTCTCTTCGTCTTCTTTCGCCATGAAGATCTGGTGATAGCCTGAGTATGCGTCAAGAAATGACAGCAAATCGCAGCCGGCAGTGGAATCCACAATCTGGTCGATGCGCGGCAAGGGAAAGGGATCTTTTGGACAGGCTTTATTGATATCTGTAAAGTCAATACATAGCCTCCATTTACCATTCGCCTTGCGCACAACAACTGGGTTGGCCAACCATGTAGGATGGAGGACTCCTCTAACCAGGCCTGCCGCCTCAAGCTTCCTAATCTCTTCCGCAATAAACTCTTGCCGCTCCAAGGCTTGCTTCCGCACCTTCTGCTTGACGGGCCGCGCGTGGGGACAGACAGCTAGGTGGTGCTCAATTACCTCCCTGGGAACACCGGGGATGTCAGATGGTTGCCATGCAAACACATCGACATTCGCCCGCAGGAAGGCAACGAGCGCGCCTTCCTATTTGTCATCAAGGGTGGAGCTTATGGTGAAGGTTCCCCCCGTCCCGTCCTCCTTGGCGGGCACCTTCTTGGTCTCAGGCGGAGCAGCCTTGGATTTCTTGATCTGGCCGGCAGAGCTCTCTGGGGCACCCTCGACGGCAGCGCAGCACTCTGGAGAGGCGCGCTTGCCGGAGTTTGTACCAGAGGTCTTGCCGGGCTGTTTCTTCTTGCCGGGATCTTGAGCGGCAGGAGCATGCGCCTTGGCGGCGGACGCTGCAACTGCTTCCCGGTAGAGCTTGTCGGTGCAAATGAGCGCGTCTTTCTTGTCGGAGTGGACAGTGATGACGCTCATTGGACCGGGCATCTTCAAGACGTTGTAGGCGTAGTGCGAGGCCGCCATGAACTTAGCCAGCGCTGGGCGGCCAAGGATTCCATTGTATGGCAATGGAATCCTGGCGACGTCGAAGACGACCTTCTCCGTCCTGAAGTTCAGCTCGCTGCCGAAAGTTACCGGCAGCGTAATCTTGCCTTTCGGCTGGTTCCTTCCCGGATTGACCCCTTGGAAAGAACCTGTCTCCTCGAGATCTTCGTCGGGAATTTGCAGCCTCTTGATCACATTGGGCGAGATCAGGTTCAGGCCGGCCCCACCGTCAACTAACATTTTCGTCACCTGGAGGTTGCGAATCGTTGGTGAAACCAACAACGGCAAGCACCCGACCGCAGTTGTGCGATCAGGGTGATCCTCGGCGTCAAAAATGATAGGCGTGAGGGACCACTTCAGTGGCTTCCGGGCATCGAGGGATGGCTCTGCTGCATTAATCTCACGCGCCCACTGCTTGAGCTGGCGGTGAGAGGAATGCAACGAAGCGCCCCCGTCGACGCACATGGCCTCTGTAGCCTTCTGGAACTCGTGTTCGCTGGACTCGTCGCCCTCTGCATCGTCATCATCATTTCCTTGTTCTTTGGCGCGGCCCCGGGCAGGCTTCTCTTGCTGCGGCCTGGGCTTGCCGCGACGACCTCCTCGACCGCGCTTCCTGCCAGACCCTCCGGCACCATCTTGGGCTCTTTCCTTGTCGCGCCTCTCGTACTCGGCGCGCTGCTTCTCGGCAAGCTCCTCAACTTGCCGGCAGTCTTGGAGATCATGGCCCTTGGTACGGTGGATCTTGCAGTACTGCTTGCCGGATCCTTCTGGCTTGTCGGCAGCCGCCAAGGCCTGACACGCCGCACACCCGGCAACCTCCTTGCCGGGGTCGTCGGTCTTGGACTTCTTGGCGGTGCCGGTGTTGCCCGAACCTTCAACGGCAAGCATGGCCTTGCCCTTGCGCTTCTTGTTCTTCCGCCGCCCCTTTCTTGCCGGGGCAGGAGCGTCTTCGCTATCGGAGTCGACTCCAGCGCCAGCGTTCTCGCCGGGGAGTCTCCTTCCTTCTTCTGCCCGAGCACATTTGTCGGCCAAGGCGTAGAGCTCGGCGACATCTCTGACTTTGTTCATCGCCAACTCCTCCCGCATCTTACGATTGCGCACATTCTGATGAAAGGCGCTGATGACGGCGGCGGGATGAACGTCAGGAATGTTGTGCTGGATGCGGCTGAACCTCTGGATATACTTGCGCAAAGTTTCGCCCTCCTTCTGGGGAATGATGTGCAGATCACTCTCCTGGCCAGGAGCTTGATGGCCGCCGGTGAAGGCGCCAACAAACTGATGGCACAGGTCGACCCAAGAAGAGATGGAATTCTCGGGCAGGTGCATCAACCACGATCTCACGTTGGGCTTTCAGTACCAACGGAAAGTAGTTGGCCAGCACCTTATCGTCACGAGCCCCGGCAGCCTGCACCGCGATGGTGTAGATGCTCAAGAACTCGGACGGATGGGTCTTGCCGTCGTACTTCTCCGGTACTTCCGGCTTGAAGGAGCGGGAGCTAGGCCACTGGACTTGCCGCAGCTCACGAGTAAACGCTGGGCAACCCACCTCGTAAGGTAGGCAGCCAGGGTACCCTGGCGCGGGCTCGTCAACAGAGGTCCCAGCGCGCTTGTCGGACTGGCGACGCGCTTCCCTTCGGCGCTCGATGGTGGTTCGAGCGTCCTCCTTCTTCCGTTCCCGAAGAACGTGACGTTGATCACGGCGAACCCGCGGGTCAGACGATGCCGTGGAATCATCCTCACGGGCGCCGGTCCGCCGAGTTAACGACCGCTCTTGATGCAGCGGAGGGGAACGCAACGTAGTCGTTCCAGCTCCGGTCTTCTCTCCCTCGCCACGCACCAGCCTAGACGACTGTAGCCACGAGGGTTCACCCCGCTGCGGTACGTCGTTGTTGGCTAGGCCGATGAGGCTCTGGATAGCGGCTCGCCACTCGTCTAGCTTCTCCGCGGCGGGAGGGAAGTCTAGGAGCAGCTGAGCTCGCGCCAACGCCTCTGCTGGCGTAGGCGGCGGCGACAGGTGCGAAGAGCGTGAGGTGCTCAAACTCCTAACAGGGTTAGAAGGAGCACCATCACGACTCTGCACCCGCGCGCGGCCTCCACTAGCTCGCTGGCGCGGATCTTGGCCCTGCGCACCCTGGGAGTGATGCGCAGGGGTCTTCCCATGCGGACGCCCAGAACCACCAGCGTCTTGAGGCCACACGTCACGCGCGTCCTGAGAAGGTCGCGGTGCATGCGCCGGCGTATTCGTCCTGGAAGGCGCCGCTCCATCCTTGGAAGTCGCTGCACCACCCGCAGGTTGCGCAGCTCCATCCTTGGACCTGTTGCTCGTCCGGCTCGGATCGCCGGAACGCCGTGGAAGCTCGGAGCCTCCACCTCCTCCACCCGCGTCTACCCCGTCGCCTGCGCGCGCAGCATCAGGCACGATGGATGCGGATGGACCAACCGCCGTGAAACCCTTCTTCTTGGGAGCCATGGTGGTGAAAATGATCAAAGATCTGACGCGCTGATCACTAGATCAGGTTCGCACAACCTCGATCCCCCTACCTGGTGCGCCAAAGATGTCGTGGGAAACGAACACCTATGGGATCAAGGAGATCCCTTACGGTTCGGCAAGGGGAGAGGATTGCACAAAGAGCAGAACTAACGAACAACACGCGGGGGATTTACCCAGGTTCGGGCCGCACGGATGCGTAAAACCCTACTCCTGCTTTGATTGTATTATTGTGGATGTTCTTGGCCAAGTTCTGGGAGCTACAGTAGCAGCTACGCATGCAGAATGGGCTTTCGAAGTGTCCTCCCCCTCCCCTGTACGTCTCGGGCCTCCTTTTATATTAGTCAAAGGGGCTACCACAGTGACGTACAAGATAAGGCATGAGGTGGAAAGTAACTACAGTGTTACCACAGTATTATCATACCTAACCCTGATGGCTTAGGACAAACTCATTAAATGCACCGTGAGGTGTCCGTCGAGGTGTCCCTTAGCTTCTCGGGCTTGGAAAAGCTTTACAGGGGATGGGCAAAAGCAGCCATCCCATCAACACCGCTTAAGCATCGCGTGGCCAGCATTACGCCACGTCACCATGAGGACAAGCCCTAAACGACAAGGCTGGCCGCTGCACCGGAGCGATAGCGCTGTACTGTGCAGAGCCTTGCCGGGGCTGAATCCTTGCCGGGCCCGGGGCTTGTCGGGACCGAATCCTTGCCGGTCCCGGGGCTTGCCGGGACCGAATCCTTGCCGGGCCCGGGGCTTGCCGGGACCGGGTCTTGTCTGGCGCGAGGCCTTGCCGGCAAGGGTCTTGCCGGGCCTCCGCAACCCTTTGGTCTTCTGTTTTCTAGTCTGATCGTTGACTTGAATGTCTCCTTGTCGTCTTAGTCTCGTGATTACTCCTAGCTATTCCCCGGCAAGGCTTGCCGCGGAACGGCTACAACTGCCCGTGCACAAGTACGGGGTACTAAAAAGACCCATACTTTGGTACACCAACACAATATATTTAGATGCATCTTGAAATTAATTTTCATAGCATATAGCTTTAATATTGTAAATGTGTATATCTTTTGATATAAAGTTGGTCAAACTTTGCATAGTTAGACCTTGACCAAATTTTATATGTGGACTAAAAAGAAATGGAAGGAGTACTAGATTAACACCTTCTTAGACGCCACCACGGACACACACTACAACAAGGCACATACACCACTGCGCGGCATGCACGCAAGGACGCACTCGCGCACACCCAGCACACAAGACACACCAGCACACGTGTACACCGGCGTCGCCGCCGGCTGAGATGGAGGATGAGGCGGCCAACAAGCGGAGGCGGCTCGAGCCAAAACCGCATCCGGCGAGCCTGGACTTCATCAGCAGCCTCCCCGACGACATGCTGCTTGTCATCATCGCCCTCCTCCCCACCAAATCTGGCATGCGGACCACCCTGCTCTCCCAGTGGTGGCGCCCCCTCTGGCGCTGCGTCCCCCTCAACCTCACCGTTGATAGCTGCTTCTGCGATGGGGATTGCAAACGCATGGCCGCAGTCTCCAAGATCCTTGCATCGTACCCTGGGCCAGCCAGACGCCTTGACATCTGCATGTTCAGTACCAACTACAATGTCCAAGCCAAGTTCGACGAGTGGTTCTTATCCCCTGCCCTAGATCAGCTCGAGGAGCTCAGGTTTGAAGGTTCTTATTCTCTGCCGCTGTCCACGCTCCGCCTCGTGCCAACGCTGTGCCGCGCTAGGTTCAGCTCCTGCTATTTTCCCCAGATTAATGCCGCGCCCACTCTTCTTCTCCCTCAACTCAAGCAGCTCAGCCTCTTCGGCATTGGTATCTTGAAGGAGGCTATGGAGCGGCTGCTCCGCGGCAGTACAGCGATCGAGTACCTTTGTCTTCAATAGATCCATGGGTTCATTAGCCTCCACATCGTCTCGACGAATCTCCGATGGATTTATGTGTCTTGCTGGCCCCGCAACAGGACATTACTTGGGAAGAGATCAGTTGAGCCGTTTCACGATATGGTCATTGAGAATGCACCTTTCCTTGAGAGATTGCTTGTATCTGATCTAGAAGGTCCAACAAAAATCAGGGTCATTGACGCGCCAAAATTGACAGCGTTGGCCTACTCGTCTGCCAAATTCTTCGAACTTGTTATTGGATCCATAACTGTTCAGGTACAACACTCTTCTTCTTCTCCTTCTTCTTCTTGAAATTCACATTTTAATTTTTTTCTTGCTGTATGTTCGACTGTCATCCAGAAAATGATTCCCACAAGCTTGACCCAGTCTGTGTGCACAGTGAAGATTTTGGGAATAAAATCTATCGGCCCCAATTTGGATCAAGTTTTTTGGATTCCTTAGATGCTTTCCGTGCACGGAGAAGCTACTCATCGAGGTGAAACTCCTTTCCTATTAAATGTTAACCACAACGGAGCTCAATTTTTTCGTAATTTTTCCCACGTTACAATGACAAATGTAGTGTTCAAAGCTGCATCTAGGCACTATACTCAAAGAAATGTTTTTAGTATTTTTTCTCATGTGATCACCTGCATCGTTGTTTTGTTGTTGTAGCCAAGGCTAGTCATAGTGGGAAGTAACTTTTTATCCTAAGTGCGAGTACTACCTCCGTCCTGGTTTATTAGTCCCCTTCGTATTTTGGAGTATCAAATTTTGACCATAGATTTAACTAACAAAATGTTAATGCATGTCACTAAAAATTATATCGTTGGATTCGTATTTGAACATAATTTCCAATGGTATAATTTTTTGTGACATGCATTGACATTTTGTTAGGTAAATCTATGGTCAAAATTTTACACTAAATATGAAGGGGACCTATAAACCAAGACGGAGGTAGGAGTATTTCAATAGTGGGCTATAAGCCCTTTTTAGTTGTTGCAGCCAAGGCTAGTCATAGTGGGAAGTAACTTAGACTACTGGTAACACTATGGTTAGCCTAAGAGCAAGTAAAATAGTGGGCTATAAGCCCGCTTACATGGCATTTTCGCCTATGTGGAGGAGAGAGACAAGCAAAAAAGGAGGGAGTGGGCAGTAACCTGGGACCCACTGACCTGCCATTAAGCTTATATGAAAGCTTCACAGTGTAGTGCCTCTAGTATAGTTTTAAAGTTGGACCCATAACTGAATAAAATGTAGTACTAGTACTAGAGTACTCCTATCCTATGGCTAATAAGAGGCAAGTATAGAGGCAACAAATGCTCACACTATAGCCAACTTCTTCACGTGCTCCTAGGTAAAATGAGTAAATGAGAGGAAAGAGAAAGAGAGAGAGTAAAAATTATCACTAGCCTTAGAGCCAACCCTATTGTATGAGCGAATGATATTGGTAGCTCTTGATGACACATCAATCTTATATAGCCAGCTGCTCTAATATGTTCTCTTCTTTTGCAGATAAAAAAAGACCCGAGAGTGAAAAATGTGCTGCAATATAACAACCTCATCGAATGCCTTGATCTAGATCTTACATAAATTCATTTGATCGACTACCGAGGCACCACATCCGAGATTAAATTGGCAAGGTACTTGTTTCCGAAGGCAAGTGTGCTCAAGGTAATGAGGTTTGGCATTCTCTGGTGCAACAATGAATGGTGTACTGATCACCGCAAGCGTCTAAAGCTGAATGACAAAGGCTCTGCAGACGGTGAATTTGTTTTTGAAAGATCAAGTGACGAGAGACATGCAAGTTTATTTGACGATTAGTGACTTGTCAGGGGTGGTGGATTTCAGTTTGTATGATAATGCTGCATCCACCTAAAGTAACGAAACTTCTTACGTAAACTTCCTAATAATTCCCTCTTCGTAGGTGCACAATTACTCCTAGCATTTGTAATATTAGTTTGAACCTTGTAAAGTTACGACTATCCAGCACGTGGTACTACGCTACGATTAATGTTCGCGTGCATAGGTGCGGCAACGATGTAACCAATATACCCATTACAATATTTTATTCTAACTCATGGCAATGCACGGGAAAATATCTAGAACACGGCTAGTTGTAAGCAGGGTAGCTCTACAGCCTTGATGATAATGACTGCACACGGTGAGGCTGACTTTGGTAACCCGAACACGCCGCCTGCACTCTGGTGTCATCTCCGGCGCAGGGTCTTGTCACTTCACTGTGAGGAGCAACATGTAATAATTTGACCAACGGGTAGTACATTAGTAGTACTCCCTCCGATCCTTTATACTCTGCGCATAACTTTCTTCCCTTTTCCCGTTTTACTCCGGGCATTCCTCTTTCTCACCGATACTTTCCTGTTATGCCCCTAAAAAGCTGCTGCATCCAACTGTTCGCAGTCAATACTTGGCTTCTCCCATTGGCCATGCAGAGTAGCAGAGAGAGGTAGTTGAGGGAATCAAGGCGACTGCATGGGAGAGCCAATTGGCTGCATGCAAATTAATAACAAACCAACGCTAAAGCAGGGGCAAATTAGTCCCAGAAAAATTGAGCGAGCCTTTTCTTGGTATGCGTGCTGGATGTTATACGCAGAGAAAAAGGATCGGCGGGAGTACTACAAGTACTACCAGAAGTACTACTACTACCACCGTCTCGATTTAGTAGTACTACCACCTCTGTTTGGATTTAGTATTTGACTAGCATGTCACAAAAAATATACTACTCCCTCCATAAATAATACATGGAGTATTGTTTTATTCGTATTTGAGTGTAGTTTCTGATGATATTATACACTCTCCCTTCCGGTTGAGGGCTCAAATATGAAATATCATCAACCACACTAGTACTTGCACCGCATTCGCCCCGCATTAATTGCGCCAGCTTCCAACATAATTGCACACAGAATTTACCTCAATCTCCTCGTAACTATGCACGCATGCAGCGAGACAGGGAGCAGTGCGTGCATGCGGAGCAGGATTTGAGGCAGCAGCAGGCATGCGATACTATGCAAACGCAAGGGAAATTTTGTCCAGAAAAAACAGACCGAGTCTTCCCTTGGTATGCGTGCTCGACCTTAGGCGCATAGAAAAAAGGACCGGAGGGAGTACTACTACTAGTAAGGACCGAGGAGTAGATAGCCAACGCACACGTGAATGCAAACACAGTCTGCACTTCTCATATAAAGGCTCCCCACCAGTCCAATCCATCTATGAAATCCTTCACACTTACGCACCCTAACCAAGGGCAAGAGTGATCACTCCAATCACAAGATCAATTGACCAGAAGCTAGAGCCATGGAGGCGATGAGCGCGAGCATGAGCCAGCTGTGCCACATGGTCCACGACGCCGGCCTGCGGCCCGACACCGAGGAACGTCTCCAGGTCGTGCTTGAGGCCGCCAGGGCGAGAGGCCTCTTGGACGACAGCTTCGTCCCCTTGTTCGACTAGGCCCTCGTCGGCTTCCTCGACAAGTTTGCCATCGTCAAGAAGCTCGCGGACGACCTTGATGTACGCCTCCAGCCCACACGCCCAGGCTCTGCGATGCCCGCCACCCTCATCGGCCTCTATGGTGACAATCTATTCGACACACTGGTGGCCCTGCGACTTCCCACCGTCGCGCCGGAGAATGTCCACCTCAAGGTCGCGCTTGCCGCATAGCGCCTCGCCCAGCAAGACACCATCTACATAATCACCCACGTCTACGAGGAAATCATCCACAAGGACCACTACGTGCCAGAGGAGGACGATAGGACGGTGGCCTTCTTGGACCGCAGAGCAACCTTGGATGGCATTGTTCAGAAGCACGTTAACCTCGCCGCCAACGCCGCTGCTCCTCACCCGTCGGTTGCTGGCCCGGCGCACTAGGGTGAGAGGATGTCGTTGATGGATCCATATGTATATTAATATTGACGTGTAAATTATGGGCTGACATACAAACTAGAGAATATATATAGCTCATTGCAATGCTCGGGCAATTATCTATTGCGCTAGAAAATATTTGGCTGCGTGGCACCACCCACTCCGAGAAATGACTCAGGAGGGAGGGAGGACTCATCAATCTTGCATCCCACTAGTAGTACGTGCAAAAGCCTAGCTCTACGTGCAATAAATCCTTGTCCTAGGGGACGGAGGCTACCTCCAATCTAATGTCTTATCGCCCAATAAACAAATCAAATGTCCCACTTGTGCACATGCAAGAAAATGGAGAAGGGCAAATGGGTAGATTATAGGAGTAGTACTTATTTTTTTTAGTGAAGGAGGATCACCCCTGCCCTCTAGAAGCCTCCAAACGTTGCAAGATTTTCCCCAGTACTACTACCGCCATCTGGATTATTAGTCTCATCTTATTTTGGTTCAACGATTGACAAACATACTACTACTCCAATGACATTACGTAGTAGGAGTATTTGACTAGCATGTCGCACATTTTTTTTGTTGGATTCGTATTTGAATATGTTTTCCAATGACATTATATTGGCCACACAATTTTATTAGCTAAATTAAGGGCCAAAATATGACCCAAAATACAAGGGGGACTAGTAAACAAGTACGGTTCCCGATACGGCTTGAATGCAAATAAAGTAGAGGGTAGCAGTTCCCGATGAATGGCCATTAATGTTTATCCTCCTTCAATTCGCATGCTGAGGGAAGTAGTACTACTGTAGTAAATGGGAGAAGCGACATGCAGCCAGCATCGCAGCACCATGGGCGAGTTTGGTTGGGTCGCTCACAAGTTTCATTTGGCCTCCTGTAACCACCACTTCATAGCGTCGTCGTGGCCTTGATTCTTACTGTATCGCATTCTCATTCCAGCTGATAAAGACGTGTGTCATCCCATGCTCACCTTTTGCATGATTGCTTATAATAAGTGTTACACTTCACAAGTTCAAAACGAGAAACTGGAACACGTACAGTCCCGTTCACGTCGCACCCCAGGCGGTCGTTTTGGCCCGCCACTCAACGCACAGTGGCTAGGCATATCACTTACATGTGGGACCGCATGTAAGGAAAGCGATGATGGCCGAAATTGGCAAAACTCCCTCGCTTATCGCGCGGGAAAAGCCCAGCGCTAGCGTTTTTAATCGTTATTTCTAAATTTTTAGGGAAAATCGTTATTTCTATCTATCGGTCGTGCCAAGGAGCAGAACCAAATGTTACAACTTACAAGTTCAAAAGGAAAAGCCTGTCGTGTTCGCATCGCACCCCCACATGGTTGGTCCGGCACGCCGCTCAAGGGGGAACGCGTGCTGTCTTGCATTTTCACTTACAAGTGGGACAACAGTTTAGCAAACCGACTATCGGCAAACCCCCACCCCGCCCGCCGCGTGATGGCTGACTTAGAGAAACGAGGAGGGAGAAGAGATAGCTGTAGCACGGACTCCAAGAAATTTTGTGTCAGATGGGACTCGTGGTGGTGGTGTGTGCTGTACTCCTGGACGTGAATGCTTGTTCTGGCCCATGCCACCCCACTATATCGAGGTGCTGGTTACGTAGAGCGAACACATTAGTATCTCTCCAGCAGTACGGTACCACTAGTAGTACTAGTTTTATTAACATATGGCCAACCTCACACTGTTGCCAAATTTCCTGGAGTTCGTGCTCGGTCCTCCTCTCTCTCTCTCGTCAGTTAGCCAGCAGACGCGCGGAGTGTGCCCATCGTCGGTTTGCTCACATTCGGTCCCACATGTCAGTGAAAATGCAAGATGACGCACATTCGCTGGGTGAGCGGTGTGCCTGACAGACCGTGTGGGGTGCGACGCGTATGCGACAGGCGTCTTGTAATTGTACGCGACAGGCTAGTGGTTTAGAAAGATGATCCCGCCATCCATCTTTCATCCAACGGCCCAAGCCAAATCGACAGGCCACAAAAAAAATATTCAGGCGACTGTCATCTAGCCACACCACTTGTTTCCAAAGGAAAATATCCATGCACTCCACTTTTTTTGGCGGGTATACTAGAATATATATATATATATATATATATATATATATATATATATAACCTGTTGCAATGCACAGACAATTATGTATGGCGGTAAAAAATATTTTGCCGTGTCACAGCACCCACTCTGAGAAGTGACTCGAAAATCATTCATAAATTAAGTAAGTTTATAACATGCATATGCAAATATACCATTTATTACATACAACAAGTCAGCAACGCACAACGACAACGAGGATACATTCTAAATACTAAAGTTTTTATCACATAACAAATAACAAGCAATGAAATGAACTTTAGGTCAACCAATCCTCGGCGTTGGAAACGCTTGCTTTGAACCACAAGTGAGCCTCTGGGCAGGGCCAGCTATTGTCAATATCGAGACCAATGCAAGACTCACCATCCAGGCTAAAGCGGCCTATATCAGGAGTACGGAAATTGTGAAAGCCAGCGTAGGGAAGTATACCAATGTGCGAGGTATAGATACAGTTGCTTCTCATAAATGGTAACGTTGTGCCAACAGCAGCCGGATCGCCTTTCACCATAATTGGATAGTTTAGTCCAAGGAAAAGCGAGTATTCTCCAAGACTATCAATATTGAACCAGGCAGAAGGTTCTGGCGCTAGCACACTAGTATCCATTCTGAATACCCTGCAACAGATGTTGGAATAGGTCCAGAGACGACTGTGACCATGGGAGACAACACCTGCTTCCTCCGTAACATCAGCAGTGCCCTGTATACAGACAAGAAGAGGTGATCCATCGGAATAAGTAGCTAGGCGCCACTGAGTAGGTAGGTACTGCTCGTCTTCATGCTCGTGATCATCACCATCGTCATCTCCCCCTTGGTTATAAAAGTTTCCAAGTATCGGTGGGGGGATGTTGACAGGACCTTGGAAACACAAGAAGGTTAATTAGTACGGGTATAATTGGCATGCATGTTGAATGAAACAATTCTAATTACGGTGGAAGACAAACAACGTACCGAAACAATCAGGATCCCATGCAAAAACAGTGCCAGAAGTGGTGACAACAAACACAAGACGATCGTATTGAATTGCATCACAGTACACATGCGTGCCCAGAAACTCGTTTTCAAGCAATATCCATCAAGGCACAGAGGTAAGGACGGCAACAAGCTTGACAAAGATAGCAACAACATAATAGTTCGCATAACTCCAAGAGCGATTGGGAACTCGACAAATTGCTATCTTCTGTAGACGACAGTCACCATTATCATATTTGAACATACGTAGAGTATCGGTGTGCTCAACCTTAGGGCAGTCTGAGATTTTTGGAAGTGGAATCCGGTGATGAGTGTACACATTCACAAGCTCTCACTCGTAGCTGTACCCAATATAAACAACCCAATCTCCATTTGCGCATGCCAAGGCCTTATGCTGAAGCGATGGCATCTTAACATCACACGGATCAATATTGTCAAGTGGCATCAACTTGCACAAGGCGAGCCTTCCGTCGTCCCCGTGCCAGCGAGCAGGGTCATAGCGAAGAAGATAGGGGAGACCAAACTGCTCTTGAACCATTGGGTTGTTTGTAATGATCCTATTTGTTGAGTCGAGAATGTTCTTGAACGAACCTGCCATGCTAGCCATGGTGATGACATCACACCGATCAATGATTTCCTTCATCGCGTCATCTTTCAGATCGGGGCAAGAATAACGGGGTCGGGTCCTGCGTCTTCCCTTCATCGAGAAGACAAACAATGGTAGAAGGAAGAGTCAAGGAAATGGGGGGAGGAAGAGCGTGCGACAGCAGTTCCAACTCCCAAATCAAGAGGGAAAGGGGAAGAGGCGGTGGACGGTTGCCATAGTATAGGAAGAGGCGACTGGGGAGCGGACAGATGCCACGGCATAGAGGAGCCGACCCGGCCTTCATAGACGTCTATTCGGAAATTATACAAAAGGACTCGTCATCTTCTCACTGACATATTGGAACGGGACCCTTTCCAGATCTAAAAAAGACGGCGGTGGCCCAGCACTAGCGTTTTTAATCGCTATTTCTAACTTTTGAGGGAAAATGATTATTTCTATCTATCGGTCGTGCCAAGGAGCAGAACCAAATGTTACAACTTACAAGTTCAAAAGGACCCCCACACGGTTCGTGTCGTACCCCCACACTGTTGGTCCGGCACGCCGCTCAAGGGGGAACGCGTGCTATCTTGCATTTTCACTAACAAGTGGGACCACAGTTCAGCAAACCGACTATCGGCAAACCAACTTGTCCATGCTCCCATGATACGGGCTTCTGAGAGCCCTTGGATCTGAGATCGAACGGTCGCATGCCGAGATTCTAGACCTGTGCGTAAATATCAGATCCTAGAGGGCTTTTTTGCAAACTTGTAGGAGCTCAGCATGCAACCGTTCAATCTCAAATCCAAGGGCTCTCAAAAGCCCGTTTCATGGGAGCATGGGCAGCTTCGTATCACCTGAAACTCCCCTCTGGCCGCCACGCGATGGTTGAGTTAGAGAAACGAGGAGAGAGAAGAGCTAGGTGTAGCACGGAATCCAAGAAATTTGGTGTTAGATGGGACTCGTGGTGGTGGCGTGTGCCGTACTCCTAGACGTGAATGCTTGTTTTGGCCCATGCCACCCCACTATATTGAGGTGCTGGTTACGTAGAGCAAACACATTATCTCTCCAACTTGCAAAAAAAACACATTATCTCTCTAGGAGTTCGGTACCACTAGTACTAGTACTTTATTAACATATGGCCCACCTCACATTGTCGGCAAATTTCCTGGAGTTCGTGCTCGGCCCTCCTCTTCCTCTCTTGCCAGCCAGCTAGCAGACGCGCGGAGTGTACCCATCATCAGTTTGCTCACATTTGGTCCCACATACTATTAGTGAAAAGTATTTTGCCGCATCGCAGCACACACTCTGTGAAGTGACTCGAAATCCATTCATAAACTAAGTAAGTTTATCACATGCATATGCAAATATACTGTTCACACTACATACAACAAGTCTACAATGCACAACGACAATGAGGATACATTGTAAATACTAAAGTTTTTCTCACACAACACGTACAAGAAATGAAAACGACCTTCACGTCAACCAATCCTCGGTGTTGGAAACGCTTGCTTTGAACCAGAAGCGAGTCTCTGATCAGGGCCTGGTGGTATTGTCAATCTTGAGACCAATGCAAGACTCACCATCTGGGCTGAAGCGGCCTATATCAGGAGCAATACTTGCATTGGAGTAGGGAGCAACAGCAATGTCGGTGGTATAGATAGAGTTGCTTCTCATAAATGGCAAGGTTGTGCCAACAGGCACTGGATCGCCTTTCCCCATCATTGGATAGTTTAGTCCAAGGAGAAGCGACTGTTCTCCAAGACTATCAATATTGAACCAGGGAGAAGGTTCTGGCGCTAGCACACTAGTATCCATCCCGAATAGCCTACAATGGAAGTTGGCATAGGTCCATAGAGTACGACCATGCGAGACAATACTACTACCTGCTTCCTCTGTAACATTAGTAACGCCCTGTATACAGACAAGAAGAGGTGATCCATCAAAATAAGTAGCTAGGCACCATCTAGTAGGTAGGTATTGCTCGTCTTCATGCTCGTGATCATCACCATCGTCATCATCATCATCACCATCGTCATCTCCCCCTTGGTTATAAAAGTTTGCAAGTATCGGTGGCGGAATGTTGATAGGACCTTGAAAAACTTGAAGGTTAATTAGTAAAGGGATAACTCGCATGCATGGTGAATGAAACAATTCTAATTACAGTGGAAGACAAACATACCGAAGCAAAAAAGGATCCCATGCAAAAACAGAGCCACAAGTGGTGACAGCAAACACAAGACGCTCGTATTGAATTGCATCATAGTACTCAGACGTGTACAGAAAATGGTTTTTAAGCAATCTCCATCGAGTCCCTCCAGGAGTAAAGACGGCAACAAGCTTGTCGAAGATAGCGACAAAACAATAGTTCCTATAACTCCAAGAGCGTGTGGGAACTCAAAAAATTGCAATCTTCTATAGACGACTGTCACCATGATTGTATTTGAACGTACGTAGAGTATCGGTGTGCGCAACCTCAGGGCAGTCTGAGATTTTTGGAAGTGGAATCCGGTGACGAGTGTACACATTCACAAGCTCCCACTCGCAGTTGTCCCCAGTATAAACAACCCAATATCCATTTGCGCCTGCCCAGGCCTTATGCTGAAGCGATGGCATCTTAACATCACACGGATCATTATCAAGTGGCATCAACTTGCACAAGGCGAGCCTTCCATTGTCCCCGGACCAGAGAGCAGGGTCATATCAAAGAAGATAGGGGAGATCAAACCACTCTTGAACCCTTGGGTTGTTTGTAATGATATTATTTGTTGAGTCGAGAATGTTCATGAACGAACCTGCCATGCTAGCCGCAGTGATGACGTCACACCGATCAATGATTTCCTCCACCGCGTCATCTGTCAGATTGGGGCAAGAATAACGGGGTCGGGTCCTGTGTCTTCCCTCCATCGAGAAGACGAACAATGGTAGAAGGAAGAGTCAAGGCAAATGGAGGGAGGAAGAGCGTGCGACAGCAGTTCCAAATCAAGAGGGAAAGACGAAGAGGCGGTGGACGGTTGCCACTGTACAGGAAGAGGCGAGTGGGGAGCGGACGGTTGCCACGGTATAGGAAGAGGCGACCCGGCCTACATAGGTGTCTGTTCAAAAATTATACAAAAGGACTCACCGTCTTCTCACTGACACGTTGGAACAGGACAACACGTCAACGAAACATGGTTTGTCATTTCTCGTGCAAAATGCGATCGGGCCGCGTTATTTCTTGACTTTATTTTTTTAATGGCGTGCCGTTCAATTTTGAACATTACTACACGTCGTCCCGATTTATTAGGCCGGACGTTACATGCACGCTATCCCTTGGGTACATGCACGCAGGAGAGAGAAAAAGTGCATGCATGGGAGAGAGATCGAAGACCTTAATTTGCCCGATTTATTGGTCCTGTTGCTCCGGCTCGCGGGACTTAGAAAACCTTGATGGAGGTACTCTACTAAGTAATATAGTACTAGTATATAGGCTGGAGCTTCAGCGCTTGCTTGCGAGGGCTGCCCACTTGCTTCTCACACTATCACCCTCTCCAGATCTAAAAAATACGGCGGTGGCCACTCTCTCTCCCTCCTCACCGGTGGCCATAGATCTGGCTTGATCCCGTCCGGCGGGGAAGTGGAGGACGTGCATTGATGACAAGGCCGTCTTCTCAGACCTAGTGCGGCGCGGGATGTCCTCCGTCCCCAAGCTCGCTGCCGTAGTGTCAACGGAGGACGACGACGACGAGAGAAGCCGCTTCTCGCCGACCCTCGGGTATGCTACCTCTTTTCGAACCATACCCTTGTGTTATTGCCCCATCTGCCCACGTCGCTGCATGCGGTTCTTTTTCCGCTGCCCCATCTCCCCAAGTTATTAGCCTCTGCTGGTCATGCAGACGAAAACCTTAATTTGCACCATTAAAGGAAACCCTACTTCATGCAGACTAATCATGTCTGGGTTGAATAAGGAAAGAATGGGGGGAAAGTAGTACTGTAGAAGAGACTTGGTATCAAACCTGAATCTTGGTTGAAAAGGGGAAAAGCAGTAGTAGCTAAGGAACGAGTCTCTTGTTTCTTGGTTGAAAAAGGAAAGAAAGGCAGGACAACGTACTAGAGAATGACCAGGTCGATAGGTTTGTTGTCCTCACATAGGAAAAAGGTGGCTAAAGAGAACAAAAATGGGACGTAATCCAGATATGTGATGACCCACAAGTATAGGGGATCAATCGTAGTCCTTTCTATAAGTAAGAGTGTCGAACCCAACGAGGAACAGAAGGAAATGACAAGCGGTTTTTAGCAAGGTATTCTCTGCAAGTACTGAAATAAGCGGTAACAGATAGTTTCGGTAGCAAGATAATTCGTAACAAGTAACAAGTATAATAAAGTGTAGCAAGGTGGCCCAATCCTTTTTGTAGCAAAGGACAAGCCAGAACAAACTCGTATAATAAGCAAAGCGTTCTCGAGGACACATGGGAATTTCATCTAGTCACTTTCATCATGTTTGTTTGATTCGTGTTCGCTACTTTGATAATATGATATGTGGGTGGACCGGTGCTTGGGTGCTGTTCTTACTTGAACAAGCCTCCCACTTATGATTACTCCCTCTCGCAAGCATCCGCAACTATGAAAGAAGAATTAAGATAAATCTAACCATAGCATGAAACATATGGATCCAAATCAGCCCCTTACGGAATAGCGCATAAACTAGGGTTTAAGCTTCTGTCACTCTAGCAACCCATCATCTAATTACTACTCCACAATGCATTCCCTTAGGCCCAAATATGGTGAAGTGTCATGTAGTCGACGTTCACAGGACACCACTAAAGGAAGCAACAACATACATATCATCAAAATATCGAACGAATACCAAATTCACATGGCTACTTATGACAAGACTTCTCCCATGTCCTCAAGAACAAAAGTAACTACTCACAAATCATAATCATGTTCAAGATCAGAGGGATATTGAATAGCATTAAGGATCTGAACATATAATGTTCCACCAAATAAACCAACTAGCATCAATTACAAGATGTAATCAACACTACTAGCAACCCACAGGTACCAATCTGAGGTTTTGAGACAAAGATTGAATACAAGAGATGAACTAGGGTTTGAGATGAGATGGTGCTGGTGAAGATGTTGATGAAGATTGGTCCTCCCACGATGAGAGGATCGTTGGTGATGTCGATGGCTTCGATTTCCCCCTCCCGGAGGGAAGTTTCCCCGACGGAATCGCTCCGTCGGAGAGCAAAATAGCTCCTGCCCAGGTTCCGCCTTGTGACGGCGGCGCTTCGTTCCGAAAGTCTTCTTCTGATTTTTTCTAGGGCAAATTGCTTCATATAGCAGAAGGAGGGGGCCAGAGGCCTGCCAGGGGCCCCACAAGCTCGGGGGGCACGCCCAGGGGGGTAGGGCGCGCCCCCAGGCTTGTGGCTTCCTGGTGGGCCCCCTTTTGTTGATTCTTTCGCCAGTATTTTTTATATATTCCAAAATAATTCTCCGTAAATTTTCAGGTCATTTGGAGTTGTACAGAATAGCTATCTCTGTTTCACCCCTTTTCGGTCCAGAATTCCAGCTGCCGGCAATCTCCCTCTTCATGTGAATCTTGCAAAATAAGAGAGAAAAGCCATAAGAATTGTACCATGAAGTGAAATAATGATTAAAAACATATTAATCAATAGTAGGAAATCATGATGCAAATTGGACGTATCAATATGCTGCTTGGATATTTGTTGCTCTTTGCAACCATCCCTGCCTCACCACTCTATGCGTGCGTCGAGGTACATTTTACTTTTTCGACAAAGGGTGGATTTTATTGGGTCAAAACGGAGCATCAAGAAGATACATAACACAGTGAGCACACACCCGGCCTCTGCACAGCTAGGATGCACACAGCCAACACCATGCTCTTATTGCCACTTTTTTGCTTTTAGTATAACACCACCAGTAAAATTATGCTACTGCTAAAGTGATGCCACTTTTAACTAATGCCGCAGTCAGTCTAATGCCACTTATAAATTGAAAAAGGAAAGAAAGGCAGGAAAACTACTACCTCTCTTTCAAAATATAAGACGTTTTGGTACATTAAATTGAACTGCGAAAACGTCTTGTATTAAGGAACAGAGGGTGTAGAATTCTTCAAATTATGCCGGCAAAGCTAGTCACACCTTTGTTGAAATTAATGTTCATTATGTTATCGGAGGAGGTCTGCATTTTTGTCTCTATTGCCTGTTGATTACATACCTAGCATCATGATGTAATGGTAAGTCAATTTTTTTGTATAGTGTAACCGAAATGTCAAGGTGGTGATGGCATTTTATTTTAGTTGAACTTCACAAAAAATTCTTAAAAGAAGAGGAAAGGTCAGGAATGGTTCAATCTTTCACAAAATACTATGTATGCCTTCATGACATCTATCGTTGTTGCCTTGTTTATTCCTTTGAACAGGTGGTTAGAAACTGTCTTGCTACCTTTTCCCATTAAGAAATTTGGAATGCTTAAATTTGTGAGTCTATGCTTCAACTAGTGCCACTTTTATAGTAATCACACTTTCAATATCTGTGCAAATAGGGATGCTCGATTTTAGTGAAACTGCACAAAAAGTCTAGATGATTCAACATTATGACCATTTTTTCTGCAAACTGTTATATCCAATCGGTGGCACTATGAGCTGTTCATTACCAAGGTACATGGTTTGCTACTATCTTGCTTCTGTTTTTGTACTATCATTAGATAGTAATATAAGTGGTTTGCATGTAAATTTATTGCCAGGGTGGACCTCCAATGAAGAATAGGCACCATATTTCTGCTCTGTACCAGCAAATCAATTTAGTATCAAATTGTCCACTGCAAAACATGACAGTATCAAATTGTCCAGTGCAAAACATGACAGATGCTAGGCGCAAACGACTAGCAGAGACGTGGTTAAACCAAAAATACAAGGTGGAGTATATGTTAACTAGCTGCTTGATATTTGTGCAAATAGATGTCTGCTCGTTGCTATTTGGCAAACAAACACAAGGACCTCAATTTTTGAGGAACTGCACAAAAGAATAGGATAGTCACTGCATGGACTGCACAAAAGTAGTACTGTACTATTTATTGGACAACACTAGGTGCTTCATTGCTCTGGTCTGATTATCCAATGGGCATCATCTTGCCAAACTTAAAGTTGTATTCCGAAAATAGTCTCGCCGTGTGATCGACAGATGACCAACACATATTTCAGTGGATGTTCCTCCATCATGTGTGGTTGATTCTCATGGTTCCATCTGTTGGAGAAGCCACTTACGTTTGCAAGAGGAAATGTAGACTTTACAAACAAATTTGTCTTTCACTCTGTACTGAATGTTGGCCCAGATAAGCATCCATGTTAGTAGCAAGAATAGATGCATTGTGTATGATCTATGAATCATTGAGATGCATAAACATGTTGATCTTATGTATGGGAATCGTACTAGTTGGTTGTGAATTTGGGCTATTAATGTGAACATATTACAAAGCTAGGCCTATGAGTCTGGTGTGAACATTTAGAACATATTACAAGTTACTGATCGATCACTAGCTAGCCAACTAATACACTCTTGGCAGTTTTAGTTGTGACGCAAGAACCAAGGGTGGCAGTTTTTAGAATAAAAATGCCTTCCTCTGAAGAAACTGACATGCTGTTCTAAAGAAAATACCATGCGAATCTGAAGAAACTGCCAGCAAAAACGTTCGCAAATGCCTTCTCTCCCAGCGAACATTCATCAGCTATTGTGATCCTACACATACACTATCCGACTGACTCGATCCTACACGAATAACCAGCGGATCACGCACGTACCTCATCTGCATAAATCAAGTGCACTCGTTTGACCGTCATGCCGATGTGCGACCCAACACTGACAGGACGGGACGGGAGTACGTCACAGTCATAATTTCAGTTTTCTAGTTTTCCACGGCAAGCTGGCGCGCTAAGCCATGCCTGCGATGCATTGAATTCCGATGACCGTCGCGTTTCCCGCGACACGCCGGTTTACCTACTGTCCACCTATAATTACTGGTTCCCGGCGTGCTCCGGTGGCACCTTCACCCAACGCACCCTATCCTCACAAGACACCACTGGCCCGACGTCGCTCGCCACTTGCCCTCGCTCTTGCCATGTCCGTCATGCCCCCGCACGGCAGCAATAGGCGACGCCAGAGGCGCTCACCACCAGAGTTAGTGTACGGTTTTTCACGGGAAGGTTGCCGGAGGGAGGAGGCATTCTGGCGGTCTTTAGATGGCAATGCGGAGTATGAGGATGCGTTGGAGCGTGACCGCATGGTGGAGGAGCAGCGTACCGCCAATTTGCGCCGCCAGCAGAGCATGGAGGAGGAGTAGCGCACCGCCGCTCTGCGTCGCCAGCAGAGCGCCCGCAACTGGGCCAACTACGTGGAGGCCGGCACCCCACGAATAGCCCTAGAGGCTGTCAGGCACGCACGCATGCGCGACGCTAAATTTTACTACCAGCTCGTCAAGTGGGTTTCCCGCTTAGAAGCAGAAGCTTCAGTAGACCATGCCGGCATGGAAAGGACCAACGGGCGTGAGCAATGCGCCCTATCGCAACTCTGCCAGGTCTGAGGCGAGGAGGAGGACGTCGGTGCCGGCGTTTAGCATGTGCCGCAGATGGCGGCCGGCATCATCTACTTAGCTAAGAGTATGTTAGTAATTCTAAACTAGAGTATTAGTGGGAGTAGATAGTTAAGTTGGCTATGATGGTTGTCAACGTGGAAGTTTAGTACTCTATCTCTGAATCAGACCTGTTACTTTGCTCTGAATGTTGAACTTTCCGTGTGAAAATTTGGAATGGGCTGTTATTTTTTTAAATGGGTTGTATTTGTCTGCCACGGATTCAGAGGCTGACTTGTGGGCCGACTAGGTTGACGCGTACACAAGGCTTTCTCAACTTAGTCAATAAACAATTGTGGCAGCATAAGCCGTTGGATGTCAATCCAATGTCTGTCGTGCTTTTTCAATCTCTTGTCTTCTTCCTCCAGGCTCCAGCCGCCCAAACCAAACTAGCGCCAGCGGGATCGCCTGCTCCCGCCTTCAACGGCTTGCTGCGCAGCCGCGCACGCATCGCTGTCCCACCATACCCTAACCGGTGCTAAGCCATCCCTCTACACCCCCACCCACCCCACCTCCTGTTATTCTCCGGCGATGGCATCCCCACCCTGCACCAACCCTCGTACTCCCCTCCGCTTCCGACCACACTGCCGCATCTTCCATGGCTCCTTTTCATTCCCGTCCAAGGCCTCGCCGTCGTCCTCAGCCTGGGTTCCCTCGCCGCGACGCCGCCTTCTGGCATTGTCAACATGGTCAATAACCGAGAGGAATCAGGAGATGATTGTACGTGGAGAGGATGACAGTAGAGACCCACCAGGGTCATGGCAGTACGCAAGCAGTGCCTCCATATTACAAGCCAAAAAAATGCTTCCTCCTGATGGTTTCCTGACATCTTGGTCCCACCCCATTGTCAACGTAGTCAATAGATAAGAGAATTGCACAACGAGCGACTGTCAACAAACGACAGGAATCGGCAAGGACTATACGTGGAGAGGATGACAGTAATGACCCCCATGTCCATAGCCGTACGCAAGCAAGTTCCTCCGTATTACATGAAAAAAATGCTTCCTCCTAATGGTTTGCTGACATGTGCGACCTACTACATTGTCAACGTAGTCAATAAACGACAGAATTGCACAAGGAGCCGCTGACACCTCGGACCCAGTAGCTCGAGCAGTTTTTTTGTTGTTCTTGAGACGGAGCAGGGTATCAACTGGGCTGTTGATATCTCCTTTTTATTCATCTGGTATTGGAACAAGAAAGGGTATCCACACCTATTTCCCCAGAGGTGACCCTGGGTATCGAACCCACGAGAGGAAGATACCCTTGAGGCAATGGTCTCTAGCAAGCTTTTGCCAAAGTATCAAATCCAGCTTTTGACGAGATCAGCAAGCAAATTGTGATTCAAACACTTATAATAAAAAGAAGGTACGGGTATGAGGTCTTAATGCTTACAACCATGTATTGGTGTTGGGATCAAAGATGATATTAGTTTGTGCTCGGGAAGTCACCCATTAAGAGGTGCTTGCTTCGTATCGGAGTGGGGGATGTGTCCAAATAACATCTTGACCGGCACGAGTCCTGCATCAAGAATCAGTTGTCCTACCGCAGGCCCTATCCGTCTTGCGGGGTTGCCCTAATAATTAAGATAATAATATCAGACAAAAGCATTGGGCGTTTAATGACACCTCATGAATCCCCAAGGTTATGATCCATGTTACCATTCTAAACCTTACTGTCACTAGTGTTCGGTATAACACTTCACGGTTCCCTCACTCCTAGCCTCACCGTTGCTCGATCTCCATGATCCTGGGTACCTGCAGGGATGAAGATCGCAGACAAGACAAGAGACACTTCACGAAACAATTTGATTTCACACATACGAGACGTTATGTCAAAGACTTCCATTGATCCCTTCACCAAATACCTAGGGTTGCAAGGCTCATGCCTCACCCCATACCTTACCGATCTACTCACACATGGAGATCAGATCGCGAGAAGAAAACATTGAAGAACACATCTTGGGATTGATTGATTGCAATATGTCTTACAATGGATGCCTTGTGCGATGCATGATTACAAGTATGAACTAGATGAGAAAGCACTATGGTGGTGGAGATGGTTATGGAGATGAAAATGGCGGCCGCTAGGATTTGTGGATGAAGATGATGATGAAGAGGTTCTGGTTGTGTTCGACGTTCTCCCAACGCTCTCCACTTTGGCATTTCGACTGGGTCCCCTTTATAAAAGTTGTTCAGGTGGACGACCTGCCTCGGTTTCCATGCCAAACGACCGTTCATGCGAGCGCGTGCGGTCGCATGGAACGCCGTCTTTGACTCTGGCGGCCTTCTGGCGCCTCCTGGTGACTTATCTCTTCTCCATTTTCCTTCCTTTCCTTTGTCCCACGTGATTTCTTCCCTTTTTAGCCCATTTCCTGTGGAAAAATATCAAAGAGAGGATTTGTGGAATCCCTTGCACTTATTGGCCATTAGTGAAAATATCGGAGCGAATATCTCTCTTTTAATGAAATATCTTGGTTTAAACAAGGTTGAAATGAGTGTAAAAATATCACTCATCAACTCCCCCAAGATTAAACTTGATCGTCCTCGAGCAACATAGAGAGAAATCCGAAGCATAAGGAACTCAGTTGTTTAAACCGAAATAACGAGAAGGTTTTGGTTCACTTATGATCGGTATGCCTAGATAGCCCTCCGCTTCTTGACCTGAAAACTTATCATAAATGTAGCGGTGTTATGGTTATAGAGCAAGTGTTAGTGAAGCAAAGATAATCAACACAAAGTTTCTGATCTACTAGATAAAACAACTTTGCAACACTTCATTTCATTTAATCTAGACAACACTTGCTTGACGGGAATGCACGAAAGAATTTCTTTAGATAGAGCCATAAAAACATAAGTTAGGGAGTAGAAAGCATGTAGCAAAATATGATGTTCAAGTGCTCATGAGTACACCCACAACTGTCTCCTCCTCTAGGCTCTTAAACACTTTGTTTCAATCATTGTTTGCTGGAACTTTGATTGTCATGTGAAGGAGATTATGCCAAATAAGTGATCATGCATAGGTTTTCGCTGTGGCTTAATGTTTGGGAACTATGGACCTTTAGCAATAATGTCTCTTTCGAGCTCTTTTGATCAGTGCCCTTTATGTACCACATACACACCCACTCAAGAGAAAGCTGAATAATATTCATTTGTAGTGTTGCCACTACGTACGGTAACAAACTCATAGCCGAAATCCGAGCTGTCGCTCTTGGTGGATCGTTCATTGGCCAGCGGAGTCCTCAGCATAACATCAAGAAGGGTGACGAGGCCACATTTACACACGTAAACGCGTATATAGTAGCAAAGGCCATGGCACCAGCCGGAGGCTGTAACACCATGTTGACATATACAACACAGATTTTTGGCATAATCTCACCCACCTTTCAACTAAGTTCCTCTAGACAATTTAATCCACAAGTGCTATCAAGTCTATTAAAATTAACAACATGGGGTTGAGCATGATTAAACATTACTTCCACTACAATTTCTCAACTCCCAAGTCTTGAGAGACTTTCTCTTGTGTATAATTATACTTGTTTAATAACATTTCACTTAAAAACCGTCCCACGGCAAGTCTTAGTTGTCTAAACTAAAGAAAACAAAGGCTACAAAATTATTTCAGCTACTAGAGCAAAACCTTTGTATCAACTATGAAGATTTACTCCCATCTGCACATATCTCACATACAACTACTACATCTACTCTAAGTATTCAAGTGCAAAAGATGGGGGTCATAGGACATACCTTCACGGTTGCGAATTTACACACTTCTTTTCCTTATTCTTGCATTCCTCGTTGTCCTGGCATAGACCAACTCCTCTGAAAACAAAATGCAAACGAACTCCAAGGGGCTAAATAAAGAACAAGAGCAAAGCAAAGCTTATTCTATTTTTTTGTTTTTGGGTTTTTGAAAACGAACTTGCAACTGAAAAATCGCAAAAGGCAAAAATTAAAAGCAAAAGCAAATAAAAAGCAAAGTGTTGGAACAAACCAACACGAGTGTTTTGAAGCTCCTCGAGCTTAAGTACAACCTCATTACAACTTATTCAACTACCGCCACATCTTGATGTAGAAGTGGTGATAACCTTCCCCAAGCTTAGGCTCTTGTAAGCCCAAACCGGCGAGATCATTGTGGCGGTTAGTCAGGAGCCCACTCCTGCCTCCAGTTGGAGAAGTTCATGTTCATGTAGGTGGCCGTGCCTCTCAGGGATGATGCGAGGTTGCTCATATCTTGGATAGAGCCCTGGAGGTTGTTGAGGTCCGCGTAGGTGGTGTAGTCTTGTTGGGGCTGCTCTTCCTCTTCGTCGGTGGCGAGTTCTTCTTCATCTACTTGTTCAGGTTCTGGCCCTTCTTGGTCAAAAGTTGCATCTCCTTCCTGTGCAACATAATGCAATTGTCCATTCTCGATGGAGAAACGGTTAGGCATAGGTATGGGTAACAAGTACGCCACTCTAGGAATTTTGATACAATGACGGCCATTACGCACTACTACCATACCAGCGCTAGTAAGAACACGAATGTTAACAAGGGTGTTACCGACAATGGGCCAGAGATGATCGTAGTTGAGGCCAAGGGAGTTGGATCACTCCTCCACACACGATATCTCCTTGTGCATGGTTTGCTTGATGCGCGAGGTGTAGCAAAAGTATTGCCCCTAGGTTGGGCGAACAGCCAACGTCCAGGTTTGCTGCTTTCCCGAGAACTAGCATGTTCTCATCATTCACCTTAGAAACTTCTCTTCGTGCCTGCAACGAGTTAGTGATAACATAGTAGAAATAACGTATAGCAGGACTTTCTATGCAATTGGCTCTATGCCTAGAGCCATGGTGACTCATCCGAAGAAAGGATTGCCTCGGGTGCGGGTCAGTGAAATCATAAACATATCTAATATCATTATCATTGTTGGGGAAGCCAAAGTAATTACACCACTCAACGAAAGTGATGTTGAAATCTTGGTCAAGGAGACGGAAAGTGATCCTCTCCTCCTCAGATGCATTTGGCATTAAACCAACATTGTGCGAGAGAGTGCTAAGAAACTCAAGCGTCAATCGTTCATAAGTCTCACATCCCTGATAAATAAAGTGATGCAACCCGGCATTATGACAAAGCAAATAAAATCATGAGTGATACCTAGCTTGGCGAGAGTATTCGCACAAGCCCATTTTGTTGCTTTGATCTTCCTTGTAGTGAACTTCAGGAACTTCTTCCTTGCTCCACGGTCGGTGAAGACGATCCCCTGAGTGAAAACTTGTTGCGGTTGTGAGGTGGATGAACTCGAACCACCGCGTACGCGAGAAGACCTCAGTGTAAACATCTATAAAACAATTTTTCAGTCCAATACAATGTAACAATAATGATCCTACGGTACTAACAACATCATACTCATATAAAAACATCTACAAATCCATGCCAAACTCAAGTTTGAATAAAAAATGTGCATATCCTAAACAGGGCAATGCTAGGCATGTAGAACATGGATTCGCGAATAATAAATTGGGGATCGGAGGAGAAACGCACCGTAGATCGATCACACAGAAGGATTTGAACTGAAAACGAACGAGTAGAGAGATCGGGCGAAGTTTTGCTAGGGTTGGAGAGGTTTGGAGGAAGAAGAAGAAGAAGAAAAGAGAGAGATGGGGGCAAAATACCTTCTTCCTCGGGCTTATTGGAGCCACCGGCGTGCAAAACGACCGCTCATACGGGCGCCAGTATGGAACGCCGTCTTTGCCCCGGTTAAACTTACCTTCGTCTGCATGCAGATGAAACGACCGCCTAAATGGACGCAGGCGTCCGTTTTGAACGCTGTCTTTCATTTTGTTGTTTCTGCACTTCTGGTCAATGATGTCAAACGACCGCTCGAACGGGTGCGTGCGCCCATTTGGAACGCCATCAAACACACTGGAATTTTCTTTGTTTTCTGCAAAATAATCAAACGACCAGTCAAACGGGCGCGTGTGCCCATTTGAAACACCGACTTTTCTCCTGTTGTCTCTGCTGTTTTGCGCTGGAACCTCTGGCAGGTCATGCGACCGTTCATACGACCACTCGCGGTCGTTTTGAACGCCGTCTTTTGATCTGTCTCTTGCGAGACTTTTCTTTTTCTTTTCTCTCCTGTGGGATTAGTTCCAAGACAATACATAGACATATTTCTAGGTATTCAAACATCAATATAAATCATCTTGCACAAGACTAGGCCTTCATTAGCATGACTCTTCCAAACTAACTTCTTCATACGGAACTTCAATCACTCTTTTATTAAAACAAAAACAAAAACTTACTTGTCTACTTTATTCGCATGGGTTGCCTCCCACGAAGCGCTTGTTTTTGGTTGGATAGCTCGACCATTGTGGTGATCAAGGTGGTGCTAGAACATCGAGACCATAGCTTCTGGCATTCAAAATGATGCTACCTCCTGCGTAGGTCTTTAATTTCTTTTTCCTGAGGAAATGCCTATAAAGGGCTCCGGTTTACCTGCAAACTTGGCCAAAATCAAGGTTTGGCTCTCTACTATCTTTGCCACTTGTGCCTCCATATTCTTGGATCTGGCTTCAAGTATCTGCACATCATTTGTTAGTCCAACAACCTTACCGGTCAATTGACCAAGTAAGTTATCATGATTCTTCAAGATATTCTTAAAATTTTCATTCTGCTCAGTCTGGCTAGCAATAAATTTTTAATAGTTTCTTCAAGTGTATTTCTATTGCTACCATTAGCTCCATTACAATTATTGGATGCTCCTTCATTATTAGGATAAGGAAGTTTAGGAGCATATCCATTATTTTTCCAATTGGGATTATAGCTATTACGAGAATAAAATTAACATCACTAGTATCTTCATTAGTGATGGCATTGACATTTACCTCTTCTTTACCTTTCATCAGAAGGATAAGTTCTTCTAGCTTGGTTGTCAACTCTGAGCTATTTTCTTCTATGACATTCACCTTCTTGGTGGTAGTTCTCTCAACATGCCATTGGGCATGGTTCTCTTGCATATCATCGAGTATCTTCTTGACATCTTCTATGGGCTTTCCCATGATTGTTCCTCCTGCAGTTGTATCAAGCATAGTTTTTGACATGTGATTCAAGCCATTATAAAACATATGAAGGATTAACCACTCCTCCATTCCATGATTGGGGCAGTTTCTTATGGCTTCTTTCATTCTATCCCGCGCAAGCGCTAGTGGCTCACGTTCCTCTTGCTTGAAACCTGTAATCTGAGAACGTAATTGCATAATTTTTGCAGGTGGACAAAACTTAGATAAAAATTTACTACAACAAGTAGCCCAAGAAGTAATACCGCCTTTAAGCAAAGCTAAAAGCCATTCCTTAGCTTTTCCTCTCAAAGAGAAAGGAAATAAGAGAAGTTTAAGAGCATCTGGGTCATAATCCTTTATGCGTGTCATGTTGCACAATTCAGTGAAATTATGTAAATGCATAACTGCATCTTCAGAAGCAGAGCCTCCAAATTGGTCCTGTTGAACCATGGAAACTAGGTTCGGTTTAATCTCATATTCTGTAGCTGCAACATCGGGTTGTGCAATTGGTTCATGCATGAAATTGTTGCTAGGAGTAGCAAAACTCCCAAGATTACGAGCCATAGTAACTTTTTGGTATTTTCAACTAAAAGACTTGCAACAAAATAAAACTTAAACTAAAAACTGAAAGTAAAAAACAAAAACTGAAAATTAACTTTAACAAAAACTCTAAACACAAAGACTAGGAATACTAAACTCCTCCCCAGCAACGGCGCCAGAAAAAGGGCTTGATATCTCCTTTTTATTGATCCGGTATTGGAACAAGAAAGGGTATCCCACACCTATTTCCCTAGAGGTGACCCTGGGTATCGAACCCATGAGAGGAAGATCCCCTTGAAGCAATGGTCTCTAGCAAGCTTTTGCCAAAGTCTCAAATCCAGCTTTTGACCAGATCAGCAAGCAAATTGTGATTCAAACACTTATAATAAAAAGAAGGTACGGGGATGAGGTCTTAATGCTTACAACCATGTATTGGTGTTGTGATCAAAGATGATATTAGTTTGTGCTCGGGAAGTCACCCACCAAGAGGTGCTGCTTCGTATCAGAGTGGGGCATGTGTGCAAATAACATCTTGGCCGGCACGAGTCCTGCATCAAGAATCAGTTGTCCTACCGCAGGCCCTATCTGTCTTGTGGGGTTGCCCCGATAATTAAGATAATAATATCAGACAAAAGCATTGGGCTTTTAATGACTACACCTCATGAATCCCCAAGGTTATGATCCATGTTACCCTACTAAACCTTACTATCACCGGTGTTTGGTATAACACTTCATGGTCCCCTCACTCCTAGCCTCACCGGTGCTCGATCTCCATGATCCTAGGTACCTGCAGGGATGAAGATTGCGGACAAGACAAGAGACACTTCACGAAACAATTTTATTTCACACATACAAGATGTTATGTCAAAGACTTCCATTGATCCCTTCACCAAATACCTGGGGTTGCAAGGCTCATGCCTCACCCATACCTTACCGATCTACTCACACATGGAGATCAGATCGCGAGAAGAAAACATTGAAGAACACATCTTCGGATTGATTGATTGCAATATGTCTTACAATGGATGCCTTGTGCGATGCATGATTACAAGTATGAACTAGATGAGAGAGCACTATGATGGTGGAGATGGCTATGGAGATGAAAATGGCAGCGGCTAGGGTTTGTGGATGAAGATGATGATGAAGAGGTTCTGACTGTGCTCGACGTTCTCCCAACACTCTCCCCTTTAGCATTTCAACAGGTTCCCCTTTATAAAAGTTGTTCAGGTGGACGACCTGCCTTGGTTTCCACGCCAAACGACCACTCATGCGAGCGCGTGCGGTCGCATGGAACGCTGTCTTTGACTCTGGCGGCCTTCTGGCGCCTCCTGGTGACTTGTCTCTTCTCCATTTTCCTTCCTTTCCTTTCTCCCATGTGAATTCTTCCCTTTTTAGCCCATTTCCTGTGGAAAAATATCAAAGAGAGGATTTGTGGAATCCCTTGCACTTATTAGCCATTAGTGACAATATCGGAGCGAATATCTCTCTTTTAATGAATTCATGGTTTAAACAAGGTTGGAATGAGTGTAAAAATATCACTCATTAGTTGTGCGGTGTTTGTGGCCCGTCTAGCCCAGGCTTTATTTTATGTTTACAACATGACGAGCCCAGCTATTTTTTTTGTTTGTGAAAATGACTTGGGCACCTTTTTTTTCGTAGAATACCCTACACAGGCCGATTTCTTTTTCCCCGCCCTGCTGGGCTGCATATCTTTAAAGACGACGAGGGATACATTCGGCCTGGCCATAATATAAGGCTGTAAATTTTATAAGTAATATGAAATGGGCTGTAAATATATAAAAAACACATAAAATGGGAAATTAGTTTCAAATTGTGGATTTTATTTTATTTTTTGATACTTTATATTTCATTGTATTTTAACATAATTTATCGGGCTGGAAATTTCGGGATTAAAAATAGTTCAAAAATTTCTATGACCACTCTTTTATTTTATGTTTACCACATGACCAGGCCAATTTTTTTCTATCTTGAAATGGCTAGCCCAGTTCAATTTTTTTTTGCACAATACCAAACCGAGGCCTACTTGCTTTTCTCATCCATGCTGGGCTTCAAATCTTTCAAGACGAGGAGGGATGCATTCGGCTTGCCCACAAAATGTCTTATACCCCTAAAAAAGAAAATGGCCTATAAGTAATATGAAATGGGCTGTAAACCCCCGCAAAAAATAAATAAAAATAAATGGGTTGTAAATTTTAAAAAACACAGTAACCCGGTAATTAGTTTCAAATTTCATTTTATATGGATTTTGAAATTTTAAATTTCATTGGATTTTTCTACGGTGAAAATTTCATTGGATTTTAAATTAATATAATTTATTTTTCAAATTGGCCTGAATCAGACTCGAAACATCGGGATTAAAAACAGTTCGGGGCCACCAAAATATGCAAAATTTCATTCAAATTTTTAACCATGGCTAGAATATGGGCTGTAATGCTAACAAAAAGAATATGTGCTGCAAAAAAATCTTTAAGCAAATGGGCTGCAAATTATTAAAAATAATAGCAAATGGGCTATATGATGTTTGCCATAGATTTGGAGGCTGACTTGGCCCTACTAAGTTGACGCGTACGTAGGGCTTTGTCAACTTAGTCAACAAACGATTCTAGCAGCAGTGATCGTTGGATGTTAATCCAACGGCCATAGTAGTTCTTCAATCTCTGATCTTCATGCTCCAGCCGCCCCAACCAGCGCCGGCGGGATAGCCTGCTCCCGCCTCACGTGGCCGGCTGTACTGCCGCGCAGGCCTCACCGCCCCACCCTACTCCCATCCCTGTCCAGGCCATCCCTCTACTCACCCACACCTCCTGTTATTCTCCGGCGACGGCAGCCTCACACTGCAGCTGAACCAGTAAACCCTCGTACTCCCCTCCGCGTGGGCAACCACTGCTAAGTCTTCCCCATCTCCTGGTCGTTCCCTTACTAGGCCTCGCCGTTGTCCACCGCCTTGGTGCTCTCGGCATGGCGTCGTCAACGCAGTTAACGAACGGCAGCCATCAGAAGAGGAATATACGTGGAGAGGCTGATAGCTGGGACCCACGAGGTCCATGGTCACACGCAAGGAAGTGTCTCCTTATTATGCGGAAGAAAAATGATTCCTCCCCCTGCTAGCTGTGAAAGTGCTAGTTATCTACTAGAGGGGGTGAATAGGCGATTTTTACAAAAGGCTTCAAAAACAGGCAATGTCTTCAAAGCAAGCGGAAGCACGATGAAAGCTAATAACAGTTGTAACTAAGATGAACATATATGACAGGCATAGACATCATACATACAAGCATGCGTTGAACATAACCACAAGAAGCATGATGACAAATGGGAAAACAAATGAATGGCTTCAGGGAATATCTTCAAACACAGACAAGCATGCAAAGGCTTCACAGTACGAACCAGTAAGTAAGGGAAGTGAAAGGATAGAACCAGTAGCTCAGGGAAGACAATGATTTGTTTGACCAGTTCCAACTGCTATGACAATTGTACGTCTAGTAAGAGAGGCTGAGATTGAACTCAGAAGACCTCGTCTTCACCTTATTCCCCTTGAGCTAAGACCCGCAGCTCTCGCCCAATCTCTGGTAAGTCTTCAACGTAGACTTCCAAACCTTCACAGACTTTGTTCACTGGCAATCCACAATGACTCTTGGATGCTCAGAACGTGATGCCTAACCGGCTGGAAGATCACAGCCTTCAAGTGTAATAAGTCTTCGGTTCACTCGGAATAGAATGTCTTCAGTGATGCTCAATCACTTTGGGCTCTGGGTGTTTTGGGTTTTGTCCTCGCAAGAATTCTCTCTCAAAGGCTTTGAGGTGGGTTGCTCTCAAACGACAAAAGCCGTGCACTAACTTGGAGCAGCCACCAACTTATGGTGGAAGGGGGTGGCTATTTATAGCCATGAGGCAACCCGACATGATTTGTCTAAAATGACCTTGGGTCATTGGAGAACTGACACGTGCTCAATGGTCGGATCCCAACACACGCGGCAACTTTACTTGGGCTCCAAGCAAAGCTAACTCAACCAACTCTGGAAAAGATTTTCTCTCATTTGTCTTCGCTCGAAGACATAGGATTTTAGGTTGAGCATCACGTCAGTTTCTGACTTCGTTTACCTTGACCCCACTTAACAGTACGGTGGTTCCTATGACTCAAGAAAGAAGAAAATGAAACTACCAAAAGACTAAGTCTTCGCGTTCCATTGGCTTCAAGTGAATGTCTTCGTGAGTCATTATCTTCAACACGAATGTCTTCGTGAACCACCATTGTCTTCAATGTCTTCATACATTTTTAGGGGTCATCTTTGATGGGTAAACCGAATCAATGGGGACTTCTACCTGTGTTAACCTGTGAATCTCACAAACACATTAGTCCCTCAACCAAGTTTGTCTTCAATACTCCAAAACCAACAAGGGGTGGCGCTAGATGCACTTACAATCTCCCCCTTTTTGGTGATTGATGACAAACTGGTTGAAGTTTTCAACGGGGGTAATAATATTTGAAAGTTAAGGAACAAGTTGTTTGGCTTCATGTATTTGAAGGAGCTCCCCCTGAAGATGTGCATATAAGTAATTTGCTTTTGAATGCAAATGCACATGGCAGGTTTTACTTTGTGGATATCTCCCTCTTTTCATGAAGTCAAAAGCATAGTGCATAAAAATATTATGAAGATAATGAAATGCACAATGAAAAATGGGCATCTGCAGAATAGCTTCAAGCGCATAAGATTAGATATCACAGTCGCGCAGAAATGACAAGTAGCAAATGTAGCAGACGTCCATCAGGACTTAAGTTTACAACCCAAATACCAAATGTTCAAAACGGGAGTTGCAAACTTAACAAAATATATCAAGCCCGACCCAAAATGCCCGCTTGAAGACTATCAACCCATATGCTTCTCTCCCTTTTGTCATCGAATGACCAAAAAGGTGTGAAGACATAGGGTGTCTAAACATCCCAAGACGGCGGTGAAGATGTTGGGGCAGCCGGGTCGATGGTGGAGTTTGGCGGTGCAAAAGGGCCTGATGCAGCATCGTGATGCAGTGAAGTCATAGCTGGAGAAGTGGCATCATCTTCTTCATTAACCACCCTGGCATGAACAGTGGGCGCTGAGGAAAAGTAGTCTGAATCTTCAAGTGATGGCGTAGCACGCCACTTCTCTGTTTCCGGCAGCAAGGTCTTCTTCAGAACACAAGAGTGTGAGGCTCTTCCAAGCACGACGACTTGCTTCATGAGCGACAAACGCATTTTTGGTAGAGAGATTTCTGATGCGATTGACGTCAGTGAGAAGACTTTGCATCTGACGCTTCATCCAGTCGTGATGCTTATCATGTTTTTGATGAAGAGAAACAATAAGTTCCCTGTCTGTCATCACCTTGGCCCGCTTCTGAGGCCTTTGAGGAATAGTACTGGTAGTGGCTTCAGTGTTTGCTTGATGTGGTTGCCGAAACTGACCAGCAAGTTCAGAAGTAGGGGCCACATTGGGAAGATGAATAGCTCCCATATGAGCAGAGTGGCTTGCTTCAACTAGTCTTGGGTCCTTCCTGCTGAAGGGTAAATAACTTCATGCGGTGCATCAACTTCAGGCAGCAAGATGTGATGTGTGCGACCAGAGGGTTCATATTGCACGGTGGAGCGGATCTTGATGAGGCGCATGATCCATGGCTCATAAAACTTGAGGCCAAATAGATCCATCCCAGAAGCAGCAAGCTATCTGATGAAGAAGTCATGCGTGTTGAATCTGATGCCATTGATGACATAGTATACCAATGTCTACATGGCGCCGTCAAGCTTGGCTGAAGATGAATGCCCTTTAATTGGCCATAGAGTGTTGCGAAAAATGTGATAGACAGTGCGAGGCAAGTACTCAAGGTCTTTGACAAAAAATTCCTTGGGGTAATCAGCTTCAAAAGGCAATGGCTTCATCATTGTAAGCATTTCAGTCATGTTTGGCTCAGGCTTCAGGAATATGCTCTCAACCTCTTTCACATAGGCAGCACAACTTGGTTCGTAGAAGTCACCAGGAGTGGGCAAGGTAGTAAGCTCGAGAAGATCTTGAACTTTGGCTTCATGATGAATATCACCTGTCATCCACTGAAGGGTCCAAGTCTTGGGATCCCTGTTGTAGCCAGAAATGTGAAGAGTTGCATTAAATTGGAGCACGAGCTCCTCATTCCAATGTTCCTTGTTAGTGACACATGGCAATAGTCCAACATCCCTGAAGCAATCCAGAGCTTGTTCCAGGCATGGGAGTCCAGACATGGCTTCATGATCCAGGCGCCTATGAGGATGAATCCGGTCTTGATTGTATAAAACACACATATAGTAGCTGCGCTGATGATGAGTCCAGAATCTATCAGAAGATATGCGCTCCTTTTTGAAGGGATTCTTGGAGCTGTCCAAGAAGGTGTTTTCATTTATGAAAGCAGCAACACTAAATGTGCAGTCAGTCGATGGTGCGCTGTGAAGCCTTGGCATCCTAGGCACATGCTTCTGAATGAGTGGCCGATTGTTGATATTGAATTCATACTGTGGGCTAGGTCTTTCAGGGACATGCAGACGAGGCCATATTACTCGAACGAACTCACCAGAGCGATTGTAAGCCAAAGCTGTATTGTCCTCAGCAATGGTTGCAGCAGGTGTGAATTCAGGTGCAGGAGGTTGATTGGCGTCAGTGGTGACTGCCAGATCATGTTCAGTATTGACATTAGGCTGAGCCGAGTCTTCAGTAGCATTGGCATCAGTCACATTGACTTCAGCAGCATTAGCTTCAGCCTCACTGGATTCTATCAGTGGAACCTCATGCATAGAGAGAGTGGCAGTAACAACAGTTGTTTCAGGTAAACGAGCTTGATCATCTGATACATCTTCAGAGCCTTTGGCTTCAAGCTCTGTTGTGGTGCTCGCTGGAGTGGCTTCAACAGAAGCATCATCTTGAGTAGCATGTTCAGGGATGCTTGTCACGGAGGAGGAGGGCCTTGGGCCACGGCAAAGCCTTCGGAATGATGGCGACGCCTTTGGAGAAGAACTAGCTTCCTCCATGGCTTCTGGTGTGCCTTGCGGTGTTTGCATAACTGGCGTTGCAACTTGAGGAGGTAGAGTAGTGGGAATCACTTCATGCAGTGGTGAATTTGGATGCTGCTCATCCCAGAACTCATCTTATACCATTGGCATCGGAGGATTGCCAATGTTGATAGTCTCACTGTTCTCTTGAACAGGCGATGATACCACATCGTGCGCGATCTGAGGAAGGACCTCATCTTCATTTGTAGTCACATTGGCTTCAGTACCAATGTCTTCAGCTGCGGTGGGGTCGACAGCTGGAATCTCTTCAGTGACAGGAACCTCTATGGAAGTAGGTTCATGCACAATGATTCTTCTTTCAGTATTTGCGGAGGTAGGGGAAGCAACAGAAATAGGCGTCACAAGTAGCGGCTCTTGATGAGCAGATGGAGCAGTTGATGCTTGTGCCCTATGTGAAGCCTTTGAAGACTTTGTCTTCTAGCGCTTCTGAGAAGGAGAAGCAGCAGAGGCATCTGATTGCTTGCGCTTGCGAGCTTTGGCTTCAGCTTGCTGTGTCGTCTTCCTTTCTGAAGCAATTGAGGGGGCAGATGGCTTCAGGCCAGAAAAACTTGGCGGGAAGATAATCTTGGGCACATCTTGCCTTGAAGCCTCAGCATCAGGTGCGACTGGCTATTTCTTCTTCTTCTTGATCAGCTGCAGTGCAAGGGCTGGGCGACCAAGAGCTTTCCTTTTCAGGCCCTCATTGTGAGCTTGCACAGTCTTCTCAGCATATTTCTTGAGGCGCTCTCGCGCGCCTTTAGCATCGTCACGGCATCCCTGAAACTCATCTTTCAGTTCAGACATCATTTTCTTGAAGCCCTTGATTTCCTAGACACCGAACTTCTCAACGTGCTTCTTGAAAAGCTTCTCCTCATGCTGTATTTTGTTCTTCTGCTCAATGACTCTCTGAACAACAGCCATTTCTTGTGCAAGAAAACCTTGAAATGTGACGCTAATGTAAATGGGCAGTTGTAGATCATCAAGAGACAGAGAGGGATCTTGAAACCATTCATCAATAAAATTGTTCAGTATATCAGCATCGAACAGATGCAGGTCCTTGAAGATATCGGCCTCTTCCTGCTTGTTCTTGATAAGCTGCTCAAGAGCATCATCATTGAATTCATCATCAGATAGATTGATGATGTCTTCGTCATCGCGCAAAGTACTAGCAGGTTTAGGGCCACACCCTACAGATTTCTTTGTCTTTGGAGAATTACGAGACATATCTTCAGAATGCACACTAGATTCAGGAGGTGCAGATCTCACATGCTTCACTCTTGAAGCTTTTGGTGCAGCAACAGACTTTGAAGATTTCTCCCCTTCAGCTTTAGTCTTGCATTGGGGCTTGGGGGAGGCAGGAGCAATGTCTTCAGCTTGAGCTTCTCCGCGAGCGGCAGCAGCGGCATTACGAAGAGCGTCAATGTGCTCTATGTAAGCTTGAAGACTGTCCCATGGTCTAGTGAGATTTGTATTAGCTTCGCATGAGCCATCGGGCCTTGGCTCGGCAGTTCCTGGATTGAAGTCAATTGCAAAATCCTTCTTGTTCTGATCAGTAGAACTCCTTGCAAACTGATAGTTGGCTTCAAAGAGATCATCTTCTCGACTCCATCGAATGTTGGATGGATCAGGATTTGGAGGCATGACGCCTCTGACCATGCATGGATTTTTTTTTGAGAAATGCCGTCAGCCTTTGTCTTCGGTATCAGCTTTCTATAAACAATATCTTCCCATGGGGTCCTGACAGCATTCTTGGCAGAATATTCAAGAGTGACGAAGTGATACAAGAACCATCGTTTTGCCCAGTATCTTCGAATCCATTGGACTCGGGACTTGCGCTGACCATATGTCTCTTCTGGATCTGACTTGTACTGCTCATATAGATCAGGAGGGAGGTCAAGAGCTATGTTTGCTCGCCATTGTCTTCCTCCCTTCTTTGAAGTACTTTGATCTGCCATTGGCTTCACAAAACTGATTGGCTTCACTGTGTAGCTATGACAGGAACTGGCTTCAGGAGAGTCTAGATGTAGCTGTAAGAAGTCTGCAAATGAATTTAGACTATGAGAACCAAGCGACTCGGCCACGGACATGTACCTGTGAAAGAATTAGAGATGCGAGGGAAGGAGGAGCGGTCATATGCATTCTCAGAATATTTTGAAGTTAAATCAGTTTGAAGACAATGACCTCAGGCTGCGAAGACATTCACTTATCGTGAGAGGTTGGTTCCAGATTTGTACGAATTCGAGAATAGGTACAACTGAGGAATCATACAAGTCATGTAACATAAGTGAAATAACTTTGCAAGATGTGAGATGTGAATTGCTGAAGATATTGATTGGAAGTGAAAGAAAAACTTTTCAAGATATTCGAAAACTTATCGTATCAAACGAATGGTAAAAAGTGAACTTTTATATACCGCACGATGAACAGACGATGAACAGCTCAACGAGGTGAGAAGGAAACTGAGCAGTTTGATCTCCCACGCCCTAACTTGGCAGTGGAAGACGGCTACGGCGGCGGCGGAGTGAAGATATCCGTGGCCGGCGTGAGTACGGCGTCGGAGAGGTCGCGGTAGCGAAACGCTTCTTCTCCGGTGTCGATGGAAGCTAGCGACGACGCTAGGGTTTGCAAAGGCGACAGCGATAGGTGTGAAAAGCATTAATGAAAGCAGGGGCGAAGTATTTATAAGGAATGGTTCGGTCCTGGGGAAATGACAGCTTTGCCCTTGGCGATACGTATTTGCTCGACGCGTGGCATGCATGCATAGTTTTTACAGGCACGCCTTGACCCCACTACTTAGCAGTTTTGGCAGGAGGTCGTTCCGTCTTCTACAGCGGCCGGCAAAGTGGATAAGGATATTAAAACATTTTGAATATTGGTCTCAAAATCTTTGACTGACAAGGACACAGTGAAGATAATCGACACGTGTCAAGTAGAATGCATATGAAGATTTAGAGAGATTGAAAGAGATAAGCATAGAGAGGTGAGGGTCCGATCACATTCACTTAGATCAGAAAAATCCAACTTGAAGACACAGCTACAAGTGAATGCTGTTGAGGACAAACTCATATATATATATATATAGTAGGCAATGAGATCAAATAAAATGCCGAGAAGAAACCAGTAATGAAGACAACCAAAATCAAGAAGATAATGCAATAGATGTGACGCCAAATGAAAATCTTCAAGAAAGTTTGGTGGTGGCGTTACCCACCGTATAGGAAGTACTAGACCCAGACACGGCGCACAATTATCGTGGCGCTCTGAAGTCAAATTCCACGTTAATATCTTCACACTTAGAGTGTATGTCTTCATGAATTGAAGATATAATTTACTTCGTGTGTTGTACATCATAGTCATCAACAATGCATAAGCATTAGGATGTGTGTCCATTCACTGGACATTTGAGGATTCTAAGATATTTAGCTCACACCGCAACTTGCAAAACCTCTTCTCATCCAAAGGCTTCGTGAAGATATCTGCTAGCTGATCTTCAGTGTTGACGTGAATGATGTCAATGTCTTCTTTGAGCACATGGTCATGAAGGAAATGATGCCTGATCTTAATATGCTTCGTCTTGGAGTGTTGGACTGGATTGTGTGAAATCTTGATGGCGCTCTCGTTGTCACAGAATAGAGGCACTTTCTTCTTGTTGATGCCGTAGTCCTTTAGGTTTTGCTTCATCCAGAGAAGCTGAGCACAGCAGGATCCATCAACAATGTATTCAACTTCGGCAGTGGAGAGTGATACACAGTTCTGCTTCTTTGAAGACCAACATACAAGTGAACGGCCAAGAAAGTGACAAGTGCCTGATGTGGATTTGCGATCCACCCTATCTCTAGCATAGTCAGATTTGGAGAATCCAACCAAATCAAACTCTGAGCCCTTTGGATACCATAATCCTAGAGTTGGGGTGTGAGCCAAATATCGAAGTATTCGCTTCACCGTGAGGTGATGCGATTCCTTTGGTGCCGCTTGGAATCGGGCACACATGCAAACGCTAAGCATTATATCTAGACTAGATGCACATAAGTACAATAAAGAACCAATCATGGAGCAGTATACATTTTGATCGAACTCTTTACCATTGTCGTCGGAGCTCAGATGACCATTGGTTGGCATTGGCGTCTTGTAACCCTTGCAGTCTTGCATACCAAACTTCTTCAAGCAGTCCTTGAGTTACTTCTCTTGTGATATGAAGATGCCATTGCGTTGTTGGCGAATTTGAAGACCAAGAAAGAATTTCAGCTCTCCCATCATGGACATTTGATATTGCTCTTGCATCATGTGACTAAACTCATCACTATATCTTTTGTCAGTGCAGCCGAAGATAATGTCATCGACATAGATTTGGCATACAAACAGTTCACCATCATATGATTTGGTGAAGAGAGTGGGATCAAGTGAACCAGGTTTGAAGCCTTTGCTTTTCAGGAATTCCTTGAGTGTGTCATACCAGGCTCGTGGAGCTTGTTTGAGGCCATACAGTGCCTTGTTGAGCCTATAGACCTTGTCAGGGTGCTTTGGATCTTCAAACCCAGGTGGTTGAGCAACATAGACTTCTTGAATTTTGCCGTTGAGAAAGGCACTCTTCACATCCATTTGATATAAGAGGATATCATGATGATTGGCGTAAGCAAGAAGTATACGGATGGCTTGAAGTCTAGCCACAGGAGCAAAGGTTTCATCGAAGTCAATTCCTTCCACTTGTGTGTAACCTTGAGCAACAAGACGGACTTTGTTTCTGACAACTTGACCATGTTCATCTTGCTTGTTGCAGTAGATCCATTTGGTTCCAATGATGTTGTGCTTGCGAGGGTGAGGGCGCTTGATGAGTTCCCACACATTGTTGAGTTCAAATTGTTGAAGCTCTTCTTGCATAGCTTGAATCCATTCTGGTTCCATGAAAGCTTCTGTAACTTTGGTGGGTTCTGTGATGGAGACAAAGGCAAAGTGTCCACAAAAGTTTGCTAGCTGTGTGGCTCTAGAGCGAGTGAGAGGACCAGGTGCATTTATGTTGTCAAGTATCTTCTCGATCTGAACTTCATTGGCCACACGAGGATGAACAGGGCGAAGACTTTGCTGTTGCTGAGCATTGTCTTCAGGCTCAGCATTTTCTTCAGGCTGATCATTATCTTCACGCTGGACAGGAGCAGGTATCACCACCTCTTCATCTCCAGGTTCCTCAGTGGGTATTATATCTCCAGTACCCATTAGCTTGATGGATTCACTTGGAGGAAGTTCATCTAGCACATGTGGCAGGTGCTCTCTTTGCGAGCCGTTAGTCTCATCGAACCGCACATCTACAGTTTCAACCACTTTATGGTGAAAGAGGTTGAAGACTCGGTAGGTGTGCGAATCCTTTCCATAGCCAAGCATAAAACCCTCATGTGCTTTCGGTGCAAATTTTGAAGTGTGATGTGGATCCCGTATCCAGCACCTAGCACTGAATACTTTGAAATAACTTACATTTGGCTTCTTACCAGTGATTAGTTCATAAGATGTCTTCTTGAAGAACTTGTGAAGATATACTCTGCTGATGATGTGACAGGCAGTATCAATGGCTTCAGGCCACCACTTGCGTGGTGTCTTGTATTCGTCAAGCATAGTGCGAGCCATCTCAATGAGAGTCCTCTTCTTGCGCTCCAGGACGCCATTCTGCTGTGGAGTGTAAGGAGCTGATAACTCATGAGTGATGCCAAGAACGTCAAGATAGGTGTTGAGCCCAGTGTTCTTGAACTCGGTGCCATTGTCACTCCTGATGTGCTTGATCTTGACGCCATAGTTGGTCATGTCTCGGTTGGCGAACCGCCTGAAGACATCCTGCACTTCAGTCTTATACAATATTATGTGCACCTAGGTATATCGAGAATAATCATCAACAATCACGAAGCCATATAGATGTGCAGAAGTAGTAAGGGTGGAGTAATGAGTAGGGCCGAATAAGTCCATGTGTAGCAGCTCGAAGGGACGAGTGGTCGTCATGATTGTCTTCGAGGGGTGTTTCGCCCTAGTCATGTTCCCAGCTTCACAGGCACCACATAGATGATCCTTCTTGAACTTGATGCCCTCGATCCCAATGATGTGCTTCTTCTTCACAAGGGTGTGCAAGTTCCTCATGCCAGCATGTCCTAGCCGTCGATGCCAAAGCCAGCATTCTGAAGGTTTTGCTAGAAGAAATGTGGCAAGCTGTGGTCCTGTGGAGAAATCTACCATGTACAGGTCACCGCTTCGATTACCTTTAAAGACTTGAGATTTGTCAGAAGCCATTAGCACAAGACGATGAAATTTGCCAAAGATGACAATCATATAAAGATCACAAAGCATTGAGATGGACATGAGGTTGAATCCAAGGGATTCAACAAGCATCACTTTATCCATGTGCCGATCCTTTGAGATTGCAACCCTACCTAGACCCAATACCTTGCTTTTCCCAGTGTCAGCAAATGTAATGTGACTTTGTGTAGATGGACAAAGTGTAGAGTCCATGAGCAAGCTTCGATCACCAGTCATATGGTTGGTGCAGCCACTGTCCAGGATCCATTCAGTAGCTTTCGGAAGGGTACCCTTAGCGCCTCTTGCCATGAAGCAATAGGTAGGAGCAGAGTCATCGTCATCGTCGTCCTTAGTGTCGGTGACGTAACAGTTGTCTTCATTGCTGAAGATGGACTTGGCGACGAATGCTGAAGCCAAAGCCAGGCTTGCCACGCCTGAATCTGACTCCTCCTCTGGCTCCGCCACCACCACCTCTGAAGCAGACTCATCCTCTGAATCCATTTCCTTGCTGATGAATGCACAAGCTTTGCTGGAGGAACTTCTTTTATGCGATGAAGACTTTGAGTACTTCTTCTTCTTCTCATTAGAGTCATAATCCTTGCTCTTCTTCTTCTTATTCTTCTTCTTTGATTCCTTTTCCCATTGAGGATATTCTGCCATGTAGTGTCCTGGCTTCTTGCAATTGTGGCAAGTTCTCTTCTTGTAGTCACGAGTGGAAGCCTCAGCCTTCTTGGAATCATACTTTGAAGACTTTCTGAAGTGGTTTTTCTTGGTGAACTTCTGGAACTTCTTCACGAGCATTACAAGTTCTCTGCCAATGTCTTCAGGACCATCAGAACAGCAGTCAGAGTCTTCAGATGAAGATACAGCCTTTGCTTTCAGAGCACGGGTACGTCCATAGCTAGGACCATAGATATCTCTCTTCTCAGATAGCGGGAATTCATGAGTATTGAGCCGCTCAAGTATATCAGTAGGGTCCAATTGCTTGAAATCAGGACGCTCTTGAATCATCAGTGATAAGGTGTCAAACGAACTATCAAGAGATCTCAATAGCTTCTTCACAACTTCATGCTTGCTGATGTCATTGGCGCCGAGAGCATGAAGCCCATTGGTGATATCAGTAAGACGATCGAAGCTGAGATGAACATTTTGATTCTTGAGTCTCTTGAAGTGGTTGAAGAGATTGCGAAGAACATTGATGACCCACAAGTATAGGGGATCAATCATAGTCCTTTCGATAAGTAAGAGTGTCGAACCCAACGAGGAGCAGAAGGAAATGACAAGCGGTTTTCAGCAAGGTGTTTTCTGCAAGCACTGAAATTATCGGTAACGAGTAGTTTGATAGCAAGATAATTTGTAACAAGTGACAAGTAGCAATAGTAACAAAGAGTGCAGCAAGTTGGCCCAATCCTTTTTGTAGCAAAGGACAAGCAGGAACGATCTCTTATAGTAAGTACATCGTTCTCGAGGACACATGGGAATTTCATCTAGTCACTTTCATCATGTTTGTTTGATTCGCGTTCGCTACTTTGATAATTTGATATGTGGGTGGACCGGTGCTTGGGTGCTATTCTTACTTGAACAAGCCTCCCACTTATGATTAGCCCCTCTCATAAGCATCCGCAACTACGAAAGAAGAATTAAGATAACTCTAACCATAGCATTAAACATATGGATCCAAATCAGCCCCTTACGGAATAGCGCATAAACTAGGGTTTAAGCTTCTGTCACTCTAGCAACCCATCATCTAATTACTACTCCACAATGGATTCCCTTAGGCCCAAAGATGGTGAAGTGTCATGTAGTTGACGTTCACACGACACCACTAAGGGAATCAACAACATACACATCATCAAAATATCGAACAAATACCAAATTCACATGATTACTTATGACAAGATTTCTCCCATGTCCTCAAGAACAAAAGTAACTACTCACAAATCATGTTCATATCCAAGATCAGAGAAGTATTGAATAGCATAATAGATCTGAACATCTAATCTTCCACCAAATAAACCAACTAGCATCAACTACAAGATGTAATCAACACTGCTAGCAACCCACAGGTACCAATCTGAGGTTTTGAGACAAAGATTGAATACAAGAGATGAACTAGGGTTTGAGATGAGATGGTGCTGGTGAAGATGTTGATGAAGATTAGTCCTCTCACGATGAGAGGATCGCTGGTGATGTCGATGGCGACGATTTCCCCCTCCCGGAGGGAAGTATCCCCGGCAGAATCTCTCCATCGGAGAGCAAAAGTGCTCCTGCCCAAGTTCTGCCTCGAGACGGCGGCGCACCATCCCAAAAGTCTTCTCTCTATTTTTTCTAGGGCAAAATGACTTATATACCAGAAAATGGGGGCCAGAGGATGGCCAGGGGCCCCACAAGGTACCAGGGCGCGCCTGAGGGGGGGGGGGTGACGCGCCCTGGTGCCTCGTGGGCACCTGGGTGGCCCCCTCTAGTACTTCTTGATTCCAGTATTTTTTATTTATTCCAAAATAATTCTCCGTGAAATTTCAGCTCATTTGGAGATGTGCAGAATAGGTATCTCTGACATAGCTTTTTCAGGTCCAGAATTCCAACTGCCGGCATTCTCCCTCCTTGTGTAAATCTTGCATATTAAGAGAGAAAAGGCATTAGAATTGCTTCACAAAGTGTTATATTGATCAAAAACACTATAAATAACAGTAGCAAAACATGATGCAAAATGGACATATCAACTCCCCCAAGCTTAGACCTCGCTTGTCCTTAAGCGAAAGCCGATATCGATAATCATGTCCACATGTTTAGAGAGAGAGGTGTCGATAAAAACAAAATACGGACATAGTAGCATCATGATCATTATTATAACAACAATATTTATCATCATAAACTTCTCATGAGCAAGTAACAATTCATCACAACAATGGAGTATAAGGCATAACTTTCTTGAAAACTAACAAACTATATTCTCAATCAACAATGCAATTGCAATTCATCATATTTTCAGGGAGGGTCTCATGTAGGAGCTATTTTGCAAGTCCACATACTCAACCATCATTTAGTCTTCTATGATTGCTAACACTCACGACATATATATGGAGCAAAAAGTTTCAGCCAAACACATAGAAAGATAGGGGCTTGTGATTTCGCCTCCCAACTTATTCACCTCAAGGGTGATGTCAACAATAATAACTCATGATTACTCATATCCAACTAGATATATGTGCCTAGATCTTTCCCCACCACGTCATGCTTGCAAAGGAGAAAAATAAAAAGGAAGTAGAGGAGAACACTATTGACTCTTGCATAAAAAAGTAAATACATAAAAGTAAAGGATAGGCCCTTCGCAGAGGGAAGCAGATGTTGTCATGCGCTTTTGTTGTTGGATGCACAAGCTCTTAATGCAAAGGAACGTCACTTTATATTGCCCCTTGTGATAGCAACCTTTATTATGCAGTATGTTGTTTTTATTTCTTCACCATCACAAGTTCGTACAAAGCTTATTTCCCTTACAATAAAAGTTTCATACATATTTAGAGGCAATTTTTATTGCTTTTTGCACCGATGACAACTTACCTGAAGGATCTTATTCAATCCATAGGTAGATATAGTGGACTCTCAAGACATGAAACTCGGTTTAAAGGTTTTGGATGCACAAGTAGTATTTCTACTTGGTGCGGATTTTTGGCTAGCAAAGATACTGGGCAAGCACCAAATGTTGGAGGATCTATAACAATATAACTTCTATGTGAATATGAACAAACATAATTCATTACGTTGTCTTCCTTGTCCAACGTCAACAATTTGGCATAAAATACTTAATGGGGGCTCACAATCATAAAAGATGTCCAAGATAGTATATTTGCATGTGAATCTTCTCTTCCCTTATTAACTTTTTCATGAATTGCATCATTGACTAATGCTATGTTTGTTAACTTCCAATAAATTTTACCACTCATACTTTTCTTTATGTAATGTCATTACTTTCCATAAGATTAGCATATGATCTTTTTCATTATTTTCATTGCTAGAATTGGAACATGAAAGTAAAGAAGCAAAAACTCAAACTACTCTTCATTATATAACTCTCAACTCGATTACATAGATAGATAGATCACGAAGCTAACACTCGAAAATAGATCATACTAAACTTTTATTCAATTAAATCACGAAATAACTAAGGAGCGAACTAAAAATAGGTAAAGATAATAAAAGTGATGGTGATACGATACCGGGGCACCTCCCCCAAGGTTGGCACTAGCCAAGGGGAGTGCCCATACCCATGTGCTCAAGTCTCCTTCTTCGGTGATGGTGGTGGTGATGAAGTGACAAGCTTGTCCTCCATGACATTAATTAGGATCTCCTTTAGGCTCTGGATTTCCCAGAGCACATGCTGTATCATCTCTGTATTCCTTTGGACTTCGGCCATAATCTGCTTATTCTCTGGGCCCCAAGCATTCTTTCCTGCATCACTTTCACTTGGACAAGAGATGTCCCAATTGGAGGGTATGTGTCTACGAGAAGTATTTTCAATCCCATAATTGTGAACCAAATTATGAAAATTGTTCCGATGTAACCTGTGTAAGGGCCTTCTAGGGGGAATCCCTTCTTGAACCTCTGGAATCGCATGGCTTGCAATGCTTCTCATGCCTTGATGAGGATTCGGGATTGTGGAGATGCCGGCAAGGGTGCCCCTCTCGGAAGCCGGAGGGTGGACCTCAAGCGAATCTCCATCACCCTCTTCCATGGTGACCTCTCCTTCCTCCTCCCTCCTAAGCTCCATCTGCAGCAACCAAGCGTCGTATCCCACATTGTTGCAGGAAGAGGAGGACATGATGCCTGGCCTCGAAATCTGACAGAAAATAGCACGAAACAAGAACAGAGGAGATTTTTGCGATACGGTGGCCAAAACATTTGGGAGTATATATAAAGATTTTTTATCTTGCAAAACAAGTAATCCAGAAGAAAAACGGAGTCGGGAAGGCTCACGTGGGGCCCACGAGCCACGAGGGCGCACCTGGGAGGGGGGGGAGGGTGGCGCGCCCTGGTGCCTCGGGGGCACCAGGTGGGTCCCCCCGGCTGTTTCTTATTTTTGTATTTTTTTTTAAATATTCCAAAACTGACAGAAAGTATTTTTATGGAATTTTTGGAATCGGTTTGCTTACCGTATCACATACCTCTTCCTTTTCAGGGTTCTGGAGTGTTTCGGGAGGTCTCTCTTATGTATTCCTCCGGTGTAATTGTTTCAATAATATAAGTTTCAACATTAATGGGGGTACCTGAAATATAGTGCTTAATTCTTTTCCCATTCACCACTCTCGGATTGGTGCCTTCGGAGTTATTTATTTTGATAGCTCCGGAGCGATAAACTTCTTCGATGATATACGGTCCTTCCCATTTAGAGAGAAGTTTTCCTGCAAAGAATCTCAAACGAGAATTGTACAATAGAACTTGCTCACCCACTTTAAATTCCCGTTTTTGAATTCTTCTATCATGCCATCTTTTAACTTTTTCTTTAAACAATTTGGCATTTTCATAAGCTTGGGTTCTCCATTCATCTAATGAGCTAATATCAAATAACCTCTTTTCACTAGCAAGTTTAAAATCATAATTCAATTCTTTAATTACCCAATATGCTTTATGTTCTAACTCAAGAGGTAAATGACATGCTTTTCCATAAACCATTTTATAAGGAGACATACCCATCGGATTTTTATAAGCAGTTCTATAATCCCATAATGCATCATCAAGTTTCTTAGACCAATTCTTTCTAGATCTATTAACGGTTTTCTACAGAATTAATTTTATTTCTCTGTTGCTCAACTCAACTTGACCACTAGTTTGAGAGTGATAGGGAGATGCAATTCTATGGTTGACATCATATTTAGCAAGTAATTTACGGAATGCACCATGAATAAAATGTGAACCACCATCAGTCATCAAATATCTAGGGACTCCGAACCTTGGGAAAATAACTTCTTTAAGCATTTTAATAGAAGTGTTATGATCAACACTACTAGTTGGAATAGCTTCTACCCACTTAGTAACGTAATCAGCAGCAACTAAAATATGTGTATACCCATTGGATTTAGGAAAAGGTCCCATATAATCAAATCCCCAAACATCAAATGGTTCAATAGCAAGTGAATAATTCATAGGCATTTCCTGACGTCTTCCAACATTACCAATTCTTTGACATTCATCACAAGATAGGACAAACTTACGAGCATCCTTGAAAAGAGTAGGCCAATAAAAACCAGATTGTAATACCTTGTGTGCAGTTCTGTCTCCCGCATGGTGTCCTCCGTAAGCTTCGGAATGACACTTCCGTAGGATTTGTTCCTGTTCATGCTCAGGTATATAACGTCTAATAATACCATCTACTCCTTCTTTATAAAGATGTGGGTCATCCTAGAAGTAATGTCTTAAATCAAAGAAGAACTTTTTCTTTTGTTGGTATGTGAAACTAGGTGGTATGTATTTAGCAACAATGTAATTAGCATAGTCTGCATAGCAAGGAGTATTACAAGAGGCATTTATGACAGCTAATTGTTCATCAGGAAAATCATGATTGATAGGTAGTGGGTCATCAAGAACATTTTCCATTCTAGACAAATTATCTGCTACGGGATTCTCAGCTCCCTTTCTATCAGTAATATGCAAGTCAAATTCTTGTAGCAATAAAACCCACCAAATGAGTCTAGGTTTAGCATCTTTCTTTTCCATAAGATATTTGATAGCAGCATGATCGGTGTGAACAGTTACTTTAGAATCAACTATGTAAGATCTGAATTTATCACATGCAAACACAATGGCTAGAAATTCTTTTTCAGTATAGCATAATTTCATTGGGCACTGTCTAGAGTTTTACTAGCATAATGGATAATATTTAATTTCTTATCAACTCTCTGTCCTAGAACAGCACCAACAGCATAATCACTAGCATCACACATAATTTCAAAAGGAAAGTTCCAATCAGGTGGTTGGACAATAGGTGCGGTGGTCAAGGCTTTCTTAAGTGTTTCAATGGCTTCCAGACAATCGTCATCAAAAACAAATGGAACATCTTTTTGCAAAAGATTGGTAAGAGGCCTAGAAATTTTAGAGAAGTCTTTAATAAATCTCCTATAGAAACCAGCATGGCCAAGGAAACTTCTTATACCTTTAATATCTTTAGGACATGGCATTTTCTCAATAGCATCAACCTTAGCTTTATCAACTTCAATACCTCTTTCAGAAATTTTATGCCCCAAGACAATGCCTTCATTCACCATAAAGTGGCACTTCTCCCAATTCAAGACAAGATTAGTTTCTTCACATCTCTGCAAAACTCGATCAAGGTTGCTTAAGCAATCATCAAAAGAAGTTCCATAAACGGAAAAATCATCCATGAACACCTCAACAATCTTTTCACAAAAGTCAGAGAATATAGTAGTCATACATCTTTGAAAGGTAGCAACTGCATTGCATAAACCAAAAGGCATACGTCTATAAGCATAAGTTCCAAAAGGACAAGTGAAGGTGGTTTTCTCTTGATCGGGTTGTGATATGGGTATTTGAGAAAATCCAGAATAACTATCCAGAAAACAAAAGTGTGTATGCTTAGACAATCTTTCTAACATTTGATCAATAAAAGGTAAGGGGTAATGATCTTTTCTAGTAGTTTTGTTTAATTTTCTAAAATCAATTACCATCCTATAACCAGTTACAATTCTTTGTGGAATGAGTTCATTTTTATCATTGGGAACGACGGTAATACCTCCTTTCTTTGGGACACAATGAACGGGACTTGCCCATCTACTATCAGCTATGGGATAGATTATACCTGCTTCCAGAAGTTTTAATATTTTGGTTCTTACCACCTCTTTCATCTTAGGATTTAATCGCCGTTGGTGGTCGACAACTGATTTAGCATCAGGCTCCATATTGATTTTGTGCTGACATAGAGTGGGACTAATGCCCTTAAGATCATCAAGAGTATATCCAATGGCAGCTCGATGCTTCCTTAGAGTTTTTAGTAATCTCTTTTCTTCATGCGCTGAAAGGTTAGCACTAATAATAACAGGATATATCTTCTTTTCATCAAGATAAGCATATTTCAATGTATCGGGCAATTGCTTCAATTCAAACACAGGGTCACCTTTAGGTGGAGGAGGGCCTCCAAGAGTTTCAATAGGCAAATTGTGTTTAAGGATAGGTGGTTGATCAAAGAACATCTTATCTATTTCATTTCTTTCATTCATATGCATATCGTTTTCATGGTCTAGCAAATATTGTTCTAACGGATCAGTAGGAGGTACGGCAAAAGAAGCAAGACCAATAATTTTATATTTACTAGGCAATTCTTTATCATGAGGTTGTCTATGAAACTTGGAGAAATTAAACTCATGAGATATATCGCCAAACTTAACTCGAACCTTTTCTTTAACACAATCAATTTCAGCATTAACGGTATTCAAGAAAGGTCTACCAAATATAATGGGACAGAAATTATCTTGTTGTGAGCCAAGTACTAAGAAATCAATAGGGTATTTGATTTTACCACACAAGACTTCAACATCTCTAACAATCCCAAGTGGTGTAATAGTATCTCTATTAGCAAGCTTAATAGTAACATCAATATCTTCAATCTCAACAGGTGCAATATCATGCATTACTTCTTGATATAGAGAAAATGGAATATCACTCACACTAGCACCCATATCACACAAACCATGATAGCAATGATCTCCAATCTTAACAAAAACAACAGGCATGCCAACTACGGGCTTGTTCTTATCTAACTTATCCTGTTCATTTCTAACAGGTTTAGCAATTCTAGCAGCCTCCTCACAAAAGTAAATAACATGCCCATCTATATTATCAACTAAGAGATCTTTAACCATAGCAACATCAGGTTCAACTTTAATTTGTTCAGAGGGTCTAGGTGCTCTAATATTACTTTTGTTAACCACAGTTGAGACTTTAGCATGTTCCTTAATCCTAACAGGAAAAGGTGGTTTCTCAATATAAGCAGTAGGCACAACTGGATCAACATGGTAAACAATTGTTTTCTTTAACACTAACGGGTTCCTCAATCTTTTCTTTAATAGGGGGATGATATTTAAACCACTTCTCCTTAGGGAGATCAACATGGGTAGCAAATGATTCACAAAAGGAAGCTACTATCTTAGAGTCAAGTCCATGTTTAGTGCTAAACTTATGAAAAGCATCGGTGGCCATAAAAGATTTAACAAAATCGAACTCAAGTATTATACCTGACTCATTACCTTTGTCGAGTTCCCAATCTTCAAAGTTGCGTTTAATTCTTTCCAGAAGATCCCATCTGAATTCAATAGTTTTCTTCATAAAGGAGCCAGCCGAAGAAGAATCGAGCGTAGTTCCATTATCATGAGAAAGCCGAGCATAAAATTTTTGTAAGATAATTTCTTTTGAGAGCTCATGATTGGGGGATGTGTACATCATGTAATTAAGCCTCCCCCAAGGTTGAGCGATGCTTTCTCCTTCACGAGGCCAAAAGTTATATGTATAATTCCGATCACGATGAACCAAATGCATAGGATAAAATTTCTGATGGAATTCTAGTTTCAATCGGTTCCAGTCCCATGTATCAGTATCATCACTTAGCCTATACCACATTAATGCCTTTCCCTCCAAAGATAAAGGGAATACTTTCTTCTTAACTCCATCTCCGGATAAACCTGCAAGCTTAAACAATCCACAAATTTCATCCACATAGATCAAGTGCATATCAGGGTGTACTGTTCCATCTCCTGCATAAGGATTAGCTAGCAGTTTCTCTATCATACCCGGAGGGATCTCATAGTAAATATTTTCAGTAGGTGCAGTAGGTTGAGGAGCAACTATTTGTGTTTCCGGTCAAGGTGAAGATACCCCGAACAAACCCCTCAAAGGATTACTTTCCATAGTGACAAGTGACAGTAAATTTCAGCACGTAATATAAATGTTTCCTTACCATATTCCACTCACCAAAGGCGCTTCACTCCCCGGCAACGGTGCTAGAAAAGAGTCTTGATGACCCACAAGTATAGGGGATCAATCATAGTCCTTTCGATAAGTAAGAGTGTCGAACCCAACGAGGAGCAGAAGGAAATGACAAGCGGTTTTCAGCAAGGTGTTTTCTGCAAGCACTGAAATTATTGGTAACGAGTAGTTTGATAGCAAGATAATTTGTAACAAGTGACAAGTAGCAATAGTAACAAAGAGTGCAGCAAGTTGGCCCAATCCTTTTTGTAGCAAAGGACAAGCCAGAACGATCTCTTATAGTAAGTAAAGCGTTCTCGAGGACACATGGGAATTTCATCTAGTCACTTTCATCATGTTTGTTTGATTCGCGTTCGCTACTTTGATAATTTGATATGTGGGTGGACCGGTGCTTGGGTGTTGTTCTTACTTGAACAAGCCTCCCACTTATTATTACCCCCTCTCGCAAGCATCCGCAACTACGGAAGAAGAATTAAGATAACTCTAACCATAGCATTAAACATATGGATCCAAATCAGCCCCTTACAGAATAGCGTATAAACTAGGGTTTAAGCTTCTGTCACTCTAGCAACCAATCATCTAATTACTACTCCACAATGCATTCCCTTAGGCCCAAAGATGGTGAAGTGTCATGTAGTCAACATTCACACGACACCACTAAGGGAATCAACAACATACACATCATCAAAATATCGAACGAATACCAAATTCACATGATTACTTATGACAAGATTTCTCCCATGTCCTCAAGAACAAAAGTAACTACTCACAAATCATGTTCATATCCAAGATCAGAGTGGTATTGAATAGCATAATAGATCTGAACATATAATCTTCCACCAAATAAACCAACTAGCATCAACTACAAGATGTAATCAACACTACTAGCAACCCACTGGTACCAATCTGAGGTTTTGAGACAAAGATTGAATACAAGAGATGAACTAGGGTTTGAGATGAGATTGTGCTGGTGAAGATGTTGATGAAGATTAGTCCTCCCATGATGAGAGGATCGCTGGTGATGTCGATGGCGACGATTTCCCCCTCCCGGAGGGAAGTATCCCCGGCAGAATCTCTCCGCTGGAGAGCAAAAGTGCTCCTGCCCAAGTTCCGCCTCGATACGGTGGCGCACCATCCCAAAAGTCTTCTCTCTATTTTTTCTAGGGCAAAATGACTTATATACCAGAAAATGGGGGCCAGAGGATGGCCAGGGGCCCCACGAGGTACCAGGGCGCGCCTGGGGGGGGGGTGGAGGGTGGCGCGCCCTGGTGCCTCGTGGGCACCTGGGTGGCCCCCTCTGGTACTTCTTGATTCCAGTATTTTTTTATTTATTCCAAAATAATTCTCCGTGAAATTTCAGCTCATTTGGAGATGTGCAGAATAGGTATCTCTGACATAGCTTTTTCAGGTCCAGAATTCCAGCTGCCGGCATTCTCCCTCCTTGTGTAAATCTTGCATATTAAGAGAGAAAAGGCATTAGAATTGCTTCACAAAGTGTTATATTGATCAAAAACACTATAAATAACAGTAGCAAAACATGATGCAAAATGGACGTATCAAACATCGATTCGGGAGTCTCGTTGAGATGAGACGCCCTCGTTGACCTTGGAGAGCCAGTCTCAGACTAGCTTCGTAGACTCCAGTGCACTCACACGACCATACTGTCCTCTGGTCAGATGACCACAGATGATGTTCTTGGTAGTTGAGTCCAATTGCGCAAACCTCTTCACATCAGCAGCGGTGATACCTTCACCGACCTTTGGAACACCGGTGTTGACGACATACCAGAGGTCGTTGTTAATGGCTTCATGATGCATGTGCATCTTATTCTTCCAGTAGGGGTAATCAGTGCCATCGAAGACAGGGCACGCAGTGGAAACCTTGATTATCCCTGCAGTCGACATAGCTAAAACTCCAGGTGGTTAAACCGAATAGCATAGAACAAGGGAGCACCTTGCTCTAATACCAATTGAAAGTGCTAGTTATCGACTAGAGGGGGGGTGAATAGGCGATTTTTATGAAAGGATTCAAAAACAGGCAATGTCTTCAAAGCAAGCGGAAGCACAATGAAAGCTAACAACAGTTGTAACTAAGATGAACAGATATGACAGGCATAGACATCATACATACAAGCATGCATTGAACATAACCACAAGAAGCATGATGACAAATGGGCAAACAGATGAATGGCTTCAGGGAATATCTTCAAACACAGATAAGCATGCAAAGGCTTCATAGTATGAAGCACTAAGTAAGGGAAGTGAAAGGATAGAACCAGTAGCTCGGGGAAGACAATGATTTGTTTGACTAGTTCCAACTGCTGTGACAGTTGTATGTCTGGTTAGGGAGGATGAGATTGAACTTAGAAGACCTCGTCTTCACCTTATTCCCCATGAGCTAAGACCCACAGATCTCACCCAATCACTCTGGTAAGTCTTCAAGGTAGACTTCCAAACCTTCACAGACTTTGTTCACTGGCAATCCACAATGACTCTTGGATGCTCAGAACGTGACGCCTAACCGGCTGGAAGATCACAGTCTTGAAGTGTAATAAGTCCTCGGTTCACTAAGAACAGAATGTCTTCAGTGATGCTCAATCACTTTGGGCTCTGGGTGTTTTGGGTTTTGTCCTCGCAAGGATTCTCTCTCAAAGACTTCGAGGTGGGTTGCTCTCAAACGACAAAAGCCGTGCACTAACTCAAAGCAGCCACCAACTTATGGTGGAAGGGGGTGGCTATTTATAGCCAGGAGGCAACCCGACATGATTTGTACGAAATGACCTTGGGTCATTGGGGAACTGACACATGCTCAATGGTCGGATCCCAACACACGCGGCAACTTTACTTGGGCTCCAAGCAAAGCTGACTCAACCAACTCTAGAAGAGATTTTCTCTCTTTTGTCTTCGCTCGAAGACATAGGATTTTAGGTTGAGCATCACGTTAGTTTCTGACTTTGTTTACCTCGACCCCACTTAACAGTACTGTGGTTCCTATGACTCAAGAAAGAAGAAAATGAAACTACCAAAAGACTAAGTCTTCGCGTTCCATTGGCTTCAAGTGAATGTCTTCGTGAGTCATTATCTTCAACACGAATGTCTTCGTGAACCACCATTATCTTCAATGTCTTCATACATTTTTAGGGGTCATCATTGATGGGTAAACCGAATCAATGGGGACTTCTACCTGTGTTAACCTATGAATCTCACAAACACATTACTACCTCAACCAAGTTTGTCTTCAATACTCCAAAACAAACAAGGGGTGGCGCTAGATGCACTTACAAGCTGGGACCCACCTGATTTGGAGGCTGACTTGTGGGCCTACTAAGTTGACGCGTATGCAGGGCTTTGTCAACCTAGTCAACAAATGATTCTAGCAGCAGTGACCGTTTGATGTTAATCAAATGGCTGTGCTGCTTCTTCAATCTCTGATCTTCTTTCTCCAGCCGCCCAAACCAGCACCGGCGGGACCACCTGCTCCTGCCTCCCGTGGCCGGCTGTGCTGCCGCACAGGCCTCACCACCCCACCCTACTCCCACCGCTTGCCAGGCCATCCCTCTACTCACCCACACCTCCTCTTATTCTCCGGCGACGGCAGCCTCACACCGCAGCCGAACCAGTAAACCCTCGTACTCCCCTCCGCGTGGGCAACCACTGCCACGTCTTCCCCGGCTCCAGGTCGTTCCCTTCCTAGGCCTCGCCGTCGTCCACCGCCTTGGTGCACTCGGTGCGGCATTGTCAACGCGGTCAACGAACGACAGCCATCGGAAGAGGACTGTACGTAGAGAGGCTGACAGCTGGGACCCACGAGGTCCATGCCGGCACGCAAGGAAGTGCCTCCTTATTACGCGAAAAAATGTTTCCTCCCCCTGACAGCTGGTACCCACCAGCTACATCTTCGCACGCAAGGAAGTGCCTCCTTATTACGGGAAAAAAATGATTCCTCCCCCTGACAGCTAGGATCCACCAGCTATATCTTCGCACACAAGGAAGTGCCTCCTTATCCTCCCTGATAGCTAGGACCCACCCGGTCGAAGCGTACGTAGCGTTGTCTGCCTGGTCGCGAACGTGTACGTACATACTGGTTGATTGGTCTCTCTGCAATGATGAACCGTGGGCGTGTAAGGAGCCGCACGTGTCGTAGTAGAGCCCCCGACATAGCAGTTCAGGCAGCCCCGTCTAAATCATGTACACGTACATACAGCCACACAGCAAAAAATATGGCCACGTACGTACATATATGGGCGGGGTCTCGAACGCGTACTTGCGCACACGTACGGCCATGGCTCGTGTATATGGAGAGAGGCAACGGATGACCGCAATGGCCTCCTGTTCATCGGCAGCCAACCGGCTGGGTCGGAATGGAGGAAACAACGTCGTGTTCATCGGGAGCCAAGCGACTGGGTCGGAACGCGTCCTGTTCATCGGGAGCCAACCAGCTTGGACGGAATAGCCGAAAGGGGTCCTGTTCATCGACTCGGGGTTTAGCGTACCGCAAAATAGAGGAAATGGCCTTCTATTCGACCGCCTACGGTCAAAACGGGGTCATGTTCATCGGGAAGGGTGTGGCGTACCGCAAGACGAAGGAAACGGACTTTTGTTCAACCGCCTACGGTCGAAACGGGGTCCTGTTGATCGGGAGGGCTCTGGTGTACCGCAAAACGAAGGAAACATACTTCTCCCCAACTGCCTACGGTCGAAACAGGGTCTTGTTCATTCGGAGGGGTGTGGCGTACCGTAAAACGAGACTCCACGGCCTACTGTTCATCCACTGACGACTTCCTCCATCCTTGACCAGCTACTGTTCATCCATCGTCGACTTCCTCCAGCCTCCACCGGATACTGTTCATCCAGCCTCCACTGGGTCCTGTTCATCCACCCCCAACCTGCTGGGGTATGGCGGCCTCCTCGGGGTCCTGTTCATCCAGCGCCAACCACCTTCACACGGCCAGGGTACTGTTCATCCACAGCCAACCCACCAGCTGGGGTGGGGCGTACGAGCGGGCGGCAGCAACGGGAATTGTTCATCCACAGCCAACCAACCGGCTTGATCAATGCAAGTCTCGACTCGTTCTACGTGTATCGCGCGCGTGGCAGCAACATGCACTGTTCATCGAGAGGCGACCCAACACCGGCTGGCTACGTCTCGCACGGGGGCTCGATCGGCTTCAGTAAGTAGCGAGAAGGATCGATCGGGTTCAGTTAGGAGCGAAGGAATTGCTCGGGTTCAGTTAGCGGCGAAGGGATCGCTCAGGTTCAGTTAGCAGCAAAGGGATTGCTCGGGTTCAGTTAGTAGCGTAGGGATCGATCGGCTTCAGTACGTAGTGGGATCGATCGCTCGTGTTTAGTACGTAGCTACTGCGATCGGTCGGGTTCAGTAAGCGAATGCCTCGCTAAGGTTCAGTTAGCCAATGCCTCACACACACGCGCGTACGAGAGAAACACACAAACCATAGTGCATCGCTCGGCCCCGACCACCCACTGAGTGCCCACCGTAACCGGGAAACTCCCAAAAATTTCCTTGCCCTCACTTTTACCATGATTTTTTACGTCATGGACGACCCAAAGAATGTCATGCGGGTGTGTCTCCGACCTGCCCAGGATGAAAAGCCCATTTTCTGTCATAATTTTTTGTCATAGAAGTAGGAGCCCACCACATCTAAGATGATACGTGTTTTTGTCACAATTATTGTCATAGAAGTATCACAACCATGACAGAAAAAGTTTTCGTTCGGTCCATAATGTCACAAATGTGTCCTTTTTTTTGTAGTGATATGAACTATCGTATCCTCTAGTAACTGGTCAAATGCATAAGTGGCAGAGCCGGGTATAGAACGCGTTCTACTCGAGGTAGACATCATGCCACACACGCCACCATCATAGTCTCCCCCATATGGTTACAACATAAGATAATTAAGGGTTACTGTTGGTGCAATATTTGCCCCTTTGTGTTTTGGAGATTGTTGACAGAAACAGGCTTGGACTAATTTGTTTGCTAGTGCACACAGAGAGAAATAGTCCATGCAGTGCCGAAGAGAATGCTGTCTCAGGTGTACAGTTCGAAGAACTTCACCAAAGATTAACTACGTCGAAGAGAAGAACAAGCTACATCCTGTGAAGACTTGTAGATCAGATGAATGAAGTGAAGGAGATGACCCCTCGAAGATTTATTGTTGACGCAAAGCAATTGGTTCGTTGATTGCGTCCGAAGAGATTGACTGCAGCGATGGAAGACGAAGACGAAGTGAAGACGTAGCATTCTTTTCGTCGTTTATATTCCATTCATTTGAGTCATAGGACCTCCGTACTATTAAGAGGCGTATAGGTTCTCGAAGCTTAGATCCGCTGTGATGCTTAGCCCAAACCTATGCGAGACCGAGAGAAATCTCTTTATGCTTCGAATGATTACCTGCCAGCAGAAGACGTTGTTCTTCGTTGCTGTAGGAGATATCTTTCGAACTGAGGAGTTAGCATGACTTGCTCCGCACGTAATGTTACCGTTGCGCTCAATTTCTGACCGTTGGACTCGTGTCGTTCGGCCATTGGCTGCTCCACATGTCCAATTTGGTCATTTCCCATCAGGGAAGGCTGCGGCTATAAATAGCCACCCCGCTCCAACGTTGCCCGTTGGCTGCTCCGCTTAAGATTTCTGAGAAGATTGATTGAGCAACCCCTCTCCAAGAGATTTGAGTTTAAAATCCACCGAGAGAAAAATCAAGAGCCGAAACTTAGACAGTGGTTGAGCATCACAGTAGTTCTGAGTTAGGGTTCTTGTACCTATTACTCTTGAGAGCTGCCCACTCTCTAGACGGATAGGTGTCGGCTCGAGTGTCGAAGAGTATTGTCTTCACCGAGCGAGATCTTCAGCAACCAAGAGTATTGTGGTTCGCGAAGAGAACTGAAGAGAGTTTATCTTCAGTGAAGGTTTGGAGATCGCCGACTAGTATCTACCACGAGTGAAATCAACTGGAGTCTGATCAGCTCCGAAGTTGATGGAGAACATGGCGAGGAGAGTTTATCCTCTGTGTTAAATCACAACCCCTCCAACCAGACGTAGTCCTTTGGCAGAAGGGCGAACTGGTCTACCAAATCCTTCTGTCGCCATCGAGCACCACTGGTTTGCTTTACATTACTGCATCTCCTTCAGCAGTTTACATTCGTGCTATGTGCCGATAGTTGTATCTGATCAATCACAGTTCTTCAATTGTCTGTCAGATTCTCATTATTATATTGCATCATCTCTGACTGATTTTCTTCGAAGTGTTGTTCAACTGTGATTTCATTCATGCTATATTCATTCACCTTGTCATCATTCCCAGTGCATTTCTATCACAGTCATATCTAGTTTTCTCTCGTAATTGTGTTCCTGATTGTTTATTGCATTTCCATCGACCATGTCAGACTTGTGATATTCATCGGTCGATAAAATAGCTGCATTCTTTATCGATAGTTTTGGTCATCTATATCGAGCTAAATCAAGTGCGTTGCTACCGAACATTATTTCCGCTGTCGTGATTGGGATCGGTTCAAAACATTCGAAAGAAATTTTGAATCTCCCATTCACCCCCCCTCTGGTCGATATACTCTTGATCCTAACAGTTACCCCGTGGACGCGGTCTCTCTAAGGGTTCTCCGTAATTCCCCTATCAATTTACAAAGGCCAGGAATCGAGGCTTTTACTGTCACCTCAAATTACCCCAATATCCCCATCCCTTACAACGACAGTAGTTCCTCTATGACCAATCATGGCAATAGTGCGAGCGAGGCCTCCTCTCAACACTCGTGAGAATACTAACTTGAATCATGAACAGGTAATATTGGATCACAACAAATATCATAAAGGGTTCAACCATATCCTCAAGAACTAGTACAACTGCTCAATCATACACATGAAGGTTAGGGACAAGTTACAAGCCGGTGAAGGGAGGAGGCATGGCTGTGTTGATGGAGACGGCAGCGCGGTGGTGATGGAGATGGCGCCGCCGGTGGTGATGACGATGAGGGCGGCACCGGCGTGAGGGCACCGTCCTGAAGGACGGTGCTCATGGTGGCGGAGCCTCCTCCTCTTCCCTTGGTGGTTGTCCCTTCTTCTTAAGTGTGGAGCAGCAATGGAGATGGGTTGTGGATGAATGAGATGTGAAGATTATTATGTGTGGCGGTGTCTAGGGTTGTAGATGGTATATATGGAGCCTCCCTAGCCTCTGATATGTCTCCGTCGTATCTATAATTTTTGATTGTTTTATGCCAATATTTTACAACTTTCATATACTTTTGGCAACATTTTATATTATTTTTTGGACTAACATACTGATCCAGTGCCAGTTCCTGTTTTTTGCATGTTTTTTGTTTCACAGAAAATCTGTACCAAACAAAGTCCAAACAAGATAAAATTTTACGAAGATTTATTTTGGAATATATGTGATTTTTGGGAAGAAGAATCAACGCAATACGGTGCCGGAGGTGGCCACAAGGCAACAAGGCGCGCCCTAGGGGGTAGGGCGCGCCGTGTTGCCTTGTGACTCCCTCGTAAGTCGGCTGGAGCCCTTCTTTTGCTGCAACAAAGATAATTTCCGGATAAAAATCCCCTCAAAATTTCAGCCCAATCGGAGTTACGGATCTCTGGAAATATAAGAAACGGTGAAGGGCCAGAAACCAGGACGCGAAACAGGAGAGAAACACACACACAGAGAGAGAGAGAGAGAGAGAGAGAGAGATCCAATTTCGGAGGGTCTCCTGCCCTTCGGGAGCCATGGCAGCCATGGACCAAAGGGGAAACTCTCCTCCCATCTAGGGGTGAGGCCAAGCAAGAAGAAGAAGGAGGGGGGCTCTCTCCCCCTCTCTTCCAGTGGCGCCGGAGCGCCGCCGGGGGAACCATCGTGACGGCGATCTACACCAACAACTTCGCCGCCGTCATCACCAACTCTCTCCCCCTCTATGCAGTGGTGTAACCTCTCTATTCCCATTGTAATTCTCTACTTGAACATGGTGCTTAATGCTATACATTATTATCCTATGATGTGTGGCAATCCTATGATGTTTGAGTAGATTTCTTTTGTCCTACGGGTTAATAGTGGTATGGTGTGATTGATATGAGTTGTATGTTAATATGGTGTTGTCCTATGGTGCCCTCCATGTCGTGCAAGCATGAGAGATTCCTGATGTAGGGTTTTGCAATACGTTCATGATTCGCTTATAGTGGGTGGCTAGAGTGACAGAAGCTTACACCCGAGTAAGGGGGTTGTTGCGTATGGGAGTAAATGGGACTTGTTACTTAATGCTATGGTTGGGTTTTACCTTAATGATCTTTAGTAGTTGCGGATGCTTGCTGGAGTTCCAATCATAAGTGCATATGATCCAAGTACGGAAAGTATCTTAGCGTATGCCTCTCCCTAATTGCATATAATAAGTATCACACGTGTTATATTCAATTGCCTATGGACAATCTTTCTCATCGTTCTACAAAAAGCTTTCTACTAAACAACTAACTTTTATTATCTTGAAAATTATTCCTAGCTTTATTATATTGCTAAGTACTTCTAGTTTTATTCTTGCAAACTTATCCTTACACGTACAAAGTAGTTTTATTCTTGTTCTGGGTAAAGCGAACGTTAAGTGTGCGTAGAGTTGTATCGGTGGTCGATAGAACTTGAAGGGAATATTAATTCTACCTTTAGCTCCTCGTTGGGTTCGACACTCTTACTTATCGAGAAAGGCTACAATTGATCCAATATACTTGTGGGTTATCAGCCTCCTCTCTTGATGGGCTTGATCCAAGGGCTCAAGATGAGCCTTATGCTCTCCCAATCTCTTCTTTACGAGCCAGGGATCCCGTGGGATCGAACGGGGACAAAATCAGTGAAGAATACCGTCTGGAAGGGCAACTTTTGGAGTTGTCTGCATGTCATACGACCGCCAAAATGACTGCGTGCGGTCGCATGGAACACCGTCTTTTGATCTGACCTCCTCCGGTAAAATGGTCGTCATTTCTTCATACGAACTCATAATTTGATGTTCTTGGGCTCGTTGGATTCGTATGAATGACGCCGATCCATTTCTGGTCTTAGATCTTGATTTGGAGAATTGTGAAGAAAAAATGACTTTTCCGACCTTTGAAATGGCTAAGTCTCGCCCCTGGCTGACTCCGTATCGAACCCATCCTTGGTCCTTTCATTGTGCTTCGTCCTAGGTTGCTCCAAAACACCTGTAGACACAATAAAACAAAGAAAACTAATAAAAACCAAATAAATACACAAATGTGCAATGCTCACATTGATAAGTGCAAAAACCGGTAATCATGCATAATGGACAACTATTTTGTTCAATGGGACATGATATATAAAGAGAACATGCAACAAATGAGCTGTAAAAATGCATAAAATATAGAGCCATCAGGAGGCAACCAATAGTTATATTTTTGCTTTATTTTATTTTCTTTAGTCAACATGGTTATTGCTACTGTAATGATTATGTTTGTATCTTTTATTTTTAGTTTTGTGCCAAGTAAAGCCTTTGGGATGATCTACATGATAGTTAATTTGATTTTGTGCAGAAACAGAAAGTTTTGAGTCCAGTGCTGGAATTTACATTCTGTACTGGAATGCCAAAAAGATCTGAAAGTTTTACACTATATTGGGTTACAAATTGTTTAATTTGTCCTAATGTTTCAGAATTTTTGGAGTTACAGAAGTATGGATAAAATTCTGTGATTATGTACTATTCTGTTTTAGACAGATTCTGTTTTTATTGCATAGTGTGCTTATTTCGATGATGCTATAGATTATATCGGGGGGGGGGTATAAGACATGGAGAAGTTAGAATACAATAGGTATTATGCAAGGGCAATTATGAATCTATTTATATCAGTACCTAAAGTGGATGATGATTTTATTATACTAACGGATCTCACGAGGTTTCTGTTGAGTTTTGTGTGCTGAAATTTTCAAGTATTGGGTGAGATCACAATGGATGAAGGAATAAGGAGCGGCAAGACCCTATGATTGGGGATGCCTAAGGCACCCCAAGTTAATATTCCAGGAAGATCCAAGCGTCTAAGCTTGGGATGCCCCAGAAGGCATCCCCTCTTTCGTCTCCAATCCATCGGTAATATTTCTCGGAGCTATATTTTTATTCATCACATGATATGTGTTTTGCTTGGAGCGTCTTGTGCCATAGTTTTATTTTTTTTGCTTGTTTGCCACAATCATTGTTTGCTGGACACACCAATTAGGAGAGACACACATTCATCATCATTTATTAGAATGCTCTTTATGCCTCACTTATATCTTTTGAGTTAAGGCAATTTGCCTATGTGCTTCACTTATATCTTTAGGGCACGACGATACTTCTATTTAATAGAAATTATTTGCACTCTCATGCTTCACTTAAATCCTTTTGAGAGTAAATAGGAAGTGGTAATGTGCACGAGCTATATTTTTAGTCTAAAAATGATAGATATACAAGAGTGGTATAATAAAAACTTTCATGTAGATCACTGAATGCGAGGCGTATGATCAATGATATTGAAGTTATAATATGAACGTTTACTAGTTAATAAACATTAGTTAGTAAAAATATAAATGTTAAGGTTTGTGATTCACTATTTCATTAAAGTGTCGGTCATGGCCTAGCGGGGAAGTTGGAGCATAATTTATCCTTGATTGATATCCTTTGTGTTGTCCGAATTGGCGGCGTGCAATGGTTAGCTCCTCCCAACCTCCTCCCTAGTGGCATGTGAGTAGTACTTTGCTTCGAGGGCTAATAAACTTTCACAATAACTATTTGAGTTCTTTGTGACTAATGTGAGTTTATGGACTATAAGCACTTCCACCTATCCATATTTTGCTAGCCTCTTCGGTACCGTGCATTGCCCGTTCTGACCTCGAGACTTGGTGGAAATTTCTCCGGTGCATCCAAATCCCATGATATGACATGCTCTGTCACACATAAGCCTTATTATATCCTTCCTCAAAACAGGCACCATACCTACCTATCATGGCATTTCCATAGCCATTCCGAGATATATTGCCATGCAAATTCCACCGTTACTATTCACATGACTTGAGCATTCATTGTAATTTTGCTTTGAATAATCATATAGAGCTGACATGATATTTGTGGCACAGCCACCATTCATCATTGTTATACATGTTACGCTAGATCATTGCACATCCTGGTACACTTCCAAAGGCATTCATATGTAGTCATATCATTCAGTTTTATCGAGTTGTAAGTAAATAAAAGTGTGATGATCATCATAATTGAGCATTGTCCCAGTGAGGAAAAGAATGATGGAGACTAATGAGTCCTCGAAAAAGTGGGGATGAGGTTCATGATATTGTTCTAAAAAAATGAAAATGAGAGACATAAAAAAAGAAAAAAAGAGAGAGAGATGGGACAATGCTACTATCCTTTAACACACTTGTGTTTCAAAGTTGCACCATATTCTTCATATAGAGAGTCTCCATGATTTGTCACTTTCATATACTAGTGGGAATTTTGACATTATATAACTTGACTTACATATTCCGGTGACGGGCTTCCTCAAATGACCGAGGTCTTCATGAGCAAGTAAGTTGGATGCACGCCCACTTAGTTTCAGTAGTGAGCTTTCATACACTTATAGCTCTAGTGCATCTGTTGCATGGCAATCCCTACTACTCGCATCGATATCGATTGAATGGCCTCTCCATTACATAATGATCCGCCGAGTTGATGCAAGACTTTCTCAATTTTTTTCTTTCCTTATAAGCCCCTACTATCGCTCTCATTGCCATCCAAAGTGCTAAGTCCATGGCTTTCGCTCAAGTATTGAGTGGACTTGAAAATACTGAAGCGAGAAAAAGTATGATACAATTGCTTGGTTTGGCACCGGGGTGTTCATGATTTATACTTTGTGCTAGGAAGACCGAGCTATGCCATGCTTACATGATTAAATGAGTAGGAATAACATTCATTGACATAGATATTTTCTAGAGTAATGATTATTTTCTAGAATTCTTTTATATTATCGTTTCGATATCTATTAAGTCATCATTTCTCGACATTCATACCTAAAATATTACATGATTAAGACATGTTAGGTAGCATTCAACATCCAAAATTCTGTTTTTATCATTCACCTACTCGAGGATGAGCAGGAATTAAGCTTGGGGGTGCTGATACGTCTCCAAGTATCTATAATTTTTTATTGTTTCATGCTATTATATTATCAATCTTGTATGCTTTATATGTCATTTTATATCATTTTTGGGAGCTAAGCTATTAACTCAGTGCCCACTGCCAGTTCCTGTTTTTGGCTATTTCTTTGATTCACAGAAAAACCATACCAAACGAAGTCTAAACATGATGAAACTTTACGGTGATTTTTTCTGGACCAGAAGAGACCCTAGAAGCTTCGGGGAAAGGCTAGAAGATCTACCGGAGAGCCACAAGCTCACACGGCGCGCCCTTAGAGGGTGGACGCCACCTGAGCATGTGGGCCCCACGTAGCTCTGTTTAACCTAATTCCAAGCCTATAAATTCCCATAAATCCAGAAACCACTAGAGCGAGACCCAAAACAATTTTATCGCCACCGCAAGCCTCTGTTCTTCCGCGATCACATCTGGAGGCCTTCGCCGGTAATCTGTCGGAGGGGGAATCGATCAAGGAGGCGATCTTCATCAACCTTGCGGCCTCCATGATGATGTGTGAGTAGTTCCCACAGGACCTACGGGTCTATATCATTAGCTAGATGGCTCTCTCTCTCCCTCTCTCTTTGATCTTCAATACAATGTTCTCTTCGGATATCGATTCGATGTAATCTTTTTGCGGTGTGTTTGTTGGGATCCGATGAATTGTGGGTTTATGATCTGATTATTCATTGAAAGTAATTGAGTCCTTTTTGAGATTTATTATGTGTGATTCTATAGTCTTGTATTTCTCCCCGATCTATCTTCTTTGGCCAATTAGATTGATTTATCTTCAGTGGGAGAGGTGCTTGGTAGTAGGTTCAATCTTGCGGTGTCCTCACTCTATGACAGGAGGAGTACGAGGCACGTATTTGTATTGTTGCTACTAAGGGTAAAATGATGGGGTTTAATCATATTGATTGATTCTTACTTTGTCTACATTATATCGTCATGCTCCAAGCATTAATCTGTTTGTTAGGAACTTAATACCTTAAGATGCAAGCTGGATAGCGGTCGAGGGGTGGAGTCATAGTAGTTGATTTAGTAAGATTAACGATCTACTTGTCTCAGACATAATGCCTATATATTGATCATGCCATGAATATCGTCATAACTATGTGCTTTTCTATCAATTGCCCAATAGTAATTTGTTCACCCACCGTTACTATGCTCATGAGAGAGATGCCTCTAGTGAAAGCTATGGCCCCCGGGTCCATTCACTTCATATTTACTAAAACCCTAAATTACATGCTGCAATTTATTTTCTTTTATTTTCTTTTGCAATTTATCTATCTATCACTACCAGAATTAATCCTTGCAATTAACGAGTACAAGGGGATTGATAACTGTGGCACCCCGGCTCAGAGAGATCGGAACACCCCGTATTCCAGCCCAGAGATCAAGTCTTCTGGAATACGGCACTGCTTGGCATAGAACAAATCAGCTCTTTATTACAAATAATACGGGTACAAGGGTCCGATATTACAAAAGTTACACGGGCACGGCGATACTACGCCTGCTCCGATAGATCTATGCTAGCAGTGGAACCTCTCGTAGCAGAATAACTTCTAGCAGCGGAACAACGACGACAGTGATGGACTCCACTCCGCATGGACTCTGGCTGGGATGCAATCCTAGCTCGCAAACTCGGGATCCTCGACAATCAATCAATCACGGCATGACCTGCAATCTGGGAAGACAAGCCAGGTGAGTACTTTGAATGTACTCGCAAGCTCACAGCAACCAAAGCAATCAAGACAAACAACATCATGGCAATTACAGGTTAATTATCAATGATGAACATGATACTGCTAGAACAACATGAGCATGGCATGTACATAATTCATGATATGAGCATGAACATGATGCTACTAGCACTAGCATGAGAGGGGGTCGATGTTTAAGGTCCCTTGGACCAACTTACTCTTCTCGGAGGTTATCTCGTAACCACCATATGCATCAAGCTTACCGTTGTGAACATCACACGATCACCTCAGGATCGACCAAGCTCGGTATCAACTATACCATCGTGATCATCACATGACCACACGAAGCTTGATCTCTACCTATGATCATCGCATGACCACATAAAGATCAACCAACTTCTTTCCTCATGTAACCGGGGTTGTTATTATTCAGGTTAATATTACCGTTGACCCATAGTGTGACCTACTACGAACTGTGTCCATGACCGAGGACGTGGCTATCAATAGATTATACACTCTGCAGAGGTTAGTACACTGTACCCACACTACGGAACTCATGGCCTCGTGCTCCTATTCGGGTGGACCAACGACATTCCGACAAAACCAATCTATTGCATGACACTCTCCCGCCACTCCGACAAACTCCCCTTTGGGCTATGTCATGGGTGGCCCCGTTGTCAACTCGTGACATCCTGCCACCTCGTGGCCGACCACCGTCGTGGCCAAACTGAAACAAAAACGTCCCAAACGGGGACAATGGTATACCATACAACTCGGGCACACAAGGCCTATGGCCGCCTACCTGATCAGGGTAGCGCGCGCACATAACCTTCCCTAGTTGGAGGCACCGGCGAGAGGCATGACAATAGACCAAATTAGGGCCCCCCGTAAGGCAAGTGGGGCTGCACTGGTTAGCTCGATTTGATGGCACTATGACTCAGCCAACAGATTTGTTCAAGTTCAATAATGTCAGGTTTAACTTGAATGGTGATGAGCTGAGCCATAATATGATAGCAAGAGAAAATAACAATGCATATGAGCATGATATCAACATGAGCATGGATGGTCAACGCAACCATTTAACACATGAATCAAGAATAATAAATCATTTAGTCTACTTGATGCAAATGAGCATGGCAAAGGGATGATTATGAATATCACAAGTATTTTCATAACAGACGATAATAATTCATATGAGCATCGCATTATCACTAGCATACGAGAGTGACTACAAGAATTGATTATGAGAATAACAATACTAACAAATAATTATTTTTCAAGATGCACTTGAACATGGCATAAGGATGAGCATGGATTCACAAGCATAACCGAAGTATTAACAACATCATTAAATGAGCAAACAATTATTAAATATTCAAGTGAAAACCATGACTATTGCAAGGCCATCATGCAAGTGGCTGTTGTGGCTTGCCTGGAGTTGATGGAGTCACCAGGAAGAAGTGCGAGAGGTTCGCGAAATTTTTTGTCGGAAACGGTTCCCTCTCGAAGGAGCTGAATATAGGGCAGGGGCAAAATGGTCATTTTCAGAATATTACAACATGGTGAAAATGATGCCAACAGAATGGGCTCGACGAATAGAGAACATGGGCTTTCGAATCACCTGAATCGGAGTTACGGTTGCGGAGATACGGCCGTTCGTTCGTTAGGCAGAAAACAAATAAAAACTATTTATTTGTGCTGCTAACCAACGAATGTTCACAATATAAGGGTTTTGGCCGGCGAGATAAAACAGAAAGCGTATTTGCTAAGAATACGCCTTCAGCGCAGGAAGGCGCATTCTTGACCGAAGCCACGGCCGTTTACCCTTTGCTTAGTGGAAAACGTATTCCATGAAATACGCTTCCACTTATTCCACATCAGCCAGCCGACCAGGGTAGATGACAGGCGGGGTCCACGGGCAGGGGTGGTCGTCATCTTCCTCATTCATCGCCCGAGCCTGGCTGCGGACAGGGCCGGCCCCGATGGCGATTGTCGGCGGCACGGGCCACCGTAGGCGGCTCCCAGCCTACCTATGGGTTCCGGGCGATGAGGCGGTCCTGTTCCAGGATGGCGCGGTCGCCGAGGAGCTCAGAGTCGGGCAGGGCTTCGGCCACGGTGGGCGGGGCTTCGGCCGATGTGGGATCCGGCGACTCGGGTGTCCATTGGCTCGGGATGGAGGTTGAGGAGGGTCGGAGTGCTGCTAGGAGCTCGATGGTGGTGTTGTATTAAGCGGAGGTGGACCGGAGTGGTGGGGCGAGGGAGAGGGCCGAGCGGCGGATGCTTCGCCGGAGGGGAGGGAGATGGCCTCTTAGAGCTCGAATGCTCTCTGTAGGTGGTCGATTAGTAGGAGGAGAGGAGGCTGGAGGGCTCGGGCAAGCTCGGGAGTGGCTTATATAGCCGCGGTGAAGATGCCATGCTCAGATGCCGCTGTGGAGGCGAGATTGATGCTCTTTCACGACCGCGTACGCGTGCGCACACGTGGAGAGGTTGACGGTGACGAGTGAGAGCTAGTGGGGCGCCAGGGATTCCGCGAGGAGGAAGAGGATAGAAGCAAGGCGACGACGGCCACGGGCACGCCTGGGGGGGGCAGGCGCGCCCAGGTGGCTCGTGGGGCCCTTGTGGCACTTCTGCTGCTCCTCCGAAGCTTCCTGGGTCTGTTTCCTTTCAGAAAAAATCATCAAAAAGTTTCACTGCATTTGGCTTCGTTTGATATGGATTTTCTGGAAAACCAAAAACAAGCAGAAAACAGCAACTGGCACTGGGCACTAGGTCAATATGTTAGTCCATAAAAATCATATAAAAGCCATATAAAAGTGCACCAAAATCATACAAAATTGTTGTAAACATGGCATGAATACTTCATAAATTATAGATATGTTGGAGATGTATCAGCTATCCACATATCGTACTGAGGAAGACTGAGGAGCCTTGCATCATAAGCTTCTCTGGTAGCGTGCGGAGGAAGACTGGCTTGCTTACACCAGAAGCTTTTCTCTCTGATATGCGGACTGAATGCCATATGTATGTATATACCCTTGATATTCCCGCTTCGTCTCAAAATATACAGTTGGCCTTGCACACAAATTATCTTCCTGCTGGTTCATTATGGTTGTAATGGTTGCACACTGATATATACTTGATGCCGATAATCATTCCAGGATATCATTCATATTCAAACCAGATATTCTCAATATAATGCAGTCGGCTGAGAATTCCATAATGTTTAGCTGAGCTTCCAAACAATTGAATTCCTCACTGATTCTTCGAGTCCAGTGTCGGTTGATGAGCAACATTCATAAGGGGAAATAAGGTGACACCGAAGGCCCAAAGAAAGAAGCAAAAGAAACGACTCAAACAAAAGCACACAACAGGCATCAAGGTTACATACAAGCAACATCACATTTTACTGCTATCCAAGACAATATACATGCCTACATAAGCACTCAAATCTCGCGGAAACTCCGGTACTACGATCTAACATGCTGAGGCGGTGTGCACGAAAGTGAATCAACGTGTGGATAGGTTGGTGTAAACAGAGCTACACCAAGCGCTGACTCAGCACCGGTTGCATCTGGATGGGCTTAGGGATGAGGACGTACTCGGTGATCATGTAGCGGAACACGGATGTCATGGCCACATCATCATCAAGCGGACGGAAGGGAACCGTACTCGTCCAGGGAATGAGTGATAGGGTAGGATAGAGGTGGAAAGCAGGGTCTGCTGGCATTGCCCTTTCCTGGTAACAAAGACCAGTAAGGGTTGCCAAAGCGGCGGGTTGGATGGCAAGATCCGGGGTAGAAACATGTCTACCACCGAAACGATAGTTGTGGCTGAAGAGAATATATTGGTGCAATACATGTGCATCAATCCTGCAAGTGATCCACACCACTAGGTACCTCAGCATCACTCCGCTGGGATAGAGATGGCGCCAAACACCGAAGAGCAGGTATGCAAAGCTGGAGGGTGCAGGTAGTGGATCGAAACCGATGCCACATACACTCACAAGATCAACCGTTAGCGACAAGATAATAAGTCGACATGCATGCTATGCAGCAAACAAATGCAACACCCAAATGCAACAAGCAAGCTAGACTCTGAACTACCGATTTCTATCACTCGCGCTGACTAGGGCATCCTACAGCCAGACCTGCTCTGATACCAAATGATGTGGCACCCCGGCTCAGAGAGACCGGAACACCCCGTATTCCATCCCAGAGATCAAGTCTTCTGAAATACTTCACTGCTTGGCATAGAACAAATCAGCTCTTTTTTACAAATAATATGGGTACAAGGGTCCGATATTACAAAAGTTACACGGGCACGGCGATACTACGCCTGCTCCGATAGCTCTATGCTAGCAGCGGAACCTCTCGTAGCAGAATAACTTCTACCAGCGGAACAACAACGACAGTGATGGACTCCACTCCGCAGGGACTCTGGCTGGGACGCAATCCTAGCTCGCAAACTCGGGATCCTTGACAAGCAATCAATCACGGCATGACCTACAATCTGGGATGACACGCGAGGTGAGTACTTTGAATGTAATCGCAAGCTCACAGCAACCAAAGCAATCAAGACAAACAACAGCATGGCAATTATAGGTTAATTATCAATGATGAACATGATACTGCTAGAACAACATGAGCATGGCATGTACATAATTCATGATATGAGCATGAACATGATGCTACTAGCACTAGCATGAGAGGGGGTCGATGTTTAAGGTCCCTTGGACCAACTTACTCTTCTCGGAGGTTATCTCGTAACCACCATATGCATCAAGCTTACCGTCGTGAACATCACATGATCACCTCAGGATCGACCAAGCTTGGTATCAACTATACCATCGTGATCATCACATGACCACATGAAGCTTGATCTCTACCTGTGATCATCGCATGACCACATAAAGATCAACCAACTTCTTTCCTCATGTAACCGGGGTTGTTATTATTCAGGTTAATATTACTGTTGACCCATAGTGTGACCTACTACGAACTGTGTCGATAGATTATACACTCTGCAGAGGTTAGTACACTGTACCCACACTACGGAACTCATGGCCTCGTGCTCCCATTCGGGTGGACCAACGACATTCCGACAAAACCAATCTATTGCATGACACTCTCCTGGCCACTCCGACAAACTCCCCTTTGGGCTATGTCATGGGTGGCCCCGATGTCAACTCATGACATCCTGCCACCTAGTGGCCGACCACCGTCGTGGCCAAACTGAAACAAAAACGTCCCAAACAGGGACAATGGTATACCATACAACTCGGGCACACAAGGCGTATGGCCGCCTACCTGATCAGGGTAGCACACGCACATAACCTTCCCTAGTTGGAGGCACCGGCAAGAGGCATGACAATAGACCAAATTAGGGCCCCCCATAAGGCAAGTGTGGCTGCACTGGTCAGCTCGATTCGATGGCACTATGACTCAGCCTACAGATTTGTTCAAGTTCAATTAATGTCAGGTTTAACTTGAATGGTGATGAGCTGAGCCATAATATGATAGCAAGAGAAAATAACAATGCATATGAGCATGATATCAGCATGAGCATGGATGGTCAACGTAACCATTTAACACATGAATCAAGAATAATAAATCATTTAGTATACTTGATGCAAATGAGCATGGCAAAGGGATGATCATGAATATCACAAGTATTTTCATAACAGACAATAATAATTCATATGAGCATCGCATTATCACTAGCATACGAGAGTGACTACAAGAATTGATTATGAGAATAACAATACTAACAAATAATTATTTTTCAAGATGCACTTGAACATGGCATAAGGATGAGCATGGATTCACAAGCATAACCGAAGTATTAACAACATCATTAAATGAGCAAACAATTATTAAATATTCAAGTGAAAACCACGACTATTGCAAGGCCATCATGCAAGTGGCTGTTGTGGCTTGCCTGGAGTTCATGGAGTCACCGGGAAGAAGTGCGAGAGGTTCGCGGAAAATTTTGCCAGAAACAGTTCCCTCTCGGAGGAGCTGAATATAGGGCACAGGCAAAATGGTCATTTTCAGAATGTTACAACATGGTGAAAATGATACCAACAGAACGGGCTCGATGAATAGAGAACATGGGCTTTCGAATCACCTGAATCGGAGCTACGGTTGCGGAGATACGGCCGTTCGTTCGTTAGGCAGAAAACAAATAAAAACTGTTCATTTCTGCTGCTAACCAACGAACGTTCAAAATATAAGGGTTTCGGCCGACGTGGTAAATAAGAAAGCGTATTTGCTAAGAATACGACTTCAGTGCAGGAAGGCGCATTCTTGACCGAAGCCGCGGCCGTTTACGCTTTGCTTAGTGGAAAACGTATTCCGTGAAATACGCTTCCACTTATTCCACGTCAGCCAGCCGGCCAGGGTCGACGACAGGCGGGGTCCACAGGCAGGGGTGGTCGTCGTCTTCCTCCTTCGTCGCCCGCGCCTCGCTGCGGACAGGGCCGGCCCCGACGGCGATTGCCGGCGCCACGGGCCACCGTAGGCGGCGCCCAGCCTACCTACGGGTTCAGGGCGACGAGGCGGTCCTGTTCCAGGGTGGCGTGGTCGCCGGGGAGCTCGGAGTCGGGCAGGGCTTTGGCCGCGGCGGGCGGGGCTTCGGCCGATGTGGGATCCGGCGACTCGGGCGTCCATTGGCTCGGGATGGAGGCTGAGGAGGGTCGGAGTGCTGCTAGGAGCTCGATGGTGGTGTTGTATTAGTCGGAGGTGGACCGGAGTAGTGGGGTGAGGGAGAGGGCCGAGCGCCGGATGCTTCGCCGGAGGGGAGGGAGATGGCTGTAAGATCGAAAGTATGTTTAGAGGGGGGGGTGATTAGACTACTTGACCAATTAAAAATCTAACCTTTTCCCAATTTTAGTTGTAGGCAGATTTTAGTAAGCATACAAATCAAGCATCACCCTACACATGCAATTCTAAGAGTGTGGCAGCGGAAAGTAAACAATTGCATATGTAAGTAAAGGAGGGGATCGGAGATTTCAAACGCAATGAAGACACGTGGTTTTTGGTGTGGTTCCGATAGGTGGTGCTATCGTACGTCCACGTTAATGGAGACTTCAACCCACGAAGGGTAACGGCCGCGAGTCCGCGGAGGGCTCCACCCACGAAGGGTCCACGAAGAAGCAACCTTGTCTATCCTACCATGGCTTACGTCCACGAAGGACTAGCCTCACTCGGGTAGATCTTCACGAAGTAGGCGATCTCCTTGCCCGTACAAACTCCTTGGTTCAACTCCACATCATGTCGGAGGCTCCCAAGTGACACCTAACCAATCTAGGAGACACCACTCTCCAAAAGGTAATAGACGGTGTGTTGTTGATGAACTCCTTGCTCTTGTGATTCAAATGATAGTCTTCCCAACACTCAAACAACTCCTCATAGATTTGGCTATGGTGGAAGAAGGATTTGAGTGGAAAGCAACTTGGGAAAGGCTAGAGATCAAGGTTCAAATGGTATGAATGGAATATCTTGATCTCAAAACATGAGAAGGTGGTTCTCTCTCCGAAAATGTATGGTGGAAGTGTAGGCACGTTCTGATGGTTCTCTTCTCTAAGAAGGAAGTGGTGGAGGGGTATATATAGCCTCCACACAAAATCCAACCGTTACACACTTTTGACCCAACTCGGTGGAACCGATTCAGAAGACTCGGTGGCACCGAACTGTGTAAAAGATATGAACGTTAGGAATCTCGGTGGGACCGACTGGAACAACTCGGATGGACCAAAGTGCAATGGCTAGGGAAAACCTCATCTCGGTGGCACCGATTGCATCAATTCGGTAGGACCGAAGTGAAGCAATGAGGTAACAGAGACTTGGCAAGCCATCTCGGTGAGACCGATTTGCAAAACTCGGTGAGACCGAAGTAAGTGCAAACGATTACAGAGAGTTGGCAAGGCCATCTCGCTGAGACCGGGATCCATATCGGTGGATCCGATTTGTTAGGGTTTTGGCAGTGGCTAAGTCCAGATGAACTCGGTGGCTCCGGATAGGAAATTTCGATGGGGCCGAGTTGGAATGTAGGTTTTGGACATATTTGGATGGAGAAAGTGGTTGAGGGTTTAGGAGTACTGTCACTAAGCACTTGAGCAAAAAGACCATTAAGCAACACCTCATCCCCTTTTAATAGTATTGGCTTTCCTATGGACTCAATGTGATCTTGGATCACTAAACCAAAAATGTAGAGTCTTGATCTTTTGCAATCGTTGTCCTTAGCATTTTGAGGGGTCCACATCTCTAGTCCTTGCCATGCCAATCATTGAACGTCCTGAAATCTTTAACTTGAATGGACATTAGTTCAATGAGATATATGTTGTTATGAATTACCAAAACCACCAAGGGAGCAAATGTGCTTTCAATCTCCCCCTTTTTGGTAATTGATGACCACATATAGATCAAAGCTTCGAAAAATGATTAAATGAATGAAATACATCGTCGCTTTGAGAAGTATGTGATAAGCAAGAGCTCCCCCTAAATTTGTGCATTATTTAAAGATTTGCGTTTGAATGCAAATGCACAATCGATTAGGCTCATGGGTCACTCTTCCATGTCACATACAACTTCGTGGAGCACGCAAAATGATATGAGTGGAATAGTAGGCACGCATCACCAACACAAGTGAATGATCATACAGGATAATGATAAGCATAAGCATCACATAGAGCATAGGATGATCAATCACATAAAGTAGTAGCACACAAAGTGCTCACAGACATAGTATCAAGCACACACAACGAAACAAAGTACCATAAAGCAAATTGTAGCAAAAGAACTCGAGAAAAATCCAACGGGCAAAGCAAAGCAAGAACTCTCTCTCTCGAAGCTAAAATCTATACAAATTCCCCCCCCCCCCCTTTTGGCAACAAGTACCAAAAAGCTCGAATAGGTATAGGACTAATACGGCACTCTAGGCACGATCCTCGGAAGCTCCTGAAGGTGATCTCCTGCTGGCAACTCCAGTGTGCGTAGATGGCGTCGAGAGAAGAGCATCCGCGAAGGCTTCGGCTGATGTCTGCTGGGCTGGTGGAGTGGAGACCAGAGGTGGCACTGTAGCAGCAGCAGTAGGTGCAGAGACTGTGGTTCTCGGATCCACAACTGGTACTGCAGCAGACCTGGCTGCCCTGGGCACTGTCTGAAATCTCTCTGTAGTGGGTCTATCATCTCCACTATCATCTGAAGCGGCTGTCCTGGCAGCATCTACGTCGTCCTTGAGCTTCTCCACTATAGTCTGGACCTCAGTGATCTTAACATCTAGATCATGAATCTTCGTCTCGACTATCCGCTCTAAGCTAGCCTGGTTCTGGGTGAGGTTGGCCAAACTTCGCTCAATCCTCAGGGTAGCTTCAAGCAGATAAGTCATTTGGTCCTTTGGAGTCTTGAGGTTGGCAATAGGTGCATTTGGAGCAGATGCCTCCTTGGCAGCTTTTGCTTTTGTAGCTTCTCGAATCTTCTGTTGGGCTTGAGCAGAGGTGGGATGCGAAGGATCTATCACTATGACATTGTCCTCAAACTCTGGACGCAGTGGGAGATGCTCACGATCAAGGAGATAAGTGCTCGTTCCAACCTTGGAATTGATAAGCATCTAGATGTGTGGAGCATATCCGCAAGATCTCTTCTGATCAGCTGCAGTCCTCTTGATAGTCTCTAAGATTAATCTCATCACCTTGAATTTTTGAGGTGTGTCAAAGATGTGCAGTAGGTTGATGGAGTGACCACGAATCATCTTATCATCTCCTGACTTGGGCAACAAGGTGTACCGCAATATGGTGTTTGTGGTGGCCAAACCTGGAAGGAGGTGCTTCGTTGATCCTAGCTTATGTGTCTCGATGTCCTTCTGTGGTATTGCTGTGTACATGTTGGCCATGGAGTTGTGGTCCATCTTGAGCTTGGCATAGATAGCAACATCATCATCTTCTTCTTCTGGAGCACCAAGAAGAGTAGCCCACTCAGAGATGGTCGACTGGTACCTGATACCCTTTGTCATCCACACAATCCTGCCATCAGGATAGAAGTGAGCTGTGGAGTAGAACTGCATGATCATCTCATCATTCGACTTTGTCAACTTCTGTCCAACAAAATCATCAACACCAGCAATCCGGAAACTCTCATGAACATGGGGGAAATAATCCTCATTGGCATCAATGTACTTCCAATCCACCCATCTCATGTCGCTGACAATTGGCTTCTTATCAAGCAGAACTGTTTCATAGAAGTCTTGTTGTTCTCTTGTCTGGAAGCGGTAATCAATAGCTGTTCTCCTCCTGGCAGCATAGGGATCTGACAGTCTCCACTGACGCAGTCCTTTGTCCTTCCTTAGCATCATATTCTCTGCTACTGGGTGTGCATCATCATGGTCTGGAATCTTGGGTTTTAACTTCCTGAGCACTAGTGGCTCCTCATCAACATTAGCTTCAGGCACTGGGGCCTTGTTCTTCTCAGTTGCTGGAATGTTTCTTGTGGATCTCTTTGGTGCTGACACCTTTGGCTTGGACTTGGGGGTAGCAGTCCTGATAGCATCTGACATAAGCTTTTGTGTCTTGGCAGGAGGTGCATCAATAGTAGGTTCCTCCTCCTCCTCCTCATCAGTCCTCATGGAGGGTTTGCCAACAACCTGAGCAGTAGTTTTCCTTGCTCTCTTCTTCTTTCCTCATGCACCTGTTTCAGTGTCACTTGGATCCTCAAGAGTGAATGTCATGGTTTTCTTGGGAACCTTCTTCACAGCTGATCTCTCTTTGGCAGAAGATGGTTTGGTGATGTATTCCTTTGCAATCACAACTCTCTTTTTCTTTGTTGCTGCTTCACTAGCAACAAAATCCTCATCCTCGCTGTCTGAGGTTCTTTTCTTCCTGGTCCTCGTTGCAGCCTTAGGAAGATCTGGAGAGCTTCTCTCTCCCTCATAGAAACTTTCTGCAGGGCTAGAGCCTGCGCTGAGATCTGTGTGCTGCTCTGACATGTTTTGGCTATCGCTGGCATCACACATCTTGCAAAGCTGACCCCATGAATAGATGGGTATGGGCAGAGTAGATGAGTCATCACAAAAAGCAGAAGTTTTCATAAAAAATGAGTTCAAATCTTAGTCTCAAGTTTTCACAGAAGACATTTCGGATGACCGAGTTGATCATCTCGGTGATACTGAAGCACTCAACAGAAACCTTACACACCATTTCGGTCAGACCGAGATGGGGTTCGGTGACTCCGAGATGCTAGGGTTTCACAGAGATTTTACTTTCGGTCTCACCGATTCGTACAACTCGGTGGCACCGAGACGTACTAGTGCTATGGCCTGGGGCCAAATCTGTGAAGCCGAAAATTTCTAATCGGTCGGTCCGAGATGCATTCGGCGGAAACTTAAACCTATTTTTTTACTCAAATCTAATCTATGGACTTTGCAGTGTAATGGGAGTTCTCAATCCATGGCAAGAATCATGGCAAACCAATCGCGCATTGAATCAGAAATTGGAGCACAAATGGGGTCGAATCTCACCCTAACTCGATGGAAATCCTCTACGGCGGCAACGGCGGAGCAGATTGCCGTTGACGGCGGCGGAATCCGGCGGCGAAGGCGCGCTGGAGACGAAGGCGACGATCCGGAGACCTGGGCGACGGTAGCAACAGGGTGCGGGAGCGAAAGAGTCGAGAAATTTCAACCGTTCGAGCCCGCGAGATATATATACCTGTACACTGTCGGTGGCTCCGAGTTGGACAACTCGGTGGCACCGATATGTGTAACTGCAAGCAGATTAGCACATCAGTGGCGCCGAAATAGTTCAACTCGGTGGCACCGAGATGGAAAACCTAGATCAGTCCAAATGATTTTGGTTGGACCGAGTTTGAGTGAATTGGTTCGGCCGAAATCATATAGAAGGTTTTGGTGGTTCAGCCCTTTCAGATTGGTGGCTCCGAGTGCTCCTCACCCGGAGGGTCCAAAAATGACTTGTTCAATTTTTGTGATGTAGCAAGAATAGAATTTGAGACAAGAAAGCATAGATAGCTAGAGAAGGTACTTAGGCATTCTTGTACATCCACTTGTCCAGAAAAACCAAGACAATCAAAACAACAAATGGATGTCCTCGAATGATGAAAACATGCAAACCAACAAGCTCACACAATAAGATAGCAAATGAAATATGTGTCAAACATGCACAACCAGTTCTAGCATCTATCAAGCAATGGGGATGACTGGTTCATCTATATATGAGTATATTGACTTAGGAGCCAAATGAGAACATTTGATCATATGTTATACTCATCGTTTAAGCACAAGTGGGGTTGCCACTTTTACATAAAGCATTGATGTGTTCACACCATTAGAGTTGCTGTAGCTCAATTGTTTAGAGCAAAGCTCCCCCTAAATGTGATATCCCCCCAAGGAGGGATGAACTAACCTTGAGTTTTGTCGATGATGACTTCATGTAGATGTTGAAGATGTGGATACTCAATGTTGATGTAGACCATCAAGAGTTGGGAGCAATCCTTTGGAGTTTTGTGCTTTCAATACCTACATGGGTTAGTCCCACACAAGGAACATACAAGGATATCCATAGACATAGAGTGAAATACACATATATGATGTCCATGAATGCATTGAATACCTTGTCCCTTGCCTTACCAACAAGAGGGTTTGTGACTCCATGAACTAGTGCAAAATGTGGAAGTTGGTTGCACAAGTTCTTGCCATAATGAATATGAGTGAGGTTTGTTGGCGGAGTCACCCTCAAGAACTCTCTAGTTCTTCTTCTTTTGGACCCACATCAACTTGATGGGAATCCTTGGAGTTGTAGTAGCACTTGATGAAGTAGAACTTGATGAAGTCTTGGGAACCCACTTGACCAAGGCTTGAGGAGCTTCTTCAAATGAATCAATCTCTTCTTGAAGCTTGTCCTTGCCTTTTAGCTTGTGGTCTTGTGGTGGAAGATCTTCTTGAACTTGTGTTCCCTTGAAGGAAGTAGGATCATACTTCTCTTGTTGAAGAACAAACTTCGTCTTGGGGTATTGATCTTCTTCCCACTCAATTCCATTGGCATTGAACTTTTATTCAAAACCAACACCTTGGTTCTTTCGGTGCCTTCCTTGCTTGCGTACAATTTCCTCAAATTGCTTACTCCCGGCAAGGCTCTTGTAGACACCTTTTTCTATAATTCCTTTCAATAGCATATTTTCTTGCTCAAGTGTAACTTGGCTAAGAGAATCATTAGTGGAATCAATAGAACTACTAGAAGCAACAACATTGGATTTAGCATTGTTATTGTTACTACTAGAGGTAGAACCCTTTTTACCCTTGTTGCTAGTTTGCTTAGGTTTAACTTGTGGCATAAAAGTCGACAAGAGTAAACGTTTGGCAAGATATGAAGAACTCTTCTTTCGAAGATCGTCATTGATAGCTTTAAGAAACTCATGCTCTTGCTCTAAATTTAGCTTCTCGAAGCGTAGCTTCTCATGAGTTCTTAGAAGTTCTCTATGATCCTCTTGAGTTGTTTCATGAGCTAACTTAAGAGCATTTAGTTCTTTAGTTAGACGCTCAATCTCCTTCATAGCATTGTCACTCGTTTCCTCTTGACTATCATGATTATACTAGCATTTTCATTGTAGCTCACATCACTAGCATTATCAACAAGTAAATCATCATCACCAAGCAAATCATCTTCATCACTATTGAAATCAAGATACTCGGGGAGTGATACCTTGGGGCCTTTTGCCATGAAGCATCTTCCAATTCCTTCATTTGGTGAGTCAAATAGATCATAGGAGTTGGATGACACAAGAGAAAGTCCGGCAACACCTTCATCTTGACTATAGTCGGAGTTGGAGTGATAGCTTCTCTCGGAGTGGTTGTCGGAGTCGGAGCCGGAAACCCATTCACCAACATGAGCTTGATGTCTTCTTCTTGTGTAGCTCTTAGATGACTTGTCCTTCCTCTACGAATCCTTGCTTCTTCGAGAGTGTCTTTGTTCATAACGATCATCTCTACTCCTTCTCTCCTTATGAGGTGATTCATCTCTTCTATGTCTTCCTCTTGGTGATTCATCTCTTTTCTTGTAGGGAGCCGTACACTCATTGGAATAGTGTCCTGGCTTTCCACAATTGTAGCAATTACGGTCACGACTTGATGATCTTCTCTCATAGTGTCTTGAGCTAGAGATTCTTTCTTTCCCTTTGTTCTTGTAGAACTTGTTGAACCTTTTCACCATTAGGCTAATCTCTTCATTGGATACTAGCTTGTCACTTGGAGTTGTTGGAGCATCGGTTGAGGCTTTGTAAGAACCACTTGATTTGTTGTGTAGCTCCTCTTTGTCCTTGAGTGACATTTCATGAGCAACAATCCTTCCAATGACTTCCGTGGGCTTGAGATCTTTGTAATTTGGCATCATTTGGATTAATGTGCAAACGGTATCATATTTTCCATCCAAAGCTCTAAGTATCTTCTTGATGATGAATTTGTCGGTCATCTCTTCACTTCCTAAGCCGGCAATCTCATTTGTGATGAGAGCAAGCCTAGAGTACATTTCAGCAACTCGTTCACCATCCTTCATCTTGAACTTGTCAAGTTGACTTTGAAGCACATCCAACTTAGATTCCTTGACGGACTGGGTACCCTCATGCATATCAACCAAAGTATCCCAAATTTCCTTTGCATTCTCGAGGTGGCGGATTTTGTTGAATTCCTCCGGACACAAACCATTGAAGAGAATGTCACAAGCTTGAGCATTGTATTGCAACATCTTCAATTCTTCCGGGGTTGCTTCACGATCCGGTTCCTTGCCATCCTCAAAGAAATCACCTTGCAAGCCAACAAGAACAACAGCCCAAACGGCAGGGTTATGACCAAGAATATGCATTTTCATCTTATGTTTCCAACTAGCAGAGTTTGTACCATCAAAATATGGACCTCTACGGTGATAGTTACCCTCACTAGACTCCATACTCTCCTAGGTTGTGAAACCGAGGCTATGATCACCAAAGCAATGGAAATCAAGGCTTACGGAGACCAAAGCTCTGATACCACTTGTACGATCAAAAGTATGTCTAGAGGGGGGTGATTAGACTACTTGACCAATTAAAAAGCTAAACTTTTCCCAATTTAGTTGTAGGCAGATTTTAGTAAGCATACAAGTCAAGCATCACCCTACACATGCAATTCTAAGAGTGTGGCAGCGGAAAGTAAACGATTGCATATGTAAGTAAAGGAGGGGATTGAAGATTTCAAACGCAATGAAGATACGGTGGTTTTTGGCGTGGTTCCGATAGGTGGTGCTATCGTACGTCCACGTTGATGGAGACTTCAACCCACGAAGGGTAACGGCTGCGCGAGTCCATGGAGGGCTCCACCCATGAAGGGTCCACGAAGAAGCAACCTTGTCTATCCCACCATGGCTTACGTCCACGAAGGACTAGCCTCACTCGGGTAGATCTTCACGAAGTAGGCGATCTCCTTGCCCTTACAAACTCCTTGGTTCAAGTCAACATCATGTCGGAGGCTCCCAAGTGACACCTAACCAATCTAGCAGACACCACTCTCCAAAAGGTAATAGACGGTGTGTTGTTGATGAACTCCTTGCTCTTGTGCTTCAAATGATAGTCTTCCCAACACTCAAACAACTCCTCACAGATTTGGCTATGGTGGAAGAAGGATTTGAGTGGAAAGCAACTTGGGAAAGGCTAGAGATCAAGGTTCAAATGGTATGAATGGAATGTCTTGATCTCAACACATGAGTAGGTGGTTCTCTCTCAGAAAATGTATGGTGGAAGTGTAGGCACGTTCTGATGGCTCTCTTCTCTAAGAAGGAAGTGGTGGAGGGGTATATATAGCCTCCACACAAAATCCAACCGTTACACACTTTTGACCCAACTCGGTGGCACCGATTCAAAAGACTCGGTGGCACCGAACTATGTAAAAGATATGAACGTTACGAATCTCGGTGGGACCTACTGGAACAACTCGGATGGACCGAAGTGCAATGGCTAGGGCAAACCTCATCTCGGTGGCACCGATTGCATCAACTCGGTAGGACCGAAGTGAAGCAATAAGGCAACAGAGACTTGGCAAGCCATCTCAGTGAGACCGATTTGCAAAACTCGGTGAGACCGAAGTAAGTGTAAACAATTACAGAGAGTTGGCAAGGCCATCTCGGTGAGACCGAGATCCATATCAGTGGATCCGATTTGTTAGGGTTTTTGCAGTGGCTAAGTCCAGATGAACTCGGTGGCTCCGGATAGGAAATTTCGGTGGGGCCAAGTTGGAATGTAGGTTTTGGACATTTTGTGATGGAGAAAGTGGTTGAGGGTTTAGGAGTACTGTCACTAAGCACTTGAGCAAAAAGACCATTAAGCAACACCTCATCCCCTTTTAATAGTGTTGGCTTTCCTATGGACTCAATGTGATCTTGGATCACTCAACCAAAAATGTAGAGTCTTGATATTTTGCCAATCCTTGTCCTTAGCATTTTGAGGGGTCCACATCTCTAGTCCTTGCCATGCCAATCATTGAACGTCTTGAAATCTTTAACTTGAATGGACATTAGTTCAATGAGATATATGTTGTTATGAATTACCAAAACCACCAAGGGAGCAAATGTGCTTTCAATGGCCTCTTGAGCTCAAATGCTCTTTGTAGGTGGTCGATTAGGAGGAGGAGAGGAGGCTGGAGGGCTCGGGCAAGCTCGGGAGTGGCTTATATAGCCGCGGAGGCGAGATTGATGCTCTGTCGCGACCACGTACATGTGCGCACGCGCGGAGAGGTTGACGGTGACGAGTCAGAGCTAGTGGGGCGCCAGGGATTCCGCGAGGAGGAAGAGGACAGAAGCAAGGCGACGACGGCCATGGGCACGCAGTGCGGCGTGGCGCGTCGAAGAGGAAAGAGGAGGGGGAGAGGGGTCCAGAGGGGGCGGGTGGATGCAGGAGGGGAAGAGCAACACTGTGGACATGCCGCGGTGGCGCGAGGTCGACGTTTGGGCGGCGGCAGAGGGGTCCCGGCGTCCAGAGCACGCGTTTGGCCTGCCAGACCGCGTGGTCACCGCGTGCACAGGCGCACGCGGTGCATTCTGGGTGGCAAAAAGATGTCTAGCGTGTGGACCCTACTTGATAGAGAAACACTGCTGTCTTGGTTTGGTTAAAGCACCTTTGTGCTAATGGGTAGCATCAACGGAAGTTTGCTGTAGCAAACTTGGGCATGAAGTTGTGGTCAAATGGAATGAGTAAAAGGAGAAACAAGTTGTCACAGATGTGTAGGGTAGGAAGGACTATAGTTCTGTGAAATATGAAAGGATTTGGACCAATATTTTTCATAGTTGCTTCACAACTACATAATCTGGTCCAGAAACTAGATCATGAAGTTGCACTCACATGGAGTGTTGGATTGGGCTGAAACTTGGTGGAGTATGATCATTTGAGCATATGAAGGCACTGTGAAAATTTCATACCATTTGGATACACCAAAATGGTACTTGCTTCACAATGCTTTCCTCTGGACAGAAACTTGGGGGAATTTTGTGGAGAAAATTGCTTGTCAAAATAATGTGAATTTTAGCATGCTCAAAGGATATAGGGATATTTAGGTCCTGGATTAATTTCAGATTTTATGATGCAATACAAAATATAGTTGCTTCACAAACTGAAATTATGACCAGAAACAAAGATTGGATAGTGTGCTCACATAGATTATTGGATGGAGATGATATTTGGTGGAAAGTAATGATTTGATCATATAGATGATCTGCCAAAATTTCAACTCATTTGGATTAGCCTATCTAGTACTTCCTTCACAAAGCTTCTCTCTGGTCTGAAACTTTGGAAATTTGCTGAGGAAGATTTACTAGGCAGATGAAGTTGAATTTTGGCATGTGGCAATTTTTTGGATATGAAAGAGTGCTCAAAAAGTTTGAGGGCAATCAAGAAAAGATAAATAGCACTTCCTTCACAAAGTGCCATACTGGATAGAATAGGAAATGAATATTCCTGAATTATTTTTGAACTAGGCAAGGATGGGTTTTGACATATTTGTGGAAGATATGATCCAAAGAATTTAGGAGAATTTTGTGGAAGACAGAAATATAGGTTGCTTCACAACCTAGGGCAAACAAGGTTATTCCTTTAATAGAAAAAGGAATATTCCCCAGAAAAAGAATTTGGAGTTGGGCTAAGATTCAAATGGCATGGTCTTGGGAAAGCTTTGGGAGTGACAAACCACATGGGAGAGGAAGAAGAGATGATCTCCCCAGGTTTTAAGACCACATAGCCACGGAAAAAGAACTCCAAATAAAAATTCGAAAAAATCCAAAAGAAAAAGAAAGGGCCAAAAATCGAGGTGTCACAACAACCCTCTTGCCCGCGTTGGGTGCAGGTATTTGTTTTGTGTGCGTGCAGGTATTGTTGACATTTGTTTGTGTGAGTCTCCTACTGGTTCGATAAACCTTAGTTCTTAACTGAGGTAAATACTATATGATAATATACTACATCACCCTTCCTCTTTGAGGAAATCCCAATGCCTATCACAGGTAGCAAACAACAATAAAAGTTATTTCAGGTAGACAAAAGGGCTTCTGCACGTGCTCCGCTTCTATTTAGAACATGTTGTCGCCATATTCCATTAAATTTTATAACCCAGGATGTTAATTATATGGATCTGACTGATCCATTTGATTGTGAATGCAGAAAACAGTGCTAGAGTTAGACGTTGTTGCCCTTTTCAATCCGGGTTTTGTCTAAACCTGATGAACAATCCTCGTGCTTTTGTACCGTTTGTAAGTTGGAGTTAGATGTTGTTGGCCTTTTCAACTGTTTTTCCCCAAGTTTATGATTATATTCCAACATATATCCCCCTATTAGCTGCACCCACCAGTTTTCCTTTTTTTTCTTGAGATAAACCCAGCAGGTTTCTAATTGTTGGGACCGAGCAGCTATCAAGTTTTTTTTAGATCGAGCACGTATCATCTGGGCTTGGGCACGCCCAGCCCAGGTTTATTTACTTCCTAGATAGAGCCCAACCTAGTTTATTTCTATCTGACTATTTTTTTAGGAGCAAGAGTAAATTACTCTATGGTGTGGTTACATTCAGAGACCATGAGCTGGTTATGGCTACTAGGGACCATTGCTATCATCAGAAAATCTTCCATCCTTCTTACCAGCGCTGCTAGTTCATGTGCTAGACCATTTTGCTTCCTTCCTGTCCAGCATTTATTTTTTCAACAAGCACAACTCCAAATCTTTCAAATTTCAGAAAAGAAAAAGACCTCCAAATATTTTGAGAGAAGGGATGGATTTGGGCGTCGAAGGATTTAAAACAAAAACAGGGCAAAAGGCTTGCCATTTCATTAATTAAGAGGGAAAGACTGTAACAAATCCCAACAAAGGGAAAGAACATCACTCTCGCGGCATTACAGAGCCCTAGTACCTAGCGCCCACGAGCACCCACAAACTGATTTTGAGCTAGCCCACCAAATGGGTTGTAAATTCTTAATGAGAAAGGCCTGGATGGTCGTGAAAAATTTGGATTCCGACATTTGGGACCCATGAGGAAAAAGCCTATACAAGGTGTTGTTGACTTAGTCAACAAGTGATTCTGCCTGCCATAACCGTTGGATTAACATCCAACGTCTATCGTGCTCCTTCTATCTCTTGTCTTCTTCCTCCAGCCGCCCAAACCAAACCAGTGCCGTCGAGACTGCCTGCTCCCGCCTCCCACGGTTGGCTGCGCCTCTGCGCATGCATCGCCGCCCCACTGTACCCTAAACCATTGGCCGGACCACCCCTCTACTCCCCCACCCCTCCTGTTATTCTCCGGTGATGTCAACCCAACCAAGCACCCGAACCAGTCAACCCTCGTACTCCCCTCCACATGTGACTATATTTCTGCATCTTCCTCGGCTCCTGTTCATTCCTCTCCGAGGCCTTGCCATCATCCTTCGCCTTGGTGCGCTCGCCGCAGAGCCGCCATTTGGCGTTGTAAACATGGTCAACATGGTGAATCGGGAGATGACTGTACTTGAGAGTATGACAGTAGGGACCCACCAGGTCCAATTACGTACGCAAGCAAGTGCCTCCTTATTACAAGAAAAAAAATGCTTTCCCCTAATAGTTTGCTGACATCTTGGACCCACAACATTGTGTCGGTACCGTGATCGTTGGGTTCACGGACCCAACTGTGCACAAGCCACGGTCGCCTCCTGGCCAAAGAAGAACAAGTGAAAGAGCTCTCCATCAGCAAAGCTTCCTCCGCCACTCCGTGGTGGTATGCAGATCTTCATCAAGATCGTCATCAACAACATCTTCAAGACGGAGCCCAAGCTCCATAGTGGCATGCAGATCTTTGTCAAGATCTACTTCATGTTCCTCCAAGCCAACCAAGCGCTGAAAGGAACAAGTCCAAATCACCCGGCAACGACCCAGGGCCGCCGATTCACGGGAACGACTACACCCGGCAACAACTCCTCCATCTGGCACGTAGCCGACAAGCGTACACAGCAAGCCACATCACCCCACGCGTGGCGCATCTGTTCTGTAAGTGCAAACCTTTTGTGGCACATGGCGGGGGTGCAGGCGTGCCAGTGGAAGGACAAGACGCGAGGGATGAATCACCCCACTACTCGCCGCATGGTGCACACCTGTAGGGTGCGTGTCACACCCACATCCAGTGGCACCTTGGGTGGCGGTGACAAGACATGCATTCGTTCGCGGGAGGCAAAAGACGGCGCCACTTCACCGTGCATTTAATGCACATACCAACCTTGTCAGGAAGGGCTTGATCCTTAGTAGCGAAGCCACTGTGGTACCCCTTGAGCTATAAAAGGAGGACCAGGCTACTAAGATAGACAACTACATACAAATTGACTGGATCTACTCCAGGTCAAGGGTTGGACACTTGGTAGAATACAGATAGGAGCCACACTACACTCTCCATTGTCGGAAAGGACTTGTAGCTCTCTGTCCACCAAATAAGCCACACACAAAGCAGGAGTAGGGTGTTACGCAACCATGCGGCCCGAACCTGGGTAGATCGCTGCATCTTTTTTATGCATCCATCGTTGAGATAGATCCACACCTTGCGCCCCGTCTACGAATTGACAAGGGACGTCTTCAGTCATTGGTGTTCGTGTGTGTTTTGCACACGCGCGATGACATTTGGCGCGCCAGGTAGGGGGCGCTCGTGCGGATCTACATCACCAAGGCCGCCGGCATCTCTGAAGACGCCAAGTTCATCGTTGTCTTTGCCAACCACTTCCTAAGGATGGCCAGGAGCCCGCCCTCTAAGTCTGTCACCAAGCGTCAGATGCAAGAGCAGAGGCGCCGCCACACTCGACAGCTGAAGGACGCCTTACCACCACCACCTCGAAAGAGCCGCCCGCTCAACAAGGCTAAAGGTGGGCAGTTCAGGCCTGGAGGCGACAGGGTGGGACACCACCCGTGGTGCCCCCACGCTCCCGCCGCGGATGCTTCCCGTTCGAAAGAAGACTTGGTGGTGGCCTGCCCCACCTATATTTCGCTCTGCTACCTCAAGCAAAGGCCGAGCGAGCTACTTTGGGAATACATCCGACGTTTTCACCATATGCAGGACCATATTCGCGACTTGCCCGCTGCCTCTGTCATCATGGCTTTCTATCTGAACGTCCGCAACACCAAGGTGCGCGAGGCGCTGGCAGCTCGTTGGATCCACACCATGGCAGATCTCTACGCTCTTGCTTATAGGTGAGCCCGAATGGAAGAGGCTAACGCCCCGTGGAGGGCTGGCAGCCATCGGCACACCGCGCCAAGATCCAGGTCGGCACTACTGCCGGCATTCATGGGGCAAGAGCTACAGGGGAGGCCGGAGGAGCGGAAGAGTTCCTTCGTCATCAAGATCGATCGCACTGAAGATGGATCACACACGGTTAACGTCGACTTTGACCTGATGGTTGTATAGCAAGCAAGCACTGGTGCCTTCCCCAGATCAAGCTCGGACCCCTCGTATGATGAATAAGCTAAGTACCCCTATTAAAAGTTATGTATGCACTAAGCTACTTCCCTGTGTAAAGTAGAGCCATGAATGTTCGTTCCAGGATATGAAGTGTGTCTGCTTAGTTAAACCATAAGGCTGGGAATTAGAGTGGTGATTGTATTTGGCTCTCCCAAATACCGCCTAGCCCTTGGCTTGGAAGGACAAACATGCGTCCGGTTCATTCTGCGTATCGTCAATGCTTCCAGCTAATCGGATGCTCTTTCTTCTTATGGTTTAACGTGGCGCGCGACCTTCATATCACTAAAAATATTCATGATTGCATGCATGTTCTGCTGTCCTTATTTAGTTAAATATTTCAGGATGCAGCGTAAGAAGTCCAACGTGGTACTTCTCCCATTCTTTGGGTGTGTGACATGGAACAAGGCTGGGACGAGATATCAAGCAAATTCCAGCCACGCCCGTTATCGAACCACACTTTCTAGCTTGGGAAATTACCTGACAATTGTGAAAATCCCTTCCTGGAGTGCTTGCCTCAGTGAGATTCCAGGAAGGGACTATCACTAACCCGGCTGCTATTTCTGTTGAACCTAGGATCTAGCATGAGCGGCAACCACTGGATGATACTCAAATTCCTTCTCGGAGTGTTTGCCTTCAGTGCGATTTCGGGAAGGGAATGTCATTTGGCTGTGCTGCACTTGCCGTCGAACCTCAGGCCTCAGTTCGGGCAGTCGGAGTTGCTTGATAGCTACAAGAAGTCAAATTCCCTGGAAGCCCGAGATAACAATTCGGTAACAAAAGTGCATGACTGTGTGATAGGGATGCATGTCCAAGGACGATTCAATGGAACATGAAAAGCCCTGTGTCATGACCTTGTGTAGCAGAGGCCCAGCTTGGTCAGTGGCGTTCTACCTGAAGACACACAAAGCCTTCGATGGGTCGTATATATTCGGAAGGGGGAGATTGTTTCGACATGAATCCTACAGAATTACGATCCTAAGAAAAGCAAAAGGGGGTGGCATGATCATTGATATCCAACACCGAGCTCGTTCCCCCAAACATCTGTCAGTCGGCACAGGCTCTGTAGCGATTCCACCCCTCACAACTGATACTTCGGCATGATGGACTGGGCCTCCTTGGTCAAACACCCCGTTCTGTTGGGGGCCTCGGGTGTCGGAGCAATGCTGTCGACAAAACCTCGAGGTGGCCTAAGGATTGAGCCTGTCATGAAAGCCACCGTTCGATTTGCAATGAAGCTACCCAGGAGGCTGGTCCGCCGCTAGAATCCACCAGTTGACTGGAAACTAGATATGGCGCCCAGTCAACGAGTAGCATTTTCCAAGCATAACCTCCCCAAGATGATACCCAAGCTCGCCATGCGACTAGGAAATACACAAGAAGCGACTAAACGAAGGAGGGAGGAAATGCTGAAGAGCTGCATGGGCTCAGTACCAGGGCTTTTGACGAATCGAGAGAATACGGTAGGCGCCGATCTTATGAAGAACCTGTTACTCTGTGGTCAATCATTATGACACCAAAGTGAGCGACAAGAAAAAACCCTTCACTTCCACCTGTGGAGCAGAAGGGGTAATCCCCGCTAGATTTGTATACGAATTTCCTCAGGTGCTCGCCCATAGCCGTGTCACGCCAGGGCAAAGGAAACATGATCATGTTAACTTCCCTGAGGAAAAACGTCCCCGGATCGCCGTCAGCGCCACGCACTGATAGCCTGGTGCACGTCGTTGTTTCAGCCACTTTACTTGTTTCCGTGGATCCGAGAAAGGTGGCCTTGTCCTTCGCCAGACTCCATCCCAGAAGGAAAGTAACAAGCTGTCACCGAGGCGGGAGGGTCCTTCCCGGGTAGTTCAAGTTATTAGTTCTAACAAAGTTCAACTAGAAACACAGAACGAAGAACTTGTATGTTGCCCACAAAATACTGGGGGCTCACTCAAGTGTCATCTTCTCATGTTCTACCCAAGGACGCTTATCGGATCCGCTCCGGGAAGCAAGCATTGTATGTTAACCCGGGCTCAGAACCCGGGGCCCTGAAAAGCAACAGGCCGATCACCTGAAGGCATTTAGGGCAGAGGCGGAAATAAAAAACAAAGTATGGTAAGTCTCGCCTAACCACCCTAAACGGTCCCGCTGACCTAATATTTGGCTTGATCGAGAAGGGGTGTTCCCGGGACGTGCTGCACGCGTGCCTAAAGCTTGTTGGCGGATTTCCCGAGAATGATGGCGTGACCGCAACCCTTCTAAGAATACCATGTACTCTAGAAGGCGCTACTCCTACAACAGTTATTTAAGGCAATGTACCTTTCATGGATCATTTGGGATCTGCGCAACCAAGTACACCTTAATCAAAAAACGAAGCGTCCAAATTTTTGCAGAAGAAACGATCAAAGAGAACACGGCGCTTAGAGTTACAATTTACAGCAGCCAAAATGGGACGATGCTTTCATATTTCTACATTCCGTCCATACTCACTAGTGCCTGGCGCCTACTACCTCTTTTCTTGATCCAACTGGGCAAAAGGAACGCCTATTGGAAGGAGGCGCTCACATGGGGCCAAAGTCTACTACTTGTGAGCTGCGTTGGGATTTTCCCAGAAGGGGAAGGGTGAAGCAATATAGTAGCGGATAAGTATTTCCCTCAGTAGAGAACCAAGGTTATTGAACCAATAGGAGAACCACGCAAACACCCGTCAACAGTACCTACACACACAAGAGTAAATACTTGCACCCAACGCGGGCAAGAGGGTTGTCAATCTCCTTGTAGTCGTTAATTGTAAGGATCAAATCTGGTAATAATAGATAGATAAATTGCAAAGTAAATAAATTGCAGCAAGGTATTTTTGGTTTTTATAATATGATTAAAGTAGACCCGGGGGCCATAGTTTTCACTAGAGGAATCTCTCTCATAAAAATAGCATACGGTGGATAGACAAATTATTGTTGGGCAATTGATAGAAAAGCGCATAGTTATGACATTATTCATGGCATGATCATATACATAGGCATTACGTCCGTGACAAGTAGACCGAAACGATGACATTATTCATGGCATGATCATGTACATAGGCATTACGTCCGTGACAAGTAGACCGAAACGATTCTGCATCTACTACTATTACTCCACCAATCGACTGACTCCTGCCTGCATCTATGGTATTAAGTTCATGACAAACAGAGCAACGCTTTAAGCAAGATGACATAATGTAGATAGAATAAAACCAATCAATATGATTAAACCCCTTTGTTTTACCCTTGGTAGCAACAATACAAATACGTGCTTCGCTATCCCTTCTGTCACGAGGTGAGGACACCGCAAGATTGAACCTACTACTATGCACCACTTCCACTGAAGATCGATAGGTCAACTTGGCCAAAGAAAACCCGTAGATCGGAAAGCATTACATAGCTATAACAATCATACATAATAAAGTACAGCAAGGACTCAATTATGTTCAATGAATAATCTGATCATAAACCCACAATTCATCGGATCCCAACAAACACACTTCACAAAAGGATTACATCGGATCGATCTCCGAAGAGAAGATTTTATTGAAGATCAATGAGAGAGAGGGAGCCATCTAGCTAATCACTATGGACCCATAGGTCTGTGGGAAACTACTCACACATCATCGGAGGTGCAGCAAGGTTGATGTAGAAGCCCTCCGTTATCGATTCCCCCTCCGGCGAAGTACCGAAAAAGACCTCCAGATGGGATCGCGGAAGAACAGAAGCTTGCGGTGGCGGAATTTTTTTTCCGGGTGGCTCTCTATTGGTTCTGGGATTTTAGGGAATTTATAGCGCTAGAATTAGGTAAGGGGGTCTACGGGGGGGGGGGGGGGGGCACAAGCTCAGGTGGCGCCCCCCTGGACGCGCCATGTGAGCTTGTGGCTCACCCATAGGCCTTCTGGCCTCCTCCCAAAGCTTCCTAGGTGTCTTCTAGTCCAGAAAAAATCACCGTTAAATTTTATTGTATTTGGACTTCGTTTGATATAGTTTTTCTGTGAAACAAGAAAACAAGCAAAACAGAAACTGGCACTGGGCACTGGGTTAATAGGTTAGTTCCCAAAAATGATATAAAATTGCATATAAAGTATGTAGAATTGATATAATAATAGCATGAAACAATCAAAAATTATAGACACGTCGGAGACATATCAAAGTCCCTCTTCTTCTCCAGCGCACTACGGCGGCAACCATGGGAGGCACCGCCCTCAACTCCCGCGCCATGTATGGACAGAATGCATCCCCAAATACTGATGCAGCAAGCCTGGTTCCCGTCACCAATGTGGAGGGGGCGCCACGCGTCCGAAGGACACACCCATCAAATCTCAGAGCTGTCGAAGACAGCAGGGGACGAGCTCGAAACGCCTGCTGGCGTTTGAACAACTGTCCCCACGGATGTTTTATCACTTTTGTAGTTCACACTATCCTCTGCGGTTGATTTGACCGGACAAGGGGGACTCGCGATGTGTGGGGCCCATGCATTGAAAGGATTTGACCCTGACGACATGCAGGGCACGCGTCTGGCCCAGGCCCGGGGGCTACTATCGGTACCATGATCGTTGGGTTCACGGACCCAACTACGCACAAGCTACGGTGGCCTCCTAGCCAAAGAAGAACAAGTGAAAGAGCTCTCCATCACCAAAGCTTCCCCCGCCACTCCGTGGTGGCATGCAGATCTTCATCAAGATCATCATCAATAACATTTTCAAGAAGGAGCCCAAGCTCCATAGTGGCATGCAGATCTTTGTGAAGATCTACTTCACGTTCCTCCAAGCCAACCAAGCAATGAAAGGAACAAGTCCAAATCACCCGGCAACGACCCGGGGCCGCCGACTCACGGGAACGACTACACCCGACAACGACTCCTCCATTTTGCCCGCACCCGGCAAGCGTACACAACAAGCCACCGCACCCCACACGTGGCGCATCTGTTTTGTAAACACAGACCTTTTGCGACACGTGGCGGGGGTGCAGGCGTGCCAGTGGAGGGACAAGAGGCGAGGGATGAATCACCCCAGCACTCGCCACATGATGCACACCTGTAGGGTGCGTGTCATGCCCACATCCAGTGGCACCTTGGGCGGCGGTGACAAGACAGGTGTTCATTCCCGGGAGGCAGAAGACGGCACCACTTTACCATGCATTTAATGCACATACCTACCTTGTCAGGTAGGGCTTGATCCTTAGTAGCGAAGCCGCTGTGGTACCCCTTGAGCTATAAAAGGAGGACCAGGCTACTAAGATAGACAACTACATACAAATCGGCTGGATCTACTCCAGGTTAAAGGTTGGACACTTGGTAGAACACATATAGAAGCCACACTACACCCTCCATTCCCGGAAAGGACTTGTAGCTCTCTGTCCACCAAATAAACCACACACAAAGCAGGAGTAGGGTGTTACACAACCATGTGGCCCGAACTTGGGTAGCTCGTTGTGTCTTTTTTCTGCATCCATCATTGAGATAGATCCACACCTTGAGCCCCGTGTGCGAATTGGCAAGGGATGTCTTCAGTCCTTGGTGTCTCGCATGTGTTCTGCACATGCGCAACGACACATTGTCAACGTATAGTCAATAAACGAGAGAATTGCACAAGGAGTGGCTGACACCTGGGACCCAGCAGTTCGAGCAATTTTTTTGTTGTTCAAACGAAGCAAGGTATAAACTGGGTTGTGCGGAGTCTATGACCCGTCTAGCCCACCCTTTTATTTAATGTTTACAACATGACCAACCCAGCTATTTTTTTTGTTTGTGAAAATGGCTAGCCCAGCATTTTTTTAAGAATATTCAACCCAGGCTAATTTGTTTTCTCCACCCTGCTGGGCTGTAAATATTTCAAGACGAGGAGGGATGCATTCGGCCTGCCCAGAAAATGGGCTGTAAATCTAAAAGTGATATGAAATGGGCTGTAAATATATAAAAAAACACAAAAAATGGACAATTAGTTTCATATTTCAGTTATTTTTCTTTTTTTAGATTTCAAATTTCATTGGATTTTAACATAATTTAAATTTATTTTGAAATTAGTTTGACTCTGACTCGAAATTTCGGGATTAAAAATAGTTCAGACCCAACCGAAATGTGGGAAAGTTGTTATTGTTGTTCATATTCTACATCAGAAGCTGCAACATCTAGTTCTGGGTCTGGAGCAACTGCTCTAAGCCGGGTGGGACATTACTTCGTGAGCCATTCCCGAAAGGGTTACGCCTTGGTGGCATCTGCTGGGGTAGAATAGATGAGATTTAGAGAGAATAAGGCCTAAGGGGAAACACTACCCATATGCAATTGATTGCAACCAAACTCTAACAAGCAAATCACACAAATCACACCACACAAGCCAAACCTACAGGTAAGGTCATATCACAAGAGATATGATCTCATCATACTACCGCAAATGTTTATCGGACTCAACTTAGTAGTGGTGGTCTGCCAACACCTCAAATGATACAGGGGCATCTACATTTTGAAAGGGGGGAGAATTTAGAATTGAATAGAGAAGATTACGAGAACCAAATGATATATAGGGAAGTTGTAAAATGGAGTTTTCATCCTATGGCTTTTCCATTTTCTAGGGGTCGCATCCTACAGTCAGCGTGTGCTCTGATACATTCTTGTAGCGACCCGACCCAAATGGATCGAAGTCTTTGTGCTTAAGTGCTAGTCCCTGGATCAGCTTGCTAGCACACACAATACTCGATGAAATAACAGATTTCAATCACACACTTTATTACATTGATAATCCTCAAATAGAGTATTTATTACTTAAGTATGGCTGAAGGCCATCGAAATCAAAATACTGCGGAAGCATAGAAGAGTAATGAGTCCATCAACTCCATGGCAAAACTGAGTGCGGAACAACGAACTGTCACACCTTACTCTTCGTCGAAATAATCTGCAACTTAATAAGTTGTAGCCGTGTAGGTCAGCACATGGAATATGCTGGCAATGTCACACCATAGAAAAGGAATGATAATTCTATCTATATATGCAATTTGGCTGGTGGAGGCTCTAAGTTTCAAGTTTGCATAAAGCTAATTTTGTCCTATATCAAATTAATTAAATTAATACTACAAAGTTCATGCCATTATTGAGATTGTTCCTCCAACTCAATCCAAACCCATGTTATTTATAACTCAATTCATTAATTAAGTATGATGACATCACTCAATAATTTCACTTCTAGATGCTCAAGTTGTCCGTAACCAGGGACACAGCTAATCGATTAGTTTCACACCCTGCACAGGTTTGCGCACTTTTCCCCACAAGACTCGATCACCTCCTTTGTAGCTCATCACACTCGGGGTATAAGCCCATAACCCTGCTAGTGCCCATCCCAACTATAACCCACTACCTCTTGTAGCACTACCCGGTAAGAGTCACTTCAAAGATCAACCAAGCTAGACCCCATAATGACTTGTGTCTGCACACGTAAGCTTAGTCATGAAAGATTGTTTGATCCCTTTGAACCTGGTTGGCTTTCCATAAAAGAGTGATCACTGGGTACTCGAGGACACTCGGGAAAATCCCTGGTTACTCCAGGGTGCCCCTCACCATGCAACAAATCCACACAGATGATAGATTAAAGTTATTAAAGTTGGTCCTATTTTACCACTCTCTCACAACTTTCATGAATCAGGAATACCACCCCCTCTACAAAAGCAAGGCTAAGAAATTTAGCTAACAACAACGATTCCCGGGGTGTTCAAGGGTCATAGGTTCCTACCTCAAAGATCTACAAAGCATAGCCACAATTTCACAATCCTAATCATGCATAGTATTAAGGTGGAACTAAATGCATATGAAAAACATAGGTGTATAAAAGTATGATCAAAGTGTGAACTTGCCTTGATGATAATAGTTGAACTCTAAAGATTGATAGTGTTCAGACTCGCACTCCGGACAGTCTAGCGTAAGCAAACAAGATCACATACATAAGCAATCAAAGATCCAAAACAAAAACAAGGATTAAAAGTATGCAAAAACTCCAAAAAGAGCCAACCCAAACTTCTGGACAGAAACATATTTTTACCAGTAGGGAATTTATGTGATCATGATTCCAGATGACAGTAGAGATCTAGAGCCTTAATTTCCAAAAAGAATCAAATCAATCGGAGTTATAGATTAAAAGTTATGTCCTATAGAAGTTTAAGTTTGAATCTAGTCAAATTCAAATTTAAAAGATTGAAAAATATTATTTGATGGGTCTACTCAATAGATGGGATCAATATGAACAGTTAGGAAAAATAATCATTGGAATTCGATTTATAGAACTAAAGATATACTAAAAAGAAATTTTGAAAGAAATCTGAAAAAAAAACTCTCCCATGGCAGTGTTTTCTGAAAATGCTAAATTGCGGCGGCTGCTGCGAGGGGTGCCACATGGCACGACGCTATTGGCTGTGGGTGTGTGCTGCGAGGCTTAAGCGGCGGATGGCCGAAGCTTAGGGATTTTGCGTGGCGGGTGGCTAAGCAGAGAAAAATCGGGCGGTTTAGCTAAAATAAACCGGCGCTAAACCAAATGATTTTAATTAAAAAAAATGAATGCATCGTACTTCTAATATATGCCGTAGATCTTGGATCTAACGGTGGGGAAGGGCTGCCAGCTTACCACGGTGGAGGACGACGACGAGGGGCTCGGCGTCGATGGCGGAAGTGCTCTGGTGATCGGCGGTGGCGGCGGAGTGGTCGTGGAGGTGCGGCAAAGCGAGGCGATCTCGGTGGTGGTGGTGTTGGTGCTCGGGGATGACGGGTGCGAACGGGGCGAGCATGGCGAAGCTCGGGTGAGCCGTGGCTCCGGCGACATTCGGGTGATCTCGGGGCGGCGACTGCGGTGTTGCCTAGGCGACGAAACCTTGTCAAAGGATGCACAAGAACGGAATACAGTGACTGACAGAAAGAGGGGTCGGGGAAGGGCTCACTCACGATGAATTCGACGGGCGAAGCAGCTTCGGTGGTCGTGATCGCGTGGGCGCGTGCGTGTGTTGTAGGTGGTCTCGGGCGTGGGTTTTTGGGGTAAAAGAAAGGCCGGTGTTGGGTCTATATATAGAGCAGCTTCGTGGGCGAGGGGGCATCGTAGAGATAAAATCCTAAAGGATTTAAAAGTGCGGCGGCACGGGCGTGAGCGAGCGGGACTCGGCGTGCCTTGGGGAAGAAGATCCCGACAGGTGGGGCCCGCCTGTCGACGACCAAGCGCGAGGGAGAGAGAGAGAGATGCGGTGCGTATCGCTTCGCAAGCTCGCGTGGACCGTGGGTTGTATTCGCCGGATGGGCTGGCGGCTAGCGCTGGCCTGGCACGTGGATTCCCTTTTTTTTAAAGGAGAAACTTTTCTATTTAATAAATACAGAGGCAGTAAAAGGCTAAAATAACATAGCAAAAAATATCTAAAAATTCCAAAAAAAATCACATAAATATATGGGCATATATAGGACCCGGTTAACTATTTCTCTGGCCTAAATGCAATATTTTTAAAATATCCATTTTTGCTATGCTTTAAAAATTGCAAATAAATTCCAAATAAAAAGAAGTTTGATTCCAATCCAATTTCCATCCTTTTTATTTCTAATTTGAAGAAGTCATATTTTCTTCTCTCTTTATTTTATTTGGATAAATGGGAATGAATTGAAATTGCAACTTGACAAACTTTGAAAATTGATTGAAAAGACTTTCAACTTGATTCAAATAAACCTCCAACTCTCTCGTTTTGCACATTGAAGAAGTCATGTTATCTTCTCTCAAAGAATCATTGAGTTGCACCAAAGTTTTGAATCAATTCAAATGGAAAACAAAATAGAGCTCAAAGCTAAGATGCATGAAAATATGGATGCATATGAATGATCTATATAAACATCTGAATTGAAAATTGGGATGTTACATGGCCCGACCACCCACGTATACCGGGAAATCCCCGAAAATTTTCTCGCCCTCACTTCTATCACAAATTTTTACGTCATGGACGGCCCAAAGATTGTCATGCAGGTCTGCCTGCGGCCTGCCCAGGACGAAAAACTCATTTTCTATCATAATTTTTTGTCATAGAAGTAGGAGCCCACCACATCCATGATGATGCGTGTTTTTGTCAAAATTATTGTATGAAAGTGTCATTTACATGAATGAAAATGTTTTCGTTCGGCCTGTAATGTTACGGATGTATCTTTTTTTTAGTGCAAACGACATGGTATGATTGGCCGGATACTTGTTTGGCACATCATGTCAAGTTTTTGTACCAAGGTTACAATTTGAAAGTTTTTTGCATCAGAACGTAGCATGCGCTCTAAGTTAGGGTAGCGTGATAAGTGCATCTCCAACTCGGCAAACACAGCCAACGTGGCTGTCAAACGACACGGTATGGTTGACCGATGACTTTTTTGGCACATCGAGTCAAGTTTTTGTACCAACGTTACACTTTGAAAGTTTTTGCATCAAAACGTGCATGCACTCTTAAGTTAGTGTACGCACAGCATATTAGCTCATAAGTATACCGCAGAGCATATTATTTTCAATTTGGTATTGTTTGTCCCCTGTTGACAAGTGGGACCCACCACCTACACGTGTCTCGAACTGATATACAAATTTGAAGCTCCCTAATGTACATAAAGTGTTGTCAGATTTGTTCGTTAACTCGTCCGCTCGTGCATGGAAGATAAGTGCATCGCCAGCTCGGCAAGCACAGTTGAGGTGGCTGCCAAACGACACGGTGATTGGTCGATGAATTTTTTTACACGTCGTGCCAAGTTTTTATACCCAACGTTACACCTTGAAAGCTTTTGCATCAAAACGCATGCGCTCTAAGTTTGTGTACAATATAGAGCGCGCATAAGTATACCTGATTAAAGTGTCGCGCTCTGGCAGTCTGGCACGCGACTGTGTGATGCAAGTTGAACAGCGAGACACGTCCACGTCTCCACATACTGTACTGCTCTGCATGCACTGATGCACGTACGCATACGCGTGCAGTAGGTCTGCAGATCATGTCGTTCATGCACGCACGTACGGAGAAGAGACGACTCACCCTGGTGCTTGCTTACTACTCCTACTTGGGTGCGCAGGGTCAATCCTAGATGCCGGCCTCGGCCTGCCTGCATGGCTCACGGCTGCATACATACACGCACACCAGGCAGGCCAGCCAGCACGACGAGTGCGGTAACGCAAAGTAGCAGTGGTACGCGTACTAGTAGAAGCGTAGCCCCGTAGGCGCTATGGAGTAGCGGCATGCAACAATGGCAGACCGCAGACGGACGCACGCACGCACGCAGCGCGCATGCACTGGCTCGAAGCCTTCATCGACCCTGCGCCCGCGGGCTCTTGTCTCCGCCTCATAAATGGGCGGGTTGGAGCCTTCTCCTTGTTGTCACATGCAATGCATGGGGATGCACGTATGCATGCATGCATGCACGCTGGGGAGAGCTCAGATGAGCATGCTCTGTCATTCTCTCTCTGCGGCTCTGCGCGTCGCCGCCGTGCACGGGGAACCGCGAAGGGGAAGGGAAGGGGGGACAAGAAGATCGGGGCTTTGTCCCCATGCACGATCAGTGGACAGAAAGGTCCTATGCCATCTCTGGCAAAATGCTCTCTCTTTTTTATCCTGCCTAGCTACGACGGGCAGCAGATCAACCCCGAAGCTCTCCGTACCCCACTAAGGTCATCTCCAACGGTAACGGTCATCTCCAACGGTAACCCGTAAATTTTCTCCCGCATCCGTCCGCGGACAGGGAGGGACCAGTCCGCGGACACGGATGCGGGAGGACACCATCCAACATTAGCGGCATACATTTCAACAGCAATCCGAACCAACCGGACGAAATTCATTAAAACACGACGGATTTCATTAAAATTCGGACATAATTAACATAAAAAGGTCGATATTTCGACCGTTTAATTAAAAGTAGAAAAAAAACCTAAACCCTATACCTGCCGCACCGCCGTCTCTGTCGGTGCCGTCGTCGTCGTCGTCGTCGTCGTGGTCCCTCCAGCGGCGGAACGACGTCGGTGGGCCGCAGCAGCCTGCCTGCCGCTCGCGGAGGAGCCGCTCCGCCTCCTGCTGCGCCGTGCGGAGTGCCGCCGCGACCACTGCCGACGTGGCCTTCGGAGCCCTGGCGGCGGCCTTGCCGCGACCGGCGTTGCCGGAGCAGTCGCTAAGCAACCACTCCTCGGCGATCTTGGCGACTCGCCGTCAAGGCGGCAGCGGCGCCTGGCGGCCGTCTCCGCGGTGGTCACGGAGCGGTCGAGCGCTCACGCGGCGGCGAGGTCTGGGTTGTTGCGGACCCAGTCCGGCGCCACGTCGCTCTTGGCGAACGCGGAGCGGCGACTGGCATTGCGCCGGTCGTACCTCGCCTGCTGCCGAGCCGCGCGCTCCACCTCAGACACGACGGACCTCGAGCCCGAGGGACCGCCGTAACCGCCTCCTCCGAGGTAGTGGAGGAAGCGTCCCCGCGCCTTCTTGATCGCGGGCGGCAGATCCTCCTTGACGGCGAGGCGGTGCCGGCGCGGCGGCGATGACGGCGCGTCGATGCGGCCGTACCGGCTGCGTGGCGGGGACGCAGGCTCCTCCTTGACCAGTCGTCCGATCTGGATGCCGCAGTTGTGCGGGGGCGAGGCCGACTCCTCCTTCACGCGGCTTCCGATCTGGACGCCGCGGTTGTGCCGGGGCGAGGCCGACTCCTCCTTCACTGGCAGGAGCGTGGACGCCGGCTCAGACTTCACGTGGTGGCGCGGCGGGGACAGCGGCTCCTCCTTCACGCGCGCCGGCGATGGCGGCGTCGACCCCATGTCACGGAGCGACCGCTCCGTCATTATCTCGATCTGATGGACGGAATCTTCGTCCATCAGAGCGGCCTCCTTGAGGAGTCAGGGCGGCTGCTGTGGTGGCTCCTGCGGCTGCTGCGGCGGCGCCTGGTCCTCCTTGTCACTGGAGGAGATGACGATCTCCCCCCTCGCGGAGGAGCCGACCGCCGTGGACGCCGACGGGCCCAGAGAGCGTGGGCGGCGGCGCCAAGAACCGTCGGAGGAGGATCTTCTGCCTACTCCGCCTGCCGGCGCGGAGCACCACGACTTCGGCATCGCCTGAGCTGGGGTTGAAGAGGGGGAGTGAGGGGCAAGGCGAAGGGGCGATCCACTTCAATGCGATGCAGCGGCCGGAGTTGGTTCCTCGGGAACCTACGTCCGCATTGAAGCGGCGGCTCCCGAGAGGTCGCGTCAGTCAGCGCCGCCTTCCCTCCCTCCGGTCACATCGCGGCATCAATGCCGGCCGCTGGGTGCTCTGGGCCGGCATGAATGCGGCGCGGTAAGCGGCGTGTGCATCGGAAGGAAAGCGCGGGAGTGGCGGGTGGGGTTTTTTGGAGGGTCAGGGCGGTCAGAAGCGGGCATGACAGTGGTCCGGACTCCCGCTGACCCCCCTCCCCACGTTTGTCTCCGCTTTGCGAGAGAAAACATGTGCAGACCACGCCGTGGACCGATACAGGACTGCGTTGGATGGCTTCTGCAGTCCGGACAGCGCGATTCGGACGATTGCAGGAGGTTTGCGGATCAGCGTTGGAGATGCCCTAACTGCACATTTCCGCATTTTTCTTGCCGCACGCAAATATGCATGCGTGGCTAGCTCCTCCTTCGACTCCGGTGAGCATTGGTCCAGATGCTGGCCAATACCCTACCAATATTTGGCCGTCACCAGATATTTGGTGTATTTTTACATGGCTAGTTGTTAGGTGTTTCTTTACATTGCTAGTTGTTAGGGCATCTCCAACGCCGTGCTGCAAAACATTCGTAAACATTCGGACCGATATGTTCGGACGTTTTTTTTGCTATCCAACACGGTGTCACATATGTCCGCGGACGAGTTTCCTTGTCCGAATTCTGGCAAATCGGCATTAACTTGGCGGAGGTTTGCGGGCGTCCGGATCTCTGCCACATACCCGTCCAACTATGCAGTCCCACCCAAAAGCCTCTTCGGTGCTACCGCTTCTCTCTCCCGGGCGACTGCTCCAACCCTTCGGGAAGAGGCGCCGCATTCATGCCCGTCTAGAGCGGACGCGACCGGTCTGAAGCATGTCGAACATTGAAGGAGCACACCGGCCGAGAGTGTCACCCGCGTCGTGTCCGCTCGCTCGCTCTCCGCGCCGCGTTCAATGCCGGCTCAGAGCGATGCGTCCGTTAGCTTGCTGTTCGTGCCACGTTCAATGCTGGCTTAGAGCGACGTGACCGGACTGGGCGACGGGATGACTTCCTACTGCATTGAGGCCAGCCGCCCATTTGTTCACCTGCCTGGCTTTGAACAGTCGCGGTGGCTGAAAAACCCACTCCATGCGCCAACATTAAAACCACTGCTTGGCCTGGCTGGCGCCCGCTATATAATCGCAGCCGCGCACGACACAAACCGCACCACCTCCGTTTGTCCTCCATCCACTACTGCTACTTGTAGACTGCGTTGATATTTCCTCGAAGAGGAGAGGATGATGCAGTAAGTAGAGATAAGTATTTCCCTCAGTTAAGAACTAAGGTTATCAATCCAGTAGGAGAACCATGCAAAATCTCATTAGCAGCACCTGCACACAGAAAAGCAAACACTTGCACCCAACGCAAATAAGAGGGTTGTCAATCCTCTTAGCGTTTATTTGCAAGGATTAAATCTGATAGTGGTAAATAGATAAACTATAATACTAAATAAAACAAAAGTAAATAAATTGCAGCAAGGTATTTTTGGATTTTAATATATGATAAAAGTAGACCCGGGGGCCATAGTTTTCACTAGAGGCTTCTCTCTCGAGCGCAGGACATACGGTGGGTAAACAAATTACTGTTGGGCAATTGATAGAAAAGCAAATAATTATGACGGATTGATGGCAATGATCATGTATATATGCATCATGTCCGAGACAAGTAGACAGACTCCTGCCTGCATCTACTACTATTACTCCACCCATCGACCGCTATCTAGCATGCATCTAGGGTATTAAGTATGAAACAGAGTAACGCCTTAAGCAAGATGACATGATGTAGACAAAGTAAACTCAAGCAATATGATTAAACCCCATCTTTTTATCCTTAATGGCAACAATACAAATACGTGTCATGTCCCTTTCTGTCACTGGGATTGAGCACCGCAAGATTGAACCCATCACAAAGCACCTCTCCCATTGCAAGATAAACCAATCTAGTTGGCCAAACCAAATCGATAGATCGGAGAGAAATACAAAGCTATAATAATCATGCATCAAAGAGTTCAGAGAAGACTCAAATATTTCTCATGAATAATGTGATTATAAACTCACAATTCATCGGATCCCAACAAACACACCGCAAAAGAAGATTACATCGGATAGAACTCCAAGAACATCGAGGAGAACATGGTATTGAAGATCAAAGAGAGAGAAGAAGCCATCTAGCTACTAGCTATGGACCCGTAGGTCTGTGGTAAACTACTCACACATCATTGGAGGGTAGCAAGGTTGATGTAGAAGCCCTCCGTGATCGATTCCCCCTCCAGCAGAGTACAGGAAAAGGCCTCCAGATGGGATCGCGGAAGAACAGACGCTTGCGGTGGCTTAAAATTTATTTGGGGTGGGTCTCTATTGGTTTCCGAATATTTGAGAATTTATAGAAGTGGAATTAGGTCAAACGGAGCCACGAGGGCCCCACAAGGCATCAGGGCACACCCCTGCTACTTGTAGACTGCGTTGGTATTTCCCCGAAGAGGAGAGGATGATGCAGTATAGTAGAGATAAGTATTTCCCTCAGTTAAGAACCAAGGTTATCAATCCAGTAGGAGAACCAAGCAAAATTCCATTAAGCGCACCTGCACACACAAAAGCAAACACTTGCACCCAACGCAAATAAGAGGGTTGTCAATCCTCTTAGCGGTTATTTGCAAGGATTAATTCTGATAGTGATAGATAGATAAACTAAAATACTAAATAAAATAAAAGTAAATAAATTGCAGCAAGGTATTTTTAGGTTTTTTATATATGATAAAGTAGACTCGGGGGCCATAGTTTTCACTAGAGGCTTCTCTCTCGAACACATAGCATACGGTGGGTAGACAAATTACTATTGGGCAATTGATAGAAAAGCAAATAATTATGACGGATTCATGGCAATGATCATGTATATAGGCATCACGTCCGAGACAAGTAGACCGACTCCTGCCTGCATCTACTACTATTACTCCACCCATCGACCGCTATCCAGCATGCATCTAGGGTATTAAGTATGAAACAGAGTAACGCCTTAAGCAAGATGACATGATGTAGACAAAGTAAACTCAAGCAATGTGATTAAACCCCATCTTTTTATCCTTAATGGCAACAATACAAATGCGTTTCATGTCCCCTTCTGTCACTGGGATTGAGCACCGCAAGATTGAACCCATCACAAAGCACCTCTCCCATTGCAAGATAAATCAATCTAGTTGGCCAAACCAAATCGATAGATCGGAGAGAAATACAAAGCTATAATAATCATGCATAAAAGAGTTCAGAGAAGACTCAAATATTTCTCATGAATAATCTGATCATAAACTCACAATTCATCGGATCCCAACAAACACATCGCAAAAGAAGATTACATCGGATAAAACTCCAAGAACATCGAGGAGAACATGGTATTGAAGATTAAAGAGAGAGAAGAAGCCATCTAGCTACTAGCTATGGACCCGTAGGTCTGTGGTAAACTACTCACACATCATCGGAAGGGTAGCAAGGTTGATGAAGAAGCCCTCCGTGATCGATTCCCCCCTCCGGCAGAGTACCGGAAAAGGCCTCCAGATGGTATCGCGGAAGAACAGAGGCTTGCGGCGGCGGAAAGGTTTTCTCTTCTGTCTCTGTGGTATATTGGGAATATTTGGGAATTTATAGCGCTAGAATTAGGTCAGGAGGGGCTACGAGGGGCCCACAAGCCTGGGGGGCGCGCCCTCCAGGCTTGTCGCCTCCTTGTGGCTCTTATGGTCTTCTCCTGAAGCTTCGTGGGTCTCTTCTGGTCCAGAAAAAATTAATCCAAAGTTTTTTTCTCATTTGGACACTTTTTGATAATGATTTTCTGAAAAGGAAAAAACAAGCAGAAAATAGCAACTGGCACTGGGCATTGGGTTAATAGGTTAGTCCAAAAAATGATATATAATGGCATATAAAACATCCAAGATTGATACTATAATAGCATGGAACAATCAAAAGTTATAGATACGTTGGAGACGTATCAGGGGGGCTCTTTTGTTGCCAGAGCATCGGACAGAATGTCATATGGCCCTGAGTTCCTGTAGAACCTTCCAGGGTTGCTAGTGGAAGCCTTTAACATGACGATATACAGTTCTTCGTCATGTATCAGCCCCCCTGGGGCCACGCCCTGTTGCCTTGTGGAGGCTTCGTGAACCTTGTGGCCTCCTCTCCAAGTCTCCAGGGTCTCTTTTGTCCAGAAAAAAATCTCCAAAAAGTTTCGTGGCATTTGGACTTCGTTTGGTTCTGATTTCCTGAAAAACCAAAAACAGGCAAAAAACAACAACTGGAACTGGGCACTTGGTTAATAGGTTAGTCCTAAAAAATGATATATAATTGCATATAAAAACATCCAAGATTGATACTATAATAGCATGGAACAATCAAAAATTATAGATACGTTGGAGTCGTATCAACTACCGCTGTCACACCTCCACTTCCCTTCCTCGTCCTTCCATGCCAACCACCAGTGCAATGACGGCGAGCGGCAACGACATGTGCAAGCGACTCTTGTCGGCACAGAATCATGAGATGGTTGCCCTCACGAACGGCCGGCAGGCCGAGCTTGTGCGACGCATAGAGGTCGGACTGCCTCCAAACTCGGAGGACGACGACCGAACGATGGAGGAGGTGTCCGACAACGAGCCCACGCCGGTTGCCGGCTGCACCATGGCGCAGGTGCAGGTGCACTTCAAGGCCGTTATGGTGGATGAGGAGCAGCCTACCCACGGTCTCCTCGTTTCGGGTGCTGTAAGAGGAACAACGGTACAACCTGCAGCTCCTCGAGTGGCACCGGCTCGTGGAAGGACAGATCGACAACGAGAAGGCGAATGAGGATGCCGTCGCGGCCATAGTCGTGGAAAATCTAACATTTGTGGATGACCAGTGGGCGCTATATGAATCCATGTGCAACGCCCGCACCATCCGTGATGAGTGGTGACAACTGCACGTCATGGAAGCGGAGCGCAATGCCCTGTTCGGCGAGAGATCGCGGACGGGGACACTTACAATGTCGGAAACACCGCATCATTAGCGCTGCGCTGCAATGACCATGAGGCCGGTCCATCGATGTCTATCGTGGACCTGGCCCCGACCGACGATGTCTACGGCCATGTGGCGTAGTCCGGCAAGAGTAGGACGTGGGAGACAGAACCATCTGCGTCCGGGGAAGTCCACGGCAAGCGAAAACTTAGATTAGGATACCTTTTGCCATGTTAGAAATGCCATGTCTGCTTTTGTTTAAAGAAATATGTCAAACTTTTCATGAATTTAGTCTGGTTTAAATGAAAATCGTCCGTTTGAATAAAATTCGTTCCGTTTGTTCACCTCACATTTGTAATCCGCGCAGACGTTTCGGGCACGGAGTTGGATGGTCGTCTCTCTTATCTATGTCCATGGAAGAATAGGGAGTCCGATATGGGGTACGACATTGGAGTTTCCCTTAATGTTTTATTTTGCCAACACACTATTTGGCAACTCTAATTCATTTTTGTAGTCTATATTACATGCAAGGGTAAAATAAATTTGGGAGACAGGGGGCGTTGGCGACTACCGGGGCGACTCTGTGGTAACGCGCATCTTGGCGGTGCCAGCCCCGACGGCCACCTTGCTGCGCTGTGAGAAGTGGTGGGTGTTGGATGGCCACCCGAATGAGGAGTGGAGCATCTTGAAGTGGTGAAGAAGTCTGGAAAAGAGATCCTCCGCCGGGTGCGGGATCCAGAGGGGTGTTTAAGGCGTCTTCGAGCAAAAGCGGTTGAGTTCTTCAATTTGGATATGGATACGGTGGATTTGAAAGGAGTGAGGACTATCAAACCTGTTGTGATAGTTGGGGCGGGGATCTTGGACCCTGATTCGTCCCTTTCGCCCAAGAATCTGGTGAGTATGGGCGATGGGTTGCTACTTGTGAGCTGCGTTGGTTTTTTCCCCAAAGACGAAGGGTGAAGCAATATAGTAGCGGATAGTTATTTCCCTGAGTTGTCGAACCAAGCAAATTCCTAGTAAGCAGCACCTACACACACAAGAGCAAATACTTGCACCCAACGCGGGCAAGAGGGTTGTCAATCCCCTTGAACTCATTACTTGCAAGGATTAAATCTGGTAATGATAGATATATAAATTGAAAAGTAAATAAAAAGTAAAATAATTGCAGCAAGGTATTTTTGGTTTTAGTAATATAATTAAAGTAGACCCGAGGGCCATAGTTTTCACTAGAGGCTTCTCTCTTGAAACATAGCATACGGTGGGTAGACAAATTACTGTTGGGCAATTGATAGAAAAGCGCATAGTTATGACGTTATTAATGGCAATGATCATGTATATAGGCATCGCGTCCATGACAAGTAGACCGAAACAATTCTGCATCTACTACTATTACTCCACTTCGAGAGAGCTTCTATGCTTGCCTCTCTACGTATTAAGTTCATAACAAACAGAGTAATGCATGAAGTATGATGACATGATGTAGACAGAATAAAACCAAGCAATATGATTAAACCCCGTCATTTTACCCTTAATGGCAATAATACAAATACGTGCCTCGCTACCCCTTCTGTCATGAGGTGAGGACACCGCAAGATTGAACCCATCACAAAGCACCTCTCCCACTGAAGATAAATCAATCTAGTTGGCCAAACTAAACGGATATATCGGAGAGAAATACAAAGCTATAATAATCACGCATAATAAAGTTCAAAAAAAACTCAATTACTTTCAATGAATAATCCGATCATAAACCCATAATTCATCGGATCCCAATAAACACACCGCAAAATAAGATTACATTGGATAGAACTCCATGGAGATCATGGAGAACTTTGTATTGAAGATAAAAAAGAGAGAGTAAGCCATCTAGCAACTAGCTATGGACCCGTAGGTTTATGGTGAAGTACTCACACATCATCGGAAGGGCAGCATGGTTGATGTAGAAGCCCTCCGTGATCAATTCCCCCTCCGGCAGAGTACCGGAAAAGGCCTCCAGATGGGATCGCGGAAGAACAGAAGCTTGCGGCGATGGAAAAATTGTTTTGGGTGGCTCTCTGGGGGTTTTGGAATATTTGGGAATTTATAGCGCTGGAATTAGGTCAGACGGAGCCACAAGGGACCCACACGGCATCAGGGCGCGCCATGTTGGCTTGCCGTCTCCTCGTAGGTCTTCTGGTCCTTTCCCGAAGCTTCTAGGATCTCTTTTATCCAGAAAAAAATTGTCAAAAAGTTTCGTAGCGTTTGAACTCCGCTTGGTATGGAGTTTCTGTAAAATCAAAAACAAGAAGAAAACAACAACTGGCACTAGGCAATGAGTTAAGGGACAATAGGTTAGTCCCAAAAAATGATATAAAATTACATATAAAGTATCTAAGAATGATAATATAATAGCATGAAACAATCAAAAATTATAGATACGTTGGAGACGTATCATGGTTGTAGGGCATATTTCTCCCTTAGTGGTTTTGGTAATTGATGACAATGCATTTGCGGACTAATCATGTGCATTGAGCATTTCAGATAATCTATCATATGGCACAAGACGATTCGTGCCCGTCGGAGATATAGAGTCGAGACGGTTATTTTTCCTGTATTTTTTTTCGGTGGACTTGAGTCGTAGGAAAACCGTACTATTAAGAGGGGGTCCACTTCGGAAAGGTTTGGGTGGAATCATCACGTACACATCTTCCCTATGCACCCACTTTGCCTTCCCGCTTCGTTGGATTTCTTCCTTGTTTTTCTGAATGATTGGTCCTAAGGCTACCCAGCAGTAGTACCGCTTTGGCCAGCTGTAGTATCGCTTGTGAGCGGTACTTTCGCCTGTCCAGTACCGCGTGTGCTACCGCTTAGTTGGACCATTCTATTGTCTATTTGCGCTCAGCGGAACTAGCGCGGCAGTAGGGCGGTAGTACCGCTTGCGGCACTTCCGCCCCTACCACCGCTCCACTACCGCTGATCTCGCTGTAGCTCAGTATGCTAAGCGGAAGTAGCGCGGCAGTAGAGAGGTAGTACCGCTTATCAGTGGTAGTATCGTCCTGCCACTAGCGCCGCTACTTATGGTTATTTTATTACCTCTGGACTAGTTTGACACCTCGTGGCAATAGGATGGCAGTAGTGCGCAGTAGTACCGCTGCTGCGGTACTGCCGCCGTACTCTGCCCTACCACCGCTGCTTCCTGTATACTGCACCCTAAGCAGTAGTACCGCTAGGGCGAGCGGTAGTACCGCTCTGGCGGCACTACCGCCTCGGAGTGCTTCGCTCGTGCACCGTATTACTGGAACTACCGCCCGGGCGGTAGTACCGCTCTTGGAGCGGTAGTACCTCTTGTGTGCGGGCTGTGGACAGAAAAATGGTTGGATTTGTTCCCACTATATATAGGGGGTCTTCTTCTCCAAGAAGACCCACCTCTTATCCCCCAAAACTCCATTGTTGCTCAAAGCTCCATTTTCGCCCGATCTCTCTCCCTAGCCAACAAAACTTGTTGATTCTCTAGGGTTTGGTTGAGAGGGCCCCGATCTACACTTCCACCAAGAGCTATTTGATTCCCCCCACTAATCCCTTGCGGATCTTATTACTCTTGGGTGTTTAGGCACCCTAGAAGGAAGAGGTCACCTCGGAGCCACATTCCATTGTGGTGAAGCTTCGTGGTGGTGTTGGGAGCCTCCAATTAAGTTGTGGAGAGAGCCCCAACCTAGTTTGTAAAGGTTCAGTCGCCGCCTTCAAGGGCACCACTAGTGGAATCACGGCATCTTGCATTGTGCGAGGGCGTGAGGAGAATACGGTGGCCCTAGTGGCTTCTTGGGGAGCATTGTGCCTCCACACCGCTCCAGCAGAGATGTACTTCCCCCTAAAGGGAAGGAACTTCGGTAACACATCCTCGTCTTCACTGACTCCACTTGTGGTTACTTCTTATCTTTACTTTGTGCAAGCTATTATTGTGTTGTATCCTTTGCTTGCTTGTGTTGTTGTTGTTGCTATCATCATATAGGTTGTTGATACGTCCCAAACGTATCTACTTTTCCAAACACTTTTGCTCTTGTTTTGGACTGAAATTTGCATGATTTGAATGGAACTAACCCGGACTGACGCTGTTTTCTGCAGAATTGCCATGGTGTTAGTTTTGTGTGCAGAAATAAAAGTTCTCAGATGGACCTAAAAATTTACGGAGAATTATTTCAGAATATATAAAAAATGCTGGCAAAAAGATCTACTGGAGGGGAGCCACCCAGGGGCCACAGGCCCAGGGGGCGCGCCTACCCCCCAGGGCGCGTCCCCTAGGCTTGTGGGCCCCTAGAAACTCCGTTTGACCTAATTCCAATGCTATATATACCTATTCATGGAGAAAAAAATCAAAGAGAAAGAATCATCGCGTTTTATGATACGGAGCCGCCGCCACCTCCTGTTCTTCATCGGGAGGGCTGATCTGGAGTCCGTTCGGGGCTCCGGAGAGGGGGATTTGACGCCGTCGTCATCATCAAGCATCCTCCATCACCAATTTCATGATGCTCACCACCAGGAGTGAGTAATTTCTTCGTAGGCTTGCTGGACGGTGATGGGTTGGATGAGATTTATCATGTAATTGAGTCAATTTGTTAGGGCTTGATCCCTAGTATCCACTATGTTCTGAGATTGATGTTGCTATGACTTTGCTATGCTTAATGCTTTTCACTAGGGCCCGAGTACCATGATTTCAGATCTGAACCCGTTATGTTTTCATGAATATATTTGTGTTCTTGATCCTATCTTGCAAGTTGTATGCACCTATTACGTGTTATGATCCGCATACCCCAAGGTGACAATAATTGGGATTCTTTCCGGTGATTACCGTAGTTTGAGGAGTTCATGTATTCACTAAGTGCTAATGCTTTGTTCTGGTTCTCTATTAAAAGGAGGCCTTAATATCCCTTAGATTTCCTTATGGACCCCGCTGCCATGGGAGGGTAGGACAAAAAATGTCATGCAAGTTCTTACTATAAGCACGTATGACTATATATGGAATACATGCCTACATTACATTGAAGAATTGGAGCTATTGTGTATCGCTCTAGGTTGTGACTGTTATATGATGAATGTCATCCACCACAATTATCCATCACTGATCCAATGCCTACACTTTTCTCATATTGATCTTTGCTAAGTTACTTCTGTTGCTACTGCTGTTACAATCACTACAAAACTGCTACTGTTACCTTCTTTGTTACTATTGCTACTGTTACTACTGCTATCAAAACTATCATACTACTGTGCTACTAAACACTTTGCTGCAGATATTTAGTTCTCCAGGTGTGGTTGTATTGACAACTCAACTGCTAATACTCGCAAATATTCTTTGGCCCCCCTTGTGTCTCATCAATAAATTTGGGTGAAATACTACCCTCGAAGACTGTTGCGATCCCCTATACTTGTGGGTTATCAAGACCTTTTCTGGCACCGTTGCCGGGGAGCATACTATTTGTTGAGTCACTTGGATTTATATCTGTTGATCACTATGAAGAATATGAAAGACGCTAAGACCAAGATCGTTCCCTCTACGATGAGGGGAGGTAAGGAACCACCATCACACTTTGCACTTGATTCACCTTCTGTTTTGAGTAAGCTTGCGACACCACCACCTGCTATTCATTCTGATATGTCACAAGTGATTGATGATACTACTTCTGCTATACATGATACTTATGATGATGCTAGTACTATGCTTGATAATACTGTGCCACTAGGTGAATTTCTTGATGAACAAATTGCTAAAGCTAAAGAACTTGAAACTACTGAAACTACTGAAAATTATGATTCACCTATTATTCCTAGCTCTCCTACTAGAGTTGAAATGCCTAAGATACCTGATGGTTATGTCATAGATGGAGAAATAGCTTTGCCTGATCATCCTCTTTAGAAAAATGAACTACTGGATATCTTTTATAATGGACTAACCGATGCTTCTAGGGACTACCTAGATAGTTATGCTGGTTCTGTTTTCAGGGAATGAACTATTGGACATGCTAAAGAACTATTGAATAATATGTTGAGAAATGCCGATGATTGGACACTTCCTGAACCACCACCTAAGCCAACTCCAAAGAAGAGAGGTATTCTATTCCTTAGTCCAGAAGATATGCAAGAAGCTAAGAAGTCTATGAAAGAAAAGGGTATTAAAGCTGAAGATGTTAAGAATTTACCACCTATTGAAGAAATACATGGGCTCGACACCCCGACACAGGAAGTGGAGGTAAATTCTCTTACTAGATTCAATGAAGGTGATATTCCTTATAATAAATCTGCTAGCCAGTGCCTGTATGAATTTGATAATTACATCATTAAGCACGACCACTTTAATATGTATGTTAGCAATCAATTGGAACGAAATGCCTTCATGATAGATCGTTTGAGTGATTTGATGTTTAGAACTGCTAATGATGTTAAAGGCTTAAGTAAACATGCTTCTATGGTTCATACTCAGCTAGAACAAATTGCTAAGTCCCAAAATGATTTGCTTGATGAAATGAATAATACGATAAATGATCGTGTTGTTATAGTTGTTACTAGAGGAGGTAGAATGACTCAGGAACCTCTGTATCCTGAAGGTCATCCTAAAAGAATTGAGCAAGATTCTCAAAGAATTAACACTGATACACCTAGTTCATCTAAGAAGAAAAAGAAAAAGAAAAATGATAAAACTTTGCCTGCTTCTAGTGAATCTGTGATAAAAAAACCTTCTAAAGATCCTAATGATATTTCTATTTCTGATGCCGAGACACAATCTGGTAATGAACATTCACCTAATGATAATGATAATGATAATAATGTTGATGTGGATGCTCAACCAGATAATGATGTAGAAATAGAAACTGTTGTTGATCTTGATAACCCACCTCCTAAGAATAAAAGATATGATAAAAGTGATTTCATCCCTAGAAAACATGGAAAAGAAAGAGAACCATGGGTTCAAAAAACCATGCCTTTTCCTACTAAACCATATAAAAATAAGGATGAGGAAGACTTTGAACGATTTGTTGAAATGCTTATACCTGTCTTTTTGCGCACTCACTTGATTGATATGTTGAAAATGTCTCCTTACGCTAAATACATGAAAGATATTGTCACTAATAAAAGAAAGATACCTGAAGCTGAAATTTCCACCATGCTTGCAAATTATTGTTTTAAGGGTGGAGTACCTAAAAAGTTAGGAGATCCAGGAATACCCACTATACCATGCTCCATTAAAAGAAGTTATGTTAAAACCGCTTAATGTGATTTAGGAGCCGGTGTTAGCGTTATGCCTTTCTCTTTATATAGAAGACTTGATTTGAATAAGCTCACACCTACTGAAATATCTTTGCAAATGGCTGATAAATCAACTGCTATACCTATTGGAACATGTCGATTATCCTTGGTAGACCATTTTTGAATACTGCAGGAGCTGTTATTGATTGCAACAAAAGCAAGGTTACTTTTCATGTCAATGGTAATGAGCATACGGTTTATTTTATGAGGAGACAAAATTCAATGAATGGTATCAATTGTATTGAAAAGGTTTCGACAATCACTATTGGAGGGTTTAAATTTCCTCTTCCTACTGTCAAAAAGAAATATGAAATTCTTATTGTTGGGGAGATGCATATCCCCGTTGAGGTAACTTAGTATTATACGAAAATTCTTCGATTTCATGTTACTCGGAAATAGTTTGTTAATAAGACTTGATCAACCTTATTGACGGATTCTTTTTGAGGGGCATGTGGTCGATGAATTTAGTAAGCACAACCTTCTGTAATCATAGTTTGCTCTCTGTTATTTATAGTTTAATAAAATAAAATGCCATGATTATCCTGTTTTCTGAATTATCCGTGCAATAAAAAATGGCCCAAAAATAAAAGTTCTCAGAATGCCCTGAAAATTTAGTATGATTTTTTATGCAATATTTAAGAATTTTTGGCACAGAACACACCTCAGGGGGGGGGGGTGCACCTGTGAGCCACAAGCTCACAGGGCGCGGCCACCCTCTAGGACGCGCCTGGTGGGCTTGTGGGTCCCACAGGGACCCCCTCACTTACTCCAGCCACCCATCTCCTTCTTCTTTCTCTAGAAAAAATCAAACTTTCTCCCAAGCTCGTGTTCTTGCTCATTTCTGTTAGATTTTTAATCTCCTTGCTCGGAACTCTGTTTCCAAAACTGTTTTGAGGAATTGCTCCTTGGTATGTGACTCGTCCAATGCTCCAATTAGTTTTTGTTCTAGTGCTTTATGTTTTGCAAATTTTTGCTACTGTGGTGACCATGTATATGATCTTGCATGTTGAATTTGTATGGTCCAAAGTAGTTTTGATGCATGATATAGCCTCTAGAGACTTGTGGGAGTAGTTGCTATCAATTTTGTTGAGTTTTGTTTACTTTTATTTTGAGTCACTAAAAATTTCAGAAATTTTCAGAAAAGAAAAATGCTCAAGTGGAGGTTGAGAGGTTCTTCGAGCCGGAGTCCTAAGGAGGCTCCGAAGCCCAAATATGACCTTCCTCGTGCGACCGAGGTGCGGCCGTGCAAATGGCCATGCGACACATTCTTGAGGTATGCTGGAATTTTCGATGATTTCTATTACTTGGCGAACAATGCCGGCCTTATTCCGTTCCTCGAATATAAGTGTGAACATTATCTTCTCCTCACTAATACTTTCGTGCAAAGTTTTCACTTTCATTCTAGGAGAGATATACCCATGGTGTCATTTAACCTATATGATATTCGTAGAGAGATGACACTTGAGGATTTTTGCTGAGTGTGCAAACTTCCTAATGAGGGCAGCCCAATAGAGTCATGTCCAAGAGACGTGGCGGATTTTATATCCGCAGTGACCGTGGGGGAGACGAGAGGAGTTTCAGAGGCTAGGGTTGCTAGTTTACATTTTCCCATTCTACGATATTATTCATTATTTGCTGGGAGGTGTTTGACTGGTCGGTGGGAGAGTGGCACACTTAGTGCACCTGACCTTGCTATTTTATGCCATGCTCTTCATGCTGATAGAACTTTTAGTTTAGGATCTATGGTTGCTCGACAGTTACACACCAACCATTCGAAGGGCGTTATTTATGGTGGTATTTATGCTTCTCGCCTCGCCCAACATTTTGAGATTCCTATTAGGCACAACGAGGGGGGAGGAAAGGCTTTTACCTATGAGATATCTTGATTACAGCAGCATGCTTGGGCACAACTTTATTAATTCTGGGGATATTCGCTTTAAATATAACTTGGTGTTTAGTCAGGGCACTCGTGAGGTCATTACTTTGCCTGCACCGTCTTTGTTCGATCTTTCCAGTGGCAGGTATACCATCATGCTTGAGGACATCTATACTTATTGGGGCCTGACACCGCCCCCAGTACGTGAGCCAGCACCCGTGCCAGCACCTGTTCCAGCACCGATTTATCAATGGGACCCTCAGCAACCACTATGGGATCCTCGGCAGCCTGGGTATTATCCTGGAGGCGCAGACTTTGACCCATGGCCATAGACCAACTTAGGCCAAAAGCCTAAGCTTGGGAGTACGTATTTCTCACTGACATTACATTCATGTACCACACATTCATTCCAGTTGCCGGTGTTCATCCTTTTTCATTGTATATCCATGTTAGTTTTATTTTTGCTTTCTTCTTGTATGTTTGAAAAACTTTGAAAATCCAAAAATATTTCTCGCTTCTTTTCGGTTTTTCTTTCTCTTTAGTTAATTCGTAGTATTAAAAGAGAACCCAAAAAGATTTCTCATTTCTTCTTTTGCTTGTTGGGAGTTCTCCCGTGTAAATAGTTTCTCTCAGTTTTTTGTTTTCCTCTTTAATTTGCTTTCCTCAGAGAAACTTAAAAACTCCAAAAATATTTCAGTTGTTTTCTCTAAATTTCTTTTCTTTTCGTTGAGTCGTCGTAAGGAGAAGACCACGATGAAAATGTTGAGTGGCTCTCATATGCTTTATTGTTGATCTAACAGAGAGCCACCATTACCTTGTCTTCTCCTTTGAATAAATGTTTGCAGATTCCAGCTTAGTCAACGGCACACTTGCACTGTTATTATTATCACATCATTCGGTCGTGCAAGTGAAAGGCAATAATGACGATATTTGATGAAGTGATTGCGGTGAAGAAAAGCTGGTATGAACTCTTCTTGTTTTTGTTTTTGTAAATATCTTTAACTCAGTGTTCAAGATTCAGCATTATTATGAGTAAACATGTTTGTGATGACAATTAGAGATCATAGTTGCTCTTGCCATGCTTAAATCGCTAGGAGTGGATAATGATTTATCTTGAGTGTCAACATGCATTAAAATGGTAGTGATGTAGTATGTTAGTATGGTATCCTCCTCTAAACAATTCAAGTGGCTTGACTTGGCACATGTTCACACATGTAGTTGATTCAAAACCAACATAGCCTCCATGATATTTATGGTCATGGTGTTTATATCCTACTCATGCTCGTATTCAGTGTTAATTATTCTCAATGCATGACTATGACCGTTTTCGCTCTCTAGTTGGTCGCTTCTCAATCTATTTGCTAGCCTTTGCCTGTACTAAGAGGGAATACTGCTTGTGCATCCAAAATCCTTAAACCAAAGTTGTTCCAGATGAGTCCACTATATCTACCTATATGCGGTATTACTTTGCCGTTCCAAGTAGATTTGCATGTGCCACGTCTAATCATTCAAATAAACATCTGTTTTGTGTGCTCGTACCGCTCATGGAGCGACAGGGGGCAGTCAGTATCTTCCATGCTAAGCGGGTTATTTTCAGATGAGTGTTTATTCACTTGTCATTGCACGAGAGAGGCTGATAATTGGGATGCCCAGTCCTGTAATCAAAATAAGAAAAATATAATAAAACAAACTCCCCTGGAAATTTGATCGTTTGGAGGGCACCCGTGAATTCGGCTAGCCATGGCTTGTGTTGGTATGATGGAGGGGGAGTAAACTTTACCTTTCCGCTTGGGAACCGGCTATAATGTGTTTAGCATGGAAGATATTGAAAATCCTCGGTCGTGATGTTGACAGGAAAAGCATACCTCTCAAAATTATTTTCATCTCTGTTTTAAGCTTCGAGCTCTGGCACTGCTACAAATCCATGCTTCCCTCTGCGAAGGGCCAATTTATTTACTTTTATGTTATTTTACTTTTATTATTGAGTCATCACCTTCTCATTCAAGCACCAGTTGGAGAGCACTATTGTCATTTTTATGCATTGAGTATAGTTAATATTGGGTGTGACATGACTGGATCTCTCCTACCATGAATTACAATATCTAGTCGTTACTTGAACTTCAGAGGTGCTCTGCATTTATGTTTTGCGGTCTCAGAAAGGGCTAGCGAGATACCATGTTATCATATGATATCATGATTGTTTTGACAAATTGTTGGCATCCGAGATATCTTATTGCTCGCTAGTTGGTTATGTTATTGACATGAGTAAATGTGAGACCTAAGTGTTATCATTCATATGGTTAGTTCATAATCTTTGTTGAAAACTTGGATGCTAGTTAAGTACATATACAGACAACAAGAACAAAAGAGTTTGTAAAAGTTTTTCTTTGTTACTTCTAGTTTGTCAACTGAATTGCTTGAGGACAAGCAATGGGTTAAGCTTGGGGGAGTTGATACGTCCCAAACATATCTACTTTTCCAAACACTTTTGCTCTTGTTTTGGAATCTAATTTGCATGATTTGAATGGAACTAACCCGGACTGACGTTGTTTTCAGTAGAATTGCCATGGTGTTATTTTTGTGCAGAAATAAAAGTTCTTGGATGGACCTGAAAATTTACGGAGAATTATTTCAGAATATATAAAAAATACTGGCGAAAAGATCTACTGGAGGGGAGCCACCCAAGGGCCACAAGCCCAGGGGGCGCGCCCCCCAGGCTTGTGGGCCCTTGGAAACTCCGTTTGAGCTAATTCCAACGCTATATATACCTATTCGTGGTGAAAAAAAATCAAAGAGAAAGAATCATCGCGTTTTATGATACGGAGCCGCCGCGACCTCCTGTTCTTCATCGGGAGGGCCGATCTGGAGTCCGTTCAGGGCTCCGGAGAGGGGGATTCGATGCCGTCGTCATCATTAACCATCCTCCATCCCCAATTTCATGATGCTAACCACCGGGAGTGAGTAATTTCTTCATAGGCTTGCTGGACGGTGATGGGTTGGATGAGATTTATCATGTAATCGAGTCAATTTGTTAGGGCTTGATCCCTAGTATCCACTATGTTCTGAGATTGATGTTGCTATGACTTTGCTATGCTTAATGCTTTTCACTAGGGCCCGAGTGCCATGATTTCAGATCTGAACCCGTTATGTTTTCATGAATATATTTGTGTTCTTGATCCTATCTTGCAAGTTGTATGCACCTATTACGTGTTATGATCCGCATACCCCAAGGTGACAATAATTGGGATTGTTTTCGGTGATTACCATAGTTTGAGGAGTTCATGTATTCAATAAGTGCTAATGCTTTGTTCCGGTTCTCTATTAAAAGGAGGCCTTAATATCCCTTAGATTTCCTTATGGACCCCGCTGCCATGGGAGGGTAGGACAAAAGATGTCATGCAAGTTCTTACTATTAGCACGTATGACTATATATGGAATACATGCCTACATTACATTGAAGAATTGGAGCTATTGTGTATCGCTCTAGGTTGTGACTATTATATGATGAATGTCATCCAACACAATTATCCATCACTGATCCAATGCCTACACTTTTCTCATATTGATCTTTGCTAAGTTACTTCCGTTGCTGCTGCTGTTACAATCACTACAAAACCGCTACTGTTACCTTCTTTGTTACTATTGCTACTGTTACTACTGCTATCAAAACTATCATACTACTGTGCTACTAAACACTTTGCTGCAGATATTTAGTTCTCCAGGTGCGGTTGAATTGACAACTCAACTGCTAATACTCGCAAATGTTCTTTGGCTCCCCTTGTGTCGAATCAATAAATTTGGGTGAAATACTACCCTCGAAGACTGTTGCGATCCCCTATACTTGTGGGTTATTAGTTGTTCACCTAGTTGCATATCTAGACAACCTATTTGTTGCTAAACCTAATTTGTTAAGAAAACCTAAAAACTGGTAGTTGCCTATTCACCCCCCCTCTAGTCAACCATATCGATCCTTTCAATTGGTATCAGAGCCTCGTCTCTTTTTAAGGGCTTTACCACCTAACACTACTGGAATCAGCTAATTTGCCGTCTGCCAGTTCTTTGCCGTCAGCTGGCGGACGGCAAAGAAGCGCTTTGCCATCCGTTTCCAGAAAACAGATGGCAAAGAACTAGCTGACGGCAAAGAAGCTATTTGCCGTCTGCCGCTTCTTTGCCGTCTGCCAGCTGACGGCAAAGGAGGTTTGCCATCAGCTAGCGGACGGCAAAGAGGGAGGTGGGCCCACTAACGAGCTGCTTACAAAAAAACCTAACGGCCCCCCTCTTTGCAAAGAGCAAAAAGGCAGACGGCAAAGGTGGGACAGACGGCAAAGGTTTGACTTAACTAACGGCCGCGCCCCACCCCGCCTCTCTCTCTCTGTTTCTCTCCCTCTCGTCCCCGTCGCCCACCGCACGCGCGCCGCCGCCCCGTCGCCCCACCACCCCGCCGCCCCACCGGCCCACCGCCCCGGCGCCACCGCGGCCCCGTTGCCCCCGCCGCCGCGCCCCGGCCCCCCTGCGCGCCCCACCGCCCAGGAGCCCTGCGGCCCCATCGCCACCGCCGCCCGTCGCCCGCCCCCGCCGCCCCACCGGCCCGCCGCCCCGGCCGGTGCCCTGCGGCCCCCCTGCGCCCCCTCCGCCCCTGCCACCCGCCTCTCCCAGGCGCCCGAGCGCCCATGTCCCCGCCGCCCGGCCGCCACCTCCGCCCCAGCGCTCCCGCGGCCCTCCCCGGCGCTCCCCCGCCCCTCCCCGACGCTCCCCCGCCCCTCCCCGGCGCTCCCCCAACCCTCCCCGACGCCCCCTGCCCCGCCCCCCTCTGGTGAGCTCTTCCCCTCTCCTCTTTTTTCTATTTTTTTTGTTTTTAGTTTAGGTTTAGATTATTAGGTATTAGGTTAGGTTTGGTTAGGGTTAGAGTTTAGTTTATTAGGTTAGAAAAGAAAAAATCTAGAAGAAAAAAAAGAAGGAAAAAAGGAAAAAAGAAGAAGAAGAAAAAAGAGGAGAGGAAACATCTTCTGCAAGGGCACATCATATTGAAGCAATTAAAGGCATAAATCATATTAATAAAATTTAAAAAAAAACAAAGACCTATATACCAATGCTAGATTGGTTACTCGGGCATGCTCGCTCTGTGCGTGCAATGATAACACATGTTATGAAGGGATAGTTGACTGCTTTGCAAAGATCCATTCTAACAACATAAAAAAAACTGATGATCTGAAGTAGTATTAGTTTGTACCAATGCTAGATTGGTTACTCGGGCATGCTCGCTCGTCCTGTGTACCTGGCTCACCTTGAGTTGCATGCTCGCTCGTCCTCTGAAGCTGGCTTTGTTTGCCTCTTGCATGCATGATGGGGATCCCGTGCACTACCCACGTTTGTACAGTTGTACCTCACATCTCTATGCTGGTTGACTTGATCACCCCAGAGGAAGAACTCTTCCGTCCGGAAGGGGAGAGGCAAGATCGAGCCCCGCGGCTCTTGCATGATAGTCGCGCTCGCGGCCGTATGACCCACGCGGGAGGCGAGATTTATAAATCGGTGCGGCCGACGACGACTTGGTAGACACAGGAGAAAGCGTGAAATAGAGATTGTTTTTAAAACTTCACATGTTACTAAGATCGAACGGCTGGTATTTTCTGATTTACGTGGGATTTTCTAGTTAATCTCTTTAATTTTTCTCCATATTTTCCTTTTAGTAGATAATAGATGCTAAGTTTAGGTTTAGGTTTAGATAAATAGAAGAGGAAGAAGAAAGATGAAAAAAAAACAGAAAAAGTAGAAGAAGAGGGAGAAAGGAAAAGAAGAAGAAGAAGAAGAAGAAGAAGGAGAAGGAGAAGGAGAAGAAGAAGAGGAAAAAGGAAAAGAAGGAAGAAGAAGAAGAAGAGGAGAAGAAAAGAAGAAGAAGAAGAAGAAGAAGAAAAAGGAAAAGAAGAGGAGGAGAAGAAAAAAGAAGAAGAAGAAGAAGAAGAAGAAGAAGAAGAGGAAGAAAAGGAAGAAGAGGAAGAAGAAGAAAAGGAAAAAAGAGGAAAAAAAGAAGAAGAGGAAGAAGAGGAAAACGACACCCTGACCCGACACCCCAACCCCGACCCGACACCCCGACCCCGACCCGACACCCCGACACCCCGACACCCCGACACCACACCCCGACACCACGACACCACGACACCCAGACACGACACCCCTGACACCCCGACACCCCGACCCCGACACGACACCGGAGCATATATAGACGATGAAGATTAATATTAGTAATGTCAGGTATTCAATTATTATTATGTACATATATATTATTAATTAGTTCATGTTATTAGGTATTCAATTATTTTATGTTGTACTAATTTCGTTTACTCTTTGTCATTGCAGGTGTTGACAGATGGTGGGCGCAGGTCGAGAGCGCTCCGAGCCTCCTTCCTCGGCGCGTGCTGGGAGGGGTGCTATTATTCCACCCGAGCACCTCCGGATAGCGCTGGTACACAGTATGCAGACACCGGCGGGCGCTTCTTCTTCGGCCGGGAGAGGTCGGGGGAAGACGAAGAGGGGTGCTAGAGGTGGACGTGGCGGCGGGAGAGGTAGGAAGGCTGCTGCGCCTTCCTTGCTGCCACCCCCAGCTGATTCTCCCGACCACAGGAGTGCTCCGTCTCAGGTGGACCCGTATGACTTGGACCCATCTCGGACTCCGGTCCACGAGCCTCGGGTCGCCGAGCCTTCGTCCCAGGAGACTCCGGTCCCAGAGTCTTCGTCCCACGTGACTCCGGAGGCTAGTGGCCATGCTGATGGTGGCGAGGACAGCTTTTCTGAGGATAGCTATAGCGAGGGCGAGCTGGTTGAGGAGGGCAAGAAGGTCTACCAGCGTGGTAGTACAAAGCTCCCGCCCGTGCCGGCGACCCGCGATCAGAGGTGGTTGATTGTGCCTAATGGGGAGAACTAAGTGCATTTACTCTTTTTTAACCTTTTGCCTTCATGTTTCTTCAAATTAATATCTAATGTGTTGGCCTTGTCATACTGCAGGGGTTGGAAACACGCCCCTGGTGTCCGCAGGCCCAACCAGGTCCTTGGTGTGCTTTGCCAGCACCACTTCCCGGGGTGGGTCACGTTGCCCGATGAGGGTGAGGTTCGACAGCTAGCACTGAGCTGGGAGCTGTACGTGGCTGCCCCGGCCCCGCCGGAGGAGAGGGTCGACGGTGTCTTGTGCGAGACGGTGGCCGACATTGTGATCCGGCGGTTTTGGGTAATTTCTCCTTTACAGAATTAAAAATGAACAGCACCTAGTGATTGTACTAATCAGTGTTGTCTTGTTTGATTGCAGACCTTCTACAGGTGTCTTGAGGAACACGAGGCGGACGCAGCTATTGTTCTCGTAGCCGAGTGCAAGTGCCTATTTCAAAACTTACAGCACGAGACTCGGGTGCAGGCTGTTCGAGACTACTACGCCTCGACTAACATTAAGAGGGCCAAGAAGAAGTGCCGCGCCAAGTTTCAGAGTAAGGAGAAGTACATGAAGGTAATTACCTATTCTTAAGGCCTTGTACTTAGTTTCGTTGATTTGATTCGTAGGCGTAGCGCTGAAATTTCTCTTGTCTAACTTAGGTGCCCCCGAGATGGTGTGCGGATAGGATGGACTGTTGGGAGGCGTTGGTGGATGAGTGGTGCTCTCCCCAATGGCTAGCCGTCCACAACAAGGCCAAGGATAAGCATGCCCAAATGAAAGGTGTGCCACACCATCAAGGGAGTTCCAACCTGTTTGAGTTCGGGGATCACTGGGTATGTGGTTTGCTTCATGATTCATGCAATTTCATTCTTCATGCTAGCTTGAGCCCTTAACTAATATTTTGTTCCTCTCTTTTAGGCACGACACAACAAGAAGGAGGTGCCACCGCTGTTCGACCTCTATGCCATGGCCCATACTGCCCCATACAAGAAGGCCAAGGCATTCTCTGAGGATGACCTCGATCATCCATAGAGCTTCAGCAACATCTCCTCCCACAACAAGCTCGTGAGGTACAAAGATGAGGGGAAGACGAGGAAAGGGGAGGACTTCAACCCGAGCCAGAGTCCTTTTGATCCAGAGCTCGTGATGATATCTGGTGGTGGGAGGCCCCATGGCTCGATAGCCATTGGGGATGGACTGATACGTTGTCGTAGAACTCTCCCGGAGATCAAGAAGCGCCAGACGAGCTCCGATCCTGAGATAAGGCCTCGTCCACGGCCAATGGAGCTCGCCATCGAGGCTAGGGCCCAGGAGCTTCTGGCGGAGGCAAACAGGCAGGCGGCGGAGAGGGAGAGGGACATGGAGGAGAGGACGGCTAGGCTGGTGGAGGAGGAGAGGAACCGGAACGACGCGTCTCACCGGGCCCTATACGAGCTCCTCGTGGTAAGTTTCTCCTGCATATTAGCCAAATCATGCACGTAATGTTCGTTCATCACTAACTAATATGACTGACTCGTGAAAACAAAATGTGCAGACCGTGTGCCAGAACAACGGTCAGACCCCTCCGCCGATGCCCCAGATTGGTATAGCGCCCACGGTGAGTTTCATTTGAATGGTCATTAGTTACTAGTATTCACATTTGAGTTGCATCATGCTAACGAGACATTGCAAATGATCTTTGGTGCAGCATGCCTCCCGACAAGCATCGACCGATCCTTCTGCGTCTGCCGCAACCCCGACCGGTCCTTCTCCGTCTCACACTGGCGCAAGCCCGACCGGTCCTTCACCTCCGTGATGATGGTAAGTTTTCCCAAGTGTTTTGCTTAACAAATGCATACTTAGCTTAAGAAATGACCTACTTAGCTCCAAAATGACCTATACTTAGCTTATTTTCCTCGAAAATGACATAATAACCTTACTTAGCTCCAAAATGACATATTTTACCTAGGATAGCTATAAAATGACCTATACTTAGCATTTTTTCCTCCAAAATGACTTGATATGCTTAGTTAGCTAAAAAATGGCATAACTACCTAGGATAGCTCAATAATGATCTATACTTAGCTTAGCTAGTTCATTTATGACATAATTAGCCCACTTAGGTAAAAAATGGCATAATAACCTTGGTTTAGCTCCAAAATGACCTATACTTAGCTTATTTTCCTCGAAAATGACATAATAACCTTACTTAGCTCCAAACTGACATACTTTACCTAGGATAGCTACAAATATGCTTAGTTAGCTCAAAAATGGCATAACTACCTCGGTTAGCTCAAAAATGGCATAACTACCTAGCTTAGCTCTAAAATGACCTACACTTAGCATTTTTACCTAGCTTAGCTAAAAAATGGCATTTTTACCTACCTTAGTTAGAAGAAGAAGAAGATAAAGAAGAGGAGAGGAGAAAAAGAAAGAGAAGAAAAATTCTTCTTCTTCTTCTTATTCTTCTTCTTCTTCTTCTTCTTCTTTTTCTTCTTCTTTTTCTTCTTTTTCTTCTTCTTCTTCTAGCTAGTCTTCTTCTTCTTCTTCTAACTTTCTTCTTTCCCAATTTGCAGATTTGCTTTAGATGAGGAAGCTTGTGTTGATGGAGTCTACTCTTCTCCTTGTGCTTCCTTTTTGTTTTGATTTTGTACGATGAACTTTGTTGTTGGAAACTTGTTGTTGGATATGTTGTTGGAAACTTCTTGTTGGATATGTTGTTGGAAACTTGTTGTTGGATATGTGTTGGTATGCTTGTTGAAAGTATTTTCAAACGTGTATATATATATATATATCTATGAAATTCTGTGAAATTGAATGAATTTAAGAAAAAACAGAAAAAACAGGGGCTATACAGGCTCTTTGCCGTCTGCTGGGCTGGCCTATTTGGAAGCTTTGCCGTCGGCTGGCAGACGGCAAAGACCTTTGCATCTTTGCCGTCTACCAGCAGACGGCAAAGCACGCCGTTAACCCCTTAACAGACCTAAGCTGCCACGTGTGCCGTCCATGCCCTTTGCCGTCTGCTGGCAGACGGCAAAGATGCAAAGGTCTTTGCCGTCAGCCAGCAGACGGCAAAGTGGCCTTTACCGGAGCTTGTTCAGCCGGATGTGGTGCCGTCTGCTGGCTGACGGCAAAGATCTTTGCCGTCCGCAATGCATGCCTTTGTCGTCAGCCATGGCAGACGGCAAAGTTGCTGATTCCAGTAGTGTAACGAGTATGGTTGACGACGGGCCTAGGGATGAAGAATTACCCGTGGCCGAGGGAGTGGCCATGGTCACTCATGAGGATTTAAATGAGGCAATTGCCTCACTCAAATCTTCCATGGCGACCGAGGTCAAATCCTTGTTTAAAGATTTCCTTGATGGTCTCAAACTTTAAACCGATCCCTTGCAAGTGGCCAAACTCACTTCATCGGATTCGGATGCCAACTCCGGTAAGGAGGGGGCTAGTAGTGACAAACCTATGTTACCTCAAGGAAAGAATGGGTCGGGCATCCATGCCGCGGTTGCCACTCCCCCGGTCTACGGAGGACCGGTTCCATCACCGCAAATTAATTCCTATGGTCCTCCTCCTAATCTTGATTTGAATAACTTTCATGATTGGGTTTTTCGTATCAAGTCTCATTTGAATCACAGCTCAACACAACTATGGAGATTCATTGAGCAAGGCTTCTACCAGCATGATCCAAACAACATGACGCCAAGAGAAGAAGTGGACAATCAACTCAACCACTCCGCATTGTTCATTCTTCAAGCCGCAATGCCGCCGGAAGAACTCTCTCATTTGCGGCCATTCACCCGTGCCAAGGATGCTTGGGAGCACATCGTCTCTTTGTACAAGGGAAGCTCGAGCATTCAACGGTCCAACTTTGAGGTCATACTTGATGAGGCCAATGAGTTCATGATGAAAGATGATGAAGATCCTCGTGAGCTATACTGGAGATTGACTACTCTCGCGGTCTCACTCCGAGACCATGGGAGCAAGGATACGGATGACAGATGGGTCAAGCACAAGTTCCTAAAGGCCATCATGCCATTCAACAAGAGCATGTCCTCCGTGATCCGCAAAGATCGGACTTCCACACCTTGTCCTCAAGTGAAGTGTTGGATGAATTCATTGCAATGAACATTTTGAACAAGACCGCCAACAACGCTCTAGCTCATGTCCAATGGTCAAAGAAGACCAACCTTGCTTTGAAGGCCAAGGCCATTCTGGAAGAAGAAGAAGAAGAGGAACACTGGTACAGCGAGCTGCTATACAAACGATTTTAACCCCTTTCCGTGACGTAGTTTTAAACCGTCGCCTTGCCTGTGTGTGCGATAGGGGAGGGTCTTCCCACACGACCCAGAAACCGTCGGCGATAGGGAGCACGCAAGCATACGTTTCACAGAACTAAGCGTATGCGATGCCCGCATCTTTCCCAAATGCTCCGTCCTTGCTACTCGTTTGTGCTCGCATTACCATCACACTCGGAATTCAGTGCTGCAACACACTGGTACATCGAGCTGCTATACAAATGGTTTTTACCCCCTTTCCACGACAGAGTTTTAAACCGTCGTCTTGCATGTGTGTGCGATGGGGGGGGGGGTCTTCCCAGACGACCCAGGAACTGTTAGCGATAGGGAGCATGCAAGCATACGTTTCGCAGAACTAAGCGTATGCGATGCCCGATCTATCCCAAACGCGAGTCGTCACACAACTGTTTGTGATCTATCGAATATCCCAAACGCTCCATCCTTGCTACTCGTGTGTGCTTGCATTACCATCGCACTCGGTTTCTGTGGTGCAACGTTTACGATGCGCACCCCATCACAAACAGTTCACGATTGTAAAACATGTATGATAAGGAGACTATCACACACATTCACTTCTCCCGAACTGTATGCGAAATATAATCAAGAAGATTAGTTAATCATCGTACGAGTGTCGGATAGGATTACGAAATGTCGGACTGTCGTACCGGTGTCGTACAGGATAACTATCGCACACGCTATTCTGTGGTGCAAACTTTTATGATGCGTACGACATCAGAAACAGTTCATGATTGTAAAGCGTGTACGATAAGGCGACTATCACAAACATTTAGTTTGCTCGCACCGTTTGTGATATAGTCTGACATCACACACGCTTTGCAAACAACAACTGTGTGCATGGTCGCACACGTTTCCTCTCTGCGAACCGTGTCGGATTATGATGTATATGACAAACGATGTGCTTTACAGACCGTGTGCGCCGTAATGACCTGCAGAGTGTATTTTCACCCTAATTTAATCGCTGCTATTTAAAATTGTACCGAATTTGAATTTGAAAGTAGGCTATAACTTTATTCATATCCATAAGGTTCAACAACCAATGCATTATTCAATTCACAGGTACATATGTTCAAGAGTTACATCAAAAAAAAAAGAATTACATATGCACCAAATAAAGAATGATGAACCAGGGTTGTATACTTGTACTATTAAAGACGGTAAAGAAGGAGGCGAAAGACATCCTGGTTGCTGAACAAGGTGAGGCAGAATGCCCATATTGTGCCCCCCTCCATGCAGAAGGCACGCACGACTCTAGTCCAACCCCTTGTGATGGCCGACCGCCCATCCTTCACTGTCTTCATGACGACATCTAGATAGTCATTGTGTTCTAGTAGAAATACTTTAACCTTTGCATGCCCACCAATCATGTAGTTTGAGAGGTAATCTTGAGTAAACTTCTTTGGGAACCACTGCAAACGAAAAAGATTCAGACATTGTCATCTAACACAACTCATTATGGGTAGTAAAAAGAAGCATGCAGAGTTCTTACTTACCATCCTGCAGTTCACTGTTGTCTTGGACAAAGTGTAAACAAATAGTTTAATTGCCATCTCTTGATCCATTTTACTAACAATCTTTATCAGTTCTCTCACTTGATGCTGGTTCATGAATATCTCATTGCCCCATACGCAAAAAGGGTTAAAGCGCGGATCTTTACCAATGACATATGTACCTACAAGCACCAAGTTAATATTAGAAGCTAAACAGAAATTGCACAATGATGTAGTATAACACTCCCTCCGTCCCATTATATAAGATCTTAGTACATCCAATATGCTCACATATTGGATTAATTAACATCTTATATTATGGGCGGAGGGAGTTTATTACATTGTTACAAATATCGGCCGATTAACTGCAGTTAACTGCTGCTGTGTTGTTGCTGTTGCTGCTCTTCTATGTATATCTAGACATCATCAGAACATTAAGGTAACACTCTTCCTTGTTGCTATGTATCCTAGGATTGCATATTTAGACATTCAGTACAATGCATGTTGCTATGTAGCCTAAGATATATTAGATATGGCCCTAGTTAACCTACCGTTAAATGGGTTACAGATATATTCAGTTAAATGTCCGATTCGCCGATTAATCCCTTATCAGCCCCCAGCCGATATGGTACCAGCTATCGATATCCTAAATAGTGAGTATATATAATCCATGGGATGAAACTAACCTCGATGGAAAACAACAGTCGTTCCCAATATTGTCCTGTGTAAGTACATCAAAAGGCATGTTAAGCACAACAGGCTAAACATCAACCAAACAATCCATGGTAGACAACATAATCTCCAAATGATAGCTTCTGTGTACAGGTTTAAGCACGCTAGTTAAGCAAAACAAGAAGTGGAAAGGTGTGTTAACTGCAAAGTTCATACTTGCACATATAGAACATCACTTTGTGAATAACTGAAATAAACAAGGCATACTACGAACAACCAAAGATAGCAATTGAAACTGGACATATGCTAACTATGAACAACTGAACAACCAAAAACCGTTAAAAGTGGCATATGCTCGCTACAACAGGCTTAACAGCAAGCAAATAGTCATTCATATTGGTATTGTTGAAACTGGTATTAATGAAATTGAACTGCAAAGTTCATACTTGCACATATAGAACATCACTTTGTGAATAACTGAAATAAACAAGGCATACTACGAACAACCAAAGATAGCAATTGAAACTGGACATATGCTAACTACAAACAACCGAACAACCAAAAACCGTTAAAAGAGGCATATGCTCGCTACAACAGGCTTAACAACAACCAAATAGTCATTCGTATTGGTATTGTTGAAACTGGTATTGATGAAATTGAACTGCACAGTTCATACTTGCACATATAGAACATCACTTTGTGAATAACTGAAATAAACAAGGCATACTACTAACAACCAAAGATAGCAATTGAAACTGGACATATGCTAACTACAAACAACCGAACAACCAAAAAACATTAAAAGAGGCATATGCTAGCTATTACTGGCTTAACAGCAAGCAAATATAGTCATTCATATTGGTATTGTTGAAACTGGTATTGATGAAATTGTACTGCATGGTAAATAGTTGCACATATAGAGCATCACACTGTGAATAACTGAAATAAACAAGGCATACTTCAAACAACCAAACACAACAATTAAAACTGGACATATTCTCACTACAAAAGGGGCTCGTCAAAACAAATCATGGGTTCCCCCCTATGAAGAGGCACGGCAAAACAAATCATAGGTTTCCTCACTTGTCATAGATGGGCTCCTTCGCATGGGAAGAGCACGGACTCTGGGTGCTCTCCATGTTGTCGCAGATGGGCTCCTTCTCCTTGGAAGAGCACGGCTGTAGGGTGCCCTCCCTGATGCCACAGATGTGCTCTTTCCCCTTGGAAGAGGCGGAGAGGGTGCCCTCCTCGTGGTCGCCGTCGATGAGGTCTGACTTGGCAACTGAGGATCCCAAGCCAGCGTCGCAGAACGTGTCCTTCAGAAATGACAAAAGGGGCTCGATGGCGATGTAGGATGGCAAATTCTTGACAGCGAGCCAAAGGAGATCAGCGGTGGGGCCATGGATGAGATCTACGGCGGTTGAACCCGAGGGGTTGGGGGTGGGCCACTTAACCTATGACATAGCCCGCGTCAGGTCATCGTTGTCGACGACCTCGACGTCGTAGCCGGCGTCCGCGACATGCCAGCATACTCTAGCCCGCTGCTTGAGAGCCTGCGGCCAGTAATCGTCGCCAGCTTCCTTGGCGGCCACCTCGTCGACGTCGAGCAAAGATGCCGCGATAAACCTCTTTTGGGCCATTAGCTCCTGGGGCTCCACGGGAAGCGTAGCCGGGCTTAGGCTGCGGCGCTCTAGAGTGGGGGAGGGGGGGTGGGGATGGGGATCTGTGGGAAAGGGGGCGTTTGGTAGGCGTCATCTAAGAAACTCAGGGCGGCTAGGGTATCGAGATTGGTGGGTAACCTGCACGAGCAAACCGGCAGATGTTAACGGTGGAGGCGGCGGCGGCGACGACGACCTTGCTAGGGTTTCGAGCGAGGGAGGGGTGGTGTGTGTGTGTGTGTGTGTGTGTGTGTGTGTGTGTGTGTGTGTGTGTGTGTGTGTGTGTGTGTGTGTGCGAGCGCGCTGAGTTTTGGGTGTGTGTGTGTGGAGGGGGGCAAGGTGGTGTTTGAGGAAATGACGCGGGTACTGAAAATTTTACTTGGCGGGAGTAAAATGCCGGGGCTACTAAAAATTTGGATGAAGGGATTGAGCAACACACATCGCACACGGTCCAAACATAACAACCGTGTGCTATCAAACAGAAAAACCCTCCAGGCGGCTAGATATTTTTGAGGGATGCAGGCGGGAGCGGGAGCGAACAACATCGCACACGGTCGGAACATAATAACTGTGTGCTATAAAACAGAAAAACCTTCCACGCGGGTAGATATTTGATACGTCTCCAACGTATCTATAATTTTTGATTGTTCCATGCTATTATATTATCAATCTTGGATATTTTTATAATCATTTGCAGCAATTATATATCATTTTTGGAGACTAACCTATTAACTTAGTGCCCAGTGCCAGTTGTTATTTTCTGCCCTGTTTTTGTTTTACAGAAAATCAATACCAAACGAAGTCCAAATGCCACGAAACTTTTTGGAGATTTTTTATTGGACAAGATAAACACTAGAAGCTTCGGGAGAGGGCCAAAAGACCCAGAAGGTGGCCACGAGCCACCAAGGCGCGCCTGGGGGGGGGGGCAGGCGCGCCCTGGTGCCTCGTGGGCCCCCCTTTGCTCCGTTTGACCTAATTCCACCACTATAAATTCAGGAAAAATCAGAAACCCTCAGGGGAGTCCACGAAATACTTTTTCCACCGCCGCAAGTTTCTGTTCTCGAGAGATCCCATCTGGGGTCCTTCTCCGGTAATCTGCCGGAGGGGGAATCAATCATGGAGGGGTTCTACATCAACCTTGCTGCCCTTCCGATGATGCGTGAGTAGTTTACCACAGACCTTCGGGTCCATAGGCAGTAGCTAGATGGCTTCTTCTCTCTTTTTGATCTTCTATACAATGTTCTCCTCGATGTTCTTGGAGTTCTATCCGATGTAATCACTTTTTGTGGTGTGTTTGTTGGGATCCGATGAATTGTGAGTTTATGATCAGATTATCCATGAATATTATTTGAGTCTTTGCTACACTCTTTTATGCATGATTATTATAGCTTCGTATTTCTTCTCCAATCTATTGATTTGGTTTGGCCAACTAGATTGATTTATCTTCCCATGGGAAGAGGTGCTTTGTAATGGGTTCGATCTTGCGGTGTTCAATCCCAGTGACAGAAAGGGACATGACACGTATGTATCGTTGCTATTAAGGGTAAAAAGATGGGGTTTCTTCATACATGAGTTTATCTTGTCTACATCATGTCATCGTTCTTAAGGCGTTACTCCGTTCTTTATGAACTTAATACACTAGATGCATGCTGGATAGCGGTCGATGTGTGGAGTAATAGTAGTAGATGCAGGCAGGAGTCGGTCTACTTGTCTCGGACATGATGCCTATATACATGCTCATTGCCTTGGATATCGTCATGATTATTTTCCTTTCTATCAATTGCCCAACAGTAATTTGTCTACCCACCGTATGCTATTTTCTTGAGAGAAGCCTCTAGTGAAACCTATGCCCCCCGGGTCTATCTAAATCATATTACTAAAACCCTAAAAATATTGCTGCCATTTTCTTTTATTTATTTTATTTTGTATTTTTGTTTCAATCTATCTATCTATCACATACAATTTAAATCTTGCAATTGACCGCCGAGAGATTGACAACCTCTCGTTTGCGTTGGGTGGAAGGATTTGTTGTTTGTGTGCATGTGCTGCTAACAAGGTGTTGCGTGATTCTCCTACTGGTTCGATAACCTTGGTTTCATAACTGAGGGAAATACTTATCTCTACTGTGCTGCATCATCCCTTTCTCTTCGGGGAAATACCAACGCAAGCTACAAGTAGAAGGAAGAATTTCTGGCGCCATTGCCTGGGAGACATCATCAACATCTATAAAGTACCTTTGCATAAACTCTCATCTCCTTGCATTTATTTATTTGCCATTTGCCTCTCGTTTTCATCTCCCCCACTTCTAAAACGTTTTTACAAAAATACAAAAATATTTTCCGTTTGCCTTTTTCTTGTTTGCTTGTTTTCTTGCTTGCTTTATCATTATGGCTAGTTCTTCGGTCGTTACTATTACCCCTGAAAATGAAGTACTTAATTTTAAACAAAGGGGAGGAGACAATTTAAAAGATGCTTGGTATAGGATTTGTGATGCTCATAATAGATCAACTCGTAAGCAATCCTCTACCATCCTTCTTCGCAATTTTTATGTGGGCATTACTACTTGGTATAGATTTGTGCTTGATACTATTACTGGAGGGAATTTCTTGATGTGTCCCTCTACGGATGCTTTTAATGCTATGGGAAATTTAGTGGGATCACCACCTATTACTATTAATGAAACAACTTTGACCTTGGAAAATGTTATGTAAAGGTTAGATGCTATTGAAAATAAAATGCCTACCGTTGAGCATATTGAAAATTTAGATAAAAAGATTCATAATCATGTTACTCAATTTGGATCAAAAGTAGGGATTACTCTTAAGATGCTAAAAGAGAAAGAACCAATAATTAATGAAAGGGTGGAACAAAGTCCCGCTAGGATTAATAAGTTGGAGGAAATTATTAATAAATTAGGTTCCGCTTTTTCTTCCGCTAAACCTATTGAAAAAACTACTCCTAGCAAGAATTGCAAATTTATGTATGTCCCTCAAACCAATGGTGCTACTTCTAGTAAGGGAAAGGAGGATCTTAAAATGATTAGCGTGCACCCCGATTTCATTGGTATAATTAAGGAACCTATTCACAAAAGTAAAATTCTTGATTTTGTGCCTAGAAGTGTGATGGTGAGAAACACCTATGTTAAATCTATTAGAAAAAATGGATGTGTGATTGAGGAGTTGGAAACCAAAGATGACAATACTTGAAACTATGCATTATGCCTAGCTAGGGGCATAAAACAATAGCGCTTGTTGGGAGGCAACCCAATGAATAAAATAACTTTTTCTGTTATCGTGTGTTTTCACAATTATGCTACTGGTATGATTGTGTTTTTGTGTTTTTAATTAGTGTTTGTGCCAAGTAATACCTTTAGGATGATTTGGAAGATAATATAATTGATGTTGTTTGGAAAACAGAAAGTTTTGCGTCCAGTGCCCGAATTTTATTTCTGTACTGGAGCGTCAGAAAAATCTGAAATTTTTACACAGTATTGGTATATGAATTTCCCACGTTGCCTAATTTTTCAGAATTTTTGGAGTTACAGAAGTATGGCTTTTAAATAGATTTCTACAGACTGTTCTGTTTTTGACAGATTCTGTTTTTGATGCACTGCTTGCTTGTTTTGATGAATCTATGGATTGTATCGGGGGGTATAAGCCATGGTGAAGTTAGAGTACAGTAGGTATAATGCAAAAAATAAAATGTGAATGGGTTTGCAACAGTACTTAAAGTAGTGATTTATTTTGTTATACTAACGGATCTCACGAAGGTTTTGTTGAGTTTTGTGTGATTGAAGTTTTCAAGTTTTGGGTGAGATCACGATGGATGAAGGAATAAGGAGTAGCAAAAGCCTAAGCTTGGGTATTCCCGAGGCACCCCAAGGTAATATTCTAGGAATACTCAAGCGTCTAAGCTTGGGGATGCCCCGGAAGGCATCCCCTCTTTCTTCTACCAACCATCGGTAATTTTACTTGGAGCTATATTTTTATTCGTCACATGATATGAGTTTTGCTTGGAGCGTATTGTATTATATGAGTCTTTGCTTTGTTTGCTTTTTAGTTTGTCACAATCATCTTTGCTGAACACACCTATCTTGATAGAGCCACACGTTATCATAATTTGTTAGAATACTCTACGTGCTTCACTTAAATTTTTTGAGCTAGGCAGTTGCTCTAGTGCTTCACTTAAATCTTTTTGAGCACGGTGGTGGCTAAATTTTGAAGAAATAAACTCTCTTGCTTCACTTATATTATTTTGAGAGTTTATTAAAATTTTGAAGAAATGAATTCTCATGCTTCACTTATATTATTTTGAGAATTGATAAGATGAAAATTTGGAAGAAATAAATTCTCATGCTTCACTTATATTATTTTGAGTGTTGATAAGATGAAAATTTTGAAGAAATATTTGCACTCTCATGCTTCACTTATATCTTTTTGAGAGTTGATAATAGTAATGGTAATTTGCACAAGATATGAATTTGGTCCCAAAGTGATGAATATTCAAGAGGGATATAAATAAAAACTTTCATATAGATCATTGGATATGATGAGTGTGATTCCTTGCAATAGTTTTACGATATGGAAATGATAATATGTGAGTCATGTTAGTGAGTAATTGTGATTTAGTAAGAATATTAGTGTTAAGGTTTGTGATTCCCTATGCATGCACGTTAAGTCAATAGTTATGCAATGAAATTATATCCTACTTATGGTGCATTATTCGGTGTTAGTTATGTTCAATGCATGTTTATGACCGTTTTCATTTTTTGGTTGGTTGCTTCTCAATCTTTTGCTAGCCTTCATTTGTACTAAGTGGAAATACTGCTTGTGCATCCAAAATCCTTAAACCCAAGTTGTGCCAAATGAGTCCACTATATCTACCTATATGCGGTATTTCAATGCCGTTCCAAGTAAATTTGCGTGTGCCAACTCTAATTTTCAAAATAATTTTTCTGTTTTGTGTGCCCGTACCACTCATGAAGCGGCAGGGGGTGGCCATTATTTTCCATGCTAGGTGTGTTATTCTCACGATGAGTGTTTATTCACTTGTCATTGCACGATAGAGTGGCTGGTAATAGGGATGCCCAGCCCCACAATGAAATCAAAAGTTAATAACAACAAAATTCCTTGGAAAGTGTTGGTATGGAGGGCACCCGTGGATACGGCTAGCCGTGGATTGTGAAAGAAATGGTGGAAAGGAAATAAACTTTACTTTCTGTTTGGGAACCGCCTATGATGTGTCTAGAATAGAAAATATTGGGAATTCTCGGTCGTTTTTGTTGACAGGAAAAGAATGCCTCTCAAAATATTTTATCTCTTTAATTTCGGTCTTGAGCTCTGACACATTTGAAAAATCTCTGCTTCCCTTTGCGAAGGGCCTATCTATTTACTTTTATGCAATTTCTATTTTTACTTTGAGTCTCCATCTTCTCTTACAAAAGCACCAACTAGAGAGCACTATTGTCATACTTGTGCATTGTGTGTAGCTAATATTTGAGTGTGTTTCATGAATGGATCAATGATTGAGCATAACGAGCTAGGGATAACTTTCTTTAGCGTTGATATTTTGAAAGACATGGTTGCTTGTTAGCATGCTTGAGTATTTATATCTTCATGTCAAATTATAGACTATTGCTTTGAATCATTCAAGTCCAATGTCCATGCTATAAAAGAAAAGAATATGTGATGAATATGATAGGCATCATTCCACATCAAAAATTCTGTTTTTATCATTTACCTACTAGAGGATGAGCAGGAATTAAGCTTGGGGATGCTGATACGTCTCCAACGAATCTATAATTTTTGATTGTTCCATGCTATTATACATGCTGTTATATTACCAATCTTGGATGTTTTTATAATCATTTACAACAATTATATATCATTTTTGGAGACTAACCTATTAACTTAGTGCCCAGTGCCAGTTGTTGTTTTCTGCCCTATTTTTGTTTTACAGAAAATCAATACTAAACGAAGTCCAAATGCCACGAAACTTTTTGGAAATTTTTTATTGGACAAGATAAACACTAGAAGCTTCGGGAGAGGGCCAGAAGATCCAGGAGGTGGCCACGAGCCACCAGGGCGCGCCTGGGGGTGGGGGGCAGGCGCGCCCTGGTGCCTCGTGGGCCCCCCTTTGCTTTGTTTGACCTAATTCCACCACTATAAATTCAGGAAAAATCAGAAACCCTCAGGGGAGTCCACGAAATACTTTTTCCGCCGCCGCAAGTTTCTGTTCTCGAGAGATCCCATATGGGGTCCTTCTCCGGTAATCTGCCGGAGGGGGAATCGATCACGGAGGGGTTCTACATCAACCTTGCTGCCCTTCCGATGATGCGTGAGTAGTTTACCACAGACCTTCGGGTCCATAGGCAGTAGCTAGATGTCTTCTTCTCTCTTTTTGATCTTCAATACAATGTTCTCCTCGATTTTCTTGGAGTTCTATCCGATGTAATCACTTTTTGCGGTGTGTTTGTTGGGATCCGATGAATTGTGAGTTTATGATCAGATTATCCATGAATATTATTTGAGTCTTTGCTGCACTCTTTTATGCATGATTATTATAGCTTCGTATTTCTTCTCCGATCTATTGATTTGGTTTGGCCAACTAGATTGATTTATCTTCCCATGGGAAGAGGTGCTTTGTAATGGGTTCGATCTTGCGGTGTTCAATCCCAGTGACAGAAAGGGACATGACACGTATGTATCGTTGCTATTAAGGGTAAAAAGATGGGGTTTATTCATACGTGAGTTTATCTTGTCTACATCATGTCATCGTTCTTAAGGCGTTACTCCGTTCTTTATGGACTTAATACACTAGATGCATGCTGGATAGCGGTCGATGTGTGGAGTAATAGTAGTAGATGCAGGCAGGAGTCGGTCTACTTGTCTCAGACGTGATGCCTATATACATGCTCATTGCCTTGGATATCGTCATGAGTATTTGCTTTTCTATCAATTGCCCAACAGTAATTTGTCTACTCACCGTATGCTATTTTCTTGAGAGAAGCCTCTAGTGAAACCTATGGCCCCCGGGTCTATCTAAATCATATTACTAAAACCCTAAAAATATTGCTGCCATTTTCTTTTATTTATTTTATTTTGTATTTTTGTTTCAATCTATCTATCTATCACATACAATTTAAATCTTGCAATTGACCGCCGAGAGATTGACAACCTCTCGTTTGCATTGGGTGCAAGGATTTGTTGTTTGTGTGTAGGTGCTGCTAACGAGGTGTTGCGTGATTCTCCTACTGGTTCGATAACCTTGGTTTCATAACTGAGGGAAATACTTATCTCTACTGTGCTGCATCATCCCTTCCTCTTTGGGGAAATACCAATGCAGGCTACAAGTAGCAATATTTTTGAGGGATGCAGGCGGGAGCAGGGGGCCGGGGGCAAACAACATCGCACATGGTCAAAACATAATAATCGTGTGCTATCAAACAGAAAAACCCTTCAAGCGGGTAGATATTTTGGAGATTGCGAGGGAAGCCTCATGGAGCCCAATCTACTGTGCTGATGTGGGTGACAGGGGCACGGGCGTGGCACACGGGTAGTCTGAGGGAACCGTGTGTGTTGCGTGGCGAAAAAACGTGGGAAAGGGTCAGAACACGAACACACTTGCATGTGGACCAAATATATGTATGAAAAGGCTGGTTTGATGTTCAAATACCCAATGCACAACTTTGATGTGGCATCTGTCTCACAAAGCCCACATTATTGCTAGTCCTCCACCCCACCCCCCACTTCGTGTCGGCAGGAGGGGAATAGGTCTGACATAGCACACCCTACGGTAACACTAAACCTATAGGAGTCCATCATGGTCAAAGCCCCCTTTCGCTTCCGGTCAAAGGTGGACCATGTGCGGGCCCACAAATATGTGCTTGTGGCACGAGATGGGTGAGACCACATACAAACCACCTGCGAGTGGCCCAACTATATGTATGAAAAGGGTGGTGTGATATTTAAATACCCAATTCATGCACAACTTTGATGTGGCACATGTGCCTCGCAAATTAACCGGACATCCCCGAACCCACGGAGGTTCAGGAAGTGCGAAGTAGCCCCCACACCCCACCCACCCACCCACCCCCACACACACACACACTTTGAGTCGGTGGGAGGGGGCATCTCACCAAGACGTAGTGTAACACGGACCAAGAAGAATTCCACCTTGGTTGTATAACCTCTCTCTTGTTGTTGGTCAAAGTGATGGACATCCACGCAACCCCACAGATATGGGCTAGCTCTCCGATAACCACGCAAGGGAGTAGTGCCCGAAGACAACCACTGCCTGCATGTGGCCCAAACATATGTATGGAAGTGTTGTGTGGTGTGTTTGATTACCCAATGCACAACTTTGATGTGGCACGGTACCGTGCTTTGGAACTGGAAAGTCCCCACATGGAGTGAGGGTCCACGATGCGTACTATGTATGTCACCAGACTTCGAGCCGGTGACGGGGATTCATGCGTACGCATGCGCTCAAACTTAGGTCTCGAATCTCATCACCATGACCTACTACACGGTAACACGAACCAAAGAAGAAGAATCCACCCTCGTAACCTCTCTCGATGCCGGTCGAAGTGATGGACGTCCACGCGGGCCCATGAATATATAGGCTTGCCGCCGATAACCACGCGAGGAGAGTACTATCCGAAGACAACCACTGCATGTATGTGTCCCAAACATATGTATATGGAGGTGATGCTTGCATGCATATGTTTAATTTGAATACCATGCACAACATTGATGTGGCGCCCGTGTCGAAAATCGTACAGTCCCCACACAGAGCGAGATCGGTTCATGACGCGTCGTGTGCTACCCGCCCCCCCCCCCCACTTCGATCCGGTGGGAGAGGGATTCATGCATGAGTACACATGCATGCGCTCAAACTATATTATGTAATCCCATAGCATGACCTATATATACCGTAAGACAAACCAAAAATTAATCCCCTCCTAAGTCAAATTAACCTCTCTCGTTGTCGGTCAAAGTGATGGACCAAGCGGGCCCACAGATGGAAAGCATCAATATCGCCGATAACCGCGTGAGTGAGTGTCAGAGGACAACCACCATCGCTTGCATGTGGGCCAAAACATATGTAGGTACGGAGGTGTGTGTGGGTTGTTGTGATGTTTGAATACCCAAAATGCACAACTTTGATGTGGCACCTGCCTCGGAAACTGTAAAGTCCCCACATAGAGCAAGGTTCATGACGCGTAGTATATGCTGGTCCCATCCCCCTCTTCGACACGTACTATATACTCCTACCGTAACATAAACCAAAAAGAATCCTCCTTGTCGGTCAAATTAACCTCTCTCGATCGTTGGGTCGAAGTGATGGACGACGACCTCGCGGGCTCAGAGATGGAAATTAAGCGTCGCACGCGAGTGAGTGTCCTGTAGGACAACCACCGCCTGCATGTGGCCCAAAGAGGTGTTGTGTGATGTTTGAATACCCAATGCACAACTTTCATGTGGCACCTGCCTCAGAAACCGGAAAGTCCCCACACGGATCGAGGTTCATGACGCGTAGTATATGCTGGTCCCCTCCCCCGTCTTCGACGCGTACTATGTACTCCTACCGTTACACAAACCAAAAAGAATCATCCTTGTTGGTCAAATTAACCTCTCTCGAAGTAGGTCAAAGTGATGGACGACGACCTCGCAGGCCCATAGAAAGTGTCACACACGAGTGAGTGTGTCCTAGGACAACCACCCGCCTGCATACCCAAAGAGGTGTTGTGTGATGTTTGAAATACCCACTGCACAACTTTGATGTGGCACATGCTTCGCAAACCAAAAATGCCCTACGCAGAGGTCCACGACGTGTCGTAGTCCCCCTCACTTCGAGCCGGTGGGAGGGATTCATGTGTACGCACACGCGCTCGAACTTTGATCTGGAATCTCACCATGATCCACACCGTAACTAATCTCAAGATGAATCCACCTTTGGTCAAATGCCTCTCGATGTCGGTAAAAAGTGATAACCTTTGCGGGCTAACGAATGGGCGCATCGCTGATAACCGCACGAGGGAGTGTCCGAGGACCACCATCCATGCATGTGGCCCAAACATGTATGTATGAAATGGCCGTGTAATGTTTTAAATAACCAATTCACGACTTTGATGTGGCACCTGCCTCACAACATGGTCAACCCCACACGGTGGCTCTGTACTGCCGGACCCCCCCCCCGACACACACACACCTCACCACCATCGCCGCCAGTACGAGGCATGTTAAACTTTTTCCGCGGTGAACATATGTGACCAAAGGAGTGTCGTGTTAAAATTTGGAAGGAAGAAAAATCAGAGATCGTCATTCGGACGTTTTTATACATAGATTGATTTCCTAGGGATATAATGTGCAAATATCAAATTTGAGCTACATGCACACGTGATAGTGCACCAAAATAGATTGGAAAATCATATATGTGTCTCTGGGTGCATGTTTAGTCCCCATGCAAGAAATTTCAAACATTGAGAATCTTGATTTTTAAAATCCAGTAAATCCAAAACTTAGTTGAAATTCATGAAACCTATCGTGGTGTCATATGGACACCAATAGACTATGATATTGTATTGCTTTTTCAAATTTGAGACAAGTTTTGATATATTATACTTACAAACAGGAGATTATTAATAATTGGCAACCAATATCGCAAACGGATTATTTATTCATACCATGGGCATTAGACCAACAATGTACATGCCATGCTTCGGTTAAGTAATATAGCGGCAGAATTAATCATCAAAAAAGAAAAACAATATACGTGCCGCCACGCGTCCCGTGTGCCATGCGAGCAGGCGTGAGTTGACGGGACGCATGCGCGCAGTCCGCCGCGCAGGCAAACCGGGAGGCGTGCGGGCAAGTGTGTGAATTGACGGGAGGCGTGTTCGCTGCGCAGTGTCACCGAGAGGCGTGCGAGTAGCTGTGTGAAATGAAAGTAGGCATGCGAGCAGTCCGTTGCGCAAGCTCACCGGGAGGCGAGCCAGCCCTTTGACCACCGCCCGCCTCGCTCCCCACTGCTCCATATTAATGGCGCGCCCGAGCCGCTGGTCATAATAGGCGGCCGTACCCCCCATTCTCGCTACACACACAATCCTCTCTCTCCGTCTGCATCCTCGACGCCGGTCTCAGTCGTCACCACCGTCAGTGTATGAGGATGCCACTGAAGCGCACCATCGGAGGGAGTGGCGACGCCGGGGCTGCTGAATCACCTGAGCACGGCGTGAAGCTGGAGACAGAGGTTGTTGTCGCCGCCGACGAGGTCTCGCGCGAGCAGAAGCGCGACGGTGACGGCGTCGTGCTTCCACTTCCGGAGACGGAGGTCCACAGCGACTCCGGCGACGACTCCGATGATGACGGAGAACCGGTTAGTCATCTATACCCATTTATGTGGCAAATATATCCTAGGGTTTCTCTGGTTAGTCCTACCTCCCCTTTTTGGAATAGAAATCCTATGGTTATGTTCTCTCAATCCATGAAATCTGAGTTAGATTCGATCGATCCATGTAGTGTATTGATTGTTTGAATGGTACAAATGATAAGTGGTTAATTGTTTCTTCTATACAAATGATTTCTGCTAAAAATCCGACTAGGGACCCCTTTGGGGCGCAGGATAACTTGTAATCCTCATACTTCTGTCGTTGTGTATTTCACTTTAGCTGTTGCTTTCGAACATCTCCTGTTAGTGAGCTGATGTATGACACTATGAGGGTTTCATTCGAGTAATGGAACCGGGGAGGAGCCTCCCTGTTCTTGTAAAAAAATAATCCGACTAGGGTTAGTGTTGCTAATAATTCCTAGCCAGATCTTGACAATTGATTTTGATGCCAAAAGTCGTTGGCATGCCAAATTTTGATCCTACTTTACGGCATGTAAATTGGGTTGATGCCAAAAGTCGTCGGCATGCCAAATTTTGTGAACTCCCAAATGTTCGCTAGAGATTAGTTTGCATTCTGTTTTTCATTGCCAATCTCACAAAAAGTTGCCAAGTGTTGGCAACTTTTGATTTTGCCAAATGTCGGTAGCAAACCAAACTTTTGATTCTGCCAAATGTTGGTAGCAAACCAATCGGACTCTTAATTTTGTTGCACTAAGTTGTGTGCTCTCTATTTATGCATTTCTTTCATCAAGATCAGTTGATGATTTAGGGTTCATGCTGTCACAGGATATATTATGTTTCGTAAACTCTGCCTGCTGAATTCGCATTATTATAAAATATACTGATGCCACATTTTTTACTATATGTATAGGTGCTATTTGACTATGTCGAAAGCGAGGACGAAGATGCCCAGAGGAGGTACAAGAGGCAAAAGCTCAGGGAGCTTTATGCGGGACTGCATAACAGGCGTGTGAGGACCTGGAATATGGGCTTTGGATGCCCGTTTTGCAACCAAAAGCTTCATGACGAGTATGAAAGTGTTCTGGCGCATGAAAGAGGACGAGCCATTGGCTCCTTCAAGCAGAAGTATTCTCGCAAGGTGGCGCACGCCGCGTACGCTGAGTACCTGGAGAAGCTTCACCTTCGTGCAGGCCCGCCGGCAGATGAGATGTGGGATTGAACTATGGCTATGTAGTGTCTTAGTTATATGCTTTAGTATGCTTAATATCGGTTGAACTATGGTTGAACAATGCTTGAGTACGCTTATTATCTATGCCTAAGTATGCTTATATATATATATATATATATATATATATATATGTTTACTTATGTCTAGATGTGGGATGAGTATGCAATCAGTCTGCTTGATGGAATTTTATGCTTCTCTTATACCAACATATGATTGCCCACACCCAGTGGCGGACCTAGAAATAAAATAGAAGGTGTGCACACTTTGAAAAAATTGAGACTATTTCAATTAGCTTGCATGGGCCTTAAAAATCAGCTAATTTTTACATGGTGAAAAATGTTTTCCAAAAATCTGGGTGTGTAATGGCACACCTGGCACACCCCCTGGGTACGCCATTGCCCACACCACACACAGAGTGATGTTAATCGCACATGGTTGAGTCTACCAAACCGTTGCCTCTGAAATGCATTCTGGCCTCTGGGATAGAAAACCCTCACCACCCAATTCAAAAAGGAAAAAAGAAAACCCTCACCACCCCCCACATCACAAAACCCTCACCCCCGTCCATGACTCTACATGTCACCGCCTATCGCCGCGGCAATCACTTAGCTCGACGCCTGTCACCGACACTGGCTACCGGCAAACCCCACTGCATTTCGCCACTGCTGCTTGCCGCCGCCTATCGCCACCGACTTTCTTGACGCGGTTCGCCGTCGACCCAGCTCTGCCCGATTGGGGAATCTGCGGTATTGGAGCTTTTTCTAATGGAGAACTAGGTAACTAATTTACTGAAATATTCGATCATCTCTTATCCCAGTCCGTCTGCCCCTTTTAATCACCCGGCCAAAATCGCCGTGGATTCATTTTTCTTCTAGCTGATTCGAGGGTTTTCTATGCGGCCTTGACCAGACAACCGAGAAGTTCCATCTCACCGTACCAGCTGGATTCAGGAATCGCATATTATGTTCAGTCTCACCCGACCTCGGTTGGCATGGCCTACTTTTCTGAACATATAGTATATATTGCTACATTTGGATAAAAGGTGCCACATGTAGTATATACGTCAAAGGGGATTTTTCTTCTTCCTATATAAGGCAAATTAATGCTGTAATGTTCTTTCGATTACTCTCATATTTGCATGACATCATGGTTACACTATCTGTTTAACTATAAATTTGTGTCCTTTGATTTCAACTGCTGTGTACTGTTCTTTCAATTACTCCCATATTTGCATGTTACCCTATTCTTTAACAATCTTATCATTTCCTGCAGTACATCCCTTGCTTTGCAACAGCAATTGTAGTACACAATCTTGGCCTTTACATAACTGAAGACTCCAGGAATGTCATATTGAATACAAACCATGGATTGACAATCGTTTGCTTCTGTAAAACTTGATGAACATGGTCACTCCTATTTTGGCGCGGGCCTTTGGACATAAATTTCTAAGTTTTATGTAGTGAAACCTGGCACTAAAATTGCACTGCACCTAAAAGAGCCTGGTCATATGATATATGCTAACTTCCCCGACGATATCACCCATCCGGACTTTGTTCCAAGTAAGTGTTCTTTTCAAGTATCTGCATGTTGACTTACCTAGCAATATCAAAGTAATTGTGTAGTATTTAAGCAACCAATAGGGATTTCATTTTCTGACTCTGTTAAGTCTGTTCCTACCTAGTAACTTCTAGTTACCAATACACTTTTCTTATGCCCTGTTCTAACTTAATATTCCCTATCCTCCCACTCCTCCAGTCCTATCAGATAGCGTCGCCACCGAGGAGACTCCGGAGGTGGAGGACGAGGCTGGCAACAAGCGGAGGCGGGTCGAGCAAGAACCGCAAGCAACTCCGGCGGGCCTAGACTTCATCAGCAGCCTCCCCGATGATATGTTGATCGTCATCATCTCCCTCCTCCCAATCAAATATGGCGCGCGGACAACCGTCCTTTCCCGACGGTGGCGCCCCCTATGTCATTCCACCCCTCTCGACCTCATCGACGTCCACAAGCTCTGCCATGGCTATCGCAAAAGCTTGGACGCGTTGTCCCAGATCCTCGGCAGGCACCTTGGCCCAATCAGAGGCCTTATCACGGGCAAGTTCCATTCCAACGGCAAGGACCTAGCCAAGCTTTATGAGTGGTTCCGATCCCCCACCCTAGATCACCTCGAGGAGCTCAGTTTTAATGATGGACATATGCGCTTGCTGCCACCATCTGAGCTCCTCCCCGCGCCCATGCTTCGGGTCGCTAGGTTCATGAACTGCCATTTGCCCCCGATTAATGACGCACCCGCTCTTTTTCTCCCTCGACTGAAGCGCCTCGAGCTCGTCACCGTCTGCATCCCCAAGGATGACATGGAGCGCCTACTCCGCGGCTATACTGCACTCGAGTCCCTTCATCCTCAGGCGATCAATGGGTTGAGTTGCTTCCACATCACCTCCATGACTCTCCGCACAATTTATGTGTGTTGCTGGTGCTGCAACAAGAGGTCACAGAAGGTGTATCACAGTATGGTCATTGAGGACTGATACGTCTCTGTCATATCTATAATTTTTGATTGTTTCATGCCAATATCCTACAATTTCCACATACTTTTGGCAACATTTTATATGATTTCTTGGACTAACATATTGATCCAGTGCCCAGTGCCAGTTCCAGTTTTCTGCTTGTTTTTTGTTTCGCAGAGAATCCATATCAAACAAAGTCCAAATGCGATAAAATTTTATGGAGAATTATTTTGGAATATATGTGATTTTTGGGAGGTGAAATCAACGCAAACGAAGGCCCACGGCCTCCACAAGGCATCTTGGAGCGACCCCCCCTAGCCGCGTGGTGTTGCCTTGTGGGCACACCGTAAGTCGGTTGGGGTCCTTCTTCGGCTGCAAGGAAGCTTATATCAAGAAAAAATTCATGTTAAAATTTCAGCCCAATTGGAGTTATGGATCTCCGGGAATATAAGAAACGGTTTTCAGCCAGAAAACAGGAACTCAAAACAGAAGAGGAACAGAGGGAGAGATCCAATATTGGAGGGGCTCCTCCCCTCCGGGAGCCATGGCGGCCATGGACCAGAGGGGAAACTCTCCTCCCATCTAAGGGGGAGGCCAACGAAGAAGAAGAAGGAGGGGGGCTTTCTCCCCCTCTCTCCCGGTGGCGCCGGAACGCCGCCGGGGGAACCATCGTGACGGCGATCTACACCAACAACTTCGCCGCAGTCAACACCAACTCTCTCCCCCTCTATGCAGTGGTGTAACACCTCTTCTCCCCGCTGTAATCTCTACTTAAACATGGTGCTTAACGCTATATATTATTATCCAATGATATGTGGCAATCCTATGATGTTTGAGTAGATTCTTTTTGTCCTATGGGTTGAATGATGATCGTGATTGGTTTGAGTTGTATGTTTTATTTTGGTGCTGTCCTATGGTGCCATCCATGTCGCGCAAGCGTGAGGGATTCCCACTGTAGGGTTTGCAATACGTTCATAATTCTCTTATAGTGGGCAGCTAGAGTGACAGAAGCTTACACCCGAGTAAGGGGGTTGTTGCATATGGGAGTAAAGAGGACCTGTTACTTAATGCTATGGTTGAGTTTTACCTTAATGATCTTTGGTAGTTGCAGATGCTTGCTAGAGTACCAATCATAAGTGCATATGATCCAAGTACGGAAAGTATGTTAGCTCATGCCTCTCCCTCATATAAAATTGCAATAATGATTACCGGTCTAGTTATCGATTGCCTAGGGACAAATCTTTCTCTTTGTGTTACAAAAAGCTCTCTACTAAACAACTAACTTTTATTATCTTGCAAATTACTCGTAGTTTTATTCTCGCAAAGTATTCCTAGTTTTATTCTTGCAAAGTAGTTCTAGCATTACACCTACAAAGTACTTCTAGTTTCTTACTTGTTCTAGGTAAAGCAAACATTAAGTGCGCGTAGAGTTGTATCGGTGGTCGGTAGAACTTGAAGGGAATATTAATTCTAGCTTTAGCTCCTCATTGGGTTTGACACTCTTATTTATCGAAAAAGCTACAATTGATCCCCTATACTTGTGGGTTATCAAGACCTTTTTCTGGCGCCATTGCAGGGAGCAATAGCGTGGGGTTTATATTCTCGTGTGTGCTTGTTTGCTTTATCACTAAGTAGATTTTATTTTCTGTTCTAAGTTGTTTTATATCTTTAGTTATGGATATGGAACACGAAACACCAAAAAAAATTAGTTGTACTTGCTACTCATGGAGATGGGGAACCTCCTAAAACCCTCGATGCTCGTTATGTGGAAAATATTAAATACTACTTTGATAATCCTGATAAATCTCCATTTAACTTGATAATGGGAGATACTTTGGATCAACGGGAATACTTTAGGAATTATCGCTTTCTCAAAAAGGGAAACTCTTATGGGATGTAATTGATTGTTTGCAATGGTATGCTTGGAATTTATGCTTGAGATATGATTATACTTGTTGCTCAAAGATGAAGGCTAAACACCTTCCCTTTCGATGTGAATTTAATGATAATGAAACCTTGGCTTCTTATGCTAATGGTGTATATGATTACTATGATGTGGAACAAATAGAAGAATTTGTTGCTTTTAAGGGTGCTTATGAAATTGAATCTTTGTTTGAAAAGTATGAAAATTATGATGATGCTGTTTACAGATCTCAAAATTATGCTATACTTAAATATTGCTATGAGAATTATAAATACAATGCCTATATTGTTGAATTTATTGAGAAAGTCTCTGCTGTCCAAGAAGAGACTAATATTTTGCAGGCTCCTATGGAAGAAGAAATTGATGACACTATGAGCTCATTAGATGAAAAATATGACGAGGAGAGCGAGGAACAAAAGGAATGCCTTTGGAATGATTTGGATGATAGTATGGTAGATGCTGTTGGAAAACAGAAACTTTTGCGTCCAGTGCTGGAATTTTGTTTTTTCGCTGGAGCATCAGAAGCTTCTGAATTTTTTACACAGTATTGATATAGGAGTTGCCCACGATTTCCTAATTTTTCAGAATTTTTGGAGTTACATAAGTATGACTATAATTCAGATCTTTACAGACTGTTCTGTTTTAGACAGATTCTGTTTTTGTTGCATAGTTTGCTTATTTTGATGTATCTATGGATCGTATCGGGGGGTATGAGTCATGGAGAAGTTGGAGTACAGTAGCATTATGCCAATATTAAATATTAATCAATTTACAATAGTACTTAGTGTTTAAGATTTAATTGTTATACTAACGGATCTCACGAGGTTTCTGTTGAGTTTTGTGTGCTGAAGTTTTCAAGTTTTGGGTGAGACTACGATGGAAAAAGGAATAAGGAGCGGCAAGAGCCTAAGCTTGGGGATACCCAAGGCACCCCATGGTAATATTCAAGGAAGACTCAAGCGTCTAAGCTTGGGGATGCCCGGATGGCATCCCCTCTTTCGTCTACAATCTATCGGTATATCACTTGGAGCTATATTTTTATTCATCACATGATATGTGTTTTACTTGGAGCGTCATGTGCTTTTTCTTTTTCTTTTAATAATGCACCATGCTGGTATGAGATATTCCTTGGTTGATTTATATAATGCTTCATGCACTTCACTTATATCTTTTGAGTATGGCTTTATAGAATGCTTCATGTGCTTCACTTATATCATTTGAAGTTTGGATGCCTGTTTCTCTACATATACAAAACCGTTATTTGTAGAATGCTCTTTTGCTTCACTTATATTTATTACACTATGGTCTTTTGTAGAAAGAATTAAACTCTCATGCTTCACTTATATCTATTTAGAGAGTTAACGGGAATTGGTCATTCACATGGTTAGTCATAAAATCCTACATAAAACTTGTAGATCACTGAATATGATATGTTTGATTCCTTGCAATAGTTTTGTGATGTTAAGATGGTGATATGTGGGAGGTACTAGTGAATGATTGTGGTTTAGTAAGAATATTGGTGTTATGGTTTTTGATTCCCGAAGCATGCACGTATGGTCTGTCGTTATGCTAAGAAGTTGGAGCATGATTTATTATTGATTGTCTACCTTATGAGTGGCGGTCGGGGACGAGCGATGGTCTTTTCCTACCAATCTATCCCCCTAGGGGCATGCGTAGTATTACTTTGCTTCAAGGGCTAATAAACTTTTGCAATAAGTATGTGAGTTCTTTATGACTAATGTGAGTCCATGGATTATACGCACTCTCACCTTTCCGCAATTTGCTAGCCTCTTCGGTACCGTGCATTGCCCTTTCTCACCTCGAGAGTTGGTGCAAACTTCGCCGGTGCATCCAAACCCCGTGATACGATACGCTCTATCACACATAAGCCTCCTTATATTGTCCTCAAAACAGCCACCATACCTACCTATTATGGCATTTCCATAGCCATTCCGAGATATATTGCCATGCAACTTCCATCATCATCATATACATGACTTGAGCATTCATTGTCATATTGCTTTGCATGATCGTAAGATAGCTAGCATGATATTTCCATGGCTTGTCCGTTTTTTGATATCTTTGCTACGCTAGATCATTGCACATCCTGGTACACTGCCAGAGGCATTCATATAGAGTCATCTTGTATAGTTTTTATAGAGTTGTAATATCGAGTTGTAAGTAAATAAAAGTGTGATGATCATCATTATTAGAGCATTGTCCCAGTGAGAAAGGATGGTGGAGACAAATGAGTCCTCGAAAAAGTGGGGCTGAGGTCCATGAGACTGTTCTAAAAAAAGAGAGGCCAAAAAGAGCCCATCAAAAAAAAGAGAAAAAAAGGAAAACAAAAAAAATGAGAGAAATAGAGAGAAGGGGCAATGCTACTATCCTTTACCACACTTGTGCTTCAGAGTAGCACCATGTTTTTCATATAGAGAGTCTCCTATGTTGTCACTTTCATATAACTAGTGGGAATTTTTCATTATAGAACTTGGCTTGTATATTCCGATGATGGGCTTCCTCAAATGCCCGAGGACTTCATGAGCAAGCAAGTTGGATGCACACCCACTTAGTTTTCAGTTTGAGCTTTCATACACTTATAGCTCTTAGTGCATCCGTTGCATGGCAATCCCTACTCCTCACATTGATATCGATTGATGGGCATCTCCATAGCCCATTGATCCGCCTAGTTGATGCGAGACTTTCTCCCTTTTTGACTTCTCCTTATTAATCTCTATCATCATTGTATTCCACCCATAGTTCTATATCCATGCTTGTGCTCATGTATTGCGTGGGGGTTGAAAAAGCTGAAGCGCGTTAAAAAGTATGAACCAATTGCTCGGCTTGTCATCGGGGTAGTGCATGATAAATACTTTATGTTAAGAAGATGGAGCATGACAGGATTATATGATTTTGTAGGGATAACTTTCTTTAGCATTTTTATTTTGAAAGACATGATTGTTTGTTGGTATGCTTGAGTATTGATGTCTTTATATCAAATTATAGACTATTGCTTTGAATCACTCATGTCTTAATATTCGTGCCATGATTAGATTACATGATCAAAATTATGCTAGTTAGCATTCCACGTCAAAAATTATCTTTTTTATCATTTACCTACTCGAGGTCGAGTAGGAATTAAGCTTGGGGATGCTGATACGTCTCCGTCGTATCTATAATTTTTGATTGTTTCATGCCAATATCCTGCAATTTCCACATACTTTTGGCAACATTTTATATGATTTCTTGGACTAACATATTGATTCAGTGCCCAATGCCAGTTCCTGTTTTCTGTTTTTTTTGTTTCGCAGAGAATCCATATCAAACGAAGTCCAAATGCGATAAATTTTTACGAAGAATTATTTTGAAATCAACACAAACGGAGGCCCACAGCCTCCACAAGGCATCTTGGCGTGACCCCCCCCCCTAGCCGCATGGTGTTGCCTTGTGGGCACACCGTAAGTCGGTTGGGGTCCTTCTTCGGCCGCAAGGAAGCTTATATCGAGAAAAAATCGTGCTAAAATTTTAGCCCAATCAGAGTTATGGATCTCCTGGAATTTAAGAAACGGTTTTCAGCCAGAAAACAGGAACGCGAAACGGAAGAGGAACAGAGAGAGAGAGAGATCCAATCTCGGAGGGGCTCCTCCCCTCCGAGAGCCATGGCGGCCATGGACCAGAGGGGAAACTCTCCTCCCATCTAGGGGGAGGCCAAGGAAGAAGAAGAAGAAGGAGGGGGGCTCTCTCCCCCACTCTCCCGGTGGCGCCGGAACGCCACCGGGGGAACCATCGTGACGGCGATTTACACCAACAACTTCGCCGCCTTCAACACTAACTCTCTCCCCCTCTATGCAGTGGTGTAACACCTCTTCTCCCCACTGTAATCTCTACTTAAACATGGTTCTTAACACTATATATTATTATCCAATGATATGTGGCAATCCTATGATGTTTGAGTAGATTCTTTTTGTCCTATGGGTTGATTGATGATCGTGATTGGTTTGAGTTGTATATTTTATTTTGGTGCTGTCCTATGGTGCCCTACGTGTCGTGCAAGCGTGAGGGATTCCCGCTGTAGGGTTTGCAATACGTTCATAATTCTCTTATAGTGGGCGGCTAGAGTGATAGAAGCTTACACCCGAGTAAGGGGGTTGTTGCGTATGGAGTAAAGAGGACTTGTTACTTAATGCTATGGTTGGATTTTACCTTAATGATCTTTGGTAGTTGCGGATGCTTGCTAGAGTTCCAATCATAAGTGCATATGATCCAAGTACGGAAAGTATGTTAGCTCATGCCTCTCCCTCATATAAAATTGCAATAATGATTACCGGTCTAGTTATCGATTGCCTAGGGACAAATCTTCCTCTTTGTGTTACAAAAAACTCTCTACTAAACAACTAACTTTTATTATCTTGCAAATTACTTGTAGTTTTATGCTCGCAAAGTACTCCTAGTTTTATTCTTGCAAAGTAGTTCTAGCATTACACCTACAAAGTACTTCTAGTTTCTTACTTGTTCTAGGTAAACCAAACGTTAAGTGTGCGTAGAGTTGTATCAGTGGTCGATAGAACTTGAAGGGAATATTAATTCTACCTTTAGCTCCTCGTTGGGTTCGACACTCTTATTTATCGAAAAAGCTACAATTGATCCCCTATACTTGTGGGTTATCAAGGACACACCTTTAGTTGAGAGAGTACTTGTAGTTGATCAACAAGGTCCAACAAGAATCAGTGTCATTTCTGCGCCGAAGTTGACAATGGTGGGCTACTCGTCTGTCAAATTCTCCAAACTTGTTATTGGATCCACACCCGTTTAGGTACAACATTCGCCTTCTTCTTCTCCTTCTTGAATTGACATTTTTCCTAATTTTGAAGATGTATGTTCGTCTGTCATCCAGAAAATGAATCTGACAAGCTGGACAACGTATCGGCACACAGTGAAGGTCTTCGCAGTAGAATCTATCGGCCCCAACCTGGACGAAGTTGTCAGTTTCCTGAGATGCTTTCCGTGCTTGGAGAAGCTATATATCGAGGTGATGCTCCTTTCCTGTTAAATGTTAACCATAAGGGAGTTCAATTTTTTGGTACCCTTTCCCAAGTTTACAATGACGAATGTACTACGATTTCTGAAGGAATTTTGGAGGATTTCAGTACATTGATGTTTTTTCCCTACAGTGGTTGCTTGATTCATAAGGTTACAATCCATATGCATTTCTCCTTTCGATTCATCTGTACTAGTTTTCATAGGTAAATTTCCATCCACTCCAACCTCTTGGGAAGAAGCCTACGTTTTTCTAGATTGTAATCAAATGCCCATGCTAATCATGTAGGATCGAAGATGGCATGTCACTCTATTCGTGTATTTTAGAAATGCTGCAAATCAAAGAGGCCTGTAGTAGTGTTCAAAACTGCATGTAGGCACTAATACATTCTCTTCGTTTGCAGATAAGATTAGGCCCGGTAGTGGATAATGTGATACAATATAACAACCACATCAAATGCCTTGATCTGCATCTCTCAGAAATTACTTTGAACTCCTACCGATGGACCTTACCGGAGATTATATTCGCCAGGTTCTTTGTTGTGAGAGCAAGGGTGCTAAAGGTAATGAGCCTTGCCCTACATTTGTTTTGCAAAACTGAATGGTTTGCTGATCAGCGCCGGCGGCTACGGCAGAATGGAAAAGGCTCTGCAGAAGCTGAATTTCATTTTGGAAGATCAGCTGACAGAGTAATCGGAAGTCATTATGTCAAGCCCATACATGACTTGTCAGTGGCTGATCCCTTTGCAGAAATGTTGAGGTTTCGAAACGGGTGTTACAAGTTGTAATATCAATTTGAACCTCTCATATGTCCAAGTTCAGCTGATCAGCGTGGGCATCAGCAGCTGCATGAGCTGAATTTCATTTCTAATATCAGTTTGAACCTTGTAATTAATCTTCGAATTTGAGCCTTCTAACTCTAGAATTTGAACCTTTTAATATTTTGGGCTTTTGTGGTACAATCATTGAAATGGCATCGTATGAGACTCGTATATTGGTAGTACTATTTTGACATTCATATGCAATGGACGATTAATATCTGGACCTCAATGGACTTGATTTTATTTACCATTCTCGAATGTGTTTCCCCTGTCGATCTCAATCGCAAACGATCTATATTGCGGTCTGTGTAACTTTGACCTCATCGCCCACGGGTAAACTTGGCGCCTCTTCGAGCCCACGCGTGGTCAAACGAAATGCGTGTGGGGTGCTCAACAGCTCAAGCGTGCACTGGAATCCTCCGCTAGGAACACAGTGACAAGACGTGACGATTACAGGCCGTCCAGCCCCCATTTATTACAGCGGCCATTTAACCCTTGTGTCTCTTCAACCTTTCGATCGCGCCCCAGTATTGCAAGAAGCACACCCACGATGACAAATACAGAGAGGGTATCATGCGCGGCTCCAATGGCGGTCCCAGCGGCTGCCGACGACGAGCGGCAGTTTACCATGCATGCCGTAGTGGACACCCACAGAAGGTTCACGGAGCTCTCGGTGGTGTACACCAACAACCCGATCTGGGTGGAGAACGCCATCCACACTATGGAGTTGTTGCTTGCTGCGGAGAAGTACAAGGTGGTCAGGTTCGACCTCAAGTACACTCGCGCTTGTGCCGGGTCTCGTCACAAGGTCGCCATCACCCAGATGTGCGTGCGCAATCACGTCCTTGTCTACCACTACTGCCTGGCCACAAGGCCTTGCCAACGTTTCGCTAGGTTTGTCAACAGCCCCCACAACGTGTTCGCTACGGTGGACATCACCAACGATGTAAAGGTGCTCAAGAATTCGGGCGTCGCCTGCCAGAATCTTGTCGACATCCAGGGCCAATACAAGATATGGGGTAGCAAGAAGCATGAGAAGGACTCACTGGTTCACCTCGCCGAGGCCATCATCAACCCCTACTACAGAGACATGAAGGATTCCTGCAACAAGGACAAGCGTGCCTGGCACTTGGCCTGGATGGAGAAACTCGACGAAGCTCATGTCGTGTACGTGGCCAAGGAGACGTACACGAGCTACGAGATGTACAGGTGGATCATTGACATGAGGAAGTACCTCCTTCTTCCCCAAAACGGCCAGGGATCCAGCCGGAAGCAGAGCAATGGCAAGCGTCATCACAACAAGAAGTAGATGATCGTTTCTCCTAGTTTAGTGTGCATGTAATTGTTTACTTTGGTGTGTGTAGTCACTTATGTAATTGGATGTTTTATTTGGTTATGCAACAATGTTCTTATAAGTATATATGTTGCTGTTGTGTAGACAGAGCATAGATTATGTGCGGACAGAGCAAATCACATCGGCCACGGGCTAAACTAGGGAACCCGTCTGTGATGATTTCATCAATCGCTGACAATTGTATACCAGCAAGCGTTTGCGCACAACACACACGGGTTATTAGCAAGAATCGTATGTGTTGTTATCGGTCTTCCCAAACATTTTGGATTACTAACTTGTTTGCCGCATATCAAACACATCTTGTTAAGTTGAACCATTTCTGTTGTGTTGGGTAATCGCAAACAGTTCATCTGAGTGAACCGCATGCCGTATATCGCACACACCTTGATCAGCCTGACCGTTTCTGTTGTGTTGGGTAATCACAAACAGTTCATCCGAGTGAACTGTATGCCGTGTATCGAACACACCTCGAACTGGCTGCCCGTTTTTGTTGTGTTGGGTAATCACAAACAGTTCATCCGAGTGAACTGTATGCCGTGTATCGCACACACCACGAACTGGCTGACCGTGTTTGTTGTTCTGGCTTATCGCAAACAGTTCGTATGGATCAACTGTATGCCACGTATGGCACACGCGTCTCTAATTTGAATCATTTTTTATGTCTCCGGCATCGCAAACAGTTCGTCTTATTGGCGACGGTTTTTTTATGACACCGTTTGCGATTCATGCATCGCACACAGTTTGGTCGCAGGGTCTCTGATTCATGTGTCACGTTAGCGATCACCTGCAGTAGTGACATTTGTGATGCTCACCCCATCACAAACAGTTCACAATTGTACACCGTATGCGAAGCTTGAATATCCCACACATTTGTATGTACATAAACATTTGAGATGTATAAAATGTCCCAAATGATTCATCTGTATTACCCGTATCGGATGAAGGCCTATCGCACGCGTTCTTCTACGAGCAAACGTTTACGATGCACACAACATCATAAACAGTTCATAATTGCCTAGCGTGTGTGATAAGGTGACTTTCACAAACATTTATTAAGAAGGAACTGTGTGCGTTGTTGTTGTTAATCTCACACGTTTTTTCTTGTCTGATCGTGTGTGCAGTAGAGTTTCATCGCACACATACTGATCTGAGAAACGTGTCTGATCATGACGTTTATCACAGACGTTTTGCGTTCGCAAACCATGTGCAGTGTAATGGCATGCAGATCATAATTTATCCCTAATTTAATCCCTGCATTGAAAATTAATTTTAAATTGAAAGAGATTTTCAATATGAAAGTAGGCAATCACTTATTTCATATCGAACCATGTTTATTACAAATACAAGTTCAAGGACGAATGAATAATTCGATGCACAGGTACATATGATGATGAACTAGAGAAGCAGCAAGGAAAGAATGATGAACCACAGTTGTACTAAAGACTGTAAAGAGAGAGGTAGAAGTCATTCTGGTTGCTGGAGAAGGTGAAGTGGAATGCCCATATTGTGCCCTCCTCCATGCCTAATGTGCGCACGACTCTAGGCCAACCCCTTGTGATGGCCGCCCGCCCACCTTTCAATGTCTTCATTAGGACTTCTCGACGCTCATTTTAGTCTCGATGAAATACTTTAACCTTCATTGCATGTCCACCAATCATGTACTTTGCGAGGTAATCTTGAGTAAACTGCTTTGGGAACCACTGCAAACGAAAAAGATTCAGACATTGTTGTCTAACAACTCATTATGGACAGTAAAAAGAGAAGGCTACAGAGTTCGTAGTTACCATCCTACAGCTCACTGTTGTGTTGGATAGAGCGTAGACAAATAATTTAATTGCCATCGGTCGTATCTTTTTGCTAATAATTCTTATCAGTTTCCTCACTTGATGCTGGTTCATGAATATCTCATTGCCCCATACGCAAAAAGGGTCGAGGCGTGGATCTTTGCCTAGGACATATGTACCTACAAGCGACAAGTCAATATTAGAAGCTAAAAAGTGTCCAGCCATGGATTTGTATGCACTACATTATGGAACAGAGGCAGTATAAGCCGAGGGATGAAACTAACCTCAGTGGAAAATGCTGGCCACTCCCGTTGTTGTCCTACGTAAGTACATGGAAAGGCGTGATAAGTACTACAGGCTTAACATCAACCAAATATAGCCATGGTAAACAACGACATCTCAAAATGACAGCTTGAATGTGTTGGTTTCAGCATGATGTTAAATCAGTTAAAAAATGGAAGGGAATGTTAAGTACAACAGGCTTAACAGGGACCAAATATTGTAATTCAAACAGGTACTGTTGAAAATGAATAGAACATAGCTCATGCTTAAACATCACACCGCATAAATGTGTAAAACTGAAATAAAGGGCATGTGTTAACTTCACCAGGCATAACAGGAACCAAATATAGCCGTTCAAACTGGTATTGATGAAATCGAACTGCACAGTTCATACTTGCACATAATGAACATCACATTGTGAATAACTGAAATAAAGAAGGCATATATGCTCACTATAACAACCTAATATAGCCATTGAAAACTGGACAGAGGGTCACTGCAACCAACCTAACAAGCAAAGAGAGATAAACAAGGCACCTGCTTGAAAACTGGACAAAGGATCACCGCAACCAACCTAGCTAACAAGCAAATACAGATAAACAAGGCATCTGCTTGAAAACTGGACAAAGGCTCACTGCAACCAACCTAACAAGCAAATATAGATAAACAAGGCATCTGCTTGAAAACTGGACAAATGCACACTACAACCAACCTAACAACCAAATACATATAAACATGGCATCTGCTTGAAAACTGGGCAAATGCTCACTGCAACCAACCTAATAACCAAATACAGATAAACAAGGCATCTACTCACTATAAACAACCAAATATAGCCATTCGTGAAACTGAAGTGGACAATTCATACTTAAACATCAGATAGCCCTATTGAACATTACATTTTTGCATAACTAAAATAATTAAACATGGCATAGTTAAAACATCGCATGGCAAAAGCTACTACAACAATGGGTACGAGTTGGCTAGCTAGAAAAAGTAAGATTTGCTTATAGGATATTGCCTCACTTGTCATGGACGGGATCCTTCCACTTGGAAGAGCACAGACCCAGGGTGCGATCCCTGATGTCGCAGATGGGCTGTCTCACCTTGGAAGAGCCATAGTGGGTGCCCTTCGCGTGGTCGGGGTCGATGAGATCTGACTTGGCAGCTGAGGATCCCAAGCCACCGTCGTAGAACGTGTACTTTAGAAATGACATAAAGGGCTCGATGGCGTACTAGGATCGCAAATCCTTGACTACGAGGTGGTGGAGATCAGCGGCGGGACCTTCGAAGAGATCGACGGCGGTTGAACCAGAGGCATTGGGGATGGACCACTTAACCTGTGACATGGCCCGCGTGAAGCCTTCGCTGTCGGTGAGCTTGATGTCATAGCCAGTTGTCCAGAGAATCAGTAATACGTGAGCCCGCTGATGTGAAGCCTTCACCATAGCGACATAGTCAACGTCCTCGCCGTCTTCCACGGCGAGGTGTTCCTTCGGGATCGACAGGTCGGGACGAACGGTGGCCACCCCGACATCATCCGGCGGAGAGGCCATGATAGACCTCCTTTTGGCCGTACGCTCCTCGGGCTCCCCGGGATATGTGGTCGGGCTTATTCTGCAACTCTCTGTAGTAGGGGATGGGGATCTGGGGGGGAGGGACACCGCAGACCTCATTTAAAAACTCAGGGCGGCGAGGGAATGAGAATCGGTGGGTAACCTGAACTTATCTAAGCTAGGAGGCACGGGCAGACCGGCAGGGGTTGGTGGCGGCGGCGGCGGCGGCTTCGGCTGTGGCGGCGAGCTAGGGTTCGAGCGGGGGGGGGGGGGGTGTAGACTGTGGAGGGGGCGGGGTTAGGGCGGGTGGTGTTTGAGTATATGCCGCGGCTACTGAAATTTTTTGTAATGGTGGGTGGAGATGGTGGTGGACGAGGGAGGGCGACGGTTCAAATGCCTCGGCTACTGGAATTTTACTATGAGTTCGGTGGTGGAGGAGTGAGGGCGATGGTTGAAATACTGCGGCAACTATAATTTGGGTAAAGGAAATGAAGCGGGGCGGGAGCAACTAGATCGCACACGGTCCAAACATAATAATTGTGTATGATAATTAGGAAAAGCCGCGGAACCACCAATTTTTGTATCGCTCAAGGCGAGTAGCTTTTTTTGAGATTTCTAGCTAGCTGGTTTATCGCACATGGTTCGTCCTAATTTTCAGACGCATACGTGGAATTCATCCTAAATATCGTGTACACATTACCCCTTCACCCTTGCTGGCGCTTGCGAAGTTGTGGCGATTTTACAGGGCACGAGCTTCGCACACGGTCAAGCCAGTTCACCCGTGTCCGTTGCGTGTACGTTCGCACGCAGTTTTTCATCTGAGGCGTCTGCTATTTTATATAGCACCATTTGGCAACAAAAAAACGCGAGAGAGGATAAGAACACAACCACAACAGCATGTGGCCCAAATATATATGTATGAAAAGGGTGGTGTGTGATGTTCAAATTCCCAATGCACAACTTTGACGTGCGGACCCATGGGTGGGCGCGTCGTTGAAGATCGGGTGAGAGGGGCCAGAAGACAACAACCACCTGGAAGTGGCCAAATATATGTAGGAATAAAGGGTGTGATGTTTAAATACACAATGCACAACTTTGATGTGGCACCTCCCTCACAAACCGGAAAGCCCCCTTGGATATCTATAATGATGGGTTAAGGTCGTAGCTAGGTGCCTGCCCCATCCCCACTTCGTCTTGGCGGGACGCATGCACGTACTCATACTTTGGTCGGACATGCATGCATGTCACCATGACCTAACATAAGACGGACCAAGTGAATATATCTTGGCCAAACAACCACAGTTGTTGTGAGTCAAAAAGGGATATAATAGACCGCTCGGGCCCATAGATTGGACCATCACCGTAAACCGCATGAGAGGGGCCACAAAACCAGCACCACCTGCATGGGGCCTAAATTGATGTACGTTGGAAGGGTGATGTGTTTTAAATACCCAATAATGTACACTTTTTATGTGGCGCCTACCTCACGAAATGGACAACCCCCATGAAAGGTAGGTAGTAATTAAGGACGACGTCGACGTACATAGGGTGTCGATCCAACCCACCATTTCGAGCGCATGGGAGGGAATCCTGAGAATGCATGAGCTCGAACTTTGCTCGGACATGTCACCATGACCCACGGTAACACGAACCAGGAGGAATCCATTCATGGCCAAACCCCCTCGTTGTTGGCCAAAGGGATGATATATATAGACCAGGCCCATAGATAGGCGTGTCATTGAAAACCGCACATGGGAGACGGGGTCGATCAGAAGACCCTATACCCTACATGCGACCCAAATATATGTATATATGGGTGGTATATGATGTGATCAAATCCCCAGTGCACAACTTCGATGGGGCACCAGCTGCATTAGAAACCGAACACCGTACCCCGAGGAAGCCACGTTACGTATGATGTCGCGGTTCCCCAACTTCAAGCCAGCGGGAGGGAATCGAACAAATGTTCCCCAACTAAATTTGGTCTGACATGTCGTGGCCTATACCAAGAGGAACCTGTCATGGTCAAACCCTTCTCGTACGTTGTGGGTCAAAGGATAGAACATGCGGGCCCACAGATCTCGAACGTTGTGGGTCAAAGGATAGAACGTGGCGGGCCCACATATCAATCTCGACCATTCTCTGATTTTTTAAAACAACAAATAACAAAAAACATCATTCTCCAAAATAGAACATGGTGGGCCCACAGATCAATCTCGATCATTCTCCGATTTTTTGAAAACAAGAAATATCAAAAAACATCATTCTCCAAATTAGAACGTGGCGGGCCCACAAATCAATCTCGCGATGATTCTCTGATTTTTCAAAACAACAAATAACAAAAAGCATCATTCTCAGAATTTTCAAAACAAGGATCCCAAGGTTTATTTAATCGACATGACAGGTCACTACAGACACATTTAGATGCTAAATGTCTGTAATGACCGTATCATGGCGCTTAAATGAAGCTTGGGATATAGCAACTTCCCACCCGGTCACCCATCCTTAGACTGCTCCAGCCCCAAGCTCACTTAACTTGTGCGTTCTATTCGACTAGGCTAGCGGATGGGAAGCTGCCCCTTGCTGATAAGAGTTGCCTCCTCGCGTTTAAGGCATTTACCGATGGTCACCGTGTGGGACCTACTCCTTACTATCACACACGTTTGTGCTTTTAGAAACTGTGTGCAATCTTTACATACCGGACCACTTCCATTCAAACTTAAATTATTTTTTTACTACTTAAAACTAGCCGGAAGAAGCAAAAGCTTTGCATTTTCATTAATTAAGAACAAGATAGTTGCCCAGTTAATTGCGGAAAACCTGGCAAAAACCGATACAAATAGGGCCTAAACCTACAGGAACTCTTGGCTAAGCATGAATTGGTACATGCCTTCGTCCACGCGTCTAATACGCTCGCGGAACTGCTGTACCGCAATATCGATCTCCGCCTAGGATATTTCATCGGCGACGGTCAATTCCAAGCCGCGACAAGTATTTTGCTTTGCTTCGTCGTTGGCGGCACCTGGGGGGCCGAGGAGGTCGAAGAGCCAATCGACCAGCCCGTTGGCGTCGTGGCGGCGGATTCTGGCACTCCGAACTTCGTCCGGCACAATTATGGCACCGATAGCATCTGCCCATTCTTGGCGGCGAATCGGGATGCTTAATGGCCCTGGAAATGGCCTCTCGAGTGGTTGAGTCAACAGGATGCTGACACGGCTCCGCTCAGACAGTGCGGCGCACCACACCTGATGTGCGGTGGTGTTCTCCCGCTCTCGCGTGACAGCGCTTTGCCACTCTTGCTCCACTCCGCTCCATGGGCGGCGACGAACACATGTATAGACATTGGACCTCTCAAGCACTAGGGCGCGATGATACCGCTCACGCTCGACGGCGCGCTGCCGCTCTTGCTCGGCAGCGCGCTGCCTGTCTTGCTCGCCGGCGCACGGCCGTTTTGGCTCTTCGGCCTGCTCCGGCTTGTTCTCCTCGTCGAGGAGGTTGATGACGGCGGCGGCGCTTCGCCGGATTGGCATGTTTGGAATGGTATACTGCGGTATGGCCGGTGTGTCGCTGCCTAGCCTCCTATGCCCACTGACACTGGCAGTGGGAAACCGATGGGGGGAGTGTCGGGAAACCGATTGGGGGGAGTGGCGGGAAACCGATTGGGGGAGTGGCGGGAAACGGTAGCGTGTTTATATATATAACACCATTAATATGGAAAACTTGGGAAAGAAGGAAGCGCGAGCTAGGATGATACAGTGCTTACCCACGGGTTGAACAGAACTGCTTTAAATTATTCAGGGCTTGTTTGGCATTTTTTTATAGATTATAATAGAGTTTTCTAGGCATTTAATGTGCAAAATTCAAATTTGAACTACAAATACATGCTCCTGTGTACCAAAATGGGTTGAAAAATCATATATGTGTCCTTGGGTGCATGTTTAGGTCCCATGCAAGGAATGGGGATGAATTACAAACATTTTGGCGTCCTGGCTCGGCCTCAAACATTGAGAATCTTGGTTTTTAAATCCCCATAAATCCAAAACTCACTTGAAATTCATGAAACTTTACATGGTGTCATGACATGGCACATATATGCCACGGTAAAAAAACTGACCAATTTGGGGCAAGTTTTGGTACAAGCCTCTTACAAACCGGAGCTTCTCGCAAGAAGCCTCTGATAGGGAACGTGTCACCCTTGTGGGCGAAACGACAATCGCTGCCTTTTCTCGCCTTGTATTTTTTTTCTATGGGCAACATAGACCAATAGGATATTTGTGCTGAAATATGGAATTATTCAGGGTTCGTTTGGCCTTTTTATACATTAATTGAGTTTTCTAGGCATTTAATGTCCATAATACAAATTTGAACTACAAGCACATGATACAGTGCACCAAAATGGCTTCAAAAACCATACATGTGTCCTTGGGTGCATGTTTGGGTGCCATGCAAGAAATGGGGATGAATTACAAACATCTCGGTGTACTGGCTCGGCCTCAAACATTGAGAATATCGGTTTTTAAATCCCCGTAAATCCAAAACTCACCCGAAATTCATGAAGCTTGGCATCGTGTCATGACATGGCACATATATGCCATGGTAAAAAAATTGTCCAATTTGGGGCAAGTTTTGGTACACGCCTCTTACAAACCGGAGCTTCTAGCAAGAAGCCTCGTGGTTCCGATAGGGAACGTGTCACCCCTGTGGGCGAAATGACAATCGCTGCCTCTTCTCGCCTTGTATTTTTCTTCTGTAGGCAACATAGACCAACAGGATATTCACGCTAAAATATTGAATTATTCAGGGTTCGTCTGGCCTTTTTATACATATATTAATTGAGTTTTCTAGGCACATAATTCAAATTTGAACTACAAGCACATGCTCCAGTGCACCAAAATGGCTTCAAAAACCATAAGTGTGTCCTTGGGTGTATGTTTAGGTCCCATGCAAGAAATGGGGATGAATTACAAACATCTTGGCGTACTGGCTCGGCCTCAAACATTGAGAATCTCGGTTTTTAAATCCCCGTAAATCAAAAACTCACCACAAAATCATGAAACTTGCCATCGTGTCATGACATGTCACATATATGCCGTGGTAAATTTTTTGTCCAATTTGGGGCAAGTTTTGGTACAAGCGTCTTACAAACCGGAGCTTCTAGCAAGAAGCCTCATGGTTCCGATAGGGAACGTGTCACCCTTGCGGGCGAAACTACAATCATCGCTGCCTCTTATCGCCTTCTATTTTTTTTCTACACGCAACATAGACCAAACAGGAGATTCACGCTGAAATATGGAATTATTCAGGGTTCGTTTGGCCTTTTTATACATTAATTGCGTTTTCTAGGCATTTAATCTCCATAATTCAAATTTGAATTACAAGCACATGCTCTAGTGCACCAAAATGGCTTCAAATACCATACATGTGTCCTTGGGTGCATGTTTAGGTCCCATGCAAGAAATGGGAATGAATTACAAACATCTCGGCGTCCTGGCTCGGCTTCAAACATTGAGAATCTCGGTTTTTAAATCCCCGTAAATCCAAAACTCACCCAAAATTCATGAAACTTGGCATAGTGTCATTATATGACACATATATGCCGTGGTAAAAAAATTGTCCAATTTGAGACAAGGCGCACACATTAATAGCGAACGTAGGCATTTTGTAACAAATAGATGACACGTTAATATTGCAAACGGTTATATTGTTTGAATCGTGGGTGTTCCACTAACCATTTACGTACGACAACGCGTCCCTATTTTTATTGGAGAGTACTACCTCGGTCCTAGTTTATTGGTCCTCTTTGTATTTTGTGCAAAAATTTGACCATACTAGGTGGCATGCGTGCAGCTGTTTGATTAGACGGGTCGAGTGCGAGAAGTCCGCCGGGCGGCTCGACGGGACGCGTGCGAGCAGTCCGCCGCGCAGGTTCGACAGGACCCGTGCGAGCTGTCTGTCGCGCAGGCTCACCGGGAAGCAAGCTCTTTGACCTCCACCCACCGCCTCGCTCCCAACTTCTCCATTAATGGCGGCCGAGCAGGCTCACCAGGAAGTGAGCTCTTTGACCTCCACCTGCCGCCTCGCTCCCAACTTCTCCATTAATGGCGGCCGAGCCGCTGTTTAACATGCGGTTAATGCACCTGGACGGAAGGTGTTAGCTTGTGATCCCGTGGCCCCGCTCAACGCTAGCAAGCATTGTTTTGTTCGTGGCTCGCTAAGAACGTGACTTTTAGCCTGTTTTCGACTCGTATACATGTACCTACGAGGTTACGAATGAAATAATATGATGAAAAATTGACAATGGCAATGGATAATAATTATCTTACATGTCCCAGATAATTTAAAATGCCACATGCGGCAACGCCGAAAGACACAGGGGAAAAAGAGAAGAAGAAAAAAAAAGGAAGAAGGAAGTCGCTGCTCTCTACTTCTCGATGGATCGCTGGGCGAGGAGTTCATCCAGCTCCTTCTTCACATCCTCATGAGTTTGCTTGACAGCAGCCACGGATTCCACCACCAGCAGCTCGCGCTTGATGCGGAGCTTCTTCAAGTCATCCCCAAGTTCATGGACGACGGCTGTCAGTGTCATCCGCGAGGCAACGCTCTTCTCATACAGTTGTAGGAGATTTGCCCTAGAGGCAATAATAAATGTTATTATTTATCCCCATGTTCCTAATTAAGTTTATATTCCGTGCTATAACTGCTATGGTTCTCGAGTCTGCAATAACCACGAGGCTCGGAGGAAAACTCATATGCACGTGTGGAATAATAAACGGTAAAATGTATTCCTAGTCTGGCCTCTAAGACTAGCTCAAGTGTTGCATGATGGTTCTGTTTTCTTGATCATGGGCATGACTATGCCGGCAACTTTGAGGGCACAATGTTAGAAGAACATTTGTGTTGAATCGACCCGATTGATGTTATGCTATGAGATACATTCGTCACAAGTTAATGGTTAATAACATAGAGATAGTTAACATTTGCATAATTCCTTAGACCATGAGAGTATCGAGTTTCTTCATGCTTGCTTCATGAACTTTGGGGTTTGTGAAACGTCATCCGTAAATGGGTGCTATTACGGCGGCTTATGGGTTCATGGAAAAGTATGTCAAGGGACTTGATAGCTCAAGATTGGGATTTGCTCCTCCAACGATGGAGAGATATTCTTTGGGCCCTCTCGGTGTTACGGTATCCATCATCGTCTGGCCAGACACATCGTGATTTGATCACAGGGATACCGGAACGCAGAAACAAGATAAGAGAACAAAACCGGTACCGAGGTAACTGGCATAGTGGACAAGTTGTTGCTTCACGGGGATGCCGATAAATCTCACCTCGGGTATTTGTAACCTATTGCGAAGCAACAGGAATAGCACAAGGCAAATGGAGGTTCACTCGAATATTTATTCGTGTGGGTATAGGGGTCAATATGGGTGTCCACGGCTCCGATGTTGATCATTGATCAGAACGTGTTCCAGTCATGTCTATACTTCACTGAACCTATAGGGTCACACGCTTAAGGGTCATCTATCTGCTAAATACTAGACAGGGAGTCCGAGAGAAAGTCACCGGAAAAGTTTCGGAGACAACGGAAAAGTTTCGGGAGAGAACACGGGAAAAGTATCCGTAAAACCAAAAAGTTGTTTCAGAGTAAACCATTAAGTCAAATAGGTTTCGGCATGCGCCTGGAACTTTTTGGAGGTGCCAGAAATGTTCTGGGAACTTCTGGAATTTTTCCGGAGAAAAAACCGGAAATGTTCCGGAGCAGCCGGAATTGCTTTGGTTGGTTTTCGCTGAAGAAAATCATTGAACCGGAAATGTTTCGGAACGCATTCAGAATTGTTTTAGTGGGTGCTAGAAATGTTATGGCCCTACAGAAATATTTTCGGATTTAACGGACGCGGAAAATTGTCTTCGTGAATAGTGAAAACGCATTCTTGTTTGCTTTTCACCGATGAAAATCATTGATCCGGAAATGTTTCGGAACGCGTCCAGAATTGTTTTAGTGGGTACTGGAAATGTTCTGGACCTACAGAAATATTTTCGGATTTAACGGTCGCGGAAAAATATTTTCATGAATAGTGAAAACACTATTTGGTAGCTTCTTTGGGAAGCCACCTTTGAGGGCATTTTGGTATTTCCAAGTGTCCTCTACCCCTTGGGCTTGGCCTATAAATAGGGGTGGAGGGGGCTGCCCAAACTCACTCTTTCTCTCATACATTATGCCATGCAATGATCTGGCTTCTTCTCTCCCTCACACGAAATAGTTTCGTAGAGCCGAAAGGCTGTCTGGGTTCTGGTGGGAACTAGTTCTGGACGGCGAAGCCCAGCCGGATAGCTGACACCGTATGTGTGCAACCCCGTATAGAGGTCGTAGGTTCGATCTTTTTGCCCGAGGGGCTGTTCGAGAGTGCCTACCGAAGGGCTGTCCGAGTGACCGTCCGAGTTTCTGTGAGTGCCTCCCGAAGGGCTGTCCGTGACACCATCCGGGGGACTGTCCGACCGCCTCCCGAAGGGCTGTCCGAGGAGCAGACGAGGGAGTACATCCTCGCGGTTGGGAGGTTGTAAATCCTAGCTGCGGGGATCTGCACCGACGATCTTCATCGACTCTACTTCCGCTGCGCTACGAGTCGGTAACGATCAGATCAAAAACCTTGTATGCATCTCCATAGTGATCCTCGGCGTGGTCGCAGTACCGAATTTTTTTGTTTTCTGCTGCATTCCATTATAGTGGTATCAGAGCCAGGTTATGCGTAGATACAAGTTACGATCTAGATTACATAGAGATGTATGGGTGTTGCACAATATAATTTTGTAGTAGATGAGTTCTATTGCTGAAAATTATTTGTGCGGGTAGCAGATGAAATCTGTTACTCGATGTTCTTGTTGCTTCCCTGAAATTTGTGTATTTCTAATCTTGATAACGGCATGGTGGAGTTTCAAAGTTCTGGCAATCTGCGATCCTCATTGATCAACGAAGTTTTAACAGTTCGTTGAATTCCACCATAGTTAAAAGAAAGATGAAATTTTGCAAACAAAAGGGCATTCCAGATATGATCTGCACGGGGGTCATGCGTATGACAAAGTTCAGTATGGTGCTCGAGATTTTATTATCTCGTGTTTCATACACCCCGCAAAGTTAATCTAGCGACTTGAACAATCATACTTAATGATGAACGTTGGTAGCTTCGGTTTGTTTCGAAACCTTAACTTGGTTTTGCAGGATGTGCATGTGATGTGGTATAGCAGTTCTTATATTAATTTTGATTATGTATGAGATGACTATATGATGTAAAATTAACATGACCGGCGTGTCATGATTCGGCATGATGGCTGGAGCCATATGATTGTCACTTTAAATGACCTGCGTGTCAACTTTAAGTAATGCACTTATAGCAATATTATCTGGTGCATCGACAAGGTGGTGGCAATCTTCGCGAAGGTGAACACCGATGGAAATGCCGAAGACGAAGAAATACAAGACTTCTCCGTCAGAAAGGGCTATACCATATCATGCTATTATGGATTGCCTGCGATGTTTGTCCCTTTGATGCACCCTTCTTGATTGCGTGGTAGTCACTTTTTATTAGGCTGATCACTCACAAAAATATCAAGTAGTTAGTGTTCTCCCAAGTGTAGCACCGTCACGGCACCTATCTCTTCGGGGTATCACATGGATGCATGGGTACGAACGATTAGAGAAGTGTGAGGCGGGTGAGTTGAGACCTCGCAGTGAGATCACTTGGTTGTCTTGATGTTCTGGCTTGATTGTCCTGAGCTCGGAACACGCCCATCGAAAGATGAACAAGAGCCACATAGAGATGTGATTGGCAAGTTGGCCTACCGATTGCAATTCTCATCACTTGAGATGGATGCATCCTTGATGTTGAATTGTAATATGGGTCTTGTATCACTCAGAATCAATTATGAGAGATATTGATTTGAGTGGGAGCGCACCTTAGAATTAATTCTCAGTGCAAATTAACTATGAACACTGTCTAAGTGTTATATGCATAAAAGTTGTAGTAGAATGGATCGCGTTTCCACCTTCCCTATTAAAATTGAATAGCTGTTAAATATCTGGTTAAAACTTTACGGTTGGTAACGTAATGTGAGGATTGTCCTCAAGAGTGCTGAGGAGGACTTTGTCCTATCACATGCTTTCGGTATTCTCCCGCCAATGCTATGGATAATGTGACTCTCGTCCTTCGATCCAAAAGCTAGAATTCTGTTTTGGTGAAGTGCAATACGTTTGTTTCCATGAGGCCCGAACTTCAAAAGTTTGGGATAGTTATGTGATATTCATGGAACTAAAAATTGTTTTCAGATGCAGACAAAGGCTAAAAGATATGAGATATCCAAAGCAATGTTTGTTTGCAAAATATTAGTAAAGTGTTTACTGGGCATTTGACTGATGAGAGAGGGATCCAGTAGAACGCCTGTCATGTAAATGAAGGTGAATAAAACAACAACTTAAAGAGAAAGGAAATGTCTGAAGGGTGTTAGTGAGAATTGCACGCCTAGGAAGTACGGGGCTAACGCCACTCTGAAAGTTGAGTGCTTCTTCTGAGAGTAGGAGAAATACTTAAAGTTAAACTGTTAGAAGTATAAAGGCAAATAGAGAGAAGACTGGAATATCCAGCTCATGTATGAATGTCATACAAGTTATTGATGTATAGAAGGCTGGTCAAAGATATAATTCTTGGGAATTATGATTAAATATGTTAATCACTGATTCTTGGGTATTGTGAGTTGATCACAGAGATACCCGCTCGATTGCATTCCGTTGCAATTCGATGCAAGAATTACTACGGCCTAAAAGACTTGCCGGGAATGAGGTTTAGATACGCGTTGGGAACATAGTAATTGTTACTATACCTTCCAACAGTGTATTACCATCTGTATTTATTTTCATAATTCATTTTAAGAGTTTTATGCACTCTAGCCCATTGCATAAAGTATGTTGCAAGAAGGTTGTTCATAAGAGAACTTTTGATGTTCGGTGTTATGAATAACATAAGGGCCATACTTTCATTATGAATGAGATGTATGTTCTGAATATTGATAATAGTACATTACCTCTGTATTTACTTTCATAATTCATTTTAGAGTTTTATACACTCTAGCCCATTTGCATAATTTTTGTTGCAAGAGTGTTGTTCATAAAAGAACAATTGGTGTTCAGTATTATGAATAACATAAGGGCCATACTTCCATTATGAATGGAATGTATGTTATGAATATTGATAGTAATATGATACATCCGTGACACTGACGCTAAATGTCACAAGACTAAAAGAATACCACATATGTATGGCACTGCATTTGGTCACATTGGATAAACCCGCATGAAGAAATTCCATAATGATGGATTTTGAAGTTGTTTGATTATGAATCATCTGACACTTGCAACTTTCCTTCGAAAAGTGAAATGACTAAAATACCATTCACAGGCCATAAGGAACGAGCAAAGAACTTATTGGTGATCATACATCATGATGTGTGTAGTCCGATAAATGTTGTTGCTGGCAGGGGGTTTGTCTATCTTCTGAAATGACTCAAGTAGATATATGGATATTTACTTAACGAGACGTAAGTCTGGATCATTTGAAATCATTCAAAAGGTTTTAAAAATGAAGAAGAAATTATTGTAATAAGAAAAAATATGTTTCTACAATTGGATTGCGGAAAGAAATTTTGAGTTACAAGTTTAGCGAATGTCTGATGAGTTGTGAAAAGAGTTTCATAACTTACACCTCCCAGAACACCACAGTAAGTGGAATGACCGTGATGATGTAATCAAACCATTTATGACATGGTAAGATCAAAGATGACATAAATCAATTTGCCATTATCCCTTTTAAGGTGATGCTTTAGAGACTGCGACTTTTACACTGAATAGAGCGCCATCAGATCTGTTGAAATGACGCCATGGTATGGTAACCCCAACCATGTTATGTGTTTTCTTAACATTTGGAATATGGGGATTGTGTAAAATATTTAGAAACCTATTCCAAATCAGACAAGTGCTACTTTGTAGGTTATCCCAAATTATTGGGTATTCCTCCCTTACTATACCGAGGCAAAAGTTTGCCACAAAGAACGATATGATTTTGAAAGAAAATGTTTCTTGCAAAAAGGTGAGTGGGAGGATAGTGCAACTCAACGAGATAACAGTATCTTCGTTATCATGACAAAGGAAAGAAACTGTGAAAGCAATTCCAAAGTTTCTTCCTGCGACTGATACGGAAGCCTCTACAATAAAATGTATGGACTTCGGTCGAACTTGTAGATGAACCACTTAGGCAAAACTCGTGCAAACCTCTCAGGTGCGCAAACAAGATATTGTTGTTAGACAACAGTATACCTACGATAATCAAGGAAGCGTTGATGGGCCCTGACTCCAGAATTGGCTAAATGCCAATAAATCCGAGATAGTTTCCATATAAATGGTTCAAGATTAAATCTTGATGAACCCTTCAGAAGACTTAGAGTCTAACGAACATTAATGGAGCTATAAACTGATGTGGATAAAATGTTTTATCCATAAAGCTCGACTTTGAAAGCACATTTGCTCCCTGGTGGTTTTGGTAATTCATAACAACATATATCTCATTGAACTAATATCCATTCAAGGTTAAGATTTCAGGATGTTCAATGATTGGCATGGCATGGACTAGAGATGTGGACCCCTCAAAATGCTAAGGACAAGAATTGGCAAAGATCAAGACTCTACATTTTTGGTTTAGTGATCCAAGATCACATTGAGTCCATAGGAAAGCCAATACTATTAAAAGGGGATGAGGTGTTGCTTAATGGTCTTTTTGCTCAAGTGCTTAGTGACAGTATTCCTAAACCCTCAACCACTATCTCTACCCAAATATGTCCTAAACCTAAAGTCCAACTCGGCCCCACCGAAATTTCCAATCCGGCCCCACCGAGTTCATCCAAGACTTAGCCACTGCCAAACCCTAACAAATCGGATCCACCGAAATGGATCTCGGTCCCACCGAGATGGCCTTGCCAACTCTCTGTAATCATTTGCATTTACTTCGGTCTCACCGAGTTTGCAAATCGGTCTCACCGAGATGGCTTGCAAAGTCTCTGTTGCCTTATTGCTTCACTTCGGTCCTACCGAGTTGATGCAATCGGTGCCACCGAGATGAGGATTGCCCTAAGCCATTGCACTTCGGTCCATCCGAGTTGTTCGTATCGGTCCCACCGAGATTCCTAAAGTTCATATCTTTTACATAGTTCGGTGCTACCGAAATGATTGTTTCGGTGCCACCGAGTTGGGTCAAAAGTGTGTAACGGTTGGATTTTGTGTGGAGGCTATTTATACCCCTTCACCCCATCCTTCTCAGTCAGGAGAGCCATCAGAACGTGCCTACACTTCCACCATACATTTTCTGAGAGAGAACCACCTACTCATGTGTTGAGATCAAGATATTCCATTCCTACCATTGGAACCTTGATCTCTAGCCTTTCCCAAGTTGCTTTCCACTCAAATCCTTCTTCCACCATAGCCAAATCTGTGAGGAGTGATTGAGTGCTGGGAAGACTATCATTTGAAGCACAAGAGCAAGGAGTTCATCAACAACACACCGTCTATTACCTTTTGGAGAGTGGTGTCTCCTAGATTGGTTAGGTGTCGCTTGGGAGCCTCCAAAAAGATGTGGAGTTGAACCAAGAAGTTTGTAAGGGCAAGGAGATCGCCTACTTCGTGAAGATCTACCCCGACTGAGGCTAGTCCTTCGTGGACGTAAGCCATGGTGGAATAGGCAAGGTTGCTTCTTCATGGACCCTTCGTGGGTGGAGCCCTCCGTGGACTCGCGCAGCCGTAACCCTTCGTGGGTTGAAGCCTCCATCAACGTGGACGTACGATAGCACCACCTATCGGAACCATGCCAAAAACCGCCGTGTCTTCATAGCGTTTGAAATCTCCTATCCCCTCTCTACATACATATGCAATTGCTTACTTTCCGCTGCTATACTCTTAGAATTGCATGTGTAGGGTGATGCTTGACATGTACTATTGCTAAAATCTGCCTACAACTAAAATCTGGGAAAAGGTTAAGTTTTATTTGGTCAAGTAGTCTAATCACCCCCCCCCCTCTAGACATATTTTCGATCCTACAAGTGGTATCAGAGCTTTGGTCTCCGTAAGCCTTGATTTCCATAGCTTTGGTGATCATAGCCTTGGTTTCACAACCTAGGAGAGTATGGCGTCGAGTGAGGGTAACTATCACCGTAGAGGTCCATATTTTGATGGTACAAACTTTGCTAGTTGGAAACATAAGATGAAAATGCATATTCTTGGTCATAACCCTTCTGTTTGGGCTGTTGTTCGTGTTGGCTTGCAAGGTGACTTCTTTAAGGATGGCAAGGAACCGGCTCGTGAGGCAACCGCGGAAGAATTGAAGATGTTGCAATACAATGCTCAAGCTTGTGACATTCTATTCAACGGTCTATGTCCCGAAGAATTCAACAAAATCAGTCGCCTCGAGAATGCAAAGGAAATTTGGGATACTTTGGTTGATATGCATGAGGGTACCGAGTCCGTCAAGGAATCCAAGTTGGATGTGCTTCAAAGTCAACTTGACAAGTTCAAGATGAAGGATGGTGAAGGAGTCGCAGAGATGTGCTCTAGGCTTGCTCTCATCACAAATGAGATTGCCGGCTTAGGAAGTGAAGAGATGACCGACAAATTCATCATTAAGAAGATACTTAGAGCCTTGGATGGAAAGTATGATACCGTCTGCACATTGATCCAAATGATGCCAAATTACAAAGATCTCAAGCCCACGGAAGTCATTGGAAGGATTGTCGCTCATGAAATGTCACTCAAGGACAAAGAGGAGCTGCACAACAAGTCAAGTGGTGCTTACAAAGCCTCAACCGATGCTCCAACAACTTCAAGTGACCAGTTAGTATCCAATGAAGAGATAAGCCTAATGGTGAAAAGGTTCAACAAGTTCTACATGAACAAAGGAAAAGAAAGAAGCTCTAGCTCAAGATACTATGAGAGAAGATCATCAAGTCGTGACCGTAATTGCTACAATTGTGGGAAGCCCGGACACTACTCAAATGAGTGTACGACTCCCTACAAGAAAAGAGACGAATCACCAAGAGGAAGACATAGAAGAGATGAATCACCTCGTAAAGAGAGAAGGAGTAGAGATGATTATTATGAACGAAGACACTCTCGAAGAAGCAAGGATTCGGAGAGGAAGGACAAGTCATCAAGGAGCTACACAAGAAGAAGACATCAAGCTCATGTTGATGAATGGGTTTCTGGCTCCGACTCCGACAACCACTCCGAGAGAAGTTATCACTCCAACTCCGACTATAGCCAAGATGAAGGTGTTGCAGGACTTGCACTTGTGTCATCCAACTCCTACGATCTATTTGACTCACCAAATGAAGGAATTGGAAGATGCTTCATGGCAAAAGGCCCTAAGGTATCACACCCCGAGTATCTTGATTTGAATAGTGATGAAGATGATTTGCTTGGTGATGATGATTTACTTGTTGATAGGGCTAGTGATGTGAGCTATAATGAAAATGCTAGTAATCATGATAGTCAAGAGGAAACGAGTGACAATGCTATGAAGGATATTGAGCGTCTAACTAAAGAACTAAATGCTCTTAAGTTAGCTCATGAAACAACTCAAGAGGATCATAGAGAACTTCTAAGAACTCATGAGAAGCTACGCTTCGAGAAGCTAAATATAGAGCTAGAGCATGGGTTTCTTAAAGCTATCAATGACGATCTTCGAAAGAAGAGTTCTTCATATCTTGGCAAGCGTTTACTCTTGTCTACCTTTATACCACAAGTTAAACCTAAGCAAACTAGCAACAAGGGTAAAAATGGTTCTACCTCTAGTAGTAACAATAACAATGCTAAATCCAATATTGTTGCTTCTAGTAGTTCTATTGATTCCACTAACGATTCTCTTAGCCAAGTTACACTTGAGCAAGAAAATATGCTATTGAAAGGAATTATATAAAAAGGTGTCTACAAGAGCCTTGCCGGGAGTAAACAATTTGAGGAAATTGTACGCAAGCAAGGAAGGCATCGGAAGAACCAAGGTGTTGGTTTTGAACGAAAGTTCAATGCCGATGGAGTTGAGTGGGAAGAAGGTCAATACCCCAAGACGAAGTTTGTTCCTCAACAAGAGAAGTATGATCCTACTTCCTTCAAGGGGACACACGCTCAAGAAGACCTTCCACCACAAGACCACAAGCTAAAAGGCAAGGACAAGCTTCAAGAAGAGATTGAATCATTTGAAGAAGCTCCTCAAGCCATGGTCAAGTGGGTTCCCAAGACTTCATCAAGTTCTACTTCATCAAGTGCTACTACAACTCCAAGGATTCCCATCAAGTTGATGTGGGTCCAAAAGAAGTAGAACTAGAGAGTTCTTGAGGGTGACTCCGCCAACAAACTTCACTCATATTCTTCATGGCAAGGACTTGTGCAACCAACTTTCACATTTTGCACTAGTTCATGGAGTCACAAACCCTCTTGTTGGTAAGGCAAGGGACAAGGTAATCAATGCATTCATGGACATCATCATATGTGTATGTCACTCTATGTCTATGGATATCCTTGTATGTTCCTTGTGTGGGACTAACCCATGTAGGTATTGAAAGCACATAATTCCAAAAGATTGCTCCCAACTCTTGATGGTCTACATCAACATTGAGCATCTACATCTTCAACATCTACATGAAGTCATCATCGACAAAACCCAAGGTTAGTTCAACCCTCTTAGGGGGGATATCACATCTAGGGGGAGCTTTGCTCTAAACAATTGAGCTAAAGCAACTCTAATGGTGTGAACACATTAATGCTTTATGTAAAAGTGTTAACCCCACTTGTGCTTAAATGATGAGTATGACCTATGATCAAATGTTCTCATTTGGCTCCTAAGTCAATATACTCATATATAGATGACCTAGTCATCGCAATTGCTTGATAGATGCTAGAATTGGTTGCGCATGTTTGACACATATTTCATTTGCAATCTTATTGTGTGAGCATGTTGGTTTGCATGTTTTCATCATTCGAGGACATCCATTTGTTGTATTGATTGTCTTGGTTTTTCTGGCCAAGTGGATGTACAAGAATGCCTAAGAACCTTCTCTAGCTATCTATGCTTTCTTGTCTCAAATTCTATTCTTGTTGCATCACAAAAATTGAACAAGTCATTTTTGGACCCTCCGGGTGAGGAGCACTCGGAGCCACCGATCTGAAAGGGCTGAACCTCCAAAACCTTCTAATTGATTTCGGTCAGACCAACCCACTCAAACTCGGTCAAACCGAAAGCACTTAGACTGATCTAGGTATTCATCTCGGTGCTACCGATTAGACCAACTCGGTCGGACCGAGTTGCTGTAACTGCAAGCAGTTGCACGTCTCGGTGCTACCGATTTGTTCCACTCGGTGCCACCGACAGCTAATGGGTATATATTCCCAGCGAACCGTGCGGTTGAAAATTTCTTCAAATGTCACGCGCCCGCGCCCCTTTGCTGCCGCCCCTTTGGTCTCCGGATCGTCGCCGTCGTCGCCTGTGCGCCCTCGCCGCAGGACTCCGTCGCCGTCAACGGTAATCTCCACCGCCGTTGCCGTTGTAGAGGAACTCCACCGAGTTAGGGTGAGTTTCGATCCCTTTCGTGCTTCCCTTTCCGATTCAATGCACGATTGGACTGCCTGTAATCTTGCCACGAATGCAATTCACTTTCCACCAGAGTAGTTCGTTTGAACGAGATTCGAGCAAAAAATTTAGGGTTAGGTTTCCGCCGAATGCATCTCGGACCGACCGAATAGGAATTTTCGGTCCCACCGATTTGGCCCTGGCCATAGCACAAGTACATCTCGGTGCCACCGAGTTGTGCGAATCGGTACGACCAAAAGTAACGTCTCAGTGAAACCCTAGCATCTCGGAGCCACCGAAACCCATCTCGGTCAGACCGAAATGGCGTGCCATGTCTCTGTAGTGTGCTTCGGTGTCACCGAGATTACCAACTCGGTCCATCCGAACTGCATTCTGTGAAAACCTAGAACTAAAGTTTGAACTCATTTTTATGAAAAACAATCTGCTTTTTGTGATGACTCATCTACTCTACCCATACCCATCTATTCACAGGGTCAGCTCAGCAAGATGTCTGATGTCAGTGACAGTCATTACAGGTCAGAGCAGCATGAAGAGCAAAGTGAAGGATCAAGCCATAATGAAAGTTACTATGAGGGAGAGAGAAGCTCTCCAGATCTACCTAAAGCAGCAACAAGAACACGGAAGAAGAAAACCTCAGATAGTGAGGATGAGGACTTTGTTGCAAGTGAAACTGCACAAAAGAAGAAGAGAATAGTGCTAGCTAAGGAGTACAGCACAAAGCCTACTTCTGTCAAGGAAATAACAGCAGTGAGGAAAGTGCCTTAAAAGACTCTGCAAGAACCTAGTGAGGCAGCTGCAGGTGCCAAGAAGAAAAGAGTAAGGAAATCTTTTGCCCGTGTGATTGGCAGACCTACTATGATGATTGAAGAAGAAGAAGAGGAGGAAGAGCCAGCTGCTGCACCCCCTGCAAAAGCACAGAAGCTCATGTCTTATGCTATCAAGACTGCTGCACCTCCCAAGTCTAAGCCTAAGGCACCAGCACCCAAGAGATCAACCAGAAACATATCTGCTGCAGAGAAGAACAAGGCCCCAGTGCCTGAATCAACTATTGATGAAGAGCCTCTAGTGCTCAGAAAATTGAAGCCCAAGATACCAGAACATGACAACGCACACCCAGTAGCTGAGAACATGATGTTGAGAAAGGACAAAGGACTGCGTCAATGGAGATTGACTGATCCCTATGCTGTGAGGAGGAGGACTGCTTGTGATTACCGCTTTCACACCCGTGAGCAACAGGATTTCTATGAGACAGTGTTGCTTGATAAGAAGCCCATAGTCAGTGACATGAGGTGGGTGGACTGGGAATACATTGATGAGAACGAGGATTATTTCCCCCATGTGCATGAAAGCTTCAGAATTGCAGGTGTTGATGAGTTCGTTGGAAAGAAGTTGACTAAGTGGAACGATGAGATGATTATGCAATTTTACTCCACAGCACATTTCTATCCAGATGGTCGCATAGTGTGGATGACTGAAGGCATTAGATATCAATCAACTATTTCTGAATGGGCAAATCTACTTGGTGCACCCAAGGAAGAAGATGATGATTATGATGTTTATGCCAAGCTCAAATTTGATCACAATTCTATGAAGAACATGTACACTTCTATTCCCTAGGAGGATCTTGAAACACACAAGCTTGGATCAGTGAAGCATTTGCTACCAGGTCTGGCCACCTCAAACACAATCTTGCGGTACACCTTGTTACCCAAGTAAGGAGATGATAAGATGATCCGTGGTCACTCCATCAACTTGCTGCATTTATTCGATACACCTCAAAAATTCAAGGTGATGAGCCTGATAGTTGAGACTATCAAGAGGACAGCAGCAGATCAGAAGAGATCGTGTGGTTATGCTCCACATATTCAGTTGTTTATTAATTCCAAGGTTGGAACCAACACATATCTTCTTGATCGAGAGCATTTGCCACTCCGTCCAAACTTTGAGGACAATGTCATAGTGATGGATCCTTCGCATCCCACTTCTGCTCAAGCACAAGAGGAAATCCGCAAAGCACAAGAAGCTAAAGCATCTCAGGAAGCAGCAGCTCCCAATGCTCCAATTGCGAATCTCAAGACACCAAAAGACCAAATGCAATATCTGCTTGAAGCCACTCTGAGGATTGAGCGAAGTCTGGCCAACCTCAGCCAGACCCAGGCTAGTTTTGAGCGGATTATTGAGACAAAGTTTCATGACTTGGATGTCAAAGTGACTGAGATTCAGACTTCAGTGGAACAGCTGCAAGGAGATGTCGATGCTGTCAAGCTTGCCAGATCAGATGACAGCGAAGATGAGAGACCGACTACAAAGCAGTTTCAGTCAGTGCCTAGGGCTGCCAGGTCAGCTGCGATACCAGTTGTGGATCCACGGACCACAGTATCTGCACCAGCCGCCACAGCCACAGTGCCACAGCAGGTCTCCACTCCACCAGTCCAGCAGTCGTCAGCAGAAGCATTCGCGGACGCTCTCATCTCAACGCCGTCTACGCACACCAGAGCCGCCAGTGGGAGATCGCCTTCGGAGGACCGTGCCTAGAGAGCCGACTAGTGCTATACGATTCGAACTTTTTGGTACTTGTTGCCAAAGGGGGAGGATTTGTATAGATCATAGGCTTCGAGACAGAGAGTTTCTTGCTTTTGTTTTGCTTCGAGAGTTCCCTTTGCTACTTGATTGCTTGTTCGTTGATACTTTGTTATGTGTGTGTTGCTACAATATTCTGTCGTTTATACTTGGGAGATACGATGTCGATTGATCATATTATGCCTATTGTGATATTTCATGTTTATCTCTACCATTATCTTGTATGATCAATTACTTATGTTGGTGATGCTTGCCTATTATTTCAATCTTATCATTTTGCGCGCTCCACCAAGATGTATGTGACATGGAAGAGTAACCCATGAGCCTAATCGATTGTGCATTTGCATTCAAACGCAAATTTTTAATAATGCACAAATTTAGGGGGAGCTCTTGCTTATCACATACTTCTCAAAGCGACGGTGTATTTCATTTACTCAATCATCTGTCGAAGCTTTGATCTATATGTTGTCATCAATTACCAAAAAGGGGGAGATTGAAAGCACATTTGCTCCCTGGTGGTTTTGGTAATTCATAACAACATCTATCTCATTGAACTAATATCCATTCAAGGTTAAGATTTCAGGATGTTCAATGATTGGCATGGCATGGACTAGAGATGTGGACCCCTCAAAATGCTAAGGACAAGAATTGGCAAAGATCAAGACTCTATATTTTTGGTTTAGTGATCCAAGATCACATTGAGTCCATAGGAAAGCCAATACTATTAAAAGGGGATGAGGTGTTGCTTAATGGTCTTTTTGCTCAAGTGCTTAGTGACAGTATTCCTAAACCCTCAACCACTATCTCTACCCAAATATGTCCTAAACCTAAAGTCCAACTCGGCCCCACCGAAATTTCCAATCCAGCCCCACCGAGTTCATCCAAGACTTAGCCACTGCCAAACCCTAACAAATCGGATCCACCGAAATGGATCTCGGTCCCACCGAGATGGCCTTGCCAACTCTCTGTAATCATTTGCATTTACTTCGGTCTCACCGAGTTTGCAAATCGGTCTCACCGAGATGGCTTGCCAAGTCTCTGTTGCCTTATTGCTTCACTTCGGTCCTACCGAGTTGATGCAATCGGTGCCACCGAGATGAGGATTGCCCTAAGCCATTGCACTTCGGTCCATCCGAGTTGTTCGTATCGGTCCCACCGAGATTCCTAAAGTTCATATCTTTTACATAGTTCGGTGCTACCGAGATGATTGTTTCGGTGCCACCGAGTTGGGTCAAAAGTGTGTAACGGTTGGATTTTGTGTGGAGGCTATTTATACCCCTTCACCCCATCCTTCTCAGTAAGGAGAGCCATCAGAACGTGCCTACACTTCCACCATACATTTTCTGAGAGAGAACCACCTACTCACGTGTTGAGATCAAGATATTCCATTCCTACCATTTGAACCTTGATCTCTAGCCTTTCCCAAGTTGCTTTCCACTCAAATCCTTCTTCCACCATAGCCAAATCTGTGAGGAGTGATTGAGTGTTGGGAAGACTATCATTTGAAGCACAAGAGCAAGGAGTTCATCAACAACACACTGTCTATTACCTTTTGGAGAGTGGTGTCTCCTAGATTGGTTAGGTGTCGCTTGGGAGCCTCCAACCAGATGTGGAGTTGAACCAAGAAGTTTGTAAGGGCAAGGAGATCGCCTACTTCGTGAAGATCTACCCCGAGTGAGGCTAGTCCTTCGTGGACGTAAGCCATGGTGGAATAGGCAAGGTTGCTTCTTCGTGGACCCTTCGTGGGTGGAGCCCTCCGTGGACTCGCGCAGTCATTACCCTTCGTGGGTTGAAGCCTCCATCAACGTGGACGTACGATAGCACCACCTATCGGAACCACGCCAAAAACCGCCGTGTCTTCATTGCGTTTGAAATCTCCTATCCCCTCTCTACATACATATGCAATTGCTTACTTTCCGCTGCTATACTGTTAGAATTGCATGTGTAGGGTGATGCTTGACATGTACTATTGCTAAAATCTGCCTACAACTAAAATCTGGGAAAAGCTTAAGTTTTATTTGGTCAAGTAGTCTAATCACCCCCCTCTAGACATACTTTCGATCCTACAGACTTGTTGCAATAAACAAGTTCAAGGAGTTGACTATGATGAGGTTGTCTCACCGTAGCGATGCTTAAAGTCGGTTCGGGTTAAACTAGCAATTAATACATATTTTAATCATGAGATATGAAACATGGATGACAAAAGAATTTCCATGAAATGGGAATACAAACTAGGATGTGTATGTGATACAGTCCAAAGTATTTTGTCGATCTGGAGGACGCTAGTGAGTGTGCAAACTTCAGAGTTCCAGCAATGGACATAAGAGAGCAAAATGGAGTTGGAATCTTCGTTTTTGATGAAATAGTCAAAAGAGTTTGATTTCATCAATGGATAGCGACGATGCTTATTGTTACAAGAAAGTAAGTGGGAGCATAATAATATTTCTGAAAACTTGTGTGCTAGACACATTGTTGATTGGAAATAATATAAATTTCTTGACACGAATTAGGACTTCATTGAAAATTAGTTTTTCGATGAAGTGCTTGGGCTAGGTAGCCTTGATATTAGGCATAATTATCTACGAAGATAGAATTGCCTAATAGGGCTAAGCCAAAATACATATTGACAAGATGCAAAAACAGTTTAGCGTTAAAACGCCAACAAGTGATTCTTGCCGAAGTCATATGGAAAGAGTTTTTGCAAGACTCGGTATCCCAAAACACTGATGAGCAAAATACATGATGGATATTCCACACACCTTTGTTCTAGGATTAATCATGTATTCCATGGTATGTAAAACAACCAGATATGTCCAATACTCCCAAGTTGTTGCGAGTATAGATACTAAAGTGATCAAAGTACTAATCATGGGACAACAGTGAAAAATGTCATTGAGTACTAAAGTAGCACTGATGACATGTTTTCTCGCAAGCGTAGATTATGAAGAGTTTGTTGTAAAAGGTTACATCGATACAGTTTTCATCAATGCTCCATGCGATTTTCGATTTAAGTTAAGGGTTTTGTGTAATACACGATATGGTGGCACGGTAGTTGGAAATTGTTCCAAACAGGTTACTGTGGTGAATTCTATAACAAAGGCTAAGTATGTTGACGCTTTGGAAGCGACAAAGAAGATGTTGAATCATATAGTTCATTCATTAACTTAGTATGGTTCCAAGATGACTTTGGTCAATGGGACACTATTGTAGATAGTTGCTCCATAACTCAGTCTGAGGAATCAAGGTTCGACCAGTGATTCACATATATACAAAGCCAAGTCCACACAAAATATGAATTTTGTGAAAGCGTGAAAACGCGAGGATATGCAAAGATACACACGACCCTGAAGTTGTCAGGTCCGTTGGACAAAGACTATACCAGAAGCGAAGCATATTTTACACCGGTATGCCATAGGTGTAAAGTGCATTAGCATTGACTAGATTATTGACTCTAGTGCAAGTGGGAGTCTGTAGGAGATATGCCCTAGAGGCAATAATAAATGTTATTATTTATCCCCATGTTCCTAATTAAGTTTATATTCCGTGCTATAACTGCTATGGTTCTCGAGTCTGCAATAACCACGAGGCTCGGAGGAAAACTCATATGCACGTGTGGAATAATAAACGGTAAAATGTATTCCTAGTCTGGCCTCTAAGACTAGCTCAAGTATTGCATGATGGTTCTGTTTTCCTGATCGTGGGCATGACTATGCCGACAACTTTGAGGGCACAATGTTAGAAGAACATTTGTCTTGAATCGACCCGATTGATGTTATGCTATGAGATACATTCGTCACAAGTTAATGGTTAATAACACAGAGATAGTTTACGTTTGCATAATTCCTTAGACCATGAGAGTATCGAGTTTCTTCATGCTTGCTTCATGAACTTTGGGGTTTGTTAAACCTCATCCGTAAATGGGTGGCTATTACGGCGGCTTACGGGTTCATGGAAAAGTATGTCAAGGGACTTGATAGCTCAAGATTGGGATTTGATCCTCCAACGATGGAGAGATATTCTTTGGGCCCTCTCGGTGTTATGGTATCCATCATCGTCTGGCCAGACACATCATGATTTGATCACAGGGATACCGGAACGCAGAAATGAGATAAGAGAACAAAACCGGTAACGAGGTAACTGGCATAGTGGACAAGTTGTTGATTCACGAGGATGCCGATAAATCTCACCTCGGGTATTTGTAACATATCGCGAAGCAACAGGAATAGTACACGACAACTGGAGGTTCACTCGAATATTTATTCGTGTGGGTATAGGGGTCAATATGGGTGTCCACAGCTCCGATGTTGATCATTGATCAAAAAGTGTTCTAGTCATGTTTATACTTCAGCAAACCTATAGGGTCAGACGCATAAGGGTCATCTATCTGCTGAATACTAGATAGGGAGTCTGAGAGGAAGTCACCGGAAAAGTTTCGGAGACGACGGAAAAGTTTCGGGAGAGAACACGGGAAAAGTTTCCGTAAAACCGAAAAGTTGTTTCAGAGTAAACCATTAAGCCAAACAGGTTTTGGCATGCGCCTGGAACTTTTTAGAGGTGCCAGAAATGTTCTGGGAACTTCTGGAATTTTTCCGGAGAAAAAACCGGAAATGTTCCGGAGGAGCCGGAATTCCTTTGGTTGGTTTTCATTGAAGAAAATCATTGATCCAGAAATGTTTCGGAATGCATTTAGAATTGTTTTAGTGGGTGCTGGAAATGTTCTGGACCTACAGAAATATTTTCGGATTTAACGGACGCGGAAAATTGTCTTTGTGAATAGTGAAAACGCATTCTTGTTTGCTTTTCGCTGATGAAAATCATTGATCCGGAAATGTTTTGGAACGCGTCCAGAATTGTTTTAGTGGGTACTGGAAATGTTCTGGACCTACAGAAATATTTTCGGATTTAACGATCGCGGAAAAATATTTTCATGAATAGTGGAAACACTATTTGGTAGCTTCTTTGGGAAGCCACCTTTGAGGGCATTTTGGTATTTCCAAGTGTCCTCTACCCCTTGGGCTTGGCCTATAAATAGGGGTGGAGGGGGCTGCCCAAACTCACTCTTTCTCTCATACATTATGCCATGCAATGATCTGGCTTCTTCTCTCCCTCACACGAAATAGTTTCGTAGAGCCGAAAGGCTGTCTGGGTTCCGGTGGGAACTAGTTTTGGACGGCGAGGCCCTGCCGGATAGCTGACACCGTATGTGTGCAACCCCGTAGAGAGGTCGTAGGTTTGATCTTTTTGCCCGAGGGGCTGTTCGAGAGTGCCTCTCGTAGGGCTGTCTGAGTGACCGTCCGAGTTTCTGTGAGTGCCTCCCGAAGGGCTGTCCGTGACACCGTCCGGGGGACTGTCCGACCGCCTCCCGAAGGGCTGTCCGAGAGACTGTCCGAGGAACAGACAAGGGAGTACATCCTCGTGGTTGGGAGGTTGTAAATCCTATCTGTGGGGATCTGCACCGACGATCTTCATCGACTCTACTTCCGCTGCGCTACGAGTCGGTAACGATCAAATATAAAACCTTGTATGCATCTCCATAGTGATCCTGGGCGTGCTCGCAGTACCAAAATTTTTTGTTTTCTGTTGCGTTCCCTTACAACAGCTCCCTCCAGCTGGCGGCCTCCTCCTTCTGCTTGTTGAGATCCTCGTGGAGCTTCGCATTGTCACCCATGAGTTTCACGACGAGGCCGGTCGCCTTATCAACCGAGGCATCACTAATCTCGAGCAGCTTCTCCAAGCCGGCGAGCAGCTCCTGCTGGTTAATTAGGTTAGCGAGAATGTCATCGTCACTGGCTAAGGACTTCAGCCCTGCCAGCTCGTCGAGTTCGCCGACGCCGCGAGAGCGCTTGTGAGAGCCCTCGCCTGCCCGTGAGAGCTCGTTCGAGGGCCCCGCGGCGCGGCAGGACATCTCTGCTGCGGCTGCCGCGTTGCAGCGGGACCTCTCTAGTGCTTCCGCGGCCTTGGTCTTTGCTCCCAGGTTATATGTCGACCTAGAACTCCTCCTACCGGCCATGGAAGATGCAAGGAACGACTTAAGAGGAAAGACATGTTTTTTTGGTAATGAGGAGAGGAATGTGCAGTAATTTTCGAGTGGGTACTAGTTTTTATAGCCCAGTGCTAAGTGGGAACACATTTAGGTTTGATCGGTGTGAACAGATTTGCAATTACTCATTGCTTGGTAATTTGATCGGTGTGAACACGTTTAGGTTTGATCGGTGTGTCAGCGTGTTCGATGGATGGGCCGTCTCGCCTCCCACGCGTGCCAGACGGTTGACCAGAACTACTATACGAGGTGGTTGCTCGCCGTTTAGGCGGCCGCGGCACGCTATGCTCGTGTCCCTTCGCACGCTCTGCTCGACGTTGAGGCGGCCGCGGCGTGCTCTGCTCGCGTCCCTCTCCAAGCGCTCTTTCAGCGGTTGGGGCCGGCGCACGATCACGTTTTGGGCGCCATATGCATGCAGTTGCCTCCGCGCGTCGCCACGATGCAGTTAATACGTGCGGCACGATGCAGTTACGCGCTGCAACAATTGCCATTATAACCTTTGTCTCTTCAACCTTTCGATCGCGCCCCACAACACAACAAGCACACCCACAACGACACATAGAGAGAGGATATCCAGCGGCGCTCCAATGGAGTTCGGCGTGCATCATGTGGACACCCACGTGAGGGGGAAGGAACACACGGTGGTGTACACCATCGACCCGGCCGTGGTGGAGGACTCCATCAACACCATGGAGTAGTTGCTTGCTAAGGACGACAAGTACAAAGTGGTCGGCTTCGACCTCCTGTACACCGCCGGTCATCCCGGGGTTGATCAGGCGGTTGCCCTCGCCCAGTTGTGCATGGGCCATCACATCCTCGTCTACCACTACTGCCTGGCCGCAAGTGCTTGTGAGCATTTTGCCAGGTTTATCAAGAGCTCCGACTACAAGTTCGCTACGGTGGACACCATCAACGATTCAAAAGAGCTCCAGATTTTGGGCTTGGCCTGCCCGAAGCTTGTCGACATCCGTGGCCACTACAGGGTCTGGGGCAGCACGAAGAAGGACTCCCTGGTTGAACTCGCCGTGTCCATCATCGCCCCCTACTACAAAAACATGAAGGAAGGTTCCAAGAGAAATCCTGGATCCTGGCACGGTGCCTGGGTGTCGAGACTGGATGAACCTTACCTCAAGTTTGTAGCCACGAACGTGTACACATGCTACGAGATGCACAGGCGGATCGTCGACATGAGGGAGTGCCTCCTTCCTGTAGATGACAAGGGATCGAGCCACCAGCAGAGCAGCAGCGGCAAGCGTCATAAGAAGAAGTAGATGATGATTAGATATGATCGTTTATCCTAGTTTATTATGCATGTAATTGTTTACTTTGGTGTGTGCATATGTTATGTGTGTAGTCAGTTATGTAATTGGATGTCTAATTTGGTTATGCAATCATGTCCTTATAAGTATATATGTTGTTGTTCTGTAGACAGAGAGCGTAGATGTTGTGCAGACTGAGCAAATCACATCGCACACGGATTAAACTACGGAACCCGTCGGTGATGATTTCATCAATCGCTGACAATTGTTTACCAGCAAGCGTTTGCCCACAACACACATGGGTTATTAGCAGGAATCGTCTGTGTTGTTATCGGTCTTCCCACACATTTCTGATTACTGACCTGTTTGCCGCGTATCACACACATCTTGTTAAGTTGAACCATTTTTGTTGTGTTGGGTAATCGCAAACAGTTCATCCGAGTGAACCGCATGCCATATATCGCACACACCTTGATCTGCCTGACCATTTCTGTTGTGTTGGGTAATCACAAACAGTTCATCCGAGTGAACTGTATGCCGTGTATCGCACACACCATGAACTGGCTGACCGTGTTTGTTGTTCTGGCTTATCGCAAACAGTTCGTATGGATCAACTGTATGCCACGTATTGCACACGCGTCTCTAATCTGAATCGTTTTTGATGTCTCCGGCATCTCAAACATTTCGTATTATTGGCAACGGTTTTTTTACGACACCGTTTGCGATTCATGCATCGCACACAGTTTGGCCGTGGGGTCTCTGATTCATGTGTCGCATTAGCGGTCGCCTGCAGTAGTGGAAGAAGAGGAGAGTTGCCCCGAAGACACCAAATATGCTTACCATGAGAACATGGATCTTGCATCAAGGAAATTTTGGGGCAAAAAGAGAAACTCAAGGCAAAATTTCTCCAAGAACAACTCAAGTGGCTCCAAGGGCAAGCAACGTGTGAGAACTTGCTACAATTGTGGCAATGTGAGCCATTTCGTGGTGGATTGCCCCCACGAGAAGAGGGAAGAAAATGGTGGCAAGCTCATTCACAAAGACAAAGCCAAGTCCTTCCCCAACAAGAACAACTTCACGAAGAAGATGCCACAAAAGGGGTTGGTGGCGCAAGAAGAGTACAACTCTGATGATGATGATGATGATGACGCAAGTGGTGAAGGGTTTGCACAACCACCGTGGCCATTGCCCCCTCTTCCCCAACCTCGGTGTCTCTCTTTGACGCCCCCAATGAGAACCTCATCCCCAAGTGCCTCATGGCAAGAGGCATCAACAAGGTAACCTCCAACATCAAAACTTTCTTCACTACTAATCCCCCCCTGCCAGATTGTGTGGATGAGAATGAGGAGGTAAAGGTGGATGAGAATGAGTTCAACAAGTTCTTGGGTAAGCTCAAAGGTGAGACCGAGATGCACTTTTTTGCTCTCTTCGAACAACTTGGTGAGGCCAATGATATCATTGAGTCTCACGAAGAGACTATCACTAACTTGGAAGGTCATAGACGTGATTATGCCGATGAAATTGCGGATCTTTCTATTGCCCTTGAGGAAGAGCGAGGTCTTCGTTCGGCTCTTGAGGAGTCGCAAAACGTTGACCTTGCTAAATTAAAGAATGATCATGATCATGCTCAAGTTCTTGCTCATGTGCTCAAGTCCGAGAAGGTTGCACTTGGGGTTGACCATGCTAGACTCAAAGACGAGTTTGAGCTACTTGACAAGGCTCACGAGGCTTTGAAGAGTGCTCACACCACTCTTAAGGAGTCTCATGATCAACTCCAAGTGAAGATAACAAAGGAAATAGCCACTTGTCCTCCTTTTGTGTTAATTGATAATACCCATGCTACTAACCCTTGTTGCGAGCATGTGCATCTTGTGGAGGAAAATGCCAAGTTGAAAGAGCAACTTGAGAAGGGCCTTGTGAATTGCATACAAGGCGAGAAGAACCTCAATGAACTTCTGAGCAATCAAAAGGAAGTTGTGGCAAAGGAGGGACTTGGGTTTGCACCCAAGTCAAAGAACAAGAAGAAAAGCAAGACCAAGAAACCTCTCCCTCTCAAGGAGGTATTTGTCAAGGAGGGAGAGGGTGCTCCTAAGATGAAGAAGAACAAGGTGATGGGTGTGATACATCTCCAACGTATCTATAATTTTTTATTGTTCCATGCTATTATATTATCAATCTTGGGTATTTTATATGCATTTATATGCTATTTTATACCATTTTTTGGGACTAACCTATTAACCCAGTGCCTAGTGCCAGTTGCTGTTTTCTGCTTGTTTTTCATTTTCCAGAAAATCAGTACCAAACGGAGTCCACACGCTACGAAACTTTTTGATGATTTTTTTCTACACAAAAGAGACCCTAGAAGCTTCGGGAGGAGACCAGAAGGCAAACGAGGAGACGGCAAGGCAACAGGGCACGCCCTGGGGGGTAGGCGCGCCCTGTTACCTTGTGGGCCCCATGTGGCTCTGTCTGACCTAATTCCACCTCTATAAATTCTCAAATATTGGGAAACCAATTGAGAGCCACCCAAAATAACTTTTCCGCCACCGCAAGCTTCCGTTCTTCCGCGATCCCATCTGGAGGCCTTTTTCGATACTCTGCCGGAGGGGGAATCGATCACGGAGGGCTTCTACATCAACCTTGCGGCCCTACCGATGATGCGTGAGTAGTTCACCACAGACCTACGGGTCCATAGCTAGTAGCTATATGGCTTCTTCTCTCTCTTTGATCTTCAATACAACGTTCTCCTCGATCTTCTTGGAGTTCTATTCGATGTAATCTTCTTTTTGCGGCGTGTTTGTTGGGATCCGATGAATTGTGGGTTTATGATCTGAATATTCATGAGAAGTAATTGAGTCTTTTCTGAACTTTATTATGCGTGATTTTTATAGTTTTGTATTTCTCTCCGATCTATCCGTTTGGTTTGGCCAACTAGTTTGATTTATGTTCAGCGGGAGAGGTGCTTTGTAATGGGTTCAATCTTGCGGTGCTCTATATCCCAGTGACAGAAAGGGATAAGACACATATTTTTATTGTTGCCATTAAGGGTAAAACAATGGGGTTTATTCATATTAATTGAGTTTACTTTGTCTACATCATGTCATCTTGCTTAAGGCGTTACTCTGTTTTTATTAACTTAATACCCTAGATGCATGTTGTATAGCGGTCGATGGGTGGAGTAATAGTAGTAGATGCAGGCAGGAGTCGGTCTACTTGTCTCGGACGTGATGCCTATATACATGATCATTGTCTTGAATATCATCATAACTATGCGCTTTTCTATCAATTGCCAACAGTAATTTGTTTACCCACCGTATGCTATGTGTTTGAGAGAGAAGCCTCTAGTGAAAACTATGCCCCCCCAGGTCTAATTTAAATATAAAAAGAAAACTAAAATGTACTTGCTGCAATTTATTTACTTTTATTTTGTTTTGCAAATTTATCTATCTACCACTACAAGATTTAATCCTTGCAAGCAATGAGTTCAAGGGGAGTGACGACCCTCTTGCCCGCGTTGGGTGCAAGTATTTGCTTTTGTGTGTGAAGGTGCTATTCACGAGGCTTTGCGTGATTCTCCTACTAGTTCAATAACGTTAGTTCTCACTAAGGGAAATACTTATTTCTACTGTACCGCATCTCCTCTCCTCTTCGGGGAAAATCCCAACGCAGCTCACAAGTAGCAGGAACAATTTCGGGCGCCGTTGGCGGGGAGACATCATCAAAACCTATCAAGTACCTTCACATAAACTATCATCTACGGGCTCTACTTTTTATTTGCCTTTTTATTTATCTTTGCCTCTCGTTTTCATGTCCCCCACTTCTCATAAAAAATACGAAATCACAAAAATATTTTTTCTGTTTGCTTGTTTTGTCGCTATGTCTCAAGAAAACACCAAATTGTGTGACTTTTCAAATACTAATAATAATGATTTTATTAGTACTCCTATTGCTCCTCCGGCCACTAGTGTGGAGTCATATGATATTAATGAGTCTAAATCTATCTATGTCTCCATTAATGAAAGTAAAGTGAGAACCGCTAGGTTGAGAGCTAAGCGAGAATTCTTAGAAAAAGCTATTCCACCCGGTTTCTATCGTAATCATGATGAAGATATTAAAGTGATTGATGTTTCACCAATTGAATCTTTATTTAGTAACATAAAACTTGATGAAAAAGGGACTGGAGATGGGTCAACTTTAGCTAGAAGGCGTACCAATTGTTTGGAGGGTGATGATCTTAATGATAAAAATGATAAAAGTGGGTTTGGAGAGGTCAAGACTTTAAATAGTGATCTGCCCACTACTTTGGATTACAAGGACTTAAATTATGATAGTTACTCTTTAGTTGAATGTATTTTTTTGTTGCAATCCATGATAAATTCACCCAATGCTTATGAACAAAATAAAGCTTTTACTAAACATATTGTAGAAGCTATGATAAAAGCTCATGAAGAAAAGCTAGAGTTGGAGGTTTCAATACCTAGAAAATTGCATGACGAATGGGAACCTACTATTAATGTAAAATTTAAAGATTATGAATGTAATGATTTATGTGATCTAGGTGCTAGTTTTTCCACTATACCCAAATCTTTATGTGATGTGCTTGACCTCACCGATATGATGAATGTTCCCTTAACTTACACTTAGCAGATTCAACTATTAAGAAACCTTTGGGTAGAATAAATGATGTGCTTATTCTTGCTAATAGAAATTATGTACCCGTTGATTTCATTCTGCTTGATATTGATTGCAATCTGTCTTGTCCTATAATACTTGGTAGGCCTTTTGTACGAACCATAGGTGCTATTATTGATATGAAAGAAGGTAATATAAGATTCCAATTCCCATTAAAGAAAGGGATGAAATGGAACACTTCCCTAGAAATAGAATGAAACTACCATATGAATCCATTATGAGGGCCAACTATGGAATTAATTTGAAGGATGATAATACATGAAACAATTCCTTACGCCTAGATAGGGGCGTAAAACAATAGCGCCTGTTGGGAGGCAACCCAATATTTATCTTTATTGCACTTTTTATTTTTCTTGTGTCACACAATTTTAGCTACTGTTATGATTGTGTTTTTATCTTTTGATTAGTGTTTGTGCCAAGTAATGCCTTTGGGATGATTTGGATGATAGTATAATTGATGCTGTTTGGAACAGAAAGTTTTGTGCCCAGTAGTTGATTTTTAATTTATTGCTGGAATGTCAGAAAATCTGAAACTTTTAAACAGTATTAGGATACAAATTGTTACGTTGTCCTAATTTTTCAGAACTTTTGGAGTTACAGAACTATAGATAATATTTTGTCAATACGTACTGTTCTGTTTTAGATAGATTCAGTTTTTATTGCATAGTGTGCTTGTTTTAATGAAACTATGGATTATATCGGGGGGTATAAGTCATGGAAGAGTTACAATACAGTAGGTATTATGCAAGAACAATTATGAATGAGTTTATAACAGTACCTAAAGTGGATGATTGATTTATTTTACTAACGGATCTCACGAAGTTTCTGTTGAGTTTTGTGTGCTGAAGTTGTGGCACCCCGGCTCAGAGGACCGGTTTACCAGTGTTTCCAACCCAGAGATCATGTCTTCTGGAAACACACAACAACTTGGAACAGAACAGAGCTGAACTTTATTGATATATCTCGAGTACAAGCTCATATTTTACATCGATAGCGAGGCCAGAAGCACATCAGGTGCTATGACAATATCTACATTATTTATGGAACATAGCAGGGCCTCGATACTTCTACTAGGTAGAACTACGGCGTAGCGGAATATAGCGCAGAAAACTCCATCCACAGGGACACTGCTGGGACACGGCCTAGTTAGCGTAGCACGAACCTTCGGGACCTCCGTCCTCGGCTTCTCCTGCATCTGGCATGATACGCCAGGTGAGTACTTGGAATGTACTCGCAAGCTCACAGCAGCCATAGCAATGCAGCAAACAATAGCATGGTAATTAACCAGTTAAGTGCTTAAGTAGTTTAATTACTGTTACCGATCATTACTTCTCTCTTTCGGGTTGTCCCACAACCCTTAGAATACTCATGACCCATTGAGTACTTCTGAACATAAGACAAGTTCTTCCATCATTATTATTATTATTGCGGTTGACCACTTAATGTGACCTATTGCAGACTGTCCAATACCGTGGACGCGGCTATTTGAATAGATTCTTACACTCTGCAGAGGTTGCGCACTTTACCCACACCATGAAGCTCCTGGTCCCGTACCTCGGTACACTTCCCTTTCCGGGTGGACCGGTGCTGCTCCAACGAAACCTGCCTAACCCGTGACTCTTTCATCGTACCACCGACAATCATACCCTCCCAGGGTCATGTCCTGGGTGGCCCCTGTGTCACCTCGTGACACCTGCCACCGTCGTGGCCAACTAAACTGTCCCAAACGGGGACGCCGGCAAAATAACTCAACTGGGCTCACATGATTATCGTCGTCTACCTGATCAGGGTAGCACGCACGCATAACCTTCCCTCTTTGGTGGTACCGACAAAAGAGCACGCAGTCAGACCAAGTCAAGGCCGTCCCATACTGGCAAATGTGGCTGCACGGATAAGTCCGGGTCGGTGGCACTTGATCAACCAAATTAGGTTTAGTTTTGATAAGTACTTAACAAGCATGGTTATTTATCATGAATAACTTAACATGGCAATAGCTAGGCATCAAAGTAATCTACTATGGATTATCACATATGCAAATAATGCAAATAATTCAATTAAATAACCAACACTATTGAAATGCTTCATGTAATGGATGATGTGGCTTGCCTTGCTCTATTGGGTTGTCCACAAACTCCTGGGCTTCAAAACCAAACTGATTTCCTTCTGAAAATATTTTTAAAATAGCAAAAGTAAAAATGTCACATAACACATTTTTGTTTACCAGAAATTCTGTGAGCATGAGAAAAATACCAAAATTTACCAGAAAATAGAGGGGCTCAAGACAAACCCAATGCAAAAGGAATCAATTGATTTGGACTTATGGATAAAAAGTTATGAGTGGTCAAAGTTTCTGGTCAAATTTGAATTAAAAACAGAAAATAGAAAATCTACAGGGGGGCCACGTCGAAGGCGTAAAGTGGAGGGGCGCCTGCACTTACCGCTTCGGCATGCGCGGGCGAGCCGCTGACGGGCGGGTCCCGCTGTCAGATTTAACAGGGGAGAGAGAGAGATCAGAGCACCGCGGAACTCCGACGATGGTCACCGGCGATGCAGACGGCGGTGAGGTCCAGCGACTACGGGAATGGGACGAGCTCACGGAGACGAACACATACGTACCCGTAGCGTGACGAGAGATGGCCGGACGACGTCGTCCCGTTCCTCTCCGGCGGCGGCAGCTTTCGGGTGTCACCGGAGACGGCGTTTCCGGCGGGGTTTCGGCCAGGGAAGAGGTCGGGCGGGGTCAGGATAGTGTGTGGAGCTCACGGGTGGAGTCGGTCGAGGATGGGGTGGAGTGAAATAGCGAGGTGGCAGAGCTCAGGTGGCGGCGGATCGCCGGCGAGACGCGAGGCCAGAGGGCCTCTCGGCCTTGGCTCGCTGCTCGGGGGATCGATTGGAGGCTGAGGGAGTTGGGTGAGGAGCGAAGAGAGGCCGGGGAGGCCTATTTAAAGGAGGGGGTGGAGCTTTTGGACTCAGGCGCGCCACGGCCACGTCGCCGGCGCAAGGACGCCGCGCTGGCTGGCTTGGCGCGGGCGGCGGGATGGGAGAAGGCAGAGGAGTTAAGGCGCGGAGTTTCCGCTTGCGGAGGAAGACGACGGCCAACAGGGCCACTATGCCCGCACGGGTGCCACAGTGCCCGTGTGCGTGGCGGCTGCCGGGAGCAATTCCGGCGAGGGGAGAGTTCCAGAACGGCCAGTTGGGGGAAGGAGAGGATGTCGGCGAGCTGAGACAAGGCACGGCCACACGGGGCAGCCGGTTGCATCACATCAGACACGGGCGCGGTGCAGAGCGCGTGCATTGGCATGCCAATGCCGTGCTCACCACGGTGGCTGGCACCTGGAGGCCACGCAAGTCTGGCGCACCGTGTCCAGCAGGTTGACCCTTGACCACTTAGTCCCCCTGTGCCCTTGGTTTGGCCAGATACACTCTGATACGAAGGGTAGCTTCAACTACAGTTTCTGACAAAAACTTTGGGAGAGCTCTAGAGGAGAGGTGAGCTGGAGATGAAGCCAACGGAGATGTCTGGGATGATCTACTTTGGAAGGACTATAAGCTGGCCAAGTTTGAGAGATTTGCATCAAAGTTTGAATATAGTTCATGTACAACTGTTGTTACTAGTCTAGAAACAAGATGAGCTTGTATCACTCATATGGTTGATCTGCTGGATCTGGAATTTGGTGTGTGAGGGTTATTTGGTGGATAGATGATGTCACAAAAATTTCAGCTCAATTGGATACCTCTAGCTGGTACTTCCTGCACAGAGGTTTGAATTGAGCAGAAATTTGGCAGAATATTGCTGCTGAAAATTTGTACTGGACAAGATGATATTTTTGGATATTTTGGCAAGATAGGTTCCCTAGTATCTCGGGGAATTATTTGAGAGTTTTCTGAGTTGGGAAAATATGAGTTGCTTCACAAAGGGCCAGTGCTGTACAGAAGATAAATGGAGTTTTCTGGACAAAATTTTATACTGGACCTTGAAATGTTTTTGAAGATTGTGGGAGTAGATGATGACAAGAAGGTGTGGTATTAATTTGGGATTTTTCTGATCATCAGAACTATAGGTTGCTTCCTAACCCATAGTGATGACAGATTTTCCCAAAGGAAGAAAATGAATAATTGGGAAAGATTGAGAATTGGAATTTGATCCAGAAAATGTGTGGCAAGATGATGAGGGCTTTGGATCACTTAGAGAAATATTCAAAAGTTTCCATGTCCAAAGTCAACTAAAAAGATTCAGAAACCATCCAAATTGCAAATAAAGCCAGAAAGACTTTGGAAAGAAAAAGTTGCCAAAACTCAGGGTGTCACAAACCTACCCCCCTTAGGATGAATCTCGTCCTCGAGATTCGGTTGCTCAGGGAACAGGTGTGGATATGCTGATCTCAGAAAATCCTCTCTTTCCCAGGTAGCCTCTTCCCCAGTATGATGATCCCACAATACCTTGTAAAATTTAATTGTCTTACTCCTGGTAGTTCTTTCCATCTCATCCAAAATTCTGACAGGTTTTTCTTCGTAAGTCAAATCTTTGGTCAGCTCTAGTTCACTCATATCTGCCTGCTTGATCGGGGGTGCAATGCACTTTCTCAACTGTGATATGTGGAATACGTCGTGAACGTTAGACAACTCCGGTGGTAACTCTAACTGATATGCCACTCTGCCTCTTCTAGCAATTACCAGAAAGGGACCAATATATCTCGGTGCAAGCTTTCCTCAAGTGTGAAACCTCTTTATTCCTTTCATGGGGGTAACTCGGAGATAAGCATATTCTTCGGGCTCAAAAGTTACTTCTCGATGCTTCGGGTCATAATAACTCTTCTGACGGGACTTGGCTGCTCGAAGACGTTCCTGAATATCCTTGACTTGCTTCTCAGCCTCGAGCATCAAATCCGTGCCGAAGATACGGCTGTCTCCTGTCTGAGACCAATTTAAAGGAGTGCGGCATTTCCGTCAATACAGGGCTTCGAATGGTGACATCTTGAGACTCGACTGATAACTGTTATTGTAAGAGAATTCCGCATAGGGTAGACTATCCTCCCATTTGGGTCCATATGTGAGAGCACAAGACCGAAGCATATCTTCCAATATCTGGTTTACACGTTCGGTCTGCCCATCTGTCTGTGGATGATATGCCGTACTATGCTTTAGCATGGTTCCCAGTGCTTGATGCAGTCGCAGCCAGAATGCGGAGGTGAACAAGGTGCCTCTATCCGACGTTATAGACTTGGGTACTCCATGAAGGCTGACTATCCGGGACATGTAGAGTTGGGCTAGCTGATTAGCGTTGAAAGTGGTCTTTACCGGAATAAAGTGAGCCACTTTCGTAAGTATATCCACGTTGACCCAGATAGCATCATGGCCTCTTGTTGACTTGGGTAGTCCAACAATGAAGTCCATGCATATGTCATCCCATTTCCACTGGGGAACTGGTAAAGCTTGCAGTAGTCTAGCGGGCTTCTGGTGTTCAGCCTTGACTTTGTTGCAGATGTCACAACAGGCGACATAGTATGCAATGTCCCTTCGCATTCCTGGCCACCAAAAGGTTTCTCGCAAGTCCTGGTACATTTTTGTTCCTCCCGGATGGATAGAGTATGCGGATTCATGTGCCTCTCTGAGTATTTGCTGTCTCAAATTGTCTTGATCAGGCACGCATATTCGGTCCTCAAACCATAAAGTGCCCTGATCGTCAATTAGGAAGGACTTGGCCTTTCCTTGCGGAATGTGCTCCTTGATTTCTTGTACGCCTTTATCTGATTTCTGAGCTGCCTTAATTTCTTCCATAAGTGTCGGAATAATTTCCATTGTATCCGGGCTAATTGGGCCGCATAGCACCATATTTAGCTTGGCAACTCTTCTTGTAGCCTTGGGTGGATACCCTCAATTAGTGCATTCACGGTGCCTTGTTTCCTACTGAGAGCATCGGCGACCACATTAGCTTTTCCCGGATGATAATTTATTCCAATGTCATAATCCTTGACCAATTCAAGCCATCTTCTCTGCCTGAGATTAAGATCGGGTTGGGTGAAAATATACTTGAGACTCTTATGGTCTGTGTATATTTCACATCGCTGCCCAATGAGATAATGCCTCCAAATCTTTAATGTATGAATCACGGCTGCCAATTCCAAATCATGAGTGGGATAGTTCTCTTCATGGGGTCGTAGCTGTCTGGATGCATATGCTACAACCTTTCCTTCTTGCATTAGAACACAGCCGATTCCATGCCTGGAAGCATCGCAGTATATGTCAAAGCTCTTGTGGATGTCTGGAAGAACTAAGACAGGGGGCGTAGTTAGCCTCGTCTTTAATTCCATGAAACTGCTATCACATTCTTCCGTCCAGGCAAATTTGTGGTTCTTTTTCAGCAATTCTGTCAGTGGCTTGGCTATTTTTTGAGAAGCCTTCAATGAAGCGACGGTAGTAGCCAGCCAATCCCAGGAAACTACGGACTTCAGTTACTGTGGCTGGTGTCCTCCAATTTAATACAACAGTCACTTTGCTGGGGTCGACGGCCACACCCTGTTCTGACAGAACATGTCCCAGAAAGCCCACCTCTCTTAGCCAGAATTCACATTTGCTGAACTTGGCATACAAGCGATGGGTCCTTAATCTTTTCAGGACGGTACGGAGGTGTCGTGTGTGCTCCTCTTCATCTTTGGAATAGATAAGAATATCGTCGATGAATACTACCACAAATTTGTCCAAGAAGTCCATGAAGACCTTGTGCATCATGCTCATGAAGTATGCCGGAGCATTTGTCAGCCCAAATGACATGACTGTAAACTCATACAGACCATATCTTGTAGTAAAGGCTGTCTTGGGGATATCCTCTTTCCTGATTTTTAGCTGATGATATCATGTTCAGCTAGTCAAACAGATCATCAATGCGGGGAAGCGGATATTTATTTTTAATAGTGACCTCATTCAACTGGCGATAGTCCACGCACATTCGCAGGCTGCCATCCTTCTTCTTGACAAACAGCACGGGTGATCCCCATGGCGAAGTACTTGGACGAATGTACCCTTTTTGCAATAATTCATCCAACTGTTTCATCAATTCCACCAGCTCTGGGGAAGGCATGCGATAGTATTTCTTATAGATTGGAGTAGTTCCGGGAACAATGTCAATAGCAAACTCTAGTTCCCGATCAGGTGGCATTCCCGGTAACTCTTCTGGGAATACATCCGGGAATTCACTGACTAGTGGAATCAGATTTATATCTGTAGCAGTGGCTTTGAATGCCATTCCCTTCTTTGACATCATTCTGCTAGCAGTGAATTGCCCTGTTTGGCCTGCCGGGTTAACCAATGTCACCTTCCTGGTGGCACAGTTGATGCATACTTGATGTGGTGTCAACCAATCCATCCCCAGTATTATATCCAGTCTAGGGGATTCAATGGCAACGAGAGTAGATGGAAACTTAACTCCGTGTATCAGGATTTCCAGATCCTTGTATATCACATTTGTTCTGAGCATGGAGCCAGGGGATTGTACCACCATGATTTTGTCCAAAAGAGAAGGAGAAAGTTTGTGCAAGGTGGCAAAACTCCGCGAAATAAACGAATGAGAAGCCCCAGAATCAAATAAAATTATTGCAAGTATGTTGTTAACAAAAAACATACCAAGGACCACGTCTGGTGCTTCGCGGGCTTCCTCAGCGGAGATATGATGGACTTGGCCGCGATAGAAGTTCGGATTGGGGCGGCGTCCAACATTGTTGACTTGTGGCTTGTAGTCGGATGATGGCTTCCCATTTCTTGTGGGGCATTGCTTGGAGTAATGCCCGCTCTGGCCACAACTAAAGCATGTGTTGTTGCGGCGGCAATCCTCTAGCACTGGCTATTTGCCGAAGGTCTTGTCCTGGCTGACGGGCTTACTGTTGTTGTTGCCATTGTTCCAGGCAGGCTTGTATTTAGATGTACCTGGTTGCCAAATGCGTGGCTTCTGCGCAAACTGCTCACGGTTGTCCTTCTTGGGTTCAAACTTCCGCTTGCGATCATCATATCCCGACTTATGCTCTCGTTCAGCTATGAAAGCCTTGTTCACCAAAGTCTGGAAGTCAGGAAAGTCAAGCATACAAAGCTGACTGCGAAGGGTATGATTGAGTCCTCCTAGGAATTGGTCTATCTTCCTTTCTTCTGTGGACACGTCATGGGTAGAGTACCGTGCCAGATTATTAAACTTGTTCAGATACTCTCCCACTGACATGTTACCTTGAGTAAGGGCCAAAAATTCCCTCTGCCTCACCTTCATTATGCCAGTAGGAATATGATACTTGCGGAATACCTCTTTGAACTTCTCCCAAGAAATATCTTCTCCAGAAGGCCACATTATTTTTGTATTGTCCCACCATATGGCTGCTGGTCCCTCCAGGTAATGAGTGACAAAAGGAACCTTGTCTGACTCGTCACAGCTGGCTATGTCCAGCTTCTTTTCCATAGTCCTTAGCCAGTCATCAGCTTCCATAGGATCCACAACTTGACCAAAACTGGGTGGCTTGGTACGCTGAAAGTCCGACAACTTAGAATGTGTCCCATTGTGGTTGTTCTGACCTACCATAGTCTGCATACTTTTTAGAAATTCCATGAGATCTTGATTTCTTTTCTCTTCAAAATTATCATAATTTGATCAGTGGTCGGTGACTGTGGTGGCGGAGGTGGCAAATCTTCCGGTGACTGTCCTGCTTGTCTGGCGGATTGACGAACGGGAGTTCCATCGCTGCCTTGGTTACTACACCTCTTCATCCTAAATTTCTTCCCATTGCAAAATATCGAATCGATGAGCGACATCCACAAGGGAAAGCATGAGAGTATGATCCCAGAAAAAGAAGCCAAATAAAAAGAGGGAATAAAGCGAACAACATAATTATACAAGGCAACCCAACATCATACATGACAAGCTAGTAGGGGGATTATCATGACTGGACTGCTCATACGGCAATTAACATAAGCAGGGATGCTATGATGCATGCACTGAAACTCGAGCCTCTACTCTAGTAGCGCGGGTGGCACTGACACTGGCAAACTGAACACTCCTCGTCATCTGATCCTGTCTCGGAATCTGAGCTGATGATGTGAATCTCGGCCTCCGGATCAAAGGTAACACGGCGACGCTGACGAGAAGGTTCTCCCTCTGAAGGAGAAGAAGCACGACGCCGCAGCATCGGAGCAGCTGGAGTAGCTAGGAGTGAGGCCCATTCTGCTGGGGTCTCACGTCGGCTACCAAACGAAAAGCCTGGCGGTCCGAACAAACTGGAAGGAGTCTCTGAAGGTGGAATGGGTGGAGTATACACGGGTGAAAATGGAGGTGGAGGAGGAGACTGTGCTGCCGCAGCAGCTGCAAGTGCCCCACGGGCATGAGTCAGCTCCTCAGCTAGGGAAGTGATCATACGGTAGCTGGCGTTCAGATAACGAGATAACACACCAGTAGCACGATCACTCGCCGGGTCAACAGGTGCGAAAAGTACTCGCCCTGTCGCAGGCGACAGGGTGGGGTAGTGAAAGAAACCTGGATGGGTCTGCATCTCGACCTCGTGGAAGCGCAAGTCAGTGAGAGCCTCCATCGCAGCAAACTGGATCGCCAACTCCGGAGTAGAAGCAGTTCCGCCCTTGGAAGAACGGGAGTAGTGGCCAATATCTGAACTCGCAGTAAGAAAGGCCTCCGCGTGATACTCGTATACTGAACCAGCAAGCTTCTCTCGGAACACCTGGTACACTGGGTCTTCGCCGTTGGGATACAGCCGAAGCCAAACATTACGAAGCAGTACTGGAAAAGTGAACGGTGCCGGCTCATGGTTGTACTGGTACGGAACTGGTGCCATCTACACTCATCAAATCAGCGGTTAGCACAACAATAAACTATATGTATGCCATGCAGCAACCAAATGCAACAAGCAAGACACATCCCAAGACTCTAAACTAATCATGGTTCTAGCGCAGGGTTAACTAGGGTGTCCTACAGTCAGCGCGGCTCTGATACCAAGCGTTGTGGCACCCCGGCTAAGAGGAGCGGTTTACCAGTGTTTCCAACCCAGAGATCATGTCTTCTGGAAACACACAACAACTTGGAACAGAACAGAGCTGAACTTTATTGATATATCTCGAGTACAAGCTCATAATTTACATCGATAGCGAGGCCAGAAGCACATCAGGTGCTATGACAATATCTACATTATTTATGGAACATAGCAGGGCCTTGATACTACTACTAGGTAGAACTACGGCATAGCGGAATATAGCGCAGAAAACTCCATCCACATGGACACTGCTAGGACACGGCCTAGTTAGCGTAGCACGAACCTTCGGGACCTCCGTCCTCAGCTTCTCCTGCATCTGGCATGATACGCCAGGTGAGTACTTGGAATGTACTCGCAAGCTCACAGCAGCCATAACAATGCAGCAAACAATAGCATCGTAATGAACCAGTTAAGTGCTTAAGTAGTTTACTGACTGTTACCGATCATTACTTACTCTCTTCCGGGTTGTCCCACAACCCTCAGAATACTCATGACCCATTGAGTACTTCTGAACATAAGACAAGTTCTTCCATCATTATTATTATTATCGCGGTTAACCACTCAGTGTGACCTAGTGCGGACTGTCCAATACCGTGGACGCGGCTATTCGAATAGATTCTTACACTCTGCAGAGGTTGCGCACTTTACCCACACCATGAAGCTCATGGTCCCGTACCTCGGTACACTTCCCTTTCCGGGTGGACCGGTGCTGCTCCAACGAAACCTACCTAACCCGTGACTCTTTCATCGTACCTCCGACAATCATACCCTCCCAGGGTCATGTCCTGGGTGCCCCTGTGTCACCTCGTGACACCTGCCACCGTTTGGCCAGCTAAACTGTCCCAAACGGGGACGCCGGCAAAATAACTCAACTGGGCTCACAGGATTATCGTCGTCTACCTGATCAGGGTAGCACGCACGCATAACCCTCCCTCTTTGGTGGTACCGACAAAAGAGCACGTAGTCAGACCAAGTCAAGGCCGTCCCATACCGGCAAATGTGGCTGCACGGATAAGTCCGGGTCGGTCGCACTTGATCAACCAAATTAGGTTTAGTTTTGATAAGTACTTAACAAGCATGGTTATTTATCATGAATAACTTAACATGGCAGTAGCTAGGCATCAAAGTAATCTACTATGGATTATCACATATACAAATAATGCAAATAATTCAATTAAATAACCAACACTATTGAAATGCTTCATGTAATGGATGATGTGGCTTGCCTTGCTCTATTGGGTTGTGCACAAACTCCTGGGCTTCAAAACCAAACTGATTTCCTTCTGAAAATATTTTTAAAATAGCAAAAGAAAAAATGTCACATAACACATTTCTGTTTACCAGAAATTCTGTGAGCATGAGAAAAATACCAAAACTTACCAGAAAATAGAGGGGCTCAAGACAAACCCAATGCAAAAAGAATCAATTGATTTGGACTTATGGATAAAAAGTTATGAGTGGTCAAAGTTTCTGGTCAAATCTGAATTAAAAACAGAAAATAGAAAATCGACAAGGGGGCCACGTCGAAGGCGTAAAGTGGAGGGGCGCCTCCACTTACCGCTTCGGCGCGCGCGGGCGAGCTGCTGACAGGCGGGTCCCGCTGTCAGATTTAAAAGGGGAGAGAGAGAGAACAGAGCACCGCGGAACTCCGGCGATGGTCGCCGGCGATGCAGACGGCGGCGAGGTCCAACGACTACGGGAATGGGACGAGCTCACGGAGACGAACACGCACGTACCCATAGCGTGACGAGAGATGGCCGGACGACGTCATCCCCTTCCTCTCCGGCGGCGGCAGCTTTCGGGTGTCGCCGGAGATGGCGTTTCCGACGGGGTTTCTGCCAGGGAAGAGCTCGGGCGGGGTCAGGAGAGTGTGTGGAGCTCGCGGGTGGAGTCGGTTGAGGCTGGGGTGGAGTGAAATGGCAAGGTGGCAGAGTTCGGGTGGCGGCGGATCGCCGGCGAGATGCGAGGCCAGAGGGCCTCTCGGCCTTGGCTCGTTGCTCGGGGGCTCGATTGGAGGCTGAGGGAGTTGGGTGAGGAGCGAAGAGAGGCCGGGGAGGCCTATTTATAGGAGGGGGTGGAGCTTCTGGACTCAAGCGCGCCGTGGCCACGTCGCCGGCGCAATGACGCCACGCTGGCTGGCTTGGCGCGGGCGACGGGATGGGAGAGGGCAGAGGAGTTAAGGCGCGCAGTGGCCGCTTGCGGAGGAAGACGACGGCCAACAGGGCCACTGTGCCCGCACGGGTGCCACAGTGCCCGTGTGCGTGGCGGCCGTCGGGAGCGTATCCGGCGAGGGGAGAGTTCCAGAATGGCCAGGTGGAGGAAGGAGAGGATGTCGGCGAGCTGAGACAAGGCACGACCATGCGGGGCAGCCGGTTGCATCACATCAGACACGGGCGCGGTGCAGAGCATGTGCATTGGCATGCCAATGCCGTGCTCATCACGGTATCTGGCACCTGGAGGCCACGCAAGTCTGGCGCACCGTGTCCAGCAGGTCGACCCTTGACCACTTAGTCCCCCTTGTGCCCTTGGTTTGGCCAGATACACACTGATACGAAGGGTAGCTTCAACTACAGTTTCTGATAGAAACTTTGGGAGAGCTCTAGAAGAGAGGTGAGCTGGAGATGAAGCCAATGGAGATGTCTGGGATGATCTACTTTGGAAGGACTATAAGCTGGCCAAGTTTGAGAGATTTGCATCAAAGTTTGAATATAGTTCATGTACAACAGCTGTTACTGGTCCAGAAACAAGATGAGCTTGTAGCACTCATATGGTTGATCTGCTGGATCTGGAATTTGGTGTGTGAGGGTTATTTGGTGGATAGATGATGTCACAAAAATTTCAGCTCAATTGGATACCTCTAGCTGGTACTTCCTGCACAGAGGTTTGAATTGAGCAGAAATTTGGCAGAATATTTCTGCTGAAAATTTGTACTAGACAAGATGATATTTTTGGATATTGTGGCAAGATAGGTTCCCTAGTATCTCAGGGAATTATCTGAGAGTTTTCTGAGTTGGGAAAAATATGAGTTGCTTCACAAAGGGCCAATGCTGTCCAGAAGATAAATGGAGTTTTCTGGACAAAATTTTATACTGGACCATGAAATGTTTTTGAAGATTGTGGGAGTAGATGATGACAAGAAGGTGTGGTATTAATTTGGGATTTTTCTGATGATCAGAACTATAGGTTGCTTCCTAACCCATAGTGATGACAGATTTTCCCAAAGGAAGAAAATGAATAATTGGGAAAGATTGAGAATTGGAATTTGATCCAGAAAATGTGTGGCAAGATGATGAGGGCTTTGGATCACTTAGAGAAAGATTCAAAAGTTTCCTAAGTCCAAAGTCAACTGAAAAGATTCAGAAACCATCCAAATTCTAAAAAGCCAAAAAGACTTTGGAAAGAAAAAGTTGCCAAAACTCAGGGTGTCACAGAAGTTTTCAACTTTTGGGTGAGATCACGATGGATGAAGGAATAAGGAGCGGCAAGACCCAAAGCTTGGGGATGCCCAAGGCATCCCAAGGTAATATTCAAGGAAGACCCAAGCATCTGTTTCATACATGTTACGCTAGATCATTGCACATCCTGGTACACTGCCAGAGGCATTCATATAGAGTCATTATATATAGTTTTTATCGAGTTGTAAGTAAAAAAAAGTGTGACGATCATCATTATTAGAGCATTGTCCCAGTGAGGAAAGGATGATGGAGACTATGATTCCCCCACAAGTCGGGATGAGACTCCAGACGAAAAAAAAAGAAAACAAAGAGGCCAAAAAGAGCCCAACAAAAAAAAGAAAAAATAATAATAATAAATGAGAGAAAAAGAGAGAAGGGGCAATGTATCCTTTTCCACACTTGTGCTTCAGAGTAGCACCATGTTTTTCATATAGAGAGTCTCCTATTTTGTCACTTTCATATACTAGTGGGAATTTTTTGTTATAGAACTTGGCTTGTATATTCCGATGACGGGCTTCCTCAAATGCCTGAGGTCTTTATGAGCAAGCAAGTTGGATTCACATCCACTTAGTTTCAGTTGATCTTTCATACACTTATAGCTCTTAGTGCATCCGTTGCATGGCAATCCCTACTCGTCGCATTGATATCGATTGATGGACATCTCCATAGTCCGTTGATCCGCCTAGTTGATGCGAGACTTTCTTCCTTTTTGACTTCTCCTATTGATACCTATCACCGCATTCTATTCCACCTATAGTGCTATGTCCATGGCTCACGCTCATGTATTGCGTGAAGATGAAAATGATGAAGCGCGTTAGAAGTATGATCCAATTGCCTGGTTTAACACCGGGGTGCTCATGATTTATATTTATGTAGTGAAGGTGGAGTCATGCCATGCTAACATGATGAAATGAGTGGGGAATAACATTCTTTAAGGGTCGTATATTTTGAAAGTTTAATGATTATGCTTCTTATATTCACGGATATTATTATGTTGATGTTCTTAATTCATTGTTTCTCAATATTTATACCGTAAAGAGATTACATGATAAACATGTTAGGTAGAATTCCACATCAAAAATTCTGTTTTTATCATTTACCTACTCGATGAGGAGCAGGAATTAAGCTTGGGGATGCTGATACGTCTCCAACGTATCTATAATTTTAGATTGTGCCATCCTATTATATTATCAATCTTGGATGTTTTATATGCATTTATATGCTATTTTATATCATTTTTTGGGACTAACCTGTTAACCCAGTGCCTAGTGCCAGTTGCTGTTTTCTGCTTGTTTTTGGTTTTCCAGAAAATCAGTACCAAACGGATTCCAAACACTACAAAACTTTTTGACGATTTTTTCTAGACAAAATAGACCCTAGAAGCTTTGGGAGGAGACCAGATGCCAAACGAGGAGACGGCAAGCCAAAAGGGTGCGCCCTAGGGGGGTAGACGCGCCCTGTTACCTTATGGGCCCCACGTGGCTCTGTCTGGCCTAATTGCACCTCTATAAATTCTCAATTATTGGGAAACAAACAGAGAGCCACCCAAAATAACTTTTCCGCCGCCGCAAGCTTCTATTCTTCCGCGATCCCAACTGGAGGCTTTTTTCAGTACTCTGCCGGAGGAGGAATCGATCACGGAGGGCTTCTACATCAACCTTGCTGCCCTACCGATGATGCGTGAGTAGTTCACCACAGACCTACGGGACCATATCTAGTAGCTAGATGGCTTGTTCTCTCTCTTTGATCTTCAATACAACGTTCTCCTCGATCTTCTTGGAGTTCTATTCGATGTTATCTTCTTTTGCGATGTGTTTGTTGGGATCTGATGAATTGTGGGTTTATGATCTGAATATTCATGAGAAGTAATTGAGTTTTTTCTGAACTTTATTATGCGTGATTGTTATAGCTTTATTTTCTCTCCGATCTATCCATTTGGTTTGGCCAACTAGATTGATTTATCTTCAGCGGGAGAGGTGCTTTGTAATGGGTTCAATCTTGCCGTGCTCTATATCCCAGTGACAGAAAGGGACAAGACACATATTTGTATTGTTGCCATTAAGGGTAAAACGATGGGGTTTATTCATATTTATTGAGTTTACTTTGTCTACATCATGTCATCTTGCTTAAGGCGTTACTCTGTTTTTATTAACTTAATACCCTAGATGCATGCGGGATAGCAGTCGATGGGTGGAGTAATAGTAGTAGATGCAAGCAGGAGTCGGTCTACTTGTCTTGGACGTGATGCCTATATACATGATCATTGCCTTGAATATCATCATAACTATGCGCTTTTCTATCAATTGCCCAACAGTAATTTGTTTACCCACCGTATGCTATGTGTTCGAGAGAGAAGCCTCTAGTGAAAACTATGGCCCCCGGGTCTACTTTAAATATAAAAAGGAAACTAAAATATACTTGATGCAATTTATTTACTTTTATTTTGTTTTGCAATTTATCTATCTACCACTACAAGATTTAATCCTTGCAAGTAACGAGTTCAAGGGGAGTGACGACCCTCTTTCCTGCGTTGGGTGCAAGTATTTACTTTTGTGTGTGCAGGTGCTGTTCGCGAGGCTTTGTGTGATTCTCCAACTGGTTCTCACTGAGGGAAATACTTATCTCTACTGTACTGCATCTCCTCCCCTCTTCGGGGAAAATCCCAACGCAGCTCACAAGTAGCAGGGTGGTGACGGCAAGAAGGGCAAAACCACTCACACTAACAAAGCCAGTGACTTTAACCCTTCTTATGTTTTATGCCATGCTAGTGATGGGCATGTTTTTGCCAAATTTGTTGGTTCTTCTTATGAGTACATTGAATGGTCTATTTGGGTCCTAAGACCCTTGTTACTAACATCAATGGACCCATTCAACTATGGGTACCTAAAAGCAAGCATTGATCTTATGTAGGAGTTTCCTTCCAGTGGGGGGTCATGGTTGCTCGATAGTGGAGCAACAAATCATATGACCGGGAGCAAGGACTTGGTGGTGCACGTGCAACCAAGCCCATCTATGCCCACCCATGTCCAATTCGGTGATGCTTCAATATCTAAGGTATTGGGTCTTGGCAAGGTTGTGATTTTTCATGACTTATCAATTGAGAAGGTCATGCTTGTTGAGACCCTTGCATACAATTTACTTTATGTTTGTCAACTTGCACTTATGGGCTTTGCCACTTTCTTTGATCTTGATACCGTGGCCCTTTTGTGGAGCAAGACTCTTAAAGTAGCCTATGTTGGGCATGTCGAGAACGGTCTCTATGTGGTTCACTTCTCGGAGCGACCCACTAAGACCGCGACTTGCCTAATGGCTAAAGTTGACGTGGGGTGGCTTTGGCATCGCCGTTTAGCCGACATCAATATGAGATCTTTGCAAGGTCTCCTCAAGGGGGACCATGTCCATGGTCTAACAAATGTTAGTTTTGCCAAAGATCGTGCTTGCAGTGCTTGTATCGAAGGAAAGCTACATGAGACGGCTCACCGACCCACAACTATTATCTACTCGAAGAGGCCCTTGGAGCTCCTTCACATGGATCTCTTCGGTCCTCCATCTTTTGAAAGTCTTGGGGGAAGAAAGTATTGCTTGGTGATTGTGGATGATTACTCAAGATACACATGGGTATTTTTCTTCAAGAAGAGGAGCGAGACCCAACAAACCGTCATCGACTTTGCAAATGATGCTCAACGTCAACATGATGCAAAGATATTGATGATTAGAAGCGACAACGGCACCGAGTTCAAGAACTACACCTTGGATGAGTTTCTTAGTGATGAGGGGATCAAGCACCAATACTCCGCACCATATACCCCTCAGCAAAACGGTGTAGTGGAGAGGAAGAACCGGACATTGATGGACGTGGCAAGGACCATGAAGGCGGAATTCAAATCTCCAAACAACTTTTGGGCCGAAGCCATCAACACCGCATGTAATGCATCCAATCGGCTCTACCTCCGCAAAGGCTTGAAAAAGACTCCTTATGAGATACTTACCGGTAACAAGCCCAACCTCAAGTACTTCCGGGTGTTCGGTTGTAAGTGTTTCATTCCCAAGAAAGGTGTTCGTTTGTCTAAATTCGAATCTAGAGCTCAAGAGCGCATATTTCTTGGTTATGCTACAAACTCTCATGTTTACCGTGTCCTCAACAAGTCCAATGGACTCATTGAGGAGACGTGTAACGTGGAGTTTGATGAGAATAATGGCTCCCAAGTGGAGCAAAGTGGTATTTGTGATGTAGGTGATGAAATTCCTCCCCAAGCCATAAGAAGAATGGGGATTGGTCAATTTCTCCCCATTGAGGAACCCCTTGTGGCTGAAGGAGAAGGACAATGTTCTACGCAAGTGGAACCATCACCGACACTTGACCCACACGCTTCCGAAGAACAAAGTGAAGGCTCTCAACCAAGTGAACAAGATCAAGGGCAAGATCAATCTCACGATGATGGTGATGCACCAAGTGATGCCCAAGATGAAGTTCATGACTCCGAGCAAGCTCAAGATCAAGAGCAAGCTCAAAACGGCGCTCAGAATGGTCAAGATGATGCTCCTCAAATTCCTACTGAAGAGCTATTGGAGCGTCGTGCCGCCAAGATTGCTTCCAAACTCAAACATCAAGAACATGTCATGGAGAATGTCCTTGGAAACTTAAGAAAGGGGGTAACCACTCGTAAACAATTAACAAACTTTTGTGAGCATCACGTGTTTGTTTCTTGTATTGAACCCCAAAAGGTACATGAGGCGCTCGAGGACTCGGATTGGCTAGAAGCCATGCATGATGAACTCAACAACTTTGAGCGCAACAAGGTGTGGCAATTGGTGCCAAGGCCAAAGGAGAACCATAATGTCATTGGAACCAAATGGATCTTCAAGAACAAGCAAGATGTGAACGGTGTTGTTGTTCGAAACAAGGCAAGATTGGTCGCTCAAGGCTACTCCCAAGTCGAGGGTATCGACTACGGTGAAACCTTTGCTCTCGTCGCTCGCCTTGAATCTATTCGCATGTTGCTTGCATATGCATCTCATCATGATTTTAAGTTGCAACAAATGGATGTGAAGAGTGCATTTCTTAATGGTCCTCTTAATGAGTTGGTGTATGTCAAACAACCCCCGGGGTTCGAGCATCCCAAGTTCCCCAATCATGTATACAAGCTCGATAAGGCACTCTATGGCCTTAAACAAGCCCCACGTGTGTGGTATGAGCACCTTACCGAGTTGTTGCAAGACCGTGGGTTTGAAATTGGGAAAATTGATCCCACTCTTTTTACTAAGAGGGTCAAAGGGGATTTTTTCATATGCCAACTATATGTTGATGATATTATCTTTGGTTCTCCTAACAAAGCTTTCAATGATGAGTTTGCCGCACTCATGACCGAGAAGTTTGAGATGTCCATGATGGGAGAGTTGAAGTTCTTTCTCGGGTTCGAAGTCAAGCAAAGAAGAGAAGGAACTTTCGTCAACCAAGCCAAATATACTCAAGACATGCTCAAGCGATTCAAGTTGGATGATGTGAAACTGGCCAAGACTCCAATTCCAACCAAATGCCAACTTGACATTGATCCCAATGGTAAAGCGGTGGATCAAAAGGTATATCGCTCCATGATTGGATCCTTGCTTTAACTTTGTGCAGCTAGGCTTGATATCATGTTGAGTGTGGGAATGTGTGCAAGGTTTCAAGCCACACCTAAGGAAAGCCACTATGTGGCGGTCAAGCGAATCTTTCGATATTTGGCTCATACCCCAAACTTTGGCATATGGTACCCCAAAGGAGCAAGCTTTGATCTCATGGGATATTCAGACTCGGATTGGGCGGGAGACCGTTTTGATAGGAAGTCAACTTCCGGAGGGTGCCAATTACTTGGTCGCTCTTTGGTGAGTTGGTCTTCGAAGAAGCAAAATTGTGTGTCTCTCTCCACCACCGAGGCTGAGTATGTAGCCGCCGCAAGTTGTTGTGCACAATTGATATGGATGAGGCAAACTTTGAAGGATTACGGTGTCACTTGTGACAAAGTGCCTCTTCTATGTGACAATGAAAGTGCAATCAAGATCTCCTACAAACCCGTGCAACATAGCAAGACGAAGCATATCGAGATTCGTCATCGCTTCATCCGGGATCACATCAAGCATGGAGATATTGACCTTATGTTTGTAGGTACACAAGAGCAACTTGCGGAAATATTCACAAAGCCTTTGGATGAAGCAAGATTTCACGAGTTAAGGCATGAGCTATATATCATTGATTCGAGCAATGTGGCTTGAAACTAGGCACACCCCACCGCATTCATCATGTTATCTTGTTCTAGATGTAGGCATGGACATAGGGGGAGTGTTGTTCTCTCAATGAACTCTCCCTCCCCCCATTATGCATAAATAAATCAAATCTTTCACATTAGCCATTTTTATGGTACTTGTGCTTCAAAGATGAGTTTTGGTCATGGGCCCAAGGTTAAAATCTTTGCGGTGCCATACCAATTGACACAAACATAGGTGGCCTCGGCCACCGCCCTCTTCTTGAGAGGTGTTTGTTTGAGTTGGTGTTATTCGGTCTTATCTAGTCTTTAGGACTTTTGTTTGTGCTTTGAGTCACTCCAAGTTTGCTCTCCTTTGTTTGTCTATTTGAACTTGGAGTGTCTCTTCCCATTTTCTGGTGTTTGTGTCTCTAATCCAAGCCTTCTCACCTATAGCCTCTCTTAGTTGCATAAGCCACCATCCTTGATCCTCTCATGGCAAGGTCTGTTCCTGGGGCGGTACTACCGCTGGGTCTGGGACAGTACTACCGCTGGAGCGGTACTACCCGGCCTCCTGCCGTGCTGTAGTACCGGGGCGGTACTACCGCTCCTTCGAGCGCTACTACCGCTCTGCGGTTTCATGGGGGGGGGGTTATGAGTCGAGCAGGGGGAGTTCTAACTCCCCCATACCCATTCATCTCTCTCTCTCCCCATGCTCTCCTCTCTCCAAGCGAAGAACTTGCTCTGGCGGCCGCCGCCGGACCGCCAATTCCGAACCGTCTTCCGCGATTCCGACCGGTGGGATCGATCCCCACCCTCTCCTCTTGCCATGGATGCCGGTGTTGCCCCCGTTTTCCTTTCCTATGGTTCTCTCTTTTGAATCTAGGTTCTAGGGTAATACATGTTGTATTCGTCGATTTTTGACCAAATCGGGGCATGAGTAGGACGTGGAAGACTGCTAGAATAGGAGAATCGAAGTTTGGTTGGAGAAAATTTGAATTTGACATCTCCGGTAGTACCGGATCTTACCCCGGTAGTAGTTAGTCCGCCTCGAGCGGTACTACCGCTACAAGGTAGCTGTACTACTGCTCTGAGCTGTCAACTTCCCATCTCCTCCAATCCAACTTCATTCTCTCTGGTTATTCCTTTTGGCTTATACTATATCTTACACCTGCTTTTCCCTCGTGCTGTTTTGTGGGTTCCAGGTGGTAGTAGTGCCGGTCACCATGCTCGTCGCAAGAATCCAGACCGTCCAGGTGGCTCCAAGCGCTTCCACACCTCAGATGAAGCAGTTCCCGGTTCTAGTGGTCCACCCAAGCAAAGGGCAAGCAAATTGCCAGCAAGCAGAAGGAGAAAGCCAAGTCCATGAATGAAGTGTCTGCCAAGGAGTTCTATGCTCTTCGCCGCCATAATCTATATCGGCATGAGCAAGACCCCTCTCTCATCAACCGCCCTTTCTGGACCAAGCAGCAAAGTTCAATCTATCATGATGTGCTCAAGGGGCGGAAGAATCTGTTTGTGGATGTCAGGTCTGTTGATCTCGGTCACTTGGATAAGGATCCTTGATACTTTGGAGAAGCTCTAGCTCTTTGTGCTCAGCTTGACATTCTTAGTATCATCTCTTTCAACAAAGACTTTGATGCAGAGCTTGTGGCCCAATTCTATGCCACGGTCCACTTTGGTACTGATGTTGAGAGGACCCTCACCTGGATGACCAATGGAAGAGTTCTTACTGCAAAGTGGAATGATTTCATGGAAAGTTTGAGCTACAATGATGAGGGGCTCGAGAACCCCATTGGGTTGCGCCCTCACAAGGAGGGGGGCGGCCACACACAAGTCCAAGCTCTATCGCTACAGCAAGGAAATGATCTCCACCACCGGCAAGAAGACTTATGAGTTGATCCCCTTCCTGGACATTATGCATCGTATCCTCAGGAACATATTTTCCCCTCGTATTGGGAATCTGGACCAGGTTCACTCTTATCTCTTGGACATGTTGCTTATGTGCCAGAAGGAGAAGAACACGCAGCAAGTGTTGGATGTTTCTCATGTCATGTGGTCTGAACTTCACTCTGCCGTGTTTGAGCGCAAGTGTCCCATTTATGGCCCCTATCTAATGAAGCTCATTGAGGAGACATAGGCTTCTACTTTCCCTAAGGAAACGCTCTTCACTGGTGATCTTGTTTCGCATGAGGTTATCCGTCTGTGGCAGAAGGAACATTGGGTTGCCTCTCAGCCCGCTCCTGAGGTGGAGGCTCATGCCTCTGAGTCTGAGGGAGGTGATGAGCCAGACTATGTGCCCTCCTCCAAAGTGCCAACTTGGGCTTCTAAGCTCAAGAAGAAGATGAAGAAACTTTTTTGTCTCCAGGTGCAGGGCCAGTACGAGGCTCACATGGCAGAGAAGAAGGCACATAGTCGTGACAAGGCTATCATGAGGCACCTTGGCCTGGAGGCCTCCAGCGGTTCAGAGGACAAGATCACTTCAGAGGAGGAGTGGACCTCCAAGCATGGCAAGTGGATGGATTCAGATGATGATCATCCTGCTACTACAGATGAAGAGTCCGAGGATCACGAGGAGGAGGAGCACGTTGATGATGATGACGTGGAGTGATACTACCACCTTGGATCGCTGTAGTGCCCTTTCCCATTTTGGTGTCTAGATGCCAAAGGGGGAGAGAGTTTAGGGATTTGCCAACTCATGAGCGCATCTTATTGGCCTTCATTTTCTTTGCTCGTCAACTCTTTTATCGCTTGCATTGGTTTGTGTTTGTGAGAAACCTTCTTCATATGGTGTGAGACATATGCTATCTTATCTACTTCTTTATGTCAAGTACTATATTAGTTTGTGAGATTATGTCTAACTTGTGCCCTTATCCTTATGCTCACATGCTATCACTTGCTTCCAGGTTTATCTCTCATATGTTGTTGTTGCAAGTGTTGCCTTGTCTATGAAATATAGGGGGAGTGTTGATCCTAGTGTGTGCGCTTTGCATTCCAAAAGCACACCTAAATAGTGCACACATCTAGGGGGAGCCCATCTATATTTTGTAGATGTTGGGTTTTCTTATTATCTCCTTATATCCCTTGTGCAAATCCCGTATTGTCATCAATCCACCAAAAGGGGGGAGATTGTTAGGGCATATTTCTCCATTAGTGGTTTTGGTAATTGATGACAATGCATTTGCGGACTAATCGTGTGCATTGAGCATTTCAGATAATCTATCATATGGCACAAGACGATTAGTGCCCCTCGAAGATATTGAGTCGAGACAGTTATTTTTCCTGCGTTTCTTTTTTGGTGGACTTGAGTCTAGGAAAACCATACTATTAAGAGGGGGTCCGCTTCGGAAAGGTTTGGGTGGAATCATCACGTACACATCTTCCCTATGCACCCACTTTGCCTTCCCGCTTCGTTGGAGTTCTTCCTTGTTTTTCTAATGACTGGTCCTAAGGCTACCAAGTGGTAGTACCACTCTGGCCAGCGGTAGTACCACTTGTGAGCGGTACTTCCGCCGGTCCACCGCGTGTACTACCGCTTAGTCGGAGCATTCTGTTGTCTATTTGTGCTCAGTGGAACTAGCGTGGCAGTAGGGCGGTAGTACCGCTTGCGGCACTTCCGCCCCTACCATCGCTCCACTACCGCTGATCTCGCTATAGCTCAGTACGCTAAGCGGAAGTAGCACGGCAGTAGATCGGTAGTACCGCTTATCAGCGGTAGTACCGTCCTGCCACTACCGCCGCTACTTCTGGTTATTTTATTGCCTCTGGACTAGTTTGCCACCTCGCGGCACTAGGGCGGCAGTAGTGCGCGGTAGTACCGCTGCTGCGGTACTGCCGCCGTACTCTGCCCTACCACCGCCGCTTCCTATATACTACACCCTAAGCGATAGTACCGCTGGGGCGAGCGGTAGTACCGCTCCGTTGGCACTACCGCCTCGGAGTGCTTCGCTCGTGCACTGTATTACTAGAACTACTGCCCGGGCAGTAGTACCGCTCTTGGAGCGGCAGTACCGCTTGTGTGCGGGCTGTGGACAGAAAAACGGTTGGATTTGTTCCCACTATATATAGGGGGTCTTCTTCTCCAAGAAGACCCACCTCTTATCCCCCCAAACTCCATTGTTGCTCAAAGCTCCATTTTCGCCGGATCTCTCTCCCTAGCCAACAAAACTTGTTGATTCTCTAGGGTTTGGTTGAAAGGGCCCCGATCTACACTTCCACCAAGAGATATTTGATTCCCCCCACTAATCCCTTGCGGATCTTGTTACTCTTGGGTGTTTGGCACCCTAGACGGAAGAGGTCACCTCGGAGCCACATTCCATTGTGGTGAAGCTTCGTGGTGGTGTTCGGAGCCTCTAATTAAGTTGTGGAGAGAGCCCCAACCTTGTTTGTAAAGGTTCGGTCACCACCTTCAAGGGCACCACTCACGGCATCTTGCATTATGCAAGGGCGTGAGGAGAATACGGTGGCCCTAGTGGCTTCTTGGGGAGCATTGTGCCTCCACACCGCTCCAACAGAGGCGTACTTCCCCCTAAAGGGAAGGAACTTCGGTAACACATCCTTGTCTTCACCAACTCCACTTGTGGTTACTTCTTACGTTTACTTTGTGCAAGCTATTATTGTGTTGTATCCTTTGCTTTCTTGTGTTGTTGTTGTTATTGCTAGCATCATATAGGTTGTTCACCTAGTTGCATATCTAGACAACCTATTTGCTGCTAAACCTAATTTGTTAAGAAAAGCTAAAATATGGTAGTTACCTATTCACCCCCCCCCCCCTCTAGTCAACCATATCGATCCTTTCACATGGGTTAGGGGCAACTTCTTCATAGTTTACTGCCAGTTTGAACAAGAGAGGGCTGGTCGATGAGGTGCCTCCCACGGATGTTAACTTGGGAGTGAATGGCGCTGATTTGGGGGCGAATTTTGGGGAAGGATATGCTTATTTAACCAGGGGGGGGGGGTCTAAGCATCTTTTCTTCATTCTGCATTGATGTATCCCTTGTCTCTCTTGTGCTCTGCTCGTGTTTTTCAGGGGCTGATGGCGAGTCAGGGGCCCCAAGATGTTCATACAGAGATGGTCTCCACCAACACAATTGGGGATGCGAGGGTGAGAGGATCAAGATGGACCTAGAGGAGGTAAATAGGTACAACTACAATTTATAATTGATCATTAACAAGTTTGGGAACTGCGGAACATAAAGGTGAGCCTAAACAATTACTGCGGTGAGATAAGCAGTACTCCAATTAATGAGTTCAACAAGTTATAGTGAATGCAAGGCCAATTGGCCAAAGTAAACCACAAGTCATGAAGACGAGGATGCATCCCAATGTTCACTTGCTTGGAGGGAAACTAGTCACCATTGGAGGGTTGGGTTACCATGACGACTCACCGTTTTCTCCTTGAGATATCACAACGAATGTGATTCAATCCCACTAGTGGTAGACCTTGAGGTCGCCTCTGATACGTCTCCAGCTTATTTATAATTTATGAAGTATTCATGCTATATTTACATCAATTATATACGGTTTTGGTGCACTTTTATATTATTTTTATGGACTAACCTATTAATATAGTGCCAAGTGTGAGTTCCTGTTTTTTGCTTGTTTTTGATTTCGCAGAAAATCATTATCTAGGAAGGTCCAAATATGATGCCAATTTTTGGCGATTTTTTCCAGACCAGAAGGAACCCTGGAAGCTTTGAGAGATGACCAGACGAGCTACGAGGGGCCCACATGGACGAGTAGCACGGCAAGGGGGTAGGCCGCGCCACTTGCCCATGTGGCCCCCCTGAGCCTCCGATTGCCCTAATCTCTAGCCTATAAAATCACATATATTCCAAAACTCTCGAAGGGAGACCCGAAACAATTTTATCGCCGCCACAAGCCCCCATTCCGAAGCAATCTCATTTGGAGCCCTTTTCCAGCACCCTGCCCAAGGGGGAAGCCACCACGGGAGGCCTCTTCATCAACCTTGGTGCCTCCATGGTGATGTGTGAGTAGTTCATCCTCGGGGCTGAGGGTTTGTACCAGTAGATATGTGTTTGATATCTCTCTCCCATGTTCTTAATGGATTCTGATCTTGATTGTATCATGAGCTTTGTTAATATAGTTGAATCTTATGGTGTACTTCCATCTCTATTCTTTTAGTGGTGAATTTAGTCTTGCTCTTTGAAGTTTCTTTATGTTGGATTGAATACTTTGGATTTGAGATTGCACGATGCATGTCTAGTATTAACTTGCGGATACCCGTGGTGACATTGGGGTAATCTATGCATCAAGGTTGAACGATGCGTATCATATGGTGTTCTCATAGTTTGATCTCTTGGGCTATCTGTTACACTTTGGGGGTGGTTCAAAAGATTGATTGGATAAACAACTTTGAGGTGGTTTTGCTACCTACGCGATTTCATCCTACTTTCTCTGATAGAATTGAAACTTTGGAGTGATTCTTTGCTACACTTTGAGGGATTATCATGTGTTTCAAGTATGTTAATGATGTTTTTAGCAGTAACCACACGTTGCATTAAATATGGAGTTTACAACGTGAACAGACGTGAAAACCATGCAAGACCATCACAAAGGTCGGTGACATGAAACATTGCCGAAAGCACCCCAAAGTAATAAAATGTACACTCTGGCCCTTGGAGTCCTGCTACTTGTGAGCTGCGTTGGGATTTTCCCCGAAGAGGAAGGGTGAAGCAACATTGTAGCAGATAGTATTTCCCTCCGTGAGAACCAAGGTTATCGAACAAATAGGAGAACCAAGCAAATCCTAGTCAAGCAGTACCTACACACAAGAGAGCAAATACTTGCACCCAACGCGGGCAAGAGGGTTGTCAATCCCCTTGAACTTGTTACTTGCAAGGATTAAATCTGATAGTGATAGATATATAAATTGAAAAGTAAATAAAAAGTAAAATAATTGCAGCAAAGTAATTTAGGGTTTTCTAATATAACTAAAGTAGACCCGGGGACCATAGTTTTCACTAGAGTCTTCTCTCTCGAAACATAGCACACGGTGGGTAAACAAATTACTGTTGGGCAATTGATAGAAAAGTGCATAGTTATGATGTTATTCATGGCAATGATCATGTATACAGGTATCACGTCCGTGACAAGTAGACCGACTCCTGCCTGCATCTACTACTATTACTCCACCAATGAACTGCTATCCAGCATGCATCTATGGTATTAAGTTCATAACAAACAGACTAACGCTTTAAGCAAGATGACATGATGTAGACAGAATAAACTCAAGCAATATGAATAAACCCCATCGTTTTACCCTTAATGGCAACAATACAAATACGTGCCTCGCTACCCCTACTGTCACTGAGTGAGGACACCGCAAGATTGAACCCATTACAAAGCACCTCTCCCGCTGAAGATAAATCAATCTAGTTAGCCAAACCAAACGGATAGATCGGAGAGAAATAGAAAGCTATAACAATCATGCATAATAAAGTTTAGAAAAGACTCAATTACTTTCAATGAATAATCTAATCATAAACCCACAATTCATCGGATCCCAACAAACACACCGCAAAAGAAGATTACATCGGATAGAACTCCATAGAGATCATGGAGAACATTGTATTGAAGATCAAAGAGAGAGAAGAAGCCATCTAGCTACTAGCTATGGACTCGTAGGTGTGTGGTGAACTACTCACAAATCATCGGAAGGGTAGCAAGGTTGATGTAGAAGCCCTCCGTGATCGATTCCCCCTTCGGCAGATCACCGGAAAAGGCCTCCAGCTGGGGTTGCGGAAGAAGAGAAGTTTGCGGCGGTGGAAAAGTTATTTCGGGTGGCTCTCTGTTGGTTTTGGGAATTTATAGAAGTGGAATTAGGTGAACGGAGCTATGTGGGACCCACGAGCTTAGGTGGCGCCCCTAGGGGCACGCCAGGTGAGCTCGTGGCTCTCCCGTAGGGCTTCCGGCCTCCTCCCGAGCTTTCTAGGGTCCCTTCTGGTCTAGAAAAAATCATTGTAAAGTTTTATTCCGTTTGGACTTCGTTTGGTACTGATTTCCTAAAAAACCAAAAACAGGCAAAAAACAGCAACTGGCACTGGGCACTGACTTAATAGGTTAGTTCCCAAAAATGATATAAAATTGCATATAAAGCATATAAGGTATCCAAGATTGATAATATAATAGCATGAAATAATCAAAAATTATAGATACCTTGGAGACGTATCAGCATCCCCAAGCTTAATTCCTGCTCATCCTCGAGTAGGTAAATGACAAAAACAGAATTTTTGATGTTGCATGCTACCTAGCATGTTTATCATGCAATCTCTCTTATGGTGTAAATATTGAGAAAGGATGAAGTAATTGATATCAACATAATAATATCCATGAATACAATGAACATAATCATTTAATTTTCAAAATATATGATGCTCAACGAATGTTATCCCTACTCATTGAATTATGTAAGCATGGCATGACTCCGCCTTCACCGCATAAATATAAATCATGAGCACACCGGTGTCAAACCAGGAAATTGTATCATACTTTCAACGAGATTTAGCATTTTCAACTCCACTCAATACATGAGCGTGAGACATGGACATTAGCACTATAGGTGGAATAGAATGCGGTGATAAAGGTATATAGGAGAAGTCAAAAAGGAAGAAAGGCTCGCATCAACTCGGCGAATCAATAGGCAATGGAGAAGCCCATGAATCAATATCAACGCGAGGAGTAGGGATTGTCATGCAACGGATGCACTGAGAGCTATAACTGTATGAAAGCTCAATGGAAACTAAGTGGGTGTGCATCCAACTTGCTTGCTCATGAAGACCTCGGGCATTTGAGGAAGCCCATCATCGGAATATACAAGCCAAGTTCTATAATGAAAAATTCCCACTAGTATATGAAAGCGATATCTCAGGAGACTCTCTATATGAAGAACATGGTGCTACTTTGAAGCACAAGTGTGGTAAAAGGATAGCAGCATTGTCCCTTCTCTCTTTTTCTCTCATTTTTTTCTCTTTTTTTTAGAACAATCTCATGGACCTCATCCCCTCATTTTGGAGGACTCATCAGTCTCCATCATTCTTTTCCTCACTGGGACAATGCTCTAATAATGATGATCATCACACTTTTATTTACTTAGAACTCAATATTACAACTCGATAAACTGATACATGATGACTCTATATGAATGCCTCTGGTAGTGTACCAGAATGTTCAATGATCTAGCGTAACATGTATAACAATGATGAACGGTGGCTTTGCCACAAATATCATGTCAGCTCTATATGATCATGCAAAGCAATATGATGATTAACACACATGATATAAGATGGAATGGTGGAAGTTGCATGACAATATATCTCGGAATGGCTATAGAAATGCCATGATAGGTAGGTATGGTGGATGTTTTCAGGAAGATATTGATACATCCATTTTGCATCATGTTTTCCTACTATTGTTTATTATGTTTTAGGTCATTATTTCACTTTATGATGCAATCCTAATGCATTTTCTCTCTTATTTTGCAAGTTTTACATGAAGAGGGAGATTGCCGGCAGCTAGAATTCTGGACCTGAAAAAGCTACAACAGAGATAGATATTCTCCACAACTCCGAATGATCTGAAAATTTACGGGGAATTATTTTGAAATATATAAAATGTATTGGCGGAAGAAATACCAGGGGGGGCCCACAATACAAAAAAAGACACATCCGTGACATTATGGCCTGAACGAAAACTTTTTCTGTCATGGTTGTGACACTTCTATGACAATAATTGTGACAAAAACACGTATCATCATAGATGTCATAGGCTCCTACTTCTATGACAAAAAATTATGACAGAAAATGGGCTTTTCATCCTGGGCGGGCCGGAGATGCACATGCATGACATTCTTTGGGCCGTCCATGACGTAAAAAATTGTGGTAGAAGTGAGGGCGAGGAAATTTTCGGGGAGTTCCCGGTTACGGTGGGTGGTTGGGGCCGAGCGATGCAGTGTGATTTGCGTGTTTCTCTTGTACGCGCGCGCGTGTGTGAGGCGTTCGCTAACTGAACCCGAGCAAGGCGTTCCCTTACTGAACGAGCGATCGCACTAGCTACGTATTGAAGCTGATCGATCCATTCGCTGCTAACTGAACCCGAGCGATTCCTTCGCTGCTAACTGAACCCGAGCGATTCCTTCACTGCTAACTGAAGCCGGTCGAACCCCCGTACGTGCGAGACGTAGCCAGTTGGGATTGCCTCTTGATGAACAGTGCCTGTTGCTGCCACGCGCGCGATACGTAGAACGAGTCGAGACGCATCGATCGAGCCCCTTGCGCGAGATGTGGTGAGTTGACCTAGCTGGTTGGTTGGCTGTGGATGAACAGTTCTCGTTGCTGCCGCCCGCTCGTACGCCCCACCCCAGCCGGTGGGTTGGCTGTGGATGAACAGTACCCTACCCGTGTGAAGGTGGTTGGCGCTGGATGAACAGGACCCCGAGGTGGCCAGCCGGTTGGGGGTGGATGAACAGAACCCCGTGGAGGCTGGATGAACAGTAGCCGATGGAGGCTGGAGGAAGTCGATGGTGGATGAACAGTAGCTGGTGGAGGCTGGAAGAGGTCGACCGTGGATGAACAGTACCCCGTGGAGTCCCGTTTTGCGGTACGCCACACCCCTCCCAATGAACAGGACCCCCGTTTCGACCGTAGGCAGTTGGGGAGAAGCCCGTTTCCTCTGTTTTGTGGTACGCCAGAGCCCTCCCGATCAAGAGGACCCCGTTTCGACCGTAGGCGCTCGAACAGAAGTCCGTTTCCTCCGTTTTGCGGTATGCCAGACCCCCGGCCGACGAACAGGACCCCGTTTCGACCGTAGGCAGTCGAACAGAAGGCCGTTTCCTTCGTTTTGCGGTACGCCAGACCCCGAGTCGATGAACAGGACTCCATTTCGGCTGTTCCGTCCAAGCTGGTTGGCTCCCGATGAACAGGACGCGTTTCGACCCAGTCGCTTGGCTCCCGATGAACACAACGATGTTTCCTCCGTTCCGACCCCGTCGGTTGGCTGCCGATGAACAGGAGGCCATTGCTGCTGTCTGTTGCCTCTCTCCATGTACACGAGCCCTAGCCGTACGTATGCGCGAGTACGCGTTCGAGACCCCGTCCGTATATGTACGTACGTGGTCGTATTTTTTGCTGTGTGGCTGTATGTACGTGTACACGATTTAGACGGGGCTGCCTGAACTGCTACGTCGGGGGCTCTACTACGACACGTGCCGCTCCTTACACGCCCACGGTTCATCTATACTACTATTAAACAAGCCAACATTTTCTTTTCTAAGTGCACTCCACCTAATGTACACAGAACAACACGTAGCAATTAGAGCCTCACGATTAGACCACATATTTAGATCTAACCGTCAACTTTTGACAACTAAAATCGTCAAAAGTACGTTTAGCAATTTTTGGTGGCGAACAAAAACTCTGCCATCCCCGCAGCACACGTTGCCCTCCCTTCGTTTCGTCCGCCCCGCCTCCATCGTTTCCTAGTCCTTCCCCCCTCCTCTCTCCTCCTCGCCCGCCTCCACAGGACACCGCCGGGGTCCCTCTCCTCCTTCGAGTAGCGGCGGCGGCGGCGCGGGATGCAGCGGGGTCGGCCTTCATCATCGGCGGCGGGGTTCTTCTGCTCCGTCGAGGAGCGGCGATGGCGCGAGGTGCGGCGGGATCGACTTGAGTCGGCGGCGGCGGCGGGGTCCCTCCCTCCATCCAGCAGCGGGCTCGGCCACGTCGATGGATTTATCTGGCAGGGCATTTGAAACCGTGTGGTCAGGTAGCATACGCCACTGCGGTCGTTCCTCTGTGTGGTCAGCGACCCAGATGCCGCCGCTGCCGTTCCTCGCACAACCGATGACGCGGAAGCCCCTGCCGTTGTTTCTCTATGCGACGGTGATGCACACGGAAAATCCTCTGCCCTCCAGAACCACGGCAGCCCGCCGTGTGAACCCCCAGGGAGGCACGGGGGTCGGGGCTGCACCATGTATGTGTGCATGCCCACCAAATCTTCTATGAGTTCCCTTGATTGGTTGATCTCTCTATATAGCTAGCCCTCTCTATTTTAGTCTCTCACTGCTCCTATACTCAATGCCTCGGTTCATTCATATATGGTCTTATTTTGTTTCAGTTTTTTTGCTAGAGACAACACTGACCTTTGTTCAAATCTTATCCAGGTTGAATCATTGAAATGGGAGCACACAAAGCTGCGGAGGTAACAACTCCAAGCCTTGGAGTCCAAGGAACCAGTACGGTGTTGTGTTTTCAGTATTACTCAAAAAATGAAGTAATGGTGTGATTAACACTAACATTGATGGATCAGTCTTTGCTATTGAGAAAATCATCATACTCTATTAAGCCAGTTTCCATTCGTTTTAAGCAGAAGCTCGCGTTGGTGTTTTATGAATTTTGAATGACCCGAACAGTAAAGTATGGGTAGTTTCCTATGATTTTTGTTACATGAATGAGTGTTTAATGTATCCCCTGCCCCGTTTTATCTGTACTTAAATTTTCAAGATCTGAAATCGACATTACTTTTCTTATCTACAGAATATTTTCTGCAATTACATGTATTCTCAGTCCTATTATTTGGTTCTTCTGTTGTGATAAAAATAACGCTTTTTTCTATTTCCGTCGATCTTTTTTGGTTCTATTTCCCATAGGCCTTCTTGCTGCTTCTGTGAATTTGTTTTTTAACATGTTCGTTACATACTGCCAGAACATTAGGTTTCTAAATTGTGCAGACTTGTGCATAAAATATACCTTGTATTTAGATAACGTTTTCTCGAGGACCACATATACCTGGCTACCACGATGGTGACTGACACCTCCGTCAGATCGATTGCTATTTTGGTATGAATGCACTCCCCGATGATGGGTTGTTCCTCCATTCCCACCGATCAAGCCGTCTCTTACTAGATCTGATAGTGTCCCGACGGGTTGTTGTGGCACTTTTACATGATTCATGTGTGCAGATAAGCAAGCAAACACACCATGGTTCAGGAATCTTTTAACAAAAAAATCCCACAACCGAGGAGCAGAGGAGCTGCAGATTCAGGGTGTATGTGATATGCCTGCCAGATTGCTACAACATTCATATAGGTACGCTTATTGCAGCCATGTGCGGAGTTGCAGGCAATGCAATCGCTGGTTTGTGATGCTATGTTCCCACCATGTTTTCACTTTCATCCAGTAGAGATTCAAAATAAAAACCATGTCATTCGTATTGCCGCGGAAATTTCAAATTCCTCCCTCACTCATTCATGTATGTTTGTATCTGTAAGGGAGCAGCATATGGGCTCCATGGCACTGCATCTACTTCCTCTGTAAACTAATATAAGAGTGTTTAGATAACTAAAGTAGTAATCTAAACGCTCTTATATTAGTTTACGGAGGGAGTATATTATATTGGAATGATGTGTTAATCGATTCATAGATGGTTTGTGATATAATCATATAATTAGTCTTGCTTTACTTTTCTAGCTATATATATGCTTTCTTCTGTACAGGGGTCATTACATATTACCGTTGCCTATTTGCATATGGGATTTCTCGGTTACACTTCTCGACATGATATTTGTAGGTTAATCATTACTCAACCGGCCTGCTTTTTGTTATACTTTTTTCTTCACTTCGTTCAGATTTATTCGATGTCCAATGCTACATTATGTGCATCTCTGAACCATAATTTGGATTTGATATTTATGATTGTGGTTAGTGCACACTGCACGATTGCTTTGAAAAGTGCATCGATGCAGCCTTCTGAATTTTGGTTCATATAATGATACATTTAGTTCCTTTTCATTTATTATGCACTTTGTATGCCCAATTATCAAGTATAATCACTTTAATTAAGATATATCTATAATTTAATAGGGCCTCTCTTTGCTTATTCAATTCTTAATTGATTTGTAAATCCAAGCTTGTTGCCTCTTGAAAATAAGACCGATCACGTCGTTTTATCTAAATTGTTGAGACCAATCTTACAGGATTATTGATGTCAAAACATGTGGTTGTTGTGCTTTAGAAATGATTTAATTAATTCTCTAGCACTATCGTCACCATATTATTTATTCGCTACAGGTTGAATGGCTATTCTGTTTCGTCTAAAAGCTTTGTTGCCTTGATAGTTTTCATCAGTTTGCATCATTCTTATTATGAAACTAATCACTGAACTCTTTTAGGTACACTGTTCGGGTGGAGAAGAGGGCTTCAGGGCCCGCTAAACTTGACGGGAGGACTGCAATTGATAGAAACAGAAGAGGAATATGGTGATTTTATTCAACCAGAGCTTGCTTGAAGCATATGCACATCCGGGCATGACTTGGATTAAGTAAGTGCATAAAGTTGTGATGCTAATATAGACCAAGTCGAGAGTAATATCAGTGGGTTACCGTGCTAGGAATATGCATACATAATACATGTAATGATCTTCTATTTATCTTTCTGAAGTGCTTAATCTTAGACTAAACTGTAGTTTATTAGAGCAGCATTTGAGCAAAACAAATATTGAGACAGAATGTGCAGGGTTGAAGTTCCTTTATATAATTCTTCTGTGTGAGAACTGAGAACTATACCCTGTTATTTCTGAAATGGCAAGTTTTCAGAATGTGAGTGCTTAACTCATGTTAAGTGCATTGTTATATTTCTGTGGCATACAGACTGAATTTTGTACTTGTGTGCATTCCACGTAAATTCACATATGTTGATTGTCTGAAAATACACATATGTTTATTGAGACGTGCGTGCACGTGCACCCTTACTAGTCGTTGCAGAAAGACCGATCGACCAGTATGTACGTACACGTTCGCGACCAGACAGACAACGCTACGTATGCTTCGACCGGGTGGGTCCCAGCTGTAAGGGAGGATAAGGAGGCACTTCCTTGCATGTGAATGGTGGGTCCCAGCTATCAGGGGGAGGAATCATTTTTTTGCGCGTAATAAGGAGGCACTTCCTTACGTGCGAAGATGTAGCTAGTGGGTCCACCTGTCAGCCTCACCGCGTACAGTCCTCTTTCGATGGTTGCCGTTCATTGACCAGGTTGACTACGCCACGCCGAGAGGACCAAGGTGGTGGACTACGGCGAGGACTAGGAAGGGAACGATGCGGAGCCGGGGAAGACGCGACAGTGGATGCCCACGCGGAGGGGAGTACGAGGGTTGACTGGTTCGGCTGCGGTGTGAGGCTGCCGTCGCCGGAGAATAACAGGGGATGTGGGTGAGTAGAGGGAAGGCCTGGCCAGAGGTGGGAGTAGGGTGGGGCGGTGAGGCCTGCGCGGCATCGCAGCTAGCCATGGGAGGCAGGAGCAGGCAGTCCCGCCGGTGCTGGTTTGGGCAGCTGGAGCAAGAAGATCAGAGATTGAAGAAGCATCACGGCCGTTGGATGAACATCCAACGGTCACTGCTGCCAGAATCATTTGTTGACTAAGTTGACAAAGCCCTGCGTACGCGTCAACTTAGTAGGCCCACAAGTCAGCCTCAAAATCTGGTGGTTCCCAGTTGTCATGGGCAGGAATCATTTATTTTTCGCGTAATAAGGAGGTACTTCCTTTCGTACGAAGATGTAGCTTGTGGGTCCCGGATGTCAGGGGGAGGAGTCACTTTTTTTGCGCGTAATAAGGAGGCACTTCCTTGCGTGCAAAGATGTTGCTGGTGGGTCCAAGCTGTCAGGGGAAAGAATCATTTTTCTTGCGCGTGATAAGGAGGCGACCATGGACCATGTGGGTCCCAGCTGTCAGTCTCTGCACGTACAGTCCTCTTCCGATGGGTGTCGTTCGTTGACCGCGTTGACGACGCCGTGCTGAGAGCACCAAGGCGGTGGACGATGGCTAGGCTAAGGGTGGGAATGACCCGGAGCCGGGGAAGACTCGGTAGTGGATGCCCAAGGGGAGGGGAGTACGAGGGTTGACTGGTTCGGCTGCGGTGTGAGGCTGCCGTCGCCGAAGAACAACAGAAGGTGTGGGTGAGTAGAGGGATGGACTGGCCAGCGGTGGGAATAGGGTGGGGCGGTGAGTCCTTTGCGGCAGCACAGCTGTCCATCGGAGTCGGGAGTAGGCGGTCCCGTCGGCACTGGTTTCGGCGGATGGAGCAAGAAATCAGACATTGAAGAAGCACAACGGCCGTTGGATTAACATCGAACGGTCACGGTTGTTGAATCGATTGTTCACTAAGTTGACAAAACCTTGCGTACCCGTCAACTTCGTAGGCCCACAAGTCAGCCTCCAAATGTGTGGTAGACAGCATACAGCCCATTTGCTATTTTTGTGAATAATTTACAGCCCATTTGCTAATTCTTAAGGAATTTATTACAGCCCATTTACGGACCAGTACCACAGTCAATAAATTCAACGAAATTTCACATACTTCGGTGTACTTCGGTGTACTTCGGTGTAGTCCGAACTATTTTAATCCCAAAATTTCGTGTTAGATTCAAACTAATTTAAAAAAAATTAAATTAAATTAAATTAAATCCAATGATATTTAAAATCTCAAAATCCGAAGAAAAAAGCCTAAATTTGAAACTAATTGCCAGTTTGTTGTTTATTTTTTATATTTACAACCTTTTCTTATTAGTTATTTCAAACAATTATCTGGGCAAGCCAAATGCATGCCTCCTTGTCTAGATTTGCAGCCCAGCACGGTCCCGCCAGCGCGGGAGGAAGAGGACGAGAGATTGAAGAAGCACGTTGGCCGTTTGATTTACATCCAACGCCTCGGCTATCAGAATCGTTTTGTTGACCAACTTGACAACACCTTGCGTGGGCTTCACCCTCATGGGCCCACAATGTGAGCTTCTTGTTCTGTGCCTGACATTCAGCCCATTTCATATTTTTTAGAATTTACAGCCCATTTGTCAAAAAATCAAAATACACCCATTTGCTGGGCTGGGTGAAAAAATAATGTTGCGGGCATGCTGCAACCAATAATTCTTTTTTCTTAGAACTTACAGCCCATTTGCTGGGCTGGCTGGACAGAGCAATGATATAAAAAAAGAGCAATGATATAAAAAAATAAAACTGGGCTGGGCATTCATTTGGACAAGAGATTTTCTTTAATGATTTATAGGATGGCTGAAAAAATAATGTTGCGGACTGCAACCGATTAACCTTTTTAGTAGAATTTAAAGCCCAATTGTTTTTTTTCTGAAATACACCGATTTCTTGGCTGGATTAAAAAATAATGTTGCGGACAAGCCCCATTTAATATTTTCGGATAATTTACAGCCATTACCTTTTTAAGAAATACACACATTTGCTTCTCTTGGTTAAATAGTAATGTTGGTCTGGCCACAGCATTATTATAAAATATAAGACATTTTTAGGCTATTTTTGCCTACCAAAACGTCTTATATTTTTATGCGGAGGGAGTAGAAAATAAGAACTTAGCAATGCTTTTTTCTTAAAAAAAAAGGTAACTCCGCGTCCCACAGCCCATTCGAAAACTACTGGATCCTGGTGTCAGCATGTCATGGGCTGCGCATATAATAGGCTGGGCAGGCCAAAGCCCAGTTATAAAACAGTCTTTGGTGACTGCCTCTCCTTGTTTAATTCACTCGTTTATTTACTACATTGATGAGTTTCTCAAAAAAAAATTACTACGTTGATGACAACCTGGTGGGTCCGAGATGTTAGTATTTTACTGGAGGTAAGACTCTTTTTATCGCTTTTATTATTTATATTTCTGCTGGCAGCACATTTGTTTCGCGTCAGTCGCCGGCCACAGGGTGGCGGGAGCATGCGATCCGGCCGGTGCTGGTTTGGGGGGCTGGAGGAAGAAGAAGACGGGAGATAGAAGATGTAAGAGAAAACGCACGCGAGCCGTTCGATATGAATCAAACCATTGGCAGAAAGAGAACACCCTTTTGACAGTTGATTCATTCAGACGAATAGTAGTAGTACTAGGTAATTTGCTTCCACCACGACTACATTTTTAGAAGCTGAAGTTGAACCAGACACTAGCCACGGCCAGCGCCACCCCCGCGGCCACGACATCCGACATCGCCACGGCCGCGGTCACCGCCACCACCACGGTCACCGCCAGCGCCACCCCCACGGTCGCGACCTCCCCCACCGCCACGGCCACCGCCGTGGTAAAATGCGTGGAATCGGGCAAAGTTGGAGTGGAGGGCGTGGAAATACGCTTCGGCGGCATCAGCATCCAAGGCAGGCCATTCGTCCGCGGCGGGTGCAGGGGCCCCAAACAGCTGCTCCGTCTCCACCTTCTTCTGGGCAACTATCTCCAAGCCCAGGTCCATCTTATCCCATAACGGATCCAGAGGATTCGCGGGATGCTCATCCTCCTCCTCTCCAAAATCGAACATGAGTGGGTGCTCTTCCGGTTGCGCCATTGACGAGGGAGTGCTGGTGGATTGGAGATGGGAATGGGAGGCGCCAAAGTGAGGATTTGGGGGATAGAGGGTATGGCGGCGGCGTCTTATAGGCTGCCGCGGGCACCATTAAGGAGGACGTAAGAGCGGCGGTGGGCGGTCAAAGGGCGCATCTCCCGGTGAGAAAAGTTGTTGCCGCCGGCTCGCACGCCTCCAGGATGCACATGGATGACATGTCGCCGTCTCCGTAATTGGAGAGATTAATGATAGGCAGCCATCGCCGGTGGTGCATTTGATGACGCGCTTCTTAAATCCCCCGACAGTGCGAGGGCCGAGGGGGAAGAAGATGAAACTTCCGTCCCGCGCTGGCGGTTGGGGTATGGAGCGAGCTGGATTTAAGAGGGGGTGGTGAGCATGGCGCGAGACAGTGTCGTGATACGTCTCCAAGGTATCTATAATTTTTGATTGTTCCATGCTATTATAGTATCAATCTTGGATGTTTTTATATGCAATTATATATCATTTTTTGGCACTAACCTATTAACCTAGTGCCCAGTGCGAGTTGCTGTTTTTTGCTTGTTTTTGGCTTTTCAGAGAAACAGTACCAAATGAAGTCCAAATGCCACGAAACTTTTTGGAGATTTTTTTCTGGACAAAAGAGACCTTGGAAGCTTCTGGAGGAGGCCAGAAGCCTCACGAAGGCTTCACAAGGCAACAGGGCGTGCCCTAGGGGGGGGGGCGTGTTGCCTTGTGGGGCCCACGTGACTCCGTTTGACCTAATTCCACTTCTATAAATTCACAAATATTGGGAAACCAACTGAGAGCTAGAAGAGAAAACCTTTCCGCCACCGCAAGCCTCTGTTCTTCCGCGATCCCATCTGGAGGCCTTTTCCGGTACTCTGTCGGAGGGGGAATCGATCACGGAGGGCTTCTACATCAACCTTGCTGCCCTTCCGATGATGTGTGAGTAGTTTACCACAGACCTATGGGTCCATAGCTAGTTGCTAGACGGATTCTTCTCTCTCTTTGATCTTCAATACCATGTTCTCATTGATGTTCTTGGAGTTCTATCCGATGTAATCTTCTTTTGCGGTGTGTTTGTTGGGATCCGATGAATTGTGAGTTTATGATCAGATTATTCATGAGAAATACTTGAGTCTTCTCTGAACTCTTTTATGCATGATTAAATATAGCTTTGTATTTCTCTCCGGTCTATCGATTTGGTTTGGCCCACTAGATTGATTTATCTTGCAACGGGAGAGGTGCTTTGTGATGGGTTCAATCTTGCGGTGCTCAATCCCGTGACAGAAGGGGACATGACACGTATTTGTATTGTTTCCATTAAGGATAAAAAGATGGGCTTTATTCATATTGCTTGAATTTGCTTCTCTACATCATGCCATCTTGCTTAAGGCGTTACTCTGTTTTTATTAACTTAATACTCTAGATGCATGCTGGATAGCGGTTGATTAGTGGAGTAATAGTAGTAGATGCAGGTAGGAGTCGGTCTACTTGTGTCGGACGTGATGCCTATATACATGATCATTGCCATGAATCCGTCATAATTATTTTCTTTTCTATCAATTGCCCAACAGTAATTTGTTTACCCACCGTATGTTTCCGTGCTCGAGAGAGAAGCCTCTAGTGAAAACTATGGCCCCCGGGTCTATCTTTATCATATCAAAAACCTAAAAATACCTTGCTACAATTTATTTACTTTTATTTTAATTAGTATTTTAGTTTATCTATTTACCTCAATAAGATTTAATCCTTGCAAATAACCGCTAAGAGGATTGACAACCCACTTATTTGCGTTGGGTGCAAGCGTTTGCTCTTGTGTGTGCAGGTGCGCTTAACGGAATTTTGCTTGGTTCTCCTACAGGATTGATAACCTTGGTTCTTAACTGAGGGAAATACTTATCTCTACTGTACTGCATCATCCTCTCCTCTTCGGGGAAATACCAACGCAGACTACAAGTAGCAGGAAGATTTTTTGGGGCCGTTGCCGGGGAGACATCATCAAATTTACCAAGTACCTCCGCAGAAATTATCATTCACTTGCATTTACTTTATTTGGCTTTTATTTGCATTCGCCTCTCGTTTTCATATCCCCCACTTCTAATATTTTTTTACAAAAACACAAAAATATTTTATTTGCTTGTTTGCCCCGTCACCATGACTAGTTTTACCATCCCTCCTTTGTCTCCGGATTTTGAAGTTCTTTACTTCAAGCAGAAACAAGGAGAAAATTTGAAAGATGCTTGGTATAGGATAATTGAATCTTATTGTGTTTGCACAATAAAAGGAGATATGAAAATTTTGTTGCGAAACTTTTATGTAGGGCTAACTATGCCCAATAGACAACTCTTGGACTTTTCTACCAAAGGAAATTTTATTGATAGTGATCCTAATACTGCTTTTGAATTAATAGAAGGAATAGCGGGAACCCCACCATTGCAAAAAGGACCTAATTATACTCAAGAAGGGATTCAAATTTTGGAAAAGCTAGGTGACATACACATTTTTTTGGTGGAGTTACAAAAGTCTAATGAACCCCTTAAAAATGTTAGCGGTAACCTCAATCGTATGAATAATCTCCTTACTATTTGCAATAAGAAGATAGACACTTTAGATAGTAAAATTACTTTATTTTCTAAAAATCATGGGAAGCGCAGGGAGCCTCCCGGATTCGAGACCAATGCTTCTAAATTAGCAAAAACCAAGGATGACAACACTTGAATCTATGCATTATGCCTAGCTAGGGGCATAAAACAATAGCGCTTGTTGGGAGGCAACCCAATGAATAAAATAAAATTTTGTTTTTACTTTCTGTTCTTGTGTGTTTACACAATTATATCCTCTGTTATGATTGTGTTTTTATCTTTTAATTAGGGTTTGTGCCAAGTAATGCCTTTGGGATGATGTTGATGATAGTATAATTGATGCTGTTTGGAAAACACAAAGTTTTGCGTCCAGTGATGGAATGTTAATTCTGTACTGGAGTGTCAGAAAAATATGAAATTTTTACACTGTATTGGTATATGAATTGTTTACGTTGTCCTAATTTTTCAGAATTTTTAGAGTTACAGAAGTATGTATTTTAAATAGATCTTTAGAGACTGTTCTGTTTTAGACAGATTCTGTTTTTGTTGCATAGTTTGCTTATTTTGATGAATCTATGGATCGTATCGGGGGGTATGAGTCATGGAGAAGTTGGAGTACAGTAGCATTATGCCAATATTAAATATGAATCAATTTACAACAGTACCTAAAGTTTAAGATTTGTTTGTTATACTAACGGATCTAACGAGGTTTCTGTTGAGTTTTGTGTTCTGAAGTTTTCAAGTTTTGGGTGAGACCACGATGGATAAAGGAATAAGGAGCGGCAAGAGCCTAAGCTTGGAGATGCCCAAGGCACCCCAAGGTAATATTCAAGGAAGACTCAAGCATCTAGTCTTGGGGATGCCCCGGAAGGCATCCCCTCTTTCGTCTACAATCTATCGGTAACTCACTTGGAGCTATATTTTTATTCATCACATGATATGTGTTTTACTTGGAGCGTCTTGCAATATAGTTTGTTTGCTTTTTAGTTTGTCACAATCATCTTTGCTGAACACACCTTTTTGAGAGGGACACACATTATTCATGATTTGTTAGAATACTCTATGTGCTTCACTTATATCTTTTGAGCTAGGCAGTTGCTCTAGTGCTTCACTTATATCTTTTAGAGCACGGCGGTGGTTATATTTTAAAGAAATAGTTGCACTCTCATGCTTCACTTATATCTTTTTGAGAGTCTAATGAATAGCAATGGTAATATGCACATGTTATGAATTTGGTCCTGATATGATAGGTATTCAAGAGGGATATAATAAAAACTTTCATATAGATCACTGAATATGATCAGTTTGATTCCTTGCAATAGTTTTGCGATATTAAGATGGTAATATGTGGGAGGTGCTAGTAGATAATTGTGGTTTAGTAAGAATATTTGTGTTAAGGTTTGTGATTCCCGAAGCATGCACGTATGATCTGTCGTTATGCTAAGAAGTTGGAGCATGATTTATTATTGATTGTCTACCTTATGAGTGGCGGTCGGGGACGCGCGATGGACTTGTCCTACCAATCTATCCCCCTAGGGGCATGCGTAGTAGTACTTTGCTTCGAGGGCTAATAAACTTTCGCAACAAGTATGTGAGTTCTTTATGACTAATGTGAGTCTATGGATTATACGCACTCTCACCTTTCCGCAATTTGCTAGCCTCTTCGGTACCGTGCATTGCCCTTTCTCACATCGAGAGTTGGTGCAAACTTCGCCGGTGCATCCAAACCCCATGACATGATACGCTCTATCACACATAAGCCTCCTTATATCTTCCTCAAAACAGCCACCATACCTAGCTATCATGGCATTTCCATAGCTATTCTAAGATATATTGCCATGCAAATTCCACCATTTCATTTTTTATGACACACATCGTCATTGTCATATTGCTTTGCATGATCATATAGCTGACATAGTATTTGTGGCTCAGCCATCATTCATCATTTTTATACATGTTACGCTAGCATCATTGCACATCCTGGTACACTGCCAGAGGCATTCATATAGAGTCATATTTTTGTTCTAGTATCGAGTTGTAATACTGAGTTGTAAGTAAATAAAAGTGTGATGATCATCATTATTAGAGCAATGTCCCAGTGAGGAAAGAATGGTGGAGACTAATGAGTCCTCGAAAAAGTGGGGATGAGGTCCATGAGACCGTTCTAAAAAAAAGAGGCCAAAAAGAGCGACGAAAAAAAATGAGAGAAAAAGAGAGAAGGGGCAATGTTACTATCCTTTTTCCACACTTGTGCTTCAGAGTAGCACCATGTTTTTCATATAGAGAGTCTCCTATTTTGTCACTTTCATATACTAGTGGGAATTTTTCATTATAGAACTTGGCTTGTATATTCCGATGATGGGCTTCCTCCAAATGCTCGAGGTCTTCATGAGCAAGCAAGTTGGATGCACACCCACTTAGTTTTCATGTCGAACTTTCATACACTTATAGCTCTTAGTGCATCCGTTGCATGGTAATCCCTACTCCTCGCATTGACATCAACTGATGGGCGTCTCCATAGCCCGTTGATTAGCCTCGTCGATGTGAGACTATCTTCTTATTTTTTACTTCTCCTTATTTATCTCTACCACCATACTCTATTCCACCCATAGTGATATATCCATGGCTTGCGCTCATGTATTGCGTGGGGGTTGAAAAATCTGAAGCGCGTTAAAAAGTATGAACCAATTGCTCGGCTTGTCATCAGGGTAGTGCATGATAAATACTTTGTGTTAAGAAGATGGAGCATGACAGGATAATATGATTTTGTAGGGATAATGTTCTTTAGAATTTTTATTTTGAAAGACATGATTGTTTATTAGTATGCCTGAGTATTGATGTCTTTATATCAAACTATAGACTATTGCTTTGAATCATTCGGATCTTATTATTCATATCGTAAGAGAGAGATTACATGATGAAACATGATAGGTAGCATTCCACATCAAAAATTATGTCTTTATCATTTACCTACTCGAGGACGAGCAAGAATTAAGCTTGGGGATGCTTGAAACGTCTCTAACGTATCTATAATTTTTGATTGTTCCATGCTATTATAGTATCAATCTTGGATGTTTTATATACAATTATATGCCATTATATATCATTTTTTGGGACTAACCTATTAACCCACTGCCTAGTGCCAGTTGCTGTTTTCTGCTTGTTTTTGCCTTTTCAGAAAATCATTATCAAAAAGTGTCCAAACGAGGAAAAAAACTTTGGATTAATTTTTTCTGGACCAGAAGAGACCCACGAAGCTTCGGGAGAAGACCAGAACAGCCACAAGGAGGCGACAAGCCTGGAGGGCATGCCTAGGGGGTAGGGCGCGCCCCCAGGCTTGTGGGCCCCTCGTAGCCCCTCGTGACCTAATTCCAGCGCTATAAATTCCCACATATTCCCAATATACCGGAGAGGCAGAAGAGAAAACCTTTCCACTGCCGCAAGCCTCTGTTCTTCCGTGATCCCATCTGGAGGCCTTTTCCGGTACTCTGCCGGAGGGGGAATCGATCACAGAGGGCTTCTTCATCAACCTTGTTGCCCTTCCGATGATGTGTGAGTAGTTTACCACAGACCTACGGGTCCATAGCTAGTAGCTAGATGGCTTCTTCTCTCTCTTTGATCTTCAATACCATGTTCTCCTCGATGTTCTTGGAGTTCTATCCGATGTAATCTTCTTTTGCGGTGTGTTTGTTCGGATCCAATGAATTGTGAGTTTATGATCAGATTATTCATGGGAAATATTTGAGTCTTCTCTAAACTCTTTTATGCATGATTATTATAGTTTGTATTTCTCTCCGATCTATCGATTTGGTTTGGCCTACTAGATTGATTTATCTTGCAATGGGAGAGGTGCTTTGTGATGTGTTCAATCTTGCGGTGCTCAATCCCAGTGACAGAAGGGGACATGACACATATTTTTATTGTTTCCATTAAGGATAAAAATATGGGGTTTAATCATATTGCTTGAGTTTACTTTGTCTACATCATGTCATCTTGCTTAAGGCGTTACTCTGTTTCATACTTAATACCCTAGATGCGTGCTGGATAGCGGTCGATGGGTGGAGTAATAGTAGTAGATGCAGGCAGGAGTCGGTCTACTTGTCTCGGACGTGATGCCTATATACATGATCATTGCCATGAATCCGTCATAAATATTTGCTTTTCTATCAATTGCCCAACAGTAATTTGTTTACCCACCGTATGCTATGTGTTCAAGAGAGAAGCCTCTAGTGAAAACTATGGCCCCCGGGTCTACTTTATCATATATAAAAAACCTAAAAATATTTTGCTGCAATTTATTTAATTTTATTTTATTTAGTAATTTAGTTTATCTATCTATCACTATCAGAATTAATCCTTGCAAATAACCGCTAAGAGAATTGACAACCCTCTTATTTGCGTTGGGTGCAAGTATTTGCTTTTGTGTACAGCTGCGCTTAACGGAATTTTGCTTGGTTCTCCTACTGTTTTGATAACCTTGGTTCTTAACTTAGGAAAATACTTATCTCTACTATACTGCATCATCCTCTCCTCTTCGGGGAAATACCAACGCAGTCTACAAGTAGCAGTGGGCAACCAACATTGTATAGAAAGAAGCGGAAACTCCATAATATGCTTCCTCTTCTATTCTTTAACATGTTCCTCTTCTGTTCTTCTTTAAAAAGTACAGTATGTTCCTTGTCAGGAAGGGGATCAGTGACATCTGCAGTCGATAGGTCTATTGGGCTGCTTCTGCTAGATTCTTTCAGCACTTCGAGTTGGTCTGCCATAATATCCATGAAATGCTGGGAGCCGTGTGGCCTTTGAGAGACTAGACTGATAGTAACAGTAGTGCGCCTTCAAGTGAATAGAGCTGGCCTGTAGGTGATCGGTAGGGTTTCGATTAGTAGCGGCAATATAACCGCATGTTTTCCAGCCAGTTCCACTTGCCCGTTTTATTTATGATGCGTATGGTGTCCCCCGTTTATCTACACTGCGATCTGCCTAGTGCCTTTGTGTCGTACTAGAAGCACTCCATCCTTCAAGCTAAACTACATGCCACTCATATTTCCAAAGCTTACATTTAATTGGTCAGCTAATGTTAGTACGTGAGTTTTGAAATGCATGTGCGCCACATATAGAGACATGAGGGAATACTATTTCTCTGTGCGCTCTCGTTATCATGGTTTGGCAATAAACTTTCTATACTGTATATTTTGAAACCTATCATCTACCAACTATCCTTAACTCTGGAGCTCCCAATAGGGAGCCTATTTTTTTTGTAGTTGTGCCAGATTATATTAATGTACGCACCAAATTACAGAACACATGGGCTCTCTCATCAGAATCCAGTGATAGCACACAAGGGTTAACAGGGAGCCCCTATTATATTAGTACATCCTCTGCATTACACAGATAATCTCACTTCTATTTATGTTTTATGCTTCTCAGATAGTGAACATAATCACAATGAATATGAGAATGCGCACACCAGAAGAATATTGCGGAACAGTGCAATGGCTAACAAACTTGGCATCAAGGGATTGAGTTCCATTCTGGATGCAATGAAACCCACACGCTCCCCACCTAATGACTATTCTGAGCTCAAGGAGTCAAAGGAAGATGGCCTATCCTGTCCAGCCAACAAGGTGCATGGGTTCTAATTTGGCAAGGTTTTATTCCTTGCACGTATCTTGCATAAGGTGTCTTGCATTTCTTCTACTTCGTTGCACCGCCATCTGCTTAGTTTACTCATCATATATGTGAAGATGCCATGCCCATCCATTATCAATACCTATTCCATTTGTCATCATACCATGTTTTTCCATTCAAATGTTGTTCTTGTGTATCAGACATCCAAAAGGAAGAGGGTGACCGCAGAAGCTGAAGGAGTAAAAGCAAAGTCCTTGAAAAAGGTTGTGGTACCGAAGAAATTAGATAGCACCCCACTTATATTGGCGATAGAATCAGCGCCACAAAACCTAGGATATCGCAACTATGCTACTCGCTGCTTTGCTCTTGTTACCACCTGTTGTCCTGTATCCCTATACTTACATTCATACCTGGTTCATTATGTGACATCAGTGTGCATGATAGCTTGCTTATGCATTGTTCGCTCCAAATTATCAGATCTATATTAATGCTTACATTAATGTAGAATAAACCCAATGCTTATGAAGAAGTTTAGCTCTGAATTGTTCTTCTAAGTATCTGTTGTCCTTTATCACTGTACTTATATTGTCAGCTAGTTGTTCATGTACCATCACTTTGCAGCTTATTTTCCTTGCCCTCGATTTTGTACCCATCAGATCTATATTTACTCTTACTAAAATGTTGAATAAAACCAATGCTACTGAAGAAGTTTAGCTCTGCATTGCTCTTGTCGGTACCTTTTGCCTGTATGTTGTACTTACATTTATAGCTAGTTCATGATGTAGCATCACTTTGCATCTTAGCTTAAATAATCTCCATTTGTTCTTATATTATCACATCTATATTTACTCTTAACAAAATGTAGAATAAAGGCAATGCTCATGAAGAAGACTCTTTGGTAAACTTCTTGAATTGCCCCCCCCCCCCCATCAACATGCATGGAAAAGGGCTTTATAGAGCCGGTCTTCACTACTAACGTAAGTTTGTCCTTCTCGAGCCTTCAAACTTTGTTGTGTATATTTGGATTGCTATTTCTGTTACCGCTGTTTATTTTTGTCGTTTGCATAAAATTGCATGTTTAAAGTTTATTACGAAGAAGTTCATAAACATAAGTTTGTCCTTCTCAACTTCAGTTTTTAGTTGCACAACCTAGTTCCTTATTCATACCATGTAAATTAAACTAAACATAGCAAGTGATCTTCTTTAGCACTGCATGTATGCTTGTGTTCTTGATCTGTAATCCAGTGGTGTGGTGAAACTACCAACTCCAGCACAATGTCATATCCTGCCATGTCTTAACTATGAACAATGCGATATTATATTAATGTTATTTAAATCGTCTCTATATTTACCAATCTGAAATGGGATAAATTGACAATACACTCAGCATTGATTCTTATACATTCTTTAGCACTGCATGTATGCTTGTGTTCTTGATCTGTAATCCAGTGGTGGGGTTAAGCTGGCCACTCCTGCACAATGCCATTTCCTGCCATGTCTTATTATGTTAATGCTATTTTAAACCGTGTCTCTTTATTTGCCACTAAGAAATGGGATGAATTGATAGCACTGATGCTTATACATGCAAAACCTGTTATCTCTCTGCTTGTTTCTCTTTCAGGGTGATATCACTGACGCCAGGAAGAACTGCCACAATGATAGTGAGACGAACCCATTGCTTGTCCCTCTAACATATATTGCAGGGAAGAAGGCAACACATCTTGGTGATAGCGATACAACCCCAAAGTCATGTCTTGACATAGTGTCGAAGTTACTCGATAATAGTAGTGACACAAGCTCGATGAAGTCGCCGCCTGAATCTGTTCGACTTCTTCAGTCTCAAATTCAAGCAGAAAGACATGCTTCAGCTCAACTCATACTGGAACTCTAATCTCTATCGAAGATTAACCAGAAGTACAGGACGTCTATTGATGCCATGCAGCTAGAGTTGGAGGATATAAGCGTCAAACAAGCACAGTCTCATCAGCTTGCTCAGCTGCTTCCGCTGCAGCTACCGTGCAGGCCTAACCTTTCTTAACTCTGTTGAAGAGCTATTGGTTCTGTATGTTTTGTCAGCGCGTTTATTTGCACTGGTGGCGACCTTTGATGCCCAGTGTATGTAATCTGCTGTCTGGTTCCGCTTTATTATCTCTGGTGGTGAACTTTGATGCCCAGTCGATGTAATATCCTGTTATTTCATTATTGTATAGTCTAGGTTTATTCGTAGTCACTATGTTGTAATTTATTTAATTTTTTTAGAAGAATTTATTCACTGTACATGCTATCGTCGCTAGGCCGTAAGCTTCGACGGAGATCAATGGGCCAAAACTTTATTGGTCCATCAGTGCTATATATAAAAAAATTAGACTACGCAAACGGGCCGGCCTGCAACTCTATATATGGGTCCAAACATGGGTCCATTATCATCTCGGGCCGTTAGCAGGCCTGAACGTAAACCGGGCCCAAGTAGTTTCGGGCATTTAACAGGCCGAGTAAACCACGTGCCTTAGTTGGGCCAGAAAATACCATGGGCTTTTAACAGGCTGAAAATTAGATCGGGCCTGAATTGTGCCGAACAATTCACGGGCCGACAGCAGGCCTAAATTACCTCGGCCCATGATTGGAACAATTATATGACGGGCCGTTCACAGGCCAAAATTTATCCCGGGCCGTGGTTGGCCCAATAACATGATGGGCTATAAGTAGGCCGGGTCTAAAATGGGCCATAATTAGGCCCAATTATTTCACGGGCCCTTAACAGGCCGATAGTCAGAGTGGGCTTAAATTTATTCACGAAGACCACGGGCCGTTAAGAGGCCGAAAGTCACTTGTACCAGAAAAATGGGCCCAAATGCTGCACGGTCCGTTAAGAGGCCGAAAGTAAATTGTACCAGAAATGGGCCAAAATGCGGCACGGGCCGTTAAGAGGCCGAAAGTCACTTGTACCAGAAATGGCCCAAATGCCGCACGGGCCGTTAAATGGCCAAAAGTGAAACCCGGCTGAAAACGATCCAATTGCGCGAAGGGCCTCTACCAGGACCAAACTATCATCGGGCCGAACTGGGTCAAACAGTTCAACGGGCCTTTAATAGGCCGTAATACAAACCGGGCCTTAGATGGGCCCAAAACACAGTGCACTGTTAACGGGCCATATCTGATATGGGCCGTAATTTGGCCCAAAACATGGCAGGCTGTTAACGGGCCGGTCCACTAGTACCTGACAAAATCTTGTGGGCCTTTGGCTGGGCCGGCCCGTTTAACCTGAATGGGCCACTATTGGGCCGTGCCACGTGTCGACGTATCATAGGCGTCTCTCGTCCAATGAATGGATGACATCCCTCGCAACGCCGAGCTGACACGTGGATCCGCCGGCGAATGAGAAATTTACACGTGGAAAATCCCCATTAGTCAGGGCTGTTAACGGGTTATCAGATCCAAACCAGAACCCGGTAGCATAACGGCAACCCGTTACGGTAGATGCCATGTGTCGGTCACCCTTGACGAAAACACTTCCATGACGCGACATTTATCGTCATGGAAGTGGACACTTCCGTGATGATAATTTCAGTATTGTCATGGAACACTTCTACGACCGCACAGGTATGACTATCTTGATTCTGTCATAAAATTGTCACGGATGTACATGCATGACAGAAAACTTGACCTACTGTGACAAAGACGTATCATCATGGAAGTATTTTTTTGTAGTTCCACCAGAGAGCCACAAGCTCAGGGGGCGCGCCCTACCCCCCCTGGGTGTGCCCTATGAGCTTGTGGGCCCCCCAGCAGGTCTCCGAGGCCCATCTTCTCCTATAAGATGCTATTTGCCCTAGAAAAAATCAGAAGAAGACTTTCGGGACGAAGCTCCACCGTCTCGAGGCGGAACCTGGGCAGGAGCACTTTTGCTCTCCGGCGGAGCGATTCCGCCAGGGATACTTCGAAATTGAAGCCATCGACATCACCAACAATCCTCTCATCGTGCGAGGACCAATCTTCATCAACATCTTCACCAGCACCGTCTCCTCTGAAACCCTAGTTCATCTCTTGTATTCAATCTTTGTCCCAAAACCTCAGATTGGTACATGTGGGTTGCTAGTAGTGTTGATTACATATCGTAGTTGAGGAAGATTATATGTTCAGATCCTCAAGCATATTCAATACACCTGATCTTGAACATGAATATGATTTGTGAGTAGTTACTTTTGTTCTTGAGGACATGGGATAAGTCTTGTTATAAGTAATCATGTGAAGTTGGTATTCGTTCGATATTTTGATGATATGTATGTTGTTATTCTTCTAGTGGTGTCATGTGAACGTCGACTACATGACACTTCACCATATTTGGGCCTAGGAGAATGCATTGGGGATTAATAAGTAGATGATGGGTTGTGAGAGTGACAGAAGCTTAAACCCTAGTTTATGCGTTATTCCGTAAGGGGCTGATTTGGATGCATACGTTTCATGCTATCGTTAGTTTTAGCTTAATTCTTCTTTCGTAGTTGTGGATGCTTGCGAGAGGGGGTAATCATAAGAGGGTTGCTTGTTCAAGTAAGAACAGCACCATAGCACCGGTCCACCCACATATCAAATTATCAAAGTAGCGAACGTGAATCAACTAAACATGATGAACGTGACTAGACTACAATTGCCATGTGTCCTCGAGAACGCTTTGCTTATTATAAGAGAATGTTCCGGCTTGTCCTTTGCAATAAAAAGATTGGGCCACCTTGCTGCACCTTTGTTACTATTGTTACTTGCTACAACAAATTACCTTGCTACAAAACTACCTGTTACCGCTACTTTCAATACTTGCAGAGACCTTGCTGAAAACCGCTTATCATTTCCTTCTGCTCTTCGTTGGGTTCGACACTCTTACTTATCGAAAGGACTACGATTGATCCCCTATACTTGTGGGACATTAGATATAAGGAGGCTTATGTGTGTTAGAGCGTATCATATCACGAGGTTTGGATGCACCGGCGAAGTTTGCACCGACTCTCGAGGTGAGAAAGTACAATGCATGGTACCGAAGAGACTAGCAAAGTGCAGAAAGGTGGGAGTGCATAATTGTCCATGAACTCACATTAGTCATAATGAACTCATATACTTATCGTGAAAGTTTTATTAGCCCTCGAAGCCAAGTACTACTCGCATGCCCCTAGGGAGGAGGTTGGTAGGAGTTAACCATCGTGCACCCCCGATTATGACAGCACTCAAGGATTTCAATCAGACATAAAAATGCTCAAACATCCCCACCATGCCATAACAGACACTTAAATGAGTAGTGCATAACAACCTTTAATCTCAATATTTATATTAACCAATTATCATGAACTAATACCCTTTCATATTATGACATCAGTATAATTAAAACATACGTTTCATATTTAGTGATCTACATGAAAGTTTTTATTATACCACTCTTGAATACCTATCATTTTTGGTCTAATCTCCTAACTTGTGCTCATTAACACTTCCCATTTAAGACTCTCAAAAATATTTAAGTGAAGCATGAGAGTACAATCATTTCTATAAAATATAACCACCGTCGTGCTCTAACAAGTATAAGTGAAGCACAAGATCAACTGTCTAGCTCAAAAGATATAAGTGAAGCATATAGAGTATTCTAACAAATCACTATAAATATGTGTCCCTCTCAAAAGGTGTGTCCAACAAACAATGATTATGGCAAACTAAAAGCAAAACAAAACTATAGCACAAGACGCTCCAAGTAAACCTCATATCATGTGATGAATAAAAACATAGCTCCAAATAAGTTACCGATAGATTGTAGACGAAAGAAGGCATGCCATCTGGGGCATCCTCAAGCTTAGACGCTTGGGTCTTCCTCGAATATTACCTTGGGGTACCTTGGGCATCCCCAAGCTTGGGTCTTGCCTCTCCTTATTCCTTCATCCATCGTGATCTCACCCAAAACTAGAAAACTTCAGCATGCAAAACTCAACAGAAACTTCATGAGATCCGTTAGTATAATAAATCAATCATCCACTTTAGGTACTGTTATAAACTCATTCATAATTGTTATTGCATAATAAGTACTGTATTCTAAATTCTCCATGACTTATACCCCCCAATATAATCCATAGTTTCATTAAAACAAGCACACTATGCAATAAAAACAGAATCTGTCTAAAACGGAACAGTCTGTAAAGATCTGAATTAAAGTTATACTTCCTTAAGTCCAAAAATTCGAAAAATTAGGATAACGTAAAAAAATTGTATTCCAATACTGTGTAAAAATTTCAGGATTTTATCACATTCCAGTAAAGAATATAAATTACAGCACTGGCCACAAAAGTTTCTTTTTTCAAACAGCATCAATTATACTATCATCTAAATCATCCCAAAGGCATTACTTGGCATAAATACTAATTAAAAGATAAAAACACAATCATTATAGTTGCAATAAATTTGTGACTCAAGAAAATAAAAATTGCAATAAATATAAATATTGGGTTGCCTCCCAACAAACGCTATTGTTTTATGCCCCTAGCTAGGCATAATGCATCCTTTCAAGTATTGTCATCCTTCGTTTCCATTATCCCCTTATACATAGCATCATCATAAGCACTTCTTAATAATTCCCTTTTTTCAGCAATAGACTTCCTACTATGGGAACTTAAATAATGGAAAGGGCTATCTTTAGTAACTTTTATATCATTAGGATTTACTTCTTGAGGGATATGGTTGTCAAGGGACCTTTCATAGGTAACGGTGAATTCATCCTCTATAAGGACTTTAGCATTTTCAAAGCAATCTTCCTCAAAACCTTGTTGGTTCCCTTCAACAATCCAAGCATATTGATGATTAGTGCTATTGAATATATGTTGGATTAAATGTAGGTTTGGAACCTTCTTTTTAGCATTTTCCTCAAAAGCATGATGATCTCGAGACATATATCTTCTCATAAAATCTCTGTCATATAAGATTTCATCTATCATAGGGCACTCATAACTCATGCCATAAAAGTCAAAGATTTCTCTAGCTTCCCACACTATATAATCAAATTCATTCATGAGAATAATAGTAGCTATCTTTTTAGCCTTAGGATTGTTTATAACAGGTAACTCAAAGAACAATGTTTGCAAAGTGGGATGAGTTCGCATGCATCTTCTTTCAAGTTTAATAATGAGTGCAGATATAGCCTGGGTATAACTATTGGTTCTTTTAAGAATAGGAATATCATTAGACACCAATGTTCCATCACCGCAAGATTGAACCCATCACAAAGCACCTCTCCCACTGAAGATAAATAAATCTAGTTAGCCAAACCAAATGGATAGATCAGAGAGAAATACAAAGCTATAACAATCATGCATAATAAAGTTCAGAAAAGACTAAATTACTTTCAATGAATAATCTGATCATAAACCCACAATTCATCGGATCCCAACAAACACACCGCAAAAGAAGATTACATCGGATAGAACTCCATGGAGATCATGGAGAACTTTGTAACAAAGAGAGAGAAGAAGCCATCTAGCTAGTAGCTATGGGCCGTAGGTCTGGGGTAAACTACTCACACATCATCGGAAGGGCAGTAAGGTTGATGTAGAAGCCCTTCGTGATCGGATCCCCCTCTGACTGATCACCAGAAAAGGCCTCCAGATGGGATCATGGAAGAACAGAAGCTTGTGGTGGCAGAAAAGTTATTTTGGGTGGCTCTCTTTTGGTTTTGGGATTTATCGGAATTTATAGAAGTGGAATTAGGTCAAACGGAGCTGCGTGGGACCCACGAGCTCATGTGGCGCCCCCCAAGGGGCGTGCCAGGTGATCTCGTGGCTCTCCCATAGGGCTTCCGGCCTCCTCCCAAGCCTTCTAGGGTCCCTTCTGGTCCAGAAAAAATCATCGTAAAGTTTTATTCCGTTTGGACTTTGTTTGGTACTGATTTCCTAAAAAACCAAAAACTGGCAAAAAACAGCAACTGGCACTGGGAACTGAGTTAATAGGTTAGTTCCCAAAAATGATATAAAATTGCATATAAAGCATATATAGTATCCAAGATTGATAATATAATAGCATGAAAAAATCAAAAATTATAGATACGTTGGAGACGTATCAAGTCCTTTCCGCCTTGTCTAATTGCTGCCCACCATCGGTCACTGGTGCCGTCGGAGTGCCACCGAGAACAGATGGGAGCATCCATCATGCCTAGATCTGGAAGAGCACCTTCGCAGACAAACCTACTTTTCAAGCCGATGAACCGATTCGCCGTGAACGGTGAGACCGAGGCAATGTGGCACGTCGGTTGGGGATCATTCCTGTGTCTGCCAGATCGTGATGCCACCGTATTCATTCGACATGAATGAAGAACAATGCCGGCACTGCCTACCTCCAACAACGCGTCCCACTTGAAGCCACCAAAACCTTCTACAAAGGCTGGGCTCGCAGCCGCCGAAGAGGACATCAAGCATTGACCAACAACACTTACACTCGCCGGATCCGAAGACCACCGAGAAGACTTGGCCACCTGCTCCCCGATGCCGCCGGTTGAAGCGTCGCCGATGTGGGAGAAGAGTACAGGCTCTTTATTCCAAGTACACGGCGCCGTCCTCACCGCTGAAATGACGCCCAAGACAAACTTGGCCAACCCTTCCAACCAGCGGCAGCAGAATCGCAGGGGTCCCCACCCCCATCAGTCACCGGAGCGGCGAACGAAGGAGGCGAGGACACGCAGCCTCGGCAATGGAGAAAGGGGGGCAGAAACGTCACCTCGCAAATCGACTGCAAACTGAGATTGCACTAGTGAAAATACGAACCCTAGGCCTTGTTTCCAAGCATGGAGACACCGTTTTCACACATTTTTGTTACTTGCTACCTTGCTATTTTTATTTTTTTAGGTTATAAAAATCTATTTCTACCATCCATATTGCATATCTATCGTCACCTCTTCGCCGAACTAGTGCACCTATACAAATTAATCCAAAGTTTTTTCCTCGTTTGGACACTTTTTGATAATGATTTTCTGAAAAGGCAAAAACAAGCAGAAAACAGCAACTGGCACTAGGCAGTGGGTTAATAGGTTAGTCCCAAAAAATGATATATAATGGCATATAATTGTATATAAAACATCCAAGATTGATACTATAATAGCATGGAACAATCAAAAATTATAGATACGTTAGAGACGTTTCAAGCATCCCCAAGCTTAATTCTTGCTCGTCCTCGAGTAGGTAAATGATAAAGACATAATTTTTGATGTGGAATGCTACCTATCATGTTTCATCATGTAATCTCTCTCTTACAATATGAATAATAAGATCCGAATGATTCAAAGCAATAGTCTATAGTTTGATATAAAGACATCAATACTCAGGCATACTAATAAACAATCATGTCTTTCAAAATAAAAATGCTAAAGAACATTATCCCTACAAAATCATATTATCCTGTCATGCTCCATCTTCTTAACACAAAGTATTTATCATGCATTAGTGCACCTTGTCCTACCAATCTATCCCTCTAGGGGCATGCATAGTAGTACTTTGCTTCGAGGGCTAATAAACTTTCGCAATAAGTATGTGAGTTCTTTATGACTAATGTGAGTCTATGGATTATACGCACTCTCACCTTTCCGCAATTTGCTAGCCTCTTCGGTACCGTGCATTGCCCTTTCTCACCTCGAGAGTTGGTGCAAACTTCGCTGGTGCATCCAAACCCCGTGATATGATACGCTCTATCACACATAAGCCACCTTATATCTTCCTCAAAACAGCCACCATACCTACCTATCATGGCATTTCCATAGCCATTCCGAGATATATTGCCATGTAACTTCCACCGTTCCATTTTTATGACATACATCATCATTGTCATATTGCTTTGCATGATCGTATAGCTGACATAGTATTTCTGGCTCAGCCACTGTTCATCATTTTTATACATGTTACGCTAGCATCATTGCACATCCTGGTACACTGCCAGAGGCATTCATATAGAGTCATATTTTTGTTCTGGTATCGAGTTGTAATGTTGAGTTGTAAGTAAATAGAGGTATGGTGATCATCATTATTAGAGCATTGTCCCAGTGAGGAAAGAATGGTGGAGACTAATGAATCCTCGAAAAAGTGGGGATGAGGTCCGGAGACCGTTCTAAAAAAAAGAGGCAAAAAAGAGCCATGAAAAAAAAATGAGAGAAAAAGAGAGAAGGGGCAATGTTACTATCCTTTTCCACACTTGTGCTTCAAACTAGCACCATGTTTTTCATATAGAGAGTCTCCTATTTTGTCACTTTCATATACTAGTGGGAATTTTTCATTATAGAACTTGGCTTGTATATTCCGATGACGGGCTTCCTCAAATGCCCGAGGTCTTCATGAGCAAGCAAGTTGGATGCACACCCACTTATTTCATGTTGAGCTTTCATACACTTATAGCTCTTAGTGCATCCGTTGCATGGCAATCCATACTCCTTGCATTGACATCAATTGATGGGCATCACCATAGCCCATTGATTATCCTTGTCGATGTGAGACTATCTTCTTATTTTTGACTTCTCCTATTTACCTCTACCATCATACTCTATCCCACCCATAGCTCTATATCCATGGCTTGCGCTCATGTATTGAGTGGGAGTTGAAAAAGCTGAAGCGCGTTAAAAAGTATGAACCAATTGCTCGGCTTGTCATCAGGGTAGTGCATGATAAATTCTTTGTGTGAAGAAGATGGAGCATGACAGGATTATATGATTTTGTAGGTATAATGTTCTTTAGCATTTTTATTTTGAAAGGCATGATTGTTTGTTAGTATGCCTGAGTATTGATGTCTTAATATCAAATTATAGACTATTGCCTTGAATCATTTGGATCTTATTATTCATACCGTAAGAGAAAGATTACATGATGAAACATGATACGTAGCATTCCACATCAAATATTCTGTTTTTATCATTTACCTACTCGAGGACGAGCAGGAATTAAGCTTGGGTGTAGCGACCTGACCCAATACAGTCAAGTCTCTGTGCTTTCTGTGCCATCCCTGGATCAGTATGCTGGCACACACAGTACTTCGATGAAATACCATAACATCACATGTAAATAAATACCGTAGATCCAGAGTATACCTTATATATTTCACAGCGGAAACAAAGTATAAGGGTGTGGAGTCCCATCAACGCCAACGGCAAGTTGAGTGTAGACCGTAACCCTATATCGTCTCTTACTCATCGTAGAATATATCTGCAACATGATACGTTGCAGCCGTGTAGATCAGTACATTGAATGTACCGGCAAGTCACATGAGAGAACTGATAGATAAATCATCTATGCTATATGCAAATATGGCTGGTGGAGCTCAAGGTTATAATTTTGCGAAAAGCTGATTTTTCCTACAACAAAGGAGTCATATGCAAATATTACTACAAAGTTGGTTGTTAATGAGATGGTTCCGCCAACCAATTTTCATATCCCAAATTATTATTAATAATACCCACTCATTAAAATTAATTGTGTCGAGATAGGCAGATAGTATCATTTTCGGTGCTCAAGCTGTCCGTAACGGGGGACACGGCTAATCGATTAGTTTAACACTCTGCAGAGGTTTGTACACTTTACCCGCAAGATTCGATCCCTCCTTTAAAGTCCTCGCATTTTAGGGTGTTTGAGAATAGGACGGTCGAAACATGATCTTCCAAATAGTTTCCCTGACCACTGTCCGGTGCCCATCCATACCTACCATTCGTCTACATCTGCTAGCACCGTCCCAACCAGAGTCACAACTAAGGTCAACCAAGCTAGAGCTCATAATGACTTGCGGTTGCACACGTAAGCTTTCTGGCCTTGAAGTATCCATCCTTCTCTTTGAGCCTGGGTGGCATTCCGTCGGGATGATCACAGGTAGATACCAGGATTCCCGGGCATAACCATGATAGATATCAGGCTGCCCGATTCATTCCATTCCACCCAGAGGTATATTGAGTTCTTGAAGTCTTGAAGTCTTGATCATCATGCAGGTCTTGAATTACTTAACCTCACAACACTCCTGAGATCACACAACCAGCCCCGTCTACTAGAGCATAGAAATTATGAAGTAACGTCCCTTCCCGGGCAATTGGTAACAGGGGTATTGGGTTTTCTCCTAACTCATGATACTACCTCAAGTTCAAGCTCAATATCCTACTTGTTCATGGTGGAAGGAAACTACTAATGCAATAAAAACATAGGTAATTGAAATACATGATCAAAGTGAACTTGCCTGGTATAAGTTGATGAAGATAATATCGCTCTCAAAAAACTAGATAGAACTATTCGTCACTCTCCGGTGAAAATCTATATAGTTAAACATTGCATTCACATAAGCATTCACTCTAGCAAGCAATACTAACAATCAAAATAACACTCAAATAAAAATAAAAGCAACAAAGAAATAATTAAAGAAAATCAAAGAAAATCCAAGTGAAATCCAAAGAAAACTTCAAAAGAAAACAAAAGAAACTACTAAAGAAACTATGAAGGTTGACACACTAAACAATAAGAGTTTTTTGTCCTTATAAAATTAACAACAAAGAAATTACTAAACAAATAAATTAACAGAAAATAAAATATAAAACTAAAAAATAAACAGAAAGTATTTTTATAATATTTTTCCCTAGCAAAAGAATTAACTAAAAAGCTTTTATAAAACTCAATTTAGGACATATAGAAACTTTAATGCAAAACAAGAGCAAAATAATATAAAACTATTTGGCTACTGTTAACAAACATAAACCGAACAATTTTTGTCAAAAAAGACAAAAGAACACAATTAAAACCTTTTAAAACAAAAGGAAAATGAAATAAATCAAAACTATACCTGACCAGTACTGTTTTTCCAATAAACCAAATTTAAAATGAACTAAAAGTAAATCACTAAATGCTACTGGATAAACAAAACAATAATAAAACAATAGCAAAAAGAATCAATCAAAAATATATTTTAAAACTCAAGATATGAACAAAATAGTGATTTGAACAAATTTCATCATATTCAAGTTTAAACTACTCAAATTTGAAATCCAATTGCACAAACGGAAACTTTATAAGATTTTGAAACTACAGCAAAAAGAATCACTCAATTTAGACAAATATTCAAAAAGATATTAAGTTTCTAAAAACAGAACTATTTCTGTAAAATAAATAAAAACAGAAAACCTAAATCACTACGGAACGGACAGGGGCCACGTGGTAGCCTCTGATTCGCTAACAGGAGCGTGCGCTAAGGAAGAACGGGCGGACGACCGAATTTTAACAGAAAAATGTGTCGGGGTTTTAATCTAACAGCGGATCTGCGGCAGCCGTCGAATCGAGATCTAATGGCGCAGAGGGTGTCCGATGCGATGAAAAAGAGAGGGCAGCCGGCGCTCACAGTGGAGGTCGACGACGGCGACGGTGGCGGCGCGGTGGTCGACGTGGAGCTCGCTCCGGTGGGTCTCCGGTGTCGGGGACGGCTCCGTTTGACGCGGGCGAGGATGGCGAGGCTCGGGGTACACGGGAGCAACGGCGGCGAGCGTGTCAGCGGTGACAGCGTTCGGTGGTTGGCGGCTACGGCGCTCCGGTGGCTATGGAGCTCATGCGAGTGCACGGGGAGGTGCGAACGACGACGGCGGTGGCAATGGTGGTGGTGGCGAGGTTGGGGAAGGTCGGAGTGGAACAGAGGAGCGGCAATGGCGCGGTGGCAGAGGCGTGCTCCGGCGAGCTATTGCGGCGGCGTCAGGGGGTCTCCGGGGAAGGTTATGGGCGGAATGAGGCGAGGGGGCGAGGGGCTTTATAGGGAGAGGCGAGGGGGTGCTCGAACGGCAGGGAAGCGGCGAGGGGATCGGATCCACAGCGGATCTCCGGCGAGGGGGAAAGAGATCGGGAGTTAGGGGAAGGTGATCGTGCGGGGGATCGGGCGGTCGGCTGGGCCCGCGTGTCAGTGAGAGAAGAGAGAGGGGAAGGGGATCGGTTGCCCGATCCAAAAAGATTCGGTTGGTGTGGCGCGCTGCTGGGCCGGCCCGTCTGGTGGGCTTGGGGAGAGAGAGAGGGAGGTGAGCTGCCGGGGTCTTTTCTAAATAAAGCATTTTTTCCAAATTTTGAATATACAGAGAGGGAAAAGAAATAAAATAAAATAAATAAAAATATAATATATACATATTATATACCAAATTTATCAGGAGAATAAATCCTAAAAGATGAACTATTTTTCAGAGCCAAAATAAAATATTTTATAAAATCAATTTTTTTTAAATTCAAATAAATCCAAATTGGGCTTTCAAATATATTGGCATTATTTATTCTGACTTTTTTGAAGGGACATGTTACCTCCTCTCATGCTTTTTTTGATCAAAGTATTTTGTCAAGGATTTTTGAAATAAAATTCAAATGCCATTTTGAAAGTGGCCTCCTACTTCCCACTCTATTTCTAATATTTGAAGAAGTCATATTATCTTCCCTCATGAAAATCCTTGAGTGGCATGATGTTTCTGGCTTGGAAGTATTTTCAAATGGAAATTCAAATCTTTTCAAATCCCTTTCCATTTGCTTTAAATGGAAGAAGTCATATCATCTTCACTCAAGGGCTTTGTGATGAAATGAATTGGAATTCCTGGGGATCAAAATGCAAGAATGAAAGTTTTTGGGAAAGTCCTTTTATTCCCTCTCATTAAATTTTCAAAAAAGTTTCAAATTCCACTCAATTTCACACAATCAATCACACAACAAACAAACATAATTACTTAATTAATATAACATTCCAAAATTTAGAATTTTGGGATATTACAAGCCTACCACACTTAAAATGAATCTCGTCCTCGAGATTCGGAGAGGCTAGCAAGAAAAGGTTAGGGTTTGGGGGTCTTCCAACAAATCCATTGATCAGAAAGGTCTGGGGTGCTACCACACTTAAAGTCAAGGTCAGGGGTCCAACAAAATCTGTCTTCTCACAAAAATCTTGAGTACTTGCATAAGTTCTTCCGGGGCTTGACGGGTCTGACGCCAATACTAAACAATGGTCGTTAATCTCATGGAGGTCAACAATTAATGATTTCTCCCGTAGGAAAATGGTATGGGTTGACTCACCATATAACCTACGTTTGGCAAGAACTGCCTTGTACAAGGGCTTCTTAACACAGCAATCTAAGGCTTAAACAAAGTTTTCAACGATTCGTCGTCTCTCTACTATAGGTAAGTCACTCCAGATTTACCATTCCAAATAGCAAAAGTGAATGATAAGAGTAAGTTGGTATGGTGATAAATCCATTCCGCACCCAAATCATTACCTTGTATAAGGTTTAGCGAATCTCGCATTTCGAACACTCGGGCATTCTCACAAGCATTGCAGAATTTCTCTTGCCCTCGAACTGGGTTCGGGTAAATCCATTGGTTCTGCAAGCCAAACATACATCTATCGGTTCTTCGCAACTCTCGGGGTTTACGTAACTTCCTAAGGATGTCTGCTGATCAAATCACATCTTCTTCCAAATTTCTTCCTAATTAATTCATGGGCCTGTGGGTTATGGGCCCACTTCAACACTTGTATAGTTGTAACTCATCCTTGGAGTCTCTCCTTTAAATCCAATAATTACTTCATTCCTTCATAAGTTTTATTCTTCATATCTCCGAACATGATTACAATAACATACAATGTACTCAGGACACCTTTATCTTTATTGATTCATGAAGTATTACAATCTCCAAGAATTCCATTACATAATTTAACTCCATATCCTCATAAGAGTGTTTCATACCACACTTATTATCAAAATCTCATCTACTCAGCTATAGTTTCTTCTTGTCTGGACATTCACTAGCATAATGTCCTGTGTCCTTACACTCAAAACAGGTAATATGACTATTGTCCTTCCTTGCAGAGATTGGTTTGTTCTGAGGAGGTCTTCGGTTTCTCTTCCTGGGCTTCTTTGTTCCGATCAAACCTTCTATTTCCTATGGATCAAACTCTACTTCTTTCGTCGGGAAGTTTCCCAGATACTCCTTTCTTTCCTTCGTACAATCCTGTGAGAGATGTCCTACTTCTCCACATGAATAGCAGGCATTAGAGTAAAATCTGGTTATGCCTTCTCCATCAGGGTCTTCAACATCTTCCTTCATCATAGGTTCTCCTAAATTTTCCCTGAAGGCTTCCTTCATGGCTTCTTTCTGCTGCTTCATGACTTCTTGTACCTTGGGGTACATTTGACATTCAGCCGGGTAATGAGTAGTTCCTTCACACAAGAAACATGTCACCAGTCTAGTAGGGCATTCTTCCTCTGGGTGATTTCCTTCGCAATGCGGGCATCCATCCTTGTGTTCTTCCTGGGTGTGTCCTATTTGTCCACAGATCTTGCATGCACACGGTTTCTTCTTCGGGTTATCACAGTTCTCCCGGATAAGACGGGATCTAAACAAAGTCATCTTGAATTCCTCCCAAGTTCTTGCTCCATTACATCCTTGTATGGTTTGACGTATCTTCCATCATGTTATAGTACCTTGTGTGATGTACCGTAGGGTGCATGGAACCATATACTCTCTTCCGATACCTTGCTCCTTCATGTGATCTTCCATGTTTTGTATCCACTGTTCTAACTCCGGCTGAGTCATCATCCTCAAAAATACGAGTCCATCTTCATTCATCATCTATTGGGTCAAAGGGTTTTGGGGATGAGATAAGAGAGAGGGATAGGAGAATTCACACAATACAAACAATATAGTTTTGAAAATGGTTTTTTTTGTGGCTGTCGGAAAAAAACATCACACAATGACATTTCACAAATCATCGTATCTAACATGAGTATACAACAGGGGTTTTGGTCTTCTAAAGGTCTTATAACATAGAAATTCTTCTGGGTCTTCAATTTCTTCGAGTCTTCGGAGTCTTCGATTGTTGTAGCTGCAATTCTTCTATTGCATGGTGAAATCTCATTTTACTCTAAAGTGGCCAGCAGTTGTCCGATATCTTGTCCTTCTCAGAGTTGTCTCAGTTATCCTCTGTGTGGTAAAAAAGGAAAGGGGTATTTTCTAACTATTTGAGATAAGAGAGAGTATTTGATAAAGCTCAGAAAAGATGAGAAGTAAAGGATCTTTTTGAAAATAAAGTTTTAGAGATATCCTATCCTAGGGGCTTTCCAGTTTCTAGGGTCATGTCCTATAGTCAACATGTGCTCTGATCCCATCTCTGTAGCGACCCGACCCAATACGGTCAAGTCTCTGTGCTTTCTGTGCCATCCCTGGATCAGTATGCTGGCACACACAGTACTTCGATGAAATACCATAACATCACATGTAAATAAATATTGTAGATCCACAGTATACCTTATATATGTCACAGCGGAAACAAAGTATAAGGGTGTGGAGTCCCATCAACGCCAACGGCAAGTTGAGTGTACACCGTAACCCTATATCGTCTCTTACTCGTCGTAGAAAATATCTGCAACATGATACGTTGCAGCCATGTAGGTCAGTACATTGAATGTACCGGCAAGTCACATGCGAGAACTGATAGATAAATCATCTATGCTATATGCAAATATGGCTGGTGGAGCTCAAGGTTATAATTTTGCGAAAAGCTGATTTTTCCTACAACAAAGGAGTCATATGCAAATATTACTACAAAGTTTGTTGTTAATGAGATGGTTCCGCCAACCAATTCTCATATCCCAAATTATTATTAATAATACCCACTCATTAAAATTAATTGTGTCGAGATAGGCAGATAGTATCATCTCCGGTGCTCACGCTGTCCGTAATCGGGGACACGGCTAATCGATTAGTTTAACACTCTGCAGAGGTTTGTACACTTTACCCGCAAGATTCGATCCCTCCTTTAAAGTCCTCACACTTCAGGGGGTTAGAGAACAGGACGATCGAAACATGATCTTCCAAAGAGTTTCCCTGACCACAGTCCGGTGCCCATCCACACCTACCATTCGTCAACATCTACTAGCACCGTCCCAGCCAGAGTCACAACTAAGGTCAACCAAGCCAGAGCCCATAATGACTTGCGGTTGCACACATAAGCTTTCTGGCGTTGAAGTATCCATCCTTCTCTTTGAGCCTGGGTGGCATTCCGTCAGGATGATCACAGGTAGATACCAGGATTCCCGGGCATAACCATGATAGATATCAGGCTGCCGGATGCATTCCATTCCACCTAGGGGTATATTGAGTCCTTGAAGTCTTGAAGTCTTGATCATCATGCAGCTCTTGAATTACTTAACCTCACAACACTCCTGAGATCACACAACCACCCCCGTCTACTAGAGCGTAGCAATTATGAAGTAACGTCCCTTCCCGGGCAATTGGTAACAGGGGGATTGGGTTTTCTCCTACCTCATGATACTATCTCAAGTTCAAGCTCAATATCCTACTTGTTCATGGTGGAAGGAAACTACTAATGCAATAAAAACATAGGTAATTGAAATACGTGATCAAAGTGAACTTGCCTGGTATATGTTGATGAAGATAATATCGCTCTCAGATAACTTGATAGAATTATTCGGCACTCTCCGGTGAAAATCTATATAGTCAAACATTGCATTCACATAAGCATTCACTCTAGCAAGCAATACTAACAATCAAAATAACACTCAAATAAAAATAAAAGCAACAAAGAAATCATTAAAGAAAATCAAAGAAAAGCCAAGTGAAATCCAAAGAAAACTTCAAAAAAAACAAAAGAAACTACTAAAGAAATTATGAAGGTTGACACACTAAACAATAAGAGTTTTTGTCTTAATAAAATTAGCAGCAAAGAAATTACTAAACAAATCATTTAACAGAAAATAAAATATAAAACTAAATAATAAACAGAAAGTATTTTTATAATATTTTTCCCCAGCAAAAGAATTTACTAAAATGCTTTTATAAAACTCAATTTAGGACCTATACAAACTTTAATACAAAACAAGAGCAAAATAATATAAAACTATTTGGCTACTGTTAACAAACATAAACCTAACATTTTTTGTCAAAAAAGACAAAAGAAAACAATTAAAAGCATTTAAAACAAAAAGAAAATGAAATAAATCAAAACTATACCTGACCAGTACTGTTTTTGCAATAAACCAAATTTAGAATAAACTAAAAATAAATCATTAAATGCTACTGGATAAACAAAACTATAATAAAGTAGTAGCAAAAAGAATCAATCAAAAATATATTTTAAAACTCAAGATATGGCCAAAATAGTGATTTGAACAAATTTCATCAAATTCAAATTTAAACTACTCAAATTTGAAATCCAATTGCACAAACAGAAACTTTATAAGATTTTGAAACTACAGCAAAAAAGAATCACTCAATTTGGATAAATATTCAAAAAGATATTAAGTTTCTAAAAACAGAACTATTTCTATAAAATAAATAAAAACACAAAACCTAAATCACTACGGAACGGACAGGGGCCACGTGGCAGCCTCTGATTCACTAATAGGAGCGTGCGCTAAGGAAGAATGGGCGGACGACCGAATTTCAACAGAAAAACGTTTCGGTGTTTTAATCTAACAGCGGATCTGCGGCAGCCATCGGATCAAGATCTAATGGCGCAGAGGGTGTCCGATGTGATGAAAAAGAGAGGGCGGCCGGCGCTTATAGTGGAGGTCGACGACGGCGACGGTGGCGGCGCAGTGGTCGACGTGGAGCTCGCTCCGGTGGGTCTCCGGTGTCCGGGACGGCTCCGTTCGACGCGAGCGAGGACGGCGACGAGGTAGGTGGCGACGGCGAGGCTCAGGGTGCACGGGAGCAACGGCGGCGAGCGTGGCAGCGGCGACAACATTCGGTGGTTGGTGGCTACGACGCTCCGGTGGCTCTGGAGCTCGGGCGAGTGCACGGGGAGGTGCGCACGACGACGACGGTGGCAATGGTGGTGGTGGCGAGGCTGGGGAAGGTCGGAGTGGAGCAGAGGAGCGGCAATGGCGCGGTGGCAGAGGCGTGCTCCGGCGAGCTATTGCGGCGGCGTCAGGGGGTCTCCGGGGAAGGTTAGGGGCGGAATGAGACGAGGGGGCGAGGGGCTTTATAGGGAGAGGCGAGGGGGTGCTCGAACGGCAGGGAAGCGGCGAGTGGATCGGATCCGCAGCGGATCTCCGGCGAGGGGGAAAGAGATCGGGAGGTAGGGAAGGTGATCGCGCGAGGGATCGGGCGGTCGGCTGGGCCCGCGTGTCAGTGAGAGAAGAGAGAGGGGAAGGGGATGGGTTGCCCGACCCGAAAAGATTCGGTTGGTGCAACGCGCTCCTGGGCCGGCCCGTCTGGTGGGCTTGGGGAGAGAGAGAGGGAGGTGAGCTGCCGGGGTCTTTTCTAAATAAAGCAATTTTTCCAAATTTTGAATATACAGAGAGGGAAAATAAATAAAATAAAATAAGTAAAAATATAATATATATATATACATATTATATACCAAAATTATTAGGTGAATAAATACTAAAAGATGAACTATTTTTCAGAGCCAAAATAAAATATTTTATAAAATCATTTTTTTGAAAATTCAAATAAATCCAAATTGGGTTGTCAAATATTTTGGCATTATTTATTCTAACTTTTTTGAAGGGTCATCTTACCTCCTCTCATACTTTTTTTCATCAAAGTATTTTGTCAGGGATTTTTGAAATAAAATTCAAATGCCATTTTGAAAGTGGCCTCCTACTTCCCACTCTATTTCTAATATTTGAAGAAGTCATATTATCTTCCCTCATGAAAATCCTTGAGTGGCATGAAGTTTCTGGCTTGAAAATATTTTCAAATGGAAATTCAAATCTTTTCAAAACCCTTTTCATTTGCTTTAAATGGAAGAAGTCATATCGTCTTTACTCAAGGGCTTTGTGATGAAATGAATTTGAATTCCTAGGGATCAAAATGTAAAGTGAAAGATTGGGAAAGTCCTTTTATTCCCTCTCATTAAATTTTCAAAAAAGTTTCAAATTCCACTCAATTTCACACAATCAATCACACAACAAACAAACATAATTACTTAATTAATATAACATTCCAAAATTTAGAATTTTGGGATGTTACATTGGGGATGCTTGATACGTCTCCAACGTATATATAATTTTTGATTGTTCCATGCTATTATAGTATCAATCTTGGATGTTTTTATATGCAATTATATATCATTTTTTGGGACTAACCTATTAACCTAGTGCCCAGTGCGAGTTATTGTTTTCTGCTTGTTTTTGGCTTTTCAGAGAAACAATACCAAATGAAGTCCAAATGCCATGAAACTTTTTGGAGATTTTTTTCTGGACAAAAGAGACCTTGGAAGCCTCGGGAGGAGGCCAGAACCCTCACGGAGGCTTCACAAGGCAACAGGGCGTGCCCCAGGGGGGGCGCTCCGTGTTGCCTTGTGGGGCCCACGTGACTCCGTTTGACCTAATTCCACTTCTACAAATTCACAAATATTGGGAAACCAACAGAGAGCCAGAAGAGAAAACCTTTCCACCACCACAAGCCTCTATTCTTCCGCGATCCCATCTGGAGGCCTTTTCCGGTACTCTGCCGGAGGGAGAATCGATCACGGAGGGCTTCTACATCAACCTTGCTGCCCTTCCGATGATGTGTGAGTAGTTTACCACAGACCTACGGGTCCATAGCTAGTAGCTAGATGGCTTCTTCTCTCTCTTTGATCTTCAATACCATGTTCTCCTTGATGTTCTTGGAGTTCTATCCGATGTAATCTTCTTTTGCGGTGTGTTTGTTGGGATCCAATGAATTGTGAGTTTATGATCAGATTATTTATGAGAAATATTTGTGTCTTCTCTGAACTCTTTTATGCTTGATTAAATATAGCTTTATATTTCTCTCTGATCTATCGATTTGGTTTGGCCTACTAGATTGATTTATCTTGCAATGGGAGAGGTGCTTTGTGATGGGTTCAATCTTGCGGTGCTCAATCCCAGTGACAGAAGGGAACATGACACGTATTTGTATTGTTGCCATTAAGGATAAAAATATGGGGTTTATTCATATTGCTTGAATTTGCTTCTCTACATCATGTCATCTTGCTTAAGGCGTTACTCTGTTTTTATTAACTTAATACTCTAGATGCATGCTGGATAGCGGTCGATGAGTGGAGTAATAGTAGTAGATGCAGGCAGGAGTCGGTCTACTTGTCTCGGACGTGATGCCTATATACATGATCATTGCCATGAATCCGTCATAATTATTTGCTTTTCTATCAATTGCCCAACAGTAATTTGTTTACCCATCGTATGTTTCCGTGCTCGAGAGAGAAGCCTCTAGTGAAAACTATGGCCCCTGGGTCTATCTTTATCATATAAAAAACCTAAAAATACCTTGCTGCAATTTATTTACTTTTATTTTAATTAGTATTTTAGTTTATCTATTTACCTTGATAAGATTTAATCCTTGCAAATAACCGCTAAGAGGATTGACAACCCTCTTATTTGCGTTGGGTGCAAGCGTTTGCTCTTGTGTGTGCAGGTGCGCTTAACAGGATATTGCTTGGTTCTCCTTCTGGATTGATAACCTTGGTTCTTAACTGAGGGAAATACTTATCTCTACTGTACTGCATCGTTCTCTCCTCTTCGGGGAAATACCAACGCAGACTACAAGTAGCATGCCGCCAGCCCCTGGGCGGCAGCAGGCAGTCCAGCCGCGCTGGTTTGGGCGGCGGGACAACCAGCAGAGGGAAGACTGAAGAAGAACGTCAGACGCGAATTTGTTTTTCAGTGGCTCTCGACGGGGTATTTTTTTAGCTTGCCTCTCCACGATACAACTTGTTATTATAGCCTCCCAGTCCGTGGCAGACCAGCAGCCCATTTGCTGGGCGGCCCAATCTACAGAAAACAACACTTGTCAAAGCCCCAAAACAATGCAGCAGTGTGTTTTTTTAGAGGCCAAAAACAATATGGCCAGGGCTGAACGGGGCGGTTCAACCGGGTACGGGGTACCGGATGTCAGTCTGAAATATGCTGGGTACCCTGTGTGTTCGAGCGTTATAATGCGCTGGGTCATTCGTGTAGGATACAGTCGATCTGATCCCATGTAGTGTTCGTGTGTTAGCAGGCTATCAGTGCTAGTAAAGACTGAGCAAAAGATAAATAAGAGTTGATGCACCCTTGCAACCCTAACAAGCAGGTGCCATTCTTCTCGGGACGATGGTGTGCCATGTGACACTCACACGTCACAAGCCCACAGCATACAAGTTAACACACCAAGTACAATAGAAAAGGTAAACATTCAGATCAAACTTAGGTTCACAGGATACGTTCTCCACAAAATATTCACATATACACAAGTTCAGCATGTTTATGCATCAGAATGATTGAGAGATCACAAGCCAATATTCATAGCCAACATTCACAATCAACAAAAAAGATTCACGTATACAAGTTAAGCATGTTTATGCATCCAAATGATTGAGAGATCACAACCAATATCCTCCATCGACACACTTTAATTACCTGGGGTGCAGACTGGTTAAGTGGTGTTCACTCGGTGGTACGTCTTGCTAAAATTAGTGCTTGTCTGAGCAAACTTTCGAGTACATAAGAGGCAGCACAGACCATCTGAACTTTGCTTGTAGGTTATCCACATGATGGTGGCCTCGATGCCACGAGAGGTTTGAGCATCTTAGCCACTACTTTCATGCAACTAGTTTACTGGCTCATCTTGGTCCTGTAGCTCGCCAAAATTCTACCGTGCAGACAAGGAGGCGGTGGACAAAATGAACAACCAAAAGGTTTTTTGCAGTTGAACTGAAATGGAGCATCCCCAGGGTGCAGACTGGTTAAGTGGTGTTCACTCTGGCACTTCTTGTCAACATCGATGCTTGTCTGCGTGAACTTTGGAGTACATAGGAGCCAGCATAAGTATCTGACCATCTGATCTTTTTGTGCAGTTTTATTGAAATCGGCAACGTAACGCTTTGCTTGTAGGGTCTTTCCATTATCTTAATGGCTAAAGGAGGCAGTGAAGGCAATGAACCATCCACTGTGATTGCCATGCTTATTATCTACTCGTGGATTAGATTAATCGAAAGGGTGCCAATATTTCTAGCAGTCGAGCATCCCTGTTTGCACAAATATTGAGAAAGTGAGATTTACTATAATAGCGGCACTAGTTCATTAAACATATAGTAACAAATAGAAGCATTGTGATTATCTTAATGGCTAAAGATAGCAACATAGTAGCCTTGCTTAAAGGGTGGTATTAATTTATTTTATCAGTGGCATAGGCTCATCACGCAAAGAATTGGCATGTACATAAGTTGCATTAGATTAACATGGAAAACTAAAGCACTTTCTCATGACAGTAGCAAATAGTAGCACAATACCAAATTACCAATATATATGACAAAGAACAATAATCAGGATGAAGGCTGTAGGCCGGTACCAACCTGTGTGAGGAAGCTTATCAGCTTGTACTTCCTTTGACTGGAAGCAGAGAAAAGCGACTGATAGGAAAGTAAGGAGGCAGTTGAGGAAATGAACCACCCAAAGTCTTTGTGCAGTTCCACTAAAATCGAGCATCCCTGTTGTCACATATATAGAGAAAGTGAGATTACTATAATAGTGGCACTAGTTGATGAAACATACACTAACAAATAGAAGCATCCTCATTATCTTAATGGGTAAAGATAGCAACATAGTAGCCTTGCTTAAAGAGAGGTATTAGTTTATTTTATCGTTTTATCAGTGCCAATTAGCTCAACACGCAAAGCATTGCCATGTATCATCGGTTGCAAAGATTTAACGTGCAAAGATAAAGCACTTTCTCATGATAGTAGCAAGCACGATACCAATAGAGATGACAGCACACTAATCTAGATTAAGTACGTAGCCAGTACCAACCTGCGTGAGGAAATTTATTCAAGTAATTCCAGAAGAGAAGATAAATCGCTGATAGGAATCATTCAAGGGTATCCTCTTGTGAGATTATATCGAGAGATTAGCAAGCACTTCCAGCAGAGTAAAAGCACCGGCTGGAATACAATCCATAGTATCCTCTTGTGCAGTTCCACTAAAATGTACGATTGACACAACATGATCCCTGTTTGCAGAAGTAGGAACGAGGTGATACCTTCTTTAGCTTAGTGAGAAATGATAGAAAGACAATAGCATATTTAAGCTTTACGGTAGTTGGCATTTTTATAAGCCATCCTTTTGTCTCGATCCAACGATAGATAAATAGGTAGTACTAGGTAGTACTGGCAAGGAAGTACTCAAAAGTACTGCTTAACGTGCGGTCAGTACTCAAAATTAGGTGTTTTACCGTTTTTCAGTAAGACTTAGCATTTAACAAAATTCATAACTAAACAACCATGCAACACATAAATATATGCCATATAGATGTGTTGCTCATTTTTATGTGTACTATCAGCCCAGGTCATTTTATTTATCACTAAAAATCAAGACCACCTTGTTTTTAGAGGTAAAAGGACCTGTAAGGATAAGAAAGGACGGTACCAGCGAGTGATCGTTCTTCATTTCCTCCTTCTTCTTCATCTTCATCTTCTTGGTGTGTTTCCCTTTCTCCTCACCAATTGGTGAAACCAAGGACATGATTGGCCTTCAATGTTAGATTTGGCTTTGTAAGTGAGGGGGTACAAGTATACTAATAAACATTTGCATTATTTTCTCATGACCATAGCAAAATAGAGGTGAACAGATGCGCTAAATATCATTCTTACCTATGGGAAGGTTATGGTGCCAATATGGATGATGAGGATTGGAACACAAATCTCCCTTTGTGCAGTTCCACTAAAATCGACCAACGGTTCCGATGTGACATTTTAGTTCAACAGCACAAAGCACTTCTCGCTTCTTTTAAGAAGTGTTTTGTGAAGTACACCAAAAGGTCCCAAAAGCAATGAGGTGAAATGGATATCCCTATTTGCACAAAAAGCTACAGAGGAAACAATCAGAGTCTCAAACAATTACTAATTACTGGCAATAACAATTGGTTAAACTTGTAATGACTAATAACAGTTGCATGGCTTCATTTTACCAGGGGCATTAGATTAAGAACAGCTAAATAGTTGCTATAAGGGCATGGGACAGTGGGTGCACCAGCACCATGTACCTCAACCGGGGCATAGAGTGGTGATGCAGAGTTTGTTGCCCCAAGAGAAACAAACATCCAAGCAACATATCTGGGTTGGTCCCATTTTTGTTCTCTTTAGCAACCTATTCCTATGTGTGGATAGAAAATCTAGTCCTGGTCATACTCTAGTGCCTTCACACACCCAGCCCCCACTTTCTTTCCTTTTTCAACCAAGATATTGGTTTTTTATCCAGTGTATACAACATTTCCCCTATATTTCCCTTTTCGACCAAGAGACCGGTTGGATAGCCAGTCTCTACTACTTTCACCCCTTTCTTTCCTGTTTGAACCAAGTCCTATATACATACTACATCTTTTCCCCCCTTTTGTTTCCTGTTTGAACAAAGTACAAGATTCGACTGCATGAAGTAGCTTTACCTCTAATAATAGAAAAAAAAATAGGTGGCGTTGGACCAGCCGATCGAGCCTAGCTACGTGGGGGGGGGGGGGCTGAGAGGTAGAAAATGATGCACATGGCGACGTGGGGAGCTGGTGCAGTAGAGCAAGACCGGTTTCGAAGGAAGATATACCAGAAGGTCGTCAGGGTGTGGCTAGGTGGGGGGCGGAAGGCCGGATCCGCCAACACTATGGAAGCGACAAAGGGATAGGAGGACCTCCGGTGCTGGCGCTCGGATAGAGATGACGGTGCGGCCGGCAGTGGGACTCCTCCCTTGCCATCGACGACGGCCTAAACGCTGCACCTCCTCCCCTTCCCCGGCGGAGGGGATGCGTCCGAATATGTGACCAGCGGTGAGCAGAGAGAGAGAGAGTGACCACCACTATCTTGCTTAGATCTAGAGAGGCTGAGAGTGTGTGAAGAGAGCAACCCTAGCAAGCAAGCGCGGAGCTCCTGCTATATATACATATAGTGGAGTAGTTTTCTTCTTTCACTCCATAAAAACAATCGTTTAGAATTGTGTACGTGCCAGGTCGCACTTTGTAACGTTCACATGTGGTACTCGACCCTCCATTAAGTGAACAAACACATATATATTTTATGAACAAGCCCACGGCTCAAATTATCGGAAACGTGGGCTGCACCAACATGCAATATTATTTATATTTTCTATGTACATTGTACAGTTTGACCACATATATAGTAAGTAGCAAACTTTTAATGCATGTCACCAAAAATTATATTGTTGGATTCCTATTTTTATGGAGTATTGGATTTGCTACATACAAATTATATTTTATTAGTTAAACTTATGGTCAAAATAAAACACAAAATATGAGGGGACTACTCCCACTATGGCCAGTCTAACGGTAGACACACTTGACCGCTTGGTAGCCCCTCGGTCGTCGAAACTGTTTCTATGACAAGCCGCTCTATTCCATTGTTTCACGGGCATGCGGGCCATCAAGCATCCGGGCCCGAGTGCCATCCACCAAATCACAGCGAGGTGCTACCGGCTAGACTCACCAGTCACCCCGGTGTGGCAGTCATGACCCGTCATATCACAAAACCCATACCTTTACCATCAATAGTAAAGTGGCCTGGTAAGTTGGACGGACAAAGCAACCATCATTTCACCGGAACGCTCGCTCAATCCCTTTCTCCCCTCTATCTTGAAGAAAACCACACTCCAGGCTACTCACTTCTGCCATTTTTCTTCTCTACTGACGAAGGAAAGGTGAGCGAATCAGTGATGCTGCTCTATTTTCTTTCCAAGATTTTTCTTTTGCGAAGCACCGACCGATCCTCACTGCCTATTCTTTTTCCGTTGTCATTTTGATTATGGTTTCCTTTCGATTCCTTTTTGTTTGTCAGTTTATTCATGGATCCTAGAGCATTGGGCAAAGAGTTGCCGGCGGACAACCCACTCGAGACAGAGATCTCCAGGAAGCGAGCACCGGCCAATGAGTTGGCGATGTTGGCGATGTTGGCGGGCAAACCCATGGAGATGAAGATCTGCAAGAAACAAGCACTGGCCAAAGAGTTGACGACGTTGGCGGACGAACTCCTGAACACAGAGAACTCCAACAACAGCAAGGCCCGAACCGTGCCTACCCCAGAAACCCTAATGGCCACCTATGAGAGGCTCAAGGCCGGGTTTGAGGAGATAGTTGTCGTCGAGGAGTAGTGTTCCCTTGGCAAGGCGATGGCCCCCGGAGGGATGGGATCCCCCGGTAAGCTGCCCAAGGTAAAAAAATATTGGCTTACCATAATTGTGGTCTTTGATTATTTGCAATGTGCTTGCTAATATGTTAGGGTTGTGCAGCTGCCGGTGGACGTCCTTGATGATTCCCATGCCGCGGTCCGTCATGTGGACATTGCCCCAGAGATCGATGACACGAAATAGTTGGTCGGGCTAATCTTTCAACGTAGTTTGCATTGTGTTTAATTACCAAATGTGTGTTATCAAACCCTGTAGGGTCTATGTGGGCGGTACTTTATACTTTTGTTTGTTAGTGAATCATCCGAACCCTCTCTGAGTTATGGAAACAGATGTATCCTCACCAGCTTTTGATGTAATATATGGCATGCTGAGACGTATGTTTGCACTGTCTATCATATAAGCAGGGCTTGTTTGATGATTGTTGGTGTCAAACCTCGTCTGAATCCGCGTTGTGTTAGTAGGCTAGCTACTTTGCGAGCTATACTACTACTTGCAAACACTGACCGAAGAGAAACGTTGGGGCTGATCAGCTCGTTCTACACCAAGACCATCTCCAACACCCTTTGTATATTGGATTGCTAAAAACTTGTTATAGCAAGAGGAGAGAGAAGGTTTACAAAGCCAACATGTTTTTTGCTTTCTCAACCTTTGTATATTGGATTGCTATATTTGTACAAAACAGACAATGACATGTGGGGACAGTTTGCCATACACACTACACACTAGCTTACGTACATGAATACATATACAACCACAACTCACCACCGTACATGTCACATACACACACAACACACACGGGTACACGTACACGTACACACTCCACGAAAAAAAATCCATGCAATAAAAAAACGTATACAACACAGCACACATGCGGCATGCAAAAAAAAATACACACAGCACACGAACACGCGCACACAACACATGTACACAGCACACACACGCGCGCGGCATACATGGCCCACCGGTCATTGAGACAAAAATATGACTAGGACCACTTTAGTTGGCTTTGTAAAATTATAGCAACTAGCCTCTCCACTTTGCAAATATACAAATAGGTTTGGCCGTCGATCTTTTGGAGGAAGCGTGAACGAGTAGTACTTTTGTAGTGCCTAGAGAGAGTGTGTGTGTGTACGTGTGTTAGAGAGGGGTTGTGGGATGAAGAGAGACCCGAGAGAGAGAAAGGCCCTCCATTTCTTTTTAGTCGGCAACAAAATCATACAGAAATGTACGAATCCTAGAACATTGGCGTACAAAAACTTTCAAACGGTGCATTTTATACTAATACATTTCCGTCAAATCTAGGCATGCGTCAAATCAACTCTGCAAGCAGTACAAAGGAGTACTCCGACTTTATTAAAACATGGCCCACCTCACATTATCATCATATTTCTAGGAGTCCATGCGCGGCTGGCGGGCGATCTCTCCTCCCTGTTCTCCCTCCTCGTCTCTCTTTTTTCAGTCGGCACTCGACGGGCGATTAGATTTTGGGTATCGTCGGTTTATTCAATTGTAGTCCCACATGTCACTGAAAATGCAAGAAACGCGTGCATGTTCCCTTTAGTGAGCGGCGTGCCAGACCGACCATGGGGGTGCGACGCGAACGCGACAGTCGTGCTTTAAGTGTGCCGCCTTTTCCTTTTGAACTTGTAAAGTGTAACATTATCTTTCGCTTGCTCTTGCGATCGATCGGTAAAAATCCAGATAGAAAAGACGAGCGCGGGGCTTTACCGCGCGTTAGGCAGGCTAGTTTAGCCTAGTCGGTTTGGTCACATACGTTCCCATGTGTCAGTGATATGCCGTGAGGAAGCGCGTTGAGCGACGGGCCGAATGCGACATGCGTGCCATGAGTGGTCCACTTTCTCATTTTGAACTTGTAAGTGCAACACTTGGTTTAGCACCTTCATACGAATGATCGATGCAAAACCCGATTAGAAAAGACGAGTGAGCGAATATTATTTTCTGGAACCATCCTCCCTTTACGTCACGGACCATGTTCATATCCTGTGCTGCCACAATGTCGTCCAGTCTTGGCGTGTGCTAGTGGTATTGATGCTACAGTCTTGGCGTGTGAAATGATGGTTGCTTTGTCCGAGCAACTTATAGTTGGATAGGTGGGGCCTTGTGATTTGATGGCTCATTAGTCATTATTACTGTGGCGCTATGACCGGGTGAGTCTCCCCTGCAGTTCTGCGTGATGCACTCTAATTTTGATGCATGGCAAGTGGACCCAAATGGTGGATGTCCCACATGTCGGCGAACGAAAGTATTCTACCCGCTATGGAGGAGAATCAAGGAAACCGTGGGGTAGAGTGTCACTGCTGTTTTATATTTATTTCTTATTTTTAGCGTTTCTACTGTTACGACGGAGGAGTGCGAAACACGGCAGCCCAATGAACTTGCATGTGCAGTGGTTCATATACTGTTTTTACTTAATGACTTGATGATTTGAAGACATATGTGCGAAACACGGCAGTCCAATGAACCACGCCTGCTGCTTGCTGTGTAGTGCTTCATACGGCAAACTTGTCTTAAGTCCAGCACATAGCCTAGAGATCAAGATACGGGGATAAATTGCTGCTTGGCATGTGCTGGATGTCCCACAGTCAGCGAAAGGACGAGGACAGGAAGAGCGTGGGAGGGCGTCTCCACTTCTTCCATTATTATGGAAGCAAGTGTCTCGACTCTACGAGGGAGGAGCACGAAACACGGCAGCACAGGTGATATGACCGTCCGGTTTTTCTTTGAGGGTGATTTGATTGTGTAGTTGGAGGGTCGGAGACCACACGTAGTACATAACGATACAAAGTGCGACCCGGAGAGACAGACGCGTCTAGTTGGAAGGTCTTGGACCATATACGTAAACAAATGTCCAACCTAATACGGAGTATGTGCCTGCAATTAATATAGTAGAGTACTTAGGCACGTACATCATAATATCAACGTGCATTGCACGTAATATTTAGTGCTAGTAAGTTCTAAAAGACAAATCCCAACATGCCACGCAGGTTCATACTATTTGTGCCTGGCTACTTCACCTATATTTACTACAGTACATTACTCAGGTTCGTAGGTGCCTGGGTACATGTCCGTTTCGTAGTTCCAGTCCCAGGTGTTCTTCATAGATGGCATGATCCGTAACGGAGGGCAATGGGAATACATATCATCGCAGCTTTTTAGTGTGGCTCCCCATGATGGAGAGTCATCCAAGCTAAAGCGGCATAAGTCAGGGATAGGCGCATTCAAGATATTAATCCGGTTGTGCGCAATGAAAACACACCCACTCTTCATGAACGGCAGGCCGTCGGTGTCATGCACGGAAGGTGGCATCGTTTTCACTATGGGGTAGCTGTCCCCAATGAAAACCGAGTACTCTCCAAGTGTGTTCCTCCGCGCCCAGGTAGCATCACGGGGGTCGAACACGTAGCCGTTCATCTGGTACACCTGGCATCTCAAACCTGGACACATGGTGACGGGCATGGTCAAGGTACATGCAGGATAAATGTTGTGCAGCAAGCACAATAAGGTGACATTAGCAGAGGATAAGGATTAAAATAATATATTCTATATTTGCTTATTTCTATGATAGGGAAGGGAAGAAGTCTAGTAGGAGTAGATTAGAGCCAGCTGCGGCACGAGCTAGAAGAAACAATTTGAGAGTGTGATGTGGGCGATGTATATTAATTAAAGTAGGAGGAGTCCTAATAGTAGTAGTAATTTTTTTATTATATGGGATTCAGGCTTACTAGCCAGTACATTGCAGAATTGAAATTGCTAATTATAACTTGTATTATAATGTTGCATCGATGACTATCCCAATCAATCAAAAAAAGAAAAGAACTACTATTCATGGAGTATAACGAGACATGTACTGAAATGTTATAAGATGACATGGCAATAAGATAGTATACTCTAGCTCCTGGATCTACTAGTCTTAGATCGGAGATAATGGATTACCTGGGTACATGATCAGGGTCCGATCGTGATAGATCGTGGCACCTTGCTGCCCTTCAATGGTACCATGGGTAACGCCTGTTAAGATAGTACGTCCAAACTGCGTGTTGTCAGTTACAAGGTTCCAAGTGAGACCGAATGGCCCGTGCACATCCATGATCGGCGATCTGATTTTGATCAGGGGATGACTTTTCCCTGCATGCAACGATTTAATGCACCTTGAAATCTGAACATGTGATGTGGAGAAATAAATTTGAAACTTATAAAACGGAAAAACAAAACATATTAAACCGGAAGAGAGGGAGTATACCGTAGGATGTGTCCCATATGAAACAAGTCCCCTGGTTTGTCACCGCGAAGATGCGGTTTCAAAGGAGCATGGCGTCTTCGTACTCGTACGGCAACAAATCGGCCACAGACAGCATGGTCCAGCTTTGACCGCCACGTGCAGGATGTTTCGTGAAAGCAATCACGATGTCAAACACTGCGATGAGAGAGTAATCTTTGTTGCCGCACGACCTTGTCGGGGCTTCCGGGATTGCTATCTTCTTCAAACACACCGTGGTTCCATTGTACCAATTCAGGAGGTGCCCAATTGGATGGCCGATCCCAATGCTGGACAAAGGTTCAACGGGAATGGTCTCACCGGTGTGAATGTTGTGCAAATTGATGTTGGTACCCTCCCGTACGTATGCAAGCCAATCTCCATTGGCACCAAGCCTAACCTGTGCAACAGTGGGCAGCGGGGTAATTATGAAATGGAACACAGAAGTAGTCTTTAGAATACATTTACGTGATCAAACTCATCACTGACCTGCTCATCGAACAAAATCCGAGTGCCCCTCAACGTCGGCATCTCAAGGGGCGTCAACTTGCAACTACGGCCATGCCGCGCTGGAGAGACCCTCCAGGAAACATCCTCGTCCTCAAGGATGCATGGCAGACCAACTAGCATGGCCTTCTCCCACGCATATTTACGCACCGCCTTAAAATATTTGGTGCAAGCACCGCTGAGTCTTGCGGATGTAAGGAAGTCGGAGTGACTTACGATTTCCCCCAAAGCATCATCGTCCAAGGTCTCCCAACCTCGACGAGGACGAGAAACACCACCGCCTTGCGAATCCATAGCAATGGCGACAAACTACCTTCTACCTTTGGGAACTGGTTTAGACGAGAGGAGATGGTAACCACAAGGCTTTGTCCCTTCGGAAAGGATGTTCTGCGGGTGCGCATTAGCAGTAGTGCGCTAGTGCGGTTTATATTTGAGATCAGGGAGCCGGCGGGCGGTTCGTTGTCCGGCACATTCGCGTCCATCCACCTTCCCGTAATTAAAGCACGCACAACATTTATGGCAACTGGCATTGGTTTGTTTTCCGGGCGCACCGGCCAACGCGGACTAGCGGACCTCGTCGCCCTTTTTCGAGCACGACTTCGACAACTACGTGCGTGACACGGAAAATATCTAGTGTTACCAAGGCTTAGGTGCTACTGTGATACGGGCTTCTGGGCCGTCAGATTCTAAGATCGAATAGCTCCCGGTAACTCTGCAACATTTGCAAAAATGCACAGGAGCCCGTATCATGGAACCACCTAAGCCTCGGTAACAGCAGATACTCTCTCGTGCGTGACATGCCTACATGCAAATCTTGCGTGGCAAAAATAAAAATAAAAAACCTGCGAGGCGGAGCGGTAGGCTGTCAGCCTGCATGTTGTAGTCATGTCATCTACACGCAACCTAAAGGCATGGGTGTATCTAGTACTAGTAGTTAAATATGCATTGTGTGGCATGAAAGTTCCTTGGAGCTCGTGCTGCAGCTAGTGTACTCCACAGCCCGCTTCTCCTCCTTCCTCTTCCACCGCCTGGGCACGTCCGCGGGCAGTGACCGGTCAACCCTAAGATAGTACTCCCTCCGTTTTTATTTACTTCGCATATTAGCTTTGACTGAAGTCAAACTTTGTAAAGTTTGACCAAGTTTGTAGAAAACAATATGAACATTTACAGTGACATATTTATATGATGTGAAAATATATGTAATGATGAATCCAATGATATTGATTTGACGGAGTGTGTGTGTGCGCCTCTACTCTTCGGATATGTACTCCACCTTTTGCAACGGGATATAAATATTAGTACAATGGTATGTTAGCTTGTGATTTAGCTGACCATATTAATGTGATTGTGTAAATAAAAATTTCTCAATTCCTGCTCCTGATTTGCGTCATATTTTAACGAGAAGTTTGCTAACTAAATTGCAGTGGAATTTGTCCATGTTATAAGTAAACTAAGGTGATTGATAATCATACGAGGAAGGTTGGACGAAAGGTGTGGTATGAACAAATACTCCACCTAGAGCATGCGTGTGTGTGTCTGGTCGAGATAATTGCACGTTTAGTCCTTGTACTTGCAGGCGATGTCTAACATGGTCCTCATAGTTAGAAAGTGCTTCAATACAGTCCTCATACATGCAAATATGGTGTGTGTATGGTCCCTGAGGTTGCAACAGCGGTCCTGGCTATACGCCTCGTGTATGTAGCTTGTATGCCGCCACTGCCACATCAGCATCAATCCCACGGGTCCTGTGGACTGAGTCAAACCGCTGGTCCATGTCCGTATGAGACCCACGTGTCAGTGGCTGTGAGAAATAAGTGAGAATTAAAAGAAATGAGTAGACGGGGTTTTGAACCCGCAACCTCTGGTACATGCAGCGCGAGGCGAACAACCAGGACAAGTGCAATTATTTGTTATCAAGATGCATACTTCTTAATTAGGTTAGCTTGGTTAGTAGATATCCTAGTTGGGCCAAAGCTGATCGTAACATGCATGGTGATTTAGTCCAGTTTGCACATGCGCACACGTTCCTAGACGTTTGCGTTTGCAGTAGTTGTTTTTCGAGTACTAGCCAAGTTTGAGTCTCATTCTTGTTGCTTGTGCTGTTTCTATCTGTACGATCGCCATATTCGAATAATTGATATTTTCGTAATGATTCTTAGTGTTGATGTAGCACGTGTTATGTGGTCATGAACATACATGCATGCACGCATGCATGCACGTCTAAGCAGTTAGCATGTACTCTACGAATAAACCAGAGCTTGTTACCCCGTCCCCTAAAAAGAGAGCATGTTACCACGAAAAATAAATAACCAGCGCATCTTTACCATACAATATAATAGAGCATGTTGATTTATTCTCAGCTGATTTCTCGCACCCACTGACACGTTGGTCCCACACGGACGTTTGACTCAGTCTGATTGACCTGTGGGATCGATGGTGACGTGGCAGTGGAGGCATATGGGCTACGTATGCGAGGCGTATAGCCATGACCAGTATTGCAACTTCAGGGACTATATACACACCGTATTTGCATGTATGAGGATTGTATCGAAGCACTTCCTAACTATGAGGACCATGTTAGACGCCGCCTGCTAGTACAAGGACTAACCATGCAATTATCTCGTGTCTGGTCATATAGAGACTGTGTGAAAGAGAGAAGAGAGAGAGAGAGAGTGTTTGTGTCTGTGTGTGTGTGAAACGGAGTCTTCGGTAGGGAAAGGAATTGAGTGTGTGTGGCTTCATCATAGAGAGGTGATGTCTAATTAAAAGAATTGTGCGCGATGGTAATAACAAGCGCACACGGTTGATGGAACAAGTCGTGTGCTGACATCGCCGATTGCGGTGCACACGCCACGTACGCATCCGAGAACGCTTGCCCACGTTAGAGCATGGTTAATAATATAGTCAGCTGCTGGCTATAGCATGTTGCCAAGTCATCTATAATCAATGTAATAGTCAACACGTATAATTGTTAGCTATAAGAAAGTACTACTTTCTTAACATATGGCCCACCTTCCACTCTCACAAAGCTTGTTGGAGCTCGTGCTACAGCCGGCTGTAAGTCTACAGCCCGCTTCTCCTCTCTCTCCTCCTCTCTCTTCCAACCCAGCAACAATATAATATTTAAATCCTTATAGCCCGCTTACGTCACCTCATTATACTTGCTCTTAATCACACCATCCGGGAATCGTGCCGCACTTCAAAACCGGAACCATCAAATAATTTTGACCTTGTTTCCCATCACATTCCAAATTACCACGCTATATGTAATTGCAAACCTATTCACACCGATCAAAACCTAAACGTTTTCCCACTTAGCAGCTTATTACTAGGTTATAAATACCACCTAGTCGAAAATGACTGCACATTTCTCCTCAATTCCTCATCAACAAACAAACAAGTCCTCGTCCTTCCTTGCGTCTGCCATGGCCCGTGGGAGGAGTTCTTGGTCGAGAAATGACCACGGAGCGGCAAGCGAAGCAGCAGAGATGTCCCGCCTCGCCGCGATATCAGCCGAGTGGTCCCGCTGCGCCGCCGAAGCAGCACAAAGGTCCCGCCGCGCCGCCGAAGTAGCACTGAGGTCCCGCCACGCCGCCAAAGCAGCAGAGTGGTCCGGCCGCGCCGCGGAATCAGCACAGATGTCCCGCCGCACCGCGGAAGCAGCAGAGAGGTCCTGCCACATCGCGGCGGCCTAGATGGATCTATCGCGGGCACTCGATGGCTCTCACAGGCGCATGCGCGCTAAGCTCAATAAGCTGATGGACGATGACATCCCCCACTGGGCGAAGCTGTAGGAGGAGAGCTATGCCGCGTTGGATAAGTCGACCGGCGTCATCCGCGGACTAAGGGGTGACAAGGTGAGGCTCCGCACCGAGCGCGACCTGATGAGGGCGAAGATCGCCGGCAGGGCAAAGCAGCACGAGGAGACAATTGTCGTGTTGAAGAAGACGGCCGTCATGGTCAGGAAACTTATGGACGAGAATGCTAAGCTCCGCATCGAGTGTGAAATGCTCCTGGAGGAATCCGTGGATGCTTGCAAGCGATGTATTGAGGACGTGAAAGAGATCAAGGTGGACGAAATGACGAAGATGGCGGAGTAGATCGAGGTGAAGTAGAGAGCAGTGTCTTTCGGGCGTTGCTACATGTGGCATCTTTAATTATCTTCCTGAATATGTAAGACAATTATTATTATCCATTGCCATCGTCGTCATATATATCAGTCTTGCTAAGTCTCAGTCGGTTATATGTCCGTGAGATCTTACGTCAAGATCCGTGCAAAATTTTCTTTTCAGATTTTCTTTTCTCTCTCTTAAATCTCAGTCGACTGAGGGCTAGCCACGCCATTAAAACAGGGGCTCGGGCGCCATTAATGGAGAAGTTGGGAGCAAGGTGGGCGGCGGATGGAGGTCAAAGGGCTCGCCTCCCGGTGAGCCTGCGCAGCGGTCTGCTCCACGCCTCCCGTCTACTCAAATAGCTACTCCCTCCGTCCACGTGCATAGAGTGGTCTGCATGCCTCATTCGACCCACTCTCCATGCCCAGCCTTTTAAATCGCATAGTAAATAATTCTGGTTACATGCCTCGATACACGTCTCCCTCAGGTCCCTAGGTTGTGCATGCACCTTGTACTGCATGCTGATTTGCTGCCCAACACCTAAATTTATGAAGGGTGGGCGTGAGAAGTGGGTGGTAACCAAAAATGCTGCACTCACGGGCCTTTACGGGGCTAATACGGGCATCTTCCAACTAATCAAACTAGACCCCCCTGATTTTCAGGGGTGGGCCCCTTCCCACCCCCTAAATCCAATCCTAATCCTCCATGTTTGCTACTCCGTAAAGTCTGTAAAAATCCTCCCCGTGAGTCTAGCATTGCTCGGTGGTAACTGCATGCGAAGGATTAGTAATTAATCGGCTCAATTGACGAGATTTTTCAGAGCGGATTACGTTAGTTATCACGGCCAATCTTCACACACCTAAATCATAGTGCAGCGCCTTAGGTGCCCTACGCATGGAGGGAGTACCCCGCACAGCGCCTCCTAGCCAATAAAAATGGGGACGCCTGGCGGCACGTAAATGGTTAGTATAACGCCCACGGTTTGAATAACACTTGTGTTTCCGATTGTAACGTGGCAGCTCTTTGTTCCAAAATGACTTTGTTGGTTGTTAATCTGTGCGCCTTCAAAAAATCGGACAAATTTTTTACCACAGCATGTTGGTGCCATGTCAAGGCAACATGCCAAGTTTCATGATTTTCAGGCAAGTTTTCGATTTACAAGAATTTAAAAACCAAGTTTGTCAATGTTTTTGGCCGAGCCACGACGCCCAGATGTTTGAAATTCATTCCCATTTCTTGTATGAGACCTAAACATTCACCCAAGTACACATATACGATTTTTCAACCCATTTTGGTGCACTGGAGCATGTGCATGTAGTTCAAATTTGAATTATGCACATTGCCTAGGAAACTCAATAAATGTATAAAAAAGGCCAAACAAACCCGGAATAATTCCAAATTTTAGCACGACACTCCTATTGGTCTTTGTTGCCTCTGTAAAAAAAATCAAGGCAGGAAGAGGCAGCGTATATCGTTTCGCCCACAAAGGTGACACATCCCCTATCGGAACCATGAGCCTTCTTGAGAGAAGCTCCGTTTTGTAAGAAGATTATACCAAAACTTGTCCCAAATCAGACAAAAAATTAACCACAGCATGTTGGAACCATGTCAAGACACCATGCCAAGTTTCGTGATTTTTAGGCAATTTTTGGATTTACAGGAATTTAAACACCAAGTTTCTCAATGTTTTCGGCCGAGCCACAGTGCCCAGATGTTTGAAATTCATTCCCATTTCTTGTATGGGACCTAAACATTCACCCAAGGACACATATACAATTTTTCAACCCATTTTGCTGCACTGTAGCATGTCCATGTAGTTCAAATTTGAATTATGCACATTAAATGCCTAGAAACACAATTAATGTATAAAAAAGGCCAAACGAACCCGGAATAATTCCAAATTTTAGCACGACACTCCTATTGGTCTTTGTTGCCTCTGTAAACAAAATCAAGGCAGGAAGAGGCAGCGTATGTCATTTCGCCCACAAAGGTGACACATCCCCTATCGGAACCATGAGCCTTCTTGAGAGAAGCTCCGGTTTGTAAGAAGCTTATACCAGAACTTGTCCCAAATCGAACAAAAAATTTACCAGAGCATGTTGGTGCCATGTCAAGACACCATGCCAAGTTCCGTGATTTTTAGGCATTTTTTGGATTTACAGGAATTTAAAAACCAAGTTTCTTAATGTTTTCGGCCGAGCCATAACGCCCAGATGTTTGAAATTAATTCCCGTTTCTTGTATGGGACCGAAACATTCACCCAAGGACACATATACGATTTTCAACCCATTTTGGTGCACTAGAGCATGTGCCTGTAGTTCAAATTTGAATTATGCACATTAAATGCATAGAAAACTCAATTAATGCATAAAAATGCAAAACGAACCCAGAATAATTCCAAATTTTAGCACGACACTCCTATAGTTGCATGTTCACTGCAGCTAAATGTTCTAGCAATTCAAACAGCAACCTTTCCTGCCGTAACCCCATTTTGTCTTTCAAATCAAAATGAAAAAAATCAAGTAGACCATAAACAGTTTGTTAGCAAGAATCGTGTGCGATGCAGTATAAAATATCTTGGGGCTCCCTCATGTATGGCTTACGCCAGAAGGTTCGTCGGCTACAGTCCACCGGTCGCGCGTCAACCACACTTGCGCGCCAGTTATTCGCTCCACCGTTCGTAAAATTTCGGCCACCGCGGAAATATCTAGGTCCCCGCCCCCTCCCCCCACCAAAAGGCACAAAGGTGACACATTCCCTATCGGAACCATGAGCATTCTTGAGAGAAGCTCTGGTTTGTAAGAAGCTTATACCAAAACTTGTTCCAAATCGAACAAAATTTTGACCACAGCATGTTGGTAACATGTCAAGACACCATGCCAAGTTCCGTGATTGTTAGGCAATTTTTGGATTTACAGGAATTTAAAAACCAAGTTTGTCAATGTTTTTGGCCGAGCCACGACGCCCAGATGTTTGAAATTCATTCCCATTTCTTGTATGAGACCTAAACATTCACCCAAGTACACATATACGATTTTTCAACCCATTTTGGTGCACTGGAGCATGTGCATGTAGTTCAAATTTGAATTATGCACATTGCCTAGGAAACTCAATAAATGTATAAAAAAGGCCAAACAAACCCGGAATAATTCCAAATTTTAGCACGACACTCCTATTGGTCTATGTTGCCTCTGTAAAAAAAATCAAGGCAGGAAGAGGCAGCGTATATCGTTTCGCCCACAAAGGTGACACATCCCCTATCGGAACCATGAGCCTTCTTGAGAGAAGCTCCGTTTTGTAAGAAGCTTATACCAAAACTAGTCCCAAATAAGACAAAAAATTAACCACAGCATGTTGGAACCATGTCAAGACACCATGCCAAGTTTCGTGATTTTTAGGCAATTTTTGGATTTAGAGTAATTTAAAAACCAAGTTTCTCAATGTTTTCGGCCGAGCCACGACGCCCAGATATTTGAAATTCTTTCCCATTTCTTATATGGGACCTAAACATTCACCCAAGGACACATATACAATTTTTCAACCCATTTGGTGCACTGGAGCATGTGCATGTAGTTCAAATTTAAATTATGCACATTAAATGCCTAGAAACACAATTAATGTATAAAAAAGGCCAAACGAACCCGGAATAATTTCAAATTTTAGCACGACACTCCTATTGGTCTTTGTTGCCTCTGTAAACCAAATCAAGGCAGGAAGAGACAGCGTATGTCATTTCGCCCACAAAGGTGACACATCCCCTATCGGAACCATGAGGCTTCTTGAGAGAAGCTCCGGTTTGTAAGAAGCTTATACCAAAACTTGTCCCAAATTGAACAAAAAATTTACCACAGCATGTTGGTGCCATGTCAAGACACCATGCCAAGTTCCTTGATTTTTAGGCAATTTTTGAATTTACAGGAATTTAAAAACCAAGTTTCTTAATGTTTTCGGCCGAGCCACGACGCCCAGATGTTTGAAATTAACTCCCATTTCTTGTATGGGACCGAAACATTCACCCAAGGACACATATATGATTTTACAACCCATTTTGGTGCACTGGAGCATGTGCATGTAGTTCAAATTTGTATTATGCACATTAAATGCCTAGTAACTCAATTAATGTAGAAAAAGGCCAAACAAACCCGGAATAATTCCAAATTTTAGCATGACACTCCTATTGGTCTATGTTGCCTATGTAAAAAAATCAAGGCAGGAAGAGGTAGCGTATGTCGTTTCGCCCACAAAGGTGACACGTTCCCTATCGGAACCATGAGCCTTCTTGAGAGAAGCTCCGGTTTGTAAGAAGCTTATACCAAAACTTGTCCCAAATCGAACAAAAAATTTACCACAGCATGTTGGTGCAATCTCAAGACACCATGCCAAGTTCCGTGATGTTTAGGCAATTTTTGGATTTACCTGAATTTAAAAACCAATTTTCTCAATGTTTCGGCCGAGCCACGACGCCCAGATGTTTGAAATTCACTCCGATTTCTTGTATGGGACCCAAACATTCACCTAAGGACACATATAGGATTTTTCAACCCATTTTGGTGCACTGGAGCATGTGCCTGTAGTTCAAATTTGAATCATGCACATTAAATGCCTAGAAAACACAATTAATGTATAAAAAGGCCAAACGAAACCGGAATAATTCCAAATTTTAGCACGACCCTCCTATAGTTGCATGTTCCCTGCAGATAAATGTTCTAGCAATTCAAACACCGATCTTTCCTGTCGTAACCCCATTTTGTCTTTCAAATCAAAATGAAAAAATCAAGTACACCACAAACAGTTCATTAGCAAGAATCGTGTGCGATGCAGTATAAAATATCTTGGATCCTGCCCGAAAAAAAAGAATACAAAATGGATTCGAATTAAGCTGGCACTGTAAACGTGAAACTTACTTTCTCCTAAAATTTGAACAAAGCAGCAAAACACCCAGTCCCTCCTCGGCCGTAACCGCCCGAAAAGAAATTTTGGGAGATGGAAATTTTCCATTACAGCCTATCCCGAACACACAAAGCCTATCAGCTCGATGTCTATAGGCCTCGATAGGGGTAGCTTTGTAATTTCAGTCAAACGTGACATAACCGCCTCTCACCCCGATTCATACACGGTGGGCGCCAAAACACAGTCTCACCATGGCCGAAATTGCCTCTCACCCCGATTCATACACGGTGGGCGCTAACGGTGGGCGCCAAAACAAACTCTCCTCGGCCGAAATCGATCTCGGCAAATATTCGAGGTATGCGAGATTACCGTCCTATCCCCAACCAACCAATATTGCTCTGATGTCTGAAATTTTAAACGGGGGCTAAGTTTGTATCTTTCCCCGCATTTGAGACAAGCGCGTGCCAAAGACCTGGTTCCCCCTACCTCTCTCCCTCCATTCCCCATTCGTACTCTATGGGCACCAAAACACCCTCTCCACCCCAGCCTCCTTCGTCCGCCACCCCATCCACCCCCGTCCTCCTCCACCATGCCGGAGCTGATACCCCAACGCCGTCGTCCATTACAAGAGATCGACGTCTCTCATCCACGGCTCCGGACCAGGATCCTTGCATCGCGTCCTCTCGCTTCATCCGCGCCGTCGTCTACCTTGCCGGGGCCGCTCCTACGACCATATCGTCCACCGCGCCGGGACATATCCCCCGCCGCCACCATCTGCCCGCCCAGATCTGCTTCCATGCCGCCGACAGCCATCGCTATCGCAGCACCCTCGACGTCTCAGTAGATGCTTACACGGCGCCGCACAAGAGGCGGTACTCTTTCATATCTGCTCAAGTTATTTATCTCAGAAAGAAAATAGATCGCCACTGCTTTACTGTGATTTCTTGTCCATCTCTTAGAATCTTACTTGTTAGTTGAAAGGAAACATTGGTTGCCAAGTAGCCTTTGTACGGTTTGCACCTTCAGATCCGCCATGGCACGCTCAACACTATACTCGCAATGGTTATGGTTTTCCCCTTTTATATTCCACATTAGCTAAATGACAGTCGTCTGAATTTCAAATTGGGGTCAGTCGATTTTTGAGAGTTTGCCGGAGTTCGCTGTAGGGAAGGAAGGATAAGGAAGGGGCTCGCTAGGGGGCTACCCCATTATCTATCTTAGGGCTTCGGGTGGGCGCGGTGGTGGGGGCGGTTCAGGGGAGGGCGGGGCGGCGAGCCGGTCGCGGTAGCGCCGCCGGCCGCGGGGGGCGGGGGCCGGTGGTTCGGGCGGCGGCCCGTGCGGTGGTCTGTTGGGGAAGAAGAAGAGGTGAGGAAGAAGAAGGGTTAGGAGATGTAGAATCTTCATCCAACCGCCTAAAATGGTCGACTGACCCAAATGATGAAAGTCAGGTGACTTGCATGTAGCCATTCCCTTTATATTCAGTACCATCATCGTAGGTGCTTCGTGACGTGCTAGCACTGCTCCTCGACCCATCAAGCGAAACAACATACCACTCATAATTCCAAACTTAGTTGTTCAAATATGAATCTGATATGATGCTGATATTTCTAAAACAGAGACCGTTTAATTGGTCAGCTAATGTTCCTTCTTTTGTTCGATAAGCACATGCGCCACATATATAAAGAGAGAGCAGGGAGTTGCATTCTTTATGCGCACTGGTTCATCATGGTGGGCAACGAAAATTTTATTATCCAAAATCTGCTTGCTTTTCTTTAACATGTTCCTCTTCTGTTCTTCTTTAATAAGTATAGTAGTACAGTATGTTCCTCGTAGTGAAGATGCCGGGCCCATGGAACCCGGGGTATCCAGGCCCGTCTGCCTTTGGCCCAGGGCGCAACGCCTGGCGTGGGCCCAGCAGGCCATCATCACCAAGCACCTCGCCAGGGCTCCTCATGAGGCCTTGGCCTCCCAAGCCCCTCTCCTCAGGGAGCAGGCAAGCGAGGCTCAGCACCTCCACTAGCGGCCTCACGAGGTCCTCTCGCAAGGCGACCTCCTGAGGTGGCCTCCTGAGGCTCCCTCTCGAGGGCGCACGAGACGAAGGCCATTCATCAGAGCCGCGCGGTCTGGGGCCCATCACGTGGGTGACGCGCGCGGCGACGAGCGGCGACAGAGGCCGCGCCAGCAGGCGTGGATGAAGATGGTTTCCTCTTTTGTGTTAAGGGAGCAGGGCCAGATATCCACTCCCCAAAGCAACCCCAAAGGTTGCCCGATCGGCGAAGGAAGACCAAGACGGCGGGCGCGTAGGGTGGAGGTCATCACCGAGCCCACCGGCGCGTCATGGATCACGCTTTGGCAGGCGAAGACCGCCTTTAGTCAGGATAGCCTGAGCGCCTGTCCCCTTTCAAAACCCACCAACTGTGACAACCCTTCCCGCCTAAGTTTCCAGAGGGAAGAGGACCAAGGTGGGTATAAGGGGGGCAGAGCTGCTATTGTAGAGGGGGCCGGATCAACTTGAGACCACGGATCGACTCGAGTTCCCATCGCGGAGAGACTTGGGTTCCCATCGCCGTCGACCTTGTACTCTCTCTCTCGCACCAGAGCAATACCAACAAAGCAGGAGTAGGGTCTTACACCGCAAGGTGGCCCGAACCTGGGTAAACCGCTGAGTCCATGGTATGTCCCTCGCTAGCGCGCTCTCGCTGTAGCGTCACCGTTGCTTAGCCGTGGTAGGAGACGAAGTGGTAGAACGAGCTCACCCTAGTGTTCGAACCTTTGGGTCCCCGGAGCCCGACTTCCGACATTTGGCACGCCAGGTAGGGGTGCGCTACTGTTCTTCCACTCCGCCCTCTGCTCCACCAACCCCATGGCCGACGCACGTCACGAGCGCGCCGAGCGCAGGGCCGGCCACGTGGCTCAGACGGAGCCAGTGGCCCCCGGCAATCGCCGCCGCCCCGAAGCAGAAGTTGTTGCCGCAACCGACCCCGCTGCTCGCGAGCAGCAGAACTCCTCCCTGCACCCCTCCGTGCAGGCGAACGGCCACACCGCCACTGCCTCCTCCCTCACCCACCGCGGGCCGCCGAACCCGCAGGCCGCATTGCTCATGGCGCGCGAGCTGCTCCGTTACCGTCCAGCTGACGCCGGCTATGACGCCTGGCTAGGTCGCATCACCAAGCTCGTCAACGCCGCCGGGGACGCTCCGGCGCCTTCCCACTTGCTTCGCCCTCCACCGTCTTGTGTTGGGGACCTGGCGCACGGCGCTCCCCCGCCGCCTCCTCTGCGCGATGAGCACGGCGGGCCTCAGCGCGGCGCGCGGGTTCGTGAGCCATCCCGCAGCGTGTCCTCGCCGGACCGAGACGAGGCCGGCTGCCAGATCATTCGCCGCGCGCCCCCAGATGCGCGTGTGCTCCTCGAGTGGCAGCGCCGGCACTAGGCCGAGGCCGTGCAAGACCTTGCGGCGGCTGGGCATCAAAACCGCGCCGCCCTCGCTGGCGGCGTCCCCTCGAGCAGCGTGGGCTGTCGTGCCTTCACTCGCGAGCTGCGTCGCGTGGTCTGGCCCGTGAAGTTCAAGCCTGAGCTGCCTCCGCGCTACGACGGCACCCCCAACCCCGCGGAGTTCCTTCAGCTCTACGCGCTGCGCATCAAGGCGGTGAACGGCGACGACAAGGTCATGGCAAACTGGTTCCCCATGGCCCTCAAGGACGGCCCGCGCTCCTGGCTCATGAACCTCCCCGAGGCGTCCATCTCCTCATGGGCCGAGCTCTGCAGCCAGTTTGTCGCCAACTTCAAGGGCACACAGGACCGCTCCCTCACCATCAACGACCTACAGCGTGTGCGGAAGCGCTCGGACGAGACCCTCCGCTAGTACATCCAGTGCTTCAGCCAGGTGCGCAACAAGATCCCGCGCGCCTCCGACGTGGCCGTCATCTCTGCATTCTCCACCGGCGTCACGGACGTCAAGATGCGTGAGAAGCTCGCCATCAACGGTGAGCTCCACTCCGTGGTAGAGCTGCTCGATCTCGCCGACAAGTGAGCCAAGGCTGAGGAAGGCCGCCTCTTCATCCACAACGACCCCGAAGCGGCGCTCGACGCCGCCAAGGCCAAGAGCAAGGACGTCAAGCGCAACGGCCTGGCTGTGCTCGCGGCGGAGCCCTAGCAGAAGCGCGGCCGTGACCGCGACGAGCCTAGGAAGGACGGTCGGCCGCTCTGCGCCTTCCACAACGTGCGCTCCCACAGCACCAAAGACTGCCAGGAGCTCAAGCTGCTCCGCGACGAGCGCCAAAGCCGCCGAGACGACCGCAATGGCCGCGGCAGCAACCGTTGGGACAGCCGCAACGGCGGCGGCAGCTTCCGCCAGGCTTGGCGCGACCAGCCTCGTGAGGCCTTCTGGCGCGACCAGCCTCGTGAGGCAGACCCTCAGGGCAATGCCGCTCTTCCGCCACTGTCGCCGCCATCCCGGAGGAACGACGTCAACCGGCTTGATGAGGGCGCTGGGGGCTACCAGGAGCCTCGCGCGGTCGCCTGCATCCTTGGCGGGTCCCAAGCCCCCACGTCCATCCGACACTTCAAGCAGCTCTCTCGCGAGGTGTATGCCGCCCTCCCAAGGCCCGAGGCCGCGTGACCCCTCAAGTGGTCGCAATACGCCATCATCTTCGTCTCCAAGGACCACCCCAAATCCACGGCCTCCGCAGGCGCGCTCCCCATGCTGTGCACCCCCACCATCAGCAATGTTGCGGTCACCAAGACCCTCATCAACGGGGGCGCCGGCCTAAACGTGATCTCCATCGAGACCTTCGAGACGCTCCAGGTGCCCTACGACCAGCTGATGCCAACCAGGCCCTTCTCCGGAGTGACCGATGGCTCCACCATCCCTCTGGGGCAAGTGCGCCTCCCCGTCACCTTTGGCACCCGCAAGAACTACCACACCGAGCTCATCGACTTCGACGTCGCGCACATCGGCCTGCCTTACAACGGCATCTTGGGCTACCCAGCTCTCACCAAGTTCATGGCGGCCACCCTTCACGCCTACAACGTCCTCAAGATGCCCAGCTGCAGCGGCATCATCATCGTCACCTATGACGAGAAGGACGCGGCCAGCACCCTCGAGCGTGCCTACAAGGCTGCCGCGGTCGCGCGCCCGGCCGACGAGGATGCGGCCGAGCCTCCTGAGGCCGCACCCGCGAAGAAGAAGCAGCTGTTCTCTCAGGACCCCGCCGAGACGAAGAAGGTGTCGGTGGACGGCAGCGGCTCCGGCCCTGCCTTCACCATCGGCACAGGCCTCCCTCCTGCATAGGAAAGTGCGCTCGTCACCTTCCTTCGGGCAGACTCGGATGTTTTTGCCTGGGAAGCATCTAACTTGTCCGGTGTGCCGAGGGAGGTGAACGAGCACCACTTAGCGGTGTGCCCCAATGCACGCCCCGTCAAGCAGAAAGCACGGCGCTAGGCTCCAGAGAAGCAAGATTTCATCGTCAAGGAAGTTCAGAAGTTCCAGGAAGCTGGGGTCGTTCGCGAGGTGCGCCATCCCGAATGGCTCGCCAACCCAGTCGTCGTTCCCAAGAAGGGAAGCAAGGAGCGCATGTGCGTTGACTTCACCAACCTCAACAAGTTCTGCCCTCAGGATCCCTTCCGGCTGCCTCGGATTGGCCAGGGCATTGGCCCCACCGTCGGTGGCATGCGCATGCCTTTCGGGCTGAGGAACGCCGGCGCCTCTTTCCAGTGGTTGGCGCCCTTCGTGCCAGAGCCTCGTGAGCCCCCTGCTCCTCGCGAGCCCCCAGGGCCTCATGAGCCCCCTGTCCCCGGACGAGCGGACCCCTTGGGCGCGCCTCGCCAAGCGGTCTGGCGTCGCCCCAGCGCGGTCCTGCCAGGTGCGCTCGATGCGTCGCCCTGCGCGGCCCACACTCCTTCTTGCCGGGCCTCCCGCGCCTCGTTCCCGGAACCCTTCTGCCAAGGTGATTTTGTTTAAATGCGGCTAAGGGCGCCCCACGGGCTGCACCAACCTCGAGCTGATCCGTGCCAGACGCAGCAGCCTAGCCCCTATCCTTGTGGTTGCGTAACGAATTTCGCTGATTTTACCTTGATGAGTTATGTTACCTGCTTAATTGCATGTTAAGTTCGATGCCGACCGGAGAGCGCCACACGCTCGCGACCTCTCCCCTGGCCGATTCCGTGAGCGGGGGCTAGGCACGGTGTCTGTGCTCGGGTCCGTCCCTGTAGTGCCATCAAATCCAAGCGACTGAGCTCTGGCTCGAGGGCCTGCTCCCGTGCACGCCACCTCACCAAGGTCCTTGGTGCCTTATCTCCTCACGCAACGGCCACGGGCGAGTTAGCGAGCGCGTGCCGCTCCCCCCATCATGAATTTGTCGACATGTAGCCCCTCTGGAGGCGAGCAGCGCGAGGACCTTGCAGGCGGCCTCTCGCGAGACGGCCTCGCGAGACGAAGACACTTCGAACGCCGAGCCTCGTGAGCACGCCTCGCGAGCTGTGTGAACTCCTCACGAGCTGTGGCTCGCCCGACACCGCTCTCCGCCAAAAGCTAAGTCTGACTACCTCGCGAGGCACCCTTACAGCCACTCAAGCTCTCTCCCCTTGCGATCCCGTGGGTGCCAGCGTTTTTTCTTCTACGTAAGCCGCTTGCACGCCAAAGGGGGGCTCCCTGAGCATCGCGCCTCAGGAGCCCTCACTAGCTCCCGGTGCCCCTCACCTCCTGGCCTTGTCCCGACATCGCGACCGGACATACCAGCGATGGCCGAGGCCCGCTCGAGGGCTGGGTCCTGATGGTGTAGAGCGTTGAGGCGAACAAAGAAAAAAAAACCGGCCTCACGAGAGGACTTCGGGAGGGAATGCATACATCCCGAATCACAAAAGCGTTAAGCTGAGCATGGAAGAAACTGTTTTCACGACCCCGCGGGGCTACATCGGTTCAATGCAGGAAAATAAAAAGAAAGGGCCTAGGCGAGGCTCCGTCTCCCCCAAGACTCTAGCGCAGGCGCCGCGCGCGTTCCCAAGAAGGCGCTGTGGGTAAGTGCGGCTCCTTCACCATGCGCGCGGTGTCCTGGCTCCGGAGTCGTCACTGCCCGTGCCTAGTGGGACTCCTCATCCTCGCTATTAACGCGAGGGGAGTCGCCGTCGTTCCCACCCCCGCCGGAGGCGGCACCGCTGGAGCTGTCGTCCTCGCTAGAGGAGCCGGTGTAGCTGCCGTCCTCGCTCTCCGCGCAGCACTCCAGGTGGCTGCCGGAGAGCCCGAAGATCTTCACGAAGAGTGTGGCGGTCCTGTCGTACTTGAATTGGAGGATGTGCCCCCGCTTTAGGCCGCTGGTGAGGGCGAACGACTTCCACCCCTGCCTCAAGAACATGAAGCCCGAAGGAGTGAGCTCCGTCGCCACCCAGGAGGGGCTGTTGCAGCAGCCGTCCGCCTGCACCCACAAGACCAACGGCGCACGCTCCGCCATCACCGCCGCGAAGGAGTCCGAAAGCCGGAGCGAGGTGCAGGGGCTGCAGTGCATGTTCACGATGAACTCGTGCGCCGCCTCCGCCGAGTGGCTCCCCGCCTGAGGAGGTAGCGCGGTTGCCCCGCCGAGGCCGCCTCAGCCCCGCGCGCCTCGCCCTCCGCGCCCGCGAGTGGCGCCCATCCCGCGACTGCTGGGCCCGGCGCTGGCAGCCGTCGGGGAGCGCCCGCGCCCCCGAGGCGGAACCTGGGATGCGGCAGCAGAAGCACGGCCACGCCCTCTCCCCCTCACCATTTCCGTGGCGGCTCTAGCAAGACGACAGAGGAAGCAGGAGGAAGGAGAAGATGGGTGGGGGACTTCAGCTCTCCCCTCTCCCGCTTTACACTCGGCGCGGAGCTCCCCTCGTCGCTCCGCCTTCTCCGGCGTCGGGAATTGAAGCAACAGGGAGGCGCTGAGGAAGACAATGATGGTCTCGCGCCACCCGTGGCGGACCTTATGATAGCGCGGGCGGTTACCGAGGTGTCGTGGGAGAAGTGGAGGCATCCCCAGTCACATCATGCGCCACGCGTCGCGCCTGGCCGCAGGCAGTTAGGGACCGCGCCGTTTCGCCCCCTGTAGGCGGGAACGTGCGTGTCGCGGGCCCGGGAGCTACTGTCGGGCCTATGGAACCCGGGGTAACCAGGACCGTCTGTCTTTGGCTCAGGGCGCAACGCCTGGCATGGGCCCAGCAGGCCATCATCACCAAGCACCTCGCCAGGGATCCTCATGAGGCCTTGGCCTCCCGAGGCCCCCTCCTCAGGACCTCCACCAGCGGCCTCGCGAGGTCCTCTCACGAGGCGACCTCCTGAGGTGGCCTCCCGAGGGCGCACGAGACGAAGGCCGTTCAGCGGAGCCGCGCGGTCTGGGGCCCATCACGTGGGTGACGCGCGCGGTGACGAGCGGCGACAGAGGCCGCACCAGCAGGCGCGGATGAAGATGGTTTCGTCTTTTGTGTTAAGGGAGCAGGGCCAGATATCCACTCCCCAAAGCAACCCCAAAGGTTGCCCGATCGGCGAAGGAAGACCAAGACGGCGGGCGCGCAGTGCGGAGGTCATCACCGAGCCCACCGGTGCGTCATGGATCACGCTTTGGCAGGCGAAGACCGCCTTTAGTCAGGATAGCCTAAGCGCCTGTCCCCTTTGAAAACCCGCCAAGTGTGGCATTCCTTCCTGCCTAAGTTTCCAGGGGGAAGAGGACCGAGGCGGGTATAAGGGGGGCAGAGCTGCTATTGTAGAGGGGGCCGGATCGACTCGAGACCACGGATCGACTCGAGTTCCCATCGCGGAGAGACTCGGGTTCCCATCGCCCTCGACCTTGTACTCTCTCTCTCGCACCAGAGCAATACCAACCAAGCAGGAGTAGGGTCTTACACCGCAAGGTGGCCCGAACCTGGGTAAACCGCTGAGTCCACGGTTTGTCCCTCGCTAGCACGCTCTCGTCGTAGCCTCGTCGTTGCTTAGCCGTGGTAGGAGACGAAGTGGTAGAACGAGCTCACCCCAGTGTTCGAACCTTTGGGTCCCCGGAGCCCGACTTCCGACAGAAGAGGAGCAGGGACATTTGCAGTATACAGGTCTATTCGGTCGCTTGTGATGGATGCTTTTAACTCTTCGTGTTGGTCTGCCATAATATCCAGGAAATTCTAGGAGCTGTGTCGCCTTTGACAGTTAGACTGATAGTAACAGTACTGCGCCTTCAGTTGAAGAGAGCTGGTATCCGAAGCCTTTCTAGCCTTACCGGCAATACTAGCCCATATTTTCCAGCAAGTTCCACTTTCCTGATTTTACTCGTGATGCTTAGGGTTTTCGCATTATATATACACTATGATCTACGTAGGTGCTTTTTGTGGTACTAGCAACAGTCCACCCTTGAAGCTAAACAACAGAGCAATCATAATTCCAAAGCTTAGTTGTTCAAATACGAATGTGATATGATACTGATATTAGTTAACAGACACACATTTAATTGGTCAGCTAATGCTCCCACTTGAGTTTCCAAATGCATGTGGCCACATGTAGAGAGACACCAGGGAATAGCATTTCTTTTGGCGCTCTGATTCATCATGGGTGGGTGATACGTCTCCAACGTATCTATAATTTTTGATTGTTCCACGCTATTATAGTATCAATCTTGGATGTTTTATATGCAATTATATGCTATTATATATCATTTTTTGGGACAAACCTATTAACCCAGTGCCCAGTGCCAGTTGTTGTTTTCTGCTTGTTTTTGCCTTTTCAGAAAATCATTATCAAAAAGTGTCCAAACAAGAAAAAAAACTTTGGATTAATTTTTTCTGGACCAGAAGAGACCCACGAAGCTTTGGGAGAAGACCAGAAGAGCCACGAGGAGGCGACAAGCCTGGAGGGCGTGCCCAGGGGGTAGGGCGCGCCCCCCAGGCTTGTGGGCCCCTCGTAGCCCCTCCTGACCTAATTCCAGCGCTATAAATTCCCAAATATTCCCAATATACCGGAGTGATAGAAGAGCAAACCTTTCCGCCGCCGCAAGCCTCTGTTCTTCCGCGATCCCATCTGGAGGGCTTTTTCGGTACTCTGCCGGAGGGGGAATCGATCATGGACGGCTTCTTCATTAACCTTGCTGCCCTTCCGATGATGTGTGAGTAGTTTACCACAGACCTACGGGTCCATAGCTAGTAGCTAGATGGCTTCTTCTCTCTCTTTGATCTTCAATTCCATGTTCTCCTTGATGTTCTTGGAGTTCTATCCGATGTAATCTTCTTTTGAGGTGTGTTTGTTGGGATCTGATGAATTGTGAGTTTATGATCGGATTATTCATGAGAAATATTTGAGTCTTCTCTGAACTCTTTTATGCATGATTATTATAGCTTTGTATTTCTCTCTGACCTATCGATTTGGTTTGGCCTACTAGATTGATTTATCTTGCAATGGGAGAGGTGCTTTGTGATGGGTTCAATCTTGTGGTGCTCAATCCCAGTGACAGAAGGGGACATGAAAAGTATTTGTATTGTTGCCATTATGGATAAAAAGATGGGGTTTAATCATATTGTTTGAGTTTACTTTGTCTACATCATGTCATCTTGCTTAAGGCGTTACTCTGTTTCATACTTAATACCCAAGATGCATGCTGGATAGCGGTCGATGGGTGGAGTAATAGTAGTAGATGCAGGCAGGAGTCGGTCTACTTGTCTCGGATGTGATGCCTATATACATGTCATGGCCATGAATCCGTCATAATTATTTGTTTTTCTATCAATTTCCCAACAGTAATTTGTTTACCCACCGTATGCTATGTGTTCGAGAGGGAAGCCTCTAGTGAAAACTATGGCCCCCGGGTCTACTTTATCATATATAAAAAACCTAAAAATACTTTGCTGCAATTTATTTACATTTATTTTGTTTAGTATTTTATTTTATCTATCTATCACTATCAGAATTAATCCTTGCAAATAACCACTAAGAGGTTTGACAACCCTCTTATTTGCGTTGGGTGCAAGTGTTTGCTTTTGTGTGTGCAGGTGCGCTTAACGGAATTTTGCTTGGTTCTCCTGCTGGATTGATAACCTTGGTTCTTAACTGAGGGAAATACGTATCTCTAATATACTTCATCATCCTCTCCTCTTCGGGGAAATACCAACGCAGTCTACAAGTAGCAGGAAGAATTTCTGGCGCCGTTGCCGGGGAGAAATTATCAAAATTACCAAGTACCTTCGCACAAACTATCATCCACTTGTATTTATTTCATTTTCCTTTTTATTTGCATTTGCCTCTAGTTTTCATCTCCCCCACTTCTAATTTTTTTACAAAAACACAAAAATATTTTTATTTGCTTGTTTGCTCGTTTGCTTGCTTCGTCGCGATGTCTCAAGAAAATACAAAATTGTGTGACTTTTCCAATATTAATAATAATGATTTTATTAGTACTCCTATTGCTCCTCCCGCCACTAGTGCGGAGTCATGTGATATTAATGCTGCTTTGATTAATCTTGTTATGAAAGAACAATTTTCTGGTAGTCCCAATGAAGATGCTGCATCCCATCTAAATACTTTCGTTGAGCTTCGTGATATGCAAAAGAAAAAGATGTGAATAATGATATTGTCCAATTAAAATTATTTCCGTTCTCACTACGAGATCGTGCTAAAACTTGGTTTTCATCCTTGCCTAGAAATAGTATTGATTCTTGGGATAAGTGTAAGGATGCTTTTATTACCAAGTATTTTCCTCCCGCTAAGATTATTTCTTTAAGAAATCAAATTATGAATTTTAAGCAACTTGAGCATGAACATGTTGCACAATCTTGGGAGAGAATGAAATTAATGATAAGAAATTGCCCAACTCGTGGCTTAAATTTATGGATGATCATACAAAAAATTTATGCAGGACTAAAATTTGTTTCTAGAAATTTGCTAGACTCTGCCGTAGGTGATACTTTTATGGAAATTACATTGGGAGAAACTACAAAACTTCTTGACAACATCATGAAAAATTATTCTCAATGGCACACTGAACGAACTCCAATTGGTAAGAAGGTAAATTCTGTCGAAGAAATTAATACTTTGAGTGATAAGATGGATGCTTTATTGAAATTGGTTGCTAGTAAAAATGCTCAAATTGATTCTAATTATGTGCCATTGTCTACTTTGATTGAGCAAAATAATGATGCTATTGATGTGAATTTTGTCTCTAGAAATAATTTCAACAACAATGCTTATAGGGGTAATTTCAATCCTAGACCATTTCCTAGAAATTCCTCTAATAATTATGGCAATCCCTATGGTAATGCATATAATAATAATAATAGGATGCCCACTGATATTGAAGTAATATTAAATAATTTATTAATTCGCAAAAGAATTTCAATGTTGTGATAGAAGAAAAATTGAATAGAGTTGATGAATTGGCTAGGAACATGGATAGAATTGCTCATGATGTGGAAAATCTCAAAAATAAAATTTTGCCACCCAAGCATGATATAAATGAGTCTATTAAACCTATCTATGTCTCCATTAATCAAAGTAAAGAAAGGACCGCTAGGTTGAGAGCTAAGCGAGAATTCCTAGAAAAACCGATTCCACCCGGTTTCTATCATAGTAATGATGAAGATATTAAAATGATTGGTGTCACTCCTATTGAATCATTATTTAGTAATATAAAAATTGATGAAAAATGGGCTGAAGAAGAGTCAACTTTATATAGAAGGAGTCCCAATTGGTTGGAGGGTGATAATCTTAATGAAAAAAATGAAAAAGTGGGTTTGGAGAGGTCAAAACTTTAAATAGTAATGCACCCACTACTTTGGATTAAAAGGACTTTACTTATGATAGTTGTTCTTTAATTGAGTGTATTTCCTTGTTGCAATTCATGATTAATTCACCAAATGCATATGAACAAAATAAAGCTTTCACTAAACATATTGTAGAAGCCATGATGAAAGCGCATGAAGAAAAAACTTGAGTTGGAAGTATCAATTCCTAGAAAATTACAAGATGAATGGGAACCTACTATTAAAGTCAAAATTAAAGATTATGAAGTTAATGCCCTTTGTGATCTTGGTGCTAGCGCTTCCACAATACCAAAGTCTTTGTGTGATGTGCTAGGTCTCACCGACATGGATCCTTGTTCCCTTAATTTGCATCTTGCGGATTCCACTATTAAAAAGCCATTGGGTAGAATAAATGATGTGCTTATTCTTGCAAATATAAATTATGTGCCCGTGGACTTTATTGTTCTTGATATTGAATGCAATCCTTCTTGCCCCATAATACTTGGTAGGCCTTTTCTACGAACAATAGGTGCTATTATTGATATGAAAGAAGGTAACATAAGATTTCAATTTCCATTAAAGAAAGGGATGGAACACTTCCCTAGAAAGAGAATTAAATCACCTTATGAATATATTATGAGGGCCAGTTATGGAATTAACATGAAGGATGACAACACTTGAAACTATGCATTATGCCTAGCTAGGGGCATAAAACAATAGCGCTTGTTGGGAGGCAACCCAATGAATAAAATAAAATTTTGTTTTTACTTTCTGTTCTTGTGTGTTTACACAATTATAGCCTCTGTTATGATTGTGTTTTTATCTTTTAATTAGTGTTTGTGCCAAGTAATGCCTTTGGGATGATGTTGATGATAGTATAATTGATGCTGTTTGGAAAACACAAAGTTTTGCGTCCAGTGATGGAATGTTAATTCTGTACTGGAGTGTCAGAAAAATATGAAATTTTTACACTGTATTGGTATATGAATTTTTTACGTTGTCCTAATTTTTCAGAATTTTTAGAGTTACAGAAGTATGTATTTTAAATAGATCTTTAGAGACTGTTCTGTTTTAGACAGATTCTGTTTTTGTTGCATAGTTTGCTTATTTTGATGAATCTATGGATCGTATCGGGGGGTATGAGTCATGGAGAAGTTGGAGTACAGTAGCATTATGCCAATATTAAATATGAATCAATTTACAACAGTACCTAAAGTTTAAGATTTGTTTGTTATACTAACGGATCTAACGAGGTTTCTGTTGAGTTTTGTGTTCTGAAGTTTTCAAGTTTTGGGTGAGACCACGATGGATAAAGGAATAAGGAGCGGCAAGAGCCTAAGCTTGGAGATTCCCAAGGCACCCCAAGGTAATATTCAAGGAAGACTCAAGCATCTAGGCTTGGGGATGCCCCGGAAGGCATCCCCTCTTTCGTCTACAGTCTATCGGTAACTCACTTGGAGCTATATTTTTATTCATCACATGATATGTGTTTTACTTGGAGCGTCTTGCAATATAGTTTGTTTGCTTTTTAGTTTGTCACAATCATCTTTGCTGAACACACCTTTTTGAGAGGGACACACATTATTCATGATTTGTTAGAATACTCTATGTGCTTCACTTATATCTTTTGAGCTAGGCAGTTGCTCTAGTGCTTCACTTATATCTTTTAGAGCACGGCGGTGGTTATATTTTAAAGAAATAGTTGCACTCTCATGCTTCACTTATATCTTTTTGAGAGTCTAATGAATAGCAATGGTAATATGCACAGGTTATGAATTTGGTCCTGATATGATAGGTATTCAAGAGGGATATAATAAAAACTTTCATATAGATCACTGAATATGATCAGTTTGATTCCTTGCAATAGTTTTGCGATATTAAGATGGTAATATGTGGGAGGTGCTAGTAGATAATTGTGGTTTAGTAAGAATATTTGTGTTAAGGTTTGTGATTCCCGAAGCATGCACGTATGATCTGTCGTTATGCTAAGAAGTTGGAGCATGATTTATTATTGATTGTCTACCTTATGAGTGGCGGTCGGGGACGCGCGATGGACTTGTCCTACCAATCTATCCCCCTAGGGGCATGCGTAGTAGTACTTTGCTTCGAGGGCTAATAAACTTTCGCAATAAGTATGTGAGTTCTTTATGACTAATGTGAGTCTATGGATTATACGCACTCTCACCTTTCCGCAATTTGCTAGCCTCTTCGGTACCGTGCATTGCCCTTTCTCACATTGAGAGTTGGTGCAAACTTCGCCGGTGCATCCAAACCCCATGACATGATACGCTCTATCACACATAAGCCTCCTTATATCTTCCTCAAAACAGCCACCATACCTAGCTATCATGGCATTTCCATAGCTATTCTAAGATATATTGCCATGCAAATTCCACCATTCCATTTTTTTATGACACACATCGTCATTGTCATATTGCTTTGCATGATCATATAGCTGACATAGTATTTGTGGCTCAGCCATCATTCATCATTTTTATACATGTTACGCTAGCATCATTGCACATCCTGGTACACTGCCAGAGGCATTCATATAGAGTCATATTTTTCATTATAGAACTTGGCTTGTATATTCCGATGATGGGCTTCCTCCAAATGCTCGAGGTCTTCATGAGCAAGCAAGTTGGATGCACACCCACTTAGTTTTCATGTCGAACTTTCATACACTTATAGCTCTTAGTGCATCCGTTGCATGGTAATCCCTACTCCTCGCATTGACATCAATTGATGGGCGTCTCCATAGCCCGTTGATTAGCCTCGTCGATGTGAGACTATCTTCTTATTTCTTACTTCTCCTTATTTATCTCTACCACCATACTCTATTCCACCCATAGTGATATATCCATGGCTTGCGCTCATGTATTGCGTGGGGGTTGAAAAATCTGAAGCGCGTTAAAAAGTATGAACCAATTGCTCGGCTTGTCATCAGGGTAGTGCATGATAAATACTTTGTGTTAAGAAGATGGAGCATGACAGGATAATATGATTTTGTAGGGATAATGTTCTTTAGCATTTTTATTTTGAAAGACATGATTGTTTATTAGTATGCCTGAGTATTGATGTCTTTATATCAAACTATAGACTATTGCTTTGAATCATTCGGATCTTATTATTCATATCGTAAGAGAGAGATTACATGATGAAACATGATAGGTAGCATTCCACATCAAAAATTATGTCTTTATCATTTACCTACTCGAGGACGAGCAAGAATTAAGCTTGGGGATGCTTGAAACGTCTCTAACGTATCTATAATTTTTGATTGTTCCATGCTATTATAGTATCAATCTTGGATGTTTTATATACAATTATATGCCATTATATATCATTTTTTGGGACTAACCTATTAACCCACTGCCTAGTGCCAGTTGCTGTTTTCTGCTTGTTTTTGCCTTTTCAGAAAATCATTATCAAAAAGTGTCCAAACGAGGAAAAAAACTTTGGATTAATTTTTTCTGGACCAGAAGAGACCCACGAAGCTTCGGGAGAAGACCAGAACAGCCACGAGGAGGCGACAAGCCTGGAGGGCACGCCTAGGGGGTAGGGCGCGCCCCCAGGCTTGTGGGCCCCTCGTAGCCCCTCGTGACCTAATTCCAGCGCTATAAATTCCCAAATATTCCCAATATACCGGAGAGGCAGAAGAGAAAACCTTTCCACTGCCGCAAGCCTCTGTTCTTCCGTGATCCCATCTGGAGGCCTTTTCCGGTACTCTGCCGGAGGGGGAATCGATCACAGAGGGCTTCTTCATCAACCTTGTTGCCCTTCCGATGATGTGTGAGTAGTTTACCACAGACCTACGGGTCCATAGCTAGTAGCTAGATGGCTTCTTCTCTCTCTTTGATCTTCAATACCATGTTCTCCTCGATGTTCTTGGAGTTCTATCCGATGTAATCTTCTTTTGCGGTGTGTTTGTTCGGATCCAATGAATTGTGAGTTTATGATCAGATTATTCATGGGAAATATTTGAGTCTTCTCTAAACTCTTTTATGCATGATTATTATAGTTTGTATTTCTCTCCGATCTATCGATTTGGTTTGGCCTACTAGATTGATTTATCTTGCAATGGGAGAGGTGCTTTGTGATGTGTTCAATCTTGCGGTGCTCAATCCCAGTGACAGAAGGGGACATGACACATATTTTTATTGTTTCCATTAAGGATAAAAATATGGGGTTTAATCATATTGCTAGAGTTTACTTTGTCTACATCATGTCATCTTGCTTAAGGCGTTACTCTGTTTCATACTTAATACCCTAGATGCGTGCTGGATAGCGGTCGATGGGTGGAGTAATAGTAGTAGATGCAGGCAGGAGTCGGTCTACTTGTCTCGGACGTGATGCCTATATACATGATCATTGCCATGAATCCGTCATAATTATTTGCTTTTCTATCAATTGCCCAACAGTAATTTGTTTACCCACCGTATGCTATGTGTTCAAGAGAGAAGCCTCTAGTGAAAACTATGGCCCCCGGGTCTACTTTATCATATATAAAAAACCTAAAAATATTTTGCTGCAATTTATTTACTTTTATTTTATTTAGTAATTTAGTTTATCTATCTATCACTATCAGAATTAATCCTTGCAAATAACCGCTAAGAGAATTGACAACCCTCTTATTTGCGTTGGGTGCAAGTATTTGCTTTTGTGTACAGCTGCGCTTAACAGAATTTTGCTTGGTTCTCCTACTGTTTTGATAACCTTGGTTCTTAACTTAGGGAAATACTTATCTCTACTATACTGCATCATCCTCTCCTCTTCGGGGAAATACCAACGCAGTCTACAAGTAGCAGTGGGCAACCAACATTGTATAGAAAGAAGCGGAAACTCCATAATATGCTTCCTCTTCTATTCTTTAACATGTTCCTCTTCTGTTCTTCTTTAAAAAGTACAGTATGTTCCTTGTCAGGAAGGGGATCAGTGACATCTGCAGTCGATAGGTCTATTGGGCTGCTTCTGCTAGATTCTTTCAGCACTTCGAGTTGGTCTGCCATAATATCCATGAAATGCTGGGAGCCGTGTGGCCTTTGAGAGACTAGACTGATAGTAACAGTAGTGCGCCTTCAAGTGAATAGAGCTGGCCTGTAGGTGATCGGTAGGGTTTCGATTAGTAGCGGCAATATAACCGCATGTTTTCCAGCCAGTTCCACTTGCCCGATTTATTTATGATGCGTATGGTGTCCCCCGTTTATCTACACTGCGATCTGCCTAGTGCCTTTGTGTCGTACTAGAAGCACTCCATCCTTCAAGCTAAACTACATGCCACTCATATTTCCAAAGCTTACATTTAATTGGTCAGCTAATGTTAGTACGTGAGTTTTGAAATGCATGTGCGCCACATATAGAGACATGAGGGAATACTATTTCTCTGTGCGCTCTCGTTATCATGGTTTGGCAATAAACTTTCTATACTGTATATTTTGAAACCTATCATCTACCAACTATCCTTAACTCTGGAGCTCCCAATAGGGAGCCTATTTTTTTTGTAGTTGTGCCAGATTATATTAATGTACGCACCAAATTACAGAACACATGGGCTCTCTCATCAGAATCCAGTGATAGCACACAAGGGTTAACAGGGAGCCCCTATTATATTAGTACATCCTCTGCATTACACAGATAATCTCACTTCTATTTATGTTTTATGCTTCTCAGATAGTGAACATAATCACAATGAATATGAGAATGCGCACACCAAAAGAATATTGCGGAACAGTGCAATGGCTAACAAACTTGGCATCAAGGGATTGAGTTCCATTCTGGATGCAATGAAACCCACACGCTCCCCACCTAATGACTATTCTGAGCTCAAGGAGTCAAAGGAAGATGGCCTATCCTGTCCAGCCAACAAGGTGCATGGGTTCTAATTTGGCAAGGTTTTATTCCTTGCACGTATCTTGCATAAGGTGTCTTGCATTTCTTCTACTTCGTGGCACCGCCATCTGCTTAGTTTACTCATCATATATGTGAAGATGCCATGCCCATCCATTATCAATACCTATTCCATTTGTCATCATACCATGTTTTTCCATTCAAATGTTGTTCTTGTGTATCAGACATCCAAAAGGAAGAGGGTGACCGCAGAAGCTGAAGGAGTAAAAGCAAAGTCCTTGAAAAAGGTTGTGGTACCGAAGAAATTAGATAGCACCCCACTTATATTGGCGATAGAATCAGCGCCACAAAACCTAGGATATCGCAACTATGCTACTCGCTGCTTTGCTCTTGTTACCACCTGTTGTCCTGTATCCCTGTACTTACATTCATACCTGGTTCATTATGTGACATCAGTGTGCATGATAGCTTGCTTATGCATTGTTCGCTCCAAATTATCAGATCTATATTAATGCTTACATTAATGTAGAATAAACCCAATGCTTATGAAGAAGTTTAGCTCTGAATTGTTCTTCTAAGTATCTGTTGTCCTTTATCACTGTACTTATATTGTCAGCTAGTTGTTCATGTACCATCACTTTGCAGCTTATTTTCCTTGCCCTCGATTTTGTACCCATCAGATCTATATTTACTCTTACTAAAATGTTGAATAAAACCAATGCTACTGAAGAAGTTTAGCTCTGCATTGCTCTTGTCGGTACCTTTTGCCTGTATGTTGTACTTACATTTATAGCTAGTTCATGATGTAGCATCACTTTGCATCTTAGCTTAAATAATCTCCATTTGTTCTTATATTATCACATCTATATTTACTCTTAACAAAATGTAGAATAAAGGCAATGCTCATGAAGAAGACTCTTTGGTAAACTTCTTGAATTGCCCCCCCATCAACATGCATGGAAAAGGGCTTTATAGAGCCGGTCTTCACTACTAACGTAAGTTTGTCCTTCTCGAGCCTTCAAACTTTGTTGTGTATATTTGGATAGCTATTTCTGTTACCGCTGTTTATTTTTGTCGTTTGCATAAAATTGCATGTTTAAAGTTTATTACGAAGAAGTTCATAAACATAAGTTTGTCCTTCTCAACTTCAGTTTTTAGTTGCACAACCTAGTTCCTTATTCATACCATGTAAATTAAACTAAACATAGCAAGTGATCTTCTTTAGCACTGCATGTATGCTTGTGTTCTTGATCTGTAATCCAGTGGTGTGGTGAAACTACCAACTCCAGCACAATGTCATATCCTGCCATGTCTTAACTATGAACAATGCGATATTATGTTAATGTTATTTAAATCGTCTCTATATTTACCAATCTGAAATGGGATAAATTGACAGTACACTCAGCATTGATTCTTATACATTCTTTAGCACTGCATGTATGCTTGTGTTCTTGATGTGTAATCCAGTGGTGGGGTTAAGCTGGCCACTCCTGCACAATGCCATTTCCTGCCATGTCTTATTATGTTAATGCTATTTTAAACCGTGTCTCTTTATTTGCCACTAAGAAATGGGATGAATTGATAGCACTGATGCTTATACATGCAAAACCTGTTATCTCTCTGCTTGTTTCTCTTTCAGGGTGATATCACTGATGCCAGGAAGAACTGCCACAATGATAGTGAGACGAACCCATTGCTTGTCCCTCTAACATATATTGCAGGGAAGAAGGCAACACATCTTGGTGATAGCGATACAACCCCAAAGTCATGTCTTGACATAGTGTCGAAGTTACTCGATAATAGTAGTGACACAAGCTCGATGAAGTCGCCGCCTGAATCTGTTCGACTTCTTCAGTCTCAAATTCAAGCAAAAAGACATGCTTCAGCTCAACTCATACTGGAACTCTAATCTCTATCGAAGATTAACCAGAAGTACAGGACGTCTATTGATGCCATGCAGCTAGAGTTGGAGGATATAAGCGTCAAACAAGCGCAGTCTCATCAGCTTGCTCAGCTGCTTCCGCTGCAGCTACCGTGCAGGCCTAACCTTTCTTAACTCTGTTGAAGAGCTATTGGTTCTGTATGTTTTGTCAGCGCGTTTATTTGCACTGGTGGCGACCTTTGATGCCCAGTGTATGTAATCTGCTGTCTGGTTCCGCTTTATTATCTCTAGTGGTGAACTTTGATGCCCAGTCGATGTAATATCATGTTATTTCATTATTGTATAGTCTAGGTTTATTCGTAGTCACTATGTTGTAATTTATTTAATTTTTTTAGAAGAATTTATTCACTGTACATGCTATCGTCGCTAGGCCGTAAGCTTCGACGGAGATCAATGGGCCAAAACTTTATTGGTCCATCAGTGCTATATATAAAAAAATTAGACTACGCAAACGAGCCGGCCTGCAACTCTATATATGGGTCCAAACATGGGTCCATTATCATCTCGGGCCGTTAGCAGGCCTGAACGTAAACCGGGCCCAAGTAGTTTCGGGCACTTAACAGGCCGAGTAAACCACGTGCCTTAGTTGGGCCAGAAAATACCATGGGCTTTTAACAGGCTGAAAATTAGATCGGGCCTGAATTGTGCCGAACAATTCACGGGCCGACAGCAGGCCTAAATTTACCTCGGCCCATGATTGGAACAATTATATGACGGGCTGTTCACAGGCCAAAATTTATCCCGGGCCGTGGTTGGCCCAATAACATGATGGGCTATAAGTAGGCCGGGTGCAAAATGGGCCATAATTAGGCCCAATTATTTCACGGGCCCTTAACAGGCCGATAGTCAGAGTGGGCTTAAATTTATTCACGAAGACCACGGGCCGTTAAGAGGCCGAAAGTCACTTGTACCAGAAAAATGGGCCCAAATGCTGCACGGGCCGTTAAGAGGCCGAAAGTAAATTGTACCAGAAATGGGCCAAAATGCGGCACGGGCCGTTAAGAGGCCGAAAGTCACTTGTACCAGAAATGGCCCAAATGCCGCACGGGCCGTTAAATGGCCAAAAGTGAAACCCGGCTGAAAACGATCCAATTGCGCGAAGGGCCTCTAACAGGACCAAACTATCATCGGGCCGAACTGGGTCAAACAGTTCAACGGGCCTTTAATAGGCCGTAATACAAACCGGGCCTTAGATGGGCCCAAAACACAGTGCACTGTTAACGGGCCATATCTGATATGGGCCGTAATTTGGCCCAAAACATGGCAGGCTGTTAACGGGCCGGTCCACTAGTACCTGACAAAATCTTGTGGGCCTTTGGCTGGGCCTGCCCGTTTAACCTGAATGGGCCACTATTGGGCCGTGCCACGTGTCGACGTATCATAGGCGTCTCTCGTCCAATGAATGGATGACATCCCTCGCAACGCCGAGCTAACACGTGGATCCGCCGGCGAATGAGAAATTTACACGTGGAAAATCCCCATTAGTCGGGGCTGTTAACGGGTTATCAGATCCAAACCAGAACCCGGTAGCATAACGGCAACCCGTTACGGTAGATGCCACGTGTCGGTCACCCTTGACGAAAACACTTCCATGACGCGACATTTATCGTCATGGAAGTGGACACTTCCGTGATGATAATTTCAGTATTGTCATGGAACACTTCTACGACCGCATAGGTATGACTATCTTGATTCTGTCATAAAATTGTCACGGATGTACATGCATGACAGAAAACTTGACCTACTGTGACAAAGACGTATCATCACGGAAGTATTTTTTTGTAGTTCCACCAGAGAGCCACAAGCTCAGGGGGGGCGCCCTACCCCCCCTGGGTGTGCCCTATGAGCTTGTGGGCCCCCCAGAAGGTCTCCGAGGCCCATCTTCTCCTATAAGATGCTATTTGCCCTAGAAAAAATCAGAAGAAGACTTTCGGGACGAAGCTCCACCGTCTCGAGGCGGAACCTGGGCAGGAGCACTTTTGCTCTCCGGCGGAGCGATTCCGCCAGGGATACTTCGAAATTGAAGCCATCGACATCACCAACAATCCTCTCATCGTGTGAGGACCAATCTTCATCAACATCTTCACCAGCACCGTCTCCTCTCAAACCCTAGTTCATCTCTTGTATTCAATCTTTGTCCCAAAACCTCAGATTGGTACATGTGGGTTGCTAGTAGTGTTGATTACATCTCGTAGTTGAGGAAGATTATATGTTCAGATCCTCAAGCATATTCAATACACCTGATCTTGAACATGAATATGATTTGTGAGTAGTTACTTTTGTTCTTGAGAACATGGGATAAGTCTTGTTATAAGTAATCATGTGAAGTTGGTATTCGTTCGATATTTTGATGATATGTATGTTGTTATTCTTCTAGTGGTGTCATGTGAACGTCGACTACATGACACTTCACCATATTTGGGCCTAGGAGAATGCATTGGGGATTAATAAGTAGATGATGGGTTGTGAGAGTGACAGAAGCTTAAACCCTAGTTTATGCGTTATTCCGTAAGGGGCTGATTTGGATGCATACGTTTCATGCTATGGTTAGTTTTAGCTTAATTCTTCTTTCGTAGTTGTGGATGCTTGCGAGAGGGGGTAATCATAAGAGGGTTGCTTGTTCAAGTAAGAACAGCACCATAGCACCGGTCCACCCACATATCAAATTATCAAAGTAGCGAACGTGAATCAACTAAACATGATGAACGTGACTAGACTACAATTGCCATGTGTCCTCGAGAACGCTTTGCTTATTATAAGAGAATGTTCCGGCTTGTCCTTTGCAATAAAAAGATTGGGCCACCTTGCTGCACCTTTGTTACTATTGTTACTTGCTACAAAACTACCTGTTACCGCTACTTTCAATACTTGCAGAGACCTTGCTGAAAACCGCTTATCATTTCCTTCTGCTCTTCATTGGGTTCGACACTCTTACTTATCGAAAGGACTACGATTGATCCCCTATACTTGTGGGACATTAGATATAAGGAGGCTTATGTGTGTTAGAGCGTATCATATCATGAGGTTTGGATGCACCGGCGAAGTTTGCACCGACTCTCGAGGTGAGAAAGTACAATGCATGGTACCGAAGAGACTAGCAAAGTGCAGAAAGGTGGGAGTGCATAATTGTCCCTGAACTCACATTAGTCATAATGAACTCATATACTTATCGTGAAAGTTTTATTAGCCCTCGAAGCCAAGTACTACTCGCATGCCCCTAGGGAGGAGGTTGGTAGGAGTTAACCATCGTGCACCCCCGATTATGACAGCACTCAAGGATTTCAATCAGACATAAAAATGCTCAAACATCCCCACCATGCCATAACAGACACTTAAATGAGTAGTGCATAACAACCTTTAATCTCAATATTTATATTAACCAATTATCATGAACTAATACCCTTTCATATTATGACATCAGTATAATTAAAACATACGTTTCATATTTAGTGATCTACATGAAAGTTTTTATTATACCACTCTTGAATACCTATCATTTTTTGTCTAATCTCCTAACTCGTGCTCATTAACACTTCCCATTTAATACTCTCAAAAAGATTTAAGTGAAGCATGAGAGTACAATCATTTCTATAAAATATAACCACCGTCGTGCTCTAACAAGTATAAGTGAAGCACAAGATCAACTGTCTAGCTCAAAAGATATAAGTGAAGCATATAGAGTATTCTAACAAATCACTATAAATATGTGTCCCTCTCAAAAGGTGTGTCCAACAAACAATGATTATGGCAAACTAAAAGCAAAACAAAACTATAGCACAAGACGCTCCAAGTAAACCTCATATCATGTGATGAATAAAAATATAGCTCTAAATAAGTTACCGATAGATTGTAGACGAAAGAAGGCATGCCATCTGGGGCATCCTCAAGCTTAGACGCTTGGGTCTTCCTCGAATATTACCTTGGGGTACCTTGGGCATCCCCAAGCTTGGGTCTTGCCTCTCCTTATTCCTTCATCCATCGTGATCTCACCCAAAACTAGAAAACTTCAGCATGCCAAACTCAACAGAAACTTCATGAGATCCGTTAGTATAATAAATCAATCATCCACTTTAGGTACTGTTATAAACTCATTCATAATTGTTATTGCATAATAAGTACTGTATTCTAAATTCTCCATGACTTATACCCCCCAATATAATCCATAGTTTCATTAAAACAAGCACACTATGCAATAAAAACAGAATCTGTCTAAAACGGAACAGTCTGTAAAGATCTGAATTAAAGTTATACTTCCTTAAGTCCAAAAATTCGAAAAATTAGGATAACGTAAAAAATTTGTATTCCAATACTGTGTAAAAATTTCAGGATTTTATCACATTCCAGTAAAGAATATAAATTACAGCACTGGCCACAAAAGTTTCTTTTTTCAAACAGCATCAATTATACTATCATCTAAATCATCCCAAAGGCATTACTTGGCATAAATACTAATTAAAAGATAAAAACACAATCATTATAGTTGCAATAAATTTGTGACTCAAGAAAATAAAAATTGCAATAAATATAAATATTGGGTTGCCTCCCAACAAACGCTATTGTTTTATGCCCCTAGCTAGGCATAATGCATCCTTTCAAGTATTGTCATCCTTCGTTTCCATTATCCCCTTATACATAGCATCATCATAAGCACTTCTTAATAATTCCCTTTTTTCAGCAATAGACTTCCTACTATGGGAACTTAAATAATGGAAAGGGCTATCTTTAGTAACTTTTATATCATTAGGATTTACTTCTTGAGGGATATGGTTGTCAAGGGACCTTTCATAGGTAACGGTGAATTCATCCTCTATAAGGACTTTAGCATTTTTAAAGTAATCTTCCTCAAAACCTTGTTGGTTCCCTTCAACAATACAAGCATATTGATGATTAGTGCTATTGAATATATGTTGGATTAAATGTAGGTTTGGAACCTTCTTTTTAGCATTTTCCTCAAAAGCATGATGATCTCGAGACATATATCTTCTCATAAAATCTCTATCATATAAGATTTCATCTATCATAGGGCACTCATAACTCATGTCATAAAAGTCAAAGATTTCTCTAGCTTCCCACACTATATAATCAAATTCATTCATGATAATAATAGTAGCTATCTTTTTAGCCTTAGGATTGTTTATAACAGGTAACTCAAAGAACAATGTTTGCAAAGTGGGATGAGTACGCATGAATCTTCTTTCAAGTTTAATAATGAGTGCAGATATAGCCTGGGTATAACTATTGGTTTTTTTAAGAATAGGAATATCATTAGACAGCAATGTTCCATCACCGCAAGATTGAACCCATCACAAAGCACCTCTCCCACTGAAGATAAATAAATCTAGTTAGCCAAACCTAATGGATAGATCAGAGAGAAATACAAAGCTATAACAATCATGCATAATAAAGTTCAGAAAAGACTAAATTACTTTCAATGAATAATCTGATCATAAAACCACAATTCATCGGATCCCAACAAACACACCGCAAAAGAAGATTACATCGGATAGAACTCCATGGAGATCATGGAGAACTTTGTAACAAAGAGAGAGAAGAAGCCATCTAGCTACTAGCTATGGGCCCGTAGGTCTGGGGTAAACTACTCACACATCATCGGAAGGGCAGTAAGGTTGATGTAGAAGCCCTTCGTGATCGGATCCCCCTCCGACTGATCACCAGAAAAGGCCTCCAGATGGGATCGTGGAAGAACAGAAGCTTGCGGTGGCAGAAAAGTTATTTTGGGTGGCTCTCTTTTGGTTTTGGGATTTATCGGAATTTATAGAAGTGGAATTAGGTCAAACGGAGCTGCGTGGGACCCACGAGCTCATGTGGCGCCCCCCAAGGGGCGTGCCAGGTGATCTCGTGGCTCTCCCATAGGGCTTCTGGCCTCCTCCCAAGCCTTCTAGGGTCCCTTCTGGTCCAGAAAAAATCATCGTAAAGTTTTATTCCGTTTGGACTTTGTTTGGTACTGATTTCCTAAAAAACCAAAAACTGGCAAAAAACAGCAACTGGCACTGGGAACTGAGTTAATAGGTTAGTTCCCAAAAATGATATAAAATTGCATATAAAGCATATATAGTATCCAAGATTGATAATATAATAGCATGAAAAAATCAAAAATTATAGATACGTTGGAGACGTATCAAGTCCTTTCCGCCTTGTCTAATTGCTGCCCACCATCGGTCACTGGTGCCGTCGGAGTGCCACCGAGAACAGATGGGAGCATCCATCATGCCTAGATCTGGAAGAGCACCTTCGCAGACAAACCTGCTTTTCAAGCCGATGAACCGATTCGCCGTGAACGGTGAGACCGAGGCAATGTGGCACGTCAGTTGGGGATCATTCCTGTGTCCGCCAGATCGTGATGCCACCGTATTCATTCGACATGAATGAAGAACAATGCCGGCACTGCCTACCTCCAACAACGCGTCCCACTTGAAGCCACCAAAACCTTCTACAAAGGTCGGGCTCGCAGCCGCCGAAGAGGACATCAAGCCTTGACCAACAACACTTACACTCGCCAGATCCGAAGACCACCGAGAAGACTTGGCCACCTGCTCCCCGATGCTGCCGGTTGAAGCGTCGCCGATGTGGGAGAAGAGTACAGGCTCTTTATTCCAAGTACACGGCGCCGTCCTCACCGCTGAAATGACGCCCAAGACAAACTTGGCCAACCCTTCCAACCAGCGGCAGCAGAATCGCCGGGGTCCCCACCCCCATCAGTCACCGGAGCGGCGAATGAAGGAGGCGAGGACACGCAGCCTCGGCAATGGAGAAAGGGGGGCAGAAACGTCACCTCGCAAATCGACTGGAAACTGAGATTGCACTAGTGAAAATACGAACCCTAGGCCTTGTTTCCAAGCATGGAGACACCGTTTTCACACATTTTTGTTACTTGCTACCTTGCTATTTTTATTTTTTTAGGTTATAAAAATCTATTTCTACCATCCATATTGCATATCTATCGTCACCTCTTCGCCGAACTAGTGCACCTATACAACTGACAGTTGTATTGGGTGTGTCGGGGACACAAGAGATTACTTGTATTTGATTGCAGGGTTGTTTGAGAGAGAACCATCTTCATCCTACACCTCCCACGGATTAATAAAACTAAGGTCATCCACTTGATAGACATTTGCTGCAGTCCTACAAAACTGTCGGAGTCTAGGATCTGCGTCCAAGAAACTTCTCCAAGAACTTAGGATTCGAACTCTGGGGGACTTTGCTTGGCAACCTACGACACGACGGCAACTACGACGGGAACACGACGGGCTCGCTGGCTCTCACCGGACACGAAGGGGACGCGTGAGCTACCCAGGTTCGGGCCACCGTGCGGTGTAATACCCTACTCCTGCTTGTGTTGGATTGCCTTGTTGTGGAGAGCTCGTGCTCGAGGCACAAGAGGTGTGGGGGAGAATGGGTCTATCCCCTTACATGGAAGCAGCCCTGCCCCTTTTGTAGTGCCTTGGTCCTCTTCCCCGAAAATATGAGTGGGAAAGGGTAGCCACAGGGCGGCAATTCAAAGGGGGATAGGGGCGCAGGCTTATCCAGACTAAAGGCGGTCTCCGCCTGTTAAAGTAGCTCCCCGTGACGCGCAGGTGGGCTTGGCGATGACCTCCGTCCTGGTGCGCTGATCCGTCCTGATCTTCTACCACCATAGAGGAAATGTCTTTGGGCTTGCTTTTTGGGGGAAGGCAGATGCCGCTGCTCCCTTATCATCAGAATGGAAAATTGTCTTAGTTGTATCCTGTTGTCCTCGCCCTGACGTCGGGGCGTCACCCATGTGACGGGCCGGCCACCCCGCGGCTGGCGCCGTGCGCCACGCCCCGCAAAGCGGCCTCCCGAGGGATCCCCTCATGAGGCGATCTGGGGCTTGCCGGCGTCACAAGGGCTAGGCCGGGTGGTGAGGGGCCTCGTGAGGCTGTCCCCTCGCGAGGTGACCCCTCCTGGGCGTCGACGCCAGGGCCACCTTGCCTAGGCCGGCACGTGAGCGCCGCCTCCTGGGCTAGAGGCAGACGGGCCGTGGTGCCCCGGTTCCCACTGGGCTGACAGTAGCCCCCGGGCCCGCGGCGCGCGTGCGTCCCGCCCGTTGGGGGCGAAGTGCTGTGGGGCCCACAGAGCCGCCGGGCCCAGGAGTGACGCGTGGCGGCCTTTGCGGGTACGGCGCCTTCACTTCCTGTGACGCCTCGATAACCGCCGTCTCGGCGATAAAGCCTGCACGCGCGGGGCGCGGGCATTTCATTGCTTCCTCGCCCCGTCCCCAGCCTGCCTTGCGACCAACTTCTCGGCTCCCCCCTTCTCTTCCACCTTCCACTCTCTCCGCCCGCTGCCGCCGCGGCCATGGCCCCAAAAAGGAAGCTTTCCGCGGCCGAGAAAGGGAAGAGGGCGGCGGAGGAGGTAGAGCTGCCGAAGCCAGCGGCGGCGAGGGGTAGAGGTCGGGCCCGTGGTTCGGCTGCGACGAGGGCTCCTCTCCGGGGCTGGCCGCGCTCCACGGCGACCACCGCGGAGGTGGGCCCTAGTACCCGCAGAACGGCCGCGACCCGTCGTCGTGGGAGGGGTGCTGCTCGCGGGCGCGGAGGGCGCGGCGGTTCAGCCGCTCTTCCTCCTCCGGCGGGGAGCCACTCGGCGGAGGCAGCCCACGAGTTCATCGTGGACATGCACCGCTCGCCCTTTACCTGGCTTTGTCTCCCGGACCCTGTCGGCCCAGTGGGAACCAGGGTACCATGGCCCGTCTGCCTCTGGCCCAGAGGACCGCGCTCAGGGCGGCCCATGAGAGTGGCCCTGCCGAGGCCGCTCCGAAGGAAGCCGCCTCGCGAGGCTCCTCGCTGCCAGGTCAGACCCTGTCGAGGCCGCCAAGCACCAGGTTCCCTCACGAAGCAAGTCATACGGCGCCAGCCGCGGGGCTCCGTGCCCAGCACATGGGTGACGTCCCGCTGTCAGGATTAGGACAGCGGGGCGCGACCAAGCCCAGCTTCCATTCTGGTGATAAGGGAGCAGCGGCGTCTGCCTCCCCCAAAGCAAGTCCTAAAGGCTTTCCTCTTTGGTGATAGAAGATCAGGACGGATCAGCGCGCCCGGACGGAGGTCATCGCCAAGCCCACCAGCGCGTCGCAAGGAGCTGCTTTAGCAGGTGGAGACCGCTTTTAGTCAGGATAAGCCTGCGCTCTTGTCCCCCTTTTGAATTGCTGCCCTATGGCAACCCTTTCCCGCTCATATATTCGGGGAAGAGGACCAAGGCACTACAAGAGGGGCAGGGCTGCTTCCATGTAAGGAGATCGACCCATTCTCCCCCACACCTCTTGTACCTCGAGCACAAGCTCTCCACCACAGAGCAATCCAACACAAGCAGGAGTAGGGTATTACACCGCACGGTGGCCCGAACATGGGTAGCTCGCGCGTCCCCTTCGTGCCCGGTGAGAGCCGGCGAGCCCGTCGTGTTCCCGCCATAGTTGCCGTCGTGTCGTAGGTTGCCAAGCAAAGTCCCCCAGAGTTCGAATCCTAAGTTCTTGGAGAAGTTTCTTGGACACAGATCCTAGACTCTGACATTTGGAGCGCCAGGTAGGGGGACTTGCCGGCTTCGCGACTTCGACCTCGACGCCAGCATCGACATGGACGCCGCCGCTCGCCGAGAATGCGCCGTGCGCCGCGCCGCCGTCAGGGTCCCCACGGCGCCCGCCGCCCGTGGCGCCCCTGGGCGACGCCCTCGTGCCGCCACCGAGCCTGTTGGGGAATGCATGGCCTCCTCCGCCCACCCGTCGGTGAACGAGCAGGCGCACGGCCCCTCCGCTGCCACCTCCTCGCTCGCGCGTCGTGATCCACCCGCGCCGCGCTGCTCATGGCGCAGAGCTGCTGCGCTACCGCCCCACCGAGGACGTCTACGACGCCTGGCTTTGGCACATCACCGAGCTCATCGACGCCACGCGCGATGGCCAGGCGCCCTCCCGCTCCCCATCTGCTCCGCCGTCCCATGCGGACCGGTCCGGGCACGACGCGCCTCCTCCTCCTCCTCCGGACCGCGACGTGGTCGAGCGCCGCCCCGCCGCACGCGCCCCAGAGCCGTCACGAGGCTCGCTCGCGCCGGGCGGCGACGGCGACAGTTGCCAGATCGTCCACCGCGCGCCCCTGGACGTGCGCGCAGCCCTCGAGAGGGCGCGCAACTGCCAGGACCTCGTCCTCCATGACGTCGCCATGGCTGGGTGCCAGAACCGCGCAACCCTCAACGGTGGAGCCGTCACCAACGGGGGCTACCTGGCCCTCTCCCCCGAGCTACATCGCGTGGTGTGGCCCGACAAGTTCAAGCCAGAGCTCCCTCAGTGCTACGATGGCACCGCAAACCCCACGGAGTTCCTCCTGCTCTACACCATCAGCATCCAGGCCGCGAGGGGGGACGATCGGGTCATGGCGAACTGGTTCCCGATGGCCCTCAAGGACACTGCGCGCTCATGGCTCATGAACCTCCCCGAGGCGTCCATCTCTTTGTGGGAGGACCTGTGCAAGTAGTTCGTCGCCAACTTCAAGGGCACGAGCAACCGCACCCTCACGATCAACGACCTGCGGAACGTGCGTCAGCGCCCTGGCGAGCCCCTTCGCAAGTTCATCCAGCGCTTCAGCCAGGTGCGCCAGAAGTTCCCGAAGGCCTCCGACGCCGCGGTCGTCTCCGCCTTCACCAGTGGCGTCACGGACATGAAGATGCGCGAGAAGCTCTCAGTCAGGGATGAGCTAGACTCCGTGGCAGAGCTGTTCGTCCTCGCCGACTGCTGCGCCAAGGCCAAAGAGGGACACCTCTTCCTCCACAACGATGCTGATGCTCAGCCTGACACGGCGAAGCCCAAGGCCAAGGACACCAAGCGCAAGGGCCCAGCCATGCTCGCGGTGGAGCCGTACTGCAAGCGCGGCCGCGACCGCGGCGAGGCCAAGAAGGACGCCCGCCCTTTCTGCGCCTACCACAACATGAACTCCCACAACACAGAGGACTGCCACAAGCTCAAGCTGCTTCGCGAGGGCCGCTCCGAGCGCCGCTAGGAGCGCGGCAAGGGCCGCACTGGCGGCAGTGGAGGTGGCTGCTGGGGCAACAACCACAACAACGGCTCTAGCGACAACAACCATCAGGGCTGGCAGGACCAGCCATGGCAGGCTGACCCTCAAGCCAACGCCGCCCCAATACGCGCCAATGACTCCCCTCCCGCTGAGAACGCTGGGGGTTACCAAGAGCCCCGCAGGATGGCCTGCATCCTCGGCGGAGCCCAGGCCCCTCCATCCAACCGCCACTTTAAGCAATTCTCTCGGAAGGTGAACGCGGCCCTCCCGGCGCACGAGTCCACCGGCCGCCTCAAGTGGTCTGAGTTCCCCATCGCCTTCGACGCCAGCGACCACCCCAAATCCACGAAGGGCGTGGGCGCAGTCCCCCTGCTGTGCACCCCCACCATCAGCAACGTCGCTGTCACCAAGACCCTCATCGACGGAGGCGCCGGCCTCAACGTGATCTCCATCGAGACCTTCGAGATGCTTCAAGTGCCCTACGAGCGCCTGATGCCCACCAGGCCCTTCTCGGGTGTCACCGATGGCTCCACTGTCCCCCGGGGCAGGTGCGCCTTCCCGTCACCTTCGGCACCCGCAAGAACTACCGTACGGAGTTCATCATCTTCGATGTGGCTCACATCGGCCTGCCTTACAATGCCATCTTGGGCTACCCGGCGCTCACCAAGTTCATGGCCGCAACCCACCACGCCTACGGCCTCGTCAAAATGCCCGGCAGCCGTGGTACCCTCACCGTCCGCTATGACAAGAAGGATGCATTGCAAACCCTCGAGCACGCCTACAAAACTGCCTCCGTCGCGTACCCGGCCGATGAGGACCCGCCTGGGCCTGCCGAGGAAACGCCCGTGAAGAAGTCCCTTCTCCCTCAGGAGCGGGTCGAGTCCAAGAAGGCGTCGCTGAATGGGGGCGAAGCAGGCCCCTCCCTCGCAGCTGGTGGCGGGCCCTTCCCCAAATAGGAAGGTGCGCTCATCATCTTCCTCCGGGCGTGCCCTGATGCGTTGGCTTGGACAGCATCAGGCGCGCCCAGCCTGCTGACGGAGGTGATCGAGCACCACTCAGCCGCGTGCCGGAGTGTGCGGCCCGTCAAGCGTAAGGAATATCGTCAAGTGCCCAAGAAGAAGGAAGTCGTCACCCAAGAAGTCAACAAGCCCCAGGATGCTGGAATCGCACGTGAAGCCCCCCACCCCAAGAGGATCGCTAGCCTCACCACCGTCGCCAGGCCGCGCGATAGCGTGCGCATGTGCGTCGACTTCATCGCCCTCAACCAGGCTTGCCCCACAGGCCCCTTCCTTCCTCCGCACATCGTCGCAGGTTCGCCCTGCCTCATGCGTATGCCGTTTGGCCTGGAGGGTGCCGCAGCCACCTTCGTGAGGCTGATGCGCATGAGCCTGGAGCCCCACATCGCAAGGAATACGGAGGTGGTTAACACTCGCCCACCGGCCCACCGCGGCCCCACTCATGACGGAGGCGGGTGTTCCGGTTCCAAACACATGGAACGCCCGCCATCACCGTAAGTTCTATCCGTGCCCCACGGATACGAGCGACATGAAGCTGTACACGCTTCGGGGCTCTCTCTACCCGTGCTGCCTTCGGCACGTGAGAGCTCCTTCCAACTCTCGCGGAAGCCCCATGCTCAGCGTTGGCGGATGCCCCATGCTCCGCGCTGGCGGCTTACTTGAGGCGCCCTCGGCCGTCACATCCTCAAGCTGACCCGTGTCGAACACGGTAGCAAGTATCTTTCTGTTATGTAATGAACTTGCTTCATGCATCAGTAAAGCTTATTTCCTTCGAAACCCTGTGTGCTTGCCGCCGCAGGGCGCGCGCTCATGGTCTCGCCCGTGCCTTTCACGCGAGCGGGGGCTAGGCACGGTGTCTGTGCTCGGGTCAGTCCCAGCAGCACTGAAAAACCCAAGCGACTGAGCTCTGGCTCGCGGGCCTGCTCCTGTGCACGTCACCTCACCAAGTCCTTGGTGCTCTTGTCTCCTCGCGTAGCACCCACAGGCAACCTCGCGAGCGCGCCCTGCTGCACTATTTGCAAAAACTTGGCAGTTTTCCTAGTGCAGGGTATGAAGGCCTCAGGAGCCCCCCCCTCGGGAGGCCTCGCGGCGCGTCCTACGGACGGAGGGCCTCATGAGGGACTGCGCCTCACGAGCTGTGCCCTACGAAGGACTCGCCCCAAGCCGCACGCCTCAAAGGAGCTAAGTCTAAAGCACCCCTCGGGTCCCTTCCCTCTCATTTCTCTCTCGTGGTATCCTGACTTCCTTGGCACGAGCCACCTGCGCGTCAAGGGGGGGACCCTGAGCATCGCGCCTCAGGGACTCCTACTAGCCCTAAGAGCCCTACACCCTCTGGCCTTGCCGAGCGCACGCTCTGGGCATCCCAGCGACGGTGTAGCCTGCCTCAAGGGCTGGGTCCCAGCGACACAGGGCACAAAGGCAATGTAAAAGGGAAATAAAGGCCTCGGGAGGAAAACAAAAACACGCGGATCATTAAGTACTTAACACCAAAAAGTGCCGTACAAATGTCTTCACGCACCCTCGGGGCTGCATCCACTCTGTTACATGAAGGTGAGCACAGGGCCTCAGGCAGCGGAGCCACTGTCGGCGTCGTCGACTACTGGATTGCCGTCGTCGCCAGACCCTTCCCCGACAGGCGCGAAGTGCTCCAGCAGGCTCGCCACATGGTCCTCCACTGCCCTCGCAAGCTTGCCTTGGAGCTCCTCGGGAACCAGAGACAGCACCTGGTCGAAGTTGAAGCTGCCATCAACGCGCAGCAGGTTGCTGAAGACGCGGGTCGACGCCTGGCGCAGGAGGTCGCGGCACTCAGCGTCGCAGATCTCGTCCCACCGGGTGGAGCTCGCCTCCAGCCGCTCCACGAGCCTTGTGAAGAAGGCCAGGTAGCTGGCGTCGTCGGTCTCCAGGGGATCCTCCACCCTCTCGACCGAGAAAGCAGCGACGGCGCTGCGAGCACGCGCCATGAGCTCGCGGAACATCTTGGAGCGCTGGAGCTGCTCCCCGCGCCCTCGGGCGGCCTCGTCGTGGGCTCGCTGCGCCTCGTCGCTAACCTCGCCCACCTGAGCCTGGAGGTCTTTCAACTCTCGGTGAGTCGTGGCGTGGAGCTCCGCCGCGCTCCGCCTCTCGGCTTTCGATGCCGCGAGCTGCCGCTTGAGCTTGGCAATTTCGGCGTCGAGTTCGCCGCGCCTCTTCGTGAAGCGGTCCTCCTGCTTCTTTAGGTTGTTGGAGTAAGTGTCCGCTAGGGCCTTCGCCTTCCGCGCGACCTCCTCCAGGCCCCACTTGTCGATCTCGGCCCTGTACCTTGCAGCTCTTTCTTCAAGCGTGGTGTTCGCTTTCGCGAGGCGTTCTTGGTAGGTGGCCTCGCCGGCCACCATGATATGGTCCAGATGCTCCAAGCGCTCTCGCTCCCTCTCCTGCTCGATGGTCGTCCACAGGAGTTTGCCCTCCCGGATCTCCATGTCCATCTCCAGGACCGCCGCCATGCTCTCACACCGGGTGACCGCCTCCTCGCGGGAGGCTAGTCGGGCCTCGCGGGCCGCAACGCGCCCCTGCTCCAGGCGGAGGTTCTCCTCCTCGGCCACAAGCTCGGCCTCTAGGGAGCTGAGGGCCGACCGGGTGTGGTGGAGAGTCCCGATCTGTGATAGGATGCTGCGGCTCACTAGGTCCAGCGTCCCGGGCGCGTCCGGCCCTTCCGTCTCCGCCCCCCGTGGCTCTGGGGGCTCGGGGGCTGCTGCGTCATCGGATTCGTCCAGGTCTCTGTCTGAGGGGGCCTCATTCCCCTCCAGGCGGCCAGGATCCTCCTCGACCTCCGCCTCGGCCTCCGTCCCTACCGGCCGCCCGGCCACCCGGCCGCGCAGGTAGGACTGGGCGCGGCCGCCTCCGGCTCGTGGTGCCCTGGTGACCGCTCGAGGCTTGCGGTGGCCACCGCGTCGGCGCCCACCTCCCCCTCGGGGCGGGCCCCTTCCGGAGGCACCCTTTCTCCGGTAGGAGGGAAGGCCTCCTCGGGAGTCTGGGTGGATCCCGCAGACCTCTCCTCCACAACTCCGTCACGCTTCGCGGTGATCGTTGGGGGCCCCGGTGCGACAACCACCCCCAACTCCCGCTGAACCTCGGCGGGCTCTCCGGCATCCTCGTCCTGGACACCCTCCTTCTTGTTCGGCAGGGAGCCCCGACTGCATAACTAGGGATCAAGCCGAGCTGTGCAAGATGAGGCGGTGGGCGTAAGGAATGCGCGAGGCAGGGGGACTTACTCATCTCTGGGGACCCATCGCTGTTTTCTTATCTTCCCTCCAGGGCGGTTGCCGCTTCCGCCCCCTCGGGACACTTTGGGCCCCCCTCCTGAGGCCCCGCCATGGGGCCCGTCTAGGCCCCCTCCCGAGGCTTCGGCGGGCGGGATCGCCCCGCCAGCCGCGGGGTTCTCCGCGCCAAGGGCTTCCTCCATCGGGGGCGCAGACCGCTGGGGCTCGTCTCGGGGCCCCCCGGCGTCACTGCTGCCACCGCTGTCGGTTCCTGCCGTCGACAGGCGGCGAGTCGGCTCGGAGGCCGCCGCCTCGCTCCAGGCGTCCGTCGCGGCCACCACCTTGGTGTCACCTTCGCCTCCGGGAAGCGGCAGCACCTGGACCGGATTGTCGCGGGGTCCCACATGACCCGGGGGCACAAGCCCCTGATACGTCCATTTAGCATCGTGATTTGCTACTGTTATTTATAGTATTTTTGATCAATATAACACTTTGTGGAGCAATTCTAATGCCTTTTCCCTCTTAATATGCAAGATTCACACAAGGAGGGAGATTGCCGGCAGCTGGAATTCTAGACCTGAAAAAGCTATGTCAGAGATACCTATTATGCACGTCTCCAAATGAGCTAAAGTTTTACGGAGATTTATTTTGGAATAAATAAAAAATACTGGAAGCAAGAAGTACCAGAGGGGGCCACCCAGGTGCCCACGAGGCACCAGGGCACGCCACCACCCCCCGGGCGTGCCCTGGTATCTCGTGGGGCCCCTGGCCAGCCTCTCGCCCCTATTTTCTGGTACATAAGTCATTTTGCCCTAGAAAAAATAGAGAGAAGACTTTTGGGATGGTGCACCGCCGTCTCGAGGCAGAACTTGGGCAGGAGCACTTTTGCTCTTCGGCGGAGAGATTCTACCGGGGATACTTCACTCCGGGAGGGGGAAATCGTCGCCATCGACATCACCAGTGATCCTCTCATCGTGGGAGGACTAATCTTCATCAACATCTTCACCAGCACCATCTCATCTCAAACCCTAGTTCATCTCTTGTATTCAATCTTTGTCTCAAAACTTCAGATTGGTACATGTGGGTTGCTAGTAGTGTTGATTACATCTTGTAGTTGATGCTAGTTGGTTAATTTGGTGGAAGATTATATGTTCAGATCTATTATGCTATTCAATACCTCTCTGATCTTGGATATGAACATGATTTGTGAGTAGTTACTTTTGTTATTGAGGACATGGGAGAAGTCTTGTCATAAGTAATCATGTGAATTTGGTATTCGTTCGATATTTTGATGATGTGTATGTTGTTGATTCCCTTAGTGGTGTCGCGTGAACGTCGACTACATGACACTTCACCATCTTTGGGCCTGAGGGAATGCATTGTGGAGTAGTAATTAGATGATGGGTTGCTAGAGTGACAGAAGCTTAAACCCTAGTTTATGCGCTATTCCGTAAGGGGCTGATTTGGATCCATATGTTTAATACTATGGTTAGAGTTATCTTAATTCTTCTTTCGTAGTTGCGGATGCTTGCGAGAGGGGGTAATCATAAGTGGGAGGCTTGGTCAAGTAAGAACAGCACCCAAGCACCGGTCCACCCAAATATCAAATTATCAAAGTAGCGAACGTGAATCAAACAAACATGATGAAAGTGACTAGATGAAATTCTCATGTGTCCTCGAGAACGCTTTACTTACTATAAGAGATCATTCCGGCTTGTCCTTTGCTACAAAAAGAATTGGGCCAACTTGTTGCACTCTTTGTTACTATTGCTACTTGTCACTTGTTACAAATTATCTTGCTATCAAACTACTCATTACCGATAATTTTTGTGCTTGCAGAAAATACCTTGCTGAAAACCGCTTGTCATTTCCTTCTGCTCCTCGTTGGGTTTGACACTCTTACTTATCAAAAGGACTACGATTGATCCCCTATACTTATGGATCATCAAGACACTTTTCTGGCGCCGTTGCCGGGGAGTGAAGCGCCTTTGGTGAGTGGAATTTGGTAAGGAAACATTTATATTACGTGCTGAAATGTACTGTCACTTGTCACTATGGAAAGTAATCCTTTGAGGGGTTTGTTCGGGGCATCTTCACCTCGACCGGAAACACAAATAGTTGCTCCTCAACCTACTGCACCTACTGAAAATATTTATTATGAGATCCCTCTAGGTATGATAGAGAAACTGCTAGCTAATCCTTATGCAGGAGATGGAACGGTACATCCTGATATGCACTTGATCTATGTGGATGAAATTTGTGGATTGTTTAAGCTTGCAGGTTTATCTGGAGATGGAGTTAAGAAGAAAGTATTCCCTTTATCTTTGGAGGGAAAGGCATTAATGTGGTATAGGCTATGTGATGATACTGATACATGCGACTGGAACCGATTGAAACTAGAATTCCATCAGAAATTTTATCCTATGCATTTGGTTCATCGTGATCGGAATTATATATATAAATTTTGGCCTCATGAAGGAGAAAGCATCGCTCAAGCTTGGGGGAGGCTTAAGTACCTGATGTACACATTCCCTAATCATGAGCTCCTTTATCTTACAAAATTTTTATGCTCGGCTTTCTCATGATAATCGAACTACGCTCGATTCTTCTTCGGCTGGCTCCTTTATGAAGAAAACTATTGAATTCAGATGGGATCTTCTGGAAAGAATTAAACGCAAACTGAAGATTGGGAACTCGACAAAGGTAATGAGTCAGGTATAATACTTGAGTTCGATTGTGTTAAATCTTTTATGGCCACCGATGCTTTTCATAAGTTTAGCACTAAATATAGACTTGACTTTGAGATAGTAGCTTCCTTTTGTGAATCATTTGCTACTCATGTTGATCTCCCTAAGGAGAAGTGGTTTAAATATCATCCCCCTATTAAAGAAAAGATTGAGGAACCCGTTAGTGTTAAAGAAGAAACAATTTTTTACCATGTTGATCCAGTTGTGCCTACTGCTTATATTGAGAAACCACCTTTTCCTGTTAGGATTAAGGAACATGCTAAAGCTTCAACTGTGGTTAACAAAAGTAATATTAGAGCACCTAGACCCTATGAACAAATTAAAGTTGAACCTGATGTTTCTATGGTTAAAGATCTCTTAGTCGATAATATAGATGGGCATGTTATTTACTTTTGTGAGGAGGCTGCTAGAATTGCTAAACCTGTAAAGAAATGAACATGATAAGTTAGATAAGAACAAGCCCGTAGTTGGCATGCCTGTTGTTTCTGTTAAGATTGGAGATCATTGCTATCATGGTTTGTGTGATATGGGTGCTAGTGTGAGTGCTATTCCATTTTCTCTATATCAAGAAGTAATGCATGATATTGCACCTGTTGAGATTGAAGATATTGATGTTACTATTAAGCTTGCTAAAAGAGATACTATTACACCACTTGGGATTGTTAGAGATGTTGAAGTCTTGTGTGGAAAAATCAAATACCCTACTGATTTCTTAGTACTTGGCTCACAACAAGATAATTTCTGTCCCATTATATTTGGTAGACCCTTCTTGAATACCGTTAATGCTGAAATTGATTGTGTTAAAGAAAAGGTTCGAGTTAAGTTTGGTGATATATCCCATGAGATTAATTTCTCCAAGTTTCGTAGACAACCTCATGATAAAGAATTGCCTAGTAAAGATTAAATTATTGGTCTTGCTTCTATTGCCGTACCTCCTACTGATCCGTTAGAACAATATTTGCTAGACCATGAAAACGATATGCATATGAATAAAAGAAACGAAATAGATAAGATGTTCTTTGATTAGCCACCTATCCTTAAACATAATTTGCCTGTTGAAACTCTTGGAGGCCCTCCTCCACCTAAAGGTGACCCTGTGTTTGAATTGAAGCAATTGCCCGATACATTGAAATATGCTTATCTTGATGAAAAGGAGATATATCCTATTATTATTAGTGCTAACCTTTCAGCGCATGAAGAAAAGAGATTACTAAAAACCGTGCTGCTATTGGATATACTCTTGATGATCTTAAGGGCATTAATATGGAGCCTGATGCTAAACCAGTAGTCGACCACCAACGACGATTAAATCCTAAGATGAAAGAGGTCGTAAGAACCGAAATATTGAAACTTCTAGAAGTAGGTATAATCTATCCCATAGCTGACAGTAGATGGGTAAGTCCTGTTCATTGTGTCCCTAAGAAAGGAGGTATTACCGTTGTTCCTAATGATAAAAATGAACTTATTCAACAAAGAATTGTAACTGGTTATAGGATGGTAATTGATTTTAGAAAATTAAACAAAGCTACTAAAATATCATTACCCTTTACCTTTTATTGATCAAATGTTAGAAATATTGTCTAAGCATACACACTTTTGTTTTCTGGATGGTTATTCTGGTTTTTCTCAAATACCCGTATCACAACCCGATCAAGAGAAAACCACCTTCACTTGTCCTTTTGGAACTTATGCTTATAGACGTATGCCTTTTGGTTTATGCAATGCACCTGCTACCTTTCAAAGATGTATGACTGCTATATTCTCTGACTTTTGTGAAAAGATTGTTGAGGTGTTCATGGATGATTTCTCCGTTTACGGAACTTCTTTTGATGATTGCTTAAGCAACCTTGATTGAGTTTTGCAGAGATGTGAAGAAACTAATCTTGTCTTGAATTGGGAGAAGTGCCACTTTATGTTGAATGAAGGCATTGTCTTGAGGCATAAAATTTCTGAAAGAGGTATTGAAGTTGATAAAGCTAAGGTTGATGCTATTGAGAAAATGCCATGTCCTAAAGATATTAAAGGTATAAGAAGTTTCCTTGGTCATGCTGGTTTCTATACGAGATTTATTAAAGACTTCTCTAAAATTTCTAGGCCTCTTACCAATCTTTTGCAAAAAGATGTCCCATTTGTTTTTGATGACGATTTTCTAGAAGCCTTTGAAACACTTAAGAAAGCCTTGACCACCGCACCTATTGTTCAACCACCTGATTGGAACTTGCCTTTTGAAATTATGTGTGATGCTAGTGATTATGCTATTGGTGTTGTTCTAGGACAAAGAGTTGATAAAAATTAAATGTTATACATTATGCTAGTAAAACTCTAGACAGTGCCCAAAGAAATTATGCTACCATTGAAAAAGAATTTCTAGCAGGTGTGTTCGCATGTGATAAATTCAGATCTTACATAGTTGATTCTAAAGGAACTATTCACACCGATCATGCTGCTATCAAATATCTTATGGAAAAGAAAGATGCTAAACCTAGACTCATTAGGTGGGTTTTATTGCTACAAGAATTTGACTTGCATATTACTGATAGAAAGGGAGCTGAGAATCCCGTAGCAGATAATTTGTCTAGAATGGAAAATGTTCTTGATGACCCACTACCTATTAATGATGATTTTCCTGATGAACAATTAGCTGTCATAAATGCCTCTCGTAATACTCCTTGGTATGCAGACTATGCTAATTACATTGTTGCTAAATACATACCACCTAGTTTCACATACCAACAAAAGAAAAAGTTCTTCTTTGATTTAATACATTACTTCTGGGATGACCCACATCCTTATAAAGAAGGAGTAGATGGTATTATTAGACGTTGTATACCTGAGCATGAATAGGAACAAATCCTACGGAAGTGTCATTCCGAAGCTTACGGAGGACACCATGCGGGAGACAGAACTGCACACAAGATATTACAATCTGGTTTTTATTAGCCTACTCTTTTCAAGGATGTTCGTAAGTTTGTCCTATCTCGTGATGAATGTCAAAGAATTTGTAATGTTGGTAGACGTCAGGAAATGCCTATGAATTATTCACTTGCTGTTGAACCATTTGATGTTTGGGGATTTGATTATATGGGACCTTTTCCTAAATCCAATGGGTATACACATATTTTAGTTGCTGTTGATTACGTTACTAAGTGGGTAGAAGCTATTCCAACTACTAGTGCTGATCATAACACTTCTATTAAAATGCTTAAAGAAGTTATTTTCCCAAGGTTCGGAGTCCCTAGATATTTGATGACTGATGGTGGTTCACATTTTATTCATGGTGCATTCCGTAAATTGCTTGCTAAATATGATGTCAACCATAGAATTGCATCTCCCTATCACCCTCACACTAGTGGTCAAGTTGAATTGAGAAACAGAGAAATAAAATTAATTCTGCCGAAAACCGTTAATAGATCTAGAAAGAATTGGTCTAAGAAACTTGACGATGCATTATGGGCTTATAGAAGTGCTTATAAAAATCCTATGGGTATGTCTCCTTATAAAATGGTTTATGGAAAAGCATGTCATTTACCTCTTGAGTTAGAACATAAAGCATATTGGGCAATTAAAGAACTGAATTATGATTTTAAACTTGCCGGTGAAAAGAGGTTATTTGATATTAGCTCATTAGATGAATGGAGAACCCAAGCTTATGAAAATGCCAAATTGTTCAAAGAAAAAGTAAAAAGATGGCATGATAGAAGAATTCAAAAACGGGAGTTTAAAGTGGGTGAGCAGGTTCTATTGTACAATTCTCGTTTGAGATTCTTTGCAGGAAAACTTCTCTCTAAATGGGAAGGACCGTATATCATCGAAGAAGTTTATCGCTCCGGAGCAATCAAAATAAATAACTCCGAAGGTACTAATCCGAGAGTGGTGAATGGGCAAAGAATTAAGCACTATATTTCAGGTACCCCCATTAATGTTGAAACTAATATTATTGAAACAATTACACCAGAGGAATACATAAGAGAGACCTTCCGGAACACTCCAGAACCCTGGAAAGGAAGAGGTATGTGATACGGTAAGTAAACCTACTCCAAAAATTCCATAAAAATATTTTCTGTTAGTTTTGGAATATTTAGAAAAATACAAAAATAAGAAACTGCCGGGGGGACCCATCTGGTGCCCACGAGGCACCAGGGCGCCCCTACCCCCGGCGCGCCCTGGTACCTCGTGGGCCCCACATGAGCCTTCCCGACTCCGTTTTTCTTCTGGATTACTTGTTTTGCAAGATAAAAAATCTTTATATATACTCCCAGATGTTTTGACCACCGTATCGCAGAAATCTCCTCTGTTTTTGTTTCGTGCTGTTTCCTGTCAGATTTTGAGGCGAGGCATCATGTCTTCTTCCTCCTCCAACAATGTGGGAGACGATGCTTGGTTGATGTAGATGGAGCTCAGGAGGGAGGAGGAAGGAGAAGTTACCATGGATGAAAATGATGGAGATTCTCTTGAGGTCCATCCTCTGGATTCCGAGGGGGGAACCCTTGCCGGCATCTCCACAATTCCGAACCCGCACCAAACCGTAAGAAGCACTTCAGGCCATGCGAATCTAGAGGTACAGGAAGCGCTTCCCCCTAGAAGGCCCTTACACAGGTTACATCGGAACAATTTTCATAACTTAGTTCACAATTATGGGATCGAGAATACTCCTCGTATGCACATACCCTCCAATTGGGACATCTCTCGTCCAAGTGAAAGTGATGCCGGAAAGAACGCTTGGGGCCCAGAGAATAAGCATATTATGGCTGAAGTCCAAAGTAATACAGAAATGATACAGTATGTGCTTCGGGAAATCCAGAGCCTAAAGGAGATCCTAATTAATGTCGTGAAGGACAAGCCTACCACTTCATCACCACCGCCATCACCGAAGAAGGAGATTTGAGCACATGGGTATGGGCACTCCCCTTGGCTTGTGCCAAGCTTGGGGGAGGTGCCCCGGTATCGTAATTATCTTTTCCTATTTTTAGTTCAATCCTTAGTAATTTCGTGATCTAGTTGAATAAAAGTTTAGTATGATCTATTTTTGAGTGTTATCTTCGTGATCTATCTATCTATGTAATCGACTTGAGAGTTATATAATAAAGAGTAGTTTGAGTTTTTGCTTCTTTACTTTTATGTTTCAATTCTAGCAATGAAAATAATGAAAAAGATCATATGCTAATCTTATGGAAAGTAATGACATTACATAAAGAAAAGTATAAGTGGTAAAATTTATTGGAAGTTAACAAACATAGCATTAGTCAATGATGCAATTCATGAAAAAGTTAATAAGGGAAGAGAAGATTCACATGCAAATATACTATCTTGGACATCTTTTATGATTGTGAGCCCCCATTAAGTATTTTATGTCAAATTGTTGACGTTGGACAAGGAAGATAACGTAATGAATTATGTTTGTTCATATTCACATAGAAGTTATATTGTTATAGATCCTCCAACATGTGGTGCTTGTCCAATATCTTTGCTAGCCAAAAATCCGCACCAAGTAGAGATACTACTTGTGCATCCAAAACCCTTAAACCCAGTTTCATGTCATGAGAGTCCACTATATCTACCTATGGATTGAATAAGATCCTTCAAGTAAGTTGTCATCGGTGCAAAAAGCAATAAAAATTGCCTCTAAATATGTATGAAACTTTTATTGTAAGGGAAAATAAGCTTTGTACGAACTTGTGATGGCAAAGAAATAAAAGCGACGGACTGCATAATAAAGGTTGCTATCAAAAGGGGCAATATAAAGTGACGTTCCTCTGCTTCCCTCTGCGAAGGGCCTATCCTTTACTTTTATGTATTTACTTTTTATGCAAGAGTCAATAGTGTTCTCCTCTACTTCCTTTTTATTTTTCTCTTTTATGAGCATCATGTGGTGGGGAAAGATCTAGGCATATAGGATATGAGTGATCATGAGTTATTATTGTTGACATCACCCTTGAGGTGAATAAGTTGGGAGGCGAACTCACAAGCCCCTATCTTTCTATGTGTCTGGCTGCAACTTTTTGCTCCATATATATGTCGTGAGTGTTAGCAATCATAGAAGACTAAATAATGGTTGAGTATGTGGACTTTCTAAATAGCTCCTTAATGAGACCCTTCCTGAAAATATGATGAATTGCAATTGCGTTGTTGACTAAGAATATAGTTTGTTAGTTTTCAAGAAAGTGTATACCTTATACTCTATTCTTGTGATGAATTGTTACTTGCTCATGAGAAGTTTATGATAATAAATATTTTTGTTATAATAATGATCATGATGCTACTATGTCCGTATTTTGTTTTTATCGACACCTCTCTCTCTAAACATGTGGACATGATTATCGATATCGGCTTTCGCTTGAGGACAAGCGAGGTCTAAGCTTGGGGGAGTTGATACGTCCATTTTGCATCATGTTTTGCTGCTGTTATTTATAGTGTTTTTGATCAATATAACACTTTGTGGAGCAATTCTAATGCCTTTTCTCTCTTAATATGCAAGATTCACACAACGAGGGAGATTGCCGGCAGCTGGAATTTTGGATCTGAAAAAGCTATGTCAGAGATACCTATTCTGCACATCTCCAAATGAGCTGAAATTTTACGGAGATTTATTTTGGAATAAATAAAAAATACTGGAAGCAAGAAGTACCAGAGGGGGCCACCCAGGTGCCCACGAGGCACCAGGGTGCGCCACCCCCCCCCCCCCCCCCCGCCCCCCAAGCGTGCCCTGGTACCTCGTGGGGCCCCTGGCCGGCCTCTGGCCCCCATTTTCTGGTATATAAGTCATTTTGCCCTAGAAAAAATAGAGATAAGACTTTTGGGACGGTGCGCCGCCGTCTCGAGGCGGAATTTGGGCAGGAGCACTATTGCTCTCCGGCGGAGAGATTCTGCCGGGGATACTTCCCTCCGGGCGGGGGAAATCGTCGCCATCGACATCACCAGCAATCCTCTCATCATGGGAGGACTAATCTTCATCAACATCTTCACCAACACCATCTCATCTGAAACCCTAGTTCATCTCTTGTATTCAATCTTTGTCTCAAAACTTCAGATTGGTACCTGTGGGTTGCTAGTAGTGTTGATTACATCTTGTAGCTGATGCTAGATGGTTTATTTGGTGGAAGATTATATGTTCAGATATATTATGCTATTCAGTACCTCTCTGATCTTGGATATGAACATGATTTGTGAGTATTTACTTTTGTTCTTGAGGACATGGGAGAAGTCTTGTCATAGGTAATCATGTGAATTTGGTATTCGTTCGATATTTTGATGATGTGTATGTTGTTGATTCCCTTAGTGGTGTCGTGTGAACGTTGACTACATGACACTTCACCATCTTTGGGCCTAAGGGAATGCATTGTGGAGTAGTAATTAGATGATGGGTTGCTAGAGTGACAGAAGCTTAAACCCTAGTTTATGTGCTATTCCGTAAGGGGCTGATTTGGATCCATATATTTAATGCTATGGTTAGAGTTATCTTAATTCTTCTTTTGTAGTTGCGGATGCTTGCGAGAGGGGGTAATCATAAGTGGGAGGCTTGTTCAAGTAAGAACAGCACCCAAGCACCGGTCCACCCACATATCAAATTATCAAAGTAGCGAACGCAAATCAGACAAACATGATGAAAGTGACTAGATGAAATTCCCATGTGTCCTTGAGAACGCTTTACTTACTATAAGAGATCGTTCCGGCTTGTCCTTTGCTACAAAAAGGATTGGGCCAACTTGCTGCACTCTTTGTTACTATTGCTACTTGTCACTTGTTACAAATTATCTTGCTATCAAACTACTCGTTTCCGATAATTTCAGTGCTTGCAGAAAATACCTTGCTGAAAACCGCTTGTCATTTCCTTCTGCTCCTCGTTGGGTTTGACACTTTTACTTATCGAAAGGACTACGATTGATCCCCTATACTTGTGGGTCATCAGCCCCCACTGATCAAACAGTGGCATGCCGGCCCGCACGTCCTCCCGGTTTCCAAAGCAGTATATTGGAGCCGCGCTTGGCGGCGGGAACGACGTCGTCGTGGCAAGGAGAACGTTCACCACCACCTCCGGGGCAAGGCGATCGGGGCTCAGCCTCATGGGGTCCCCCAGGCCTGAGTGGGTCCAAACCAGGCGAAGGCGCCTCTGGAGGGGGGCAATGCGCTTGCGCACGAACTCCTTGACGACCATGCTCGCAGTGAGCCCGTTGGCTTGGAGCACTCGCATCCTCGCCATGACTGGACCAGCGCGGCCTCGGTCAGCTCGGCGGGCCCCCACCCGGAGCTCGGCATCGCTGGCGCCTCAGGGATTTCGAGCAAGGGGCTGTACTGGCGCGTGTCCATGTAGACCCAGCACTCCCTGAAGCCTTCCACCTCCTCGGGGAGCCGCATGTCGATGATGTGCGCGAGCATGCCCGCGACCATATGGAATGACACGCAACCCGAGCGCTAATCCGCCTCGGTCAGTCGAAGGCGGAAAAATTTCCGGAGGAAGGCCACGGATGGCAGCACCCCCAGAAAGGCCTCGCAGAGGTAGGCGAAGATGGAGAGAAGAAGGACCGAGCTCGAGTGCAGGTGCAGCGCATGAACCTGGTAGTGGTTGAGCACGGCGTTGAAGAAGTCGGAGAAGGGAGGCACCAGCCCGGCGAAGACGAAGTGGAGGAAGAATGGGAAGGTCGTGCCGTCTCGCTGCACCGCGGGGCGCGACGCCGGCTAGATCTTCGTCGCCCCGTTCCCGTTGTGGGCGCTGGCCGTCATCGGCCGCACCTTGTCTAGGCCCTCCTCGTTGAGGATCACGGATTTTAGCAGCGCGGGCCCCGGCCCCGGCGGGACCGACGACCCCGGCTCGGCGGTTTTCTTCTTCCCTTTCCTGCCAGGGGCCATGGCGGCGGAGAGATTGGAAGTTGGGGGAGGAGCAACGGGGGAGCTGCTCGCGCGAGATGAAGGGCAAGATGGGGACGAAGAGCAATGACGCGCCCGCGCCCTGCGCGGGCAGGCTTTATCGCCAAGACGGCGGTTACCGAGGCGACGTGGTGAGTGGGGGCAACCCTCCCCGTGAAAGCTGCCACGCGTCACCTCTGGGCCCGGCAGCTCAGTGGGCCCCGCGGCATTTCGTCCCTAACGGGCGGAACATGCACGCCGCGGGCCCGGGGGCTACTGTCGGCCCAGTGGGAACAAGGGTACCACGGCCCGTCTGCCTCTGGCCCAGAGGACCACGCTCGGGGCGGCCCATGAGAGTGGCCCTGCCGAGGCCGCTCCGAAGGAAACCGCCTCGCGAGGGGCGAGCCTCGCGAGGGGCGAGCCTCGCGAGGCTCCTCGCCACCAGGTCAGACCCTGCCGAGGCCGCCAAGCACTAGGTTCCCTCGCGAGGCTCCCCTCGTGAGGCCTTCTCATGAAGCAAGTCGTACGGCGCCAGCCACGGGGCTCCGCGCCCAGCACATGGGTGACGTCCCGCTATCAGGATATGGACAGCGGGGCGCGACCAAGCCCAGCTTCCATTCTGGTGATAAGGGAGCAGCGGCGTCTGCCTCCCCGAAAGCAAGTCCCAAAGGCTTTCCTCTTTGGTGATAGAAGATCAGGACGGATCAGGGCGCCAGGACAGAGGTCATCACCAAGCCCACCAGCGTGTCGCAAGGAGCTACTTTAGCAGGCGGAGACCGCTTTTAGTCAGGATAAGATGCGCTCTTGTCCCCCTTTTGAATTGCCACCCTATGGCAACCCTTTCCCGCTCATATTTTCAGGGAAGAGGACCAAGGCACTACAAGAGGGGCTGGGCTGCTTCCATGTAAGGGGATCGACCCATTCTCCCCCACATCTCTTGTACCTCGAGCACAAGCTCTCCACCACAGAGCAATCCAACACAAGCAGGAGTAGGGTATTACACCGCATGATGGCCCGAACCTGGGTAGCTCGCGCGTCCCCTTTGTGTCCGGTGAGAGCCGGCCAGCCTGTCGTGTTCCCGCCGTAGTTGCCGTCATGTCGTAGGTTGCCAAGCAAAGTCCCCCAGAGTTCGAATCCTAAGTTCTTGGAGAAGTTTCTTGGACGCAGATCCTAGACTCCGACACTGCCAAGTTTTTGCAAATAGTGCAGCAGGGCACGCTCGCGAGGTCGCCTGTGGGTGCTACGTGAGGAGACAAGAGCACCAAGGACCTGGTGAGGTGACGTGCAGGGGAGCAGGCCCGCGAGCCAGAGCTCAGTCGCTTGGGTTTTTCAGTGCTGCTGGGACTGACCAGAGCACAGATACCGTGCCCAGCCCCCGCTCGCGTGACAGGCACGAGCGAGACCATGAGCGCGCGCCCTGCGGCGGCTAGCACACAGGGTTTTGAAGGAAATAAGCTTTACTGATGCATGAAGCAAGTTCATTACATAACAGAAAGATACATACTGTCGTGTTTGACACGGGTCAGCTTGAGGATATGACGGCCGAGGGCCCCTTAAGTAAGTAGGCCACCAGTGCGGAGCATGGGGCGTTCGCCAGCGCGGAGCATGGGGTAGCCGCCAGCGTGGAGCATGGGGCTTCCACGAGAGTGGGAGGGAGCTCCCGCGTGCCAATGGCAGTGCCGGTAGAGGGAGCTCCGGAGCGTGTACAACTCCATTTCATTCGTATCCGTGGGGTCACGGATAGAACTTGCGGAGATGTTGGATGTTCCATGTGTTTTGTACCGGAACACCCTCCTCCGTTTCGAGCCGTGCCGCGCCGGGCCGGGAGATGTGCGTGACCCTGAAAGGGCCCTCCCACATGGGTGAGAGTTTGTGGAGTCCCTCTCTGGAGAGGATCCGGCGCAGGACGAGGTCGCCCGCCTCGAGGGTGCGGGGGCGTATGTTGCAGCTGTGATAGCGATGCAACGCCTGCTGGTACCTTGCCGCGCGAAGGGCGGCCTGGCGGCGCGCCCCTTCAAGGAAAAGCAGGTCATCCTCCCATAGGCCGTCTTGACGAGACTCGTCAAAAGCCAAGACCCGCGGGGACCGGTGCTTGACCTCGGCTGGGAGAACCGCTTCTGCCCCGTAGACGAGGAAGAAAGGCGTCTCGCTAGTGGGCTTGGTCGCCGTGGTGCGGATGGACCATAGCACTGAAGGGAGCTCCTCCAGCCAACCCTTGCCGCATGCCACGAGCTGCTTCTTGAAGCTCCTAGTCTTGAGGCCCTTGAGGACCTCAGCGTTGGCACGATCGGCCTGGCTGTTGCTTCGAGGGTGTGCCACGGAGGCGAAGTAGATCTGCGTGCCGATGCTGGCGCAGTAGGTCTTGAACTGGCCACTGGTGAAATGCGTGCCGTTGTCCGTGATGATGCGGTTGGGGACGCCAAAGTGGCACACCAGGCCCTTGATGAACTTGACCGCTGATCCTGCCGGAATGGTCCGGACAGGCTCCACCTCCGCCCACTTGGTGAACTTGTCGATGGCGACGTAGAGGTAGCGGTAGCCGCCAGCCGCGCGAGGGAAGGGCCCGAGGATATCCAGCCCCCATACCACTAAGGGCCACGAGAGGGGGATGGTCTGGAGCCCCTGTGCCGGCTGGTGGATCTGCTTGGCATGGAACTGGCAGGCCTCGCATGCCTGGACCAGCTCCACGGCATCTTCGAGCGCTGTGGGCCAGTAGAAACTGCTGCGAAATGCCTTACCTGCGAGGGTGCGTGAGGATGAATGGTGGCCGCAGTCGCCTCCATGGATGTCGGCAAGCAGCTCGCACCCTTGGTCCTTGGAGATGCATCGCAGCGTGACTCCGTTCGGGCGGTGGCGGTACAGGTCACCCTCCCTCAAGTGGTAGAACGCGGCTTGGCGGACCACACGCTCCGCTTCCGCGTCGATCTCCGGGAGGGCGCCGCCCTCCAGATAGGCCTTGATCTCCGCGGTCCAGCTTTCAGGCTGCGGCTCGAGCGCCAGCAGCAGGCGAGCGCCCGAAGCTGGTCCACAGTCTGGTGCACCCATGGGTGGTGCGGGAGGGAGCTCTTCATGAGGCACTGTGATGCTGGAGGTCGGAGGCATCGCTGAAGGCTTCAGGAGCCGCTCCTCGAAGACACCGGGGCTCTGGGGCTCGCGGTGAGAAGCGCGCTTGGCGATTTCGTCCGCCTTGCTGTTTTCGCTGCGAGGGACATGCTGTAGTTCCATGCCCATGAAGCGCTTCTCGAGCTTGCGCACCTCTTCCAGGTAGGCCGCCATGTGCTCATCCTTCGGCTTGTACTTCTTGTTGGAGAAGTTGACGAGGAGCTGCGAGTCGCCCTTGACGATGATGCACCTGACTCCAAGCGCGATGGCGGCCTTGAGCCCGGCGATGAGTCCCTCATACTCAGCGATGTTGTTGGAGACCTTGTCGGTGCGCCCGAAGCAGAGCTGCACTGTGTAGTAAAGCTTGTCGCCTGTGGGTGTAGTGAGCACCACCCCAGCCCCCGCGCCCTGGTGCGCGAAGGCCCCATCGAAGTGCATGCTCCAGCCTTTGGAGGTAGCCTCCTCGGGCTGGGACGACTCCTCCTGCGGCTCGCCCTGGCGCGTGTCCGTCCACTCCGCCGCGAAGTCTGCCAAGGACGCGCCCTTGATGGTCCTGGTGGTGAGGAACTCCAGCTCGAAAGGCCGCAGCTCGATGTTCCACTCGGCAACGCGGCCGGTGGCATTCGGGCTCCGTAGGACTTGCTCCAGCGGGTAGGAGGAGATCACTCTGACTGGGTGACCCTGGAAGTAGTGGCGTAGCTTCCTAGAGGCCATGAGGAGCGCCAGGAGGAGCTTCTGCTGCATGGGGTACCGTTCACGCGCGTCTCGCAGCACCATACTGATGAAGTAGACGGGGTGCTCGATGAGGCGCGTGACCGTGGTATCCAAGTCATGCTCGCCGAGGGGCTCAGGCTGCTGTGCCGCGGGGGCCTCCGGAGGCTGAGCTCCAAAGGCCTCCTTAGGGGGCACGGGGGCCTCCGGAGGGGAGCCCTCGGCAAGCGCCGGCAGGGCCTTGAGGGGCTCCAGCGATGTCTCCGCGGCACCCGCAGGCACAGGCTCGGCAGGCTTCTTCTTGACGCAGACTCGCTCCTCCCGCTCTGCCACAAGGGCCGCACTGGCCGTTTGGGGAGTGGCCGCCAAGTACAACAGCAGGCGCTCGCGTGGGCGCGGGACGACCATGACGGGAGGGCTCGTGAGGTACTTTTTGAGGTCCTCGAAGGCAGCGTCGGCCTCAGGGGTCCACTTGAAGGGGCCTGACCTCTTCATGAGCTTGAAGAAGGGCAGAGCTCGTTCACCGAACTTGGATATGAAGCGACCGAGCGAGGCCATGCATCCCGCCAGGCGCTGCATTTCCTTGAGGTTGCGGGGCGGCCGCATCTCCTCGATGGCCTTAATCTTCTCAGGGTTGGCCTCGCTGCCGCGATGGGAGACCAAGAAACACAGGAGCTTACCGGAAGGGACACCGAAGACACACTTGGCGGGGTTGAGCTTGAGGTTGACCTTGCGCAGGTTGGCGAAGGTTTCCTTCAGGTCCTCGATGAGGGTGCGCGCCTCGCGCGTTTTGATGATGATGTCGTCGACATATGCCTCCGCGTTTCTCCCCATCTGGCACCCCAGGCAGATGCGCATCAGCCTCTGGAAGGTAGCCCCCGCACTCTTCAGGCCCAAGGGCATGCACACGTAGCAGAACACTCCGCAGGGGGTGACGAAGGCGGTTTTCTCCTCATCTTCCTTGGCCATCTTGATCTGATGATAGCCCGAGAAGGCGTCCAGGAAGCAGAGCAGATCGCACCTGGCGGTGGAGTCTACTATTTGGTCAATCCTGGGTAGTGGGAAGTGGTCCTTGGGGCAGGCCTTGTTGAGGTTGGTGAAGTCGACGCACATGCGCTTGCCACCGTGCGGCTTGGCGATGACAACGGGGTTGGCGATCCACTCCGGGTGGAGTACTTCGCGGATGATTCCGGCGTCTTGGAGCTTCTCGACCTCCCCAATGATGAAGTCCTGCTTCTCGGGCGCCTGGCGCCGTACTTTCTACTTGACGGGGCGTGCGTTGGGGCACACCGCCAAGTGGTGCTCGATCACCTCCCTTGGCACGCCGGGCATGTCTGAGACCGTCCAAGCAAACATATCAGCATTCGCCCGAAGGAAGTCGACGAGGGCACCTTCTTGTTTGGGGGAATGGCCGCTGCCGATGGTGAGGAAGGGCCCGCGCCACTCCCATCCAATGACGCTTTCTTGGTCTCGGCCCGCTCCTGGGAGAACAGCAGCTTCTTCTTCGCGGGCGCTGGCTCGGCAAGCTCAGGGGCGTCCTCCTCGGCCTGGGATGCGGCGGCCGCCGCCTTGTGGGCGCGCGTGAGGGCGCGCACCGCGTCCTTTACATCGCAACTGATTGTGAGGGCGCCGCTGCTGCCGGGCATCTTGACGAGGCTGTAGGCGTAGTGTGTTGCGGCCATGAACTTGGAGAGTGCCGGGTAGCCCAAGATGGCGTTGTAGGGCAGGCCGATGCGAGCCACATTGAAGACGACGAGCTTCGTACGGTAGTTCTCATGGGTGCCGAAGGTGACGGGAAGGCACACCTGCCCCAGGGGGCAGTGGAGCCGCCAGTGACGCCCGAGAAGGGCTTGGTGGGCACCAGGCGCCCGCCCGGCGCCCGGAGCGTCTCGAAAGTCTCCACAGAGAGCACGTTGAGGCCAACGCCGCCGTCGATGAGCATCTTGGTGACGGCCACACCGCCGATAGTCGGAGTGCACAGCAGAGGGACAGCCCCCGCAGCCCTGGCGGACCTGGGATGGTCGCTGGCGTCGAAGGAGACGGGGAACTCGGACCACTTGAGGCGGCCGGCGGGCTCGGACGCCTGAAGGGCCGCGCTCACCTCGCGCATGAAGCGCTTGAGGTGGCGGTTGGACGGAGGGGCCTGGGCCCCTCCCAGGATGCAGGCCACACCTCGGGGCCCCTGGGAACCCCCGCTGGTGGCGACGGCCTTGGTTGGGCGGCGGCCGCCGGCCCCGCTCAACATGGGCGGGCCGCGGCCCGGAGGATGAGACGGGGAGCGGCGCGCCCAGGTCGCTTAGCGCGCCGTGGTGAAGTGGACATGGGGCGAGGGGGCGAATGGTCTCCGCTGGCGGCGAAGACGAGCTCGGTGATGCGCTCGAGCCAGGCGTCGCGGCCGTCCTTGGAGGGGGGACAGCGCAGCAGCCCCCGAGCCATGAGCAGCGCAGCGCGTGGAGTAAGGGGGCCACTCCCTGTGGGCGAAGACGCAGTGGAGGAGAGGCCGCGGTCCCACCCACTCGGCGACGGGTGGATGGAGGAGGATGCCCGCTCCCCAACGGGCCCGGCGGCAGTGGCTCGACATGCAGCGCGCTCGCGGCGCGCGGCGGCGTCGTCCATGTCGGTGCCGATGTCGAGGTCGAAGGCGCGAAGACGGCAAGCCCCCCTACCTGGCGCGCCAAATGTCGGAGTCTAGGATCCGCGTCCAAGAAACATCTCCAAGAACTTAGGATTCGAACTCTGGGGGACTTTCCTTGGCAACCTACGACACGGCGGCAACTACGGCGGGAACACGACGGGCTCGCCGGCTCTCACCGGACACGAAGGGGGCGCGCGAGCTACCCAGGTTTGGGCCACCGTGCGATGTAATACCCTACTCCCGCTTGTGTTGGATTGCTCTGTGGTGGAGAGCTCGTGCTCGAGGTACAAGAGGTGTGGGGGAGAATGGGTCGATCCCCTTACATGGAAGCAGCCCTGCCCCTTTTGTAGTGCCTTGGTCCTCTTCCCCGGAAATATGAGCGGGAAAGGGTAGCCAAAGGGCGGCAATTCAAAGGGGGACAGGGGCGCCGGCTTATCCTGACTAAAGGCGGTCTCCGCCTGTTAAAGTAGCTCCCCGTGATGCGCAGGTGGGCTTGGCGATGACCTCCGTCCTGGCGAGCTGATCCGTCCTGATCTTCTATCACCAAAGAGGAAATGTCTTGGGGCATGCTTTTCAGGGGAAGGCAGATGCCGCTGCTCCCTTATCATCAGAATGGAAACCTGTCTAAATTGTATCCTGCTGCCCTCGCCCTGACGTCGGGGCATCACCCATGTGACGGGCCGGCCGCCCCGCGGCTGGCGCCGTGCGCCACGCCCCGCAAAGCGGCCTCCCGAGAAATCCCTTCACGAGGCGATCTGGGGCTTGCCGGCCTCACCAGGGCTAGGCCGGGCGGTGAGGGGCCTCGCGAGGCTGTCCCCTCGCGAGGCAACCCCTCCTGGGTGACGACGCCAGGGCCACCTTGCCTGGGCCGGCACGCGAGCGCCGCCTTCTGGGCCAGAGGCAGACGGGCCGTGGTACCCCGGTTCCCACTGGGCCGACAAAAACTCTGCGCTTGGAGGCCCAACAAAGTCTAGAACAATAAGTTGCGTAGTAGACATTAGCCTCCAAACCTTCATGAACTTTCCGAGGGTAAGTCACAAGTTGAGTCCTCATCAAAGAATCCTACTGCCTGATACGTCTCCAATGTATCTGCATTTTTTGATTATTAAATGCTATTATATTATCAGTTCCGTATGCTTTATATGTCATTTTATATGATTTTTATGGACTAACCTATTAATTTAGTGCCCAGTGCCAGTTCTTATTTTTTGCTTGTTTTTGGTTTTCTAGAAAATCCATACCTACGGAAGTCCAAACACGATGAAACATTTTGACGGTATTTTGGACAATAAGAGACCCTAGAAGCTTCAGGGGAGGACGACAAGACCCATGCGGGTCCCACAAGCCAGGGGCGCGCCTTGGGTAGGTTGCGCCACCCTAAATTGTGGGCCCCTCGTACCTCCATTTTCACTAATTCCTGGCCTATAAGTTCCCATATATTCCGAAACCCTCGAAGCGAGACCCGAAACAATTTTATCACCGCCACAAGCCTCTGTTCCGAAGCGATCCCATCTAGAGTCCCATTTTGGTACTCTACCAGAGGAGGGAATCATTAGGGAGGCCATCTTCATCAGCCTTGCTGCCTCCATGATGATGTGTGAGTATTTCCTTCATGACCCATGGGTCCATAGTAGTAGCTAGATGGTTCTCTCTCTCCTTTGATCTTCAATACAATGATCTTCTCTAAGATCCATCCGATGTAATCTTTTGCAGTGTGTTTGTTGGGATCCGATGAATTGTGGGTTTATGATCAGATTATTCATTGAATTATTTCTCTTGAGGTTTCTCTGCTACATAATTTTATAGCTTTTTATTTCTCTTCAATCTATCTATCTACTTTGGCCAAGTTTGATTGATTTATCTTCAGCGAGAGAGGTGCTTTGTGGTAGGTTCACTCTTGCGGTGATCCTGCCCAGTGACAATAAGGGCAAGGGCACGTATTGTATTGTATTACTCTTATTTCTATCTTCTATCTTGCACACTTCATTCTTTTTTTGTCAGTTGTTCCTTTTCTTTCATGTAGGCTTATGTATTTATATGTATTGCAAGATTTCTATCCTTGTGGATATTGTTGTAGATGTCAATCTCTTGGAAGATGCTTTACTGTTTGTCTAACCTTTATTTTGTAAGAATTCATCTTCTCATAGAGTGTATACATACTGATTATACTCATGTGTTTGCATCATGTATATATCGCCTATACTACCTGTTGTTGTATGTACTTTTTTAGTAGGATGTGCATATCTTTTGATATGATGCATTCCATCACGATCTATGTGTTATAGAAGAGTTTATCATATACCTAATCTATCATGCATTTGCATTCAAGCACAAATCTTAAATAATTCACAAATTTAGGGGGGGGGGGATATTGTAGACCACATGATTCTCAAAGCATCGTTATTACCATGATTATATCTTTTGTTGAATCTTTGATCTATGTTGTCATCAATTACCAATAAGGGGGAAATTGAAAGTGCATCTAATTCCTTAGGTGGATTTTGGTAATTAGTGTCAACATATCTCAAGAAACTAATGCCTCCTACAAGTTTATTTCAGGAATCGTTCTTATGGGTGCAACAATGGAGTGGAAGGTGACCCCTACAAATTACGTCAAGACAGGTCTTGGCCAAGCCATAGGATTACTCTATTTGATTTTAGTGATCCAAAATCACACTGACTCCTTAGGCATTCCAATACTATCAAAAGGGGATGAGTATGTGGTAATGAGTTTCTTACTCCATGTGCTTAAATATCATACTCCAAAACTCCTCAAATTCCTTCAAAGATTCCAATATATCTACCCGATGCCATTCACTTCGGAGCATCTGAGCTCTTCCTGTCTGAATCGCCGAACCACTTAGTCAGATATAGTCATTGCAAACCCTAGCCATTCGGAGCCTCCAGGTTTTCCATTTGGAATCACCAAAGCATCTGGCAAACCTTCTATTGTTGCATCAGAATTGTAGAAGCAACCCGTTCAAAATTTCCAAAACCATAAATGAGAGTGTGCCACTACCCAAGTGTAAGTCCTAGATCTTCTGAATGTCTTTTGGTTTGACCTTCCGAGTCGTCTGAAAGTAGCTACTTTGTTCACATCAGAGCTTCCGAGCTAATCAGTTCGAAGGTTCCGAGCTGTGTAATAAAGTTGGCAACAGTCAAATTTTTGGGCCCTACTAATTATACCCCCACCTATCCCACCTATTCAATGGAAGCAAACTCCATTCCTATCATATGTTCTGAGAGTGTACTCCACCTCCTTGTGCTATTTTAAAGGGCTTTCTACTCCAACCATCCAATCAATCCCTTTACGATCTAATCCCCTCTTGCTTTCCACTCCTTATGCAATCCAATATCCAAATCTTGAAAGAATTTGAGTGTTGGCGAGACTATCTTTTGATTCACAAGTGCAAGGTATTCATCACCAAAGGACCCCTCTATGTTGTTACTTTTGCAGGTTGTGCGCCTCCTAGATTGGCCAGGTGTGCTTGGAAGTATTCAAGTTTGTGAAGAAGACAAGAAGTTTGTAAGGGCTTGGAGATCGCCTACTTCGTGGAGATCTACCTTAGTGAGGCTAGTTGTTCGTGGACGTAATCCATGATGGAATAGGTTGGTAGCTCCTTCATGGATTCGTGGGTGAGTGTCCTTCGAGGACCATTCATTTGTCGAATCTCTCAACCGAGATCCTTGTGATCTTAGAACCTTCGTAAGTCAAACCCTCTATCAACGTGGATGTAAGATAGCGTCAACTATTTGAACCACGGGAAAAAAACTTCACCAAGCCAACCTATGATTGCGAATCTCTAACTCTACTTATTTACTTTCACTTGCATGTCTCTATATTCCGGTGCCCATACTCTTGTAGACTTGCATGTGTAGGGTGCTTTATAGATTACTATAAAAGTTAAGAATTGCCAAGGAAATTAAATTTGGGAAAATATTCCATATTTGGGTTAGTAGTCTATTCACCCTCCCTCTAGACATACTTATCGATCCTACAACAAGTTTTTCACTACAAACTCGTCCTCTGTGCTTTGTAAAGGCAAGGATGGAAAAGTATTAGATCAATATGTTGGTGATTAGTCCTATTACGGTTCTTGGACCATTTGGGTTCCTATGGTTCTTGTTACTAACGTGAGAGGACCCATTCAAAAATGGGTACTCAAAACCAAGACATGACTCTTTTTGTAGGATTAGGGCTCCGGTGAAAATCAATGGGTCCTCAATAGTGGATGCACCAATCATATGTCTGAATATATGACATGTTCATTCAATTCGTTGAAGAACTTAGTTCTTACTCCAACATCTTCTTTGGTGCCGAGACAAAGGGAAAGGTACTTGGAAAGGTCAAGATAGCTATCACTAAAGAGTTTACTCTTGATCAAGTGATGCTTGTCCAATCCTTAAGCTACAACCTTCTTTCCATTCATCAATTGTCTCATGCCGGTTATAAATGTTTATTTTTGGAAGTGGATGTGACCGCCTTTAGAAGAGATACATGCCAAGTGATATTCATTCAATATGTTGAAGGCAACGTTTATGTGGTTGACTTTTCGCCAAAACAAGCGAAACTCTCAACATGTGTAATGGCTTAATCCGACAAAGGGTGGCTTTGGCACCATTGGCTTGGCCATGTTGGCATGAGAAACTTGCATAATCTTCTGAAGGGAGGCCACATCCTTGGAATAACTGATGTCACTTTTCAGATGGATAAAGTTTGTAGTGCTTGTCTAGCCAAAAAGCAAGTTAGGAAGAAGCATACTCCCAAGTGCATCATCATGACTACGAGGCCCCTTGAACTTCTCCGTATATAGTTGTTTGGGCCCTCACATTATCAAAGCTTCAAAGGGAGTAAGTATGGTTTAGTTATTGTTGATGAATAGTCCCACTTCACTTGGATAATCTTTTTTACATCAAAAGATGAGACCCAACAAACATTCAAATCAAAGAAGCGATCTCGAATGATAACCCCGCGTGACCCTCCGCCGCCTCCCTGGCGGCCCGGGGGAAGAAACCCTAGCCTCCACAGCTAGCTTCCTTCTTCCTTCCTCGTCGCGCCGTCGCCGGAGGGCGCCTCCGGCGAAGCTCGGGCCTGCCTTAGGAAGGCGGTGGCGGGGCACTTTTCTGTTGGTGCGGCTTGGGCTCGTGCCCATGGCTGCATGATGGAGGAGCAGGGCTTGGGCTAGGGCGCTCAATGGAGATGCAGGGCAGGGGCTGGGGCGCAAAGTGTCGCCTAGGTGGTGCCGAAGCGACCGGGTTTGTGCTGCTGGGTGTCGCGAGCGGGTGCAAGCGGCCACGACAAGGTGCTGCGCGTGCGCGCGATCCACTACGGCTGGGCTGGGTGTGCTGAGCGGGTGTGGGCGGCGGCAGCGTTGTGCTGCGTGTGCGCGTGATGCAGCTGGGTTGCGCGCGCGGCTGGGCACGGGTCGGGCACCCGACAGCTTCCATGGAATGCAGCAACCGGCTCCGGCGGCTGGATCTGGAAGGTTCTCCGCCCAGATCTTCCGTTCTCTACTGTGAAGTTGACCACGGCAACGAGGTGCTGCCTTTCCTGGATAAGGGCCAGCAGGCGACGCTACGGTCCATGGCTTGATGGTGGATCTGGGGTTCCCGACCCAGATCTGTTCCCCTCCGGTGGCGGTCCTAGGGTTCTTCTTGCGCCAAGACGGTGTTATGCTTGATGACCGGCCCTCATTAATTTGGTCGTTGATGAGTTCCGGAAGGCTTCGTCGGAGATTTCTGTTGGGTGCTTGATGCCTGTAGATTGCTGGATCGGATGGGATTCGGTCGTGTGCGCCCCCATGTCAGCCCGTGTGGCTTTAGGATGGCGTGATGCGAAGCTTCGTTATCTGTTGACATTATGAGACATGTCTGTATTTTGATTTCCATGATGAAGACAGTGGCGGAGAACGTCATGGTAGCTAAGGTCTGAGGCCTAGTAATGGCAAATCGAGTCTTGGTGGCGATGAGGACTTTGCTTGGTGATTCATGACTAGTAGTAGCGGCATCAGCAAGCGGGGGTGGCAGCACAGGTGGAGTATAGAATCTTAGCTTTCAGGGTGAAAACCCAAGGCCTGGCCTTAATTGGTTGTGCCTGGCAGTGACCTTGTTGAAGGCATTGTTTTGAGAGCACGGATCTTCTCCAGGTTAAAAATCTAAGATCTAGAATCGGGTAATGACGATGCGTGTGTACTGTTTCCTTCTTGGAGGCATCGCTTTTGGAGAATTTGGACTTCGGATGTTGTCTAGGTGGTGGTTCGTGCTGCAGCTACAAGGAATTGATCACTGTACTGAGATCTTCCTTTTTTCTTCTTCTTCTTTTTGTCGTTTGGCTGTGTGCATCCGTAATGTCTTTACGACATTATGTTGTTGCAGAGGCTGGGTGTCAGTGTAAAAACCGGCAGACCTCGGGGTAGGGGGTCCCGAGCTGTGGATCTCGGATCGGTGGTAACAAAGACAAGGGAGACGGTATTTACCTAGGTTTGGGCCCTCTTAATAGAGGTAAAACCCTACGTCCTGCTTCTGTTTATATTGATGGAGATGTATCGAGTACACAGTTGATCTACCTCGAGATCGTAATGTGTGTCTAACTTCTAGGGTTAGGTGAGCGATATTGTGTTTATCCCCTCTACGGGCTAAACCCTATGGCTTATATACACACCAGGGAGGGTATCTAGGGTTACAAAGTCGGTAAATAGTAGTAAGGCGGCTGGAAAGATCTTGGAGTATACGTCAAGTCTTCGGTAGAGACAGTCTCGATCACGCTTCTTATGTGCGGCTTCCGGAGTCCATCTTGATCACGTACGAGGGCCTATCGACCCAACCGAGGAGACAGGCCGGCTTGGTTAGCACCCCCTAATCCAGGACACCGTCAGTAGCCCCTGAACTGGTCTTCGATGCCGAAGTCGATGCCATTCAATTTCCGGAGTCTTGGCTCGATAGACAAGTTCCCATGCTTTATTTTCCGACCAGTCTTAAAGACCTCGGCCAACCCTTAGAATTCCGTTGGGGCCCAATTTCAGATTTCGAGAATCGTGTTATCTAGGGAATCGGGCCCCTTTATGGAAAAAATGTCGAAGCGTCAACCCCTTCTGCCTTTACTTAATAAATGCGCAGCCTTTGCAAGCGGCAATACGCATCAACCACAACCGTAGCAAAAATCCCCCCATCCCAGCCCAAGCTCAAGAGCCCGAACAATGGCGAGTGGTGAAGGATCGTCAAGGCGCCCTCACGGCCCTGATAGAGGGGACTGGGGGAGCTGCTCCATCGCGCGCCTTCAACTAGAGCGCTTGGCGACGCAAGGTTATCAACCGGATGCGGATCTGGCCCCCAGCCGCCCTGGATTAACATCCATGGATGGTCAAGCCCACGCCGAGAATTACCCTTCGCCACGAGGAGACGGGCGGGTATGCTTCGTGCCTTTCCTCCTCCGCGGTTTAGGGTCCCCAATCCACCCCTTCCTCCGCGGCCTGCTGGAGTTTTACGGGCCGCAGCTGCACCATCTTTCCCCGAATTCGATATTGCACATCGCGGGGTTCGTCGCGCTCTGCGAGCTACACCTCGTCTGTCAGGCGCACTTCGGATTATGGCGAAAGTACTTCTGTATCATGCCCTGCTCCTCGGCTAACAAGCTATTCGAGGTTGGAGGAGCCGAAGTCTGCCGAGTCGACAAGACTGGCTACCCAGCGGGAACACCTCGGGAGGACACCGATTACTGACCTTTCAAGTGGTTCTATATTAACGACGTCCCGCTGTACGAGCCAGTCCGGCCAGGCCTCCCGCCCTTCTCATTGGATCCGCCGAGGGAAACGTTATAGCTGGAGGCCGCAGAGCTTGGCGCAAGAGGAAAACGAAGCCGTGACCAGTCTAGCGACCAAAGTGAAGCTACTGTCGAGCGCTAGCCTCACCATCATTGATGTGATGGCGGTGGCCCTAGACCGAAGAGTCCAACCCCTCTGGCAGCGTCAGCACTTATTGTGCGAGTACAATGGGTCCAACGACGCCAACCGATCCATCAAGGGAGCTTTTATGGACCAAATGACCCTCGGAGCCATACTAGCTAGCATGTACTAGGGATCCGCGGAGGAGTTCGCTAAGCGACAGTTCCAAGACGGGCTATCGTACAACAATCCTGCTGACATAGTAAGTCTCCCTTCCGAATTTTTTGTTTACCCCGGGATCTTTTAACATTAACCCGTTACACATCGGTCCTTGAATAGAGGTGGAGGCGTTGGCTCAAGGGTGTGAGCAGTCCGGCCACTGAGGCGGAGCTGCACTGCCACGCGGAAAACCCTCTTTACAACAAGGACGAAGACCTGGGCCTTATTTACGAAGGGAGGAGTTTTTTCCTGGAGAGCCTTGACGGCTCAAAGGTAGCGGTCATCCCTGACATGTCGGGGACGAGGCCAGCCTCATCGGTAACACTCCCTTCCTCTAAATGAAAGAGAGCCCCTCGTCCTCTAGCCCCCAGCCATCTGACTTCTCCTCCAAAGGGGCAGCGCTGCCAACGCCTACGCAGAGAAACGGCTTCACTGGAGAGGGCTCCGCCAGAGGTACAAGAAGTTCAAGCCGAGGTCATGGGGGTAGGCGAAAGTGCCCCCTCCATCACCAGGTAATACTTTGATCTATGTTGCTACAAAGACACTTCGGATTTTAACCTCCCCGATTATTTGCAGACATCCTTCATCCACCACAGCACATGTGGAGGCCGAGGGAGCCACGGCCCTGCCCAAGGAAACAGGTGCCCGAAATCCTGCGGGAGCTGACCCCGGAGCCGTTTAGCCCGAGGACTCGGCGACATTGGCCACTCCGTCCGAGATTCAATGCGTCGTGAATTATCACCGGCGAAAAGCTTCTCTGAACAATCCGGCTTTCTCGGACAGGGAGTTCAGTGCTCTCAGCGCGGTGGATGCATACCTCGGGGCAACCCGAGGTGCCTTTGATGAATCGTTGGACGTCTTGTCACGGGGGCTGCGGGTAAGGTTTAAAGACAAATATGAGTACCAAGTATGGTAGTAGCCCCTAAGGCTTGGTACGAGCCCCTGGGGTCAAATCAAGACTTAAATACTAACCAGCAATCACTGTCATGAACTGGAAGCTCGCTTGAAGAACGAGCAATTGACCTCGGCGTTGGCCCAAACAAAGGTGCAACTTGACGCGGCTTTGTCCGAGGTTGAACAGGTGAAGAAATTCACCAGAGAGACGCACGGTAAGTGCTTTGTGCTTGGATTGGGTAATGCCAATGAAAATAGAGTTGACGCCAGAATCACTTGTAGCAGCGGAAGCCCTAGGCCATCTTGAAAGAGACCTGAAGCAGGCCTGCGAGGATCTGGCGTATGCTGAAGCGCAACGTCACGCAAATCAACACGTGGTTACTCAAAGAGTGGACAGCGTGAATGTGCTTAGGGCTAAGAACGCCCGCCAGGTCCAAGAGATTGAGAGCTTAAAAGCTCGCCTCGCTGTTGCGGAAGCGAAGAATCGGCAAACGGACAACATGATTTATGGTAAGTTTATAAATCTCGAGGAATGCTTGTCATGTAACTTGTCCAAGGTGATTTTTCATGCTAATGTTGTTTTGTTTGGCAGCTTCTTTGTCTGGCCTTCCTTCGGAATCTTGGGGTCCGATGTCCGAAGACATGGCCGTTCGTCTATCCGAGGTGCACGAAAGGGCATGGAAATCGATGAAGGATGTGCACCAGGATTTATGGCCTGAGGTGGTGCCGGTCCCCGAGGACATGGCCGTGCTAGCCGAACAGCTGAAGAGAGCTCGGCGTCGGATCCAGGCTTGGAAAGTATCAGCTTGCCGAGAAGGTGCGAGGGAGGCCTGGTCCATGGTGAAGACCCACTACACCGGCCTGAAGACGATGGAATTAGCGGAAGTGGGACCCATGGGATCTAACGGGAAGGAAATCCCCGCTAGCCAGGCATATGATAGTGTAATGCCTGCAGCGCGATTCTCGCAAAAGGATTACGCATTGGACACCCAAATAGATGGGCTAGACCGCGCGTGAAAACTTTGTATGATTTTATGTACCGAAGTATTCTATGTCACTTTTTTCAGTCCGTTTATCCAAACTCTATCAGCCAACCTTTGGCTTCCGTCTCCTTGGATAAACTCCGAGGAGTGTCCCATATACTAGCCGAGGTCATCGGACCAGATGCTTCAGGCGACAAGGCAATCAGGCTACGCGGCTCGAGAGACAAGAGGGTAACGGAAAGTTATGTTATATTACTATTTAACGTAAGAAACATCTTCCAAGGAAAATAGTTTTTCCAACAGTTCCTTTCCTCGGGTCACTGTATCTAACACACTTGTCCGAGGACAGATGACCTCGGGGGTAAAGCCCCTGGTCGGGGTTTGAAAAGACCCCTACCACGTTAGTCCTATGTCATGGCCGACCGATTCGCATTGTAAGAACGCTAGCTTTCGGCTTTGTCCGTCTGAGGTACTACACCGGTTGATCCGGGAGTAGCAATCACATCGGTGCTCCCTTTGCCCCCTAGCCGAAATATCAGGAACGTAAGGGGCAAGCACAGGAGCCGGGCAACCCAGCTTGGCCAAATCTTAAAGCGAATCGATGCATATGGTGGCTCAAAAGACGATAGTACATAAGAGGTGGAATAGCTCTTGTTTTGAAAATAACAAGCTATATTGTCCTCGGGGTCATTGAATAACGTTCTGAGGTGGGGAAATAAATAATGAGTAAAAGATTAAGTCAAAGAAAATGTACAAGTTATTTACACGGACCGTGTTCGTAGTGTCAAGCGTAGAAGCGTCGGAGTAGCGCCGCGTTCCAGGGGTGTGGCTCTAATCGGCCGTCCTCCGGATCTCGGATTCGATATGCTCCTCCGATGAGAACTTGGTCAATGATGAACGGCCCGTCCCATCTAGGGAAGAGTTTGTGCTTTTGCTTCTCGGGGTGTAGCCTCATTACGAGATCCCTGACGTTGAATTCTTTAGCACGAATTCTTTGCCATGGTAGCGCCGGGCCTGCTGCTGATAAATAGCTGACCTTGCCCGTGCGATGTTGCGCTCTTCTTCGAGAGCATCTAGGGCGTCTTGCCGATCAAGCTCGGCCTCTAGCTCCTCATACATGCATACCCGAGGTGCGTCGTGTATGATATCGTAGGGGAGGACCGCCTCGGCGCCGTATACCATAAAAAATGGGGTGTATCCCGTGGACCTGTTTGGTGTTGTACGCAGGCCCCATAATACGGAATCAAATTCCTCGACCCATTTGCAGTCGGCTTTTTTAAGGGAGCGAACTAATCTTGGCTTAAAGCCACTAAGGATTAGCCCATTGGCTCGCTCCACCTGCCCATTAGACTGTGGGTGGTAGACGGACGCGTAGTCGAGCTTAATGCCCATTTTTTACACCATGCCTTAACCTCTTTGGCTGTGAAGTTAGTTCCGTTATATGTAATCAGACTGTGGGGGACACCATAACGATGTACTACCCCTGAGATAAATCCGATTACCTGGACAACTTCGGCCGAGGTGACCGGCTTTGCTTCAATCCATTTGGTAAATTTGTCTACCATGACTAGGAGGTATTTATTTTTATTTGATCCACCCTTGAGTGGCCCGACCATATCGAGCCCCCAGATCGCGAAAGGCCAAGTAATGGGGATGGTGCGAAGGGCCACGGGGGGCAAGTGGCTCTACTTGGCGAATACCTGGTAGCCTGGGCAACGTTGTACTAATGCCGAGGCGTCGGCACCTACAGTTGGCCGGTAAAAGCCGGCTCGAAAAGCCTTGCTGACCAAAGTCCGAGCAGCGGCATGATGTCCGCTCATGCCACAGTGTATCTCCCGAAGTAGGAGTTTTCCTTCTTCCTCAGATATGCATCTCTGGCAGACGCCCGTTGTGCTCATTTTATAAAGTTCCCCTTCATGAACCTTGTAAGCTTTAGACTGCCTTACAATCCGGCGGGAGTCGGTTTGGTTATCGGGGAGCTCTTTTTGGAGCAGGTACGCGAGGAGCGGCTCGGTCCATGGTGCGATGACTGCCATGACTTCATGCGCTGAAGCAGTCTTCCGGATCATTGACCCGCCTATGATACCATCATCTTCTTCGAGCGGGGCCTTTTGCCCGACGTCGGCTGATTCTGACATTCCTTTGCTATCTTGCCAGACTACAGATGGCTAGAAAAGCCGTTCGAGGAAGGTGTTTTTGGGAACCTTATCCCGTTTTGCGCCCAATTGGGTGAGCACATCTGTGGCCTGGTTGCTGTCTCGGGGTATATGGTGAAACTCCAGCCCCTCGAACCTGCCCGAGATTTCTATGATGGCGTTTCGGTAAGCTGTCATCTTCGGGTCTTTGGCATCAAACTCGCCGTTGATTTGTGAGATGGCGAGGTTAGAATCACCTCGGACCTCCAGGCGTTTAACACCCATAGAAACTTCTATCCGAAGTCCGTGTAGGACGGCTTCGTATTCCGCCGCATTATTATAGTCTGTGTACATGATTTGTAGCACGTATCTAACGTTATCTCCCGTGGGTGATGTGAGCACCACGCCAGCCCCCAGACCGGCGAGCATTTTGGAGCCATCAAAATACATTGTCCAATGCGAGTAAGTACTGTACTCACGGGGGAGTTCGGCTTCGGTCCATTCGGCTACAAAGTCGGCCAGCACGTGGGATTTAATGGCCCGACGTGGTTTGTAGATGATTTCAAAAGGTAAGAGCTCTATGGCCCATTTGGCGATGCGCCCTGTCGCATCCCTATTATTGATTATGTCACTTAGCGGGACGTCGGATGCCTCGGTCACCGAACACTCCTGAAAGTAGTGCCAAAGTTTTCGTGACGCCATGAAGACCGCGTAGGCTATCTTTTGGTAGTGAGGGTAGCGTGACTTGCATGGAGTTAAGACCTCGGATACGTAATATACGGGCTTCTGGACCTGGAATTTGTGACCTTCCATGTCTCGTTCGACCATGAGGACTGCGCTTACCACCTGGTTTGTGGCCGAGATGTACAATATCATCGGCTCGCAGACACCCGGGACTGCCAGGATGGGGTTGGTGGCGAGGAGGGCCTTGATGTCTTCCAGGGCCGCCGCGGTCTCCTTGGTCCATTTGAATGTTTTGGTCTGCTTTAATAGCTTCTACAAGGGTAAGGCTTTTTCTTCGAGCCGTGATATGAAGCGGCTCAAGGCTGCTATGCAGCCCGCTAGTTTTTGTACGTGCTTGAGCTCTGTTGGAATCTCCAAACGATCCAAGGCTTGAATTTTAGCCGGATTGGCTTCAATTCCTCGGCTAGGTATGATGAAACCGAGGAGTTTGCCAGCTGGGACTCCGAAAATGCATTTCTCTGGATTAAGTTTTATTTGATATTCCCGTAGGCTGGCAAATGTGTCTTGAAGGTTGTCTACCAACTGGTCGACGTGTTTAGTTTTGACAACTACATCGTCTACGTAGGCCTCAACGGTCTTTCCGATGTGTTTTTTCAGGCATGTTTGAATCATACGCTGGTACGTGGCGCCAGCGTTCTTTAGTCCGAAAGGCATCGTGTTGAAGCAAAAACAGCCCGTAGGGCGTGATGAATGCCGTTGCTGCCTGGTCAGATTCCTTCATCTTTATTTGATGATATCCTGAGTAGGTGTCTAGGAAGCACAGTGCACCATGGCCCGCAGTGGCGTCCACAATTTGGTCAATACGGGGTAAGGGGAAGGGGCCTTTGGGGCAAGCTTTATTGAGGTCTTTGAAATCGACACATAACCGCCAGGACCTGCCCTTTTTTGGTACCATGACCAAATTGGCTAACCAGTCAGGGTGTTTTATGTCCCTGATGAATCCTGCCTCCAGCAGCTTTCCTAGTTCCTCGCCCATTGCTTGACGCTTGGGCTCGGAGAAACGCCGAAGTGTTTGTTTAACAGGCTTATAGCCTGTTAGTATGTTTAAGCTATGTTCTGCAAGCCTATGGGGTATCCCTGGCATATTGGAGGGGTGCCAGGCGAATATGTCCCAGTTTTCGTTGAGGAAAGTGCATAGGGCTTCGGCAACTTCTTGGTCGAGGTTAGCCCCTATGGACGCCGTTTTAGCAGGGTTCGTTGGGTGAACCTGGAATTTGACTATCTCGTCGGCCGGTTTGAAAGAAGTAGGTTTTGATCTTTTGTCAAGAACGACATCGTCCCGGTAGACCTTGGCGCGCAGCGCGGTCAGCTCCTTGGCCGCGAAGGCTTCAGCCAGAGTCTCGAGGGCGAGGGACGCTGTTTTATTCTCGGCTTTGAGTGCCCTGTCGGGATCGCTTGAGATAGTAATGATCCCTTTCGGGCCCGGCATCTTGAGCTTCATGTAGCCGTAGTGCGGCACTGCTTGAAATATTGAAAAGGCGTCCTGTCTGAGGATGGCGTGGTATCCGCTCTTGAAAGGCGTGATGTGGAACGTAATCTCCTCGAAGCGATAATTATCTGGAGTCCCAAAGACTACGTCCAGGGTTATCTTTCTGCTGCAGCGTGCCTCTCGTCCGGGGACTATTCCTTTGAAGGTGGTGGTGCTCTGTTCTATGCGCGATTTATCGATGAGCATTTTATCCAGAGTGTCCTCGTACATTAGATTCAAGCTGCTGCCTCCGTCCATGAGGACCTTATGGAGGCGGCAGTGGTCCACGATGGGGTTGAGGACTAGCGCGACGGGACACCTGTCTAGGGCCGACTTCGGCTGATCGTGGTGGTTGAAGGTGATCGGCGTGTCTATCCACGCGCACCGAGGTGGTACTTGCCGGACGGAATTAATTTCCCGCAAGGCCTGTTTGCGCTGGTTGTTAGACATAAAGGTCTCATAAATCATTAGGACCTCGTCTTCTTCCGAGGTCTGTTCAAAGTGGCTGGAGGTGCCCGCCAGGAGGGTGGGTCCCCCTCTGGCCACCTGCCTCAACACCCAGCAGTCGCGAAGACTGTGAGTCGGGCAGGAGTTAATCAATACGGCGTGGATCTGGCATGGTTTATTCAGAAAGCCGTCCAAAGTTGTTCCGGGGTGGCCGGAGGTTTTCTTCTTGTTCCGGGGACGATCTCCCGGAGTGTTTCGTTTGCGATTTTCGCGCCGAAGTGCCGACCGGTCGCGTTCCGGATAGTCCTCATAGATCGAGTCCGTGTTTTCCTCGGCCCGCCAGGCATCTTCGATGGCGCAAAATCATGCCACCAGGTCGGTTAATTCAGGGAGTGTTTGAACGCAACGACGAGTGAGGACGTTCGAGATGCCTTTATCCTTGCATCCGCGCTCGAAAGCGGCAATTATGTCAGAGTCTTGGTAATCTAGTATCTTGTTCTTTACGGACAAGAATCTGGCCCAGTATCGTCTGATCGGCTCATCAGGGAGCTGCCGTACGTAGGCCAAGTCTCAGACGTCCGGTGGGTCGGAATTATCGGGGCGATATTCTATATGGGAGGCAAGCGGACCAGTTCCGATCTCTAAATACTGCGGGCTCAAGACCTCGTTATTCTCACTTGACACCGGACTCGGGGTTACCGGTTTAGCCGAATTGATCTGGAGGTCGGTCGCCGGTAGGTCGCTATCCGATCCGCTCTCCAAGGAGTATCTTAGCCCCTCGTCCGTGAGGGGATTCCTAGCTGGAACCAATGAAGGGTCATGGTTCGCTTCCACATTACATGGAGGCGTCTCTGTGACCAAAGCTTCAAATGTGGGGACGTGCTCCATGGTCTTGAGGCTGTTAACCGGCGATCCCATCGATCTTTTAGGCGATCGCACAGTGGAACTCTCAATGAAAGCACCAGTGTCGGTGTAAAAACCAGCAGACCTCGGGGGAGGGGGTCCCGAGCTGTGGATCTCGGATCGGTGGTAACAAAGACAAGGGAGACGGTATTTACCCAGGTTCGGGCCCTCTTAATAGAGGTAAAACCCTACGTCCTGCTTCTGTTTATATTGATGGAGATGTATCGAGTACATAGTTGATCTACCTCGAGATCGTAATGTGTGTCTAACTTCTAGGGTTAGGTGAGCGATATTGTGTTTATCCCCTCTACGGGCTAAACCCTATGGCTTATATACATGCCAGGGATGGTATCTAGGGTTACAAAGTCGGTAACTAGTAGTAAGGCGGCTGGAAAGATCTTGGAGTATACGTCAAGTCTTCGGTAGAGACAGTCTCGATCACGCTTCTTATGTGCGGCTTCCGGAGTCCATCTTGATCATGTACGAGGGCCTATCGGCCCAACCGAGGAGACGGGCCGGCTTGGTTAGCACCCCCTAATCCAAGACACCGTCACTAGGTGTAATTGGTATCTCCGCGATATTAATATATTCCCCTTGTCAAAAAAAAATTAGGAGTGACAACGGAACCAAATTCAAAAATCTCAAGATGGGCGAATTATTTGATAGTGACGGGATTGCTCATAAGTTTTCCACTCCTTATTCCCCTAAATAAAATAGAGTTGCAAAGAGAAAGAATAGGCCACTTATTGAGATGACAAGGGCAATGATTGATGATTTCAAGACTCCACTCAACTTTTGGGCCGAAGCCATCAACACCACATGTCATGCTATCAACCGCATATAGCTTCACAAGCTTCTACAAAAAACACCTTATGAGATGCTCACAAAGAAGAAGTTGGATATCTCCTACTATTGTGTTTTCGGTTGTAAGTGTTTCGTGCTAAATACAAGACCTAGATACAAATTTGAATGTAAGACCATTGAGGGTATTCTTGTTGGCTATGGTGTGAATTCACACTCATATAGAGTCCTCAACAAATCCACTGTATGTACTGAGAAGTCTAGTGATGTGAGGTTCGGTGAATCTAATGGTTCTCAAGTGGAACAGGTTGATCCAACTGTTGTAGGTGGCGTTGACCTCTCCCAAGCAATCAAGAAAATGGCCATTGGAGATATTGCTCCAACATATAATTATGTGCCAAATCCTAGAGAGAAGTCAAGTCCAGGCCAAGATGTTCCATATACATCAACATAAGGTCAACATGGAACTGAACCTCAAGATCAAGTTCCACCATCAAGCCAAGATCAAAGGGATGACAAGGAAGAAGCTTAAGCTTCAAGACAATAAGTTGTTCAAGAAAATCGTTTTCCAAATAGAATACTACAAAATATTCAAGGCCTTCAATTCGATTCTGTAAGTGCATCAAGTGCCCCCTTAATGGTTTTGGAGTATTGAAGACAAATAGGTTAAGGGACTAATGTGTTTGTGAGTATACACAGGTGAAAATAGTCCCTGAAGACTTGGATTAACCACGGAAGTTGACCCCTAAAAATGTATTTCTTCAAGTGAAGAATTTGGTGCGGCCTTTGAAGAAATAGATGTGAAGACTTTGAAGCTTGAAGACTTTGTTTTCATAGTTTCTTTTTCTTCTTATTTGAGTCATAGGAAAAACCGTACTGTTAAAGGGGGTCTAGGTGAAACATATATCACATTTCCAAAGTGATGCTCAAACCTATACAAACTACAGCCGCTTCGAGTGAATCGTTTGGAAATCTCCAGAACAGCTGACGAATTTGCTAGTGACAGTGACACAGTTCATCTGGTCGCTGACGAATTTGGTCGGGCTGAGGAGTTAGGATTTCGCCAGTGCGATCTGCCTATCGTAAGGAAATTGAGTGCCCCAACGAAATTGAGAGTTCCAATTTCCTACCGTTGCTGCGCTGAGTGTCAGCTGTCGAGTGGATCCTTATCCTGACAACAGTCATGTCTAAGAAGGGCATTAATGACATTTCATGTCCGGTTGCCCTGGCTATAAATAGCCGCCCCCTACAACCACTAGTTGGTTGGCTGCTCTAGAGAGAGATTGACACTTGTCATTTGAGAGCAACCCTTCCACTGACGACTTTGTGAGAACCCAAGTGAGGAAAAACCCAACCGGAGCCAAAGTGACTGAGCATCACTGAAGAAGTTGATCTGTGTGATCCGACGCTTGTTATCTTTGAAGACTGTCATTCTTCCAGACGTTTAGGTGTCATGTTCTGAGCACCCAAGAGTAATTGTGGCATGCTGGTGAACAAGTCTGTGAAGGTTTTGGAAGTCTACCTTGAAGACTTACCACGAGTGATTGGGCGAGGACTAAGTGACCTTAGCTCAAGAGGAATACGGTGAGGACTAAGTGTCCTCCGAGGTAAAACTGAGCCGCCTCAACCAGACATAAAGTTGATACAGCAACTGGAACTGGTCTACTAAATCGCTGTGTCTTCACCAAGCTTCCCTGGTTTCAAATTCCTCACCCTTTACCTTTACGCAGTTCCGCTGCTGGAGAACTTGTGTCTTACCTTTCTGAAGAATTTGAACTGAAGACCTTCATCATGTTGTTTCTCATTTCTTCAGTTCATCTTCCCCATGCATGTCTGCATGTATGATTACATGTTCTTCACTTGTCTGTATTTCATATACATGCTATCTGTATTCGTGTCGATCTAGTTTCACCTCTGTTTCTATTTTGTCACTCTGATTTTCATCAAAATCTTCAGAGTTTGACGAATTTCTTAAATTCTCCCATTCACCCCCCCCCCCCCCTCTGGGAGTAAACCCGCGCTTTCAATTGGTATCAGAGAAAGGTACTCCCTTGTTCTGTGTGATTTTGGTTTAACCACCTGGAGTTTTAGTTATGTCGACCGCAGGAATGATCAAGGTATCCGCTGCGTGCCCCATCTTCGATGGCACGGACTAGCCCTACTGGAAGAACAAGATGCGCATGCATCTTGAGATAATTGACAATGATCTCTGGTTCGTCATCGAGAATGGAGTGCCTACCGTGGCTCCAAGCATCAATGCCACTGACGTGAAGAGATTCAAGCAACTCGACTCTCAAGCGAAGAATATCATATGTGGACATCTGAACAAAGGATAGTATGGTAGAGTGAGTGCTTTGGAAACTTTGAAGCTTATCTGGGACAGGCTCTCCAAGGTTAACGAGTGGGTCTCCACTCAACGTGATTCCTGAGTTGACGTTCTTCGAAATCTCTTCAATCGCTTCAAGAGGCTCGACAATGAGAATGTGCAGCAAACCTTCGACCGCCATACTGATGTCTCCAATGAGCTTCAGGCTCTTGGTGCTACTGACATCACCGATAATGAGGTGGTGAAGAAATTGCTGAGGCCACTGGACAGTTCCTTCGACACCTTGGCACTGATGATACAAGAGCGCCCTGACTACAAGTCACTTGACCCGGCTGACATTCTTGAAAGACTCAACACTCATGAATTTCAGCAAGCAGAAAAGAGAGATATGTATGGTCCCAGCTATGGACGTCCTCGCGCTCTGAAGGCAAAAGAAAAAGGCGAGGCTATTTCTTCATCTGAAGAAGAAGAGGAATCTGAGAGCAGTTCTGATGGTGCTGAGGAAATTGGCAGAGAACTGGCAATGCTTGTGAAGAAGTTCCAAAAGTTTTCCAGAGAAAAATCGCTTTGGAAAGTCTTCAAAGTATGACTTGAAGAACACTGGAGAAGCGTCTGCTCGAGACTACAACAAGAGAACCTGTCACAAATGCAAGAAGCCAGACCACTACATCGCTGACTGCCCTCTATGGCTAACGAAGAAGAAGAAGAGCAGGGATGATGACTCTGATGACATGAAGAAGAAGTCCCCAAAGTCTTCATCAAAATCTTCATCATGCAAGAAAAGCAGTTCTAGCAGAGCTCGTGCATTCATTGGAAAGGAAACGGATTCTAAGGAAGAATCTGATGATGTGCAAGCTGAGGAATCTGAGGGGGAGTCAGACACTGGTGTGGCGAGCCTTGCTCTCGCTACAGAATTCATCAGCAAGTCCATCTTCAACCCTGAGTACAATGGTATCTCCACCAACAATGAAGACAGTGCTGACGACTACACTCCCACCTATTGCTTCATGGCAAGAGGTGCAAAGGTAACCTCACGAGAAGCTTACTTTGAAACTTCCAGTGATGACGACTCTGAGTGTGAATCTAAACCAAGCTATAAGAAACTTGCTAAAATTGCAACTGAGCAACAACATGCTATGGAAAAGATTCAAAAAGTGCTAGACAAAAGCGATGACCTGTTGGACGAGGAAATGGATCGTAGTCAAGCCTTGTCTGAAGATCTCAGACAGCTCAAATCAAAGTATGACGAACTTGAAAGTCGTCATGTGGCCCTTGATACATCTCCAACATATCTATAATTTTTTATTGTTCCATGCTATTATAGTATCAATCTTAGATGTTTTATATGCAATTATATATCATTTTTTGGGACTAACCTATTAACCTAGTGCCCAGTGCCAGTTGCTGTTTTTTTGCCTGTTTTTGCCTTTTCAGAAAATCATTATCAAACGGAGTCCAAATGAAGAAAAAACTTTGGATTAATTTCTTCTGTACCAGAAGGGACCCTAGAAGCTTCGGGAGAAGACCAGAAGAGTCACGAGGGAGCGACAAGCCCGGAGGGCACGCCCAGGGGGGTAGGCGCGCCCCCCAGCCTTGTGGGCCCCTCGTGGCACCTCTTGACCTAATTCCAGCACTATAAATTCCAAAATATTCCCCGTATACCAGAAAGACAGAAGAGAAAACCTTTCCGCCAACGCAAGCCTCTGTTCTTCCGCGATCCCATCTGGAGGCCTTTTCCGGTACTCTGCCGGAGGGGGAATCGATCACGGAGGGCTTCTTCATCAACCTTGCTGCCCTTCCGATGATGTGTGAGTAGTTTACCACAAACCTATGGGTCCATAGCTAGTAGCTAGATGGCTTCTTCTCTCTCTTTGATCTTCAATACCATGTTCTCCTCGATGTTCTTGGAGTTCTATCTGATGTAATCTTCTTTTGCGGTGTGTTTGTTGGGATCCGATGAATTGTGAGTTTATGATCAGATTATTCATGAGAAATATTTGAGTCTTCTCTGAACTCTTTTATGCATGATTGTTATAGCTTTGTATTTCTCTCCGATCTATCCGTTTGGTTTGTCCAACTAGATTGATTTATCTTGCAATGGGAGAGGTGCTTTGTGATGGGTTCAATCTTGCGGTGCTCAATCCTAGTGATAGAAAGGGACATGACACGTATTTGTATTGTTGCCATTAAGGATAAAAAGATGGGGTTTAATCATATTGCTTGAGTTTACTTTGTCTACATATGTCGTCTTGCTTAAGGAGTTACTCTATTTTATACTTAATACCCTAGATGCATGCTGGATAGCGGTCGATGGGTGGAGTAATAGTAGTAGATGCAGCCAGGAGTCGCTCTACTTGTTTCGGACGTGATGCCTATATACATGATCATTGCCATGAATCCGTCATAATTATTTGCTTTTATATCAATTGCCCAACAGTAATTTGTTTACCCACCGTATGCTATGTGTTCGAGAGAGAAGCCTCTAGTGAAAACTATGGCCCCCGGGTCTACTTTTATCATATATTAAAATCCAAAAATACCTTGCTGCAATTTATTTACTTTTATTTTATTTTGCAATTTACTTTTTATCTATCACTATCATAATTAATCCTTGCAAATAACCGCTAAGGGGATTGACAACCCTCTTATTTGCGTTGGGTGCAAGTGTTTGCTTTTGTGTGTGTAGGTGCTGCTAACGAGGTTTTGTGTGGTTCTCCTACTGGATTGATAACCTTGGTTCTTAACTAAGGGAAATACTTATCTCTACTGTACTGCATCATCCTCTCCTCTTCGGGGAAATCCCAACGCAGTTCACAAGTAGCAGCCCTCTCAGCCGAACACGAGAAGTTGTCCTATGAATTTCTTCAAAGGAAGCAAGATCTCGAGAAGCTGAGAGCGTCTCATGATGATCTTCAAAAAGAGAACGATTCCCTCCTCGCTCAACAGATTAGTACCGCTCAGGAAGAATTTGTTGCACCATGCTTAAAATGCCTTGAACGTGAAAATGCAAATTCTTCAGCTGAATGTTCAAATGCTTCAGTACTTTCAATTGCTTCAACTGCTTCTGTGGCCACTAACCCCTCATCTGAGGAAGCCACCAGTGATACTGACGAAAATGCAGGGTTGAAGGAATTGTACGTTACAGGCATGTACAAAAGCCTCAAAGGGCATCAAACCCTTTGTGATGTGCTCAAAAAGCAGATTCTGAACAGGAACCCTAGGAAAGAGGGTATTGCTTTTGAGAGAAAGGTTAATGCTAATGGCTCTTATTGGAAGCCTGAGCAGTATCCCAAAACCACATGGGTTGCTGCAAAGGGACCACCAATAGACCCATCCCCTTTATCTGGCTACACTTGTGATACTTCGTATTCTTCAGATGAGTCATTTAACTCCAACTATAAACTGTTCAAAAATCAGAATGGTGGAGTATTTGCCAGATTTGTTGGTACTAACTGCAGGAATGGTCCACCTGTGAAGAAAATCTGGGTTGCCAAAAGCCTTCTGGAAAATCTTCAGGTGAATGTCATCATGACACCACCGATGAAGAAGAAACTTCCCAGGCCAAATTCTTCACAGGGATCAAAGTCGTCAAATGGACGCAAACCTACTTATGGTAGTGCTAATGCCTCTGTTTCGTAGGGAAACAAACAATGATCTGATGAATATGAGCACTATTCTTCGAACCACTATGTTCACAAAACTTCAAAGAATTTCTCTGCTTACTCATTCAATTACTATAACCCTCCTGTCAAGAGAAATGCATATTCCTCAATGCCTAAGTTCTCCATTAATGCACTTTGTTACATTGCTTCTCAGCCACCCATTCAATTGTGGGTGGTTAAGAAGAAGAACTAATCTCTTCCGCAGGGTCGGGTCTTCATACAGTAAAAATGTCTGATGGATTTGCTGAAGACCTGACAAAATGCCTGTTGGGATGCAGGTTAATCATGATGAAATGAATACTCATTTCACGCATCCCTTATGCTGCTAGTTAATATTCATTGATGAAATTGTCTGACGAAATTGATCATCATATTATTCATTTTGAAGTACATGAATTTGTAAGTCAGACTAATGCTTCTACAGGATGACACACCAAAAGCCACTGAATGGGTCCTCGATAGTGGCTGCACGAATCACATGACTGGTGATAGGAATTTACTCACTGATGCTCCCCTTACTCCGTCTCATCTGAAGCATATCACATATGCCGACAAAGGAAAAAAGCAAGGTATTGGGTCTAGGTAAGGTTGCTATCTCGAAGGATCGACACATGGAAAAGGTGATGCTTGTCGAGTCCCTTGGATACAACCTCGTGTCTGTCTCAATGCTTTGTGATCTTGATATGATTGTCATCTTTGGCAAATATAGATGTATTGTGTTGTTGGAATTTGACAAATCCAAAGTCTTCGAAGGCTTTATGAGAGATCATTTGTATATTGTAGATTTCTCCCTAGGTCCTCAGCCTACCACGTGTCTACTGGCAAAAGCTTCAGAGTGTTGGCTATGGCATCGACGTCTTGGACACGCTGGCATGAGGAATCTGAGCACACTCGTCAAGAAGAAGCACATCATTGGCGTCGAAGGCGTCAAATTTGTCAAAAATCATCTGTGTGGTGCTTGTGAGTCTAGAAACATGACCAGATCCAAGCATGCGGCTAAAAAAATCATGACCAGTACTCGTCCCTTTGAATTACTTCATATGGATTTGTTTGGTCCTACCCACTATGCACACTAACCAATTCAGCATCTCTCTACGGATTCGTCATTGTTAATGACTACTCTCGTTACACCTGGGTGCACATCATTTCCTTCAAGACTGAAGTTCAGGATGTCTTCACATGATTCTCCAATCGGGCCATGACGAATTATGGTCTCAAGATCAAGCACATCAGGAGCGACAACGGCACCGAGTTCAAGAACACAGGACTTGATGACTATCTTGATGAACTTGGTATTACTCATGAGCTCTCTGCTCCCTACACGCCTCAGCAAAATGGAGTCGTGGAGCGCAAGAATAGGACACTCATCGAGATGGCTCGCACAATGCTTGATGAATACAAGACCCCTTGTCGATTCTGGCCTGAAGCAATTGACACTGCATGTCATATCATCAACCGGGTATATCTTCACAAATTTCTCAAGAAGACCTCATATGAGCTCCTCACTGACAAGAAACCCAATGTGAGTTATTTCAAAGTCTTCGGTGCTAAATGCTGGATTAGAGATCCTCATCACAGTTCTAAATTTGCATCGAAAGCACATGAAGGTTTTATGTTTGGTTACGGAAAGGACTCGCACACCTACAGAGTCTTCAACACCTATCACAACAAGGGGGTTGAAACTGTAGATGTGCGGTTCGATGAAACTAACGGCTCGCAAAGAAAGCACCTGCCTCTTGTGCTAGATGAAATGCCTCCTGAGTAATCTATCAAGCTTATGGGCACCGGTGAAATTGTGCCCACTGAAGAAATAGCTGATGAAGAAGTAGTGATCCCTCGTCGTGAAGAAACTGCTGATACTGAAGAAAATGATGCTGATGACTCTGCACAGCAACAACAACAGCAAGGCCCTCGTCCAGTACATCCACGAGTGGCAAATGTAGTGCAGATTGAGAAGATCCTTGACAACATCAATGCACCTGGTCCCCTCACTCGCTCAAGAGCTTCGCATTTGGCTAACTTTTGTGGGCATTACGCGTTTGTCTCTATTTCAGAGCCCACCAAAGTTGATGAAGCATTTCTCGAGCCTGAATGGATTCAAGCCATGCAAGACGAATTGCATCAATTCGAGCTCAACAACGTGTGGGAGCTTGTCAAGCGTCCTGATCCACGCAAGCACAATGTCATCGACACCAAATGGATCTACCGCAACAAACAAGACGACAATGGCCAAGTGATAAGGAATAAGGCCCATCTTGTAGCTCAAGGCTACACACAGGTTGAGCGTATTGATTTCGATGAAACATTTGCACCTATTGCTAGGCTTGAAGCCATTCGTATACTGCTTGCATATGCTAACCATCATGATATCCTCTTATATCAAATGGATGTGAAAAGTGCATTCCTCAATGGTAAGCTTGAGGAAGAAGTATATGTTGCTCAACCACCAAGTTTTGAGGACCCAAAGCCTCCGGACAAAGTCTTGAGGCTCAACAAGGCTCTCTATGGCCTCAAGCAAGCCCCGAGGGCTTGGTACGATACACTAAAGGAGTTCCTGAAGAAAAAGGGTTTCAAACCTGGTTCACTTGACCCTACTCTTTTCAGTAAATCTTATGATGGTGAACTGTTCATATGCCAAATATATGTTGATGATATTATCTTTGGTTGCACTAGCAAGCGATACAGTGATGAATTTGCATATATGATGCGTGAAGAATATCAGATGTCTATGATGGGGGAGTTGAAATTCTTCATCGGGCTTCAAATTTGTCAACAACCCAATGGCATCTTCATTTCTCAGGAGAAATATCTCAAGGATTGCCTGAAGAAATTTGGCATGCAAGACTGCAAAGGCCTCAAGATACCAATGCCAACCAATGGTCAACTCTGCACTGACGAAAATGGTAAAGATTTCGATCAGAAGGTATACCGCTCCATCATTGGTTCGCTGCTTTACCTATGTGCATCTAGGCCAGATATTATGCTTAGCATTTGCATGTGTGCCCGCTTTCAAGCGTCACCGAAGGAATCACACGATCAGGCTATGAAACGAATTCTTCGATATTTAGCTCACACACCAACGCTTGGATTATGGTATCCCAAGGGCTCATCACTTGATCTTGCTGGATTTTCTGATTCTGATTATGCTAGAGATCGTGTGGATCGCAAGTCAACAACAGTCACATGCCATTTCCTTGGACGATCTCTTGTCTGTTGGTCCTCGAAGAAGCAGAACAGCGTCTCACTTTCCACTGTCGAGGCTGAGTACATTGCCGTTGGCGCCTGCTGATCACAGCTGCTATGGATGAAGCAAACCCTCAAGGACTATGGCACCAACGTGAAGAAAGTGTCACTCTACTGCGACAATGAGAGTGCCATCAAGATCGCCCACAACCCAGTGCAACACTCTAGGATGAAGCACATTCAGATTCGTCACCATTTTCTTCGTGATCATGTGCTGAAGGGAGACATCGTCATCAACCACGTGAAGACAGAAGACCAGATTGCGAATATCTTCACTAAGCCCTTGGATGAGAGAAGATTTTGCATGTTGCGGTGTGAGCTAAACATCTTAGAATCTTCGAATGTCCTTTGAAAATGCACTCTTGATGACTGTGATGCACAACACATGAAGTAACGTTTTTCTTCAATCAATGAAGACTAACCCTCTAAGTGTGAAGAAATTAATGAAGAATTTGATTCTCAGAACCCTACGACAATTGTACGTGGTGTCTGAAATCATCAAAAAAATTATACGGTGGGTAACGCCACCGCCCTCTTCATGACGTTCTTTATATTTGAGTTTTTTGTCATTTGCAATTTCGTCAAACTTTTCAAATTCGTCATTTGTGGTTGTTCTTCATTGCTTGAGCTAATTCTTCCTATATATATATATATATATATATATATATATATATATATATATATATATATATATATATATATATATATATATATATATATCTGAGTTTTTCATGTCCTCAACAGCATTCACATATTGCTATTTCTTCAAGTTGTTTTCTCGTCTATGTGAATGTGATCGGACCCGCTCCCCTCTATGCTAAACTCAAACCACTCTGTTCACAATCTCTTCATATGCGTTCTATTTGACACCGTTCAAAGTCTTCACTGTGTCCTTGTCAACTGAAGAAATTGCGAACACATTTTAAAATTTTCTATTCCAATTTTTGGCGGTTGCCACAATAATTTAATCCTATGCCTCCGACGCATGGATAAGCGCACTCAAAATGCATGTGTGACGCGTGTCGTAGAGATGCGAATAGCCAGGGGCTTATCCGTCCAAAATCTTCGGACCGCTCGGTTTTCACCGCGCCTATATAAAGGCTTGACCCCGTCAACCTTATCCCACTTCACTTCTCGCGCCCCTGTCGCTCTCACTCCAAACCCTAGCGCCGCCTCTGGAATTCATCGCCGCCGGAGAAGAAGAGCTTCAGTGCCTCGACTTCTTCGTCGTCGTACTCACGCCGGCCACGGATTTCTTCACCTCTGCCGCCACCGTAGCTGTCTTTCGTCGCCAAGTTAGGGCACGAAAGATCTGAGCTGACGACTTCCTTCAACTCGTCGTCCAGTTCATCGAGTTCATCCTTGGGGTAATTAAAATTTATTTTTACTGCCCAAGTTTGATCTTTTTACTACCCAAAATTCTTCAAGTGCTATTTTTACTCCTTCTTTCCAATTCTTCAGCACTTCCTTCTGGCAAGTCTTGGTTATTTCATCTAAGTTATGTTTAATGATTAGATTCCTCAACTGTGCAAATTTCACAAATCTGTACAACTCTGGAACCTAAGTCAAGAACACTTAGTGAATTTCTTCAAGACGATAAGGGTCAATTTCCTCAACTGGTTTTGTCTTGAAAAACTTCTGAGAACGCATGTGACTCTTCCTAATTTTCTCGAAACTATACTCTGTTCACAAGTACACATGCCTGCGACGAATCTCTAGGTTCTCATCAAATTAATTCATTTGCAGCGTTGCTTGAGGAAAATCTTCAAACATCTTCAGAAACTTCAAAAGCTCAAAACCCTCAGTTGAAGAAAATGGCAGATGGCAAAAAGCCTCAGAAGGGAGGCAAAAGGAAATAAGAACACACTGCATTTGAGATTCCTGATGAATTATATGCAGGGTAATGTACGCCAGATGAGGCGATTCATGGAAAAGAAACTGACAAGCAGCGCAAGACGCGCTTACAGAGATTCCTGATGAATTATATGCAGGGTAATGTACGCCAGACGGGCTTATGAATGGAAGGGTTACAAATATCTAACTCCAAAATACAGGCTCAAGTGGCAGTGTGCCCACGAAGGCCATGAAGAAAAAGCCGGCTCAAAAGCCAAAGCCTTCAATTGATATGCCCTCACGGCCAAAATCTTCAGTACCAAAATCTTCTGCTAAGCCCTCAGAGCCAAATCCGTCATCTTCAAAGGCTTCAACACCCAAGGCTCCCTCTGCACCAACTTCGTCAGCACCTCTGCCAGCCACAAGTTCTTCAATGGCTGCTGCAAGAGCATCAACACCAATCGTGCTAGCTTCCTGCCAGCGCACTGAAGGTTTTCAAATGGCCACAATTGCAGCATCAAGTGCCTCAGCATCTGGGCATATTTCTTCAAACATGGCCATGATGAAGAAGAAAGCAACTGCAGGCCGTGGAATGAGGCCCAGCCCCAGAAGTAAGGTCGTAGTGCCATAGGCTGATGAAAATGATATGGCTGATGAAGATGAGCTTGCTGATTTCATTCAGAGGAGAATGGAAGAAGCTGCTCGCGCCAAGAATACCACTGTTCCACTTCTTCTTGACCCTAAGAAGATTTTGGACTTTATTGAAATCTGGTGCCAGAAGCCTGAGACACCACTTGATGACCTCGATTTTCCTCCTGGTCCAAGCCATGTACTGTCTGCTTTCATCCTGACGGAGAAGCACAAAATTGATCAAGCTAAACTTGTGCGGAAGCAGATAAAGAAGAAGCAAAAAGAGCTTAAGGACAACATGCTCACAATATCCCCTCAACAACTTCTCGCAATGCAAACTGAAATTCAAAGGCTTTCTGACGAATATGATCGCCAGGCTGAACACTGTTGTGGCATGAGAGACAGATTCATCACCACATCCACAAAGATAGTTGATGACCACAACAGAAGGGAGGCTGCCAAGTTTGGTCCTGCGCCTCCATCAAGTTCCTCGGTTCTGCCACCAGCTCCTCAGGCTAGTGTGACTGCACCTTCATCTCCTCCGCAAGTCCAAGCCAGGGCAACTGAAGAAGTTGCGCCTAAAGAAACTGCCAGGGCGACTGCATCAGTCGCGCCTGAAGAAATTGTACCACCAAGTTCCTCAGCAGCAGCGCCTGAACTGCCTTCATCTTTGAAGCTTATCACACTTCCTTCTGCATCAGAAGTGAAGAAAACAAAGGCTGCTGAGAAGAGAAAAGCATCAGCACCTCCTTCCAATGAGACAGTGAAGAAGTTGAAGACGGCTCCAATGTCTTCAGATGCACCAATTGATGCTATCCCAATTTCATTAGCGCCCCCGACACGGAACATGGAAGACTTTCAGATTGTTCCCTATGGTGTGGAATATGTTATCCCACCACTTGATGAAGAGACTACCCACTCTGCTGCTTCCACAGAGTAGGTGGATGAAGAAATTGAAGTTGAAGCAGATGCTTCACTTCATCAGGTATCATCGCCGCCAGTCCGTGTGACTGATGAACATGCTGCTTCTCACAGAAGCAATGAAGAAACTGATGAGGACGTGGATGTGGGCTCAACAACACCAGTTATACATGATGATTTCTGGGATGTTGCTCATCCGAACTCACCCCTCACCATGCCTCTGACTCAAGTACCTCAGTCTCCAACTATCACTGAGGAAGTTCAAACTGGATCTGAAGGACATCAACCATCCCTTCAGACCATCACTGAAGAAATTCCAGCAGCATCAGCTGAAGAAAATGTGCAACCAATGAACACTGATGAAGTTGCACCTCCACCCCCTCAGCACGAAGAACCAGCTCTCTCAACAGACTCAGAAACTGTTCCATGTGCAACCGCTGAGGACGTTGCAAAATCTTTGGTCATCACGGATCCTAACGATTCAACAGGCTCTCCAAGGCCGATCTTTGATGTGAGGCCAAAGAAAATCAATCTTCAGCATGTGCCTTCTATGCCTAAAGTTGGCAAAAGCATCAGAAGACCAAAGTTTGACAATGCTGCCTTCTTTGGAGAGAAGAATTTCTTCATAGGCGAGTCACCTTATGACTCAGCAAAAATCAGGCGTCGGCGATTTTGGACCACTACAGAAATGAACTATTATTCATCACTTCTATTTGACAAGAATAAGGTATTTCCGCATCGCCATATTCCTCATGTGGATATGAAGTCGCTACCATGTTTCACACCTGTTCTGGTAGTTCTTCATGAAGCTGGTCTACTCAATTTCGTCACTGACGTCTGCGAATAGAACGAAGAGCTCATTCTTCAATTCTATGCAACTCTGCATCTTTCTGGTGATGTTATCAACATTCATTCTTGGGCTCTCGACTGGATGAGTGAGAACACGCACTATAAGGCTCCTGCTGATGAATTACTCTGAGCCCTTCTTGTTGATTTGCCCTCTGTTGAAGCCAGAAAAATTTATGAAGAACCTGAGCTGTCCAACCACCTGATGCAAGTGCTAATGAAGCCATTGGCTGCAGGAGAAGCTCCCAGGACTTCCTTCCTTGTGAAGGACTTGCTATTTGTGCCACGAACAGTATATCGCATTATGGCCAAAACTCTCAGTCCAATCAAAGGCCACAATTCAGAGACTGAAGGAGTTGCGGGAATCATGAAGAACTTGCTTTTCAACATCATCCATGGTATTCCAATCAATATCCATGATTTCTTCATGAGGACTTTGGCCACAGTTGCACAATCTCCATTTGATTTGAAGCCTTATGCACCTTGGATTATGAAATTCATCAGAATAAGGTCTTCAATCAACTACAGAGCTGACTGCTAGAATCATCTCTGTTATATGCCAGATGTTGAAATTCTTCAGAGTACTATCTCTTCAGTTCCTGGCAAAGGCAAAGCAGTTGTAGATGAAGGAATTCGCCCTCTAGACGGGCAATTTCATCAGCCAGTCTCGCAGTCCACAGGATATGACACTTCAAGCCAAGACACTGATACTAATGCTTCGTAGCAAAAGCCTTAGGGTGAAGCCCCACGAGTCATGACTGATCGTGAGCTTCTCATCAGCCTTCATCAGAAGGTGGATAGAAATCACAACTGGGTTAAGCGTCAGCTCCATGCCATTATCGCAAACATGACTGTGACGCAGAACTCAGTCTGCAAGAATCACTATTATGCCCATGAGATATTTGACAGAAGCTGGGCCATTCTTTCACATTTGAAGACCCCTGAAGAACTTGTAGAGATGGAATTCCAACAAGACTTTGATTGGGCCAATCCGCCCAAGAAAAGTTCAAGAAAGTTCAAGTTCGTCAGATGGTACCAAGCTCAGTGTCGGCTTCTAGGACAACTGATGAAAATGAAGACGTTGAAGACACTGCAGTAGGCCCGTCTTCACCGTGCAACCCCGACAACAACGCTGGCGCTCCTCCACGTTCATCAAGATGATCTTCTTCGGGAGCTTTAGTCCTTAGTTTCGTCTCCTTTTGGTCATTTGATGACAAAGGGGGAGAAATTTGAGAGTTAGTCTTCAAGCGGGTTATATATATTGGGTTGTTTTTGCTAAGTTGCAACTCTTGGTTTTTCATTTGATTCGCTCCGTTGATGAGTTGTAACTTAAAACCGTTGGTGGTTTGACGCTTTTCTGATACGTTTATCTGCATGCGTGATTATACTTTAATTCTTCAATGATATATGTGCATGCATGTTTTAATTCGTCAGACACCAATTTTCATCATGCATTCAAATTCTTCAATATCTTATGATCATGCATGATTGGATTCCAAGATATAGGGGGAGGTCTCCACAATTTCAACCTGCCATGTGCATTTGGAATCCAAAGCAAATTCTTCATATGCACATCTTCAGGGGCAGTTCCTCTATATCATATAAACCAATGCCTTCACATTCTTTACTTACACTTCCATTATTTACTCCCGTTGAAAACTTAACTGATTTGTTATCAATCACCAAAAAGGGAGAGATTGTAATTGCATCAAGTGCCCCCTTAGTGGTTTTGGAGTATTGAAGACAAATAGGTTAAGGGACTAATGTGTTTGTGAGTGTACACAGGTGAAAACAGTCCCTGAAGACTTGGTTTAACCACGGAAGTTGACCCATAAAAATGTATTTCTTCAAGTGAAGAATTTGGTGCGGCCTTTGAAGAAATAGATGTGAAGACTTTGAAGCTTGAAAACTTTATTTTCATAGTTTATTTTTCTTATTATTTGAGTCATAGGAAAAACTGTACTGTTAAAGGGGGGGGTCTAGGTGAAACATATATCACATTTCCAAAGTGATGCTCAAACCTATACACACTACAGCCGCGTCGAGTGAAGCCTTTGGAAATCTCCGGAACAGCTGACGAATTTGCTAGTGACAGTGACGCAGTTCATCTGGTCGCTGACGAATTTGGTCAGGCTGAGGACTTAGGATTTCGCCAGTGCGATCTACCTATCATGAGGAAATTGAGTGCCCCGACGAGATTGAGAGTTCCAATTTCCGACCGTTGCTGCGCTGAGTGCCAGCTGTCGAGTGGATCCTTATCCTGACAACGTTCATGTCTAAGAAGGGCATTAATGTCATTTCATGTCGGGTTGCCCCCTGGCTATAAATAGCCGCCCCCTACAACCACTAGTTGGTTGGCTGCTCTAGAGAGAGATTGACACTTGCCATTTGAGAGCAACCATTCCTCTGACGACTTTGTGAGAACGCAAGTGAAGAAAAACCCAACCAGAGCCAAAGTGACTGAGCATCACTAAAGAAGTTGATCTGTGTGATCCGATGCTTGTTACCTTTGAAGACAGTCATTCTTCCAGACGGTTAGGCATCATGTTCTGAGCACCCAAGAGTAATTGTGGCGTGCCGGTGAACAAGTCTGTGAAGGTTTTGGAAGTATACCTTAAAGACTTACCATGAGTGATTCGGCGAGGACTAAGTGACCTTAGCTCAAGAGGAATACGATGATGACTAAGTGTCCTCTGAGGTAAAACTCAGCCGCCTCAACCAGACGTACAGTTGATACAGCAACTGGAACTGGTCTACCAAATCGCTGTGTCTTCACCAAGCTTACCTGGTTTCAAATTCCTCACCCTTTACCTTTACGCAATTCCGCTGCTGGAGAACTTGTGTCTTACCTTTCTGAAGAATTTGAACTGGAGACCTTCATCATGCTGTTTCTCATTTCTTTAGTTCATCTTCCTCATGCATGTCTGCCTGTATGATTACATGTTCTTCACTTGTCTGTATTTCATATACATGCTATCTGTATTCGTGTCGATCTAGTTTCGCCTCTGTTTCTATTTCGTCACTCTAATTTTCGTCAAAATCTTCGGAGTTTGACGAATTTCTTAAATTCTCCCATTCACCCCCTCCCCCCTCTGGGAGTAAACCTGCGCTTTCAGATTCCATTCTTGGAAGTCCGTCACAAGGTAGTCTTACTCGCTCTAAATTAGCTAATTTTTGCGAGAAACTCTCTTTTGTGTCTTTTCCTTGAACCCATGAAGGTAGAAGGAGCTCCTATTGTTTCGGATTGGATAATGCCCATGCATGTTGTACTCAACAACTTCGTCCGCAAGGACGTGTCATTCAGACAAAATGAGACCAAGTGATGGGCACCAAAATGCCATTGCGACAAAGTGGGTATTTAACAACAAGCAAGATGAAGATGACCAAGTCACTCCAAATTAGGCAAGGTTAGTGGCTCAAGGTTTCACCCGAATCTAAAATTCTGATTTTGGTGATATATATGTCCCCGTTGCCCGTCTTGAGGCCGTTTGTTTATGCCAACCATCATATTTTCATTTTGCATCAAATAGATGTTAAGAGTGCCTTTCTTAATGGATCAATTTAAGAAGAGGTTACGTATGACTACCACTGGGTTTCGAGGATCCCGATCACCCCGAGCACGTTTATAAAATTCATATGGCTTTATATGGTCTAAAGTAATCTCCTAGAGCTTGGTATGATCACCTTTACTTATTTCTAATCTTGCACGGATTTATGGTTGGGAAAGTCGATAACATTCTTTTTACTAGGAGGCATAATGGTGAGATTTCGGGCCAGCCGGCTAGGCTCTGCCGTCACACGCGTTGTCTAGGGCCGGCGTCACACGCTCACCAGAGGCCTCCTTGTGGAACAAGGAGGCGAGCTCGCCGGCATCCTCCAATGGCAGCGGGGAGAGGTAGAGGAAACAGGGGCAGCGGCTAGGGTTCCCCCCTTCCTCCGGAGCGGCGCGGGTGCCTGCTTATTTTTCCGTCGGATGCTATCCGGGAAGATGGGATTAAACCGTTGTCCAGATTGTTGAAGCCATATTACGGTAGTGTTGGATGTGTGCACCAACCGTTGCATAGCTAGGGTGCTATTCTTTTCAAAGGGAAAAGTATGCTCCTGAAACGCTTATAAGATTGGATCACCATCTAAACTAATTTTTTCAAATGATAAGTGCCACACGTCAGGTGCGTGACACTTCGGCCTTGACGTTTTCGATGGCAATTCCAGCCATGTAAGGATGACAAATTACAGTGACACATGGCAAGTTTCTGTCAAAAATAAACTGAAGTACGAAAGTTGCCATGACAATTAAAGTTGTCATCCTCGCGTCACTAAACTTGCCATAAAAAACGCTCGGTGTTACTGTCGACTGTAGGTAAATCACCATGTGCTCGTGCCACACGTATCAGATTCCCTAATTTTATAGTTACTGCCGATTGTACTCCTGAAACGCCTAGTAAATTGCAGCATGGTAACCGATAATCATCTTCTGAGCTCAGGCTCATCTGCACACGCGTTGACGAAAAAAATCAAAAGAAATACTAGAAAAATTCAAAAAAAATCTTTTTTTTTGCATGGTGGATAATTTGATGCGTGAGGTCCGCTCCAATTTTCAAATCATTTGGACATCTGAGCAGCTGTCGACAAAAAAGACAAATTCGAGGTTTGTAAAAAAGTTTACTGTTCATGCACTGTTCTGACCCGATTTGTCTTTTTTGCCGAGAGCTGCTCAGATGTCCAAATGATTTGAAAATTGGAGCGGACCTTACGCATCAAATTTTCTACCATGCAAAAAAACATTAGAATTTTTCGATTTTTTTGTGATTTTTTTTTTCTGACCGGGTACAGATGAGCCTGAGCACCGAATCGCTGTACTCCATGGTAACAATTAATGTACTTATGTGCACAACAGCTAATTTAGCCGTGCAAATTGCCAAGCACTACTCCCAGCGGCGAATTCCTTTCCCCCGCTTGGCGCACGCGCAGGCAGGGGCACTAGTGCCGTAGGCTCGGGCCCGGTGCGAGCTCGGAAAGAAAGTTAATGGCGGCAGGCACGCATGCAGTGGCCGGAAGAGCGAGCAAATGATGAGGTGATTAATGCCCACGCAGTTAACCAAGCTGCAATGCGTCCATTGGTCACACGCCCCTCGGCTGGGCGGCTACAGCTGCAGCCCCGTTTTTCATAGTCACCCCCGGCCGAATAATAATTACTACTGTAACAGAAGTACAGAACAAACAAGTTCGATCATACGAATTCAACGACACGCGATAGAAAAATTTAATAAGGGTTCCAAACCTTCAAAATGCATTTGAAAATCCTTTGAATCAAAGAGGCCTTACCATCTACCTGTACAACTGGTCGCGGCGTGTTGGAAAAAGAACTCATTTCTTTGAGTTATTATATACGGAGAGTTGGATATCTAGCACCATACAATGGACATCACTATAGGTACCTGATTTCCAACAAGTACCGTCACGAGGGGGAAACGAGACCTTCAATCAACATTCATCACTACAAAACGTCATCGAACGAGCTTTTGGTGTTCTACAGATGAAACGGCGAATCCTCCTCGGTGTCACACACTGCAAAGTTAATAGGCAAACAAAGATAATTACTACATGCGCATGGCTTCACAACTACATTCGTGAGAGCAAACTAAGTGATCCGCATTTCGACACGGTTGATAATGGATCTTATGATCACGAGGAGAGCGCTTCTCATCACTTTGCACTCATCGATGAAGGTAATACGGCTACCATACATGATGCTATTCTTGCGAGTGTCTTTTCTTGGCGGTTAGCTTTATGGTGTATGCTTTTGTTGGGAGAACCATGTAATACTTTGAAGATCTTTCTTATTCATGTCACATTCTCAAGTACTCGTATATGAGACATGACGTTTGAATGATATTTGTATATGTGACAACAATCTTTCTTTTTTTCCACGGTAACATTTCATGATGTTTGAAAATCGCTTCCATGTTCATATGAACGGCAAAAAGCTAAAAAATTAACTCAATATCATTTTTTTTGCGTGAAAACTCAGAATCGTTTTATCATAACATAGTTGCAATCCAAGGCCATTACAAACTTTTCATCAGGTATATCCCAACTTAAGATGAAGGACAGGAACCGAAAAGAATTGGTTAGCTTCACCGGCGGAGCTAGGTAGAAAATGATAGGGGAGGGGGGCAAGGCTAAAATATGAGTGTTTGGGGTACAAAATGTTTAAAAAAATTCTCATCTAGGCCCTCCCCTCAAAATTTTCTTCACACTCTGGTCCAATGCTGGGGGGCCACAGCCACCCCCCCCCCCCCCCCCCCCCCCCGTTCCTCCGAGTTGTAGATAGCTTCGCCGCTGGTTAGCTTACTCTCGGTGGTTTATTTCCACAACAGATTATCTGGGGCATATTTTCAGTGCAGCTTATGCATAAGCCCGAACTGATATATGTAGTCAACTTTAAAAGTACATGACTTAAGTCTTAAATAAATACTCTATTTTTAGATGTTAATATACACACTGCACGAGATAAAGTAAAAAAGAACTCCGCATAATCCCAATAAAGAGTAGAGAATTTGATATTCAAAAAAGAAAGAAAAAATAAACTAGTCCCTCCTATCCATATTAATTGGTACGTATGCGACAATTAATTTGGATTGGAGGGAGTATTTGTTTTTTGAGGAACGGAAGACAGAAACAATAGCCATTTCGTGATTGAAAAACAAGTAGTAGTAGCCATTTTCATTTGTAAAACAGCATCGATTGAGCTATAGCTACTTTTCAATCGATTGAGAAATGACAACCCGCCAAGCCTAGACACCACAACAAAGTCAATATCAAGTGGGCCGTGGTGTATTTTCTGTCAAAAAGAAGAAAAATAGTGGAACCATGGTTATATTAGCCCTTCCATCTCTTGCCCCTCTATATAAGCAGCTCCCCCCGCGCCTCATCATCCCCTCACACTCCAACAGGAACACACCCAAGCACATAGCCATTCACAAGCGTGAGTGTGGACATCATGGACGTCGACGCTGCACAGACGCACGCACACGCACACCGCCACCGCAGCAAGCGTTCTTCCTTGGCGTCTGCCGACGTGTCCCCGACGGGCATGCAGTACCGCGGGGTGCGGCGCCGGCCGTGGGGCCGGTTCGCGGCGGAGATCCGCGACCCCGCGTCCAAGGCGCGCCGCTGGCTCGGCACGTACGACACCGCCGAGCAGGCCGCCTGCGCCTACGACGTCGCCGCGCGCTTCATGCGTGGCGCCAAGGCGCGCACCAACTTCCCTGCACCCGTCGATTCCTGGCCGCCGGGGCACTGGCCGTGGGGCCAGTCGACGGCGCAGGCGCATCCGCCGGCGCAGCTCAACACCTTCATCCTGCACAACCTCATGAGCTCCTCCCCGCACGGCTGCGTCCTCCTCCATCACGCCGGCCACGGCCACTCCCACGTCAATCCCCCTCCGCCGCCCATACCGACGCCACCGTCGCCTCGTCCCGCTGCTTCGTGCGCCGCTACGGTCACCATGCCAGACACCGCCACGGCCTCGGCGTCGTCTGTTCCCGGAGCGGAAGACGACGACGACTGGGACTGGGCCGGCGTCCTGCAAGGGCGAGATCCGCCGGAGACGGGGCTGCTGCAGGACGTGGTGCACGGCTTCCACGCGAGCAGGCGACCGCGCGACCATGTTCGCACTGCCGAACCTGACGCGTCGGTCTGGCTGCCGAACCAGGAGAGGCACGAGGCTTTCGGCGGCGTATCCTCTTCTTGGGGCGCCGGCCACAGCGGGTACGAGGATGAGGGCGAGTTCCCAATGCTGCCGCAGGGGCTCCTCCAGGACGTAGTCCAGTACCCGCCGTTCATGGAGGTCGTGGGCCGCAGGGCGTGATGTTGAGTGCATGCGATGCGCGCTTGTTGTGCATGCAATCATCGGTGAAATTAGTACTGTAGGCTTTAAGATTGCTTAGCCGCCTCCATATATATACGCCGGTGTCTAATCAATCATGCTACCGTGTGTACTAGATCAACTTTTGGGGATTGAAATTTGGTCTTTTAGCTAGCAAATGCATGGAAATTAAGCTTATCGAATCTTATGTCCATTGTTTTTGTGAGATTTTTCATCATGTTGATTTGGTGAAATTCCTTGTCTATGTTAAAGCTAAATTTTGGGGACCTCTTCAGTGTGACGGTGCCTCGCAAGAACTCGGGGAGTAGATTAAGATTTTACGCATGCTTGCAATGGATGGAGTACTATTTTTTGCGAATGCATGCATGCATTCATCAAGCTTGTTTTCCAAAGGTGAACGCAAACGCATGTCGAGTTCTCCATCTTATTGCGCCCAACGCCGCTCACTGTATTCGATGTAGCATCACGACATTGCCGACGGGCGACGGAGCCGGTGAAAACTAAAGCGGCGGCCCAGTAATGCCGTGGTGAGCGCCGCGAGACGAAAATAGCAAGGCCAGTTCACGACGGGCGCATCAAATGCCAGCATGCATGCGCACGCGCGATGTTCATCAGTAATACTTTGCCGCTCGGGGTCGGGTGCCGAATCGATTCGGCGGTCCGCAAAATCCCGGATCGGCACGCGTTAACTGCTCTGGAGAGCCAGTTTTGTTTCTCCACTGCCATCGAAAACGCCTTTGCGCTCACAAGTTAACGCGGGGAGGAGTCGATGCACGTCCTCGTAATAAGCTTTGATCATCTTGTGAGGCTCAACTATGACCACCTATGAATTATTCCGATTGGCCACCAACTCCTTTCCTTGACTCGCCCGACCCGCTCCCGCGAGCGCGGGGGGGGGGGGGGGGGGGGGGGGGGGGGGTCGGCGGCGGCGGGCCCTTTTCATCGTTCGCGCGGGGAGGGCTGGCGCGGGACGACCCCCCTCGGGTGTTGGTGCAGCGCTGGGCAGGGCGCGGCGGCGCGGCGACGGTGGCGGCTGGTGGAGGCGCGTGGTGGGCTGCTGGGAGGTCGGCGGGGCGTGCCTGCGCTGTGGGCTGCGTCGGGGCGGTGGCTGTCCGATCCAGATCTGGCGGGCTGCTCCTCCGGCTGGTTGCACGCGGGCGGCGCGGGCCTAGGCGGCGAGGTCCGGCTGTCCCCGGCGGCCCTTGGGTGCTGGTGGTGGTTGGAGTGGGGGCACGCCTCGGTGAGCTGGCCAGCGGCGTCGGCGGCTGGGTTGGTCTCGTCCAAGGTGCGGGTGGTGCGGGTCGGTGCGGGCGGCGGCGCAAGCTGGGTGTCGTCCCCGTGCCGGTGGCGCTGGGTGGCGGAAGCAGGCCTCCTTACCCTAGCTCTAGGCCGGCGGCATGGCGGCGAGCCGGGGCTCGTGCTCGGGCGGATCTTGGCGGGGCCCGGGGCGAGTCGGAGTTCGCGCTTCGGGTTGGTGTGCTTGGGCTCGATCCGGGTGGTGCCCGTGGGCGTGGAGGTCCCTCTCCTTGCGGGTACAGTGTGAGTTGGTGGTGGTCGGGGATCTGCTACACTGTCGGGCAGATCGGTGCTAAGCGCCATGGACATAGCGTCGTGCGAGCACGCTCAGCGACGGCCGTCGGGAGTCACGGGGTAGTGTCTTCTCCGGTCCACCGGGACTGGCTAGAGACGCAGGCGTGGGTGCCTCCTACCGTGGAGGCGTCGACCCATACTCCGTGGCTGATGCCGGGCTAGGAGTGAAAGGAGATCCCTTTTACTCTTCCTACCATGGTGGATGCATCGTGACGTGGACGGTTAGTGGAGCCTTGGACATGGATGCCGGGGTGGCGGCCCCGGATGGCGGTCCGCATGGTTGGCTCTCCGGCGGGCGCCATGACGGCGATGATGGCATTCTCTCTTGGTCGTGTGGGCGGCAAGTGGTGGTGCAGCGGGTGGCCCGGGCGCGCTCTTGTCTCTGACGATGGTGGTGCCCCGATCCGGATCTGGAGTTCTGGGCTCACCACTCCTGCCCTGGAGACCTCGTTTAGGGACACGGTGGAGTTGCCGAGCGAAAGCTCCGCGCTTTGTCGCCGACGACGGCGACGCTCGCGGGCGCCACTATCTTCCTGAAGACGTCGTCGTGGTGCTCCTTTCCGTGTCCGGGTTCCGGGTGAAAACCTATGTCTATCGGGACTCGGCAACGGCGACGCCTAGCGCCGTTTTCCCTCCTGGGGGCGTTGTCGTGGAACTTAGGTGCTATAGGGCTTAGGGTGGTGTTGTTCTCAGTTCTTCTTGTACTCTATTTCGGTTGTGTATAGGGCTGCAAGAAAAGCTCGGGGCTCATGAGCCGCTCGAGATCGACTCGTATTTTGGCTCGACTCGAGATCGATTTGAAAAGAAATGAGCTGAGTATGAACACTTTTTGTAGCTCGATCAAGAAATGAGTTGATCTTGAGCCAACACTGGCTCGCTCGATTTTAGCTTGATAGCTCGAGGTCATATAATTATATTACATAATTTTGATGTATATTAAAGATAAATGGGATAATTTATTACCATATAGATATTCAAAAGCAATTTATTACCACATACGTTGTGTATGATTTTCCTCCATTTTACCTACTACCAAACATGGAAAATTAATTAACTACAGAGAATATTTAGCCCCACTATGGTATGTGATCACCATGTGTTAAATATCATGTTATTTTGGCAAAAGTTTAAGAGCATATGCACCTTCATTTTCTCTCTCTTGCTACTAGTTCTTCCATGATCTCTTCTATTAAGTACTAGTCTTCAGTTTAGAGAGAATAGCTTCAATTATATAATGTTTTTTACGTTGTGTTGTGGCCTATCTTATTTCAAAATTTGTCTTAAATTATTAAAAAATATCATCTTATTTAGCTTGAAACTAGCTCGAGATCGACTCGAGATCGTTATAAGCTAAGCATGAGCCACTTTCTACAGCTCGGCCTTGAGCTTCGCTTGGTTTGAGCTCGCTCAAATTTTTGTATAAGTTGAGTTGAGCCTAATCCAACTCGCTCAAACTTGACTCGTTTGCAGCGCTAGTTGTGTAGCCGCGTGCGTGTTGCGTGATCAGGTTAGCCTGGGATCGGCATTGTTTGAGGGCTACCCCATCCCCTTGTATCGTTCGGCCGTGTACTCTGTGTGGTTGATGCTTTATATATAAAGAGGGGCGAAAGCTTGTTTCGAGGATGAATTATTCCGATTAGTATACTAGTTATTACTTCCCTCTCTACAGAAATACAAAAGGGAGTAGTTATTAGAAAGTGGATTTTTGAAGCACGGGTGCATTGGAGCACCTTATTTTTAATAGTTTACAAATAACATTTAAAGTTTCAAAAAGTTCCAAAAGGAATTCTAGATGATCATATGGATGTATATTACACATGTATAAAGTTTGGTGATGAAATAAGTAAACATGAGATCTATACAAAAATGAAAAAATGGTGATCTCAAAATAGTGAACAATACATGCACAGAGCACAGTTCATGTTTCCAAAATCAGGATTTTATCATTTTTGTTTAACTAACATGGTTAATTATTTCATCATCAAATGTTTCGCATGTGTAATATACATCAATATGAGTATGTCGAAATTTTTTCGGAATTTTCTAAAACTTTAAAATACCATTTTAGCACTATTCAATATATAGTGCTCCAATGCACCCGTGCATCAAAGTGACTTTTTGTAGTTATTGCTACTATTATGTCAGACTTCGTAAGACTGGTCTTAGCATGCTTTTGGAGGCCGAGCTCCATGGAGGCCTCCAAATGCAAAATTCAAAATTCATGAAAATTCATATTTTTTACATTTTAAATTTTTTTGAAAAAAATACAGAGATTGATGAAGGCATAGTGCACAAGTGTGTAAATTTTTGGGACGAAATACGTTGAAATGTGGGCTGTGCAAAAAAGACAAATCTGGGGCTTTTTAACACATGATACTATTCATCCTCCCAGACCATGAATTTGTCTTTTTTGTACAGGTCGCATTTCAACGTGTTTCATGCTGAAATTTTACACACATACGCCTCACATCCTTATTTACTTGTACAATTTTTTTCAGATTTTTTTGTAACCAATTTTTTTGAATTTTTCAAAAAATCGGCCTCCATGGAGGCCGAGAGCCAAAACGTCTTAGTGGGGAGTAACTTATACGGCTGGTCACAATAGGAGTATCATAGGTAACATCATGCATGCCTCACACGCAAAAAAAAAATCATGCATGCCTCACAAGAAAAAATAAAACATCATGCATGCCAACTAGGCATTTCTGTTGATGTGACACATAATTAAATAAGGAAAAAGAGGATTGATGCTGTATCATATTAAAATGGGTACTAGTATGTGTCATGCATGACTATAAATGTATCACTTGGTACCAACCTATAATACTATGCATTGTGGAGGTAGTATCATACACTAGTATCGTATGCATGATACTATTATACTCCCTCCCTTCCGGTTTATAAGGCTTATCTCATTATTTTTTATTTTTTTATACTAGTAGATGACTTCATTTATTATCTTGTAGAGTCATTTTCTCTTGAGAAGCGCTATGTTACGATAACATGTTATGTTACCACAAACATGTCTCTCCTCATTAACTACTTGCCACATAAGCAAATTTGCCGTGGTGTGCGTTATGTTACTAGCTAAGTTACTCCCACTATGGCCAGCCTAAGACTAGCCATAGTGGAGAGTAACTTACACTTGTAACATACACATGACCCTAGGCTATGTTACTACCTTCATAGTTGGTAGTAACTTAAGTGTGGTGTCATGCAAAGTTTCATTTATTAGGTTATAGACTATTGTATTGGGATATGTGATGTTACGGTAACTAGCTAAGTTACTCAAATTACCTCTCTCCTCATTAACTCATTGCCACATATGCAAATTTGCTGAGTTGGACCCTATGTTACTGTTGAAGTTACTCCCACTATGGCCAGTCTAAGAGTAGATGCATTGCAATATATCTCTATCTATACTAAATGTTACAAAAAAATAATGTAAAGTTTCATCTTATTTCATTTTTTGTTCGCCGATTTTTTTGCCACCACCTCTTCGTTCGTCCTTTCACCCTCACCGATTCTTCCTATTTTTCCATTCCCTTCTGATTTTCATCAAACCAATCTTTGGTAACCCAATAAATCAGATCCATCTATGTTATACCAATAAATTCACAGTTTGTAAATAAATTGTTTCTTATGGTAATCCGGTACTGGTCTGATATCTTCGGTAACCCAGTAAATAGCAATAAGTTCACGGCCCATAAATAAATAAATATGAATTAATCTCTTATCTTTTGTGCCCCAATAAAGCAAATCAATCACATGCACATACTATTTTGTCAGTTTAAACAATGGCAAAAAAATCTATGCTTTATAACCAAAATATAATCTTATTTTGTCTATCTGTTTTGCATCAATATTTTTTCCGTATGGTCCTCTTATTGCGTTAAAAATATTTGCCCCATGTGGCAACACATGGAGGTATATACATGTACTCCCTTCTTTTCATAATAGACATGTCTTAAATTTTTTTAAAGTATTTCACACTATTTCACGTATTAGGAAATCGAGACCTGGTGAGCCATGGTTCCTAAATAATTATGACATGCGATTCCATGAGCTAATTGACGTAAGCTAAATAAATTGTCTGCTATAAGGATGGTCACAATGGGAGGTATCATATACTAGTATCATGCATATAATACTAGTATATGTTACTACCTCCACAGTGCATAATATGATATGTTAGTATCATAGAGATCTCATTTATTGTCATGCATAACACATACTAGTACATAATTTAATATGATACAATATCATATCATGATACTCAATCTTCTCTTTTCTCATTTAATTGTCTGCCACCTCAGCAACAATGTTTAGGCCTCCTTTGGTTTGGAGGAATTTGATAGGATATGATTTCCATAGGAAAAATTCCTTTAGATCCCTTTGGTTTATAGGAATAGAATCCTATTCCTATGGAGGAATTCTCCTATCCTACACATTTTGTAGGAAAATAAACAGTAGCCTAGACTCAATGGAAAAAATTCTATGATGTGAACCAAAGAGCATCTCCTTTTCTATTCCTATTCAGGTCTCCTTTGGTTCATAGGGCAAGAAAATCGTAGGAATAGGAAACTCACAGGAAATGATATGACATGAATCTCAAGTCCTATGAATAGGAATAGGAAAAGAGATGTCCTTTGATTCACATCATGGGATATTTTCCATTGAGTCTAGGCTAATGTTTATTTTCCTATAAAATGTGGATTATAGGAAGAATTCCTCCATAGGAATAGGATTGTATTCCTACAAACCAAAGGACTCTAAAGGATTTTTTCCTATAGAAATCCTATCCTATAGAATTCCTACAAAATTTCTCCAAACCAAAGGAGGCCTCATAGGATTTGAGATACATGTCATCTCATTTCCTATGACCTTCCTATTCCTATGATTTTCCTATGCTATGAACCAAAGGAGGCCTTAGTTGGCATACATGATACTATCGATGATACTCCCACCGTGACCAGCCTAATAAACACTCCTTTCTAGAATGGAGATCATATACATTAAATATATGCGTGGACACAAACCTTAGGCCACTTTCAATGCACAGGTGCTTAGATGAGGTGATAAGCGTATTAAAGAGATTAGCAACTAAAGTCCTCAATACATAGGTGCTTAACTTGATGTACTCCCTTCATCTTGGTGCATTAGGCATCTTACAAAAACCAGAAAATCCCAAAACACTAAGGCACGAAGCAGTTATTTCTTTCCTCATTTCCCTCCCCGTCTCGTTCTCTCCCCCGTGAAGACCTTTACCCTCCTATTATGTATGGTTCATAGTGTGAAACAAGCTTTGCATGGCGTGCACATGCGGGATTGAAGTCGGTTTGCATGTTGGGATTGGTACGTGGGCATTCATGGGTTATCTAAATAGTCATCCTATTTATCAGAGATTAATTGCTGATTTTTCCCCAAGTTTAGGAGGGACAAACTTGCGTGTGACTGGTGGGTTCCTTGGTCCACTTTTTCATCCATGTCTGATGACACACAAGTATAAGGGATCAATCGTAGTCCTTTCGATAAGTAAGAGTGTCGAACCCAACGAGGAGCAGAAGGAAATGACAAGCTATTTTCAGCAAGGTATTCTCTGCAAGTACTGAAAGTAGCGGTAACAGATAGTTTTGTAGCAAGGTAATTCGTAACAAGTAACAAGTAACAATAGTAACTAAAGTGCAGCAAGGTGGCCCAATATTTTTTATAGCAAAGGACAAGCTGGGATGGTCTCTTATATAAAGCAAGGCGCTCTCGAGGAGACATGGGAATTCTCGTCTAGTCACTTTCATCATATTTATTTGATTCGCGTTCGCTACTTTGATAATTTGATATGTGGGTGGACTGGTGCTAGGGTGTTGTCCTTACTTGAACAAGCATCCCACTTATGATTACCCCCTCTCTCAAGCATCCGCAACTACGAAAGAAGAATTAAGATAAATCTAACCATAGCATGAAACATATGGATCCAAATCAGCCCCTTACGGAATAACACATAAACTAGGGTTTAAGCTTCTGTCACTCTAGCAACCCATCATCTACTTATTACTCCACAATGCCTTCCCTTAGGCCCAAGTATGGTGAAGTGTCATGTATTTGACATTCACACGACACCACTAAAGGAAGCAACATACATATCATCAAAATATCGAACGAATATCACATGATTACTTATGACAAGACTTCTCCCATGTCCTCAAGAACAAAAGTAACTGATACATCCATTTTGCATCTTGTTTTCCTACTGTTAATTATAGTATTTTTAATCAATATAACACTTTGTGGAGCAATTCTAATGCATTTCTCTCATAATATGCAAGATTTACATAAGGAGGGAGATTACCAGCAGCTGGAATTCTGGACCTGAAAAAGCTATGTCAGAGATACCTATTATGCACATCTCCAAATAAGCTGAAACTTCACGGAGATTTATTTTGGAATAAATGAAAAATACTGGAGAAAAGAAGTACAAGAGGGGGCCACCCAAGTGCCCACGAGGCACCAGGGCGCGCCACCCCCCCTGGCGTGCCCTGGTGGCTTGTAGGGCCCCTGGCCAGCCTCCGGTGCCCATTTTCTGGTATATAAGCCCATTTGCCCTAGAAAAAAATGAGGAGAAGACTTTTGGGATGGGGTGCCGCCGTCTCGAGGCGAAACTTGGGCAGGAACACTTTTGCTCTCCGGTGGAGCGATTCCGCCGGGGATACTTTCCTCCGGGAGGGGGAAATCGAAGCCATCGTCATCACCAATGATCCTCTCATCGTGGGAGGACCAATCTTCATCAACATCTTCACCAGAACCATCTCATCTCAAACCCTAGTTCATCTCTTGTATTCAATCTTTGTCTCAAAACCTCAGATTGGTACCTGTGGGTTGGTAGTAGTGTTGATTACATCTTGTAGTTGATGCTAGTTGGTTTATTTGGTCGAAGATTATATGTTCAGATCCAATATGCTACTTAATACCCCTCTGATCTTGGGCATGAGTATGATGTGTGAGTAGTTACTTTTGTTCTTGAGGACATGGGAGAAGTCTTGTCATAAGTAATCATGTGAATTTGGTATTCGTTCGATATTTTGATGATATGTATGTTGTTGATTCTCTTAGTGGTGTCATGTGAACGTCGACTACATGACACTTCACCATCTTTGGGCCTAAGAGAATGCATTGTGGAGTAGTAATTAGATGATGGGTTGCTAGAGTGATAGAAGCTTAAACCCTAGTTTATGCGCTATTCCGTAAGGGGCTGATTTGGATCCATATGTTTAATGCTATGGTTAGATTTATCTTAATTCTTCTTTCGTAGTTGCTGATGCTTGCAAGAGGGGTTAATCATAAGTGGGAGGCTTGTTCAATTAAGAACAACACCCAAGCACCGGTCCACCCACATATCAAATTATCAAAGTAGCGAACGCGAATCAAACCAACATGATGAAAGTGACTAGATGAAATTCCCATGTGTCCTCGAGAACGTTTAGCTTATTATAAGAGATCGTTCCGGCATGTCCTTTGCAACAAAAAGGATTGGGCTACCTTGCTGCACCTTAGTTACTATTGCTACTTGTCACTTGTTACAAATTATCTTGCTATCAAACTACTCGTTACCGATAATTTCAGTGCTTGCAGAAAATACCTTGCTAAAAATCGCTTGTCATTTCCTTCTGCTCCTCGTTGGGTTCGACACTCTTACTTATCGAAAGGACTACGATTGATCCCCTATACTTGTGGGTCATCAAGACTCTTTTCTGGCGCCATTGCCAGGGAGTGAAGCGCCTTTGGTCAGTGGAATTTGCTAAGGAAACATTTATATTACGTGCTGAAATTTAATGTAACTTGTTACTATGGAAAACAATCCTTTGAGGGGTTTGTTCGGGGTATCTTCACCTCGACCGGAAGCACGAAGAGTTGCTCCTCAACCTACTGCACCTACTGAAAATATTTATTATTAGATTCCTTCGGGTATGATAGAGAAACTGCTAGCTAATACTTATGCAGGAGATGGAACACTACATCCTGATATGCACTTAATCTATGTGGATGAAGTTTGTGGACTATTTAAGCTTGCAGGTTTACCCGGAGATGAAGTTAAGAAGAAGGTTTTTCCTTTATCTTTGAAGGGAAAGGCATTGACATGGTATAGGCTATGTGATGATATCGGAATGTGGGATTGGAATCGATTGAAATTAGAATTTCATCAAAAGTTTTATCCTATGCATCTGGTTCATCGTGATCGGAATTATATATATAATTTTTGGCCTCGTGAAGGAGAAAGCATCGCTCAAGCTTGGGGGAGGCTTAAGTACATGATGTACACATGCCCCAATCATGAGCTCTCAAGAGAAATTATCCTACATAATTTTTATGCTCGGCTTTCTCATGATGATCAAACCATGCTCGATTCTTCCTCGACTGGCTCCTTTATGAAGAAAACTATTGAATTCAGATGGGATCTTCTGGAAAGAATTAAACGCAACTCTGAAGATTGGGAACTCGACAAAGGTAATGAGTCAGGTATAATACTTGAGTTCGATTGTGTTAAATCTTTTATGGATACCGATGCTTTTCATAAGTTTAGCACTAAATATGGACTTGACTATGAGATAGTAGCTTCCTTTTGTGAATCATTTGCTACTCATGTTGATCTCCCTAAGGAGAAGTGGTTGAAATATCATCCTCCTATTAAAGAAAAGACTGAAGAACCTATTAGTGTTAAAGAAGAAACAATTGTTTACAATGTTGATCCAGTTGTGCCTACTGCTTATATTGAGAAACCACCTTTTCTGTTAGGATTAAGGAACATGCTAAAGTTTCAACTGTGGTTAACAAAAGTAATATTAGAGCACCTAGACCCTCTGACCAAATTAAAGTTGAACCTAATGTTGCTATGGTTAAGGATCTCTTGGTCGATAATATAGATGGGCATGTTATTTACTTCTGTGATGAAGCTACTAGAATTGCTAAGCCCGATCCTAAAGATAAGAATAAACCTGTCGTTGGCATGCCTGTTGTCTCTGTTAAAATAGGATATCATTGTTATCATGGCCTATGTGATTTGGGTGCTAGTGTGAGTGCTATTCCTTTTACCTTATATCCAGAAATTATGAATGATATTGCACCTGTTGAGATTGAAGATATTGATGTTACTATTAAGCTCGCAAATAGAGATACTATTTCACCGCTTGGAATTGTTAGAGATGTTGAAGTCTTGTGTGGTAAGATCAAATACCCTACTGATTTTCTTGTTCTTGGATCACCACAAGATGATTTTTGTCCAATTATATTTGGTAGACCCTTCCTGAATACTGTTAATGCTAAGATTGATTGCGCTAAAGAAATTGTTAGTGTTAATTTTGGTGAGATGTCTCATGACTTTAATTTCTCTAAGTTTCGTAGACAACCTCATGATAAAGAATTGCCTAGTAAAGATGAAATTATTGGTCTTGCCTCTATTGCCGTACCTCCAACTGATCTGTTAGAACAATATTTGCTAGACCATGAAAATGATATGCACATGAATGAAAGAAATGAAATAGATAAGATGTTCTTTGATCAACCACCTATCCTTAAACACAATTTGCCTATTGAAACTCTTGGAGGTCCTCCTCCACCTAAGGGTGACCCTGTATTTGAATTGAAACAATTGCCTGATACATTGAAATATGCTTATCTGGATGAAAAGAAGATATATCCTGTTATTATTAGTGCTAACCTTTCAGAGCATGAAGAAAAAAGATTACTAAAAACTCTGAGGAAGCACCGTGCTGCTATTGGATATACTCTTGATGATCTTAAGGGCATTAGTCCCACTCTATGTCAGCACAAAATTAATATGGAGCCTGATGCTAAACCAGTTGTCGATCATCAACGACGATTAAATCCTAAGATGAAGGAGGTGGTAAGAACTGAAATATTAAAGCTTCTGGAAGCAGGTATAATCTATCCCATAGCTGATAGTAGATGGGTAAGTCCCGTTCATTGTGTCCCTAAGAAAGGAGGCATTACTATTGTTCCTAACGATAAAAATGAACTCATTCCACAAAGAATTGTAACTGGTTATAGGATGGTAATTGATTTTAGAAAATTAAACAAAGCCACTAGAAAAGATCATTACCCCTTACCTTTCATTGATCAAATGTTAGAAAGATTGTCCAAGCATACACACTTTTGCCTTCTTGATGGATATTCTGGTTTCTATCAAATACCTGTATCACAAGCCAACCAAGAGAAAACCACCTTTACTTGCCCTTTTGGAACTTATGCTTATAGACGTATGCCTTTTGGTTTATGCAATGCACCCGCTACCTTTCAAAGATGTATGACTGCTATATTCTCCGACTTTTGTGAAAAGATTGTTGAGGTTTTCATGGATGATTTTTCCGTCTACGGAACTTCCTTTGATGATTGCTTAAGCAACCTTGATCGAGTTTTGCAGAGATGTGAACAAACTAATCTTGTCTTGAATTGGGAGAAGTGCCACTTTATGGTGAATGAAGGTATTGTCTTGGGGCATAAAATTTCTGATTGAGGTATTGAAGTAGTTAAGGCTAAAGTTGATGCAATTGAGAAAATGCCATGTCCTAAAGATATTAAAGGTATAAGAAGTTTCCTCAGTCATGCTGGTTTCTATAGAAGGTTTATTAAAGACTTCTCTAAAATTTCTAGGCCTCTTACTAATCTCTTGCAAAAATATGTTCCATTTGTTTTCGATGATGATTGTGTAGAAGCCTTTGAAACACTTAAGAAAGCCTTAACCTCTGCACCTATTGTTCAACTACGTGATTGGAACTTTGCCTTTTGAAATTATGTGTGATGCTAGTGATTATGCTGTTGGTGCTGTTCTAGGACAAAGAGTTGATAAGAAATTAAATGTCATCCATTATGCTAGTAAAACTCTAGACAATGCTCAAAGAAATTATGTTACTACTGAGAAAGAATTTCTAGCAGTTGTGTTTGCATGTGATAAATTCAGATCTTACATAGTTGATTCTAAAGTAATTGTTCACACCGATCATGCTGCTATCAAATACCTTATGGAAAAGAAAGATGCTAAACCTAGACTCATTAGGTGGGTTCTATTACTACAAGAATTTGACTTGCATATTACTGATAGAAAGGGAGTTGAGAACCCCGTAGTTGATAACTTGTCTAGGTTGGAAAATATTCTTGATGACCCACTGCCTATTGATGATAGTTTTTCCGATGAGCAATTAGCTATCATAAATGCTTCTCGTAATACTCCTTGGTATGCAGACTATGCTAATTATATTGTTGCTAAAATTATACCACCTAGTTTCACATAGCAACAAAAGAAAAAGTTCTTCTTTGATTTAAGACATTACTTCTGGGATGACCCACATCTTTATAAAGAAGGTGTGGATGGTATTATTAGACGTTGTATACCTGAGCATGAACAGGAACAAATCCTACGGAAGTGTCATTCCGAGGCTTACGGAGGACATCATGCGGGAGATAGAACTACACATAAGGTACTACAATCTGGTTTTTATTGGCCTACTCTTTTCAAGGATGCTCCTAAGTTTGTCTTATCTTGTGATGAATGTCAAAGAATTGGTAATATTAGTAGACGTCAGGAAATGCCTATGAATTATTCACTTGTTATTGAACCATTTGATGTTTGGGGATTTGATTATATGGGACCTTTTTCTTCCTCTAATGGGTATACACATATTTTAGTTGCTGTTGATTACGTTACTAAGTGGGTAGAAGCTATTCCAACTAGTAGTGCTGATCATAACACTTCTATTAAAATGCTTAAAGAAGTTATTTTCCCGAGGTTCGGAGTCCCTAGATATTTAATGACTGATGGTGGTTCACATTTTATTCATGGTGCATTCCGTAAATTGCTTGCTAAATATGATGTCAACCATAGAATTGCATCTCCCTATCACCCTTAATCTAGTGGTCAAGTTGAATTGAGCAATAGAGAAATAAAGTTAATTTTGCAAAAGACCGTCAATAGATCTAGAAAGAATTGGTCTAAGAAACTTGACGATGCATTATGGGCTTATAGAACTGCTTATAAAAATCCTATGGGTATGTCTCCTTATAAAATGGTTTATGGAAAAGCATGTCATTTACCTCTTGAGTTAGAACATAAAGCATATTGGGCAATTAAAGAACTCAATTATGATTTTAAAATTGCCGGTGAGAAGAGGTTATTTGATATTAGCTCGCTAGATGAATGGAGAACCCAAGCTTATGAAAATGCCAAATTGTTTAAAGAAAAAGTTAAAAGATGGCATGATAAAAGAATTCAAAAACGGGAATTAAAAGTGGGTGAGTATGCTCTATTGTACAATTCTCGTTTTAGATTTTTTTGCAGGAAAACTTCTCTCTAAAAGGGAAGGACCGTATATCATCGAGGAAGTTTATCGCTCTGGAGCCATTAAGATCAATAACGCCGAAGGCACTAATCCGAAGGTGGTCAATGGGCAAAGAATTAAGCGTTACATCTCAGGTACACCTATTAATGTTGAGACTAACATTATCCAAACTATGACACCGAAGGAACACATAAGAGAGACCTTCCAGAACACTCCAGAACCGTGAAAAGGAAGAGGTACGTGATACGGTAAGTAAACCGACTCCAAAAATTCCATAAAAATACTTTCTGTCAGTTTTGGAATATTAGAAAAAATACAAAAATAATAAACAACCGAGGGGACCCACGAGGTGCACACGAGGCACCAGGGCGCGCCACCCTCCCCCTGGCGCGCCCTGGTGGCTCGTGGGCCCCTCGTGAGCCTTCCCGACTCCGTTTTCTTCTGGAACACTTGTTTTGCAAGATAAAAATTCTTTATATATACTCCCGGACGCTTTGACCACCGTATCGCAAGTTTCTCCTCTGTTCTTGTTTCATGCTGTTTCCTGTCAGATTTTGAGGCAGGCATCATGTCTTCCTCCTCCTCCAACAACGTGGGAGACAATGCTTGGTTGCTGCAGATGGAGCTTAGGAGGGAGGTGGTAGAAGAGGTTACCATGGAAGAAGATGATGGAGAGTCGCTTGAGGTCCACCCTCCGGCGTCCGAGAGGGGCACTCTTGCCGGCATCTCCACAATTCCAAACCCTCATCAAGCCGTGAGAAGCACTATAAGCCATGGGAATCCAGAGGTACAAGAGGGGCTTCCCCCTAGGAGGCCCTTACACAGGTTACATCGGAACAACTTTCATAATTTGGTTCGCAATTATGGGATTGAAAATACTCCCCGTATGCACATACCCTCCAATTGGGACATCTCTCGTCCAAGTGAAAGTGATGCAAGGAAGAAAGCTTGGGGGGCCGAGAATAAGCATATTATGGCCGAACTTAAAAAGAATACATAGATAATACAGCATGTGCTCTGAGAAATTCAGAGTTTAAAAGAGATCCTAATTGATGTCATGAAGGACAAGCCCACCACTTCATCACCACCATCATCATCCAAGGAAGAAACTTGAGTACATGGGTACATCGTATCACCATCACTCTTATTATCTTTACCTATTTTTAGTTCGATCCTTATTTATTTCATGATTTTGTTGAATAAAAGTTAGTATGATCTATTTTCGAGTGCTAGTTTCGTGATCTATCTATCTATGTAATTGAGTTGAGAGTTATATAATAAAGAGTAGTTTGATTTTTTGCTTCTTTACTTTTATGTTTCAATCCTAGCAATGAAAATAATGAAAAAGATCATATGCTAATCTTATGGAAAGTAATGACATTACATAAAGAAAAGTATAAGTGGTAAAATTTATTGAAAGTTAACAAACATAGCATTGGTCAATGATGCAATTCATGAAAAAATTAATAAGGGAAGAGAAGATTCACATGCAAATACACTATCTTGGACATCTTTTGTGATTGTGAGCCCCCATTAAGTATTTTATGTCAAATTGTTGAGATTGGACAAGGAAGACAACGTAATGAATTATGTTTGCTTATATTCACATAGAAGTTATATTGTCATGGATCCTCCAACATGTGGTGCTTGCCCAATATCTTTGCTAGCCAAAAATCCGCACCAAGTAGAGATACTACTTGTGCATCCAAAAACCTTAAACCCAGTTTCATGTCATAAGAGTCCACTATATCTACCTATGGATTGAATAAGATCCTTCAAGTAAGTTGTCATCGGTGCAAAAAGCAATAAAAGTTGCCTCTAAATATGTATGAACTTTTATTGTAAGGGAAAATAAGCTTTGTACGAACTTGTGAAGGTAAAAAATAAAAGCGACAGACTGCACAATAAAGGTTGCTATCACAAGGGGCAATATAAAGTGACGTTCCTTTGCATTAAGAGCTTGTGCATCCAAAAACAAAAAGCACATGACAACCTCTGCTTCCCTCTGCGAAGGGCCTATCTTTTACTTTTATGTATTTACCTTTTTATGCAAGAGTCAATAGTGTTCTCCTCTATTCCTTTTTATTTTTCTCTCTTGTAAGCATCATGTGGTGGGGAAAGATCTAGGCATATATATCCAGTTGGATATGAGTGATCATGAGTTATTATTGTTGACATCACCCTTGAGGTGAATAAGTTGGGAGGCGAAATTATAAGCCCCTATCTTTCTATGTGTCTGGCTTAAATTTTTTGCTCCATATATATATATATATGTTGTGAGTGTTAGCAATCATAGAAGACTAAATGATGGTTGAGTATGTGGACTTGCTAAAAAGCTCCTACATGAGACCCTTCCTAAAAATAAGATGAATTGCAATTGCATTGTTGACTGAGAACATAGTTTGTTAGTTTTCAAGAAAGTTTATGCCTTATACTTTGTTGTTGTGATGAATTGTTACTTGCGCATGAGAAGTTCTATGATAATGAATATTGTTGTTATAATAATGATCATGATGCTACTATGTCAGTATTTTGTTTTTATCGACACCTCTCTCTCTAAACATGTGGACATGATTATCGATATCGGCTTTCGCTTGAGGACAAGCGAGGTCTAAGCTTGGGGGAGTTGATACGTCCATTTTGCATCATGTTTTCCTACTGTTAATTATAGTGTTTTTAATCAATATAACACTTTGTGGAGCAATTCTAATGCCTTTTCTCTCATAATATGCAAGATTTACATAAGGAGGGAGGTTACCAACAGCTGGAATTCTGGACCTGAAAAAGCTATGTCAAATATACCTATTCTGCACATCTCCAAATAAGCTGAAACTTCACGGAGATTTATTTTGGAATAAATGAAAAATACTGGAGAAAAGAAGTACCAGAGGGGGCCACCCAGGTGCCCACGAGGCACCAGGGTGCGCCATCCCCCCTGGCGCGCCCTGGTGGCTTGTGGGGCCCCTGGCCAGCCTCCGGTGCCCATTTTCTGGGATATAAGCCCATTTGCCCTAGAAAAAACGAGGAGAAGACTTTTGGGACGGGGCGCCACCATCTCGAGGTGGAACTAGGGCAGGAGCACTTTTGCTGTCCGGCGGAGCGATTTCGCCGGGGATACTTCTCTCCGGGAGGGGGAAATCGAAGTCATCATCATCACCAACGATCCTCTCATCATGGGAGGACCAATCTTCATCAACATCTTCACTAGCACCATCTCATCTCAAACCCTAGTTCATCTCTTGTATTCAATCTTTGTCTCAAAACCTCAGATTGGTACCTGTGGGTTGCTAGTAGTGTTGATTACATCTTGTAGTTGATGCTAGTTGGTTTATTTGGTGGAAGATTATATGTTCAGATCCAATATGCTATTTAATACCCCTATGATCTTGGGCATGAGTATGATGTGTGAGTAGTTACTTTTGTTCTTGAGGACATGGGAGAAGTCTTGTAATAAGTAATTATGTGAATTTGGTATTCGTTCGATATTTTGATGATATGTATGTTGTTGATTCTCTTAGTGGTGTCATGTGAACATCGACTACATGACACTTCACCATCTTTGGGCCTAAGGGAATGCACTGTGGAGTAGTAATTAGATGATGGGTTGCTAGAGTGACAGAAGCGTAAACCCTAGTTTATGCGCTATTCCGTAAGGGGCTGATTTGGATCCATATGTTTAATGCTATGGTTAGATTTATCTTAATTCTTCTTTCGTAGTTGCGGATGCTTGCGAGAGGGGTTAATCATAAGTGGGAGGCTTGTTCAAGTAAGAACAGCACCCAAGCACCGGTCCACCCACATATCAAATTATCAAAGTAGCGAACGCGAATCAAACAAACATGATGAAAGTGACTAGATGAAATTCCCATGTGTCCTCGAGAACGTTTAGCTTATTATAAAAGATCGTTCCGGGCTATCCTTTGCAACAAAAAGGATTGGGCTACCTTGCTGCACCTTAGTTACTATTGCTACTTGTCACTTGTTACAAATTATCTTGCTATCAAACTACTCGTTACCGATAATTTCAGTGCTTGTAGAAAATACCTTGCTAAAAACCGCTTGTCATTTCCTTCTGCTCCTCGTTGGGTTCGACACTCTTACTTATCGAAAGGACTATGATTGATCCCCTATACTTGTGGGTCATCAGTAACTACTCACAAATCATATTCATGTTCAAGATCAGAGGAGTATTGAATATCATTAAGGATCTGAACATATAATCTTCCACCAAATAAACCAACTAGCATCAACTACAAGATGTAATCAACACTACTAGCAACCCACAGGTACCAATCTGAGATTTTGAGACAAAGATTGAATACAAGAGATGAACTAGGGTTTGAGATGAGATGGTGATGGTGAAGATGCCGATGAAGATTGGTCTTCCCACGATGAGAGGATCGTTGGTGATGTCGATGGCTTCGATTTCCCCCTCCCTGAGGGAAGTATCCCCGGCGGAATCGCTCCGCCGGAGGGCAAAAGTGCTCCTGCCCAAGTTCCGCCTCGAGACGGCGGCGCTTCGTCCTGAAAGTCCTCCTAGTATTGTTTTTCTAGGGTAAATGGCTTCATATAGCAGAAGGAGGGGCCAGAGGCCAGCCGTGGGGCCCACAAGGCATCAGGGCGCCCTGGGGGGTAGGCGCGCCCTGTTGCCTTGTGAGCAGCAGGTGGGCCACCTTTGGTATCTCTTTGTTCCAGTATTTTTCATAGATTCAATAAAAAATCCTCGTAAAGTTTTAGGTCATTTGGAGCTCCGTAGAATAGGTATCTCTGTTGTAGCTTTTTTGGTCCAGAATTCCAGCTGCCGGTAATCTCCTCCTCTAGATAAATCTTGCAAATTAAGAGAGAAAAGGCATTAGGATTGCATCATAAAGTGAAATAATGACCAAAAACATTATAAATATCAATAGGAAAACATGATGCAAAATGGACGTATCAACGTCCAATCTCTAAGTGCCTTGGTCGCGCGGCTCCCTAAATTTTCTAATGCACTAGTACGGAGGGAGTAGCTAAGCTCTCTTCATTTAATGATTTAACCACACTAAAATCTTTCATGCATTGGTGAGCTTCCTTCATTTAAGTGTTTTGCCTAGGTTCGCATGTTTGGCATTGTTTCTTCCTGGGGTCACCAAAGTTCTCCCTCTCCTCCTTAATTGCTTTGCCATGCCATTTTTCCTCCTATGTGGCATACTTAGCACGTGTACACTGTGGAGCACTTAAAATGGCCTTATATCTTCTATATCTACCTAGCTAGCACTCACTATTAGATTTTTATGCACATGTGTGCTTGCACATGACCCAGTCATTAGTACTTGTCCAATTTAAATTGTGTGAAATGAGAAAGTTATGCATGTACTATTAAGTTAATTTTTGCACTAATCAATCCATGCAAATGTTGACACTTATTCAAGTCATGTGCTTTTTTTTCCAAAGGAATCAAGTCATGTATACCAGTCAGAAGCTAGTTTTGTTCGTTAATTTTCATGTAGTCATGAACGATATATGTATTGGTCGCTTGGAGCAAATATATAGACTTCATTGTTCACATCATTGATAAAAGGTAAGAAGTGCCATCCTGAACTAGGTCACATCTAGGAAACAAAGTTTCTTCACAAATTGCTCACGTGGGTTCTCTCTTCTCATCATACTAAACCATTGGCTTCTTCTTTTGAGCCCTGCTCTTCCTACCACCTGGAAGCCTAAAAGGTGGTTTTTCAGCCCCATTATTCTCTTCCTCACTTAGGTGACCTAGGTCTCTCCTCATCAGATGAAGGTAACCAATCTTCCTTTGGAATTTGATCCAAACTTGCACGAGATCTTGTGGTTGGGCCCTTTCTCTGACCTTCTCCTGCGCTGCCTCCGCCTCCTCATTTGGTTCATATTGCTCATCCACATCAGTGTACCCTTCTAAATGATGAAGTGAATCATCTCAATGCTTCTTCATTGCCTTAATCCTAGAAATTATGCCCTCGTCTGCTAGCAAATCAATGTCACTTTCACTATCAGTATAATCTTCAGCCATTAGCTCTGGAAGTTTTCTTTTAACCGCCTTGTATTTCTCTCTTTGTTTCTTATTGTTCATGAACTTCTCAATCTCTTCATTCCTCTTCTGCTCCATCATTTGCTCAATGTGCTCTTGCTCCTGGTCTATCTCCATGAAATACTCATGCCTCTCCTCACCAATGGCCATTGCAAATTCTAGTTGTGCTGGGCCCTTGAGCTTCAACATATAAGAGCTCTCATGTGTGTTCATGACCCGCACTGGCTGTGGTTGTGGCTTTGCTGGACTAGGGAACAATACTCCTGTTGTATCTATCTCATACATCACACCCATTTCAGTCAAGGGAACCTGCTCTTCACAAATATGTTCAATGTTCAAATGAGCTGGTCTTGGAGCATCTCTTCTCATTACTGTTATGTTAACCACATTGTTTCCTTTCCTAGCTATGTAATCCAACATTTCCTCAACCTTGTCATCATCAGTTAGCTCTTCCATTCCTGACACCCCAACACCTAGATCTCGGACATAATACATGAAGTCTCTAACACTATAGCCTGCAAGCTCTATTAGTGCAATTAGATTACAACATGATATGTTTGATAGGTTTATACTTCTTTCATGATTATCTCTATCATAGAAATGGAATCTGACTTCCCAAACTTCATTATCCAAACTATAAATAAAATACAAATTTAGGTCAAATTCAGCTAAAAGTTTAGTTAAAACTGTAGTTAAAAGTTCAGTTAAAAGTTAAGCTCGGTTAAAAAATTTAGTTCTAAGTTCGGTTAAAAATACAATTCATTTAAAAATTCAGTTCTAAGTAAACATAATTCACCTATATACTACAAATTGACAATCAAAATGGCCATGCTTCTTTTTATAATTGCCATTAAGCAAGTGATTTTATAGTCCTAAATACACATCACTTCTTAAAGTTCAGATCAAAGTAATAGTACTAGCTAAATTATGTCAACCCCTAATTCAATTACATGGAAGCAACGGGACTAGCTAAATACAACAAATCATTATGTAGTTCACAACACAGAAACACTACACTGCTATAACACCTAACCCTATAGTGTTATAGTTCTAGAACATGTTCTAGAATCCTAACCCTGGAACCTTAACCCTAGAACCCTAACACTAAATACAGCAAACAATACAGTGCTAGAACATGTTAATTTGCCAATCCTAAACACTACACTGCTATAACTACTAACCCTACAGTGCTACAACCCTAACCCAAGAACCCTAACCCTAGAATCCAAATCGGGGTAGAGAGTAGGGATAGATAACTTACTAGACGCCGCCGAAGGAGGAGGCCTAGTGATGGCTTCCCGTCGGATTTGCCTTCACCGCCTGGGCAAACGCAGTTACTGCCACGTATTCAATTGATGTCACCGGCGGTGGTGGCTATAGACGCACCGCCAGGGACGTGTTTGAACTCCCACAAAACTCTGGTGGATCTGCATCACCACCGCAAGGAGCATCACCGGCGTCGGCGCCACTGCTATGAGAGTTCGCCATCACCATCAGTGCGAGCATGCGCGAGAGAGAAGAGAGGGTGTGTGTGTGTGTGTGAGAGAGAGAGAGAGAGAGTGGGCGTGGTTGGTCTGTCTAACGCGAGTTGGCCATGTCGTTTTGACCGGTTTTGTTCAAACGGCGCTGTCGTCCGGGCCGTTAAGCCACGTTAGCGTTTTCGGGCCCCACCTATCAGAAATGAAATCAAACGCAACAAATCGAGCGATCAATGCTTTCTGCAAAAACTTTACTAGAGATGCGGTGATTTTTGCAACGGATTACCGACTAGGTGGATTTCTGTAAAGCTAGCCGCAAATGTGGTAGTTTTCTGCAATTAACTCATGTATTTGAGTAGTCATGAAGAGTAAAAAACACATGCTAATTTTATGGGACCGTTCGTCCAATCTCACGGCGGGATCCGTAGTGAACTTTCAAAAGCATTCGATATATTTGCCATGTAATGATTTGCAGGTTGTCAACTTTTGACTTCTACTTTTCACATTTATTTATGATACGATCATCCTTCGGCAGCCAAAACTACGGTAACAACGACAATGTTTTTCGAAGCGGAAGCATAATTTGCTTTACTATTAACTAAGAAGAGAATAGAGGTTGTTTATCAGCAACAATGTTAGTCATCAATCAAACAAACATAGCTGGATTAATTAATGCCAACGTAGATGCATGGGCTCAGCGAGGACCGGCTGATGGACCCTTCTCCTCTCTCCCCCTCCCCGCCCGCTGGCGACTCCCCCTCTCGTGCCTCTCCGAGCACCGCGTTGGCTTCCCAGCTATCCTCCGCCGTCACTGAGGCCCCGCTTCCTTTCACCTCTCCTCTCGCCCCCCTGCTCTCCTCCCCGCGGGACGTTCCCGTCCGGTCCCCGTGCTCGTTGGGCTCGCATTTCTGTGCGCTATTGGACGACGTTGATTCGGACACCGAGACTCCTGGTGCTGCGCTACCGCCCCCTTTCGCGGCCCCCGTGGGTCGTCCTGATGCCCGAAGCCACCGCTTTGCCCCGGGGGGGCCACGGCTCGGCCTGGCAGCCTCTCTCGTTGGCGGATCTGGGCGATGGCTGGGCGCGGGTGTCGGGGCGCCGTGGCAAATCTGGTAAGCGTCCTCCTCGGATTTGTCTTGTTTCGTTCCCTCATCTGCTCCCCTCCCCCTGCCCTCCCTCGTCTCTTCTGGTCCGCCTTCCCCGAACCTCGGTGTCATGAGTCCTCAGCCATTGGGTTCATCGCCGTCGTCGCTGGTGCCAGCCTCCGTACCACTCCCGGTGGCAAATCTAGATAGGGGTCTGGATCTGGGTGGAACCCTAGCTGGTGCCAAGCCGTGTCGGCTGCTTGGGCCTCTGGGTTCTGTTCTTGGGCCGTCTAGGCCTGCGGTGTCTCCCGTTCTAGTTCCCTCTGGGCATGTGGCTGGTGGGCCCCTGCTCGTGGTTTCTAATGCTAACTTCCCTCCTCTGGTTCCCCCGTGCTTGGGCCTGGTAGTTGGCCCGGCCCAGCCCTCTCTCCCCACCCCCCTCCGCGTCCCACCCCCCCATGGCTATTTATGGCTCCCCAAAGGCTCGCGCGATCCATTTCTAGGGTTTCCGGCTTCCATCGCTGACATTCACAAATCCAGATCCAAAGCTCGCACTCTCTTCTCCCTTCGCCCTCCTCCTCTGATTCCTCCTCTCTCGCTTTCCTTTGCCTCCGTGGTGGCCATGGATAAGTCCCGTGGCTCCTCCTCCGATGCCAACTCCAACGGCAAGCGCCCCAAGGAAGGCTCAGCGGATCGGGTCTCGGGGGAGGCCTATGAGGCGGCGCTCCGGGCCAAGTTGGAGGCGGAGCATGCGGCCCGTGGCTTGGCTGCGCCAGCGCGGGATGCCTGGGGCCCGGCGGCGGACCGGAGGTCGGTGGGTCCTAGGGATGTCGCGCCGGCTCCCCATGCTCCCCTGTCGTCCCTTCCGCGGGCTCCCCCTACTTCTGATCCGTGGGAGTCGGCGACGGCAGGCTCGGGGTCGGCCTGGTCTGATCTGCCGCGGCCTCCTCCTCCCCCTGCCCGTCCTCCTGCTCAGGCGTCGGGTGGCTACGGTGGTCGCCCCTCGCAGCGGTTCGGCGGAAACAACAACTACACCAAAAAAGCTCACAAATTTAAGCCCTCCGACTTCGCCTCGTCCTCTGCTGCCGCGGGTGGTGACGAGATCCTGCCTTCCCCCCCCCCACCTCCCCCTTCCTTGGACAAGTCCAATGCTGGCTCGGGCAATCCCAATCTCACGTGTTTTGCTTGTCACCGCCCTAGTCACTTCCAATCCCATTGTGAGAACCCTCCGTTCTGCTTAATCTACCGTGTTGATGGACATCTGACGGTGGAGTGCACCAACTGTTTCAAACCACCCTCTTTCAAGCACTACGGCACGGGGCTGCCTGGCTGTGGCTTCTTCGGTCTGGATGGGGTGTGAAACGTCTCCGTCGTATCTATAATTTTTTATTGTTTCATGCCAATATTTTACAACTTTTATATACTTTTGGTAACATCTTATATGATTTTCTTGGACTAACATATTGATCCAGTGCCCAGTGCCAGTTCTTGTTTGTTGCATGTTTTTTGTTTCGCAGATAATCCATATCAAACGAAATCCAAACACGATAAAAATTTACGGAGATTTATTTTGGAATATATGTGATTTTTGGGAAAAAATAATCAACGCGAGACGATGAACGAGGGGGACACAAGCCCAGAGGGCGCGCCCCCTACCCAGGGCGCGCCTGGCAGGCTTGTGGGTCCCCTGTAGGTCGGTTGGGGGTGTCCTTCTGCCGCAAGGAAGCTAATATCTGGATAAAAATCCCCTCAAAATTTCAGCCAAATCAGAGTTACGGATCTCCGGAAATTTAAGAAACTGTTTTCGGCCAGAAAACAGGAACGCGAAACAGAAGAGAACAGAGAGAGAGAGATCCAATCTCGGAGGGGCTCCTGCCCTTCGGGAGCCATGGCAGCCATGGACCGGAGGTGAAACTCTCCTCCCATCTAGGGGGGAGGCCAAGGAAGAAGAAGAAGGAGAGGGCTCTCTCCCCCTCTCTCCCGGTGGCGCCGAAACGCCGCCGGGGCAATCATCGTGACGGCGATCTACACCAACAACTTCGCCACCGTCAACACCAACTCTTTCCCCCTCTATGCAGCGGTGTAACACCTCTTCTCCCCGCTGTAATCTCTACTTAAACATGGTGCTTAACGCTATATATTATTTTCCAATGATATGTGGCAATCCTATGATGTTTGAGTAGATTCGTTTTGTCCTATGGGTTGATTGATGATCGTGATTGGTTTGAGTTGTATGTTTTATTTTGGTGTTGTCCTATGGTGCCCTCCGTGTCGCGCAAGCGTGAGGAATTCCTGCTGTAGGGTTTGCAATACGTTCATAATTCTCTTATAGTGGGCGGCTAGAGTGACAGAAGCTTACACCCGAGTAAGGGGGTTGTTGCATATGGGAGTAAAGGGGACTTGTTACTTAATGCTATAGTTGGGTTTTACCTTAATGATCTTTGGTAGTTGCGGATGCTTGCTAGAGTTCCAATCATAAGTGCATATGATCCAAGTACGGAAAGTATGTTATCTCATGCCTCTCCCTCATATAAAATTGCAATAATGATTACTGGTCTAGTTATCGATTGCCTAGGGACAAATCCTTTTCTTGTGTTACAAAAAAACTTTCTACTAAACAACTAACTTTTATTATCTTGCAATTTACTCGTAGTTTTATTCTCGCAAAGTACTCCTAGTTTTATTCTTGCAAAGTAGTTCTAGCATTACACCTACAAAGTACTTCTAGTTTCATACTTGTTCTAGGTAAAGCAAACGTTAAGTGTGCGTAGAGTTGTATCGGTGGTCGATACAACTTGAAGGGAATATTGATTCTACCTTTAGCTCCTCGTTGGGTTCGACACTCTTATTTATCGATAAAGGCGACAACTGATCCCCTATACTTGTGGGTTATCAAGAACTTTTTCTGGCGCCGTTGCCGGGGAGCAATAGCGTGGGGTTGATATTCTCGTGTGTGCTTGTTTGCTTTATCACTAAGTAGTTTTTATTTTCTGCTCTTATTTTCTATCTTTAGTTATGGATATGGAACACGAAACACCAAAAAAATTAGTTGTACTTGCTACTCATGGAGATGGGGAACCTCCTAAAACCCTCGATGCTGCTTATGAGGAAAACATTAAATACTACTTTGATACTCCTGATAAATCTCCATTCAACTTGATAATGGGAGGTACTTTGGATCACCGGGAATACTTTAGGGATTATCGCTTGTCTCAAAAAGGGAAACACTTATGGGATCAAATTAAAATATTGCATTGGTATGCTTGGGATTTATGCTTAAGATATGATTGTACTTGTTGCTCTAAGATGGAGGCTCCGTACCTTCCCTTTCAATGTGAATTTAATGATAATGAAACCTTAGCTTCTTATGCTAATGGTGTATATGATTACTATGATGTGGAACAAATAGAAGAATTTGTTGCTTTTAAGGGTGCTTGTGAAATTGAGTCTTTGTTTGAAAAGTATGAAGATCGTGATGATGCTATTTACAGATCTTAAAATTTGGCTATACTTAAATATTTCTCTGAGAATTATGAATACAATGCCTATATTGATAAATTTATTGAGAAAATCTCCGCTGCCCAAGAAGAGACTAATATTTTGCAGGAACCTTTGGAAGAAGAAATTGCTGAAACTGTGAGCTCATTAGATGAAAAAGATGACGAGGAGAGCAGAGCACAAAGGGAGGAAGAGCAGATTAGCTACCCATGCCCACCTTCTAATGAGAGTAACTCTTCAACTCATACATTGTTTAATTTCCCGTCGTGCTTACCGAAGGATGAATTCTATGATAATTGCTATGACCCCTTTGATTCGTTTGAAATACCCCTTTTTGATGAAATTGATGCTTGCTATGCTTGTGGCCAAGATGCCAATATGAATTATGCTTATGGAGATGAACTTGCTATAGTTCCTTATGTTAAAAATTAAATTGTTGCCATTGCACCCACACATGATAGTTCTATTATCTTTTTGAATTCTCCCAACTACACTATATCGGAGAAGTTTGCGCTTATTAAGAATTACATTGATGGGTTGCGTTTTACTATTACACATGATGATTTTGATGGATATAATATGCATGTGCTTGCTGCTCCTAATTGCAATTATTATGAGAGAGGAACTACATCTCTATCTCTCTATGTTTCCAATACGATAAAATTGCAAGAAACTATTTATGCTATGTATCGGCCTTTATTATGTGTGCATGAATTGTTCTTTTATGACATGCCGATGCATAGGAAGAGAGTTAGACTTTGTCATTGCATGATATATGTTGCTTTGTGCTCATTACTAAATTACAAATCATTGTTAATTAAAATTGGCTTTGATATACCTTGGGATCCGGGTGGATCGATAGCATGAGCACTTTATGCCTAGCTTAATGGCTTTAAAGAAAGCGCTGCCTGGGAGACTACCCACAAGTTTTAGAGAGTCATTTTATTCTGTTGAGTGCTTTTAAAAAGTTTAAAAACAAAAAATATAGAGGGGAACCTAAAACTTTTTCAAAAAGAAAAGTGAAAGTGAGAAAGACGAGCACCGTTGAAGTGGGGGATATCCTTGAACTTTGTTCATGCCCATGGAAACTTTGTGAATATTGAATTACAGAAACTTTTCAACAAAAATAATTATCCCCTTGTACAAATCCATTATATTATAAAAATAATGTTCCAAGATTTACCTTTAGGATGTTTAAATTGCTTGTTTGGTGTGTGCTGTGCAAAAACAGAAACTTTTGCTGTAGTGTTTGAATTTCTATATTTTACTGGAACATGCAAAAATTCTGAAATTTTTACACAGTAGTTCTATGCAAATTTTTTATTTTTTCCTAATTTTTCAGAATTTTTTGAGTTACATAAGTATATGTTTCATTTGCATATTTACAGGCTGTCCTGTTTTCACAGATTGCTGTTATAGTTTCTTTATTTGCGTATGTTTGAAATCTTGTAGAGCCCCATTTACTTGGGAGACATAGAATTGTGATAGCATACAGTGGGTAATGTTTGATTATAATTATACAATAATGTTACAGCAGGACATGATGGGATTTGATGTTATATGTACTAACCCCTCTAATAAAAAGTTCGGTTAAGTTTTGTGTGGATGAAGTGTTCGAAGAACGAGGAGGTATCGATATGAGGAGAATAAGGAGAGGCAAGAGTTCAATCTTGGGGATTCCCAAGGCACCCCAAGTAAATATTCAAGGAGACTCAAGCGTCTTAGCTTGGGGATGCCCCGGAAGGCATCCCATCTTTCTTCGATAATTATCGGTATGTCTCGGTTTTTGTTTTCTTCACATGATATGCGTAAAATCTTGCAGTGTCATGTGCTTTTTTATCTTTATTTTAATAATGCACCATGCTGGTATGAGATAGTCCTTGGTTGATTTATGGAATGCTCTTTGCACTTCACTTATATATCTTTTGAGTATGGCTTTATAGAATGCTTCATGTGCTTCACTTATATCAGTTGAAGTTGGATGCCTATTTCTCTACATATAGAAACCCGTTATTTGTAGAATGCTCTTTTGCTTCACTTATATTTATTAGAGTGTGGTCTTTTATAGAAAGAATTAAACTCTCATGCTTCACTTATATCTATTTAGAGAGTCAACAGGAATTGGTCATTCACATGGTTAGTCATAAAATCCTACATAAAACTTGTATATCACTGAATATGATAAGTTTGATTCCTTGCAATAGTTTTGCGATATTAAGATGGTGATATGTGGGAGGTACTAGTGAATGATTGTGGTTTAGTAAGAATATTGATGTTAAGGTTTGTGATTCCCGAAGCATGCACGTATGGTCTGTCGTTATGCTAAGAAGTTGGAACATGATTTATTATTGATTGTCTACCTTATGAGTGGCGGTCGGGGACGAGCGATGGTCTTTTCCTACCAATCTATCCCCCTAGGGGCATGCGTAGTAGTACTTAGCTTCGAGGGCTAATAAACTTTCGCAATAAGTATGTGAGTTATTTATGACTAATGTGAGTCCATGGATTATACGCACTCTCACCCTTCCGCAATTTGCTAGCCTCTTCGGTACCGTGCATTACCCTTTCTCACCTCGAGAGTCGGTGCAAACTTCGCCGGTGCATCCAAACCCCGTGGTATGATACGCTCTATCACACATAAGCCTCCTTATATCTTCCTCAAAACAGCCACCAGACCTACCTATTATGGCATTTCCATAGCCATTCCGAGATATATTGCCATGCAACTTCCATCATCATCATATACATGACTTGAGCATTCATTGTCATATTGCTTTGCATGATCGTAACATAGCTAGCATGATATTTCCATGGCTTGTCCATTTTTTTTGATATCTTTGCTACGCTAGATCACTGCACATCCTGGTACACTGCCAGAGGCATTCATATAGAGTCATCTTGTATAGTTTTTATCGAGTTGTAAGTAAATAAAAGTGTGATGATCATCATTATTAGAGCATTGTCCCAGTGAGGAAAGAATGGTGGAGACTAATGAGTCCTCGAAAAAGTGGGGATGAGGTCCATGAGACTGTGCTAAAAAAAGAGAGGCCAAAAAGGGCCCATCAAAAAAAAGAAGAAAAAAATGAGAGAAAAAGAGAGAAGGGGCAATGTTACTATCCTTTTCTACACTTGTGCTTTAGAGTAGCACCATGTTTTTCATATAGAGAGTCTCGTGAGTTATCATTTTCATATACTAGTGGGAATTTTTCATTATAGAACTTGGCTTGTATATTCCGATGACGGGCTTCTTCAAATGCCCGAGGTCTTCATGAGCAAGCAAGTTGGATGCACGCCCACTTAGTTTTCAGTTTGAGCTTTCATACACTTATAGCTCTCAGTGCATCCGTTGCGTGGCAATCCCTACTCCTCGCATTGACATCAATTGATGGGCATCTCCATAGCCCATTGATTAGCCTCGTCGATGTGAGACTATCTTCCTTTTTTGACTTCCCCTTATTAATCTCTATCATCATTCTATTCCACCCATAGTGCTATATCCATGGCTTGCGCTCATGTATTGCGTGGGGGTTGAAAAAGCTGAAGCGTGTTAAAAAGTATAAACCAATTGCTCGGCTTGTCATCGGGGTAGTGCATGATAAATACTTTGTGTTAATAAGATGGAGCAAGACAAGACTATATGATTTTGTAGGGATAACTTTCTTTAGCATTTTTATTTTGAAAGGCATGATTGTTTGTTGGTATGCCTGAGTATTGATGTCTTTATACCAAATTATAAACTATTGCTTTGAATCACTCGTGTCTTAATATTCATGCCTTGAATTACATGATCAAGATTATGCTAGGTAGCATTCCACATCAAAAATTATCTTTTTATCATTTACCTACTCGAGGACGAGCAGGAATTAAGCTTGGGGATGCTGATATGTCTCCGTCGTATCTATAATTTTTGATTGTTTCATGCCAATATTTTACAACTTTTATCTACTTTTGGTAACATTTTATATGATTTTCTTGGACTAACATATTGATCCAGTGCCCAGTGCCAGTTCCTGTTTGTTGCTGATGTCTACTACGCAACTTTATTCTTGTAGACTCGTGTTGGGCCTCCAAGCGCAGAGTTTTGTAGGATAGTAGCAAATTTCCCTCAAGTGGATGACCTAAGGTTTATCAATCCGTGGGAGGCGCAGGATGAAGATGGTCTCTCTCAAACAACCCTGCAACCAAATACAAGAAATCTCTTGTGTCCCCAACACACCCAATACAATGGTAAATTGTATAGGTGCACTAGTTCGGCGAAGAGATGGTGATACAAGTGTAGTATGGATAGTAGATATAGGTTTTTGTAATCTGAAAATAAAAAAAACAGCAAGGTAGCAAGTGATAAAACGGAGCACAAACGGTATTGCAATGCTTACAAACAAGGCCTAGGGTTCATACTTTCACTAGTGCAATCTCTCAACAATGCTAACATAATTGGATCATATAACAATCCCTCAACGCGCGATAAAGAATCACTCCAAAGTTCCTATTAGCGGAGAACATAAGATAGAAATTGTTGTAGGGTACGAAACCACCTCAAAGTTATTCTTTCCGATCAATCAATTGAGCTATTCCTACAAGTGTCACAAACAGCCCTAGAGTTCGTACTAGAATAACACCATATGATACGCATCAACCAACTCTAATGTCACCTAGATACTCCAATGTCACCACAAGTATCCATGAGTTGATTATTCGATATGCATCAAACAACTTCAGATTCATAATATTCAATCCACACAAAGAACTTGAAAGAGTGCCCCAAGATTTCTACCAGAGAAAGTAGGACGAAAACGTGCATCAACCCCTATGCATAGATTACCCCAATGTCACCTCGGGAATCAGCGAGTTGAGTGCCAAAACATACATCAAGTGAATCAATATAATACCCCATTGTCACCACGGGTATTCATATGCAAGACATACATCAAGTGTTCTCAAATCCATAAAAGTATTCAATCCGATAATAGTGAAACCTCAAAGGTAAAAACTCAATTCATCACAACAAGATAGAGAGGGAGAAACACCATATGATCCAACTATATTAACAAAGCTCGCGGTACATCAAGATCATGACAAATCAAGAACACGAAGAGAGAGAGAGATCAAACACATAGCTACTAGTACATACCCTCAACCCCAAGGGTGAACTACTCCCTCCTCGTCATGGAGACCACCGGGATGATGAAGATGGCCTCCGGTGATTATTCCCCCCTCCGGCAGGGTGCCGGAAAAGGGCTGTAGATGAGATCATGGAGGTACAGAGGCTTGCGGCGGCGGAGTCCAAGTTCTAGGGTTATTTCTGGGGGGTTTGGTATTTATAAGAATTTTTGGCGTTGGAATCACATGAAGATGTGCCACAGGGGGCCCACGAGGCACCAGGGCACGCCCCCAGGGGGTGGCACGCCCAGGTGGCTTGTGGGGCCCCTGTGGGTCTTCTGCTGCTCCCCCGAAGCTTCCTGGGTCTGTTTCCTTCCAAAAAAATCGTCAAAAAGTTTCGCTGCATTTGGACTTCATTTGATATGGATTTTCTGGAAAACCAAAAACAAGCAGAAAACAGCAACTGGCACTGGGCACTAGGTCAATATGTTAGTCCATAAAAATCATATAAATGCCATATAAAAGTGCACCAAAATCATACAAAACTATAATAAACATGGCATGAATACTTCATAAATTATAGATATGTTGGAGACGTATCAGCATCCCCAAGCTTAATTCCTGCTCGTCCTCGAGTAGGTAAATGATAAAAGAAATAATTTATGAAGTGTGAATGCTAGCTAGTGCATAAGTTTGACCAATGACAATTTCAACCACTTTTTCTAGCATCATAACATCACCTTTTTCTCATAAAACTCATCATGATAAAGTAGCAATCAATTCACATGTTATGGTTCAAACAATGCATTCTCTTGAAACTTAACAACCTATGTTCTTAGTCACCAAACAATTGCAATTCAACTTAATTTCAACAAAGTCTAAGTAAGAGCTCCACATACTCAATTATCATTTAGTGTTCTATGATTGCTAGTACTCAAAGCATATTTTTAGAACAAATAGCATCCATCGAACACAGAGAAAGATAGGGGCTTAATGTTTCGCCTCCCAACTTATTTATCATAGAGATAATTGTCAACAATAATAATTCATGATCAAATATATTTGACTGGCCATATGTGCCTGGATCTTTCCCCACCACATGATGCTTACCAACTAGAGAATAATTGAGGTTGAAATGAGAAGGAATACTATTGACTCTTGCATAAAAGTAAATACATAAAGTAAAAGATAGGCCCTTCGCAGAGGGAAGCAGAGGTTGTCATGCGCTTTTGATTTTTGGATGTGCAAGCCCTTAATGCAAAGGAACGTCACGTTATATTGCCCCTTGTGATAGCAACCTTTATTATGCAGTCCGTCGCTTTTATTTCTTTACCATCACAAGTTCGTACAACGCTTATTTTCCCTTGCAATAAAAGATCATACATATTTAAGGAGCAATTTTTATTGCGTTTTGCACCGATGACAACTTACTTGAAGGATCTTATTCAATCCATAGGTAGATATGGTGGACACTCATGGCAAGAAACTGGGTTTAATGGTTTTTGGATGCACAAGTAGTATCTCTACTTAGTACGAATTTTTGGCTAGCAAAAGATCCTAAGCAAGCACCACATGTTAGAGGATCCATAACAATATAACTTCTATGCAAATATACCCAAACATAACTCATTACGTTGTCTTCCTTGTCCAACTTCAACTAATTTGCTCAAGTTTTAAAATAATGAATGGGTATTCACAATCATAAAAGATGTCCAAGATAATATATTTATATGTGAAAGTTCTCTTCCTTATACTAATCATTCATGAATTGCTTGTATGACCAATATTGTGATTGTCAAGCTTCAATAGATTTCACTTTCTAACCCAAATGTGAAACTACTACTAGACATGATACAAGCATATGAAGCACATATAATTTTAACTTTATGATATTCAATTCATTCAATAATTTACTCTTAGGATATAAGTGAAGCACAAGAGTAAATGACAAACTACTCCAAAAGATATAAGTGAAGATCAATGAATAATCAAATAATTAAGTAGCTATGTGAAGGCTCTCTCCAAATAAAGATTTTAGATATTGATAATTTTATTCAAACAGCAAACAAAATGAAAATAAAAGGACACTCCAAGGATAGCACATATCATGTGAACAAGTAAAAACTTAGGCTAACCGATAGGTGTTGATGAAGAAAGGTGGGATGCCTAACGGGGCATCCCCAAGCTTACTTGCTTGAGACTTCTTAGAATGTTATCTTGGGGTGCCTTGGGCATCCCCAAGCTTGAGCTCTTGTGTCTCCTCAATTCCTCTAATATCATGGCTTCTCCTAAATCTTAAAACTTCACCCACACAAAACTTAACAAGAACTCGTGAGATAAGTTAGTATAAATACACTCAAAATCTTAACATTCTCTACTGTAGCAAATCACAAAAATTATAATTAAACATTGCATACTAAATTCCTCTGCATATTTAATACTCCTATCCACAAATAGAAACATTAAACAAGCAACATATGCAAACAATGCAACTATAACCGAAATCTGCCAAAACAGAACAGTCTGTAAAGGGGGAATAATAATCCATACTTCACTAACTCCAAAAATTCTGAAAAATTACCAAGTGATAGAGAACTCATGCATTCTTACTGTGTAAAAATTTCAGATTTTTATCATGTTCTTACTATTCAGGAATATTCTGGACATAACAGAAAACTTTCTGTTTTCAAACAGCAACACATGAACTTGCAAACTGAGCATGGTAAAGGCTATACTTGGCATTTTATTGAACTAAAAGATACAAAACATGATTATTGATAACACCAAGCAAATATCAATAGAAGAAAATGATGCTCCAAGCAAAACTCATATTATGTGGCGAATAAAAATATAGCTCCAAGTGAGGTTACCGATAGTGTTGAAGACGAAAGAGGGGATGCCTTCCGGGGCATCCCCAAGCTTAGACACTTGAGTCTTCCTTGAATATTAACTTGGGGTGCCTTGGGCATCCCCAAGATTAGGGTCTTGCGGCTCCTTATTCTCCTCATATCGATGTCTCACCCAAAACTTGAAAACTTCAATCACACAAAACTTAACGGAACTTCGTGAGATAGGTTAGTATGATAAAAATAAATCATCCACTTAGGTACTGTCAAGACAAGATTCATAATTGTTATCACATAATTCCTACTGTAGTCTATCATTTCCACAATTTATATCTCATAATATAAGCTATGGAAACACTAAAACAAGCAAACTATGCAATAAAAACAGAATCTGTCAAAAACAGAACAGCATGTAGTGAGCGATTTGAAAACCATACTTCTGTACCTCCAAAAATTCTGAAAAATTAGGAAAACGTAAAAAAAATTTAAACCAATACTGTGTAAAAATTTCAGAATTTTTTCACACTCCAGTACAAAATAGTAATTCCAGCACTGGACGCAAAAGTTTCTGTTTTTGCACAGAATCAAATCAACAAGCATCCACACTATCCCAAAGGCTTTACTTGGCACATTATTGAAATAAAACATATAAAACATGATTACTACAGTAAGGATAATTATTGGGTCGTCTCCCAACAAGCACTTTTCTCTAATGCCTTTTTAGCTAGGCATGATGATTTTAATGATGCTCACATAAAAGTAAAGAATCGAAACACAAAGAGAGCATCATGAATCATATGACAAGCAAATTTAAGTCCAACCCACTTCCTATGCATAGGGATTTTGTGAGCAAACAATTTATGGGAGCAAGAATCAACTAGCATAGGAAGGCAAAACAAACATAACTTCAAAACTTCCAACACATAGAGAGGAAACTTGATATTATTGCAATACCTACAAGCATATGTTCCTCTCTCATAGTAAATTTCAGTAGCATCATGAATGAATTCAACAATATAGCTATCACATAAAGCATTCTTTTCATGATCCACAACCATAGAAATTTTGTTACTCTCCACATAAGCAAATTTCTCATTCATAATAGTGGGAGCAAACTCAACAAAATAACTATCATGAGATACTTGATTGACATAATCAAATTGAACATTAAAATCATGATGACAAGTTTCATGCTTATCATTATTCTTTATAGCACACAAGTCATCACAATAATCATCATAGATAGCAACTTTATTGTCACAATCAATTGGAACCTCTTCCAAAATAGTGGATTCATCACTAAATAAATTCATGACCTCACCAAATCCACTTTTATCATTATAATCATCATAAATAGGAGGCATGCAATCATCATAATAAATATGCTCATCAAAACTTGGGGGACTAAAAATATCATCTTCATCAAACATAGCATCCCCAAGCTTATGGCGTTGCATATCATTAGCATCATGGATATTCAAAGAATTCATACTAGCAACATTGCAATCATGCTTATCATTCATGGATTTTATGCCAAACATTTTGTTGAATTCTTCTTCTATCAATTGAGCACAATTTTCCGCTCCATCATTTTCAAGAAAGACATTATAAAGATGAATAATATGAGGCAACCTCAATTCCATTTTTTGTAGTTTTCTTTTATAAACCAAACTAGTGATAAAACAAGAAACTAAAAGATTCAATTGCAAGATCTAAAGATATACCTTCAAGCACTCACCTCCTCGGCAACGGCGCCAGAAAAGAGCTTGATGTCTACTACGCAACTTTATTCTTGTAGACTCGTGTTGGGCCTCCAAGCGCATAGTTTTGTAGGACAGTAGCAAATTTCCCTCAAGTGGATGACCTAAGGTTTATCAATCCGTGGGAGGTGTAGGATGAACATGGTCTCTCTCAAACAACCCTGCAACCAAATACAAGAAATCTCTTGTGTCCCCAACACACCCAATACAATGGTAAATTGTATAGGTGCACTAGTTCGGTGAAGAGATGGTGATACAAGTGTAGTATGGATAGTAGATATAGGTTTTTGTAATTTGAAAATAAAAAAACAGCAAGGTAGCATGTGATAAAATGGAGCACAATCGGTATTGAAATGCTTAGAAACAAGGCCTAGGGTTCATACTTTCACTAGTGCAATCTCTCAACAATGCAAACATAATTGGATCATATAACAATCCCTCAACGCGCGATAAAGAATCACTCCAAAGTTCCTATTAGCGGAGAACATAAGATAGAAATTATTGTAGGGTACGAAACCACCTCAAAGTTATTCTTTCCGATCAATCTATTGAGCTATTCCTATAAGTGTCACAAACATCCCTAGAGTTCGTACTAGAATAACACCATATGATACGCATCAACCAACTTTAATGTCACCTAGATACTCCAATGTCACCACAAGTATCCATGAGTTGATTATTCGATATGCATCAAACAACTTCAGATTCATAATATTCAATCCACACAAAGAACTTGAAAGAGTGCCCCAAGATTTCTACCGGAGAAAGTAGGACGAAAACGTGCATCAACCCCTATGCATAGATTACCCCAATGTCACCTCAGGAATCCGCGAGTTGAGTGCCAAAACATATATCAAGTGAATCAATATAATACCCCATTGTCACCACGGGTATTCATATGCAAGACATACATCAAGTGTTCTCAAATCCAAAAAAGTATTCAATCCGATAATAGTGAAACCTCAAAGGTAAAAACTCAATTCATCACAACAAGATAGAGAGGGAGAAACACCATATGATCCAACTATATTAACAAAGCTAGCGGTACATCAAGATCGTGCCAAATCAAGAACACGAGAGAGAGAGAGATATCAAACACATAGCTACTAGTACATACCCTCAGCCCCGAGGGTGAACTACTCCCTCCTCGTCATGGAGACCACCGGGATGATGAAGATGGCCTCCGATGATGATTCCCCCCTCCGGCAGGGTGCCGGAAAAGGGCTATAGATGAGATCGTGGAGGTACAGAGGCTTGCAGCGGCGGAGTCCACGTTCTAGTGTTATTTCTGGGGGTTTTGGTATTTATAAGAATTTTTGGCGTTGGAATCACACGAAGATGTGCCACAGGGGGCCCACTAGGCACCAGGGCGCGCCCCGGGGGGGTGGCGCGCCCAGGTGGCTTGTGGGGCCCCTGTGGGTCTTCTGCTCCTCCCCGGAAGTTTCGCTGCATTTGGACTTCATTTGATATGGATTTTCTGGAAAACCAAAAACAAGCAGAAAACAGCAACTCGCACTGGGCACTAGGTCAATATGTTAGTCCATAAAAATCATATAAATTCCATATAAAAGTGCACCAAAATCATACAAAACTATAATAAACATGGCATGAATACTTCATAAATTATAGATACGTTGGAGACATATCAGTTGCATGTTTTTTGTTTCGCAGAAATTCCATATCAAACGAAATCCAAACGCGATAAAAATTTATGGAGATTTATTTTGGAATATATGTGATTTTTGGGAAAAAGAATCAACGTGAGACGATGACCGAGGGGGCCACAAGCCCAGAGGGCGCCCCCTACCCAGGGTGCGGCTGGCAGGTTTGTGGGTCCCCTGTAGGTTGGTTGGGGGTGTCCTTCTGCTGCAAGGAAGCCAATATCTAGATAAAAATCCCCTTAAAATTTCAGCCCAATCGGAGTTACGGATCTTCGGGAATTTAAGAAACGGTTTTTGGCTAGAAAACAGGAACACGAAACAGAAGAGAACAGAGAGAGACATCCAATCTCTGAGGGGCTCTTGCCCTCCGGGAGCCATGGCGGCCATGGACCAGAGGGGAAACTCTCCTCCCATCTAGGGGGGAGGCCAAGGAAGAAGAAGAAGGAGGGGAGCTCTCTCCCCCTCTCTCCCGGTGGCGCCGGAACGCCGCCGGGGCAATCATCGTGACGGCGATCTACACCAACAACTTCGCCGCCGTCAACACCAACTCTTTCCCCCTCTATGCAATGGTGTAACACCTCCTTTCCCCATTGTAATCTCTACTTAAACATGGTTCTTAATGCTATATATTATTTTCCAATGATATGTGGCAATCGTATGATGTTTGAGTAGATTCGTTTTGTCCTATGGGTTGATTGATGATCGTGATTGGTTTGAGTTGTATGTTTTATTTTGGTGCTGTCCTATGGTGCCCTCCGTGTCACGCAAGCGTGAGGTATTCCCGCTATAGGGTTTGTAATACGTTCATAATTCTCTTATTGTGGGCGGCTAGAGTGACAGAAGCTTACACCCGAGTAAGGGGGTTGTTGAGTATGGTCGTAAAGGGGACTTGTTACTTGATGCTATGGTTGGGTTTTACCTTAATGATCTTTGGTAGTTGCGGATGCTTGCTAGAGTTCCAATCATAAGTGCATATGATCCAAGTACGGAAAGTATGTTAGCTCATGCCTCTCTGTAGGATCGAAGTATGTCTACCAGAGGGGGGGGGGTGAATGGGAGTTTTAAATTTTTCTCGGAACTATCAAAACTCTCGGAACCCAGCAGCGGAACGAATGAAAATACAGTAAACAGTGAGCGAATACAAACTACCGAATGGAAACTAATCACTTGTACCGAGGTAAATCACATGATTGAAATATGGCATGTCACAGTTTGAATATAAAGAAGGGTAGTAGAAGTGACCAGTGATACTCGATGGCGACAAGGTGTTTGGTAGACCAGTTCGCCCTTCTGCACAAGGACTACGTCTGGTTGGAGGGGTTGTGATTTAACACAAAAGATAAACTCTCTTCGCCCTATTCTCCTCGACAATCGGTTCGTCAACCAATGCCGATTACTCGTGGTAAATACTTGACGGCGATCTCCAAACCTTCACTGAAGATAAACTCTCTTCAGCTCTCTTCGCGAACCACAATACTCTTGGTTGCTGAAGATTTTGCTCGGTGAAGACAATACTCTTCGACACTCGAGCAGACACCTATCCGTCTAGAGAGTTGCAGCTCTCAAGAGTAATAGGCGGAGCGTACTGGACTTAGATTCTAGTGATGCTGAACCACTATCTAATTTTTCGGCTCTAGGGTTTTTCTCTCGGTGGATTTTAAACTCAAATCTTTCGGAGAGGGGGTTGCTCAACAATCTTCTCAGAATCAAAACGGAGTAGCCACCGGACAACGCCGACGCGGGGTGGCTATTTATAGCCGCAGCCTTCCCTGGTGGGAAATGACCATTTTGGACACTTGGTCCAGCCAATGGCCAACCGACACGTTCACAACGGTCGGATTTGGGAGCAACGGTAACATTACTTGCGGAGCAAGAAATGCTAACTCCTCGGTCAGAGTCAAATCTCTCGCAGCGAAGAAGATCACAGTCTCTTGCTGGCAAGTATTTGCTCAGAACACAAAGAGATTTCTCTCGCATCTTTCATAGGATTTGGGTTTAGCATCAGAGAATCAAAGCTTCGAACACTACACCCCTCTTAATAGTACGGTGGTCCTATGACTCAATGAAAAGAAACTAAACAACGAAAAGAATGCTACGTCTTCTCTTCGTCTTCAATTTCCTCGGCTGCAGTCACTTCCTTCGGACAGGCACCGAACCAATTGCTTCACGTCAGCAATTTTTGAGGGTCACTCTTGTCGTCATATCCTTCGGTGATAACTTTCACTGCAACGCAGGGGATAAACTTCGGAGATATGAATCCAAACTTCTCTCAACTCCAGGGACCTGTTACTCTGTGTGCACTAGCAAACACATCAGCCCCTTACTGTTTGTCAACAATCTCCAAAACATAAGGAGGCAAATTATTGCACCAACAGTCTCCCCCTTTTTGGACGATTGATGACAAAACAGATAATCATCGAAGTGAAGATAGATAAATGTAAAATGTAACAAACAAGAGCGATTAAGAGTTACTTGCTCGAATATGAAATGAACTCCCCCTAAATGTATGCAGGTACGAAAGATATGAGATAGATTCTCCTGCAATAATTGAAGTATATGGAGGAAATTTCAATCATTCGAGACATTTGATTCGCACTGATGAGATATAATCCATCGAGATCTTAGTGCAATCAAAGTTAACTTCTGATAATAATTCCACTTGCAATACAAATACTTCGAGAGAAATGGTGCAGCAGCAGGGGTTATTGATATTACATCACAGAAGTTAATCGAGTTTGACACAAGGAGCAAATGGACTTGAACCGAAAGTTTCAAACTCGAACGAAACCAAAACAAATGAACCACCAAAAGCAAATCTATCAAGACTCGATGTAATTCTCCCCCTTTTTGTCAACATGTGTCAAAAAGGTGACGAATAACATGAGTGAAGAAACGCAGATCTTGGATCAATCAGTGGCATCTCCAGATGAGCTGTCCGAGGAGATTTCTTCTTCGGAAGTGACTGGAATAGCTTCGTCTTCAGCAACAACAGATTTTTCTTCAAGAACAAGAGCTTGAGGTTGAGCAGACGAATGAATAACTGGAGTGGCCACTGGAGGAACACGAGACTGCACATTGCCTTCTGTAGGTTTCTCTGTTGGTGATGTGGCTTCAGATTCATCAAGCAATTTACGCAGCCTTAGATGAAGAAGATCAGTTGTAGGCTCACGAGCAGGCAGAGAAGGAGTCCTATCTTGAAAATCTTCGAGAGTGAAGCCTTTGTCAATATAATCATAAAGCTCTTGGAGATTGACGTTCAGGAGTTGTTTTTCAGTAAAGAACTTGTGAAGCAATTTCCAAAGTCTTTTCTTATTTTCAATAGCAATCAGATGCATTATCCTCGTGCGATTGTTAATTGCATTCAGCTCGGAGGCAAGATGTTCTTTCTCACGTCTATCTTCTGCAATATGTTGCATGAGCAGCTGTTGAGTATGCAAACTGACTTCGAGTTGCGATGGAGGTTGAGGCGTAATCTTTCGGTCGCATTGAGGCAGACAAGGCCCATCAAATTGCTTGTGATAATCACGCGAGCTAGAAGCAGTCGACTTGCCCGAAGAAATATCTTCCATAACTTGCAGAGTATCGCGAACTGGAGGAATGAAGCTTTTGTGGCTTTCTTTCGCAAGATACACTGTGCGCATGGCATGATCAACAACTTTCTGTATCCATGGCGCAAACACTTCGATGCAAAAGGGATATTGAGCTGAATCCTTCAGAATACATAGGAACATGTCTTCCACATCGAAAATGTATCGTTCGGAGATTACATATATCGCATTACGAAGAACATCTGATATTGACTTATCTGGATTCATGCCGGCCATTGAACAAATAGTGTAAGAGAGCATGTGAAACAATGTCTGATTCTCGAATGTCAAATGTTCAGGACGAGGAGGACCAAAGTAGTCACGAATCTTGTCTTTGTCCATAGTGCACCGAAAAACTTCATCTGAGATAACGTCAATGTTGTGAACTTGAATGTTAGTGTTACCGTGCTCAAAGCGAGGGAAATGGAAGTGCGAGACAAAATCTGTTGAAGTGCACTTGATGCGTTTTCCTTCGGTCATCCATTCCATAATCTATTTTGAGCTATATTTTTCATCACCAGAGATGTACAATGTTGCATAGAATTGAAGAATGATTTCTCTGTTCCACGGGTGCTCGAACTCAAAGACCTTTGTGAGGCAGAAATCATCCAGATCCTTAAGCAATTGATTGAAACAGCCAATATTTCGCATAGCAGGAATATCCAGAAATTCATGAGGGAAAATCTTCTTGCTCTCATAAAGGACCCGAGAGTAATAAATAGCTTGTTCCTTGGTCCAGAAACGAGGCGATTCAGAGGTGCGCGGGCCATCATACGGACTGGCCTGAAAGAATTTTGGATGCGCATTCCGATTGAAAAGCGGTCCTTTTGCGCCTGCGCCTGTCGAGAACAATGGCAATTCTTCGCGAGGATATGGATATTTAAGTTCTTCTTCGGCAGAAATAACTTCATCACCGTACACAACTGAGTCAGATCGGTGGACAGAGACAGATTTGCGCTCGGAGGGACCAACATCAGCCATTCGTGCGACTGTATCGATGGATAATTTTAGTGGGGAGGGAGCAGGAGGCACAACAGATGGTGCAGCAGGGGCGGTTGGTACTCGAGCAGGTTCATCAACTTGGGGCACAGAGGCAAAAACATCCATTTGAGGAGGCGGAGACTGTTCCAGAGGGACTTTATGTTGCTCGTCGACAGATGGAACTGGGACTTGCGGCGCTTCATGAGCTGGAGAGGTTTGAGGTTCGGAGCGAGGAATTTCACCTTCCTCTGAAACAATGTGTTGCGAGGGAATTTCAGCCCGAGCAGGGGAGGCCACAGGCACTGATTCAGTTGGCCTTGGCGAGGGAGGAGCAACTGAGTCCTTAACAGGTGGTGGTGAAGTAATAGCAGGCTCAGGAGATTTTTCTTTCTGAGACTGAGCATCTTGACGGACAGGCGACGGTTCCTTCGGAGCCGGAGGTACATTTTTCTTCGCCATTTTCTTTCTTTGCTTGATCTTTTGCTTCGCAACATGATCAATATGGCCTTTAACCAGATCATTGTAGCTAGTTACTTTGGCTTGATGTTCATCACAAATTTTTCGAACAATTTCATCAAGATCTGTGTGAAAACGCAACCTTCGGTTACGTAGAAGACTCAGGGCTCGGTTGATATCCTTGTAGGAATCTTCGAGTGTGTTGATGATAAACTTTGATGAGGTAGTTTTCATTCGCTCATTAAGATCCAGTTGTTCGGCAGAGAGGGAATTAATCTCAACTGCATCATCTCTCAGTTCTTGCACTACTGTTGTTGCTTGAGCAATAACTTCGGCAGGGATAGGCAAATATGCCACTTCTCCATCGAAAGGGTTCTCCACAAACTTATCGAGCTGCTCCATGATAAATATATGATCATAATAATGAGGTGCATCTGACTTGCCAGAGGGAGCAGTCTGAACAGGAATATGAACTTGCTCGGAAGGTGGCTTAGAAGCCAATGGTTGAGTCAGTGTAGGTGCAAATTTAGCAACCTCTTCCTTCGGAGCAGAGGATTGAGAAGCATCTTGCTCGGTAGACGTCTTGATCTTCCTTACTTCAGGTATGGGAATGTTTTCGCCAGGCTTCGCAGTATTCACTGGAGCATCAACTACCAAATCCTTCAAGTCAATTGCATCTGGATGCGGAGTTGTGTTCACGTGTTGTTTCATGGTGACAGTGGTAGCTGGCGTTTTTCTGGCAGGCATCTTCTTCGATGGCGCCAAATTGATCCGTAGATTAGGCAGCACGGTTGAGGTGGTAATGTTCACATCCTCGCTGAGAGCAGCAGCGACCTCTTCTTTGGTGAGCGGAGGATCATCTTCATCAGCCGAGGAATCATCCATATTTGCTTCATCTGCTGGTACAGCCTTTTTCTTCTTAGGTGCACACTTTCTTTTCGGAGCAGCAGCATTGGGATCATGCTTATGTTTGGTGCGTCCTTCAGACATCCCTTCGGCCCTTTTCTTTTCCATATCATCTCTGAGAAGACGAAGGTTTTCTTCTTCTCGAGCCTTTTTCTTTTCTGCCCTCTCAGCTCTTTTAACAGCATTGCGTTGACGCTTAGCAAGTTCATCGGGATATGAGGCCGGAGTGCGAAGAGAGGACTCATGAGCATTTGCCGGAGGAGGTGGTCTCTCTTGAGGTCCATTTGACTTGATTAGAGAAAGTTCTCGGCAGTCACCCCACGGTGGATGGAATGCAAAATTCTGAGCAAAGCGAGGGGCAACGAACTCATAATTGAACCATTTGCGCACCCAGTGGCGTCGAATCCATTGCTGTTGTGTATCTCGTTCGTGTTTTGATTCGCCTGGAACTGTGTTGTATCGGTCATGAGAAATATATTCAGATGTGTTTGTGAGAGCCTGTCTGCCACCCCTCTTCTTTTTCGGAGCAGTTTCTACTTGCTCGTCGTCATTCTGTTCGGCCCTTTTTCTCTTGCTGGTTGACGGGCCTACCGTTGGGCCCTTAGCATTCGGAGCTTTTGATTCATCAGCAGTGCCCAATACAATATCATCTCTTTCAGGTTGGCTACGCTGAGCTGAATCTGCAACTGACTGCATTTTCCTGTGAACATAGATAGATGCGAGGGAAAATGGGGACAGGGTTACGAATGCACACAGCTAAGATTTGGAAAAACAGAAATCGTTTTTGATGAAGAGGTAGATGCAGACTTTGAGAAATGTTTCGGGCGAAAGAAATGTATAGAACGAACTAGTAGGTTCGAAGAAAATACTAGTAAGCGTGCTAAGCATTCCGTTCGGACAAGACACAACACAAACCCTAGATCTGAAGTTTTTCGGATGCGAGGGACAACTACAAACCACATCCACAAAAGTTACCTAGCAGTAAGGATCTGAGAAATTGCAGTAAAACAAGGCTATTTCTACCGCGGATGAACTTGAACTGGATGAACGAAAGAACAAGTTCGCACTGCACATACCCTAGCTTGGTGATGTGCAGCAGCTACGGCGGCACGGAGACGAAGATGATCCGCGGCGGCGAGGGAGGACTCCGGCGACCCCTTTCCGGTAGTGAAGCGGCGAAGGTGGTCGGCGTCGTCGAGCTCGAGGAGGAGCAGTGCGGTAGGGTTTTGGTGAGTGGCGATGGTGAAGACGCGAAGTGAATCAAGGAAAGGGGGCGGCGCAGTATTTATATGCGAAGGAAAAAAGACCGCACCGTGTAAATCTGATCAGACGGATGGAGTCAAGGGACGTTTGCGATTCAACGGATAGGATAAGCTGGCAGTTGATGATGAGCACGTGGCAACCGTCATCAAAGAACGTGGTCCAGACCTGGGCGGGAAACCCCAAATTTTGGACGGCTTTCGCCAAAACAGATTAAGTTCGGACCGAACCTTTAACGTGGTCAAGGACACCAGATAAAATTTCGTTCACAGATGAAGTTTGTGCATTCATAACGGAACAACATAGACTTGAAGAGATAGAATAGAGGGAAAAACAGGGTCCTAGGCATTTCACTCAGACGAAGAAACACAAATACCAAAAAAAAACAAGCTATGAGTGAAATACATTCGGACAAACACGAAATCCTCAAGTGCAGCTCAACCAAGAGAAATTGTGGTGGCATTACCCACCGTATAAGAACTGTATGACCCCGAGCGTCGCACAATTATCGTGGCACCCGGTTAGTCTAGTTCTTCGTTAATGTATTCACTCTCAGAAAGAAAATTTCACTTTGTCGAAATTTTCAAACTCTTCGAGTGTTATGCACCCATTCCTTCTAAGATGTGGAAGTGTTGGTACGGGTGCCGAGTCCAGCTTACTGCACGTTTGCGGAATCCAGGATATTTAGCTCACACCGTAACGCACAGAATCTTTTCTCATCGAGAGGCTTGGTGAAGATATCGGCGAGATTTTCTTCGGTATTAACATGACTGATAACAATATCTTCCCGAGCAACATGATCACGTAGGAAATAATGTCTGATCTCAATATGCTTGGTGCGAGAGTGCTGCACAGGATTATGTGCGATTTTGATCGCACTCTCATTATCGCACAATAGAGGGATCTTCTTGACCTTGATGCCATAATCCTTCAGAGTCTGCTTCATCCATAATAACTGAGTACAACAAGCACCAGCAGCAATATATTCGGCCTCAGCCGTAGAGAGTGAGACACAATTATGCTTCCTTGACGACCAACAAACCAATGATCTACCGAGGAAATGGCATGTACCCGAAGTAGATTTCCTGTCAACCCGGTCACCTGCATAATCTGAGTCTGAATATCCAACGAGGTCAAACTGTGCTCCCTTAGGATACCATAAACCTAAGGTGGCGGTGTGAGCCAAATATCTCAGAATACGCTTGACCGCTTGGTGATGCGATTCTTTCGGTGCAGCTTGAAAACAAGCACACATGCAAACACTCAACATAATATCAGGTCTGGATGCACATAGGTAAAGCAAAGAACCAATCATCGAACGATAAGCTTTCTGATCATTATCTTTACCGTACACGTCTGCGTCCAGCTGGCCATTTGTGGGCATGGGAGTTTCGTAACCTTTCTGTTTGTAATCTTGCATTTTGAACTTCTTAAGACAGTCTCTCAGGTATTTCTCCTGAGATATGAAAGTTCCATTGTCCTGTTGACGAATTTGCAGTCCGAGAAAGAACTTAAGTTCACCCATCATAGACATTTGATACTTCTCGGACATCATTCGCCCGAATTCCATGCTGCAAGCATTGTTAGTACAACCGAAAATAATATCATCCACATAGATTTGATACACGAATAGATTGCCATCGATAGAACGAGTGAAAAGAGTGGAATCAGTGGATCCTGGCTTAAACCCTTTGTCGAGCAAAAACCTCTTTAGAGTGTCATACCAAGCTCGAGGGGCTTGCTTCAATCCATACAGCGCCTTTTTCAACCTGAAAACTTTGTTAGGAAGCTGAGGATTTTCAAAGCCAGGTGGCTGCCTAACATATACTTCCTCATCAATTTCACCATTGAGAAAAGTACTTTTCACATCCATTTGATAAAGCAGAATATCATTGTAATTTGCATAAGCGAGAAGAATACGAATTGCCTCTAGGCGAGCAACAGGAGCATAAGTTTCACTGAAATCAATACCTTCTACCTGTGTATACCCTTGAGCGACAAGACGTGCTTTGTTTCTCACAACAATGCCATTTTCATCTTGCTTATTTCGGAAAATCCATTTTGTGCCGATGATATTGTGCTTCTTAGGATTCGGTTTGTCAACCAATTCCCACACATCATTCAATTCGAATTGCACCAACTCATCTTGCATGGCATTCATCCAATCGGGATCATTCATGGCTTCCTCATACTTGGTAGGCTCTGTCAATGAGACGAAAGAGAAACTGCCACAGTAGTTAGCCAAACGAGTGCGAGAACGAGTTGTGGGTCTATAACCTGGATTCTTGAGATCTTCGAGGATTAATGCTGTGTCAACTCGATTTGCCACTCGTGGGTGAGGATTTTCTTCGAGATGATCATTTTCATTTTCCTCATTATCATCATCGGGATTGGCATTAGTATCGCCATTTTCATCATGATTGCCATTTTGATCGGCATTAGGATTTGGGTTGCCATTTGTGTTCGGTGCGGCATTTGCTTCGGCAGTAGCTTGGCGTGTTCGTCGAGCTATGGGAGCATCATCATCGGAAGAATCAGGTACATTTCCTTCGATTGGCCTGACATCTCCAATAGCCATTTGATGAATAGCATCCGAAAGCGGAGGCTCATCTATCACATTAGGCAGGTGCTCCTTTTGGGAGCCGTTAGATTCATCAAACCACACATTTACCGTTTCCATAACTTTCCCGTGGTGAGAGTTATAGACACGATAACTATGCGAGTTCGAGCCATAACCAAGAACAAAACCTTCATGTGCTTTGGGTGCAAACTTAGAATTATGATTCATGTCACGAATATAGCACGGTGCACCAAAAACACGTAAATAAGAAACATTCGGTTTCTTGCCAGTGATAAGTTCATATGAAGTTTTCTTAAGGAATTTGTGAAGATAAACACGATTCACAACATGGCAAGCAGTATTAATAGCATCAGCCCAGAAACGAATAGGTGTTTTATACTCACTGAGCATTGTTCTTGCCATTTCAATAAGAGTTCTATTCTTTCGCTCAACAACTCCATTCTGTTGGGGAGTGTATGCGGTAGAGAATTCATGAGTGATACCATTTTCATCGAGAAAGTCTTCAGTACCATTGTCACTTCTGACATGCTTAATTCGAACTTCATATTCATTTTCAGCCTTCTTGGCGAATCTTTTGAAGATGTCTTGGGTGCAAGTTTTGTCTTCGAGAAAGAATACCCAAGTGTATCGAGAAAAATCGTCAACGATAACCAGACCATAATGACTGCCTCCGAAACTTGCATAGTTTTGAGGCCCGAATAAATCCATATGAAGAATTTCCAGTGGTCTTGTTGTGATCATAACAGTTTTTGATGAATGATGCTTCTTTCCCAATTTACCAGCCTCACAAGCAGCACAAAGACGATCCTTGTCGAATTTCACATCAGGAATACCACGGAGATGATTTTTCTTCACGAGTGTCTGCAAGTTTCTCATACCTGCATGACCAAGTCTTCGGTGCCACAGCCATCCTTTGGTTGCTTTCGCAGCAAACAAGTTCGGACTGAGGGACCCTTAGAGAAATCCACAATATATAAATCACCTTTTCTATTTCCTTCGAATACGAAGGAATTGTCAGTGGCCATGAAGACAATGCATTTGAATTTAGAAAATAGAACTAGCATGACTAGATCACAAAGCTTGCCGACAGACATAAGATTGAATCGAAGAGACTGAACAAGTAAAACATCATCAATGTTCTTATCCTTGGATATAGCAATTTTACCTAACCCAAGTACCTTTCCTTTGTTGTTGTCGCCGAAAGTGATGTACTTCTCAGATGAAGCAGTTAAATTTGGGTCGACAAACAACGACTTGTCTCCGGTCATATGACTAGTGCATCCACTATCCATTATCCATTCGGTACACCCGGAGACATAGTCCTGCAGAGAAATCAGGCTTTCTTAACCACCCACATCATTGTAGGTGGCTTCGAAACATATGAGCGAGCAGGATATGATTTCTTTCGAAAATTATGTGAATTGTCACTTGAGTCAGGACGAGCATAATCGAAAGAATAAGCATTGAAGTTTCTTCCTGACGAATGAGTATAGTGGTTTGGTGAAGCAAGTATGTACTCATTCCGTCGAATCTTTTCCAGAATATATCGAGCATTTTCTTCCTGCATGGTTAGTAGTCTAGTAACAGGTAATGCTTCGATAGTTTTCTTAGGCACCCAGATAGCTTCCTTTGGAGGGCCATTCCTGCTGTTCGGTCCAACATAGCGAGCAACAACCTCACCACGTTGGTTTTTGAACTACTTCTAGTTGTCCAGAGAATCATCATATGAGCATTCGGGGATTGGCGAGTCATATCCTGAAAGTAAAGCTGGATCGAGCATTTTGCTCTTAGCAGGCACCCACACAGTGCGAGGATATTGATCCGGTTCCCAGTAGGAGCCATTCTCATTTAGTTTCCTTTCGAAACTGATACCTTCCTTCCTGGGGTTTTTGTGAAGAATGGATTTCTTCAGAACATCACACAGGGTTTGATGCCCTTTGAGAGACTTGAACATTCCTGTCTGAAGAAGATCCTTCAACCTAGCATTTTCATCAGAAACACAACCATTTTCCTCGACCGAGGGGTTAGCATTCATAGAAGATTCAACATTACTGCGTTCGAGACATTTTAAGCAAGGAGGTACAAACACTTCAGGTTTCTCTTTGAGTTGTTGGGTGAGAAGAGATTTTCTCTGATCAAATCATCATGAGCCTCTCTCAGCGACTCGAGTTCCTGTTTCCATTTCAGGTAATCATAAGTCAATCTTTCGTGGTCAGCTGAGAGAAAATCATGACGATCTGATAGTTCTTTCATTCGAGACTCGAGAGCAGAATGCTCTTCAGTCAACGACTGATTTTTCTCCATCTCTTCAACCAACAACCCTTCAGTCTTCCTGAGGGTTTTCTCAATTTTCTCAAGAGATTTTTGTTGAATATGGGCAATTTTTATCAGTTTAGCATGGTCATCCTCATCAGAAGAATATTGATTACTGGAGTGAACCTTGTGATGTTTGGAGGATACCTTTGCTTTCGAAGCTTTGGCCATGAAGCAGTACGCAGGAGACACGTTGTCGCTCGAATGATTTTCGAAGAAGTTCGATGCAGGAGTAGAGCCACATGCTATGCCAGCCATGCCAGAGTCGGAATCCTCCTCTGATTCATCAACCTCTTCGTCGTCAGAAGATGCTTCTTCTTCGGAATCCATTTCCTTGCCGATGTACGCCTTGGCCTTGCGTGAAGTGTTCTTGCGGTTGGACGAGGACTTGGAGGGATTCTTCGAGGAAGATCTTGACGAGGACTTGGAGGAATCCTTCTTCTTGAAGAACTTCTTTGTTTTCTTCTCATCATCGGAGTCGTAGCTCTTGCTCTTGCTTTTGTCATGGTTTCCTGAATCATATCTTCCACTAGCACGGATTTCAGCTTCCCAGAGAGGACTGTCCGAAATGAAATGACCTGGCTTTCTGCACTTGAAGCAGGTGTATTCTCCTGTTGGCTTTGATGAAGATTTGGAGCCGCCAGAGTTGCTGGATCCTTTCTTCTAAAACTGATTTTTCCTATGAAGACGCTGGAATCTTTTCGTGATCAATGCGAGATCCTGACTAATCCTTTCGGTGTCATCTGAATCTTCATCGGCATTTCCTTCCGAGGAAGAATCAGGCACAGCCTTGAGAGCATGACTTTTTCGATGACTTGAGCCATAGAGATCTCTCTTCTCTTCTTCTTGTCCTTCGTGGGTGTTTAGCCTTTCCATGATATCAGCAGAGTCGAGAACTTTGAAATCAGCCCGTTCCCGAATCATCAGAACAAGTGTGTCGAACGAACTGTCAAGAGACCGGAGCAACTTCTTCACAACTTCATGATCAGTGATGTCTTTGGCGCCAAGACCTTGTAGCTCGTTTGCAATGTCACTCAGACGATCGAAAGTTTGCTGACAGCTTTCATTTCCAATGCGCTTGAACCGATTGAACTTGGCCCGAAGTGTATCAATGCGAGCTTCTTTCTGAGTTGAAACACCCTCGTTTATCTTTTCGAGAATGTCCCACAATTCCTTTGCAGTTTCACACTGACGGTAGCGAAGAAATTGAGCACGAGAGATGGCCACCAATTTCATCTTTAGCTTGAGCATCCATCTGAATGAGTTTCTTCTCGTGGTCAGTGGGGACCTGGGGTACTTCAACTGTGAATCCATTCTGCACCACATTCGACATATCATCATCAATAGCTCGGAGACGGATCTTCATCTTCTCCTTCCAGAAGGGATAGTCCGTCCCATCGAAGATGGGAATCTTGAGGTGCGACTTGTAGCTCACTGAAGACATACTTAAACTCCAAGGTGGTTAGACCAAAATGAGCATAGTCAAGGAGTACCTTGCTCTGATACCAATTGTAGGATCGAAGTATGTCTACCAGAGGGGGGGTGAATGGGAGTTTTAAATTTTTCTCGGAACTATCAAAACTCTCGGAACCCAGCAGCGGAACGAATGAAAATACAGTAAACAGTGAGCGAATACAAACTACCGAATGGAAACTAATCACTTGTACCGAGGTAAATCACATGATTGAAATATGGCATGTCACAGTTCGAATATAAAGAAGGGTAGTAGAAGTGACCAGTGATGCTCGATGGCGACAAGGTGTTTGGTAGACCAGTTCGCCCTTCTGCACAAGGACTACGTCTGGTTGGAGGGGTTGTGATTTAACACAAAAGATAAACTCTCTTCGCCCTATTCTCCTCGACAATTGGTTCGTCAACCAATGCCGATTACTCGTGGTAAATACTTGACGGCGATCTCCAAACCTTCACTGAAGATAAACTCTCTTCAGCTCTCTTCGCGAACCACAATACTCTTGGTTGCTGAAGATTTTGCTCGGTGAAGACAATACTCTTCGACACTCGAGCAGACACCTATCCGTCTAGAGAGTTGCAGCTCTCAAGAGTAATAGGCGGAGCGTACTGGACTTAGATTCTAGTGATGCTGAACCACTATCTAATTTTTCGGCTCTAGGGTTTTTCTCTCGGTGGATTTTAAACTCAAATCTTTCGGAGAGGGGGTTGCTCAACAATCTTCTCAGAATCAAAACGGAGCAGCCACCGGACAATGCCGTCGCGGGGTGGCTATTTATAGCCGCAGCCTTCCCTGGTGGGAAATGACCATTTTGGACACTTGGTCCAGCCAATGGCCAACCGACACGTTCACAACGGTCGGATTTGGGAGCAACGGTAACATTACTTGAGGAGCAAGAAATGCTAACTCCTCGGTCAGAGTCAAATCTCTCGCAGCGAAGAAGATCACAGTCTCTTGCTGGCAAGTATTTGCTCGGAACACAAAGAGATTTCTCTCGCATCTTTCATAGGATTTGGGTTTAGCATCAGAGAATCAAAGCTTCGAACACTACACCCCTCTTAATAGTACGGTGGTCCTATGACTCAATGAAAAGAAACTAAACAACGAAAAGAATGCTACGTCTTCTCTTCGTCTTCAATTTCCTCGGCTGCAGTCACTTCCTTCGGACAGGCACCGAACCAATTGCTTCACGTCAGCAATTTTTGAGGGTCACTCTTGTCGTCATATCCTTCGGTGATAACTTTCACTGCAACGCAGGGGATAAACTTCGGAGATATGAATCCAAACTTCTCTCAACTCCAGGGACCTGTTACTCTGTGTGCACTAGCAAACACATCAGTCCCTTACTGTTTGTCAACAATCATCAAAACATAAGGAGGCAAATTATTGCACCAACACTCTCCCTCATATAAAATTGCAATAATGATTACCGGTCTAGTTATCGATTGCCTAGGGACAAATCCTTTTCTTGTGTTACAAAAAAACTTTCTACTAAACAACTAACTTTTGTTATCTTGCAATTTACTTATAGTTTTATTCTCGCAAAGTACTCCTAGTTTTATTCTTGCAAAGTAGTTCTAGCATTACACCTACAAAGTGCTTCTAGGTTTATACTTGTTCTAGGTAAAGCAAACGTTAAGTGTGCGTAGAGTTGTATCGGTGGTCGATAGAACTTGAAGGGAATATTGATTCTACCTTTAGCTCCTCGTTGGGTTCGACACTCTTATTTATCGAGAAAGGCTACAACTGATCCCCTATACTTGTGGGTTATCAGGGTGCTGGAACCTGCGACCGATGTGCCTGCCATTGCCAATGCTGTCGTTATCTCTGTTCTGTATGATGTGATCCCCCTCCATACGTTCTTAGAGGAATTAAGCTCGTGGGGGCAGGCTGGCTGGGATTGGCAAATCAAATAGCTGTCAGAGGCCAGCTTCGGTGTGATCTTTCCCGCAAGTGACAGTTTGAAGATGATGGCTACTTGCACTAGTTTTACCCTCCCTTGGAACAACACTGTGGTCTCTGTCAAGGAAGTGGACGGTGGATGTCGTTCCTTTGGCACGCTGACTGATGTCTGGGTTCTCTTGGATGATGTTCCCCCGGTGATGCATTCTGTGCCGGCGCTCATGGCCTTTGGTGACCTTATTGGCAAACCGATGGAGGTGGATGAATCTTCTCTAGGTCGTCTGGGCCCGGTTCGCATGAAAGTTTGGTGTAGTGCCCCTCATCGCGTCCGTGGTTTTGTGGAGTTCTTCCCAGCGTCGGTTGCATACCGCATCAGGGTGAGCATTGAAGGTGTTGCCAGTTGTCGAGCTCCTCCACCCCCTCCTCCTAAGCAACCTCCCCCTCCGTCCGCTGGTGGTGATGATGACAGCCACTTCGATGAGGATTCTGGCCCTCCTTTCACGAAGGAAGAGTGGGATGCCTTCAGCCCCAACATGCAGCAGCTCTTCAAGTCCAGAGCCCCTCGCGATGCTCCCCAGGAGGGGGGCAAGAAAGCCCAAGCTAATCCTTGCATGGCGGCCCCAGCATCAGATGATGTGCTCCGTACACCTTTCTCGGCTGTCTGTTCAAACCTCCCCGCTAGGCCTAACTCGCCATCTCTCTTTGGTATTGTGGATGTCAACCTCCCCAAGGGACACGGTGGTCACGAGCCCAGCTGGCAAGAAGAAGTCTGCTGTTCATAAAGTGCCCGCGTGTTCACGTACACCCTCTGGCTCCAAACAGTCTGTGGCTGGGCTTTACCGCAAGCTTGATGCTGAGATGGGTCCTTCTGGCGATGGTGTGTTGGCTGGTGTGGGAAAGTCGCCTTCCTCAGCCAAATCTGTGCCTCTCAGATCTCCGGTGTCCACAGCGCGGAAGAGTCGTCGTCCGCGCGTCAACGGTGAGCACATCTCGGCGAGGGCGAAGCGCCGTGCGGCTGCCTTAGCTGCTGGTCCCCAAGGTACTGTTCCACCCTTATCCCCTGTGCGTACTGTTTTACAGGATTTTCCTGATGATCATTTGCTGGGAGTGGCTTCCGACTCAGGCTTTGTTTTAGATTCTAGTTTGGTTTCCCCGTCTTCCTTTCTTACGATGATCCGAGCCAATGAAATTGCGCAAGCCGCTCTGGCCAAGGCCCGTGATGCGGCCAAGGGTGCTGTTTCTTTGGCCCATCCTTTGGCCCCTCATACCTCCCCTTCCCCTGTGCTTGAAGGTAGTGGCCACACCCAGGCTGCGGACCCCCAGAGTTCTATTCCCCCCTCGGCAGATGGTAGTGGCCATCTGCCGGCTCATACTGGTACGGGGCGCCGGGGCAGAAAAGCCAAACCTTGCATTGCACCATGCAGGTCGAGTTTACGCATCAAAAACCTTTCTTTCCGATGAAAGTTTTCTTCTGGAATATGCAGGGTTTTGGAGCTAGTGGGCGCCGAAACCAACTCCGTGATTTTGTTAGGGATTTGCATATTGATATCATCTGTCTTCAGGAAATCTTGAAAACCTCTTTCACTACTAACGAGCTTTCTTCTATTGCTGGCCCTGATCGCTTTGCGTGGAGATGGGCTCCTGCGTCTGGCCATTCTGGGGGTATCCTGGTTGGTGCCAGCCTTGATTTGTTTGACATGGTGGTGTTCGAGCACGGCATTTTCTTTGCTAGCCTAGTCCTTGATCATAAGTCTCTTAATAAGTTGTGGGAGTTCATTGTTGTGTATGGCCTGGCCAATCACTCCTTATCTACTCTCTTTCTAGGCGAGCTTTCCAATAAATTAGAATCTGTCTCGCTGCCGCTGATTGTTGGGGGAGATTTCAATTTGATTCGTTTACCTGCTGATAAAAATAATGACAACTTTGATTGGAATAGGGCTGCCGCGTTTAATGATTTTATCAACTCATTCCCTCTGCGCGAGCTTCATAGGTCGGGCACTCGTTTTACGTGGAATAATATACAAGTTAACCCGGTCCGGTTGGTGCTGGATCATGTTCTTTCGTGTTGTGCTTGGGATGCTATCTTCCCGCGTGCTTCTCTTTTGGCCCTCCCCCATGTTGGCTCCGATCATACTCCTTTGGTTATGGACTCTGGTGACCGCGTGGTTAGCACTGCCAAACGCTTTCAATTCGACTCCTCCTGGCTTCTGGTGGAGGGTTTTGTCCCGATGCTATCTACTAAGATCTCTCAGTTGCTCGCCTCGCACCTTAGATCTTTTTGGCCCTGTTGATGACTGGAATCACTGCTCAAAACTTCTTCGGCAATTTTTACGTGGATGGGACTGGACTAGAGCAGCCGAGGCCCGCCGGGAGAAAGCTGATCTGTTGGGGCAGATCGAGAATCTTGATACTATGGCTGATTCTGCGGGCCTCGACTTAGCTAGTTGGGAGCATCACTTTTCATTAGAAGCGGCTCTTGTGGCTCTTCATTAACAAGAAGAGGTGTATTGGAAACAAAGGGGTCGGATTAATTGGATCTTAAAAGGAGACGCCCATACTACATATTTTTTTGTGATTGCTAATGGTCATAGACGGAGGTGTACCATTTTTAGTCTCGTTATAGATGGTGCTGTTATTTCAGACCAGAACGCGATTTTGCGTCATGTCCATGGTTTTTTTTCTGAACTCCTCTCTGCCCGGCCCCAATCTGGCATCGACCTTTCTCCCTCCCCATGGGATAGCTCCCAAAAGGTTTCCACTGAAGATAACACGATGTTGATGCTCCCCCTCTCTGAGGAGGAAATTGATGTCGCTGTGTTCTCGTCCAATTCCAATTCGGCCCCTGGCCCGGACGGGTTCTCGATCCCGTTCTTTAAGAAGTTCTGGCCTGTCCTTAAACAATTGGTTTACACGGTCATTCAAGGGTTCTGCTTGGGCACGGTGGATATTTCTAGATTGAATTATGTTGTTCTTTCCCTCATCCCCAAAGTGAAAGGTGCGGACTCGATTCGCCAGTTCAGACCCATTGCGCTTATCAACAATCTCGCCAAATTCCCTGCCAAAGCTTTTGCGACCAAACTGGCCCCTGTGGATAACAAGGTGATTAGTCAACCCAATCTGCATTCATCAAAGGCCGATTCATCCTCGATGGGATTCTCAGCCTCCATGAAATTTTGCATGACATTAACTCGAGAGGCAGTAAGGCCTTAGTGCTGAAGCTGGACTTTGAAAAAGCATATGATTTGATTAACTGGGATTTCTTGCGCTCGGTTCTTTTAGCTAAAGGTTTTGATGGTGCGTATGTGCATAGGCTTATGCAATTTGTGTGTGGTGGGCACATGGCGGTGAACGTGAACGGGGTAGTGGGTCCCTACTTTCACAATGGTCGTGGCCTGCGGCAAGGTGACCCTATTTCCCCTCTGCTCTTTAACTTTGCGACGGATGCCCTCTCCTGTATTCTAAGCAGGGCGGTGGCGGCTGGCCCTATTACCCCCGTGATTTCTTATCTGATTCCGGATGGTGTGTCCCACCTGCAATACGCTAACGATACCATTATCTTGGTAGAGCACAGTGAGCAATGTCTTGCGAACCTCAAGTTCATTCTTCTATGTTTTGAAGCCATGTCGGGGCTAAAATTTAATTTTTTGAAAAGTGAGGTTATTCTCCTTAATGGCACCCCCGCTGAGGCTACTCAGGTGGCCCATAGTCTCAATTGTTCTCTGGGTTCTTTCCCTTTGAAATATCTGGGCCTCCCTGTGTCTACTGAGCGTCTGCTTGCTAAGACTTTGCTCCGACGGTTCTCAAAGTTGGTAACAGGGTTATGCCATGGCGTGGTCGATACAACTCCAATGCAGGCAAAGTATGTCTTATCAACTCTCGCCTCTCCTCCCTCCCTATGTATCTGATGGTATTCTATCGGTTATCTAAAGGTACTCATGAGGGCTTCGCTAAGCACCGCGGTGCTTTTTTTTGGAATTCAGCCGAGAACAAACGCAAATACCGTATGGTCAAGTGGAAATTGATGTGTAAACCGAAATGAATTGGAGGCCTCGGTGAATACGGCGGTCATGAACACTTGCCTCATTATCAAATGGTGGTGGCGGATTTTCAAAAATTCGGAGGGCACGTTGTGGCATGACATCCTCAAGGCAAAATACTTTCCTTCTGGTAATTTGATGTTTGCTCAGGCTTCTGGAGGCTCTTAGTTTTGGCGCGATTTGGTTAGGACCAGAGATATCTTTCGTTCTCATGTCAAATTTGTGGTGGGTAAGGGAGTCAATGTTCGCTTCTGGACGGACTGGTGGTGCGGTGACAAGCCTCTTTGTCTTGTGTTCCCGGTTATTTTCCCTTACATTTCTCGTCCCGAGATTTCTATCTCGGAGCTTGCTTTCGGTGGCTGGGATCTGCAGCTTTGTCGCGCTCTTTCTCCTGAAGAGTTGATCCAGTGGCAACATCTTGCTGAGCTGTTTCCTATGCTCTCGGAGGAGGCTGACCAAGTTTTCTGGCCCCATTCGGCCTCTGGCCGGTTTTCTGTCAAGTCTCTGTACTCTAGATTGATTGTAGGATCCCCGAGCTCGAAATTCAAAGACGTCTGGCATTGTAAAATCCCTCTCAAGATCAAAATTTCATGTGGCAAGCTATCCGCGGTAAGCTCCCCGCGGCGGATCAAATTCGCAAACGTAACGGAACTGGAACTGCGTTCTGTAAGCTTTGCGGAGCTAGAGAGGATACCAACCATGTGATTTTCAATTGTCATCTCACTAAACTGTTCTGGTGTGGGGTGCAAGAATGGATGGGTGTGTCTTGGGCCCCTACTTCCTTCTCTGACCTCCGATCCTCCTCTAGGCTACTCTCTGGCCAATCCAGGCGGTTGTTCTAGTTCGGCTTTTCAGCCATGTCCTGGGTCCTGTGGACTACCAGGAATAAGTTTACAATCGAGAATATTTTTCCGGCAAAACCCGCTGACTGCATGTTCAAATTGATTTCTTTTTTACAGTAGTGGAAATTATTGATTAAGGAGCAGGACCTCGGAGCAACTGAAGACTTGATCGCTAGGGTGCACTCAGTGGCGTCTTCCTTGCTTCGATCCACCATCTCCTCTGCTGGCTAGGTTGGCCTTTTTGGTTGTGATGCCCTCGGGGCGTAGGTAGTCGGCCTGCATGCCATTCCTGGCTGTTATGCCTTGTAACCGTTTTTATTACTGTTTTCGACTGTGGTTGTCTACCGTGTGCTGGTGTTTGTTACTGAACCTTTGCATGTTGGCTTTATTTATAAAGTCGGGCGTCAGCTTTTTCTTAAAAAAAGATGCATGGGATCTAATCAACCCTTGACTATTGGTAGGGGAGGGTACGTGCGTGACCCAAAACTGCTAGTACTAGCCTGCGTAAGGAGCACAGGAATTCCCCTTGGAGAAATGCACCAACTTTGCAGTACGTATGATGCATGCACGGATTTTTAAAGTTGTGATTTGGAAGATTTGGTAGTACCACTGGAGAGATGCGAGAGCACTGTGGCAAGGACGGGGAGAGAGAGGGAGAGAGTTCCATGGTGGCGCGCGCGTGAGGCTTGGAGGCTCGGAGACCATGAACATGAGGGCAACTCCAATGCATGACCCCAAACGGATGTCCGTTTTGTCTGGATTTTGTTCGTTTGGGGCAGAGAAACGGACACGCCCATCCGTTTGCGGTCGTGCGGCCGTCGGTGCGTCCAACACGGTCGCCACATCCCAAACTGTCCTATCCAAACCCTAACTCCACCTCGCCGCCGACCACACGGAATAGCAAAAAATTACCCAAATAGACATGGCATAGTAATTTAAAAGCCTAAATATTAACATAAAACGGCCCAAGTCCAGTCCACCACATTCTTAGACAAACTAAAAATTAAACCGACATAAAAACAAACTAGAAGCCCGTCGCCGCCATGGCCGCCGTCGCCTTCAGTTGTAGGCATCGTCGTCGTCCTCGTCGCCCGTGAGGTCGATGTAGGGCAGGGGCGTCCACAGGTGGGCCGACGGGCCCTGTCAGGCGGGAGGCGCGACCGGCGGAGGATGCATTGGAGCCTGCACCACCTCTTCCCATGGTGGGGACGGTGACCAGGCCTTGCCGTGCACGGGACCGTCTCCGTCCAGGTCCACTTCTGGTCGACCAACGCCAGGTTCCAGGGCGCGGTCTCCTGCTCCTCCTGCTGTCGCACGTCCTCCATGGCCTCCTCCTTCACCACGACGTCGAACTCCGGGATGGCGACGTCGCCGGCCGCGGAGAGCGCTATCATTTGTTCGAGGCCCTGCCACTGGGCCTCGCCGTGGGTGTTGAGGGAGTCCTCCATGACCCGCCTCACCAGCTCCTTGATACGTCTCCGTCGTATCTACTTTTCCAAACACTTTTGCTCTTATTTTGGCCCCAAATTTGCATGATTTGAATGGAACTAACCCGGACTGGCGCTGTTTTCCGCAGAATTGCCATGGTGTTGTTTTTTGTGCAGAAATAAAAGTTCTTGGAATTGGATGAAACTTTTTGGAGATTTTTTATGGAATATATAAAAAATACTGGAGCCAAAACCTACTGGAGGGGGGCCACTGGCTGCCCACGAGGCACCAGGGCGCGCCACCCCCCCAGGCACGCCCTGGTACCTTGTGGGGCCCACGTGGCTCCGTCTGACCTAATCCCAACGCTATAAATTCACAATTCCAGAGAAAAAAAATAAGAGAGGAAGTTTTATTGCGTTTCACGATACGGAGTCGCCGCCACCTCCTATTCTTCATGGGGAGGCCAGATCTGGAGTCCGTTTGGGGCTCCGGAGAGGGGGATCTTCCGGCATCGTCATCATCAACCATCCTTCATCACCAATTTCATGATGCTCACCGCCGGGAGTGAGTAATTCCTTCGTAGGCCTGCTGGACAGTGATGAGTTGGATGAGATTTATCATGTAATCGAGTTAGTTTTGTTAGGGCTTGATCCCTAGTATCCACTATGTTCTGAGATTGATGTTGCTATGACTTTGCTATGCTTAATGCTTGTCACTAGGGCCCGAGTGCCATGATTCCAGATCTGAACCCTCTATGTTTTCATGAATATATTTGTGTTCTTGATCCGATCTTGCAAGTTATATGCACCTGCTATGTGTCATGATCCGCATACCCCAAGGTGACAATAATTGGGATTCTTTCCGGTGATTACCATAGTTTGAGGAGTTCATGTATTCACTATGTGGTAATGCTTTGTTCCAGTTCTCTATTAAAAGGAGGCCTTAATATCCCTTAGTTTCCTTATGGACCCCGCTGCCATGGGAGGGTAGGACAAAAGATGTCATGCAAGTTCTTATCGCAAGCACGTATGACTATATACGGAATACATGCCTACATTACATTGATGAATTGGAGCTAGTTCTGTGTCGCCCTAGGTTATGACTGTTACACGATGAATGTTATCCAACAATATCACCGATCCAATGCCTACGAGCTTTTCACATATTGTTCTTGCTAAGTTACTACTATTGCTACTACTGTTACAATTGCTACTACTATTACTGTTACCGTTACTATTATTGCTACTGCTATCAAACTATCATACTACTGTGCTACTGATCACTCTGCTGCAGATATTTAGTCTCAGGTGTGGTTGAATTGACAACTCAACTGCTAATACTTGCAAATATTCTTTGGCTCCCCTTGTGACGAATAAATAAATTTGGGTTGAATACTCTACCCTCGAAAACTGTTGCGATCCCCTATACTTGTGGGTTATCAAGACCTTTTTCTGGCGCCGTTGTCGGGGAGCATAGCTTTATTTGCTAAGTTACTTGGGATTTTTATCTATTGATCACTATGAAGAATCTGAAAGACGCTAAGACCAAGATCGTTCCCTCTAAAACGAGGGGAGGTAAGGAACTGCCATCTAGCTCTGCACTTGATTCACCTTCTGTTTTGAGTAAACTTGCAACACCACAACATGCTATTAATTCTGATATGTCGCAAGTTATCGATGATACCACTTCTGCTATGAATGATACTCATGATGATGCTAGTACTATGCTTGATAATGTTGTGCCACTTGGTGAATTTCTTACTGAACAAATTGCTAAAGCTAAAGAAATTGAAAATGTTGAATCTCTTGAGAATTATGATTCACCTATTATGCCTAGCTCTCCTACTAGAGTTGAAACACCTGATGAACATTGCTTTGATAGGGAGACAGCCAGAGCCATTCTTGCTTGTAATGATAGACATGAAGTTATAAAACTGGTTGCTGAAATGAAAGAAAAATCTATGCGGGAGAAAAATGAAATGTGATCCTAAGTTTGCTACCTCTCCCATATTTATTACTGATAAGGATTATGAATTCTCTGTTGATCCTGGGTTAATTACCTTGGTTGAATCTGATCCTTTCCATGGCTATGAAACTGAAACCGTTGTGGCACATCTCACTAAATTAAATGATATAGCCACCCTATTTGCTCATGAGGAAAAAATTCGCTATTACTATATTCTTAAGTTATTTCTTTTCTCATTAAAGGGTGATGCTAAACAATGGTATAATACTCTTGCTCCTGGATGTGTGCATAGCCCCCAGGATATGATTTATTACTTCTCTGAAAAATATTTTCCTGCTCATAAGAAACAAGCTGTCTTACAGGAAATATTTAACTTTGTGCAAATTGAAGAAGAGAATCTCCCTCAAGCTTGGGGGAGGCTTCTCCAATTACTTAATGCTTTGCCTGATCATCCTCTTAAGAAAAATGAAATACTTGATATCTTCTATAATGGACTAACCGATGCTTCTAGGGACTACCTAGATAGTTGTGCGAGTTGTGTTTTCAGGGAAAGGACAATTGAACAAGCTGAGGAATTATTGAATAATATATTGAAGAATGATAATGATTGGACACTTCCTGAACCACCGCCCAAACCCACTCCGAAGAAGAGGGGTATTTTACATCTCAGTCCTGAAGATATGCAATAAGGAAAGAAGTGTATGAAGGAAAAAGGTATTAAAGCTGAAGATGTTAAGAATCTACCACCTATTGAAGAAATACATGGTCTTGACACACCGCCACAGGTAGTAGAGGTAAATTCTCTTATAAAATTTGATGAAGGTGATATTCCCTATAACAAACCTCCTAGTCAATGCTTGTATGAATTTGACAATTATATTATTAAGCAAGATCATTTCAATGCAAATGTTATGAAACAAGTGAAATGAAATGCCTACATGATTGATCGCTTGAGTGACTTGTTATTTAGAATTGCTAATGATATTAAAGGTGTGAGTAAACATGCATCTATGGTACAAATTCAATTAGAACAAGTTGCTAAATCTCAAAGTGAATTGCTCAATGAAATGAATAACAATATGAATGATCATGCTGTTAGAGTAATGACTAGAGGAGGTAGGATGACTCAGGAGCCACTTTATCTTGAAGGTCACCCAAAAAGAATTGAACAAGACTCTCAAAGAATTAATGTTGATGCACCTAGTCCATCTAAAAGGAAAAGAAAAAGAAAAATGATAGGACTTTGCATACTTCTAGTGAACCCGAGGTAGAAAAACCCTTGGAGGATAGTAAGGATTTTTCTATTTCTGATGCTGAAACACAATCTGGTGATGAGCAACCACCTGATGATAATAATAATGATGATGCTCATGTGGATACCCAACCAGATAATGATAAAGAACCGGATACTGATGTTGAAATAGAACCTGCTGTTGATCTTGATAACCCACCTTCTAAAAATAAACGTTATGATAAAAGAGACTTCGTTGCTAGAAAACATGGTAAGGAAAGAGAACCATGGGTTCAAAAACTCATGCCCTTTCCTCCTAAACCATCTAAGAAAAAAGATGAGGAAGAATTTGAACGCTTTGCTGAAATGCTTAGGCCAGTCTTTTTGCGTACTCGTTTGACTGATATTATAAAGATGCCTCCTTATGCTAAATACATGAAAGACATTGTCACAAATAAAAGAAAGATACCTGAGGCTGAAATTTCCACCATGCTTGCAAATTATTCTTTTAAGGATGGAGTACCTAAGAAACTAGGAGATCCAGGAATACCAACTATACCATGCTCCATTAAAAGAAATTATGTCAAAACTGCTTTGTGTGATTTAGGAGCCGGTGTTAGTGTTATGCCTTTCTCTTTATATAAAAGACTTGATTTGAATAAACTCACTCCCACTGAAATATCATTGCAAATGGCTGACAAATCAACTGCCATACCTATCGGTGTTTGTGAGGATGTGCCCGTTGTAGTTGCAAACGTTACTATTCTAACAGACTTTGTTATACTTGATATGCCCGACGATGACAACATGTCGATTATCCTCGGTAGACCCTTCTTGAATACTGCAGGGGCTGTCATTGATTGCAACAAAAGCAAGGTCACTTTTCATATCAATGGTAATGAACATTCGATGCACTTTCCGAAGAAACAATTTCAAGTAAATGGTATTCATATTATTGAAAAGACTCCGACAATTACTATTGGAAGTTTTCAACTCCCTCTTCCTACTGCTACTCCCTCTTCCTACTGCTAAAAAGAAATATGAAACTCTTGTTGTCGGGGAGATGCATATCCCCGTTGAGGTAACTTAGTGTTATACAAAAGTTCTTCGGTTTCATGTTACTCGGAAATGGTTTGTTAATAAGACCTGATCAACCTTATTAATGGATTCTTTTTGAGGGGCATGTGGTCGATGAATTTAGTAAGCACAACCTTCTGTACCCACTTTTTGTTTTCTGTTATTTTTAGTTAAATGCAATAAAATGCCATGATTATCCTGTTTTCTGAATTATCCGTGCAATAAAAAAGTGCCCAGAAATAAAAGTGCTCAGAATGCAATAAAATTTTGATATGAATTTTTATATAATATTTAAGAATTTTTGGCACTGGACACATACCAGGAGGGTGCCCCAGGTGCCCACGAGGCACTAGGGCGCGCCACCCCCCCGGTGCGCCCAGGTACCTCGTGGGCCCCACAGGGACCCCCTCACTTATCCCTTCAGCTCACTTCGTCTCTTACCTCTAGCAAAAATTCCTAGTAGCTCTCTCTCTCGTGTTCTTGCTCACAAAACTGAAATTTTCGATCTCTTTGCTCGGAGCTCCGTTTCCGAAACTGTTTTGGGAGATTGCTCCTTGGTATGTGACTCCTCCATTGCTCCAATTAGTTTTTGCTCTAGTGGATTATATTTTGCATAATTAGCCGCTCTTGGTGCTACAGAAAATGAGCTTGCATGTTGAATTCTTTGAGTTCAAAGTAGTTTGAATGCTTGATATAGCCTCCAGACATCCATATAAGTAGTTGCTATCAATCTTGTGAAGTTTTATTGATATCATTTTGTGGCCCAAATTTTTTCAGAAAATTGTTCTTAGGAAAATGAACAACTTCCGGAGGAGTTCTTCGACGAGGAGGTCCACCGAGGCATCATCTAGCGAAGACCCCGCAGGCCAGTCTTACGTTGAACCAAGGGCAAGTTCGGTGCGAGGTGCCGAAGCAAAATCATGTAGATGGCCATGCAACGAGTTCATGCTAGCTGTGGGCATCAAGGAAGAATTTGACCAATATATTCACAACGCCGAGCTCTCCGCCTTCATCGCAGATAAGCCACCACAGCACTACTACCTCACTCATTCATTCACTCAACACTTTGAGTATCATCCGCGCACTTCTAGAGTTTTATTTCACCTTTATGACAGATCCTATAGAATGTCTCTAGAAGAATTCTATGATGCATGCAAAATTCCATATTGGGGCTCGTTAGATGAACCACAAAAATCTGATTATGAGCCATTTCTTAATAGCCTTTGCAATGGTGAGGATAGGGGAGTCACACAGGCCAAAATAGTTAGTATCCACTTTCCTGCTGTTCGGTATTTTGCACTCTTTAATGGTAAATGCATTGTTGGTAAGCAAGACTGCAGTACGCTTTGTGCCCCTGATCTTAGTCTCATTCATACAGCTGTGACCGGCAGTAAGTATTATAATCTTGGGGCTATTGTCGCACGTAGGCTGCAGCGTAACGCGGGTAATGGTGATTTGTATGGAGGAGTTTATGCCTCCCACGTAGTTGCAAGGTTAGGGGTCTCGCCCAAGTCCGATGATTCCCTCTTGCCTTACAAATATTTAAACTTCGAAGCAATGCGAGAACACAAGTTTTTGAAACGCAATGCACAGGGATATGAATATAACCTAGTTTTTAATACATCTCAATCTGTGTATGTTGTTTTGCCTGCTCCTGCCCTCTTTGATTTTCAGAGCAGACAGAGATACTATCTATTGGAGAGCGAGGTGCACGAGTACAAGGCGGCGGTCGAGGCTGCCCGTCTGGCTGAGGAGGCGGCTCAGAATGCCTCTACGAGCTACCACTTCGATTATTACCCAGGCTAGGGATGGCGATGACCAAGCTAGGCAAAAAGCCTAAGCTTGGGGGAGTACGTATTTCTCACCGACATTACATTCATGTTCACGCATTCATTCCAGTTGTCGGTGTTCATACTTTTTCATTGTATAATCCATGTTAATTTTATTTTTCTCGCTTTCTTCTTGTGTGTTTGAAAAACTTTGAGAAAATCCAAAAACATTTCTCGTTTCTTTTTGGTTTTTCTTTCTAGTTTAATTAGTTGTAGTTTCGTAGTAGTAAAAGAAAACCCAAAAAGATTTCTCGTTTCTTCTTTTGCTTGTTGGGAGTTCTCCCGTGTAAATAGTTTTCTTTTCTCATTTTCGTTTTTATTCTTTATTTCGTTTTCTTTAGAAAAACTAAAAACTCCAAAAATATTTCAGTGTGTTTCTCTGAAATTCTTTTCTCTTGCTGAGCCAATGAAAGGAGAAGACCGCGATGAAAATGTTGAGTGGCTCTCATATGCATTATTGCTGACCTAACAAAGAGCCCATTTGCCTTGTCTTCTCCTTTGAATAAAATGCTTTCAGATTCCAGCTTAGTCCACGGCACTCTTGCACTATTATTATTTTCATATCATTCAGTCGTGCAAGTGAAAGGCAATAAGGACGATGATTTGTTGAAGTGACTGTGGCAAGGAAAAGCGGGTATGAACTCAACTTGTTCTTTGTTTTTGTAAATATGTTTAACTCAGTATCCATGATTCAGCATGTTATGATTAAACATGTTTATGATGACAATTAGAGATTATAGTTGCTCATGCCATGCTTAAGTAGCTAGGAGTGGATAATGATTTATCTTGAGTGTCAACATGCATTAAAATGATTGTGATGTAGTATGATGATATGGTATCCTCCTCTGAATGTTTCAAGTGGCTTGACTTGTCACATGTTGATGCATGTAGTTAATTCAAAACCAACATAGCCTTCACGATATTTATGTTCATGGTGTTTATATCCTACTCGTGCTAGTATTCAATGTTGATTATTCATAATGCATGATTATGACCGTTTTCGCTCTCTAGCTGGTCGCTTCTCAACCTATTTGCTAGCCTTCACCTGTACTAAGCGGGAATGCTGCTTGTGCATCAAAATCCTTAAACCAAAGTTATTCCAGATGAGTCCACTATATCTACCTATATGCGGTATTACTCTGCCGTTCTAAGTAAATTTGCATGTGCCACCTCTAAATATTCAAATGAACATTTGTTTTGTGTGCCCGTACCGCTCATGGAGCGACAGGGGGCGGTCAGTATCTTTCATGCTAAGCGGGTTATTCTCATGATGAGTGTTGATTCACTTGTCCTTGCACGAGAGGGGCTGGTAATCGGGATGCCCAGTCCCACTATTAAAATTGCAAAATTATAAAACAAACTCCCCCGGAAAGTTGTTGGTATGGAGGGCACCCGAGGATTCGGCTAGCTATGGCTTGTAATTGTTGGTGGAGGGGGAGTAAACTTTACTTTATCGCTTGGGAACCGCCGCTAATGTGTTTAGCATGGAAGATATTGAAAACTCTCGGTCGTGACGTTGACAGGAAAGACATACCTCCCAAAATTATATCTATCTCTGATTTAAGCTTCGAGCTCTGGCACCTCTGCAAATCCATGCTTCCCTCTACGAAGGGCCTATCTATTTACATTTATGTTATTTTACTTTTATTGTTGAGTCATCACCTTCTCAAACAAGCACCAGTCCTGAGAGCACTATTGTCATTCTCATGCATTGCGAGTAGTTAATGTTGTGTGCATCATGACTGGATCTCTTCTACCATGAATTACAATGTTTAGTTGCTGCTTGAACTTTGGAGGTGCTCTGCATTTATGTTTTGCGGTTTCAGAAAGGGCTAGCGAGATACCATGTTGTCATATCATATCATGATTGTTTTGACAAAATGTTGGCATTTGAGATATCTTATTATTGCTCGCTAGTTGATTATGCCATTGATATGAGTGAATATAATTTCTAAGAGTTATCATTTGCATGGTTAGTTATAATCTTTGCTGAAAACTTGGCTGCTATTTAAGCATATATATAGATACAAGAACAAAAGAGTTTGTAAAAGTTTTTTCTTTATCACTTTCAGTTTGTCAACTGAATTGCTTGAGGACAAGCAATGAGTTAAGCTTGGGGGAGTTGATACGTCTCCGTCGTATCTTCCAAACACTTTTGCTCCTGTTTTAGCCCTTAATTTGCATGATTTGAATGGAACTAACCCGGACTGACGCTGTTTTCAGCAGAATTGCCATGGTGTTGTTTTTTGTGCAGAAATAAAAGTTCTTGGAATTGGATGAAACTTTTTGGAGATTTTTTATGGAATATATAAAAAATACTGGAGCCAAAACCTACTGGAGGGGGGCCACTGGCTGCCCACGAGGCACCAGGGCGCGCCACCCCCCCAAGCGCGCCCTGGTACCTCGTGGGGCCCACGTGGCTCCGTCTGACCTAATCCCAACGCTATAAATTCACAATTCCAGAGGAAAAAAAAGAGAGGACGTTTCACGATACGGAGCCGCCGCCACCTCCTGTTCTTCATCGGGAGGCCAGATCTGGAGTTCGTTTGGGGCTCCGGAGAGGGGGATCTTCCGGCAGCGTCATCATCAACCATCCTTCATCACCAATTTTATGATGCTCACCGCCGGGAGTGAGTAATTCCTTCGTAGGCCTGCTGGACGGTGATGAGTTGGATGAGATTTATCATGTAATCGAGTTAGTTTTGTTAGGGCTTGATCCCTAGTATCCACTATGTTCTAAGATTGATGTTGCTATGACTTTGCTATGCTTAATGCTTGTCACTAGGGCCCGAGTGCCATGATTCCAGATCTGAACCCTCTATGTTTTCATGAATATATTTGTGTTCTTGATCCGATCTTGCAAGTTATATGCACCTGCTATGTGTCATAATCCGCATACCCCAAGGTGACAATAATTGAGATTCTTTCCGGTGATTGCCATAGTTGAGGAGTTCATGTATTCACTATGTGTTAATGCTTTGTTCCGGTTCTCTATTAAAAGGAGGCATTAATATCCCTTAGTTTCCTTATGGACCCCGCTGCCACGGGAGGGTAGGACAAAAGATGTCATGCAAGTTCTTATCGCAAGCACATATGACTATATACGGAATACATGCCTACATTACATTGATGAATTGGAGCTAGTTCTGTGTCGCCCTAGGTTATGACTGTTACATGATGAATGTTATCCAACAATATCACCGATCCAATGCCTACGAGCTTTTCACATATTGTTCTTGCTAAGTTACTACTGTTGGTACTAATGTTACAATTGCTACTACTATTACTGTTACCGTTACTATTATTGCTACTGCTATCAAATTATCATACTACTGTGCTACTGATCACTCTGCTACAGATATTTAGTCTCAGGTGTGATTGAATTGACAACTCAACTGCTAATACTTGCAAATATTCTTTGGCTCGCCTTGTGTCGAATCAATAAATTTGGGTTGAATACTCTACCCTCGAAAACTGTTGCGATCCCCTATACTTGTGGGTTATCACTCCTCCTCCTCCTCGGCCGTCATCGGAGCGGGTGGTTGCGGGGACGGTGACGGGGATGGCGTCGGCGTCAGGCTGCGGACCAGCCTACGTCTGCGACGCTGGGAAGGGCTTGCGGCGCGCGCGCGGCGTGGCGGGCTCGGAGCACGACCGGCAAAGAACGACTGCCGGCGCAGATCGTGCTCGTCGCGCAGCCAGGTGTCCCACAGAGGTGAGTCAGGTGCGTACCTCCAGTCGTTGACGAGATCCAGCGGCAGGCGGGCGCGGCGGCGGACGATCTCCTCGCGTCGGGCGCGGCCGCTCACCGGGATCGGTGGGATAGGCACACGGTCGGCGGAGAGATGCCAGTTATTGGGGAGGTGCACGTCGGCCCATGGCAGCGGCGTGCCCGTCTCCCAGTAACGTTTGCAAACCTCTGCCTTGACGTACGACCTAAGGCGAGGTCCGGCCGCCGGCGGCGCGATGTGAAATGCGGGTGCCGGAGGCACAGGTGGTGGAGGTGGAGGTGGAGGTGGAGGGGTGGAGCGGCGACGACGACGGCCGGAGGAAGAGCCGGCCTCGTGGTCGTTCCTGCCCTTGCGGCCAGGGATCCAATGCCATCCCATGGTGGCCGGCGGCTTGTTTGGAGCTAGGGTTTGGATGGCCGAGTGTGTCGGGCTTCGAGGAGGCACGCGTCGCCGGAGTGGGGAAGTGGAAGTGTGGACTCCTACCGGTCCACGGCTTCCACATAAAGAAGGACGGCGACCGCTCGGCCGGGGTGGCTGCCAGGCGGGGCCGCCCGCGCGGGCGCCGTAAATGTGGGCGGTGGGCGGTAGGTGGGCGGATGCCAGGCGGGCCCGAGGCGGACGCGGAGCGGGCGCGTGGGCGTCCGCTCGTCGTCTGTGTGGCCACAAAGCCAGCGCAAGTTTGAGCTGGAAATGGTGCGGGCCGGACGCGAAACGGACAAAATATAAGGATGCGGTCGCGTTGGGCCGTGCAAGGGCAGAATGGGTCGCACGTTGGAGTTGCCCTGACACAGGCGGGCGGTATGCGTCCTCTCCTGTCTCTTGTCTGGCTGTAGCAGAACCGGCATGCACTGCTCCTCCTTCTGACGTGAAGAAGGATTCCCTGTCGGCACATGACATGCATCCTGCTGCTTGCTGCTGCCACCACCCGATTACGCCGGCCGGTCGGTCGGACAAACGGAAATCACAGCAGCATAGCGCACGATCGCGCGGTGGCCGAAGGGCATGCAGTTTGTTGACATGAGCTACCTACACGTTTACCCACCGGGTTCCAGCATTAGCTGCCGGATCATCGACGGGAAGTTCAACAACGCTAGCTATTCTCAATGGAACTCGCCGTTCCCTGCGCAAGGAGGTGCCTGCGATCAAATTCAGCTTTGGTAGTAGGAGGACGTGGTGGGTGGACATCCACGGGTTGCTCTAGCAGTTCACCCGTCTACAGAGAAGAGCCAGAAACAGCAGGCAGGCAGGCAGGCAGAGAACAGCGTAAGACAAATATACTAACCGGGCGGGCGGGCGGGCGGAAGGAATAGAAGCTGGTCTAGCCCTGTGACTGTGTAGCAGCAACATGATTTACAGCAACCAGAAGATGTCCCCTCTGCCCTCCCTCGTAAAAGCCCTTCAATGTCCATGCAATTCCTTCTCTTCTTTTTCTATCAACCAACATCCGATTGATTTCCTTGTCTTGCACACAAGGAGGCGGAGGGAGTTGAGAGGGGAAGGAATGGGCGCGACTGTGGTGAGTTTATGAGCAAACACAAATGCAAAGGCATTGAATTCCCTGCCGTGCAGCGCAGGCCAGGGGTTTAGGGTTTGGAAACCAAGGGCTTTTGTCACATGGACTTGTCCCTCCCCTCCCCTCCCCTACCCCTCTCTCAACTGGTGGCAGGATGGGCGTGCGCTGTACGTACCAGTCACCCTATGGAGTTGCATATATGTGTGTGTGAGAGAGAGAGGTTGAGGACACCATTTATGCATCTGGGGTGCGGTGCAGTGCGCATTGGTGAATCTCCCCGCTACGTTTGTCGTATTCCAGTTGACATGTTGCTCAGACACGGAGACTTTGTGGACATGCATGGCGTGATGCAGCTGCTCTTTTTTTTGGGAAAGAGGAGCGGGACGATGTGCTCCAAGGATGATGGCCTCATGGGACAAATATCAGTGTTCCATGAACCATGTCAATGCATTTTTTTTTGTTATGCATGATGGTGTACTTGCCGGGCGTAAGGGAATCTCCAACAGTGTTTCTCAAAGCGCCCACAAACGTCCGGATCCAAGTATCCGGACCATTTCTGCTATCCAACACCGGACCACATACGCTTGCGGACGCGTGTTCGAATTCCCGCAAACCGGCACCAAATTAGGGGAAGATTTGCGGGCGTCCTGACCTCCGCGACATACGCGTCCGACAACGTAGTCCCATCCAAAAACCTCTCATGCACGACCGCACCATGTCCCGCGGGACCACTTCCTCCGCTCTGGGCGCCGCATTCATGCCAGTCGACAGCAAGTGCGATGGGTCAGTGCAGTCGCTAGACACGGCCGAGAGCGTCGCCCACCCTGTGTCTGCTTGTTCTCCACGCATGTTCAACGAGTGTGCAGAACAACGTACCGGACTGGGCGACATGACGGCTTCCTACTGCATTGAAGCTGGCTACCCATCGGTCCGCCTGCCCGGCATTGAACGGGCGCGGCGGCCGAGAAGCTCACTCTGGTACTCGACCTCCATTGCTTGCCTTACCTGACGCAATCCCCTTTTTAAACCACGATCGCCCACAGCACAACCCGCATAACCTCTGAGCCACATCTCTGGTAGATCTCTCCACCAACGCAACAGCTTTCCTCCCCCTTCCACGACCTCCGACACAATGGTCGGGACCAGCAAAGGGTGGTGGAAGAGCCTCTCGCCGTGGCGCCAACACAAAATCGCCAAGATTGTACACAATGGCAGGACGAGCGGGCGCACCGTATAGCCTCGGGAGTACCTCCGAGCTTGCCAAACGAGAGCCTCGAGGACGACGATGACCCAATGATGGAGGAGGCAGAGACGGACCCCCATGTCCAGCAAAGTGTAGAATAGGCTAGTTTCACATTTGTGCTATGTAAAAATAATGAAAAAATCGCCTTGTTCTCATTAATTTTGTTCGGTTTGTTCAATTTTCATTTGAAATGTGTCCGAACGTTTTAAGGACAAAGTTGGATGGTTAGCTCCTATATCCGTGTCCGCGGGCACGTCCGGATGCGTCCACTGGACGGATAGTGTGTACGATTTGCGAGACGCTGTAGGAGATGCCCTAAGGGATCATCAAAATGGACCTCGTAAAATGTCCACGGACACGTCTAAACATGTTCGTGAACAGGAATAGGGGCGGAGACCATCTAATCGGAGTCACCAAATAAAGAACGGACACGTAATTTTCATTAATATGTGAAATAAGTTTTACATTGCAAAAGTACCGGACCGCCGGACCCTACGTGTCCCACGTCCTACTCTACTCCTCCTCGTCGAAGTTCGGTTGGCTGTCATCGCCACCGGTGGAGGTGAGGTTGACGATCCCAGCACCGGACGGTCCGGTCGCGTCGTCATTGCGACCTAGCGTGAACGAGGCGCAGCTGTCAATGTTGGCATCGTCGCCATGCTGGTATGGCACGTCATCGTCGTGCGCCTCCAGTGCTCGAAGAGGTGGTTGCACTCCACCTTGTAGACGTGGAGTTCCTAGGCGCTCGAGGGAGATGATGCGGGGCTATGTGTATGGAATCAAGTACCGCCCGCTGCTCGTTGACGATACTCGGGTCCGCCACAACCATGGTCGTGACGACAATGTCAGAAGTGTGCTTCACCCCAAACTGATCCTCCGCCAGTTGATGCTCCTCCTGCAGCTGATGAAACACGAACATCGGTGGCGGCTGCTCCTTCTTCTCCACCACTGACATCACCCGGTTGTGATGGGGTCACCTACTAAGGGTAGGGCCATGGACCTGACATCTAGGGCCCACCTAGGGCCCCACACCATCATTGGAAGGTCTCCAGACCATAGGCGCATTCGGATGCCCACTTCTGGATATCCACTCGGATATGGTCCATCCACTCGGACGCACTACCACCAGTCGGCCTCGCCCACGGCACTCGGACATGGGAGACCAACAGGTGACGTGGGAGCTGCAACGTTCGAGGGACTTAATGCTGGACTTCAAGCGTAGTTATAGCGGCAGTTTCCTGTAACGCCCATAGTTACTCTCCCTCTTATTTCCCCTTGTAATGTATCCTTAATGAGGGCAGGCACACTCTATATAAGCCCCCCTCTGACGCCATGACAAGGGTTCACAACCTCCTGTAATCAGACACCCCCTAAGAAAACACAGCTCCAGAGCTCGAGACGTAGGGCTATTACCTCTCCGCGAGGGGCCTGGACTCGTAAATCCGAGTGTCACACATGTGCCACAGCTAGGATCAGCCCTTGTTCGTACCCCTAGTACTCATTGTCAGGTTCGTTGCCTCGACAGTTGGCGCCCACCGTGGGGCTACGCATCTAGCGATTTCCGGCGCAGGTGGAATTTCACATCATCGTCATGGTTTTCGGCGGCGAGATCGAGTCCGGCCGCGAGATCTGTCTCGACGCCCTCAGCTTCATCGCCGATGACTCAGTGTGGCTTCAGGAAGCCCCGCTGGATGCAGAGTCGCTGCCCATCCGTGGCGCGGCACACTTCCGCGCAAGTTCATTTGGGGTTCTGTTCCGACAGCCGTCGGTACCGTACCGTGCAGCGCCCCTCCTTCCCGGCGGACGCCGTCGCAAGCGCTCCGGATGCTCGCGGCTCCAGCGTTGGGTCAGGCACGCCGTGGCTCTTCAGGCCACAGCCGAGCAGGTGGCGGTGCTTGAGCCCGACGAGTCCGTCCTTGATTTGTTCGCCTCCCTCCATGAGGGATCGGAAGGCGAGTCCGACTGCAAGAGCGTAGAGTCCTCCGCAGAGGTCTTGATGGCAGGTTCGCATCAAAGTCCTCCTGGTTTCTCGCATGACCGTGATGCCCATGATAGTGAAGCACACAGACGCGCAGGCGATGAACACGGAGATGATCCCCAACGCTGAGCCGTACGTCCCTCAGCCTCTCACCCAGGAGCAAAGGGAGGAGCTCATGCAGAGGAACGAACAGGCCCTGCACACTCCAATCACGGCAACGACTCCTGAGGCCCGGGCTTTGGAGTCGACGTGCTTGGCCACCTTGGCCGAGCGCAAGCGCCTCGAGCGATTACAGAAGACGCTTGACGATCGCGCTCGACAACAACCGAGCTCTAGTCGAAGCAGGCGACAGTTGTTTCCGAGCAACCAATCCCGAAATTACCGAGTGCTCAACACTCCACTGCAGAACTTGGCAGCAGCAACCCGAATCGCCGACTCCATCCAGCCATCCGGCTCGGCAGTAGGAAAAGGGATTCGGTAGATCTGAGCCCTGTTGAAGACAACTATGTCCCAGAATGCAACTGTTTCATAGTCCCGGGATCACATTCATAGCGCATCAGTCCGCGCAGAAACGGTTCAGTCGGCCCATAGCCCGATTGCACCTGGAAGACGCAGACCGTCGCCCCCTCCGAGGGATGCGGCTCAGCCCTTGCGCAGAGATCAGTATGGAGACCAAAGATGTGACCAGGTCACCCCACCCCGATGACGCGACGATTATTGTCGCACTCGGACGCCCCCTCCGCAGGATGTTGCATACGGGCGCCAGCCCTATGACGACAGACGGCCATACGAGGATGATCGAAGGCCTAGCCTGATACGTCTCCAACGTATCTATAATTTTTGATTGTTCCATGCTATTATAGTATCAATCTTGGATGTTTTATATGCAATTATATGCCATTATATATATTATTTTTTTGGGACTAACCTATTAACCCAGTGCCCAGTGCCAGTTGTTGTTTTTTGCTTGTTTTTGCCTTTTTAGAAAATCATTATCAAAAAGTGTCCAAACGAGAAAAAATCTTTGGATTAATTTTTTCTGGACCAGAAGAGGCCCAGGAAGCTTTGGGAGAACACCAGAAGAGCCACGAGGAGGCGGCAAGCCTGGAGGGCGCACCCAGGGGGGTAGGGCGCGCCCCCCAGGCTTGTGGGCCCTCGTGGCACCTCTTGACCTAATTCCAACGCTATAAATTCCCAAATATTGCAAAACCAATAGTGAGCGAGAAGAGAAAACCTTTCCGCCGCCGCAAGCCTCTGTTCTTCCGCAATCCCATCTGGAGGCCTTTTCCGGTAATCTGCCAGAGGGGGAATCGATCACGGAGAGCTTCTTCATCAACCTTGCTGCCCTTCCGATGATGTGTGAGTAGTTTACCACAGACCTACTGGTCCATAGCTAGTAGCTAGATGGCTTGTTCTCTCTCTTTAATCTTCAATACCATGTTCTCCTCGATGTTCTTGGAGTTCTATCCGATGTAATCTTCTTTTGCGGTGTGTTTGTTGGGATCCGATGAATTGTGAGTTTATGATCAGATTATTCATGAGAAATATTTGAGTCTTCTCTGAACTCTTTTTATGCATGATTATTATAGCTTTGTATTTCTCTCCAATCTATCGATTTGGTTTGGCCTACTAGATTGATTTGTCTTGCAATGGGAGAGGTGCTTTGTGATGGGTTCAATCTTGCGGTGCTCAATCCCAGTGACAGAAGGGGACATGACACGTATTTGTATTGTTGCCATTAAGGATAAAAATATGTGGTTTAATCATATTACTTGAGTTTACTTTGTCTACATCATGTCATCTTGCTTAAGGCGTTACTCTGTTTCATACTTAATACCCTAGATGCATGCTGGATAGCGGTCGATGGGTGGAGTAATAGTAGTAGATGCAGGCAGGAGTCGGTCTACTTCTCTCGGACGTGATGCCTATATACATGATCATTGCCATGAATCCGTCATAATTATTTGCTTTTCTATCAATTGCCCAACAGTAATTTGTCTACCCACCGTATGCTATGTGTTCGAGAGAGAAGCCTCTAGTGAAAACTATGGCCCCCGGGTCTACTTTATCATATATAAAAAACGTAAAAATACCTTGCTGCAATTTATTTACTTTTATTTTAATTAGTATTTTAGTTTATCTATTTATCTCTATAATATTTAATCCATGCAAATAACCGCTAAGAGGATTGACTACCCTCTTATTTGCGTTGGGTGCAAGTGTTTGCTCTTTTGTGTACAGGTGCGCTTAACGGAATTTTGCTTGGTTCTCCTACTGGATTAATAACCTTGGTTCTTAACCGAGGGAAATATTTATCTCTACTGTACTGCATCATCCTATCCTCTTCGGTGAAATACCAACGCAGACTACAAGTAGCAGGAAGAACTTTAGTTGATGTTAATCCCACTATCTTGGAAGATTATAAAACTTTTATGCATGTGGATCATGAAGATAAAATTTTATATGATAGCTATATTGTTGAATTTGATTATGATCCTACATGTAATTATTATGAGAGAGGAAAATATGGTTGTAGAAACTTTCATGTCACTAAATTACCTCTCTTTGTGCTAAAATTATTAATGCTCCATTCTTCCTATTTACATATGTTAGATATTGCTTGTATTGATAATTTGTTTTCTTATAAAATAACTATGCATAGGAAGTATGTTAGACTTAAATGTGTTTTTCACATGCTACATGATACTCTCTTTGTGTTTTAATTATTATCTTTCATGAGAGCATCATTGAAATCTCAAGCCTATCTTAATGGCTATAAAGAAAGAGCTTGTTGGGAGACAACTCAATAAACTTTTTACTTCTGTTCTTGGGTGTTTACACAATTATAGCTTCTGTTATGATTATATTTTTATGTTTTAATTAGTGTTTGTGCCAAGTAATGCCTTTGGGATAATTTGGAAGATAGTATAATTGATGCTGTTTGAAAACAGAAACTTTTGCGTCTAGTGCTGGAATTTTGTTTTTTCTCTGGACCGTCGGAACCTTCTAATTTTTTTACACAATATTTATATACGAATTTCCCACGTTGTCCTAATTTTTAAGAATTTTTGGAGTTACAGAAGTATGACTTTAATTCAGATCTTTACAGACTGCTGTTTTAGACAGATTCTGTTTTTGTTGCATAGTTTGCTTATTTTGATGAATATATGGATCGTATCGGGGGGTATGAGTCATGGAGAAGTTGGAGTACAGTAGAATTATTCTAATATTAAATATGAATCAATTTACAACAATACCTAAAGTTTAAGATTTGTTTGTTATACTAACGGATCTCACGAGGTTTCTGTTGAGTTTTGTGTGCTGAAGTTTTCAAGTTTTGGGTGAGACTACGATGGATAAAGGAATAAGGAGCGGCAAGAGCCTAAGCTTGGGGATGCCCAAGGCACCCCAAGGTAATATTCAAGGAAGACTCAAGCGTCTAAGCTTGGGGATGCCCCGGAAGGCATCCCCTCTTTCATCTACAATCTATCGGTAACTCACTTGGAGCTATATTTTTATTCATCACATGATATGAGTTTTACTTGGAGCGTCTTGTGATATAGTTTGTTTGCTTTTTAGTTTGTCACAATCATCTTTGCTGAACACACCTTTTTGAGAGGGACACACATTATTCGTGATTTGCTAGAATACTCTATGTGCTTCACTTATATCTTTTGAGCTAGGCAGTTGCTCTAGTGCTTCACTTATTTCTTTTAGAGCACGGCGGTGGTTATATTTTAAAGAAATAGTTGCACTCTCATGCTTCACTTATATATTTTTGAGAGTGTAATGAATAGCAATGGTAATATGCACGGGTTATGAATTTGGTCCTGATATGATAGGTATTCAAGAGGGATATAATAAAAACTTTCATGTAGATCACTGAATATGATAAGTTTGATTCCTTGCAATAGTTTTGTGATATTAAGATGGTAATATGTGGGAGGTATTATTAGATGATTGTGGTTTAGTAAGAATATTGGTATTTAGGTTTGTGATTCCCGAAGCATGCACGTATGATCTGTCGTTATGCTAAGAAGTTGGAGCATGATTTATTATTTATTGTCTACCGTATGAGTGGCGGTCGGGGACGAGCGATGGACCTTGTCCTACCAATCTATCCCTCTAGGGGCATGCGTAGTAGTATTTTGCTTCGAGGGCTAATAAACTTTCGCAATAAGTATGTGAGTTCTTTATGACTAATGTGAGTCCATGGATTATATGCACTCTCACCCTTTCGCAATTTGCTAGCCTCTTCGGTACCGTGCATTGCCCTTTCTCACATCGAGAGTTGGTGCTAACTTCGCCGGTGCATCCAAACCCCGTGATATCACACGCTCTATCACACATAAGCCTCTTTATATCTTCCTCAAAACAGCCACCATACCTACCTATCATGGCATTTGCATAGCCTTTTCGAGATATATTGCCATGCAACTTCCACAGTTATGTTTTTATGAGACACATCGTCGTTATCATATTGCTTTGCATGATAATATAGCTGACATAGTATTTGTGGCTCAGCCACCGTTCATCATTTTTATACATGTTACGTTAGCATCATTGCACATCCTGGTACACTGCCAGAGGCATTCATATAGAGTCATATTTTTGTTCTAGTATTGAGTTGTAAGATTGAGTTGTAAGTAAATAAAAGTGTGATGATCATCATTATTAGAGCATTGTCCCAGTGAGGAAAGGATGATGGAGACCATGATTCCCCCACAAGTCGGGATGAGACTCCGGACAAAAAAAAAGAGGCCAAAAAGAGCCCACGAAAAAAATGAGAGAAAAAGAGAGAAGGGGCAATGTTACTATCCTTTTTCCACACTTGTACTTCAGAGTAGCACCATGTTTTTCATATAGAGAGTCTCCTATTTTGTCACTTTCATATACTGGTGGGATTTTTTCATTATAGAACTTGGCTTGTATATTCCGATGATGGGCTTCCTCAAATGCCCGAGGTCTTCATGAGCAAGCAAGTTGGATGCACACCCACTTAGTTTTCATGTTGAGATTTCATACACTTATAGCTCTTAGTGCATCCGTTGCATGGCAATCCCTACTCCTGACATTGACATCAATTGATGGGCATCTCCATAGCCCGTTGATTAGCCTCATCGATGTGAGACTATCTTCTTATTTTTGACTTCTCTTATTTATCTCTACCACCACACTCTATTCCACCCATAGTGCTATATCCATGGCTTGCGCTCATGTATTGCGTGGGAGTTGAAAAGGCTGAAGCGCGTTAAAAAGTATGAACCAATTGCTTGGCTTGTCATCGGGGTAGTGCATGATAAATATTTTGTGTTAAGAAGATGGAGCATGAAAGGATTATATGATTTTGTAGGGATAACATTCTTTAGCATTTTTATTTTGAAAGACATGATTGTTTATTAGTATGCCTGAGTATTGATGTCTTTATATCAAATTATAGACTATTGCTTTGAATTATTCGGATCTTATTATTCATACCATAAGAGAGATTACATGATGAAACATGATAGGTAGCATTCCACATCAAAAATTATTTTTTTATCATTTACCTACTCGAGGACGAGCAGGAATTAAGCTTGGGGATGCTTGATACGTCTCCAACGTATCTATATTTTTTGATTGTTCCATGCTATTTGTTGGTGCAATTCCTTACCCCTTGTGTTTTGGAGATTGTTGTCAGAAACAGTGAGGGACTAATTTGTTTAGTAGTGCACACACAGAGAAATAGTCCCTGGTGTATCGAGAAGATTGCTATAATCTGTCGAAAGGTTTGCTACCGAAAGGTATGCTACCGAAAGGTTTGCAACTGAAAGGTTTGCTTCCGAAAGGTATGCTACCGAAAGGTTTGCTTCCGAAAGGTATGCTACCGAAAGGTTTGCTACCGAAAGGTTTGCTACCGAAAGGTTTGCAACTGAAAGGTTTGCTTCCGAAAGGTATGCTACCGAAAGGTTTGCTTCCGAAAGGTATGCTACCGAAAGGTTTGCTACCGAAAGTTAAGCTACCCAAAAGTTTGCTTCCGAAAGGTATGCTACCGAAAGGTTTGCTAACGAGGAGATTGCTGTAATCTTTCGAAAGGATTGCTACGGAAGAGATTGCTATAATATCCCGAAAGGATTGCTGCCGAAAAGATTGCTATAATCTCCCAAAGAGACTGCTACGGAAAAGATTGCTATAATCTTCCGAGAAGATTGCAGCAGAGAAGATTGATATGTTTCAAGAAGCTTATTATCGAGAAGATTGCCACTTCCGAGAAGTTTGCTATAAACTTCCTCGAAAGTTATCTGCGCTGCAGAAAAGATTGACATGTCTCGAAGAGTTTGTTATCAAGAAGAGTGCTATATTCTTTCAGGAAGTTCGAAGAACTTCACCGAGAAACATATACGTTGCAGAGAAGAGAAGGATATGTTTCGAGAAGAAAGCATACCGAAAAGATTGCGTGCCTAAAAGAATTGCTGACGCAAAGCAATTTTCATTCGGTGTGTCCGAAGAAGAATGACTGCAGTCGAGAAGATTGAAGACGAAGCGAAGACGTAGCATTTGTTTCGTTGTTCTTCTTTCTTTTATTTGAGTCATAGGACCACCGTACTATTAAGAGGGGTATAAGTATTCGAGACTTTTGTCTGTTGTGATGCTTAGCCAAAACCTATGAAAGATTGAGAGAAATCTCTTTGTGTTCCGAATGATTACCTGTCAGCAGAAGACGTTGTTCTTCGGAGCTGCAGGCGATATCTTTCGGACCGAGGAGTTAGCATTACTTGTTCCTCAAGTAATGTTACCGTTGCTCTGAAAATCCGACCGTTGTGAACGTGTCGGTTGGCCATTGGCTGGACCGCGTGTCTAAAATGGTCATTTCCCATCTGGGAAGGCTGCGGCTATAAATAGCCACCCCGCACCGGCGTCGTCCGGTGGCTGCTCCGCTTGAGATTCTGAGAAGATTGATTGAGCACCCCTCTCGGAGAGATTTGAGTTTAAAATCCACTAAGAGAAAATCAAGAGCTGAAACTTAGATAGTGGTTGAGCATCACAGTAGATCTGAGTTGAGAGTTCTTGTACCTATTACTCTTGAGAGCTGCATACTCTCTAGACGGATAGGTGTCGACTCGAGTGTTGAAGAGTTGTTGTCTTCACTGAGCAAAGTGTTCAGCAACCAAGAGTCGTTGTGGTTCGCGAAGAAGTCTGTCGAAGGTTTGGAGATCGCCGACAAGAATCTACCACGAGTGAAATCAACTGAAGTTCGAGGAACTTCACGTTGAGGAGATTAGGATGGAGAGAGTTTATCTCCTGTGTTGAATCACAAGTCCCTCCAACCAGACGTAGCTCTTTTGCAGAAGAGTGAACTGGTCTACCAAATCATCTGTCGCCATCGAGCACCACTGGTCATTTCTATCCTACTGCATTTCTTTCAGTAGTTTATTTTCGGTGCTCTTTGCTGTCAATAGATATCTATCTGTGTACTGTGATTCTTTATCTTTCAAGCATTCCTTTCAGTACCATGACTATATTGTGTTGCACACTTGCTTTCATAGTACTTAAGGTTGTATGTATGTATGTTCATCTGCTTTTCATTTGGTGGTACTTAGTCTTTATGCTAAGTCTTGCTCTGATGAATATTTCGTAGTAGTGTGTATGTTTTGTATCTATTATATGTGCAATTGTTTCATGTGTGTAACTCTATCCATGTTGATAGTTTTGTTTCTGTAGTAGTTTTGATTCGTAGAACTAAAACTACTCAGTTGTGTTTCCGTAGTATTTTTGTTTCGGGAACAACTTTGTTTCGGAAACAGTTTTGTTTTAGGAACAATTTTGTTTCGAGGACAGTTTTGTTTCGGAAACAGTTTTGTCTCGGAAACAGTTTTGTTTCGGAAACAGTTTTGTCTTGAAAACGGTTTTGTTTCGAGAACAATTTTGTTTCGGGAACAATCTTGTTTCAGAACTAGTTTTCCTTCGGAAATAGTTTTCTTTCATAGAACTGAAACTGCTTAGTTTATTATCTGCTGTGCTGTGTTGAGAGTATTCATCATTTTGAAAGAAAATTTGAATCTCCCATTCATCCCCCCTCTGGTCGATATAGTCCGGTCCTTACAATTGGTATCAGAGCAAGGTACTCCTTGTCTCTGCGTATTAAGGTCTAACCGCCTTGGAGTTTTGAGTATGTCGCTTGCAGGACACCATGGGCACTCTGAAAGATTTCCTTTTTTCGATAGAAATGACTATCCATTCTGGAAACAAAAGATGATGATTCGACTAAAGGCCATCAACGAAGAAATGTGGCAGATTGTGGAAAATGGCTACACAATTCAGTTTCCCAAATCTCCCACACCCAATGACGAAAGAAATATTCAGTTGGATGCACACGCAAAGCATATCATTTGCAATCATCTCTCCAGGACGCAATTCCTTCAGTACAGAAGACTTGAAACAGCGAAAGAAATCTGGGACAGATTAGAGAAGATCAATGAAGGTGTTTCAACTCAAAAAGAAACACGAATCGATATTCTTCGGGCCAAGTACAACCGCTTCAAGAGGCTCGATAATGAAAACTGTCAAGAAACCTTTGATCGTCTGAATGATATCGCAAACGAGTTGCAAGGTCTTGGTGCTGAAGATATTACCGATCATGAGATTGTGAAGAAGTTGCTTTGGTCCCTGGACAGTTCTTTCAATACCCTCGAGCTGATGATCAAGGAAAGTCGTGACTTCAAAAGTCTCGATGATGCTGATGATATGGAGAGGCTAAACACCCATGAAGAACAAGAAGAAGAGAAAAGAGATCTATATGGCTCTCGCTACCGAAAGAATCATGCTCTCAAAGCTGCTGCCGATTCTTCTTCGAACGTCGAAAATAATGCTGATGAAGATTCCGATGACCCTGATAGCATCAGCAAAGATCCCATGCAGATAACTAAGCACTTGCAATGCTGCCTGAAAGAGAATCAGATTCCGAAAAAGAACCAGTTTCTAAAAAAGAATCAGTTTCCGAAAAAGAAATCAGGCAGTAACTCAAAGTCTTCGTCGAGGTCAAAATCTTCTGGAGAACATAGATGCTTCAAGTGCAAGAAGCCTGGACATTTCATCTCTGATTGTCCAATGTGGAAAGCTGAAATAAGCGCTGGTGGCAAGTTCAACATGGGCAGTAGCAAGGGTTTCGAGAGCAAGAGTTTCAAGAATAAGAGCTATGATTCTGATGATGAGAAGACAAAGAAGTTCTCGAAGAAGAAAGACAATTCCTACTTGAAGTCTTCATCAAAGTCTTCGTCAAGAATTTCCTCCAAGTCTCATTCCAATCGAAAGAAGAGCTCTCACAAGGCTAAGGCATATATTGGGAAGGAAATGGACTCCGAAGAAGAAGTCTTTGAGTCCGAAGAAGTTGCCGAAGAAGAATCCGACGAGGATTCAGATTCAGGCATAGCCGGCATTGCTTGCGCTTCCACACCAGCGTTGAACTTCTTCGACAACAATTCAAGTGACGTTGAAGCTTCTGCATATTGCTTCATGGCAAAAGCTTCGAAAGGAAAGGTACCTCCCAAGAAACAAAAGGCTTATGCTAGTGATGATTCCTCTTCTAGTGATGATGATCAAGCTAAGCTTATAACAATTGCTAAGAAACAACAATACTCTCTTGAGAAACTTGAGAAATCTCTCAGGAAGACAGAAAATTTGTTGGTCGAGGAGATGAAGAAAAACCAAATGTTGACAAATGAGCATTCTGCTCTTTTGGCAAAATTTGAGGATCTGTCAGGTCGTCATGATTTTCTCTCAGATGACCACGAAAGACTTAACTATGATTTCCTGAAAAGGAAACAAGAGCTCGAGTGTCTGAGAGTAGCACATGATGATCTTCAGATTGAAAATGATTCTCTCCTCGCCCAACAAATTAGTGCTTCTCAGGAGGAATTTATGCCACCTTGTCTAAAATGCCTAGAGCGCAGCAATTCTGATTCTAATGTTGAAACATCTGCTGCTACTGAAAGAAATGCACCTGTTATTACTGTTGAAACTAACTCCTCTTCTGAGGCAAATGTTGCTATTTCTGATGAAAATGCTAGGTTGAAGAATTTGCTTGAGACAGGAATGTTCAAAAGTCTCAAAGGACACCAAATTCTTTGTGATGTTCTGAAGAAGTCAATTCTTCACAAGAACCCTAGAAAGGAAGGGTTAGGTTTCAAGAGAAACTTAAATGCTGATGGAACATACTGGACACCTGAGCAATATCCAAAGACAGTATGGGTTCTTGGTAAAAGCAAAACTCTCGAACCTGCATTACTTTCAGGATATGATTGTCCAATTCCTTCACCTACTGATGAGTCATTTGACTCCAACTACAAACTGTTTAAGCAACAGAATGGTGAAGTATTTGCACGTTATATTGGCACTAATTGCAGGAACGGGCCTCCCAAGAAAAGAATCTGGGTTGAAAAGTCTCGCATTGAAAATCTGCCTGCTACTGCTGCTCTAACCATGCAGGGAAATAACTTTCGTAGGAAAGGAAAATCTTCGCAGTACGAAACTGCAAATCCCTCGTATGATTCTGATAAGAATGCTCGTCAGAAAGATTATATGTATACTTCTTCCAACCATTATGCTCATGTTTCTGGGAAGAATTACAATGCTTATTCTTTCGATTATGTTAACCCTTCCCAGAGGAACAACTCTTATGTTTCTCGAAAGAAATCCTATCCTGCACGTCCGAAACCAAATGTTTCTCGGCCACCTGCCAAGATGTGGGTGGTTAAGAAAACCTAATGTTTCTTGCAGGAAAAATGTCTCCAGGCGAAACAAATCAAATCATATGCCTGAGACAAATCGATATTTGCAGGGGATATGCTTCACTTTTCGAAAGGATTGACATTTACCCTTGCTGATATTATTGCTTCTATCCCATCAGTGTTTCCTGAAAGGAAACTTGGCTCTGTTGAAAGAATTTTGAGATACTTGCATTATCATGTGATTTGCTTCGGCAACTCAAACTAACTCAATTTCAGGATATTGGGTCATTTGTATCAGTGAAGATATATCCGAAGACATTGTCGAAGAATATGCTTGTGACTGTGTAGAAGATCAATCTCGCCTGTTTTGGGAATTCTTTCAAGATATCTCTGAATGGAAAGGATATTATTATTAGTCACTTCGAGATGAAGAATTTATTGGCTGACCAAAGTTTTCTTTTGGTCATTTTCTTTTGCTATGGTTTTACTTTGGGGTTTAAGTTCTTTCTCATAGGATGTTTATCTTCTTTCATAGATCTAGATTTAGTCATGTATGCATTTCACTCGTGGCTATTTTCTTTCGCTTTGATTTTCTCTCTGAGTGAAATGTTTCGGACCCTACCTCTCCATTCTATCTTATCTAGTCTATGCTTTTCGCTCGTGGGTACGCAATTTTATCTGAAACAACTTTCTCTCTAGTGTCCTTGGCTACGAGAGAAATGCGTTCCAAAGGTTATTTCCAATTTGGCGAAAGCCCTCCAAAATTTGGGTCTCCCGCCCAAGTGAGGAGAAACTGCTCCTTCAGTTGCCACGTGCCCACGTACAACCGCCACTTATCATATGCGTTGAATGTGAAGAGCCCATTGACTCTGAACCGTAAATTTTCTCTCCAGACAGCTGGGTTTCCCCCCTCCTCGTCTTCCTTGTACGGTTCCAATCTCTTCGTCACTCATCGTCTCCCTCGCTCAAAAAATCCTTGGTGCGCCGTCGCACGTGCAACTTCGACGAGATCATCCGCCGATGAAATTCCAGTGGACCTCGCCGCATTTGCTCCAAGCCGCCGCGGTAAATCTTCCTCTCTGCGTCGCCTTAGTTGATCTCCGTCACCAAGTTAGGGTACAGAGATCCGAACTCGTATTTCTCATTCCATTCATAATATGAGTTCAACCCGACGCGATTATCTTCTGATTCAACTATCCCAGTAGATCTTCAAGTGCTTATACTTTTTACCGTGCGCGGTTTGTAGTTTTTCCTCGTGCACATCTGAATTGATCTAAACTTTGTGCTTTTTCTCTAATGAAAAATTAGATAGGTTTCATCTTAGTAGTTTTCTTTCGGAACTTACTAGCATGAAATCTTTCGAAGATTTTCTCATTCGAGATAATTCTCAAAGTGCTGATCAATTCTTCTCGAAAAATGATTTTCATCGAAAACATATCTGTGCGTACTCATGGCCCTGTCTATATTTTCCATCGCGTGTATTCTCTTTCACAGGTCAATGGATTCTGTTGAAGATTCTGCTAAGCCTGCTGGTCAGACAGAAATGGGTGAAGAAAATGTCATGGGCACAAGAGTTGTATCAAAAGCTCAGTTTGATGAAGAATGGCAGTCCACAGAAGAAGTTGTGTGGCACTGAAAAGAAATCTGGATGCCGAAAGAAATCCCATCAAAAGAGTGTTGGGCAGAAGAAAATGCTTCCGATGAAAAGAAAGCTATAAGCCGAAAGAAATGAGCCCAGTGCTCAGGGAGAAGGAAGTGTGGAAAATGCAAATGTTTCAGATCCTCAAGCATCGGAACAATCTTCTGAAAAGGATGAGAGGCAGCAAAATTCTCCTTCCAGAGTTATTCTTCGAGAAGGTAGAATCAGAGAAGGAAAAGAAGGCTCAAGTGCTTCAAAACAATGAATCAGAGAAAGTAAAGGCCCTTGTGCCTCGTCAAATAGAAATGAGCTTGAGAATGAAAATCTTGAAAAAGCTGATGTGCCCCTCATGGAAAATGTTGCCATGGAGATTGATTGTCCAAGTACTTCAAATTCTAAAACAAATGCTGGTCCATCAGAAACAAATGCTGAAACAAATGTTGGCTCACAGCTGAAAGAAAATGCTCGCAGCCGAAAGAAAATGCTCTCTACCGAAAGAAAATGCTCGCAGCTGAAAAGTAATCAGATATTTCATCATGAATATCTTGATTTACCACTGATGAGAATATTGGAATGCTTAAAGCAAATCCTTCAGGACATTGAAGATTTTCAGCTTACGAAGGTTTTCTCATTCAATCACCCATGGAACTGAGAATATATTCTCTAGTCTTATGCCACACTATATGTGTCGGGTGACAAACAAGATATCAAAAACATGGGATCTCGAATGGATAACAGAGCACCATGTCATGAAGGGCAGCGCTGAAGAATTTCTCGAGTGTCTGCATTTCCCTCGGATTGAAAGAAACAACTTTGAAACTCGTGTGCATTTTATCGATGAGATTTCTGATGAACAGTTTCACCTCCTGATGGATTCGGATAAGGTTGGCGATTATCTTTCGTATGGTTTTTCCTCGGACAAAATATCTAAAGTTCAGCTTTCAAACCTTCCATTATATTCTGTGTCATACTACAAGTCCTCTGCCAGGAGCATATGATTCAGGAGCAATTCATGGTGTATTGCGCAACACTCTCAATGGCCTATATCTTGGCTATGTCTCCGATAACAAAGATGTATTCATGCATCAGCTTGTTGATTCTACGGAAGAAAATGAAGCTGAGAAGAAGATTATCTATCGATGCGCAAGGAAAGAATATCTTGCTCAAGAAGCTCCAGAGAAATTTATCCATCATGTCAAAGACACTCTGCTGATGTTGAAACATTACAAAAGGCAAAGTTTTCAGAGATAATACATCCAGACTCTAGAGACCAGTCTTAGAACCCAACAACTCCTGCTGAAGCACATTGGTAATGATCGGAAAGAAAAAGAGCGTCTTGCGCATGAGCTGAATATTCCCCACAACAATACACGCAAAATTCAGATGATTTCATGGATGCCCCGTTGAGGAAATTGCTGAGGAAATTCCTTTCTAAGAAGAAAATCAACATGGCTAGTCTATTCGAAACATATGACTTCATGGATGACCCGTTGACTATTGAAGATCTTCGAGAGTGCAACACTCCTAAGTTTTCAGCCAGATTTCCTTCGACAGATCTGCTGAGGATTAATCTGAACAATGTTATCACTGAGTTTGAGGCTACATCGCATAAATTTTTATCTGAGGAGAACTGTGTTCCGTTATCTGCTGAAAGAGTTTCTCAGAAGAAAGATGAAAATGCTCCATCAACCCCAGTTGTGCCGCAGCGTTCCGATAAAGAAGCAGAAGAAGATGCAGCTGAAGATAATGTTGTCACCTCTGAGGCGGAAACTTCTTCACCAAGCGAGTCTGGACCTTTTTCGGGCGATGGTTCATTTTTCCTTAGGGCGTGTAATGTCTCATGTTCTTTTTCACCTTTTTGACACTTGTTGACAAAAAGGGGGAGAAGACGTCGAGTGATAGATTTGCGGGTCTTTGCTGGGTTGTTTTTCGAGTTTACAACACTTCCCTTCATTTGATTCTTATCGTGTTGTATAACTCTTCTGAACTCTTTCTAGTTCTCGAATGATAATAACCCCTGCCATACTTCATTTCTCTCAAGAATTTATTTTTGCAGGTGGAATTATTACCAGAGTTCACGTATGGATGCACTCTATTATATCTCGGACATTATCCTTCGGTGCAATACATTTATTCTCGAAGATGTGAAATATCTCTCCACCAAGCTTATTCTAATATATGCAGGTTTATCCAAAAGGTTAATCTTTCATACGATGCATACATTTAGGGGGAGTATATTTACATTCCGCACATTTCTGGTTACATATCTATCCACTCTTCGATGTTTATCTGTTTTGTCAACAATCGTCCAAAAAGGGGGAGATTGTTGGTGCAATTACTTGCCCCTTGTGTTTTGGAGATTGTTGTCAGAAACTGTGAGGGACTAATTTTTTTACTAGTGCACACACAGAGAAATAGTCCCTGGAGTATCGAGAAGATTGCTATAATCTGCCAAAAGGTTTGCTACCGAAAGGTATGCTACCGAAAGGTTTGCAACTGAAGGGTTTGCTTCCGAAAGGTATGCTACCGGAAGGTTTGCTTCCGAAAGGTATGCTACCGAAAGGTTTGCAACTGAAAGGTTTGCTTCCGAAAGGTATGCTACCGAAAGGTTTGCTTCCGAAAGGTTTGCTTCCGAAAGGTATGCTACCGAAAGGTTTGCTACCGAAAGTTAAGCTACCCAAAAGTTTGCTTCCGAAAGGTATGCTACCGAAAGGTTTGCTACCGAAAGGTTTGCTAACGAGGAGATTGCTGTAATCTTTCGAAAGGATTGCTACGGAAGAGATTGCTATAATATCACGAAAGGATTGCTGCCGAAAAGATTGCTATAATCTCCCGAAGAGACTGCTACGGAAAAGATTGCTATAATCTTCCGAGAAGATTGCAGCAGAGAAGATTGATATGTTTCAAGAAGCTTATTATCGAGAAGATTGCCCCTTCTGAGAAGTTTGCTATAAACTTCCTCGAAAGTTATCTGCGCTGCAGAAAAGATTGACATGTCTCGAAGAGTTTGTTATCAAGAAGAATGCTATATTCTTTCAGGAAGTTCAAAGAACTTCACCAAGAAACATCTACGTTGCAGAGAAGAGAAGGATATGTTTCGAGAAGAAAGCATACCGAAAAGATTGCGTGCCTGAAAGAATTGCTGACGCAAAGCAATTTTCATTCGGTGTGTCCAAAGAAGAATGACTGCAGTCGAGAAGATTGAAGACGAAGCGAAGACGTAGCATTTGTTTCGTTGTTCTTCTTTCTTTTATTTGAGTCATAGGACCACTGTACTATTAAGAGGGGTATAAGTATTCGAGACTTTTGTCTGTTGTGATGCTTAGCCAAAACCTATGAAAGATTGAGAGAAATCTCTTTGTGTTCCGAATGATTACCTGTCAGCAGAAGACGTTGTTCTTCGGAGCTGCAGGAGATATCTTTCGGACCGAGGAGTTAGCATTACTTGTTCCTCAAGTAATGTTACCATTGCTCTGAAAATCCGACCGTTGTGAACGTGTCGGTTGGCCATTGGCTGGACCGCGTGTCTAAAATGGTCATTTCCCATCTGGGAAGGCTGCGGCTATAAATAGCCACCCCGCACCGGCATCGTCCGGTGGCTGCTCCGCTTGAGATTCTGAGAAGATTGATTGAGCACCCCTCTCCGAGAGATTTGAGTTTAAAATCCACTGAGAGAAAATCAAGAGCCGAAACTTAGATAGTGGTTGAGCATCACAGTAGATCTGAGTTGAGAGTTCTTGTACCTATTACTCTTGAGAGCTGCATACTCTCTAGACGGATAGGTGTCGACTCGAGTGTTGAAGAGTTGTTGTCTTCACCGAGCAAAGTCTTCAGCAACCAAGAGTCGTTGTGGTTCGTGAAGAAGTCTGTCGAAGGTTTGGAGATCGCCGACAAGAATCTACCACGAGTGAAATCAATTGAAGTTCGAGGAATTTCACGTTGAGGAGAATAGGATGGAGAGAGTTTATCTCCTGTGTTGAATCACAAGTCCCTCCAACCAGACGTAACTCTTTTGCAGAAGAGTGAACTGGTCTACCAAATCATCTGTCGCCATCGAGCACCACTGGTCATTTCTATCCTACTGCATTTCTTTCAGTAGTTTATTTTCGGTGGTCTTTGCTGTCGATAGATATCTATCTGTGTACTATGATTCTTTATCTTTCAAGCATTCCTTTCAGTACCCTGACTATATTGTGTTGCACACTTGCTTTCACAGTACTTAAGGTTGTATGTCTGTATGTTCATCTGCTTTTCATTTGGTGGTACTTAGTCTTTATGCTAAGTCTTGCTCTCATGAATATTTCGCAGTAGTGTGTATGTTTTGTATCTGTTATATGAGCAATTCTTTCATGTGTGTAACTCTATCCATGTTGATAGTTTTGTTTCTGTAGTAGTTTTGATTCGTAGAACTAAAACTACTCAGTTGTGTTTCCGTAGTATTTTTGTTTCGGGAACAACTTTGTTTCGGAAACAGTTCTGTTTTAGGAACAATTTTGTTTCGAGGACAATTTTGTTTCGGAAACAGCTTTGTCTCGGAAATAGTTTTGTTTCGGAAACAGTTTTGTCTTGAAAACAGTTTTGTTTCGAGAACAGTTTTGTTTCGGGAACAATCTTGTTTCAGAACTAGTTTTCCTTCGGAAATAGTTTTCTTTCGTAGAACTGAAACTGCTTAGTTTATTATGCGATGTGCTGTGTTGAGAGTATTCATCATTTCGAAAGAAAATTTGAATCTCCCATTCACCCCCCCTCTGGTCGATATACTCCGGTCCTTACACTATTATAGTATCAATCTTGGATGTTTTATATGCAATTATATGCCATTATATATCATTTTTTGGTACTAACCTATTAACCCAGTGCCCAGTGCCAGTTGTTGTTTTCTGCTTGTTTTTGCCTTTTCAGAAAATCATTATCAAAAAGTGTCCAAACGAGAAAAAAACTTTGGATTAATTTTTTCTGGACCAGAAGAGACCCAGGAAACTTTGGGAGAAGACCAGAAGAGCCACGAGGAGGCGGCAAGCCTGGAGGGCGCCCAGGGGGGTATGGCGTGCCCCCCAGGCTTGTGGGCCCGTCGTGGCACCTCTTGACCTAATTCCAATGCTATAAATTCCAAAATATTCCAAAACCAACAGAGAGCCAGAAGAGAAAACCTTTCCGCCGTCGCAAGCCTCTGTTCTTCCGCGATCCCATCTGGAGGCCTTTTTCGGTAATCTGCCGGAGGGGGAATCGATCACGGAGGGCTTCTTCATCAACCTTGCTGCTCTTCCGATGATGTGTGAGTAGTTTACCACAGACCTACGGTTCCATAGCTAGTAGCTAGATGGCTTCTTCTCTCTCTTTGATCTTCAATCCCATGTTCTCTTCGATGTTCTTGGAGTTCTATCCGATGTAATCTTCTTTTGTGGTGTGTTTGTTGGGATCCAATGAATTGTGAGTTTATGATCAGATTATTCATGAGAAATATTTGAGTCTTCTCTGAACTTTTTTTATGCATGATTATTATAGCTTTGTATTTCTCTCCGATCTATCGATTTGGTTTGGCCTACTAGATTGATTTGTCTTGCAATGGGAGAGGTGCTTTGTGATGGTTTCAATCTTGCGGTGCTCAATCCCAGTGACAGAAGGGGACATGACACATATTTGTATTGTTGCCATTAAGGATAAAAAGATGGGGTTTACGCATATTGCTTGAGTTTACTTTGTCTACATCATGTCATCTTGCTTAAGGCGTTACTCTGTTTCGTACTTAATACCCTAGATGCATGCTGGATAGCGGTCGATGGGTGGAGTAATAGTAGTAGATGCAGGCAAGAGTCGGTCTACTTGTCTCGGACGTGATGCCTATATACATGATCATTGTCATGAATCCGGCATAATTATTTTCTTTTCTATCAATTGCCCAACAGTAATTTGTCCACCCACCGTATGCTATGTGTTCGAGAGAGAAGCCGGTAGTGAAAACTATGGCCCCCGGGTCTACTTTATCATATATAAAAAACCTAAAAATACCTTGCTGCAATTTACTTACTTTTATTTTAATTAGTATTTTAGTTTATCTATTTATCTCTATAAGATTTAATCCTTGCAAATAACCGCTAAGAGGATTGACAACCCTCTTATTTGCGTTGGGTGCAAGTGTTTGCTCTTTTGTGTATAGGTGCGCTTAACGGAATTTTGCTTGGTTCTCCTACTGGATTGATAACCTTGGTTCTTAACTGAGGGAAATACTTATCTCAACTGTACCGCATCATCCTATCCTCTTCGGGGAAATACCAACGGAGACTACAAGTAGCATAGCCCTTCTCGTCTGCCGGTGGTTACCGTCTGTGGGACCATGAGGACGTAGACTACCAGGATCCATAGTTCAACGCAAGATCCGTTCTTGCTCAGAACTTGGTCGACAGGAGCCGAGCCAAAAGGGATGGCCTTGATAGAGATCGCCCGAGTGGATTCACTTCTTCAGGCCCCGAGTGTTTCAGCAGGTACATTCGGGCCGCGGACATTCCGAACAACTTCAGATTGGCGACCGGGATCGGCAAGTTTACTGGCGAGTTGAAACTGGAGACTTGGTTGGAGGACTACCGAGTGGCCGTCTAGTTTGGTGGCGACAACGACAATGTGGCTATGAAGCATTTGCCTTTGATACTGGAAGGTTCCGCGAGGGCCTGGCTCAACCAACTTCCTCCTGGCAGCATTTACTGCTGGGATGACTTGGCCCGAGTGTTTGTGAAAACCTTCGAGGGCACTTACAAATGGTCGGGTGGATTGGTGGAGCTACATCATTGTGTGCAGAAAAACAATGAGACTCGCTGAGAGTATATCCAGCGGTGGACCACCTTGCACAATACACTGGAAAATGTCAGTGAGCACCAAGCCATCTGTGCCTTCAAGGCTGCATCAAATACCGAGAGCTGATCATGAAGTTTGGCCGAACGGAAACTACGACCCTGAGCCAAGTGATGGAGATAGCCAGTCGGTATGCCAATGGCGAGGAGGAGGACCGATTGAGAAGCGGTAAAGGACGGATTGGAGAGCCCAATCAGCCAGGCAACAACTCCAGCCGAAAGCAGAAGCGCAAAGCCGATGCAGCCGATAACGCTGAAGCCGCGGCTCTGGCCGGGCAAGGCAAAGGTAAAGGCCCGCCGAAGCAGAAGAAGGAGTGGGCTGCCAAGAAAAAGAGCCACTCGGAAAATGACATACTTGACCAGCCCTGTCAGGTTCACACGAAGAGAGATGAGGATGGCAACTTGGTTTTGCCGAAGCACACCACTCGGGAGTGCAGGTTGCTGAAGAAAGCTTTGGCAGAAGAGAATTTTGATGATAAGGATCAATATGATAGTGACAGTGGGAAAAAGCCTGCTTCAGGCTATCCCAACATTGAGAAGGTCTTGATGATATTCGCGGACGCCGAGAGCAAGAAAAATCTCAAGGTAATCAATCGGGAAGTGAATTTGGCCATGCCATCTGTCACGAAGTTCCTTGACTGGGCACAGACGCCCATCACGTTCGACATGTCAGATCATCCAGCTTACATACCGACCCCTGGGCAGCAGGCGCTGGTGGTTGATCTAGCCGTTGAAGGCGTCCGATTGAGCAAGGTCCTCATGGACGGCGGAGATATGTCTCCAACGTATCTATAATTTTTTATTGTTCCATTCTATTATAGTATCAATCTTGGATGTTTTATATGCAATTATATATCATTTTTTGGGACTATCCTATTAACCCAGTGCCCAGTGCCAGTTGCTGTTTTTTGCCTGTTTTTGCCTTTTCAGAAAATCATATTAAACGGAGTCCAAACGAAGAAAAAACTTTGGATTAATTTTTTCAGGACCAGAAGAGACCCTGGAAGTTTCGGGAGAAGACCAGAGGAGCCACGAGGAAGCGGCAAGTCCAGGGGGCGCACCCCAGGAGGGTAGGCGCGCCCCCAGGCTTGTGGGCCCCTCATGGCACCTCTTGACCTAATTCCAGCGCCATAAATTCCGAAATATTCCCCGTATACAAAAAAGATAGAAGAGAAAACCTTTCCGCCGCCGCAAGCCTCTGTTCTTCCGCGATCCCATCTAGAGGCCTTTTCCGGTACTCTGCCAGAGGGGGAATCGTTCACGGAGGGCTTCTTCATCAACCTTGCTGCCCTTCCGATGATGTGTGAGTAGTTTACCATAGACATACGAGTCCATAGCTAGTAGCTAGATGGCTTCTTCTCTCTCTTTGATCTTCAATACCATGTCCTCCTCAATGTTCTTGGAGTTCTATCCGATGTAATCTTCTTTTGCGGTGTGTTTGTTGGGATCCGATGAATTGTGAGTTTATGATCAGATTATTCATGAGAAATATTTGAGTCTTCTCTGAACTCTTTTATGCATGATTGTTATAGCTTTGTATTTCTCTCCGATCTATCCGTTTGGTTTGGCCAACTAGATTAATTTATCTTGCAATGGGAGAGGTGCTTTGTGATGGGTTCAATCTTGCGGTGCTCAATCCCAGTGACAGAAAGGGACATGACACGTATTTGTATTGTTGCCATTAAGGATAAAAATATGGGGTTTAATCTTATTGCTTGAGTTTACTTTGTCTACATCATGTCATCTTGCTTAAGGCGTTACTCTGTTTTATACTTAATACCCTAGATGCATGCTGGATAGCGGTCGATGGGTGGAGTAATAGTAGTAGATGCAGACAGGAGTCGGTCTACTTGTCTCGGATGTGATGCCTGTATACATGATCATTGCCATGAATCCGTCATAATTATTTGCTTTTCTATCAATTGCCCAGCAGTAATTTGTTTACCCACCGTATGCTATGCGTTCGAGAGAGAAGCCTCTAGTGAAAACTATGGCCCCCGGGTCTACTTTTATCATATATTAAAATCCAAAAATACCTTGCTGCAATTTATTTACTTTTATTTTATTTTGAAATTTACTTTTCTATCTATCATTATCAGAATCAATCCTTGCAAATAACCGCTAAGAGGATTGACAACCCTCTTATTTGCGTTGGGTGCAAGTGTTTGCTTTTGTGTGTGTAGGTGCTGCTAACGAGGTTCTGTTTGGTTCTCCTACTGGATTGATAACCTTGGTTCTTAACTGAGGGAAATACTTATCTCTACTATACTGCATCATCCTCTCCTCTTCGGGGAAATCCCAACGCAGTTTACAAGTAGTAGGAAGAATTTCTGGCGCCGTTGCCGGGGAGACATCACCAAAACTTATCAAGTACCTTCGCATAAACTATCATCCACTTGCATTTATTTTATTTTTTTTATTTGCATTTGCCTCTCGTTTTCATCTCCCCAACTTCTAAAACAATTTTACAAAAACACAAAATATTTTCGTTTGCTTGTTGGCTTGTTTGTTTGCTTCGCCACTATGGCTAGTCCTTTGCTTGTTACTATTACCCCTGAAAATGAAGTGCTCAATTTTAAACAAAGGGGAGGAGAAAATTTAAAAGATGTTTGGTATAGGATTTACGATGCTCAAAATAGATCAACTCGTAAGCAATCCACTATCGTTCTTCTTCGCAATTTTTATGTGGTAATTACTACTTGGTATAGATTTGTGCTTGACACTATTACCAAAGGGAATTTCTTGATGTGTCCCTCTATGGATGCTTTCAATGCTATGGGAAATTTAGTGGGATCACCACCTATCACTATTAATGAAACGGCATTGACTTTGGAACATGTTATGCAAAGGTTAGAAGCTATTGAAAAAAAAAGTCTACTATTGAACAACTTGAGAATTTAGACAAAAAGGTCCATAATCATATTACTCAATTTGGTTCTAAGGTGGGAAAAACTTTGAAAACCGTGAAGGAAAAGGAACCAATAATTAACGAAAGGATAGAACAAAGTCCTGCTAGAATCGATAAGTTAGAGGAAATTATTAATAATTTGGGTTCCACTTTTTCCTCCGTTAAAACTATTGGTAGGACCCCTCCCAAAAAAAATTGCAAGTTTATGTATGTTCCTAAGACTAAGGGTGCCACTTCTAGCAAGGGAAATGAGGATCTTAAAATGATTAGGATGCACCCCAATTTCATTGATATAATAAAGGAACCCGTTTATGAAAGTAAATTCCTCAACTTTGTCCCTAGGAGTATTATGATAAAAAATTCCTATGTTTAATCTCCTAGAAAGAGTGGGTGTGTATATGAGGATTTGGAAACCAAGGATGACAACACTTGAAACTATGCATTATGCCTAGCTAGGGGCATAAAACAATAGCGCTTGTTGGGAGGCAACCCAATAAATAAAATAAATTTTTGTTTTACTTTCTGTTTTTGTGTGTTTACACAATTGTAGCCTCTATTATGATTGTGTTTTTATCTTTTAATTAGTGTTTGTGCCAAGTAATGCCTTTGGGATGATTTGGATGATAGTATAATTGATGCTGTTTGAAAACAGAAACTTTTGCGTCCAGTGCTGGAATTTTGATTTTTTTCTGGAGAATCAGAACCTTCTGAATTTTTTACACATTATTGATATATGAATTTCTAACGTTGTCCTAATTTTTCAGAATTTTGGGATTTACAGAAGTATGACTATAATTCAGATCTTTATAGACTGTTCTGTTTTAGACAGATTCTGTTTTTGTTGCATAGTTTGCTTATTTTGATGAATCTATGGATCGTATCGCGGGCTATGAGCCATGGGGAAGTTGGAGTACAGTAGCATTATGCCAATATTAAATATAAATCAATTTACAACAGTACCTAAAGTTTAAGATTTGTTTGTTATACTAACGGATCTCATGAGGTTTTTGTTGAGTTTTGTGTGCTGAAGTTTTCAAGTTTTGGGTGAGACTACGATGGATAAAGGAATAAGGAGCGGCAAGAGCCTAAGCTTGGGGATGCCCAAGGCACCCCAAGGTAATATTCAAGGAATACTCAAGCGTCTAAGCTTGGGGATGCCCCGTATGGCATCCCCTCTTTCGTCTACAATCTATCGGTAACTCACTTGGAGCTATATTTTTATTCATCACATGATATGTGTTTTACTTGGAGCATCTTGTGTTATAGTTTATTTGCTTTTGTTTGTTTTTAGTCTATCACAATCATCTTTGCTGAACACACCTTTTTGAGAGGGACACCCATTATTCGTGATTTGTTAGAATACTCCATGTGTTTCACTTATATCTTTTGAGCTAGGCAGTTGCTCTAGTGCTTCACTTATATCTTTTAGAGCACGGCGGTGGTTATATTTTAAAGAAATAGTTTCACTCTCATGCTTCACTTATATATTTTTGAGAGTCTAATTAATAGCAATGGTAATATGCATGGGTTATGAATTTGGTCCTAATATGATAGGTATTCAAGAGGGATATAATAAAAACTTTCATGTAGATCACTGAATATGATAAGTTTGATTCCTTTTAATAGTTTTGCGATATTAAGATGGTAATATGTGTGAGGTACTAGTAGATAATTGTGTTTTAGTAAGAATACAAGGTTTGTGATTCCTGAAGCATGCACGTATGGTCTGTCGTTATGCTAAGAAGTTGGAGCATGATTTATTCTTGATTGTCTACCTTATGAGTGGCGGTCGGGGAGGAGCGATGGTCTTTTCCTACCTATCTATCCCCCTAGGGGCATGCGTAGTAGTACTTTGCTTCGAGGGCTAATAAACTTTTGCAATAAGTATGTGAGTTCTTTTGACTAATGTGAGTCCATGGATTATATGCACTCTCACCTTTCCGCAATTTGCTAGCCTCTTCGGTATCGTGCATTGCCCTTTCTCACATCGAGAGTTGGTGCAAACTTTGCCGGTGTGTCCAAACCCCGTGATATGATACACTCTATCACACATAAGACTCCTTATATCTTCCTCAAAACAGCCACCATACCTACCTATTATGGCATTTTCATAGCCATTCCGAGATATATTGCCATGCAACTTCCACCATTCCGTTTTTATGACACACATCATCATTGTCATATTGCTTTGCATGATCATATAGCTGACATAGTATTTGTGGCTCAGCCACCATTCAACATTTTTTTATACATGTTACGCTAGTATCATTGCACATCCTGGTACACTGCCAGAGGCATTCATATAGAGTCATATTTGTTCTAGTTTCGAGTTGTAATTTTGAGTTGTAAGTAAATAGAAGTATGATGATCATCATTATTAGGGCATTGTCCCAGTGAGGAAAAAAAGAGGCCAAAAAGAGCCCACGAAAAAAAGAAAAAAATGAGAGAAAACGAGAGAAGGGGCAGTGTTACTATCCTTTTCCATATTTGTGCTTCAAAGTAGCACCATGTTTTTCATATAGAGAGTCTCCTATTTTGTCACTTTCATATACTAGTGGGAATTTTTCATTATAGAACTTGGCTTGTATATTCCGATAATGGGCTTCCTCAAATGCCCGACGTCTTCATGAGCAAGCAAGTTGGATGCACACCCACTTAGTTTTCATGTTGTGCTTTCATACACTTATAGCTCTTAGTGCATCCGTTGCATGGCAATCCCTACTCCTCGCATTGACATCAATTGATGGGCATCTCCATAGCCCGCTGATTAGCCGCGTCGATGTGAGACTATCTTCTTGTTTTTTGACTTCCCCTTATTAATCTCTACCTCCACATTCTATTCCACCCATAGTGCTATATCCATGGCTTGCGTTCATGTATTGCGTGGGGGTTGAAAAAGCTGAAGCGCGTTAAAAAGTATGAACCAATTGCTCGGCTTGTCATCGGGGTAGTGGATGATAAATACTTTGTGTTAAGAAGATGGAGCATGACAGGATTATATGATTTTGTAGGGATAACTTTCTTTAGCATTTTTATTTTGAAAGACATGATTGTTTGTTAGTATGCCTGAGTATTGATGTCTTCATATCAAATTATAAACTATTGCTTTGAATCACTTGGATCTTATTATTCATACCGTAAGAGAGGTTACATGATGAAACATGTTAGGTAGCATTCCACATCAAAAATTCTGTTTTTATCATTTACCTACTCGAGGACGAGCAGGAATTAAGCCTGGGGATGCTTGATACGTCTCCAACGTATCTATAATTTTTGATTGTTCCATGCTATTTTAGTATCAATCTTGGATGTTTTATATGCAATTATATGCTATTATATATCATTTTTTGGGACTAACCTATTAACCTAGTGCCCGGTGCCAGTTGATGTTTTATATGCAATTATATGCTATTATATATCATTTTTAAATGGAGTCCAAACGAAGAAAAAACTTTGGATTAATTTTTTCTGGACCAGAAGAGACCCTGGAAGTTTCGGGAGAAGACCAGAGGAGCCACGAGGAAGTGGCAAGTCTAGGGGGCGCGCCCCCCAGGCTTGTGGGCCCCTTGTGGCACCTCTTGACCTAATTCCAGCACTATAAATTCCAAAATATTCCCCTTATACCAAAAAGACAGAAGAGAAAACCTTTCCGCCGCCGCAAGCCTCTGTTCTTCCGCGATCCCATCTGGAGGCATTTTTCGGCACTCTGCCGGAGAGGGAATCGATCACGGAGGGCTTCTTCATCAACCTTGCTGCCCTTCCAATGATGTGGGAGTAGTTTACCACAGACCTACGGGTCCATAGCTAGTAGCTAGATGGCTTCTCTCTCTTTGATCTTCAATACCATGTCCTCCTCGATGTTCTTGGAGTTCTATCTGATGTAATCTTCTTTTGCGGTGTGTTTGTTGGGATCTGTTGAATTGTGAATTTATGATCAGATTATTCATGAGAAGTATTTGAGTCTTCTCTGAACTCTTTTATGCATGATTGTTATAGCTTTGTATTTCTCTCTGATCTGTCCGTTTGGTTTGGCCAACTAGATTGATTTATCTTGCAATGGGAGAGGTGCTTTGTGATGGGTTCAATCTTGCGGTGCTCAATCCCAGTGACAGAAAGGGACATGACACGTATTTGTATTGTTGCCATTAAGGATAAAAAGATGGGGTTTAATCATATTGCTTGAGTTTACTTTGTCTACATCATGTCATCTTGCTTAAGGCGTTACTCTGTTTTATACTTAATACCCTAGATGCATGCTGGATAGCGGTCGATGGGTGGAGTAATAGTAGTAGATGCGAGCAGGAGTCGGTCTACTTGTCTCGGACGTGATGCCTATATACATGATCATTGTCATGACCGTCATAATTATTTGCTTTTCTATCAATTGCCCAACAGTAATTTGTTTACCCACCGTATGCTATGCGTTCGAGAGAGAAGCCTCTAGTGAAAACTATGGCCCCCGGGTCTACTTTTTTCATATATTAAAATCCAAAAATACCTTGCTGCAATTTATTTACTTTTATTTTATTTTGCAATTTACTTTTCTATCTATCATTATCAGAATTAATCCTTACAAATAACCGTTAAGAGGATTGACAACCCTCTTATTTGCGTTGGGTGCAAGTGTTTGCTTTTGTGTGTGTAGGTGCTGCTAACGAGCTTCTGTGTGGTTTTCCTACTGGATTGATGACCTTGGTTCTTAACTGAGGGAAATACTTATCTCTACTATACTGCATCATCCTCTCCTCATCAGGGAAATCCCAACATAGTTTACAAGTAGCAGGCGGTAGCGGACTGAATATCATTTACGCTGACACATTGAAGGCGATGGGCATTCCGATGTCCAAGTTGAGCAAGAGCAATATGCAGTTCCACGGAGTAATTCCCGGGAAGAAGGCCAAGTCACTCGGACAGATCATCTTGGACGTTGTGTTTGGTGGCGAGAAAAATTTCAAAAAAGAGAAGCTGACCTTTGAAGTGGTGGACTTCCGTAGTTCCTATCACGCCATCTTGGGTAGGCCTGCCTACGCATGTTTCATGGCCTGACCATGTTACGTGTACCTGAAGCTCAAGATGCCAGGTCCGAATGGTGTAATCACTGTCACAGGGAACATGAAGAAGGCCGAAGAGTGTTTACAGCAAGGTTCTGCTATAGCTGACGAGCAGATGGCGGTGGTCGAGCTGGAAGAATACAAGAAAGAGGTCGATCCGGGTGAGCTGCTAAGGTCAAAAAAGCTGAAAATTGATTCGGCATTCCAGTCGGCCGGCGAGACGAAACAAGTTCATGTTCACCCGGAAGATCCCAATGCCCAGCCAACGAACATCTCCACGACGCTGGACAGCTAATAGGAAGCCGACCTCATCCAGTTCCTCCGTGAGAACTGGGACATCTTCGCATGGAAGCCTTCCGACATGCCGGGTGTTCCTAGGGAGCTGGCAGAGCACCGTCTCTGAGTTGACCCAAAGGTCAAGCCGGTGAAGGAGCACCTCCGTCGCTTTTCAACCGAAAAGCACATGGCGATTGGTGAAGAAATTGCACGGTTGCTTGCAGCCGAATTCATCCGTGAAGTGTACCACTCCGAGTGGCTCGCCAACGTCGTCATGGTGCCAAAAAAGAATAACTCTCTTAGGATGTGTATAGATTTCAAGCACATCAATCGGGCCTGTCCCAAGGATCATTTTCCTCTCCCCCGCATAGATCAGATAGTGGACTCCACTGCGGTATGTGAGCGTTTGTGCTTTTTGGATGCGTACTCCGAGTACCACCAGATCCGAATGTATGGTCCTGATGAAATAAAACTGGCCTTCATCACCCCTTTTGGGTGCTTTTGCTATATCATGATGCCATTCGGACTTAAAAATGCCAGGGCAACTTTGCAGCGCCTGATCTAGAAATGCTTGCCAAAGCAAATTAGTCGGAACGTGGAGGCATATATGGATGACATCGTCGTCAAGTCTAGGAAAGGTTCCGACCTCCTAACTGACCTCGCCGAGACCTTCCCGAACCTGGGCAGATATGGAATCAAGCTCAACCCGGCCAAGTGCACTTTCGGGGTTCCGGCCGGCAAGTTACTCGGTTTCCTCGTTTCCGAACGAGGGATCGATGCTAACCCCGAGAAGATCGGCGATGTAATCCGAATGAAGCAACCCGAATGTCTCCATGACATCCAAAGACTCACGGGCTGTCTGGTAGCCCTGAGCAGATTCATTTAATGACTCGGTGAAAAAGCCCTGCCGCTTTACTGACTCATGAAGAAGTCAGATAAATATGAGTGGACGAGTGAAGCGCAAGTTGCATTCGACGAGCTCAAACCTGTTGGGATCTACGTTAGGGTGTGTCAACTACAAATTAAAATTTCCTACCCGCAGAACATCCAAGAACATGCTAAGGGAGGTGGATCACAGATCATTACCACTAGACGCGCAGTGCCGTGCAGCAGAACTAGAGTTGAGGCAGCGCGTTTCCGGAGTCGTCTCCTCCTCGTCGATCTCCCACGTAGCCGATCGGATCCCACGAACAGGTTCGCCGGAGCGGTGCAAGTGCACCGCCTCTAACGGTTTCCGCGCATGCAGGAGGAACGTCGTGCGGCGGACTGCTAGGTCCGATCACACAATCGGCGGTGAGTGGAGGTGGCTAGTTGCAACACATGCAAAGCGCCCTAATGACGGCGCCGAAGCGATCAACCAAATGAGTGTGCCGCACCTCCACTATATATAGGCATCCATCGCGGGCTCAACACTTGGGCCTCGCACAGATCCTGAAGCCCAAATTCTGTTCGGCCTGGATCTGAGTCCGAGTAGGATCACATCTGACTCGTGGAGTCGGACCCATCCTCACAGGTTCCTTCCCTTAAGCGTGCGACCCCTTAGGTTCAAGTTTGCTTGGTCGCAGTTCGGATCACCTCCGACCTGCTCGGTTGGTAGCGGCCTCTAGCAAGGCATGCCGACCACCAAGTACACAATGAAGCCGGTTGGCGAACCTGTACAACATGTCACACTTCTGCTCTCTTTGCCACACGATATATGTTGTCAGGCTTAAGGCGAGTCTGTCATCCTTGTGCTAGCCCGACCTCTTTCTCGTTCCAGTGATGCCGACCACAAACCGGATTATCTCATAATCCATGTCGCATGGCCATGCTTATCTTGGTCGAATCACATGAGGGGCCCAGAGTGTATCTCTCCTGATCGGAGGGGCAAATCCCATCTTGCTCGACCATGTCTCGCAGCATGGGTTTGGACAAGCCCGAAACCTACCTTTATAACTACCCAGTTATGGAGTAGCGTTTGGTCGGCCAAAAGCAGGTCTGTCATCATCCCGAGTACATGCGCCAGCTCAGGTCTTAGGACATAGAACGTATGTTGTACTAGAGACTCACAGATGACATATCGCTGCATCTCATAGTTGGGTCTGTCCGACTAGGACCTTATCTGGACTTGGATCCGACTATGTCAAATCCGACCAGATCTTTCAGAGTCCATATTATCCGGTTAGCATCCAATGCTCCATGGCTAGTGAGACCGAGCCATCCACCGTGTCATATGCTAGTCTAGTTAACTGTGCGTCCACACGGTCATTTTGACTAGGGACCTTTTAGGACAATCATCATACAATGCATAGTCCCACAAACAAGTCACGTACTTGTTGATACACATCATTGATAATGTCAAAGGACTATCTTTATTCATAAACACATAGGAAATATCATCATACATGATTGCCTCTAGGGCATATCTCCAACAGTCTCCCACTTGCACTAGAGTCAATGAAATAGACATCATATGCCCATAGCTCTAACGTGCCCCTCATGCTTGGGTTGTGGAAGCGGCTTAGTCAACGGGTCTGCAACATTTGCATCCGTGTGAATTTTGCATAACTCTACATCACCACTCTTTACAATCTTTCGTATCAGGTGATATTTCTGATCTATGTGTCTGGTCTTGTGGTGATTCCTCGGCTCCTTGGCCTGTGTGATGGCACCAGAATTATCACAATAAAGGTCCAGCTGTTTTACCGAGGCCGGGAAAACTCCAAGATCATCCAGAATGTTCCGGATCCAAACACCTTCCTTTGCAGCTTCACAAGCCGCAATGTATCCGGCTTCTGTGGTAGAATCAGCCACCGTATCTTGCTTGGAACTCATCCAGCTCACTGCTCCTCTTCATGACATACACGAATCCGGACTGTGATCGACAATCATCTCTGTCGGTTTGGAAACTAGCATCGGCGTAACACTTTACGACGAGTTCTTCCTCACCTCCATAAACTAGGAACATCTCTTTAGTCCTTTTCAGGTACTTCAAAATAGTCTTTACCGCTGCCTAGTGACTCTCACCTGGGTTTGCCTGGTATCTACTTGTTAGGCTTATTGCAAAAGCAACATCAGGCCGAGTACATATCATGGCATACATGATGGATCCGATTGCCGAGGCATACAGAATCCTGCTCATCCTGCTTCGCTCATCAGATGTCGAAGGACTCTGAGTCTCGCTTAGCCTTATACCATGTGAGACAGGCAAGAACCCCTTCTTGTTGAACCGTTTCAACACTTTGTCTATGTACGTGCTCTGGCTTAAGCCGAGCAGCCTCCTCGATCTATCTCTATAGATCTTAATGCCCAATATGTAAACCGCTTCACCGAGGTCCTTCATCGAAAACTTTCCATTCAATGATTCCTTGACCGAGTTCAGCATCGAAACATCATTTCCGATCAGCAATATGCCATCCACATACAGGATCAAGAACACTACCGAGCTCCCACTCAACTGCTTGTATAAACAAGCGTCCTCTTCGCTTTTGATGAAACCGAGACCAGTGATGACCTCATCAAAATGAATATTCCAGCTTCGAGATGCTTGCCTCAACCCATAAATGGACCTCTAGAGCTTCACTACTACAGGTGACCGCTAACGCGACACATTAATCAGAGACCCGGCGACCAAATTGTGTGCGATGCATGAATCGCAAACGGTGTCGTAAAAAAACCGTCGCCAATAAGACGAACTGTTTGCGATGCCGTAGACATCAAGCACGATTCAGATTAGAGACGTGTGTGCGATACGTGGCATACAGTTGATCCATACGAACTGTTTGCGATAAGCCAGAACAACAAACACGGTCAACCAGTTCATGGTAAGCGCGATACACGGCATACAGTTCACTCGGATGAACTGTTTGTGATTACCCAACACAATAGAAACGGTCATGCAGATCAAGGTGTGTGCGATATATGGCATGCGGTTCACTCGGATGAACTGTTTGCGATTACCCAACATAACAAAAACGGTTCAACTTAACAAGATGTGTGTGATACGCGGCAAACAGGTCAGCAATCCGAAATGTGTGGGAAGACGGATAACAACCCAGACGATTCCTGCTAATAACCCGTGTGTGTTGTGGGCAAACGCTTGCTGGTATACAATTGTCAGTGATTGATGAAATCATCACCGACGGGTTTCCTAGTTTAGTCTGTCTGATTTGTAATTTGCTCAGTCTACAGAAGAACAACATATATAACCCAATTAAACATCCAATTACATAGGTGACTATACAAAACATTCGCACACACCTCAATAAACAATTACATGCATACTAAACTAGGAGAAATGATCATCTAGTCATCTACTTCTTGTGACGCTGCCGCCACTACTCTACTTGTGGCTCAATCCCTCGTCGTCCACAGGAAGGAGGCACTCCCGCATGTCAACGATCCGCCTGTACATCTCATAGCTTGTGTACGCAACCTTGGCTGCGTACTTGACGTGTTCTTCATCTAGTGTCCGCACCTAGTCCTCGTGCCAGGCATCCTTGTTCTTTTTGCACTCATCTTTCATGCCTCTGTAGTAGGGGTCGATGATGGCCATGGCTAGGTCAACCAGGGAGTCCTTCTCCTTCTTTCTGCCCCAGACCCTGTACTGGCCTTGGATGTCGACAATATTCTGGCAGGCCAAGCCCGTAGTCTCGAGCACCTTTAGATCGTTCACGGTGTCCACCATAGCGAACCTATAGTCGGGGTTGTTGATAAACCTGGTGAAACGCTCGCAAGGCCTTGTGGCTAGGGAGTAGTGGTAGATGAGGAAGTGATGGCGCACGCACAACTGGGCGACGACAACCTTCTGATCATACCCGGCGCGTCCGCCGGTGAACTCGAGGTCGAAGCCGGCCACTTGGTACTCGTCCTCAGCAAGCAACTTCTCCATAGTGTGGAAGGGGCTCTCCACCAAGACCGGCTCGTTGGTGTACTGATGACCCACAAGTATAGGGGATCAATCATAGTCCTTTCGATTAGTAAGAGTGTCGAACCCAACGAGGAGCAGAAGGAAATGACAAGCGGTTTTCAGCAAGGTATTTTCTGCAAGCACTGAAATTATCGGTAACGAGTAGTTTGATAGCAAGATAATTTATAGCAAGTGACAAGTAGAAATAGTAACAAAAACTGCAGCAAGGTGGCCCAATCCTTTTTGTAGCAAAGGACAAGCCGGAACGATCTCTTATAGTAAGCAAAGCGTTCTCGAGGACACATGGGAATTTCATCTAGTCACTTTCATCATGTTTGTTTGATTCGCGTTCGCTACTTTGATAATTTGATATGTGGGTGGACCGGTGTTTGGGTGCTGTTCTTACTTGAACAAGCCTCCCACTTATGATTACCCCCACTCGCAAGCATCCGCAACTACGAAAGAAGAATTAAGATAACTCTAACCATAGCATTAAACATATGGATCCAAATCAGCCCCTTACGGAATAGCGCATAAACTAGGATTTAAGCTTCTGTCACTTTAGCAACCCATCATCTAATTACTACTCCACAATGCATTCCCTTAGGCCCAAAGATGGTGAAGTGTCATGTAGTCGACGTTCACACGACTCCACTAAGGGAATCAACAACATACATATCATCAAAATATTGAACGAATACCAAATTCACATGATTACTTATGACAAGACTTCTCCCATGTCCTCAAGAACAAAAGTAACTACTCACAAATCATAATCATGTCCAAGATTAGAGGGGTATTGAATAGCATAATAGATCTTAACATATAATCTTCCACCAAATAAACCAACTAGCATCAACTACAAGATGTAATCAACACTACTAGCAACTCACAGGTACCAATCTGAGGTTTTGGGACAAAGATTGAATACAAGAGATGAACTAGGGTTTGAGATGAGATGGTGCTGGTGAAGATGTTGATGAAGATTAGTCCTCCCACGATGAGAGGATCGCTGGTGATGTCGATGGTGACGATTTCCCCGCCCGGAGGGAAGTTTCCCCGGCAGAATCTCTCCGCCGGAGAGCAAAAGTACTCCTGCCCAAGTTCCGCCTCGAGACGGCGGCACACCGCCCCGAAAGTCTTCTTATATTTTTTCTAGGGCAAATGGACATATATACCAGAAAATGGGGGCCAGAGGCTGGCCAGGGGCCCCACGAGGTACCAGGGCGCGCCTGGGGGGGTGGAGCGCCCTGGTGCCTCGTGGGCACCTGGGTGGCCCACTCTATTACTTTTTGCTTCCAGTATTTTTTATTTATTCCAAAATAAATCTCCGTAAAATTTCAGCTCATTTGGAGATGTTCAGAATAGGTATCTCTGACATAGCTTTTTCAGGTTCAGAATTCGAGCTGCCGGCAATCTCCCTCCTTGTGTAAATCTTGCATATTAAGAGAGAAAAGGCATTAAAATTGCTTCACAAAGTGTTATATTGATTACAAACACTATAAATAACAGTAGCAAAACATGATGCAAAATGGACGTATCAACTCCCCCAAGCTTAGACCTTGCTTGTCCTCAAGCGAAAGCCGATATCGATAATCATGTCCACATGTTTAGAGAGAGAGGTGTCGATAAAAACAAAATACGGACATAGTAGCATCATGATCATTATTATAACAGCATTATTTATTATCATAAAACTTCTCATGAGCGAGTAACAATTCATCACAACAATGAAGTATAAGGCATAAACCTTCTTGAAAACTAACAAACTATGTTCTCAGTCAACAATGCAATTGAAATTCATCGTATTTTCAGGAAGGGTCTCATGTAGGAGCTTTTTACCAAGTCCACATACTCAACCATCATTTAGTCTTCCATGATTGCTAACACTCACGACATATATATGGAGCAAAAAGTTTCAGCCAGACACATAGAAAGATAGGGGCTTGTGTTTTCGCCTCCCAACTTATTCACCTCAAGGGTGATGTCAACAATAATAACTCATGATCACTCATATCCAACTGGATATATATGCCTAGATCTTTCGCCACCACATGATGCTTGCAAAAGAGAAAAATAAAAAGGAAGTAGAGGAGAACACCATTGACTCTTGCATAAAAAGTAAATACATAAAATTAAAGGATAGGCCCTTCGCAGAGGGAAGCAGAGGTTATCATGCGCTTTTTGTTGTTGGATGCAAGAGCTCTTAATGCAAAGGAACGTCACTTTATATTGCCCCTTGTGATAGCAACCTTTATTATGCAGTCTGTCGCTTTTATTTCTTTACCATCACAAGTTCGTACAAAGCTTATTTCCCTTACAATAAAAGTTCAGACATATTTAGAGGCAATTTTTATTGCTTTTTGCACCGATGACAACTTACTTGAGGGATCTTATTCAATCCCTAGGTAGATATAGTGGACTCTCATGACATGAAACTGGGTTTAAGGGTATTGGGTGCACAAGTAGTATCTCTACTTGGTGCGGATTTTTGGCTAGCAAAGATATTGGGCAAGCACCACATGTTGGAGCATCTATAACAATATAACTTCTATGTGAATATGAACAAACATAATTCATTACGTTGTCTTCCTTGTCGAACGTCAACAATTTGACATAAAATACTTAATGGGGGCTCACAATCATAAAAGATGTCCAAGATAGTATATTTGCATGTGAATCTTCTCTTCCCTTATTAACTTTTTCATGAATTGCATCATTGACTAATGCTATGTTTGTTAACTTGCAATAAATTTTACCACTTATACTTTTTTTTATATAATGTCATTACTTTCCATAAGATTAGCATATGATCTTTTTCATTATTTTCATTGCTAGAATTGAAACATGAAAGTAAAGAAACAAAAACTCCAACTACTCTTTATTATATAACTCTCATCTCAATTACATGGATAGATAGATCACGAAGCTAATACTCGAAAATAGATCATACTAAACTTTTATTCAACTAGATCATGAAATAACCAAGGTTCGAACTAGAAATAGGTAATGATAATAAAAGTGATGGTGATACGATACCGGGGCACCTCCCCCAAGCTTGGCTCAAGCCAAGGGGAGTGCCCATACCCTTGTACTCAAGTCTCCTTCTTCGGTGATGGTGGTGATGATGAAGTGGCGAGCTTGTCCTTCAGCTCAAGTAGATACATCAATCTGTGGTTGATGCTCCGAAGGGCGATGTTTTGCTCTTCCAACAAAATAACTTCACGAGTGAGAGATGTATTCTAAGCACTAACTATTTCAAAGACTCTTAGGGCTTCAATTACAGATGGGGAGAGATGATCATATAAAGGTTGAAGGATATCTCCCTTCTCTACGGTCTCCTCCATGGGGATGGCTTGCCCTCCTTCCGAAGCCTGGGCTCCTGCAACTTCCTCGACCTTGTCCTCCTTGCCATTGTCTTCTTCTCCCGACGACAACTCGTAGTAAACCTCGCTGTAGGGGCGTTTGCCCGGCGATGGTTGCACAATGCGGTGCTTGGCACGGAGCTTTTGGGGAGCCATGGCGATCTAAATCTGTCTCAAAAATAGCATGAAACAAGAACAGAGGAGATTTCTGCGATACGGTGGTCAAAACATTTAGTGCCTTCGGAGTTGTTTAATTTGATGGCTCCGGAGCGATAAACTTCTTCGATGATATACGGTCCTTCCCATTTAGAGAGAAGTTTTCCTGCAAAGAATCTCAAACGAGAATTGTACAATAGACCCTGCTCACCTACTTTAAATTCCCATTTTTTAATTCTTCTATCATGTCATCTTTTAACTTTTTCTTTAAACAATTTGGCATTTTCATAAGCTTGGGTTCTCCATTCATCTAATGAGCTAATATCAAATAACCTCTCTTCACCGTCAAGTTTAAAATCGTAATTGAGTTCTTTAATTGCCCAATATGCTTTATGTTCTAACTAAAGAGGTAAATGACATGCATTTCCATAAACCATTTTATAAGGAGACATACCCATAGGATTTTTATAAGTAGTTCAATAAGCCCATAATGCATAGTCAAGTTTCTTAGACCAATTCTTTCTAGATCTATTGATGGTTTTCTGCAGAATTAATTTTATTTCCCTATTGCTCAATTCAACTTGACCGCTAGTTTGAGGGTGATAGGGAGATGCAATTCTATGGTTGACATCATATTTAGCAAGCAATTTACGGAATGCACCATGAATAAAATGTGAACCACCATCAGTCATTAAATATCTAGGGACTCCAAACCTTGGGAAAATAACTTCTTTAAGTATTTTAATAGAAGTGTTATGATCAGCACTACTAGTTGGAATAGCTTCTACCCACTAAGTAACGTAATCAACAGCAACTAAAATATGAGTATACCCATTGGATTTAGGAAAAGGTCCCATATAATCAAATCCCCAAACATCAAATGGTTCAACAGCAAGTGAATAATTCATAGGCATTTCCTGACGTCTACCAACATTACCAATTCTTTGACATTCATCACAAGATAGGAGAAACTTACGAGCATCGTTGAAAAGAGTAGGCCAATAAAAACCAGATTGCAATACCTCGTGTGCAGTTCTGTCTCCCGCATGGTGTCCTCCGTAAGCCTCGGAATGACACTTCCGTAGGATTTGTTCCTGTTCATGCTCAGGTATACAACGTCTAATAATACCATCTACCCCTTCTTTATAAAGATGTGGGTCATCCCAAAAGTAATGTCTTAAATCAAAGAAGAACTTTTTCTTTTGTTGGTATGTGAAACTAGGTTGTATAAATTTAGCAACAATATAATTAGGATAGTCTGCATACCAAGGAGTATTACAAGAAGCATTTATCACAGCTAATTGTTCATCAGGAAAATCATCATTAATAGGAAGTGGGTCATCAAGAACATTTTCCATTCTAGACAAATTATCTGCAACTGGGTACTCAGCTCCCTTCCTTTCAGTAATATGCAAGTCAAATTCTTGTAGCAATAAAACCCACCTAAGGAGTCTAGGTTTAGCATCTTTCTTTTCCATAAGATATTTAATAGCAGCATGATCGGTCTGAACAGTTACTTTAGAATCAACTATGTAAGATCTGAATTTATCACATGCAAACACAACTGCTAGAAATTCTTTCTCAGTAGTAGCATAATTTCTTTGGGCACTGTCAAGAGTTTTACTAGCATAATGGATAACATTTAATTTCTTATCAACTCTCTGTCCTAGAACAGCACCAACAACATAATCACTAGCATCACACATAATTTCAAAAGGCAAGTTCCAATCAGGTGGTTGAACAATAGGTGCAGTGGTTAAGGCTTTATTAAGTGTTTGAAAGGCTTCTAGGCAATCATCATCAAAAACAAATGGAACATCTTTTTGCAATAGATTGGTAAGAGGCCTAGAAATTTTAGAGAAGTCTTTAATAAATCTCCTATAGAAACCAGCATGACCAAGGAAACTTCTTATACCTTTAATATCTTTAGGACATGGCATTTTCTCAATAGCATCAACCTTAGCTTTATCAACTTCAATACCTCTTTCAGAAATTTTATGCCCCAAGACAATGCCTTCATTCACCATAAAGTGGCACTTCTCCCAATTTAAGACAAAAATTAGTTTCTTCACATCTCTGCAAAACTCGATCAAGGTTGCTTAAGCAATCATCAAAAGAAGTTCCGTAAACGGAAAAACCATCCATGAACACCTCACCAATCTTTTCACAAAAGTCAGAGAATATAGCCGTCATACATCTTTGAAAGGTAGCAGGTGCATTGCATAAACCAAAAGGCATACGTCTATAAGCATAAGTTCCAAAAGGACAAGTAAAGGTGGTTTTCTCTTGATCGGGTTGTGATACGGGTATTTGAGAAAACCAGAATAACCATCTAGGAAACAAAAGTGTGTATGCTTAGACAATCTTTCTAACATTTGATCAATAAAAGGTAAGGGGTAATGATCTTTTCTAGTAGCTTTGTTTAATTTTCTAAAATCAATTACCATCCTATAACCAGTGACAATTCTTTGTGGAATGAGTACATTTTTATCATTAGGAACAACGGTAATACCTCCTTTCTTAGGGACACAATGAACAAGGCTTACCCATCTACTATCAGCTATGGGATAGATTATACCTGCTTCTAGAAGTTTTAATATTTCAGTTCTTACCACCTCTTTCATCTTAGGATTTAACTGTCGTTGGTGGTCAACAACTAGTTTAGCATCCGGCTCCATATTAATTTTGTGCTGACATAGAGTGGGACTAATGCCCTTAAGATCATCAAGAGTATATCCAATAGCAGCTCGGTGCTTCCTTAGAGTTTTTAGTAATCTCTTTTCTACATGCGCTGAAAGGTTAGCACTAATAATAACAGGATATATCTTCTTTTTATCAAGATAAGCATATTTTAATGTATCAGACAATTGCTTCAATTCAAATACAGGATCACCCTTAGGCGGAGGAGGGCCTCCAAGAGTTTCAACAGGCAAATTGTGTTTAAGGATAGGTGGTTGATCAAAGAACATCTTATCTATTTCATTTCTTTCATTCATATGCATATCGTTTTCATGGTCTAGCATATTGTTCTAACGGATCAGTAGGAGGTACGGCAATAGAAGCAAGACCAATAATTTCATCTTTACTAGGCAATTCTTTATCACGAGGTTGTCTACGAAACTTGGAGAAATTAAACTCATGAGATATATCACCAAACTTAACTCGAACCTTTTCTTTAAAACAATCAATCTCAGCATTAACGGTATTCAAGAAAGGTCAACCAAATATGACGGGGCAAACATTATCTTGTTGTGAACCAAGTATTAAGAAATCAGTAGGGTATTTGATTTTACCACACAAGACTTCAACATCTCTAACAATCCCAAATGGTGTAATAGTATCTCTATTCGCTAGCTTAATAGTAACATCAATATCTTCAATCTCAACAGGTGCAATATCATGCATTACTTCTTGATATAAAGAAAATGGAATAGCACTCACACTAGCACCCATATCACACAAACCATGATAGCAATGATCTCCAATCTTAACAGAAACAACAGGCATGCCAACTACAGGCTTGTTCTTGTCTAACATATCTCGTTCATTTCTAACAGGTTTAGCAATTCTTGCAGCCTCATCACAAAAGTAAATAACATGCCCATCTATATTATCGACAAAGAGAACTTTGACCATAGCAACATCAGGTTCAACCTTAATTTGTTCAGAGGGTCTAGGTGCTCTAATATTACTTTTGTTAACCACAGTTGAAGCTTTAGCATATTCCTTAATCCTAACAGGAAAAGGTGGTTTCTCAATATAAGCAGTAGGCACAACTGGATCAACATGGTAAACAATTGTTTCTTCTTTAACACTAACGGGTTCCTCAATCTTTTCCTTAACAGGGGGACGATATTTAAACCACTTCTCCTTAGGGAGATCAACATGAGTAGCAAATGATTCACAAAAGGAAGCTACTATCTCAGAGTCAAGTCCATATTTAGTGCTAAACTTATGAAAAGCATCGGTGGCCATAAAAGATTTAACACAATCAAACTCAAGTATTATACCTGACTCATTACCTTTGTCAAGTTCCCAATCTTCAGAGTTGCGTTTAATTCTTTCCAGAAGATCCCATCTGAATTCAATAGTTTTCTTCATAAAGGAGCCAGTCGAAGAAGAATCGAGCATAGTTTGATTATCATGAGAAAGCGAGCATAAAATTTTTGTAAGATAATATCTTTTGAGAGCTCATGATTGGGGCATGTGTACATCATGTACTTAAGTCTTCCCCAAGCTTGAGCGATGCTTTCTCCTTCATGAGGCCAAAAATTATATATACAATTCCGATCACGATGAACCAAATGCATAGGATAAAATTTCTGATGGAATTCTAGTTTCAATCGGTTCCAGTCCCATGTATCAGTATCATCCCATAGCCTATACCACATTAATGCCTTTCCCTCGAAAGATAAAGGGAATACTTTCTTCTTAACTCCATCTCCGGATAAACCTGCAAGCTTACACAATCCACAAATTTCTTCCACATAGATCAAGTGCATATCAGGATGTACCGTTCCATCTCCTGCATAAGGATTAGCTAGCAGTTTCTCTATCATACCCGGAGGAATCTCATAATAAATATTTTCAATAGGCGCAGTAGGTTGAGGAGAAACTATTTGTGTTTCCGATCGAGGTGAAGATACCCCGAACAAACCCCTCAAAGGATTTCTTTCCATAGTGACAATTGACAGTAAATTTCAGCACGTAATATAAATGTTTCCTTACCAAATTCCACTCACGAAAGGCGCTTCACTCCCCGGCAACGACGCCAGAAAAGAGTCTTGATGACCCACAAGTATAGGGGATCAATCGTAGTCCTTTCGAGAAGTAAGAGTGTCGAACCCAATGAGGAGCAGAAGGAAATGACAAGCGGTTATCAGCAAGGTATTTTCTGCAAGCACTGAAATTATCGGTAACGAGTAGTTTGATAGCAAGATAAGTTGTAACAAGTGACAAGTAGCAATAGTAACAAAAAGTGCAGCAAGAAGGTGGCCCAATCCTTTTTGTAGCAAAGGACAAGCCAGAACGATCTCTTATAGTAAGCAAAGCGTTCTCGAGGACACATGGGAATTTCATCTAGTCACTTTCATCATGTTTGTTTGATTCGCATTCGCTACTTTGATAATTTGATATGTGGGTGGACCGGTGCTTGGGTGCTGTTCTTACTTGAACAAGCCTCCCACTTATGATTACCCCCTCTCGCAAGCATCCGCAACTACGAAAGAAGAATTAAGATAACTCTAACCATAACATTAAACATTTGGATCCAAACCAGCCCCTTACGGAATAGCGCATAAACTAGGGTTTAAGCTTCTGTCACTCTAGCAACCCATCATCTAATTACTACTCCACAATGCATTCCCTTAGGCCCAAAGATGGTGAACTGTCATGTAGTCGACGTTCACACGACACCACTAAGGGAATCAACAACATACATATCATCAAAATATCAAACGAATACCAAATTCACATGATTACTTATGACAAGACTTCTCCCAGTCCTCAAGAACAAAAGTAACTACTCACAAATCATAATCATGTCCAAGATCAGAGGGGTATTGAATAGCATAATAGATCTTAACATATAATCTTCCACCAAATAAACCAACTAGCATCAACTACAAGATGTATTCAACACTACTAACAACCCATAGGTACCAATCTGAGGTTTCGGGACAAAGATTGAATACAAGAGATGAACTAGGTTTTGAGATGAGATGGTGCTGGTGAAGATGTTGATGGAGATTAGTCCTCCCAGCATGAGAGGATCGCTGGTAATGTCGATGGCGACGATTTCCCCCTCCCGGAGGGAAGTTTCCCCGGCAGAATCTCTCCGCCGGAGAGCAAAAGTGCTCCTGCCCAAGTTCCGCCTCGAGACGGCAGTGCACCGTCCCAAAAGTCTTCTTATATTTTTTCTAGGGAAAATGGACTTATATACCATAAAATGGGGGCCAGAGGCTGGCCAGGGGCCCCACGAGGTACCAGGGCGCGCCTGGGGGGGGGTGGCACGCCCTGGTGCCTCATGGGCTCCTGGGTGGCCCCCTCTGGTACTTTTTGCTTCCAGTATTTTTTATTTATTCCAAAATAAATCTCCGTAAAATTCCAGCTCATTTGGAGATGTTCAGAATAGGTATCTCTGACATAGCTTTTTCAGGTCCAGAATTCCAGCAGCCAGCAATCTCCCCCCTTTTGTAAATCTTGCATATTAAGAGAGAAAAGGCATTAGAATTGCTCCACAAATTGTTACATTGATTAAAAACAATATAAATAACAGTAGCAAAACATGATGCAAAATGGACGTATCAACTCCCCCAAGCTTAGACCTCGCTTGTCCTCAAGCGAAAGCCGATATCGATAATCATGTCCACATGTTTAGAGAGAGAGGTGTCGATAAAAACAAAATACGGACATATTAGCATCATGATCATTATTATAACAACATTATTTATTATCATAAAACTTCTCATGAGCAAGTAACAATTGATCACAACAATGAAGTATAAGGCATAAACCTTCTTGAAAACTAACAAACTATGTTCTCAGTCAACAATGCAATTGCAATTCATCGTATTTTCAGGAAGGGTCTCATGTAGGAGCTTTTTAGCAAGTCCACATACTCAACCATCACTTAGTCTTCCATGATTGCTAACACTCACGACATATATATGGAGCAAAAAGTTTCAGCCAGACACATAGAAAGATAGGGGCTTGTGTTTTCGCCTCCCAACTTATTCACCTCAAGGGTGATGTCAACAATAATAACTCATGATCACTCATATCCAACTGGATATATATGCCTAGATCTTTCCCCACCACATGATGCTTGCAAAAGAGAAAAATAAAAAGGAAGTAGAGGAGAACACTATTGACTCTTGCATAAAAAGTAAATACATAAAAGTAAAGGATAGGCCCTTCGCAGAGGGAAGCAGAGGTTATCATGCGCTTTTTGTTGTTGGATGCAAGAGCTCTTAATGCAAAGGAACGTCACTTTATATTGCCCCTTGTGATAGCAACCTTTATTATGCAGTCTGTCACTTTTATTTCTTTACCATCACAAGTTCGTACAAAGCTTATTTCCCTTACAATAAAAGTTCAGACATATTTAGAGGCAATTTTTATTGCTTTTTGCACCGATGACAACTTACTTGAGGGATCTTATTCAATCCCTAGGTAGATATAGTGGACTCTCATGACATGAAACTAGGTTTAAGGGTATTGGGTGCACAAGTAGTATCTCTACTTGGTGCGGATTTTTGGCTAGCAAAGATATTGGGCAAGAACCACATGTTGGAGGATCTATAACAATATAACTTCTATGTGAATATGAACAAACATAATTCATTACATTGTCTTCCTTGTCCAACGTCAACAATTTGACATAAAATACTTAATGGGGGCTCACAATCATAAAAGATGTCCAAGATAGTATATTTGCATGTGAATCTTCTTTTCCCTTATTAACTTTTTCATGAATTGCATCATTGACTAATGCTATGTTTGTTAACTTCCAATAAATTTTACCACTTATACTTTTCTTTATGTAATGTCATTACTTTCCATAAGATTAGCATATAATCTTTTTCAATATTTTCATTGCTAGAATTGAAACATGGAAGTAAAGAAACAAAAACTCCAACTACTCTTTATTATATAACTCTCAACTCGATTACATGGATAGATAGATCACGAAGCTAATACTCGAAAATAGATCATACTAAACTTTTATTCAACTAGATCACGAAATAACCAACGATCGAACTAGAAATAGGTAATGATAGTAAAAGTGATGGTGATACGATACAGGGGCACCTCCCCAAAGCTTGGCACAAGCCAAGGGGGTGCCCGTACCCATGTACTCAAGTCTCCTTCTTCGGTGATGGTGGTGATGATGAAGTGGTGAGCTTGTCCTTCAGCTCAAGCAGATACATCAATCTGCGGTTGATGCTCCGAAGGGCGATGTTTTGCACTTCCAACAAAATAACTTCATGAGTGAGAGATGTATTCTGAGCACTAACTATTTCAAAGACTCTTAGGGCTTCAATTACGGATGGGGAGAGATAATCGTATAAAGGTTGAAGGATATCTCCCTTCTCTGCGGTCTCCTCCATGGGGATGGCTTGCCCTCCTTCCGGAGCCTGGGCTCCTGCAACTTCCTCGACCTTGTCCTCCTTGCCATTGTCTTCTTCTCCCGACGACAACTCGTAGTAAACCTCGCTGTAGGGGCATTTGCCCGGCGATGGTTGCACAATGCGGTGCTTGGCACGGAGCTTTTGGGGAGCCATGGCGATCTAAATCTGTCACAAAAATAGCATGAAACAAGAGCAGAGGAGATTTCTGTGATACGGTGGTCAAAACATACGGGAGTATATATAAAGAATTTTTATCTTGCAAAACAAGTAATCCAGAAGTAAAACGGAGTCAGGAAGGCTCACGAGGGGCCCATGAGCCACCAGGGCGCGCCTGGGGGGGGGGTGGCACGCACTGGTGCCTCGTGGGCACCAGGTGGGTCCCCTCGGCTGTTTCTTATTTTTGTATTTTTTCTAATATTCCAAAACTGACAGAAAGTATTTTTATGGAATTTTTGGAGTCGGTTTACTTACCGTATCACATACCTCTTCCTTTTCAGGGTTCTGGAGTGTTCTGGAAGGTCTCTCTTATGTATTCCTCCGGTGTAATTGTTTCAATAATATTAGTTTCAACATTAATAGGATTACCTAAAATATAGTGCTTAATTCTTTGCCCATTCACCACTCTCGGATTAGTGCCTTCGGAGTTGTTAATTTTGATGGCTCCGGAGCGATAAACTTCTTCGATGATATACGGTCCTTCCCATTTAGAGAGAATTTTTCCTACAAAGAATCTCAAATGAGAATTGTACAATAGAACCTGCTCACCTACTTTAAATTCCCGTTTTTGAATTCTTCTATCATGCCATCTTTTAACTTTTTCTTTAAACAATTTGGCATTTTCATAAGCTTGGGTTCTCCATTCATCTAATGAGCTAATATCAAATAACCTCTTTTCACCGGCAAGTTTAAAATCGTAATTGAGTTCTTTAATTGCCCAATATGCTTTATGTTCTAACTCAAGAGGTAAATGGCATGCTTTTCCATAAACCATTTTATAAGGAGACATACCCATAGGATTTTTATAAGCAGTTCTATAAGCCCATAATGCATCGTCAAGTTTCTTAGACCAATTCTTTCTAGATATATTGACGGTTTTTTGCATAATTAATTTTATTTCTCTATTGCTCAATTCAACTTGACCGCTAGTTTGAGGGTGATAGGGAGATGCAATTCTATGGTTGACATCATATTTAGCAAGCAATTTATGGAATGCACCATGAATAAAATGTGAACCACCATCAGTCATTAAATATCTAGGGACTCCAAACCTTGGGAAAATAACTTCTTTAAGCATTTTAATAGATGTGTTATGATCAGCACTACTAGTTGGAATAGCTTCTACCCACTTAGTAACGTAATCAACAGCAACTAAAATATGAGTATACCCATTGGATTTAGGAAAAGGTCCCATATAATCAAATCCCCAAACATCAAATGGTTCAACAGCAAGTGAATAATTCATAGGCATTTCCTGACGTCTACCAACATTACCAATTCTTTGTCATTCATCACAAGATAGGACAAACTTACGAGCATCCTTGAAAAGAGTAGGCCAATAAAAACGAGATTGCAATACCTTGTGTGCAGTTCTGTCTCCCGCATGGTGTCCTCCGTAAGCCTCAGAATGACACTTCCGTCGGATTTGTTCCTGTTCATGCTCAAGTATACAACGTCTAATAATACCATCTACCCCTTCTTTATAAAGATGTGGGTCATCCCAGAAGTAATGTCTTAAATCAAAGAAGAACTTTTTCTTTTGTTGGTAAGTGAAACTAGGTGGTATAAATTTAGCAACAATATAATTAGGATAGTCTGCATACCAAGGAGTATTACGAGAAGCATTTATCACAGCTAATTGTTCATCAAGAAAATCACCATTAATAGGAAGTGGGTCATCAAGAACATTTTCCATTCTAGACAAATTATCTGCTACTGGGTTGTCAGCTCCCTTCCTATCAATAATATGCAAGTCAAATTCTTGTAGCAATAAAACCCACCTAATGAGTCTAGGTTTAGCATCTTTCTTTTCCATAAGATATTTAATAGCAGCATGATCGGTCTGAACAGTTACTTTAGAATCAACTATGTAAGATCTGAATTTATCACGTGCAAACACAACTGCTAGAAGTTCTTTCTCAGTAGTAGCATAATTTCTTTGGGCACTGTCTAGAGTTTTACTAGCATAATGGATAACATTTAATTTCTTATCAACTCTCTGTCCTAGAACAGCACCAACAGCATAATCACTAGCATCACACATAATTTCAAAAGGCAAGTTCCAATCAGGTGGTTGAACAATAGGTGCAGTGGTTAAGGCTTTCTTAAGTGTTTGAAAGGCTTCTAGGCAATCATCATCAAAAACAAATGGAACATCTTTTTGCAATAGATTGGTAAGAGTCCTAGAAATTTTAGAGAAGTCTTTAATAAATCTCCTATAGAAACTAGCATGACCGAGGGAACTTCTTATACCTTTAATATCTTTAGGACATGGCATTTTCTCAATAGCATCAACCTTAGCTTTATCAACTTCAATACCTCTTTCAGAAATTTTATGCCCCAAGACAATGCCTTCATTCACCATAAAGTGGCACTTCTCCCAATTCAAGACAAGATTAGTTTCTTCACATCTCTGCAAAACTCGATCAAGGTTGCTTGAGCAATCATCAAAAGAAGTTCCGTAAATGGAAAAATCATCCATGAACACCTCAACAATCTTTTCACAAAAGTCAGAGAATATAGCCGTCATACATCTTTGAAAGGTAGCAGGTGCATTGCATAAACCAAAAGGCATACGTCTATAAGCATAAGTTCCAAAAGGACAAGTAAAGGTGGTTTTCTCTTGATCGGGTTGTGATACGGGTATTTGAGAAAAACCAGAATAACAATCTAGGAAACAAAAGTGTGTATGCTTAGACAATCTTTCTAACATTTGATAAATAAAAGGTAAGGGGTAATGATCTTTTCTAGTAGCTTTGTTTAATTTTCTAAAATCAATTACCATCCTATAACCAGTTACAATTCTTTGTGGAATGAGTTCTTTTTTATCATTAGGAACAACGGTAATACCTCATTTCTTAGGGACACAATGAACAGGGCTTACCCATCTACTATCAGCTATGGAATAGATTATACCTGCTTCCAGAAGTTTTAAAATTTCGGTTCTTACCACCTCTTTCATCTTAGGATTTAACTGTCGTTGGTGGTCGACAACTGGTTTAGCATCCGGCTCCATATTAATTTTGTGCTGACATAGAGTGGGACTAATGCCCTTAAGATCATCAAGAGTATATCCAATAGTAGCTCGGTGCTTCCTTGGAGTTTTTAGTAATCTCTTTTCTTCATGCGCTGAAAGGTTAGCACTAATAATAACAGGATATATCTTCTTTTTATCAAGATAAGCATACTTCAATGTATCAGGGAATTGCTTCAATTCAAATACAGGATCACCCTTAGGTGGAGGAGGGCCTCCAAGAGTTTCAACAGGCAAATTGTGTTTAATTATAGGTGGTTGATCAAAGAACATCTTATCTATTTCATTTCTTTCATTCATATGCATATCGTTTTCATGGTCTAGCAAATATTGTTCTAACGGATCAGTAGGAGGTACGGCAATAGAAGCAAGACCAATAATTTCATCTTTACTAGGCAAGTCTTTATCACGAGGTTGTCTACGAAACTTGGAGAAATTAAACTCATGAGATATATCACCAAACTTAACTCGAACCTTTTCTTTAACACAATCAATCTCAGTATTAACGGTATTCAAGAAAGGTCTACCAAATATGATGGGGCAAAAATTATCTTGTTGTGAACCAAGTATTAAGAAATCAGTAGGGTATTTGATTTTACCACACAAGACTTCAACATCTCTAACAATCCCAAGTGGTGTAATAGTATCTCTATTCGCTAGCTTAATAGTAACATCAATATCTTCAATCTCAACAGGTGCAATATCATGCATTACTTCTTGATATAAATAAAATGGAATAGCACTCACACTAGCACCCATATCACACAAACCATGATAGCAATGACCTCCAATCTTAACAAAAACAAAAGGCATGCCAACTACAGGCTTGTTCTTGTCTAACATATCTCGTTCATTTCTAACAGGTTTAGCAATTCTAGCAGCCTCATCACAAAAGTAAATAACATGCCCATCTATATTATCGACAAAGAGATCTTTGACCATAGCAACATTAGGTTCAACCTTAATTTGTTCAGAGGGTCTAGGTGCCCTAATATTACTTTTGTTAACCACAGTTGAAGCTTTAGCATATTCCTTAATCCTAACAGGAAAAGGTGGTTTCTCAATATAAGCAGTAGGCACAACTGGATCAACATGGTAAACAATTGTTTCTTCTTTAACACTAATAGGTTCTTCAGTCTTTTCTTTAACAGGGGGATGATATTTCAACCACTTCTCCTTAGGGAGATCAACATGAGTAGCAAATGATTCACAAAAGGAAGCTACTATCTCAGAGTCAAGTCCATATTTAGTGCTAAACTTATGAAAAGCATCGGTGGCCATAAAAGATTTAACACAATCAAACTCAAGTATTATACCTGACTCATTACCTTTGTCGAGTTCCCAATCTTCAGAATTGCATTTAATTCTTTCCAGAAGATCCCATCTGAATTCAATAGTTTTCTTCATAAAGGAGCCAGTCGAAGAAGAATCGACCATAGTTTGATTATCATGAGAAAGCCGAGCATAAAAATTCTGTAAGATAATTTCTTTTGAGAGCTCATGATTGGGGCATGTGTTAATCATGTACTTAAGCCTCCCCCAAGCTTGAGCGATGCTTTCTCCTTCACAAGGCCAAAAATTATATATATAATTCCGATCATGATTAACCAAATGCATAGGATAAAATTTCTGATGGAATTGTAGTTTCAATCGGTTCTAGTCCCATGTATCAGTATCATCACATAGCCTATACCACATCAATGCCTTTCCCTCCAAAGATAAAGGGAATACTTTCTTCTTAACTCCATCTCCGGATAAACCTGCAAGCTTAAACAATCCACAAATTTCATCCACATAGATCAAGTGCATATCAGGATGTACCGTTCCATCTCCTGCATAAGGATTAGCTAGCAGTTTCTCTATCATACCCGGCGGAATCTCATAATAAATATTTTCAATAGGTGCAGTAGGTTGAGGAGCAACTATTTGTGATTCCGGTCGAGGTGAAGATACCCCGAACAAACCCCTCAAAGGATTACTTTCCATAGTGACAAGTGACAGTAAATTTCAGCACGTAATATAAATGTTTCCTTACCAAATTCCACTCACCAAAGGCGCTTCACTCCCCGGCAACGGTGCCAGAAAAGAGTCTTGATGACCCACAAGTATAGGGGATCAATCGTAGTCCTTTCGATAAGTTAGAGTGTCGAACCCAACGAGGAGCATAAGGAAATGACAAGCGGTTTTCAGCAAGGTATTTTCTGCAAGCACTGAAATTATCGGTAACGAGTAGTTTGATAGCAAGATAATTTGTAACAAGTGACAAGTAGCAATAGTAACAAAAAGTGCAGCAAGGTGGCCCAATCCTTTTTGTAGAAAAGGACAAGCCGGAACAATCTCTTATAGTAAGCAAAGCTTTCTCGAGGACACATGGGAATTTCATCTAGTCACTTTCATCATGTTTGTTTGATTCGCGTTCGCTACTTTGATAATTTGATATGTGGGTGGACCGGTGCTTGGGTGCTTTTATTACTTGAACAAGCCTCCCACTTATGATTACCCCCTCTCACAAGCATCCGCAACTACGAAAGAAGAATTAAGATAACTCTAACCATAGCATTAAACATATGGATCCAAATCAGCCCCTACGGAATAGCGCATAAACTAGGGTTTAAGCTTCTGTCACTCTAGCAACCCATCATCTAATTACTACTCCACAATGCATTCCCTAAGGCCCAAAGATGGTGAAGTGTCATGTAGTCGACGTTCACACGACACCACTAAGGGAATCAACAACATACATATCATCAAAATATCGAACGAATACCAAATTGACATGATTACTTATGACAAGACTTCTCTCATGTCCTCAAGAACAAAAGTAACTACTCACAAATCATAATCATGTCCAAGATCAGAGGGGTATTGAATAGCATAATAGATCTTAACATATAATCTTCCACCAAATAAACCAACTAGCATCAACTACAAGATGTAATCAACACTACTAGCAACCCACAGGTACCAATCTGAGGTTTTGGGACAAAGATTGAATACAAGAGATGAACTAGGGTTTGAGATGAGATGGTGCTGGTGAAGATGTTGATGAAGATTAGTCCTCCCACGATGAGAGGATCGATGGTGATGTCGATGGCGACGATTTCTCCCTCCCGGAGGGAAGTTTCCCCGGCAGAATCTCTCCGCTGGAGAGCAAAACTGCTCCTGCCCAAGTTCCGCCTCGAGACGGTGGCACACCGTCCCGAAAGTCTTCTTATATTTTTTCTAGGGCAAATGGACTTATATACCAGAAAATGGGGGCCAGAGGCTGGCCAGGGGCCCCACGAGGTACCAGGGCGCGCCTGGGGGGGGGGTGGCGCGCCCTGGTGCCTCATGGGCACCTGGGTGGCCCCCTCTGGTACTTTTTGCTTCCAGTATTTTTTATTTATTCCAAAATAAATCTCCGTAAAATTTCAGCTCATTTGGAGATGTTCAGAATAGGTATCTCTGACATAGCTTTTTCAGGTCCAGAATTCCAGCTGCCGGCAATCTCCCTCCTTGTGTAAATCTTGCATATTAAGAGAGAAAAGGCATTAGAATTGCTCCACAAAGTGTTATATTGATTAAAAACACTATAAATAACAGTAGCAAAACATGATGCAAAATGGACGTATCATGTACACCACCGAGAGGTCCTTCCCCCTCACGTGGGTGTCCACTACGTGAGGCGTGGTGAACTGCCGCCCGTCATCGTCGTCAGCCGCTGGGAGCGCCATTGGAGCCGGGTGCGCCATTGGAGCCGCTAGATATCTTCTCTGTATGTGTCGTCGTGGGTGTGCTTATTGTGTCATGGGGCGCGAGAGATGAAGGTAAATGGCCGCGGGACTAAATGAGGACCGGGCGGCCGGGATTCTCGGCACGTCCGTAAGGCAGTTTTTGCCGCACGTAACTGCGTCGTGACACCACGTCCAGCGTAACCGCATGCATAAGGCACCCCAAACGTACGTGATTGTGCGCCGGCCCGAAATGCTTGCAGCGCGCGCGGCGTGACGCGAGCAGAGCGCGCCGCGGCCGCCTCAACCACGAGCAACCACACGCATAGAGCAGTTGAACACGCAGGGAATGGCCGTCTACAAGCCGGCCGGCAGTTGCCCGCCGACGGAGTGATGTATAACAACGTCGCGTTCCACATCACACAGTGGGCGAACAATCGTGGGCGACGCTGCGTAGAGAGCGACCGTGTGCTACGTAATTAAATCGCAAACATTTTTTTATTAACCATTTATGTACATGTCATTTCATCCTCCTCTCGCACGTCTTGTCACTGCGCTGCCGCAGAAGGCTTCGTGCACAAGCTTGAGCACCGCACAAGCGTTCTTTTGGCCAAACATTAGCTCGAAGAGGCGCCAATGAATCGTCGGCGAGCCCGTTCCCACTGTACCGCGCAAGCTTCCCGCCCGACTCGGCGAAATCCCAAAAAACCCCAGTGCTTACCGGCCTGCTATATAAACAGTCACGGGCGGCGAGTCGGCACCGCATTTTCCCCTCCCTCCCCATAGCTTATCTCGTCTGCTTCTCCCACCATCACCAATGGCACCGATCCGTCGTCGTCGCTCAGCCACTCAGCCGTCGTCCGAGGACAGCTCCAGCTGGGAGGCTACCCTGTGGCGGCGGCGCAGTCTCCTGTAGCGTGTACTGCCCATGGCGTCCCTGTTGGGTGTGCACACAACACCCGCCACACGCTCCACCGCCGCTGCCCGTCGGCAGCTGTTGCCGGCAGCCGTTGCCACCACCCCACCATCGGCCGCCATGGCTGCCACACCACCAAAGCCCGCTAGGGCCATTGACTGCTCCGCCACCGTGGCCCGAAGGCGGGTGGTGGCCGTCGTGGCCACCACCCCACCGTCGGCCGCCGTGGCCATCACCCGCTCCGCCACCGCGGCCCGAAGGCGGGAGGTGGCCGCCACCCCACCGTCGACGGCCGAGCTCATCACCCGCTCCGCCACCGCGGCCCGAAGGCGGGATGTGGAGGCCCGCACGAGCATCAGCGACCTTGCCGCGCGCTACATCGAGTTCCTGCGGGAGGAGGAGGAGCGCCTGGTCGAGCACGCAAAGCGTCTTATCGCCGCCGTGGCCGCAGCAGAAGCTGCCGCAATGGCGCGGAATGTAGAGATATACAAGGAGTCTCGCCACTTCGAGAGGGATCGTCTGGAGTGGCAGAGGGTGTTCGAGCTGGGCATCGCTAAAGGTGTAGCAGCGGCAGGCGCCGAATTCCGCTTCTCCAGCTCGTCGGTAGGCTCCTCCTCCTCGGCCTCTTACTGAGTGCGCTCGGCAGAGGAGAGGCTGCTGAAAGTAGTACAAAGCCCCTCCGTAGTAGTAGTAGTATTTAGGGGCTATTTTGTTCAGTTCATCTGACTATAGATATGGTTGAACTATACTACGTACTTAAATTTAGCTAGTATATATAGTTGAACTAGCTATTTCAGTACGTGGTTGGCAACAATTGGGTAAAAGTTTGTTCGGTTCAGCTGTCGAGTTGAACTGTTTGTATAAAGAACGACTGCTTAATCTATGAATGAATTCTATGCTTACTGAATTTCATTTGCAAAAATTATAGTACTGGTGATTTTTAGCTGCAAAATTTGACAAATGGCAGTGTTACTAGGTTCACAAATGGCAATGTTACTAGGTTCACAAATGGCAATGTTACTAGATTGACAAATGCCAATTTTTTTCATTTTGACAAATGGAAAATATACCCAATATGACAGATGCAAATCTTACCACATTGTTTGTACGTCTTTGCACACGGGTCATCATGCAAAATCGTTTGTGATGAAGAGATGCACAAAACCTGCGCACCACATTTTCCCTTGGCTTAGCTGTGAAGGAACCCAACTCTCACTTTGCATACCGGTGCTTAGTCTGAAACGTTTGCGATGAAGAGATGCCAACATGCGCGCCACATTTTTCCCTTGGCTTAGCTGCGAAGGAACCAAGCTCTCGCTTTGCATACGGGTGTTCAGTCTAAAACGTTTGCGATGAGTGTTTTATTCAGAGAAAGACATTGATGTTTTTTTTACTTTGGTAAGTCTGTACATTCAGAGAAAAAACGCTAAGTTGATCAAAACCATAGATTTCATTCAGTGACACTCTGGTTTTACATTCATACGATCGGGATACAATATTAAACAAAAAAACTAATTGCAGCGGCCGCGGCGTGCTGCGCTGGTGTTGTCGTCGTCCGGGACGCCGTTGTTCAAGTCTTCAAGCCATCCCAGAATGCTCTGGACTTCCAAATCCAAGAGCCGTTCGTCGCGCGATCGACGGGCGGCGCGTGGGGGGACGGCGACTCGCGGCGCTACGAGGTAGCGGTCGACGGCGGCGTCCCATGACGCTGAGGGGGCCGCGGCGGGTGCAGGCGCGCGCATGGGCACGGGCGTGGCTGGTGCAGGAAAGCGCACGGGGACCAGCGCCGCGGTGGGTGCTGGGGCGCGCACGAGCACTGGCGGGGGCGCTGGCGCTGGTACGTACACTAGCTCGTGTGGGTCTGTGGGGACCTCGCTGACGCCCGCGGCTTCCAGCTCTGCGATGGTGCTCGGTGACCAGCCCGTCAATGCCACGGGAATGGTCACTGGCGCGGGCGCGTGGATGGGAGCTGGGACGGGCGTGGGGGCAGCATCCGCCACAGCCAGCTCATTCAGGACCATCTCCCTGAGGTCCCATTCCTCCTTATTTTCTATCTCCTCCGGCTCAGAGTCGACTTCACCAAACCGGAAGACTAGTGGTAGATGATCCTTGTGCACCATGGAGTAGGTGGAGCTCTGGAAGATAGGATTCGGGCGAGAGGGGAATGGGAGGCGAAGAGAGATTAGTAAGGCTGCCTATTAAACAGCGGCTCGGGCGCCATTAATGGAGAAGTTGAGAGTGAGGCGGGCGGCGATGGAGGTCAAAGGGCTCGCTTCCCGATGAGCCTGCGCAGCGTACTGCTCGCATGCCTCCCGGTGAGCCTGCGTAGCGGAGGACTGGTCGCATGCCTCCCGGTCAGCCTACGCAGCGCAGGATTGGTCGCACGCCTCCCGGTCAACCTGCGCCGCGGACTTCACTCGCACGCCTCCCGTCTACTCAAACAGCTACCCGGGCGGCACCTCCTTGCCATTAAAAATGTGGAACGCGTGGCGGCACGTAAATGGTCAGTAGAACGCCCACAATTGAAATAATACTGTACAACCATTTGTGATGATAATGTGACAGCTATTTGTTGGTTGTTAATGTGTGCGCCTTCTCTCATATTGGACAAAAATTTTACCACAGCATGTTGGTGCCATTTCATGACACCAAGCCAAGTCTAATGAATTTCAGAGGAGTTTTGGATTTACAGGAATTTAAAAACCAAGTTTCTCAATGTTTGCGGCCGAGCCACTAAGCCTGGGTGTTTGAAATTCATTACCATTTCTTGCTTGAGACCTAAACATGCACCCAAGGACACATATATGATTTTCAACCCATTTCGGTGCACATGAGCATGTGCATGCAGTTCAAATTTGAATTATGCACATAAAATGCCTAGAAAACTCAGTTAATGTATAAAAATGTCCAAACGAACCCCGAATAATTTTAAATTTTAACACGACACTCCTGTTGGTCTATGTTGCCTCTAGAAAAAAAATGAAGGCAAGAAGAGGCAACGAATGTCGTTTTGTCCACAAAGGTGACACGTTCCCCACCGGAACCATTTGGCTTCTTGTGAGAAGCTCTGGTTTGTGAGAAGCTTATACCAAAACCTGCCCCAAATGGGACAAAACTTTTACCACAGCATGTTGGTGCCATTCTATGATAGGATGCCAAGTTTCATGAATTTCAGACGAGTTTTGGGTTTACTAGAATTTCAAAACCAAGTATCTCAGCGTTTACGGCCGAGCCACGATGCCGAGGTGTTTGATATTCATTCCCATTTCTTGCATCGGACCTAAGCATGCACCCAAGGACACATATGATTTTTCAACCCATTTTGGTGCACCGGAGCATGTGCATGTAGTTCAAATTTGAATTATGCACATAAAATGCCTAGAAAACTCAGTTAATGTATAAAAATGTCCAAACGAACCCCGAATAATTCCAAATTTTAACACGACACTCCTGTTGGTCTATGTTGCCTCTAGAAAAAAATGAAGGCAAGAAGAGGCAATGAATGTCGTTTCGTCCACAAAGGTGACACGTTCCCCACCGAAACCATGAGGCTTCTTGTGAGAAGCTCTGGTTTGTGAGAAGCTTATACCAAAACCTGCCCCAAATGGGACAATTTTTTACCACAACATGTTGGTGCCATTCCATGATACCATGCCAAGTTTCATGAATTCCTGACGAGTTTTGGATTTACTAGAATTTCAAAACCAAGTATCTCAACGTTTGCGGTGGAGCCACGATGCCGAGGTGTTTGAAATTCATTCCCATTTCTTGCATGAGACCTAAGCCTGCACCCAAGGACACATATATGATTTTTCAACCCATTTTGGTGCACCGGGGCGTGTGCCTGTAGTTCAAATTTGAATTATGCACATAAAATGCCTAGAATACTCAGTTAATGTATAAAAATGTCCAAACAAACCCCGAATAATTCCAAAATTTAACACGAATCTCCTATTGGTCTATGTTACCTCTAGAAAAAAAATCAAGGCAAGAAGAGGCAACGAATGTCATTTCGTCCACAAAGGTGACACGTTCCCTACCGGAACCATGAGGCTTCTTGTGAGAAGCTGTGGTTTGTGAGAAGATTATACCAAAACCTGCCCCAAATGGGACAAAAATTTTACCACAGCATGTTGGTGCCATTCCATGATAGCATGCCAAGTTTCATGAATTTCAGACGAGTTTTGGATTTACTAGAATTTCAAAACCAAGTATCTCAGCATTTGTGGCCGAGCCACGATACCGAGGTGTTTGAAATTCATTCTCATTTCTTGCATGGGACCTAAGCATGCACCCAAGGACACACATATGATTTTTCAACCCATTTTGGTGCACCAGAGCATGTGCATGTAGTTCAAATTTTAATTATGCACATAAAATGCCTAGAAAACTTAGTTAATGTATAAAAATGTCCAAACAAACCCCGAATAATTCCAAATTTTAACACGCCACTCGTATAGTTTTATGTTCACTACAGACAAATGTTCTAGCAATTCAAACACCGTCCTTTGCCGCTGTGACCCCATTCCGTATTTCAAATCAAGATAAAAAATCAAGTACATCACACACAGTTTATTATCACCAACTGTGTGAGATGCAGTACAAAATATCTTGGTGCACCGTCATATATGGCTTACGCGAGAAGTTTTGTCGGCTACAGTCCACAGCCGGCGCGTTGAGCAAACTAGCTCCCCAAATATCATTTCACTGTTCAATCATCGCCGTTCAAAGATGGGGACGTGGACCCGCGTCGTGAGGGCAACTTCGGCGGCCCACTCCGGCGAGAGCGCGGCCGCAACCTCCATGAGCCACAACCTGCATAAGCGCGGCCGCAATCTGCGACCGGGCGGCTGCGGCAGCCGAAACTGCCGCTACTGCAGCTCAGATGGCGGCAGCAACATCGGCGACGGGGATAGCAAATGGCGAGAGCGGGGCAACAGCTGTCCGTTACGCGGCGGCCGCCTTAGCCCTGATGGAGGCCGCCCGTGCCCATGTCGAGGCTACCCATGCCCAGCTCCTGGCGGTCACTGCCCAAATCATATGAAGCGTCTCCGACAATGGTCGGCAACCCACGGCCGAAGAGTTGGCAATCGCCGAGAGCGTTCGAGCAGCCGTCCGTCCGTTCGCGGCATACCTTGCCAGGATGGAGCCCGTCCAAGCCCAGATCGCGGCCACCCATGCCCAGCTTATGGTAGCCTTTTCCAAAGAGATGGCGGACGCGGATGGCAAGTTGCTTGCCGAGTATGGTGCGATGGATGCCATGGAGCCCCTTCTCTAGGAGATCGTCGGGCGCGAGCTGGACATGGAGGAGGCGGCGGAGATCGACGAGCGCCAGGCGGAGTAGTAGTGTTTGTTTAGAGCGCTGGTCTTTTGTTAGAGTAATGTTTAGGTCAGCTAGCTCTGTTTAATTGCTGAATTTGCTTGATTAAGAAGTGTGGGTGTGCTGTAGGCTCTTTTGTGTACCCAAATTATGCAATGACGTGGATGACCACTGTAACCAGGGAAATTCGAACCAAAATTTGCACGTTCAAACTCATCACACATGGCGTAAGCCATATGAATCGTTTGTGATGTTTAGATATCATACACAGTGCTGAATAAGGGACCGTGTCTGATTACACTTCACGCGCCAGTTTTTCGCTGCACGGAGCGAATTTTTTTGGCATCCATAGAAATATCTACCTCCCTTGCCCCCCTCCTCCTTACCAAAAGCCACATTTCCCCTATTTTCGCCTTCCATTCCAAGTTCAAACCTTCACTGCTTGCTTGCAGCGCCGCCGCCTCGCCGGCGACGCTCCATCCTGCTGTTCGACCTCGTCGATCTAGTCAGGTAATCCACACCCGACCCCCATCCTCCACCTCCTTCTATATCCCACATGCCCTGACCGCTGGCGCGACACCTTCCACCCAAATCACCGACCCATTCTCCAAATAAGTGCCGCCCTAAGACATGGTGCATGTAGTATAGCCAGGAGCTCAGGGAGCATCTGGCAGCGGAGAAGAAAATCGCGGCCGCACACGCGGATGAGGTCGCGATGGCTGCCATGCGTGCCGACCACCAGATCTTGGAGGATCACCTCGCCGTTGAGGCCATCGTCGACGCCTCGCGCGCGGACGCCACCATACGGCTGGCTACTTTAAACGACAGTTCATGGCGTTTTCTCGAGGCCACCATCGGTGCCTTCGACGAAGACTACGAGGTGTTTTCTCAGCGTGCCCGTGCTTACCTCAACTCTAGAGCCAGCAGGTTGGTGCCCGGAGCGGCTCAGGCGACTCACCACTATGAGGAGGGCACCCATGATGTGGAGGCCTCGCCCTCTTCCAAGTCTAAGGAGCCCATCGTCATCGATATCTCCAACGATGAGGAGTAGCTTGTCTTTTTAGCTCACTACAAGGACCTATGTTCAGCTAGCTAGCTATTCCGGTTAAGCATGTTCGGTTTACCTGTAGCATGTGCTGCTCCTGCCTTTCCTTTACAAATTCTAGTGAATTGTCCTATGTACTCTTACTATGCAATCTGATCCTCTAGTATATATGTTCTATATATTGTGCAATGTGGTGCTGAGATAACTGTTTGGTTATTTTTTTGTTATGTTCAGTTAACTGTTTAGTTCAATTCTGCAATGTGATGCTCAATTCTTGTGGGTGCAATTTTGTATTCTCTTACATGTGAGAAATAATCGAATTTGGTTGTACAAAATACATGAGATACAAATACCATTGCTATATTTCCAAGTTGTTAAGCATACTAGGTTTGGTTAACTGTCTGATCTTGTAGTATGTTCTCTTGTGCAATGTTGTGCTCAATTAACTGTTTGGTTCATTTGTTGTGGTGCTTAGTTAACTGTTTGGTTCAATTCTGCAATGCGATGTTCAATTGTCGTGGGTACAATTTTGTATTGTTATGCATGTGAGAAATAAATCGAATTCGGCTATACTAAATACATGAGAAACATATACATTGCTATATTTCCTAGTTCTTAAGCATGCTTGGTTTGGATAAATGGTTTTTCCATGTGGCTCGAATTAATCTGCTGAATCTGCAATGTGTTTATTTTTCATCAACATATTTTACTGATAGTATGCCAACCCTCACTTAACCTGATCAATAACTACCTTATATGTGTTACAGGGAAACAATGGGAGGCACTGAGGTTTACCATCGAGGTTCACACATGCTTGGTCCTTTGTCTAATAGCACATTATTATGCAATTGCAGGAACCATTCTAGTATTTAGGTTTTTAACAATTTGGTCTTGCACATGTAGGTCCTGCTGTCAGAGGTTTTGACCCACTGTTCGACCCATTTTGCATATGGGGAAATGAGATGTCCATGAATATCAGTCAAGTCAAGAAACTCAGAAAGATTGTGAGGATAAAGAAACTAGCGACGAAAAACAACAAGATCTTTGTCTGCACAATGAAAAAGACATCAGTGAACTACAGGATGGTACTAACTCTTATACTCCCTCCGGTCCTTTTTAGTCTGCATATAAGTTTTGTCCGAAGTCAAAGTATCTCTACTTTGACCAAAGTTATAGAAAAAAGTATCAACATTCAAACTGCAAAATCATTATTTTTAGATGCATTATGAAATACAATTTTATTGTATACATATTTGGTATCGTGGATGTTGATATTTTTTAAAATAAATTTGGTGAAACTTTACAAAGTTTGACTTGATACAAATCTAATGCACGGAGTAAAAAGGACCGGAGGGAGTACCTTGTTTTTTTATTCCTTTGCGCCATTTCAAAATTCAGAGAAGATATTTATGCATATCTTTATTTTTAGGCCTTTCCAAAGCAGTTCACAGATGATTACCTCTCAAACCACCTGTATGGTCAAGAGGCGAGGAAGGTGTTCATACAACACCCATGGTACAATATTGAAGTCTTCCTCAAGAGGATGAAGGATGGGCGGTCAATCATCCACAGGCACTGGCCTAAAGTTGCAAGGACATTCAACATCATTGAAGGCTCAATATTCACCTTCCGCTTTAGCAGTTTTCCAGATGAGATTCATCTGTCTATCTAGCGTCTATGATGCTAATTTCCAAAGGTTTTAGATGTTGCACGTGAAACTTGGTGTTGTTGTGTAATGGGGTAGCTAGCTATATGCCTATATGGTGTGAGTGAGTGCTGAAGCTATATGATGTTGTACTCTGATGTATTTCAATTATGAAATCCTGGTTTCGTAATACGAAAATGAAATATATTGTGTGTTTATTATGAAATGTAAATTTGATTACTAAATGGATTAATAATAATAAGCCAATTAGCCTGCTTATTGGGTTTTTCTAGTGCAAACGGTTATTGAGACAACACCATGGGCGATGATCTCAGACAACCCACACAGTTTATACGAAGTAAACGTGTTGGATCAATGAACAATCACACACGACTTCCTCTGGACAACTGTTTGCATTAGGCAACCTTGCACAAACGTTTTCCACATAAAAAGTGTGTGTGATGGACAATCTATGCCACACAGTTTCTTCTAGACACCGTGCATGATGCATTCAATAACACAAACAATAAAATTATTACTATCGTCTGCAATGGCAACGCTATCACAGACGATGTGATGCGGAAAACTGTGTGCTTTGTATATACAAACGGAAACATTTGTCTGGGATTCACTATGTGGGATGTATATACGAACGGAAATGTTTATCTTGGATTCACTGTGTGGGATGTACATACGAACGGAAACGATTGGGCCAGTATAATTGTCTGCGATGGCTCACCCGATCGCACACGAGCTCTTTTTGCCCCGCGTGTGTGACCAGAGGCCCTATCGCGGATGGTTTCTGGGTCGTGTGGAAAGGACCTCCATATCGCACACACAGGCAAGGCGACGGTTTAAAACTTCATCGCTGAAAGGGGGTAAAAACCGTTTGTATAGCAGCTCGCTGTACTAGTGCTTGCATACCTTACTAGCGCTAGTTGGATCGACAAAACCCTCAGGCTGTATCATATACACGTCCTTGGTTAAATTTCCGTGAAGGAAAGCCGTTTTGACATCCATCTGCCATATCTCACAATCGAAATATGCAACTATAGCTAGTACGATTCTCACCGACTTTAGCATCGCTACCGGCGAGTAGGTCTCGTCGTAGTCAATTCCTTGAACTTGTCCATAACCTTTAGCGACAAGCCGAGCTTTGTGGATCTGAACATTTCCATCCACATCGGTTTTCTTCTTAAAGACCCATTTTCAACCAATGGCAGTGACGCCAGGCGGCGGATCAACCAAGTCCCAGACTTGATTTTCATCCATGGACTTTAACTCGGATCTCATGGCCTCCAGCCATGCCTCGGAATCCGGGCTCACCATCGCTTCCGCATACGTAGCCGGCTCGTCGCTTACCAGCAACAACACATTGCGCACTCTGCGCAATCTTTCCGACCTTCGTGGTTCCGGTGCCGCTTCCACCTTGGGTTCCTTGACAGACTCCGGTATGATCGCATCACTAGCCGAGTTGTCCCCGAGTGGTTCTCGAACTTCTTCGAGTTGCACCTGCCTCCCACTGGCTTGCCGCCCGAGAAACTCTTTCTCAAGGAAGACCCCGTTCCGAGCAACAAACACTTTGTTCTCTTCGCGGTTGTAGAAGCTATATCCCAAGGTTTCCCTCGGATATCCCACAAATATGCACTTATCCGACTTGGATGTAAGCTTGTCCGACATAAGTCGCTTGACGAATGATTCACAACCCCAAATCTTTAGAAAAGACAACTTGGGACTCTTCCCAGTCCACATCTCATGTGATGTCTTGTCTACGGGTTTAGATGGTACTCTGTTGAGTGTAAAAGCTGCAGTTTCTAGAGCGTATCCCCAGAATGACAAGCGTAAATCTGATTTACTCATCATAGATCGAACCATGTCTAACAAGGTACGATTCCTCCGTTCTGACACACCATTTCTCTGTGGTGTACCCGGAGGTGTGAGCTGAGGTACTATACCCTGGCTTTTCAGATGATTATCAAACTCCTGGCTCATGTACTCACCTCCACGAACAGATCGTAGAAGCTTTATAGTCTTGCCAAGCTGATTTTCTACCTCGTTCTGAAACTCTTTGAACTTTTCAAAAGTTTCCGACTTGTGCCTCGTCAAATAGATATATCCATATCTACTCAAGTTGCCGGTAAAAGTCACGAAGTACTGATAGCCACCTCTAGGAGTTGTGCTCATTGGACCACACACATCGCTGTGTATAAGCTCCAACAGCTCAGACACCCTCTCGCAACTCTTTGCAAAAGGAGACTTAGTCATCTTGCCGAGCAAGCATGATTCACATGTCTCGAACGACCCGAAGTCAGACGAAGTTAGGAGCCCATCATCATGGAGCTTCTTCATGTGTTCCAGACTAATGTGTCCAAGTCAGCAATGCCAGAAGTATGTCGGATTTATCTCATTAGGCTTATGCCTCTTGACATTCATATTATAGACAGGTTTTGTTTCCACATTCAAAATAAATAACCCATCAACTATGGGTGCATAGCCGTGGAACATTCCATTCAAAGATATTGAACAACCATTGTCCTTTAAATTGAATTCATAACCCTGACTCATCAAGCATGAGGCAGAAATAATGTTCCGACTAAGTGCAGGAATGTAATAACAATTATTCAATTTCATAATAAATCCGGAAGGAAGCTGGAGCTGCATCGTGCCGACCTCCAACACAGCAACTCTTGTGTGACACCCTGGTTTTTGGCAACTTTTTCTTTTCAAAATTTTCCTGGTTTTATTTGCAAATTGGTTGGCTTTTGAACCTTTTCAGTTGACTTTGGACTTGGGGAATCTTTGAATTTCTCTCTAAGTGATCCAAAGCCCTCAATATCTTGCCAAAATCTTGTCACACACCTTCTGGATCAAATTCCAATTTTCATTTCTTCCAAAATAATCCATTTTCTTCTTTGGGAAAATATGTCCTCACTATGGGTTGTGAAGCAACCTATAGTTTTGATGATCAGAAAAATCCCAAATTAATACCACACCTTCTTGTCATCATCTACTCCCACAATCTCCAAAAACATTTCATGGTCCAATATAAAATTTTGTTCAGAATATTCCTTTTATCTTCTGGACACCAATGATCCTTTGTGAAGCAACCCATATTTCCTCAATTCAGAAAACTCCCAAATAAATCTTAGAGATACTAGGGAACATATCTTCCCACAATATCCAAAAACATATCCTTGTCCAGTATAAATTTCTAGCAAAAATATTCTGCCAAGTTTCTGCTCATTCCAAACCTCTGTGAAGGAAGTACTAGCTAAAGGTACCCATTTGAGCTGAAATTTTTATGGCATCTTGGCATTACCAAATAACCCCCACACACCAAATTTCAGCTCCAGAAGATAACCCATGTGAGTGCATCAACCTCACCAAGTTTCTGGACCAGTATAGCATTTGTACATGAACCATGTTCAAATCTTGGCCAAAGTTTCTCAAATCTTGCCAGTATGTAGTCCTTCCAACATAGATCACTCCAGACAACTCCATTGGTTTCATCTCCAGCTCATCTTCCCTCCAGATCTCTCCTAAGTTACTGACAGGAAACTGTTGTCGATGCTACACTTCGGCTCAGCAAGTTTCTGGGCGAACTAGTGGCACGAGAGGACTCTAGTATGCAGGGTCGACACACCAGACACGGCCTGGCAGGCTAGCTCGCGCCGCGTGTGCATGTGCACATGGTGACCGCGTGGCCAGCCCTGCCAAAACCGCGCTCTGGGTGCCGGCAGGCACGGGTCACGTCGGAGCGCGACGACCGCGTCACCGTTCATTGTCTCTGCGTGCCGATGAGCTCCCCTCCGTCCACCTGGACGTGCTAGACCCTTCCCCCTCGCCGGATACGGCCACCGTGCACCACGGGCAGCACAGTAGTCGTACGGGAGGTGAGGTGGTTGGAGGCTTCCCGGCGACCCGTCTCTTCGCTCATTTACTCCCTCTGCCTCCTCCATCACGTCGCCCGTGCCGCGCCAGCTAGCCAGTCGTCCTCGCTCCGGCGACGTGGCTGTGGCGCCGCCTGACTCCAGAAGCTCCTCTCCCACCTATAAAAGGCCCTGCCCAGCTCGCTCTACTCCTCACCGCACTCACTCCACCTCCAATCGACCACCAGAGCACCGAGAAAAGGCCGAGAGGCCCTCTGGCCTCGCAGCTCGCCGGCGTTCTGCCGCCAAGCAAGGTCCGCCACTCCTCGCGCTACACTCCACCCTAGCCCCGCCCAACTCCATCCCCGAGCTCAACAAGCTCCCCTGGTTCTTCTCCACCTCTTGCCTAGCCAAAACTCTGTCGGAGTCTCCGGCGACACCCGAGAACAGCCGCCGCCGGAGAGGAAGGGGGCAACGCCGTCAGGCCGTCCCCGGAGACGCTGCGGGTAAGAGGAGGACCGCCGTCGCATGCTCGTTCCACCCCTGCAGTCCCCCGAGCTTGCCGCCGTCGCTATCGCTGGTGATCACCGTCGGTGAGCCGCCCGTCTCTGTTCCTCTCTCTCTCTTTCTGTTTTAAATCCAGCCGACCCCACCTGTCAGTGACTCCGCCGCGCGCCGAAGCGGTATGTAAGTGGAGGCGCCCTGGCGTTTTACGCCTTCGACGTGGCCCTCCCAGAGATTTTCCAACTTCAGTTTAAATACAACTTTGACCAGTAACTTTGACTGCCCATTACTTTTTATCCACAAGTCCAAATCAATTGATTTTTTTTGCATTGGCTTTGTCTTGAGCCCCTCTATTTTCTGGCAAATTTTGGTATTTTTCTCACGTGTACAGAATTTCTGGTTAACAAAAATATATTATGTGACATTTTCTTTTGTTGTTCTAAAATATTTTCAGAGGGAAATCATTTTGGTTTTGAGGACCAGGAGTTTGTGGACAACCCAACTGAGCAAGGCAAGCCACATCATCCATTACATGAAGCATTTCAATAGTATTGGTTTATTGTTGAATTATTTGCATTATTTTAATATGTGATAATTCATAGTAAATTATATTGTTGCATAACTACTTCCATATTAAGTTATTAATGATAAACAACCTTGCTTGTCATGTACTTACTAAAACTAAGCTTAATGGTTGATCAAGTGCCACCGACCCGGACTTACCCGTGCAGTCACATCTGCCGGAATGGGACAGCCTTGACTTGGTCTGACCACGTGCTCTTTTATCGGTACCACCAAAGAGGGGAGGTTATGTGTGCGTGCTACCCTGATCAGGTAGGCGACGATAACCTTGTGAGCCAGTTGAGTTATTTGCCGGCGTCCCCGTTTGGGACAGTTTAGTTGGCCATGACGGTGGCAGGTGTCAAGAGTGACACAGGGGCCACCCAGGGCATGACTCCGGGGGAGGATGATTGTCGGTGGTACGTTGGAGGGGTCACGGGTTAGGCAAGTTTCGTTGGAGCAGCACCGGTCCACCCGAAAGGGAAGTGTACCGAGGTACGGGACAAGGAGCTCCATGGTGTGGGAAAAGTGCGCAAACTTTGCAGAGTGTAAGAATCTATTCGAATAGCCGCGTCCACGGTATTGGACACAGTCCGCACTAGGTCACGCTGAGTGGTCAACCGTAATAATAATAATAATAATGATGGAAGAACTCGTCTCATGCTCGGAAGTGACCGATGGGTCGCGAATGATCCGGGGGTCACGTGTGAACCCGAAAGAGAGTAAGTGGCAACCGTAAGTGAGCATCTTAAAGTAATGACTTAATTATCGCCATGCTGTTGTTTGCTGCACTGTTTTGGTTGTTGTGAGCTTGCGAGTACATTCCAAGTACTCACCTGGCGTATCATGCGAGATGCAGGAGAAGCCGTTGACGGAGGTCCCGATGGTTCGTGCTACGCTAACTAGGCCGTGTTCCAGCAGTGTCCCTATGGGATGGAGAGTTTCACCCGTTGTTCCGCTACACCGTAGAATCACCCAGTAGTACTGAGGCCTTGCTATGTTTCATAAATAATGTAGATATTGTCATAGCACGTGTAGTGCTTCTGGCCTCGCTACCCGATGTAATTCCCAAGCTTGTACTTGTATAATATTAATAAAGATTAGTTCTGTTCTATTCCAAGTTGTTGTGTGTTTCCAGAAGACATGATCTCTGGGTTGGAAACACTGGGTAAACCGGTCCTCTGAGCCGGGGTGCCACAACGCTTGGTATCAGAGCTGCGCTGACTGTAGGATTCCCTAGTTAACCCCGCTCTAGAACCTCGATTAGCTTAGAATCTTGGTATGTGCTTTGCTTGTTTCATCTGATTGCTGCATGGCATGCATATAGTTTATTGTTGTGCTAACTGTTGGCCTTGTGAGTGTAGATGGCACCAGTCTCGTACCACTACAACCATGAGCCGGCACCGTTTACTTTTCCAGTACTGCTCCGTAGCGTCTAGCTTCGGCTGTATCCCAACGGCGAAGACCCAGTGTACCAGGTGTTCCGAGAGAAGCTTGCTGGTTCAGTGTACGAGTATCATGCGGAGGCCTTTCTTACGGCGAGTTCGGATATTGGCAGCTACTCCCACTCTTCCAAGGGCGGAACTGCTTCTACGCCGGAGCTGGCGATCTAGTTTGCTGCGATGGAGGCTCTCACTGACTTGCGCTTCCACGAGGTCGAGATGCAGACACATCCAGGTTTCTTTCACTACCCCACCCTGTCACCTACGACAGGGCGAGTCCTTTTCGCACCTGTTGACCTGGCGAGTGATCGTGCTACTGGTGTTTTATCTCGTTATCTGAACGCCAGTTACCGTATGATCACCTCACTGGCTGAGCAGCTGACTCATGCTTGAGAGGCACTTGCAGTTGTTGCGGCAGCACAGTCTCCTCTTCCTCCTGCGTTTTCACCTGTGTATACTCCACCCGTTCCATCTTCACTAGCACCTGAGACTCCTTCTAGCTCGTTCGAACCGCCAGGCTTTTCGTCTGGTAGCCGACGTGAGACCCCGGCAGAATGGGCCTCACTCCTAGCCACTCCAGCTGCTCCGATGCTGCGGCATCGTGCTTCTTCTCCTTCAGAGGGAGAACCTTCCCGTCAGCGTCGCCGTGTTTCCTTTGATCCGGAGGCCGAGATTCACATCATCAGCTCTGATTCCGAGACAGGATGAGACGACGAGGAGTCTTCAGTCTGCCAGTGTCCGTGCCACCCGCGCTACTAGAGTGGAGGCTTGAGTTTCAGTGCATGCATGCATCGTAGCATCTCTGCATGTGTCAACTGTCGTATGAGCAGTTCTAGTCATGATAACTCCCCTACCAGCTTGTCATGTATGATGTTGGGTTGCCTTGTATAATTATGTGGTTCGTTTTCGTTCTCCCTTTTTATTTGGTTTCTTTTCCTGGTGTCATACTGTTGTATTTCCCTTATGGATGTTGCTCATCAATTCGGTATTTTGCAATGGGAACAAATATAGGATGAAGAGGTGTAGTGATCAAGGCGGCGATGGAACTCCGGTTCGTCGATCCGCCAGACAAGCAGGACAACCACCAGAAGATTTGCCACCTCCACCACCACAATCACCAACCACTAATCAAATCATGAGAATGTTTGAAGAGAAAAGAAATCAAGACCTCATGGAATTTCTGAAAAGTATGCAGACTACGGTGGGCCAGAATCACAACAATGGGACACACTCTAAATTGTCTGATTTTCAGCGTACCAAGCCACCCAGTTTTGGTCAAGCTGTGGATCCTATGGAAGCTGATGACTGGCTGAGGACCATGGAAAAGAAGCTGGAAATAGCCCGTTGTGATGAGTCAGACAAGGTTCCTTTTGTTACTCACTACCTGGAAGGACCGGCAGCTATATGGTGGGACAATAGAAAAATAATGTGGCCTCCCGAGGAAGACATTTCTTGGGAGAAATTCAAGGAGGTATTCCGCAAGTATCATATTCCTACCGGCATAATGAAGGTGAAGCAGAGGGAATTTCTTGCTCTTACTCAAGGGAATATGTCAGTTGGTGAGTATCTGAACAAGTTTAATAATCTGGCACGGTACTCCACTCACGACGTGTCCACAGAAGAAAGAAAGATAGACCGATTCCTAGGAGGACTTAATCATACCCTCCGTTGTCAGCTTTGTATGCTGGATTTTCCTGACTTCCAGACTTTGGTGAACAAGGCTTTCATAGCTGAACGAGAGCATAGGTCAGGATATGACGATCGCAAGCGGAAGTTTGAACCCCAAGAAGGACAACCGTGAGCAGTTTGTGCAGAAGCCACGTATCTGGCAACCAGGTCCGTCTGAGTACAAGCCTGCCTGGAGCAACGGCAACAACAGCAATAAGCCAGGCAACCAGGACAAGACCTTTGGCAAACAGCCAGTGCTGGAGGACTGCCACCGCAACAACACTTGCTTTACTTGTGGTCAGGGCGGGCATTACTCCAGGCAGTGCCCCACAAGGAACGGGAAGCCACCATCCGACTACAAGCCCCAAGTCAACAATGTTGGACGCCGCCCCAGTCAGAACTTCTATCGCGGCCAGGTCCATCATATCTCCGCTGAGGAAGCCCGCGAAGCACCAGACGTGGTCCTTGGTATGTTTTTTGTTAACGACATACCCGCAATAATTTTATTTGATTCTGGGGCTTCTCATTCGTTTATTTCGCGGAGTTTTGTCACCATACACAAATTTTCTCCTTCTCTTTTGGACAAAATCATGGTGGTACAATCCCCTGGCTCCATGCTCAGAACAAATGTTATATATAAGGATCTAGAAATCTTGATACATGGGGTTAAGTTTCCAGCTACCCTTGTCGCCATTGAATCCCCTGGACTGGATATAATACTGGGAATGGATTGGTTGACACCACATCAGGTTTGTATCAACTGTGCCACCAGGACAGTGACATTGGTTAACCCGGCAGGTCAAACAGTACAGTTTACTGCTAGCAGAATGATGTCAAAGAAGGGAATGGCATTCAAGGCAACTGCTACAGATATAAATCTGATTCCAGTAGTCAGTGAATTTCCGAACATATTTCTGGAAGAACTACCAGGAATGCCACCTGATCGGGAACTAGAGTTAACTATTGATATTATTCCCGGAATCGCTCCAATTTATAAGAAGTACTACCGCATGCCTTCCCCAGAGCTGGTGGAATTAAAGAAACAGCTGGATGAATTATTACAAAAAGGGTACATTCGTCCAAGCATCTCGCCATGGGGATCACTTGTGTTGTTCGTTAAGAAGAAACATGGCAGCCTACGAATGTGCGTGGACTACCGCCAATTGAATGAGGTCACCATTAAAAATAAATATCCGCTTCCCCGCATTGATGATCTGTTCAACCAGTTAAACGGAGCCCGGGTATTTTCCAAGATTGATCTTCGAACGGGGTATCATCAACTAAAAATCAGGAAAGAGGATATCCCCAAGACAGCCTTCACTACCCGATATGGTCTGTATGAATTTACAGTCATGTCATTCGGGCTGACAAATGCTCCAGCCTACTTCATGAGCATGATGAACAAGGTCTTCATGGACTTCTTGGACAAGTTTGTGGTGGTATTCATTGATGATATTCTTATCTATTCCAAAGATGAAGAAGGACACACGCAACACCTCCGTGCTATCCGGGAAAGACTAAGGACCCATCGCTTGTATGCCAAGTTCAGTAAGTGTGAATTTTGGCTAAGAGAGGTGGGATTTCTGGGACATGTTCTGTCAGAACAGGGTGTGGCCGTCGACCCTAGCAAAGTGACTGCTGTATTAAACTGGAAGACACCAGCCACGGTAAATGAAGTCCGCAGCTTTCTGGGATTGGCAGGCTACTACCGTCGTTTCATTGAAGGCTTCTCAAAAATAGCCAAGCCATTGACAGAACTGTTGAAAAAGAATCAGAAATTTTCTTGGACAGAAGAATGTGATAGCAGTTTCATGGAGTTAAAGACGGGGCTAACTACGGCCCTTTTCTTAGTTCTTCCAGACATCCACAAGAGCTTTGATATATATTGCGATGCTTCCAGGCGTGGAATCGGCTGCGTGCTAATGCAAGAAGGAAAGGTTGTAGCATATGCATCCCGACAGCTACGACCCCATGAAGAGAACTATCCCACTCATGATTTGGAATTGGTAGCTGTGGTTCATGCATTAAAGATTTGGAGGCATTATCTCATTGGGCAGCGATGTGAAATATACACAGACCACAAGAGTCTCAAGTATATTTTCACCCAACCCGACCTTAATCTCAGACAGAGAAGATGGCTTGAACTGGTCAAAGATTATGACCTTGGAATTAATTATCATCCGGGAAAAGCCAATGTGGTCGCCGATGCTCTCAGCAGAAAACAAGGCACCATGAATGCAATAACTGAGGGTATCCATCCGAGGCTACAAGAAGAGTTTGCCAAGCTTAATATGGTGCTATGCGGCCCAATTAGCCAGGATACATTGGAAATTACTCCAACACTTATGGGAGAAATTAAGGCAGCTCAGAAATTAGATAAAAGTGTACAGGAGATCAAGGAGAACATTCAGCATGGGAAGACCAAGTTCTTCTGTGTTTATGACCAAGGCACCTTATGGTTTGAAAACCGAATATACGTGCCTGATCAAGAAAATTTGAGACAGCAAATACTTAGAGAGGCACATGAATCCACATACTCTATTCATCCAGGAGGAACAAAAATGTACCAGGACTTAAAGGAAACCTTTTGGTGGCCAGGAATGTGAAGGGACGTTGCGTACTATGTCGCCTGTTGTGATGTCTGCAACAAAGTCAAGGCTGAACACCAGAAACCCGCTGGACTACTGCAACCTTTACAGGTTCCCCAGTGGAAATGAGATGACATATGCATGGACTTCATTGTTGGACTACCCAAGTCACCAAGAGGCCATGATGCTATCTGGGTCATCGTGGATGTACTTACTAAAGTGGCTCACTTTATTCCAGTGAAGACCACCTTCAGAGCCGATCAGCTTGCACAGCTCTACATGTCCCGAATTGGTAGTCTTCATGGAGTACCCAAGTCTATTACATCAGATATAGGATCCTTGTTCACTTCAGCATTCTGGCTGCGGTTGCACCAAGCCCTGGGAACCGTGCTAAAGCATAGCACGACATATCATCCACAGACGGACGGGTAGACCGAACGAGTGAACCAGATATTGGAAGATATGCTTCAGTCTTGTGCTCTCACCTATGGACCCAAATGGGAGGATAGTCTACCCTACGCGGAATTCTCTTACAATAACAGTTATCAGTCGAGTCTCAAGATGTCACCGTTCGAAGCACTGTATGGACGGAAATGTCGCACTCCTTTAAATTGGTCCCGGACAGGAGATAGCCGTATTTTTGGCACAGATTTGATGCTCGAGGCTGAGAAGCAAGTTAAGGATATTCAGGAACGTCTCCGAGCAGCCAAGTCCCGTCAAAAGAGTTACTATGACCCTAAGCATCGAGAAGTAACTTTTGAGCTTGGAGAGTATGCTTATCTGCAAGTCACCCCCATGAAAGGAATAAAAAGGTTTCATACCCGAGGAAAGCTTGCACCAAGATATATCGGTCCCTTTCCAGTAATTGCTAGAAGAGGCAGAGTGGCATATCAGCTAGAGTTACCACCGGAGTTGTCCGACGTTCACTATGTATTCCACATATCACAGTTGAGAAAGTGCATTGCACCTCCGATTAAGCAGGCAGATATGAGTGAGCTAGAGCTGACTAAGGATTTGACCTATGAGGAAAAGCCTGTCATAATCTTGGATGAGATGGAAAGAACTACCAGGAGTAAGATAATCAAATTCTACAAAGTATTGTGGGATCATCATACTGAGGAAGAAGCTACCTGGGAAAGAGAGGATTTTCTGAGATCAGCATATCCGCATTTGTTCCCTGAGCAACCGAATCTCGAGGATGAAATTCATCCTAAGGGGGGTAGGTTTGTGACACCCTAGTTTTTGGCAACTTTTTCTTTTCAAAATTTTCCTGGTTTTATTTGCAAATTGGTTGGCTTTTGAACCTTTTCAGTTGACTTTGGACTTGGGGAATCTTTGAATTTCTCTCTAAGTGATCCAAAGCCCTCAATATCTTGCCAAAATCTTGTCACACACCTTCTGGATCAAATTCCAATTTTCATTTCTTCCAAAATAATCCATTTTCTTCTTTGGGAAAATATGTCCTCACTATGGGTTGTGAACCAACCTATAGTTCTGATGATCAAAAAGATCCCAAATTAATACCACACCTTCTAGTCATCATCTACTCCCACAATCTCCAAAAATATTTCATGGTCCAGTATAAAATTTTGTTCAGAATATTCCTTTTATCTTCTGGACAGCAATGATCCTTTGTGAAGCAACCCATATTTCCTCAATTCAGAAAACTCCCAAATAATCTCAGAGATACTAGGGAACATATCTTCTCACAATATCCAAAAACATCTCCTTGTCCAGTATAAATTTCTAGCAAAACTATTCTGCCAAGTTTCTGCTCATTCCAAACCTCTGTGAAGGAAGTACTAGCTAAAGGTACCCATTTGAGCTGAAATTTTTATGGCATCTTGGCATTACCAAATAACCCCCACACACCAAATTTCAGCTCCAGAAGATCACCCATGTGAGTGCATCAACCTCACCAAGTTTCTGGACCAGTATAGCATTTGTACATGAACCATGTTCAAATCTTGGCCAAAGTTTCTCAAATCTTGCCAGCATGTAGTCCTTCCAACATAGATCACTCCAGACAACTCCATTGGTTTCATCTCCAGCTCACCTTCCCTCCAGATCTCTCCTAAGTTACTGACAGGAAACTGTTGTCGATGCTACACTTCGGCTCAGCAAGTTTCTGGGCGAACTAGTGGCACGAGAGGAATCTAGTATGCAGGGTCGACACACCAGACACGGCCTGGCAGGCTAGCTCGCGCCGCGTGTGCCTGTGCACACGGTGACCGCATGGCCAGCCCTGCCAAAACCGCGCTCTGGGCGGCGGCAGGCACGGGTCACGTCGGAGCGCGATGACCGTGTCGCCGTACGTTGTCTCTGCGTGCCGACGAGCTCCCCTCCGTCCACCTGGCCATGCTAGACCCTTCCCCCTCACCGGAATCGTCCTCGCCGGATACGGCCACCGTGCGCCACGGGCGACACAGTAGCCGTACGGGAGGTGAGGTAGCTGGAGGCTTCCCGGCGACCCGTCTCTTCGCTCATTTACTCCCTCTGCCTCCTCCATCACGTCGCCCGCGCCGCGCCAGCCAGCTAACCGTCCTCGCTCCGGCGACGTGGCCGTGGTGCCGCCCGACTCCAGAAGCTCCTCTCTCGCCTATAAAAGGCCCTGCCCGGCTCGCTCTACTCCTCACCGCACTCACTCCACCTCCAATCGACCACCAGAGCACCGAGCCAAGGCCGGGAGGCCCTCTGGCCTCGCAGCTCACCGGCGTTCTGCCGCCAAGAAAGCTCCGCCACTCCCCGCGCTACACTCCACCCCAGCCCCGCCCAACTCCGTCCCCGAGCTCAACAAGCTCCCATGGTTCTTCTCCACCTCTTGCGTAGCCAAAACTCTGCCGGAGTCACCGTCTCCTGCGACACCCGAGAACAGCTGCCGCCGGAGAGGAAGGGGGTGACGTCGTCAGGCCGTCCCCGGAGACACTGCGGGTACAAGGAGGACCGCCGTCGTGCGCTCGTTCCATCCCTGCAGTCCCCCGAGCTCGCCGCCGTCGCTATCGCCGGTGATCGCCGTCGGTGGGCCGCCCGTCTCTGTTCCTCTCTCTCTCTTTCTGTTTTAAATCCAGCCGACCCCACCTGTCCGTGACTCCGCCGCGCGCCGAAGCGGTATGTAAGTGGAGGCGCCCTGGCGTTTTACGCCTTCGACGTGGCCCTCCCAGAGATTTTCTAACTTCAGTTTAAATCCAGCTTTGACCAGTAACTTTGACTGCCCATTACTTTTTATCCACAAGTCCAAATCAATTGATTCTTTGTGCATTGGCTTTGTCTTGAGCCCCTCTATTTTCTGGCAAATTTTGGTATTTTTCTCACATGTACATAATTTTTGGTTAACAGAAATGTATTATGTGACATTTTCTTTTGTTGTTCTAAAATATTTTCAGAGGGAAATCATTTTGGTTTTGAGGACCAGGAGTTTGTGGACAACCCAACTGAGCAAGGCAAGCCACATCATCCATTACATGAAGCATTTCAATAGTATTGGTTTATTGTTGAATTATTTGCATTATTTTAATATGTGATAATTCATAGTAAATTATATTGTTGCATAACTACTGCCATATTAAGTTATTAATGATAAACAACCTTGCTTGTCATGTACTTACTAAAACTAAGCTTAATGGTTGATCAAGTGCCACCGACCCGGACTTACCCGTGCAGCCACATCTGCCGGAATGGGACAGCCTTGACTTGGTCTGACCGCGTGCTCTTTTATCGGTACCACCAAAGAGGGGAGGTTATGTGTGCGTGCTACCCTGATCAGGTAGGCGACGATAACCTTGTGAGCCAGTTGAGTTATTTGCCGGCGTCCCCGTTTGGGACAGTTTAGTTGGCCACGACGATGGCAGGTGTCAAGAGTGACACAGGGGCCACCCAGGGCATGACTCCGGGGGAGGATGATTGTCGGTGGTACGATGGAGGGGTCACGGGTTAGGCAAGTTTTGTTGGAGCAGCACCGGTCCACCCGGAAGGGAAGTGTACCGAGGTACGAGACAAGGAGCTCCATGGTGTGGGAAAAGTGTGCAACCTCTGCAGAGTGTAAGAATCTATTCGAATAGCCGCGTCCATGGTATTGGACACAGTCCGCACTAGGTCACGCTGAGTGGTCAACCGTAATAATAATAATAATAATGATGGAAGAACTCGTCTCATGCTCGGAAGTGACCGATGGGTCGCGAATGATCTGGGGGTCACGTGTGAACACGAAAGAGAGTAAGTGGCAACCGTAAGTGAGCATCTTAAAGTAATGACTTAGTTATCACCATGCTGCTGTTTGATGCACTGTTTTGGTTGTTGTGAGCTTGCGAGTACATTCCAAGTACTCACCTGGCGTATCATGCCAGATGCAGGAGAAGCCGTTGACGGAGGTCCCGATGGTTCGTGCTACGCTAACTAGGCCGTGTTCTAGCAGTGTCCCTATGGGATGGAGAGTTTCACCCGTTGTTCCGCTACGCCGTATAATCACCCAGTAGTACTGAGGCCTTGCTATGTTTCATAAATATTGTAGATATTGTCATAGCACGTGTAGTGCTTCTGGCCTCGCTACCCGATGTAATTCCCGAGCTTGTACTTGTATAATATTAATAAAGATCAGTTCTGTTCTGTTCCAAGTTGTTGTGTGTTTCCAGAAGACATGATCTCTGGGTTGGAAACAATGGGTAAACCGGTCCTCTGAGGCGGGGTGCCACATCTTGCTTTGTTGCCGACCCTGATGTCAATCTCCCCTTCTGCCACATGCCTAGTTCTTACCAGCCCCTGCATCAAGTTGCAAATATGAACAACCGATCCAGTATCAAATACCCAAGAGCTACTAGGTATGTCAGCAAGGTAAATGTCTATAACATATGCAACGAGTGTACCTTTGCCTGAAGTCGCACTTCCGGCCTTCTTTCCATGCTTGGCAAGCCACTTGCTACAGTTCCTCTTCCAGTGACTGGTTTCCTTGCAATGATAGCAAATGGTCTTCGAGTCCGGTCCCGACTTTGGCTCAGCGGCGGAGGTTACCTTCTCCGTGCCCTTTGCCTTTTTCTTGGACCACTCTTCTTGAACTTAGCCGATTTCTGCACCATCAACACTTGATGCATGCCTTTCTTAATTTCCTGCTCTGCCACTTTGAGCATCCCATGCAATTCAGTGAGCTTCTTATCCATGCCGTGCATATGATAGTTCGAGATGAACATCACATAGCTAGGTGGAAGAGAACCCAGAACTGCATATGTAGCCAGCTCATCCAAGAGCGGGAAGCCTAACCGATCCAAAGCTTGCACGTATCCGATCATCTTGATCACATGCGGGCTCAGTGGATCACCTTCCTTCAGTTTGCAATTCATCAAGGATCGCCAGACGTTGAACCTTTCGGTCCTGGCCTGTGTCTGAAACATGCTCTTGAGACTCTCGATCATATCGTAAGCCTCAACGTTTTCGAAATGATGTTGCAAATCGGGCTCCATACAAGCCAGCATCAGACAGCTGATCTCCGTTGATTTATCAACGGGTTTCTAGTAGGCATTCCTGGTAGTGGCATTAGCATTATCGATAGGTTCCTCTGGAAGTGGATCCTCTAGAACATGTTCCTTCTTATCGTGCTTGAGAACAATTCTCAAATTTCTATACCAGGTGGTAAAGTTTGTTCCATTAAGTTTGTCCTTTTCCAAGATTGATTTCAATGCAAAGTTGGGTTGAGTAGGTGGTGCCATTAATCTACAACAGAAAAAATATGCAATCACTAAGCAATGTGTTTATGTAGAGTAATTCAAGCCTGAAAAAGAAATACTCCCACTGAAGTCAGCATCCCTCCGCAAACTCTCAGTGATTCAGGATCCGACTAGCGCATGCGACTAGTGAGCTTTAGCATCAATGCTAGCCAATGTGCCTATCCGGTAAGCAACTCTTTGCTAATCGTATCTCCATACGACTCCTGTCGGTCGGGTAGGTATCTCATACCCCGGCTCCCAACCTTCTTTGCCACAAGGCCCAAAACCGTTTTGATAGCCTTGTCAAGTCAACCTGATGCAGTGCATGTCCGTGTCCGACACGAACCCTTCAGTTCAAGGACACCTAGTAGAACCCCAATTTTATGAGCCCACTACTAGACGTACTTGGCGTGCGAAGGTGCAACATCAGTAATGGCAAATGTGCTTGATATTAATGAGGGATCTTTCTACCATTTCAACATGCATAGAAACTAAGAAGCATAACAATCACAAATAAACATATATTGTGAAATAGTATGGCTCCTTCATGGACGTTCTTCCAGGTCGGCTCTGACTCCGATGACCATCTAGGAACTCCATCTTGTTCGTCATGCCGGGACGCCAAGCCACGAACTTGATCTCTGTCCTTCAACTACTACAACTAGTAATGAGTTTTACAGAGAATGACAAGTCGACACGCAGGTCGTTATACATTTTAATGATAGCACTTTGGCTCCTACCGGCTGACAAATCATGACGCGCATGCCATGTATAATTTACACACATGCATCACATACACATGAGCCATACTATTCACATCAAACCTGCAAAACAAAGTTATGCATAGAATCACATTCTACCGGTTTGAGTGATCGTGTACGAAATACAAGGCACTACGCATACGGCGGTCTGATCACACGAAATTTTCTGATCTGACCGATCTTATCGATCATCACGAATCCGATTCGGATTTATGTTTCACTGTTAAACCCCGATGGCGGAAACCGACCGGTAGGGGTAGGTTGTGGCACGACCTCATCGATTATGATCATCAGAAAACATAGCCTCAACGATCCCCATGTGCAATTGATCTCATCAACCGTGCACATAGCCGATCTCATAAACGACAACAGATCTCATCTGCCGCCTCCACATATCAAATATGCATCCGATCTGAATCAAAATCCTATAGCAGAGGCTCTGATACCACTGTTGGGATCTACAGTAGGGTGCGTCTACTGCAAATTAAAATTTCCTACTCGCAAAACATCCAAGAACATGCTAAGGGAGGTGGATCACAGATAATTACCACTAGACGCGCAGTGCCGTGTAGCGGAAGTAGAGTTGAGGCAGCGCATCTTCGAAGTCATCTCCTCCTCGTTGATCTCCAACGTAGCCGATCGGATCCCACGAATAGGTTCGCCGGAGCGGTGCAAGTGCACCGCCTCTAACGGTATCCGTGCGTGCAGGAGGAACATCGTGTGGTGGACTGCTAGGTCCAATCACACAACCGGCGGCAAGTGGAGGTGGCTAGTTGCAACACATGCAAAGCCCTAATGACGGCGCCGAAGCGATCAACCAAATGAGTGTGCCACACCTCCACTATATATAGGCATCCGTTGCGAGCTCAACACTTGGGCCTCGCACGGATCCTAAAGCCCAAAGTCTGTTCGGCCTGGATCCGAGTCCAAGTAGGATCATATCTGACTCGTGGAGTCGGACCCAGCCTCACAGGTTCATTCCCTTAAGCGCGCAACCCCTTAGGTTCAAGTCTGCTTGCTCGCAGTTCGGATCACCTCCGACCTGCTCGGTTGGTAGCGGCCTCTAGCAAGGCGTGCCGACCACCAAGTAGACAATGAAGCCGGTTGGCGAACATGTACAACATGTCACACTTCTGCTCTCTTTGCCACACGATATATGTTGTCGGGCTCAAGGCGAGTCTGTCATCCTTGTGCTAGCCCGACCTCTTTCTCGTTCCAATGATGCCGGCCACAAACCAGATTATGTCATAATCCATGTCGCATGGCCATGCTTATCTTGGTCAGATCACACGAGGGGCCCAGAGTATATCTCTCCTGATCGGAGGGGAAAATCCCATCTTGCTCGACCATGTCTCGCAGCATGGGTCTGGACAAGCCCAAAACCTACCTTTATAACTACCCAGTTATGGAGTAAAGTTTGGTTGGCCCAAAGCAAGTCTGTCATCATCCCGAGTACATGCGCCAGCTCAGGTCTTAGGACATAGAACGTATGTTGTACTAGAGACTCACAGATGACATATCGCTGCGTCTCATAGTTGGGTCTGTCCGACTCGAACCTTATCTGGACTCGGATCCGACTATGTCGAATCCGACCAGATCTTTCTGAGTCCATATTATCCGGTTAGCATCCAATGCTCCATGGCTAGTGAGACCGAGCCATCCACCGTGTAATATGCTAGTCTAGTTAGCTGCGCGTCCACACGGCCATTTCGACTAGGGACCTTTTAGGACAATCATCATACAATGCATAGTCCCACAAACAAGTCACGTACTTGCTGATACACATCATTGATAATGTCCAAGGACTATCTTTATTCATAAACACATAGGAAATATCATCATACATGATTGCCTCTAGGGCATATCTTCAATAAAGCCTTGGTTTCCACCCAGTCGGTGCTTGCTGCTCCGAGCAGTCAGGAGTCATTGCTCCTTTATATTGCGGCTACGATTCAAGTGGCCAGTACTGTGCTCACGGTTGAGCGTGAGGAACAAGGCAAAGCTTTAAAACTCCAGAGACCAGTGTATTACATTTCGGAGGTTTTAACCCCTTCAAAGCAAAGGTACCCACACTACGAGAAGTTGGTATACGGGATTTATCTGACTGCAAAGAAGGTGGCTCATTACTTCCAAGAACACTCGGTCACAGTTGTCAGCAATGCGCCCTTGTCAGAAATAATGAATAATAGAGATGCCACAGGCCGAGTGGACAAGTGGGCCATCGAACTCCTTCCCCTGGAAATCAAGTTTGATTCTAAGAAAGCAATTAAGTCACAAGCTCTAGTGGATTTCTTGGCCTAATGGACTGAGCATCAGCAGCTAGCCCTGGACCTCTGATGTCTACTACGCAACTTTATTTCTTGTAGACTCTGTTGTGCCTCCAAGCGTAGAGTTTTGTAGGACAACAACAAATTTCCCTCAAGTGGATGACCTAAGGTGTTAGGACATATTTCTCCCTTAGTGGTTTTGGTGATTGATGACAATGCACTTTGAGGACTAACCGTGTGCATTAAGCTTTCGTAGATTATCAGGTGGCACGAGACGGTTTATTTCCCCTCGGTGTTTAAAAGAGAAGACGGTTATTTTTCGACGATTTCTTTTTGGTGGATTTGAGTCGTAGGAAATCCGTACTATCAAGAGGGGGTCCGAATTTGGAAAGGTTAGGGTGGAATCAAACACGTACACAGTCGCTTAGCACCCCCACTTTCCTTCCCGGCACTTGGAGCTTTTTCCTCCTTATGCTTGTGCTCGCTAGAGACAGCTAAGCGGTAGTACCGCGCTGACCAGCGGTAGTACCGCTCCGGCGGTACTGCCACAGTTCAGTGCTACTGGCACCTCCGCTTATATTTTGCTCTCTGTGCTTCCAGCGGAAGTTGGGCGGTAGTAGAGAGCGGTAGTACCGCTCGGTCTGTACTGTGGCTCGATCTAACGCCCCTCTACCACTATTTTCACTGTAGGCGCAAATGCTAAGCGGAAGTACTGCTCCATCCGAGCGGTAGTACCGCTTGTGCGGTACTACCGGGTTCTTCTACCGCGTGGAGTACCGCTTATTTCCAGTGTTTTGTATAGCATATTCCTTCGAGCGGAAGTAGCACGGCAGTAATGGGCGGTAGTACCGCTCTGCGCTGTACTATCGCGATGACCAACTCTACTACCGCCGTTTCGCCTGTACTCGCAACACCTAGCGGTAGTACCACTGGTGGGAGTGGTAGTACCGCTCCGACGGCACTACCGCCTCCTTCATCTACTCAGTTGCATGTTACGGCTGGAACTTCCGTGCCAGCGGAAGTACCGCTCGCCAGAGCGGTACTACCACTTGTGCACGGGCTGAAGGGGCATAACAGTTGGATCTTCCCCCCACTATATAAGTGAGTCTTCTTCTCCAAGAGGACTCACCTCTTATCCTCCCCAAAGCTCCATTGTTGCTCAAAGCTCCATTTTTGCCCGATCTCTCTCCCTAGCCAACAACTCTTGTTGATTTTCTAGGGTTTGCTGGAGAGGCCCCCGATCTACACTTCCACCAAGAGATATTTGATTCCCCCCACTAATCCCTTGCGGATCTTGTTACTCTTGGGTGTTTGAGCACCCTAGATAGAAGAGGTCACCTCGGAGCCACATTCCATTGTGGTGAAGCTTCGTGGTGGTGTTGGGAGCCTCCAATTAAGTTGTGGAGAGAGCCCCAACCTTGTTTGTAAAGGTCCGGTTGCCACCTTCAAGGGCACCACTAGTGGAATCATGGGATCTTGAATTGTGCGAGGGCATGAGGAGAATACGGTGGCCCTAGTGGCTTCTTGGGGAGCATTGTGCCTCCACACCGCTCCAATAGAGACGTACTTCCCTTCAAAGGGAAGGAACTTCGGGAACACATCCTCGTCTTCACCGGCTCCACTTGTGGTTACTTCTTACCTTTACTTTGTGCAAGCTATTGTTGTGTTGTATCATTTGCTTGCTTGTGTTGTTGTTGTTGTTAGCATCATATAGGTTGCTCACCAAGTTGCATATCTAGACAACCTATTTGTTGCTAAACCTAATTTGTTAAGAAAAGCTAAAAATTGGTAGTTGCCTATTCACTCCCCCTCTAGTCAACCATATCGATCCATTCAATTGGTATCAGAGCCTCATCTCTTTTTAAGGGCTTAACCGCCTAAAGAGTATGGTTGACGATGGGCCAAGGGATGGAGAGTTACTCATGGCCGAGGGAGTGGCCAAGGTCACACGTGAGGATTTAAATGAGGCAATTGCCTCACTTAAAACCTCCATGATGGCTGAGGTCAAATCCTTGTTTAAAGAACTTCTTGAGGGCCTCAAACTTTCTACCGATCCGTTGCAAGTGGTTAACCCCACCAATTCGGAGTTGGATGCCAACTCCGGTAAGGAGGGGGCTAGTAGTGATAAGGTCAATGCTCCTCAGGGAAAGAATGGGTCGGGCATCCATGCCGCGGTTGCCCCTCCCCCGGTCTATGGAGGACCAGTACCTTCACCGCATATTAATACTCATGGTCCTCCTCCTAAGCTTGACTTGAATAACTTTCATGATTGGGTTTTTTGTATCAAGTCTCATTTGAATCACATCTCAACACAACTTTGGAGAGTCATTGAGCAAGGCTTCTACCCGCATGATCCAAACAACATGACACCAAGGAAAGAAATGGACAATCAACTCAACCATTCCGCATTGTTCATTCTTCAAGCCGCAATGCCGCCGGAAGAACTCTCTCATTTGCGGCCATTCACCCGTGCCAAGGATGCTTGGGAGCACATCATCTCTTTGTACAAGGGAAGCTCGAGCATTCAAAAGTCCAACTTTGAGGTCATACTTGATGAGGCCGATGAGTTCGTTTTGAAAGATGATGAAGATCCTCGTGAGCTATACCGGAGATTGACTACTCTCGCGGTCTCACTCCGAGATCATGGGAGCAAGGATACGGATAACACATGGGTCAAGCGCAAGTTCCTAAAAGCCATCATGCCATTCAACAAGAGCATGTCTTCCGTGATCCGTCAAAGACCGGACTTCCACACCTTGTCCTCAAGTGAAGTGTTGGATGAATTCATTGCAATGAACATTTTGAACAAGACCGCTGACAACGCTCTAGCTCATGTCCAACGGTCAAATAAGACCAACCTTGCTTTGAAGGCCAAGGCCATTTCGGAATAAGAAGAAGAGGTAGAAGAGGAGAGCTGTCCCAAAGACGCCAAGTATGCTTACCACGAGCACATGGCTCTTGCGTCAAGGCAATTTTGGGGCAACAAGAGAAACTCAATGCCCAATTTCTCCAAGAACAACTCAAGTGGCTCCAAGGGTAGGCAACGTGTGAGAACTTGCTACAATTGTGGAAATGTGAGCCATTTCGTGGTGAACTACCCCTACGAGAAGAGGGAAGACAATGGTGGTAAGCTCATCCTCAAAGACAAGGCCAAGTCCTTCACCGACAAGAACAACTTCATGAAGAAGGTGCCACAAAAGGGGTTGGTGCAGCAAGAAGAGTACAACTCCGATGATGATGATGATGATGACGCAAGTGGTGAAGGGTTTGCAACGGCCAACGTGGCCATTGCCACCTCTTCCCCAACCTCGGTGTCACTCTTCGACGCCCCCAACGAGAACCTCATCCCCAAGTGCCTCATGGCAAGAGGCATCAACAAGGTAACCTCCAACATCAAAACTTCCTTCACTACTAATCCTCCTTTGCCGGATTGTGTGGATGGAAATGAGGAGGTTAAGGTGGATGAGAATGAGTTCGACAAGTTCTTGGGTAAGCTCAAAGGTGAGACCAAGAAGCACTTTGTTGCTCTCTTGGAACAACTTGGTGAGGCCAATGATATCATTGAGTCTCACGAAGAGACTATCACTAACTTGGAAGGCCATAGCCGTGACTATGCCGATGAGATTGCGGATCTTTCCATTGCTCTTGAGGAAGAGCGAGGTCTTCGTTCGGCTCTTGAGGAGTCACAAAACATTGATGTTGCTAAATTAAAGAAAGATCATGATCATGCTCAAGTTCTTGCTCGTGTGCTAAAATCCGAGAGTGTTGAGCTTGGGGTTGGCCATGCTAGACTCAAAGAGGAGTTTGAGCTACTTGACAAGGCTCACAAGGCCTTGAAAAATGCACATGCTACACTCAAGGAGTCTCATGATCAACTCCAAGTGAAACTCACTAAGGAGATAGCCACGTGTCCTCCTTTTGTGCTAACTGATAATGCTCATACTACTAACCCTTGTTGTGAGCATATTCACCTTGTGGAGGAGAATGCCAAGTTGAAGGAGCAAATTGAGAAGGGCCTTGTAACTTGCATACAAGGCGAGAAGAATCTCAACGAACTTTTGAGCAATCAAAAGGAAGTTGTGGCTAAGGAGGGACTTGGGTTTGCACCCAAGTCAAAGAAGAAGAAGAAAAGCAAGACCAAGAAGCCTCTCCCTCTCAAAGAGGTATTTGTAAAGGAGGGAGAGGGTGCTCATAAGGAGAAGAAGATCAAGGTGGTGGGTGGTGATGCCAAGAAGGGCAAAACCAGTCCTCCCAACAAAGCCAGTAATTTAAACTAATCTTATGTTTTATGCCGTGCTAGTGATGGCTTGTTTATGCCAAATTAGTTGGTTCTTCTTATGAGTACATTGAATGGTCTATTTGGGTTCCTAAGACCCTTGTTACTAACATCAAAGGACCCATTCAAAAATGGGTACCTAAAACCAAGCATTGATCTTATGTAGGAGTTTGCTTCCGGTGGGGGATCATGGTTGTTGGATAGTGGAGCAACAAATCATATGACCGGGAGCAAGGACATGGTGGTGGACGTGCAACCAAGCCCATCTATGCCACTCATGTCCAATTCGGTGATGCCTCAACATCTAAGGTATTGGGTCTTGGCAAGGTTTTGATTTCTCATGATTTATCAATTGAGAAGGTCATACTTGTTGAGACCCTTGCATACAATTTACTTTCCATTCGTTAACTTGCACTTATGGGTTTTGCTACATTCTTTAATCTTGATACCGTGGCCCTTTTTTGGAGCAAGACTCTTAAAGTAGCCTTTGTTGGGCATGTCGAGAACGGTCTCTATGTGGTTAACTTCTCGGAGCGACCCACTAAGACCGCGACTTGCCTAATGGCTAAAGTTGACGTGGGGTGGCTTTGGCATCGCTGTTTAGCCCACGTCAATATGAGATCTTTGCAAATTCTCCTCAAGGGAGGCCATGTCCGTGGACTAACAAATGTTAGTTTTGCTAAAGATCATGCTTGCGGTGCTTGTATCGAAGGAAAGCTACATGAAATGGCTCACCGACCCACGACTATTATCTACTCGAAGAGGCCCTTGGAGCTCCTTCACATGGATCTCTTCGGTCCTCCATCATTTGATAGTCTTGGGGGAAGAAAGTATTGCTTGGTGATTGTGGATGATTATTCAAGATAAACATGGGTATATTTCTTCAAGAGGAAGAGCGAGACCCAACAAACTATCATCGACTTTGCAAATGAAGCTCAACGTCAACATGATGCAAATATATTGATGATTAGAAGTGACAACGGCACCGAGTTCAAGAACTACACCTTGGATGAGTTCCTTAATGATGAGGGGATCAAGCATCAATACTCCGCACCATATACCCCTCAACAAAATGGTGTTGCGGAGAGGAAGAACCGGACGTTGATGGACGCGGCAAGGACCATGATGGCGGAATTCAAGTATCCGTACAACTTTTGGGCCGAAGCCATCAACACCGCATGCCATGCATCTAATCGGCTCTACCTCCGCAAAGGCTTGAACAAGACTCCTTATGAGATACTTACCGGAAACAATCCCAACCTCAAGTACTTCCGGGTGTTCGGTTGTAAGTGCTTCATTCTCAAGAAAGGTGTTCGTTTGTCTAAATTCGAACCTAGAGCTCAAGAGGGCATATTTGTTGGTTATGCTACAAACTCTCATGCTTACCGTGTCCTCAGCAAGTCCAATAGACTCATTGAGGAGATGTGTAACATGGAGTTTGATGAAAATAATGGCTCCCAAGTGGAGCAAAGTGGTCTTTGTGATGTAGGTGATGAAATTCCTCCCCAAGGCATAAGAAGAATGGGGATTGGTCAAATCCTCCCCATTGAGGAACCCCTTGTGGCCGAAGAAGAAGGGCAATGTTCTACGCAAGTGGAACCATCACCAACACTTGACCCACATGCTTCCGAAGAACAAAGTGAAGGCCCTCAACCAAGTGAACAAGATCAAAGGCAAGATCAACCCCATGATGATGGTGATGCACCAAGAGACGCCCAAGATCAAGTTCATGACTCCGAGCAAGCTCAAGATCAAGAGCAAGCTCAAGACGGCGCTCAAGATAATCAAGATAGTGCTCCTCAAATGTCTATGGAGGAGCTATTGGAGCGTCATGCCGCCAACATTGCTTCCAAACTTAAACATCAAGAACATGTCATGGAGAATGTTTTTGGAAGCTTAAAAAAGGGGGTAACCACTCGTACACAATTATCAGACTTTTGTGAGCATCACGCGTTTGTTTCTTGTGTTGAACCCCAAAAGGTACATGAGGCGCTCGAGGACACGGATTGGCTTGAAGCCATGCATGATGAACTCAACAACTTCGAGCGCAATGCTACTTGTGAACTGCGTTGGGAATTCCCCGAAGAGGTGAGGATGATGCAGTACAGTAGAGATAAGTATTTCCCTCAGTTAAGAACCAAGGTTATCAATCCAGTAGGAGAACCACACAAAACCTCGTTAGCAGCACCTACACACACAAAAGCAAACACTTGCACCCAATGCAAATAAGAGGGTTGTCAATCCCCTTAGTGGTTATTTACAAGGATTAATTCTGATAGTGATAGATAAAAAGTAAATTGCAAACAAAAAGAAAAGTAAATAAATTGCAGCAAGGTATTTTTGGATTTTAATATATGGTAAAAGTAGATCCGGGGGCCAGAGTTTTCACTAGAGGCTTCTCTCTCGAGCACAGAATATACGGTGAGTAAACAAATTACTGTTGGGTAATTGATAGAAAAGCGCATAGTTATGACAGATTCATGGCAATGATCATGTATATTGGCATCACATACGAGACAAGTAGACCGACCCCTGCCTGCATCTACTACTATTACTCTACCCATTGACCGCTATCCAGCATGCATCTAGGGTATTAAGTATAAAACAGAGTAACACCTTAAACAAGATGACATGATGTAGACAAAGTAAACTCAAGCAATATGATTAAACCCCATATTTTTATCCTTAATGGCAACAATACAAATACGTGTCATGTCCCTTTCTGTCACTGGGATTGAGCACCGCAAGATTGAAACCCATCACAAAGCACCTCTCCCATTGCAAGATAAATCAATCTAGTTGGCCAAACCAAACAGATAGATCGGAGAGAAATACAAAGCTATAATAATCATGCATAAAAGAGTTCAGAAAAGACTCAAATATTTCTCATGAATAATCTGATCATAAACCCACAATTCATCGGGTCCCAACAAACACACCACAAAAGAAGATTACATCGGATAGAACTCCAAGAACATCGAGGAAAACATGGTATTGAAGATCAAAGAGAGAGAAGAAGCCATCTAGCTACTAGCTATGGACCCGTAGGTCTGTGGTAAACTACTCACACATCATCGGAAGGGCAGCAAGGTTGATGTAGAAGCCCTCCGTGATCGATTCCCCCTCTGGCAGAGTACCGGAAAAGGCCTCCAGATGGGATCACGGAAGAACAGAGGCTTGCGACGGCGGTAGGGTTTTCTCGTCTGGCTCTCTGTTGGTTTCTGAATATTTGAGAATTTATAGAAGTGGATTAGGTCAAAAGGAGCCACGAGGGGCCCACAAGGCATCAGGGCGCGCCCCCCTAGGGCCGTGCCCTGTTGCCTCCTCGTGAGGATTCTAGCATCCTCCCGAAGCTTCCAGGGTGTCTTTTGTCCAGAAAAAAATTGTCAAAAAGTTTCGTGGCATTTGGACTTCGTTTGGTACTGATTTCCTGAAAAACCAAAAACAAGCAGAAAACAGCAGCTGGCACTGGGCACTAGGTTAATAGGTTAGTCGCAAAAAATGATATATAATTGCATATAAAACATCCTAGATTGATACTATAATAGCATGGAACAATCAAAAATTATAGATACGTTGGAGACGTATCAAGCATCCCCAAGCTTAATTCCTTCTCGTCCTCGAGTAGGTAAATGATAAAAACAAAAAATTTGATGAGGAATGCTACCTAACAAGTTTCATCATGTAATCTCTTTACGGTATGAATATTAAGATCCGAATGATTCAAAGCAATAGTCTATAATTTGATATAAAGACATCAATACTCAGGTATACTAATAAACAATCATGCCTTTCAAAATAAAAATGCTAAAGAAAGTTATCCCTACAAAATCATATAATCCTGTCATGCTCCATCTTCTTAACACAAAGTATTTATCATGCACTACCCCGATGACAAGCCGAGCAATTGGTTCATACTTTTTAACGCGCTTCAGCTTTTTCAACCCCCACGCAATACATGAGCGCAAGCCATGGATATAGCACTATGGGTGGAATAGAATGTGGTGGTAGAGATTAATAAGGGGAAGTCAAAAAGAAGAAGATAGTCTCACATCGACGCGGCTAATCAACGGGCTATGGAGATGCCCATCAATTGATGTCAATGCAAGGAGTAGGGATTGCCATGCAACGGATGCACTAAGAGCTATAAGTGTTTGAAAGCTCAACATGAAAACTAAGTGGGTGTGCATCCAACTTGCTTGCTCATGAAGACCTTGGATATTTGAGGAAGCCCATCATCGGAATATACAAGCCAAGTTCTATAATGAAAAATTCCCACTAGTATATGAAAGTGACAAAATAGGAGACTCTCTATATGAAAAACATCGTGCTACTTTGAAGCACAAGTATGGAAAGGATAGTAACACTGCCCCTTCTCTCTTTTTCTCTCTTTTTCTTTTTTTCTTCTCTTTTTCTTATTTTTTTTCTCTTTTTCTTTCTCTTCCTTTTTCTTTTTTTTCTTTCTCTTTTTTTCGTGGGCTCTTTTTGGCCTCTTTTTTTTCTTTTTCTTTTTTTATTTTCCTCATTGGGACAATGCTCTAATAATGATGATCATCATACTTCTATTTACTTACAAATCAAAATTACAACTCGAAACTAGAACAAATATGACTCTATATGAATGCCTCTGGCAGTGTACCAGGATGTACAATGATACTAGCGTAACATGTATGAAAAATGATGAACGGTGGCTGAGCCACAAATACTATGTCAGCTATATGATCATGCAAAGAAATATGACAATGATGATGTGTGTCATATAAAAAGAACGATGGAAGTTGCATGGCAATATATCTCGGAATGGCTATGGAAATGCCATAATAGGTAGGTATGGTGCCTGTTTTGAGGAAGATATAAGGAGGCTTATGTGTGATAGAGCGTATCATATCACGGGGTTTGGATGCACCGGTGAAGTTTGCACCAACTCTCGATGTGAGAAAGGGCAATGCACGGTACCGAAGAGGCTAGCAAATTGCGGAAAGGTGAGAGTGCGTATAATCCATGGACTCACATTAGTCATAAAGAACTCACATACTTATTGCGAAAGTTTATTAGCCCTCGAAGCAAAGTACTACTACGCATGCCCCTAGGGGGATAGATTGGTAGGAAAAGACCATCGCTCGTCCCCGACCGCCACTCATAAGGTAGACAATCAATAATAAATCATGCTCCAACTTCTTAGCATAACGACAGACCATACGTGCATGCTTTGGGAATCACAAACCTTAACACCAATATTCTTACTAAATCACAATTACTTACTAGTACCTCCCCCATATTACCATCTTAATATTGCAAAACTATTGCAAGGTATCAAACTTATCATATTTAGTGATCTACATGAAAGTTTTTATTATATCCCTCTTGAATACCTATCATATTAGGACCAAATTCATAACCCGTGCATATTACCATTGCTATTTATTAGACTCTCAAAAATATATAAGTGAATCATGAGAGTGCAACTATTTCTTTAAAATATAACCACCGCCGTGGTCTAAAAGATATATAAGTGAAGCACTAGAGCAACTGCCTAGCTCAAAAGATATAAATGAAGCACATAGAGTATTCTAACAAATCATGAATAATGTGTGTACCTCTCAAAAAGGTGTGTTCAGAAAAGATGATTGTGGTAAACTAAAAATAAAACAAAAGCAAGCAAACTATAGCACAAGATGCTCCAAGTAAAACACATATCATGTGATGAATAAAATATAGCTCCAAGTGATATACCGATAGATTGTAGACGAAAGAAGGAATGCCATCCGGGGCATCCCCAAGCTTAGACGCTTGATTCTTCCTTGAATATTACCATGGGGTGCCTTGGGCATCCCCAAGCTTAGGCTCTTGCTGCTCCTTATTCCTTTATCCTTCGTAGTCTCACCCAAAACTTGAAAACTTCAGCACACAAAACTCAACAGAAACCTCGTGAGATCCGTTATTATAACGAACAAATCTTAAACTTTAGGTACTGTTGTAAATTAATTCATATTTAATATTGGCATAATGCTACTGTACTCCAACTCCTCCATGACTCATACCCCCCGATATGATCCATAGATTCATCAAAATAAGCAAACTATGCAACAAAAACAGAATCTGTCTAAAACAGAACAGTTTGTAAAGATCTGAATTAAAGTCATACTTCTGTAACTCTAAAAATTCTGAAAATTTAGGAAAACGTGGGAAATTCATATATCAATAAAGTGTAAAAAATTCAGAATTTTATCATGCTCCAGTACGCTCAAGTACAGAATGAAAATTCTAGAACTAAGCGCAAAAGTTTATGTTTTCAAACAGCATCAATTATACTATCATCCTAATCATCCCAAAGGCATTACTTGGCACAAACACTAATTAAAAGATAAAAACACAATCATAACAGAGGCTACAATTGTGTAAACACACAAAAACATAAAGTATTGGGTTGTCTGCCAACAAGCTCTTTCTTTATAGCCATTAAGATACACTAGTACAGCGAGCTGCTATACAAACGGTTTTTACCCCCTTTCAGCGATGAAGTTTTAAACCGTAGCCTTGCCTGTGTGTGCGATAGGGGGGTCCGTTCCACACGACCCAGAAACCGTCCGCGATAGGACCTCTGGTCACACACGTGGGGCAAAAAGAGCTTGTGTGCGATCGGGTGAGCCATCGCAGACAATTATACTGGCCCAATCGTTTCCGTTCGTATGTACATCCCACACAGTGAATCCAAGATAAACGTTTCCGTTCATATATACATCCCACACAGTGAATCCCAAATAAATGTTTCTGTTCGTATATACAAAGCACACAGTTTTCCGCATCACATCGTCTGTGATAGCGTTGCCATTGCAGACGATAGTAATAATTTTATCGTTTGTGTTATTGAATGCATCACACACGGTGTCTAGAAGAAACTGTGTGGCATAGGTTGTCCATCACACACACTTTTTATGTGGAAAACGTTTGTGCAAGGTGGCCTAACGCAAACAATTGTCCAGAGGAAGTCGTGTGTGATTGTTCATTGATCCAACACGTTTACTTCCTATAACCTATGTGGGTTGTCTGAGATCATCGCCCACGGTGTTGTCTCAATAACCGTTTGCACTAGAAAAACCCAATAAGCAGGCTAATTGGCCAGTGCCTGTGGATGATTGACCGCCCATCCTTCGTCCTCTTGAGGAAGACTTCAATATTGTACCGTGGGTGTTGTATGAACACCTTCCTCGCCTCTTGACCATAGAGGTGGTTTGAGAGGTAATCATCTGTGAACTGCTTTGGAAAGGCCTGAAAACAAAGATATGCATTAATATCTTCTCTGGATTTTGAAATGGTGCAAAGGAATATAAAAAATGGTACTCCCTCCGGTCCGTTTTACTCCACGCATTAGATTTGTATCAAGTCAAACTTTGTAAAGTTTCACCAAATTTATTTTTAAAAATATCAACATCCACGATACCAAATATGTATACTATAAAATTGTATTTCATAATGCATCTAAAAATAATGATTTTGCCATTTGAATGTTGATACTTTTTTCTATAACTTTGGTCAAAGTACAGATACTTTGACCAAGGACAAAACTTATATGCAGACTAAAAAGGACCGGAGGGAGTATAAGAGTTAGTACCATCCTGTAGTTCACTGATGTCTTCTTCATTGTGCAGACAAAGATCTTGTTGTTTTTCGTCCCTAGTTTCTTTATCCTCACAATCTTTCTAAGTTTCTTGACTTGACTGATATTCATGGACATCTCATTTCCCCATATGCAAAATGGGTCGAACAGTGGGTCAAAACCTCTGACAACAGGACCTACATGTGCAAGACCAAATTGTTAAAAACCTAAATACTAGAATGGTTCCTGCAATTGCACAATAATGTGCTATTAGACAAAGGACCATGCATGTGCGAACATCGATGGTAAACCTCAATGCCTCCCATTGTTTCCCTGCAACACATATAAGGTAGTTATTGATCAGGTTAAGTGAGGGTTGGCATACTATCAGTAAAATATGTTGATGAAAAATAAACACATTGCAGATTCAGCAAATTAATTCGAGCCACATGGAAAAGCCATTTATCCAAACCAAGCATGCTTAAGAACTAGGAAATATAGCAATTGTATATGTTTCTCATGTATTTAGTACAGCCGAATTCAATTTATTTCTCACATGCATAACAATACAAAATTGTACCCACGACAATTGAACATCGCATTGCAGAATTGAACCAAACAGTTAACTAAGCACCACAGCAAATGAACCAAACAGTTAACTGAGCACCACATTGCACAAGAGAACATACTACAAGATCAGACAGTTAACCAAACCTAGTATGCTTAATAACTTGGAAATATAGCAATTGTATTTGTATCTCATGTATTTTGTACAGCCAAATTCGATTATTTCTCACATGCAAGAGAATACAAAATTGCACCCGGAAGAATTGAGCATCACATTGCAGAATTGAACTAAACAGTTAACTGAATATGACAAAAAAATAACCAAACAGTTAACTCAGCACCACATTGCACAATATATAGAACATATATACTAGAGGATCAGATTGCATAGTAAGAGTACATATGACAATTCACTAGAATTTGTAAAGGAAAGGCAGGAGCAGCACATGCAACAGGTAAACCGAACATGCTTAACCGGCGTAGCTAGCTAGCTGAACATAGGTCCTTGTAGTGAGCTAAAAAGACAAGCTACTCCTCATCGTCGGAGATATCGATGACGATGGACTCCTTAGACTTGGAAGAGGGTGAGGCCACCACATCGTGGGTGCCCTCCTCATAGTGGTGAGTCGCCTAAGCCGCTCCGGGCACCAAGCTGCTGGCTCTGGAGTTGAGGTAAGCACGGGCATGCTAAGAAAACACCTCGTAGTCTTCATCGAAGGCACCGACGGTGGCCTCGAGAAAACGCCACGAACTGTCATTTAAAGCAGCCAACCGCATGGCGGCGTTCGTGCACGAGGCATTGACGGTGGCCTCGACGGCGAGGTGCTCCTCCAAGATCTGGGGGTCGGCACACATGGCAGCCATCGCGACCTCATCCGCGCGTGCGGCCGCGATTTGCTTCTCCGCTGCCAGATGCCCTTGAGCTCCTGGCTATACTACGTGCACCATGGCTTAGGGCGGTGCTTATTTGGAGGATGGGTCGGTGATTTGGGTGGAAGGTGTCGCGCCGGCAGTCGGGGCATGTTGGATGTAGAAGGAGGTGGAGGATGGGGGTCGGGTGTGGATTACCTGACTAGATCGACGAGGCCGAGCAGCAGGAAGGAGCGTCGCCAGCGAGGCGGCGGCGCTGCAAGCAAGCAGTGAAGGTTTGAACTTGGAATGGAAGGCGGAAATAGGGGAAATGTGGATTTTGGTAAGGAGGAGGGGGGCATGGGAGGTAGATATTTCCGCGGATGCCGAAAATTTTCGCTCCGTGCAGCGAAAAACTGGCGCGCGAAGTGTCATCAGACACGGTCCCTTATTGAGCACTGTGTACGATATCTGAACATCAGAAACGATTCATATGGCTTACGCCATGTGTGATGAGTTTGAACGTGCAAATTTTGGTTCTAATTTCCCTGGTTACAGTGGTCATCCACGTCATTGCATAATTCGGGTACACAAAAGAGCCTACAGCACACCCACACTTCTTAATCGAGCAAGTTCAGCAATTAAACAGAGCTAGCTGACCTAAACATTACTCTAACAAAAGACCGGCGCTCTAAACAAAGACTACTACTCCGCCTGGCGCTCGTCGATCTCCGCCGCCTCCTCCATGTCCAGCTCGCGCCCGACGATCTCCTGGGGAAGGGGCCCTATGGTATCCATCTCACCATACTCGGCAAGCATCTCGCCATCCGTGTCCGCCATCACTTTGGAAAAGGCCACCATGAGCTGGGCATGGGCGGCCGCAGTCTGGGCTTGGACGGGCTCCATCCCGGCAAGGTATGCCGCGAACGAACGGACGGCTGCTCGAACGCTCTCGGCGATTGCCAACTCTTCGGCCGTGGGTTACCAACCATTGTCGGAGAAGCTTCGTGTGATTTGTGCGGTGACCACCAGGGGCTGGGCATCGGCGGCCTCGACATGGGAGCGGCCAGCCTCCATCAGGGCTAAGGCGGCCGCCGCGGAATGGACAGCTGCTGTCCCGCTCTCACCATTTGCTATCCCCGTCGCAGATGTTGCTACCACCATCTGAGCTGCAGTAGCGGCCATTTCGGCTGCTGCAGCCGCCCGGGCACAGATTGCGGCCTCGCTCACGCAGGTTGTGAGCACGCTCATGGAGGCTGCGGCCGTGCTCTCGCCGGAGTGGGCCGCTGAAGTTGCCCTCACGACGCGGGTCCACGTCCCCATCTTTGACCGGCGACGATTGAACAGTGAAATGATATTTGGGGAGCTAGTTTGCTTGACGCGCCGGCTGTGGACTGTAGCCAACGAACCTTCTCACATAAGCCATATATGATGGTGCACCAAGATATTTTGTACAGCATCTCACACGGTTGGTGATAATAAACTGTGTGTGATGTACTTGATTTTTCGTCTTGATTTGAAATACGGAATGGGGTCACAGCGGCAAAGCACGGAGTTTGAATTGCTAGAACATTTGTCTACAGTGAACATAAAACAATACGAGTGTCGTGTTAAAATTTGGAATTATTCGGGGTTCGTTTGGACATTTTTATACATGAACTGGGTTTTCTAGGCATTTTATGTGCATAATTCAAATTTGAACTACATGCACATGCTCCGGTGCACCCAAAATGGGTTGAAAAATCATATGTGTGTCCTTGGGTGCATGCTTAGGTCCCATGCAAGAAATGGGAATGAATTTGAAACACCTCGGCATAGTGGCTCGGCCACAAACGCTGAGATACTTGGTTTTGAAATTCTAGTAAATCCAAAACTCGTCTGAAATTCATGAAACTTGGCATGCTATCATGGAATGGCACCAACATGTTGTGGTAAAAAAAAATTCCCATTTGGGGCAGGTTTTGGTATAAACTTCTCATAACCAGAGCTTCTCACAAGAAGCCTCATGGTTCCGGTAGGGAACGTGTCACCTTTGTGGATGAAACAACACTCGTTGCCTCTTCTTGCCTTGTTTTTTTTCTAGAGGTAACATAGACCAATAGGAGTGTCGTGTTAAATTTTGGAATTATTCGGGGTTCTTTTTGACATTTTTATACATTAACTGAGTATTCTAGGCATTTTATGTGCATAATTCAAATTTGAACTACAGGCACATGCTCTGGTGCACCAAAATGGGTTGAAAAATCATATATGTGTCCTTGGTCGCAGGCTTTGCTCCCACGCAAGAAATGGGAATGAATTTCAAACACCTCTGCATCGTGGCTCCACCGCAAACATTGAGATACTTGGTTTTGAAATTCTAGTGAATCCAAAACTCATCAGAAATTCATGAAACTTGGCATGCTATCATGGAATGGCACCAACATGTTGTGGTAAAAAAATTGTGCCATTTGGGGCAGGTTTTGGTATAAGCTTCTCACAAACCAGAGCTTCTCACAAGAAGCCTCATGGTTCCGGTGGGGAACGTGTCACCTTTGTGGACAAAACGACATTCGTTGCCTCTTCTTGCCTTCATTTTTTTCTAGTGGCAACATAGACCAACAGGAGTGTCGTGTTAAAATTTGAAATTATTCGGGGTTCGTTTGGACATTTTTATACATTAACTGGGTTTTCTAGGCATTTTATGTGCATAATTCAAATTTGAACTACATGCACATGCTCCGGTGCACCAAAATGGGTTGAAAAATCATATGTGTGTCCTTGGGTGCATGCTTAGGTCCCATGCAAGAAATGGGAATGAATTTCAAACACCTCGGCATCGTGGCTCGGCCACAAACGCTGAGATACTTGGTTTTGAAATTCTAGTAAATCCAAAACTCGTCTGAAATTCATGAAACTTGGCATGCTATCATGGAATGGCACCAACAAGTTGTGGTAAAAAAATTCCCATTTGGGGCAGGTTTTGGTATAAATTTCTCACAAACCAGAGCTTCTCACAAGAAGCCTCATGGTTCCGGTAGGAACGTGTCACCTTTGTGGATGAAACAACATTCGTTGCCTCTTCTTGCCTTGTTTTTTTTCTAGAGGTAACATAGACCAATAGGAGTGTCGTGTTAAATTTTGGAATTATTCGGGGTTCTTTTTGACATTTTTATACATTAACTGAGTATTCTAGGCATTTTATGTGCATAATTCAAATTTGAACTACAGGCACATGCTCCGGTGCACCAAAATGGGTTGAAAAATCATATATGTGTCCTTGGGTGCAGGCTTTGCTCCCATGCAAGAAATGGGAATGAATTTCAAACACCTCCGCATCGTGGCTCCACCGCAAACATTGAGATACTTGGTTTTGAAATTCTAGTGAATCCAAAACTCGTCAGAAATTCATGAAACTTGGCATGCTATCATGGAATGGCACCAACATGTTGTGGTAAAAAAATTGTGCCATTTGGGGCAGGTTTTGGTATAAGCTTCTCACAAACCAGAGCTTCTCACAAGAAGCCTCATGGTTCCGGTGGGGAACGTGTCACCTCTGTGGACGAAACGACATTCATTGCCTCTTCTTGCCTTCATTTTTTTCTAGTGGCAACATAGACCAACAGGAGTGTCGTGTTAAAATTTGAAATTATTTGGGGTTCGTTTGGACATTTTTATACATGAACTGGGTTTTCTAGGCATTTTATGTGCATAATTCAAATTTGAACTACATGCACATGCTCCGGTGCACCAAAATGGGTTGAAAAATCATATGTGTGTCCTTGGGTGCATGCTTAGGTCCCATGCAAGAAATGAGAATGAATATCAAACACCTCGGCATCGTGGCTCGGCTGCAAACGCTGAGATACTTGGTTTTGAAATTCTAGTAAATCCAAAACTCGTCTGAAAGTCATGAAACTTGGCATGCTATCATGGAATGGCACCAACATGCTGTGGTAAATTTTTTGTCTCATTTGGGGCAGGTTTTGGTATAAGCTTCTCACAAACCAGAGCTTCTCACAAGAAGCCTCATGGTTCCGGTAGGGAACGTGTCACCTTTGTGGACGAAACGACATTCGTTACCTCTTCTTGCCATGATTTTTTTTCAAGAGGTAACATAGACCAATAGGAGTGTCGTGTTAAATTTTGGAATTATTCATGGTTCGTTTGGACATTTTTATACATTAACTGAGTTTTCTAGGCATTTTATGTGCATAATTCAAATTTGAACTGCATGCACATGCTCATGTGCACCGAAATGGGTTGAAAAATCATATATGTGTCCTTGGGTGCATGTTTAGGTCCCATACAAGAAATGGGAATGCATTTCAAACACCCAGGCTTCGTGACTCGGCCGCAAACATTGAGAAACTTGGTTTTTAAATTCCTGTATATCCAAAACTCCTCTGAAATTCATGAGACTTGGCATGGTGTCATGAAATGGCACCAACATGCCGTGGTAAAAAAATTGTCCAATATGAGAGAAGGTGCACACATTAACAGCCAACAAATAGCTGTCACGTTATCATCACAAACGGTTGTACAATATTATTTCAATCGTGGGTGTTCTACTAACCATTTACGTGCCGCCACGCATCCCACTTTTTTAATGGCAAGGAGGTGCCGTCCGGGCAACTGTTTGAGTAGACGGGAGGCGTGCGAGCGAAGTCTGCGACGCCGGCTGACCGGGAGGCGTGCGACCAGTCCTGCGCTGCGCAGGCTCACCGGGAGGCGTGCGAGCAGTACCCTGCGCAGGCTCACCGGGAAGCGAGCCCTTTAACCTCCATCGCCCCCGCCTCACTCTGAACTTCTCCATTAATGGCGCCCGAGCCGCTGTTTAATAGGCGGCCTTACTGATCTTTCTTTGCCTCCCATTCCCCTCTCGCCCGAATCCTATCTTCCAGAGCTCCACCTACTCCATGGCGCACAAGGATCATCTACCACTAGTCTTCAAGTTTGGTGAAGTCGACTCCGAGCCGGAGGAGATAGAAAATAAGGAGGAATGGGACCTCAGGGACATGGCCCTGAACGAGCTAGCCGCGGCGGATGCTGCCCCCTCGCCCGTCCCAGCTCCCATCCCCGCACCCACGCCAGCGACCATCCCCGTGGCATTGACGGGCAGGTCGTCGAGCACCATCGTAGAGGTGGAAGCCGCGGGCGTCAGCGAGGTCCCCGCGAACCCACGCGAGCTCGTGTACGTACCAGCGCCAGCGCCCCCGCTTGTGCTTGTGCGCGTGCCAGCACCCACCGCAGGGCCGGTCCCTGTGCGCTTTCCTGCACCAGCCATGCCCGTGCCCGTGCGCGCACCTGCACCCGCCACGCCCCCCCTCAGCGTCATAGGACACCGCCATCGACCGCTACCTCGTAGCGCCGCGAGTCACCGTCCCCCCGCGCCCCGCCCATTGATCGCATGACGAACGGCTCTTGGATTTGGAAGTCCAGAGCATTCAGGGATGGCTTGAAGACTAGAACAACGGCGTCCCGGATGATGACAACACCGGCGCAGCACGCCGCCGCCGCTGCTGCTGCAATTAGTTTTTTTGTTTAATACTGTATCCTGATCATATGAATGTAAAACCACAGTGTCACTGAAAGAAATCTATGGTTTTGATCAACTTAGCATTTTTTCTCTGAATGTACAGACTTACCAAAGTAAAAAAAACAACAATGTCTTTCTCTAAATAAAACACTCATCGCAAACGTTTCATACTGAACACCCGTATGCAAAGCGAGAGCTGGGTTCCATCCCAGCTAAGCCAAGGGAAAAATGTGGCGCACAGGTTTTGTGCATCTCTTCATCGCAAATGTTTCAGACTGAACACCCGTATGCAAAGTGAGAGCTGGGTTCCTTCATAGCTAAGCCAAGGGAAAATGTGGCGCGCAGGTTTTGTGCATCTCTTCATCGCAAACGATTTTGCATGATGACCCGTGTGCAACGACGTACAAACAATGTGGTAAGATTTGCATCTGTCATATTGGGTATATTTGCCATTTGTCAAAATGGAAAAATTGGCATTTGTCAATCTAGTAACATTTCCATTTGTCAACCTAGTAACATTGCTATTTGTCAACCTAGTAACACTGCCATTTGTGATCCTCAGAAAAAAAAACACTGCCATTTGTCAAATTTTGCAGCCAAAAATCACTAGTACTGTAATTTTTGCAAATGAAATTCAGTAAGCATAGATTTCATTCATAGATTAAGCAGTCGTTCTTTATACAAACAGTTCAACTCAACCCAATTGTTGCCAACTACGTACTAAAATAGCTAGTTCAACTATATATACTAGCTAAATTTAAGAGGCCGAGTAGGAGGAGCCTACCGACGAGCTGGAGAAGCGGAATCCGGTGCCTGCCGCTGCTGCACCTTTAGCGACGCCCAGCTCGAACACCCTCTGCCGCTCCAGACGATCCCTCTCGAAGCGGCGGGACTCCTCGTATATCTCCGCATTCCGCACCACTGCGGCGGCTTCTGCTGCGGCCATGGCGGCAGTAAGACACTTTGCGTGCCCGACCAGGCGCTCCTCCTCCTCCCGCAGGAACTCGATGTAGCGCGCGGCAAGGTCGCTGATGCTCGTGCGGGCCTCCACATCCCGCCTTCGGGCCGCGGTGGCGGAGCGGGTGATGACCCCGGTGGTCGACGGTGGGGTGGCGGCCACCTCCCACCTTCGGGCCGCGGTGGCGGAGAGGGTGATGGCCACGGCGACCGATGGTGGGGTGGCGGCCACGACGGCTACCACCCGCCTTCGGGCCGCGGTGGCGGAGCGGTCGATGGCCCTGGCGGGCTTTGGTGGTGTGGCGGCCACGGTGGCCGATGGTGGGGTGGCAGCAACGGCTGCCGGCAATAGCTGCCGTCGGGCAGCGGCGGCGGAGCGTGTGGCGGGTGTTGTGCGCACACCCAACAGGGACGCCACGGGCAGTACACGTCGCTGGGGACTGCGCCGCCGCTGCAGTGTAGGCTCCTAGCTGGAGCTATCCTCAGACGATGGCGGAGTGGCTGAGTGACGACGACGGACTGGTGCCATTGGTGATGGTGGGAGAAGCAGATGAGATAAGCTACGGGGAGGGATGGGAAAATGCGATGCCGACTCGCCGGCCGTGACTGTTTATATAGCACGCCGGTAAGCACTGGGGTTTTTTGGGATTTCGCCGAGTCGGGCGGGAAGCTTGCGCGGTTCCGCGCGGGAACCTATGCGGTTGCGCGGGAATGGGCTCACCGACGATTCATTGGCGCCTCTTCGAGCTAACATTTGGCCAAAAGAACGCTTGTGCGGTGCTCAAGCTTGCGCTCAAAGCCTTCTGCGGCAGCGCGGTGACAAGACATGCGAGAGGAGGACGAAATGACACGTACACAAATGGTTAATAAAAAAGCGTTTGCAATTTAATTACCTAGCACACGGCCGCTCTCTATGCAGCGTCATGAATGATTGTTCGCCCACTGTGTGATGTGGAACGCGACGTAGTTTCACATCGCGCCGCCAGCTCGCAACTGCCGGCCGGCTTGTAGACGGCCATTCCCTGCGTGTTCAACTGCTCTATGTGTGTGGTTGCTCGCAGTTGAGGCGGCCACGGCGCGCTTTGCTCACATCACGCCGCACGCGCTCTGCTCGCGTCCCACCGCGTGTGCTCTGCCCGCGTCCCTCCACGCGCGCTGCAGGCGTTTTGGGCCAGCGCACGATCACGTATGTTCGGGGTGCCTTATGCATGCGGTTACGCCGGACGCGGTGCCACGACGGAGTTACGTGCGGCAAAAACTGCCTTGCGGACGTGCCGAGAATCCCGGCCGCCAGACCCTCATTTGTTCCTGTGGCCATTTACCTTCATCTCTCGCGCCCCACGACACAATAAGCACACCCACGACGACACATACACAGAGGATATCCAACGGCTCCAATGGCGCTCCCAGCGGCTGATGACGACGACGGGCGGCAGTTTACCACGCCTCATGTAGTGGACACCCACGTGAGGGGGAAGGACCTCTCGGTGGTGGACACCAACGAGCCGGTCTCGGTGGAGAGCTCCATCCACACTATGGAGCAGTTGCTTGCTGAGGACGAGTACCAAGTGGTCGGCTTCGACCTTGAGTTCACCGGCGGTCGTGCCGGGTATGATCAGAAGGTTCCCACCCCCCAGTTGTGCGTGCGCCATCACGTCCTCATCTACTACTACTCCCTGGCCACAAGGCCTTGCGAGCGTTTCGCCAGGTTTATCAACAGCCCCAACTACAGGTTCGCTATGGTGGACACCGTGAACGATCTAAAGGTGCTCGAGACTACGGGCTTGGCCTGCCAGAATCTTGTCGAGATACAAGGCCAGTACAGGGTCTGTGGCAGAAAGAAGGAGAAGGATGTAGGGGAATGCGACAGAAAACAAAAAAATTCCGGTACAGCGAACACGCCCAGGATCACTATGGAGATGCATACAAGGTTTGGATCTGATCGTTACCGACTCGTAGTGCAGTGGAAGGAGAGTCGGTGGAGATCGTCGGCGCAGATCCCCGCAGCTAGGATTTACAACCTCCCAACGGCGAGGATGTACTCCCTCGTCAGCCCCTCGGACAGTCCCATAGACAGCCCTTCGGGAGGCGGTCGGACAGTCCCCCGGATGGTGTCACGGACAGCCCTTCGGGAGGCACTCACAGAAACTCGGACGGTCACTCGGACAGCCCTTCGGAAGGCACTCTCGAACAGCCCATCGGGCAAAAAAGATCGAACCTACTACCTCTCTACGGGGTTGCACACATACGGTGTCATCTATTCGGCAGGGCTTCGCCGTCCAGAACTAGTTCCCACCGGAACCCAGACAGCCTTTCGGCTCTACGAAATTATTTCGCGGGGAGGGAGAGAGAAGGCCAGATCATGCATGGCATTTGTATGTGAGAAAGAGTGAGTGTGGAGAGTGCCTCTCCACCTCTATTTATAGGAAAACCCAAGGGGTAGGGTGGCTCTCATCCATCCATGTCATCCCTAAGATATTTTGGGACAAAGCCCAAAAAAGTGGCTTTCCATAAAGTAACCATAAAGTGATTTTCACTATTCACGGAAACATTTTTCCGCGACCGTTAAATCCAAAAATATTTCTGTAGGTCTGAGAACATTTCCAGTACCCACTAAAATAATTTTGGACTCATTTCGAAACAATTCCGGATTAGTGATTTTCATCTGCGAAAAGCAACCAAAGTGGTTCTGGCAGCTCCGGAACATTTCCGGGTTTTTTCTTCTGAAAAATCCCAGAAGTTCCCAAAACAATTCTGGCACCCTCCAAGAATTTTCAGGCGTGTGCCGAAACCAATTTGACTTAATGGTATACCTCGAAACAACTTTTTCGTTTTACCAAAACTCTTCCAGTGTTCTCTCTCCGGAACTCTTCCGTTGTCTCCGAAACTTTTCTGGTGACTATCTCTCAGACTCCCCGTCTAGCATTCAGCAGATAGATGACACTTAAGCGTGTGACCTTATAGGTTCGGTGAAGTATAGACATGACCGGAACACTTTCCGATCAATGATCAACATCGGAGCCATGGACACCCATATTGACCCCTATACCCACACGAATAAATATTTGAGTGAACCTCCAGTTGCCGTGTGCTATTCCTGTTGCTTCGCGATATGTTACAAATACCCGAGGTGAGATTTATCGGCATCCCCATGAATCAACAACTTGTCCACTATGCCAGTTACCTCGTTACCGGTTTTGTTCTCTTTTCTCGTTCCCGTGTTCCGACATCCCTGTGATCAAATCACAATGTGTCTGGCCAGATGATGATGGATACCGTAACACCGAGAGGGCCCAAAGAATATCTCTCCATCGTCGGAGGAGCAAATCCCAATTTTGAGCTATCAAGTCCCTTGACATACTTTTCCATGAACCCATAAGCCGTCGTAATAGCCACCCATTTACGGATGACGTTTAACAAACCCCAAAGTTCATGAAGCAAGCATGAAGAAACTCGATACTCTCATGGTCAACGTTAACTTTCTCTGTGTTATTAACCATTAACTTGTGACGAATGTATCTCATAGCATAACATCAATCGGGTCGATTCAACACAAATGTTCTTCTAACATTGTGCCCTCAAAATTGCCGGCATAGTCATGCCCATGATCAGGAAAACAGACTCATCATGCAACACTCGAGCTAGTCTTAGAGGCCAGACTAGGAATACCTTTTACCGTTTATTATTCCACAGGTGCATATGAGTTATCCTCCAGCCTCGTGGTTATTGCAGACTCGAGAACCATAGCAGTTATAGCACGGAATATAAACTTAATTAGGAACATGGGGATAAATAATAACATTTATTATTGCCTCTAGGGCATATCTCCTACAGACTCCCACTTGCACTAGAGTCAATAATCTAGTCAATGCTAATGCACTTTACACCTATGGCATCCCGGTGTAAAATATGCTTCGCTTGTGGTATAGTCTTTGTCCAACGGACCTGACAACTTCAGGGCCGTGTGTATCTTTGCATATCCTCACGTTTTCACGCTTTCACAAAATTCATATTTTGTGTGGACTTGGCTTTGTATATATGTGAATCACTGGTCGAACCTTGATTCCTCAGACTGAGCTATGGAGCAACTATCTACAATAGTGTCCCATTGACCAAAGTCATCTTGGAACCATACTAAGTTCATGAATGAACTATATGATTCAACATCTTCTTTGTCGCTTCCAAAGCATCAACATACTTAGCCTTTGTTATAGAATTCGCCACAGTAACCTGTTTGGAACAATTTCCAACTACCGTGCCACCATATCGTGTATTACACAAAACCCTTAACTTAAATCGAAATTCGCTTGGAGCATTGATGAAGACTGTATCGATGTATTGCATTACAATGAGTACTTCATAATCTCAGTTTGCGAGAAAACATGTTATCAGTGCTACTTTAGAACTCAACGACATTTTTCACTGTTGTCCTATGATCAGTATTTTGATCACTTTGGTATATTTACTCGCAACTCCTTGGGAGTACCTGACATATCTGGTTGTTTTTCATACCATGGAATACATGATCAATCCAAACACAAAAGTGTGTCGAAATTCCATCATGTATTTTGCTCATCAGTTTTTTAGGACACCGAGTCTTGCAAAAGCCTTTCCATGTGACTTCGGCAAGAATCACTCCTTGATGTTTTATGCTAAACTGTTTTAGCATCTTGTCAATATGTATTTTGGCTTAGCCCTATTAGGCAATTTTATCTCCGTAGATAATTATGCCTAATAACAAGGCTATTTAGCCCAAGCTCTTCATTGAAGAAACTATTTTTCAATGAAGTCTAATTCGTGTCAAGAAATTTATATTATTTCCAATCAACAATGTGTCAAGCACACAAGTTTTTAGAAATATTATTATGCTCCCACTTAGTTTCTTGTAACCACAAGCATCTTCGCTATCCATTGATGAAATCAAACTCTTTTGACTATTTCATCAAAACGAAGATTCCAACTCCTTTTTGCTCTCTTCTGTCCATTGCTGGAACTTTGAAGTTTGCACACTCACTAGCATCCTCTGGATCGACAAAATACTTTGGACTGTATCACATACAAGTCCTAGTTTGTATTCCCATTTCATGGAAATTCTTTCGTCATCCATGTTTCATATCTCATGATTGAAATATGCATTAATTGCTAGTTTAACCCGAACGGACTTTAAGCATCGCTACGGTGAGACAACCTCATCATAGTCAACTCCTTGAACTTGTTTATTGCAACAAGTCGATCTTTATGGATAAAACATTTTATCCACATCAGTTTATAGTTCCATTAATGTTCGTTAGACTCTAAGTCTTCCGAAGGGTTCATCAAGATTTAATCTTGAATCATTTATATGGAAACTATCTCGGATTGTATTGGCATTTAGCCAATTCCGGAGTCAAGGCCCATCAACGCTTCCTTGATTATCGTATGTATACTGTTGTCTAACAACAATATCTCATGTGCACACCTGAGAGGTTTGCATGAGTTTTGCCTACGTGGTTCAGCTGCAAGTTCGACCGAAGTCCATACATTTTATTGTAGAGGCTTCCATATCAGTCGCAAGAGGAAACTTTGGAATTGCTTCTGCGGTTTCTTTCCTTTGTCATGATAACAAAGATATTGTTATCTCGTCGAGTTGCACTGTCCTCCCACTCACCTTTTTGGAAGAAACATTTTCTTTCAAAATCATACCGTTCTTTGTGGCAAACTTTTGCCTCGGTATAGTGAGGGAGGAATACCCAATAATTTGGGATAACCTACAAAGTAGCACTTGTCTGATTTGGAATAGGTTTGTAAATATTTTACACAATCCCCATATTCCAAATGTTAAGAAAATACATAACATGGTTGGGTGTACCATACCATGGCGTCATTTCAACAGATCTGATGGCGCTCTATTCAGTGTAAAAGCCGCAGTCTCTAAAGCATCACCTTAAAAGGGATAATAGAAAATTGATTTATGTCATCTTTGATCTTACCATGTCATAAATGGTTTGATTACATCATCACAGTCATTCGACTTACTGTGGTGTTCCGGGAGGTGTAAGTTATGAAACTCTTTTCACAACTCGTCAGACATTCGATAAACTTGTAACTCAAATATTCCTTTCCACAATCTAATTGTAGAAACATAATTTTCTTGTTACAATAACTTCTACTTCATTTTTGAAAACCTTTTGAATGATTTCAAAAGATCCAGACTTACGTCTCATCAAGCAAATATCCATATATCTTCTTGAGTCAATTTTTGAAGATAGATAAATCCACTGCTGGCAACAACATGTATCAAACTACATACATCAAAATGTATGATCACCAATAAGTTCGTTGCTCGTTCCTTATGGCCTGTGAACGGTATTTCAGTCACTTCACTTCTCAGACGAAAGTTGCAAGTGTCAGATGATTCATAATCAAATGACTTCAAAATCCATCATAATGGAATTTCTCCATGCGGGTTTCTCCAATGTGACCAAATGCAGTGCCACACATATGTGGTATTCTTTTAGTCTTGCGACATTTAGCACCAGTGTTATGGATGTATCATATTACCATCAATATTTATAACATACATCCCATCCATGATGGAAGCATGGCCCTTATGTTATTCATGATACCGAACAACAATTGTTCTTTTATGACCAACCCTCTTGCAACAAACATTGTGCAATGGGCTAGAGTGTATAAAACTCTAAAATTAATTATGAAAGTAAACACAGAGGTAATATATTATTATCAATATTCATAACATACATCTCATTCATAATGAAAGTATGGCCCTTATGTTATTCATAACACCGAACATCAAAAGTTCTCTTATGAACAACCTTCTTGCAAGATACTTTAGGCAATGGGCTAGAGTGTATAAAAACTCTAGAATGAATTATGAAAATAAATACACAGGTAATGTACCGAGTATAGCAACTTTTACTATGTTCCCAGCGCATATCCAAACCTCATTACTGGCAAGTCTTTTAGGCCATAGTAGTTCTTGCATCGAGTCACAACAGAATGCAATCGAGCGGGTATCTCTGTGATCAACTCACAATACCCAAGAATCAGTGATTAACATGTTTAATCATAATTCCCAAGAAATATTTCTTTGACCAGCCTTCCATACATCAATAACTTGTATGACATTCATACATGAGCTGGATATTCCAGTCTTCTCTCCTTTTTGCCTTTATACTTCTAACAGTTTAACTTTTAGTATTTCTCCTACTCTCAGAAGAAGCACCCAGCTTTAAGAGTGGTGTTAGCCCCGGACTTCCTAGGTGTGCAAGTCACACCAACACCCTTTGGACATTTCCTTTATCTTTAAGTTGTTGTTTTATTCACCATCATCATATGACCGGCGTTCTTCTGGATCCCTCTCTCATCAGTCAAATGCCTAGTAAACACTTTACTAATACTTTGCAAACAAACATTGCTTTGGATATTACATATCTTTTAGCCTTTGTCTATCTCTGAAAATGATTTTCAGTTTCCATGAATATCACATAACTATCCCAAACTTTTGAAGTTCGTGTCTCATGGAAGCAAACGTTTTGCACTTGACCGTAACGGAATTCTAGCTTTTGGATCGAAGGACAAGAGTCACATCATCCATAGCATTAGTGGGAGAATACCGAAAGCATGCGATAGGACAAAGTCCTTCTCGGCACTCTTGAGGACAATCCTCACATTACGTTACCAACCGTAAAGTTTTAACCAGATATTTAACAGCTATTCAATTTTAATAGGGAGGGTGGAAACGCGAGCCATTATTCTTTAACTATTATGCAAATCACACTTAGACAGTGTTCATAATTAATTGCACTGAGAATTTGAACAAGTTAATTCTACAGTGCGCTCCCACTCAAATCAATATCTCTCATAATTGATTGTGAGTGATTCAAGATCCGCATTACAATTCATCGCCATAGAATCATCATCTCATGACGGGAATTTTAATCGGTAGGCCAACTTGCCGATCACATCTCTATGTAACTCTTGTACATCTTTCGATGCGTGTGTTCCGAGCTCAGGACGATCCTGCCATGAATGTCAAGACAACCAAGTGATCTCGCTGCAAGGTCTGACCTCACCCGCCTTACACCCGTACAATCGTTCGTACCCATGCATCCATGGCGCACCCCGAAAGGAAAGATATTGTGACGGTGCTACACTTGGGAGAACACTAACTACTTGATATTTTAAGTGAGAGATCACCCTAATAAAAGCGACTACCGCGCAATCAAAAAGGGTGCATCATAAGGGATAAACATCTCAGGCAATTCATAATAGCATGATATGGTATAGCCCTTTCTGACGGAGAAGTCTTTTATTTCTTCGTCTTCGGCATTCGCGTCGGTGTTCACCTTTGCGAAGATTGCCACCACCTTGTCGATGCACCAGATAATATTGCTATCTCTATAGGTAATAAAATAAGTGCATTACTTAAGGTTGACATGCAGGTCATTAAAGTGACAATCCTATGGCTCCAGCCATCATGCCGAATCATGACAGGCAGGTCATGTTAATTTTACATCATATAGTCATCTCATACATAATCAAATTAATATGAGAACTGCTATACCACATCACTTGCACATCCTGCAAAACCAAGTTAGATGCCTCTAATCGGTTTATGCAAAATTTTATTTTACGTGGCTTCTAAGGTTTTGACTTAAACCACAGCTACCAACGTTTATCATCAAGTATGATTATTCAAGTCGCTAGATTAACTTTGCGGGGTGTATGAAACACGAGATAATAAAATCTCAAGCCCCATACTGAACTTCGTCATACGCATGACCCCCGTGCAGATCATATCTGCATTGCCATTTTGCCTGCGAAATTTCATCTTTCTTTTAACTATGGTGGAATTCAATGAACTGTTAGCACTTCGTTGATCAATCAGGATCGCGGATTGCCAGAACTTTGAAACTCCACCATGCCGTTATCAAGATCAGAAATATGCAAATATCAGGGAAGCAACAAGAACATCGGGTAACATATTTCATCTGCTACCCGCACAAATAATTTTCAGCAATAGAACTCATCTACTACAAAATTATATTGTGCAACACCCATACATCTCTATGTATTCTAGATCGTAACCTGCATCTACGCATAGCACGGCTCATGATGCCACTGTAGGGGAACATGACAGAAAACAAAAATTTCCGGTACAGCAAACACGCCCAGGATCACTATGGAGATGCATACAAGGTCTGGATCTGATCGTTACCAACTCGTAGCGCAGCGGAAGGAAAGTCGGTGGAGATCGTCGGTGCAGATCCCCGCAGCTAGGATTTACAACCTCCCAACCACGAGGATGTACTCCTCGTAAGCCCCTCGGACAGTCCCATGAATAGCCCTTCAGGAGGCGGTCGGACAGTCCCCCGGATGGTGTCACGGACAGCCCTTCGGGAGGCACTCACAGAAACTCGGATGGTCACTCGGACAGCCCTTCGGGAGGCACTCTCGAACAGCCCAACGGGCAAAAAAGATCGAACCTATTACCTCTCTACGGGGTTGCACACATACGGTGTCATCTATCCGGCAGGGCTTCGTCGTCCAGAACTAGTTCCCACCGGAACCCAGACAGCCTTTCGGCTCTACGAAATTATTTCGCGGGGAGGGAGAGAGAAGGCCAGATCATGCATGGCATTTGTATGTGAGAAAGAGTGAGTGTGGAGAGTGCCTCTCCACCTCTATTTATAGGAAAACCCAAGGGGTAGGGTGGCTCTCATCCATCCATGTCATCCCTAAGATATTTTGGGACAAAGCCCAAAAAAGTGGCTTTCCATAAAGTAACCATAAAGTGATTTTCACTATTCACGGAAACATTTTTCCGCGACCGTTAAATCCGAAAATATTTCTGTAGGTCTTAGAACATTTTCAGTACCCACTAAAATAATTTTGGACGTGTTCCGAAACAATTCCGGATTAGTGATATTCATCTGCGAAAAGCAACCAAAGTGGTTCCGGCAGCTCCGGAACATTTCCGGGTTTTTTCTCCGGAAAAATCCCAGAAGTTCCCAGAACAATTCTGGCACCCTCCAAGAATTTTTAGGCGTGTGCCGAAACCAATTTGACTTAATGGTATACCCCGAAACAACTTTTCAGTTTTACCGAAACTCTTTCGGTGTTCTCTCTCCAGAACTCTTCCGTTGTCTCCGAAACTTTTCCGGTGACTATCTCTCAGACTCCCTGTCTAGCATTCAGCAGATAGATGACCCTTAAGCATGTGACCCTGTAGGTTCGGTGAAGTATAGACATGACCGGAACACTTTCCGATCAATGAACAACATCGGAGCCGTGGACACCCATATTGACCCCTATACCCACACGAATAAATATTCGAGTGAACCTCCAATTGCCGTGTGCTATTCCTGTTGCTTCGCAATATGTTACAAATACCCGAGGTGAGATTTATCGGCATCCCCATGAATCAACAACTTGTCCACTATGCCAGTTACCTCATTACCGGTTTTGTTCTCTTTTCTCGTTCCCGTGTTCCGGCATCCCTGTGATCAAATCACAATGTGTATGGCCAGACGATGATGGATACCGTAACATCGAGAGGGCCCAAAGAATATCTCTCCATCGTCGGAGGCGCAAATCCCAATCTTGAGCTATCAAGTCCCTTGACATACTTTTCCATGAACCCGTAAGCCGCCGTAATAGCCACCCATTTACGGATGACGTTTAACAAACCCCAAAGTTCATGAAGCAAGCATGAAGAAACTCGATACTCTCATGGTCTAAGGAATTATGCAAATGTTAACTTTCTCTGTGTTATTAACCAATAACTTGTGACGAATGTATCTCATAGCATAACATCAATCGGGTCGATTCAACACAAATGTTCTTCTAACATTGTGCCCTCAAAATTGCCGGCATAGTCATGCCCATGACTAGGAAAACAGAACCACCATGCAACACTTGAGCTAGTCTTAGAGGCCAGACTAGGAATACATTTTTACCGTTTATTATTCCACACGTGCATATGAGTTTTCCTCCGAGCCTCGTGGTTATTGCAGACTCGAGAACCATAGCAGTTATAGCATGGAATATAAACTTAATTATGAACATGGGGCTAAATAATAACATTTATTATTGCCTCTAGGGCATATCTCCTACAAAGGACTCCCTGGTTGACCTAGCCGTGGCCATCATCGACCCCTACTACAGAGGTATGAAAGATGAGTGCAAAAAGAACAAGGATGCCTGGCACGAGGCCTGGGTGTGGAGACTGGATGAAGAACACGTCAAGTACGCGGCCAAGGATGCATACACATGCTACGAGATGTACAGGTGGATCGTTGACATGAGGGAGTGCCTCCTTCCTGTGGACGATGAGGGATCGAGCCACAAGTAGAGTAGTGGCGGCAGCGTCACAAGAAGTAGATGATTAGATGATCGTTTCTCCTAGTTTAGAATGCTTGTAATTGTTTATTGAGGTGTGTGCAAATGTTTTGTGTAGTCACCTATGTAATTGGATGTTTAATTGGGTTATATATGTTGTTCTTCTGTAGACTGAGCAAATTACATCGCAGCCGGACTAAACTAGGGAACCCGTCGGTGATGATTTCATCAATCGCTGACAATTGTATACCAGCAAGCGTTTGCCCACAACAACACGGGTTATTAGCAGGAATCGTCTGTGTTGTTATCCGTCTTCCCACACATTTCAGATTACTGACCTGTTTGTCGCGTATCACACACATCTTGTTAAGTTGAACCGTTTCTGTTGTGTTGGGTAATCGCAAATAGTTCATCCGAGTGAACCGCATGCCGTATATCGCACACACCTTGATCTGCCTGACCATTTCTGTTGTGTTGGGTAATCACAAACAGTTCATCCGAGTGAAATGTATGCCGTGTATCGCACACACCACGAACTAGTTGACCGTGTTTGTTGTTCTGGCTTATCGCAAACAGTTCGTATGGATCAACTGTATGCCACGTATCGCACACGCGTCTCTAATCTGAATCATTTTTTATTTCTCCTGCATCGCAAACAGTTCGTCTTATTGGCGATGGTTTTTTATGACACCATTTGCGATTCATGCATCGCACACAGTTTGGTCGCGGGGTCTCTGATTCATGTGTCGCGTTAGCGGTCACCTGCAGTAGTGATAGGCTTGGGATATTAATGATGCTCTCATGAAAGATAATAATTGAAACACAAAGAGAGCAGCATGTAGCATGTGAAAAACACATTTAAGTCTAACATACTTCCTATGCATAGGCATTTTATAAGCAAACAAATTATCAAGACAAGAAATATCTAGCATATGCAAGGGAGAAGAATAAATCATTGACGATCTCAACATAACGAGAGGTAATTTAGTAACATGAAAATTTCTACAACCATATTTTCCTCTCTCATAATAATTACATGTAGGATCATATTCAATTTCAACAATATAGCAATCACATAACATATTCTCTACATGATCCACATGCATGCAAAGTTGACACTCTTCCAAAATAGTGGGATTATCATCAACTAAAGTCATGACCTCTCCAAACCCACTTTCATAAAAAAAATCATAAGTTTGAACACTCTCCGAATATGTGGAATTTTGTTTACCTAAAGTTGACACTCTCCCAAACCCACTTTCAATACTATTGCAAACATTATTATCAATAGCATATTGATCATGAGACTTAAATAAATTTTCAAGATCATAAGAAGCATCATCACGCCAATCATGATCATTGCAATAAGTAGTGGACATAACAAAATTTTCATCCCCAAGCTTGTAGCTTTGCATATCATTAGAACAATTGGCATTAATAGAATTTATAATAACATCATTGCAATCATGCTTTTCATTCAAGGAGCTATCAAGTGTGGGAGCAATAGCAATAATTTCATTTTTAACATAAGGAACTATAGCAAGTTCATCTCCATAAGCATAATTAATATTGGCATCATGGCCACAAGCATAGCAAGCATCAAATTCATCAAAAAGGGATATTTCAAGCAGATCAACAGAATCACAATTATCTATAGATTCATGCATATCATTATTCTCTTCCAAAGCAGCAGACATTCTCCCAATGAATTCACTAACATAGGTATTGGAAGCATAGTTTTCATTGCAATATTTAAGTATGGCAAAATTTTCAGATTTGAGAGAGTAATATCATACTTTTCAATCAAAGAAGCAACTTCATGGGCACCCTTAAAAGCAACAAATTCTTCAATTTGTTCGATATCATAGTAGCTACAAACATCCTTGGCATAAGAAGATAGGATTTCATTATCATTAAACTCACATAGGTAGGGAAGGTGTTTTTTAGGATTCTCAGAGCAACAAGTAAAATCATGAATTTCACATAGATTCCAAGCATAGCATAGCAAACAATTTATTTGATTCCATAAGAATCTCCCTTTTTGAGACAAACGGTGACGCACAAAATGAGCATGCTCATCTAATGATTTTCTCTCAACTAAACTAGTTGGGGTTTCAGCACGAGCACAAATGGATCGAAGATGATCCAAGTAGAAAACTTTAAGTGGATCCATAGTGATCTTAAATTTTTGCTTTCATTTTCTGTTTTTGTGTGTTGACATGAAGGAAATAAAAGCAAGCAAGCAAACTAGCAAATAAAGCAAACGGAAATATTTTTGTGTTTTTGTAAAATTGTTTTGGAAGTGGGGGAGATGAAAACGAGAGGCAAATGCAAATAAAATAAATGCAAGTGGATGATAGTTTATGCGAAGGTACTTGATAGGTTTTGGTGATGTCTCCCCGGCAACGGCGCCAGAAATTCTTCCTGCTACGTGTGAACTGCGTTGGGATTTCCCCGAGGAGGAGAGGATGATGCAGTACAGTAGAAATAAGTATTTCCCTCAGTTAAGAACCAAGGTTATCAATCCAGTAGGATAACCACATAAAACCTCCTTAGCAGCACCTACACACACAAAAGCAAACACTTGCACCCAACGCAAATAAGAGGGTTGTCAATCCCCTTAGCGGTTATTTGCAAGGATTAATTCTGATAGTGATAGATAAAAAGTAAATTGCAAACGAAAATAAAATTAAATAAATTGCAGAAAGGTATTTTTGGATTTTAATATATGGTAAAAGTAGACCCGGGGGCCACAGTTTTCACTAGAGGCTTCTCTCTCGAGCGCAGAACATACGGTGGGTAAACAAATTACTGTTGGGCAATTGATAGAAAAGCGCATAGTTAAGACGGATTCATGGCAATGATCATGTATATAGACATCACGTCCGAGACAAGTAGACCGACTTGTGCCTGCATCTACTACTATTACTCCACCCATCGACCGCTATCCAGCATGCATCTAGGGTATTAAGTATAAAAACAGAGTAACGCCTTAAGCAAGATGACATGATGTAGACAAAGTAAACTCAAGCAATATGATTAAACCCCATCTTTTTATCCTTAATGGCAACAATTCAAATACGTGTCATGTCCCTTTCTGTCACTGGGATTGAGCACCGCAAGATTGAACCCGTCACAAAGCACCTCTCCCATTGCAAGATAAATCAATCTAGTTGGCCAAACCAAATGGATAGATCAGAGAGAAATACAAAGCAATAACAAACATGCATAAAAGAGTTCAGAAAAGACTCAAATATTTCTCATGAATAATCTGATCATAAACCCACGATTCATCGGATCGCAACAAACACACCGCAAAAGAAGATTACATCGGATAGAACTCTAAGAACATCGAGGAGAACATGGTATTGAAGATCAAAGAGAGAGAAGAAGCCATCTAGCTACTAGCTATGGACCCGTAGGTCTATGGTAAACTACTCACACAACATCGGAAGGGGAGCAAGGTTGATGTAGAAGCCCTCCGTGATCGATTCCCCCTCTGGCAGAGTACCGGAAAAGGCCTCCAGATGGGTTCGCGGAAGAACAGAGGCTTGCAGCGGCGGTAGGGTTTTCTCGTCTGGCTCTCTGTTGGTTTTCGAATATTTGAGAATTTATAGAAGTGAAATTAGGTCAAAAGGAGCCACGAGGGGCCCACAAGGCATCAGGGCGCGCCCCCTGGGGCCGCGCCCTGTTGCCTTGTGGCCTCCTCATGAGGCTTCTGGCATCCTCCCGAAGCTTCCAGGGTCTCTTTTGTTCAGAAAAAAATTGTCAAAAATTTTCGTGGCATTTGGACTTCGTTTGTTACTGATTTCCTGAAAAACCAAAAACAAGTAGAAAACAGCAACTGGCACTAGGCACTAGGTTAATAGGTTAGTCCCAAAAAATGATATATAATTGCATATAAAACATCGAAGATTGATACTATAATAGCATGGAACAATCAAAAATTATAGATACGTTGGAGACGTATCACGCAACAAGGTGTGGCAACTGGTGCCAAGGCCAAAGGAGAACCACAATGTCATTGGAACCAAATGGATCTTCAAGAACAAGCAAGATGCGAATGGTGTTGTTGTTCGAAACAAGGCAACATTGGTGGCTCAAGGCTAGTCCCAAGTCGAGGGTATCGACTACAGTGAAACCTTTGTCCCCGTTGCACGCCTTGAATCTATTCGCATGTTGCTTGCATATGCATCTCATCATGATTATCAGTTGCAACAAATGGATGTGAAAAGTGCATTTCTTAATGGTCCTCTTAATGAGTTGGTATATGTCAAACAACCCATGGGGTTCAAGGATCCGAAGTTCCCCAATCATGTATACAAGCTCGATAAGGCACTCTATGGCCTTAAACAAGCCCCACGTGTGTGGTATGAGCACCTTACCGAGTTGTTGCAAGACCATGGGTTCGAAATTGGGAAAATCGATCCCACTCTTTTACTAAGAGGGTTAAAGGGGATTTGTTCATATGCCAACTATATGTTGATGATATTATCTTTGGTTCTCCTAACAAAGCTTTCAATGATGAGTTTGCCGCACTCATGACGGAGAAGTTTGAGATATCCATGATGGGGGAGTTGAAATTCTTTCTCGGGTTCGAAGTCAAGCAAAGAAGAGAATGAACTTTCATCAACCAAGCCAAATATACCCAAGACATGCTCAAGAGATTCAAGTGGATGATGTCAAGCTGGCCAAGACTCCTATGCCAACCAAATGCCAACTTGACATTGATCCCAATGGTAAAGCGGTGGATTAAAAGGTATATCGCTCCATGATTGGGTCCTTGCTTTACCTTTGTGCATCTAGGCCGGATATCATGTTGAGTGTGGGAATCTGTGCAAGGTTTCAAGCCGCACCTAAGGAAAGCCACTTTGTGGCGGTCAAGCGAATCTTTTGATATTTGGCTCATACCCCAAACTTTGGCTTATAGTACCCCAAAGGTGCAAGCTTTGATCTCATGGGATACTCGGACGCGGATTGGGTGGGAGACCGTGTGGATAGGAAGTCAACTTTTGGAGGGTGCCAATTCCTTGGTCGCTCTTTGGTGAGTTGGTCTTCGAAGAAGCAAAATTGTGTGTCTCTCTCCACCACCGAGGCCGAGTATGTAGCTGCCGCAAGTTGTTGTGCACAATTGCTATGGATGAGGCAAACTTTAAAGGATTAAGGTGTCACTTGTGACAAAGTGACTCTTCTATGTGCTAATGAAAGTGCGATCAAGATCTCCTACAATCTGGTGCAACATAGCAAGATGAAGCATATTGAGATTCGTCATCATTTCATCCGGGATCACATCAAGCGTGGAGAGATTGATATTATCTATGTAGGTACACAAGAGCAACTTGTGGATATATTCACGAAGCCTTTGGATGAAGCAAGATTTTGCGAGTTAAGGCATGAGCTAAATATCATTGATTTGAGCAGTGTGGCTTGAAACTAGGCACACCCCACCGCATTCATCATGTTATCTTGTTCTAGATGTAGGCATGGACATATGGGGAGTGTTGTTCTCTCAATGAACTCTCCCTCCCCCATTATGCATAAATCGACCAAGTCTTTCACATTAGCCATTTTTTATGGTACTTGTGCTTCAAAGATTAGTTTTGGTCATGGACCCAAGGTTAAAATCTTCGTGGTGCCATACCAATTGACTCAAACATAGGTGATTTCGGTCACTGCCCTCTCCTTGAGAGGTTTTGCTCCGTTTGGTTTGAGTTGTGCTTTCTCGTTTTTAGGCTTTAGGGTGTTGGATTACTCCTTGTGTGATCTCCTTTTGTTGCTTTTGACCTTGGAGTATCCCTTCCCATTTGTTGTTTTTCTTGCCTCCAACCCAAGCCTTCTCCCTCTCAAACCTCTTAGAATTGCATAAGCACCAATCTCCAAACTTGACCTTGGCAGTTTTCTGGGTAGCAAGCGGTACTACCGTTCAAGCCTCCGGTACTACCGCTGAGTGCAGTGTTGCTGGCCTCCTGCCATAACACTGGGGTGGTACTACCGCTGGGTCGTGACCGGCACTACCACGCAAGCGGTACTACTGCTACCGCCTGTGGTACTACCACTCCGCGGACTCTCAGACGGGTTAAGTGGTGGGTACGGGGAGTTCTAACTCCCCCATACCCATTCACTTCACCTTCTCTCGAGTTCTCTCTCTCAGGTGACCAAGAACTGCTCCGGAGGCCGACTCCGGCCCTCCGATTCCGTGTCGTCTTCCTCGATTCCGACCGGTGGGATCGATCCCCACCATCTCCTCTTGCCATGGACGCCGGTATTGCCCTCGTTTTCCTTTCCTACGGTTCTATTTTTTGAATCTTGGTTCTAAGGCAATGCATGTGGTGTTCGTAGATTTTTGGCTAAATCTTGGCATGAGTAGGACGTGGAATGACTGCTAGATAGGAGAATAGGCGGACCATGCTGGAAGTTTGAATTTTCGCGTCACCGTTACTACCGGATCCATGCCGCGGATGTATCCCCGTAGGATGGGCGGTACTACCGCTGGAACCTGAACGGTACTACCGCTTGTTGCGATACTACCGCTCATGCTCCGCGGTACTATCGCTTGTCCTCGGGCGGTACTACCGTTGCTGGGCGTGGTACTACCGCTGGTGACACAGAATTCAACTTTGTGCACTGTTTCCTTTATTCTCAGTTTGTGTCTCTCTTGGCTTATGCAATGGCTTTACACCTGGTTTTTCCCTTGTTCTTGTGTTTGGTTCAGGTGGTAGTGCCACCGATGCACACAAAGCACGTCGCACGAATCCCGATCACTAGACAAACAAGAGGTACCGCACAGATGAGGCTGCAGAGGGTTCAACTCAGAGGCAGTCTGCCAAGTCAGTGGCCAAGAAACAAAAGGAGAAGAGCACACCACCTGATGAGATGCCTGCTAAGGAGTTTGTCCTCTTTCGTCAGCGTAATCCGTATCACCTTCCTCAGGACACAACTTTTGTTGGTCGTCCCTTCTGGACCAAGGAGCAATCTCTTATCTATGTGGACATTTTGAAGGCCAAGAAGAACCTGTTTGTGGATGTCAAGTCTATCGACATTCATCACATGGAGTCTGATTCCAACTACTTTGGAGAGGCTCTTGCTCTGTGCCAGCAGTGGGGTCTTATTCCTATCATTTCATTCAACAAGGACTATGACTCCGAGATCGTTGCCCAATTCTATGCCACTGTTCACTTCCATTCCGATGAGGCAAGGACTATGACTTGGATGACCCATGGGAGGAGACTGAAGGCCAAATGGAAGACGTTCATGAATAGTCTGGGATATGCTGATGAGGGGCTGGACAGCCCTCTTGGTCTCCGGCCTCACAAGGATACTGCTGCTCAACACAAGTCCAAGTTGATTCACTACTCCAGGACGACGACGACCACTAGGGGTGTTCGCACTGAGCTTGTTCCTTTCCTGGATATTATGCATCACATCTTTCGCAACACTCTCTTCCCTCGGATTGGGAACCTAGATCAGGTACACTCATACTTAGTGGACATGCTACTGCTATGCATGAAGGAGAAGGGCAGAAGTTCTACTTTGGATGTTTCTCACATTATGTGGCGTGAGCTCCATTCAGCGGTGCTTGACCGGAAGGTGCCCATCTATGGCCCTTTTCTCTTTAAGCTGATTGAGGAGACGTGGGCTGCAGAGTTTCCATGGGAGCCCCTTGACACTGAGCATATGGTGTCTCATGGTGTGCTCAAGCTACGTCAGAAGGATAATTGGGGAGCTACACCTACCGAACCTGAGATGGAGATTGCTCCCACTGATTCTGATGATGAGGCTGAGCCAGACTACGATTTTGTTCCTCCCGCTGAGTCTAAACCATCGTGGGCTTCTAAGCTCAAGGAGAAGATGAAGAGGCTTTTCTGTCTCCAGGCAAAGGGTCAGTACAAGGCTCACGTGGCAGAGAAGAAGGCTCGCAGTCGTGACAAGGCCATCATGAGGCATCTTGGCCAGGAGGTTACCAGCGGTTCTGAAGACAAGATCACAGATGAGGAGGAGTGGACCGCGAAGCATTGCAAGTGGACGGACTCAGAGGATGATCAGCCTGCTGGAGATGAGGATTCCGACGATCACGAGGAGTAGTGATGATGATCTGGAGCAATGCTACCACCTTGGACCGTTCTAGTGCTCTTTGCCCTTTTGGTGTCTCGATGCCAAAGGGGGAGAGAGATTAGGAATTTGCCAAGTCACGAGTGTGTCTTATTTGCCTTTGCTTTCTTCGCTCGTGAACTCTTTTATCGTTTGCTTTGGTTTGTGGTTGTGAGACCTTTAGTTCTTGTCATATGGTGTGAGACATATGCTACCCTTGCTATATTTTCTATGTCTTATTAGTATGTGAGTTCGTGCATTAATGTTGCCCTTCATATATTTCTCTCATACGTGTTACTTGCTACCGTGCCTAGATTATTTAGTTTGTGTATTGCAAGTATTGCATCATCTATAAAATCTAGGGGGAGCGTTGATCCTAGTGTGTGCACTTTGCATTCCAAAAGCATACTCAAATAGTGCACACATCTAGGGGGGAGCCCGTCTATATTTTGTAGATGTTGGGTTTGCATAAGTCTCTATTTACATCTTATGTGCAAATCCCGTGTTGTCATCAATTCACCAAAAAAGGGGGAGATTGTTAGGGCATATTTCTCCCTTAGTGGTTTTGGTGATTGATGACAATGCGCTTTGCGGACTAACCGTGTGCATTAAGCTTTCAGAGATTATCAGATGGCACGAGACGGTTTATTTCCCCTCGGTGTTTAAAAGAGAAGATGGTTATTTTCTGACGATTTATTTTTGGTGGATTTGAGTCATAGGAAATCCATACTATCAAGAGGGGGTCCGCATTTGGAAAGGTTAGGGTGGAATCAAACACGTACACAGTCGCTTTGAACCCCCACTTTCCTTCCCGGTATTTGGAGCTTTTTCCTCCTTATGCTTGTGCTTGCTAGAGACAGCTAAGTGGTAGTACCGCGCTGACCAACGGTAGTACCGCTCTGGCGGTACTGCCGCAGTTCAGTGCTACTGGCACCTCCACTTATATTTTGCTCTATGTGCTTCCAGCGGAAGTTGGGCGGTAGTAGAGAGCGGTAGTACCACTCGGGCGGTTCTGCGGCTCGATGTACCGCCCCTCTACCACTGTTATCACTATAGGCGCAAATGCTAAGCGGAAGTACCGCTCCATCCGAGCGGTAGTACCGCTTGTGCGGTACTACCGGGTTCTTCTACCACATGGAGTACTGTTTATTTCCTGTGTTCTGTATAGCACATTCCTTCGAGCGGAAGTAGCACGGCAGTAATGGGCGGTAGTACCGCTCCGTGCTGTACTACCGCACTGTCCAGCTCTACTACCGCCGTTTCGCATGTACTCGCAACACCTAGCGGTAGTACCGCTGGTGGGAGCGGTAGTACCGCTCCGGCGGCACTACCGCCTCCTTGATCTGCTCAGTTGCACGTTACGGCTTGAACTTCCATGCCAGCGAAAGTACCGCTCGCTAGAGCGGTACTACTGCTTGTGCACAGGCTGAAGGGACATAATGGTTGAATCTTCCCCCCACTATATAAGTGAGTCTTCTTCTCCAAGAGGACTCACCTCTTATCCTCCCCAAAGCTCCACTGTTGCTCAAAGCTCCATTTTCACCCGATCTCTCTCCATAGCCAACAACTCTTGTTGATTTTCTAGGGTTTGCTTGAGAGGGCTCCGATCTACACTTCCACTAAGAGATATTTGATTCCCCCCACTAATCCCTTGCGGATCTTGTTACTCTTGGGTGTTTGAGCACCCTAGACGGAAGAGGTCACCTCGGAGCCACATTCCATTGTGGTGAAGCTTCATGGTGGTGTTGGGAGCCTCCAATTAAGTTCTGGAGAGAGCCCCAACCTTGTTTGTAAAGGTCCAGTTGCGGCCTTCAAGGGCACTGCTAGTGGAATCACGACATCTTGCATTGTGCGAGGGCGTGAGGAGAATACGGTGGCCCTAGTGGCTTCTTGGGGAGCATTGTGCCTCCACACCACTCCAACGGAGACGTACTTCCCTTCAAAGGGAAGGAACTTCGGGAACACATCCTCGTCTTCACCGGCTCCACTTGTGGTTACTTCTTACCTTTACTTTGTGCAAGCTATTGTTGTGTTGTATCATTTGCTTGCTTGTGTTGTTGTTGTTGTTAGCATCATATAGGTTGCTCACCTAGTTGCATATCTAGAAAATCTATTTGTTGCTAAACCTAATTTGTTAAGAAAAGCTAAAAATTGGTAGTTGCCTATTCACCCTCCCCCCCCCCTCTAGTCAACCATATCGATCCTTTCATAAGGTTTATCAATCCGTGGGAGGTGTAGGATGAAGATGGTCTCTCTCAAACAACCCTGCAGTCAAATACAAGCAATCTCTTGTGTCCCCAACACACCCAATACAATGGTAAATTATATAGGTGCACTAGTTCGGCGAAGAGATGGTGATACAAGTGTAGTATGGATAGTATGTATAGGTTTTTGTAATCTGAAATAATAAATCAGCAGGGTAGCAAGTAGTAAAAGTGAGCACAAGCTCTATTGCAATGCTTGGAAACAAGGCCTAGGGTTCATACTTTCACTAGCGCAATCTCTCAATAGTGCTAACATAATTGAATCATATAACAATCCCTCAACGTGCAACAAAGAATCACTCCAGAGTTCCTAGCAAACGGATAACATAAGAAGAAATTGTTGTAGGTAGCAAAACCACCTCAAAGTTATCCTTTCCGATCAATCTATTGAGCCATCCCTATAAGTGTCACAAACAGCCCTAGAGTTCGTACTACAATAACACCATATCATACGCATCAATCAACTCTAATGTCACCTAGATACTCCAATGTCACCACAAGTATCCGTGAGTCAATTATTCGATATGCATCAAACAATTTCAGATTCATAATACTCAATCCAACACAAAGAACTTCAAAGAGCACCACAAAGTTCCTATCGGAGAAAAGAAGATGAAAACATGTATCAACCTATGTGCCTAGATTACCCCAATGTCACCTCGGGAATCCGCAAGTTGATTACCAAAACATACATCAAGTGACTCAATAGAATACCCCATTGTCACCACGGGTATCCACATGCAAGACATTCATCAAGTGTTCTCAAATCCAAAATATTCAATCCAATAACAATGAAACCTCAAAGGGAAAGACTCAATTCATCACAACAAGATAGAGAGGGAAGAACACCATATGATCCAACTATATTAACAAAGCTCGTGGTACATCAAGATCGTGCCAAATCAAGAACACGAGAGAGAGAGAGAGAGAGAGAGATCAAACACATAGCTACTGGTGCATACCCTCAGCCCCGAGGGTGAACTACTCCCTCATCGTCATGGTGGCCGCCGGGATGATGAAGATGGCCTCCGGTGATGATTTCCCCCTCTGGCAGGGTGCCGGAATAGGGCTCCGGATGAGATCTCTTCGGAACAGAGGCTTGCGGCGCGGCGTGGGAGTTCTAGGTTTCTTTCTGGGGGTTTCTAGATTTATAGGATTTTTCAGCGTTGGAATCACGCCAATCGGAGTTACGTGGGACCCACAAGCTCAGATGCCCCTCCCTACCCCCCCCAGGGCGTGTGGGGTGAGCTTGTCGCTCCCTCTTTGGTCTTCTGATCCTTCCTCGAAGCTTCAGGGGTCTCTTATGTTCCAAAAAAATCACCGTAAATTTTCAGCCCAATCCGAGAACTTTTATTTCTGCACAAAAATAACACCATGGTAGTTCTGCTAAAAACAGCGTCAGTCTGGGTTAGTTCCATTCAAATCATATAAAAGTGCACCAAAACCATATAAAATTGTTGTAAACATGGCTTGAATATTTCATAAATTATAGTTACGTTGGAGACGTATCAACCTCCCCGAGCATTGGACCATGTTCTTCGATGGCTCTAAGATGCTCAATGGCTCGGGGGCTGGAGTGGTCCTAGTTTCCCCCAAGGCATACCGGCTCAGTTACGTGCTGCAGATTCACTTTGATTCCTCCAACAACGAGGTAGAGTATGAAGCTCTTTTGTACGGCTTGCGTATGGCCATCTCACTCGGCATCCGCCGTCTGATGGTTTATGGTGACTCGGATCTTGTGGTTAATCAGGTGATGAAAGAGTGGGATATTCGGAGCCCAGTAATGACAGGCTACTGCAATGCAGTCGGGAAGTTGGAGAAGAACTTTGAAGGGTTGGAACTGCATCATATCCCACGACTCAAGAATCAGGCGGCTGATGATTTAGCCAAGATCGGTTCCACCCGGAAAGAAGTGTCGAAGAACGTGTTCCTTGAGCACCTACACTCGCCATCCATTAAAGAGGACCCCTTCATGGAGGAGCCCCCACAACCAGTCGGCCCATTAAATCCGACTGAAGTTGAAATTCCAGCAGTAATTGATATGGTCTATGAAGTGCTGGTGCTAGTTCCCGAGTGGACGAAGCCCTGCATAGCATACTTGCTCGGGCAAGAACTCCCTGAGGATGAGGTTGAGGCCTGACAGCTCATCCGTCGATCAAAGGCTTATACCGTCATGGGAGATCAGCTTTATAAGAAGAGTACTTCTGGTGTGACTCAGCGCTGCATTTCACCAGAAGAAGGGCAACTAATCCTGCAGGAAATTCACTCGGGAACATGCGGGCACCATGCATCCTCTTGGACGCTGGTTACCAAAGTGTTTTGAGCAGGTTTCTACTGGCCCCGTGCCAACGAGGCTGCTAGAGATATAGTAGAGCAATGCGTGGGATGCCAGTTCTATGCAAATCAGTCACACAAGCTGGCGTCCGCAGTGAAAACGATTCCCCTCACATGGCCGTTCGCCGTTTGCGGCTTGGACATGGTCAGACCTCTTCGGACTGGCGCCAGTGGTTTCACTCACTTGTTGGTGGTAGTTGATAAATTCACCAAATGGATTGAAGCGAAGCCCATAAAGAAGCTGGACTTGGCGACAACAATCAAAGACATCAAGGAAATAATCTTCAGATTCAGGGTTCCCCACAGTATCATTACTGACAATGGGTCGAACTTCGATTCGGATGAATTCCGAGAGTTCTATTACACCCAAGGCACTCAGGTCGATTACGCCTCAGTGGCTCACCCGCAGTCGAATGGCCAAGCAGAACAAGCGAATGGGATGATTCTTCAAGGCTTGAAGGCGCGCCTCATGCGCGACCTGAAGCACGTTGCGGGAGCATGGGTTACCCAGTTACCATCGGTCCTCTGCGGCTTATGGACGACTCCCAACAGATCCATGAACCGCAGTCCGTTCTTCATGGTGTATGGTGTGGAAGTTGTCCTTCCGAGTGACCTTCAACACAATCCCCCCTGAGTGAAATTATACTCAGAGGCAGAAGCTGAAGCGGGACAGCAGGATGGCCTCGACCTCCTTAAGGAAGAGTGCGAGCTGGCCCTCATCAGATCTACTGCTTACCAGCAAGACTTGCGGCGGTACCACGACAGACAGGTCAGAGGACGCGCCTTCTAGGAGGGTGACCTAGTCCTCCGACTGGATCAGCAGAAGCCGCACAAGCTGGCCCCTCCATGGGAAGGACCCTTTGCAATCGCAAAGGTTCTGAACAATGGAGCCTATCAGCTCTATAACTTCAGCAAGAGCATAGAAGAGCCCCGTGCTTGGAATGCGGATCTCCTCCGCAAATTCTTCACTTAGAATAACTGACGCATTGTAATAGTTTTCCGAGTGACATCTGATGAATAAAAGCCTTACTTTGCGTGTATATCATCGCATTTGGCTAAGTGCCACGATTCAGTCCGGTGACGTAAAACACTCGGAAGCTAAAACGCTCCCAGCGGGTAAACTTAGCCGCGAACCAGAATTCGCCTAAGTTAAAAACTCGTCCGAGTGAGGACATCCTCCTCACTCGGGGGCTTAGCCGCGAACCAGAATTCGCCTAAGTTAAAAAACTCTTCCGAGTGAGGACATCTACCTCACTCGGGGGCTTAGCTGCGAACTAGAATTCGCCTAAGTTAAAAACGCTTCCGAGTGAGGACATCCTCCTCACTCGGGGGCTTAGCCATGAACCAGAATTATCCTAAGTTAAAAAACTCTTCCGAGTGAGGACATCTTCCTCACTCGGGGGCTTAGCCACGAACTAGAATTCGCCTAAGTTGAAAACTCTTCCGAGTGAGGACATCTTCCTCACTCGGGGGCTTAGCCGCGAACCAGAATTCGCCTAAGTTAAAAACTCTCCCGAGTGAGGACATCTTCGTCACTCGGGGGCTTAGCTGCGAACCAAAATTCGCCTAAGTTAAAAACTCGTCCGAGTGAGAACATCCCCCTCACTCGGCGGCTTAGCCGCGAACCAGAATTCGCCTAAGTTAAAAACTTTTCCGAGTAAGGACATCTCCCTCACTCGGGGGCTTAGCCGCGAACCAGAATTCGCCTAAGTTAAAAATGCACCAGCAAATGAAGCAAGGATTCATAACATTCGACTAACATTCGACCAATTTTAATGGTTACATTAATCACTCGGCATCCCGAGGCAAATACGGACAAGTTCACTCGGCCCCTGGCTCAGGGCTGGCTGGTCAATGAAGGCATCCAAGTCAATGACGTCCGCGATCCGAGTAGCTGCTGGGGCAAACACCGCCAGGAAGTCTTGGAACTGGAGCTTCTTGGTATTGGCAACCTTCAGATCCTTCAATTTCTCCTTGTCGACGTTCTTGCAGTGTACTCAGATGAGGGAGAGTGCTACGTTAACTCCGCAGTGAGCCGTTGATTTCTTCCAAGCTTGCACTCGGTTGGGCACGACCTTCAGCCGGTCCATCAGTGACTTCAGGTCCCGCTGAAGATCTTCTCCAGGAGACAATTCGTCATCACTCTTTCCCATAGCCACCTGCAGATGCTTCACATACGCCACCACGTTCTCGATCCGCTCATCTAGTCGGAGGAGAGACAAGGCGGTGCTATCCCGGACAAGCAACCTCGAGGGATTCAGGTCCTTCTCGATACTGTCGGTCTCCAGAGCGACGTCCACGCAGAACCCTGAATATAGACAAAAGACGGAGATCAGTACCACTCGGTGACAAAACACCACGAAGTAAAAGCACTCGGCCCAAGCCGTCGTACCTTCAAAACTTTTGTTCATCTCATCGATCAACTCTTCCACGTACTGCTCGAGTTCAGTATTCTTCTGGAGGAGCTCGGTCACGCGGTCGCTGAGCTTTTTCTTCTCCCCCTTGAAGTCCTCGCTTGACTCTTGAACTTTTGGTCCCACTCGGCATACCTTTTCTTCAGCTCCGAGATCTCTCCCTTCATCGCCTCCGCCGCGACCTTGAGAGTTTTGTTTTCCTCCTTAAGATCTGAGACAGCCTTCAGGGAATCCTCGGCTGCCTTGGTCTTGGCGTTGGCATTCTTCCCGGACTCGGCGAGCTTGGTGTCCTTATCCTCAAGGGCCTGCTTCATGGTTTCTAAAGAAATACAGGTCCTGGGCCTCATTTGAAGTTGGGCATTCTCACTACGAACATCTGCTAAAGCGAGTTCATTCGGATCAAAAGAAAAAACGAATTTGCAGAGCAGTCGGATCACAAGACTAACCTCCCAAGACGCGCTTCTCCTGGGCAAGACGTTCATTCTTATGCTTCTCTGCCTCCAAGTCCAAGCGAAGCTGCAGCACCTCCTTCTCCAGAGTGGCGTAGTGAGTCCCGAGCTCACAGGCTCTCTGTTACAAAAAATAAGTTGATCAGTCAGTGACAAAACGAAAACCCTTCTAAGGAAAGAACAAGCTTGACCAGTACCAGATACTGAAGTATGCCTTCTAAGGCAGGAACAAGCTTGACCCGTACGAGATACTGAGGTATGCCTTCTAAGGAAGGAACAAGCTCGATCAGTTCGAGGCATTCGCAAGGGTTCAAGGAACCCAAGCATTCACTCGGCCAGCCGAGTGGAGAGTTTGCAAACATTCAAGTTCTAAAGACTCCCGGCGACTGCTACCAGTCAACGGCAGTCTCGGGGACTACACCCAGTGGGTGCACTCAGCGTGCCCCCACTGGAACAAACTAACTCGGATTAACTCTGGCGAATCCGAATGAAAAACAATACTCAAAGAAAACCTAAGTTCTAAAACTCCTGCCAACTGATACTAGTCGACAGCAATCTCGGGGACTACACCCAGTGGGTGCACTCAGCGTGCCCCCACTGGAAAGAAAACACCTAGTGGGTGTATTCCGTGTAAACCCACTGGCGGAAACATAATTGACCATTCGAAAGTCAGAAGAAAATCAAACAAAAACTTCGAGACTCCGACTGAAAAACGTACTTACAATGGTACTTACTCGGACATTGGTCTTCAGAGCCTCACTGGCATAGTACGTCTCCTTCAGCCGCTCATTCATCACATTGACTTGGATCAGGGTTTCCTTGCTCGCCCCCATCTGGTTCTCTAGGACTCTCTGCAGAGAGAACAGGGTGACTGGGGCAGGCCTCGGAGCCGGCGCTGGTGAAGGAGTTGGAGCCGTAGCTACGAGTTCGGTTACAACCTGAGCCATCTCACTCGGCCCCGCAGGATTTGCGATGGCCTTGGCGGGGGAGGCTTGGTTCACCCGACTTGTGGGTGCATCTAGCATAATTATGTCAACGCTAGTCGGCACCCTCTCATCAACCTCCGGGTTCAGCGGGTCGGCCCTGTCGTCATCCTCGAGCTGGATCACGTCTATCGGCACTGCAATCACCTACAGACGTTAAACGTGGGTCAACAAGTCACTCGAACGAGAACCGCAAACGAATCGGTCGATACCTTTGGAGGATGCAACGTCCGCTTCAAATTGGCCCTTCCCTGCGGCTTTCAGGTTGGGCGACGTTGTCGACGTGTCAGTGCTGCAATTGCAAGATCACCCGACCATAATTCAACACAGTTTAGCAAGACAAAGAGACTCGGTCTCGTCACTTACGTTGACGCCACTGGCACGACCACCTTGATCTTCGGTAGAACCGCGACCTTCCGAGGTTTTGTGGCCACCTGCTTGGGCGCCTTTTCTACCAGCTCAGTGGATTGGGCGCGACCGCGCTCCGGAATTGCGCACAGTCGGCACTGGTCCAGTCTGCAGCCGAGCACTCGGAGTAGGGGTGCCCATTGCGCGCGCACTCGGATCATGAGTCCTCTTGGTCCGCAGCTCCCTGGGCTCATTCTCAGACAGAGAGGACTCGGCCTCTTCGCCTTCCTCGGGGACGAAGAGCGACGGCAGTATGTCCTCTTCATCATCGCTCTCTTCGTCCCCGCTCTCTTCGGCATACTGCCGTTCGGTGTCGCTCTCCACATCCTTTGGGGCGCGGTCCACATTCGGCACCTCGGAGATCATCCCCTGGAAACTCTGCTGGAAGAGAAATGACACAGTCAGTCCTAAGCATACAAAGAGCGACGTCAAAATGACTCGGCTCATCGAACATGCATTTACCTCAACTGGCGGGTGATCCCTATCGTAAGGGGGCACTTTCCTCACTCCTTGTGGGTTGTCACGAGCTGAAGTGATGGCCTTGATCCTGCCTTACACGGTTTTCCCAGTTAGCTCCTCTGGGTGCACTCGAGCAGGGTCACTCGGACCCTCGTACATCCACATCGGGTGCGCCCTCTCCTGCAGGGGCTGGACTCTCCGACTGAGAAAGACCTCCAACAGGTCCATGCCATCGACTCCGGCCCTCACTACACCTACCAAGGCATCTACCAAGATCCCTACCTCCACGTTCTCCTCCTTCGCCTGTAGGAGATATGCCCTAGAGGCAATAATAAATGTTATTATTTATCCCCATGTTCGTAATTAAGTTTATATTCCGTGCTATAACTGCTATGGTTCTCGAGTCTACAATAACCACGAGGCTCGGAGGGAAACTCATATGCACGTGTGGAATAATAAATGGTAAAATGTATTCCTAGTCTGGCCTCTAAGACTAGCTCAAGTGTTGCATGATGGTTCTATTTTCCTGATCATGGGCATGACTATGCCGGCAACTTTGAGGGCACAATGTTAGAAGAACATTTGTGTTGAATCGACCCGAATTGATGTTATGCTATGAGATACATTCGTCACAAGTTAATGGTTAATAACACAGAGAAAGTTAACGTTTGCATAATTCCTTAGACCATGAGAGTGTTGAGTTTCTTCATGCTTGCTTCATGAACTTTGGGGTTTGTTAAACGTCATCCGTAAATGGGTGGCTATGACGGCGGCTTACGGGTTCATGGAAAAGTGTGTAAAGGGACTTGATAGCTCAAGATTGGGATTTGCTCCTCCGACAATGGAGAGATATCTCTGGGCCCTCTTGGTGTTATGGTATCCACCATCGTCTGGCCAGACACATTGTGATTTGATCACAGGGATGCCGGAACACGGGAACGAGAAAAGAGAACAAAACCGGTAACGAGGTAACTGGCATAGTGGACAAGTTGTTGATTCACGGGGATGCCGATAAGTCTCACCTCGGGTGTTTGTAATATATCGCGAAGCAACAGGAATAGCACACTGCAACTGGAGGTTCACTCGAATATTTATTCGTGTGGGTATAGGGGTCAATATGGGTGTCCACGGCTCCGATGTTGATCATTGATCGGAAAGTGTTCCGGCCATGTCTATGCTTCACCGAACCTATAGGGTCACACGCTTAAGGGTCATCTATCTGCTGAATACTAGATAGGGAGTCTGAGAGAAAGTCACCGGAAAAGTTTCGGAGACAACGGAAAAGTTCCGGAGAGAGAACACCGGAATAGTTTCGGTAAAACTGAAAAGTTGTTTCAGGGTATACCATTAAGTCAAATTGGTTTCGGCACACGCCTGCAAATTCTTGGAGGTTGCCAGAATTGTTCTGGGAACTTCTGGGATTTTTCGGAGAAAAAACCCGGAAATGTTCCGGAGCTGCCGGAACCGCTTTGTTTGCTTTTCGCAGATGAAAATCACTAATCCGGAATTGTTTCGGAATGCGTCCAAAATTATTTTAGTGAGTACTGGAAATGTTCTAAGACCTAGAGAAATATTTTCGGATTTAACGGTCGCGGAAAAATGTTTCCGTGAATAGTGAAAGTGCTTTTTGGGTTACTTTATGGAAAGCCACCTTTTAGGGCTTTTCCCAAAAGGCTTCTAGAAGGACTTGGGGACTAAGGAACCCCTTTTGGGGGGGACCCACTAGGGGGTGGCCAGCCATGGTGAGGCTCCTACATAGGGCCCCACTTGCCCTCTTACCTTCCCCTTTATGCCCTTGTGGAGGACTCCATTCATGGGCATTTTGGGGTTTTGGAATGCCACCCCACCCCTTGGGATTTCCTATAAATAGAGGTGGAGAGGTGCTCTCCACACTCACTCCTTTCTCACAAACAAGTGTCATGCATGATCTGGCTTCTCTCTCCCTCCCCACGAAATAGTTTCGTAGAGCCGAAAGGCTATCTGGGTTCCCGTGGGAACTAGTTCTGAACGGCGAAGCCCTGCCGGATAGATGACACCGTATGTGTGCAACCCCATAGAGAGGTCGTAGGTTCGATCTTTTTGCCCGAGGGGCTGTTCGAGACTGCCTCCCAAAGGGCCGTCCGAGTGACTGTCCGAGTTTTGAGGGTCCTCCCGAAGGGCTGTCCGTGACACCGTCCGAGGGACTGTCCGACCGCCTCCCGGAGAGCTGTCCGACGAGCAGACAAGGGAGAACATCCTCGCAGTTGGGAGGTTGTAAATCCTAGCTGCGGGAACCTGCACCGACGATCTACATCGACTCTACTTCCGCTGCGCTATGAGTCGGTAACGATCAAATCGAAACATTGTATGCAGTCTTCATAGTGGTCCTGGGCTGGTGCGTAGGTCGGAAATTTTTTGTTTTCTGCTGCATTCCCCTACAGTGGCATCATGAGCCGTGCTATGCGTAGATGCAGGTTACGATCTAGAATACATAGAGATGTATCGGTGTTGCATAATATAATTTTGTAGTAGATGAGATCTATTGCTGAAAATTATTTATGCGGGTAGCAGATGAAATCTATTACCCGATGTTCTTGTTGCTTCCCTTGAATTTGCGTATTTCTGATCTAGATAACGGTATGGTGGAGTTTTAAAGTTCTGGCAATCCGCAATCCTAATTGATCAACGAAGTGCTAACAGTTCTTTGAATTCCACCATAGTTAAAAGAAAGATGAAATTTCGCAGACGAAAGGGCAATGCAGATATGATCTGCACGGGGGTCATGCGTATGACGAAGTTAAGTATGGGGCTCGAGATTTTATTATCTCGTGTTTCATACACCCCGCAAAGTTAATCTAGCGACTTGAATAATCATACTTGATGATGGACGTTGGTAGCTTCGGTTTGTTTCGAAACCTTAGAAGCCACGTAAATTTTTTTTTTGCATAAACCGATTAGAGGCGTCTAACTTGGTTTTGCAGGATGTGCATGTGATGTGGTGTAGCAATGCTCATATTAATTTGATTATGTATGAGATGACTATATGATGTAAATTTACTAACATGACCTGCGTGTCATGATTCTGCATGATGGCTGGAGCCATATGATTGTCACTTTAATGACCTGCGTGTCAACCTTAAGTAATGCACTTATTTTATTAGCTATAGAGATAGCAGTATTATCTGGTGCATCGACAAGGTGGTGGCAAACTTCGCAAAGGTGAACACCGACGCGAATGCCGAAGACGAAGAAATTAAAGACTTCTTCGTCAGAAAGGGTTATACCATATCATGCTATTATGAATTGCCTGAGATGTTTATCCCTTATGATGCACCCTTTTGATTGCGCGGTAGTCGCTTTTATTAGGGTGATCTCTCACTTAAAATATCAAGTAGTTAGTGTTCTCCCAAGTGTAGCACCGTCACAACATCTTTCCTTTCGGGGTGCGCCGTGTCTACATGGGTACAAACGATTGTACGAGTGTAAGGCGGGTGAGGTCAGACCTCGCAGCGAGATCACTTGGTTGTCTTGACGTTCTGGCTTGATCGTCCTGAGCTCGGAACACGCCCATCAAAAGATGAACAAGAATCACATAGAGATGTGATTGGCAAGTTGGCGTACCGATTAAAATTCTCGTCATCAGTGATGTCCACATCAATGGCGTTGAATTGAAATGTGGGTCTTGTATCACTCACAATCAATTATGAGAGATATTGATTTGAGTGGGAGCGCATTGTAGAATTAACTTGTTTAATTCTCTGTGCAATTAATTATGAACTTTGTCTAAGTGAAATTTGCCTAATAGTTGTAGAATAATGGCACGCGTTTCCACCTTCCCTATTAAAATTGAATAGCTATTATATATCTGGTTAAAACTTTACGATTGGTAATGTAATATGAGGATTGTCCTCAAGAGTGACAAGAAGGATTTTGTCCTATCGCATGCTTTCGGTATCCTCCCGCTAATGCTATGGATGATGTGACTCTAGTCCTTCGATCCAAAAGCTAGAATTCCATTACGGTCAAGTGCAATATGTTTGCTTCCATGAGACCCGAACTTCAAAAGTTTGGGATAGCTATGTGATATTCATGGAACTAAAAATTAGTTTCAGATACAAACAAAGGCTAAAAGATATGAGATATCCAAAGAAATGTTTGTTTGCAAACTATTAGTAAAAGTGTTTACTATGCATTTGACTAATACAAGAGGGATCCAGAAGAACGCCTATCATATGATGAAGGTGAATAAGACAACAACTTAAAGAGAAAGGAAATGTCCAAAGGGTGTTAGTGTGACTTACACACCTAGGAAATCCGGGGCTAACGCCACTCTTGAGTTGAGTGCTTCTTCTGAGAGTAGGAGAAATACTGAAAGTTAAACTGTTAGAAGTATAAAGGCAAAAAGAGAGAAGACTGGAATGTCCAGCTCATGTATGAAAGTCATACATGCTATTGATGTATAGAAGGCTGGTCAAAGAAATAGTTCTTGGGAATTGTGATTAAACTGTTAGTCACTAATTCTTGGGTATTGTGAGTTGATCACAAAGATACCTGCTCGATTGCATTCTGCTGCGACTCGATGCAAGAACTACTACGGCCTAAAAGACTTGCCGGAGTGAGGTTTAGATATGCGCTGGGAACATAGTAAAAGTTGCTATACTCGGTACATTACCTATGTATTTATTTTCATAATTCATTTTAGAGTTTTTATACACTCTAGCCCATTGCATAAAGTATCTTGCAAGAAGGTTGTTCATAAGAGAACTTTTGATGTTCGGTGTTATGAATAACATAAGGGCCATGCTTCCATCATGGATGGGATGTATGTTATGAATATTGATAATAATATATTACCTCCGTATTTACTTTCATAATTCATTTTAGAGTTTTACACACTCTAGCCCATTGCATAATGTTTGTTGCAAAAGGGTTGTTCATAAAAGAACAATTGTTGTTCAGTGTTATGAATAACATAAGGGCCATACTTCCATCATGAATGGGATGTATGTTATGAATATTGATGGTAATATGATACATCCATAACACTGATGCTAAATATCACAAGACTAAGGGAATACCACACATGTGTGGCACTGTATTTGGTCACATTGGAGAAACCCGCATGGAGAAATTCCATAATGATGGATTTTGAAGTCGTTTGATTATGAATCATCTAACACTTGCAACTTTCCTCCGAAAAGTGAAGTGACTTAAATACCGTTCACAGGCCATAAGGAACGAGCAACGAACTTATTGGTGATCATACATTTTGATGTATGTAGTCCGATAAATGTTGTTGCTAGCAGTGGATTTATCTATCTTCAGAAATGACTCAAGTAGATATATGGATATTTACTTGATGAGACATAAGTCTGGATCTTTTGAAATCATTCATAAGGTTTTCAAAAATGAAGTAGAAATTATTGTAACAAGAAAATTATGTTTCTGCAAACTAGATTGCCGAAAGGAATATTTGAGTTACAAGTTTAGCGAATGTCTGATGAGTTGTGAAAAGAGTTTCATAACTTACACCTCACGGAGCACCACTGTGAGTGGAATATCCGTGAAGATGTAATCAAACCATTTATGACATGGTAAGATCAAATATGACATAAAACAATTTGCCATTATCCGTTTTAAAAGTAATGCTTTAGAGACTACGGCTTTTACACTGAAAAGAGCACCATCAGATCTGTTGAAATGACTCCATGGTATGGTACACCCAACCATGTTATGTCTTTTCTTAACATTTGGAATATGGGGCTTGTGTAAAATATTTACAAACCTATTCCAAATCAGACAAGTGCTACTTTGTAGGTTATCCCAAGTTATTGGGTATTCCCCCACCACTGTACCGAGGCAAAAGGTTTTGCCACAAAGAACGGTATGCTTTTGAAGAAAATGGTTCTTACAAAAAGGTGAGTGGGAGGACAGTGCGACTCGACGAGATAACAGTATCTTCATCATCAGATCAAAGGAAAGAAACCTTGGAAGTAATTCCAGAGTTTCCTACTGCGTCTGATACGGAAGCCTCTACATGAGATGTATGGACTTCGGTCGAACTTGCAACTGAACCACATAGGCAAAACTCGTGCAAACCTCTTAGGTGCGCAAGCGAGATATTGTAGTTAGACAACAGTATACCTACGATACACAAGGAAGCGTTGATGGGCCCTGACTCCGGAATTGGCTAAATGCCAATATAATCCGAGATAGTTTCCATATAAATGATTCAAGATTATATCTTGATAAACCCTTCGGAAGACTTAGAGTCTAACGAACATTAATGGAACTATAAACTGATGTGGATAAAATGTTTTATCCATAAAGCTCGACTTGTTGCAATAACAAATTCAAGGAGTTGACTACGATGAGATTGTCTCACCGTAGCGATGCTTAAAATCAGATCGGGTTAAACTAGCAATTAATACATATTTCAATCTTGAGATATGATACAAGGATGCCAAAAGGATTTCCATGTGATGGAAATGCAACCTAGGACTTGCATGTGATACAGTGTGAAGTATTTTGTCAATCCAGAGGATGCTATTAAGTATGCAAACTTCAGAGTTCCAGCAATGGACAGAAGAGAGCAAAATGGAGTTGGAATCTTCGTTTTGATGAAATAGTCAAAAGAGTTTGATTTCATCAATGGATAGCGAAGATGCATGTTGTTACAAGAAAGTAAGTGGGAGCATAATAATATTTCTAAAACTTGTGTGCTTGACACATTGTTGATTGGAAATAATATAAATTTCTTGACACGAATTAGGACTTCATTGAAAATTGTTTTTCGATGAAGTGCTTGGGCTAAATAGCCTTGATATTAGGCATATTTATCTATGAGATAGAATTGCCTAATAGGCTAAGCCAAAAATACATATTGACAAGATGCTAAAACAGTTTAGCATAAGAACGCCAAGGAGTGATTCTTGCCGAAGTCACATGGAAAGAGTTTTGCAAGACTCGGTGTCCCAAAACACTGATGAGCAAAATACATGATGGAGATCCCACACACTCTTGTGTTTGGATTAATCATATATTCCATGGCATGTAAAACAATCAGATATGTTCGATACTCCCAAGCAGTTGCGAGTATAGATACCAAAGTGATCAAAGTACTAATCATGGGACAACAGTGGAAAATGTCATTAAGTACTAAAGTAGCACTGATGACATGTTTTCTCGCAAGCAGAGATTATGAAGTGCTCGTTGTAAGTAATTACATCGATACAGTCTTCATCAATGCTCCATGCGATTTTCGATTTAAGTTAAGGGTTTTGTGTAATACACGATATGGTGGCACGGTAGTTGGAAATTGTTCCAAACAAGTTACTGTGGCAATTTCTATAACAAAGGCTAAGTATGTTGACACTTTGGAAGCGACTAAGAAGATGTTGAATCATATAGTTCATTCATGAACTTAGTATGGTTCCAAGAAGGCTTTGGTCAATGGGACACTATTGTAGATAGTCGCTCCATAGCTCAGTCTGAGGAATCAAGGTTTGACCTGTGATTCACATATATACAAAGCCGAGTCCACACAAAATATGAATTTTGTGAAAGCGTGAAAACGCGAGGAGATGCAAAGATACACACGGAACTGAAGTTGTCAGATCCATTGGACATCAGGCTATACCACGAGCGAAGCATATTTTACACCGGTATGCCATAGGTGTAAAGTGTTTTAGCATTGACTAGATTATTGACTCTAGTGCAAGTGGGAGTCTGTAGGAGATATGCCCTAGAGGCAATAATAAATGTTATTATTTATCCCCATGTTCGTAATTAAGTTTATATTCCGTGCTATAACTGCTATGGTTCTCGAGTCTACAATAACCACGAGGCTCGGAGGGAAACTCATATGCACGTGTGGAATAATAAACGGTAAAATGTATTCCTACTCTGGCCTCTAAGGCTAGCTCAAGTGTTGCATGATGGTTCTGTTTTCCTGATCATGGGCATGACTATGCCGGCAACTTTGAGGGCACAATGTTAGAAGAACATTTGTGTTGAATCGACCCGAATTGATGTTATGCTATGAGATACATTCTTCACAAGTTAATGGTTAATAACACAGAGAACATTAACATTTGCATAATTCCTTAGACCATGAGAGTGTCGAGTTTCTTCATGCTTGCTTCATGAACTTTGGGGTTTGTTAAACGTCATCCGTAAATGGGTGGCTATTACGGCGGCTTACGGGTTCATGGAAAAGTGTGTCAAGGGACTTGATAGCTCAAGACTGGGATTTGCTCCTCCGACGATGGAGAGATATCTCTGGGCCCTCTCGGTGTTACGGTATCCACCATCGTTTGACCAGACACATTGTGATTTGATCACAGGGATGCCGGAACACGGGAACGAGAAAAGAGAACAAAATCGGTAACGAGGTAACTAGCATAGTGGACAAGTTGTTGATTCACGGGGATGCCGATAAGTCTCACCTCGGGTGTTTGTAACATATCGCGAAGCAACAGGAATAACACACGGCAACTGGAGGTTCACTCGAATATTTATTCGTGTGGGTATAGGGGTCAATATGGGTGTCCACGGCTCTGATGTTGATCATTGATCCGAAAGTGTTCCAGCCATGTCTATGCTTCACCGAACCTATAGGGTCACACGCTTAAGGGTCATCTATCTGCTGAATACTAGACATGGAGTCTGAGAGAAAGTCACCGGAAAAGTTTCGGAGACAACGGAAAAGTTCCAGAGAGAGAACACCGGAATAGTTTCGGTAAAACTGAAAAGTTGTTTCAGGGTATACCATTAAGTCAAATTGGTTTCGGCACACACCTGGAAATTCTTGGAGGGTGCCAGAATTGTTCTGGGAACTTCTGGGGTTTTTCGGAGAAAAAACCCGGAAATGTTCCGGAGCTGCCGGAACCGCTTTGTTTGCTTTTTGCAGATGAAAATCACTAATCCGGAATTGTTTCGGAATGCATCCAAAATTATTTTAGTGGGTACTAGAAATGTTCTAAGACCTACAGAAATATTTTCGGATTTAACGGTCGCGGAAAAATGTTTCCATGAATAGTGAAAGTGCTTTTTGGGTTACTTTATGGAAAGCCACCTTTTAGGGCTTTTCCCAAAAGGCTTCTAGAAGGACTTGGGGACTAAGGAACCCCTTTTGGGGGGGACCCACTAGGGGGTGGCCAGCCATGGTGAGGCTCCTACATGGGGCCCCACTTGCCCTCTTACCTTCCCCTTTATGCCCTTGTGGAGGACTCCATTCATGGGCATTTTGGGGTTTTGGAATGCCACCCCACCCCTTGGGATTTTCTATAAATAGAGGTGGAGAGGTGCTCTTCACACTCACTCCTTTCTCACATACAAGTGCCCTGCATGATCTGGCTTCTCTCTCCCTCCCCGCGAAATAGTTTTGTAGAGCCGAAAGGCTGTCTGGGTTCCAGTGGGAACTAGTTCTGGACGGCGAAGCCCTGCCGGATAGATGACACCGTATGTGTGCAACCCCGTAGAGAGGTCATAGGTTCGATCTTTTTGCCCGAGGGGCTGTTTGAGAGTGCCTCCCGAAGGGCTGTCCGAGTGACCGTCCGATTTTTGAGGGTCCTCCCGAAGGGCTGTCCGTGACACTGTCCGAGGGGCTGTCCGGCCGCCTCCCGGAGGGCTGTTCGACGAGCAGACAAGGGAGAACATCCTCGCGGTTGGGAGGTTGTAAATCCTAGCTGCGGGGATCTGCACCGATGATCTACATCGACTCTACTTCCGCTGCGCTACGAGTCGGTAACGATCGGATCGAAACCTTGTATGCAGTCTTCATAGTGGTCCTGGGCTGGTGCGTAGGTCGGAAATTTTTTGTTTTCTGCTGCGTTCCCCTACATCACCACCGTAAGGGACGGTGGGGCACCTACCCTTTCCCCCGAGTACGTTGGGAGGCCCGACTGAGTGCCCACACATGTAACATCCCTATAGTTAAACCAGCTATCCTGCCAGCCTTTGACTGAATCCGGGAAGCTCATCAAGGGGAATGAACTCCTCCCTCTAACCTGTATACCCAGGCCGCCGCATTGCTAGGTCACGTTGGTCTTGGCCCCGTCCGGCGAGGCTTTCTTCACTGTCATCGACCAACAAGTGAAGATGTGCTTGAACAGACCCCAATGGGGGTGGCAACTGATGAAATTTTCACAAAGAGAAACAAATGCAGACAAGTACACAACAGCGTTGGGCGGGAGGTGATGCAATTGCGCCCCGAAGTAATTCAAAAAGCCACGGAAGAACAGGTGGGGCGGCATGGAAAAACCTCACTCGATGTGCGTGACGAGGAGGACGCACTCATCCCCCTGCGGCGCGGGCTCCAGCTCGTCCGCCTCCAGCAGTCTCCAGCCGCCCACCGGAATCAGCCTGTCGGCCTACAACTCCAAAAGCCACATCCATGTGACCCGCGACGGGATCCAATCCCCTTGGATTCGGCCGGCCGGGACGCCGGCGCTCGACGAAGAGCCCTTTGACGTCTTCTTCGCCCTTTTGAGCTTCGCCGTCGTATCCTTCCCCATCCTCTCGAGTGCTCTGGCGCGTAGGGTGTGAAGACGGGTGGCAGAGTGCGATGGAGAAGGCGAGGGTAAAAGGGGATCTACTCACTTTACCCTAACCCTCCGCCATTTATACCCTGGGTAAATCCGCCTCGCGAACCTGCAGCCGTTAATTCCTGAATCGGACGGCCCCCGTGGGATTCGCCGCGTTGAGGAAGGTGTGCATGTGGCGGATTTGTGGGCGGAATTCGAGGCGACGTGCCCCACTTTCCCCACGAGCCGCGGCGTAACCGCTTCCACGCGTGCATGCGCGATTTCAAATCCCGAAATTTCAGCCGCAAATCAATCTGATTGATTGCTCCAGACGTCTTTCCAAAAGAGTCACTCTCGGTCCGCCGAGCACCCTCAGTGGGTCGCCGTCCATTCGGACGTGCAATCAAAACCGACTGAAGTCATCTTCAGGACTGCAATGGGATGAGCTCGACGCCTCTCCACGGGTTAACTTGGCCCTTCTTCTAGACTCTAAGGCGCGGGTCTTGTAAGCTTGGACTCGCAGATGGCCTGTGCGGGCGTTCCCCCGGGATAATGAGTGGCATCTCTCCGGAGAGTTAGCCCACACGCCGGCATCGTCACTCGAGTTTCATGGCATGTCCACATTCGGACCTCTAGTCTATCTCTTCCGAGAGACATATGAATGCCACCAAGTTTTGCCCAGCAGTCAACACTACCCGATCACTCGGGAAACTCCTGGTCCAGAATCCGCTGTGGTTTTGCTCAGGTCACGATAGGTTATCACTTGGCGACGGATCCTGAGTGCTCCTGAAGTACTCGGCCCGAATCAAGAGTTCATCCAATTCGTCCTACGAAACCTCAGCCGATTTGGGGGCTAATGATGGGGTCACCTACTAAGGGTAGGGCCATGGACCTGACATCTAGGGCCCACCTAGGGTCCCACACCATCATTGGAAGGTCTCCAGACCATAGGCGCATTCAGATGCCCACTTCTGGATATCCACTCGGATATGGTCCATCCACTCGGACGCACTACCACCAGTCGGCCTCGCCCACGGCACTCGGACATGGGAGACCAAGAGGCGACGTGGGAGCTACAACGTTCGAGGGACTTAATGCTGGACTTCAAGCATAGTTATAGCGGCAGTTTCCTGTAATGCCCATAGCTACTCTCCCTCTTATTTCCCCTTGTAACATAGCATTAATGAGGGTAGGCGCACTCTATATAAGCCCCCCTCTGATGCCATGACAAGGGTTCACAACCTCCTGTAATTAGACACCCCCTAAGAAAACACAGCTCCAGAGCTCGAGACGTAGAGCTATTACCTCTCCGCGAGGGGCCTAAACTCGTAAATCCGAGTGTCACATCTGTGCCGTAGCTAGGATCAGCCCTTGTTCGTACCCCTAGTACTCATTGTCAGGTTCGTTGCCTCGACAGGTTGTAGTAGTGTTGTGTCTGTAGTAGTGTGAACCCAAACACGAGTGGCTCCTGCACCGGCAAGACTGTCTGCTCCTCCTCCACCCCCATGGTGATATCCGCCATTGCCATGGGGTCTCTCTCCTTCCCCTCCTCCATCTCCGAATCATCCGAGCTCTGCTCCGGAAAGCTCGGAAGTTGGCATGTGCACTGCAGGCCTGGCGGCGGGCCCGTGATTTCAGCACGGTGTTGTGGAGACAACCGCCTCCACCAACCACGAGAGGTCCCGTCCATTGCAATGGCGGACTACAGACGAGGACGGACGAGGGTGGAAGACTAGGGGCTGCGACAATGGGAGAAGGTGATTGGAGGGGTGTGGTTTTGGGTCGTTGTCGGCCGGATTTAAATAGGCTAGGCAGGTCGAGCATCGGGTTAATGCAAGCAGCCGGAGTAGATTTCTTGTTCGTCATGCTGGTGTAAACGCAGGGTAGGCGGATGACCGGTCAGCCTATATGATCCAGGGGAGAAGACAGAATCTGGTACGAGCAGTCATGCCCATACCGATGCTCGTACCCGGCCAAGTTAAGACGCAATTCCACTTCCAGTAGAGAAGACGGCGTCTGATACAAGCACAACACTCGTACCAGTGCCCATACCGCGTGAAATTTCGGCCATATCAGCCTGAGAGGAGGTAACCCTAAATAATATTTTCAATCTTATCTCTCCTTCTCCTCCAAACCTCAAAGAAACTTTGAAGGATCTCTCCCCCTGCTCGTTCAGTTTGAATCTTTTCATGTGAAGCTTCTACGATACGTTTCTCCCCCGACCCTTCGTTATTTTTCGTGAATCCGTGCTCTCTAGGATCTCATTTCTATACTAGGGTTCATACTCATTTGTGAACCATTTTTTGCGTTGAGAACGTAACCATTGATGTTTTTAGGGGAGATTAGTCATATATGTCACATGGATTCAATCTTTTATCTTTCTGCTGGACTGAAAATTATTTTTGTTTAGAGATGAACACAAGAAGTTCCACCGCTCGTGCCCATGCTCTTGCACGTGGAGAGATCACACATACCAATGCGGCAATCACCTATAGGAACCAAGTTTTCTATCAAGGGATCAAACTCACCAACCGTACCTATAATAACAAGTATACGAGGCTTCATAGGAGAGCAGTTCGGTTAACTAAGTAGGCATGCCCGACAGCATCGCGACACTTGGTATAGGTAATGATTTTAATTTATTATGTGGTAATATTGGTTTGCAACACTTTCTCTTTTAGGATCCAAAGACCTATCGCCTGTTGACGCTTGACTTTTTGAGAACCATATCACATACCGTCAAGCTTAACCCCGTGCAACACGAGGACCATATCACTTTTTGCCACATGGATCAAAGCTTTGACATGTCTGTTGCATTGTGGTGCAACCTCTTCGGCTTCACCAACAATGACGGTCACATCCGTTACGTCACCGACATGATGCATCCACATCCAGTACATTCTTTTTATGTTATGAGTTATCAAGGCCGAAATCATAGGGCCGGTTGCATTAAGTGTCGTGTAATTCGATATTTCTATTATGTTATCACTAACACATTGCAGACGCATGGAGAAGTATCAAAAGTTAACGAAGAAAATATGTTCATCCTTGGGAAGGCCGTGAACACCGACATCGACTACACGCCTAACTTAAGCATGACCCTTCTACTTCACCTTGCCCACCAGGCAAATCAGACGCATGGCGACATCACCTGCGGAGGAGTCCTCGCCATCTTGGACAACGCTCTCGGCCTCAACATCACTATCTTGCAAACGTTCGGAGGTAACCACCTTGTCAATATGCATGTACATGAGGACCGGAGGGAGTACTTACTAGTGTTGATATGGTAGAGTCTCGCTTTGGCCGTCACTATATCCAGATTCCTGGAGTGGGGACATTTTTTGCCCACTCCCATGCCTAAACACTTCTCAATCAAGGATGGAATTTTGCATTATGTTGCACAGGAGAAGGATAAAGCTTCCGACCTTGAAGCTCGAGAACCAGAAGAGTTGGATGAAGAAGAGATCGCGCCAGAACAAGAAGAGTAGCTAGAGGAGGATATTGAAGGGGAGACACCCTACACCATGTACGCCGATGCGTATAGCCTCAGAGACTCCATCAACAACATGAGCAACCTCACCAACTCTCTCTAATACAACACCGCGTACATGGCGACCCACTTCTCCACATGGGATCAATCATGAGCGTCGGGATACTATCAGCCACCGCCACAAAATGAGCTCTGGTGTTTGGGCTTGCAAACGCAATTAGTTCTTTACTCTCAATCTCTATTTAAGTAGTGGCGATTCATTATCTAGACATCACATTTGCTTGAGTAAACATTGCATTAAACCCTCCTAGTTTCTTTACTGTTTAGTATTAGTATTTTCTTTATGTTCTAGTTCTTACTTAGGGTAATTCCCTTATTTATAGTATTCCGAGCCACCATAGAATAAACTATTTTAAACTAAGGTCTGGGTGCGAGTGTAGCTGCATACATGACAACATAGTTGCATGTTGATAGTCGCCTTCCTTTAGCTTCCCTGGTTCGATACAAACTGGGTTACAATACTTCTCGCGAATTGTTCTTGTCATGCACTTGCAGGACATCATACACAAATTTTTGGAGATCGTGATTTTTTTCTTTCAGTACAAACAAATGTTACACAACTGGTTACAATATTTTTCGAACTGCTCCTAGAAAATGTTCTCACCGGCCAAAAGAAAACAAAATCATGTATTGCAAAAAAAAATGTTCAAGTCTGTAAAATATGCACTTGTATTATATTTAAAAATAAAATCTATGCATGAAGAAACTGTACATATGTTGCAAGAAAAATATTCACGCGTATTAAAATATTTTTGAATGTGCTCTTAATTAAACAAGTTATTAGAATTTCTTGTATATAAACATGTTCATGCATGTCTAAAAATATTTTCATGTTTGAAAAATAATGTTCATATGTAAGGAAAAGTATTCATGCTCTTAAATAATATATGTGTATTTTTACCTAAAAACATAGAGAAAAATAAATAATAACGAAAAATGCAAAATACAGAAAGCAAACAAATCTTCTATTCCTAAATAGTTACGACCCACTATCTATTTTTTCTAGACATATGTAAGTCATACAGGCAAGTCATAAATTACATTGTTTTTACAGGATTATGCATGCAGCGCTGCCACATTATCAATTCATGCATAGTAGTCATAAGTTATTTTTTGCATTGGATTTTGTATTGAGAATATAAGGGCCTGTTCTGAAGTCCTCCCACTCCGCGCTTCTCCAACTCCAGACGTGGAGCCGGACAGAACGTCTGAGCTGCGTGGAGTTAGCTTCACGAAGCGTTACGAGCCTGCAGTGCAAATTGCTGAAGCTGCTAAAGCCCAGCTTCACAAAATGAAGAAGCGAGGAGTTCCTACTAATTACAAGAGGATGCCACCGTGAAGTAGAAAAAACGATTCGCGAAACAGTTCCCCGACGCCTGTGGGATGCTCGCCTCGCTACTATTCTGTGCGAGCGCACGTGGCCAGCCCTCCTCCACCCAATGATACAAGGTGGAGCCATATGGGTTGCCTCCATCCGGCCCAAACTGGTGCCCAACAGGCCAATAGCCTCCCAGCTAGGCCAAATCGTGGAGAGAAGCTACGAACGCTGCCGAACGAATGGAATCGCCAGGTGAAGTTCGAAGTTAGCTCCAGAAGCTGATTTTGTGGAGTTTGAGAAGCTCAGAGAGGTTCAGAACAGGCCTTAATTAAGTGTTCCACGATTGCAACATACCCATGTAGTTCACTCTTCACATTTTTGTTAGAAATGCCATTTTCTTAATTGTACTTCAATTGTTTTTCTCCTTTTATACCCATTGCATTTTTTTTATTTTTTTTAAACTTACATTTGCTTCCCATTAGTTTTAGATGTTTATAGTAACTTTTATGCATTTCTTTTAGCAAGATTCTCGTGGCAACGCACGAGGCATAATCTAGTGTAGACAAAAAAAAGGAAAAGCAGACCCCGGTACACGGTGTACCCCTTGTGCAACTGTAGACGGGAGCTACTTATTGATGTCAATAGAGGTAGATAAATCCTATTTGACGGTCAATGGGAGGGGGTTTGGGGCTTGGGACTCACACATTTCTGTTTTTCTTCTTGTTTTTAGTGGTTTCTACATTTATTTCAGGGTTTCTTTTTTTGTTTTCTTCTGGTTTTCGTGGCTTCTTTGGTTCAACCCGATTTACCGTTGGTTTTAATTTCTTCTTATATTACTTTCATTTTCTTTCCTTTAAATATTTTGGTTGATGTTTTCTTTTAGCTTTTTTTTTTGTAGTATATAAAACATATATATTTACGTGTGTGACCAATCTGTTTTAATGCTTGAACCTTTTTTAGCATATGCATATCAATTTTGTATATATATGAACATTCTTTAAATACACAGTGATATTTATTCCATATATATGAAAATTTTAAGAAAGTTATGGTTATCTTAATAACTGAATATTATTTTTTGTATACATAACATTTTTAAATAGGTGATGAATTATTTATATATAAGAACATTTTTATTTGTGTCAGAGTATATATTTTCAATTTATTTCTTCCTTTTTGAAAATAAATTTTTGACAAGATTATTTAAACCTATTATGAAAAATATTATTTTCAGCTTTTCAAAAATATACGATCCGTTTTCTATTATACAAACCACTTTACATTCTTTAGTTACAAAGTTTTTTGAAAAATTAATAAGAAAAACAAAATCAAAATTGACCTGTCTAAGTGGTTTGGGGTGCGTGTTTGCCCGGCTCAATGAGCATCGAATAGTCGTCTCATAGGAGTACCCATCGGTCTGTGCGGGGTGTTGGGGCATAGAAGCTTTACATATTGGGCGTAGTGCACGCTGGCGAAGGAGCTGCTTTCGAAAGACCCTAGATAATACTCCCACACGTTGTTGCGAAAAATTGTTGCAATATATTTTTATGGATCTGGTTGTATGGGATGTGAATATTTGGCATGACAAATCAAAATGAACATATATATGGTTTATTGTATTAATTATTGGAGTGGGCCTTCTTACTATGCATGTTTGCATACTGAGGTGCCATGCATGCTTGCATGCTGAGGTAGCATGTGTGCATATTAAGACAAATAGGTTACTTGAGATCAATTATTTAGTTGTATAGAATGAGATCAATTATTTAGTTGTATAGAATGAGATCATGAGAACTCTTGTTCCACACGTTGCACCTAGAATATGGGAGGCGACGATCACCCTACACGCTTCGTGTGTCGTTGTCCATGTAGTCTTTGTTTTTCTTTTATTTTTACTTAAATTATCTTAAAAAAAACAATGGAAATGCGGTTTAAGTAGGAGAAATTTTGTTTATTTGCTAAATAAAACAGAAAATTAGAATGTTCATTGCACATTTTAATAAATGTTCATGTATATAAATATTTAATTGTGTTTTAGAGAAACTTCATAATTTAGACAATATATATTTATATACAATTTAAATCTTTATCATTAATCACATATTTATAAAATTCATGGCAATTAAAAATATTCATCGTATATATAAAAGTTGTCCATTGCATTTTTAAAACATGGTTGTTTCGTGATTACAAAGTATTCATTGTGTAGTTCAACAACTTTATCATATATTTATTGAAAAGTCCTGTATGAAAAGAGTACAATCATACAATGACGTGAAAAAAATAAAAAATAAAAAACAAGAAACGAGGAAACCAACAAAGCTTTTACAAAATTAAACAAATAAACATAAGAATCTGTAAAAATCAGAAGAAAAAACAAATGAAAAAACGAATGAAAACGGCAAAACCCACGCACCGAGCTGGCCAACTAGCCACGTTGAGGGGTGCGCGTGGGGCTACTATTCTCATTATGGTTTTTTTAGGGTGTACTAGTCCCGAGACCTCTTATTGGACGCTCCTTGGTGTCAAATATGAGAGGCTATGCCTCAAAGCAAGGGCAAATGGCTGACCCACTCTGGCGAGCTAACATGAGCGATTTTGTGTGTTTTTTTTCCTTTCTGGCGGATTAGTTGGGGTTTTAACGAAAACTTAGATAATTTTTATGGAGCTAAATATTTAAAACTCTTTTAACATAAATAAATATTTTACAAAATTATTTAGTATGTGTTTTAAAATTTTCAATCTATATGAAAAAAATAACCATATATTAGAAAAAAGTTGAGTAAAAAATGTTCATCACATAATAAAAGATTTCACCGTATAAAGAAAAAACACAATATATTAAAAACACTGTACATTAATAATATATTCGGTATGTTTCGAAAAATGTTCATCACATATTGAAAAAATATGTATATGACACCTAAATTTTAAAAAGAAAAAAGTGCAAAGTAAAAAACCAAAAATATAAACAATGTGAAAACCAAAACATGAAAGAAAGAGAAAAACCTACTACACTGTGTATTAAAAAAAGGAATGGCAAAAGAAAAGATAACAGGGAAAATATAAAAACTGAAACGAAGAAAGAAATAAAAACCTACACAAAAACATTAAACCGGCAATATACAAGAATAAAAAACATATAATTCAGAAACAAAAAAAAACTGCAGCAGCACAGCATACAAATTTCCTATACGCCGCTCGATGCAACGAATTGTCGTCGATTCCCACAGACGCAACTATGCAAGCGACGATAAATGGGCCAGCCCACGACCACTGGGATTGCCTAAAAAAGGGTATTGGGACGAAATCACTAATTGGGGAGTACCCCTTGCAAAGGTCACTCATCACCTTCTCTCGTGCTGACAAGTGACGCATTAAACGTGCGCCCCTTGTTGCAACCTAGGAGTTTTTTTTTTCGCGGATTCAGTTTTCAAAACGGTTTGTCTCCCAAACTGTGAGTCCAAATCTTGAACCATTTTAACCGTTGGATTCAAAAAAGGTTCTCATTTAAAAAAAATTGTTCATAGATTCAAAAGAGGTCCACCTTTCAAAATTTGTAAGGAATTTCAGAAAATATTCCCACTTCCAAAAAATTGTTCACAGATTTCGAAAATGTGCATGTTTTTGAAAAGTTCACGTTTTATTTTTTCCCAGAATTTTAAAATATATTTCTGGTTTTAATAATTGTCCATAGATGCAGAAAATTATCAGGAATTCAAAAAATGTTCAATGTTTTAATTTTTTAACAATTTTGAAAAGAATGTCTGCGTTTCAAAAAATATTCACTTTTCATAAATCTTGTTAATGTTTTAAAAATTCGCTACTACAGTATCAGGTGATACGTAACCCGCACTACAGTTGCGCTTCAATGGGCCGCAACCGGGCTGCGTTGTGCAAAGCGCCAGTATTGATTGTATGCAACACACAGCCACCAAGTCCTATTTGGCGCTTCACGTGCCACTTAGAGGCGTTTTCACAAATGGAGCATTCCCTCCCAGATCACCTACGTAGGAAATGGGCCGGCCCATTTAATTTTGTTGTTGTTGTTCACACCGCGCGTGCAGCCGCGAGAGCTTCATGCGAGATGGAAACGAGAGCAACTAAACAAGGAGTACTCCTTCGGCAGCCCCCGCAAGAGTCACTTGGGGTGGGCTGGGAGCGCGCCACTTGGCGCGCTCTCAGCCACCGCCATGTGTCACGCTCTCGGCGCTCCCTCCAAAAAAAAAAATCTGTACCTGTTTTCGGCTTTTGGATGAATTTTTTTTGGTTTTTTTGCCTTTTCAGTTTTCCCCCGTTTTTCTTAGGATTTGGAAGAAAAAAATTGAAAAAAAAATTAGCGCAAAAAAACGTGTTTTTTTCCTTCCACGAGAGGCACATATTTACTTCTCATGGAGGCACGGATTTGCTTCAGCGAGAGGCACGGTCGTGCCTCTCGGAAAGGGAAAAAAACGCGATTTCTTATTTTTCGTTCGGCGAGAGGTATGGATTTACTTTTCATGGACGCACGGATTTGCTTCCGCGTCGTGCCTCTCGGAAAAGGGGGAAAACACATTTTCTTTCTTTTTCGTTCCGCGAGAGGCACGGATTTACTTCTCGCGAAAGCATGGATTTGCTTCCGCGAGAGGCACGGTCGTGCCTTTCGAAAAAGGGAAAAAACGCGTTTTCATTTTTTTTCGTTCCGTGAGAGGCACGGATTTGCTTCCGCGAGAGGCACGGTCTTGAAAAAGGGGGAAAACGTGTTTTCTTTCTTTTTTTTCGTTTCGCGAGAGGCACGGATTTACTTCTCGTTGAGGCATGGATTTGCTTCCGTAAGAGGCACGGTCGTGCCTCTCGGAAAGCGAAAAAACGCTTTTTTTTTGTTCCGCGAGTGGCACGGATTTACTTCTCGCTCCTCTTCGGAAAGAAAAAAACGCGTGCCTCTTCGGAAAGAAAAAAAAACGTGCTCCCAGTTCGGTTTTTTCGTCCGTTTTTTTTCATGAAAAAAGTTCGTCAAAACCTATCAACATGTTATCTAGTTTTGAAGATCTCGACGCGAGAAATCCAATGGTGAAATCGGTTCGAGATTTGGACGCACGGTTCAAGAGATAAAACATTTTGAATAAACGAATCTACGAAAAAGGGAAAACTCTCAGGTTGCGACAAGTGGCACACATGCAGCGCGTCATTTGTCGCAACCTGGCAAGGTGGGAGTAATCTTTAGAAGGAGTTTTTTGTTTTGAGAAATCTCGCCATCTTTATTCATTCAAAACAAGCGACATAGGTACAAGGTTCGGGTCATGAGGAATGCCCAACCAAACATGTCTACCTACGCCTAGATTACAAGCGAACTTGGCGAGATTATGAGCCTCAAAATTAAAGTTCCTACGCTCATGAATGAAAGAGCAAGAAATAAAACTATTACAACGACTCGTTATTTCATGTACTACTGCAGCATTGGGACCTCCTGTCCCCCTGTTGATGTCGTTAACCGCCTCCTGATAATCCGAGGCCACACAAATATTCTGAACCGCAAGATCATCTGCGAGTGCCAATGCTTCACGGCAAGCATATGTCTCCAAAGTCAAGGGATCATTAATTCCCTGAAAGACTACTGCCGAGGACCCCAAATATAAGCCATACTGGTTTCGACACACGGCCGCAGCAGCTCCTCCATGATGGGATCTAGCAACGGCCCCGTCTACGTTTACCTTCACGGTGCCACTAGAAGGTGGTAGCCATCGTTCCGGTTGTGCAGATGGAGCCCTGTTTACCCCTTGACGTTCACTCCTGATTGACAGCTGCCCCGGTTCATCGATGTAGTTATTAACAAAAGATGTAGTCTGCCGAGGACTTTGAAAAATTGATTCATATATGGCTTTACGTCTGGCATACCAAATGGACTAGAGGGTAACAACCATCCTCGTGGAGCTTGCGTGATCCAGCGCCTCATTCAACTCGAACAACCAAATTCTAGCATTGGCCTCCATATTTTTTGTCATACGTGAGACGAGCGTGTCATCCGACATTGCCCAAACACATCGGGACATGGTGCACGACACAAGAGCGTGCCGCCTTGAATCCTCACATCCAGACAAACATCTTGTACAACCATGTTTTGCCTCTTCAAGACATCCGTAGTTGGTAGTGAATGGTGAGCAAGTCTCCATAAGAAGATCCTGATCTTCGACAGAACTTTAAGTTTCCACAAAGAGCACCATGATTTTTCATCTCTCTCGGAATTGGACGATCCACTTCTTCCCTGTAACCACTCCTCCCTCTGCAACTTTGTTTTGAGCAAGAATTTGTAGGCCGAACTCACACTAAATTTTCCCTTCCTGTCTGGGTACCAAGCCCAGAAGTCATCTATGTTGCAGGTGCAAATAGGAATTTTCAGAATTGCGTCAGCGTCAATCGGCAGGAATACATTCCGAACTAGGGCCTCATTCCATGATGCTGTAGCAGGAGATAGCAGCTCCGCAACATACCTTGGAGGGTCAGCCACGCGAGAGGTGATGGGCCGTGGTATCGTCTCCTTCGGTATCCAATTGTCAGCTCAGATGTCCGTGGTTTGGCCATTGCCAATCCGACGGATGATCCCTTGCTTCACCAAGTCCCGTCCTTCTAGTATAGCCCGCCATATTTGAGATGGCCTGGATCCCAATTCCGCACCAAGTATTGTACTGTTCGGGTAATAAGCTACCTTAAGAATTCTTGCACTCAGACTTGTTGGTTCTTGCAAGAGTCTCCATGTTTGTCGTGCTAACAGTGCCAAGTTAAAGAGCTCAAGATCTCTAAAACCAAGGCGTCCCAGATGCTTTGGTCTTGTCATAACGTCCCAAGACACCCATGCTGGTTTGCATTCTCCTTGCTTGCATCCCCACCAAAACTTCCTAATGATGGACTTGATATGATCACACAAACCTCGAGGGAGTTTAAAACACGACATAGAAAATACCGGGATCGCCTGGGCCACAGATTTAATGAGAACATCTTTCCCACAAGCTGATAGACATTTGCTCATCCAGCCCTTCATCTCATCCCATACCCTATCACTCAAATATTGGAACGTCCCTTTCTTTGAGTGGCCCACATCAGTTGGCATGCCCGGTACCTGTCACTCAAAGATTCATTAGGAACTTGCAGGTAGCCTTTGACAACGTTACGCACTATCTCAGGACAACCCTTGTTGAAAAATATAGAGGACTTTTCTTTGTTGATCCTCTGTCCAGAAGCCATACAATATGCATCCAATAGGTTTGACACCTCCTCTGCTCCATTAACACTTGCCCTGAAAAATAGCAGGCTGTCATCAGCGAATAAAAGATGATTCACCGCATGGGCCGACGGTGCCACCTTAATGCCGCTGAGCTGGGATGACTAGTTCTGGGATTTTAAAAGGCACGAGAGGCCCTCCGCTGCTATCAAGAAAAGATATGGAGAGATCGGATCTCCTTGTCAAATACCTCGTGTAGGTTTAAACTCTTCCGACTTCACACCATTGAACATAATAGAAAAAGATACTGAGCTCACCATATTCATAACAATAGAAATCCAGGGTGCAGCAAAGCCCAACTTTTCCATGATAGATCTTAAGTAAGACCATTCCACACGATCATATGCCTTCATCATGTCAACTTTTAGTGCAGCATAACAATTGTTTTTTGATCTGTTCTTCTTCATGAAGTGCAAACATTCATAAGCTGAGATTATATTGTCAGTTATCAGCCTCCCCGGTACAAAAGCCGACTGTTCTTCCGATATGATGTCCGGGAGAATCACCTTGAGGCGGTTCGAGAGCACCTTCGAAGCAATCTTGTAGAACACGTTACATAAGCTTATAGGACGAAATTCAGATAGTAACATTGGGTTTGATACCTTGAGGATAAGCACCAACATAGTATCGTTTAAGCATGCGGGGCTCTCCTCCCCCTTCACAATGGCTAAAACTAACTTTGTCACCGCGTCACCACAGATGTCCCGATTCCTCTGGAAAAAATGAGCTGGAAATCCATCGGGTCCTGGAGCTTTTGTTGGAAACATCTGGAAGAGTGCGGTCATGACCTCCTTGGCTTCGTACGGGGCCAGTAGGGTTGCATTCATAGCCGGAGTAACTCTCATGGGGACATGCTGAAGCACATCCGCTACCCCCTGTACCCCTTCCGAAGTGTGTAGGTTTTTGTAAAACTCAAGCGCCATTTGTTGCATCTCAGTCAAATCATCTGTTAGTTGCCCATCTAGCCATTGCAAGGCCTTGATCAAAATTTTCCTACGCCGCATCGACGCCCTCATATGAAAGAAGTGTGAATTGTGATCACCTCCAGAAAGCCATTCCACACGGGAGCGTGCTACTTGTAGTCTGCGTTGGTATTTCCCCGAAGAGGAGAGGATGATGCAGTACAGTAGAGATAAGTATTTCCCTCAGTTAAGAACGAAGGTTATCAATCCAGTAGGAGAACCAAGCAAAATTCCGTTAAGCGCACCTGCACCCAAAAGAGCAAACACTTGCACCCAACGCAAATAAGAGGGTTGTCAATCCTTTTAGCGGTTAGTTGCAAGGATTAAATCTTATAGGGATAAATAGATAAACTAAAATACTAATTAAAATAAAAGTAAATAAATTGCAGCAAGGTATTTTTAGGTTTTTAATATATGATAAAGTAGACCGGGGGCCATAGTTTTCACTAGAGGCTTCTCTCTCGAACACATAGCATACGGTGGGTAAACAAATTACTGTTGGGCAATTGATAAAAAAGCAAATAATTATGACGGATTCATGGCAATGATCATGTATGAAGGCATCACGTCCGAGACAAGTAGACCGACTCCTGCCTGCATCTACTACTATTACTCCACCCATCAACCGCTATCCAGCATGCATCTAGTGTATTAAGTATGAAACAGAGTAACGCCTTAAGGAAGATGACTTGATGTAGACAAAGTAAACTCAAGCAATATGATTAAACCCCATCTTTTTATCCTTAATGGCAACAATACAAATACGTGTCATGTCCCCTTCTGTCACTGGGATTGAGCACCGCAAGATTGAATCCATCACAAAGCACCTCTCCCATTGCAAGATAAATCAATCTAGTAGGCCAAACCAAATCGATAGATCGGAGAGAAATGCAAAGCTATAATAATCATGCAAAAAAGAGTTCAGAGAAGACTCAAATATTTCTCATGAATAATCTGATCATAAACTCACAATTCATCGGATCCCAACAAACACACCGCAAAAGAAGATTACATCGGATAGAACTCCAAGAACATCGAGGAGAACATGGTATTGAAGATCAACGAGAGAGAAGAAGCCATATAGCTACTAGATATGGACCCGTAGGTCTGTGGTAAACTACTCACACATCATCGGAAGGGCAGCAAGGTTGATGAAGAAGCCCTCCGTGATAGATTCCCCCTCTGAGAGAGTACCGGAGAAGGCCTCCAGATGGGATCGTGGAAGAACAGAGGCTTGCGGCGGCGGAAAGGTTTTCTCTTCTGGATCTCTGTTGGTTTTGGAATATTTGTGAATTTATAGCGAAGGAATTAGGTCAAGATGTGCCACGAGGGGCCCACAAGCCTGGGGGGCGCGGCCACCCCCCTGGGGCGCGCCCTCCAGGCTTTCCGCCTCCTTGTGGCTCTTCTGGTCTTCTCCCGGAGCTTCTTGGGTCTCTTCTGGTCCAGAAAAAATTAATCCAAAGTTTTTTTTCTCGTTTGGACACTTTTTGATAATGATTTTCTGAAAAGGCAAAAACAAGCAGAAAATAGCAACTGGCACTGGGCACTGGGTTAATAGGTTAGTCCCAAAAAATGATATATAATGGCATATAATTGCATATAAAACATCCAAGATTGATAATATAATTGCATGGAACAATCAAAAATTATAGATACGTTGGAGACGTATCAAGCATCCCCAAGCTTAATTCCTGCTCGTCCTCGAGTAGGTAAATGATAAAAACTGAATTTTTGATGTGGAATGCTACCTATCATGTTTCATCATGTAATCTCTCTTACGGTATGAATAATAAGATCCGAATGATTCAAAGCAATAGTCTATAATTTGATATAAAGACATCAATACTTAGGCATACTAATAAACAATCATGTCTTTGAAAATAAAAATGCTAAAGAACATTATCCCTACAAAATCATATAATCCTGTCATGCTCCATCTTCTTAACACAAAGTATTTATCATGCACTACCCCGATGACAAGCCGAGCAATTGGTTCATACTTTTTAACGCGCTTCAGATTTTTCAACTCCCACGCAATACATGAGCGCAAGCCATGGATATAGCATTATGGGTGGAATAGAGTGTGGTGGTAGAGATAAATAAGAGAAGTCAAAAATAAGAAGATAGTCTCACATCGACGAGGCTAATCAACGGGCTATGGAGATGCCCATCAATTGATGTCAATGCGAGGAGTAGGGATTGCCATGCAACGGATGCACTAAGAACTATAAGTGTATGAAAGCTCAACATGGAAACTAAGTGGGTGTGCATCCAACTTGCTTGCTCATGAAGACCTCGGGCATTTGAGGAAGCCCATCATCGGAATATACAAGCCAAGTTCTATAATGAAAAATTCCCACTAGTATATGAAAGTGACAAAATAGGAGACTCTCCATATGAAAAACATGGTGCTACTCTGAAGCACAAGTGTGGAAAAAGGATAGTAACATTGCCCCTTCTCTATTTTTCTCTTTTTTTTTCATGGGCTCCTTTTGGCCTCCTTTTTTTCGTCCGAATTCTCATCCCGACTTGTGGGGGAATCATGGTATCCATCATCCTTTCCTCACTGGGACAATGCTCTAATAATGATGATCATCACACTTCTATTTACTTACAACTCAATATTACAACTCGATACTAGAACAAAAATATGACTCTATATGAATGCCTCTCGCAGTGTACCAGGATGTGCAATGATGCTAGCGTAACATGTATAAAAATGATGAACGGTGGTTGAGCCACAAATACTATGTCAGCTATATGATCATGCAAAGCAATATGATAATGATGATGTGTGTCATAAAAATGGAACGGTGGAAGTTGCATGGCAATATATCTCGGAATGGCTATGGAAATGCCATGATAGGTAGGTATGGTGGCTGTTTTGAGGAAGATATAAAGAGGCTTATGTGTGATAGAGCGTATCATATCACGGGGTTTGGATGCACCGGCGAAGTTTGCACCAACTCTCGATGTGAAAAAGGGCAATGCACGGTACCGAAGAGGCTAGCAAATTGCGGAAGGGTGAGAGTGGGTATAATCCATGGACTCACATTAGTCATAAAGAACTCACATACTTATTGCGAAAGTTTATTAGCCCTCGAAGCAAAGTACTACTACGCATGGCCCTAGGGGGATAGATTGGTACGACAAGGTCCATCGCTCGTCCCCGACCGCCACTCATAAGGTAGACAATCAACAATAAATCATGCTCCAACTTCTTAGCATAACAACAGATCATACGTGCATGATTTGGGAATCACAAACCTTAACACCAATATTCTTACTAAACCACAATCATCTACTAATACCTCCCACATATTACCATCTTAATATCGCAAAACTATTGCAAGGAATCAAACTTATCATATCCAGTGATCTACATGAAAGTTTTTATTATATCCCTCTTGAATACCTATCATATCAGGACCAAATTCATAACCCGTGCATATTACCATTGCTATTCATTAGACTCTCAAAAAGATATAAGTGAAGCATGAGAGTGCAACTATTTCTTTAAAATATAACCACCGCCGTGCTCTAAAAGATATAAGTGAAGCACTAGAGCAACTGCCTAGCTCAAAAGATATAAGTGAAGCACATAGAGTATTCTAACAAATCACGAATATTGTGTGTCCCTCTCAAAAAGGTGTGTTCAGAAAAGATGATTGTGACAAACTAAAAAGCAAACAAAAGCAAACAAACTATATCACAAGACGCTCCAAGTAAAACACATATCATGTGATGAATAAAAATATAGCTCCAAGTGAGTTACCGATAGATTGTAGACGAAAGAGGGGATGCCTTCCGGGGCATCCCCAAGCTTAGACGCTTGAGTCTTCCTTGAATATTACCTTGGGGTGCCTTGGGCATCCCCAAGCTTAGGCTCTTGCCGCTCCTTATTCCTTTATCCATCGTAGTCTCACCCAAAACTTGAAAACTTCAGCACACAAAACTCAACAGAAACCTCGTGAGATCCGTTAGTATAACAAACAAATCTTAAACTTTAGGTACTGTTGTAAATTGATTCAATTTTAATATTGGCATAATGCTACTGTACTCCAACTTCTCCATGACTCATACCCCCCGATACGATCCATAGATTCATTGAAATAAGCAAACTATGCAACAAAAACAGAATCTGTCTAAAACAGAGCAGTATGTAAAGATCTATTTAAAAGACATAGTTATGTAACTCCAAAAATTCTGAAAAATTAGTACAACGTAAAAAATTCATATACCAATACTGTGTAAAAATTTCAGAATTTTATGAAGCTCCAGTACAGAATTAAAATTCCAGCACTAGACGCAAAACTTTCTGTTTTCCAAACAGCATCAATTATACTATCATCAACATCATCCCAAAGGTATTACTTGGCACAAACACTAATTAAAACATAAAAATACAACCATAACAGAGGCTATAATTGTGTAAACACTCAAGAACAAAAAGGATAACTATTGGGTTGTCTCCCAACAAGCTCTTTCTTTATAGCCATTAAGATAGGCTTGAGATTTCAATGATGCTCACATCAAGGACAAGAATTGAAGCACAAAGAGAGCATCATAAAACATGTGACAAACACATTTAAGTCTAACATACTTCCTATGCATAGGCATTTTATAGGAAAACAAATTATCAAGACAAGAAATATCTAGCATATGCAAGGAAGAAGAATAAAACATTGACAATTTCAACAGAATGAGAGGTAATTTAGTAAAATGAAAATTTCTACAACCATATTTTCCTCTCTCATAATAATTACATGTAGGATCATAGTCCAATTCAACAATATAGCTATCATATAAAATATTCTCTTCACGATCCACATGCATAAAAGTTTTATAATCTTCCAAGATAGTGGGATTAACATCAACTAAAGTCATGACCTCTCCAAACCCACTTTTATCAAAAATTTCATAAGATTGAACACTCTCCAAAGTAGTGGGATCATTATTACCTAAAGTTGATGCTCTTCCAAACCCACTTTTAATAGTATTGCAAACATTATTATAAATAACATATTCATCATGAGGCTTAAATAAATTTTCAAGATCATAAGAAGCATTATCACCCCAATCATGATCATTGCAATAAGTAGTGGACATAACCAAATTATCATCCCCAAGCTTGTAGTTTTGCATATTATTAGCACAATTCACATTAATAGAATTTATAGTAACATCATTGCAATCATGCTTTTCAATCAAGGAGCTATCATGAATCACTTTATAAATTTCTTCTTCTAACACTTCATCACAATTTTCAGATTCATGTTTTTCAAGCAAAACTTCATAGAGAAAATAAAGAGCACTCAAATCACTAGCAATTGGTTCATTATAATTGGATCTTTTGAAAAGATTAGCAAGTGGATGAGGATCCATAGTGATCTTAAATTTTTGTTTTACTTTCTTTTCTTGTGTGTTGACATGGCAATAAAAGCAAGCAAGCAAATAAAATATTTTTGTGTTTTTGTAAAAAAAAAAGAAGTGGGGGAGATGAAAATGAGAGGCAAATGCAAATAAAATAAATGCAAGTGGATGATAGTTTGTGCGAAGGTACTTGGTGATTTTGATGATGTCTCCCCGGCAACGGCGCCATAAATTCTTCCTGCTACTTGTAGTCTGCGTTGGTATTTCCCCGAAGAGGAGAGGATGATGCAGTACAGTAGAGATAAGTATTTCTCTCAGTTAAGAACCAAGGTTATCAATCCAGTAGGAGAATCAAGCAAAATTCCGTTAAGCGCACCGGCACACAAAAGAGCAAACACTTGCACCCAACGCAAATAAGAGGGTTGTCAATCCTCTTAGCGGTTATTTGCAAGGATTAAATCTTATAGAGATAAATAGATAAACTAAAATACTAATTAAAATAAAAGTAAATAAATTGCAGCAAGGTATTTTTAGGTTTTTAATATATGATAAAGTAGATCGGGGGCCATAGTTTTCACTAGAGACTTCTCTCTCGAACACATAACATACGGTGGGTAAACAAATTACTGTTGGGCAATTGATAGAAAAGCAAATAATTATGACGGATTCATGGCAATGATCATGTATATAGGCATCATGTCCGAGACAAGTAGACCGACTCCTGCCTGCATCTACTACTATTACTCCACCCATCAACCGCTATCCAGCATGCATCTAGGGTATTAAGTATGAAACAGAGTAATGCCTTAAGCAAGATGACATGATGTAGACAAAGTAAACTCAAGCAATATGATTAAACCCCATCTTTTTATCCTTAATGGCAACAATACAAATACATGTCATGTCCCCTTTTGTCACTGGGATTGAGCACCGCAAGATTGAACCCATCACAAAGCACCTCTCCCATTGCAAGATAAATCAATCTAGTAGGCCAAACCAAATCGATAGATCGGAGAGAAATACAAAGATATAATAATCATGCATAAAAGAGTTCAGAGAAGACTCAAATATTTCTCATGAATAATCTGATCATAAACTCATAATTCATCGGATCCCAACAAACACACCGCAAAAGAAGATTACATCGGATAGAACTCCAAGAACATCGAGGAGAACATGGTATTCAAGATCAAAGAGAGAGAAGAAGCCATCTAGCTACTAACTATGGACCCGTAGGTCTGTGGTAAACTACTCAGACATCATCGAAAGGGCAGCAAGTTTGATGAAGAAGCCCTCCGTGATCGATTCCCCCTCCGGCAGAGTACCGGAGAAGACCTCCAGATGGGATCGCGGAAGAACAGAGGCTTGCGGCAGCGGAAAGGTTTTCTCTTCTGGCTCTCTGTTGGTTTTGGAATATTTGTGAATTTATAGCAAAGGAATTAGGTCAAGATGTGCCACGAGGGGCCCACAAGCCTGGGGGGGCGCGGCCACCCCCCCGGGGCGCGCCCTCCAGGCTTGCCGCCTCCTCGTGGCTCTTCTGGTCTTCTCCCGAAGCTTCCTGGGTCTCTTCTGGTTCAGAAAAAATTAATCCAAAGTTTTTTTTCTCGTTTGGACACTTTTTGGTAATGATTTTCTGAAAACGCAAAAATAAGCAGAAAACATCAATTGGCACTGGGCACTGGGTTAGTAGGTTAGTCTAAAAAAATGATATATAATGGCATATAATTGCATATAAAACATTATAGATACGTTGGAGACGTATCAGAGCGCTGCCTCCACATCAGCTCTTCCCGTAGGTATAATTCAATTAGGCGATCATTAATTTTAATCTCAGCATGAGAAGGCCCTGCCCGCGCGACATCACTTCGCAAATGCTCCAGCTCCTTTTTTAAGTAGCGAATCTCCCCTCCGACGCTGCCAAAAGTGGTCCTTGACCATTCACCCAAGTTGCTTGCTAGCGCCTCGAGATTAGCGTGCACTTCACTGACCGATAGATTATGGCTGTTGGACTCCCAAGCTGTTTGGACAGTGGGCTTCAAATCAGGATGTGTATCCCACATCACTTCATAGCGGAATTGTTTTCCTTTCCTTCTACCCCCACTCGGCTGAGCTAGCTGTAATAGGATAGGTGAGTGATCCGATGTCGCCGCTGTGAGGTGCTCTACAGCCGCAGCCGGAAATAGTCCGCACCAGTCCACCGAGCCCAAAGCTCTATCTAGTTTGACGTGGGTGTAAGAGCCATCCGCTACTTTCTTTTCATAAGTCCATCGTGTTCCCTTGAACCCAAGATCAACCAAGCCACAAACATCAACGGCGTCTCTAAATCCCTGGATTTGTGATTGACTTCTAGAGCCGATGCCATCATGTTCATCATGTTTCAAAACTTCATTGAAGTCCCCGATACATACCCATGGCATGTTTTGTAGTGTAGATAGATTTTTCATGGTATCCCATGTGTGATGTCGGAGGTGGGTCTGTGCCTCGCCATAAAAGCATGAAAGCCTCCATGGTTGGCCACCTAAATCACTGATTTTGCCATCAATATGATACTTCGAGTAACCCAAAATCTCGATCTTTATTTCATTATTCCAGAAAATAGCTAAACCTCCGCTCCTACCGGAGGAATCAACAGCAAAAGAACAATCATAACCTAAAGTACTTTTTAAGTTTTCCGCTCTTTCTCCACTAATCTGGGTTTCTACTATGCAAAGTACTCTAGGGGCAAACTTTTTCGCGAGTTCGCGCAGCTCTTGAATTGTCGGGGCATTGCCAATCCCTCGACAATTCCAACATAGAAGATTCATTGCATCCGGCGGTCCTCCGCCGGGGAGGCCGCCGATCTCGCATCAATGTTTCTCCCCACAGTTGGGGTCTTCTTCAAACCACCATTGCCATCCTTCTCATTCTGCACTAATGTTTTAGTCCTCTTTGGGTCTTGTTTAGGCGGAGGGCTAGGGGGAACTGCACCTCCACTTGGCTTGGCTGCTAGAACTAGCTCCAGACCCGTTGTGGCCGAAGGGTTAGGAGTACCCACCACATGATCAGAGGAGCGCTTGCGGTTGGCATCGGACACCTCCATGTCCATACCCTCCTGTTCCTGCGTCTCTTCTACCTTCTGCCCAGTATTTTCATCAGCTTGCATCTCCAGCTTCTTGGCCTTCTGGTTCCTGTTGTGGCGCCAGGTCCCCCAAGCCGTGGTCGCCGGTGCGCGAAGGCTTTTGAAGATCAGAGCAGAGGGGGGTGGATCCCATCCCCATATTCCTTAAACTCATGGCCCATCATGCCGCAGACTTGGCACCAGTCGGGTAAGCGCTCATACTGGACAGCGAAGATCTCCCTCTCTCCACCCTGGATTAAAGATGTCGCTTTTTTCAAAGGATTTCACACATCCAGCCGAACCCTGACCCTATAAAAATTTCCTTTGAAGTCGAAAGAAGACGGCTCCGAGTCTACAAACTCGCCGATCTTTGAAGCCAACTCCTTCACTTTTCCATGGAAGGCAATTGGGAGGTCGATGATGCATGCCCAAATCTCAAATTTGAAGAGCTCGATCGACGAGGGCTTTGTGTATCCATCATACGGGGAGATGATCACCGGATTTCCCCTAAAGTGCCATGGACCTCACTGGGTAAAACGCTCCCAATCACCCAAGCAGTTGAATTGCATCTGGAAGAGATTCTCCTCCAGGGTTTTGATCTTGACCTGCCTAGCCAGATCCCAGGCCGTCCTCATGTTGCGAAAAAACCAGTAGGTGCTAAACCCCTTGTCCATGTGAACTCGGACCAAAATCATCCACCGGAGGTCCTCCTTCGCCGGGGCGTCCTCTTCCTCGAAAACCACGTCGTCGAGGTCATCTTCCTTTAGGGCCAATTCCTTCATTAGCTCATCTAGTCTACCCTTCCCTTTGGCTCTCGAAGCTGAAGGACCTCCACGGTTCGCCATGGTCGCAGACAGAGAGAAGATGGATCAATCTCCTAGGCCAAGGGGCCATTTCAGAGGAAAAACCCTAACCCCTCCCGAGAGTAGGGACCGAACCAAGGTCGGGCGGCAGTCCAAGACTGCCCTGTAGTCAACCCGAGTTCGGAGACCCGACTCAGTAGAGGAGAAGGACGGTAGGTGTTGGGTAACGCGACAGAAAACAAAAAATTTCGGTACAGCGAGCACGCCCAGGATCACTATGGAGATGCATACAAGGTTTGGATCTGATCGTTACCGACTCGTAGCGCAGCGGAAGTAGAGTCGATGAAGATCGTCGGTGCAGATTCCCGCAGCTAGGATTTACAACCTCCCAACCGCAAGGATATACTCCCTCGTCAGCCCCTCGGACAGCCCTTCGGGAAGCGGTCGGACAGTCCCCCGGACGGTGTCACGGACAGCCCTTCGGGAGGCACTCACAGAATCTCGGACGGTCACTCGGACAGCCCTTCGGGAGGTACTCTCGAACAGCCCCTCGGGCAAAAAGATCGAACCTACAACCTCTCTACAGGGTTGCACACATACGGTGTCAGCTATCCGGCAGGGCTTCGCCGTCCAGAACTAGTTCCCACCGGAACCCAGACAGCCTTTCGGCTCTACGAAACTATTTCGTGTGAGGGAGAGAAGAAACCAGATCATTGCATGGCATAATGTATGAGAGAAAGAGTGAGTTTGGGCAGCCCCCTCCACCCCTATTTATAGGCCAAGCCCGAGGGGTAGAGGACACTTGGAAATACCAAAATGCCCTCAAAGGTGGCTTCCCAAAGAAGCTACCAAATAGTGTTTCCACTATTCATGAAAATATTTTTCCGCGACCGTTAAATCCAAAAATATTTCTGTAGGTCCAGAACATTTCTAGTACCCACTAAAACAATTCTGGACGCGTTCCGAAACATTTCCGGATCAATGATTTTCATCAGCGAAAAGCAAACAAGAATGCATTTTCACTATTCACGAAGACAATTTTTCGCGTCCGTTAAATTCGAAAATATTTCTGTAGGTCCAGAACATTTCCAGCACCCACTAAAATAATTCTGAACGCATTCTGAAACATTTCCGGATCAATGATTTTCTTCAGCGAAAAGCAACCAAAGCGGTTCCGGCAGATCCGGAACATTTCCGGTTTTTTCTCCGAAAAAATCCTAGAAGTTCCCAGAACAATTCTGGCACCCTCTAAGAATTTCCAGGCATGTGCCGAAACCATTTTGACTTAATAGTATACTCCAAAACAACTTTTCGGTTTTACCGAAACTCTTCCGGTGTTCTCTCTCCGAAACTCTTCCGTTGTCTCCGAAACTTTTCCGGTGACTTTCTCTCAGACTCCCTATCTAGTATTCAGCAGATAGATGACCCTTAAGCGTGTGACCCTATAGGTTCGGTGAAGTATAGACATGACCGGAACACTTTTCGATCAATGATCAACATCGGAGCCGTGGACACCCATATTGACCCCTATACCCACACAAATAAATATTCGAGTGAACCTCCAGTTGCCGTGTGCTATTCCTGTTGCTTCGCGATATGTTACAAACACCCGAGGTGAGATTTATCGGCATCCCTGTGGATCAACACTTGTCCACAATGCCAGTTACCTCGTTATCGGTTTTGTTCTCTTTTCTCGTTCCCGTGTTCCGGCATCCCTGTGATCAAATCACAATGTGTCTGGCCAGACGATGATGGATACCGTAACACCGAGAGGGCCCAAAGAAGATCTCTCCATCATCGGAGGAGCAAATCCCAATCTTAAGCTATCAAGTCCCTTGACATACTTTCCCATGAACCCGTAAGCCGCCGTAATAACCACCCAGTTACGGATGACATTTAACAAACCCCAATGTTCATGAAGCAAGCATGAAGAAACTCGATACTCTCATGGTCTAAGGAATTATGCAAACGTTAACTTTCTTTGTGTTATAAACCATTAACTTGTGATGAATGTATCTCATAGCATAACATCAATTCGGGTCGATTCAACACGAGTGTTCTTCTAACAATGTGCCCTCAAAGTTTGCTGGCATAGTCATGCCCATGATCAGGAAAACAGGATCATCATGCAACACTTGAGCTAGTCTTAGAGGCCAGACTAGGAATACATTTTATCGTTTATTATTCCACACGTGCATATGAGTCTTCCTTCGAACCTCGTGGTTATTGCAGACTCGAGAACAATAACAATTATAGCACGGAATATAAACTTAATTACGAACATAGAGATAAATAATAACATTTATTATTGCCTCTAGGGCATATCTCCTATAGACTCCCACTTGCACTAGAGTCAATAATCTAGTCAATGCTAATGCACTTTACACCTATGGCATATCGGTGTAAAATATGCTTCGCTTGTGGTATAGTCTACGTCTAACGGACCTGACAAATTTAGGGTCGTGTGTATCTTTGCATATCCTCGCGTTTTCACACTTTCACAAAATTCATATTTTGTGTGGACTTGGCTTTGTATATATGTGAATCACTAGTCGAACCTTGATTCCTCAGACTGAGCTATGGAGCAACTATCTACAATAGTGTCGCATTGACCAAAGCCATCTTGGAACCATACTAAGTTCATGAATGAACTATATGATTCAACATCTTCTTTGTCGCTTCCAAAGCGTCAACATACTTAGCCTTTGTTATAGAATTCACCACAGTAACCTGTTTGGAACAATTTCCAACTACCGTGCCACCATATCGTGTATTACACAACACCCTTAACTTAAATCGAAAATTGCATGGAGCATTGATGAAGACTGCATCGATGTAACCTTTTACAACGAACTCTTCATAATCTCCGCTTGCGAGAAACATGTCATCAATGCTATTCTAGTACTCAATGACATCTTTCACCGTTGTCCCATGATCAGTACTTTGATCACTTTGGTATCTATACTCGCAACTGCTTGGGAGTACCGGACATATCTGGTTATTTTACATACCATGGAATACATGATTAATCCAAACACGAAAGTGTGTGGAATCTCCATCATGTATTTTGCTCATCAGTGTTTTGGGACACCGAGTCTTGCAGAACTCTTTCCATGTGACTTCGGCAAGAATCACTCCTTGGCATTTTAATGTAAAACGTTTTAACATCTTGTCAATATGTATTTTTGGCTTTAGCCTATTAGCCCATATTTATCTCCATAGATAAATATGCCTAATGTCGAGGCTACCTAGCCCAAGCACTTCATCGAAAAACTATTTTTCAATGAAGTCCTAATTCGTGTCAAGAAATTTATACTATTTCCAATCAACAATGTGTCAAGCACACAAGTTTTAGAAATATTATTATGCTCCCACTTACTTTCTTGTAACAACAAGCATCTTCGCTATCCATTGATGAAATCAAACTCTTTTGACTATTTCATCAAAACGAAGATTCCAACTCCTTTTTGCTCTCTTCTGTCCATTGTTGGAACTTTGAAGTTTGCACACTCACTAGCATCCTCTGGATCGACAAAATACTTTGGACTGTATCACATACAAGTCCTAGTTTGTATTCCCATTTCATGGAAATTCTTTCATCATCCATGTTTCATATCTCATGATTGAAATACGTTTTAATTGCTAGTTTAACCCGAACCGACTTTAAGCATCGCTACGGTGAGACAACCTCATCGTAGTCAACTCCTTGAACTTGTTTATTGCAACAAGTCGAGCTTTATGGATAAAACATTTTTATCCACATCAGTTTATAGTTCCATTAATGTTCGTTAGACTCTATAAGTCTTTCGAAGGGTTCATCAAGATTTAATCTTGAATCATTTATATGGAAACTATCTCGGATTGTATTGGCATTTAGCCAATTCCGGAGTCAGGGCCCATCAACGCTTCCTTGATTATCGTAGGTATACTGTTGTCTAACAACAATATCTTGTTTGCGCACCTGAGAGGTTTGCACGAGTTTTGCCTACGTGGTTCAGCTGCAAGTTCGACCGAAGTCCATACATTTTATTGTAGAGGCTTCCGTATCAATCGTAGGAGGAAACTCTGGAATTGCTTCCGTGGTTTCTTTCCTTTGTCATGATAACGAAGATACTGTTATCTCGTCGAGTTGCACTATCCTCCCACTCACCTTTTTGCAAGAACCATTTTCTTCAAAATCATACCGCTCTTTGTGACAAAACCTTTTGCCTCGGTATAGTGGTGGAGGAATTCCCAATAACTTGGGATAACCTACAAAGTAGCACCTGTCTGATTTGGAATAGGTTTGTAAACATTTTACACAAGCCCCATATTCCAAATGTTAAGAAAAGATAGCATGGTTGGGTGTACCATACCATGGCATCATTTCAACAGATCTAATGGCGCTCTTTTCAGTGTAAAAGCCACAGTCTCTAAAGCATTACTTTTAAAAGCGATAATGGCAAATTGATTTATGTCATCTTTGATCTTACCATGTCATAAATGGTTTGATTACATCTTCACGGACATTCCACTCACAGTGGTGTTTCGAGAGGTGTAAGTTATGAAACTCTTTTCACAACTCATCAGACATTCGCTAAACTTGTAACTCAAATATTCCTTTCCGCAATCTAATTGTGGAAACATAATTTTCTTGTTAAAATAATTTCCACTTCATTTTGAAAACCTTTTGAATGATTTCAAAATATCCAGACTTACGTCTCATCAAGTAAATATCCATATATCTACTTGAGTCATTTCTGAAGATAGACAAATCCACTACTAGCAACAACATTTATTGGACTACACATCATAATGTATGATCACCAATAAGTTCGTTGCTCGTTCCTCATGGCATGTGAACGGTATTTCAGTCACTTCACTTTTCGGACGAAAGTTGCAAGTGTCAGGTGATTCATAATCAAATGACTTCAAAATCCATCATAATGGAATTTCTCCATGCGGGTTTCTCCAATGTGACCAAATGCAGTGCCACACATATGTGGTATTCTTTTAGTCTTGCGACATTTAGCGTCAGTGTTATGGATGTATCATATTACCATCAATATTCATAACATACATCCCATCCTTGATGGAAGTATGGCCCTTATGTTATTCATAATACTGAACAACAATTGTTCTTTTATGAACAACACTCTTGCAACAAACATTATGCAAATGGGCTAGAGTGTATAAAACTCTAAAATGAATTATGAAAGTAAATACAGAGGTAATGTATTATTATCAATATTCATAACATACATCTCATTCATAACGAAAGTATGGCCCTTATGTTATTCATAACACCGAACATCAAAAGTTCTCTTATGAACAACCTTCTTGCAGGATACTTTATGCAATGGGCTAGAGTGTATGAAACTCCAAAAATGAATTATGAAAATAAATACATAGGTAATACACCGATGGAAAGTATAGTAACATTTACTATGTTCCTAGTGCGTATCTAAACCTCATTCCCGGCAAGTCTTTTAGGCCATAGTAGTTCTTGCATCGAGTCGCAACAGAATGCAATCGAGCGGGTATCTCTGTGATCAACTCACAATACCCAAGAATCAGTGATTAACATGTTTAATCATAATTCCCAAGAACTATTTCTTTGACCAGCCTTCTATACATCAATAGCTTGTATGACTTTCATACATGAGCTGGATATTCCAGTCTTCTCTCTTTTTGCCTTTATACTTCTAACAGTTTTACTTCCAATATTTCTCCTAATCTCAGAAGAAGCACCCAACTTTGAGAGTGGCGTCAGCCTCGGACTTCCTAGGCGCGTAAGTTTCACTAACACCCTTCGGACACTTCCTTTCTCTTTAAGTTGTTGTTTTATTCACCTTCATTTCATGACAGGCGTTCTTCTGGATCCCTCTTGTATTAGTCTAATGCATAGTAAACACTTTTACTAATAGTTTGCAAACAAACTTTGCTTTGGATACCTCATATCTTTTAGCCTTTGTCTGCATCTGAAAATAATTTTCAGTTTCATAAATATCATATAACTATCCAAACTTTTGAAGTTCGGGTCTCATGGAAGCAAACATATTGCACTTGACCGTAACGGAATTCAAGCTTTTGGATCGAAGGACGAGAGTCACATCATCCATAGCATTAGCGAGAGAATACCGAAAGCATGCGATAGGACAAAGTCCTTCTCGGCACTCTTGAGGACAATCCTCACATTACGTTACCAACCGTAAAGTTTTAACCAGATATTTAACAGCTTATTCAATTTCAACAGGGAAGGTGGAAACACGAGCCATTCTTCTATAACTATTATGCATATAACACTTAGACAATGTTCATAATTAATTGCACAGAGAATTAAACAAGTTAATTCTACAGTGCGCTCCCACTCAAATCAATATCTCTCATAATTGATTGTGAGTGATACAAGACCTAAATTTCAATTCAACGCCAAGGATGCATCCATCTCAAGTGACGAGAATTTCATTTGGTAGGCCAACTTGCCAATCACATCTCTATGTGACTCTTGTTCATCTTTCGATGGGCCTTAGGACGATCCCCCGGAACGTCAAGACAACCAAGTGATCTTGCTGCGAGATCTCAACTCACCCGCCTCACACTTCTCTAATCATTCGTACCCATGCATCCATGTGATACCCCGAAGAGATAGGTGCCGTGACGGTGCTACACTTGGGAGAACACTAACTACTTGATATTTTTAGTGAGAGATCACCCTAATAAAAAGTGACTACCGCGCAATCAAGAAGGGTGCATCAAAGGGACAAACATCTCAGGCAATTCATAATAGCATGATATGGTATAGCCCTTTCCGACGGAGAAGTCTTTTATTTCTTCATCTTCGGCATTCGCGTCGGTGTTCACCTTTGCGAAGATTGTCACCACCTTGTCGATGCACCAGATAATATTGCTATCTCTATAGCTAATAAAATAAGTGCATTACTTAAGGTTGACACGCAGGTCATTAAAGTGACAATCATATGGCTCCAGCCATCATGCCGAATCATGACACGTAGGTCATGTTAATTTTACATCATATAGTCATCTCATACATAATCAAATTAATATGAGAACTGCTATACCACATCACATGCACATCTCATGTCATCCTGCAAAACCAAGTTAGACGCCTCTAATCGGTTTATGCAAAATTTTATTTTACGTGGCTTCTAAGGTTTTGACTTAACCGCAGTTACCAACGTTTATCATCAAGTATGATTATTCAAGTCGCTAGATTAGCTTTGCGGGGTGTATGAAACACGAGATAATAAAATCTCGAGCCCCATACTGAACTTCATCATACGCATGACCCCCGTGCAGATCATATCTGCATTGCCCTTTTGTCTGTGAAATTTCATCTTTCTTTTAACTATGGTGGAATTCAATGAACTGTTAGAACTTCGTTGATCAATCAGGATCGCGGATTGCCAGAACTTTGAAACTCCACCATGCCGTTATCAAGATCAGAAATATGCAAATTTCAGGGAAGCAACAAGAACATCAGGTAACAGATTTCATCTGCTACCCGCACAAATAATTTTCAGTAATAGAACTCATCTACTACAAATTATATTGTGCAACACCCATACATCTCTATGTATTCTAGATCGTAACCTGCATCTACACATAGCACGGCTCATGATGCCACTGTTGGGTAACGCGACAGAAAACAAAAAAAATCGGTACAGCGAGCACGCCCAGGATCACTATGGAGATGCATACAAGGTTTGGATCTGATCGTTACCGACTCGTAGCGCAGCGGAAGTAGAGTCGATGAAGATCGTCGGTGCAGATCCCCGCAGCTAGGATTTACAACCTCCCAACCGCGAGGATGTACTCCCTCATCAGCCCCTCGGACAGCCCTTCCGGAAGCGGTCGGATAGTCCCCCGGACGGTGTCACGGACAGCCCTTCGGGAGGCACTCACAGAATCTCGGACGGTCACTCGGACAGCCCTTCGGGAGGTACTCTCGAACAGCCCCTCGGGCAAAAAGATCGAACCTACGACCTCTCTACGGGGTTGCACACATACGGTGTCAGCTATCCGGCAGGGCTTCGCCGTCCAGAACTAGTTCCCACCGGAACCCAGACAGCCTTTCGGCTCTACGAAACTATTTCGTGTGAGGGAGAGAAGAAGCCAGATCATTGCATGGCATAATGTATGAGAGAAAGAGTGAGTTTGGGCAGCCCCCTCCACCCCTATTTATAGGCCAAGCCCAAGGGGTAGAGGACACTTGGAAATACCAAAGTGCCCTCAAAGGTGGCTTCCCAAAGAAGCTACCAAATAGTGTTTCCACTATTCATGAAAATATTTTTCCGCGACCGTTAAATCCGAAAATATTTCTGTAGGTCCAAAACATTTTAGTACCCACTAAAACAATTTTGGGCGCGTTCCGAAACATTTCCGGATCAATGATTTTCATCAGCGAAAAGCAAACAAGAATGCGTTTTCACTATCCACGAAGACAATTTTTCGCGTCCGTTAAATCCGAAAATATTTTTGTAGGTCCAGAACATTTCCAGCACCCACTAAAACAATTCTGAATGTGTTCCGAAACATTTCCGGATCAATGATTTTCTTCAGCGAAAAGCAACCAAAGCGGTTCCGGCAGCTCCGGAACATTTCCGGTTTTTTCTTCGAAAAAATCCCAGAAGTTCCCAGAAAAATTCTGGCACCCTCTAAGAATTTCCAGGCATGTGCCGAAACCATTTTGACTTAATGGTATACTCCGAAACAACTTTTCGGTTCTACCGAAACTCTTCCGGTGTTCTCTCTCCGGAACTCTTCCGGTGTCTCCGAAACTTTTCCGGTGACTTTCTCTCAGACTCCCTGTCTAGTATTCAACAGATAGATGACCCTTAAGCGTGTGACCCTATAGGTTCGGTGAAGTATAGACATGACCGAAACACTTTCCGATCAATGATCAACATCGGAGCCGTGGACACCCATATTGACCCTTATACCCACACGAACAAATATTCGAGTGAACCTCCAGTTGCCGTGTGCTATTCCTGTTGCTTCGCGATATGTTACAAACACCCGAGGTGAGATTTATCGACATCCCCGTGGATCAACACTTGTCCACAATGCCAGTTACCTCGTTACCGGTTTTGTTCTCTTTTCTCGTTCCCGTGTTCCGGCATCCCTGTGATCAAATCACAATGTGTCTGGCTAGACGATGATGGATACCGTAACACTGAGAGAGCCCAAAGAATATCTCTCCATCGTCGGAGGAGCAAATCCCAATCTTGAGCTATCAAGTCCCTTGACATACTTTCCCATGAACCCGGAAGCCGCCGTAATAGCCACCCAGTTACGGATGACGTTTAACAAACCCCAAAGTTCATGAAGCAAGCATGAAGAAACTCGATACTCTCATGGTCTAAGGAATTATGCAAACGTTAACTTTCTCTGTGTTATAAACCATTAACTTGTGACGAATGTATCTCATACCATAACATCAATTCGGGTCGATTCAACACAAGTGTTCTTCTAACAATGTGCCCTCAAAGTTTGCTGGCATAGTCATGCCCATGATCAGAAAAACAGGATCATCATGCAACACTTGAGCTAGTCTTAGAGGCCAGACTAGGAATACATTTTATCGTTTATTATTCCACACGTGCATATGAGTCTTCCTTCGAGCCTCGTGGTTATTGCAGACTCGAGAACCATAGCAGTTATAGCACGGAATATAAATTTAATTACGAACATAGAGATAAATAATAACATTTATTATTGCCTCTAGGGCATATCTCCTACAGTAGGTTCTCAACGTCGCCGCCGGCGACGAGAGGAAAGCAAACCCTAGCGAGAGGGAAAAAAGTTGGGCCTGGGTCGTATCTTTAGAAGGAGTACTCCTTAATTAGTGATTTCGGATGGAAGCTCGCACAAAGGGTTTCCCTTTTCACGGTTTTTCTGGGCCAGCCCATTTTTGGTTTTTATCGATCGCTAGCTTCTCGTCGCTCGATCGCGTGTTTGTTCCTTGAATATGCTCCGGTTTTCTTGTTCTTCTTTTTTTGTTTCCTCACAGTTTTCTTCTTTTTTTAGTCCGGTTTGTTTTGTTCGTTTTTCTTTGATTTTATTTTGTTACTTTCTCTGTTTTATTTATTGGTTTTTTCTTTTCTTTCTTTTTTCTTCCTTTCTTAGTTTCATCAGTTTTCTTTATTTTCTTTGGTTTTATTTTTCTTGGTTTCTTCATGGGTTTTCACGGTTTTCTTAGGGTTTTTCGTTTTTCTTCGTTTCTAAGGTGTTTCTTTTGTTTCTTTCTACAGTTCTTCAGATTTCACCACGTCTCGTAGTTTTTAGTTTTTTTCTTCGGTACATGCCTACATTTATCATACATATTTGAACATTTTAGGTATATACATCAGAAAACATTTTTTATACATGTTTACCATTTTTTAAATACACGCTTAACATTTTAAAAATGTTTGATAACTACTTTGTTCATACACATTGCACATTTTTGGTATATATCATGCATATTTCTTAATACATGTTTAACATTTTTTAAATATTTTATTAACATTTTTATGCTTGATCAAACATTTTTTAAATTTATATTTTTATATGCAAAATTTTGAATAAACATTTCCATTTTTCGTATACATCAGTAATATTTGATTTACATGTTTAGCATTTTTTTATACAGATGATTAACATTTTAATAATATTTGTGTTTGATGACTACTTTTTTCATACAGATTGTACATTTTCGGTATCACCAGGAACATTCTTTTATACATGTTTAACATTTTTTAAATATATGATTAACTTTTTTTATACATGATCAACATTTGTAAAAATCAATAAAGTTATGTTTAAATTTCAATACATGTTCTACATTTTTTTATAAACATCATGAACATTTTTCGTACACAATTAAATGTTTTTAAATTGAAGATTAACATTTTATTAAAAACATATATTTTTGGATGTCTACTTTTTTATATTCACATTATACATTTTTTGTGTACATTAGGAACATTTTTTATATACATGATTAACCTTTTCCAAATAAATGATTAACATTTAAAAAAACATATTTTTTATGTCTACTTTTTTCCATACACATTGTAAAAACTATTGTATATATTTTTTTTATACATCGGATTTGTTTTCTATATACACTTAACATTTTTTAGGGCATGATTAACGTTTTTCAAAAATGTATGTAAAGTATATTTTTGTATATATGTTTTGAATATTTGGAAGTATAAAATAAAGTAAAAAATAAATCAATAAACGTAAAGAAATGTGGAAACACTTGAAAAAAAACATGGCAGTGGCCTCCCGCCTGGGCCGGCCAGTATGGCGCTCGCTTCAGACGAGGCTAGCATCGAACTCGCTTCGTGCGAGGTATAGGCGGGGACCTCCTATCTGTCGCATTATGCGTCAGAATGCCGGCAATTCGCATAGGGGCGATCGACTGGGCCGGCCCATTAACAGCGCCCGTGCGGTAAAAATGCGAAAACTGTAGCTACGTTAAAAATAATACGCGCGGGTGGAGAATCGAACTCGAGACCTTCCGTTTAGCACAATCACGGCTAGCCATTGCACCACGAAAGTTCTTTAGAAAAATTAAGCAACACACGTTATAAGAACATAATCCACGACAGATCTAAACATTTTTAAAAGTTCGAACGCAGTTCGTTTTCAAAACCTGTATCTTTTTTTGAACGCGGACAATTCCAAAATTGCGAATAAATATTTTAAAATGTTGAACATTTTTTGACCTGTGAACAAATTTTTGAAAAACAGAAAAGTTTTTTTGTAATGTAGAACAAATTTTGGAAAACGAGAACATTTCATAAAATTTTGAACGAAAATAGAAAAAGCGAACATTTTTTGAAATTTGGAACAAAATTTGAAGAAAGCGAACATATTTTTTGATCTGTGAACAATATTTGAGAAAGGGAACATTTTTTGTAACTCTGAACAAAATTTGGCAATCCGAACATTATTTCGAATTCTGAACATTTTTTTAAAATGCGAACAAATTTTGAAACTCGAATATTTTTTGAATTAATAGAAACAAGTTTGCAAATGTGATTTTTTTTTTGAAAACTTGAACGTTTTCGGAAATTTATGAACAATTTTTGAAACTGGGACATTTTTTGAAACTCCTGAAAAAACAAAAACGTGAACATTTTTGAAATTTGTGAACAATTTTTGAAAATGGAAACATATTTTGAAATCCAGAATATTTTTTCAAAAGTTGTGAAAAATTTGAAAAAAACATTGTGAACAATTTTAGAAAACCAGGAACATTTTTTGAAATTGTGAACATTTTTGGAACAATACAAAAAAAATTGAATTTATGAACAATTTTTGAAAATACTACCATCTTTTGAAATTTTGAACTTTTCAAATAGCACGAACATTTTTTAAAATTTTGGAACAATTTTCGAAACATGAACTTAAAAAAAGAAATATAAACTTTTAAAATATAAAAAGAATAAGGAAAACAGAAGAAAAAAGAAAGAGAAAACAAAAAAGAAACAGAAACAGAAAAACCGGTAAAAAAACATATAACCGGTTCAGAGAACCTTCTAGAAGGTTCCCAAAACCGGCTGGCTAGTTTGGGTTGTACGTGCACTGTCTAGGCAATACTGGGCCGGCCCATCGCGTAGCTGCTCGGTCGCTCGCCTGTGCGAAGGGCCGGCAGTTTGATGCAAAGAGCGTCAAATAGGATATTCCGTATAGGCGCGCCCGCATGTAGGTTTCGCTTGTCCCTGCGGTTTTATGATTTTGGAAGCTTCTAAATGCTCCCCAGTCTTGTTTATCTTTTTTTTTCCTTCCTTTTTTATTTTTTATTTTTTCCTTTTGGTTTTTCTGTTCTCTTCTTCTTTTGCATTTCAGGTTTGTTTCACTCTTGTCAATTTTTTTCAAATCCGCAAAATTTTGTCAAATTCAAGATTTTTTATAGGTAGTTGAAAATTTTCAAGTTCACGAACATGTTTTCAAATTCGTGAACATTTTAAAATTCATGATTTTTTTAAAATTTCATTAGCTCTTTTACAAATTGATGTTTTTTTTAATTTTTTTCCAAATTCACGAATATTTTTTCAAATTCATGGACTTTTTCTAATGTGTGAACGGTTTTCAAATTCGTGAACTTTTTTCAAACTTTGACTCGCCTGCTCTCCTATGTATTTGCTTGTTTTTTATGTAGCTCACCACACGCCCATGTTTTTTTTTTTTTGAGAAATCTCGCCAGTCTTTATTAAGCCGACAAAATGTTCATGGGTACAATGTTCAGGTCGTGAGATATGCCCAACCAGACATGACGCCCACCACACGCCCATGTGGTACTACTATGCTCATCATGTATGTCTAAAAAAAAAAGTATGTACATAAACCTGAACGCCACTGGTACTGGCCCACTGCCCTTTGCCACGGCCCATATCATTTTACTGAAGACCGCAGGTCATTTCAATAGATTTCTTTTGAGCTACTATTTTTTTGGCGGCTGATTGTGTTGCTGAACGCAAAGTCACAAGTTATTCCACGCTAACTAAAACAAGTTGTTCCACGCTAACTAATTTCTTTTTTAATTATTCCACGTCTTCAGAGCTGAACATGTGGCTGCCATGCATGTTATTTGTTGTCAGAATTGGGGAACAAAGTGAGCACGTAAATAGAAGAGACAAACAGTTCACATGTTGTATCGGAAAAGCCTAGGGCATCTTCGCTAGTCATCAACGGACGCCCAAAAATGTTCTCCGCTAAGCGTCGGTCATCCAGTCATATCCCTTAAATAAGACCAGCATCAAATCATCAAATCATTCGTAAATTTTTTGATTAAATTTTACAATGCAAAATATTTCTAGAAATAACTAAAACTACTCTAATAATCCTGCTCTACTCCGGTCGGAGATAAGGTCGATTACCCGGCGCCGGAGCCTCCGCCATCGTCGTCATTGGCAGCCGACACCAACTAGTTGGAGCCGTCGATGTGTGCGTCTTCGGCATCGTTGTCGCTCCGACGCCTCGTCGTCCTTGTGCTCGAGCTCTGCGAAGAGGAGGTCGTGCGGAGCATCGCCTGGTTATTGAGATGACTTCCTGCTTTGCGAGGAGCTCCGCCATGGCTGCGGCATTCACGCACTCTGAATCCAGTTGAGCCACCGTCGCGTGGTGCGCCTCCAAGAGCGCTAGGTGGAACAACTACTCCCTATGACATGGTGAAGAGGTCATCCAATGTAACATCCCCAGATCTTAACCCTGTTATTAAGCTAATTAAATTGCCATGTCATCATGATCATCCTATTTAAATTGCATTTAGAAAATAATACAAATTCAAATTCCAAATTCAAATGCAAGTCAAATTATTACTTCTTCAATTAATTGAATAAAAATGTTCATAATATTTCAAATAATCCCAAAGCAATTATAAAAATAAAATCAACATTATTAAAATTCCCAAGTTGACCCTAGCGTCCAGAACAGTACCAAAAACAGCCACTTTTAATCCTTTTGTATTTAAATAAAATTCAAATGAAATTATATTGCTCCCAAACTTTTTGTGGCAGTGCTAAATAATGCATAGTATTTATGTGGCAAGTCCCACATTTAACAAAAATCAATTGCTATTTGATTTAATCGCAAAACAGCGGGGAAAGAATAATCCAGAAAAGAAAAAGAAAAAGGGGCTAAGTGCGCACTGTGCACTAGAAGCCTAGTGCTACAATAGGACAGCCCAAGCCCACAATGGCCTTTTCCCCCACCTCTGTACAGAGTCAGGGAGGCCATGGCGTGGTGCTCGCGCGCACGCCGTCCAGGCCGACGATTGTCGCCGTGTCGACCATCCAACGAGCCCTCGTGGCGGATAAAATCACCCCGAGCCCAAGGATAAACCCTAGGCCACCCACTCTCCCTCGCTTGTCCCGTTCCGTTCTTCGCGCCCGAGTACGCGGCCGCCATGGCCATCGTCGTCGTTGCGGCCACCGGCCTCCCCGTCGCCTGAGTTCATGTCCAGGAGCCTCCCCGTCCTCGACTCCTTCGCCTACGTGCTCTGAATCGAGCCGGGCCGCGCCGCACGCCCGGGATCGAGCCGTCCTCCTCGCCTACGGCCGCCGCTGCCCCGCGCCCGATCTACCTCACCGGAGCCCCTCCGCCACGCCGAACGCGTCCTCCGCCTCCCCCCGCGAGCGTCACGCCCTTCCCCCTCCTTTTCCCCCTCTGTCTCCCGCCGTAGCCCGCCGTCCGCGCCGCCCGATCTCCGGCCAGTGGTTGCGGTCACCGCGACCATGACCGCGTCCAGCCCTGTGCCCTGGGCTCCTCGGCCCTTCCTCCCGTGCTCGGGGCCGCGCCTCGCCCACTGTCGCCCGCGCGCGCTGCCGCAGCTCTCTGCTCACTGGCGCTGCTTCTGCTGCTTTGCTGCGCGCTGCTGCTTGCTAGCTGCTGCCGCCGCCGCCTCCTACCGCTGCTGCCGCGCTCGCCCGCGGCTGCTGCTCGCCGCCGCGCCCGCCCTGGCTGGCCACCCTCTGCTGGTGCGCGCGCGCGTAGTTTCCCCCGCAGTGGCCGGCTAGGCCACTACCATGTGGGGCCGGCCTAGATAAAAAAAGAAAAAAAAAGAAAAGAGAAAATAAAAAAAAGGTTTAAAAAAATAAAATAAAATAAAATGAAGAAATGAGACACTTATCATGTGGGCCCCATTGACACTGTTCACACTTTGACCAGGTCAACCGTGGACTATTGACTTGCTGACTGTGCATGCTGACTCAGCCACTGGGCCCCACTGTCAGTCTCACACACACACTGCTGTGTGCAACTCTGGGTGCACATAGCAATTTGTCCATTTAATTAAAACTTTGAAAAATCATATAAAATTCTGGGTGCACATAACAGTGTGTGCCCCACTGTCAGTCTCACACACACACTTTGAAGTCGGGTCGACCCCGAGGGGTACCCACGAGAGATACATATGAAAGTCGGGCGGGCCCGGAGAGCACCCGCGAGAGTTACTGTGGCGGCTGGCTGTTTAGTAGTACCACCCAGGTTGTGGTGGTAGCTCCGGACTTGTCCCGACAGCCGTCACTAAAATTAAATAATGCACTAACGGATTTGGGTATTGATCTGAGTTGGCCACTGGCCTATACGCACTACCACCACTAGGGATAATGGTTTAATGGGGCCCTCGGCGCTGTATGTATCAGCCAAAAGCTTTGTCAGATGTCCAGTTCAGCATTGCGGCACGGCCGGGTCGGCACCCCAAAGGTGGTGCCTGGATCGCCCTGCTCGCAACGACCCGGAGTGCAAAGGGCGATGGGCCCAAGACCCCTGAGCACTTAGGATGTAGACCGGCGGGGACCTCTCTGCTGAGCCTAGGTAGGACTACGTCGTGTCGATCAGCCGAGGCCGGACATGACCGAGAAAAGTGTGTCCGGCCAGAGTTAATCGAGCGTGTTGGGTAACAGTAGTGCACCCCTGCAGGGAAGATTATCTATTCGAATAGCTGTGTCCACGGTAACAGGACACTCAGTGTTGTATCCCGATCTTCTACAACTTGAACCGGATACATGTTACTTTAATTGTAAGCTCCGGGATCGCATTCTCGCAGGGAGTCGAGGAAGGATCTCTGGGCTTTGCTACTACATGCTTGTTGCTTTATTATATACTACTAATCCGCACTCTTCTAATGCTGCAAGACGCCGCAAGATGCTAGTCTTCGATAGGCTAGGCCTTCTCTCTATTCTGGCAATTCTGCAATCCAGTCCACAGATATAGCCCCTTCATTTGATACCGATGCATGATTAGCATAGTTCTGATGTAAGTCTTGCGAGTACTTTGGATGAGTACTCACGGTTGCTTTGCTACCCCCCTTTTTCCCATACTCAATTGCTGCGATCAGATGACGGAGCCCCGGAGCCAGCTGATCCCGACGACTACTACTACCCCGGTGGAGCCTACTTCTACGTGGAGACCGACGGCCAGGAGTAGTTTAGGAGGCTCCCAGGCAGGAGGACTTGCCTCTTTCGATCAGAGCCGTTGTTTGTTTTCGCCTTCTTAAGGCAGGCTTGTTTAACCTTTGTGTCTGTACTCAGATACTTTTGTGTTGCTTCCGCTGATTCTTGTGTAACTCGAGCTTATGTATTCGAGCCCTCGAGGCCCCTGGCTTGTAATATAAAGCTTGCATTATTTTATTTTGTGTCTAGAGTTGTGTTGTGATATCTTCCCGTGAGTCCCTGGGCTTGATCGTGCGCATTTGCGTGTATGATTAGTGTTGGGGAACGTTGCATGGAAAACAAAAAAAATTCTACGCACACGCAAGATCTATCCATGGAGATGCATAGCTATGAGAGGGGGAGTGTGTCTACGTACCCTCGTAGACCGTAAGCGGAAGCGTTAGAACAACGTGGTTGATGTCGTCGAACAACTTTACGATCCAACCGACTGAGCACCGAACGTACGGCACCTCCGCGTTCAGCACACGTTCAGCTCGGTGACGTCCTCGACTTCTTGATCCAGCAAGACGGCGAGGTAGTGGATGAGTTCCGGCAGCACGACGGCGTGGTGACGGTGATGGTGATGCTATCTCCGCAGGGCTTCGCCCAAGCACTGCGAAAATATGACCGAGGGACGGAACTGTGGAGGGGGGCGCCGCACACGGCTAAGACAATGTTGTGGCTTGTTTGGGGCGCCCCCTCTCCTCTATTTATATATGTGTAGGGGCTTGGAGTAGAAGGAATAGTGCCACGTGAACAGTACCACGTGAATAGAACCACGTGAACAGTACCACGTGAATAGTACACACGTGGACTTGGACTCCAAAGTCCAATCCTATTCCTACTAGGACTCTCCTTTTTTCCTTCCCTAGCTGCGTGGGCTTTTGAGGACTTGGTGCGCCTGGCCCAATAAGGCCAGGGCGCCTCCCCTTAGCCCATGCCAGCCCTTGGGACGTGGTGGACCCACTTGTGGACTTCCGGACCCCTCCGGAATCCTCCGGAACCTTCCCGGTACAATACCGAAAAAACTGCACCTTTTTTCGGAACCCAAAATATGACTTCCCATATATAAATCTTTACCTCTTGACCATTCTGAGACTCCTCGTGACGTCCGGGATCTCATCCGGGACTCCGAACAATATTCGGTTACCAATTCACATAACTCATATAACACTATATCGTCAACGGACGTTAAGCGTGCGGACCCTACAGGTTCGGGAATGATGTAGACATGACTGAGACGCCTCTCCGGTCAATAACCAATAGCGGAACCTGGATGCTCATATTGGTTCCTACATTTTCCACGAAGATCTTATCGGTCGAACCGCAATGACAACATACGTAATTCCCTTTGTCCGTCGGTATGTTACTTGCCCGAGATTCGATCGTCGGTATCTCCATACCTAGTTCAATCTCGTTACCGGCAAGTCTCTTTACTCATTCCGTAATACATCATCCCATAACTAACTCCTTAGTCACTTTGCTTGCAAGCTTCTTATGATGTGCATTACCGAGAGGGCCCAGAGATACCTCTCCGAAACACGGAGTGACAAATCCCACTCTCGATCCATGCCAACTCAACGGACACCTTCGGAGATACCTGTAGAGCATCTTTATGATCACCCAGTTACGTTGTGACGTTTGATAGCACACAAGGTATTCCTCCGATATCCGGGAGTTGCATGATCTCATGGTCTGAGGAACATGTATTTGACATTCAAGAAAGCAGTAGCAATAAACAGAACGATCATATTCTAAGCTAACGGATGGGTCTTGTCCATCACATCATTCTCCTAATGATGTGATCCCGTTATCAAATGACAACTCATGTCTATGGTTAGGAAACCTTAACCATCTTTGATCAACGAGCTAGTCTAGTAGAGGCTCGCTAGGGACACGGTATTTGTTTATGTATTCACACATGTATTTAAGTTTCCGGTCAATACAATTCTAGCATGAATAATAAACATTTATCATGAACAAGGAAATATAAAATAATAACAACTTTATTATTGCCTCTAGGGCATATTTCCATCAGTCTCCCACTTGCACTAGAGTCAATAATCTAGTTCACATCGCCATGTGATTAACACCCAAGAGTTCACTAGAGTCAATAATCTAGTTCACATCACCATGTTATTAACACTCAAAGAGTTCTAAGGTGTGATCATGTTTTGCTCGTGAGAGAGAATTTTATTCAATGGGTCTGCAATATTCAGACCCATGTGTGCTTTGCAAATCCTTATGTCATACTATAGATGCTGCTATCACGCTTTACTTGGAGCTATTCCAAATGACTGCTCCATTATACGTATCCGGTTTGCTACTCAGAGATATCCAGATTGGTGTCAAAGCTTGCATCGACGTAACCCTTTACGACGAACTCTTTATCACCTCCATAATCGAGAAACATTTCCTTAGTCCTTTAGTTACTAAGGATAATTTTGACCGCTGTCCAGTGATCCACTCCTGGATCACTCTTGTACCCCCTTTGCCAGACACGTGGCAAGGTACACATTAGGTGTGGTACACAGCATGGCATACATTATAGAACCTATGGCTGAGGCATAGGGAATGACTTTCATTCTCTCTCTATCTTCTGCCGTGGTCGAGCTTTGAGTCTTACTCAACTTTACACCTTACAATACAGGCAAGAACTCCTTCTTTGACTGATCCATTTTGAACTCCTTCAAAATCTTGTCAAGGTATGTACTCATTGAAAGTCTTATCAAGCGTCTTGATCGATCTCTATAGATCTTGATGCCCAATATATAAGCAGTTTCACCGAGGTCTTTCATTCAAGTATCCTTTTATGCCATCCAGAAATTCTATATCATTTCCAATCAACAATATGTCATCCACATATAATATTAGAAATGCTACAGAGCTCCCACTCACTTTCTTGTAAATACAGGCTTCACCGTAAGTCTGTACAAAACCATATGCTTTGATCACCCCATCAAAGCGTATATTCCAACTCCGAGATGCTTGCACCGGTCCATAGATGGATCGCTGGAGCTTGCACACTTTGTTAGCACCCTTAGGATCGATAAAACCTTCTGGTTGCATCATATACAACTCTTCTTTGAGAAAACCATTAAGGAATGCAGTTTTGACTTCCATTTGCCAGATCATAAAATGCGGCAATTGCTAACATGATTCGGACAGACTTAAGCATCGCTACGGGTGAGAAAGTCTCATCGTAGTCAACCCCTTGAACTTGTCGAAAACCTTTCGCGACAAGTCGAGCTTTGTAGACAGTGATATTACCATCAGCGTTTGTCTTCCTCTTAAAAATCCATTTATTCTCAATGGCTTGCCGATCATCGGGCAAGTCCACCAAAGTCCATACTTTGTTCTCATACATGGATCCTATCTCAGATTTCATGGCCTCAAGCCATTTGTCGGAATCTGGGCTCATCATAGCTTCTTCATAGTTCGTAGGTTCGCCGTTGTCTAACAACATGACTTCCAGAACAGGATTACCGTACCACTCTGGTGCGGAACGTACTCTGGTCGACCTACGAGGTTCAGTAGTAACTTGATCTGAAGTTTCATGATCTTCACCATTATCTGCCTCTCTTATTGGTGTAGGCATCATGGGAACGGTTTTCTCTGATGAGCTACTTTCCAATTCGAGAGAAGGTACAATTACCTCATCAAGTTCTACTTTCCTCCCACTCACTTCTTTCGAGAGAAACTCCTTCTCTAGAAAGGACCCATTCTTGGCAACAAAGACCTTGCCTTCGGATCTGTGGTAGAAGGTGTACCCAATTGTTTCTTTAGGGTATCCTATGAAGACGCACTTCTCCGCTTTGGGTTCGAGCTTATCAGGTTGAAGCTTTTTCACATAAGCATCGCATCTCCAAACTTTAAAAAACGACAGCTTAGGTTTCTTGCCAAACCACAGTTCATACGGTGTCGTCTCAACGGATTTAGACGGTGACCTATTTAACGTGAATGCAGCTGTCTCTAATGCATAACCCCAAAACAATAGTGACAAATCGGTAAGAGACATCATAGAACGCACCATATCCAATAAAGTACGGTTACGACGTTCAGACACATCATTACGCTGTGGTGTTCCAGGTGGCGTGAGTTGTGAAACAATTCCACATTTTCTTAAATGAAGGCCAAACTCGTAACTCAAATATTCGCCTCCGCGATCGGATCGTAGAAACTTTATTTTCTTGTTACGATGATTCTCTACTTCACTCTGAAATTCTTTGAACTTTTCAAATGTTTCAGACTTGTGTTTCATCAAGTAGATATACCCATACCTACTCAAATCATCTGTGAAGGTTAGAAAATAACGATACCCACCGCGTGCTTCAACATTCATCGGACCGCATACATCGGTATGTATTATTTCCAACAAATCAGTAGCTCGCTCCATTGTTCCGGAGAACGGAGTTTTAGTCATCTTGCCCATGAGGCATGGTTCGCAAGTATCAAATGATTCATAATCAAGAGATTCCAAAAGTCCATCAGCATGGAGTTTCTTCATGCGCTTTACACCAATATGACCTAAACGGCAGTGCCACAAGTATGTTGCACTATCATTATCAACTTTGCATCTTTTGGCATCAATATTATGAATATGTGTATCACTACGATCGAGATTCAACAAGAATAAACCATTCACAAGGGTGCATGATCACGAGGGATATTATTCATATAAACAGAATAACCATTATTCTCTGATTTAAATGAATAATCGTCTTGCAATAAACAATATCCAGATATAATGTTTTATGCTCAACGCAAGCACCAAATAACCATTATTTAGGTTTAATACTAATCCCGAAGGTATTACGAGCGTGTCGATATTGATCATATCAATCTTGGAGACACTTCCAACACATATCGTCACCTCGCCCTCAGCTAGTCTCCGTTACTCTACAGCTCCTGCTTCAAGTTACTAATATTAGCAACTGAATCGGTATCAAATACCCAGACGCTGCTACGAGCACTAGTGAGGTACATATCAATAACATGTATATCAAATATACCTTTGTTCACTTTTCCATCCTTCTTATCCACCAAATACTTGGGGCAGTTCGGCTTCCAGTGACCAGTTCCTTTGCAGTAGAAGCACTCAGTTTCAGGCTTGGGTCCAACTTTGGGTTTCTTCGTGGGAGCGGCAGCTTGCTTGCCGTTCTTCTTGAAGTTTCCCTTCTTTCCCTTGCCCTTTTTCTTGAAACTAGTGGTCTTGTTAACCATCAACACTTGATGCTCCTTCTTGATTTCTACCTCCGCCGATTTCAGCATCGCGAAGAGCTCGGGAATTGTCTTCTCCATCCCTTGCATATTATAGTTCATCACGAAGCCTTTATAGCTTGGTGGCAGTGACTGAAGAACTCTGTCAATAACACTCTCAACTGGAAGATCAATTCCCAGCTGAGTCAAGTGGTTGTGGTATCTAGACATTCTGAGTATGTGTTCACTGACAGAACTGTTCTCCTCCATCTTACAGCTGAAGAACTTGTTGGAGACTTCATATCTCTCAACCCGGGAATTAGCTTGAAATATCAATTTTAGCTCCTGGAACATCTCATATGCTCCATGGCGTTCAAAACGCTTTTGTAGTCCCGGTTCTAAGCCGTGGAGCATGGCACACTGAACTATCGAGTAGTCATCAGATCGAGCCTGCCAAGCGTTCACAACGTCTGCAGCAGCTCCTGCAGCAGGTCCATCACCTAGCGGTGGATCAAGGACATAATCCTTCTGTGCAACAATGAGGACAATCCTCAAGTTACGGACCCAGTCCGTGTAATTGCTACCATCATCTTTCAACTAAGCTTTCTCTAGGAACGTATCAAAAACAGGGGAGCTACAACGCGAGCTATTGATCTACAACATAATTTGCAAAGACTATCAGGACTAAGTTCATGATAAATTAAGTTCAATTGATCAAATTACTAATGAACTCCCACTTAAATTAACATCCCTCAAGTTAACTAAGTGATACATGATCCAAATCAACTAGCCCATGTCCGATCATCACGTGAGATGGGATAGTCATCAATGGTGAACATCTCCATGTTGATCATATCTACAATATGACTCATGTTCGACCTTTCGTTCTCCAGTGTTCCGAGACCATGTCTGTACATGCTAGGCTCGTCAAGTTTAACCGAAGTATTCTGCTTGTGTAAAACTGGCTTACACCCGTTGTATGTGAACGTAGAATCTATCACACCCGATCATCACGAGGTGCTTCGAAACGACGAACTTTAGCAACGGTGCATACTCGGGGAGAACACTTTTATCTTGAAATTTAGTGAAGGGATCATCTGATAATGCTACCGTCGTTCTAAGCAAAATAAGATGCATAAAGGATAAACATCACATGCAATCAAAATATGTGACATGATATGGCCATCATCATCTTGTGCTTTTGATCTCCATCTCCAAAGCATCGTCATGATCTCCATCGTCACCGGCTCGACACCTTGATCTCCATCGTTGCGTCGTGGTCGTCTCGCCAACTATTGCTTCTACAACTATTGCTAACGCATAGCGATAAAGTAAAGCAATTACATGGCGCTTGCATTTCATACAATAAAGAGACAACCATAAGGCTCCTGCCGGTTGCCGATAAATTACAAAACATGATCATCTCATACAATAACGTATATCACATCATGTCTTGACCATATCACATCACAGCATACCCTGCAAAAACAAGTTAGACGTCCTCTACTTTGTTGTTGCAAGTTTTACGTGGCTGCTACGGGCTTCTAGCAAGAACCGTTCTTACCTACGGCACAAAACCACAACGGTGATTTATCAAGTTTGTTGTTTTAACCTTCAACAAGGACCGGCCACAGTCAAATTTGATTCAATTAAAGTAGGAGAAACATACACCCGCCAGCCACCTTTATGCAAAACAAGTTGCATGTCTGTCGGTGGAACCGGTCTCATGTACGTGGACATGTAAGGTTGGTCCGGGCCGCTTCATCTTACAATACCGCCGAATCAAAATAAGACGTTGGTGGTAAGAAGTATGACGATCACCGCCCACAACTCTTTGTGTTCTACTCGTGCATATCATCTACGCATAGACCTGGCTCATGATGCCACTGTTGGGGAACGTTGCATGGAAAACAAAAAAATTTCTACGCACACGCAAGATCTATCCATGGAGATGCATAGCTACGAGAGGGGGAGTGTGTCTACGTACCCTCGTAGACCGTAAGCGGAAGCGTTAGAACAACGCGGTTGATGTCGTCGAACAACTTCACGATCCAACCGACCGAGCACCGAACGTACGGCACCTCCGCGTTCAGCACACGTTCAGCTCGGTGACGTCCTCGACTTCTTGATCCAGCAAGACGGCGAGGTAGTGGATGAGTTCCGGCAGCATGACGGCGTGGTGACGGTGATGGTGATGCTATCTCCGCAGGGCTTCGCCCAAGCACTGCGAAAATATGACCGAGGGACGGAACTGTGGAGGGGGGCGCCGCACACGGCTAAGACAATGTTGTGGCTTGTTTGGGGCGCCCCCTCTCCTCTATTTATATATGTGTAGGGGCTTGGAGTAGAAGGAACAGTACCACGTGAATAGTACCACATGAACAGTACCACGTGAATAGTACACACGTGGACTTGGACTCCAAAGTCCAATCCTATTCCTACTAGGACTCTCCTTTTTTCCTTCCCTAGCTGCGTGGGCTTTTGAGGACTTGGTGCGCCTGGCCCAATAAGGCCAGGGCGCCTCCCCTTAGCCCATGCCAGCCCTTGGGACGTGGTGGACCCACTTGTGGACTTCCGGACCCCTCCGGAATCCTCCGGAACCTTCTGGAAGCTTCCCGGTACAATACCGAAAAAACTGCACCTTTTTCCGGAACCCAAAATATGACTTCCCATATATAAATCTTTACCTCTCGACCATTCCGAGACTCCTCGTGACGTCCGGGATATCATCCGGGACTCCGAACAATATTCGGTTACCAATTCACATAACTCATATAACACTATATCGTCAACGAACGTTAAGCGTGCGGACCCTACGGGTTCGGGAATGATGTAGACATGACTGAGACGCCTCTCCGGTCAATAACCAATAGCGGAACCTGGATGCTCATATTGGTTCCTACATTTTCCACGAAGATCTTATCGGTCGAACCGCAATGACAACATACGTAATTCCCTTTGTCCGTCGGTATGTTACTTGCCCGAGATTCGATCGTCGGTATCTCCATACCTAGTTCAATCTCGTTACCGGCAAGTCTCTTTACTCGTTCCGTAATACATCATCCCATAACTAACTCCTTAGTCACTTTGCTTGCAAGCTTCTTATGATGTGCATTACCGAGAGGGCCCAGAGATACCTCTCCGAAACACGGAGTGACAAATCCCAGTCTCAATCCATGCCAACTCAACGGACACCTTCGGAGATACCTGTAGAGCATCTTTATGATCACCCAGTTACGTTGTGACGTTTGATAGCACACAAGGTATTCCTCCGATATCCGGGATTTGCATGATCTCATGGTCTGAGGAACATGTATTTGACATTCAAGAAAGCAGTAGCAATAAACAGAACGATCATATGCTAAGCTAACGGATGGGTCTTGTCCATCACATCATTCTCCTAATGATGTGATCCCGTTATCAAATGACAACTCATGTCTATGGTTAGGAAACCTTAACCATCTTTGATCAACGAGCTAGTCTAGTAGAGGCTCACTAGGGACACGGTATTTGTTTATGTATTCACACATGTATTTAAGTTTTCGGTCAATACAATTCTAGCATGAATAATAAACCTTTATCATGAACAAGGAAATATAAAATAATAACAACTTTATTATTGCCTCTAGGTCATATTTCCATCAATTAGTGCACGGTCGGGCCGGGGGCGTCACAAGTTGGTATCAGAGCCGACTGCCTGTAGGAAGCCCCCTTTCCAACTCCTTGGCCGAAGTGGAGTGTAGTCTTTGAAAAAAAAACTATTTTACTAACTATGTTGTGTGGCTTACGGCTCACATCGCAAATGGATGGGATTAGGATCTTTTATTCCTCTCCTTTACTCCGGGATTCTGATCTCTCCTCTATTCGGGTTAAAGTTTTGCTAACACTAACATTAGGTTCTCGTGTTCACATCCACCCGGAGAGCTGGTTTGTCTGCAATTATTCCTTTCCATTGGTCTGTTTAATCTGATCATCACATTTTCCTTTCCATTGGTCGGTTTAACCTTTCTTGTAATCTAGCTTTTATCCGAGCAGCGGTAATTCCCTGCTTAAGTCAACACCCCCAAATAAAACCTTGTTACTATTGTTGATGACATTCCGGTAACCACTGATGGACGAGAACCTTGCCTATTGGTCCGCCTCGTTTTAACGAGCAGGAAAATGGTTCTCTTCGTTCCCCGCCCATGGTACCGACGTGTTGCCGACATAGCTGACAGACTTTCTCTGACACGTCTTGTTGTCATGACCGCGCAAGATGTCACCGTCCTTCCTACTCTTAATCCACACTCACTGCAATTCCACAGGATCGAAACCTGACTCTCCTATACATCCTTGATCCCAAAGATTCCCCTTACTCCACCTCTTAAATCTCGGGACGAGATTTCTTGTAGTGGGGGAGATTTGTAACATCCCCAGATCTTAACCCTGTCATTAAGCTAATTAAATTGCCATGTCATCATGATCATCCTATTTAAATTGCATTTAGGAAATAATACAAATTCAAATTCCAAATTCAAATGCAAGTCAAATTATTACTTCTTCAATTAATTGAATAAAAATGTTCATAATATTTCAAATAATCCCAAAGCAATTAAAAAAATAAAATTAACATTATTAAAATTCCCAAGTTGACCCTAGCGTCCAGAACAGTACCCAAAACAGCCACTTTTAATCCTTTTGTATTTAAATAAAATTCAAATGAAATTATATTGCTCCCAAACTTTTTGTGGCAGTGCTAAATAATGCATAGTATTTATGTGGTAAGTCCCATATTTAACAAAAATCAATTGCTATTTGATTTAATCGCAAAACAGTGGGGAAAGAATAATCCAGAAAAGAAAAAGAAAAAGGGGCTAAATGCGCACTGTGCACTAGAAGTCTAGTGCTACAGTAGGACGGCCCAAGCCCACAATGGCCTTTTCCCCCACCTCTATACAGAGTCAGGGAGGCCATGGCGTGGTGCTCGCGCGCACGCCGTCTAGGCCGACGATTGTCACCGTGTCGACCATCCAACGAGCCCCCATGGCGGATAAAATCACCCCCGAGCCCAAGGACAAACCCTAGGCCACCCACTCTTCCTCCCTCGCTCGTCCCGTTCCGTTCTTCGCGCCCGAGTACGCGGCCGCCATGGCCATCGTCGTCGTTGCGGCCACCGGCCTCCCCGTCGCCTGAGTTCATGTCCAGGAGCCTCCCCGTCCTCGACTCCTTCGACTACGTGGTCTGAATCGAGTCGGGCCGCGCCGTACGCCCGGGATCGAGCCGTCCTCCCCGCCTATGGCCGCCGCTGCCCCGCGCCCGATCTACCTCACCGGAGCACCTCCGTCACGCCGAACGCGTCCTCCGCCTCCCCCCGTGAGCGCCACACCCTTCCCCCTCCTTTCCCCCCTCTGTCTCCCGCCGTAGCCCGCCGTCCGCGCAGCCCGATCTCCGGCCAGTGGCCGCGGTCACCGCGACCGTGACCGCGTCCAGCCACGTGCCCTGGGCTCCTCGGCCCTTGCTCCCGTGCGTGCACCGACCGCGCGCCGCGCGCGTGCCCGGGGCCGCGCCTCGCCCACTGCCGCCCGCGCGCGCTGCCGCTGCTCTTTGCTCACTGCCGCTGCTTCTGCTGCTTTGCTGCGCGCTGCTAGCTGCTGCCACCGCCGCCTCCTGCCGCTGCTGCCGCTACGCCCTACTGCCGGCCGCGCTCGCCCGCGGCTGCTGCTCGCCGCCGCCGGTCGCCGCGCCCGCCCTGGTTGGCCGCCCTCTGCTGGTGCGCGCGCGCGTAGTTTCCCCCGCAGTGGCCGGCTGGGCCACTGCCATGTGGGGCCGGCCTAGATAAAAAAAAGAAAAAAAAAAGAAAAGAGAAAATAAAAAAAAGTTTTAAAAAAATAAAATCAAGAAATGAGACACTTACATGTGGGCCCCACTGACACTGTTCACACTTTGACCAGGTCAACCGTGGATTGTTGACTTGCTGACTGTGCATGCTGACTCAACCACTGGGCCCCACTGTCAGTCTCACACACACACTGCTGTGTGCAATTTTGGGTGCACATAGCAATTTGTCCATTTAATTTTGAATTAATAAAATTCCAGAAAATGATTAAAACTTTGAAAAATCATATAAAATAAACCGTAACTCGGATGAAAATAATTTATATATGAAAAATGATCAGAAAAATCTAACGAATCCGAATATGTCATCTGCACTCATGTTAGAACCCTCTAAGTAGGTGAACCTGTAACTTTTGGCCTGTTTCTGATAGATGGATAGTGCATGGCTTCGGTAAAATAATTCCAAATAAATTCCTAAAACATCTAAAATATTCAGAGATGCAGTATATCAACCATGCATATCATTTAGGCATGTCATGCATAGTGATTGCATTTGTATGCTTGTATTTATCTGTTTCTTCCCCCTCTTCTTCTCCGGTATACTCCGAGACCACTGATGAACCGGGGATCGACTACACCGTTGCAGATTCCTTTTCGCCTGCAGAGCAACCAGGCAAGCAAAACCCCCTTGATCATTCCTATATCACCCATTCCTTCTCTCTCGTGCTTGCATTAGATTTTGCTACTGTATTTGAATGCTCCTATTCTAATGCATAGCCTGATTTTGTAACCTGCTGTTGATACCTTACCTGTTATCCTAAATGCTTAGTATAGTCTGGTTAGTGATCCATCAATGGCCCCACACCCTTGTCTGTGTTGCCAGGCTTTACTACCGACGACTCGATCAGCGTGATCGATGTGCAGAGACCTACACAGCACCGCACACCCCCTTAGTTGTACGACTCTGCAGAGCTACTATCGAGTGCCGAGGGTGGTACCTCCTACCTCACTCCTGACGATATCTCTGTAGCGTAGCTAGTCGGTTGTGGGTTATCGAGGGTGATTCCTCTTTCACCACCTCCGATGATGCCTCTGTCGTGCAGCCACTCAAGTGTGGACCCATCGAGGGTGATTCCTCCAGGTTCACCTTGACGGTTACATCGAGTGGGAATCCAACGAGGGTGATTCCTCGGATTCCCCTTGATGTTACGGACACACGGGTACTTTGACCTTTACATCAGTCCTTGTTGAAGTCAGGTCGACCCCGAGGGGTACCCGCGAGAGATACATATGAAAGTCGGGCGGGCCCGGAGAGCACCCGCGAGAGTTACTGTGGCGGCTGGCTGTTTAGCGGTACCACCCAGGTTGTGGTGGTAGCTCCGGAGTTGTCCCGACAGCCATCACTAAAATTAAATAATGCACTAACAGATTTGGGTATTGATCTGAGTTGGCCACTAGCCTATACGCACTACCACCACGCGGGATAATGGTTTAATGGGGCCCTCGGCGCCGTATGTATCAGCCGAAAGATCTGTCAGACGTCCAGTTCAGCATTGCGGCACGGCCGGGTTGGCACCCCAGAGGTGGTGCCTGGATTGCCCTGCTCGCAACAACCAGGAGTGCAAAGGGCGATGGGCCCAAGACCCCTGAGCACTTAGGATGTAGACCGGCGGGGACCTCTCTGCTGAGCCTAGGTAGGACTACGTCGTGTCGATCAGCCGAGGCCGGACATGACCGAGAAAAGTGTGTCCGGCCAGAGTTAATCGAGTGTGTTGGGTAACAGTAGTGCACCCCTGCAGGAAAGATTATCTATTCGAATAGCCGTGCCATGGTAACAGGACACTCAGTGTTGTATCCCGATCTTCTACAACTTGAACCGGATACATGTTACTTTAATTGTAAGCTCCGGGATCACTTTCTCGCAGTGAGTCGAGGAAGGATCTCTGGGCTTTGCTACTACATGTTTGTTGCTTTATTATATACTACTAATCCGCACTCTTCTAATGCTGCAAGACGCCGCAAGATGCTAGTCTTCGATAGGCTAGGCCTTCTCTCTATTCTGGCAATTCTGCAGTCCAGTCCACAGATATAGCCCCTTCATTTGATACCGATGCGTGATTAGCATAGTTTTATGTAAGTCTTGCGAGTACTTTGGATGAGTACTCACGGTTGCTTTGCTACCCCCTTTTTCCCATACCCGACTGTTGCGATCAGATGACGGAGCCCCGGAGCCAGCTGATCCCGACGACGACTACTACTACCACGGTGGAGCCTACTTCTACGTGGAGACCGACGGCCAGGACTAGTTTAGGAGGCTCCCAGGCAGGAGGCCTTGCCTCTTTCGATCAGAGCCGCTGTTTGTTTTCGCCTTCTTAAGGCAGGCTTGGTTAACCTTTGTGTCTGTACTCAGATACTTTTGTGTTGCTTCCGCTGATTCTTGTGTAACTCGAGCTTATGTATTCGAGCCCTCGAGGCCCCTGGCTTGTAATATAAAGCTTGTATTATTTTATTTTGTGTCTAGAGTTGTGTTGTGATATCTTCCCGTGAATCCCTGGGCTTGATCATGTGCATTTGCGTGTATGATTAGTGCACGGTCGGGCCGGGGGCGTCACATCCACCGCGCCGCCCACGGCGTCAACGACCATCGCCTCATCCAGGACGCAGATTGTACCTTCTCCATCGCCATAGGGTCGCCTTCCACCTCCGTCTCCTACTCCTCCTTCGAGTTCGGCTCCGGAGAGCTTAGAGGTTGTCCGCCGCAACGGGGGCCCGACGAAGTTCGTTTGCGGCGCGGACCTCCGTCGCGATTTTGGCGTGTGCTCCGGTGTCAGGTGCTTGTACCAAATAATCTTGCTCTGCACCATGACGACGGGGACGACGGATGACTAACTAGGAAGGCTCGACCAACGACGGAGGGGTGTGGAAAATGGGGAAGTATGGGTTGGGAGGTGGCCAGCCTGCTGTTAAATAGTCGGTAGGCTTCTTCGGCGGTTTGCCGATCCATGTTGGAGCGCTAAAAAGTCTGAACCGTCTAGTTTGAACATTTGGGATGGGTCTGTGGATCCGCGTTGGAGATGCTCTTACAGCATCTACAACCGCACATACCAAATCTGGTACCTAGGTGCGTCCGTGGACAGTGACAGGTCACGTCAATTTTTTTTGCTTCCACGGCCAAGTACATCATATCCGGTACCCTAAATCCATACTGCGCATCCAACGTGAAAACAAACTACGTAGATCATCAACGAAACAAACAAACATAGAAATCGACAGCAAACAGACAAAGAAACACATAATCCACATACATTAACCAAACGGGTGGACATAGGCAGCACTGACACCAAGCGCTGGCATTAAGGAGCAGTGGCCGGAGGGTGGGGAGGGCGGTGGGCCAGCGACACAGAGCGGGCTGACCGCGCGGAGCTGTGAGCGGGGCGGGACGGGCCAGCTCCAGCGTCAGCGCTGCGGCGACGGGTGATAGGGGATGAAGCAGATCTGGAGCTGTCGTCCGTGTCCAGTCATGACCATTGCAACACGATGCGGAGGGCCAACTCCTCCTCGTCGCCCTCAGCCTCACGGAGGAAGGCATCCCACTCGCCGTCGGATCCGTCGGAGTGGCTGTGGTGCTGGACATGATGGACGGATATCGGGAGGGGAACAAATTGGGGAGTGGAAGGAGAAGAGACGAAGACCGAAGCGACGGTAAAGTTAGCTAGGGTTTGCTCCAGGTGGGATTTTTGTGAGGACAGAGTGGGCTCGTGGTGGGTCAACATGGGCCGGGCTGACGTGGCGGACGCGCTCGGGCCTTCCCATATCCGCCCTAAATTTGGGCTGGATCGGTTGTCTTTCACCGTTTAGTGACCGATCCAACCGCCCTGATGTTTGGGACCGGTTTAAGGCGTCCGGCTGTAGATTCTTTTATACTACCTATAAAAATAGGAAAAACTAGATGGCTCTTTTGACACCGTTGGAAAGACCTCTAAATTTCCACTCCAGCAGCGCAGGTGCTTCTGTGAACTCTGAATCTGAATGTCATAATCCCTATTGAAAGTGACATTTTTTTTCAAAGTCGTCTAGCTGAAAGTTGCACTAGCTCACTTCTGTTGCATATGGTACCACTCCTACTAAACATGCAGACCACTAGACTCATGTCAGGTTAGCTTGTGGGACTTTGTGATCACTTGTGGGACTTCTGATACATGCCTAGTATTACTACGTGGGACCTAAATTTCGAACAAGGTAGAAGAAGGAATGGAGTGCAATGTACACAAAACCCGAATCGAAAAAGGGGAGAAAGGGGGACCTAAGGCCAACTCCAACGCACGAACTCAAATGGTCCAGCCGCGTCCGTTTGAGGGTAAACGGACAGAACAGGTGGCCCAACGCGTGGGAGCAAACGGACGAATGTCCGTTTTCAGTCCGCTTTCGACCCATTCCCGGCCCAACTTTCGGCCGCGTTTGCGGCCGAACGGACACGCGCGGACGGCGCGTGGCGCGTCGCATGTCCTCCCCTGGCCCGCCCGTCGGGGACACATGCGCCCCTTTTTCTATTCCCCTGCCCCCCTCTCCAACTGCAACCCCTCGCCCCACTCTCCTCTCGTCCCAAGCCGCCACCGCCGCCATTTTTTCTCGGCCGTGCGCTGTCCAGCACAGCCGCGAGCCCGCCCCCTCCCCTTGTCGCAGCCCTCGTTCCCTCGACGCCTCGAGCTGTCCTACCCCGGCCGCCTGATTTCAGCGCATCCGGCGGTCCGATTTGGAGCGGATCCGGCAGGATTTGAGCTTACCCTGGCTGCCGGAGGCCGCGCCGTGCCATGGACTGGCCGGGTACCAAACCACACAGCCCCGGCAACGCCCCCAGGCCGCATGCAGGTATTGAATCCGCCTCTAGCCGCTCGGATCTACCCCATCGCCGGTTCGCCGGCAAATACTCCAACGGTCGTCGTCCGGGCTCGGTGCTGGCCCAAAGGCTCGTCGGCGCACCGTTGCCGCTCATAAAGTGCGACGACTGTCCCCGGAAGGTTGTGCGCCGCGTGTCTACAACGCCGGAACATCCCGGATGGGTGTTCGTCAAGTGCAAAAACGATGGGGTATGTGCTAGTTAGCTTCGGTTGTGCTCCCGGATTCAGTGCATTTTGCTTATACTCAAATTTTTATTGTGTAGGAACGATGCAACTTTTGGTTTTGGGAACAAGAATACATCGATATATTGATAGAACGAAATTTGATAGATGTTCGTGCACTTCTTGCTAGAATAGAGGGTAGAGATGAGACTAGATGCGAAGAAGCAACGTCTACTTCTTTAGACTCGTAGAAAAAAGAAGCATGCAAGATCGAGAATCCGCAGATCAACAATGAATGCACCGAGAAGATACTAATCCAGCTTGCGGGAGCAGTTATGGAAATTGGATATCTTTTAAAATGTCTTCTTGTAGTTCTTGTTTTCTTTGGTCTTGCTATTCTAGTCAAGATTTGGTGAATGTACTCCAATGTATCAAAAAATCGCTGATGAATAAAAAGAAAATGCGGCCAAAAAAATGTATACGGCCGAAGATGCGGCCGCGCGTTGGGCGCCCGACCAGCGCAAACAGAAATCCGGGCGGACACGGCCCCATAGCCACCCCCAAACGGACGAAATCCGGACAAAACGGACATCTGTTTGGGGTCGTGCGTTGGAGTTGGCCTAAGGGCATCTCCAACGCCGACTCTAAAATCGCCCGCAGACGTTCGGACCGCGCTGTCCGGATCACGGAAGCCATCCAACATGGTACTATATCGGTCCAGAGGGCGGTCCGGACACACTTTCTCCCGCAAATCGGAGACAAGCGTGGGGGCTTTGCGGGCGTCCGGACAACACCCATGCCCGCTTCTGACCATCCTGGCCCACCCAAACCCACTCCTCCCTCGCCCGCGCGCGTTCCCGCCTGGCGCCAGCTGCCCGCATTCATGCCACTGTGAAGCGGCCGCTCCACATTGAAATTGTCTCACAGCGGACCCGACCTCTCACTGCCTCCACCAATGTAGTGGCGCGCCGGCCGAGGGCGCCGCCCGTTGCACGCCCGGCTGAACACGCCTCCTCGCCGCATTCAAACGGCTCCATTAAACCCACGCATGTGCCGAGAAACCTACTCCGGCCACATGTCCGTTCACGAGCAGGTCGGCATTAACCACAACGTCGGGCAAGCTCCTCTCGGCAGTCGGCTATTTACAGGAGGCCAGACGCCGGGCAAGAATCGCACCACTCCCCCGCTCCCCATCTCCTCCTTCCATCATTTTCTCCATCATTTCAATGGCATCCGATGAGCAGGCAGTGCAGTTCTCCGGCATAAAAGCCGGCCGGGTGGCCCGCCGAGCCCACCGGATAAGAGCCAGGCAGCTAGCTGCTCCACCTCCCTCGCCTAGCCCGACGGAGCAAGTTGTCGCTCCAAGCCGGTGCGTGGTTCAGCAACTCACCACTCCAAGCCAGCTCGAGGAGGAGTGGCGAGTTGCTCCAGGCAGGCAGGCGGGGGAGCACGGCGGAACGGTCATCGTGGTGGCCATGGACAAGGCCAGCCGCCGTGCCATCCGCCATCAACGTTGCCGGCACCGCGCCCAGTCGGTGGAGAAAGACACGTGTCACACCCCTGTGTAATGAGCTACAATGATCCATAATGATTATGCTAAGTCACCTTGATTTGCAATGCATGATCACAATGAATTCATATCTCATTTCAAATTCCATCACTGAAATCAATTCAAATTGCAAGTGAAATTTGAAGTTGCACAAAAGTTGCTGCAAAATAGTTCATCATTTAGCAAATATTCCATAACAATTATTTGTTCAGGAAAACAACATCACCTATTTGCTAAAATGGGCTATAGCAATTAAAACAGTGCCAAATCAGCATATTTAAATGCTTTTCCATTTATGAAAAATTCAAATCAATTCAAACCTCTCCCAAAAATTTTGTGCCGGTGCCAACTATTACTAGGGATTTATGTGGCCTAGTTCCACATTTTTCACAAGTCATTTGGTGGTCCAAGTAATTCCTTTTCTGTCTCTGCTTTATTTAATAAATGAAAAAAACAGAAAATGGAAAAATTAGAAGACTTTCCTGGCCTCTGGCCTAAGGCCCAGCGCGGCCCAGCCTAGGCCGGCGTCTTCTACCTGCTCCCCTCCTCCGTGTCAGCGCGCCCGCGGCCGAACGCGCGCGGCTCCACCGTCAGGCCGCCACGGCGATGGAGTGGGTGGCCGGAGGGGATAAGGCCGAGCCTCCCTCGAGCCCCTGGACGCCCCGCCACTCGCCCTTCCCCTCTCCTTCGCTCGCTCGCTCCCTCGGCTGTTTCTTCCACCCCCGAGCGCACTCGTCGCCGCCGCCTCATTGTCCGCGTGGACAGGAGCCTCCCCGAGCCACAAGGTGGTGTCCCAGGGGTGCGCCGTCGTCGACCACGTCCCCTACGACGGCTGATTCAAGCAGGGCTATGCCGAGCGGTCGCCATCGACTCATTCCTCTACCTCGGACGCCGCCCACCAATGCTGTCGATGCGCTCCACCCCGAGCCCCTCCGGCTTCACCGAGTCCCCCACGAGCTCCAATGTGAGCACACTCTCCTCCTCGACCCCTCTTCCCCCTTCCCCACGTCCTCTAGCCATCACTCTCGCCTTGGCCGAGCCGCCGTCCGCCATTGCCGTCATGGACCTTGGTGCAGTGATCATTCGCTCAGCCCCGTGGTGTCAAGCGTGCGTCTAGCGCCCCGTGAAATCCTCCTAGCCGCTTGTTTCGCTCGCTAGCTAGCCACAACACCGCGCCCATCAAGCCCGTGGCCGCGCCGCCGCCCCGCTCGCTGTTGACGCTGACTCCGGCCGTCCCCGTGCTGGCTACCACCACCATCGGGTGCGGCTCGACGCGCGCTTCACGTAGGACCAAGCCCCGTCGCAAATGGCCGCCATTAAGCCGCTTCAAATGACGCGCGCTTCACGATGACGGCGCTGACGTGGCACGTCATTAAGCCGCTAACCACCGTTTAACTAACCACTAACCCACTGAATGATAGCCGGGCCCCCACCACTTAATTAACGCTAATAAACTATTTAGCTAAATTAACTAAACTGACAAGTGGGGCCCACCTTCACTGTTCAAACGGATAAGATGGGTCCAGTCAGCGTGCTGACTCTGCACTGGGACCCACTGTCAGCCTCTGGTGCACTGCTGGGTGCACTGGGCCGGGTGAACATAGCATTTTTCATCTGTATTTTCGAAATTGATTTAATTTTCAGAAATTTCAGAAAATATTTAAAACTTTGAAAAATCATATAAAATAATCCGTAACTCGGATGAAAATAATTTATATATGAAAAATGATCAGAAAAATGAGACGAATCCGTTGGTGCCCTCCATGTAGTTGTCACATGCCTCTAACACTGCAAACATGGAACCTTCCCCTCCGGATCGTCTGTCCGATAATTGCTTCAAGCCAGGAAAATATTAACAGATATTTTCCCGCTCCGTCAGTAACGTGTAGCACTGCATTAGGTCACCCCTAGTACAGCATATTGCCATGTCATGCATTGTGCTGGATTTGTTTGCTGTGTATTTATTTGTTTCCTCCCCCTCTTCTCTTTGGTAGCTCCCGAGTCTGACGTGACCCCTGAGGACTGCTACGCCACCGACGACCCCTCTTTCACCGCAGAGCTTCCAGGAAAGCAAAACCCCATTGATCATTCCTATATCGCCCATTCTTTCTCTCCCATGCTTGCATTAGATTTTGCTACTGTATTTGATTGCTCCTATTCTGATGCATAGCCTGATTTTGTAACCTGCTATTGATACATACCTGCTATCCTATATTGCTTAGTATAGATTGGTTAGTGATCCATCAGTGACCCCGCACCCTTGTCCGTGTTGCCATGCTTTGCTTCTGGATGTTTCGATCAACGTGATCGACGTGCAGAGACCGGCATAGCACTGCACACCCCCTTAGTTGTACGATTCTGCAGAGCTACTATCGAGTGCCGAGGGTGATACCTCCTACCTCACTCTAGATGATAACTCTGTAGCGTAGCTAGTCGGTTGTGGATTACCGAGGGCGATTCCTCTTTCACCACCTCCGATGATGCCTCTGTCGTGCAGCCCCTCAAGCGTGAACCCATCGAGGGTGATTCCTCTAGTTCACCTTGACGGATACATCAAGTGGGAATCCAGTGAGGGTGATTCCTCGGATTTCCCCCTTGATGTATGGACACGCGGATACCCTGTATTTAACTCAGTCCCTTGTTGAAGTCGGGTCGACCCCGAGGGGTACCCGCAAGAGATGTGAAATTGGGTTGACCGTGAGGGTACCCGCGAGATAATTACGTGGCACGGCCGGGCAGGCAGACCGCCCCAGGAGACGGATGGGCCTGGCCCTTGCCGTAAGTCCACGAGACGGGGCGACAGGAGCACTGATCGTCACCGCGCGCTCCCAACACACTAATGGGTTTCGATATGTGATCTGAGTAGGCCTCTGGCCTTTTCGCACTAACCACCACGCGGGTTAGCACTCGGCATCGTACGATTCTCCCGAAAGCTCTGTCAGACGTCTAGTTCAGCATTGTGGCACGGTCAGATCGCGCCATCCAGGACTGTGGTGGCGCTGGTATTCACCCTGCACACAACGACCCGGAGTGCAAAGGGTGATGGGCCCAAGACCCCTGAGCACTTAGGATGTAGAACAGAGGGGACCTCTCTGCGGAGCCTAGGTAGGACTACAGTGTGTCGATCAGCCAAGGCCGGGTATGACCCGGAAAAGTGTGTCCGGCCAAAGTTAATCGAGTGTGTTGGGTAAGTTGGTGCACCCCTGCAGGGAAGTTATCTATTCGAATAGACATGTCCACGGTAACAGGACGCTCAGTGTAGTATCCCGATCTCCTACAACTTGAACTGGATACTTGTGATACTTAATTAATATGTTAGCTCCGGGATCGCTTCCTCGCGGGGTAGACGAGGAAGGATCTCTGGGCGTTGCTAATATATACTTATTACTTTATTATATGCTAATCTGCACTCTTCTAATGCTGCAAGACGCTGCAAGATGTTAGTCTTCGGTAGGCTAAGCTTCCCCTCTATTCTGGCATTTCTGTAGTCTAGTCCACAGATACAACCCCTTCCCTTTGATACCGATGCATACTTAGCATAGATCTGATGTAAGTCTTGCGAGTACTTTGGATGAGTACTCACGGTTGCTTTGCTACCCTTTTCCCCCCTACCCGATTGCTGCGATCAGATGACGGAGCCCCGGAGACAACTGATCCCGCCGATGACTACTACTACCCCGACGGAGCCTACTGCTACGTGGAGACCGACGACCAGGAGTGTTTAGGAGGCTCCCAGGCAGGAGGCCTGCGCCTTTTCGATCTAGATGTCGTTGTTTTGCTCAGCCTTCTTAAGGCATACTTGTTTAATTATGTCTGTACTCAGACACTGATGCTTCCGCTGACTCTTGTGTAACTCGAGCTTATGTATTCGAGCCCTCGAGGCCCCTGGCTTGTAATATTAAGCTTGTATTATTTTATTTTGTGTCTAGAGTTGTGTTGTGATATCTTCCAGTGAGTCCCTGGGCTTGATCGTGCGCATTTGCTTGTATGATTAGTGCACGATTGAGTCGGGGCGTCACAAGTTGGTATCAGAGCCGACTGCCTGTAGGAATCCCCTTTCCAACTCCTTGGCCGAAGTTGAGTCTAGTCCTTGAAAAACTGTTTTACTAACATGGCTGTGTGGCTTACGGGCCCACGTCGCCAATGGATGGGATTATGATCTTTTGTTCCTCTTCTTTACTCTGGGATTCTGATCTCTCTTCTTTTCGGGTTAAAGATTTTACTAACTCTAACTCTAGGTTCTCGTGATCACATCTACCCGGAGATTTGAATTAACCCTTTCTTGAGTTGAGGGCCAGGTTCTGCTTCACAGTGTTCATGGACCGCAGGATCCTTTTATCGAGGGCACCCTGCGTCGTCACCTGCAGATTCCTCGCTCCAGTGGTTTTCACCGATGTTGATGTAACCTTTGCTATGTCTCGTTGTTGTATCTCTCCACTGCGGGCCTGCGTACCGCCTAGTTTGTCTAGCTGCGTGTGTGTCCGAACTCATGCTGCCCGTTTGTATCCAACTCCGTGCATGGATTTGTATGTCTTTAATGACTACTAATATGTATCTAATGCACTTCTTGATTTTTTCTCATGTTACATCATGAATGGCTCCATACACTTGCAGTTGTTCTTGCTAAACTGCCCCTGTTGTTTTTAGCAGGATGGCTGACGATCCTCCACCTCCACCCTATATTGCCGCAATGATGCAGCAGTTTGAGCTGAATCGTCAGTTTATGACTGGGGTAATGGCCCAATTTCCAACTCTGAATGCTCATCAACAGCCTGCCCCAATAACTCTGCAAGAATTCGTGCGCCTCAACCCGTCCACTTTCCGTAACTCATCGGATCCTATGGATGCTGATGATTGGATCCATGACATCGCCTTTCAGATGGAGTCGGCTAATGTTGCCCCTGCCAGTTACATCACCTATGCGACGTATCACCTGAGGGGTTCAGCTGCTCAATGGTGGGAAAGCCACAGGCGTATGCTGCCTGTTGGAACTGTAACCACTTGGCAGGAATTTCAGTCAGCCTTCCGTGCATGGCATATTCCTCAAGGTCTGATGGACCAGAAGAAGAAGGAATTCCGCAAACTCACACAGGGCAAAATGACTGTGGATGAATATCAGAGGAAATTTCTCGATTTATCCCGCTATGCTGAAGATGACGTCTGCACTGACGCATGCAAGCAGGAGAAATTCCGTGAAGAACTGCATCCTGATATAAAGCTCGCACTTGTTGTCCATGATTGCGCAGACTTTGCGACGCTTGTCAGCCAAGCTTTCCGAGCTGAAACTGGTCTGACTGAGTACCAGGAGTCGCTCAAGCGTACTCGAGATGTTGGCCCATCCTCGGGTCAGCCTGCTCAGAAACGTCAAGTCTGGATCCCGCACAATGTTTCTCACCGACCTGCTCCAACACCAAGGCCGTCTTATGTCGCACCTCGTCTGCCTCCGCCGCCGAGACAGCTAACGATTCAGGGTGGACAGCCCAATGCTATGGCTCCTCCCCATAATGATGGTTTATGCAGCAAGTGTGGACAGCCAGGGCACCTTGCTCTCAACTGTCGCCATGATCAGCCTCGGGATGCACCACGTCCTTCTGTGGGTCGTAAGAAGAGCAGTCGAAACCGTCATTTCAGAAGCAGTACTGCCAGGCTGTCTGCTATGAGTCGTGGTCAAGTCACCCATGTCAAGATTGAAGAAGCTTGTGAGGCCCCAAAAATCGTGATGGGTACCCTTCGCATTAATTCAGTGCCAGCCTCTGTTCTCTTTGATTCAGGAGCATCGCATGCCTTTGTGTCCCAACAATTTACTCGGATACATGAGTTAGACATGGAAAAATTATCCACTCCTTTAGCGGTTCAATCTCCGGGATCCAAGTGGCAAACTACAATGGTAAGCCCTCACAACCAAATCGAGATTGGAGGTCTACTTTTTCTGGCTTCTCTCATTGTGCTCGGACCTTCCAACATAGACATCATTCTTGGTATGGACTGGTTGACAGCCCATAATGTGTTGATCGACTGTTCCGCCAAGACAGTCCAGCTCACACACCCTTCTGGCCAGATGATCAACTACTCAGCCCAGATAATCCAGAATGCCGAGAGCCAGATATATGCTCTGAATGCATTGAATGCTTCACCTCTTGAAGGAATAGAGAACATTCCAGCCGTTCATGAATTCCAAGATGTTTTTCCAGATGAACTTCCAGGAATACCCCCTGCTAGAGCTGTCGAGTTTGTCATAGACTTGAAACCTGGCACCAATCCTATTGCCAAGCGCCCATACAAGATGCCGCCGCATGAACTCCTTGAACTCAAGGAGGAAATTAACAAGTCACTTCGTAAGGGTTTCATTCGCCCCAGTTCTTCTGCTTGGGGAGCACCTTTTCTCTTTGTTAAAAGAAGGATGGAACAAACCGGTTGGTTCAAGATTACCGACCTATCAACCAGGCAACAATTCAGAACAAGTATCTGCTTCCTCGGATCAACGATCTGTATGATCAACTTGCTGGTTCCTCAGTATTCTCTAAACTTGATTTGAGATTGGGATACCACCAGGTCCGAGTCCGTGAAGAGGATATTCCAAAGACAGCTTTCGTTACTCGCTATGGTTCATACGAGTACACCGTCGTGTCCTTTGGTTTAACCAATGCTCCAGCAACGTTCTCCCGCTTGATGAATTATATCTTCATGGATTACCTCGACAAGTTCGTCGTGGTTTATTTGGATGATATCCTGGTATATTCCAAGAATAAGGAAGAACATGCTGAACATCTTCGTCTTGTTCTGGAAAAGCTTCGAGAGCATCAGCTATATGCCAAATACTCCAAGTGTGAATTCTGGTTATCTAAAGTGACCTACCTTGGTCATGTGATTTCCAAGGATGGTATTGCTGTCAACCCAGAATGAGTTCAGGCTATTCTTGACTGGACTCCCCCGAAGAATGTCAAGCAAGTGAGAAGTTTTCTCGGACTCGCCAGCTATTGCCGCCGTTTTGTCGAGAACTTCTCTAAGATTGCCAAGCCTCTGACTAATCTGCTTCACAAAGGCGTTAAGTTTGAGTGGACAGAAAAATGTCAGGAAAGTTTCCAGACACTCAAAGATAAGTTGACATCTGCCCCAGTGCTTGCTCCTCCGGATTCTCGCAAGGAATTCGTCATTTATTGCGACGCCTCTCGTCAAGGATTAGGCTGTGTCCTAATGCAAGAGCGCAAAGTGATTGCTTATGCCTCACGACAGTTGCGTCCTCATGAAGAGAACTACCCAGTTCATGATCTTGAACTTACTACAGTTATATATGCACTGAAGTTATGGCGACATTACCTTCTTGGTAATCTGTGCGAGATGTACACGGATCATCAAAGTCTGAAGTATCTGTTTACTCAGCCAGACTTGAATCTTCGTCAACAAAGGTGGATGGAGGCAATTACAGACTATGACTGCGGTATTTCATATACCCCTGGTAAAGCTAATGCCATGGCCGATGCTTTGAGCCGCAAGTCTTATTACAACAACCTCATGGTTCAGCAAGCTCAACCCCTTCTTCATGAAGAACTCCGCAAGTTGAACCTTCATATCATTCCACAGGGTTCTCTTAATACCCTTGTCCTGGAACCAACTCTCGAGAAAGCTATTAAATCTGCGCAAGCAAAAGACGTTGAAGTTGATCAGATAAAAAGGGAACTTGCTTTTGAGAAAGCCAGAGATTTCTTGATTGCTGAAGAAGGAACCTTGTACTTCAGAGATCGCCTTGTGGTACCCCGGTTCGAACTTATGATAGACAAAGTTATGAAGGAGGCACATGATACACCGCTATCTATTCATCCGGGTAGTATCAAGATGTATCAAGACCTTCGTCAGAGATACTGGTGGTCCAACATGAAGCAAGACATCGCTCGCTATGTTGCTGAATGTGACGTTTGTCGTCGCGTCAAAGTCGAACATCAAAAGCCTGCTGGACTCCTGCAACCGCTTCCTATCCCTGTATGGAAATGGGACAAGGTTCAAATGGATCTCATCACTGGCCTACCCAAATCAAAGAAAGGTCACGATGCTATTCTTGTCGTCATCGACCAATTCTCCAAAGTTGCACATTTTCTGCCAGTCAAGGAGATGATCACTGCTAGTCAGTCAGCAGATTTGTATATCTCCAGAATTGTAACACTCCACGGTACTCCAAAGGAGATCAGTTCAGACCGTGGTAGCCTCTTCACCTCAAAGTTCTGGGAAAGTTTCCAAAAAGCTATGGGAACTCATATAACCTGGAGCTCAGCTTATCACCCCCAGTCCCAAGCCCAAGTTGAACGAGTTAATCAAGTGCTTGAAGATATGTTGCGTGCTTGTGTCATTTCATTTGGCAAGAAGTGGGAAGAATCTCTCCCGTATGCTGAATTCTCGTACAACAACAGCTATCAAGCTAGCTTGAAGATGGCACCCTTCGAAGTACTATATGGACGTAAGTGTCGAACCCCTATGAATTGGTCAGAAACTGGGGAACGGCCGCTCATTGGTCCGGATATTATCCAACAAGCTGAAGAGCAAGTCCGTATTGTCCAGGAAAATCTCAAAGCGGCCCAGTCCCGCCAGAAGAGCAACTATGACCGTAAACATTGGGGATCGACCTATCAACTTGGTGAGCAAGTTTATTTGCATGTCACTCCTTTGAAGGGCACTCATCGTTTTGGAATCAAGGGCAAGCTAGCTCCTCACTACATTGGTCCCTTCCGCATCCTCGCCAGACATGGATGGGTGGCTTATAAATTGGAGTTGCCACCACAGTTCTCTGACATCCATGATGTCTTCCATGTGTCACAACTCCGCCGTTGCTTCAAGGATCCACACCGTGCAGTGGATCATGAAATGCTTGAATTGCAAGATGATCTCTCTTATAAGGAGCATCCGATCCGCATTCTTGATCAAGCTGAACGACGGACCCATCAGAAGACAACCAAGTTCCTTAAAGTGCAGTGGTCGAATCATACTGATATGAAGCCACTTGGGAAAGTGAGGATCGCCTTCGTGAAGAATACCCCGATCTTTTCCCTTCTACCTCCTGAATTCTCGAGACGAGAATTTCTTTTAGAGGAGGAGAATTGTAACACCCCTGTGTAATGAGCTACAGTGATCCATAATGATTATGCTAAGTCACCTTGATTTGCAATGCGTGATCACAGTGAATTCATATCTCATTTCAAATTCCATCACTGAAATCAATTCAAATTGCAAGTGAAATTTGAAGTTGCACAAAAGTTGCTGCAAAATAGTTCATCATTTAGCAAATATTCCATAACAATTATTTGTTCAGGAAAGCAACATCACCTATTTGCTAAAATGGGCTATAGCAATTAAAACAGTGCCAAATCAGCATATTTAAATGCTTTTCCATTTATGAAAAATTCAAATCAATTCAAACCTCTCCCAAAAAATTTGTGGCAGTGCCAACTATTACTAGGGATTTATGTGGCCTAGTTCCACATTTTTCAAGTCATTTGGTGGCCCAAGTAAATCCTTTTATGTCTGTGTTTTATTCAATAAATGAAAAAAACTGAAAATGGAAAAATCAGAAGACTTACCTGGCCTCTGGCCTAAGGCCCAACGCGGCCCAGCCCAGGCCGGCGTCTTCTACCTGCTCCCCTTCTCAGTGTCAGCGTGCCCGCGGCCGAACGCGCGCGGCTCCACCGTCAGGCCGCCACGGCGATGGAGTGGGTGGCCGGAGGGGATAAGGCCGAGCCTCCCTCGAGCCCCTGGACGCCCCGCCACTCTCCCTTCCCCTATCCTTCGCTCGCTCGCTCCCTCGGTTGTTTCTTCCACCCCCCAAGCGCACTCGTCGCCGCCGCCTCATCGTCCGCGTGGACAGGAGCCTCCCTGAGCCACAAGGTGGTGTCCCAGGGGTGCGCCGTCGTCGACCACGTTCCCTACGACGGCTGATTCAAGCAGGGCTACACCGAGCGGTCGCCATCGACTCGTTCCTCTACCTCGGACGCCACCCACCATTGCTGTCGATGCGCTCCACCCCGAGCCCCTCCGGCTTCACCGAGTCCCCCACGAGCTCCAATGTGAGCACACGCTCCTCCTCGACCCCTCTTCCCCCTTCCCCGCGTCCTCTAGCCGTCACTCTCGCCTTGGCCGAGCTGCCATCCGCCATTGCCCTCATGGACCTCGGTGCAGTGTCCATTCGCTCGGCCCCGTGTGTCAAGCGTGCGTCTAGCGCCCCGTAGAATCCTCCTAGCCACTTGTCTCGCTCGCTAGCTAGCCATAGCACCGCGCCCGTCAAGCCTGTGGCCGCGCCGCCGCCCCGCTCGCTGTTGACGCCGACTCCGGCCATCCCCGTGCTAGTTACCACCACCATCGGGTGCAGCTTGACGCGCGCTTCACGTAGGACCAAGCCCCATCGCAAATGGCCGCCAGAGGTGAGCGCACGGCCATCGCCGGCGCTCGGCCTCGTCGCCGATGACGGCGCTGACGTGGCACGTTATTAAGCCGCTAACCACCATTTAACTAACCACTAACCCACTGACTGACAACCGGGCCCCCACCACTTAATTAACGCTAATAAACTGTTTAGCTAAATTAACTAAACTGACAAGTGGGGCCCACCTTTACTGTTCAAATGGATAAGATGGGTCCAGTCAGCGTGCTGACTCAGCACTGGGACCCACTGTCAGCCTCTGGTGCACTGCTGGGTGCACTGGACCGGGTGCACCTAGCATTTTCATGTGTATTTTCGAAATTGATTTAATTTCCAGAAATTTCAGAAAATATTTAAAACTTTGAAAAATCATATAAAATAATCCGTAACTCAGATGAAAATAATTTATATATGAAAAATGATCAGAAAAATGAGACGAATCCGTTGGTGCCCTCCATGTAGCTGTCACATGCCTCTAACACTGCAAACCTGGAACCTTCCCCTCCGGATCGTCTGTCCGATAATTGCTTAAAGCCGGGAAAATATTCTCAGATATTTTCCCGCTCCGTCAGTAACGTGTTGCACTGCATTAGGTCACCCCTAGCACAACATATTGTAATGTCATGCATTGTGCTGCATTTGTTTGCTGTGTATTTATTTGTTTCCTCCCCCTCTTCTCTTCGATAGCTCCCGAGTCTGACGTGACCCCTGAGGACTGCTACGCCACCGACAACCCCTCTTTCACCGCAGAGCTTCCAGGCAAGCAAAACCCCCTTGATCATTCCTATATCGCCCATTCTTTCTCTCCCATGCTTGCATTAGATTTTGCTACTGTATTTGATTGCTCCTATTCTGATGCATAGCCTGATTTTGTAACCTGCTATTGATACTTACCTGCTATCCTATATTGCTTAGTATAGATTGGTTAGTGACCCATCAGTGGCCCCGCACCCTTGTCCATGTTGCCATGCTTTGCTTTCGGATGTTTCGATCAACGTGATCGACGTGCAGAGACCGGCACAGCACCGCACACCCCCTTAGTTGTACGATTCTGCAGAGCTACTATCGAGTGCCGAGGGTGATACCTCTTACCTCACTCTAGATGATAACTCTGTAGCGTAGCTAGTCGGTTGTGGGTTACTGAGGGTGATTCCTCTTTCACCACCTCCGATGATGCCTCTGTCGTGCAGCCCCTCAAGCGTGAACCCATCGAGGGTGATTCCTCTAGTTCACCTTGACGGATACATCTAGTGGGAATCCAGTGAGGGTGATTCCTCGGATTTCCCCCTTGATGTATGGACACACGGATATCCTGTATTTAACTCAGTCCCTTGTTGAAGTTGGGTCGACACCGAGGGGTACCCGCGAGAGATGTGAAGTCGGGTTGACCGTGAGGGTACCCGCGAGATAATTACGTGGCACGGCCGGGCAGGCAGACCGCCCCAGGAGAGGGATGGGCCTGGCCCTTGCCGTACGTCCACGAGACTGGGCGACAGGAGCACTGATCGTCACCGCACGCTCCCAACACACAAATGGGCTTGGATATGTGATCTGAGTAGGCCTCTAGCCTTTTCGCACTAACCACTATGCGGGTTAGCACTCGGCGTCGTACGATTCTCCCGAAAGCTCTGTCAGACGTCCAGTTCAGTATTGTGGCACGGTCGGATCGCGCCATCCAGGACAGTGGTGGCGCTGGTATTCACCCTGCACACAACGACCCGGAGTGCAAAGGGCGATGGGCCCAAGACCCCTGGGCACTTAGGATGTAGACCGGCGGGGACCTCTCTGCGGAGCCTAGGTAGGACTACGGCGTGTCGATCAGCCGAGGCCGGGTATAACCCGGAAAAGTGTGTCCAGCCAGAGTTAATCGAGCGTGTTGGGTAAGTTGGTGCACCCCTGCAGGGAAGTTATCTATTCGAATAGCCGTGTCCATGGTAACAGAACGCTCAGTGTAGTATCCTGATCTACTACAACTTGAATTGGATACTTGTGATACTTAATTAATATGTTAGCTCCGGGATCGCTTCCTCGCGGGGTAGACGAGGAAGGATCTCTGGGCGTTGCTAATATATACTTATTACTTTATTATATGCTAATCTGCACTCTTCTAATGCTGCAAGACGTTGCAAGATGTTAGTCTTCGATAGGCTAAGCTTCCCCTCTATTCTGGCATTTCTGCAGTCTAGTCCACAGATACAGCCCCTTCCCTTTGATACTGATGCATACTTAGCATATATCTGATGTAAGTCTTGCGAGTACTTTGGATGAGTACTCATGGTTGCTTTGCTACCCTTTTCCCCCTACCCGATTGCTGCGATCAGATGACGGAGTCCCGGAGACAGCTGGTCCCGTCGATGACTACTACTACCCCGATGGAGCCTACTGCTACGTGGAGACCGACGACCAGGAGTAGTTTAGGAGGCTCCCAGGCAGGAGGCCTGCGCCTTTTCGATCTAGATGCCGTTATTTTGCTCAGCCTTCTTAAGGCATACTTGCTTAATTATGTCTGTACTCAGACACTGATGCTTCCACTGACTCTTGTGTAACTCGAGCTTATGTATTCGAGCTCTCGAGGCCCCTGGCTTGTAATATTAAGCTTGTATTATTTTATTTTGTGTTTAGAGTTGTGTTGTGATATCTTTCAGTGAGTCCCTGGGCTTGATTGTGCGCATTTGCGTGTATGATTAGTGCACGATTGAGTCGGGGCGTCACAACGCGGAGATCAACGAGTCGGTGGCCCGCGTCCGTGCCCGCCACCGCCGCCAACATCGAGGGAAAGTAGAACACGGGAGGCCGCCGCCGTGCCATCCATCGTCAACGTTGCCGGCACCGTGCCCGGTCGGTGGAGAAATACGCGGAGATCGACGAGTCGGTGGCCCACGTCCACGCCCGCCGCAACCGCCGCCAACATCGAGGGAAAGTAGAACACGGGAGGCCGCCGCCGTGCCATCCGCTGTCAACGTTGCCGGCACCGCGCCCGGTCGGTGGAGAAAGACGCGGAGATCAACGAGTCGGTGGCCCACGTCCGCGCCCGCAGCCGCCGCCAACATCGACGGAAAGTAGAACACGGGAGGTCGTCGCCGGCGCGTCGCCGGCTTGCACAGCCGGTGACTTGCCCGATTCTTCAACACAGACCATCGTCGACCCCCGCCTGGGCTTCACGGAAGCGGAGGAGCCCCCCCTCCCCTCCGGCTGAAGCACCCCCTTTGCCACTCCGATGAGCGGTGCAGCCGGACATAGGGAAGATAAAGAGGAAGAATATACCTCCGGGGCTCCCGACAGTCCGATGAGCGGGCTGCCGGACATGGGGAAGACAAACGGATCCGCCGCGGCAGGCCGTAAACTAGTGTAGTGTATCCGTGTTGTGGGAATGGAGCTCTGCGTGGCCGGACGCAGTGGCGGAGCTTCAAAGAAAAGTCTTGGCGGGCCAACTCTTGTATCTGGACCAAAAATTTCAAATTATCAATGATACTATCTGTTTTGGTAGGCATTAGACAGTGCATAGTACTACACCTTCTATTCGTTGACTGATTGAATTTTAGACTATCCAAAGTGCTATAGCCGACAGCCTATAGGAAAATTGTTGTTGATCGATAAATGATATTTCTTTTTAGTGGAAAAGAATACTAGATGTGCGGTTCAACAGTCAGCAGTGCTCGTTGCCTGGGTTTTAGACTTTCGTTTCCTTGCTGCTGGCCGGCTCGAACTCGTGCCGAGAGATGATGTTGGCTGCATGTGCAACGCGTGATGCTGGCGGCTGCTCCCTGCCCCACAGTCCGTTGGTAAACATGCTCGTCAGTTCCCGTGAGGAGGGAGCTTGGATCGATCGGTCGTAAAGGGCCGTGGTGCCTGGTTGTTAGTGGGCTGCGCCAGGTTACAAAGCATAGTTAAAATAAAATGCATAAATCCTGGGCGGGCCATGGCCCAGTTCGGCCCTAAGGAAGCTCCACCGCTGGCCGGACGTGCACGTAGTTTTACCTTTTTTAGTTAAAATATGTCTAAAATGTAAATGTTTTCGTCCAGTTTATATAAAATCTGCCGTGTTTACATGTATTTCGTCCGGTTGGTTCAAAAAGTGGTCGAAATGTATGCGGGTAGTGTTGAATGGCGGCCTTCCGCATTTGTGTCCGCGGACCGGTCCCCTTGTCCACGGACGAATGCAGGAGAAAATTTACGGGTTGCCATTGGAAATGGCCTAAACAAGAAGAGCAAAACAGATTTGCAACGATGGACTTCTGGAGTGCAGAGCTTTATTTCAGGTGGTATGCCAGTAGAGTAGTAGTATGCCACTGAGAGCAGTGTTTTGGCTTCCGGGTTCAGATGCGCCCGGAAGTAAAAAAGAAATCGTTAAAAATATTAAATACTACTGCTATATTTTCATAGGGTAAAGCGGAGGGAGATCTCTTGAGCTGCGTGCAGGCAATCAAGAATATCCAAAGATGCCCCATCCAGTCACAGCATCATTGATAACTCCATAGTTTAAGAGGAAAAATGAGAAACCTCAGGAGTGGCTAGTGTATTTTACTACTCAGTGCTACAGTATCAATTTCCCATCCTTTGTCAGCCTCCCAAAATCGTCGTGCTTTGCTCGCCGGATCGCAGACAATGCTGATAAAGTAAGCTGTTTGGTCTCTCTGATCGATGAGATGGTCGATTACTGCATGACCGGGTGATTGACTGAGTATCAAGTGTGTGCTTGCTAGGTCAAACCCAGGCTGGGACTACTAGAAGGATTCAAGTGTGTGCTTTTCTATTACTTCCTCCGTTTTTATTTACTCTACATATTAGATTTGACTAAAGTCAAACTTTATAAAGTTTGATCAAGTTTATAGAAAAAAAATATTAACATTTACAATAACAAATCTATATAATGTGAAAGTATATTCAATAATGAATCTAATGGTATTGATTTGTTATTGCATATGTTAATATTTTTGTCTATAAACTTTGTCAAAGTTTATAAACTTTGACTTTGAAGGGCAAAGCTGCGATGGTGTGTTTCAGGTGATGAAAGCAACAAGTTCTTCCATGCAGCTACTAACTGCCAATCCAGACGGAACAAGATCAGGGTTGTTGTTCATGAAGGGGTCGAATTTTATGATAATCAGTATAAGCTTCAGTTAGCCACTAGTTATTTTTCTGAGCTGCTGGGTCAACCCTCTCCTTCTATGCCAACGGTCCAGCTTAATGCTCTGTATGATGCTATTGACTTGTCTTCTCTTGCGGAGGAGTTCACATGGGCTGAGATCGTTTCTGCTATCAATCATTCACCGAATAACCGGAGCCCTGGTCCAGACGGCTTCACAAATGAGTTCTTCAAGGCTTTCCACAATGTTTTGAGACAAGATTTACATCTCTTCTTCTCGGAGTTGTATCATAATCAGGTGGACCTGGCTGGGATTAATACAGCTTTCATCTCACTGCTGCCTAAAAAGGATACACCTCTTGAATTACGTGAATATAGGCCGATCTCCATTGTTCACAGTGTACCAAAGCTTGCTAGCAAGGTTCTTGCCTAAAGGTTACAGTGTCAGATACCTCAGTTAATCCACTCTCTTCAGTCTGGTTTTGCTAAGGGAAGATCTATTGTGGAGAACTTTGCTATGGCGGCTGATATGGTACAAACTGCTCACAAGAGACATTTGCCCATGGTTGTCCTTAAGCTGGACTTCCAAAAGGCTTTTGACACAGTCAGCTGGCCATGTCTTTTTAGTGTTATGGAAGCTCGGGGCTTCCCTCAAAGGTGGATCAGCTGGATTGCTTCAATCTTATCCACGACCAGCTCTAGAGTCTTGATTAATGGTGAGCTTGGAGATCCCATTGCTGCAAAAAGAGGTTTTAGGTAGGGAGACTCTATGTCCCCTTATCTTTTCATCTTGGTCACTGATGTGTTGCAAAGGCTATGTTGTGCACAGTTTGAGGCAGGAACCTTGGTTCACCCTCTAGGCTCTGATCAGATGTTTCCAGTGTTGCAGTATGCGGACGATACTTTATTGCTTTTTCAGGGCAACATACAACAAGCCACTATTATCAAGCACATTTTAACGGCCTTCTCGGGTTTGCGTATTAAGTACCACAAAAGCACCTTGATTCCTATCTGCTTGGACACCAGTATTACTTTGGAGATTGCTACTTTGTTTGGCTGTCCAGTTTCCTCGTTCCCTTGCACGTGTCTTGGCCTTCCCTTGTCCCTCCATAAGATCAACATGGTTTGCTTCTGCCGGTGATCCACAGGGTCGACAGGAGGCCGTCCGGTTGGTTAGCCGCTTTTTTATCTTGGGGAGGTCGCCTCACTTTGATCAATTCTGTGCTTGCCAGCTGTCGGTACCAAGACCGGTAGATCTCGGGTAGGGGGTTCGAACTGTGGATCTTGGAGTCAATGGATAACAATGAACGTAGAGACAGCGATTACCCAGGTTCAGGCCCTCTCGAAGAGGTAATACCCTACGTCCTGCTTGATTGTATTGATGTATGTGTATGATGATTACAGAGTTGATCTACCTCGAGATCGGATGAACTAAAACCCTAGGTGGGTATAGCAATGATCATCCTTCTCCCCTACGGACTAAACCCTCTAGTTTATATAGACACCAGGGGTACCTAGGGTTACATATGGTCGGTTGCCATCAGGGATAAACATTCCTGCTACGCTAAACCTTTCTTGGAGGAGACGCCAAGTCTTCGGAGGTTTCCTTCTGGAGCACGGGGTCACCTGTAATCCAGCCTTCCTTCGATGAATCAAGTGCGGCCCATCAGTCCGGCCCATGAGAGATAGGCCGGCAGCCCGAGGACCCCTTAGTCCGGGACACCCTCAGTAGCCCCCGAACTAGTCTTCGAAGCCGAGGTATGTGTGAACATTATTTGGCTTTGTGGACCAGTTCCTTCCCTTCCGTGGTATTTGCGTCAAGCCTGCAGCCACTCTGAACCAAGCCCTCGAGGGTTGCTTGGCTATTTCCGGCCATATGCTTCCCGGATTTAGTTTCTAAAGCGTATAAGTAACTTAGCCCCGAAGGCCAATCGTTCAAGTGTGAACAGTGACCCCCTCTGACAACTTTTGCCGAAGGGTCACGTCCCGCTACGACCACAAGCCAGTTATGAAAACTCGATTCGCGGTTCGAGGCGGTTTATCCATTGGCTCGTCCCATCAATATGGAGATCGTGCCCTGTTTTTAAGGGATATGATCAATGATTTGTGTTATCCCATGCGCGCATAATGGCGCGATTATACGGGGAAATGGAGAGGCCTGCGGCGCAGTAAAAGGACTATTGGTTTTACAGTGCCCATAAAAAGGGGGGCTGCCTCCATCTCCTTCGCACGCTCTCACTTCTTCCCGCGCCATTTGCTTCCCCAATCCTCTGAGCTCCAGCACCCAGATCCGTTTTCTCCCCCAAGAACCTTCCCGACCATCTCCCCAATCCGGCCATGGCCGGCTCTGGATCTAAGGGCAAGTGGGAGGCCTCCATCGTCACCGAGAGCGCCATCCTAGAGCTGAAGAATGCGGGTTACCTTCCCGCCGATGTCGCCCACCGCGCTCCAGCGGTGGGTCAGGTCATCCCCACACCGAGGCCTGGCGAGAGGGTGGTGTTCCTCCCTCACTTCATCCGGGGACTAGGTTTTCCCCTCCACCCCTTTGTCAGGGGCTTGATGTTTTTCTATGGGCTAGATTTCCATGATCTTGCCCCAAATTCCTTCCTGCACATCTCGGCCTTCATCATCATCTGCGAGGCCTTTCTTCGGGTCCGACCACACTTCGGCCTGTGGATGAAGGTGTTCAATGTCAAGCCGAAGATTGTCGACGGCCAGCAGGCGGACTGTGGGGGGGGGTAATGGTCAGCAAGCTCCCCTGGGTTGAGTGGGCAGAGGGCACTTTCATCGAGACTGTCAAGATCTGGCAGAAAGAGTGGTTCTACATCACAGAGCCACGGAACGCGGACTGGGCGGCAATTCCTGCCTTCAGATCCGGTCCCCCCACGAGGTTGGTCTCATGGACTAAGATGGGCCTCGACTGGGGGTCAAACAAGAAGGTGGCGTTGCTACAGAGCCGGATATCCAAGATGATAGAGCGGGGGGTTCAGTTGCCCAACGTGATTCAGATCATGCTCTGCCGCCGCATCCTCCCCTTTCAGGACCGGGCCTCCCCCATGTGGGTCTACAAGCCCGAAGACCCCGCCACCGTGCGCAGCTTCTACCGCACTTCCCACGCCCAGCTGTGGAAGGTGCTATTCAAGCCGCAGAAGGACTGGCCGGCCGAGGAGGAAGACATCGGTCTCGACGCCGCGAACCCCCCTCGCGAGCTATGATAAGTTTTACTCCTATGTTCGGATGTTCCTTTTTGACAAAGTACTCAATTCCCTTTCCTCCCATCCATAGAGCTGGCCGAAGAAGGCCGAGCGAATCGACAGCCCAGCCCCGCTGCCCGAGGGCCCCAGGACGCCTTTACTGACGGCCATGTTGGCCGAGGAGCTGTACGAGGCACCGGAGAAGAAGGAGAAGAAGAGGGAGGCCAGGGAAGGCCTCTGTTCCCGTGGACCGCCGGACACTAGATCCGAGGACACCCATGCCCCCTCTACCCTTGAGGGGGAGAAGGAGCAGGAAGAGGATGGGGAGGAAAGCGATTCCTCCTGGACAAGGAAGAGGGCTGCGTCCGAAGACGCCGAGGAGGATCAGCTTCCTCCCGCCCCTAAAAGGCCATGCAGGGCCAAGGTGGCCCTGTCCAATGACAGCTCGGCTTCAGCCGAGCACTCCAAGGCCTCCGAAGAGGTTCCTCGAAGGCCTCCCAGGGTCAAACCGCGGGCCCAAAGGTATGTATCCGAAGATACACTTATGTACTTTCAGTTGAACTAGGTCTGCTACTGATCGTGCGCCTGCTTCTAACATTGTAGCCCGCTGCGCGACCTCCCTACCGATCGAGTCTCGGAGGGGGACTCCCCACCGGCCGCGCTGGCGGAGAGCGGGACCGAATCGCGCGCCTCACCTCCCCCAGTCATTGAGGAGGCCGAGGAGGTTTTGTCAAGGAGGACCCCTCTCGTGCCGGACACAGGGGGAGGGGGCGACGCTATTATGGCCGAGGTGTACACCTCGGCTGCCAAAGACCAGGAGGGGAGAACCCTTCTGGTGAATGAAGAGGGGGAGCCCGGACAATCTGAGATCTCCCCGAAGGTGGATCCGGAGCCATCCAGGCACCCGGAGCCAACCAGTCTGGTCTCCTCAGGGGAAGGAGCCGAAATGCCCCCGCCACCCCCGCCAGCGCCAGGGCGAGCCTCAACTGGGTGGCCGGATGAGATGGAGGAGGCTCTGACAAGCTCCTCTGTCGCCGAAGAGCACCGTGTCCTGATGGGCACGGTTTTGCAAAGTCTTCGGTCCATGGACAACGGACTGAAGGAGGCCTTCAGCGGCCTTCTGACAGGCTTCAAGGTAGGCCATGTAATGCGTTTTCATTAGAAAGTTTCTTTTATATGAATTTGCAACCTTATACATAGTAGCCCCCGAGCCCTGGATAAGTTTGAAAAACTTAGGCGGGGGTCGAGTAAATTTAAGGTATAAATGATAGCAAAATGAGCAGTAGCCCCCGAGACTCTGGCTGGATTGAAAAAGCCGGTCAGAGGATCTAAAATCGATAACTCGGTAATCTAATGTGTTTAATCTAATATGCAGGCATCGTCCTCGGCGGCAGCTGCCAATGCCGAGGAGCTGGCCGAGCTAAATCGGAAGGTCAAGAGTTCCGATCACGAGCTCGATCTGCTAAATAAGCGCTTCGACGCAGCGCAAGGCAAGTCCGAACTAAACTGTTTAATACAGCGGGTTGTTAAGAAGTTAATCTAAACGGGATGCAACTGACATTACTGCAGCTTTCTGACACCCTGGTTTTTCCAGCTTTTCTTTTCAAAATTTGTTTGAAAATTTTGTTTTAATTTTGGCTTGATTTGTTTTTGAATGGCTCTATGGATTTAAAACTTGAGAATATTTTCTTGACTTTCTTTCCCAAGTGACTCAGGCTCTCAAAAACTTCTCTCAAGTCATGTCATTTCCATTCTTGCTCAATCTCAATCTTATTCCAATTTAATATTCCTTTCTCCATTAAAGGAATAACCTTTGAGCTCTAGGTTGTGAGGCAACCTATATTTCTGTTCTTCCAAAAATCCCAAGAAAATTCTCATAAATCCTTTGGACCATGTGAACCTTGGATATGTGAAAATATTCCAGATTTACTCCTCATGGTGAACACATCATCCAACCTTTGATTCTGGTCATAATTTCAGTTTGTGAGGCAACTATGTTTTATACTACTTCAAAAATTCTGAAATTAACCCAGGACATTATTCTACCCATATTATCAATCCCCACAAATTTTTGGCTCATTTCATTCAACCAATTTCTCTATAAAATTCCTCCAAGTTTCTGTCCAGTGGGAAGTGTTGTGAAGGAAGTACCCTGTACACTAACCCAATTGGACTGAAATTTTTATAGAATGTTGGCATTCCCAAATCACCCACCAATACCAAGTTTCAATTCCAGGAACCCATCCAAGTGAGTGCAACATCCTCTGCAAGATTTCTGGACCAGAGAGGCAGTTGTGAAGCAACCATGCTCTACACTGATCTATTTGGTCTGAATTTTTCCCAGTATGTGCACCTTCCTACCACACTCCAGCATGGCAAACTTTCACTTCCAAAGCCCTAGCCATTTTACCTCAACTTGCTGCACAAGTTTCTATCCAGAAACTTGCCTGGAAGCTATCCAGCTGTCCTAGCCACCTCCTGTCAAACCAGCTGCACCGGGAGGCCTCTGGAAGGAAGGACTATCGCATGGACATGACCGGGCAGGCCAGAGCGTGCTGCGTGTGCCAGTGCATGCGGTGACCACGCATCTGGCCAGGCCAAAACCATGCTCTGCACGTCGACCGCGTCGGACGCGACTGCTCCGGCCACCTCTCGATGCCTCTCCTTGTCCAAACGTGCCGACGTCGTCGCCGCCGTCCACCTAGACCACCTAGAACTCTCTCCCCCTCCGGCGAAGCTCGCCGGCAGACACGGCCAAGCTCCGCCGATGTGCACCGTACGGGCACTGTGGCCTAGTTGGCTGGCGTCTTCTGCCTCGAGCCGTCACCGTCGCATTGACTTCTCCCACCCCTCTCGTCACTTCAGCCCATGCCGCGACGGCCAGCTCACCGTCCTCGCCCGGCCAGCTCAACCGTGGCGGGATCCGGCTCGGCCACCCCTCGTTCACCAATAAAAGGCCCTCCCCGGCCTCGTCTCGCTGCACCACTCCACTCCTCTCCCAATCAATCGCCACTAGCAGCGCCAGGGCAGGCCGGAGATGTAGGAGATATGCCCTAGAGGCAATAATAAATGTTATTGATTATCTCCCTGTTCATAATTATGTTTATGTTCCATGCTATAACTGCAATGATTCTCGAGTCTACAAATAAAACGAGGCTTGGAGGGAAACTCATGTGCACGTGTGGGATAATAAACGGTAAAATGTATTCCTAGTCAAGCCTCTATGACTGGCTCAAGTATTGCATGATGATCCTGTTTTCCTGATCATGGGCATGACTATGCCGGCAATTTTGAGGGCACAATTGTTGGTAGAACACTTGTGTTGAATCGACCCAAAATTGATGTTATGCTATGAGATACATTCGTCATAAGTTAATGGTTAATAACACAGGAAGTTCATGTTTGCATAATTCCTTAGACCATGAGAGTATCGAGTTTCTTCATGCTTGCTTCATGAACTTTGGGGTTTGTTAAACGACATCCGTAAATGGGTGGCTATTACGGCGGCTTACGGGTTCATGGAAAGGTATGTCAAGTAACTTGATAGCTCAAGATTGGGATTTGCTCCTCCGACGATGGAGAGATATCTCTGGGCCCTCTCGGTGTTACGGTATCCATCATCGTCTGGCCAGACACAGGGTGATTTGATCACAGGGATGCCGGAACACGGGAACGAGAAAAGAGAACAATACCGGCAACGAGGTAACTGGCATTGTGGACAAGTGTTGATCCACGAGGATGCCGATGTTTCTCACCTCGGGTAATTGTAACATATCGCGAAGCAACAGGAATAGCACACGGCAACTGGAGGTTCACTCGAATATTCATTCGTGTGGGTATAGGGGTCAATATGGGTGTCCACGGCTCCGATGCTGATCATTGATCGGAAAGTGTTCCGGTCATGTCTATACTTCACCGAACCTATAGGGTCACACACACTTAAGGGTCATCTATCTGCTGAATACTAGACGAGGAGTCCGAGAGAAAGTCACTGGAAAGGTTTCAGAGACGATGGAAAAGTTCCGGAGAGAACACCGGAAAAGTTTCGGTAAAACCAAAAAGTTGTTTCGGATAAAACCATTGATCCAAAAAGGTTTCGGCAAGCACCGGGAATGTTTTGGAGGTTGCCAGATTGGTCTGGTAATTTCTGGAATTTTTCCGGAGAAAAAACCGAAAAAGGTTTTCGGAGCTGCCGGAATTGTTTACCGGGTAAACGAAGATGGTTTTAAATTAAACCACCATACCGGAAATGTTCCGGAGCGCGTCCAGATAATTTTAGAGGGTGCCGGAAATGTTCTGGAACCTTCCAGAATTTTTCAGAAGAAATAGTTTCGGAAAACATCTTGTCCCAGCGAGAGGGGACAAGATCCCACGGATCGTGGGGGCTGTTTTTTGGCTGTTTTTGGGGGCGCCCCCCTTTAGGGGACAGCCCCCTTGTGGCTGGACAAAGTGTTGGGGGCCCCCCCCATGGTGGGGGGCAGCCCCCACAAATGGTGGAGAGTGTTGGGAGGAAGGTGGGGCCCCATGGGGGAACACCATGGACAAGGGAACATGTTTTCTCCATGTTTGGTGGGAACATGTTTCCTTGTTTGGTGGGTGCTTGTTTTGTGGGCTGAAATTTCAGCCCCCCCCCTCACCCCTTCCACCACTATATAAGGAGGTGGAGAGGAGCTCTCCATACTCACTCCAACTCTCACACACATGGCATGCATGATCTGCCTTTCTTCTCTCCCTCCCACGAAATAGTTTCGTAGATCCGAAAGGCTGTCTGGGTTCCGGTGGGAACTAGTTCTGGACGGCGAAGCCCTGCCGGATAGATGACACCGTATGTGTGCAACTCTGTAGAGAGATCGTAGTTTCGGTCTTAGTTCGAGAGTGCCTCCCGAAGGGCTGTCCGTGTGACCGTCCGAGTTTTGGAGGTCCTCCCGAAGGGCTGTCCGAGTGACCGTCCGAGTTTCGGAGGTCCTCCCGAAGGGCTGTCCGCGACACCGTCCGGGGGACTGTGCGACCGCCTCCCGGAGGGCTGTCCGCGGGGCAGATGAGGGTATACATCCTCGCGGTTGGGAGGTTGTAAAATCCTAGCTGCGGGGATCTGCACCGCCGTTCGTCATCGACTCTACTTCCGCTGCGCTACGAGTCGGTAACGAAAAATGATCAAACCTTGTATGCAGTCTCCATAGTGGTCCTGGGCTGGTGCGTAGGTCGGAATTTTTTTGTTTTCTACTGCGTTACCCTACAGTGGCATCAAGAGCCGTGCTATGCGTAGATGCAGGTTGCGATCTAGAATACATAGAGATGTATGGGTGTTGCACAATATAATTAGGTAGTAGATGAGATCTATTGCTGAAAATTATTTGTGCGGGTAGCAGATGAAGTCTGTTACCCGATGTTCTTGTTGCTTCCCTCGAATTTGCATATTTCTGATCTTGATAACAGTATGGTGGAGTTTCAATGTTCTGGCAATCCGCGATCCTGATTGATCAACGAAGTGCTAACAGTTCATTGAATTCCACCGTAGTTAAAAAGAAAGATGAAATTTTGCAGACGAAAGGGCAATGCAGATGTGATCTGCACGGGGGTCACGCGTATGACGAAGTTTAGTATGGGGCTCGAGATTTTATTATCTCGTGTTTCATACACCCTGGAATGTTAATCTAGCGACTTGGATTATCATGCTTGATGATGGACGTTGGTAGCTTCGGTTTGTTTCGAAACCTTAGAAGCCACGTAAAATAAAATTTCGCATGAACCGATTAGAGGCGTCTAACTTGGTTTTGCAGGATGGTTTGCATGTGCATGTGATGTGGTATAGCAGTGTTCATAATAATTTGATTATGTATGAGATGACTATATGATGTAAATTGATTAACATGACCTGCGTGTCATGATTCGGCATGATGGCTGGAGCCATATGATTGCACTTTAATGACCTGCGTGTCAACCTTATGTAATGCACTTATTTTATTAGCTATAGAGATAGCAATATTATTTGGTGCATCGACAAGGTGGTGGCAATCTTCGCGAAGGTGAACACCGACGCGAATGCCGAAGACGAAGAAATACTAGACTTCTCCGTCAGAAAGGGCTATACCATATCATGCTATTATGAATTGCCTGAGATGTTTATCCCTTATGATGCACCCTTCTTGATTGCGCGGTAGTCGCTTTATTAGGGTGATCTCTCACAAAAATATCAAGTAGTTAGTGTTCTCCCAAGTGTAGCACCGTCACGGCACCTAACTTTTCGGGGCATCACATGGATACATGGGTACGAACGATTAGGGATGTGTGAGGCGGGTGAGTTGAGACCTCGCAGCGAGATCACTTGGTTGTCTTGACGTTCAGGCATGAAAGTCGTGAGCTCGGAACACACGCATCGAAAGATGAACAAGAGTCACATAGAGATGTGATTGGCAAGTTGGCCTACCGATTGCAATTCTCGTCACTTGAGATGGATACATCCTTGGCGTTGAATTGTAATTTGGATCTTGAATCGCTCACAATCAATTATGAGAGATATTGTTTTGAGTGGGAGCGCACTGTAGAATTGAATTCTTTTAATTCTCAGTGCAATTAATTTTGAACACTGTCTAAGTGTGATTTGCATAATAGTTGTAGAATAATGGCTCGCGTTTCCACCTTCTCTATTAAAATTGAATAGCTGTTAAATATCTGGTTAAAACTTTACGGTTGGTAACGTAATGTGAGGATTATCCTCAAGAGTGCCGAGAAGGACTTTGTCCTATCGCATGCTTTCGGTATTCTCCCGCTAATGCTATGGATCATGTGACTCTCGTCCTTCGATCCAAAAGCTAGAATTCCTTTTCAGTCAAAGTGCAATATGTTTGCTTCCATGAGACCCGAACTTCGAAAGTTTGGATAGTTATGTGATATTCATGGAATCTGAAAATCATTTTCAGAGACAGACAAAGGCTAAAAGATATGAGATATCCAAAGCAATGTTTGTTTGCGAACTGTTAGTAAAGGAGTTTACTATGCATTAGACTGATAAGAGAGGGATCCAGAAGAACGCCTGTCATATGATGATGGTGAATAAAACAACAACTTAAAGAGAAAGGAAGTGTCCGAAGGGTGTTAGTGAAACTTTCACGCCTAGGAAGTCCGGGGCTAACACCACTCTTAAGTTTGGTGCTTCTTCTGAGAGTAGGAGAATTACTAAAAGTTAAACTGTTAGAAGTATAATGGCAAAAGGATAGAAGACTGGAATATCCAGCTCATGTATGAATGTCATACAGGTTTTTTTTATGTATAGAAGGCTGGTCAAAGATATAGTTCTTGGGAATTATGGTTAAACATGTTAATCACTAATTCTTGGGTATTGTGAGTTAATCACAAAGATACCCGCTCGATTGCATTCTGTTGCAACTCGATGTAAGAACTACTATGGCCTAAGAGACTAGCCAGGAATGAGGTTAAGATACACATAGGGAACATAGTAAAAGTTACTATGCCTTCCATCGGTGTATTCCCTATGTATTTGCTTTCATAATTCATTTTAGAGTTTCACACTCTAGCCCTTTGCATAAGGTATCTTGCAAGAAGGTTGTTCATAAGAGAACTTTTGATGTTCAGTGTTATGAATAACATAAGGGCCATACTTTCATTATGAATGAGACGTATGTTATGAATATTGATATTAATACATTGCCTCTGTATTTACTTTCATAATTCATTTAGAGTTTCATACACTCTAGCCCTTTGCATAAGGTATTTTGCAAGAAGGTTATTCATAAGAGAACTTTTGATGTTCGGTGTTATGAAAAACATGAAGGGCCATGCTTCCATACAGGATGGGATGTATGCTATGAATATTGATGGTAATATGATACATCCATAACACTGACGCTAAATGTCGCAAGACTAAAAGAATACCACACAAGTGTGGCACTGCATTTGGTCACATTGGAGAAACCCGCATGGAAAATTCCATTATGATGGATTTTGAAGTCATTTGATTTTGAATCATCTGACACTTGCAACTTTCCTCTGAAAAGTGAAGTGACTGAAATACCGTTCACAGGCCATAAGGAACGAGCAAAGAACATATTGGTAATCATACATTATGATGTGTGTAGTCCAATAAATATTGTTGCAAGTAGTGGATTTATCTATCTTCAGAAATGACTCAAGTAGATATGTGGATATTTACTTGTTGAGACGTAAGTCTGGATCTTTTGAATTCATTCATAAGGTTTTCAAAAATGAAGTAGAAGTTGTTGTAACAAGAAAATTATGTTTCTACAATTCGATTGCAGAAAGGAATGTTTGAGTTACAAGTTTAGCGAATGTCTGATGAGTTATGAAAGGGGTTTCATAACTTGCACCTCCCGGAACACCACTGCAAGTGGAAAGTCCGTGAAGATGTAATCGAACCATTTATGACATGGTAAGATCAAAGATGACATAAATAAATTTGCCATTATCCCTTTTATAGAGTGATGCTTTAGAGACTGCGGCTTTTACACTGAAAAGAGCTCCATCAGGTCTGTTGAAATGACGCCATGGTATGGTACGCCCAACCATGTTATATCTTTTCTTAACATTTGGAATATGGGGCTTGTGTAAAAGATTACAAACCTATTCCAAATCAGACAAATGCTACTTTGTAAGGTTATCCCAAGTCATTGGGTATTCCTCCCTCACTATACCGAGGCAAATAGGATTGCCACAAAACGGTATGCTTTTAAAGAGAATAGTTCTTACAAAAGGTGAGTGGGAGGACAGTGCAACTCGACAAGATAACCGGTATCTTCGTCATCAGGTCAAAGGAAAGGAACCTTGGAAGTGATTCCGGAGTTTCCTACTGCGACTGATACGGAAGTCTCTACAATAAAATGTATGGACTTCAGTCGAACTTGCAGCTGAACCTCGTAGGCAAGGCTCGTGCAAACCTCTCAGGTGCGCAAACGAGATATTGTTGTTGGAAAACAGTATACCTACGATACACAAGGAAGCGATGATGGGCCCTGACTCCGGAATTGGCTAAATGCCAATACAATCCGAGATAGTTTCCATATAAGTAATTCAAGATTAGAACCTTGATACACCTTTCGGAAGACTTAGAGTCTAAACAAATATTTATGGAACTAAAAACTGATACGGATAAAAATGTTTTATCCATAAAGCTTGACTTGTTGAAATAACAAGTTCAAGGAGTTGACTACGATGAGGTTGTTTCACCGTAGCGATACTTGAGGTCGGTTCAGGTTGAACTAGCAATTAATTCATATATCAATCATGAGATATGAAACATGGATGACAAAAGGATTTCCATCTCATGGAAATGAAACCTAGGACTTGTATGTGATACAGTCCAAAGTAATTTGTCAATCCAGAGGATGCTAGCAAGTATGCAAACTTCAGAGTTCCAGCGATGGACAGAAGAGAGCAAAGTGGAGTTGGAATCTTCGTGTTTTGATGAAATGGCCAAAGGGGTTTGACTTCATCAATGGGTAACGAAGATGCTTGTAATTCAAGAAATTAAGTGGGAGCATAATAATATTTCTAAAAATGTTGTGTGCTTGACACATTGTTAATTGGAAATAAATTTCTTGACACGAATTAAGGACTTCATTTGAAAATAGTTTTTTGATGAAGTGCTTGGGCTAAATAGCCTCAATATTAGGCATGATGATCTATGGAGATAGATTTACCTAATAGGGCTAAGCGATGAATACATATTGACAAGATGCTAAAACCTTTTAGCATTTAAAATGCCAAGAAGTGATTCTTGCCGAAGTCACATGGAAAGAGTTTTGCAAGACTCGGTGTCCCAAAACACTGATGAGTAAAATACATGATGGAGATTCCACACACTCTTGTGTTTGGATTAATCATGTATTCCATGGTATGTAAAACAACCAGATATGTGCGATACTCCAAAGTTGTTGAGAGTATGGATACCAAAGTGATCAAAGTACTGATCGTAGGACAACAGTGAAAGATGTCATTAAAGTACTAGAGTAGTAGTGATGACATGTTTTCTCGCAAGCAGAGATTATGAAGTGCTCGTTGTAAGTAATTACATCGATACAGTCTTCATCAATGCTCCATGCGATTTTCGATTTAAGTTAAGGGTTTTGTGTAATACATAATATGGTGGCACGGTAGTTGGAAATTGTTCCAAACAAGATACTGTGGCGAATTCTATAACAAAGGCTAAGTATGTTGACGCTTGAGAAGCGACAAAGAAGTTGTTGAATCATATAGTTCATTCATGAACTTAGTATGGTTCCAAGAAGGCTTTGGTCTATGGGACACTATAGCAGATAGTTGCTCCATAGCTCAGTCTGAGGAATCAGGTTTCGACCAATGATTCACACATATGCAAAGCCAAGTCCACACAAAATATGAATTTTGTGAAAGCGTGAAAACGCGAGGATATGCAAAGTTACACACGGAGCTGAAGTTGTCAGATCCATTGGACATCAGGCTATACCACATGCGAAGCATATTTTACACCAGTATGCCATAGGTGTAAAGTGCATTAGCATTGACTAGATTATTGACTCTAGTGCAAGTGGGAGTCTGTAGGAGATATGCCCTAGAGGCAATAATAAATGTTATTGATTATCTCCCTGTTCATAATTATGTTTATGTTCCATGCTATAACTGCAATGATTCTCGAGTCTACAAATAAAACGAGGCTTGGAGGGAAACTCATGTGCACGTGTGGGATAATAAACGGTAAAATGTATTCCTAGTCAAGCCTCTATGACTGGCTCAAGTATTGCATGATGATCCTGTTTTCCTGATCATGGGCATGACTATGCCGGCAATTTTGAGGGCACAATTGTTGGTAGAACACTTGTGTTGAATCGACCCAAAATTGATGTTATGCTATGAGATACATTCGTCATAAGTTAATGGTTAATAACACAAGAAGTTAATGTTTGCATAATTCCTTAGACCATGAGAGTATCGAGTTTCTTCATGCTTGCTTCATGAACTTTGGGGTTTGTTAAACGTCATCCGTAAATGGGTGGCTATTACGGCGGCTTACGGGTTCATGGAAAGGTATGTCAAGTAACTTGATAGCTCAAGATTGGGATTTGCTCCTCCGACGATGGAGAGATATCTCTGGGCCCTCTCGGTGTTACGGTATCCATCATCGTCTGGCCAGACACAGGGTGATTTGATCACAGGGATGCCGGAACACGGGAACGAGAAAAGAGAACAATACCGGCAACGAGGTAACTGGCATTGTGGACAAGTGTTGATCCACGAGGATGCCGATGTTTCTCACCTCGGGTAATTGTAACATATCGCGAAGCAACAGGAATAGCACACGGCAACTGGAGGTTCACTCGAATATTCATTCGTGTGGGTATAGGGGTCAATATGGGTGTCCACGGCTCCGATGCTGATCATTGATCGGAAAGTGTTCCGGTCATGTCTATACTTCACCGAACCTATAGGGTCACACACTTAAGGGTCATCTATCTGCTGAATACTAGACGAGGAGTCCGAGAGAAAGTCACTGGAAAGGTTTCAGAGACGATGGAAAAGTTCCGGAGAGAACACCGGAAAAGTTTCGGTAAAACCGAAAAGTTGTTTCGGATAAAACCATTGATCCAAAAAGGTTTCGGCAAGCACCGGGAATGTTTTGGAGGTTGCCAGATTGGTCTGGTAATTTCTGGATTTTTTCCGAAGAAAAAACCGAAAAAGGTTTTCGGAGCTGCCGGAATTGTTTACCGGGTAAACGAAGATGGTTTTAAATTAAACCACCATACCGGAAATGTTCCGGAGCGCGTCCAGATAATTTTAGAGGGTGCCGGAAATGTTCTGGGACCTTCCGGAATTTTTCAGAAGAAATAGTTTCGGAAAACATCTTGTCCAAGCGAGAGGGGACAAGATCCCACGGATCGTGGGGGCTGTTTTTGGGCTGTTTTTGGGGGCGCCCCCCTTTAGGGGACAGCCCCCTTGTGGCTGGACAAAGTGTTGGGGGGCCCCCCCATGGTGGGGGGCTGCCCCCACAAATGGTGGAGAGTGTTGGGAGGAAGGTGGGGCCCCATGGGGGAACACCATGGACAAGGGAACATGTTTTCTCCATGTTTGGTGGGAACATGTTTCCTTGTTTGGTGGGTGCTTGTTTTGTGGGCTGAAATTTCAGCCCCCCCCCCTCACCCCTTCCACCACTATATAAGGAGGTGGAGAGGAGCTCTCCATACTCACTCCAACTCTCACACACATGGCATGCATGATCTGCCTTTCTTCTCTCCCTCCCACGAAATAGTTTCGTAGAGCCGAAAGGCTGTCTGGGTTCCGGTGGGAACTAGTTCTGGATGGCGAAGCCCTGCCGGATAGATGACACCGTATGTGTGCAACTCTGTAGAGAGATCGTAGTTTCGGTCTTAGTTCGAGAGTGCCTCCCGAAGGGCTGTCCGTGTGACCGTCCGAGTTTTGGAGGTCCTCCCGAAGGGCTGTCCGAGTGACCGTCCGAGTTTCGGAGGTCCTCCCGAAGGGCTGTCCGCGACACCGTCTGGGGGACTGTGCGACCGCCTCCCGGAGGGCTGTCCGCGGGGCAGATGAGGGTATACATCCTCGCGGTTGGGAGGTTGTAAAATCCTAGCTGCGGGGATCTGCACCGCCGTTCGTCATCGACTCTACTTCCGCTGCGCTACGAGTCGGTAACGAAAAATGATCAAACCTTGTATGCAGTCTCCATAGTGGTCCTGGGCTGGTGCGTAGGTCGGAAATTTTTTGTTTTCTACTGCGTTACCCTACAGGAGAGCCCTCCTTCTCCGTCTCCGGCGAAGGGCTCCGCCACTCTGCCCCAGCTCCATCCGCTCGCCTCCGCCCACCCCAGCCCCAGCCGAGACCACCAGTGAGCTCGTGAAGCTCCACTGACCATCCCCAGCCCTTCCTCCGCCCGAGAGCTTGCCGGAGTCGCCGGATCGATCGCCACCCGAAGCTCGCCGCCGCCTGAGATGAAGGGGGCGACGTCGTCCGGCCATCTCCTGACGAGATACGGGTACGGGCGTGCTCCCCGGCGTCCGCCCAATCCATCCCCACCCTTGCCTAGCTCCGCCGCAGCCTCTACGCCGGTGAACGTTGCCGGTGAGTCCCGCCGCAGTAATGACTATCATTACTCGGGGATAAAATCCTTCATCGTTGATCAAGTGCCACTGAACCAAACTTTCCAGTGCAACCACACCTGCCGGAATGGGACATCCTTGGCTTGGTCTAACAGCGTGCTCTTTTATCGATACCACCAAAGAGGGAAGGTTATGCGTGCATGCTATCCTGATCAGGTAGCCGACGATAATCTTGTGAGCCTGTTTTGGTTATTGAGCTCAGGTCCCCGTTTGGGACAGTTGGTTGGCCACGACGGTGGCAGGTGTCAAGAGTGACACAGGGGCCACCCAGGGCATGACTCCGGGGAAGGATGATTGTTGGTGGTACGATGGAGGGGTCACAGGTTAGGCAAGTTTCGTTGAAGCAGCACCGGTCCACCCGGAAGGGAAGTATACCGAGGTACGGGACCAGGAGCTTCATGGTGTGGGAAAAGTGCGCAACCTCTACAGAGTGAAAGAATCTATTCGAATAGCCGCGTCCACGGTATTGGACACAGTTCGTATTAGGTCACACTGTCTGATCAACACCAATGAGGGAATGACGTGGTAATGATGGAAGAACTCGTCTCAGCATGGCTAGGTGACCGATTTGTTGAAAATTGCCGGTAATTGTTGAGGATGATCTCGGGAATGATTGTCGGGAATTCTCAAGGTGACCATGAGTTGGTCATGAGAGTAAGTGGTTCAATCAAGTGGCTTAGAGCAAAGTGGTTCCATAGTAGTAGCAAGATTGATGGTTGTAGCAACAGCAAGTTATTATTTTCTTCCACCCTTTTAGTAGCATTTGAATCTGATTTAATCATGATTGCTATGACATTGTTGTGCCTTGATGCTCTTGTTTGTTGCGAGCTTGCGAGTACATTCAAAGTACTCACCTGGCGTGTCATGCCAGTTCGCAGGTGCTGCCATGTTTGCATAGTGGAGGTGTTTGCGTTGCGAGCTAGGACGTGTCCCAGCCAGAGTCCCTACGGAGTGGAGTCCATTTTGACACCGTAATTCTGCTGCTAGGATTCGAGCCGCTGCTAGCATAGAATTATCGTAGCAAGCGTAGCTGTGCCGAAGCAACCCTTTGTAATATGTCAAACCCTTGTACCCCAACTATTTGTAATAAAGAGCTGATTTGTTCTATGCCAAGCAGTGTCATATTCCAGAAGACTTGATCTCTGGGCTGGAATACGGGATGCTCCGGTGACTCTGAGCCGGGGTGCCACAAGGTTTGGTATCAAAGCAGGTCTGGCTATAGGACATCCTAGCTAACCCGGACGTTAGAAACCGTTAGTTTAGAGCCCAGCCTGCTTGTGTGTTGCATTTGAGTTGCTGCACTTGGTGGTTGCATTTGTTTGTTGCATGGCATGCATATAGATCTGGCTCACTAATCAGTTGATTTTGTAGATGGCATCCGTTCCGGTTGACTACAACTCAGCCCCTGCACCACTCAGCTTCGCATCCCTGCTTTGGGATGTCTGTCGTCTTCTCTATCCCAGTGGAGAGATGCCAAGGTACCAAGTGTTCCAGACCTCACTTGCGGGACTGGTGCTTGAGTATCATGCTAATGTCATTCTGTCAGTTGACCTACCCTTGGGGCGCACCTATAGTCTCCATGGTGGTTATGCCTCTACCCCGGATCGCGCTGTCCAACTTGCCGCTCTGGCAGGCATCACTATTATTCGCCATCAGGAAAATGCGATGCAGGAGAATCGTGCCTTCCAATACTATCCCACCATGTCCACCACTCCCAGACGGATTAGATTTCCTCCTGTCCGCACAGATGATGATGTCGCTGTGGCATACATGTCTCGCTACATGGTCGCAGAGTACGTCCTCTTCGCTGAGCTAGTTCGAGATGCAACTCGTGCCCGGAGAGCCCTTGGTATGGCTTTAGCTCCGTCGACCTCTCCGCCAGCTCCTTCGCTCTCCAGCAACCCGCCATCCAACCCTAGTACCTAAGTATCTGCGAAGTTCATGTTGCATGAGTTGTGGCAGTGCCAAGTGCTGTAAATTACCCTGGGTAGCAATAAAGTGTGGTTTTGCAAGTTTGGTGTTTTCCCTTGAGTAGTCTTATTTGCTCTTCTTTGGTTTTTCGGTGTTATACTACCTTCTCTATGGAAGTTGCTCATCAACTAGTGGACACGAAGAGTTAATGAAGATTGCCAGTACTTGGAGGATTGGTTGAGCAGTATGACAATTCTCAGGATCGTATTGCCTGGGGAGAATATTTGGTTAAAAGCAAACAGTACTCTGAATTGACTATTAGTGTCAAGTTTACATCGGTGATGCAATTGTCATAGCAGTAAGGTTTAAGCAAGCAGGAAGACCAGTGGTGTGCAAGGCCAGTAATATGTTTACCGTACTAGTCGGGATTCAAGAAGGATAGTCGGCCAACTCTTCCGCAGGTAACCAACAAGTGGTGTGGTGAGGAGGTATATATGTAGCAGCATGGCACAACAAGAAACTTCTGGTGTAAGTAACCCAGTCTTTCTCCACATGCCACCGGAGAAACTTACAAGGCAAGGCTCTTCGAGTCTTCCTCAGTACGATATGCGGATGTCTTCCAGCACAAGATACCCTGTCTTTCTCGATAAGCTACCATGGGAAAGCTTCCAGCATAAGGTACAGAATCCTCATCGACAAGTAACCAGGAGGGAAAGCTTCTGGGGGACGCTACCCAGCCTTTTCCAGCACGCTATTCCGGCAGAAGCTTCAAGCACAAGCTATCCAGTCTTCTTCAGCACGATACCCGATGGATTCCACCATAAGCTACCCAATCTTCGTTGGCACGGTACCAGAAACAGTTGGCAGCATTGGTATAAGTTAGTACACGGTGTATTGGCAGTACATTTCGAGAAGCTAAGCCATAATCGTTCGGTCAGAAATATGAGCTGGTCAGGACACAAAAATCGGCCTTGGGAATCAGATGTTCAGCTATACATGCTTCTATATACATTGTGGAATGATGCCTAGGTAATGACAGTCACTCGTACGAAAGCAACTATGTTTGGGCCGGACTACCAAAGGAAGGTAAGGACTCAGCACCTGCATAAGTTATGCAAGTGAACGAACGCCGGTATACCCATCAGTATGTTGGGAGGAGTTACAAGCTATGAAGTAAGAGAATTTGGAACCACAATTGGGACAGTGGATACCAAGGTACTTATGAACATGGTATATGGTCCCGATGAACCCTTGCTTGCTTTTCTTTGGAAATGGCACCACGCCTGTGTTCTGAGCTATTTTTCGGCCGTCCGGGGTGGATGCCAACATTATATTTCTCTTTTCAACAACTGTCATGTGTTCTGAGCTGTTTTTCGGCCGTCTCAGGCAGCTGTTGAGTTTCTTTTGGTAGCGGTGACTCTATGTTTTGAGCTGTTCTTCGGCCGTCTTAGGGAGCCGCTACATTCTTTTTATCAACATGGTCTCATGCTCTGAGCTGCTTTCCAGCCGTCTTGAGCCATGATTGATTTACTCCAGTAAAAGTCCCAGATCTGAGTTGTAAAGACCGTTCTGGTGGCCACTGGTTTAGTTGCCGATTTCATGCAAGGGGTTCGAAGGACCAAATGCCTTACCATTACAGCTTGTGAGATGAAAAGCTTACCAGACAAGTGTGACTGCACTAGGTTAAGGACAAGACATGATTGCCGGAAGTTTGCACCTAACAACACCCATGGTCATATGAAGAGTTGAGGATACGTGACCAATTTCCTGTGGCAAAAGAATTAGGAAAGAGAACAATAAGGAAGAACAAGACTGAAGATGTAGGCGTGATGATCATTACAGAAACAACATGTTACGGATACCTAAGATTGGCTGATTTCGTATCAATCATCGTGAATACACCACCAAGTGGTCCGCTTCGCTCTGTATTGAAGGATTTCATATCAGGCATCGCAAGACTTATGGATATATCGACAGGATGGGCACTTGCAATGCTACACAACAATTTCGGATCAAATTCTCACACATGCACTCCCCTATCATGAGCAAGGTTATCCTGCCAAGACCACCGTTAGTCAAGGTATTGCTATAGGGTATTACTTCTTTGAACATGACGAATAGCAGCCAAATCGTCAATATAGAATGGAGACAAAACAGTCAGCTCAGAGGATTCAGCCACCCTACAAGCAGTCAGACCCCACCCGGGGAAAATTATTGTGACTCTCAGCATGGTAACTCGATACCATAACCAGTTGGGTTGTGTCCACTAAGGAAAGTTGTTCCTAATCCTTATTGGTACCAGACAGGAGCATGACATGCTCATCAAACATCGCTCCCGGACTTATGGGAAGGTGACTTATTCCAGTCAGGAAAATATGCCAGATGAACCAGCAGACATGGTAATGATGTGGTCAATATAATGCTGAAAAGATCTGTTAGAATGTGGGTGCGGTAAAGCAAACCACCCCAGAGTAAGAAAGCCAGGTCATATGAGATTCGTGGGAAAGCATTATATCAAGAAAAAGGATACCCGAGTTGGAACCGGTTTTCCTTAAAGGTAGAATATTCATACTGGTTCCCTGAGCAACCAAATCTCGAGGACGAGATTTATCCTAAGGGGGGTAGGTTTGTGACACCCTGGTTTTTCCAACTTTTCTTTTCAAATTTTGTTTGAAAATTTTGTTTTAATTTTGGCTTGGATTTGTTTTTGAATGGCTCTATGGACTTAAAACTTGGGAATATTTTCTTGACTTTCTTTCCCAAGTGACTCAGGCTCTCAAAAACTTCTCTCAAGTCATGTCATTTCCATTCTTGCTCAATCTCAATCTTATTCCAATTTAATATTCCTTTCTCCATTAAAGGAATAACCTTTGAGCTCTAGGTTGTGAGGCAACCTATATTTCTGTTCTTCCAAAAATCCCAAGAAAATTCTCATAAATCCTTTGGACCATGTGAACCTTGGATATGTGAAAATATTCCAGATTTACTCCTCATGGTGAACACAGCATCCAACCTTTGATTCTGGTCATAATTTCAGTTTGTGAGGCAACTATGTTTTATACTACTTCAAAAATTCTGAAATTAATCCAGGACATTCTTCTACCCATATTATCAATCCCCACAAATTTTTGGCTCATTTCATTTAGCCAATTTCTCTATAAAATTCCTCCAAGTTTCTATCCAGTGGGAAGTGTTGTGAAGGAAGTACCCTGTACACTAACCCAATTGGACTAAATTTTTTATAGAATGTTGGCATTCCCAAATCACCCACCAATACCAAGTTTCAATTCCAGGAACCCATCCAAGTGAGTGCAACATCCTCTGCAAGATTTCTGGACCAGAGAGGCAGTTGTGAAGCAACCATGCTCTACACTGATCTATTTGGTCTGAATTTTTCCCAGTATGTGCACCTTCCTACCACACTCCAGCATGGCAAACTTTCACTTCCAAAGCCCTAGCCATTTTACCTCAACTTGCTGCACAAGTTTCTATCCAGAAACTTGCCTGGAAGCTATCCAACTGTCCTAGCGACCTCTTGTCAAACCAGCTGCACCGGGAGGCCTCTGGAAGGAAGGACTATCACATGGACACGACCAGGCAGGCCAGAGCGTGCCGCGTGCGCCAGTGCACGTGGTGACCACACGTCTGGCCAGGCCAAAACCGTGCTCTGCACGTCGACCGCGTCGGACGCGACTGCTCCGACCACCTCTCGATGCCTCTCCTTGTCCAAACGTGCCGACGTCGTCGCCGACGTCCACCTGGACCACCTAGAACTCTCTCCCCCTCCGGCGAAGCTCGCCGGCAAACACGGCCAAGCTCCGCCGCTGTGCACCGTACGGGCACTGTGGCCTAGCTGGCTGGCGTCTTCTGCCTCGAGCCGTCACCGTCGCATTGACTTCTCCCACCCCTCTCGTCACTTCAGCCCATGCCGCGACGGCCAGCTCACCGTCCTCGCCCGGCCAGCTCAACCGTGGCGGGATCCGGCTCGGCCACCCCTCGTTCACCTATAAAAGGCCCTCCCCGGCCTCGTCTCGCTGCACCACTCCACTCCTCTCCCTATCAATCGCCACTAGCAGCGCCAGGGCAGGCCGGAGAGCCCTCCTTCTCCGTCTCCGGCGAAGGGCTCCGCCACTCTGCCCCAGCTCCGTCCGCTCGCCTCCGCCCACCCCAGCCCCAGCCGAGACCACCAGTGAGCTCGTGAAGCTCCATTGACCATCCCCAGCCCTTCCTCCGCCCGAGAGCTCGCCGGAGTCGCCGGATCGATCGCCACCCGAAGCTCGCCGCCGCCTGAGATGAAGGGGGCGACGTCGTCCGGCCATCTCCTGACGAGATACGGGTACGGGTGTGCTCGTCGGCGTCCGCCCAATCCATCCCCACCCTTGCCTAGCTCCGCTGCAGCCTCTACGCCGGTGAACGTCGCCGGTGAGTCCCGCCGCCCTCTGTTCCTTCTCTTCTCTGTTCAAACCTGGCAAGCGGGCCCCACCTGTCGGCGACTCCACGCGCGGCCGAAACGGTATGTAAGTGGAGGCATCTGGCCAGTTTACGTCTTCGACGTGGCCGCTTTTGGGATTTTCCAGTTTTATGTTTAATTCAAATTTAATCAGAACTTTGACTGAACTTTGACCATCAATAACTTTTAAACCATAAGTCCAATTGAGTTCATTCTTTTTGCATTATTTTTCTTTTGAGCTCCTCTAGTTGCTGTAAAAATTTGGTATTTTTCTCTACTGTCTAGAATTTCTGGTCAAAAGAAAATGCGTTATGTGGTATTTGGAAATGATTTCAAAAATGCTTTTCAGATTGTTTTGCCTAGTTGGTGAAGGCCAGGAGTACTCCCACACTCTATTGGTGCAAGGCAAGCCACAACTCTCATTTGCATAATTGCATTGCAATATCATAGTTTAAATAATTATTTTAATGCCAAATATGAATTATTTATGAATGGATTAATTCATGCAATACTTTGAAAGCTTTGGATAAGTTACTGTCATGATGATGATGGGATTATAGAATAGTAGTAGATTTCCAGATATATGTGGTAATGTTGTCGGACTGTGAGATTACCGTCTATGATTATTTTGTGATTCCGCTGGTACTTCATATATGGGATCAGTAGTAGAAGTTGATCATGATGCTCATTGGATTTCTAGTTGATTGTTGTGGTAACTTGGATCACTTGTATATCAGAGTGTCAGTAATGACTATGATTACTCGGGGATAAAATCCTTCATCGTTGATCAAGTGCCACTGAACCAAACTTTCCAGTGCAGCCACACCTGCCGGAATGGGACGGCCTTGGCTTGGTCTAACAACGTGCTCTTTTATCGGTACCACCAAAGAGGGAAGGTTATGCGTGCGTGCTACCCTGATCAGGTAGCCGACGATAATCTTGTGAGCCCGTTTTGGTTATTGAGCTCAGGTCCCCGTTTGGGACAGTTGGTTGGCCACGACGGTGGCAGGTGTCAAGAGTGACATAAGGGCCACCCAGGGCATGACTCCGAGGGAGGATGATTGTCGGTGGTACGATGGAGGGGTCACGGGTTAGGCAAGTTTCGTTGAAGCAGCATCGGTCCACCCGGAAGGGAAGTGTATCGAGGTACGGGACCATGAGCTTCATGGTGTGGGAAAAGTGCGCAACCTCTGCAGAGTGTAAGAATCTATTCGAATAGCCGCATCCACGGTATTGGACACAGTTCGTATTAGGTCGGACTGTCTGATCAACACCAATGAGGGAATGACGTGTTAATGATGGAAGAACTCGTCTCAGCATTGATAGGTGACCGATTTCTTGAAAATTGCCGGTAATTGTTGAGGATGATCTCGGGAATGATTGTCGGGAATTCTCAAGGTGACCATGAGTTGGTCACGAGAGTAAGTGGTTCAATCAAGTGGCTTAGAGCAAAGTGGTTCCATAGTAGTAGCAAGATTGATGGTTGTAGCAACAGCTGGTTATTATTTTCTTCCACCCTTTTAGTAGCATTTGAATCTGATTTAATCATGATTGCTATGACATTTTTGTGCCTTGATGCTCTTGTTTGTTGCGAGCTTGCGAGTACATTCAAAGTACTCACCTGGCGTGTCATGCCAGTTTGCAAGTGCTGCCATGTTTGCATAGTGGAGGTGTTTGCGTTGCGAGCTAGGACGTGTCCCAGCCAGAGTCCCTGCGGAGTGGAATCCATTTTGACGCCGTAATTCTGCTACTAGGATTCGAGCTGCTGCTAGCATAGAATTATCGTAGCAAGCGTAGCTTTGCCGAGGCAACCCTTTGTAATATCTCAAACCCTTGTACCCCAACTATTTGTAATAAAGAGCTGATTTGTTCTATGCCAAGCAGTGTCGTATTCCAGAAGACTTGATCTCTGGGCTGGAATACGGGGTGCTCCGGTGACTCTGAGCCGGGGTGCCACAAGGTTTGGTATAATGCAACTGGTCGGCTGTAAATATAATGCCTTATGTGTTTTATTTTGACTCCTGTGTAGCCGTTTTTAAACAGAAAGTTGCCAGTCGTCGGCTTCAGCCCCCTTGCAGATACTGCACGGGGTGTTTTTCCTTAACACCTTAACCCTTAGCCGATGTCTCGATGCCCGAAGGCGGTTGTGTGTAAGGAAAACGAGGCAATCAGACTATGCGGCTTTAGTACTTTCACTTAGCCAAAGGAGCTTGCCTGCGGGGGCTGGTGACTAGCCCCCAGTATATGTGATATTCGGACGTACCGAGGTTGATACCATTATCACTTGGTTCCTGTAACAGCGAACCCTTTGTTTGACACGGACTAATCTCCATCGATTTTTAGTTTGACACTTGTCACCGGATCGCCGACCAGTTCTCGCTTATTATGACAGTCAGTTTTCGGCTTTCTCCACTGAGGTACTTGACCAGGCTAGCTAGAAGTACAATCGCAGTGGTTCTGCCTTTACCCTCCTAGCCGAACAATGCGGAACGTAAGAGGGCAAACACAGGAGCCTGGCAACCCAACTATTGACCGAAGATATAATTCAGAACTGATTCATATAATGCAATATCCATGACGCCGAGCACATGTAATAAAATTGGTGCTGGAATGATGCTTGGGGCAAGATTTATGATCGAGCCCCCTGTCTATGAGCCGGTTACATCTAAGAGAGGAACGTATCATAACAGTTTACTTCGGCCTAAAAGCAGAAAGGAATACGCAATACAAATGACTGCAATATGACCGGAGGAGAATTGGTCTTTATTTCCTTTCAAATTTGTGACGTCCAACCGTACAATCCGAACTGCCGAAGTAACTTTTAAAGATACTTTGAGAAATAAATATATTAGAGGAAAGGTTTATACAGGGCCTCCATGAGTGGTTTGACGTCCCTACTGTGCCCCGCCGCACGTCTGTGCCTTTTCTCTTTGTGAAGCTTCCGTGCGATGGAAGTCGTCGCTTGCATGTATGGCGGAAGTGGTAGTGTTCGGCGGACGAGCCCTTGAGAAAGGGTTTTGAGAGGTCGCCGCCGGGTATCAGCTTAATGCTGATCAGGCCCTAGATTGTTCCTATTGTTGGAGTTGATCCGAGAACATCCTTGGTCGTGGCTCGGTTGACCCGAGCTACCGGCCCTTGTAACGTGTGCCCCCACAGCTGTCCATGGAATTTTAAGCGCGAAATTGTGCACCCGAGGTACGTATTTCGCGGCCGAGTAGGCCATGCTGTGGGGCGCGTATCCCTATTTAGGGTGAGCACGGAGGTGCTCTGGGACCGAGGCCGTAGCTCGGGCGCGTTTGCGTGCGTCCAACGCCTTGATGGTAGACTGGGGCTTCGACGCTTCTGCGGCGGCCTGGACTTCGGCGGCTAGAGCCGCTGTATGTTCCTCGGTTCGGAGCGAGCGCTCAGTGTTGCCGTTAACGGTAATAACACCCTTCGGTCCTGGCATCTTGACCTTCAGATATCCGTAGTGCGGAACGGCATTGAAGCGGGCGAACGATGTTCGGCCGAGGAGTGTGTGGTAACCACTGCGGAAAGGGACCATGTCGAAGATTAAATCTTCGCTTCGGAAGTTGTCGGGCGAACCGAAGACCACTTCCAAGGTCACAGTTTCCGAACAGCGTGCCTCGACGCCTGCGATCACACCTTTAAAGGTGGTGTTGCTGGGTTTGATCCTTGACGGATCGATTCCCATCTTCCTCACAGTGTCTGAATAAATCATATTGAGGCTGCTGCCTCCGTCCATGAGGACTCTAGTGAGGTGGTATCCATCCACGATGGGGTAGAGCACCAGAGCCGCCGTTCCTCCATGACGGATAGTGGTCGGATGGTCTTGCCGGTCGAAGGTGATCGGACAAGCCGACCATGGGTTGTATTTCGGGGCTACCGGCTCTAGGGCGTAGACATCCCGAAGTGCACGTTTCCGCTCCTTCTTGGGTATATGCGTGACGTAAATCATGTTTACGGTTTTTACCTCGGGAGGGAACTGCTTTTGGCCTCCATTGTTCGGCCCGCGAGGTTCGTCGTCGTCCTCGCTGCGGGGGCCCTTGCCTGATTCCTCGGCTGTAAGCTTGCCGACCTGCTTAATTACCCAACAGTTACGGTTGGTGTGGTTGGCGGGCTTGTCCGGGGTACCATGGATCTGGCAGGGCCTATCCAGGATTCTGTCCAGTGCAGTCGGGCCGTCCCAGTTCCCTTTAGAGGGCTTTTTCCGCGGTCCTTATTTTGAGCCGCTGAACCCGGCGTTTACTGCCGCGTCATCAGCTTCACTATCGTTGTTTGTGTGCCGGCGCTTATTATTCTTGTTGCGCCCGGGTTTCCCGTTCCCGTCCCGGGCCTCTGAGGTGCCGGGGTCATCGGGATGGTTGCTTCTACGAGCTAACCAATTGTCCTCACCCGCGCAAAAGTGGGTCATTAGGGAGGTAAGGGCCGACATTGTTCTCGGCTTATCCTGGCCGAGCTGGCGGGCGAGCCATTCATCCCGAATACTGTGTTTGAATGCGGCAAATGCCTCAGCATCCAGACAGTCGACGATCTGGTTCTTCTTAGTCAAGAACCGATTCCAGAATTGCCGGGCTGACTCTCCGGGCTGCTGAACAACGTGGCTCAGGTCGTCGGCATCCGGCGGCCGAACATAGGTGCCTTGAAAGTTGGCTCGGAATGCGTCCTCGAGCTCCTTCCAGCTCCCGATGGAGTTTTCGGGTAGGCTGTTCAACCAGTGCCTTGCCGGTCCTTTAAGTTTTAATGGCAGATATTTAATGGCGTGGAGGTCATCTCCTCGGGCCATATGAATGTGGAGAAGGAAATCTTCGATCCACACAGCTGGGTCAGTTGTCCCATCATACTGTTCTATGTTTATGGGTTTAAACCCCTCAGGGCATTGATGCTGCATCACCTCATCTGTGAAACACATCGGGTGTGCGGCGCCCCTGACCCGGGCCATGTCATGCCGGAGATCGGTTATCATCCGAGCACGGTGCTGCTCCCGGGCTCTATCATTCCTGTCGCGCCAAGCTTGGTATATGTCCCGTCCAGCGAGCGTGTGTCCTCTGGATCCATAAATGGATCTTGACTATACCCCTCTGGCGTTTAGGTTGTGCCGTAGATCGTATGGGTCATCCGGTTGAACCGGCTCCTTGCCTGCCCGGCGGGGAGGCACGGGTGGGTTTTCGGCTTCTCCAGCCGTCCTGTCCCGTCCTCGAGGGGGGCGGTCGGGCTGGTTTGCCTCAGTTCATCTGGGAGGTATGGGCTCAAGCGCCTCGTCCTCAAATGACGGAAGTAAACACCGTCATGGGTAACTTTTGTATTGATCTTGTCGCTGATTGTCGAAGCCTTCTTCGGCTGCTAAGACCAACGTCCATCTGTCGTTAAGGGTGTCTTGTTCAGCTTTGAGCTGCTCCTGCTTTTTCTTCAGGCTTCAGGCAGTGGCTATGAGTTGCTGCTTGAACCTTTCCTAGTCCAGGGGGTCTTCTGGGACGACGAAATCTTCCGGTCCGAGGCTATCCTCCTCTTCGGAAGGAGGGACATAGTTGCTGTCCTCGGAATCCTCGGGGTCCTCGGGGTTACCCTGGTCCTCGTACCCTTCGGAAGCGTCGCGGTGCTGTTCGGGGGTGGTGTTGTCGTCGAGCTCCCCCTTGTTGTCCGGAGTATCCTTATCTCCGGTGCCGTTTGTGTCTGTGTTACTTTCCCTGCCCCTTCCACGTCCCCTGGATCGCTTTCGTCGGCGTTTGGGCGGTTCCTCGTCGGGGCCGTCGCCATCCTTCTTGGGGCTGTCAACCATGTAAACGTCGTAGGTGGAGGTGGCGGACCACTTGCCAGTGTTGGGAGTGGCAAGGGAGGGAGCAGTGACGTCGATATCCTCGTCCATGTCGTCAGCCTCATCAGAGGCGTAGTCCAGCATGTCGGTTAAATCCTCGACAGTGGCTACTAAGTGGGTGGTGGGTGGGACGTAAAATTCCCCGCGGTTGGCTTCAAGTCCGATCTGTTCATAGACCGAGGACGGGCCATCCGCGATACTCATCGTCTGGATCTGATCCAACGTCTCGCTTAAGAGCGAGAGGTCCGCCGGATTTATCCTTTGACATCCTTCGGAGTTAACCTCAGGTGTGCTTGTGCCGGGGGCGTGTTCGGCCAAGGCCGACCCCTGGTTCTCGGGCGCTGAGATTGGATCCGAACTCAAGGCCAGATCCGAACTGAAGGCCGGCCCGGAGATGGGGCCGGGGAGGAGATCCGAAGTTAAGGCCTCGGGATTGCTAGGCTCCTCAGGTAAAGCTGAGAACCCAGTAAAGATCATATCGCCCCGAGAGTCGGCGACGTATTCTAGGTTTCCAAACCTGATCTCTTGCTCAGGGGCGAAGCTGTCGATCTGGTCAAGGTGACCAGTCGGGTTGGCGTGTAGCACGATGCTGCCAAACGCTGCGGATGCCGTCGCTGAGGATTAGGCGAGCCATTGATCCTTCTGTCAATCTTACAGCGGAACTCTCAATGAAAGCACCAATGTCGGTACCAAGACCGGCAGATCTCTGGTAGGGGGTCCGAACTGTGGATCTTGGAGTCAATGGGTAACAATGAAAGTAGAGACAGCGATTACCCAGGTTCGGGCCCTCTCGAAGAGGTAATACCCTACGTCCTGCTTGATTGTATTGATGTATGTGTATGATGATTACAGAGTTGATCTACCTCGAGATCGGATGAACTAAAACCCTAGGTGGGTATAGCAATGATCGTCCTTCTCCCCTACGGACTAAACCCTTTGGTTTATATAGACACCAGGGGTACCTAGGGTTACATATGGTCGGTTGCCATCAGGGATAAACATGCCGGCTACGCTAAACCTTTCTTGGAGGAGACGCCAAGTCTTCGGAGGTTTCCTTCTGGAGCACGGGGTCACCTGTAATCCGGCCTTCCTTCGACGAATCAAGTGCGGCCCTTCAGTCCGGCCCATGAGAGATAGGCCGGCAGCCCGAGGGCCCCTTAGTCCGAGACACCCTCACCAACATTCCAAGCTACTACATGACATGTTTTCCGTGGCCTAAGGAATCTATTGCTAAGCTTGAGAGTCTGCTTCGGGCGTTCTTTTGGCTGTGCAAGAATCGTGTTAAGGGAGGACATTGCCTCGTGGCTTGGGAGTATGTCTCTCTTTCGAGGGGCTCTGGTGGGCTGGGCGTCCGAAATTTATCAGCGCACAACCAGGCTATGTTATGTAAGTTCACTGCCAAGGTCCTCCAACATTCTGATATACCTTGTTTCCAGTGGTTTGCTTCAGTATTGTCATAATACCATAAGGGGCTAACAGCAGAGACACGCCTATTTGGAAGGGGTTCAAACGGCTCATTCCTATGGTCATGACCGTGACTCGTTGCTCTCTGGGCCATGGGAGTTTTGTATCGTTCTGGCATGATAAATGGCTGGATGTTGGGCGGTTGCGCCATGAGCTTCCAGATCTGTTTACTTATGGTAAGGACAACAATTGTTCTGTTGCATCACAGTTCTCCAACGGCGCTTGGGACATCCAGTTGCACCCTAATCTATCTCAGATGGCTGTACGGGAGTTGGATCGCCTGCATTCTTTTCTTTTGGAAGTACAGCCGGCCTCTCATGTGCAGGATCATCGGTTCTCTTCCCTCTATAACAAGGAAGTGAGCACTGCATACATGTATCAACTACTAACGTTCAGAGGTGTCTCCTGTGTGTTCGAGCAGTGGATTTGGGATCCCATCATTCCTCTCAAATATAGGATTTTCCTATGGCTGGCTTTTTGGGGGCGGTTGAATACTCGGGATAATATGGTTAAGAAGCAGTGGTCCTCAGTTACTTCTAATGCTAACTGTGATGTTTGTCCGGCACTTGAGTGCATCAGTCATTTGGTTCTGCGATGCATCCATGCTCCTGCACTATGGGACAGGCTGAATATGACTAATACTGCAATGTGTTCCATGGACCTGATGGATTTTATGCAACGAGCTAATCTAAGATGGCCCTCTTCAAGTAAATGGCACATTCTTTTTGCTGCGTGTGCGGTTTCACTTTGGCATGCCAGGAATGACAGAGTGTTTAATCATAAGCGCTGGACACCCTCTTATACTAGGCTATACGCAGTGGAGTTACTGTCGCTTTGGAGCCACAGAGCGTGGCGTCCAGAAGATAAAACGGCCTTGTTACTTTGGATGCATAAATTGACTGGCTAGCCTAGACCTTTTCTTTTCTTCTTTTCCTCTTTCTTCTTCTATTTCTTTCTCTGGTTCTAGGCAGCTTATGGCCTACGCACCACGGTGCGCAACATAAGCTTCATGTAATAGATCCCTGGTCTTCAGTCTGTGGCCTGTTTTGAAATATATAAGGTAGAACATGATCTACCTTTCATTTCAAAAAAAAAGTTTGACTTTGACAAAAGCTAATATGCGGAGCAAAAAAAAATGAAGGGAGTACTACTGTACTATTTACGACATGGAATTATTTGTTATTCATGGCCTATGGGAATATGAGCTCTGAATTTTCCTGGAACGTTAGGGATCTTCCTCGCTCTCTCTACTTACGACAGGAAAGAAACAAGTGACACGCGCTCCTCGATCCAACACATAAACCACTACGAGAAGGTTGTGAAAAGATACTTGGAGACTGATACAGGTAAATCTGAGGTCATCATTACATGGAGGCTTAACGTGAGTCTGAGTTTCAGCATGGACGTCGAGTATCTGCTCCCGAGCTCAAATGCTCCCTGATGAACAGTAAAATTGACAAAAATAGTTTTTTTGTGGTAAACTTTGACAAATGTTTTGTATGCTTGCAAAATTTCAGCACGAAATGACATTAGTGGAAATCGTGGGAAAAAAAAACCAATGTTCCAAAAATGCTAGTTTTGAAAACATTTTGGAGTGCTGATTTTTTTTTTCCACGCCTTCCACGAATGTCATTTCGTGCTGAAATTTTGCAAGCATACAAAACATTTGTCAAGGTTTACCACAAAAAATTTTTGGAATTGTTTTACTATTTAATTCGATTTTACTGTTCGTCAGGGAGCATTTGAGTTCGGGAACAGAATAGGACTTTCGTTTTCTAGCATATCTTATCTACATACTTGGGGATGCTATGGGCCTGGCTTGTAAGGGTGTGTATCGCTGGGTCGGCTTGTTTTTTTGATTTTGAGAAGCTATTGTCTGGTTTTTGTTTTTCTTTCTTTTATATGTTTTGCTGGTTTTAATATTATTTCTTTTCGTTTTTCTTTTTTCTTTTTTCTTTTACTATTTTTATTTTTTTCTCATATGCTAATTCATGAATATTTATTTGTGAACATTTAAAATAATATGAACATTGTTTTTGGAATTAACAACATTTTTTGATTCATGAAAAAAAATAGTTCACGAACATTCTTTAAGTTTGTGATTTATAAAATTTGCATACCTTTTTCAGTTTTATGAACATTGTTTGGAATACAAGAATGTCTTTTAAATGCACAAAAAGTTATTAGAATTAGCATTTTAAAAAATGTATAACATTTTAAAATCCAAGAATTTTGAAAAAATTGCAACATTTTCAAAATCCAAGTTTTTTAAAAATGTGTGAACTTCTTTTGATTTAATGAACTTCTTGAAGAAAAAAAATATGATAACCGGTGTTTTCTGAACTACCTGTGGAGCGAGCGAAAAAAACTAAGCGAGCAAGCAGAACGAGTGGGAGCTTCATGGGACGGACCATGTGAGCGTTATAACAATGATTCCACGGTTTTAACGTGAAAATAAGAGCTCACACAAATCGCCACCGGCTGACACCAATGCAGAAACATGTAAAGACTCCACAACCACACACTCCACTCTCCTCTTAGAACAAATATCATTTTCAACAGCAGCCCAACACGATATATGAATAAAAAGAAGAAGAAAAACACCACCGGAACATTATTAAAATTCGAGCCAGCGTAGATAAAACCAAAACGAAACAATCGACCATAATAACAAGATAGAAAATAAATTAACCTCACGAGTAAAGAACGGCGCGGCGAAGCACGCGTTAGCATTTAATTTACGAATGAGAAGAACGACATATCTGCTGGTCTCGTCCGGTTTTACTGCTGGCGAAGTACATACCTCCTGCTCTCTTAACTTTTAAGATTCTAGGAAAATGAAAGAACCTAGAAAACAGAAGAAAAAAATGAGTGTTTAGAAGTCTGAACTCAAGGCTCGTTCAGCCAAGCCAACCGAAGGGCATTGGGTCCAAACTCTACTAGATTCAGAAAGACACATTCGGCCTACACTACGAACCTTTTTGGCCGCAGACGATGAGCATATAAGATATACTAACCTGACTTCGGGTGGAACCTTTTTCCCGTTCTGATTCTGGACCACCTGTTTGGTTGGTTTTCCTAATTGCCGCGTCTCTAATTAAGTGGCGACATGAAATGGAGCCTCCACTCCTTTTATTTGTATTTATCAAAAGCAACTAACATTACATACTAGCACTAGCTGATAGCCTGCCTAACCATAGACTAGCCGCTAATGAAAAGGCGATCAAGCAAGCACAACGTTGGCGCAATTCAATCAAACCGACTAATGGAGAGTATGTTGCACAAAATAATCCGATCTATCAATCTTTTGCGAAAAGAACTCGGGTCTATTACAAAGGTTTATCTTTTTTTTTCTTTTTTTTTTTTGCGAGTGTATTACAAAGGTTTATCGAAGTACAAAGCATCCCAAACAACTGGATGACCATTGTCACCACTCCCATACCAGAGCCGGCTGACCTTATCAGTGACAGCCGAGAAATTTTCGCGCACGTACTCATAAGGACCATCATCTCGGGGCCACGGTCGTCGACTAGAAGCCTAACTTATGTACTATCGGAAACGAGGCAGCAGGATCCTCAGCAGAAATTCCTACAATGAAAAACATTTTGTAGTGTGTAGTAGTAGTATTGATTTTGAGCCGGAATTATTAACTTATGTACTATCGGAAACGAGGCAGCAGGATCCTCAGCAGAAATGAGTGCATGCATGGCCCACCCCTGCTTGGTTAAGCGGCTGTTGGCGCCAGCACAAATCCAAGAAACCATACGATCGGATGAGACGCCGCAACCACCGGAGATCGCGCGATCACCCTGGACTGTGGTTGCTGGGCTGCTGCATATGGGATGAGAACCATTTTCGCAGCGCGTTGACGGGTCTCGTGCGTGCGTGCGTGCGTGCCCCGAACGCTTCCCCGAACGAGACGGCGTTTTGGCCTGCGGCGCTGCCTCCGCAGGGCCACGCAGCGTTGATGACGGTCGTTCTCGGGCTACCAACCAAGACACACCGGGAGAGAAAGGTCCCAAATGTGGCGGGCCAGGCTTCGGCCAGGTTAGATTGCACTTCTCCATCTGCAAGCAAGAGTACACATCACCGGATCACGCCTTCATTTTTGTTTCTTTTGCTCACATGAGATCACATCGCGTTCGCCTCATCTCGTGGGTCGTGGGATGAGAAGAGTCACACAACAGGTTAACTCATTTCTCACTGCCTCGATCTTCCTAAATTATATGCCGTCGGTATGTTGGCGCCTGATCTTTGGAGGCCAGCCAGTTGTTCGCCATTGTGGACGCAGAGGTTTTGACATTGCGGTCACCTACTCGCACATGACTGTTGGACAGATGGTGTTTGCGCGTGACAAGACCGATGAGATTATCTTTCAGTAGAGCTTCACAGCTTGCTGGCACGTTTGGAGGCGGCTACCCCTGGATCTGACAAGACAACTATGAAGGGGGCTCTTAGGAGCAAAAGAAAGAAAGGTGTCTTGATGGATGGTTATCAGCCTCTTATGAAAAGAAGCTTGATTTTGAGCCGGAATTATTAGCTGTTTTATGAAAAGAAGGAGCATTAAGTAGGTGGCCAACCCAACCCCTGCAGCCAGGAGGAGCCCATCCTGCTCATCTGATCCCCAGCCAAAACCTGCAAGATCCTGCCCATTTCTCTTGACTTGTGCTGCATCTGCATGCCCCTCTCCTCTCTGGTCCCTGTTTTCACGTGTCCACCTCCAATCCGATCCTCATCTCGATTTTAAGAGCGTCGCAAGCAGCACTGAAAGTTCACCGAATGAACTGGCAATGGCATACCAAACAGTACATGTCCGCATAGTTGGACTGCATATTCCTGTTCCCCTCCCCTCTCATGAGATCAAATCAAATCCGACGACACCTCGAATTAGGAGGGAGGATACTGAATCTGAGGAAGGAGAAACCTCACATTTCTCTCTCCTCCCCCCAACCACTTACTTGTGCATGATATAAGTAGAGCCACCTCCAAGCCACGGCTCACACAAAGTTGACACTCATCCTCTCACTCGTGGTGGTTATAACCAACTACCCAGCCAACCTCCTCCTCTCACTGAAAGTTTCACAACCCCCCTCCCTCTGTTTAGTTAGTACTCGGCCACCATGAAGTTTATGAAACTTGGCACCAGGCCCGACACCTTCTTCTCCTCCTCCGACTCCGAGAGGTCCTGATCCTGATTTCATGCCATCTTTGTTTACTATAGTTTCTTGCCCGAGCTTTGTGCCTGATTCCGCGCTTCTTTCTGCTCCAGGTCCGTGTACACAGAGGTGGCCACTGACCTGCAGATCCTGGTGGGCAAATGCCTCTACCATCTCCACAAGGTAATGGACCATCCAATCCAAGAACCAGATTCATTCATGTCTCTCTCGATGTGATTCCACAAGAAACGATTTGTTTGCTGCGCATGTTACGATCGCAACCTCTGATTGTTTCTCTAATCTTAGCTTGCATTGCCATGCAAGAATTGATTTCGTGGTTTGTGTTCGCCGTTGGAATTAATCTCTTATCGATCGGATCCTATTCCTGACAAGATTGTTTATTCAATCCTCACAGTTTCCTCTGCTCTCGAAATGCCTGCTTCTGCAAGCGCTCTGTGCCGAGTCCGGATGCGGCGGCGACGGCGATCTCATCGAGCTCGCGGGCTTCCCGGGCGGCGCCGAGGCGTTCGAGGTCTGCGCCAAGTTCTGCTACGGCATCACAATCACCGTCAGCGCACGCAACCTCGTCCCGCTCCGCTGCGCCGCCGCTCACCTCGGCATGTCCGAGGCCGCCGACCGCGGGAACCTCGTGGCCAAGCTCGACTCCTTCCTCGCCTCTTGCCTCCTCCGCCGCTGGAAGGATGCGCTCGCCGTGCTCCACTCCACGCGCCACAACGTGCCGCTCTGCGAGGAGCTCGGCCTCACCTCCCGCTGCGTGGACGCCGTCGCCGACCTCATCGCCAACCCTGCCGCCGCCGTTGTCCCCGCCAAGTCCACGTCCACGTCGCCCTGGTGGGCGCACGACGTCGCGGAGCTCGGCGTTGATATGTTCTGGCGTATCATGGTGGCCGTGAAATCGACGGGCGCCGTCAACGAGAAGACCATCGGCGACGCGCTCAAGATATACGCGCGCCGGTGGCTGCCCAACGTTGCCAAGGACGGGCTCGCCGCGGAGCAACCGTTCGATGACGCCGTCGGTGCCAGCGTGAAGCAGATCACCACGAGGCACCGCCTCCTGCTGGAGAAGATCGTGAGCCTTCTCCCGGTGGACAAGGACGCCGTCTCCTGCGCCTTCCTCCTCAAGCTCCTCAAGGCGGCAAACATCCTGAGCGCGTCCGCCGCGTCCAAGGCAGAGCTGGTGAGGAGGGTGGCATGGCAGCTGGAGGAGGCCAGCGTTAGCGACCTTCTCATCCCGTCAGTGTCCTGCATGAGTGACATGCTGTACGACGTGGACGCCGTGGCGGCCATCCTCCACGAGTTCGCACTGCGGCACGCGGCAGCCACCGCGCCGGCGAGGAGCCCCGACGACAACAGCCCGGCACGGTCGGACGGGCACCGGCGGTCGAGGTCCGACGAGAGCGTGGGGTTCGACGGCGCGCGGCGATCGTCGTCGGCCGCGCCCGTGTCGCCGTACGCGTTGGCGAGGGTGGGCAGGCTAGTGGACGCGTTCCTGATGGAGGCGGCCAAGGATCCCCACCTGCCTGTGGAGAAGCTGCTCGCGATTGCCGAGGCCGTGCCTGACAGTGCTCGCCCGGAGCACGACGGGCTCTACAAAGTCGTCGACTCGTACCTGAAGGTGATTTCTTTTTTCAATCCTCAAATTCATTGTGTCGCAGCGCAGACCTACTTGGAAGTTGGATAGTTTTTCAACTTCTTTGCATAAACAACGGAGAGTTCTAATCCGTCATATTTTTCTGTACATTGCAGGCGCATCCGGAGATGAGCAAGAGCGCAAGAAAGCGGTTGTGCCGGGTGCTCAACTGCCGGAGGCTGTCGGAGAAGGCGTGCTCGCACGCGGCGCAGAACGAGCTCCTCCCGCTGCGTGTCGTGGTGCAGGTGCTCTTCTTCGAGCACGCGCGGGCGGCGGCGCTGTCGGGCGCGCCCGTCGCCGGTGAGCTGCCGAGCAACATCAAGGCGCTGCTGTCGAAGTCCGGGTCGGAGGAGGACGACGCCGACCGGGTGGACGAGCAGCGGCTCCGCGCCCTGGCGTCGGGCGCGTCCCCGGGGGACGACTGGAGCGTGGAGGGGCTCCGGCGCGCGGCGTCCAAGATCGCCACGCTGCGCATGAAGATGGAGGAGGACGATGAGGACGACGAGGAGTTCGTGCGCAAGGCCGGGCTGTCGCGCAGCGCGTCGCTGCGGTTCAGGGCCTTCTGCGCTATGCCGGCGGGGAACCCGAAGCGGATGCTGAGCAAGCTGTGGCCGCTGGGAAGAAGCGTCTCCGCCGACCGGCATTAGCAGCCCAGTACCACTAGCAGCCATTAGGTTTTTGTAATTTGCTTCTTCCGTCGCATATTTTTGTTGGGTTGTCTACCTTGCCCAAGGCCTAAGGTTGTTTTGTTTCTCTCTTCGTGTAGCTGTGATCATGCATAATTGTCAAAATAAATCAAATAGGAACTGCACAGGTTACTTCTATATACTTGTATACTATTATACCCATTCGATCCATATTAATTGTCGCTGCTTTGCTTTAGTACAACTTTGAGAGAGTATGATTTTTGGAGAATTATCAACCCGATCGAGTGGCAACGCTTGACAAAACATGGTCATGATGATAGCAGTTTCGAATCATGTTTGATAGTACCACGTACAAAAAAGAGGCCATCCATCACCAAGCACTATCTTCTTTTCCGTATCCTATGATTGCCATCCACTTGGCAAAGAATTGCATCTAGAAGAGTTAAAGAAAACAAGGACAGAGAGAGAGAGATGAGCATGGAAATTCCACGAGAGAATCAAATGCACCGAAGATAATAATTATTTTCTTGCCTTTCAACCTGAAAGATCCTCCCTCTTTGTTAGGTCTGGCGCGTGTGGAGGGTCCGAATATGTTATGTGATGATGATGGGATGATGAGACCTCACCTCAGCTCCAAATGTTGAGTCAGCAACCACTGAGCCAGCAACAACAGCTCAGCATGGCCTGCCCTAATTTTCTAGGCGCCTATGATGGTCCATCTTCAGCTTCTTGCTCATCAGTGGCATGGGGGCGGCCTCATCCACCTCAGGCCCCAGTGGCGCTTCACGATTCAGAGCCTATGTCGTGTCCTCAAGAAATTTCTTCGCTAGGGTACACTCGGCGCAACATCTACCGATTTGCTATTATTGATCTTCTGCGACGTGTCTGAAATTGTCTAGAGATTCATCATTGGTTTTCTTTCCCTACAAATGTCCCATCTTAATTGTTGTCAATTCTGATTGCTTAGTGGAGGAAAATGTGTCACGCTCCATTTTTTAATGCCTATCGCTTCTCATCACTTTAATCTGTTTATTATGTCTCAATAAATAATTTTTAGAGTTATTATAGCTCACTCCATTTTTTATAAAGGTCATTTTTGTTAACTGGTGATGTAGTATCAGGAATACATATCATAACTAGAAGGGTTGGGTGCGCTTTGCTGCGCGGTTTGTGTTGTTGGGTTTCTTCAAAAAATAATCACTCTGTTTCAAAATATAAGGTATATTACCTTTTTGAAAAGTTAAACCTTTTAAATTTGATCAAATTTGTAGAGAAATATATCAAAATCCATAATAACAAATCGGTATTTTTAAATTCATCATGAAATGAATTTCCATACTTTTTTTGTTTCCATACTTTTTTTGTTTAATATTGTGGATGTCGATATTTTTGCTCTGAACTTGGTCAATGTTAAAGAAATTTGACTTTCTACAAAACTAAAACCCCTTATATTTTGGAACTGATGGAATATTTAGTTTGGCGGGAGGGGGGGAGGGATGATAGAGTTTGTTTTATTTTTATTTATAATGCAGTGATTTGGTGGGCCTTTCGTGGTGTGATTCTGTGTTATCCGCGAACAAACATATATTTACGTGGGGAAATTTCTGCGTCGGTGGTCGCATGTACTACTATATTGGTGCTACAATATCACATGGTGGCGCTTCTTTTTTCCAGGTGGTGGGAGGGTGCGCGAGAATGATATGTTTTTATAGGCCGATTGCTGCTGATTGATTTGAAAAATCGTTGGCCCGGTCAAAATCATAAACCAAATCCAAAACTGAATACCTCAATTGAATGAAAGAGTTTCAAATTAGGGAACATAGTGAATTAAAAGAATTGAATGGGAGAGCTTGAGAAAGTAATGATCCGCTCAAAATTGGTTGACCCAATTCTAAATTGAATACCTCAATTAATTGTGAGACTTTAAAAATTAGAAAGCATATTGTATAGTATAAAAGAATAGAATAAGAGAGCTTTGAGAAATTGTGGATCCGGTCAAAATAGGATGACCCAATTCTAATTGGAGACCTCAATTGAATGCGAGCTCTTTAAAACTAGGGAGCTTAGTGTTATAGAGGATGAGTATACGTCTGGCCTCTATATAACTAGGATGTACACTGACAACACGAACTCATACACATTGAAAAAGAAAGCATTGTCGGCAGTAAATTTGTAGAAGACTGAAACCGTGCCTACAGCGTGGAGGGCGCAGAGCCTATCTATAGACTATGCTACCATCCATGTGGTATAAAAACCATCCCTGGTCACCTACTTCAAACGCATCCACACCTTCGTAAAGAACGGTTGGTACTTCAGTCGATGTAAAATAGATGGTAGATAACCTACGTGGGAGATGAAATTTTACAATTAAAAATCATATCATTTCTAGACACTATTACTGGCTTCATATAATTCTGAAAACAAATCTTTAAGCCTCCTGCTCATATCTCTCATCAAACGGTGCTATTCTATAATGATTATTCAGCAGATCCCCTGCTAATCCGAGCGAGCTTTCAAATATTTGTCCCACATTCATTCGGGAGAGTACCCCGGACGGATTGAAGACCATATCAACGGGTGTTCCATCTTGCGATTATGGCATATCTTGCCTAGGCAAAATTTTGGAAATTGAAGTAGCTAATTCCTCTAAATAGGAGGCGTTAAGATCAAAAAATTATTGGAGCTATCGTTTTCCTCTAGCATTAACAGAATTCATTGGTGTTAAGAAAAAACTCTTGTGGGAAGGTTGGTTGGAGATTTCTTGGAAAAATACGAGCCCCTTTCGGTTCATCATGAGACATGACTAATTCTCAAGGTTTACTTAAATAATACTTAACAATAGAGTGAAGAACCAAGATTTCTTGCTGATAATCTAATAAAAGAGAAATCTATTCAATGAATAGGATAAGATCCATTGAATTCTCTTTGCATTCCTTTGTTAAAGAGTAGAATAAGAAAGCTAATGAACCTTAAACCTATTGATAAAACGAAAAAAGAGTGGATAAATAATATAGTTAGGGAATAAAGAGGATTTGGGGATAGAGAAGAACTTGAACCCTCACAACTTATAAAGTCCACGTATTTTTATTTTAGTAAAAATTTCATTGTTGTCAGTATTGACATGTAGAATGGGTCTCTCTCCTTGTCCTCGTCGGATTAATCCACTTTTTTAAAGATCTCGGAAACTATGAATTTGAATTCAAGTATTTTATTATTCAATATTCGACTGGAGTGGATTCACAATAATTCAAAAAAAATATGATATGAGTTTTTTTATTTCATAATAATTTGTAATTTCATTTAGAAAAGTATAATAAGGAAGACGCTTCCATTCTTATTAGCGGACTAAACTTGTAAGATATATTGTCGTGAGAGTAGCCATATATATTGCAACACTTCGAGGCCGATACAAGTTCGACGCTATTTGAATGTCTGACCACGTAGAGCACACAAATTCAGATTGAAAGAATGCATGTTTAATTGTCTCGTCGTGTGGACAAAAACATCACTTTTTTACTTCCTTAGGGCATGTCCAATGTTGTGCCGCAAATCGCCCGCAAATGTCCGGACCGGAATCATTTTTCTCATCCAACGCGGTGCCTCACACGTCCGCGCGTCTGAATTCCCGCAAACCGACACCAAAACTGGAGGAGGTTTGCGGGCGTCCGCACTCGTGCCACGTACGCGTTTGACAATGTGGTCCCACGCAAAAGCGTCGCCGCATGTCATTCATTCATGCCGGTCTGCCGCTCCGGAGCGAACACGATGGGACGATACCGATCAGAGCGACTTGACCGGAATGGAGGGCGGCGTCGCTTCAATGTGGACGCGGCGATCGAGAAGCCTACTCCGGCCACTTCGCCACATTGAAGCAGTGTTTGTCCACTTGCCTGGGCTATTTAAGCTGGGTTCAGGCGCTAGCCAACCCCATCTCTCTCCTCTCCGCACACCCTCTCAGCTCCTCTCCGCACCACCGTGATCTGATCTGATCCTCTCATGCGCCGCCGTGATGGAAAAGTCAGGCGCTAGCGGATGGTTCTTGGTGCCGACGGGTGGATCTCCTACGGTCCGTGGCTCCGCCGCACATGGCCTCCGGGGCCATAGTCCTCCTCGGTGCTGTTGAACGAGGAGGTCGTGTGCTCCTCGGACGACAGGAGCAGCAATAGCCGCCCCTCCTCGTCGAGGCCGCCGCGACGGACAAGGAGTTTCAACGGCAGCTGGATGTCCTGCTTGAGCGACCACTTGTGATTGCGATCCAGCGCCGCCCTTGTCGACGTCATTGCTGCCTCGTCGCCACGTCAAGCAGGAGGTGAAGGAGGAGCCCCCCTCGACGCGCCAAGGAGAAGGTGAAGGAGGAGCCACGCTCGCTGCAAAGTAGCACATTTGGCTACTTTGACCGGCCAGCGCGTCACCACCAGAACGCCTCTGGCGCAGCAAGGAGAGGGTGCCGCCATCACTGCCCCATCAGCACGCAGTCGCCATGAAGAAGGAGCCCTCCCCGTCGCTCATCAACACACGCGGACGCCTCCTGCACCTCGTATGCGGCAGGAGCACGCCGCCGCACAACACCATGATAACAGCCGAGTCGGCGGAGCGGCGGCAACTTGAAGCGTCAGGATGCGTTCGTGACGTCAGACAACGCGCCCTACTGGGCCCTCGTGGACCCCGACCTCGTGTTGGTCTGGGCGGAGGACTGGTCCAGAATCACCGCGGAGACATCATTATAGCGTCGACGCCGCCTTAGTAACCAGCTCGTCAAGATTAGCATGGCAAGTCATTGTGCACCGCCGCCCTTTGATGGCTCAAGAATTTATGAGCATTTGCAAAGGGTTTTACTTGGTTTTCACCGGATTCATAACGCTTCTCAGTTATTTCTAACGCTAATCCTTCAAAAGAGAAGAAAATTTGTTTTACCCATTGTTTCGTAGGAAATATCATATATGGAAGGAAACCAAGAGGAATCAAGGCAAATCAAGTCAAATGGAGCAACTTCCATGTTGAAGGCCAAGCCACCAGGCGAGATAGAGTAAAAGACGGCCTTCCATACAAGCGCACCCGCTCGCATGGATGGTCGTATGAGGTGCCTGGAGATCACCACATCTATACAAGACACTTTCGTGAAGGAGGGGGGAGACATCAAAGAAGCCTAGCCACCGCCACCACCACCACTATTAGAACAGAGAGAGAAGAGATCCGGAGAACCACCGGGGTTCTTCGTAGTTTTGGTCCTTTCATCTCCATCATCATTTCAACCTTCACTATTGTAAGAGAAATTCCAAGTTGTAAGATCGAGTTGAGAACTCTATTCATACTCATTTGGAGATCAAGACTATTTGGATAATTCATTTCATTGTGGATCTTCCTTGTGTCATTGATATGGTTTCCGTTGGTTTATTCTCCGAGATGATTGGCTATTCTCTTATGATGCGTGAGTAATTCCCCCTATGCGTGGGAGATGTAGGTGAGTGGTAAGATTCATTTGTGGCTAATCTATATATCGTCATTTGTCTTTGTAGTCTTATGATCTGTCTAGTACGTTGTTATACTATGGTGAACTCGATGCGTGTTTTCCAATTTAAGGGCCTAGGCAACATGATCTCAAGACGTACACATGTAACACATATTGCTTAGGAAATCTGCGACCTCTGACGTGACAGGTGACAGGTGGAGACATCTATGAGGACCGAAGACAATATGAGATAACGGTGATCCATTAAACTTAATGCTTGGTTCCGGTCTAAGAACCTTAATTGTGGAGACGACCACTCTGTGGCAACAGCGAAGCAGGACCATAGAATGGAATGTAATTCCGTGAGGAGGAGTTCCATAACCTTAGGGTGATCCACCTACTGAACAAACAAATCAAATATATATTCATGATACAAGGTAACCGGTATTACCGTCGCACTGGCACACTTGATATATACCATGAAATGAATTCGCTCCACGCCTAACCTCTTCATCGCAGGAAACACAACTTTACTCTCCGTTTTATTTATGTTCTTTACTTTTAAGCGTTATTACTCTCATTGCAACAAACTCATCCTATTTATACTCTGGTTTATTGCCATCTTGGGACAGTAACAGTGTTTGCAGATCACAAGCAGTTACTTCACATAAGAACTATGATAACTTGTGTGTGCCCGAAGCGCTATTTATAAATACTCTCCTCCGCTCTTCGTTGGAAACGATTACCAATTGGGATACTTATTTGAAAGTGCTACACTACCCTGTGTGTCTTGCAGACCATTGATGTCAACTACGCAACTTTTATTCTTGTAGACTCTGTTGGGCCTCCAAGCGCAGAGTTTTGTAGGACAACAACAAATTTCTCTCAAGTGGATGACCTAAGGTTTATCAATCCGTGGGAGGTGTAGGATGAAGATGGTCTCTCTCAAACAACTCTGCAATCAAATACAAGAAATCTCTTGTGTCCTCAGCACACCCAATACAATGGTAAATTGTATAGGTGCACTAGTTCGGCGAAGAGATGGTGATACAAGTGTAGTATGGATAGTAGATATAGGTTTTTGTAATCTGAAATAATAAAAACAGTAAGGTAGAAAGTAACAAAAGTGAGCACGAACGGTATTGCAATGCCTGAAAACAAGGCCTAGGGTTCATACTTTCACTAGTGCAATCTCTCAACAGTGCTAACATAATTGAATCATATAACAATCCCTCAACGTGCAACAAAGAATCACTCCAGAGTTTCTAGCAAACGGAGAACATAAGAAGAAATTGTTGTAGGTAGCAAAACCACCTCAAAGTTATCCTTTCTGATCAATCTATTGAGCCATCCCTATAAGTGTCACAAACAGCCCTAGAGTTCGTACTAAAATAACACCATATGATACGCATCAATTAACTCTAATGTCACCTAGATACTCCAATGTCACCACAAGTATCCGTGAGTTAATTATTCGACATGCATCAAACAATTTCAGATTCATAATATTCAATCCAACACAAAGAGCTTCAAAGAGTACCCCAAAGTTTCTATCAGAGAAAGTAGGACGAAAACGTGCATCAACCCCTATGCCTAGATTACCCCAATGTCACCTCGGGAATCTGCAAGTTGATTACCAAAACATACATCAAGTGACTCAATAGAATACCCCATTGTCACCGCGGGTACCCACATGCAAGACATACATCAAGTGTTCTCAAATCCAAAATATTCAATCCGATAAAAATGCAACCTCAAAGGGAACGACTCAATTCATCTCAACAAGATAGAGAGGGAAGAACACCATATGATCCAACTATATTAACAAAGCTTGTGGTACATCAAGACTGTGCCAAATCAAGAACACGAGAGAGAGAGATGAAACACATAGCTACTGGTACATACCCTCTGCCCGAGGGTGAACTACTCACACATCACTATGAGAACGGAGGATAAGTTGGTGGTGATGGTGATGGAGGAGATGTCCTCGGCGGCGTCTGATCACCCACAAGTATAGGGGATCAATCGTAGTCCTTTCGATAAGTAAGAGTGTCGAACCCAATGAGGAGCAGAAGGAAATGACAAGCGGTTTTCAGCAAGGTATTCTCTGCAAGTACTGAGAGTAGCGGTAACATATAGTTTTGATAGTAAGATAATTCGTAACAAGTAACAAGTAGTAACGGTAACAAAAAGTGCAGCAAGGTGGCCCGATCCTTTTTGTAGCAAAGGACAAGCCGGAACGAACTCGTATAATAAGCAAAACGTTCTCGAGGACACATGGGAATTTCATCTAGTCACTTTCATTGTTTGATTCTCATTCGCTACTTTGATAATTTGATATGTGGGTGGACCGGTGCTTGGGTGTTGTTCTTACTTGAACAAGCCTCCCACTTATGATTACCCCCTCTCGCAAGCATCCGCAACTATGAAAGAAGAATTAAGATAACTCTAACCATAGCATGAATAATATGGATCCAAATAAGCCCCTTACGGAATAGCGCATAAACTAGGGTTTAAGCTTCTGTCACTCTAGCAACCCATCATCTAATTACTACTCCACAATGCCTTCCCTTAGGCCCAAAGATGGTGAAGTGTCATGTAGTCGACATTCACACGACACCACTAAAGGAAGCAACAACATACATATCATCAAAATATCGAACGAATACCAAATTCACATGATTACTTATGACAAGACTTCTCCCATGTCCTCAAGAACAAAAGTAACTACTCACAAATCATATTCATGTTCAAGATCAGCATTAAGGATCTGAACATATAATCTTCCACCAAATAAACCAACTAGCATCAACTACAAGATGTAATCAACACTACTAGCAACCCACAGGTACCAATCTGAGGTTTTGAGACAAAGATTGAATACAAGAGATGAACTAGGGTTTGAGATGAGATGGTGCTGGTGAAGATGTTGACGAAGAGTGGTCCTCCCACGATGAGAGGATCGTTTATGATGTCGATGGCTTCGATTTTCCCCTCCCGGAGGGAAGTATCCCCGGCGGAATCGCTCCGCCGGAGAGCAAAATAGCTCCTGCCCAGGTTCCGCCTTGAGACGGCGGTGCTTCGTCCCGAAAGTCTTCTCTTTATTTTTTTTCTAGGGCAAATGGCTTCATATAGCAGAAGGAGGGGGCCAGAGGCCAACTGTGGGCCCCACAATGCATCAGGGCATGCCCAGGGGGCCGCGCCCTGTTGCCTTGTGGGCAACTGGTGGGTCCCCTCTGGTATTTCTTTTCTTCAGTATTTTTTATATATTCAATAAAAAATCTCCGTGAAATTTTAGGTCAATTGGAGCTCTATAGATTAGGTATCTCTGATGTGGCTATTTCAGGTCCAGAATTCCAGCTGCCGGCATTCTCCCTCTTCATGTAAATCTTGCAAATTAAGAGAGAAAAGGCATAAGAATTGTACCATAAAGTGAAATAATGATCAAAAACATAATAAATAACAGTAGGAAATCATGATGCAAATTGGACGTATCAGCGTACTGACGCCACCGGAGGATAGGGGGAAGGGCCCTCCTCCTTCTTCTTTTTTCCTTGGACCTCCGGGAGGAGAGGGAGCTCTCCCCTAGATTGGATCTCTCTGTTGTCTTATGTTTCTCGCGACTGTTTTCGGAGCCCTTCACCGTTTCTTATATTCCCGGAGATCCGTAACTCCGATTGGGCTAAAATTTTGAGGGGATTTTTTATCTGGAAATTATGTTCTTGCGGCGAAAGAAGGGCTCCAACCGACCTACAAGGCGCCCACAAGGCAAGGGGGCGCGCTCAGGGGGTAGGGCGCGCCCGGTTGCCTTGTGGGGCCCTCGGGCACCTTCTTGCGTTGATTATTTTTCCCAAAAATCACATATATTCCCAAAAAAATCTCCTTAAATTTTTATCGCGTTTGGACTTCGTTTTTGGTATGGTTTTTCTGCGAAACAAAAAACTTGCAAAAAACAGCAACTGGCACTGGGCACTAGATTAATAAGTTAGTCCATAAAAATCATATAAAAGTACACCAAAACCATATAAAATTATTGTAAACATGCCATGAATACTTCATAAATTGCAGATACGTTGGACACGTATCTGCATCCCCAAGCTTAATTCCTGCTCGTCCTCGAGTAGGTAAATGATGAAAGAAATAATTTATGAAGTGTGAAGCATAGTGCACAAGTTTGATCGATGATAATTTCAATCACTTTTTCTAGCATCATTATATATCATAAACAGTAGTTCAACTCATAAAACTTCTCATGATCAAGTAGCAAGCTATTCACGTGTTAAAGTATAGACCATAAACTTTCTTGAAAACTAACAAACTATGTTCTCAGTCATCAAACAATTGCAATTCATCTTATTTTCAGGAAGGGTCTATGTAAGAGCTTTGGTTTAGCAAATTCCACATACTCAACTATCATATAGTCTTCCATGATTGCTAACACTCAAAGCATATTTTTAGAACAAGCTGTTTCAACCAGACACAGAGGAAGATAGGGGCTTAATGTTTCGCCTCCCAACTTATTTATCTCAGGGATAATGTCAACAATAATAACTCATGATTACCTATATTCAACTGGATATATATGCCTGGATCATTCCCTACCACATGATGCTTGCCAAGTGGAGAATAATTGAGGTTGAAATGAGAATGAATATTATTGACTCTTGCATAAAAGTAAAAGCTGAAAAATTAAAAGATAGGCCCTTCGCAGAGGGATGCAGAGGTTGTCATGCGCTTTTGATTTTTGAATGTGCAAGCCCTTAATGCAAAGGAACGTCACTTTATATTGCCCCTTGTGATAGCAACCTTTATTATGCAGTCTGTCGCTTTTATTTCTTTACCATCACAAGTTCGTACAAAGCTTATTTTCCCTTGCAATAAAAGATCATACATATTTAGGAGCAATTTTTTTATTGCTTTTGCACCAATGACAACTTACTTGAAGGATCTTATTCAATCCATAGGTAGATATGGTGGACTCTCATGACAAGAAACCAGGTTTAAGGGTTTTTGGATGCACAAGTAGTATTTCTACTTAGTACAAAATTTTGGCTAGCAAAAGATTATGAGCAAGCACCACATTTTAGAGGATCCACGACCATATAACTTCTATGTGAATATAAACAAACATAACCCATCACGTTGTCTTCCTTGTCCAACATCAACTACTTGATCAAGCTTGAAAATAATTAATGGGGGCTCACACTCATAGAAGATGTCCAAGATAGTATATTTATATGTGAAATCTCTCTTCCCTCAGTATTCTTTCATGAATTGTTCAAGTGACCAATTGTGTGTTTGCTAACCTTCAATAAATTTTACCACTTATACTTCTTATATGTGAAGTCATTACTCCCCATGGGACAAGCATATGAAGCACACATAATTTCATATTTATGATATTCACTTCATTCAAACATTTACTCTTAGGATATAAGTGAAGCACGAGAGTAAACGAGAAACTACTCCAAAAGATATAAGTGTTGATCAATGAGTAGTCAAACAATTAAGTAGCTATGTGAGGACTCTCTCTCATTTTAAATTTCAGAACCAAGTATTTTATTCAAACAGCACACAAAATAAAATAAAAGGACACTCCAAGAATAACACATATCATGTGAACAAATAAAAAACTTAGGCTCAACCGAGACTAACCGATAATTGTTGATGAAGAAACGTGGGATACCTACCGGGGCATCCCCAAGCTTAGTTGCTTGAGACTTCTTGCAATATTATCTTGGGGAGCCTTGGGCATCCCCAAGCTTGAGCTATTATGTCTCCTTAATTCCTCTCATATCACGGCTTCTCCTAAGTCTTAAAAACTTCATCCACACAAAACTCAACAAAAACTCATGAGATAAGTTAGTATAAATCAACTCACAACCTTAACATTCCCTGCTGTAGAAAATTACAAAAATTATAATTAAACATTGCATACTAAATGCCTCTGCATATTTAATACTCCCATCACCTAATAGAAACATTAAACAAATAAACATATGCAAACAATGCAACTATAACCGCAATCTGTCTAAACAGAACAGTCTGTAAAGGGGGAATAAAAATTCATACTTCCCTATCTCCAAAATTTCTGAAAAATTACCACGTGACAGAGAACTAATACATTCTTACTGTGTAAAGATTTCAGATTTTTATCATGATCTTAAATTCAGGAATATTCTGGACATAACAGAAGACTTTCTGTTTTCAAACAGCAACTCATGAACTTGTAAACTGAGCATGGTAAAGGCTATACTTGACATTTTATTAAAATTAAAGATACAAAACATGATTCTAAATAACAGCAAGCAAATCCAAATAAAAGAAAATTATGCTCCAGGCAAAACACATATTATGTGACGAATAAAAATATAGCTCCAAGTGAGGTATACCAATAATGTTGAAGACGAAAGAGGGGATGCCATCCGGGGCATCCCCAAGCTTAGGCGCTTCATTCTTCCTTGAATATTACCTTGGGGTGCCTTGGGCATCCCCAAGATTAGGGTCTTGCCGCTCCTTATTCTCCTCATATCGTTATCTCACCCAAAACTTGAAAACTTCAATCACATAAAACTTAACGAAACTTGTGAGATAGGTTAGTATGATAAAAATAAATCATACACTTAGGTACTGTCAAGACAAGATTCATAATTGTTCTCACATAATGCCTGCTATACTCTATCATTCCCACAATTTATATTACACAATATAAGCTATGGAAACACTAAAACAAGCAAACTATGCAATAAAAAACAGAATCTGTCAAAAACAGAATAACATGTAGTGAGCGAATTAAAAATCATACTTCTGTACCTCCAAAAATTCTGAAACATTAGGAAAACGTAACCAATTTGTAACCCAATACTGTGTAATAATTTCAGAATTTTCTCATGCTCCAGTACGGAATAGAAATTCCAGCACTGGACGCAAAAGTTTCTGTTTTTGCACAGAATCTAATCAACAAGCATTCACACTATCCCAAAGTCTTTACTTGGCACATTATTGAAAGAAAACATATAAAACATGATTAATACAGTAGCTTAATCATGTGGACACACAAAAACAGTAGGGATAAATATTGGGTTGCCTCCCAACAAGTGCTTTTCTTTAATGCCTTTTAGCTAGGCATGATGATTTTAATGATGCTCACGTAAAAGTAAATAATTGAAACACAAAGAGAGCATCATGAATCACATGGCGAGCACATGTATGCCTAACACACTTCCTATGCATAGGGATTTTGTGAGCAAACAATTTATAGGAGCAAGACAAGCATGACTTCAAAACTTTCAACATAAAGAGAGGAAACTTGATGTTGTTGAAATATATATAAGCATATCTTCCCCTCTCATAATAATTTTCAGTGGCATCATGAAGAAATTCAACAATATAACTATCACATAAAGCATTGTTTTCATGATCCACAAGCATAGAATTTTTACTACTCTCCACATAAGCAAATTTCTTCTCATCAATAATAGTGGGAGCAAATTCAATGAAATAACTATCATGTGATACTTGATTGGCATAATCCAATTGAAAATTAAAATCATGATGACAAGTTTCATGGTTATCATTATTCTTTATAGCATACATGTCATCACAATAATCATCATAGATAGCAACTTTGTTGTCATAATCAATTGAAACCTCTTTCAAAATAGTGGAATCATCACTAAATAAAGTTGTGACCTCTCCAAATCCACTTTCACATATATTGCCATAAGATTCAACACCCTCCAAAATAGTGGGATCATTAGTACCTAGAGTTGACACTCTTCCAAACCCACTTTCATCATTGTAATCATCATAAATAGGAGGCATGCAATCATCATAAAAAAATTGCTCATCAAAAGTAGGGGGGCTAACAAGATCATCTTCATCAAACATAGCATCCCCAAGCTTATGGCTTTGCCTATCATTAGCATCATGGATATTCATAGAAAGCATACTAACGACATTGCAATCATTCTCATCATTCAAAGGACTCACATTAAACATTTTATTAAATTCTTCCTCTAACAATTGAGCACAATTATCGGATCCATCATTTTTAAGAAAGACATTATAGAGATAAAGCATTTGAGGCAACCTCAATTCCATTTTTTAGTAGTTTTATTTTATAAACCAAACTAGTGTAAAACAAGAAACAAAAAGATTCAATTACAAGATCTAAAGATATACCTTCAAGCACTCACCTCCCCGGCAACGGCGCCAGAAATGAGCTTGATGTCTAGTACGCAACTTTTATTCTTGTAGACTCTGTTGGGCCTCCAAGCGCAGAGCTTTGTAGGACAGCAGCAAATTTCCCTCAAGTGGATGACCTAAGGTTTATCAATCCGCGGGAGGTGTAGGATGAAGATGGTCTCTCTCGAACAATCCTGCAATCAAATACAAGAAATCTCTTGTGTCCCCAGCACACCCAATACAATGGTAAATTGTATAGGTGCACTAGTTTAGCGAAGAGATGGTGATACAAGTGTAGTATGGATAGTAGATATAGGTTTTTGTAATCTGAAATAATAAAAACAGCAAGGTAGCAAGTAACAAAAGTGAGCACAAATGGTATTGCAATGCTTGAAAACAAGGCCTAGGGTTCATACTTTCACTAGTGCAATCTCTCAACAGTGCTAACATAATTAAATCATATAACAATCCCTCAACGTGCAACAAAGTATCACTCCAAAGTTCCTAGCAAACGGAGAACATAAGAAGAAATTGTTGTAGGTAGCAAACCACCTCAAAATTATCCTTTCCGATCAATCTATTGAGCCATCCCTATAAGTGTCACAAACAATCCTAGAGTTCGTACTAAAATAACACCATATGATACACATCAATTAACTCTAATGTCACCTAGATACTCCAATGTCACCACAAGCATCCGTGAGTTAATTATTCGACATGCATCAAACAATTTCAGATTCATAATATTCAATCCAACACAAAGAGCTTCAAAGAGTACCCCACAGTTTCTATCGGAGAAAGTAGGACGAAAACGTGCATCAACCCCTATGCCTAGATTACCCCAATGTCACCTCGGGAATCCGCAAGTTGATTACCAAAACATACATCAAGTGACTCAATAGAATACCCCATTGTCACCGCGGGTACCCACATGCAAGACATACATCAAGTGTTCTTAAATCCAAAATATTCAATCCAATAACAATGAAACCTCAAAGGGAAAGACTCAATTCATCACAACAAGATAGAGAGGGAAGAACACCATATGATCCAACTATATTAACAAAGCTCGTGGTACATCAAGATTGTGCAAAATCAAGAACACGAGAGAGAGAGAGATCAAACACATAGCTACTGGTACATACCCTCAGCCCGAGGGTGAACTACTCACACATCACCATGAGAACGGAGGAGAAGTTTGTGGTGATGGTGATGGAGGAGATGTCCCTGGCGGCGTCCCGGCGCCACCGGAGGAGAGGGGCAAGGGGGCCCCTCCTTCTTCTTCTTCTTTGGCCCTCCGGGGGGAGAGGGAGCTCTCCCCTAGATTGGATCTCTCTGCTGTCTTCTGTTTCTCGCGACTGTTTTTGGAGCCCTTCATCGTTTCTTATATTCCCGGAGATCCGTAACTCCGATTGGGTTGAAATTTTGAGGGGATTTTTGTATGGAAATTATGTTTCTTGCGGCGAAAAAAGGGCTCCAACCGACCTATGAGGTGCCAACAAGGCAAGGGGGCGCGCCCAGGGGGGTAGGGCGCGCCGGGTTGCCTTGTGGGGCCCTCGGGCACCGTCTTGCGTTGATTCTTTTTCCAAAAAATCACATATATATTCCCAAAAAAATCTCTGTAAATTTTTCTGCGAAACAAAAAACATGCAAAAAACAGCAACTGGCACTGGGCACTAGATTAATAAGTTAGTCTATAAAAATCATACAAAAGTGCACCAAAACCATATAAAATTATTGTAAACATGCCATGAATACTTCATAAATTATAGATACGTTAGAGACGTATCAACCATCACCCTCCTCGCCGACAAGGGCAAGGCGATGGGCGCAGCGGCGGAGGAAACCGAGTGGCTGCGCCGAGCGGCAGGCAGCGGCCAATTAGGGTTGTCATGCCCTCTACGCGCCCTTCGGCCGCTGGAAGGACCACAACGACGACTCCGGCTCCGACGACAGCGGCGACGGCGACGGAGCATACGACTGCAGAGGTCCCCCGGGCTAGGGAGGCCATATGTACGGGGTTACCGTGTGGTATCTCGTGTTGTTTTTTTTAGGTTTTTAGAATTCTAGTTAAACTTGTGAAATATCGTCCAGTTTTAATGTGATATGTCAAACTTTGAAAATTTAGTCAGGTTTGCATGAAATTTGTCCTTCTAGTTCAATTTTCGTTTGAAATGCGGGCGAACGTTTCGGGTATACGATTGGGTGGCCGGCTCCTATATCCATGTCTGCGAACACGTCCATGAATGGATAATGAGTCTGATTTGAGGCACGACCTTGGAGACGCCCTTACCAACTACGACAAGGTGTTGTCCTTGGTTAGGACGGCACCTCGATGAAGGCACCACTTGATTTTATTTACTTTAGTGGTATCTTTGACTTCTAGATATTTTATTATTATCCATTGATCTCTCCGAGTGCGAACATGCCCGCTACATAGAGTCTACCATAAAAGACTCATACTGCGTAAGATCCCAGTAAAACTCGACCCGAGCATGGGTTAGTTGGATAGAATCCAACCGACCAAGAATGTGGTGCCATGATACGAGGCGGGAATGACTAAGTCCCGTCCGAAGATATATCCGGCGGGGATGTGCTCAAAATTTGCGCAAGTGTATCATTCTTCCAGGGAGCAATGCACTGTAAGACTGGACATTGTTTACAGAAAGTAGCAATTTTTAGGCACCTATCCTCCTGGAAGCAAATCTCGGAGTCATCCCTATTTGTGAAGGATCTTAAGAGGAAAAGATGTTTCTTTGCCGCTATTGAACTTGCCTGAAAATATAAATCCCCATATTTCGAACAAGCCATAGACATAACTTTTGGGCTCAAATACTTTTTGCAAAAGAGAGTTTGCCACTCCTTCCTTGGAAATAAGTTTGTACAACCATTTACTAAGTAAGGCATTGTTTTCGATTTGGATATTATGTATACCAAGTCATCCATGATCCTTTGGTCGGCAACCATGTCCCATTTGGCTAGCCTATAATTTTCTCTTTTCGTTATCACCTTGCCTGAAGAATTTGGATCTATAGTAATGCAACCTTTGTAAAACCCCTTTTGGGAGTTGAAAAGGGAAGAACATATAGAGAACCATGTTTGTGAGCACCAAATTGATCAAGACAAGTTCTCCTCAACCCGAAAGCAACTTGCCTTTATAACTATTCAGACGTTTCTCAAATCGCTCTTCAACATATTTTCACTCTGCATTAGTGAAGCGTCGAAATGAAGAATGCCCAAGTATCTAATCGGGAACTGGTCTTGCGCACAACAAAACAAATCAGCGTATTGCACGACCGCCTCATTGGGTTTTCCAAAAATAGATTAATTCGCTCTTACATAAGTTACTTTTTTAGACAAGACTTCTGCTCAAGCGCTGAAAGCAAAAAATTAAGGTTTTTAGCCTTTTCAAGGTCATGTATCAAGCCCGACAACATCCAATAGTCGGGTGGACTGAACAAGCTTGATCAAGCGCTGCTGAATAGATAGCTTCCAGTATCCCGACAGCCTAGGTAACGTCCAACAGCCGAGTAGACAGGAAGAGGTCCGACCATGCGGCTTTGAACAGACAACCTCCACCATCCAATTAGCCACAACAACATCAAACAGCCAGGGAGATAGGAAAGGCTAAGCAGGCGGTGATGAACAAACATCCTTTAGCACCCGAGTAGCCTAGGCCGCATCCAACAGCCGGGTGGACAAAACGGGCTCTAAACAGTCGGGAACGTGCAACATGCCAAACGCCTCAACCCCCCCCCCCCCCTCCCTCCTCCCACACGCCAATGCAAGAGACACTACACGAGAAGGCAAGCAAAAGACGCAACACTGAAGGAGCCGGCACGAAAGACAAGACAAGGAGCCGGGACCCGACGGCCTCCACCTTTCTGGTTGCCCCAGCAGCGTCTAACATCCTAGTGGGTAGAAAGAGGGGCGGCCAACTAAAAAAAGACCGACGACTAGGTAGCGCCCCCACCCCCGCACACAAACAACAAACGCACGAGATGGTGCACACAGGCCGAGGCAAAAAGCCCTTGGACCAAAGGCCCCCACGCGAACGTGTCACACATGTCATGGATTACCGACTCTAGAGTCGCGGTGAGGCACGGTCCAATGCGATCAGACAACGTGGAGGCTGCCAGGCAAGCAAAGCGTGGCGCCATGAATCGATCGGATGGCGGAGGGATCACGGAGGCCATGGATGGCCTGAGGAGACGAGTAATCTAGCATCTTCCAAAGGGGTAATACTTTGTTGGCCACGTTTAAACTCAGAGACCTTTTAGTTCTAACACGATATCAAAATGGAAACATCAATACTCCCTCCGTACCGGTGCATAAGTCACATTACGAAAACCAAATAATTCCAAAACTCTAAGGCGCGGTGCATTAACTACCCTCCTCATTTTCTGTTTTTTGCCACGAAAAAAGAAATTAGCCAATAGGAGACATGAGGCATGTATGCATTCAATTACTTGAGACGACTTAACACAACATGCAGTGGTCAATTCTCTGCATGCAATGTCATTAATTAGCAAATAAACATGAAGTTTTCTCGTTTTTCCCTCACCTTGGTCACGGTGCACAATCTAAGATGACTTGTACACCTGGACGGAGGGAGTAGCTAGTTCACGCATAAGTCCTAATCACTAAAATGTGGGCGGATAACATATCTGAATGGGAAAAAGAAAAAGAGGAGGGCCAACCGGTGAACCGGAAAATAATCAAACGACCTAAGAATTTGTCTCGTCTACCTTCACACTGCACGCACCAGGGAAAAGAGCTATTCCGCTGCACTGCACATCGACAAGGAACCAACCCATGCAACAGACACACCAAAAAGCCACCGCCACAAGTTGATCTGCTCTGCTGTAGAGTGAACTGCCTGCGCTGCGATGCATAGTTGCACAAGCAGACATGTCCAGAATTGAATTGCTCTCCGGACCACACGTACGTTTCAACACTATTATAATCAACCCACGGCGATCTTCTTACAGACAATTTTTTGGGCGTGATTAGTTAATCTGGAGGTGCTGGCGAGATCCTTGGCAAACCCCCGGCAGCTAGCCCTGACCACAGGTTGTTTTTCCATGTGCACCACAAAGGAAAGTAACGTACTGGTACTACAACTAGTGTACGTGCATCTAGATGTGGCCGCAACTTATTTGCAAGGTTAATACTAGTGCTACCTACAACAGCAACGACAAGGAAGGTGGTGGTCCATGTAGTAAGTACAGTAGTATTTAGAGTTAGGCCAACACTCTACAGGGGCTGCCTAGCTAGCTACTTGCTCCATGTCTTCCAGCATGTCATATGCCAAAAATATGTCCGTCCAAATATGTCCAAGTGTGTCTTCGTTGTTTTCAGAATCTCGTCGGGTTTTATGAACAAGGACCACCAGTGTACTGTACCACCTAAAATCTTAAAATTCGTGGAGACCAGCCGCGCTTAGTTTAGTTACCAGTAGCAGCACCAGTGAGCTTTCCAGGGCTAATTATCGTGGCCTTGTAGGAAGATCCTTGGCAAAACCCGGCACAAAACCTTAGCCACAGGTTGCTTCCTGGCATGTAGTAGGGCTAATTTTATCGGTGGAAAGAGCAAAGTGCAAGTGTGTGCATGTGCACTCAAAGTGTGTACGTGCAACTAGACATGACCAACTGTATAATTTATACTAAGATTCAGATGTGCTTGCATTGTCACTGCTACAAGCCAAGGCCTAGGGTGTCACCAGGTGTCAAGTGTCGCGTGTCTGTCCTCTGAAAGAACCGACGTTAGGGTATCTCCAACGATGTGCCGCAAAACGGACACATGAACCCGTCATCCAATAATATATGTCAAATGTCCTTCTCTGTTAACTTAAAAATAATGTCAAGTCGCTTTCTGACAAATAGAAGCCACTTTCCGTCAAATACAAACCGCTTTCCGTCTAATAGAAACCGCGATCCGTCAAATAGAAGCCGCTTTCTGCCAAACAACACAACGCATCGCGCCCATAGGTATTGATGGCTTTTGATTGGCCAGGCGGATATCCAGACTACTGTAAGCCTCCACTAACTTTGCTTCTGATTTGCGGGAATTTGAACACGCAGGCGTGTCCGCGGACGTATGTGGCACCACGTTGGATGGTAAAAATGGTTCAGACACCATGATCCAGACATTTGCGCGCGATTTGGGGGACGCCGTTGGGATGCTCTTACTTCCTACAAGCTTCAACATTTCCAAAACATTGTGTATCGACTAGTCCAACAGACAACTAGACATTTGCTTTAGAGAGAAGCATAGAGCCCATCTTAAGGGACGCCAATATCTGGTTAACGTTCCCAGGGGAGGGAATCCATGGCGAATGAATCGTTCCCCCGCGGGGTTCGGTCCAGAGAACGATTTCGTTCCCTAGGAGAATCTCCCAGGGCGAACGAACAGGCCCAACAAGCCTTGCTGGTCTCCGTCTATGACGTATTAAGTTTCAAAAAACAATGCCATGGTTCATTTACAGAAGAAAAGAAAGACACATGAAAAAATTCACACACTTTACTTCATGTGCCAAGAATCCTTTGGCAAAATTCATACAACTAGAACACTAAAAAGAGAAATGTCATTAAACTAATAAGTCATACATGGAAGATTTTACAAAAAAAAAAATGAGGTACATCATTTTGCCATGGTACACTAAAAATATGTCATGCTCTTTAAAATAAAAATTGCATGCTCTATAAAAAATGCCATGCTCTTTAAAATGACATGCTCTACAAAACCAAATATCATGTTCTTTAAAAACAAAAAATGCCATCCTCTCAATAACAAAAAAAGACATGCTCTTAAAAATAAAAATGTCATGCCGTTAAAAATAAAAATGCCATGCTCTATAAACAAAAGTGCCAATAAAAATTCTATGCTCTACAAAAAAATGCCATGCTCTTAAATAGCAAAAATGCCATGCTCTTAAAAAAATGTCATGCTCTTAACAATAAAAATGCCATGCTCTACAAAATTACTTTCCTATGTAAATACTCCCTCCGTCCCAAAATAAGTGTCTCAACTTTGTACTAACTTTAGTACAAAGTTGTACTAAAGCTGAGACACTTATTTTGGGACGGAGGGAGTCGTAAATATCATGCTCTAAATAATAAAACTGCCATGCCCTTAGTAATAAAAATGCCATGCTCTTAAAAAAATGGCATGCTCTTAACAATAAAAATGTCATGCTCTACAAAATTACTTTCCTATGTAAATAGTTAAAATACCATGCTCTGAATAATAAAACTGCCATGCTCTTAGTAATAAAAATGCCATGATCTAAAAAAAAGGAAAATCACTATCATTTAAGAAAAATGAGATATACTAAATACTAATAATGCCATCCTAGCTACAAACAAACTAGCATGCTCTAGTTAAATCAAATGCCAAGGTCTCGCAAAATTTCTAAAACTTGCCATGCTAAAAAAAAGTTCCCCACCATTTTGCAAGCGCAATTTTTTTTCTTCGAATTTTCCATGTGAGCAGATACAATTATGTAATTTTTTCCATGATTTACAAACATATGGACATCTCTCCTGCACCTCCACTTCTACGGCAACATAAAAACGTCGTGTGCTCGTCTACCACGCAATTCTAGCCCCGAAACGATCACAAACCCAAACAATTCGGTAAATGCAACCATAGTACAATGGTGAAACTATTTAATAAACAAGGATGGTATCTATGTTCCATGTCAAAATTTTGAAATGGCCAAAAAAATGAAAAACAACACAAAAAATCAACAAATTTGCCATGTTCTAGCTAATAGGAAATTCGGAAAATTGCGATGTCAAAATTTTAAAAAGTGCCATGTTGCTTTACAAAGAATTACCACTGTATTTTGAGAACAAAAATCTGTAAATTGCCATGGAACAACTTCCGAATAAATTATCATGCAAATTTCTAAGAATTTGTCGTGTCACTCTGTAAAAAATGCCAATGCCTACCACACACTCACGCCGCCGAACATTAAGTTGTCACCTTCTTAAAAAAACGGCGACTGGGCGCGCCCTACACAAGCAGGCAATTTCACCTTGTGATCTATCGGCTTGCCGCTCGACCTTGCCGTAGACAGGAAGAGAGAGTGGAGATAGGAAATGAGAGAGGGCACAAATTGGGAATACCCTGCAGTGTCGCTGCCATCATCGACCGCGAGATCTCCGCTGCAGTACCGCCACCGTCTCCTCCATCCGTGCACACAAGCGCGAGCCACCCTTCCCTGCGATTGCCGGCGAGGAGGTACATGGCTGCGTACGCCTCCGCCTCGACCTCCGCGTGGGAGCCACCTCGTGAATTGGCAAAGTCATGACCTCTCTCAACATGTAACCTATAAAGTAAATGATAATGCTAGTGTATAACAATAAGATTACTCCAAAGATGCGAGTGAAGCACAAGAGTAAAAGATCAAGCCATGCAAATTTTTCTTCCTTCTCATAATTATCATATTTATTCAAGAAGGAAAAACAAAATTGAGGCCCCAAAGATCTACACATAAAGCATGCAAGGATAAAAGGGTTCAACGGGGAAATACTGATAAGTGGTTGAAGAGTGGGGATGCCCAAGCTTTGCCTTCAGAACCTTCTTTGAAACATATCAGGGTGACATGGACATCCCCAAGCTTGGATCTATAAATATCCTAGGTTTTCCTTGATAGCTATGAATCCCCTATACTAAAACAAGTTCATCCAAAACAAAACACGGATGGAACCATGAGATGGTTAGTCCATAAATAATTCCTAATAGCTCTATTTCTTGTATGAAAATCATGGCAACATGACAAAACAGCAGCTATAGTAAGGAAGCACATTTATAGGCTCTCTCGAAAAAGAAGAAACCAAAAACTAGGCACACACATAATTATAAAATAGGTTGCACAAGAATCTGTCAAAACAGACCAACAAGTAAAGATGCAATTAAAAAGACTACTTCTGTAACTCAACAAAATTCCAGAAAAAAATATCATAGATACTAGACATGTGTAGTTCTATTGTGTAAATGTTTCATGATTTTTAAAAGCTCAAACAATTCCCTTTTTTTAATAATAGCGAACATGCAATTTCACAATAGTACACCAACCAAAATCACTCCATTGTGACAAGTTTCACAATCAATTATATCCTTTTTGGCACAAACAGACAATAGGAGAGGCCCATATTGACATATATTAACAGCCAAAAGATATACAAGGAATTACATCATGAGTTTCACACCCTAAGGCATTCACTAGGTACCCCACCAATCACTTTTCGGTTAGCGGGTAGCCAAAAATATGCAAGAGAGTAGGGGAGGGGGGAAAACCTAAGTCACCAAGTTAGAGAAGTTTTCCACAAATGAGACTAGAGAGGGTTTAACCCTATGAGCAAACAAAGAAAAATCCTTCTTGAACCTCTCTTTCCACGATCCAATGGTGTGGGGGATCTCCTCAAAGATCTTGCCATTGTGTTCCTTCCAAATGATCAATTGTGACACTCTCCAAAATAGTGGGATGAATAATATTTGAAGTTGACCTCTTCAAACCCACTTTTAATAGTAATTTCAACATTACTCTAAAAGATATAAGTGAAGTTCATAGAGTAAAAGGCGCGCCACCAAAAACATACTATAACCAACATGATGTCTATTTATTCATTGTTAGAAAGAAAAGAAAAAGGTGCCCCAAGAAATTACACAAAACATGAAGATGAACAAAAGGGTTCGAGAAAGATAGGTAGACAGGATGCAAGGCGTGTACCAATCGGGGGCTGAACTTGGGTAAAACCACCGTCTCACCATCATAGTTCACGAGATACCTTCGGATATCACCCTCCTCTCTACACTATTTTACCACACCTGGTAGAATGTAAGATCGGCAGAGCATTACTCGTCAACAACGTGTTTTACCACCGGGAAGGAGCCCATCTGATCTAGCTAGCTGCTCATGCATGGCTAAGCCACTGGAGCCAAGATTGTTGGGGCGGTGCACATTTCTTCCATGGTGGCCCCACATTGGTAGATCCACACGCCCTGAGGTGGCGCAACCATCAGAGCATGCTCCGTGGCACTGTACGCCACCGCCAAAGCACGACGCAACACAAGGACAGAGCCCAACTGTCGCAAGACCCCCGCCTCACTCCACACCTCAATGTTGTCGCTCCATCTCAACACCTCTGCGCCGCCACGCACCACATAACACCGTGACCTGGCTGCTTCGCCTCGCCTCGGCTAGAAGCCTAGAACCCGCGGCGCAAGCAGGACATCCCCATCATAGCTAATGTCACATGGGCTTTGCTCGGCGGGGGCGAGGGGAGGAGAAGAAGGGGCGCCGTTGGCTTTTGACAATCTAGGGTTTTGCCCGTCTGTGACGCGAATGTTCCTTTTGGTAGGCATAATTATCCACAAGAGAGATAAAAAAAATAGAGAACTGCAGGGACAGATGATGGATCTGGATCTCATCGGACGGCTGTTGAGATGGACCAGAGTGAGCGTCAGTGTCACCGTGTGCACGCCCAACTCCATCCAAGCTGTGGTTGCCTGTCCCTGCATGGGCTCCTCCCCGTTCATGCCCCAATCCAAAGATAGCCTTTGGTTGGATCTTCCGGGCACACATGTACACCCACCCGCCTGCATCTGCACTCCACGATGTGCATGATGTGATGCGCGTCGCACCAGCAACCATGGATCACCACCGTTGTTTCTTGCTCTCCTACTAACTGATTCGTGACCGTGTGACTTGCTGATGTAGTGATGACAGGTAGTTCGATGCAAAAGAGGAAGTGACGACAACAGATAGCACAATGACCTTTATTCTTACACCAAAATCTCCGTGCATGCCGGTTTTGCAGCCTCCTTTTCTTACGTAGAACGCACCAGCTGATAAAGCCCATGTACGACCGCCGAGTATTTTCTTGCAGTCTGCAGAAAAAGCATGCACTCGCACTGATATGGCTATCTGGATTGAGTTGAGGATAACTTAATTAAATTAATATGCTTCGAGTGAGATTGCTTTTGGCTTACATCAACCGAGATCTGTAGTTCAAGTTGTACGCTTCCTCCATTTAGTTGCACCACGAAAAACATAGGATGAAAAAAAACTTGAGGTAGCAATGAGCTGGCTAGTTTCGTACTAGTAAGTTGAGTCTTGGTTGCTTCAAAGTACATCTTTTCTTTTCGGGGAAACTGCAAAGACCCTCATCCTCTGCATCGAATAATGCACATATTCCACCTGTAAAATAATAATAATTAATGCATGTATTCATGTTTTATTACATATTAATCCGAATGAATCGGTTTACAAAAGAAAAATAATTGAGACGATTTACATAAGACATGCCTCGGTATGGTAATCAAATCGTACCATCAAACCTATAAAGACGTACTTCCTCTATAAAGAAATAAGAGTGTTTAGATCACTAAAGTAGTGATCTAAATGCTCTTATATTTCTTTACGGAGGGAGTAGCACACAAAGGACACAACGCTTCAAAACAACTCCTTTACGAAGGCATCAACGCCGTCGCGTCGATGTTGGTTAGCCCCGCCTAATGTCAGACCAAAGGTTATCACCCCGAAGCATATCTTTGAACCAACGACCCGCGGATATTGATGTTGCATAATTAAGGCAGAAAGCCAGATCATGTGTATTCACCCGGGGAGAATGCATCTCTGATGCCCGCCGTCATACTCACCGACCACTACCCTACTGGCAAACTTACACATGAACTGGCCAGCCAGCCAAAGGAGAAATCACGAAAGGGAAGACCCCATCACGCTACTTTCCACTGTCGCACCACCGTCTCGTCGATGTTTGTCGTGTGCGCCACTACAACGCCTAGCAATCATCGCCGCCAAATGTGCCACCTCAGTGAAGTTCACCGGCAACAGGTCCCAACAAGAACCGAGCCAACGCCCAATACATCGTGCTAGATCCTTCTGATCCGGCAAACCCCGTCGAGCTGCACCAGCTTCAGGGTACATTACGCCTTGATTTGTAAGGGCATATCCAACGCTGACCCCCAAACCGGATACCGCATCCGTCCGCGGACCGGGGGAGGCCAGTCCGTGGACACGGATTCGGGAGCCGGCCATCCAAAGCTATCCCCTAAATGTCCGCCAGTAAGGCCAATTTGAAATTCAAATCCGTCCGATCACATAGCGCGCGTCGGATCACACCAGCATCGGATCACATCGTCGCTCGATCACAATAAAAAAGAGGCAAGTATACTTAGTTTTTACATGTCCGGTTACAAAAGAATATCAGTTCGGCAGCCCGTGCAAAAAATTGGATTTTCTGCCCTACTGGACCGGCAATCCGAGCCTCCACGCTCAATCTGTCGTCGCTGCCGTCCCGGCCGCCTCCGCCTCCTTCACCGCCACCTCCTTCTCCGTCCTCTCCAACCGATCCTACTGTCGCTTCAACATCTTAAAATGGTCGGCTTGCACGATCATCGTTTCTTAGTCTTCTAAATCCTCCATCTTCAAGATCAACATCTTCGCCGTGTCTCCGAGTTCATCTTCCGGGCAAGCTTGATCGCCGCATCCTCCACCACCGTCATCTCCGGCAGGTTGTCCTGCGAGTCCACGCGTCGCTGGCGGGATGAAAGAACAGATTGGGCGAAAAATGACGGGAATTGGGTGGAGAGCGGCGGGATGGAAGAAGAGAGTGAGGAATTTTACCGCGGAAACAGTGCAGACAGGTACAAAAGCGCGGGGTCCGCCTTAGTTTTGGGTGGACCTAGGGTGTCGGAGTCCTACATGGCTCGTATCCGGACTCCTGCAAAGCCCCCCTGATTTGGTTCCGGTTTGCGGGAAAATTACGATCCGAACTGCTCCGCGGACCGGTGGGGTTGCCGTTGGATGGCTTGTGGGGTCTGAACAACTGCATCCGGACGAATGTGGACGGTTTAAGGGTCAGCGGTACCGCGGTGGAGACCCGCTATCTAGCCCATTTCATAGAATTCTTGGCAGCAGACCGAAGCACGTTCAAGTTTATGAACTCCAACCAGCTCGACCCAAGGCGTGTAACTACCACATGAGCATCGAGACTCTCCAAACCTGATGCTGAGCTTGCATACTTGCATGCGTGCAGGTGGTGGTCTCACTTACACATCTTGTGACTGCTGCTAGCTACTCCTAGCTAGGTTCAAGAAAGTGTTGTTTTGTGGTTGGAGTACCGCAATTTGCATTCGGTGGTAGTAGGAAGAGATTAGGAGGAGCCACTTGGACTTTGACAATCTATGAATGGTTTGTTTTCAAAATGAAAAGGAAGGGTGTGGGCCAGGGCCTGCCGGGCGGCCTCCCCTGTGGGCGGCACGGACGGCGACGCCCAAATTACTAGCGCCAAGTGGGAGCATACCTCTTTGACATGGGATCGGATGGCCGATCCATGGGTAAATATTTGATGGCAACTTGTTGTACGCAGACTTTGAGTTGAGCATGATGCAAGGCTTGACACCTCCAACGAATCGCATGTGCTGCTTGGTGACATGATGTGTGTGCACCCTACTCTTCCTCGTGGACGCGTCCGCCACTTGGCTGCTGTGCGCCGGCGTTTCCTATGCTGCCTCACATTATTATTCTCTGTATGCATTATGCAGTTGACAGTGATCAGCGGATTCCTTTTCCATGTCTGTGGACACACCTGGTAGTGGTAGATGGATCAAAAGTACGTACAAAAGTTATTCCATTAACAGCTCACATCGGCGAGTATGGTCAGGAGGCCTAGCCTAGCGCCGCGCATGTAATCCGGATCGTATCAACTTTGGTGGAACACACACCTGACACGATCACAATGATCGCATTGTTTATTGGTCATCCAACCGGTACGATGATCTCCTTGCCGAGGAAAGCGCGGGCAAGGCAGGCGGCAGGGACGAAAGCCGCAACGTGACACTGCGTATGTAATGTCGACACCATTTGCGTCCCAACAAATAAATCCTTCTTTGTGCAGCCGGTCTCGCGCCTCCCGTGACCAGACTCGCGACCGCGGCGGCGACCATGGCCGCGGCAGCAATGACGGACGGGAGGGGCGCGATGGCCATCACCGCCGGGGCACTGCGGTTCACTCATCGACCAGTCCTGTGCGCAGCCCTCGCGGCGGCTCGTCCCGCTGCACGCATCCCCTCGACGCGGCACGCTCCATCTCCCCAACGTCCGTCCTGCCAACCCCGCCGTCGCCTGTGGACGCGCCCACCCCGGGCTCCAGCATCGTCTTGCGCATCCAGGCGCCTCTGACGCCAGCCTCGGTGGTGGCCACGGCCACTCCCCCGCGTCCACCAGGCTTTGAGCAGTCCCCGGCTCAGGTCACGCCGCCCCTGGTCTCCGGCCAGCCCGCTCGCCGCACTCCATCGCCGACAGGCCACACCAACGACAGCCTGGCGCCCCTCTTTGTGCAGCCGGAGGCACCGCTCATGGTTGGGCCGCCCCGTGCCCCGCCCAGGAGCCTAGCCAACCGGAGGAAGACTTTGGCTGGTGTGGCCATCGACACCAACCCAGGGTTCTCCCTGCGTCGCACCACTGCTCATGCCAAGGAGCGCCGTGTTGCTGTTCCGGTCACGAGGGAGGCTGAGAAGCTGGTCTGCCGGAGCCTCGGCATAGTGCAGGATGGTAAGGATGTCACCAAGGACGCTCTGGAGGAGCTGAGTCGCCGCTTCCAACACGAGTTGTCGCCCTCGGTTCTGTCGGCGCTCTGTTCGTTGTTCAAGCTCGATGACGATGATGCCACGGCGATTGAAGATGCTCTGATCAGCCGCGGCGGCCAGGCTGCCATGGACCATGCGGCTGTTGCTGGTGATGCAACAGGAGAGGTCTGACTGCCTCGCAAAAGTCAGCAGATCGAGCTACCACCAGTTTCCAATGTTAGCAAAACCTATTGTGTCCTCTAGTAGTAATTTTAGTTGGATGTGTTCCTGCCGTTCACGTGAAGATTGTAGCCCCTTGGTATCCTGTTGTAACTCTGTTGTTGTTCGTCGTCGCCGTTGCTTAATGAAGATTATGTCAGCCCTGTTTCTTCCAACCTCTACCGCATCCAGCAACCATCCTCACCTGAAGTCCCATGCGGCTACAGATGCGCCCTCGACTGCTCCCTACTGCAGGCTGTTGCTGTTGTACAATGAGCTGGTCCGGCATGCTCATTTGCTGCAATCCAGCTGGGTACTGTTTAGCAGTGCCATGAGAATACCAGTTTCCTGATGATAGTTCCAAAGGTTAATTTTTTGTGCTGGAATGTGAGAGGGCTAAATGACCCGGACAGACGTGCGACTGTGCACGAGACGATCGCCTCCACCTCATGCCACATCGTCTGCCTTCAGGAGTCCAAGATGGAAAACGTCGATCAATACGTCGCCTCCTACCTTGACGGTAATAGACTCCGGAGCTTTGCTCAACGTCCGGCCACCGGATCCAGAGGGGGCTTCCTCATGCTCTGGGATGATAGTGTCGTTCGCATATCCGATGTCCACATCACTGAGTTCTGCCTTTCCGCAACGGTCAACGTCATTCATTCCGATACCCCTTTCAAGATCACTAGTGTCTATGGTCCAACGGCCTCCAACAGAAAGGATGATTTCTTCAGTGAGTTGATCGCTCAAAAACCTATCAATGGCACTAAATGGATTGTCATGGGCGACTTCAACCAGATTTACCAAGCTCGAGATAAAAATAACAGGAACATCAATCGCAGCCGCCTCAACCGCTTCCGTGCTACACTAGACACTTGTGAACTAAAAGAGATCCACCTCCAGAACAGACGCTTCACTTGGAGTAACGAGCGTCAGAACCCTACTTTGTGCAAGCTGGACTCGGTTTTCTGCAACGCCGACTGGGACATGCATTTTGATTCTCATGTGCTTCACGCCATTTCTTCTTCGCTCTCGGACCATTGCCCCCTTCTCATTGCTGATGACAGGGGGGCGAAGCGACCAAGATGCTTCAGATTCGAGAATTTCTGGTCCTGTATCCTAGGCTTCTTTGACATCGTGTCCAAGGCTTGGGAGGAGCCGTGTGCCCACACGGAGCCATGCCAACGGCTTTTCCATAAGCTCAAGCAAACAGGGCGACATTTGTCTAAGTGGAGTAACGGGCTCTTCTCCAAGGCAAAGTTGCATCTTCATGCGGCCCTCCTCGTCATCCTTCGTCTTGACATTGCCCAAGAGACGCGCGTCCTTTCGGTGGGAGAAAGGGAACTTCGGGCTCGACTCAAGCGTCGTGTCGTCAGCCTGGCAGCGGTTGAGAGGGCGTGCAAAAAGCAATGTGCTCGCACTGCTAACATCAAGGAGGGGGACGCCAATACCAAAATTTTCCACCTCAGGGTCAACTCAAGGCGAAGAAAGAATCACATCCACAGGCTCAAGAAGAATTCTGGATGGATCACGGACCATGAGGAAAAAGAGGAAATTATCCATGACCACTTTGCGAGCAGTCTGGGAGGGGGACAACCCAGACCGATGGATCTAAACTGGGAGAACCTGAACCTTAGGGTGGTTGACCTCACTGGCATTGACGACAACATCACTGAAGACGAGGTCAAAGCGGCCATTGATCTTATGCCGGGCGACAAGGCCCCGGGACCGGATGGATTCACGGGAAGCTTCTTCAAGAAATGTTGGCAGATTACCAAAGTTGATGTAATGAGAGTCATTCACCAGTTCAGTAGCCTCCAAACGACAAATCTTCACTGGCTCAACTCGGCCAACATTGTGCTCATACCAAAGAAGGATGGGGCGGAAGAGATCGGGGATTTCCGCCCCATTAGCCTCATCCATGCTATTGCTAAAATCATGGCCAAGGTGTTGGCGTCCCGCCTTAGCCCTTTCATGAACAACCTTGTCTCCACTGCGCAGAGTGCTTTCATCAAGAAACGGAGCATCCACGACAACTTCATGTATGTGAGAAACCTCGCGCGGCGTCTCCACAGAAACAAAACTCCATCCTTGCTCTTCAAGTTGGATATCCGGAAGGCCTTTGACTCGGTGCGATGGGAGTACATCCTTGACCTACTCCGTCGGTTGGGATTTCCGGACCGCTTTCAGGATTGGGTGGCGGTCCTCTTATGCACGTCCTCTTCGCGCGTCCTCCTCAATGGTATTGCCGGGCCCGCCATCTACCATGGTCGAGGGCTCAGACAAGGGGACCCCCTTTCACCCCTACTCTTTGTCCTCGCGATCGACCCCTTGCAGCAGCTCCTCGACATTGCCACAAGTCACAACCTGCTCCAAAAAATTCGAGGGCGTGGATCTACTATCCGTACCTCCCTGTATGCCGACGATGCGGCGATCTTCATCTCCCCTTCACGGGAAGACGTGGCCAACCTTGCGGCCATCCTTAGTGCCTTTGGAGGGGTCACCGGTCTGTCCACCAACTTTCAGAAGAGCTTTGTCGTCGCAATTCGCTGTGGCAACCTAAACCTTGACGACATACTCCACAGTCTGCCCACCTCGCGAACTTCTTTCCCATTGAAGTACCTGGGCCTCCCATTATCCATTTGGCAACTGAAAAGGGTGGACTTCCAACACCTTGAGGACAAGGTGGCTGCGAAGCTTCCTCCATGGCAAGGGAGAAACATCACCACAATAGGCCGGGCGGCCTTGGTCAAATCGGTCCTCACTTCACAAGTCGTCTACCACATCACATCCCTGAACGTTCCCGCCGGCGTGCTACACAATGTCAATAGAATTGAGCGTGCTTTCCTCTGGTCAGCTCAGAGTCAAACTTCAGGTGCAAAATGCAAGGTCAATTGGGAGACTGTTTGCCGCCCTACGCATCTCGGCGGGCTTGGAGTCCTACACTTGGGGAAATTTGCAAGAGCTCTAAGGTTGAGATGGCCGTGGGTGGAGTGGAAGGACCCGACTAGATTGTGGGTGGGCTTAGGAAACCTGTGCTCGGAGGTGGATATGGACCTCTTCTACGCCTCCACCGTCATTACCGTGGTAAATGGAGGGAAGACGCCCTTCTGAGAGGCACCATGGTTGAGAGGGAAAAAACCGAAGGATATCGCCCCCCTCATCTTCACGGCCTCCAAGCGGAAGAAGTGGGTGGTGAGGGATGCACTGCGAGACAATGCTTGGGTGCGCAAGATCAACCCTTCCATCAACCTAACGATCAACCACATTGTGGAGTTTGTGGACCTTTGGGTCCGTTTGGAGCAATTCCAGCTTTCACCGGACATTGATGACGACATATCCTGGAAATTTGAGGCGAACGGTGAGTATTCGGCGGCCTCTGCTTATAGGATCCAGTTCTTGGGCTCCACGACGACGACCATGAACAAGACTATTTGGAAGGTTTGGGCACCTCCCAAGGTCAAGTTCTTCTCATGGCTAGCGATTCAAAACAGGATATGGACGGCGGATAGATTGGAGAAGCGAGGTTGGGAGAATTGCGGGCTATGCACGCTCTGCAGAAGGGCAAACGAGACGTCCGCGCACCTCTTCTTTCGGTGCAGGTTCACCTTGCGCGTATGGAGATTGGTAAAGGAGTGGCTTGGCCTAGGGGCTCTCGAGATCCATCAATGGCAGGCGGAGCGCAGCATCAAGCATTGGTGGACAAACATGTCGAAGCCCAATACGGCGAACCGGAAGGCCATGGCTTCCCTTACTATGCTTGTCGGTTGGGCCATTTGGAACGAGAGAAACGCTAGAGTTTTTAGGAAAAAATCAACGCCGCCCTTCTACATTCTAAAACTAATTCAAGATGAAGCCAAACTTTGGGTTACGGCAGGAGCTAGGCACCTGAGCATTATCATGCCGCGAGTGTAGTTGTTATTTTCCTTTTGTTGACGGACGGGCTATGTTGTGGAGCCACTAGTATGTACTCTAAAACTCTCCTCCTTTATTAATGAACGAGGCAAGTCTTTTGCCTCTGTTTCAAAAAAAATAAAAAAAATCCTTCTCGTATATAGAATCAAGGCAGGACTCGTTTGGATGTGTTCCTTGTTTGTTTAGTGCCGAATCATTCGGGTTATAGATAGATTCAGATCGTTTAGGATCTCTCCTGGTTGCACCTATAAAGTATTCCCCGACCTGGCTGAAGCAGGTGGCTTGCACATGTTGTTTCCCCGGCCCCTTGGACAAATTTTTCCACAGCTCTCACTGTCCGTTTCATTTTAAACTAGAGTTTCCAATGTCACTTGAGTCTCTAAATTATTAGGTAATTATTACTCCCTCCATTTCATTTTAGTTGTCGCTGATTTATATACTAAACCAGTGACAACTAATATGGAACGGAGGGGTACTAGTTTGCGGAGGGCGTAAATTGTTGTAGATGGTTCAGGAAGCGTTCAACCTCCGTAGAGTCCTTAATAATTACTAGGCAATATCTAGCCGAATGGCCTACACAATTTGCACGTCTAGACATTTGGCCTTGTATGAGATCCTTACAACATTCTCTACTAATAACATGTTTAGTTATAAGTTGGAACTAGTCTCTACACTGTTACAATCGTGTCCACCAAATGACCAAAATAAATGGTGTTACATCCTTATAAACTACAGTAGTGAGGTCACACACAAAATAAGTGATGTAGATTTTTTTTCAATGGGATTTTTCATTAAAAAGAATATATGTTGAGAATTAGTACACAGTTATGGTCTAATACTGCAATGGAAACAAAGTAATTTTAGCTTCACTTCATGCACTAATTCAAGGATCGTTGCTCAGCACGAAAGAAAACATATGTGGTAGCATATTTGGAGGAAATAGGTTTCGCAACACTCCTCAAAAGATGTCTGGGTTATGAGATACTCTCTAAAAAGCGACAGAACATCAACACAAAGACACCAGATTTTTTACGTGAAAAACATTCAAGTTGGGGTGAAAAAACACGGGCTGAAACACAACGGCGGAGCTATGTAGGCTCCTAGGGGGTTGTGCCCCCCCAACATTGAAGCAACTTGTGACGGAAAAAATTGTGAGGGCTTAGATGAGACTTTTTTTAGCTTTTGCCCTCCCCCCAAACACTCTTATTTTACCTTTTGCCCCCCCCCCCCCCCCTGAGCTGATTCTGTCTAGCTCCGCCACTGCTAAAACAATCCGAATCTTCTTCCACTATTATCAAATGTGGGAGACACTAGATTTTCTCTAAGTAGCAATAGATGATCTCGTACATCAAGATTTTTACATCTTGGATAGCAACAACAAGATTTGGATCTGCAAGAGCTATGAATTGGAACAATCTCTTCAAAGATGGTGGAACCACGGCTTAGATAAGACAAGGTGGTGGATCTGATCTTCACAACCTTGGGTATGGGATCCCTTTGCTTGATGGCAAGCTTCCACCTTCAATCTTTCTCTCATTCCCTCTCTCTGGCTCTCGTGGTTTTCTCTTTTCTTCTCCAATGGAGGCTCAACTCAGATTCTTCACACTTCTTGGTGGCTGCTGGATGGGAGGCTAAACACACACCCATTCCTCGTCTTCAAAGTCCAAAATAACACTATGTCATAACCCTAATAGGAGATGGGCTTTGCCACATGTTTGGGTTGGCTAAAGGCTTCATTACATCTTCTCATGGCCCACATGAGGAGGATATACCAACAATATATTAATATCGAGAAGGTATCAATTACACTCAACCTATGCACCAACAAGACTCAAGAGCTACTCAAGACAGTGAGGTTGCCCAAAGCCAAATTATTGTAAATGAAAGAAAAATAATCAACCAACAAAATAGCTGTAGCAAACAACAACTACTACAATCAATGATGGCAACCCAAGGGTAACATGATAGATGCTCCAACAATGATGCCCCATGAAGTAAACTCCATGCAATGCCTTCAACAAGGAAATGTTGCATGAACAACATCATTCGAGTTTTAATCAATGAAGGCCAGACCTAGAGTTTTAACTTGTGGAGCTCGAGCCCCTACACTCAAAAAGCACCACATAGTTGCCCTATGCCACCACTACCTACCAATCCATCATGCATAGCCGCGCAGACGCACAATCATGGTGGACCTAGTCACACAATTAGAACTATAGTCGAGAAGCGGATAGGGAACCATTAATACATTGACCCCACTAATATACTCAGTGTAGATCTTTCTTTTTCATCAAGAACTGATATATGTTATAAGGATCTTTTGCTTTTATCTAAAACTACTTAAGACTTGTCAATATAAGTAATCACATATCCCACCAAAATAATAAGTGGTTTAGAATTGTACTTTCTCTTTATTAATGTGGATTTCTATATTTGCATATCACTTTAGAAATTTATCCATACAAGTACCTCTCTCGATAGGGTTCAGTGAGAGAAAAAAAAAATACTTCATTTTTTTTTGAGAATCAAATACTTCATTTTCTTAGGAGGGGTAAGGTGGACGGGCTCTTAGCCCAGTGGTTGGAGCGCGGTTGTGCGTTCCAGCCGGCGCAAGTTCAAACCTCATGGGCGTCATTTGGCTATATTGGTCAATTTCGCGGGTTTGAACTTGGGTCTCACATCTTCTCTCTTAATTAAAAAGCCATAGGGCTCCTCCCCTGCTGGTCTAATTTTTTTAGGAGGGGTAAACGTGTTACCCACAAAAAAATGTATTGCAACTATTGTGTATGATGTAACTCAAGTCAGTATGTGTTTTTTAAAAGGAACTAAGAAGCCAATGCCGATCGTATAGTTTTTCATAGAAAAAATATATAATATTTATTTACTATATATGTCTATTTAAGTATCTCTTCCAAGGAACTACACGAGACACTGTACAATGTTTGTAGGGCTCGTACTATTTAATATATACACCACTGTTTCAAATTAATTGAAGTTCTAGGATTGTCCTAAGTCAAACTTCGTTAAGTTTGACCAAGTATATACAAAAATATATCAACACCTATAAAACCAAATTTAGCTCATTAGATTCATTTTTTTTTTGAAAAGGAGGATGTCCCCCGGTCTCTGCATCAAAAAGATGCATGCAACCATATTTATTAAGTAAAAATACGGAAACAAAGTCTGCGATTCAGTACCAGCTCATAGTAGGAGCAAAAATAAAGTAAAGCAAAAATTGCCACAACCGGCAAAAATAGGACAAGATGACTAAACACCTAGCCTATTATTGGACCGCCATCCAAACCAGTTGTAGATAACCCGTGCTACCATCTCCCATCGGTTGCACCCAATAGCCAAAAGCTCCCTGGAGTCCGTATGAGTTAGTAACGACCACGTACGGATCCAAGCAGTGGCTCTGTAGATAACCTGCAAAAAATTGATAAAATTTTGTATATTTTATCATATTATGTATATTTAATCTCGTAGATCTTTGCACATTATTGTAGGAACTTGGTCAAAATTTAAAAAGTTTGACTTAGAAAAATGCAAGAACTTCAATTATTTTAGAACCGTGGGAGTATGACATTTGGCCTTTTCGCAAAATAAGAATAGTAATGTACTAGTGATTATCAGATCAGATGGCCCACGGAGTCATGGAGTAATGGGCCCCAACCTCTCAAGTGGTCCAAATTCCAAATGTCATCATCTGTGCTGACATTGTGGACGAAATGAGAAAGTACCATGAAGTTTCACGTAATAGTCTAAGAAAGTCGGCCCAGCGGGCCGTAAAGTCGTGAAACCTAACGCATTTCACTGTGCTCTACAGGAACGCAAATCCACCCCTTCCACTGTGCTGTACAGGTACGCCGCGCTTTACCATGGCCGCACCGCCCGCATGCTCGTTCGCGTCTCTACATTCTGGGTCTCGGTGACCAGCTAACAACTCTGAAACCCTCGAGACTCACAGGCAGCCATGGCCCATGCGCATGGCGGCTTGGCAATGGCAGTACGTACGGCGCCATGCGGCCAAGCTTCTTTCCACCGCATGCATCAATCACCCTGGGCTGCACTGATAGCCCCGCTGCGCCGAGCTTCCTTGGCGCGCGTGACGGCCGGCCTGCACTGTGCTGTGCGCGTATGGGGCGTGGCCATCGATCGAGTGTTGGCGCACGTCCGACTCCGACCTTGCCGCCGTGTGCCATACCCATACCGATGTACTCCTGTCTCCGACAGGCACCCGTCGGGGATGATTTACGTGTACCGCTGCCACAAGAAAGATATGATATGTAGAGCAGACATCGTACCGGACGGCCCGACAGGGACGCTCGCATCGCATGTCCATCGGCGGCAGGGCACGGAACGGAAGCTTCTCCGCTGTATCGTCGCGGGACTCGGCACAACCATGCATGCATGATCCGTGATTGTCTTGCGGCAGCGGCAGGGCACGAGGGGCGTGCATCAGCATCTGCATTGCCGTGTCGGCCGGTCGCGCGATCGATCAGAGATCAGATGACGAGTCTAGCCGCATCGACGATCGATCGTTTCTATGGCATCAAGAGTCCGTCTCGATCGATCTCTTCGTTCATTGGTGGTCAATTGACGGTGATGTACGGTTCACACGAGTGGCGTCACAGCACGTATGACTGGGGTGCCTGCCCGGCGTAATGAGACGTGCAAACTCTCCATCATGCATGTCATTGTCAGAAGAGAGCCCATCCCATTCCCAACACCATTTTATGGGCAACTTCTGCATGCTTGTCCAGCCGATCTAGCCAGAGCTAGCCGATGAGCCATTGTCTCGAAATTTTGAGGAAAATGATTGAAAACAACTCGTGCGTGTAGCTGGAAATACTGTTCAACTTGAGCGATCAAGTAGGTGAGATGGCCGACGGATAAGCCGGTACCAAACGAAACCATGCATGCAGATGATGGAAGGAGCAAAGCGATGAACAGGAGCTCCCAATCATGCATGGCATGGCGTTACGGCCGGACCGTACACGTCGGCGACCTTGGGCGCATGTACGTGCGCCTGCGTTTGCATGTGGGCGTTCAGGGCACAGCCGAGCCAGCACGCCGGTCCAAGTTGCCCGAGGCTCGGCGCCATCTCTCCATGTCCCGGAGTGGTCGCCGGCCAGAGATCGATGCCCCGGCAGCTCGGTCGATATATCGTGTCGCTGCTGGATTGCAATTCGCGGGGCCAGCAGGGCATGCTCCGAAGTGGTCTGGATTTTGTTCGCTTAATAAGTTAGGCATGATTTTGCGAAATGGTACCCTTGCATGCGGTGGCTGCCAAGAAAACCAAAGGAGCGAGCGAGGAAGGAGGAGGAACGACGCCGCAGCTGTCGAGGTCCGTACGCCAGCCCCGCCATTGAGGTCTACACACCACACATGTGCGTATGCGTGCCATGTCCCCGTGCTGTGGACGAGCAGACTGCTCAAATCCTCGTGCGCTCAGAGCTACAGTGATGCCGGTTAACCGGCCGGCCTGCCTGCCTCCGCACTTCGTCGTGTCTTGACTCTTGCGTGCCACCGCCAGCGATCGCTAGTAGAAAACAGGGCTTTAGTCCCGGTTTCAGAGGGTCTTTAGTCCCGGTTCTGCAACCGGAACTGAACAATCGGGACTAAAGGCCCCCACTTTTAGTTCTGGTTGGATTACGAGCCGGGACTAAAGGAGCTCCACGTGGCCGCTGTGGGGTGCCCAGATAGGAGGACCTTTAGTCCCGGTTGGTAACACCAACCGGGACTAAAAGGCCGCCACGCGTCTGCCCCTGCTAAGCGCTATTTTTTTTTGAAAGGAGGGGTTTAGGGTTTAGGGGTTTTGAAGGGTTTAGGGGTTTCATATTGTGTTTCCCCTTTTCTTTTTGTGTTTACCATTCAATTCTTTTACATTTAGGGTTTTCGTTTTTATTTTACGTTTTCCATTCAACTCGACGCTAGCTACTACATATAGCAATGAAGGAACCATTACACGAATCGTCATGAATATAGAGAGAAGTGACCTCTCTTTCTCCGTGCTTGGTCGAACAACAAGTTTTCGTATATCTATTCGACGCTACTACGTATAGTACACGTTCATGCATATATACAATGTAACATCTCTTACGATCCCTAATATCTAATTACCAAAATCACATTGCCACTCCCGATGGAATTCTCCGTCTGTAGGTATGACATGGTCAACAAAGAATCCCGCCAATTCCTCTTGAATTGCTCGTATGCGATCAGTTGTTAGGAGTTCGTCCCGCTTCCGCTTGATCTAATTTAAAGAAGGGGGTCAATATATATATATATATGAATGAAACTCAACACAATTGATGGTAATAAAATAAAAATATGAATATTGTTTACATACTTCAATTTGTTCTTCAGATCTGCCCCGCTCAGAGGTCTTGTGGCGAATGTACTCGCAAACGTAGTATCCACATAAATTATTCCCGGGTTCCTGCCACAAGAACTTTACGAGAATAGAGTTCAATCAAAATGATAATCAAGCATGATAATGGTATTGAAACTAGAATCAATGAGAGATGCGCGGAACTAGCTAGTAGTACTTACTTTGGGTTGTGAAAATCGCAGCTCCTTTTTCCATTCACCCCTAACCTGGTTGGTGAACTTTTTCCAAACCCTGCCCGGCAAAGAAAATGATTACTTGATATCAGGAAATGAACGAAAGTTGCCGATATGGTGCGATAATGATTGAACTTATTTCTAGAGCATTTGACTCATGTCCGCCCACTCCTTAGCCTCTTTACGTCTCGAGTCTAAGACAACTACTAGTCCCGCGTCAAGCTGAATGGCTAGCAGAATAAAGTGGAACCTGCGCACGCATAACTCATCAATTACACTTAACCTCGAGTAAGCGAAACAGAATGTGCAGAAGACAGTAACACTCACTTGAAGTTGTAAGGAAATAGTATTTCCCTTTTGTTTTGTTGTCCAAGTAACGTCTTTAGCAAGTAATTCTCTGTATCATCGGGGCTTTTTTGTACCGTATATTCATTTACGGTATTTGGGTTAATGAACCCAATGTCATAGATTTTTCCTCTGCATTCGCGGATCTTCAATCTGCATAATATAGTGTGAGGATAATTATACATGCAATGAACGAGCTGAGCTAGAGACTTAATTACAGAAAAAATACTTACAAACAATAGCAACTGATGATAGCTTTGTCGAGGGCGGCTTGATTGTATAACTGAAATAATTCTTCAAATTCAATGTACAATGCCTCGACTCCATTGAAGTAGTGCTCATCTTTAATTCCCACTAAGATACTGTTGGTCCCTTCCTTGCAGGCTTTCAAGTACCAGTTATGCAATGTTCGCATCATCGTTGATAGACGCGGGAGCTACTCAGGTCTGACGAGAGGCTTCCCGTGCTCGTATCTAAAGGCTACCTCAGCCATTTCGAACTGTACCTCATCGCCTAAGTAATCAGCAAGAGTGTAATCAGGATGAGCGGCCGCTACCCTCGGATCATTAGCGATATCGGGAAACACCTTGAGCGCGGGGCACGATTGTTTTTCCTGTTCGTCGAGCTGGGGAATTGTTTTCCCACTTCTTGCAGCACTGCTAGTACTTTCCGACCTTTTCGCTTCATGAAATGTCTTTACAATACAGCGGTCATAGTGTGAGAGCGGCGGAGGAGATGGTGGGCGCTGAAGGGCATCCAGACAACGCTTCGCTTTTATCGGATCTATTTTCTCCTTTGGATCTGGACGTTTCAGTGCAAGCTGGCGTTTCACATCGGCAGCCACGAACTCGTCGGTTTCCTCCTCAGTCATGTCGTATGGTAACTTGGGAGGATCCTTCTTGACGCTTGGACCTGCTCTGGATTTCTTCGTTGTTGTACTGCTAGCCGCCGAAGCGGCGGCGGGTCTCTTCCGCCGTTGTTGGGAGGAGCCTTCTTGACGCGGCGGAGGAGGCGGAGTCCGTTGACGCAGCGGAGACAGCTGATGCGGCGGAGGATTCTGCTAAGGGGCCTCCTCCGGCGGAGTCCGCTGAGGCGGCGGAGACAGCTGAGGCGGCGGAGGATTCTACTGAGGGGCCTCCTCCGGCGGAGTCCGCTGACGCGGCGGAGACAGCTGAGGTGGCGGAGTGTGCTGACGTGGCGGAGACGACTGAGGCAGCGGAGATAGAGCTGGACAGTGAGGAGTCTGCTGAGGGGCCTCCTCCGGCTGAGTCTGCTGACGCGGCGTCCATTGTGGAAGCACGATGTATTCCTTTCTCCATAGAATGGTAGTCCTTACGACATCTACCAGATGAGTCTCCCCTTCACCTGTAGGGTACTCAAGCTCCAGCCCCTCGAATCCTTTGATAACTTCATCCACCCCGACAATAGCAAAGCCATCTGGAATCGGATTGCAATGGAAAGTTCCATCAGGTCTAGGAGGTAAGACATAGCCGACCGCCACCTTCAAGGGTAGGTTGATGCATTTCGCCATTAGCTCACAATGTTCCCTCTCCATGATATAATCCACGGGGTAGCGAGGAGCCGTGATATCAGGCCGAACGAGCTCCGTGGAAGCCACGCTGCTTTTCCGCTGAGATGGTGGGGTAGCTTCGTGGGCGGTATCGAATGAAGGATCTTCGTGCTGGTGAGATGGTGAGCCGGTAGCTCGCTGACTGGTAAGTGCCTCTAGTTTCTTCTCCTGCAACGCTAATCTTTTTTCTACCTTCTGCATCCGGTCTGCTTCCTCTTTCTTCTTTCTCCCTCGGCTTCTATAACCAGCGATGTCGGGAAACCCATGCACCCACGGAACGGAGCCTGCTGTGCCTCGTGTTCGTCCAGGGTGTTCAGGATTCCCGAGGGCGCGTGACAGCACGTCCTTCTCTCTGTCGGGATGGAACCTCCCTTCCTGCACGTCCTTGATTGCTTCCTGAATCTTTGTGACGGGTGTTTCAAGTTGTTCTTTCGTGTAAACACACTTCCCTGTTTCATGGTCCAAAGTTCCCCCATGCCCGAAGAACCAAGTCCTTGCCCGTTCGGGCCAGTTCAATGTCGCTGGTTGGATCCCTTTAGCAAGCAGGTCGTTCTCAGCTTTGTCCCACGTAGGCCGGGCAACCTTGTAGCCACCTGACCCCGTAACATGGTGATACTGCTTCTTTGAAGCATTTAGTTTATTTGTCTGTGACCTGTTCTTAGCTTTCTCCGATTTCTTGTACGCCACAAATGCGGGCCAGTGATCTTTTATCTTCGCATATTGACCGGTGAATTCTGGAGTCTCGTCTTTCTCGACAAACTGTTCGTTCAATCTTTTCTTCCAGTTCTTGAATTGTTCTGCCATCTTCTTAAGAGCCCATTTTTTGACTTTTCGCTGTATAACTGGGTTATTTGGATCCTCCTCTGGCGGTAGGCTGAAATTTATCATGAGCGAGTTCCAAAGCTGATCTTTGCATCTATCGTCGACATAAGAAACTCCATCGTCCTTCTTCTTATTCCATTCTTGGATGCTGATCGGGACGCTGTCCCTAACAACAACTCCGCACTGATGTATAAATCGGTCTTGGGTCCGCTTGGGAACAGTCGGTTTGCCATCTGGATCGACTTGTTCGATCGTGAACCTTTCATTCTCGCCCAACCTTTTCTTCGGGCCTCGTCTCCTTATAGAAGTTTGGCTTGATCCGGAGGGCTAAAAGAAGAAAGAAGTGTTAATATATGTACATACAAAACAATTAATGCATCTAGTTAGCAGAGGCTTAATTAATATATATACCTCGCCGGACTTTGCAACAGTTAAGGCTCCAACACTGGCGGAGCCGTCATCTTCTCTTCCCTCACCATCGGAGTCGTTGAGAAACTGTGAGGTCATGATATCATCATCTCCCTCGCGGATTATTTCCTCCAACGTCTTTTCTTGTTCTAAGTCTCTGTCGTGTTCCATAGTTTCTGCAAATATTACAACATGGCAATATACAACCATGAGAGATGGATTAGTGGCAAACATAGACCTAATCACAACAAGGAATCATATGCATATGAGCAATGGATTAGTGGATTATCGGGGTTATGTTTTAACGACCCCCTCCCCCCTCATGTCGAAGTTATACCAAAATTATCGGGGTTATATGTTTTAACACGACCCCCCCCTCATGTCGAAGTTTCGGGAGAGGATACTTCATATGCCTCAAAATCAAAGTTATCGGGGTTATGTTTTAATGACCCCCCCCCTCTCATGTCGAAGTTACGACGATATTTATACAAGATGAATACAAGATTTATACACAAGATGAATACAAAATGAATACAAGATGAATACAAGATTTATACACAAGATGAATACACAACTAAACAAATGAACCAACCATCATCCTATGAACAAAACTCTACATACAACAAATGGACACCTTTTGTCGAATAGCGGAGGGACGATCAGGGACCAACTCCACGGAGATGCAACACCGGCCACAACCTGTAATTCCACGGAGATGTAACACATGGCAAAACATGCTTACTGAACTAATTCAAATGACCCCTAGATCAATGGCAATCATCATGATCAAGTTGACAAGTATTAACAGATTTTCAGACTTAGTGGCAGAAAACAGATTTTTATTTAGAAAAGTTTTGGAATAAATAAAATTATTCTATGAAAATGGCCATTTCACTCCTTTCAAGCACTTCTAAATTCTTCCAATAATTTTTCTGTCACCTCTAAATTATCCCTCAAGTCATTCTCACCTTCTAGGACAGTGTCCAATACTTTTCCACTCCACAAAAATATTTCTCTTATATTAAATAAATTCCCAAGTTGGAATTTATATTTATCCTAGTTTCTTTGATTTACAAAGGAACCATATTTTCTATAATTCTTATGCACCCACAAAAATTATCCTAGCAACTAGGCAGTACCCACAACCCATTTCACCAAAAACTTTGAGTTCCACAGTTCAAAATTTTCAAATTCCATCCAGTTCAAATTTGATCCAGATTCAAACTCCATGACAAAATCCTATTTTTAATTGCTCCAAAAATTCTGAAACTTTGCCAGACCCTCTTATATGCTTCAACACCTCACCACAAAAATTCCCAAGAATTCCTAAAATCCCTAGGACCCTCTGGCATTTCATCATATATGTGGTGTGCACACTGTTCACCCTGTCGAAAATTTCAGAAATGCAGAAGATTCAGAGAGCGCGGGCGGCGGCGGCATCGGGGCGGGCGGCGGCGTCGGGGAGCGGGGGGAAGGAGGAGGAGGGGAACGGCGCAGCGGCTCACAATGTGTTGCAGGGGAGCGGGGGACGGCGTCGGGGCACGGCTCGGCGACGGCGGCGTCGGGGCAGGGATCGGCGACGGCGACGTCGTGACAGGGCGCGGCGAGGGCGTCGGCGGGGAGGGGGCGGCTCGGAGGCGACGGCGATCTCCGGCGCAGCAGCCTAGCGGCGTCGTGCTGTGGTTCGGTGTCGGGGGAGAGAATGGGAGAAAATTTCTGAAGTGCTGATTATATACCCAACCCTTTAGTCCCGGTTGGTAGCTCCAACCGGGACTAAAGGCCCCCCTTTAGTCCCGGTCCGAGCCACCAACCGGGACTAAAGGTGAATTTCACCAGTCGAAAGGGCGTGAAGTGAAATTCACCTTTAGTCCCGGTTGGTGGCTCGAACCGGGACTAAAGGGGGGGGGGGCTTTAGTCCCGGTTGGAGCCACCAACCGGGACTAAAGGGTTGTTCCTGGCACGGTGGGAGTTTAGTCCCACCTCGCCAAGCGAGAGGCGCTCGCAGCGGTTTATAAACCCGGCAGTGGGTGAGTTGGCAAGATCCTATCAATGCAGACAGCTCATCGTCTAACCTGGTGCCTCTCTGCCCTGTGGGGCCTACTGGCAGAAGAAATACATGTCCCACGGGCCTGCATCCTGGCCCATATGGTTGGGCTTCTAGTCGTATGCAGGCCGTGGAGTGTAATTTCTCCTGTTAGTAGGCGGGCTTTTTTTTTCTTTTAATTTTTTTTGCATATGTTACATGTAAATTTTTGGACCATCTCCAAATCACCTCTAAAATTTTGTACATGGTCACTTACATGTAATACACATCTAAATCAAAGGATATTTTAAATAGGTGTTTTAAAATTATTTTAATGTTTTGATTTAATTCTTTTTGCTATTAAATTTTTAACAAAAAATACTTTATGAAAATTTTAGTTGCATAAATTTTATATAATTTTAAGTTAATATTATTTTGATCATAACTAGAGTTTTATAAAAGCTTTTTAGTTGATTCTTTTTGCTATTGAAGAATATTATAATTTTGTTTTAGTTGATCATAACTAGAATTTATATATATATATATATATATATATATATATATATATATATATATATATATATATGTCAATTTTTTGACCTTCTTCGAATCACATCCTAATTTTTATACATACTCACTTATGTGTAATACACATGATTATCAAATAATTTCAACAAAATATATGAAATTCTAAAAAATGCAAAACTTTCATATTCTTTCTGTGTTAATGAAAGAGATCATGCCTATTTTTGGTTTTAATTCTAAAGTTTTCTTTTAAACAGATGCATACATGTCTAGTTTTCATTTAATTCTTTTTGCTATTAAAGTTTTTAACAAAAAATACTTTATGAAAATTTTAGTTGCATAAATTTTATATAATTTTAAGTTAATATTATTTTGATCATAACTAGAGTTTTATAAAAGCTTTTTAGTTGATTCTTTTTGCTATTGAAGAATATTATAGTTTTGTTTTAGTTGATCATAACTAGAATTTTATATAACTTTATTTCATGATATAAATTTTCATCAGATAGTGACAAAATAGCTAGTTCTATCAAGTTATTTTCATATGTACCATTGCCGCAACATATTCACCATAAATTCTGATACTTTTTGTTAACCTAATTTATTTTGATGCATAGACACATAGTGATTCAAAAAAAGCCGACACCAATGTTCCCTATGTGAAGGAGATAGACCCTTACTATGAATCTTCTAGAAGATTCATAGTATTTTCTGTTAACCTAATAATGTTATATTTTCTTTATGTCATACAACGTTTCTCTCTTATCATCTCCGATCAGAGAAACCACACAGTACCTCCAACTTTATGTCATACAAAGTTTCTCTCTTATCATCTCCGATGCTTCTGCTATATTCATCTATGTCAAGACGTTTAAGCCATGTCTATATTAACCTTGTTATTATATATGGAGCCACCAATCGGGACTAACCGCGTATGATCAACCTTACAAAACATGTGACTGAAAGGATAGGGATAATAGAAATTTCATAACTTAATAAATAATTATTATAAAATCATGTTTCAAATGCCAAAATGCCCTAGCTAGCTCTTACAAAGATTCCCTCCGGTTTGTCCGAAGTGGCACTTTCCAGCTATAAGTCCGGAAACTCACACTAGAGAGAAAGTGATGGCGGTGAAGCCGGTCACATCCCAGAGTGGGATCTTGGGGTATAAAACTATTTCTTCGCGTGTGTCCCTTGCTTATTGCGCCGTAACCATGGATAATCTTCATCATTTAACAGGATGCTTGGGTCAGTCTTCACTCTGAAGGGAGAAATTTCATGAAACTTTTCATAATCTTCTGACATGTCTGTCTTGTCCTCCACTCCCACGATGTTTCTTTTCCCTGAAAGAACTATGTGGCGCTTTGGCTCATCGTATGATGTATTCGCTTCCTTATCTTTTCTTTTTCTCGGTTTGGTAGACATGTCCTTCACATAGAAAACCCGCGCCACATCATTGGCTAGGAATATTGGTTCGTCTGTGTACCCAAGATTGTTGAAATCCACTGTTGTCATTCCGTACTGCGGGTCTACCTGTACCCCGCCTCCTGACAGATTGACCCATTTGCACCGAAACAAAGGGACCTTAAAATCACGTCCATAGTCAAGTTCCCATATGTCCTGTATGTAACCATAATATGTGTCCTTTGCCCTATTGGTGTTTGCTGCATCAAAGTGGACACCACTGTTTTGGTTGGTGCGCTTTTTATCTTGGGCGATCGTGTAAAATGTATTCCCATTTATCTCGTACCCTTGGAAAGTCAATACAGTCAAAGATGGTGTCCTGGCCAACAAGTACAGCTCATCTCCAACAGTGGTGTTACCCATGAGATGTGTTTGCAACCAACCGCCGAAAGTCCCCATGTGTTCACGTGTAATCCAGTCGTCAGACTACTCCGGGTGTTTGGAGCGTAGAATATTCTTGTGTTCATTGATATACGGGGTCACCAAGGTAGAATTCTGTAGAACTGTGTATTTTGCTTGCGCCCAAGAATGCCCGTCCCTACATATTATTGAGTTCGGTCCTAGCGTACCTTTTCCACCCAGTCTCCCCTCATGCCGCGATTCGGGAACACCAATCGGCTTAAGGTCAGGAATAAAGTCAACACAAAACTCAATGACCTCCTCTGTTTGATGGCCCGTGGAGATGCTTCCTTCTGGCCTAGCACGGTTACGAACATATTTCTTTAAGACTCCCATGAACCTCTCAAAGGGGAACATATTGTGTAGAAATACAGGACCCAGAATTGCAATCTCGTCGACTAGGTGAACTAGGATGTGCGTCATAATATTGAAGAAGGATGGTGGGAACACCAACTCGAAACTGACAAGACATTGGACCAAATCATTCTGTAACCTTGGTAGGATTTCTGGATCGATTACCTTCTGAGAAATTGCATTGAGGAATGCACATAGCTTCACAATGGCTAATCGAACATTTTCTGGTAGAAGCCCCCTCAATGCAACCGGAAGCAGTTGCGTCATAATCACGTGGCAGTCATGAGACTTTAGGTTCTGGAATTTTTTCTCTGTCATATTTATTATTCCCTTTATATTCGACGAGAAGCCAGACGGGACCTTGATACTGAGCAGGCATTCAAAAAAGATTTCCTTCTCTGCTTTGGTAAGAGCGTAGCTGGCAGGACCTTGATACTGCTTTGGATGCATGCCGTCTTTTTCGTTCATACGTTGCTGGTCCTCCCGTGCCTCCGGTGTATCTTTGGTCTTCCCATACACGCCCAAGAAGCCTAGCAGGTTCACGCAAAGATTCTTCGTCACGTGCATCACGTCGATTGCAGAGCGGACCTCTAGGTCTTTCCAATAGGGTAGGTCCCAAAATATAGATTTCTTCTTCCACATGGGTGCGTGTCCGTCAGCGTCATTCGGAACAGATTGTCCGCCAGGACCCTTTCCAAAGATTACTTGTAAATCCTTGACCATATCAAGTATATCATCACCAGTACGGAGGACAGGCTTCTTCCGGTGATCTGCCTCACCTTTGAAATGCTTGCCTTTCTTTCTTAAGGCATGCTTGGTCGGAAGAAATCGACGATGTCCCAGGTACACATTCTTCTTACATTTATCCAAATATATACTTTCGGTCTCATATAAACAGTGTGTGCATGCGTGGTATCCCTTGTTTGTCTGTCCTGAAAGGTTACTAAGAGCAGGCCAATCATTGATGGTTACAAACAGCAACGCTCGTAGGTCAAATTCTTGCTGTTTGTGCTCATCCCACACACGTACACCTTTTATGTCCCACAGCTGTAAAAGTTCTTCAACTAATGGCCTTAGGTACACATTAATGTCGTTGCCGGGTTGCTTAGGGCCTTGGATGAGCACTGGCATCATAATGAACTTCCGCTTCATGCACAACCAAGGAGGAAGGTTATAGATACATATAGTCAGAGGCCAGGTGCTATGATTGCTGCTCTGCTCCCCAAAAGGATTAATGCCATCTGCACTTAAACCAAACCATAAGTTCCTTGCGTCACCTGCAAAGTCCGGCCACTTTCTCTCGATTTTTCTCCACTGCGACCATATCAGCGGGTACTCTCAACTTCCCGTCTTTCTTACGGTCTTCTTTGTGCCATCGTAACAACTTGGCATGCTCTTTGTTTCTGAACAGACGTTTCAACCGTGGTATTATAGGAGCATACCACATCACCTTGGCAGGAACCTTATTCCTGGGGCGCTCGCCCTCAACATCACCAGGGTCATCTCGTCTGATCTTATACCGCAATGCACCGCATACCGGGCATGCATTCAAATTCTCGTACTCCTCACCGCGGTAGAGGATGCAGTCATTAGGGCATGCATGTATCTTCTGCACCTCTAATCCTAGAGGGCAGAGAACCTTCTTTGCTTCGTACGTACTGTCAGGCAATTCGTTATCCTTTGGAAGCTTCTTCTTCATTATTTTCAGTAGCTTCCCAAATCCCTTGTCAAATACACCATTCTCTGCCTTCCATTGCAGCAATTCCAGTGCGGTACCGAGCTTTGTGTTGCCATCTTCGCAATTAGGGTACAACCCTTTTTTGTGATCCTCTAACATGCGATCGAACTTCAACTTCTCCCTTTCACTTTCGCATCCTCTCTGTGCATCAACAATGACCCGGCGAAGATCATCATCGGGCACATCTGGTGCCTCTTGATCTTCAGCTTCCCCCGTTGCAGTATCACCGTATTCAGGGAACATAGGATAGTTGTCATTATCCTCTTCTTCTTCGTTGTCTTCCATCATAACCCCTCTTTCTCCGTGCTTGGTCCAAACATTATAGTGTGGCATGAAACCGTTCTGAAGCAGGTGGAAGTGAAGGGTTTTCGAGTCAGAGTAATCCTTCGTATTCTCACAGACAGTACATGGACAATACATAAAACCATTCTGCTTGTTTGCCTCAGCCACATCGAGAAAATTATGCAGGCCCGTAATGTAGTCGGAGGTGCGTCGGTCACCGTACATCCATTGCCGGTTCATCTGCGTGCATTATATAATTAAGTATATCAAAAACCATTACAGAACATCATGAATAGAGAAATGAACAAATTAATACAAGTTCATCATCACATTAAAACCAAAGTACAGTAGTGATCAAATGTTATTACTGAAAAAAAAATACATAAAGTTCATACATAGTTCTCATAGAACAACATACAGCTCTCTACACATGTGCAAACTAAGAAGTGCAAACTAAGAAGTTAATTTGAGCTCACCACGGTGGTGCCGGCGACGAGATCGGCGCGGGCGATCGACGGCGGTGAGGACGGGGACGGGACGGCACCCTACACATGTGCAAACTAAGAAGTTAATTTGAGCTCAAATTGTGCATCTAAATCAAATAAACTCACACATACACTCCTCCACTAAAACCCACAAACCACACTACTTCTAGAGCATTTGAAATGAGCTAAACTAGCAGTGAGAGATGAAAGGATGAAGTTGCTAACCTTTTTAGAACACTTGGATAGTTAGTGCACCGCCAAACCTAGACAAATCTTGGGGAAAATGGAGCTTGGAGGAAGAACAGAGGAGAAAGCTTAAGTGTGGCTCCGGCATTTCATCGAACACCTCATGTGCATATATAGGCAAAAAACAGAGTAGCCCACACCTCCACCCTTCCACGGCCAAAAAACAGAGAAGATTGGGGGGAGGGGGGCGTCGATATATATAGGCAAAACTTTAGTCCCGGCACCAACCAGGACTAAAGGGGTTGCGTCAGGAGCGAGGCCCTTTAGTCCCGGTTGGTGGCTGGAACCGGGACTAAAGGTCCCAATCGAACCGGGACTGGTGCCTGCCGAGGCCCGGCCGGCGTCCTGGCTGCTCGAACCGGGACTGATGCACGCATTAGTCCCAGTTCGTAAGTCGACCGGGACTGTTGCTCTGATTTGGCAAAAACCAATGCCCTATTTTCTACTAGTGGATGAATGCCGGAGCCAAAAGCCACAGCCTGACGTGTAGGTTCACGGTTCCAGATCCTGCTGAACGTTGTCTCGGTTTTGCTCCATGGATCTAATCTACGGATCACTATTCGTCATCTGTCCTTCTGTATGTTGCTTCCTCAACACTATGATTGCTTACTGCACTTCGGCTTGTAAAAAGTTTCAGAGACAAAGCGCAACGCACGGAGGCAGCTAATCAAACGGCCATACGATTGGCTTTCTCAGAATTTCATTATTAATATAACAGAAATCTCAAACAAAAGCCTCACACATTTTCTTGATTTGCTCTAGTTAGTGGTGCAGCTTTGAACAGCTTGCTTCCTCAAGCTCGTACGGAGCTGAGCTGTTTCCCTCAAGAATCACACGCCGCCTCAGTGGCATGATAGTCCAAACTCCAAACCGGCACTCGTTCCCAGGAGGCATCAAGGGAGCTAGGCCTGCCAGCAGCACGCCAACTCGGCATTGGACAAGGACTTGCCCCAGTACTTGGTTCAAGCTTTTGAGCTGAATACTCGGAAAGCACACAAAAATTATAACCCATCCAAGTAGGGCCTAAATCCGTTAAAATAGTTGGATTAACATCATAACTAGACATGCAGCATTCAGCAAAAGTGCAACTCACATTAATCACATCACACATGGTTTAGCCAATGTACTTCTTCTCTGGCTTCACATAACCATCTCTTTGTGCTGACAACAAAATTTCTGAGCTCAGACGGGCCTAAGTATGAAACTACTACAATTAGAATTGCAGATAGCCAAATTACTCAAGGTTTCCACCACACAGAAGGAAAACACTGCATTACATGTCTTTTTCAGTTCTGTGGAGACAAAAGAAGTATTCGGGTGTTTCTGCGACACTCTTAAATGGCCCATTGCATCCCTGATGCTTGCACAACTTCTATCTTGCCAAGTCAACCCCCAAAAAGTTGCCACCATATCATCATACTAGATGGTAAAGAGATCATCTTCAACCCTGCACATCTTCCTGTGAGAAAAACGACAACAAGTCCTGTGATGAAAACAGCAAGTCCTGCTGCAAGACGAGAGAAAGATATGATCAGATTTGTCATAATATATGGGCAACACAAATTACAATACTAAAGAATATACTAGCAGCAAACCTCTGGAGGTGGTCCGAGATTAAGGAGATCTGGTAATCCATCATAATAGCCTTGGGAATAGATTGGCCTGTCTGGACCAAAGGAATTAATATCCTCATGACAACGCAGGGGTTCTTCCAAGCTAGTCCCAGCCTGAGACGCTAAGAACCAATCGGAGGGATCCGCATCTGCCAGGCTAATAGCAGGTCTGTCTGTTTCTTCTTCCTACAATAAATGACATATCAGAAGCACAAAGTTATTGCTCTAAAATGGTAAACAAATCACTCGAACAAACTTTTTAGCAACACACCACAGAGTGACAAACAGATGCTGTATAAATTTGGTATTTGCGTCTACTAGCTTCCAAATCGGCTAGATGCAGATCAACTTCGAAATCCTTAATTGCTTAAAGCTGTGCGCTGTTGCAATTTCCTTTTTGTAAATATACAATAACTTTATCAAGTATATTATTTGTCTTCTGTCTACTGTTTCTTACTGAGAACTGGTTTAATCAAAGGTTAGATCTAACTCTGCAAATTTCACATGTCAGTGATTACCTGGTACTGCAAGTTGGGATAGTTTTGCTTCTGCTCAGTTTCATATTCTTTCGATAAAGTCTGCTCAGTTTCACATGGACTATTGTTTGGGCGACATGGCTGTGGGATCTTTGCCATTGGAGTTTTTGGATAATCCCTTGCAGTAAATGCATCAGATGCTTCGTTGGCCATTTCTGGTTCATACTTGTCCACCTGGTTTGTCTTCAATTGATAAAAGATTTTGCACACGACAAACTCCCCGACTTTTTCCTTTTCCTCTAGCCCAAGATGGTACTGATGCATCACCCAGTCAGCTTTATCAGGTTTGCCACCTGTTTGTGAACTTTTGTACAGAACCAATATTTTCTTCCACCCTTTTATAACACCATTGTCATATATGGCTTTTGATTTACCCGTCTTGTGCCATCTCACATGCTCATCAGAAGTGCTATAATCGCTGTTGCTGATCCTTCGACGCTTGCGCTGGCCACAACCATACGCATTTGAAACTGTATGGAAGAAATGAGCGCTTCTTCCATCTTTCTTTGTGCCTATAAGAACGAAAAGTGCCCAGTCAGTACATGAATAAACTAATAAATACTCCTATAGCATCTCAACAAGGGAATCCCCTACCAGGAAGATTTTCAGGATGTGAATAGCAGATCCCTTCATCATTCTCTACAGTTGGAATAAATTCATCAAGGAACATATGGGGCTCTGAACCTCCAACGCCAATTTTTTGTTCTAAATGCTCGAGCAATTCCAAATCAGAAGGATCAAACTTCACACCGGCTGGCAGCCCAGGCCACTGTACAGCAACCTGCAAATGATGAAATGCAGTGAAGTACTTTTTAGAATGTGTAACACGGTACCCTCGAATGTAAGATCAAATGGGTTGCATTTTGCAAGCATCTGTAGTTCTGAAGCTTATGTGAGTTAATACAGCTCAAAGCCTTATTGATGTTCAGTCTGGAATCAAGAAAAGCACAGAGTATCCACCGCACCATGTTTCCTTATTTGCTACCATCGGCAAATACATCTAACTTAGGCAGCTACCAACAAAGAATAAATGATCTATGAACTATTCATGACAGAAGCAGGTTTTCAGTAAGGGTGCACCAAAAAGTAAAGAAGAAAAGTTCTCCTTGCAAGGTACGAACTTATATAAGTAGAAGGGGATCACCAAAAGATTTTCAAGTACTTACATCACTGTTATCAATGATATATTTGCAGTTGGGGCATTCCCTGCATGCTTCTGCACCCAGTTCACTTATCTGGCGATTCGAGCAGTTGTCATTCCTAATTTTCTTGGCAACACCCCTGCAAGTTATAAGCCATGACCTGCAGCAAAGTAATTACATAGCATTACATCAAGGTGACCAGGATAATGCCAATTAAGATGACCTGTACATAAACAAGTAGGCTAACTTGTCAAATGCATAGGAATAATGTTAAGGTGACCAGGATGATGTTAATTAAATGGCCAGTACATAAGAAAGTAGTGCTACATGATTAAAAAAAAGACGCAGTAACTGCAGAATTTGAAGATATAATATGCCAAGAAGGAACAATATGGAATTAGTGACAGTAGTAAGCTGTGTATAAAAACTTAAAAGGACCAGGGTATCTCGATAATTCGATTGACGACTGTTTACGCTATTCTTAGAAAGCAAGACATTGGCAGGACACTATTGACTGAACAATGCTACATAACAGAGTGATGAGACAATGCTGCAACTGAGTTAACCTGATCATGTGTTGGATATCTATATTGACCAATTAAGCTAGAAAATAAGTAAGATTAGACATATTAAGAAAGCAAGCACTTTTAATGGCATCACATTGCTCTATCAATGACTCAATGTACCTGGGCAGGCTTTGCAAATGTACTAATGTGACCAGGATAATGTTATTTATAAAGGTCAGTACATAAGACAGTGGTGCTACATGGTAAAAATGAGAGAGTAGCTGCAGAACTTGAAGATATAATACATCAATCAGGAACAGTATGGAACTATTGACAATCAGTAATCTGTGTTTTAACAAGACATTGGATATTTCAATTGACGTCCTGTGTACCCTGTTCTTAGAAAGCAAAACATTGACAGGACACTATAGACTGAACAATGCTACATAACAGAGTGATCAGACAAACAAGCTATGTGGTGCAACGAAGTTAACCTGATCATGTGTTGGGTATCTGTATTGACCAATTAAGCTACATAACTAATCTTAGACATATTGAGAAAGCAAGCATTTTCAATGTCATCACATTCCTTTATCAATGACTGGGCAGGCTTTGCAAATGTACTAGAAGAAACCGCAACTGATCATCTACTTCACACTACACTGTGAGAAACTCACAGTCCTCGCAAATAATTCATGAGCGTTGAAACAATAGGTAGCAGGTGACACTATCGTATGGGCACACGGTAGGGAACTGCTAGCACTATTGTCGACAGTAGGTACCCTGGAACCCTATAGTGCTGGTACGCAGTGTTAAGCTTCGTGCACTAGCCAACGCAACCAAAAGTCCGAACTGATGGAAAGGGCTAGGCAATCCACATATACACTTCAACACCCCCTCTCACGTGTGACGCGGAAAGTCAACACGTGGATAGACTCAGAGGTATGGCTCAAGAGACCTATATGTGGACAAAGGGGGCAGCAGCAATTTTTGAATAAACTGCGAAAGCCAGGACTTGAACTCAAGACCTTGGACTCTGATACCATGTTAAGCTTCATGCACTAGGCAACGCAACCAAAAGTCCGAACTGATGGAAAGGGCTAGGCAATCCACATATACACTTCAACAGTAGGACAGGTCGGATCCTACTGTCGTGTATTCAAAAAAATAAATTGGTTGTACACGCAGGTTTGATGTCGAGATTGGATTCGGTGCGTCGTTTTGTACACTACCGACAATTACCAAAGGCATACCGCCATTCCCGTTTCAAAACTTAGTCTTGTGGTTAGTAGAGACAGTAGGTATCGTGGAATCCTATCAAGCTGGCACACAGTAGGGCGGATCGGACCCTACTGTCGAAATCTACAAACGGTTGCATAGGCATTCTCAATCGAAAGGTAAAACAAATAGCTGCATCGCTACAAGAAAGTTCGTTTCCGGGGCAATCAACGGACCGTACAGTTTCTCCGTGCCGCGGGAAAGGAGACAACAACTAATGCAAGAAAACATAACATAAAACTAGAAACTCAAACTAGAGTGCTGAAATGTGGGTATCCGGAACAATCGAACAAGCCCTAAGCAACAGTGACTAGGGTATCTCGATAATTCAATTGACGACTGTTTACGCTGTTCTTAGAAAGCAAGACATTGACAGAACACTATTGACTGAACAATGCTACATAACAGAGTGATGAGACAAACAAGCTATGTGATGCAATGGAGTTAACCTGATCATGTGCTGGATATCTATATTGACCAATTAAGCTAGAATATAAGCTTAGACATATTAAGAAAGCGAGCACTTTCAATGTCATCACATTGCTCTATCAATGACTCAATGTACCAGGGCAGGCTTTGCAAATGTACTAATGTGAACAGGATAATGTTGTTTATAAAGGTCAGTACATAAGACAGTGGTGCTACATGGTAAAAATGAGACAGTAGCTGCAGAACTTGAAGATATAATACGTCAATCAGGAACAATATGGAACTATTGACAATCAGTAAGCTGTGTGTAACAAGATATTGGATATTTCAACTGATGTCCTGTTTATGCTGTTCTTAGAAAGCAAAACATTGACAGGACACTATTGACTGAACAATGGTACATAACAGACTGATGAGACAAACAAGCTATGTGGTGCAACGGAGTTAACCTGATCATGTGTTGGGTATCTGTATTGACCAATTAAGCAAGAACATAACTAATCTTATACTCTCTCCGTCCCAAAATAAGTGACTCAACTTTGTACTAGCTTTGTACTCCCAAAATAAGTGACTCAACTTTGTACTAGCTTTAGTACAAAGCTAGTACAAAGTTGAGTCACTTATTTTGGGACGGAGGGAGTACATATTAAGAAAGCAAGCATTTTCAATGTCATCACATTGCTCTATCAATGACTCAATGTAGCTGGGCAGGCTTTGCAAATGTACTAGAAGAAACCGCAACTGATCATCTACTTCACACTACACTGTAAGAAACTTACAGTCCTCGCAAATAATTCATGAGCGTTGAAACAATAGGTAGCAGGTGACACTATCGTATGGGCACACGGTAGGGAACTGCTAGCACTATTGTCGACAGTAGGTACCCTGGAACCCTTAGTGCTGGTACGCAGTAGGGCGGGTCTGACCCTACTGTCGTGTATTCAAAAAAAATATTGGTTGTACACGCAGGTTTATGTCGAGATTGGATTCAGTGCGTCTTTTTGTACACTACCGACAATTACCAAAGGCATACCGCCATTCCAGTTTCAAAACTTAGTCTGGTGGTTAGTAGAGACAGTAGGTATAGTGGAACCCTATCGAGCTGGCACACAGTAGGACGGACCGGACCCTACTGTCGAAATCTACGAATGGTTGCATAGGCAAATTCGATCGGAAGGTAAAACAAATAGCTGCATCGCTACAGGAAAGTTCGTTTCCGGAGCAATCGACAGACGGTACAGTTCATCCGTGCCGTGGGAAACGAGACAATCGAACAATCGAAACTAGAGTGCTGAAATGTGGGTATCCGGAATAATCGAACAAGCCCTAAGCAACAGTGACAGAGTACAAGTAACTGAAGAAAGGGGGCGACCTTGCCATCGCGGCCGCGTGTACGGATGACCAATCGGAGCTGCGCGCGCGGACCGCGGCGACGATCGGCCAGCCCGACGAACCAGGACACGGGAAACCCTAATCGGCCGTCGCGGCGGGCGGGTGCCTGCTACTGCCCCTGCTCCGGTCTCCTCCCCCGCGCTCCTCTGCTCGGTCCAGTGGTGCCAAGTGGCCTCTGCTCGCCCGCCTCCTCGCTGGTAATGGCGGCAGGGCGCGGTTGGAGGTCGAGGGGGAAGGGTCGCGGTAGGAGCGGCGAGCGAGGTCGGAAGGGACGGGGACCTGTGTCCGACGCCTCCGCTCCGCGGTTTCCTCTCGCTTTTCCGCCTCGGGAAACCCCAAAAACCCCTGCCCCGCTGCCGCAGTGGCCGTTGTGGTTTCCTTCCTTGGCAAGCCGAACGCGGTCCCCCCATACAACACATTAATGCTCGGCTACTGGACTGGACCGCCCGGCTTCTCTAAATGGGCAGCAACGGCCCACCCCAGCCCACACCAGTGGTCTTTTTTATAGGGCTGCCCACGCCAGTACTTAGGGCCAGTTCTTTTGGTGGCTTCTAGAATAAGCTGGAATAAGCTGCCCCCTACCCAGTTTATTCTAGAAGCCCAACCAAATTAATTTTTTAGAAGCCTACTAATTGAGACTTGACTAGTAAGCTTCTAAAAAAATATTTGTGGTTGGGCTTTTAGAATAAGCTGGGTAGGGGCAGCTTATTTTAGAAGCTCAAAAAAGCCACCAAAAGAACTGCCCCTTAAACTATCTGCTCACAGTTAGGCCCAGACTGTTGATCATCTATATACCTACTAATAAAAGGACTAGCGTTTCTTACCGGGAACCCCTAGTCGGCGTCTTCAGCGCCGATTAGGTAACTTGGCGCCTGCACGTTCCTTCGTTGGGCCGGTTTCGAAGCTGGCCCATTCCAGTACACGTAGCACAGCGGAAATTCATTAATCGCGCATAGCGCAAAAAACAGCTCTTGTGAGGATTTGATCCCACGGCCTCCACCTCCGGTGCGTGTTGCCCAACCACTAGACCAAACAGGCTTTAGTGAATCATTTGGGCGCAAACTGTTTAAGAAGTAAGTATAGCCACGCTATTTAATGCATATAGAAATTAGAAAAACATGATTTTTGGAAAAAAATGTGAAGAAAGTTTGAAAGTTCGCAGATCTCAAAACAAACCACGAATTCAAAGAATTTTCATGAATTAGAAAAAAATTCAACAATTTCAAAAAAGTTCACAAACTTGGAAAAAGTTCATCAATTTTGAAAAATAGTTCATCGATTTTGAAAAAAGTTCATCGTTTCTGAAAAAGATATATTCAATTTTAAAAAAAGTTCATAAGTTTTGAAAAAAGTTCATCTATTTTCAATAAAAGTTCATCAATTTTGAAAAGGTTCATAGATTTCGAAAAAAGTTCATCAATTTTCAAGAAAAGTTCACAAACTTGAAAAAAGTTCATCGATTTTAAAAAAGTTCATCAAATTTGAAAAAAGTTCATCAAAATTGAAAAAGTTCATGGATTTTCAAAAAAAAGTTCATCAAATTTTAAAAGAGTTCATTGAATTTGAAAAAGTTCATCAAATTTGAAAAATAAGTTCATGGATTTTTGAAAAAAGTTCATCAAAGTTTAAAAACACAAAATTTGAAAACAGTTCATGGATTTTTGAAAAAACGTTCGTTGATTTTGAAGAAAAAGTTCATCGATTTACAATCACGCATTTAAGAAAAATAAATAAAAAGAAAAAAGAACAGAAAAAAAGAAAAACAAGAAACAGAAAAAGAAAATGCGAACTGGAGAAAGAGTAAGAAGTACGCAAGAAGTTACCATGCATTAGCTAGCGATGGGCGTAGTGGTTAGCGCGGTGCGCTGTGAACGTATAGGTCTCAGGTTCGATTCGGCGCAGTGCTCCATTTTTTGCATTTTATAAAGAGATGAAGCAAAACGCTAAATGGGCCGGCCCATCTCACGGCAGAGGGAGTGCGCTGCAGGCGCCCGTTTGCGAAAATGACCTGTAACGGGCGCCTGCAGCGCTAAATAGGAAGCGCCTTTCTCTTACCACCCTAATTTTCGTCTGTTTGGTCCGTCGTTGGTTTTTCGTCTGTCCATATGGAAAAAAGTACGTCGCGTCTCGCACATGGGCCGGCCCTTTGACGATGCATCGCTCAAATCAGCCAAAAAACAATGTGTGGCGCGAGGGAATCGAACCCACGTCTCCACTTTATCGTGGGTAAGGAAGGAACCAGCTCACCTGTGATTCAGTTCTGTCAAAAGAAAGTGTTCGCTCGTATTAATTAATAGTACCACATCGCTACTTTACACAAAATTACACCAATTTATATATGTCCGCAAGTACACAAGGAACAAGCCTGGCAAGAAATAAAAGAGATGCTCGAATAAAGATGGAATGTGTTGTGCTATAACAGGAATAAAGAGGGGACCTTGTGGCAAGGAGATCCAATAAATACGGGAATAAAGATGGAATGTGTTGCACTATAAAAGAAATAAAAGAGATGCCCGAATAAAGATGTAATGTGTTGCGCTATAAAAGAAATAAAAGAGAGGACGCGTTGCAAGGAGATCCGATAAATATGGGATGTAAATAAATAAGGACATGCATGGCAAGAGCGATGTTTCATGTCGGAGGGAAACAAGGACGAGCTCGAGGCGGCGGCGCGACGATGAGCTTTGTGGTCGTGGAGCGAAGCCAAGAGCTGGAATGATGTTGAACATGCCCTAAGTTGGTGACGCTTAACCGCCCACGATGCATGCATGTCTCCGTAGTGTGCAAATGTATAATGTTTGTTTTTATCGTTTTCCTTTACCCGTAATAACACCCCATTCCACGCATGTCATGAACAAATGATTGGTCGCTAGCCCGTTTGTATGTATATATTAAATCTACGTACAAGCAGTGTTGAAATAGAAGACCTCGACCTGTGGAATCTTGAACCGTGCATTTGTAGGCTAAGAACATTTTTATTTCGGCATATTCTCAAATTCTAAACCATCATTTGTAGACTATAAGAGCGTGTGATATTGTTTCTCCCGTTGCAACGCACGGGCCTTTTGCTAGTATAAGAGTGAATTTGCATGTGTCCCATCAATTCCTCTAAATACCCCTAAAAAATCAATTCCTCTAAATTGACCCTGATGTTCTAAACTTTTTTAATTCCTTACAAAGATGTGTCCCAATAATTGTACGTTCTAAACAAAAAAGTGTTGCATAATTTTTTTATGTGCGTTTCGAAAACATTAGACTCACCTAAAAAAGAGGAATGGTTAGACTTCACTGACCTTACTCAGCTCGGGCACATAATGCACTCATCGGTTTTCGGCCAGTTTTCTTTTACTATATGTAAAGACAAAGCTCTTGTTGGTCGCTAAAAGAAATATATCACACACGACACAGATATATACTCTGATTAAATACACTGTACAACGCACAGTGCCAAGCTTACAGATCAAACCCAAATGGACGGAAGTAAACAAGACTCGCCGTTAGCGTTAGGTTCTCACATTCTTGGTTTATAGAGAAAATCAAAGTCGATTTACCAATGAGTCGCGAAATGCTATGCCATGTAGAAAAGTGCACAATTGTTCATATCTTAAAACTAGACCAGTAGGGGAAGAAGCCCCTACTGATTTTTAGTGAAGAAGGAGATGTGAGACCCGTGTAAGAACTGCGGTTCAAACCCGCACCGGCTAGGAGGCAGCACTGCACTCTGACCACTGAGAGCTCATATCTTGATCTAGAATTGGTACGGGCACTTGAATGCGAATCAAAATCAGGAATGCTTTGTATGTCTTATTAAAGAAAGGGGGGAAGGTTGGGTTTAACTCCGACTAAGCTAATTTGCTGGGTGGAAGGCTGGGCACGCACGTAGCGCCCGATCTGGTTGCAACCAACTGATGGACTGTGATATATTCCTGTTCCAATTGAGCGTTCTTTCCGGTATGACTTGTGCACGTATGCTCTCCACATGGCGTGGCAGATCATCCTCCATCATGGCCATGTTGTGGCGTTCTGTCAAGCATGTTTAGCACGTAGTATGCCAGATGAAGTAAGTATTTTTCAAGGCGAGGCGTGTGCGCGTAGACAGGTAAAAGCGCAGCACAGCTGGCAAGTGAATCCAACCGGACTCTTCAACCCCCGCAAAAGGAAAAAGGAAAATCAGGCGAACTTTTCAAGCCGGGAACTGCCATTTGATTGATTGATTAGGCTTACTAAGGCCTTGTACAATGCAAGGTGCTTAGGAGAGGTGCTTGAAGAAATAAATCAGGTTTTTCTTAAACACCGGTGCTTATTTGTACAGGGCAGACACTTAACTAGGCGTCTCTCCTGTAGAAATAGGCACTGGTGCTTCAGAAAAATCCGGTTTATTTTTCTAAACACCTCCTTAAGTATCTAGCATTGTACAAGGCCTAAGTAGACAACCACCCACTCGACTCGCCTTGCGGTGGTTACTGCAACGACAACACGTTACAGGCTCCCGTTTAATTAGGACCGCCCTGATAATAATTCTAATTAAACAGGTTAACGCGCCCCTAAATCCCCTTCTGACGATAAGGAGTCGACCAAACTGTGCAACGCGGTGTCTCCGTCGCAGGCGGTCGACGCGTGGTGCGATGAATGAATGGATAGACAACTGCGCGGCGAAGCAGACCCGGCTCGCGTTTGCTTAGCATGCAGCGCAACCGTCCTAGTCTAGCAGCACGCGGCGGAGCAGGACCGGGCTTTGCAATTGCAATTGTATCGCGCGCACGCAGCTTCGGGCGTCGGCGTCGTGACGACGCAGCCGTCGCGCTCTCCTGCCCGGAATGAGTCAACCGGTGTGGTGGACACCCCACGCGCGGCAAAGAGACGCGGCGTGACCCGCCAGCGCCGGGTCAATGAAAGGAACCGCCACGGCCAGACGAGCGCGCGCCTGAAAGAGACCACCGGTGGCCAACCAAGCAGGATGGATGGCCTTCCCTTGGCAAGGTTATCCATATCCGTTCCCGGCCCGGTCGACCGGTGGACGGCCATGCCGCGCTACGACTCGCCTCAAGGAATCTCCTCTACAACTTGCCTCCAGAGACAGCTCAGTCCGCAGGCAAAATCCCACATAAAATCTGCAATTTTCCATCACCGAAGACTGCAAATTATACTACTGCCACTGCCAGCAACGTTAATATGGAATCACCCGCAAAAAAAAAAAAACGTTACTACTGCCACTGCCAGCAACGTTAATATGGAATCACAACTCAACTTGCCGAGGAAGCCTCGTAGCAACGGAACAAAGTCGCCTAGGGTCGCACAGAGAGCAAGGCTAACAGCCAATGCGCAGCATGTTTTGTCAATTTGTCTGGCCGAGGTGGACAACCCACGCGGACAGCCTGTTCCCACCCACATCGCAGAACAGCACAGGTCGCTTAACAACTCGGACCCTTTGCAGCTGCCAGCGATGCCAAGCAGAGTATTATGGATTACCCAAATCAACCTGCAGCAAACCTACCCTTACAAAGGAAACCTGTGACTGAGGTCGCCGTTGGCAGAAGATGACAGGTGCAATCAATTGTACAGTTCAGTGTTTTCAGTACGACAGCAACGGCATCACATGTTTAGAGGAGGATTAAGACACTTGACCAGAAAAACGGATGGCCACTGGCAGCAGTGAGGCAGGACATGAAATCATCAGCGAGTATGAATGATGATGATAATAATAATAATCTATAATATATTTTCTGAGTTCATAAATCAATCATGGAAGCAATGAATCAACAAGAGACTCAGGTGGTAAGCACACACACTGCTAAGCTCCTCTTCCAAAAATAAAACAAGCACGCAGCGGCCGGTGGAGCATGCGCTATGCTGTCAGGCCCCTCTTCCATTGTTTTGAATGAATTACATGGGTACAAAATCATGAACTCAACCCAACCGCCACCCCAACTAAGTCAAGCCAGCCACTGGTATCAAATACAGCCGCTAAGGCACGCTCTTCTCCAAGGAAGAAGATATCCATGTGCATCAGATCAGACCTTGATGCAAACACCACAGGCTACCCACTTTCTCTCATACAGTTGCCGGGAAGAAGATACCTGTACTGATCAGCTTTCTCAAGCAGATAGGTGGGAAGATGAACGGCCGAATACGTGCTCGGAATCGGCCCAAGCTTGGCGATGATCTCTTGGAACGTGTACTCCTCCGGAAGCATATCAAAGAGATCAGCCCCTTGGCATATCACATGCTGAATTCTTTTGGGGTTCAAGAAGTAGCTGAATCTGATGCGGTCCACATGGCTATAGGCTTTCATTTTGAAGACAAAATCATTTATGTACCGAAAGCAAAAGCTGCAGTGCCACCCCGAGTCCGCCAGAAGATCGTCAGTCTGCCGGTAATGGGCATACCTCGTCTTCCCCGCTCGGTATCTGTGTATCGAAGCCCTCCAGCTCTTATCATCAAGCATAAATTGAAACGAGTAGAGATAGTTCCTCAACTGAAGGTGAAGTATCTCAGGCGTATCATCGCACCATCTCAACAGGTTGATTGTATGGCCACTTGGGATCTCATCAACATCCGACATAATCAACAGGTCATCATCAGTGATTCCGGCGATCTTTAGGAGCTGGTCAAGCGCGACTCTCTGATAGGATTCCTCCACAAATGGGTTCTCCCCCTTCACAAACCTTCCCCCTATCATACCATAGGTCAACCGCGATTCAGCAAACTCAAACTTTTGGCGGTTTTCCTTGAAGTGGAGCTTCTTTTCCAGGCCAGTAAAGGTTGAATTGGACTCGAGCAGCACAAATTCTGACACATACAGGCTAAGCTCGTGCCAACGGATATCAAGAATGTCGAGCTCGTTGCTGAAAAGCACCGCATCAAAGACACGCCGCGGAGCCTCCCGGACCTTCCATCCATGCAACTTGCAGAGGTTTGCCATCGAAACATTTTCATGATAGTAGTGAGGAAGTACTGTGAAAGGTTTCGGGGGCTTCTCCCAGATTGGTCTGAGGAAGTAAGTGACCTTCTGGCCATGAACATATATGACAAAGATTATAATCGGCACACCAATCAGCAGGAACAAAAGGGCCTTCAAATCAAATCCCCGAAGTGCACACTTCAGCCTTGACATGCTCAGAACAGACTTTGAACCATGCTGCAAATGAGTACAGAAACCATGTGAGAAATCACTCAGTCAATGGAAGTCACAAGAAGCACGAAATTGAGCTAAAAATTAAAATGTGCAAGTAAACACCCATCTTCTTCACACAACTATTTGAACAACAAAAGACTGTACAAACTGCAGGGATAGGCAACAACACTGATTTACATAACTTAGGACACCAGTTCTATTGTAAATCAATTAGTCCACAAAAGCTTACGGCGTATTGCATAACTGAAATATTTGGCTAAAGAGAGTTACTAATTTGTTCAGCGTAAACTGGATGGCTGTAGAGGAGAACAGGGGAAACTTTAAAACTCACTCAACATGGGAAGCACAAAATCAATGTTTATGTTACTTTATTACTCATGGAAGATCAAACATGGCAGGAACAAGTCAAGTCGATATGTGTTTATTTTGTTATACAAAGAAAATCAGTGACAGCCTAATTCAGATGGACCGATAAGCGCAAGCTGCATACTACGTATATCCTTACGAACTCCTGTGTAGACTATTTTCGCAGCATGAATGCTCAGGGTACACAAGAATCAATCTGGACTTTTTACTAAAAGGTGGGTCGTTTTCACGGCCGCACCTCAACCGGGTAAAGAAAAGATTCCAGGATTAGGCGGAACCCAAATTCGGCCAGCTCGCGAGATTCCACCAGAGCACCAGAACCAGCATCAAAACCTGGAATTACACCTAATCCCCCCATGTGTAGGACCGAAACAGATCAAAGATTCTTCTTCTTGTAAAGCAACTAAGCAAGCATCTCGGACCCGGACTCGGCAAATCTCATCGATACTTAATCCAAAACAGAAACTTGCCGACGGAAAAACGATATATCGAAGCGTGATATTGCTGGTAGAATCGAAGCGCGAACAAAGAGCAATTGGAGCAACCGAAGCATGAAGCGAGCAGTTTACAGACCAACCAAAAATAAATAAAATAAAAATAAAAGGAAAGCACTGGCGAGAAGGGGCCTTCTCGTGGACCAGGCAATCAATCCACCGAGAAAGCCACGAGGTGTGTGAGAGGGACAGATCTAGGGTGTGGGCGAAGGGACGGGACGGGAGCGAGGTCCTCACCTCGCCGTCGCAGATGCCCTCGCAGATTCCGTCGGTCTTCTTGCAGTTGGTGTAGTAGCCGGCGGCGTCCATCGCGGCAGCACGGCCGACCGCGCTGCGGCGGGCCGGACGAACGGGTCAGCAGGAGGCCTCGGCCGGCCGCCCAGACGCGCGGAGCAGACGGAGGGGCGCGCGCGGCTCCAATGGTGCTCCGATCGGCCGGCGGCGGTCTCCTGGCCGGCCCGGTGCCGGGGGGGTCTTTTTGCGCTCGCGTCCTCGAGGTCCTGGCTAAATTGTTCGTCGACACGGCTCGGTTCGTGTCTCCGCTGTCGGAGCTCGTACAGGGTGCTGTTTGGAAATAACAATACTATGAGGGTTGTGTTTGCGCGTGGGGCGGGTTGGGAGCGGAAAAGCGAGATGAGGAGGAGGCAAGGGCAAGGGGGTTATGGGAACCGTGTCTCTAATTATAGCCGTTTGGGTGGTGGCCTGCTTGCGCTTGCGCGTGCTTCCGGCCGGCTGTGGGTGGGCTGGCGGAAGGAAGAGCTGGTCTTTCGTCCTCGTGCTACTACTCCTATGTATGCTGTGCTAGGGGCATCTCATCTCGCAGAGTTTTAAACCCGTGTGTCAGTGTCGTGTCTTTTTCTAATCGGTTTTGCCGATTTCCTCCCTTTTCCTTTCCTTGCAGAAAAGGTAATACTGGTACTACTAGGGGTAGAGTAGTATCCTCATCCGTGTTTCTCTTTACTTAAATATAAACGTGTCCTGTTCTATTCCGAGGGGGGGGGGGGGGGGGGGGGGGGGGTAAAGAAAGGGCTTTTACAAAAACACGAGGTTACGAAAAAGCAGAATTTTGCCATGGTATAGGTGATACTAGATTCCCTCCGGCTCTACCCGACGCGCACGTTTTCCCCCTCCAAGTGACGGCGGCAATGACGTCCGTGGAGGGGGGCCACACCCTGGAGCCCCGCGACGGGCGTCTACGCATGCCACATCACTTTCAGACATGCATGAGGACCCGTGCGATGTTTTGGTGGCATAGCTACCCCCCGAAGGCCACCCGACCGAACTAAACCCTAGCCCGTTGACCCGGCGATCTAGGCCTTTGACTTTCACCAGACGGGCTTTGACCAATGGACTCTTCCACCTGGTTGTGATAGGTCAGCCCATAGGAACATCCCCGAACATGGTCTGGACCCAACCAACCACTAGACTCCCTCCGGCTCTACCCGACGCGCACGTTTCCCCCCTCCAAGTGACGGCGGCAGTGCCGTCCGTGGAGGGGGGCCACACCCCGGATCCCCAAGACAGGCGTCTACGCTTGCCACATCACTTTTCAGACATGCATGAGGATCCGTGCGATGTTTCGGTGGCATAGCTACCCCCCGAAGGCCACCTGACCGGACTAAACCCTAGCCCCGTTGACCCGACGATCTAGGCCTTTGACTTTCGCCGGACAGGCTTTGACCAATGGACTCTTCCACCTGGTTGTGATAGGTCAGCCCATAGGAACATCCCCGAACATGGTCTGGACCCAACCCACCACTGGATTCCCTCCGGCTCTACCCGACGCGCACGTTTCCCCCCTCCAAGTGACGGCGGCAGTGCCGTCCGTGGAGGGGGGCCACACCCCGGAGCCCCGCGACGGGCGTCTACGCATGACACAACACTTTCAGACATGCATGAGGACCCGGTGCGATGTTTCGGTGGCATTGCTACCCCCCCCCCCCGGAGGCCCCCCGACCGGACTAAACCCTAGCCCCGTTGACCCAACGATCTAGGCCTTTGACTTTCGCCGGACGGGCTTTGACCAATGGACTCTTCCACCTGGTTGTGATAGGTCAGCCCACGGGAACATCCCCGAACATGGTCTGGACCCAACCCACCACTAGATTCCCTCCGGCTCTACCTGACGCGCACGTTTCCCCCTCCAAGTGACGGCGACAGTGCCGTCCGTGGAGGGGGGCCACACCCCGGAGCCCCGCGACGCGCGTCTACGCATGCCACAACACTTTCAGACATGTAAGAGGACCCACCGCAAGATCTGGTGGCATAGCTACCCCTAGAAGCCCCCGACCACACTCGTAGACATGCGAAGAACACTCCGTGAACAGTAGTTCATTAAGATACTTAGGCATCTTTTAAAATTATGAAAAAATACCACACAACTTGTATCACATGTCTCTATGCTGTGTAAAAAATTAATGAATTTATCATGCTCCCACTCTTCAGAACAATTCACGCAACAGCAAAACCGACGAACGTTACCTCGGTGTTACCGTCGTCCGTGTAGGGGGTCGCACCCCGGAGCCGGGTGCCGGGTGTTTGAACCTACCGCCACCCCTTAGGACATGCATGAGGACCCGGTGCGATGTTTCGGTGACATAGCTACCCCCGGAAGCCCCCCCGACCGAACTAACCCTAGCCCCGTTGACCCGGAGATCTAGGCCTTTGACTTTCGCCGGACGGGCTTTAACCAATGGACTCTTCCACCTGGTTGTGATAGGTCAGCCCATAGGTACATCCCCGAACATGGTCTGGACCCAACCCACCACTAGATTCCCTCCGGCTCGACCTGACCCGCACGTTTCCCCCCCTCCAAGTGACGGCGGCAGTGCCGTCCGTGGAGGGGGGGCACACCCCGGAGCCCCAAGATGGGCGTCTACGCATGCCACAGCACTTCCAGACATGTAGGAGTACCCACCGCAAGATTATGATAAAACATCATTTAAAAGTTGTCCAAATCTATGGAAGTATCAATTGCTTGCGATTTTAACTAAGTACAATGACCTATATGAAAAAGTACATGAGGTTACATTTCTAACATACTCAAAAGCAAAAACAAACCGGATATTCATAATCTATGGAAGTATCAATTACTTGTGATTTTAACTAAGTACAAGGACCAATATGCAAAAGTACATGAGGTTACATTTCTAACATACTCAAAAGCAAAAACAAACCGGATATTCATAATCTATGGAAAATTCTACCCCAAATCGATATATAATTTGTGTATGTTTAAGTTTATATAAATCAGATTTAAATTAATCAAATTTTAAGTTTAAAAAATTTAAAATATAAACAAAAAAAACAGAAAATATCTATGCCTACGGTTAGGCCATCGGCATAGTTTTGCCACGTGGCATTTGCTGGATAAAAAAAGTATAATATCTATGCCGACGGCCGCCCATCAGGGCCGTCGGCATAGTTTGGATGGCGTCAACCTGCCGTCTATCCCCGGGCCACCAGGCCCACCTATATGCCGACGGGGCGTCTATGCCTACGGCCACCGTCGGCATAGGCATCGAGGTAGGTATGCCGACGGCCTTTATATACCGACGGTTGTCCATGCATCGTTGGCATAGCTCCATCTATGCCGACGGCCCCCGTCGGCATAGATTTGGCCGTAGGCATATTGAGTTATTCCGGTAGTGTAACCTTCAGCGATCTGTGCTTGGCAGCAGCGTCATGAGTCATGACGCGCTCCTTGTTTCTCGCTGTTCTTAGCGACTCCAGTTCGGCAAACTTGCCCTGCACATACATGTCCCAACTCACAACCGTTAGAGTGAGCATTGCGCAGGTGAGCCGTGAGCGCATTCACCGTCCCGGGGTCCAGCGCACCGTTGAACCTGACGACGGTGCTCTCCCACAGCCCTGCTACCTCTGACACGGCAAGCGTCTTCTGGGCGACGAAGGCGGACCCGCGGAGCGCGCAGGCTCAAAGCTGCTCAGTGCTCACCACAGTTACGAAACATTGAATCCACGTAGCCCAGCCTCATCATTGGTTGGCAGTACCATTTGCACCAGACGTCCAAACTGACCCGAGCAGATATAGCGCTCCACCTCCAGCACGGCCCCTAGACCGACACTGGGCAGAGGAGAGGACGCGAGCGAAAGAGCCTCGCTGGTGCAATCCACCTCGTTTGGATCTGGCCTCTCGTCAGAGGCCGCCAACATCGCCCTGGAAGAAACTCGCTGTTTCTCGATGGCTGGGTTCCCGCGATGATCTAGGCGGTGCGTGGCGTGTAGACTCTAGAGAAGGCGACGCTGGCGGGCATAGGAGAGGGAGAGGAGCAACACACGCCCATGTTACCGCAGTACCCGAACACCTGGCGCCACCTCCGACCACTGCTCGGTCGCCGTGCCCCTGCCGCACCGGCGCTGTAAGCGCCAAAGTTGCCGTCCGAGTCGAAGCGCACGAAGCGCAGCATGTCGCCACTCTCGCCGTAGTTGCTGCTGTAGGCAACGACAACGGGGGCAGAGAGCGTGCCGTCGGTGACGGAGACGATGCGTTGGTCTGCATCTTGATTCTTGAGTGTCGGGGAGCTGAGCGTCTTTTTGGCGGTGAAGGTGGAATTGTAGCCCTTGTCGAAGTAGGCGACGGTGGCCCACCTGAGCGTGAGGTTGCCGGTGGCCCTGTCGATGGTGAAGATGTAGGGGGCGGATGTGAGGTTCATGCCGGAGGCAAAGCTCTGCGACTTGACCACACGCACTGTCCGTGGGGTGGTCGAAGGACTGCCACAGGATGCCCGTCACGGAGTTCTTGGGCACGAGGTTGCCGCTCTTGGAGGGCGACGACGGTGCCGGACGACCACATGGCGCTGGAGCCGTTGACCAGCTGCAGGTCGCCAGTGGACGACAGGCGGAGCGAGCCCCCAGAGTCGACGGGCGCGCCGGCGCCCGCGGACCAGACGGAGATGCCGCCGGCGTAGGTGACCGCGGCGACAAAGAGCGACAGCGTGCCCAGGGACGCCGCAAAGGCGAGCGATAAGGTGGAACTGGGCGACGACCACGCGGCCGAGTGGCCGCCCGGCGAGAGGCAGGAGCCCAGGAAACCATAACAGACGAAATAATAATGAGAAACGGGCACAAACACTCCAACCGATCGCATGTAACAAAGAACCAACATACTAACCAATAGTACAGTCAACAGGTCGCTCCCCTAACGAAATTTCCCGACGACGACGGTCGAAATTCCCCTGGAAGAAGAAACAACCCAAGCACATAACTACACTCTGGATCAACGAATACGTAAACAAACTAATTGAACATACCAACACGCGCAGAACGCGACGAACGGCGACCACGCCGCAGTGAATGAGATGCAGACAATTCATCGCCAATGGCAGCTTCTACCTTTAATACGGAATGATCTGCAGCAGGAAGACGACCACTAGTAGAAAAAGGGACATTAGTCCCGGTTCGTAAGGGCCTTTAGTCCCGGTTGGACAACCGGGACTAAGAAATCGGGACTAAAGGCCCCCCTTTTTAGTCCCGGTTGTGTTACGAACCGGGACTAAAGGGGCTCCACGTGGCTGCTGTGGAGCGCTCAGGCAGGAGGACCTTTAGTCCCGGTTGGTAACACCAACCGGGACTAAAGGCCGCCACGCGTCAGGCGCTGCCAAGCGCTGGGGTTTAAGGTTTTGGAGGGTTTTGGAGGGGTTTAGGGTTTTGGAGGGTTTAGGGGTTTCATTTTGTGTTTCCCTTTTCTTTTTGTGTTTACCATTCAATTCTTTTTCATTTAGGGTTTTCATTTTTATTTTATGTTTTCCATTCAACTCGACGCTACTACATATAGCAATGAAGGAACCATTACACAACATCGTCATGAATATAGAGAAGTGACCTCTTTCTCCGTGCTTGGTCGAACAACAAGTTTTCGTATATATATTCGCCGCTACTACATATAGTACACGTTCATGCATATATACAATATAATATCTCTTACGATCCCTAATATCTAATTACCAAAATTCCCTACCAATGCCCGATGGTATTCTCCGGTTTTAGATATGACCTCTTCAAGTAAGAATCCCGCCAATTCCTCTTGAATTGCTCGTACGCGATCCTTTGGTAGGAGATCGTCCCGCATCCGTTCGATCTAATTTAAAGAAGGGGGTCAATATATATGAATGAAACTCAACACAATTAATGGTAATAAAATAAAATTGTGAATATTGTTTACGTACTCGAAGTTGTTCTAAAATTCTGCCCTTCTCACTGGTCGTCTGGCGAATGAACTCGCAAACGTAGTATCCACATAAATTATTCCCGTCTCCCTGCCTCAAGCACTTTACGAGAATAGAGTTCAATCAAAATAATAATCAAGCATGATAATGGTATTGAAACTAGAATCAAAGAGATGCGCGGACCTAGCTAGTACTACTTACATTGAGTTGTCGAAATTGCAGCTCCTCTTTCCATTCACCCCTAACCTTCTTGGTGAACCGTTTCCAAACCCTGCCCGGCAAAGAAAATGAATAAAGGAGTTATTAATTACTTGATATCAGGAAATGAACGAAAGTTGCCGATATAGTGCGATAATGATTGAAATTACCTCTGGAGCATTTCACTCAGGTCCGCCCACGTCTTAGGGTCTTTACGTTTCGAGTCCATGACAAGTACTACTCCTTCGTCAACCTGAATGACTAGCAGAATAAAGTGGAACCTGCGCATGCATAACTCATCAATTACACTTAACATCGAGTAAGCGAAACAGAATGTGTACAAGACAGTAACACTCACATGAAGTTGTAAGGAAATAGTATTTCCCTTCTGGTTTGTTGTTTAATTAATGCCCTTAGCAAGTTATCCTCTGTTTCCTTGGCGTTGTTTTTTACCGTATATTCATGTATGTTATTTGGGTTAATGAACCCAATGTCATAGATTTGTCCTCTTTTGCATTCGAGAATCTTCATTCTGCATAATATAGTGAGGATAATTATACATGCAATGAACGAGCTGAGCTAGAGACTTAATTACAGAAATAATACTTACAGACAATAGCAACTGACGATAGATTTGTCGATGGCGTCTTGATTGTATAACTGAAATAATTCATCAAATTCAATGTTTATCTCGTCGTGTCCACTGAAGTAATGCTCATCTCTAATTCCCACCATGAGCCAGTTGCTCCCTTCCTTTGAGGCTTCCATGTACCACTCATGCAATCTTTGCATTTGTGTTGGTAGAAGCCGGACCTCCTCAGGTCTGACGAGAGGCTTCCCGTGCTGGTATCTGTATGCTAAATCAGCCGTGGGGAACTCTACCTGGCCTAAGTATTGAGCAAGAGTGAAACCAAGATCATGGGCCGCTACCTCCGGATCATAATCGATATCGAAAAACACGTTGAGCGGGGGGCACGATTGGTTTTTCTGTTCTCCGAGCTGGGGAATTGTTTTTCCCCTTGCACTACTACTTCCCGACCGCTGCACATGTTCTTTATGTGACTTCATAATAGAGCGGTCATAGTTTGATGGCAGCGAAGGCGGTGGTCGCGTAAGGTTTTCCAGAAAGTGCTTCGCTTTTGTCGGATCTATTTTCTCCTTTGGCTCGGGCCGTTTCGGTGCAAGCTGGCGTTTCACATCGGCATCCACGACCTTCTTGGTTTCCTCATCAGTCAGTTCATATGGTAACTTGGCAGGAGCCTCCTTGACGCTGTTCCTTGTACCTGCTCTGGATTTCTTCGCAGTTGTAGTACTAGCCGCCGGAGCGGCGGTTCTCTTTTGCTTATCCACCCGGGGCTGAGGCGGCGGAGTCTGCTGATGCAGCGGAGACGGCTGAGGCTGAAAGTACATGTAGTCCCCATGTATGGTTTTGGTAATTAAATGACAATCCTAATGGACTAATGTTTGCATTGAGATATACATTTGAAGGAAAGTTCCATTTGCAATGCATGAAGAATACTGGATGAATTGATGGATGAATTCCATCAACATAAATATATGCATTGAGACTTGATAATGAATGACAATTCCTATGAAGAAACAATGACATCAAGTTATATAGAAAGGTTTGTTCCATGGGTGATGCAAGAAGGAGATTGAATGGATTCGGAATGAATGTCATATACATATAGTTGTGCATCAAGATTATTCATGGATCAAAGATAATTGTTGACCAAGAGGAAGATCAAAGATTGAATACAAAGATGGTCAACACACACAAGCGCAAATCATGTACCACATGGGATCTTGTGGTATGGTAAGAATTTGTCAATTGCGCTTTGTGTACTAACCCATTCTATGGGTTTTCTATATCTATGAGGGTTAGGTGATTCTCATGGACTTACATCAAGAGAAAGATTTCAAGTGCCCATGAGAGGATGACATCAAGAGTTGATGATCATGGTTGACAAGGGCAAGTTTAAGATAGCCATCCTGAAGGATTACATGCTTGAAGCTTGTAGATGATCACATGACGAACATATGAAGATGAATACAATGCAATGCTCCCCACATGGCTTATGGGGGAGCTATTTGAAGTCTTCACCAAGTATAATGATCAAGATCATCTTTCTGACTTGAGCCAAGCATAAACGTCAACACCAAGCTCAAATGGAATGCTTTAGTCAAAGGTATTAGTTCCTTTGGCTTTAGTTGTGAGGATCGATGACCATCGAAAAGGATATATGCTCAAGAATGAGTTTCCGGAAGCTATCTAGTATAGTTCTTTTATGATTCTTGAGTTATAGGGATCCCGCACTATTAAGAGGGGATCAAAGGGGTTAGTGATAGATTTGCTCAAGTCAACATCTTCTATTTTCTACTTCCTCACATCATATTCCAACATAGGCATATTTCACTCCTATCCAGTACAAATACAATATGCCTATACATCTATCAAAGAAAATCCAAAGCCAAATAGGTTACCCAAATACATGATAAAAGCTTTGTATAATTTGCATCCTCCATTTTGGTTGATCTTGGGTGGTTCTCTATGTGAGGACCTGGGCTTTTTCCATAGCTTCAAAACGAGCCCAAGATCATCAAAATCGGAGTCCGGATGTGAAAGTTATGCATGTTTTAGTTTTGGCGTTCCTGTTGTTTTTGTGATGGCCGGATGTCCGAGACTTGGCCGGATGTCCGGGCTCCCAGGACGCCCCGGATGTCTGGGATCCCCCCGAAAATCCAGCCGTCTCTGTCCAGAAACCTTACCGAAATGTTGGCTGTGCCCGCCGGATGTCCGGCACTTGGCCGGATGTCCGGGGCCCCAACTTTGGCCAGATGTCCGGGCCCTGTACATTGGCTCTGTTTTTCTCTGTACGTGTGTGCATTTCACAGCCGCCGGATGTCCGGCCTCAGCCCGAATGTCCGGCCCGTCTCAGTCACTTACACTAAAACGGCTAGATTTCTTGGGGCACTATATATACCCCTCTACCCATCCGGTAGAGGGTTGACTATCCACTTCAAATCAACCCAAGAACACACTCTACTCTCTCTCACATTCTCATACACTAAATCCTAGATCCCGAAGGGATTTGTGAGAGTTCTTGAGAGGTTCTCCAATCAAGTGATAGATCCACTCCTTGCCCTTCTCTTGACCAAAGGAATTTTCGATTTGAGCAAGTCTTGAGCATTTCCCCTTTGTCTTGTTACTCTTGGAGGTTGGAGACTCCTAGGCGGTAGGAGTGCTCCGGTGAGGAATCAACTTGTGATTTGTCCACCGGAAAGTTTGTGAAGGTTTGGAGGCCGCCTCAAGGTCTACCACTAGTGGTTGGGAATCTCCTTCGTGGTGATATCTCAAGGAGAATAGGGTGAGCCTTCGTGGCGTTGGTGTGCCTTGGTGGTAACATCCACCTCTCTAATGGTGACTAGCTTCCCTCCAAGGAAGTGAACATCGGGATACATCCTTGTCTCCGTGTCTTCGGTTATCTCTAACCCTAGCCACTACTTGTGGTTTAGTTTGGTCTCTTTACCTTGCATTCACTATATATTGTTGTCCTCATTATATTGTGTTAGTTATTTCCTTGAAGAGATTATTTAGGCCTACACTTTATATTCCGCAATTCATACTTGCTACTATTGATATATCTTGTACTTAGTGTGAATTGCTAGCTTGTAACATTCATTTCCATATCGTGTGACATAACTTGTGTAAGCTTGTAGTGCTTACTTGACTTTGCTTGTATCATTCAATTCCATATATTGTGATACAATTTGTGTAAGCTTGTATTGCTTACTTGTGGTTGTGTGTATTATTCATTTCCATATCTTGTGATATACATTGAGTAAGTTTGTGTAACTTACTTGTGCTTACTCATATCCTCATTGTTCTCATCTTGTTTATCCTAAGTTGTTGGTGCACTTAGTGAGCTTAGTATAGTTAGGATTTGTGCTTGAAAAGTATCCGCTTAGTTTATTTCCGCATTAGGATATAGCCAAATCCGTAAAAGATTTTAAAACGCCTATTCACCCCCCCTCTAGGCGACATCGTGGTCCTTTCAGAGGCGGCGGAGACGGCTGAGGCGGCGGAGTCTGCTGAGGCGGCGGAGACGGCTGAGGCGGCGGAGATAGAGCTGGATTGCTACTCTGAGGAGTCGATAGCCTTGGCGTCCAATGTGGAAGCACGATGTGTTCCTTTTTCCATAGAATGGTACTTTTTCTGGCATCTCCCAGTTCAGTCTCCCCTTCACCTGTAGGGAAGTCAAGCTCCAGCTGCTCAAATCCCTTGATAACTTCATCCACCCCGACAACAGCATAGCCATCTGGAATCGGAGAGCAATGGTAAGTTCCATTACGTACAGGAGGTAAGGCAAAGCCGACCGCCACCTTCACGGATATGTTCATGCATTTCACATGTAGCTCACAATTTTCCCTCTGCGTGATATCATCCACGGGGTAGCGAGGAGCCGTGATATCATCTATGGGCCGAACGAGCTCCGTGGAAGCCACACTGCTTTTCCGCTGAGATGGTGGGCCGGCAGTATCGAATGCAGGATCTTCGTGCCGCCGAGATGGGCCGGTAGCTTGCTCGCTGGTAAGTGCCTCTATTTGTTTCTGCTGCCACGCTAATTTTTCTTATATCTGCTGCAGCCGGTCTGCATGTTGTTTCTTTTTTCTCCCTCGGCTTCTATAAGTGTCACTGCAGTCAGGAAACCCAATCTTCCACGGAACGGAGCCTGATGTGCCTCGTGTTCGTCCACTGTGTTCAGCATTCCCGAGGGCGCGTGTCAGCTCGTCGTTCTCTCTGTCGGGATTGAACTTCTCGTCCTGCACGTCCTTCATTGCAGCTTTAAGGGCTTTGAGGGGTGTTGCAAGTTGATCTTTTGTAAAAATACACTTCCCTGTTTCTGGGTCCAACTTTCCCCCATGCCCGTAGAACCAAGTCTTTGCCCGTTCGGCCCACTCCAATGTCTCTGGATCGATCCCTTTATCAATCAGGTCGTTCTCAGTTTTCTCCCACTTAGGCCTGGCAACCTTGTAGCCACCTGACCCCATAACATGGTGATATTCCTTCTTTGCAGCATTTTGCTTATTTATTTTTGACCTTTTCTTAGCTTCATCCGATGTCTTGTACTCCACAAATGCGTCCCAGTGATCTTTTATCTTCTCATATGCTCTGGTGAATGTTGGAGTCTTGTTTTCAGGACATAGTCTTGGTGCAATCTTTTCTTCCAGTTGCAGAATTGTGCGGCCATCTTCTTAAGAGTCCACGCCTTGACTTTTCGCTCTATAACTTTGTTATTTGGATCCATCTCTGGCGGTAGGGTGAAATTTGTCATGAGCGTATTCCAAAGCATTTCTTTGGATCTATCGTCGACATAAGTAACTCCATCCGCCTTTGGCTTATTCCATTCTTGAATGGTGATCGGGATGCTGTCCCTAACAATAACTCCGCCCTGACTTACAAATGCTTTTGCATTCTGTGCGGGACCAATCGGTTTGCCATCTTCAGCGACTTCTTCGATCTTGAACCTTTCATTATCGCCCAACCTTTTTTTCGGGCCTCGTTTCTTTATAGAAGATTAGCTCGATCCGAAGGGCTAAAAGAAGAAAGAAGCGTTAATATATGTATATACAAATCAATTAATGCATCTAGTCAGCAGAGGCTTAATTAATATACCTCGCCAGACTTTGTAATAATTAAGGTTCCAACACCGGAGCCGTCATCTTCTCCCTCCATTCCCTCACCGGAGCCGTCATCTTCTCCCTCCATTCCCTCATCGGAGTCGTTCAGAAACTGTGAGGTGATATCATCTCCGTTGCGGATTATTTCCCCCAACATGTCTTCTTGTTCTTCGTCTCTGCCGTGTTCCATAGTTTCTGCAAAGACTTGCAAGTTATTTCAATGCTATAAACAAATTATTAAAACAAATTCACATTTCCATGTCTATTTGCGTCTCGATTAAAAAATCACATTATTAAAACAAATTCACATAATATCACTAATGCATCTCGAATAATCCAGTTGCAACAATAATATTATCATATAATATCACTAATACATCTCGAATAATCCAGTTAATGCAACAATAATATCACATAATATCACTAATACATCTCGCCCAATCAAACTGGACGTCGACTCGCGCTTTCTGAGCCGCGGGCGGTGAACACCCAAAGAGAAGGAACCATCACAGGATCATAGCTCGGGTGAGATCCCTGAAGAAACTGCCAGGTATTGGAGAACCTGACATCCAACGCAACCATGTAGCGACGGACATGCTCGTCCTCCTCCCTGACACGGCGACGCACCACCTCCTCGGGGGCCGGCTCCCTCTGCACCGATAGTGGCCCACGCGACCGCCACCAAAGAAGCTTCGGGTCGACGACGAGACCCCGATTCCTCACCAAGCTGCGCGCCTCGGAAGGTAGCACCTCCCAGTGCCAGCCCGGCGGAGCCCAGTCCCGGACATGGCGCCTCTCAAACTGGTTGTCGCCGCCGAGTCGACGAAGAGGATGCGGGCCGGGCATCGTCGCCGAGAACAAATTCCTATGAAAACAAATCGTCTATTGCTCGTTCATTGTGAGACGTTGCTCCGGCTCACCTTTATTGTGAGACGTTTACTGATCATGCTCAGAAAAGCTATGGATTAGATGGTAGCATCAAAGCAACATGGCAAGTTTCAGCAGTCTTTCAACAAGTACAAAACAGTAACAATGACTAAGCATGTTTGCAAGCTTGTTGCACTCCTATCATGGCATATCATGGCATGGAAAAAATTACTAGCAGTAAGAAGACATGAAGATGCTCTAAACTCATGTTGACAAGATGCTCATATGACATATGCATTAATTCACACCAAAATGACAAAGTGACAAATCTTAACAGATTTCTGCAGTAACATCAGGATGCACTTTTGCAACAGATATTATGACATGTAGATGGATCCTAACATGAATGCAACAGCAACCATCATGTAGAGCGCGAAGAGTAGATCATTTTACATATATAGATCATTTTCATCGGATGACCAGATGCAAAGATATGGTCACCTAAAAATGCACATATGCTAAGAAAATCTGAGGACTTGTGAAAATATACCCAGCGCGAAAAGCGGGACGGGGAGGATCGGGATGGAGCGGTGCAGCGGGACCATTTGGATCGGGGGTCGTCGTCGTCCAGGCCGAGAGTGGATGGGGTTGTCCCGGCCGGAGCTTGAGGAAGGCCGAGGCGACGGCGACGAAGACGGTGGAGGCAGCGGATATGGGCCCGACTCAGCCGGATCCGGTTGGAGGCGGACAGGGGCGGCGGGCACAGCCTGCTAGGGTTCGCCGGCAGCGGCTCCGGTGGCCGGCGAGGTCGAAGTGGCACGGCGGCAGCGCAGGACCGTGCGGGTGCTCGCGCGGCGAGGCGGCGATGCGAGCTTGCGGCGGCGGTGCGAGGGGAACCACGGCGGCCTCCGGCGACCGGTCGGCAAGACGGCGGGGCCGGGCGACGAGGAGGCGGGGGCGCGGGCGGCGCGCCTGGAGACGGGGAGGCACGAGGGGCTCGGGGTAGGAGAGGAAGATTGGGGGAGGGAGAAGGGGGCGGTTAAATACCGCGAGACCTTTAGTCCCGATTGGAGCCACCAACCGGGACAAAAGGGTGTTTAGTCCCGGTTGGTGGCTTCAACCGGGACTAAAGGTAGGCCTTTAGTCCCGGTTGGAGCCACCAACCGGGACTAAAGCTATTTTTGGCCGCGGCCGAAAGGGCGCGAAGGTTAGGCCTTTAGTCCCGGTTGGAGCCACCAACCGGGACTAACCGCGTATGATGGTTTCTAATGAAATTGATTGTCCAGTGGTTTAAAGGAATTTAATTTATAAAACTATTTTAGTTTTGTTTTAAACAGATTCAAAAACAGTAGCATACATGCCTAGTTTTGATTTAATTCTTTTTGCTATTAAAGTTTTTAACAAAAAATACTTTATGAAAATTTTAGTTGGATAAATTTTACTTTCTATTAACTTTACTTTAGATCAGAAACAATTTGTATTATTAGTTGAATTTTTTTATTTAATTCTAAGTTAATATTATTTTGATCATAACTAGAGTTTTATAAAAGCTTTTTAGTTGATTCTTTTTGCTATTGAAGAATATTATAAAATACTTTTTGTTAACGTAATAATGTTATATTTTCTTTTCTGTTAAGTTATTAGTTTAGTATTTTTCTTTGCTGCTAAGTTTTATTTAGGACAAAAACTATTTTTGTTATTTGTAGTTAAGTCCTACATTTCCCTTAGGAGTTTTTATTTGGATTTCCTTGAAGTTTTGTTTTGCTTTCTATTTGCTTTTTCTTATTGTTTTCTTTATTGCTTTATTCATTGATTGTATTTTGATTGCTAGAATGCTTGCTAGAGTGAATGCTTATATGAATGCAATGTTTGATAATATAGATTTTCATCAGAGAGTGACAAATAGTTCTATCAAGTTATTTCTGAGAGCGATATAAATCCTCAACAACTAATACCAGTCAAGTTCACTTTCACCATATGTTCAGACCAGTGATTCTAGATCAAAGCCATCATCAGAATAGTTGTCTCCCATAACTATGGCTTTCAACCCAGAATCAAAGGTGCAAATTATTCGGTTATCTTGTATATGCCGAACAGTTACTTGAACAATCCTACCATCTGATATGTTGTCCTCAGTTTCACCAGAAAGCAACCAAAACTCCTCATCTGGACTTGGCTCGGCATAAGGGGTCCTCTGATCAGAGAAACCACACAGTAGCTCCAACTTTATAACATACAACGTTTCTCTCTTATCATCTCTGATGCTTCTACTGTATTCATCTATGTCAAGACGTTTAAGCCATGTCTATATTAACCTTGTTATTTTATATGGAGCCACCAACCGGGACTAACCGCGTATGATCAACCTTGCAAAATACATAGTGAAATAATTACAAATCAGAAAAATACGTGACTGTTTTTTGATTTTTTTTGAATTGTTTATGCCGATTTCAAAATGCGGTCAAAACGAGGGGCATGACCGGTGATAGCCAGGGGTGGAATCTTGCAAAACTTGGGACTGAAATCACTACAACTGGTGAGGGTGCATGGCCTATGCCTGTCAACCTCAAGCGGCTTATCTGGAATGCTCAGAAGACATTCATATTTTGTTTGGACATAATTGCATTGATTAACTCCTCTGTATAATTAAAATACTAAAAGGATAGAAATAATTGAAAATTCATAACTTAATAAATAATTATTCAAAAATCATGTTTCAAATGCCAAAACACATATATACCCTAACTCTTACAAAGATTCCCTCCGGTTTGTCCGAAGTGGGACTTTCCAGCTATAAGTCCGGAAACTCACTAGAGAGAAAGTGATGACGGTGGAGCCGGTCACATCCCAGAGTGGGATCTTGGGGTATAAAACTTTTTCTTCGCGTGTGTCCCTTGCTTATGATTGCGCCATAACCATGGAGAATCTTCATCATTTAACAGGATGCTTGGGTCAGTCTTCACTGTGAAGGGAGGAATTTCATCAAACTTTTCATAATCTTCTGACATGTCTGTCTTGTCCTCCACTCCCACGATGTTTCTTTTCCCTGAAAGAACTATGTGGCGCTTTGGCTCATCGTATGATGTATTCGCTTCCTTATCTTTTCTTTTTCTTGGTTTGGTAGACATGTCCTTCACATAGAGAACCTGCGCCACATCATTGGCTAGGACGAATGGTTCTTCTGTGTACCCAAGATTGTTGAGATCCACTGTTGTCATTCCGTACTGCGGGTCTACCTTTACCCCGCCTCCTGTCAGATTGACCCATTTGCACCGAAACAAAGGGACCTTAAAAGAAGGTCCATAGTCAAGTTCCCATATATCCTCTATGTAACCATAATATGTGTCCTTTTCCCTATTGGTGTTTGTTGCATCAAAGCGGACACCACTGTTTTGGTTGGTGCTCTTTTTATCTTGGGTGATCGTGTAAAATGTATTCCCATTTATCTCGTACCCTTGGAAAGTCAATAAAGTCGAAGATGGTGTCCTGGCCAACAAGTACAACTGATCTCCAACAGTGGTGTTATTCGTGAGATGTGTTTGCAACCAACCACCGAAAGTCGCCATGTGTGCACGTGTAATCCAGTCGTCAGACTGCCCCGGGTGTTGGGAGCGTACAATATTCTTGTGTTCATTGATATACGGGGCCACCAAGGTAGAACTTTGTAGAACTGCGTACTGTGCTTGAGTGAAAGAATGCCCGTCCCTACATATTACTGAATTCTTTCCTAGCGTGCCTTTTCCACTCAGTCTCCCCTCATGCCGCGATTGAGAAACACCAATCGGCTTAAGGTCAGGAATAAAGTCAACACAAAACTCAATAACCTCCTCTATTTCATGGCCCTTGGAGATGCTTCCTTCTGGCCTAGCACGGTTATGAACATATTTCTTTAAGACTCCCATGAACCTCTCAAAGGGGAACATATTGTGTAGAAATACAAGACCCAGAATGGCATCTCTTCGACTAGGTGAACAAGGACGTGCGTCATAATATTGAAGAAGGATGGTGGGAACACCAACTCGAAACAGATAAGACATTGGACCAAATCATTCTGTAACCTTGGTAGGATTTCTGGATCGATTACCTTCTGAGAAATTGCATTGAGGAATGCACATAGCTTCACAATGGCTAATCGAACATTTTCTGGTAGAAGCCCCCTCAATGCAACCAGAAGCAATTGCGTCATAATCACGTGGCAATCATGAGACTTTAGGTTTTGGAATTTTTTCTCTGCCATATTTATTATTCCCTTTATATTCGACGAGAAGCCAGACGGGACCTTGATACTGCTCAGGCATTCAAAAAAGATTTCCTTCTCTGCTTTGGTAAGATCGTAGCTGGCAGGACCTTCATACTGCTTTGGATGCATGCCGTCTTTTTCGTTCATACGTTGCTGGTCCTCCCGTGCCTCCGGTGTATCTTTTGTCTTCCCATACACGCCCAAGAAGCCTAGCAGGTTCACGCAAAGATTCTTCGTCACGTGCATCACATCGATTGCAGAGCGGACCTCTAGGACTTTCCAATAGGGTAGCTCCCAAAATATAGATTTCTTCTTCCACATGGATGCGTCTCCGTTAGCGTCATTCGGAACAAATTGTCTGCCAGGACCCTTTCCAAAGATTACTTTTAAATCCTTGACCATATCAAATATATCATCACCAGTACGGTGGCCAGGCTTCTTCCGGTGATCTGCCTCACCTTTGAAATGCTTGCCTTTCTTTCTTAAGGGATGCCTGATCGGAAGAAATCGACGATGTCCCGGGTACACATTCTTCTTACATTTATCCAAATATATACTGTCAGTCTCATCTAAACAGTGCGTGCATGCATTGTATCCCTTGTTTGTCTGTCCTGAAAGGTTACTCAGAGCAGGCCAATCATTGATGGTTACAAACAGCAACGCTCATAGGTCAAATTCCTCCTGTTTGTGCTCATCCCACACACGTACACCTTTTATATCCCACAACTGTAAAAGTTCTTCAACTAATGGCCTTAGGTACACATCAATGTCGTTGCCGGGTTGCTTAGGGCCTTGGATGAGCACTGGCATCATAATGAACTTCCGCTTCATGCACAACCAAGGAGGAAGGTTATAGATACATAGAGTCACAGGCCAGGTGCTATGACTGCTGCTCTGCTCCCCAAAAGGATTCATGCCATCTGTACTTATACCAAACCATAAGTTCCTTGCGTCATCTGCAAAGTCCAGCCACTTTCTCTCGATTTTTCTCCACTGCGAGCCATCAGCGGGTACTCTCAACATCGCGTCTTTCTTACGATCTTCTTTGTGCATTCGCAACAACTTGGCATGCTCTTTGTTTCTGAACAGACGTTTCAACCGTGGTATTATAGGAGCATACCACATCACCTTGGCAGGAACCCTCTTCCTGGGGCGCTCGCCCTCAACATCACCAGGGTCATCTCATCTGATCTTATACCGCAATGCACCGCATACCGGGCATGCATTCAAATTCTCGTACTCCTCATCGCGGTAGAGGATGCAGTCACTAGGGCATGCATGTATCTTCTGTACCTCTAATCCTAGAGGGCAGAGAACCTTCTTTGCTTCATATGTACTGTTAGGCAATTCGTTATCCTTTGGAAGCTTCTTCTTCATTATTTTCAGTAACTTCTCAAATCCCTTGTCAGATAAACTATTCTCTGCCTTCCATTGCAGTAATTCCAGTGTGGTACCGAGCTTTGTGTTGCCATCTTCGCAATTTGGGTACAACAATTTTTTGTGATCCTCTAACATGCGCTCCAACTTCTCCTTTTCACTTTCGCATTCTCTCTGTGCATCAACAATGGCCCGGCAAAGATCATCAGCGGGCACATCTGGTGCCTCTTGATCTTCAGCTTCCCCCGTTGCAGTATCACTGTATTCAGGGAACATAGGATAGTTGTCATCATCCTCTTCTTCTTCATTGTCTTCCATCATAACCCCTCTTTCTCCGTGCTTGGTCCAACAATTCTAGCTGGGCATGAAAGCGGACTGAAGCAGGTGGGTGTGAAGGATTTTCGAGGAAGAGTAATCCTTCTTATTCCGACAGACAACACATGGACAACACATAAAACCATTTAGACTGTTTGCCTAAGCCACACCGATAAAATTATGCAGGCCCGTAATGTACTCGGCAGTGCGTCGGTCACCGTACATCCATTGCCGGTTCATCTACATTATATAATTAAGTATATCAAAAACCATTACAGAACATCATGAATAGAGAAATGACCAAATTAATACAAGTTCATCACATTAAAACCAAAGTACAGTAGTGATCAAATGTTATTACTGCAAAAATAAATACATAAAGTTCATACATAGTTTTCATAAAACAACATACAACTATCTAGAGCATCTAAAACATACATTGAAACTAACATACAACTATGTAAAACATTTAAATGCAACAACAAATGCGATCAAAATCGCAACTAAGGTAACAATTGATCCAACAACATAATGATACCAAGCCTCTTTATCAATGGCATATTTTCTAATCTTTCTAATTTTCAAGCGCATTGCATCCATCTGGATCTTGTGTAGATCGACGACATCGGCAACATGCAACTCCAATTTCATCTTCTCTTCTTCAATTCTTTTTAATTTTTCTTTCAAATAATTCTTTTCTTTTTCAACTAAATTTAACCTCTCAGCAAGAGGGTCGGTTGGAATTTCCGGTTCACATACCTCCTAGATAAAAATATCTATGTCAAGTTGGCCGGCATAATTGTCATAAACACTAAATGAAACAAATAGTTATAAAAGATAATATACCACATCCGAATCAAATAAATCTCCACATACACTCCTCCACTAAAACCCACAAATCACTCTACTTCTAGAGCATGAAATGAGCTAAACTAGCAATGAGAGATGAAAGGATGAAGTTGCTAACCTTTTAGAACACTTGGATAGTTGGTGCACGCCAAATCTAGACAAATCTTGGGGAAAATGGAGCTTGGAGGTCGAGCTTGGAGGTCGAGCTTGGAGGAAGAACAGAGGAGAAGAATGGATTGTGTGGCTCGGGCACGATGACATATATGCACGAAACCTTTAGTCCCGATTAGTGTACGTCGACACATGCATTGTATCAATGACAGATGAAAGGATAAAGTTGCTAACCTCGATCTTGGAGGAAAGAAAGAGAAGAAAGCTTAAGTGTGGCTCGGGCACCTCATATCATGTTTGTTTTGTGTGAACTCAAGTGGCATCATGCTCTCAGGCATTTCATCGAGCACCTCTTGTGCATAGGAAGGGAAAACAAACTAGCACACACCTCCCACCTTCTATGAGGAAAAAACAGAGGAGAGGGCGGGCAGGGGCGAGGATATATATAGGCAAATTTTTAGTCCCGGTTGGGGTCTAAAACCGGGACTGAAGACAGACCTTTAGTCCCGGTTCGATACGCCAACCGGGACTAAAGGGTATCGCGCCTGCCGCAACCCCTTTAGTCCCGGTTGGTGTCTGCAACCGGGACTAAAGGTCCCATTCGAACCGGGACTGATGCCTGCCGAGCCCCGTCCGGCGTCCTAGCCGCTCGAACCGGGACTAATGCTCACATTAGTCCCGGTTCGTAACGCGACCGGGACTATTGCTCCGATCCGGCTAGAACGAAAGCCCTGTTTTCTACTAGTGGACCCCCACCGTTGTGCACACGATTGATGACTGCTACCTGGATTCTAGGAGGACGACCCTGACGGCTTCGACCAGAGCGAACAGTAGTGGGAGGGACCATCAGTAAAATACGAACGCAGATGAGCAGATAGCAGGAACCGGGATGGAGCAAATCCAATCGCAGGAACGTGGTCAAATCAAACACCGGCCCCAGCCCACACATGCAACCCAATCGGAACACGCCGTTCAGCACACGTTGGACCAATAGCGAACTGGTGGAGCAAATCCAACGTAAAGTGGTAGAGCCACCCAATGCACACACAAAAACGCGAATCACGTTGCCAAAATTTACAACGGAAAACTACAGTCACCACGAATTTGTACCCCATAATAGCCCAAACTAATGCACGTGTCCTCAGCCCACATGTTCTCAAGTTGCTTTCAACCAAGTGGTGAAACGTGAGAAGTTAAACTTCCCCAGAAATAGGGGCTTGGGTATATTTGCCATGTGCAAGAAAAAAAAACCTAAAAAGCAGAATTTGACATATGTATATAACCACTTGTTTAGGATTTAGAAATGGATAAAAAAATAGAAAGTTCGCATCGTTCACTCTCAAGGGAGGGGGGGGGGGTAATTTTAGACCTACGAAGGGTTACGAAGGTAGTTACGTAAGCTTCCTTCACTAATTCTCTTCACCCCTGATTTTTCAGTGGGGGTGGGTCCCTCCTCTCCCTAATCCCAATCACAATCTGCCAACTGTCTAATCACGTAAAGTTTACGTAACACCCTTCGTAGGTGTAGCATTGCTGGGGGGGAGGGGTGGTGGAACCAATGCTTTGAGATTCGCGCATGGAATCCGATGCACCTCACAACGTTTGCTCAGAAAACATTCACATGGAGCGTCAATTCTATAAGCTTATGGATTGTTTTTTTTTTTGCGATGGACAACTATATAACACTTGTATTTTGCACTATTTCCTATATATTATGGGAGTTACTTAGACTTACAAAATATGACTTATTTTTCACGACAAATTGCAAAAGAAAATAGGTAAAAAAATAGCACAACACAATTTATCTTCCTAAATCACAAACTAAACAATCTATCTCTCTCTCTCTCTGCACCATATGTTTGTTGTGTCTAGTGCAGACCTTGGCCCTACGTGTGGATGCTAACATGATTTATTTTTCATGTAACCTTATAAAAGGCGGTTCCACTATCATTAAGATAACAGAGTAAGATCATCTACTTAGTCGTCGCTAGATGGTCGACGGATCTGGATGTAATTTTTATTATTTCTGGTGTTCGTTCTACTGCCATGATTGAAGATGAATAGATTGAAAGTTTTTTCGCAAAAAAAGGAGTAAGATCATCTACTAACAAGAAAATAAATATCTTGCTGTAAATAAGTTGGCATTATACGATACATCAAAGGCGTGCATCACTCATATCATAACAACAAAGTGCTCTCTTGTGAACTGAGCATGGTTAGGTTCTTTGTGGTGAAACCAGACCACCAAGGTTCAAGCCCTAGACTAGACACTAGCGCTCGCATTTTTCTGGATTCATTTTAGTCTTTCCGACGATGTTCGTTCGGTGGGAGGAGACGTTCCCGTCGACTATGAAGGCGCATGTGGTGACTTCATCAATCTCACGATAATGTGCTGGCTTGGTCTCTCGGAGGTGCTAATAAGGATAGGGTGTGCGGGTGTTCATAGAGGTGAGCGTATGTGTGTATGTATGAGTGTCTGCGTCGGTATTGTCTTAAAAAAACAAAGTGCTCTCTCTTTAGGGTCCAATTTGACTCAAATGATTTATAAATGAATTTTGAAGGATTTTTTTGTAGAAATTTTGAGTTGTTTGATTTGTAGGTTGCAATTCATCGGATTTCCCCGTTATGATTCATTTGTACTAGATTTCATACGAAAATTTCGGTCCACTTACCCCATGTGAAGAACCTTACCTTATTTCGTGCACAATCAAACGACCATACAAATCCTGTAATATTCAATATGCCACTACATTCTACTAATGGGTTTTTCCTATTCCTGTATATTAGAAGTCATGTGAATTTGTGTTATGAAGCTACATCCGGAATCCAAATGTATTTGATTTTTTAGCAGCTTACTTATGTTTATTAGTGATTAAAATTGACCAAACTCTTAATTTTTTTTATAAAGAATGTGACTAAATCATATCAAGGCATGTGAAGTAGCTTTGGTGTAAGCTTTTTCCTCACATATGTTACTGACCATACTTTGGGATAAGGTATTTTTCGAGCTCAAAAGTACCTGAAGGAGTAATTAATTATTTTATTTACAAGGGCAGTTATAATACTTCGCCAATGCTAACGCTACATAATCAATTGGCCAAGTCCGTGCAACTCACTTAATAAAAATATTATCACTACAATATCAAATACATGATTGAACAGAGTATCTAAATAACTTGGTCAATAGAAAATATAATGGGGCACTCTACTCTAGGGAGGGCCTGAATCTGGGTAGATCGTTTGGCTCTTCTGGTACCATCTCGATCCGCCCCTTACCCCCCCCCCCCCCGGGGCGAACAAATTAGCCGTCAAGTGACGGTACCGCCGGTCTCAGGATGCTCTAGGAGGCGATGGGAACTGATAGCGGTGGTAGGCCTAGGAGGAAACTCTAGCCCCCTCTTCTCCCTAGTGGTGGAGGTCACATGACCAAAAGAAGATTTGGGTTGCTCTGGAGTCATTTAGAATTTAATCCACTTACAAAACATGACCTATTTTTAACTACAATTGGAGAAAATAAATAGAAAACTGGTACAACACAATTTATCTCCCTAAATCCTTCTATGTGTATTACGAAATAAACCATCTCTCTCCCACAATATGATTGTTGTGTTTACTGAATACCTTGGCACCACATGCGGATGCTAACATGGTCTATGTTTTCAATCAAACTTGTAAAAGGCGGTTCCACTATCATTAAGGTAACAGATAAAGATCATTTAACAGGAAACTGAATATCTCAGGGTAAATAAGTTGGAATTCCACGATACATCAAAATGCATGCTTCAATCATATCATAACAACAAAGTGCTCTCTCTTTATGGGCCTATTTGACTCAAAGGATATATCTAAATGAATATTGAAGGATTCTGATTTTTAGTAACTTTTCTTACATAAGTTGGTTGATTTGTAGGATTGCAATTTATCGGATTTTCCCCATATGTTTCCTTTGTACTAGATTTTATACGAGAATTTCCGTCAACTTACCGCACGTGAAGAATATTATTTTATTTTGTGCACAATCAAATGAACATACAAATCATGTAGTATTCGGTATGTCATTACATTCTACTCACGTTTTTTTCCTATTCTTGATTTTTAGAAGTCATGTGAATTTGTGTTCTGAAGCTCTACTCGATGAATCCAAATATATTTAATTTTTTAGTAGCTTACTTATGTTTATTAATGATTAAAAAAGAGTAAACCCTCAGCAATGGCGAATGGTATGTTTTTTTTGGAAAAGGAGGATTACCCCCGGCCTCTGCATCAATAAGATGCATGCAACCATATTATTAAGCAAACATCCAATAAGGTCTGTAGTTCAGTATAAGCTCGCATGAGGAGCTGAAAAGCAATAAAGATAAAAAGGCGCCACAACCGGCAAAAATAGGACAAGATGACTACACATCTAGCCTGTTATTGGATCGCCGTCCAAATCGGTTGTACGTGTCTCGTGTTACCGTCTCCCAACGGTTGCACCCAATAGCCATATGGTCCTTGGCTTCCGCATGACTGAGTGACGACCACGTACGGATCCAAGCAGTTGCTCTATATATGACCTGCAAAAAAATTGTAAGAGTTTGTCTATTAATGATCACATCATTTCGGCAGTTCCATATATCCCAAAGAAATGCGCATACTCCGATTCGAATATGTGCTGCAATTTTGGGCTCCACTCCATTTAGCCACATCCCAAATAACGTGTTTATACTATTTGAAGGAGTGACGTTGAAGGCCACATGTATCGTATGCCATAAGAGCTTGGTGAGTGGGCGTTTGAAAAAAAAGGTGTTTTATAGCTTCGTCTTGATCACAGTAGCAGCATCATTTACTACCCTCCCATCTGCGCTTTGCCAAGTTATCCTTTGTCAGAATCATTTCCTTCTGCACAAACCACATGAAAATTTTGATTCTTAAAGGTACTTTAATCTTCCAAATATGAAGCAATTTCTGGATTGGACCAGAGTCGATTAAATCTAAATACATAGACTTCACCGAGAAACCCCACACACAAAGAGTTTCCAGTGAAGTGTATCAGGTTCATCGGAGAGATTAACCTCCATCAATCTCTGCACAAGATGCAGCCAACTGTCCCATCGGTCTCCCATTAGGGATCTCCTGAACTGGATATTTAGAGGTACGGATCCTAATATTGTACTAATGTAAGCGTCCTTACGTTGTACAATATTGTATAGGGAAGGATATTGTATGGCTAGTGGCGTCTCCCCTAACCATGTATCTTCCCAGAATCTAGTCGTGTTACAGTTCTGAACGATGAATTTTGTCCTATTGAAGAAGGCTACTTTCGTCCTCATCAACCCCTTCCAGAATGGTGAATCATTCGGTTGCACGATAACCTGTGCCAGGGTCTTCGATTGTAAGTACTTATTACGCAATAGCTGGACCCACATTCCTTCGTCTTCAACAGATAGCATATACATCCATTTGCTGAGCAGGCATCTATTTTTTTACCTCTAAGTTCTCAATCCCTAGACCCCCTTGGTCCTTCGGCCTACATATTATATCCCACTTGGTTAACCTGTATTTGGTTTTGATCTCATCGCATTGCCAGAAAAAACGTGATCGATAGAAGTCTAACCTTTTATGTACCCCCACGGGTACTACAAAAAAGACAGTAGGAACATCGGCATGCTTGTCAGCACTGAGTTTATCAGAATAAGCCGACGCCCATAAGACATAAGCTTTCTCTTCCAACAACTTAGCTTTTTCTCAAATTGATCCTCAATACACTTCCACTCCTTATTGGTAGTTTGGACACTCCCCCATCCATAAGATGGGGTATGAGTCCACCCACCTGCCCGTCCTCTTTGATCCGATCGATTAGAATTGCCAACATATCTGCCACTATGTTGAATAGAATAGGAGACATGGGGTCCCCTTGTCTTAGGCCCTTTTGCGTCTGGAAAAAATGACTTGTGTCATCATTTACCTTGATCCCGACGTTGCCTTTTTGTACAAAGGATTCGATATGCTTCCTCCAGGAATCATCGAAACCCTTCATACGTAAGGCCTATTGAAGGAACTGCCATTTAACCTTATCATACGCCTTCTCAAAGTCCTCTTTGAAGATAACTTCATCCAGTTTCTTCGAGTGGATTTCATGTAAGGTTTCATGTAGGATGACCACTCCCTCTAGTATGTGTCGGCCTGGCATGAAAGCCCTCTGAGTCGGTTGCACCACATATGTGCAATCCGTGTCAGGCGATTCGTACCAACTTTTGTAAAAAAAATTGAAGCTCATTAAGCAGACACATCGGTCTAAACTGCTCAATACGAACTGCCTCCTCCTTCTTTGGCAACAACGTTATCGTTCCAAAGTTTAGGTGTAATAACTGTAGTTGGCCATTGAATAGATCATGGAACATGGGCATAAGGTCACCCTTAATGATATTCCAGCATCTCTTATAAAACTCTGTTGGGAAACCATCCGGACCTGGTGCCCTATTAGTTTTCATTTGTGCTATCGCCTCAAACACCTCTTTCTCTGTGAAGGGCGCAGACAGAATCTCATTCTCGTCAATCTCAAGTTGAGGTAAATCCCCAACCACGTGTTCACTGGGCAACACAAAGTTCTCCTCTGGTGCTCCAAAAAGTTTTTTATAGAAGTTAGAGATATACAATTTTAGGTTCTCATGGCCTACAATTGTACCCTCATCCTGTTCTAATTAAATAATTATCTTCTTTATGTGTTTTCCATTAGCAATCATATGGAAAAATTGTGTACAATTATCACCCTCGACTACCTGCCCCACTTTAGCTCTAAGTGCCCATTTCATCTCTTCCTCTCCGAGGAGGCTTTGTAGTTTCTCCTCGGCTTCTGTCTTAGTAGTCCGATCCCTCGCGTCTAGCAAGTTGGATTTGTCCTTTAGATCCAACTCATTAATGAGTTGGAGAAGCCTTTCCGTTTCCACTTTATATATGCCACTTTCATGTTTTGCCTAGCCCCTCAAGAACTGACGCAAATGTCTACTCTTATATTGCCATCTTTCTATGTTCGACTGGTCTCTGGTCTCCTTAACCCATTCCCGGGCTAATAGGTCAGTGAAGCCCCCCCCCTCGAACCACGATAGTTCAAAAGAAAATATATTTTTGTTGCCTACATGGGTTGCCTCCCCTGAGTCAACAAGTAAAGGGGTGTGATCTGAAAGTCCCCTCTGTAGTGCTTGTCCGGGGTCCGAGGTCCGTCCCCAGATCACATGAAGGAATCGGCTGTCCAAGTTGGAGCGTGGGGGACTGATAACCCACAAGTATAGGGGATCGCAACAGTCTTCAAGGGTAGTATTTCACCCAAATTTATTGATTCAACACAAGGGGAGCCAAAGAATATTTGTGAGTGTTAGCAGTTGAGTTGTCAATTCAACCACACCTGGAGAACAAAATATCTGTAGCAAAGTATTTGGTAGCACAGTAGTATGATAGTTTTGATAGCAGTAGTAACAGAAGCAATAGTAACAAAAGACAGTAACAGTAGCAGTTTTGTAGTGATTGTAACAGCAACAGCAATAGAGTAACTTAGCAAAGATCAATATGAGAAAAGCGTAGGCATTGGATCAGTGATGGATAATTATGTTGGATGACATTCATCATATAACAGTCACAACCTAGAGCGATACACAATAGCTCCAATTCATCAATGTAATGTAGGCATGTATTCCGTATTTAGTCATACGTGCTTATAGTAAGAACTTGCATGACATCTTTTGTCCTACCCTCCCGTGGCAGCGGGGTCCATAAGGAAATCTAAGGGATATTAAGGCCTCCTTTTAATAGAGAACCGGAACAAAGCATTAGCACTTAGTGAAAACATGAACTCCTCAATCTACGGTAATCACCGGAAAGAATCCCAATTATTGTCACCTTGGGGTATGCAGATCATAACACGTACTAGGTGCATACAACTTGCAAGATAGGATCAAGAACACAAATATATTCATGAAAACATAAAGGGTTCAGATCTGAAATCATGGCACTCGGGCCCTAGTGACAAGCATTAAGCATAGCAACGTCATAGCAACATCAATCTCAGAACATAGTGGACACTAGGGATCAAGCCCTAACAAAACTGACTCGATTACATGATAAATCTCATCCAACCCATCACCATCCAGCAAGCCTACGAAGAAATTACATGGAGGATGGTTGATGATGACGACGGCGTCGAATCCCCCTCTCCGGAGCCCCGAACAGACTCCAGATCAGCCCTCCCGATGAAGAACAGGAGGTGGCGGCGGCTCCATATCGTAAAACGCGATGATTCTTTCTCCCTGATATTTTTCTCCATGAACAGGTATATATAGCGTTGGAATTAGGTCAAACGGAGTTTCCAGGGGCCCACAAGCCTGGGGGCTCGCCTGCTTAGTACAGGCGAAGGCTAGCAAATAGATTGAGAAGCGACCAACTAGAGAGCGAAAACGGTCATAATCATGCATTGAGAATAATTAACACTGAATACTAGCATGAGTAGGATATAAACACCATGAACATAAATATCGTGGAGGCTATGTTGGTTTTGATTCAACTACATGTGTGAACATGTGCCAAGTCAAGCCACTTGAATTGTTCAGAGGAGGATACCATACTAACATACTACATCACAACCATTTTAATGCATGTTGACACTCAAGATAAATCATTATCCACTCCTAGCTATTTAAGCATGGCATGAGCAACTATGATCTCTAATTGTCATCACAAACATGTTTACTCATAATATGCTGAATTATGGATACTGAGTTAAACATATTTACAAAAACAAAAACAAGAAGAGTTCATACCAGCTTTTCTTCACCACAATCACTTCATCAAATATCGTCATTATTGCCTTTCACTTGCACGACCAAATGATATGATAAAAATAATAGTGCAAGTGTGCCGTGGACTAAGCTAGAATCTGCAACATTATATTCAAAGGAGAAGACAAGGTAATGGTGGCTCTTTGTTAGATCAATAGTAAAGCATATGGGAGCCACTCAACATTTTCATCGTGGTCTTCTCCTTACGACGACTCAACGAAAGGAAAAGAAATTCAGAGAAACACACTGAAATATTTTTGGAGTTTTTAAGTTTTTCTGAAGAAAGCAAATTAACAAAGAAAAAACAAAAAGCGAGAAAAACTATTTACACGGGAGAACTCCCAACAAGCAAAAGAAGAAATGAGAAATGTTTTTGGGTTTTCTTTTAATACTACTAACTAACTAAAAAGAAAGAAAAACCGAAAAGAAGCAAGAAATATTTTTGGATTTTCGAAGTTTTTCAAACACACAAGAAGAAAATGAAAATAAAATTAACATGGATAAACAATGAAAAAGGATGAACAGCGAAAACTGGAATGAATGTGTGGTACGTGAATGTAATTTCAGTGAGAAATACGTGCTCCCCCAAGCTTAGGCCTTTGGCCTAAGTTGGTCTACGGCCACTCCTGGCCTGGATAATACCTGTGGTAGTAGTTCGGGTTGTACTGGAGTGTAGCTGCCACAGCTTGACGAGCTACCTCATTAAGCCGAGCGGTCTCCGCCGCCCTCTCGTACTCCTCAGTCTCCTCCTCAAGTATAAAATATCTTTTTTTTTTCTGGAAATTAAAGAAGGCAGGAGTAGGCAAAGTAATATGGACAACACGACGCCTATTAAAGATTAGCCTGTAACGAAACGGTTGCTCACTCCTTTCAAGGAACTGATGACGTTCCATGGGCTCATAATCTAAGTAACTAGGTGGCAATAAGGTGTCATTTGCTTGTATGGGTACATTAAGATGAGCAGCTAGGCGAGTGGCATAAATTCCACCAAAAAAATCACCAACTAAGGCATTATTGTGCAAGTGACGTGCAATGATGGCACCCATATTAAATCTTCTATCTCTTAATACTGCACTCTTAAGAATGCTCAAATCACGAGCGCATAAATGATTAGGGTCCTGTTTACCGTTAATGCATCTTCCTATGAATAGAGCAAAATAATGTATAGCAGGAAAGTGAATGCTCCCCATAGCAGCTTGCGTTATGCTTCTAGTTTCACCCCTAGTAATATTTATTAGAAATTCATTGCAATCTGCTTTATGAGGTTCAGTGCATGTCCTCCAAAATGGAATTCTACAAGAATCACTAAATTCTTCAACGGACATGCGAAAAAGGCTTTTCATATAAATTAAAGATGACATCATGAGAGGTGCGGTGAGGTACATACTTGAATTTCCGTACGACGGAATCAGTAAGGTCATGGTACTGTGGGCACTTATCTATTAAGAAGTCCGTGAGCTCGGCATTGCGTACATACATATCAAACTCTTCCTTGATGCCGACTCGAATCATGACGGAATCAGACGGCCATTCGCACGGTTGCACCGAAGCCTCCCGCGGCGGTTCGACGTCCGGCTCACGTATCGCGGGCCTTGGAGCACTCTTGCTCGAGGAACCCCCATGGAATATCTTCCTAAACATTTTCTCCCTCTGAAAATTTCTGAAATTTTTAGTGACTCAAAATAAAAGTGAACAAAACTCAACAAAATTGATAGCAACTACTCCCACAAGTATCTAGAGGCTATATCATGCATCAAAATTACTTTGGACCATAAAAATTCAACATGCAAGCTCATATACATGGTCACTAATGTCTACTACACAACTTATTCTTGTAGACTCGTGTTGGGCCTCCAAGCGCAGAGTTTTGTAGGACAGTAGCAATTTTCCCTCAAGTGGATGACCTAAGGTTTATCTATCCGTGGGAGGCGTAGGATGAAGATGGTCTCTCTCAAACAACCCTGCAACCAAATACAAGAAATCTCTTGTGTCCCCAACACACCCAATACAATGGTAAATTGTATAGATGCACTAGTTCGGCGAAGAGATGGTGATACAAGTGTAGTATGGATAGTAGATATAGGTTTTTGTAATCTGAAAATAAAAAAACAGCAAGGTAGCAAGTGACAAAAGTGAGCACAAACGGTATTGCAATGCTTGAAAACAAGGCCTAGTGTTCATACTTTCACTAGTGCAATCTCTCAACAATGCTAACATAATTGAATCATATAACAATCCCTCAACGTGCGACAAAGAATCACTCCAAAGTTCCTATTAGTGGAGAACATAAGATAGAAATTGTTGTAGGGTACGAAAACACCTCAAAGTTATCTTTTTCGATCAATCTATTGAGCCATCCCTATAAGTGTCACGAACAGCCCTAGAATTCGTACTAAAATAACACCATATGATACGCATCAACGAACTCTAATGTCACCTAGATACTCCAATGTCACCACAAGTATCCGTGAGTTGATTATACGATATGCATCAAACAACTTCAGATTCATAATATTCAATCCACACAAAGAACTTCAAAGAGTGCCCCAAGATTTCTACCAGAGAAAGTAGGACAAAAACGTGCATCAACCCCTATGCATAGATTACCCCAAATGTCACCTCGGGAATCCGCGAGTTGAGTGCCAAAACATACATCAAGTGAATCAATATAATACCCCATTGTCACCACAGGTATTCATATGCAAGACATACATCAAGTGTTCTCAAATCCATAAAAGTATTCAATCCGATAATAGTGAAACCTCAAAGGTAAAAACTCAATTCATCACAACGAGATAGAGAGGGAGAAACACCATATGATCCAACCATATTAACAAAACTCGCGGTACATCAAGATCGTGCCAAATCAAGAACACGAGAGAGAGAGATCAAACACATAGCTACTAGTACATACACTCAGCCCCGAGGGTGAACTACTCCCTCCTCGTCATGGAGACCACCGGGATGATGAAGATGGCCTCCGATGACGATTTCCCCCTCCGGCAGCGTGCCGGAACAGGGCTCCAGATGGTATTTCAAAGGTACAGAGGCTTGCGGCAGTGGAGTCCAAGTTCTAGGTTAATTTCTGGGGGTTTCTCTATTTATAGGATTTTTCAGCGTTGGAATCACGCGAAGATGGGCTAAGATGGGCCCACGAGGTACCACGGCACGCCACCCCCCCCTCTAGCGCGCCGTGGTGGCTTGTGAGCACCTCGTGAGGCTTCTGGTCCTTCCATGAAGCTTCGGGGGTCTCTTTTGGTCCAAAAAAAATCATCAAAAAGTTTCGCTGCATTTGGAGAACTTTTATTTCTGCACAAAAAACAACACCAGTGTAGTTCTGCTGAAAGCAGCACCAGTCCGGGTTAGTTCTAATCAAATCATACCAAAACCATATAGAATTGTTATAAACATGGCATGAATACTTCATAAATTATAGATACGTTGGAGACGTATCAGTCACCACAGCAGCAAATATTTGCAAAACATAAAGCACTAGAACAAAAACTAATTGGAGCATTGGAGGAGTCACATACCAAGGAGCAATTCCTCAAAACAGTTTCAAAAACGGAGTTCCGAGTAAGGAGATCGAAAATCTCACAGAAATGAGCAAGAACACCGGCTTGAGAGCAATTTTGATTTTTTTCTGGAGGAAGAAGAAGGTGGTGGGCGGCTGGAATAAGTGAGGGGGTCCCTGTGGGACCCACAAGCCCACTAGGCGTGCCCAGGGGGGTAGGCGCGCCCTGTGAGCTTGTGGCTCCCAGGTGCACCCCCCTGAGGTGTGTTCAGTGCCAAAAATTCATAAATATTCAGGAAAAAACATACTAAATTTTCAGGGCATTCTGAGAACTTTTATTTTTGGGACATTTTTTATTGCACGGATAATTCAGAAAACTGGATAATCAGGGCATTTTACTTTATTAAACTATAAATAACAGAGAGCAAACTATGATTTCAGAAAGTTGTGCTTACTAAATTCATCGACCACATGCCCCCCAAAAAGAATCCATTAATAAGGTTGATCAAGTGTTATTAACAAACTATTTCCGAATGGCATGAAACCGAAGAATCTTTGTATAACACTAAGTTACCTCAATGGGGATATGCATTTCCCCAACAATAAGAATTTCATATTTTGTTTTGACAGTAGGAATAGGAAATTGAAACCCTCCAATAGTGATTGTTGAAACCTTTTCAGTACCGTTGATACCATTCACTGAATTTTGTTTCCTTGGAAAATAAACCGTATGCTCATTACCATTGACATGAAAAGTAACCTTGCTTTTGTTGCAATCAATAACAGCCCCTGCAGTATTCAAAAAGGGTCTACCAAGGATAATCGACATGTTGTCGTCCTCGGGCATATCAAGTATAACAAAGTCTGTCAAGATAGTAACATTTGCAACTACAACAGGAATGTCCTCAAAAATTCCAATAGGTATAGCAGTTGATTTATCAGCCATTTGCAAAGATATTTCAGTAGGTGTGAGCTTATTCAAATCAAGTCTTCTATATAAAGAGAAAGGCATGGCACTAACACCGGCTCCTAAATCACATAAAGCAGTTTTAACATAACTTCTTTTAATGGAGCATGGTATAGTAGGTATTCCAGGATCTCCTAACTTTTTAGGTACTCCATCCTTAAAAGAAAAATTTGCAAGCATGGTGGAAATTTCAGCTTCATGTATCTTTCTTTTATTAGTGACAATATCTTTCATATATTTAGCATATGGAGGCATTTTCAACATATCAATCAAGCGAGTGCGCAAAAAGACGGGTCTAAGCATTTCAACAAAGCGCTCAAAGTCTTCCTCATCCTTATTTCTAGATGGTTTAGTAGGAAAAGGCATGGGTTTTTGAACCCATGGTTCTCTTTCTTTACCATGTTTCCTAGCAATGAAATCACTTTTATCATATCTTTTATTCTTAGGAGGTGGGTTATCAAGATCAACGATGGCTGATACATCTCTGTCGTATCTATAATTTTTGATTGTTTCATGCCAATATTCTAAAACTTTCACATATTTCTGGCAACAATTTATATGATTTTCTTGGACTAACAAATTGATCCAGTGCCCACTGCCAGTTCCTGTTTGCTACATGCTTTTTGTTTCGCAGAAAATCCATATCAAACAAAGTCCAAACATGATAAAAATTTACGGAGATTTATTTTGGAATATATGTGATTTTTGGGAAAAAGAATCAACACGAGACGATGCTCGAGGGCCCCACAAGCTCAGACGGCGCGACCCCCTACCCTGGCCGCACCCAGTAGGCTTGTGGCTACCCCGTAAGGTGGTTGGGGCCCATCCTTCGCCGCAAGAAATATAATTTCTGGATAAAAATCTCCTCAAAATTTCAGCCCAATCGGAGTTACGGGTCTCCAGGAATATAAGAAACGGTGAAGGGCCAGAAAACAGGAACGCGAAACAGAAGAGAAACAAAGAGAGAGATCCAATCTCGGAGGGGCTCCTGCCCTCCGGGAGCCATGGCGGCCATGGACCAGAGGGGAAACTATCCTCCCATCTAGGGGGGAGGCCAAGGAAGAAGAAGGAGGGGGGCTCTCTCCCCCTCTCTTCCGGTGGCGCCGGAGCGCCGCCGGGGGAACCATCGTGACGGCGATCTACACCAACAACTTCGTCGCTGTCATCACCAACTCTCTCCCCCTCTATGCAGCGGTGTAACACCTGTTCTCCCCACTATAATCTCTACTTAAACATGGTGCTTCATGCTATATAGTATTATCCAATGATATATGGCCATCCTATGATGTTTGAGTAGATTTCTTTTATCCTACGGGTTAATTGTGGTATGGTGTGATTGATATGAGTTGTATGTTAATATGTGATACGTCTCCAACGTATCTATAATTTATGAAGTATTCATGCCATGTTTATAACAATTTTATATGGTTTTGGTTTGATTTGATTAGAACTAACCCGGACTGACGCTGTTTTCAGCAGAACTACCGTGGTGTTGTTTTTTGTGCAGAAATAAAAGTTCTCGAATTGGACGAAACTTTTTGACGATTTTTTTGGGACCAAAAGAGACCCCCGAAGCTTCGTGGAAGGACCATAAGCCTCACAAGGAGGCCACAAGGTATCACGGCACGGCCTGGGGGCGTGTGCTGTTGCCTTGTGGGGCCCTCGTAGCTCCTTTTCGCGTGATTCCAACGCTGAAAAATCCTATAAATAGAGAAACCCCCAGAAATAAACATAGAACTTCGACGCCGCCGCCGCAAGCCTCTGTACCGAAGAAATACCATCTGGAGCCCTGTTCCGGCACCCTGTCGGAGGGGCAAATCATCACCCCATCTTCATCATCCCGGCGGTCTCCATGACGAGGAGGGAGTAGTTCACCCTCGGGGCTGAGGGTATGTACTAGTAGCTATGTGTTTGATCTCTCTCTCTCGTGTTCTTGATTTGGCACGATCTTGATGTATCACGAGCTTTGTTAATATAGTTGGATCATATGGTGTTTCTTCCCTCTCTCTATCTTGTTGTGATGAATTGAGTCTTCCTCTTTGAGGTTTCGTTATGTTGGATTGAATATTGGATTTGAGAACACTCGATGTATGTCTTGCATGTGGATACCCGTGGTGACAATGGGGTATTATATTGATTCACTTGATGTATATTTTGGTATTCAACTTGCGGATTCCCGTGGTGACATTGGGGTAATCTAAGCACATAGGTTGATACACGTTTTTGTCCTACGTTCTTCGATAGAAACTTTGGAGTGATTCTTTATCGCACGTTGAGGGATTGTTATATGATCCAATTATGTTAGCACTGTTGAGAGATTGCACTAGTGAAAGTATGAACCCTAGGCCTTGTTTTCAAACATTGCAATACCGTTTGCGCTCCATTTTATCACTTGCTACCTTGCTGTTTTTATATTTTCAGATTATAAAAAGCTATATCTACTATCCATACTACACTTGTATCACCATCTCTTCGCCGAACTAGTGCACCTATACAATTTACCATTGTATTGGATGTGTTGGGGACACAAGAGATTTCTTGTATTTGATTGCAGGGTTGTTTGAGAGAGACCATCTTCATCCTACGCCTCCCACGGATTGATAAACCTTAGGTCATCCACTTGAGGGAAATTTGCTACTGTCCTAAAAAACTCTGCACTTGGAGGCCCAACAACGTCTACAAGAATAAAAGTTGCGTAGTAGACATCAATATGGTGCTGTCCTATGGTGCCCTCCGTGTCGCGCACGCGTGAGGGATTCCCACTGTAGGGGTTTGCAATACGTTCATGATTCGCTTATAGTGGGTGGCTAGAGTGACAGAAGCTTACACCCGAGTAAGGGGGTTGTTGCGTATGGGAGTAAAGAGGACTTTTTACTTAATGCTATGGTTGGGTTTTACCTTAATGATCTTTAGTAGTTGCGGATGTTTGCTAGAGTTCCAATCATAAGTGCATATGATCCAAGTATGGAAAGTGTGTTAGCTTATGCCTCTCCCTCATTGCATATGATAAGTATCTATCGTGTTATATTCAATTGCCTATGGACAATCTTTCTTCTCGTTCTACAAAAAGCTTTCTACTAATCAACTAACTTTTATTATCTTGCAAATTACTCCTAGTTTTATTCCCGGTAAGTACTTCTAGTTTTATTCTTGCAAACTTATCCTTACACATACAAAGTAGTTTTATTCTTGTTCTAGGTAAAGCGAACGTTAAGTGGGCGTAGAGTTGTATCGGTGGTCGATAGAACCTGAAGGGAATATTAATTCTACCTTTAGCTCCTCGTTGGGTTCGACACTCTTACTTATCGAGAAAGGCTACAATTGATTCCCTATACTTGTGGGTTATCAATGGCCAGTCGAGTCGGCACGCAATATGATGTTCCTGAAGGCAAAAAGCTGGCCGGGGACGAAGATGTCCACGCAACCGATGTTGTCATCGGTCCGAAGACCCGCCATCGGGCTCTCACCATCACCTGGAGGGACCTGTATGGGCCACCAATGTTGGTGCTAAAACTGGCAGATCTTGGGTAGGGGGTCCCAAGCTTGGTGATCAGAGCTAGATGGTAATCAGGAGAAGTAGAGACAAGATGTTTTACCCAGGTTCGAGCCCTCTTGATGAGGTAAAACACTACGTTCTGCTTCTTATATATTGATTGTCATGGGGTACAAGGTACAATATGATCTACCTCGAGATTGTATGAAGATGTTCTAAGCTCTAATCTTGCGAATGTGTGTCTACAGACTAAACCCCACGGCTTATATAGGCACCGGGGGTATCTAGGATTTACAAATGGTTGGTTGCGATCTAGGGATAATCATGCCGATCCTTCAAATACATCGTGAAGTGTATTCCAAGTCTATCTTCATTTGGATGACGGTGAGGGCATCAGCCTAGACAGGACCCATTCGACTACGGGTGGGTCCTCGGCCCGGCCCATGGGTGATGGGCCAACGTGATGCGTCTCCCCTAATCCGGGACACTGTCACACCGTTACAAGAGGGAATTTATGTTCCCAATCTACACTGGTGAGAACTCGGTCCAACTTCTCGTATGTTGGATTCTCGAGATTATTCGCCCAAGTGTATTGCTTTCCGGTGAGATCAATCTCTCTAAGGCAAGGCTCTCAATTATACTGTTGAACATGAATGACCATCTTACGTCTTTGTTGTCATTTTTCCCCCTTCTCCCCTCCTGATCATGTTGAAGTCGCCTCCAACCAAGATAGGCAGTCTCTCATCCCCGTAAACCCTCACTAGGTCCGCCAGGAAATCAGGTTTAAGCTCTGGCCGTGCCACACCATATACAACAACTAGTGCCCATCTGAAACCATCTAATGTCGATCGCACACGAAATTTGATAGCAAAGTCCCCATAGAAGACGTTAACCACTTCTAGTGTCTCGCACTTGACCCCCAGTAAGATCCAGCCAGATCTTCCCCGTGGTGGGAGACAATGCTAGTCAAAATATACGCCGCCGGACACCGTACTTAGAAACTGCAAGGAGAAGTTGTCCCTGCCCGTCTCCAGTAAGGCAATAAAGTCTAGTTTGTGTTCTACAGATGCTTCCGCCAGGAACCTTCGTTTAGCCATGTCTGCCAGACCTCTGCTATTCCAAAAATTCCTCTCATTTTTCATCATGGAATTTACGTTTGTATTTTATTCTCGCGCTTCTACGCACCGCAAACACGGGGTAAACCTTCCTGTTCCAGGAACGTTTTGGTTTATACTGCACCTCCTCAGAGTCCGCATGACCGAGGTCAGAGTCAAAGCCATCCTCTGGTTGCATAGGAGCCATATACTCCTCTGTAACTTCTGTATCTTCTTCCAACACGCTAGTGCGCACTAGATCCTCACAGAGGCTCTCTAGTGCCTGAACCCCAAGCACATTAATTTCACTCTCATTCATGGGTTTCACTGCCGCCATGTTTCTAAGCATTTCCATGGCTCTATCAGCCTCAAGAGCTAGTAAGCCATTAACCAATTCAACAACTTCCTGACCATTCACTCCGGGAGAGACACCTAACTTATCGGCATTACTAGCAATTTCATCTTCAGTAAAATGCAGGATTGAACAACTTGTATTGACGGACATACGTGTAGTTGCTTCGATGCCTCGAAGCTTGGCTGCCCGCATGGCACGCCCCATCTGTAGGTCATCCGCGTCCGGCTGGGCCTAAATCCAATGACCCATCCGCCTATCGCCTGTCGCTGGGTCCAAGATCCCTCCAAAAGCAATTACCTCGTCCGCCGTAAACTCAGTGGAAGAACGGCCTCCAGCCTGGATGCCGACAGCATCCACTGAGCTCAGGCTCCCGGTCCGCTCTGGAGTCTATGGGTCCGGGCCTCAGAGTGTGGTGCCACCTGGACCTGGAGCGGGGTGCTCGAAGCCAAAATTAACCATACCAATTTTTTTATCATGGACAAAATATTAGTTGGGTGTGTTTTGTAGGCACATCCTCATGGCCTAATTCTAATTAATTTGCTTGTAAATATTTTGCCAAAACATATATCCAACCTAAATATGGGCTAGTCAAATTTTTGTGGGGTTGGATTTGGTTCTAGCCAAACATGTTGGAGCGATAAACGACATGATTGGCATCCACCTCAGAGTAATCGCCGTATGTTGGTGTAAGAGGAGATATAGTGGAGGCAGTGATTCGATCTAGTATACTCTCTTACTTGAACAAGCCTCCCACTTATGATTAACCCCTCTCGCAAGCATCCACAACTATGAAAGAAGAATTAAGATAAATCTAACCATATCATTAAACATATGGATCCAAATCAGCCCCTTACAGAATAGCGCATAAACTAGGGTTTAAGCTTCTGTCACTCTAGCAACCCATCATCTAATTACTACCCCACAATGCATTCCCTTAGGCCCAAAGATGGTGAAGCGTCATGTAGTCAACGTTCACATGACACCACTAAGAGAATCAACAACATACATATCATCAAAATATCGAACGAATACCAAATTCACATGATTACTTATGACAAGACTTCTCCCATGTCCTCAAGAACAAAAGTAACTACTCACACATCATATTCATGTCCATGATCAGAGGGGTATTGAATAGCATAATAGATCTAAACATATAATCTTCCACCAAATAAACCAACTAGCATCAACTACAAGATGTAATCAACACTACTAGCAACCCACAGGTACCAATCTGAGGTTTTGAGACAAAGATTGAATACAAGAGATGAACTAGGGTTTGAGATGAGATGGTGCTGGTGAAGATGTTGATGAAGATTGGTCCTCCCACGATGAGAGGATCGTTCGTGATGACGATGGCTTCAATTTCCCCCTCCCGGAGGGAAGTATCCCCGGCGGAATCGCTCCGCCGGAGAGCAAAAGTGCTCCTGCCCAAGTTCCGCCTCGAGACGGCGGCGCCCCGTCCCAAAAGTCTTCTCCTTATTTTTTCTAGGGCAAATGGGCTTATATACCAGAAAATGGGCACCGGAGGCTGGCCAGGGGCCCCACAAGCCACCAGGGCGCGCCTGGGGGGGTGGCGCGCCCTGGTGCCTCGTGGGCCCCTGGGTGGCCCCCTCTGGTAGTTCTTTTCTCCATTATTTTTTATTTATTCCAAAATAAATCTCCATGAAATTTCAGCTCATTTGGAGATGTGCATAATAGGTATCTCTGACATAGCTTTTTCAGGTCCAGAATTCCAACTGCCGGCAATCTCCCTCCTTATGTAAATCTTGCATATTAAGAGAGAAAAGGCATTAGAATTGCTCCACAAAGTGTTATATTGATTAAAAACACTATAAATAACAGTAGGAAAACATGATACAAAATGGACGTATCATACTCTCTGAAGTAGTAGCATACAAATCGATTACATGAATTGGGGAATTGTTCTTGCTGGAGGAAGAAGATAACTAAGGAACTAGATAGCCGCCGCCGAATTGCCTGATCCTTTGGATGGTCGCTCTGTGGGTGAGGGTTCGCCTTAAGTAGCTCGTGTCGTCGGGGCAGCCCACTCGGGCCTAGTGAGTCAGACGTTGGGGTTGCGTGCACGGCTGGGCCGTGCACGGTCTTGAGCTGGGTGGCCTGTAGATGGGGCCGCTTCGTCAGGGATGCTGACATCCCTCCCTCCTTGGCGTGAGGCTTGCCCCCAAGCCTCTGCTCCAGGAAAACAATCTTGCAATACTGCTCTATCTTCCCATGTTGTGCCGATGCCCGCGTCGCCGGACCAGTGCACAAGAACCTGTTCCACCATTGATCCACTCTTTTTGCGCCAGCGAGACTGTAGAACTTCCACAGGAACTACAAACTCATCAGTACGGAAAGGTAACTGAGAATGCACTTGCGTACCAGGCAGAAGCGCCTTGCGTGATTGGGAAACATGGAAGACTGGGTGGATCGAAGCCTGATCCGGCAGTTGCAGCTTATAGGCCACATCGTTGATGCGCTGAATCACCGGAAATGGCCCAAAATACTTGAATGACAACTTGTGGTTAGCTCGCGGTGCAACAGACATTTGGATGTATGGCTGCAGTTTGAGGAAGACTTGATCGCCAACCTCGAAGGTACGCACAGATCGCTTCTTGTCCGCTTGCGACTTCATATATTGTTTGGCTCTGTTAAGATGTTGCTGCAGAAGCTGTTGCATCACCTTGCGCTCCTCGAGCCAGGCTTGCAACGAAGGCACCGAGCAGGCGTATGTAGCGGTTAGGCCCCACTGTTTAGGCTCATAGCCAAACATGGCCTTGAAGGGAGACATCCCAATAGCAGAATGAGTGGCGGAGTTATACCAGAATTGTGCCGGGGGTGTCCAGAAACTCCATCGTTTTGGCGTGGCATGAGTGAAGCAACGAAGAAAGGTCTCGATGCAATGATTAACGCGTTCTGGTTGGCCATCACTCTGTGGATGATTGGCTGTACTCATATGCAGTTCAGTGCCCGCGTACTTGAAAAGCTCTCTCCAAAAGTTGCTTGTGAAGACTGTGTCCCGGTCAGATACAATGGCTGCGGGAAATCCATGGATGCGGTAGATCTGATGCATGTAGACTTGCGCAATCTTGGCAGCTGTATAAGGATGAGCCACAGGAAGGAAATGAGCAAATTTGGTATGAAGATCTACGATCACCAGCAAGCAATTGGAAGCTCCAGATTGTGGCAACCCATCGATAAAATCCATACTGATTGTATCCCAAGGCTCCTGTGGCACAGGCAAAGGTAGGAGAAGTCTTGGAGATGCTGCCCTATCCGGCTTTGCTTGTTGACAAACTGTGCAACACTGCACATACTGGCGGATGTGTACTTTCATCTTGGGCCATGCAAAGAGGCGTCGAATGCGCGCGTAAGTTGTCGGAAATCCTGAGTGGCCCCCTAGAGCACTGTCATGGAATGTTGTGATAATTTTTTGTTGCATCTCAGTAGACCCTCCCAACCAGATTCGACCTCTGAAACGAATCACCCCTTGCTGTAACTTGAATCTGCCTTTGGGAACTTCCCTTATAGCCAACTGCTCAAGCAATCGCATGGTCTGGGAGTTGCTATTGTAACTTGCCAATAGATCTTCCATCCAAGCAGGCTGGCAGGAGGTGACCGTCGTAAGGATATCATCCGGGACTGCACGAGACAGGGCATCCGCTGCGTTATTGTCAACGCCCTTTTTGTAGCGAATCACATACCGCAACCCCAAAAGCTTGGTGAAAGCCTTTTGCTGCCAAGGTGTGGATAGCCGTTGTTCCTCAAGGTGCACCAGACTACGTTGATCGGTCTGGATTATGAACTCTGAGTGTTGCAGATAGGGTCTCCACTGATCAACAACAACGATGATGGCGAAATATTCTTTTTCATATGTTGACAGCCCTTGATAGCGAGGTGACAGCGCCTTGCAGATAAATGCAATTGGGTGTCCGTTTTGTTGCAGAACTGCTCCCACACCTCTGTCACATGCATCTATCTCCACAATGAACTGACTGTTGAAATCTGGTAAGGCCAGAACAGGGGCTGGCGTGAGGTGTTGCTTGAGCACTTGAAAAGCAGTTTCTGTTGCCGAAGTCCGGAGAAAAGGTACCCCTTTCTTGAGCAAGTTGAACAAGGGCCGAGCAATGACGCCAAAGTTACGGACAAAACGCCTGTAATACCCTGCGAGGCCCAAAAAGCTTCTGACGCCTTTAACATCAGCCGGTGTCTTCCAAGTTGCCACTGCTTTAATCTTTTTGGGGTGTGTGGCAACCCCCTACGCGTTGACGACGTGTCCCAGGTACGCAATCCGTTGCTGACCAAACAGGCATTTCGAGCTTTTCACTTTCCAATTATCTTTGCGCAACAGCTCCAGCACTTGCCGTACGTGTTCCTTGTGTTCTTCCAGAGTGTGGCTGAAAACAAGGATATCATCGAAAAAGAACAGCACACAGTGGCGCAACAGCGGCTTCAAAGTGATTGCCATGGCACCATTGAAGGTTGCCGGTCCACCAGCCAAACCGAATGACATGACTTTAAATTCAAACTGCCCAAAGTGTGTCGTGAATGCTGTCTTGAACTCCTCTCCTTCAGCGAGTCTGGTTTGATGATATCCTGAGCGCAGATCGAGTTTTGAGAACCACTTAGCACCGTGTAGTTCATCCAATAATTCTTCAATGATGGGAATGGGAAACTTGCTGACACAGGTAAGTGCATTAAGCCGCCGATAATCGATGCAAAGACTCTAAGTGCCGTCTTTTTTCTTGACCAATATCACGGGGGAGGAGAATGGACTGGTGCTGGGTTGGATTACACCTGCCTTGAGCATCTCAGCGATTTGAGCTTCGATCTCATCTTTGTGGTCTGGCTTGTATCTGTAGGGTCGGACGTTCACCGGCTGTGCACCTGGAATCAGCGGAATGCGATGATCACACGCTCGACGTGGTGGCAATCCTTCCGGTACACCAAACACATCTAGAAAGGCAACAACCATCTACTGGATCTGTTGTGGCACTGGTGTGGATTGTTCCATCTCCTTTGACACTGCACAAAGCTGCACCACATGAGTAATCGCCTGTTGCTTGTAGAGGCTTTGCAACTGCAGTGAGTTGATCACAAAACAAGTGGTGGACGATGACTCGTGTCCCCGCAAAAAAATTGTGCCTTCAGAAGTTGAGAACTTGAGGCACTTGGCACCCCAATCGACTTGCATCGGGCTGTGAGCTTCAAGCCAATCCATCCCTAAAATGGCGTCGTAAGTGCCCAGCGCGAGCACTTTCATCTCTGTGGTAAATTCTTGGTCTTGCGAGAACCAGACGCAGTGAGGTATGTACGCTGAACAAGCTAGCTCACCACCATCAGCCACGCGGACGCGATGTACACGTGACAACGGAACCACACCTTGCAACTGATGTGCTAATGCCTCATTGACGAACGATGTGGAACTGCCTGAGTCTACCAACATCAAAACTTCTCGGCCCTGAATCCATGCCCTGAGCTGAAATGCTTTTGCTGACACGCCACCAGACAAGGCTGACCTTGAAATGGCCATCACAGTGTCGTCGTGCACCCCTGACGGCGAGTCTCTGGTATTGTAGATGGTGTCCACTCCAAATAGTTCCAGTAATTCTTCCACGACGTGAAGTTAGACCGAGGTCGGGCAAACGTGGTCATGACCCCACCGTTTGCCGCACGTGAAGCACAGGCCTCGCGCTCGCCGGTAGTCGCGCAGGGTCTTCAACTTAGCGGTGTTGGCGCGGGCGGCGTCCGTGCCACGACGATCTGTAGCGCCCGCGGTTGGTGGTGTCCGCGGAGGTGGCGGAGGCAGAGGTAACGGACCGCCTCCGCGCGGCAGCGCATCCAGCGGCTTCGATGCTGGGGTTGGAGTAGAAGCACCAAATGCGCCGTCAATGACCTCCTCTTGGAGAGGAGCGAGGGAGCACGCGGTGTCCAAATCCGGTGGCCTCTGCACCAGAACCACCGCTCGAATATCCGGACGCAAACCTTCCACAAAACGAGTAAGGTAATAGTACGGGTGAGTGGAATCAGAATAGGAACTGAATTCTTTACCTAATAATAAAGGGGCTATTGCTTCTGGTCGTCCGTCATGGAAATTGCCCCCGAAGTTGTCCATAATTACCCACCATGCCACCGGTAAGTGGATAAAAACGATTCGTTTTTTCCCTCACAAGTTGCCGTCGGCTTTATGTTATTTAGAGCGAGCCCTTTATGTGTCACAAGCATTCAAGTAGCACGCTGGTTTGATCCTTTTTGCTCCACCCCGGAGACCTGGGTTCGAATCCCACTTCCTCCCTTTTTCTGCTTTTCTCTCCAATGTCCGTTGGCGTAGGATAAGGTTGTCTTGCCCAAGCATGGCTTAGCTAATGGGCTGCGCAATGTTGCAGTTTCGGCCCAGCTACTCTATTGTTAATTATTTTTCTTGGCAGATTCAAATGCTTTAAAAAAACATATCTTTTAAACCCTAACTCCAAATTAAACATGTTATATATGGAAATCCCTCAGAAAAATGTGTAGATTCCAAATATGCTATTATCATGCATGTTAATTATTTCTAAAATTATGTTTAGGATGCACTCTTAATTAATACTCTTCTTTGAATGTCGTATTCTGGAAATGGCTATTATATTTATACCTACTTAACATGTGATGCGGACGTGTGGCTTTGCATGCCAATAAAAGAAATAAAGACCCGCTGAAGACATAAAGTGTGATGCGGTCCCAATAAAAGAGAGAAAGACCCGATAAAATTAAACTGATTTTGGGTTGCATGGCAGGTCAATTTTTTTAAAAAAATTTGATAAAATAAAATAAAAAGGACGGGAAGGCTTTTGTGGGCTACATGCAATTAGATAAAAATGACCCGATAAAATTAAACCGATTGTGGGTACTATTGTTGGTCAATAAAAGAAGAAAAACGGGTTAAATAAAAAAGAAATACGCGAAGGTTTCTGTGGGCTACATACAATAAGGAAAAAATATGTGTCCAAAACTGAGCTTAAAAAACGCTCCAATTTTATCGCACCGGCGTTGGAAATTAAGCTCCGTAAAAATAGATGGAGGGAGTACGATTTACGTCGATAATCAACTTTGTGACTTTGATGCACTTTGATTTATTCATGTTTGGTGTGATCAGAAGTGTCATACAAAAGGTGTGCCAAAGGTTCGAATGGTTCTTAATGCATCCTCGGTGTACGCCTTCCTTCCACCACACCGTTCAGATGTTAGCGTGCCACGCTGATGGACGTTTTGGTGGACACCTCCCTGTCTCCGAGTGGCACTGTCCGGATGCTGCATGTCGCGCTGATAGACGATTTAGTAGACACGCTAATTATCTCTCCCGGTGCAACGCACGGGTATGTTTGCTAGTGATTGATAATAAGCTCAAATTGCTCAATGTAAGCTGCTACTGTAGAAGTCTGACGCACTGTGTAAAACTGCCTAATCAAGAGTTGATGTTTATCCCTCCCAAAACGAGTACACAACAGATTGCAAAAGGAGTCCCAATCGAATTGATCTAATTTCTTTTGCAGAGATTGCAACCACACCGAGGCTGTGCCTGAGAAGTTCAAGCAAGCCATGGGTACCCAGAACGTGTTATGAATTCCAAACATGGCAAAGTACTGTTCACAGAGCGTTCTCCACAACCGTGGATTTTCGCCTGTGAATTGCGGAAACACGATGGAAGGATGAGCCTGCCCCAGACCCGTCAACAACTGGCTAGCACTAGCAAAGGGGGACAGCACAGGTAACGGAGATTGGGGATCGATCTGACTGTTGGCCGGGACCGGCGGCAGCGTCATGAAGGACGCCGCCGGCAGTTCCCGATGGAAAGGTGCATCGCCGCGGTCCAAGGACCCTTGGTGAGTTGTCGCCGCGCCGGTCACGACGCTCGGTTGAGCTCCGCGCGTCGCAGGTAGGGGTGGGGGAGGCGCGGTCGACTTGCCGGTGTCGTCGCGTGTCGAGGTCGGTGTGGAACGCTCGAGTTGAAGCGCCGCGACCGCCTCACCCAGATCCGCGACCCTTTGCTCCAGATCGGGGCGCCAGGTCAGCAGGTCGTCGATCTTGGCGTTGGACGCATGTATCGACGCGGTGTGGGCCGATAGCGTGGTCTCCAGCCGCTCCAGGAAGGCCTGGACTGCCGGATCCATGGCGACGAGCTGATCACGCACCTGTCGAAGGGATCTCGTCTCCACGAACTGAGCCAGGGTGACGCAGTGATTCGATCTAGTATACTCTCTGAAGTAGTAGCATACAAATCGATTACATGAATTGGGGAATTGTTCTTGCCGGAGGAAGAAGATAACTAAGGAACTAGGTAGCCGCCGCCGAGTCGCCTGATCCTGTGGATGGTCGCTCTGTGGGTGAGGGTTCGCCTTAAGTAGCTCGTGTCGTCAGGGCAGCCCACTCGGGCCCAGTGAGTCGGACGTTGGGCTTGCGTGCACGGCTGGGCCGTGCACGGTCTTGAGCTGGGTGGCCTGTAGATGGGCCGCTTCGTCAGGGACGCTGACAGTTGGTGGAACAAGGCGATGGTGACAAGGATCTGTGATGTAGTGACAATATCATAGTAGTACATTCAACATGGCATCTTGGGAAGATACTCCGTAAACGCTGGTGCAACGAATAGAGATACGCTTTTGGATTTCCTTTTCCTCTCTTTGCTTCTTTTGATGAAGACCGTGACTAAATCATAGTCTCTCAAGACATGTGAAGCAGCTTCGCTTTGCTTTAAGCTTTTTCTCTGTGCATACTTATGGATAAAGTATTTTTCGAGCTCCAAAGTAGATGAAGTTGTAACTTATTTTCTTTCATTCAAAAAAGCTGACGGTGTAACTAGTAGTTGTAGTACAGGAGAAAAAAAAAAGATTACGATGGTCCCAACATGGGCAGTATAATATTTGGCCAAGCTAGTTAATTGGCCGAGTTTGTGCAACTCAGTTGATAAAAATCTTATCTCTGAAATGGGAAATACAGGATTGAACGGGTCTCCGAACAAGTCGGTCAACCGAGGAAATATAATGGGGAAGCCAGTGCACTCCAAGTGGGTGGCCATGGCTGGCTGTTTCCCACCCATTTCTTCAAACCGAAGCCGTCAACGCAGCTGTGTTTAATGCTTTTTTGATGTTGTTTGCGTTACTTGGTGGGGCGAAAGGACAAAAAGAGCGCACACTGGACGGACGATAAGGAAATCTTATCAGTGGCCATTATCGGGACGGGAGGGAGGGCTCGTCGCTCACTACCAGTGCGCCTCCCACCATTGCCAGGCAGCCAACACACGGCGTGACAGTGTGAATATCTGATACTCCGGGCCTGAAGTTAGACAGTTTGGCACTTGTCGGGATATTTTTCCGGTGATAGTATTGCAAAAGTTACCTGCACTCGGCGTGTTGAAACAGGGGAGACAAAAGCTCAGTTATTCCATCTGGCGCATGATTCCATGTCTCGCACTTTGGATGCATCTTCTTTATTACCCTGTAAACCAACAACAGGTTTCCGCAAAAGAGGTAGCAGGAGTGCCATGAACCGCGACCCAAAGCGCATAAAATTGGGTTTTCTCTTCTTCATTTTTAAAACTTGGTGTCATCATAAATAAAATGCTGAACCATGGTGTCATAAAAACGTAGGGGAAAACCCCAACTTTCTCCGGCTGGACACGCGGTAACTGGCAAGGCAGGGTTACGCGATCGTCGACCGACCGGAAACGTCGTCAGACTCTATCTAGTATTTACAAAGGAAATATCGGCAGAATTGGTTGACTGAACCTTGAAAGTGTGCATGCATATCACTCGTCGCCTGAGAGAGTCCACATTTAGTCGGACGTTTGGACACCTGTGTCCTGTGGAAGCATTCTTCGTCTTCTTTTACATCCTTTTCAGGTCAACAAAACACACACGATGGAATGGCGCCAAGGCTATGCATCGGAGTGAAGCTACCATACCGTACGTCCACGCGCACGATCAATTCACGCCGCGCGGCGTTGCTGACTACTTGTACAACTCCCATGGTTGACTGGACGTACTGTACGTGGCTACCGTAAAATCGGTGAATGGACAAGCGCTCACATGTATGGCACGCAAGGGTGCATGCACGAGCACGATCCCTTTGTTTTTCCGTGCGGTGATTGGGACGAGTTCGGCGCTGTCGCCTGCACTGATCAAGGACGAAATTTCAAGGAGCCCTTCTCCTCCACATGGGCATGTACCCCCGGCCGGTCACATGGAGCCAGCAATTTTTTATATATATACTCTAAGTCTATGTGCATGCATTTTTCAAATTTTAGTTTTCGGCCAAGTCCTCCTACCTGACCTAACCACATGGGCGTACAGTGAGCGAGCGCCTAGCAACGTTCCGATCCGGTAGTTAACTGATTGTCCAGTCCATCGCCTTCAGGCCAAATTTAATGTTTTGACCCTTTTGTAAAGTTAAGCCAGATTTGATCCCGGTTTCAAAAAAAAAATCGGGATCTGACCCTTTTCCTACCGCCGGGGTCGATGGCGGTAGGGTATAACAGCCTACCGCCGGGACCCCTGGCAGTAGGGTTGACGGCAGAGGCAGACGGCCGTCGGCTGTTGCTGACGTGGCCAGGGAGTGCCTACCGCCGGAGAGGGCGGCGGTAGCTGGAAGAACCATACTGTCAGGGGCCATGGCGGTAGGCTTTAAACCCCCCGAAAACCCCTTGCTCCAGACGGTTCTGTTTCTGAAAGTGCATTTTATTTTGCGGTAGGATATGCAGACCTACCACCGGAGCCCCTGACGGTAGGCTGTTATACCCTACCGCCAGGGGCTCTGGCGGTAGGTGTCGAATGGGGAATTCGGTGCTGTTCCAAAAAGTTGGTTCTTTTTTACGGTAGGGTGTGCAACCCTACCGCTGGCGGTAGGGATCTGCCCCCTTCAAATTTTAATTTATTTCCCGCAAAAACTTGATCATTAAATATATAGCATAATCTCACACATCATAATATAGTTTGGAAATAAAAACTACTATCTCACACATCATAATATACATCACACATCGAAATAAAGGATAGCTACTTCAACATATCCAACATAGTTCAACATATCCAATATAGCAAATCGACGATAGCTAATAGTTCAACATAACCAACAAGTTCTCGTTCAACTCAACACAAAGCAAATAGTTCGGCTCAACACATAGAAAATAGTTCTTGTTCACTTAGTCTTCCTCCCCCTCTTCGCGGTACGCTCCTCGTTTCTCTTTGAGTGGGTCTCATTCGGCTTTGTTGTTCGACGACGAGGACGCTCTTTCTGGAACGGTATGGGCTCAAAACATCCGTGTGTGGATGAGATACCCTCTTGCCCTGGATTGGTTGAGTGGGTGGAGGTCCGTCATCCTCGTCGTACTCCTCCTCGCCACCCCCTTCCTCTTCTCCCTCGGTTTGCTCCTCATCCTCTTCTTCCTCATCTTCGTCATTGTCCTCAACAATGCGAGACGACGAGGCGGCATGGCTAGAGGAACCTCTGCCGGCATGGCTCGATGAAGCGAGGGTACGTGTCGACGGTCCAGGAACATACACATCTGCCGAGCTAGCGCACCCAAGCATGCCCACTAGCTTGCGACAACGGTTCATAAACTTCTACAATAACAAATAAAGAAGAACATGATATGGATCAAGTTTAGAGTTACGGATCTAGCAGTGACAAATACTATACTAGATTGTGATTATGCCTAGTAGGCTCAAAGTAAGTGACATAAACATGGCATGGATTAAATTTGTGGTTACTCGAACATAAGGCTAGGAGGCTCAAACTTACCTTCATCGCTTCCCTTAGCTTGTTGTCAGATTCCTTGGTCCCTGGGTCGTAACTTAGCGCATCCGAGCCATCGAAAATGGTTATGTTCGGCTCCGAAGCCTGCAAATGTCAGCATCATGAATAAGTTAGTGACAATGACTAAAGTAGATTCTCGATCTCGAAACAATTGAACACAACTTACCACTCTGTTCATCAGGGGTGCATACTCCCTAAATTCACCTTCGGTCTCACTGATGTTGGCATTGTAGGCTTCATCATCGGGGTCATCCGCCTCTAGTGATGCGATATCGGCTGCCGTCCACTGTGGCCTCAGGTGCACACGGTACTTCACGTCATTGTCATACCAAATCATGTGTTGATAGTACGCATCCCAGTCAACCCCTCTCCTCTCCCCGTCTGAGGGTGTCCTGGACTAGGGGGTACTCGGGCTGCCGGCCTATCTCTCGTAGGCCGGGCTGGTGGGCCGCTCTCTACTCGTCGATGGAAGGCCGGATTGTGGGTGACCCCGTGTATCAGAAGGAAACCTCCGAAGACTTGGCGTCTCCTCCAAGGAATAATTGGCGTGGCTGGCATGTTTATCCCCTGATGGTAACCGACTATATGTAACCCTAGGACCCTCTGGTGTCTATATAAACCAGAGGGTTTAGTCCGTAGAGCATCACCATTCATTGCCTAGGGTTTAGCCCATCCGATCTCGAGGTAGATCAACTCTATAACCTTCATACAATCACATCAATACAATCAAGCAGGACGTAGGGTATTACCTCTTTGAGAGGGCCCGAACCTGGGTAAATCGCCGTCTCTACGTTCCCTGTTACCCATCGATTCCTAGACCTACAGTTCGGATCCCCTACCCGAGATCTGCCGGTTTTGGTACCGACACCGTCTCTGCGATACCTCCTCTCGTCCCACGCTTTCACGTACTCCGCGTGCTCGTGTCCCCAGTCCGATATCGACTGACAATTCTTCCTACTCTTCCTGCAAGACATAAGAAACAATAAAACATAAAAGTTCATAAGAACAACAAACCATACAAAAACACGGTAACAGAGATTAATTCCCTCACCAGTGAAGGTCGAAACTACCAGTGTCGGTTTCCTTTGGTGGGGTGTGTTGCAATATACCAAATTGCAAGGCCACGCATTGCGGCACGTGCCACTCGACAGCGTACACACATATCAATGGCACAATACACCGCCAGGCAAGCATGTCCCGAGTGCACATCTCGTTCAGCTCGAAACCCCATTCTTTGTCGTGATACGGCCACCAGTTAACCTGCAGAAAGATTGGTAAACAACCGTGAAAGTGGCTACAAGAAAACACTAGCAAGAGGTTTACCTGGTGATATGTCAGGTTGTCCAGCTCGTTGGTGAAGGCCTTGTACAACGCAGTGGACTTGCCGGTGAAGACTTTAACCCTGTCCCAAGAGTATGCGACGGTCGGGTATCGAGTATTGTCGCCTTCTTCGCCATAATCCGTCCATGGACGCCGTCTAAGTTTCTCAGGACGGCCCATCGACAACCGCTCCCACAACCAAATTGAGAGGGCCCAAGCAAATCCACACATACCGGACGTAGCTTCGGTCCTCTGCGTTGCGTCGTCCAGCTACAAATGCCAATTCAAGATTAGATGACACAATTCAAAGAAGCATACATACATCCATAAACGAATATTGAGATATCTTCTTACCGAACGGTATAGGTACGCGAGGCCGGCAGCCCCCCCCAGTTGTACCCTGCCTCCCAGTCGGTCAGAAAGTCCAGATACATCCATTGGGCAATGTCCCCCGAGCAGTATGGAAACACGACCTCTGTCAGAAGATACCACGAGTAGGCCTTCGCGTACTGCTCCACGGTCCGCGCGTCGGCATCTTGTGGGCATCCAGACCGGTTGTTCTGGATCCACATGAGTGGTACACCGGATGTTCGGCTATCCAAAGGGGCGGGCCAATCACCGATGAGCATGACAACCCTCTCCCGCCAGTTGTTCCTCTCCACTCGCCCGATGAGAACCCGACCCTGGAGCGGTAGGGCCATGATCATGCCGAAGTCCTCGAAGGTCACTGTCATCTCACAGCATGGGAGATGGAAAGTGTGTGTCTCTGGCCGCCAACGATCCTCCAAAGCTGTGAGAGCTGAGTGGACGAGCGTCGGCGGCGCACGCTTGAACTGAAGCACAAACGGCAGCAGCCCGGCTCTCCTGAAGTACGGCTCGAAGCTATGGTCGTATTGCATCTGACAGGCCTTCGTGTGACCCCTCATACGCAATGGCAGTAGCATATGCCAAAATGTAGATGAAAATTGTAAGTACCTTACTTTTGCAAAGGAAGCCAAATTTTTTTTGCAAGAACTTGATCATAGTTATTACCACTCCATTCTCGAAAACGGGCGCGATGACCGTTGTCGAACGCAGGGTCAAGCATGGTGTACTTAGTGCTGATGTTCGGATCAAGGGGGGCCTCCTAAAACAATTGCCAATTCAAGTTAAATTTTTGACAACAACAGTTATTTATCAACATATAATCCACTAATATAGTACTAACTAAAGAATTATTTATCAACATTCATATTCAACCAGCATCTATCATATTTATCCATCATAGCAAAGATTCTAAATAAATCTATAATAAAGATATAATCAATCATATTCAACCAACATCAATCATATCATATTCAATAATTGTAAATAAATATATAATAAAGATATAATCAACAATATTGGAATATGCATATGAATCATTTACCAACATCCATCATATTCAACCATTCTACTAGATGCATATGAATCATTTAGCAACATCCATCATATTTATCCAACATCAATCATATTTATCAAACATTAATGAACCATTCAAAATAAAGCTATAATATGAACTAGGGTTCATCTTCAAACTAGATAAAATCAATAAAACTAGTTACTACAATATGAACTAGGGTTCATCTTCAACACATCCATCATATTGAATCAATCTAAATAAACCTACGATCAACAAAAAATAAAAATACTAGATGAACTAGGGTTCATCTTGTGCCAAATAATACATCAAAACAAAAACTTTTTGACTAAAACTACTTGGAGGGATTGAAAGAGCTTACTTCTCTCGTCGTGGAGCCATCTCAATCCGCAAGAACGGTGGAGAAACGGAAGAGATCGGAGGGGGGGGGGGGAGTGGAGGAGATGAGAGAGGCGCCTCCTCCTCTGTTCTTCGTGCGGTAGGGGATGGCTTGGTGGGCGGGCCCCGCCAGCCGGCCCCCGCGGCTTATAACTGTTCAAACCCTACCGCCGGGGTCGATAGCGGTAGGGTGTAACTGCCTACCGCCAGGGGGCTCACCGGTAGGGTTGACGGCAGAGACGAAGAGCCGTTTACTTGTGCTGACGTGTATAAGTGGCCTACCGCCAGGGGCCTCGGCGGTAGGCAGTTATACCCTACCCCATCGACCCCGGCGGTAGGAAAAGGTTGTAATCAGTAGCTTAATCTTGGCTAAAGGAAACTCAGAAAATACTGATTAAGTGGCTAATTTTCCTTGCTACTCTTTTAGCCTGTATGTGATTTGTTGGAATAGCTCATATCTCTCTTGATGCATTATCAACTTACAATTGTACTGCATGTTTTTAATTGTATGAATGAACTGTGTTGTTATTGGCGTGTTCATTGGGGTTTATACAAACTAAAAGTCCAACTCAGCCATGACTGGACCTAGCTCCTGCACTACATTTCTCTTGAGTGCACAATAGAAGCAGAACCTCAATCTCACGCCTCTGTGACCACGAACGATTGGTCCAAAGTCCGAACTATGCCCTGAAACTGAAAGCAACCTACAAGACACTGATTCGCCCAAGATTCCCCGCCCAAACAGAGGGTACGTAGCTACCTGCGCCAAGACCAATGCATACGAGAAGGCGAGAGGTCCTTAAACTAGTCAAGTACCGGACCCTGCAAGAAGAATATCCAGCTCCGCCACATATATCTACCTATTACCAACGATAATAACTAGGGTCAGACAGCCTATAAATCGGGCTCCATGGGAGTAGTCGCAAAGTTCGTCCCCGTATGCATGATTGCAGGGAACTACTAACTGAAGATGGAGAAAGCCGTGCACTGCCTAGTCTTGATCTTGGTAGCCTCACTTGGTTGCAAGGGTGATCCAGATATTGTCACAGGTTTGATTTCTAAGAAGCGTCAATCACGAGAGCTTGTCTCTCTCAAGTAATTAACGACCCATCTCAAGGACCACTAACACTATCCTTCCTTTTGGAAATTGCAGAAGGTGACTACGTCAGGATCAAACGTACGCCTTCTAGCTAGCTTGTATACATGCATGCATGCTTGGACAAAGCTCCCTAACTAATAAAGGGTTAATAACAGTCAATGAATTAATCCAGCCTAGCGCATTTCCAGGTAGCTTGTTGGCGATCCTGATAGTGTTCCCCGTCATGATGCTGGCCCTCGCCCTCGCCATCGTCAAATACCTGACGCCTAGGGGACGATCAGCCGATGATACCATCGGCTCGTCTGATGACCAGATGAAGATGCACGGTGGGGAGGTGATCAACCGGTGGTCCGGGCTGTACAGGTTCACCAAGGCTGAGATCGAGCGGGCGTTGGATTACGCCAGCAGCCGAATCTACCTCGGCTCCGGCAGCGCGGGGCAGGTGTACCAGGGGGTGCTGCCCAGCGGCCAGCTCGTCGCCATCAAGCACATCCACCGGACGGCCATGTCTGGCTCCTTCACCAGGGAGGCGGACGGGCTGTCCAAGGTCAGGCACCCCAACCTCGTCTGCCTCTTCGGCTACTGCGACGACGGGAGCGACCAGTACCTGGTCTACGAGTACTGCGCCAATGGCAACCTAGCCCAGAATCTGCTCAGTAAGAAGGATCCATCAATCATGTTAATTCAAGCTAGAGTGTTGAATTATAAGTTTTGCTCTTGGTTGGCAGGAAGTGACTCTGTGCTCTCATGGCCAACAAGGGTGAAGATCCTTAGGGACTGTGCATCTGTCCTAAGGTTTCTTCACACACACTCCGATGGATGCATTGTACATAGAGACATTAAGGTGACAATATCGCTATATTTTCGATCCCTCAACATAAGCATGCGCTCTCTTATCTTTTGCGTGCTGAATTCATTTTTACAGCTTACGAACATCTTGCTGACAGAGGACATGGAGCCTAAGTTGTCTGATTTTGGGCTGGCAAAAATGCTGCAAATGGAGGAGACCAAGGTCTTCACAGATGTGAGGGGAACCATCGGTTACATGGATCCCGAGTACATAACACACTCCAAGCTTACCTGCGCAAGCGATATCTACAGCTTTGGTGTGGTTGTGCTGCAGCTTCTGTCAGGAAGAAAGGTCATAGAACTTGACATTGTTGCACGCGATTCTCTCACCAAGAAGGTAAATTCAGGCATATATTTTCAGAATCATATACCTATATACACTGAGAAGGAACTCGGCCGAGTCAATTTCACAAGTTATTCTCACCATTGGTTGTTCTTATCTTGACTTACAGTCAAGGAACTCAAGTTTTTAATGCACCTAATTTGCTCTCCGTTCTTGTCTCAAGGCCAAAGATGTTGTAACTGGGAAAAACCCACTGGATGAATTCATAGACTCGCGCGTTCGAGATGAAGTTAATATCGAAGATTTTGTATTGATATTAAAGATCGGAGTCCTCTGTGTGGCACACTCTAGCGTAGGGCGTCCAACAATAAAAGATGTGTACGAGGAGATGGACAAAGCATGGAGAAATACAAACACAAAGGTTTGAATCATTGACTAGTTTTGCATCACACACAATACATTGTGCTACCTTTGTTCCTTGACAAAGCATGGAGAAATACAAACAAAAAGATAAATTAGATTTCAAGGGACAGCGCAACCAAATTTCTCTATCTTTGACCACTATTCAATAAAAATAAGTAGGTTGGTTAGATAAAAATGTTGCAACTATATTTGTCACTAAAAGTAGTTCTGCAATATGATTTGTTATAATATTTTACTTGCATATTCATTAAAAAAAATGCTCAAAGTTGCGTACTGAAGAAGTATTTTGATCCGAGGAAGTATTTTCTGAACTCTCTGTCCATTGTTTCTAAAAATCCTACTGTTATACTTGCGCAGGCTACTAGGTCAAGGAAGGAGATAAATTCGTCAAATACAGTACAGTATGCAAAAGTGATAGATGTGTAGTTCACATTTTGTCCAAACAAAGAAGAACAATAGCGTGGAATATGCAAGAGCACACTTTTCACATGAACTGTAGAAGATGATTAATGCCAAAGCTATGCAGAACGAGTATTGCACTTACGAACTGTGATATTAGCAGCCTTTGGAGATTGGTTTCGTATGGATGCATGCTATTCCCTCTAGGTTTTCTACGTACTTAGTTGTATATGCACAGTGCAAAGAGCATGAAACGGTAACTTCCTAGTAGAAGTTCAGTTATGTAAATCACCACTTGGCAAAACCTAGCACAGCATGATAGGGTGGTTACTGTCAAACTGTCCTAAAGTGTACCTTCCAGGCCCAATACAAAAGATTGCGTTTCTGTTCATGTTCAGAATGCTACTCTGCAAACACACTGGAATTACCGTCGACGGAAGCACATAAAGAGGCACGTAAAGGGACGCGGATTAACTGAGCTCGAGCTCATACAAGCTCGGGTGAACAATAAAATCCAAAACAATTGAAGATTTTTTTTTCCGTGGCAAACTTGACAAATGTTTTCAATGCTTGCAAAGTTTCATCATAGAATGACATTCATGAAAGTCGTGGCAAAAAAAAAAAAATCAATGCTCTAAAAAAGCTATTTTCAAAAGCATTTTGGAGCATCGATTTTTTTTGTCATGACTTTCACGAATGTCTTCATAATGAAACTTTGCAAGAATTGAAAACATTTGTCGAAGTTTATAAAAAAAAAAGCAGATTTTTTTTAAAAAATTCCTTTTTTTTTTAAGATTCTACTTTTCACCCGAGCTCATATGAGCTCTAGCTAAGGACACGTTCGCACATAAAAAGGTATCAATGGGCTATTGTCCCATGAATTTGCTATACGGGAATGTACAACCCTACTGATATTTGCTAAATTGGGGCATACGTGCAATAGTTGTTATCATTAAAATATATTGCTCGCCTCTCTTTATTAGTTTGGATTTTTCAAATTCAATCAGTCAAGAGGTCTTGAGTTGAAGATCCCCCAACGCGGTATTGAAAATAATAATATTATGCGGCCTATATCGATCCCACGTCTAAGAACTAAATAAGCATAGATGTGAGGGGAATATTGGAATATATTGCTGACTCTGCCCATTAATTCAGACTTTTGGATGAGTAGGCTGGAGCATGAGTTCAATATAGTATCTGAGCCAAGAGATCTTAAGTTCAAGACCATGCTAAAAAAAGATTATGCGGACTACATTGATCCCATGTCGAAAGACTAAAAAGACCTAGATGTGAGGGGCGTATTGAAATATATTGCCCATCTCTCTCCATCAGTTCGGACTTTTAGAGTAATTTGATGGAACATTAATTCAATATGGTGTCAAAATCAAGAGGTGTTGAGTTCAAGACCTTGCCAACACAGTATTGAAAAAGAAAATATTATGTGGCCTATCGATCCCACAAAATAATCGTGGACGTGAGGGAGAGTATTGAAAAAGAAAATATATATATTCATTTTTTTGAAACTTCTAACGAGCATCTAGCGTTGTCGTAGGGCGTGTTGAGCGGCGAAAACCTTATTTCATCTTCAGGGAGTGTCACCTTATTTCATCTTCAGACCACGCGTGGACTACCGTCATAGCTGGATCTACACGAGCACGGCAGGCCCCCATGTCGTGAGGAGGAGCTGGGGTCCGGAGTGGGCAGCGCTGGGGCAGGTGGCCGCCGCGGGCCGGAGCGGCCAGCCGCGCTAGGAGGAGCGTTTATGTTAAGGCGAGGGTGCTCGGCAACAAGTCCACGGCGTGCCAGAAGATGAACTCAACACGACGAGTACACACGCGAGAACACAAAGATTTTGGCGCTGGCGCAGCATATGCACCACAAAAATTACATGGCCGCCCACACGCATAAGCCTATTTCACTTTTAAAACTTTCAAGTCTCAAAACGAATGCGGCTACCGTTGGATTGTGTCTTGCACCTCTTGTGAACGTGAGGCTGATACCCGGACACGCCGTAGCCGCCAAACCGACGGCTCAAACTCAGCCGCTCACGTCCACCCGTGCGCCGCCGAATGCCGAACACAAATCCGACGCGGCGCCTACGCACCCCACCCACGCACGCACCGCGCCGGCGTCAGCATCGGCATGAAGAGCTCGGCGGACGACGTGGACATCGAGCTGGTCAAGGCGGTGGCGCAGGCGTGGTACGCGCACTCGGGCAACCCGCGGCCGTCACGCGCTCCGGCGGACGACGACGGCGCTGGTTTGGGCGCGCGCCGCGCGGGCGCCCCGCGCTACAGGCCGTCGCGGTTCAAGCTGGAGGCCGCGGCCGCGGCCGCGGCGGCCAAGCCGCCAAACAGTAGGTCGTGGGACTTCACGCAGTCGCTGTGGGACACCTACGAGCTGGTCACCGTGGCGCAGAAGATCGAGTCCAGCCTCGCCATCGTCGACGAGGCCACGGCCACGCCACCACCGCGTGCCTTCGCCAACGAGGCCGCCACGCGCGGCGGAGGAGGGAAGCGGCCGAGGGAGAGCAGGCGTAGCCTCAGGAGCCTGTTCCACCGGTCCTCGTCCAGGAGGTTCGAGGAATCAAGCAGCTAGCTAGTGTTCTCCTCTCTACCTGCTTGTTTCTCCTCCAGTCCTTCCTTGCCTGAAAAACTTAGGCAGCGTCTATGCAACTTGCAGAGCTAATCTGTATTGTCAACCACAGCATACTTCCATGCATTTAGGTAGAGAAAACAGTCAGATAGAAAAATATACAATGCGCAAACATATAATCCAGAATCACATTGCCAATCAGAGTTCAAGCACGATAACGATGAATGATGTATCTGCAGTCCATCAATCCAGTCAGGAACAACGACAAGAAAAAGGAAATGAAATCCAGAATCCGGGTAACTTGGGTGATCGCACCCTACGTCCTAATAACACCACATGAATGGCATAACAAATGTCTTGCCCGTAAAGGAATGGAAATTGGTACGAGGTGCTGACACCTCATTTGCATTGCAATCAGGCTCTCACAACTCCAGTAGCGAAGAGCTGATTGCAGAGACGGGAGGAGCATCTGATGCAAGTGTGATGTGGGCGGTGGCGTCGCCCGTTGATTCGACCTGCCCGGCACCGGCAGGAGATCCAGCATTGCCATCCATGTTGGCAGCATCAGTTGCTGGGACGCCCACTGCAGTTGCAGCATAGGCAACAAGATAGAAGTGCATGGCATTCTCATCATAACCTGCTGGGTAGCCAGTATAGTAGGGGACGCCATTCTGATCATAACCTGCAGGGTAGCCAGGATAGATTGTATAGTAGGGGGTGGCATTCTGATCATAACCTGCAACTGGGTAGCCAGCATGTCCACTAGCTTGCACATCTTGATGACCCGCCATGAGATTGGTGTATGCGTAAGGCACACCATAAGCGTACGGCCAAGCTTGAGTTGTTTGCTGATATGCGACTGCAGAGAAATAGGCGGCCGATGCAGCCGGAGATTGTGCTACTCCAGATTGGTCCACTTGATTTGTTTGAGCAGGGACATTGTTAAATGCACTTCCATATGCGACTTGAGCTTGTGCCGTCCCAGATTGACCTGCTGCTACTTGCACCGCTGTGGCCAGTCCTGTAGAAGTTTGTTTCAAGAATCAGGTACACACTCATAATAACAAGAATCATGCTGCTGTGAATAACATATGAAAAGGGGAACTGCTCACAAGATGCACTCACTGAATCAATTGCCAATATTAACAATCAGCATTTCTATTAATTCCTTTTTACTCATCAAACATACTTCCTCAGAATCCCCCAAGGAATTGCATTTCTTGCTAAAAGTTGGTCTATGGAATGCCATGACTACATGAGCAATAGTAGTAGCACCTCAACATCCCATCAGGGCACAATAACAACGGCACAACACTATGTGTGACATGTGTCAAAAAAGGGATTGACATGGTGCACTCATCGGGATCTACCTCCAGAATGTTAGGGGGATTGCAAAAGTAAAGGTATGCTGGACCCTGTACAAAGAAGAGAAGTATGTACCAGGACTTGTCATTTATTAATTTAGCAGGGCCCGATGGTTTCCCTGTTGAGTTATCAAGATTTGTGGGAGATTATAAAACAAGACTTGAAAGAGCTTTTTGACAAATTTCACATAGTAGAGTTGGATGTTGAAAGGCTTAATCAAGGAATCATTGCATTGATTCCTGTTATGTGACTACATCCACTCCTTTCTTGTCACACAGTACATGTGCTATCCGTATTGCGCATGACCCTATGAAGCATGAGCTCACCAAGCATATCGGTGTAGATGCTTCCTTTGTGCACTCCCATGTGCAGGATCGGGTGATAGCTCTTCAGTATGTCCCTTCCGAGTTATAGTTGCTGGATTTCTTCACAAAGGCCCAGACTAGAGCACATCATGGCTTTTACCTCTCCAAACTCAGAGTTGTTGATTCACCGTGAGTATGAGAGGGGGAGGGGATGTTGTATGAGGGTTTTCCAGCATATTGTACCATGCATGTACATGTATATATAATGGCCTATGACCTCATGGAGATACAGGTTGCTATTTCTCTAACAATCCAAACCTTAAAACCGAGCAGGGGAAAATACCTTGTGCTCTCATGTCAGCATTTTGCATCTCCGCACGTAACTTGTCAACCTGTTCGGTCATGGCTATGAGGCTCATTTCCATTGTTTTCATCTGCTCAGCTTGGTTGGTATTTATGTCCCGATTATGCTCAAATTCAGATCTTTTGCAGAAATAAAACAGATATCGGGTTAGCAACAACCCCATACGCTACAAATAAAGTTGGTATGGGAAGCGACTAAGTGAGGGAGTGTGAGATCACAAACCGTATGTACTGATACTCTTTCTGCAACCCCTCTAGCTCAGCATGCAGTTCAGAGAAGCTTTGGTTGACTTCAGACCTTTTGTCTGCTTTCACTTGTTCAGTCAGCTCCTGTAATTTAATAGTTAGTTCCTGGTTTTCAGCACGGAGTTTCTCAACCTCAAGATGCACTTGCAGCAGTTCCTTCTTCACTGCATTATCAGCAAGCCTTTCAGCCTCCATTTCTCGGACCATTAGCTCGCTCTTTTGCATATCAAATGCACCTTCAAGGCCGGCTTCAGGTCTCTGTCTTTTTTTAAAAGCTGCTGACACACATGAAGCACACAATTGATGATTAAGAGCAGCAATCACACCATGTTTCTATCAAAAACAAAGACTGCATAAACACAATAGGTATTCCACCCCAGCACAAAAAAATTCCAACTCTCTGAAGAAAGCATGTTTTCCAGATAGAATTCCCCATATCAGCTCAAAGAAATAGATTCAAAATATTGATATGCCTAGCACCTAATCAAGGGCAGAGTTCACACACACACTACTCTTTCCAACGAACATGCCTGATTTTCCATACAAGGACAAATAAAACGATAAAGTTGCTCCCACACAACTATGGATGCACCAATTTTTTCGTACAACGAGAAATTTTGCATTTAGTGTCAACGAAAAATATGATGACACCATGGCAAAGCGGACGATGCTAAAGGCAGAAAGACCGAGGGATTTGTCACCAGACAGCAATGAGGAACCTGGAACTGGATGTGAGGGATCTGTCAGCAGACAAGCGCTGAGGCGGCTTGACTGAATCTCAGGGAGATTTTTTGTTCTTGCCCAATTCCCGCGGTTTCTTCGCTTGATTTCAAACTGGATCTAAGGGATCTGACCTGAGGTGTGGGAATTGGAGGAAGGGAGGCCAGGGAACAAGTGGCAAGGTTTCGACGTTTGGCCGTCTAGTGGCTTTATTGTTCTATTCAAAATTTGCTCAATCGGTTTCCTTGATTCTGGATTGGATCTGGAATTCAAGGGATAAGTATGTAAAGGCGATAGACTTTAGAAATTTCATAACGGGGTACAAGCATAGTACGTTTGCTTTCTAATTTAGAAATTTGGTAAGCAGATTCGACTTTAGAAAAATTATAATAGGGTAAAATCCTAGTACGTTTGCTTCCTAATTTAGAAATTACGTAAAGGAATATATATTGTGTTCTCGTCAGGACCATTTGAATAGAATTATGCGATATTTTGGATATAAACCCTCACCCAAGGTTTTTGAGTCGATGAGGTGACGAGTCGTTCTGGGGTAGCGACTCTTTACTAGTCAAGACTCATGGTCGACTAGTCGACATGAGTTACCAGGGGAGGAGCAGACCAGCAGCCGCAGCAACCAGGGGAGGAGCAGACCAGCTTGCGGCGGCGGCCAAGGGAGAGGGTCGCAGGAGAGGTTTGGGTCGGGGGGGGGGGGGGGGGGGGGGGGGGGGGGGGGGGGACTGCGCGATCCAATTTGACTCGTTCGACTCAAAAACCACGACTAGTCGATCGAGTCGCTCGACTCAGCCAACTAGCCGAGTCGACATGTTGAGTCGACCTGCCAGTTGCGACTCGTCGGCTAGTCGTTCGACTCAAAAACAGTGCCCTCATCTAGAAATCTATGTAACTCTAATAGGGCATGTCCTTACCTTTTTTATGCAAACACAAAGCTTGTGTAAACTATGCATGAAATCCATATCGAAAGATAATAATAATGGAATATTATTTTACATATCTAATGTATACCATTCTTCTTATATTGTTGTAAATCATCAAACATTTCCTTTCAGTTAAAGTTTAAGAAATACTTACAATCTTGACTCCTCGGATTTTGTAGACATGTAAGCGAGGCCAAAATGAATGCCATCACCCCATATAGTCCTATAAGAGAACTTGTACTCTCTAGAATTGCACAGAAGTTTGCCATACAAAAATGCAAGTAACAAGAACTTAATTTGGAAATTTGGGGGAACTCTTCATTTTCCCATGTCAACAGTCGTGGACCCTCAGCTAGATGCAAAAAGGAAAATTCCTATGCATCAGCTGCATGGTGACTAATTAGAGAGAGAACTTAGATGTTAAAAAATGGCATTCATAGCAATATTTTTAATAACGGTGAATTAAGCTAACACTGATAGAATGAAATCGTAGAGCTTGTGTCTATTGTGCACAAACAAAAAGACTTACAATATTGCTCACTTAATACATAGCATGTGAATGGACAGAAAGGACAGGCCCATAAATAATAACTAGTTCTGCCAAGCAAAGAACTTGCCACTTAGGCCGCATAACTTGTACTACTAATCAGCGATTTATAATATCTCTGCCTAAAAATTATTCGCTTTCCATAGAAGTTGCTACAAGACCACGAACAATGTACCAAAGCCTATTCCTTTACCAAACTTGGCTGCAGGTTCTTGAGTGTTGATGATCGACTCACGTACTGATCTTCTAGTTGTATGTTGTGATTGTAAAATGTGGTTATTTGGGAGTTAACATGATTTTTTGTTACACTAAACTTGGCAATACAGTTGGACTGGCTAGAAACGGAAACAGCACTTCATGTCAATTCACCACTCAACAATGCCGAAGTAGCACGAGGCATGAGACTCGTTAAGCATGTGTACTGTACCGTGGATCACCAGCTCGCCCTGCAGATGCGCCCCTTTTCTCGAGCAAGCACCATGATCCATGGGCGCGCTCGGTACAACGGCTCACCGGTAGTGGCGGGCAGCAGGCACTTGGCATATTGTCGTACGGGTTCGGCATTTTGTCAAATAGTTTGAAGGCGTCGGATGTGCAGTGGTAGCGTGCCCGCGCCAGGCCTGGGTTGGAAGTCGGCGACGGCGAGCAGGTATGGAGAGGGGCGGTGGCTCCTTCTCACAAGCCAGCTAACCGATCTTCCGCCAGTGACGACCACACTGCTCCGCCCAGGCGGGCACAAAATGTCGGATCACCGAGGCCTTCGTGGTCTCGGACGCTGGCCTTGCCGATGACTCGACATTTGCCCCGTCTTTTTTACGGGTTCCAGATGCTAGCCGTGGCCAAGCCTGGCGACGAGTGCTGGACGCTGGTCGACAATGAATATTCAATTTGGCCAGCTATATGGTTTGAAGGCCGCTTCTATATTGCACCAACAACCAGGGTCTCATGGTGGTGGAGACTAGTGAGAAGGAGCCACCAATTGCCAATGCAACAGGAATCAACCATGCATATTGGGTCAATCCGAATTTGTAGGGTTTCCAAGATTTGGACATATCCCACCAAACTACAAGATTTCAATGGGTCAAAACCAAGGGAAATGAGGGAAAGTACCTCTACGAACTTGGGGGAGTCGAAATCCACGTAGAAAAGCTTCAGATTTGACCGATTTGGGAGAGGGATTCGAGAGGGGAGATGAACCCTAGCCGCCACTCTCTTCTCTGTTCTTGAGGAATGGGGAATGAGGAATGGGTCGGGCTGGGCCGGCCGTCACGGCCTAATCCTTAACAAGAGCATAGCGCCTTTGACTCGCGTCGGGCCCGCCCTGGCTCTTGGGTGCCACGCTGGCAAGGAATGTAGCGCCTGTCCGTCGGGCGCTACACCGTGTCACATAGCGCCTGCGCATTGGGCGCTACCCGAAAGGGTTAGTTCTGTGAAATAGTTTCAGGGAGAGCTTATTATTTGAATTTGTTTCGCCACTCGGTTATTTTTGTCCATTTTGCTATATTTTTATACGTGGGGCTTCCTTTGCAGTTGATGGACACGAGACAACAACCGGCGCCGGGAAGCAAAATCACTAAGAAAAAATGGGCCGCCCTTTCCACCCACGCAAATGAATTATGCTCCGGGAAACATCCCACCCCCGCCGCCTCCTCGACGTCTCCATGGGCCAGTGCATCCGGGTGCACTTCCCGGAGCTCCGTGGCCTAGGGCCTCGTCGCCCTGCTCGACAGGGACTCGTACGTCGTCCGCCTAGGACGCGTTTGGTTGACATTTTTTTTTTGGCATTTTGCATATTTGTTCTGGTTGGGCCTGTTGAGCTGATGCATGCAAAAATCAACATCTGCGTGTAGTTTGGTTACCTGCATTGAGGCTACCTACATCAGGGAAGCAATTTTAACCATGGTGTTTGGTTGCCTGCGTCGTTGTTGTTCGACAAACTACACGTTGTTTAATTGCAAACGGCATAAGGTGTGATCACCACTTCTCACAAGTGGTGACCTTATCACACACATAGGTTGAACATCGTCTTAGTCCTAGCTAGGAAACAAATGGCAGTTTATCCTAGCTACTAACAAATGGCAGTACAAATTAAGAGCCATATGGCTGAATAGGGGAAAGTTCACCGATGCTAACTAGGTGGAAGTCCATTCTCTTCTTCTTCTTCTGCTGCTGCTTCTTCTGTTGTTGCTATGTTGCTGCTTCTTCTTCTTCCCTTGTGTTGCTGCCTCTTTTTCTTGTTCAGATTCTTGTCTGACCTCTGTTATCCCACATTGCCTGAGTCCACTCCATCATTTTGTTCTTTCACGCTTCGTTGTCAAACGCCTCCACACCATGGCCGGAGTTGACCACATCATCAGGCGTCACATCTTCCTACTCTGGCACAAGTTCATCACAACCCCATTGTAGGATCCAGTTATGAAGGATGCAACATGTAAGAACAAGCTTAACCAGAGTCGCCGCCGCCGCCGGTGCCAACAACAGAGGAAGGGTTTGTCCTACAGCCAGGGGTGAGCGAGTAAATGGGGGGGGGGGGGGGGGGGGGGGGTGAGACTATATTTCGCGTCATCCCGCCTCCGCCGATTTTCGTCTCCTGCCATCTCCGCCCCGATTCCCCCCTGTACCGCGCCCTACGCCGGGACCAACCTTTGCGCCCGACTCAGCCTGGCTCGCTGGAAACGGCTGATTCGAGCGTTCTCAGCGAGCCAGGCTCTGGGGTGCTTTAAGTATCGTGCCGATGCAAGCCAGGCCTCCATGTACGCAACCAAACAGGCTTTTTTCATCCCGCCCGGGCCTGATTGGGTTGTATGCAGCCTACCAAACGCGCCCCTACTGAATCCGCTCACGGGCCAGCTAACCGATCTTCCGCCAGTGACGACCACACTGCTCCGCCCAGGCGGGCACAAAATGTCGAGATCGCCGAGGCCTTCGTGGTCTCAGACGCTGGCCTTGCCGATGACTCCACATTTTCCCCCATCTTTTTTACGGGTTCCAGATGCTAGCCGTGGCCAAGCCTGGCGACGAGTGTTGGACGCTGGTCGACAATGAATTCACTTTGGCCAGCTATATGGTTTGAAGGCCGCTTCTATATTGCACCAACAACCAGGGTCTCATGGTGGTGGAGACCAGCTTGCGGCGGCACCAGCCGGCAGGATTGTGGGGCGGCGGCGGCGGCCAAGGGAGAGGGTCGCAGGAGAGGTTTGGGTCGGGGGGGAAACTGGGCGATCTAGGTTTCCAGGGGGGATTGGGCAAGCAAATAGAAAAAAATATAACAGGTGGGGCCAATTTGACTCGTTCGACTCAAAAACCACGACTAGTCGAAACTAGTCGAGTCGACATGTTGAGTCGACCTGCCAGTTGCGACTCATCGACTAATCGTTCGACTCAAAAACAATGCCCTCATCTAGAAATCTATGTAACTCTAATAGGGCATGTCCTTACCTTTTTATGCAAACACAAAGCTTGTGTAAACTATGCATGAAATCTATATCGAAAGGTAATAATAATGGAATATTATTTTACATATCTAATGTATACCATTCTTCTTATATTGTTGTAAAACATCAAACATTTCCTTTTAGTTAAAGTTTAAGAAATACTTACAATCTTGACTCCTCGGATTTTGTAGACATGTAAGCGAGGCCAAAATGAATGCCACCACCCCATATAGTCTTATAAGAGAACTTGTACTCCCTAGAATTGCACAGAAGTTTGCCATACAAAAATGAAAGTAACAAGAACTTAATTTGGAAATTTGGGGGAACAGTCTTCATTTTCCCATGTCAACAGTCGTGGACCCTCAGCTAGATGCAAAAAGGAAAATTCCTATGCATCAGCTGCATGGTGACTAATTAGAGAGAGAACTTAGATGTTAAAAAATGGCATTCATAGCAATATTTTTAATAACGGTGAATTAAGCTAACACTGATAGAATGAAATCGTAGAGCTTGTGTCTATTGTGCACAAACAAAAAGACTTACAATATTGCTCACTTAATACATAGCATTTGAATGGACAGAAAGGACAGGCCCATAAATAATAACTAGTTCTGCCAAGCAAAGAACTTGCCCCTTAGGCCGCATAATTTGTACTAATCAGCGATTTTATAATATCTCTGCCTAAAAAATTTATTCGCTTTCCATAGAAGTTGCTACAAGACCACAAACAACGTACCAAAGCCTACCCCTTCACCAAACTTGGCTGCAGGTTCTTGAGTGTTGATGATCGACTCGCCTGCTGATCTTCTAGTTGTGTGTTGTGATTGTAAAATGTGGTTATTTGGGAGTTAACATGATTTTTTGTTAGTACTAAACTTGGCAAGACAGTTGGACTGTATAAACAATGCTTGTGGAACGGCTAGAAAGGGAAACAGCATTTCATGTCAATTCACCACTCATCAATGCCGAAGTAGCACGAGGCATGAGACGCGTTAAGCATGTGTACTGTACCTTGGATCACCAGCTCGCCCTGCAGATGCGCCCCTTTTCTCGAGCAAGCACCGTGATCCTGATCCATGGGCGCGCTCGGTACAACAAATCACGGGTAGTAGCGGGCAACAGGCACTTGGCCGATTGTCGTACCTGTTCGGCATTTTGTCGAACAGCTTGAAGGCGTCGGACGCGCGGTGGTGGCGTGCCCGCGCCAGGCCTGGGTTGGAAGTCGGCGACGGCGAGCAGGTCTGGAGAGGGGCGGCAAACACGGAAACTGGTGAAGGAGGAGGAGGTCGGGGGACTCAGAGATCTCGCGCCGGAGCGGGCTGCCGAGGAAATTGAGCTGGACTGGATGCCCAGCCCACCACATTTGATATTTTCGTTCATAACGGGTAGACTTGAAGGCAATGGGCACAAAACCTGTCCTTGGGCTCGGCGGGCGTGCTATTCATAGACTTGGAGGAGTGGCTGCACTTTCAGTGCCCCCTCCCCTTGGGTGTTCCCTTCCACTAAGAACGACTCAATTAAGGACGGTATAATCGCATCTAATCCCTGCCCTCACGGCGATTTGGGTTTTCGGCCGTCCGTTTTATTGATCTAGACGTTCCTGGCCGTCAGATCTCGTGTGCAAAGCAATCTGTCCCGCAGTGTGTGTAAACTGGCCCAGCTGTCCCGTGGGCTGCTGCTCCAGAGGCCGAAAGCAAGCCCTCTGGTTAACTGGGCCGTCGGGCAGCCCGTTCTAGCCCGTGCCGCTGTTCGCTAAAGGGGACGAAGGAGCACCTTCTTCTTCTGTTCGTCTATCCCTCCCCCTACAGCCGCCGCCAGATCGAGAAAGGTCGGGGACGAGGCTTGTGACGGCGCTGTGCTGCGTGGAGGCGATGGGTAAGGCGCGCCATCAACCCATGTCCCGGTGCCGGTGACCGCGCTCCAGCCGCCGCTCCTTCTTCCTCTGCTCCGGCCTCCGGCGTTCCCGTTCCCCCATGTCGCGAAGGAAGTGAGGGTTCACAGTTGCCCACTCGATCCTCGGCTGTACCCATCGCGTGTGGAGCCAGTGAGGGGTTCGTGGGCGGGCACGATGTGGGAGGAGGACTTGTGATCTGCCAGCATCCAGTAAGGGAGGACGGGAGAAATAGGGCGACGAGGAGCATGAGCCATACATCCATGGTGATTCCTTTCCTTTACTTTGCTCTTCTCCTTCTCGTCAGTTCATATTAGCTCTCCACTATCTCACATTGTTTTAGTGGCCAATGTGTTAATTCGACTTTTCAGTAGCAAGTTTCATTTGGAGAAGCAGGAAATGATGATGATATAAGTAAATTATCATAATGAGACAAAACTTAAATTCAAATTGGTTCATATACTTTATGGGAAAATGTGGACTGCCATACTGAATTCTATGTAGTTTTTTCGTTCATCCGATTTTTAGAGTATGCTATTTAAATTGTAATTTCGCCAACCACTTTTGGTTGTCATAGTCCATTTAAGTCCAGTGACTTGATCATATGCCAATCAAGTAATATTGTGATGTTTCTACACCCTTTCAAGTCCATTGTTGAAAATCTCTGAAGCTTATGCTACACCCTTTAAATTTAAGTCCATTGTAGAAAATTTCTGAATTTCCGATAAGGTTGCTTCTTCATGTTTTTTGCTTTTATCTGATCAAGATGAGTAGATTACTAATGGAATTCATTTGTTTAGTTTGGAGTGCTATACGATGCAAGGGTTGGGACTAAAACAGTTGCAGATCTCTGAATTGCTTGCCAAAAGGTTAGTCATGTTTAAGCCTACATGATTCTTTGCCAAAAGGTTAGTTATGTCTAAGCCTGCATGATAGTTATATTTAAGAAGATGGTTTACTGTCCTAAATTTATATTGATCTAGATGATCTCCCTTGATTTAGTGATGCCGCATTCAACCTCTTTTGCTAATTTCACTCCACTTCTGCAGTGCCCACCACCTGTTTGGCGGAATGCACGACATACTATGACGAGTGACAGAGACCACTTTCTACCAAGCTCGCCACAACTTGCGAACTCCCTGGTGGTCGTGCCGATAGAACCGGCGTCCCTAGGCCAGATGTCGTCCAAGGTGGCCACTGCGCTTCCGCCTTACTCGTATTCGCCTATCTCTCTTACACGATATACTTATAGTGGAGATGGAGGGGACCCGTGTACTTATCCGTTTGTCTGCCTCATGTAGCAATCCATCTCGTGCTTTCTCATGGTCGTTTCTTTGCCCATCAGATTTTCCTTTCTTTCCGGTGATGTTGGTCGGCTCCGTGGCAGCACCTCCTCTTTAAGCCTTCCTATGACGAAGATGTGCAATGCTCTTCGCTGAGGTTGTTGAAGGTGTGCTTCCTTCTGTTTGATGGTCAACGGAACCGGATCTGCTCCCTTTTTTCTTTTCCTTCAGGATCCGTTTTTGAACTTGGTTGAACAACTTTAACATACCCAGTGAGTGGTGAAGACCACTCACCTCAGTTGGTAGATCAGCAGATAGCTAAACTAATTATACTGCTTCTTCTCCATCCATTTGTAAGGCCCCCACCTCAGAACCATAATGTTTGTTTTTGATTCCATACTACTGCTGAAGTGTGCTCTGTTTATTGTTGATTTGTGCTGCATTGTATGCAAGAAAAGAACATGTTTGATCATATCAGCTGCTATAGATCTGCACCTATAGATGAAATCAATGGTCTGGAGCACTTAACCTTGATTTGATTGAACATGTGAGGTTGGCAACTACCAGAATGCATTCGTTCAGCCACAAAATTATGGTTTGTACTGATTCTGAGTATCTTCTTAGCTACTAAGATAAAAATTCGCATGTCATTTGCTTACACATATTTTTCCTTTATATTACATATTCAATTTAATGTATTTGAACGTTATCTGAACAATGTTGGGCCAGTGCAGGTTCTATGGATTAGTGATTAGCTCTTTTCTCTTCCGAAATATCTTGGCCAACTTTTTTGAGACATTCGACTTTATTGAAGGTGACCATGGCAGGATATTTGAACCTTAAACACATGCAGATGTCGTCTTGACTATTCCTAGGTGCCTGTCTATTTTACTGTTTGATGATTACAGTAACTACATGTATCACAATTGTTGTAAGATGAGCTTTCGGAGACTATGGCACATATATGAATTATGAAATGTATTTTGACTAGGACAAAATGACGTTACCTAATTTTTTGGGGGATATAATTTTACATACCAGTTTGCAGCCAATCATTTTATTTGTATAAAATCAGAATTCTTTCACTAATCTAACCATTATGTACTAAAGTTTTTCTTTTGTCAGGATTGCTCCAGGAACAATTCATTGCCATTCAGTTGAGCAGTGTGTGGTGTCTGCTTAAAGTATTTCTGTGAGGCTAAACAAGAAGACAAAGTCCAGTGCAGTAAGGTTGTAAATTGAATTTGCTTTCATGAGGACATAGATCAAAATTTCATCTTATAGATAATTCTTATTGTACCAAGACTTTGACCAGCATCATATAATACTCATATTTATAACCCTTCAGAGCTGTACGTCTTCTTAAAATAGGCATGCATCATATGTCTACAACTTCTTGAGCTGTCATGTTAGTTCATTTTCAATGTTGAGAAATGTCACCTACGGGATATATATTATATATTACCTCCGTCCCAAAAAGCTTGTCTTAGATTTATCTATATACGGATGTATCTAACACTAAAACATATCTTGATACATCCATATGTAGACAAATACATCCGTATCTAGACAAATCTAAGACAAGTTTTTTGGGACGGAGGGAGTATTTGGTAACAATATGTAGACTCGGGATGGACCTCTGAACGGTGCAAACACTTTTGCATCATGTGATGGTTTTTCAAGCTGCGTTGGCGATACGCACACTTCGTCTTACAGTCCAATCTGTGAATATTGATTGTCAATTATAAACATCTAATCCAAGCCCCAATCATAACTGCATACGTGTGTAAGAACACATACAACATTTGGGTTGCTCTATATTTTTATTTGGTTGCTCTATATTTTCAGAAATTACGATCGTTTTATTGTTAAAATGGATGGGCGCGGCAACGCGCGCCATCAACGATCTAGTATACCTTTAAGACACGTCCTAGGTCTCTCTTTTCCCTGCTACAGTAACTGCCGGATGGCGTATTTGGCGATTTTGCCGATCTCCTCTCCAATCCCCATCTTCTTCTCCCCTGATCCATGGTTCTAGCCTCCACCATCCTTTCCTCTATGCTGTTTCCTTCCCCTGTTCTTATCTTCTCCCATCTGATTTCATTCTCCCTCCCTGGTCCCTGCATCTAATCCCCCTGCTCCTCTCGATTCCTTTACCCACCAAGTTCTTTTCCTGTCTTGTCCGGTGATTTCTCGGCGGCCTGCCGGAGGCGGCGTTCGCAGGAATTTTTCCTGGCTGCGGCGAGACTCCTTGAGGCTGCGGATGGCGCTCGGGTGTGTTGGCGTGGATTTGGTAGAGGTGGAGGGATGGAAGGAAAGGGCGTTGCATATCGCCCGTAACTCGTCGGATCCGGCGAGAAGCTTGCAGCTTTTGCGGGATAAGGCGGCGGCGCTGTTCGGTTTGGGTGACCTGCGGCCAGTAACCATGAGGCAACGACGAGCCCCAGTCCCTGCTTCCCTGACTCTGGAGGTTCCAGACGCGCAAGTTGTTGGGCAAGAAGAAAAGATTGAGGATAAACGTCCGTGGTGTCTCGGAACTGCTGTCCCTGAGGTTGTCGTCGCTACTCAGGTCGTCCTCCCTGGTATGCCGGTTATGCGAGCCTGGCCGACGGGTGGCCACTGTCTTCAGCCCAGGCGCTCTGGGCGTCGCTTTCAGCCTTGTCAGGGTGGTCCAGTCTACGGATATAGCCGTGATGGGGGTCTTTTTCCTGGCGATGTACTTGCTGTTCGTGCCGCTGCTGTCCAGGTGAAGGAAGATGACAGTTTTGAGGTAGGACTTCAGATGAACCCCACGCAGAAATACAAGATAAAGAAGTGCCATAAGTCCATGGGCTCTGGTCGATGCGGCGGCCGTGAAGACGTGGCCCTGCCGGGGGAAGTAAAGATTGCTGAAGAAGGTTTTCAGCTGAACTCATTCCTAGGAATAAAGATGAAGAAGTGTATCACAAAGAGAGTCAAGATGAAGATGTGTTCTTTTGCTGTGATGCTTGCCATACTTATTCTGGATGCAGGAATTTTGAAGATGCAGAAGACGTGGGTGACATTGTTTGTGGAACAAGATTCAAATAAGAAACAAAACACGAAGGAGCGTCAGCAAAATTTATCTGTATTTGTAGGCAGCAAGAGGGGAGTGAATATGATGGATATTGAGGTCCAGAATGAAACGGAATTTCTTAAAAAGACAAAGAACGTTGAGTGTCAAATGATTGCACATGAGGCGGGGCTGTCGGAACAGCTCCGCGAGACCCAATGAGGCTTGTGGCCTGGAATTGCCGGGGATTGGGGAATGGCCTGGCAATTCAAGGTCTTCTGGATGTCCAGAAGAAGGAGGACCCCGATATTCTCTTCTTATCGGAGACAAAATTAGATAAGGCGAGAATGGAATGGTGGAGGTGGAAGTTAGGTCGGACCGGAATGGTTGTGAAAGATTGTGAAGGTCAAGGGGGTGGCTTGGCCCTGTTCTGGAAGAGTAATCTGAAGCTGAGCGCAGGTTTGAAATCGAGATATCACATTGATGCTGAAATTACTGAGGAGGATGGGTTTGTATGGCGGTTTACAGGCATATATGGAGAACCAAAATTAGAGAAGAGAGAGGCTACTTGGCGTCTGTTGAGAACTATCAGGCATCATAGTGATTGTCCGTGGATATGTGTTGGTGATTTTAATGAAATATTGATACAAGGGGAGAAGGAAGGTGGGGAGGCTCGACCACAAATTTACATGGACAGATTCAAGATGGCTCTCGAGGACTGTAATCTCCATGACTTGGGTTTCTCGGGAGACACTTTCACTTGGCGAAACAATAACCACGATGCAAAGCATTATATCAGAGGAAGGCTTGATCGAGCTGTAGCATCACTGGATTGGTGTAGTAGATTTCCTGAGTATCGTGTGGTGCATGGTGATCCTAGGCACTCAGATCATAGACCGATCATAGTTCATCTGGATAGTGATTCTTACCAAGCCCGACAACAGAAGAAAAGGGAGGGAGCTGGGTTCAAATTTGAAGCAAGTTGGATGACCGAGGAAGCTTGTGGTGCGGTGATTGAAAATGCATGGAATAGGGAAATGGCAGTAGGCAACGGATCAGTAGCTGCAGCCTTGTCGGGGGTGGCGGGGGATCTGAAGCATTGGAGCCGATCATCCCTAGGGGATATGGAGAAGCGTATAGCAAAACTAAAGAGGGAGATCGAGGCTTGCCGGCGACAGAATATTTCACAAGAATGGGTAAACCGTGAGCACCTGCTGAGATACAAGCTGGAGAGAGTGGAGGAACAGAGGAATATGTACTATAAACAACGCGCTCATGTGGCGTGGCTGGAAAAAGGAGATCGAAACACAGAGTATTATCAGAAATATGTGTCCGAGAGGAAAAATAGAAATAGAATAAAAAAACTGAAAAAAAATGATGGAGGTGTAGTCGAGGCGGAGGAAGAGAAGTCGGTGGTGGTGACTGACTATTTCCAGCAACTATTTTCTTCTTGTGCAGGCATCAGAACTGAGGAGCTCCTCCAACATGTGATCCCTCGCATAACTGATGGCATGAACGCAATGCTCACTCGGGATTACACTGCAGAGGAGGTATGGGTTGCTCTCAAAGGCATTGGAGATTTAAAAGCTCCTGGTCTTGATGGTATGCCGGCTGCTTTCTATAAGAGATACTGGGATATAGTGGGTGTAAAGGTGACAACAGAAGTGCTTAATATTTTGAACGGTGGAACAATGCCTCAAAGTTGGAATGAAACCTGTGTGGTTCTAATCCCCAAGGTAAGGCAACCGGAGAGAATGAAAGATTTAAGGCCGATAAGTTTATGTAATGTCGTCTATAAGCTAGTTTCAAAGGTTATTGCAAATAGACTGAAACTGATCCTCCCAGAAATTATTGCCCCCAACCAAAGCGCTTTTATTCCTGGACGGTTGATTACAGATAATATCTTGCTTGCCTATGAAGTGACCCATTTTTTGCAGAATAAGAGGACAGGGGCTGTTGGTTATGCAGCGTTAAAGCTTGATATGAGCAAGGCTTACGACAGGGTCGAATGGCATTTTCTGGAAGCTATGATGAAGAAGATGGGGTTCACGGATACTTGGGTAAAATTGATCATGGAGTGCTGCACTACAGTCAGATACAGATTCAGATTTAATGAGTCCATGACTGATGAAATATTGCCAGGAAGAGGACTTCGTCAAGGAGACCCAATTTCACCCTTTTTATTCCTCTTCTGTGCTGAAGCTTTCTCCAGTCTATTAAATAGTGCGGAGCAAAGAGGGGACTTAGAAGGAATCAAAGTGTGTCGTAATGCACCGAGCTTTAATCATCTATTGTTTGCGGATGACTCGTTAATTCTTCTGAAGGCTTCAGAAGAAAGTGCACTTCATCTGCAGCATATCCTAAAATTGTATGAGGATTGCTCGGGCCAAACAATTAATGTGGACAAGTCTGCGGTGATGTTTAGTAAGAACACTAAGTCAGTTGACAAGAAATGTATGATGGACTGCTTGGGGCTGACAAAAGAGACATGGAATGAGAGGTATTTGGGGCCGCCAGTGTATGTTGGCCGATCAAAAACTAAAGTCTTTGCATACCTCAAAGAGCGTGTTTGGCAACGGATACAAGGGTGGAAAGAAAAGTTTCTATCCAAAGCTGGAAAGGAAGTGTTGATTAAGGCGTGTGCTCAAGCTATTCCAGTCTTTGCAATGCAAGTTTTTGATCTGACAAAGGGTCTATGTGAACAAATGACTTCGATGGTGTGCCGTTTCTTTTGGGCTCAGCAGGATAATGACCAAAAAATACACTGGTTGTCTGCAGAAAAGCTTACTCTACCAAAGAAGAATGGCGGGTTGGGATACAAAGATCTCCATGTTTTCAATTTGTCGATGCTCGCAAAGCAAGCATGGAGACTATTGCAGAATCCAGCGTCGTTGTGTGCACAAGTCCTTAAGGCGAAATATTTTTCGGAATGTGACATATTGCAAGCAGAACCAAAGGAGGGCATGTCTTATGCGTGGTGCAGCATACTACAGGGTCTCGAACTTGTAAAACAAGGTGTGATCAAGAGGGTGGGAGATGGGACAAGTATAAGAGTGTGGCAAGATCCTTGGATCCCGATGAACTGGACTAGACGCCCCATTACCCCTAGGGGAAACACCCTCATTACGATGCCCAATGAACTGATGGACCCATACACGCAGACCTGGGATACTCAGCTAGTAAATGACATTTTTTGGGGCCCGGATGCAGCAAAAATTCTTGCAATACCAGTGAGAGAAGATATGGAGGACTTCTGGGCATGGCACCCTGACCCAAAAGGTTGTTTCTCGGTCAAGTCGGCTTACAGGCTTAGCCGTCAACTTGAGATGGTGAGAAGTGGCCAGCTTGGACAAGCAAATCAGGATCATGGTTTCAAATGGGAGAGTATTTGGCGATCCCCATGCCCACCAAATGTGCAGCAATTTCTATGGAGAATAGCTCATAACATCCTTCCTGTGTGTACAAATCTGAAGAGGAAGGGAATTGAAATTGATACTTTGTGCCAAATATGCAAGCGAAGAGATGAGGATGGAAGCCATATTCTTTTCCAATGCAAATTTGTAAAGAAGATCTGGAGAGAAATGAGCCTGCAACACTGTAGAGAAAAATGTGCTAGCTTGCATGATCCAAAGGACACCCTCGAGTAGCTCCTACAGGGTGACATCGAGAGGAAAGCTAGGTGCATTGCGATCCTATGGTCATGGTGGACGGCACGAAATAAATTTCTTAGGGAAGGTCGACCCATTGTTGTGAATCAGATTCTCTGGCAAATCAAGCGGACAGCATGGGAGTACAAAGAATTCTTTGGCACTGAACAAATGAGTACTACAGTTAGGTCACTTACTTGGCAAAAACCTAGCCTGGATGTTCTTAAGCTCAATATTGATGGCAGCTACAATAAGGAGTCAAACGTTGGTGGATGGGGATTTGTTATACGCGATGCCGAGGGTGATGTTGTTGGTTCAGGTGCTGGCCGAATAAATCATGCTCAAGACGCTCTACATACTGAAGCTGAAGCTTGTTTAAAGGCTTTGGAAGCTGCCCAGGAGTGGGGTATCAGCAGAGTTGTGGTAGAAACTGACGCAATGCAGCTTGTTCATGCGATCAGGTCATCTGACAGTGATCTTGCCCCAAATGGAGTCTTATTCAGAGAAATCAAGGCTTTTGCTTTCTTACATTTTAGCTCGTTTTCTATAGTTCATTGCCCACGGGCTTGTAATAATGTTGCTGACGCTCTTGCGCTTTTCGGTTCAAAGATGGTTCATCAATCCCAAGCTATATGGCCGGGTGATGTTCCTACCTTCGCTCGCTTGTTTGTTGTTGCCGATCTTGCTCCGCAAGTTGTTTAATGGAATGAGTTGAGGTTAAAAAAAAAAAAAGAACGACTCAATCTATGTACAAGTGGATGATGTGTTGGGAAGCGATAGAGTCTACTGTCTTTGGGATGGAACTACCGAGCCTTGTGGTGTTGAGAGATTTCCTTATTTAACACTATCTTAAATTTTCTTTCCCTATTTGACACTGAAAATAATTTTCTTCCTTGTATAACACCGCGTCTAAATTTTATGTCATTTATAACACTTCCGTCCATTTTAAGCCTTAACGGTGTTAAATGACACTTGAAAAGACCTTTTTGCCCTCAGGTGGAATGTGACCAAATTTTTAATAGATGCTAATATTGATATTGATGCCTTTTTTTCTTCTTATTTGATTGAACCAGAAATTTATTTTTAGGCATGAACGATTTTTCTAAGTGCAGGTTAGAAGTTTACTCATGGAAATGCATGTGCATGTATGGCATACAATGGCTGATCAATTGATTAGTGGGAAAATCTACTTTGTAGTACAAAATGATCTTTCAAAAAAACAATACTTTGTAGTACAATATGACTGTACAGTGCGCTGCACCGCAACCTACTTCGTGCAAGCTATGAAGCTAGGCTATAGGGCTGACGGACATGTATGTTTCTGTAATTTGGCAACTATATAATCATTTGTATTCTACAACTAAGTACTTGCAAATTTGGCAACCGTGCATTTACTAGTACGGCATGTTGTGAACAACGGCTGCCTTTTTCTACTGCTAGAGCTGCCACTGTATTTTTTTTCTTTTTGTGAGGCTTTGCATGCAAGCATATGTTGCCAGTCATTGAGATTTTTCCTTTGAAAATTCGTATACATGCGGCACAGGCCTCTCCCACACTGGACGTGCGTAGGGAGGCAACTGTTTTATATCGCACGCCACAGGCCTCTGCCGCCACTGCATGTGCCTACGGAGTAGGAGCGACTGTTTTCTATCGCGGATGCGCGCTAAAACGTCATTTGCCAGGTGATTAGCAGACGCTGCACGGGAACACACCCATGAGGCCGGCAAGCTCATGTACATACCCGAGTACTCGTATAAATTGCACTTCTGGGAATGAACCGGGACAGACGGTTGGTTCATATTACATGAGGGCAAAAGTGTCTTTTTACATACAATTTAACAGTGTTAGATAGGAAAATGGATGAAAGTGTTATAAAGGGAATAAAATTTAGACTCAAAGCTAGATAGGGAAGAAAAAGTTTGTCAGTGTCAAATAGGGAAACAAACTTTAAAACGGCGTTAAATAAGGAATTCTTTCTGTGGTGTTCGGGTGTGTCAATTTGAACCCTGGGGTATCAGCGACTATCTAACTTGGTATGTCTCACGAGTCTGACTACGTTTCAGGGGATGCCTGAATGAATTTCAGTCGTTTCGACGGGTGTTGGTGTGAAGCTCAGATGTTTATTCGGTCTTGTTCGTAGTTTTACTTCTTGGCTGGAGTTCCTTTGTGCAAAGGTTAGCGTTCTGCTATTTGTTCAGTTTTGCCAGGTCGGTATGTACGTAACTTGTACAATGATCCTTATGATATAAATGAGATACGTATTACCATGAAAAAAAAAACTGTGTGTTGTTTTTTGTTTTTGTTTTTTTGCGGGGAACCTGTGTGTTGTTTGTTGTTCCCTCTGTAAGTACTTGTGACAGAAATGATGTATGGACCAGGCTAAAATTGCAGAATCTATTTTATGTTGTCTCAGTTACATTTCATGAGCATAATACTTTTAATATCATCCATGTGAGTTTCCAAGCAGAAACCCACCCCTGATCGATTCCGGAGTGCACTAGATCCTATGCGAAGCACGGTTCATCGCTGAACTTGCGGTGAACCGATCCATGGGCAGACTGGATGTGTTGGGATTGTCGATACAACCAAGCATCTAACTGTAGTGAACAAAAATATGACCAGAGTAAGTTGAACATTTAGCTGCAGTGCCAGTGCGCCATATATTTGCTTACAGCGACTGAAACATTCGACTATGGTGAATTAAGGGCATGTTAGGTGCAAAGAAGTGAAAACAGAGGAAATTGAGAAACTGTATCAATGTGGTAGGTGTGGGGGGTAAACGTAGAACTGCAAAACCATAAGAAAGCCATAAAAGTTTGTGTTTGGAATGAAGAAATGATAAAGCAAAGAAACAGACACCCCATTTCATACACTGTATGTGCTTAACTAGCACATACAACGCACGTCTGAAACTCACGACGAGTACACAATACATCAAGCCTTTATCTCTACTCCTAATGTCTCAGTTGGTAGTCTCCGTTCCACGGTTATTTTTCGTCCCACCTTTCCCTGGTTTTTTTTCGTCCCTCCTCCCACCTCACAGGTAGTCACGTCGAACCAAAAAAACCTCCTAGCGATGCCCCACGCAGTCCAGGGGCAACCTCCCATCGCACCCAAAAAAAACGGACGAAAAAAACCTACGAAAATAAACCAGCGAAAAAAAACCCTAAACCAATCGCACGCACGTACGAGCGAGGCCTCCTGCCCTCGAGCGAGATCCACCCCCTCCCGCTGCGACCTCTCTCTTTCCCTCGTCTCCCGCTCCACCGCCGCCGCCCCATCTCCCTCTCCGCCGCCGAGAGGTCATCGAGGACCCGGCATCGATATCCGAGAGGAGTCGCCCTTCGCCGCCGCCGAGATCCCGTGCCTCTCTATAGATCTCTCTCGCTCTCCTCTTCGCCCATCCACCTAGATCGAAAGTCGAAACCCGCCGCCCCTCTGTCTCTGCTGGTGCTCGACGAAAGACGAGGGCGGCTCCTCCCGGCGATTCCCCGTGGTCCTCGGCTGCGGCGACGGCTAGGTCAGTCCTCTTTCTCTGGCTCACCCAATTTGCTTGGGCCGGCGAGCTAGGGTTAGGGTTACCAGCTCAATGTCGCCGCCCCGTAATGTTTCAGCGCTTGAGCTCTCGCCCCTCTCGCTCGCGAGTCGCCTGTGCCCCGAGCCCCCACTGCCCCGACCTTGGAGGAGGCTGCGGTCGCCGGATCCAGCCATGGCCGTCACCAACGCCCTCCTCTCCATCGCCGCAGGCCCAGGTTGGATTCAGCCGGCGTGCCAGACGAGCGCGCAGCCCTAACCTCCTCCTGCTATATAAGATGCCCGGGGGAGGGGGGCAGTTTGTGGCGCCCGTGCGCGTCGAAGCTCCGGCGGCGGCCGCGTCCTGCATCAATGGCGTGACAAGGAATGAGAGGACAGATGGGAGAGAGGGGGAGATGGGAGGAGGAAGGAAGGAACCGGGGAGGGACTCACCGACGCGGTGGCGCTCGCCGGAGGCTGGCTGGCGGCAGGGTCACACGGCAACGGCGGCACGCGTGTGGCACCCTCCCTGGCGGCGCGAGCAGGAAGGAGGAGGTGCACGGGAGGCGTAGGCGCTACGATGAGATGGGCTTCAGGTGTGCAGCGGGCCCTAGCGCTGCTGGTGGCTTGGGGGGAGCTGATCTCGACGTCAATTTGTACTTCACGTACAACAACGTTCTGCATCAGAGAAGGTTCGTGATGCAAATGCCTACTCCTTTACTCATTTTTATTAGTTTCAACTCATCGTATTGGTTGGATTAGCACATATTATCTGTTATATGATTTCCTCTCTTGTCGGTAAACTTTAGTTTCGAGTACACCTTGGCAGCCTATCCACTGAACTGCAAACTGGAAACATCAGGAACTGTAATTTGACACGCGAAGTGGTAATTGAAATAGTGAATTGATGTGTTTTTTGTTCTTCTTGCGGTTGGGGACGACCATGAGCCCGCACGGCGAGACAGAAAGCGACCTTGGCTCGGCCGTGTCCGCCTCTCTCAATTGATGATAATGCTTCTCTACCCAGTTAGGTAATAAATGGTGATACGAGTGCGACCGACGTCGTAATACTTTTTCTATGTGATTCTTTTTTCCAATTGAATGCACTCGGGTTTCTTCTGGATTAGTTATTATCAAACCTGCAGTTCTTTCTATACTCTTGTGTTATTTTTTTCAGTAGAACACAATGAACTTTCTATGCTGCTGGTTAACGTAGCTGAGCTTTGTTGTTTTATTCCTACATATTCAGGAATTTTGTTGTGAAGCTAAAGCGGTGTCAAGACAAAGTCCACTCTGTCTAGATTGGAAACAATTGGACACATGCTTCACCTGATATTCAAAAGCCCAGCAGGAGCACAGCGTGACGACACATCTTCTATGCTGCTGGTCATGATCGCTTTCATGAAGCATAGAAGAGCCATGAAGTATGACCTCAACTCTCTAAGGTTCATCGACTCCGGTGCCGGGCCACTGGACAATACATATACACAATACAAGGTGTGAAAGTTAAAGAGCAACTCCCTTTGATATACCTTCTTTTTTTCCCTTCACGCAATATACATATGGCATTGTATTCAGGAAAATTGTTGTTTTCAGAAAAAGCCTCACATGTTCCAGTTTGTTCCAAGATGAGAAGCAAGTTTGTGCTTAAATATTTTGCGGATAACTCAACATGTGAACATAAACTAATTTCTTCTCCTTTTAGGTCAAAACTGCTACTAAGCTCTTGAAGTCAATCCCACATAGGGGCAGGAGGAAAAAATTTACTAGGTTCCTCTTTTTAGTGCTCAGTGAATATTGTAATGTCAACGAATGATGGAATAAGACGGTATGGATTAAATTCATTATTCTCTATTGATCATTTCCCCACTATTTTTTCAGGCCATACTCTTACCAGCATGCTTTTTTCCACCATGTTCAGTTTGTCTTATATACTTATGTTTGGCGTGCATCTTTTCATGTGGGCAGACATTATTGACAACACAACAATGTTGCCGTTTTAATTAGTTTTTTTATCTCCAGAAATGTCACTCTGGAGATCCACCTTTCAGATTTACATTTTCTTCCTTTTCTTAGTTAATTTGTTTTTTGTCAAGTATGCTTCTGTTTAACAATTACCCTTTTCTGCATGATATCCTTGGTTCCTGTCAAATGTTGATTAGGTTATTATCTGCAAATTGTCCATCTACGTGTGGTCAGTGGTCATAGACTCTGCCATGATGTTTCATGTGCTCTTGATGTTGATTCTTGTGCATACTACATGCTTCTTCTTATGCCAGGAGAAAATAGGAGATTGTTATGTCTTAAATATTTCATGAAAGCATAACATGAATTTTGCTGGTCATGATTTCAGGTATTCACCATACGTTTTTGATAAAAACTTGTTGGACAATATTCTGGATGCTTCAATGGATCAGTATTTTCATTCAATAATTCAAAACCGCCATATACTTGAAGAAAGTGCAGACAGCTTGCTTGAGCCCCGAGAGGTACCATGATCATTCAATGCACAGAATACATTTAAATTCCAATATATATGTAGAATGTTGGCCTCATATTTTGAATAACTATTACGCAGATGCAAGAATTAATGAATGAGATTGGTCCAGCTGGAATACCATTAAGTGTTGTAACAAAAGCCGCTGAGATGCAGGGTCTTGATGTTGTTGATAAATTGCCTTTAGGAAATAAGTGGCTCAAAAGAGCTACTGGCATACAACCACATTTTCCTTATGTTGTTGACTCATTTGAGCAAAGGTACAGATGCAACGCCACACTTGAACTATTTCTTCAGTTTTGTAGAATTGTTCCTTCTATAGTGACTTGTGGAGGGAGACTAACTAACCAAGTTGTTAAATTGTACTTTTAGAGGTTTTCCAGATGTGCATTACATTTCAGTGTACATGACCTATTTTTTGCATATTTAAATTAGTATTGTATCATAACTTGATAGCTTGATGGCCATACGTAGCATATAAATTGTTAAAATGCCAAGCCTCTAGATTCATTCAGAGGCTGCTATTGTATTATAGATATTCAATTATCTGGACTTAAGGGAGGAAGCCGAACTTATCTTTTGGAGAGCTACAAATAGGAACTTATGAAACTATTGAACAAGCAAAACCCGTATCTTTGTTGTATCAGTAATAGAATAAGCTATTTGATTAGCGTCTCTTAATTATAGCCTTTGCATCGCCTTCATTTTGAACTACTAACATCTATATTTTGTTCAGCATTTCAGGACTGCAGTTTCAGTTCACATGATTGCTACCTCCAGTAATACTTCAACTGCCTCTAAGGATGCTGACTGGTGCCCAGTTGCTCAGGAAACTCAAATTTTGCAGCCAAACAATGATAGTGGAAATCACAGAAAATAAAACTTCTTAGTGAATGCTCTTCATTTCATTTTCTACGGTTGACTGCATGTAAAGTGAATGAGGGCAAATTTGTTTTTGTTACTTCGCTTCTTTTTGTGATAAAAAAGGGTTTGTTACTAATACAATAACACATGTAGTGTAACAGAGCTCATAAAGACTGGTATATGTTTGTTCTGGACTCAACAAATCATTGCACCGAAGGAAAGAAGTTAAGGACTGCTCACAAATTGTTTGATTGTAGAAGGAAAACTAAGTGCTTGTTTGGATAGCAAGCATAATCCACAGAGATATGGGAAACCAGTTTTAAGAAAAATCCGTTTTACTAAGTATTTTATAGAAAACAGGTTCATAGAAAGATATGTTTTGTTTTGATGGCATCAACACGTCCTCCCAGAACTGTCCCTAATAGCTCCGGCTGCCAACAAGCGTGATCCTAGGCATGAACGTGCGTCCAACGTGTGCCTGGTCTTCCGTCCCTCAACGCTGGACGTACAGGAGCATCCATGCCCTGGCAGCAGCGCAATGCAAAGCTCGTGAGCGTGCTCGATGCCGCACAGTGTGATACTTATAGCATCAACCTCGTGGGGGCGGCCATGACGTGGCTGGAGGATGAGCGTGGGGTTGTCCAAGATCTTGAGGGAAACGAGTAGGGTCGCACGGTCAAGAGGACCACGAGGTCGCCGGCGGACGACGCACTCGCCGCTCCACCCAACACCACCGTGCGCTGCCACTGTTCATCTTCGCCACGGGTCAGGGTCCCGACATTGGCACCAGCTGCCCAACGTAGGTTTCATGGTGCAAGATTCTCTTTTCCACGAAGCTCCACGCCACGCATGGCAGTTGTACAGACCTAGCATCATCGTTTTTCTAAAACGCGTTTGCACAAAGATGTTGTCGGACCCGTTTTTCTATAAACGCAGATTTTGGGTGTTACGAGAACCAAGTTTTGCTGATCCACAGATTAGTTTAATTAGCCAAACAAAGTTTTAGTTTTTTTGACCCTGAAACATGTTTGTAGCTAACTCGTTTCCTAAAACTAGCTATCCAAACAACCCCTAAGGTGCGTTGAAGATTACTTCTACCAAGCTTTTTCAGACTCTACTTTACTGTTTTTTTTTCCAAGGCTTTCTATCAAATTAAATGACAGATTAGGATTTTGTTCCTTCATTTAATATTTTTTGTATAATATAAATTTGTTTACTTTAACCGCCGAAGTCTTGTTATGATTTGCGTCGGTCGATGCTATTTAAAGATAATGGAGTCAGTGTTGGACAACCGGAGAATGGTGTTGTTGTCGAGCTGCAGCAGAATTGTTGTCGTGGTGCCATCGACCCTCCCACGTTAGCTGCGAGCGGGAGGGCGCGTTGTGTGGCCTCGAACTGCGAGGCTAAGACAATGCCCCTGTCGCCATACTATTTCAATCACATCCTCTTGGACCCAAAGAAGCTGCTCTATCAGTCCTGCGCCTTCCCCTAACAATTTGATCAGTTTTTCGTATTGATTTGGGTAATATACATAGTAGTCCTAATTTGCTTGTTCTTTTGAGGTTGTTTTGACTGAAAAATACTATTTCTGATCTTTCAGTTCTTGTTTTTAAAAATCATGGAGATGGTGTAGCAGGAGGCAAAGTAAAGAGTGCACAAAGAGGAATAATGAGGCGGTACATGATGGAGGTGGTGGCATGGCAAAGGCAGGAATGGTGAAATGAAATCATAATAAAGAGAGATATTTTGTGCATTGTTGTTTATTATACTAGAGGTGGCGGGGAACCATGAGAGAGGTTCATCGGAGTTGAAGAGCAGTGTCGCAATAATGACATAGCAGGCATAGAGGGACGAAAGGTTTAGGAAGAGTACAATATTGTGTAGTTGCACAGTAGGGATGAAGAAGACACAACATGGAGAGGAAGAGAAAAAAACCATGGTGGAACAGAAGAGGGGTATCATATCATGCATGATCGGGACAATGAAGCGAAAAGAGGAGAGGTTGAAAAGCCATTGCTCATGATGTATAAATTTCTCTCTTCATCTTCATATTGGGAATAATTGATTTCATTGACTGATGCTTTTATGGTGCTTTATGGAAATGATATTTTTTCTTGCTTCATGGAAGGCTTTTATGAGACAGTTTTTGGATGGCAAACGGTTCCTATCGGCAGACCGTACTCACGCTGTGCCTGTCGCCATGCTGACACTTTTGATGAAAATAGCCACCAGAAACGCAGCACGTACTACCTTAGAGCATCTCCACCCGCCCCCCAAGTGCCTCCCAGGGCACCTTTTTTATCGCCGGTACCAAAAAAAACGCCCAGTCGCGCCTCCCAGGAGTCTAAATTTAAACTTCCCGCGTCCGATTCCCTATAATCATAAGGTATGCAGGTCTTCCTCACATTTTGCCCGTGGCAACGCACGGGCATTGTACTAGTAGATCATAAGCATTTAGTTCCACCGGCTTAGCTCCAGCAGGGACTGGTTTTTTTTTTTTCCGAAACGGAGGCAAAAGATTTGCCTCATCCATTAAATAAGGGAGAAAAGAGTTTTTAGAGTGTTACAAAGCCCTCACAGAAAAAGCGGCATGACAACTACTCGCACAATACAATAAGCCCTAGTTTCTTTGCACCCGCGGTAACCCAAAGCTTAGCCTCGTCAACGATTGCGTTCAGAAGGATTGGAGGCGGCGCACTCTTGTGGCGGAAGACACGAGCGTTTCTCTCGTTCCATATTGTCCAGGAGACGAGCATTGTGAGAGAGGCCAAGGCTCGTCTATTGGGGTTATGTATGTCGGTTCGCTTGTCCCACCACTCCATAACGGACCCCTCCAGATGCCATGAAGTGGTGTCCATATGCACAAGACCAAACTTCTGGATGACCAAATTCCAGAGCCGAATGGTGAAGCGACACTTGTAGAAGAGGTGTGCACCCGACTCGCCGTCCCTTTTACAAAGGGGGCAAAGACCACAGTTTGCCCAGCCACGCTTCTGCAGGCGGTCGGCAGTCCAGATCCGGTCTTGCAAAGCCAACCGAGCAAAGAATTTGACTTTAGGCGGGGCCCAAGCTTTCCAAACCATGAGGTACATGGGTGAAAGCGTCAACCCAAGGAATTGGGCCCTATAGGCGGTGGCCGCCGAGTAGATCCCGTCGTTGGAGTGCTTCCAAACAATGTCATCATCCGCCTGATCGTCCAGATGGAAATCGTGTACAAGCATTCATAGGGTGAAGAATTGGCATATGTGAGCAGCGGAGACGGCGAAGTCGTGGCCAATCTTAAATATCCAAGCATTTCCATTGAGGGCCTCCCTTACTTTCCAATTTTTTTCTCTTGGAGGCATCAAAGATTAGAGGGGCAATGTCCTTAGGCTTCCGCCCAAGGAGCCACAGAGAGTCCCAAAAAGGCGTTTTGGCACCATTGCCAACGGTGATGGTCGTTGAGGCGTAGAAAAAATCAAGGTCCTCCTCCGTGCAAGGGTTACCAAGGCCCACCCAGAGCTTGTGTGGCTCCTTCCATTCATACCATGGCCATCTTAGTCTCAGAGCACGGGCAAACTTGTCAGTGTTGAGAACCCCAAGGCCTCCATATTCCTTAGGGCGACAAACGATCTCCCAGTTGACCTTGCACTTGGCCCCGGTCGTTTTATCAGAACCGGACCAAAGGAAGGCCCTCTCGAGTTTGTTAATGTTATGCAGGGAGCTCGGAGGCACAATGAGAGGCGTGATGGCGTACACCGCTTGGGAGGTGATGACAGATTTGACAAGGGCTGTGCGCCCAATGGTGGTGATGTTTTGCCCCTCCCAAGTGACCAACTTACCCGCCGCCTTGTCCTCAAGGTATTGGAAATCCACCCTCTTGAGCTGCCACACCGAGAGGGGGAGTCCCAAGTATTTCATTGGAAATGAGGCTCTGGTCACCGGCACGCCACCAAGAATATGGTCCAAGTCAATGTGATTGCTGTTGGAAATATGCCCTAGAGGCAATAATAAATTAGTTATTATCATATTTCCCCGTTCATGATAATAGTTTATTATTCATGCTAGAATTGTATTGACCGGAAACTAAATACATGTGTGGATAATAGACAAATACTATGTCCCTAGTATGCCTCTACTAGACTAGCTCGTTGATCAAAAGATGGTCAAGGTTTCCTGACCATGGACATGAGTTGTCATTTGATAACGGGATCACATCATTAGGAGAATGATGTGATGGACATGACCCAACCGTTAGCATGGCAAATGATCGTTCAGTTTATTGCTATTGCTTTCACTATGTCAAATACACGTTCCTCTGACCACGAGATCATGCAACTCCCGAATACCGTAGGAATACTTTGGGTGTATCAAACGTCACAACGTTACTGGGTGATTATAAAGGTGCACTACAGGTATCTCCGAAAGTGTTTGTTGAGTTGGCATGGATCGAGATTGGGATTTGTCACTCCGACTATCGGAGAGGTATCTCTGGGCCCTCTCGGTAATACAGCATCACAGAAGCCTTGCAAGCACCGTGACTAAAGAGTTAGTTGCAAGATGATGTATTACGGAACGAGTAAAGAGACTTGCCAGTAATGAGATTGAACTAGGTATTAGATACCGACGATCGAATCTCGGGCAAGTAACATACCGCCAGACAAAGGGAACAACGTATGTTGACATATGAGGTTCACCGATAAAGATCTTCGTGGAATATGTAGGAACCAATATGAGCATCCAGGTTCCGCTGTTGGTTATTGACCGAAGAGTCGTCTCGGTCATGTCTACATCATTTCCGAACCCGTAGGGTCCGCACACTTAAGGTTCGATGACGATTTAGTATTATATGAGTTATGTGATTGGTGGCCGAAGTTTGTTCGGAGTCCCGGATGAGATCACGGACATGACGAGGAGTCTCGAAATGGTCGAGAGGTAAAGATTCATATATTGGAAGACTATATTCGGACGTCGGAAAGGTTCCGAGTGATTCGGGTATTTTTCGGAGTACCGGGGAGTTACGGGAATTCACCGGGAGAAGTAATGGGCCTTATTGGGCCATACGGGAAAAGGAGAGGGCAGGCCACGTGAGGAGGCGCGCGCCCCCCCTTGCCCAAACCGAATTGGACTAGGGGAGGGGGCGCAGCCCCCTCTTTCCTTTCCCTCTCCCTTCCCCCTTTCCTACTCCGTATGGGAGGTGGAATCCTACTAGGACTAAGGAGTCCTAGTAGGACTCCCCACACTTGGCGCACCCCTAGGGGGCCGGCCTCCTCCCTCCCTCCTTTATATACGGAGGAGGGGCACCCCTTGGAGACACACAATTGTCCCATAGCCGTGTGCGGTGCCCCGATCTCCGTTTTCCACCTCGGTCATATTTTCGGAGAGCTTAGGCGAAGCCCTGCTGGAATCACTTCACCGTCACCGTCGCCACGCCGTCGTGCTGACGGAACTCATCTACTACCTCGACGTCTTGCTGGATCAAGAAGGCGAGGAACGTCACCGAGCTGCACGTGTGTAGAACTCGGAGGTGCCGTACGTTCGGTACTCGATCGGTGGAGCTCGAAGGATTGTTCGACTACATCAACCGCGTTGTGAGACGCTTCCGCTAAACGGTCTACGAGGGTACGTAGACACACTCTCTCCTCTCGTAGCGATGCATCTCCATGGATAGATCTTGCGTGAGCGTAGGAAATTTTTGAAATTCATGCTCCGTTCCCCTACAGTGGCATCCGAGCCAGGTCTATGCGTAGATGTGATTTGCACGAGTAGAACACAAACGAGTTGTGGGCGTGGGTGTATACATATTGCTTGCCGTTACTAGTTGATACTTGATTCGGCGGTATTGTGAGATGAAGCGGCCCGGACCGACATTACGCGTACGCTTACGCGAGACAGGTTTCACCGCTACGTGCACTCGTTGCATAAAGGTGACTGGCGGGTGTCTGTCTCTCTCACTTTAGTTGAATCGGTTTCAATGAAGAGGGTTCTTTTAGAAGATCAAAAAGCAATCACTACACCACGTTGTGGTTTTGCGTAGGTAAGAACGGTTCTTGCAAACCCGTAGCAGCCACGTAAAACTTGCAACTACAAAGTAGAGGACGTCTAACTTGTTTTTGCAGGGTATGCTGGTGATGTGATATGGCCAAGACATGATGTGATATAAGTTGTTGTATGAGATGATCATGTTTTGTAAATTATCAGGCAACCGGCAGGAGCCTTATGGTTGTCTCTTTATTGTATGCAATGCCAACGCTATGTAATTGCTTTACTTTACCGCTATGAGTTAGCAGTAGTAGTAGTAATAGCAATAATTGGCGAGACGACCACGACGCTATGATGGAGATCAAGGTGTCACGACGCTATGATGGAGATCAAGGTGTCACGACGCTACGATGGAGATCAAGGTGTCAACCCGGTGACGATGGAGATCATGACGGTGCTTTGCTGATGGAGATCAAAAGCACAAGACGATGATGGCCATATCATGTCACATATATTGAATTGCATGTGATGTTAATCCTTTTATGCATCTTATTTTGCTTAGGACGACGGTAGCATTATAAGATGATCCCTTCACTAAATTTCAAGATAAGTGTTCTCCCCTAGTATGTACCGTTGCGAAGGTTCGACGCTTCTAAGCACCACGTGATGATCGGGTGTGATGGATTCTTTCGTTCGCATACAACGGGTGTAAGCTAGTTTTACACACGCAGAATACTTGGGTTAAACTTGACGAGCCTAGCATGTACAGACATGGCCTCGGAACACAAGAGACCGAAAGGTCGAACATGAGTCATATAGTAGATATGATCAACATGAAAGATGTTCACCATTGATAACTAATCCACCTCACGTGATGATCGGACGTGGTTTAGTTGATGTGGATCATGTTACACTTAGACAACTTGAGGGATGTTAATCTAAGTGGGAGTTCTTAAGTAATTTGATTAATTGAACTTCAATTATCATGAACATAGTCTAAATAATCTTTGCAATTTTATGTTGTAGATCAATAGACCGCGCTGTAGTTCCCCTGTTTTTATTATGTTCCTAGAGAAAATGAAGTTGAAAGTTGATGGAAGCAACTATGCGGACTAGGACCGTGATCTGAGGATTGTCCTCACTGCTGCACAGAAGGCTTATGTCCTTAATGCACCGCTCAGTGAAATACCCCTACGGCTTTGTCTGAGGACGTTATGAATGTCTGGCAGACAAGAAAAGATGACTACTCGATAGTTTAGTGCGCCATACTTTACGGCTTAGAACCGGAGCTCCAAATATGTTTTGAGCAACACGGAGCATATGAGATGTTCCAAGAGCTGAAAATTTGTTTTTCAAGCTCACACCCGGGTCGAGAGGTATGACACCTTCGACAAGTTCTATAGCTACAAGATGGAGGAGAACAGCTCCGTTAGTGAGCATGTAGAGTACTTCAAACACTTGAATCAAGTGGGAGTTAGACTTCCGAATAAAGTGGTGATTGATAGAGTTCTCCAGTCACTATCACTAAGCTACTGGATCTTCGTGATGAACTATAAACATGCAAGGGATAGAAGATCCTTAAGCTATTCGCGATGCTACAATCTGCGGATGTAGAAATCAAAAAAGGGAGCATCAAGTGTTGATGGTTAATAAGACCACTAGTTTCAAGAAGGGCAAGGCAAAGAAAAGGGAACTTCAAGAAGAACGGTAAAACAGTTGCCGCTCACGCGAAGAAACCCAAGGCTGAACCAAACCCGAGACTTAGTGCTCCCATTGCAAAGGGAAATGTCACAAGGAGCGGAACTTCCCCAAAGTAACTGGCAGATAATAAGACTGGCAATGTCAACAAAGATATTTGATATACATGTTATTGATGTGTACCTTACTAGTACTCGTAGGAGCACCTGGGTATTTGATACTTGTTCAGTTGCTTGCAACTTGAAACATGGAGCTTCGGAATAAACGAGGGCTAGCTAAAGAACGAGGTGACGATGTGCATTGGAAGTGTCTCCAAGGTTGATGTGATCACCATCGCCACGCTCTCTCTACCTTCAGGATTAGTGATGAACCTAAATAATTGTTATTTGGTGCTTGCGTTAAGCATGAACATTATATCTGATAGTGTTTATTGCAAGACGGTTATTCAATTTCAGAGAATAATTGTTATTCTATTTGGATAATATCATTGATGATCATGCACTTAAAATGAAAGGTTTATTGAATCTTGATCGTAGTAATACATATGTTCATAACACAAATGCCAAAAGATAATGATAGTACCACATATTTGTGGCACTGCCGCTTAGGTCATATCAGTGTTAAACACATGAAGAAACTCCATGCAGATGGGTTTTTGGAATCTCTTGATTATGAATCATTTGAGACATGTGAACCGTGCCTTATTGGCAAGATGACTAAAACTCCGTTCTTCGGAACAATGGAGCGAGCAACCAACTTATTGGAAATAATACATACCGATGTATGCGGTCCGATGAGTGTTGAGGCGCGCGGTGGATATCGTTATGTTCTCACGTTCACAGATGATTTGAGTAGATATGGCTATGTCTACTTGATGAAGCATAAATCTGAAACATTTGAAAAGTTCAAAGAATTTCAGAGTGAAGTAGAGAACCATCGTAACAAGAAAATAAAGTTCTTACGATCTGATCATGGAGGAGAATATTTGAGTTACGAGTTTGACAATCACTTAAGACAATGTGGAATTGTTTCACACCTCACGCCACCTGGAACACCACAGCGTAATGGTGTGTCCGAACGTCGTAATCGTACTCTATTAGATATGGTGCGTTCTATGATGTCTCTTACCGATTTGCCACTATCATTTTGGGGTTATGCATTAATGACAGTTGCATTCACTTTAAATAGGGCACCGTCTAAATCCGTTGAGACGACACCGTATGAACTGTGGTTTGGCAAGAAACCTAAGCTGTCGTTTCTGAAAGTTTGGGGATGCAATGCTTATGTCAAAAGGCTTCAGCCAGATAAGCTCGAACCCAAAGTGGATAAGTGCGTCTTCATAGGATACCCAAAGAAGACCGTTGGGTACATCTTCTACCACAGATCCGAAGGCAAAGTATTCGTTGCTAAGAATGGATCCTTTCTAGAGAAGGAGTTTCTCTCGAAAGAAGTGAGTGGGAGGAAAGTAGAACTTGATGAGGTAATTGTACCTCCTCTGGATAGTAGTACGCCACAGAAAGAAATTTCTGTGACACCGACACAGACCAGAGAGGAAGTAGATGATGATGATCATGAAGCTTCGGATCAAGTTGCTACAGAACCTCGTAGGTCAACCAGGACACGCTCCGCACCAGATTGGTACGGCAATCCTGTCTTGGAGGTCATGTTGTTAGACAACAGTGAACCTACGAACTATGAAGAAACGATGGCGAGCCCGGATTCCGACAAATGGCTTGAGGCCATGAAATCCGAGATTAGATCCATGTATGAGAACAAAGTGTGGACTTTGGTAGACTTGCCCGATGAACGGCGAGCTATTAAAAATAAATGGATCTTTAAGAAGAAGACGGACGCTGATGGTAATGTCACCGTCTATAAAGCACGACTTGTTGCTAAAGGTTATCGACAAGTTCAAGGAGTTGACTACGATGAGACTTTCTCACCCGTAGCGATGCTAAAGTCTGTCAGAATTATGTTAGCAATTGCCGCATTTTATGATTATGAAATCTGGCAAATGGACGTCAAAACGGCATTCCTTAATGGATTCCTTAAGGAAGAATTGTATATGATGCAACCGAAAGGTTTTGTCGATCCTAAAGGTGCTAACAAAGTATGCAAGCTCCAGCGATCCATCTATGGACTGGTGCAAGCATCTCGGAGCTGGAATACTCGCTTTGATGAAGTGATCAAAGCGTTTGGGTTTATGCAAGTTTATGGAGAAACTTGTCTTTACAACAAAGTGAGTGGGAGCTCTATAACATTTCTAATAAGTATATGTGATTGGAAATGATGTAGAATTTCTGGAAAGCATAAAGAATTAATTGAAAGGAGTTTTTCAATAAAAACCTGTTTTTGAGTTATCCACGGTTTGGGCATCGAGATCTATAGAGATAGATCAAGACACCTGATAAAAGATTTTCACACACCTTGATGAGATTTTGAAGAAGTTCAAAATGGATCAAGTCAAAAGAAATAAGTTCTTGGCTGGTGTGAAGTGGAGTAAGACTTGAAGATCTAGGTAAAGGTTGTTTACATGTTAGGCATCAAAATCTATAGAGATAGATTGAGACGCCTCATATGACTTTCACAAAACATATACCTTGACAAGATTTTGAAGAAGTTCAAAATGGATCAGTCAAAGAAGGAGTTCTTGTTGGGGAACGTTGCATGGGAAACAAAAAAATTCCTACGCACACGCAAGATCTATCCATGGTGATGAGCATCTACGAAAGGGAGAGTGAATCTACATACCCTTGTAGATCGCTAAGCGGAAGCGTTAAGAAACGCGGTTGATGTAGTCGAACGTCTCCGCGATCCAAATCGCAAGTCGTTCCTCGATCCGATCACGAACTAGTGCCGAACGGACGGCACCTCCGCGTTCAACACACGTACGGCTTGATGACGCCTTCACCTCCTCGATCCAGCGAGCGATGATGAAGTAGTAGATGAGTTCCAGCAGCACGACGGCGTGGTGATGGTGGTGAGGAACAATCTCTGCAGGGCTTCGCCAAGCACTACGGAGATTATGACGGGAGAACTAGAGGGTTAGGGTTTGCCGACACACGGCTTGGGAAATCTTAATGTGTTCCGGGTGCTAGCCCTGCCCCTCTATTTATATGTTGAGCCCTGGGGTCGAAACTTGGAGAAAGAGCCTCCTCAAAGTCGGTTTGGCCCGCAAGGCAAGAGTCCTGCTCGGACTCCAGGACCAGACGCCAGGGTCCTCGGCGTCTGGCCCCAGACGCCAGGGTCCCTGGCGTCTGGCCCCTGGCCTCCGCAAAACTTCCTTTTGCACCTTCCTAAAGCCTCGTGGGCTTTACCCCTTGGCCCAAATAAAGTGTTCTCGTACCCGAACATTTCGGGAAACATCCGAAACTCCTTCCGGTGAATTCCGGAACCCTTCCGGAGACCAAACACTATTATCCCATATATCAATCTTTACCTCCGGACTATTCCAGAGCTCCTCGTCATGTCCGGGATCTCATCCGGGACTCCGAACAACTTTCGGTCACCAACATAACAACTCAACTATACTTATATCGTCACCAAACGTTAAGTGTGTAGACCCTGCGGGTTCGAGAACTATGTAGACATGACCGAGACACCTCTACGGTCAATAACCAATAGCGGGACCTGGATGCCCATATTGGCTCCTACATATTCTACGAAGATCTTTATCGGTTGAACCTCTATGTCAAGGATTCAGTTAATCCCGTATGATGTTCCCTTTGTTTATCGGTATGTTACTTGCCCGAGATTCGATCGTCGGTATCTCTATACCTAGTTCAATCTCGTTACCGGCAAGTCTCTTTACTCGTTCCGTAATACAAGATCTCGTGGCTAACACTTTAGTCACATTGCTTGCAAGGCTCATTGTGATGTTGTATTACCGAGTGGGCCCTGAGATACCTCTCCGTCATACGGAGTAACAAATCCCAGTCTTGATCCATGCCAACCCAACAGACACCCTCAGAGATACCTGTAGAGCACCTTTATAGTCACCCAGTTACGTTGCGACGTTTGATACACACAAGGTACTCCTCCGATGTCAGGGAGTTGTATGATCTCATGGTCATAGGAACGGATACTTGACATGCAGAAAACAATAGCAATAAACTGACACGATCATATGCTACGTTTATAGTTTGGGTCTTGTCCATCACATCATTCTCCTAATCATGTGATCCCGTTATCAAATGACATCTCATGTCCATGGCTAGGAAACCTTCACCATCTTTTGATCAACGAGCTAGTCAACTAGAGGCTTACTAGGGACACAGTGTTGTCTATGTACCCACACATGTATTTGAGTTTCCAATCAATACAATTATAGCATGGATAATAAACGATTATCATGAACAAGGAAATATAATAATAACCAATTTATTATTGCCTCTAGGGCATATTTCCAATAGTTCTTGACTGTGGTGAAAGGTGTGAAGTTGAGTAAGACTCAAATCTCGACCACGGCAAAATAAATAGAATGGATGAAGGTTATCCCCTATGCCTCGGCCGTAGGTTCTATAAACTATGCCAAGCTGTGTGCCTTGCCATGTGTCTGGCAAAAGAGGTACCAAAGTGATCCAGGAGTAGATCACTGGACAGCGGTCAAATTATCCTTAAGATGACTAAGGAAGAATTTCTCAGGAATAGAGATGATAAAGAGTTCGTCGTAAGGGGTTATGTCGATGCAAGCTTTAAACACTGATCCGAAAGACTATGAGTCTCAGACCGGATAAGTATAGTGGGGAAATCTTTTGGAGTAGCTCCAAACAGAGTGTGGTAGCAGCATCTACATATAACATAGAGATTTGCCAAGAACACACGGATCTGAATATTGCAGACCCGTTGACTAAAACCTCTCTCACAAGCAAAACATGATCAGCTTTAGAACTGATTAAGTGTTAATTACATGGAGATGTAATCTAGATTATTGACTCTAGTGCAAGTGGGAGACTGTTGGAAATATGCCCTAGAGGCAATAATAAATTAGTTATTATCATATTTCCCCGTTCATGATAATAGTTTATTATTCATGCTAGAATTGTATTGACCGGAAACTAAATACATGTGTGGATAATAGACAAATACTATGTCCCTAGTATGCCTCTACTAGACTAGCTCGTTGATCAAAAGATGGTCAAGGTTTCCTGACCATGGACATGAGTTGTCATTTGATAACGGGATCACATCATTAGGAGAATGATGTGATGGACATGACCCAACCGTTAGCATAGCAAATGATCGTTCAGTTTATTGCTATTGCTTTCACTATGTCAAATACACGTTCCTCTGACCATGAGATCATGCAACTCCCGGATACCGTAGGAATACTTTGGGTGTATCAAACGTCACAACGTTACTGGGTGATTATAAAGGTGCACTACAGGTATCTCCGAAAGTGTTTGTTGAGTTGGCATGGATCGAGATTGGGATTTGTCACTCCGACTATCGGAGAGGTATCTCTGGGCCCTCTCGGTAATACAGCATCACAGAAGCCTTGCAAGCACCGTGACTAAAGAGTTAGTTGCAAGATGATGTATTACGGAACGAGTAAAGAGACTTGCCGGTAACGAGATTGAACTAGGTATTAGATACCGACGATCGAATCTCGGGCAAGTAACATACCGCCAGACAAAGGGAACAACGTATGTTGACATATGAGGTTCACCGATAAAGATCTTCGTGGAATATGTAGGAACCAATATGAGCATCCAGGTTCCGCTGTTGGTTATTGACCGGAGAGTCGTCTCGGTCATGTCTACATCATTCCCGAACCCGTAGGGTCCGCACACTTAAGGTTCGATGACGATTTAGTATTATATGAGTTATGTGATTGGTGGCCGAAGTTTGTTCGGAGTCCCGGATGAGATCACGGACATGACGGGGAGTCTCTAAATGGTTGAGAGGTAAAGATTCATATATTGGAAGACTATATTCGGACGTCGGAAAGGTTCCGAGTGATTCGGGTATTTTTCGGAGTACCGGGGAGTTACGGGAATTCACCGGGAGAAGTAATGGGCCTTATTGGGCCATACGGAAAAAGGAGAGGCAGGCCACGTGAGGAGGCGCGCGCCCCCCCTTGCCCAAACCGAATTGGACTAGGGGAGGGGGCGCAACCCCCTCTTTCATTTCCCTCTCCCTTCCCCCTTTCCTACTCCGTATGGGAGGTGGAATCCTACTAGGACTAAGGAGTCCTAGTAGGACTCCCCACACTTGGCGCACCCCTAGGGGGGCGGCCTCCTCCCTCCCTCCTTTATATACGGAGGAGGGGCACCCCTTGGAGACACACAATTGTCCCATAGCCGTGTGCGGTGCCCCGATCTCCGTTTTCCACCTCGGTCATATTTTCGGAGAGCTTAGGCGAAGCCCTGCCGGAATCACTTCACCGTCACCGTCGCCACGCCGTCGTGCTGACGGAACTCATCTACTACCTCGACGTCTTGCTGGATCAAGAAGGCGAGGAACGTCACCGAGCTGCACGTGTGTAGAACTCGGAGGTGCCGTACGTTCGGTACTCGATCGGTGGAGCTCGAAGGATTGTTCGACTACATCAACCGCGTTATGAGACGCTTCCGCTAAACGGTCTACGAGGGTACGTAGACACACTCTCCCCTCTCGTAGCGATGCATCTCCATGGATAGATCTTGCGTGAGCGTAGGAAATTTTTGAAATTCATGCTCCGTTCCCCAACAATTGCACCGAATTGGCACAACGGAGCTCTTGTGGAAGTTTGTGCAAAGGCCCGTGACATCGCCGAAACCTCTTAAGATGGCTGAGAGGTTGTCAATATCTCGTTTGATAGGAGCCATGAAAACCACCGCATCATCCGCATATAAAGATGTTCTCAACATGGCTCCCCGTCCACGAATCTTATGAAGGAGTCCCTTCCGAGTTGCCAAGTCCAGAATTTGGTGGAGAGGATCAATGGCAAGGACAAAGAGCAACGGGGAGAGGGGGTCCCCTTGCCGAAAGCCACTGCCATGCTTGATGGGAGGACCAGGCAGCCCATTAAGGAGGAACCGGGAGGAGGACGAGCAAAGCAATGCAGCCACCCACTCTCGGAATTTGCTTGGGAACCCCTTGCGTTGCAGAAGGTCAAGGATGAACTCCGACTTGAACGAGTCAAAAGCTTTTTTGATGTCCAGCTTGAATAAGAGGGCGGGTGTCTTGCATTTGTGCAAGCGGCGAGCAAAATTCCGCACATACATGAAGTTGTCGTGGATGCTTCTCTTTTTGATGAAAGCGCTTTGGGCGTTGGACACAAGGGCGTCCATGTGGGGCGCGAGACGCAAGGAGAGGACCTTCACAATTATTTTGGCGATGCCGTGGATTAGGCTAATGGGCCTGTAGTCGGATATGCCCTCCGCACCCTCCTTTTTGGGTATAAGAACAACATTAGCAAAATTTAGCCACTGGAGGTTGGACGTGTGGAGGGAGTCAAAATGGTGGATGACCCTCATGATATCGTGCTTGATGATCTCCCAACACTTCTTGAAGAAGATGCCCGTGAAACCGTCCGGTCCAGGGGCCTTATCATCAGGCATCTCCTTAATAGCCTCCCAAACCTCTTCTTCAGTGATAGCATCATCAAGGCTATGCAAGTCAAGGGGTTGCAAGTTGAGCTCGTCCCAGTTAAAATCCAAGTTACTCGTGCCGCCCCTTCCCATGACCTCAGAGAAGTGGTCATGGATGATCTTCTCCTTTTTTCTCGTGATCGGTTACCCAACTTTGCATATGTTTGATCCGGTATATGTGGTTCTTTCGTCTCCGAGCATTGATGCGGCGGTGGAAAAACTTCGTGTTTGCGTCACCTTCTTTAAGGTTCGCAATCCTAGCGCATTGGCTTTTTCGAGCTCTCTGAAGCACCGCCAAGCTAATCACTCTCCGCTTGAGTCTCGCACGGAGATCGAGCTCCTCTAGAGAGAGAGAGCGTTCCTCTTGAGCAATATCGAGCCGAAGGATCACAAGCAGGGCCGCATGGAAAAGGATCTTGGCCTTAGAGAAAAGCTTTTTGCTCCACTCAGAGAGTCGAAGCGCGGTTTTCTTGAGTCTGTGATGCAAGATGAGATATGGCCCCGTGTGGGGGACTCTCTCAGCCCAAGCCTTTTGGACAACATGGAATCCGGGCAAAGATGCCCAAAAATTCTCAAACTTGAAAGTACGCGGTCTCCGTGGCCCCTTGTCATCGGCAAGCAGAAGTGGGCAATGATCGGAGAGGGAAGACAACAGGGCGTGCAACACGTGGGTGTTGAAAGTTGTGTCCCACTCGGCATTGCAGAAGAAGGAATCCAACTTGCACAGGGTTGGGTTAGCCCTCTCATTGCTCCACGTGAAGCGTCTATTCTGGAGATGTATTTCCTTGAGCTCGCAGGATTGCAGTGCAGCACGGAAACGGTTAATCCTGCTACGATTTACGTTCCGCTTGTTTTTGTCTCGAGCTCGGTATATCTGATTGAAATCCCCAGATGCAAGCCAAGGCACACCCGGCAGAGGTTTGTGGCTGATTAGCTCAATGAAGAAGGCGTCTTTACAGGCGGAGTCAGTGGGGCCGTAGACGGAAGTGATTTTGAAGCTAGTGCCGGATGCACGGATCTTCACCATGGCCGAGAGGCAATAGGTTGAGGAGACAATGTCGCTGACATCAAGGAGGCTTTCGTCCCAAAGCATAAGAATGCCGCCTCTGGTACCGGATGCCGGCCGTTGCGCAAAATTGCGGAGTCTATTTCCCCCTAGGGAGGCGGCAATGAAGCTGTCAATGTTGCTCAGCTTGGTCTCTTGGAGACAAACCAGGTGGCAAGAGGAGCCAGCAATGGTTGCACTGATAGTGGCCCGACGGTCAGGGCAATTTAGCCCGCGCACATTCCAACTCAGAGTGTTGATGGGTTGTTCTGTCATGGGTTCACAAAGCATGCCCTTGGCCTAGAAGAAACTAACACGCTTATAAAACTGAGAATGAAGAAACACTTCCAGATACACGGCCATAGGCCAACCCTTAGCCGGTACAAACTACCCTTACGCTGCGTTTGGATGTCTGTATTGAGGGCCTCCGTATTGAATTGGTTTCAATTCCAATTCAGTCAAGAAACTGTAATGGACACGAATACGAATTCGGTTGTTTGGATGCCCATTGAATTGGAATCTTAGTGAAGTTTCAATACCAAATTATGTTTGGACGGCAAACTATGGAATTGGATAGTGCTTTCTTTTATATGCATCAAATATAAATTTGTACAATGTGCGACTATAATTGAATGATTATATGGCAATAAAAATTAATAAATATTGTAGAAATGCATTATATAGCAATATAAATTTCTCTTACCCAACTGAACTTTTCTTTGTAATGTTTTGGGTCTGAAGCCATGTAACTTTTCTTGTATGTATTGGGTCTGAAGCCATGCAATGTTTTGGGTCTGAAGCCATGTAACTGTGCTGTAATTGAATGATTAATCGAGCGCAAGACTGAAATGCTTTGCATAGAACATCCTCTTTCTGATTTACATAGAAAAGTACAGAACATGACGGCAGTTAGCAATTACAAATAGGGTGGCATCGTCATGAAGCTGAGGAATGTTGCCTCCATCTCAGCAGATGCCCTTCTCCTAAGCAAGGACATGGGGTACTCCATCACCATGGCGCACATGGCAGCTTGATCCCTCTTCCACTGCCTGCAAAGCCAAACAAACACCTCTTCGAATTTATAGCTGAAGAAGGGGATTCAGAGAAGGGGAAGAACGACATCCAGGGAAAGGGAAGAAGATGCCAGAGGAGACGGGTTTCGGCGTCCATAGATGGGGAGGGACATGAGGGCCGCTGCGGGCATGGGAGGAGATGGACTGACGCCGCTGGAGATGGGCGGAATAGAAGGCCTGAGCCGGCCAGAGAGATCGGACGGCGGCCGTTCGGGGCTGGGAGAGAGAGAGGAGAGAGCTGCAGGAGGAAGGAAAGGGGCGTCGGCCGAGGGGGCTTGAAGGCGCCGCCACCACCGGAGAGAGGAGGAGACCGGGGAGTTGGGATGGATACCTGCGCCGCCGCCGCCGCCTCCTGAAGCTTTTGGTCGCGCGGGGGAAGGAGCCAGCCGCGGCCAGGTCTCGCGCGAGGGTTATGTCTCCAAACGTTTTCTTTTGCGGGAGATTGGCCAATTCGACCGAAATCGGAGCCCGGGAGGTCTGTATCGCGGGTAGGCTACGTGCGTGAGAGCGATTTCGCACCTGTATTGTGCCCATTACAGCTCAGACGATTCGGTGCGCACCCAAACAGCTGAATTGGGGCTAGCGAATACCAAATCCGATTCAGAGGGTCCAATACAGACATTCAAACGCAGCGTTACAGAGAAAACAAGCAGAACGATGGAGCCCCTTGCAAGCAAAAGCTAGGCGTACTAACATGGTAAACAGAATAGCCCTAAGCAAGCACTAACTAATCAGGCGATCGCCTCCTGCGATCCCAGATCAAACTGATCCACCACAGTGTCAAGGGCCCTTTCACCTCCATGGTCGATCAGTGCATCTTCCACCGCATTGACAGAGCCATCATCAAGCTTGAAGAAGTCTCTCATAGCCACAATCACCTCACCAGGGACTGGTTTCGGTGGCAAAGAAAGGAACAGATGGGCAAAAGCCGTTCTTGGGCAAAATTTACATTAGCAGCATCGCTTTCAACGGAACATTGAAATAAGTATCAACATAGAAATTGGTGCACTATGATTCTTCATTGGGAAACAGAGAAGAAATATACTGAAAGCAGCAGAGAAACTACAGCACCTCTGTTTCTGCCATTGTGTAATGGCTCTGAAGTTTGAGTATACGTACGAAGATCCACTTAGCATAGCAGATTTATTACAGAAACTGATGTACAAGAACCGGTATCATTGGGATGTGCTTAGTTTAGCAACAATAATAGTTTGGAGTAATTTATACTATGGAGACCAAACAACATCTATGTAGTTCATTGAAGAAACAAATAGGTTAGAGATTCTTTTTTTACTAGGTGACCACTAGAGACATTGCTGTGGGAACTCTACAGATATGGATAACACACATCACTCACATCACTCACAGAGTATAAACAAATAAACTGACCATGGAAAAATATGTCAACAAAAGTGTAGATAAAATCATGGGATAACAAATTTATCATCAGCAGTGCACATGCAACAAAATAATATGAGCAATGTTAAGGTATACTGCAGTCCATAAACAGATGAGGAATAGGCTATCTTTGGGAACCTGAATACTATGGCACACCACAAATCTTATAACCTTTCCTCATACATGGGCCAACATCTAGCAAATGCCGAACATGATTCATGCAGTGACAGCCTAAGGATTGAAATTTTGGTATGGCAAAGTCAGTACCAAAAAAGTATACGCAAAAAAAGTAGTGACAAGGAGTACACTCCGTTGTTTACTAACAAGCATTAAGTTACAGCAATGTCTCGGTGAATCAGGATTATCATACTAAACTCCATCTATGATGTATGGCTAGATTAAAGTAAGGCAAATGTCATAGCTTGCCATAATTCATGTACTTATATTGATTGCCCTATTCAACACAAACTTCAATATGGTGCCGTCACTCTCTTTGGAGATCCATCACTGTAAGGCACTATGATGACAAATCAGTTAACAATTTGAGATGGAAGACAGTGAACTATATTATCTAGTAATAAACACCACAACTGCACATATTAAAGCATGGTATGTCAGTATGTAAGTCTGTAGCTCTGATCTGGTTGAAATCCAGTATTGCAAATCGTAGTTGTGTGGCAAATAAGGATGCACCTCCTTTGCATGTAGCAAATCGCAACCACCAAAAGCAATGACTCTGCGGGTATCAATTTCGTCCCCAGAAATTGGACAGCGAGGAGCAGTCAATCCCAATTCTTCACTGCTCACTTGTCACTGTTTCCCTTTGACTTTTTGCGCTATTTTTTTTCTGCCAGCGTTTTTTCCCTTTGAACTGTCGTTAGTTTTCACTTTTAACTATCGTCCCCTCTTCTGCATCCAATTTTTGCCTTCTACTTTTACTTTCTGGGCAATGAATTTTCTAGGGAAATAAAAGGTAGGAGAATGCTTTCAACTACAACCGATAAAAACTTTTTCACAGTAATGTAATTATGTGATTTAAGAGTAACAAAATTGTTGTCACATATAAATTCCAACTACACAAAAGAGAACATTCTCAAAATTGTCAATACGATAACCTAAACAATTCATGCTCTTTCACTAACAAATTTGCTTAAATAATGCAGAAAACAGATTTCAGCATATCACATAACTAAACCGATAGTGTATATTCCACAACTATATCACAAATGACACTGTAAATTGCAGTAAAAGATATCATGAAATTTGCATGAGGTGTGAGAGTTCAAATTGTAACAAGATGTGCCCCCAAGCTGGGCTTGTTGATCTTGGTGGACACCCATTAATCCATCAAGCTCAAGCATGCAGGTTGAAGTCTTCAACCAGCCTTCTCAATTGTAATAACAAATGAAACAAGGTAGACCATAGGAGTGCATTTTGTGCTCCCAGGTGCATTTGTACCTTTAGTTTAGAAAGATCAAAAGGCACATTTTAAAGTTTCAAAAAATCCTGAAAAAAAAAAGTATATCACACATATGGTAGTAATACTATGCACCTGCAAATTTGCGTGAGCAAATATGCTAGTGTGCGTTCTTCATTAAAAAAAAAGACAAGAATTAATGGCTAGAATAGCAACTTTTTGTGCAATGAATGTTATTTTTCACAGGGCACAAGAATACGTTTTGCACCAAACTTAAAAGGCTACATGTAATACTTAGCCATGTTATGTGTGATATTTTGGGAAAAAATTCAAAGAATGGAAAATATGTTTGTAAGCCAGGAGCATGGGCTCCGGAGCTCACCTAGTTATTACCGGGTAACCATGCATTAATTGGTTGCTTGGAATATACGTTGTCATCAAGCTGAAATTATCTATAAGTCAAGAAAATCATTGGTTACAATACAAGTAACCGAGCGCCATTTGCAAAGAAGGGTGATACTATACTAAAAAAGGACACCATAGTTAAACAAAGACACGTACCTGGATATTGAAGATAACCAAGCATACAATGATGCTATGTTGTTAAAGGGTCAGTTTGAGATATTCACATTCTCCAAGGACCAATAGGAGATTTGATGGAACGAATACTAAGCTGGGGCAGTGTAAAGGGTCTTCTGAGCAACCAGTAACCAAGAGATTCTAAGCGCATGAGCTCTGTTTTAAGCTGCTATACAGGTCTGCCATTAATACAGTACATAAGCAAAGAGATCATAGATACATCAAACTGAGACATCACTTAGTGTCTATGTCAATGCTCAGTACCCTCTTAATACAAGTTCAGTTTGTTACAAGTAGACGCATTGTGGCATAAAAAGGAAGTTGTACTTCAGAAGTACTCCCTCCGTAAAGAAATATAAGAGCGTTTAGATCACTAAAGTATCTAAACGCTCTTACATTTCTTTACAGAGGGAGTACAAAATAAGGAAGTAACAACGAAAATTATGCCAAAATGTGCTTAACTCCAAGACAATTCTTCCGATTTGGATGGCAAGAAACATATTAAGTCATGCAAATCAGGCACTATAACACTTCCATAAGTACAACTCCAATACTTAAGACAGCACCTGATAAAAAATAAATCTAAAATATTTTAGCCCAACATACCCTAATTTAGTTACACAGTAGCAATGTCCCCAACCCCCTCAGGTACATCAGGAGGAAATCTCTGCCAATCCTACAAGCACATAGAAACTATTGAGCCTAATTTCTGCCTCCAATCGAGCTGCAATTCACCAAACACAACAAAGCAAACTATCTAGTTAAATACAGATGGCCCCAATACAGTTGCATAGCGCCTAATTAATACCAGGGAGAGTCTGCTCAGCTGGACTGCATATAGAGTCCATAAGCTCCCGTGGATTACCACATACAGGCTGCACGGCAGCCTGCTCATCTGAACTGCACAGGGAGTTCACAAGCTCCCGTGGATCCCCCCATACCGGCAGCGCGGCAACGGCATCCACGACGGCTGCCTCGTACTCATTGCAAAACTCGACGATCTCGTCACACATCTGTGATGCTCTTTTGAGCATTTCCTCCTGCACCTCCACCTGCACAACCATCCCAAAAGAATGCATTAGCAGCTAGGCAGCGGGGAGAGGACTAGGTGAGCCGATGGAGCGAAGCAGGTGGTTTAGGATCTTACCTCCGCGAGATAGCCATCGAGGATAGTGTGGTCCGAGGAGATTGCGACGGTCGAGAGGGTGCGGGGAAGAGGGGAAGCGGACGAAGCTCCAGAAGTAGCTGCAGTGGGGGCGGGGGGCGGAGCAAGGATATCGGAGGAGAGGGACTCCCAGCGGGAGAGCTCCGGTTGGTACTTGGCGCGGAGGTGGAGGAGCGCGCGGCGGTGGCGCTGGAGGCGGGCGGACTCGAGGTCCGGGGCCGGTGTAGAGGGCGCCGCCGTGCCGGTATCTTCGGCGCCGTCCGGGTAGAGGACGCGGGGGCGCTTGAAGACGAAGCCTTCGTCGTATTCGATCTCCCACTCGCCGGCGGCGGAGGTGGCCGCCATCGGCTGGGGTGCTATGGGCGCGGCAGCGCGAGGAGGGGATCCGGTGGTGGTGCGTAGATGCGGGGCGAGGAGCGGGGTTCGGGTTTGGGACTTGGAATTTCGAAATTGGGGCTTGCCGAGCGGCAATTCGAAAATGTGGCGACCGAGAGATCCTGAGGCTCTTTTTTCATCAGTTTTTTAGGGACCGAGAGGTGGTGAGTTGTTTATGAGCAGATCGGCTTCAGCCACCTAATTATTTTGATTCCTCGTTTTTTCTTTTTCTTTTTTCAAAGAAAGACCCAAATTTATTATAAAAAAATTACAAGAAGTACAAAGAACCCTGCTTGCGAGTGGGCACACCGGAAAAGAAAAACACCTCGCCCCGCCCGCTCCCGCTCACAGGAGGACCCTACCTGCGTCGCCACCTTCTCCCTCATTGCCTCCACTCCCCCTCGCCACCACCTGACAAAGCCCGGTCGGCGTAGGCAGGGCAGGGCCATGTTCTCCCTTTCCTCGGAGCTGACTGACGCGGGGTAGCAAACTCGGGTGGATGTGTGGCGCTTTCCAAGGCGTGGCGCCGGCAGCGGCCTCAGCGGCGACGAGGGCTGGTGGAGGCGGCGTGTGACAGGGGCGAGGGTGTCTCGTCTTTCGATGAGATGGTAACTATCATTTTCGGTGGAGTAGACTTTCACGATCCGACTACGAACGTACGAAGACATTGCGCCTTAGCAGTCGCTAAACCAACTCCGAGAGGTTATTGACCACACCGGAGCACGATCAACCTGACCACGAGGGTCTATTTCCTGCAGGAAAATGAAGAATAAGCAAGAAACTGAGATTGTGATCTGAATATTGCGAATTTAAGACGAAAACTTTACTAATCAAAGTGGGGTTCTGTGACGTCTTGGTCTGGTCGCTGAACACAAACGAAGGACGCGAGCTGCAACTATGGCGAACTTTAATCTAAACAAAACTCAAATCTAAAACGACGCCCGAAGGGCTGTGTTTATAGGGAGACAGAGGGGAATTTCGTCCACCCTTGGCAAGGTGGGACTAAATTCCGTCCTAAGTCGTTTTCCCTATTAATACGGACTCTGAAAACAACATATTAAGTGTATTTCGAAATTACATGGGACTGCCCAAAAATAAGGTGGCGTAGCACCTAAAATAAACTATGGACGAAATTTAAGGGACAAATGCATTTTGCCCCTAGTTGGAACCTACCCACGGGGTTTGCCCTTACTTTTCGACTCTGCTCAGTTTTGCCCTTAGATTTGCCTCCGAGGTCGCCCGAATGCCCTTTGATCGTTTGACCAATACTTTGAAAATTCATAACAAATTCATATGAACTCAGAAAAATGCAATTAAGATATCAAAATGTTCAGATAAACATTACCTTTATGTGTATGTCATTTGAATTCAGGAAAAAAGTACCGTTTAAACTACCCGAGGTTATTAATGTTATTAAGATTATTTAAAATAAAAAAGATATAAACAATACTTTTTCATGAATAAAAATTACATGCAAATGTAGGTGATGTTTTCTGAACATCATGATATCTTATTTGCATTTTTCTGAGTTCATATCAACTTGTTATGAAGTTTCAAAATAATGGTCAAAGTCGTTTGAACATTCATAACAACTTGATATGAACTCAGAAAAATGCAAATAAGATATCAAGATGTTCAGAAAACATCACCTACATTTGAATGTAATTTTTATTCATGAAAAATTTATTATTTATACCTTTTTATTTTTAATAATGTTAATAACATTAATAACCTCGGATAGTTTAAACGATGCTTTTGTCCTGAATGCAAATGATATGCACATAAAGGTAATGTTTATCTGAACATTTTGATATCTTATTTGTATTTTTCTGAGTTCATATGAATTTGTTATGAATTTTCAAAGTATTGGTCAAACGGTCAAATGGCATTCGGGCGACCTCGGGGGCAAATCTAAGGGCAAAACTGAGCAGAGTCGAAAAGTAAGGGCAAACCCCGTGGCTAGGTTCCAACTAGGGGCAAAAATGCAATTTGTCCCGTTATGAAAGGCCATCTTGTATATTTCCATGTCTTTGTATGTCATCATGGTGGCTTCAAAGTGCTGAAAACTCCACTGAAAACTCTGTTCTTGTTCCCTTCGCACGTCTTCATCTCCACGCTTGATCATACTTCAATGTTCATTTTTCTTGTCAATGCTAGGCCCTTCATTCGTAAGCAAAACAAATGTATCCAATTTAGGCAGCATCATATTATTATGAACATTAAAATCATTCCCAAGAAACGAAAGTACCTGATAATTTAATTGGCGTGCGTGAGCTCTAGTAATTAGTCCAACATGTGTAGCAGCAGGGGTTGTGGGTGTAACTGTGGTAGTGATGTCCTCATCATCCTCCCCTTCTTGAATTGAAGTCGTCCTCGACGGAAGCTCATATTCCTCACCCACATAAGACTTCAAATCTGCAATGTGAAAAGTGGGACTAACCCCAAAATCTACAGACAGCTCAAGTTTATATGCATTATCATTTATTTTCTCTAACACCTTAAAAGGACTATTAGCATGTTGCATTAGCTTTGATTTGCGCAAATCAGAAAACATATCTTTGCGTAAATGTAACCAAACAAGATCTCCAGGTGCAAAGACAACATGTTTTCTACAAAAGTATTATAAACAAATTCAATCTGGGGCAAGCATTCTTCCCACATTTTCAGGTTATTCTTTAAAACAGTCCTAAGCATAGTAGACAATGTTCTATTGACCACTTCAGTTTGTCCATTAGTTTGGAGGTGACATGTAGTACTAAAAATCAATTTTGTCCCCAACTTAGCCCATAAGCATCTCCAGAAGTGGCTAAGAAATTTAGTATTACGATCTGAAACAATAGTATTTGGCACACCATGCAAGCGAAAAATTTCACGAAAGAACAAATCAACAACATTAGCAGCATCATCGCTTTTATGACATGGTATAAAGTGTGCCATTTTCGAAAATCTATCCTCGACAACAAATATGCTATCCCTCCCCCTCTTTGTTCGAGGTAAACCTAAAACAGAGTCCATAGATATGTCCTCCCACGGAACACTAGGTACAGGCAAAAGCATATATAAACCATGACGATTGAGTCGTTACTTAACTTTTTGACATGTAGTGCAGCGAGCAACAAAACGCTCAACATCACGTCTCATATTTGGCCAAAAGAAATGTGTAGCAAGTACGTACTCCGTCTTCTTCACGCCAAAGTGTCCCATTAATCCTCCTTCATGTGCCCCCGGCAGCAACAAAAGGTGAACAGAGCTAACTGGAATGCATAGCTTGTAAGCACGGAACACAAATCCATAATTAATGATGAACTTGTTTCATGTTCTTCCTTCTTTACAATTCTGCATCACATCTTTAAATTCAACATCATGCACATATTGATCTTTGATGGTCTCCAAACCAAATATTTTAAAGTCAAGTTGTGAAAGCGCAGTATAACGCCGAGACAATGTATCAGCAATAACATTTTCGTTACCCTTCTTGTATTTAATGACATAAGGGAAAGTCTCAATGAATTCAACCCATTTAGCATGTCCACGGTTCAGTTTTGCTTGACTTTTAATGTGTTTCAAAGATTCATGATTAAATTGTATAACAAATTATTTGGGCCATAAATAATGTTGTCATGTTTCCAAAGTCCGAACAAGAGCATATAATTCCTTATCATAGGTAGAATAATTCAGACTAGGCCCACTCAATTTTTCAGAAAAGTATGCAACAGGTTTACCATCTTGTAATAACACACCTTCTAATCCAATTCCACTAGCATCACATTCAAGCTCAAAAGTCTTATTAAAATCAGGAAGTTGAAGCATGCGTTAACTTATCTTTCAATACCGTGAAGGCTTCTTCCTATGCGGTACCCCAAACAAAAGGCACATCCTTGTTTGTAAGCTCATTGAGAGGTGCACCAATGGTTCTGAAATCTCTCACAAAATGCCTATAAAAACCAACGAGTCCAAGAAAACTCCTCACTTGTGTGACCGTTTTGGGTTGTGGCCAACTCTCAATAGCTTCAGTCTTGGCTTTATCAACTTCAATTCCCTGTGGAGTAACAACATAGCCAAGAAAAGATACTCGGTCGGTCCAAAATGTGCACTTCCCAAGGTTACCAAACAAACGTGCATCTCGTAGAGCAATAAAAACATCACGTAAATGTTCCAAATGTTCCTCCAAAGATCTGCTATAAATCAGTATATCATCGAAATAGACTACCACAAATCATCCAATGAAAGCACGTAAAACTTCGGTCATTAATCTCATGAAAGTGGTAGGTGCATTAGTTAACCCAAAAGGCATGACTAACCTCTCAGATAATCCAAACTTAGTTTTAAATGTTGTTTTCCATTAATCTCCCAATTTCATACGAATTTGATGGTATCCACTACGCAAATCAACTTTGGAGAATATGTAGAGCCACTTAATTCATCAACCATATCATCCAGCATATGAATAGGATGATGATAACGGATAGTGATATTACTAATGGCTCTACAATCAACACACATACGTGATGTAGCATCCTTTTTCGGCACTAAAATAATAGGAACACCACAAAAACTAAGGGATTCGCGTATATAACTACTACTTGTGAGCTGCGTTGGGATTTTCCCTGAAGAGGAGAGGAGATGCAGTACAGTAGAGATAAATATTTCCCTCAGTGAGAACCAAGGTTATCGAACCAGTAGGAGAATCACACAAAGCCTCGTGAACAACACTTGCACACACAAAAGCAAATACTTGCACCCAACGCGGGCAAGAGGGTCGTCAATCCCCTTGAACTCGTTACTTGCAAGGATTAAATCTTGTAGTGGTAGATAGACAAATTGCAAAACAAAATAAAAGAAGTAAAATTGCAGCAAGTAAATTTAGGTTTTCTTTTTTATGTTTAAAGTAGACCCGAGGGCCATAGTTTTCACTAGAGGCTTCTCTCTCGAACACATAGCATGCGGTGGGTAGACAAATTACTGTTGAGCAATTGATAGAAAAGTGCATAGTTATGACGATACTCAAGGCAATGATCATGTATATAGGCATCACGTCCGAGACAAGTAGACCGACTCCTACCTGCATCTACTACTATTACTCCACCCATCGACCGCTATCCAACATGCATCTAGGGTATTAAGTTAATGAAAACAGAGTAACGCCTTAAGCAAGATGACATGATGTAGACAAAGTAAACCCAATCAATATGAATAAACCCCATCGTTTTGCCCTTAATGGCAACAATACAAATACATGTCTTGTCCCCTACTTTGTCACTGGGATATAGAGCACCGCAAGATTGAACCCATTACAAAGTGATACGTCTCCAACGTATCTATAATTTTTTATTGTTCCATGCTATTATAGTATCAATCTTGGATGTTTTATATGCAATTATATGCCATTATATACCATTTTTTGGGACTAACCTATTAACCCAGTGCACAGTGCCAGTTGCTGTTTTCTGCTTGTTTTTGCCTTTTCAGAAAATCATTATCAAAAAGTGTCCAAACGAGAAAAAAACTTTGGATTAATTTTTTCTGGACCAGAAGAGACCCACGAAGCTTCGGGAGAAGACTAGAAGAGCCACGAGGAGGCGGCAAGCCTGGAGGGCGCGCCCAGGGGGGTAGGGCGCGCCCCCCAGGCTTGTGGGCCCCTCGTGGCACCTCTTGACCTAATTCCAGCGCTATAAATTCCGAAATATTCCAAAACCAATAGAGAGACAGAAGAGAAAACCTTTCCACCGCCGCAAGCGTCTGTTCTTCCGCGATCCCATCTGGAGGCCTTTTCCGGTACTCTGCCGGAGGGGGAATCGATCACGGAGGGCTTCTTTATCAACCTTGCTGCCCTTCCGATGATGTGTGAGTAGTTTACCGCAGACCTATGGGTCCATAGCTAGTAGCTAGATGGCTTCTTCTCTCTCTTTGATCTTCAATACCATGTTCTCCTCGATGTTCTTGGAGTTCTATCCGATGTAATCTTCTTTTGCGGTGTGTTTGTTGGGATCCGTTGAATTGTGAGTTTATGATCAGATTATTCATGAGAAATATTTGAGTCTTCTCTAAACTCTTTTATGCATGATTATTATAGCTTTGTATTTCTCTCCGATCTATCGATTTGGTTTGGCCTACTAGATTGATTTATCTTGCAATGGGAGAGGTGCTTTGTGATGGGTTCAATCTTGCGGTGCTCAATCCCGGTGACAGAAGGGGACATGACACGTATTTGTATTGTTGCCATTAAGGGTAAAAAAGATGGGGTTTAATCATATTGCTTGAGTTTACTTTGTCTACATCATGTCATCTTGCTTAAGGCGTTACTCTGTTTCATACTTAATACCTTAGATGCATGCTGGATAGCAGTCGATGGGTGGAGTAATAGTAGTAGATGCAGGCAGGAGTCGGTCTACTTGTCTCGGACGTGATGCATATATACATGATCATTGCCATGAACCCATCATAATTATTTGCTTTTCTATCAATTGCCCAACAGTAATTTGTTTACCCACCGTATGCTATGTGTTCGAGAGAGAAGCCTCTAGTGAAAACTATGGCCCCCGGGTCTATTTTATCATATAAAAAACCTAAAAATACCTTGCTGCAATTTATTTACTTTTATTTTAATTAGTATTTTAGTTTATCTATTTATCTCTATAAGATTTAATCCTTGCAAATAACCGCTAAGAGGATTGACAACCCTCTTATTTGCGTTGGGTGCAAGTGTTTGCTCTTGTGTGTGCAGGTGCGCTTAACAGAATTTTGCTTGGTTCTCCTACTGGATTGATAACCTTGGTTCTTAACTGAGGGAAATACTTATCTCTACTGTATGTCATCATCCTCTCCTCTTCGGGGAAACACCAACGCAGACTACAAGTAGCACAAAGCACCTCTCCCGCTGAAGATAAATCAATCTAGCTGGCCAAACCAAACGGATAGATCGGAGAGAAATACAAAGCTATAAAAATTATGCATAATATAGTTCAGAAAAGACTCAATTACTTCTCATGAATAATCTGATCATAAACCCACAATTCATCGGATCCCAACAAACACACCGCAAAATAAGATTACATCGAATAGAACTCCAAGAAGATCGAGGAGAACATTGTATTGAAGATCAAAGAGAGAGAAGAAGCCATCTAGCTACCAGCTATGGACCCGTAGGTCTATGGTAAACTACTCACACATCATCGGTAGGGCAGCAAGGTTGATGTAGAAGCCCTCCGTGATCGATTCCCCCTCTGGCAGGGTGCCAGAAAAAGCCTCCAGATGGGATCGCGGAAGAACAGAAGCTTGCGGCGGTGGAAAAGTTATTCGAGGTGGTTCTCTATTGGTTTCCCAATATTTGAGAATTTATAGAAGTGGAATTAGATCAAAAGGAGCCACGTGAGGCCCATAAGGTAACAGGGCGCGGCCACCCCCCTAGACGCGCCCTGTTGCCTTGTCACCTCCTCGTGAGTCTTCTGGTCTCCTCCCGAAGCTTCTAGGGTCTCTTTTGTCCAGAAAAAATCGTCAAAAAGTTTCGTAGCGTTTGGACTCCGTTTGGTACTGATTTTTTGAAAAACCAAAACAAGCATAAAACAGCAACTGGCACTGGGCACTGGGTTAATAGGTTAGTTCCCAAAAATGATATAAAATGACATATAATTGCACATAAAACATCCAAGATTGATACTATAATAGCATGGAACAATAAAAAATTATAGATACGTTGGAGACGTATCAACATTCCCAAGCTTAATTCCTGCTCGTCCTCGAGTAGGTAAATGATAAAAACAATTTTTTTGATGTGGAATGCTACCAAACATGTTTATCATGTAATCTCTTTTATAGTATGAATATTGAGAAACAATGAATTAACAATATCAACATAATAATATCCATGAATATAAGAAGCATAATCATTAAACTTTCAAAATATATGATCCTTAACGAATGTTATTCCCCACTCATTTTATCATGTTAGCATGGCATGACTCCGCCTTCACTACATAAATATAAATCATGAGCACCCCGGTGTTAAACCAAGCAATTGGATCGTACTTCTAACGCGCTTCAGCATTTTCAACTTCACGCAATACATGAGCATGAGCCATGGACATAGCACAAGGTGGAATAGAATGTGGTGATAGGGATTAATAGGAGAAGTCAAAAGGAAGAAAGTCTCGCATCAACTCGGCAGATCAACGGACTATGGAGATGTCCATCAATCGATATCAATGCGAGGAGTAGGGATTGCCATGCAACGGATGCACTAAGAGCTATAAGTATATGAAAGCTCAAACTGAAACTAAGTGGGTGTGCATCCAACTTGCTTGCTCATGAAGACCTCGGGCATTTGAGGAAGCCCATCATCGGAATATACAAGCCAAGTTCTATAATGAAAATTCCCACTAGTATATGGAAGTCACAACTCAGGAGACTCTCTATATAAAGAACACGGTGCTACTCTGAAGCACAAGTGTGGAAAAAGATAGTAACATTGCCCCTTCTATCTTTTTCTCTCATTTTTTTATTTTTATTGTTTTTCTCTTTTTTTTGTGGGCTCTTTTTGGCCTCTCTGTTTTTCTCTTCTTCTTTTTTTCGTCCGGAGTCTCATCCCGACTTGTGGGGGAATCACGGTCTCCATCATCCTTTCCTCACTGTGACAATGCTCTAATAACGATGACCATCACACTTTTAATTACTTACAACTCGATATTACAACTCGATACTAGAACAGTATGACTCTATATGAATGCCTCTGGCAGTGTACCAGTATGTGCAATGATCTAGCGTAACATGTATAAAAATATGATGAACGGTGACTGGGCCACAAATACTATGTCAGCTATATGATCATGCAAAGCAATATGACAATGAAGATGTGTGCCATATAAATGGAACGATGGAAGTTGCATGGCAATATATCTCGGAATGGCTATGGAAATGCCATAATAGGTAGTTATGGTGGCTGTTTTGAGGAAGATATAAGGAGGCTTATGTGTGATAGAGCATATCGTATCACATGGTTTGGATGCACCGGCGAAGTTTGCACTGACTCTCGAGGTGAGAAAGGGCAATGCACGGTACCGAAGAGGCTAGCAAATTGCGGAAGGGTAAGAGTGCGTATAATCCATGGACTCACATTAGTCATAAAGAACTCACATACTTATTGCAAAGCCTATTAGCCCTCGAAGCAAAGTACTACTCGCATGCCCCTAGGGAGGAGGTTGGTAGGAGTTAACCATCGCGCACCCCCGATTGTAACAGCACTCAAGGATTTCATTTCAGACCTAAGAATGCTCGGACCTCCCCACCATGCCATGACCAATACTTAGATGAACAGTTAATAACAAACTTTAATACCGATATTTCTACTAACCAATGATCATGAACCTATATCCTTTCATATTACGACATCAATATCATTAAACCACACGTTTCACATTTAGTGATCTACATGAAAGTTTTTATTATATCCTTCTTGAATACCTATCCTTTATGGACTAAGCTTATAACCCGTGCAAATTGCCATTACTATTTATTAGACTATCAAAAAGATTTAAGTGAAGCATGAGAGTGCAACTATTTCTTCAAAATATAACCGCCGTGCTCTAAAAGATATAAGTGAATCACTAGAGCAACTGCCTAGCTCAAAAGATATAAGTGAAGCACATAGAGTATTCTAACAAATCATGATAAATGTGTGTCCCTCTCAAAAATGTGTGTTCAGCAAAAGATTATTGTGTCAAACTAAAAAGCAACCAAAGAAAACTATGGCACAAGACGCTCCAAGTAAAACTCATATCATGTGATGAATAAAAATATAGCTCCAAGTGATATACCAATAGATTGTAGACGAAAGACGGGATGCCATCTGGGGCATCCCCAAGCTTAGACGCTTGGGTATTCCTTGAATATTACCTTGGGGTGCCTTGGGCATCCCCAAGCTTAGGGTCTTGCCGCTCCTTATTCCTTCATCCATCGTGATCTCACCCAAAACTTGAAAACTTGAGTACACAAAACTCAACAGAAACCTCGTGAGATCCGTTAGTATAACAAACAAATCTTAAACTTTAGGTGCTGTTATAAATTGATTCATATTTAATTCTTGCATAATGCTACTTTACTCTAACTTCTACATGACTTATACCCCCCGATATAATCCATAGCATCATTAAAATAAGCGAACTATGCAATAGAAAACAGAATCTGTCTAAAACAGAACAGTCTGTAAAGATTTATTTAAAAGTCATACTTATATAACTCTAAAAATTCTGAAAAATTAGGACAACATAAACAATTCATATACCAATACTGTGTGAAAATTTCAGATTTTTCTGACGTTCAAGTACAGAACCAAAAATCCAGAACTGGGCGCAAAACTTTCTGTTTTCAAACAGCATCAATTATATTATCATCCAAATCATCCTAAAGGCATTACTTGGCACAAACACTAATTAAAAGATAAAAACACAATCATAACAGTAGCTATAATTGTGTGACACAAGAAAAGTAAAAATTGCAATAATGATAAATATTGGGTTGCCTCCCAACAAGCGCTATTGTTTTATGCCCCTAGCTAGGCATAATGCATTGTCTCAAGTATTATCATCCTTAGTTTTTGCTAATTTAGATGGGTTATTCTCAAATCCTGGAGGTTCCTTCTGTTTCCCATTATTCTCAGAAAAAGAAGCAATTTTATTATCTAAGTTATCAAGCCCCTTGTTGCAAACAGTAAGGAGGGAATTCATACGGTTAAGATTTCCACTAAGGGCTTTGAGCGGTTCATTAGATTTTTGTAAATCAACTAGGTTTTTCTGCATATCCCCTAATTTTTCTAGCATTTGTATTCCTTCTTGAGTGAAACTAAATCCTTTTTGTAGAGGCGGAGTTCCCACTATCCCCTCTATTATCTCATAGGCAGTATTGGCATCGCTTTCAATAAAATTCCCTTTAACGGCAAAATCCAAAAGTTGTCTATTAGGCATGGTGAGTCCTATATAGAAATTTTGAAGCAAAATTTTTGTATCACCTTTTATAGTGCAAATATGATAAGATTCTATTATCCTATACCAAGCATCTTTAAGATTCTCTCCTTGTTTTTTGTTTGAAGTTAAGAACTTCAAAATCTGGAGAGAGAGGAGGAAAAGTAACAATAGTCATAGCGACAAAGCAAGCAAACAAGCAAATAAAAATATTGTTGTGTTTTTTTTATTTTTATGAATAGAGGGGGAGATGAAAACGAGAGGCAAATGCAAATAAAAAGGAAATTAAAAAGTAGAGCAAGTAGATGATAGTTTATGCGAAGTTACTTGGTAGGTTTTGATGATGTCTCCCCAGCAATGGCGCCAGAAATTCTTCCTACTACTTGTGAGTTGCGTTGGGATTTTCTCCCAAGAGGAGAGGAGATGCAGTATAGTAGAGATAAGTATTTCCCTCAGTGAGAACCAAGGTTATCAAACCAGTAGGAGAATCACACAAAGCCTCGTGGACAACACTTGCACACACAAAAGCAAATACTTGCACCCAACGCGGGCAAGAGGGTCGTCAATCCCCTTGAACTCGTTACTTGCAAGGATTAAATCTTGTAGTGGTAGATAGACAAATTGCAAAACAAAATAAAAGAAGTAAAATTGCAGCAAGTAAATTTAGGTTTTCTTTTTTATGTTTAAAGTAGACCCGAGGGCCATAGTTTTCACTAGAGGCTTCTCTCTCGAACACATAGCATACGGTGGGTAGACAAATTACTGTTGGGCAATTGATAGAAAAGCGCATAGTTATGACGATATTCAAGGCAATGATCATGTATATAGGCATCACGTCCGAGACAAGTAGACCGACTCCTGCCTGCATCTACTACTATTGCTCCACCCGTCGACCACTATCCAACATGCATCTAGGGTATTAAGTTAATGAAAACGAAGTAACGCCTTAAGCAAGATGACATGATGTAGACAAAGTAAACCCAATCAATATGAATAAATCCCGTCGTTTTACCCTTAATGGCAACAATACAAATACGTGTCTTGTCCCGTACTTTGTCACTGGTATATAGAGCACCACAAGATTGAACCCATTACAAAGCACCTCTCCCGCTGAAGATAAATCAATTTAGCTGGCCAAACCAAACGGATAGATCGGAGAGAAATACAAAGCTATAAAAATCATGCATAATAAAGTTCAGAAAAGACTCAATTACTTCTCATGAATAATCTGATCACAAACCCACAATTCATCGGATCCCAACAAACACACTGCAAAAGAAGATTACATCGAATAGAACTCCAAGAAGATCGAGGAGAACATTGTATTGAAGATCAAAGAGATAGAAGAAGCCATCTAGCTACTAGCTATGGACCCGTAGGTCTGTGGTAAACTACTCACACATCATCGGTAGGGCAGCAAGTGTAGAAGCCCTTCGTGATCGATTACCCCTCCGGCAGGGTGTCGGAAAAGGCCTCCAGATGGGATCGCGGAAGAACAGAAGCTTGCGGCGGCGAAAAAGTTATTCGAGGTGGTTCTTGATACGTCTCCAATGTATCTATAATTTTTGATTGTTCTATGCTATTATAGTATCAATCTTGGATGATTTATATGCAATTATATATCAATTTTTGGGACTAACCTATTAACCTAGTGCCCAGTGCCAGTTGCTGTTTTCTGCTTGTTTTTGGTTTTTCAGGAAATCAGTACCAAACGAAGTCCAAATGCCACGAAACTTTTTGACGATTTTTTTCTGGACAAAAGGGACCCTGGAAGCTTCGGGAGCATGCCACAAGCCTCATGAGGAGGCCAGAAGGCAACAGGGCGCGACCCCAGGGGGGGCGCCCTGATGCCTTATGGGCCCCTCGTGGCTCCTTTTGACCTAATTCCACTTCTATAAATTCTCAAATATTCGGAAACCATCAGAGAGCCAGACGAGAAAATCCTACCGCCGCCGCAAGCCTCTGTTCTTCCGCGATCCCATCCGGAGGCCTTTTCCGGTACTCTGCCGGAGGGGGAATCGATCACGGAGAGCTTCTTCATAAACCTTGCTGCCCTTCCGATGATGTGTGAGTAGTTTACCACAGACCTATGGGTCCATAGCTAGTAGCTAGATGGCTTCTTCTCTCTCTTTGATCTTCAATACCATGTTCTCCTCGATGTTCTTGGAGTTCTATCTGATGTAATCTTCTTTTGCGGTGTGTTTGTTGGGATCCGATGAATTGTGAGTTTATGATCAGATTATTCATGAGAAATATTTGAGTCTTCTCTGAACTCTTTTATGCATGATTGTTATAGCTTTGTATTTCTCTCCGATCTATCCGTTTGGTTTGTCCAACTAGATTGATTTATCTTGCAATGGGAGAGGTGCTTTGTGATGGGTTCAATCTTGCGGTGCTCAATCCTAGTGATAGAAAGGGACATGACACGTATTTGTATTGTTGCCATTAAGGATAAAAAGATGGGGTTTAATCATATTGCTTGAGTTTACTTTGTCTACATATGTCGTCTTGCTTAAGGAGTTACTCTATTTTATACTTAATACCCTAGATGCATGCTGGATAGCGGTCGATGGGTGGAGTAATAGTAGTAGATGCAGCCAGGAGTCGCTCTACTTGTTTCGGACGTGATGCCTATATACATGATCATTGCCATGAATCCGTCATAATTATTTGCTTTTCTATCAATTGCCCAACAGTAATTTGTTTACCCACCGTATGCTATGTGTTCGAGAGAGAAGCCTCTAGTGAAAACTATGGCCCCCGGGTCTACTTTTATCATATATTAAAATCCAAAAATACCTTGCTGCAATTTATTTACTTTTATTTTATTTTGCAATTTACTTTTTATCTATCACTATCATAATTAATCCTTGCAAATAACCGCTAAGGGGATTGACAACCCTCTTATTTGCGTTGGGTGCAAGTGTTTGCTTTTGTGTGTGTAGGTGCTGCTAACGAGGTTTTGTGTGGTTCTCCTACTGGATTGATAACCTTGGTTCTTAACTGAGGGAAATACTTATCTCTACTATACAACATCATCCTCTCCTCTTCGGGGAAATCCTAACGCGGTTTACAAGTAGCAGTTCTCTGTTAGTTTCCCAATATTTGAGAATTTATAGAAGTGGAATTAGGTCAAAAGGAGCCACGTGGGGCCCACAAGGTAACAGGGCGCGGCCACCCCCCTGGGCGCGCCCAGTTGCCTTGTCACCTCCTCGTGAGTCTTCTGGTCTCCTCCCGAAGCTTCTAGGGTCTCTTTTGTCCAGAAAAAAATCGTCAAAAAGTTTTGTAGCGTTTGGACTCCGTTTGGTACTGATTTTCGGAAAAAAAACAAAACAAGCAGAAAACAACAACTGACACTGGGCACTGGTTTAATAGGTTAGTTCCCAAAAATGATATAAAATGACATATAATTGCATATAAAACATCTAAGATTGATACTACAATAGCATGGAACAATAAAAAATTATAGATACGTTGGAGACGTATCAATAACCTTTGTCGAGCAGCTCCTGAACTTGATGCATAATCTCCTTCATCTCCTCTGGATTGGTACGATATGGCACACAGTTGGGTAGCGAGGCACCGGTGATTAAGTCAATCTGATGCTCAATCCCTCGAAATAGGTGGTAATCCAGGTGGCACGTCTTGTGGAAAAACGTCAGCGAACTCCTGAAAATGTTAGTGACAGCAGGAGGTAAGGAGGGAGGCACGTCCTCGAATGAAAATAATACCTCTTTGCACACAAAAGCATAGCAAACAGATTTGCTAAAATCCAGACCAGTAATATCTGATTTGGTGGCAAGTAAACATGCACTTTTCAATTTAATTTCAGATCCAACACTAGATGATGGTTTGTTATTAGGACTATTGTGTTGCTCAAATTCTTTTGTCACAATCTGATTTTCGCTCTTGTTTTGCTCCTGTTTTGCTTTACTAGCTCTAGTAATATCATCTTTCAAAATTTGTTCAGGAGACATAGGAAGCAAAGTAATATTTTTATCCTTATGAACAAGAGTATACTGATTTTTCCTACCATGGTGTACATAATTTTTGGTCTACCAAGTAAAAGGGAGCATGCTTGCATGGGTACCACATCACAATCAACATAATCAGCATATGCAACAATGCTAAAGTGCACACGAACAATACGTGTTACCTTAACCTTGCCGCTGTTGTTGAACCATTGTATGTAGTAAGGATGAGGATGTGGTCTGGTGGTGAGAGAAAGCCTCTCCACCATCTCTATGCTAGCCAAGTTTTTGCAACTCCCTCCATCGATGATGACGCGGACACAACGTTCCTTCACAACTCCCTTCTGATGCAACAAATTGTGCCTCTGATTTTGCTCAGCCTGTGTTACCTGCACACTCAAAACACGTCGAGCAACTAAACTTTCATACCTTTCAGTGTCTTCAGTAGCCATGTATTGCTTCTCTTATTTAGAATCATCACCACCCTGTTCTTCACTTGCAATAAGAGCCAACTGTCGGTTCTAAATCCGGCATATCTCGTAGTAGGGGTCCTAAACTAGGCGTCTTGGAGCGATGGTAACATGGACACGGGATTTTACCCAGGTTCGGGCTCTCTCGAAGAGATAATACCCTACGTCCTGCTTTTGATTGTATTCATATGGGGTGTAGTACAGAGTACATGTATCTACCACGAGATTGTTCTAATGAATATGAGATCATCTATTGACTAGCCTGGCCTCGGTTTATATAATGCACCAGAGGCCTAGGGTTTAGAAGAGTCCTCGTCTTGGGCGCTAAGTCTTGTGGAATCTTCCTTGTATTCGGCATGGGCTGCCCGAAGTGGCCCATTAGTGAACCGCCATGGGGGTCCTCGGCTCAACCCACCTGGTTGGGAGACGATGTGGTGAGTACCCCTAGTCCAGGACACCCTCAGTAGCCCCCTGAACCGGTCTTCAAGTTGGGGACGCTCCTCGGTTCTTCCGAACTGTTCTTCGTCTTCGGTCGTCGGTCTTGAAAACTGGTTCAACAAATCTTCCCATCTCCGATCTTGAGGATCGCCGAGGTGTATCCGAAGAGTTCATACGTCGAGTATCCGAGGAGCCCCTTTAGGTTCTTGGCCTTTATCAATGCCTTGTTACTTTTTACGCCATACCTTGGGTTTGAAGTTTTTCCCGTGCGGCGGTGTCCTCTTGCATCCGAGCTCCAACGCCGGACTGCATCCGAGGTGTCTTTTGCAGCCGAGCTCCAACGCCGGTCTGTATCCGAGGTACATTTTAGCAGCCGAACTCCAACGCCGGACTACATTCGAGGTAAATTTTAGCAGCCAAACTCCAACGCCGGTCTGTATCCGAGCTCCAGTGCCGGACTGCAGCCGAGGAGGCATAGAGTACCTCGTCTTTGAAAAAGTTTGAAGGAGGTTATCCGAGCTTAATGCCGAAAAAGTTCTCTATGGAGCCAGCCACTCACAGCCGAGCTTTATGCCGGACTGCTTCCGAGGTGGTGCACCACCTCAGTCGTGGGCTGATGTTTTATAGAATTGTTTCCGATTGGTGCAATTTATTCTCTGCCGAGATGTATAACCAGTAGCCCTCAAGGTGTGTGCCGACATAAAATCCGGGATGCACCTGAAGGATAAAATAAAACCGCTGATCCCAGTAGCCTCTGAGACTCAGGTCGATTTGCGAAATCGGCCTGAGGATCATTTCCTTGCTCGGCAGCATACTTAAAAACAGAAACGCGGTGTGCATAGTTCCCGAGACTCAGGTTGGGTGCGGTCGACCAACCCGAGGATCGTAATCTCATCGGAAACTGTTTTTGCACTTTGAATTTTCTGCATTGAATCATCAATGCAGTAGCCCCCGAGCCACTGGTCGGGTGGCAACACCAGATCAGGGGATCGATGTAACCCGTTAATGACTTTTAAGTGAGAAGCGCGAAGCCCAGTAGCCCCCGAGCCTTAAGTTGGGCAAGGGTGGCGGAATTAAGGATCAATATCCGGAGTAAATTGATTTTAATCATAATTTATGTGTAATGATTCTACGTATCCAAGTACTTTTACATCATTAATGCTCGGATCCGCATTGTACAAAACTTTGTTGACCGACCATCGGCTTCAATCTCCTCGGCCAGTAGCTGAGGAGTGTTTGCCCTACTTTATAAAGCCTTTATAAGGGCAAAGATTTACGGCAAACAAGGCAATCCGGCCATATGGTTTTATAAACAAAGGTACGCGGAGAGACATGTTATATTACTATTTAACGTAAGAAACATCTTCTGGGAAAAATAGTTCCTTTATAGGTTCCTTTTCCCAGGTTGTCATGTTGACCATGATCATGAGACCTCACCTCCGATCAATGTGGGAGAAAAATATTGAGGATTTAGTTTGGGAAAAGTTCCCGAACTCTATGGTCTTTAATGAACCAAAATTTTCACTTCCGTCGTTGCCGACCAATTATATTCTTAAGATGGCTAGCTTTCGGCTTCACCCGGTCTGAGGTACTAGCCCGGATGACCCGGAAGTAACAATCGCAGAGGTGCTCCCTTTACCCCCTAGCCGAACAATCGGGAACGTAGGGTGTAAACACCGGAGCCAGGCAACCCAGCTTGGCCAAAATCTTAAGTCAAATTGATGCATATTTATGGCTTTATAACGATGTATGGGAAGGCAGCGCTCGTATATTGAATACAAACGCTTTTATGCTATATGCTATTTTGACTCCTTTGTGACAGTTTATCATTTGAGAGTGGCCCATCGTCGGCTTCTACCCCTTTGTAGATGCTACGCAGGGTGTTTCCGCAGTAACAAGACAACCCTTAGCCGACATCTCGGCGCTCAGAGGCGATTGTGTTAGCGGAAAGGAGGCAATCAGATATCCAGGCTTTATAACTTTCACTTAGTCATAGGAGCTTAAAGTTGGGAGGTCAGTTACTAGCCCTCGGTTAGTGTTCGGCGTCAGCCGAGGTCAAGCCATTAACCCTTCGGCCAATTTTATGAAAGGCCCATGGGGTAACCTCTATCGATCTATAGCTTGACACAGTCATCGGATCGCTGACCAGTTTGCGCTCATTGTGACAGTCAGTTTTCGGCTTTCTCCACTGAGGTACTTGACCAGTTGAATTGGAAGTACAATCGCAGTGGTTCTCCCTTTGCACACCTAGCCGAACAAAGCAGAACGTAGGAGGCAAGCACAGGAGCCGGGCAACCCAACTATTGACCGAAGACACAATTCGAAACTGATGCATATAAAGCAATATCCGAGAACGTTTTGCCGAGGACTCCTCGGAGTACCTTGGCTTTTGGTGGGTTCGGCTCTAGTCGCAGCCCCCCGTTGATATTGCCGATGCTTTTAAAGGCATCCGACGTTGTACTGCGAGAGTTATGCTGGAGACACACAGTATCCCCCGAGACTCAGGTTGGGTGCGGCCGACCAACCTGAGGATCGAATCTCTTCGGGAACTAGTCCAGATGTCATGTGCGTTTCGCCAACGCCGAGGCGTAGGTCGGCAGGAAAGATGCCGAGCGGCGGGTCGGAAAAGATCTCCCGAGCTGAATTATTACGCAGGGCACCTCGGTCATGAAGATGTCCCGTCTCCTGGAAGAAAAACATACAAATAGCTTAAAAGTGCCATAAGCTCGAAAAGCCAAAAAACTTATGTAAAAACTTGACGTCCGAACTAAATCAAGTTTTTTGGTGCCAATCCAAAAATTGGTCCTAAAATTAGTTTGTGCTTCCGTCGTGCTTTAACATGACACATCCGATCTCAAAACTTCAAGCGGGTCAGCCTTCGGCTTCAACCTCCTATCCCGAAGGCAGAGTGCTTCTCAGGCCAGTTTAGCGAACTAAACTTGAGCGGCTTTAGAGAGAAACCAGGCTATCCGGCTATTGACCATACACTCGAGTCGAGAAAGGAGTGGTAGAAAAAGACTTTGCAACGACTTAGAAGAAATCATTTATTATAAAACGACTCATATAAATTTAAGAGCCCCCAGTTAACCTGGTTAAAGAAAGTGTTTTTAACAAATAGAGTTTTTGTCTAACACAAATATAATGCTTGGTCGAACTGAATAAAAAGTAAACAAAAAAAATTGAGCATGAAAGCGACTTAGCTGGTTAATGTGCTCTGTGATGATGACACGGTCCGAGCTTGCGATGGGTCGAGGTCCCAGCCCCCAAGCCGGTCCCGAGGCGGCCGAGCGAAGAGCTCGGCTGATGAAGTGGCAGCACAAAACTGCCGATGTGCCGAGGCGAAGCCCCGGGTCCAGCCGAGGAGACATAGTAGGTCGGCAGGGTGACGCCGGAGTAGGTCGACGAAGCGATGGCGAAGCCCCCAGTCCGGCCGAGGTGTCCGAGCGAAGAGCTCGGCTTGATGAAGTGGTAGTACAACACTGCCGATATGTTGAGGCAAAGCCCCCGGTCCGGCCGAGCTGATGAAGCTGGTCGGTTGGTGACGCCAAAGTCCCCGGAGTAGGTTGATGAAGAGATGGCGAAGCCCCCGGTCTAGCCGAGGTGTCGGAACAGGTCGGTAAGGTGACGTTGCAACCCCCATGCCAGCCGAGGTGTCGAAGCAGGTCGGCGAGGTGGACATCGGCTCAAAGAAGCAACGGCGCGGCGATGCCGACGCAAGTCGAAACTTTGTGACACGGTCAATGCCGGCTTGAGAGGTGACCGCGCGGCGATGCTGGCGCGCCCGACCCGTGCAATCCGTAAGGTGACGATGTTATCTTGACGATCATTAGGGAGAGCGGTGCCGAACTCTTGGTCGGCTCGCCGAGGTGATGATCCGAGGTGGTTGTCGTCGGCTCGATGAAGCGACGGCGCAGTTGATGCTGGCGCAGGTCGGCAGCCATGGAGCAACGTGGCCGGGCTGGTTTGACACCGGCGCGACGACGAAGATCGCCTTGGAAAAGGCTTTAAAATTTATGGGCATGTGCTTGAGAAAAAAACACAATACCCTATAAAAAATCCCTTCAAAAAGGATGTCAGATAATCTGTTCATGAAAAAGATGAACTCGGGCCGGATTCGTTTTCGCGCAGAAAACAAATCCGAAAATTGATTCACTCATCGGACGCTTCCCGGAGTTTGAACGGTCGAATCGAGCTGAAATTTTGAGGGGTGGTAGATATGGGAATTCCACAGCCGATGAATGGTTGGATCTTCCAAAGGACGTCCGAGCTGACTGCTGGACTCCTCGCCCTAGACTCGTCCAGATTCCCGTCCAGATTCGACAGGGCTCCGGTATATCGGAGATCGCCGGAGATTCCTCCATCGGAACGCGACGAAATTTTGCAGGGTCGTTCTAGACTCAATTCCGCACAATTCCATCGAAGCAATCGTCAAAGCGATGCTCGAGGAGACGGGGACGGCGAACATAAATCCGCTGTCCAGAAAAAACTGCATGATCGTGCGAGGGTAATGTTGACGTTGAGCCCCCGAGCACCATGGACAATTTTTCGATGATCTCGGATGAGATCGGAGTTGATGTTGACGAAGACATCCGTCCGAACTTGACGATCCGAAGAGAAGCCTAGTCTTCGGTCCAGCCAAGGTGACCAGTCGGGTCGGCAACGAAGATGCCGACGCTGACGATGTAGCTCGGTTCCGACGCGTAGATCGCACCGGAGACGATCTGAGTTCCCATCGCACCGTGACGAACACCCAGCAGGCTCTCAATGAAAGCACCAATGTCGGTTCTAAATCCGGCATATCTCGTAGTAGGGGTCCTAAGCTAGGCGTCTTGGAGCGATGGTAACATGGACACAGGATTTTACCCAGGTTCGGGCTCTCTCGAAGAGATAATACCCTACGTCCTGCTTTTGATTGTATTCATATGGGGTGTAGTACAGAGTACATGTATCTACCACGAGATTGTTCTAATGAATATGAGATCATCTATTGACTAGCCTGGCCTCGGTTTATATAATGCACCAGAGGCCTAGGGTTTAGAAGAGTCCTCGTCTTGGGCGCCAAGTCTTGTGGAATCTTCCTTGTATTCGGCATGGGCTGCCCGAAGTGGCCCATTAGTGAACCGCCATGGGGGTCCTCGGCTCAACCCACCTGGTCGGGAGACGATGTGGTGAGTACCCCCTAGTCCAGGACACCCTCACCAACGTCTCCTCATCATAGTCACTAGCGGACTCATACCTGATGAGTGATATTTTTACACTCATCTACCTTAGTTTAAACTGAGATATTTCATTTAAAAAGAGATATTCGCTCTGATATTATCACTAATGCCTAATAATTGCAAAGGATTCCACAAATCCTGTCTTTGAGGTGTTTCCATGGGAAATTGGCTAAAAAGGGAAGAAATCACGTGTGGGAATGGAAAGGAAGGAGAATGGAAGAAGAAGGAATCAACAGGAGGCATTTATGCGGAAATAGAGCAAAAGACGGCGTTCCATACGGACGCGTGCGCTAGTATGAGTGCCCGTATGGCGTGGAAACCGAGGCAGATCGTCCACCTGTACAACTTTTATAAAGGGGACCCCATCGAAATGTCAACAGAACAAGCACGGGGAGAGCGTAATCAGCAGCTAGAACACCTTCGTCATCAATTTCATCCACAAACCCTAGCCACCGCCATTTTCATCTCCATAGCCACCATCACCACCATAGTGCTTCCTCATCTAGTTCATACTTGTAATCGTGCATCGCACAAGGCATCATTGTAAGACATATTTGCAATCAATCAATCTCTAGGATGTGTTCTTCAATGTTTCTTCACGCGATCTGATCTCCATGTGTGAGTAGTCCGGTAAGGTTTGGGTTGAGGCATGAGCCTTGCAACCCTCTGTATTTGTTGTGGGGATCAATGGAAGGGCTTTGAAATAACGTCCCGTATGTGTGAAATAAAATTGTTTCGTAGATGTCTCTTGTCTTGTCTGCGATCTTCATCCCTGCAGGTACCCAGGATTATGGAGATCGAGCACCAGTGAGGCTAGTTGCGAGCACCGGTGAAGTGTTATACCGAACACCGGTGATAGTAAGGTTCAGTAGGGTAACATGGATCATATCCTTGGGGATACATGAGGTGTAGTCATTAAATGCCCAAAGCTCTTATCTGATTTTATTATCTTAATTATCGAGGTAACCCCGCACGACGGATAGGACCTACGGTAGGGCAACTGATTCTTGATGCAGGACTCGTGCCGGTCAAGATGTTATTTGGACACATCCCCCACTTTGATCCGTAACAAGCACATCACGATGGGTGACTTCCAGTGCACAAATTAAGATCATATCTGGTCCCAACACAAATACATGGTTGTAAGCATTAAGACCTCATGCCCATACCTATTTTTATTATAAGTGTTTGAATCACTATTTGCTTGCTTGATCCAGTCAAAAGCTGGATTTGACACTTTGACAAAAGCTTTCTAGAGACCATCGCTTCAAGGGAATCTTCCTCTCGTGGGTTTGATAACCCAGGGTCACCTCTGGGGAAATAGGTGTGGGATACACTTTTCTGTTCCATTACCGGATCAATAAAAGGAGGTATCAAGCCCTTTTTCTGGCGCCGTTGCCGGGGAGGAGTTTAGTATTCCTAGTCTTTGTGTTTAGAGTTTTTGTTAAAGTTAATTTTTAGTTTTTGTTTTTACTTTTTTGTTTTTAGTTTAAGTTTATTTTGTTGCAAGTCTTGTCAGTTGAGAAAAACCAAAAAGATTACTATGGCTTGTAATCTTGGGAGTTTTGCTACTCCCGGCAATAAGTTCATGCGTGAACCTATAGCACAACCTGAGGTTGCAGACGCTGAGTATTAGATCAAACCGAACTTAGTTTCCATGGTTCAACAGGACCACTTTGGAGGCTCTACTTCTAAGGATGCGGGTATGCACTTGCATAATTTTACTAAATTGTGCAACATGACACGCATTAAAGATTATGACCCTGATGCTCTGAAATTGCGTCTATTTCCTTTCTCTCTGAAAGGAAGAGCTAAGGAATGGCTTCTAGCTCTACCTAGAGGTAGTATTACTTCTTGGGCTAATTGTTGCAGTAAATTTTTATCTAAGTTTTGTCCGCCTGCAAAGATTATGCAATTACGTTCTCAGATTACAGGTTTCAAGCAGGAAGAACGTGAGCCACTAGCACTTGCGTGGGATAGTATGAAAGAAGCTATAAGGAACTGTCCCAATCATGGAATGGAGGAATGGTTAATCCTTCATATGTTTTGTAATTGTTTAAATCACATGTCAAAAACTATGCTTGATACAGCTGCAGGAGGAACAATCATGGGAAAACCCATAGAAGACATCAAGAAACTACTAGATGATATGCAAGAGAACCATGCCCAAGCATGTTGAAAGATCCACCGCCAAGAGGGTGAATGCCATTGAAGAAAGTAACATGGAGTTGACAGCCAAGCTTGATGAACTTATCTCCATGATGAAAGGTAAAGAAGAGGTAAATGTGAATGCCATCACTAATGAAGAAACTAGTGATGTGAATTGTATTGCTCGTAATAGCTACAATCCTGATTGAAAAAATAATGGTTATGCTCCTAGACTCCCTTACTCTAGTAATGGAGGAGCATCCAATAATTTTAATGGAGCTAATGGTAGCAATAGAAATACTCTTGAAGAAACTCTTAAAAGTCTTGTTGCTAGTTAGACAGAGCAAAATGAAAACTTCAAGAGTATCTTGAAGAATCATAATAACTTACTTGGTCAATTGACCAGTAAGGTTGTTGGACTAACAAATGACGTGCAGATACTTGAAGGAAGATCCAAGAATATGGAAGCACAAGTGGCTAAAATTGCAGAAAGCCAAACATGAATTTTAGCCAAGTTTGCAGGTAAACCGGAGCCTAACCCGGTTGAAGATGTTAAAATGATGAGAAGCAACGAAGAGAAGGCCGAAGTACTTGACACAAGCCATGTGCCGGAGTACAACTACACCGTTGCTGATTTTGTAAAGATGATATCCATGAAGTATCCACTACCTCAGGTAACTGATAACGAAGCATATAATGTCTTTGTTGAACAGGTTGTAGCCAAGGTACGTGAACTTGATGATGAAAGGAAGAAGCTTTACAGTAATTTATCAGCTAAGCAAGAAGATGCTTTTGAACCTACAATAGAGGTTGAGTTTGGATTGAATAAATTCAGTGCCTTATGTGATCTAGGGGCTAGTGTTTCCACTATCCCTAAATCTGTTTATGATAGTCTCAATCTAGGTCCTTATGCTACTACTGAGATTATATTGAATATGGCTAATTCTACTTTTACTAGGCCAATAGGCATTAAGCATGGAGTTATAGTTCAAATTAATGATTGCCATGTCATGATTGATCTTGCGATAGTAGATATGCCTGAAGATCCAATAGCTCCTATAATTCTCGGTAGACCTTTTCTAAGGACTATCAAAGCTGTGATAAATGTGTTTGAGGGGAATATAAGATTTGACTTACCAACTAAAGATCCTTTTGTGAGACATTTCCCCATGAAAAATAAAATGAAGACCTACACAGGAGAATGCATCATCATGAATGCTCAAAGCTACGGATCCGGTGTGTTTGCACCACCTTGATCACCACTACGGTCGAGCTAACTGACCGAAAACAAGCGCTTCATGTGAGGCAACCCACGCGAATAAAGTAGACAAGTAGGTTTTTATTTTTGCTTTAATAAAAAGAGTGATTGAAGTTCTCTATGAAGAAGTAAGTTTGGAAGAGCTGTTCTAATGAAGGCTCTGCTATGTGCAAGTTGAAATATATGTTGTATTGATGTTTGGATGCCCGGAAATATGTCTATGTATTGTTTTGGAACTAACCCCGCAGGAGAACAAAGAAAAAGAAAAGTTTCAAAAGAAACCGATCAAAAGACGGCCTTTAAAATGATAGCAGCGGTCGTATGAGCGGTCGTATGACCTGCCGGGGGTTCCAACGCAAAACAACCAGAGACATCAGATTAAACGACGGTGTTTCAAACGAGTGCAAGCGCTCATTTCAGCAGTCGTTTGAAATCTCTGTAGAAACGAGAAAGAGACCAGAGCATTTGATGGCGTTCCAAACGGGCGCACGCGCCCGTTCGAGCGGTCATACGATATCCTCGACTAGAAGAAGAAAAAGATTAGGAAGAAAGACGACGTTTCAAATGGACGCCTCTGCCCATTTCAGCGGTCGTTTCATTTATGCATAGACGCAGGTAAGTCATTAGGGTGAACGACGGCGTTCTATACGGGCGCCTGCGCCCGTATGAGCGGTAGTTTCGACCCCTGGCGGCCCCAATAAGCCGGAGGAAGAAGGTAAATCACCCCCATCTCTCTCTTTTCTTCTTATTCTTCCTCCAAACCTCTCCAAACCCTAGTAAAACTTCGCCTGATCTCTCTACTCGCTCGATTTCAGTTCAAATCCTTCTGTGTGATCAATCTACTGTATGTTTCTCCTCCGGTCCCCAATTTATTTTTCGCGAATCCGTGTTCTACATGCCTAGCATTGCCATGACTAGGAGATGCATATTTTTGATCCAAATTTGAGTTTGGCTTGGATTCGTTGATGTTTTTAGAGGAGTATGATGTTGTGACTACCGTAGGATCAATTTTGCTTAATTGTATTGGACTGAAAAATTGTTTTGTAGATGTTTACAAGGAGGTCCACTTGCGTACGTGGTGCTTCGAGTTCATCCACCGCACCGCCACAACAAATTCTCACTCAGGGAATCATCTTCACCGACCGTGAAGCAAAGAAGAAATTCCAAAAGCTCAGTACAAGGAAGATCAAAGCAACCAAATGGGCTTGCGCGACAACACTCGCCAAGCTAGGTATTACTAATGATTTCAATTTGCTTTGTCATAATGTCGGGTTGCATCATTCGTTTATCAGGGATGTGAGACATATGAACACATGACGCTTGAGTTTCTTAGCACTCTCGCATAATGTTGGTTTGGTGCTAAATGCATATGAGGAGGAGAGGATCACTTTCCGTCTCCTGGACCAAGACTTCAACATCACTCTCGAAGAGTGGTGTAATTATATTGGCTTCACCAACAATGATGATGATCTTAGATATGTTTATGATTTCACTGACCCGCACCCAAGGCAATCCTTCAATTTGATGAGCACAAGTGGCTCAAGAGCTAGTTGCATTGAAAGTCCTGCTATACATTATTTCGATTATGTTATCACTAATTCGTTGCATGCACGAGGAGAAGTTTCTAAGGTGAATGATGAGAACATGCTAGTTCCCGGGAAAGCAGCAAACCTTGATGTCGGTTATTCGCCCAACTTAGGGGCAATACTTTTTCTACACCTTGCGCATCAAGCAAATCATGCACAAGGAGATATCGTGTGTGGAGGAGTGATCACCATGTTGGCCAACTCCCTTGGTCTCAACTACAATCACCTTCGCCCCATTGTCGGTAACAGCCTTGTTAATATTCGTGTTCTCACTAGCGCTGGAATGGTAGTAGTTCGGAATGGTCGTAATTGCATCAGAATTCTTGGAGTGGCATACTTGTTGCCTACTCCTATGCCTAACCGTTTTTCCATAGAACATGGACAATTGCATTATGTTGCACAGGAAGGAGATGCATCTTTTGACCAAGAAGGCCCAGAACCAGAACAAATAGATGAAGAAGATCTCGCCGCCGACGAAGAAGAGGAGCAGCCCCAAGAGCCGCCACAACAAGGAGGCTACACCACCTATGCGGACCTCAACAGCCTCGAGGGCTCTATCCAAGATATGAGCAACCTCGCCGAGTCTCTTCGAGGCACGTCCGCCTACATGAACATGAACTTCTCCAACTGGAGCCAAGGATGGGCTCCTGACCAACCGCCACAATGATCTCGCCGGTTTGGGCTTGCAAAAGCCTAAGCTTGGGGAAGGTCATCACCGCTTCTACATCAAGATGTGTGAAAGTGCAACTAATCCCCGGGTGGTTTTGGTAATTCATGACAACATATATCTCATTGAACTAATGTCCATTCAAGTTAAATATTTTAGGATGTTCAATGATTGGCATGGTAAGGACAAGAGATGTGGACCCCTCAAAATGCTAAGGACATGGATTGGCAAAAGCTCAAGACTCTACATTTTTGTTAAGTGATCCAAGATCACATTGAGTCCAATAGGAAAGCCAATACTATTAAAAGGGGATGAGGTGTTGCTTAATGGTCTTTTTGCTCAAGTGCTTAGTGACAGTGCTCCAAAATCCTCAACCACTTTCTCCATCCAAATATGTTCGAAACCTACATTCCAACTCGGCCCCACCGAATCTTTCCTATCCGGAGCCACCGAGTTCATTTGGACTTAGCCACTGCCAAAACCCTAACAAATCGGATCCACCGATATGGATCTCGGTCCCACCAAGATGGCCTTGCCAACTCTCTGTTACTTGTTGCAATTATTTCGGTCCCACCGAGATTTGCAATCGGTACCACCGAGATGGTCTGCCAAATCTCTGTTGCCTTATTGCTTCACTTCGGTCCCACCGAGTTGATGCAATCGGTGCCACCAAGACGAGGTTTGCCCTAACCATTGCACATCGGTCCATCCGAGTTGTTCCAGTCGGTCCCACCGAGATTCCTAACGTTCATATCTTTTACACAGGTCGGTGCCACCGAGATTTCTGATCGGTGCCACCGAGTTGGGTCAAAAGTGTGTAATGGTTGGATTTTGTGTGGAGGCTATATATACCCCTCCACCCCTCTTCCTCAGTAAGGAGAGCCATCAGAACGTGCCTACACTTCCACCATACATTTTTTGAAAGAGAACCACCTACTCATATGTTGAGATCAAGAGATTCCATTCCCACCATTTGAACCTTGATTTCTAGCCTTCCCAAGTTGCTTTCCACTCAAATCCTTCTTCCACCATAGCCAAATCTGTGAGAGAGAGTTGAGTGTTGGGGAGACTATCATTTGAAGCAAAAGAGCAAGGAGTTCATCATCAACACACCGTTTTTTTGGTCAAGTAGTCTAATCACCCCCCCTCTAGACATACTTTCGATCCTACAAGTGGTATCAGAGCTTTGGTCTCCGTAAGCCTTGATTTCCATTGCTTTGGTGATCATAGCCTTGGTTTCACAACCTAGGAGAGTAGGCGTCTAGTGAGGGTAATTTTCACCGTAGAAGTCCATATTTTGATGGTACAAACTTTGCTAGTTGGAAACATAAGATGAAAATGCATATTCTTGGTCATAACCCCGCCGTTTGGGCTGTTGTTCGTGTTGGCTTGCAAGGTGAATTCTTTGAGGATGGCAAGGATCCAGATCGTGAAGCAACCGCGGAAGAATTGAAGATGTTGCAATACAATGCTCAAGCTTGTGACATTCTCTTCAACGGTTTGTGCCCTGAGGAATTCAACAAAATCAGCCGCCTCGAGAATGTAAAGGAAATTTGGGATACTTTGGTTGATATGCATGAGGGCACCGAGTCCGTCAAGGAATCTAAGTTGGATGTGCTTCAAAGTCAACTTGACAAGTTCAAGATGAAGGATGGTGAAGGAGTCGTCGAAATGTACTCTAGGCTTGCTCTCATCACAAATGAGATTGCCGACTTAGGAAGTGAAGAGATGGCCGACAAATTCATCATCAAGAAGATCCTTAGAGCTTTGGATGGAAAATATGATACCGTTTGCACATTGTTCCAAATGATGCCCAATTACAAAGATCTCAAGCCCACGGAAGTCATTGGAAGGATTGTTGCTCATGAAATGTCACTCAAGGACAAAGAGGAGCTACACAACAAATCAAGTGGTGCTTACAAAGCTTCAACCGATGCTCCAACAACTTCAAGTGACAAGCTAGTATCCAATGAACAGATAAGCCTAATGGTGAAAAGATTCAACAAGTTTTACAAGAACAAAGGGAAAGAAAGAAGCTCTAGCTCAAGACACTATGAGAGAAGATCATCAAGTCGTGACCAAAATTGTTACAATTGTGGAAAATCCGGACACTATTCCAATGAGTGTATGGCTCCCTACAAGAAAAGAGACGAATCACCAAGAGGAAAATATAGAAGAGATGAATCACCTCATAAGGAGAGAAGGAGTAGAGATGATCGTTATGAATGAAGACCCTCTCGTAGAAGCAAGGATTCGGAAAGGAAGGACAAGTCATCAAAGAGCTACACAAGAAGAAGACATCAAGCTCATATTGGTGAATGGATTTTCGGCTCCGACTCCGACAACCACTCCGAGAGAAGTTATCACTCCAACTCCGACTATAGTCAAGATGAAGGTGTTGCAGGACTTGCTCTTGTGTCATCCAACTCCTATGATCTGTTTGATTCACCAAATGAAGGAATTGGAAGATGCTTCATGGCAAAAGGCCCCAAGGTATCACACCCCGAGTATCTTGATTTCAATAGTGATGAAGATGATCTGCTTGGTGATGATGATTTAGTTGTTGATAAGGCTAGTGATGTGAGCTATAATGAAAATGCTAGTAATCATAATAGTCAAGAGGAAACGAGTGACAATGCTATGAAGAAGATTGAGCGTCTAACTAAAGAACTAAATGCTCTTAAGTTAGCTCATGAAACAACTCAAGAGGATCATAGAGAACTTCTAAGAACTCATGAGAAGCTACGCTTCGAGAAGCTAAATTTAGAGCAAGAGCATGAGTTTCTTAAAGCTATCAATGATGATCTTCGAAAGAAGAGTTCTTCATATCTTGCCAAACGTTTACTCTTGTCTACCTTTATGCCACAAGTTAAACCTAAGCAAACTAGTAACAAGGGTAAAAAGGGTTCTACCTCTAGTAGTAAAAATAACAATGCTATACCCAATGTTGTTGCTTCTAGTAGTTCTATTGATTCCACTAATGATTCTCTTAGCCAAGTTACACTTGAGCAAGAAAACAATCTATTGAAAGGAATTATAGAAAAAGGTGTCTACAAGAGCCTTGCCAGGAGTAAGCAATTTGAGGAAATTGTACGCAAGCAAGGAAGGCACCGGAAGAACCAAGGTGTTGGTTTTGAACAAAAGTTCAATGCCAATGGAGTTGAGTGGGAAGATGATCAATACCCCAAGACGAAGTTCGTTCCTCAACAAGAGAAGTATGATCCTACTTCCTTCAAGGGAACACAAGCTCAAGATGATCTTCCACCACAAGACCACAAGTTAAAAGGCAAGGACAAGCTTCAAGAAGAGATTGATTCTTTTGAAGAAGCATCTCAAGCCTCGGTCAAGTGGGTTTCCAAGACTTCATCAAGTTCTACTTCATCAAGTGCTACTACAACTCCAAGGATTTCCATCAAGTTGATGTGGGTCCAAAAGAAGAAGAACTAGAGAGTTCTTGAGGGTGACTCCGCCAGCAAACTTCACTCACATTCATTTATGGCAAGAACTTGTGCAACCAACTTCAACATCTTGCACTAGTTCATGGAGTCACAAACCCTCTTGTTGGTAAGGCAAGGGACAAGGTATTCAATGCATTCATGGACATCATCATATGTGTATTTCACTCTATGTCTATGGATATCCTTGTATGTTCCTTGTGTGGGACTAACCCATGTAGGTATTGAAAGTGCAAAACTCCAAGGATTGCTCCCAACTCTTGATGGTCTATATCAACATTGAGCATCCACATCTTCAACATCTACATGAAGTCATCATCGACAAAACCCAAGGTTAGTTCATCCCTCTTTGGGGGGATATCACATCTAGGGGGAGCTTTGCTCTAAAAATTGAGCTAAAGCAACTCTAATGGTGTGAACACATTAATGCTTTATGTAAAAGTGGCAACCCCACTTGTGCGTAAACGATGAGTATGACCTATGATCAAATGCTCTCATTTGACTCCTAAGTCAATATACTCATATATAGATGACCTAGTCATCGCCAATTGCTTGATAGATGCTAGAATTGGTTGTGCATGTTTGACACATATTTCATTTGCTATCTTATTGGGTGAGCATGTTGGTTTGCATGTTTTCTTCATTCAAGGACATCCATTTGTTGTTTTGATTGTCTTGGTTTTTCTGGCCAAGTGGATGTACAAGAATGCCTAAGTACCTTCTCTAGCTATCTATGCTTTCTTGTCTCAAACTCTATTCTTGCTACATCACAAAAATTGAACAAGTCATTTTCGGACCCTCCGGGTGAGGAGCACTCGGAGCCACCAATCTGAAAGGGCTGAACCTCCAAAACCTTCAAATTTGTTTTGGCGTGACCAATCCACTCCTATTCGGACTCACCGAAACAGTTTGATTGATCTAGGTTTCCATCTCGGTGTCACCAAGTTGAACCATTTCAGCGCCACCGATGTGCTATACTGCTTGTAGTTACACATATCGGTGCCACCGAGTTGTTCAACTCAGAGCCACCGACAGCACACGGGTATATATACTCCGCGGGCCCGAACGATTAAAATTTCTCAAACCTTTTCGTTCCCGCACCCCGTTGCTACCATCGCCTTGGTCTTCGGATCATCGCCCTTGTCTCCTGCATGCCCTCGCCACCGGAATCCGTTGCCGTCAACGGGAATCTTCCCCGCCGTTGCCGCCATAGAGGATCTCCACCAAGTTAGGGTGAGATTAGACCCCCTCTGTGCTCAAATTGTGATTCAATGGACGGATGGATTGCCATTATTCTTGCCACGGATTGAAACCTTCCTTTAACACTGCAAATTCCATAGATTAGTTTCGAGCAAAAAATTTAGGTTTAAGTTTCCGCCGAAAGCATCTCGGACCGACCGATTTGAGATTTTCGGAGTCACCGATTTCGCCCTGGCCATTGCACTAGTACGTCTCGGTGCCACCAAGTTGTACGAATCGGTGAGACCAAAAGTAAAGTCTCAGTGAAACCCTAGCATCTCGGAGACACCGAACCACATCTCGGTCTGACCGAAATAGAGTGTTATGTTTCTGTTAAGTGCTTCGGTATCACCGAGATGATTAACTCGGTGGATCCGAAATGCCTTCTGTGAAAACTTGAAACTAAGATTTGAACTCAATTTTCTTGAAAAATATCTGCTTTTTGTGATGACTCATCTACTCTGCCCATACCCATCTATTCACAGGGTCAGCTTTGCAAGATGTCAGATGCAAGTGATAGTCAGAATATGTCAGAACAACATGCAGATCTCAGTGAAGGATCAAGTCCTGAGGAAAGTTTTTATGAGGGAGAGAGAAGTTCTCCCGGTCTTCCAAAAGCAGCCACCAAAACTAGGAAGAAGAGAACCTCAGATGATGAGGATGAGGATTTTGTAGCTCGTGAGGCCACATCAAAGAAGAAGAAAGTGATTGCTAAGGAGTATGGTAGAACTGCTAGCACAAGACCTGCTGCCAAGGAAAAAAATGTTGTGAAGAAAGTTCCAAGGAAGACCATGACATTTACACTTGAGGAGTCAAGTGACTCAGAGACAGCAGCTGCAGGAAAGAAGAAGAAGAGGGCAAGGAAGACAACTACTTATGTTGTTGGCAAACCTTCCATGATTGATGATGATGATGAGGAGGAACCAGCAGCTGATGCACCTCCTGCCAAGACTCAGAAGCTCATGTCTGATGCTATGAGGTCTACTGCCCCCACCAAGTCCAAGCCCAAAGCTCCAGCACCCAAGAGATCTACAAGAAACATCCCTGCTGCTGAGAAGAACAAGGCCCCAGTGCCTGAAGTTGATGCTGATGAAGAGCCACTAGTGCTCAGGAAGTTGAAGCCAAAGATTACAGATCATGATAATGCTCATCTGGTTGCAGAGAACATGATGCTCAGAAAGGACAAAGGATTGCGTCAGTGGAGATTGACTGATCCATATGCTGCAAGGAGGAGGACTGCTTGTGATTATCGCTTCCACACCAGAGAGCAACATGATTTCTATGAAACTGTGCTGCTTGACAAGAAGCCTATTGTCAGTGATATGAAATGGGTGGATTGGAAGTACATTGATGCAAATGAAGACTACTTCCCCCATGTTCATGAGAGCTTCAGAATTGTAGGTGTTGATGATTTTGTTGGGAAGAAGCTTACCAAATGGAATGATGAGATGATCATGCAATTCTATTCTACAGCTCATTTTTATCCAGATGGCAGAATTGTGCGGATGACTAAGGGATCTAAATACCAGTCAACCATCTCTGAGTGGGCTGATCTTCTTGAAGCTCCAAAGGAAGAAGAAGATGATATAGATATATATGCCAAGCTCAAGATGGACCACAATTCCATGGCTAATATGTACACAACAATTCCAGAGAAAGACATTGAGACTCACAAGCTTTGTTCTGTGAAGCACTTACTGCCTGGTTTGGCCACCACCAATACAATCTTGAGGTACACACTGTTGCCCAAGTCTGGAGATGACAAGATGATACGTGGGCACTCCATCAACCTGCTACACTTGTTTGACACACCACAGAAGTTCAAAGTTATGAGCCTTATTGTTGAAACAATCAAGAGAACCACAGCTGACCAGAAGAGATCTTGTGGATATGCTCCACACATTCAGATGCTCATCAACTCCAAGGTTGGAACGAGCACATATCTACTTGATCGTGAGCATCTCCCATTGCGTCCAGAGTTCGAGGACAATGTAGTGGTGATGGACCCTTCACACCCTACATCTGCCCAAGCTCAAGAGAAGATTCAGGCAGCTGCAGCAGCAAAAGAAGGCCAGACGGCCTCTGATCCCAATGCACCTATTGCTAACCTCAAGTCCAAGAATGATCAAATGACTTATCTGCTGGAAGCCACCCTGAGGATTGAGCGAAGTCTGGCCAACCTCACCAAGAACCAGGCAAGCCTAGAGCGGATAGTCGAGTCTAAGATTTATGATCTTGATGTGAAGATCACTGAGATACAAACTATTGTGGAGAAACTCAGAGATGATGTTGACACAGCCAGAGCTGCTGCTGAGGACAGTGGAGATGACAGACCAACGACTGACAGGTTCCAGACAATGCCTGATGCAGATACGAGGACTACGGTTCTGCACCTGCTGCTGTTGCTATAGTGACACCTCCAGTTTCTACTCCACCAGCCCAGCGGACGTCAGCTGAAGCCTTTGCAGATGCACTTCTCTCAATGCCATCTACGCACACCGGAGCTGCCAGCCAGAGATCTCCTTCAGGAGCTACCGAGGATCGTGCCTAGAGAGACGTATAGCTCTATACCTATTCGAACTTTTTGGTACTTGTTGCCAATGGGGGAGAATTTGTATAGATCATTAGGCTTCGAGAGAGAGTGTCTCGCTTTTGCTCATTGATTTTTTTCTTGAGTTGTTGCTTCTATTTGGTTTTTGCTACTTTGGTTTGATGTGCTTATGAGGTACTATGTGCATGTGAGATACTTTGTGTGTGATTGATCATACTATGCTTCATGTGATGCTTAATGCTTATCCTTATCATTATCTTTGTATGATCATTCACTTGTGTTTTTGGTGATGAGTGCTAACTATTCCATTCATATCATTTTGCGCGCTCCACCAAGTTGTATGTGACATGGAAGAGTGACCCATGATCCTAATCGATTGTGCATTTGCATTCAAACACAAATTTTTAATAATGCACAAATTTAGGGGGAGCTCTTGCTTATCACAAACTTCTCAAAGCGATGATGTACTTCATTCATTTAATCATTTGTCGAAGCTTTGATCTATATGTTGTCATCAATTACCAAAAAGGAGGAGATTGAAAGTGCAACTAATCCCCGGGTGGTTTTGGTAATTCATAACAACATATATCTCATTGAACTAATGTCCATTCAAGTTAAATATTTCAGGATGTTCAATGATTGGCATGGTAAGGACTAGAGATGTGGACCCCTCAAAATGCTAAGGACATGGATTGGCAAAAGCTCAAGACTCTACATTTTTGTTAAGTGATCCAAGATCACATTGAGTCCAATAGGAAAGCCAATACTATTAAAAGGGGATGAGGTGTTGCTTAATGGTCTTTTTGCTCAAGTGCTTAGTGACAGTGCTCCAAAATCCTCAACCACTTTCTCCATCCAAATATGTCCAAAACCTACATTCCAACTCGGCCCCACCGAATCTTTCCTATCCAGAGCCACCGAGTTCATTTGGACTTAGCCACTGCCAAAACCCTAACAAATCGGATCCACCGATATGGATCTCGGTCCCACCGAGATGGCCTTGCCAACTCTCTGTTACTTTTTGCAATTATTTCGGTCCCACCGAGATTTGCAATCGGTACCACCGAGATGGTCTGCCAAATCTCTGTTGCCTTATTGCTTCCCTTCGGTCCCACCAAGTTGATGCAATCGGTGCCACCGAGACGAGGTTTGCCCTAACCATTGCACATCGGTCCATCCGAGTTGTTCCAGTCGGTCCCACCAAGATTCCTAACGTTCATATCTTTTACACAGGTCGGTGCCACCGAGATTTTTGATCGGTGTCACCGAGTTGGGTCAAAAGTGTGTAACGGTTGGATTTTGTGTGGAGGCTATATATACCCCTCCACCCCTCTTCCTCAGTAAGGAGAGCCATCAGAACATGCCTACACTTCCACCATACATTTTTTGAAAGAGAACCACCTACTCATGTGTTGAGATCAAGAGATTCCATTCCTACCATTTGAACCTTGATTTCTAGCCTTCCCAAGTTGCTTTCCACTCAAATCCTTCTTCCACCATAGCCAAATCTGTGAGAGAGAGTTGAGTGTTGGGGAGACTATCATTTGAAGCACAAGAGCAAGGAGTTCATCATCAACACACCGTCTATTACCTTTTGGAGAGTGGTGTCTCCTAGATTGGTTAGGTGTCACTTGGGAGCCTCCGACATGATGTGGAGTTGAACTAAGAAGTTTGTAAGGGCAAGGAGATCGCCTACTTCGTGAAGATCTACCCGAGTGAGGCTAGTCCTTCGTGGACATAAGCCATGGTGGGATAGACAAGGTTGCTTCTTCGTGGACCCTTCGTGGGTGGAGCCCTTCGTGGACTCGCGCAGCCGTTACCCTTCGTGGGTTGAAGTCTCCATCAACGTGGACGTACGATAGCACCACCTATCGAAACCACGCCAAAAATCATCGTGTCTTCATTGTGTTTGAAATCTCTGATCCCCTCCTTTACTTACATGTGCAATTACTTTTATTCCGCTGCTATACTCTTAGAATTGCATGTGTAGGGTGTTACTTGACTTGTGTACTTGCTGAAATCTGCCCACAACTAAAATTGGGAAAAGGATAGATTTTTATTTGGTCAAGTAGTCTAATCACCCCCCCTCTAGACATACTTTCGATCCTACAATGTGGCGGTATTATTTGAATAGATTGTAATGAGGTTGTACTTAAGCTCGTGGAGCTTCAAAACACTCGTGTTGGTTTGTTCCAACACTTTGCTTTTATTTGCTTTTTGCCTTTGCGGTTTTTCATTTGCAAGTTAGTTTTCAAAAACCTAAAAAAAAGAATAAGCTTTGCTTTGCTCTTTATTTTTCCCCTTGGAGTTCGTTTGCATTTTGTTTTCAGAGGAGTTGATCTACACCGGACAACGAGGAATGCAAGAGTAAAGAAGAGGAGTGTGAAAATTCGCAACCGTGAAGGTATGTCCTACTACTCCCGTCTTTTGCACTTGAAATACTTAGAGTAGATGTAGTAGTAGTAGTATGTGTGATATGTGCAAATGGGAGTAAGTCTTGATAATCAAGACAAAGGTTTTGTTCTAGTAGCTGAAATAATTTTGTAGCCTTTGTTCTGTTTAGTTTTGACAAGCAAGGCTTGCCGTGGGACTGTTTTTAAATGAAATGATCTTAACTAAGAATAACCATGTACAAGAGAAAGTCTTCAAAGACTTGGGAGTTGAGAAAATTGTAGTAGAAATGATGTTTGAAATGCTCCACCCCATGTTGTTAATTTTAATAGACTTGATAGCACTTGTGGATTAAATTGTCTAGAGGAACTTAGTTGAAGGGTGTACGAGATTATGCCAAAAATTTGTGTTGTATCTCTTACATGGCGCTTCAGCTTCTCGCTGGTGCCATGGCCCTGGTACTTATGCATGTGTATGTGTGTAAATGTGGCTTCGTCACCTTTCTTGATGTTATGTTGAGGACTCCGCTAGCCAATGAATGATTCACCAAGAGCGATAGCTCGTATTTTGGCTATGAGTTTGTTACCGTACATAGTGGCAACACTACAAATGCATATTATTCAGCTTTGTCTTGAATGGGTGTGTATGTGGTAAATAAAGGGGACTGATCAACAAAGCTCCAAAGAGACATATATCAGGTCCATAGTTCCCAAACATTAAGCCACAGTGAAACTCTATGCATGATCACTTATTTGGCATAATCCCTTCACGTGACAACCAAAGTTCCAGCAAACAATGATTAAAATGAAGTGCTTAAGAGCCTTGAGGAGGAAATAATTGTGAGTGTTCTTATGAGCACTAGAGAATTATATTTTTCTACATGCTTTTCACTCCCTAACATATGTTTTTATGGTTCTATCAAAAGAAAACTCTTCCGTGCATTCCCGGCAAGGAAGTGTTGTCTAGAATAAATAGAATAGAGTGTTGCAAAGTTGTTTTATCTAGTAGATCTAGAACTTTGTGTTGATTATCTTTGCTTCACTAACACTTGCACTATAACCATGCCACCGCTACATCTATGCTAAGTTTTCAGGTCAAGAAGCGGAGGGCTATCTAGGCGTACCGATCGTAAGTGAACCAAAACCTTCTCGTCATTTTGGTTTAAACAATTGAGTTCCTTATGATTCTGATTTCTCTTTATGTTGCTCGAGGACGATCAAGTTTAAGCTTGGGGGAGTTGATGAGTGATATTTTTACACTCATATACCTTAGTTTAAACCCGAGATATTTCATTTAAAAAGAGATATTCGCTCCGATATTATCACTAATGCCTAATAATTGCAAAGGATTCCACAAATCCTCTCTTTGATGTGTTTCCATAGGAAATGGGCTAAAAAGGGAAGAAATCACGTGTGGGAATGGAAAGGAAGGAGAATGGAAGAAGAAGGAATCAACAGGAGGCATTTTTGTGGAAACAGAGCAAAAGACGGCGTTCCATACGGGCGCGCGCGCCCGTATGAGCGCTCGTATGGCGTGGAAACTGAGGCAGATCGTCCACCTGTACAACTTTTATATAGGGGACCCCATCGAAATGTCAACAGAATGAGCATGGGGAGAGCGTCATCAGCAGCCAGAACACCTTCATCATCATCTTCATCCACAAACCCTAGCCGCCGCCATTTCCATCTCCATAGCCACCATCACCACCATAGTGCTTCCTCATCTACTTCATACTCGTAATCATGCATCGCACAAGGCATCATTGTAAGACATATTTGCAATCAATCAATCTCCAAGATGTGTTCTTCAATTTTTTCTTCCCGCGATCTGATCTCCATGTGTGAGTAGTCCGGCAAGGTATGGGTTTAGGCATGAGCCTTGCAACCCTCTGTATTTATTGTGGGGATCAATGGAAGGGCTTTGAAATAACGTCCCGTATGTGTGAAACAAAATTGTTCCATAGATGTCTCTTGTCTTATCCGTGATCTTCATCCCTGCAGGTACCCAGGGTCATGGAGATCGAGCACCGGAGAGGCTAGGAGCAAGGAGACCGTGAAGTGTTATACCGAACACCGGTGACAGTAAGGTTCAGTAGGGTAACATGGATCATATCCTTGGGTATACATGAGGTGTAGTCATATTAAACGCCCAAAGCTCTTGCCCGATTTTATTATCTTAATTATCAAGGCAACCCCGCATGATGGATAGGCCTGCGGTAGGACAACTGATTCTTGATGTAGGACTCGTGCCGGTCAAGATGTTATTTGGACACATCCCCCACTTTGTTCCGTAACAAGCACATCTCGATGGGTGACTTCCAGCGCACAAATTAAGATCATATCTGGTCCCAACACAAATACATGGTTGCAAGCATTAAGACCTCATACCCGTACCTCTTTTTATTATAAGTGTTTGATTCACTATTTGCTTGCTTGATCCGGTCAAAAGCTGGATTTGACACTTTGACAAAAGCTTGCTAGAGACCATTGCTTCAAGGGAATCTTCCTCTCGTGGGTTGGATAACCCAGGGTCACCTCTAGGGAAATAGGTGTGGGATACAATTTTTTGTTCCATTACCGGATCAATAAAAGGAGGTATCAATACCCACCATTCTCAGTAGCTATCATCACACGCTTGGATGGGCATTGGCTCGCATAGTGACCTCCACCCTTGCAGCGACGACATATAATATCATGTGTTTGCCATGTTGATGCCATGGATGATGACGAGGTCCTATACCGGGGGTGGCTAGCACCAGGGAGCCCGGCCTCATCAACTACAAGGGGCCCACTAGGCCCAAAAGCAAGGAGCAAACCCTAGGAGGCGAAGACGACCTTCGTGGCCTCCAAGATTAGAGGGCGGCAACGCCCCAGATCGCATCTACCATGTAACCCTAGACCTCTCCTGCCTATATAAAGGGAGGTCTAGGGTCCTCATTCATCATCTATTCACAGATAGGCAACTCTCAGTAGCAATCTCATACACCATTGTAACCCCTCGCACGAGGTATCCCTCCATCATGAATAACGAAAACCAGCAGGATGTAGGGTATTACCCTCCGGAGGCGCGAACCTAGATAAACCCTTCGGGTGACCTCCGATCCAGGACTTCTAGCTACGCTTGGACCCCTACCGAGGGATCTGACAGTACTTTCCGCCGCCAGTTGGAGCGTGAGGCATAGGCGGCGCCGGTTGGAGACCGATCTTGGATACGATCTTTTTCTGCTTCCCGTGGCCTTTCGCCGGGAGAGAGCCTGACCTTTGGCTCCTTGACGTTCGTCGCTGACGGGGCAGGCCGGGTTGACATCAGATCACCGGCTAGCCCTGCACGCACCATCTACATCAGCAGCATCAATTTCATCACCAACGCTCGCGGCGATCTCCGGTTGTGCCTACCACCTATTCGGCACCAAGCACGGAACGAAGGTCCGATCGCGGTGACCTCCGCATTCGGCCTCGCTAGACCTTTCCCGTTCAGACTAAGGAATGCAGGGGCTACTTATCAGCATGGGCTTCATCAAAAACTCCAAAAAAACGTACAGTTCGTCGCCATGGTTTGCGACAACTGTCATATCGACCACGCGCCAGAGGATTGTTTCCTCGACGAAACGATTTTAGACTACAGCGTCGATACTACAGACCTATTATCGTCGTCCGATCACAAGGATGCCAACAGTGAACTAACCTTGCCAAAGGAGGACGGAACCGGCAGCGACGCGACTCCGCCAACCAAGGGCAGATCCCCAGAACACGAGAACCATGACGAACAACAGAAAGATGTCTTAGAGCCCGACGCCCCACGAGGAACACAAGATGAGGTTGGGGAATACGTTCCGCAACCGATCTCACTGCACAAACTAATGTTCGCGGAAGTGGAGGCCGAGGCAAGCGACAGCACACCGCACTCAACTACGACAACAACGACGCCGGAAAACAGAGCAGGGCTCTTAAACCCATCTGCCCGAACGGACAGCCCGCCCACACCACAGTCTTTAGAGGATGAGCCCCATGAAATTCTCACCCTGGGGGCTGCATGACACGCGCTGGGAAAGGTGGCCGTGCGGCTACGAAACACAATGAACGGCAGCGTCAGATGCCTCGTAGAGCTGGTCCGCCGCACGGACCACCACAACAACATGGTGGCTAGCAGCTGGGAGAATGACGAAGAACCCTCAGAACAATACGAACCAACAGAGCTCCCCTCACCAACCCAAAGTATCCATGATTGACAAATTGAAGGCCGCACCCGCAGATTCGAAAATCCGCGGATTCGAAAATCCTAGCAGACCTCATCAAGGCTGTACACAGGACGGCCGAGCTCCAAGTCAAACAGATGAATGATGCACAGAGCATCTTATCGCCACCTCATGAAAGGCTAGCACTAGGAGGGAAGAAGCAAAGCAGTGCCCAGGAGAGCGACGCAGCACTAGACGCCAATGACCTCCGTCATACAATATGAGCCGCTAAGACAGGGAACCAGGGAGCGTCCGTTCGTGGTTGTCTCGGTTTTTGCCCAGATCTCCGCGACCACCTACGAGCCCGAGACATGGAACGCTAAGGGCCGGAGTATGGAGCGCCCTCCATAAATTATGAAAATAAAATCTTGTGATTTATGCACACATCTTTGGGCATCAATTAATCCATTTATTAATGCTTTTTTGAATTACCCCTCGTGTGGTGCAGATGGAACGATCTGAATGGATGAAGGATCGGAGAAGCTCAAAGTTTGTGAGTGGCGTGACGGAGTTCATCACTTTGGCTGAAAGGACAAAGAAGAGAGTCCGTAACGACTATTACATCTTGTGTCCATGCAAGGATTGTGGCAATACAGATTCACATAAAGTTACAGACGTCGAGTACCAGTTAGTCAAGCTTGGATTCATGGATGGATATACACGTTGGACTAGACACGGTGAAGAGCCGGTCATGGATGAAGGTAACCAGGGCGGCGAGATGCCAAACCCCGATCAGAGTCACATGGATGTTGAATCTAACCTCGAGGCTCAGACGTCATGCTACCAATGGAACAGAGACAATCGAAAAACCCCACTGGAAAACCAAGACGGCGACTGATACGTCTCCGTCGTATCTACTTTTCCAAACACTTTTGCTCTTGTTTTGGACTCTAATTTGCATGATTTGAATGAAACTAACCTGGACTGACGCTGTTTTCAGCAGAACTACCATGGTGTTGTTTTTTTGTGCAGAAATAAAAGTTCTTGGAATTGGATGAAACTTTTTGGAGATTTTTTATGGAATATATAAAAAATACTAGAGCCAAAACCTACTGGAGGGGACCACTGGCTGCCCATGAGGCACCAGGGCACGCCACCCCCCCAGGTGCGCCCTGGTACCTCGTGGGGCCCACGTGGCTCCGTCTGACCTAATTCCAACGCTATAAATTCACAATTCCAGAGAAAAAAATAAGAGAGGAAGTTTTATTGCGTTTCACGATACGGAGCCGCCGCCACCTCCTGTTCTTCATCGGGAGGCCAGATCTGGAGTCCGTTTGGGGCTCCGAAGAGGGGGATCTTCTGGCATCGTCATCATCAACCATCCTTCATCACCAATTTCATGATGCTCACCGCCGGGAGTGAGTAATTCCTTCGTAGGCTTGCTGGACGGTGATGAGTTGGATGAGATTTATCATGTAATCGAGTTAGTTTTGTTAGGGCTTGATCCCTAGTATCCACTATGTTCTGAGATTGATGTTGCTATGACTTTGCTATGCTTAATGCTTGTCACTAGGGCCCGAGTGCCATGATTTCAGATCTGAACCCTTTATGTTTTCATGAATATATTTGTGTTCTTGATCCGATCTTGCAAGTTGTATGCACCTGCTACGTGTTATGATCCGCATACCCCAAGGTGACAATAATTGGGATTCTTTCCGGTGATTGCCGTAGTTTGAGGAGTTCATGTATTCACTAAGTGCTAATGCTTTGTTCCGGTTCTCTATTAAAAGGAGGCCTTAATATCCCTTAGTTTCCTTATGGACCCGTTGCCGCGGGAGGGTAGGACAAAAGATGTCATGCAAGTTCTTATCGCAAGCACGTACGACTATATACGGAATACATGCCTACATTACATTGATGAATTGGAGCTAGTTCTGTGTCGCCCTAGGTTATGATTGTTACATGATGAATGTTATCCAACAATATCACTAATCCAATGCCTACGAGCTTTTCACATATTGTTCTTGCTAAGTTACTATTGTTGTTACTGCTGTCACAATTGCTATTACTATTGCTGCTACCGTTACTGCTACTGTTACTCTTATTGCTACTGCTATCAAACTATCATACTACTGTGCTACTGATCACTCTGCTGCAAATATTTAGTCTCCAGGTGTGGTTGAATTGACAACTCAACTGCTAATACTTGCAAATATTCTTTGGCTCCCCTTGTGTCGAATCAATAAATTTGGGTTGAACACTCCACCCTCGAAAACTGTTGCGATCCCCTATACTTGTGGGTTATCAAGACCTTTTTCTGGCGCCGTTGCCGGGGAGCATAGCTATATTTGCTAAGTCACTTGGGATTTATATCTGTTGATCACTATGAAGAATCTGAAAGATGCTAAGACCAAGATCGTTCCCTCTAAGACGAGGGGAGGTAAGGAACTGCCATCTAGCTCTGCACTTGATTCACCTTCTGTTTTGACTAAACTTGCAACACCACCACATGCTATTATTTCTGATATGTCACAAGTTATTGATGATACCACTTCTGCTATGAATGATACTCATGATGATGCTAGTACTATGCTTGATAATGCTGTGCCACTTGGTGAATTTCTTAGTGAACAACTTGCTAAAGCTAAAGAAATTGAGAATGCTGAAACTCTTGAGAATTATGATTCACCTATTATGCCTAGCTCTCCTACTAGAGTTGAAACACCTGATGAACATTGCTTTGATAGGGAGACAGTTAGAGCCATTCTTGCTTGTAATGATAGAGATGAAGTTATAAAACTGCTAGCTGAAATGAAAGAAAAATCTATGAGGGAGAGAATGAAATATGATACTAAGTTTGCTACCTCTCCCATATTTGTTACTAACAAGGATTATGAATTCTCTGTCGATCCTGAGTTAATTCCTTTGGTTGAATCTGATCCTTTCCATGGTTATGAAACTGAAACCGTTGTGGCACATCTCACTAAATTAAACGATATAGCCACCCTATTTGCTCATGAGGAAAAAATTCGCTATTACTATATTCTTAAGTTATTTCCTTTCTCATTAAAGGGTGATGCTAAAGAATGGTATAGTACTCTTGCTCCTGGTTGTGTGCGTAGTCCCCAGGATAAGATTTATTACTTCTCTGAAAAATATTTTCCTGCTCATAAGAAACAAGCCGCTCTACGGGAAATATTTAACTTTGTGCAAATCAAAGAAGAGAATATCCCTCAAGCTTGGGGGAGGCTTCTCCAATTACTTAATGCTTTGCCCGATCATCCTCTTAAGAAAAATGAAATACTTGATATCTTCTATAATGGGCTAACCGATGCTTCTAGGGACTACCTAGATAGTTGTGCGAGTTGTGTTTTCATGGAACGAACTATTGAACAAGCTGAGGAATTATTGAATAATATATTGAAGAATGATAATGATTGGACACTTCCTGAACCACCGCCTAAACCCACTCTGAAGAGGAGGGGTATTTTATATCTCAGTCCTGAAGATATGCAAGAAGCAAAGAAATGCCAGAAGGAAAAAGGTATTAAAGCTGAAGATGTTAAGAATTTACCACCTATTGAAGAGATACATGGTCTTGACAAACCGACACAAGTAGTAGAGGTAAATTCTCTTATAAAGTTTGATGAAAGTGATATTCCTTATAACAAACCTCCTAGTCAATGCTTGTATGAATTTGACAATTATATTATTAAGCAAGACCACTTCAATACCAATGTTATGAAACAATTGAAATGAAATGCCTACATGATTGATCGCTTGAGTGACTTGTTATTTAGAATTGCTAATGATGTTAAAGGTGTAAGTAAACATGCATCTATGGTTCAAACCCAATTAGAACAAGTTGCTAAATCTCAAAGTGAATTGCTCAATGAAATGAATAACAATATGAATGATCATGCTGTTAGAGTAATGACTAGAGGAGGTAGAATGACTCAGAAGCCACTTTATCCTGAAGGTCACCCAAAAAGAATTGAACAAGACTCTCAAAGAATTAATGTTGATGCACCTAGTCCATCTAAAAAGAAAAAGAAAAAGAAAAATGATAGGACTTTGCATACTTCTAGTGAACCCGAGGTAGAAAAACCCTTGGAGGATAGTAATGATGTTTCTATTTCTGATGCTGAAACACAATCTGGTAATGAACATTCACCTGATGATAATAATAATGATGATGCTCATGTGGATACCCAACCAGATAATGATAAAGAACTTGATAATGATGTTGAAATAGAACCCGCTGTTGATCTTGATAACCCACCTTCTAAAAATAAACGTTATGATAAAAGAGAATTCGTTGCTAGAAAACATGGTAAAGAAAGAGAACCATGGGTTCAAAAACCCATGCCCTTTCCTCCTAAACCATGTAAGAAAAAGGATGAGGAAGAATTTGAACGCTTTGCTGAAATGCTTAGGCCAGTCTTTTTGCGCACTCATTTGACTGATATTATAAAGATGCCTCCTTATGCTAAATACATGAAAGACATTGTCACAAATAAAAGAAAGATACCTGAAGCTAAAATTTCCACCATGCTTGCAAATTATTCTTTTAAGGATGGAGTACCTAAGAAACTAGGAGATCCAGGAATACCAACTATACCATGCTCCATTAAACGAAATAAGTCAAAACTGCTTTGTGTGATTTAGGAGCCGGTGTTAGTGTTATGCCTTTCTCTTTATATAAAAGACTTGATTTGAATAAACTCACTCCCACTAAAATATCATTGCAAATGGCTGACAAATCAACTGCCATACCTATCGGTGTTTGTGAGGATGTGCCCGTTGTAGTTGCAAATGTTACTATTCTAACAGACTTTGTTATACTTGATATGCCCGAGGATGACAATACGTCGATTATCCTTGGTAGACCCTTTTTGAATACCGCAGGGGCTATTATTGATTGCAACAAAATCAAGGTCACTTTTCATATCAATGGTAATGAACATACGGTGCACTTTCCGAAGAAACAATTTCAAGTAAATGGTATTCGTGCTATTGGAAAGACTCCAACAATTACTATTGGAAGTTTTCAACTCCCTCTTCCTACTGTTAAAAAGAAATATGAAACTCTTATTATTGGGGAGATGCATATCCCCGTTGAGTTAACTTAGTGTTATACGAAAATTCTTCGGTTTCATGCAACTCGGAAATGGTTTGTTAATAAGACTTGATCAACCTTATTAATGGATTCTTTTTGAGAGGCATGTGGTCGATGAATTTAGTAAGCACAACCTTTTGTACCCACTCCTTGTTTTCTGTTATTTTTAGTTAAATAAAATAAAATGCCATGATTATCCTGTTTTCTGATTTATCCGTGCAATAAAAAATATCCAGAAAGAAAGTGCTCAGAATGCAATAAAATTTTGATATGAATTTTTATATAATATTTAAGATTTTTTGGCACTGGAAACATACCAGGGGGTGCCCCAGGTGCCCACGAGGCACCAGGGCGCGCCACCCCCCCCGGCGCGCCCATGTGGCTCGTGGGCCCCACAGGGACCCCCTCACTTATTACTTCAGCTCACTTCGTCTCTTACCTCTAGCAAAAATTCCTGGTAGCTCTTTCTCTCGTGTTCTTGCTCACAAACCTGAAATTTTCGATCTCTTTGCTCGGAGCTCCGTTTCCGAAACTGTTTTGGGAGATTGCTCCTTGGTATGTGACTCCTCCATTGCTCCAATTAGTTTTTGCTCTAGTGGATTATATTTTGCTTAATTAGCTGCTCTTGGTGCTACTGAAAATGAGCTTGCATGTTGAATTCTTTGAGTTCCAAGTAGTTTGAATGCTTGATATAGTCTCTAGACATCCATATGAGTAGTTGCTATCAATCTTGTGAAGTTTTATTGATATCATTTTGTGGCCCAAAATTTTTCAGAAAATTGTTCTTAGGAAAATGAATATCTTCCGGAGGAGTTCTTCGAAGCGGAACGCCAAGGGAGTTCTTGGGGAATCCTCGGACAGTGACCTCAACATCCCGCGTAGGACGGAGGTCCGGCCGTGCGAATGGCCGCAAAATACCTTCATGAACGAAGCCGGATTCTACCAAGAGTTCGCGCAATTTGTTGCTAATGCCGGACTGACTGACTTCCTCGCAGATGAGTGTGACCAGCACCACATCCTTACCAATTCCTTTGTGCAAAACTTTCATTTTCTGAATATGCTCGAACCTCCTGAGGTGCGCTTTGATTTATATGCTGAACATTATCAGATACCTCTGGCTGAGTTTTGTGAGATATGTTTGATTCCCTTTGATGGGGAAATTAGAGACCCTCGCCCGGAGGAGTTCGAGGGTTTCCTCCACACTTTAACGGTGGGAGAGACAAGGGGCGTGTCGAGAGCCCGAGCCACTAGCTTGCAGTTTCCCTCTATTCATTACTTTGCTCTATTCTTAGGGAAATGCTTGACTGCTACAGAGCAAGGTGGTGCGCTAGCTGCACCTGACTTTGCTATTTTACGCCGCGCACTTTATAATGACAACACTTATAACTTGGGAGCTATCATTGCACGCCGCCTACACACTAATAGGACTAAGGGTAAAATTCATGGTGGTATTTATGCTACTCGCTTAGCGAGACGTTTTAATGTTAACTTACGCCCTCATGATTACTTGTTGCCTAGAGTTTACTTAGATCACCAGTCCATGAGGGACCACCACTTTCTTGATGCTCCTGGGCCTCCTCGCAACATTCATTATAACTTGGTTTTTAGTGAGGATACTCGTGATATTATTCCGTTACCTGCACCTGCTTTGTTTGATTCTCATGCCAGGAACGGATATACCGTGATGCCACCGGACATCGTTGCTTACCGGAACGCGTTGGCAGCGGCAGAGGAGGAGGCCCAGGATTGGGACGCTCGGGTGCCACCGCCTCAGGACTTTCACATGGGACCGGATGGCTACTACGGATGGCCGTAGACCAAGCTAGGCCAAAAGCCTAAGCTTGGGGGTGTACGTATTTCTCACCGACATTACATTCATGATCACACACTTCATTCCAGTTGTCGGTGTTCATACTTTTTCATTGTATAATCCATGTTAATTTTATTTTTCTCGCTTTCTTCTTGTGTGTTTGAAAAACTTTGAGAAAATCCAAAAACATTTCTCGTTTCTTTTCGGTTTTTCTTTCTAGCTTAATTAGTAGTAGTATTAAAAGAAAACCCAAAAAGATTTCCCGTTTCTTCTTTTGCTTGTTGGGAGCTCTCCCGTGTAAATAGTTTTCTTTTCTCGTTTTCGTTTTTCTTCCTTAATTTGCTTTCTTCAGAAAAACTAAAATCTCCAAAAATATTTCTATGTGTTTCTCTGAAATTCTTTTCTTTTGTTGAGTCATTGTAAGGAGAAGACCACGATGAAAATGTTGAGTGGCTCTCATATGCATTGTTGTTACTCTAACAAAGAGCCCATTTTACCTTGTCTTCTCCTTTAAATAAAATGCTTGCAGATTCCAGCTTAGTCCATGGCACACTTGCACTATTTTTATTTTCATATCATTCGGTCGTGCAAGTGAAAGGCAATAATGACGATGACTTGATGAAGTGACTGTGGCAAGGAAAAGCGGGTATAAACTCAACTTGTTCTTTGTTTTTGTAAATATGTTTAACTTAATATCCATGATTCAGCATATTATGATTAAACATGTTTATGATGACAATTAGAGATTATAGTTGCTCATGCCATGCTTAAGTAGCTAGGAGTGGATAATGATTTATCTTGGGTGTCAACATGCATTAAAATGATTGTGATGTAGTATGATGATATGGTATCCTCCTCTGAATGCTTCGAGTGGCATGACTTGGCACATGTTTACGCATGTAGTTGATTCAAAACCAACATAGCCTCCATGATATTTATGTTCATGGTGCTTATATCCTACTCATGCTAGTATTCAATGTTGATTATTCATAATGCATGATTATGACCGTTTTCGCTCTCTAGCTGGTCGGTTCTCAACCTATTTGCTAGCCTTCACTTGTACTAAACGGGAATGCTGCTTGTGCATCAAAATCCTTAAACCAAAGTTATTCCTGATGAGTCCACTATATCTACCTATATGCGGTATTACTCTGCCGTTCTAAGTAAATTTGCATGTGCCACCTCTAAATATTCAAATGAACATCTATTTTGTGTGCCCGTACCGCTCATGGAGCGACAGGGGGCGGTCAGTATCTTCCATGCTAAGCGGGTTATTCTCATGACGAGTGTTTATTCACTTGTCCTTGCACGAGAGGGGCTGATAATCGGGATGCCCAGTCCCATAATTAAAACTGCAAAATAATGAAACAAACTCCCCTGGAAAGTTGTTGGTATGGAGGGCACCCAAGGATTCGACTAGCCATGGCTTGTGTTTGTTGGTGGAGGGGGAGTAAACTTTACTTTACCGCTTGGGAACCGCCGCTAATGTGTTTAGCATGGAAGATATTGAAAACTCTCGGTCGTGACGTTGACAGGAAAGGCATACCTCCCAAAATTTTACTTATCTCTGATTTAAGCTTTGAGCTCTGGCACCTCTGCAAATCCATGCTTCCCTCTGCGAAGGGCCTATCTATTTACTTTTATGTTATTTTACTTTTATTGTTGAGTCATCACCTTCTCAAATAAGCACCAGTCCTGAGAGCACTATTGTCATTCTCATGCATTGTGTATAGTTAATGTTGTGTGCATCATGAATGGATCTTTTCTACCATGAATTACAATGTTTAGTCGCTGCTTGAACTTTGGAGGTGCTCTGCATTTATGTTTTGCGGTCTCAGAAAGGGCTAGCGAGATACCATGTTGTCATATTATATCATGATTGTTTTGACAAAGTGTTGGCATTTAAGATATCTTATTATTGCTTGCTAGTTGATTATGCCATTGATATGAGTGAATATAATTTCTAAGAGTTATCATTTGCATGGTTAGTTATAATCTTTGCTGAAAACTTGGGTGCTATTTAAGCATATATATAGATGCAAGAACAAAAGAGTTTGTAAAAGTTTTTCTTTATCACTTTCAGTTTGTCAACTGAATTGCTTGAGGACAAGCAATGAGTTAAGCTTGGGGGAGTTGATATGTCTCCATTGTATCTACTTTTCCAAACACTTTTGCTCTTGTTTTGGACTCTAATTTGCATGATTTGAATGAAACTAACCCGGACTGACGCTATTTTCTGCAGAACTACCATGGTGTTATTTTTTTGTGCAGAAATAAAAGTTCTTGGAATTGGATGAAACTTTTTGGAGATTTTTTATGGAATATATAAAAAACACTGGAGCCAAAACCTACTGGAGGGGGGCCACTGGCTGCCCACGAGGCACCAGGGCGCGCCACCCCCCCAGGCGCGCCCTGGTACCTCATGGGGCCCACGTGGCTCCGTCTGACCTAATTCCAACGCTATAAATTCACAATTCCAGAGAAAAAAATAAGAGAGGAATTTTTATTGCGTTTGACGATACGGAGCCGCCGCCACCTCCTGTTCTTCATCGGGAGGCCAGATCTGGAGTCCGTTTGGGGCTCCGGAGAGGGGGATCTTCCGGCATCGTCATCATCAACCATCCTTCATCACCAATTTCATGATGCTCACCGCCGGGAGTGAGTAATTCCTTCGTAGGCTTGCTGGACGGTGATGAGTTGGATGAGATTTATCATGTAATCGAGTTAGTTTTGTTAGGGCTTGATCCCTAGTATCCACTATGTTCTGAGATTGATGTTGCTATGACTTTGCTATGCTTAATGCTTGTCACTAGGGCCCAAGTGCCATGATTTCAGATCTGAACCCTTTATGTTTTCATGAATATATTTGTGTTCTTGATCCGATCTTGCAAGTTGTATGCACATGCTACGTGTTATGATCCGCATACCCCAAGGTGACAATAATTGGGGTTCTTTCCGGTGATTGCCGTGGTTTGAGGAGTTCATGTATTCACTAAGTGCTAATGCTTTGTTCCGGTTCTCTATTAAAAGGAGGCCTTAATATCCCTTAGTTTCCTTATGGACCCCGCTGCCACGGGAGGGTAGGACAAAAGATGTCATGCAAGTTCTTATCGCAAGCACGTATGACTATATACGGAATACATGCCTACATTACATTGATGAATTGGAGCTAGTTCTGTGTCGCACTAGGTTATGATTGTTACATGATGAATGTTATCCAACAATATCACCGATCCAATGCCTATGAGATTTTCACCTATTGTTCTTGCTAAGTTACTACTGTTGTTACTGCTGTCACAATTGCTATTACTATTGCTGCTACCGTTACTGCTACTATTACTCTTATTGCTACTACTATCAAACTATCATACTACTGTGCTACTGATCACTCTGCTGCAGATATTTAGTCTCCAAGTGTGGTTGAATTGACAACTCAACTGCTAATACTTGCAAATATTCTTTGGCTCCCCTTGTGTCGAATCAATAAATTTGGGTTGAATACTCTACCCTCAAAAACTGTTGCGATCCCCTATACTTGTGGGTTATCAGCGACGAAGACGATGACCTTGATGGTATGCCAGATTTTGCTGCTATGATTGCAGATTTCCAGGGCCCAAATAAAGATATGGTTGGGTACAAGGATCTGCCAACCATTGATGCGGACTAAAAGAAAGATTTGTATCCAGGTTGCAAAAAGAAATATTCCAAGTTGAGTTACACACTGGCGCTTCCCAGATTTAAAGTAGAAAACGGTCTATCGAACAAGGGCTTCACAGAGTTGTTAGGTCTTTTCAAAGACATTCTTCCAGAAGATAATGTGCTCCCCAAAAGCATGAACGAAGCGAAGAAAGTTGCTTGCCCATTGGAACTTGAAGTCTAGAAAATACACGCTTGTGTGCATGATTGTATGTTGTACCGCGGTGAGTACAAAGATTTGCGTGCATGTCGCATATGCAAGCATCCACGATACAAGCGCAGGAGAGCAAAGTGTTGGAAATATGCCCTAGAGGCAATAATAAATTGGTTATTATCATATTTCCTTGTTCATGATAAAGGTTTATTATTCATTCTAGAATTGTATTGACCGGAAACTTAAATACATGTGTGGATACATAAACAAATACCGTGTCCCTAGTGAGCCTCTACTAGACTAGCTCGTTAATCAAAGATGGTTAAGGTTTCCTAACCATAGACATGAGTTGTCATTTGATAACGGGATCACATCATTAGGGGAATGATGTGATGGGCAAGACCCAACCATAAGCTTAGCATTTGATCGTATCACTTAAGTTTATTGCTATAGCTTTCTTCATGTCAAGTATCTATTCCTAAGACCATGAGATCATGCAACTCCCTGACACCGGAGGAATACTTAGTGTGTATCCAAACGTCACTTCATAACTGGGTGATCATAAAGGTGCTCTACAGGTATCTCCGAAGGTGTCTGTTGGGTTGGCATGGATCGAGACTGGATTTGTCACTCCGTATGACGGAGAGATAACTCTGGGCCCTCTCGGTAATACAACATCATGAAGAGCTTGCAAGCAATGTGGCTAATGAGTTAGCCATGGGATCTTGTATTACGGAACGAGTAAAGAGACTTGCCAGTAACGAGATTGAGCTAGGTATGGAGATACCGACGATCGAATCTCGGGCAAGTAACATATCGCCGGACAAAGGGAATTGCATACGGGATTACCCGAATCCTCGACATCGTGGTTCAACTGATAAAGATCTTCATGGAATATGTAGGAACCAATATGGGCATCCAGGTTCTGCTATTGGTTATTGATCGGAGAGGTGTCTCGGTCATGTCTACATGATTCTCGAACCCGCAGGGTCCGCACGCTTAAGGTTCGGTGACGCTAGAGTAGTATTGGGATATGTACGTTGTTGATCGAATGTTGTTCGGAGTCTCGGATGAGATCTCGGACATCACGAGGAGCTCCAAAATGGTCCGGAGGTAAAGATTTATACATAGGAAGTCCTGTTTTGGTCGCCGAAAAAGTTTCGGGTATTATCGGTATTGTACCGGGAGTGCCGAAAGGAGTCCGGGGGTCCATCGGGGGGTCCACCTGCCCCGGGGGCCCACATGGGCTGTAGGGGGTGCTCCTTGGCCTATATGGGCCAGGGGCACCAGCCCTAAGAGTCCCATGTGCCAAGGAGAGGTGGAGGAGGAAGAGTCCTAAAGGGGGAAGGCACCCCCTAGGTGCCTTGGGGAGGGAGGATTCCTCCCTCCTGGCCGCACCCCCTCCCTTGGAGGAGGGGCCAGGGCTGGCACACCCCTCCCCCTTGGCTCCTATATATAGTGGACGAGAGGGGAGGGCTGGACACACCAAACCCCAAGCCTTGGCGCCTCCCTCCCTCTCTCCCGGTTCCGTTTTCTCCTCCGATCGCATCTCCGATAGCGCTTGGCGAAGCCCTGCCGGGATAGCACCACCACCATCTCCACCACGCCATCGTGCTGGTCGAGATCCCATCTACTTATCCTCCCTCGCTTGCTGGATCAAGAAGGAGGAGACGTCATCGAGCCACACATGTGCTGAACGCGGAGGTGCCGTCCGTTCGGTACTACATCGGATTGGATCGTGATTGTGAAAGAACATGTGGTGCCCCCATGTTTGGTTTTGGTAATTGATGACAATCTCTATGGACTAATGGTTGCCTTGAGTTATATTTGAAGGGTTTGTCCATAGGCATTACTTGAAGACCATTTGTTGGTTCCAAGGTTATTAGAAGAAGATTATGTGATGACCAAGGTGATATTCAAGAATTTATCCAAAGATTGGTCATGTGAGAGTTGAGCTTATTGCAAACATGTCTTGAAGAAGAAGATTGTGTGAACATTCTTGTGTACCTTCAAGACATCATCCTAATGAAGAGAGTGGAAAGATTCAAGGTTGATCAAGACTAAATATGAAGAGTGATTCAAGTTGATCAACACACAAAGCGTAGAAGATGTACCGAGTGGGATCAAGTGATCTCACGGTATGGTACGGTATGGTAAGCATTGTCCATTATGCTTTGTGTACTAACCCATGTTCTACGCGAGAGTTCTATGTGGGGTTAGGTATGTTTCCATGGGCTTGCGTCAAGAGGAAGATCTCATTCAACTCATGGAGGATGACATCAAGTGGTGATCGTCATCAAGTTTGCGGTGTGCAAGTTTAAGTGGAGCATCACGAAGAGATCAGGCTTGAAGCTTGCCGTCCATTGTGGTGACCATGGACTTGTGAAGATGTGTCGAAGAGTGGCTCACCCATAGTGGAGTATGGGGGAATAATCAACTTGTCTTCATCGAGCCAACGCAATCAAGAAAGGTGGTCCAACTTGAGGAAGTCAAGATCGTCATCATCTAGCTCAAGTGGACTATGCGCAAGGCAAAGGTTTGCCCTTGATAGATTTTCTATTTTACCGGTCTCATGGTGGTAGTTGGGAGACCGGGTTATAGGATCGATAGCCGTACTATCAAGGGGGGCTCTCGGATGAGTAGCTTGATCGTATCATTCGTAGAGAGCTCAAACCATTGCATCCTTGCATCATCTTTCTTGGTTCTTGTTTGGTGTTTCTCTTTGTGAGTTTTAGAGCTTATGGTCATCTTCTTGACAAGCTTGAGTTCATCGAAAACGGAGTTCATGTGCATCTTCTATGATGTTTTCGATGTTGGAGTGTTTGCCGGTTCTTCATTCATAGAGGTTTCACATCTCTATATCATAGGCATTTCGCTGTTGGATAGTTCTCGTCGTCGTCTATCCAACAAGCTTGAGTTTGCTCAATTCGGAGCTCATTTGCAAAAGTTGTGGCAGTTCAGGTTTTATTGTATCTTCTGTTCTCTATGGAAGTGTTTTTGTTTGTACCGAGCGGTTGTACCGCTTGTAAAAGTTGTTGTACCGCTTGACCGGTTGTTCCGGCCCAGCACCGCTCCACTACCGGACTCCCTTCTGTAGTGGAGCTGTTGTTGGGCGGTGGTGGCCCGGTAGTTCCCGGACGGCTTCGGCGAATCGGTACTACCAGTTCCTGGAGCGGTTGTACCGCTCCGGACTTAGCCACCACAGGAACGCTGATCTGGCGGTTGTACCGGTACAATCACCGCCCCAACTATCGCTATGGGGTGACTCCCTTCTGTTATGAGGCGGTTTTTGGGCGGTGGTGGAGCGGTAGTTCCGGTTGGCTCCGGCCGACCGGTACTACCGGTGGCTCCACCGGTTGTACCGCCTGGGCATTACTGAAGTGGGAACCCGTGAATACCGGTTGTACCGGTGCTTCAAGCGGTTGTACCGCTGCAGTGTAAAAACGGCTGTAACGGTTGGATTTTTCCCCTCCTATAAAAGGGGTCTTCTTCCCCCTTGAACCTTATCCCTTCTAGCTCGTGTTTGCCCCCCATTGTTGACCTTCTTCGAGCTTGCTATCTCTCAATCCCTCCAATGATTCTTGCTAGTTCTTGAGGGAAAAGAGAGAGGAGATCTAGATCTACGTTTCCACCAATCACTTTCTCCTCTATGTGAGGGGAACCCCTTGGATCTAGATCTTGGAGTTCTTGGTGTTCTCCTTGTTCTTCCTCTCATATTCCTCCATAGCTTTTGTTGCTTTGGTGGGATTTGGGAGTGAGGGACTTGACCACTTCGTGTGTTCTTGCCATTGCATTAGTTGCATCGGTTTGAGTTCTCCACGGTGATACGTGGTGGTGAAAAGTTGAGAAGCTTATTACTCTTGGGTGCTTGGTACCCTAGAGCTTGTTCCTCTTGGGTGCTTGGGCGCCCTAGACGGTTGGTGGTGCTTCGGAGCTCAATCATTGTGGTGTAAAGCTCCGGGCAAGCATCGGGGTCTCCAATTAGGTTGTGGAGATCGCCCCGAGCAATTTGACGGGTACCGGTGACCGTCCCCAAGGGTTGCCAAAGTGTACGGGTTCGGTGACCGCCCCCAAGGGTTGCCATTTGTACGGGTTCGGTGACCGCCCTCAAGGGTCCCTTAGTGGAATCACGGCATCTTGCATTGTGCGAGGGCGTGAGGAGATTACGGTGTCCCTAGTGGCTTCTTGGGGAGCATTGTGCCTCCACACCGATCCAAACGGAGATTAGTATCCGCAAGGGTGTGAACTTCGGGATACATCATCGTCTCCGCGTGCCTCGGTTATCTCTTACCCAAGCCCTTTACTTATGCACTTTACTTTGTGATAGCCATAGTGTTTCATGTTATATATCTTGCTATCACTTAGTTGTTTATCTTGCTTAGCATAAGTTGTTGGTGCACATAGGCGAGCCTAGTTGATTTAGGTTTTGTGCTTGACAAATTAAACGCTAGTTTTATTCCGCATTTGTTCAAGCCTAAACCATAATTATTTTAAAGCGCCTATTCACCCCCCTCTAGGCGACATCCACGATCTTTCAGATTGGATCATAACGAGTACGACTACATCAACTGCGTGATATACACTTCCGATTAACGGTCTACGAGGGTACATGGACACACTCTCCTCTCTCGTTGCTATACTTCTAATAGATAGATCTTGGGTGATTCGTAGGAAATTTTTTGATTTTCATGCAACGTTCCCCATCACAAAGGACAAGTACAAATTGGACGACGAGATCAAGACAGGAATCCCGTTCAAGGTTGTTTGGTACTTGCCTTTAATTCCAAGGTTGAAGCATTTGTTTGCAAACCCTAGAGAGGCAAAGAGGTTGTGGTGGCATCATGATGAGCGAATTGCGAATGAATATTTGAGGCACCCGAAAGATGGGGCTCAGTGGGAGTTAATCGAGGAAAAGTATAAAGACTTTGCCGAGGATCCTAGAAGTATATGGCCCGGGGAGTGTACTGACGGGATGAATCCATTTGGCGATATGAGCACCAAACACAGCACATGGCCGGTGCTTCTATGCATATATAACCTTGCTCCTTGGTTGTGTATGATGAAAAAATACATCATGATGTCAATAATTATCCATGGCCCGAAGCAACCTGGAAATGACATTGACATTTACTTTCAGCTACTGGTAGAAGAACTGCTGACATTCACTACTGGAATTCAGTTATTTGCCATCTGCCAGCTCTTTGCCGTCTGCCAGCTGATGGCAAAGAGGCTGTTTGCCGTCTGTCTTGCCAAAGCAGACGGCAAAGAACCAGCTGATGGCAAAGAGGGTCTTTGCCATCTGCACTTCTTTGCCGTCTGCTGGCAGATGGCAAAGACCAAAGTGGGCCCCACGGGGCACGGCACTGGCTAGGTCAAGCTCTTTTCCATCTGCCACTTCTTTGCCGTCTGCTGGCAGATGGCAAAAATTTCTTTGCCGTCTGCCAGCAGACGGCAACGAGGTGAGGGTGGGGCCCACAATGTCACGGCGGGGGCGGGCTAACGGTCACCGTCTTTCGCCCCCGCGCCCAAAGCCTCTCTCTCTCTCACACACATCTCTCTCTCCCTCTCTGTCTCAGCGCCGCCGCCCCGCCCTGCCCTGCCCTACCCCCGCTGCCCCCGCCGCCGCCCCGCCCTGCCCTGCCCTGCCCCCGCCCTGCCCCGCGCCGCCGCCCCGCACCTCCGCTGCCCCACGCCGCCGCCCCGCAGTCTGCCGCAGCGGCCACGCGCCGCCGCCCCGTCGAGCCCCCCCGGCGAGCCCTCCCCGGAGGCACCCCCCGGCGAGCCCCCCCGACGGCACCCCCCCCGACGAGCCCCCCAGCGGCACCCCCTCCGGTGAGCTCCCCCACCTCTGCCCTTTTTTTCTTCTGTTTTTCTGTTTTTTTCCTTTTTTTTAATATCATGATTATAGATATATATAGATGCTACTGTTAGTAGATAGTAGATGCATCAATTAGGTTAATTAGTTAGATGTTGTTAATTAGGTTTTTTGAGTAGGTTAATTAGTTAGATGCTACTGGTTTCGACATCAATTAGGTTAATTAGGTTAGGAGGAGGAGAAGAAGAAAAAAGAGGAGAGGAGGAGAAGAAGAAGAGGAAAAAGGAAAGGAGGAAGAAGAAGAAGAAGAAGGAAAAAAAAGGAAGAAAATGAAGAAAAGGAAGAAGAGGAAGAAGAAGAAAAGAAAAAAAGAGGAAAAACCCCGACCCCGATCCCGACCCGACACCCCGACCCCGACCCCGACCCGACACCCCGACCCCGACACCCCGACCCCGACCCGACACCCCGACCCCGACACGGCACCCCGACCCCGACCCCGACCCGACACCCCGACACCGACACGGCACCCCGACCCCGACACCCCGACACCCCTAACACCCCGAAACCACGACACCCAGACACGACACCCCCGACACCCCGACCCCGACACGACACCCCGACCCCGACACGACACCCCGACACTTAAATTAGGTATATATTCAATTTTTTAGGTATTCAATTTTTTATTATGTTCATGATGATGATACACTTAAATTATATACATATTATTCATGTCAGGTATTCATTCTTTTTATGTTGTACTAATTTCGTTTACTCTTTGTCATTGCAGGTGTTGACAGATGGTGGGCGCGGGTCGAGAGCGCTCCGAGGCTCCTACCTCGGCGCGTGGTGGGAGGGGTAGTTCCATTCCACCCCATAGCCTTCGGACAGCGCTGGATCGCAGTATGCAGACACCACCGGCGGTCGCTTCTTCTTCGGTCGGGAGAGGTCGGGGGGGGGGAAGAAGGCTGGTAGAGGTGGACGTGGCGGCGGGAGAGGTAGGAAGGCTGCTACTACGCCTTCCTCGCCGCCACCCCCAGCTGATTCACCCGACCACAGGAGTGCTCCGTCTGAGATGGAGCCGCCTGAGGTGGACCCATCTCGGACTCCGGTCCACGAGCCTCGGGCCGACGAGCCTATGGCAGACGCGCCTACGGCCGACGAGCCTCGGGCCTACGAGCGTCGGGCCGACGAGCGTCGGGCCGACGAGCCTTCGTCCCACGAGACTCCGTCCCACGAGACTCCGGAGCTCAGCAGGGATCACGCTGAGTCGCAGCGGAACTCGACGGAGTCGAGTGGCCGTGCTGAGGGTGGCTATAGTTCTGATAGCTATAGCGAGGGTGAGTGGGTTGAGGGGCGCAAAGTCTACCAGCGTGGTGGTACAAAGCTCCCGCCCACCCCGGCGACCCCCGACCAGAGGTGGTTGATTGCGCCTAACGGGGCCAAGTAAGTGCATTTACTCTTTTTTAACCTTTTGCCTTCACGTTTCTTCGAATATCTAATGCGTTGGCCTTGTCATACTGCAGGTCTTGGACACACGAGCCTCATGTCCGCAGGCCCAACAGTGTCCTTGGTGTGATTTGTCGCCAGAGCTTCCCGGGGTGGGTCACGTTGCCCGGTGAGGGCCGGGTTCCCGAGTTAGGAATGACCTGGGAGCACTACTTGGCTGCCCCGGCCCCGCCAGGGCATAGGATCGGCGATGTCGAGTGCCACAAGGTGGCCGACATTGTGATCCAGACGTTTTGGGTAATTTCTCCTTTGCCGTCTACGTTGTGTTTCCTTCTTTGATTGGCAACCCTAGTGATTGTACTAATTCGTGTTTTCTTGTTTTATTGCAGACCTTCTACAGGTGTGCTGAGGGACAGGAGGAGGCTGCGGCTCTGGTTATCGACAACGAGTGCAGGCGCCTACTTCAAAACTTTCGGCACGAGGCTCGGACACAGGCTATTCGAGACTACTTCGCCTCGGCTGGTATTAGGAGGAAAAGAGAGAAGTGCCGCGAGAAGTTTCTGAGTAAGGAGAAGTACATGAAGGTAATTACCTATTCTTAAGGCCTTGTACTTAGTTTCCTTGATTTGATTCGTAGGCGTAGCGCTCAAATTTCTCTTGCTTAACTTGGGTGCCCCCGAGATGGTGTGCGGATAGGATGGACTGTTGGGAGGCGTTGGTGGATGAGTGGTGCTCTCCCCAATGGCGCTCCACCCACGACACTGCAAAGGACAAGCGTGGCAAAATAAAAGGTGTCCCACACCATTTAGGCAGCGTCAACCTACATCAGTACGGGGAAAACTGGGTATGTGGTTTGCTTCATGATTCATGCAAATTTATTCTTCATGCTAGCTTGAGCCCTCAACTAATACTCTGTTCCTCTCTTTTAGGCGCGAGAGAACAAGGCTCCAGTGCCACAGCTGTTCGACCTCTATGCCATGTCCAATACTGCCTCGTACAAGAAGGCCAAGGCATTCTCTGAGTCTGACCTCGATGATCCAAAGAAATTCACCAACCGCGCCTCCCACCACAAGCTTGTGAGGTACAGAGATGAGGGGAAGGCGAGGAAAGGGCCGAACTTTAACCCGAGCCAGCAACCTCTTGATCCAGAGCTGGTGATGATATCTGGTGGTGGGAGGCCCCATGGCTCGTTAGCCATTGGGGATGGACTGATACGCTGTAGTAGCACTCTCCCGCAGATCAAGAAGCGCCAGACCGGCTCCGATCCTGAGATATTGCCTCGTGCACGGCCAGTGGAGCTCGAATTTAAGGTTAGTTATACGGACTCAGATACCTTTCCTTAATTACATTGTGTGTGCGGCCGTCGATGATTACAATGCTAACGAGTGGTGTTGTAGGCTGCTATTGAGGCAGAGAGAGCGAAGACCCAGGCTGCTATTGAGGAAGAGAGAGCGAAGACCCAGGCGATTCTAGAGGAGAGGGACCGGCAGGCGGCGGAGAGGGAGAGGGAGCTTGAGGATAGGACGGCTAATGCGTTGGAGGAGGAGAGGAACCGGAACATGATGGCTAACCGGGCCCTATACGAGATGTTCGCGGTAAGTTTCTTCTGCATATTAGCCAAATCATGCACGTAATGTTCCTTACAGTAGTATCTAATATGACTGACTCGTCAAAACCAAATGTGCAGACCCTGTGCGAGAAGAGCGGCACGACCCCTCCGCCGATGCCAGTCATTGCTCCGGCGGGCACGGTGAGTTTCATTTGAATGGTCATTAGTTACTAGTCTTCACATTTGAGTTGCATCATGCTAACGATACATTGGAAATGATCTTTGGTGCAGCATAACTCCCGACAAGCATCAACCGATCCTCCTCCGTCAGCCACTGGCGCGACCGGTCCTACAACTACACCTACATCTACACCTCCGTGATGACGGTAAGTTTTCGCAAGTGTTTAGCATAACAAATGCGTACTTAGCTTAAGAAATGACCTATTTATCTCCAAAATGCCGTATACTTAGCTTAGTTTCCTCGAAAATGACATTATAACCTTACTTAGCTCCAAAATGACGAATTTTACCATGGATAGCTCTCAAATGACCTATACTTAGCTTAGCTTAAGAAATGACATATTTAGCTCTAAAATGACCTGTACTTAGCATTATTTCCTCCAAAATGACATAATAACCTTAATTAGCTCCAAAATGACCTATTTTACCACGGATAGCTCTCAAATGACCTATCCTTAGCTTAGCTTAAGAAATCACCTATTTAGCTCCAAAATGACCTATTTAACCTAGGAAAGCTCTAAAATGACATATACTTAGCATTTATTCCTCCAAAAATGAATTTATATGGTTAGCTAGCTCAAAAATGACATAATAACCTTAATTAGCTCAAAAATGACCTATTTAACCTAGGATAGCTCTAAAGTTACCTATACTTAGCATTTATTCCTCCAAAATGACTCAATATGCTTAGCTAGCTCAAAAATGACATAATATGCTTAAGAAATGACCTATTTAGCTCCAAAATGACTTAATATGCTTAATTAGCTCAAAAATGGCATAATTACTTAGGTTAGCTTTGAAATGACCTATACTTAGCTTATTTAGTTCATTTATGACATACTTAGCATATTTAGGTCAAAAATGGCCTATTTAACTAGGTTAGCTCTAAAATGACACAAGTAAGCAATAAGAAGAAGAAAAAGAAAGAGAAGAAAAATTCTTCTTCTTCTTCTTCTTCTAGTCTTCTTCTTCTTCTTTTTCTTCTTCTTCTTCTAGTCTTCTTCTTCTTCTAACTTCCTTCTTTCCCATTTTGCAGATTTGATTCACTTCACGGAAGCTTGCGTTCATGGAGTCCTTGTCCTTCCATTTTGTTTTGATTTTGTAGGATCAACAATTGACACTGGCATATGTATGTATAGATGAATGAAACTTGCATATGTATGGATGAGACTTGCATATGTTTTGATTTGGTATGTGTTGAATGATCATATCCATATGGCTTGCATATTATTTGCATATGTGTTGTTTATTATGTGGTGGATGAGACATTTTATGTGATGGACTAGACATAATGTTTGCCTTATTATGTGATTCTGAATATATATATATATATATATATGTGTGTGTGTGTGAATTTATGTGCAAATGAATTGATATAAGAGAAAACAGTAAAAACAGGGGCTATATAGCCACTTTGCCGTCTGCTGGCAGACGGCAAAGAGCGCCGTTAGCCCCCTAACGGGGCTGTCACCTTTTGTCTGCCGTCCAGGGGCTTTGCCGTCTGCCAGCAGACGGCAAAGTGGCCTTTACCGGCACCCGTTCGGCCGGACTGTTCGCCGTCTGCTGGCGGACGGCAATAGCTTTGCCGTCCGCAAGGCAGGCCTTTGCCGTCTGTTATGGCAGACGGCAAAGAAGCTGATTCCAGTAGTGATTGTGGGTAAAAGAGCCTGGTGTAAAATGTTATGATGCTTACAAAAAGAAGATTTTCGATCTACATGCGTTGCTGCTGCACACCATTCAAGATATGCCGGCATTAGGCAACACGTCGGGGCAGAAAACAAGGGGAGATGTAGGATGTGTCACATGCATGGATAGGATAGCGAGTAGATTTCTTCCCAACTCGCGCAAAACCGTGTATTTGCATCATCGTAGATTCTTATGGAGAGAACACCCATACCGAAAGATGAAATCTGAATTTGATGGTACGGAAGGGGTAGGTTTGGGCCCAAGACCTTATTCTGGGAAGGAGGTCCACAGAATGGCTAAAAAAATTGAAGTTGTGCTTGGCAAGGGACCTGGTTCGTCGTTGAAAAAAACACCCAGGACACAAGTGTTTAAGAAGAAATCAGTGTTCTGGCAATTACCTTACTGGGAGATTCTAAGTGTACATCACTGCATCGATGTCATGCACGTAGAGAAGAACGTATGTGAAAGCATCCTTGGTACTCTGCTCAAGATTAAAGGTAAAACAAAGGATGGTGATGGAGCACGACTCGATATGCTTGGTGATCAACCAAAACGCATGAATGAAGCAGAAGATGGTGACAAATTCCTCCACGTTCGCCAGAGTTACAATTTCACTGCAAAAGAAGCAAAAGAGTTCTACAATTATTTGTTGTCAATTAAGACACCCTCTTCCTACTCCGCAAACATCAGAAGTCTCGTAGATGTGAGCTCGGGTAAAATGAAGTTGGCACACATGAAGTCACACGACTGCCACGTAATGTTGACACAAATCCTCCCGGTGGCCATCAGGAATTTGATGGACACAGACATAAGAAACACACTCATTGATATCTGTGATTTCTTCAACCAACTATGGCGGAAAGTGGTAAATCATGAGGAGCTGGATTATATGCAAGAGGATATTGCAAGAATATTGTCCAACCTAGAGATGTTTTTCCCATCATCATTCTTTGATGTCATGGTCCATCTCACTGTGCACCTTGTCGACGACATAAAGTACTATGGTCCTGTGTTTCTTCGCAACATGTATCCCTTCGAGCGGTTCATGGGAATATTGAAGTGCTATTGTCGGAACCGATGTCATCCAGAGGCAAGCATCCTACAAGGTTATACCACGGATGAGGTGGTTGAGTTTTGCATCGAATACATGAAACAAAGACCTATAGGTTTGCCCCTCTCTCGCCACGAGGGAAGGCTAGCTAGTAAGCCGGTCCTTGCTGGCGCGCCACATGCTGCACCCGGAGATGAGACCGATCAAGCCCATTTGACGGTACTGCTTAATAGCCCAGTTCTCGACGCTTATGCTGAAGAACACTTGGCGGAGATACGACGAAGCTTCTTACCCATGGTGCATCCATTAGATGTCGTGATGAAGGCGCACAATAAGGACTACGTCAGATGGCTGAAGGGTCATTTGTCACGTGGATCCATGGATGACATTGCAACATGGTTAGCACAAAAGCCATCACCTACGGTATTGAGGTACCAAGCGTATGACATAAATGGCTACACGTTCTACACTGAGGAACGTGATAAGAAGACCTCATATCAGAACAGCTCCATTCGAATAGAATGCATAGCTGTAGATGAAGCTGATAAAAGGGTATACTATGGAACCATCGAAGAGATTTGGGAGCTTAACTATGTGAAAGTTAAGGTGCCATTATTCAGGTGCAAATGGGTCCCTCTTAGTCAGGTAAAGGTTGATGAATACAGGAAGACCTGTGTTAACATGACAAAGATGGCATATCACAAGGACCCGTTCATTCTTGCCAGCGATGCAACCCAGATTTTCTATGTGAAAGACCCCTTGCATAAGAACTGCCATGTAGTGATGCGTGGGAAGAGGAGCGTACTGGGCGTCGAGGGTGTTGCTGATGAGGACGAGTATGATGAATTTGCTGAGATTCCAGCGAAGGGATCATGCACCAAACATAAAGAGAGGCTTAAAATCATCAGAAATCCTAAGTTCATTCGGGGTCAACCTAATGATCCCAGTTCTCCCATGTACATGGGAATTAATACGTAACACTGTTTATTATGTCTATTCTGCAACTTAATTCATTCAATTAGAACTGACGCATGTACTGAATTGTGAGTTATGCCCGGTCTTCTGTTGATCTAAGAACAATTAATATGTTGACCTTGATATGTCGTCAGCATAGGCAATGAGTTTGAACTATTTATGATTATATACCCTATAGCTAGCACACTCAATTGATCTCACTCCAGTATGTATGAACAGAACATATGCAATCTGGTTTGCAAATAGCACACTGTTCATTCACGAAAGCCGTGTGCCTACCAAACTGTGGCCGATGACCCCTGCTGCACGCGATGTGAGTCATGCTTTCTGATTGGCCAGAACCCAAACCCCACGGATCATACGTCTGCACCGTTGGATGCACATAGATCGAATGGCAATCCTCATCCCTTTCATCACCACATGCAATTGCAGTTGGGATTTGGTTTATATGCACTAAATGCATGGTCAATACAAAAAAATGGCTTGAATATAGCAAAGGAGCCCCGAAATGCACCAGAAAATCAATACTTGGGTGTAATGGTGATTGTGTACCGTGGAAATTTTTTCGAGGCAAAACGATGAAGTCACCGACGATTGGAGTCCGAATTGCCACGTCTCCTATTGGGAACTATGATCCTTCTTGTGAGATGCTCCGGTTTGCAAGGAGCAATCATCGTAACTTGTGCCAAACTTTATCAAAACTTTTCCACTCGGTCTTGAGATCTCGCCACGGTGACACACCGATTTTCTAAGTCCATCCGCATTTCCTGTAATTAAATTACCAACAAGCCCTACGCCGGTGGCCGCATCTCGCGGCCGAAATGTTTGAAAATTCTTCGTGTTTCTTGAACAATGAATTAAAACTAGCAAAGCGACACATAAATGATTTTTACACCTTCTTAGCTAACACCCACATGTAGTTGCAGTATGGTTTTGATTTATATGCACTAAATGCATGGTAAATGCAAAAAATGTCTTAAATGTAGCAAACGAGACCTAAAATGCCCCAGAAAATCAAACCTAGGGTATGATGGTGATTGCGTATGGTGGAAAAAAATTCTAGGCGAAACGTTGAACTCACGTCTTCGTTTCAAAATTACACGTCTTCATTTCAAACGAAATTATGCTGCTCCTTGATGTAGATGTTTTCCAATAGCACACGGTTCATTCACGAAAGCCGTGTGCCTATCAAACCGTGGCTGATGACCCCTACCGCGCGTGATGTGAGTCATGCATTCTGATTGGCCAGAACCCAAACCCCACGGATCATACGTCTGCACCGTTAGATGCACCCAGATTGAACGGCGATCCTCATCCCTTTCATCGCCACATGCAGTTGCAGTTGGGATTTGATATATATGCACTAAATGCCCGGTAAATGCAAAAATTGCTTAAATATAGTAAAAGAGCCCCAAAATGCGCCAGAAAATCAAACCTAGGGTATAATAGTGATTGCGTACCATCGAAAATAATTTGAGGCGAAACGATGAAGTCACCAGCAACTGGAGTTCTAATTACCACGTCTCCTTTTGGAAACTATGATCCTTCTTGTGAGATGCTCCGGTTTCCAAGGAGCGATCATCCAAACTTGTGCCAAACTTTACCAAAAAATTTCCACGGGGTCTTGAGAGCACGCCATGGTGACACACCGATTTTCGTGATTTTCGGACTCCATCTGCATTTCCTGTAATTAAAATACCAACAAGACCTACGCCGGTGGCCGCATCTCGCATCCGAAATGTTTGAAAAATCTTCCAATTCCTTGGACAATGAATGAAAACACGCAAAGCGACACACAAATGATTTTGTAGACCTTATTTGCCAACACCCACATGTAGTTGCGGTTGGGATTTGATTTATACCCACAAAATGCACGGTAAATGCAAAAATGGCTTAAATATAGCAAACGAGACCTGAAATGCGCGAGAAAATCAATACTGGCATGTAATGGTGATTGCGTACTGTGGAAAAAAATTCGAGGCGAAACGATAAAGTAACCAACGATCGGAGTCCGAATTGCCATGTCTCCTATTGGGAACTATGATCCTTCTTGTGAGATGCTTCGGTTTGCAAGGAGCGACCATTGTAACTTGTGCCAAACTTTACCAAAATTTTTCCACTCGGTCTTGAGATCGCGCCACGGTGACACACCGATTTTCGTGATTTTCGAAGTCCATCCGCATTTCCTGTAATTAAATTACCAACAAGCCCTACGCCGGTGGCCGCATCTCGTGGCCGAAATGTTTGAAAATTCTTCCCATTTCTCGGACAACGAATAAAAACTAGCAAACCGACACAAAAATGATTTTTACACCTTTTTTGCTAACACCCACATGTAGTTGCAGTAGGGTTTTGATTTATATGCACTAAATGCATGGTAAATGCAAAAAATTGCTTAAATACAAACGAGACCTGAAATGCACCAGAAAATCAAACCTAGGTTATGATGGTGATTGCATACCGTGGAAAAAAATTCGAGGCGAAATGTTGAGCTCATGTCTTCATTTCAAAATTACCACGTCTTCATTTGAAACGAAATTATGCTAGCTATTTGTGCACACGGGCTCGTAGAGGCTTCCGTTTGCATAGGCCTTTCCGCGCCGCGACCGGCGCCCTTTTTTCACCAAAGCCGCCAACACCCCCCACCGCCCACCCCCGTTTCACTCAACAGTCTGCATATTCTACCAAAACTCCATCGCCAGCTCCCCCCTCCCCCAGATCCACACCAGAACCCTATCCGGCGCCGGCATGCTCAACCCGGCCGTGTGCCCGCTCTTCGGCGTCAACCCTACCTTCGCTGCCGTTCCCAACACGCGGCTGCCCGCACCTCGCCGTCTTCGTTTGCTCGCCAGCCGCCCTCGACCATATCGATCCTGTACCCCTCGCCTCTCCTGCCGGGTTTGCACAAAAACCTGTCAGTTACTGCTCTCCATCGAGGTGAGGCATATTTCCTCGCGATCCCTCTTCCTATTTGGTTCTGTATGTTCCCAAATTGGCTATAAAATAATGGAGAGCGTATACATGTTCATTATCTACCTTCCTAACTTGTACATATAAGCTGTATTTGTTCCAATTAGTTATTGTCGATTTACAAATCGTGGGCGCCCGAGTCACACAAAATGAACAAATTAGCCATACATTTTCCAAATTATTACATGACATGTCTAGACAGCTTGCTACCAAGTTGTTAGTGTTATGCTTATCCCCCTTTTCTGAATTTCGCATTTGTTCTCTGTAGACGTCGAGTAGCAGCGACAACACTCATGCTTCAGGCGATGTATCTTCATCTGAGTCCGACAACCCTAGGTCTCCAACAGATGATCAGGGAACAAGTAATCTGGAATGGGATAGAGCTACCGCAATCACCCTTCTGGTCAGGACATGAAAGAATGCTCCAAGAAAGCCCACACACCAGCCTAAAGGTGTATATGAAGTAGCCGACATCGATTTAAAGCCTTGGGCTCCAACTAAACCAGATAAAGCATGCACAAGGCTCAGGAGTGTGTGTGGATTTGTTGGCAGGGCAAGGCTCGACATTAATCTATCGGGGTTTTGGAAGGCTGACACAGAAACATGGCACAGGATAGTCCGGGAGATCATGGAACACTTCAACGTTCCAGAGCAGTGGAGAATGCAGGTGGAACACGCTGCACTGAAGAAGGCCAGGGATGCTTGGAGAAACTGGAAGCACGTGTTGTACAAGAAGTACTTGAGTGAAGGCAAGGACCCAATCCCCGCATACCCCCAAATTACAAAGGCAGACTGGGCAGAATTCAAAAGGGCCAGGGCAACTATAGAGTTTACCAAGAAGCGTGCCAAGCAATCGGAACTTCAGAAGAGGAACACACACCCCCACCGTATGGGTGTGGCAGGATACTACGGCATGAAACCGATATGGGACCAGGAGGACAAAGAAGCAGTAGTTGCGGGTGGAAAACCGGTCTTTAGTGAAATCAGGGGCAAACGCGCTAGAAACTATTTGCCGGCATGCGCAAGGAGGCGTGACGACGGTTCTTATTACTTTGAAAACTCACATGACTAAGAACTGTATCGCGTGATGTTAAAGGCTTCCACCAGCAACCCTGGAAGGTTCTATAGGAACTCAGGGCCATGTGACCTTCTGTCTGATGCTCTGGCAATAAAAGAGCCCCCTGGCCGTGCAAGGGGTATAGGTGCCAATGTCCCGCACAAGAGGGCTTTCACACTCAGCAAAGAAGAGAGGCTCGCCATGAAAAAGTGAGGAGTGAACAGAAGAAGGAAGAATTGTATGAAAGGTTGAGGATGGACATGTATCCGAAAGTTTGAATGGAAATTGAGGAGTCAATGATGATGCAGAAGACTCTAACACTGAGAGATAGCCATCAGATGGGAGGGGAGGCGGGCATGGACGATGCTGCTTATTGCGTGACAACACCGCACAAGAGTAGTTATGCATCAGCTGACCCCAGCAACACTGAGACTGCAGCTGCGCATGATGATGCTATATCTGATCTATCTGGAATGAAAGACAAACTGAGGGGCATGCTGACACATTATGAAGGTACGTTAAAATGTGCAACCGCCTGGGTTTTGTCCCCCCACTCGGAAGGGGGCCTCTTGTTGGACAATGTGCCATTGAAGTCGGGCTGTGTGAAGTGGTACGTGACTGAAGTAAAGCCTGGATTCAATAAATTTGCCCTGAAGAATGTCCTAGGGGACTGTGATGAGGAGAGGACCTTGCAAGAAACACTGTTAAATCATATCCAGTGGCCACGAAAGGAAATAGACTTCATAAATGAGATCCCTCAAGCCCCGCCAAGAGCAATCAATGTCGCCCTTCAACTGGCGACTCTCTCCTAGCCACAGCAGCTCTCGCGTGCTTGCCCCGAGGAACCTAATACTCGTAATCCGATGACTGATGCATCAACCTGTGATCAGCCCGCCCGACATCGTGCCGTACAAGCCATGTCATCGTCTGCCCCTGAGCAGCCAGTGGCAAGGCCTACAACTACTGAAGATGCACCACTGGTTCAGATGCCGGCCACTGAAGCAGCAGGGGGAGACACAGCGGCACCGCATGCTCAGCAGACCAACCCGATGGAACGGATTGCTAAGCAGTCAGAAGGTCCGGAACTGCCTGCTCATCAGTCCATCGGTTCGCAGCCGCATGATCAGCATACCGATGCGTCGACACTGCCTGCTCAGCAATCCAACGCGTTGGCACAGCCTCTTCAGCTCACCGACGTGTTGGCACCACCCGCGCAGAAGCCCGACATAGCTTCACGCCTGGTCAGCAGTCTGACGCCTTTGCTCCTACAGCTCAGCAGTCCATCACAGCAGCACCGCCAGCTCAGCAGTCCGGCGTAGCTAAACCATCTACTCAGCAGCCCGTCGTATCTTCATTGCCTGCTCAGCAGTCCGTCTATCAACGATCCAGACCTTGCACCAGAAGTGCTTCAAGTACCAAGAGGAAAGCAGCCACGACCGCACCCGCGAGGAAGCGGACCCTGAGACCGAGGAAGAATGCGAATGATAGCCTCTTACTAAAAGCACTCATCACCCAGAACCAAATTACCAGCAAGTTGTTCAAATTGGAGAGTTATACTGGTTCTGACAGCTTGCCCGATGAAGAAGTCGAAAGGATGCTTGCTAAAAATAAAGCAGACGTACTTGTAGCACGCAAGTACGTCCATGGCCAGCCATTTCTTGTTGACGAATACTTAGAGGAGTGCAGTTCCAGTTGCCACAAGTTACATAAATATTACATGGATGAAATGTCAGAAGGTCATGAGTTTCTGTTAGTCCACTATGACAGTGATCATTTCGGTCACGATCAAGGATCCATCAGTGTGGAATTCGAGAACTTTCATCTCTTCTTCAACTTCAATGTGCTCGATATGACTGTTGTTAAATGCTTGATGTTGTAAGTACTTCACCAACTCTGATCAACTTCTCCATACAAGGCTGTAATCGAAAAAAAGCTAACTGTATTGTATTCCTCTCAGGGGATTGATCACGCAAAGAAAAATGGAGGGAGTGTATTTCATAGATCCTCTTGTAGCAAATGGCACATTATTATGTGGTGGCACAGATAATCGGGAGTGGGCCATTGGCAAGGTCGTCAGTATCTTATGTCGCACGCCCCATGCAGAACTCTTTCTCTGGCCATATCATGAAGGGTAAGTCAAATAAACAACCAGACATACATTGACCATCTTTCACATTTCGTCATAGTTTGTAAGTTCATGGTTTTCTTAATCTGTAGCATTCACTGGATCTTGGTAGTCATTGCTCCAAACCAGAATAGAGTTTACTACCTGGATTCTCTCAGAGATTCAATAAAGCCTCAGGATCTGACGCATCTTCAGCAATTCATGGATAGGTATTGAATTCTATGATATTAAAATTTGCATTCATATCTGGTTCAAGAACCGAGTATGTGGAAATTCATCTTCATTTGCAGTGTGTTGGCATCGTGCATAACTAAACAAGGGAACCAGTTCAAGAGTGCACTACCTCTGCAACACGAGATCGTTTATCCGGTAAGACACCAAAATCCGTTATTTTTGGAAAATGTATCCAAAAGTTTGCAAATACCTTTTATTACGCTAGTCTAATGTTCAAGTTTCTAAATAAACCTCTTTCTATTTCTCTCCAAAGAAAAAAAACATCTTACACCGGTTAGGTTGCTCCTAACAGGGCAAATACATGACTAATTCTGTACAAAAAAATTCAGTGTCCTCAGCAACAAGTAGGGACCAACCTTTGTGGATACTATGTCTGTAGACACATGATCTCCATCTTCAAATCTACTGATTGCTGTAACGATGCACGCAATTTAGCACCAGTAAGTCTGTATCTTAATTAATATCTTCTACTACACTCGTATGGCACATTCTGATCTAAAAATCCTGCAGCTCATCTTTGAACCGATGACCCCTGAACCGCTCCTCGCTGGTGAATTGATGGAGGTTAGGAGATTTATCAGCAACTTCTTCCTGAATCACTACATCAATCCCACTGGTGATAATGAAGATTTCAGCATGGCTGTTCTTGAAACAATGAGTAAACATTCAACACGAGTTAGCCGCTAAACATATACGCATGGATGCATTGTTTTCCATGTGATGAGGTCTTCGTATTTCATACACTATGATTATGTACTGCATTTGTCGACAAATCAGTGGAATTTAGCTAGCATTTGTTCAATCGCATATTGTTGCGAATTCTGATGAATGTTCGTCTTGTGGACACTATTTGTTTAATTGCATATTGTGGCGAATTTTCTTTTTGCAGGGCAATTCAAATGCGCTATTTTTTCTTTAACCTGGCCATTGATGCGCACACGGTTCGACTAAATGAGTGTGTGCGATCCAGAACGGAAAGAACACGCCACTCATAGTGGAACCGTCAATGATACACAACAAATCGCAGACGATTTGGAGCACTTCTACGTGTGCGTAGGGGCTCCTGAACCGTTTGTGATAGCACATTATCGCACACGAGAGCTTAGAAGAAACCGTGCCCAATGCAAAATACAATCTCACTCGTAAATTGTTCAGGAAACGTGTGCGATGATGTCATGCATGGCAGACGATTGCCATATAATACTCTTGTGCGATAGGCCACATATCACGCATAGTTTCTATGATGACCCGTGTGCCTTAGGTACTATTTTGCAACCGGTCCAATGTGAAACACCGTTTGGTTTCCCTGCTCAATTAGAAACATTTAACTCATGAGAAACGTGGGCGATATGTTCGTGCATCGCATACGATTACATTTGGGGACGCGTCTGCATCAGCGCTCCCGAGCGCCGACGGTTTCTGGGTCATGTGGGAAGGACTCCCCTATCGCACACACAGGCAAGGCGACGGTTTAAAACTCTGTCACGGAAAGGGGTTAAAAACCATTTGTATAGCAGCTCGCTGTACCAGTGAATAATAAATCATGCTCCAACTTCTTAGCATAACGACAGATCATACGTGCATGCTTCGGGAATCATGAACCTTAACACCAATATTCTTACTAAACCACAATTATCTACTAGTACCTCCCATATATTACCATCTTAATATCGCAAAACTATTGCAAGGAATCAAACTTATCATATTCAGTGATCTACATGAAAGTTTTTATTATATCCCTCTTGAATAACTATCATATTAGGACCAAATTCATAACCCATGCATATTACCATTGCTATTTATTAGACTCTCAAAAAGATATAAGTGAAGCACGAGAGTGCAACTATTTCTTTAAAATATAACCACCACCGTGCTCTAAAAGATATAAGTGAAGCACTAGAGCAACTGCCTAGCTCAAAAGATATAAGTGAAGCACATAGAGTATTCTAACAAATCACGAATAATGTGTGTCCCTCTCAAAAAGGTGTGTTCAGCAAAGATGATTGTGGCAAATTAAAAATCAAACAAAAGCAAACAAACTATAGCACAAGACGCTCCAAGTAAAACACATATCATGTGATGAATAAAAATATAGCTCCAAGTGAGTTACCGATAGATTGTAGACGAAAGAGGGGATGCCATCCGGGGCATCGCAAGCTTAGAAGCTTGAGTCTTCCTTGAATATTACCTTGGGATGCCTTGGTAATCCCCAATCTTAGGCTCTTGCCGCTCCTTATTCCTTTATCCATCGTAGTCTCACCCAAAACTTGAAAACTTCAGCACACAAAACTCAACAGAAACCTCGTGAGATCCGTTAGTATAACAAACAAATCTTAAACTTTAGGTAATGTTGTAAATTTATTAATATTTAATATTGGCATAATGCTACTGTACTCCAACTTCTCCATGACTCATACCCCCCGATACGATCCATAGATTCATCAAAATAAGCAAACTATGCAACAAAAACAGAATCTGTCTAAAACAGAATAGTCTGTAAGGTTTGAATTAAAGTCATACTTATGTAACTCCCAAAATTATGAAGAATTATTAAAACGTGGGCAATTAATATATCAATATTGTGTAAAAACTTCAGAAGGTTCTGACGCACCAGCAAAAAATCAAAATTCCAGCACTGGACGCAAAAGTTTCTCTTTTCAAACAACATCAATTATACTATCATCCAAATCATCCCAAAGGCATTACTTGGCACAAACAATAATTAAAAAATAAAAACACAATCATAATAGAGGCTATAATTGTGTAAACACACAAAAACAGAAAGTAAAACAAAAATTTATTTTATTTATTGGGTTGCCTCCCAACAAGCGCTATTGTTTTATGCCTCCAGCTAGGCATAATTCATAGTTTCAAGTGTTGTCATCCTTCAAATTAATTCCATAGGTGGCCCTCATAATGGATTCATATGGTGGATTAATTCTCTTTCTAGGGAAGTGTTCCATCCCTTTCTTTAATGGAAATTGGAATCTTATAATACCTTCCTTCATATCAATACTAGCACCTATGGTTCGTAGGAATGCCCTACCAAGTATTATAGGACAAGACGGATTGCATTCAATATCAAGAACAATAAATCCACGGGCACATAATTCCTATTAGCAAGAATAAGCACATCATTTATTCTACCCAATGGTTTTTTAATAGTGGAATACACTAGATGTAAATTAAAGGAACAAGGATCCATATCGGTGAGACCTAGCACGTCACACAAAGATTTTTGGCATAGTAGAAACGCTAGCACCTAGATCACATAAAGCAGTGCATTCATAATCTTTAATTTTAACTTTAATAGTAGGTTCCCATTCATCATGCAATTTTTTAGGAATTGAAACTTCCAACTCATGTTTTTCTTCATGAGCTTTTATCATAGCTTCTACAATATGTTTAGTAAAAGCTTTATTTTGTTCATAGGCATTAGGTGAATTAATCATGGATTGAAACAAGGATATACATTGTACTAAAGAGCAATTATCATAATTAAAGTCCTTGTAATCCAAAGTAGTGGGCACATCACTATTTAAAGTTTTGACCTCTCCAAACCCACTTTTGTCATTCTTATCATTAAGATCATCACCCTCCAAATAATTGGGACACCTTCTAGCTAAAGTAGACTCATCTCCAGTCCCTTTTTCATCAAGTTTTATATTACTAAATAAAGATTAAATAGGTGAGACACCAATCATTTTAATATCTTCATCATTATTAGATTGTGACTCGGGTTTAGCAGCCATTTTATTCACTAGAGTTGTTTGTTTATCCGAAATCTTTCCTAGCAAGTTTTCAGTACTAGCAAGTTGAGACTGACGGTTGGCCACTTCTAGATTGACATCTTCAAATTGTTTATTGATAGCATCCAATAAGATAAAATGTTCCTTAATCTCCTCAGAAAATAATTTATTATGCTCATATTGTGAAGACATAAAACTCTTAGTGGCATTTTCGATCTCAGACAATCTTTTGTTATAGAAACTATCACGAAATTCCTCTAGCGACATAGTGACAGAGCAAGCAGACTAGCAAACAAGCAAGCAAAAATATTTTTGTGTTTTTGTAAAATTGTTTTAGAAGTGGGGGAGATGAAAACGAGAGGCAAAAGCAAATAAAAAGGCAAATAAAATAAATGCAAGTGGATGATAGTTTATGCGAAGGTACTTGATAAGTTTTGGTGATGTCTCCCCGGCAACGAGGCCAGAAATTCTTCCTGCTACTTGTAAACTGCGTTGGGATTTCCCCGAAGAGGAGAGGATGATGCAGCATAGTAGAGATAAGTATTTCCCTCAGTTAAGAACCAAGGTTATCAATCCAGTAGGAGAACCACATAGAACCTCGTTAGCAACACCTACACACACAAAAGCAAACACTTGCACCCAACGCAAATAAGAGGGTTGTCAATCCCCTTAGCGGTTACTTGCAAGGATTAATTCTGATAGTGATAGATAGAAAAGTAAATTGCAAAATAAAATAAAAGTAAATAAATTGCAGCAAGGTATTTTTGGATTTTAATATATGATAAAAGTAGACTTGGGGGCCATAGTTTTCACTAGAGGCTTCTCTCTCGAACACATAGCATACGGTGGGTAAACAAATTACTGTTGGGCAATTGATAGAAAAGCAAATAATTATGACGGATTCATGGCAATGATCATGTATATAGGCATCACATCTGAGACAAGTAGACCGACTCCTGCCTGCATCTACTACTATTACTCCACTCATCGACCGCTATCCAGCATGCATCTAGAGTATTAAGTATAAAACAGAGTAACGCTTTAAGCAAGATGAGATGATGTAGACAAAGTAAACTCAAGCAATATGATTAAACCCCATCTTTTTATCCTTAATGGAAAAAATACAAATACGTGTCATGTCCCTTTCTGTCACTGAAATTGAGCACCGCAAGATTGAAACCATCACAAAGCACCTCTCCCATTGCAAGATAAATCAATCTAGTTGGCCAAACCAAATGGATAGATCGGAGAGAAATAAAAAGCTATTACAATCATGCATAAAAGAGTTCAGAGAAGACTCAAATATTTCTCATGAATAATCTGATCATAAACTCACAATTCATCAGATCCCAACAAACACACCGCAAAAGAAGATTACATCGGATAGAACTCCAAGAACATCGAGGAGAACATGGTATTGAAGATCAAAGAGAGAGAAGAAGCCATCTAGCCACTAGCTATGGACCCGTAGGTCTGTGGTAAACTACTCACACATCATCGGAAGGGCAGCAAGGTTGATGAAGAAGCCCTCCGTGATCGATTCCCCCTCCGACAGAGTACCGGAAAAGGCCTCCAGATGGGATCCCGGAAGAACAGAGGCTCGTGGTGGCGGAAAGGTTTTCTCTTCTGTCTTTCTGGTATACGGAGAATGTTTTGGAATTTATAGCGCTGGAATTAGGTCAAGAGGTGCCACGAGGAGCCCACAAGCCTGGGGGCGCGCCTACCCCCCTAGGCGCGTCTCCCGAGTTTGTCTCTCCCTCGTGGCTCTTCTGGTCTTCTCCCGAAGCTTCGAGGGTCCCTTCTGGTCCAGAAAAAATTAATCCAAAGTTTTTTCTTCATTTGGACTCCGTTTGATAATGATTTTGTGAATAGGCAAAAACAAGTAAAAAACAGCAACTGGCACTGGGCACTAGGTTAATAGGTTAGTACCAAAAAATGATATATAATGGCATATAATTGCATATAAAACATCCAAGATTGATACTATAATAGCATGGAACAATCAAAAATTATAGATACGTTGGAGACGTATCAAGCACCAGTGAGATGCCAGCTGGGTCTTCTAGAATTTTCTGACAGCAAGGTGTTTGTTCTAAGTTGAGGGAGGAGGGAGTGAGGTTTATGGCTGATTTTTGGGTGGGTTTTGTGGGTCACTAGGGTGATTAACTTCACCAAGTTTGAGGCATGACAGATCAAGCATTGGGGTACTTGCTGTTCAACTTAGGGTTTGGGTCAGAAAAGTATTTGAGGGGGAGGGGCTCAAATGAGAAAGTGCCAGGGGGTTTTGAGTTCATTTCTGGATGCCCTAGGGCGCAAAAAATTTATGAGAATTGTTTGGGCATTTTCAGAAAGCCGTGGGAGGGGTTTGCTTCTTCTTAGCTAGTGTTCTTCCTTAGGAAAAGAAAGAATGAAATCACTAAGAAAATATTAGGTGAGATGGATGGTCTTGTTGAGAGTGCTTGAGGTTGGGTGATTGCTAATTTAGTTAGGTAGTTTAGTTTGTTAAGTCGAGAAGCAAAGATTCAGAAAAGCTCAAAGGCAGAAAGACAACTGGGCAAGCAAATGAAGACGCCAGGAGAAAAAAAGAGGGGTGAAAATCAGGGTGTTACAAACCTACCCCCTTCAGATGAATCTCGTCCTCGAGATTCGCATTCTCCGGGAATAACTGGGGGTACTCTGCCCGTAGGTGTTCTTTGACTTCCCAAGTGGTCTTATCGGAAGAGTGGTTGGTCCATATCACTTGGCAAAGTCTTCCTTCGTCCGGGTGGGGGCTGTCCTTTTCCTCTATTACCCTCACAGGATCGTCGATGTAAGTTAGATCGGAACGCAGTTCTGGTCTTTCTCCTTTCCTCCAATATCTTGGTCCTTCTCTTGAGTCTAGAGGAGTGGAACACGTTGTGGATGTGTCCCATTTCAGTCGGAAGTTGCACCTGGTATGCATTCTTGCCTAACCGACCGGTTATCTCGAAGGGTCCTAGGTACCGGCAGGTCAGCTTCTTCTTCCTAGGTCGTGGGTTTGACTTCCTTACGGGGGTCACTTTGAGTAGTACTTCATTCCCGACTGCAAACCCGGTTCCTCATTGGGGGTGTGCATTGGCATCTGCTTGGCGGTGTTGTGCGGCCTGGAGGTGGTTGTGTATAACTTGTACTTCTCCTTCTCTGCTAGGGCCTACGACGGTGCCGAAAATACCGCTGTCCTTTACTTGAGTCCATTTCCATGGAGCTGGATAGTCTCGGGTGAGCAAGGCTTCTAAAGGTGAAGTCTTGAGGCTGGGATCATGGTCGCTGTTGTAGATGAATTCTGCGTAAGGCAGGCATTCCTCCCATTGGTTGCCGAAGGTGAGGGCACATGCTCTGAGCAGGTCTTCTAATACTAAACCACTCTTTGTTGCCGCCTCGTCTGCCTGTAGGTAGTAGGTGTTGGTTCCTGGGGTCGTGGTCTGCAGTAGTCGATTGAGGGCCTGCCAGAATGCTTCGTCGAATTCTGGGTGTTGCGTGGAGTTCACCGACCGTGGTGGTCCGTGATAGCTGACAATCCTGGACATATAGAGCTGGGCCAATTCTTTTGTGTCGTTGGTTGAGCATACTGGGAATAGGTGGGCTACCCTGGTGGCTTGATCCACATGACGCTCCAGACTACGTCGTACCCGTTGACTGATCTGGGCAGTCCGATGACGAAGTCCATCCGGACATGGTTCCATTTCCATTGGAAGGTTGGGGCTGGCGAAAGTACTCCGTTAGATCTTTCTGGTCCGGGCTCGAGGTTCCGGCAGATGCTGCATCCATTGAGGTATTCTGCTATATGGTCGTGCATTCCTGGCCACCAGAATATTCTCCCCACACTTTGGAACATTTGGTAGAAGCCGGGGTGGATCGGGTAGGTGGAGCCGTGCGCTTCTCCCATGATCCGGAGCCTTAGATTCTCCTGTTCCGGGACACATATCCTATTGTCCATCCTTAGGATGCCTTGCGCATCTACTTGAAAGGTCCCGTTGGTTCCTTGCTTTGCGTCTTCCATGAGTTGCTGAAGGTTGGCATGGTTCTCCTGAGCCTTGCAGATGTCTTCTTCTATCGTGGCCCAGTTCTTGCTGGAGCCTACACTTGGTAGTCCACGGAGAATCATGTTGAGTCGGCGGAATTCTTTTTGTAGGACTGGGTTGCAAACCATGGTTTCTGGGGTGAGGGTGTCCATCTCGCCTTCTTCCAAAGGGTTGTATTCTTCCAAGGCACCCCCGCGGACGACATTCAGGTAGCGGCGCTTGCTGAGGTCGGCGTCGGGTTGGTTGAAGATGAACCTAAGCTCATCGTGGTCGTCATATATTTCACATCGATGACTGTGGAGGTGGCATTGCCAGGTCTTCAGTGCGTGAATTACGGCTATGAGTTCCCGTTGTTCGACAGAGCATCCTTCTTCTTGAGTGTGGAGTCGGCGGGATGCATAGGCGATGGCCCTTCCTTCTTGTATGAAACCTCCGCCAATGCTTGGTGGGGAAGTGTCGTACTGTATGGTGAATTGCTTGTAGACGTCTGGCAGTGCGAGTATCGGTGCCATGGCTATCCGGGTTTTTATCTCCAGGAAGCTAGACTCGCATGCTTCCGTCCATTTGAACAGACGTTCTTCTATTAACAGCTCTGTCAGTGGGCTGGCGATTTTACTGAACCCCCTGATGAAACGTCCGTAGTTGTCGGCTTCTCGCGGGAAGTCGCGTACGCGCTTGGGAGTGAGTGGAGTCTCCCAACTTATTATCAGCTCGACTTTTCGGGGGCTAATAGTCACTCTGAGGGTGGATATTGCATGACCAATTGTTCTGACTCACTTCTCCAAAATGTGCTTCTCCAGAGGTTGACATATAGGTGATGGGTTCGGAGGACTTGCAGGAAGGCGCGAAGATGTTGTTGGTGGTCTTCTTTGGTGTTGGAGTAGATGATGAGATCGTCGGCGACCAATAGTACGAACTGGCCTTGGAAGTCTCATAGAATATTACTTAATAGCGTTCTACAGCAGTTGGGGGAGCCTATCAATCCGGGAGGGATGACGGTGAACTCGAAGGTTCCGAACTTGGTGGTGATGCCCGTCTTGTATATGTCCTCTTCTTTGACCATTATTTGGTAATGTCCGTGTTGTAGGTCGATTCGGGAGAATACCCTTGCATCCTTCAGGGGTGTGAATAGGTTGGTGATCTTGGGTAGGTACATCTCTGGTGGAACCATACACCTATTCAGGTTGTGGTAGTTGTCTCGTAATTCTCCAGGGTTATCAGTCCCTCTTTGAATGAAGACCGGTGCTCTCCATGGCGAACTGCTTGGACGAATGAATCCCTTCAGTTGCATCTCGTCTAGTATTGTTCGGAGCTGGGTTGTCTCTGTGGGGGTCATGCAGGGGTGTGGTGAGCTCGAGGGCTTGGCTCTTTACTTCAGTTCAATGGTAAATTCCATGGATCTGGGTAGCGGTCTCTTGGGTGGTTTGTTGGTGAAGACGTCTGGGAACTCGCACACAACTGGGGTGGCATATATTTCCATTGTTATATCTGCTTCAGTGGTTGCCCCTCCTTGGGAATATCCTGGCCTTTGGGCAGTTTGCGGTTGGTAGAAATCTGGCTGGTCATGTGGTTGCGTCTCATTCGGTCCTCTTGCAACCTCTGGGTGACTCGAGCCGTTGATCAGTTCTAGAGCTGGTTGGTGGTTGCTTGCAGTTGTGAGAGAAATGGAGAGGTCCCTTGTTCCCTCCCCAGTGGACTATCCGTACTAAACTCTGAGGGAATTCCATGGCAATTGAAGTTCCCCTCCTGTATCCATTTCCACGCGAATAGCGGGTAGTTGCCCATTAGCGAGGGGGGAGAAAGAACACCGAAAAAGAAAACCGCACAAAACTCGAAAGACAGCCAAATAACATTGCTTAAATAAAGTTACAGCCAAGTGCTCTTACACAGGTTGGGACAGGACATTCCACAAGCAAACTACTTATTCCTACAATGATGCGATGCAATGCTGTGTACTAAGGTTCTTGTATGGGGTCTACTGGAGATGTGGGGGTGGGTCTAATGAGGGATGTGGCTCCTGGCCTAGTTGGAGGTGGTGGGGCGAGAATAATACTGGTGCTAAGGGCCGAGGCTAGGGCTCTTCGGTTTAGGTTGGTGTCTCTCACTAGCTGGGTGAGTAGGCTATACTCGGCAATCATGTAGTGTGGCATGAGTGCGGTGGCGGCATTGTCTTCCTTGCGGATAGGCAGAAACATCACACTTCGCCTATCTGGGGCTAGGGTGGGATAGAAGCGGAACGCGGGATGTTCTCGCAGCCACGGCTCTTCCCGGTTGAGGCCGATATGGCTGCTTGGGCTGTGGCTTGGACAGCTAATTCCGGAGCGGAAGTAGGTGGTCCGAGGAATTGGTACATGTGACTACATCCGGTCATGTTGGCCATGAGTTGGATACTGGCGTGGTATTCATAGACCGAGCCTGCTAGAAGTGTTTTGTACACGAGGTACCGGGGTGCTTCTCCCTTGGGATGGAAATGGCGCCAAACACTGAGGAGCAGGTGTGGAAAGTTGTACTGGTTGGGCTCTGGGGTGTAGTCAATGGGAGTGGTGGCCATCTACAGTCAACATGATGAAATATTAGAGTTAGGGTATGCTTGGTTAGCTAGAATGCAGTGCACAATCAAATGCAGCTAACTACCTAGATTCTCTACCGGCTCTTGACTCTATGTCATGTTTGGCTAGCGTGTCCTACAGTCAGTGTCGCTCTAGTACCAAGTCTTGTGACACCCCGATTCAGAGAACCGGAGGCCCTCGTGTTCTAGCCCAGAGATCCATGTCTTCTGGAACACGACTATAGCTTAGTACAGAATAACCACTTTCTATTGAAGTACTTAAATAGTACACGGAGTTTCTCATACAATACTCTTGCTGGGAAAGGTAGTAGAAGCCGAGCAGTCGTGCTCGGTTATTAAGCCTAAGGTCTATTGGCTAAAGAAGCATCAGAGGGGGGGGGGGGGGGTTATGACACAGCGGAAGGCGGAACTCTAGTGGGACTCCAATCCAAAGGGACACTGCTGGGACACAATCTAGCTCTCACTCTCGACGTTCCTCTACGGGGCTTCTCCTGCATCTAGCATGATAAGCCAGGTGAGTACTTTGAATGTACTCGCAAGCTCACAAACAATCCAAAGCAAGCAAGCAAGAAAAAGGTACACAAGTAAAGCAATAAAGTAAAGACAAACATAAGTATTACCACAAGAAAGTAAACTACTCATTTACCGTCCAACGGACTCTTTCTTCCGGCATGATCCTTGACCATCCGGATTACTAGTGTAACTACTGGACTTCTAAAGCATTAACCTTAAAGTGAAAGTAAATGGGTGCCTGGTCAAAATAGTTTGACTTAACACAAACGGTGTCCCATTGCCGGGGACTCGGCTATTCGAATAGTTTCAACACACACTCTGCAGAGGTCGTACACTTTACCCACAGCATAGACTCTCAGTCCAACAAACTTCACTCATAGCATGGCCCTCTAACCGTATCTCCGACCTCCCGCAGGCTAACCCTGGGAGAGAGGATCGGGTCCTTGCCACCTCGTGGCACCACTTGTTTTCCCTCGGGGATCAATCAACTTTTCTGTGCACATCTACTGACCCAGGCTCTCTTGACTAGATGGCAACTTCTCGGCCAAGGAAGTCTACACATCTCATTTTCCCTCTTTGGAGCTGCGCAAAAGAGAAATAACTACAAATGAAATAGGGCCCTCCCATTCAGGCAAATGTGGCTGTACTGAGGATGTTCGGTTTCGTGGCACCGGGATTGACCGGTTATTAAGGTTGGAGTATAAGGGGGGGGGTTCTGCAATACTCCAACTCTAAACTACTCTATCAAGTTATCCTACTTTCCATTTCAAAGTGCCTGAAGGAGTCTATTCTTAAGTAAAGTATTTCCCCGAAAGATCTCCTTGTCATTTCCATTTTAGTTGTTAGGGTTCATGTGATTGAAAGGAAGTTCTGGTTTCACAGTAACTTGCTAGGCTCAACTAAAATGAGGTGGATCTCTCTGATACTCTATAGGTATTCTACCATACTTCTACTACTCAGCTCTACTAAGACAAGTAATTTAAGAACATAAAAGTAAAATGACCGATATTGTGCAAGTTTGAACCCATGGCCTTGCAAATGCCATCAAGCAAATGGATGAAGTGGCTTGCCTTGAACTAGTGGAGGGTCACAAAACTCCTGGTCTTCACCTCCTGAATTATTTCTCTCTGGAAATAATTTTCAAAGCATTTTCAATAAAGAGAAAATCAAAGAAACTCTGTCCAGAAATTCTAAACAGCTCAAATAATCTCAAAATTTGCCAACAGAAGGGAAATTAAATAACAAAAATAATGCAAAAAGAATCAATTGATTTGGACTTATGGTTTAGGAGTTATTCATGGTCAAAGTTGAGACTACAAAATTAATTTGAATTGATTTAAACTAAAAACAGAAAATCGCAGAGAGTGCCACATCGAAGGTGTATTTTCCAAATACGCCACGGCCAGCATACTGCTTCGGGACTTAAGTGAGTCACTGACGGGTGGGGTCCATCCGTCAGATTTTTCTTTTAAACACCCAGCCGTGGCACGGGGGACTCCCGCGAGGGCTCACTGGCGAGGAGAGGGGGCGGCGGCTCGTGTGGGTTGGCCCACTGGATCGAGCACTCTCCGGTGAGTATGTACGTACCAGCAGCGTTGCCGGAGGTGGCCGGACGGTGATGATTTCTTCCTCGCGGGTGGCGGTGCTCTCCGGTGAAGCTTGAACTCCAGCGAGGGGGCTTCGATTGAGCTGTCTCCGGGCTCTGGCATGCTCAGGAGAGCAAGGGGGAATAGACTGTGGTGGCTGCTTGGCTTGGAGAGCCGTGGGTGGACCGAATCGAGTTGAGCTCGTCGGCGGTAGAAGCTTGCCGTGGAGAGGGGCGGAGGGCGTGATAGCACGAGGGTGTCGGCTAGTAATGGTAAGGAGGGAGAGGAGAAGGTGTGAGCTAAACTGGAGGCCGGGGGGCTCTTTTTATAGGCCGGGAGAAGGAAGGGGGCCCTAGCGCCGCCGCGATAGGGGCTGACGGCCAGCCGGGCCTGCGCCAGCCTACGGCTAGCTTGGCCGGGGCTCGGGAGGGCGTTAGGACATCAGGGGGAAGCCGCCAAGGCTCTCTGCGCCGGCCTACGCGTTGCGACGCTGCGCGGGTCACGGCCGAATAGTGGTCGGAGCCACGTGAGTGCTCGGTGGAGGGTGTTGGCCAGGGTGGCACGAGCTGGAGGTCAGGGAGGGCGGGGACGAGTGCTGGAGGGGCTGCGCGTGCCTGCGGGCGCTGAGGATGCGCTGCGGTGGGGTGGCCGCGTGGCAGTGGCTTGGCGTGGCGCAGCGCGCGCGCTCTGGCATGCCAGGCCCGTGGTGACCAGGCCAGCGGGCGCCTGGGTGGCCCTGGGTGATTTTGGCCATGTCTGGGAGCTAGAGGGTAGTGAGTAGGTGCTATGTGTGGCTGTAGTTGGGTCCTAGCACCAGTGAGATGCCAGCTGGGTCTTCTAGAAGTTTTTGACAGCAAGGTGTTTGTGCTGTGTTGAGGGAGGAGGGAGTGAGGTTTATGGCTGATTTTCACTACAAAAAAAAAACACTTCCGTGATGATACGTCTTTGTCACAGTAGGTCACATTTTCTGTCATGCATGTATATCCATGACAAATTTATGACAGAATCAAGATAGTCATACCTCTGCTGTCGTAGAAGTGTTTCATGACAATACTGAAATTATCATCACGGAAGTGTCCACTTCCATGACGATAAATGTCGCGTCATAGAAGTGTTTTCGTCAAGGGTGACCGACACGTGGCATCGACCGTAATGGGTCGCCGTTAAGCTATCGGGTTCCGGTTTGGATCCGATAACCCGTTAACAGCCCTAACCAATGGCGATTTTCCACGTGTAAAATTCTCATTCGCCAACAGATCCATGTGTCAGCTCGATGTCGTGACAGATGTCAACCATCCACTGGACGATATGCGCCTATGGAACAGTGACACGTGGCAAGGCCCAACAGTGGCCCATTTAGGTTAAAAGGGCCGGCCCAGTCAAAGTTAGTGGGCTGGCCCATTAACGGCCTGGTTGCACACGGCCCATTTGCAGGTAAGGCCCGTTTGAATAGTATCAAATTGGCCCATCACCAGCCCACTGTAGATTTCTCATCATTGCGGCCCATGGTCACTTCTGGCCCGTTAATAGTCCGCTTTGTATTTGGGCCCAATTATGGCCCGGTGTGTTTCCGGCCTGTTAAGGTCCTGCTACAATTGGGCCCATATGTGGCCCTATGAAACTTTCGGCCCATAAACTAACCGTGATGGAACTGGGCCATTTTCGGCCCGGTCTGACTTTCGGCCTGTTAATGGCTGACGCAACCCATGGGCCATATGTAGCCCGACGTCACTTCGGGCCTATTAACGGCCCATATCCTCGATGACACACATCCAGCCCGCCAGCACTTTCGGCCTGTTAAAGGCCCGTGTAGTAGGTCGGTACAATTACGGTCCGTGCTGACTTTCGGCCTGTTAACGATCTGCCATGTAAATGGGCCACCTTGGGCTGAGCTAAATTTCGGCCTGCTAATGACCAGTGGGCTATTTGGCACATTTTAGGCCCAATCATCTTTCGGCCTGCTACAAGCCCTAGATATATACTGGCCCAATGAAAGCCCAATCGGCGATTCGACCTGTTAATGGCCCGTGTCATTTATGGACCAAATAAAGCCCGCGTGATATTTAGACATGTTAACAGCCCGTCAATACAATGGGCCCATATTATGTGTAGGCCTGTTAATGGCCCATTGTGGTCACGGGCCTACCAATTGAACGATCAGAAATAACAAGAGCTTACGCTGATTTCGGCCCAGTTATTTTCTGTGGGCTAAATACCGAATACAGCCCGTAATCGTTTTTAGCTCCATTCTAGTTGTGAGCCGGACGAATATTGGCCCTTTGGGCTCCTACGATGCTTTCGGCCTAAAGGAGACTGATGATGCCGAATACATTACTAAGAATAAACCTACACTATACAAAATAGCTTGCTAATTTCTACGGCCTTTGGCAGCAGGATAAATGTTATATCGCAACAAAATAAATTATAGCATACAACAAAAGGCCTGTTGGCATAAAAGTTTACAGTCATTGCAGATAAATGCACCATGAGATGTATAGAAGCAGAGATCATTTCAGCAGAGTGGTAATGTTTCAGCCTGTAGAATCTGATGGAGCAGCATGACCTTCCCCTTTTTTGCGCCATTCCTCTTGAACAACGAAGAAAATGTCCGATAGTCTGGTTTCAAAACCATTCATATCTTGATGACATTTTTCAACCACTATTCTTGTTTCAGAAACGACCTCCATTAGGGATTGGACTTGTGTCCGGAGCACAGATATATCACTTTGTCTAGATGGAGGATTTTGTTCAGTAGGCAGTTTAGACGAGGTTACCTTAACAACCAACCCAGAATTACTCAGGAAGGTGCTTTTTGCACTGTTAGTCGAGAGATACTGACGCACTGCAGCAAGAGGTGACATTGTGCCTGTGGTAGCCTCGTCGCCTTCAGGAGGTTGTGCCTGTTCAATCATTTGTTCCATAGCTTGCTGAAAGTTTGAATTTTGTAGATTAGTGTATCAGATAAGAAGTTACCAATGAGACAAACATAACTTATTTTGGTGAACCACTGTAATACTTTAGCATGTATTTTAGTGGTAAGTACATAATAAAATCATGTTCGGAACATATGTCCATGTAGCATGCCTAATGTATTATCTATTTCCTCACATTTATTGACATCTATCTAAGGATAAAGAGACATGGTTTAAAATACGATGAACATAGTATGACATCATTCATATCACGGGCAAACAGATATCAAACAAACAGGCTCTTGTATCATTGTGTGGACACGTGAACATCACAACTAGATTACAGATCAAGGCCAAAAGAATATCCTTCCTTTCTTTTAAACCGTGTAAGGTGAAGTGATATGTTAAGACAATTGTGTATAAAAGTGAACAGAGTAACTGACATTGGCTGCAAACCAAGCAGTTAAATGAACATGTCACAGTAACAAGCAGTTCAAAGGCATGAGGAGTAAAGACTTACAACAGTGGCTTGGACTGGTGTAGTCATGCCCTTCATCTTGCTGGTGTGACAATCCTTGAAGATTTGCAGTGCATTCGGTCCAGGTTCTTTTTGGTCCGCACGAGCTTTCCTCTGTATTTGGAACAAGTCAATACAGATACGATAATATGGCACAACAAAAAGGAGGAAATAGCAGCTATTTACAAGAGCCTCGCAGTGTGCAATATAGGTATGAGATCCTGTTGTCTGTTGGAATTTCACTTTAGAACGGTTGGTCTTGTTCTTCAAACAGTTAGAATAGAAGAAGATAGACTTGTAAGGCACATACGTAAATACGAGTTCAATACGTAAATAAGCGACGCCCGCAAGGAAAATGGAGTCGGCTGGCCCCAGCGCCAAGAAGATGAGGCTCCTGCCAGCGGTGACACCGGTTGTAGATCCCACACCTGACAGCGGGGGGAGAAGCGGTGACCCCCCCCTGTATCTGAGGAACCCGGAGAATCTTGGGCGGACCGCATCAGCGATCTCCCGGATGCCATACTTGGGGAGATCATCTCGCTTCTCCCCACCAAGGATTGCTGCCGCACCCAAGTCCTTGCATCTCGGTGGCGCCCTCTATGGCGCACCATGCCTATTAATCTCAACTGTCGTGGCCTATCTCTCGTTGATGATTTTGAACTCCCCGGAGCCATCATCTCCTCCCACGGGGGCTCCGTTCACCGCCTCTGCATCCCGGCGTGCTACCTGCACGTGCCCCGCATGGTGAACGCCTGGCTAACATCCCTTGATTTCCGCAAACTCCATATGCTTGAGTTCTATTATTCCTATGAAACTGACATACCATGAATCGAACGCCATATATTTGACCCGTCGCCACCGATGTCCATCTCGCAGTTTTCCTCCTCTCTCCACACTGCCACCTTTGCCCTGTGCAGACTACCAGACAATCTGGTACAAAAGCTTTGACTCCCACTTCTCAAAAAACTTTCACTTGTGTTGGTTCGTATGTCGGAGGCCTCACTGCACAGCATCATCCAATCCAGTTACCCTGCCCTGGAGTGCTTAGTGCTTGTTTTGACAGTTAAAATTGGTTGTTTCCGAATAAAGTCGCCTAAACTTATAAGAATTGGAATTTCTTTTGACGTAGGGGAGCTCATCATCGAAGATGCCACTTCACTTCAAAGGTTGATCCTTGATTCTTGTTATTCACCTTCACAAATAACTGTTGTCTCTGCGCTTAAACTGGAGACCTTGGGTGTAATTCATGATCTCTGTGATCATTTCAAGATGGTGTTTGGCTCCACGGTTATCCAGGTACTGTATATTATCATCTATACTTTTGTAATCATAAGCTGCATTTTTCATTTGAGCGCATAAGTTTTATATCATCTTGGAGTACACTTTTTGTACTAATATTATGTTCTATATGCTCAATGAAGAGTTTGTCCATGGATAGCCTATCAGTGGTGCTGGATTCTGTCAAGATTTTATATATCAGTATGAATACTTTTGATCTGAACAAGATTATTGGCTTGTTGCGATGCTTTCCAAGCCTGGAGAAGTTGTATATAAAGGTGATGATTTCACGCACATTGGAAGCCCATATATAGTGTACTAGAATTAACCGTTCAGTTGTTGCTCTTTCCACATAATCTTTTTTTAGACCTTAACTGTTTTCAATCTTCATGTCTATTTAGGCAGCAAGACGGGGTGCAAAAGGTATAACCAATCGGTGGCATCGTAAGCACCGGGATTTTCTCAGTTCTCATCACATTCGTTTGAAGACAATAATGCGGGAAGGATATGTAGCCACCCATGCAAACACTAGATTTGTCACATTCTTCCTGCTGAATGCGAGGGTACTATTGTCCATCAGGCTTAAATATATTAAGAACAAAGTTTTGACAGATGGATATGTCGAAGAGCAAAAAAAGGACTTTCAGGTGGACAAAAGGGCTTCTGAACGAGCCAGGCTTCTTTTTACATCATCCTGTGGTCATATTCCATTATGTTTTACGACCCGGGATGCTCATATTATGGATCTGACCGATCCATTTGATAGTGACAGCTGCCGAAAATAGTGGTGGAGTTAGATGTTGTTGCCCTTTTCAATCTGGGTTTAGTCTAAACCTGATGAACAATTACCCTCGTGCTTTTGTACAGTTTGTAATTAAGCTGGAGTTTGATGTTGTTGCCCATTTCAACTCGGCTGTGGCTGTCATATTTTCTTTGAAAAAGACTAATGGCTTGCCATTCCTCCTAATGGTTTCCTGACATTTTTGTCCCACCACATTGTCAACGTAGTCAATAAACGAGAGAATTGCACAACGAGCGATTGTCAATAAACGACAGGAATCGGTGAGGACTGTATGTGGAGAGGATGACAGCAGGGACCCCCAGGTCCATAGCGGTACGCAAGCAAGTTCCTCCTTATTACATGAAAAAAATGCTTGCTCCTAATGGTTTGCTGACATCCGGGACCTACCACATTGTCAATGTAGTCAATAAACGAAAGAATTGCACAAGGAGCGACTGACACCTGGGACCCAGTAGCTTGAGCAGTTTTTTGTTGTTGTTGTTGTTGTTGAGACGGAGCACGGTATCAACTGGGCTGTTGTGCGGTGTCTGTGGCCCGTCTAGCCCAGGCTTTATTTACAACATGACGACCCCAACTGTTTTTTTGTCTATGAAAATGACTAGCGCACTTTTTTTCGCACAATACCCTACACAGGCCGATTTCCTTTTCCCCGCCCTGCTGGGCTGCAAATCTTTCAAGACGACGAGGGATACATTCGGCCTGGCCATAAAAAAGGCTGTAAATTTTGTGAGTAATATGAAATGGGGTGTAAATATATAAAAAACACATCAAATGGGCAATTAGTTTCAAATTGTGAATTTTATTTTATTTTTTCATATTTCATTGGATTTTAACATAATTTAAATTTATTTTAAAAATTGTTTTTATCGGGCTCGAAATTTCGGGATTAAAAATAGTTCAAAAATTTCAATGACCAGTCTTTTATTTTATGTTGACCACATCACCAGCCCAGATTTGTTTTCTTTCTTGAAACGGCTAGCCCAATTCTATTTTCTTTTGCACAATACCCAACAGAGGCCTACTTGCTTTTCTCAGCCCTGTTGGGCTTCAAATCTTTGAAGACGAGGAGGGATGCATTCGGCTTGCCCACAAAATGGCCTATTTCCCTAAAAAAAGAAAATGGCCTATAAGCAATAAGAAATGGGCTGTAAATTTTTAAAAACACAGCAACCGGTAATTAGTTTCAAATTTCGTTTTATCCGGATTTTGAAATTTTAAATTTCATTGGATTTTTCTGCGGTGAAAATATCATTGGATTATAATTAATATAATTTTATTTTTCAAATTAGTCTGAATCAGACTCGAAACATTGGAATTAAAAACAGTTCGGAGCCCACCAAAATATGCAAAATTTCATTGAAATTTTTAACCGGGGCCAGAATATTGGCTGTAATGCTAACAAAAAGAATATGTGCTGCAAAAAAATCCTTAAGAAAGAGCAAATGGGTTGTAAATTATTAAAAATAATAGCAAATGTGATGTATGATGTTTGCCACAGATTTGGAGGCTGACTTGGGCCTACTAAGTTAATGCGTACACAGGGCTTTGTCAACTTAGTCAACAAACGATTCTAGCAGCAGTGACCGTTGGATGTTAATCCAACAGTCGTGCTACTTCTTCAATCTCTGATCTTCTTGCTCCAGCCGCCCAAACCAGCGCCGACTGGAACACCTTCTCCCGCCTCCCGTGGCTGGCTGTGCTGCCGCGCAGGCCTCACCGCCCCACCCTACTCCCATCGCTGGTCAGGCCGTCCCTCTACTCACCCACATCTCCTGTTATTCTCCGGTGACGGCAGCCTCACACCGCAGACGAACCAGTAAACCCTCGTACTCCCCTCCGCGTGGGCAACCACTACCAGGTCTTCCTCGTCTCCGGGTCGTTCCCTTACTAGGCCTCGCCGTTGTCCACCGCCTTGGTGCTCTCGGCACGGTGTCGTCAATGTAGTCAATGAACGACAGCCATCGGAAGAGGACTATATGTGGAGAGGTGAAAGTGCAACTAATCCCTGGGTGGTTTTGGTAATTCATAACAACATATATCTCATTGAACTAATGTCCATTCAAGTTAAATATTTCAGGATGTTCAATGATTGGCATGGCAAGGACTAGTGATTGTGGACCCTCAAAATGCTAAGGACATGGATTGGCAAAAGCTCAAGACTCTACATTTTTGTTAAGTGATCCAAGATCACATTGAGTCCATAGGAAAGCCAATACTATTAAAAGGGGATGAGGTGTTGCTTAATGATCTTTTTGCTCAAGTGCTTAGTGACATTGCTCCAAAAACCCTCAACCACTTTCTCCATCCAAATATGTCCAAAACCTACATTCCAACTCAGCCCCACCGAAATTTCCTATCCGGAGCCACGGAGTTCATCTGGACTTAGCCACTGCCAAACCCTAACAAATCGGATCCACCGATATGGATCTCGGTCCCACCGATATGGCCTTGCCAACTCTCTGTTACCAGTTGCAATTATTTCGGTCCCACCGAGATTTGCAATCGGTACCACCGAGATAGCTTGCTAACTCTTTGTTGCCTTATTGCTTCACTTTGGTCCCACCGAGTTGATGCAATCGGTGCCACTGAGACGAGGTTTGCCCTAACCATTGCTCATCGGTCCATCCAAGATGTTCCAGTCGGTCCCACCGAGATTCCTAACATTCATATCTTTTACACACGTCGGTGCCACCGAGATTTCTGATCGGTGCCACCGAGTTGGGTCAAAAGTGTGTAACGGTTGGATTTTGTGTGGAGGCTATATATACCCCTCCACCCCTTCTTCCTCAGTGAAGAGAGCCATCAGAACGTGCCTACACTTCCACCATACATTTTCTGAGAGAGAACCACCTACTCATGTGTTGAGATCAAGAGATTCCATTCCTACCACTTGAACCTTGATTTCTAGCCTTCCCCAAGTTGCTTTCCACTCAAATCCTTCTTGCACCATAGCCAAATCTGTGAGAGAGAGTTGAGTGTTGGGGAGACTATCATTTGAAGCACAAGAGCAATGAGTTCATCATCAACACACCGTCTATTAACTTTTGGAGAGTGGTGTCTCCTAGATTGGTTAGGTGTCGCTTGGGAGCCTCCGACATGATGTGGAGTTGAACCAAGAAGTTTGTAAGGTCAAGGAGATCGCCTACTTCGTGAAGATCTACCCGAGTGAGGCTAGTCCTTCGTGGACGTAAGCCATGGTGGAATAGACAAGGTTGCTTCTTCGTGGACCCTTCATGGGTGGAGCCCTCCGTGGACTCGCGTAGCCGTTACCCTTCGTGGGTTGAAGTCTCCATCAACGTGGACGTACGATAGCACCACCTATCGGAACCACGCCAAAAATCTTCATGTCCCCATTGCATTTGCCTTCTCCAAACCCTTCCCTTTACTTACATGTGCAATTACTTACATTCCGCTGCTATACTCTTAGAATTGCATGTGTAGGGTGATGCTTAACTTGTCATACTTACTAAAATCTGCCCACAACTAAAATTGGGAAAAGAATAGATTTTTATTTGGTCAAGTAGTCTAATCATCCCCTCTCTAGACATACTTTCGATCCTACAAGTGGTATCAGAGCTTTGGTCTCCGTAAGCCTTGATTTCCATTGCTTTGGTGATCGTAGCCTTGTTTTCACAACCTAGGAGAGTATGGCGTCTAGTGAGGGTAATTATCACCATAGAGGTCCATATTTTGATGGTACAAACTTTGCTAGTTGGAAAGATAAGATGAAAATGCATATTCTTGGTCATAACCCCGTCGTTTGGGCTGTTGTTCGTGTTGGCTTGGAAGGTGAATTCTTTGAGGATGGCAAGGAACCGGATCGTGAAGCAACCGCGGAAGAATTGAAGATGTTGCAATACAATGCTCAAGCTTGCGACATTCTCTTCAACGGTTTGTGCCCCGAGGAGTTCAACAAGATCAGCCGCCTCGAGAATGCAAAGGAAATTTGGGATACTTTGGTTGATATGCATGAGGGTACCGAGTCCGTCAAGGAATCTAAGTTGGATGTGCTTCAAAGTCAACTTGACAAGTTCAAGATGAAGGATGGTGAAGGAGTCGCTGAAATGTAGTCTAGGCTTGCTCTCATCACAAATGAGATTGCCGGCTTAGGAAGTGAAGAGATGACCGACAAGTTCATCATCAAGAAAATCCTTAGAGCTTTGGATGGAAAATATGATACCATGTGCACATTGATCCAAATGATGCCCAATTACAAAGATTTCAAGCCCACGGAAGTCATTGGAAGGATTGTTGCTCATGAGATGTCGCTCAAGGACAAAGAGGAGCTACACAACAAATCAAGTGGTGCTTACAAAGCCTCAACCGATGCTCCCACAACTTTAAGTGACAAGCTAGTATCCAATGAAGAGATAAGCCTAATGGTGAAAAGATTCAACAAGTTTTACTAGAACAAAGGAAAAGAAAGAAGCTCTAGCTCAAGACACTATGAGAGAAGATCATCAAGTCGTGACCGAAATTGCTACAATTGTGGAAGACCCGGACACTATTCCAATGAGTGTACGGCACCTCACAAGAAAAGAGACGAATCACCAAGAGGAAAATATAGAAGAGATGAATCACCTCATAAGGAGAGAAGGAGTAGAGATGATCGTTATGAACGAAGACCCTCTCGAAGAAGCAAGGATTCGGAAAGGAAGGACAAGTCATCCAAGAGCTACACAAGAAGAAGACATTAAGCTCATGTTGGTGAATGGATTTCCGGCTCCGGCTCCGACAACCACTCCGAGAGAAGCTATCACTCCAACTCCGACTATAGTCAAGATGAAGGTGTTGCCGGACTTGCTCTTGTGTCATCCAACTCCAATGACCTATTTGATTCACCAAATGAAGGAATTGGAAGATGCTTCATGGCAAAAGGCCCCAAGGTATCACACCCCGAATACTTTGTCTTTAATAGTGATGAGGATGATTTGCTAGGTGATGATGATTTACTTGTTGATAAGGCTAGTGATGTGAGCTATAATGAAAATGCTAGTAATCATGATAGTCAAGAGGAAACGAATGACAATGCTATGAAGGAGATTGAGCGTCTAACTAAAGAACTAAATGCTCTTAAGTTAGCTCATGAAACAACTCAAGAGGATCATAGAGAACTTATAAGAACTCATGAGAAGCTACGCTTCGAGAAGCTAAATTTAGAGCAAGAGCTTGAGTTTCTTAAAGCTATGAATGATGATCTTCGAAAGAAGAGTTCTTCATATCTTGCCAAACGTTTACTCTTGTCTACCTTTATGCCACAAGTTAAACCTAAGCAAACTAGTAACAAGGGTAAAAAGGGTTCTACCTCTAGTAGTAACAATAACCATGCTAAATCCAATGTTGTTACTTCTAGTAGTTCTATTGATTCGACTAATGATTCTCTTAGCCAAGTTACACTTGAGCAAGAAAACAATCTATTGAAAGGAATTATAGAAAAAGGTGTCTACAAGAGCCTTGCCGGTAGTAAGCAATTTGAGGAAATTGTACGCAAGCAAGGAAGGTACCGGAAGAACCAAGGTGTTGGTTTTGAACGAAAGTTCAATGCCAATGGAGTTGAGTGGGAAGAAGATCAATACCCCAAGACGAAGTTTGTTCCTCAACAAGAGAAGTATGACCCTACTTCCTTCAAGGGAACACAAGCTCAAGATGATCTTCCACCACAAGACCACAAGCTAAAAGGTAAGGACAAGCTTCAAGAGGAGATTGACTCATTTGAAGAAGCACCTCAAGCCTTGGTCAAGTGGGTTCCCAAGACTTCATTAAGTTCTACTTCATCAAGTTCAACTACAACTCCAAGGATTCCCATCAAGTTGATGTGGGTCCAAAAGAAAAAGAACTAGAGTGTTCTTGAGGGTGACTCCGCCAACAAACTTCACTCACATTCATTTATGGCAAGAACTTGTGCAACCAACTTCAACATCTTGCACTAGTTCATGGAGTCACAAACCCTCTTGTTGGTAAGGCAAGGGACAAAGTATTCAATGCATTCATGGACATCATAATATGTGTATTTCACTCCATGTCTATGGATATTCTTGTATGTTCCTTGTGTGGGACTAACCCATGTAGGTATTGAAAGTGCAAAACTCCAAAGGATTGCTCCGAACCCTTGATGGTTTACATCAACCTTGAGCATCCACATCTTCAACATCTACATGAAGTCATCATCGACAAAACCCAAGGTTAGTTCATCCCTCTTTGGGGGGATATCACATCTGGGGGAGCTTTGCCCTAAAAATTGAGCTAAAGCAACTCTAATGGTGTGAACACATCAATGCTTTATGTAAAAGTGGCAACCCCACTTGTGCTTAAACGATGAGTATGACCTATGATCAAATGTTCTCATTTGACTCCTAAGTCAATATACTCATATATAGATGACCTAGTCATCGCCAATTGCTTGATAGATGCTAGAATTGGTTGTGCATGTTTGACACATATTTCATTTGCTATCTTATTGTGTGAGCATGTTGTTTTGCATGTTTTCTTCATTCAAGGACATCCATTTGTTGTTTTGATTGTCTTGGTTTTTCTGGCCAAGTGAATGTACAAGAATGCCGAAGCACCTTCTCTAGCTATCTATGCTTTCTTGTCTCAAATTCTATTCATGCTATATCACAAAAATTGAACAAGTCATTTTCGGACCCTCCGGGTGAGGCGCACTCGGAGCCACTGATCTAAGAAGGACTGAACCTCCAAAACCTTCTATATGATTTCGGCCGAACCAATTCACTCACACTCGGTCCAACCGAAATCATATAGATTGATCTGTTTCTCCTCCTCGGTGTCACCGATTTGAACCGTTTCGGCGCCACCGATGTGCTATACTGCTAGCAGTTACACATATCGGTGCCACCGAGCTATTTAACTCGGAGCCACTGACAGCTCATGGGTATATATATATCTGGCGAGACCGTACGGTTGAAATTTCTCGACCCCCTTATGACCTCGCGCCCCACAACTGCCATCGTCCCGTCTCCGGACAGTCGCCGTTGCGTCCAGCGCGCCCTCGCTGTTGGACTCCGCCGCCGTCAATGGAAATCTGCTCCGCCGTTGCCGCCGTAGAGAATCTCCGCCAAGTTAGATTGAGATTTGACCCCCTCCATGTTCCTATTTCGGATTCAATGCATGGATGGATTGCCAGTGTTCTTGCCACAGATTGCAATGCATGTTCCACGAACAAATTCCGTAGATTAGATTCGAGCAAAAAAAATTAGGTTTAAGTTTCCACCGAAAGCATCTCGGACTGACCGATTTGAAAATTTTGGAGTCACCGATTTGGCCCTGGCCATTGCACTAGTACGTCTCGGTACCACCGAGTTGTATGAATCGGTGAGACCAAAAGTAAAGTCTCTATGAAACCCTAGCATATCGGAGACACCGAGCCACAATTTCGGCCTGACCAAAACGGTGTGCCAGGTTTTTGTTGAGTGCTTCGGTATCACCGAGATGATCAACTCGGCCCATCCGAAATGCCTTCTGTGAAAACTTGAAACTAAGATTTGAACTCAATTTTCATCAAAACAATCTGCTTTTTGTGATAACTCATCTACTCTGCCCATACCCATCTATTCACAGGGTCAGTTTTCAAGATGTCAGATGATAGTGACAGCCAGAATGTGTCAGAACAGCATGCAGATCTCAGTGAAGGATCCAGTCCTGAAGAAAGTTTTTATGAGGGAGAGAGAAGTTCTCCAGATCTTCCAAAAGCTGCCACCAAAACCAGGAAGAAGAGAACCTCAGATGATGAGGATGAGGATTTTGTGGCTAGTGAGGCCACATCAAAGAAGAACAAAGTGATTGCTAAGGATTATGGCAGAGCAGCTAGCTCAAGACCTTTAGGAAGTGCCAAGGAGAGAACTGCAGTGAGGAAAGTCATAGTCTCCAAGGCAGACAAGGCCACAACTCCTAGGGAGCGCATGACATTTACACTTGAGGAGCCAAGTGACTCAGAGACAGCAGCTGCAGGAAAGAAGAAGAAGAGGGCAAGGAAGACAACTGCTTATGTTGTTGGCAAACCCTCCATGTTGGTTGATGAGGAGGAGGAGGAACCAGCAGCTGATGCACCTCCTGCCAAGACTTAGAAGCTCATGTCTGATGCTTTGAAGTCTACTACCCCCACCAAGTCTAAGCCCAAAGCTCCAGCACCTAAGAGATCTACAAGAAACATATCTGCTAGTGAGAAGAACAAGGCCCCAGTGCCTGAAGCTGAGATAGATGATGAGCCACTAGTGCTCAGGAGATTGAAACCCAAGATTCCAGATCATGACAATGCACACCCAGTAGCCAAGAACATGATGCTCAGAAAGGACAAAGGACTGCGTCAGTGGAGATTGACAGATCCCTATGCTATTAGGAGGAGGACTGCTTGTGATTACCGTTTCCACACCAGAGAGCAACAGGATTTCTATGAGACTGTGCTGCTAGATAAGAAGCCAATTGTCAGTGACATGAAGTGGGTGGATTGGAAATATATTGATGCAAATAAAGACTACTTCCCACATGTTCATGAGAGCTTCAGATTAGCTGGTGTTGATGCTTTCGTTGGACAGAAGCTTACCAAATGGAATGATGAGATGATCATGCAATTCTATTCTACATCTCATTTTTATCTAGATGGTAGAATTGTGTGGATGACTGAGGGATCGAGGTACCAGTCAACCATCTCTGAGTGGGCTGCTCTTCTTGGTGCTCCCAAGGAAGACGAGAGAGATATTGATGTATATGCCAAGCTCAAGATGGACCACAATTCCATGGCTAACATGTACAAGGCAATTCCAGAGAAAGACATTGAGACACACAAACTTGGATCTGTGAAGCATTTGCTACCTGGTTTGGCCACCACCAATACAATCTTGAGGTACACTCTTTTGCCCAAGTCTGGAGATGACAAGATGATACATGGCCATTCCATCAACTTGCTGCACCTCTTTGACACACCTAAGAAGTTCAAGGTGATGAGCTTGATTGTTGAAACCATCAAGAGGACAGCTGCTGATTAGAAGAGATCTTGTAGATATGCTCCACACATTCAGATGCTCATCAACTCCAAGGTTGGAATGAGCACTTATCTTCTAGACTGTGAGCATCTCCCACTATTGCCAGAGTTCGAAGACAATGTAGTGGTGATGTATTCTTCTCATCCTACTTCAGTTGAGGCACAGGAAAGGATCCGGGCAGCTGAGGCAGCTAAAGCAACCAAGGAGGCATCTGGTCCCAGTAATCCATTTGCTCACCTCAAGACAAAGAATGATCAAATGACATATCTGCTAGAAGCAACCCTGAGGATTGAACGAAGTCTGGCCAACCTCACCAAGAATCAGGAGAGCTTAGAGCGGATAGTTGAGACTAAGATACATGATCTTGATGTGAAGATCACAGATGTACAGACCATTGTGGAGAAGCTGAAGGATGATGTTGACACAGTCAAGGTTGCTACTGATGACAGTGGAGATGGTAGACCGACGACTGAAAGGTTCCAGACAGTGCCTAGGGCATCCAGGTCTGCTGCAGTACTTGTTGCAGACACGAGGACTACAGTTTCTGCACCTGCTGCTGTTTCTACAGTGCCACCTACAGTTTCTACTCCACCAGCCCGGCAGACGTCAGCTGAAGTCTTTGCAGATGCACTTCTCTCAATGCCATCTACGCACACCGGAGCAGCCAGACAGAGATCACCTTCAAGAGCTGCCGAGGATCGTGCCTAGAGAGACGTATAGCTCTATACCTATTCGAACTTTTTGGTACTTGTTGCCAAAGGGGGAGAATTTGTATAGATCATTAGGCTTCGAGAGAGAGTGTCTTGCTTTTGCTCGTTGGTTTTCTCGAGTTCTTTTGTTACTATTTGGTTTATGCTACTTGTTCTACGTGGTTTGTGCTACATTACCTGTTATGCTTGTGAGATACTATGTGTGTGATTGATCGTACTGTGCTTCATGTGATGCTTAATGCTTATCCTTATCATTATTCTTGTATGCTCATTCACTTGTGTTTTTGGTGATGCGTGCTTACTACTCCATTCATATCATTTTGCGCGCTCCACCAAGTCATATGTGACATGGAAGAGTGACCCATGATCCTAATCGATTGAGCATTTGCATTCAAACGCAAATTTTTAATAATGCACAAATTTAGAGGGAGCTCTTGCTTATCACATACTTCTCAAAGCGACGATGTATTTCATTCACTTAATCATTTGTCGAAGCTTTGATCTATATGTTGTCATCAATTACCAAAAAGGGGGAGATTGAAAGTGCAACTAATCCCCGGGTGGTTTTGGTAATTCATAACAACATATATCTCATTGAACTAATGTCCATTCAAGTTAAATATTTCAGGATGTTCAATGATTGGCATGGCAAGGACTAGTGATTGTGGACCCCTCAAAATGCTAAGGACATGGATTGGCAAAAGCTCAAGACTCTACATTTTTGTTAAGTGACCCAAGATCACATTGAGTCCATAGGAAAGCCAATACTATTAAAAGGAGATGAGGTGTTGCTTAATGATCTTTTTACTCAAGTGCTTAGTGATATTGCTCCAAAATCCCTCAACCACTTTCTCCATCCAAATATGTCCAAAACCTACATTCTAACTCGGCCCCACCGAAATTTCCTATCCGGAGCCACCGAGTTCATCTGGACTTAGCCACTGCCAAACCCTAACAAATCGGATCCACCGATATGGATCGCGGTCCCACCAAGATGGCTTCTACCAACTCTCTGTTACTAGTTGCAATTATTTCGGTCCCACCGAGATTTGCAATCGGTACCACCGAGATGGCTTGCCAACTCTCTGTTGCCTTATTGCTTCACTTCGGTCCCACCGAGTTGATGCAATCGGTGCCACCGAGACGAGGTTTGCCCTAACCATTGCACATCGGTCCATCCGAGATGTTCCAATCGGTCCCACCGAGATTCCTAACGTTCATATCTTTTACACAGGTCGGTGCCACCGAGATTTCTGGTCGGTGCCGCCGAGTTGGGTCAAAAGTGTGTAACGGTTGGATTTTGTGTGGAGGCTATATATACTCCTCCACCCCTTCTTCCTCAGTGAAGAGAGCCATCAGAATGTGCCTACATTTCCACCATACATTTTCTGAGAGAGAACCACCTACTCATGTGTTGAGATCAAGAGATTCCATTCCTACCACTTGAACCTTGATTTCTAACCTTCCCCAAGTTGCTTTCCACTCAAATCCTTCTTCCACCATAGCCAAATCTATGAGAGAGAGTTGAGTGTTGGGGAGACTATCATTTGAAGCACAAGAGCAAGGAGTTCATCATCAACACACCGTCTATTACCTTTTGTAGAGTGGTGTCTCCTAGATTGGTTAGGTGTCGCTTGGGAGCCTCCGACATGATGTGGAGTTGAACCAATAAGTTTGTAAGGGCAAGGAGATCGCCTACTTCGTGAAGATCTACCCTAGTGAGGCTAGTCCTTCGTGGACGTAAGCCATGGTGGAATAGACAAGGTTGCTTCTTCGTGGACCCTTCATGGGTGGAGCCCTCCGTGGACTCGCGCAGCCGTTACCCTTCGTGGGTTGAAGTCTCCATCAACGTGGACGTACGATAGCACCACCTATCGGAACCATGCCAAAAATCTTCGTGTCCCCATTGCGTTTGCCTTCTCCAAACCCTTCCCTTTACTTACATGTGCAATTACTTACATTCCACTGCTATACTCTTAGAATTGCATGTGTAGGGTGATGCTTGACTTGTCATACTTGCTAAAATCTCCCCACAACTAAAATTGGGAAAAGGATAGATTTTGATTTGGTCAAGTAGTCTAATCACCCCCCCTCTAGACATACTTTTGATCCTACAAGAGGCTGACAGCTAGGACCCACGAGGTCCATGGTCGCACGCAAGGAAGTGCCTCCTTATTACACACAAGAAAAATGATTGCTCCCCCTGTTAGCTGGGACCCACCTGACTTGGCGGCTGACTTGTGGGCCTACCAAGTTGACGCGTACGCAGGGCTTTGTCAACTTAGTCAACAAACGATTCTCTGCTTCTTCAATCTCTAATCTTCTTGCTCCAGCCACCCAAACCAGCGCCGGTGGGACCGCCTGCTCCTGCCTCCCGTGGCCGGTTGTGCTGCCGCGCAGGCCTCACGGCCAAACCCTATTCCCACCGCTGGCCAGGCCATCCCTCTACTCACCCACACCTCCTGTTATTCTCCGGCAATGGCAGCCTCACACCGTAGCCGAACCAGTAAGCCATCGTACTTCCCTCCGCGTGGGCAACCACTGCCTTGTCTTCCCCAGCTCCAGATCGTTCCCTTCCTAGGCCTCGCCGTCGTCCACTGCCTTGCTGCACTCGGTACGGCGTTGTCAACGCGGTCAATGAACGACAGCCATCGGAAGAGGACTGTACGTGGAGAGGCTGACAACTGGGACCCACGAGGTCCATGGTCGCACGCAAGGAAGTGCCTCCTTATTATGCGGAAAAAAATGTTTCCTCCCCCTGACAGCTGGGACCCACCAGCTACATCTTCGCACGCAAGGAAGAGCCCCCTTATTACGCGCAAAAAAAATGATTCCTCCCCCCTAACAGCTAGGACCCAACAGCTATATCTTCACACGCAAGGAAGTGCCTGCTAATCCTCCCTGACAGCTGGGACCCACCCAGTCGAAGCGTACGTAGCGTTGTCTGTCTGGTCGCGAATGTGTATGTACATACTGGTCGATCGGTCTTTCTGCAACGATGAACCATGGGCGTGTAAGGAGCGGCACGTGTCATAGTAGAGGCCCCGACATAGCAGTTCAGGCAGCAAGTCTAAATCGTGTACACGTACGTACAGCCACACAGCAAAAAATACGCCCACGTACGTATATATACGAGCGGGGTTTCAAACGCGTACTCGCGCATACATACGGCCAGGGCTCGTGTACATGGAGAGAGGCAACAGATGGCAGCAACAGCCTCCTGTTCATCGGCAGCCAACCGGCTGGGTCGGAACGGAGGAAACAACGTCGTGTTCATCGGGAGCCAAGCAACTAGGTCGGAACGCGTCCTGTTCATCGGGAGCCAACCGGCTTGGACGGAACAGCCGAAACGGGGTCCTGTTCATCGACTCGGGGTCTGGCATACCGCAAACGGAGGAAATGGCCTTCTGTTCGACCGCCTACGGTCGAAACGGGGTCCTGTTCATCGGCTGGGGGTCTAGCATACCGCAAAACGGAGGAAACGGACTTTTGTTCGAGCGCCTACGGTCGAAACGGGGTCCTGTTGATCGGGAGGGCTCTGGCGTACCGCAAAACAGAGGAAACTGACTTCTCCCCAACTGCCTACGGTCGAAATGGGGGTCCTGTTCATCGGGAGGGGTGTGGCGTACCGCAAAACGGGACTCCACGGGCTACTATTCATCCACCCTCGACTTCCTCCAGCCTCCACCGGCTACTGTTCATCTGGCCTCCACGGGGTCCTGTTCATCCAGCCTCCACCGACTACTGTTCATCCAACCACCACAGGGTCCTGTTCATCCACCCCCAACCGGCTGGCGTATGGCGTACCGCGGCATGGCCTCCTCGGGGTCATGTTCATCCAGCGCCAACCGCCTACACGGCCGGGGTCCTGTTCATCCAACCCCCACCGGCTGGGGTGGGACGTATACGAGCGGGCGGCAGCAACGGGAATTGTTCATCCACAGCCAACCAACTGGCTCGATCGATGCGTCTCGATTCATGTCTACGTGTATCGCGCGCGCGGCAGCAACAGGCACTGTTCATCGAGAGGCAACCCAACCGGATAGTTACGTCTCGCGCGGGGGCTCGATCGGCTTCAGTAAGCAGCGAGAAGGATCGATCAGGTTCAGTTAGCAGCGAAGGAATCGCTCGGGTTCAGTTAGCAGCGAAGGGATCGATCGGCTTCAGTTAGCAGCGAAGGGATCGATGCTCGTGTTCAGTACGTAGTGTGAGGGCGATCAATCGCTCGGGTTCAGTAAGCGAACGTACGCCTCGCTCGGGTTCAGTTAGTGAGCGCCTCGCACACACGCGTGTGTACGAGCGAGAGAGAAACGCGCAAAACCACACTGTATCGCTCGGCCCGACCACCCACCGTAACCAGGAACTCCCCAAAAATTTCCTCACCCTCACTTCTACCACGATTTTTTATGTCATGGACGTCCCAAAGAATGTCATGCGGGTGCGTCTCCGTCCCGCCCAGGACGAAAAGCCCATTTCCTGTCATAATTTTTTGTCATAGAAGTAGGAGCCCACCACATCTACGATGATACGTGTTTTTGTCACAATTATTGTCATAGAAGTGTCACAACCATGACAGAAAAAGTTTTCGTTCGGGCCATAATGTCATGGATGTGTCTTTTTTTTGTAGTGTTTTGGGTGAGTGTTGTGGGTCACTAGGGTGATTAACTTCACCAAGTTTGAGGCATGACAGATCAAGCATTGGGGTACTTGTTGTTCAACTTATGGTTTGGGTCAGAAAAGTATTTGAGGGGAGGGGCTCAAATGAGAAAGTGCCAGGGGGTTTTGAGTTCATTTCTGGATGCCCTAGGGTGCAAAAAAAATATGAGAATTGTTTGGGCATTTTCAAAAAGGTGTGGGAGGGGTTTGCTTCTTCTTAGCTAGTGATCTTCCTTAGGAAAAGAAAGAATGAAATCACTAAGAAAATATTAGGTGAGATGGATGGTCTTATTGAGAGTGCTTGAGGTTGGGTGATGGCTAATTTAGTTAGGTGGTTTAGTTTGTTAAGTCCAGAAGCAAAGATTCAGAAAATCTCAAAAGCAGAAAGACAACTGAGCAAGCAAATGAAGAAGCTAGGAGAAAAAAAAAAGAGGGGTGAAAATCAGGGTGTTACAAACCTGGTGGGTCCTTACTGTAAGCCTCTACATGTATAGCACTCTGATGTCTCTCGTTTGTTGACAACGTCAGATGGTGGTGCTGGGGCGAGCGTACCAAGGTGGAGGACTACGACGAAGCCTCGGACGGGAACGACCCGGAGCCAGGGAAGACGTGGCAGTGGAGTCCCAGGCGGAGGGGAGTACGAGGTTTGACTAGTTCGTGTGTGGAGTGGGGCTGCACCGTCGAAGAATAACAAGTGGTGTGGGGAGGGAAGAAGGATGGCCTGGCCGGCGGTGGGGTAGTGTTGGGCGGTGAGGCATGCGCGGTAAGGCCGCTTGCTGCCAGAGACGGGAGCAGGTTGTCCCGCCGACGATGGAGGAAGAAGACGAGAGATTGAAGAAGCATGACAGATGTTGGATTTATGTGGTGCAGAGCACCATATGGACATCACCATGTCAAGAGCCCCTTTGTCAAGAGATAGATACAACATCTACTTCTTACATATAAAGGTGAATCTTCTCCTTTACAAGTATCTACTTGATCCATTATTGAATGGTACACTACTTGACCCACCCCTTGTGTGCGTGCATAGGTTTGACCAGAGGTTCACACATGGAGAGTACGCCAACACCATCCACGAGGGAAGCATGAATGAAGACCGAAGAAGGATCAAGTGGAAGCGTTGCTGAGCTACAACGACCGGACATCCGGGCCAAGGGCCAAACGTCCAGTGCCATCACAGATGAGAAGGAGCAGCACCAACTGGCGGCCAAAGAACATCAACATCTGGACATTCGGTGCAAGCCCGGACATCCGGCACCACCCCGACGGCCCGGACATTCGTCCCGAGTCTGGATTTCCGACAAAGGCTCCCGTAGATTAGCCCCGCTTGGCCGAACATCTGTCCCTCAAGCCCAGACATCCGGTGGCCTGACATGATCCCGGACATCCAGCCCCATGTCCGGACATTTGGCATGCTACTACTTGTGAGCTGCGTTGGGAATTTCCCCGAAGAGGAGAGGAGATGTAGTATAGTAGAGATAAGTATTTCCCTCAGTGAGAACCAAGGTTATCGAACCAATAGGAGAATCACACAAAGCCTCGTGAACAGCACCTGCACACACAAAAGCAAATACTTGCACCCAACGCGGGCAAGAGGGTCGTCAATCCCCTAGAACTCGTTACTTGCAAGGACTAAATCTTGTAGTGGTAGATAGATAAATTGCAAAACAAAATAAAAGTAATAAAATTGCAGCAAGTATATTTAGGTTTTCTTTCTATGTTTAAAGTAGACCCGGGGGGGTCATAGTTTTCACTAGAGGCTTCTCTCTCGAACACATAGCATACGGTGGGTAGACAAATTACTGTTAGGTAATTGATAGAAAAGCGCATAGTTATGACGATATTCAAGGCAATGATCATGTATATAGGCATCACGTCCGAGACAAGTAGACCGACTCCTACCTCCATCTACTACTATTACTCGACCCATCGACCGCTATCCAGCATGCATCTAGGGTATTAAGTTAATGAAAACGGAGTAACGCCTTAAGCAAGATGACATGGTGTAGACAAATTAAACCCAATCAATATGAATAAACCTTGTCATTTTACCCATAATGGAAACAATACAAATACGTGTCTCGTCCCCTAGTTTGTCACTGGGATATAGAGCACCGCAATATTGAACCCATTACAAAGCACCTCTCCCGCTGAAGATAAATCAATCTAGTTGGCCAAACCAAAAGGATAGATCGGAGAGAAATACAAACTATAAAAATCTTGCATAATAAAGTTCATAAAAGACTCAATTACTTCTCATGAATATTCAGATCATAAAGCCACAATTCATCGGATCCCAACAAACACACCGCAAAAGAAGATTACATCGAATAGAACTCCAAGAAGATCGAGGAGAACGTTGTATTGAAGATCAAAGAGAGAGAAGAAGCCATCTAGCCACTAGCTATGGACCCGTAGGTCTGTGGTAAACTACTCACACATCATCGGAAGGGCAGCAAGGTTGATGAAGAAGCCCTCCGTGATCGATTCCCCCTCCGACAGAGTACCGGAAAAGGCCTCCAGATGGGATCCCGGAAGAACAGAGGCTCGTGGTGGCGGAAAGGTTTTCTCTTCTGTCTTTCTGGTATACGGAGAATGTTTTGGAATTTATAGCGCTGAAATTGGGTCAAGAGGTGCCACGAGGAGCCCACAAGCCTGGGGGCGCGCCTACCCCCCTAGGCGCGTCTCCCGAGTTTGTCTCTCCCTCGTGGCTCTTCTGGTCTTCTCCCGAAGCTTCGAGGGTCCCTTCTGGTCCAGAAAAAATTAATCCAAAGTTTTTTCTTCATTTGGACTCCGTTTGATAATGATTTTGTGAAAAGGCAAAAACAAGTAAAAAACAGCAACTGGCACTGGGCACTAGGTTAATAGGTTAGTACCAAAAAATGATATATAATGGCATATAATTGCATATAAAACATCCAAGATTGATACTATAATAGCATGGAACAATCAAAAATTATAGATACGTTGGAGACGTATCAAGCACCAGTGAGATGCCAGCTGGGTCTTCTAGAATTTTCTGACAGCAAGGTGTTTGTTCTAAGTTGAGGGAGGAGGGAGTGAGGTTTATGGCTGATTTTTGGGTGGGTTTTGTGGGTCACTAGGGTGATTAACTTCACCAAGTTTGAGGCATGACAGATCAAGCATTGGGGTACTTGCTGTTCAACTTAGGGTTTGGGTCAGAAAAGTATTTGAGGGGGAGGGGCTCAAATGAGAAAGTGCCAGGGGGTTTTGAGTTCATTTCTGGATGCCCTAGGGCGCAAAAAATTTATGAGAATTGTTTGGGCATTTTCAGAAAGCCGTGGGAGGGGTTTGCTTCTTCTTAGCTAGTGTTCTTCCTTAGGAAAAGAAAGAATGAAATCACTAAGAAAATATTAGGTGAGATGGATGGTCTTGTTGAGAGTGCTTGAGGTTGGGTGATTGCTAATTTAGTTAGGTAGTTTAGTTTGTTAAGTCGAGAAGCAAAGATTCAGAAAAGCTCAAAGGCAGAAAGACAACATCGAATAGAACTCCAAGAAGATCGAGGAGAACGTTGTATTGAAGATCAAAGAGAGAGAAGAAGCCATCTAGCTACTAGCTACGGACCCGTAGGTCTGTGGTGAACTACTCACACATCATCGATAGGGCAGCAAGGTTGATGTAGAAGCCCTCCGTGATCGATTCCCCCTCCGGCAGGGTGCCGGAAAAGGCCTCCAGATGGGATCACGGAAGAACAGAAGCTTGCGGCGGCGGAAAAGTTATTTCGTGGGGCTCTTTGTTGGTTTCCCAATATTTGAGAATTTATAGAAGTGGAATTAGGTTAAAAGGAGCCACGTGGGGCCCACAAGGTAACAGGGCGCGGCCACCCCCTTGGGCACGCCCTGTTGCCTTGTCGTCTCCTCGCAGGTCTTCTGGTCCTCCCCCGAAGCTTCTAGGGTCTCTTGTTCAGAAAAAAAATCGTCAAAAAGTTTCATAGCGTTTGGACTCCGTTTGGTACTGATTCTCTGAAAAACCAAAAACAAGCAGAAAACAGCAACTGGCACTGGGCACTAGGTTAATAGGTTAGTTCCCAAAAATGATATAAAATGACATATAATTGCATATAAAACATCCAAGATTGATACTATAATAGCATGGAACAATAAAAAATTATAGATACGTTGGAGACGTATTAGCATCCCCAAGCTTCATTCTTGCTCATCCTCAAGTAGGTAAATGATAAAAACAGAATTTTTGATGTGGAATGCTACCTAACATGTTTATCATGTAATCTCTTTTTACGGTATAAATACTGAGAAGCGATGAATTAACAACATCAACATAATAATATCCATGAATATAAGAAGCATAATCATTAAACTTTCAAAATATACGATCCTTAACGAATGTTATTCTCCACTCATTTTATCATGTTAGCATGGCATGACTCCGCTTTCACTGCATAAATATAAATCATGAGCACCCCGATGTTAAACCAGGCAATTGGATCGTACTTCTAACGTGCTTTAGCATGTTCAACTTCACGCAATACATGAGCGTGAGCCATGGATATAGCACAAGCTGGAATAGAATGCGGTGATAGGGATTAATAGGAGAAGTCAAAAAGGAAGAAAGTCTCGCATTAACTTGGCGGATCAACGGACTATGGAGATGTCCATCAATCGATATCAATGCGAGGAGTAGGGTTTGCCATGCAACGGATGCACTAAGAGCTATAAGTGTATGAAAGCTCAAACTGAAACTAAGTGGGTGTGCATCCAACTTGCTTGCTCATGAAGACCTCGGGCATTTGAGGAAGCCATCATTAGAATATACAAGACAAGTTCTATAACGAAAAATTCCCACTAGTATATGAAAGTGACAACTCAGGAGACTCGCTATATGAAAAATATGGTGCTACTCTGAAGCACAAGTGTGGAAAAGGATAGTAACATTGCCCCTTCTCTCTTTTTCTCCCATTTTTTTGTTGGGCTCTTTTTGGCCTCTCTTTTTTTCGTCCAGAGTCTCATCCCGACTTGTGGGGGAATCATAGTCTCCATCATCCTTTCCTCGCTGGGACAATGCTCTAATAATGATGATCATCACACTTTTATTTACTTACAACTCGATATTACAACTCGATGCTAGAACAATATGACTCTATATGAATGCCTCTGGCAGTGTACCAGGATGTGCAATGATCTAGCATAACATGTATAAAAAATGATGAACGGTGTCTGAGCCACAAATACTATGTCAGCTATATGATCATGCAAAGCAATATGACAATGAAGATGTGTGTCATATAAACGGAACAGTGGAAGTTGCATGGCAATATATCTCGGAATGGCAATGGAGAAGCCATAATAGGTAGGTGTGGTGGCTGTTTTGAGGAAGATATAAAGAGGCTTATGTGTGATAGAGCGTATCATATCATGGGGTTTGGATGCACCGGCGAAGTTTGCACCGACACTCGAGGCGAGAAAGGGCAATGCACGGTACCGAAGAGGCTAGAAAATTGCGGAAAGGTAAGAGTGCGTATAATCCATAGACTCACATTAGTCATAAAGAACTCACATACTTATTGCAAAGCCTATTAGCCCTCGAAGCAAAGTACTACTCGCATGCCCCTAGGGAGGAGGTTGGCAGGAGTTAACCATCGCGCACCCCCGATTGTAACAGCGCTCAAGGATTTCATTTCAGACCTAAGAATGCTCGAACCTCCCCACCATGCCATGACCAACACTTAGATGAGAAGTTAATAACAAGCTTTAATACCGATATTTATACTAACCAATGATCATGAACAAATATCCTTTCATATTACGACATCAATATCATTAAACCATACGTTTCATATTTAGTGATCTACATGAAAGTTTTTATTATATCCCTCTTGAATACATATCCTTCATGGACTAATCTTATAACCCGTGCAAATTGCCATTACTATTTATTAGACTCTCAAAAAGATTTAAGTGAAGCATGAGAGTGCAACTATTTCTTTAAAATATAACCACCGCCATGCTCTAAAAGATATAAGTGAAGCACTAGAGCAACTGCCTGTTGGAAATATGCCCTAGAGGCAATAATAAATTGGTTATTATCATATTTCCTTGTTCATGATAAAGGTTTATTATTCATGCTAGAATTGTATTGACCAGAAACTTAAATACATGTGTGGATACATAAACAAATACCGTGTCCCTAGTGAGCCTCTACTAGACTAGCTCGTTGATCAAAGATGGTTAAGACTTCCTAACCATAGACAAGAGTCGTCATTTGATAACGGGATCACATCATTAGGAGAATGATGTGATGGACAAGACCCAACCGTAAGCTTAGCATCAGATCATTTAGTTTATTTGCTACAACTTTCTTCATGTCAAGTATCTGTTCCTTAGACCATGAGATCGTGCAACTCCCTGACACCGGAGGAATACTTAGTGTGTATCCAAACGTCACTTCGTAACTGGGTGATCATAAAGGTGCTCTACAGGTATCTCTGAAGGTGTTTGTTGGGTTGGCATGGATCGAGACTGGGATTTGTCACTCCGTATGACGAAGAGATATCTATGGGCCCTCTCGGTAATACAACATCGTAAAGAGCTTGCAAGCAATGTGGATAATGAGTTAGTCACGGGATCTTGTATTACGGAACGAGTAAATAGACTTGCCGGTAACGAGATTGAACTAGGTATAGAGATACCGACGATCGAATCTCGGGCAAGTAACATATCGCTGGACAAAGGGAATTGCATACGGGATTACCCAAATCCTCGACATCGTGGTTGAACCGATAAAGATCTTCGTGGAATATGTAGGAACCAATATGGGCATCCAGGTTCCGCTATTGGTTATTGACTGGAGAGGTGTCTCGGTCATGTCTACATGATTCTCGAACCCGCAGGGTCCGCACGCTTAACGTTCGGTGACGCTAGAGTAGTATTGGGATATGTGCATTGGTGACCGAATGTTGTTCGAAGTCCCGGATGAGATCCCGGATGTCACGAAGAGCTCCGGAATGGTCCGGAGGTAAATATTTATATATAGGAAGTCCTATTTTGGTCACCGAAAAAGTTTCGGGTATTACCGGCAGTGTACCAGGAGTGCCGAAAGGGGTCCGGGGGTCCACCGGGGGGTCCACCTGCCCCGGGGGCCCACATGGGCTGTAGGGGGTGCGCCTTGGACTATATGGTCCAGGGGCACCAGCCCTAAGAGGCCCATGCGCCAAGGAGAGGTGGAGGAGGAAGAGTCCTAAGGGGGGAAGGCACCCCCCTAGGTGTCTTGGGGAGGGAGGAAACCTCCCTAGGCCGGCGCCCCCTCCTTGGAGGAGGGGCTAGGGCTGCGCCCCAAACCTCCCCCTTGCCTCCTATATATAGTGGGGGAGAGGGAGGGGCTGAACACACCAATTCCCATGCCCCGGAGGCATCCCTACCTCTCCCATAACTCCGTTTTCTCCTCAGATTGGTTCCGACAGCGTTTGGCGAAGCCCTGCCGGCACTGCATCACCACCATCTCCACCACGCCGTTGTGCTGGTTGAGATCCAATCTACTTCTCCTCTCTTGCTTGCTGGATCAAGAAGGAGGAGACGTCGCCAAGCCGCACGTGTGCTGAACGCGGAGGTGCCGTCCGTTCGGTACTTCATCGGATTGGATCGCGATTGGATCGTGAAGAGTACGACTACATCAACCGCGTTATATACGCTTCCGCTTTCGGTCTACAAGGGTATGTAGACACACTCCCCTCTCATTGATATGCTTCTCATAGATAGATCTTGGGTGATTCATAGGAAAAATTTTGATTTTCATGCTTCGTTCCCCATCAGTGGCATCATGAGCTAGGTCTATGCGTAGATGTATATGCACGAGTAGAACACAAAGAAGTTGTGGGCGTTGATGCTCAAATTGCTTACCTCTCTTGTCTTATTTGGATTCGGCGGTATTGTGGGATGAAGCGGCTCGGACCAACCTTACATGTCCTCGCACATGAGACCGGTTCCACCGACTGACATTCAACTTGTTTTGCATAAGGTGGTTGGCGGGTGTCTGTCTCTCCTACTTTAGTTGAATCTGATTTGACAAAGGCGGTCCTTGTAGAAGGTTAAAAGGCAACTTGATTATCACCGTTGTGGCTTTACGTAGGTAAGAACGGTTCTTGCTAGTTACCCATAGCAGCCACGTAAAATTTGCAACAACAAAGTAGAGGACGTCTAACTTGTTTTTGCAGGGCATGTTGTGATGTGGTATGGCCAAAACGTGATGTGATATATATTGATGTATGAGATGATCATGTTTTGTAATAGGTTCACGACTTGCATGTCGATGAGTACGGCAACCGGCAGAAGCCATAGGGTTGTCTTTAATTTATTGTATGACCTGCGTGTCAATCATTAAACACCATGTAATTGCTTTACTTTATCGCTATGCATTAGCAATAGTTGTAGAAGCAATAGTTGGCAAGACAACCACGTGACGACACGATGATGGAGATCATGATGATGGAGATCATGGTGTCATGCCGGTGACGATAGAGATCATGTAGGTGCTTTGGAGATGGAGATCATGTAGGTGCTTTGGAGATGGAGATCAAAGGCCCAAGATAATAATGGTCATATCTTGTCACATATTGATTGCATGTGATGTTTATCTTTTTATGCATCTTATTTTGCTTAGGACGATGGTAGCATTATAAGATGATCCCTTCACTTAATTTCAAGATAAAAGTGTTCTCCCTAAGTATGCACCTTTGCGAAAGTTCGTCGTTTCGAAGCACCACGTGATGATCGGGTGTGATAAATTCTACGTTCACATACAACGGGTGTAAGCCAGTTTTTACACATGCAGAATACTTGGGTTAAACTTGACGAGCCTGGCATGTACAGACATGGCCTCGGAGCACGAGAGACCGAAAGGTCGAACATGAGTCATATAGTAAATATGATCAACATGGAGATGTTCACCATTGATGACTGCCCCATCTCACGTGATGATTGAACATGGGTCAGTTGATGTGGATCATGTAACACTTAGACAACTTGAGGGATGTTGATTTAAGTGGGAGTTCCTTAGTAATTTGATTAACTAAACTAATTATCATGAACTTAGTCTAAATTTTCTTTGCAAAATTGTGTTGTAGATCAATGGCTCGTGTTGTAGTTCCCCTGAATTTTAATGCGTTCCTAGAGAAAGCTAACTTGAAAGATGATGGAAGCAACTATGCGGACTGGATCCGTAACTTGAGGATTATCCTCACTGCTGCATAGAAGGCTTATGTCCTTGATGCACCGCTAGGTGAAGCACCCCCTCCAGCGTCGTCTGTGGATGTTGTGAACATCTGGCAGACACGTTTTGATGACTACTCGATAGTTCAGTGCGCCATGCTTTACGGCTTAGAACCGGGGCTCCAAAGACGTTTTGAGCACCACGGAGCATATGAGATGTTCCAGGAGCTGAAATTGGTATTTCAAGCTCATGCCCGGGTTGAGAGGTATGACACCTCTGACAAGTTCTTTAGCTGCAAGATGGAGGAGAACAGCTCCATTAGTGAGCATCTACTCAAAATGTCTGGGTATAACAATCGCTTGAATCAGTTGGGAGTTAATCTTCCAGATGAGACGGTTATTGACAGGGTTCTCCGGTCACTGCCACCAAGCTACAAAGGCTTTGTGATGAACTATAATATGCAAGGGATGGAGAAAACGATCCCCGAGCTCTTCGCGATGCTTAAGGCCGTGGAGGTAGAAATCAAGAAGGAGCATCAAGTGTAGATGGTTAAAAAGACCACTAGTTTCAAGAAAGGCAAGGGAAAGAAAGGGAACTTCAAGAAGAATGGAAAGACAGTTGCCACTCCCATGAAGAAACCCAAGGCTGGACCCAAACCTGAGAATGAGCGCTTCTATTGCAAGGGGATTGGTCACTGGAAGCGGAACTGCCCCAAGTACTTGGCAGATAAGAAGGCTGGCAACATCAACAAAGGTATACAACTCAAAACAGGAGCTGCGGAATAAACGGAGACTAGCTAAGGACGAGGTGACGATGCGCGTTGGAAATGGCTCCAAGGTTGATGTGATCGCCGTCGGCACGCTCCCTCTATGTCTACCTTCGGGATTAGTTTTAAACCTAAATAATTGTTATTTGTTGCCTGCGTTAAGCATGAACATTATATCTGAATCTTGTTTATTGCGAGACAGTTATTCATTTAAGACAGAGAATAATGGTTGTTCTATTTATATGAATAATATCTTTTATGGTCATGCACCCTTGTTGAATGGTTTATTCTTGTTGAATCTCGATCGTAGTGATACACATGTTCATAATATTGATGCCAAAAGATGCAAAGTTAATGATGATAGTACCACATACTTGTGGCACTGCCGCTTAGGTCATATTGGTATAAAGCGCATGAAGAAACTCCATGCTGATAGACTTTTGGAATCTCTTGATTATGAATCATTTGAGACATGTGAACCATGCCTCATGGGCAAGATGACTAAAACCCCGTTTTCCGGAACAATGGAGTGGGCAAGTGACTTGTTGGAAATAATGCATACCAATGTATGCGGTCCGATGAGTGTTGAAGCACGTGGTGGATATCGTTATTTTCTTACCTTCACAGATGATTTGAGTAGATATGGGTATATTTACTTAATGAAACACAAGTCTGAAACATTTGAAAATTTAAAGGAGTTTCAGAGTGAAGTAGAGAATCATCGTAATAAGAAAATTAAATTTCTACGATCTGATCATGGAGGTGAATATTTGAGTTATGAGTTTAATATGCATTTAAGACAATGTGGAATTGTTTCACAGCTCACGCCACCTGGAACACCACAGCGTAATGGTGTGTCCGAATGTCGTAATCGTACTCTATTTGATATGGTGCGTTCTATGATATCTCTTACCGATTTGTCACTATCGTTTTGGGGTTATGCATTAGAGACAGCCGCATTCACTTTAAATAGGACACCATCTAAATCCGTTGAGACGACACCGTATGAGTTGTGGTTTGGCAAGAAACCTAAGCTGTCGTTTCTTAAAGTTTGGGGATGCGACGCTTATGTCAAGAGGCTTCAACCTAATAAGCTCGAACCCAAAGCGAAAAAGTGCGTATTCATAGGATACCCTAAAGAGGCCATTGGGTATACCTTTTATCACATATTCGAGGGCAAAATCTTTATTGCTAAGAATGGGTCCTTTCTAGAGAAGGAGTTTCTCTCAAAAGAAGTGAGTGGGAAGAAAGTAGAACTTGATGAGGTAATTGTACCTTCTCTCGAATTGGAAGGTAGCACATCACAGAAAGAAGTTCCCGTGATGTCTACACCAGCTGGAGAGGAAGCAAATGATGATGATCATGAGACTTCGGATCAAGTTACTACTGAACTTCGTAGGTCGACCAGGGTACGTTTCGCACCAGAGTGGTACGGTAATCCAGTCCTGGAAGTCATGTTGTTAGACAACGGCGAACCTACGAACTATGAAGAAGACATGATGAGCCCGGATTCTGACAAATGGCTTGAGGCCATGAAATCCGAGATAGGATCCATGTATGAAAACAAAGTATGGACTTTGGTGGACTTGCCCGATGACGGGCAGGCCATTGAGAATAAATGGATCTTTAAGAAGAAGACAGACGCAGATGGTAATATCACCATCTATAAAGCTTGACTTGTCGCTAAGGGTTTCCGACAAGTTCAAGGGGTTGACTACGATGAGACTTTCTCACCCATAGCGATGCTTAAGTCTGTTAGAATTATGTTAGCAATTGCCGCATTTTATGATTATGAGATCTGGCAGATGAACGTCAAAACAGCATTCCTTAACGGGTTTCTTAAGGAAGAGTTGTATATGATGCAACCAGAAGGTTTTGTCGATCCTAAGGATGTTAACAAAGTATGCAAGCTCCAGCGATCCATCTATGGACTGGTGCAAGCATCTCAGAGTTGGAATATACGCTTTGATGAAGTGATCAAAGCTTTTGGTTTTATACAAACTTACGGAGAAGCTTGTATTTACAAGAAAGTGAGTGGGAGCTTTGTAGCATTTCTAATATTATATGTGGATGACATATTGTTGATTGGAAATGATATAGAATTTCTGGAAAGCATAAAGGGTTATTTGAACAAGAGTTTTTCAATAAAAGACCTGGGTGAAGCTGCTTACATATTGGGCATCAAGATCTATAGAGATAGATCGAGACGCTTGATAGGACTTTCACAAAGCACATACCTTGACAAGATTTTGAACAAGTTCAAAATGGACCAGTCAAAGAAAGGGTTCTTGCCTGTGTTGCAAGGTGTGAAGTTGAGTAGACTCAAAGCCCGACCACGGCAGAAGAAAGAGAAAGGATGAAAGTCATCCCCTATGCCTCGGCCATAGGCTCTATAATGTATGCCATGCTGTGTACCAGACCTGATGTGTGCCTTGCCATAAGTCTGGCAGGGAGGTACCAAAGTGATCCAGGAGTAGATCACTGGACAGCGGTCAAGAATATCCTTAAGTACCTGAAGAGGACTAAGGACATGTTTCTCATTTATGCAGGTGACGAAGAGCTCGTCGTAAAGGGTTACGTCGATGCTAGCTTCGACACAGATCCGGATGACTCTAAGTCTCAAACCGGATACGTATTTATATTGAATGGTGGAGCAGTCAGTTGGTGCAGTTCCAAGCAAAGCGTCGTAGTGGGATCTACATGTGAAGCGGAATATATAGCTGCTTAGGAAGCAGGGCAAGAAGGAGTCTGGATGAAGGAGTTCATATCCGATCTAGGAGTAATACCTAGTGCATCGGATCCAATGACTATCTTTTGGGACAACACTGGAGCCATTGCCATTGCCAAGGAGCCCAGGTTTCACAAGAAGACCAAGCACATCAAACGCCGCTTCAACTCCATCCGTGATTGCATCAAGGAGGGAGACATAGAACTTTCCAAAGTACATACGGATCTGAATGTGGCAGACCCGTTGACTAAACCTCTTCCACGAGCAAAACATGATCAGCACCAGGACTCCATGGGTGTTAGATTCATAACTATGTAAACTAGATTATTGACTCTAGTGCAAGTGGGAGACTGTTGGAAATATGCCCTAGAGGCAATAATAAATTGGTTATTATCATATTTCCTTGTTCATGATAAAGGTTTATTATTCATGCTAGAATTGTATTGACCGGAAACTTAAATACATGTGTGGATACATAAACAAATACCGTGTCCCTAGTGCGCCTCTACTAGACTAGCTCGTTGATCAAAGATGGTTAAGGTTTCCTAACCATAGACATGAGTTGTCATTTGATAACGGGATCACGTCATTAGGAGAATGATGTGATGGACAAGACCGAACCGTAAGCTTAGCATCAGATCGTTTAGTTTATTTGCTACAGCTTTCTTCATGTCAAGTATCTGTTCCTTAGACCATGAGATCGTGCAACTCCCTGACACCGGAGGAATACTTAGTGTGTATCCAAACATCACTTCATAACTGGGTGATCATAAAGGTGCTCTACAGGTATCTCTGAAGGTGTTTGTTGGGTCGGCATGGATCGAGACTGGGATTTTGTCACTCCGTATGACGGAGAGATATCTATGGGCCCTCTCGGTAATACAACATCGTAAAGAGCTTGCAAGCAATGTGGCTAATGAGTTAGTCATGGGATCTTGTATTACGAAACGAGTAAAGAGACTTGCCGGTAACAAGATTGAACTAGGTATGGAGATACCGACGATCGAATCTCGGGCAAGTAACATATCGCTGGACAAAGGGAATTGCATACGGGATTACCCGAATCCTCGACATCGTGGTTCAACCGATAAAGATCTTCGTGGAATATGTAGGAACCAATATGGGCATCCAGGTTCCGCTATTGGTTATTGACCGGAGAGGTGTCTCGGTCATGTCTACATGATTCTCGAACCCGCAGGGTCCGCACGATTAACGTTTGGTGACGCTAGAGTAGTATTGGGATATGTGCATTGGTGACCGAATGTTGTTTGGAGTCCCGGATGAGATCCCGGACGCCACGAGGAGCTCCGGAATGGTCCGGAGGTAAATATTTATATATAGGAAGTCCTATTTTGGTCACCGGAAAAGTTTCGGGTATTACCGGCAGTGTACCGGGAGTGCCGAAAGGGGTCCGGGGGTCCACCGGGGGGTCCACCTGCCCCGGGGGCCCACATGGGCTGTAGGGGGTGCGCCTTGGCCTATATGGGCCAGGGGAACCAGCCCTAAGAGGCCCATGCGCCAAGGAGAGGTGGAGGAGGAAGAGTCCTAAGGGGGGAAGGCACCCCCCTAGGTGCCTTGGGGAGGGAGGAAACCTCCCTAGGCCGGCGCCCCCTCCTTGGAGGAGGGGCTAGGGCTGCGCCCCAAACCTCCCCCTTGCCTCCTATATATAGTGGGGGAGATGGAGGGGTTAGACACACCAATTCCCTTGCCCCGGAGGCATCCCTACCTCTCCCATAACTCCGTTTTCTCCTCAGATTGGTTCCGGCAGCGTTTGATGAAGCCGTGCCGGCACTGCACCACCACCATCTCCACCACGCCGTCGTGCTGGTTGAGATCCTATCTACTTCTTCTCTCTTGCTTACTGGATCAAGAAGGAGGAGACGTCACCGAGCCGCACGTGTGCTGAACGCGGAGGTGTCGTCCGTTCGATACTTCATCGGATTGGATCGCGATTGGATCGTGAAGAGTACGACTACATCAACCACGTTATATACGCTTCCGCTTTCGGTCTACAAGGGTATGTAGACACACTCCCCTCTCATTGCTATGCTTCTCATAGATAGATCTTGGGTGATTCATAGGAATTATTTTGATTTTCATGCTTCGTTCCCCATCACTGCCTAGCTCAAAAGATATAAGTGAAGCACATAGAGTATTCTAACAAATCACGATAAATGTGTGTCCCTCTCAAAAAGTTGTGTTCAACAAAAGATGATTGTGGCAAACTAAAAAGCGAACAAAGAAAAGAAAATTGTGGCACAAGACGCTCCAAGTAAAACTCATATCATGTGATGAATAAAAATATAGCTCCAAGTGATATACCGATAGATTGTAGACGAAAGAGGGGATGCCATCCGGGGCATCCCCAAGCTTAGACGCTTGAGTCTTCCTTGAATATTACCTTGGGGTGCCTTGGGCATCCCCAAGCTTAGGGTCTTGCCGCTCCTTATTCCTTCATCCATCGTGATCTCACCCAAAACTTGAAAACTTCAGCACACAAAACTCAACAGAAACCTCGTGAGATCTGTTAGTATAAAAAACAAATCTTAAACTTTAGGTACTGTTATAAATTAATTCATATTTAATTCTTGCATAATGCTACTGTACTCTAACTTCTCCATGACTTATACCCCCCGATATAATCCATAGCATCATTAAAATAAGCGAACTATGCAATAGAAAACAGAATCTGTCTAAAACAGAATAGTGTGTAAAGATCTGAATAAAAGTCATACTTCTGTATCTCCAAAAATTCTGAACATTTGGACAACGTAAACAATTCATATACCAATACTGGGTAAAAATTTCAGATTTTTCTGACGTTCCAGTAAAAAAACGTAAAATCAAATACTGGGCGCAAAACTTTCTTTTTTTTCAAACAACATCAATTATACTATCATCCAAATCATCCTAAAGGCTTTACTTGGCACAAACACTAATTAAAACATAAAAACACAATCATAATAGTAGCTATAATTGTGTGACACAAGAAAAATAAAAAATGCAATAAAGATAAATATTGGGTTGCCTCCCAACAAGCGCTATTGTTTTATGCCCTAGCTAGGCATAATGCATTGTTTCAAGTATTATCATCCTTCAAATTAATTCCATAGGTGGCCCTCATAATGGATTCATAAGGTGGTTTAATTCTCTTTCTAGGGAAGTGTTCCATCCCTTTATTTAGTGGGAATTGAAATCTTATATTACCTTCTTTCGTATCAATAGTACTACCTCCGTCCGAGATTAAAAGTCTCGAGAGCCACCACGCCCCGTACGGATTTACTAGGCTACCTGCGCGAGCTCCGCTCCTTTCCATTGGTCCATCCCTTCGGTTGTTAATGCAAGCCCAAGCATGCAGCGACTGTTCCGGCTTTCAAGCTCCTGCATGCAGCCACAGTAAACAATGCAACCAATGCATGCGTTCCTTTTCTATAACGCGACTGTGGGGCACGCGCTGCAATTACGGCCAGAAGGTTAGCAGCCGGAGCATAAATAGGAACGAAGCACTCTGGTTGGTTAGACTAGCAACAACTTTTGAGGAATCTCGAGTAGAGCACGTCTTGGTCTTGGTGATTTGGCTTAAGGCACTTTTAAACCCGGACGGAGGTAGTAGCACCTATGGTTCGTAGGAAAGGCCTACCAAGTATTAGACAAGACGGATTGCATTCAATATCAAGCACAATAAAATCCACGGGTACATAATTTCTATTTGCAAGTATGAGAACATCATTTATTCTACCCAATGGTTTCTTAATAGTTGAATCCGCTAAATGTAAATTAAGGGAACAAGCATCCATATCGGTGAGACCTAGCACGTCACATAAAGATTTTGGTATAGTAGAGACGCTAGCACCTAGATCACACAAAGCATTACATTCATAATCTTTAATTTTTACTTTATTAGTAGGTTCCCATTCATCATGGAATTTTCTAGATATTGAAACTTCCAACTCTAGCTTTCCTTCATGAGCTTTTATCATTGCTTCTACAATATGTTTAGTAAAAGCTTTATTTTGTTCATAAGCATTTGGTGAATTTATCATGGATTGCAACAAGGAAATAAATTCAATCAAAGAGCAACTATCATAATTAAAGTCCTTGTAATCCAAAGTAGTGGGCACATCACTATTTAAAGTCTTGACCTCTCCAAACCCACTTTTATCATTTTTATCATTAAGATCATCACCCTCCGAACAATTGGGACGCCTTCTAGCTAAAGTTGACTCATCTCCAGTCCCTTTTTCATCAAGTTTTATATTACTAAATAAAGATTCAATAGGTGAGACACCAATCATTTTAATATCTTCGTCATCACCTGAATGTGATTCCGGTTTAGCAGCCATCTTATTTACTAGCGTGGTTTGTTTATCCAAAATCTTTCCTAACAAGTTTTTGGTACGAGCAAGTTGAGACTGAAGGTTGGCTACTTCTTGATTAACCTCGTCAAGTTGTTTATTAATGGTGTCTAATAAGATAGAATGTTCTTTAAGTTCCTCAGAAAAGAATCTGTTATGCTCATATTGTGAAAACATGAAATTCTTAGTAGCATTTTCAATCTCAGCCAACCTTTCATGAAAAGAACTAACATGAAATTTCTCTTGACACATAGCGATAAAGCAAGCAAACAAGCAAAAAAAATATTTTTGTGTTTTTGTATTTTTTATGAGAAGTGGGGGAGATGAAAATGAGAGGCAAATGCAAATAAAAAGGCAAATAACAAGTAGAGCAAGTAGATGATAGTTTGTGCGAAGGTACTTGATAGGTTTTGATGATGTCTCCCCAACAACGACGCCCGAAATTCTTCCTGCTACTTGTGAGCTGCGTTGGGATTTTCCCCGAAGAGGAGAGGAGATGCAATACAGTAGAGATAAGTATTTCTCTCAATGAGAACCAAGGTTGTCGAACCAATAGGAGAATCACACAAAGTCTCGTGAACAGCACCTGCACACACAAAAGCAAATACTTGCACCCAACGCGGGCAAGAGGGTCGTCAATCCCCTTGAACTCGTTACTTGCAAGGATTAAATCTTGTAGTGGTAGATAGATAAATTGCAAAACAAAATAAAAGTAATAAAATTGCAGCAAGTATATTTAGGTTTTATTTTTATGTTTAAAGTAGACCCGGGGGCCATAGTTTTCACTAGAGGCTTCTCTCTCGAATACATAGCATACGGTGGGTAAACAAATTACTGTTGGGCAATTGATAGAAAAGCGCATAGTTATGACGATATTCAAGGCAATGATCATGTATATAGGCATCACGTCCGAGACAAGTAGACCGTCTCCTGCCTGCATCTACTACTATTACTCGACCCATCGACCGCTATCCAGCATGCATCTAGGGTATTAAGTTAATGAAAACGGAGTAACGCCTTAAGCAAGATGACATGATGTAGACAAAGTAAACCCAATCAATATGAATAAACCCCATCATTTTACCCTTAATGGCAACAATACAAATACGTGTCTTGTCCCCTACTTTGTCACTGGGATATAGAGCAACGCAAGATTGAACCCATTACAAAGCACCTCTCACGCTGAAGATCAATCAATCTAGTTAGCCAAACCAAACAGATAGATCGGAGAGAAATACAAAGCTATAAAAATCATGCATAATAAAGGTAAGAAAAGACTCAATCACTTCTCATGAATATTCAGATCATAAACCCACAATTCATCGGATCCCAACAAACACACCGCAAAAGAAGATTACATCGAATAGAACTCCAAGAAGATCGAGGAGAACGTTGTATTGAAGATCAAAGAGAGAGAATAAGCCATCTAGCTACTAGCTATGGACCCATAGGTCTGTGCTGAACTACTCACACATCATCGGTAGGGCTGCAAGGTTGATGTAGAAGCCCTCCATGCTGGATTCCCCCTCCGGCAGGGTGCCGGAAAAGGCCTCCAGATGGGATCGTGGAAGAACAGAAGCTTGCGGCGGCGGAAAAGTTATTTCGTGGGGCTCTCTGTTGGTTTCCCAATATTTGAGAATTTATAGAAGTGGAATTAGGTTAAAAGGAGCCACGTGGGGCCCACAAGGTAACAGGGCGCGGCCACCCCCCTGGGCGCGCCTTGTTGCCTTGTCGTATCCTCGTAGGTCTTCTGCTCCTCCCCCAAATCTTCTAGGGTCTCTTTTGTCAATAAAAAAACTATCAAAATGCTTCGTAGCGTTTGGACTCCGTTTGGTACTGATTCTCTGAGAAACCAAAAACAAGCAGAAAACAGCAACTGGCACTGGGCACTAGGTTAATAGGTTAGTTCCCAAAAATGATATAAAATGACATATAATTGCATATAAAACATCCAAGATTGATACTATAATAGCATGGAACAATCAAAAATTATAGATACGTTGGAGACGTATCACGTGCCTACGCGCAGTTTCGGGCTTGAACCCTTGTATCCACCTCAGATCTCGCCCTAAATTATAAAATACCCCCTCCCTTCTCTAGTTAGGGTTAGCTAAGAATAGAACCAAAACTATAGTGCTTAGCTCATGTACCTCCCCTTGTGGGATTACTCCATCATGGAGATGGCACCTCTCCTGGAGTTGAAGACCTCCTCTTGAGGGGAAGACTCCAAGGAGTACCAAGGCCTCCACTTGTGGAGAAGATTCCTCCATGGAATTCAAACTGATCTCTCCCGGAGCTTTGGATGAACTACCCTTTTATCTTTTCCTTTGTTGTTTTTGAATGCTTGTGATCTATCCCTTTGATTTGTGATTTGAGTGCTTGTGTGTGGATCTTGTCCAATAGAGTGGTTTCCCCTTGTGTTCTTCCCCAAACCTACCTCCAATTCGTGAAGATCGAGCAAACAAGGGTTTTTTCCCTACATCATTTTGTATCGAGAGCAAGGTTGCCACGAATTGGAACACACCTCCCCTCACTTTTCTAACCTTATTTTGGTTGTTCTTGCCCAAATTCGAAAATCCCTACAAAAAATAGTCATACCAAATTTCTTGTGATTTGTTGTTCTTCTGAGTTTTTGTTGATTTTGATCTGTGGATCTAGTGTTTGACAAGTGTATCTAGCTCCCTTGGCGTTCCCTAGCACAATTTATTTTCTTTGCCCCATCAATTTTGACTTCCAAATCAAGAAATTCCACCCCAAATCGTGTTTTCAGCCTCCTAATCGCACCCCGGATTTGCCCTGCTGGTCATCCGGGAACCTGGCCCCTGGAACAACAGAAATGTGATTTCCAAGGCCGAACATCCAGATCCGAGCCCGGACGTCCGACCACTATCATTTCAGCCTCAGACATTTCACCGTTTTGGCCATATCTTCTTCATCCGGACTCCGATTTGAGCATTATTGGGCTCATTTTAAAGCTAACGACGTGCCCGAGGCCCTTATATAGGTTTTCACATCATTTGGCCAAGATAAATTTGGAGGTTTTCATCGACATTGGAACCCCTCCACCCACCATCACGTTCATGCCATCAGATCATTACTAAAGCTTCATCGGAGTGACCATTGGGTCTCATCTACATCAACCAACAAGCTCGCAACTGACGACGATCATCCATCCTGTGACACCTTCAACCGGAAGCAAGGCTGGTTACCTCCAACTTCGTGAAAGGTTGAGTGTGACGAGGGTATCCATTCCGTCACAAACTTTTCCTTCCTTGCCATTACCTTTGATAGCCCCACCATTCTTTGTGTACACTTTCACACCTATTGAGACTAGCTATCCAAGTATTGTCGGGCTTCGCGAAAACATGAGGACCTTAGTGGTAGCAATAGCATCTTACTCCCGTGCATATCTTATGATAGTTGTCTCGCATATTTGGTTGAGGCTCAATAAGAACAGTGGAAAGGAAGAAAAGGTTTAAAAAATCGTCTAAGCAAGAAAAGGAGAATCACAAATTATAAGCAAAAGAGTTGAGCATCAAAAGAGATACTTGTGCGTAGGATATTCGGAAAGGAAACGTTATGCTTGCATGTATAGGTTGGTGCTAAGTAGCGAATGTGTCCACATGTGCAATCAAGCTAGTGTCTCTCATAGTGTTTGTGCAACAAGAGCTTAGTCTTCATTAGGCAATCTTGTATTGCTCATTCCTATAGTTGCGCAAGCCCCATTATTCAACTGTGTGTGTTTCTTTTATTGCCGTCTTCTACATTTGCCCTCCTCTATAGGTTGATCCTTGACGGCGATGCGACATGTCGAATCGCGTGGAGAGGATGGCTCTCGCGCACGCTCCCCAGCTCCTGCGACGCGTCGCTCCGGCGCCCGCAGCCACCCATGCCGCCGCCGCCAGCTGCGCCCCCGCCCCGCCCTCCTTAGCCTCGCCGGCCTTCCCTCCCGGTTTCCCCTCCTCGAGGTTCGCTCGCGAGGAGCTGGTGCGGTCGCTCTTCCCGCAGCTCTCCCAGGCGTCGCCAGATCCAGCCTCGCCGCTCAGGTTGACTGCTGGATCCAGCTCCTCCTTTGTCCCGGATTCGCAGCCGGTGGAGAATCCCTGCGACTCTGCTGCTGCCCCGGTCGTGTCGGCTGCCGCTCCCAGGGTCAGCTTCGCCATCAATGCGACACTGCTGGACTCCACCCCCCCCCCACCGGCTATTCATGGCGCCCATCGCCCCTGCATCAAATCGGCGTCCAACCGGACCTTCAACGCCCCCCTGCGCGCGGCGCGGCTACACTCCCCCTCGAGCCCCGAGCTCCCCGCGCCTCCCTCTCCGTCTGTGGCCAGCGCCGAGGAAGGGTGGTTGCCAGTGTGGCCGAAGTACTGGTGGAGGGCCCAATCCCGCAGCTACCGGCATTCAAGATGGAGCGCCTCTGCTTCTTATTCCCCTTCTGGCCGTGCAGATTTTGTGAAGTTCCGAGATCGTGTTTGCCATCGATGCCTTGACAGAGGCAATTGCAAAGCTAGCTGCCGCAACCCCTTCAAGTGTCTTCGTTGTCGTCAGTTCGGCCACCGCGCAAGATCCTGCTCCAACCCCCTGAAGACGCCACCACCGCCTCCTTCTACGAGAGCGTCGCGTGCGGCCACCGTGCAACGGCCACCTAGTTCTTCTGCAGCACGCCTGTGCCCTACCGGACCAATCCCCCGCTCGCAGCCAGTCGACGGCGAGCCCCGCCCTCGCGACAGACAAGTGCCGGCGCCGTGTCGCCACGACGGCGACTTTGACGGTGCGGTTATCCCTACTTCGGGCCGAAGGGCAAGGAACAGAGCGCACAACCGCTCGCCTGACGCGCCGTGCCGAGACTCTATTGCCGCTGTCACCCTGGATTCTCGCGGACGCTCATCTCCGCCATCGCCACGCACCACCTCTCGAGACATCGTCGAGATCAAGACTACCAGTTCTGCCATGGTCTCGCCTCCGCCATCGCCGCGCACCACCGCTCAGGACATCATCGAGATCGAGACTACCAGCTCTGCCATGGACTGGCTCTGCGGAACCACTGCCTGTCTAGACGCCAGGATCCAGCCGTCCTTCTCGCTGGATGATAGTGAGACACGATCGGAGGCGCGCTAGAGCCCGCCGAACGCAACACCGGAGATCGCTGCTGCTTCGCCCACGGTGGCCAGGTCGCCTTGCATGGAGCCGGAACCGGACACCCCTGTCCACCCCTCCAGCAAGCCCGGCCGCATCGCCACCAAGATCCCCGCTCTTTGTTGCTCGTCAGCCACCGCTGCTAACTGCGCCAAGCTCCACTCCACCGCGCCGGCCAACAAACAGGAGGAAGACACTTGCGGGTGTGGCTGGCTTCAACATGACCAGGTGCAGCCCACGCCTTCGAGCAAAGAACAGAAAGGTGCCTGTGGCACAGATGGCCGAGAGGCTGTTGTGCCAGCGCATGGGAATCATAGATGAAGGGCAGCAGCTCACAGAAGACGCCATTGGCAAGTTCGTCGACATGTTTCAGGGAAGGCTGCCGGACATAGCTGTTTCAGCCCTTAGGGCTCTGTTCAACCTTGACTGTGACCTTGCTACGGCTGTTGAAGATGCTCTGGTGGAGCATGGAGGTGAGGCCGGCCCTGAGCTGCAGGTGTCGGCCGAGGAGATTGCCGGCGCGTCGGCATGATCGGGTCTGGTGCAAGTCCCAGTTGATGTAGCCCCTTCTCCATGTTAGCTACAACCCTGAAATGCATGTTGTACGCCTGTTTGCTGCTGGTCTTGAGGGCCGCGGCTAGCTGTTGCCCTGGCGAGGCGCCCTTAGATGTGTGTTGCAGCTGTTGCTGGCTGCTGAGCTGTGTTTTGTTCCACTTTGGGTTGCTGTGTTGTACGCCTAGAGCTGATCCTGTTTGGGTCTGCTCCTATGATGTGATCCGAGTTCATCAATGTTAGATCAAAACTTGAGTGTTCTTAGTTGGAATGTCCGAGGCTTAAACTGTCCTGATCGCCGCGCTGCCATCTACGAGACCGTTAATGCTACTCCCTGTCATATCATTTGTTTTCAAGAATCCAAGCTCGAGCAGGTCGACCCTTTCACTGCTTCCCACCTGGGAGGGCACAGATTGAAGAACTTCGCACAACGTCCGGCAACGGGCACCCGCGGCGGCATTCTGCTTCTCTGGGATGAGAACTTTGTCTCCGTTCAGGACGTGTCCTTCGGTGCCTTTTTCCTCTCTGCCAAAGTCACCATTGCTTCATCAGGCACTTCATTCAAGCTAACATCTGTGTATGGCCCGACTCGAAGCAACCTCAAAGACGCCTTCTTCCAGGAGCTGGCCCAGGAGAAGCCCCCCACTAGAGACAAATGGTTGGTCACCGGTGACTTTAACCAAATATATAGAGCTAGAGACAAAAACCGTGCAAATGTTGATCGGAGTCGAATTGTCCGTTTCCGCAACGCGCTCAATGCGTGTGAACTTAAAGAGATACACCTTCAAAACCGGAAATTTACTTGGAGCAACGAGCGAAACGATCCAACTATGAGCAAGCTCGACTCTTTCTTCTGCAATGAGGATTGGGACATCGAATTTGGCACACATCTTCTGCATGCTCTTTCATCTTCGCTCTCTGACCATTGCCCACTTCTCCTTGCCAATGATAAAGGGCCGCCGAGAAACAAGTGCTTCCGCTTTGAAAACTTTTGGACCAAAATGCCTGGGTTCCAAGATATCGTCCTAGGAGTTTGGGGCAGAGAGGTGAACCACGTGGACCCCTACCACATTCTCTTCCACAAGATGAAAAAGACTAGCCAAGCGCTTAAAAAATGGAGCAAGACGATTTTTGCGCATTCGAAGGTGCAAGTCCACATGGCCCTGGAGGTAATTCTCCGTCTGGACGAGGCCCAAGACTCCCGGCCTCTCAGTGTTGATGAGCGTGATCTTCGTAGGAGGCTCAAGCGCAAGGTGATTAGTCTGTCTGTGCTTGAGCGTGCCCGGAAAAGGCAATGTTCGAGAATCACCAACCTCAAAGATGGAGATGCCAACACCCGCTTTTTTCATCTCCGTGTCAATCATAGAAGAAGAAAGAATTTCATTCACCGCCTCAAGCACAATAGTGGATGGGTCACCGATCATGATCACAAGAAGTCCATCATCCAAAACCACTTCCTGGAGGTAACAAAAAGGGGTCCACCTCGCAGCATTGACATTAATTGGAGTAATATTCCGGTCCCTGCATGTGACCTTTCGGATCTTGGGGCTGCCTTCACAGAGGAAGAGGTTAAGAGGGCAATCTGGGATCTCCCAAGTGACAAAGCGCCGGGGCCCGATGGCTTCACCGGTGCCTTCTTCAAGGACTGTTGGGAGATCATCAAAGGGGACATTATGGTCGCGGTCAACCGCTTCTCCAACTTGCACACCGCCAACCTCCATTGGCTCAACTCGGCGAACATCACCCTCATCCCTAAGAAGGATGGTGCGGAGTGCATCTCAGATTTTCGGCCCATTAGTCTCATCCACGCCATTGCTAAGATTATCGCTAAGGTGATGGCCACGCGTCTTGCCCCGCACATGCAAAGCCTAGTCTCAAATGCCCAAAGCGCTTTTATAAAGAAGAGAAGTATCCATGATAATTTCATGTATGTCAGAAACTTGGCAAGGAAGCTTCACCGCCGAAAAACCCCAACTTTGCTCTTCAAGCTCGACATCAAGAAAGCTTTTGATTCGGTGCGATGGGACTTCCTCTTCGATCTTCTGCGACACCTCAGCTTCCCAAGCAGATTTCGAGAGTGGGTTTCAGCCCTCCTTTCCACGGCCACATCGAGAGTCTTGATCAATGGAGTGATGGGTGACCCGCTGAAGCATGGTCGTGGTCTGCGACAGGGAGACCCCCTGTCTCCCCTTTTGTTCGTCCTGGCGATTGACCCTCTACACCACCTTCTAAACAAGGCCACTACTCAGGGGCACCTCCAACCGCTTTGTGGAAGAGCCACGACCATCCGTGCATCGCTATATGCCGACGATGCGGCCATATTTGTCAAGCCTATCAAGGAAGACGTTCAATTCCTTGCATCCACTCTGGCCTCCTTTGGGGAAGTCACCGGCCTCGTCACTAACTGCACCAAAAGCCTTGTGGCCCCTATTCGTTGCGGCGATGTTGATCTTGATGATATTCTCCATGCTTTCCCGGCTGTTCGCACCTCGTTCCCGATGAGATACCTTGGGCTGCCGTTGTCCATTAAGCGTCTCAAGCGGATTCATTTTCAGCACCTCGAGGATAAGGTGGCCAGCAAGCTCCCCCCTTGGCAAAGCAGACATGTCGCCACTGCGGGCCGGGCCGTTCTTGTTAAGGCCGTCCTCACCGCTATTGCCATATATCACCTTACGCCTCTCGACATCCCGGTGGAGGTTCTGAAGAAGATTGATAGTCTACGGCGCGCCTATCTTTGGACGGGCACGGATAAAGTTTCCGGTGGAAAATGCAAAATAAATTGGGACCTTGTTTGCAAGCCGAAGAAGAATGGTGGCCTGGGCGTGTTAAATTTGGGCAAATTTGCTAAGGCTCTTCGGCTTAGGTGGCTTTGGTTTGAGTGGAAGGAGCCCACAAAACCATGGATTGGTATGGGCACGCTGTGCACAGATGATGACCGGGCCTTTTTTGCGGCTGCCATCCGCGTCACGGTGGGCAACGGACGAACGGCAAAATTTTGGAACTCCTCTTGGCTACAGGGCTTGAGACCCCGTGACATCGCGCCTCGCATCTTTGACCTCTCCCGAAAGAAAAACTGCTCCGTCCAGCAAGCTCTACACAACAATCTGTGGATCTCTAACATCGACATTTCCAATGGCCTTTCCCTTGGTCACGTCCAAGAGTTTGCAAATCTTTGGGGAAAGCTGAATTCTGTCACCCTTGAGGAGGGGATGGAGGACTCAATTGTATGGAAGTTCACTAAAGATGGTATGTACTCCGCCTCTTCGGCATACAAGGCACAGTTTGAAGGGCTTACTACTTCGTATCTGGTGCAATCGGTCTGGAAGGTGTGGGCTCCCCCGCGGTGCAAATTTTTTGCTTGGCTCGTTCTGCAAAATAGGATCTGGACGTCTGATCGCTTATTTAGGCGGGGTTGGCCCAATTGTGGTGTATGCCCTCTATGCAAACAATGTCAAGAATCTGCGGCCCATCTCCTCTTCCAATGCCGATTCACTCTTCGGGTGTGGAATGATATTATTCCGTGGCTTGGAATGCATCACGTCAACACGTCCACCTGAGCGACGAGGGTCTCGGTGAGAGATTGGTGGACCAGCAACATACACATTCGGGTTGGATCTCCCAAGGCGCTGGCCTCTCTGATGATGCTCATCTCATGGGAGATTTGGACCGAACGCAATGCTAGAGTCTTCCGTAACACGGCCGTCCCTTCGATGGTTCTCATTTCCAAGATTAAAGAGGAGGTGTCTCTTTGGGCTTTGGCCGGTGCGAAGCAGTTGGGTATTGTAATGCCGCGAGAGTAGTTCTTTCTTTTTTCGCCGCTTTGCGGCTTTGTTCTAAAACTTCTTCCTTAATCAATGAAATGGCAAATCTTTTGCCTTGTTTCAAAAAAAAATCCTTGACGGCGATGACTGGCAGCGCCGGTAGGCATCAGACAGAGGTGACGAGAGACATGATTTGGGGAATGCGAGTGTGAGTGAAGATTTCCAAGTGGAGAAGAAGAGGGAGGAGAAAGTTCATGTGACTGTATGAGAGCATCTCGCGATCTGGGCCCACTTGCCAGCGCAGAAATAAATGTTAGTACATATTGTGAACCAACAATGTCTTGGGACTCGAACCAATGACATGTGTGATGCATGCACGAAACAACTATAAATTAGGAAAGTAAGTAAGAAATTGCAAAACTTGGTGATATATTTCACGGTACAAAACTTGGAACTGGACGTACAATTGATAATGCTTGATTTCACCTCACGTCACTTGAGAGTACAAGTGAGGAAACTGGGAGAAAGCAAGTTTCATCGAAAGTAACTCGACAATACAAATGTAAGGTAGCAAAACGAGGAGAATGCAAGAAAAACAAGATTATAGGAGCATATAATGATTGATAAGTGTAAGAGGAATAGAGGGGAAATTGGTGGAATTGTTGATTTGCGTAATGTGTTGGATGTATTACTGAGCCTCGAGGGCGAGTATATATTGAGTACAAGACTTGGAGGACAAGGGGACTCCTAGAGATAAAATGAAAACAATTCCTATCTAGTCTCGGACAATCTCTAACTACCAAATATATCTCTAACATCCCCCCGCAGTCGTAGCGGTAGCGTTGCGAACAACAGGAGCGTCGCGGACGACAAGACTGGAGAGAATAACAGCCGATGGGCTCACCCCCCCCCCCCCCCCCCCCCGCGCGCAGTCGTAGCATAAGCGTCGTTGACGGTGTCGTGTTGCGGACGCGTTGACCTGTAGAGGAAACCGACGAGTTGCTCAAGCGAGGTGACAACCCTTTGTGCCGATGTCGATGTAGCCGAGAGCGTCGGGTGTTTCCGTGGAGCCGTGGGCGCAAGGAGGTGCCATGTTAGTCGAGGGCGCAGTGGTACGCCAGGAAGAAGGCGGGGTGGACGAGGCGCCGCGCCGGGTTTGCCAAGCCCGGGGACACGTCGAGGACGAATGCACGCGTCAGTGTTCTCAGCACCGCGCATGCGTAGACGGGAAAAAGTCGGTGTTGACGAGGCACCACACCAGGTTTGTCAAGCCCGGGGACACATCGTGGACGAAGGCACGCGTCGGTATTGCCAGCATCGGGCATGCGTAGACGAGACCAGCACGAGCTGTACGCCATGTCAGAGGGGCCAGCAGAGCAGGACTCGACGACGGTTGCGGCGCCAATCAGCTTGGGGTACAAGGTGCCGATGTCGCCCGCGGTTGTCGGAGTAGATGAAGTGGTCAGGGGAGATGACTGCGACGCTGGCGATGAGCTGGTGCTGGACGAAGATGAAGGGGTGGATGGCGATGTGGTCGGCGGAACCAAAGACAGCCCGTGGGGGCCATGTCGGTCACTCGTAGGAGCGCGTCGGCGGTGCTCGAAGTAGGCGAGGAGGAACCCGACAGCCTGACGAAGACTGTGCGCGGACGGTGGCGTTCCCGCGCCTAGGGAGGCGACGCGACGCATACCATGTAGAAGTCGACGCGCGTGACAGCGGAGTGGGCCGTGTGCCGCGGCGCTACGGCCCGAAGGGGCGCCACAGCGGCAGCAAACAGGTCGGGGTGACGGTGGGGAAGACCTTAGGGCGGCGGTGTGGACCGTGTGCCGCGGTCCTACGGCCCAAAGGGGCGACACAACATCAGCGCGTGTCGGTGCAACCATGGGGACGGCCTCGGGGCGGCGGCATGGACCGCGTGCCGTGACGCTACGACCCAAAGGGGCGACGTAGCGGTAACGTGCTGGTCGGTGCAGCCATGGGGAGAACCACAGGGTGGCGGCGCTGCGGCCCGACGGGGCGACGCAGCGGCAGCCCGTTGCTCAATCGGTGGAGGGGCGCGCTGTACTCGGGGATGATGTTCACGGGACCTGCGGAAGCGCGCGCAACCGACTGATCAGGTCGGTCGCGCAACGCGGATGGGCCGGATCGCGGGCGGGCGAGTGATCAATCCGACCACGCGCGAGATCGGGGACGCTGCTCGGTGATGAGGTCGAAATCGCGGATAGTGAAGACGGGGTGGTGGAGGAGTCCGAACAAACCAAGGCGACTACGGCCGGAGGGGAACAACGTGCGGACAAGCGCGTCCAGCGCCGGCACCCGAGCGGCCAACGCAACGCCGGCGCCCGAGCAGCCAACGTCCTGCGTGAGGCGCCCAGACGTTCGTGGCAGAGGCGGGAGGTGATGGAGAAGTCCTGATCGAAGCATGGCGGCGACGGCCGACGCAGAGCGACAAGCGAGCAGATGCGCGGACGACGGCCGTTTGGGCCGCCATGTCGCGCGAGGCCGCCGAGTCGAAGAAGAGGTCGGGTAGTCATGCAGGTGTCGGAGTAGAGGCACGTGAGGGTCGATGGGCGGCAACGGACGACGCAAACCGATCTTAGATCGGAAAACCAAAAAGAAAGGCCGATCAATACGACCGGCGAGAGAGAGAAAAAAAACCCAGATCAAAGGATCGGGAAAAAGACTCTCTAGGGCAGCCGATCAGCGGATGAACCCTAGGTACGGGCGGCGCGGCCCCTGGTGGCGATTATGGAGATCGACCGTCCCAGGGGCAGCGCGGTGCGGAAGCGGCGGCGACTAGGGTTTGGATCGGAGTTAGGATGATACCATGTTACAGGAATAGAGGCGAAATTGGTGAAATTGTTGATTGGCGTAATGCGTTGGATGTATTATTGAGCCTCGAGGGCAAGTATATATTGAGTACAAGACTTGAAGAACAAGACGCTTATAAGATGAAAACAATTTCTATCTAACCCCGGATAATCTCTGACTACCAAATATATCTCTAACAATAAGTACCCGCCAAAGAATCATTGCTTTGCAAGGATGAAATCACAATGGTATACGTAAGGAGAAATTTCCAATAGAAACGAGAAACGTTTTGAAGATTCACGTGATACAGGAAGGTCGCGACGAAGAAATTTCCATAGAAATTTGCATAGGAACGGCGAACGAGGATTATTTACGACGGGACAGAGCATCAAAAGGCGATGTAATGAGAACTTGAACACAAAGATAAGTGGACGGAAGTAAAATGAATTGAGAAAGAAGACATCATGATTGGAAGGAAGAACACAGATCACCGCAATGGGAAGCGTAGGGAAGGTTGCCAGAGGAACAGGTGTACCGAGGAAGAAGATGAATATATGTGATGGAGGGACGAGGATTTAACAGAAGGACAACTTTGAAGGAGAAAGAACAGGATGAAGAAGACGGGAGCATGGAAAGAACATACAGGAATGAGACATACTACAACTACAAGAACGGTTGTAAGAAGTACTAGCACAAGATGGGCATGTATATCGTCTCATATTGATCTCAATTTCCATTTGTTTTCCAGGAAATTTCCGGCGCGGATGAACAGCTGATATGGTGAAAGTTGTCGCTAGATTCAATTCCAATGATCTCTCACTCTCTCGGTCGTGCGTGATGTCAACTGTGGCTTTTTTGCTGCCAAAGCCGTCTGGTATGACTAACAGCTGAAGCATTTGTGGGCCGATTGTAGCAGCGGAAATCACAGCAGTCATTCTCGAACTGATTGCAAAGTGCCCTCCAATCTATGGAAGAAGAATAGAGCTGCTATCGTTCTGATCCTGAACCAAATGGAGAAGGGCTTAGTGGGTGTTTTAACTTCTTTTGATTTGTGTTTTGTTGTCCCTGAGACGAATATTGCAGCTCGCCAAACTGCTAAAATATTTGTGAGTGCTGTACCGGAGCGCCAGGAGTTCCCGGGTGCCGGTCTTTCTTTTTCTTAACCCACTGTATTCAGCATGACTACCACGGCTGATAAACGGATGAAGCTCTATTTCGCACCCAAAAATACTTGGAAAAGATTGCGGCCCAAAACAAGAATCAGAGTTAGAGGAACTATGAAATCAAGGTGGATTCGAACAATCAGGACTGCAACAAGCAAGTAGAAAACAAAGTACACAGGCCATGGTAAGTATTGAGCTCATGACTTCCAGAAGGAAGATCAAGGGCGTGCCCAATGATAACAGCAGCAGTTCACCACCTGAAACCAATCAAGCCAGACACGGACGGACGCTAAAACATTTGTGTGCAACTTGCTTCTTGTCTTAGAAAATCTGCTGACAAACCCAAACAGTACTACATATTTTCATCATACATCATATATGAAAGTAATTGTAAGCGTTCGGTTTTTGATCGGTCATAACAGAGCTCGCAGCAATTGAAAAGCAGTACAAAATTGGCGTAAAGATAAGCGGCGACTCAGTTCTCCAGGCCGGGAACCTGCATGCGGCGGGTGGCCTCGGACTTCTTGCCGCCGAAGATGTCGTCGGAGACGACCCTGAGCTGACCTCGGTTCTTGGACTTGGCGATCTTCTGGATCGTCTTGGGGTTGGTGACCTTCTGCAGCTTTGAGCCCGTGCGCAGCACGTTCTCCTTCTTGCGCTTCTCCCGCTCCTCCTTCTGCTTGCGCTTGGCGACCTTGTTCTGCCGGATCTCGTCCTTGAGCTCCGCCACGCGCGCCTGGTACGCCTTCTTCAGGGACTTGTCCCTCACGCGCTGCTCCAGCGGGACGGGCTTCCGGGACACCATCAGCGCGGAGGAGCGGCGCGTGCGTGGCTCCTTCCATGTCCGCCCCGAGACGCGCCCGGCGATGACGCCGTCGTAGGTGGGCTGCCCGAAGGCCGCCGGCTTGGACGGGTCGGACTGGGAGGGCACTGCACGGAGCTTGGACGGCCGGGGGGCGTCGGCGTCGAGGTCCATGGAATCGGCGAAATCTGCCTCCTCCTCCCGGCGCTTGCGCTTGCCGCGCTCGCCGCCGAGGCCCTCGTCGAGGTAGCGAAAGTCGAGGTGCGAGGCCATGGGGGAGACTTGAACTAGGGTTTCGCCGTCTTTGGGTTTGGGAGAGAGAGGAAGAGGAATTGGAGGCGGAGGGTGGGTTTTTGTTAGGGTTTGAGCGACGGATGGCGGAGGCAGGTTGGATGGGCCAGAGTTGGCGTAAATTTGGACAGGCCCATTTCACTGCTAACTCTGGTCGAAAAAAAGTTCATTTTTGTTTTTTGTAAAAGAACACGTGTTCTTGTGTCTCGTAGAAAAAACAGTGCATGAAAAGTTCTAATTCTACCCATTAATTCTTGTAACTTTTTTAAGAACACAAACTCATATTTTCTCATGCAAATTTGCAGTAGCATATACTAGTACTATGTGTGCATGATATATATACATATTTTCAGTATCTTTTAATCTTTTAAAAGTGCAAACTATTATTCTTGTAACATCCCCATGTATTAAGCTACAGTGATTACCCTCTGATAATACCAAGTCACCATGCTTAACAGTGTTTGATCATCATTTGCATCATATCTCATTTCAAATTCCAACTCAAATTGAAATTCAAATATGAAGTGGAAATAAAAGTTGTTCAAATTAGAAAACTAAAATGTTCATAATATTGCAAATATTCCCAAAGCAGTTATAAAAATAGAGTCAACATTAATTGAATTATCTAAGTGACTGTAACATCTTGAAACAGTACCAAAACAGCACCTTTTAATCCAATTCATTTAATAAAAATTTAAATGAAATCATTTTGCACCCAAACCTTTTTCTGGCATTGACATATGTTGCCTAGTATTTGTTTTGGCCACTTACACATTTTACAAAAGCCTTTTTGGAGCAAAAAGAAAATGCAAAGCAGAAAAAGAAAAAGAAAAGGAAAAGGAAAGAGCTAGGCCAAACTGGGCCTTAGGCCACAGTGGCTGACCCAGCCGGCCCAGCCGGCCACTCCCCCCTGCGCCCCTACATAACCCCCCAAACCCTAAACCTAACCCGATCCCCCCCCCCCCCACTCTCCCTCGCGCCCCCCCTTCTCCCTCTGCGCTCGCCGCGGACTCCGCCCGTCGCCGTCGCCGGCGCTCGTTCCCGACGCCACCTCGCCGCCCCGTCCTCGTCCTCTCCCACGCCGGCCTCCCCGAGCCTCGCCGCCCCCCTTCTCTGCAACCGGGGTGAGACCCCGCGGCCGTTCCCCCTCTCCCCCTCCGTCCCGACGCCGCCCGCCGCCGCGCTGGTCCCGCTGCTGCCGGCCGCCTCCGCCGCTCGCCTGCGCGCGCCCAACCCGCGACCGCGCGCGCCCCGGGCCGTCCTGGCCGCGCGCCCCGCGCCTGGCCTCGCGCCCGCGCACGCCCAGCCTCGCCCGCTTCCCCTGCCTGCCCAGGCCTCGCCTCGACGCCGTGCCGCAGCCGCTCGCCGCTCCCTCGCCGCAGTTCCGGCCGGCCGTGCCCGTGCGCCTCTGCCTGTGCACGCGCGTGCACAGCCGCTGGGCTGGCCCTGGGCCACTTACAGGTGGGGCCCAGCCCCCTGTTAAAACGAAAAGAAAAAAAACAAAAATAAGTAATAATAATAATAATAATAATTAATCAATTAAATAATTAATTAACTTAATTAATTCAGTTTAATTAACTAGCTAATTAGCCTAAACAGTCAATGAGAGGGGGCCCACCCCGTTTAAACGTTATTAAAATAAATAAAATGTTAATTAAAACGTTAATCAATCTATTAGTTAATTAGTTAACTAAAACAGCCACTGACAGTGGGTCCCACTAGATAATTAGGTTAATTAGTTAATTTAATCTTCTGTTTAATTAGTCTACCTATGACATGTGGGCCCCACCTGTCAGGTTGACCAATCAACTGGACAGTTGACTGCTGACATCACACTGACCTCATGCTGACATCATCATGCTACTATTTTGGATAATTCTAATTTAAATAATTAAAATAATTCTAGAAAATGATTAAAACTTTGAAAAATCATATAAAATAAACCGTAACTCGGATGAAAATAATTTATATATGAAAAACGATCAGAAAAATATGAAGAATCCGATTAACCTATCCACATGCCTGCCACACCCCTCTAACATACTGAACATGGAACTTTTTGCCCGATTTCGATAAATGAAATGTGCATGACCTTAATAAAATAAATCCAAATAAATTCCTAAATTATCTAAAACAATTAGGTAGGCAATATGTCACACCTGCATATCATTTAGGCATGTCATGCATAGTGATTGCATTTGTTGCCGTGTATTTATTGTTTCTTCCCCCTCCTTCTCTCCCGATAGACCCCGAGGCTACCGACGACACTGCTGCGTACGACTACGTCGCCGACGACTAGACCTCATCAGCAGAGCTTCCAGGCAAGCAAAACCCCCTTGATCATCCAGATATCGCCTACTCTTCCCCTCTATTGCTTGCATTAGAATTGCTTCTGTTGATATTCCGATAGCTCATATTCAGATGCATAGCCTGATTTCGTCGCCTACTGTTGATACCTACCTGCTGTCCTATGATGCTTAGATAATTATGCTGTTATTCCATCTGTGGCCCTTCACCCTTGTCCGTTTGCCATGCTGGTTACCGGGTCGTGATCACTCTGGGTGATGATCACGGAAATGTACATTACTGCAATGTTTTTAAACTATTAAAGTCGGGCCAGCTCCAAGAGTGCCCGCGAGAGAATAATATTAAAGACGGGTCGGCTCCAAGAGCACCCGCGAGCCGTGTGTTACCAAGTCGGAGCGACAGGAACCCTGTTCATCTCTGCGAGTTACTAAATACGCCTAACGGATTTGGGTATTTGATCTGAGTTGGCCGCTGGCCTATACGCACTACCACCACGCGGGATAATGGTTTAATGGGGCCCTCTACGTCTTATGTATCAGCCGAAAGCTCTATCAGACGTCCAGTTCAGCATTGCGGCGCGTTCAGGCAGGTGCCATCCAGGACAGAGGTGGTGCTTGGTCCCGTTCACCCACGCAACGACCCGGAGTGCAAAGGGCGATGGGCCCAAGACCCCTGAGCGCTTAGGATGTAGACCGGCGGGGACCTCTCTGCTGAGCCTAGGTAGGACTACGTCGTGTCGATCAGCCGAGGCCGGGCATGACCCGATAAAAGTGTGTCCGACCAAAGTTAATCGAGCGTGTTGGGTAACAGTAGTGCACCCCTGCAGGGAAGTTATCTATTCGAATAGCCGTGTCCACGGTAACAGGACGCTCAGAGTTGTATCCTGATCTGCTACAACTACAAATGGATACCGTTACAATATTAAACTGCTACTACCGCTCTCGGGATCACTTTGTCATAGGGTAGTCGAGGAAGGATCCCAGGGCATTTCTACTATATGATTGATGATATATATATTATTTGTTCTACTCTCTTCTGATGCTGCAAGAATTGCTTCAAGATGCTACTCTTCGATAGGCTAGGCCACTTCCCCTCTGTTCTGGCATTTCTGCAGTTTAGTCGAAAGATATAGCCCCATTCCTTTGATACCGATGCATATTTAGTATAGTTCTGATGTCAGTCTTGCGAGTACTTTGGATGAGTACTCACGGTTGCTTTGCTATTCTTTTTTCCCCATACCCGATTGCTGCATTCAGATGCCGGAGTCCAGGAGCAGGAGATCCCCGGAGACACCTACTTCTACATTGAGCTTACCGACCAGGAGTAGTTCGGAGGCCCTAGGCAGGAGGCCTTCGCCTTTTCGATCAGTGTCGTTGTTTGTGCTAGCCTTCTTAAGGCACCCTTGTTTAACTTTGTGTCTGTACTCAGATACTTTTGTTTCCGCTGATGCTTGTATGACTCGAGCTTTTGTATTCGAGCCCTCGAGGCCCCTGGCTTGTAATATAAAGCTTGTATTATTTTATCCTTGTGTCTAGAGTTGTGTTGTGATATCTTCCCGTGAGTCCTTAGGCTTGATCGTGTGCATTTGCGTGTATGATTAGTGCACGGTCGAGCAGGGGCGTCACAAGTTGGTATCAGAGCCGACTGCCTGTAGGAACTCCCTTTCCAACTCCTTGGCCGAAGTTGAGTCTAGTCTTTGAAAAACTGTTTTACTAACATGGCTCTGTGGCTTACGGGCCCACGTCGCCAATGGGTGGTATTAGGATCTTTTATTCCTCTTCCTTACTCTGGGACTCTGATCTCTCTTCTATTCGGGTTAAAGATTTTACTAACACTAACATTAGGTTCTCGCGATCACATCCACCCGGAGTTCTGAATTTACCCCGCCTTCTTCAAGTTGAGGACCAGGATCTGCTGCACAATGCTCACGGACCGCAGGATCCTTTTTATCGAGGGCACCCATGCGTCGTCCCCTGCAGATTCCTTGCTCCAATAGTTTTCTCCGACGTTGGTGTAGCCTTTGCTATGTCCCGTTGTTGTATTCCTTGCCGCGTGCCTGTGCGCCGCCTAGTTTGTCTAGCTGCGAGTGTTTCCGAACTCACGTTGTCCGTTGATATCCAATTCCGTGCATGAATCTGTATGTCTTTAATGACTACTAATTTGTATCTAATGCACTCTTTGTTCATTGCTCGTGTTACGTCATGAATAACCTCATTCAGTGCAGTTGTTTTTGCTAAACTACCCTTGTTGTTTTGGCAGCATGGCTGACGATCCTCCACCTCCACCCTATATTGCCGCAATGATGCAACAGTTTGAACTGAACCGTCAGCTCAACGAAAGTCTGGTGAACCGTTTGGAACGCAACGATGCTCGTCAGGAGCCTGGTCCAATCTCACTACAGGATTCCGTGCGTCTCAACCCGTCCACCTTCCGTAACTCATCTGATCCTATGGATGCTGATGATTGGCTCCGTGACGTCGCCTTTCAGATGGAGTCGGCTAATGTTGCCCCTGACAGTTACGTCACCTTCGCGACGTATCACCTGAGGGGCCCAGCTGCTCAATGGTGGGAAAGTCACAGGTGTATGATGCCTGCTGGAACTATAACCACTTGGCAGGAATTTCAGTCAGCCTTCCGTGCGCGACACATTCCTCAAGGTCTGATGGACCAAAAGAAGAAGGAATTCTGTAAACTCACACGGGGCAAAATGACTGTGGATGAATATCAGAGGAAATTCCTTGATTTATCCCGCTATGCTGAAGATGACGTCTGCACTGATGCACGCAAGCAGGAGAAATTCCGTGAAGGACTGCGTCCTGATATAAAGCTCGCACTTGTCATCCATGATTGTGCAGGCTTTGCAACGCTTGTCAGCCAAGCTTTCCGAGCTGAAACTGGTCTGACTGAGTACCAGGAATCGCTCAAGCGTACTCATGATGTTGGCTCATCCTCGGGTCAGCCTGCTCAGAAGCGCAGAGTGTGGATTCCGCATAATGTCCATCATCGACCTGCCCCTGCACCGAGGCCTTCTTATGTTGCACCTTGTCTGCCTCCACCACCAAGACAACTGAATATCTCAAGTGGACAACCCAATACTATGGCTCCTCGCCCCAATGATAAGGATTGCTTCAAGTGTGGACAGCCAGGACACCATGCTATCAACTGTCGCTCGAATCAGCCTCAGAGTACACCGGCCCACCAGTCCCGGAATTTCAATGTCAGGCCTCCATCTTATGCTCGTGGCCAGGCTAACCACATTGACCTTGAAGAAGTTCAGAATGAGCCTGCTACTGTGATGGGCACTCTTCTCGTTAACTCAGTGCCAGCTTCTGTTCTATTTGATTCAGGAGCCTCTCATGCATTCATGTCAGAAGCATTTGCATTAGCGCATGACATCGCGTTTGAAAAGATGAAACCTACACTAGTTGTGAGCACCCCTGCGGGCCAATGTCGTACTAATATGGTTAGCCCAAATGTCACCGTCGAAATTAAAGGATTGAAGTTCCTTGTCTCTCCCATCGTCTTGAAGTCTTCCAACATAGACCTCATTCTGGGAAGCTCACATTGCTTCGATCAATTGTGCCACTAAAGTCGTCCAACTCCTTCACCCCTCTGACGAGATAGTGAACTACACCGCCCGGATTACCCGGAATGCTGAAGCTCAGATATATGCTCTGAATGCTTTGAACGCTTCACCTCTTGAGGGAATTGAGAACGTTCCAGTCGTTCGTGATTTTCCGGACGTCTTTCCAGAAAAACTTCCAGGAATACCCCCTGTTAGAGCCGTTGAATTCGTCATCGACTTGAAACCAGGCACCACTCCTATTACCAAGCGCCCATACAAGATGCCGCCGCATGAACTCCTTGAACTTAAGGAGGAAATCGACAAGTCACTTAAAAAGGGTTTCATCTGCCACAGTTCTTCTGCTTGGGGGGCACCTTCTCTCTTTGTCAAGAAGAAGGATGGTACGAATCGTCTGGTCCAAGATTACCGACCTATCAACCAGGCAACAATTCAGAACAAGTATCCGCTTCCCAGAATCAACGATCTGTATGATCAACTTGCTGGATCCTCAGTATTCTCTAAACTTGATTTGAGATTGGGATACCACCAGATCCGGGTTCGTAAAGAGGATATTCCGAAGACATCCTTCGTTACTCGCTATGGTTCTTACGAGTACACTGTCATGTCCTTTGGCTTAACCAATGCTCCAGCAACCTTCTCCCGACTGATGAACTACATCTTCATGGATTACCTCGACAAGTTTGTCGTGGTTTATCTGGATGATATCCTTATATATTCGAAGAATGAAGAAGAACATGTCGAACATCTTCGGCTTGTACTGGAGAAGCTGCGTGAACATCAACTGTATGCCAAGTATTCCAAGTGTGAATTCTGGTTATCTGAAGTAACATATCTTGGCCATGTAATTTCCAAAGATGGCATTGCTGTTAATCCAGAGCGAGTTCAGGCTATTCTTGAATGGACTCCCCCAAAGAATGTCAAGCAAGTCAGAAGTTTCCTCTGACTCGCCAGCTATTGCCGCCGTTTTGTCGAGAACTTCTCCAAGATTGCCAAGCCTCTGACTGATCTGCTTCACAAAGGCGTTAAATTTGAGTGGACAGAAAAATGTCAGGAAAGTTTTCAAACACTCAAGGACAAGCTGACATCTGCACCAGTGCTTGCTCCTCCAGATTCTCGCAAGGACTTTGTGATCTACTGTGACGCGTCTCGTCAAGGATTAGGTTGTGTCCTAATGCAAGAGCGGAAGGTAATTGCTTATGGCTCTCGACAGTTGCGTCCTCATGAAGAGAACTATCCAACACATGATCTCGAACTGGCAGCAGTTATTTATGCATTGAAGTTATGGCGACATTACCTACTTGGTAATCGTTGCGAGATTTACACGGATCATCAAAGTTTGAAGTACTTGTTCACTCAGCCATCTCTGAACCTCCGTCAACAAAGATGGATGGAGACCATTACGGACTATGACTTGGGTATTTCTTATACCCCTGGCAAGGCTAACGTAATGGCTGATGCTTTGAGCCGTAAATCCTACTGTTGTGAACTTGAGGTTCAGCTACAACAACCACTCATGTATGAAGAGCTTCGAAAGCTGAACATCGAGATAGTTCCTCAAGGATACCTAAATACCTTGGTTGTCGAACCAGATCTCGAGCACAACATCAAGACAAGGCAGAAATATGACTCTGAAGTCGAGAAAATTAAGAAATGCCTCTCCAAGGGAAATTCTTCATTCTACCATGTTGATGATGATGGTGCCTTGTTCTTCAAGGGCCGCCTAGTGGTCCCTAGAAAGCATAATCTGGACTCGCGTTCGGATGTTATGAAAGAAGCACATGATACACCTTTGTTAATTCACCCCGGTAGCACCAAGATGTACCAAGACATTCGACATAGATATTGGTGGCCTGATATGAAGCGAGACATTGCTCGCTACGTTGCTGAGTGTGACGTTTGCTATCGCATCAAAGCAGAACATCAAAGACCTGCGGGAACTCTGCAACCACTTGCCATTCCTGAATGGAAATGGGACAAAGTCGAAATGGACTTCAACACTGGTTTTCCCAGATCGCAGAAGGGTCATGATGCTATCTTTGTCGTCATTCACCGATTCTCAAAGGTTGCTCACTTTCTGCCAGTCAAGGAGACAATCACTGCTAGTCAGTTAGCAGACTTGTATGTTTCCAGAATTGTGTCACTCCACGGTGTTCCGTTGGAGATCAGCTCAGACCGTGGCAGCCTCTTTACCTCAAGGTTTTGGAACAGTTTCCAAGAAGCTATGGGAACTCATCTGTCCTTCAGCACCGCTTTTCATCCCCGGTCTCATGGACAAGTTGAACGAGTCAATCAAGTGCTTGAAGATATGCTTCGAGCTTGTGTCATCTCATTCGGTAAGAAATGGGAGGAATCTCTCCCATATGCCGAGTTCTTTTACAACAATAGCTATCAAGCTAGTTTGAAGATGGCACCCTTTGAAGTTCTATATGGACGTAAGTGCCGAATGTTGGAAATATGCCCTAGAGGCAATAATAAATTGGTTATTATTATATTTCCTTGTTCATGATAATCGTTTATTATCCATGCTATAATTGTATTAATTGGAAACTCAAATACATGTGTGGGTACATAGACAACACTGTGTCCCTAGTAAGCCTCTAGTTAACTAGCTCGTTGATCAAAAGATGGTGAAGGTTTCCTAGCCATGGACATGAGATGTCATTTGATAACGGGATCACATCATTAGGAGAATGATGTGATGGACAAGACCCAAACTATAAACGTAGCATATGATCGTGTCAGTTTATTGCTACTGTTTTCTGCATGTCAAGTATCTGTTCCTATGACCATGAGATCATGCAACTCACTGACACCGGAGGAATACCTTGTGTGTATCAAACGTCGCAACGTAACTGGGTGACAATAAAGATGCTCTACAGGTATCTCCGAGGGTGTCTGTTGGGTTGGCATGGATCAAGACTGGGATTTGTTACTCCGTTTGACGGAGAGGTATCTCAGGGCCCACTCGGTAATACAACATCACAATGAGCCTTGCAAGCAATGTGACTAAAGTGTTAGCCACGAGATCTTGTATTACGGAACGAGTAAAGAGACTTGCCGATAACGAGATTGAACTAGGTATAGAGATACCGACGATCGAATCTCGGGAAAGTAACATACCGAAGAACAAAGGGAACAGCATACGGGATTAACTGAATCCTTGACATAGAGGTTCGACCGATATAGATCTTCGTAGAATATGTAGGAACCAATATGGGCATCCAGGTTCCGCTATTGGTTATTGACCGTAGAGGTGTCTCGGTCATGTCTACATAGTTCTCGAACCCGCAGGGTCTACACACTTAACGTTTGGTGACGATTAGTATAGTTGAGTTATTGTGTTGGTAACCGAAGGTTGTTCGGAGTCTCGGATAAGATCCCGGACATGATGAGGATCTCCGGAAGAGTCCGGAGGTAAAGATTGATATATGTGATAATAGTGTTTTGATCTCCGGAAGGGTTCCGGAATTCACCGGAAGGGGTTCCGGATGTTTACCGAAGTGTTCGGGTGCAGCAACACTTTATATGGGCCAAAGGGGTAAAGCCCACGAGGTATTGGAAAGTGCAAAAGGAAGTTTTGCTGCTGCCTTAAGCGGTACTACTGCTGGTAAGGCAGTACTACCGCTCGTGAGCGGTACTACCGCTTGTACGCGGTACTGCTGGAATCCGAGTGGGACTCTTTCCGTGCGGGCCAAACCGACCTTGTGCGGGCAAAACCGACCTTGTGGAGGCTTTCTCTCCAAGTTTAGACCCCAGGGCTCAACATATAAATAGAGGGGCAGGGCTAGCACACGGGATACATAGAGATTTCCCAAGCCGTGTGCCGGCAACCCTAACCCTCTAGTTCGTCCCGTCATAATCTCCGTAGCGCTTGGCGAAGCCCTGCAGAGATTGTTCCTCACCACCATCACCACGCCGTCGTGCTGCCGGAACTCATCTACTACTTCACCATCGCTCGCTGGATCGAGGAGGTGAAGGCGTCATCAAGCCGTACGTGTGTTGAACGCGGAGGTGCCGTCCGTTCGGTGCTAGATCGTGTTTGGATCGAGGGACGACTTGCGATTTGGATCGCGAAGACATTCGACTACATCAACTGTGTTTCTTAATGCTTCCGCTTAGCGATCTACAAGGGTATGTAGATTCACTCTCCCTCTCGTAGATGCTCATCACCATGGATAGATCTTGCGTGTGCGTAGGAAAATTTTTGTTTCCCATGCAACGTTCCCCAACAGTGGCATCATGAGCTAGGTCTATGTGTAGATGAGATCTCGAGTAGAACACAAAGGAGTTTGTGGGCGTTGATATTCAGATTGCTTCCTCCCTTGGTGTTTTCTTGTTTCGGCAGTATTGTGGGATGAAGCGGCTCGGACCAACATTACTCGTACGCTTACGAGAGACCGGTTCCATCAACTGACATGTAACTTCGTTGCATAAAGATGGCTGGCGGGTGTCTGTCTCTCCTACTTTAGTCGGATCGGATTTGACAAAGGCGGTCCTTGAGAAGGTTGAAAAGCAATTTTTGTATCATCGTTGTGGTTTTTGCGTAGGTAAGAATTGTTCTTGCTAGATACCCGTAGCAGCCACGTAAAACTTGCAACAACAATTAGAGGACGTCTAACTTGTTTTTGCAGGGTATGTTGTGATGTGATATGGCCAATTGCATGATGAGATATATGTGATGTATGAGATGATCATGTGTTGTATAGAATATCACGACTTGCATGTCGATGAGTACGACAACTGGCAGGAGCCATAGAGTTGTCTTTAATTATTTTCGCCGTTTTGCTTTACTTTATCGCTATGAGTTAGCAATGGTCGTGGAAGCAACAGTCGGCGCGACAACCTCATGGCGACACGTTGATGGAGATCAAGATGATGGAGATCATGGTGTCATGCCGGTGACGATGGAGATCATGCCGATGCTTTGGAGATGGAGATCAAAAGCACAAGTTCATGGCCATATCATGTCACTTATGATTTGCATGTGATGTTAATCCTTTTATGCATCTTATTTTGCTTAGGACGAAGGTAGCATTATAAGGTGATCCCTCACTTAAATTTCAAGATAAAATTGTGTTCTCCCCGAGTGTGCACCGTTGCGAAAGTTCGTCGTTTCGAGACACCACGTGATGATCGGGTGTGATAGACTCTACGTTCGCATACAACGGGTGCAAGCCAGTGTTGCACGTGTGGAACACTCGGGTTAAACTTGACGAGCCTAGCATGTACAGACATGGCCTCGGAACACAAGAGACCGAAAGGTCGAACATGAGTCATATAGTAGATATGATCAACATGAAGATGTTCACCATTGAAACCACCTCAACTCACGTGATGATCGGACTTGAGTTGGTGGATTTGGATCATGTGACACTCGAATGACCGGAGGGATGTCAATTTGAGTGGGAGTTTTTTAAGTAATATGATTAACTAAACTCATTATCTTGAACAATAGTCTAAGTTGTCTTTGCTATATTTATGTTGTAGATCATGGCTCGCACAGTAGCACCCCTGAATTTTAATGCGTTCCTAGAGAAAGCTAAGTTGAAAGATGATGGAAGTAACTTTGTGGATTGGGCCAGTAATCTAAGGATTATCCTTACGGCTTCCCAGAAGGCTTATGTCCTTGATGCACCGCTTGGTGATCCACCCGCTCCAGTTGAGTCTCTAGACGTTGTGAACGCCTGGCAGGCTCGCTCTGATGATTACTCAATAGTTCAATGTGCAATTTTGTATGGCTTAGAACCGGGACTTCAAAGACGTTTTGAACGTCATGGAGCATATGAGATGTTCCAGGAGTTGAGGTTTATCTTTCAGAAGAATGCCCGGATCGAGAGGTATGAGACCTCCGATAAGTTCTATGCTTGCAAGATGGAGGAGAACGGGTCTGTTAGTGATCACATACTCAGAATGTCTGGGTACTCCACCCGTCTGGCTGAATTGGGGATGCCCCTTCCGCTAAAGGCTATCACTGACAGAGTTCTTCAATCATTGCCACCTAGCTACAAGAGCTTCGTGTTGAACTATAACATGCACGGGATGAACAAGTCAGTCGCCGAGCTGTTTGCGATGCTGAAAGTCGCTGAGTCTGAGATTCAGAAGGAGCATCAAGTGTTGATGGTCAATAAAACCACTAGTTTCAAGAAGAATGGCAAGGGTAAGAAGGGTAACTCCAAGAAGAGTGGCAAAGCAGTTGCTCCTCCCGTGAAGAAACCCAAGGCTGGACCCAAACCAGAAACTGTGTGCTTTCATTGCAAGGGAACTGGACACTGGAAGCGGAACTGCCCCAAGTATTTGGCTGACAAGAAGGCGGCCAACAACAAACAAGGTATATATGATATACATGTTATTGATGTGTACCTTACCAACTCTCGTTGTAGTGCCTGGGTATTTGATACCGGTGCAGTTGCTCACATTTGCAACTCTAAACAGGAACTGCGGAATAGACGGAGGCTGGCGAAGGACGAAGTGACGATGTGCGTGGGAAATGGTTCCAAGGTTGATGTGATCGCCATCGGCACGCTCGCTCTTCGATTACCATCGGGATTAGTGATGAACCTGAATAATTGTTATTTAGTGCCTGCGTTAAGCATGAACATTATATCTGGATCTTGTTTATTGCAATACGGTTACTCATTTAAATCAGAGAATAATGGTTGTTCTATTTATATGAGTAATATCTTTTATGGTCATGCACCCAATGTGAGGGGTTTATTCTTATTGAATCTCGATAGTAATGATACACATGTTCATAACATTGATGCCAAAAGATGTAGAATTGATAATGATAATACCACTTTCTTGTGGCACTGCCGTTTAGGTCATATTGGCGTAAAACGCATGAAGAAGCTCCATACTGATGGACTTTTGGAGTCACTTGATTTTGAATCACTTGACACATGTGAGCCATGCCTCACGGGCAAGATGACTAAGACGCCGTTCTCTGGAACAATGGAACGGGCAAGTGACTTGTTGGAAATCATACATACTGATGTGTGCGGTCCGATGAGCATTGAGGCGCGCGGTGGTTATCGTTACTTTCTCACCTTCACTGATGACTTAAGTAGATATGGGTATATTTACTTAATGAAACACAAGTCTGAAACGTTTCAAAAGTTCAAGCAATTTCAGAGTGAAGTTGGGAATCATCGTAACAAGAAGATTAAATTCCTACGATCTGATCGAGGAGGAGAATATCTGAGTTATGAGTTTGGCAGTCACTTAAGACAATGTGGAATTGTTTCACAATTAACACCGCCTGGAACACCACAGCGTAATGGTGTGTCCGAACGTCGTAATCGAACCTAATTAGATATGGTGCGATCTATGACGTCTCTCGCTGATTTGCCACTATCGTTTTGGGGTTATGCATTAGAGACAGCTGCATTCACTTTAATAGGGCACCATCGAAATCCGTTGAGACGACGCCATATGAACTTTGGTTTGGCAAGAAGCCAAAGCTGTCGTTTCTTAAAGTTTGGGGATGTGATGCTTATGTCAAAAAGCTTCAGCCTGAAAAGCTGGAACCCAAAGCGGAGAAATGCGTCTTCATAGGATACCCAAAAGAGACAGTTGGGTATACCTTCTACCTCAGATCCAAAGGCAAAGTGTTTGTCGCTAAAAACGGAACATTTCTTGAGAAAGAGTTTCTCTCGAAAGAATTGAGTTGGTGGAAAATAGAACTTGATGAGGTTGTTGAACCTTTACTTCAACCTGATAGTAGCGCAGCGCAGAAAGATGTTTCTGTAGAGCCTACATCAGCTGAAGAGGAAGTTGATGATGATCATAAAGCTTCGGATCAAGTTGCTATCGAACCTCATAGGTCGACAAGGACGCGTACTGCTCCTGAGTGGTACGGCGACCCTGTCTTAGAGGTCATGTTGTTGGACAACGATGAACCTACGAGCTATGGAGAAGCGATGATGGGCCCGGATTCCGAGAAGTGGTTAGAGGCCATGAAATCCGAGATGGGATCCATGTATGAAAACAAAGTATGGACTTTGGAAGTATTACCTGAAGGGCGTAAGGCCATTCAGAACAAATGGATCTTTAAGAGGAAGACGGACGCGGACGGTAATGTCACCGTCTATAAAGCTCGACTTGTGGCAAAGGGTTTTTCACAAGTTCAAGGAGTTGACTACGATGAGACCTTCTCACCCGTAGCGATGCTTAAGTCCGTCAGAATCAGGTTAGCAATAGCTGCCTTTTTTGATTATGAAATTTGGCAGATGGATGTCAAAACAGCGTTCCTTAACAGTTTCCTTAAGGAAGAGTTGTATATGATGCAACCAGAAGGTTTTGTCGATCCAGAGAATGCTGACAAAGTTTGCAAACTCCAGCGATCCATTTATGGACTGGTGCAAGCATCTTGGAGTTGGAATCTTCGCTTTGATGAGGTGATCAAAGTGTTTGGGTTTATACAAGTTTACGGAGAAGCTTGTATTTACAAGAAAGTGAGTGGGAGCTCTATAGCGTTTCTAATATTATATGTGGATGACATATTGCTGATTGGAAACAATATAGAAATGTTGGAAAACGTGAAGGAATATTTGAACAAGAGTTTTTCAATGAAGGACCTAGGAGAAGCTGCTTTCATATTAGGCATCAAGATCTATAGAGATAGATCGAGACGCTTAATAGGACTTTCACAAAGCACATACCTTGACAAAGTTTTGAAGAAGTTCAAAATGGATCAGTCCAAGAAGGGGTTCTTGCCTGTATTGCAAGGTGTGAAGTTGAGTAAGACTCAATGCCCAGTGACTGTAGAAGATAGAGAAAAGATGAATGTCATCCCCTATGCTTCAGCCATAGGCTCTATCATGTATGCAATGCTGTGCACAAGACCCGATGTCAGCCTTGCCATAAGTATGGTCGGAAGGTTTCAAAGTGATCCTGGAATGGAACACTGGCGGCGGTCAAGAATATCCTGAAGTACCTGAAAAGGACTAAGGACATGTTTCTCGTTTATGGAGGTGATCAAGAGCTCGTCGTAAAGGGTTACGTCGATGCAAGCTTTGACACTGATCCGGATGACTCTAAGTCGCAAACCGGATACATATTTATTCTTAATGGGGGTGCGGTTAGCTGGTGCAGTTCCAAGCAAAGCGTGGTAGCTCATTCTACATGCGAAGCGGAGTACATCGCTGCCTCGGAGGCAGCGAAGGAAGGTGTCTGGATGAAGGAGTTCATGACAGATCTTGGAGTAGTGCCTAGTGCGCTTAACCCAATGACTCTGTTTTGTGATAATACTTTTTTGACAGAACCATTTTTGTGATAATACGGGTGCCATTGCTCTAGCCAAGGAACCAAGATTTCACAAGAGGACAAGACACATAAAGTGACGTTTCAATTCCATCCGCGATTACATCAAGGAGGACGACATAAATATTTGCAAAGTACACACGGATCTGAATGTTGCAGATCCGATGACTAAACCTCTTCCAAGGGCTAAACATGAACAACACCAGAACTGCATGGGTGTTCGATTCATTACAATGTAAATCACATAGTGATGTGAACTAGATTATTGACTCTAGTGCAAGTGGGAGACTGTTGGAAATATGCCCTAGAGGCAATAATAAATTGGTTATTATTATATTTCCTTGTTCATGATAATCGTTTATTATCCATGCTATAATTGTATTCATTGGAAACTCAAATACATGTGTGGGTACATAGACAACACTGTGTCCCTAGTAAGCCTCTAGTTAACTAGCTCGTTGATCAAAAGATGGTGAAGGTTTCCTAGCCATGGACATGAGATGTCATTTGATAACGGGATCACATCATTAGGAGAATGATGTGATGGACAAGACCCAAACTATAAACGTAGCATATGATCGTGTCAGTTTATTGCTATTGTTTTCTGCATGTCAAGTATCTGTTCCTATGACCATGAGATCATGCAACTCACTGACACCGGAGGAATACCTTGTGTGTATCAAACGTCGCAACGTAACTGGGTGACTATAAAGATGCTCTACAGGTATCTCCGAGGGTGTCTGTTGGGTTGGCATGGATCAAGACTGGGATTTGTTACTCCGTATGACGGAGAGGTATCTCAGGGCCCACTCCGTAATACAACATCACAATGAGCCTTGCAAGCAATGTGACTAAAGTGTTAGCCACGAGATCTTGTATTACGGAACGAGTAAAGAGACTTGCCGATAACGAGATTGAACTAGGTATAGAGATACCGACGATCGAATCTCGGGCAAGTAACATACCGAAGAACAAAGGGAACAGCATACGGGATTAACTGAATCCTTGACATAGAGGTTCGACCGATATAGATCTTCATAGAATATGTAGGAACCAATATGGGCATCCAGGTCCCGCTATTGGTTATTGACCGTAGAGGTGTCTCGGTCATGTCTACATAGTTCTCGAACCCGCAGGGTCTACACACTTAACGTTTGGTGACGATTAGTATAGTTGAGTTGTTGTGTTGGTGACCGAAGGTTGTTCGGAGTCCCGGATAAGATCCCGGACATGACGAGGATCTCCGGAAGAGTCCGGAGGTAAAGATTGATATATGTGATAATAGTGTTTTGATCCCCGGAAGGGTTCCGGAATTCACCGGAAGGGGTTCCGGATGTTTACCGAAGTGTTCGGGTGCAGCAACACTTTATATGGGCCAAAGGGGTAAAGCCCACGAGGTATTGGAAAGTGCAAAAGGAAGTTTTGCTGCTGCCTTAAGCGGTACTACCGCTGGTAAGGCAGTACTACCGCTCAAGCGGTACTACCGCTCGTGAGCGGTACTACCGCTTGTACGCGGTACTGCTGGAATCCGAGTGGGACTCTTTCCGTGCGGGCCAAACCGACCTTGTGCGGGCAAAACCAACCTTGTGGAGGCTTTCTCTCCAAGTTTAGACCCCAGGGCTCAACATATAAATAGAGGGGCATGGCTAGCACACGGGATACATAGAGATTTCCCAAGCCGTGTGCCGGCAACCCTAACCCTCTAGTTCGTCCCGTCATAATCTCCGTAGCGCTTGGCGAAGCCCTGCAGAGATTGTTCCTCACCACCATCACCACGCCGTCGTGCTGCCGGAACTCATCTACTACTTCACCATCGCTCGCTGGATCGAGGAGGTGAAGGCGTCATCAAGCCGTACGTGTGTTGAACGCGGAGGTGCCGTCCGTTCGGCGCTAGATCGTGTTTGGATCGAGGGACGACTTGCGATTTGGATCGCGAAGACGTTCGACTACATCAACCGCGTTTCTTAACGCTTCCGCTTAGCGATCTACAAGGGTATGTAGATTCACTCTCCCTCTCGTAGATGCTCATCACCATGGATAGATCTTGCGTGTGCGTAGGAAATTTTTTGTTTCCCATGCAACGTTCCCCAACACCGAACCCCTCTGAATTGGTCAGAAACTGGGGAGCGGTCACTCGTTGGTCCGGACATTATTCAACAAGCTGAAGAACAAGTCCGCATTGTCCGTGATCATTTGAAAGCTGCTCAGTCTCGTCAGAAGAGCAATTATGACCGCAAACACCAGGTAATGGTCTATCAACCTCGCGAGCAAGCTTACCTTCGTGTCACTCCGATGAAGGGCACTCATCGCTTTGGAATCAAGGGCAAGTTAGCTCCTCGCTACATTGGCCCGTTCCGTATCCTCGCCCGACGAGGAGAAGTGGCCTACCAATTGGAGTTGCCGCCGAACCTCTCTCAAGTTCATGATGTCTTTCATGTGTCACAACTTCGCCGCTGCTTCAAGGATCCTATCCGAGCAGTGGATCATGAAATGCTTGAGATGCAAGAGGATCTCTCTTACCAAGAGTATCCGATCCGCATTCTTGATCAAGCTGAACGTCGGACCCGTCAGAAGGCAATCAAGTTCCTTAAAGTACAGTGGTCGAATCATTCTGAAGATGAAGCCACTTGGGAACGCGAAGATCGTCTTCGTGAAGAATACCCCGCTCTCTTCCAGCCTACCTCTTAATTCTCGGGCCGAGAATTTCTTTTAGAGGAGGAGAATTGTAACATCCCCATGTATTAAGCTATAGTGATCACCCTCTGATAATGCCAAGTCACCATGCTTAACAGTGTTTGATCATCATTTGCATCATATCTCATTTCAAATTCCAACTCAAATTGAAATTCAAATATGAAGTGGAAATAAAAGTTGTTCAAATTGGAAAATTAAAATGTTCATAATATTGAAAATATTCCCAAAGCAATTATAAAAATAGAGTCAACATTAATTGAATTATCTAAGTGACTGTAACATCTTGAAGCAGTACCAAAACAGCACCTTTTAATCCAATTCATTTAATAAAAATTTAAATGAAATCATTTTGCACCCAAACCTTTTTCTGGCATTGACATATGTTGCCTAGAATTTGTTTTGGCCAATTACACATTTTACAAAAGACTTTTTGGAGCAAAAAGAAAATGCAAAGCAGAAAAAGAAAAAGAAAAGGAAAAGGAAAGAGCTAGGCCAGACTGGGCCTTAGGCCACAGTGGCTGACCCAGCCGGCCCAGCCGGCCACTCCCCCCTGCGCCCCTACATAACCCCCCAAACCCTAAACCTAACCCGATCCCCCCCACTCTCCCTCGCGCCCCCCTTCTCCCTCTACGCTCGCCACAGACGCCGCCCGTCGCCGTCGCCGGCGCTCGTTCCCGACGCCACCTCGCCGCCCCGTCCTCGTCCTCTCCCACGCCGGCCTCCCCGAGCCTCGCCGCCCCCCTTCTCTACAACCGGGGTGAGACCCCACGGCCGTTCCCCCTCTCCCCCTCCGTCCCGATGCCGCTCGCCGCCGCGCTGGTCCCGCTGCTGTCGGCCGCCTCCGCCACTCGCCTGCGCGCGCCCAACCCGCGACCGCGCGCGCCCCGGGCCGTCCTGGCCGCGCGCCCCGCGCCTGGCCTCGCGCCCGCTGGCGCCCGCGCACGCCCAGCCTCGCCCGCTTCCCCTGCCTGCCCTCGCCTCGCCTCGCCGCCGTGCCGCAGCCGCTCGCCGCCCACCTCGCCTGCGCTCGCCCCGCGCCTCGCCGCAGTTCTGGCCGGCCGCGCCCATGCGCCTCTGCCTGTGCACGCGCGTGCACAGCCGCTGGGCTGGCCCTGGGCCACTTACAGGTGGGGCCCAGCCCCCTGTTAAAACGAAAAGAAAAAAACAAAAATAAGTAATAATAATAATAATTAATCAATTAAATAATTAATTAACTTAATTAATTCAGTTTAATTAACTAGTTAATTAGCTAATTAGCCTAAACAGTCAATGACAGGGGGGGCCACCCCGTTTAAACGTTTTTAAAATAAATAAAATGTTAATTAAAACGTTAATAAATCTATTAGTTAATTAGTTAACTAAAACAGCCACTGACAGTGGGTCCCACTAGATAATTAATTTAATTAGTTAATTTAATCTTCTGTTTAATTAGTTTAGCCTATGACATGTGGGCCCCACCTGTCAGGTTGACCAGTCAACTAGACAGTTGACTGCTGACATCACACTGACCTCATGCTGACGTCATCATGCTACTGGTTTGGATAATTCTAATTTAAATAATTAAAATAATTCCAGAAAATGATTAAAACTTTGAAAAATCATATAAAATAAACCGTAACTCGGATGAAAATAATTTATATATGAAAAACGATCAGAAAAATATGAAGAATCCGATTAAACTATCCACATGCCTGCCACACCCCTCTAACATACTGAACATGGAACTTTTTGCCCGATTTCGATAAATGAATAGTGCATGACCTTAATAAATCCAAATAAATTCCTAAATTATCTAAAACAATTAGGTAGGCAATATGTCACACCTGCATATCATTTAGGCATGTCATGCATAGTAATTGCATTTGTTGTCGTGTATTTATTGTTTCTTCCCCTCCTTCTCTCCCGATAGACCCCGAGGCTACCGACGACACTGCTGCGTACGACTACGTCGCCGACGACCAGACCCCATCAGCAGAGCTTCCAGGCAAGCAAAACCCCCTTGATCATCCAGATATCGCCTACTCTTCCCCTCTATTGCTTGCATTAGAATTGCTTCTATTGATATTCCGATAGCTCTTATTCTGATGCATAGCCTGATTTCGTCGCCTACTGTTGATACCTACCTGCTGTCCTATGATGCTTAGATAGTTATGATGTTGTTCCATCTGTGGCCCTTCACCCTTGTCCGTTTGCTATGCTGGTTATCGGGCCGTGGTCACTATGGGTGATGATCACGGAAATGTACATTACTGCAATGCTTTTAAACTATTAAAGTCGGGCCGGCTCCAAGAGTGCCCGCGAGAGAATAATATTAAAGACGGGTCGGCTCCAAGAGCACCCACGAGCCGTGTGTTACCAAGTCGGAGCGACAGGAACCCTGTTCGTCTCTGCGAGTTACTAAATACGCCTAACGGATTTGGGTATTTGATCTGAGTTGGCCGCTGGCCTATACGCACTACCACCACGCGGGATAATGGTTTAATGGGGCCCTCTACGTCGTATGTATCAGCCGAAAGCTCTATCAGACGTCCAGTTCAGCATTGCGGCGCGTTCGGGCAGGTGCCATCCAGGACAGAGGTGGTGCTTGGTCCCGTTCACCCACGCAACGACCCGGGGTGCAAAGGGCGATGGGCCCAAGACCCTTGAGCGCTTAGGATGTAGACCGACGGGGACCTCTCTGCTGAGCCTAGGTAGGACTACGTCGTGTCGATCAGCTGAGACCGGGCATGACCCGATAAAAGTGTGCCCGGCCAGAGTTAATCGAGCATGTTGGGTAACAGTAGTGCACCCCTGCAGAGAAGTTATCTATTCGAATAGCCGTGTCCATGGTAACAGGACGCTCAGAGTTGTATCCTGATCTGCTACAACTACAAATGGATACAGTTACAATATTAAACTGCTACTACCGCTCTCGGGATCACTTTCTCGTAGGGTAGTCGAGGAAGGATCCCAGGGCATTTCTACTATATGATTGATGATATATATATTATTTGTTCTACTCTCTTCTGATGCTGCAAGAATTGCTTCAAGATGCTACTCTTCGATAGGCTAGGCCACTTCCCCTCTGTTCTGGCATTTCTGCAGTTTAGTCCAAAGATATAGCCCCATTCCTTTGATACCGATGCATACTTAGTAAAGTTCTGATGTCAGTCTTGCGAGTACTTTGGATGAGTACTCACGGTTGCTTTGCTATTCTTTTTCCCCCATACCCGATTGCTGCATTCAGATGCCGGAGTCCAGGAGCAGGAGATCCCCGGAGACACCTACTTCTACGTTGAGCTTACCGACTAGGAGTAGTTAGGAGGCCCTAGGCAGGAGGCCTTCGCCTTTTCGATCAGTGTCGCTGTTTGTGCTAGCCTTCTTAAGGCACCCTTGTTTAACTTTTTGTCTGTACTCAGATACTTTTGTTTCCGCTGATGCTTGTATGACTCGAGCTTTTGTATTCGAGCCCTCGAGGCCCCTGGCTTGTAATATAAAGCTTGTATTATTTTATCCTTGTGTCTAGAGTTGTGTTGTGATATCTTCCCGTGAGTCCTTAGGCTTGATCGTGTGCATTTGCGTGTATGATTAGTGCACGGTTGAGCAGGGGCGTCACAATTCTCATTTTTTTCTGAACTAAGAGCACCTCTAGCATAACCGCTATATCCGTGCTACATGTGTCTCTCCTCCCAAGGAAAGGCGGCTAGGGTTTCCGCCTCCCGTCGGCGGCGCCGCCGATCTGCCACGTCTCCCGTGGCCTTAGGGTCATGGGTGCACGGTGGATCCCGGCGCTTGCCGGCGGGAGGGCTCCGTTTTTAGGTGCTTCTTCAAGTTTTGTTAGGGTTTGTGTCCAGCTCAGGAAGACGAGACGGCGGCGGCTCCTTGAAGATGGAATAAGGTTCTCCCAGCCTAGCCCCCGTCCCGGTGGTGCGTCTAGCATCGTCGGAGGGCGTGTGGAGATGTGTCTCCGGCGGATCTCGCGGGATTCGGTCGGTGGTTGTCTTTGGTGGATCTGCTCGGATTCGGTCTTTGTTCGTGTGTCTTCAGATTGGATCCTTCCGATCTACGCTTCTTTTCATCGGCGGCGGTTGCTGTTCTGGTGCGTTGGTCATATGGGGCCTTAGCACGACGACTTCCCGACTGTCTACTACAACAAGTTGTGCCCGGCTCCGGCGAGGAAGGGGCAATGCCGGCAGCGCGCCTTCGGCTCTCTTCAGTGCTTGTAGTCGTCGCTAGATGGTCTACGGATTTGGATGTAATTTTTATTATTCTTGGTGTTCGTTGTACTGCCATGATTGAAAATGAATAGATCGAAAGTTTTCCGCAAAAAAAAACCCGCTATATCCTCGCCGGCCCGTAAAATTCCAGTTGATTTACAGTTTTTCGCTTTTTTGCGGCCTGAACAGGTCCGTAAAAGTCGGCTGGCCCGTAAAAATTATACAGGCGGCCTACAAATCTGCCCGTCCGCCGCTACGTGTACGGGGTCGGGGGCTTTTTAGGGTTCGCGTGCATAGGATAAGCTCCGCCGCAATCCCCCGCCTCCGCCGCTAACGATAGAGTACTCCGGCGAGCAATCACCGCTCGTCTCCTTTCCTTTCTTGCCTTCCATGGCGGGTGGTGCTTGCAGGCGTGGCGGGTCACCGCCGCGCAAGCTTACCTGGCACGACGCGGAGGCCGACAGCTCCAGCCGGCCCGCCGTCAAGTCTTGGCAGTCCAAGCAGGCGCGCAACGGCGGGCGGAGTGCGTGGGCCGGCTTCAACGACCTCCACTAGGTCCTTTTCCTGCACACCCTGAGGTGGCGGGAGCCGGATGCGGAGCTCCTCGCCGCGAAGTGCGCGGTGGCAGTCGGAAAAGAAGGCGCCGCCGCAAAGGAGGATCACGCCTACGCCCACGCTTGCCGCAAGTCGGCGGAGAAGTTCTACCTCGGCCTCGACGATTGAGCCGGCCCTCCCTAGGTTTAATTTGTAGTTTGATCTATGTTTAGCTAAGTATGAACTCCGGTTCTGTTGATGAACTTTGTAGCGTGAACTAGTAGTTTTTAAATTATAGTCTGAACTATAGCAGATCTTAAGCCGGGACCCTAAAACGAGTTTGACTTCAATCTCGCTTCGTCCGGCTTTTATAAGGTGTGCACCACATTTTACGTTGATCAATTAACGACATAAGAAATATACGTGAACCCCTTATACGTTGATCTGATAGAGTACTATGGTAAAATCAACATGCAAAGATTATACGATTCACATCGGAGCATCAATCTGGTTACTGAATTAAGTTATCTGCTCGACCTTAATTCATGAAAGGTATAACTCAAATGCGCAAATCCACACATCAGCGCTGGATGCAAAAGAGGATCGTTTCTTTATATTTTCGATCTTATTTCCAGTTATAACTTGGCAAAGTTTCTCATGGGTTGCTCAAATTATTCTGAAGCAAAACCAGAAAGAACACGCCGGAAGATTTACAGTGATTCGCTGAACAAAATGACAATCTAAAGCTACAATCAACGAAAATCAGTCCGGACTAACGGCCTAGTCCGTGGGGCGCAAAAAAACTAGTCTCAAAAAGCACGCAATTGGCGGCTAATCGAGTTTGGCGATTACTGCATCCGTGACTTCCTGGGTGGTGCTGGTGCCGCCCAAATCCCTGGTCCTGAATTTGCCTTCTGCAATGACACTCTTCACTGCTGATTCCAGCCGGTCAGCGAATGACGGGAACTGCAAATGCCTCAGCATCATGGCGGACGAGAGAAACAGAGCAACGGGGTTAGCTTTCTTCTGTTGCACAATCTTGTCATTTCCAACATTTCCTGCAGAAGCTCCCTGCTCAAAGACGGCATGGTCCTGACCAACATTGCCTGAAATAATGCAGTACACAAAGATTTAGAGACTAATTTTCCATCCCCATGTACTCACAAGTTGGGTGTTTATGCATTGCATGGTCCTAAGAGGTTCAAACATGGGAAGGCTAAATAGATGTATCAAATGCAACATAGAGCAGGCACTATATTAGACAGAAACAATCAATTTATACCAATTGTAAACCTATTTACGCTAAAAGAAAAAATCACAAGCAGAATCAAACTCTACCTCCAGGCATGACACCCGTGCCTCCAGCAATACCTGCAGCCACATTAGACACCAGATTGCCATAAAGATTTGGGGTGACCTATAAAGGGAAGAAAACAAAAGTAAGTCAACAGATAACTTCCAAAATTGATTTGTAAACTTTGGGCCAACAAGAAAACCTTTAGAATATAAAACAGCGCATACAAAGAAATATGAGATTGCCAACAGAAGGCACAAGCATAAGAGATACTACTACCACATTTGCAAACAATTCGTTAAACGATCCTCACTGATATTTTCTGTATAGGATCAATATAAGTATATCAAACAGCGTGCTCAAGGCTTCTTATATAACCATGAGATCATATCAGCTTGATGAACAATTAGAATATGGTTGCAATACAGTGACATTTAGTGAGAAGTGCATAGATTTCATATACATACCATAACATCAAACTGTTCAGGTTTTGCAACAAGCTGCATACAGCAGTTGTCCACAATGATTTCACTATATTGAATTCCAGGATACTTCGTCGCAACCTCACGGCAGGACTCCAAGAACAAACCATCAGCTAGCTTCATGATGTTTGCTTTATGAACTGCCGTCACTTTCTTTCTATTGTTGAGGTAAGCATACTCAAAGGCGTATTTGGCAATCCTTTCAGAGCAGAACTTCGTCATCACCTGGCAAATTCATTCAGTGAGTTTAACATGAAGAAAAAAATCCTTCAGACAACACACGAAGAGAGAGAACAATTGTAATTGTAAATTTGTTTTATTTCAGAAGCAGAATACAGTGCAAACAGGCACAAAATTAATGCGACAACTACAGTTCCAATGACAGGGCATTTAACTACGCAGGGAAAAGCATTGAGCATATGCCACCTGAATCTCTTAACCTCAAGTGACACATTCGGTGACGTGCAACTAACAGACAAATCTTACTGTGAGATCAAAACCCCTAGGGAAAATGTCACCGGATACTTAACTAAATTATCATTTGTAGGAGTATTAAGAATAGACTATAGAGAAATATATTTTTACTGAATTATTAAATTCACGACTCAAAGCATGGGCATCGCAAGCTGTACATTTGAATGTTTCTGTTGTTGTGTTATCGGGCAATAAGGTACTGCTATTCATCCTTGGCCAGGACAGTACATAATCAACCATAATAATAAATACATAAAATTGATACTTGAGAGGGCAACATAACCGTAACTTGTGTAGCATGACTGCACCTTTGCTCAAACCGTCCATTAAAAAGGCTATGAGCAGCAATGCAGCACCATTGCAAGTTGAACATTAAGTAATTTTATGAATGTTCGACATTAACTAGTGCTTTGGTAAATATATGCACATCTAAGGTTAGGCAAGTTTGACCAACTTAGCTGGGTGTTTGGTTGAAGTCAAACCTTAGGCAAGATTAATTTTCCAATAATTGGGTACATGCACTTACAAAAGTGTGACAAGATTGTAATACCCCGGCACATTAGTGGATGCCCACGTGGCCCAAGTAGAGTTGTGTCGCTGCATTAGCTTCACAATGGAGATTTTTAATGGAGTTGGACCAACATATATACTGTGTTCCAAACGTAACACCTCCAGGTTAACCCTTTTACATGAAGTGATGACTGCTGTCTACAAGTGGGCTGGGCATTGAGCAGATTTGGGACAGGACAGGACAGAGATTCCTCTTATGCTTGCCAACTTGTGTCTTCAATTTTGTTGAACGAACGTTACGCAAGTTCGATAACAAATGTGTGGTAAATTGTGGCATTGTTAGTTCTAGAACCAGACAGGCCCACAATCCATCGGTATGGTGGTCCTATTATACACAGGAGGCCTTCTATTTACAAGCAAATTAGTGATGGATATCATGAACCCTTAAAGTAAAGAACCCGCTGTCTCAATACTAACGATAATGACAGGAATAATTGTTGAAGAAGATTGTAAACGGTTAATGTGTGCCCATCCAACCTCTTAGTGTTTATAGACATGATAAACGTCCTTTTACATGGATATATGCATACTTATAAAGTTACAAATAAGTATCAATGTAATACATTTTTTCTAGACAGAGAATTTGCAGGAATAGGGCAGCCCGGTGCACGTAGCTCCCGCTTGCGCAGGGTCCGGGGAAGGGTCCGACCACTTTGAGTGAATTCTGCGCGCTGCATACTTCATACTATGAGGGGAGTGTCTTTGGCTGGCTACTAAAGCCAGATTTTTGTGTAAAAGTGTGGCAAGGCAGACTTAGGCAAGTTTTGGCAAAATGTTGAGCCTACGACAGGTAGGCAGCAGGGCAACTGACCAAACACGTACAACAGATGGCCAAACTTGAATATATATGGGTTGACAAAGTGGGGCTGTGAACCAAACATGCACCAGATGTTCCATGCTACAATTTGCATGAGAAATAAAGGTGTCTCGCATACCTTTAAATTCAATTTAAAGAAACAGATAGGCTACCTTAACTTAGAACAGTGGCACGAATAACATAAGCATTTGTGTATCATCCTAACATTGCTACATGTATCTCATAAATTAAGTTAATCTCAGAATTAGAAAACACGGCCATGATCCATCAAAGTATGTACTAAATGCTCCCTGCAATTCATTCACCCCAATATCTCAACGACTGGACCTCATAGCAATCATATTCAGTTGGAACAAACCAATCACAAATGCTTACAGTTTTGTTTCACATTATTACAACTTGTGCGGTAAAACCCAACAGCCGATGAACTCAGATATATTGCCCGTTATGCAAATTTCCACAGCCTCCCAAATGCCAATAGCCAGATTATACAACCTACCTACTCAGTAACGCGAAGTAAATAAAACAAACTTGTTCCAAGCATATTGACGGAATATTGTTGCTTCAACAATACAACGATTGTCCATAAAGGTCTCTTGTCCGTCATGTGTTCGGCAAAAGTGTGGGAAAGCTAAGTATCTCTACGAGAAACTAAACAGTATATTCAATCACATCCACAAACACATTAGCTAGCATAAACTACATCAACAAAGTCAATGATTGTCCTGTATAGAGCAGTGTCCCGAATTCGCCATACCTTGAGGCTCTCGACGACGCCAGGCACGACCTCGTGCTCGAGGCCAGAGTACTCGCCCTCCGTGTTCTCCCTGATGACGGCGATGTCGACGTTGTCGTGCCTGGTGGGCAGCCCAGGGAGGTTGAAGCAATTGACGAGGGAAGCGTAGAGGTCGAGCTCCTTGCGCAGCTGCAGGTTGAGGGAGGAGACACCTCCGCCGACGGGCGTAGCGAGACCGCCCTTGAGGCAGACCTTGTTGCGGCGGATGGACTCGATGACCTCGGGAGGCACCGATGGCATGTCGCCGTGGACCTCGTACGTCTCGAAGCAGACCGGCGCGTGCATTGCCTCCATCACCTGGCGCACGGCGCCGGTCACGAGGGGCCCGATGCCGTCGCCCGGGATGAGCGTGACGGTGCGCGGGGCGCCGTCGCCGGGGCGCGGCATGTAGGTGACGGTACGGCGGGACACGGCGCCAGCGAGGGGGGAGGGAGGGGCCGGGGAGAGGACGCGCCGCAGGAGAGGGGCGGATCGCCGCGCCATGGTGAGTCCGGCTAGGGTTTCGGGGTGGATGCGATCGGCGCCGTGTCCAGAAGGATGAGCGGAGGCTGGGATGGGGAAGGAGGAGGAAAGGGGTGGGATGGTTCTTTACCCTTTCTCATTCCATTTTTTTCTCCCTTTTCATCATTATATAATAGGATGATTATTCGTGTCATCCCTGTCGTATGCAATCATTTTTCTGTTTACGGCGATGTATATTCCCCCATCGACTCATGCATATTCTGCCCCATCGTTCTCCCGATTGGCCAATCCCTTGTTTCTCCGTCTCAGCAACTATCGTCGTTGAGATTCAGTCCGAAGAAGAAAAAAAGAATGTTATTTAGCTGACGTTCTCTAGAAACGTTTTTCCAGCGAACGTCTTGATGGCCGTCGGATGGAGACACACGGATTTTAGAGCATCGGAGTGTGTCACGTCAGCCACAAACACTCGTTCGCTTGGAGTAAGCCCTCAAGCGAATGAACTCATCTACCGAGGTTATCCAACCAGCTCCGTCCTCACTCTACAACATTCCCCGTCACTCTCTCGTCCTCTCCCCCCCCTCCCCCCCCCCCCCCCCGCCCCCAACCACCTATGGTGCCGGTGGATCGTACAATGGCCGGCGACGAGGCCAGGAGGTCGTCGGATCCGGGAACAGGGCAGCGCACCCTGTAGCCGCTGGTTCGGGGCGAGCGCGGCGGCTCGAGGACGAATAACGGTGGTCCTCTACTTCGATTCGTCGCCGCATCAACGAATGATGACGTCGAAGAGCCAACACAGGAGGTGGAAGTCGACGTGGAGCCGCCGCGCACTTCCACCCTTTCTCTCTGGTCATGGAGGCGACGCATATTCGAGGTACATTGCACCTCCAAGCTCTAGTTTTGGATTCACGATAGGGATTCATAGTTTTGGGATTTGTTCGACGCTGGCGGCGACGACAGGGGAGGGGGTGAGTGGGATCGTAGTTTGTTGTGGTGTTTGTCTCCTAGTGCACCTGCCGCCAGAACGAGGGGGGGGGGGGAGAAAATGAGCGTCGGTGGTGGTTGGGAGCAGCATGAGGAGAACGACGTGGGGACGGTGAGCAGGCGTTGTGGTTGACCTCGGGGAGCTCCTGTTGGTGAAATTCGAGCGACGGCGGGGATGTGTGGTGATCGATGGCTGATTGGGCTTGGGGTTGGGGCCATTTGTTGTGTTGGTTGGCGGAAGGGTGCCTGTTGGCGTTGCAATTATCGGACGGGGTGTTGTCGTGCTGGTTGCTATAGGACATTTTGTACGGCCAACCGTTGCCATTTTTGTGATGTTTTTGGCTTGATCCAGAAGACGCAGCATTAAAAGTCAAGCGTGCGGAGCAGCAGCAACAACAGATGTCACACGAAGGGGAAGTAGGAGAAGTTGCTTTATACGAGGGAGAGGAGGAGAAGCAGTTATGCTACCTGCTATCGAAGTTGCATGCTTATTTTGGAGAGGTGGCACCCGGGAGCATATGCTCCTGGTTTTAAAAGTGTGTTTTAACCGTATTTTCAAATGTCATAAAATTCTGACAAAAAGTTTCGCATGTACATCTCAACATTCTAAGTGCTCACAAAGTCGTTTCGTGAAAAACCAACAACTTTTGTGTCGCGTGTGAAAAGACAAAATTCGGTGTTAAAAAGGGCTTTTCACGAGACATTTTTTGTTTTGTTTTTTTACACAGGCTACAAAAAATGTCGGTTTTCCTTGAAACTTGGCGTGCACACATAGAATGTCGAGTTGTATGCGCCAAATTTTTGTTCGGTACCTTTTGCCATTTTGAAATGTTTTCTACCAGTGGCAGGAGCATATGCTCCCATGTGTCAAAGTGAATTTCTGGATTATTGTTCCCTAGTTTATTTCTATAGTTTCGTACTAATCTACCATGAGACATGTATGATATGGAGTTGATGAGGAAATTTGCAATGGAAAAATTTGTTGAGGAGAGTTTAAGAGCGAGGTTTTGTAGCCATGGCAAATTTCTATAACTTGCAATTGTTTTATAAAACAAGTTTCTAAAATTTGCTATCTAATCGATACACATTTTAATACATTTGCCATCATCTACATAGCAAAAATTCTTCTAACTTGCCACCCGACCAGTACAAAAGTCATCTAAAATTGCTATGAATAAAGGAACATTTTTCTATAATTTTCCATGATATGCACATTTGCCATGATGTTTTTTAAATCACTTGCCATGGTGTTTGTTGTAGTTGCCATGGAGTATTTATAATTATACACCATCCTACAAAAACAATTTTTCATGTGAATAACTTTGTTTTGCTACGAAAATTGCCTACAACTTTTAAGCGTGGAACTGCCATGTGCAACAACTTTTGCTTGCCATCTACCAAAAACTGTTGAAAAGCAAAAAGGTTGAACATAACCTATCTACATTTTCCATGTGTTCTAGGAACAAATTTAAAAATTCTTTAAATTAGCCTAGTGACAGCACAATTTTTCCTACATTTTGACATGATCTAGATATTTACATTTTCTAAAGTTGCCATATCACTTGCAATTTTTTTTTCTACATTCACCATGAAATAGAGAACAACCTTTTCTACGTTTCGTTCTTTCTAATGTTACTGCTACTCAAATATTTAGCTTGTTAGAAAATCTGGATACAAGACCACAAATCAAAATTTCTAGTAGCAGTGAAAATGATGGCTCCTGCTCTCAGACTAGAGCCAAACTTATAATTATTCTTGCCATCTTTTAATTATGTTTTTGTCTAAAGTTTTTTTTGCAAAAAGAATTGAAGCATGGCAAATTTATATTTTAGACCACACAAATTTATATTTTTGGACCATGGCAAATCTATTTATTGAACCATGGCAACTTTATTTTTTGAACCATGACAAATTTATACTTTGGACAATGGCAAATTTATTGTTCTAACCATGGCAAAAGTATTGTTTAAACAATGGCAAATTTATATTTTAGACCATGAAAATTAGTTTTTGGACCATGGCAAAGTTTGTTTTGTACACACCAAGGCAAATTTTATTGCATACACCATCATAAATTCTGTTTTGTAAATTTATTTTTCAAAACATGTCAATTTGTTGAACAAAGCACGGTAAATTATTTTGGTATACCATGGCAAAGTACTTGAACATCCATGGCAAATTTCTTTTCATTAGACTTTTTCACAAGTTTTCTTTTCCATATTTCTTTTGCCATCATCTTATACTTAACAATGGCAACTTAGGTTCAAACATGATTGTTAAGTTTCTTCTATGTGTTTTTAAGTTCTGGCATTTTTTTAACCATGGCAAACCTTTTAACCAAGGTAAATTAATTGTATACACGCTGGCAGGTATTTTATATGCACGGATGGCAAATTACTTTTGCATGTAACATTTGAAGATTTTTATTGCCATGGCAAATTAATTGCAAATACCTTGGAAAATTATTTTTATATACCCTGGCAAGTAATTCATACAAACTTTGGCAAATCTTTTCGCATGGCATTTTTTCGGATTTTCATTGTTCTATACTTCTATCGTACATACATGACAGCCTTTTGCAAAATGTGCAATGACAACTAGTGCCTTTTTTGGCATGTTTCAAATTTTAAGAACTCAAGTAGTTTTTCAATGCAAGATAATCACAAGTTTTTACACTCAATTGCCATGAAGTGTATTTCAACACCAAGGCAATTATGGACTTGCCGTAGTAAGTTTCGTAGAAGTATGGCATTTTTGTGCCTTAGGTATAGTATACACTTGATTTTTTTTTCAAAAATATGTGGTACTTTTATTTTCTAGATCATGGCAACTTTTTTGTCGTGTAGCTATACATATTTGGTAAATAAACATATTTCTTTTTTTGCCTTGTGACGTTTTACATGGCAAAATTAGTTTGCCATCCATGGCAAAATTTACTTTGCTTTGCATCATTGCATTTTGTGTGTTTTTCTTCTTTTTTCCTGTCATTTCTTTTGTTGTGTGATTGGGCTGCGAGGCCTAGTAAAAGGACCTGCCTGGGCTGGTTTGCCTCATTCGCTATGAGAACCACCCAAGGGGACAATTCGTTCGCTAGGATTCCCTCCCTTGTGAAAGCGTGGGGCGTCGACGGATACATGGCGTCATTCTTTGATCAACTGCCGTATGGCGAGATGTACATGGGCGTTGGGGACGAAGAGCTCTTGGAGCATGTGATATCAAACAACACTGAAGATGCTCGCTTATGGCTCTTTTGGTTATTTGAGACAACTACTTAGCAAGATCTAGCTCGTGTACTTGTGACCTTGTGGGCTAGTGTTAGGGAACGTTGCATGGAAAACAAAAATTTTCCTACGCACACACAAGATCTATCCATGGTGATGAGCATCTACGAGAGTGAGAGAGAATCTACATACCCTTGTAGATCGCTAAGCGGAAGCATTAAAAAACGCGGTTGATGTAGTCGAACGTCTCCGCGATCCAAATCGCAAGTCGTCCCTCGATCCGATCACGAACTAGTGCCGAACGGACGGCACCTCCGCGTTCAACACACGTACGGCTTGATGACGCCTTCACCTCCTCGATCCAGCGAGCGATGGTGAAGTAGTAGATGAGTTCCGGCAGCACGACGGCGTGGTGATGGTGGTGAGGAACAATCTCTGCAGGGCTTCGCCAAGCACTACAGAGATTATGACGGGAGGAACTAGAGGGTTAGGATGGCAGGCACACGGCTTGGGAAATCTTAATGTGTCCCGTGTGCTAGCCCTGCCCCTCTATTTATATGTTGAGCCCTGGGGTCTAAACTTGGAGAGAAAACCTCCACAAGGTCGGTTTTGCCCGCACAAGGTCGGTTTGGCCCGCACGGAAAGAGTCCAACTCGGATTCCAGCAGTATCGCGTACAAGCGGTAGTACCGCTTACGATAAGCGGTAGTACCGCCTGTAGCGGTAGTACCGCTTACGATAAGCGGTATTACCGCCTGTAGCGGTAGTACCGCTTACGATAAGCGGTAGTACCGCCTGTAGCGGTAGTACCGCTTACGATAAGCGGTATTACCGCCTGTAGCGGTAGTACCGCTTACGATAAGCGGTAGTACCACCCCAGACGCCAGCAAAACTTCCTTTTGCACCTTGCCTAAGCCTCGTGGGCTTTACCCGTTGGCCCAAATAAAGTGTTCTCGTACCCGAACATTTCGGGAAAAATCCGGAACCCCTTCCGGTGAATTCCGGAACCCTTCCGGAGACCAAACACTATTATCCCATATATCAATCTTTACCTCCGGACTATTCCGGAGATCCTCGTCATGTCCGGGATCTCATCCGGGACTCTGAACAACCTTCGGTCACCAACAAAATAACTCAACTATACTAATCGTCACCAAACGTTAAGTGTGTAGACCCTGCGGGTTCGAAAACTATGTAGACATGACCGAGACACCTCTACGATCAATAACCAATAGCGGGACCTGGATGCCCATATTGGCTCCTACATATTCTATGAAGATCTTTATCGGTCGAACCTCTATGTCAAGGATTCAGTTAATCCCGTATGCTGTTCCCTTTGTTCTTCGGTATGTTACTTGCCCGAGATTCGATCGTCGGTATCTCTATACCTAGTTCAATCTCGTTACCGGCAAGTCTCTTTACTCGTTCCGTAATACAAGATCTCGTGGCTAACACTTTAGTCACATTGCTTGCAAGGCTCATTGTGATGTTGTATTACCGAGTGGGCCCTGAGATACCTCTCCGTCACACGGAGTAACAAATCCCAGTCTTGATCCATGCCAACCCAACAGACATCCTCGGAGATACCTGTAGAGCACCTTTATAGTCACCCAGTTACGTTGCGACGTTTGATACACACAAGGTACTCCTCCGATGTCAGGGAGTTGCATGATCTCATGGTCATAGGAACAGATACTTGACATGCAGAAAACAATAGCAATAAACTGACACGATCATATGCTACGTTCGTAGTTTGGGTCTTGTCCATCACATCATTCTCCTAATGATGTGATCCGGTTATCAAATGACATCTCATGTCCATGGCTAGGAAACCTTCACCATCTTTTGATCAACGAGCTAGTTAACTAGAGGCTTACTAGGGACACAGTGTTGTCTATGTACCCACACATGTATTTGAGTTTCCAATCAATACAATTATAGCATGGATAATAAACGATTATCATGAACAAGGAAATATAATAATAACCAATTTATTATTGCCTCTAGGGCATATTTCCAACAGTCTCCCACTTGCACTAGAGTCAATAATCTAGTTCACATCACTATGTGATTTACATTGTAATGAATCGAACACCCATGCAGTTCTGGTGTTGTTCATGTTTAGCCCTTGGAAGAGGTTTAGTCATCGGATCTGCAATATTCAGATCCGTGTGTACTTTGCAAATATTTATGTCGTCCTCCTTGATGTAATCGCGGATGGAATTGAAACGTCGCTTTATGTGTCTGGTCCTCTTGTGAAATCTTGGTTCCTTGGCTAGAGCAATGGCACCAGTATTATCACAAAACAGAGTCATTGGGTTAAGCGCACTAGGCACTACTCCAAGATCTGTCATGAACTCCTTCATCCAGACACCTTCCTTCGCCGCCTCCGAGGCAGCGATGTACTCCGCTTCGCATGTAGAATCAGCTACCACGCTTTGCTTGGAACTGCACCAGCTAACCGCACCCCCATTAAGAATAAATACGTATCCGGTTTGTGACTTAGAGTCATCCGGATCAGTGTCAAAGCTTGCATCGACGTAACCCTTTACGACGAGCTCTTGATCACCTCCATAAACGAGAAACATGTCCTTAGTCCTTTTCAGGTACTTCAGGATATTCTTGACCGCCGTCCAGTGTTCCATTCCTGGATCACTTTGAAACCTTCCGACCATACTTATGGCAAGGCTGACATCGGGTCTTGTGCACAGCATTGTATACATGATAGAGCCTATGGCTGAAGCATAGGGGATGACACTCATCTTTTCTCTATCTTCTGCAGTCACTAGGCATTGAGTCTTACTCAACTTCACACCTTGCAAAACAGGCAAGAACCCCTTCTTGGACTGAACCATTTTGAACTTCTTCAAAATCTTATCAAGGTATGTGCTTTGTGAAAGTCCTATTAAACGTCTTGATCTATCTCTATAGATCTTGATGCCTAATATGAAAGCAGCTTCTCCTAGGTCCTTCATTGAAAAACTCTTGTTCAAATATCCCTTCACGCTTTCCAACATTTGTATATTGTTTCCAATCAGTAATATGTCATCCACATATAATATTAGAAACGTTATAGAGCTCCCACTCACTTTCTTGTAAATACAAGCTTCTCCGTAAACTTGTATAAACTCGAACGCTTTGATCACCTCATCAAAGCGAAGATTCCAACTCCGAGATGCTTGCACCAGTCCATAAATGGATCGCTGGAGTTTGCAAACTTTGTCAGCATTCTCTGGATCGACAAAACCTTCTGGTTGCATCATATACAACTCTTCCTTAAGGAAACCGTTAAGGAACGCTGTTTTGAAATCCATCTGCCAAATTTCATAATCGAAAAAGGCAGCTATTGCTAACATGATTCTGACGTACTTAAGCATCGCTACGGGTGAGAAGGTCTCATCGTAGTCAACTCCTTGAACTTGTGAAAAACCCTTTGCCACAAGTCGAGCTTTATAGACGGTGACATTACCGTCCGCGTCCGTCTTCCTCTTAAAGATCCATTTGTTCTGAATGGCCTTACGCCCTTCAGGTAATACTTCCAAAGTCCATACTTTGTTTTCATACATGGATCCCATCTCGGATTTCATGGCCTCTAACCACTTCTCGGAATCCGGGCCCATCATCGCTTCTCCATAGCTCGTAGGTTCATCGTTGTCCAACAACATGACCTCTAAGACAGGGTCGCCGTACCACTCAGGAGCAGTACGCGTCCTTGTCGACCTACGAGGTTCGATAGCAACTTGATCCGAAGCTTTATGATCATCATCAACTTCCTCTTCAGCTGATGTAGGCTCTACAGAAACATCTTTCTGCGCTGCGCTACTATCAGGTTGAAGTAAAGGTTCAACAACCTCATCAAGTTCTATTTTCCACCAACTCAATTCTTTCGAGAGAAACTCTTTCTCAAGAAATGTTCCGTTTTTAGCGACAAACACTTTGCCTTCGGATCTGAGGTAGAAGGTATACCCAACTGTCTCTTTTGGGTATCCTATGAAGACGCATTTCTCCGCTTTGGGTTCCAGCTTTTCAGGCTGAAGCTTTTTGACATAAGCATCACATCCCCAAACTTTAAGAAACGACAGCTTTGGCTTCTTGCCAAACCAAAGTTCATATGGCGTCGTCTCAACGGATTTCGATGGTGCCCTATTTAAAGTGAATGCAGCTGTCTCTAATGCATAACCCCAAAACGATAGTGGCAAATCGGCAAGAGACATCATATATCGCACCATATCCAATAAGGTTCGATTAAGACGTTCGGACACACCATTACGCTGTGGTGTTCCAGGCGGTGTCAATTGTGAAACAATTCCACACTGTATTAAGTGACCGCCAAACTCATAACTCAGATATTCTCCTCCTCGATCAGATCGTAGGAATTTAATCTTCTTGTTACGATGATTCTCAACTTCACTCTGAAATTGTTTGAACTTTTCAAATGTTTCAGACTTGTGTTTCATTAAGTAAATATACCCATATCTACTTAAGTCATCAGTGAAGGTGAGAAAGTAACGATAACCACCGCGCGCCTCAATACTCATCAGACCGCACACATCAGTATGTATGATTTCCAATAAGTCACTTGCCCGTTCCATTGTTCCAGAGAACGGCGTTTTAGTCATCTTGCCCATGAGGCATGGCTCACATGTGTCAAGTGATTCAAAATCAAGTGACTCCAAAAGTCCATCAGCATGGAGCTTCCTCATGCGTTTTACGCCAATATGACCTAAACGACAGTGCCACAAGAAAGTGGTATTATCATTATTAATTCTACATCTTTTGGCATCAATGTTATGAACATGTGTATCATTACTATCGAGATTCAATAAGAATAAACCCCTCACATTGGGTGCATGACCATAAAAGATATTACTCATATAAATAGAACAACCATTATTCTCTGATTTAAATGAGTAACCGTCTTGCAATAAACAAGATCCAGATATAATGTTCATGCTTAACGCAGGCACTAAATAACAATTATTCAGGTTCATCACTAATCCCGATGGTAATCGAAGAGCGAGCGTGCCGACGGCGATCACATCAACCTTGGAACTATTTCCCACGCGCATCGTCACTTCGTCCTTTTCCAGCCTCCGTCTATTCCGCAGTTCCTGTTTTGAGTTGCAAATATGAGCAACCGCACCGGTATCAAATACCCAGGCACTACAACGAGAGTTGGTAAGGTACACATCAATAACATGTATATCATATATACCTTGTTTGTGGTTGGTCGCCTTCTTGTCAGCCAAATACTTGGGGCAGTTCCGCTTCCAGTGTCCAGTTCCCTTGCAATGAAAGCACACAGTTTCTGGTTTGGGTCCAGCCTTGGGTTTCTTCACGAGAGGAGCAACTGCTTTGCCACTCTTCTTGGAGTTACCCTTCTTACCCTTGCCATTTTTCTTGAAACTAGTGGTTTTATTGACCATCAACACTTGATGCTCCTTCTGAATTTCAGACTCAGCGGCTTTCAGCATCGCAAACAGCTCGGCGACTGACTTGTTCATCCCGTGCATGTTATAGTTCAACACGAAGCTCTTGTAGCTAGGTGGCAATGATTGAAGAACTCTGTCAGTGATAGCCTCTGGCGGAAGGGGCATCCCCAATTCAGCCAGACGGGTGGAGTACCCAGACATTCTGAGTACGTGATCACTGATAGACCCGTTCTCCTCCATCTTGCAAGCATAGAACTTATCGGAGATCTCATATCTCTCGATCCGGGCATTCTTCTGAAAGATAAACTTCAACTCCTGGAACATCTCATATGCTCCATGACGTTCAAAACGTCTTTGAAGTCCGGGTTCTAAGCCATACAATATTGCACATTGAACTATTGAGTAATCTTCAGAACGAGTCTGCCAGGCGTTCACAACGTCTAGAGACTCAACTGGAGCGGGTGGATCACCAAGCGGTGCATCAAGGACATAAGCCTTCTGGGAAGCCGTAAGGATAATCCTTAGATTACGGGCCCAGTCCACAAAGTTACTTCCATCATCTTTCAATTTAGCTTTCTCTAGGAACGCATTAAAATTCAGGGGTGCTACTGCGCGAGCCATGATCTACAACATAAATATAGCAAAGACAACTTAGACTATTGTTCTAGATAATGAGTTTAGTTAATCATATTACTTAAAAACTCCCACTCAAATTGACATCCCTCCGGTCATTCGAGTGTAACATGATCCAAATCCACCAACTCAAGTCCGATCATCACGTGAGTTGAGGTGGTTTCAATGGTGAACATCTTTATGTTGATCATATCTACTATATGACTCATGTTCGACCTTTCGGTCTCTTGTGTTCCGAGGCCATGTCTGTACATGCTAGGCTCGTCAAGTTTAACCCGAGTGTTCCGCACGTGCAACACTGGCTTGCACCCGTTGTATGTGAACGTAGAGTCTATCACACTCGATCATCACGTGGTGTCTCGAAACGACGAACTTTCGCAACGGTGCACACTCGGGGAGAACACAATTTTATCTTGAAATTTAAGTGAGGGATCACCTTATAATGATACCGTCGTCCTAAGCAAAATAAGATGCATAAAAGGATTAACATCACATGCAAATCATAAGTGACATGATATGGCCATGAACTTGTGCTTTTGATCTCCATCTCCAAAGCACCGGCATGATCTCCATCGTCACCGGCATGACACCATGGTCTCCATCATCTTGATCTCCATCAACGTGTCGCCATGAGGTTGTCGCGCCGACTGTTGCTTCTACGACTATAGCTAACTCATAGCGATAAAGTAAAGCAAAAACGGCGAAAATAGTTAAAGACAACTCTATGGCTCCTGCCAGTTGCCGTACTCATCGACATGCAAGTCGTGATATTCTATACAACACATGATCATCTCATACATCACATATATCTCATCATGTAATTGGCCATATCACATCACAACATACCCTGCAAAAACAAGTTAGACGTCCTCTAATTGTTGTTGCAAGTTTTACGTGGCTGCTACGGGTTTGCAAGAACCGATCTTACCTACGCAAAACCACAACGTGGTGTAGTGATTGCTTTTTGATCTTCTAAAAGAACCCTCTTCATTGAAATCGATTCAACTAAAGTGAGAGAGACAGACACCCGCTAGCCATCTTTATGCAACAAAGTTACATGTCAGTTGAAGGAACCGGTCTCTCGTAAGCGTACGAGTAATGTTGGTCCGGGCCGCTTCATCTCACAATACCGCCGAATCAAGTATCAACTAGTAACGGCAAGCAATATGTATACACCCACGCCCACAACTCGTTTGTGTTCTACTCGAGATCTCATCTACGCATAGACCCTTGCTCTGATACCACTGTTAGGGAACGTTGCATGGGAAACAAAAATTTTCCTACGCACACACAAGATCTATCCATGGTGATGAGCATCTACGAGAGTGAGAGTGAATCTACATACCCTTGTAGATCGCTAAGCGGAAGCGTTAAGAAACGCGGTTGATGTAGTCGAACGTCTCCGCGATCCAAATCGCAAGTCGTCCCTCGATCCGATCACGAACTAGTGCCGAACGGACGGCACCTCCGCGTTCAACACACGTACGGCTTGATGACGCCTTCACCTCCTCGATCCAGCGAGCGATGGTGAAGTAGTAGATGAGTTCCGGCAGCACGACGGCGTGGTGATGGTGGTGAGGAACAATCTCTGCAGGGCTTCGCCAAGCACTACGGAGATTATGACGGGAGGAACTAGAGGGTTAGGATTGCCGGCACACGGCTTGGGAAATCTTAATGTGTCCCGTGTGCTAGCCCTGCCCCTCTATTTATATGTTGAGTCCTGGGGTCTAAACTTGGAGAGAAAACCTCCACAAGGTCGGTTTTGCCCGCACAAGGTCGGTTTGGCCCGCACGGAAAGAGTCCAACTCGGATTCCAGCAGTATCGCGTACAAGCGGTAGTACCGCTTATCGTAAGCGGTACTACCGCTAGTAGTACCGCCTACGATAAGCGGTAGTACCACCCCAGACGCCAGTAAAACTTCCTTTTGCACCTTGCCTAAGCCTCGTGGGCTTTACCCCTTGGCCCAAATAAAGTGTTCTCGTACCCGAACATTTCGGGAACATCCGGAACCCCTTCCGGAGACCAAACACTATTATCCCATATATCAATCTTTACCTCCGGACTATTCCGGAGATCCTCGTCATGTCCGGGATCTCATCCGGGACTCCGAACAACCTTCGGTCACCAACAAAATAACTCAACTATACTAATCGTCACCAAACGTTAAGTGTGTAGACCCTGCGGGTTCGAGAACTATGTAGACATGACCGAGACACCTCTACGATCAATAACCAATAGCGGGACCTGGATGCCCATATTGGCTCCTACATATTCTACGAAGATCTTTATCGGTCGAACCTCTATGTCAAGGATTCAGTTAATCCCGTATGCTGTTCCCTTTGTTCTTCGGTATGTTACTTGCCCGAGATTCGATCGTCGGTATCTCTATACCTAGTTCAATCTCGTTACCGGCAAGTCTCTTTACTCGTTCCGTAATACAAGATCTCGTGGCTAACACTTTAGTCACATTGCTTGCAAGGCTCATTGTGATGTTGTATTACCGAGTGGGCCCTGAGATACCTCTCCGTCACACGGAGTAACAAATCCCAGTCTTGATCCATGCCAACCCAACAGACATCCTCGGAGATACCTGTAGAGCACCTTTATAGTCACCCAGTTACGTTGCGACGTTTGATACACACAAGGTACTCCTCCGATGTCAGGGAGTTGCATGATCTCATGGTCATAGGAACAGATACTTGACATGTAGAAAACAATAGCAATAAACTGACACGATCATATGCTACGTTCGTAGTTTGGGTCTTGTCCATCACATCATTCTCCTAATGATGTGATCCCGTTATCAAATGACATCTCATGTCCATGGCTAGGAAACCTTCACCATCTTTTGATCAACGAGCTAGTTAACTAGAGGCTTACTAGGGACACAGTGTTGTCTATGTACCCACACATGTATTTGAGTTTCCAATCAATACAATTATAGCATGGATAATAAACGATTATCATGAACAAGAAAATATAATAATAACCAATTTATTATTGCCTCTAGGGCATATTTCCAACAGCTAGGTGGGCTAGGAGGAGAGCATTCACGACAATTACACTCTCCAAGAGCGAACCGCTGGGCTCTCTCTCGCGACGTCCACGTAGGATATCTACAGTGCTACGGAGAGCAAGAAAAACCGCGGCCGCGATTTCGATTGGCTCGTCTTGGTTGTTTGCTGCTATTGGTCCATATATCAATGCAAAGAGCGGTCCCTCAAGTACTCCTTCGCCAGATACGCCCGCCCCAGCCCACTATTCCTTTTCCTCCGCACGCACGCCACCTCCTTTCTCCTCTTTTTCTCTCATCTACTGCAGCGGAGACTGGAGGCGCTGGGGTGGCTGGGCGTAGTGGGGGTGGGGGAGCTTCCAGCGGATGGCGTGAGGGCCTCGGCCTCGTGGGGCGCGGAACCTACCCCGTGGCGAGGTCATTGCCGAGGTGCCCAAGAAGCTCTGGATGGATGCGGGCGCCGTCACCGCCTCCGGCCTCGGCCGCGTCTGTGGCAGCGACGAGGACCTCCACCGCGGGTCTCCGTCTTGCTAATCATCCTTCGGGAGGCTGCGTGCAGAGGGGACTTGTTGTGGGCGCCCTACCTTGCCATCCTCCTGCGCCAGACCAACTACATCATTTTCTGGTGAGATGACGCGTCCTTGGCCTGCTTCATGGCTCCCATGGACGTGGTCCTGACTGCGGTGGATTTTAGTCTTGTTTCCTTCTTTGCAACGACCGTGCTGCTACCTCTCTTTGCTGACATGCGTTCTGTTCTCGCAGGTTGGTGTGAAGTGAGCACGCATTTGTTGATCGTTAGTCCACCGCTTGTTTCCTGTTCCTCTTCATTACTTCCGTCTTGCCGTTCCACCGGTGAGATGGTGTGTCTCCTCATGCTTTCATCCGTTCATATGAGTGATTCGATGTTGTTGTTGACTGGTTTATTGTGTGGATGGGTGGCACTCGTCAGGTGTTTGTGCTTATGCTCCTCCCATGACCTGCTTTTGCAGATCTGAGTAGGTACCTTGCATCCTTCCTTTTCCAACCACCGAATCTTATTACTTAACCAGATCTGCATATATCTCGTGTAATGATTTGCGTCATGGATGGCTGATGAGTATTCAGTGATGACTGCCATGTTGTGCACTAAACGTTTCACCTTTTTTATGGTGTTTTTCCTAGAGGAAACTATTGCTCTGAGAACTAAAGTGATGAGGCACTTTCAATCACTCAAAATTTAGTTGTATGCCATTATCGCTGCACTTTATGTTGTTTTTCACACTTCAGTTAACTTGCAGGATCGCGACAGTTACTGGAAGATGATGAACAAGTACACAGGATCAGATGTAACGTCACTTATTACACTTCCAATCATCATCTTTGAGCCGTTGTCAATGCTTCAGAAAATGGCAGAGGTTTATACTGTTAAGTTCTGGTTTAGAGTTCTAAATTTCTGTACATTTTACCTACTGTGCCATATAGAAACAGTGACCAGGGCAGAGTGTGAAAATGCAAAAATTGATCTCCCAAGCAAGGTCAAAGCCCCACGGAGAGTGACAAGAGTCACACGGACTGCATAATTGATGTGTCTGCAGTCGTTTGATGGAGTACTATCCATTTGTTGCTGGAGAATATGAAAAGGAGGATCTACAACCTCGAGAGGAAGACACAATTTCTTCGGCGAGATCTGCCAGATCGAGTGATTATGGGTAGTACTCCATCCATTGTCTCTCCTTGGTTCTTTCTCTACGAAATCTTAATTTCCAGATTACAAATTAGAATGTACGAAACTAACTGTTTTCCTTGCTGGTTAGGGTTCTTCATTACTAACCTCCATTTCTTAATTTAAAAGTAATTTTATCTTATCTGTTATCTAAAGTGTAATATTGTGTTTCTTTGCTTCATAAAAGATCACACGAAAAGTCTGAACCAGTATATTATGTTACTTATAAGTTCAAGTTATGTCTAATTCTGTACTTTTGTAATTTCAGATGGACTATGCCCTTAAGTTTCCCTCTATACCACGCTGGAACGTCTAGACAACAAGAGGAACATAAAACATTTTGATGTTAGAGGTTCTCACATCCTGAAGACACAATACTTGTAAGATTCTCATTTCTGTAAAAAGACTCGTACTTTAAATCGTTTTAATTAGATATCATGCCATATGGTGTCAAGACTCATACTTGTAAAATTTCAAACATTTTGCTGAATCAGGCCATATGGTGTCGACCAAGAACTTTTTGCTTTGGCTGCTGAAGATTTCACATTTTCTCAATCTATCTACCAGGATGAACTCTTGCATCTTGATAAGTAATCTGGCTATTCTGCTGTCTGGTCATGCAAACTTCCTTTTTCTTTGAGATTCAAAAAATAAAATGTTGAACAGGTGGGTGAAAGAAAACAGGTTGGACCAGCTACAATTTGCATGGCAAAGTTGACATATTGTTATCTCTCTGCTGCTGCTACGATTCCCCCCTGAACATTCTGATGCTTGCATATCTTGAGCCAAAAACTGTGTGCTCAGAACCATTGTTGATGACTTATTCGATGTTGGAGGATCAAAATAAGAACTAGCAAACCTCATAGCAATTGTTGAGAAGTACACTCCTTCAACTTGATGTCTTTTGTCTGCCCTTTCTCAAAGTAGCGTGTCTTACACATTGCTAATGAGTCATGTTTCTTGTTTTGCCAATGATAGATTGCTATCATAGAACACCCCTTAAAAAACCCTACTAATGTTTGCATGTGTAACATAGTATGGGCAAAATTCATGAAAAATTAGCCTGTCTATATGAAGTGCAAATTGCAAACATACATATGTCCGAACAAATTAAGTGCAAGTTTCTTTTTGTATATATGGTGAACCAGTGGTGTATGATAAACATACATCGTGTATCATATAGACCAAATTTACCTCTTTTTCATTTCTTTTTGCTAGCACTGGAATTTGTACGTCTTTGGAAGGTCAGAAACTAAAAATTTATTATGCAGCCCAGCAAGCTGTTGAAACAGTCTGCACTTAGTACAAGTGTAATGTTTGAGAAGCAGTCTTCCCATGAACTAACTACTTTTCTTTCTCTTGACAGTACTTTCAGGTGGAGTACACAGAGGACACCCTTCCACTCAAAGCTCGGAGACAACACCGTGAGCTGCGACAGTCGTTTCATGCTTGGAATCGACAACAGGGTCACCATCACGACGAATTGGTCATGGTTTCGCCACCACGCCAACATCTATGCCTTCCGTTTCAATTGCAAGAAAGGGCGCCGCCTCTCCCTCATCGTCCATCGCCTCTAGATGCAACGCCGTCAGCACCACATACCGCCTATATATATGAACCATCCATCATGTTTACATTCTATCTAAGACTTCGTATGCCTGCATTCTGCTGATCTGATGAACTATTTCTCTCTTTTGGAGATCAGCCACCTTTTGGAAGATGTTCAGCTTTTATTTTAGCTGCTGGACATTTCTTTGTGCTCACTGCTCCACCTTGTAAGACCCGCTTGTTAATATAGACCTGCTTGCTTGCTATGGCTTATTCCTAAAATATCTGCAGCTGCAGTTCTCCTCCATACATTCCTTTTTTTTAACTGTTGGCTCTCATTAGTACTGTACAATCACGTTATCAGCTCCAGCAGCTAGATTAGTACGCAGATTTACGCCTCAGGTGGCACGCCCAGGGCGCGCCCCAGCCACTAGTGAATTTCAAAGCCCGGTGGCAACGTGATGTTTCATTAACAAATACCTTGAAGACCTGGAGATTGTTACTGCACGTCAACCAAATGCTTCAACCGCACAACTAGTTCGATATGTGCGTAGATGGATACCTCCAGCTGGCATGGCAAGGAAGTTAAAACGTAGACGGTGGTCTTTCCCGCCAAGGAGATCAAGGTGCAGCGGCTGTGCTTTGCAGAGATAACACATGGCGTTTTCTGGGTGCTTCGCGTACTGTCTTTGATGGACTTGTGGATGCAACATCTTTGGAGGCGCATGCTTGTAATGAAGCTTTGGCTCTAGCTACGGACCTCAATATCCAACGCCTTGTTATTGCTTCAGATTGTCTCGAGGTAGTAACGAATATCAACAAAGGGGCAGCGACAGTTTATGCATCGGTGCTTGCTGAAATCAAGCACAGAAGTAGTGAATTCATAGATGTTTTTTTCTTCAAGTTTGAGCATAGGGAGTGTAATTATGAAGCACATGATTTAGTTAAGGCAACCGTTTCATTGCCAGTTGGTCGCCACTTGTGGCTAGGGTTCTTACCAGACATTATTTGTATCCCGAACATTGTTGAGTTTTAATAAAGACCCTAGTTCACTTCAAAAAAGAAAATAGAAACGATCACTGGTTATTCGCGCCCAAAAAAAACATCGTTGTTGAGATGTTCAAAATTATCGTCATCGTCACTGAGCTTCAGAAGAAACTTAAAAGAAAATAAGATGAATGGTGCAAGGACAAAGATTAGAACGTGCTATTTTGCCTTCAACTGCTCGAGACCTGTGCATGACTTTATTTTTGATCTCATGGACAACGATAGAGAATTCTCGGAAATATGCTCTTTCAACTAGAATTACTTACCCCTTCTACGCCTCTTTTCGAACAAGATTCATATATTAAAAGCCAAATACTCGAGCAATCATGTACTACGAATGGTCGGTTACGAAACAAGCAAGAGTACGGTTCTGGCATTCCCAAAAGGCTTGATAATGTTGTTACTAATCTAGGTGACTCTTGGCGATGATAAGATGTTTTTTTTCTAAGGCAAGACACTATGAGATGTCACCTCCTCGAGGTTACTTTTTCTATTAGATAATTGCCCGAGCATTGCAATAGAAGCAAAATATTATAGTAGATTAGCATGTGATTTAGCTGTTCATATTAATGTGTTCGTGTAAAAAAATAGATTTTTATTTGGTAAACACTTATTGGTTTACAAAAAACAGATTTTCATTTGTAAGTGAATAAGATGTGGGGCAGTTAAGACGGCCTTCATAAAGAAAGAAAAACAGTGGGAAAAATAAGAGATTGGTGGGGAGAATTAAAGGGCACTGATCTGCGCCGGTCGACCGGCCGAAGCGCTGCGCCGGTCGTACCAGGACCACTGGATGACTCCATCTGTGGCCGTTAGATTAGAACCCCACGTCATCTTTTCCCTTCCCCACCACTTCGTCTCAGATCGGATCGAGAGAGATGGGAACAACGTTGACCTGCTGTAGACAAACTGCCCCCCGCAGGCTGCCTCGTCGGCGGCGACACGCCGTCTCGCCATGGCCGTCGACGCATCACCGGCGCCTTCGCGGCCGTCGCCGTCACCACGCCCACCGTCTCGCCATCCGTTCGTGATCTACGCATCAAACCACGTCGTCATCGGTCATATTATACACTCGCCGTCGCAGCCCTCCTGTTCGTCTCCGGTGAAGCTTCGCCATCCCAGCAAAAAGATGAGCAGCCATCACTGTCCCAGCAAGAAAACTCTGCCGGTCGCATCAAAAATCACCGCCGGTCCCAGCAAAAACAAACTCGCCGGTCGTAGCTTTTTCTCCGCCGCCGGTGGTGCGTAGTAGCAAATGGCAACGCCAGTTGTAGCAAAAAAGCAACACAGTTGTAGCAAAAAAACGATGCCGGTGGTGCGTGGTAGCAAAACAAATTGCGGGTTGTAGCAAAAAGCGGGCGTGGTTGTAGCAAAAAATCGACGCCGGCGATGCGTTGTAGCAAAAATCCGGAGCGGTTGTAGCAAAACGAGATGCGGATTGTAGCATCACGTACAGTGCTTGTAACAGGGAAGTGCTGGTCAGAGCAGCGCCACCATCCTCGAACTGCCGACGCCGGTGGTGCGTTGTAGCAAAACAAAGTGCCGGTTGTAGCAAAAGCTAGCGTGGTTGTAGCAAAAAATCGACGCCTCCTATGCCTTGTAGCAGAACGAGACGCCGGTTGTAGCATCTACGCATGGTGCTTGTAGCAGGGCAGTCCTGGTCGGAGAAAAAGCCGCCGTCCTCGTCGCTCAAAGCAGGTCGTGTCCGCGCGTATTCGTCGACTGACCAGCCCTGCTCTCCCTCCTTGCAGCATCAGGTTGCTGGGAAGAGATGCCCGGGGCGGGGGGGGGGGGGCTGGAAGCAGCATGGCACTCCATGGTGGGGTAAAGGTGGATGGGCATGGGAGATGGTGGGCCGAGAGGTCAGGCATGGCTGCATCGCGCGAGGTAGGAGACGATATGTGCGGGAAAAGGAACGAGTGGACGAGCTCGGATGGGAAGGGATAAGGCAAACGTGGCACAATATAAAGCGAAGGATGCGTCTGATCCAACGCGTCGCGAATGACCGGCGCTGGGTTCGGCCGGCGCGCCGAACCCAAACGTTTCCCAGAATTAAAACAGGGAGAGAGAAGGGGAGTGTTGGACGAGAGAGAAGCAAACAACAAAACCTTATGTTTTTTTAAGTAGACAAAAATTTAGTGGCAGAAACTTGAACCACCGTAAACAACTTTTGCTAGAATGTTGTAAATTGTGCATAGCAAAGAGATTAGGTTTCTTTGTGATGAAACAAACCCATCCAGGTTCAAGTCCTAAATTTGGCACGAATGCCCACCTTTTGTTGGATTTATTCTAGACTTTTTGGTGATGTTCACTCGTGGGAGATGGCGTTCATATTGACTAGAAGATGCCTATGATGATTATATCAATCCGATGATTTGCCGGTTGGGTCTCTCGAAAGTGCTTGTAAGAGCGAGTGTATATGCGTGTATGAGATAAATATATACTCCCTCCATCCCAAAATAAGTGTCTCAAAGTTGTATTAAAGTTGAGACACTTATTTCGCAGAACTAATCCTATGAGCGTCAAACATACCTTGGGTTTTTGTGGGATACCCATGAAATACAGTCCGCGTCTCTACCTATTTCGCAAAACTAAATGTCGAAGATACCGTGGGATGGTACCTAAGTGCAAACAATCACTTCCTTACAAAAAAAGTGCAAACAATCACGGTCACTCCTCTAGAAAATATGCACCCTTTGCGTTTTCCCGTGAAATGAAGAGAACGTGGAGCCGGAACGGCAGAAAGGCAAGGTCGGCATTCGGCGCGACGAGGCGGAAGCTGGGCCGCACCCCCAATTTTTCTGGCCCAAAAGCACCAGATTTCCGTCCATTTCGCCTTCCGAGTTCCCCGACACGGCGGCGAGACACGCCGCGCCCGCGGGAGCGATGCATCCAGCGCCTCACGATTCGGCCCTCGCCCTCGCCTGATCCGTGGCCCTCCCCTTATCCCCCAAATCCAATCCTCACCCTTCTTCTCTAGATAAGCGAACCCCTCTTCCCCCTCTCGCCCCCTCTCCCTATCCATCCCCCATCCTCCCCGCGCGCCCGCGGCAGCACCACCAGCTAGCTCCCCCCTCCCGCCAGAGAAGCCGCCTCCATGGCCTCCCTCGCCGCCGCGTCCGCCTCCACGGCGCTCCTCTTCCCGCCCTCCACCTCCTCCTCCAAGCCCCGCCTCCCGCTCTCCACATCCCTCGGCTTCTCCGCGCCCGCGCGGTCACGCCGCACGGCGGCGGCGGCGGGGAGCTCCGGCAGGCGCCCAGGGCTGCTCGTGGTGCGCGCCGCCAGGGGCAAGTTCGAGCGGAACAAGCCCCACGTCAACATCGGCACCATCGGCCACGTCGACCACGGCAAGACCACCCTCACGGCCGCGCTCACCATGGTGCTCGCCTCCGTCGGGGGCAGCGCGCCCAAGAAGTACGACGAGATCGACGCCGCCCCCGAGGAGCGCGCCCGTGGTATCACCATCAACACCGCTACCGTCGAGTACGAGACGGAGACGCGCCACTACGCGCACGTCGACTGCCCCGGCCACGCCGACTACGTCAAGAACATGATTACCGGGGCCGCCCAGATGGACGGCGCCATCCTCGTCGTCTCCGGCGCCGACGGGCCCATGCCGCAGACCAAGGAGCACATCCTGCTCGCCAAGCAGGTCGGTGTCCCCAGCATTGTTGTTTTCCTCAACAAGAAGGACCAGGTCGACGACGAGGAGCTGCTCGAGCTCGTCGATCTCGAGGTTCGCGAGCTGCTCACGGCCTATGAGTACGATGGTGACAATGTGCCAATCGTCTCCGGCTCTGCACTCAGAGCGCTCGAGGCCCTCATGGCCACCCCTGGCCTCAAGCGTGGGGATAACGAGTGGGTGGATGGCATCTTCTCCTTGATTGACTCCGTCGATACCCACATCCCTGTCCCGCAGAGGCAGACCGACCTACCCTTCTTGCTCGCTGTTGAGGATGTCTTCTCCATCACTGGTCGTGGTACAGTTGCCACTGGCCGTATTGAGCGTGGCACCGTCAAGGTTGGGGACCCAGTCGACCTCGTCGGCATCAGGGAGACCCGCAGTGCCACGGTGACTGGTGTTGAGATGTTCCAGAAGACCATGGATGATGCTATTGCTGGGGACAATGTTGGCCTGCTGCTCCGTGGTATGCAGAAGGAAGACATTGAGAGAGGCATGGTGTTGGCAAAGCCCGGTTCCATCACGCCACACACCAAGTTTGAGGCTGTTGTGTATGTGCTCAAGAAGGAGGAGGGTGGCCGGCACTCCCCATTTTTCCCTGGTTACCGTCCGCAATTCTACATGCGGACTACTGATGTCACGGGTAATGTGACAAACATTATGAACGACAAGGATGAGGAGGCGAAGATGTGCATGCCGGGTGACCGTATCAAGATGGTTGTGGAGCTCATCCAGCCCGTGGCTTGTGAGCAGGGAATGAGGTTTGCCATCCGTGAAGGTGGCAAGACCGTCGGTGCCGGTGTCATCAATAATATCATTCAGTAAAGTGGATGGAGGATATCCACCGTGAGAATTTTCCTCATTTACTCTTTTGCGAAATGCTATGTAGTTGTTATTATGCGTTTAGGGAAGGCTCTTGTGAAATTGTAGTATGGCACATTTTTCTTCAAGTGAAATTGCATACTTTGTAGTATTCACGACAAAGATACATCTTGATCTGCCATCTGTCGTTATGTGCTTGACTGTTGGCCATTTTGCTTTCCTCTTGTTGATATGCTTGAAGATGATTCATTATTCTTGTGAGCTTGATGTTGCAGGGACTGGTTGAGTTGGAGGTATACGGTTATAGCTTATTTATTTACTGCTTCAGATATATGCTTGCTTGACAGATTTATCTTAATCTTGAAGCTATTTTTTGGTAGTTCATATTGATTTTCCGCTGGTTAGCAGCTTAACCTGCAGCAATCATGTGTGTGCTCATCTTTTTCAATGCAAAAACAAGTTTCATGTGTTGGTCATGCTACAAGGCTTGGTGTTGGTCATTGTGTTATAGCAAGGCGTGCTCATCGTGGTTCATATTGATTGTTTGTGTTGGTTAGCATCTTAACTTGCTGCAATCATGCATCTGCTCATCTGGGTCAATGCAAAAAAGGAGTTTCGTGTAAGGTTATGTTACAAGATTTGCTGAATTTTTTTGTCAGTGTGCTGTAGCAATTCTTACCGTTTCATAATAATCTGTTGCGTGCATGTTTCCCAACAGATGTGCTGCTTCTGGATGTTGTTTGGTTTTGTTATGTGTGTTCCAGTTCTAAATGCAGACTCAGATATTTCGTACCTGTCCTGTGGTGCAGTTCCAATTTCTAATAATGCCTTCATCTCTTGTGACATCGGCATGGTTGATTTGAACTCCATTAACATCACCCGGTGTTCTATAGTAACATGCTGTGTAGTTGTGAATGAAGCTGGTCTAACACTATGGAGAAGATAGATCAGTCACAGGTTCATGAAGCAGGAAGTAGCAGCTGGGAACATGTTGCTCAAGAACTGGAAGAAGCTCTTTTCTTTTCAGCTGCAAGATATGCAGTGTGAGTATGGTCAGCAAAATGGACATGTACCTGGAGTCGCTTCTCATCTTTGCTGTTTTAAGGGAAAGCCAGCTCAGGTTGTTTTGCCCCCCATTAAACAAAACCATTTTTATGTGCATAAATGTGCAGTGCTCTCATGTGAAGTTCAGTAGTCTTCATCGCTGTGCTGCTCAGCAGATCGCCATGGCGGAGCACTGCTGCTTGGCGCGCCGTCTTCCCTTATTTTGCTGACCCTGTGTCTGAAAGTCACCCGCTCACCAGCCGGAATGAAGAACCTGACTTTGAGATTCACCAAAGTATACCCTCCATATTCGTATCCAGCTCCCATTTTTGTTTAAAACGGAGGCAAAAAAACAGATTTCCTGTTCAGTTGCTGGGGCAGCTGTAGTTTTTCTCCTGTAATCTACTACGTACTTCCATACAAATGCAATGGCAATCTTCTCTTCTATTCCTGTTTTTGTGTCGTGAATTGCTTACATTCGTCTCTGCTGTTCCTTGATCCCAAAATTTGTCCAACCATCCGCCATAACTTCCATGCCTGCGAGCTACTGTACTATACTCCCTCTATGACTTTGTATACTGTAACACGTTTTAAGAGTCCATGACAGTTTTTAAAAAACGTCTTACATTAAGTTACAAAGGAAGTACTACACAAAGAATATTATTACTCTGCCTTTATTCGAAAACAGGATAGGCTGAAATTTCCGTGAACTTGAAATGTTGGAAAGGAGGGGAAATTTGTCCTTTACAAAAGCATAGGAAGGGAGGACAGAGAGTTAGCTGAGATGGTCATAACATCTCCACGCGTCACACCGTCGGCCGTGTCTTTCAGGCTGCGGGTCATGATTTGTGTAGCAAGATCCTGGAATCTCTGTAGAGCCGGAGCAGAAAGGAGGCATGCAAATTCTGAAAGTGCCCATCTAATCCTGAGCTCAAATGCTCCTTCAGAAACAGTAAAATCCAAAAAGAAAAGAATAAAAAAATGTTTTTTTAAAAGCAAACATTGCTTAGTTTTCTTCCTACGTGCAAATTTTCGTGATGAAATCGCATTTGTGGAGGTCTGAGCAAAAACAGAAAACCAGCACTCCAAAATGCTTTTAAAAAATATATTTTTAAAGCATCGATTTGTTTTTTTCCTAGAACATCAGGATGATTTTTCTTTACAAAAATTTACACATATGTAGGAGATTCAACAATGTTTGTTGCAACAACAAAAAAATGAATTTGGTTACTATTTTTTTATTTTACTATACACGAGGTTGCATTTGAGCTCGGGCCGCCGGTTTGGCATGCAGTGATGCAGGCGCTGTGATGTACCAGCACGGCTGGTCGCCGATGTGGTCGTCGCCGCCGCGTCGACCATCTACACTTCTACAGTCGGTGTCGAACCCTAGCAAAATGACAGTGAAACTGGATTATGGTACCAGGCTCGATGAATTCGCCCTCACAGAGGAAGCGCGCATCCACCGTGGAGCCCGCAGCGCTCAGAAGGATGATGCGGAGGGCATCTCATCGGAGAAGGAGCTCCTCAGCGTCGAACGTGACGGTCCGCGCCATGTGGAGGTCGCTCGCGTAGGAAACGTGCCAGCGAACGTCACCAGCCATCCCTGGGGGGCTTCAAATGCACGCTGTCATGTGTCGTCGATCTACATGTCTGGTTTCTACAATATATCAGCAATTGGTATTTTTTTAGCATAGAATAATATTGCTTTGGTTTCTACAACGGTCTCTGAATGAATATTTGGCACAGGGTAGCCACAAGGGTGAATCACATTTAGCACTTGGTTAGGTTGTCTGAAAAATGAACCTTCCTGAACTGAAACTTAGCCAGTCCTTTAGAAGCTCAACCTGACTATCTACCTATCAGTTACCATTATATTTTGAATTAATTAGCTGGTAGATAAATAGACCTAGTGGTTTTAGGTGATCCTCTTAATCTATTCCCCAGGTAAAATAGTGCACTCAAGATACTCCTCTATGTAATTTGACTTTGCTGTTTTATGTTGTCAAAATACATATACAAGCACTTTCCCCTGAAATTTATTCCCGTAGTTTTTGAGTTGCCTCTTCCAGTCACGGATCTTTTACTTCATGTCTGTGGGATTAGCACCTACCAGCTGTGTTATATGGATTTGCTAGGTTCCACATAATATGTTGTATATGTAGGTAATTACGTATATCCCTACCACTACATCGTTTCCTCGATGTGTTTCATTTTATGTCAGCACAAGTAAATGGACTTGAATATTTCAGACCGGAGACAAACGAAGAGAGTGCGTTGAAGGAAGAGATCAACCTACTTAAGGTGGACCTAAAGGAAACTGAAGGAAATAATAATAATGAGCATGCAAAAAGTTTATCAGAGAAGATATCTCACATCGGAAGGGATCTAGAGCTTCTTACAGTTGAGTTGGATGACAAGATTCAATTTGGGCAAAGGCCTGGTTCTGGAGCTGGCAGGGTTACTGCACCACCGCCAGCTAATCTAGCAGAGGGATATCAAATTACAGAGTCGATGAGAAGACCACGTTCCCGTGGCAGCATAGAGCAATATCCAAAACCAATGGGACAAGGATGGGGATTCGAGGGGAGCAGAGATAGAGGCACTTTTGGTGGCAACAGAAGTTCAGACAGGTTTGTTCATTCCTTGTGCTGTGCTTAATGCTGTTATGAATTTTGACCAAACTTCATACTTCTCTGCTCACGCACAGAAATAGATTTTGTTGATACTTACTTTCTTGGTTGGTGGTTAAACATTGATCATGGTAATCTTTTTTTCGACAAAGGGTGAATTTTTATTAGTTCAAAATGGAGCATCAAGAGGATACAAACATGATGAGCACACACCCGGCCTCTGCATAGTTAGGATGCACACAGGCAACACCAACACACGCACACAAACATGCCAACAACTAGCAAAGTCATATAAGACCAAAACTATATGTAGGCGAGGAAAAAAAACCAAAAGCGATCAGATCTACGATCGGCAAACTGCGACAATGACCATATCCGCACCAACCATATCATGACACCACACGGACGACGAGATTCTGCAACAGCAATGCCTTCAAGAAGGGAGCGACGCTCAAGCACCGCCGTTGATCATAGTAATCTTGGTGTACATATCTTCTTCTTGTAAGACAGTATCTACAATATCTGTCTAATTTGTGCTGGTAAGCGTAATTGTTCTTATATTGTGTCCTTTTAGGCTTCTGAAATTTCACCATTTCTTTAATTTCTTATTGCATATATCCCTTTATCTTAGCAATATGTTCGTTGTGCATCAGCTAGTGGAAATCGGAAACTATAGTGACAGTGATTTACTTACAGGACTGCAAATATTTCTGTCACTATTTGTCATTGTGCCATGGTTTCGGACTCTTGTTTTGGAATTTTAATTTGGGTAATGAAACAATTGGAAGAGTGGAGAGGATCATGGACAAATATGGGTCCAAGCTACATTTATTACCACCTCTAGGTGGTGGGGTCGTCTGTTTTCTTCTTCTTCTTCTTCTTCTCTTTCTGTTCCCCCCTCTTCCATGTCAAAACAATTGTCACCAATGTTTGATACACTAACTAACTATTGTTCTTACTTCGTGCATGTTCATCTATCAGCAATATCTGTTCTCGCAGATGTCTGCTTAATTATTTTATTTGCGAGGAGTCTTTTGCTCTAATATTGATATGTGGGTATACGTATGTTTGTTTCGGTGTGTCCACGTGCCATGCATTGATATTAGACTATTTGCAGCGAATCTGTAGGTTTATACTTGGTTGTGATCTGAGCGTTAGTTAGGTTCCTTATGGTGAAACCGGACCAACAAGGTTCAGATCTTAGGCTTGGCACTATCAACAAAATAGGAGTAAAAAAGATGAAAGATGCACGACCCATTTCATCGTTTCAATAGCGGTTCATATGATGCCCAAACGAGATCCACAGTGGTCCATATGATACCCAAATGATCTGAGATCAGGAGGCTTCTGCATCTTTAATATGAAGCTGCTCTGGCAACAGAAGAAATCTCCAGCTGCGCCGTCTAGCATAGTCCATTGCTTACCAATAGAGGGTTCCTTGTGTTGATTGACAAGCAATAGTTTATTTTCTATAAATAATATAGTAGAGGATAAGTACTCTTACATAAACAAGTACTACTAGATGATAAGCACTCCTACGAGTCATACAGTCAGTCACACCCCTTGGCCCTTGGGACACCTCATGTGCACGGGTGAATATAAAGACGATTCGTGCTTCAGTTTGTTTTACATGTGCCAGAACTAAGGCGCCTTCCTGGAAACATCTTCAAAGGAAAACATAAGCTTGTTTGCCAATGTGAATCGCTTTCAAAGGTACTGTATACAACTTATACGATGTCAAAAGTTTAGAGCGACAGAATTCCGGAGAGTTGACATTGTTCATTCAGCCTGGTGGAGTACCCCCTCCATCTCCATGTGAAGCTGAATAAAGTATCGGGTGGTTAGCTCCTTGCTGTCCCTCCCAGCCGCTACCCAACAGTGCAATGTACTTGGTCGTCTCTTGGCCTTCCGTGACGCCTGAAGGAGTATCAGATTGATACGTGCACTTGTCTACAAAGTTGACTCTGAGATGGATACATACAGGTTGCGGTTACCTTGCTATTCATTTTTCGGACGATTAGATAGATACTTGTTGCTGTCATGCTTGCTGTAAACTCAAACCAACTGACCTCCACCCCTCTGATGATCGGATTTTCGTTGGTAGGAGTGCTTTTGGTCGTACTAGCTACAGGACACGCTTGTCCATTTTGTTCCTGGCTCCTGGGTCATGCTTGCTTTTTGGAAGCCTCATGCATATGATTTTCTAAATTGACACACATGCCGTAGTGCAAACGCCGACCAACTTAAGTCTTGTGGAGTGAGCATCTAACGAAGAATATTGGATGGTTTCTTTTTCCGACTCCAACTTTTCTTGTTTGAAATGACTGCCCAAACAAGGTTGAAATGTGTGCCGAAAAAGCTTTTTGTTTTGTTTGAAAAGGAGTTAGTGATAGCCATTTTATATCAGCTGTGATTGCACCGCTACTATCCTATTCCTATCCATTTTATATCAGCTGTGATTGCACCGGCCACTACTATTCTATTCCTATCCAATATATTGGTGTTCTCACGGCGCTGCTCGCGTGAAAACAACACGGAGGACACGCACAAACGCAGGACATACAAACTTCAAACAACCAAGTTACTTCATATGTACTACTGTCTGAAATCAAATTATTTCATTCATAGTCATTACACGCTCACAACAAAAAAGGAGGTATGCACCCGAACATTTATCCGTACAGTTTGTGCCGTACGTACGTACTAGTCCGTACTGATACTGTTACATGTAGAGAGAAAACGGCGGAGGAAGCCAACAAACTTTGCAACGGTTCCGATCTCCATCTAGTTGTTCTTCTTGCGTTTCTCAATGAAGAAGAAGAAGGCGAGGGAGGCCACTGAGAAGGCGGAGAATACGCCGGCGGCGACCTTGATGGAGGTGGTGACGCCGGTGATGCTGACGACGTTGAAGGCGGCGGTGGGCGCGGTCTGGCCGTAGGCGACCTGCGTGCCGGAGGCGTCGAGCGCGTAGGCGCGCACGTAGTAGGTGGCGGTGGGGATGTCGAGGGCGACGCGGTACTCGACCTTGCCGGTGCCGGGGTAGGCCTGCTGGGTGACCTTGAACTGGCAGGTCTTGTCCTTCTTGAGGTCGTCGTGGGTCTTGCGCCACTCGCGCTCCTTCTGGCTTACCGGCGCGTAGCAGAGGCTCACCTTCACGTTCTTGTAGGCGGCGTCCTTGCCGGCCGGCTGGCTCGCGTTCAGGGCCCACGTCACCGTGATCACGTCCTCGCCGGCGTGAAGAACTGGTCAAGGATCAGCTAAGTTGGTCATTTTTGTTACGATGAAGAAGCGCAAACAAAATTCCCTGTATAAAAACTTGTCTTAATAAATCTGAGCATCTACTTTCCAAGATTCTTCTGTTGGCCGGCTGACCTTGGCATATTTGGAATGGCATGCGACAAGCCGGCTAATTAACTTGTTGCATATATGCCAATCTATGACGTTGCTATAGCAAACAGCGGAAACAGTTTCTCACATGCGGCGCCAAGCAAGGAAGCATATACGACGGAGAAGGACGTACCTTGGCCGGGCCTGGGGGAGGCGGTGACGTCGAGGGTCACAGGCAGCTGGGAGAGGTACGCCACGGCGCCCGCCGATGCGCAGCAGCCGGCGGCGAGGACCACCAGCAGCAGTGCCGTGACCATGCCTTGGCGAGCCATCCCTGCGCGCGGCTAGTTAGTGCTTGGCTGCTGTTGTCGATCGGAGAAGAAGAGAGAGGAGTTGGGGGGCACAAAGTTTGGTTTGCTTGGCTTTGCTCTTGTGGGATTTGGAGAGATGGAGGAGTACGGATGGGTTTAATATAGGCGCGCGCCATGCCATGGGTGTTGACCGTGGGCGAGAGGAGGCAGATGAGATCAGCGGGAGCTGCCTGCACCTGCAGTGCCGTGTTTCGCGGGGCCGAGGAGGTGCCCGTCCGATTAAGCTACTGTGAGCTGCTTTAGGCGCTCCCAAGTCAAATCTGGCCCGCGTCTTGTCCTCTCCGACTCCCAGCCTCTTCCTCGTCTGATTTGCTCAAAAGGGCAAAAGCGGCCGGAAGGGGGTGAGAAGCTGCGGCCACAAATCAAACTGCAAGCGGCCCAGCCTAAATCATCATCATTAAATTAAATAGTGAAATACTTACTCCTGTGGGGATGGTTGTAACCGCGGCAAGCCGCAGTACTCTCTGTATTTCTAGTTCTCTTCTTCTAAAGCTTCAAAAAAAGTTCTCTTCTTCTAATACATCAACCGTGGGGATGGTTGTAACCGCGGCAAGCCGCAGTACTCTCTGTATTTCTAGTTCTCTTCTTCTAAAGCTTCAAAAAAAGTTCTCTTCTTCTAATACATCAACCCACGAAGCTTTTGCGCGTTCACAAAAAAAAAAAAAAAAACTCCTCAAATCAAAATGTAGGAAGCATTTGACTTTTCATTATGGTTTTCGTTCATAATATGTCTATAGTTTTTTTTGCGGGGCTATGTCTATAAAAATTGTATAGAAACATACGACGAAAAGATACTTCCAAGATAAATATAATGATATTATTTATATATGTCCAATCCAATACTTTGATATGTGTGTTTTTTAACACAGTGCTGATGCGGACGCTCGTCGTCCCTAAAACACACGCAGACACACCATATCCCTGTGAGCACCTTCGAGAGAACGAGTCAGCCCGTCATCTCGAGATTGACGAAGTCACCACAGGCGCCTCCGTAGTCGATGGCCGCTTTACCTGCTAGGTCTAGGATTGGTTTTGTTAACTAGAGATCTTTTCCTGGGCGTTTACACGTCTTCCATTTATAAGCTCATTTTCGAGTACTAAGCATAGCATATATATTACTTGCTGGGTGGATGTTCTTCTTGTTCTTAGAAGAAAGAGATGACCGACCGGATGGTTGAATAGGAGGTCTTGCCCATCTATATAGTAGGTAAGACCGAGTAGGGAACGCTTCCTTTGCTCTTATGGTAAAAAAAAATACCATAATCCATGAAGTCAAGTATTCAACTGATAAGGAAGATAGAGCAACATATCCATGAAGAAAAGGCCGACCCTATCCACCACCTTTGCGGAATACCAGATCAAGAGATGAATTAGTGGATCACAGGGCTAAGTCGAAGCATGCCAAAACCTTCTTTAGTAGTGAGCCGTACCGACTAGCTCCTAGCAAGGGCTTCAAGATCACAGTAATGCCTGCCAAAACTTTCCTTGGGTATGAATGTCATGTTCAAAGCAGGTTTCTCTAGACATCTTGGAAAAGATCACTAACGAGCTCAATTTCAAAGTGTGAATGAAATTCTAAGTTTCATCCTCTTTATGAGCCTGTGATCATATGGGTCAACAATTCTCATTTCTTAGTTATAGAAAGCCCTTCTCAAGGAAGTGAGCCACTCAATCTGAGCCAGCGGATTCTCATTCTGCTGTGCCGGTGCACAAAGCAAGCACGCTTAGAAAACGATGTCCAATCTTTGGTCTGCCCATTAAGGGCTGACTCTGCTAGGCAAGAGGACTACTACTGGGATTATTCTATTACTAAGGCTACTCTTCTTTCTCCACTACAGATATTGACTGACCTGTTGATAGGATAGCGGGGGTAAAGAGGAGAGGAGGAAAAAGAAGTAGAGTTAGGTTCTGTTCGTATGTGTAAGCCCTCGGTCGATTCGTCTGCTCATTCATAGCGTATGATTCTTATCCAATTGCTTCTTCTGAAAACGCGGTGTCGGTTAATCTTTCTTATTCTCCCTTCGGGGCCCCTCATGTTGTGTTGCTAGTAATAGAAACTGTTCGGACCTTGCTCATACAATCCTCGGGACTACTATTGTACATTAGAATATGGTTTCGCGGGCACGTACCTTGCCACTTGCCAGTTCTTTCTCTAAAAGCCGGTCAATAAGACAGATCCGGATCCTCTCCTCCTACTGAACGAGCATTGCCAAAAAATCTGAAATAAATCCAGAAAAATGTGAGCACGTGTGCCAAGTTTAGGACTTGAACTCTGGTGGGTTGGTGTTGGTTCCACCATAAAGAACCTAATCATCTCAGCTAGGCTCAGTTCTACTTTGATATGTGTTAGTGGTCAAAATCTGTGTATTGAAGAACTTAAAAAGTTAAATGTACCTTGAATTTTGGGAATGAGAGAATAACTACTGAGAAATACGACACCAAAAAGTTCTTATTGTGTACCAAAAAGTGGATTTTACATCAGCTGAATTTCTTCTCTCCAACAACAGCCCCATAATAGGACACTAACTGCTCCAACAGCCGCCTTAAAATAGGGCACTACAATTGCATACATATTAAAAAATATTCATATCAAACTCATCTCAAATGAATAAAAAACAAATAAAGCACAAATACTACAACACATAACATCGAATTCATCAATCTAGAACATTAAATTATTACATAGTTCATCACACAAATTGTTCATCACATGACACAACAAACATAGAGATAAATAAAACTAGGGATGTTGCTCCCATGCCATGTCCACCACTTCTCCATGAGATCTTTTTGAAAATCTTCCTGGGCATCGGGATATCGAATGTCATGGTACGCCTCAAAAAAGCGCCGAATTCGGTCTTCCCTTCTACGCGGCTGCGCCGGTTTCCCCATGAGTTCATAGAAGGTGTAATCCAAATCTTTCCCACGCTCGTTCTCAATGAGCATGTTGTGCATGATCACGCAGGTCGTGATGATGTAACAAATGATCCCTTGATCCCAAAACCTAGCCGTTCTTCGCATAATAGCAAATTGGGCTTGCAAAATCCCAAAGGCTCTCTCTACATATTTCCTAGCGACCGCTTGAGCATTATGAAAGTAGAGTTCTTTCACCTTGGGGACTTGAAATTGGCTTCGCAAAAGTAACCCACTTTGGATATATCCCATCCGCAAGGTAGTAGCCCATGTTGTACCTGCGGCGATTTGCTTGGAACTTCACTGGTGGTGATTCTCCAATGGCTAACTTTGGCAAAGAGAGGTGACCACCAGAGCACATTGATGTCATTGTAAGAACCAGGCATCCGTATGCATGCCAAATCCATGTCCCCTGATCGGCCACGGCCTCAAGAATCATGGTGGCATCCTTGTTGTGTCCTTTGAACTATCCATGCCATGCTGCAAGGCAGTTCTTCCACTTTCAGTGCATGCAATCAATGAACCCAAGCATACCTAAAAATCCACGGGCTTTCTTCATCTCCAAAAGCCTCGTCGTGACCTGCGCGTTGGGTGCTCTCAAATACTTTGGCCCGAACACCTCAACCACTGCCTTTGAAAGGTCCGATCATGTTGCTTCACACGGTTGGCAATGCGATGGAACAAATCTGTAGATATCCTAAAACGGCAGAAAAAACAGCGGCGAAAGTGTCGCTCGGGATACACCGGAGATGGAAAAAATAGTTGCGCATAAATCTATTGTGCGCCTCTTGCCTATCCCTCTGAATCAACTCACACCCAAAAATGGAACCACCATGCTTCGGCTTCTTGTTCTTGTGCATCATTAAGATCAAAGCAACGTCCTCCCCTTCGGTCATGACATATTCCTCTTCGAACGAGGAATCATCCCACAGAGAACACTAATTGATTGAACTCATCTACAATGCAATAATTTTAATTACCATCTACTCATTTCTCTACAACAAAAATTAAGAAGCCAAAAAAATACCTTCTACACAAGTCCTCAAACACCTACAGTGCGAGGAGGAGGAAACCAGCTGGCTGCGCATCGGAGCCTATATGCTCGTCGTGCCGGGGTGAATTGGTTACGTAAATGATACGGGGTTGCCCGATCTTCACGGAGGATCTGCTTGAGGAACGAATCAACGCCACCTGAAGGGTACGAAGGAAACCCTCGATCCCAGCCAACAACGCTGTCGGGTAAAGGATAACTAGTGCAACCTGACGAGACCGAAGCTAGCTACTGCATATGCAACAACCAGCAACAAGTATTCGCCCAACCACACTCTTAGGATTCCAATCCACGCAACCACGCACGAAGTTGGAAGCACGAACTGGTCGCCGCCTCAACGGCTGCTGTTGTAAAATCACAAAGTGAGTTTACCCTCTCACAAGGCAAGATTACAAGAGCTAAGGAGGAAGTGAACTCTCAAACAAGATTCTGGTTGCACTTAGCTAACCTATGCTGAAATCCAATTGCCAAAGAGTTGTGGCTGAAGTGAGGGAAGGGGTATTTATACTAGGAACAGCCCTCCTAGCTTAGGTGTGAAACCAGTCCAAAAGAGAGGCTCAAATTCGTGGTAACCAGCTGGTCAAGGGAGCAAACACATGGAGCCTCGCGCAGCAATTAATGCTCTGGACAGCTTGCATTGGAACTCTCATATCCTTTGACTCAGGACTCCAAATGTTGCACCGTTTGATTTTCCTGAAAGTAGACTTCAAATGCTGTCCAATTTGTACTCTCACACGTGCTGGAACCTCATATATTTGTGTTGCATGATGCAGCAAGTTCTGAGACGAATTCTGGAACTATGCATGCAACAATAGATTGTTGAGATGGCTTGCTATTCTTCCTTGAGGTGTAATTAGTTGCCCTTGTCACCAAAACATGGTTTACATCAGAGTTGAAACTTGTTCTCTTCAAACTTGTTGTATGGGCTTCAGAACTTGTTTCTTCATGAGCTGAATTTGTTTCTTCATGTGCTGAAAGTTGTTGGTTGTCCTCAACATTGTACCTGAGTAAAATCAGCACAGATGATTTAGGCAGTATAAAGTTCTCATGGATAGTTGAAGTATGATCAGCTAGGAGCGCGTTCACCTCTTGTTCTATATGTTTGGCACGGCTCCTTGTCATGGGACCCAAATAGGTCTTCTTTGTGGCAGCTTCATTTGAGAGCTGAGTTTTATCATGAGGAGAGGATGACAAACGAGGTGAACCTGGGATGTCCTCATCATCCTCCCCCTCTTCAAAAGGAGTCGTCCTCGACTCTTGACCCTCTTGATCGAAGCATGGAGACAAATCAGCAACGTTGAATGTTGGACTCACAGCATAGTCTCCAGGAAGCTCGATCTTGTAAGCATTGTCATTGATCTTTGCCAAGACTTTGAATGGTCCACTTCCACGAGGCATTAGCTTGGATTTGCGCTTCTCGGGAAAACGATCTTTGCGCAAATGTATCCAAACCAGATCTCCGGGCTCAAAAGTCACCCTCTTGCGGTTTTTGTTTGCCTTAGCTGCATAGTACTTGGATTTCCTTTCTATCTCTTCTCTGGTCTTCTCATGAATCTTCTTCACATATGCAGCACGCTTTGAAGCCTCCATGTTACATCTCTCTTGTAATGGAAGAGGCAACAAGTCAATTGGTGCAAGTGGTTTGAATCCATATACCACCTCAAATGGGCACATGCTTGTGGTAGAGTGAACTGCTCTGTTGTAAGCAAACTCCACGTGTGGCAAACACTCTTCCCACTCCTTCAAATTCTTCTTGATCATTGTACGCAGCAAGGCTGAGAGTGTGCGGTTCATCACCTCTGTTTGCCCATCAGTTTGTGGGTGACATGTCGTTGAAAACAGCAGCTTGGTTCCCAACTTTGCCCATAATGTTTTCCAAAAATAGCTCATGAACTTCACATCACGATCTGAAACAATGCTCCTCGGCATTCCATGCAAGCGAACAACTTCCCTGAAAAACAAATCAGCAACATGTGAAGCATCGTCGTTCTTGTGGCATGGAATGAGGTGTGCCATTTTTGAGAACCTATCAACTACAACAAAAACTGAATCCCTCCCCCTCTTAGTCCTAGGTAGTCCTAAAACAAAATCCATGCTAATATCTTCCCAAGGAGCATTTGGAACTGGTAGGGGAGTATATAAACCATGGGGGTTCAGTTTAGACTTAGCTTTGTGGCATGTGATGCATCGCTGAACAAATCTCTCAATGTCCTTCCTCATCTTTGGCCAATAAAAATGATCAGCCAACAGCTCATATGTCTTCTCACGACCAAAGTGTCCCATTAATCCTCCTGCATGTGATTCCTGCAACAACAAGGGCCTAACAGAGGAATCTGGAACACACAGTTTGTTAGCCCTAAAAAGGAACCCATCATGCACACGGTATTTATCCCAACCTTTGCCATCTTTATATTTTGCATATGGTTCTGAAAATATATGATCAGTGCAATACCGTTTTTTTAGGCTCTCAAGTCCCGGTACCTTCACTTCTAATTGTGTCAAAAGAACATGCCTACGGGACAAAGCATCAGCAACCATGTTTTCCTTTCCTTTCTTGTACTTCACAACATATGGGAAAGTTTCAATGAATTCAACCCACTTAGCATGCCTACGATTCAGTTTAGCTTGGCCTTTCAAATGTTTCAAAGCCTCATGATCAGAATGTACAATAAATTCCTTAGGCCATAAGTAATGTTGCCAAGTTTCAAGCACTCTAACCAAAGCATACAACTCTTTATCATAAATAGAATAATTCAGTTGCGCACCACTCAGCTTCTCACTAAAATATGCTACTGGTTTTCTTTCTTGCATTAAGACACCTCCAATACCTATTCCACTAGCATCACATTCTATTTCAAAAGTTTTAGTGAAATCAGGTAGAATCAGCAAAGGTGCTTCAGTTAATTGTTTCTTAAGCTCAAGAAATGCTTCTTCTTGTGGTGCACCCCATTTGAAAGGAATACCTTTCTTTGTCAATCCATTCAAAGGTGCAGCAATTGTACTAAAATCTTTAACAAACCTCCTGTAGAAACCAGCAAGGCCATGAAAACTTCTCACTTGGCTTACATTCACTGGAGTTGGCCAATTCTTGATTGCATCCACCTTAGATTCATCCACTTCAATTCCCTGTCCTGAAACAACATAGCCAAGAAAAACAACCTTGTTTGTGCAAAAGGAGCACTTCTCAATGTTAGCATATAATTTTTCTGTCCTTAGCACATTCAGCACTTGTTTTAGATGTTCAATATGTTCCTCAATGGATCTGCTATAGATTAGAATGTCATCAAAGTACACAACAACAAATTTGCCAATGTAAGCTCTCAAAACATGGTTCATCAATCTCATGAAAGTACTTGGTGCATTAGTTAACCCAAAAGGCATGACTAACCACTCATACAACCCAAATTTTGTTTTGAAAGCAGTTTTCCATTCATCTCCTTCTTTCATCCTAATCTGATGGTATCCACTTCTCAAATCAATTTTACAGAAAACAGTAGAGCCACTCAATTCATCAAGCATATCATCTAACCTAGGAATAGGATGACGATACCTAATGGTTATAATATTGATGGGCCTACAGTCCATTACCATTCGCCATGTTGCATCTTTCTTAGGCACCAAAATCACAGGTACAACACAAGGACTTAAACTTTCACGAACATAACCTTTCCTTAAAAGTTCTTGTACCTGCCTTTCTATCTCCTTTGTTTCTTCAGGATTGGTGCGGTAGGGAGCTCGATTTGGAAGTGATGCTCCTGGAATGAGGTCAATCTGATGTTCTATGCCGCGCAAGGGAGGTAGACCAGCGGGTACTTCCTCCGGAAAAACATCCTCGAAATCCTGCAAGACATCACAACCAGCACTAGGGAGACAAGTTAGGTCGTTAGCTGAAAGCAAAACGTCTTTGTACACAAGTACAACGACCACTTGATTTGGGTTGAGCCTCACATCTCTCAATTCTGATTTGGTGGCTAACATTACTAAGTTCTCTCCCTCTCTTTTATTTTTCTCTCTCAAATTTGGCTTGTGGCGCTCACTCACAGATTTGTGGATCTCTCTCTCACTCTTTTTCTCTCCCTCTTTCTTACTCACTACTTTTACTTCAGAAACTTTTTGCATGTGCTCAGCCATAATTTGTTGGGGAGTCATGGGCCTTAGCACCAAGTCTTTGCCTTTCCACTTGAGGGTGTATTGATTGGTTCTGCCACAATGTTTTGCTGAAAGATCATATTGCCACGGTCTGCCCAACAGCAAGTGACACACCTTCATGGGCACCACATCACACTCAATGGTGTCATTATAATCTCCAATCTTGAATTGCACCTGTACTATGTGTGTGACCTTAATCTCTCCACATTCACTCAACCATTGGATATGATATGGGTGGGGGTGTTGCAGCAGCTTCAGCCCAAGCTTATCACACATTTCTTTACTTGCAAGATTGTGACAACTCCCACCATCAACAATTACTTTGCATACCTTGTCTTGCACTTTGGCTCTAGTTTGAAACAGATTATGTCGTTGTCCATTCTCAGCTTCTTTGATCTGCACACTCAAAACTTTAGTGACAACAAGAGAAGCACCTTGCTCATAATCACAATAGGTATGCTCATCACCATCTGAATTTTCACCATTTTCAATTTCTTCCTCAGGTTCGCTACAAGACTCATATTCTCCATTCTCTGTGATCAGCATGGTACGCTTGTTGGGACAATCTTTCTTCATATGGCCACGTCCCTTACATGTAAAGCACTCTATATCACTAGTTTTCCCAGTGGAGCCAATGGAGGATGAACTTGGGGCTGCAAATTTGCTCTTTTCTTTTGCATTTGATACCTCACTCCTGCTCGTGGCTGCACGTGCATGGGACTGATTTCCACCTCCAGAACTAGTCATGATGCCTCGACCAACATTGAATTGAGGTACAAACTTACTCCCACTTGATGTAGCTCTAGCTGTGAAGGATGTAGTTCTGTTTTGCCTGGAGTCTTCTTGCAATTGACGTTTAGCCTTAGAAGCAAGATGTACAAGTTCTACCACATTACGATATGGCTGCAGATCAACCACTCGTTTGACATTAGGATTCAGCCCATAGAGAAACCTTGCCATGGACTGCTCCTCATCTTCATGTATGTTGGCTCTTATCATTGCCTTCTCCATCTCCTTATGATACTCCTCAACAGATAACTTTCCTTGCCTCAAATTCTGGAGCTTATCAAAGGTATCACGCCTATAATGCCTTGGGACAAATCTTGCCCTCATCTCTCTTTTCATTTCTGCCCATGTAGCAACAGCAGGTTCTCCTTCTTCTTCTCGCTGAATCTGAACTTGCTCCCACCATATTAGAGCATAATCTTCAAACTCAAGTGAGGCCATTGCTAACTTCTTCTCTTCAGAGTAGTTGTGCATGCGGAAAATCTTGTCAACCTTCAATTCCCATGTGAGATAAATTTCTGGATCAGATCCACCATCAAACTTGGGCATGGTAAATTTCAGCTTTCTAAACCTCTCCTCTTCCTCTCGTTCACGACCATTGTTTCTTCGACGATAAAATCTAACATTCTGGTGCATGCCATCTTCATCTTCGTCAAACTCATCTTCACTACCTTCATGGTGCAGATTTGCTCTCCGGTGGCCTCCTCTAAGACCACGACCAGTAGCAGCTTCACGATGAGCACGTCCATTAGCATGAGCATTTCCACGTCCGGGACCGGGAGGTCGCATGGCATGGGGAGCAGCAGCACGGTTTCTTCTAGCTTGTGCATTGGAGGCAGCACCTTCCCCATCAGTTGCATTATGTTCATCACCATGGACACTTGCTTCTTCTCGGTTTTGACGAAGCTCTCGCACAATATCAGCAACAATATCAGCCCTCATGGCTGCCATGTTTTGAGTGAGCTGCTCATTAACATTACCCATAAGTTGCTGCAAATCTCTTGACAACTTCTCTTGCTTCCCTTCAATTGGATCAAGGCTGTTTCTGAATTCTCGGCGTAGATGATCACGTAATGCATTGAAGTGAAACCGTGTGACAGGCTGATTGAGATGCCCATGTCCTTCAACATCATATTCGTCTTCATCACCTGCCATGGTTAGTTTTCCAAAATCCCTATAGTACTAGAAGCATATATGTGGGTAACAACTCAAGCTCATCTCACTTACCAACCGAAGCTCATGTAACTTCCAAGTGAGGGCAGAATCGTGCTCAACCATGGTGCCGGTAGTTGGTATACAAAGAGTGATGAATCAAGCGAATACAAGTCTAGGGTTGCACATGCGGGGCTGTTTGGTGGGGCTTGGGTGGGATATATATGTAGCAAAAGATTGACTAATCTGTAATCTAGATATTGTTGAACCAAGTAATCATCCACACAAGATTCTAATGCCCTTCGTTGCTGAATGAGATATAAGTGAGGTACATGCAACTCATACCAATGAATCAGATTTGCTAGAAAGCAAGGATTGAAGATGTTGCACACTTGACAAGTTTCAGCTCGCAATACAAATAGGGATTTCTCAAGATATAAGTGAAGAACAGTCCCAAATTTCTCTCTTTTGTTTCTTGCACACACTTTCTTTCTTTAGGCAGATCTCTCTTTTTTTTGCCTCTTTTTTTTTGCTTTTTTTTGACAAACTTCAACAAGGGACTTGGATCTGAACACACACTTTGGGGGATCCACGAAAATTACAATGGATGAGCTCAAACAACAAGAACATGCAGCTGAAACTTTGGCAGAAAACACACACGAACTGATCTCATTTTTCTGGGTGGAAAACACGATGGGAATCAGATCTAACAAGGATGGATGGAAAGTACACGGTGTGGGCTTTCCAAAATGCACAAAAACACCCAAAACGGACTCCGGATGACAAAGATACACAAGATTTGGTGGAGGATGCAGATCTGAAATCTGTGGACGAAAACAAACACAAACACACAAGAATGGATGGGGGAAACTTAGCAACTAAAAACAAAAGATCTAGTGGACAAGAACTTGATAAAACTCACCAAATGACAGATTAAAGGCTGCAAAGGGCTTGGTAAAGGTATATTTTTTTGTGGGGCCATTTTCTAAACTTTAGGATGAACAAGAACACGAACTAAACTAGGGATACAAGATCCTATCGTGTCAACCGAAGCTCTGATGCCAAGATGATACGGGGTTGCCCGATCTTCACGGAGGATCTGCTTGAGGAACGAATCAACGCCACCTGAAGGGTACGAAGGAAACCCTCGATCCCAGCCAACAACGCTGTCGGGTAAAGGATAACTAGTGCAACCTGACGAGACCGAAGCTAGCTACTGCATATGCAACAACCAGCAACAAGTATTCGCCCAACCACACTCTTAGGATTCCAATCCACGCAACCACGCACGAAGTTGGAAGCACGAACTGGTCGCCGCCTCAACGGCTGCTGTTGTAAAATCACAAAGTGAGTTTACCCTCTCACAAGGCAAGATTACAAGAGCTAAGGAGGAAGTGAACTCTCAAACAAGATTCTGGTTGCACTTAGCTAACCTATGCTGAAATCCAATTGCCAAAGAGTTGTGGCTGAAGTGAGGGAAGGGGTATTTATACTAGGAACAGCCCTCCTAGCTTAGGTGTGAAACCAGTCCAAAAGAGAGGCTCAAATTCGTGGTAACCAGCTGGTCAAGGGAGCAAACACATGGAGCCTCGCGCAGCAATTAATGCTCTGGACAGCTTGCATTGGAACTCTCATATCCTTTGACTCAGGACTCCAAATGTTGCACCGTTTGATTTTCCTGAAAGTAGACTTCAAATGCTGTCCAATTTGTACTCTCACACGTGCTGGAACCTCATATATTTGTGTTGCATGATGCAGCAAGTTCTGAGACGAATTCTGGAACTATGCATGCAACAATAGATTGTTGAGATGGCTTGCTATTCTTCCTTGAGGTGTAATTAGTTGCCCTTGTCACCAAAACATGGTTTACATCAGAGTTGAAACTTGTTCTCTTCAAACTTGTTGTATGGGCTTCAGAACTTGTTCTCTTCAAACTTGTTGTATGGGTCCCACAGGCGGCCGTCTGACCTAATTCCAAGCCTATAAATTCCATTTCCCCGAGAAAAAAAAATAAGAGAAGAAGTTTCATCGCGTTTTACGATACGGAGCCGCCGTCACCTCCTGTTCTTCATCGGGAGGGCTGTTTTGGAGTCCGTTCGGGGCTCCGGAGAGGGGGAATCATCGTCGTTGTCATCATCAACCATCCTCCATCAACAATTTCATGATGCTCACCACCGGGAGTGAGTAATTCCTTCGTAGGCTTGCTGGACGATGATGGGGTTGGATGAGATTTATCATGTAATCGAGTCAATTTGTTAGGGCTTGATCCCAAGTATCCACTATGTTCTGAGATTGATGTTGCTATGACTTTGCTATGCTTAATACTTGTCACTAGGGCCCGAGTGCCATGATTTCATATCTGAACCGATTATGTTTTCATGAATATAAGTATGTTTTGGATCCTATCTTGCAATTTGTATGCACCAACTATGTGTTATGATCCGCAGACCCCAAAGTGATAACAATTGGGATTCACTCCGGTGATGACCGTAGTATGAGGAGTTCATGTATTCACCATGTGCTAATGCTTTGTTCCGGTTCTCTATTAAAAGGAGGCCTTAATATCCCTTAGATTTCCTTATGGACCCCGCTGCCACGGGAGGGTAGGACAAAAGATGCCATGCAAGTTCTTACTATAAGCATGTATGACTATATACGGAATACATGCCTACGTAGAATTGATGAATTGGATCTTTTGTGTATCGCTCTAGGTTGTGACTGTTACATGATGAATATTATCCAACACAAATATCCATCGCTGACCCAATGCCTACGCTTTGCTCATATTGATCTTTGCTAAGTTACTATTGTTGTTGTTGCTGTTACAATCACTATAAAACTGCTACTGTTACTGTTACTGCTACTATCAAACCATCATACTACTGTGCTATTAAACACTTTGCTGCAGATATTTGACTCTCTAGGTGTGCTTGAATTGACAACTCAACTGCTAAGGCTTATAAACATTCTTTGGCTCCCCTTGTGTCGAATCAATAAATTAGGTGAAATACTACACGCGGAGACTGTCTCAATCCCCTATACTTGTGGGTTATCAAGACCTTTTTCTGGCGCCGTTATCGGGGAGCATAGCTTTATTTATTGAGTTCACTTGGGAACTATATATCTACTGATCACTATGAAGAATCTGAAAGACTCTAAGACCAAGATGGTACCCTCTAAGACTAGGGGAGGTAAGGAACTGCCATCTAGCTCGGCACTTGATTCACCTTCTGTTTTAAGTAGACTTGCGACACCGCCACCTGCTATTCAATCTGATATGTCGCAAGTGATTGATGATACTGCTTTTGCTATAAATGATACTTGTGATGATGCTAGTACTCTACTTGATAATATTGTGCCACTAGGAGAATTTCTTTATGAACAAATTGCTAAATCTAAAGAACTTGAGAATATTGAAGCTAATGAAAACTATGATTCACCTATTATGCCTAGCTCTCCTAATAGATATGAATTGCCTAATGTACCTGAGGGGTATGTTATGGATGCGGAGATTGCTAGAGACTTTCTTGCTTGTAATGATAGAGAGGATCTTAAGAAATTACTGAGTAAGTTGAAAGAAAAGGCTATGATAGAGAAAATTAAATATGATCCTAAGTTTGCAACCTCTCCTATCTTTGTTACTAATAAGGATTATGAATTCTCTGTTGATCCTAAACTTATTACTTTGGTAGAATTAGATCATTTTCATGGTTATGAAACGGAAACTGTTGTGGCACATCTTACTAAATTAAATGACATTGCCACCCTATTTGCTCAAGAGGAAAAGATTCACTACTATTATATCCTTAAGTTGTTTCCTTTCTCATTAAAGGGTGATGCTAAAGAATGGTTTAGTACTCTTGCTCCTGGTTGTGTGCGTAGTCCCCGGGATATGATATATTACTTCATTGAAAAATATTTTCCTGCTCATAAGAAACAAGCTGCCTTACAGGAAATATATAACTTTGTGCAATCTGAGGAAGAGCATCTCCCTCAAGCTTGGGGGAGTCTTCTCCAATTACTTAATGCCTTGCTTGATCATCCTCTTAAGAAAAATAAAATACTTGATATCATTTATAATGGACTAACTGATGCTTCTAGGGACTACCTAGATCGTTGTGCTAGCTATGTTTTCAGAGAACGAACTGTTGAACAGGCGCAAGAATTACTGGATAATATATTAAGAAATGTCGAAGATTGGACACTCCCTGAACCACCACCTAAACCAACTCCGAAGAAGAGAGGTATTCTATTCCTCGGTCCAGAAGATATGCGAGAAGCAAAAAAATCTATGAAAGAAAAGTGTATTAAATCTGAAGATGTTAAGAATTTACCGCCTATTGAAGAAATACATGGACTTGACATCCCGACACAGGTAGTGGAGGTAAATTCTCTTTATTGATTTGATGAAGGTGATATTCCATATAATAAGTCTCCTAGCCAGTGTTTGGATGAATTTGATAAATTCATTGTTAAGCAAGAAAACTTCAATATGCAAATTAGTAATCAATTGAAACATGCTTCTATCATGATTGAACGTTTGAGTGATATGATGTTCAGAATTGCTAATGATATCAAGGGCTTATGTAAACATGCTTCTATGGTTCAAACTCAGTTAGAACAAGTTTCTAAATCACAAAATTACTTGCTTAATGAAATGAATAGTAAAATGAATGATCATGCTATTAGAGTGGTTACTAGAGGTGGTAAAATGACTCAGGATCCTCTATATCCTGAAGGTCATCCTAAAAGAATTGATAAAGATTCTCTCAGAGAGTTAATAATGATGCACCTAGTTCACCTAAGAAGAAGAAAAAGAAAAGAATAGAACCTTGCATGCTTCTAGCGAACGTGTTGTAGAAAAACCTCCTGAGAATCCTAATGATGTTTCTATTTCTGATGCTGAGACACAATCTGGTAATGAGCATACACCTAGTGATAATGATAATGATGATGCTAATGATGATCATATTGATGCTCCACCAGACAATAACAAAGAATGTGATAATAAGATAGAAATAGAACCTGAAGTTGAGCTTGATAACCCACCTTCTAAGAATAAAAGATATGATAAAAAAGACTTTGTTGCTAGGAAACATGGTAAAGAAAGAGAACCATGAATTCAAAAACCAATGTCATTTCCTAGTAAGGCTGTGAAATATAGAGTTGAAGAGGCCTTTAATCGCTTTGTTGAAATGCTTAGACCTTTGTATTTGAGAACTCCTTTGACTAAAATTATGAGAATGCCTCCATATGCTAAATACATGAAAGATATTGTCACTAATAAAAGAAAAATACCCGAGGCTGAAATTTCTACTATGCTTGCAAACTATTCATTCAAGGGAAAAGTACCTCAGAAGTTAGGAGATCCAGGAATACCTACTATACCATGCTCTATCAAAAACAATTATGTTCGAACTGCTTTGTGTGATTTAGGAGCTGGTGTCAGTGTTATGCCTTTTTCTCTATATAGAAGACTTGATTTGAATAAGTTGACACCTACTGAAATCTGTTTGCAAATGACTGATAAATCAACTGCTATACCTATTGGAATTTGCGAGGATGTCCCTGTTGTAGTTCCTAATGTTACTATCTTAACGAACTTTGTTATTCTTGATATGCCCGAGGACGACAACATGTCGATTATCCTTGGTAGACCCTTTTTGAATACTGCAGGGGCTGTTATTGATTGCAACAAAAGCAAGGTTACTTTTCATGTCAACAATAATGAGCATACGGTATATTTTTCGAAGAGACAAACCAAAGTGAATAGTATCAACTCTATTGAAAAGATTATGACAATCACTATTGGAGATTTTGAATTCCCTCTTCCGGTACCTGAAATGAAATATCAAACTCTTGTTGTTGGGACAATGCATATCCCAGTTGAGGTAACTTAGTGTTATATGAAAATTCTTCGGTTTCATGTTACTCGAAAATAGTTTGTTAATAAGACTTGATCAACCATATTGATGGATTCTTTTTGAGGAGCATGTGGTCGATGAATTTAGTATGCACAACCTACTGTACCCGTAGTTTACCCTATGTTATTTATAGCTTAATAAAGAATAATGCCATGATTATCCTGTTTTCTGAATTATCCGTGCAATAAAAAATGACCCCAAAATAAAATTGCTTAGAATGTCATAAAAAATTTACACGATTTTTTCTAGAATATTTTTCGCGCCATGATGCCTTGTGGGTCCCACAGGGACCCACTCACTTAGTCCACCTGCCCATTGCTTCTTCTTCCTCCAGAAAAAAATCGTGGTAGCTCTTGTTCTCGTGTTCTTGCTTCCAAAACTGAGATTTTCGATCTCTTTGCTCGGAGCTTCGTTTCCGAAACTGTTTTGGGGGATTGCTCCTTGGTATGTGACTCCTCCATTGGTCCAATTAGTTTTTGTTTTTGTGGATTATATTTTGCTTATTTTGCTACTCTTGGTGCCACTGAAAATGAGCTTGCATGTTGAATTTATTTAGTTCTAAGTAGTTTGAATGCTTGATATAGCCTCTAGATACTTATATGAGTAGTTGTTATCAATCTTGTTAAGTTTTGCTAACATCTTTTTGTGGTCCAAAAATTTCAGAAATTTCTCTCAGGAAAATGAACTTCTTTAGGAGGGGTTCTTCGAGCCGGAGTCCTAAGGGAATTGTCGGTGGTGCTGCGGACCTCCATCTCCCTTGCCAGGTGGAGGTGAGGCCGTGCGAATGGCCACACAACGCCTTCATGAGCGAAGCCGGTTTCCAACATGAATTTGCACAATTTTTGGCAAATGCCGGTTTGACCAACTTCCTCGCAGATGAGTGTGACCAATACCAACTTCTCACAAATTCCTTTGTGCAAAATTTCTACTTCATGCATAGACTTGATATCCCCATGGTGTGCCTTGATTTATATGCTCAACACTTTGAGATCACATTTGCTGTATTTTGTGAGATATACTTGATTCCCTCTAAGGGGGAGTTGAGGGAACCTCGACCTGAGGAGTTTGAGGATTTCCTTCTCACTTTAACTGTGGGTTAAATAAGGGGTGTGTCTAAGGCCCGAGTCACTAGCTTGCATTTTCCTGCCGTGCACTACTTTGGTTTATTCATAGGGAAATGTTTGACTGCTAGGCAGGAGGGTGGTATACTCAGTGCTCCTGACCTTGCAATTTTACGTCATGCACTTTATGGTGATAATACTTTTAGTCTGGGAGGCATTATTGCACGCCGTTTGCACACCAACAGAACTAGGGGTAGTATTCATGGCGGTATTTATGCTAGTCACATTGCTGCACGCCTTAATGTTGCTATCCGCCATGATGATCAGTTGCTACCTAAGATTTATTTAGACCGTCAGTCCATGATAGAGCATCACTTTATTGATAACCCCGAGCCTCCTCACCACACTCGTTATAACTTGGTGTTTAGTGAGGTTACTCGTCAGATTGTTTCTTTGCCTGCACCTTCTTTGTTTGACTCTCATGCCAGGCACGGATATGCTATCATGCCCAATGACATCATTGCTTACAAGAACGAGCTGGCTACGGCGAAAAACAAGGCCAAGCCTTGGGACGCTCGAGTTCAGCCACCGACCCAGCACTTGCCTGGGCCTGATGGATTCTACGGATGGTGGTCACCCAGTTAGGCCAAAAGTCTAAGCTTGGGGGAGTACGTATTCTTACCGACATTACATTCATGCATCACACATTCATTCCACTTGTCGGTGTTCATCGTTTTCATTGTATATCCATGTTTAGTTTTATTTTGCTTTTCTTTTGTGTGTTTGAAAAACTTTGAAAAAATCCCAAAAATATTTCTCGCTTCTTTTTGGTTTTTCTTTCTTAGTTAGTTTGTAGTATTAAAAGAAAACCTAAAAAGATTTATCGTTTCTTCTTTTGCTTGTTGGGAGTTCTCCCGTGCAAGTAGTTTTCTCGCTTTTCATTTTTCTCCTTTCGTTTATTCGCTTTCTTCAGAAAAACTAAAAACTGCAAAAATATTTCAGTGTGTTTCTTTGAATTTCTTTTCTTTTCGTTGAGCCGTCGTACGGAGAAGACAATACTAGAATTGTTAAGTGACTCTCATATGCTTTATTGTTGATCTAACGAAGGGCCAATATTACCTTGTCTTCTCCTTTGAATAAAATGTTTGCATATTTTAGCTTAGTCCACGACATACTTGCATTATTATTATTTTCACATCATTCGGTCGTGCAAGTGAAAGGCAATAATGACGATATTTTGATGAAGTGACTATGGCAGAGAAAGGCTGGTATGAACTCTTCTTGTTTTTGTTTTTGTAAATATGTTTAACTCAATATCCTTGATTCAGCATATTATGAGTGAACATGTTTGTGATGACAATTAGAGATTATAGTTGCTCATGCCATGATTAAGTAGCTAGGAGTGAATAATGATTTATCTTGAGTGTCAACATGCATTAAAATGATTATGATGTAGTATGTTAGGATGGTATCCTCCTCTAAAGAATTCGAGTGGCTTGACTTGGCACATGTTCACACATGTAGTTGATTCAAAACCAATGCAGCCTTCATGATATTTATATTCAGGGTGTTTATATCCTACTCATGCTCATAGTCAATGTTAAATATTCGCAATGCATGATTATGACCGTTGTCGCTCTCTAGTTGGTCGCTTCTCAATCTATTTGCTAGCCTTCGCCTGTACTAAGCGGGAACACTGCTTGTGCACCCAAAATCCTGAAACCCAAAGTTATTCCAAAAGAGTCCACCATACCTACCTATATACGGTATTACCCTGCCGTCCCAAGTAAATTTGCATGTGCCACCTCTAATCATTCAAATAAACATCTGCTTTGTGTGCCCGTACCACTCATGGAGCGATGGGGCGGTCGATATCTTCCATGCTAAGTGGGTTACTCTCACGATGGATGTTTACTCACTTGTCAACGCACGAGAGAGGCTGGTAATTGGGATGCCTAGTCCTGTTAAACAAAAGCAAATAAAAATATAATAAACAAAACCCCCCCTGGAAAGTTGATTGTTTGGAGTGCACCCGAGGATGGCTAGCCATGGCTTGTGTTTGTATGGTTGAGGGGGAGTAAAACATTTACCTTTCTGCATGGGAACCGCCGATAATGTGTTTAGCATGGAAGATATCGAAATCCTTTGTCGTGACGTTGACAAGAAAATCACACCTCTCAAAATGTATTCATCTCTATTTTAGCTTCGAGCTCTGGCACCTCTGCAAATCTCTGCTTCCCTCTGCGAAGGGCCTTTGTATTTACTTTCATGTTATTTACTTTTTACTATTGAGTCATCACCTTCTCATTCAAGCACCAACTTTCAGAGCACAAATTTCATTCTTAGTTTAACATGCATTGAGTCTAGTTAATGTTGGAAATGAGCATTGCTACTTGTGAGCTACGTTGGGATTTCCCCGAAGAGGAGGGGATGATGCGGTACAGTAGAGATAAGTATTTCCCTCAGTTATGAAACTAAGGTTATCAATCCAGTAGGAGAATCACGCAACAACTCGTTAGCAGTACCTGCACACAAAACAACAAATCCTCGCACCCAACGCGAACAAGGGGTTGTCAATCCCTTGGCGGTCAATTGCAAGATTAAATTGTATGGTGATAGATAAATAGATCGAAAAAAATACAAAATAAAATAAATAAAGTAAAAGTGCAGCAAGGTATTTTTAGGATTTTCAATATATAATTAAGATAGACCCGGGGGCCATAGTTTTCACTAGAGGCTTCTCTCTTGAAAATAGCATACGGTGGGTGAATAAATTACTGTTGGACAATTGATAGAAAAGCAAATAATCATGACGATATCCAAGGCAATGATCATGTATATAGGCATCACGTCCGAGACAAGTAGACCGACTCCTGCCTGCATCTACTACTATTACTCCACACATCGACCGCTATCCAGCATGCATCTAGTGTATTAAGTCCATAAAGAACGGAGTAACGCCTTAAGCAAGATGACATGATGTAGACAAAGTAAACTCACGCATGAATAAACCCCATCTTTTTACCCTTAATAGCAACGATACATACGTGTCATGTCCCTTTCTGTCACTGGGATTGAGCACCGCAAGATCGAACCCATTACAAAGCACCTCTCCCATTGCAAGATAAATCAATCTAGTTGGCTAAACCAGATCAATAGATCGGAGAGAAATACAAAGCTATAATAATCATGCATAAAAGAGTTCAGAGAAGACTCAAATAATATTCATGGATAATCTGATCATAAACTCACAATTCATCGGATCCCAACAAACACACCGCAAAAAGTGATTACATCGGATAGAACTCCAAGAACATCGAGGAGAACATTGTATTGAAGATCAAAAAGAGAGAAGAAGCCATCTAGCTACTAACTATGGACCCGAAGGTCTGTGGTCAACTACTCACGCATCATCGGAAGGGCAGCAAGGATGATGTAGAGCCTCTCCGTGATCGATTCCCCCTCCAGCGGAGTACCGGAAAAGGCCTCCAGATGGGATCTCTCGAGAACAGGAACTTGGGGCGGCGGAAAAAGTATTTCATGGACTCCTCTGTTGGTTTCCCGATTTTAGAGAATTTATAGTGGTGGAATTAGGTCAAACGGAGCTATGTGGGCCCCACGAGGTACCAGGGCACCCCCCTGGGGCGCACCATGGTGCCTCGTGGGCCACTGCTTCATCTTCTCGTCTCCTCCCGAAGCTTCTAGTGTCTCTTATGTTCAGAAAAAAATCTCCAAAAAGTTTCGTGGCATTTGGACTTCGTTTGGTACTGATATTCTGGAAAACCAAAAACAGGCAAAAAACAGCAACTGGCACTGGGGACTAAGTTAATAGGTTAGTCCCAAAAAATGATATATAATTGCTGTAAATGTATATAAAAACATCCAAGATTGATACTATAATAGCATGGAACAATCAAAAATTATAGATACGTTGGAGACGTATCAAGCATCCCCAATCTTAATTCCTGCTCGTCCTCGAGTAGGTAAATGATAAAAACAGAATTTTTGATGTGGAATGCTACCTATCATATTCATCATATATTCTTTTCTTTATAGCATGGACATTTGGACTTGAATGATTCAAAGCAATAGTCTATAGTTTGACATGAAGATATAAATACTCAAGCATACTAACAAGCAACCATGTCTTTCAAAATATCAACGCTAAAGAAAGTTATCCCTAGCCCATTATGCTCAATCATTGATCCATTCATGAAACACACTCAATATTAGCTACACACAATGCACAAGTATGACAATAGTGCTCTCTAGTTGGTGCTTTGTAAGAGAAGATGGAAACTCAAAAATAAAAATTGCATAAAAGTAAATAGATAGGCCCTTCGCAGAGGGAAGCAGAGATTTGCAAATGTGCCAGAGCTCAAAGCTTAAATTAGAGAGATAAAGTTATTTTGAGAGGCATGCTTTTCCTGTCAACGAAAACGACCGAGAATTCTCAATATCTTCCATGCTAGACACATTATAGGCGGTTCCCAAACAGAAAATAAAGTTCATTTCCTTTCCACCATTCTTTCACAATCCATGGCTAGCCGTATCCACGGGTGCCCTCCATACCAACACTTTCCAAGGAATTTATTATTATCATCATATTAAAAAAATTCATTTCGAGACTGGGCATCCCTATTATCGGCCACTCTCTCGTGCAATGACAAGTGAATAAACACTCATCGTGAGAATAACACACCTAGCATGGAAAATATTGGCCACCCTCTGCCGCTTCATGAGCGGTACGGGCACACAAAACGGAAAATTATTTTAAATTTTTTAGAGTTAACACATGCAAATTTACTTTCAACGGCATGGAAATACCGCATATAGGTAGGTATGGTGGATTCATTTGGCACAACTTGGGTTTAAGGAGTTTGGATGCACACGCAGTATTCCCGCTTAATACAAATGAAGGCTAGCAAATAGATTGAGAAGCAACCAACCAAAAAGCGAAAACGGTCATAAACATGCATTGAACATAACTAACACCGAATAATGCACCATAAGTAGGATATAATTTCGTTGCATAACTATTGACTTAATGTGCATGCATAGGGAATCACAAACCTTAACATCAATATTCTTACTAAATCACAATTACTCACTAACATGACTCACATATTATCATCTCCATATCGCAAAACTATTGCAAGGAATCAAACTTATCATATCCAATGATCTTTCATGAAAGTTTTTATTATATCCCTCTTGAATATTCATCACTTTGGGACCAAATTCATATCTTGTGCAAATTACCATTACTATTATCAACTCTCAAAAAGATATAAGTGAAGCATGAGAGTGCAAATATTTCTTCAAAATTTAATCTTATCAACTCTCAAAATAATATAAGTGAAGTATGAGAGTTCAAATATTTCTTCAAAATATAGCCACCGCCGTGCTCAAAAAGATTTAAGTGAAGCACTAGAGCAACTGCCTAGCTCAACAAATTTAAGTGAAGCACATAGAGTATTCTAACAAATTATGATGAGGGTGTGGCTCTCTCAAATAGGTGTGTACAACAAAGATGATTGTGACAAACTAAAAAGCAAACCAAGAAAGGACTAATATAATACACGACGCTCCAAGTAAAACACATATCATGTGATGAATAAAAATATAGCTCCAAGTAAAATTACCGATAGTTGGTAGAAGAAAGAGGGGATGCCTTCCGGGGCATCCCCAAGCTTAGACCCTTGAGTCTTCCTTGAATATTACCTTGGGGTGCCTTGGGAATCCCCAAGCTTAGGCTCTTGCCACTCCTTATTCCTTCATCTATCATGATCTCACCCAAAACTTGAAAACTTCAATCACACAAAACTCAACAAAACCTTCGTGAGATCCGTTGGTATAACAAATAAATCCTTAACTCTAAGTACTGTAGTAAATTGATTCATATTTAATATTGGCATAATGATACTGTAATCCAACTTCTCCATGACTCATACCCCCCGATACGATCCATAGATTCATCAAAATAAGCAAACTATGTAACAAAAACAGAATCTGTCTAAAACAGAACAGTCTGTAAAGATCTATTTAAAATCTATACTTTTGTAACTCCACAAATTCTGAAAAATTAGGACAACGTGGAAAATTCATATAACAATACTGTGTAAAAATCTCAGATTTTTCTGACGCTCCAGTACAGAATTAAAATTCCAGCACTGGACGCAAAACTTTCTGTTTTCCAAACAGCATCAATTATACTATCTTCCAAATCATCCCAAAGGCTTTACTTGGCACAAACACTAATTAAAACATAAAAAAACAATCATAACAGAGACTAAAATTATGTAAACACACAAAAACTTATTTTATCCATTGGGTTGTCTCCCAACAAGCTCTTTCTTTATAGCCATTAAGATAGGCTTGAGATTTCAATGATGCTCTCATGAAAGATAATAATAGAAACACAAAGAGAGCATCATGAAGTATATGAAAAACACACTTAAGTCTAACATACTTCCTATACATAGGCATTTTATAGGAGAACAAATTATCAAGACAAGCAATCTCTAGCATATGCAAGGAAGAAGAACGGAGCATTAACAATTTGAACTTCAAGAGAGGTAATTGAGTAACATGAAAATTTCTACAACCATATTTTCCTCTCTCATAATAATTACATGTAGGATCATAGTCAAATTCAATGATACAACTATCATAAACAATATTCTCTTTACGATCCACATGCATAAAAAATTTATAATCTTCCAAAATAGTGGGATTATCATCAACGAAAGTCATGACCTCTCCAAACCCACTTTTATGAAATATTTCATAAGATTGAACATTCTCCAAATATGTGGGATTATTTTTACCTAGAGTTGACACTCTTCCAAACCCACTTTCAATATTATTGCAAGCATTATTATCAATATCATATTCATCATGATGCTTAAATAAATTTTCAAGATCATAAAAAGCATTATCACCCCAATCATGATCATTGCAATAAGTAGTGGACATGACAAAATTATCATCCCCAAGCTTGTGGTTTTGCATATCATTAGCACAATTGACACTAATAGAATTTATAATAACATCATTGCAATCATGCTTTTCATTGAAGGAGCTATCATGAATCACTTTATAAAGTTCTTCTTTCAGCACTTCATCACAATTTTCAGATTCATGATTTTCAAGCAAAACTTCATAGAGGAAATTAAGTGCACTCAACTCACTAGCAATTGGTTCATCATAATTGGGTCTTTTGAAAAGATTAGCAAGTGGATGAGGATCCATGTCAATAGATTTTTAGCAAGCGAAGATGCAAGCAAATAGAAGGCACATGGCAACACAAGCAAAGATAGCAAACAAGCAAAAAGGCAAACGTAAAATATTTTTGTATTTTTGTAAAAACTTTTTAGAAGTGGGGGAGATGAAAATGAGAGGCAAAGGCAAATAAAATAAATGCAAGGAGATGAAGGTTTATGCGTAGGTACTTGGTAGATGTTGATGATGTCTCCCCGACAACGGCGCCAGAAATTATTCCTGCTACTTGTGAGCTGCGTTGGGATTTCCCCGAAGAGGAGGGGATGATGCAGTACAGTAGAGATAAGTATTTCCCTCAGTTATGAAACCAAGGTTATCAATCCAGTAGGAGAATCACACAACAACTCGTTAGCAGTACCTGCACACAAAACAACAAATCCTCGCACCCAATGCGAACAAGGGGTTGTCAATCCCTTGGCGGTCAATTGCAAGATTAAATTGTATGGTGATATATAAATAGATCGAACAAAAATACAATATAAAATAAATAAAGTAAAAGTGCAGAAAGGTATTTTTAGGATTTTCAATATATAATTAAGATAGACCCGGGGGCCATAGTTTTCACTAGAGGTTTCTCTCTTGAAAATAGCATACGGTGGGTGAATAAATTACTGTTGGGCAATTGATAGAAAAGCAAATAATCATGACGATATCCAAGGCAATGATCATGTATATAGGCATCATGTCCGAGACAAGTAGACCGACTCCTGCCTGCATCTACTACTATTACTCCACACATCGACCGCTATCCAGCATGCATCTAGTGTATTAAGTCCATAAAGAACGGAGTAACGCCTTAAGCAAGATGACATGATGTAGACAAAGTAAACTCACGCATGAATAAACCCCATCTTTTTACCCTTAATAGCGATGATACATACGTGTCATGTCCCTTTCTGTCACTGGGATTGAGCACCGCAAGATCGAACCCATTACAAAGCACCTCTCCCATTGCAAGATAAATCAATCTAGTTGGCCAAACCAAATCAATAGATCGAAGAGAAATACGAAGCTATAATAATCATGCATAAAAGAGTTCAGAGAAGATTCAAATAATATTCATGGATAATCTGATCATAAACTCACAATTCATCGGATCCCAACAAACACACCGCAAAAAGTGATTACATCGGATAGAACTCCAAGAACATCGAGGAGAACATTGTATTGAAGATCAAAAAGAGAGAAGAAGCCATCTAGCTACTAACTATGGACCCGAAGGTCTGTGGTAAACTACTCACGCATCATCGGAAGGGCAGCAAGGATGATGTAGAGCCCCTCCGTGATCGATTCCCCCTCCGGCGGAGTACCGGAAAAGGCCTCCAGATGGGATCTCTCGAGAACAGGAACTTGCGGCGGCGGAAAAAGTATTTCGTGGACTCCTCTATTGGTTTCCCGATTTTAGAGAATTTATAGTGGTGGAATTAGGTCAAACGGAGCTGTGTGGGGCCCATGAGGTACCAGGGCGCGCCCCCCCTGGGGCGCACCGTGGTGCCTCGTGGGCCACTGCTTCATCTTCTCATCTCCTCCCGAAGCTTCTAGTGTCTCTTATGTCCAGAAAAAAATCTCCAAAAAGTTTCGTGGCATTTGGCCTTCGTTTGGTACTGATATTCTGGAAAACCAAAAACAGGCAAAAAACAGCAACTGACACTGGGCACTAAGTTAATTGGTTAGTCCCAAAAAAATGATATATAATTGCTGTAAATGTATATAAAAACATCCAAGATTGATACTATAATAGCATGGAACAATCAAAAATTATAGATACGTTGGAGACGTATCAAGCATGATGGGATCTCTTCTACCCTGAATTACAATATTTAGTTGCTGCTTGAACTTCGGAGGTGCTCTGCATTTATGTTTTGCGGTCTCAGAAAGGGCTAGCGAGATACCATGTTATCATATTATATCATGATTGTTTTGACAAATTATTGGCATCTGAGATATCTTATTATTGCTCGCTAGTTGATTATGCCTTTGATATGAGTAAATGTGAGTTCTAAATGTTATCATTCACATGGCTAGTTCACGATCTTTGCTGAAAACTTGGTTGCTCTTTAACTTATATATGGATACAAGAACAAAAGAGTTCATAAAAGTTTTTTTTATCACTTTCAGTTTATCAACTGAACTGCTTGAGGACAAGCAATGAGTTAAGCTTGGGGGAGTTGATACGTCTCCATCGTATCTACTTTTCCAAACACTTTTGCTCTTGTTTTGACCTCTACTTTTCCAAGACAATAAAAAATACTGGAACGAAGATCCACCGGAGGGGGGGCCACCAGTTGCTCACAAGGCAACGGGCGCGCTAACCCCCCAGGGGGCGCCCTGATGCCTTGTGGGTCCCATAGGCGGCCATCTAACCTAATTCCAAGCCTATAAATTTCGTTTCCCTGAGAAAAAAAATAAGAGAAGAAGTTTCATTGCGTGGAGCCACCGCCACCTCCTGTTCTTCATCGGGAGGGATGTTCTGGAGTCCGTTCGGGGCTCCGGAGAGGGGGAATCGTCGCCGTTGTCATTATCAACCATCCTCCATCAACAATTTCATGATGCTCACCACCGGGAGTGAGTAATTCCTTCGTAGGCTTGTTGGACGGTAATGGAGTTGGATGAGATTTATCATGTAATCGAGTCAATTTGTTAGGGCTTGATCCCTAGTATCCACTATGTTCTGAGATTGATGTTGCTATGACTTTGCTATGCTTAATGCTTGTCACTAGGGCCCGAGTGCCATGATTTCATATCTGAACCTATTATATTTTCATGAATATAAGTATGTTTTGGATCCTATCTTGCAAGTTGTATGCACCTACTATGTGTTATGATCCGCAGACCCCAAAGTGACAACAATTGGGATTCACTCCGGTGATGACCGTAGTATGAGGAGTTCATGTATTCACCATGTGCTAATGCTTTGTTCTAGTTCTCTATTAAAAGGAGGCCTTAATATCCCTTGGATTTACTTATGGACCCCGCTGCCACGGAAGGGTAGGACAAAAGATGTCATGCAAGTTCTTACTATAAGCATGTATGACTATATACGGAATACATGCCTACGTTGAATTGATGAATTGGAGCTATTGTGTATCGCTCTAGGTTGTGACTGTTACATGATGAATGTTATCCAACACAAATATCCATCGCTAACCCAATGCCTACGCTTTGCTCATATTAATCTCTACTAAGTTACTATTGTTGTTGTTGTTGTTACAATCACTATAAAATTACTACTGTTACTGTTACTGCTACTATAAAACCATCATACTACTGTGCTACTAAACACTTTGCTACAGATATTTGACTCTCCAGGTGTGGTTGAATTGACAACTCAACTGCTAAGGCTTATAAATATTCTTTGGCTCCCCTTGTGTCGAATCAATAAATTGGGTGAAATACTACCCGAGAAGTCTGTCTTGATCCCCTATACTTGTGGGTTATTAAGCCCCGAGAGGTGGCAAGACTTCCCCCAGCTGCTCCCAAGATAGGCGAGCCCCGACAACCCTGCCAGGCCGAGCTCCCAATGACAACTACCAAATGACCAGCGCAAAGATCAGGATCCCGCCTGGATTCTCGAAGACCGAAGAAGCTCCAACTCTAGACAGGCTCGGGGGCTACTGACGGTTCAATACACTGGCGGTGGCTTCTCTCCGGAGAGCCCGACAGCAGGCCAGCCAAGGGGCCCTAGAGACCCACCGAGGAGTTGGCGACGGGGAGGAGCCCAAAGGATAGGATAGACATCGGGGGATCACCTTGGTGCCCAAGTTAGCCTGACGGCGACCTAGATTGCATCTGACTTCTATAAAACCTTAACCCCCACTGCGTATATAAGGTGGAGGCTACGGGACTCTCATCCCCATCTACTTCCGTAGACCTAGACTCTCGGTAGCAACCTATCTACTCCATCGTATTCCCTCGCATGAGGTACACCCACCATGAATAACAACACAAAGCAAGATGTAGGGTATTACTCCTCACCGGAGGCCCAAACCTGGGTAAATTGTGCATGCGGGCTTCGTTCTAGTACTTCCGACCACGTTCGCCACCCTACCGAGGGTACTGACGGCTTTCTGCTCCGTCACCGGACTTGTCACTCACATCTACAAAATAAAGCTTATCGAGTGTCTTGGTTAGGATAAGTGGTACAAAATCAAGCAAGTCTTAGTTGAGATATCGAAAAAGTTGAAAAAGATTCGCAAATTTCAAAGTGAAGCAAATAGGTCAATAGCTATGTATAGGACACAGAAACACACACACGGATAGATAGATGGGGCTTGTGCAACCAAGGAATCGACAACAAAATGTGTTTCCATGGAAAAGCTCATGTTGCACAAACACAAGAGAGACGCTAATTTGATTGCTCAAATGGGATAGATACGTACTTGTGCACCAACCTGTAAGAACAAATGGGTCGTCTTTCTATTCCAAATATGCTATGTATGTATGATCCAAGATGATTCACTCCACTGTGATGGATGTGAACTACTCAAGGCTATTGCTATTGGTATGAAGCTCTTTTGTATCCTTTTATTTTGCTTAAAAGTGTTTTCTTTTTTTATATGCTTCTTTTACCACTATTTTTTATGCGTGAGCCAATATGCAAGACAAGTATGTAAGATATGCACAGGAGTGACTTATGACACAAAAGATGATACCAAGATGTTTGCACACTAAATTAGGCTATGCAAAGTAAATGTATCACTAAGGTGCACACGTAATGTGGCCCGACAATTCTCAACTCGCTAGTCTCAATGGGTAAGGTATGCAACAGGGGTTGTGTGGTGGGTTTTTTTTAGGGGGGGCGGTGACCTGATGTCTAGTGGCTGGGAAATCAGGATCTCACGAATTTGGTGGTGGAAAGAAAAGTTTGGCGTGGGATGGGGGTTGGATTTCATGGGGAAAAGTTGAGGGAAGGTGGGGAAAGGCTAGATCCACTCACAACACAGGAAATCCATGGATCCAAATCAACAAAATCTCATCAAAACCAACAAAATGCAAGAATTTTGGTATGACTATTTTTGTTGTGCATTTTCGAAATTGGGTAAAAAGAAAACAAAATTGGCTAGAAAGTGAGGGAAAGAACTCCAAGATGTGATCAACCTTGCTCTGATCCAAGATGATGTAGAGTAGGGACCCTGTGTAGGCCAATCTTTCACAACTTGGAGGTGGACTCAAGAGGAACACTCAAATCGAAGTGTTGAAAATATGCCCTAGAGGCAATAATAATTGTATTATTTATTTTCACATTTATAATTAGATGTTTATACTCTATGCTATAACTGCTATGGTTCTTGAATATGTGATTCAAAGGAAAACTCATAAGCATGTGTAGAGTTATAAACGGTAAAACCGGATTCCTAGTCTCGCCTCTAGGGCTAGCTCAAGTGTTGCATGATGGTTATGTTTTCCTTATCATAGGCATAAGTTAAGTGTAACAAGGATTCTGACAACTTTGAGAGTATGATGTTAGAAGAACGATCATATTGAATTGACCCAACTTGTTTGTTATATTAGAGATGGCATCATCGCAAGTCTATAGTCTATAACACGGAGAGTTAATGTATGCTCAATTTCTTAGACCATGAGAGTATCGAGTCACTTCATACCGGATGATGCACTTTGGTATTGTTCTAACGTTACGCATAACAGGGTAATCATAACGGCAACTTCAGGTTCATCGAAAAGTATGACAAGGGGAAAGATAGCTCAAGAGTGGGATTTGCTCCTCTGACGATGGAGAGATATTCTTAGGGCCCTCTCGGTGTGACGGCATCCATAATCGTCTATCCATACACACGTGAATTGCTCACAAGGATTCCGGAACATGATAACGAGAAAGAAGAACAAAATCGGTAACAAGGGGACCGCTATAGTGAGCATGAAAATGACTCAAGAGGATACCGACATATCTCACCTCGGGTTTTGTAAAGTATCGCGAAGCAAAAGGAATTGCATATGATAACCAAAGGTTCACTCGAATATCATCCGTGTGGATATAGGGGGGTCAACATGGATGTCCACGGTATCTGTTGAGTTCTAATGGAGTGAGGAATATGAGAAAATATTACCGGAAAAGATTCAAGAGGGTCCACTTCCAATTTTTAGAGGAAAAGATTGTCGGTAAGCTTCCTCCTTGGGCGGTCAGGCACGTCCCCACCCCCGGTCGTATTGTTCGTGTAAAAGGGGTGCTCACGGCCATTGCAATTTACCATCTCATGCCTCATGAGCTGCCGGTTGAGGTGAGAAAGAAGTTTGATAGCTTGAGACGCGCCTGCGTATGGGCTGGTTGTGACAAGGTCACCGGAGGGAAATGCAAAGTCAATTGGGACCTCTGTGCAAGCCCAAGATCTTTGGTGGGCTAGGTGTGCTCAACCTCGAGAAGTTCTCTACCGCCCTTCGCCTCCGTTAGCTTTCGTATGAATGGACAGACCCTCCCAAGGCTTGGCTAGGCAGTGGGACGCCATGCAACGACAAAGACATTTTCTCAGCGGCTGCCGCTGTTTGCATCGGGGACAGATGCAAGGCTTGTTTCTGGAACTCCTCGTGGCTAGATGGGGTCAGGCCTAAAGACATTGCGCCCAGAATCTTTGACATCTCCAAGAAGAAGACGAGCACGGTCCATAAAGCTCTCCTGAATAACTTTTGGGTCACCCAAATCGACACCCATCACGACCTTTCCTTGGCACACATCCAGGAGTTTGCACTCCTTTGGGAAAAAGGTGTCTGAGATCTATCTCGTCGCGGGCGCCTGCGACAGTATCTCTTGGAAGCTCAGTTGAAGTGGCGAGTACTCGGCTTCTTTGGCCTACATGACACAATTCGAGCGGCATCTCAAAAGCAATATGTCTGCGTCCGTCTGGAAGGCTTGGTGTCGGTGTAAAAACCGGCAGACCTCGGGGTAGGGGGTCCCGAGCTGCGGATCTGGGATCGATGGTAACAGAGACAATGGAGACGATGTTTACCCAGGTTCGGGCCCTCTAAATGGAGGTAAAACCCTACGTCCTACTTCTGTTATATTGATGAAGATGTATTGAGTACAGAGTTGATCTACCTCGAGATCGTAATATGAGTCTAACCCCTATGGCTAGGTAAGCAATGTTGCGTATATCCCCTATCACGGGCTAAACCCTATGGCTTATATACACGCCAGGGAGGGTATCTAGGGTTACAAGGTCAGTATCTAGGAGCAAGGCGGCTAGAGAAATCTTGAAGTGTACTACAAGTCTTTGGTAGAGGCAGCCTTGATCACGCCCCCCATGTATGGCCTCCGGAGTCCATCTTGGTCACGCACGAGGGTACATCGGCCCAACCGAGGAGTCGGGTCGGCCCGGTTAGCACCCCCTAATCCAGGACACCGTCAGTAGCCCCCGAACTAGTCTTCTACGCCGAGGACGATGGTCGGCAGGTATTACTTTGGATCCGGAGTCTTTGGCTTGACAGACGAGTTCCACTTTACATTTCGGATTTTCTTTAACAGAACATCAATATCCGTGGTCCAACCGAGCTGGTACCCTGCCTGAGGGTGTAGGTATCTTAGCCTCGAAGGCTGGTCGTACAGGTATGAACAATCCAATCCTATCTGACAACTTTAGCGGAGAGGCTCGCCCCATGATGGGTCGAGCAGCTACTGCCTCATCCTCAAATCGTGGTTCGAGACAGCTTATTTACTGGCACGTCCCTTCGAAACAGAGATCATGCCCGCTTTCTTAGGGATATCATCAAGATTTTGTTTCCCCCATATGTTTCAACGACATTTTTGATAGCGGCCGCGAATTTATCGGCGCAGCAGGGGGACTCTTGGCCTTTTACAGGTCTATAAAAACAAAGGGAGAACAGCGCAACGACGCACGCTCCCATTCCTTCCCTATTGCTACGCCGTCTAGATCCAGCGCCCAGATCCAACTAGCACGCCCGCCTCTTTCGCGAGCTCAGCTTCTCAACCAGCCATGGCCGACACCCTCAAAGGGCACTGGGGCGGCTCCATGGTGACAGCGGCGACTATCGCCGAGCTGCGCGACGCGGGGTATCTAGCCCCCACCATCGCTGCCCGCGCTCCAGAGGCCAACCAGCGGGTGCCCGCTCCCAATGCGGGGGAACGGGTGGTCTTCGTCCCCCACCTCATCCGAGGCCTGGGGTTCCCACTGCACCCCTTTGTGCGCGGGGTAATGTACTATTATGGGTTAGATTTCCACCATCTGGCCCCTAACTCCATTCTCCACCTCACCGCTTTCATAACGGTCTGCGAGGCCTTCCTTCGCTGTGAGCCACACTTTGGCTTATGGCTAAAGCTCTTCGGGATCAAACCGAAGTCAAGTGGCTCGGAGCTCGCGGAGTGCGGAGGGGCCATGATCAGCAAGAACCAGGGAGCCACCTGGTTCAAGGGTACCTTCATCGAGACGGTGAAGGAATGGCAGAGGGAGTGGTTTTATATCACTGAACCTCTTGCTCCTGGTCAAACCGAAGTCCCGGCCTTCTCGGCCGGGCCACCCAAGAAACTCAAGTCCTGGAAGGAGAAGGGCGTTGCTTGGGGGAATCCAGAAGAGGTGGAGACCCTGGTTGACAGGATCCTGTGGTGGTCCACGGCGGGGAATGTTGAGCTGGCCAACGTCATCAACGTCATGCTCAACCGTCGGATACTCCCTCTCCAATTTAGGGCTACCCCAATGTGGGCGCAAAAGCCCGAGGACATGGACACCATCAATACTTTCTTCCGCTCCACCTTGGCAGCCATGTGGTCTAGGCTCATGAAGCTAGCCAAGGATAAGATTCCTCCCACGGGGGAGGACCGCGATTTCGAACACGGGTACGAAGCCCCCCCGGTAAGTAGTCTCGCCCTTCAATATTTGTTTTGTTCGCTCATTGTGACGACGAGCTAAGTCTTTGCTTAAACTGTCGTGTTATAACATTTTCCAGAAATGGTCGGCCTGGGTGAAAGGGGTAAGATGCCCAGCCCCACTGCCGGAGCAGCCCCCAACTCCCCTGCTCTCGGCGCTTCTGACTGAGGAGCCACATGTGGTGGCCTCCAAAGGGACGAAGTCCCAGACGAGGAGGTCAAGTGCTCGGACCCGAGGGACTTCGGTCACTCGGTCCGAAGAGACCCACCATTCCGCCGCTCAAGACGGCGGCGCCGAGGAGGGCGAGGAGGAGGAGGTTCCTCCTCTAAAGGGGAAGAGGTCGGCGATAGAAGACGCCGACGTGGTCATGCCACCGAAGGGCTCAAAGAGGCCGAGGCGAGCCTCATTTGAGGCCACCAACAAGTCATCGGAGAGGGCCGAGCTCTCCGGTGACTCAGAGGAAGACCCCCTCACGATGGGGAGGAAGAAACCGGCACCTCGAGGGTAAGCCCTTGTCTCTATCGTCTTTCCTTGAGTCACTTTTTTTTAGTAAGGGAGATTTTACAGTAGTAATCTTTCACACGCAATCCGCTGAGGGTAATCCCCAGTGGCTCTTCGAGTGGGCTGCCATCCGCTAGCGGGACTCCAGAGCCCGCCGCTTCTCCCCCGGAGCATTACGGGCTAGGGGAGGCGACATCCACCATGGTCCCCGACGTCAACTTGACAGTGACCGACGAGGTGGCGATCATGGCCGAGGTCAACTCCTCGGCCCAACAAGACCTGGGGACGGGCACCCCGAGGTCATCGAGGGAGGGCTGGGCCAATCACTGGTCCAGCCGGCATCTACCTCGGCACTGCCACCCCAGGCGGAGGCTGCTCGGGTGGAGGCACCCGAGGTCCTCCCTTCACCTGAGCCCCCTGTCCAAGGACGGGCCAGAGCGGGATGGACCGAGGAGATGGAGGACGCCTTGAAGGGCTCTTCCATTAAGGAGGAGCACCATGCCTTGATAGGCACGGCGCTGCAAGGCTACCGGTCCGCAGGGGCCGGCCTGCACGAGGTTTTTAAGAACCTCATAGCAGGTTTCGAGGTACGCCTTATGCGTATTCATGTTGTTTATTTAAGCTTTTAGTTTTTGTGAGTTCTGTCCGAGGACATAAGCGTGTAGCCTTCTAAACGGCTTAGTGAGTGAGTAGCCCCCGAGCCCGAAGGCGGTTTCAAGAAACCGGCATCGGGGTCGTATGAAGTAGTAGGAGCTGTTGGGTGATCGTAATTGTTCCCTTGATAAGGAGAATCCGTTCTGTTCCAGGGTGCAACCCCGATTCCGGACTCCGCCTCCGAAGAGATGGCGGAGATGAACCGGAAACTTAAGCAAGCTCAGGGTAAGCAAGTTTAAGCTTGCCGTACATTTTTACTGAATATGAGTAATGTGTGTGAAAGAGGACAACTAAGGCCGAACTGTGTTGACAGCGGAGCTGGAGATGCTCAAGGCCGAGCTAGCCAGAGCTCGGAAAGAGGTGCGGCAGCAGGAGACTGCTGCCGATGTAGCCGAGAAGGCGCGGGCTGCCGAGAAAGCGGCCGGCGAGAAGCACCAGGCAAGGGTGCTAGAGGCCGAGGAGACCCTGAAGGGCGTGTTCGAGGCACGCGACAAACTTCAGGAGGAGGGGCAGCGGACGAAGGAGGAGCTCGGGAAGCTGCAGCATGCCTACTCCGAGCTCAAGACCTCGGCCCTAGCAGACCGCGAGGTGCTCCAGCAAGTGGAGCAGATCGCCTCAGGTAAGCAATTCTTGCTGCAGTGTGCATTTGGTAGCAAAGGGTGTGTCAAGCTCACCCAATTATGGCATTCCGCAGAGGTCTTCGAGGATCTCCTGCAGAGCGCGGAGGATGCGGTGGCATATTTCGGCCAGCTGGCGGGCCATGAGGCGGAGAAAGCTTTCTGGGGTCAATTCCCGGGGTCGCCGTCTGCGCAGCTGCTGAATCATCGAGTGAAGCAGCTGGTCGAGCTGTTTCGCATGACAAGGCCGGCGCTCCAGGACCTCTGCGTCGTGTTATGGCCCGCCGAAGCCATGCCGAGGAGTTTATTTGGCCTGACGGCTCGTCTCCAGAATGTCGTGCCCTGCGTTGAGCGCTGGAAGAGATCCACGTGCTTCGAAGGGGCGCGGAGGGCATATGCTTGCGTGAAGACTCACTTCCGCAAGGTTGATGCGGAGACGTGTGCCGCTGGCCCTCCTACCGACAAGCCACGGACCGCCGAGCAGTTTTTCACCGAAGTGGAGGCGGGAGCTCGGACCACCGAGGCCATGTGCCCCAAGGACACTCTGTATTTTTAAGTGAGGCTCCGGAATGCCGGAGTGCTATGATGTAAAAACTTTATCTCGTGTTTAAATGAAGATGACTTTAAATTCCATGTGTTTTTATTGTAGTATTTGATCATTCCTCCAATATGACGTTTTAAAATGAGAGTGGCCAGTCGTCGGCTTCAGCCCCAGTGTAGGTTATACAGAGGGTGTTCCTTAAGGCATACTTGACCCTTGGCCGACGTCTCGGTACCCAGAGGCGGTCAATGACTTAAAGGAACCAGGCAATTGGACTATAGTGGCTTGACATCTTTCATTTAGTCATAGGAGTTTGACTGTGGGGGTTGAGGACCAGCCCCCGGCATAGGGAGTGTGCGGCCAATGCGGCCGAGGTCTAGGCCATGGCACACTTCGGCTAGAAATAAAAGCCCTTCGTTTGACACGGGTGATCTCTATCGTCACATCGCCTGACGCGGTCTCCGGATGGCAGACCAGTTTGCGCTTACCCAGATAGTCAGTTTTCGGCTTTCTCCACTGAGGCGCCATGCCAATTAACCTGGCAGCGCAATCGCAGTGGTTCTCCCATTACATCCTTAGCCGAATACGTCGGGAACGTAAGGGGTACACATAGGAGCCGGGCAACCCAACTATTGACCGAAATCTAGGTTCGAAACTGATGCATATAAGGCCCAAAAATCCGGGACGCCGAATACATCGGACTTTCCTACACAATTGCATCTTTTTTAAATACTTCGTCGTCCCGGAGCTATGCTGATAAAAAAATACAATAAAGACCTTGAAAGGGCACGGTTTCTTTATTTCATAGGGTCAATCATGTACATGCCCCGTTGTGACAAGAGTGATCGAAAGAATACAACGTGAGTAATAAGGAAGAAAGAGGAAAAAATAGGTCGGATAATTACTGACGGATTTTAAAGGATCCGGACCGAAGCCTGCCGCACGTCTGCGTTTCCGAACTGTTGAACATATCGCTCTTGATTGATGACGACTGATTTGCGAAGGCTGATGCCTGACCGACCCTTTATACACTCTAAGTGTTTGATTGACCGAGTTCCTCAAAGGGAGGTGTTTGTCGGAGTCGTTCTGTGGTTAAGGCCACAGGGATGTAGTGACGCTCGGCCACTTCTTTTACAGATACCTGCCTGTTCAGGGGCTCTAAGCCTTGTCTTCGCGTGGTTGATCCGCGCGTGACGCGTGGGTAGTTGTATTGGCTCCTCGACGTCCTAGGGAATTTTGAGTGCGAAGTGGTGCACCCTGGGGACGTAGTGCCCGCAGCTAGGGCACGCGAGGAGCCCGCATCCCTATTTCGGGTGCGGGGGTAGCTGGCCGAGGTCGACTTGTGCATCTCGGGCTCGCTTCAAAGAGCGAGCGACGCGTTTATCGCTGCGGGCTGCCTCCTCGGACTCTTGGACCTCGGCTGCAAAAGCCGCGGTCTGTTCCTCTGTCTGGAGTGAACGCTCGGCGTTACCGTTGACCGTGATGACACCGTTGGGTCCCGGCATTTTGAGCTTGAGGTAGGCGTAATGGGGGACTGCGTTGAAGCGTGCAAAGGCCGTGCGTCCTAAGAGCGCATGGTATCCACTCCAGAAGGGTACGATGTCGAAGATTAACTCCTCGCTTCTGAAGTTCTCGGGCGAACCGAAGACTACCTCGAGGGTGACTGTCCCGGTACAACGGGCTTCGATGCCCGGAATGACACCTTTAAAGGTGGTAGAGCTCGGCTTTATCCGAGATGAGTCAATGCCCATCTTCCGAACCGTGTCCTCGTAGATGAGGTTAAGACTGCTTCCCCCGTCCATCAGGACGCGCGTGAGATGATAACCATCAACAATAGGGTCCAGAACGAGCGCCGCAGATCCGCCATGCCTGATGCTGGTCGGATGATCGTGCTTGTCGAAGGTGATCGGATATGCCGACCATGGGTTATACTTCGGGGCGACCGGCTCCAACGCATATATGTCCCGAAGCACACGCTTTCTTTCCCGTTTAGGGATGTGGGTGACATAGATCATGTTGACCTCTGTTACCTCGTTGGGAAATTTCTTTTGCCCTCCATTATTGGGCTGCCGAGGTTCATCCTCGTCGTCGCTGCGGTGTTGGGTTTTATTCTGACCCTCTGCCGCTATCTTGCCAGCTTGTTTGAAGACCCAGCAATTCCTATTAGTGTGTGTTGCTGGTTTTTCCTGAGTACCGTGAATTCCACATGGGCGGTCCAGGAGCCTGTCAAGCTGGCTAGGTCCGTCTTTGTTCCCCTTATTGGGTTTTCTGTTCTGCCCGGATTTAGGTCCGGCGAATCCAGCATTGACCGTGGCGTCTTCAGTGTCGCTTCCGCCGTTCTTATATCTGCGCTTATTTTTATTGCACTTCGGTTTTCCATTGGCGTCGCGGGTTTCCGAGGTGCCTGCTTCGCCGTTATGAGTACTTCGGGCGAGCCAGCTATCCTCTCCCGCGCAAAAGCGGGTCATCAGAGAGGTCAGGGCGGCCATAGTCCTCGGCTTATCCTGGCCGAGTTGTCGGGCTAGCCATTCATCCCGAATATTATTTTTGAAGGCGGCAATGGCCTCAACATCGGAGCAGTCTATGATCTGGTTCTTCTTGGTGAGGAACCTGTTCCAGAATTTCTGGGCTGATTCGCCGGGCTGTTGGGTAACACGGCTGAGGTCATCTGCGTCCGGAGGTCGGACATACGTGCCTTGGAAGTTTGCCCGAAAAGCGTCTTCTAGGGCCTCCCAGCTGCCGATAGAGTGGGGAGGGAGGCTATTAAGCCAGTGTCTAGCCGGCCCCTTTAACTTGAGCGGCAGATATTTGATGGCATGGAGGTCATCTCCATTGGCCATGTGTATGTGTAGGAGGAAATCCTCGATCCAGACTGCTGGGTCTGTGGTACCGTCGTATGATTCGATGTTAATGGGTTTAAATCCTTTCGGGAACTGGTGCTCCATCTCCCGGTCTGTAAAGCAGATTGGGTGAGCTGGACCTCAGGACCGAGGAGGATCTCGTCGGGTCTCGGGAGAGAGCCGTGAGTAAGCTTGATCTAGGGCACGGTCGTTCCTGATCATCCAGGCATCGTAGCCGTTGGGCCCAGCGGGGGCGCGTCCCCTGGATCCATAGATGGACCGAGGGGGGGCCTATTTTCTTCAATACGACGTCTAGCGTCGCGAGGATCCAGGTGGTCCACGTGGTCTTTACCATGACGGCGTGGAGGTGGCCTTTCACCACGGTCTTCTCGCCTTGGCCTGTCCCGGCCTCTAGGGGGCCGATCGAGGTCGTCAGCAAGCTCTTCATCAAATTCTGGTAGGAGGCGCCTGCGTGGGTAAGACTTCGGTGCGCTATGGCGTCGGTTTTCCATATCCTGCTCGGCGGAAAGCACTTCAACCCACTTATCATTTAGCGTGTCGGTATTTTCCTGCAGCTGCTGCTGCTTGCGTTTTAGGCTCCGGGCCGTCGCGACGAGGCGTCGCCGAAAGTGTTCTTGTTCGAAGGGGTCCTCGGGGACGATGAAGTCCTCGGTACCGAGGTTGTCGTCCTCCTCGGACTCCGGCATGTAATTGTCGCTGGCTCCTTCGAAGAGGTCATCGGGATCGGAGTCCACAAGAGGTCGGTCTGGTGTGCCGTTCCTTACTGGGGAGGCTTGAATGTCCTCTTCTAGGTTGTCGGCGTCACCGTCCTCCTCGTTGCCGTTATTGGCTGTTGCGTCATTGCCACTGGGTTCCCCATTATTGCCCCTTCGGCGCCGTCGCCGGCGTCTTGGAGGGGATTTGGGGGTGTCCACCATATAGACATCATAGGTGGATGTGGCGGTCCACCTGCCCGTGTTGACCGAGGGCAAGATGTTCTCGATGGGGCCGTCTGCGTCTTCCTCCATATCTGAGGGTTCGCCGTAGTCCAATACGTCGGTTAAATCATCGATCGTAGCGACTAGGTGGGTGGTGGGTGGGATGTAAATTTCCCTATCGTCGGCTTTAAGTCCGATCTGATCATAAACTGAAGCCTTGCCATCCGAGATGGACATGCTCTGGATGCGGCAAAGCATCTCATCAAGGTGAGATAACTCTTCGGGATCCATGGATGCGCCGTAGGTAGGGCTGATTCGAAGTACATCTGGTGTGTGACCAGGCGCGTCCTCGGAGCGAAGAGAGTTTGAACGTAATTCGGAGATTTGATTCGAAGTCACCTCCGGCACTGCTTCGGGAGTGGGAGCCGGATCTCTCTCCGAACTAGCGGTCGAGGGGAGATCAGCCGGAGTGGCGGCGCCGGTAGTCTCAGAGGATGTCGTGACAGAGTTCGGTTCCGGAGTCGAGCCTCCAGAACCGGCCGAGCTTTCGATCAGGCCGGGCGTCCGTCCCGATAGGACGAGTTCGCCGCGGGAATCGGCAGTGTACTCGAGGCCTCCGAAGGTTATGACCCGTCCAGGGGCGTAGTTCTCGACGGAAGTCAGATGTCCCGTCGAATCGGCGCAGAACATCATGTTGCCGAAGACGAAAAGCTGTCCGGGGACGTAGACGTCCCCACAGCTGTTATCGTGATTGATCCGTAGGTGAGCCATCGACCCTGCCGGTGATCGCGCAGCGGAACTCTCAATGAAAGCACCAGTGTCGGTGTAAAAACCGGCAGACCTCGGGGTAGGGGGTCCCGAGCTGCGGATCTGGGATCGATGGTAACAGAGACAATGGAGACGATGTTTACCCAGGTTCGGGCCCTCTTAATGGAGGTAAAACCCTACGTCCTGCTTCTGTTATATTGATGAAGATGTATTGAGTACAGAGTTGATCTACCTCGAGATCGTAATATGAGTCTAACCCCTATGGCTAGGTAAGCAATGTTGCGTATATCCCCTATCACGGGCTAAACCCTATGGCTTATATACACGCCAAGGAGGGTATCTAGGGTTACAAGGTCGGTATCTAGGAGCAAGGCGGCTAGAGAAATCTTGAAGTGTACTACAAGTCTTTGGTAGAGGCAGCCTTGATCACGTCCCCCATGTATGGCCTCCGGAGTCCATCTTGGTCACGCACGAGGGTACATCGGCCCAACCGAGGAGTCGGGTCGGCCCGGTTAGCACCCCCTAATCCAGGACACCGTCACTTGGGCACCCCCCCCCCCTCCCCCAAAGTGCAAGTTCTTCGCTTGGCTGATTATCCAAAACTGGGTATGGTTAATGGATCTGCACCTAACCTTCTATTCCAATGCGGATTCTCCCAACGCGTTTAGGCGGATGTGGCTTCGTGGATCGGTCTCAACAATGGCATCATCACGGATTGGTGGCACAAGATCTCACTCAAGGACTTGTGGTTCAAGACTATCCTGGATAGGGGGGGGGGGGGGGGGGCTCGAGGAAGGCCCTCACCTCCTATCTCATGCTTGTTTCCTGGGAGCTTTGAAATGAGCGCGACGCAAGAGTTTTTAGGAATATCGCCGCCAGTGCGACCATCGTTACCGCTAGGATCAAAGAGGAGGCCCATCTTTGGGCGCTTGCGGGCGCTCGCCATTTGTGTGCTGTAATGCCACGAGAGTTGACTCTCTTCTCCCCGCCTTGCGGGTCTCTGTTAAAACTCTTCTCTTAATCAATGAAAATGACAAATCTTTTAAAGAAAAAAACTGCTTGACCCAGCTAACAACAGGCTCTTTGTTTATGTATTTGTTTTCAGGGTTTTTGTATCCAATCTCATTTCTACCATAAAATAAAATATGAAAACAAATGTGAAGAACTCGTCCGTTTTCTCCGTTTTTTGTTCCAAAACATGCCCGTCGGTGGTACTACAACATTACCAATTTGTATATACGAGTCTCCGAAAAAGAAAAAGGGAACACCAACACTCTCTTACATATACAGTACAGTACAATTGTGATTTGTGCGTACGTTGCAAAGGACAAGAAGAAGTCGCTCACGGTCGAAACACCTTGCCACGGTTCTGACTTCCGAGTTTAGTTGTTCTTCTTGCGTTTCTCAATGAAGAAGAAGAAGGCGAGGGAGGCGACGGAGAAGGCGGAGAAGACGCCGGCGGCGACCTTGATGGAGGTGGTGACTCCGGTGATGCTGACGATGTTGAAGGCGGCGGTGTGCGCGGTCTGGCCGTAGGCGACCTGGGTGCCGGAGGCGTCGAGCGCGTAAACGCGCACGTAGTAGGTGGCGGTGGGGATGTCGAGGGCGACGCGGTACTCGACCTTGCCGGTGCCGGGGTAGGCCTGCTGGGTGACCTTGAACTGGCAGGTCTTGTCCTTCTTGAGGTCGTCGTGGGTCTTGCGCCACTCGCGCTCCTTCTGGCTCACCGGCGCGTAGCAGAGGCTGACCTTCACGTTCTTGTAGTCGGCGTCCGCGCCGGCCTGAGTCGCGTTCAAGGCCCACGTCACCGTGATCACGTCCTCGCCGGCGTGAAGAACTGGCCAAGAATCAGTTAATTTAGTCGTTAGCGTTAAGAAGATCCTTGTTTCCGCTCTATGTCTTTGTTAACACCAATCCGTGAGAAGCATATGCGACGGACGTACCTTGGCCGGGACTGGGGGAGGCGGTGACGTTGAGGGTCACAGGCAGTTTGGAGAGGTACGCCACGGCGTCCGCCGACGCGCAGAACCCGGCGGCGAGGACCACTACCAGCAACGCCATGGCCAGCTCCGACCGTGCCATCGCCGCGCTTCTAGCTTGGAACTTGGGCTCGAACTCACAGCTGCTCGGTCAGAGAAGGTTGCGGCGCGCGGTTTGATGGATGGGAGAGATGGAGTACGGATGGGTTTAACACGTATATGTAGGCACGTCAAGAGCGCTGACCATGAGCTGGAGCTGCCATCCCTCTTGCGGTCGAGGAGCCGGGGCACCCATTTGATTATAACCTAATTACGGTCGAAAGTCAGATCATCTACTAGTAGTTTTTATTTATTTTGTCTTCTCCGGCCGGAGCTGTCTGCCTGCTCTAGAGGGTCTCCAAAGGGTCCGGAAGAGCGAGATGCGGCGACTGCAAATTTAAGCAGCGGCAGGAGTAGTTAACTGAGCTAATTCATTTTCTCGAATTTGCGTTCTCTGGGATTCCGTTCCAAACAAGATCTATTAGCTCGTCCTCAATCGACTACATGTATCATCGTCGACATTTCTGCCCATATATCCATCCAGACATTGCCAGACTATGCAATTACCTTGCAAAGTGTTCACCTAGCTGTTGCAAATTTTATCCACAAAAACAAAACAAAATGTTGCAAATTCTATACTCAACGGATTTCCATATGTTTCTCCATGTTGAATTTGTTGACAGCAAAAGCATGCCGACATTGACACGGCAGTTAAAACCACTGCAGTACAACAAGAGGTCTGAGGCATACAGATACATACTAGGTCACGTGACTCTTAGCCATAACCAAAGGTTACAAGGCTGCATTATTTGCTTCACTTGGCTTTATCAATCAGAACGTCAGAGAAGGCATTTGACTTGTGGACAGCTACTTATTTACAGCAAAAGTGATAGGAGGAGCCACCGGTGCAGATGAATCATCAACAACCTAGCACAACAAGAATTGTAGTGTAAAACGTTAGCAGGAGGGTTACAATTATTTAGGTTTCATATCAAGGCTCCCTTTGGACTACAATGCCATTGGACTTAAGCGGGTTTTCACATATTTTTATTTGTAATAAATACAGTTTATGCTGCAGACTGGTGAAGTGAGTTGTTCGTACACCTTGGCTCCCGCTCGTATTTCTCTGCTGTCCATACATATTTTTATTTGAACTGCCCAATTTTATTCAAAACACAAAAGCTGAACGACTTCAAGAAATTTCAACATAATTATTGTGTTGCCATCAAAATATATTCATTTGAGAGAATCTCATCCCGATTACATACACACAAGTACAGATAACGAGCAGGTTACACAATCACGTAATGCAATGGGAAAAGCTACTGTTAAATCCTATCTAATTTAATTATTTCTTCCATTCCATGGAAGAGAGAATGGAATCTCTTCCATTCCATGAACACGACAAACGGAAGTCACGGCTCAAACATACAAGTTACAAGTTAGGGACATGGCAGATGCTAGGGTCTTGGCCTCAAGTTAGGGACATCATCTTCTTCGCTCACTCCGCTCCGTCAAGAATGGATGCTCAAGGGCCTCTTGGGCCGTTAGGCGGCTTGCTGGATCATAACTCAGCAGCCCTTGCAAAAGACTGATGAAGTCCCCAGCAGAATGTTCTACGCTTTGCATCACCAGTTTCTGCTTGCATAAAATCAGTCCGATTCATAAGCCAAACAAATCTAAAAATGGTCGCAATTTGAACGGGAACAACAGGATATGGATAATACCTGAAGCCGAGGCAGCTTCATGACAGCTTTCATGCTTTCCCGTGAAGCACATCCTTCAGGCCAGTTTAAACGGCCCTTTCTCACATATTTCTCACCATGTCGACTACATAAAAGGAACAACAAAATACATAGTTTGAGTAATCCTCTCGCATGGCTGAAAGCTTACGACACTGGTATGGATCAAGGACAGCAACATACTCAGCCTTCTTGAGCATGTGATATGGCAACGGCCCAAGCACCCTCTCCATCATAGCAAGATGCTCCAAATTTTCATGGGTTTGAAATAGCGCCTCTCCCTGCAGTACCTCTGGTAACTCAAAAACTCCATCCTTGTGATTTGATGACAGATGAAAGTAAGCCCCAATGACGTACCGTGCAGAGTTCAACTAGTATACAACCAACGCTCCAGATATCACATGGGTAACTCCATCCAAGTCCTGAACAACATCCACCATGGCAAACATAAATAACTCACAACCTCAAAATCTGGCTTAAGGGAAGAGCCTTTGCACTGGACGAGAAAGATACCAAGGATAACTTCCGGAGCCCGATAATGCCTAGTAGAAACTACATAGGTCTGGTCCTGCTGGTCATATGTTGTGCTGCCAAAATCAATAACCTTTATTGAACTGGACTTGGGCACACGTTTGTAGTAGGATCCCTCCTTCGGTGAACGGGATGAAACCTAGCAGTTATTAGCAAAGAATGAGCACAAACAGCATACACAATAAACTAAGTGGAATAATTTATAACTGCAAGGCCAAGTTAGTAAAAGAATAAAGTATACTTTGTAATCAGGAACTTTAATGTACTCCGGAGAAACAAGAAGAATGTTCTCGGGCTTTAAATCAGTGTGAATGAGGCGCAAATCATGCATAACTGCAACACACATTACAGAGAAGATAAATATTTGACAAAAGCACGTTAGATAATCCTAGCGATCATGATCAAATAATAAAAAACAGTCATCAACAGATGACACCCTAAAATAATGGAATAATGATCTACAATAGCATACTACTGCAGGTATAAGGGGTAGCGGAAGTGTGCACACACATGCTAGACATTCCAACAGTTGTTTGGCAACCTCCCGAACTATGGCAACTGGGAATGAGCGGTAACTGTTTTTCCGCAGAAAATCATATAAGCTTGGCCCAAGCTTCTCACAGACCTGCCCACCATTCATTCAAATTCACCAATGTTTAAGCTCAGGGTTATCTCTTGTGGTTAGTTGATAACTCTGCCATAATCTAATGATGTACTTACAATACAGATATGGTTACGATAGTCAAACCAGTTCCGAATTTGAACACAACTGCAAAATAGACCAGCTTATATATGGGCAATCTTAACAAAGTAAATCACACACAGGAATACAATATACACTGCAGGAATTGTGAAAGTGAAACTGAGGACTCACCTGGATCTGCTTTTTTCATATTTACAAAGCTGCTCGAGCATGCCAATTTCTATCATTGCAGCATCCCTGTACTTCTTAATGCCTCTGATGATCTTAATAGCCACCATTTCTTTCCGTTCCCTGTCCCAACATTCCAACACCTGACCAAAGGTACCTGATGTATTTGCAAACACATAATCAATTATGAGCACATCCTGCCGACATCAACAATAGCAGTGTGCAAGAAACGCCTTGAGAATTCCGACATATCAACAGATGTAAAGGCTGCTGTCCAAACTGACCTTCACCCATTTTTGCATTAATCCTATCTGCAGACATAGATACAAACCATAAGAACAAAAATATGGAAAACGCTACACAGTTCAGAAATAAACAAACAAACTTGTGATAAGGTAATTACAGCGTGATGTAAGGTTGTCTCCCACAGCAAAAACATAATGTCCATCCTTGTCATCTCCTCTCAGAGGAGGGGTCGCAAAACGAAAAAGGCCTTGGGCCTCCTGAGAGGAAACAATACCACCTGAAGATAGCCCCATTGTCATAGCACTAATTACATTTGCGACCTCTTCCCCACACAATTTTTTTAGCTGCACCAGAAGACAATTATAAAAGATTAGGAATAAAGAAAGTTTGAAAAAGAAATTCCATTTTACAACAACGAAATTCAGGAGATAAATTATGTTACAGACTGTAAAATATTATGCAATTGCTACAAAATATCAGCATGGCCAAAACTGGAGGAATCTGATTGTGTTAGAACTAGTCATATGCAAATCTTCAGGAAACAATCCATTACTTAAGCACAACAGATTATAATGAACAATAACAGGTCTGACATAAATCAAGTGGAAACAACATACTGGATCCTCGTCTGTTCCTTTTTTTTTATCGAATAGCATGCAAACCCTCATAAACGGATCCAAAGGGCGTGCAAATTATTGAGAAACTTGGGAATATATACACCTAAGATATACTAATCTTATCCAGGCAAAACCAAAGGATAATTCGGCCAACCCACGCCCTAATACGGAAACAGATGAAAAGTATAGCAAACGCACTCGAATCTAAGTAGAAACGAGGTTCTATCTAAGGAGATCTGAATATGCTACCTATCGAAACGACTCGAAACGATTGAAATCGACATCACAGCAACTACTAATCAACGCAAACAAGCCACTGCTAGATCTGCAAGGTAAAGGGGCAAAAGCGCGTCCTGATCGGGGGTATACCTGAGGGATCTCGGGGCCGACATCCCAGCCAAGGCGCTGCCGCTTGCGCGGGCGGCGGTCGAGCGGCGCGTGCGGCATCTCTGCGAGGCACTCCATCGCTAGATCGATCGACCCTCTACCGAACGAAGCTCTCGAGACGAAGGCGGCGGTGCCAATTGGTTTGGTCTCCGGTGCGCAGGAACGAACAAACGAATTCCGTGCGTCTCTAACCCTAGCACCCGCAGTTTATGGCGAGAGGGGAAAGAGATTAGGTGGCTAGCGGTGACGTGCGCGGACGGCCAACACGCCTACAGACTGTCCCACTGACGCTTCCGGGCCAGGTTCGGTTTGCGGGCCAGAGCAGTCACCTAGCCCACACGTCCGCGATGTATCGGCGGAGGTGCGGGTAAGAGTTTCGGTGGGTGTGGTAGACGCATCCCTCGCTAGGGGCGTGGACCGCTCGTTCCACCGTCGCGCTGTGCTTTTGCCGATCGGATTCGTGCACGCAGTTTCGCTTCTAGCTCTATCCGTCCACTCCGAGTGACGCGTGGGACCAAATCCAGGTTGGCCCAGATGTCAGATGGATCGATCCTTGTGCGGTTTCCTTCCGTCTTGGTTTGGTTGGTAGACCAAACAATTGAAGACCAAAACCATGAGCCTCACGCTCGTCCTCTGGAATTGGCTGGGTGTTTATATTAAACCCAAGAGAGGGAGTGCTACGCTCACTGTGACATGTGGGCCAGAGGGTACGTCGGCCCACCGCTCTGTGACTACCTTCCAGAACGCACTCTGCGTAGGATTTTTTTTTTTTTTTTTTGAGAAAGACTCTGCGTAGGAATAGGGAACATATAACTGCGGTTCGGGCTTCTAACCCTAGTTGGGTTACGGGAAGGAATATCCGGTTGGGTTTCTAACCCGAGTTGGAGTTGGGTTATGAAAAGGAATATTCGGCACCTAAATCCCCAGGGCATATTATCGGTTTCCCCAATACAACAAACCGCCAGCAAGAGACGGAAATATCCTCTCCACAAAATGAGATTAATATCCACACATGTGATATTTTGAGACTGAAGATTTTCTCAACAGAATTTTCAACTGGAGAATTCCACGAAATCATAATTATCGTGTGCGGCCTGAACTTTTGTACTAATTCATTGAGTCCGAATGAGGCTCTAGATTCATATCTAGATACTTCTACGAAACAACATTCGGTCTCTGTATGCTAACATAGCAGCCTGGGGAGCGGCGGCAATTGTGTCCTCGTGCACCTGTTTTGGGTCTTTCTCAAGATGAACGCCCGAATTGCCACCTTCAAGTTTGCTTGAACACCACAACATCTTCCTTGTAGTTGATCAATTAATGAGGCTGTAATTGTTGAAGCAGAGGGCCAATACTTTGGGCACCGACGAACAGAGCATCTGCTAGCACAATTGCCCCAACCTGTGTAGTTCCAGGAAGAAGAAGAATGTTTAAAGACCTTTCCTTTGCAGACAAAAGTTAAGTACACGCATATTTTCCGAAACGAATTACCAATCGGCCCGTGAAGAGCAGCCGATATCCCCATCCTTCCTTTGCAGCCTGTGCACGTTGCTGATCCGTCCAGCTGAAACCAAGTTGTCAAAAAAGATTCAGGATTAGTACCCTAGTGGGTGTCATTTGACTTTTTGATAACAATGCTGAATGCCTTTGTGGAATGCTGAAACATGTTTGGACCATCTCAGAATGATTAGAAAACCCATTATCATGCTTATCTACATGTGTACTGTAATCTGATCGCTCAAGTCTTAGGTTGGTGGCAAGCTCGTAGCTTGTATCTCACAGGAAAATCCTCAACCTTAATACAAGGCCTTGGTGCACACATTTTGGTGAGGAAAATAACACTGTCACACTGACATTATCATACGTGTTGAGCTCCTGGAACTTACCCAAAAAATTCAGAAACCCCACCAATACCAGCAAGCTTGAAAGGTTGGGAACCTTCCCGCTCAAAGTCCTGTAAAGAGAAAAAACATGAAATTAATATTACTCCGAAATAGAAGATCATACGATGACTCCTACTCCTACCTCCTCTTCAGCAGCTTCCAATCCTCCTTGTACCCAGAATAAATTTTCGAAGCCAGCATTGTAAAGTTGCTCTGCGGCAGCAATTGATCTGCCAAACATTTTGGGGATATCAAAACTGTCAGACAAAAATCCACACCAGACGTTGAATCGCACGTGTTCTATGATGGACGCTACAAGATGTAGCAGTAGCACCAATACGATGGGCACATGCAACCTTAAATTACTAGAGTGCAATGACTGAAAGAGTGATATTTTGTCCAAGATTTCTTTTAGAATCATTTGTTCAAGATTTAGGTTGTTGAAATAGCATCTTGTGTGTATGAGCAGCATGCCACACAAAGCTCAAGTTTAAGAAGTGGTATGCGTCGCTGTCCAGGAAAACGGTACAGACCTTTCTTGTCACATGGTGAGTCCAAATACAGCATAAAAAAACAGTGCTCCATAAAGAACATAGGATGATGAGATGATTTAACTTCCACGAAGGCCAGCAAGGTGAAAAGGTATGAGTATGTGTTGTCAGTATGTCATGCAGTGCAAATCCAGCATCAGAAAGTCAGAAAATGAGCTAACAAGCAGTACAAATCCAACATCAGAAACTTAGAAAGTGAGCTAACAAGCAATTACCTCAGTCCCTTCTGGCATACTAGGATGATATCTGTATCTTTTGAGAACTTCTCCTCGACCTGTTGTACAAAGTTCCTAGGAATTTGTTGCAAAGTCATTCAATCTAATTGGTTTTAAAATACAATTCACGAGAGGCCCAAGTTTAACATATGTCAAGCATACTTATTGAATGACATTGTTGAGCTGCCACTCCACCAGCCACCTATGCAAGAGTGATGAGAGTTTAGTCACACTCGAAGTCTAGAACTACAAATGGTGTACCATATGAGTTGACATATATTACAAATGATGGTATTCTATGAGTTGAGAATAAGTCAATCTATCTTGAAAGAAAAGGCATGTTTTACATCTCGTAACTGTGTTTGATGCACTATTAGCTTGTTAGTCTCCAGTCAGGATTGTCTATACTGAAGAACCACTCCATGTTATAATCTTCTATGGCAACTTATATGATGAAATAGTGCAAACAAAGTTGAACAAATGCCTTCAAGACAGTAGTGCAAGCAACAGTCAGATCCGACGATGTAGCCAGAACTCCGTTTAGCATACCAATCATAAAGTTGAATGCTTTCTTGCTGAGGCCATTCAAATCAGACGACGTATCCACATCGAATACAGGAACCCAGGTAGAACCTTTCACCCAGGCCTGCGATAGGAGCAAAGGACAGGGAAATCTGAGCATCCACGATTAACCAACACTAGAAATGGTTTTTAGTCCTACCAACCTTTTGACGCTCATTTGAAGGCCTGACATCCAGAAGGACCTTGTCCGTGAGTTTGAATGTATAGCCAGCTTCCCTTGGTGTAAGGGTCTTAATCTTCTGCTCCCTGATCTACAAGCAGAGCATTCCACAGCCATACAAATAACAGCAGTTCATCATTTAGAGATTCATACATGCATTACACACACGGATGCCGAATTCAAACGACAAAGCTTAAGCTAACAGCGCCGTGATTCCGAGATGAAAGTAACTTCAGAGGAGGTTTGCACCACCGGTGTTACTGTAGACGCGTAGTGTAAACGAAATGAGAAGAGTAGAAAGGCGTGAGAGTTGAGAGAGGTGAGCTCACCAGCGTCTCCCACCGCCTCCTGGCAGCGGCCATCTCCTTGGCCTGCCTCGTCTCCTCCTCCTCGCCCCCCTGCCCGCCTCCCACTGCCGCCCCCATCTTCACCACCCCACTCCACCGCTGCACGCACACAACCACCTGCAGCTCAGGGCACAGAAAGAGCGCAAGAAAACGCAGGAGAAAAAACCGCGTACCTTTGAAGGGAGCAGGCGAGGACGAAAATAACGGGAACGGGAGGAGGAATGCGCCGCCGTGGCGGGGGAGGAGGCGCCGGCGACGCGGCGTGCGAGGCTGAGAGGTGGTGCTGCCATTTTCGTGCTTTCCTTTCAGACAGGAGGTTTTAGGCTTTTAGCCGTAGCTTTATCCCCATCTCGTACTCGGCTCTGCAATTGGCCAAGGGGAATGCAACTGCAGACCTTGTGGGGACCGGAGAACTGGGCTGATGTTGAGGCCTGAAAGAGATGCATGGAAAGGGCGTGCACAGCTGCACTGAACATCCTGGTGCTACGACTAACAATAATTCATAAGCAAGATATGATATCTATATGATTTATCAAGTGTTTAGTGCTACAAACAATAATTTGATCAACGCAGATGAATTGCATTCAGAACAACGTTGACTTCAAACTGACAGAAGGTTTGCACCTCATAGTACAGACACACAGTACATACAACAAATCGCATGACCTCCACCAAGTGGCACTTGTATCCTATAATTTACTAACATGATGAAATCCATCCAAAATAATCTTCAAGACGATTTTAGGCTTCTCCATAAGTTACACCCATGCACCAACTGGTAACTGCTGCTGCTAATCATAGTTGTAGCTCCATGCCGATCCGATGTTAATCTTCACAAGAACATTTTCGATAGCAGCTGCTGGGCGAGGTACTGCCCTTCTGGCTCCTCCAGATAAATTTTGTCATTCAGATAATTTTGTAGATTATTGATAGCCTCTGGCTGAACTTTTGAGCCTTGTGCTTTCAAAGCTGGTATGAAGTGCCGCGAAATTACATCCAGAATTTTCATGAACTGCGATCCATATTTCTTGTGAAGCACAAAACCAGCCACCTAAAAAGAGCACAATCCTGGTTAGCTACAAGTTTGCATACACAGATAGTCAGACACAAGGCACACAAGTCCTGATGCAGATTTCTACCTTGAGGAAAGCATGAAGAGCAAAAGCAGTGGCTGGGATCGCTGGGAGAGTATTGAGGAACATTGCAAGCCATTTCCATCCCTCGGCTAAGCCATGTGGATGCCGCACACCTTTGATTTCTGTCTGTAGACAAAGTTATGCTGTCATATTTCTGCTCTATTACAAAATAACAGTCTGTTGAACACAAGTCTTCCATATTTAAATAATATAATGTGATAGCGTACAAAATGGTACTACCTCCACCTCAAAATATAAGACATTTTTAATGCTATAAACTAGCCTACAAAAACGTCTTATATTTTGAAATGGAGGTAGTACATAATAACTTGTCAAGGTTCATCATATGTTGTCGTTGCACAAAGCATCGCAAAACATAACTTGTTATCACTGTGCTGAAATTAAAAATAATGGATTGCGGACAGGAAAACAGCCTATTATTGCGGAAAGGGCAGAACATAACATACCGACCAAATCTCAATCAGACTTAATTGATGCTTTTACCAAACTGATTATATCTAGACAAGGACTATACACACCTGAATCATGGCAGCATACAGTTTGACGTATGCAACAACATTTACCAAATACTTCTCAGTGCTCTGAAGTTTTCCATCTTCTTCCTGGTAGCCAATAAGCCTGAAGTAATCTGTGTTTCGTGCTTGTGCCTAAGCAATTACAGATCATGAGATAATCCAAAAATATGAGCCAAAAAATATCAAAATAGTACATATTTTCAAACCATAAAATAAAGTGCATTCACAGTTTAAAAACATAGATATAACTCTGAGATTTGAAATATTGTATCTTTTGGGCACGTGCTCCGAGAAATGGCAACACCAAAAACGTAACGGCTTCTGTTTTTGCACCACCTCAAACGTAAGCAAGAAGATAAGAAAGCGCAACAACACTGAAAAGTTCAGTGACATCAAGACTTACATTTAAAGCATGCAGATGCTTTGGAACTGTGTACATGCAAACTTTGTTGAACTCAGCCAGAAGATAATCCATTGCATCTGGTACCTGAGTTACACACAGAATTAGAACTGATTGATTATCATCATACTAGCGCTGCAGCAAAGGTTGCACACATCTGAAGCCATATGAAATAGGAAAATTTTCATCTTGATAGCAATATGAGGATGCATGATTGCTTTTAAGACAGACAAATTGACAGCATATGTATGTTTATGACAGAGCATCTACACTGGCCCTGTGTTTATCAGCACCATGTCGCACTTCTGTATCTGAGTTACTCAGAGACCATTTAAATTAGCATAAAATTAAATACAAAATAATTGTTGTCAGACCTCAGTTCCACACAACTCAAGCTGATATGTCATGCAAGCAAACTATATTTTCACCAAGACTACTTTAACTATCACAAGTTCACAATAAATCCTGGTAAACAAAACTGCAGCAATGTGCACTTGTGCCTACCAGAATATGTTACATGTACCAGACCTGCAAGAAAGAATTATCCACACATTATCTGTTCAGAAAGTTAACAGAATTTTCAGATTTGCTTAACTATATAGTTATGTTGCCTGTTACATACTGAATTAACACCAACAAAATAGCAAATTGTAGTGATCAATCCACTCAGACTCAGTAATGACTAATGAGCAATAACACTACGCAAAACGAAAAAGATACCTGATTAGTCACTAGTAGCATGACATATCCACAAGCAAAGGCCAATTTTCCAAAAGTCTTGTCCGTCGGATTCCGACTCTTGACTATTGAAATCATCTGTAAAGTAATATCACGTAATTATTGAAGTGTACAATATTGAGAAAATGGGTCAATATGAGTAGAAGTCACGTAATTTTCCACAATTGCTAGTTTCAATTCATGCATGGGTGCATAACTATGTTCAAAACAAGTGTAAGTTTTCAGGTTTGCTAATGATTCAGGTTTCTAAAGCAAGTGTTTAAGTTTTCATTTACATATGTAACTCTACTAATACTTAAATAGAACCAATCCTGCCAATAGTGCATGCATGATCATTTTATAGGCCCATGGACTTGTTTGATAAGCCAGACATATATCATGATATTTTCTAAAAAGAAATATAGCAGATAAATGTAGGCATGTAGCTACCTTGTCTGCAAATAAACGACAAGCGATTGGACGAGGACAATCTTGTCCATCTAAAGCTTTAATAAGCTCACTAGCCCTGGCTCTGCAAGGAATAATTAAGGATTCGAGTTAAATAAGAACTCATATCAAATACTGACCTAACCAGCAACTGGTATGAACAAACTAACTACTCCCTTCGATCCATATTAATTGACACTGGTCTAGTACATCAGCGTCAATTAATATGGGATTGGAGGGAGTAGTATTTGTATTTATCATGCACAAGCAATTGCGAAAGAAAAAAGACAAGGGGAAAATAAAACAGAATTAACAACCTTGCAGGCATGCTGGTAAAATTGACAGCAACAGATGCTTAGAAGCAAGCATCCACAACTTGAGTAATAATTGAGTGGTGCAAGCTAATGATGGACCATGCCTGATAAACATTAACTTGAATTGCTAATATGACGGTAAGGAATGCCAAGTTATTTTGGTGGCATGTTGATCCCATTATGGTACCTTATGTGGTCATACAAAATAGTGATGTAACACGCTTCTCATTTCCCAAACCGTATGGAATCACTTCAATATATATTTTATCTTTCCAATGAACATAACACAATTCAGTCCCTCAATTTTCTATGAATAGCAATCCTTTCACCACTGGCAAGAGCATTGAATCACCTCCGATGCGGCATTTATTTAGAACCATTGTGATTGTTTACAAAAAGGAAGGATTACCACTCGATTTAACTAGGGTATATGAATAACTAATTATTTACTGCATTTGATATTCCTCTTTCTGTCACTCAACAACAGGAACAAGCATTTTTCTTGAAGAAACAAGTTATAGTAGTAAATTTGCATATCAGTCTAAGAGACAGCTGTTCCCACTATTTTAATCCAAAGTGATATGAAAATATTTGTGAAGGACTACAAAGCATTGGAAATCCTCTATTCCTAAATAGTTGCAACCCACTATCTAATTTTCCTCTCCATTCAACAATGCCACATCATCAAGTCATGCATGTAGTCGTGTTCAAAAAAAGAAAAAAGTCCTGAATGTAGTCATAAGTTAATTTTTTTGCATTAATTATTCATGCAAAACATGCCACCTCATCAACTCATGCATGTCTTCTTACGAACTTAGTCATGCAAAATGCTTTTACATTAGTTTTAGTTTATTTAGCACTAATTTATGCATTTAAGAATAGAGGATTCCTGCAGCAACACGCGAGGTATTGTCTAGTAACTTTAACCTTGATGCCTTACTGCATGTATTATGGTTGTCAATTCTTAAAAATATGGCATCAATTTGGAATTGTGGATGGTTCTTCAATTTCCAACAGCCCTTGACAAGTTAGTTCCAAGTCGTCACAATGGTAGCTTTCTTGTATATTAAATGTCCTTATCTGAATTGAGCTCTAGCATTTAAGGAGTATTGTATTTGTTAGTTGTATATACTCACTTGACACTGTCAGTAGTTGGCATAAGTTTACTAATAGACTTTCCAATTTGTCGGTCATATCGGCTATACTCCTGCACAATATAACATGGTATCAGTCAAATGCAGCCATACATACAGGTAAGCAGCATGCTAAATATAGGTCAGGGACTAACATATGGCGGTACAATGGAAACCCGGGAAGGGTTGACAGATCAGAATTAGCAAATCAACCAGTTGCAGAAAGTTGTTCAAAATTGCAATTGAAGACAAAGATCCTTCAGAGAAAATAAGACCTTGCTGAGGTAAATGTTTGATGGCACTTGGTCATGTAATGCGCGCCTCCGTGATTCCGCATCTAATGCAGACCTATCAGCATAAATTCTGATTCCTGGAATAAATAAGATTAATTAATTAACCACAATCCCAATAAATCAAGCTACAGCAGATACAAAATTGATTTTTTCCTCGAATGAGGGAAAACACCTCACCCCACTTAACAATGTACTGTAGTTGGGAACCAACAGTTCGGATAGATAGCAAACTTGATATAGAAATAGAATATTATTGGTAAACTGTGAATGCATGAAGGTGCAAATACCGATGCTTTATTTCCCTATGTGTGCTCAAAGAACATGATATGTGTTTCATGCAAGCACTGGACAATCCTTAGCATGGTTCCCAGAATCCAACACACAGAATTTTAAGAGTAAATAATGCCCACAGTACAACAACTTGGCTTGCGGGGCACTTTAGTCCAAGATCTCACAAAACACTTGCTTGGCACCCTGGACTTAGCTTGTGGGCCCTGTTTATGAGTCGAACGACTAGTCGATGAGTCGTAACTGGAAGTCGACTCAAACACCTCGAGACTAGTCGATCGGCACGGCACTACTCGTCATGAGTCGCTACCCCAGAAGGACTCGTCGACTCGAAAACCTTGCTTGTGGGGTGCGTATACAGTTCAAACAACGCAACCACGGTGTATAGTGCCGATCTGGCTTGCGGGGCGTTGCCTCCAAAATCCACCTCGCTTCCGAATCCATCGTCCTTCCCTTGTGCCTCGTCGCCTCCATTCCTTGCCAGAAGCTAGGAAGCTGCGGCAGCTGCTTCCATTAACAGATCATTTGAAGCTGCCATGGGCTCGTCATCGGCCACGCGATGTTGAGGATGAAACCGTATCGGAAGCTGGTGGATAGCCCAGACTGCAAGCGGAGGGGTAGTGGAAGTGTACACTTTGTTGGCGACGGGGAACTTCGACAAGGACTACTGCCGAGCAGTCACGCTGTATCGGGGGGGGGGGGGGGGGGGGGGGGGGGGTGTCTGTAAAAATTATGGAGGATAGGAGCTGTGTGGGCTTGTCATGCCTGGCGCACGTGTGACTCTGTCCACGCACTTTCCATGCATGTGGGATGGCTATGTCCGCTGTATAAGCGCCATGGCATCATGTGGACCTTACGTGCTCCCACAAGCAAAGTTACGGGTCCCGAACGAGCATTTTGCAAGTTGTTGTACTGTGCCGTTATTTACTGGAATTTTTTAATAAGACAAGCTTTCACATTGACAATTTCTGAAGAATATAAGAAATAATTTCTGCAAAAAGTGTGTATCTCCACCCCAGGTTGATTCACACCCAGTATTCTCTCTTTTTTACCTACTTCAGAAGGTTATGAAATAATTTTATAAACATATAGATGGTGTTGAACATGCTAATATATGTATACTTGCAATTTTTGGTGAAATATATGACTCCATGCAGCATACACACGACAAACAAATTTTGTATCCTTGGATAGCATGCTATTAACTACTCTGCCCTGTACTAGTTTGTTATGTTTGTATCAAATTTTGCAAGTGTACATGCTATGCCTGGATGAAGATTCATGAATATCTTTTCAACTTATTACACAACTTCTTGAAATGAACCAAAAGGAGACATTATTGGCTCAATGAACCCGGTTTGAGAAAACCCACTTTAACAACTTATGCAAGCGCTAACTGCACTTCAAGTGCACAAAACGACATAAAATATGGAGTTCAGAGAATTCACAAGCAAGCATTTGCACGTATTTTCATTAAGAGGAGGAAAAACATAGCTACAAGAGTTTAGTGAAACACACCTGGTAATTCTGATTTGATTTCAGTACTGGGTGCCATTGTTGCATGGGCAACACTGTTCTGAGAAATTTGGCTAGATGTGGAAACTGCTTCTGCCCTCGATTTAGCAGCTTCCTTTTCTACAGCTTCCTTTTGAGCAGCTTCATATGCTGCTTTCTGTGCATCAGCTGCTAATTTTGCAGTTGCCTTCTGCCTGGCCTGCATCATCATTCATGAACTTTCAGGTCAAGTGCACAGGCATTTTACTGACTAGAAGTTAAGTGGAGAAAAAAAATGTTTCCTGAAATAACAGTTAGTAATAAAAAAACTGAGGAAAAATCAGAGTACGTAACTGGAGGAAAAAGGTAATAACAACCAACAAAATATTAGACACAGCAAAACCTGATGAAACTCAACAATCTACTTTGATCGATACAAAACAACCCACTCCACACCAAATGTTACAGAAATGGACTAGGGCCTCAAATACCACGTCATGTGAATAAAAACAGACCAGGTGACCGACAAATCTGAGCAAACAAACCTCTGCTTCTTGTCTGGCCCTTTCCTGTTTTATTTTTTCTTCCTTCATAGATTGCTCCCTTCTTTTAGCTTCTTCAACAGCTGCATCATCTCTTATTCTACGTTCCACAATCTGGGATTTCTGTTCATGATCCCTTTGGACCATAGATAAGTGTTTATCGAGTACTTCTGCACTACAAGAAGCAGTAAGGTAACATGATAGTGAGTCTAACAAAAGATTATTATAGATTAAAAGTGTTACAACATACATGATGTGACATTGTGAGTCTCTGACTCAGAAGTCACAAAGGAAGACAGTCTATCTACAAACCCTATCAAGAAACGTTTCATTATAGTTAACGGCTCAATGGTATCATTATACTTCGCAGATTGTCCCTAAGACCAAAGGTTATCTTCGTTAAAAACATAAAACTCTGAAGAATGAATTGGAATGTTAGGCTTTAAATGGTACAATTGTCAGATATTTGTAACAATAATGCACAGAACTAGAAAATTAATATAATCATATAATTTGTAGTTTAACAGAACATACTCATGAAACAAGCAGGGAAATGGCATTTTTATAAAGAAAAAGAGACACTTGGTAAAAAAAGATGTCATCATATCAGATCCCCAATAGAAGATCTCTTGGGGTGCTAAGATATAGATATGGTACCAAAGCGAACAGATTACATAACCAAACACTTGTTTACAAGAGTCAAGAACCTTAGGTCCCGTGCTCTCATCATTTGGCCAAACTCCGCACTGTAAGCATACTAACATAGAGTATATTCATGTTATTATGCATGACACGGCTCAACTAATTGTAAGCAAGAAAAGGCAAACTCATTATGCAAATTAGTTCGCACTTGAACATTGAAACCTAGAACTTCTAAAAAATCACTCCTTTGCTCACATAAGCAGCATACTTAAAGAAATTATAATCCAAGATGTTGCGTATGGTGGAGAAACACCAAATAGAGAATTAAACTAATAGACTAGCGGTAGATTGCTATGTGCCAAAAGTCACCAGTAACCTATCATGAAGCTTAATGATGGACTAGTATGAAAACTCCATTTGTATCTTAAATCTTAAATATTACTAACCAAAGATCCAGTAAAATATAAAATTTCTGTGATTCTAAAAATATGCAATATAGTTTCAGAGGCACTAGAAATAAAAAAAATAGAAGTACGTACATTTTTCTCTGGAATTGGACATCTAGCCTTCTATCTATCTCCTTTCGTGATTCTGCATATTTCTGAAGTCGAGCAAATGCAGTGATTGTTCTCTGGATTTCGTTTTGGTGGCATACCTCCAATGAAGATAACTTACTTCTAACTTCCTCCTGAAGATCAAACAGCATGGGTGAAGAAAAACAACGTGGTCAAAGCATGACAATGACACTGTTCAGAAAATATTTAAATAAGTAAATTCAATAAAGTTGCATAATGAATATTGTTCGATCAGCGAAGTGAAGTGTCATCACAGAAATACATGTCTACTACAATGTGTCTTTATACTTTGTGTACTATTATCACATCAAACCTGTCATAGCTTAAGAAATGACATTTTTGTTAAAATCCTGGAGAAATCCATGCTCCACTATCCAGCTATAATCCAAGATCAAAAGAAAACCACCCAAAAGAAAAGACAATAAGGGTATGTAGAATAGGTATATCAACATTTACCCGGATGCAATAATAAAAAGTTTACTTCTTTGGGGTCCCTGTTATTTCACTCCCTGGATCGTAATATTCATCGTGCTAAACTTTCATGTGTTCAAAAAATTTCACGTCAAGTTGCCAACAAACTAAAGTACCCTTGTTATTTTCGGTTCCTGCACCATGCAAAGTTTTTCCTTGGTTCCTGGATCGTAATCTTCATTGTGCAGAACTTTCATGTCTCATTATGCAAATTATGTTCAAAATCTAGAGGTGTGTTCCATCAATTGTCAGTATAGCATGTCCAGTAAGCTTAAACAGAACCAAGAAGCTCCATCCAGATATTAAAACTGTGAGATGGACGAAAAGATGTGAAGTTCTCACATGCCCGGAACACTTAAAAGGCAGTTGTAATACACAAACCTTTGCAGGAAAAAACATCCGGCACGGTATAACTAACAGTTACCCTAAAATGCAATGAGGAAAAATGACAATAATGCAATGTGCTCTACTACTGACAGATCAAGGTAAAATCATGGAAACATCACTAGCATACTGTGTTTATTAGCAAGGAACAACAGAGTACAATTTCTGGTACACACTTGAATTTTGAGATGATGATCGCGTTCCAGCTCAAGCAGAATGCTTTTCTCTAGGCTCCTTTTCTCCATCAGGTGGTATGATGTACTGCTGCTATCTAATTCATCCCCTGATTCTTCAAAGCTGCTAGGAATAAACAAATGAGATAACTTAGCTCAGTATGTGGTAAATGAACTGTGATGTGCTTATTTTTTAAGCTGTTGCAGATAAGAATTCCCAAAAGTTCATTGCTCTTCTTTGTAAATAAAATTAAATGTGGATAAATCAGGTTGACTAATGATTGTCCTCTCACACTCCATCGAATGTGTTCTGCAATGAGAAGTTATAGAATGATTCAAAGATAGGCAGGTAACCAAACACTCAATTTCCAAAAGCAGTTCAACACCACGAGGTTATCATAATCCATCTCAGTGTCAAACGGAGCCACAGAATACATGACATGCATACACTCATGGCAGACTTCTATAATTCTGCAGAGCAAACAAGAAACGAATGCTACAGAAATAGTTAATGGCTCAATGGTACCACTATAGTTTGCAGGTTTGCCCCTAAGACCAAAGGCTATCTTCAGCTTACGAGATGTCAGGCGGTCCAATTCACATGATATTGACAAACTATGAGACACAAATTTTCATGAGAAAAATGCAACTGCAGGAACCAAATTGCAGTATCAAACTCTCACCTGCATTCGAGGTCATTACATGAGAACCTGGCTCCTGTCACAAGAGCCCGGGCATGCTCATTATCGTCTTCCTCTTCCGTGTCGTCTTCCTCCTCAATCCGCATCACAAAGGCCTTCTTCCTTGCACTGCCACCGCTAGCCCTAAATAGACCAAAAAATAAAAGCAGAGTCAAATTCATCGGCAAATCAAACGAGAGTAAAATTGCGAGAGAGATGCGAGATACCACTCCGGCTGCTGCTTGAGGGGCGTGGGGGGAGCGGCACGGCGGGTGGCTTCGAGTGCGTCGAGCTCGGTGAGGACCTCGCCGAGGGTCCAGCTCGGGCGGGGGTCGAGTGCCCTGGGGCATCGCAGCTCCAGGCGCGCGTACGCCCTGCGAGGAGGTGGGCAGGGGAGGCAAGGTCAGTCTCGACGAACACCGGCCAGATGGAGGCAGCGGGGGTGCAAAAAACGGCGATGCGGGGGTTACATGGCGGTCGTCGCCGGCGAGGCAGCGCTCGACCTCTAAGCGCGCGCGCCCTCCCCGGCCGAAACTTGACGAGTTGCCGCGCGACGGAGGTGCTCGGCGGGCGGCGGCCCTGGCGCCCAGGTGCGGTCGATTCAGCCAAGGCGTTTGAAAAGAAGGGCTCCGATTGGTGAAATCAGGTCAGGTCAGCGTCGGATCAACGCAGACTTGCCTGGCCTGGGGCGTCCCTCAGCGTCGGATCAACGCAGACTTGCCTAGCCTGGGGTAGCCAGGGCCCAGGGAGTGGTGCGTGGCCCAAATCGAGCGCCTGGCGACCGGCGAAACCAGCCTGGGAAGGACGTCGCTGAGGAATTTCCTATATGACGCTCTCTGCGTCAAACTGTCGAAGGAACGCATACAGCGATAACACACTAAGCGAACGACTGGGCCGGCCCATCTAAGGTAGCTAACGTGTAGATTGCATCCGGTTTTGGAACCTTCTGGAAGGTTCCAGCCCTGGTCTTTATTGGTTTTGGGAACCTTCTAGAAGGTCCCTGAACCGGTTTTTTGTTTTGACTGATTTTCTGTTTCTTTTTCTTTTTTTTTTCTTTTTTTTGTTTCTGTGTTTATTCTTTTTTTCGTTTTTATTCCTTCTTTCTTTTGTTTATGTTCATGTTCAAAATTTCACCACTTCTCAAAAATTGTTTGGGATTTCGAAAAAATGTTTCCATCTTCAAAATTGTTCGCAAACTTTCAAAAAATGTTCGTGTTTTTCAAATTTTGTTTGGGAGTTTCAAAAAATGTTCCCGTTTCAAAATGTGTTCGCAAATTTCAAAAAAAGTTCATGTTTTCAAGTTTTGTTCAGAGTTTCAAAAAAAATGTTCCATTTCAAAAAATGTTTGTGTTTTCAAATTTTGTTCCGGAGTTTCAAAAAATGTTCACGTGCAAAAGTTTTTGTGTTTCCAAATTTTGTTTTGGGATTTGAAAAAATGTTCCAATTTTCACTTTTTTGGGGAGTTTAAAAAATGTTCCCGTTTTAAAAAAATTGTTCGCGTCTCCAAATTTTGTTTGCGTATTTAAAAATGTTTGAGTTTTCTCAAAATTTGAAACAAATTTGAAAAGTGTTCGCGTTTGATGAAACATTCACGTTTTGTTTTCGAAAAAAATGTTTTGCGTTCGATTTTTTAAAAACATTCAGATCTGCGCTTTGCATTTCTTAAGGCTTTGCACTGTATTGTAATCAGAAAAGCTAGCTAGCTCAACCGGCTAGAATCATATCCGCTGAAGCAGCCGGTCTTGCGTTCGAACCTCAGGAGCGCAACTTTTTTTCCAGCGTTATCTACTGGTCGCTAGCCAGATGGGCCGGCCTAGTCGAGAGATCGCCTATGCGCGCGGTCGACAGTCTGCCGCAGAGAGCGGCAGACAGGAGCTCCCCGTCGCTGAGGCACTGCCAGGACCTGAACCCGAAGGCAACTCCAACCGTGGACCAAACGGACGCAGATTTTGTCCGTTTATTTCGGCCAGGCGGACCTTCGGGTATCTTGGTTTTTTTGTTTGATTTTGTCGGTCTTCGGGCAAATCGGGTTCTCAAAAATCAAAACCGAATTCACCTATGCCCACACAAATAACCGAACCCGTATTGGCCGATTTTGTCGGTCGGTTATTTCAGGTACCCGTAGAAACCGATCTATGACCATCAGAGGTGATTGGCAAGAGCACTTACACGCGTCTCGTTCACGGCCACGCGGTGCCGACGAAGACCGGTGACGAAGGGGGCGGAGAAAGCAGGCTCACAACACAGTAGGACATCGCGGCATGGAATTGGAAGATACTAGATGGGAGCAGAGGTCGCGAGGGCACCACGGGCGACGGTCATGGGCGGAGCCGTGGAGGCGGGCTAGGGCGCCACGAGCAACTGCCAAAGTGTCGAAGCACGCCCGAGCAGCCGCGATTAGGCGTTGCGGGAGATGGCCACTCGACACAGGTCGGAGATGGCGCTACAACGCGATGGCGCCGGCCGGTGTGGTGAAGTTGCGGTGATGCGAGAAAGATGGAGGCGGCCTTTTTTTAGAAACAGATGGAGGCTGCTGGGACGTGGGAAGTGGGAACACTGTCCACGAGCTTAGGGTTGGCCGGTTGGGTGAATGTCTTATTGGGATGGGTTGGGCCTATTTTGTGAGGTGGGACTCCGGACGCAGGCCTTATTCGGTTATTATGGTCTATTCGAGCAGCACAGATGAAACCCGATCAGCGCCCGAAACCTGAACAGCAGACAAAAGTAAATTGAATTACCCGATAATTTGGTTAATTCGGGTTGGTTCAGGCTCCGGTTTCAGTTTTCGGTACCCGAATGCCCACCCTGAGGCGGACGCCGAAATCCAGTTTTGTCCGTCGGCCCATAGGTGCACCTAACGCGGACCGGCCTCACCGACATCTATGGTGAAGACCTCTTCCACGCACCAATGACCTTGCGGTTGTACGCCGTCGCGCCGAAGAATGCCTACGTGCGGCGTAAAACAATGAATTTATATGACAACGGAATCGTCTTGAGGAGAAGACCGAAATGCCCACGAAAGACTACTACGAGGAAAAGACCGAAATGCCCAAGGGAAAAACCCGACTCGACACACCCTCCTCACAGTCGGCTGAGCGGCCCTCCGCCCAGCCGGGTGGACCCAGCGCCGACTACCCGGGTGGGGCCAATGAAACAACCTGAAACAGGCCCCACGTGTGAGCCGGTGTTGCGGCCGCTCACCCCGGGCATAAAAACCGAAGACCGAAGACCGAACCCGAAAAGACCGAACTAGAAAAGACCGAATAAAAAACGGTCTACAAAAATAGAAGACCGAACTAGTTATGGTTTGTTCGGTCATGCTGTTTTCAGGACCGAATAGCCCGTATAGACCGAATTACTAAAAGCCCATCCTAAGGCCCATCTAGGCATCTAGCTAGCCCAATGGTCACACACAACTACACGACCTCACGTCCTCACTTCACGATTCACAGGAACCAGCCGGCAGTTGATTCACTCAGTTCCTCTTTTTCTCTCCCACTACAAACCCTAGCCGCTGCCCACCGCTGTGGCCCGATGCCCCGTGAGACGTGAGCCCGTGACGACTGACGACTGCGGCACCAAGGCACGTCGCGCGCCCTGACTGATGAAGACCGGCGCCCCGAGCGGCGGCCCTGACCAGTGAAGACCGGTGCCCTGCGCCGACAACCCCGAGCCCCGTCGGTCGCTCCACTGCCCGCGACGCGGCCGTCCGCCGCCGGTGCTCCACCTCCTGACGACCGGTTCAACTGCTGCAGTCCATCACCACCACCCGTCCTCTTCCACACTGTTCGCCGGCTCGCCACCTGCTGCCATCTTTCGGTTCTCCACATCGCAGCTGAAGGTGAGTTAGTTCATCTCTCTATGTACATATATGATTCCCATGAAAATCAGCACTCCTGCAGGTATTTTGTAGGCAATACATGCCTTGTTTTGTGTCAAATGTTAGCACTTGGAGACAACAAATAGAACTTTGTACTACGCTTAACTAGAGGAGTGTCAAATGCTAGCACAAGATTATCTCTGTAGTCATTTGGGTTGTTCTGCAGACATAGTAATTTTTTATTTATTTATTTCTGCACTTCTGCTTCTGTCCATGCGGCCTTGTAAAACCAACACTTTAAAATGGAACATTCAGAGTGCGGGCTTGGGCAAAATAACTGAGAAGAATCACACACTTTAGCAGCTTCAATACTTTAGTACTACTAGTAGGAGTAGAGAACTTATATCTATAATCCTCTTTGTTATTGCAAGTTAAATCCTGAGTACATAACTCCTATGTACACAGTAAAGCATTTGTGCCTGTTTCCTGAAACTAGATATATACATGGTGTATAATTTTGGTAGCTGATAAGAGATACACAAAGATATATAATAGATATTATATGCACTTTATGTTGTGATTTGCTCATGCCAATGTTGTTTGACAGACCAATGCCCTCTTTTTTTTGTAGATGTTTCCTATACCGGAATCTGAACATGATGAGGAGTTGAATGAAAAAAATGCCGAACCAAAAGTTGCCAAAGGTGCCAATCTAGAAGCTGCTCAAGATGACAAGCCAAAAGAGTGGAAGCAAATGGCGTCATGAATCTTGTTGCTGGACCGTGAATCATGAATCTTCTTACTTTCTGTCAAATAGCATGCATGAATCTTGTTGCTGGACCATGAATCATGAATCTTCTTATTTTGTGTCATATGAATCTTGTTACTTGCGGTCAAGTATAAACATGTACTGGTATTTTGTTACTTGGTGTCAAATATAAACATGTCTTGGTGCTGGAAGTAACATGAATCTGAGTTGTGGCAACTAATTTGGTCTGTTTGGTCGGGACCGAAGACCGAATAGTAAAGACCGAAGATCGAATAGTGAAGAACCGAAAAGACCGAAATTATTTCGGTCTTCAATTATGGAAGACCGAATTCTTGGAAGACCGAAAAGACCAAACCGAACAAACCGAAAAGACCGAACGCCTGGGCTGAGCGGCCGCGACGCACGACCCGTGTGTCGCGACCGGACCAGCCCGACACGGGGCGAGGATGTCGACAGGCGGGTCCTGCACACCTTCGCGCGCAGGGCAACGCGCTGCAGCCCGACATGGGGTGAGCATGTCGACAGGCCCGCGTAATACCCTAGAAACCCTCTCGTATTTGACATCTAAGAAGAACACTTCATTTTCAGCAAAATCATGGGATTCTAGGGTATTACGGAGATCGTGGTTGATTCGGATCCTAAGGAAGTCACCCAAATTTTACCTTCTATGTCCATGTGCACCTCTTGGACTTCTCCAAGCTTTCCTCCAATCTCCCGGGCCACCGGCTCCGAGAGCATGATCGGTGGGGCATCATATATGCGGACCCAGATTGGCATGTGGGCGATCTCCACGTCGCCTGGCCTAGTGCTCCCGTCCACCACGTTCATTAGGAAGGCATCTCCGCGATGTGTCCATGGGCCATTGTTGAGGATGAATTTGAGGTCCCCTTCGCACTCGAACTCGAGGAGAAAGTGATTGCTCTTAAGAGGGACGTGGTTGAGACGCCCTCTCAATCCCCACTTGCTCTTGAGCTGCTTGAACAACCCTTCGATGCTAAAGATTTGCATTGAGAAGAACAACCCTGTAGGATCGAAAGTATGTCTAGAGGGGGGTTGATTAGACTACTTGACCAATAAAAACTTATCATTTTCCCAATTTTAGTTGTAGGCAAGTTTTAGCAATTCTACCAAGTCAAGCAACACCATACACATGCAAGTCTAAGAGTTGTGCAGCAGAAAATAACGACTTTGCATATGAATGTAAAGGAGGGATTGGAGATTTCAAATGCAATGAAGACACGATGATTTTTGGCGTGGTTCCGATAGGTGATGCTATCGTATGTCCACGTTGATGGAGACTTCAACCCACGAAGGGTAACGGTTGCGCGAGTCCACGGAGGGCTCCACCCACGAAGGGTCCATGAAGAAGCAACTTTGCCTATTCCACCATGGGTTACGTCCATGAAGGACTAGCCTCACTCGGGTAGATCTTCACAAAGTAGGCGATCTCCTTGCCCTTACAAACTCCTTGGTTCAACTCCACATGGTCTTGGAGGCTCCCAAGTGACACCTAACCAATCTAGGAGACACCACTCTCCAAAAGGTAATAGACGGTGTTGTTGATGATGAACTCCTTGCTCTTGTGCTTCAAATGATAGTCTCCCCAACACTCAATCACTCTCTCACAGATTTGGCTTTGGTAGGAGAAGGATTTGAGTGGAAAGCAACTTGGGAAAGGCTAGAAATCAAGGTTCAAATGGTTGGATTGGAATCTCTTGATCCCAACACATGAGTAGGTGGTTCTCTCTCAGAAAATGAATGGTGGAAGTCTAGGCATGTTCTGATGGCTCTCTTAGAGAGTAAGTGGTGGTGGAGTGGTATATATAGGCAGCACCAAAAATCCAACCGGTACAAGCATTTGACCCAACTCGGTGACACCGACATGAAAATCTCGGTGAGACCGACTAGTGTAAAAGACTTGACCGTTAGGCTTTTCGGTGAGACCGAACAGAACATCTCGGTGAGACCGAAGTGCAATGGCTAGGGCAAGACCACGTTTCAGTAGTTTCGAAAATTCCATCTCGGAAATTCCGAAGTGAAGTGACATCGTTACATGTAACATTTCGATAAAATGTGTTGTGATCTTCGTCAACAATCTGACTCCTTCCAAAATGTGAATTGAATTCATGACGAGAATTACCATCTTTGCCCCTCAATAATTTGTGTTGCCATCGACAACATCCTTGCCTTACTTCCAGCACAGGCTTGATCATGTCTTGGTTATACCTCGAGTTCCTGGCTATTCCTGGAATTGTTCCTTGTGGATTTCTTGTGATCTTCACAACCAGCCTTACTTGAAACACTATATCATTGCTACCCGAAGCACGACCGTGGTACTCCGAATATCTACAAGAACGTTGGAAGCACAATGCTAAATGTTTCTTGATCAATTATCCAAACACCGTTATATGGGTAACATCATGAAATTCCTTGCCCCATTTGTCTAAAGGTTTATGTACTTGCTATCCTGTCATGAAGATCATGCTCTTCTTGTCCTTGGGAAGTATATGCTCATAATACCTATGAGTAAATATTTTCCTTTCCATTGGTTTGTTTAAACTGATGTTCACATTTTCCTTTCCATTGGTTTGTTTAACCTTTCTTGCGATCAGACGAAGGAGTCCAGGAGCAGGAGATCCCCGGAGGCACCTACTACTACGTTGAACCCGCCGACCAGGAGTAGTTCGGAGGCCCTAGGCAGGAGGCCTTCGCCTTTTCGATCAGTGTCGCTGTTATGCTAGCCTTCTTAAGGCAAACTTGACTAACTATGTCTGTACCCAGATAATATTTGTTTGTATGACTTATGAATCCGGGTCCTCGCGACCCCTGGTTAGTAATATGAAGATTTATGTTTAAATTTGTGTTTAGAGTTGTGTTGTGATATCTTCCCGTGAGTCTCTGATATCGATCGTGCACGTTTGCATGTATGATTAGTGCACGGTCGAGCAGGGGCGTCACATTACAGCAACTTGGTCATGCCGTCTCGGTGAGACCGAGAACCATTTCGGCTGCACCGAAGTGTTAGGGTCTGGCATGTGGCAATGTATATGGCAATCTCGGTGGGTCCGGATGGGAGTGTTTCGATGGGACCGAGATCAACTTTAGGGTTTTGGATAGGAATGAAGTAGAGAAGTATTTGAGGGTTTTGGAGCAATATCACTAAGCACTTGAGCAACTGAGTCATGACCAAAACCTCATCCCCTTTTAATAGTATTGGCTTTTCCTATGGACTCAATGTGATCTTGGATCACTTAACCAAAAATGTAGAGTCTTGAAGCTTTGGCAATCTTTGTCCTTAGCATTTTGAGGGGTCCACATTCACTAGTCCATGCCATGCCAATCGTTGATCTTCTCTGAAATCTATTATTAATGAGCATTAGATCAATGACATATATGTTGTTATTAATTGCCAAAACCACCCGGGGATTAGTTGCACTTTCAATCTCCCCCTTTTTGGTAATTGATGACAACATATAGATCAAAGCTTCGACAAGAGGTATAATAATGTAATACATCGTCGCTTTGAGAAGTATGTGATAAGCAAGAGCTCCCCCTAAATTTGTGCATTATTTAAAATTTGCGTTTGAATGCAAATGCACAATCGATTAGGATCATGGGTCACTCTTCCATGTCACATACATCTTGGTGGAGCGCACAAAATGATAAGATTGCAATGTAATAAGCACTCATCATCAAGCAAAAGTAACTTAAGGTAGCAAGAAACTCTCAAGGAAACCAAACGAGAAGAAGCAAAGCACTCTCTCTCGAAGCCTAATGATCTATACTAATTCTCCCCCTTTGGCAACAAGTACCAAAAAGTTTGAACAAGTATAGAGCTAAACGTCGCTCTGGGCTCGATCTCCGGCAGCTCCTGGTGAAGAAGTCTTCTGACTTGCAGCGCCGGTGTGCGTAGACGTCGTCGGAGTGGAGAGAAGTGCATCTGCAAATATCTCAGCTGGAGTCTGTTGAGCTGGCGGTGTAGAAACAACTGAAGGAACTGATGGTGCAACAGAAGGTGCAGCAGCTGGTGCTGAGACTGTGACTCTGGTGGAAACTGGCACAGCTGCGGACCTAGGCATCTTCTGAAACTGAGTGGTCGTTGGAAGACCTGTGCCTGTCTGCTCATCATCAATGCTAGTTTCCTTCCTGACTTCATCCACTTGTGACTTCAAAGTCTCAACAACGGTCTGTATTTCAGTGACCTTGATGTCCAGATCATGAAATTTTGTCTCAATAATCCTCTCAAGACTCTTCTGATTTTCTGCGAGGTTGGCCAAACTCCGCTCAATCTTCTGAGTGGCTCGAAGAAGATATAGCATCTGGTCAGACTTTGTCTTCAACTATGGAGCAGTGGGAGCACTTGGCTCAGCAGTCCTTGTTGCTTCTGCTTCTGCCTGTGTTGCAGCTGAGGTAGGATGGGAAGGGTCCATCGTCATTGTGTTGTCCTCAAACTCAGGCTGTAGCGGCAGGTGTTCATGATCCAACAGAAAGGACTTGTTTGCACCCTTTGAGTTGATGAGCATCTGAATGTGCGGGGCAAAACCACAAAATCTCTTTTGGTCAGCAGCAGCTCTCTTCACGTTCTCTACAATGAGATCCATCACCCTGAACTTCTCATGTTGATCAATATGATGCAGCATGTTGATGGAATGACCACGAATCATCTTCTCATCGCCTGGCTTGGGCATCAAAGTATGCCTCATGATGGTGTTGGAGGTGGCTAGACCTGCCAACAAGTGATAAACTGAGCCAACAAGTTAGCCATGGAATTGTGGTCCATCTTTGGCTTAGCATACACATCAATGTCGTTCTCATCAGCCTCAGGCAAACCTAACAAAGTGGCCCACTCAAGTACACTGGACTGGTACCTGACTCCTTCGGTCATCCAGACTATCCTTCCATTGGGATAGAAGTGAGATGTTGAGTAAAATTGCATGATCATCTCATCGTTCCATACAGTCAGCTTCTTCCCAATGAACTCATCAACACCAACTATCCTGAAGCCCTCATGAACATGGGCGAAGTGATCTTCATTGGCATCAATGTATTTCCAGTCCACCCATCTCATGTCACTAACCACGGGCTTCTTATCGAGAAGCACTGTCTCATAGAAGTCCTGCTGTTCCTTGGTATGGAAACGGTAGTCCACAGCAGTCTTTCTTCTAAATGGAATAGGGGTCAGACTCTCTCCATTTCCTCAGTCCTTTATCTTTTCTTTCCTTCATGTTTTCTGCCAAAGGATGTGTATCATCATGCTCAGGCAGTCTGGGTCTCAACTTCCTTAGCACTAGGGCTTCAGCATCATCATCAACTTCTCTCTGAGGCACTCGGGCCTTGTTTTTCTCTGCAGTAGATACATCTCTGGTAGTCCTCTTGGACTTAGCAGCAGCAGGCTTGGCCTTGGAGGAAGTGGCAGACTTCATAGCATCTCCCAAGAGCTTTTGCTGCTTAGGAGGAGGTGGATTGGCAGCTTGCTCTTCCTCATCAGTTGCATCATCTCTTCTCATAGATGTGGGTTTGAACACCACATGAGCAGTTTGCTTCCTCTCTCTCCTTTTGCCTGCAGCCTTGGGCATAGACTTGCTTGGCACTGGCTGAGATCCTCCTGGATTTTCGGAGGAAATGCCTCTCTTGGTAGTTGTAGATGCAGAGACCTTCCTAGTCACTCCTCTCTCCTTTTGAGTACATGCATACTCTTTCTGAACTATAGCCTTCTTCTTGGAAGTGACTTCAACCTGGAAGTCTTCATCTTCATCATCTGAGTTTTTCCTCTTTCTAGTTCTCGTGGCTGCTTTGGGTAGACTTGGAGAGCTCCTCTCTCCCTCATGATAGCTCTCATCAGGACTAGTGCCTGCCTCCAAGTCAACACTTGGCTCAACTGACCTGTTCTGGCTATCACTGCCCTCTGACATGCTGACACTGACCCTGTGAATATATTAGGTGAGGCGGAGTGGATGAGTATCACAAAATGCAGCTTGTTTTTGAAAAAAATTGAGTTCAGACTTCAGTTTTAGGTTTTCATAGAAGGCATATCGGAATTACCGATTTGATAATCTCGGTAGCACCGAAAGCAACAACAGAGACTTGGCCACGCTGTTTCGGTCAGACTGATGTGTGTCCCGGTCTCTTCAAAGTAGTAGGGTTCTACTGAGATTCTAGACTCGGTCTCACCGATCAGTACAGCTCGGGGGCGCCGAAGTGTACTTAGTGCAGTGGCCAGAGGCCAAATCGGTGAAGCCGATCCTCTCAATTCGGTTAATCCGAGATGAATTCTGCGAAACCCTAACCCTAAAGTTTAAAATCAAGCTATTTCTAGGAATTGCAGTGGATAAGGAATATCAATCCGTGGCAAGATCTAGGCGAGCCATTGAAAGCACATTTGCTCCCTTGGTGGTTTTGGTAATTTATGCCAACATACATGTTGTTGGACTAATGCTTTCATCTAGTGAATTTCAGACAAGTTCAACAATGGCGTGGCAGGGACAAGAGGACATGGAACCCCTTCAAAATGGTAAGTACAAGGATTGGCAAAAGATCAAGACTCTACATTTTTGGTTTAGTGATCCAAGATCACATTGAGTCCATAGGAAAGCCAATACTATTAAAAGGGGGTGAGGTGTTGCTTAATGGTCTTTTTGCTCAAGTGCTTAGTGACAGTACTCCTAAACCCTCAACCACTCTCTCAATCCCAAATATGTCCTAAACCTACATTCCAACTCGGCCCCACCGAAATTTCCTATCCGGAGCCACCGAGTTCACCAAGACTTAGCCACTGCCAAAACCCTAACAAATCGGATCCACCGAAATGGATCTCGGTCCCACCGAGATGGCCTTGCCAACTCTCTGTAATCGTTTGCACTTACTTCGGTCTCACCGAGTTTTGCAAATTGGTCTCACCGAGATGGCTTGCCAAGTCTCTGTTGCCTTATTGCTTCACTTCGGTCCAACCGAGTTGATGCAATCGGTGCCACCGAGATGAGGATTGCCCTAGCCATTGCACTTCGGTCCATCCGAGTTGTTCCTATCGGTCCCACCGAGATTCCTAAAGTTCATATCTTTTACACAGTTCGGTGCTACCGAGATTATTGTTTCGGTGCCACCGAGTTGAGTCAAAAGTGTGTAACGGTTGGATTTTGTGTGGAGGCTATATATACCCCTCCACCACCTCCTTCTCAGAAAGGAGAGCCATCAGAACGTGCCTACACTTCCACCATACATTTTCTGAGAGAGAACCACCTACTCATGTGTTGAGATCAAGATATTCCATTCCTACCATTTGAACCTTGATCTCTAGCCTTTCCCAAGTTTCTTTCCACTCAAATCCTTCTTCCACCATAGCCAAATCTGTGAGGAGTTGTTTGAGTGCTGGGAAGACTATCATTTGAAGCACAAGAGCAAGGAGTTCATCAACAACACACCGTCTATTACATTTTGGAGAGTGGTGTCTCCTAGATTGGTTAGGTGTCACTTAGGAGCCTCCGTCATGATGTGGAGTTGAACCAAGAGTTTGTAAGGGCAAGGAGATCGCCTACTTCGTGAAGATCTACCTCGAGTGAGGCTAGTCCTTCGTGGACGTAAGCCATGGTGGAATAGACAAGGTTGCTTCTTCGTGGACCCTTCGTGGGTGGAGCCCTCCGTGGACTCGTGCAGCCGTTACCCTTCGTGGGTTGAAGTCTCCATCAACGTGGACGTACGATAGCACCACCTATCGGAACCACGCCAAAAACCACCGTGTCTTCATTGCGTTTGATCTTCCATACTCTACCCCTTTACTTTCCGCACTCTTGCATGCTTTACCATTTCCGCTGCTCAATCTCTAGATATGCATGTGTAGAAAGTATTGGAGTGATCTTAACTTGTGCCAAAATCTGCCTAAGTTCCAAGAGAAATTAAAAACTACACCTTTGGCTGGTTAAGAGTCTATTCACCCCCCCCCCTCTAGACCTATCTCCTCGATCCCACAATTGATATCAGAGCCTTGGTCTCCATTTCTTTGGTTTCATCACCATTGGAGGGAGATGGATGTGTCTACTTTGGGGAGTCTTAGACGTAGAGTGCCTATTCTCAATGGGGAATATTATAACTTTTGGAAGGATGAAATGCTTGATATCTTTGATGAATTTAACTTGAGCAAGTATATTCATAATCCTTATGTGCCCCCTATTGATCCCTTGCATCCTACTCATGAAGAGGAAATTGACATGCTTCGTAATCTTAGAACCGTCAATCTTATCATTAGAGGATTACCTAAAATTGTGCTTGGTTGTATGCAAAATTTTGAATGTGCCTATACTCTATGGCATGACTTAGAAAAGCGATATCCCGATTACTCTTTAAAGAGTCTTGATAAGATTCTTCATAAGGCTATTGTTTTTCACAAGATGAGTCCTAATGATCCTAAGTTTGATGATTGCTTGTTTGAGCTTCGTGATCTTATGCGTGCCAAAGGAGATGTTAGAACTATTAGTAACATTATCATGGAAGCCATTAGAAGTCATAAACTTGAACATTGTCATGATCATGAAACTAATGAGTCTATTACCCTAGGAAATGATCACACGCATGATGATGATGATGTTGAGCATGGCTATTATGATGAGGACAAAGACTTTGACATTGAATTTGAGAAGACCATGAGGAATCTCAGTCTTATGGCAAATCTTCGAGATTATATGGCCGGAGGAAAAGAGTGGATTCTTGATAGCGGTTGTACCGATCACATGACCGGAGATAGAGACATGTTTCATTAGCTTGCTAAAAATGATGGTCCACGCAAGTATGTGACTTTTGGAGACAACTCCAAGGGTAAGGTACTTGGCCTTGGTAAGGTGGCCATATCCAATGATAGCTCCATACAAAATGTTATGCTTGTTGAATCTCTTGGTTACAATCTTCTTTCCGTATCTAAACTAGCCGATTTTGGTTTTAATGTTCTATTTACCAAAGTAGATTGCCAAGTGTTTCGCCAAGATAATCATAATATGGTCTTTACCGGCATTCGTAGAGGTGATCTATACATTGTTGATTTCACTAAGAGAGCTCAACCTCGTACTTGTTTAATTGCTAAATCTTCTAAGGGTTGGTTATGGCATAGAAGACTTGGACATGTTGGCATGCGTAACCTTGATAAACTTGTTAAAGGAGATCACATTCTTGGAGTGAAAGATGTTATATTTGACAAAGATCGACTTTGTAGTGCTTGCCAGGCAGGAAAACAAGTTGGAGGAAGCCATCCCGTAAAGAACATTATGACCACGAGGAGACCTCTCGAGCTACTTCATATGGATCTTTTTGGTCCCAACGCCTATAAGAGTCTTGGTGGTAACTCTTTCGGTTTGGTCATTGTTGATGATTTTTCCAGATTTACGTGGGTGTTCTTTCTTGATGACAAATCGCAGGTACAAAAGATCTTAAAGAACTTCGCAAGAAAGGTCCAAAAACCAATTTTAAGTAAAGATCAAGAAGGTTCGGAGTGACAACGGAACGGAGTTCAAGAACGCCAATGTGGACACCTTTCTTGATGAGGAGGGTATTTCACATGAGTTCTCGGCTACGTACAAACCTCAACAAAATGGAGTTGTTGAGAGGAAGAACCGTACCCTTATTGAGATGGCAAGAACAATGCTTGATGAATACAAGACGCCAAGACATTTTTGGGCAGAAGCGGTTGAAACAGCTTGTCATGCAACAAACCGACTCTACCTTCACAAGCTTCTTGGTAAAACGGCGTATGAACTGCTCACCGGTAACAAACCACAAGTTGGATACTTTCGAGTATTTGGCTCAAAATGTTACATTCTTGATAAGCATCGTCGTTCAAAGTTTGCTCCTAAATCTCATGAAGGTTTCCTACTTGGTTATGGATCGAACTCTCACACCTACCGTGTCTACAACAACTTCACTCGAAAAGTTGAAGAGACGGTAGATGTGAAGTTTGATGAGACTAACGGCTCGCAAGTCGAGCAATTGCCACTTGATGTAGGAGATCAAGAACCATCGGAAGCAATCCAAGACTTGCCCATTGGCAAGATTCGCCCCGTGGAAGTGAAGGAGAGTACCTCGTCTATTCAAGTGGAAGCCCCAACTTCACATCAAGGTGAACGACAAGTTGATACGGAGGCATCCACAAGTGGAACACGTCAAGACTATGGGAATGAGGAAGTGCAACAAGATGATCCACCTCAACCTCCTTCTCCACCTCCACAAGCCAACAACGACAACATCAACGAAGAAGATGATGATGATGATGATGATGAGGAAGCCTCACCACAACCCAAGCAAAAGCTACCTCGAGTCGGAGCAAGAGTCAACAAGAATCATCCCGTCAAACAAATACTTGGAGATATCCAATTCGAGAGAATCACTCGCTCTAAAACTCGTTTAGCTAACTTTTGTGAGCATTACTCATTTATCTCTAGGGTTGAACCCTTGAAGGTAGAAGATGCTCTCAAGGACCCCGATTGGGTGAACGCAATGCATGAGGAGCTACACAACTTTGAGAGGAATCAAGTTTGGACATTGGTTGAGAAGCCTAAGGAAGAGCAAAACATCATTGGAACCAAATGGGTGTTTTGGAATAAGCAAGATGAAGATGGACAAGTTGTACGCAACAAGGCTCGTCTCGTAGCACAAGGTTACACACAAGTTGAAGGTATGGACTATGGTGAGACCTATGCCCCCGTAGCAAGACTTGAGTCCATTCGCATTTTACTTGCTTATGCCAATCACCATGATATCACTCTTTACCAAATGGATATTAAAAGTGCTTTCTTAAATGGAGAAATTGAGGAGGAAGTGTATGTTAAACAACCTCCCGGCTTTGAGAATCCCAAGAAACCTAATCATGTATACAAACTTCGTAAAGCTCTTTATGGACTTAAACAAGCGCCTAGAGCTTGGTACAAATGCTTGACAAAGTTCCTTCTTGAAAAAGGGTTTGAAATTGGGAAGATTGATTCAACCTTGTTCACTAAGAGGGTTAATGGAGAATTATTTGTATGCCAAATTTATGTTGATGATATTATCTTTGGATCTACTAACCCCTCTTTTAGTGAAAAGTTTGGAAGGTTGATGTCGGAAAAGTTCGAGATGTCTATGATGTGTGAACTCAAATTCATTCTTGGTTTGCAAATCAAGCAAACTAGGGAAGGTACCTTTGTTTCTCAAACAAAGTATGCCAAGGACTTATTCAAGAAGTTCAACATGCAAGAGAGTAAAGGTATGAAAACTCCCATGCCCACGCGTGGACATCTTGACTTAACCAAGGATGGCAAATTGGTTGATCAAAAGGTTTATCGATCTATGATTGGTTCATTGCTATATCTATGTGCCTCCCATCCCGACATTATGCTAAGTGTGTGCATGTGTGCACGATACCAAGCGGCACCAAAAGAGTGTCACCTTAAGGCCGTGAAAAGAATTGTGAGATACTTGTTACATACACCAAACTTTGGCATATGGTATCCCAAAGGATCTTCTTTCAATCTTGTTGGCTACTCCGATTCGGACTATGTCGGAGACAAGGTTGACAGAAAATCTACTTCGGGTACATGTCAATTTCTTGGTAGATCTCTTGTGTCTTGGTCCTCCAAGAAATAAAATTCCGTATCTCTATCTACTGCCGAAGCGGAATACATTGCCGCGGGATCATGTTGTGCTCAATTACTATGGATGACACAAACTCTTAAAGACTATGGTGTGCATGTGAGACATGTACCATTACTATGTGACAATGAGAGTGCTATTAAGATTGCGCACAATCCCGTACAACATTCTCGAACTAAGCATATTGAGGTTCGTCACCACTTCATTCGAGATCGTGTTGAGAAAGGTGACATTGACCTTAAACATGTTCGTACCGACAAGCAATTGGCGGACATCTTTACCAAACCCCTTGATGAGAAAGTGTTTTGTCACTTGAGAAGTGAGTTGAACATCATTGATGCTTCAAACGTGAACTAGAGGTTCATGTGGATGCATACAAGGGCATGAGCATTCTTGACTAATCCATGATACCTTTCATGATCATCTTATGTCTTGGACATTTTGCTCCCTTGTATCGTATCTAACCTTTTGTAGGTACTTGGACAAGATTCATGCCACAAGATTGCGTCTCACTCTTATCATAAGCAATCTTGTATGACCCAAGTATCAACAATTGATGGTGGAACAAGAAACAAGACAACCTAAACATATCCTTTGAAAAACTTTTGAGTTATGCTTCATTCTTGTCATTTTGGATATACATGTTGTTCCTTGCAAAGCTAACCCATGTAGGAAGATGAACTACAAATGATAGGATCGCTCCCAACTTCAACTCATGAGCATCCACTTCAGGTTCAACTACATGATGGACATCACCACCAAATCTCAATGTAAGTTCTCACATCTTAGAGAAGCTTTACTCAAAGATATGAGCTAAAGCAACTCAACAAGATGTGAATACATTGAAATGCTTAAAGGAAAAATGGCAACCCCATTTTGAGCTTAAACGATGAGTATGACCTATGATCAAGTGCTCTCACTTGACTCCTAAGTCAATATACTCTAACATAGGTGACCTAGTCGCCGATCCATCTAGATGAAGTTCTCTAGTGTTTCTTTAAAAAAAACTTCATCTAGACTTTGCTTCTTTTCTGTGTTTATTTTCTTTTCACTAGTTTCGCAGTTAATTCATTGCAAATCTTTGTGAGAATTCCTTTGCCTAGTGAGCTGAGTTGACAAATAGTTCCATTGCGACAAACTCGGTTCCACCAAATTGATTCAACTCGGCGTCACCGATTTTGCTGCTCTAAGGAGTTTTCTGTCAAATATTTCCTGAGTTTTTCTGTACTAGCTCCACTCAATGATTCTTATCCTCTACTTGCATCTAGAGCCAATCAATGGCTAGATGTGTTTCTCAAGGACCAAACCCACTTGATCAATAACCTTGAAGTCCCTTCTTGGAAATTGATGTCAAAGGGAGAGAGTGGAATACATCAAAGCTTATCACTACAAAAAGATGCACCTTACAAGAGGAGAGAATGTTACATGTTTCTAAGAGGGGAGAAACATGATTTCAGTTGCTTTAGTGTTTTTGATTGCTCTAGTTTTCTCACCCTACCTGCTCCCAATATCCAGTCAGATTCAGGGGGAGAGGAAGTTATTTAGGGGAGACAACTATTTCTTTTGGGGACATGTCTGCTTCAAAGAAGTATTCACCTAGTGATACTCCATTCTACATGTTATCCCAATCTTGGTTTCTTGTTGATCTTGTGTCTTTTCTTGAAGAAATTATCTTGTGTTATCTAACCCTGTTTTCTCAAGTGTATTTCTTTAGGTACTTGATCAAGAACTTCAAGGTAAGTATATGCATCACACTCATGTACATGATTGACCTCTTGCTAGTATATAATGTTTGCAAGGAGACAATCATGGACATGGGGACCCTATATGATATATATGTTTGCTCTGATGCATATAGCCAAGATACATGTTGCATGTATATCTCCCATATGGTATCATCATGTTATATGCACCTCTTCAGGGGGAGTTCAGGGGAGCTCATATATGTTACATGTTTCCTTCAAAGCTTTCATACATACCTCTGCTATATCTGTATTTGAAGCTTTGATGTATGTTGTCATCAATTACCAAAAAGGGGGAGATTGAAAGCACATTTGCTCCCTTGGTGGTTTTGGTAATTTATGCCAACATACATGTTGTTGGACTAATGCTTTCATCTAGTGAATTTCAGACAAGTTCAACAATGGCGTGGCAGGGACAAGAGGACATGGAACCCCTTCAAAATGCTAAGGACGAGGATTGGCAAAAGATCAAGACTCTACATTTTTGGTTTAGTGATCCAAGATCACATTGAGTCCATAGGAAAGCCAATACTATTAAAAGGGGATGAGGTGTTGCTTAATGGTCTTTTTGCTCAAGTGCTTAGGGACAGTACTCCTAAACCCTCAACCACTCTCTCAATCCCAAATATGTCCTAAACCTACATTCCAACTCGGCCCCACCGAAATTTCCTATCCGGAGCCACCGAGTTCACCAAGACTTAGCCACTGCCAAAACCCTAACAAATTGGATCCACCGAAATGGATCTCGGTCCCACCGAGATGGCCTTGCCAACTCTCTGTAATCGTTTGCACTTACTTCGGTCTCACCGAGTTTTGCAAATCGGTCTCACCGAGATGGCTTGCCAAGTCTCTGTTGCCTTATTGCTTCACTTCGGTCCAACCGAGTTGATGCAATCGGTGCCACCGAGATGAGGATTGCCCTAGCCATTGCACTTCGGTCCATCCGAGTTGTTCCTATCGGTCCCACCGAGATTCCTAAAGTTCATATCTTTTACACAGTTCGGTGCTACCGAGATTATTGTTTCGGTGCCACCGAGTTGAGTCAAAAGTGTGTAACGGTTGGATTTTGTGTGGAGGCTATATATACCCCTCCACCACCTCCTTCTTAGAAAGGAGAGCCATCAGAACGTGCCTACACTTCCACCATACATTTTCTGAGAGAGAACCACCTACTCATGTGTTGAGATCAAGATATTCCATTCCTACCATTTGAACCTTGATCTCTAGCCTTTCCCAAGTTGCTTTCCACTCAAATCCTTCTTCCACCATAGCCAAATCTATGAGGAGTTGTTTGAGTGCTGGGAAGACTATCATTTGAAGCACAAGAGCAAGGAGTTCATCAACAACACACCGTCTATTACCTTTTGGAGAGTGGTGTCTCCTAGATTGGTTAGGTGTCACTTGGGAGCCTCCGTCATGATGTGGAGTTGAACCAAGAGTTTGTAAGGGCAAGGAGATCGCCTACTTCGTGAAGATCTACCCTGAGTGAGGCTAGTCCTTCGTGGACGTAAGCCATCGTGGAATAGACAAGGTTGCTTCTTCGTGGACCCTTCGTGGGTGGAGCCCTTCGTGGACTCGCGCAGCCGTTACCCTTCGTGGGTTGAAGTCTCCATCAACGTGGACGTACGATAGCACCACCTATCGGAACCACGCCAAAAACCACCGTGTCTTCATTGCGTTTGATCTTCCATACTCTACCCCTTTACTTTCCGCATTCTTGCATGCTTTTCCATTTACGCTGCTCAATCTCTAGATATGCATGTGTAGAAAGTATTGGAGTGATCTTAACTTGTGCCAAAATTTGCCTAAGTTCCAAGAGAAATTAAAAACTGCACCTTTGGCTGGTTAAGAGTCTATTCACCCCCCCTCTAGACCTATCTCCTCGATCCCACAACCATCCGTGCATTGAATCAGAAAATGGAAGCACGGGAGGGAGCGAATCTCACCCTAACTTGGTGGAGATCCCCTACGACGACAACGGCGGAGAAGAATGCCGTTGACGGCAACGGAATCCGGTGGCGAGGGCCCGCTGGAGACGAGTGCGATGATCCGAAGACCAGGGCGACGGCAGCAACGGGGTGCGGGTGCATAACGATTGAAGAAAATTTCAACGTACGGTCCGTGGACATATATATATATATATGTATGTATGTATGTATACTCGTGTGCTGTCGGTAGAGCCGATCGAAACAAATCGGTCTCACCGAGATGCATAACTGCCAGAGACAGTGAGCTTCAGTGAAGCCGAGTTTTTCAAGTCGGTCGTACCGAGATGGAAATAAGGATCAGTCTAAGTGCTTTCGGTGGATCCGAATATGAGTGATTTGGTCTGTCCGAAAAGACACTTAGAGGGTTTTGGAAGTCAACCCTAATTAGATCGGTGGCTCCGAGTGCTCCTCACCCGGAGGGTCCGAAAATGAGCTTGTTCAAATTTTGTGATATAGCATGAAAAGAATTTGTGACAAGATGAGATAGATAGCTAGAGAAGGTGCTTAGGCATTCTTGAACATCCAATTGGCCAAATAAAACCAAATCAATCAAACCACAATTGGATGTCCTCGAATGAGAAATATGCATAACAACATGCTCACACGATAAGATAGCAAATGAAATATGTGTTAAACATGCACAACCAAAACTAGCATCTATCACACAATGGGCGATGACATTGTCATCTATATATGAGTATATTGACTTAGGAGCCAAATGAGAACATTTGATCATAGGTCATACTCATCGTTTAAGCACAAGTGGGGTTACCACTTTTACATAAAGCATTAATGTGTTCACACCATTAGAGTTGGTTTGACTCAAGTCTTAGAGTAAAGCTCACCCTAGATGTGATATCCCCCCAAAGAGGGATGAACTAACCTCGGGTTTTGTCGATGTTGACTTCATGTAGATGTTGTAATTGTGGATGCTCAATGTTGATGTAGTTCATCAAGAGTTGGGAGCAATCCTTTGAATGATGCACTTTCAATACCTACATGGGTTAGTCTCACAAGGAACAAACAAAGATATCCATAGACATAGAGTGAAATGCACAACATATGATGTCCATGAATGCATTGAATACCTTGTCCCTTGACTTACCAACAAGAGGGTTTGTGACTCCATGAACTAGTGCAAAATGTTGAAGCTGGTTGCACAAGTCCTTGCCATGAATGAATATGAGTGAAGTTTTGTTGGCGGAGTCACCCTCAAGAACTCTCTAGTTCTTCTTCTTTGGGATCCACATCAACTTGATGGGAATCCTTGGAGTTGTAGTTGTACTTGATGAAGTATTGGGAACCCACTTGACCAAGGCTTGAGGTGGTTCTTCAAATGAGTCAATCTCCTCTTGAAGCTTGTCCTTGCCTTTTAGCTTGTGGTCTTGTGGTGGAAGATCATCTTGAGCTTGTGTTCCCTTGAAGGAAGTAGGATCATACTTCTCTTGTTGACGGACAAACTTTGTCTTGGGGTATTGATCTTCTTCCCACTCAACTCCATTGGCATTGAACTTTCGTTCAAAACCAACACCTTGGTTCTTCCGGTGCCTTCCTTGCTTGCGTACCATTTTCTTAAATTGCTTACTTCCGGCAAGGCTCTTGTAGACACCCTTTTCTATAATTCCTTTCAATAAATTGTTTTCTTGCTCAAGTGTAACTTGGCTAAGAGAATCATTAGTGGAATTAATAGAACTACTAGAAGCAACAATATTAGATTTCGCATTGTTATTGTTACTACTAGAGGTAGAACCCTTTTTACCCTTGTTACTAGTTTGCTTAGATTTAACTTGTGGCACAAAGGTAGACAAGAGTAAACGTTTGGCAATGTAAGAGGAACTCTTCTTTCAAAGATCGTCATTGATAGCTTTTAGAAACTCATGCTCTTGCTCTAAATTTAGCTTCTCGAAGCGTAGCTTCTCATGAGTTCTTAGAAGCTCTCTATGATCCTCTTGAATTATTTCATGAGCTAACTTAAGAGTGTTTAGTTCTTTAGTTGGAAGCTCAATCTCCTTCATAGAATTGTCATTCGTTTCCTCTTGACTATCAAGATTACTAGCAAGTTCATTATAGCTCACATTACTAGTCTTATCAACAAGCAAATCATCATCACCAAGTAAATCATCCTCATCACTATCAAAGTCAAGGTATTCGGGGTGTGGTACCTTGGGGACTTTTGCCATGAATCATCTTCCAATTCCCTCATTTGGTGAGTCAAATAGGTCATAGGAGTTGGAGGATACGAGAGCAAGTCCGGCAACACCTTCATCTTGACTATAATCGGAGTTGGAGTGATAACTTCCCTTGGATTGGTTGTCGGAGTCGGAGCCGGAAATCCATTCACCAACATGAACTTGATGTCTTCTTCTAGTGTAGCTCTTGGATGACTTGTCCTTCCTTTCCGAATCCTTGCTTCTCCGAGAAGGTCTTCATTCATAACGATCATCTCTACTCCTTCTCTCCTTGTGAGGTGATTCATCTCTTCTATACTTTCCTCTTGGTGATTCGTCTCTTTTCTTATGAGGTGTTGTACACTCATTGGAGTAGTGTCCGGGTCTTCCACAATTGTAGCAATTAAGGTCACGACTTGATGATCTTTGCTCATAGTTTCTTGAGTTTGAGCTCCTTTCATTTCCTCTACTCTTGTAGAACTTGTTGAATCTTTTCACCATTAAGCTTATCTCTTCATTGGATACTAGCTTGTCACTTATGTTGTGGGAGCATCGCTTGAGGCTTTGTAAGCACCACTTGACTTATTGTGTAGCTCCTCTTTGTCCTTGAGTGACATCTCATGAGCAACAATCCTTCCAATGACTTCCATGGGCTTGAGATCTTTGTAATTTGGCATCATTTGGATCAATGTGCACACAGTATCATATTTTCCATCCAAGGCTCTAAGGATCTTCTTGATGATGAATTTGTTGGTCATCTCTTCACTTCCTAAGCCGGCAATCTCATTTGTGATGAGAGCGAGCCTAGAGTACATTTCAGCGACTCCTTCACCGTCCTTCATCTTGAACTTGTCAAGTTAACTTTGAATCACATCCAACTTGGATTCCTTGACGGACTCGGTACCCTCGTGCATATCAACCAAAGTATCCCAAATTTCCTTTGCATTCTCGACGCGGCTGATCTTGTTGAACTCCTCGGGGCACAAACCGTTGAAGAGAATGTCACATGCTTGAGCATTGTATTGCAACATCTTCAATTCTTCCGCGGTTGCTTCACGATCCGGTTCCTTTCCATCCTCAAAGAATTCACATTGCAAGCCAACACGAACAACAACCCAAATGGTGGGGGTTATGACCAAGAATATGCATTTTCATCTTATGTTTCCAACTAGCAAAGTTTGTACCATCAAAATATGGACCTCTACGATGATAGTTTCCCTCACTAGACGCCATACTCTCCTAGGTTGTGAAACCAATGCAATCAAGACCAAAGCTCTGATACCACTTGTAGGATCGAAAGTATGTCTAGAGGGGGGGGGGGGGTTAGACTACTTGACCAATAAAAACTTATCTTTTTCCCAATTTTAGTTGTAGGCAAGTTTTAGCAATTCTACCAAGTCAAGCAACACCCTACACATGCAAGTCTAAGAGTTGTGCAGCGGAAAATAACGACTTTGCATATGGATGTAAAGGAGGGATTGGAGATTTCAAACCCAATGAAGACACGATGATTTTTGGCGTGGTTCCGATAGGTGATGCTATCGTACGTCCACGTTGATGGAGACTTCAACCCATGAAGGGTAACGGTTGTGCGAGTCCACGGAGGGCTCTGATGACCCACAAGTATAGGGGATCAATTGTAGTCCTTTCGATAAGTAAGAGTATCGAACCCAACGAGGAGCAGAAGGAAATGACAAGCGGTTTTCATCAAGGTATTCTCTGCAAGTACTGAAAGTAGCGGTAACAGATATTTTTGATAGCAAGATAATTCATAACAAGTAACAAGTAACAAATATAATAAAGTGCAGCAAGGTGGCCCAATCCTTTTTGTAGTAAAGGACAAGCCGGAACGAACTCGTATAATAAGCAAAGCGTTCTCGAGGACACATGGGAATTTCATCTAGTCACTTTCATCATGTTTGTTTGATTCGCGTTCGCTACTTTGATAATTTGGTATGTGGGTGGACCGGTGCTTGGGTGCTGTTCTTACTTGAACAAGCCTCCCACTTATGATTACCCCCTCTCGCAAGCATCCGCAACTACGAAAGAAGAATTAAGATAACTCTAACCATAGCATGAAACATGTCGGGGATATAACTCCACGATATGACCCGGTTCATGACGTTAAGTCGCCATGGACTTAAGTCATCTCTGACGTTAAGTCATCTCTGGACTTAAGTCATCCCTGACGTTAAGTCGCCCTGAGACTTAGTCATTTCTGGAGATGAGTCCTGAAGATGAGTCCTGAAGATGAGCCCCGAGGATGTTAACCCGGCCTGCTACAGTGCCAGGATGTTAACCCGGCCTGCTACAGTGCCAGGATGTTAACCCGGCCTGCTACAGTGACCCGGGTGAGGAGTCAAAATACAAGATGAGAAGCCCAAGATGAGAAGCCCAAGATGAGAAGCCCAAGATAAGAAGGCCGCGATAAGGCGCCCGCGGTAAGAAGCCCGCGGTAAGAAGCCAGAATAGGTTAAGTCCCAATCCTACTAGGACTCTACATGTAAGCCGCCCCTTCAACTTATATAAGGAGGGGCAGGGCACCCCAGGAGGGACAAGTTTTTTTAGAGGTCTAGATAGACAGATAAGTCTGGAGACAGATGTTTTGGCAGGTCTCAAGACAGACGTTTTGATGGCTCTCGAAACAGAGTCAGGGAAACAGCACCCTTGTAATGGTGACTATGATCATCAATATCAATCAAGCAGGATGTAGGCTTTTACCTCCACCACGAGGGGCCGAACCTGGGTAAAAACTCGTGTCTTCTCATTTCCGATCAACCCCGTTCAAGCTACCACCTAGTTGCGATGGCCTCACCACTAAGTCCTTTCACGAGGACATCTGCCGTGACAAAACCACGACAGTTGGCGCCCACCGTGGGGCCCGCACGGTGGTGTATGTGTTCTTGAAGGGATCTCTCCTAAGGATCGAGAAGCTCGCAATTGGCCGGATGAAGAAGAACCAGCTCAGAAGGATCTGCATCAGCTTCAAGTTCATCAGTCCAGATTTACAATCTATGGGGTTTATGTTCGAGAAAAATTAGGGTTGCAATTTTTGTCTGCCGCCATCCTGCGATTCGTTTGATTGTTTTCAAGTCGCCAAGACCGATAGCCGTCCTGCAATTATGCGTCTCAGGAGACCTCCTGCTACTGTATCCATTGACCGGATCAAAAAGAAATAAAAAAAATAGGAAGTTTGAGCCGCCGTCTGTGTGTGGTCCGTTTGCGGTCCGCCTTCGAGACGCCGACCCCGCCGCACCCCGAGTCGCCGGGGGCCTCCCCAGCCGCAGCCGCCACCGAGCCGCCTCCACGGGCCTGCCTCTGCCGCTGGTACGCGCTCCGCCTCCGCCGCGAAACTCTGCCTCTACCACGGCTTCAAGCCGCCGTCTCTGCCGGCCTCCGTCGAGCCGTCGCTGCCTCGTCAGTCCGCTGCCTCCGCCTCTGCCGCTCGTCGCCGCAGCTTCGAGCCGCCGCCTCCGAGCCGTCCCGGCCTCGTGCCGACTCCGCCATGGCCGCAGCAAGCCGCCCCGGACGAGCGACTGCGCCTCCGCCTTGAGCCGCCCCCGCGCGACCTCGATTCCAAGTCACGTTGGCCTCGCTCCTCCTCTGTTGAGGTCGGCCTCGAATCGCCGCAGCTGTCCGAGCCGCCCGGCCATCTGCCGCTCCGGCCTCGGCCGTCGCCCCCGCGGGCTCGTCTCCGCTGCCACGCCTCGCACCGACGGCCGCAGCCGCCGCCGTCGTGACCCACCTCACCGCGGCCTCACCTCGCGCCAGCCTCGCTTCAAGCCGCCGCCGCCATGACCCGCCTCACCGGCCTCACCTCGCGCCAGCAGCCGCGTCAAGCCGCCGCCGTCGTGACCCGCCTCGCCGCGGCCCCCCCTCACTAGCAGCCGCGTCAAGCCGCCGCTTACCGAGCTGCCGCCCCGGCCTAGCGGTCGCCTCCGCCTCAAGACGCCGTCGCCGCTTGGTTGAGTCGCCGGCGCCTCGCGCCGTCTCGCTTGAGCCGGCCCTGCCTCGCGGTCGCCTCCGCCTCAAGACGCCGTCGCCGCCTGGTTGAGTCGCCGGCGCCTCGCGCCGTCTCGCTCGAGCCGGCCCTGCCTCGCGGTCGCCTCCTCCTCAAGACGCCGTCGCCGCCTTGTCAAAATTGCCGGCGCCCCTCTGCCGGCTCGTCGCCGTGACTCGCTTCACTCGCCGCTTTGCCCCCACGGCGCTCGCCTCACTCTCACCACCGCTGTGCACGCCTCGCCGCCTACGTCGCCGCGGGTCGCCTCCACCATGACCCGCCGCGTCGCTCCTCTGCTGCAGCTCACTCGCCGCCTCTACCGCCGCGCCTCGAGCCAGCCCCCTCTGCTCCGAGTCGTCGCCGCCTCGCTCCTCTGTAGCGGTCGGTCCGCCGTCGCCGCTGCCCGCGTTGGGTCGCCCTCGCCGGAACGGCCTCAAGCCGGCCGCTGACCCCGCCTAGTCATCCTCGTCTCCACCACGAGTCGCCGCCCGTAAGCCGCTGCTGCCAGCGAGCCACCGCCTGCTTGAGTCGTCGGACTCCGCCTCTGTCTCGCGCGCGTGCCGGCTCTCCCGCGCGACGAGCCCCCCGAGCCGCCCAGCCCTCCGGCTCTGCCCGCCCCCCAATTACTGCGGCCGGGCGCTTGAGAAGAAGAAGAAAAAAAAAGCAAAAGCAAAAAGTGGCCGGGTGCCCATGTGAAAACCGGCTGCAAAAAAAAAGTGCAAGGGTCAGCACGACCTGGAGCTGGACACGGGATGTAGGCACGGACTCGACTCCGCTGCCCTGGTCTGCCCCGCCGGTCCGTTCCGAGTCGTCCAGCTCTGGTTCCGCTACGGTCGCGCTGCAAACCGCCTTGCTTCCGCCGGAGAGAGTGCCTAACTCGCCGTTGAAACTACTGGAGGGGATCTACGACGCTATATACGGATCATCTGACATCCGGACGAAAAAGGTGAAAGCCATCCAGTCGATTTTTATTGATACATTTTTATTCTTTCGAGAACAATTACTCTCGCCTGCGATATTTTTATGCAGGACAATTATTCACTGCAAGGGCATTCGTCGTGCCACGGATATAGAGCTCGCGCCAACGTTATCATGCGCCAGCATCCAACCGTATCGCAGTGCTCGACGAACGTGTGCGCAAGCCGCCACCTCTGTGGTTCAGTCTACACCAACCCACGGCCGACTCACGTGCTAGCGCCGGCTTATACCACCGCGGCCGACTCGCGCGTCCACATCGGCTTACAACGCCACGGGCGACCCCCATGTCCGCGCCGGATTACCGGCCGACTCCCATATCTACATCAACACACCGGATCCGCGCCCGTCTGCACGATCTGCTCAAACGGACGCCGCCGCCCCCGTGGCCCGATCTACTCCAACAACTCTGAAGCAAATAAAAACATACTATCAGCCTCTGCCTGCAACGGATGGCTCAGTGAACAGACGCACAAGTTGCTGCCGCTGCGTTTTGGTTAAACTTCAACAAACAGCCGGGACGAACCATCAGCAGGATTACTGACACGACTTATACGGGATCATCTATGACCCGCCACGGTCGACCTCAACCTTCCGCAGATTCACATCGCGTTATCAACTCCAAGGGCATACAACAAGCATTGCGAAGATCATCAACTCGCCACACGATTCTGGCTTCAATACAATTCAGCTATCAGCTGTCAATTATATGCCGGTTTATGTTACGGCCAAGTAAGAACAATCTCAAGCCAACTCTTCAAGTCGACTTAAGACTCGGGGGCTACACAGACATGATTCCGCAGACTCAGCCGGTTTCAACAAATACAAGAACCCCAGATCATTGCAAGGGAGACAACCCGGACTTGGGGGCTGTTGCCTTCTGGCAAAAAATCAGGGTTACCAAAGAAGACTAGTCGCCATGAGGCGTAGTCTCAACATGGGTATCCCGCTCAATTATGGTCACTTGGGGGCTTCCAACTCACCGAGTTCAGCTTTCTCACCCGCTTGACCCGGCAAATGACGCCACATTATATCATTGGTCACTTGGGGGCTTCCAACTCACCGAGTTCAGCTTTCTCACCCTCTTGACCCGGCAAATAACGCCACATTATCTTGGTTAAACCTGCCTGTCTGCTCGATGCTACTCCGCTTAGGTGACCCGGTGTACTCTTGACAGTCAATCATTTTTATGACCCTGAACTTGTCTTGGTTAAAACATCGGTTATGTCACGTGAGAGCCGGCTTACAGAGAGCGAGGATAAACCATGGGCTATCACGCCAGCTTCACTGAAGCAAGACTCGAGCCTCTAAAGCCGGTCTTTTTATACTCTGTTATCATACACATACATCATCATACATTGCATCATCATTGCATCATCATAAAATGCATCATATATGCATATACATATTTGTTTATGTTGCAGGAGCCGGTTTTCAAACCGGGTTACATTGTAACTCTACAGGAATAAATCTTTAATAGCCAAAATGGCTGGATCTTCATCATGGTTTATCATAACCAGTATTAAATGACTGAGATATCAATTCTCCTATTTTCCCGGGGTACAAATCCAGCCGGGTCATATATAATACCTGGTCATTTAATTGACCGGGTTTTTGGTTATTCAACATGTGCTTTGTAGAAGACTACAGCACTTATGGATTTTTTCACACATATTTGCCGGTTTGCACTGCAACCACGGCCAAGGATTTCTTTTATCACAAAGGCATCATCAGTTCACAGAGTGGATATGATTTTATTTCTACAATGGAAGGAATAGTCCCGAGTCGCCGCAGGCACACGACCCGACACTTGGGGGCTATATTATTCAAATCAAGATTACTTCAAGAATGAAAGTCCCGTGTCATTGCAAACATACACCACGGCACTTGGGGGCTAATGCATGTTCATTTTTACTAGTCTCACTGAAGACCCGGCCCATCACATAATGATAAGACGGCCCTTGGGGGCTACCAATTGCTCCTGTCAAAAATTCAAAGTACACAAGCCTTAATAGTGACCGAAGCTTGGGGGCTACATCATATGATGTTTCTTTTCAAAGGAGTACATATAAGTACATGTGAAGTGCAAAATTTTCAGTTCATGATTGAAGACGCAGACGGACAACCCGGATTTTCTCCAAAGTTGCAATATTTATATTTAAGCAAGTCTTAAGCTATCACTTTGCTCTACTCTTAAGACTTGGGGGCTACAGGTTATCTCCTCCAAGCTATTCAGACAAGCCAGCTCAACATCATATCGATTTTTTATTCATCAAAGTCTGAAGCATTGAAAGTTGGCACAACATCAGACGGATTTTTTTCTTTTTATCAAGCCAAGACAGTTTGAAGACAATTCAAAAATATCATCAGGGTTATTTTTTCTGCATGGAACCAGCATCAACATATTGATATGGAAGAAATTCAGGAGCTTAGCATGAATAAATCCAAGCTAATCTGGGGCTAATGTCGGGGATATAACTCCACGATATGACCCGGTTCATGACGTTAAGTCGCCATGGACTTAAGTCATCTCTGACGTTAAGTCATCTCTGGACTTAAGTCATCCCTGACGTTAAGTCGCCCTGAAACTTAGTCATTTCTGGAGATGAGTCCTGAAGATGAGTCCTGAAGATGAGCCCCGAGGATGTTAACCCGGCCTGCTACAGTGCCAGGATGTTAACCCGGCCTGCTACAGTGCCAGGATGTTAACCCGGCCTGCTACAGTGACCCGGGTGAGGAGTCAAAATACAAGATGAGAAGCCCAAGATAAGAAGGCCGCGATAAGGCACCCGCGGTAAGAAGCCCGCGGTAAGTAGCCAGAATAGGTTAAGTCCCAATCCTACTAGGACTCTACATGTAAGCTGCCCCTTCAACTTATATAAGGAGGGGCAGGGCACCCCAAGAGGGACAAGTTTTTTTAGAGGTCTAGATAGACAGATAAGTCTGGAGACAGATGTTTTGGCAGGTCTCAAGACAGACGTTTTGATGGCTCTCGAAACAGAGTCAGGGAAACAGCACCCTTGTAATGGTGACTATGATCATCAATATCAATCAAGCAGGATGTAGGCTTTTACCTCCACCACGAGGGGCCGAACCTGGGTAAAAACTCGTGTCTTCTCGTTTCCGATCAACCCCGTTCAAGCTACCACCTAGTTGCGATGGCCTCACCACTAAGTCCTTTCACGAGGACATCTGCCGTGACAAAACCACGACAAAACATATGGATCCAAATCAGCCCCTTACGGAATAGCGCATAAACTAGGGTTTAAGCTTCTGTCACTCTAGCAACCCATCATCTAATTACTACTCCACAATGCCTTCCCTTAGGCCCAAAGATTGTGAGGTGTCATGTAGTCGACGTTCACACGACACCACTAAAGGAAGCAACAACATACATATCATCAAAATATCGAACGAATACCAAATTCACATGATTACTTATGACAAGACTTCTCCCATGTCCTCAAGAACAAAAGTAACTACTCACAAATCATGTTCATGTTCAAGATCAGAGGGGTATTGAATAGCATTAATGATCTGAACATATAATCTTCCACCAAATAAACCAACTAGCATCAACTACAAGATGTAATCAACACTACTAGCAACCCACAGGTACCAATCTGAGGTTTTGAGACAAAGATTGAATACAAGAGATGAACTAGGGTTTGAGATGAGATGGTGCTGGTGAAGATGTTGATGAAGATTGGTCCTCCCACGATGAGAGGATCATTGGTGATGTTGATGGCTCCGATTTCCCCCTCCCGGAGGGAAGTATCCCCAACGGAATTGCTCCGCCGGAGAGCAAAATAGCTCCTGCCCAGGTTCCGTCTCGAGACGGCGGCGCTTTGTCCCAAAAGCCTTCTCTTGATTTTTTCTAGGTCAAATGGCTTCATATAGCAGAAGGAGGGGGTCAGACACCAGCTGTGGGCCCCACAAGGCACTAGGGCGCGCCCTACTGCCTTGTGGGCAGCTGGTGGGTCCCCTCTGTAAACTCTTTTCTCCAGTATTTTTTATACATTCAATAAAAAATCTCCGTGAAATTTCAGGTCAATTGGAGCCCTGTAGAATAGGTATCTCTGATATGGTTATTTCAGGTCCAGAATTCCACCTGCCGGCATTCTCCCTCTTCATGTAAATCTTGCAAATTAAGAGAGAAAAGGCATAAGAATTGTACCATAAAGTGAAATAATGATCAAAAACATAATAAATAACAGTAGAAAATCATGATGCAAATTGGACGTATCAACTCCCCCAAGCTTAGACCTCGCTTGCCCTCAAGCGAAAAGTCGAAATCGATAATCATGACCACATGTTTAGAGAGAGAGACGTCGATAAAAATAAAATACGGACATGGAGCATCATGATCTTTATTATAACAGCAATATGTCATCATAAAACTTCTCATGAAGAAGTGACAATTCATTCACAAGTTAAAGTATGAACCATAAACCAAATTGAAAACTAACAAACTATGATCTTAGTCACTGAAGCAATTGCAATTCATCATATTATCAGAAAGAGTCTATGTAAGAGCTTTGTTTAGCAAGTTCACATACTCAACTATCATTTAGTCTTCTATGATTGCTGACACTCACGGCATACTTATGGAGCAAAAAGTTTCAATCAAACACATAGAAAGATAGGGGCTTATAATTTTGCCTCCCAACGTATTTACCTCAAGGGTAATGTCAACAATAATAACTCATGATCACCTACATTCAACTGGATATATATGCATGGATCAATCCTCACCACATGATGTTTGCCAAAAGAGAAAATAAAAACGGAATAGATAAGAATACTAATGACTCTTGCATGAAAGTAAATACATAAAGTAAAAGATAGGCCCTTCGCAGAGGGAAGCAGAGGTTGTCATGCGCTTTTGTTTTTGGATGTGCAAGCTCTTAATGTAAAGGAACGTCACTTTATATTTCCCCTTGTGATAGCGACCTTTATTATGCAGTCTGTCGCTTTTATTGCTCCACCATCACAAGATCGTACAAAGCTTATTTTCCCTTACAATAAAAGTTCATACATATTTAAGAGTAATTTTTATTAATTTGCACCAATGACAACTTACTTGAAGGATCTTATTAAATCCATAGGTAGATATAATGGACTCTCATGGCATGAAACTGGGTTTAAGGGTTTTTCGATGCACAAGTAGTATCTCTACTTGGTGCGGATTTTTGGCTAGCAAAGATAGGTGGCAAACACCACATGTTGGAGGATCCAAAACAATATAACTTCTATGTGAATATAAGCAAACATAACTCATTACGTTGTCTTCCTTGTCCAACGTCAACTAATTGTCATAGAATATTTGATGGGGGCTCACAATCATAAAAGATGTCCAAGATAGTATATTTGTATGTGAGACCTCTCTTCCTTTCTTACTTTTTCATGAATTGCTACAATGACCAATGCTATGTTTGTCAACTTCCAACAAATTTTATCAATTATACTTCTTTTATGTGAAGTCATTACTCCCCATGGGATTAGCATATGATCTTACTTTTTATTCTTTATTTCTAAGATTGGATCATCAAAAGCAAAACACTCAACTCAAACTAAACTTTATTATATAACTTTCACACACGATTACATAGATAGATAGATCACACAACAAGCACTCAAAACTAAATCATACTAAAACTTTATTCCTCTAAATCACAAAATAACTAAGGATCGAGCTAAGATAGATAATGATGATGAGAAAGTGATGGTGATACGATACCAGGGCGCCTCCCCCAAGCTTGGCACAAGCCAAGGGGGGTGCCCATACCCATGTACTCAAGTCTCCTTCTTCGGTGATGGTGGTGATGAAGTGGTGAGCTTGTCCTTCAACTTTAGCAGATACTCCAATTTACGGTTGATGCTCCGAAGGGCGATGTTTTGTTCTTCCAACAAAATAACTTCATGAGTGAGAGATGTATTCTGAGCACAAACTGTTTCAAAGACTCTTAGGGCTTCAATTACAGATGGGGAGAGATGGTCATAGAGGGGTTGAAGGATATCTCCCTTCTCTGCGGTCTCCTCCATGGGAGTGGCTTGCCCTCCTTCTGGGGCCTGGATTTCCGCAACTTCCTCGACCTTGTCCTCCTTGCCGTTGTCTTCCTCTCCCGACGACCACTCGTAGTAAACCTCGCTGTAGGGGCGTTTGCCTGGCGATGGTTGCACAATCCGGTGTTTAGTGCGGAGTCTTCGAGGAGCCATGGTGATCTAGATCTGTCAGAAAAATAGCCCGAAACAAGAACAGAGGAGAAACTCGCGATGCGGTGGTCAAAACATACGGAAGTATATATAAAGAATTTTTATCTTGCAAAACAAGCAGTACGGGAAGAAAACGGAGTCGGGAAGGCACACGTGGGGCCCACAAGGCACTAGGGCGTGCCCAGGGGGGTGGCCGCGCCCTACTGCCTTGTGGGCAGCACGTGGGTCCCTCGGCTATTTCTTATTTTTGTAATTTTTCTAATATTCCAAAACTGACAGAAATAATTTTTATGGAATTTTTGGAGTCGGTTTACTTACCGTATCACATACCTACCCCTTTTCAGGATTCTGGAGCTTTCCGGAAGGACTCTTTAATGTGCTCTTCCGGTGTAATTGTTTCAATAATATTAGTTTCAACATTAATAGGAGTACCTGAAATATAGTGCTTAATTCTTTGCCCATTCACCACTCTCGGATTAGTGCCTTTGGAGTTGTTTATTTTGATGGCTCTAGAGCGATAAACTTCTTCGATGATATACGGTCCTTCCCATTTAGAGAGAAGTTTTCCTGCAAAGAATCTCAAACGAGAATTGTATAATAGAACATGATCACCTACTTTGAATTCCTGTATTTGAATTCTTTTGTCATGCCACCTTTTAACTTTTTCTTTAAACAACTTAGCATTATCATAGGCTTGGGTTCTCCATTCATCTAAGGAGCTAATATCAAATAACCTCTTCTCACCGGCAAGTTTAAAATCATAATTAAATTCTTTAATTGCCCAATAAGCTTTATGTTCTAATTCAAGAGGTAAATGACATGCTTTTCCATAAACCATTTTATACGGAGACATACCCATAGGATTTTTATATGCAGTTCTGTAAGCCCATAATGCATCATCAAGTTTCTTAGACCAATTCTTTCTGGATCTATTAACAGTCTTTTGCAAAATCAATTTTATTTCCCTATTAGTTAATTCAACTTGACCACTAGACTGAGGATGGTAAGGGGATGCAATTCTATGGTTAACATCATATTTAGCAAGCAACTTACGGAAAGCACCATGAATAAAATGTGAACCACCATCAGTCATTAAATATCTAGGGACTCCAAACCTCGGGAAAATGACTTCTTTAAGCATTTTAATAGAAGTGTTATGATCAACACTACTAGTTGGAATAGCTTCTACCCACTTAGTAATGTAATCAACAGCAACTAAAATATGTGTATACCCATTGGATTTAGGAAAAGGTCCCATATAATCAAAACCCCAAACATCAAATGGTTCAATAACAAGTGAATAATTCATAGGCATTTCCTGACGTCTACCAACATTACCAATTCTTTGACATTCATCACAAGAAAGGACAAACTTACGTGCATCCTTAAAAAGGGTAGGCCAATAAAAACTAGATTGTAATACCTTGTGTGCAGTTCGGTCTCCCGCATGATGTCCTCCATAAGCCTCGGAGTGACACTTACGTAGGATTTGTTCCTGTTCATGCTCAGGTACACAACGTCTAATAATACCATCTACTCCTTCTTTATATAGATGTGGGTCATCCCAAAAGTAATGTCTTAAATCAAAGAAAAACTTTTTCTTTTGTTGATATGTAAAGCTGGGTGGTATGTATTTAGCAATAATGTAATTAGCATAGTCTGCATACCAAGGAGTATTACGAGAAGCATTTATCACAGCTAATTGTTCATCAGGAAAATCATCATTAATTGGAAGTGGGTCATCAAGAACATTTTCCATTCTAGACAAGTTATCTGCTACGGGATTCTCAGCTCCCTTCCTATCAACAATATGCAAATCAAATTCTTGTAGCAGAAGAACCCATCTAATAAGTCTAGGCTTAGCATCTTTCTTTTCCATAAGGTATTTAATAGCAGCATGATCAGTGTGAACAGTAACCTTGGAATCAACAATATAAGATCTAAATTTATCACATGCAAACACAACTGTAAAAATTCTTTCTCAGTAGTAGCATAATTCCTTTGAGCGTTGTCTAGAGTTTTACTAGCATAATGGATAACATTTAATTTCTTATCAACTCTCTGTCCTAGAACAGCACCAACAACATAATCACTAGCATCACACATAATTTCAAAAGGTAGGTTCCAATCAGGTGGTTGAACAATAGGTGCAAAAATTAAGGCTTTCTTAAGTATTTCAAAGGCTTCTACACAATCATCATCAAAAACAAACATAACATCTTTTTGCAAAAGATTGGTAAGAGGTATAGAAATTTTAGAGAAGTCTTTTATAAACCTTCTATAGAAACCAGCATGACCAAGGAAACTTCTTATACCTTTTATGTCTTTAGGACATGGCATTTTCTCAATAGCATCAACCTTAGCTTTATCAACTTCAATAACTCTTTCAGAAATTTTATGCCCAAGGACTATACCTTCATTAACCATAAAGTGGCACTTCTCCCAATTCAAGACAAGATTAGTTTCTTCACATCTCTGTAAAACTCGATCAAGGTTGCTTAAGCAATCATCAAAAGAAGTTCCGTAAACGGAGAAATCATCCATGAAAACCTCAACAATCTTTTCACAAAAGTCAGAGAATATAGCAGTGATACATCTTTGAAAGGTAGCAGGTGCATTACATAAACCAAAAGGCATACGACGATAAGCATAAGTTCCAAAGGGACAAGTAAAGGTGGTTTTTTCTTGATCTTCAGGTGATACAGGTATTTGAGAGAAACCAAAATAACCATCTAGGAAACAAAAGTGTGTATGCTTAGACAATCTTTCTAACATTTGATCAATAAAAGGCAAGGGGTAATGATCTTTCCTAGTAGCTTTATTTAATTTTCTGAAATCAATTACCATCATATAACCAGTTACAATTCTTTGTGGGATGAGTTTATTTTTATCATTAGGAACAACGGTAATACCTCCCTTTTCAGGAACACAATGAATAGGACTTACCCATCTACTATCAGCTATGGGATAAATTATACCTGCTTCCAGAAGCTTTAATATTTCAGTTCTTACCACATCCTTCATTTTATGATTTAATCGTCGTTGGTGGTCGACAACTGGTTTAGCATCAGGCTCCATATTTATTTTGTGCTGACATAGAGTGGGACTAATGCCCTTAAGATCATCAAGAGTATATCCAATAGCGGCACGGTGCTTCCTCAGAGTTTTAAGTAATCTCTTTTCTTCATGCTCTGAAAGGTTAGCACTAATAATAACATGATATATCTTCTTTTCATCAAGATAAGCATATTTAAGAGTATCAGGTAATTGCTTCAATTCAAATACAGGATCACCCTTGGGTGGAGGTGGACCTCCCAAGGTTTCAACAGGCAGATTATGTTTAAGGATAGGTGCTTGTTTAAAGAATAATTCATCTATTTCATTCCTTTCACTCATATGCATGTCATTCTCATGCTCAAGCAAATATTGTTCTAGTGGATCAGTAGGAGGCACAGCAATAGAAGCAAGACCAATGATTTCATCTTTACTAGGCAATTCTTTATCATGAGGTTGTCTACGGAACTTAGAGAAATTAAACTCATGAGACCTCTCACCAAAATTAACACTAACAATTTCTTTAGTGCAATCAACCTTAGCATTAACAGTATTCAAGAAGGGTCTACCAAATATAATGGGACAAAAATCATCTTGTGGCGATCCAAGAACAAGAAAATCAGTAGGGTATTTGATCTTACCAACATCTCTAACAATCCCAAGCGGTGAAATAGTATCTCTATTTGCAAGCTTAATAGTAACATCAATATCTTCAATCTCAACGGGTGCAATATCATTCATGACTTCTTGATAGAGAGTAAACGGAATAGCACTCACACTAGCACCAATATCACATAAACCATGATAACAGTGATCTCCAATTTTAACAGAAATAACAGGCATGCCAACTACAGGTTTATTTTTGTCTTTAGGGTCTGGCTTAGCAATTCTAGTTGCTTCATCACAGAAATATATAACATGTCCATCAATGTTATCAACCAAAAGATCTTTAACCATTGTAACACTAGGTTCAACTTTAATTTGCTCAGAAGGTATAGGTGCTCTAATTTTACTCTTATTGACTACAGTTGAAGCTTTGGCATGTTCCTTAATCCTAACAGGGAAAGGAGGTTTCTCAATATAAGCAGTAGGCACAACTGGATCAACATGGTAAACAATTGTTTCTTTTTAATAGTAACAGGTTCTTCTTTCAATTCAATAGGTGGATGATATTTAAACCATTTCTCCTTAGGGAGATCAACATGAGCAGCAAACGATTCACAAAAAGTAGCTACTATCTCAGAGTCAAGTCCATATTTAGTACTAAACTTACGAAAAGCATCAGTTTCCATAAAAGATTTAACACAATCAAACTCAAGATTTATACCTGACTCATTACCTTTGTTGATTTCCCAATCCTCATAATTGCGTTTAATTCTTTCAAGAAGGTCCCATCTGGATTCAATAGTTTTCTTCATAAAGGAACCAGCAGAAGAAGTATCGAGCATGGATTGATCATTATGAGAAAGCCGAGCATAAAAGTTTTGAAGGATTATTTCTCTTGAGAGCTCATGATTGGGGCATGTATGCAACATATACTTAAGCCTCCCCCAAGCTTGAGTGATACTTTCTCCTTCACGAGGCCAAAAATTATATATATAATTCCGATCACGATGAACCAAATGCATAGGATAAAATTTCTGGTGGAATTCCAGCTTCAACCGGTTCCAGTCCCATGTATCAATATCATCACATAGCCTATACCATGTCAATGCCTTTCCCTCCAAAGATAAATGGAATACCTTCTTCTTAACTCCATCTCCGGATAAACCTGCAAGCTTAAACAGTCCACAAATTTCATCCACATAGATCAAGTGCATATCAGGATGTACCGTCCCATCTCCTGCATAAGGATTAGCTAGCAATTTCGCTATCATACCCGAAGGAATTTCATAATAAATATTTTCAGTACATTCAATAGGTGGAGGAGCAACTCTTATTTCTTCCGGTCGAGGTGAAGATACCCCGAACAAGCCCCTCAAAGGATTACTTTCCATAGTGACAAGTGACAATAAATTTCAGCACGTAATATAAATGTTTCCTTACCAAATTCCACTCACCAAAGGCGCTTCACTCCCCGGCAACGGCGCCAGAAAAGAGTCTTGATGACCCACAAGTATAGGGGATCAATCGTAGTCCTTTCGATAAGTAAGAGTGTCGAACCCAACGAGGAGCAGAAGGAAATGACAAGCGGTTTTCAACAAGGTATTCTCTGCAAGTACTGAAAGTAGCGGTAACAGATATTTTTGATAGCAAGATAATTCGTAACAAGTAACAAGTAACAAATATAATAAAGTGCAGCAAGGTGGCCCAATCTTTTTTGTAGCAAAGGACAAGCCGGAACGAACTCGTATAATAAGCAAAGCGTTCTCGAGGACACATGGGAATTTCATCTAGTCACTTTCATCATGTTTGTTTGATTCGCGTTCGCTACTTTGATAATTTGGTATGTGGGTGGACCGGTGCTTGGGTGCTGTTCTTACTTGAACAAGCCTCCCACTTATGATTACCCCCTTTCGCAAGCATCCGCAGCTACGAAAGAAGAATTAAGATAACTCTAACCATAACATGAAACATATGGATCCAAATCAGCCCCTTACGGAATAGCGCATAAACTAGGGTTTAAGCTTCTGTCACTCTAGCAACCCACCATCTAATTACTACTCCACAATGCCTTCCCTTAGGCCCAAAGATGGTGAAGTGTCATGTAGTCGACGTTCACACAACACCACTAAAGGAAGCAACAATATAGATATCATCAAAATATCGAACGAATACCAAATTCACATGATTACTTATGACAAGACTTCTCCCATGTCCTCAAGAACAAAAGTAACTACTCACAAATCATGTTCATGTTCAATATCAGAGGGGTATTGAATAGCATTAAGGATCTGAACATATAATCTTCCACCAAATAAACCAACTAGCATCAACTACACGATGTAATCAACACTACTAGCAACCCACAGGTACCAATCTGAGGTTTTGAGACAAAGATTGAATACAAGAGATGAACTAGGGTTTGAGATGAGATGGTTCTGGTGAAGATGTTGATGAAGATTGGTCCTCCCACAATGAGAGGATCGTTGGTGATGTCGATGGCTCCGATTTCCCCCTCTCGGAGGGAAGTATCCCCGGCGGAATCGCTCCGCCGGAGAGCAAAATAGCTCCTGCCCAGGTTCCGCCTTGAGACGGCGGTGCTTCATCCCAATAGCCTTCTCTTGATTTTTTCTAGGTCAAATGGCTTCATATAGCAGAAGGAGAGGGTCAGACGCCAGCTGTGGCCCCACAAGGCACTAGGGCGCGCCCAGGGGGGTGGCCGCGCCCTACTGCCTTGTGGGCAGCTGGTGGGTCCCCTCTGTAAACTCTTTTCTCTAGTATTTTTTATATATTCAATAAAAAATCTCTGTGAAATTTCAGGTCAATTGTAGCTCTGTAGAATAGGTATCTTTGATATGGTTATTTCAGGTCCAGAATTCCAGCTGCCTGCATTCTCGCTCTTCATGTAAATCTTGCAAATTAAGAGAGAAAAGGCATAAGAATTGTGCCATAAAGTGAAATAATGATAAAAAAACATAATAAATAACAGTAGAAAATCATGATGCAAATTGGACGTATCAGGCTCCACCCACGAAGGGTCCACGAAGAAGCAACCTTGCCTATTCCACCATGGCTTACATCCACGAAGGACTAGCCTCACTCAGGTAGATCTTCACGAAGTAGGCGATCTCCTTACCCTTACAAACTCCTTGGTTCAACTCCACATGATATTGGAGGCTCCCAAGTGACACCTATCTAGGAGACACCGCTCTCCAAAAGGTAATAGATGGTGTTGTTGATGATGAACTCCTTGCTCTTGTGCTTCAAATGATAGTCTCACAGATACGTCTCCAACGTATCTATAATTTTTGATTGTTCCATGCTATTATAGTATCAATCTTGGATGTTTTTATGTGCAATTATATATCATTTTTTGGGACTAACTTATTAACCTAGAGCCCAGTGCCAGTTGCTGTTTTCTGCTTGTTTTTGGCTTTTCAGAGCAACAGTACCAAATGAAGTCCAAATTCCACGAAACTTTTTGGAGATTTTTTCTGGACAAAAGAAACCTTGGAAGCTTTGGGAGGAGGCCAGAAGCCTCACGGAGGCTTCACAAGGCAACAGGGCGCGCCCCAGGGGGGCGCGCCGTGTTGCCTTGTGGGGCCCACGTGACTCCGTTTGACCTAATTCCACTTCTATAAATTCACAAATATTGGGAAACCATCAGAGAGCCAGAAGAGAAAGCCTTTCCGCCGTCGCAAGCCTCCGTTCTTCCGCGATCCCATCTGGAGGCCTTTTTCGGTACTCTGCCGGAGGGGGAATCGATCACGGAGGGCTTCTACATCAACCTTGTTGCCCTTTCGATGATGTATGAGTTGTTTACCACAGACCTATTGGTCCATAGCTAGTAGCTAGATGGCTTCTTCTCTCTCTTTGATCTTCAATACAATGTTCTCCTTGATGTTCTTGGAGTTCTATCCGATGTAATCTTCTTTTGCGGTGTGTTTGTTGGGATCCGATGAATTGTGAGTTTATGATCAGATTATTCATGAGAAATATTTGAGTCTTCTCTGAACTCTTTTATGCATGATTGTTATAGCTTTGTATTTCTCTCCGATCCATCGATTTGGTTTGGCCTACTAGATTGATTTATCTTGCAATGGGAGAGGTGCTTTGTGATGGGTTCAATTTTGCAGTGCTCAATCCTAGTGACAGAAGGGGACATGACACGTATTTGTATTGTTGCCATTAAGGATAAAAAGATGGGGTTTATTCATATTTCTTGAATTTGCTTCTTTACATCATGTCATCTTGCTTAAGGCATTACTCTGTTTTTATCAACTTAATACTCTAGATGCATGCTGGATAGCGGTCGATGAGTGGAGTAATAGTAGTAGATGCAGGCAGGAGTCGGTCTACTTGTCTCGGACGTGATGCCTATATACATGATCATTGCCATGAATCCGTCATAATTATTTGCTATTCTGTCAATTGCCCAACAGTAATTTGTTTACACGTCGTATGTTTCTGTGCTCGAGAGAGAAGCCTCTAGTGAAAACTATGGCCCCCGGGTCTATCTTTATCATATAAAAAACCTAAAAATACCTTGCTGCAATTTATTTACTTTTATTTTAATTAGTATTTCAGTTTATCTATTTACCTCGATAAGATTTAATCCTTGCAAATAACCGCTAAGAGGATTGACAACCCTCTTATTTGCGTTGGGTGCAAGTGTTTGCTCTTGTGTGTGCAGGTGCGCTTAACGGAATTTTGCGCGATTCTCCTACTGGATTGATAACCTTGGTTCTTAACTGAGGGAAATACTTATCTCTACTGTACTGCATCATCCTCTCCTCTTCGGGGAAATACCAACGCAGACTACAAGTAGCAGGAAGAATTTCTAGCGCCGTTGCCGGGGAGACATCATCAAAATTACCAAGTACCTTCGCACAAATTATCATTCACTTGCATTTACTTTATTTGCCTTTTATTTGCATTCACCTCTTGTTTTCATCTCCCCCACTTCTAAAACAATTTTTCAAAAACACAAAAATATTTTTATTTGCTTGTGTTGCCATGTGCTTCCTATTTGCTTGCATCTTTGCTGGCTAAAAAACTATTTATATGGATCCTCATCCCCTTGCTAATCTTTTCAAAAGATCCAATTATAATGAACCAATTGCTAGTGATTTGAGTGCTCTTGATTTTCTCTATGAAGTTTTGCTTGAAAATCATGAATCTAAAAATTGTGATGAAGTGTTAGAAGAAGAAGTTTATAAAGTGATTCATGATAGATCCTTGATTGAAAAGTATGATTGCAATGATGTTACTATAAATTCTATTAATGTGAATTGTGCTAATAATATGCAAAACTACAAGCTTGGGGATGATAATTTTGTTATGTCCACTACTTATTGCAATGATCATGATTGGGGTGATAATGCTTTTTATGATCTTGAAAATTTATTTAAGCCTCATGATGAATATGTTATTGATAATAATGTTTGCAATATTGTTAAAAGTGGGTTTGGAAGAGCATTAACTTTAGGTAATAATGATCCCACTACCTTGGAGAATTATCAATCTTATGAAATTTTTGACAAAAGTGGGTTTGGACAGGTCATGACTTTAGTTGATGTTAATCCCACTATCTTGGAAGATTATAATTTTTTTATGCATGTGGATCATAGAGAGATTATTTTTTATGATAGCTATATTATTGAGTTTGATTATGATCCTACATGTAATTATTATGAGAGAGGAAAATATGGTTGTAGAAATCTTCATGTTACTAAATTACCTCTCGTTATGTTGAAATTATTGATGCTCCATTCTTCCTATTGGCATATGCTAGATATTGCTTGTCTTGATAATTTGTTTGCTTATAAAATGCCTATGCATAGGAAGTATGTTAGACTTAAATGTGTTTGTCACATGTTTTATGATGCTCCTTTTGTGCTTCAATTATTATCTTTCATGAGAGCATCATTTAAATCTCAAGCCTATCTTAATGGCTATAAAGAAAGAGCTTGTTGGGAGACAACCCAATATTTTCTGTTTTTTGAGTGTTTGCATGATTATAGCTTCTGTTATGATTGTGTTTTTATGTTTTAATTAGTGTTTGTGCCAAGTAATGCCTTTGGGATGATTTAGAAGATAGTATGATAGATGCTGTTTGAAAACAGAAACTTTTTCGTCCAGTTCTGGAATTTTAGTTTTTTTCTGGAGCGTGGGAACCTTCTGATTTTTTTACACAGTATTGATATATGAATTTCCCACGTTTTCCTAATTTTTCAGAATTTTTGGAGTTACATAAGTATGACAATAATTCAGATCTTTACAGACTGTTATGTTTTAGACAGATTCTGTTTTTGTCGCATAGTTTGCTTATTTTGATGAATCTATGGATCGTATTGGGGGGTATGAGTCATGAAGAAGTTGGAGTACAGTAGCATTATGCCAATATTAAATATGAATCAATTTACTACAGTGCCTAAAGTTTAAAATTTGTTTGTTATACTAACGGATCTCACGAGGTTTCTGTTGAGTTTTGTGTGCTGAAGTTTTCAAGTTTTGGGTGAGACTACGATGGATAAAGGAATAAGGAGTGGCAAGAGCCTAAGCTTGGGGATGCCCAAGGCACCCCAAGGTAATATTCAAGGAAGACTCAAGCGTCTAAGCTTGGGGATGCCCCGAAAGGCATCTCCTCTTTCGTCTACAATCTATCGGTAACTCACTTGGAGCTATATTTTTATTCATCACATGATATGTGTTTTACTTGGAGCGTCTTGTGATATAGTTTGTTTGCTTTTGTTTTATTTTTAGTTTGTCACAATCATCTTTGCTGAACACACCTTTTTGAGAGGGATACACATTATTCGTGATTTGTTAGAATACTCTATGTGCTTCACTTATATCTTTTGAGCTAGGCAGTTGCTCTAGTGCTTCACTTATATCTTTTAGAGCACGGTGGTGGTTATATTTTAAAGAAATAGTTGCACTCTCATGCTTCACTTATATATTTTTGAGAGTCTCAGAATAGCAATGGTAATTTCACGGGTTATGAATTTGGTCCTGATATGATAGGTATTCAAGAGGGATATAATAAAAACTTTCATGTAGATCACTGAATATGATAAATTTGATTCCTTGCAATAGTTTTGCGATATTAAGATGGTAATATGTGGGAGGTATTATTAGATAATTGTGGTTTAGTAAGAATAATTGTGTTAAGGTTTGTGATTCCCGAAGCATGCACATATGATCTGTCGTTATGCTAAGAAGTTGGAGCATGATTTATTATTGATTGTCTTCCTTTGTGTGGTGGTCGGGGGCGCGCGATGGTTAACTCCTACCAACCTCCCCCCTAGGGGCATGCGTAGTAGTACTTTGCTTTGAGGGCTAATAAACTTTTGCAATAAGTATGTGAGTTCTTTATGACTAATGTGAGTCCATGGATTATACGCACTCTCACCCTTCCGCAATTTGCTAGCCTCTTCGGTACCATGCATTGCCCTTTCTCACATCGAGAGTTGGTGCAAACTTCGCCGGTGCATCCAAACCCCATGATATGATACGCTCTATCACACATAAGCCTCCTTATATCTTCCTCAAAACAGCCACCATACCTACCAATCATGGCATTTCCATAGCCATTCCGAGATATATTGCCATGCAACTTCCACCGTTCCATTTTTATGACATACATCATCATTGTCATATTGCTTTGCATGATCATATAGCTGACATAGTATTTGTGGCTCAGCCACCGTTCATCATTGTTATACATGTTACGCTAGCATCATTGCACATCCTGGTACACTGCCAGAGGCATTCATATAGAGTCATATATTTGTTCTAGTATCGGTTGTAATGTTGAGTTGTAAGTAAATAGAGGTGTGATGATCATCATTATTAGAGCATTGTCCTAGTGAGGTAAGAATGGTGGAGACTAATGAGTCCTCGAAAAAGTGGGGATGAGGTCCATGAGACCGTTCTAAATTAAAAAAAAAGAGGCGAAAAAGAGCCATGAAAAAAAATGAGAGAAAAAGAGAGAAGGGGCAATGTTACTATCCTTTTCCACACTTGTGCTTCAGAGTAGCACCATGTTTTTTTCGTATAGAGAGTCTCCTATTTTGTCACTTTCATATACTAGTGGGAATTTTTCATTATAGAACTTGGCTTGTATATTCCGATGACGGGCTTCCTCAAATGCCCGAGGTCTTCATGAGCAAGCAAGTTGGATGCACACCCACTTAGTTTTCATGTTGAGCTTTCATACACTTATAGCTCTTAGTGCATCCGTTGCATGGCAATCCCTACTCCTCGGATTGACATCAATTGATGGGCATCTCCATAGCCCGTTGATTAGCCTCGTCGATGTGAGACTATCTTCTTATTTTTGACTTCTCCTATTTATCTCTACCACCGTACTCTATTCCACCTATAGTGCTATATCCATGGCTTGCGCTCATGTATTGAGTGGGAGTTGAAAAAGCTAAAGTGCCTTAAAATGTATGAACCAATTGCTTGGCTAAAACCGGGGTTGTGCATGATAAATACTTTGTGTTAAGAAGATGGAGCATGACAAGATTGTATGATTTTGTAGGGATAATGTTCTTTAGCATTTTTATTTTGAAAAAGACATGATTGTTTATTAGTATGCCTGAGTATTGATGTCTTTATATCAAATTATAGACTATTGCTTTGAATCATTTGGATCTTATTATTCATACCGTAAGAGAGAGATTACATGATGAAACATGATAGGTAGCATTCCACATCAAAAAATTTGTTTTTATCATTTACCTACTCGAGGACGAGCAGGAATTAAGCTTGGGGATGCTTGATACGTCTCCAACGTATCTATAATTTTTGATTGTTCCATGCTATTATAGTATCAATCTTGGATGTTTTTATATGCAATTATATATCATTTTTTGGGACTAACCTATTAACCTAATGCCCAGTGCCAGTTGCTGTGTTCTACTTGTTTTTGGCTTTTCAGAGAAACAGTACCAAATGAAGTCCAAATGCCATGAAACTTTTTGGAGATTTTTTTTTGGACAAAAGAAACCTTGGAAGCTTCAGGAGGAGGCCAGAAGCCTCATGGAGGCTTCACAAGGCAACAGGGCGCGCCCCAGGGGGGGCGCGCCGTGTTGCCTTGTGGGGCCCATGTGACTCCGTTTGACCTAATTCCACTTCTATAAATTCACAAATATTGGGAAACCATCAGAGAGCCAGAAGAGAAAACCTTTCCGCCGCCGCAAGCCTCTGTTCTTTTGTGATCCCATCTAGAGGCCTTTTCCGGTACTCTGCCGGAGGGGGAATCGATCACGGAGGGCTTCTACATCAACCTTGCTGCCCTTTCGATGATGTGTGAGTAGTTTACCACAGACCTACGGGTCCATAGCTAGTATCTAGATGGCTTCTTCTCTCTCTTTGATCTTCAATACAATGTTCTCCTTGATGTTCTTGGAGTTCTATCCGATGTAATCTTCTTTTGCGGTGTGTTTGTTGGGATCCGATGAATTGTGAGTTTATGATCAGATTATTCATGGGAAATATTTGAGTCTTCTCTGAACTCTTTTATGCCTGATTGTTATAGCTTTGTATTTCCCTCCAATCTATCGATTTGGTTTGGCCTACTAGATTGATTTATCTTGCAATGGGAGAGGTGCTTTGTGATGGGTTCAATCTTGCAGTGCTCAATCCCAGTGACAGAACGGAACATGACACGTATTTGTATTATTGCCATTAAGGATAAAAAGATGGGGTTTATTCATATTGCTTGAATTTGCTTCTCTACATCATGTCATCTTGCTTAAGGCGTTACTCTGTTTTTATTAACTTAATACTCTAGATGCATACTGGATAGCGGTCGATGAGTGGAGTAATAGTAGTAGATGCAGGCAGGAGTCGGTCTACTTGTCTCGGACGTGATGCCTATATACATGATCATTGCCATGAATCCGTCATAATTATTTGCTATTCTGTCAATTTCCCAACAGTAATTTGTTTACCCGCCGTATGTTTCTGTGCTCGAGAGAGAAGCCTCTAGTGAAAACTATGGCCCCCGGGTCTATCTTTATCATATAAAAAACCTAAAAATACCTTGCTGCAATTTATTTACTTTTATTTTAATTAGTATTTTAGTTTATCTATTTACCTCGATAAGATTTAATCCTTGCAAATAACCGCTAAGAGGATTGACAACCCTCTTATTTGCGTTGGGTGCAAGTGTTTGCTCTTGTGTGTGCAGGTGTGCTTAACGGAATTTTGCTTGGTTCTCCTACTGGATTGATAACCTTGGTTCTTAACTGAGGGAAATACTTATCTCTACTGTACTGCATCATCCTCTCCTCTTCGGGGAAATACCAACGCAGACTACAAGTAGCACTCACCAACACTCAATCACTCTCTCACATATTTGGCTTTGGTATGAGAAGGATTTGAGTGAAAAGCAACTTGGGAAAGGCTAGAAATCAAGGTTCAAATGGTTGGATTGGAATCTCTTGATCTCAACACATGAGTAGGTGGTTCTCTCTCAGAAAATGAATGGTGGAAGTCTAGGCACGTTCTGATGGCTCTCTTAGAGAGTAAGTGGCGGTGGAGGGGTATATATATGCAGCACCAAAAATCCAACCGTTACAAGCCTTTGACCCAACTCGGTGACACCGACATGAAAATCTCGGTGAGACCGACTAGTGTAAAAGACTTGACCGTTAGGCTTTTCGGTGAGACCGAACAGAACATCTCGATGAGACCGAAGTGCAATGGCTAGGGCAAGACCACGTTTCGGTAGTTCCAAAATTTTCATCTCAGAAATTCCGAAGTGAAGTGACATCGTTACAACAACTTGGTCATGCCGTCTCGGTGAGACCGAGAACCATTTCGGCTGCACCGAAGTGTTAGGGTTCGGCATGTGGCAATGTATATGGCAATCTCGGTGGGTCCGGATGGGAGTGTTTTGGTGGGACCGAGATCAACTTTAGGGTTTTGGATAGGAATGAAGTTGAGAAGTATTTGGCGGTTTTGGAGCAATATCACTAAGCACTTGAGCAACTGAGTCATGACCAAAACCTCATCCCCTTTTAATAGTATTGGCTTTTCCTATGGACTCAATGTGATCTTGGATCACTTAACCAAAAATGTAGAGTCTTGAAGCTTTGCCAATCTTTGCCCTTAGCATTTTGAGTGGTCCACATTCACTAGTCCATGCCATGCCAATCATTGATCTTTTCTGAAATCTATTATCAATGAGCATTAGATTAATGACATATATGTTGTTATTAATTACCAAAACCACCCGGGGATTAGTTGCATTTTCAAGCCCGACCGCTATCCACCTCGTGTGCATGGCAACCCTCTCCTTGGTTAGGTTCAGTTGAACCACATTTGGCGCCTGCCTCTCCAAGGTTACAGGGAAGGCAGGGGCAACCATGGTGCCACTGCCTGCATTCCTGGACCTCTGGGACACCGATCCTTCCTGTCCCATCGGAGTGCAATACATGTCACCACAGGAGCCCAACCCGCCCTTGCCGAGCACATCCACCTTCTCGGTCTGAGACACCGGTGCCTTGTTCTTGTGGGGGCTCTTGTCCGCCATACTCGTTGGATGTGTGCAAGTGATTGAACGAGGAGACTTGTGTGGTTTGAGCTCCTCCTTTATCTGCTCCTTAAGAACCCCTGGATCTAACCCTGAAAATGACATCTCCTTTATGGGATTGGGAATTTTCCGATATACTTCCTTTGATGGCTTCCAAGGATCAGCAAGATTTGGATCCAATCCTCCACCTTTGTTCGGCGGATCTGTTGGGGAACGTTGCATGGAAAACAAAAATTTTCTACGCACACGCAAGATCTATCCATGGAGATGCATAGCTACGAGAGGGGGAGTGTGTCTACGTACCCTCGTAAACCGTAAGCGGAAGCGTTAGAACAACGCGGTTGATGTCATCGAACAACTTCACGATCCAACCGACCGAGCACCGAACGTACGGCACCTCCGCGTTCAGCACACGTTCAGCTCGGTGATGTCCTCGACTTCTTGATCCAGCAAGACGGCGAGGTAGTGGATGAGTTCTGGCAACACGACGGCGTGGTGACGGTGATGGTGATGCTATCTCCGCAGGGCTTCACCCAAGTACTGCGAAAATATGACCGAGGGACGGAACTGTGGAGGGGGGCGCCGCACACGGCTAAGACAATGTTGTGGCTTGTTTGGGGCGCCCCCTCTCCTCTATTTATATATGTGTAGGGGCTTGGAGTAGAAGGAATAGTGCCACGTGAACAGTACCACATGAATAGTACACACGTGGACTTGGACTCCAAAGTCCAATCCTATTCCTACTAGGACTCTCCTTTTTTCCTTCCCTAGCTGCGTGGGCTTTTGAGGACTTGGTGCGCCTGGCCCAATAAGGCCAGGGCGCCTCCCCTTAGCCCATGCCAGCCCTTGGGACGTGGTGGACCCACTTGTGGACTTCCGGACCCCTCCGGAATCCTCCGGAACCTTCTCGAAGCTTCCCGGTACAATACCGAAAAAACTGCACCTTTTTCCGGAACCCAAAATATGACTTCCCATATATAAATCTTTACCTCTCGACCATTCCGAGACTCCTCATGACGTCCGGGATCTCATCCGGGATTTCGAACAACATTCGGTTACCAATTCACATAACTCATATAACACTATATCGTCAACGAACGTTAAGCGTGCGGACCCTACGGGTTCGGGAATGATGTAGACATGACCGAGACGCCTCTCCGGTCAATAATCAATAGCGGAACCTGGATGCCCATATTGGTTCCTACATATTCCACGAAGATCTTATCGGTCGAACCGCAATGACAACATATGTAATTCCCTTTGTCCGTCGGTATGTTACTTGCCCGAGATTCGATTGTCGGTATCTCCATACCTAGTTCAATCTCGTTACCGGCAAGTCTCTTTACTCGTTCCGTAATACATCATCCCGTAACTAACTCCTTAGTCACTTTGCTTGCAAGCTTCTTATGATGTGCATTACCGAGAGGGCCCAGAGATACCTCTCCGAAACACGGAGTGACAAATCCCAGTCTCGATCCATGCCAACTCAACAGACACCTTCGGAGATACCTGTAGAGCATCTTTATGATCACCCAGTTACGTTGTGACGTTTGATAGCACACAAGGTATTCCTCCGGTATCCGGGAGTTGCATGATCTCATGGTCGGAGGAACATGTATTTGACATTTAAGAAAGCAGTAGCAATAAACAGAACGATCATATGCTAAGCTAACAGATGGGTCTTGTCCATCACATCATTCTCCTAATGATGTGATCCCGTTATCAAATGACAACTCATGTCTATGGTTAGGAAACCTTAACCATCTTTGATCAACGAGCTAGTCTAGTAGAGGCTCACTAGGGACACGGTATTTGTTTATGTATTCACACATGTATTTAAGTTTCCGGTCAATACAATTCTAGCATGAATAATAAACCTTTATCATGAATAAGGAAATATAAAATAATAACAACTTTATTATTGCCTCTAGGGCATATTTCCATCAGTCTCCCACTTGCACTAGAGTCAATAATCTAGTTCACATCGCCATGTGATTAACACCCAAGAGTTCACTAGAGTCAATAATCTAGTTCACATCACCATGTGATTAACACTCAAAGAGTTCTAAGGTGTGATCATGTTTTGCTCGTGAGAGAGAATTTTAGTCAATGGGTCTGCAATATTCAGACCCATGTGTACTTTGCAAATCCTTATGTCATACTGTAGATGCTGCTATCATGCTTTACTTGGAGCTATTCCAAATGACCGCTCCATTATACGTATCCGGTTTGCTACTCAGAGATATCCAGATTGTTGTCAAAGCTTGCATCGACGTAACCCTTTACGACGAACTCTTTATCACCTCCATAATCGAGAAACATTTCCTTAGTCCTTTAGTTACTAAGGATAATTTTGACCGATGTCCAGTGATCCACTCCTGGATCACTCTTGTACCCCCTTTGCCAGACACGTGGCAAGGCACACATTAGGTGTGGTACACAGCATGGCATACATTATAGAACCTATGGCTGAGGCATAGGGAATGACTTTCATTCTCTCTCTATCTTCTGCCGTGGTCGAGCTTTTGAGTCTTACTCAACTTTACACCTTACAATACAGGCAAGAACTCCTTCTTTGACTGATCCATTTTGAACTCCTTCAAAATCTTGTCAAGGTATGTACTCATTGAAAGTCTTATCAAGCGTCTTGATCTATCTCTATAGATCTTGATGCCCAATATATAAGCAGCTTCACCGAGGTCTTTCATTCAAGTATCCTTTTATGCCATCCAGAAATTCTATATCATTTCCAATCAACAATATGTCATCCACATATAATATTAGAAATGCTACAGAGCTCCCACTCACTTTCTTGTAAATACAGGCTTCACCGTAAGTCTGTACAAAACCATATGCTTTGATCACCTCATCAAAGCGTATATTCCAACTCCGAGATGCTTGCACCAGTCCATAGATGGATCGCTAGAGCTTGCACACTTTGTTAGCACCCTTAGGATCGACAAATGCTTCTGGTTGCATCATATACAACTCTTCTTTGAGAAAACCATTAAGGAATGCAGTTTTGACATCCATTTGCCAGATCATAAAATGCGGCAATTGCTAACATGATTCGGACAGACTTAAGCATCGCTACGGGTGAGAAAGTCTCATCGTAGTCAACCCCTTGAACTTGTCGAAAACCTTTCGCGACAAGTCGAGCTTTGTAGACAGTGATATTACCATCAGCGTTTGTCTTCCTCTTAAAAATCCATTTATTCTCAATGGCTTGCTGATCATCGGGCAAGTCCACCAAAGTCCATACTTTGTTCTCATACATGGATCCTATCTCAGATTTCATGACCTCAAGCCATTTGTCGGAATCTGGGCTTATGATAGCTTCTTCATAGTTCGTAGGTTCGCCGTTGTCTAACAACATGACTTCCAGAACAGGATTACCGTACCACTCTGGTGCGGAACGTACTCTGGTCGACCTACGAGGTTCAGTAGTAACTTGATATGAAGTTTCATGATCTTCACCATTATCTTCCTCTCTTATTGGTGTAGGCATCACGGGAACGGTTTTCTCTGATGAGCTACTTTCCAATTCGAGAGAAGGTACAATTACCTCATCAAGTTCTACTTTCCTCCCACTCACTTCTTTCGAGAGAAACTCCTTCTCTAGAAAGGACCCATTCTTGGCAACAAAGACCTTGCCTTTGGATCTGTGGTAGAAGGTGTACCCAATTGTTTCTTTAGGGTATCCTATGAAGACGCACTTCTCCGCTTTGGGTTCGAGCTTATCAGGTTGAAGCTTTTTCACATAAGCATCGCATCTCCAAACTTTAAAAAATGACAGCTTAGGTTTCTTGCCAAACCACAGTTCATACGGTGTCGTCTCAACGGATTTAGACAGTGCCCTATTTAACGTGAATGCAGCTGTCTCTAATGCATAACCCCAAAACGATAGTGGCAAATCGGTAAGAGACATCATAGAACGCACCATATCCAATAAAGTACGGTTACGACGTTCAGACACACCATTACGCTGTGGTGTTCCAGGTGGCGTGAGTTGTGAAACAATTGCACATTTTCTTAAATGAAGGTCAAACTCGTAACTCAAATATTCGCCTCCGCGATCGGATCGTAGAAACTTTATTTTCTTGTTACGATGATTCTCTACTTCACTCTGAAATTCTTTGAACTTTTCAAATGTTTCAGACTTGTGTTTCATCAAGTAGATATATCCATACCTACTCAAATCATCTGTGAAGGTTAGAAAATAACGATACCCGCCGCGTGCTTCAACATTCATCGGACTGCATACATTGGTATGTATTATTTCCAACAAATCAGTAGCGCGCTCCATTGTCCGGAGAACGGAGTTTTAGTCATCTTGCCCATGAGGCATGGTTCGCAAGTATCAAATGATTCATAATCAAGAGATTCCAAAAGTCCATCAGCATGGAGTTTCTTCATGCGCTTTACACCAATATGACCTAAACGGCAGTGCCACAAGTATGTTGCACTATTATTATCAACTTTGCATCTTTTGGCATCAATATTATGAATATGTGTATCACTACGATCGAGATTCAACAAGAATAAACCATTCACAAGGGTGCATGATCACGAGGGATATTATTCATATAAACAGAATAACCATTATTCTCTGACTTAAATGAATAACCGTCTTGCAATAAACAATATCCAGATATAATGTTTTATGCTCAACGCAAGCACCAAATAACCATTATTTAGGTTTAATACTAATCCCGAAGGTATTACGAGCGTGTCGATATTGATCATATCAATCTTGGAGACACTTCCAACACATATCGTCACCTCGCCCTCAGCTAGTCTCCGTTACTCTGCAGCTCCTGCTTCAAGTTACTAATATTAGCAACTGAATCGGTATCAAATACCCAGACGCTGCTACGAGCACTAGTGAGGTACATATCAATAACATATATATCAAATATACCTTTGTTCACTTTGCCATCCTTCTTATCCGCCAAATACTTGGGCCAGTTCCGTTTCCAGTGACCAGTTCCTTTGCAGTAGAAGCACTCAGTTTCAGGCTTGGGTCCAACTTTGGGTTTCTTCGTGGGAGCGGCAGCTTGCTTGCCGTTCTTCTTGAAGTTCCCCTTCTTTCCCTTGCCCTTTTTCTTGAAACTATTGGTCTTGTTAACCATCAACACTTGATGCTCCTTCTTGATTTCTACCTCCGCCGATTTCAGCATCGCGAAGAGCTCGGGAATTGTCTTCTCCATCCCTTGCATATTATAGTTCATCACGAAGCCTTTATAGCTTGGTGGCAGTGACTGAAGAACTCAGTCAATAACACTCTCAACTGGAAGATCAATTCCCAGCTGAGTCAAGTGGTTGTGGTATCCAGACATTCTGAGTATGTGTTCACTGACAGAACTGTTCTCCTTCATCTTACAGCTGAAGAACTTGTTGGAGACTTCATATCTCTCAACCCGGGCATTAGCTTGAAATATCAATTTTAGCTCCTGGAACATCTCATATGCTCCATGGCGTTCAAAACGCTTTTGTAGTCCCGGTTCTAAGCCGTAGAGCATGGCACACTGAACTATCGAGTAGTCATCAGATCGAGCCTGCCAGGCGTTCACAACGTCTGCAGCAGCTCCTGCAGTAGGTCCATCACCTAGCGGTGCATCAAGGACATAATCCTTCTGTGCAGCAATGAGGATAATCCTCAAGTTACGGACCCAGTCCGTGTAATTGCTACCATCATCTTTCAACTAAGCTTTCTCTAGGAACGTATCAAAAACAGGGGAGCTACAACGCGAGCTATTGATCTACAACATAATTTGCAAAGACTATCAGGACTAAGTTCATGATAAATTAAGTTCAATTAATCAAATTACTAATGAACTCCCACTTAAATTAACATCCCTCAAGTTAACTAAGTGATACATGATCCAAATCAACTAGCCCATGTCCGATCATCACGTGAGATGGGATAGTCATCAATGGTGAACATCTCCATGTTGATCATATCTACTATATGACTCATATTCGACCTTTCGGTCTCCAGTGTTCCGAGACCATGTCTGTACATGCTAGGCTCGTCAAGTTTAACCCAAGTATTCTGCTTGTGTAAAACTGGCTTACACCCATTGTATCTGAACGTAGAATCTATCACACCCGATCATCACGAGGTGCTTCGAAACGACAAACTTTAGCAACGGTGCATACTCGGGGAGAACACTTTTATCTTGAAATTTAGTGAAGGGATCATCTTATAATGCTACCATCGTTCTAAGCAAAATAAGATGCATAAAGGATAAACATCACATGCAATCAAAATATGTGACATGATATGGCCATCATCATCTTGTGCTTTTGATCTCCATCTCCAAAGCATCGTCATGATCTCCATCGTCACCGGCTCGACACCTTGATCTCCATCGTTGCGTCATGGTCGTCTCGCCAACTATTGCTTCTACAACTATTGCTAACGCATAGCGATAAAGTAAAGCAATTACATGGCGCTTGCATTTCATACAATAAAGAGACAACCATAAGGCTCCTGCCGGTTGCCGATAAATTACAAAACATGATCATCTCATACAATAACGTATATCACATCATGTCTTGACCATATCACATCACAGCATACCCTGCAAAAACAAGTTAGACGTCCTCTACTTTGTTGTTGCAAGTTTTACGTGGCTGCTACGGGCTTCTAGCAAGAACCGTTCTTACCTACGGCGCAAAACCACAACGGTGATTTATCAAGTTTGTTGTTTTAACCTTCATCAAGGACCGGCAGCAGTCAAATTTGATTCAACTAAAGTAGGAGAAACAGACACCCGCCAGCCACCTTTATGCAAAACAAGTTGCATGTCTGTCGGTGGAACCGGTCTCATGTACGTGGACATGTAAGGTTGGTCCAGGCCGCTTCATCTTACAATACCGCCGAATCAAAATAAGACGTTGGTGGTAAGCAGTATGACGATCACCGCCCACAACTCTTTGTGTTCTACTCGTGCATATCATCTACGCATACACCTGGCTCATGATGCCACTGTTGGGGAACGTTGCATGGAAAAAAAAATTCTACGCACACGCAAGATCTATCCATGGAGATGCATAGCTACGAGAGGGGGAGTGTGTCTACGTACCCTCGTAGACCGTAAGCGGAAGCGTTAGAACAACGCGGTTGATGTCGTCGAACAACTTCACGATCCAACCGACCGAGCACCGAACGTACGGCACCTCCGCGTTCAGCACACGTTCAGCTCGGTGACGTCCTCGACTTCTTGATCCAGCAAGACGGCGAGGTAGTGGATGAGTTTCGGCAGCACGATGGCGTGGTGACGGTGATGGTGATGCTATCTCTGCAGGGCCTCACCCAAGTACTGCGAAAATATGACCGAGGGACGGAACTGTGGAGGGGGGCGCCGCACACGGCTAAGACAATGTTGTGGCTTGTTTGGGGCGCCCCCTCTCCTCTATTTATATATGTGTAGGGGCTTGGAGTAGAAGGAATAGTGCCACGTGAACAGTACCATGTGAATAGTACCACATGAACCGTACCACGTGAATAGTACACACGTGGACTTGGACTCCAAAGTCCAATCCTATTCCTACTAGGACTCTCCTTTTTTCCTTCCCTAGCTGCGTGGGCTTTTGAGGACTTGGTGCGCCTGGCCCAATGAGGCCAGGGCGCCTCCCCTTAGCCCATGCCAGCCCTTGGGACATGGTGGACCCACTTGTGGACTTCCGGACCCCTCCGGAATCCTCCGGAACCTTCTAGAAGCTTCCCGGTACAATACCGAAAAAACTGCACCTTTTTCCGGAACCCAAAATATGACTTCCCATATATAAATCTTTACCTCTCGACCATTCCGAGACTCCTCGTGACGTCCGGGATCTCATCCGGGACTCCGAACAACATTCGGTTACCAATTCACATAACTCATATAACACTATATCGTCAACGAACGTTAAGCGTGCGGACCCTACGGGTTTGGGAATGATGTAGACATGACCGAGACGCCTCTCCGGTCAATAATCAATAGCGGAACCTGGATGCCCATATTGGTTCCTACATATTCCACGAAGATCTTATCGGTCGAACCGCAATGACAACATACGTAATTCCCTTTGTCCGTCGGTATGTTACTTGCCCAAGATTCGACCGTCAGTATCTCCATACCTAGTTCAATCTCGTTACCGGCAAGTCTCTTTACTCGTTCCGTAATACATCATCCCGTAACTAACTCCTTAGTCACTTTGCTTGCAAGCTTCTTATGATGTGCATTACCGAGAGGGCCCAGAGATACCTCTCCGAAACACGGAGTGACAAATCCGAGTCTCGATCCATGCCAACTCAACAGACACCTTCGGAGATACCTGTAGAGCATCTTTATGATCACCCAGTTACGTTGTGACGTTTGATAGCACACAAGGTATTCCTCCGGTATCCGGGAGTTGCATGATCTCATGGTCGTAGGAACATGTATTTGACATTTAAGAAAGCAGTAGCAATAAACAGAACGATCATATGCTAAGATAACAGATGGGTCTTGTCCATCACATCATTCTCCTAATGATGTGATCCCGTTATCAAATGACAACTCATGTCTATGGTTAGGAAACCTTAACCATCTTTGATCAACGAGCTAGTCTAGTAGAGGCTCACTAGGGACACGGTATTTGTTTATGTATTCACACATGTATTTAAGTTTCCGGTCAATACAATTCTAGCATGAATAATAAACCTTTATCATGAACAAGGAAATATAAAATAATAACAACTTTATTATTGCCTCTAGGGCATATTTCCATCAGGATCAGTCATAGGGGATGCGCCATTAACAGTTACCTCTGGCTCACGATCGCCTTCCTTAAGCATGCAACCCAAATTTTTTTCACTTGTTGGACCTTGCTCCAGATCCTCTCAATCCCAGAATCTGAGGGATTGGTTCGATTGCATCACACTCGTCTGCCGACATTTCATGGATACCTTCCTCTTTTATGCGTACCTACGCACCGCTGCTCTTGTTTTGATCCACGCCTTACGCATACCTGAATGGTCTGTGTCCTCCTGGGATCTCCAAAAATCCTCATCAATCTTTTCTTCTTTCTCACGATCACATGAATTGGCAGCCGGATCGAGCTAATCAAACACGGCCAGCGATCGCCTCGGGATCGCCCCGACAGGGTACCGCAAATCACGCTATCCATTCCTTTTCTTCTTTCCTTTGCTTGCTAGGTTATCATTGATTTATTTACTTGACTCTGATTTTTTTTCTAGTTATTTGTGTTGACTAAACCGCAACATATGCAAAGTAGTCATCAACACAACTTGCTTTTGCTAGGCAACTAACAAAATCTAAACGCGCGATTTTTGTTCATCTATATATCTATGGTTTTGCTATGTCTCGGTCGACAAAGAACTGTTATTTCTCACTCAATGTTAAACATGACAACCACGTGGTATTCGTAATAAGCAATCCAAATTTGATGAAAACAAAAAAAATGTTAAACATGAAAAAGCCTACTGTTGTGAAAAACAACTTGTGCAGAATATTGTGAAATTGCCCGGTTGGACAACTCTAAAAGCTAAATTAGTATGGAGTACACAATTTCTAAAAATGTGTAAGCGCTGAGTTACTCCGCTCGGTAAGTGGTTGCCCACATCAAGAAGAGAGGGAAATATCTTGTGCTCCGGGAGCACCTAAGAGCAACTCTAGCAGATACTGTAAAAGAGGCATACTGTAAAAATAACTGCCATTTTAAGTTTTTGGGACGAAAAAATGACCAGAACAGATACCGTAAAAGAGGGCGCACTGTAATTTTTTTTGCGGTATACTGTAAAATGAGCCGCCCGAACCTCATATATGCAGTTCCTGGGGTGAAATTTACAGCATACCGTATCCAGAAAAATTCTGGCACCAAGGAAGTTTCATGCCTCGCCCGCCCCTGCCGCACGCGCCGCCACCGCCTCCGGCTCATGATTCCGGCCGTCCCTGCCGCCGCCGATCAACCAGCCGCCTCCCCCGCCCTTCCTCGCCTCATTCCCGAGGCTCTCGAAGCTCGAGCGCGCTCAAATTGAGCTCTCGGGTGGAGGCGGCGGCCTTGCTCGATGTGGGTTGGGGGTTGCAGCGGCCGCACATCCTCGCGCTCGTCCCAGCACGGCCGCTCGCCGCCGGCTGGCCAGCAGAGGCCGAGGCCATGGCGGTTCGATTCGAGGGGAAGGCGAGGATGGAGGAGGGGGAGGCCTGGACATGGGAGGCCGGGACGGCGATGGCCGAGCCGGTACCTTGGCGGCACGGGGCGGCTGGGACAGAGGTGCGGGGCAGCCGGGACGGCTGCGGCTGGCTGCTTCGGCGTTGATCTGTTCCTGACGAGGAACGATAATGACGGAGGAAGATGCAAGGAAAAAAGGAAAAGAAAGGTGTGGCCAATGACATGTGGGTCCCACGTTTTTGCAGTACGCCTTCTATGGTATCTGTTCTGGCAGAACCTTCTCTGTACTGTAAAAATGTTTTAGCGTATACCTTATATCCCTTTTACAGTATGAAGTTTTAAGGTATCTGCTAGAGTTGCTCTAAGCTCGGGTGCTCTCGTGCAAGCTCGGCCGTTGGATCTCAGATCCAAGAGCTTCCGTAAGATGACGAACATTTTTACAAAAAAAGACCCTTAAAGAATCCAAAAATGCGCGTAGGTACATCAACTCCTCGGATGCTGTTGGAGATGAGACTCGACAGCCCGGGAGCCCGTGTCACGGGAGCACCGGTGCCCCCCGTATCACAGGATACTCTACCCAAGAAGAGATGTTAACATACTTTTGCTGATTCGCTAGTAAATTTTCTCCCGGTGTGTCATTTTGGGATGTTTTGTTTAGGTGATATATACAAAATTTACAAAGCTTGGAAGCACACAATGCTTGCATCCGAACTTGATTATTTGTTGCTTGATGTAAGTTAGTCAGCGACGGAACAGTAGATGGATCACGGATACAGCTTCACCACACGAATCCATGGCTCACGAGTCCCTGCACAGCGATCGATCTATCACCATCGCTTGATGCAGGTACAACGATCGATGGATCACCATCGCGTGACGCAAAGGAAAATATAGGCCGATCAAACCTCTTCCTTTCGCCGCCATCCCAGCTGCCCAAACTCAGAGATGAACATTAATCACATGTACTACTGTACTCCTTCCCTTTTTTTTTGCATATAAAATTTGATCAAAGTCAAACTAAACAAAGTTTGACCAAATTTATATAAAAAAATATCAACATCTATAATACCAAAGTTATATGGCATGAAAGTTAATTTCGTGATGCATCTAATAATATTGATTTCATATTGTGAATATTGATATTTTTTTCCTTTAAAGTTAATCAAACATTATAAAGTTTGACTTTGACCAAATTTTATATGCAAACTAAAAACAAACGGAGGGCGTACTAGTATTTGGATATGTAGTCTCTTACATGTAGATAAGGCTATGCATCATTCGCAAAAATAAAAAAGTTAAGGCTATGCATATCAAAACAAAACCGAGCTTATATTGTCGATTAATTTGGTTTCTAGTTTTTCGTGCGCGGGGAATGACAATTACTCCCTCTGTAAAGGAATGATCTAAACTCTTTTATATTTCTTTACAGAGGGAGTAATAGCCAGTTTGAGTCAATTTATTCGGTAAATAACAAGAAACCTGATGGTCAACTGAACTAACTGAACATAGAATGATTACTTGAATTTGTTTTCAAGAGCTTGGTGTGTTCAAACATGCCTCACTAAATAGTGGGAATCCTATATACCTAAAAGAGTAATCTTCACTAACTTATTTATCTCAACATGCAAGCACGCCATATCATCATACATTTATGGATGGAAGACACACCTCAACATGCAATCATGCATGGAAAGAACCACCACCACATGCAACCATGCATGGAATTTTTTTCATTCTACAATTCTACTTATATACAATAAAACTATACATAATCAAATATAGTAAGTCATATGTATTTTAATTTTGGTTCACGTGTTTTAATTCTAAATATTTGTATTTCACATGATCAGATCTCATCGAAATATATTGCAACCAATTCCCGCAGCAACACGCTGGGTACCGTCTAGTTAGTTTTTTTAGAAACTTTATTGGTTCATGTGTTTTAGTTCTAAATATTTGTATTTCACACGATCAGATCTCATCGAAATATATTGCAACCAATTCCCGCAGTAACGTGCGGGGTACCGTTGTAACACCCCCATTATTAAGCTACAGTGATCCATCATGATTATGCTAAAGTCACTTTGCTTTGCAGTGCTTAATCATATTGGATTCATATCTCATTTCAAATTCCACCACTGAAATCAATTCAAATTGCAAGTGAAATTTAAAGTTGCACAAACATGGTTGCAAAATAGTCCATCATTTAGCAAATATTCCATAACAATTATTTGTTAAGGAAAACAACATCACCTATTTGCTTAAATGGGCTATAGCAATTAAAACAGTGCCAAATCAGCATATTTAAATGCTTTTCCAATTATGAAAAATTCAAACAAATCCAAATTCCTCCCAAACTTTTTTTTGTGGCAGTGCCAAATAATGCAATGTATTTATGTGGCAAGTTTCACATTTTACAAAAATCATTTGCTATCGAAATAAAATGCAAAACAGAAAAGAAATAAATAAAGCAGAAATAGAAAAGAGAAAAGGCAAGATCCTACTGTGCTACTGGGCCCTATGCTACTACAGTGCAGCCCGGCCCAACATGGGTCTCCTCCCACCTCGCCACATGAGGCAGAGAGGTGTGTGGCGCACATCCAGGGTGCCATGGCCGTGGATGCCCTCCACGTCGCCTCCCTGGACCTATATCTATGTCCACCGAAACCCTAACCCCCATCTCTCCCTTTGCCCCCTCGATCCCCATCGTCTCCCTGCTTCTCTGGCTTGATTTCCAGCTCGAGGATCTCGCGGTGACCTCTGCCTCGCCGTTGTTGTCACGGCCACCGGCGCCTTCGGCGTGCGGGAGCACGTCCAGGAGGTCCGCCGCGGCCAACTTCGTCCACCCCGGGGACCAGATCAAGTCGGGACGCTCTCGAGCCGACGCCGTCTCTCCGTCACCACCGCCTCTCCGGTCCACCCCGGCCTTCCCCGAGCACGCCTACGGCTCCGCAGTGAGCTCCTCTCCCCGCCCCTCTTTTTTTCCCTCTGATCTGTCGCCACATCGCAGCCTACCGCACGCTTCGGCTGCCATGGCCGGAGCTCGCGCTCGCCCTGCCTCGTCCGGCTGCGCCTATGACCGCCCAGCCCGTGCGCCGGCCGGGCCCTGCCTCGCTTGCACAGCCCCGTGCCCCTGCTCCTCGCTGTGCCCGCGCCCCTGCTGCTGCTTACTGCATTGCTGCTGCTTGCGGCGACCGCTGCTATCTGCTGTTCTGCTGTAGCTGCTGCTGCTGCCTCCCCCTGCCGCTGCTTGCTCTGCTGCTGTTGCTCACCAGCTGCTGCTGCTGCTGCTACGTGCCTGCTGCTACTGCTCGCCTACTGATGCTGCTGCTCGCCCATGGCTGCTGCGGCTACAGCTGGTGTCTCTGTCCAGGAGGCCGGCCCTGTTAGATTAGTCTAGGATTAGTTAGGTCAGTTAAATTGCTTAATTAGTATAATGTGTAGATGACATGTGGACCCCATTAATTAAGTTAGTATTTATTTATTTGTTTAGGAATAGCCTATGTCATGTGGGCCACCCCCCTCTCCTTTTGACCAGACAATTTGACTTGGTCAATTCGGATTAAATCAAATTAAAATAAAACCAGCAATTTTAAAAAATGATTAAAACATTGAAAATTCATATAAAATAATCCGTAGCTCGGATGAAAATAATTTATATATGAAAAATGATCAGAAAAATAAGACGAATCCGATTATGCTATCCACATACCTGCCACTTGCCTCCAAAACTGCAAACATGGAACCTTCCCCTCCGGATTGTCTGACCGATAAATGCCTAAAGCCGGGAAAATACTTCAGGATATTTTCCCGCTCCGTCTGTAACGCTTAGCACTGCATTAGGTCATCCCTAGCACAACATGTTGCCATGTCATGCTTTGTGATGCATCCGTGTGCTTTATATTTATTGTTTCTTCCCCCTCTTCTCTCCGGTAGACCCCGAGACCGACGCTGACGCCGCTGGTTACTACTACGCCGCAGATGACCAGCCCCTTGCCGCAGAGCTTACAGGCAAGCAAAACCCCCTTGACCATTCCTATATCGCCCATTCTTTCTCTCTCGTGCTTGCATTCGATTTTGCTACTGTGTTCGATAGCTCCTATTCTGATGCATAGCCTGTTTTTGTAACCTGTTGTTGATACTTTACCTGTTGTCCTATATGCTTAGTATAGGCTGGTTAGTGATCCATCAGTGGCCCCACACCCTTGTCCGTGTTGCCCTGCTTTGCTACCGGATGACTCGATCAATGTGATCGACGTGCAGAGACCGAACGCACCACCAGCACCCCCATAGTTGTACGACTCTGCAGAGCTACTATCGAGTGCCGAGGGTGATGCCTCGTATCTCACTTCTGATGATATCTCTATAGTATAGCACGTCGGTTGTGGATTACAGAGGGTGATTCCTCGCTCTCCACTCCCGATGATGACTCTGTCATGCAACACCTCAAGTGTGAACCCATCGAGGGTGATTCCTCCAAGTTCACCTTGACATTTTACATCGAATAGGAATCTATCGAGGGTGGTTCCTCGGATTCCTTGATGTTATGGACACACGGTTACCTTGACTATTACCACAGACCTTTGTAGAAGTCGGGTCGACCCCAAGGGTACCCGCGAGAGTTGTTGCAGTCTATAATGAAGTCGGGTTGACCATGAGGGTACCCGCGAGATTTATTGACGCAGCACGACGGGCAGGCAGAGACCGCCCCAGGAGAGGGATGGGCCTGGCCCTTGTTGTAAGTTCGCGAGATGGGGCGACAGAATCACTGATCGTCTCCGTGAGCTCCCAATATACTAACGGTTTGGATATGTGATCTGAGTAGGCCTCTTGCCTTTTTGCACTAACCACCACGCGGGATAAGTTATGGGCACTCGGCGTCGTACGATTCTCCCGAAAGCTCTGTCAGACGTCCAGTTCACCATTGCGGCACAGCTGGGCCGACGCCATCCAGGACAGAGGTGGTGCCTGGGTCCGCCCTGCGCGCAACGACCTGGAGCGCTTAGGACGATTGGCCCATGACCCCTTTGCGCTTAGGATGTATACCGGAGGGGACCTCTCTGCGGAGCCTAGGTAGGACTACGGCGTGTCGATCAGCCGAGGCCGGGCATGACCAGGAAAAGTGTGTCCGGCCGGAGCTAATCGAGCGTGTTGGGTAAGTTGGTGCACCCCTGCAGGGAAGTAAATCTATTCGAATAGCCGTGTCCACGGTAACGGACGCTCGGAGTTGTATCCTGATCTACTACAACTAGAAACTGTTTCTATATAATACTAACCTGTTATTTTGCTGCGAGGTCGCTTTCTCGCAGGGTAGTCGAGGAAGGATCTCTGGGCGTGCTATTATTTACATGTTACTATATTATAGTATACACTACTCTCTTCTGATGCTGTAAGATGTTGCAAGAGGCTAGTCTTCGTTAAGCTAGGTCTTCCCTTCTATTCTGGCAATTTTGCAGTATAGTCCACAGATACAGCCCCTTCCCATTGATACTGATGCATACTTAGCATAGATCTGATGGAAGTCTTGCGAGTACTTTGGATGAGTACTCACGGTTGCTTTGCTACCTTTTTCCCCCTACCCGGTTGCTGTGACCAGATGACAGAGCCCAGGAGCCGGAGATCCTCGATGGTGCCTACTACTACGTGGAGACCGATGACCAGGAGTAGTTTAGGAGGCTCCCACGCAGGAGGCCTGCGCCTTTTCGATCTAGTTGTCGTTGTTTTGCTCAGCCTTCTTAAGGCAAACTTGTCTATTTATGTCTGTACTCAAATATTGTTGCTTTCGCTGACTTTTGTATTCGGGTCCTCGTGACCCTTGGTTTGTAATATAATTCCTTTATGTTTGAATTTGTGTCTAGAGTTGTGTTGTGATATCTTCCCGTGAGTCTCTGGTCTTGATCGTGCATGTTTGCGTGTATGATTAGTGCACGGTCGAGTCGGGGGCGTCACAAGTTGGTATCAGAGCTGACTGCATGTAGGAAGCCCCTTTCCAACTCCTTGGCCGAAGTTGAGTCTAGTCTTTGAAAAACTGTTTTGCTAACCTTGTTGTGTGGCTTATGGGCCCACATCACAAATGGATGGGATTAGGATATTTTATTCCTCTCCTTTACTCTGGGATTCTGATCTCTCTTCTTTTCGGGTTAAAGATTTTACTAACTCTAACTCTAGGTTCTCGTGATCACATCCACCCGGAGATTTGAATTAACCCTTCTTCGAGTTGAGGGCCAGGTTCTGCTTCACAGTGTTCACGGGTCGCATGATCCTTTTATCGAGGGCACCCTACGCCGTCACCTGCAGATTCCTCGCTTCAGTGGTTTTTTCTCCGACGTTGATGTAGCCTTTGCTATGTCACGTTGTTGTATCCCTCCACCGCGTGCCTGCGTGCCGCCTAGTTTGTCTAGCTGCGTGTGTTTCCGAACTCATGCTGCCCGTTTGTAGCCAACTCTGTGCATGGATCTGTATGTCTTTAATGACTACTAATATGTATCTAATGCACTTCTTGTTCATTGCTCATGTTACATCATGAATGACCCCATACATTTGCAGTTGTTCTTGCTAAACTGCCCCTGTTGTTTTTAGCAGGATGGCTGACGATCCTCCGCCTCCACTCTATATTGCCGCAATGATGCAGCAGTTTGAGCTGAACCGTCAGTTCATGTCCGGGCTAGTGAACCAATTTCCAACCCAGAATGCTCATCAACAGCCTGCCCCAATAACTCTGCAAGAATTCATGCGCCTCAACCTGTCCACTTTCCGCAACTCATCTGATCCTATGGATGCTGATGATTGGCTCCGTGACATCGCCTTTCAGATGGAGTCGGCTAATGTTTCCCCTGCCAGTTACGTCACCTATGCGACGTATCACCTGAGGGGTTCAGCTGCTCAATGGTGGGAAAGCCACAGGCGTATGCTGCCTGTTGGGACCGTAACCACTTGGCAGGAATTTCAGTCAGCCTTCCGTGCACGGCACATTCCTCAAGGTCTGATGGACCAGAAGAAGAAGGAATTCCGCAAACTCACACAGGAAAAAATGACTGTGGATGAATATCGGAGGAAATTTCTCGACTTATCCCGCTATGCTGAGGATGACATCTGTACTGACGCTCGCAAGCAGGAGAAATTCTGTGAAGGACTGCGTCCTGATATAAAGCTCGCACTTGTTATCCATGATTGCACAGACTTTGCGATGCTTGTCAGCCAAGCTTTCTGAGCTAAAACTGGTCTGACTGAGTGCCAAGAGTCGCTCAAGCGTACTCGAGATGTTGGCCCATCCTCGGGTCAGCCTGCTCAGAAACGTCAAGTCTGGATCCCGCACAATGTTTATCACCGACCTGCTCCAACACCAAGGCTGTCTTATGTTGCACCTCATCTGCCTCCGCCGCCGAGACAGCTAACGATTCAGGGTGCACAACCCAATGCTATGGCTCCTTCCCATAATGATGGTTTATGCCGCAAGTGTGGACAGCCAGGGCACCTTGCTCTCAACTGTCGTCAGGGTCAGCCGCATAATGCATCATGTCTTCCTGTTGGCCGTAAGAAGGGTCGTCGAAACCATCCTACCAGAATTTGTAGTGCCAGGCCGCCTGCTATGAGTTGTGGTCTAGTCACCCATGTCAAGATTGAAGAAGCTCGTGAGGCCCCAAAAATCATGATGGGTACCCTTCTCATTAATTCAGTGCCAGCTTCTGTTCTCTTTGATTCAGGAGCATCGCATGCCTTTGTGTCCCGACAATTTGCCCGGTTGCATGGGTTAGATATGGAAAAATTGCCCACTCCTTTAGCGGTTCAATCTCCGGGATCCAAGTGGCAAACCACAATGGTAAGCCCTCACAACCAAATCAAAATTGGAGGTCTACTTTTTCCGGCTTCTCTCATTGTGCTCGGACCTTCCAACATAGACATCATTCTTGGTATGGATTGGTTGACAGCCCATAATGCTTTGATCGACTGTGCCGCCAAGACAGTCCAGCTCACACACCCTTCTGTCCAGATGATCAACCACTCAGCCTAGATAATCCAGAATGCTGAGAGCCAGATATATGCTCTGAATGCATTGAATGCTTCACCTCTTGAAGGAATCGAGAACGTTCCAGTTGTTCGCGACTTTCAAGATGTCTTCCCAGAGGAACTTCCAGGAGTACCCCCTGCTAGAGCTGTCGAATTTGTCATAGACTTGAAACCAGGCACCACTCCTATTGCCAAGCGCCCATACAAGATGCCGCCACATGAACTCCTTGAATTTACGGAGGAAATCGACAAATCACTTCGTAAGGGATTCATTCGTCCAAGTTCCTCTGCTTGGGGAGCACCTTCTCTCTTTGTCAAGAAGAAGGATGGTACGAATCGTTTGGTCCAAAATTACCGACCTATCAACCAGGCAACAATTCAGAACAAGTATCCGCTTCCTCGGATCAACGATCTGTATGATCAACTTGCTGGTTCCTCAGTATTCTCTAAACTCGATCTGAGGTTGGGTTACCACCAGATGAGAGTCCGTGAAGAGGATATTCCGAAGACAACTTTTGTTACTCGATATGGCTCATACGAGTACACCATCATGTCTTTTGGCTTAACCAATGCTCCAGCAACGTTCTCTCGATTGATGAACTATATCTTCATGGAATACCTCGACAAGTTTGTCGTGGTTTATCTGGATGATATCCTGGTATATTCCAAGAATAAAGAAGAACATGCTGAACATCTTCGTCTTGTACTGGAAAAGCTTCGAGAGCATCAGCTATATGCCAAGTATTCCAAGTGTCAATTCTGGTTATCCGAAGTGACCTATCTTGGTCATGTGATTTCCAAGGATGGTATTGCTGTCAACCCAGAGCGAGTTCAGGCTATTCTTGACTGGACTCCTCCGAAGAATGTTAAGCAAGTCAGGAGTTTTCTCGGACTCGCCAGCTATTGCCGCCGTTTTGTCGAGAACTTCTCCAAGATTGCCAAGCCTTTGACTGATATACTTCACAAGGGCATTAAGTTTGAGTGGACAGAAAAATGCCAGGAAAGTTTCCAGACACTCAAAGACAAGTTGACATCTGCACCAGTGCTTGCTCCTCCAGATTCTCGCAAGGACTTCGTGATTTATTGTGACGCATCCCGTCAAGGATTAGGCCGTGTCCTAATGTAAGAACGCAAAGTGATTGCTTATGCCTCTCGACAGTTGCGTCCTCATGAGGAGAACTACCCAGTTCATGATCTCGAACTCGCTGCAATTATATATGCACTAAAGTTGTGGCGACATTACCTTCACAGTAATCGTTGCGAGATCTACACTGATCATCAAAGTCTGAAGTACCTGTTTACTCAGCTGGATCTAAATCTCCATCAACAATGATGGATGGAAGAAATTACAGACTATGACTGCGGTATTTCATATACCCCTGGTAAGGCTAATGTTATGGCCGATGCTTTGAGCCGCAAGTCTTATTGCAACAACCTCATGGTTCAGCAAGCTCAACCCCTTCTTTATGAACTTTGCAAAATGAACCTTCATATTGTTCCACAGGGTTCTCTCAATACCCTTGTCCTGGAACCAACTCTCGAGAAATCCATCAAGACTGCGCAAGAGAATGGCACTGAAGTTGATCAGATTAAGAGTGGTCTTGCCTCTGGTAAGGCCTTAGATTTCTCGCTTGCTAAGGATGGAGCTCTGTTCTTTAAAGATCGCCTTGTGGTACCCCAGTTCGACGATATGACATGGAAAGTTATGAAGGAAGCACATGACACACCTCTGTCTATTCACTCGGGTAGTACCAAGATGTACCAAGACATTCGTCAGAGATACTGGTGGTCTAATATGAAGCAAGACATTGCTCAATACGTTGCTGAATGTGCCGTCGCATCAAAGCAGAACACCAAAAACCTGCTGGACTTCTACAACTGCTCCCTATCCCCGAATGGAAATGGGACAAGGTTCAGATGGATCTCATTACTGGCCTTCCCAAATCACAAAAGGGTCACGATGCTATTCTTGTCGTCTTCAACCAATTCTCCAAAGTTGCACATTTTCTGCCAGTCAAGGAGACGATCACTGCTAGTCAGTTAGTAGACTTGTATATCTCCAGAATTGTGACACTCCACAGTATTCCGAAGGAGATCAGTTCAGACCGTGGCAGCCTCTTCACCTCAAAGTTCCGGGAAAGTTTCCAAGAAGCTATGGGAACTCATATAACCTGGAGCACAGCTTATCACCCCCAGTCCCAAGGTCAAGTTGAACGAGTTAACCAAGTGCTTGAAGATATGCTACGTGCTTGTGTCATCTCGTTTGGCAAGAAGTGGGAAGAATCTCTCCCGTATGCTGAATTCTCATACAACAACAGCTTTCAAGCCAGCTTGAAGATGGCTCCCTTCGAGGTATTATATGGACGTAAGTGCTGAACCCCTCTGAATTGGTCAGAAACTGGGGAACGGCCGCTCATCGGTCCGGATATTATCCAACAAGCTGAAGAGCAAGTCCGTATTGTCCGAGAAAATCTCAAGGCGGCACAGTCCCGCCAGAAGAGCAACTATGATCGTAAACATTGGGGATTGATCTACCAACCTGGTGAACAAGCTTATCTGCGTGTCACTACTATGAAGGGCACTCATCGTTTTGGAATCAAGGGCAAGTTAGCTCCTCGCTACATTGGACCCTTCCTCATTCTTGTCAGACGTGGATATGTGGCTTATAAATTGGAATTGCCACCGCAGTTTTCTCACATCCATGATGTCTTCCATGTATCGCAACTTCGTCGTTGCTTTAAGGATCCACACCGTGCAGTGGATCATGAAATGCTCGAATTGCAAGATGATCTCTCTTATAAAGAGCATCCGATCCACATTCTTGATCAAGCTGAACGTCGAACCTGTCAGAAGGTAATCAAGTTCATTAAAGTGCAGTGGTCAAATCATACTGAAGATGAAGCCACTTGGGAACGCAGGGATTGCCTTCGTGAAGAATACCCCGATCTTTTCCCTTCTACCTCTTAATTCTCGGGACGAGAATTTCTTTTAGAGGAGGAGAGTTGTAACACCCCCATGTATTAAGCTACAGTAATCCAGCATGATTATGCTAAAGTCACTTTGCTTTGCAGTGCTTGATCATATTGGATTCATATCTCATTTCAAATTCCACCACTGAAATCAATTCAAATTGCAAGTCAAATTTAAAGTTTCACAAACATGGTTGCAAAATAGTCCATTATTTAGCAAATATTTCATAACAATTATTTGTTAAGGAAAACAACATCACCTATTTGCTTAAATGGGCTATAGCAATTAAAACAGTGCCAAATCAGCATATTTAAATGCTTTTCCAATTATGAAAAATTCAAACAAATCCAAATCCCTCCCAAACTTTTTTTTGTGGCAGTGCCAAATAATGCAATGTATTTATGTGGCAAGTTTCACATTTTACAAAAATCATTTGCTATCGAAATAAAATGCAAAACAGAAAAGAAATAAATAAAGCAGAAATAGAAAAGAGAAAAGGCAAGATCCTACTGTGCTACTGGGCCCTATGTAACTACAGTGCAGCCCGGCCCAACCTGGGTCTCCTCCCACCTCGCTACAGGAGGCAGAGAGGTGCGTGGCGCACATCCAGGGTGCCATGGCCGTGGATGCCCTCCACGTCGCCCCCCTGGACCTATATCTACGTCCATCGAAACCCTAACCCCCATCTCTCCCTTTGCCCCCTCAATCCCCATCGTCTCCCCGCTTCTCTGGCTTGATTTCGAGCTTGAGGATCTCGCGGTGACCTCTGCCTCGCCGTCGTTGTCGCGGCCACCGGCGTCTCCGGCGTGCGGGAGCACGTCTAGGAGGTCCGCCGCGGCCAACTTCGTCCGCCCCGGGGACCAGATCAAGCCGGGACGCTCTTGAGCCGACGCCGTCTTCGTCTTCTTTGTTCGCCCGTCGCCGTCTCTCCGTCAACACCGCCTCTCCGGTCCACCCTGACCTTCCCCGAGCACGCCTACGGCTCCGCTGTGAGCTCCTCTCCCCGCCCCCCCTTTTTTTCCCGTCTGATCCGTCGCCGCATCGCAGCCTGCCGCGCACTTCGGCCGCCATGGCCGGAGCTCGCGCTCGCCCTGCCTCATCCGGCTGCGCCTTTGGCCGCCCCACGCGTACCTGCTGCCGCCCAGCCCGCGCGCCGGCCGCGTCCTGCCTCGCCCGCGCCACCCCGCGCCCCTGCTCCTCACTGTACCCGCACCCCTGCTGCTGCTTACTGCGTTCCAGCTGCTTGCAGCGGCCGCTGCTATTTGCTGCTCTGTTGTAGCTGTAGTTGCTGCTGCTACCTCCCCCTGCCGCTGCTTGCTCTGCTGCTGTTGCTCACCAGCTGCTGCTGCTACGTACCTGTTGCTGCTGCTCGCCTACTGATGCTGCTGCTCGCCCATGGCTGCTGCGGCTACGGCTGCTGTCTCTGTCCAGGAGGCCGGCCCTGTTAGATTAGTCTAGGATTAGTTAGGTCAGTTAAATTGCTTAATTAGTATAATGTGTAGATGACATGTGGACCCCATTAATTAAGTTAGTTTTTATTTATTTGTTTAGGTATAGCCTATGTCATGTGGGCCACCCCCCTCTCCTTTTGACCAGACAATTTGACTTGGTCAATTCGGATTAAATCAAATTAAAATAAAACCAAAAATTTCAGAAAATGATTAAAACTTTGAAAATTCATATAAAATAATCTGTAACTCGTATGAAAATAATTTATATATGAAAAATGATCAGAAAAATAAATCGAATCCGATTATGATATCCACATACCTGCCACATGCCTCCAATACTGCAAACATGGAACCTTCCCCTCCGGATCGTCTGACCGATAAATGCCTAAAGCCGGGAAAATACTTCCGGATATTTTCCCGCTCCGTTTGTAATGCTTAGCACTGCATTAGGTCATCCCTAGCACAACATGTTGCCATGTCATGCTTTATGATGCATCTGTGTGCTTTATATTTATTATTTCTTCCCCCTCTTCTCTCCGGTAGACCCCGAGACCGATGCTGACGCCGCTGGTTACGACTACGCCGCAGACGACCAGCCCCTTGCCGCAGAGCTTACAGGCAAGCAAAACCCCCTTGATCATTCCTATATCGCCCATTCTTTCTCTCTCGTGCTGGCATTACATTTTGCTACTGTGTTCGATAGCTCCTATTCTGATGCATAGCCTGTTTTTGTAACCTGTTGTTGATACTTTACCTGTTGTCCTATATGCTTAGTATAGGCTGGTTAGTGATCCATCAGTGGCCCCACACCCTTGTCCGTGTTGCCCTGCTTTGCTACTGGATGACTCGATCAATGTGATCGACGTGCAGAGACCGAACGCACCACCAGCACCCCCATAGTTGTATGACTCTGCAGAGCTACTATCGAGTGCCGAGGGTGATGCCTCGTATCTCACTTCTGATGATATCTCTATAGTATAGCACGTCGGTTGTGGATTACAGAGGGTGATTCCTCGCTCTGCACTCCCGATGATGACTCTGTCGTGCAACACCTCAAGCGTGAACCCATCGAGGGTGATTCCTCCAAGTTCACCTTGACATTTTACATCAAATAGGAATCTATCGAGGGTGATTGCTCGGATTCCTTGATGTTATGGACACACGGTTACCTTGACTATTACCACAGACCTTTGTAGAAGTCGGGTCGACCCCAAGGGTACCCGCAAGAGTTATTGCAGTCTATAATGAAGTCGGGTTGACCATGAGGGTACCCGCGAGATTTATTGACGCGGCACGACCGGTAGGCAGAGACCGCCCTAGGAGAGGGATGGGCCTGGCCCTTGTCGTAAGTCCGCGAGACAGGGCGACAGGATCACTGATCGTCTCCGCGAGCTCCCAATACACTAACGGTTTGGATATGTGATCTGAGTAGGCCTCTGGCCTTTTCGCACTAACCACCACGCGGGATAAGTTATGGGCACTCGGCGTCGTACGATTCTCCCGAAAGCTTTGTCAAATGTCCAGTTCAGCATTGCGGCACGGCTGGGCCGACGCCATCCAGGACAGAGGTGGTGCCTGGGTCCGCCCTGCGCGCAACGACCCGGAGCGCTTAGGACGATTGGCCAATGACCCCTTTGCGCTTAGGATGTATACCGGCGGGGACCTCTCTGTGGAGCCTAGGTAGGACTACGGCGTGTCGATCAGCCGAGGCCGGACATGACCAGGAAAAGTGTGTCCGGCCGGAGTTAATCGAGCGTGTTGGGTAAGTTGGTGCACCCCTGCAGGGAAGTAAATCTATTCGAATAGCCGTGTCCACGGTAACGGACGCTCGGAGTTGTACCCTGATCTACTACAACTAGAAACTGTTTCTATATAATACTAAACTGTTATTTTGCTGCGAGGTCGCTTTCTCGCAGGGTAGTCGAGGAAGGATATCTGGGCGTGCTATTATTTACTTGTTACTATATTATACTATACACTACTCTCTTCTGATGCTGTAAGATGCTGCAAGAGGCTAGTCTTCGTTAAGCTAGGTCTTCCCTTCTATTTTGGCAATTCTGCAATATAGTCCACAGATACAGCCCCTTCCCATTGATACTGATGCATACTTAGCATAGATCTGATGTAAGTCATGCTAGTACTTTGGATGAGTACTCACGGTTGCTTTGCTACCTTTTCCCCCCTACCCGGTTGCTGCGACCAGATGACGGAGCCCAGGAGCCGGAGATCCTCGATGGTGCCTACTACTACGTGGAGACCGACGACCAGGAGTAGTTTAGGAGGCTCCCAGGCAGGAGGCCTGCGCCTTTTCGATCTAGTTGTCGTTGTTTTGCTCAGCCTTCTTAAGGCAAACTTGTCTATTTATGTCTGTACTCAGATATTGTTGCTTTCGCTGACTTTTGTATTCGGGTCCTCGTGACCCTTGGTTTGTAATATAACTCCTTTATGTTTGAATTTGTGTCTAGAGTTGTGTTGTGATATCTTCCCGTGAGTCTCTGGTCTTGATCGTGCATGTTTGCGTGTGTGATTAGTGCACGGTCGAGTCGGGGGCGTCACAACCGTCTACTCATATGTCTAGTTAGTTATATTTTTATGTTCCTGAAAGGCCTAAGAGTAGCTTCAGCAGAGTCGGCATATCGGGCCGGTCGTCATAATAACCGCTATTATGGCGATTTTGATAAAAATGACACTATAGCAGAATCGCCATATCTGACAAGATCGGCTTAATTTATTGAGCGCCCTCCATATGTCACCTCCTAGATTCCATATATGGCGACTCCGGCTGTCTTTTGGAGGGACTTCATATATTAGTTGCATGCCAACTCCGTGTGGCGTGAAGAAAACTTAAGGTGGCCCACACCTCACGTGGGATGACACAGAGGTTGTGGAAAAAGAATGTCCCATTGATGAATGTGTCTCGCGATTATGGAGGTAGCAAATACCGAGACTCGTAGTTTGTGCCTCGCTTGCCCTGCCTCCATATCCATATGAAGAGCGCTCCATATGGCGGATGGCCAGTGATATGGCAAATCTGCTACAGTTGCTCTAAGGCCATATATTAGATATCACAGGTCCTTACAAACACATCCTTACAGAAAAAGAAAAATACATCCAAATTTTTAGGGGTTTCAAAGTCTTCTTTCTCTTACATCCACCGGCGGCGCGCCGTGAACATAACTCATTGTTGCCTCTGGGCCTCCATCTTGGCAGAGCAACTTTCTTTAACCCAGGAGCTCAGAGAAGCAGCGACCTACAAGTCATCGGTGGCTGTGAATTCCGTAGCAAATCGCTGCCCTGGAGAAGAAAACACCGGAAAGAGGCTACAAATTCTCCAAAGACCGCAAGTGACGGATGAATCCATACGGGTCCACCTGAGACCAAGTCCGGCCTCATCCAAGAAGATTCGCTGGAGACACCTCCAAGCGCACCGACGGGATCGACAAAGGGCGGGGGATACATTAATCTTATATGCCGGGGCAACGCCGCCGCCTCGTCCCCCCCCCCCCCCCCCCCCGACCAAGACACAGAGACTACCTAAAGGTCGTTGCCCCCCTAATCGGCACCCTCCTCTTCGACAACCAGACTAGGCCGAGGCGCCGTCAAAGGTTACCGAGACGCATGATCTGAGCCGTCAGCCCGGATCCGCCACCGCCAACGTGTGCCCCCTTGCGGCACCGCACAGCCGTGTCGCACCCAGCACATCCATTGTGCTATCATGCGAATGCCGTTTCACCACCCAGACACAGGTCTTGCGCTAGCGCACGCATCAGCCGACCCTCCCCCGTCCTACCAGGCCACCCCACAAAGGCACCCAAACCACGAGAAGACCTTCGTGCCACCGCTGGCACAACATAGGCTTTGCCTGGCGGCGCACCCTGGCTACAACGAGAGGAGTAGGAGGTGTTATAGGGTTTCCCCTGGTGGCGACGAGAGGCAATTTTATGCCTACTTCATAGCTTGCGCACTCAGGTTTAAGTGCTACGGAAACTGGTTGTGTTATTGATCAAATATGCTTAATTTGCTTTTTATATAGTGTTGGCTAATCGATATAAACTTATTTATTACCAAATACACAGACAAAACTAAAATATTATTGCCTCCTTTTTAATTTGTGTCAATTTTGGTGTGGAATAAGTTATTTTGCATCCGAGGTTTCTTAAGTCGTTTTATTAAGAACTTACGTTCGGTATATAAATAATTATGTTCATATTGATTCACTACGTAAAATTTGGCATAAGAAAACCAAAATATAAGTCATAAGACCATATTTTTATACTATATTTTACGTTTGTAATTTTACGTACTCTGATTTTTTTTACCACCGATATATATTTTCTTATGTTCTAGTTTGACTTCCGACGTAATAAAAAAATACGGGACGTAAAAATATGGTGCGATGATGTAACAAATAGAGGTGCTGAAGAATAGTCTGTATATCAAATCGAACCGAATTCCAAATCAATACAATATTTACTAAATTCAAGTATCGCAACGTATTTAATGAGAAAACAGTATTTACAGAACTGAATCGACGGAATGCACAACGCTACATGTGGAAGCGATAATTGGTGAAAAGCACAAGGAGCACACAGACGCGGAGAGAGGAACAGAGAAATATTATAAAGTACAGGCAATATATGTAGCAGTAATTATACACTTGTATCGAACGTCTTGATCACATTGCTTGCATGGTTGAAACCGAACCTTCAGAGATCTGTATCACATTCCTTCAAGTTTACTTCTGTTCAAACTTCAAAGCAGGGCATGATGAGCTTTCCATCATTCTTGCGCTGTTCCAGCCCAAAATCAGGAAAAGAAACTTGGTTAGATTAAATTTGGTGATAAATCAGTTTGCTTGGGTGCTCAGACGAGATGACTGAAAGTTGATGCGTACCAGCCACGGTGGTGCAATGGACGTGCTGCTGCTCCCTCCTCCTGAAGCTCACCATGAGGCCGTTCTTCATGTACAGCGTGGTGTTGAGCTTGGGCTTCACCGACTGCCCGGGCGCCACCTCCACCGCGAACGTCTCCAGCACCGCCGCCGCCAGCGTCTTCATCTGCGTGTATGCGAACCGCTTGCCGACGCACAGCCTCGGCCCAGCGTTGAACACCACGTACTTGAACGGGCTCTCGGCGCCGCCAGCAAAGTCCCCGCCCTTCATCCACCGCTCCGGGCGGAACTCCAGGCAGTCCTCTCCCCACGCCGCCGGGTCCCGCCCTATCGCGTACGTGTTGTAGATCACCCGCTGGCGCGCGCGGATCGCCGTGCCGTCCGGGAGCACGTCGTCCTGGAGCGCCTCCTTGAAGTCCACGGGCACCGGCGGGTAGAGGCGCATCGACTCCGTCAGCGCCGCGTGGAGGTAGTCCATCTTCCCGACGTCGCCGTGGGCGGCCCGCACGTCGTCAAGGACGCGTGCCTCCGTGTCGGGGTGGGACGCGAGGAGCCAGAAGAACCAGACGAGCGCGACGGAGCTCGTGTCGCGCCCGGCGAGGATGAAGCTGATGCAGAAGTCGCGGAGGAACTCGTCCGAGTGGCCCGTCGAGGAGGACATGAGGCGGGACAGGAGGTCGCAGCGGCCTTGCAGGCTCCCGATCTTGCGCAGCTCGGTGCGGCGCTCGGAGACGGTCCGCTCGGCGAACTCCCGCACGGAGCGCGCGGCCTCCGCGAGGCGCCGCTCGCCGCCGACGCAGAGGAGCCGCTTGGCCTTCCAGACGAAGGGCGGTGTGACGAAGCGGGCGAGGGAGAGCTCCGTGGCGCGCTCGAAGGCGCGCGCGAACGGCACGTCGGGGAGGCCGTCCGCGAGGCACCCGGCGTCCACCCCGAACGCCGCGGCGCAGATGTTGTCGAACGTGAACCGGAGGAGGACCTCCTGGAGGTCCACGGTCACGCCACCCTGGCTCTGCTGCTGCTGCAGCAGCGGCATCAAGCGGCCGTGCACCAGCTGCTCGACGGTCTTGGCCGAGAACTCGAGGAACTGCGCCGAGTGCATCTCAGCCGTGGCGGCGCGGCGCTGCGCACGCCACGCCTCGCCGTCGACGTTGAAGATGCCGTCGCCGAGCAGCTCCACGAATCGCTCGCGGTAGTAGGGCCCCTTGGGGTAGTTGGAGAAGTTGGTCTTAAGCACGTGCTCGACGTTGGCCGGCACGGACGTGATGACGCCCGAGGAGCCCCCGCCCCACATGCCGCGGTACGGGAACGTGCCCCCGGAGCTCGCTAGCGCGGCGGCGCCCCAGTCGTAGATGTCGTCGAGGTGCGCGAAGAGGGTGGGGATGATGCCGAACACCGGCCACAGCATGGGCCCGCCCCGCGACTTGAGGCGGGCCGTGGCGGCGTTGCACGCGAAGAGCAGCGCGGCGGCCAGGGCCAGGTCGGACGCCCGCACGTACTCCTGCATGGCGCGCACCGCAGCGTCCACGAACGCCCTACACGCCATCGCCGGCCGACCGCGCGTGAGTGAGAGTACGTTGGTGACGACGATGTGTTAGGTATACGCTGCTAGAGAAGCAGCACGTACTGCGTGTAGTGAAGTACTGAAGTGTGCGATCGAGCTCGCACCTGCTTAGGTGTGGGCGTGCTTCATCGTGTACGCTCGAGATGAGTTTTGAGTCGTGTTTGTGGCCGCCCGTATTTATAGGGAAGTGCATGACGCTCCGACGATACCACCACTTGTATGCTCCCGTGATATCAATTTGAAAAAGTCAAAATTTAAATGTTTCAAAAAAAATTCAAACCAATTATGGATGTCACAACATATGTATTTATACAATCCCTAAAAAAAAGATGGAAATTCAAAGCACACGTAGAGAAACATAAAAGACAAATTCAACATAATAGTGTCAATAAAGTCAAAAGCATGAATAGTGTCAAAACCTACACTATTCACATTCGGTTTTGACTTTTTTTTCTCTATGTGTACTATGAATTTTGATCTGAATTTTTTAGGGCTGCAAGACATATGTGTCGTGAACATCCATAATTTTTTTGAAAATTTTCAAAACATTTAAATTTGACATTTTCAAATTGGTATCATGGGAGCATACAAGTGGTGGTATCACTTGATATTCTCCCCTACACTCGTCAAGAATGAGTGTATTGCTCTGGTGCATATTCGAGCCGTTTGTAACTACAGTGGGTTTTGCTCGCACCGCCACACATTGTAGATGGATCATTCTCACGGAGGATATTGAAATTAATCTAAGGGAAATTTATATGTCTTGCGTGGTAAATTGCAATGATAATGCTTTTATAGCTAATTATAGAAAGACAGGAGCTCAAATGAAATATAAAAGGAATGATGTTACTACTAATGAAAGGGAAAAGATTTCTCAATTCCCTCCTATTGTTTCTCATGATGAATCAGGTGATGAGGAGTTTCCTTTCCAACTAATCTCTTCAATAAGAAGTTCGGAAAAATTAATTAAACCCACACTTAATGTGGTGAAGAAGAAGAAAAAGAAAAGAAGGAGAACAAAACATAAAAATGTATCTCTTCCAAATAATGTTGCCCCTATGATTGTGTCTTATGTGACTAAATCACGAATTCTAGAAGATGATACACTTGATGAAAATATTGATTTTTATTATGAAACTATGTCCGTAGGAACTATTGAGGATGATATTGTTATGCCTACTACTTACTATGATGATTATGATTGTGAAGATAATTTTGATACATCTTATGATTTTGAAAATCTTTTTGGCATCAACTTGGAGAAATATGATAATAATGATTGTTATACTATTGGTGCTATTCATGTTATTGATGATGAGAATGATTATTTAGAAGAAATTGCTAATGATATGCAAAACTATAAGCTTGGGGATGCTATGTTTAATGAAGATGATCTTTTTAACCCCCCTACTAGCATGCCTCCTATTTATGATGATTGCAATGATGATGAAAGTGGGTTTGGAAGAGTGTCAACTCTAAGTAGAAATTATCCCACTATTTTGGAGGGTGTTGAATCTTATTGGAATAATGATAAAAGTGAACTTGGAGAGGTCATAACTTTAATTAGTGATGATTCCACTATTTTGGAAGAAGTTTCAATTGATTATGATGAGAACAAAGTTGCTATTTATGATAATTATTGTGATGACACTTATGCTAAAAATAGTAGTGATAATCATTCTTGTGAAACTTGTCATAATTATGAATATCCCTTTACTGAACATTACTCTTTTAATGTGGAATTAATTTATAGTGTTCAAGTTTTATATGATACTCCCACTATTATGAATGAGAAGAAATTTACTTATGGAGAGAGTAATAAATTTTTATGATTGTGGATCATGAAAATAATGCTTTGTGTGATAGCTATAATGTTGAATTTGTCCATGGTGCTACTGAAAATTATTATGAGAGAGGGATATATGCTTCAAGTTTTCTCTCTATGTGTTGATTTTTTTTGAAGTTGCACTTGTTATGCCTTTCTATGCTAGTTACTTTGTTCTCAATGAATTGTTTTCTTGCAAGTTTCCTATGCATAGGAAGTGGGTTAGTCTTAAATCTGTTTTCCATATGCTCCATGATGCTCTCTTTTACGTTTCAATTCCTACCTTTAAGTGAGCATCATCAAAAATGCCAATGCCTAACTAAAAGGATTTAAAGAAAAGCGCTTGTTGGAGGCAACCCTATATTTATCCTTACTGCTTTTGTGAGTCTACATGGTTAATGCTACTGTAGTTCATGTTTTGCATCTTTTATTTCAATAAAGTGCCAAAGTATAGCCTTTACCATGCCCAGTTTACAAGTTTATGAGTTGCTGTTTGAAAACAGAAAGTTTTCTGTTATGTCCTGAATATTCTTGAATAGTCAGAATATGAAAAAATCTTGAAATTTTTACACAGTAAGAACGCATGAGTTCTTTGTCATGTGGTAATTTTTCAGAACTTTTAGAGTTACAGAAGTATGATAAAAAAATTAGATCTTTAAGTGTTGTTCTGTTTTTGACAGATTCTGTCTAGTTTTCTTTTTTTGCTTGTTTTGGAGTTTCCATAGCTTATATTAAGTGATATAAATTGTGGAAACTATAGAATATAGTGGGAATTATGTGAGAACAATTATAAATCTTGTCTTGAAAGTACCCAAGTGAATGATTTATTTTATTATACTAACCTATCTCACGAGTTCCGTTAAGTTTTGTGTGAATGAAGTTTTCAAGTTTTGGGCGAGCTAGCAATATGAGAAGAATAAGGAGCGGCAAGAGCCTAAGCTTGGGGATGCCCAAGGCACCCCAAGGTAATATCTAAGAAAGACTCAAGCGTCTAAACTTGGGGATGCCCCGGATGGCATCCCCTCTTTCGTCTTCGAAACTAGGTATACCTCACTCGGAACTATATTTTAATTCTTCACATAATATGTGTTTTGCTTGGAGAGTCTCTTTGTTTTGCTTGCTGTTTGATACAATCCTTAGATCTGAAAATTTTGATTTGCAGAGAGTCTTTACATAGCTACTTTATTGCTTAACTACTCTTTGTTGTTCACTTATATCTTTTTGGAGTAGTTTGTTATTTACGCTTGTGCTTCACTTATATCTTTATAGTAAGAAATTTATGAATGAATTGAATGTCATGTGCTTAATTTATTATATGTATATTTAGAAGTAAATATGCATCCTCCGTTTAATTCGTTAAAGTAGAAGTGAAATTATGATAGTACAAGTAAGGAAGTTATATTATAATGACAATGAGCATTAGTTTTATTAAGTTGAACCTATCATGTTGTTGTGATAAGTATCTTCCAATGAAGGACGGATGATTGACTTGGCACATGTTTACACATGTTTGATAAATTCCAAACTCAGCCTTGGTGGTATTAAGATTTGTAGGTTATTATCATGATTATATTTTCTCAGTAATGTTACTATTAGGTAATGCATGATTGTGGTTTTTGTGCTTTGTAAAGTGGTTGCCACAAGTCTTTTGCTAGCCTTTTCCTGTACTAAGCGGAAATACTGCTTGTGCATCCAAATCCTGAAAACAAAGTTATGACATAAGAGTCCACCATATCTACCTATATACGGTATTACCCTGCCGTTACAAGTAAATTTGCATGTGCCATCTTTAAATCTTCAAATGAACATCTATTTTGTGTGCCCGTACCGCTCATGGAGCGATGGGGTAGTCAATATCTTCCATGCTAAGTGTGTTTTACTCGCAACGAGAGTTTATTCGCTTGTCAAATTTGAGGGAGGCTGGTAACGAGGATGCCCAGTCCTGAATTATTTATAAAAAATGCTCCCCTGGAAAACTGAAAGTTGGCAGGCACCCGTGGACTCGGCTAGCCATGGTTTGTGTTAGTATGGTGGAAAAGGAGTAAAACGTTCGCATGAGAACTGCTATTAATGTGTTTAGCATGGAAGATATTGGAAACTTTGTCGTAAACCATTGACAGGAAAAGTACACCTCTCAAATGAAATTATCTCTATTTTAAGCAATGAGCTCTGGCACATAAGCAAATTCCTGCTTCCCTCTGCGAAGGGCCTATCTATTTACTCTTCATGTTGAGTCAATTCCATCTTTCTCTCATTTGGCACCACGTATTGAGCATGGGGATCACTCTTAGTTTTGCATGCATTCTTCTAATAGAAATCTGTTGAGCATTGTATAAGTATGATGATTATCTTTAAATCGAGGTACCTAGTCGTCATCTTTAATTCATTGATTGCTTTATGTTTGCAATATAATCTTGAAAGGTTGCAAGATACTTCATTACCACTTTATGATATGTTGAACTTATTAGAATGATGTTACTTGTTATCAGAATTATTATTGCCTATGTGATCAAAGGTTTGTTATATTCTAGGATCCACACTTCATAAATTATTTCTTTTATCATTTACGTACTCGAGGACAAGCAAAATTAAGCTTGGGGATGCTGATACATCTCCAACGCATCTATAATTTATGAAGTATTCATGCTATATTTACATGAGTTCTATATGGTTTTGGTGCACTTTTATATTATTTTATGGACTAACCTATTAATCTAGTGCCCAGTGCCAGTGCCTGGTCTTTTTGCATGTTTTTTGTTTCGTAGAAAAACCATACCTACAGAAGTCCAAATGCGATGAAAATTTACGATGATTTTTTATGGAAAAGAAGAGACCCAAGAAGCTTCGGGAGGCAGCCAAAAGGTGCCTAAGGGGCCCACAAGCTCAGGGGGCACCCCCTTGGGGAGTACCATGCAGGCTTGTGGGCCCTCGAGACCCCTCCTAACGTGAATCCAACGCTGAAAAATCCTATATATTGAGAAACCTCCGAAAAGTAACCTAGAACTTTTACTCCGCCGCCTTAAGCCTCTGTTCTGAAGCGATCTCATCTGGAGGCCTTTCCCGGCACCGTGCCAGAGGGGGATGACATCACAAAGGCCATCTTTATCATCCTTGCTGCCTCCATGGAGATGCGTGAGTAGTTCATCCTTGGGGCTGAGGGTTTGTACCAGTAGCTATGTGTTTGATCTCTCTCTCTCTCTCTCTCTCTATCTATCTATCTCTCTCTCTCTCTCTCTCTCTCGTGTTCATGATTTGACATGATCTTGATGTATCATGAGCTTTATCAATATAATTGGATCACATGATTTTCACCTCCCTCTCTTATTTTTGTGGTGAATTGAGTCTTGCTCTTTGAGGTTTCTTTATGTTGGATTGAATATTTTGGATTTGAGATCACTTGATGCATGTCTTGACTTGCGGATACCCGTGGTGACATTGGGGTGTTCTAGGTGACATAAAGGTTAACTAATGCGTTTCATATGGTGTTGTCGTAGTATGATCTCTAGAACTATTCGTGACACTTTGGGGTGGTTCAAGATTTATTGGAAACACAACTTTGAGGTGGTTTACTACTTACATGATTTCATCCTACTTTCTACGATAGGAATGGAGACTTTGGAGTGATTCTTTGTCGCACTTTGAGGGATTTACATGTGATTCAATTATGTTAATGTTGTTGAGAGATTGCCCTAGCGAAAGTATGAACCCTAGGCCTTATTTCTAAGCATTGAGACAACATTTTGCTCGCTTTTTCCTACTTGCTACCTTTTTGTTTTTATTTATTAAGATTATAAAAAGCTATTTCTACCATCCATATTACACATCTATCATCACCTCTTCGCCGAAGTAGTGCACCTATACGACTAACAATTGTATTGGGTGTGTTGGGGACACAAGAGACTACTTGTATTTGATTGCAGGATTGTCTGAGAGAGAACCATCTTCATCCTACACCTCTCGCGGATTGATTAACCTTAGGTCATCCACTTGAGGGAAATTTGTTGTTGTCCTACAAAATTCTGCACTTGGAGGCCCAACAAAGTCTACAAGAATAAAGTTGCGTAGTAGACATCAACCCCCTAATCCAGGACACCATCACTGGGATATGTTTTTATGCTTTTGGCCGTACTGGCCAGTCGCTTACAAAAGTGTTCGAGCTGAGGTTTGCTACTTGTGAGCTGCATTGGGATTTTCCCCGAAGAGGAAGGGTGAAGCAATATAGTAGTGGATAGTATTTCCCTCAGTAGAGAACCAAGGTTATCGAACCAATAGGAGATTCACGCAAACAAAGGTCGACAGTACCTACACACACAAACAAAATATTTGCACCCAACGCAGGCAAGAGAGTTGTCAATCCCCTTGTACTCGTTAATTGCAAGGATTAATTCTAATAGTGATAGATATATAAATTACAAAAGTAAATAAAAAGAAATAAATTTCAGCAGGCTTTTTAGGGTTTTAGTTAATATGGTGAATGGACCCGAGGGCCATAGCTTTCACTAGAGACATCTCTCTCAAGAACATATCATACGGTGGGTAAACAAATTACTATTGGGCAATTGATAGAAAAGAGCATAGTTATGATGTTATTCATGGCATGATCAGTACATAGGCATTACGTCCGTGACAAGTAGAATGAAATGATTCTGCATCTACTACTATTACTCCACCCCTCGACCGCTATCCAGCATGCATTTTAAGGTATTAAGTTCATATCAAATAGAGTAATGCTTGAAGCATGATGACATAATGTAGACAAAATAAGACCAATCAATATGATCGAACCCCATCGTTTTACCCTTAGTAGCAACAATACAAATACATGCCTCGCTACTCCTCCTGTCATAGAGTGAGGACACCGCAAGATTGAACCTACTACTATGCACCACTTCCACTGAAGATCTAATCATCAACTTGGCCAAATAAAACTCAAAGATCGGAAAGCATTACATAGCTATAACAATCACACATAGTAAAGTTCAAAATATAACTCAATTACTTTTAATGAATAATCTGATCATAAACCCACAATTCATCGGATCCCAACAAACACACCCCAAAAGAAGATTACATCGAATAGAACTCCGAGGAGAAAGTTGTATTGAAGATCAAAGAGAGAGAGAAAGCCATCTAGCTAATCACTATGGACACGTAGGTCCTATGGGAACTACTCACACATCATCGGAGGTCCAACAAGGTTGATGTAGAAGCACTCCGTGATCGGTTCCCCCTCTGGCAGAGAACCGACGGAGGCCTCCAGATGAGATCGCGGAAGAACAGAGGCTTGCAGAGGCGGAATAATTGTTTCGGGTCTCGCTCTGGGGGTTTCTGGATTTTAGGGAATTTATAGCGCTGGAATTAGGTCAAACGGAGCTACGAGGGGCCCACAAGCTCAGGTGGCACACCCCCTGGGGGCGTGCCGTGTGACCTTGTGGCTCTCTCATAGAGCTTCTGGCCTCCCCCCCGAAGCTTCTAGGGTCCCTTCTAGTCCAAAAAAAATCACCGTAAAGTTTCATCGTGTTTGGACTTCGTTTGGTATGGTTTTTCTACGAAACTAATAAAATAGGCAAAAACAGAAACTGGCACTGGAGGTCAGTTCCCAAAAATGATATAAAATTGCATATAAAGCATACAAGATTGATAGTATAATAGCATGAAACAATCAAAAATTATAGATACGTTGGAGACGTATCAGCATCCCCAAGCTTAATTCCTGCTCATCCTGGAGTAGGTAAATGATAAAAACATAATTTTTGATGTTGAATGCTACCTAGCATGTTTATCATGTGATCTTTTTACGGTATCAATATTGAGAAATGATAAAGTAATAAATATCAACATAATAATATCCATGAATACTAGAATATAATCATCAACTTTCAAAATATACGATACTTAACGAATGTTACCCCTACTCATTGAATTATGTAAGCATGGCATGAATCCGTCTTCCTAACATAAATACAAATCATGAGCACCCCGGTGCCCCACCAAGCAATTGTATCATACTTTTTCCCGCTTCAGCATTTTCAACTCCACTCAATACTTGAGCGTGAGCCATGGACTAAGCACTTTGGATGGCAAAGAGAATGATGATAAGGGTTCATAAGGGAAGACGAAAATAGAGAAAGTCTCACATCAACGTGGCTGATCGTTAGGCAATGGAGAGGCTTTACAATCGATGTCAATGTGAGGAGTAGAGATTGCCATGCAACGGATTCACTAGAGCTATAAGTGTATGAAAGTGAAAGTGCAACTAATCCCCAGGTGGTTTTGGTAATTAATAACAACATATAAGTCATTGAACTAATGCCTATTCAAGATAAGGTTTCAGGAAGTTCGATGTTGGCATGGCAAGGACCAGTGATTGTGGACCCCTCAAAATGCTAAGGACATGGATTGGCATAATCTTCAAGACTCTACATTTTGGTTAAGTGATCCAAGATCACATTGAGTCCTATAGGAAAGCCAATACTATTAAAAGGGGATGAGGTTTTGATGATAAGTTTGTTGCTCAAGTGCTTGAAGATATTGCTCCAAAACCCTCAACCACATTCTCCAAATCCCATCAAGTCCAAACCCTAAAAGTCCATCTCGGTCCCACCAAAACCATTCCATCCGGACCCACCGAGATGATCCCATACACTGCCACAGCCAAACCCTAACGCTTCGATACTACCAAAACGGATCTCGGTCTCACCGAGATGGCATGACCAAGTTTCTGTGATGCCATTGCTTCACTTCGGATTCGTCGAGATGAAACGATCAAAATTACCGAGACGAAGTTCTGCCCTAGCCATTGCACTTCGGTCGCTCCGAGTCATTCCGTTCGGTCTCACCAAAAAGCCTAACGGTCAAGCCTTTTGCACAGGTCGGTCTCACCGAGATTTCTGATCGGTGTCACCGAGTTGAGTTAAAAGCTTGCAACGGTTGGATTTTTGGTGCTGCCTATTTATACCCTTCCACCCCCACCTACTCTAGGAGAGAGCCATCAGAACGAACCTACACTTCCGCCATTCATTTTCTGAGAGAGAACCACCTACTCATGTGTTGAGATCAAGTCACTTCATTCCAATCATTTGAACCTTGATTTCTAGCCTTCCCCAAGTTGCTTTCCACTCAAATCCTTCTCCTACCAAAGCCAAATCTATGAGAGAGTGATTGTGTGTTGGGGAGACTATCTTTTGAAGCACAAGAGCAAGGAGTTCATCATCAACAACACATCTATTACCTTTTGGAGAGTGGTGTCTCCTAGATTGTTTAGGTGTTACTTGGGAGCCTCCAAGATCATGTGGAGTTGAACCAAGGAGTTTGTAAGGGCAAGGAGATCGCCTACTTTGTGAAGATCTACCCGAGTGAGGCTAGTCCTTCGTGGACATAAGCCATGGTGGAATAGACAAGGTTGCTTCTTTGTGGACCCTTTGTGGGTGGAGCCCTCCGTGGACTCGCGCAACCGTTACCCTTCGTGGGTTGAAGTCTCCATCAACGTGGACGTACGATAGCACCACCTATCGGAACCACGCCAAAAACCACCGTGTCTTCATTGCGTTTGATTTCTCCAATCCCCCCCTTTACATTCATATGCAAAGTCTTTACTTTCCGCTGCTCAACTCTTAGACTTGCATGTGTAGGGTGTTGCTTGACTTGGTAGAATCGCTAAAACTGGCCTACAACTAAAATTGGGAAAAAGATAAGTTCTTATTTGATCAAGTAGTCTAATCACCCCCCTCTAGACATAATTTCAATCCTACAAGTGGTATCAGAGCTTTGGTCTCCATTGCATTGGTTTCACAACCTAGGAGAGTATGGAGTGTAGTGAGGGTAACTATCACCGTAGAGGTCCATATTTTGATGGTACAAACTTTGCTAGTTGGAAGCATAAGATGAAAAATGCATATTCTTGGTCATAGCCCCGCCGTTTGGGCTGTTGTTTGTGTTAGCTTGCAAGGTTAATTCTATGAGGATGGAAAAGAACCGGATCATGAAGAAACCGCGGAAGAATTGAAGATGTTGCAATACAATGCCCAAGCATGTGACATTCTCTTCAACAGTTTGTGCCCCGAGGAGTTCAACAAGATTAGCTGCCTCGAGAATGCCAAGGAAATTTGGGATACTTTGATTGATATGCACGAGGGTACCGAGTCCATCAAGGAATCCAAGTTGGATGTGCTCCAAAGTTAACTTTACAAGTTCAAGATGAAAGATGGTGAAGGAGTCGCCGAAATGTACTCTAGGCTCGCTCTCATCAGAAATGAGATTGCCGGCTTAGGAAGTGAAGAGATAACCGACAAATTCATCATCAAGAAAATTCTTAGAGCCTTGGATGGAAAATATGATACCGTATGTACATTTATTCAAATGATGCCAAATTACAAAGATCTCAAGCCCACGGAAGTCATTGGAAGGATTGTTGCTCATGAGATGTCACTCAAGGACAAAGAAGAGCTACACAACAAGTCAAGTGGTGCTTACAAAGCCTCAAGCGATGCTCCCACTACATCAAGTGACAAGATTATTTACAATGAAGAGATAAGCCTAATGGTGAAGAGATTCAACAAGTTCTACAAGAATAGAAGCAAAGAGAGAAACTCCAACTCAAGACACTATGAGCAAAGATCATCAAGTCATGACCGTAATTGCTACAATTGTGGAAGACTCAGACACTACTCCAATGAGTGTATGACACCTCACAATAAAAGAGGCGAATCACCAAGAGGAAAAAATAGAAGAGATGAATTACCTCATAGAGAGAGAAGGAGTAAAGATGATCCTTATGAACGAAGACCTTCTCGGAGAAGCAAGGATTCAGAAAGGAAGGACAAGTCATCCAAGAGCTACTCTAGAAGAAGACATCAAGATCATGTTGGTGAATGGATTTCCGGCTCCAACTCCGACAACCAATCCGAGAGAAGCTATCACTCTGACTCCGACTATAGTCAAGATGAAGGTGTTGCCAGACTTGCACTTGTATCCTCCAACTCCTATGACCTATTTGATTCACCAAATGAGGGAATTGGAAGATGCTTCATGGCAAAAGGCCCCAAGGTATCACACCCCGAATACCTTGATTTTAATAGTGATGAGGATGATTTACTTGGTAATGATGATTTGCTTGTTGATAAAACTAGTGATGTGAGATATAATGAACTTGCTAGTAATCATGATAGTCAAGATGAAACGAATGACAATGCTATGAGGGAGATTGAGCGTCTAACTAAAGAACTAAACACTCTTAAGTTAGCTCATGAAACAACTCAAGAGGATCATAGAGAGCTCCTAAGAACTCATGAGAAGCTATGCTTCAAGAAGCTAAATTTAGAGCAAGAGCATGAGTTTCTAAAAGCTATCAATGACGATCTTCGAAAGAAGAGTTCCTCTTACATTGCCAAACGTCTCCTCTTGTATACTTTTATGCCACAAGTTAAATCTAAGCAAAGTAGTAACAAGGTGAAAGCACATTTGCTCCCTTGGTGGTTTTGGTAATCAATGTCAACATACATGTTGTTGGACTAATACCTTATCTAGTGTATTTTAGACAAGTTCAACAATGGCATGGCAAGGACAAGAAGATGTGGATCCCTTCAAAATGTCAAGGACAAGATTGGCAACTCCAAGACTCTACATTTTTGGTTTAGTGATCCAAGATCACATTGAGTCCCTTAGGAAAGCCAATACTATTAAAAGGGGATGAGGTATTAATGATGAGGTTGTTGCTCAAGTGCTCAGTGATATTGCTCCAAAAATCCTTAGTCATTTTCTCAAAATCACATCTGTCCAAACCCTAAATGTTCATCTCGGTCCCACCGAAACTACCCCATCCGGACCCACCGAGATTACCACTACCATTGCCACTGCCAAACCCTAAAAATTCGGTTTGACCGAAATGGATCTCGGTCTCACCGAGATGGCATTGCCAAGTTTCTGTGATGACATTGTTTCACTTCGGAATCACCGAGTTGAAATAATCGGAATTTTCGAGACTGGTTTTGTCCTAGCCATTGCACTTCGGTCCCACCAAGTTGTTCCATTTCGATCCCACCGAAAAGCCTAACGTTCACATCTTTTACACTAATCGGTCTCACCGAGTTCACGTTCGGTCTCACCGATTTGGGTCAAAAGTGTGTAACAGTTGGATTTTGGGTGAAGGCTATTTATACCCCTCCACCCCCACTTACTCCCTAAGAGAGCCATCAGAACGTGCCTACACTTCCACCATTCATTTTCTAAGAGAGAACCACCTACTCATGTGTTGAGATCAAGAGATTCCAATCCAACCATTTTAACCTTGATTTCTAGCCTCTTCAAGTTGCTTTCCGCTCCAATCCTTCTCCTACCCAAGCCAAATCTCTGTGAGAGAGATTGAGTGTTAAGGAGACTATCATTTGAAGCACAAGAGCAAGGAGTTCATCATCAACACACCATCTATTACCTTTTGGAGAGTGGTGTCTCCTAGATTGGTTAGGTGTCACTTGGGAGCCTCCAAGATCATATGGAGTTGAACCAAGGAGTTTGTAAGGGCAAGGAGATCGCCTACTTCGTGAGGATCTACCCCGAGTGAGGCTAGTCCTTCGTGGATGGAATCCATGGTGGAATAGGCATGGTTGCTTCTTCGTGGACCCTTCGTGGACACGCGCAACTGTTACCCTTCATGGGTTGAAGTCTCCATCAACGTGGATGTACGATAGCACCACCTATCGGAACCACGCCAAAAACCACCGTGTCTTGATTGCGTTTGATCTTCTTTTCTCTACCCCATTACTTGCCGCACATTTACATGCTTTACTATTTCCGCTGCTCTATCTCTAGATATGCATGTGTAGGAAGTCTTGGTGATATCTTAACTAGTGCTAAAATCTGCCTAAATTCTAAGAGAATTAAAAACTGCACCTTTGATTGGTTAAGAGTCTATTCACCCCCCTCTAGACCTATCTTCTCGACCCTACACAAGGTATCAGAGCTTTGGTCTCCATTGCTTTGGTTTAATCACCATTGGAGGAAGATGGATGTGTCTACTTTGGGGAGTCTTAGACGTAGAGTGCCTATTCTCAATGGAGAGTATTATCACTTTTGGAAGGATGAAATGCTTGATATCTTTGATGAATTTAATTTGAGAAGGTATATTCATAGTCCATATGTGCCTCCCATTGATCCCTTGCATCCCACTCTAGAGAAAGAAATTGACATGCTTCGTAATCTTAGAACCATCAATCTTATCATTAGAGGATTACCTAAAATTGTGCTTGGTTGTATGCAAAACTTTGAGTGCGCCTATACTCTATGGAATGACATGGAAAAGCGATATCCCAACTGCTCTTTAAAGAATCTTGATGAGATTCTTCATAAGACTATTGCTTTTCACAAGATGAAGCCTAGTGATCCTAACTTTGATAATTGCTTGTTTGAGATTCGTGATCTTATGCGTGCTAAAGGAGATGTTACAACCATTAGTAACATTATCATGGAAGCCATTAGAATTCATAAACTTGAACATTGTCATGATCATAAAACTAATGAATCCGTTGCCTTAGGTGATGATCGCATACATGTTGATGATGATGATGTTGAACATGGCTATTATGATGAGGACGAGGAATTCGACATTGAATATGAGAAGACTATGAGGAATCTTAGTCTCATGGCTAATCTTCGAGATTACATGGCCAGAGGAAAAGAGTGGATTCTTGATAGTGAATGCACCAATCACATGACCGGAGATAGAGACATGTTTCGTGAGCTTGCAAAAAATGATGGTCCACGCAAGTATGTGACTTTTGGAGATAACTCCAAGGGTAAGGTACTTGGCCTTGGTAAGGTGGCCATATCCAATGATAGCTCCATTCAAAATGTTATGCTTGTTGAATCTCTTGGTTACAATCTTCTTTCCGTATCTAGACTAGCCGACTTTGGTTTCAATGTTCTATTTACCGAAGTAGATTGCCAAGTGTTTCGACGAGATAATCATAATATGATCTTTACCGGCATTCGTAGAGGTGATCTATACATTGTTGATTTCACTAAGAGAGCCCAACCTCGTACATGTTTAATTGCTTAATCTTCTAAAGGTTGGTTATGGCATAGAAGGCTTGGACATGTTGGCATGCATAATCTTGATAAACTTGTTAAGGGAGATCATATTGTTGGTGTAAAAGATGTTATCTTTGACAAGGATAGACTTTGTAGTGCTTGCCAAGCAGGAAAACAAGTTGGAGGAGGTCATCCCGTGAAGAACATCATGACCACAAGGAGACCACTTGAACAACTTCATATGGATCTTTTCGGTCCCAACGCTTACAAAAGCCTTGCTGGTAACTCTTTCGGTTTGGTCATTGTTGATGATTTTTCCAGATTTACGTGGGTGTTCTTTCTCGATGACAAATCGCATGTACAAAAGATCTTCAAGAACTTCACTAGGAAAGCCCAAAACCAATTTGAAGTGAAGATCAAGAAGGTTCGGAGCGACAATGGAACGGAGTTCAAGAACGCCAATGTGGATACCTTTCTTGACGAAGAAGGCATTTCACATGAGTTCTCGGCTACATACTGATGACCCACAAGTATAGGGGATCAATCGTAGTCCTTTCGATAAGTAAGAGTGTCGAATCCAATGAGGAGCAGAAGGAAATGACAAGCGGTTTTCAGCAAGGTATTTTCTGCAAGCACTGAAATTATCGATAACAAGTAGTTTGATAGCAAGATAATTTGTAACAAGTGACATGTAGCAATAGTAACTAAGGTGCAGCAAGGTAGCCCAATCCTTTTGTAGCAAAGGACAGGCCGGAACGATCTCTTATAATAAGCTAAACGTTCTCGAGGACACATGGGAATTTCATCTAGTCACTTTCATCATGTTTGTTTGATTCGCGTTCGCTACTTTGATAATTTGATATGTGGGTGGACCGGTGCTTGGGTGCTGTTCTTACTTGAACAAGCCTCCCACTTATGATTAACCCCTCTCGCAAGCATCCGCAACTATGAAATAAGAATTAAGATAAATCTAACCATAGCATTAAACATATGGATCCAAATCAGCCCCTTACGGAATAGCGCATAAACTAGGGTTTAAGCTTCTGTCACTCTAGCAACCCATCATCTAATTACTACTCCACAATGCATTCCCTTAGGCCCAAAGATGGTGAAGTGTCATGTAGTCGACGTTCACATGACACCACTAAGAGAATCAACAACATACATATCATCAAAATATCGAACGAATACCAAATTCACACGATTACTTATGACAAGACTTCTCCCATGTCCTCAAGAACAAAAGTAACTACTCACAAATCATGTTCATGTTCAAGATTAGAGGGGTATTGAATAGCATAATGGATCTGAACATATAATCTTCCACCAAATAAACCAACTAGCATCAACTACAAGATGTAATCAACACTACTAGCAACCCACAGGTACCAATCTGAGGTTTTGAGACAAAGATTGAATACAAGAGATGAACTAGGGTTTGAGATGAGATGGTGCTGGTGAAGATGTTGATGAAGATTGGTCCTCCCACGATGAGAGGATCGTTGGTGATGTCGATGGCTTCGATTTCCCCCTCCCGGAGGGAAGTATCCCCGGTGGAATCGCTCCGCCGGAGAGCAAAAGTGCTCCTGCCCAAGTTCCGCCTCGAGACGGCGGCGCCCCGTCCCAAAAGTATTCTCCTTATTTTTTCTAGGGCAAATGGGCTTATATACCAGAAAAGGGGCACCGGAGGCTGGCCAGGGGCCCCACAAACCACCAGGGCGCGCCTGGGGGGGGGGGGGGGGGTGGCGCGCCCTGGTGCCTCGTGGGCACCTGGGTGGTCTCCTCTGGTACTTCTTTCCTCCAGTATTTTTTATTTATTCCAAAATAAATCTCCGTGAAATTTCAGCTCATTTGGAGATGTGCAGAATAGGTATCTCTGACATAGCTCTTTCAGGTCTAGAATTCCAGCTGCCGGCAATCTCCCTCCTTATGTAAATCATGCATATTAAGAGATAAAAGGTATTAGAATTGCTCCACAAAGTGTTATATTGATTAAAAACACTATAAATAACAGTAGGAAAACATGATGCAAAATGGACGTATCAACTCCCCCAAGCTTAGACCTCACTTGTCCTCAAGCGAAAGCCGATATCGATAATCATGTCCACATGTTTAGAGAGAGAGGTGTCGATAAAAACAAAATACGGACATAGTAGCATCATGATCATTATTATAACAGCAATATTCATTGTCATAGAACTTCTCATGAGCAAGTAACAATTCATCACAACAACGAAGTATAAGACATAAACATTCTTGAAAACTAACAAACTATGTTCTCAGTCAACAATGCAATTGCAATTCATCATATTTTCAGGAAGGGTCTCAAGTAAGAGCTTTTAGCAAGTCCACATACTCAACCATCATTTAGTCTTCTATGATTGCTAACACTCACAACATATATATGGAGCAAAAAGTTTCAGCCAGACACATAGAAAGATAGGGGCTTATGATTTCGCCTCCCAACTTATTCACCTCAAGGGTAATGTCAACAATAATAACTCATGGTCACTCATATCCAACTATATATATGTGCCTAGATCTTTCCCCACCACATGATGCTTGCAAAAGAGAAAAAAATAAAAAGGAATAGAGGAGAACACTATTGACTCTTGCATAAAAAGTAAATACATAAAAGTAAAAGATAGGCCCTTCGCAGAGGGAAGCAGAGGTTGTCATGCGCTTTTTGTTGTTGGATGCATAAGCTCTTAATGCAAAGGAACGTCACTTTATATTGCCCCTTGTGATAGCAACCTTTATTATGCAGTTTGTCGCTTTTATTTCTTTACCATCACAAGTTCGTACAAAGCTTATTTTCCTTTACAATAAAAGTTCATACATATTTAGAGGCAATTTTTATTGCTTTTTGCACCGATGACAACTTACTTGAAGGATCTTATTCAATCCATAGGTAGATATAGTGGACTCTCATGACATGAAACTGGGTTTAAGGGTTTTGGATGCACAAGTAGTATCTCTGCTTGGTGCGGATTTTTGGCTAGCAAAGACATTGAGCAAGCACCACCTGTTGGAGGATCTATGACAATATAACTTCTATGTGAATATAAGCAAACATAATTCATTACGTTGTCTTCCTTGTCCAACATCAACAATTTGACATAAAATACTCAATGGGGGCTCACAATCATAAAAGATGTCCAAGATAGTGTATTTGCATGTGAATCTTCTCTTCCCTTATTAATTTTTTCATGAATTGCATCATTGACCAATGCTATGTTTGTTAACTTTCAATAAATTTCACCACTTATACTTTTCTTTATGTAATGTCATTACTTTCCATAAGATTAGCATATGATCTTTTTCATTATTTTCATTGCTAGGATTGAAACATAAAAGTAAAGAAGCAAAAACTCAAACTACTCTTTATTATATAACTCTCAACTCAATTACATAGATAGATTGATCACGAAACTAGCACTCGAAAATAGATCATACTAAACTTTTATTCAACTAAATCACGAAATAACTAAGGATCGAACTAAAAATAGGTAAAGATAATAAAAGTGATGGTGATACGATACCGGGGCACCTCCCCCAAGCTTGGCACAAGCCAAGGGGAGTGCCCATACCCATGTACTCAAGTTTCCTTCTTCGGTGATGGTGGTGGTGATGAAGTAGTGGGCTTGTCCTTCAGCTTTAGCAGATACTCCAATTTACGGTTGATGCTCCGAAGGGTGATGTTTTGCTCTTCCAACAAAATAACTTCACGAGTGAGAGATGTATTCTGAGCACAAACTGTTTCAAAGACTCTTAGGGCTTCAATTACAGATGGGGAGAGATGATCATAGAGGCGTTGAAGGATATCTCCTTTCTCTGCGGTCTCCTCCATGGGAATGGCTTGCCCTCCTTCTGGAGCCTGGGTTTCCGCAACTTCCTCGACCTTGTCCTCCTTACCATTGTCTTCCTCTCCCGACGACCACTCGTAGTAAACCTCGCTGTAGGGGCGTTTGCCCAGCGATGGTTGCACAATACGGTGCTTGGTACGGAGCTTTTGGGGAGCCATGGCGATCTAGATCTGTCAGAAAAATAGCATGAAACAAGAACAGAGGATATTTCTGCGATGCGGTGGTCAAAACGTCCGGGAGTATATATAAAGAATTTTTATATTGCAAAACAAGTATTCCAGAAGACAACGGAGTCGGGAAGGCTCACGAGGGGCCCACGAGCCACCAGGGCGCGCCTGGGGGGGTGGCGCGCCTTGGTCCTCGTGTGCACCTCGTGGGTCCCCTCGGCTGTTTCTTATTTTTGTATTTTTTCTAATATTTCAAAACTGACAGAAAGTATTTTATGGAATTTTTGGAGTTGGTTTACTTACCGTATCACGTACCTCTTCCTTTTCAGGGTTCTGGAGTGTTCTGGAAGGTCTCTCTTATGTATTCCTCTGGTGTCATAGTTTGAATAATGTTAGTCTCAACATTAATAGGCGTACCTGAGATGTAATGCTTAATTCTTTGTCCATTAACCACCTTCGGATTAGTGCCTTTGGCGTTATTGATCTTAATGGCTCCGGGGCGATAAACCTGCTCAATGATATACGGCCCTTCCCATTTAGAGAGAAGTTTTCCTGCAAAAAATCTAAAACGAGAATTGTACAATAGGACATACTCACCCACTTTGAATTCCCGTTTTTGAATTCTTTTATCATGCTATCTTTTAACTTTTTCTTTAAACAATTTGGCATTTTCATAAGCTTGGGTTCTCCATTCATCTAGTGAGCTAATATCAAATAACCTCTTTTCACCGGCAAGTTTAAAATCATAATTGAGTTCTTTAATTGCCCAATATGCTTTATGTTCTAACTCAAGAGGCAAATGACATGCTTTTCCATAAACCATTTTATAAGGAGACATACCCATAGGATTTTTATAAGCAGTTCTATAAGCCCATAATGCATCGTCAAGTTTCTTAGACCAATTCTTTCTAGATCTATTGATGGTCTTTTGCAAAATTAACTTTATTTCTCTATTGCTCAATTCAACTTGACCACTAGATTGAGGGTGATAGGGAGATGCAATTCTATGGTTGACATCATATTTAGCAAGCAGTTTACGGAATGCACCATGAATAAAATGTGAACCACCATCAGTCATTAAGTATCTAGGGACTCCGAACCTCGGGAAAATATCTTCTTTAAGCATTTTAATAGAAGTGTTATGATTAGCACTACTAGTTGGAATAGCTTCTACCCACTTAGTAACGTAATCAACAGCAACTAAAATATGTGTATACCCATTAGTGAAAGGAAAAGGTCCCATATAATCGAATCTCCAAACATCAAATGGTTCAATAACAAGTGAATAATTCATAGACATTTCCTGACGTCTAGTAATATTACCAATTCTTTGACATTCATCACAAGTTAAGACAAACTTACGAGCATCCTTGAAAAGAGTAGGACAATAAAAACCAGATTGTAGTACCTTATGCGCAGTTCTGTCTCCCGCATGGTGTCCTCCGTAAGCCTCGGAATGACACTTCCGTAAGATTTGTTCCTGTTCATGCTCAGGTATATGATAACCCACAAGTATAGGGGATCGCAACAGTTTTCGAGGGTAGAGTATTCAACCCAAATTTATTGATTCGACACAAGGGGAGCCAAAGAATATTTGCAAGTATTAGCAGTTGAGTTGTCAATTCAACCACACCTGGAGACTAAATATCTGCAGCAGAGTGATCAGTAGCACAGTAGTATGATAGTTTGATAGCAGTAGCAATAAGAGTAACGGTAACAGTAACGGTAGCAGCAATAGTAGTAGCAATTGTGACAGTAGTAGCAACAGAAATAACTTAGCAAGAACAATATGTGAAAAGCTCGTAGGCATTGGATCGGTGATTATGTTGGATAACATTCATCATGTAACAGTCATAACCTAGGGCGACACAGAACTAGCTCCAATTCATCAATGTAATGTAGGCATGTATTCCGTATATAGTCATACGTACTTGCGATAAGAACTCGCATGACATCTTTTGTCCTACCCTCCCGTGGCAGCGGGGTCCATAAGGAAACTAAGGGATATTAAGGCCTCCTTTTAATAGAGAACCGGAACAAAGCATTAACACATAGTGAATACATGAACTCCTCAAACTACGGTAATCACCGGAAAGAATCCCAATTATTGTCACCTTGGGGTATGCGGATCATAACACGTAGCAGGTGTGTATAAATTGCAAGATCGGATCAAGAACACAAATATATTCATGAAAACATAAAGGGTTCAGATCTGAAATCATGGCACTTGGGCCCTAGTGACAAGCATTAAGCATAGCAAAGTCATAGCAACATCAATCTCAGAACATAGTGGATACTAGGGATCAAGCCCTAACAAAACTAACTCAATTATATGATAAATCTCATCCAACTCATCACCGTCCAGCAAGCCTACTAAGGAATTACTCACTCCCGGCGGTGAGCATCGTGAAATTGGTGATGAAGGATGGTTGATGATGATGATGCCGGAAGATCCCCCTCTCCGGAGCCCCGAACGGACTCCAGATCTGGCCTCCCGATGAAGAACAGGAGGTGGCGGCGGCTCCGTATCGTGAAACGTAATAAAACTTCCTCTCTTATTTTTTTCTCTAGAATTGTGAATTTATAGGCCTGAGATTAGGGTCAGCGGAGCCACGTGGGCCCCACAAGCCACCAGGGCGCGCCAGGGCGGGTGGCGTGCCCTAGTGCCTCATGGGCAGCAGGTGGCCCCCCTCCAGTAGGTCTTGGCTCCAGTATTTTTTATTTATTTCATAAAAAATCTCCAAAAAGTTTCATCCAATTCCAAGAACTTTTATTTCTGCACAAAAACAACACCATGGTAGTTCTGCTGAAAACAGCGTCAGTCCAGGTTAGTTTCATTCAAATCATGCAAATTAGAGTCCAAAACAAGAGCAAAAGTGTTTGGAAAAGTAGATACGACAGAGACGTATCAACTCCCCCAAGCTTAACTCATTGCTTGTCCCCAAGCAATTCAGTTGACAAACTGAAAGTGATAAAGAAAAACTTTTACAAACTCTTTTGTTCTTGTATCTATATATATGCTTAAATAGTACCCAAGTTTTCAGCAAAGATCATGAACTAACCATGCAAATGATAACTCTTAGAAATTATATTCACTCATATCAATGGCATAACCAACTAACGAGCAATAATAAGATTTCTCAAATGCCAACACTTTGTCAAAACAATCATGATATAATATGATAACATGGTATCTCGCTAGCCCTTTCTGAGACCGCAAAACATAAATGCAGAGCACCTCCAAAGTTCAAGCAGCGACTAAACATTGTAATTCATGGTAGAAGAGATCCAGTCATGATGCACACAACATTAACTATACACAATGCATGAGAATGACAATAGTGCTCTCAGGTCTGGTGCTTGTTTGAGAAGGTGATGACTCAACAGTAAAAGTAAAATAACATAAAAGTAAATAGATAGGCCCTTCGCAGAGGGAAGTAAGGATTTGCAGAGGTGCCAAAGCTCGAAGCTTAAATCAGAGATAAATAAAATTTTGGGAGGTATGCCTTTCCTGTCAACGTCACGACCGAGAGTTTTCAATATCTTCCATGCTAAACACATTAGTGGCGGTTCCCAAGCGGTAAAGTAAAGTTTACTCCCCCTCCACCAACAAACACAAGCCATGGCTAGCCGAATCCTCGGGTGCCCTCCATACCAACAACTTTTCGGGGGAGTTTGTTTTATTATTTTGCAATTTTAATAATGGGACTGGGCATCTTGATTACCAGCCCCTCTCGTGTAAGGACAAGTGAATAAACACTCATCATGAGAATAACCCGCTTAGCATGGAAGATACTGACCGCCCCCTGTAGCTCCATGAGCGGTACGGGCACACAAAACATATGTTCATTTGAATATTTAGAGGTGGCACATGCAAATTTACTTAGAATGGCAGAGTAATACCGCATATAGGTAGATATAGTGGACTCATCTGGAATAACTTTGGTTTAGGGGTTTTGATGCACAAGCAGTATTCCCGCTTAGTACAGGCGAAGGCTAGCAAATAGGTTGAGAAGCGACCAGCTAGAGAGCGAAAACGGTCATAATCATGCATTATGAATAATCAACATTGAATACTAGCATGAGTAGGATATAAGTACCATGAACATAAATATCGTGGAGGCTATGTTGGCTTTGAATCAACTACATGCATGAACATGTGCCAAGTCAAGCCACTCGAAACATTCAGAGGAGGATACCATATCATCATACTACATCATGAACATTTTAATGCATGTTGACACCCAAGATAAATCATTATCCACTCCTAGCTACTTAAGCATGGCATGAGCGACTATAATCTCTAATTGTCATCATAAACATGTTTAATCATAATATGTTGAATCATGGATACTGAGTTAAACATATTTACAAAAACAAAGAACAAGTTGAGTTCATACCCGCTTTTCCTTGCCACAGTCACTTCATCAAATCATCGTCATTATTGCCTTTCACCTGCACGACCGAATGGTATGAAAATAAAAATAGTGCAAGTGTGCCGTGGACTAAGCTAGAATCTGCAAGCATTTTATTCAAAGGAGAAGACAAGGTAAAATGGGCTCTTTGTTAGATCAACAACAATGCATATGAGAGCCACTCAACATTTTCATCGTGGTCTTCTCCTTACAATGACTCAAGAAAAGAAAAGAATTTCAGAGAAACACACTGAAATATTTTTGGAGTTTTTAGTTTTTTCTGCAAATTAAAGAAGACAAAACAAAAAAAACAAGAAAAACTATTTACACGGGAAAGCTCCCAACAAGTAAAAGAAGAAACGGGAAATCTTTTTGGGTTTTCTTTTAATACTACTACTAATTAAGCTAGAAAGAAAAACTGAAAAGAAACGAGAAATGTTTTTGGATTTTCTCAAAGTTTTTCAAACACACAAGAAGAAAGTGAGAAAATAAAACTAACATGGATTATACAATGAAAAAGTATGAACACCGACAACTGAAATGAAATGTGTGGGCATGAATGTAATGTCGGTGAGAGATACGTACTCCCCCAAGCTTAGGCTTTTGGCCTAGCTTGGTCTACGACCATCCATAGTAGCCATCCGGTCCCATGTGAAAGTGCTGAGGTGGCGGCACCCGAGCGTCCCAATCCTGGGCCTCCTCCTCTGTCGCCGCTAAGGCGTTCCGGTAAGCAATGATGTCCAGTGGCATCATGATATATCCGTTCCTGGCATGAGAATCAAACAAACCGGGTGCAGGCAACGGAATAATATCATGAGTATCCTCACTAAAAACCAAGTTATAACGAATGTGGTGAGGAGGCTCAGGAGCATCAAGAAAGTGGTGGTCCCTCATAGACTAGTGATCTAAGTAAACTCTGGGCAACAAGTAATCATGTGGGCGTATGTTAACATTGAAACGTCTCGCTAGGCGAGTAGCATAAATACCATCATGAATTTTACCCTTAGTCCTATTGGTGTGCAGGCGGCGTGCAATGATGGCTCCCAGGTTATAAGTGTTGTCATTATAAAGTGCGCGGCGTAAAATGGCAAAGTCAGGTGCACATAGCGCACCACCTTGCTCTTTAGCAGTCAAGCATTTCCCTATGAATAAAGCAAAGTAATGAACAGAGGGAAACTGCAAGCTAGTGGCTCGGGCTCTGGACACGCCCCTTGTCTCTCCCACAGTTAAACTGTGGAGGAAGCCCTCAAACTCCTCCGGTCGAGGCTCTCTTATTTCCCCATCAAAAGGGATCAAGCATATCTCACAAAACTCAGCCAGAGGTATCTGATGATGTTCAGCATATAAATCAAAGCGCACCTTAGGGGGTTCGAGCCTATTCAGAAAATGAAAGTTTTGCACAAAGGAATTTGTAAGGATGTGGTGCTGGTCACACTCATCTGCGAGGAAGTCGGTCAGTCCAGCATTAGCAACAAATTGCGCGAACTCTTGGTAGAATCCGGCTTCGTTCATGAAGGCATTGTGCCGCCATTCTCACGGCCGGACCTTCGTCCTACGCGGAATGTTGAGGTCACTGTCCGAGGAGTCCCCAAGGACTCCCTTGGCGGTCCGCTTCGAAGAACTCCTCTGGAAGATATTCATTTTCCTAAGAACAAATTTCTGAATTTTTTTGGGCCACAAAATGATATCAATAAAACTTCACAAGATTGATAGCAACTACTCATATGGATGTCTAGAGGCTATATCAAGCATTCAAACTACTTGGAACTCAAAGAATTCAACATGCAAGCTCATTTTCAGTAGCACCAAGAGCAATTAATTATGCAAAATATAATCCACTAGAGCAAAAACTAATTGGAGCAATGGAGGAGTCACATACCAAGTAGCAATCTCCCAAAACACTTTCGGAAACGGAGCTCCGAGCAAAGAGATAAAAAAATTCAGGTTTGGGAGCAAGAACACAAGAGAGAGAGCTACCAGGAATTTTTGCTAGAGGTAAGAGATGAAGTGGGCTGAAGGGATAAGTGAGGGGGTCCCTGTGGGGTCCACAAGCCACCAGGGCGCGCTAGGGGGGGTGGCGTGCCCTGGTGCCTCGTGGGCACCTGGGGCATCCCCCTGGTATGATTTTGGTGCCAAAAATTCTTAAATATTCTATAAAAATTCATGTCAAAATTTTATTACATTCTGAGCACTTTTATTTTTGGGCCATTTTTTATTGCACGGATAATTCAGAAAACAGGATATTCATGGCATTTAATTGCATTTAACTAAAAATAACAGAAAACAAAAAGTGGGTACAGAAGGTTGTGCTTACTAAATTCGTCGACCACATGCCTCTCAAAAAGAATCAATTAATAAGGTTGATCAAGTCTTATTAACAAACCATTTCCGAGTAACATGAAACCGAAGAACTTTCGTAACGCACTAGGTTACCTCAACGAGGATATGCATTTCCCCAATTATAAGTGTTTCATATTTCTTTTTGACAATAGGAAGAGGGACTTGAAAACTTCTAATAGTAATTGTCGGAGTCTTCTCAATAGTATGAATACCGTTTACTTGAAATTGTTTCTTCGGAAAGTGCACCGTATGTTCATTAGCATTGATATGAAAAGTGACCTTGCTTTTGTTGCAATCAATAACAGCCCCTGCAGTATTCAAAAAGGGTCTACCAAGGATAATCGACATGTTGTCATCCTCGGGCATATCAAGTATAACAAAGTCTGTTAGAATAGTAACATTTGCAACTACAACGGGCACATCCTCACAAACACCGATAGGTATGGCAGTTGATTTGTCAGCCATTTGCAATGATATTTCAGTGGGAGTGAGTTTATTCAAATCAAGTCTTTTATATAAAGAGAAAGGCATAACACTAACACCGGCTCCTAAATCACACAAAGCAGTTTTGACATAGTTTCTTTTAATGGAGCATGGTATAGTTGGTATTCCTGGATCTCCTAATTTCTTAGGTACTCCATCCTTAAAAGAATAATTTTCAAGCATGGTGGAAATTTCAGCTTCAGGTATCTTCCTTTTATTTGTGACAATGTCTTTCATATATTTAGCATAAGGGGGCATCTTTAAAATATCAGTCAAACGGGTATGCAAAAAGACTGGCCTAAGCATTTCAGCAAAGCGTTCAAATTCTTCCTCATCCTTTTTCTTAGATGGTTTAGGAGGAAAGGGCATGGGTTTTTGGACCCATGGTTCTCTTTCTTTACCATGTTTTCTAGCAACGAAGTCTCTTTTATCATAACGTTTATTCTTAGGAGGTGGGTTATCAAGATCAACAGCAGGTTCCATTTCAACATCATTATCAAGTTCTTTATCATTATCTGGTTGGGTATCCACATGAGCATCATCATTATTATTATCATCAGGTGAATGTTCAGTACCAGATTGTGTTTCAGCATCAGAAATAGAAACATCATTGCTATCCTCCAAGGGTTTTTCTACCTCGGGTTCACTAGAAGTATGCAAAGTCCTATCATTTTTCTTTTTCTTTTTCTTTTTAGATGGACTAGGTGCATTAACATTAGTTCTTTGAAAGTCTTGTTCAATTCTTTTAGGGTGACCTTCAGGATAAAGTGGCTCCTGAGTCATTCTACCTCCTCTAGTCATTACTCTAACAGCATGATCATTCATATTGTTATTCATTTCATTGAGCAATTCACTCTAAGATTTAGCAATTTGTTCTAATTGGGTTTGAACCATAGATGCATGTTTACTTACACCTTTAACATCATTAGCAATTCTAAATAACAAGTCACTCAAGCGATCAATCATGTAGGCATTTCGTTTCAATTGTTTCATAACATTTGCATTGAAGTGATCTTGCTTAATAATATAATTGTCAAATTCATACAAGCATTGACTAGGAGGTTTGTTATAAGGAATATCAATTTCATCAAACTTTATAAGAGAATTTACCTCTACTAACTGTGGCGGTGTGTCAAGACCATGTATTTCTTCAATAGGTGGCAAATTCTTAACATCTTTAGCTTTAATACCTTTTACCTTCATACATTTCTTTGCTTCTTGCATATCTCCAGGACTGAGAAATAAAATACCCCTCTTCTTTGGAGTGGGTTTAGGCGGTGGTTCAGGAAGTGTCCAATTATTATCATTCTTCAATATATTAGTCAATAGTTCCTCAGCTTGTTCAATAGTCCATTCCCTGAAAACACAACTCGCACAACTATCTAGGTAGTCCCTAGAAGCATCGGTTAGTCCATTATAGAAGATATCAAGTATTTCATTTTTCTTAAGAGGATGATCAGGCAAAGCATTAAGTAATTGGAGAAGCCTCCCCCAAGCTTGAGGGAGATTCTCTTCTTCAATTTGCACAAAGTTAAATATTTCCTGTAAAGTAGCTTGTTTCTTATGAGCAGGAAAATATTTTTCAGAAAAGTAATAAATCATATCCTGGGGACTACGCACACATCCAGGAGCAAGAGTATTATACCATTCTTTAGCATCACCCTTTAATGAGAAAGGAAATAACTTAAGAATATAGTAATAGTGAATTTTTTTCTCATGAGCAAATAGGGTGGCTATATCATTTAATTTAGTAAGATGTGCCACAACGGTTTCAGTTTCATAGCCATGGAAAGGATCAGATTCAACCAAAGTAATCAACTCAGGATCGACAGAGAATTCATAATCCTTATCAGTAACAAATATGGGAGAGGTGCCAAACTTAGGATCATATTTCATTCTCTCCCTCATAGATTTTTCTTTCATTTCAACAAGCAATTTTATAACTTCATCTCTATCATTACAAGCAAGAATGGCTCTAGCCGTCTCCCTATCAAAGCATTGATCATCAGGTGTTTCAACTCTAGTAGGAGAGCTAGGCATAATAGGTGAATCATAATTCTCAAGAGTTTCAACATTTTCAATTTCTTTAGCTTTAGCCAGTTGTTCATTAAGAAATTCACCAAGTGGCACAACATTATCAAGCATAGTACTAGCATCATCATAAGTATCATTCATAACAGAAGTGGTATCATCATGTGACGCCCCTGCTCGACCGTGCACTAATCATACATGCAAATGCACACGATCGAGATCGGAGACTCATGGGAAGATATCACAACACAACTCTAAACACAAATAAAAGTCATACAAGCTTTATATTACAAGCCAGGGGCCTCGAGGGCTCGAATACATAAGCTCGCGATCAAGCGATAGCGGAAGCAAACACAATATCTGAGTACAGACATAAAAGGGAAACAAATTTGCCTTAAGAAGGCTAGCATAACAACGACACTGATAGAAAAGGCGCAGGCCTCCTGCCTGGGAGCCTCCAAATCTACTCCTGGTCGTCGGTCTCCACGTAGTAGTAGGCTCCACCGGAAGTGTAGTAGCAGTCGTCGGTGGTAGCTGCTGACTCCTGGGATCCGTCATCTGGTCGCAGCAATCGGGTATGGGGGAAAAGAATAGCAAAGCAACCGTGAGTACTCATCCAAAGTACTCTCAAGACTGACATCAGAACTATACTAAGTATGCATCGGTATCAAAGGAATGGGGCTATATCTTTGGACTAAACTGCAGAAATGCCGGAACAGAAGGGGAAAAGCCTAGCCTATCAAAGACTAGCATCTTCAGCGTCTTGCAGCATTAGAAGAGTGCAGAATAGCAACATATAATTCAGCAACAAGCATGTAGTAGCAAAGCCTAGAGATCCTTCCTCGACTCCCTGTGAGAAAGCGATCTCGGAGCTTACAATTAATTAACATGTATCCAGTTCAAGTTGTAGTAGATCGGGATACAACACTGAGCGTCCTGTGACCGTGGACACGGCTATTCGAATAGATAACTTCCCTGCATGGGTGCACTACTGTTACCCAACACGCTCGATTAACTCTGGTCGGACACACTTTTCCGGGTCTTGCCTGGCCTCGGTTGATCGACATACCGCAGCCCTACCTAGAGCTCAGCAGAGAGGTCCCCGCCGGTCTACATCCTAAGTGCTCAGGGTTCATGGGCCCATCGCCCTTCACACTCCGGGTCGTTGTGAGCAGGGTGGATACTTATATACAGCGCCACCTCTACCTGGATGGCACGATCCGACCGTGCCACAATGCTGAACTGGACATCTGACAAAGCTTTCGGCTGATACATACGGCATCGAGGGCCCCATAAACCATTATCCCGCGTGGTGGTAGTGCGTATATGGCCAGCAGCCAACTCAGATCAAATACCCAAATCCGTTAGTGCATTATTAGGAGCTCGCGGTGACGATCAGTACTCCTGTCGCCCCGTCTCGAGGAAGTGCAACAAGGGCCAGGCCCATCCCTCTCTAAGGCGGTCTCTGCTTGCCCGGCCGTGCCTCGTAATTATCTCGCGGGTACCCTCGGGTCAACCCGACTTCACATTTCTCGCGGGTACCCCTCGGGGTCGACCCGACTTTAACAAGGGACAGAGGTAAAAGCAAAGGTAACCGTGTGGCCATGACATCAAGGGGGGAAATCCGAGGAATCACCCTCGATGAATTCCTACTCGATGTAATCCGTTAAGGAGAACCAGGAGGAATCACCCTCGATGGTCTCCACTTGACGGGTTGCACGACCGAGTCATCATCGGGAAGGGGAGAGCGAGGAATCACCCTCTGCAATCACCACCGAGGTGCTATACTACAGAGATATCATCAGGAGTGCAGTGCGAGGTATCACCCTCGGCACTCGATAGTAGCCCTGCAGAGCCGTACAACTAAGGGGGTGTGCGGTGCGGTGACGGTCTCTGCACATCGATCACTATGATCGACACACTGGTAACAAAGCGGGGCAACTGGATCAAGGATGGGGTCACTGATGGATCACTAACCAACCTATTCTAAGCAGTTTAGGATGACAGGTAAAGTAACAACAACAGGTTACAAAAACAGGCTATGCATCTGAATAGGAGCAAGCAGTTACAGTAGCAAATTCTAATGCAAGCACGGGGGAGAAGGAATAGGTGATATAGGAATGTTCAAGGGGGTTTGCTTGCCTGGAAGCTCTGCTGAAAGGGGCTGGTGGTCAGGGGCGTAGTCGTACTCGGCAGCAGCGTCGATCTCGGGGTCTACCGGAGAGAAGAAGGGGGGGAAGAAACAATAAATACAGGCAACAAATGCAATCACAGATGCATGGCATGGCAGCACGTTATTCGAGGAGTGCCCTAATGCAGTACTACGCAAGTTAGTCGGAGTGGGAAACATCTGGACGTGTTTTACCAGTTCCGGGCAATTATCGGACAGATGAATCGGAGGGGAAAGTTCCATGTTCATCTTGTTAGAGGGGTGTGGCAGGTATGTGGGCGGCATATTCAGATTCTTCATATTTTTCTGATCATTTTTCATATATAAATTATTTTCATCCGAGTTACGGTTTATTTTATATGATTTTTCAAAGTTTTATTGAATTTCTGGAATTTCTGGAATTATTTAATTCAAATTATCCAAAACAGTGAATGGTGACGTCAGCATGACGTCAGCGGTCAAACCCGGCTGACCAGAGTCAAACCTGACCAGTGGGTCCCACTCGTTCTAATTATAGATTAATTAGGCGGTGGGGCCTACTGTCAGTGTCAGATTAGTTAATTAATTAACTTAATTAGGATTAACAGATTAATTAGCTTTTTATTTATTTTTAAAAAGTTTAAATTAGCGGGGCCCGCATGTTAGTGACACGGGGCCGCCCAGTCAGCGGGTTGACCCAGTCAACCCTGACAGCGGGACCCGCAGGGCCAACGGGCAGTGTCACTGGGGGTGGGGGCCACGCGTCCACGTCAGCGCCGGCCACCGGAGACGCGCCGGCGAGCTTTCCCGCGGCGGCCGAACTCCGGCGAGCTCGGGTATGGGCTACGGTGGACGGTTTTGCGCGCGGTTGGGCTCTCTGGAACGGGCGCTTCGCGACGCGTCCGTTGGTGGTGGTCTCGGCGACTGAGGTGGCTGGAATCGTCGACGGCGACGACGGCAGGCGGCGGCTCTCTCGGGTGGTGCTCGGTCTCGGCGCTACGGCGTGCTATCGAGCGAAAGAAGCGGCTAGGGAGGGCCTACGCGGTGCGGCGAGGTCGATGGGCACGAGCCCGTGACCAAAAGGTCACCGGAATGACGCCGGCGACGAGCTCCGCGGCGGAGAGCTCGGGCACGATGGGGGCGGCAGCTACGGCTAGCGAACGGCGGCGAGCGAGGAGGGAGATGAAAGCGGGGCTCACAGCGGTCCTGCAGGTGAGCTTAGCGGGCTCGGGGGAGGTTCGGTGCGGCGGATCGACGTCGGCGATCACCGGCGCCTATAGGTAGAAGACGACGTCGGTGGCGACGTTGTGGCGGCTCCGAGCTCCAACGAATTGGCGTAGCCGACGTAGTCGAGGACGGGGAAGAAGCTGGACATGGTGCGGCGGCGAGAAGGAAGCGGTGGCCGCGCGATCTAGGGAGGCGCCGCCATGGCTGCACTCGGGTGAGGGTGGAGAGGGCGAGGGAGAGGGAGTGAGGCTGCTAGGTTTTGTCAGAGGGGTTGGGGAGATCTTTATCCACGCGGGGGCAGCGTCAGATGGTCGACAGCGGCTGCATCCGCGCATGGACGGCTGCACGCGCGTCGGCCAGCGCTATGGCTTCTGGCCAGCGGGAGGAAGGAGAAGGCCGCGCCGGGCTGGGCCGAATTGCATTGTGCACTGGAAGCCCAAGTGCACATTAGCCCGTTGTTCTTTTCCTTTTTCTTTTCTGTTTTGTTTTTGGCTTTTCTATTTTGTAAAATGTTTGGCCCCAAATAGACTTTTGTAAAATAGGGAGTTATGCCACAAAAATTCTTTGCAATAACTAGCACTGCCATAAAAAGGTTTGAAGGCTAAATGATTTCATTTGAATTTTTGTTAAATGGAATGGGTTTAAATAGTGCTGTTTTGGTACTGTTTTAGGATTTTAGAGCCATTTAAATAATTCAATTAATGTTGAAGTTATTTTTATAATTGCTTTGGGAATATTTGCAACATTATGAACTATTTAGTTCCTGGATTTGAACAACTTTTAAATTCACTTTAAATTTGAATTCTCAATTTGAATTGGAATTTGAAATGAGATATGATCCAAATGATGATCAAGCACTGTTAAGCATGGTGACTTGGCATGATCAAGATGTGATCACTGTGCTTAATACATGGGGATGTTACAATTCTCCCCCACTACAAGAAATCTCGTCCCGAGATTTAAGGGGTGGAGCAAGAGGTATCTTCGGGATTAAGGATGTACAGGAGAGTTAGGTTTCGATCTTGTGGAATTGCAGTGAGTGTGGATTAAGAGTAGGAAGGCAGTAACATCTTGCAAGGTCACGACAGCAAGGCAAGTCAGAGGATAGTTTGTCAGCTAGGTTGGCAACAACGTCGGTACCAAGGGCGAGGGACGAAGAGAACAATTTTCCCGCTCGTTAAGACAAGGCGGAACAATACGCGAAGTTCTCATCCATCGTCAGTTACCTGAATGCCAACAACAATAGTAACATGGTGTTACCGACTGAGTGGTACACCAGGGTGTTTGCATAAGCAGGGATTCATTACTGCTTAGATAAAAGCTAAATTACAAGAAAGGTTAAACAGACCAACGGAAAGGAAAATGTGATGATCAGATTAAACAGACCAATGGAAAGTTATAATTGTAGACAATCCAGCTCTCTGGGTGAATGTGATCACGAGAACCTAATGTTAGCGTTAGCAAAACCATTTAACCCGAAAGGAAGAGGATTCAGAGTCCCAGAGTAAGGAAGAGGAATAAAAGATCCTAATACCACCCTTTGGCAACGTGAGCCCGTAAACCACACAACCACGTTAGTAAAATAATTTTTCAAGGACTAGACTCAACTTTGACCAAGGAATCGGAAGGGGGCTTCCTACAGGCAGTCGGCTCTGATACCAACTTGTGACGCCCCTGCTCGACCGTGCACTAATCATACACGCAAATGCACACGATCGAGATCAGAGACTCACAAGAAGATATCACAACACAACTCTAAACACAAATAAAAGTCATACAAGCTTTATATTACAAGCCAGGGGCCTCGAGGGCTCGAATACATAAGCTCGCCATCAAGCGATAGCGGAAGCAAACACAATATCTGAGTACAGACATAAAAGGGAAACAAGTTTGCCTTAAGAAGGCTAGCATAACAACGACACTGATCGAAAAGGCGCAGGCCTCCTGCCTGGGAGCCTCCGAATCTACTCCTGGTCGTCGGTCTCCACGTAGTAGTAGGCTCCACCGGAAGTGTAGTAGCAGTCGTCGGCGGTAGCAGTTGACTCCTGGAATCCGTCATCTGGTCGTAGCAATCGGGTATGGGGGAAAAGAATAGCAAAGCAACCGTGAGTACTCATCCAAAGTACTCTCAAGACTGACATCAGAACTATACTAAGTATGCATCGGTATCAAAGGAATGGGGCTATATCTTTGGACTAAACTGCAGAAATGCCGGAACAGAAGGGGAAAAGCCTAGCCTATCAAAGACTAGCATCTTCAGCGTCTTGCAGCATTAGAAGAGTGCAGAATAGCAACATATAATTCAGCAACAAGCATGTAGTAGCAAAGCCTAGAGATCCTTCCTCGACTCCCTGTGAGAAAGCGATCTCGGAGCTTACAATTAATTAACATGTATCCAGTTCAAGTTGTAGTAGATCGGGATACAACACTGAGCGTCCTGTGACCGTGGACACGGCTATTCGAATAGATAACTTCCCTGCATGGGTGCACTACTGTTACCCAACACGCTCGATTAACTCTGGTCGGACACACTTTTCCGGGTCTTGCCTGGCCTCGGTTGATCGACATACCGCAGCCCTACCTAGAGCTCAGCAGAGAGGTCCCCGCCGGTCTACATCCTAAGTGCTCAGGGTTCATGGGCCCATCGCCCTTCACACTCCGGGTCGTTGTGAGCAGGGTGGATACTTATATACAGCGCCACCTCTACCTGGATGGCACGATCCGACCGTGCCACAATGCTGAACTGGACATCTGACAAAGCTTTCGGCTGATACATACGGCATCGAGGGCCCCATAAACCATTATCCCGCGTGGTGGTAGTGCGTATATGGCCAGCAGCCAACTCAGATCAAATACCCAAATCCGTTAGTGCATTATTAGGAGCTCGCGGTGACGATCAGTACTCCTGTCGCCCCGTCTCGAGGAAGTGCAACAAGGGCCAGGGCCATCCCTCTCTAGGGCGGTCTCTGCCTGCCCGACCGCGCCTCGTAATTATCTCGCGGGTACCCTTGGGTCAACCCGACTTCACATTTCTCGCGGGTACCCCTCGGGGTCGACCCGACTTTAACAAGGGACAGAGGTAAAAGCCAAGGTAACCGTGTGGCCATGACATCAAGGGGGGAAGTCCGAGGAATCACCCTCGATGGATTCCTACTCGATGTAATCCGTTAAGGAGAACCAGGAGGAATCACCCTCGATGGTCTCCACTTGAGGGGTTGCACGACCGAGTCATCATCGGGAAGGGGAGAGCGAGGAATCACCCTCTGCAATCACCACCGAGGTGCTATACTACAGAGATATCATCAGGAGTGCAGTGCGAGGTATCACCCTCGGCACTCGATAGTAGCCCTGCAGAGCCGTACAACTAAGGGGGTGTGCGATGCGGTGACGGTCTCTGCACATCGATCACTATGATCGACACACTGGTAACAAAGCGGGGCAACTGGATCAAGGATGGGGTCACTGATGGATCACTAACCAACCTATTCTAAGCAGTTTAGGATGACAGGTAAAGTAACAACAGCAGGTTACAAAAACAGGCTATGCATCTGAATAGGAGCAAGCAGTTACAGTAGCAAATTCTAATGCAAGCACGGGAGAGAAGGAATAGGTGATATAGGAATGATCAAGGGGGTTTGCTTGCCTGGAAGCTCTGCTGAAAGGGGCTGGTCGTCAGGGGCGTAGTCGTACTCGGTAGCAGCGTCGGTCTCGGGGTCTACCAGAGAGAAGAAGGAGGGGGAGAAACAATAAATACAGGCAAAAAATGCAATCACAGATGCATGGCATGGCAGCACGTTATTCGAGGAGTGCCCTAATGCAGTACTACGCAAGTTAGTCGGAGCGGGAAACATCTGGAGGTGTTTTACCAGTTCCGGGCAATTATCGGACAGATGAATCGGAGGGGAAAGTTCCATGTTCATCTTGTTTGAGGGGTGTGGCAGGTATGTGGGCGGCATATTCGGATTCTTCATATTTTTCTGATCATTTTTCATATATAAATTATTTTCATCCGAGTTACTGTTTATTTTATATGATTTTTCAAAGTTTTATTGAATTTCTGGAATTATTTAATTCAAATAATCCAAAACAGTGAATGGTGACGTCAGCATGAGGTCGGGGTGACATCAGCGGTCAAACCCGGCTGAGCAGAGTCAAACCTGACCAGTGGGTCCCACTGGTCAGTGTCAGAGTAGATAATTAGGGTTTATTTAAACTAATTATAGATTAATTAGGTGGTGGGGACTAATGTCAGTGTCAGATTAGTTAATTAATTAACTTAATTAGGATTAACAGATTAATTAGCTTTTTATTTATTTTTAAAAAGTTTAAATTAGCGAGGCCCGCATGTCAGTGACACGGGGCCGCCCAGTCAGTAGGTTGACCCAGTCAACCCTGACAGCGGGACCCGCAGGGCCCACGGGCAGTGTCACCGGGGGGGTGGGGGGCACGCGTCCACGTCAGCGCCGGCCACCGGAGACGCGCCGGCGAGCTCTCCCGCGGCGGCCGAACTCCGGCGAGCTCGGGTTTGGGCTACGGTGGACGGTTTTGCGTGCGGTTGGGCTCTCTAGAACGGGCGCTTCGCGACGCGTCCGTTGTTGGTGGTCTCGGCGGCTGAGGTGGCCGGAATCGGCGACGGTGACGACGGCAGGCGGCGGCTCTCTCGGGTGGTGCTCGGTCTCGGCGCTACGGCGTGCTATCGAGCGAAAGAAGCGGCTAGGGAGGGCCTACGCGGTGCGGCGAGGTCGATGGGCACGAGCCCGTGACCAAAAGGTCACCGGAATGACGCTGGCGATGAGCTCCGCGGTGGAGAGCTCGGGCACGATGGGGGCGGTAGCTACGGCTTGCGAACGGTGGCGAGCGAGGAGGGGGAAGAAAGCGGGGCTCACAGCGGTCCTGCAGGTGAGCTTAGCGGGCTCGGGGAAGGTTCTGTGCGGCGGATCGACGTCGGCGATCACCGGCGCCCGTAGGTAGAAGACGACATCGTCGGCGATGTTGTGGCGGCTCCGAGCTCCAACGAATCGGCGTAGCCGACGTAGTCGAGGACGGGGAAGAAGCTGGACACGGTGCGGCGGCGAGAGGGAGGCGGTGGCCGCGCGATCTAGGGAGGAGCCGCCATGGCTGCACTCGGGTGAGGGTGGAGAGGGCGAGGGAGAGGGAGTGACGCTGCTAGGGTTTGTCAGAGGGGTCGGGGAGATCTTTATCCACGCGGGGGCAGCGTCGGATGGTCGACAGCGGCTGCATCTGCGCGTGGACGGCTGCGCGCGCGTCGGCCAGCGCCATGGCTTCTGACCAACGGGAGGAAGGAGAAGGCCGCGCCGGGCTGGGCCGAATGGCACTGTGCACTGGAAGCCCAAGTGCACACTAGCCCGTTGTTCTTTTCCTTTTTCTTTTCTGTTTTGTTTTTGGCTTTTCTATTTTGTAAAATGTTTGGCCCCAAATAGACTTTTGTAAAATAGGGAGTTATGCCACATAAATACTTTGCAATAACTAGCAGTGCCATAAAAAGGTTTGAAGGCTAAATGATTTCATTTGAATTTTTGTTAAATGGAATGGGTTTAAATAGTGCTGTTTTGGTACTATTTAAGGATGTTAGAGCCATTTAAATAATTCAATTAATGTTGATGTTATTTTTATAATTGCTTTGGGAATATTTGCAACATTATGAACTATTTAGTTCCTGGATTTGAACAGCTTTTAAATTCACTTTAAATTTGAATTCTCAATTTGAATTGGAATTTGAAATGAGATATGATCCAAATGATGATCAAGCACTGTTAAGCATGGTGACTTGGCATGATCAAGAGGTGATCACTGTGCTTAATACATGGGGATGTTACAGATCAATAACTTGCAACATATCAGAATTAATAGCAAGTGGTGGTGTTGCAAGTTTACGCAAAACAGAAGGTGAATCAAGTGCAGAGCTAGATGGCAGTTCCTTACCTCCCCTCGTCTTAGAGGGAACGATCTTGGTCTTAGCGTCTTTCAGATTCTTCATAGTGATCAACAGATATAAATCCCAAGTGACTCAGCAAATAGAGCTATGCTCCCCGGCAACGGCGCCCGAAAAAGGTCTTGATAACCCACAAGTATAGGGGATCGCAACAGTTTTCGAGGGTAGAGTATTCAACCCAAATTTATTGATTCGACACAAGGGGAGCCAAAGAATATTTGCAAGTATTAGCAGTTGAGTTGTCAATTCAACCACACCTAGAGACTAAATATCTGCAGCAGAGTGATCAGTAGCACAGTAGTATGATAGTTTGATAGCAGTAGCAATAAGAGTAACGGTAACAGTAACTCTAACATCAATAGTAGTAGCAATTGTGACAGCAGTAGCAACAGAAGTAACTTAGCAAGAACAATATGTGAAAAGCTCGTAGGCATTGGATCGGTGATTATGTTGGATAACATTCATCATGTAACAGTCATAACCTAGGGCGACACAGAACTAGCTCCAATTCATCAATGTAATGTAGGCATGTATTGCGTATATAGTCATACGTGCTTGCGATAAGAACTTGCATGACATCTTTTGTCCTACCCTCCCATGGCAGCGGGGTCCATAAGGAAACTAAGGGATATTAAGGCCCCCTTTTAATAGAGAACCGGAACAAAGCATTAACACATAGTGAATACATGAACTCCTCAAACTACGGTAATCACCGGAAAGAATCCCAATTATTGTCACCTTGGGGTATGCGGATCATAACACGTAGCAGGTGCGTATAACTTGCAAGATCAGATCAAGAACACAAATATATTCATGAAAACATAAAGGGTTTAGATCTGAAATCATGGCACTCGGGCCCTAGTGACAAGCATTAAGCATAGCAAAGTCATAGCAACATCAATCTCAGAACATAGTGGATACTAGGGATCAAGCCCTAACAAAACTAACTCGATTACATGATAAATCTCATCCAACTCATCACCGTCCAGCAAGCCTATGAAGGAATTATGCACTCCCGGCGGTGAGCATCATGAAATTGGTGATGAAGGATGGTTGATGATGACGATGCCGGAAGATCCCCCTCTCCGGAGCCCCGAACGGACTCCAGATCTGGCCTCCCGATGAAGAACATCAGGTGGCGGCGGCTCCGTATCGTGAAACGCAATAAAACTTCCTCTCTTATTTTTTTTCTCTGGAATTGTGAATTTATAGGCCCGAGATTAGGGTCAGCGGAGCCACGTGGGCTCCACAAGCCACCAGGGCGCGCCAGGGGGGTGACGCGCCCTGGTGCCTCATGGGCAGCAGGTGGCCCCCCTCCAGTAGGTCTTGGCTCCAGTATTTTTTATTTATTCCATAAAAAATCTCCAAAAAGTTTCATCCAATTCCAAGAACTTTTATTTCTGCACAAAAACAACACCATGGTAGTTCTGCTGAAAACTACGTCAGTCCGGGTTAGTTTCATGCAAATCATGCAAATTAGAGTCCAAAACAAGAGCAAAAGTGTTTGGAAAAGTAGATACAACAGAGACGAATCAGTATACAACGTCTAATAATACCATCCACTCCTTCTTTATAAAGATGTGGGTCATCCCAGAAGTAATGTCTTAAATCAAAGAAGAACTTTTTCTTTTGTTGGTATGTGAATCTAGGTGGTATAAATTTAGCAACAATATAATTAGCATAATCTGCATACCAAGGGGTATTACGGGAAGCATTTATCATAGCTAATTGTTCATCAGGAAAATCATCATTAATTGGAAGTGGGTCATCAAGAACATTTTCCATTCTAGACAAATTATCTGCTACGGGATTCTCAGCTCCCTTCCTATCAACAATACGCAAATCAAATTCTTGTAGCAATAGAACCCACCTAATGAGTCTAGGTTTAGCATCTTTCTTTTCCATAAGGTATTTAATAGCAGCATGATCGGTGTGAACAATTACTTTAGAATCAACTATGTACGATCTGAATTTATCACGTGCAAACACAACTGCTAGAAATTCCTTCTCAGTAGTGGCATAATTTCTTTGAGCACTGTCTAGAGTTTTACTAGCATAATGGATAACATTTAATTTCTTGTCAACTCTCTGTCCTAGAACAGCACCAACAGCATAAGCACTAGCATCACACATAATTTCAATAGGCAAGTTCCAATCAAGTGATTGAACAATAGGTGTAGAGGTTAAGGCTTTCTTAAGTGTTTCAAAGGCTTCTACACAATCATCATAAAAAACAAATGGAACATATTTTTGCAAGAGATTAGTAAGAGGCCTAGAAATTTTAGAGAAATCTTTAATAAACCTTCTATAGAAACCAGCATGACCAAGGAAACTTCTTATACCTTTGATATCTTTAGGACATGGCATTTTCTCAATTGCATCAACTTTAGCCTTATCTACTTCAATACCTAGTTCAGAAATTTTATGCCCCAAGACAATACCTTCATTCACCATAAAGTGGCACTTCTCCCAATTCAAGACAAGATTAGTTTCTTCACATCTCTGGAAAACTCGATCAAGGTTGCTTAAGCAATCATCAGAGGAAGTTCCGTAAATGGAAAAATCATCCATGAAAACCTCAACAATCTTTTCACAAAAATCAGAGAATATAGCAGTCATACATCTTTGAAAGGTAGCAGGTGCATTACATAAACCAAAAGGCATACGTCGATAAGCATAAGTTCCAAAAGGACATGTAAAGGTCGTTTTCTCTTGGTCTTCAGGTGATACAGGTATTTGAGAGAAACCAGAATATCCATTATGAAAGCAAAAGTGTGTATGCTTGGACAATCTTTCTAACATTTGATCAATAAAAGGTAAGGGGTAATGATCTTTTCTAGTGGCTTTGTTTAATTTTCTAAAATCAATTACCATCCTATAACCAGTTACAATTCTTTGTGGAATGAGTTCATTTTTATCGTTAGGAACAACAGTAATGCCTCCTTTCTTAGGGACACAATGAACGGGACTTATCCATCTACTATCAGCTATGGGATAGATTATACCTGCTTCTAGAAGCTTTAATATTTCAGTTCTTACCACTTCCTTCATCTTAGGATTTAATCGTCGTTGGTGGTCAACAACTGGTTTAGCATCAGGCTCCATATTAATTTTGTGCTGACATAGAGTGGGACTAATGCCCTTAAGATCATCAAGAGTATATCCAATAGCAGCATGGTGCTTCCTCAGCGTTTTTAGTAATCTCTTCTCTTCATGCTCTGAAAGGTTAGCACTAATAATAACAGGATATATCTTCTTTTCATCTAGATAAGCATATTTCAATGTATCAGGCAATTGTTTCAGTTCGAATACAGGGTCACCCTTAGGTGGAGGAGGGCCTCCAAGAGTTTCAACAGGCAAATTGTGTTTAAGGATAGGTGGTTGATCAAAGAACATCTTATCTATTTCATTTCTTTCATTCATGTGCATATCATTTTCATGGTCTAGCAAATATTGTTCTAATGGATCAGTAGGAGGTACGGAAATAGAAGCAAGACCAATAATTTCATCTTTACTAGGCAATTCTTTATCATGAGGTTGTCTACGAAACTTGGAGAAATTAAACTCATGAGATATACCACCAAAATTAACACTAACAGTTTCTGTAGCGCAATCGATCTTGGCATTAACAGTGTTTAAGAAAGGTCTACCAAATATAATGGGACAAAAATTATCTTATGGAGAACCGAGGACTAGAAAATTAGTAGGGTATTTTATTTTTCCACACAAGACTTCAACATCTCTAACGATCCCAAGCGGCGTAATGGTATCTCTGTTTACAAGTTTAGTAGTAACATCAATGTCCTCTATTTCAATAGGTGCAATATCATTGATAATTTCTTGATATAAGGTAAACGGAATAGCACTCACACTAGCACCCAAATCACATAAGCCATGATAACAATGATCTCCTATTTTAACAGAGACAACAGGCATGCCTACTACAGGTCTGCTTTTATCTTTAGGATCTGGTTTAGCAATTCTAGCTGCTTCATCACAGAAGTAAGTAACATGCCCATCTATATTATTGACCAAGAGATCTTTAACCATAGCACCATTAGGTTCAACTTTAATTTGTTCAGAGGGTCTAGGTGTTCTAATATTACTTTTGTTAACCATAGTTGAAACTTTAGCATGTTCCTTAATCCTAACAGGAAAAGATGGTTTCTCAATATAAGTAGTAGGCACAACTGGATCAACATGGTAAACAATTGTTTCTTCTTTAACATTAACGGGTTCCTCAATCTTTTCTTTAACAGGGGGATAATATTTAAACCACTTCTCCTTAGGGAGATCAACATGAGTAGCAAATGATTCACAAAAGGAGGCTACTATCTCAGAGTCAAGTCCATATTTAGTGCTAAACTTATGAAAAGCATCGGTATCCATAAAAGATTTAACACAATCAAACTCAAGTGTTATACCTGAGTCATTACCTTTGTCGAGTTCCCAATCTTCAGAGTTGCACTTAATTCTTTCCAGAAGATCCCATCTGAATTCAATAGTTTTCTTCATAAAGGAGCCAGTCGAAGAAGAATCGAGCATGGTTTGATCATCATGAGAAAGCCGATCATAAAAATTCTGTAAGATAATTTCTCTTGAGAGCTCATGATTAGGGCATGTGTACATCATGTACTTAAGCCTCCCCCAAGCTTGAGTGATGCTTTCTCCTTCACGAGGCCAAAAATTATATATATAATTCCGATCACGATGAACCAGATGCATAGGATAAAACTTTTGATGAAATTCCAATTTCAATCGATTCCAATCCCACGTTCCAATATCATCACATAGCCTATACCATGTCAATGCCTTTCCCTCCAAAGATAAAGGGAATAGTTTCTTCTTAACTCCATCTCCGGATAAACCTGCAAGCTTAAACAATCCACAAATCTCATCCACATAGATCAAGTGCATATCAGGATGTACCGTTCCATCTCCTGCATAAGGATTAGCTAGCAGTTTCTCTATCATACCCAAAGTAATCTCATAATAAATATTTTCAGTACATTCAATAGGTGGAGGAGCAACTCTTATTTCTTCCGGTCGAGGTGAAGATACCCCGAACAAGCCCCTCAAAGGATTACTTTCCATAGTGACAAGTGACAATAAATTTCAGCACGTAATATAAATGTTTCCTTACCTAATTCCACTCACCAAAGGCGCTTCACTCCCCGGCAACGGCGCCAGAAAAGAGTCTTGATGACCCACAAGTATAGGGGATCAATCGTTGTCCTTTCGATAAGTAAGAGTGTCGAACCCAACGAGGAGCAGAAGGAAATGACAAGCGGTTTTCAGCAAGGTATTTTCTGCAAGCACTGAAATTAGCGATAACAAGTAGTTTGATAGCAAGATAATTTGTAACAAGTGACAAGTAGCAATAGTAACTAAGGTGCAGAAAGGTAGCCCAATCCTTTTGTAGCAAAGGACAGGCCGGAATGATCTCTTATAATAAGCTAAACGTTCTCGAGGACACATGGGAATTTCATCTAGTCACTTTAATCATGTTTGTTTGATTCGCGTTCGCTACTTTGATAATTTGATATGTGGGTGGACCGGTGCTTGGGTGCTATTCTTACTTGAACAAGCCTCCCACTTATGATTAACCCCTCTCGCAAGCATCTGCAACTACGAAAGAAGAATTAAGATAAATCTAACCATAGCATTAAACATATGGATCCAAATCAGCCCCTTACGGAATAGCACATAAACTAGGGTTTAAGCTTCTGTCACTCTAGCAACCCATCATCTAATTACTACTCCACAATGCATTCCCTTAGGCCCAAAGATGGTGAAGTGTCATGTAGTCGACGTTCACATGACACCACTAAGAGAATCAACAACATACATATCATCAAAATATCGAACGAATGCCAAATTCACATGATTACTTATGACAAGACTTCTCCCATGTCCTCAAGAACAAAAGTAACTACTCACAAATCATGTTCATGTTCAAGATCAGAGGGGTATTGAATAGCATAATGGATCTGAACATATAATCTTCCACCAAATAAACCAACTAGCATCAAATACAAGATGTAATCAACACTACTAGCAACCCACAGGTACCAATCTGAGGTTTTGAGACAAAGATTGAATACAAGAGATGAACTAGGGTTTGAGATGAGATGGTGCTGGTGAAGATGTTGATGAAGATTGGTCCTCCCACGATGAGAGGATCGCTGGTGATGTCGATGGCTTCGATTTCCCCCTCCCGGAGGGAAGTATCCCCGGTGGAATCGCTCCGCTGGAGAGCAAAAGTGCTCCTGCCCAAGTTCCACCTCGAGATGGCGGCGCCCCGTCCCAAAAGTCTTCTCCTTATTTTTTCTAGGGCAAATGGGCTTATATACCAGAAAATGGGCATCGAAGGCTGGCCAGGGGCCCCACAAGCCACCAGGGCGCGCCTGGGGGGGGGGGGGGATGGCACGCCCTGGTGCCTCGTGGGCACCTGGGTGGCCCCCTCTGGTACTTCTTTCCTCCAGTATTTTTTATTTATTCCAAAATAAATCTCCGTGAAATTTCAGCTCATTTGGAGATGTGCAGAATAGGTATCTCTGACATAGCTTTTTCAGGTCCAGAATTCCAGCTGCCGGCAATCTCCCTCCTTATATAAATCTTGTATATTAAGAGAGAAAAGGTATTAGAATTGCTCCACAAAGTGTTATATTGATTAAAAACACTATAAATAACAGTAGGAAAACATGATGCAAAATGGACGTATCACATACACACCTCAACAAAATGGAGTGGTTGAGAGGAAGAACCAGACTCTTATTGAGATGGCAAGGACAATGCTAGATGAATACAAGACGCCAAAACACTTTGGGCGAAAGCGGTTGAGGCGGCTTGTCATGCTACAAATCGACTTTACCTTCACAAGCTTCTTGGCAAAACGGCATATGAGCTAGTCACCGGTAATAAACCACAAGTTGGATACTTTAGAGTATTTGGCTCAAAATGTTACATTCTTGATAAGCATCGTCGTTCAAAATTTGCTCCTAAATCTCATGAAGGTTTCCTACTTGGTTACGGATCGAACTCTCACTCTTACCGTGTCTACAACAACTTCACTCACAAAGTTGAAGAGACGGTAGATGTGAAGTTTGATGAGACTAACGGCTCGCAAGTCGAGCAATTGCCAATTGATGTAGGAGATCAAGAACCATCAGAAGTAATCCAAGACTTGTCTATTGGCAAGATTCATCCCATGGAGGTGAAGGAGAGTACTTCGTCCATTCAAGTGGAAGCCCCAACTTCACATCAAGGTGAACCGCAAGTTGATATGGAGGCATCCACAAGTGGAACACATCAAGACGATGGGAATGAGGAAGTGCAACAAGATGATCCACCTCAACCTCCTTCTCCACCACCTCAAGCGAACAACGACAACAACAACAATGAGGAAGACAATGATGATGATGATGATGAGGAAGCCTCACCACCACCCAAGCAAAAGCTACCTCGAGTTAGAGCAAGAATTGACAAGAATCATCCCGTCGAACAAATTCTTGGCGACATCAAATCCGGGAGAATCACTCACTCTAAATCTCGTTTAGCTAACTTTTGTGAGCATTACTCATTCATCTCTAGTATTGAACCTATGAAGGTAGAAGAAGCCCTCGAAGACCCAGATTGGGTAAATGCAATGCATGAAGAACTACACAACTTCGAGAGGAATCAAGTTTGGATGTTGGTTGAGAAGCCTAAGGATGAGCAAAACGTCATCGGAACCAAATGGGTGTTTCGAAACAAGCAAGACGAAGATGGACAAGTTATATGCAACAAGGCTCATCTCGTAGCTCAAGGCTACACACAAGTCGAAGGTATGGACTATGGTGAGACCTATGCCCCCGTTGCTAGACTTGAGTCCATTCGCATTTTACTTGCTTATGCCAATCACCATGATATCACCCTTTACCAAATGGATATTAAAAGTGCTTTCTTAAATGGCGAAATTGAGGAGGAAGTTTATGTTAAACAACCTCCCGGCTTTGTAAATCCCAAGAAACCTAACCACATTTATAAACTTCGTAAAGGTCTTTATGGTCTCAAACAAGCACCAAGAGCTTGGTACAAATGCTTGACAAAGTTTCTTCTTGAAAAGGTTTCAAAATTGGGAAAATTGGTTCAGCCTTGTTCACTAAGAGGGTAAATGGAGAACTATTTGTGTGCCAAATATATGTTGATGATATTATCTTTGGATCCACTAATCCCTCTTTTAGTGAAAAGTTTGGAAGGTTGATGTCGGAAAAGTATGAGATGTCTATGATGTGTGAACTCAAATTCTTCCTTGGTTTGCAAATCAAGCAAACTAAGGAGGGTAACTTTGTTTCTCAAACAAAGTATACCAAAGAATTATTCAAGAAGTTCAACATGCAAGAAAGCAAAGGTATGAAAACCCCCATGCCTACGAGTTGACATCTTGACTTGACTAAGGATGGCAAACCGGTTGATCAAATGGTTTATCGATCTATGATTGGTTCATTGCTATATCTATGTGACTCCCGTCCCGACATTATGCTAAGTGTGTGCATGTGTGCACGATACCAAGCGGCACCAAAAGAGTGTCATCTTAAGGCCGTGAAAAGAATTGTGAGATACTTGTTACATACACCAAATTTTGGCATTTGGTATCCCAAAGGATCTTCTTTCAATCTTGTTGGCTATTCTGATTCGGACTATGCCAGAGACAAGGTTGATAGAAAATCCACTTCGGGTACATGTCAATTTCTTGGTAGATCTCTCGTGTCTTGGTCTCCCAAGAAACAAAACTCAGTATCTCTATCCACCGCTGAAGCGGAATACATTGCCGCCGGATCTTATTGTGCTCAATTGTTATGGATGAAACAAACTCTCAAAGACTATGGTGTGCATGTGAGACATGTTCCATTACTATGTGACAACGAGAGTGCTATTAAGATTGCACACAATCCCATGCAACATTCTCGAACTAAGCATATTGAGGTTCATCACCATTTCATTCGAGATCATGTTGCTGAAGGTGACATTGACCTTAAGCATGTTCGCACTGACAAGCAATTGGCGGATATCTTCACTAAACCTCTCGATGAGAAGGTATTTTGTCACTTGAGGAGTGAATTGAATATCATTGATGCTTCAAACGTGAACTAGAAACTCACTTGGATGCATGCAAGGGCATGAGCTTTCTTGACTAATCCTTGATACATCTATGATCATATCACTTCTTGGACACTTTGCTCCCTTGTATTGTATATAACCTCTTGTAGGTACTTGTATGAACATCATTCCATAAGGTTGCTCACAAACTCCTATCTTGAGCAAGAAAATTGGACCATATCTAAATCTTTGGTGTGCCAAGAAACAAGACAACTCAAACATATCCTTTGACAACATTTGATTCTATGCTTCATTCTTGTAAATTTAGATACATATGTTGTTCCTCGCAAATCTAACCCATGTAGGAAGATGGACTAAAAATAATAGGATTGCTCCCAACTTCACTCAATGAGCATTCACTTCAAGTTCAACTACATGATGGACATCTACACCAAAACCCCCAATGTAAGTTCTCACATCTTAGAGAAGCTTTACTCAAAGTCATGAACTAAAGCAACTTAACAAGATGTGAATACATTGAAATGCTTGAACAAAAAATGGCAACCCCATTTTGAGCTTAACGATGAGTATGACCTATGATCAAGTGTTCTTACTTGACTCCTAAGTCAATATACTCTAACATAGGTGACCTAGTCGCCGACACCTCTAGATGAAGTTCTCTTGCGTTTCCTTTGTTGTTTGTGTGTATCTCTTTTATTTTTCAAAAAAAAACCTTCATCTAGATGTTTCTTTGTTTCTTTGTTTTCCGCTAGTTTTCTGTCTAGTGAATTCATTGCAAAATCTTTGTGAGAGCTTCTTGCCTAGTGAGCTGAGTTGACAAAATTTTCTCTTTGCACTAAACTCGGTCACACCGACTTGTTCCAACTCGGAGTCACCGACTTTATTGCTCAACGGAATTTTCTGTCAAATATTTCCTGTGTTTTCTGCTCCAGATCCACTCAATGATTCTTTCGCTCTGCTTGCATCTGACACTATGTCATGGCTGGTTGTGCTTCTCAAGGACCATACCCACTTGAGCAATAACCTTGAAGTCACCCCTTCTTTGAAATTGATGTCAAAGGAGGAGAGAGATGCACATCAAATCTCTTATTACCACAACATCTTCCATGTCAAAAGGTATATCCTAAGGGAGAGTGATGCATTTTATAAGAGGAGATAATTCTACATGTTTCTAAGAGGGGAGAAACATGATCTGTTTTTGTTTTCTGTTTGCTCTAGTTTTCTCACCCTACCTACTCCCAATATCCAATGTTAGATTCAGGGGGAGAGGAAGTTCCTTTTAGGGGGAGACAACTGATTCTATTTGATCTTTCTTTTGGGGACATGTCTTCTTCTGAAAGAAGTATTCACTCAGTGATACTCGCTTCTACATGTCATCCCAATCTTGGTTTCTTGTTGATCTTGTGTCTTTTCTTGGAGAAGTTATCTTGTGTTATCTAACCCTGTTTTCTCAAGTGTATTTCTTCAGAAATATGATCAAGAACTTTGAGGTAAGTATGTGCATCATACTCATGTGCATGATGTCTTCTTGCTCTTGCACATATTGTTTGCAAGAAAATAGTCATGGACATGAGGGTACTTCAACTTCATTTTGTTGCTCTGATGCATATAGCCAAGATACATGTTGCATGTGCATTTCCTTTACCTTGTGGTTTTGCTACCCATAAGCTATCATCATCTACTAGCAGCACATCTATAGGGGGAGCTCATACATGTTACATGTTTTCTTCAAAGCTTTCATACAATCTTCTATTCCATCTTTATTTGAAGCTTTGATGTATGTTGTCATCAATTACCAAAAAGGAGGAGATTGAAAGCACATTTGCTCCCTTGGTGGTTTTGGTAATCAATGTCAACATACATGTTGTTGGACTAATACCGTATCTAGTGTATTTCAGACAAGTTCAACAATGGCATGGCAAGGACAGGCAGATGTGGATCCCTTCAAAATGGCAAGGACAAGATTGGCAACTCCAAGACTCTACATTTTTGGTTTAGTGATCCAAGATCACATTGAGTCCCTTAGGAAAGCCAATACTATTAAAAGGGGATGAGGTATTAATGATGAGGTTGTTGCTCAAGTGCTCAGTGATATTGCTGCAAAAATCCTCAGTCATTTTGTCAAAATCACATCTATCCAAACCCTAAATGTTCATCTCGGTCCCACCGACTACCCCATCCGGACCCACCGAGATTACCACTACCATTGCTACTGCCAAACCCTAGCAATTCGGTTTGACCGAAATGGATCTCGGTCCCACCGAGATGGCATTGCCAAGTTTCTGTGATGACATTGTTTCACTTCGGAATCACCGAGTTGAAATAATCGGAATTTCCGAGACTGGTTTTGCCCTAGCCATTGCACTTCGGTCCCACCAAGTTGTTCCACTTCGGTCCCACCGAAAAGCCTAACGTTCACATCTTTTACACTAATCGGTCTCACTGAGTTCACGTTCGGTCTCGCCGATTTGGTCAAAAGTGTGTAACGGTTGGATTTTGGGTGAAGGCTCTTTATACCCCTCCACCCCCACTTGCTCTCTAACAGAGCCATCAGAATGTGCCTACACTTCCACCATTCATTTTCTGAGAGAGAATCACCTACTCATGTGTTGAGATCAAGAGATTCCAATCCGACTATTTAAACCTTGATTTCTAGCCTCTTCAAGTTGCTTTCCGCTCCAATCCTTCTCCTACCCAAGCCAAATCTGTGTGAGAGAGAGATTGAGTGTTGAGGAGACTATCATTTGAAGCACAAGAGCTAGGAGTTCATCATCAACACACCATCTATTACCTTTCGGAGAGTGGTGTCTCCTAGATTGGTTAGGTGTCACTTGGGAGCCTCCAAGATCATGTGGAGTTGAACCAAGGAGTTTGTAAGGGCAGGAGATCGCCTACTTCGTGAACATCTAACCCGAGTGAGGCTACTCCTTTGTGGATGGAAGCCATGGTGGAATAGGCAAGGTTGCTTCTTCGTGGACCCTTCATGGGTGGAGCCCTCCGTGGACTCGCGCAACCGTTACCCTTCATGGTTTGAAGTCTCCATCAACGTGGACGTACGATAGTACCACCTATCAGAACCACGCCAAAAACCATCGTGTCTTCATTGCGTTTGATCTTCTTTTCTCTACCCCATTACTTTCCGCACATTTGCATGCTTTACTATTTCTGCTGCTCTATCTCTAGATATGCATGTGTAGGAAGTCTTGGTGATATCTTAACTAGTGCTAAAATCTGCCTAAATTCTAAGAGAATTAAAAACTGCACCTTTGATCTTCTCGACCCTACACAAGGTAAAGAGGGTTCTACCTCTAGCAGTAACAATAACAATGCTAAATCCAATATTGTTGAGTCTAGTAGTTTTATTGATTCCACTAATGATTCTCTTAGCCAAGTTTCACTTGAGCAAGAAAACGATTTATGGTAAGGAATTATAGAAAAGGGTGTCTACAAGAGCCTTGCCGAGAGTAAGCAATTTGAGGAAATTGTATGCAAGCAAGGGAGGCACCGGAAGAACCAAGGTGTTGGTTTTGAACGAAAGTTCAATGCCAATGGAGTTGAGTGGGAAGAAGATCAATACCCCAAGACGAAGTTTGTTCCTCAACAAGAGAAGTATGATCCTACTTCTTTCAAGGGACACAAGCTCAAGATTATCTTCCACCACAAGACCACAAGCTAAAAGGCAAGGACAAGCTTCAAGAAGAGATTGACTCATTTGAAGAAGCACCTCAAGCCTTGGTCAAGTGGGTTCCCAAGACTACGTCAAGTTCCACTTCTTCAAGTACAACTACAACTCCAAGGATTCCCATCAAGTTGATGTGGGTCCCAAAGAAGAAGAACTAGAGAGTTCTTGAGGGTGACTCCGCTAACAAACTTCACTCACATTCATTAATGGCAAGAACTTGTGGAACCAAATTCAACATCATGCACTAGTTCATGGAGTCACAAACCCTCTTGATGGTAAGTCAAGGGACAAGGTATTCAATGCATTCATGGACATCATCTTGTGTGCATTTCACTCTATGTCTATGGATATCCTTGTTTGTTCCTTGTGGGACTAACCCATGTAGGTATTGAAAGTGCAAAAATCCAATGGACTGCTCCCAACTCTTGATGGTCTACATCAACATCGAGCATCCACATCTGCAACATCTACATGAAGTCATCATCGACAAAACCCAAGGTTAGTTCATCCCTCTTTGGGGGGATATCACATCTAGGGGGAGCTTTGCTCTAAGACTTGAGCTAAAGCAACTCTAATGGTGTGAACACATTAATGCTTTATGTAAAAGTGGCAACCCCACTTGTGCTTAAACGATGAGTATGACCTATGATCAAATGTTCTCATTTGGCTCCTAATTCAATATACTCATATATAGATGACTATGTCATCGCCCATTGTGTGATAGATGCTAGAATTGGTTGTGCATGTTTGACACATATTTCATTTGCTATCTTATTGTGTGAGCATGTTGCGATGCATTTTTCTTCATTCGAGGACATCCATTTGTTGTTTTGGTTGATTTGGATTTTTTGGCCAAGTGGTTATACAAGAATGCCTAAGCACCTTCTCTAGCTATCTATCTCTTCTTTTCTCAAATTCTATTCATGCTATATCACAAAATTTGAACAAGCTCATTTTCGGACCCTCCGGGTGAGGAGCACTCGGAGCCACCGATTTGATTAGGGCTGACCTCCAAAACCCTCTAAGTAATTTTCGGTCAGACCAACTCATACCCATTCAGTCACACCGAAATTTACTTAGACTGATCAAATCTTTCCACCTCGGTAAGACCGATTCGAAAATCTCGGCGTCACCAATACGTTCTGTCTATGGCAATTATGCATTTCCGTGAGACCGAGTTGTTTCGTTCGGTACTACCGACAGCCAAAGGGTATATATATCGCGCGGACCGTACATTAAAAAATCCTTCAATTGTCTCGCTCCCGCACCCCTTTGCTGCCGTCGCCCCTGGTCCATGGATCGTCGCCGTCATCTCCAGCGCACCCTCGCCGCTGGATTCCATCGCCGTCAACGGGAATCTTCTCCGCCGTTACCGTCGTAGAGGATCTCCACCAAGTTAGGGTGAGATTCAAACCCCTAGTGCTTCCAAATCTGATTCTATGCACTAGAGATGGCGCCTTATATCTTGCCATAGTTTGCAACTTCCTGTTCAACAATAAATTCTGTAGTTTAGATTCGAGCGAAAATTTTAGGGTTAGGTTTGCGCTGAACTCATCTCGGACTGACCGAATTGAGAGTTTCGGAGTCACCGATTTGGCCTCTGACCATTGCACGTAGTACATCTCGGTGCCACCGAGTGGTACTAATCGGTGAGACCGACTCTAATATTTCAGTAGAACCCTAGCACTTCAGAGGGACCGGGACACACTTTGGTCAGACCGAAATAGTGTGGCCAAGTCTCTGTTGTTACTTTCGGTGCTACCAAAATTATCAAATTGGTAATTCTGATATGCTTTCTGTGAAAACCTAGAACTAAAGTTTGAACTCAAATTTTCAAAAACTAGCTGCATTTTGTGATGACTCATCTACTCTGCCTCATCAAATCTATTTCACAGGGTCTGTGTCAGTATGTCAGACGCCAGTGACAGCCATAACATGTCTGCAGAAGCTAGTGTTGATCTTGATGCAGGTTCTAGTCCTGAGGAAAGCTATGATGAAGGAGAGAGGAGTTCTCCCAGCTTGCCAAAAGCAGCCACAAGGACAAGAAAGAGGAAAGATTCAGATGAAGAGGATGAAGACTTCCAGGTAGAAGAAGTCACCTCAAAGAAGAAAACTGCTGTTGCCAAGGAGTATGGCAATCCTCAGAAAGAGAGACAAGTTGCAAGGAAAGTCTCTAGATCCATTGTTGCCAAGAGAGGCATCACCACTGAGAATCCAGGTGGATCCCAGCAAGTGCAAGGCAAGGCAATGCCAAAGACTGCAGGAAAGAAAAGGGAAAGGAAACAATATGTGCAAGTGGTGTTCAAGCCCACATCCATGAGGAGGGAGGATGAACCAGTTGCAGATGTGCAACCTCCCCCCCAAGCAAGAAAAATTGATGGCTAATGCTATGAGGACAACCACCTCTTCCAAGGCTAAGCCAGCTGCTACCCCCAAGCCCAAGAGGACCACCAGAAATGTTTCTGCAGCTGAGAAGAACAAGGCCCCAGTGCCTGAGAGAGATGCTGATGATGATGATGCCACAGTGCTAAAGAAACTCAGACCAAGACTGCCAGATCATGATGATACACATCCAGAGGCAAAAATATGAAGGAGAGGAAGGACAAAGGACTAAGAAAATGGAGGGAATCAGATCCCTATGCCACCAGGAGGAGGACTGTTGTGGACTACTGCTTTCACACCAAGGAACAACAGGACTTCTATGAGACAGTGCTGCTAGACAAAAAGCCCATTGTGAGTGACATGAGATGGGTTGATTGGAAGTTCATTGATGCAAATGAGGACAACTTCCCAAATGTGCATGAAAACTTCAAGACCATAGGCATTGATGAGTTCATAGGAACTAAGTTGACAGCATGGACAGATGAGCTCATCATGCAGTTTTATTCCACTGCACACTTCTATCCCGATGGGAGGATAGTTTGGATGACTGAGGGAACTAGATTCCAGTCAAGTATTGTAGAGTGGGCACAACTGCTGAATGTGCCAGAAGCTGAAGAAAATGACATTGTTGTTTATGCCAAGGGCAAGATGGACCACAACTCCATGAAGGACATGTATGGAGAAATTCCTGAGAAGTACAAGGAGTCTCACAAGCTTGGATCTGTCTATCATCTCCTACCAGGACTTGCCACCATAAACACTATTCTGAGGCATACTTTGATGCCCAAGTCAGGTGATGATAAGATGATTAGAGGACACTCAATCAACATGCTGCATTTGGTGGATGGTTTGACAAAGTTCAGAGTGATGGATTTGATTGTGGAGACAATCAAGAGGACTGCTGCAGATCAGAAGCGCTCATGTGGCTTTGCTCCACACATTTAGATGCTTATCAACTCCAAAGTTGGTAGCAAAGTCTACTTGCTTGATCGTGAGCACTTGCCACTTCAGCCAGAGCTAGAGGACTGCACAGTGACTATGGATGAGGATCGTCCTACCTCAGCTACAGCTCAGGCGAAGGCAGAAGCTGCCAAGAGTGCTGGTCCTAGCTCTTCCACAGTTCTAGTTCCGAAGACAAAAGCTGATCAGATGCTATATCTTCTCCGTGCTACTCAGAGGATCGAGCGGAGCCTGGCCAGCCTCGCAAAGAACCAAGAGAGCTTAGAGAGGATCATAGAGACTAAGTTCCATGACCTTGATGTCAAGGTAACTGAGATGCAGACCACGGTTGAGAGTCTGAAGAAGGAAGTGGATGAAGCGAAGATGGCCACTAGCAGTGATGATGAGCACCAGGGCACAATACTTCCCATGACTACTCAGTTCCAAAAGATGCCTAGGTCAGCAGCCGTGCCAGTCACCGACCCCAGAGCCACAGTCTCTGCTCCTGCCACTGCACCCACTGTTGCTCCATCAGTTCCCCCTGCGGTCTCCACTCCACCAGTCCAGCAGACATCATCTGAGGCATTTGCAGATGCGCTTCTCTCCACTCCACCGGCGTAGAGGACTTCTTCACTAGGAGCTGCCATAGATCGCCCAAAGCGATGTTTAGCTCTTTACTATTTCAATCTTTTTGGTACTTGTTGCCAAAGGGGGAGAATTAGCATAGATCATTAGGGCTTCGAGAGAGAGAGACTGCCTTGCTTTTTCTCGTTTGATTTCTTTGAGTTTCATGCTACTTTGTGTTACTTGTGCTTGATGCTTGTATGAGACTACATTACTTTGTGCTACATACCGTACTTCATTTGCTATGCATGCTTAAATATCTATCCATATGCTCATTGTATGATCATTCACTTGTTTGCTTGGTGATGAGTGCTTGTTACATTGCAATCATATCATTTTGAGCGCTCCACCAAGATGTATGTGACATGTAAGAGTGACCCATGATCCTAATTGATCGTGCATTTGCATTCAAACGCAAATTTTAATAATGCACAAATTTAGGGGGAGCTCTTGCTTATCACATACTTCTCAAAGCGAAGATGTATTTCATTGATTATATCATTTGTCGAAGCTTTGATATATATGTTTTCATCAATTACCAAAATGGGAGAGATTGAAAGTGCAACTAATCTCCAGGTGGTTTTGGTAATTAATAACAACATATAAGTCATTGAACTAATGCCTATTCAAGATAAGATTTCAGGAAGTTCAATGTTGGCATGGCAAGGACCAGTGACCGTGAACCCCTCAAAATGCTAAGGACATGGATTGGCATAAGCTTCAAGACTCTACATTTTGGTTAAGTGATCCAAGATCACATTGAGTTCTATAGGAAAGCCAATACTATTAAAAGGGGATGAGGTTTTGATGATGAGTTTGTTGCTCAAGTGCTTGAAGATATTGCTCCAAAACCCTCAACCAAATTCCCCAAATCCCATCAAGTCCAAACCCTAAAAGTCCATCTCGGTCCCACCAAAACCTTTCCATCCGGACCCACCAAGATGATCCCATACACTGCCACAGCCAAACCCTAACGCTTCGGTACTACCGAAACAGATCTCGGTCTCACCGAGATGGCATGACCAAGTTTCTGTGATGCCATCGCTTCACTTCGGATTCACCGAGATGAAACGATTGGAATTACTGAGACGAAGTTCTGCCCTAGCCATTGCACTTCGGTCGCTCCGAGTCGTTCCGTTCGGTCTCACCGAAAAGCCTAACGGTCAAGCCTTTTGCATAGGTCGGTCTCACCGAGATTTCTGATCGGTGTCACCGAGTTGAGTCAAAAGCTTGTAACGGTTGGATTTTTGGTGCTGCCTATTTATACCCTTCCACCCCCACCTACTCTAAAAGAGAGCCATCAGAACGAACCTACACTTGCACCATTCGTTTTCTAAGAGAGAACCACCTACTCATGTGTTGAGATCAAGTCACTTCATTCCAATCATTTGAACCTTGATTTCTAGCCTTCCCCAAGTTGCTTTCCACTCAAATCCTTCTCCTACCAAAGCCAAATCTGTGAGAGAGTGATTGAGTGTTGGGGAGACTATCTTTTGAAGCACAAGAGCAAGGAGTTCATCATCAACAACACATATATTACCTTTTGGAGAGTCGTGTCTCCTAGATTGGTTAGGTGTTACTTGGGAGCCTCCAAGATCATGTGGATTTGAACCAAGGAGTTTGTAAGGGCAAGGAGATCGCCTACTTCATGAAGATCTACTCGAGTGAGGCTAGTCCTTTGTGGATGTAAGCCATGGTGGAATATACAAGGTTGCTTCTTCGTGAACCCTTTGTGGGTGGAGCCCTCCGTGGACTCGCGCAACCGTTACCCTCCGTGGGTTGAAGTCTCCATCAACGTGGACGTACGATAGCACCACCTATCGAAACCACACCAAAAACCACCGTGTCTTCATTGCGTTTGATTTCTCCGATCCCCCTTTACGTTCATATGCAAAGTCTTTACTTTCCGCTGCTCAACTCTTAGACTTGCATGTTTAGGGTGTTGCTTGACTTGGTAGAATCGCTAAAACTTGCCTACAACTAAAATTGGGAAAAGGATAAGTTCTTATTTGGTGAAGTAGTCTAATCACCCCCCCTCTAGACATAGTTTCGATCCTACACATGAACAATCAAAGGAACTAGCACAAGGTAAAGTTCTTCCCAAATCAAAGAGCAGATGAGGTCTTGATGATCTTGAGATATCCAGCTCCCTTAGGAGGTCTTGATGATCCTATGATGTAGATCCTTCTCCCTTAGGAGGTCTTGATCCCTAGGATGGAGGTACAAGGAACAAAGCTCTCTCAAATAGTCTCAAATACTTTGCTAACCTAACAAATGGTCTAGGCACGGATTATATAAGTGAAGGGAGGTAAGGGATGAAGTGAGGGGCAAAATAGGAACAAAACAGCCAGCTCGCTAGGAGGGTCATGCGCACGGGCTAAGTAGGCCCCGTGCGCACGGGGGTCCGTGGGCACGGTACACGCCCGTGCGCACGGGGTAGCTACAGTGGCGGGGCCCGTGTGTACGGGGTCTGGAGGCCCGTGCGCACGGGGTGCATAGTTTCACTTCCAGTAGCATCCTGGAGGGCCCGTGCGCACGGGGTCGCCTGGGAGGCATTGTTCTCGTTTTGTTGGCAGTCTCCGTCTTCCTCGTGGCCTTGGCGTGGTTCCACTTGGCCTTGGTGGTGTTCCTTAGATTCTTGGTGGGGTTTTTCCTCAAACCTAATGACACACAACAATCCATGGTCAGGTAGCATCCAAGTTCTATCCATATCCATATGAAACTCGTAGAGGAGTGAGTTCATCTCGTTCTCGATGGCACGTGCGCGAGCTCTTGTCATCGGTCCACTTGGTGCTTGATGAGTCGGTGTAGTGTCCATGGGGATGACCGAAGGATGCTCCACATCACTAAGTCTGTTTATGATAGTCTCAATCTAGGCCCTTATGCTACTACTGAGATTATATTGAATATGGCTAATTCTACTTTTACTCAAGCAGTAGGAATTAAGCATGGAGTTATAGTTCAAATAAATGATTGCCCTGTAATGATTGATCTTATGATAGTTGATATGCCTGAAGACCCTATTGCTCCTATAATTCACGGTAGACCTTTTCTAAGGACTATCAAAGCTGTGATAAATGTGTTTGAGGGAAATGTTAGATTTGACTTACCTGCTAAAGATACTTTTGTGAGACATTTCCCCAGGAAAAAAACGAAGATCTGCACAGGAGACATCATTGTTGTCAATGCTAGAAGCTAGGGTCTCGGTGTAGTTGCGCCTGATCTTCACTATGGTCGAGCTAACCGGCCGAAAACAAGCGCTTTATGGGAGGCAACCCACGCAAATAAAGTAGAAAAGTAAGTTTTGTTTTGTGTCAATAAAGAGTGTTGAAGTTCTATTTAAAGAAGTTGAGTTTGGAAGAGTTGTTCTAATGAAGGCTTTGTTATTTGCAAAAATGATTATGTGTTGTATTGACGTTTGGATGCCTGGATATATGCCTATGTATTGTGTTGGAACTAACTGATGACCCACAAGTATAGGGGATCAATCGTAGTCCTTTCGATAAGTAAGAGTGTCGAACCCAACGAGGAGCAGAAGGAAATGATAAGCGGTTTTCAGCAAGGTATTCTCTGCAAGTACTAAAAATAGCGGTAACAGATAGTTTTGTAGCAAGGCAATTCGTAACAAGTAACAAGTAACAATAGTAACCAAGGTGCAGCAAAGTGGCCCAATCCTTTTTATAGAAAAGGACAAGCTGGAAAGTTCTCTTATATTAAGCAAAGCGTTCTCGAGGACACATGGGAATTGTCATCTAGTCACGTTCATCATGCTTAGTTGATTCGTGTTCGCTACTTTGATAATTTGATATGTGGGTGAACCAATGCTAGGGTACTATTCTTACTTGAACAAGCAACCCTCTTATGATTACCCCCTCTCGCAAGCATCCACAACTACGAAAGAAGAATCAAGATAAATCTAACCATGGCATGAAACATATGGATCCAAATCAGCCCCTTACGTAATAACGCATAAACTAGGGTTTAAGCTTCTGTCACTCTCGCAACCCATCATCTACTTATTACTCTCCAATGCATTCTCCTAGGCCCAAATATGGTGAAGTGTCATGTAGTCGACGTTCACATGACACCACTAGAAGAATAACAACATACACATCATCAAAATATCGAACGAATACCAACTTCACATGATTACTTATAACAAGACTTCTCCCATGTCCTCAAGAACAAAAATAACTACTCACAAATCATATTCATGTTTAAGATCAGAGGTGTATTGAATATGCTTAAGGATCTAAGCATATAATCTTCCACCAAATAAACCAACTAACATCAACTACAAGATGTAATAAACACTACTAGCAACCCAGAGGTACCAATCTGAGGTTTTGGGACAAAGACTGAATACAAGAGATGAACAAGGGTTTGAGAGGAGATAGTGCTGGTGAAGATGTTGATGAAGATTGGTCCTCCCACGATGAGAGGATCGTTGGTGATGTCGATGGCTTCGATTTCCCCCTCCCGGAGGGAAGTATCCCCGGCGGAATCGCTCCGCCGGAGAGCAAAAGTGCTCCTGCCCAGGTTCCGCCTCGAGATGGCGGCGCTTCGCCCCAAAAGTCTTCTTCTAATTTTTCCTAGGGGAAACATCATCTTATAGGAGAAGATGGGCCCCGGAGACCTGCTGGAGGGCCCACAAGCTCACCAGGCGCGCCATGGGGGGGTATGGCGCGCTCCCTGAGCTTGTGGCTCTCTGGTGGGTCCCCTCCTGTTATTTCTTCTGCCAATATTTTTTATATATTCCAATATAATTCTCCATAATTTTTTAGGTCATTTGGAGTTGTGGAGAATATCTATCTTTGCTGTAGCTTTTTCAGGTCCAGAATTCTAGCTGCCGGCAATCTCCCTCTTCATGTGAAACTTGCAAAATAAGAGAGAAAAGGCATTAGGATTGCATCATAAAGTGAAATAATGACCCAAAACATAATAAATAACAGTAGGAAAACATGATGCAAAATGGACGTATCAACTCCCCCAAGCTTAGACCTCGCTTGTCCTCAAGCGAAAGCCGAAATCGATAATCATGACCACATGTTTAGAGAGAGAGAGGTGTCGATAAAACAAAATACGTCATGAAAGCATCATGATCATTATCATAGCAGAAATATATCCTCATAAAACTTCTCATGATCAAGTAACAATTCATTGACAAGCTAAAGTATGAACCATAGACGTCATTTAAAACTAACAAACTATGATCTCAGTCATTGAAACAATTGCAGTTTATCATATTTTTAGAAAGAGTCTATGTAAGAGCTTTGTTTAGCAAGTTCACATACTCAACTATCATCTAGTCTTCCATGATTGCTAACACTCACGGTATATTTATGGGGCAAAAGTTTCAGTCAAACATATAGGAAGATGGGGGTTTATAGTTTTCACCTCCCAACTGATTTATCTCGAGGATAATGTCAACAATAATAACTCATGATCACCTACATTCAACTGGATATATATGTCTGGATCTTTCCCTACCACATGATGCTTGCCAAGTGGAGAATAAATAAGAACGGAATAGGGATGAACATTATTGACTCTTGCATAAAAGTAAATACCGAAAGTAAAAGATAGGCCCTTCGCAGAGGGAAGCAGAGGTTGTCATGTGCTTTTATTTTGGGATGTGCAAACTCTTAATGGAAAGGAACGTCACTTTATATTGCCCCTTGTGATAGCAAACTTTATTATGCAGTCCGTCGCTTTTATTTCTTTACCATCACAAGTTTGTACAAAGCTTATTTTCCCTTACAATAAAAGATCATACATATTTAGGAGCAATTTTTATTGCTTTATGCACCGATGAAAACTTACTTGAAGGATCTTATTCAATCCATAGGTAGATATGGTGGACTCGCATGGCAAGAAACTGGGTTAAAGGGTTTTTGGATGCACAAGTAGTATCTCTACTTAGTGCGAATTTTGGCTAACAAAAGATTATGAGCAAGCACCACATGTTAGAGGGTCCATGACAATATAACTTCTATGTGAATATAAGCAAACATAATCCATTACGCTGTCTTCCTTGTCCAACGTCAACTATTTGATCAACCATAGAATATTTGGTGGGGGATCACAATCATAAAAGATGTCCAAGATAGTATATTTATATGTGAGACCTCTCTTTCTTTGTTACTTTTTCATGAATTGCATCAATGACCAATGCTATGTTTGTTAACTTCCAATATATTTTATCAATTATACCTTTTTTATGTGAAGACATCACTCCCCATGGGATTAGCATATGATCTTTTTATTCTTTCCATTGCTAGGATTTGAACAAGAAAGTAAAGCAACCAAACTCAAACTACTCTTTATTATATTACTCTCAAACTCGATTACATAGATAGATTGATCATGAAACAAGCACTCGAAACTAGATCATACTAAAGCTTTATTCTTCTAAATCACGAAATAACTAAGGATCGAACTAAGATAGATAATGATAGTAAAAGTGATGATGATACGATACCGGGGCACCTCCCCCAAGCTTGGAACAAGCCAAGGGTGGTGCCCATACCCGTGTACTCAAGTGTCTTTCTTCGGTGATGATGAAGATGAAGTGGTAAGCTTATTCTCTAGAAGCAGGAACCGCAGATTATCATTGATCCTTCGAAGAGCATGATTCTGCTCCTCCAATAAAATAGCCTCATGAGTGAGCGCTGTATTCTGAGCACAAATTGCTTCAACAACCTTTAATGCATTAATTTCAGATAAAGAAAGATTATGATGGAGAGTTTGCAATATGTCCCCCTTTTCTGTAGCCTCCACTTGGGGTATGGATTGATTTCCTTCTTCGCGGATCCAGCTGCCTGTGATCTCTTTAGTTTCCTCCTGCTCGACGGTGTTCTCCTCTCCGGACGACCACTCATAATAGACCTCGCTGAAAGGTCGTTTGCTCATCGAAGGTTGCATGATCTGGGCTTGGTACGAAGCCTTCGGGGAGCCATGGGGAGCTTGACAACCAAGTCCTGTCAGAAAAATAGCCCGAAACAAGAACAGAGGAGAAACTTGCGATACGGTGGTCAAAACATCTGAGAGTATATATAATGAATTTTTCCCATGCAAAACAAGTAATCTGGGAGAAAACGGAGTCGGGAAAGTCCACGGGGGAGTCACAAGCTCACACGGCGCGCCCTGGGGGTAGGGCGCGCCCCCTGAGCTTGTCGCTCCCTCGTGCACTTTCCTGATTGTTTATTATTTTTCTAATTTTTTATATATTCCGAAATGAAAAAAAGTACTTTTATGGAACTTTTGGAGTCGGTTTACTTACCGTATCACGTACCTACTCCTTTTTAGGGTTCTGGAGCGTTCCAGAAGGTCTCTTTTATGTGTTCCTCCGGTGTCATAGCTTGAATAATATTTGTTTCCATATTAATGGGCGTACCTGAGATATAATGTTTAATTCTTTGCCCATTAACCACTCTCGGATTAGTGCCTTCGGCGTTGTTGATTTTGATAGCTTTGGAGCGATAGACTTCTTCGACAATATGGTCATTCCCAATTAGAGAGAAGTTTTCCTGCAAAGAACCTGAAACGAGAATTGTACAATAAAACTTGATCACCTACTTTAAATTCCCATTTTGGATTCTTTTGTCATGCCATCTTTTAACTTTTTATTTAAACAACTTGGCATTTTCATAAGCTTGGGTTCTCCATTCATCTAGAGAACTAATATCAAATTACCTCTTTTCATCGGTAAGTTTAAAATCATAGTTAAGTTCTTTAATTGCCCAATAAGCTTTATGTTCCAACTCAAGAGGTAAATGACATGCCATTCCATAGACCATTTTATATGGAGACATACCCATAGGGTTTTTATAAGCAGTTCTATAAGCCCATAATGCATCATCAAGTTTCTTAAACTACAAAAAAAGACACATCCATGACATTATGGCCCGAACGAAAACTTTTTCTGTCATGGTTATGACACTTCTATGACAATAATTGTGACAAAAACACATATCATCATAGATGTGGTGGGCTCCTACTTCTATGACAAAAAATTATGACAGAAAATGGGCTTTTCGTCTTGGGTGGGCCGGAGATGCACCCGCATGACATTCTTTGGGCCGTCCATGACGTAAAAAATCGTGGTAGAAGTGAGGGCGAGGAAATTTCTGGGTAGTTCCCGGTTACGGTGGGTGGTCGGGCCCGAGCGATGCAGTGTGGTTTGCGCGTTTCTCTCGTACGTGCGCGTGTGTGCGAGGCGTTCGCTAACTGAACCCGAGCGATCGAGGCGTTCGCTTACTGAACCCAAGCGATCGATCACCCTCGCGGTACGTACTAAACACGAGCGATTGATCCCTCGTGCTCAGTAATGAACCCGATCGATCCCTTCATTGCTAACTGAACCCGAGCGACCCCTTCGCTGCTAACTGAACCCGAGCGATCCCTTCGTTGTTAACTGAACCCGATCGATCCTTGCCGGTGTTGGGTTGCCTCTCGATGAACAATGCATGTTGCTGCCGCGTGCGCGATACATAGAATGCGTCGAGACTTGCATCGATCGAGCCCCTTGCGCGAGACATGGTGAGTTGACCTAGCCTGTTGGTCGGCTGTGGGTGAACAGTTCCTATTGCCGCCGCCCGCTCGTACGCCCCACCCCAGCCGGGGGGTTGGATGAACAGGACCCCATGGTAGTAGGCGGTTGGCGCTGGATGAATAGGACCCTGAGAAGGCCGCCAGACCCTAGCCGGTTGGGGGTGGACGAACAGGACCCCGTGGAGGCTGGATGAACAGTAGCCGGTGGAGGCTAGAGGAAGTCGATGGTGGATGAACAGTAGCCCGTGGAGTCCCGGTTTGCGGTACACCACACCCCTCCCGATGAACAGGACCCCGTTTCGACCGTAGGTGCTCGAAGAGAAGTCCGTTTCCTCCGTTTTGCGGTATGCCACAACCCTCCCGATCAACAGGACCCCGTTTCGACCGTAGGCGGTTGAACAGAAGTCTGTTTCCTCTGTTTTGCGGTACGCCAGACCCCCAGCTAATGAACAGGACCCCGTTTCAGCTGTTCCGTCCAAATCGGTTGGCTCCGGATGAACATGACGCATTCCGACTCAGTCGCTTGGCTCCCGATGAACACGACACTGTTTCCTCCGTTTTGACCCAGCCGGTTGGCTGCCGATGAACAGGAAGCCGTTGCTGCCGTCCAGTGCAGCCGTACGTATGCGTGGCTCTGGCCGTACGTATGCACGAGTACGCGTTCGAGACCCCGCCCGTATGTATGTACGTGGCCGTATTTTTGTGCAGCGTGGTTGTACGTATGTGTACACGATTTAGATGGGACTGCATGAATTGGTATGTCAGGGGCTCTACTACGATACGTACCACTCCTTACACGGCCATGGTTCATCATGGCAGAGAGACCAATCGACCAGTATGTACGTACATGCTTGCGACCAGACAAATAACGCTACGTACACTTCAACCTGGTGGGTCCCAACTGTCAGGGGGATAAGGAGGCACTTCCTTGCGTGCGAAGATATAGCTGGTGGGTCCCAGCTGTCAGGGGGAGGAATCATTTTCTTTCCGCGTAAGAAGGAGGCACTTCCTTGGGTGCGAAGATGTAGCTGGTGGGTCCCAACTGTCAGGGGGAGGAAACATTATTTTCCGCGTAATAAGGAGGCACTTCCTTGCGTGCGACCATGGACCTCATGGGTCCCAGCTGTCAACCTCTCCATGTACAGTCCTCTTCTGATGGCCGTCGTTCGTTGACCTCGTTGACAACGCCGTACCAAGTGCACCAAGGCGGTGGACGACAGCGAGGCCTAGGAAGGGAACGACCCGGAGCCGGGGAAGACGCGGCAGTTGTTGCCCACATGGAGGGGAGTACGAGGGTTTACTGGTTCGGCTGCGGTGTGAGGCTGCCATCACCGGAGAATAACAGGAGGTGTGGGTGAGTAGAGGGATGGCCTGGCCAGCACTAGGAGTAGGGTGGGGCGGTGAGGCCAGCGCGGTAGCACAGCCGGCCACAGGAGGCAGGAGCAGGCGGTCCCGCCGGTGCTGGTTTGGGCGGCTGGAGCAAGAAGATCAGAGATTGAAGAAGCAGCACCGCCGTTGGATTAAAATCCAATGGCCACTGCTGCTAGAATTGTTTGTTGACTAAGTTGACAAAGCCCTGCGTACGCATCAACTTAGTAGGCCCACAAGTCAGCCTCCAAATCAGGTGGGTCCCAGCTAGCAGGGGAGGAATCATTTTTCTTGCGCGTAATAAGGAGGCACTTCCTTGCGTGCGACCATGAACCTCGTGGGTCCCAGCTGTCAGCCTCTCCACGTACAGTCCTCTTCCGATGGCTGTCGTTCGTTGACCGTGTTGACGACGCCGTGCCGAGAGCACCAAGGCGGTGGACGACGGCGAGGCCTAGGAAGGGAATGACGCGGAGCCGGGGAAGACGCGGCAGTGGATGCCCACACGGAGGGGAGTACGACGGTTGACTGGTTGCTGCTGTGTGCCGGTGGGTGGCTGCCGTCATCGGAGGATAACAGGAGGTGTGGCTGAGTAGAGGGAAGGCCTGGCCAGAGGTGGGAGTAGGGTGGGGCGGTGAGGCCTGAGCGGCAGCACAGCCGGCCATGGGAGGCAGGAGCAGGCGGTCCCGCCGGTGCTGGTTTGAGCGGCTGGAGCAAGAAGATCAGAGAATGAAGAAGCAGCACAGCCGTTGGATTAACATACAACGGTCACGGCTGCTAGAATCGTTTGTTGACTATGTTGACAAAGCCCTGCGTACGCTTCAACTTTGTAGTCCCACAAGTCAGCCTCAAAATCTAGTGGGTCCCAGCTGTCATGAGGAGGAATCGTTTTTTTCGCGTAATAAGGAGGCACTTCCTTCTGTGCGAAGATATAACCAGTGGGTCCTAGCTGTCAGGGGGAGGAATCATTTTTTCGCGTAATAAGGAGGCACTTGCTTGCGTGCAGCCATGCACCAGGTGGGTCCCTACTGTCAGCCTCTCCACGAACATCCCTCTTTCGATGGCTGTCGTTTGTTGACCACGTTGACCACGCTGTGCCGAGAGCACCAACGTGGTGGACGACGGCGAGGCCCATGAAGGGAACGACCAGGAGCCGGCGAAGATACAGTAGTGGATGCCCACGCTGAGGGGAGAACGAGGGTTGACTGGTTCGGCTACGGTGTGAGGCTGCCGTCGTCGGAGAATAACAGGAGGTGTGGGTGAGTAGAGGGATGGCCTGGCCAGCGGTGGGAGTAGGAGGGGGCGGTGAGGCCTGCGCGGCAGCACAGCCGGCCACGGGAGGTGGGAGCAGGCGGTCCCGCCGATGCTGGTTTGGGCGGCTGGAGCAAGAAGACCAGAGATTGAAGAAGCAGCACAGCCGTTGGATTAACATCCAACGGTCACTGCTGCCAGAATCATTTGTTGATTAAGTTGACAAAGCGCTGCGTACGCGTCAACTTAGTAGGCCCACAAGTCAGCCTCCAAATCTGTTGGGTCCCAGCTGTCATGGGGAGGAATCATTTTTTTCACGTAATAAAGAGGCACTTCCTTTTGTGCGAAGATATAGCTAGTGGGTCCCAGCTGTCAGGGGGAGGAATCATTTTTTGTGTAATAAGGAGGCACTTGCTTGCGTGCGGCCATGGACCATGTGGGTCCCTACTATCAGCCTCTCCACGTACATCCCTCTTCCGATGGCTATCGTTTGTTGACCACGTTGACCACGCCACGCCGATAGAACCAACACGGTGGACGACGGCGAGGCCTAGCAAGGGAACGATCGATAGCCGGCGAACACACAGAAGTGGATGCCAACGCGGAGGGGAGTACGAGGGTTGACTGGTTCGGCTGCAGTGTGAGGCTGCCGTCGTCGGAGAATAACAGGAGGTGTGTGCTACTTGTGAGCTGCGTTGGGATTTCCTCGAAGAGGAGAAGATGATCCAGTACAGTAGAGATAAGTATTTCCCTCAATTAAGAACCAAGGTTATTAATCCAGTAGCAGAACCAAGCAAAACCTCTTTAGCAGCACCTGCACACACAAAAGCCAATACTTGCACCCAACGCGAACAAGGGGGTTGTCAATCCCCTCGGCGGTTAATTGCAAGGACTAAATCTCGTAGTGATAGATAAATTGATAAAGTAAATTGCAAAATAAAATAAAAGTAAATAAATTGCAGCAAAGTATTTTTAGGATTTTTGTTTATATAATAATGATAAATGACCCGGGGGCCATAGTTTTCACTAGAGGCTTCTCTCTCGAGCGCATAACATACGGTGGGTAGACAAATTATTGTTGGGCAATTGATAGAAAAGCGCATAGTTATGACGATATTCAAGGCAATGATCATGTATATAGGCACCACATCCTAGACAAGTAGACCGACTCCTGCCTGCATCTACTACTATTACTCCACTCATCGACCGCTATCCAACATGCATCTATAGTATTAAGTATAAAACAGAGTAACGCCTTAAGCAAGATGACATGATGTAGACAAAGTAAACTCAAGCAATATGAATAAACCCCATCATTTTATCCTTAATGGCAGCAATACAAATATGTGTCTTGTCCCTTTCTGTCACTAGGATATAGAACACCGCAAGATTGAACCCATCACAAAGCACCTCTCACATTGCAAGATAAATCAATCTAGTTGGCCAAACCAAACGGATAGATCGGAGAGAAATACAAAGCTATAACAATCATGCATAAAAGAGTTCAGAGAAGACTCAATTAATATTCATAAATATTTAGATCATAAACCCACAATTCATCGGATCCCAACAAACACACCGCAAAAGAAGATTACATCGGATAGAACTCCAAGAACATCGAGGAGAACTTTGTATTGAAGATCAAAGAGAGAGAAGAAGCCATCTAGCTACTAACTATGGACCCGTAGGTCTGTGGTAAACTACTCACACATCATCGGAGGGGCAGCAAGGTTGATGTATAAGCCCTCCGTGATCGATTCCCCCTCCGGCAGAGTGTCGAAAAAGGCCTCCAGATGGGATCGTGAAAGAACAGAAGCTTGTGGCGGCGGTAGGGCTTTCTCATCTGGCTCTCTATTGGTTTCCCAATATTTGAGAATTTATAGAAGTGGAATTAGGTCAAAAGGAGCCATGAGGGGCCCACAAGGCATCAGGGCACGCCCCCTGGGGCCACGCCCTGTTGCCTTGTGGCCTCCTCGTGAGGCTTCTGGCCTCCTCCTGAAGCTTCCAGGGTCTCTTTTGTCCAGAAAAAACCCGTCAAAAAGTTTCGTGGCATTTGGACTTCGTTTGGTACTGATTTCCTGACAAATCAAAAACAGGCAGAAAACAATAAATATCTACTCGTCATGGTCGAACCACTTAAAGGGGGGACCAAGAAGAAGAAATATCTACTCGTCATGGTAGACAAATTCACTAAATGGATTGAGGCAAAACCAGTGACCTCAGCCAAGTCCAAGCTGGTCATTGATTTTATATCCGGCGTCGTGCACCGTTACGGTGTCCCACATAGCATAATAATGGACAATGGATCCAATTTTGCTGCCCAGGAAGTCAAAGGCTGGTGCGCCAATTTAGGTATCAAGCTCGACTATGCCTCGGTGTACCACCCACAGTCCAATGGACAGGTCGAGCGATCTAATGGACTGATTTTGAGCGGCATTAAGCCCCGTTTGGTCCGCTCTTTAAAAGAATCTGACTGCCACTGGGTTGAGGAGCTCGACTCCATATTGTGGGGCCTGCGCACCACTCCCAATCGATCCACGGGCTACACACCGTTCTTCATAGTGTATGGGGCGGAAGCCGTCCTCCCCAGCGATCTTATTCACGACGCACCTCGGGTACGTATGTATGAAGAAAAGGAGGCCGAGCTGGATCAGCAAGATGACCTGGACGCCCTGGAAGGCGAGCGCGACATAGCTCAGGCTTGTTCTGCCTTTTATCAGCAGCAGGCCAGACGCTATCAGAGCAGGGAAGTACGGGCAAAAGCCTATAACATTGGCGACCTCGTCCTGCGCCTCCTGGAGAAGCAGAAGCATAAGCTGTCGCCCAAATGGGAGGGGCCCTTCATAATCGATCAGGTACTCGCGGGCGGAGCATATTGTCTCCGTGACCCAAAGGATGACCGCCTCGAACCAAACCCATGGAACGCAGCTCGGCTACGACGTTTCTACGGCTAACTCAGCGTCCTTACCTTGTTCGGTTTATCCTTCTTGGATTTATATTTTTCGAGTAACTAGTCTTTCCCGGGTTGTGTTCGGTTAAGCCGAACTACGTTAAGTTTTTTTTGGCAAACATCCTCGAAGGTACCACACGCTGTTACCTGGGGGCTTCTTTTACGGAGCCGATCATACATTATTTGTGCAACCATCAGTTTTTACTTGCTTGCAACCTTCCAGTATCATTCTAAAGCCATCATATGCATCAATTTGACTTAAGATTTGGCCAAGCTGGGTTGCCTCGCTCTTATGTTTACTCCCTACGTTCCCGATTGTTCGGCTAGGGAGTAAAGGGAGCACCTCTGCGATTGTTACGTCCGGATTACCCGGGTGCGTACCTCAGACGGGTGAGGCCAAAAGCTAGCGTTCTTAAGAACATAATTGGTTGGCCACGGGGGAAGTGAAAATAATTGGTAGCTATTGCCAAGATTCCGGGGTTATTTTCCCAAAGTAACCATCCCCGTCTATTTCGGGTATTCGGTTATACGACCATGATCAACATGGCAACCCGAAGAAAGGAACCCGTAGAGGAACTATTTTCTTCGGAAGATGTTTCTTACGTTAAACAGTAATATAACATAACTCCCCGAGCGCGTTTTTGTCTGTTCGTACCAAACGGCCGGATTGCCTGGTTCTCCGAAGTGTTTTTCCGATATTCTTGGACCACATAGTAGGAAACACCCCTCGGCCCCTGGCTATGGGGACGGAAGCCGATGGCCAGTTAAGACAACGTTTCAAGCACGGTTTGGAGACTATTTGATGTCAAGTACATAGATACATAGAATCACAATGTCAATCTTGATCAAGACCATCTATTATGGTCCCCAGATTAGAATCTGCCTGGGACAGCCGAGCTGCGGGCATAACCTGGTCGTATACCAGATGCACGGGCACTTCCTGCCCATCTGGCCCTACTGGCCCAACCCTAGCTAAATACTCTGGTTCCAGCTTGGTAAAGCGGGTCTTGACCACCGCCCAAGCCTCCCGTGCTCCCTCTCGGCAAGATGACATCTTCCACAACTCAAAGTGGCGCCGAGCTCCTTTGAATCGATTCGCAAGTTCGGCCATACCTTCCGGGACCACCTCGCCAGGCCACAGTGCCCTGAACATGCTCTTCATGGCTTTTTGGGCCCGCTCATGCACAACAGATAGCTCCTTTAGCAGGTCCCGTCCGAAAGAGCTGGCCTCCTCTTCGGGGCGTCCGGTAAGAAGAATTGCAAAAAGACGTGGAGTTGTTCATATTACTGTTTAAAAAATGCAGTCAGTGAACTGACAAACTAGATTGCACTTACCGAACATGCCAGCCTTCAGTCTCTGGTTCTCTTCCTGGGATAGGGCCAGTTGAGCTTTCAAGCTCTCGATTTCTTGGGCCTGTTGTTGACTTTCCGCCTTGAGCTTATCCCTTTCCTCATGACTTCGGGTAAGTACCCGGTAGCCAGCGTCCTGCTGTGACTCCGCATACCTTTGCGCTTCTCTGGCAGTCTCCAGATCCTTCTGCAGCTGATTTATAGACTCGGCTGCTATGGATTCATCTTTCATTAGAAAAGATGTTCCATCAAATTTTATTACAAACACTTCAGTTCGGCACTTACCATGTGCCTCTCTGGTAAATTTCTTGACATCCTCTAATTCGGCTTTCACAGATTTCAACTGTGTTTGTGCCAGCCCGAGGTCTTCGGCCAACTTCTTGTTGTGATCCTGAACAGTCTGCACAATAGCATGGCATTATAAACATCAGACCCTTAACTCGGCCGTTCCGCCCAAATTAAGGCTCAGGGGCTACTGGGTTAGGTACTAGTTGTCAGAACCAACGGTATACCTGCACATTAGTAGACATGAGCTTCACTGCCCCCTCGAGTCCCATTCGGGCTGCTCCGAGGTACGCGTCTACCGAACTAAGAGCATTAAACTCCTGATCGGAAAACGCAGAGTGCCGAAGTGATGCCTTGCGCCGCCGGTGATTCATCACACTTTCAACCTCGGAGTTGGTGACCGAGACGCCCCCTGAGTCCTCGGGATGTTGGTCCTCGGCAGGGACCTCCGGAGTAACGCCGGCTACAACTGGTGACCTCGGTTCTGGGTCACCCCTCGGCACCTCTTCAACATCCTCGGCTGAAGGCGGTTCTACATATCGCCTATAGGACACCGCAGAGAAAATTATTGGCATTCTCGGTGGATGTCGAAGACAAAGGCTATGACGGTACGGCGGATGCGTTACCTCTTCGGGCAGGGCGCGGATGACGTAACTCCCGCTGGGGCCGCGCGTTTAGTCACCCCACGACCACTTGCCGCTGGGGCCGCTGGTGCCGCTCTTGCAGCTGTCCGACGCGTCGTACGGCGGCCCTTGGGAGTAGGAGTCAGTGTATTTGGAGTAGCAGCGGCTGAGTGTCTCTTTCGAGAAGAAGCTCGTTGGTCACTTACAGCGGAGGAGGGAAGCGCCCCGGGGTGATCAGCCAAAAGGGCCACCTTAGAGCCATCGAGGCTCTCCTGGTAGAAGACCCCCTCCTCGAAATCGATCGATGTTTCGGGGTCATCGTGGAACCCAGGATCGTCGTCACGAGAGTGATTCTCCGGTTGAGGAGCAGGGTAGTTCGCTGTCTCGATCCAGCGCCTCCAGTTCTGTTCGGACAGGATAAAAATCTGATTAAGAAAAATTTGGGCTGCCTTCCGAACTATAAAGCATGGTTGGACTCACCATTTCGATGGGTTTATAGCTCGAGAAACCTTCCTTGGGCTGCCAGTATGGCTGCCATCGCCGCCTGATCGGCAGGTCCCATACGTGTGTATCGGGTTGCATCATCCTCCTCGTTGTAGCACCATAGCGGGTGTATTCTTTGTTGAAGAGGTTGGACGCACAGAGCAATGGCTGTGGCCATCACATCGATGAGGGTTAGCCCGTTGTGGGCTAGCCACCTCACTTGAGCGGCCAGCCGAGTTACTTCGGGCTTTCCTCTTGGGAAGAACTCTTTGGGCGCCAGTTGAACCGCTTCTTCGGGGAAACCAATGAGAATTCAGGCAACCCCCTCCTAACTGGATCGAATAGGGGGACGTCTTCAATATAAAACCATTCTGAAGTCCACTCTTCGGCATCTTTCATGGGAGTCCCAACGGGGTATCCCGTTCCGGCGATGCGCCATACCTCGGCCCCGCCAACCTCGTAAATTATCCCTCCTCGGGTACGGGGGACAAGACAGAAGAATTTCCTCCACAACTCGAAATGAGCCTCACAGCCCAGGAACATCTCGCAAAGGGCGACGAAGCCCGAGATATGAAGAATCGATCCTGGGGTAAGGTGGTGGAGTTGGATCCCGTAAAACTCTAGTAGACCCCTCAAGAAGGGATGAATGGGGAAACCCATGCCTCGCAAGAGGAAGGGCACAAAGCACACCCTCTCCTCCCCGTGGGGGGAAGGAAAGTTCTCTGCGAGGGCCTCCCCATCTGCGGAAGTTAATCCGGGGCGGGTGGATGCGAGATCTAAAGTGGGGAGATACCCCTGCGTCTCGAGCCTGCGCAATCGCATGCGGGATACGGAGCAGCTCGCCCAATCACCTTGACGAGGGCCGTGAGGGCGTGAGGAAGAGCCAGGAACGCTCGCCATTGTTTGTTGGCTGTAACCTCACGGGGATGTGAGGAAGAATGGCAGGGGGCGGGGTGCATTAGCCTCCACACCCTTGGCCTATTAAAAGAGCATTGTCTCCCCCCAAAGAGGGGCATTTTTGTAAAAACCCATCGGGCCACTCGGATTCCCTGGATGCGCAGGAATCGAGGGTCGTCACTTAATTCTAGGCGAAGAAAAGTGGTATGGCGGGCCCCACGATGCCTCGCCAACCAGAGGATTCTTCGGCGACCGAGCTATTGGTGGCCGAACTATTGTCAAACCAAACACAGGTGATGGAGGGAACTCTCCGTCCAAGCCGAAGCCCCTTGGAGCATAGAGCTGACTGTCAACCTCGGCATTGGAGGCTAGTTCGGGGGCTACTGAGGGTGTCCCGGACTAGGGGGTACCCGGGCTGCCGGCCTATCTCTCGTAGGCCGGACTAGTGGGCCGCCCTTTACTCATCAAAGGAAGGCCGGATAGTGGGCGACCCCGTGCACCAGAAGGACACCTCCGAAGACTTGGCGTCTCCTCCAAGAAATATTTAGCATAACCGACGTGTTTATCCCCTGGTGGCAACCGACCATGTGTAACCCTAGGTTCCCCTGGTGTCTATATAAACCAGAGGGTTTAGTCCGTAGAGAGGGGGAATCATCATAACCACCCAGGGTTTAGCCCATCCGATCTCGAGGTAGATCAACTCTGTAACCTTCATACAATCACATCAATACAATCCAGCAGGACATAGGGTTTTACCTCCTCGAGAGGGCCCGAACCTGGGTAAATCGCTGTCTCTACGTTCCCTGTTACTCATTGATTCCTAGATCCACAGTTCGGACCCCCTACCCGAGATCTGCCGGTTTTGGTATCGACAATAACCCCCCCCCCTTCTTTCCTGTTTGAACCAAGACCTAGATTCAACTGCAGAAGAGAAAAAGTTCCACATGCAGCTAGAGCAATGCCGGTTTCAAAGTAAGTTATACCTTAGGGTCGTCTGGATGTGGCTAGGTGGGCGGCGGGAGGCCGGATCTGACCACACTATGTACGGCAGCGAGGAAGAAGGGTCAGAGGCCCTCCCACGAAGGCGCTGGGTGAAAGAGAATAGCACCGCCGGCAGTAGATTCCCTCCCTCACCGATGGCAACAGAGTCAACGCTGCACCTCCTCACCTTCCCCGGCCGACGGGATCCTGACGGCTCTTTGACCAGCGGTGAGGGGAGAGAGAGAGAGACGCCAACGCAGTCTTGTTTAGATCTGGAAAGGGTGAGAGAGTGTGAACAGAGCAAACCCTAGCGAACAAACGCTGAGGCTCTAGCGTGTATATATATAGTGGAGAGAGAGAGTGTGTGTGAAGAGAGCAAACCCTAGCAAACAAGGGCTGAGGCTCCAGCTTATATAGTACTCATATATACTAATATAGTGGAGTGGTTTTATTTTTCTCTCCATAACAATCATTTTAAATTGTGTATGAAAAGAAACTCTTTATTTAACGTACCAGTGAAGAAAACTACGATCAAACTAACGCTCCACTCGTCCTGGTCGCACTTTCTATCATTCATGTGTGGTACCTCCGTCCGGGTTTTTACTACACATCATATTTTTTTTTATCAAAGTTCGACCACATATTTAACTATAGCAAACGACTAATACATGCCAACAATTGGCTTCATATGTTTTATGTAGTTATATGAGTAATATTTTATCAAAGTTGGCAACATAATTAACTAGTCGCAAAAATTCAGAACCAACTCATAAATAAAATGTTTATACAACTCAATGATTGAAAGATCATAGACAACATTTAGTTAATAGCTGGACAAAACAAAAATTACAGGGAGTTGAAGACAAAGTTGTGAGAAGGCTTAGAAATCAATACAAATCTTTTGTTCTTAGTACCAACATCGATGCTTCTCCGAGGAAACATTTGGTTCATAACGAAAGACAAATTTGCACCAAGGTGAAAGACGGCTGCGTCTCCAACGCAACCAAGGTGCACTGATGAATGATATCTTTGTCTTCGTGGCTACCCAACAAAGAGCACTGATGGAAGACAGCTCCTATTTCATCGAACATCGATCAACTTCACCAGCCGATGCAACCATGATACTCAACCATGAGCATCGATAGGTCATCGTGGTGATGCATCATCCATTTGGCATCAAGTTTGGGTGAGGCACCACTGAGGTTCGATAAATCCTCACCGTGGTCTGTTTCTTCTCAGTAATCAAGCTCGAGAAAGGAAGAACCACGTGGCAGAGGACAATGAGACGGAGCAACAGTGGCCATCCAATTTTGTGCAGTTCCACTAAAATTGAGAAAGACATGCCATGGTGTGGCGATATGCATCCCTGTTTGCAAAAATATAAAAAAAGGATATTTAAGTAGTATCATTACATTGTTTTGGCAGTGGTACAAGATTAACAGTGGCATCTGAATTGTCAATAAGAATTAATGAAATGTACACCCACAAATAGAAGCATCATGATTATCTTCATGGGGACTAAAGCAGGATAGAAGTATTTCTTAAAACGGTGTCATTGCCTCTATTTATCGATGCCTCTAGATTGACAGCAGCATTACTTAAAAGGGACGTCACTTAACATGGGCATTGCTTCATTTTACCAGTGATATTACATTAGCAGCAGCAATAGGGGCATATGGACAGTGAGCGCACAACCACCATGTACCTCCACCGAGCCGAGGCATAAACCAGGACAACTTTTGGACTGGCCTTTCCTCTAACAGTAAAAATTTAGGTGATGTTGGACCAGCCGATGAAGCCTAGCGATTGTACATGGGGAGTTGGGGAGTACTACTATATACAAAACCCGCATGCAGCGACTTGGGGAGCTGGACTAGTAGAACGAAGCATGAAATCCAAAAGAAGTTATACCTCAGGTGGGCGAGATGTGGCTTAGGCGGGCGGCGAGATTTTCCCACACGACGGCAGCGAACAAGGGCACGGAGGACCTTCGTCCGCGCCGGCGCCGGCTCAGAGAGGATGGTGCGCGTCGGCTTCCTCCCTCGCCAACGGCGACCACGTCAACGCTTCACCTCCTCCCCTCCTGTAGCGAACGGGATCCGGCCGGATCTGTGACCACCGGTGAGGAAAGAGATAGAGTGGACACTGTCGTCTTGTTTAGATTTGGAGAGGGTGAGAGAGTGAGATGCGAGAAACCCTATCAAGGAAGCCCTCTCAACCCTACATATACAATGGAGTAAAAAATCTCCCCGTAGCAATGGTTTCAAACAAAATACGCGCGTTCCTGAAAACAAAAATGAAAACTCGCGGAGGAATCTCTTTTTAACGTACCAGTAAAGAAAACTCGATCAATAACACCCCACCACTTCCAGGTTGCACTTTGTATCGCTCACGTGTGGTCCCCGACCCTCCATTATTAAGTGAACAAATTAAATAGTCAAATTATCACGTAAGCTGCCTCTTCGTGTACAAATGCGCTCCATCGTGTACTCGCGGGTGTGTCAGAGGCAGAGTGCGTGTGTGTACCTCTTCTCTTCTTGTACGTAGTACTCCATTTATTTCACTTCCTATTGTTTCCCACTCATACGATATTCCTATCCTAGGAACAAAATGAGGCCGAACTAAGTATGTGTGTGTGTGTGTGTGTTAGAGAGAACGAGACATCGACCTACAGAGAGATGGTGTGTACGAGTAGTCGTGACTATGTGTGTGCACGCACACACACACACACACACATACATATCCGTGTTTATGTAAAATTCCTACTTTCATCTCCAACCCCCCGCTGAATTTCAGGGGGGTTGTCCCGTCCTCCTTTCATCTCCAATCATATTTGTCCAACTGGCTCATTATTATGTTAATTACATAATAATTAACGTAAACCCTAAACCCTAGCAATATTTACGTAGGTCCAGCGTCTCTCGTTTGCAGGCGTCTGGACGGCTGCCACGCCTGCTCCTAACCGCCCTGGCCCACCCAAACCATCTCCATCACCCGCGCGCGCTTCCCGCCCGAAACGGTCAGTGCCGCATTCATCCCCGGCCAGAGCAGACACGACCTCTCACTGGCACCGGCAATAAAGCGGCGCCCCGACTAAGAGAGCGCCGCCTGCGTCGCTTCCCGGTGCACGCGACTGCTCTGTGTTCAAACGATACCACGGCCGGCCACAACATGCATGCAAAAAAGTTCTTGGGAGTCTGTGCTATAGCAAGCTGTCCTCTCCCTCCTCGTCTATCTCTTCCAGTAGTAGTACTCCATGCCGCGATCCATCGACACACGGGTGGGGAAGTTTGCGTATAGTCGCTTTGCAATGAGCGGCGTGCCGAGCGACCGTGTGGGGTGAGACGCGAACGCGACAGACGTGATGTATATAAATGTTAGTTTTGCTCCATGGCGCGATCCATCGACAAGAAACGTTGGTTTCCAAAAGAACACTGTAGTATACTGTACTGCATGAGGGAGAAGCGGATTCAACAAGAGTGATGGTTGCTTCGTCCGTCCAACTTCCTGCCGGGTCTATATGATTTGATGGCTCATTGGCCATTATTATTGCAGCGGTACGACTGTCGTGATTGTCAGTTGTAGTACTACACTCTACTTTGGTGCATGGCACGTGGACCCGGATGCTGGATGTCCCACGTTTCGGCGAAAGGAGGTAGAATGATTTTGGAGCCAGGAACCGCGCCGTAGAGCATGTGCACTCTTATTTTTTTATTCTGTGATAAAACTAGTTTTATGCGAAACACGGCAGCCCATTGAGTAGTACATGGCCCACCTCACACTATCACCATATTCCTTGGACACCGTGCGACACCTAGCTCTTTAGTAATATTAAATACTACTATAATTTCTCAGCGAGATAAAATTGTACTACAATGCTATGAAGCTTTCAGCTTTTGTTTCATGTATCTTGCCTCCAAGGTTGCCCCGTTACAACATTCCATCAAATACAAAGGAAACTAACATGCATGCTGATGCATCTCAATGATTCACAGATCATAGCCAATATTTACTTCACAACTAAAGACAAAAGTTGTGAGAATGTGTACAAATAAAGAAAAAAACGATCGATGCAGTCCCTAGGCCTTCAACCCTAAACTCTAAGCAGGCTTTAATTTCTTGGCAAGGTTGAACCTGTCAAAGGAAAGAAGTCGGAAACCCATGGACCATCCGATGATTTTGTGCAGTTTCACTAAAATCGAGCTAAGCATCCCTGTTGGCAAAGATATTGAAGAAGTGTGATTAGAATAATAGTATTTGATGAGACATAAACTCATCACAAATAGAAGCCGGTAGAGCAACGTGCAGGGCAAAGATGTAGAGAAGATCCACATGGAGCGATGTGGGGAGCTGGGGCAGTGGAGCAAGCCGTCTCGAAAGGAAGTTGTACCTAAGGGACATCAGCATGTAGCTAGGAGGGCGATGGGAGGCGGCATCAGCCCATACCGCGGCAGTGAGCAAGGGGCGAAGGCTACCGCGCCGGAGCTTTGTGAGAGAGAACAGCGGGGACCCCTGATCGGGACGCGCCGACAGTGGGTTTTCTCCGTCGCCGCTGGTGACCGCGTCTACGCAAAACATCCTCCCCTTACCCCAGCGGACAGGATCCGGCCGGATATGTGAACAACGATGTGGCCACCGTCATTTTGTGCGAGAGAGTGTGAGGAGAGCAACCCCAGCAAGCAAGCATGTAGCTTAGAGCAAGTACAATAGAGTGACGTAGGCGGGCTATAGGAGATGCCACATCAGATTTATGCCTAGTTGGAGGAGAGAAGAGAGGAGAGAGAAGAGAAGCGGGCTACAAGCTTACAGCCAGCTGTAGGACGAGACCCAACAAGCTTTGTGAGAGAAGGAGGTGGGCCATATATTAATTGTATGACATACTAGTATGGCTAACTATTGTATGGGTGGGCTATTAGGTTGGCTATAAGTGACATGTCAACTTCATATAGCGGGCTCTTGTCTATATTATTTACCATGCTCTTAGGCTCCTGGCTATATTATGTATATATAGTGGAGCGGTTTTCTTTTTCTCTCCATATCAACCTTTTTATATTGCGTACGTGCCATTGAAGTGTGAAATGATGGTTGCTTCGTCCGATCAACTTACTGTGTGATTTGACTGCTCATTATTCATTATTACTGCGTCCCCTGCTGGTACTCCACCTACGTGTGTGACCGTTCCTGAGTCTCAGTTGTACTTATCTCTAATTTCTTGCATGACATGTGGATCCGGATGCTGGATGTCCCACGTGTCGGCAAAAGGAAGAAGAACAAGTTCCGATGACCGAGAAGTAGTATTTCCATGCAAAAGGATCTTACGATGCATGAGCTGTTTGTTGTGCTATCTACCAAAATACCCCTGCATGCAGGTTTGTCTCACTCTCATGTGCCCTACCTGCTCTAACATCCATCATTTCAGCAAGGGGTAATGCGGTCTAAAACTCCGTCCACGCAGTACATTATGAAACATGAACATGTGAATGGGAGGGACAACAACCCTCATGCATGCATGCAACAGTCACACGTACACATGCACACAAAAATGGACGCGACGCCCTAATGCATGCATGCAGCAGTCACACGTACACATGCTCGCACGCATGCATGTGTACAGCACACGACGCAACACACACGCTCACGCTCAAGTGCTCAACCTACACGTGCATGCGCACACATACACAACCAGGGTGGTTCCCGCGCAAGGGTTGGACTCCTGTCGTGCATGCGTAAAATTTTGTTTAACTTATTTCTTTCCTCTACCAACTGACAGGTGGGACCCACAATCCACGTGTCAATTTAACCAGTCAACAAAGTGCTACGTAGACTATTTGGCCGGTCAATAGAGTGCAATACGGTGCTCTACGGTGAGCTAGTGACCGTATGAACACCGCAAAATAGAATGGGCAGCCCAGATCTGATCCAATAGGAGGAACGAATAGAACCTGAACAGTATCGTTAAACAGTGATCTAAATAGGACCATGTGAACAGTTCACATGCTACAATACTTCGTCTGATCTGGATGCTTGCCTTTTGATCCAATGGCTCTCCAACTAAGGTAGAGGCGCTGTTCTTCCCTGCCTTTGCTTTGGCAAGGCAGAGAATCCGCGCCCGCTTATTACACCCTCTCCCTCGCCCACGCGCGCGGTGGCTTGCAGGAAGAGGAGAAGCTTTTGACTACTGCATGCTCTCCCTCGCCCTCGCCCACGTGGTGGACGTGTAGCAGTTCATTCGGTGTCAGATTGCCAGAAGCATACACTGTAGTACCATCATTGTTCAACTTCCCGAACAGGCGAAGAGCCAAGCGCAAGGTTTTATAGGAGTACAAGTAGTCGTACTACTACTACTACTACTACTACTACTACTACTACTACTACTACTACTACTACTAGTAGTAGTAGTAGTAGTTCTATAGCGAACAACCGCTATTGTATGAAGCTGCCACATCACCTTCTGGTTTATATACAGCTTAATTCAAAAATTTCACCAACAAAGGTAGTAGATGATGAGTGGCAGAAGAATTTTTTGAAGTACTACTACTTTGCAAAAGTACTCAATTAATGGGCTCAGTTTCCTCAAGAAAATATTGTTTACCAATGTATTAATTACAATGCATGCATGCATGCGTGAACAACAAATGACCAGAACTTTTACATGCATTGTTGAGTTTTCTCTTAATTCTTGCATGCAACGTTTTAGTGAAGCTTGAAATATGAACATGTGAATGGGAGGGACTAGAACCCTCATGCATGCATGCAACACTCACACATACACATGCACACAAAAACGCACGCAACGCCCTCATGCATGCATGCAACACTCAAACGTACACATGCACACATGCAACACTCACGCATCCATGCGGCACACAGCACACAACGCAACACAGACGCTCACGCATCCATGCGGCACACAGCACACGACGCAACACAGACGCTCAGTGCTCAACCTACACGTGCATGCACACACATACACAACCAGGATGGTTCGCGTGCAAGGGTTGGATTCCTGTGTCGCCTACGTACAGTTTTGTTTAACTTAGTTCTTTGCTCTGCCAACTGACAGGTGGGGCCCATAAACCACTTTGATGTGTCCCGTCAACTGAACGTGGAGAAGCTTGCTTGCTACGCCCTCTCCCTCGCCTACGCGCGCGGTGGCTCGAAGGATGAGGAGAAGCTTGCTTAGTACACCCTCTCCCTCGCCCATGCACGCGGTGGCTCGCAGGACGAGGAGAAGCTTTTGACTACTGCGCGCTCTCCCTCACCCTCGCCCACACGGTGGACGTGCATCAGTTCATTCGGTGTCAGATTGCCAGAAGCATACACTGTAGTACCGTCATTGTTCGACTTCCCAAAGAGGTGAAGAGCCAAGCGCAAGGTTTAGGAGTATGAGTAGTACACTCTACTAGTATACTAGGTACTAGGAACCGCACGGTGGAGCGTCCGCACTCTTTATCTATGATAAAGCAATCTTCTCCACATTTACTCTGGAGCAGTGCGGAAAACGGCAGCCCCGTGAAGTAGCACTCCTCACACTAGCCTCCGTGTGACACCTAGCCCGTCTGTGTTCTCGCTCCTCGTCTCTCTCAAGGAGCGGCGGGTTGGCCATTTTGCCATCAATTGCGGTCGGTTTCCTCACACTCCGATCCCACCTGTCAGTGATATGCCATGAGGAACCTCGTTGACCGACAGGCCAAACGCGCACTTGGTTTTGCACCTTCATAGTACGTACGTACTAGTAGTAGGAGTGGATTCAAAGAAGATTGAATTGATGGTTGCTTCGTCTGAGCAACTTACTGTGGAAAAGGTGGGGCTTATGATTTGACTGCTCATTAGTATTATTACTGCGGCAAAACGACCAGGCTGGAGTCTCCCATGCAGTTGTGCACTCTAATTTGGTGCATGGCACATGGACTCGGATGCTGGAGTAGTAGAATGGCTTCTAGCAATGCTATCAAGCTTTCAACATTTGTTTACATAATATATGTACACATAATTTTTGAGCGACATGAAATTGTACAACGCTATGAAGCTTTCAACTTTTGTTTCATGTGTCTTGCCAGCTAGAAGGTTGTCTCGTTACAACATTCCATCAAATACAAAGGAAACTAACATCCATGCTCTATCACAAAACAAAAAAACTAACTTCCTTGCTAATGCATCTCAATGATTCGCAGATTAGAGCCAATATTTACATCACAACTGAAGACAAAGTTGTGAGAAGGTGTACAAATAAAGAAAAAATAAAAATTGATCGATGTTGTCCATACGAATGCTTTCATTTCCTGGCCACGATGTTCATTGGTTGGCAGCTAATTTCCCGCAGCTCTGTCAAAATCAACACGACATGCTGGCAAAGAAAGGAGCTGTCAGAAGCATGGAACATTCCGATCATTTTGTGCAGTTCCACTAAAATAGAGCTGAGCGTCCCTGTTTGGAAAGATATTGAGTAAGTGTGATTACAATAATAGTGGCACTATTGATGAAATAATAAACACACAAATAGAAGCCGGTCACCTTTGCAGTCTCTCTTAAGACTAACTACTTGTTGGAGAAGATTAGGCTGAGAGTTGGATGAGGAGGATAGGAACTCCAAACTCCCTTTGTGCAGTCCCATTGCAATGTAGAAACGGTTCCCGTGTGACATTTTAGTAGAACTGCACAAAACACTCTTAAGAAAAAAGTGCTTTGTGCAGTTCACCAAAAGATCGCAATAGCAACAAGGTGAAATGGATAGCCCTGTTTGCAAAAAGAGGTAGAAAGGAATGTGAGGACGAGATTGCAAGATGGAAAGTACGCCGGCCGACATATGTTTTAGGCAAAGAACTAGACAAGATTCACATGCAGGATTTTCCACATGCAGCGACGTGGGAAGATGGGCAGTGGAGCAAGGCCGGTTCCAGAGAAAGCTGTACCTGAGGGTCGTCGGATGTAACCAGGAGGGCGCCGGTGGGAGGGATCTGCCCATACTACGGCCGCGAGCAAGGGGCGAAGGCCCTACCATGCCGGAGCTTAGTCAGAGAGAATGGCGGGTACCACAAATCGGGACAAGCCGGCAGTGGGTTTCCTGCCTCGACGCCATCGACCGGAACTCCACATCCTCCCTTTCCGCCGGCGGACAGGACCCGGCCGGATCAGTGACCAGCGGTGAGAGAGAGAGAGAGAGAGAGAGTGGCCACCGCCATCTTGTGTGAGAGAGTGTGAAGAGACCAACCCCGGCAAGCAAAGCATTGAGGCTCCTGCCTATATTATATATAGGGGAGCGATTTTCTTTTTTTTTTTCTCTCGATAACAATCATTTTATATTCTGTACTACGTGCCATTGAGGAATAAAACTTTATTTAAAAATAACGTACCAACGCGTCAAGTCGCACTTTGTTTCGTTCATAGGTGGTACACGACCCTCCATTAAGTGGATAACCACTACACGCGACAAATTATCATGTGGGCTGCCTTTTCATACAGAAATGAGCTCCACCGTGTACCCACGCGGGTGTGATCAGGAAAGAGACGGGAGTACGTGCGTCGGTGCGTGCACCTCTTCTCTTCGTGCACGTACCCCACCTACGTGGGTGTCTGTGAGAGAGATACAAACCTAGAGAGAGATGGTGTGTGTGAGTTCGTGAGTGTTTTTTTGTGCGTTATTTCGTGAGTGTATTTGTGTGTGTGAGAGATAGACAGGGAATATGTGTCGATGATATCTCAAAAAAAATGTAACACATGCAATGTGTGTGGAACAGAGGCCTAGCTAGATATATCATATATAGAGGGGGCGATCCACGAGAAGAGAGGGCCGGGATCATTGACGTGAGGTATCGATAGAAACGAAGAGAGGGATGAAGTTTGTGGGTGCGAGATCGATAAAGAGAGCCAGCGAAATTGTGTGTGCGCACGTCAAAGATATAGGGCGGCTGGCCTACTGGAACGTGAGAGGGGAAAGGGGTGGTTTGTGTGTGGCCGGGAGAACTAACTAGAGCATTCGATATATCGGTGTCTATGTGGGCGGGGGGGGGGGGGAGGGAGAGACCTAACTAGAGAGGTAGATCGACTACTATATGTGTGGAGAGGAAGAGACCTAGCGACGCATTGAGGGAGATCGATCGGCATCCATACATGTGTATGAGAGTAATAAGGTTCAGAGAGAGACAGAGCTAGAGTGCCAGAGGGGGGGTGCTGGAGTTGCTTCTCGGAAATGGTGGGAGAGGCCTAGTAGACAAACGGAGGGTACGACTACAATATCAATAAGAGAGGGTGATGTGTGTGTGTGCGCGCGCGCGTGCGAATGCATGCAGGTGAGAGACGGGGCGGGAGGCATGCATGGATGATGAGGGGGAGGGACGATATGTGTGTGGTAGGCAGACCTAACTATCTGGTAGATAAATCGTTGTGTGTCGGAGAAAGGGAGAGACATAACTAGTGAGGTAGATGGATCGGTGCGTGGGGAAAAGAGGGATAATCGTCCTAGCTATATGTATAAAGGTAGATCGATCGGTGTACATGCATGCGTTAGAGGCAAATAAGGCCCGGAGAGATGGATAGAGAGAGGGATGCAGCTAGGAGGTGGTGCGAGAGGCCTACTAGATAGAGAGGGGGAGGAGTGTGCGAGTGCGAGATCGATGAAAAGATGGGCGAGAGTGTGCATTTGTGTGGGAGCGTGTGAGAGATAGGGGCATGGACGGTGAGAGGAAAAGAGGGAAAGTGTGTGTATGTGGTAGGCAGACCTCGCAAGAGAGGTATATCGGTCGATGTGTGTCGGAAAGGAGTTGGGGAGACCTATAGAGACCGTGTGAGAATGGCCTAAAGAAAAATAAGAATGTGCGCGATGGAGAGAATGCTGAGGGAGGGGGAGGGCGAGGAGGGTGTGTGCTTGAATGATAGAAAGTTAGTGTTGGCTATGAAGAGAAGAGGAGTGTGTGGGTGTAAAAGACTAACAGAGATCATAATTCATTATAAAAGTGGATTCAGATATATGAATAAGAGATCATGGTGTTTTAAACCCATGCATACATGAATATAATGGTGATATGCGTGGTGTGGTTTTGAATATAATGGTGATATGCGTGGTGTGCATGTATCATCTTATTAAAAACAAAGGTATCTAGAAATATATTGGGTATTGTCATCTTTCACGTATCCAAAAATATTAAATACCCAAAAAGTAAATGGGTACGTCGTTTTAAGTTTGTTGTAGGTGGATAAGCTAGTTATAGGTACATATTAATAAATCTCGCATATACCCAAAAATATTTTGGGTATAGACATACCTGAGAATATCTTCGGTACTAAAAAAATCACATACTCGCAAATTTATTTTGAGGTATATGCATACTCATGATATTTCTAGGTATATACAATGCGTCTCGTTAGCAGGTATTTGATACCTCGGGCATGTGTCAATTATTTGGAGTATGTACACCATTTAGGTATATACATACCAGATTTACGTACATACTCATGATATTTTCGAGGTATCTACATACTCATGATATTTCTGGGTATATTCATTACGTCTTGTTAGTAGGTATTTGAGATACCCGAGGTATATCCATAATTTTTATTTGGATAATACATCGGGTATGTGTATATTCTTAGTACATATAATACCACGGGTATATGCATATTTTCATTAAGTATAATACTTATGGTATATGTATATTTTCATTAGATATAATAGCCCGTGTATGTGTATATTTTCACTAGGTGTAATACATCAACATAATATTTGGAAAGGAATTATTGCTAGGAAATCAACATAATTTTTTTTTTGGAAAGCAATCATGGTAGTAGTGCATGCAAACGAAAAATGGAAAGCTACTATTTCATGGATTCAGCGCCATGCACTAATAAAATTGGCCTGCCATAATGGGCCTAGGTGCCCCAAACAATTTACCTATATATATGTATATATATATATATATCGAACAATCTCACATTTATTTGAATTTGAGATACCGATGGCCGGCATCATCTGACCACGTTGCATCCATGCACACCACTTTTTGAATTTGTGGTAATGTGTGGCTTTTGCAACTCACATCTAAATACTTGTAGTTCTGGGGGGGGGGCACCATGCATACACTGTGTGATAAACACAGTGAAACATGGTTTAGATTATGAAGATCTAGCTAGAGTTTGAAATGTACTATTATTTGAAATTAGCATAAAGTGGGTTCAAAAATTTGAATTCGAGTTCACATAGTACATATAGTTCATACCTAACTTGACAGTAATCGTGTGGTGTGTTGTGAAGATAATATATAGATGATGGTTTAACTTGACAACAATCATCATTGTAGATTCTTATTCAAATAGAGAAATGAATTCAAATTTAGTTCATATTGCAGCAGTAGTATATACATTTGGAATGCACTAAAATGTTCATTTGAGTAGGTTACATGCATTATACACCTAGCAAAATATTTTAATTGAGCATAACATGGATTCAAAGTTTTGAATGGCATTTGTAGTAATTCATACAGTAAAACGGGACAAGACTCTCTCTTGTGTGGTGTGAATTGATTTTTTTGGGTTTTTTTCGTTGAGGGAAGTGCAAATTTATTTGGTACAGTACACCTTAGGCTTGTTCTCCCAAAATTTCAACCCGCGCATTGTTATCCCGAAATTTCAAGATATCTCTTTGTCTCTTTGTGCTCCAAAAACTCCCTCCTTCTCAACCACACCTTGCTATCCCAAAATTACAACGCGCGCGAAAACTCCCTCCTGCTGCGAAATCCTGACACGCGAAATCCCCGTTATACCCCTGAACCGAAAGAACCGCCTAGTTCAAATCGGTGGGCTTACTTTTGTAACTATCCTACATTTCGGACAAGCGCGTCTCTAAGTCATGGTTCTCCCTCCCATCCCCTCCTTTTTCCGCATTCGAAAACCGAGGCCGCCAAAACATGTCTATGCCAACCGCGAAACCCCACCCTCCTCCGTCTGCCACCCCACCGCTGCCCAGCCGGAGCCTCTTCCCCGACGACGTCGTCCACTGCAACAGCTCAACGTCCCTCATCCACCGCCCCAGATGAGGACCCGTCGTCGATCTCATCATCCCGCCAGTTCAGCCGCCCTGTCCTCCACCTCCAAGGTGCTGCTCCGACGATCACCTCGTCTATCGCGGCTGCTCCATTCCCACAGCACCGCCTTAACCTGCCCCACTGGAACCGCAACATCCTCACCGACTCCTCGGATGAAGCCGAGGCCTACTCGGCACCACCAAAGAGGTTGTACACTCATCTCATCGCATCTTGTCCTTAACTCGACCTCACGGCGCTGCCGGTGCTCGATCCCGCTCCGCCATGGTGTGGCTCCCTCGACGCCGGCGCCGCTGGCGACATTCTTCATGGCGGCTCTCCCCCAGTGCAAGGCTCCCTCGTTGGCGGCGTCCATACCAGGTGGAGCTGCTGCTGCTGCTCTGGCTCTCACTCGCGCTGCTGCTCTGCTCTTCCTCTCGCTCGTGCTGCTGCTCTGCTCTTGCTCTCCCTCGCGCTACTGATGCTGGTACACGGCCAGGCTGCTGCAGCTACACGAGTTGCTGCTCTGGATCTCATTCGTTCTGCTGCTCCGGGCGCTACTGCTCCGACTGCTATCTGCTAGTCCGTTCCCTATCAAGCGGCTGCTGATTTAGATCACTGCTTCTCTGCTACTAGTGCTCGACCGGCCTAAACTACCTACTAGTTTGTTAAGTTTCGACAGTAAAATTCAGTTTTGACAGTAACATTCAGTTTCGACAGTAAAATTTAGTTTCGACAGTTAAGTTCAGAGTCAACCGTTTTTACATCATCTGTTGGAGTTAGGTGTTTTTTGGTGATGTAAATTTTACATCTAGCACTTTTTAGTAATGTATTTTACATCATCTATTGGAGATGCTATTAGAATCCCACTTCAGATTAACGATGTCTGTCTTCTACTGCTTCAGCCACGACGTCCTACAACTCGCCGGAGCTGCTCCAACGACGGAACCATCCATCACAACAGAGCAGTACCCTCGACACCATCTACAGACGCCTCTGATCTTCTTCCCCACCTTCGACAGCCACCTCCGCCGCAACATCTTCAGCGACCAACCCAATGAGGCTGAGGTCGACACGGCTACGCCAAAGAGGTTGTACACTTGTCGCATCACTTTTTACTCTACATTCATGTCGATCCCTTAGAGCTATTTTGGTTCAAAGGAAAAAGTGAAGGAAAAACATAGCAATAGGAAATTTCCTATGGTACTCTACTATTCAATTATTCATGCATTTGGTTGAAAGGAATGGAGCAAAACAAATTGCAAGTAATTTTTTTCCTTTCGTGTCTGTTTCAAAGGAAAAACATAGAAATTTCAACATCCACCTAGACCTACTTTTCAAAATCCTATGCATGAAAACAAGACTAAGTGCATTAGTGGCATAATAACATTCTAACTGTCCACATTTTCATGTGGTTTGACTTTAATTTGGCCATGTTTCTTTGCATTCCTGTGCTCTTCCAATCCTGTGAACCAAACACCCAAGTTGACAGAAATCCTGTGTTTACAAATGCTCTATTTTCCATGTGCATTCCTATCCTATTCCGGTGTTTTTCCTATCCCTGCGTTTTTAGAATCCTGCAAGCCAAAGGAGCCCTTACAGAATTACTTCAGTTATAGATAGGTGTCGAAGAAAACTTTGTGTGGTTTGTCCTGCTCCTGCCGCGCCGTCGTCCACCTCAGTTGAGCTGCTCCATCGACAGAAGTGTCCATCATACCAGACATCACGACTCCTGACCGTCTTTCGCCACCTCAGATCTCCTTCCCCGCCGCCGACAGCCACCGCAACTGCATCACCATCATCGACTTAGCAGATGAACATGAGGAGTACACGGGTCCGCAAGAGTGGTCACACTCTTTTGTTTCTCCTTACGTTATGCATTGCTTAATATTACCTACTACTTTATCATCCTGTTCACCTCTTAGACTCCAAGTCAGGTCCAAATTAATGTTCACACTTGAGTTTTAAAATGCTTGTGGGGCACACATCGAGGCAGCAATGAATAGTATCTCTGTCTACTATCTGGTTCATCTAGGGTATGTACTATGTGGTTCATCTTGGGTGGGAAACAAACAGTAAAGCAGCCATTATCTATCATCAGCCTGCTATAATTATTTTTGGATCTATCCACTGGTTGTTACCATCAGTCTAGATTTTTGCATGCTCTCCTTACATAATCTCACTATATTTTTTCGTATGCATGTCAGTTATTGTACACAGTCATGCTGAACATGTAGAGAAAAAGAGAAGAGTCTTGCACGGAAATACAATGTCATGCAGACATCGCTCCATGGTGGATGGAATGGCAAACCCCCTCCCCCTCCTCCAGATTGCAATCCAGAGGAAGATAGTTGTTTAGAGGTGGATTCAGAGGGAGCTGACCACTCCTATTTACCCCAAGGTGTTTACTCTAACTTGGCATGATGATGTTGGTCATATCATGCAGATGGCGCCTTGCAGTGCTTACATTCGACATCATATATGTCATCTGCTTAGTTTAGAAATGTTCCATAATGCCACCTGTTTAGTTTCTATATCATATGTGTGAATTATGCAATGCCATCCTTTTTAGCTAGCCATAATATATGTGAAATATGCAACGTCATCCTGTTTAGCCAGGCATCATATATTTGAATTATATCTTGCCATTACTTTTTTTCTATACATTTTTATTTGTCGACAATGTTTGTACATTCAACTACTCTTCCGTGAATCAGCCATTTGAGTGGGTGATGGAAAAATCTGGAGTGAAAACAAGGTCTTCAGAGTAGACAGTGCTACCTGTTGAACCAGATCTCTTGATGGGTGCAGAAAGCTCCTCAGAGGAGGATTCAGAGACAGACGACCAGTCCTATTCCCCCACCGAGGTGTATGCTCTAACTTGGCAGGGTTATACTGCTCGTATCATGCATATGGTGTCTTGCATTGCATAGTTTAGACATCATATACAAAATATTCAACACCATCTGCTTAGTTTAGACATCATATATGCGAATGCCATCTGCTTAGTATATAAATCATATATGTGAATTATATCATGCCATCTTGTTTACTTATATAACATGTATGTGAATTATGTCATGCGGACCTGTTTACTAAAGACATCATATAATTATCTCATGCCATCCCGTTTAGTTATTCATCATATCTTTGAATTATGTCATGCTATCCTATTTAGATAGACATCATATATGTGAAATTATGTCATGCTATCCTATTTAGTTAAAGAACATACATGTGAACTATTTCATGCCCTCTTTTTATCTCACCATCTATTGCATCTGTCTATCATACAAGGTCTATACATTCAACTGCTCTTCTTGTTTCTCAGCCATTTGAATTGGAGGGGGGTGATGTCAGTATCTAGCGGAGTAAAAACATGGTCTTCAAATAAAACGGTGCTACCTGTCGATGGAGATAGCACCCCGGTTATACTTGCACAAGAACCAGCCCTACCACACATAACACAAACTCTCGCAGATTGTACCCCTACTCCGATGGACAGAGAACCAGCTTCACCCAATCTAACCCCAACCCCACCAGATAGTAACCCAGTTCCAGTTGACACAACACCATCTCCTCCACAGAGCTCCCAAAGAAGAGCAGTTAGTAAGGATGCTCCAGTGCCCATAGCGCCAGGACTACCACGGCGAACCCCAACTCCACCAGTTAGTACACCTATTCCTATGGACAAAGCACAACCAGTCATCCATAGTTTAGCGTCTATCGCATTTGATGTTGTTAAATCCTATGTGCGTATCTTCCCATCATGGAAATATTATATTGAAGATGAAGGAAAAAGCCAGTTGCAGGTGTTCCTCCAGGAGTTATGTGTAAGTAATGTTATTCATGGCAATTACTTTGCTTTGTCCCGTACTTTCTACCTCCCTGCTGGTTATAACACATCAAATGTTCCCATTTTTCTCTATAGACAATGACTGATTTGGAAACTCAGGATGAGTTAACCTGTGCTAATACCTGTGGTATCTTCAAGAATGCTTTGAGGCGGTATCGGAATTACTTGAAGAAAACGAACTTCACTGGCAAGGAAACTCATCAAATTCCCTTAGTTTCTCCGGAGACACATTTACAGGACGATGACTGGGAACACCTTGTTTTGTACTGGTCCAGACCTAAGAATCTGGTAGGGTCTATGAGATCATATTTCATTTTGAAGTACTATATGCCTGCATCTTACTGTACTCTGTTCTTGTAGAACAAGTGCTTAAACCTGAAGAACAACTGTTCTCAGGTAAGATTCCATAGCTATGGTGCATACTGCTTTGCTCTTATATCACTGTAACCAACTAATTTTTAAATTGAAGGATCTAATCGAAACTCTAATGGCACAACAGGTGTGTTTAAACATGTTTCTTTAACTGGTTTGCTCTTCTAAATTGCTCTATGTTGATTTCAATTTCAATTGTGTAGACAGTTGTCTTCTCATATCATGCACATTACTAGCATCAAAACAAAGCCAATAGTGTTGTTAGTTGTACATGTATACCCGTGGTACCCATCTAAAATCTTGTGGTGCTGTGTAGTTTCCCACACTTATATTCTTTCAATGCTGCTTTGTCTTGAACTAATATGATTTGAACCGTGTATCTATTTTGATTTGGCGAGACAATGCAGTGACCATAGCACATAGATATATGTTTGTTTCATGCTTTTATTATGTACTCCCTCCTTCCCATTATATTAGGCGTGTAAGCTTTTGTAGAAAATCCCAAAATACAAGTCGTGTTAGCTGTAGTACTCCGACATTCTCTTTATGGTAATGAATTTGTTGCTGCAGCTAGCAATTAACAGTACACTATGGTTGTTAGCAGATATTGTTGAGCTTACATCGCCTTGTATGATTGCGTGGCACCAATGATCTACACCATGCGTTAATTTCCATGCAAAAAGCTAAAACGCCTTATATAATGGGAAGGAGGGGGGGTACTATTTTGCAATAGAAGACATGTTAGTTTAATCCTGTCCATCTTAGTACTGAACTGGTTCGCCAAAATGAGTTTCATATACTACATGCTAAACCTGTTATGTGTCTGCTTGTTTCTTCTTTTAGAATGCTGACAGAATATTGGAGAAGAGTACCCCATTAAGCAATGGTAAAGGAAGTAATGCAGATAAGGTTCAAGATAGTGGGATAACCTTGTTGGTCACCAACAAAGCTGATAAAACAGATAAGGAAAACTATCTTGAAGACAGTGAGACAACCCCAAAGTCCTATCTTGATGTAGTGTTCGAGTTACTGGCCACTACCGCTAGCACTAGCTCTTCGAACTCGCTGTCTGAATCAGTTCGGCCTCTTGGGTCTCAACTACACAAGCTGAAAGACATCGATCAGCTGTGCTGCGACAAGAAGCCGAAGGACTAAGGAAGTCCTTGGAGAATTTAGATGCATACTTTCTGGTGCAACAGCAAGCGTTGGAGGATTTTAGCGCCAAACAAGAGAAAGCTAATAAGCTTGCTAAGCTTATTGCCAGCATGGTAGACACCCAGGATAACGTTTCTTGAGCTCTTCTGAACTTGTTTCAGTTCTGGACTTGTTTTGCTGCCGCATTTATTTGGACTCGTGGCCAATTTAGACGCCCAGTGTATGTAATATGCTGCTTTGTTGCTCCCTATATTTGCACTGGTGGCGAACTTTGATGCCCAGTGGATGTAATGTGTGTAATCGCCTTAATAGCCTAGCGTTAGTTGCTTGCTTATTTATTTCCTTATAGTCTTGTTTATTTGTTTGCTTGTAGTCTCTGCAATTCTTTTTCCTCTGTTTGCTAGTGGCCGCAATAACCATGGGCCACATACGGGCCGTGGTAACCATGAGCCTCCTACGGGCCGTAGGATCCAGGGTCATCCTACGGGCCGTAGGATCCATGGGCCTCCTATGGGCCATAGGATCCAAGGCCCTCCTACGGGCCATAGGATCCATGGGCCGTACTGTTCGTGGGCCAAAACCGGACCGCAATATGGTCCATAAACGGGCCAAAATCGTAACCGTCCGTTTATTAGCCCAGACCATAACGGGCCATTAACAGGCCGGAAGACAACACATGCTTAATTCTATCGACGGGCATAACAGGTCGTTAACGGGCCGGATTACAGGACAGGATGAAATCGGCCCAATGGTTTAACGGGCCACAAACGGACCGATTGTAACAACGGGCTGAATTTGGCCCATTAGCAGAACAGGCCAGTAATGGGCCATAAGTAAACGTGGGCCAGAAATGAGCCCGAGAGTTTACAGGCTCTTAGAAGGCCGAAAGTTAACACGGGCTGAAAACGGCCCAACTGAATCATTGACCGTTAATGGGTCCAAAGCAATTTACTGTTCATTATGGGCCACAATCACCACGGGCCGTTAAAGGGCCCAGATATACAAAAGGCCTCTAATGGGCCGAAAGACATCACGGGCCATACATGGGCCGAAAGTGACAATAGGCTGGAATCATATTGGGCGGCCCACATCACGCTACTGGGCCTAATTCGGAAAGGCCATAACGGGCCGTGAGTTACCGGGCCGTAAATGGGCTATATGCGAACGGGCCGTTAACAGGCTTTCCATGGGACGGCCTGCTAACTTTTGACCAAGTCAAACAGGCCGGCCTTTTTAACCAAAATGGGCCGCTGTTGGGTCGTGCCACGTGTCGGCGTATCATAGGCGCCTCTCATCCATTGAATGGATGACATTTGTCCCAATGCCTAGATCACACATGGTTCCTTTGGCCAATGAGAATTTTACACGTGGAAAATCGCCATTGGTCGGGGTTGTTAACGGGTTATCGGATCCAAACCGGAACCCGATAGCTTAACGGTGACCCGTTACGATGGTTGCCACGTCTCGGTGACCCTTGACGAAAATACTTCCATGACGCGACATTTATCGTCATGGAAGTGGACACTTCCGTGATGATAATTTCAGTATTGTGATGGAACACTTCTACGACATCACAGGTATGACTATCTTGATTCTGTCATAAAATCGTCACGAATGTACATGCACGACAGAAAACGTTACCTAGTGTGACAAAGACGTATCATCACTGAAGTGTTTTTTTGTAGTGTTAGACCAATTCTTTCTAGATCTATTAACAATCTTTTGGAAAATTAACTTTATTTCCCTATTGCTAAATTCAACTTGACCACTAGACTGAGGATGATAAGGTGATGCAATTCTATGGTTGACATCATATTTAGCTAGGAGTTTACGAAGTGCACCATGAATAAAATGTGAACCACCATCAGTCATTAAATATCTAGGGACTCCAAACCTTGGAAAGATAACTTCTTTAAGAATTTTAATAGACGTGTTGCGATCAGCACTACTAGTTGGAATAGCTTCTACCCACTTAGTAACATAATCAACAGCAACTAGAATATGAGTGCATCCATTAGATTTAGGAAAATGTCCCATATAATCAAAGCCCCAAACATCAAATGGTTCAATAACAAGTGAATAGTTCATAGGCATTTCCTGACGTCTACCAATATTACCAATTCTTTGACATTCATCACAAGAAAGGACAAAGTTACGTGCATCCTTGAAGAGAGTAGGCCAATAAAAACCAGACTGTAATACCTTATGTGCAGTTCTGTCTCCCGCATGGTGTCCTCCGTATGCCTCGGAATGACACTTCCATAGGATTTGTTCCTATTCATGGTCAGGTACACAACGTCTAATAACACCATCTACTCCTTCTTTATATAAATGTGGGTCATCCCAAAAGTGATGTCTTAAATCAAAGAAGAAATTTTTCTTTTGTTGGTATGTGAAACTAGGTGGTATATATTTTGCAACAATGTAATTAGCATAATCTGCATACCAAGGATTATTACAAGAAGTAGAAGCTTTTACAACAGCTAATTGCTCATCAGGAAAACTATCATCAATAGGAAGCGGGTCATCAAGAAAATTTTCCATCCTAGACAAATTATCTGCTACAGGGTTTTCAGCTCCCTTTCTATCAACAATATGCAAATCAAACTCTTGTAGTAATAAAACCCACCTAATCAGTCTAGGTTTAGCATTTTTTTATAAGATATTTAATAGCAGCATGATCCGTGCGAATGGTAACTTTAGAATCAACAATATAAGGTCTAAATTTATCACATGTAAACACAACTGCTAAAAATTCTTTCTCAGTAGTAGCATAATTTCTTTGAACACTATCCAAGGTCTTACTAACATAATGAATAACATTCAATTTCTTATCAACTTTTTGACCTAGAACAGCACCAATAGCATAATCACTAGCATCACACATAATTTCAAAGGGTAGGTTCCAATTAGGTGGTTCAACAATGGGTGCAGAAATTAAAGCTTTCTTAAGTATTTCAAAGGCTTCTACGCAATCATCATCAAAAACAAATGGAACATCTTTTTGCAAAAGATTAGTAAGAGGCCTAGAAATTTTATTGAGTCTTTTATGAACCTTCTATAGAAACCAGCATGACCAAGGAAACTTCTTATACCTTTGATATCTTTAGGACATGGCATTTTCTCAATTGCATCAACTTTAGCTTTATCTACCTCAATACCTCTTTTAGAAATTTTATGCCCAAGGACTATACCTTCATTCACCATAAAGTGGCACTTCTCCCAGTTCAAGACAAGATTAGTCTCTTCACATCTCTGCAAAACTCGGTCAAGGTTGCTTAAGGAATCATCAAAAGAGGTTCCGTAAATGGAAAAATCATCCATGAATACCTCAACAATCTTTTCACAAAAATCAGAGAATATAGCAGTCATACATCTTTGAAAGGTAGCAGGTGCATTGCATAAACCAAAAGGCATATGTCTATAAGCATAAGTTCCAAAAGGACAAGTAAAGGTAATTTTCTCTTGATCTTCTTTTGATACAGGTATTAGAGAAAAACCAGAATATCCATCTAGGAAGCAAAAGTGTGTATGCTTAGATAATCTTTCTAACATTTGATCAATAAAAGGCAAAGGATAATGATCTTTCCTAGTGGCTTTATTTAATTTCCCGAAATCAATTACCATCCTATAACCTGTTACAATTCTTTGTGGGATAAGTTCATTTTTATCATTAGAAACAATAGTAATGCCTCCTTTCTTAGGAACACAATGAACATGACTTACCCATCTACTATCAGCTATATGATAAATTATACCTGCCTCCAGGAGCTTTAATATTTTAGTTCTTACCACATCCTTCATCTTAGGATTCAAACGTCACTGATGATCAATGAGCATCAGGCTCCATATTAATCTTGTGCTGGCATAAAGTGGGACTAATGCCCTTAAGATCATCAAGAGTATAACCAATAGCAGCACAGTGCTTCCTCTGAGTTTTAAGTAATCTCTTTTCTTCATGCTCTGAAAGGTTAGCATTGATAATAACAGGATATATCTTCTTTTCATCAAGATAAGTATATCTTAATGTATCAGGTAGTTTCTTTAATTCAAACACAGGGTCTCTCTTTGGTGGGAGAGGATCTCCCAAAGTTTCAACGGGCAAATTGTGTTTAAGGATAGGTTCTTGTCTAAAGAATATTTCATCTATTTTATTTCTTTCATTCATATGCATATCATTTTCATGGTCTAGCAGATATTGTTCTAAAGGACCAGTAGGAGGAACAACAATAGAAGCAAGACCAATAATTTCATCTTTATCAGGCAATTCTTTATCATGAGGTTGTCTACGGAACTTAGAGAAATTAAACTCATGCGATACATCACCAAAATTAACAATAACCGTTTCCCTAGTACAATCAATCTTAGCATTAACTGTATTCAAGAAAGGTCTACCAAATATAATGGGGATAATTGATTTTATGCCCCTAGTTGGGTCACACTCGGCAGGTTTACCCCTAGTTTTCGAAAACACTCATTCCCGCCCAAACCACTTTGCTCGTCTTATGCTTTTGCCCTTTGACCATTTGACCGTCATTTCAAAAAAATTATAAAAAATTCATACTAACTCAGAAAAATGCGAATAAGATATCAAAATGTTAAGAAAAACATCACCTATACGTGCATTTGATTTGCGGTCATGAAAAAAGTGTTGGAAAGTCCCCATCTCAGTTTGAGCTCATATGATCTCAACACGTAAAGTAAAATCTAAAAAAATGAACAAAAATTCAAAAAATTCTTAAATTTTTTGGTGGCAAACATTGGACAATGTTTTGAGTGCTTGCCAAGTTTCATCAGTTAATGACATTCGTGGAAATCGTGGCAAAAAAACAAAATTAGCACTCCAAAATGCTTTTGTTTTGGAGCATCGGTTTTGTTTTTTTGGCCACGACTTCCACGAATGTCATTCCCTCATGAAACTTGGCAAGCACTCAAAACATTGGTCAATGTTTGCCACCAAAAAAATTAGAATTTTTAGAATTTATTTTCATTTTTTTTGGATTTTACTGTTCGTGTTGAGATCATATGAGCTCAAACTGAGATGGGAACTTTCCAACACTTTTTTCATGAATGCAAATCGCATGCACATATAGGTGATGTTTTTCTGAACATTTTGATATCTTATTCACATTTTTCTGAGTTAGTATGAATTTGTTATGATTTTTTCAAAGTGGCGGTCAAACGGTCAAAGGGCAAAAGCATAAGACGAGCAAAGTGGTTTGGGCAGGAACAAGTGTTTTCGGAAACTAGGGGTAAACCTGCCGAGGGGGGCACAACGAAGAGCACAGAATTAATTATCCCAATATAATGGGAAAAAACCATCTTGTGGTGATCCAAGAACTAGAAAATCAGTAGGGTATTTAATCTTACCACACAAGACTTCAACATCTCTAACAATCCCAAGTGGTGAAATAGTATCTCTGTTTGCAAGCTTAATAGTAACATCAATATCTTCCATCTCAACAGGTGGAATATCATTCATGACTTCTTGATAAAGAGAAAATGGAATAGCACTTACACTAGCACCGATATCACATAAACCATGATAACAATCATCTCCAATTTCAACAGAAACAACAGGCATGCCAACAACAGGTTTGTTTTTATCTGTTGTTTCTTGTTTAGCAATCCTAGTTGCTTCCTCACAGAAGTATATGACATGTCCATCAATATTATCAACCAAAAGATCTTTAATCATTGCAACATTAGGTTCCACTCTAATTTTTTCAGAGGGTTTAATTGATTTAATATTACTCTTATTAACCATAGTTGAAGCTTTAGCATGTTCCTTAATCCTAATAGGGAAAGGAGGTTTCTCAATATAAGCAGTAGGCACAACTGGATCAACATTATAAATGATTGTTTCATCTTTAGCTATAATAGGTTCTTCAGTTACTTCAATAGGAGGATGAAACTTAAACCATTTCTCCTTAGGGAGATCAATAAGAGCAGCAAATGATTCACAAAAGGTGGCTACTATCTCAGAGTCAAGTCCATATTTAGTACTAAACTAATGAAAAGCATCAGTTTCCATAAAAGATTTAACACAATCAAACTCAAGATTTATACCTGACTCTTTACCTTTGTCGATTTCCCAATCTTCAAAGTAATGTTTAATTCTTTCCAGAAGATCCCATTTGAATTCAATAGTTTTCTTCATAAAGGAACCAGTAGGAGAAGTATCGAGCATAGATTGATCATTATGAGAAAGCCGAGCATAATTAAAAGTTTTGTATAATTATTTCTCTTGAGAGCTCATGATTGGGGCATGTGTGCATCATATATTTAAGCCTCCCCCGAGCTTGAGCGATACTTTCTCCTTCACGAGGCCAAAAAATATATATAATTCCGATCACGATGAACCAAATGCATAGGATAAAATTTGTGGTGAAATTCCAGCTTCAATCGGTTCCAATCCCATGTTCCAGTATCATCCAATAGCCTATACCATGTCAATGCCTTTCCCCCCAAATATAAAGGGAATACTTTCTTCTTAACTCCATCCTCGGATAAACCTGCAAGATTAAACAATCCACAAATTTCATCTATATAGATCAAGTGCATATCAGGATGTACTGTTCCATATCCTGCATAACGATTAGATAGCAGTTTCTCTAACATACCCCAAGGAATCTCATAATAAATATTTTCAGTAGGTTCAGTAGGTTGAGGGGAAACTCTTATTGCTTCCGGTCGAGGTGAAGATACCCCAAACAAGCTTCTCAAATGATTATTTTCCACAGTGACAAGTGACAGTAAATTTCAGACGTAATAGAAATGTTTCCTTACCAACTTCTAGTTACCAAAGGCGCTTCACTCCCCGGCAACGGCGCCAGAAAAGATTCTTGATGACCCACAATTATAGGGGATCAATCATAGTCCTTTCGATAAGTAAGAGTGTCGAACCCAACGAGGAGCAGAAGGAAATGATAAGCGGTTTTCAGCAAGGTATTCTCTGCAAGTACTAAAAGTAGCGGTAACAGATAGTTTTGTAGCAAGGCAATTCGTAACAAGTAAAAAAGTAACAATAGTAACCAAGTTGCAGCAAAGTGACCCAATCCTTTTTATAACAAAGGACAAGCCGGAAAGTTCTCTTATATTAAGCAAAGCATTCTCGAGGACACATGGGAATTGTCATCTAGTCACGTTCATCATGTTTAGTTGATTCGTGTTCGCTACTTTGATAATTTGATATGTGGGTGAACCGGTGCTAGGGTGCTATTCTTACTTGAACAAGCAACCCTCTTATGATTACCCCCTCTCGCAAGCATCCACAACTACGAAAGAAGAATTAAGATAAATCTAACCATAGCATGAAACATATGGATCCAAATCAGCCCCTTACGGAATAACGCATAAACTAGGGTTTAAGCTTCTGTCACTCTCGCAACCCATCGTCAACTCATTACTCCCCAATGCATTCTCCTAGGACCAAATATGGTGAAGTGTCATGTAGTTGACGTTCACATGACACCACTAGAAGAATAACAACATACACATCCTCAAAATATCGAACGAATACCTACTTCACATGGTTACTTATAACAAGACTTCTCCCATGTCCTCAAGAACAAAAGTAACTACTCACAAATCATATTCATGTTCAAGATCAGAGGTGTATTGAATATGCTTAAGGATCTGAACATACAATCTTCCACCAAATAAACCAACTAGCATCAACTACAAGATGTAATCAACACTACTAGCAACCCATATGTACCAATCTGAGGTTTTGGGACAAAGATTGAATACAAGAGATGAACTAGCAGGGTTTGAGAGGAGATGGTGCTGGTGAAGATGTTGATGAAGATTGGTCCTCCCATGATGAGAGGATCATTGGTGATATCGATGGCTTCGATTTCCCCCTCCTGGAAGGAAGTATCCCCGGCGGAATCGCTCCGCCGGAGAGCAAAAGTGCTCCTGCCCAGGTTCCGCCTCGAGACGGCGGTGCTTCATCCTGAAAGTCTTCTTCTGATTTTTTCTAGGGCAAATAGCATATTATAGGAGAAGATGGGGCCTGGAGACCTGCTGGAGGGCCCACAAGCTCACCAGGCGTGCCCTGGGGTGTAGGGCGCGCCCCCTGAGCTTGTGGCTCTCTGGTGGGTCCCCTCCTAGTATTTCTTCCACCAATATGTTTTATATATTCCAAAATAATTCTACGTAAATTTTTAGGTCATTTGGAGTTTAGGAGAATATATATCTCTGTTGTAGCTTTTTCAGGTCCAGAATTCCAGCTGCCGGCAATCTCCCTCTTCATGTGAAACTTGCAAAATAAGAGAGAAAAGGCATTAGAATTGCATCATAAAGTGAAATAATGACGCAAAACATAATAAATAACAGTAGGAAAACATGATGCAAAATGGACGTATCACTAACCCCACAGGAATTTGAAGAAAAAGAGAAGTCTCGGAAGAGACAGAACAAAAAATGGCCTATCATGCGACCACCAAGGTCGTATGACTACCTGGCGGTTCCAGCGGAAATCAACAAGAGGCAACAGAGCAGACGACAGTGTTTCATGTGAGTGCTCCCGCTCGCATGGCCAGTCGTATGAACTCTTTGAAGAAATAGAGAAGATGTCCAGTGCATTTGATGGCGTTTCATGCGAGCGCCGCCCGCTTGCATGTCCCACGGCACCCTCTCCCAGAAGATAAAGAAGAACAGAGTGAACGACGGCATTCCATACGAGCACTGCCGGTCGCATAAGCGGTCGTATGAGGTATGCATAGAAACAATTGTGCTAACAGAGTGAACGACTTATGCCTTCCAAACGAGCGCTCCCGCTCGTATGGCCGGTCGTATGGATCTCTGGCAGCCACAATGAGCCCAAGGAAGAAGGTATTTCGTCCCCATCTCTTTCCTTTCTTCTTATTCATCCTCCAAACCTCTCCAAACCCTAGCACACCTTCGCCCGATCTCCCTACTCATTCGATTTCAGTTCAAATCCTTCCATGTGATCGATCTACGATATGTTTCTCCTCCAATCCCGAAATTATTTTTCGTGAATCCATGTTCTACATGCCTAGCATTGCCATGTCTAGGTTATGCACATTTCTTATCTAAATTTTGAATTTGGCTTGGATTCGTTGATGTTTTTAGAGGAGTATGATGTTGTGACTACCGTAGGATCAATATTGTTTCATTGTATTGGAACGGAAACTATTTTGTAGATGTCTACGAGGAGGTCCACCCGGGTTCGAGTGCATCAAGTTCATCCACGAACACCTCACAACAACAACAAGTTTTCACTCAAGGGATCGTTTTCACCGACCGTGAAGCAAGGAAGAAGTACCAAAAGCTTCATGCAAGGAAGATCAAAGCAACCAAATGGGCTTGTGAGTCAACACTCGCTAAGCTAGGTATTACTAATGATTTCAATTTGCTTTGTGATAATGCTGGGTTGCATCATTTTGTTTAATAGGGATGTGAAACATATGAACACATGACGCTTGAATTTCTTAGTACTCTATCGCATAATGTTGGGCTTGTGCCAAATGCATATGAGGAGGAGTGGATCACTTTCCGTCTCTTGGACCAAGACTTCAACATCACTCTTGACGAGTGGTGTGCTCACTTTGGCTTCCCCAAAAACCCTGATGACATCTGCTATGTTTATGATTTTACTAACCCGCACCCGAGGCAATCCTTCTATTAGATGAGTCGCCATGGCTCTAGGTAAAGAGCCAGTTGCATTGAAAGTCCTGCTATACGTTATTTCTATTATGTTATCACTAACTCATTGCAGGCACGAGGAGAAGTTTCTAAAGTGAATGATGAGAATATGCTAATTCTCGGGAAAGCAGCAAACATTGACATCGGTTATTCGCCCAACTTAGGGGCAATAGTTTTGCTACACCTCACACATCAAGCACATCATGCACAAGGATATATCATGTGTGGAGGAGTGATCACCATGTTGGCCAACTCCCTTGGCCTTAACTACAATCACCTTCGCCCCATTGCCAGTAACAACCTTGTTAATATTCGTGTTCTTACTAGCGCTAGAATGGTAGTAGTTAGCCATGGTCATCATTGCATCAAAATTCCTGGAGTGGCATACTTGTTGCCCACTCCTATGCCTAACCGCTTCTCCATAGAACATGGATAATTTCATTATGTGCCACAGGAAGGAGATGCAGCTTTTGACCAAGAAGGCCGAGAACCTGAGCAAGTAGATGAAGAAGAACTCGTCGCCGACGAAGAGGAGGAGCAGCCACAACAAGAAGCCTACACCACCTATACGGACCTCTACAGTCTCCAGGGCTCTATCAATGATATGAGCAACCTCGCCGAGTCCCTTCGAGGCACGTCCGTCTACATGAACACAAGCTTCTCCAACTGGAGCCAAGGATGGGCTCCTGACCAACCACCACAATGATCCCGCCGGTTCGGGCTTGCAAAAGCTTAAGCTTGGGGGAGGTCATTACCATGTCTACATCAAGATGTGGCGGTATTTATTTGAATAAGTTGTAATGAGGTTGTACTTCAGCTCGTTGAGCTTCAAAACACTCGTGTTGGTCTGTTCCAACACTTTGCTTTTTATTTGCTTTCGTTTTTCTTTTTGCCGTTGTGATTTTTCGTTTGCATGTAACTTTTCAAAAACCCAAAAAACCAAAAATAGAATAAGCTTTGCTTTGTTATTTTCTTTTTGCCCCTTGGAGTTCGTGCATTCTTGTTTATATTTTAGAGGAGTTGGTCTACGACAGACAACGAGGAATGCAAGCATAAGGAAGAGAAATGTGTAAATTCATGACCGTGAAGGTATGTCCTACGACTCCCGTCTTTCGCACTTGAAATACTTAGAGGAGATGTAGTAGTAGTATGTGTGATGTGTGCAAGAGGGAGTAAGTCTTGATAATTAAAACAAAGGTTTTGTTCTAGTAGCTAAAATAATTATGTAGCCTTTGTTCTGTTTAATGTACATGACCAAGACTTGCCATCGGACTGTTTTTAAAAGAAATTAATCATAACTAAGAATAACCATGCACAAGAGAAAGTTTTCAAAAACTTGGGTGTTGAGAAAAATTGTGGAGAAGACGTTGTTAGAAATACTCGACCCCATAGTGTTAATTTTAATAGACTTGATAGCACTTGTGGATTAAATTGTCTAGAGGAACTTAGTTGAAGGGTGAACGAGATTATGCCAAAAATCTGTGTTGTATCTCTTACATTGTGCTTCAGCTTCTCGCTGGTGCTATGGCCCTGCTACTATATGCACATGTACATTTGTAACTGTGGCTTTGTCACCTTTCTTGATGTTATGTTGAGGACTCCGCTGGCCAATGATCGATCCACCAGAGTTTTGTAACGCCGCAAAATTTTAATCCATGTTTTTACTAAATAAATTTTTGATAAAAATAAAATTTTGAATTATATTAGGTCTTTTATTAATTTCAGAATATTTTCTATTTTCCAAAATTCTTCCCTCCATATAGAAACTTTTGAAAACATATTGTGGGTTTGAAAGTTTTCCTAATCCTTTCATTTATCTTTTAAAATTCAGTAGGAAATATTTTCATAAGAAAATTTGCCCAAAATAATTCTTTTAATGGCATTTTCAAACTCTACAATGTTTCTGTTGCACTAAAACTATTTCAAATATTTTCTTTTGGTTCTTTAAAGTTTTCATGTGGTTCAGATATGTTGGATCTCATTTCACAAATATTCTGAAAAAGTTTCATATTTTAAATTATTGTGGAAATGATTTTCTTTTTAGTAAATTGTCTAGTTTGTTTCCTTTTTGAAACTAGGGCCCTTTAAGACTATAATTTTATTTTCAAAAGATTCCATAAAACCCCTTCTCTGCCCTATGGCAGTACCCAACTCAATTTATTTCTCAAAATTTTCCTTTACCATATTTAAACATTTTCAAAACCAATTAAATTCATTTAGGACCTATGTTGGAATTGCAAAGGAACTATATTCTCCTTAGCAATTTTGACCATACAAAAATTATCTCAGCTTAGTATCAGTACCCACACTCCATTTCTTCAAAAACATTTTGGTCTCATGTTCAAAACTTTCAAAATTCATCCAAATGAATTTTGGATCAGATTCCTGTTCTACGATGAAACCCCAATTTTCATAGCTCCAAAAATTCTAAGATTTTGAAAGCATCTTTGTCTTACACCAGAGCATCACCACAAAAAATTTCAAATTTAAATAAAATACCTAGCTCACGTTGGCACTTCGTCGAACACCTTTCGGGCAAGAATCTGGTTTGCCCAGATTTTGGACAAAACCCAGATGACTTGCACCCCACTCCACCTGGCCTTCAATGCCCATTCCAGGGGCCCTCCCGTCAGCCCATCGCCACCGCTAGAGTAGTGGCAGGCCGGTGCAACGGCCGCTGGCCAAGCCATGGGCAGCCGCCAGCTAGCCACTGCCACCGACGCGCCATTACACCCATGCACCGTCCACGGCCTCCTCTGCCTCCACGCGGCCTCCCATCACCTCACTAGAGCACCGTCCACACCACCCGGACCCACCCGCCAGTCGCCGGAGCTGCCACCGTCCGCCATGGCCGAACAGGAACTCCACTGTGGAGAGGGCGGTAGAGCTTGGATTCAAGCACGCCGACGGCTCCAGATTGCTCCACTGGCCATACCTAACACCACCGTCCACGCCAACCACCCGTACCTACCTCCACCGGCCGCCGTAACTCCGGCGTGATCCGAACCCGCCGGACCTCGTCGAGCCACCTATAAATAGAGCTCCTAAGCCCCTCTCCGGACTCACCTCACCACCTCTCACTCCCAATCGACACCTAGTAGCATCAGAGGGCCTCGGGGAGGTCTTCTTCTCCGGCTCCAGCCGCCCGATCTGCTTCAGGTCCCGAGAAGAATCCGACGCCCGTAGGCCACCTCCTCCTCCCAAACCATGTCAGCAACCTCCTAGAGCTTCCACTCACCTGACCCGCATGTCAATTTGGCGGTTGCAGGTTCCTCCAGTGAGATCCATCGCCGCCTGAAGCCGCCGTCCGCCAGAGTTGACACTGCCGTCACTGCGGTGCTCACCGGTGACCAACTCCACCACCCATTGACGCGGAAGGATCCCACGAGCACGACCGCACCCTCTCCACCACCTAGTTCACCGTCGATCGCCATCGGTGACCACCTTCCCCTCTCTATACACACGCGCCTGATGTCTACTACACAACTTGTTCTTGTAGACTCATGTTGGGCTTCCAAGCGCAGAGGTTTGTAGGACAGTAGCAATTTTCCCTCAAGTGGATGACCTAAGGTTTATCAATCCGTGGGAGGCATAGGATGAAGATGGTATCTCTCGAACAACCCTGCAACCAAATACAAGAAATCTCTTGTGTCCCCAACACACCCAATACAATGGTAAATTGTATAGGTGCACTAGTTCGGCGAAGAGATGGTGATAAAAGTGTAGTATGGATAGTAGATATAGGTTTTTGTAATCTGAAAATATAAAAACAGCAAGGTAACAAAAAGTAAACGGGCATAAAAACGGTATTGCAATGCTTAGAAACAAGGCCTAGGGTTCATACTTTCACTAGTGCGATCTCCCAACATTGTTGACATAGTTGAATCATATGTAAATCCCTCACGTGCGACAAAGAGTTCACTCCAAAGTCACAAATAGCGGAGAACAAATGAAGAAATTGTTGTAGGGTACGAAACCACCTCAAAGTTATCCTTCCCGGTCAATCTTATGAGGCATCCCCATTAATTGTCACGAACATCCCTAGAGTTCGTACTAGAATAACACCTTAAGATACACATCAACCAAAACCCTAATGTCACCTAGGCACTCCAATGTCACCACGAGTACCCACGGGTTTGATTATACGATATGCATCACACAATCTCAGATTCATCTATTCAAACCAACACAAAGAACTTCAAAGAGTGCCCCAAAGTTTCTACCAGAAAGTCAAGACGAAAACGTGTGCCAACCCTTATGCATAAATCCCCAAGGTCACGGAACCCGCAAGTTGATCACCAAAACATACATCAAGTGACTCAAGTGAATATCCTATTGTGACCACAGATATCCATATGCAAGACATACATCAAGTGTTCTCATATCCTTAAAGACTCAATCCGATAAGAAAACTTCAACGGGAAAACTCAATTCATCACAAGAAGATAGAGAGGGGAAAACTCCATATGATTCATCTATATCAACAAAGCTCGCGATACATCAAGATCGTGCCATCTCAAGAACGAGAGAGAGAGAGAGATAGATCAAACACATAGCTACCGGTACAAACCCTCAGCCCCGAGGGTGAACTACTCCCTCCTCATCATGGAGACCGCCGGGATGATGAAGATGGCCTCCGGTGATGCCTTCCCCCCTCCAGCAGGGTGCCGGAAAAGGGCTGTAGATGAGATCGTGGAGGTACAGAGGCTTGCAGCGGCGTAAAAACTCATCTAGGGTTATTTCTGGGGATTTCTCTATATATAGGATTTTTCAGCGTTGGAATCAGGTCAGACGGAGCCACGTGGGCCCCACGAGGTACCAGGGCGCGCCTGGGAGGGGTGGCGCGCCCTGATGCCTCGTCGGCACTGGGTGGCCCCCCTCCAGTGGGTCTTGGTTCCAGTATTTTTCATTTGTTCCATAAAAAATCTCCAAAAAGTTTCATCCAATTCCAAGAACTTTTATTTCTGCACAAAAAACAACACCATGGCAATTCTGCTGAAAACAGCGTCAGTCCGGGTTAGTTCTAATCAAATCATACCAAAACCATATAGAATTGTTATAAACATGGCATGAATACTTCATAAATTACAGATACGTTGGAGACGTATCAGCATCCCCAAGCTTAATTCCTTCTCGTCCTCGAGTAGGTAAATGATAAAAAAAATAATTTATGAAGTGTGAATGCTAGCATAGTGCATAAGTTTGATCAATAATAATTTCAATCACTTTTCCTAGCATCATAGCAGCAACATTTTCTCATAAAACTCAACATGATAAAGTAGCAATTAAAAACAAATTTTTTGATGTGGAATGCTACCTATCATAATCATCATATAATCTTTTCTTTTATAGCATGGACATTGGACTTGAATGATTCAAAGCAAGATCATTATTATAACAGCAATATTTATTATCATAAAACTTCTCATGAGCAAGTAACAATTCATCACAACAATGAAGTATAAGGCATAAACTTTCTTGGAAACTAACAAACTATTCTAGTCAACAATGCAATTGCAATTCATCATATTTTCAGGAAGGGTCTCATGTAGGAGCTTTTTAGCAAGTCCACATACTCAACCATCATTTAGTCTTCTATGATTGCTAACACTCACGACATATATATGGAGCAAAAGTTTCAGCCAGACACATAGAAAGATAGGGGCTTGTGATTTCACCTCCCAACTTATTCACCTCAAGGGTGATGTCAACAATAATAACTCATGATCACTCATATCCAACTGGATATATGTGCCTAGATCTTTCCCCACCACATGATGCTTGCAAAAGAGGAAAAAAAAGAAGTAGAGGAGAACACTATTGACTCTTGCATAAAAAAATACATAAAAGTAAATGCATAAAAGTAAAAGATAGGCCCTTCGCAGAGGGAAGCAGAGGTTATCATGCGCTTTTTATTTTTGGATGCACAAGCCCTTAATGCAAAGGAACGTCACGTTATATTGCCCCTTGTGATAGCAACCATTATTATGCAGTCAGTCGCTTTTATTTCTTTACCATCACAAGTTCGTACAACGCTTATTTCCCTTACAATAAAAGTTCAGACATATTTAGAGGCAATTTTTATTGCTTTTTTCACCGATGACAACTTACTTGAAGGATCTTATTCAATCCATAGGTAGATATAGTGGACACTCATGGCAAGAAACTGGGTTTCAGGGTTTTTGGATGCACAAGTAGTATATCTACTTAGTACGAATTTTTGGCTAGCAAAGATATTGGGCAAGCACCACATGTTGGAGGATCTATAACAATATAACTTCTATGTGATTATGAACAAACATAATTCATTACGTTGTCTTCCTTGTCCAACGTCAACAATTTGACATAAAATACTTAATGGGGGCTCACAATCATAAACGATGTCCAAGATAGTATATTTGCATGTGAATCTTCTCTTCCCTTATTAACTTTTTCATGAATTGCATCATTGACTAATGCTACGCTTGTTAACCTCCAATAAATTTTACCACTTATACTTTTCTTTATGTAATGTCATTACTTTCCATAAGATTAGCATAAGATCTCTTTCATTATTTTCATTGCAAGGAATCACACTTATCATATCCAATGATCTATATGAAAGTTTTTATTATATCCCTCTCGAGTATTCATCTTGGGACCAAATTCATATCTTGTGCAAATTACCATTACTATTATTAACTCTCAAAAAGATATAAGTGAAGCATGAGAATTAATGACAAACTACTCCAAAATATATAAGCGAAGATCAATGAGTAGTGAAACAATTAAGTAGCTATGTGAGGACTCTCTCTCATTTAAAAAGTTTCAGATCTTGATATTTTATTCAAACAGCAAGCAAAACAAAGACACAACCAAGTATAGCACACATTATGTGAACAAGTAAAAACTTGGGTTCAATCGAGACTAACCGATAGTTGATGAAGAAAAGTGATGAGATGCCTACCGGGGCATCCCCAAGCTTAGATGCTTGAGAATTTTTGAAATATTAACTTGGGATGCCTTGGGCATCCCCAAGCTTGAGCTCTTGTGTCTCCTTAATTCCTCTTATATCACGGTTTCTCTAAATCTTAAAAACTTCATCCACACAAAACTCAACAAGAACTCGTGAGATAAGTTAGTATAAATCAACTCAAAGCCTTAACATTCTCTACTGTAACAAATCATTAAAATTATAATTAAACATTGCATATTAAATGCCTCTGCATATTCAATACTCCTATCCTCAAATAGAAACATTAAACACGCAAACATATGCAAACAATGCAACTATAACAACAATCTGCCAAAACAGAATAGTCTGTAAAAGGGGAATAACAATTCATACTTCCCTAACTCCAAAAATTCTTAAAAATTACCACATGACAGAGAACTCATGCATGCTTACTGTGTAAAATTTTCAAATTTTTATCATGTTCTGACTATTCAGGAATATTCTGGACATAACAGAAAACTTTCTGTTTTCAAACAGCAACACATGAACTTGCAAACTGAGTATGGTAAAGGCTATAATTGGCATTTTATTGAACTAAAAGATACAAAACATGATTATTGATAACACAAAGCAAATATCAACAGAAGAAAATGATGCTCCAAGCAAAACTCATATTATGTGACGAATAAAAATATAGCTCCGAGTGAGGTTACCGATAGTGTTGAAGACGAAAGAGGGGATGCCTTCCGGGGCATCCCCAAGCTTAGTTGCTTGGGTGTTCCTTGAATATTACCTTGGGGTGCCTTGGGCATCCCCAAGCTTAGGGTCTTGCCGCTCCTTATTCTCCTCATATCGATATCTCACCCAAAACTTGAAAACTTCAATCACACAAAACTTAACGGAACTTCGTGAGATAGGTTAGTATGATAAAAATAAATCATCCACTTAGGTACTGTCAAGAAAAGATTCATAATTGTTCTCACATAATGCCTACTGTATTCTATCATTTCCACAATGTATATTACTCAATATAAGCTATGGAAACACTAAAACAAGCAAACTATCACCGAAAACAGAATCTGTCAAAAACAGAACAGCATGTAGTGAGCGATTTAAAAACCATATTTATGTACCTCCAAAAATTCTGAAAAATTAGGACAACGTAAAAATTTGTAACCCAATACTGTGTAAAAATTTCAGAATTTTTTCACGCTCCAGTAAAGAATAGAAATTCCAGCACTGGACGCAAAAGTTTCTGTTTTTGCACAGAATCAAATCAACAAGCATCCACATTATCCCAAAGGCTTTACTTGGCACATTATTGAAAGAAAACATATAAAACATGATTACTACAGTAGCTTAATCATGTGAACACATGAAAACAGTAGGTATAAATATTGGGTTGTCTCCCAACAAGCGCTTTTCTTTAATGCCTTTTTAGCTAGGCATGATGATTTCATTGATGCTCACATAAAAGTAAAGAATTGAAACACAAAGAGAGCATCATGAAGCATATGACTAGCACATTTAAGCCTAACCCACTTCCTATGCATAGGGATTTTGTGAGAAAATAGTTTATGGGAGCAAGAATCAACTAGCATAGGAAGGCAAAACAAGCATGACTTCAAAACTTTCAACATAAAGAGAGGAAACTTGATATTATTGCAACACCTACATGTTGGAAATATGCCCTAGAGGCAATAATAAATTAGTTATTATTATATTTCCTTGTTCATGATAATCGTTTATTATCCATGCTATAATTGTATTGATTGGAAACTCAAATACATGTGTGGGTACATAGACAACACTGTGTCCCTAGTAAGCCTCTAGTTGACTAGCTCGTTGATCAAAGATGGTTAAGGTTTCCTAGCCATTGACATGAGATGTCATTTGATAACGGGATCACATCATTAGGAGAATGATGTAATGGACAAGACCCAAACTACGAACGTAGCATATGATCGTGTCAGTTTATTGCTATTGTTTTCTGCATGTCAAGTATCTGTTCCTATGACCATGAGATCATGCAACTCCCTGACATCGGAGGAGTACCTTGTGTGTATCAAACGTCGCAACGTAACTGGGTGACTATAAAGGTGCTCTACAGGTATCTCCGAGGGTGTCTGTTGGGTTGGCATGGATCAAGACTGGGATTTGTTACTCCGTGTGACGGAGAGGTATCTCAGGGCCCACTCGGTAATACAACATCACAATGAGCCTTGCAAGCAATGTGACTAAAGTGTTAGCCACGAGATCTTGTATTACGGAACGAGTAAAGAGACTTGCCAGTAACGAGATTGAACTAGGTATAGAGATACCGACGATCGAATCTCGGGCAAGTAACATACCGAAGAACAAAGGGAACAGTATACGGGATTAACTGAATCCTTGACATAGAGGTTCGACCGATAAAGATCTTCGTAGAATATGTAGGAACCAATATGGGCATCCAGGTCCCGCTATTGGTTATTGGCCGTAGAGGTGTCTCGGTCATGTCTGCATAGTTCTCGAACCCGCAGGGTCTACACACTTAACGTTTGGTGACGAATAGTATAGTTGAGTTATTGTGTTGGTGACCGAAGGTTGTTCGGAGTCCCGGATAAGATCCCGGACATGACGAGGATCTCCGGAATAGTCCGGAGGTAAAGATTGATATATGTGATAATAGTGTTTTGATCTCCGGAAGGGTTCCGGAATTCACCGGAAGGGGTTCCGGATGTTTACCGAAGTGTTCGGGTGCAGCAACACTTTATATGAGCCAAAGGGGTAAAGCCCATGAGGTATTGGAAAGTGCAAAAGGAAGTTTTGCTGCTGCCTTAAGCGGTACTACCGCTGGTAAGGCAGTACTACCGCGTAAGCGGTACTACCGCTTGTGTGAAGCGGTACTACCGCATAAGCGGTACTACCGCTTGTGTGAAGCGGTACTACCGCTCAAGCGGTACTACCGCTCGTGAGCGGTACTACCGCTTGTGCGCGATACTGCAGGGATCCGAGTTGGACTCTTTCCCTGCGGGCCAAACCGACCTTGTGCGGGCAAAACCGACCTGGAGGAGGCTTTTACTCCAAGTTTAGACCCCAAGGCTCAACATATAAATAGAGGGGCAGGGCTAGCACACGGGACACATTAAGATTTCCCAAGCCGTGTGCCGGCAACCCTAACCCTCTAGTTCTCCCGTCATAATCTCCGTAGTGCTTGGAGAAGCCCTGCAGAGATTGTTCCTCACCATCATCACCACGCCGTCGTGCTGCCGGAACTCATCTACTACTTCATCATCGCTCGCTGGATCGAGGAGGTGAAGGCGTCATCAAGCCGTACGTGTGTTGAACGCGGAGGTGCCGTCCGTTCGGCACTAGTTCGTGATCGGATCGAGGGACGACTTGCGATTTGGATCGCGGAGACGTTCGACTACATCAACCGCGTTTCTTAACGCTTCCGCTTAGCGATCTACAAGGGTATGTAGATTCACTCTCCCTCTCGTAGATGCTCATCACCATGGATAGATCTTGTGTGTGCGTAGGAAAATTTTTGTTTCCCATGCATCGTTCCCCAACAGTGGCATCATGAGCTAGGTCTATGCGTAGATGAGATCTCGAGTAGAACACAAACGAGTTGTGGGCGTGGGTGTATACATATTGCTTGCCGTTACTAGTTGATATTTGATTCGGCGGTACTGTGAGATGAAGCGGCCCGGACCGACATTACGCGTACGCTTACGCGAGACAGGTTCCTTCAACTAACATGTAACTTCGTTGCATAAAGATGGCTAGCGGGTGTCTGTCTCTCTCACTTTAGTTGAATCGATTTCAATGAAGAGGGTTCTTTTAGAAGATCAAAAAGCAATCACTACACCACGTTGTGGTTTTGCGTAGATAAGAACGGTTCTTGCAAACCCGTAGCAGCCACGTAAAATTTGTAACAACAATTAGAGGACGTCTAACTTGTTTTTGCAGGGTATGTTGTGATGTGATATGGCCAATTACATGATGAGATATATGTGATGTATGAGATGATCATGTGTTGTATAGAATATCACGACTTGCATGTCGATGAGTACGGCAACTGGCAGGAGCCATAGAGTTGTCTTTAATTATTGTATGACCTGCGTGTCAATCATTAAGCGCTATGTAATGCTTTACTTTATCGCTAAACGTTAGCAATAGTCGTGGGAGCAACAGTCGGCGCGACAACCTCATGGCGACACGTTGATAGAGATCAAGATGATGGAGATCATGGTGTCATGCCGGTGACGATGGAGATCATGCCGGTGCTTTGGAGATGGAGATCAAAAGCACAAGTTCATGGCCATATCATGTCACTTATGATTTGCATGTGATGTTAATCCTTTTATGCATCTTATTTTGCTTAGGACGACGGTAGCATTATAAGGTGATCCCTCACTTAAATTTCAAGATAAATTGTGTTCTCCCCGAGTGTGCACCGTTGCGAAAGTTCGTCGTTTCGAGACACGCCGTGATGATCGGGTGTGATAGACTCCACGTTCACATACAACGGGTGCAAGCCATGTTGCACACGCAGAACACTCGGGTTAAACTTGACGAGCCTAGCATGTACAGACATGGCCTCGGAGCACAAGAGACCGAAAGGTCGAACATGAGTCATATAGTAGATATGATCAACATGAAGATGTTCACCATTGAAACCACCTCGACTCACATGATGATCGGACTTGAGTTGGTGGATTTGGATCATGTTACACTCGAATGACCGGAGGGATGTCAATTTGAGTGGGAGTTTTTTTTAAGTAATATGATTAATTAAACTCATTATCTTGAACAATAGTCTAAGTTTTCTTTGCTATATTTATGTTGTAGATCATGGCTCGCGCAGTAGCACCCCTGAATTTTAATGCGTTCCTAGAGAAAGCTAAGTTGAAAGATGATGGAAGTAACTTTGTGGACTGGGCCCGTAATCTAAGGATTATCCTTACGGCTTCCCAGAAGGCTTATGTCCTTGATGCACCGCTTGGTGATCCACCCGCTCCAGTTGAGTCTCTAGGCGTTGTGAACGCCTGGCAGGCTCGTTCTGATGATTACTCAATAGTTCAATGTGCAATGTTGTATGGCTTAGAACCGGGACTTCAAAGACGTTTTGAACGTCATGGAGCATATGAGATGTTCCAGGAGTTGAAGTTTATCTTTCAGAAGAATGCCCGGATCGAGAGATATGAGATCTCCGATAAGTTCTATACTTGCAAGATGGAGGAGAACGGGTCTATCAGTGATCACGTGCTCAGAATGTCTGGGTACTCCACCCGTCTGGCTGAATTGGGGATGCCCCTTCCGCCAGAGGCTATCACTGACAGAGTTCTTCAATCATTGCCACCTAGCTACAAGAGCTTCGTGTTGAACTATAACATGCACGGGATGAACAAGTCAGTCGCCGAGCTGTTTGCGATGCTGAAAGCCGCTGAGTCTGAAATTCAGAAGGAGCATCAAGTGTTGATGGTCAATAAAACCACTAGTTTCAAGAAAAATGGCAAGGGTAAGAAGGGTAAATCTAAGAAGGGTGGCAAAGCAGTTGTTGCTCCTGTGAAGAAACCCAAGGCTGGACCCAAACCAGAAACTGAGTGCTTTCATTGCAAGGGAACTGGACACTGGAAGCGGAACTGCCCCAAGTATTTGGCTGACAAGAAGGCGGCCAACAACAAACAAGGTATATATGATATACATGTTATTGATATGTTCCTTACCAACCCTCGTTGTAGTGCCTGGGTATTTGATACCGGTGCGGTTGCTCATATTTGCAACTCTAAACAGGAACTGCGGAATAGACGGAGGCTGGCGAAGGACGAAGTGACGATGCGCGTGGGAAATGGTTCCAAGGTTGATGTGATCGCCGTCGGCACGCTCGCTCTTCGATTACCTTCGGGATTAGTGATGAACCTAAATAAGTGTTATTTGGTGCCTGCGTTAAGCATGAACATTATATCTAGATCTTGTTTATTGCGAGACGGTTACTCATTTAAATCAGAGAATAATGGTTGTTCTATTTATATGCGTAATATCTTTTATGGTCATGCACCCAATGTAAGCGGTTTATTCTTATTGAATCTCGATAGTAATGATACACATGTTCATAACATTGATGCCAAAATATGTAGGATTGATAATGATAATACCACTTTCTTGTGGCACTGCCGTTTAGGTCATATTGGCGTAAAACGCATGAGGAAGCTCCATGCTAATGGACTTTTGGAGTCACTTGATTTTGAATCACTTGACACATGTGAGCCATGCCTCTTAGGCAAGATGACTAAAACGCCGTTCTCTGGAACAATGGAACGGGCAAGTGACTTATTGGAAATCATACATACTGATGTGTGCGGTCCAATGAGCATTGAGGCGCGCGGTGGTTATCGTTACTTTCTCACCTTCACTGATGACTTAAGTAGATATGGGTATATTTACTTAATGAAACACAAGTCTGAAACGTTTGAAAAGTTCAAACAATTTCAGAGTGAAGTTGAGAATCATCGTAACAAGAAGATTAAATTCCTACGATCTGATCGAGGAGGAGAATATCTGAGTTATGAGTTTGGCAGTCACTTAAGACAATGTGGAATTGTTTCACAACTGACACCGCCTGGAACACCACAGCGTAATGGTGTGTCCGAACGTCGTAATCGAACTTTATTGGATATGGTGCGATCTATGATGTCTCTTGCCGATTTGCCACTATCGTTTTGGAGTTATGCATTAGAGACAGCTGCATTCACTTTAAATAGGGCACCATCGAAATCCGTTGAGACAACGCCATATGAACTTTGGTTTGGCAAGAAGCCAAAACTGTCGTTTCTTAAAATTTGGGGATGTGATGCTTATGTCAAAAAGCTTCAGCCTGAAAAGCTGGAACCCAAAGTGGAGAAATGCGTCTTCATAGGATACCCAAAAGAGACAGTTGGGTATACCTTCTATCTCAGATCCGAAGGCAAAGTGTTTGTCGCTAAAAACGGAACATTTCTTGAGAAAGAGTTTCTCTCGAAAGAATTGAGTGGGAGGAAGATAGAACTTGATGAGGTTGTTGAACCTTTACTTCAACCTGAGAGTAGCGCAGTGCAGAAAGTCGTTTCTGTGGAGCCTACATCAGCTGAAGAGGAAGTTAATGATGATGATCATGAAGCTTTGGATCAAGTTGCTATCGAACCTCGTAGGTCGACAAGGACGCATACTGCTCCTGAGTGGTACGGCAACCCTGTCTTAGAGGTCATGTTGTTAGACAACGATGAACCTACGAGCTATGGAGAAGCGATGATGGGCCCGGATTCCGAGAAGTGGTTAGAGGCCATGAAATCCGAGATGGGATCCATGTATGAAAACAAAGTATGGACTTTGGAAGTATTACCTGAAGGGCGTAAGGCCATTCAGAACAAATGGATCTTTAAGAGGAAGACGGACGCGGACGGTAATGTCACCGTCTATAAAGCTCGACTTGTGGCAAAGGGTTTTTCACAAGTTCAAGGAGTTGACTACGATGAGACCTTCTCACCCGTAGCGATGCTTAAGTCCGTCAGAATCATGTTAGCAATAGCTGCCTTTTTCGATTATGAAATTTGGCAGATGGATGTCAAAACAGCATTCCTTAACGGTTTCCTTAAGGAAGAGTTGTATATGATGCAACCAGAAGGTTTTGCGATCCAGAGAATGCTGACAAAGTTTGCAAACTCCAGCGATCCATTTATGGACTGGTGCAAGCATCTCGGAGTTGGAATCTTCGCTTTGATGAAGTGATCAAAGCGTTCGAGTTTATACAAGTTTACGGAGAAGCTTGTATTTACAAGAAAGTGAGTGGGAGCTCTATAGCGTTTCTAATATTATATGTGGATGACATATTGCTGATTGGAAACAATATAGAATTGTTGGAAAGCGTGAAGGAATATTTGAACAAGAGTTTTTCAATGAAGGACCTAGGAGAAGCTGCTTTCATATTAGGCATCAAGATCTATAGAGATAGATCAAGACGCTTAATAGGACTTTCACAAAGCACATACCTTGATAAGATTTTGAAGAAGTTCAAAATGGATCAGTCCAAGAAGGGGTTCTTGCCTGTTTTGCAAGGTGTGAAGTTGAGTAAGACTCAATGCCCAGTGACTGCAGAAGATAGAGAAAAGATGAGTGTCATCCCCTATGCTTCAGCCATAGGCTCTATTATGTATGCAATGCTGTGCACAAGACCCGATGTCAGCCTTGCCATAAGTATGGTCGGAAGGTTTCAAAGTGATCCAGGAATGGAACACTGGACGGCGGTCAAGAATATCCTGAAGTACCTGAAAAGGACTAAGGACATGTTTCTCGTTTATGGAGGTGATCAAGAGCTCGTCGTAAAGGGTCACGTCGATGCAAGCTTTGACACTGATCCGGATGACTCTAAGTCTCAAACCGGATACGTATTTGTTCTTAATGGGGGTGCGGTTAGCTGGTGCAGTTCCAAGCAAAGCGTGGTAGCTGATTCTACATGCGAAGCGGAGTACATCGCAGCCTCGGAGGCGGCGAAGGAAGGTGTCTGGATGAAGGAGTTCATGACAGATCTTGGAGTAGTGCCTAGTGCGCTTAACCCAATGACTCTGTTTTGTGATAACACTGGTGCCATTGCTCTAGCCAAGGAACCAAGATTTCACAAGAGGACCAGACACATAAAGCGACGCTTCAATTCCAACCGCGATTACATCAAGGAGGACGACATAAATATTTGCAAAGTACACACGGATCTGAATGTTGCAGATCCGATGACTAAACCTCTTTCAAGGGCTAAACATGAACAACACCAGAACTGCATGGGTGTTCGATTCATTACAATGTAAATCACATAGTGATGTGAACTAGATTATTGACTCTAGTGCAAGTGGGAGACTGTTGGAAATATGCCCTAGAGGCAATAATAAATTAGTTATTATTATATTTCCTTGTTCATGATAATCGTTTATTATCCATGCTATAATTGTATTGATTGCAAACTCAAATACATGTGTGGGTACATAGGCAACACTGTGTCCCTAGTAAGCCTCTAGTTGACTAGCTCGTTGATCAAAGATGGTTAAGGTTTCCTAGCCATTGACATGAGATGTCATTTGATAACGGGATCACATCATTAGGAGAATGATGTAATGGACATGACCCAAACTACGAATGTAGCATATGATCGTGTCAGTTTATTGCTATTGTTTTCTGCATGTCAAGTATCTGTTCCTATGACCATGAGATCATGCAACTCCCTGACATCGGAGGAGTACCTTGTGTGTATCAAACGTCGCAACGTAACTGGGTGACTATAAAGGTGCTCTATAGGTATCTCCGAGGGTGTCTGTTGGGTTGGCATGGATCAAGACTGGGATTTGTTACTCCATGTGACGGAGAGGTATCTCAGGGCCCACTCGGTAATACAACATCACAATGAGCCTTGCAAGCAATGTGACTAAAGTGTTAGCCACGAGATCTTGTATTACGGAATGAGTAAAGAGACTTGCCAGTAACGAGATTGAACTAGGTATAGAGATACCGACGATCGAATCTCGGGCAAGTAACATACCGAAGAACAAAGGGAACAGTATACGGGATTAACTGAATCCTTGACATAGAGGTTCGACCGATAAAGATCTTCGTAGAATATGTAGGAACCAATATGGGCATCCAGGTCCCGCTATTGGTTATTGGCCGTAGAGGTGTCTCGGTCATGTCTGCATAGTTCTCGAACCCGCAGGGTCTACACACTTAACGTTTGGTGACGAATAGTATAGTTGAGTTATTGTGTTGGTGACCGAAGGTTGTTCGGAGTCCCGGATAAGATCCCGGACATGACGAGGATCTCCGGAATAGTCCGGAGGTAAAGATTGATATATGTGATAATAGTGTTTTGATCTCCGGAAGGGTTCCGGAATTCACCGGAAGGGGTTCCGGATGTTTACCGAAGTGTTCGGGTGCAGCAACACTTTATATGAGCCAAAGGGGTAAAGCCCACGAGGTATTGGAAAGTGCAAAAGGAAGTTTTGCTGCTGCCTTAAGCGGTACTACCGCTGGTAAGGCAGTACTACCGCGTAAGCGGTACTACCGCTTGTGTGAAGCGGTACTACCGCATAAGCGGTACTACCGCTTGTGTGAAGCGGTACTACCGCTCAAGCGGTACTACCGCTCGTGAGCGGTACTACCGCTTGTGCGCGATACTGCAGGGATCCGAGTTGGACTCTTTCCCTGTGGGCCAAACCGACCTTGTGCGGGCAAAACCGACCTGGAGGAGGCTTTTACTCCAAGTTTAGACCCCAAGGCTCAACATATAAATAGAGGGGCAGGGCTAGCACACGGGACACATTAAGATTTCCCAAGCCGTGTGCCGGCAACCCTAACCCTCTAGTTCTCCCGTCATAATCTCCGTAGTGCTTGGAGAAGCCCTGCAGAGATTGTTCCTCACCATCATCACCACGCCGTCGTGCTGCCGGAACTCATCTACTACTTCATCATCGCTCGCTGGATCGAGGAGGTGAAGGCGTCATCAAGCCGTACGTGTGTTGAACGCGGAGGTGCCGTCCGTTCGGCACTAGTTCGTGATCGGATCGAGGGACGACTTGCGATTTGGATCGCGGAGACGTTCGACTACATCAACCGCGTTTCTTAACGCTTCCGCTTAGCGATCTACAAGGGTATGTAGATTCACTCTCCCTCTCGTAGATGCTCATCAGCATGGATAGATCTTGTGTGTGCGTAGGAAAATTTTTGTTTCCCATGCATCGTTCCCCAACACTACAAGCATATGATCCTCTCTCATAATAATTTTCAGTAGCATCATGAATGAATTCAACAATATAGCTATCACATAAAGTATTCTTTTCATGATCCACTAGCATAGAAATTTTATTACTCTCCACATAAGCAATTTTCTTCTCATTCATAATAGTGGGAGCAAAATCAACAAAATAACTATCATGAGATACTTGATTGGCATAATCCAATTGAAAATTAAAATCATGATGACAAGTTTCATATTTATCATTATTTGTTATAGCATACATGTCATCACAATAATCATCATAGATAGCAACTTTGTTGTCATAATCAATTGAAACTTCTTCCAAAATAGTGGAATCATCATTAAATAAAGTTGTGACCTCTCCAAATCCACTTTTATCAATATAATCATCATAAATAGGAGGCATGCTTTCATCATAATAAATTTTCTCATCAAAACTTGGGGGACTAAAAATATCATCTTCATCAAACATAGCATCCCCAAGCTTGTAGTTTTGCATATCATTAGCATTATGGATATTCAAAGAATTCATACTAGCAACATTGCAATCATGCTCATCATTCAAATATTTTATGCCAAACATTTTATTGAATTCTTCTTCTATCAATTGAGCACAATTTTCCGATCCATCATTTTCAAGAAAGACATGATAAAGACGAATATTATGAGGCAACCTCAATTCCATTTTTTTGTAGTTTTCTTTTATAAACCAAACTAGTGAAAAAACAAGAAACTAAAAGATTCGATTGCAAGATCTAAAGATATATCTTCAAGCACTCACCTCCCCGGCAACGGCGCCAGAAAAGAGCTTGATGTCTACTACACAACTTGTTCTTGTAGACTCGTGTTGGGCCTCCAAGCGCAGAGGTTTGTAGGATAGTAGCAATTTTCCCTCAAGTGGATGACCTAAGGTTTATCAATCCGTGGGGGGCGTAGGATGAAGATGGTATCTCTCGAACAACCCTGCAACCAAATACAAGAAATCTCTTGTGTCCCCAACACACCCAATACAATGGTAAATTGTATAGGTGCATTAGTTCGGCGAAGAGATGGTGATAAAAGTGTAGTATGGATAGTAGATATAGGTTTTTGTAATCTGAAAATATAAAAACAGCAAGGTAACGAAAAGTAAACGGGCATAAAAACGGTATTGCAATGCTTAGAAACAAGGCCTAGGGTTCATACTTTCACTAGTGCGATCTCCCAACATTGTTGACATAGTTGAATCATATGTAAATCCCTCACGTGCGACAAAGAGTTCACTCCAAAGTCACAAATAGCAGAGAACAAACGAAGAAATTGTTGTAGGGTACGAAACCACCTCAAAGTTATCCTTCCCGATCAATCTTATGAGCCATCCCCATTAATTGTCACGAACAGCCCTAGAGTTCGTACTAGAATAACACCTTAAGATACACATCAACCAAAACCCTAATGTCACCTAGGCACTCCAATGTCACCACGAGTACCCACGGGTTTGATTATACGATATGCATCACACAATCTCAGATTCATCTATTCAAACCAACACAAAGAACTTCAAAGAGTGCCCCAAAGTTTCTACCGGAAAGTCAAGACGAAAATGTGTGCCAACCCTTATGCATAAATCCCCAAGGTCACGGAACCCGCAAGTTGATCACCAAAACATACATCAAGTGACTCAAGTGAATATCCCATTGTCACCACAGATATCCATATGCAAGACATACATCAACTGTTCTCAAATCCTTAAAGACTCAATCCGATAAGAAAACTTCAAAGGGAAAACTCAATTCATCACAAGAAGATAGAGAGGGTAAAACTCCATATGATTCATCTATATCAACAAAGCTCGTGATACATCAAGATCATGCCAACTCAAGAACTCGAGAGAGAGAGAGAGAGATCAAACACATAGCTACTGGTACAAACCCTCAGCCCCGAGGGTGAACTACTCCCTCCTCGTCATGGAGACCGCCGGGATGATGAAGATGGCCTCCGGTGATGCCTTCCCCCCTCCGGCAGGGTGCCGGAAAAGGGCTGTAGATGAGAGTGGAGGTACAGTGGCTTTCTGCGGCGTAAAAACTCATCTAGGGTTATTTCTGGGGGTTTCTCTCTATATAGGATTTTTCAGCGTTGGAATCAGGTCAGACGGAGCCACGTGGGCCCCACGAGGTACCAGGGCACGCCTGGGGGGTGGCGCGCCCTGGTGCCTCATGGGCACTGGGTGGCCCCCCTCCAGTGGGTCTTGGTTCCAGTATTTTTCATTTGTTCCATAAAAAATCTCCAAAAAGTTTCACCCAATTCCAAGAACTTTTATTTCTGCACAAAAAACAACACCATGGCAATTCTGCTGAAAACAGCGTCAGTCCGGGTTAGTTCTAATCAAATCATACCAAAACCATATAGAATTGTTATAAACATGGCATGAATACTTCATAAATATAGATACGTTGGAGACGTATCAGCGCCAAATTCAAACCTGACGGGTGTGACCCACCCGTCAGCCTTTAATTCTTTTCTGGTTATTCCGATAGCGCCTTTTCACAGAATACGCTTTCTCTGTGGAGAAGCATATTTTTGTCCGAAGTGTTTTAAGTGGAGGCGCATTTCCTAAAGTACGTTTTCGTTTCTGGGAAGTGTAAACCCTGTCGAACCGTTTTCTTTTAAGTTTTGAATAAAATCAGAATTTGACCAAACTTTGACTGCCTCTAATTTTTAAACCACAACTCCAAATGAATTGATTCTTTTTCTGACATTCTTTATTTTTCATTTAGTTTATTTTAGTATTTATGTAAAAAAATTCAAAACAACTTTTTTGTACTGTTTTGAAATTATGTGATATTTGTAATATTTTGAAATAGGAAAAATGGAGGGAAGAGAATTTTCAAAAAAATTGGAGTGCACCCAACCCTTCTACATGCTCAAGGCAAGCATCTTGAACACTTGATATGATGAATGTTTGGTTGAATTGTTTGCTAAATATTTGAATCATGCTTATGGTAATTCAAATGAATTTGCATAATGATAGTTAATCATGTGTGGTTATTTGATAGTATTTTGTATTCACTTAAACATGAGAAATATGTGGATGTGGTCATTTTCTCATGCCACGCATGCCTGTGTTGGTTCAAACTAATCTGCAGGAAAGAATCTGTCACGAGTAAAAGTGACCGTAAGACAGAAATCACGTTGTGACGAGAATGACTGAGGATGGCATGTTGGGACATGCCGGGTTGTGACCCTGTTGGTACTAAAGAAATGCATCGTGCTATCCACTACAGGAAACTTAACCTCCTGAGTCGACCATAGATCGAGTCTTGTTGCGGTAACCCCCATACTTGTTTCGTGCTGCCACTTGTCCCTGCCACAGGTAGGGTATGGTTTAGTAAGTTGTTAACCCCTTTCCTGCACACACCGTACAAAGGGGCCATGATGAGGGTTTCCTGGCCAGGTATAATGCCAGTCAGGGGGCATGGGTGTTTCCGGCTGGGCCGAGAGGGGGGCACCCCTTAGTTTGCACGCGGTATAAATTTTGTGATACCATGCTATTCAAGGTGTTGGCCTCCCCGTCTTAGAGTTTTTCTTGAATGATGCCTTTGGGGATTCCGGGCATCGGGAAAGTTAAGCTGGTGTGTGTTGGTTAGTTGTGTTTCCAACCCAAAGACCATAATCGGAATTTGTCAACATCTCGGGGTTGACTAAGGAAATCCTTTACTTGTGGGTAAAGAGTACAACCTCTGCAGAGTTTTAAAACCTATTCGAATAGCCGTGTCCGTGGTTAAGGGCTACAGTCTAGGAAGGGTCAAGTGTCGGTCTTAGTGTCAATCTTTGGAGGAAAAGAACTAAATCAGAAATTGATTATGATTTATGATGGATGATTATTATCACTAATGCTGTTATGGACTAACCCCTATGCTCTGGTCGATATTTGTATGTTTTATTTTACTTTCATGAAAAGCCCTTTATGAGGCGTCACTTTAGACACTCGACTATGGCATTCCTTTTCCAGACCTTTCGAGGCGTTGCTGCAGACACCCGATTGGCATTTCTTTTCAAGACCTATCGAGGCGTCGCTTTAGACACCCGACTGGCTCTTATGTTCTTTCCTTTTGGAATTCCCCGGGCGGTTCTACCGCCTAGAATTCCCTTTGCCTTTGATTTCATTCGGAGTAAAGCCCTTTGTGTGGCATCGCGAAGACACCCAATTGTGGCATTCTTTTATAATTTTTCTCTTGGGTTCTTTCGAGACGGTTCTACCTCCTAAAACCCGACCTTAAATTTTAGTAACAACATGATTAATTAAACTTTGCTAATATCGGATTTCTAACCTTTATTTTATGTGCAAATATAATACTCTACATGATTACATCAAACTCTTACCATGTCATAATATTGTTGAATATGTTTGAATTTAATTGCATGCACTCTACCTGCTTTTATTATATCTTTTGTCCATGATGTTTGCGAGTACATTCAAACGTACTCACTGGCTTGTCCCTGGCTATTGTCTTGGCCAGATCATGATTCAGAGGAGAGCGCTACGAGGACACCCCTCCAGCCTAGGAATCGGAGATAGCAGCCACGGGAGATAGGAGTTATCCAGGTCAGCCATTCCTGTGGGAATGAAATCCCATCAACGTTGGAGATCCACGAGTCGCTTCTGCCATCCGCTGCTGGAATTCATGGTTGTACACATTAGACCCTTACGGTCTTGTACCCAAATTCTTGTAATAGCATGGAAATCTGTATCAAGGATGTGTCCACCAGTGAACAGTAATCCTGGGGCTGGTGATGACACGAGGGTCATTTGCTGGGATTTTATATCCCGGAAAACCGGCCCTGACTAGTTTTGGTTCGAATTTCGGTTATGAGTTTGTTACCGTACGTAGTAGCAACACTACAATAGAATATTATTCAGCTTTCTCTTAAATGTGTGTGTATGTGGTAAATACCAGGAACTGACCATAAGAGCTCGAAAGAGGGGGAGGCGTTTTGGCTCCCGGGTGCAAATGCACCCGGATGAACAGTAATGCGAAAAAAAACACTAAATGTTTTCAAAAAATTCTGAATTTTTTTGTGGATGTTCGTGTTAGTGTCGCAAGCATGCTTGACAATTTTCATGTGAAACGGAGCGGCAGTTTTTCGTTGGTGAAAAAACCAAATTTGGGGTGACATTTTGGGGTAACATTTGATGTTCAATTTGTTTTTTTTTGCATAGCCCAGAATGTTTAACCTTTTTGTCTCAAAATTTGCAGCTAGCATTTGTATGTGACTAAGATCACATAAAAATTTTGTCATGATTTTTTTGACATTTCAAAAATTATTTTCCACAGGCAGGAGCACGTGCACCTGGGAGCCGAATTGCATTTCCGCTCGAAAGAGACATATATCAAGATCCATAGTTCCCAAAATTAAGCCACAACGAAACTCTATGCATGATCACTTATTTGGCATAATCCCTTCACGTGACAACCAAAGTTTCAGCAAACAATGATTGAAACAAAGTGCTTAAGAGCCTTGAGGATGAGACATTAGTGGGTATGTTTATGATCACTCTAGTATCATGCTTTCTTTACATACCTTAAACTCCCTAATTTATGTTTTAATGGCTCTATCAAAGAAAAACTCTTCTTTGCATTCCCGACAAGCAAGTGTAAACTAGAGGAAATAGAATTGAGTGTCGCAAAGTTGTTTTATCAAGTAGATCAAAAACTTTGAGTTGATGATCTTTGCTTCACTAACAACTTGCATAATAATCATGCCACCACCACATCTATACTAAGTTTTCAGGTGAAGAAGCGGAGGGCTAGATAGGCATACCGATCGTAAGTGAACCAAAACCTTCTCGTTATTTCAGTTTAAACAACTGAGTTCCTTATGATTCGGATTTCTCTCTATGTTGCTCGAGGACGATCAAGTTTAAGCTTGGGGGAGTTGATGAGTGATACTTTTACACTCATCTACCCTTTGTTTAAACCGAGATATTTCAATTAAACTGAGATATTCGCTCCAATATTTCCACTAATGACTAATGAATGCAAAGGATTCCACAAATCCTCTCTTTATTGTGTTTCTATAAGAAATGGGCTAAATATGGACGAAATCAAGTGGGAACATGGAAAGAAGTGAAGGAGGAGATAGAAGAAATCAGGAGGAGGTGCACGAGAAGCCACAGAGCAAAAGACGACGTTTCATACGACCGCGACCGCTCGCATGAGCGGTCGTATGGCGTGGAAACCGAGCCCTCTCATCCACCTGAACAACTTTTATAAAGGGGTCGAGACCGAAATGCCAACAGAACATCCGCGAGCGAAGCCAGAACAGAGTCATCCTCATCCATCTCCATCAACCCTAGCCATCGCCATTTCCATCTCCATAGCCGCCATCACCACCATAATTATCCCTCTAGATCATACTTGTAATCGTGCATCGCACACGGCATTCATTGTAAGACATATTATCAATCAATCCATCTCTGTGATGTGTTCTTCAATGTGTTCTTCGTGTGATCTGATCTCCATGTGTGAGTAGTTCAGTAAGTTATGGGTTGAGGCAAGAGCCTTGCAACCCTCTATATTTGTTGTGGGGACAAATGGAAGTGCTTTGAATTAACGTCATGTATGTGTGAAATAAAATTGTTCCGTAGATGTCTCTTGTCTCGTCTGTGTTCCTCATCCCTGCAGGTTGATGAGTGATATTTTTACACTCATTTCAACCTCGTTTAAACTGAATTATTTCATTAAAAGAGAGATATTCTCTCCGATATTGTCACTAATGAGTAATAAGTGTGAGGGATTCCACAAATCCTCTCTTTGATATTATTCCATAGGAAATGGGCTAAAAAGGGAAGAAATCACGTGGGAGAAAGGGAAGGAAGGAAATTGGAGAAGAGATAAGTCACCAGGAGGCGTCAGAAGGCCACCAGTGTCAAAGACGGCGTTCCATGCGACCGCGAGCGCTAGCATGAGCGGTCGTTTGGCATGGAAACCAAGGTAGGTCATCCACATGAACAACTTTTATAAAGGGGACCCAGTCGAAATGTGAACAGAGAGCACGTCGGGAGAACGTCCAGCACAACCACAACCCTTTCATCATCATCTTCATCCACAAACACTAGCCGCTGCCATTTGCATCTCCATAGCCATCTCCACCACCGTAGTTCTCTTCCATCTAGTTCATACTTGTAATCGTGCATCGCACAAAGCATCTGTCGTGGTTTTGTCACGACAGATGCCCTCGTGAAAGGACTTAGTGATGAGGCCATCGCACGAAGGTGGAAGCTTAACGGGGTTGGTCGGAAAACGAGAGACACGAGTTTACCCAGGTTCGTCCCCTCTCGGTGGAGGTAAAAGCCTACGTCCTGCCTGATTGTTATTGCTTTGAATCTCGATTACAAAGGTGCGGAATCGCTAACCTAGCTCTCGAGAGATTGAACCTAACCTTTTCTGTCCTAGGTGCTCCCCTTTACATAACAGGCCGAGCCCCTAGGTTTACATGAGAGTTCAGGTCATACTACTAACCCGTATCCTGCTTTGACTCTATTCATCTTACTCTCCAAGGTAAACTCTCCCTTGACTGGTCCTTCCTTCGCGAGCCGGCCTTTGTACCGGGTCTTGCTTAAGCCGGCCCACTTGTTGATCCTCAACCTGGCGGCGAGGTGACCCATTGAGCTTCATAGCCTAAGGCCAGGTTACCATCTGCCGGGTCTTAACGCCGGGTAATATCCCCAACATTAGCCCCCAGTTTGACTTGGATTTATCCATATTAAACTTCAGCCATTATTCAAGATGTCCGTCCGGGTCACGCTTTTGCCGGGTCTCATAATTCCTCCGTATTTGGTGATTTCTGCAACCTCATGCCATGGCATCACCTTCTCTGCTCTGACATGTGCATATGTCATCATAACGAATCTTTGAGTGGATATGTCAAATCTTGTCAATGCGAGAATCGAGGCAACCTTTTAGCCTAAATTTACTACACCGCCTGGGGTTTTGCTCCTACCGTTTTAGGTTCCACCTCCCCTATAAATAGGCCAACAGGGCCCCGAGGCTCATTTTTACCTCTCGCGTGCTACTGCTTCTTCTTCCTCTCACCTTCATCACCACTGCGCCTCCTTGAGCTTGCCGAACCAGAGAACAAGAACAATGCCATCGCCGAAGCCAACGTCTACAGCTGCCGCCGCCGGAGCCTGTCAAGCGCGCCGTGGCCACATTCACGGAGCTCGAAGCCCTCAAATCTTCCTCGCAGATCTGTAAGCCCCTCATTTTTCCTTGCCATCCTCCATTGCTATTTCTTGTCAAGTTCATCAATGTTCTTAGATAATGCAATGGTAGATCTAGCTTTTCCATGAACCGCTGTCCGTAGATGTAATATTACCTCCATGGCATATTAGGTACCTTTTTTAGATCCCCTCTATAGTTGAAATGAATCTTCTCTTTACATCTTTTTTGTGAACACTACCATAGCTAGGTCTTTTAATTTTCCATTTTCAGGCATGTTCCAGATCCGTAACCTTATTGTAATCTGAACAGTAGCTGTTTGTAACACCCTGACCCGGATCTTTACTTCACACTCTTTTTACAGGTTTCAATCTTCCGTTGATAGGCTCACTGGCTCATACCTTCAGCTAATTTTTACCGGCTCTCGGTTACTTTGGCCAACTCAAGATCCGCATTATTCTTTCGCCGACTCTCAAACCATAATTGTCATAAATATCAACTCTGTTTTCGTGACCCGGGTTATAACCGACTTGTAACCCACTTCTCTTATTTTTAGCAATCAATGGCTCCCAAAGTTAGCAAGGCTGCCAACTGGTCAAAGTCATGTATGTCCAACCTGATGCTAGAAGACCTGGTAACCACCGGGTTACTTCCCGCAAAGAATCAAATCAATTGGCGGGCTCCTGAAGAAGAGACCCGGCCTGCCCCTGGCCCCAACGAGATAATAATCTTTAAGGATCACTTGGACAGAGGATTTCGACCGCCGGGTTCCAAATTTTTCCGCGATGTTCTCCATCATTTCAACATCAGACCATAAGACCTCGGGCCTAACTCAGTCCTCAACTTGAGAAACTTCCAAGCCTTCTGTGAAATATATCTGCAGATGGAACCCATAGTCGGCCTATTTCAAGACTTCTTTTATTGCAACCGCCAAACTGAATGCAAGAACGGCTCTAGCCTAGAATGCGGTGGAGTCACTATTCAGCAGAGGAGAAACTCATATTTTCCTGAGATGGCCCTGGCGAGTCATCCAAAGGACTGGCACAAGACATGGTTTTATTGCCAAGACACTTCCCCAGCTGATGAACACCCATTACCGGGTTACAGATTGGACCGGCTTCCAGCCTCAATTCAATTTGACGCCTATACCCCGCCAGAAGAACAAGAAACATTTCAGCCTATCTACACCAAAATCAGCGCCCTCATAGCTCATGGGCTTACCGGGGTCGACTTGACCCGGACATGGATGGACTGGCGGGTTCAGCCACTCAGCCTAAGGAGCCGTCTTCTGCACACATATACTGGTGAGACAAATGACGAGTTGCATTTCAGTACGCAAAACTTGACAAACACCGACTTAATCAAGGCCACCAAGAAGCTACTTGGTGAGAAAAAAAGAAAAGATCGCCCTAGTGGATCTTCCCGCCTTTTACACTGGCAACCCGGCTCCAGCTGTGAGTCACCCTCCTTCATCCTTTACTAAGCAAGTATTATTTCTCTTTGACTGACAAACCGGCCCTTTTGTTTTTAGGAGGGCTCTGAATGGTGGCAAGCTGGAACAGAAGCCGCCACTCCTCCTCAAGATCAAAATAAAGAGGAAGAGGAAGAACCTGAGGTAGATCTTGACTCTCTTGGCCGTCTTTTTAACGAACTTGCTGACGCCGACTTGTCCCAGGACCAAACCGAAACCAGCAGAGCCGGCACCGCAGAGGTAGCCCTGATCTCTTCAGACTCAGATTCAGAAACATTTGGTCAAAGAAAAATCCGGGTTGCGGTCCATAAAGTTCCGTTTCCGCATCCATCTGCTCACCTGGACCGTCATTTGTCTTTGAAGAAAATGCAGCGCACTGCTAACCTGAAGCGGAAGACCCAGAGCAGCTCAGGCGACTTGTCAGAGGGCTTATCTCATGATAGGTCTCGTCGACCTCGTGTTGACATTTCAACAAGTCCCACAGTGAGGCATCCTCAAGCCGGTTTATTCAAACAACCAATGCTAAGGGAAGATTCGGCTTATTTGACTTCTCCGTCCTCCGACGAATCCAGCGCCACTCAATTGCTGGCTTTCACCATCAACAAGGGGTAAGAACAAAAATAACTTGCCTTGCATTAGGAATCATGGTTTGTTCCTCCCTTTCAAACTATTAATGTCTTTCAATAATATAGTGCCAAAGTTGTTATCAAGAAGAAAACTGGCGAGTCTTCTGGCGCTGCAGTCGAGACTGAAGTGAATCCATCTCATGACTTGGAGATGGACAACACAGAGCTTCAAGACAATCGGGCAACTCAAGACGAGGCACCAATCCAGGACAATCAGGCGGGTCAAGACAAACAGCCCCTCCAAGACAACCCGCCAAGTCCTTTTCGAACTTCCATGCCAGTTGCGGAAACGGAGACTGCCCCAGTAGGGCAACCAATAGGCCAGACTCAAGATGATATGGTTATCACTGGTGAGAGCCAAAGCATTCCTCCAGAACCTTCCAATGTCTTGGTCAAAGTTGCGGCAAACAATGAGTCGCCAAAAAATAAGGGCAAGGCCAGTCTTGAGTTCCCGTCCTTTGAAGATCAAGACGTGGATGCCCTGCAGCAAACTTTCCTAACCCGGCTATCTGAGAGCCGGGAAACTGAAGCAGACATTTTCAATAGCTTAAGAAGGAAATATGAGGTAATTTTCATTGCTTCCTTTCTAGTATGTATGTAACCTCAAATCATTTCTGACTCGCCTTATCTTGTAAACATAAGTGTGGTCATACAATAGCCCCCAAGAGCCGGGTCATTATGCAATAGCGGGCTGGATCTTACATACTTGCAAGATGTGTCTTTAGAACAATTGGTATCCCCAAGGTCCGGCTCATCATTCTGTGATGAGGCGGGTCTTGATAATCAATGTGTTAGGCAAAAAATGTCAATGCATTAGCCCCCAAGTGCCATGTAGAATGCTTGCAACTGCATGGGACTTGTATCAATCATAACTGGAAGACTGGTTGATGTAGCCCCCAAGTGCTGGGTCGATCGCCCACGACAGCTCAGGACTAGCAAGTATGATGTCTAACTTTCCTTTTAAACTGATACACAAGATATCCTAAACCAGTCCGAGTCACAAGCAGCCGGCTTATAGAAAGATCTCAAGGCTAAAAAGAAGCTGCGCGAAAAGCTAGAACATCTATCATCAGATTTTCACAAGTCGTTGCTGGCTGTGACTGATACCCTGGAAAAAACTACGGCAGCGTATGAAGAGGAGAAAGCCGCCTTGCTAAAACGAGCAAAAGAGGCCGAGTCAAAGCTCGAGCCGGTGACCCAAGAGCTATCCACACTCAAGAGCCATATAACAGACATGTGCACTGCTATCTTTGGTAAGCATAAAACTCTTCAAGCCACCACATGTGCCGGCTTAACATGTTGAGACGGATTACTAATACTTGTTGACATGTGTTTGCAGGCAGAAGAAATCATAACTTGGTTGAACTTCCTCTGGTAAAACTAAAGGTGGTGTACAAGTTCCTTGAGCAGCTGTATGTGGGTGGCGCCTACTGTATTATGGCAGTCAAAAATACTAAGGCCCCACCACACTACATCATGGATATGTTGAAAGAACTGTCCACCGTCCCGCAATGGATCCATGAGTTGAAGAAATCCACAAGCCGCCAAGGATCAATGTATGCCCTGGCATGTGCAAAGGCGTATCATCCTGAGATGGAGCCGGCTCTGCTGGCCGATGGTTTTCTAGAATTCAACGCGGATGGCTCAGAGTTCACCAACGAAGACTATGTGTGTTGCGTGAAGGAGACCCGGGTAGCAGCAACCAGCATTGCAGCAGAGGTAGACTTAGAGAAATACCAAGACGGCTATGCTGAAGACGGCAAACGCATGAGCCTTCCTGACCCCAAGCCGGTCAAACTTACGCCTCCGTGTCGTAAGCAAAACTTCGCCCCTAACGTCAATCCTTCCACTTTGATGAAAGCAGACTCTATATTTGAAGCGTTGCATTCTATTCAGTGGGTAGTAAATGAGCCGGCAAGTCAAGCAGAGGAGGCGGCTCATGACGACCGCAAAGAGCCGGCAAATATTGACCCCTCTTCTTCTGGCGCGAACAATGACCCGGAGGGCCGTGCTACCGGCTCACAGCCATGACCTTCTTGAACACTTCATAACATGCCTAACTATGGTGTTGTAATAACTTTAGCTATGAAATTTCTTGTGTTGGTGTTGGTGCCATCGTGCACATATTGCTTTGGTTGTAAAACTGGTGATGACTGCAATGAATGATCAACTTTTGCTGTGTTTCAAACCAAACATCAGTCTTTTTACTAAAGGATTAGAGAGACAACCCGTCTTCAGAAGCCAATAGTAACTAGGAGGGCCCTTTGATATGCCCGTGTTTGAAAACAACCAGACTGAGTTCTGAGACCCGACTACTACGGCGAATTGCGGTAACGCCTCTAGCACTTGTAAATAGCTGTGGCTACTGTGCAACCCGGCAATTATGCTGCCGTTATAATATCACAAACAATGTGAACTGGTTTCTGCAAAAACATTGAATACGCACAAGTATATGTAATAAATGTATGATAATTTTTTTAACAATGCAATAAAGCCGGCTTTCAAGGCACGACACAAAGACCGGCTTTCGAGGCTCAAGTCTGTTTTGCTTCAGTGAAGTAGGCTTTTTTAGCCTCTTTTGATTTGTCCTAGCTTTTTGAAGGCCGGCTCTCACGTGACTTAACCAGTGTTTTAACTTTGATGAGTTCAGGGTCACCTCTGTGATTGACTCATCAGGCGTACACTGGGTCACCTTTTCAGAGTTGCATCTTCCCAACAGGCAGGTATAACCAGGTATATAATGGCATTTGTCGGGTTAAGAGGGATGTTAATAGCTAAACTCGATGAGTTGGAAGCCCCCAAGTAACCAATGATCAAAGAATAAAGACTCAACACACAATTTGAGGCGAAACGACAAACTCTCTTATACAGAGATGCCAGCTTTATTTCATTGATCATAATATATATATATATATATATATATATATATACAATATTGGCAGAATAGTTATTCTGCCCACACTTTCGAATTGCACGCTCAACGCGAGGGCACTGCACTTTCTGAAGCAAGAGTACTGCAGTACTGAGACGAGTGAACTTCTCGTCGCAAAAAACTGCACGCGGTGTTTTTTCGGTACTGTTTTCGCTCCAATTTTTAAACCGTTTGTCGGAACGAGACGTGTAATACGTCGTTGGAAAGCTATGGATTAGGCGCAAATTCGCAACGTTGAATTTTTTCGAGATTCCTCGCGGTTTAAGAGCACTTTCAAAAACGGTGGGCGCCCGATGAGTGGCAGCAAGCGTATTTTCATGTTTTTTTCTAAACCGCTTGTCGGAATGAAGCAAATGATACGCCGTTGGAAAGATATTGTCGAGGCGCAACTTTTTCATATATATTACTTTCTCTAGTTCCTTACGGTTTAAGAGCACTTTCAAATTTACTAAATCGCGGAATTCTGTTTTTCAAATTTTTTCAATTTTTTCGTACTGTTTTTGCTCCAGTTTTTTAACCGTTTGTTGAAACGAGGCGTGTGATACGCCATTGGAAAGCTACGGACGAGGCGCAACTTTCATATGTAGAAATTATTTTGAGATTCCTTACGGTTTTAAATTAATTTTGAAAATGGTGCGGCGGATGACGAGTGACAGCGGCCGTTTTTTCGCGAATTTTTACAAACCGCTGGTCGGAATGATTCAAATGACACGCCGTTGGAAAGATATCGACGAGGCGCAACTTTTTCATGTAGAACACTCTCTCTAATTCCGTACGGTTTAAGATCAGTTTTGATTTTACCGAAATGCCGACACTCTGTTTTTCGCGACACCAAAATCGACGAGTGAACCGCATCGGACAGAAGAACGCACTGCATCAGACAGAAATCCGCACTGCATCAGATGGGCAAGTGCACTGCATGATTTTTTTAGACGTAAATTTTCCCAGGCGAGAAAGTGGATTGCGATTCACATCGGGCATAAGTGAACCGTAACACTATCGAGAAGTGAACCGCATTACATTTTTTTGTCGTTTTCGTAACAATTTTTTTGCACTTCACATTTGGGAGTAAGCGAACCGCGACAGTACCAAAAGTGAACGGCGACACTATCGAAAGTGAACCGCATTACTTTTTTTATCGTTTCCCTAACATTTTTTTGCACTTCATATTTGGGGCATAAGTGAACCGCAACACCACCGAAAGTGGACCGTAACACTCTCGAAAGTGAACCGCTTTAATTTTTTGCTAGTGAACTTCGAAACCTTTTTTTCAATCTCCAACAGAACGAAAACAAAGCGCATCAGAAAAAGAAGTGAACCTCTCGCTGGATTTTCTTTTTCTCTTTTTTTATAAAGTGAACCACCAACCAGCACAAAATGAATCACATCTTGAAGTATATAGCATGAAAAATAACTGCATAGTACAGTGGAGCGAACCTCTCACTAATTCAGTAGCAAAGTGAACTACATAATCTTTATCAGTTTCTCAAGTGAACTACATTTTTTTTCTTCTAAAATGCATTACATTTTCTTTCTGAACTGCGCTTTTTAACATATCTGTTTTTTCTGGGTTTTTCTCGGACAAAAATAACTGCATTGAACGGGAGAGCAAACCTCTTCAAAGAAAAAAACAGTAGCCATCTCTGCCAATCAAACGCAAACTACACATGAGCATCGACTGTACTGCAATGTCATGCCGACACCAAAAGAACATCCCAGTGCAGTCCACCAGAGGGTGGCCTCTTTTTTTTGCTTGCAGCTCGCCCTTCTCGAATCGGTGGAATAGCCATGAAGAGCAAGGGGAATGAAGACACAAGTGAACTACACGGGATACAAGTGATTGACGGCATAAGGAAAAGGCCCGACTACTTCAAAAAAATGGACCAGCATCCCACGATCGCGACCACCTCAAAACACAAACAAGAAAGCAGTAGTGGACTGCACAACCCAAGCTGCACGAACCGCGAGCCACTCCCCAGCGAGCTGCAAGTCCTCAGCGAAGGAAATTCGCTGAACGCCCATACTGCAAGGTGGCGTCAGCGGACTGCATACCCTGCACAGTCGCGGTGCGCTGGTGGAGCCTGCTCTCGAGATGAACTGCACACTGGGGGCGCCAAAGGTACTCTGCGATGTCGCCATGGTTGGGGCAGATTGGGGGTACCCCGTCTGGCCATTGGAGATCGGAGAGAGAGCTCCCTCTGAACTGCATAGGTGCATGCATCCACACACAAAAAATTGCAAAAGGAACTGCGCATGTGCAACGAATCAAACCGCACTGGAGCTCCTCGACTCGGGGGGCAGGGTGTCACATCCCGGCCGGATCTGCTGTTGATGGCCGTGGGGGGCCGTGGCACCCGTGGATGAACCGCATGAGGATGCCATGGCAGCCACCACGTGCGTCGTCCTCGTCGTCAACAAAGGATGAGGGAAGCAGCAGAAGAGTCGGCGGAGGCCATGGCCGTGGATCCGGAGGAAGGGAAGCCAGATCTCGCCGACGCGCACGAGGAAGAGGAGGTGGGGGGATTCTCCCGTGAGCCAGTGGTCGCCGGAGGCTCGAGGGGTCGCCGGCCGCACCTTCCCTCCACTTTCCTCCGCCCACGGTGCTCGGGCGTCCCATCTTGCCGCACCTTCCCTCCACTTTCCTCCGCCCACGGTGCTCGGGCGTCCCATCTTGCCGCGCCTGCCCTCTCCTCGCTGGAGGATGGAGCAGAGTCTCGCGGCGGCGCCGTCAGGCTTGGTCGGGGGCGGGGGGTCATGGACTACTCCGTGGAGGCCCACCGTCGCGGTGGCGGGGCTGGTGCGAAGAAGGTGAGGAGGTGGGGCGGCGTTGCGGCGGCCGGATGGGTCTCGCCATGGCGGCTGCGTGTCGCAGGAGGACGCGGCTGGCCGGATCCAAAGGCAGGGGGAAGGGGGTGCTCGGGGCGGCACGTCGGGTAGGGTGGCGGTGCGTTGGGTAGGGAGGCCGGCGGCGGGGTTGCTCCGGTGGGGCTCCACCTCCTCACCCACGGGTGGAGGAGGGGGCGGTGGTAGGAGGGGGCGGTGGCGGCCAGCGCGGGTGGCGCGCGGTGGTAGGAGGGGGGTGGTGGCGGGATTTAGTGGCCTGGGGTGGGTTGACCGCGCGGTGGGAGGAGAGAGAGGTGTGGGTGGGGTGGGGTGGGTTCGCCGCTGGGGTCCGATCGGTACAGTGGGTTAGGCTGGGGTGTTGGCAGAATAAGCAAAAAGATGGTAGAATAAGGTCTTAAGGGGGTTGGCAGAATAGACCCACCCTATATATATATATATATATATATATATATATATATATACATGATGAAGGTATGTACAAAAAATACTGCCAAGTCTGTGACTTAGGTATAGTACGGCCGGAGATGTGCAATATTCCAGGGTCGGCTGCCCTCCTCCTCAGAGGTACATGACTTATTTGCTTCATGTATGTCAACAAGGTAATATGACCCATTGTTGAGATTCTTGCTGATAACGAAGGGTCCTTCCCAAGGAGGCGAAAGCTTATGCATGCCTGCCTGTTCTTGTATCAGACGGAGCACTAAGTCACCTTCTTGAAAGGTACGGCTTCGAACTCTACGGCTATGATAGCGACGTAGGTCTTGTTGATATATGGCAGATCTGGAGGCAGCAAGTTCATGTTCTTCTTCCAGAGCATCAAGAGCATCTTGGCGAGCTTGTTCATTATCAGCCTCCACATAAGCTGTGATTCGGAGAGAGTCATGACGAATATCACTTGGAAGTATAGCCTCTGCACCATAGACCAGGAAAAACGGCATATAGCCTGTCGACCTGTTGGGAGTAGTCCGTATGCTCCAAAGTACTGCAGATAATTCATCTTCCTAGCAACCAGGGGTACGTTGTAGAGGCACCATGAGCCTTGGTTTTATCCCACGCAGCAATTCCTGATTAGCTCGTTCCGCCTGCCCATTGGACTGAGGATGTGCGACAGATGTTAAGTCAAGTCGGATATGCTCCTGTTGACAGAACTGCTTCATGACCCCCTTCGACAGATTGGTTCCATTGTCTGTAATTATGCTATGTGGATAGCCAAATCGACAGATCAACTTTTTTAGGAATTTAACAGCCGTAGCAGCATCACAACGGCTGACTGGCTCTGCTTCAACCCACTTGGTGAATTTGTCAACTGCAACCAATAAGTGAGTATGTTTATTCTTGGATCTCTTGAAAGGCCTGACCATATCAAGCCCCCAGACTGCAAAGGGCCAAGTTATTGGAACCATCCGCAATTCTTGAGCCGGCACATGCACTTGACGAGCAAATTTCTGACAACCATCACACTTGCGAACAATATCCTCTGCGTCCGCGTGAGCTGTAAGCCAGTAAAAACCATGCCGGAAAGCCTGTGCAACCTGAGACCGTAAGCCGGCGTGATGTCCACAATCACCTGAATGTATCTCATTAAAGATCTCTCGGCCTTCCTCAGGGGAAACACAGCGTTGAAAAACGCATGTGACACTTCGTCTGTGCAACTCGCCATTGACAATGGTCATGGATTTGGACCTCCTGACAATCTGCCGAGCGATGATTTCCTCTGCTGGGAGCTCGCCACGACTCAGATACGCCAGGTAAGGCACCGTCCAATCTGATATAGCATGAATAGCAGCCACCAATGCTGCCGCTGGATCAGGAATAGCAAGATCCTCCTCCGTCGGTAATTTGACCGACGTGTTGTGCAGAACGTCCAGAAAAACATTGGGTGGAACAGGCTTCCGCTGAGACCCCAAATGAGACAATGCATCTGCTGCCTTGTTGAGCCGGCGATCAATGTGATCAACCTGATATCCCTTGAAGTGCCCAGCAATATTAGTGACAGCACGCCTGTAAGCCGCCATGAGGGAATCTTTAGAATCCCAAGTCCCAGAAACCTGTTGAGCCACCAAATCTGAGTCACCCAGGCACCTGACTCGGCTTAAGTTCATCTCCTTAGCCATACGAAGCCCATGAAGCAAAGCCTCATATTCAGTTGCATTGTTAGTACAGGGAAACATAAGCCTCATAACATAACAAAACTTATCTCCTCACGGGGAAGTTATTACAACTCCAGCCCCCGAGCCTTCCAATTGCCTGGATCCATCGAAGTGTATTGACCAGTACGTAGTATCCGGCTTCTCCTCCGGAGCCCGCAACTCCGTCCAGTCATTGATGAAGTCCACCAAAGCTTGAGATTTAATAGCAATCCATGGCATATATTTGAGATGATGCGGGCCAAGCTCAATAGCCCACTTTGTAACCCGGCCAGTAGCCTGCCTATTATGAATTATGTCTCCAAGAGGTGCTGAACTGACCACAGTAATTGGGTGCTCATGAAAATAATGCTTCAACTTGCGACTTGCCATGAACACGCCATAGACCAGATTTTGCCAATGCAGATACCGTTGCTTGGACTCTGTTAAAACTTCACTGATATAATACACCAGACGCTGGACTGGGTACTCTTTGCCTTCTTCCTTGCGCTCTACAACAACTGCAACACTGACGGCTTTGCTATTAGCGGCAATGTATAGCAGCGTTGGTTCCTTCTCCTAAGGGGCAGCAAGGATAGGCGGCTCAGACAACTACTTTTTGAGGGACTCAAAGGCTTGATCTATAGCATCACTCCAAATAAAATCATCTGTTTTCCTGAGCAATTGGTAGAGAGGGATTGCCTTCTCCCCAAGCCGGCTTATAAACCGGCTCAAAGCCGCAACACGCCCTGCCAACTTCTGGACGGCATTGATATTGGCCGGCTTGGCCAAAGTTGTGATGGCTTTGATCTTTTCTGGGTTGGCCTCAATTCCACGCTTAGAATCAAGGAAGCCCAGTAATTTCCCTGCAGGAACACCAAACACACATTTTTCCGGGTTGAGCTTCATCTGGTAAACTCTTAGGTTGTCGAATGTATCCTTGAGGTCGTCCAGCAAAGTCTCTTTCCTCCGGGATTTAACCATAATGTCATCAACATACGCATGAACATTACGCCCGACCTGCTTATGGAAACAATTCTGGACACAGCGCTGATAAGTTGCCTGTGCACACTTCAGACCAAATGACATAGACGTATAGCAGAAAGCTCCAAAGGGCATGATAAAAGCTATCTTTTCCTGGTCCTCCTCCTTAATCTTGATCTGATGATAACCGAAGTAAGCATCCAGGAAACATAAACACTCGCAGCCAGCCGTAGCATCAATGATCTGGTCAATACAGGGCAGAGCAAAAGGATCACTAGGACAAGCCTTATTCAAGTATGCGTAATCAACACACATCCGCCAAGTCCCATTTTTCTTCAGAACAAGGACCGGGTTAGCTAACCAGTCTAGATGAAATACTTCCACGATGAACCCGGCAGCTAGGAGCCGAGCCACCTCTTCTCCAATGGCTTTGCATCTCTCCTCGTTAAAACGACGGAGATATTGCCGAACAGGCTTAAACTTAGGATCCACGTCAAGGGAGTGCTCAGCGAGTTCTCTCGGTACACCTGGCATGTCAGAAGGTTTCCATGCAAAAATGTCCCGGTTCTCACGGATGAACTCGATGAGCGCGCTTTCCTATTTTGGATCCATATTCGCCCCAATGGTGAACTGTTCAGATGGATCACCAGGGGTGAAATCAACTTTCTTTGTATCACGAGCCGACTTGAATTTGAGTAAAGGATCAGACTCAGTAGTCAGTTTCTTCAGAGGAGTCATGTCAGCCGGGTCTACATTATCCCTATAATATTTCAACTCCTTAGCAGCGCAAGCTGACTCAACATAAGCTGCGTCTCCTTCCTCACACTCTAATGCAACTTTCCGATTACCCTCGACAGTAATGGTTCCTTTAGGCCCAGGCATTTTCAATTTCAGATAAACATAGCAGGGGCGTGCCATGAACTGTGCATAAGCCGGCCTACCGAATAAAGCATGATATGGGTTTTTAAGCTTGACCACCTCAAATGACAGGAGCTCGGAATGATAGTTATATTCTGTGCCAAAAGCCACTTCCAGAGTGATTCTACCAATGGGGTAGGCCGACTTGGCAGGAACAATGCCATGGAAGACTGTAGAGGACGGAGTCAACTGCTTCTTAGACAGATTCATCCATTTGAAAGTGTCATAATAAAGTATGTTGATATTGCTTCCTCCGTCCATGAGCACTTTGGTTAACGTATAACCGCTGACTTGCGGAGCGACCACCAGAGCAAAGTGGCCGGGGTGATCAATAACTTCAGGATGATCTGCCCTACTCCAAGTGACCGGCTGTTCCGACCAGTTTAGATAATAAGGGACTGTCGGCTCAACCGTGTTAACAGCTCTCCGCTGAACTTTCCGATCGTGCTTGCAAATACTGGTGGTAAAAACATGATACTTCCCACTATTCAATTGCTTTGGATTGCTCTGGAATCTGGACTGGCCGCCCTGATTCTGATTTCCCTGGTTGGTATGCTGATTATTGCCTCCACCATTGCCAGCCCCCTGAAACCCGGAATTCTGACCAGCGTTCCCTTGGAACCCGGGGCTTGCAAACTGCCCCTGTGAGCCGGCTCCCTGGAAGGCGGCTCTGTGGTTGCCGGGTCCAGGATTGCCAGGGTTTCTGCCATTGCCGTCACCATTGTGATGGTTCTGAAATAGTCGTTTGGAATACTCTTGCATGATGAAACAATTTTCCTACGAATGGCTGGATGGCTTACCATTGAAACTATGTTTTGGACACGGACCCTTGAAAGCCTCCTCAAAACTACGAGGGCGATTACCAGAAAAGGACTTCCTGGAGCCATTATCCTGACGATGGTTTTTATTGCCAGTATTGGTGTTTGCAACAAGATCAGAACCTCCCTCGTGACTCTTACGTTTGTTGTTGTTATTGTTATGTCCATTGCCATTGTTCTGCTGTTGACTCTTGCCGTCGTTTTTATTGCCCTTGCCAGACTTTTCATCATCAGAGGTTGGATCTTTTGTGCTATCAGACTCGGCATACCGCGTTAAAACTTCCATGAGATCACCCATGTCCTGGACCTTCCTCTTGAGACGTCCCAACTTCTGGACCAAAGGCTGAAACTTGCAATTTCATTCCAGGACAAGTACCGCATGTTGGGCTGTAATGCTATCTAAAGAGTGTATGACTTCTGCAACCCAGCGAGACCAATGATGTGCCAACTCATCCTCACGCTGAACACAATGCTCGAGATCGACAATAGTGGTTGGACGCTTGCAAGTCCCTTGGAAATTCTTGATGAATTGCTCCTTCAACTCCTGCCAGGTGTTAATGGAATTTGCAGGCAGGTTTTTCAACCAAGTACACACTGGACCTTCTAACATGAGAGGTAAATAACGCGCACAGACAGCTTCACTGGCTTCCATCAGATCCATAGCTAGCTCATAGCTTTCTATCCACTCGGCTGGCTCTAAATCGGCTGTATAATTGGGAACCTTGCGAGGACCCTTAAAATCCGGAGGCATGCGCGCATCTCGCAATGCTGGGACTAAACAGGGACTTCCAATTATGCGGTTTGGTAGACCCCTTGTGCGAGCAGCTGTTTGGGTTGCGGCGGGTGGGGTTTGCACAATGGGCTGATTGTATGCCGTGCCTGCGTTTCCCTCTTTTAATGCTCGCAAAGCCCGAGCAGCATCCACAATCGCCTGCGCATCTGGAATTCCAGGCTGTTGCTGATTTAGAAGCGGTTGCGGAGCCCTCCTACGCTGCGCACTACTAGAGACTGCTGGCGACTCAGGACGTTGGCTCCTAGTGCGGCTCGGGTGAGGGGTTGAGTGAAGCCGATGCTGACTATGAGAATAATTCACCTACTGCGTCACTGCTGTCTTTAGCATCTCAATGGCATTCCTGGCTTCAATCTGAACTGGGTTGTTCCCCTCGATTGGAATTGCTGCCAAGTTATGAGTCACTGCTAGAACATTGTCGACCGGGTTAGAATAATGTGCAATTGGGGTCTGGAACCTGCGAGGCGACAGCTGCTGCTGCTGATGAATCGGTAGCCGCTGCTGAGCCGGTGATTGCTGTTGAGCCGGCTGCTGCTGCTGGGCCGGCTGTTGCAATGGTGGCCCGCCTGGGGACACAACACCAGCCCCCTGATACGTCTCCAACGTATCTATAATTTTTTATTGTTCCATGCTATTATAGTATCAATCTTGGATGTTTTATATGCAATTATATGCCATTATATATCATTTTTTGGGACTAACCTATTAACCCAGTGCCCAGTGCCAGTTGCTGTTTTCTGCTTGTTTTTGCCTTTTCAGAAAATCATTATCAAAAAGTGTCCAAGCGAGAAAAAAAACTTTGGATTAAATTTTTTTGGACCAGAAGAGACCCACGAAGCTTCGGGAGAAGACCAGAAGAGCCACGAGGAGGCGACAAGCCTGGAGGGCGCGCCCAGGGGGTAGGGCGCGCCCCCAGGCTTGTGGGCCCCTCGTTGCCCCTCCTAACCTAATTCCAGTGCTATAAATTCTAAAATATTCCCAATATACCAGAGAGATAGAAGAGAAAACCTTTCCGCCGCCGCAAGCCTCTGTTCTTCCGCGATCCCATATGGAGGCCATTTCCGGTACTCTGCCGGAGGGAGAATGGATCACAGAGGGCTTCTTCATCAACCTTGCTGCCCTTCCGATGATGTGTGAGTAGTTTACCACAGACCTACGGGTCCATAGCTTGTAGCTAGATGGCTTCTTCTCTCTATTTGATCTTCAATACCATGGTCTCCTCGATGTTCTTAGAGTTCTATCCAATGTAATCTTCTTTTGCGGTGTGTTTGTTGGGATCCTATGAATTGTGAGTTTATGATCATATTATTCATGAGAAATATTTGAGTCTTCTCTGAAATCTTTTTATGCATGATTATTATAGCTTTGTATTTCTCTCCGATCTATCGATTTGGTTTGGCCTACTAGATTGATTTGTCTTGCAATGGGAGAGGTGCTTTGTGATGGGTTCAATCTTGCGGTGCTCAATCCCAGTGACAGAAGGGGACATGACACGTATTTGTATTGTTACCATTAAGGATAAAAAGATGGGTTTTAATCATATTGCTTGAGTTTACTTTGTCTACATCATGTCATCTTGCTTAAGGCGTTACTCTGTTTCATACATAATACCCTAGATGCATGCTGGATAGCGGTCGATGGGTGGAGTAATAGTGGTAGATGCAGGCAGGAGTCGGTCTACTTGTCTCGGACGTGATGCCTATATACATGATCATTGCCATGAATCCGTCATAATTATTTGCTTTTCTATCAATTGCCCAACAGTAATTTGTTTACCCACCGTATGCTATGTGTTCGAGAGAGAAGCCTCTAGTGAAAACTATGGCCCCCGGGTCTACTTTATCATATATAAAAAACCTAAAAATACCTTGCTGCAATTTATTTACTTTTATTTTATTTAGTATTTTAGTTTATCTATTTATCTCTATAAGATTTAATCATTGCAAATAACCGCTAAGAGGATTGACAACCCTCTTATTTGCATTGGGTGCAAGTGTTTGCTCTTGTGTGTGTAGGTGCGCTTAACGGAATTTTGCTTGGTTCTCCTACTGGATTGATAACCTTGGTTCTTAACCAAGGGAAATACTTATCTCTACTATACTACATCATCCTCTCCTCTTCGGGGAAATACCAACGCAGTCTACAAGTAGCACACCCGGGTTTACTGGAGCAAGCGGATCACGTGGCGTACAAAACAGCTGGGTTGGCTCAATCTGGGCCGGAAGCCAACTTTGGTGTCTCCTCCGGTGAACAACCTCTGACTCGCTCTGATGGCGGCTGAGAAAGAGAGCCTCCTCCTCCAAGCGCTTTGTTTCCTCGATGATTCGAGCCTGTGTTTCCGCCATGCGAATGTTTTCTGCATTGATGTCCTCCTGGATCTTGGTTAGCTGCTCGCGACACTTTGTAATTTCTGCGTTGCGTGCTACCGCATTTTCCACCGTCACCGGCTCTACCAACAGAGTCCCAAGAGTAGCCATCATCTCGGTGAGTGCCTGCACCGCGGTCCTATGACAGCCGGCGGTGGCTGTACCGGCCGCTCCTGAGCCGGCAATGGTGAGGTTCTGCCCTGCCGCCGGATCTGCCAGGTCATGAAGGGGATTCTGGCTCCCTGCCATGTAGACCATAGCGAATCGAGGCGGCTCGAGGGTTTCAGGAAAGATTTCATCAGTGTAACCTCCAAGCCTTCCATCATACAATGGACGGATCGACTCAGTTTCTCCCACCGACGATTCGCCGTCAGATTGAACAAGCGTATCATCTCCAGACAGAGAATTGTCTGACAAGGCCACACCCTGGGTGAAACCCACAAAGGCATGCATCCGGCCGGATCTCAGTGGGCCGGGTCTTGCCTGGCGGGGGCTAGAGCGGCGGGCTGACTCGGTGTTGGGGATGATATCCAACCCGGCGGCTGACTCGCCAATAACGTCGATGAAGACATGGATCTTGCCGAAGGGGACCCGATACCCGTACTCGATTGAGTCGGCCTCGGGGCCCCAGCCTGAGTCGTCATTGTAGAGCTTGCCACAACAACTCTTGGTCATTTGACCGATCGCGTATCCCTCGATCCCTGAAGGAGCTCCCGCCAAGAACTCAACTCCACCGTGCGCTGGCCCCACGGTGGGCGCCAACTATCGTGGTTTTGTCACGGTAGATGCCCTCATGAAAGGACTTAGTGATGAGGCCATCACATGAAGGTGGAAGCTTAATGGGGTTAGTCGGAAAACGAGAGACACGAGTTTACCCAGGTTCGGCCCCTCTCGACGGAGGTAAAAGCCTACGTCCTGCCTGATTGTTATTACTTTGAATCTCGATTACAAAGGTGCGGAATCGCTAACCTAGCTCTCGAGAGATTGTAACATAACCTTTTTGCCCTAGGTGCTCCCCTTTATATAACAGACCGAGCCCCTAGGTTTACATGAGAGTTCGGCTCATACTACTAACCTGTATCCTGCTTTGACTCTATTCATCTTACTCTCCAAGGTAAACTCTCCCTTGACTGGTCCTCTCTTCGCAAGCCGGCCCACAGGATGAGCCGGACTTTGTACCGGGTCTTGCTTAAGCCGGCCCACTTGTTGATCCTCAACCTGGCGCCGAGGTGACCCATTGAGCTTCATAGCCTAAGGTCGGGTTACCATCTGCCGGGTCTTAACGCTAGGTAGTATCCCCAACAACATCCATTGTAAGACATATTGCAATCAATCAATCTCAAGATGTGTTCTTCAATATTTTCTTCCCATGATCTAATCACGATGTGTGAGTAGATCGGTAAGGTATGGGGTGAGGCATGAGCCTTGCAACCCCAGGTATTCGATGAAGGGATCATTGGGAGTCTTTCACATAACGTCTTGTATGTGTGAAATAAAATTGTTTCGTGAAGTTTCTCTTGTCTTGTCTGCGATCTTCATCCCAGCAGGTACCCAGGATCATGGAGATCGAGCATTGGTGAGGCTAGGAGCAAGGGGACCGTGAAGTGTTATACCGAACACCGGTGACAGTAAGGATTAGTAGGGTAACATGGATCATAACCTTGGGGATTCATGAGGTGTAGTCATTGAACGCCCAAAGCTTTTGTCTGATATTATTATCTTAATTATCGGGGCAACCCCGCGAGATGGATAGGGCCTGCGGTAGGACAACTGATTCTTGATGCAGGTCTCGAGCCGGTCAAGATGTTATTTGGACACATCCCCCATTCCGATACGTAGCAAGCACCTCTTGACGGGTGACTTACTGCGCACAAACTCATATCATTTTTTATCCCAACACCAATGGATGGTTGTAAGCATTAAAACCTCATCCCCGTACCCTCTTTTTATTATAAGTGTTTGAATCACAATTTGCTTGTTGATCCGGTCAAAAGCTGGATTTGACACTTTGGCAAAAGCTTGCTATAGACCATTGCTTCAAGGGGATCTTCCTCTCATGGGTTCGATACCCAGGGTCACCTCTGGGGAGATAGGTGCGGGATACCCTTTCTTGTTCCAATACCGGATCAATAAAAAGGAGATATCAAGCCCTTTTTCTAGCGCCGTTGCCGGGGAGGAGTTTAGTATTCCTAGTATTTGTGTTTAGAGTTTTTGTTAAAGCTAATTTTTAGTTTTTGTTTTTACTTTCAGTTTTTAGTTTAAGTTTTATTTTGTTGCAAGTCTTTAGTGGAAAATACCAAAAAATTACTATGGCTCGTAATCTTGGGAGTTTTGCTACTCCTAGCAACAATTTCATGTGTGAACCAATTTCTCAACCTGATGTTGCAGCTGCAGAATATGAGATTAAACCGAACTTAGTCTCCATGGTTCAACAGGACCAATTTGGAGGTTCTGCTTCAGAAGATGCAGGTATGCATTTACATAATTTTACTGAGTTATGCAACATGACATGCATAAAAGATTATGACCCAGATGCTCTTAAACTTCGCTTGTTTCCTTTATCTTTGAGAGGAAAAGCTAAGGAATGGCTTTTAGCTTTACCGAAAGGAAGTATAACTTCTTGGGCTGCTTGTTGCAGCAAATTTTTATCCAAGTTTTGTCCACCTGCAAAAATTATGCAATTACGTTCTCAGATTACAAGTTTCAAGCAAGAAGAACGAGAGCCACTAGCGCTTGCGTGGGATAGAATGAAAGAAGCTATAAGAAATTGCCCCAATCATGGAATGGAGGACTGGTTAATCCTTCATATGTTTTATAATGGCGTAAATCACATGTCAAAAACTATGCTTGATACAGCTGCAGGAGGAACAATCATGGGAAAGCCCATAGATGATGTCAAGAAGATACTAGATGATATGCAAGAGAACCATGCCAAATGGCATGCTGAGAGAACCACCACCAAGAATGTGAATGTCATAGAAGAAAATAGCTCAGAGTTGACAACCAAGCTAGAAGAACTTATCCTTTTGATAAAAGGTAAAGAAGAGGTAAATGTCAATGCCATCACTAATGAAGATACTAGTGATGTTAATTTTATTGCTCGTAATAGCTATAATCCCAATTGGAAAAATAATGGATATGCTCCTAAACTTCCTTATCCAAATAATGGAGGAGCACCCAATAATTTTACTGGAGCTAATGGTAGCAATAGAAATACCCTTGAAGAAACTCTTAAAAGTTTTATTGCTAGCCAGACTGAGCAGAATGAAAATTTCAAGAATATCCTGAAGAATTATGATAACTTACTCGGTCAATTGACCGGTAAGGTTGTTGGACTAACGAATGATGTGCAGATACTTGAAGCCAGATCCAAGAATATGGAGGCACAAGTGGCAAAAATAGCAGACAGCCCAACCTTGATTTTGGCCAAGTTTGCAGCTAAACCGAAGCCTAACCCGGTTGAAGAAGTTAAAATGGTGAGAAGCAACGAAGCAAAAGATAAGGTACTTGACACAAGCCATGTGCCAAAATACAATTACACCATTGCAGATTTTGTCAAGATGATATCCATGAAGTATCCACTACCGGAGATAACTAACACTACCGCAGGATGGTCCTAACGCGACACATGCATTAGAGACCCCACGACCAAACTGTGTGCAATGCATTAATTGCAAACGGTGTCGTACTAAAACCGTCACCAATAAGACAAACTGTTTGCGATGGCGGAGACATCAAGCATGATTTAGATTAGAGTTGTGTGTGCAATACGTGGCATACAGTTGATCCATATGAACCATTTGCGATGAGCCAGAACAACAGAAATAGTCAACCAGATCAAGGTGTGTGCGCTAGACGACATACAGTTCACTCGGATGAACTATTTGCGACGATCCAGTACAACAGAAACGGTCAGCCAGATCAAGGTGTGTGCAATAGACGACAAACAGTTCACTCGGATGAACTATTTCCGATGAGCCAAAACAACAGAAACGGTCAGCCAGATCAAGGAGTCTGTGATATACGGGCACACATTCTAATTAAAAGAATTGTGCGCGATGGTAATAACAAGCGCACACGGTTGATGGAACAAGTCATGTGCTGACATCGCCGATTGCGGTGCACACGCCACGTACGCATCCGAGAATGCTTGCCCACGTTACACCATCCGGGAATCGTGCCGCACTTCGAAACCAGAACCGTCAAATAATTTTGAGCTTGTTTCCCATCACATTCCAAATTACCACGATATATTTATTTGCAAACCTGTTCACACCAATCAAAACCTAAACGTTTTCCCACTTAGCAGCTTATTACTAGGTTACAAATACTACCTACTCGAAAATAACTGCACATTCCTCCTCAATTCCTCGGCAACAAACAAACAAGTCTTCATCGTTTCTTGCATCTGCCATGGCCCGTGGGAGGAGTTCTTGGTCGAGAAATGACCATGGAGCGACGAGCGAAGCAGCAGAGATGTCCCGCCGCGCCGCCGAAGCAGCACAGAGGTCGGCAGAGTGGTCCGGCAGCACTGCAGAAGCGGCACAGATGTCCCGCCGCGCTGCGGAAGCAGCAGAGAGGTCCTGCCGCGCCGCAGCGGCCTGGATGGATCTCTCGCGGGCAGTCGAGGGCTCTCACAGGCGCATGCGCGCTATGCTCAATAAGCTGATGGATGACATCTCCCGCTGGGCGAAGCTGCAGGAGGAGAGCTATGCCTCATTGGATAAGGCGACCGGCGTCATCCCGGGACTAAAGGGTGACAAGGCGCGGCTCCACACCGAGCGCGACCTGCTGAGGGCGAAGATCGCCGGCAGGGCGAAGCAGCACGAGGAGACAACTGCCGTGTTGAAGAAGACGGCCGTCATGGTCAGGAAACTTATGGATGAGAATGCTAAGCTCCGCATCGAGCGTGAAAGGCTTGTGGAGGAATCCGTGGATGCTCTCAAGCGAAGTATTGAGGACGTGAAAGAGATCAACGCCGCTCGCCGCGAGAACTCCGGCGACATATGGACGAAATGACGAAGATGGCGGAGTAGATCGAGGTGAAGTAGAGAGAAGCAACCCAGATCGTTGTCTGCGTCTTCCTTCTTCTTTTGCCCTTGTGTCTTTCGGGCGTTGCCGCATGTGGCATCTTTAATTATCTTCCTGAATATGTAAGACAATTGTTATTATCCATTGCCATCGTCGTCATATATATCAGTCTTGCTAAGTCTCAGTCGATGCTATGTCTGTGAGATCTTACATCAAGACCCGTGCAAAATTTTATTTTCAGATTTTCTTTTCTCTCTCTTTAAATCTCAGTCAACTGAGACCTAGCCAAGCCATTAAAACAGGGGCTCGGGCGCCATTAATGGAGAAGTTGGGAGCGAGGTGGGCGGCGGATGGAGGTCAAAGGGCTTGCCTCCCGGTGAGCTTGCGCAGCGGTCTGCTCGACGCCTCCCGTCTACTCAAATAGCTACCCCGCATGGCGCCTCCTAGCCAATAAAAATGGGGACGCGTGGCGGCACATAAATGGTTAGTACAACGCCCACGGTTTGAATAACACTTGTGCTTCCGATTGTAACGTGGCAGCTCTTTGTTCCAAAATGACTTTGTTGGTTGTTAATCTGTGCGCCTTCAAAAAATCGGACAAATTTTTTACCACAACATGTTGGTGCCATGTGAAGGCAACATGCCAAGTTTCATGATTTTCAGGCAAGTTTTGGATTTACAGGAATTTAAAAACCAAGTTTGTCAATGTTTTCGGCCGAGCCATGACGCCCAGATGTTTGAAATTCATTCCCATTTCTTGCATGGGACCTAAACATTCACCCAAGGACACATATATGATTTTTCAACCCATTTTGGTGCACTGGAGCATGTGCATGTAGTTCAAATTTGAATTATGCACATTAAATGCCTAGGAAACTCAATAAATGTATTAAAAAGGCCAAACAAACCCGGAATAATTCCAAATTTTAGCACGGCACTCCTATTGGTCTTTGTTGCCTCTGTAAAAAAATCAAGGCAGGAAGAGGCAGCGTATGTCGTTTCGCCCACAAAGGTGACACATCCCCTATCGGAACCATGAGCCTTCTTGAGAGAAGCTCCGGTTTGTAAGAAGCTTATACCAAAACTTGTCCCAAATCGAACAAAAATTTTACCACAGCATGTTCATGCCATGTCAAGACACCATGCCAAGTTCCATGATTTTTAGGTAATTTTTGGATTTCCAGGAATTTAAAAACCAAGTTTCTCAATGTTTTCGGCCAAGCCACGATGCCCAGATGTTTGAAATTCATTCCCATTTCTTGTATGGGACCTAAACATTCACCCAAGGACACATATACGATTTTTCAACCCATTTTGCTGCACTGGAGCATGTGCATGTAGTTCAAATTTGAATTATGCACATTAAATGCCTAGAAACTCAATTGATGTATAAAAAAGGCCAAACGAACCCAGAATAATTCCAAATTTTAGCATGACACTCCTATTGGTCTTTGTTGCCTCTGTAAAAAAATCAAGGCAGGAAGAGGCAGCGTATGTCGTTTCGCCCACAAAGGTGACACATCCCCTATCGGAATCGTGAGCCTTCTTGAGAAAAGCTCCGGTTTGTAAGAAGCTTATACCAAAACTTGTCCCAAATCGAACAAAATTTTTACCACAGCATGTTGGTGCCATGTCAAGACACCATGCCAAGTTCCATGATTTTTAGGCAATTTTTGGATTTACAGGAATTTAAAAACCAAGTTTCTCAATGTTTTTGGCCGAGCCACGACGTCCAGATGTATGAAATTCACTCCCATTTCTTGTATGGGACCTAAACATTCACCCAAGGACACATATACGATTTTTTAGCCCATTTTCGTGCACTGGAGCATGTGCCTGTAGTTCAAATTTGAATTATGCACATTAAATGCCTAGAAAACTCAATTAATGTATAAAAAATGCCAAACGAACCCGGAATAATTCCAAATTTTAGCACGACACACATATAGTTACATGTTCACTACAGATAAATGTTCTAGCAATTCAAACACCGACCTTTCCTGCCGTAACCCCATTTTGTCTTTCAAATCAAAATGAAAAAATCAAGTACACCACAAACAGTTTATTAGTAAGAATCGTGTGCGATGCAGTATAAAATATCTTGGGGCTCCCTCATGTATGGATTACGCCGGAAGGTTCATTGGCTACAGTCCACCGGCCGCGTGTCAACCACACTTGCGCGCCAGTTTTTCGCCGCACCGTTCGTAAATTTTTGGCAACCGCGAAAATATCTAGGTCCCCGCCCCCTCCCCCGCACCAAAAGCTACATTTCCACCGTTTCCTCCTTCCTTTCCAAGTTCAAACCTATACTGCTTGCTTTGCAGCGCCGCCTCCTCGCCGGTGGCACTCCTTCCCGCTGCGCGGCCTCGTCGATATAGTCAGGTAATCCACACCCCACTCCCATCCTCCTCCTTCTTCTCCATCCCACATGCTTCGACCGCCGGTGCGACACCTTCCACCCAAATCACTGCCTCATCCTCCAAATAAGTGCCGCCCATAGCCATGGTGCACGCGCGGATGAGGTCGCGATGGCTGCCATGCGTGCCGACCGCCAGATATTGGAGGAGCACCTCGCCGTCGAGGCCACCGTCGACCCCTCGCACACGGACGCCGCCACGCGGTTGGCTGCTTTAAACGATAGTTCGTGGTGTTTTCTAAAGGCCGCCTCCGATGCCTTCTAGTGAATTGTCCTCTGTAATGTTAATATGCAATCTGATCTTCTGAAATGTGATGTTCAGTTAATAGTTTGGTTCATTTGTTGTGATGTTCAGTTAACTGTTTGGTTCAATTCTGAAATGTGATGTTCAATTCCTGTGGGTACAATTTTTTTATTGTTATGCATGTGAGGAATAAAATCGAATTTGGATGTACTCTATACATGAGAAACATACACAAATGATATATTTCCTAGTAGTTCTTAAGCACGCTAGGCTTGGTTAACTGTATGATCTTCTAGTATATGTTCTATTCTACAATGTGGTTCTGAGTTAACTGCTTGCTTCATTTGTTGTGGTGTCTAGTTAACTTTTTGGTTCAATTCTGTAGTGTGATGTTCATTTGTTGTGGGTACAAGTTTTCATTAATATATTCTACTGATAGTATGCCAACTCTCACTTAAACTAATCAATATCTGCCTTATATGTGTTGCAGGGAAACAATGGGAGGCACTGAGGTTTACCATCGAGGTTTGCACATGCATGGTCCTTTGGCTAATTGCACATTATTGTGCAATTGCAGGAACCATTCTAATATTTAGGTTTTTAACAATTTGGTCTTGCACATGTAGGTCCTGCTGTCAGAGGTTTAGACCCACTGTTCGATCCATTTTGCATATGGGGAAATGAGATGGACATGAATATCAGTCAAGTCAAGAAATTCAGAAAGATTGTTAGGATAAAGAAACTAGCAATGAATAACAACAAGATCTTTGTTTGCACAATGAAGAAGACATCAGTCAACTATAGGATGGTACTAACTCTTTTACCTTGTGTTGTTTCCTATGCGCCATTTCAAAATTTAGAACAGATATTTATGCATATCTTTGTTTTCAGTCCTTTCCAAAGCAGTTCACCGATGATTACCTCTCAAACCACCTCCATGGTCAAGAGGCGAGGAAGGGACTCATTCAACACCCATGGTACAATATTGAAGTCTTCCTCAAGAGGACGAAGGTTGGGCGGGCAATCATCCGCAGCCACTGGCGTAAAGTTGCAAGGACATTCAACATCATTGAAGGCTCAATATTCACCTTCAGATTCAGCAGTTTCCCAGATGAGATTCATCTCTCTATATACTGTATATGATGCTACTTGCCAAAGGTTTTAGATGTTGCATGTGAAACTTCGTGCTGTTGTGTAATTGCGTAGCTAGCTATATGCCTATATGGTGTAACTAAGTGCTGAAGCTATGTGATGTTGTACTCTGATGTAATTCAGCTATGAAATCCTGGTTGCCGTAATACGGCTATGAAACATATGGTGTGTTTGATATGAAATGTCAATTTGATTACTAAATGCATCATCAATAATAGGCCAATTAGCCTGCTTATTGGGTTTTTGTATTGCAAACGGTTTCTCAGACAACACCGTGGGCGATGACCTCAAACAACGCACACAGTTTGTAGAAAGTAGCCGTGTTGGATCAATGAACAATCACACATGACTTCCGCCCGACAAATATTTGTGTTAGGCCACCTTGCACAAACGTTTCCACATAAAAAATTTGTGTGATGTACATATGAACGGAAACATTTTTCTGAGATTCACTATGTGGGATGTACATACGAACAGAAACTATTGGGCCAGTATAATTGTCTGCGATGGCTCGCCTGATCGCACACGAGCTCTTTTTGCCCCGCGTGTGTGATCGGAGGCCCTATCGCTGACAGTTTCTGGGTCGTGTGGGAAGGACCCCCCCTATCGCACACACAGGCAAGGCGACGGTTTAAAACTCTGTCACGGAAAGAGGGTAAAAACCATTTGTATAGCAGGTCGTTGCACCAGTGTAACGATGAGGCATATAATGTCTTTGTTGAGCAAGTTGCGGCCAAGGTACGTGAACTTGATGAGGAAAGAAAAAAGTTATTCAGTAAGTTACCAGCTAAGCAAGAAGATACTTTCGAACCTACTATAGAGATTGAGATAGGACTTAATAAGTTCCGTGCTTTATGTGATCTAGGGGCAAGTGTTTCCACTATCCCCAAATCTGTTTATGATAGTCTCAATCTTCGTCCTTATGCTAATACTGAGATTATATTAAATATGGCTAATTCTACTTTCACTCAGGCAGTAGGCATTAAGCATGGATTTATAGTTCAAATAAATGATTGCCCTGTCATGATTGATCTTGTTATAGTAGATATGCCTAAAGATTCTATTGCTCCCATAATTCTCGGTAGACCTTTTCTAAGGACTATCAAAGCTGTGATAAATGTGTTTCAAGGAAATGTTCGTTTTGATTTACCATCTAAAGATCCTTTTATAAGGCATTTCCCCAAGAAAAAGAAATTAAAGACCTATGCAGGAAGTGGCATCATTTTGAATGCCAGAAGTTATGGTCTCGGTGTTCTAGCACCACCCTGATTACCATTACGGTCGAGCTATCCGACCGAAAACAAGCGCTTCATGGGAGGCAACCCACGCGAATAAAGTAGACAAGTAAGTTTTTATTTTTGTTTTAATAAAAGAGTGATTGAAGTTCCGTGTGAAGAAGTGAGTTTGGGAGAGTCATTCTAATGAAGGCTTAGTCTTGTGCAAGATGATTTATATACCTGGAAATATGTCTATGTATTGTCTTCGAACTAACCCTGTAGAAAAGCAAAGGAAAAGAAAAGTCTCGCAAGAGACAGATCAAAAGACGACGTTCAAAACGACCACGTGTGGTCGTATGAACGGTCGCATGACCTGCCGGAAGTTCCAGTGCAAAACATCAGAGACCGCAGGAGCAAAGACGGTGTTTCAAATGGACGTGTGCGTCCGTTCGAGCGGTCGTTTAACTCTTTTGCAGAAAACAAAGAAAATCCCAGATCCAAAGACGGCGTTCCAAACGGGCGCATGTGCCCGTATGGGCGGTCATTTCACACCATCAGCCAGAAGAAGAAAAAGACAGAATGAACGATGGCATTTTAAACGAGCGCTCCCGGTCGTATAAGCGGTCGTATGAAGAGAGCACAGACGCAGGTAAGTTATCAGGAAGAACGACGGCGTTCCATGCGGGTGCTTGCGCATGTATGGGCGGTCGTTTGGTATCCTGGCGGCCCCAATAAGCCTGAGGAAGGAGGTATTTTCCCCCATCTCTCTCTTTTCTTCTTCTTCTTCCTCCAAACCTCTGCAAACCCTAGCAAAACTTTGCTCGATCTCTCTACTCGTTCGTTTTTAGTTCGAATCCTTCCGTGTGATCGATCTACGGTACGTTTCTCCGCCGATCCCCAATTTATTTTTCGTGAATCCATGTTCTACATGCCTAGCATTGCCATGTTTAGGATATGCACATTTTTTATTCAAACTTGAGTTTGGCATGGATTTGTTGATGTTTTTAGAGGAGTAAGATGATGTGAGTACCGTAGGATCATTATTGTCTCATTATATTGGACTGAAAAATTGTTTTATAGATGTTTACACGGAGGTCTTCTCGCATACGCGGTGGTTCGAGTTCATCCACCGCACAACCGCATCAAGTCTTCACTCAGGGAATCGTCTTCACCGACCGCGGAGCAAGGAAGAATTTCCAGAAGCTCACAACAAGGAAGATCAAAGCAACCAAATGGGCTTGTGCGAATACTCTTGCCAAGCTAGGTATCACTCATGATTTTAATTTGCTTTGTCATAATGCCGGGTTGCATCATTTTGTCTATCAGGGATGTGAGGCTTATGAACGATTGACGCTTGAGTTTCTTAGTACTCTCTCGCACAATGTTGGTTTAATGCCAAATGCATATGAGGAGGAGAGGATCACTTTCCGTCTCCTTGACTAAGATTTTACCATCACTTTTGCCGAGTGGTGTAACTACTTTGGCTTCCCCAACAATGATGATGATGTTAGATATGTTTACGATTTCACTGACCCGCACCCGAGGCAATCCTTTCTTCAGATGAGTCATCATGGCTCTAGGCATAGAGCGAGTTGCATTGAAAGTCATGTTATACGTTATTTCTACTATGTTATCACTAACTCGTTGTAGGCACGAGGAGAAGTTTCCAAAGTGAATGAGGAGAACATGCTATTTCTCGGGAAAGCAGCAAACCTGGACGTCAGTTATTCGCCCAATCTAGGGGCAATACTTTTGCTACACCTCGCGCATCAAGCAAACCATGCACAAGGAGATCACCATGTTGGCCAACTCCCTTGTCATCAACAACAATCACCTCCGCCCCATTGTCGGTAACACCCTTGTAAACATTCATGTTCTTACTAGCGCTGGTATGGTAGTAGTTCAGAATGGCCATCATTGTATCAAAATTCCTGGAGTGGCATACTTGTTACCCACACCTATGCCTAACCATTTCTCCATCGAGAATGGACAATTGCATTATGTTGCACAAGAAGGAGATGTAGCTTTTGACCAAGAGGGGCCAGAACCTGAACAAGTAGATGAGAAAGAACGCACCACCGACGAAGAGGAAGAGCAGCCCCAACAAGACTACACCACCTACACGGGCCTCAACAACCTTCAGGGTTCTATCCAAGATATGAGCAACCTCGCATCGTCCCTAAGAGGAATGGCTGCCTACATGAATATGAACTTCTCCAACAGGAGGCAGGAGTGGGCTCCTGACCAACCGCCACAATGATCTCGCCGGTTTGGGCTTGCAAGAGCCTAAGCTTGGGGGAGGTTATCACCACTTCTACATAAAGATGTGGCGGTATTTGAATAAAATTGTAATGAGGTTGTACTTAAGCTTGAGGAGCTTCAAAACACTCATGTTGGTTTGTTCCAACACTTTGCTTTTTATTTGCTTTTGCTTTTTATTTTTCTTGCCTTTTTGCGATTTTTCGGTTGCAAGTTAGTTTTCAAAAACCCAAAAACCAAAAAAATAGAATAAGCTTTGCTTTGCTCTTGTTCTTTATTTAGCCCCTTGGAGTTCGTTTGCATTTTGTTTTCAGAGGAATTGATCTATGCCAGGACAATGAGGAATGCAAGAGTAAGGAAGAGAAGTGTGTAAATTCACAACCGTGAAGGTATGTCCTACGACCCCCGTCTTTTGCACTTGAATACTTAAAGTAGATGTAGTAGTTGTATGTGCGATATGTGCAAATGGGATTAAGTCTTGATAGTTGATGAAAAGGTTTTGCTCTAGTAGCTGAAATAATTTTGTAGCCTTTATTTTCTTTAGTTTAGACAACTAAGACTTGCCGTGGGACAGTTTTTAAATGAAATGTTATCAACCAAATATAAATGTGCACAAGAGAAAGTCTCTCAGGACTTGGGAGTTGAGAAATTGTAGTGGAAGTAATGTTTAATCATGCGCAACCCCATATTGTTAATTTTAATAGACTTGATAGCACTTGTGGATTGAATTGTCTAGAGGAACTTAGTTGAAAGGTGGGTGAGACTATGCCAAAAATCTATGTTGTATATCTCAACATGGTGTTACAGCCTCTGGCTGGTGCCATGGCCTTTGCAACTATATACGCGTTTACGTGTGTAAATGTGGCATCGTCACCCTTCTTGATGTTATGCTGAGGACTCCGCTGGCCAATGAATGATCCACCAAGAGCGACAGCTCGGATTTCGGCTATGAGTTTGTTACCATACGTAGTGGCAACACTACAAACAAATATTATTCGGCTTTCTCTTGAGTGGGTGTGTATGGGGTAAATAAAGGAGACTGATCAAAAGAGCTCTAAAGAGACATTACTGCTAAAGGTCCATAGTTCCCAAACATTAAACCACAGCGAGAACCTATGCATGATCACTTATTTGGCATAATCTCCTTCACGTGACAATCAAAGTTCCAGCAAACAATGATTGAAACATAGTGTTTAAGAGCCTAGAGGAGGAGGCAATTGTGGGTGTACTCATGAGCACTTGAACATTATATTTTACTACATGCTTTCTACTCCCTAACTTATGTTTTCAAGGCTCTATCTAAAGAAACTCTTTCGTGCATTCCCGGCAAGCAAGTGTTGTCTAGATTAAATGAAATGAAGTGTTGCAAAGTTGTTTTATCTAGTAGATCAGAAACTTTGTGTTAATTATCTTTGCTTCACTAACACTTGCTCTATAACCATGCCACCGCTATATCTATGATAAGGTTTTAGGTCAAGAAGCGGAGGGCTATCTAGGCGTACCGATCATAAGTGAACCAGAACCTTCTCGTTATTTCGGTTTAAACAACTGAGTTCCTTATGCTTCAGATTTCTCTCTATGTTGCTCGAGGACGATCAAGTTTAAGCTTGGGGGAGTTGTTGAGTGATATTTTTACACTCATTTCAACCTTGTTTGAACTGAATTATTTCATTAAAAGAGAGATATTCGCTCTGATATTGTCACTAATGACTAATAAGCGCGAGGGATTCCACAAATCCTATCTTTGATATTTTTCCACAGGAAATGGGCTAAAAAGGGAAGAAATCATGTGGGAGAAAGGAAAGGAACAAAATTGCAGAAGAGATAAGTCACCAGGAGGCGCCAGAAGGCCGCCAGTTTCAAAGACGGCGTTCCATGCGACCGCGAGTGCTCGCATGAGCGGTCGTTTGGCATGGAAACCAAGACAGGTCGTCCACGTGAACAACTTTTATAAAGGGGACCCAGTCAAAATGTGAACAGAGAGCGCGTCGGGAGAACGTCCAGCATAGCCACAACCCTTTCATCACCATCTTCATCCACAAACCCTAGCCGCAGCCATTTGCATCTCCATAGCCATCTCCACCACCGTAGTTCTCTTCCATCTAGTTCATACTTGTAATCGTGCATCGCACAAGGCATCCATTGTAAGACATATTGCAATCAATCAATCTCAAGATGTGTTCTTCAATGTTTTCTTCCCGCGTCTGATCTCGATGTGTGAGTAGATCGGTAAGGTATGGGGTGAGGCATGAGCCTTGCAATCCCAGGTATTCGGTGAAGGGATCATTGGGAGTCTTTGACATAACGTCTTGTATGTGTGAAATAAAATTGTTTCGTGAAGTTTCTCTTGTCTTGTCCGCGATCTTCATCCCTGCAGGTACCCAGGATCATGGAGATCGAGCACCGGTGAAGCTAGGAGCAAGGGGGCCGTGAAGTGTTATACCAAACACCGGTGACAGTAAGGATTAGTAGGGTAACATGGATCATAACCTTGGGGATTCATGAGGTGTAGTCATTGAACGCCCAAAGCTTTTGTCTGATATTATTATCTTAATTATCGGGGCAACCCCGCGAGATGGATAGAGCCTGCGGTAGGACAACTGATTCTTGATGCAGGACTCGAGCCGGTCAAGATGTTATTTGGACACATCCCCCATTCCGATACGAAGCAAGCACCTCTTGACGGGTGACTTACCGCACACAAACTCATATCATTTTTATCCCAACACCAATACATGGTTGTAAGCATTAAGACCTCATCCCCGTACCTTCTTTTTATTATAAGTGTTTGAATCACAATTTGCTTGCTGATCCGGTCAAAAGCTGGATTTGACACTTTGGCAAAATCTTGCTAGACACCATTGCTTCAAGGCGATCTTTCTCTCGTGGGTTCGATACCCAGGGTCACCTCTGGGGAAATAGGTGTGGGATACCCTTTCTTGTTCCAATACCGGATCAATAAAAAGGAGATATCACATGTACCTAGGTTCATGGAGAGTGAGCCACGGAGAGGCTAAGGGCAGGGAGACCGTGAAGTTTTATTCTGAACACCAGTGACATAAGGGTTTAGTACGGCAACACTGATCCTATCTCTGGGGATTCAAGAGGTGTAGTCATTAAACACCCAAAGCTCTTGTCTGGTTATCGCAATCTTAATTATCGAGGCAACCCCGCGAGCGGATAGGGCCTTCGGTTGGACAACTGGCTCTTGATGCAGGACACGTGCCAGTCAAGATGTAATTTGGACACATCCCCCACTTCGGTTCGTAACAAGCACATCTCGATGAGTGACTTCCAGTGCACAAATTAAGATCATATTTGGTCCCAACACAAATATATGGTTGTAAGCATTAAGACCTTATACCCATACCTATTTATATTATAAATGTTCAACTAAAGGTTGTTTGATTTTGATCCGGTCAAAAGCTGGAATTGTTTCTTTAACAAAAGCTTGCTAGAGACCCTAGCTTAAAGGGGGCCTTCCTCCCATGGGTTCGATAACTCAGGGTCACTCTGGGGAAATATGCGAGAATCCTTTCTGCCCCATTTCTGGATCATTAAAGGAAGTAATCAGTCATCTCAGTGAGAACAAGTTGCTAGGGTTTAGGCAGTGGCTATGTCATGAGTATCTCGATGAGTCTGTGTATATGTATTTTGGTGGGACCGAGATTGACTTTAGGGTTTTGTACATAGATGCATGTGAGAGTGTGACTGAGGGTTTTGGAGCAATATCTCTAAGCACTTGAGCAGTTAGTCCATGATCAAAAGTTCATCCCCTTTTAATAGTATTGGCTTTCCTGTGGACACAATGTGATCTTGGATCAATTAACCAAAAATATAGTCTTGAAGCTTTGCCAACACATTTCCTTTTAATTTTGAGGGGTCCACATTCACATCCCATTGCCATACCTAAAATGAACTTTCCTGCAATATTCTTTGAGTAGGTATTAATTCAATGATGTATGTGTTGTTATGAATTACCAAAACCACCCGGGGATTAGTTGCACTTTCAGGGTTCTCGGCCCAACCCAAAGGATGGACAACCGACATGCCGAGCACCCCTAATCTAGGACTCCATCACCGCGTGGAGCCCCTGAGCAACTTCTTCGCCGCCTCCTAGATTTTTTTCCTTATATAATCTCAAAAAACTATTGAAGTATTTTCCTGGACCTTTTTCCGCCTATGTCTCTGTGTGTTTCCAGGCGATCAAATCTAGCCCTTTTCTGGCACTCTGCCAGAGTGGGAGCCGCTCCCATGATGATGCAGGAGTAGTTCACTCTAAGGGCTTAGGGTTCATAAAAGTAATTATGTGTCATCTCTCTTTCTCCCTTGATCATGTGAGTTTCCTATTTTGATTGTGATCATGGGAATTGTTAATTGAGCTGAACTATATGATGTATCTCCTATTATGAGTTTCTGTATGACTGGTTGAATCTTATTCATGTTGTGTATTGAACTTTTGGGAATGATTGATGCATGTCTAGTGTAATTTTAATAGACACCCGAGGTGATATTGGGGTGATTCTATGGATTAAGATTGGAAATATAAAGATCGTAACGTGTTTATTTAGTATAATTTTTGGGACTGCGAGAGGTGACATTGGGGTACGCTCTATGAATTAGAAAAGATAAGCTTGAAGGTGTGTTGCCTTACCATACCTATAATATCTCATAATATTTTTATCAAATAAAAAAAGGAACTTGGGTGTGATGCTTACCACACTTTGTGAGGTTATATCATGTATTGTAATGAAGTTATGATGTTGAGAGTTGGTACTAGTGAACTTATGAATGCTAGGCCTTGTGTTCAAGCATCAAAACTCCATTTTGTTCACTTTTGCATACTTTTACTTTGTTGTTTTTATTTATTCCCAAAATTCAAAAATATTTTTTACCATCCAAATTACCAATCTATCATACAAATTATCGATCTCTACGCCAAACTAGTGCACCTAAGCAATTGACAACTGCATGAGGTGTGTTGGGGACAAAAGAGACTACTTGTATCTTGAAAGGATCATCATCGTACATAAGGGTGTAGTACGCGGTAACGGTACCATTTAAACTCACAGTTCCGAAACGAAGAAAGTCGGGGCATGAAAAAAATCTTAGAATCATTCACTTGCTCAAGCAAACGGCTTATGTACCACCAAAGAAAGCCATGGGTAATAGTCATCATTATCTGTCATTGGTAAATACAAGGCAAATAAAAATGAAACACAAACATAATCATTTCCAGACAATTCATGAAAAATATCCTTTATATAGTTCACCTAACTTCCCAGTTGCATTTGCTTTTTTCCCGTTGAGGATCATTTCTAAAACATGTTGTCCGTAGGCTGCTTGCTTCTTGGCTGCAATTGGTCTTTGAGCCAAGGGTGCAACGGGTCATCTAGTATATCAAAGCCATCAATGTCAAGGTGAATTACCACATTGACGAGCCTTATGTTTTGGCAAATCAAGCGACACATATATTTTTCTTGGAAGACACAACTTCAGGTAACCAAGACTGGAGAGCAGTGCAAAAGTTTGAGCAGAGGTATTCATTTTGATGAAGTTGCACAACAAGGTGGTCCTTTTGCTGATAGAGTGGCTTCTGTGGATGCACATGATGATATGTCTAGGGGGAAACTACTCAAATACCATGGAGAAAATGTTGTATTTTGGGGTAGGGATGTCGATGAGTTGATCCAAAAGCGGCCAATGTTTGAGGACATTGATAGTGAAGAAGATGACACATAGGTGAATTACATTTCAGACACTGATACCCATGGTCAAGATGTTGGCACTCCTGCTGCCGATGATGATTCGCTTGTTGTTGTCATATTTTGCAGTGAGAACATCACTTATTATCTATGTGAATTTGTGTTTCGTGATTGTATGTCGACTGAAACCTGATGACATTGTTATTTTAGTTTTTTGCAGTGAGAACATCACTCATCTTTGTGAAACTTGTACTTGATCACCGTATGACCTCAATCAGGTTGATGAAAGTTCGCTCTTGGACTGCAGTCTGTTATGTATCCTGTTTTCTCTATTCATTGTCATACTCGTATCAATAACCATTTTGATTTGCTGGGTATATAATCACATTCATTTGACATGCAAACATGCACATTCGGTACCTCAACTTGTTTACATCTGTGGACAGGGTTTCCATACAAAAGAGGGTGGCGAGATTCCTTGCCCTTTAGTTCACAGGTACATGAGTGATGACTTGAGAGCGGAAGAGGGTGCACCTGGCGCCGGAATCAAATCACCAGGAGATGCCCTAGTTGTGGTAAGGATGCCTACATCCCAGAGTTCGACCACTGCGTGCCCCGTCAGTGCATCGAGGCATACGACGCAAGCCTGGGCCGACATTGTGGGAACCTCCTCACAAGCTTCAAGAAGCGTTGGCACGTTGACGATGAGTCAACAGTCCACACTAAGTGTGAGGTTGAAGTGGCATCCCTACTTCGACCGCGACCACACGTGTAACAAGAGCAGGGGCAGAATGTCGTATGGGACGATGATGTCCAACTCATCATCCCTGAGTCGTACTAGTTCGATCAGCATGGACATATGACCAAACATTTGTAGTAACATGTATCGGACTCTGTCAGTTTTGAGTAGCTTGTCTGGCAGGATGTCGAACAATATATCATCATCGTGAGGAAGAAGTAGAACTGGTACCTCTTCGAGTCATGCATGATCAACGCCTTCCCTCTGGAGCTCAAAAGTCTTGCTACTGATGATCGTCAACCTCATAGTGAACTGGGGACACCGACCTTTGATCGGCGGCTCACTACTGAAGGTGGTCGATGTTGCCGTGACCCGGCATGAACGTAGGACATCACCACGCTGCTCGATGATGCGCTTTGTGTAGTGAGGAATTGGGGCTATGTGCTCGATGGCGGGAAGGAGCACCATGAGGGGATCGAACAAAGTGAGGTGGGCGAAGTGCTCGATAGTGGCATGAGGTGGCCACATTCCATCGCATTTCATCCACGGAGTTCACATTAATTTATTTATTTAGTATATAAATGCGAACCAGTTCAATAAAAAAAAGAACCCAAAATTTTTCACGTGACCTTGCACCTATGTTGTTTGCAATGGGAACAAAGCTAATCCGACATGGGTTGTGCTAATTAGTCTCATTAATTTTTAGTTCCACCGAATACATCATGAGTGCTACATACACTGCAAATAAATAGACAACCATCCTATAGAGCACAACGATCTTGCCCATAATCTTCAAAAGCTCTTTCATCTCCTCACTGCTGCCAAGGCCATTCAGCTACTGTTGATTGACCATGATCTGATGAACTACATTATCAACTTCCTGCTCTGTATCTTCCTATTCCGCCGCTCCTTTAGTTACTTCTCCAACACACCACCCTGTTGGTATTGAGAATCCTTTGCTTACCAAATATGATGCATAGTTTGGTTGCCCATCATCAAGAACTTCCCAAAAATACAATTTGCAAGACCCTTCCTCTTTATGCATGAATCAAATAAAAAGATCATCAACCAAACTCATCAAAACAAAAATCAGCGACCGAAAGCAAGCAAAAAACTTAACCATCTTACCCCATGATTTGTGCATTTGCAGAAGACTCGGCCAGGATTGCGTGACGTAGTTGAGACGAGACGGAGACTGTGCGTAAATTGCAGCAGTGGCATGTCACCAACGGCAGTGGGGTGAGATGAGCAACCGGCTCCTATAAGTGTGCCAGTGGGTGGTGTTGGTGCAATAATTTGCCTCCTTATGTTTTGGAGATTGTTGACATAAACAGTAAGGGACTGATGTGTTTGCTAGTGCACACAGGGTAACAGGTCCCTGGAGTCAAGAGGAGTTTGGTTCAAACTCCGAAGAAAATCCCCTGCGTGGCAGTGAAGGTTATCACCAAAGATTATGACGACAAGAGTGACCCCTCAAAAATTGCTGACGCAAAGCAATTGGTTCGGTGCTCGTCCAAAGAAAGTGACTGCGGCCGAGAAGATTGAAGACGAAGTGAAGATGTAGCATTTATTTCGTTGTTTCTCTTCTCTTTATTGAGTCATAGGACCACCGTACTACTAAGAGGGGTGTAGCGTTCGAAGCTTTGATTCTCTTATGCTAAACCCAAATCCTATGAAAGTTGCGAGAGAAATCTCTTTGTGTTCCGAGCAAATACTTGCCAGCAAGAGACTGTGATCTTCTTCGCTGCGAGAGATTTGTCTCTGACTGAGGAGTTAGCATTACTTGTTCCTCAAGTAATGTTACCGTTAATCTTAAAATCCGACCGTTGTGAACGTTTCGGTTGGCCATTGGCTGGACCGCGTGTCCAAAATGGTCATTTCCCATCAGGGAAGGCTGCGGCTATAAATAGCCACCCCGCACCGGCGTTGTCCGGTGGCTGCTCCGTGTGATTGTGAGAAGATTGTTGAGCCACCCCCTCTCCTGAGTGATTTGAGTTTAAAATCCACCGAGAGAAAACCCCAGAGCCGAAAAATTAGATAGTGGTTCAGCATCACTCGAATCTAAGTCCAGTATGCTCCACCTATTACTCTTGAGAGCTGCGAACTCTCTAGACGGTTAGGTGTCAATTTCTTCAGAGACCAAGAGTAATTGTGGTTATCAAAGAAGAACTCTGTAAAGGTTTGGAGATCGCCTTAAGCATCTACCACGAGTGATCGGCATTGGTTGACGAACCAATTGTCGAGGAGAATAGGGCGAAGAGAGTTTATCTTCTGTGTTAAATCACAACCCCTCCAACCAGACGTAGTCCTTTTGCAGAAGGGCGAACTGGTCTACCAAATTCCTTGTCGCCATCGAGCATCACTGGTCACCTCTGTTTCTCCCCTTTACATTCGAACTGTGCTGTATGACATATTTCAATCATGTGATTTGTCTCGATGCATGCTTTTTGTTTCCATTCGTCAGTTTGTATTCGCTCAATATACACTATTTTCATTCGCTCCGATGCTGGGTTCCGAGAGTTTTGATATTTCCGAAGAAAACTTAAAACTCCCATTCACCCCCCCCCCCCCTCTAGTAGACATACTTCGTTCCTACAATTGGTATTAGAGCAAGGTACTCCCTGACTCTGTTCATTTTGGTCTAACCACCTTGGAGTTTAAGTATGTCTTCAGTGAGCTACAAGTCACACCTCAAGATTCCCATCTTCGATGGGACGGACTATCCCTTCTGGAAGGAGAAGATGAAGATCCGTCTCCGAGCTATTGATGAAGATATGTGGAATGTGGTGCAGAATGGATTCGTGGTTGAAGTGCCCCAGGTCCCCACTGACCACGAGAAGAAACTCATTCAGATGGATGCTCAAGCCAAAGATGAAATTGGTGGCCATCTCTCTCGTGCTCAATTTCTTTGCTATCGTCAGTGTGAAACTGCAAAGGAATTGTGGGACATTCTCAAAAAGATAAATGAGGGTGTTTCAACTCAGAAAGAGGCTCGCATTGATACTCTTCGGGAGAAGTTCAATCGGTTCAAGCGAATCGGAAATGAAAGCTGCCAGCAAACCTTCGATCGCCTGAGTGACATTGCAAATGAGCTGCAAGGTCTCGGCGCCAAAGACATCACTGATCATGAAGTTGTGAAGAAACTGCTCCGATCCCTTGACGGTTCGTTCGACACTCTAGTTCTGATGATTCAGGAACGAGCTGATTTCAAAGTTCTCGACTCAGCTGATATCATGGAAAGGCTAAACACCGACGAGGAACAAGAAGAAGAGAAGAGAGATCTCTATGGCTCAAGTCACCGAAAAAGTCATGCTCTCAAGGCTGTGGCTGAATCTTCCTCCGAAGGAAATGCCGAAGAAGATTCAGATGACCCAGAAAGGATCAGCAAGGATCTCGCATTAATCACGAAAAGATTCCAGTGCCTACCAAGGAAAAATCAGTTTCAGAAGAAAGGATCCAGCAACTCTGGCGGCTCCAAATCTTCATCAAAACCTACTGGAGATTACACCTACTTCAAGTGCAAAAAGCCAGGACATTTCATTTCGGACTGCCCTCTCTGGGAAGCTGAAATCCGTGCCAGTGGAAGATATGATTCAGGAAACGACCATGGCAAAGGCAAGGCAAAAGCTATGACTCCGATGATGAGAAGAAAACGAAGAAGTTCTTCAAGAAGAAGGACAGCTCCTCCTCCAAGTCCTTGTCAAGATCTTCCTCAAGGAATCCTTCCAAGTCCTCATACAACCGCAAGAACACCTCTCGCAAGGCCAAGGCGTACATCGGCAAGGAGATGGATTCCGATGAAGAAGAGTCATCTGACTCCGAAGAAGTTGATGAATCCGATGAGGATTCTGATTCCGGCATGGCTGGCATAGCATGTGCCTCTACTCCTGCATCGAACTTCTTCGAGAATCATTCGAGCAACAACGAGTCCCCTGCCTACTGCTTCATGGACAAAGCTTCGAAAGAAAAGGTATCCCCCAAACATCACAAGGTTTACTCCAGTGATCAATACTCTTCGGATGAGGATGACCATGCTAAACTGATCAAAATTGCTAATATGCAACAAAACTCTCTCGAGAAAATTGAGAAAACCCTCAGGAAATCTGAAGGGTTGTTGGTTGAGGAGATGGAGAAAAATCAGTCATTGATAGAAGAGCATTCCGCTCTCGAGTCTCGAATGGAAGAACTATCAAGTCGTCATGATTTTCTCTCGGCCGACCACGAGAGATTGACTTATGATTACCTGAAAAGGAAACAGGAACTCGAGTCGCAGAGAGAGGCTCATGATGACTAGATCAGAAAAAATTCTCTTCTCACCCAACAACTCAAAGACAAACCTGAAGTGTTTGTACCACCCTGCCTAAAATGCCTTGAACGCAGTAACTCTGAATCAAATGCTGAATCTTCTGTGAATGCTAACCCCTCTGTCGAGGAAAATGGTTCTATTTCTGATGAAAATGCTAGGTTGAAGGATCTTCTTCAGACAGGAATGTTCAAGTTTCTCAAAGGGCATCAAACCCTGTGTGATGTTCTGAAGAAATCCATTCTTCACAAAAATCTCAGGAAAGAAGGTATCGGTTTCGAAAGGAAACTGAATGAAAATGGCTCCTACTGGGAGCCAGATCAATATCCTCGCACTGTGTGGGTGCCAGCCAAGAACAAAACGCTCGATCCAGCTTTACTTTCGGGATATGACTGTCCTATCCCTGAATACTCATATGATGATTCTCTGGACAACTATAAGTTGTTCAAAAACCAACATGGTGAGGCTGTTGCTCGCTATGTTGGACCAAATAGCAGGAATGACCCCCCAAACGAAGCTATCTGGGTGCCTAGGAAAACTATCGAAGAATGAGTACATGCATACCTCGTCTAACCACTATACTCATTCGTATGGGAAGAATTTCAATGCATACTCTTTCGATTATACTCATACTCATTCAAGTCACAATTCGTATGACTATCAAAAGAAATCATATCCTGCTTGCTCATATGTTTCGAAGCCACCTACAAAGATGTGGGTGGTTAAGAAAGCCTAATTTCTCTGCAGGACTATGTCTCCGGGTGTACCGAATGGATAATGGATAGTGGATGCACTAGTCATATGACCGGAGACAAGTCGTTGTTTGTTGACCCCAACTTAACTGCTTCATCTCAGAAGTATATTACTTTCGGCGACAACAACAAAGGAAAGGTAATTGGGTTAGGTAAAATTGCTATATCCAAGGACAAGAACATTGATGATGTTTTACTTGTACAGTCTCTGGATTCAATCTCATGTCAGTTGGCAAGCTCTATGATCTAGGCATGCTAGTTCTATTTTCATCATCGAAATGCATCGTCTTTATGGCTTCTGACAATTCCTTCGTCTTCGAGGGAAATAGAAAGGGTGATTTATATATTGTGGATTTCTTTAAGGGTACCTCAGTCCAAACTTGTTTGCTTGCAAAAGCAACCGAAGGATGGCTGTGGCACCGAAGACTTGGTCATGCAGGTATGAGAAATTTGCAGACTCTCATGAAGAAAAATCATCTTCGTAGCATTCCTGATGTGAAATTCGACAAGGATCGTCTCTGTGGTGCGTGTGAAGCCGGCAAATTGGCCAAGAAGCACCATTCGTCAAAAACTGTCATGACCACAACAAGACCTCTGGAAATTCTTCATATGGATTTATTCGGACCTCAAAACTATGCAAGCTTCGGAGGCAGTCATTATGGTCTGGTTATTGTTGATGATTTCTCTCGATACACTTCGGTATTCTTTCTCGAAGACAAAACCTGCACCCAAGACATCTTCAAAAGATTCGCCAAGAAGGCTCAGAATGAATATGATGTGTGAATTAAGCACGTCAGAAGCGACAATGGTACTGAGTTCAAAAATACTCATATCAAAGATTTTCTCGACGAACATGGTATAACTCATGAGTTCTCTGCCGCATACACTCCCCAACAGAATGGAGTTGTTGAGCGAAAGAATAGAACTCTCATCGAAATGGCGAGAACAATGCTCAGTGAGTATAAAACTCCCATTCGTTTCTGGGTTGATGCTATTAACACTGCTTGTCATGTTGTCAATCGTGTTTATCTTCACAAATTCCTTAAGAAAACTTCATATGAGCTTATCACTGGCAAGAAACCGAATGTTTCTTATTTACGTGTTTTTGGTGCACCTTTCTATATTCGTGACATGAATCATAATTCCAAGTTTGCACCTAAGGCACATGAAGGTTTTCTTCTTGGTTATGGCTCAAACTCGCATACTTATCGTGTCTATAACTCTCACCACGGGAAAGTTATGGAAACGGTAAATGTGCGGTTTGATGAATCTAACGGCTCTCAAAAGGAGCACCTGCCTAATGTGCTAGATGAACCTCCGATCTCGGATGCTATTCGGCAAATGGCCATTGGGGACGTCAGGAAAATCGAAGGAAATACACCTGACTCCTCCGATGAAGATGCCCCCATAGCTCGAAGAACACGCCAATCTACTGCCGAAGAAAATGCCACACCGAACACAAATGGCAACCCAAATGCAAGTGCAAATCAAAACGGCAATCCCGATGAAAATGGCGATACAAATGCTCATCCCGATGCTGATACTGAGGAAAATGAAAATGATCATCAAGAAGGAAATCCTCTCCCACGAGTGGCAAATCGAGTTGACACTGCATTAATCCTCGAAGATCTCGAGAATCCAGGTTACCGACCCATAACTCGCTCTCACACTCGATTGGCTAACTACTGTGGCAGTTTCTCCTTTGTCTCATTGACAGAACCTACCAAGTATGAGGAAGCCATGAATGACCCCGATTGGATGAATGCCATGCAAGAAGAGTTGCTGCAATTCGAATTGAATGATGTGTGGGAATTGGTTGACAAACCGAATCCTAAGAAGCACAATATCATTGGCACAAAATGGATCTTCCGAAACAAGCAAGATGAAAATGGCATTGTTGTGAGAAACAAAGCGCGTCTTGTCGCTCAAGGGTATACACGGGTAGAAGGTATTGATTTCGGTGAAACATATGCTCCTGTTGCTCGCCTTGAGGCAATTCGTATTCTTCTCGCTTATGCAAACAACAATGATATTCTGCTTTATCAAATGGATGTGAAAAGTGCTTTCTATCGGGCCCGTGGAACCAGGGTATCCAGGACCGTCTGCCTTTGGCCCAGGGCGCAACGCCTGGCGTGGGCCCAGCAGGCCGTCACCACCAGGCACCTCGCCAAGACCCCTCATGAGGCCCTGGCCTCCTGAGGACCCCTCCTCAGGGAGCGGCGAGCAAGGCTCAGCATCTCCACCAGCAGCCTCGCGAGGCGGCCTCCCGAGGCTTCCTCCCGAAGGCTCACAAGACGAGGGATGTTCGGTCCAGTCGTGCGGTCTCGTGCCCACCACGTGGGTGACGTGCACGGCGACGAACGGCGACAGAGGCCGTGCCAGCAGGCGCGGATGAAGAGGGTTTCCCCTTTTGTGCTAAGGGAGCGAGGCCAGCAGTCCACTTCCCAAAGCAACCCCAAAGGTTGCCCGATCGACGAAAGAAGACCAAGACAGCGGGCGCGCAGGGCAGAGGTCATCACCGAGCCCACCGGCGCGTCATTGATCATGCTTTTGCAGGCGAAGACTGCCTTTAGTCAGGATAGCCTGAGCGCCCGTCCCCTTTCAAAACCCGCCAACTGTGGCAACCCTTCCCGCCTAAGTTTCCCAGGGGGAAGAGGACCAAGGTGGGTATAAGGGGGGCAGAGCTGCCATTGTAGAAGGGATCCCGATCCGATCAGCTCTGGCTCCCATCATCCCCAACCTTGTATTCTCTCTCACACCAAAGCAATACCAACCAAGCAGGAGTAGGGTCTTACACCGCAAGGTGGCCCGAACCTGGGTAAACCGCTGAGTCCACGGTCCGCCCCTCGCTAGCGCGCTCTCGCCGTAGCCTCACCGTAGCTTAGCCGTGGTAGGAGATGAGAGGTAGAACAAGCTCACCCCAGTGTTCGAACCTTTGGGTCCCCGGAGCCCCAACTCCGACATTTTGGCCCGCCAGGTAGGGGTGCGCTACTGTTCTTCCACTCCACCAGCTTCATGGCGGACGCCCACCGCGAGCGCGCTGAGCGCAGGGCCGGCCGCGTGGCTCAGACGGAGCCTGTGGCCCGTGGCAACCGCCGCCGCCCTGTCGAGGCTGCCGCTGCCACTAACCCAGCTGCTCGTGAGCAGCAGGACTCCTCCCTGCACCCCTCCGTGTAGGCAAACGGCCGCACTGCCATGGCCTCTTCCTTTCTCACCCACCGCAGGCCGCCGAACACGGAGGCTGCGCTACTCATGGCGCGCGAGCTGCTCCGCTACTGTCCAGCTAACGCCGGCTACGACGCCTGGCTTGGCCGCATCACCGAGCTCGTCAACGCCACCGGGGACGCTCCTGTGCCTTCCCACTCGCTCCGCCCTCCGCCTTCCCGCGCTGGGGACCTGGCGCATGGCGCTCCTCTGCCGCCTCCCCTGCGCGACGAGCACGGCGGGCCCCAGCGCAACGAGCGGGCGCGCGAGCCGTCCCATGGCGCGTCCCCGCCGGTCCATGACGAGGCCAGCTGCCAGATCATCAGACGTGCGCCCCCCGACGTGCGAGTGCTCCTCGAGCACCAGCGCCAGCGCCAGGACCAGGCCGTCCAGGAGGTTGCGGCGGCTGGGCTCCAGAACCGCGCCGCCCTCGCCGGCGGCGTCCCCTCGAGCGGCGTGGGCTACCGCGCCTTCACCCGCGAGCTGCGTCGCGTGGTGTGGCCCGCGAAGTTCAAGCCTGAGCTGCCTCCGCGCTACGACGGCACCCCCAACCCTGCGGAGTTCCTCCAGCTCTACGCGCTAAGCGTCAAGGCAGCGAACGGTGATGACAAGGTCATGGCGAACTAGTTCCCCATGGCCCTCAAGGACGGCCCGCGCTCCTGGCTCATGAACCTCCCCGAGGCGTCCATCTCGTCGTGGGCCGAGCTTTGCAGCCAGTTCGTCTCCAACTTCAAGGGCACCCAGGACCGCTCCCTCACCATCAATGACCTCCAGCACGTGCGGCAGCGCCCAGGCGAGACCCTCCGCAAGTACATCCAGCGCTTCAGCCAAGTGTGCAACAAGATACCGCGCGCCTCCGACGCGGCCGTCATCTCTGCGTTCACCACCGGCGTCACGGACGTCAAGATGCGTGAGAAGCTTGCCATCAACGATGAGCTGGACTCGGTGCTTGAACTGTTTGACTTCGCCGACAAGTGCGCCAAGGCTGAGGAAGGCCGCCTCTTCGTCCACAACGACCCCGATGCGGCACTCGAGGCCGCCAAGACCAAGAACAAGGACATCAAGCATAAGGGCCCGGCCGTACTCGCGGTGGAGCCCGAGCAGAAGCGTGGCCGTGACCACGACGAGCCCAGGAAGGACGGCCGGCCGCTCTGCGCCTACCACAACGTGCGCTCCCACAGCACTGAAGATTGTCAGGAGCTCAAGCTGCTCCGCGACGAGCGCCAGGGCTGCCGAGACGACTGCAGTGGCCGCGGCGCCGCCCGCGGAGGTGGCCGCGGCGGCAGCCGCTGGGACGGCTGCAACGGCAACGGCAACTTCCGCCAGGGTTGGCGCGACCAGCCTCGTGAGGCCGCCTGGCACGATCAGCCTCGTGAGGCCGCCTGGCACGACCAGCCTCGTGAGGCGAACCCCCAGGCTAATGCCGCTCTTCCGCCGCTGCCGCCGCCACCCCGGAGGAACGACGTCAACCAACCTGATGAGGGCGCTGGGGGCTACTAGGAGCCTCGCGCGGTCGCCTGCATCCTTGGCGGGTCTCAAGCCCCCGCGTCCATCCGCTACTTCAAGCAATTCTCCCACGAGGTGTATGCCGCCCTCCCGAGGCCTGAGGCCGCGTGGCCCCTCAAGTGGTCGCAGTACGCCATCACCTTCGACTCCAAGGACCACCCCAAGTCCACGGCCTCCGCAGGCGTGCTCCCCATGCTGTGCACTCCCACCATCAGCAACGTCGTTGTCACCAAGACCCTCATCGACGGGGGCACCGGGCTCAACGTGATCTCCATCGAAACCTTCGAGATGCTCCAAGTGCCCTACGACCAGCTGATGCCGACCAGGCCCTTCTCTGGAGTGACCGATGGCTCCACCATTCCTCTGGGGCAAGTACGCCTCCCCGTCACCTTTTGCACCCGCAAGAACTACCACACCAGCCTCAACAAGTTCTGCCCCCAAGATCCATTTCCGCTGCCCCGCATCGACCAGATCGTGGACTCCACCACCGGGTGCGATTTGCTATGCTTCCTAGATGCCTTGTTAGGCTATCGCCAGATCAAGATGGCGCCCGAAGACATGGAGAGAATGGCCTTCATCACCCCCTACGGCATATACTGCTACGTTTGCATGCCCTTCGGCTTGAGGAGTGCTGGCGCAACCTTCCAGCGGCTGATGCGGATCACGCTGGGGCCTCAGATGGGGAGGAACGCAGAGCCCTACGTCGACGACATCGTGGTCAAGTCCCGTGAGGTTGGGTCCCTCATCGCGAACCTCGAGGAAACGTTCACCAACCTGCGCAAGGTCAACCTCAAGCTCAACCCCGAGACATGCATCTTCGGTGTCCCCTCCGGCAAACTCCTCAGCTTCCTGGTCTCGCACCGTGGCATCGAGGCCAACCCTGAGAAGATCAAGGCCATCGAGAAAATTCGTCCTCCCCGGACCCTTAAGGAAATGCAGCGCTTGGCAGGATGCATGGCCTCCCTGGGGCGCTTCATCTCCAAGTTTGGCAAGCGAGCCTTGCCCTTCTTCAAGCTTCTGAAGAGGTCTAGCACCTTCAGGTGGACTCCAGAGGCAGACACCGCTTTTGAAGACCTTAAGAGGTACCTCACGAGCCCGCCCATCATGGTCGCGCCGCGCTCTCGTGAGCCCCTGCTCCTGTACCTAGCGGCCACCCCCCAGACGGCCAGCGCGGCGCTTGTGGCAGTGCGAGAGGAGCGCGTCCACGCTAAGGAGAAGGCCACCGCGCCTCTTGAGCCCTCCGAGCCGCTCGAGCCTCGTGAGCCTCCCCAGCCTCGCGAGCCCACTGAGCCTCGTGAGCCCTCCGAGCCTCGTGAGCTTCCCGGGCCTGAGCCTCGTGAGCCCCCTGAGCCTCATGAGCCCTCCGAGCCACCTGAAGAGCAGGCCGCCGCCACAACTACGCGCCTCGTCGAGCACCCCGTGTACTTCGTCAGCACCGTGCTAAGAGATGCACGCGAGCGCTACCCCATGCAGCAGAAGCTCCTCCTCGCGCTCCTCGACGCCTCCAGGAAGCTGCGCCACTATTTTCAGGGGCACCCCATCAAGGTCATCTCTTCCTACCCCTTGGAGCAAGTTCTGCGCAGCCCCAACGCCACCGGTCGCGTCGCCAAATGGAACATCGAGCTGCAAGCCTTCCAGTTGGAGTTCTCCACCACCAGAGTCATCAAAGGCGCGGCTCTGGCTGACTTCGTAGCAGAGTGGACGGACACGTACGAGGAGGAGCCTCGCGAGGCCCAATCCCTACTGCCGGGGGACGAGGCGCCTGGCGGCTGGACCATGCACTTTGATGGTGCCTTCTCCCAGCAGGGCGCGGGGGCTGGAGTCATGCTCACCTCGCCAACAGGAGACAGGCTCTACTACGCTGTGCAGCTCTGCTTCAAGTACACCGACAAGGTTTCCAACAACATCTCCGAATATGAGGGCCTCATCGCCGGCCTCAAGGCCGAATTCGCTCTGGGCATCAAGCGTCTGACCATCAAGGGCGATTCGCAGCTTCTCGTCAACTTCTCCAACAAAAGCTACAAGCCCAAGGACGAGCACATGGCCTCCTACCTAGAAGAGGTACGTAAACTTGAGAAGCATTTTCTTGGCCTGGAGCTGCAGCACATCCCCCGCGGCAGCAACAAGGAGGCTGACGATATCGCCAAACGAGCATCTCGCCGCGAGCCTCAGAGCCCCGGTGTCTTCGAGGAAAGGCTCCTCAAGCCATCAGCTGCGCCCCTTGCCGCGAGCGCCGTGCTCCTTCGCGAAGAACTGCCGCCCGCACCACCCACAGGCGCGCCAGACTGCGGCCTAGCCTCAGGAGCCCGCCTGCTGTTGGCGCTGGAGCCTCAAGCAGACAGCTGGGCCGCGGAGTTTAAGGCCTACTTGCTTCGCGGCACCCTCCCGGAGAAGGACTCAGAGGTAGAGCGCGTGGCCTGGCAGGCCACTGCCTACTGCTTACAAGATGGCGAGCTGTACCGCAGGCGCCCTAATGGCGTCTCGGTGAGGTGCATTTCGGAAGAGCAAGGGTGCGAGTTGCTCGCCGACATCCATGGAGGAGACTGCGGCCACCACTCCTCGTCACGTACCCTCGTCGGAAGGAGTTCCGCAACGGATTTTACTGACCCACTGCGTTGCGCGACGCCACCGCGCTGGTCCAAGCCTGCGAGGCCTGCCAGTTCCCCTCGCATGGCCCTTCGCGGTCTGGGGGCTGGATATCCTGGGGCCCTTCCCTCGCGCGGCTGGCGGTTACCGCTACCTCTACGTCGCCATCGACAAGTTCACCAAGTGGGCAGAGGTCGAGCCTGTACGCACCATCCCGGCATGCTCCGCCGTCAAGTTCATCAAGGGCCTCGTGAGCCGCTTTGGAGTTCCCAACCGCATCATCACCGACAATGGCTCCCAGTTCACAAGCGGCCTCTTCAGGTCCTACTGCGCCAGCCTCGGCACGCAGATCTGCTACGCCTCGGTGGCGCACCCGCAAAGCAACGGCCAGGCCGAGCATGCCAACGCCGAGGTCCTCAAGGGCCTCCAAACGAGGAGCTTCAAGAAGAAGCTCGAGGCCTGCGGCAAAGGCTGGCTCGATGAGCTGCAGTCCGTGCTGTGGTCCATCCGCACGACGGCGAGCAAGCCCACCCGCGAGACCCCCTTCTTCCTCGTCTACGGAGCTGAGGTGGTCCTTCCATTGGAGATTAAGCACGGCTCCCCGCGAGTCTTGGCCTTCGACGAGGCGCGTCAGGATGGCTCGCGGGAGACCGATCTGCAGCTCCTCGAGGAGGGCCGCCGCCAAGCCGCTCTTCGCGCCGCGAGGTACCAGCAGGCCTTGCGTCGCTACCACAGCCGCAACATCCACCCTCACACTCTCGAGGTCGGCGACCTCGTCCTGCGTAGGATCCTCTCTAGAGAGGGGCTCCACAAACACTCACCTATGTGGGAAGGCCCTTTCAGGGTTACTCATGTCTCCAGGCCCGGCTCAGCCCGGCTGGAGACGGAGGACGGAATTCCTGTGCCTAACGCCTGGAACATCCAACACCTCCGCAAGTTCTACCCGTGACCCACATGCGTACGAACAAAACGGGGCTGTACACGCCCCGGAGCCTCTCATTGCATTCGCCTGATGGGCCAGCGAGAGCTCCCGCCCACGCCCAAGTGGAAGCCCCATGGTCCACGCTGGCAGAACGATCGACCCGCGATCATACCCACACCCCGGTGGAAGCCCCATGCTCCGCGCTGACGGAACAATCAACTGAGGGAGCCCCACGGGCTGCACCAACCTCAAGCTGACCCGTGCCGGACACGGCAGCACCCTTTTTCTCGTTTGGATGTGTAACTGAGGGCACCCCACGGGTTGCACCAACCTCAAGCTGACCGTGCCGGACACGGCAGCTGCATCTCGTTTTGATTATGTAATGGATTGCTATTTTGCTTCACTAAAGCTTGGTTTCTTTCCATGGCATTTCGTTTTGCCTTGGCCTCACGAGCCCCACGCACTCGCGACGCCCCTCATGAGCCTCACGCGAGCGGGGGCTGGACACGGTGCCTGTGCTCGGGTTAGTCCCAGCAGCGCTGAAAAACCCAAGCAACCAGGCTCTGGCTCGCGGGCCTGCTCCCATGCACGCCACCCCACCAAGGTCCTTGGTGTCTTGTCTCCTCGCGTAACGCCCATGAGCGAATCGGCAAGCGCGCGCTGCTCCCCTGTGGTTAAAGTATTCTGCATGCAGTTATCTCAGGAGCAGGTCCCCTAAGGGGCCTCGCGAGGATGCCTCGCGAGGTGGTCCCCTCAGGGCCTCAGGAAGCCCCGCATGCCCCGCCTCGGGAGCTAACCCACGACGGCCCTCAGCGGGAGATCTCCCGAGCGAAGCCCTCACGAGGCGTACCCCGCAAGTGATCGCCTACCAAGCGCTGTCCTGCACAGAGCTAAGTCTCCCGCCTCGCGAGTCGCCCTCGCCGTCTCTTAAGCTTTCCCCTCCAAGCAACCTCCCGAGTGCCTGCGTTTCTCTTGGCGCAAGCCGCTTGCGCGTTAAAGGGGGGCTCCCTGAGCATCGCGTCTCAGGAGCCCTCACTAGCTCCCGGTGCCCCTCACCTCCTGGCCTTGTCCAGGCATCGCGACCTGACATACCAGCAACGGTTGTGGCCCGCTCGGGGGCTGGGTCCTGACGACGTAGAGCATCATGGCAAGCAAAAACAGCAAAACAGGCCTCAAGAGGAAGCTTCACGAGGGCGGGGGCATCCGATACAACCAGACACAAAGTACATGGAATATAAAAGCATTGTCCTCACACCCCCACGGGGCGCAGTCAACTATATGCAGGAGTCGGGGAAGGGCCTAAGAAGACGTGTCGCCATCACAGCTGCCGCCACCGTCTTCGTCATCTCCCTCTACTCCACCTGAGCTCCCGCTGCCGCCAGGGGCGAATTGCTCGTGCAAGGCGTCTACGTGATCTTCCACCGCCTTCCCAAGGGTGTCGCGGGCCTCCTCCGGAATGGTAGCTATCACCTTGCCGAAGTCAAAGTTGGGGTCGGCGTCGAGAAGATGGCTGAAGATGCGCGTGGCGGCCTGGGTGAGGAGATCGCGATACTCCTCCTCGACGATTCCGCCCACCTTCTTGGCACCAACCTCGAGCCGCTCCACGAGCTTGGTGAAGAAGTCGAGGTAGCTGCCGTCGTGGGTCTCGAGGGGTCTGCTGACATCCTCCTTGCAAATGGAGCCCAGGGCGCGGCGGGCCCAGAGCTCGAGGGCGCGGAACATCTTGGAGCGCTGGAGCTGCTGCCCTCGCGCTCGGGCCACCTCGTCCCTCGCCTGCTCCACGACCGCGGTGACGCCCCCCACCTGCTGCTGGAGGGAGGCCAGCTCAGCCGAGGCGTCGGCCCGGGCCTTCAGCGCGGTCTCCCGCCGTGTTTTGGCTTCGACCAGCATCTCCTTGAGGCCCGGGATCTCATGCTGGAACTCCTCGCGCCTTGCCTTGAAGCGGTCCTCCTGCCGCTTCAGCTTCTTGTTGTTCTCGATGGCAAGCGCTTCGCGGCTCTGCGCGACTCTCCTGTCGGCGTCCTCCTAAATCTCCTTCTCCTTCGCCACCAGATTGGCATTGGCCTTGTCTAGGCGCTCGGCGTAGGAGCCTTGGGCAGCGGAAACCTCTTGCTCCAGCGTCTCCAGTCGTTCGCGCTCCAAGTCCTACGCGGATGCCGACCGCGCGAGCTCCCGCTCGCGGAGGCTAAGGTCTGCCTCATGGGCTGCCAGCCCCTCTTCAAGGGCGGAGATGGCATCTCTCCGCGCCTGGAGTTGCTGCTCCAGCGAGGTGTTCTGGTCCTAGAGCTCCTTCCTGCGGGGCTCTGCAGCCTCGCGCCGCTTGTCGGCCTCGTCGGCCTCCCTGACACCGTTCTCGAAGATTTCCTTCGCGTCCTGGGCAGCCTTCTCGCGCTTCTCCCTCGCGGCATCGTCTTGACGATGGCCCAGTTTGATGGCCACATTAAGCTGGCGCCACCCCTCCGCGAGGCGCTGGCGCTCCTCGATGATGCGCGTCTTCTCCGCCCGGAGGTCCGCTTCCAGCTGATCAAGGGCAGCCCTGGCACCTTGCAGGGCCCCGCGCCTGAGCATGGCAATGCTGTTCACGAGCTGCAGGGCCCAGCCGGCGTGCGTCTCAACGCCGCCCTCTCGTGAAGGCCCGGCGCCACCCGCTAGAGGCGAAGGGCTAGCAGGGACCCCCTCCATGTTCTGCCGTGGTGGCGCGCCCCGCGAGCTCGGCACCTCCTCGGCGTGGGCCCCGCCTGCCGGCGCATCCTGTGGATCTTCCGCAGTGCCGCCGCCGCCCACGGTGCCGGATGGGAGAGTCGGCGTCTCCGCCTCTGCCGCCACGACGTCCGCCCCGGCAGTAGGTGCCCTGGGAACCGCGGGACCACCTCCTGAGGCTCGCTCGCTCGGGCCTGCCGAGCCACGCCCCTCTGCGGCTTGGGAGGGGCCACCTGCCCCTCTGCCCTCGCGAGGCCAGCCCCGATATCGAGACCGCCGGCGCTCTCCTCTCGCCTCTCGGTCCTGGCGACCGGCGGTGTGCCCTCCGCCGGGCCAGGGGACCCCTCTTCCTTCTTCTTCTTGCTCAAGGAGGCCCTGCAAAAAGCAAAGGCTCAGGCACACGCGGCGTGCCTGGTACAGGAAAAGGGGATGCGGACGCTTACTCATCCTTGGCGAACCACTTCCTCTTCTTCAGCGGCCACGGCGGGACGCCGCCTCCGCCACCCCCGCGGGGCCTCTTCGCGCGACCGGCCGCCCTTGCGGGCGAACCGCGGGATCCACCCTCGCCGTCGTCCTCCGCGGCGCCCGCCGAGACCCCGGCGTTGCTACGATCACCTGAACCGGGAACCGCCAGGAAGGGGTTGTCCCAGGGCCCTTCGAGGCCCTCTGGGGGCAGCCCCCATTGGTCGAAATGCGGCATTGAGCCAGCCAGCGCCTCCTTGTTCCTGTAGCGGTACAAGGGGAGCCCGTCCATGGGTGGCTCACCCGCCTCTTCACCGGTCAGGGTGTGGAGCACCCCACTCAGCACCTCCGGCAGCAAGCTGTCCGCGCTCAACCTCATCGGGTCCTCCGGGCAGGTGAAGGCCCACATCGGACGGGAGTGTCGCTGAAGAGGGGCTATGCGGCGCCTAAGGAACTCCCTCACAACCACGACTGCCGTTACTTTTGCGGCCCTCAGCTCGGCCAACCTCTTCCACACCCACGCCAGCCTCGGATCGGCGAACCTCTCGTGCCCCCATCCAGAGCTTCTCGCCGCCGGGGCTGCCGGCAACTGCAGCAGGGGGCTGAACTGGGCCGCGTCCACGTACACCCATTGCCGTCTGAAGCCCTCAACCTCCTTCGTGAGCCTCATGTTGATACCGTCTCCCGCCGTCTCGTCTACAAGGCAAAACGAGACGCACCCGGAACATTGGTCCACCGTGGTCAGCCACAGGCTGAAGAAATGGCGGAAGAGCGCCACTGAGGGTGTCACGCCCAGAAAGGCCTCGCATAGAAAGGCGAAGGCAGAAAGGAGAAGAACGGAGTTCAACTCGATATGCAGCGCGTGGACCTGATAGTGGGAAAGGGTGGCGTTGAAGAAATCAGAGAATGGAGGCAGCAGGCCGGCGAAGAGTGCGGGAAGGAAGAGGATGGCAGAGGTGGCATCGAGATCGGCGGCCGGGCGCGAAGTGGGCCAGATTCGACTGGCCCCCCACTCGTTAGATGCGGCGGCGGTCATCGGGAGCACCTTGTTGAGCCCCTCGGCGTTGACGATCGTGGGCCTGCCCAGAGGAGGTGCCGGCACCACCTCCGCAACCACCGTCTCCTCCGCCTCCTCCTTCCTATCGGGGGGCAACATGGCGGCGCAGCAAGGGTCTGGAGCGGCGGAGCTTCGGGGGAAGCGGGAGGAGCAGTGCGAGGGAAGGCAGGCGCAGAAAGACGGGACGCGCAGAGGAAGGCAATGATGGTCTCGCGTCACCCGCGGCAGACTTTATGTCAGCGCGGGCGGTTACCGAGGCGTCATGGGAGAAGTGGGGGCGTTCCCCGCCACATCGTGTTCCACGCGTCGTGCCTTGTGGCACCCCGGCTCAGAGCAACCGGTTTACCTTGCATTTCCAGCCCATAGATCAAGTCTTCTGGCAATACACAACAACTTCGTGCAGAAAACAACCGCTTTATTGATCTCTTAGCGGAAACATAGGTTTACATCTTACATGATGAGCGAGGCCAAGCGGCACACACGGTGCGGCTGCACTTATGTACATTATTTAGTAGACATGGCAGGGGCCTCGATGATAAGGGAACTACTACGCGGCAGCGGAATGACGGGGTAGCGGGACTCCATTCCACAGGGACACTGCTGGGACGCGGCCTAGATCGCGACAAACTGCTCAACGTCAACTCCTTGCACGGCTTCTCCTGCATCTGGCATGATAAGCCAGGTGAGTACTTTGAATGTACTCGCAAGCTCACAGCAAACAAAACAAGTACGGCAAACAATAACAAGGCATTTAACAGATTAAATGCATGAGCATGATGCTACTCAACATGAAACATTGCCATGGTCTTCAGGACCAACTTACCATCTCGGGGTTACCGCATTTCCACCGTTCATAACTTACCAATATGATCCTTACTGGATCACATTCATATCTTTCATAGTGATCCTCGATCACCATTTCTGCATGTGCCATCTTGTGAATCTTAGTGTGCAAGTTAATTATTTCTGTTGACCCACGGTGTGACCTACTACGAACTGTGTCCATATCCGAGGACGCGGCTATCGATAGATTATACATTCTGCAGAGGTTAGTACACTGTACCCACACTACGGAATTCATGGCCTCGTGCTCCCATTCGGGTGGACCAACGACATTCCGACAAAACCAATCTATTGCATGACACTCTCCCGGCCACTCCGACACACTCCCCTTTGGGCTATGTCCTGGGTGACCCTGATGTCAACATGTGACATCTGCCACCTCTGTGGCTGCCACCGTCGTGGCCAATCATCAAAACTATCCCAAACGGGGACCTCGGTACCATCAAAACTTGGGTCCTCAAGGTTATGACTGCCTACCGGGCCAGGGTAGCGCCAGAGCACAACCTTCCCTCGTAGGAGGCACCGGCGAGAGGCATGACAATAGACCGCATTAGGGCCTCCCCATCCAGGCAAGTGTGGTTGCACTGGTGAGCTCGATTCAGTGGCACCATGACTCGATCAACAGCATGTTCAAGTTGGATTATTATCAAGTTTAACTTGAAAAGAAAATGATTCGAGCCATAGTGAATGAATGGGTGCACGGGTCACGGTCATGAATAACAAATGCATCATGTTGTCATATGAGTATATGCCATGATACCTACTGCATACTAGCAAGAAAGCATGTAACCTACTGCACAAATTATCAGCATAATAGAACAAAGTTTATGCAACAAGATTTATATAGCAAATTATTTTAAATAGTGATTAAAGGATGAATTTAATTCAATTAAACCAAGTCATTGCAATGCCATCCTTGCATATGAATGTTGTGGCTTGCCTTGGTTCAGAGGAGTGTCACAGTACTCCTGGCCTTCTTCACCACAATTAGAAGCTTCTGAAAATAATTTAAATGCAAAAAGAAAATGTCACATAACACTGTTTATTGCACCAGAAATTCTCAACAGCAAGAAAAATTCTGAAATTTGGCATACAGAAACTTTGGAATTTTACAAACCAGTAGCAAAAAGAATCATCTCATTTGGACTTATAGATTAAAAGTTATAGCTGGTCAAAGTTGGATAGTTTCTGGTCAAAATTTCTATTTAAAAGAAAAACAAGAACAGGCCACGTCGAAGGCGTATTCGAAGAATACGTCTCCACTTACGTACCGGTTTGGGTGAGGGAGAGAGAATGACATGTGGGGCCGTGGTGTCAGGGTTAAACAGATAGAGAGAGAAACAGAGGGCGGCGGCGCTGTCGTCGGCGTTTCTCCGGTGAGGAGACGTCGGCGATCACCGGAGAGGAGGGGAATGGGTTCAGCTCGTCGAGACGGTCATGCACGTACCCGAAACACAGACAGGGGTGGTCGGACGGCGTCGCGGTGATCCTCTCCAGAGACGGCGGCGGCGGAGCTGATCGGAGTTGACGATTCCGGCGACAATCCGGTGAGCCCTTGGTACCGTTGTGCTCAGGAGGTTGATGCGGTCTCAGTGGTGGCAGTGGTTCGAGCTGAGGTGGGCTAGGATGAGTGCTAGGAGCAGGGGGGTCCACAGCGGTCACCGGCGATGTTCGAATGCTAGAGGCCTTCCCGGCGTTGCCAGCAGCTGTAGGAGGTCGATTTGAGAGAGGTGAGGTGGGTTGGGATGTCTAGAACGAGCAGAGGGAAGCTCTATTTATAGGGAGAGGCGAGGTAGGTTTCGGGCGTCGCCGGAGCTGTGCGAGAGGGCGACCTGGTGGCGGCTGGAGCTCAGGCGAGCTAGGGGACGACGCGGGAGAAGCCAAGCATAGTGCTTGCACGCGCACGCGGGCGCAGGCGCACTAAGGAGGAACAGAGCGCGCGTGCAAGCCACTGTGCCGACCGCTAGCGCCGTGGCGGCTTCCGGCGTGCGGGCTACCGGCGACGGAGGAGGTCAGAGAGGGGCTGGGGGGATGAATGGATGTGCGCTGAGTGGATTGGACAGGCTGCGGTGGCGCGAGGAGGTTGGATGGACGGCGGCCGAGAGGACCCGACGTGTAGAGCGCGGCGAGAGAACCGTCGAACACCTTGCGCACGCGCGGTCACCGCGTGCACTAGCACGGGGGTAACTTTCGGCGCTGCCACACCATGTCTACGGTGTTGTCCTCTCAAAGCTTTGCCTAGAAATGCGCTGGGCTTGCCAAATGGTGCATTGGAGGTGACAAGAGCAAGGTCAAAAGTTTCTGGACAGAAATTTCCTCCAAAAGCTGGGGACAAACGGCTGAGATTCTAGGGCTGGTTTTAGGCGTTTAAGCATTACTTAGGAAGGTCATTAAGTGGTAAAAATTTCAGCTTAAAAGGATCAAGGAAAAATATAGTTGCTTCACAATGTGCTCTTTCTGACCAGAAGCAAAACATTTTCCCTGGCTGAAATTTTCCAAATGACCATGGTATATTTTTGTATAGGAAGGTGAGGCATGTCCCAAAGAATATTTGGGAATTTTCTAGGATTTTTCTGAGCAATAAAAATAGGGGTTGCTTAAGAGCTTAGCGAGAAAAGAGGCATTGTCAGAGAGAAAAAGGGTATAATGCCATTAAATAAAAATACCCAATGGCATTATTATGAGAGGGATGAGGTCCAGGGAGAGTTTATGGATGAAGGAACCCACTTGGAAGAAAATCAAAAAATAAATCCAAGTGGTAAGTCCAAAAGAAATGACTGGAAAACCCAATTGCAAATAAAACATTTAATAAATCCAAATAAAATCCAAATAAAAGAAAAAGGCAAAATACAGGGTGTTACAAACCTCCCCCCCTTAGGATCAATCTCGTCCTCGAGATTCGGTTGCTCAGGAAACAAATATGGGTATGCAGTCTTTAAGAAATCCGCTCTTTCCCGGGTGGCTTCGTCCTCAGTGTGGTGCTCCCATTGGACCTTGTAAAACTTTATAGTTTTGCTGCGGGTGACTCTGTCCATTTCTTCCAAGATTCTCAAAGGTTTCTCCTCATATTTTAAATCCTTGGCCAGCTCTAGTTCTGCCATATCTGCCTGCTTTGCGGGTGGTGCGATGCATCTCCGTAGCTAAGATACGTGGAATACATCGTGAACCTCGGATAGTTCGGGAGGCAATTCCAACTGATAGGCCACTTGGCCTACTCTGGTCATAACTGGAAATGGACCGATATATCTTGGTGCAAGTTTTCCCCGAGTATGAAACCTCTTGACTCCTTTCATAGGGGTAACTCTGAGATATGCATATTCACCTGGCTCGAAGCTGATCTGCCTATGCTTTGAGTCATAGTAACTTTTCTGACGAGATTTTGCCACTTGTAGTCTGTCTCGAATTTCTTTGACTTGCTTTTCTGCTTCCATCATCAGATCAGTCCCGGAGATTCGGCTGTCTCCTGTCTGAGACCAGTTCAGCGGTGTATGGCACTTACGCCCATATAGAGCCTCAAAAGGTGACATTTTGAGACTAGTCTGATAGCCGTTGTTGTAGGAGAACTCAGCGTACGGCAGGCTGTCTTCCCATTTGGGTCCTTGTGCAAGAGTGCATGCCCGGAGCATATCTTCCAAGATTTAATTTACTCGCTCCGTCTGTCCATCTGTCTGCGGGTGATAAGCGGTGCTGTGCTTCAAGGCGGTTCTCAAGGCTTGGTGTAGACGTAGCCAGAATGCCGAGGTAAACAAAGACCCTCGGTCTGAAGTGATAGTCCTGGATACCCCATGCAGACTGACAATCCTGGATACATAGAGTCGAGCAAGTTGATCTGCACGGTAGGTGGTCCTGATTGGAATAAAGTGGGCCACCTTGGTAAGCATGTCGACCACGACCCATATGGCATTATTTCCTCGTGGGGTTCTGGGTAATCCCACGATGAAGTCCATGCAGATATCATCCCACTTCCATTGTGGAACGGGTAAGGGTTGAAGCAGACCGGCTGGTTTCTAGTGTTCAGCCTTCACCTTGTTGCATATATCACAACAAGCGATGTAATAGGCGATGTCTTTCTTCATACCTTCCCACGAGAATGTTTGCTTCAAGTCTTGGTACATTTTGGTGCCTCCAGGATGAATAGAGTATGCGGACTCGTGAGCTTCCTTCAGAATCTGCTGCTTTAGGTCCTTGAGGTCCGGTACACAGACTCGATCACGAAATCGGAGTGTACCTTTGTCATCAATGTTGAAGTCTAGCGTCTTCCCTTCTCGTACTTGAGCCATCATCTTTAGTAACATTGGGTCACCAGGTTGAGCCTTTCGAATTTCGTCTTCCAGGGTAGGGGTTACTTCCAAGGTAACCGAGCAGATTGCATCACACAAGATCATATTGAGTTGAGCTATTTCTTCTTGAAGTGCGGGGTGCAGACGCTCGATTAATGAGTTTGCGGTAGCCGGTTTGCGACTGAGGGCATCGGCGACCACATTTGCCTTTCTTGGGTGGTAGTTGATACCCAGGTCATAATCTTTGACCAACTCAAGCCATCTTCTTTGCCGGAGATTCAAGTCCGGCTGTGTGAATATATACTTGAGACTTTTGTGGTCGGTGTAGATTTGGCATCACTTCCCGATGATGTAATGCCTCCAAATCTTTAAGGCGTGAACCACAGCTGCCATCTCTAAGTCATGTGTAGGGTAGTTCTCCTCATGGGGTCGGAGCTGTCTTGATGCGTAGGCTACGACCTTTCCATCTTGCATAAGTACACACCCAATGCCACGCCTGGATGCGTCGCAATAGATGTCAAAGCTCCGGTAGATGTCTGGTAGAGTCAGCATTGGAGCGGTAGTCAAACGGGTCTTGAGCTCATTGAAACTGTTCTCACATGCTTCGGTCCATATAAACTTATGATTCTTCTTAAGCAGTTCAGTCATTGGCTTGGCAATCTTTGAGAAGCCCTCGATGAAACGACGGTAATAGCCTGCTAGACCCAAGAAACTTCTGATTTCTGTTACTGAAACAGGTGTCTTCCACTTCATAACTTCGGTGACTTTGCTTTGGTCCACGGCCACTCCTTGAGCGGAAAGAGTATGCCCAAGGAATCCTACTTCTTTTAGCCAAAATTCGCATTTGCTGAACTTGGCGTAGAGTTGATGAGCGCGTAATCGTTCCAATACTGCTCGGAGATGCTGCTTGTGCTCCTCTTCACTTTTGGAATATATGAGGATGTCATCAATGAACACCACTACGAACTTGTCCAAGAAGTCCATGAACACCTTGTTCATCATGTGCATGAAGAATGCGGGAGCGTTGGTCAGCCCAAATGACATGACCGTATACTCGTACAACCCGTATCTTGTGGTGAATGCTGTCTTAGGGATATCTTCTTTTCTGATTTTCAGCTGGTGATACCCGGTGCGCAAGTCAATCTTGGAGAACACTTGAGCTCCGCTGAGTTGATCGAACAGATCATCAATCCTTGGCAGCGGGTATTTATTCTTGATTGTGACATCGTTGAGAGCACGGTAATCAACACACATCCGAAGACTGCCGTCTTTCTTGCCCACGAATATTGCAGGTGGACCCCAAGGAGATGAACTGGGGCGAATATATCCTTTTAGGAGCATCTCATCCAATTGCTTCTTCAACTCCACCAGTTCTGACGAAGGCATTCGATAATATTTCTTGTAAATTGGTGCTGTCCCGGGCACAAGTTCGATTGAGAATTCAAGCTCTCGATCAGGTGGCATGCCTGGTAATTCATCTGGAAACACATCTGGGAACGCACAGACCACTGGAACAAGATTCATTTCTGTTGCAATGGCAGCATAAACCATCCCTTTCTTTGGTATGGCTCGACCAGCATAGAATCGAGCGGACTGGCCCGAGGGATTTATTAGCGTGACTTCTCTTGTTGCGCAGTTGATGCAGACCTGGTGTCTTGTCAACCAATCCATCCCCAAAATAATATCCAAGGTGGGAGACTCAATGGATACCAGTGATGCGGGGAAGATGACTCCATAGATTGATATCGTCAACCCTCGGCATACAATATTTGTCTTGAGCCTGGACCCGGGGGATTGTACCACCATAGTTTTGTCCAAAAGAGTATAGGGAAGACGATGTTGGGCAACAAAACTCCGCGAAATAAAAAATGGGAAGCCCCGGAATCGAATAAAATTGTTGCAGGTATGTCATTAACAGGAAACATACCAATGACCACCTCGGGAACTTCTGAGGCTTCTTCGGCGGAGTTGTGATGGACTTGCCCTTGGATGTACCTCCGTTTGGGGAATTGCCCCACATAATTGACTTGAGGTTTCAGGTTGGCTTGTGCCTTGCCGTTCTTGGGACACTGCCTAGCGTAATATCCAGTCTGTCCGCAGGTGAAACAGGCATTGTTACGCTGACAGTCTTCCTTATTTGGCTTGGCAACCACACTCTTGATCTGACTTTCATTCTTGATGTTCCCCTGCTGCCAGGTCGGCTTGAACTCGAACTGAGGTTGCTGCCAAGTACGAACCTTCTGAAAAACTTGCCCTTCCTTCTTGGGTTCAAACTTGCGTTTGCGGTCTTCAAAGGCAGCCTTATGATCATTAACCAGTTTGTGTTCCCTTTCAGCAATGAGTGCCTTGTTTACCAAAGTTTGGAAGTCGGGGAAATCCAGCATGTTGAGTGCACATCGGAGGGTAAGACTGAGCCCTCCGAGGAACCGATCTATCTTTCGTTCTTCAGTGGCCACATCATGAGTGGAGTAACGGGCCAAATGATTGAACTTGTTTAAATATTCACTTACAGTCGAGGTTCCTTGGGTAAGGGTGAGAAATTCTCGCTGCTTGACCTTCATGATACCGGCAGGAATATGGTACTTGCGGAATTTGTCTTTGAATTTTTCCCAAGTAATCTCGTCCTCAACGGGCCACATCTCTTTGGCATTGTCCCACCATATAGCGCCTGGTCCTTCTAGATAATGAGTGGCGAATGGTACCTTGTCAGCATCTTCGGTGCGAGCAATTTCCAGTTTCTTCTCTATGGTCCTTAACCAATCATCGGCTTCCATCGGGTCCACTGCTTGACTGAAACTTGGGGGCTTGGTCCTCTGAAAATCTGATAGCTTGGAGTGATTACCATTGTGATTATTCTGCCCAACCACAGTCTGCATGCTCCTCAAGAATTCCATCAGATCTTGGTTCCTCTTCTCTTCAAACATCCGCATAATCTACTCTGTCGTGGGTGCTTGAGGTGGAGGAGGTGGTGGCTGATATGGTTCCGGAGAATGTCCTGCTTGCCTGGCGGATCGACGAACTGGAGTATCGTCGCCACCATAACAGTTACTGCCACACCTTGTCATCCTATATATGTTTCCCAATACGAAGCATTGAGATGAGCAACATCCATTAGGAGAAAACAAGCAAAATAGGGAGGTGAAGCAACAAACCCGGAAGAGAAAACGAGAAAAGTCAAAGCGAATAGCAGAAAGCAACATAATTATACAATACACCATCCAGCATACATAACGGGGCAACAGCATGGATAGTACTGCTACATGCATACAACCAAACACCTCATTATCCTCGTCTACATGCGATGACCGAGATCGCACTGGCACACTGACGGTCCTGCTGGTGTCTCCTCGGTGTCGGACTCCGAATCGGAACTGATAACGGATACATCCGGGGCAAAGGAAACACGACGACGCTGACGGGAAGGCTCTCCCTCAGGGTCTGGAGCAGGGTGACTCCGCAGCATCGGAGCGGCTGGGGTAGAGAGAAGCATAGCCCACTAGGCTGGGGACTCATGAGGAGTCACTACTGAAGTGCCTGAGCTACTCTGAGAGGGTGTGGGGATCACGAGTGTGGTTGGAGGTACTGTGGCTGGAGGAACAAGTGATGGGTGGATAAGCAAAGGTGGAGCGAAGGCAGATCGAGCGCCAGCTAGCTCACCTCAAACGCGGTCCAGCTCCTCGGCTAGACTGGTGATCATAAAGTATCCCGCTGTTATGTAGTGAGACAGGTGACTGGCTGACCGGTCGCACTCCGGATTAATGTAAGGGAAGCGGATCTGTCCTGACTCATACAAGGACGGATAGAAGTAGAAACCTGGGTGAGTCTGCATCTGAACCTCGTTATAGCGCAAGTCAGTGAGAGCCTCGAATGCTGCAAACTGGACCGCCTGGTCGGGTGTAGAAGCAGTCCCGCCCTTAGTGGAGCGAGTGTACTTGCCTACCACGGTACTGTTGTGCATGATGACCTCTGCGTGATACGCATAAACTCCATCAGCGAGTTGCTCTCGGTACACCTGGTATATGGGGTCATCGCCATCGGGGTAGAGTCGGCGCCATACGTTGCTAAGCAGATGCGGAAAGGTGGAAGGTGCCGGCTCAGGCTGGTACGGATAAGGGACTGGTGCCATCTACACTCACAACATTAGCTGGTCAGTATTAACAGCAAGCTATATCCATGCAATGCAACACCCAAGTGCACAATCAAGTCTTAAATCACTACCGAGACTAAGACTACCGTTTTCTAACGCGTCGGCTGTCTAGGGCGTCCTACAGTCAGCGCGGCTCTGATACCAAGCGTTGTGGCACCCCAGCTCAGAGCAACCGGTTTACCTTGCATTGCCAGCCCAGAGATCAAGTCTTCTGGCAATACACAACAACTTGGTACAGAAAACAACCGCTTTATTGATCTCTTAGCGGAAACATAGGTTTACATCTTACATGATGAGCGAGGCCAAGCGGCACACACGATGCGGCTGCACTTATGTACATTATTTAGTAGACATGGCAGGGGCCTCGATGATAAGGGAACTACTACGCGGCAGCGGAATGACGGGGTAGCGGGACTCCATTCCACAGGGACACTGCTGGGACGCGGCCTAGATCGCGACAAACTGCTCAACGTCAACTCCTTGCACGGCTTCTCCTGCATCTGGCATGATAAGCCAGGTGAGTACTTTGAATGTACTCGCAAGCTCACAGCAAACAAAACAAGTACGGCAAACAATAACAAGGCATTTAACAGATTTAATGCATGAGCATGATGCTACTCAACATGAAACATTGCCATGATCTTCAGGACCAACTTACCATCTCGGGGTTACCGCATATCCACCGTTCATAACTTACCAACGTGATCCTTACTGGATCACATTCATATCTTTCATAGTGATCCTCGATCACCATTTCTGCATGTGCCATCTTGTGAATCTTAGTGTGCAAGTTAATTATTTCTGTTGACCCACGGTGTGACCTACTACGAACTGTGTCCATATCCGAGGACGCGGCTATCGATAGATTATACACTCTGCAGAGGTTAGTACACTGTACCCACACTACGGAATTCATGGCCTCGTGCTCCCATTCGGGTGGACCAACGACATTCCGACAAATCCAATCTATTGCATGACACTCTCCCGGCCACTCCGACACACTCCCCTTTGGGCTATGTCCTGGGTGACCCTGATGTCAACATGTGACATCTGCCACCTCTGTGGCTGCCACCGTCGTGGCCAATCATAAAAACTGTCCCAAACGGGGACCTCGGTACCATCAAAACTTGGGTCCTCAAGGTTATGACTGCCTACCGGGCCAGGGTAGCACCAGAGCACAACCTTCCCTCGTAGGAGGCTCCGGCGAGAAGCATGACAATAGACCGCATTAGGGCCTCCCCATCCAGGCAAGTGTGGTTGCACTGGTGAGCTCGATTCAGTGGCACCATGACTCGATCAACAGCATGTTCAAGTTGGATTATTATCAAGTTTAACTTGAAAAGAAAATGATTCGAGCCATAGTGAATGAATGGGTGCACGGGTCACGGTCATAAATAACAAATGCATCATGCATGTAACCTACTGCACAAATTATCAGCATAACAGAACAAAGTTTATGCAACAAGATTTATATAGCAAATTATTTTAAATAGTGATTAAAGGATGAATTTAATTCAATTAAACCAAGTCATTGCAATGCCATCCTTGCATATGAATGTTGTGGCTTGCCTTGGTTCAGAGGAGTGTCACAGTTCTCCTGGCCTTCTTCACCACAATTAGAAGCTTCTGAAAATAATTTAAATGCAAAAAGAAAATGTCACATAACACTGTTTATTGCACCAGAAATTCTCAACAGCAAGAAAAATTCTGAAATTTGGCATACAGAAACTTTGGAATTTTACAAACCAGTAGCAAAAAGAATCATCTCATTTGGACTTATAGATTAAAAGTTATAGCTGGTCAAAGTTGGATAGTTTCTGGTCAAAATTTCTATTTAAAAGAAAAACCAGAACAGGCCACGTCGAAGGCGTATTCGAAGAATACTTCTCCACTTACGTACCGGTTCGGGTGAGGGAGAGAGAATGACAGGTGGGGCCGTGGTGTCAGGGTTAAACAGAGAGAGAGAGAAACAGAGGGCGGCGGCGCTGTCATCGGCGTTTCTCCGGTGAGGAGACGTCGGCGATCACCGGAGAGGAGGGGAATGGGTTCAGCTCATCGAGACGGTCATGCACGTACCCGAAACACATACAGGGGTGGTCGGACGACGTCGCGGCGATCCTCTCCAGAGACGGCGGCGGCGGAGCTGATCGGAGTTGACGATTCCGGCGACAATCCGGTGAGCCCTTGGTACCGTCGTGCTCAGGAGGTTGATCCGGTCTCAGTGGTGGCAGTGGTTCGAGCTGAGGTGGGCTAGGATGAGTGCTAGGAGTAGGGGGATCCACGGCGGTCACCAGCGATGTTCGAAGGCCAGAGGCCTTCCCGGCGTTGCCAGCAGCTGTAGGAGGTCGATTTGAGAGAGGTGAGGTGGGTTGGGATGGCTAGAACGAGCAGAGGGAAGCTCTATTTATAGGGAGAGGCGAGGTAGGTTTCGGGTGTCGCCGGAGCTATGCGGGAGGGCGACCTGGGGGCGGCTGGAGCTCAGGCGAGCTAGGGGACGACGCGGGAGAAGCCAAGCATAGTGCTTGCACGCGCACGCGGGCGCAGGCGCACTAAGGAGGAACAAAGCGCGCGTGCAAGCCACTGTGCCGACCGCTAGCGCCGTGGCGGCTTCCGGCGTGTGGGCTACCGGCGACGGAGGAGGTCAGAGAGGGGCTGGGGGATGAATGGGTGTGCGCTGAGTGGATTGGACAGGCTGCGGTGGCGCGAGGAGGTTGGATGGACGGCGGCCGAGAGGACCCGACGTGCAGAGCGCGGCGAGAGACCCGTCGAACACCTTGCGCACGCGCGGTCACCGCGTGCACTGGCACGGGGGTGGCTTTCGGCGCTGCCACACCATGTCTACGGTGTTGTCCTCTCAAAGCTTTGCCTAGAAATGCGTTGGGCTTGCCAAATGGTGCATTGGAGGTGACAAGAGCAAGCTCAAAAGTTTCTGGACAGAAACTTCCTCCAAAAGCTGGGGACAAACGGCTGAGATTCTAGGGCTGGTTTTAGGCGTTTAAGCATTACTTAGGAAGGTCATTAAGTGGTAAAAATTTCAGCTTAAAAGGATCAAGGAAAAATATAGTTGCTTCACAATGTGCTCTTTCTGACCAGAAGCAAAACATTTTCCCTGGCTGAAATTTTCCAAATGACCATGGTATATTTTTGCATAGGAAGGTGAGGCATGTCCCAAAGAATATTTGGGAATTTTCTAGGATTTTTCTGAGCAATAAAAATAGGGGTTGCTTAAGAACTTAGCGAGAAAAGAGGCATTGTCAGAGAGAAAAAGGGTATAATGCCATTAAATAAAAATACCCAATGGCATTATTATGAGAGGGATGAGGTCCAGGGAGAGTTTATGGATGAAGGAACCCACTTGGAAGAAAATCAAAAAATAAATCCAAGTGGTAAGTCCAAAAGAAATGACTGGAAAACCCAATTGCAAATAAAACATTTAATAAATCCAAATAAAATCCAAATAAAAGAAAAAGGCAAAATCCAGGGTGTTACATGCCTGGCCGGCGGGCAGTTAGGGCCCGCGCCATTTCGCCCCCTAGCAGGCGGGAACGTGCACGCCGCGGGCCCGGGGGCTATTGTCAGGCCCGTGGAACCCAGGGTATCCAGGCCCGTCTGCCTTTGGCCCAGGGCGCAACGCCTGGGGTGGGCCCAGCAGGCCGTCACCACCAGGCACCTCGCCAAGACCCCTCATGAGGCCCTGGCCTCCTAAGGACCCCTCCTCAGGGAGCGGCGAGCAAGGATCAGCATCTCCACCAGCAGCCTCGTGAGGCCCTCTCGCGAGGCGGCCTCCCGAGGCTTCCTCCCGAAGGCGCACATGACAAGGGCTGTTCGGTCCAGTCGTGCGGTCTCGTGCCCACCACGTGGGTGACGTGCGCGGCGACGAATGGCGACGGAGGCTGTGCCAGCAGGCGCGGATGAAGAGGGTTTCCCCTTTTGTGCTAAGGGAGCGAGGCCAGCAGTCCACTTCCCAAAGCAACCCCAAAGGTTGCCCGATCGATGAAAGAAGACCAAGACGGCGGGCGCGCAGGGCGGAGGTCATCACCGAGACCACCGGCGCGTCATGGATCATGCTTTTGCAGGCGAAGACCGCCTTTAGTCAGGATAGCCTGAGCGCCTGTCCCCTTTCAAAACCCGCCAACTGTGGCAACCCTTCCCACCTAAGTTTCCCAGGGGGAAGAGGACCAAGGCGGGGTATAAGGGGGGCAGATGAAAGCACATTTGCTCCCTTGGTGGTTTTGGTAATTTATGCCAACATACATGTTGTTGGACTAATACTTTTATCTAGTGAATTTCAGACAAGTTCAACAATGGCGTGGCGTGGACAAGAGGACGTGGAACCCCCTCAAAATGCTAAGGACAAGAATTGGCAAAGATCAAGACTCTACATTTTTGGTTTAGTGATCCAAGATCACATTGAGTCCATAGGAAAGCCAATACTATTAAAAGGGGATGAGGTGTTGCTTAATGGTCTTTTTGCTCAAGTGCTTAGTGACAGTATTCCTAAACCCTCAACCACTATCTCTACCCAAATATGTCCTAAACCAAAAGTCCAACTCGGCCCCACCGAAATTTCCAATCCGGCCCCACCGAGTTCATCCAAGACTTAGCCACTGCCAAACCCTAACAAATCGGATTCACCGAAACGGATCTCGGTCCCACCGAGATGGCCTTTCCAACTCTCTGTAATCGTTTGCATTTACTTCGGTCTCACCGAGTTTGCAAATCGGTCTCACCGAGATGGCTTGCCAAGTCTCTGTTGCCTTATTGCTTCGCTTCGGTCCTACCGAGTTGATGCAATCGGTGCCACCAAGATGAGGATTGCCCTAAGCCATTGCACTTCGGTCCATCTGAGTTGTTCGTATCGGTCCCAACGAGATTCCTAAAGTTCATATCTTTTACACAGTTCGGTGCTACCGAGATGATCGTTTCGGTGCCACCGAGTTGGGTCAAAAGTGTGTAACGGTTGGATTTTGTGTGGAGGCTATATATACCCCTCCACCCCATCCTTCTCAGAAAGGAGAGCCATCAGAACGTGCCTACACTTCCACCATACATTTTCTGAGAGAGAACCACCTACTCATGTGTTGAGATCAAGATATACCATTTCTACCATTTGAACCTTGATCTCTAGCCTTTCCCAAGTTGCTTTCCACTCAAATCCTTCTTCCACCATAGCCAAATCTGTGAGGAGTGATTGAGTGCTAGGAAGACTATCATTTGAAGCACAAGAGCAAGGAGTTCATCAACAACACACCGTCTATTACCTTTTGGAGAGTGGTGTCTCCTAGATTGGTTAGGTGTCACTTGGGAGCCTCCAACCAGATGTGGAGTTGAACCAAGAAGTTTGTAAGGGCAAGGAGATCGCCTACTTCGTGAAGATCTACCCCAAGTGAGGCTAGTCCTTCGTTGACGTAAGCCATGGTGGAATAGGCAAGGTTGCTTCTTCGTGGACCCTTCGTGGGTGGAGCCCTCCGTGGACTCGCGTAGCCGTTACCCTTCGTGGGTTGAAGCCTCCATCAACGTGGACGTACGATAGCACCACCTATCGGAACCACGCCAAAAATCCACCGTGTCTTCATTGCGTTTGATCTTCCATACTCTACCCCTTTACTTTCCGTACTATTGCATGCTTTACTAGTTCCGCTGCTCAATCTCTAGATATGCATGTGTAGAAAGTATTGGAGTGATCTCAACTTGTGCCAAAATCTGCCTAGTTCCAAGAGAAATTAAAAACTGCTAATTTGGCTGGTTAGGAGTCTATTCACCCCCTCCCCTCTAGACCTATCTCCTCGATCTTACAATTGGTATCAGAGCTTTGGTCTCCATTGCTTTGGTTTCATCACCATTGGAGGGAGATGGATATGTCTACGTTCGGGAGTATTAGACGTAGAGTGCCTATTCTCAATGGGGAGTATTACAACTTTTGGAGGGATGAAATGCTTGATATCTTTGATGAGTTTAACTTGAGCAAGTATATTCATAATCCTTATGTGCCCCCTATTGATCCCTTGCATCCTACTCATGAAGAGGAAATTGACATGCTTCGTAATCTTAGAACCATCAATCTTATCATTAGAGGATTACCTAATATTGTGCTTGGTTGTATGCGAAACTTTGCATGTGCTTATACTCTATGGCATGATTTAGAAAAGCGATATCCCGATTATTCTCTAAAGAGTCTTGATAATATTCTTCATAAGGTTGTTGTTTTTCACAAAATAAGTCCTAATAATCCTAAGTTTGATGATTGCTTGTTTGAGCTTCGTGATCTCATGCGTGCCAAAGGAGATGTTAGAACTATTAGCAATATTATCATGGAAACTGTTAGAATTCATGAACTTGAACATTGTCATGATCATGAAACTAATAAATCTGTTAATCACATGCATGATGATGATGATGTTGAGCGCGGCTATTATGATGAAGACGAAGACTTTGATATTGAATTTGAGAAGACCATGAGGAATCTCAGTCTTATGGCAAATCTTCGAGATTATATGGCCGGAGGAAAAGAGTGGATTCTTGATAGTGGATGTACCGATCACATGACCGGAGATAGAGACATGTTTCGTGAGCTTACTAAAAATGATGGTCCACGCAAGTATGTGACTTTTGGAGACAACTCCAAGGGTAAGGTACTTGGCCTTGGTAAGGTGGCCATATCCAATGATAGCTCCATACAAAATGTTATTCTTGTTGAATCTCTTGGTTACAATCTTCTTTCCGTATCTAGACTAGCTGATTTTGGCTTTAATGTTCTATTTACCAAAGTAGATTGCCAAGTGTTTCGCCAAGATAATCATAATATAGTCTTTACCGGCATTCGTAGAGGTGATCTTTACATTGTTGACTTCACTAAGAGAGCCCAACCTCGTACATGTTTAATTGCAAAATCTTCTAAAGGTTGGTTATGGCATAGAAGACTTGGACATGTTGGTATGCGTAACCTAGATAAACTTGTTAAAGGAGATCACATTCTTGGAGTAAAAGATGTTATATTTGACAAAGATCGACTTTGTAGTGCTTTCCAAGCAGGAAAACAGGTTGGAGGAAGCCATCCCGTAAAGAACATTATGACCACGAGGAGACCACTCGAGCTACTTCATATGGATCTGTTTGGTCCCAACGCCTATAAGAGTCTTGGTCATTGTTGATGATTTTTCTAGATTTACGTGGGTGTTCTTTCTTGATGATAAATCGCAGGTACAAAAGATCTTCAAGAACTTCGCAAGAAAGGCTCAAAACCAATTTGAAGTTAAGATCAAGAAGGTTCGGAGTGACAACGGAACAGAGTTCAAGAACGCCAATGTGGACACCTTTCTTGATGAGGAGGGTATTTCACATGAGTTCTCGGCTACGTACACACCTCAACAAAATGGAGTTGTTGAGAGGAAGAACCGTACACTTATTGAGATGGCAAGAACAATGCTTGATGAATACAAGACGCCAAGACATTTTTGGGCAGAAGCAGTTGAAACAGCTTGTCATGCAACAAGCCGACTCTATCTTCACAAGCTTCTTGGTAAAACGGCGTATGAACTGCTCACCGGTAACAAACCACAAGTTGGATACTTTTGAGTGTTTGGCTCAAAATGTTACATTCTTGATAAGCATCGTCATTCAAAATTTGCTCCTAAATCTCATGAAGGTTTCCTACTTGGTTATGGATCGAACTCTCACACTTACCGTGTCTACAACAACTTCACTCGAAAAGTTGAAGAGACGGTAGATGTGAAGTTTGATGAGACTAACGGCTCGCAAGTCGAGCAATTGCCACTTGATGTAGGAGATCAAGAACCATCGGAAGCAATCCAAGACTTGCCCATTGGCAAGATTCGCCCCGTGGAAATAAAGGAGAGTACCTCGTCTATTCAAGTGGAAGCCCCAACTTCACATCAAGGTGAACGACAAGCTGATATGGAGGCATCCACAAGTGGAACACGTCAAGACGATGGGAATGAGGAAGTGCAACAAGATGATCCACCTCAACCTCCTTCACCACCTCCACAAACAGACAACGACAACACCAACGAAGACGAAGAAGATGACGATGATGAGGAAGCCTCACCACAACCCAAGAAAAAGCTACCTCGAGTTAGAGCAAGAATCGACAAGGATCATCCCGTCGAACAAATACTTGGAGATATCCAAACCGGGAGAATTACTCGCTCTAAATCTCGTTTAGCTAACTTCTGTGAGCATTACTCATTTATCTCTAGTGTTGAACCCTTAAAGGTAGAAGATGCTCTCAAGGACCCCGATTGGGTGAATGCAATGCACGAGGAGCTACACAACTTTGAGAGGAACCAAGTTTGCACATTGGTTGAGAAGCCTAAGGAAGAGCAAAACATCATTGGAACCAAATGGGTGTTTCGGAACAAGCAAGATGAAGATGGACAAGTTGTACGCAACAAGGCTCGTCTCGTAGCACAAGGTTACACACAAGTCGAAGGTATGGACTATGGTGAGACCTATGCCCCCGTTGCAAGACTTGAATCCCTTCGCATTTTACTTGCTTATACCAATCACCATGATATCACTCTTTACCAAATGGATATTAAAAGTGCCTTCTTAAATGGTGAAATTGAGGAGGAAGTGTATGTTAAACAACCTCCCGGCTTTGAGAATCCCAAGAAACCTAACCATGTGTACAAACTTCGTAAAGCTCTTTATGGTCTTAAACAAGCCCCTAGAGCTTGGTACAAATGCTTGACAAAGTTTCTTCTTGAAAAAGGTTTTGAAATTGGGAAGATTGATTCAACTTTGTTCACTAAGAGGGTTAATGGAGAATTATTTGTATGCCAAATTTATGTTGATGATATTATCTTTGGATCTACTAACCCCTCTTTCAGTGAAAAGTTTGGAAGGTTGATGTCGGAGAAGTTTGAGATGTCTATGATGAGTGAACTCAAATTCTTTCTTGGTTTGCAAATCAAGCAAACTAGGGAAGGTACCTTTGTCTCTCAAACAAAGTATACTAAGGACTTATTCAAAAAGTTCAACATGCAAGAGAGTAAAGGTATGAAAACTCCCATGCCCACGAGTGGACATCTTGACTTGACCAAGAATGGCAAACCAGTTGATCAAAAGGTTTATCGATCTATGATTGGTTCATTACTATATCTATGTGCCTCTCGTCCCGACATTATGCTAAGTGTGTGCATGTGTGCACGATACCAAGCGGCACCAAAAGAGTGTCACCTTAAGGCGGTGAAAAGAATTGTGAGATACTTGATACATACACCAAACTTTGGCATATGGTATCCCAAAGGATCTTCTTTCAATCTTGTTGGCTACTCCGATTCGGACTATGCCGGAGACAAGGTTGACAGAAAATCCACCTCGGGTACATGTCAATTTCTTGGTAGATCTCTTGTGTCTTGGTCCTCCAAGAAACAAAATTCCGTATCCCTATCTACTGCCGAAGCGGAATACATTGCCGCGGGATCATGTTGTGCTCAATTACTATGGATGACACAAACTCTTAAAGATTATGGTGTGCATGTGAGACATGTACCATTACTTTGTGACAATGAGAGTGCTATTAAGATTGCACACAATCCCGTGCAACATTCTCGAACTAAGCATATTGAGGTTCGTCACCATTTCATTCGAGATCATGTTGAGAAAGGTGATATTGACCTTAAACATGTTCGTACTGACAAACAATTGGCGGACATCTTTACCAAACCACTTGATGAGAAAGTGTTTTGTCACTTGAGAAGTGAATTGAACATCATTGATGCTTCAAACGTGAACTAGAGGTTCATGTGGAAGCATACAAGGGCATGAGCATTCTTGACTAACCCATGATATCCTTCATGATCATTTTATATCTTGGACATTTTGCTCCCTTGTATGGTATCTAACCTTTTGTAGGTACCTGGACAAGCTTCATGTCACAAGATAGCATCACACTCTTATCTTGAGCAATCTTGTATAACTCAAGTATCAACAATTGATGAAGTAACAAGGAACAAGACAACCTAAACATATCCTTTGACAACATTTGAGTTATGCTTCATTCTTGTCATTTTGGATATACATGTTGTTCCTTGCAAATCTAACCCATGTAGGTAGATGAACTACAAAAGATAGGATCGCTCCCAACTTCAACTCAAGAGCATCTACATCAAGTTCAACTACATGGACATCACCAAAATCCCAATGTAAGTTCTCACATCGTAGAGAAGCTCTACTCAAAGACATGAGCTAAAGCACCTCAACAAGATGTGAATACGTCAAAAGCTTAAAGGAAAAATGGCAACCCCATTTTGAGCTTAACGTCGAGTATGACCCATGATCAAGTGTTTTCACTTGACTCCTAAGTCAAAATACTCTAACATAGGTGACCTAGTCGCCGACCCATCTAGATGAAGTTCTCTAGTGTCTCTTCTGCTTGTTCTCTTCTTGCTAAAATGTTTCTTTTCAAAAAAAAAACTTCATCTAGACGTTTCTTTGCTTCTTTTCTGTATCTTCTCTTTTAGCTTGATTCGCAGTTAATTCATTGCAAATCCTTGTGAGATTTCCTTGCCTAGTGAGCTGAGTTGACAAAATATTCCATTGCATCAAACTCGGTTCCACCGAATGGTCTCAACTCGGTGTCACCGATTTTGACTGCTCTAAGGAATTTTCTGTCAAATTTTCCCTGAGTTTTTCTGCTCCAGCTCCACTCGATGATTCTTACCCTCTACTTGCATCTAGAGCCACTCAATGGCCAAGTGTGTTTCTCGAGGACCAAACCCACTTGATCAATAACCTTGAAGTCCCTTCTTGGAAATTGATGTCAAAGGGGGAGAGAGGAATACACATCAAAGCTTATGAGAGGAATACACATCAAAGCTTATCACTATAAAAGAGATGCACCTTACAAGAGGAGAGAATGTTACATGTTTCTATTAGGGGGAGAGAGAAACATGATAAGTTTGTTCTTTGGTTGTTCTAGTTTTCTCACCCTACCTACTCCCAATATCCATGTCAGATTCAGGGGGAGAGGAAGTTCCTTAAGGGGAGAAAACTATTTCTTTTGGGGACATGTCTGCTTCAAAGAAGTATTCACCTAGTGATACCCTCTTCTACATGTCATCCCAATCTTGGTTTCTTGTTGACCTTGTGTCCTTTTCTTGAAGAAATTATCTTGTGTTATCTAACCCTATTTTCTCAAGTGTATTTCTTCAGGTACTTGATCAAGAACTTCAAGGTAAGTATATGCATCACACTCATGTACGTGGTTGACCTCTTGCTAAGTATATATTGTTTGCAAGGAGAAAATCTTGTACATGTGGATACTCCAATGTCATATATATATTGCTCTGATGCATATAGCCAAGATACATGTTGCATGTATATTTCCCATAAGATATCATCATGTTATGCACATCTTCAGGGGGAGTTCAAGGGAGCTCATACATGTTACATGTTTCCTTCAAAGCTTTCATACATACCTCTGCTAAATCTTTATTTAAAGCTTTGATGTATGTTGTCATCAATTACCAAAAAGGGGAAGATTGAAAGCACATTTGCTCCCTTGGTGGTTTTGGTAATTTATGCCAACATACATGTTGTTGGACTAATGCTTTTATCTAGTGAATTTCAGACAAGTTCAACAATGGCGTGGCGTGGACAAGAGGACGTGGAACCCCTTCAAAATGCTAAGGACAAGGATTGGCAAAAGATCAAGACTCTACATTTTTGGTTTAGTGATCCAAGATCACATTGAGTCCATAGGAAAGCCAATACTATTAAAAGGGGATGAGGTGTTGCTTAATGGTCCTTTTGCTCAAGTGCTTAGTGACAGTATTCCTAAACCCTCAACCACTCTCTCTACCCAAATATGTCCTAAACCTAAAGTCCAACTCGGCCCCACCGAAATTTCCAATCCGGCCCCACCGAGTTCATCCAAGGCTTAGCCACTGCCAAACCCTAACAAATCGGATCCACCGAAATGGATCTCGGTCCCACCGAGATGGCCTTGCCAACTCTCTATAATCGGTTGCATTCACTTCGGTCTCACCGAGTTATGCATATCGGTCTCACCGAGATGGCTTGCCAACTCTCTGTTGCCTTATTGCTTAACTTCGATCCTACCGAGTTGATGCAATCGGTGCCACCGAGATGAGGATTGCCCTAGCCATTGCACTTCGGTCCATCCGAGTTGTTTGTATCGGTCCCACCGAGATTCCTAAAGTTCATATCTTTTACACAGTTCGGTGCTACCGAGATGATCGTCTCGGTGCCACCGAGTTGGGTCAAAAGTGTGTAACGGTTGGATTTTGTGTGGAGGCTATATATACCCCTCCACCCCCTCCTTCTCAGTAAGGAGAGCCATCAGAACGTGCCTACACTTCCACCATACATTTTCTAAGAGAGAACCACCTACTCATGTGTTGAGATCAAGATATTCCATTCCTACCATTTGAACCTTGATCTCTAGTCTTTCCCAAGTTGTTTTCCACTCAAATTCTTCTTCCACCATAGCCAAATCTGTGAGGAGTGTTTGAGTGCTGGGAAGACTATCATTTGAAGCACAAGAGCAAGGAGTTCATCAACAACACACCGTCTATTACCTTTTGGAGAGTGGTGTCTCCTAGATTGGTTAGGTGTCACTTGGGAGCCTCCAACCAGATGTGGAGTTGAACCAAGAAGTTTGTAAGGGCAAGGAGATCGCCTACTTCGTGAAGATCTACCCCGAGTGAGGCTAGTCCTTCGTGGACGTAAGCCATGGTGGAATAGACAAGGTTGCTTCTTCGTGGACCCTTCGTGGGTGGAGCCCTCCGTGGACTCGCGCAGCCGTTACCCTTCGTGGGTTGAAGTCTCCATAAACGTGGACGTACGATAGCACCACCTATCGGAACCACGCCAAAAACCACCGTGTCTTCATTGCGTTTGATCTTCCATACTCTACCCCTTTACTTTCCATACTATTGCATGCTTTATTGTTTCCGCTGCTCAATCTCTAGATATGCATGTGTAGAAAGTATTGGAGTGATCTTAACTTGTGCCAAAATCTGCCTAAGTTCCAAGAGAAATTAAAAACTGCTAATTTGGCTGGTTAGGAGTCTATTCAGCCCCCCCCCCCTCTAGACCTATCTCCTCGATCCTACACCCCTCCTCTACCTATTCATAAGCCAACCACTGATCTTCTTCATCTCAAGCTTTGCACACTGCTTGACGAGTCTGAAGCCACCTCACCGACCGAAAAACCTACCGAAGGCAATGTGATATTCCATGTTCCTCCGGTGGCTACTCCAAATGTTCCCTCGTCTGCTCAGCCCCACGTTATTATTCCTGAAAAAATCTGATGCTGCTGAAGACGAAGACAATCCCGTCACCTCCGAAGAAGAAGTCACATCGGACAGTTCTTCTGGAGATGCCACCGATTGAACCAAGCTCTGCGTTTTTGCACTCATGTTATTCGTCACCTTTTTTGACACTTGTTGACAAAAAGGGGGAGAATTACATCGAGTCTCGATAGATTTTCTTTCTGTGTTTCGTTGGTTTTGGTTTCGTGCGAGTTTGCAACTTCTGGTTTAAGGTTATCTGTACTAAGTTGTAAAACTCGATAACTTCTGTGTTGTAATGTTAATAACCCCTCCTGCTGCACTATTTCTCTTGAAGCACTTGTTTTGCAGGTGGAATTATTATCGGAAGTTATGAATGATTGCACTATGATCTCGATGGATTATAACTCATCAGTGCGAATCACTGTCTCGAATGATTGAAATTTCCTCCGTATACATCAATACTTGCAGGAGAATTTATCTCATATCCTTTTTCCCTGCATACATTTAGGGGGAGTCTATTTCATCATCGAGCAAAGTAACATTTACTTACTCTTGTTGGAATTACTTTACACTTATCTATCTTCACTTCGATGATTATCTGTTTTGTCAACAATCATCCAAAAAGGGGGAGATTGTTGGTGCAATAATTTGCCTCCTTATGTTTTGGAGATTGTTGATATAAACAGTAAGGGACTGATGTGTTTGCTAGTGCACACAGGGTAACAGGTCCCTGGAGTCAAGAGGAGTTTGGTTCAAACTCCGAAGAAAATCCCCTGCGTGGTAGTGAAGGTTATCACCGAAGATTATGACGACAAGAGTGACCCCTCAAAAATTGCTGACGCAAAGCAATTGGTTCGGTGCTCGTCCGAAGAAAGTGACTGCGGCCGAGAAGATTGAAGACAAAGTGAAGACGTAGCATTTATTTCGTTGTTTCTCTTCTCTTTATTGAGTCATAGGACCACCGTACTACTAAGAGGGGTGTAGCGTTCAAAGCTTTGATTCTCTGATGCTAAACCCAAATCCTATGAAAGTTGCGAGAGAAATCTCTTTGTGTTCCGAGCAAATACTTGCCAGCAAGAGACTGTGATCTTCTTCGCTGCGAGAGATTTGTCTCTGACCGAGGAGTTAGCATTACTTGATCCTCAAGTAATGTTACCATTGCTCTTAAAATCCGACCGTTGTGAATGTGTCGGTTGGCCATTGGCTGGACCGCGTGTCCAAAATGGTCATTTCCCATCAGGGAGGGCTGCGGCTATAAATAGCCACCCCGCACCGGCGTTGTCCGGTGGCTGCTCCGTGTGATTGTGAGAAGATTGTTGAGCAACCCCCTCTCCTGAGTGATTTGAGTTTAAAATCCACCGAGAGAAAACCCCAGAACTGAAAAATTAGATAGTGGTTCAGCATCACTCGAATCTAAGTCCAGTACGCTCCGCCTATTACTCTTGAGAGCTGCGAACTCTCTAGACGGTTAGGTGTCAATTTCTTCAGAGACCAAGAGTAATTGTGGTTCTTGAAGAAGAAGTATGTAAAGGTTTGGAGATTGCCTCAAGCATCTACCACGAGTGATCAGCATTGGTTGACGAACCAATTGTCGAGGAGAATAGGGCGAAGAGAGTTTATCTTCTATGTTAAATCACAACCCCTCCAACCAGACGTAGTCCTTTTGCAGAAGGGCGAACTAGTCTACCAAATTCCTTGTCGCCATCGAGCATCACTGGTCACCTCTGTTTCTCCCCTTTACATTCAAACTGTGTTGTATGACATATTTCAATCATGTGATTTGTCTCGATGCATGCTTTTAGTTTCCATTCGTCAATTTGTATTCGCTCACTGTACACTGTTTTCATTCGCTCCGCTACTGGGTTCCGAGAGTTTTGATATTTCCGAAGAAAATTTAAAACTCCCATTCACCCCCCCCCCTCTGGTAGACATACTTCGTTCCTACAGGTGAAATTCATTTCTTATGATCATCTAGCTAAACCTCCACATGTAATATTGGTAGATGCACTTCTTCCCAAATGTTACCACTAGAGGGCAGGGTGAAGTTGAATACTGCTGGATCGTGGTCTCCAGATGGCAGGGTAGGTGTAGGATTGAAAGTATGTCTAGAGGGGGGTGATTACACTACTTGCCGAAATTTAAGGATTCTTTTCCCAATTTTAATTCTTGGCAGTTTTAGCTTATCAAGCGACACTCTACACATGCAAGTCTAGAGCATAGGCAGTGGAAAGTAAAGATATGCGAACACGATATTGACACAGAAGATTTTTGACCCGTGGTTCCGATAGGTGGTGCTATAGTATGTCCACGTTGATGGAGGCTTCAATCTCAAGGGTTCAATATCTCAAAGATTACGGTTGCGGATTCCACGGAGGAATCGAGTCCACGGAGGGCTCACACCCACCGAGGGTCCATGAAGAAGCAATCATGCCTATCCCACTATGGCTTACACCCACGAAGGGTTGGCCTCATTCGGGTAGATCTTCACGAAGTAGGCGATCTCCTTGCCCTCACAAACTTCTTGGTTTCTCCACACGATTTGGAGACTCCCAAGCACACCTAGCCAATCTAGGAGGCACCACCTTCTAGAAGGTAATAGGTGTTGTTGTTGATGATGAACTCCTTGCTCTTGTGCTTAAATAGATAATCTTCTCAACACTCAAACACTCTCTCATAGATTTTGACTTTTGGGTAGGAGAGGTTTGGGTGGAAAGCAATGAGGTGACTAGAAATCAAAGGATCAATGGTTGGAGTGGAATCCCTTTAAAATCAACAGAAGGAGCGTGAGCTCTCTCTCTCTCTCTCTCTCTCTCTCTCTCTCAGAAATATGGATGTGGAATGTGTTTGCTTCAAGAGACACTGGCGGAGTGGGCAGGGTATATATAGGCAACACCAAAAATCTAACTGTTACACACCTTTTAGCACTCGGTCAGACCAAACTGTACAAAAGTTTGAACTTTAGATGTTTCGGTGACGCCTGATGAAACTGTTCGGTGGCTCTGAGTTGTGCTGACCTAAGCACTTTACACACTTCGGTGAGACCTACTAAAACCATTTGGAAATTCCGAACGAGTTGCAGTAGGTTATAGAAGGTTGGTAAGTGCTCTTCAGTGAGACCGAAGGTTCAACTCGGTGAGACCGAAAAGTTAGGGTTTTAGGCAACAACTATATCAGTGTGACTCGGTGACTCTGATTGGATTGGTTCGGTGAGTCCGAGTTGTACTTTTGGTTTTTGATATAGTGGGAGCCTGTGAAATGGTATGAGGCTTTTGGAGTTTGATCTTTAAGCACTTGAGCAAAGAACTCATCTTCTCAACCTCATCGCCTTTTGATAGTATTGGCATACCTATGGACTCAATGTGATCTTGGATCACTGAAATATAAAATGATGTCTTGAGGCTTGATCCAACACTTGTCTTTAGCATTCTGAGGGGTCTATTTTAACTTCCCATTGGTGTACCTAAATTGAACTTTCCTGAAATATTATTTTGAGTAGGCATTAGTTCAATGAGATATAAGTTTTTATGAATTCCAAAACCACCCGGGGATTAGATGCACTTTCAGTAGGCGTTGGGATGGTTCTTCGAGACAGTACGAACACTATCATTTTTTTCTTGCAGGGAATTATTTCCCTGCAAAGGTGGGATGTTAGCTAAGCTTTTGCGTTTGTATGGAGGAACTCTCCATTTTCATTCAAAGAACTGACCTGCCTATTTGTTTCGAAATGGACTCGCTATTAGTGGTGAACATGAAACAAGATGCTGACACTGATAGATCAGTTTTTGCTTCGTTGGTGGCTGAGATCAAGCATCCGCTTTCTCTCCGTAAAACTTGTATTACTCAAATAAATCGCAGCGAGAATGAGGTTAGTGATTATTTTGCAAACTTTGCTGGACATGAAGGTAGAACTGTGGTTTGGCTGGGCTCTGCCCCGAATGCAGTTGATCTTTGTAAAGTAGGTTGTAATATGGACAATTTTTGAGTAATACAAGTTATACCCATAAAAAAGCTCGTATTAAACATTATGGAAAATATATAGAGTGAGCCCACCTGGCCTCCCGATTGTGATGCATGCATACGAAGAGTACCAATTTTCAATGAGGACATCATTGAATGATATTTTAGTGTTTTGTTTCCTAAACCGTATGACTGATTTACAATCTATTTTCACCATTGTCTTCATAATGACAAGGACTTCAATACTAGCATAGGTTTTGGCAAAATAAATCCATCCTAAAAGTTGCCATCTAGTTTTTGATTAAGTTGTCGCCATATATGAACCAAAGTTACCCCACATCAATTTTGGTACCAATACAGTGCCAACTTCATAATTATCAGGTGGCCACTATTAAAATGAATTTCTTTTTATTGAAATATACATATGGGAACTAGTATTGAAGTTTGATCGCGACAAAGCTGACTGTGAAGATGGAATGTAAATCATGTTAATGATTTGAATGCTAAAACATTTTCAAATTTCAAAAGATGGTATTTAAAGAGTTGATGTTATTGTATGCATATCCATACATGCATGCATTCCACCTGAAAAAAATATTGGATGCATTTTGGGTCGTGCGTAGGGCTAGTGCGCAAACGGCTACCCTGTATTAGACCTCTTGTAGTCGGAAGTCCCATAAAATAGTTGCATGCACATAATACTGGTCTATGATATTGCCCCAACAATGCATAGTTACGAATATCATATTGTCCTTTCATTTATTTATATGTAAAATCTCAATACAAAGTTGTGGCTAGAATTTATTTCTTACTAGTTTTTCTCATTTGATGTGATATGATATGGTGTCATAGTATAATACTGTAACCCTCTCTCACAGGACGAGGCGATTCGCTGCCCAGGCTCAGCTGCACCCGCGATGAACAGAAAATACAAAAAAAAATACTAGAAAAATTCAAAAAAAATCCAAATTTTTTTTTGGCATGGAAGATAATTTGGCATGAGGTGAGCTCCAAATTTTAGATCATTTGGACATCTAAGTAGCTCTCGGCAAAAAAGACAAATTTGAGGTGTGTGAAAAAGTTTACTGTTCATGTAGTATTATTCTAACCCAATTTGTCTTTTTTGCTGAGAGCTGCTCATATGTCCAAATGATCTAAAATTTGAAGCGCACCTCACGCACCAAATTATCTTCCATGCAAAAAAAAGTCGGATTTTTTTTGAATTTTTGTAATATTTTTTGTGAATTTTCTCTTCACCGGGTGCAGATGAGCCTGGGCTCGGAAATGGATATCCGGTCATTAATTGTAAGTCACATCAAATTTTTCTTAGCTGGCAATACATGATACTGTTAGGTTGCTTGTAGTGGAGAGTATCATACACTAGTATCATGTTTATGCTATGAGTGTATGATACTACCCTCGTAGTGCATAGTATCATAGATTAGTACTCACTTCGTTCCAAAATATAAGGTGTGTTCGTTTCTTTAAAAGTCAAACATATGCATGTTTGACCAAGTTTTAAGGGGAAAAGTATCGACCGCGAAAAGTATTTTCATATTTTGTTTATTTTGCATTGTAGATGTTAATATTTTATTTTATAATCTTAGTCAAACATGCATAGTTTGATTTGCATGAAACTGGTGCACTTTATATTCTGAAACAGATGGAGTATTTATATTTAGATAACTCTATTTATTGTAATGCATGACACATAGTAGTACATCATTTATTATGATACGAAATCATGATACGATACTAAATCATCTCTTTCTTCATTTAATTGTACGTCAGCTCGGCAAAATTACCTAATTGGCATGCATGATAGTCCTTGCTATGATACCCCCACTACAGAAGGTTTGACACTCCCACTACGGGAGCTGCTAGCGTCTCATACATTAATGTACTCATGCTTCGGACTTCTTTTCTAGGAACACGCATGATCTTTGTGTGTTGTTTCATTAAGAAGGAGAAATCAGTACAAGATTAAGATTTACAGCGAGACACACTCGACCCACCACCCCACCAGGAATACAACAGTTTATGTTTCGGTCTCGCCCACCAGCTGACCGCTCCTAGCCCTATGATCCCAAGTTAGTTTCCACATCCTCCATTCGGCCATGATCTTATCAACCACCACCGCTTCAGTCTCATGCTTCGGACTTGGTGGTAATTACGATAAGCCAAGATCTTAATCCTTACCAAAAAAGTGTTACTTTCGTGGAGTTCAGGTGCAAGTCAATTTAAATAGCATTATGGGTGTGCGAGTGAGTGGTTAGGAAAATGACGCACTAGTGCTAATCTTCTTCAATCAGTGTGTGCTGCAATTAGGGAAGGGGCTGTCAAGGTTGGTTTAAGATAATAACGAGTGTTTATTGTTCACTATCGTGCATTCAAAATTTATACAGAGAGTTAGAGGAGCGTTAAATGCAGAGACTAGCCTAAACAAGCTACTGATATGGGAGCTGGATTCATTTGCGGGCATCTTTGGTACACGTACATCCATAAAACTAAATGATAACACCGTCCGTTGCTGCGAATATTTCTAATAAATTACGTAAGCAATATTTTCAAAATTCTCGAAATATAATTAAAAATTAATTAAAATAAAGTTCATTTATTTATGGCATTGAATCCATAAATATAAATCAACAAAATCTCATATAACCTGCAGTTTATATCCACAAATCTACTACTACTACTTATAAAAGCATGAGTGGGTGAATCCGAATGATCTCGGCCATTCAACAATTAATATTCAACGTCCCATGCTTCTCTAATGATGTATCCATCACATCACATATAAATTGGAGACACCATTAATTGTAAGTGATTTTCTAAGCAATATTAATTGATAGTTGTAATTGATTTTAAAAAATGCAATTAATCTTAGAAACAACATTAACTGCACAAATAATCTTTGTACGAAGGTAGCACATCGAGGTAAGACTAGATCAGTTGAGAAGCATCATCACCAATGACGACGACCCCTATGTCGCGACATAGGACCATGCCGTGCTTACAAGCTGAAACCACAAGGCATGACACATCTTTTGAGTGGACAAATGAGGATATCTATGTAGGCTGCAGTCAATGCAAAGTGACCATAACCATACAAGCATATCTCATATCTAATATTCCCAAAAGGTCAAATCTTAGACAACATCCACGTAGCGAAAGGGAAGAGTCGCCTGAGTGGAAGACGACAATGTCAAGCCACTCAATATATTACAGAATTGGATTGCTAGTAGGAGAAGTAGACAATTCACCTCGCAGAAAAGAAGAAGAGAAATAGACAATGCAACTCAAAAAGGAGAAATAGACAATGTAATTGTTGCATGTGGTGCTTAGATATTCATATGGATTCTTGGAGCGATCGAAGAACGTGTTGTGCTCTCTGAAGCTTAAGACACTGAAGGTTGATGCTGCACTGTGAAGCCTTGGCAGTCTAGGCATTGGCTTCTAGATCTGAGGCTTGTTGTTGATGTTGAATTCATACTGTGGCCCAGGCAACTCAGGAGGTGTAAGATTTGGCCAGAGAACACAAACTTGTTGAACTTCAGGGCCAGATTTGTCTTCAGCTAAGACAGTGCCATCATTGACTTCTGGCTGAGCAATGTCTTCAGCAACATTAGCTTCAAGAGATGCAGTTTCATTAGCTTCAGCAGCTGTGACCTCAGCCTCAACAGTCACAGTAGCGGCAATAGTGTTAGAACCTCGTTCTTGATTGTCTTCGGCTGATGCAGCCGGTATGTCCTCAGCTTGTTTAGCTTCAAGCTCTGCCGTGGTGCTGGAGGGTATGGCTTCATGGGTGACCTCTTGTGCAATAGAGGTTTCAGCACGCACTTCCTATTTAGGAATGCTAGACATGGAGGAGGAGGGCCTTGGGCCTCGACGAAGCCTTCGAAATGAGGGCGACACTTGAGCAGATGTAGTATCTTCCTCCATGGTTTTTGGTGGTGTCTGTGGTGACTCAAGCACGGGTGTGGCTACTTGAGCTGGAGGAGTGGAGGGAATCACTTCATGCAGAGGTGAATTTGGATGCTGCTCTTCCCAGAACTCATCAGGAATGACTGGCGTCGGGGGATCGCCAATACTAACAGGCTCACTGTTCCCTTGAACAGGTGATGATACCGGTTCAGACTGGAGCTGATGAAGAACTGCATCACCTTCTTGATTCACATTGTCTCCATGAGCAATGTCTTTAGCTGCGGTGAAGTCAACAGCTGGAATGTCTTCAGTCTCTTTCTGAGAAGCCTCTATGGGAGCAGGCTCAATGATCACAACACGCCTTTCAGTGTTAGTGGAGGTTGGAGGATCAACAGAGATTGGTTCAACAAACATAGCTTCCTCTTGTGCAGGTTGCTGAGGAGCTGGAGGCACTTGGACCCGGCGTGTAGCTCTAGAAGACTTCGTCTTCTGACGCTTTTGAGAGGGGGAGGGAGCAGTGGCTTCAGACTACTTGCGCTTGCGAGCTTCGGCTTCAGCAAGCTTTGTCTTCTGCCTCTCATGTGCAATGGTTGATGCAGATGGCTTTGCGCCAGCAAAGTTTGGTGGGAATATAATCTTGGGCATTTCTTACCTTGGAGCCTCAGCAGCAGGAGTCACTGGCTTCTTCTTCTTCTTGATCAGCTTGGGATCAATAGCTGGACGGCAAAGTGCTTTCCTCTTCAGTGCATCATTGTGGGCCTACAATGTCTTCTCAGCATATGTCTTCAAACATTGTCGGGAGCCTTTAGCTTCTTCACGATGCCGTTTGAACTCAGCCTTGAGGTCCGCAATCATGTGCTGGTAGCCTCGAATGTGTTTCTCTTCAAGTTTATGAACATTTTTCTTGAAGACCTTCTTCTCGTGATCTATTTTGTTCTTTTGTTCTATGACCTTCTGAGCAATGGCCATTTCTTGGGCAATGAAGCCTTGGAATGTGACACTGATGTCAATAGGTAGTTGAAGATCATCCAGAGATAGTTCAGGGTCTTGAAACCATTCATCAATGAAGTTATTCAGAATATCTGTATCGAACAGCGGCAGGTCCTTGAAGATATCAGATTCTTCCTGCTTGTTCTTGATAAGCTGCTCAATAGCATCATCATCAAAGCTGTCATCAGACAGATCAATGATGTCATCATCATTATGCAGAGTGCTTGTAGGTTTGGGGCCTCGCCCAGCAAATGCTTTGGTCTTGGGAGAGTTCCTAGACACATTCTTAGATTGCACATTGGTTTCAGGAGGTGCAGATCTCAATGGCTTCACTCTTGAAGCCTTTGGGGCCGCAGCAGTAACATTCTTTGAGGTTGTTGGCTCTTTAGCCTTTGAAGCCTTTGACTTTCTCACAGGCTTCGGTGATTTAGGAGCAACATCTTGTTGTCCTCCTCCGGGAGCAGCTGCAGCACTAGCACGAAGCTCTGCATAGTGCGCAAGATAAGCTTCAAAATTGTCAAATGGCCCAACCAAATTTGGTTCGGCTTCACGAGTTCCATCTGGCCTTGGTGCCACGGGGCCAAGATTGAAGTTAATGCCAAAATCTTTCATGTTTTGCTCTGCTGAAGCCTTTGCAAACTGGTAGTTGGCTTCAAACAGATCGTCCTCACGACACCAACGAATGCTAGCTAGGTCAGGATCTTGTGGCATGGCATATCTGACCATACAAGGGTAGAAGCCTAACCCAATGGCGTCGGCCTTTGTCTTCGGAATGAGCTTCCGGTACACAATATCTGCCCATGGGGGCCTGACAGCATTCTTGGCAACAAACTTTGCACGTGAAGCGAGCATCTAGATCAGTATTGAATGAGACTTAATTGCAGGTTAACCGCTAACTATAGTCACCCTTTTTTCGCAAAAAAATAAAATATAGTCACCCTTAGTATCTGGTAGGGAAAGTTATATATATAAAAAATATGGTACCACCTCCTTTTCGGATTATAAGGCTTGCGCGTATATCTAGGTAGACAAATAGACCAATGTAATACAAGTTATATATCATTAGAAACTTCAAATCGTCTACTTTCTAATGGTATAATTTTTAGACTATACAACTCATCTTATGTTGGTCAAATTATAGATCTAGGGATACGCGCAAGCCTTATAAACCGGAAAGGAGGTAGTATATGGAAACGGGCTATCTAGCATTTGGGAAATAAATGGACATATGAGATTTAAGTGATGATGTGGATTGATGAGAATGCAAAGAAATGGCTATTTGTAAGTGCATCAAGTGCCCCCTTAGTGGTTTTGGAGTATTGAAGACAAATAGGTTAAGGGACTAATGTGTTTGTGAGTGTACACAGGTGAAATAGTCCCTGAAGACTTGGTTTAACCCACGGAAGTCAACCCCTGAAAATGTATTTCTTCAAGTGAAGAATTTGGTGCGGCCTATGAAGAATTTGATGTGAAGACTTTGGAGCTTGAAGACTTTATTTTCATAATTTCTTTTCTTCTTATTTGAGTCATAGGAAAAACCGTATTGTTAAAGGGGGTCTAGGTGATATACATTTCACATTTCTAAAGCGATGCTCAAACCTATACACACAACCACCGCTTCGAGTGAAGCCTTGGAAATCTCCGGCACAGCTGACAAATTTGCTAGCGACAGTGACGCAGTTCATCTGGTCGTTGACGAATTAGGTCAGGCTGAGGAGTTAGGATTTCGCCAGTGTGATCTGCCTATCGTGAGGAAATTGAGTGCCCCAACGAAATTGAGAGTTCAATTTCCCGACCGTTGTTGCACCGTGTGCCAGCTGTCGAGTGGATCTTATCCTGACAACGGTCATGTCTGAGAAGGGCATTTATGACATTTCATGTCGGGTTGCCCCTGGCTATAAATAGCCACCCCCACAACCACTAGTTAGTTGGCTGCTCTAGAGAGAACTTGACACTTGTCATTTGAGAGCAACCCTTCCTCTGACGACTTTGTGAGAACCCAAGTGAGGAAAAACCCAACCAGAGCCAAAGTGATTGAGCATCACTGAAGAAGTTGATCTGTGTGATCCGACGCTTATTACCTTTGAAGACTGTCATTCTTCCAGACGGTTAGGCGTCATGTTCTGAGCACCCAAGAGTAATTGTGGCGTGCCGGTGAACAAGTCTGTGAAGGTTTTGGAAGTCTACCTTGAAGACTTACCACGAGTGATTGGGCGAGGACTAAGTGACCTTAGCTCAAGAGGAATATGGTGAGGACTAAGTGTCCTCTGAGGTAAAACTTAGCCACCTCAACCAGACGTACAGTTGATACAGCAACTGGAACTGGTCTACCAAATCGTTGTGTCTTCACCAAGCTTACCTGGTTTCAAATTCCTCACCCTTTACCTTTACGCAATTCCGCTGCTGAAGAACTTGTGTCCTACCCTTCTGAAGAATTTGAACTGAAGTATTTCATCATGTTATGTTTCATTTCCTCAGTTCATCTTCCTCATGCTTGTATGCTAGTATGATTACATGTTCTTCACTTGTATGTATCTCATATGCATGCTTTATGTTTATGTGTTGATTTAGTTTCGCTTCTGTTTCTATTTCTTCACTCTAATTTTCGTCAAAATCTTCGGAGTTTGACGAATTTCTAAAAATCTGCCATTCACCCCCCCCCCCTCTGGGAGTTATCCTACGCTTTCAATTGGTATAAGATCAAGGTACTCCCTTGTTCTGTGTGATTTTGGTTTAACCACCTGGAGTTTTAGTTATGTCGACCGCAGGAATGATCAAGGTATCCGCTGTGTGCCCCATCTTCGATGGCACGAACTATCCATACTGGAAGGTCATGATGTGAAAGTGTCTCTTGGCTATGGACAGTGAACTATGGACAGTCACTGAACTGGGATTAACCGACCTCTGCAAGATGGCCAGTGCTGATGACATTCGCAAGTACACTCAGCTCGATGCACGGGCCAAATACTTCATCTGCTCCCGACTGGCCAAGGATGAGTTCACTCGCATCTATCATCTGAGCAATGCGAAGCTCATTTGGGACAGGATCTCTGACGTCTATGAAGGGGCGTACAGACGTGACAATCTCTGGCTTGTGGAATTCAGGAATTCCCTCAAATCTCGGGAACCAGATCCTGCCTCAACTTCGTCTATTGTCTGCATCATGGCAAGAGGCACCAAGGTACTCCAAAGACCTTCATCTTCCTCTAGTGAAGGTGAATCTGATGAAAACATGACACCCAGTTATTCCAAGCTTGCAAACATTGCCACTCGGCAACAAAATGCCATGGAAAGAATTCAAAATCTGCTAGACAAAAGCGATGATCTGTTGAACGATGAAATGGAACGATCTCAGACCTTGACTGACGATCTCAAACATCTTCAGTCAAAGTATGATGAACTTGAAAGTCGTCATGTGGCCCTCTCAGCCGAACACGAGAAGCTATCCTATGAATTTCTTCAAAGGAAGCAAGATCTCGAGAAGCTGAGAGCGTCTCATGATGATCTTCAAAAAGAGAACGATTCACTCCTCGCTCAACAGATCAGTACCGCTCAGGAAGAATTTGTTGCACCACGCTTAAAATGCCTTGAACGTGAAAATGCAAATTCTTCAGCTGAATGTTCAAATGTTTCTGTACTTTCAATTGCTTCAACTGCTTCTGTGGCCACTAACCCCTCATCTGAGGATGCCACCAGTGATACTGACAAAAATGCAGAGTTGAAGGAATTGTATGTTACAGGCATATACAAAAGCCTCAAAGGGCATCAAACCCTTTGTGATGTGCTCAAAAAGCAGATTCTGAACAGGAACCCTAGGAAAGAGGGTATTGCTTTTGAGAGAAAGCTCAATGCTGATGGTTCGTATTGGAAACCTGAGCTATCCCAAAACCAGCTGGGTTGCTGCAAAGGGACCTCCAATAGATAGATCCACTCTATCTGGCTATACTTGTGATACTTCATATTCTTCAGATGAGTCATTTGACTCAAATTACAAACTGTTCAAAAATCAAAACGGTGAAGTATTTGCCAGATTTGTTGGTACTAACTGCAGGAACGGTTCACCTGTGAAGAAAATCTGGGTCCCCAAAAGCCTTCTAGAAAATCTTCAGGTGAATGTCATCATGACACTACCGATGAAGAAGAAACATCCCAGAGCAAATTCTTCACATGGACCAAAGTCGTCAAATGGTCGCAAACCTACTAATGGTCGTGCTAATGCCTCTGTTTCGCAGGGAAACAAACAGTGATCTGGTGAATATGAGCATTATTCTTCGAACCACTATGTCCACAAAACCTCAAAGAATTTCTCTGCTTATTGAAGAGAAATGCATATTCTTCAATGCCAAAGTTCTCCATTAATGCACTTCGATACATTGCTTCTCAGCCACCCATTCAGATGTGGGTGGTTAAGAAGAAGAACTAATCTCTTCTGCAGGGTCAGGTCTTCAGACAACCATAAAATGTCTGATGAATTTGCTGAAGACCTGACAAAAATGTTTGTTGGGATGCAAGCCAAACATGATGAAATGAATACTCATTTCACACATCCCTTATGCTGCTAGTTATTATTCATTGATGAAATTATCTGACGAAATTGATCATCATATTCTTCACTTTGAAGTATATGAATTTGTAAGTCAGGCTAATGCTTCTACAGGATGACACACCTAACGCCACTGAATGGGTCCTGGATAGTGGCTGCATGAATCACATGACTGGTGATAGGAATTTACTCACTGATGCTCCCCTCACTTCGTCTCATCTGAAGCATATCACATACGCTGACAAAGGGAAAAGCAAGGTATTGGGTCTAGGTAAGGTTGCTATCTCAAAGGATCGACACATGGAAAAAGTGATGCTTGTTGAATCCCTTGGATACAACCTCATGTCTGTCTCAATGGTTTGTGATCTTGATATGATTGTCATCTTTGGCAAATATAGATGCATTGTGCTGTTGGACTCTGACAAATCCAAAGTCTTCGAAGGCTTTAGGAAAGGTGATTTGTACATTGTAGATTTCTCACTAGGTCCTCAACCTGCCACGTGTCTACTGGCAAAAGCTTCAGAGTGTTGGCTATGGCATCGACGCCTCGGGCACGCTGGCATGAGGAATCTGAGCACACTCGTCAAGAAGAAGCACATCATTGGCGTCGAGGGAGTCAAATTCGTCAAAGATCATCTGTGTGGTGCTTGTGAGTCTGGAAAGATGACCAGATCAAAGCATGCGGCTAAGACAATCATGACCACTATTCGTCCCTTTGAATTACTTCATATGGATCTGTTTGGTCCTACCCATTATGCCACACTAACCAATGCAGCATCTCTCTACGGATTCGTCATAGTTGACGACTACTCTCGTTACACCTGGGTGCACATCATTTCCTTCAAGACTGAAGTTCAGGATGTCTTCAGACGATTCTCCAATCGGGCCATGACGAATTCTGGTCTCAAGATCAAGCACATCAGGAGCGACAACGGCACCGAGTTCAAGAACACAGGCCTTGATGACTATCTTGATGAACTTGGTATCACTCATGAGCTATCTGCCCCCTACATGCCTCAGCAGAATGGAGTCGTGGAGCGCAAGAACAGGACACTCATCGAGATGGCTCGCACTATGCTTGATGAATACAAGACACCTCGTCGATGGTGGCCTGAAGCAATTGATATTGCATGTCACATCATCAACCGGGTATATCTTCACAAATTCCTCAAGAAGACCTCATATGAGCTCCTCACTGACAAGAAACCCAATGTGAGTTATTTCAAAGTCTTCGGTGCTAAATGCTGGACTAGAGATCCACATCACAGTTCTAAATTTGCACCGAAAGCACATGAAGGTTTTATGCTTGGTTACGGAAAGGACTCGCACACCTACAGAGTCTTCAACACCTATCACAACAAGGTTGTTGAAACTATAGATGTGCGGTTCGATGAAACTAACGGCTCGCAAAGAGAGCACCTGCCTCCTGTGCTAGATGAAATGCCTCCTGAGGAATCAATCAAGCTAATGGGCACCGGTGAAATTGTGCCTAGTGAAGAAATAGCTGATGAAGAAGTAGTTATTCCTCGTCGTGAAGAAACTGCTGATCCTGAAGAAAATGATGCTGAGGATAATGCTCAGCAATAACAACAGCAAGGCCCTTGTCCAGTACATCCACGAGTGGCGAATGAAGTGCAAATTGAGAAGATCCTCGACAACATCAATGCACCTGGTCCCCTCACACGCTCAAGAGCCTCACACTTGGCTAACTTTTGTGGACATTACACGTTTGTCTCTATTTCAGAGCCCATCAAAGTTGATGAAGCATTTCTGGAACCTGAATGGATTCAAGCAATGCAAGAGGAACTGCATCAATTCGAGCTCAACAACGTGTGGGAGCTTGTCAAGCGTCCTGATCCACGCAAGCACAACGTCATCGGCACCAAGTGGATCTACCGCAACAAACAAGACAAAAATGGCCAAGTGTTGAGGAATAAGGCCCGTCTTGTGGCTCAGGGCTACACACAGGTTGAGGGTATTGATTTTGATGAAACATTTGCACATGTTGGTAGGCTTGAAGCTATTCGTATACTGCTTGCATATGCTAACCATCATAATATTCTCTTATATCAAATGGATGTGAAAAGTGCATTTCTCAATGGTAAGCTTGAGGAAGAAGTATATGTTGCTCGACCACCAGGTTTTGAGGACCCAAAGCATCATGACAAAGTCTTCAGACTCAACAAGGCTCTCTATGGCCTCAAACAAGCCCCGAGGGCTTGGTATGATACACTGAAGGAGTTCCTGAAGTAAAAGGGTTTCAAACCCGGTTCACTTGACCCTACTCTTTTCACTAAATCCTATGATGGTGAACTGTTCATATGCCAAATATATGTTGATGATATTATCTTTGGTTGCACTAACAAGCGATACAGTGACGAATTTGCATATATGATGCGTGAAGAATATCAGATGTTTATGTAACAAGTATCTCACAATTCTTTTCACGGCCTTAAGGTGACACTCTTTTGGTGTCGCTTGGTATCGTGCACACATGCACACACTTAGCATAATGTCGGGACAGGAGGAACATAGGTATAGCAATGAACCAATCATAGATCGATAAACCTTTTGATTAACCGGTTTGCCATCCTTAGTAAAGTCAAGATGTCCACTTGTGGGCATTGAAGTTTTCATACCTTTACTTTCTTGCATGTTGAACTTCTTGAACAAGTCCTTGGTATACTTTGTTTGAGAAACAAAGGTACCCTCCTTAGTTTGCTTGATTTCCAAACCAAGAAAGAATTTGAGTTCACACATCATAGACATCTCATACTTTTCCGACATCAACCTTCCAAATTTTTCACTAAAAGAGGGGTTAGTAGATCCAAAGATAATGTCATCAACATAAATTTGGCATACAGATAGTTCTCCATTAACCCTCTTGGTGAACAAAGTTGAATCAATTTTCCCAATTTCGAAACCCTTTTCAAGAAGAAACATTGTCAAGCATTTGTACCAAGCTCTAGGGGCTTGTTTGAGACCATAAAGAGCTTTACGAAGTTTAGAAACGTGGTTAGGTTTCTTGGGATTAACAAAGCCGGGAGGTTGTTTAACATAGACTTCCTCCTCAATTTCTCCATTTAAGAAAGCACTTTTAATATCCATTTGGTAAAGAGTGATATCATGGTGATTGGCATAAGCAAGTAAAATGCGAATGGACTCAAGTCTAGCAACGGGGGCATAGGTCTCACCATAGTCCATACCTTCGACTTGTGTGTAACCTTGTGCTACGAGACAAGCCTTGTTGCGTACAACTTGTCGATCTTCATCTCGCTTATTTTGAAACACCCATTTGGTTCCAATAATGTTTTGCCCATCTTTAGGTTTCTTGACCAACGTCCAAACTTGATTCCTCTCAAAGTTGTGCAGCTCCTCATGCATTGCATTTACCCAATCGGGATCCTCGAGAGCTTCTTATACCTTCAAAGGTTCAACACTAGAGATGAATGAGTAATGCTCACAAAAGTTAGCTAAACGAGATTTAGAGCGAGTGATTCTCCCGGATTTGATGTCGCCAAGAATTTGTTCGGCGGGATGATTCTTGTCAATTCTTGCTCTAACTCGAGATAGCTTTTGCTTGGGTTGTGGTGAAGCTTCCTCATCATCATCATAGTCTTCCTCATTGTTGTTGTTGTCGTTGTTCGCTTGTGGAGGTGAAGAAGGAGGTTGAGGTGGATCATCTTGTTGCACTTCCTCATTCCCTTCGTCTTGACGTGTTCCACTTGTGGATGCCTCCATGTCAACTTGTTGTTCACCTTGACGTGAAGTTGGGGCTTCCACTTGAATTGACGAAGTACTCTCATTCACTTCCACGGGTCGAATCTTGCCAATGGATAAGTCTTGGATTGCTTCCGATGGTTCTTGATCTCCTACATCAATTGGCAATTGCTCGACTTGCGAGCCGTTAGTCTCATCAAACTTCACATCTACCGTCTCTTCAACTTTTCGAGTGAAGTTGTTGTAGACATGGTAGGTGTGAGAGTTCGATCCGTAACCAAGTAGAAAATCTTCATGAGATTTAGGAGAAAACTTTGAACGACGATGCTTATCAAGAATGTAACATTTAGAACCAAATACTCGAAAGTATCCAACTTGTGGTTTGTTACCGGTGAGTAGTTCATACACCGTTTTACCAAGAAGCTTGCGAAGATAGAGTCAATTTGTCGCGTGACAAGCTGTCTCAACCGCTTCCGCCCAAAAGTGTTTTGGCGTCTTGTATTCATCAAGCATTGTCCTTGCCATCTCAATAAGAGTCCGGTTCTTCCTCTCAACAACTCCATTTTGTTGAGGTGTGTACGTAGCCGAGAACTCATGTGAAATGCCTTCTTCGTCAAGAAAGGTATCCACATTTCCGTTCTTGAACTCCGTTCCGTTGTCACTCCAAACCTTCTTGATCTTCACTTCAAATTGATTTTGGGCCTTCCTTGCGAAGTTCTTGAAGATCTTTTGTACCTGTGATTTGTCATCGAGAAAGAACACCCACGTAAATCTGGAAAAATCATCAACAATGACCAAACCGAAGGAGTTACCACCAAGACTTTTATAGGCATTGGGACCAAAGAGATCCATATGAAGCAGCTCGAGTGGTCTCCTCGTGGTCATAATATTCTTCACAGGATGTCTTCCTCCAACTTGTTTTCCCTTAGAGTTGTCTCCAAAAGTCACATACTTGCGTGGACCATCATTTTTTGCAAGCTCACAAAACATGTCTCTATCTCCGGTCATGTGATCAGTACATCCACTATCAAGAATCCACTCTTTTCCTCCGGCCATGTAATCTCGAAGATTTTCCATAAGACTAAGATTCCTCATGGTCTTCTCATATTCGATATCAAATTCTTCATCCTCATCATAATAGCCATGCTCAACATCATCATCATCAACATGTATGTGATCATCACCTAGGGCAATGAATTCATTAGTTTCATTATCATGACAATGTTCAAGTTTATGAATTCTAATGGCTTCCGTGATAATGTTGCTAATGGTTTCGACATCTCCTTTAGCACGCATAAGATCACGAAGCTCAAACAAGCAATCATCAAAGTTAGAATCACTAGGCTTCATCTTGTGAAAAGCAATGGTCTTATGAAGAATCTCATCAAGATCTTTAAAGAGTAATCAGGATATCGCTTTTCCAAGTCATTCCATAGAGTATAGGCACACTTAAAGTTTTGCATACAACCAAGCACGATGTTAGATAATCCTCTAATGATAAGATTGACGGTTCTAAGATTACGAAGCATGTCAATTTCCTCTTCATGAGTGGGATGCAAGGGATCAATAGGAGGCACATAAGGATTATGAATGTACTTGCTCAAGTTAAATTCATCAAAGATATCAAGCATCTCATCCTTCCAAAAGTGATAATACTCCCCATTGAGAATAGGCACTTTACGTCTAAGACTCTCCAAAGTAGACACATCAATCTCCCTCCAATGGTGATTAAACCAAATCAATGGAGACCAAAGCTCTGATATCAATTGTGGGGTCGAGGAGATAGGTCTAGAGGGGGGGTGAATAGACTCTTAACCAACCAAAGGTGCAGTTTTTAGTTCTCTTGAGATTTAGGCAGATTTTGGCACAAGTTAAGGTATCACCAAGACTTCCTACACATGCATATCTAGAGATTAAGCGGCGGAAATAGTAAAGCATGCAAGTGTACGGAAAGTAATGGGGTAGAGAATAGAAGATCAAATGCAATGAAGACACGGTGGTTTTTGGCGTGGTTTCGATAGGTGGTGCTATCGTACGTCCACGTTGATGGAGGCTTCAACCCACGGAGGGTAACGGTTGCGCGAGTCCACGGAGGGCTCCACCCACGAAGGGTCCACGAAGAAGCAACCTTGCCTATTCCACCATGGCTTCCGTCCACGAAGGACTAGCCTCACTCGGGGTAGATCTTCACGAAGTAGGCGATCTCCTTGCCCTTACAAACTCCTTGGTTCAACTCCACATGATCTTGGAGGCTCCCAAGTGACACCTAACCAATCTAGGAGACACCACTCTCCAAACGGTAATAAATGGTGTGTTGATGATGAACTCCTTGCTCTTGTGCTTCAAATGATAGTCTCCCCAACACTCAAACAGTTCCTCACGGATTTGGATTTGGTGGAAGAAGGATTTGAGTGGAAAGCAACTTGGGAAAGGCTAGAAATCAAGGTTCAAATGGTTGGATTGGAATATCTTGATCTCAACACATGAGTAGGTGGTTTTCTCTCAGAAATCGTATGGTGAAAGTGTAGGCACATTCTGATGGCTCTCTTACTTGATAAGAGGGTGGTGGAGGGGTATATATAGCCTTCACCTAAAATCCAACCGTTACAAGTCTTTGACCCAACTCGGTGACATAGACATGAAAATCTCGATGAGACCGACTAGTGTAAAAGACATGAACGTTAGGCCTTTCGGTAGGACCGATCAGAACATCTCGATGAGACTGAAGTGCAATGGCTAGGGCAAGACCAGGTTTCGGTGAGACCGAAAATTTCATCTCGGAAATTCCGAAGTGAAGTAACATCATTACAGCAAGTTGGTCAAGCCTTCTCGGTGGGACCGAGAACCATTGCGGTTGCATCGATATGTTAGGGTTTGGCATGTGGCATAGTGGATAGCAATCTCGGTGGGTCCGGATAAGAATGTTTCGGTGGGATCGAGATCAACTTTTAGGGTTTTGGACAGATGTGAAGTGGAGAAGTATTTGAGAGTTTTGGAGCAATATCACTAAGCATTTGAGCAATTGAGTCATAATCAACGGTCATGTCTGAGAAGGGCATTTATGACATTTCATGTCGGGTTGCCCCCTGGCTATAAATAGCCACCCCCACAACCACTAGTTAGTTGGCTGCTCTAGAGAGAACTTGACACTTGTCATTTGAGAGCAACCCTTCCTCTAACGACTTTGTGAGAACCCAAGTGAGGAAAAACCCAACCAGAGCCAAAGTGATTGAGCATCACTGAAGAAGTTGATATGTGTGATCCGACGCTTATTACCTTTGAAGACTGTCATTCTTTCAGACGGTTAGGCGTCATATTCTGAGCACCCAAGAGTAATCGTGGCGTGCCGGTGAACAAGTCTGTGAAGGTTTTGGAAGTCTACCTTGAAGACTTACCACGAGTGATTGGGCGAGGACTAAGTGACCTTAGCTCAAGAGGAATATGGTGAGGACTAAGTGTCCTCTGAGGTAAAACTCAGCCACCTCAACCAGACGTACAGTTGATACAGCAACTGGAACTGGTCTACCAAATCGCTATGTCTTCACCAAGCTTACCTGGTTTCAAATTCCTCACCCTTTACCTTTACGCAATTCCGCTGCTGAAGAACTTGTGTCCTACCCTTCTGAAGAATTTGAACTGGAGTATTTCATCATATTATGTTTCATTTCCTCAGTTCATCTTCCTCATGCTTGTATGCTAGTATGATTACATGTTCTTCACTTGTATGTATCTCATATGCATGCTTTATGTTTATGTGTTGATTTAGTTTCGCTTCTGTTTCTATTTCTTCACTCTGATTTTTGTCAAAATCTTCGGAGTTGACGAATTTCTAAAAATCTCCCATTCAACCCCCCCCCCCTCTGGGAGTTATCCTGCGCTTTCACTATTTAATGATGTTAGAGGGGCTATTTTTATAACACTAGATAATTGTCTGTGCATCACAACGGAGGCATGGATATTTTCACAAAGAATGTGATTTACCTGTCATTTTATTACCAATGTAATTATGTATGAAAAATGAATTTTAGCCATCAACTGAATCTGTACTTATTTTTGTTTAAGGGAAAGCCTCTCGGTATTTTATTTCTCAACCAACAGAGTTACATCATTTATTATAAAAGGCATAATGACATTGGGAGGATCTCCATCCCAATCAAAATTAGACTGAGTATTATAGGAGTGCTTCGCCAAATGATGAGCCACGATTAGCTTCCCTAGGACAGTATGAGAATGTAACATCATTTGACATGCCAAAAAAAAAGGCCAGATGATGCTTCCCTAGGACAGTATGAGAACGTAACTCCATTTGACATGCCAAAAAAACATGATTTTGTTTCATAATGCAATAAGACATGTGGCAGTTAGAAATGGTTTTTAAGGAAAACCGGCCAGAAAAAACTGGCAAAACCGAAAAACAGGGTCGACGGGCGGAGGAAAGAAAGGAACATAAAATGGATCCTTGTGTATTTTTTAAGTAGGAGAAGAGAGAGATAGAATAGAAGAAAATCCTAATGATAAAGCATTGTTTGAGAACAACAAGGGACACCTATCTTTCACCTAGAATGCTTCACCATAGGCAAGGTCTGGAAGCTTTTTGTTTCCAGCAAACCCATGTAATTTGACCGTTGGTCATCCGGGCCACGGCCCGTTTTGAATGCATAAGGCAGATAATGGTCTGCCTTTTTCTTTCAAAAAGATAAAGCATTGTTTGTCGTGGATACCTATACGTCGGCACATTTTTGCTTCATCTGGCACGGAATGTCACATAATCTCCTCTCTTTTTTCCTTTTCAGATGATTGTGATCTTCTCTTCTTTTCCTTTTTAGGTAATTGTTAGAGCATCTTCTTTAATGTAATCATCTTTTTTTGCGGGGCAATGCAATCATCTCTCTATATGTAAAACATGTAGCTAAATGATGCATAAAAACATGCCTGACACGCGCCCTGCATCAACACCTTAGCTATCGCGGACAAGCAGATAATTGCATTGTACTACATTGTATGAAATTTGTTTTGAGTGTTTTTTCTAGAGGAGATTAGAGCATCTACAGTCGGACGCCTCAAATCCCCCTCATACGTCCGGGCAGACGGCCCGGTCACTGACCGATAAAAAAAACTCGATCCAGATGAGCGACTCAAACCGGTCTCAAACGCTCGGGCTGACCGGCACCCCTCATATCCAGCCCAAATATGGGGCGGATATGGGGAGGCCCGGGCGCGTCCGCCACGTCGGACCCGACCCACGCTGGCCCATTCGACCCCACATATAATCGTCCCCATCCGCTCCCCGGACCAAACCCTAGCCAGTCCCCTCCGCCCCCAAGCTCCCGTCCGGCAATCTCCAGCCTTCTCCAGCATGGTAGGCAGCAAATCTGACTCCGACCAGTCCCGATCCGTCGACGTCGACTGGGGTGTCGTCCCGTGCGGGTTGGAGGAGGCAATGGCCGTCCGCATTGCACTCCGTCGCTCGCAGGAAGACAGCGCCCGACCGACGGCGGGATCTGTCTGGCACGAGTCCATTGCGTCGCATCGAGCGCTCGGATCCTCCGGGGCTGGATCATCAAGGTCCTCTCGGGAGCCTTCCAATCTCCCTTTCCCCATCACCAGCGCGCCGGAGTATGACAGCTACCGGGACCGGTGTGCCCACCGTGGGAAGGAGAGGATGAGGGTGGCCGAGGCCCGGCTCACTGCCAAAATGGCGGCGGCGGAGGCGGCTGATGCGGCAGCGCGGGCTGCCGCAGAGGAGGAAGCCATCTGCGCCCGCATTGTAAAGAAGCGACAGCGGAGGAACACGCGCACCCTCGCCCGAGAGCAGAATCCGGCGGTCCATGCCATGGCCGGACTGCCCCCCCCCAAGGAGGAGAAGGAGGACAGCGACGGGTCGAACAGCTCCGGCAATGAGCAGATCCGGCTGGATCCATACTGCGTCTTCGACCGCTACTTCCGCGAGAAGGGCGGCAAGGGCGCCGGGAAGGGCAAGGGCAGCCATGGATGATCTTGTCCATACCTAGCATGTAGGTAGAACATGTCAAATTTTGGTAGTCCAATGGCATGTCCTGATGTAGTAGTCGGACGATGTGTGCAATGCATCGTTTATGTAGTTGCATGAGTTTGTATGGATTTGAGTTATGCTAATTGAGATGTCCGGTAGCGGAATGGATTATTTGAGACATGACTGGTCCTTAACGGGCGCGAGCGTTTGAGGGGTCGGATTTGCCAAGTCCGACTGTAGATGCTCTTAGTACTATTTTGGCGTTCCTGTGCAGGTGACTTCCGAACGGGCCTGCTAGAGTGGCACACCCTTACTCTCCCTTATATGACGATTTACACCCGAACAAATTTCACTTGGCAGTGAAAAAAATGTTTTGCAAGCACGCACCGATGGGCGCGCTCCCCTTTTCCGTTGCAGTTGGTATATGTGCGCGCGAGATGGCCACCTCACGTACGCATACAAGGAGTATCTAGGCCAAGGAGGAATGGGATTCCGGGATATTCACTGTTTTAATCTAGCATTGTTAGCTAAACAAGCTTGGCGTCTCCTGAATAATCCTGACTCGTTATGTACCACAATCTTAAGAGCCAAATATTTCCCGGAGGGTGATTTGATGAACACAAGTTTGAAGAAGGGTTCCTCATTTACTTGGCAAAGCATTATGGCTGGAGTGGACTCTCTCAGGAATGGTTATATATGGAGGGTTGGTAATGGAGAAAAGATTGATATATGGAGAGATGCTTGGATCCCGAATTGTGCAAATAGGAGAATTATTAATCCTAGAGGAGGGAATTTACTGACGAAAATTTCTGATCTTATTGATCCAGTTATGAATAGTTGGGATGAAGATCTGGTGAGACAAACTTTATGGCCAGTTGATGCTCAAAGAGTACTGGCGATTCCTCTCCCTATGCACGATATGACGGATTTCATTGCTTGGAGCTATACTAAAAACGGTCTATTCACTGTAAGATCAGCTTATTTGGAGGAATAGAATAAACAGCATGGGAGGAAATTGGATTACACAAATGGAATGGGTAGAAGTAAGACTAACCCTATTTGGGGCAAGATTTGGAAATTAGCTTGTCCGGCGAAGGTTAAATTTTTTATCTGGCGTACGCTTCATGGGACTCTACCGTGTCGTGTTACGCTGGTGAATAGACACATTAAAACTTCGCCTGTTTGCCCAGCATGTCCAAATGGGCCAGAGGATACTAAACACGTGTTGTTTCTGTGCCAAAAGGCAAAAGAAGTGTGGAAAAATTTGGGGCTATACGAAGTGGTTAAAAAAAACTTGCGCTGCGGACCGAGCGGGAGAGGCAGTCCTGGAAGTACTACTCCTTATGCCTGATCAACAATTACCTACTTTGGGTTCCCAAAATGCACGGGAGCTGATTGCTATAACCGCGTGGTATTTATGGTGGAATAGACGGAAGCTAGTTCATAAGGGAAAGTCGCAAGAGGCATTCCAAACTTCGATCGGGATTCGGGCTATAACAGCAAATTATGTAAATGCCTGCTCACCGAAGGCAAAGAGGAAGAATGGAGGATGGAGCAGGCCCCCCATGGGATTTGTTAAATTGAATGTGGACGCCTCTTTTGATCATGATCAGCTAAGGGGCACAACGGGTGCTGTTATCAGGGATGATAAAAGGAACTTTCATTGTAGGGGGAAACGGCAGGATCGAGTGTTGCGCGGATGCGCTGATAGCGGAGGCGTTAGCACTTAGATTTGGACTTTTGCTGGCTCAAAAGGCGGGTTGTAATCGTCTCATCATCAATGCTGACAACATGGAAGTCATTGACACAATGAAGAACGGAGGTCATTCTGCAGGAGCGGCGGCTGCAATCTTCGAGGATTGCTTTCTTATGGCTTGTGATTTTCCTCTTACTAGTTTTGAGCATTGTAATAGAGAAGCAAACAAAGTAGCCCATGAGCTCGCTAGAATGGCAAAATGTTTCATGACTAGGGATTGGATCGAGGAGCCCATGAAAAATAGTGTATCTCTTCTTATAGACGATATAACAATTATCTCTAATTAATAAAGTTGATGTTGTTTTTTTTTTTTTAAAAGGAGTATCTTGGCTCCACGGTGGACGGCCTACAACTTTGTTTGTTCGTTTCTTCCGTCACTCGTCCGTTGAGCGAGCTGATGAGTATGCGGAAGCAGGGGAAACCGCCAGCGCGTGTGGGCGTGGCATCCTCGGCGCCGATCCGGCGCCTCTGGCGCGTGGAGACAGCTGACACAGAGGATCGGACGCAATCCTGCCACCGATTCGGCATGTTCACCACAGGCTGCAACAAGTAGCCCGGTGAGCATCCAGCAGCGCCGAAAGGATGCGCCCCGCCGCTCCATGTGTGTGTAAAGAGAGAAGAGGAAAGAGAAGCGTGGACTCCTCGCTCGACCAACACCTTCGGCGTGCGGTGCTGTGCCGTTGATGATACTCGTATGCAAAAAGGAAAAGAAAACGAACAAGTGTGTGTGTGTATGCATGTATGGTGAAACCGGTCCTGTTGTCCGTGCATGCACGCCACATGCTGGCCGTGCAACGTCGCGAGTTTCCACATGGGGTTATTAAGGGAATCGGTGAAAGGAGTAGGGCTTTTCTGCGGCGAGGCCCGGAGGAAATGCAGGGAGGGGGCGCTGCCTGGCCGCTTGGAGCAATGTTGTGTTGGTAGCAGATCTCATCGAGGCATAGTGATTTGTCGTCCTGTATAACCTGATGGGGGTATACAGAACAGGCATGCATGCTTGCTCTGTATAACTTGATGGCCCGATGGATACATAAACTTTGGCGTCGATCTACAAGGCCAAGAATACCCAGTCGGGTTCGGAGCATCAATCTGTTGCACAACTGTGCCGGTACCGGTGTACTAGTACGTAGTATGTGCTGGAAGCCTGAAACATCGGTACGCCACACAAGAGAATAGAAAGGTCACCACACAAACAAAAATAGCAGGGTCGTCTGCTGCCTGCCTGGCTATGCTCGAGGCCACAGAGCAGAGCTGCAGGGAAAACACGGTTCGGAAGCTACTATGGACGGACAGAGAGGGTGGTCAGGCCGGTGCAGGGCGAGACGGCGACGGCCCAATTTATTGGGAGCTAGCCAAGAAGGGAAGGGAGTCGGCGCGGTGGATGGATGGGGTGCACGGTGAAAACGGTGCAAGTAGGCTGGCAACCAGAATTCATCGGCGGGTCAAGGGGCTTGGTGTGCGCGGCTTTATTGCGCCTGCGGATGGTGGTTCCAAATTCTAAGAGCTACACAAACTGCATTTGTGTGTGGATAGGGACAGCGACTGCAAACGTAGCGCTCTCGTTCCAAATGCGAGGGGCTTCACAAGCACAGACGTGGAGCTCGCACGTACGTAACTAAAAATTAATTAAAGCAGTGGCACGCATTAGTGCAAGAGTGTATACACAGCCACACAGGGATCGGCTCCAGGTAAGGTCGTCATGTAACCGCAAAATCGGATCAACACGCTCAAACTGGTTTGTGACTTGTGAGATACGGAAGACAAATCAGCTCCAGATGTAGTACGACACTTGCCTTGGTGGTGCACTGAAATTTACAGTCTTGGAGCATCTTTAGCCCCTCCCCTCCAATTCTACAACTCCCCAAAACACTGAAATTTTAGATAGTTAGGAAGACACGCCCCGCGTCGCTCCTCCCAGGGGCGACACGGGCGGAGACCAAAACCGCCGCCGCCGGCGTTCCCTCTCTCCGTCTACCCCCCTCGCCGCCGCCGGAGGATGCGGCTGGGCAAAGCCCGCGCGCGGACGGCGGAGGCGGGGCCTCCTCTTCTCTTGGTGGCGCGGGGCAGGGCTTGGCCCTGGTGCTGCAGCTGGCCGCTCGTAGGGCGGCGGCTGGGCTCGCGCCGCTGGCTGTGCTCGGGGCGGTGGTGACGCTCGGCGTCAGTGGAGGCTCGCGGCGGAGGGGAGGCGCAGTGTTGCGTCGGACGGCGGTGGTCGCAGCCTTGCGGGCCCGATCTGGGCCTGCGCGGGTCTGCGGCTTGGGCGCTCGATCCTGGCTGCGTGGTGGTCGGCCGGTGCGCCGACGACCGGATCCGGCGCTGGTGACTCCGTCTGGGGCCGGCTTTCTGCGGGCGGTGGCAGCGCGCGTGGAGCTCGGCAGAGTCCGGGTTGCGGGGGGAGCGGGCTGGCTGCGGATGGTCGCCTATGGCCGGGATTCTCTAGATCTGGGCCGGCGGCTTTGATTTCTGCCGTTGATGTGGTTCCCTCTGGCTGGTGGAGCCCCGATGTGGTGCCGGTGGGCAGTAATGGGGTGCTGAGGACGCCGGGGCAGCGGCCCCGGAGCTGAGGTCGGCTATCTTGCCGGCAAGATGTGTGCTGTTGGCTGTCGCAGCGTGAGGTGTTGCGGTTGGCTGCTGCAGGGTGCGCCCGTGTGATGCTTGCGGGTGTGCAAGCTCGGGCGGTTGGGGTGGCGAGGTGCGGCAGCTGCTGCACCACGAGGTGGAGCCGGTGGACGTCGACCGGGGGATTGTGTGATGTGCAGTGCTTCGGATTTGCTCGGATTCGGAGGTGTGGAGGAGCTCCGGGCGAAAGTCCAGCACTGACTTTGGGTCGGTGCCGGCGACAGCGGCGCCATGGCCATGGTGTCGTTCCCCTTCTTGGAGGTGTTGTCGTGGAGCTCCATTACACGACTCTCCGGGAGAAATCTCTAGCTTCGGATGGTCGAAGCGGGCGATGACGGCGGCTACGTCGTTTCCTTCTTTGAGGCATCGCCTTGGAGAGTCAGCATATTGCGGTTTGCACGGATCTCTTCGTTGGCGGGGACAGTGGACGTCGGGGCGGCGGCTCTGGGTGGTTTCTGATTGTGCGCCGAGATGGCGATCTCGGGAACAATGCGAGTGGCAGCTCTATGAGGTGGGGCTCTTTCTCGACATTGGTTGGGTGGCATCCTTGTCCCGCTTGGGCGGTGGGGGTGTCGGCTCGGTCGATGCGCCCCAGAGGGAGCGGTCTGACTTTATGTCGGGGCGGCGGCCCCGGATGTGGTGCGACGTTCGTGGTCTGCGAGCGGTTGCCCTGAGCAGCGTGGGCTGTGGGCAGCTGGGCTGTGCGGCGTTGCTGCTCGAGGGGAGCGGTGGTATGTCGGGGCGGCGGCCCCGGAAGGCGGTGCCGGTGGAGTGCGCTGGGTGCGACGGAGCGGTGGATGTCGGGGCGGCGGCCCCGAGAGGATCTCTGTGGCGACCAGGCTTCTGTGGCAACGATGATGGTGGGAGCGACGTCGACGACGCGGCAATGGTTGCAGTAGTCGGCTCTTCTCCGGCGTGTCCGCGGAATTGCCTCGGTTTGTTTGTTGCTGTGGAGTCGAAGCTGCGGCGGCGGGGCCCTGTGGTATACGATGACTGGCTGCAGGTGGCCCGTTCGGCGATCTTCCGTGGCGCCAGCTTTCGCCTGATTTTGTTCTTCTGAGTTCTCCGTCAGAGTCAGAGCTGCGTTGTCTGGCTGCAAGTCGACATGTTGTCGATGAGGGTGGGCTTTGCCCTGTGTGTGTCAGTTGGGAGTGGGCTTGGCCCTTGTTGTTCCGGTTTTTGCCCGGTTTTCCGTAATTAACTGGGCAATTCTCTTCTGCTTATTTAATAGATGAGGCAATCTTTGCCTCCGTTTCAAAAAAAAAAGAAAAATTAGATAGTTATCAATCTAACCCTTCCCCTGGAGTGTCCACCGTGGGAATGGACCAGCTGTTGCTCGTCGAGCACCTCCAGCTTCCCGGTGGCGTGGTACTTTCTGCCCTCCAACGTACTGAACTCAATCGGCACGAGCATGCAGAGAAAGCATAAATTAACCGAATCGGCTCGAATCGAATCCAAACGACGTTCCCAGCGAATCCAAGAAAAGGTGTTTGTTGAATTCTCTATTGAATCAGTGTTAGACCTAGGCCTTGACAGGCCAACATAGCCATGCTCGTGCCAAACGAACTTGATCAGGAGGTCCTAAAGACGGACAATCAGTGCAAGTGCTTGTCGACATCACTAAATAACGAACAAAGCTCGCGAATTGTTCCCCGCGATCAGCTCCAGCTCGTTCTCCGCGTCGCCCTCAACCACCTGCTCAATGAGTGGGTGGGGTCCTTTAACTCCTTCGTCGCTAGGGAGAGGGCATAGTGGAGGAGCCGGAAGCAAGTGACAAGGAGGAGCGGAGTGGAGGAGGCCCGAATCAAAGAAGAGAGACACTGGTTGGGGTGGGGAAAGATTTGGGTGACTGAGGACCCCATTTGTCATTGTGAGTAGGAAATGTCGAGAGTTTAGATTACAAGAACAAATATATTTGAATCTGATGAAGGGTGGTTTACGGTTGCTACATGAAAAGAAATTATACTAACATAAAATGATAAGCCCATCACCCCTCAATTTGGTGGACAATAAATAAGATGAATTCAAGTCAATAGGAGCTTCAGCAAGGTACTATGAGTTAAAAAAACTATGAAGGAAGTTTTTAGACTCAATAGATAATGAAGAATAATCATCCATACAAACAACCCTCACTAGTTATCTACAGCATGTTCAAACTAATAACATAGAAGATAATACTAGATGACAAGAACAAATATTGTTAGGAGACACAATCCAACTTAAATTTGGGTCTGAAGATATTGGAGTATAAGATTATTTGATTGACCAGATAAATGGGATCCACTCCATTGTGCAGGCATCGACCTAGACATCCGTAGAATTTCAAAAGCGCGTGCAGCTTCATAGAAGTTTAATTATTTAACAGCTAATCTACAAAAAGGTTGTTTTGATCATAAGGAGTTGAAATTGGTAGATCGATCTGTCACAAAATGTAATTGTCAATGTTGTTTTCTATAACTTGTATTGACATGCTGTTAAAATGGTTAAAATAGCATGCTGGAAACCTGTCGGTGCCACATCCATTCTAAAAATAATCAGTTATTCATAACACAGTACTTGAGCATTCCTTATATAACTCTGGCATAACATCATTTTTTTTCAATTTGCCATTTCTAGGAACACAGTACTTGTTATTGACATGTTAAAATGGTTAAAATAGGAATGCAACCGTTTTTCAGCGTCAATCTCAACAGACCATTTTAACAGCAAGATCACCACCACCAGCAGCAGCTACAACACAGACTTGGCCAGCAGCGGCAACATACTGAGCCCAGCAACTACATAAATGTCTCTGCACCAAACTTGCTATGTCTAGCTGCAGAAATCTGGAAGAGCAGGTGTCTAATCAGAAATGATGAGTATGAATTGTAACGGTTTACATACCTGAGTGCAAAGTAGCCAAGTCGTCGTAAAGATCCAACCAATGAAACAGAATCCCAGTTAACACAATTTAATTGTAGCTGTCCAGAGGAGACAACGGGGATCTGCTTGTAGCATGCTGCAAGCACAAATCAATCTACAAACGACAATCAAGAAACAACAGGACATCTGATACCATAATCGATGCTGAGACTACTAAATGTACAACAGGCACAGGTCGTCACTGCATCAATTGATAACCGAGACCAACATTTCAGATTCTGTACACAATGAAACTTATGAAATGGCAAAATTAAGTAGTACAATCAAATGGCAGATATTTTACAGCTCCTGCAAACTGCAGGACTTGGAGTACCCTGTTCAGCTCAGCTCCACTAACTATGCAGGTAGTGGCTCTTCCAAGACTGTCAATTCAAAACACATCATCAGTACACCATAAAAATTATAAGATGCAAATGAAACAGGCTAAACTCCAAAAATAAACGACTTGAGATCAAAACCTTTTGTTTTTTCTGGAGCTTCAGGCCTCTCTGGCGCTTTAGTAGGTACATCAGGAAGCTCAATAACATCATCAATGTCTTCAGCTGGAGCTTCAGTGTAAGCCGGTGCCTTAGTTTTCTTTTCAGATTGTACTTCAGTAACGGGAACATCAGGCAGAGACTCAAGTGCAAGCTGAAAAGAACGGATGACAACAAAGATTTAGCAGAGAAACAAATCTTCATTTAAGCTCAGAACTCGGGAGTTTATTGTGTTGGTATTTTTCTTAAAACAAAAGGTTGAAAACTCTTGAAGCTTTTGGGGGAAAACCTCAGCTTCCAAGTTGTCGAATTCAGCCATGACAGCCTCCTCATCCTCAGCAGATAGTTGTTCACCCAGAGCGGCATTTATTTCCTGCAATCAATATCAGTTGATAAGCAAAGTAAAAAAGGTTACAGGAATTGTCGTTGGGGGCATATACTGCAACAGATGGTAAGATCACGAGAAGGAAGTGATGAAAACTGGATTCAAATATAAATAACTCTGACAATAGAAATAGCAGGGAGCTCATCAAAATCAGATGAAAAAAAATATTTACAGGCATTGATTAACAAGTACAAAGACAGCAATAATACAATATAACAGATGATAAATTGATTCTTGTATTAGCTACTTGTATAAGTCACAATTTCAGAAGCATCATACTATGTAGAACTGTTCATGTTTAAGTTGCAGACTACAGAGCTATATATATTTAAATGGTGTAAGAACAAAATCAGTACTGATTTTCAGGCAACTATCACATAGTCCAAATGATGTACATGGTCTAACTAGTTCCACACAAGTAGATGAAAAGAGCTTTTACAGAGATCCGAGGTGCCACTTTACGTATTAAGCATCAACTAAGGATGTTGTAAGAAAAACATATACAATGCCTTCAAATAAGATGGAAGAACCTCACATGGATAAAAGCATTATAAATGTAGTAACCAGTGGACTGGAAATTTTTATTGAACTTACATCCTGATAAGCCTTGGCCTCAGCTGTGTCATCCATTAACTTTTGGACATCGTCGATGTTAATCTCACTCTGTATAGACTTAAGGGCAGCATTTCCAGTCTTTAGGCTTTCCAATACAGCTTTTTGCTTGCTTGCTAGTTCAATGTCTGCCAGCTTCAACAAGAGAACAGAAAACAGACTGTCAAATTATAGATCAAAACTAAAGAGACTTAATGCTGGTCAGATTCACTTATGTAAAGCAGAAATACAGACTTTCTGTCCTATACATGAACATGCAATTCATTAGGAGCCAGAATCTATCCAGTAAACTACTAACCTGCTGTTCGACATTCATTTGCCATGTATCAACTTGTTTCAGGAGCTCTTCCTGGGATTTCTTCTTCTTCAGTGCAATCAAAGCTCTGTCTCTCTTCTTTTGTTGAACCAACTGGCGTGCAGCTTCCTTTTCTGCTTCGATCACCTTCTCAAGCTGGAAGAAAGAAAAGTAAACCATACATAAACAGAATCAGTACCATGTTAATTGTAAGTAGAAACGGCATTCCAGTGGTTTATTAATGCAAGACAAGCTAATTAGTTCAGTCAGAATAATTGAACAGTTCATCACAACACGACAAGTTATACCCACCTAAAGGTATCGAAACCCGATGGCGAAATAATTTCTTCGCACAACATGCTAGTACAGAAATCAGATAGTTTGCTAGTTTGCACTAGCAAACGACTTCCATACTGCTAGCGCTGACAGACCGAGATAACGGCAGCGCACCAAAGCATGCACTAGAAGCCAGTCTGGTTTTCGCAATATGCTCTGGAAAGTAATATCCTCATTTGATAACATGAATGTGAAGTTCTCACTGACATTCACCTTAATACATTATAATCCGACCCAAAACTTACTCTTGTCCTGATGACACTGCCAGACATTCTAAATCTAGATCACTGCTGTCAACCCAAAATGGCAAACAACAAACCACACCAGAAGTAGGCCCTCCTGGCAAAACTAACAAGGTGGAAAAAGTTCAGCCCCATTCAGTTATAGAAACAACGTTATGCAAAACCTAATCCCGTAGGGGGTGGGGGGGGGGGGGGGGGCAAAAATTGGAGATCGATAAACTACAAGAATCGAATCTCAATGATCACAATACAAACTACAACGATTAGATGGTATAATAGGAAGGGGGTGGGAAACAGATGATCGGATCGGGCAGGGCGGGAGCAGGGGACCTGCTGCTGGAACTGCGCGAGCTTGCGGCGCTGCGTCTTGAGGGCAAGGATGGCCTTGTCAACCTCCGTGATCTTAGGCTTCTTCACGAACACGTTCCCCATCTTTCGCTCCCCGTGTATACCCCTCGCGAGCAAGGTTTCGCCGGCGGCGGGGTAGAGGGCGGCGGGAGAGGAAGGAAGAGGGAGAGGGGAAGGTGGACTGCTGGAGGAGACGCGGTCACGGCATCACAGTTCACGGGTAGGGTCGGGGAGAATTTAGGATCGGTTCATGTTACCCCTTACCACTTTTTTTATGGGAAAGACCCGTTACCATTTACCAACAGCTCGACCCGTAGCCTAGTTTAGATGGATGTGTTTAGGCGAAAATGCTCAATGGAGCTCGGCCTCCATGCTTGAATTGATCAAAATTCAAATTTTTACGTTTCAAAAAAAATTGAAAAAAATACACATATACTTAGAGACATAATGCACAAGTGTGTAAATTTTCAGGACGAAATACCTTAAATGAGTGCTACAGAAAAAGAACAAATCCATTCATAATTTTTTTCTTTTTTGCACAGATCGTATTTCAAGGTATTTCATCCTAAAATTTTACACACATACACATAACATCTTGTTTACTTGTATAATTTTTTTCAGATTTTGTTGAAACTGAAAAGTACGAATTTTGATTTTTTTCAAAAAATCCGGCCTCCATGGAGGCCGAGCACCAAAACGCCCCACTCGTGTTTAGGGGCTCTCCTTACAAATTTTTTGGGTGTGAAAGATGTGCGGCCGCAGGAGTTCCTCTATAATTTGTTTCTTTTTCTGTTCCTCTCTACACTAGTGCATACATACATAGACCAAATTATTTGAGCATCAAAATAACTTAGATATTTTTGTCTCACACATGTCATTCGTCATAATTTCAAATCCACAACTTATGAAATTTAAATGTGAAAATAAACATGAAGAAGTTCAACGCCCATATAGCTCCCACAAGTGCTCAACAAGGTCACCACAAAATTGGTCATACCCCGCGTGGCCTTCAATCTGTTGACGCATCTGAAGAAATCTCTCGAGACGATGTTCATCCCTGATATGGTTCACAGGAGCTATGTAAATTGTCTTTCCCGCATTCTCGTACTGATAGTCCGGTGGCTGATCCCGCTCGTCTTCTATGATCATATTTTGCATGATCACAAGTTGTCATGATGCGCCATCACCTTTATTGGCTCCACCATTGTCACTGCCGCGCAGCATGTCGACCATGTAGATGTCAGAGGTTTAGGTCGCCGTCCAATTGCCCGAGGGTGTGGTGGTCGTTGACGGGCTGTCAGCAGAATCACCAACCTCCTCGTCCATGTCCTCGTCCACGGTGCCCTCCAGGACGTCGGTTAGATCTTTGACATTGGCAATAAGATGGGTGGTGGGTGGATCAAGAAAATCGTTTTTTTCCCGGGGACACCCAGATCCGATTTGTCCGAGGTTGCGAGTTTCTAGAATCGTTCTAATATATCAACCAGCAGGAGTTTCTCGTGCTCCGCTTGTGCCTGGCCTGACACCGGGAACGGGGAGCGCGACCTCAGGGTCTGATCTGACATCGACCTCTGGTTTTCATGCTCAGCCAAGGCCAGATCTGACATCGGGACCTCAAGGAGGGATGTCGGGGTCTGATCCGAGATCGACCCTAGGAGAGGATTCTCATGTTGATCCTGGACCTGGTCCGAAATCGAGCCAGGAACCAATGGCTTGTGCTGTTTCTTGACTTGGCATGAAACCAAGTTCGTGAAAATAAGCTCTCCATTGCAGCCCACGGTGTCTTCCATGCTACCAAACCTGACTGTTCGACCTAGAGCAAACGACTTGAGCTGGCCGAGGTGGCCAGCCGAGTTAGTGACAAGGGCGACGGCGCCGAAGACGAAGATCTGCCCGGGCACAAAGGGCATGCCTGAAACGATCTGCTCATTGATCTTGACTCCCATCGCGCTGCGACGATCACCTAGCGGGGCCTGCATGGGCCACCACTAGCGGGGCTAAAATTCGGTAGATCTCGAGGTAGGGATCCTAAGCTAGATGTCTTGGAACGATGGTAACAAGGACACGAGGTTTTACCTAGGTTCGGGCTCTCCGAAAAGATAATACCCTACATCCTATTCTGATAAAATTCAGGTCGAACGGTTGGGGTTCCCCAGGCCATGTTTTTGGTTTTGGTACTGTGGTAGGGGAGACCTGTATTTTCTAATTGGATAGAAAAAATTAGGTTACTACAAAATCGTCATACAGTTTTAGGCCCGCCGTTGGAGCCATTTTTTGCCCCGCAAAACCCAAAATTTCATTTTTTTTATCAATCGACTGTGGTTTCTTGGTCTGCCGTTGGAGATGCTCTTCCTCCGTCCGGGTTTATTGGTCTACATTGTATTTTGACCATAGATTTGACTAGCTATATATATTATTTCTATGACAATAAGATTATATTGCTAGATTCATATTAGGAAGAAGGTTCTAGTGATACTATTTTCATAGTATATAACTTATATTGTGCCAATTAAATCTAAGGTCAAGTTTGAACAAAAAAATAAGAGGGACTAATAAACCTGGACGGAGGGAGTACATGTTACCAAAGAAAGACAATGGATGCGTTCATAAGACGCGGCTGTTTAACCCTGGAAAAAAAGATGTGGCTGTTTGAGGTTGAAAAAAACAACTTCACTAATAATGAATCGCTAATTAGCATATGCTAATTTTGAAATAAACATGTGCTAATTTATTCCTAACACGTCTTTCTTGATATCGATTTAGCCCAGACACAATTCGACCATGTGTCCCTATTGGACTAAATGTGCTCTTCTTTTTTCTAACAAGGTTGTATCTGTATTATTGACGAATTGATTCACCTCCATATGCGGGTTAATATATAAATATAGAGAATTTTTTGGAAAAAAGAAGTGCATTTTAGAGACAAACCTATAAAATAAGGGGGGGTAAATGATGGAGACTAAAAACGATTTAAGGTGCCATTGTCTAGAAAGCACCCCAAAACCAAGTCACTATGGTATCTCCTACTACTGGCATGGTGTTAGTTAAGCTTGTAATTACTGTTGCTCCCCAAAAGCTCATCTGACCCCAAGATGGTACATATCCTATAAAATGTGTCTTTAAATCTCACTCCATTTTCCATTCTTATCACCCGCCTATGCCTCTACGTATACTAGCAAGAAGCCCGTGTGTTGCAATGGGGGCATACATATTCTAGTGGTTCAACATCAATCTTGTCCGACATATACCTTACATCCATCATATTCTAAATTTTGATAACATTTAATATAATTTGAGTATGGGTATGGGAAGGAAAAGAAAGTTTTGATTTAGTTGAGATTTTGGTAAGATTGAGTTAATGCATGACGTGGTTCTGGAAAAGTATTGATTTGGTTTAGATTATTCCAAATTACTTGAAATGTGAAAAGAAATGTTAAAAGTAGTAGTTGTGTTCCATGGAAGTACTCAACTCATTTTATTTTATTTGCCAATGGGCCATCGTCAGATAAAGACAATTTAAAGATGATATAGACAACATGACTAAGAGAGAGAAGTAGCAGCTGAGACATGTTTTACACTTATACATACACATCCATGCTCTAGTAATATAAATAAATCAAGGTGATGAGATAGTCTACTTCCATGTTTGAAGCTACTGAAAGGATCGATATGGTTGACTAGAGGGGGTGAATAGGCAACTACCAATTTTTAGTTATTTTTAACAAATTAGGCTTGACAATAAAATAGGTTGTCTAGATATGCAGCTAGGTGGACAACCTATATTATATGAAAAGCTCAACAACAAGCACACTAGCAAGCACAAGATACAAACACAATGAAAGCTTGCACAAAGTAAAGGTAAGAAGTAACCACAAGTGGAGCCGGTGAAGACGAGGATGTGTTGCCAAAGTTCCTTCCCTTTAGGGGGAAGTACGTCTCAGTTGGAGCGGTGTGGAGGCACAATGCTCCCCAAGAAGCCACTAGGGCCACCGTATTCTCCTCACGCCCTCGCACAATGCAAGATGTCGTGATTCCAATAGTGGTGCCCTTGAAAGGCGGCGACCGGACCTTCATGAACAAGGTTGAGGCTCTCTCCACAACTGAATTGGAGGCTCCCAACACTACCACGAAGCTTCACCACAATGGATTGTGGCTCCGAGGTGATCTCTTTCGTCTAGTGATGTGGGGTGGAGACCCTAATTGACGATCTTTCACGAATTGGAGGGTGATTCCACGAAGAACGCGGAGAAATCACAAGAGAAACACTCAAGAACAAGTCCAATCACACATCCACTAGACTCACATCCACACAAGATCCACAAAGGTACATGAACAACAAAGCGAACAAGGATACATGGTAAGGTTCATCCCAAATCCCATGGGGAGATGAGGTCTTGAATCCAAGATGGATATTCCCCACAAGGGACGCCTTGAATCCCTAAGGGATCTTCTCACATGGAGGTCTTGATCTCCATGGGAGAGGTGATAGATAGGAGCAAAGCTCTACTAGATCTCTAATACATCTTTGCTAACCCTAATTCGGAGCTAGGAGACGAGTACTTATAGTCCAAGGGGTAAGTTGGGGTTACATGGGCCGTGGCCCCTTTCACTGCGCGCAGGTAGGCCGGTTGTACCGGTCACTCAACCGGTTGTACCGCTTGGAGCTCATGTACCGGTTCCTGGAGGTGTTCGCGGAGGTAGGGACCAGTTGTACCGGTGTGAGGACCGGTTGTACCGGTCAGGCTGCGGCTGTGGGAACAACCGGGGTGGTACCGGTCTTGCGCCGCTCGATTACAGAACGCGGACCGGTAGTTGGGCGGTAGTGGACCGGTTGTACCGGTGGACCGGTAGTTGACCAGTTGTACCGGTATTTCTGGGCTGGCACAATCCTCTTCTTCCTTCTCTTCCATGCTTCCCTCACGGATGGTGTAGTTGTTCCTTGGCGCTTGCACTCCTCCTCGACTTCCATGATGCTCCGACAATACCTATGTGTGCACACGAGGGGAGTGTCAAGTAGTATACCATCCTCGAAGGGGTCAAGCGAACACGTGTAAAGGAGATGATTCACCTTTATGTATGTGAAGTAGATGTCGCACGTGTCACTTGCCAAACGGACTCTTGACATGGTGATGTCCGTAGGATGCTCTGCATCATCCCCTCCCCCTTGGGAAAGATCCGTCCTCGGATTGAAATCCAAATCATCATGGGAAAGAGATGTCGTCACCGTGTAGAAGTGAACGATCACCAAGTATTCATCATCTTGAAGCTTGAAATGGGCACTCTCCAATGTCGCATGCTACTTGTGAACTACGTTGGGATTTCCCCGAAGAGGAGAAGATGATGCAGTACAATAGAGATAAGTATTTCACTCAGTTAAGAACCAAGGTTATCAATCCAGTAGGAGAACCACACAGAACCTCATTAGCAGCACCTACACACACAAAAGCAAACACTTGCACCCAACGCAAATAAGAGGGTTGTCAATCCCCTTAGCGATCACTTGCAAGGATTAATTCTGATAGTGATAGATAGAAAAGTAAATTGCAAAGAAAATAAAAGTAAATAAATTGCAGCAAGGTATTTTGGGATTTTAATATATGATAAAAGTAGACCCGGGGGCCATAGTTTTCACTAGAGGCTTCTCTCTCGAACACATAACATACGGTGGGTAAACAAATTACTGTTGGGCAATTTATAGAAAAGTGATACGTCTCCAACGTATCTATAATTTTTGATTGTTGCATGTTACTATAGTATCAATCTTGGATGTTTTATATGCAATTATATGCCATTATATATCATTTTTTGGGACTAACCTATTAACCCAGTGCCCAGTGCCAGTTGTTGTTTTTTGCTTGTTTTTGTCTTTTCAGAAAATCATTATCAAAAAGAGTCCAAACAAGAAAAAAAACTTTGGATTAATTTTTTCTGGACCAGAAGAGACCCACGAAGCTTCGGGAGAAGACCAGAGGAGCCATGAGGGAGCCACAAGCTCGGAGGGTGCGCCCTGGGGGGTAGGGCGCGCCCCCCGGGCTTATGGGCCCCTCGTAGCCCCTCTTGACCTAATTCCAGCGCTATAAATTTCCAAATATTCCCAATATACCAGAGGAACAGAAGAGAAAACCTTTCCGCCGCCGCAAGCCTCTGTTCTTCCGCGATCCCATCTGGAGGCCTTTTCCGGTACTCTGCCAGAGGGGAAATCGATCACGGAGGGCTTCTTCATCAACCTTGCCGCCCTTCCGATGATGTGTGAGTAGTTTACCACAGACCTACGGGTACATAGCTAGTAGCTAGATGGCTTCTTCTCTCTCTTTGATCTTCAATAGCATGTTCTCCTCGATGTTCTTGGAGTTCTATCCGATGTATTCTTCTTTTGCGGTGTGTTTGTTGGGATCCGATGAATTGTGAGTTTATGATCAGATTATTCATGAGAAATATCTGAGTCTTCTCTGAACTCTTTTATGCATGATTGTTATAGCTTTGTATTTCTCTCCGATCTATCGATTTGGTTTGGCCAACTAGATTGGTTTATCTTGCAATGGGAGAGGTGATTTGTGATGGGTTCAATCTTGCTAATCTTTTCAAAAAATCCAATTATGATGAACCAATTGCTAGTGAGTTGAGTGCACTAGATTATCTTTACGAAGTTTTGCTTGAAAATCGTGAATCTGAAAATTGTTATGAAGAAATTTATAAAGTGATTCATGATAGCTCCTTGAATGAAAAGCATGATTGCAATGATTTTATTATACATTCTATTAATTTCAATTGTGTTAATGATATGCAAAACTACAAGCTTGGGGACGATGATTTTGTTATGTCCACTACTCATTGTAATGATCATGATTGGGGTGATGCTTCTTACGATCTTGAAAATTTATTTAAGCCTCATGATGAATATGATATTGATAATAATGTTTGCAATAATATTGAAAGTGGGTTTGGAAGAGTGTCAACTTTAAGTAAAAATAATCCCACATATTCGGAGAGTGTTCAATCTTATGAATTTTTTGATAATTGTGGGTTTGGAGAGGTCATGACTTTAGTTGATGTTAATCCCACTATCTTGGAACATTATAAAACTTTTATGCATGTGGATCATGAAGATAAAATTTTATATGATAGCTATATTGTTGAATTTGATTATGATCCTACATGTAATTATTATGAGAGAGGAAAATATGGTTGTAGAAACTTTCATGTCATTAAATTACCTTTCTTTGTGCTAAAATTATTAATGCTCCATTCTTCCTATTTGCATATGCTAGATATTGCTTGTCTTGATAATTTGTTTTCTTATAAACTGCCTATGCATAGGAAGCATGTTAGACTTAAATGTGTTTTTCACATACTACATGATGCTCTCTTTGTGTTTCAAATATTATCTTTCATGAGAGCATCATTGAAATCTCAATCCTATCTTAATGGCTATAAAGAAAGAGCTTGTTAGGAGGCAACCCAATAAATAAAATAAATTTTTGTTTTACTTTCTATTTTTGTATGTTTACACAATTGTAGCCTCTGTTATGATTGTGTTTTTATATTTTAATTAGTGTTTGTGCCAAGTAATACCTTTGGGATGATTTGGAAGATAGTATAATTGATGCTGTTTGAAAACAAAAACTTTTGCGTCCAGTTCTGCAATTTTAATTTTTTGAACGTCAGAACCTTCTGAATTTTTTATTAAATATTGATATATGAATTGCCCACGTTGTCCTAATTTCTCAGAATTTTTAGAGTTACATAAGTATGACGTTAATTCAGATCTTTAGAGACTGTTCTGTTTTAGACAGATTCTGTTTTTTGTTGCATAGTTTGCTTATTTTGATGAATCTATGGATCGTATCGGGGGGTATGAGTCATGGAGAAGTTGGAGTACAGTAGCATTATTCCAATATTAAATATGAATCAATTTACAACAGTACCTAAAGTTTAAGATTTATTTGTTATACTAACAGATCTCACGAGGTTTCTGTTGAGTTTTGTGTGCTGAAGTTTTCAAGTTTTGGGTGAGACTACGATGTATAAAGGAATAAGGAGCGACAAGAGCCTAAGCTTGGGGATGCCCAAGGCACCCAAAGGTAATATTCAAGGAAGACTCAAGCGTCTAAGCTTGGGGATGCCCCAAAAGGCATCCCCTCTTTTGTCTACAATCTATCGGTAACTCACTTGGAGCTATATTTTTATTCATCACATGATATGTGTTTTACTTGGAGCGTCTTGTGATATAGTTTGTTTGCTTTTGTTTGCTTTTTAGTTTGTCACAATCATCTTTGCTGAACATACCTTTTTGAGAGGGACACACATTATTCGTGATTTGTTAGAATACTCTATGTGCTTCACTTATATCTTTTGAGCTAGGTAGTTGCTCTAGTGCTTCACTTATATCTTTTAGAGCACGGCGGTGGTTATATTTTAAAGAAATAGTTGCACTCTCATGCTTCACTTATATCTTTTTGAGAGTCTAATAAATAGCAATGGTAATATGCACGGGTTATGAATTTGGTCTTAATATGATAGGTATTCAAGAGGGATATAATAAAAACTTTCATGTAGATCACTGAATACGATAAGTTTGATTCCTTGCAATAATTTTGCGATATTAAGATGGTAATATGTGGGAGGTGCTAGTAGATAATTGTGGTTTAGTAAGAATATTGGTGTTAAGGTTTGTGATTCCTGAAGCATGCACGTATGATCTGTCGTTATGCTAAGAAGTTGGAGCATGATTTATTCTTGATTGTCTACCTTATGAGTGTTGGGGAACGTTGCATGGAAAACAAAAAAAATTCTACGCACACGCAAGATCTATCCATGGAGATGCATAGCTACGAGAGGGGGAGTGTGTCTACGTACCCTCGTAGACCGTAAGCGGAAGCGTTAGAACAACGCGGTTGATGTCGTCGAACAACTTCACGATCCAACCGACCGAGCACCGAACATACGGCACCTCCGCGTTCAGCACACGTTCAGCTCGGTGACATCCTCGACTTCTTGATCCAGCAAGACGGCGAGGTAGTGGATGAGTTCCGGCAGCACGACGGCGTGGTGACGGTGATGGTGATGTTATGTCCGCAGGGCTTCGCCCAAGCACTGCGAAAATATGACCGAGGGACGGAACTGTGGAGGGGGGCGCCGCACACGGCTAAGACAATGTTGTGTAACCTTTGGGGCGCCCCCTCTCCTCTATTTATATATGTGTAGGGGCTTGGAGTAGAAGGAATAGTGTCACGTGAACAGTATCCGTGAATAGTACACACGTGGACTTGGACTCCAAAGTCCAATCCTATTCCTACTAGGACTCTCCCTTTTTTCCTTCCCTAGCTGCGTGGGCTTTTGAGGACTTGGTGCACCTGGCCCAATAAGGCCAGGGCGCCTTCCCTTAGCCCATGCCAGCCCTTGAGACGTGGTGGACCCAGTTGTGGACTTCCGGACTCCTCCGGAATCCTCCGGAACCTTCTGGAAGCTTCCCGGTACAATACCGAAAAAACTACACCTTTTTCCGGAACCCAAAATATGACTTCCCATATATAAATCTTTACCTCTCGACCATTCCGAGAATCCTCGTGACGTCCGGGATCTCATCCGGGACTCCGAACAATATTCGGTTACCAATTCACATAACTCATATAACACTATATCGTCAACGAACGATAAGCGTGCGGACCCTACGGGTTCGGGAATGATGTAGACATGACTGAGACGCCTCTCCGGTCAATAACCAATAGCGGAACCTGGATGCTCATATTGGTTCCTACATATTCCACGAAGATCTTATCGGTCGAACCGCAATGACAACATACGTAATTCCCTTTGTCCGTCGGTATGTTACTTGCCCGAGATTCGATCATCGGTATCTCCATACCTAGTTCAATATCGTTACCGGCAAGTCTCTTTACTCGTTCCGTAATACATCATCCCGTAACTAACTCCTTAGTGACTTTGCTTGCAAGCTTCTTATGATGTGCATTACCGAGAGGGCCCAGAGATACCTCTCCGAAACACGGAGTGACAAATCCCAGTCTCGATCCATGCCAACTCAACGGACACCTTCGGAGATACCTGTAGAGCATCTTTATGATCACCCAGTTACGTTGTGACATTTGATAGCACACAAGGTATTCCTCCGGTATCCGGGAGTTGCATGATCTCATGGTCTGAGGAACATGTATTTGACATTCAAGAAAGCAGTAGCAATAAACAGAATGATCATATGCTAAGCTAATGGATGGGTCTTATCCATCACATCATTCTCCTAATGATGTGATCCCATTATCAAATGACAACTCATGTCTATGGTTAGGAAACCTTAACCATCTTTGATCAACGAGCTAGTCTAGTAGAGGCTCACTAGGGACACGGTATTTGTTTATGTATTCACACATGTATTTAAGTTTTCGGTCAATACAATTCTAGCATGAATAATAAACCTTTATCATGAACAAGGAAAGATAAAATAATAACAACTTTATTATTGCCTCTAGGGCATATTTCCATCAGTCTCCCACTTGCACTAGAGTCAATAATCTAGATTACATAGTAATGAATCTAACACCCATGGAGTCTTGGTGCTGATCATGTTTTGCTCGTGGAAGAGGCTTAGTCGACGGGTCTGCCATATTCAGATCCGTGTGTACTTTGCAAATTTCTATGTCTCCATCCTTGACATATTCACGAATGGAGTTGAAGCGTCTCTTGATGTGTTTGGTCTTCTTGTGAAACCTGGGCTCCTTGGCTATGGCAATTGCTCCAGTGTTGTCACAAAAGATTGTCATTGGACCCGATGCACTAGGTATTACACCTAGATTGGATATGAACTCCTTCATCCAGACTCCTTCATGTGCTGCTTCCGAAGCAGCTATGTATTCCGCTTCACACGTAGATCCCGCCACGACGCTCTGTTTGGAACTGCACCAACTGACAGCTCCACCATTTAATATAAATACGTATCCGGTTTGTGACTTAGAGTCATCCGGATCAGTGTCGAAGCTTGCATCGATGTAACCCTTTACGACGAGCTCTTCGTCACCTCCATAAACGAGAAACATGTCCTTGGTCCTTTTCAGGTACTTCAGGATATTCTTGACCGCTGTCCAGTGATCCACTCCTGGATTACTCTGGTACCTCCCTGCCAAACTTATGGCAAGGCATACATCAGGTCTGGTACACAGCATGGCATACATAATAGAACCTATGGCTGAGGCATAGGGAATGACTTTCATTTTCTCTATATCTTCTGCCATGGTCGGGCATTGAGTCTGACTCAACTTCACACCTTGCAAGACAGGCAAGAACCCTTTCTTTGACTGATCCATTTTGAACTTCTTTAAAACTTTGTCAAGGTATGTGCTTTGTGAAAGTCCTATCAAGCGTCTTGATCTATCCCTATAGATCTTGATGCCCAATATATAAGCAGCTTCACCGAGGTCTTTCATTGAAAAATTCTTATTCAAGTATCCCTTTATGCCATCCAGAAATTCTATATCATTTCCAATCAACAATATGTCATCCACATATAATATTAGAAATGCTACAAAGCTCCCACTCACTTTCTTGTAAATACAGGCTTCACCGTAAGTCTGTACAAAACCATATGCTTTGATCACCTCATCAAAGCGTATATTCCAACTTCGAGATGCTTGCACCAGTCCATAGATGGATCGCTGGAGCTTGCACACTTTGTTAGCACCCTTAGGATCGACAAAACCTTCTGGTTGCATCATATACAACTCTTCTTTGAGAAAACCATTAAGGAATGCAGTTTTGACATCCATTTCCCAGATTTCATAATCATAAAATGCGGCAATTGCTAACATGATTCGGACAGACTTAAGCATCACTACGGGTGAGAAAGTCTCATCGTAGTCAACCCCTTGAACTTGTCGAAAACCTTTCGCGACAAGTCGAGCTTTGTAGACAGTGATATTACCATCAGCATCTGTCTTCCTCTTAAAAATCCATTTATTCTCAATGGCTTGCCGATCATCGGGCAAGTCCACCAAAGTCCACACTTTGTTCTCATGCATGGATCCTATCTCAGATTTCATGGCCTCAGGCCATTTGTCGGAATCCGGGCTTATCATAGCTTCTTCATAGTTCGTAGGTTCGCCATTGTCTAACAACATAACTTCCAGAACAGGATTACCGTACCACTCTGGTGCGGAACGTACTCTGGTCGACCTACGAAGTTCAGTAGTAACTTGATCTGAAGTTTCATGATCTTTATCATTATCTTCCTCTCTTATTGGTGTAGGCATCACAGGGACGGTTTTCTCTGATGAGCTACTTTCCAATTTGATAGAAGGTACAATTACCTCATCAAGTTCTACTTTCCTCCCACTCACTTCTTTCGAGAGAAACTCCTTCTCTAGAAAGGACCCTGTTGGTGCAATAATTTGCCTCCTTATGTTTTGGAGATTGATTGACAAACAGTGAGGGACTGATGTGTTTGCTAGTGCACACAGAGTAACAGGTCCCTGGAGTTAAGAGGAGTTTGGATTCACAACTCCGAAGATTATCCCCTTAGTAGTAGTGAATGTTATCACCGAAGGTTATGACGACAAGAGTGACCCCTCAAAATTGCTGACGTGAAGCATTTGATTCGGTGCCTGTCCGAAGGAAGTGACTGCAGCCGAGGAAATTGAAGGCGAAGAGAAGACGTAGCATTCTTTTCGTTGTTTCTTTTCTCCTTATTGAGTCATAGGACCACCGTACTATTAAGAGGGGTGTAGCGTTCGAAGCTTTGATTCTCTGATGCTAAACACAAATCCTATGAAAGCTGTGAGAGAAATCTCTTTGTGTTCCGAGCAAATACCTGCCAGCAAGAGACTGTGATCTTCTTCGCTGCGAGAGATTTGTCTCTGACCGGGGAGTTAGCATTACTTGTTCCTCAAGTAATGTTACCGTTGCTCCCAAATCCGACCGTTGTGAACGTGTCGGTTGGCCATTGGCTGGACCGCGTGTCCAAAATGGTCATTTCCCATCAGGGAAGGCTGCGGCTATAAATAGCCACCCCGCGCCGGCGTTGTCCGGTGGCTGCTCCGTTTGATTCTGAGAAGATTGTTGAGCAACCCCTCTCCGAGAGATTTGAGTTTAAAATCCACCGAGAGAAAACCCTAGAGCCGAAAAATTAGATAGTGGTTCAGCATCACTAGAATCTAAGTCCAGTACGCTCCGCCTATTACTCTTGAGAGCTGCAAACTCTCTAGACGGTTAGGTGTCAATTTCTTCAAAGACCAAGAGTAATTGTGGTTCTCGAAGAAGAAGTCTGTAAAGGTTCGGAGATCGCCTTCAAGCATCTACCACGAGTAATCGACATTGGTTGACGAACCAATTGTCGAGGAGAAAAGGGCGAAGAGAGTTTATCTTCTGTGTTAAATCATAACCCCTCCAACCAGACGTAGTCCTTGTGCAGAAGGGTGAACTGGTCTACCAAACACCTTGTCGCCATCGAGCATCACTGGTCACTTCTGCTACCCTCTCTACATTCGAACCGTGACATGCCATATTTCAATCATGTGATTTACCTCGGTACATGTTGTTAGTTTACATTCGGTAGTTTGTATTCGCTCACTGTTTACTGTATTTTCATTCGTTCCGCTGCTGGGTTCCAAGATTTTTAATATTTCCGAGAAAAATTTAAAACTCCCATTCACCCCCCTCTGGTAGACATACTTCGATCCTACAGACCCATTCTTGGCAACAAAGACCTTGCCTTCGGATCTGTGGTAGAAGGTGTACCCAATTGTTTCTTTAGGGTATCCTATGAAGACGCACTTCTCCGCTTTGGGTTCGGGCTTATCAGGTTGAAGCTTTTTCACATAAGCATCGCATCCCCAAACTTTAAGAAACGACAGCTTAGGTTTCTTGCCAAACCATAGTTCATATGGTGTCGTCTCAACGGATTTAGACGGTGCCCTATTTAACGTGAATGCAGCTGTCTCTAATGCATAACCCCAAAACGATAGTGGCAAATCGATAAGAGACATCATAGAACGCACCATATCCAATAAAGTATGGTTACGACGTTCGGACACACCATTACGCTGTGGTGTTCCAGGTGGCGTGAGTTGTGAAACAATTCCACATTTTCTTAAATGAAGGCCAAACTCGTAACTCAAATATTCGCCTCCGCGATCAGATAGTAGAAACTTTATTTTCTTGTTACGATGATTCTCTACTTCACTCTGAAATTCTTTGAACTTTTCAAATGTTTCAGACTTGTGTTTCATCAAGTAGATATACCCATGTCTACTCAAATCATCTGTGAAGGTTAGAAAATAACGATACCCGCCGCGTGCTTCAACATTCATCGGACCGCATACATCGGTATGTATTATTTCCAAAAAATCAGTAGCTCGCTCCATTGTTCCGGAGAACGGAGTTTTAGTCATCTTGCCCATGAGGCATGGTTCGCAAGTATCAAATGATTCATAATCAAGAGATTCCAAAAGTCCATCCGCATGGAGTTTCTTCATGCGCTTTACACCAATATGACCTAAACGGCAGTGCCACAAGTATGTTGCACTATCATTATCAACTTTGCATCTTTTGGCATCAATATTATGAATATGTGTATCACTACGATCGAGATTCAACAATAATAGACCATTCACAAAAGGTGCATGACCATAAAAGATGTTACTCGTATAAATAGAACAACCATTATTCTCTGACTTAAATGAATAACCGTCTCGCAATAAACAAGATCCAGATATAATGTTCATGCTCAACGCTGGCACCAAATAACAATTATTGAGGTCTAAAACTAATCCCGAAGGTAGATGTAGAGGTAGCGTGCCGACGGCGATCACATCAACCTTGGAACCATTCCCGACGCGCATCGTCACCTCGTCCTTAGCCAATCTTCGCTTATTCCGTAGCTCCTGTTTCGAGTTACAAATATGAGCAACCGAACCAGTATCAAATACCCAGGTGCTACTGCGAGCATTAGTGAGGAACACATCAATAACATGTATATCAAATATACCTTTGCTCACTTTGCCATCCTTCTTATCCGCCAAATACTTGGGGCAGTTTCGCTTCCAGTGACCAGTCCCTTTGCAGTAGAAGCACTCTGTTTCAGGCCTGGGTCCAGCTTTGGGTTTCTTCGTGGGAGCGGCAACTTGCTTGCCGTTCTTCTTGAAGTTCCCTTTCTTTCCCTTGCCCTTTTTCTTGAAACTAGTGGTTTTGTTAACCATCAACACTTGATGCTCCTTCTTGATTTCTACCTCCGCTGATTTCAGCATCGCGAAGAGCTCGGGAATTGTCTTCTCCATCCCTTGCATATTATAGTTCATCACGAAGCTTTTATAGCTTGGTGGCAGTGACTGAAGAACTCTGTCAATAACACTCTCAACCGGAAGATCAATTCCCAGCTGAGTCAAGTGGTTGTGGTACCCAGACATTCTGAGTATGTGTTCACTGACAGAACTGTTCTCCTCCATCTTACAGCTAAAGAACTTGTTGGAGACTTCATATCTCTCAACCCGGGCATTAGCTTGAAATATCAATTTCAGCTCTTGGAACATCTCATATGCTCCGTGGCGTTCAAAACGCTTTTGCAGTCCTGGTTCTAAGCCGTAGAGCATGGCACACTGAACTATCGAGTAGTCATCAGATCGAGCCTACCAGGTGTTCACAACGTCTGCAGCAGCTCCTGCAGCAGGTCCATCACCTAGCGGTGCATCAAGGACATAATTCTTCTGTGCAGCAATGAGGATAATCCTCAAGTTACGGACCCAGTCCGTGTAGTTGCTACCATCATCTTTCAACTTAGCTTTCTCTAGGAACGCATTAAAATTCAACGGAACAGTAGCACGGGCCATTTATCTACAACATAGATATGCAAAGAAACTATCAAGACTAAGTTCATGATAAATTAAGTTCAATTAATCAAATTACTAATGAACTCCCACTTAAATTAACATCCCTTAAGTTAACTAAGTGATACATGATCCAAATCAACTAGCCCATGTCCGATCATCACGTGAGATGGGATAGTCATCAATGGTGAACATCTCCATGTTGATCATATCTACTATATGACTCATGTTCGACCTTTCGATCTCCAGTGTTCCGAGACCATGTCTGTACATGTTAGGCTCGTCAAGTTTAACCCAAGTATTCTGCTTGTGTAAAACTGGCTTACACCCGTTGTATGTGAACGTAGAATCTATCACACCCGATCATCACGAGGTGCTTCGAAACGACGAACTTTAGCAACGGTGCATACTCGGGGAGAACACTTTTATCTTGAAATTTAGTGAAGGGATCATCTTATAATGCTACCGTCGTTCTAAGCAAAATAAGATGCATAAAGGATAAACATCACATGCAATCAAAATATGTGACATGATATGGCCATCATCTTGTGCTTTTGATCTCCATCTCCAAAGCATCGTCATGATCTCCATCGTCACCGGCTCGACACCTTGATCTCCATCGTTGCGTTGTGGTCGTCTCGCCAACTATTGCTTCTACAACTATTGCTAACGCATAGCGATAAAGTAAAGCAATTACATGGCGCTTGCATTTCATAGAATAAAGAGACAACCATAAGGCTCCTGCCGGTTGCCGATAAATTACAAAACATGATCATCTCATACAATAACGTATATCACATCATGTCTTGACCATATCACATCACAGCATACCCTGCAAAAACAAGTTAGACGTCCTCTACTTTGTTGTTGCAAGTTTAAGTGGCTGCTACGGGCTTCTAGCAAGAACCGTTCTTACCTACGGCACAAAACCACAACGGTGATTTATCAAGTTTGCTGTTTTAACCTTCAACAAGGACCGGCCGTAGTCAAATTCGATTCAACTAAAGTAGGAGAAACAGACACCCGCCAGCCACCTTTATGCAAAACAAGTTGCATGTCTGTCAGTGGAACCGGTGTCATGTACGTGGACATGTAAGGTTGGTCCGGGCCGCTTCATCTTACAATACCGCCGAATCAAAATAAGACGTTGGTGGTAAGCAGTATGACGATCACCGCCCACAACTCTTTGTGTTCTACTCGTGCATATCATCTACGCATAGACCTGGCTCTGATACCACTGTTGGGGAACGTTGCATGGAAAACAAAAAAAATTCTACGCACACGCAAGATCTATCCATGGAGATGCATAGCTACGAGAGGGGGAGTGTGTCTACGTACCCTCGTAGACCGTAAGCGGAAGCGTTAGAACAACGCGGTTGATGTCGTCGAACAACTTCACGATCCAACCGACCGAGCACCGAACGTACGGCACCTCTGCGTTCAGCACACGTTCAGCTCGGTGACATCCTCGACTTCTTGATCCAGCAAGACGGCGAGGTAGTGAATGAGTTCCGGCAGCACGACGGCGTGGTGACGATGATGGTGATGTTATCTCCGCAGGGCTTCGCCCAAGCACTGCGAAAATATGACCGAGGGACGGAACTGTGGAGGGGGTGTCGCACACGGCTAAGACAATGTTGTGTATCCTTTGGGGCGCCCCCTCTCCTCTATTTATATATGTGTAGGGGCTTGGAGTAGAAGGAATAGTGCCACGGGTTCGGGAATGATGTAGACATGACTGAGACGCCTCTCCGGTCAATAACCAATAGCGGAACCTGGATGCTCATATTGGTTCCTACATATTCCACGAAGATCTTATCGGTCGAACCGCAATGACAACATACGTAATTCCCTTTGTCCGTCGGTATGTTACTTGCCCGAGATTCGATCGTCGGTATCTCCATACCTAGTTCAATCTCGTTACCGGCAAGTCTCTTTACTTGTTCCGTAATACATCATCCCGTAACTAACTCCTTAGTCACTTTGCTTACAACCTTCTTATGATGTGCATTACCGAGAGGGCCCAGAGATACCTCTCCGAAACACGGAGTGACAAATCCCAGTCTCGATCCATGCCAACTCAACGGACACCTTCGGAGATACCTATAGAGCATCTTTATGATCACCCAGTTATGTTGTGACATTTGATAGCACACAAGGTATTCCTCCGGTATCCGGGAGTTGCATGATCTCATGGTCTGAGGAACATGTATTTGACATTCAAGAAAGCAGTAGCAATAAACAGAACGATCATATGCTAAGCTAACGGATGGGTCTTGTCCATCACATCATTCTCCTAATGATGTGATCCCGTTATCAAATGACAACTCATGTCTATGGTTAGGAAACCTTAACCATCTTTGATCAACGAGCTAGTCTAGTAGAGGCTCACTAGGGACACGGTATTTGTTTATGTATTCACACATGTATTTAAGTTTCCGGTCAATACAATTCTAGCATGAATAATAAACCTTTATCATGAACAAGGAAATATAAAATAATAACAACTTTATTATTGCCTCTAGAGCATATTTCCATCAATGAGTGGCGGTCCGGGACGAGCGATGGTCTTTTCCTACCAATCGGTCCCCCTAGGGGCATGCGTAGTAGTACTTTGCTTCGAGGGCTAATAAACTTTCGTAATAAGTATGGGAGTTCTTTATGACTAATGTGAGTCCATGGATTATACGCACTCTCACCTTTCCGCAATTTGTTAGCCTCTTCAGTACCGTGCATTGCCCTTTCTCACATCGAGAGTTGGTGCAAACTTCGACGGTGCATCCAAACCCCGTGATATGATACATTCTATCACACATAAGCCTCCTTATATCTTCCTCAAAACAGCCACCATACCTACCTATCATGGCATTAGCATAGCCATTCTGAGATATATTGCCATGCAACTTCCACCGTTCCGTTTTTATGACACACATCGTCATTGTCATATTGCTTTGCATGATGATATAGCTGACATAGTATTTGTGGCTCAGCCACCGTTCATCATTTTTTATACATGTTACGCTAGTATTATTGCACATCCTGGTACACCGCCAAGGGCATTCATATAGAGTCATATTTTTGTTCTAGTTTCGAGTTGTAATTTTGTTTTGAGTCATAAGTAAATAGAAGTATGATGATCATCATTATTAGAGCATTGTCCCAGTGAGGAAATAAAAAAAAGAGGCCAAAAAAAGCCCACAAAAAAAAGAAAAAAAAGAAAGGAAAAAAATAAATAGATGAGAGAAAAAGAGAGAAGGGGCAGTGTTACTATCCTTTTCCATACTTGTGCTTCAAAGTAGCACCATGTTTTTCATATAGAGAGTCTCCTATTTTGTCACTTTCATATACTAGTGGGAATTTTCATTATAGAACTTGGCTTGTATATTCCGATGATGGGCTTCCTCAAATGCCCGAGGTCTTCATGAGCAAGCAAGTTGGATGCACACCCACTTAGTTTTCATGTTGAGCTTTCATACACTTATAGCTCTTAGTGCATCCGTTGCATGGCAATCCCTACTCCTCGCATTGACATCAATTGATGGGCATCTCCATAGCCCGTTGATTAGCCTCGTCGATGTGAGACTATCTTCTTATTTTTGACTTCCCCTTATTAATCCCTACCACCATATTCTATTCCACCCATAGTGCTATATCCATGGCTTGCGCTCATGTATTGCGTGGGGGTTGAAAAAGCTAAAGTGCGTTAAAAAGTACGAACCAATTGATCGGCTTGTCATCGGGGTAGTGCATGATAAATATTTTATGTTAAGAAGATGGAGCATGACAGGATTATATGATTTTGTAGGGATAACTTTCTTTAGCATTTTTATTTTGAAAGACATGATTGTTTATTAGTATGCCTGAGTATTGATGTCTTTATGTCAAACTATAGACTATTGCTTTGAATCATTCGGATCTTATTATTCATACCGTAAGAGAGATTACATGATGAAACATGTTAGGTAGCATTCCACATCAAAAATTCTATTTTTATCATTTACCTACTCGAGGACTAGCAAGAATTAAGCTTGGGGATGCTTGATACGTCTCCAACGTATCTATAATTTTTTATTATTCCATGCTATTATAGTATCAATCTTGGATGTTTTATATGCAATTATATGCCATTATATATAAATTTTTGGGACTAACCTATTAACCTAGTGCCCAGTGCCAGTTGTTGTTTTTTGCTTGTTTTTGTCTTTTCAGAAAATCATTATCAAAAAGAGTCCAAACAAGAAAAAACTTTGGATTAATTTTTTCTGGACCAGAAGAGACCCACGAAGCTTTGGGAGAAGACCAAAGGAGCCACAAGGGAGCCACAAGCTCGGAGGGCGCGCCCTGGGTGGTAGGGCGCGCCCCCCAGGCTTGTGGGCCCCTCGTAGCCCCTCCTGACCTAATTCCAGCGCTATAAATTCCCAAATATTCCCAATATTCTAGAGGGACAGAAGAGAAAACCTTTCCGCCGCCGCAAGCCTCTGTTCTTCTGCGATCCCATCTGGAGGCCTTTTCCGGTACTCTGCCGGAGGGGAAATCGATCACAGATGGCTTCTTCATCAACCTTGCTGCCCTTCCGATGATGTGTGAGTAGTTTACCACAGACCTACGGGTCCATAGCTAGTAGCTAAATGGCTTCTTCTCTCTCTTTGATCTTCAATACCATGTTCTCCTCGATGTTCTTGGAGTTCTATCTGATGTAATCTTCTTTTGCGGTGTGTTTGTTGGGATCCGATGAATTGTGAGTTTATGATCAGATTATTCATGAGAAATATTGGAGTCTTCTCTGAACTCTTTTATGCATGATTGTTATAGCTTTGTATTTCTCTCCGATCTATCGATTTGGTTTGGCCAATTAGATTGGTTTTTTTTTTCAATGGGAGAGGTGCTTTGTGATGGGTTCAATCTTGCGGTGCTCAATCCTAGTGACAGAAAGGGACATGACACGTATTTGTATTGTTGCCACTAAGGATAAAAAGATGGGGTTTAATCATATTGCTTGAGTTTACTTTGTCTACATCATGTCATCTTGCTTAAGGCGATACTCTATTTCATACTTAATACCCTAGATGCATGCTGGATAGCGGTCGATGGGTGGAGTAATAGTAGTAGATGCAGGCAGGAGTCGGTCTACTTATCTCAGACGTGATGCCTATATACATGATCATTGCCATGAATCCGTCATAATTATTTGCTTTTCTATCAATTGCCCAACAGTAATTTGTTTACCCACCGTATGCTATGTGTTCGAGAGAGAAACCTCTAGTGAAAACTATGGCCCCCGGGTCTACTTTTATCATATATTAAAACCAAAAATACCTTGCTGCAATTTATTTACTTTTATTTTATTTAGTATTTTAGTTTATCTATCTATCATTATCAGAATTAATCCTTGCAAATAACCGCTAAAAGGATTGACAACACTCTTATTTGCGTTGGGTGCAAGTGTTTGCTTTTGTGTGTGCAGATGCTGCTAAAGGGATTTTGCGTGGATCTCCTACTGGATTGATATCCTTGGTTCTTAACTGAGGGAAATACTTATCTCTACTATACTGCATCATCCTCTCCTCTTCGGGGAAATACCAACGCAGTCTACAAGTAGCAAAAAGCGCATAGTTATGACGATATTCAAGGCAATGATCATGTATATAGGAATCATGTCCGAGACAAGTAGACCGACTCCTGCCTGCATCTACTACTATTACTCCACCCATCGACCGCTATCCAGCATGCATCTAGGGTATTAAGTATAAAATAGAGTATCGCCTTAAGCAAGATGACATGATGTAGACAAAGTAAACTCAAGCAATATGATTAAACCCCATCTTTTTATCCTTAACGGCAACAATACAAATACGTTTCTTGTCCCTTCTTGTCACTGGGATATAGAACACCGCAAGATTGAACCCATCACAAAGCACCTCTCCCATTGCAAGATAAATCATTCTAGTTGGCCAAACCAAACGGATAGATCGGAGAGAAATACAAAGCTATAACAATCATGCATAAAAGAGTTCAGAGAAGACTCAAATATTTCTCATGAATAATCTGATCATAAACTCACAATTCATTGGATCCCAACAAACACACCGCAAAAGAAGATTACATCGAATAGAACTCCAAGAACATCGAGGAGAACATGGTATTGAAGATCAAAGAGAGAGAAGAAGCCATCTAGCTACTAGCTATGGACCCGTAGGTCTGTGGTAAACTACTCACACATCATCGGAAGGGTAGCAAGGTTGATGAAGAAGCCCTCCGTGATCGATTCCCCCTCCGGCAAAGTACCGGAAAAGGCCTCCAGATGGGATCGCGGAAGAACAGAGGCTTGCGGCAGCGGAAAGGTTTTCTCTTCTGTCTGGTATATTGGAAATATTTGGGAATTTATAGCGCCGGAATTAGGTCAAGAGGTGCCACGAGGGGCCCACAAGCCTGGGGGCACGCCTACCCCCCCTGGGCGCGCCCTCCGGGCTTGTTGCTCCCTCATGACTCTTTTGGTCTTCTCTGTTAATGTATATCCTCTGTATATTCCAGTGTATATCCTACCTCTGTATCTTTCTGATTATTGGGTTGTAGATTGATACGAGGTGGATTTTCCTTGGCTTCCAAGGCGTTGTAATCTGGCATATATATACATGAGCTGATCGCCCCATTGAGAGGCGTCTTCCCTCAAAAACTCTTTCTCGTTTATATGGTATCATCTTTTTCGATCTAGACCAAGCTTCCGCCGCCGCCATGACCTCACCAGCCAACTCTTCCTCTGCCATGACATCCAACGCCGTCTCCACCGTTGTGGTTCCGGCCGCCTCACCGGCCTCTCTCGCCGTCAACGTCGCCAGCGTGAAAACGCACGTCCCCGTCGTCCTCGACCTCCAGAAGTCGAACTTGTCCAAGTGGCGCATGCTGATCGGCGTCCTTCTTGGCAAGTACGAGCTCACCAACCATGTCTCCGTCGACACTCCCGCCGCCGACCGCACCGCTGAGTGGTCCCGCCTAGACTACGTCGTCCGCTCATGGCTCTACGGCTCCATCAGCGACGACATCCTCGACATCATCATGGCTCAGGATCAGACCGCGTATGAGGCCTACGTGCTCATCCGCAACCTCTTTCTTGACAATCAGCTCACTCGGGCCGTCTACCTCGAGGCGGAGTTCCGTGCCCTTGTCCAAGGCGACCTCACCGTCTCCGCGTACTTCCACCGGCTCAAGTCCCTCTTCGATGCTCTTGCTGACGTTGGCCAGCCGGTGTCGGATCAGACCTTGGTCCTCAACTGCCTCCGCGGGCTGAACCCCTGCTTCTCCGACATCACAACGCTGGTAACCATGCAGGTTCCGGCTCCGACGTTCCTGCAGACCCGCTCTTTCCTTCTCCTTCGTGAGAACCAGCTCGCCCAGCACCTCCCGCCATCGTCCTATTCCCAGATCGCCCTCTACGGCCACAGCGCCGGATCTGGCTCTTCCGGCAATGGAGGTAACAGTGGAGGCGGCGACGGGCGCTGGCAAAAGAAGAAGAAGAACGGAGGCGGTGGTAGTGCACCTGCTGGCAACTCGCCCGCCTCACCTGGCCCATGGATCTGCTTCAACCCCTAAACGGGCCAGGCGCAGCAGATGCAGCCGAACTGGCGCCCAGCTGGCGGCCCGAGCCTCCCTCCCGGCGGACCAGGCCTGCTTGGGCCCCGTCCCATCGGACCGCCGCCTCGCCAGGCCACTTGGGTCCCTCCGGGCCAGCAGGCCTACACGACCCAGCTCGCGCCGCTCCACGGCCAGGCGTTCGGCTCCAACCCGCCGCCCCCTGCAACTCAGTACGTGCCGCCTGGCTCCGGCTTCTCCAACAACGTCGCCCCCACTTGGGACTGCTCTGCTCTCGTCGCAGCTCTGAACAACGCCGCTGGTTCCTCCAACACCGGCACCACCTCCGCATGGGTAATGGACTCTGGAGCAACCTCTCACATGGTCTCCGACCCTGGTATACTCTCCTCTCCCAGTCAACCCTCTCCTTCCTCTCATGTCACCTTTGGCAACGGTGTTTCTTTACCAATTTCTGCCACCGGTCACACTACTTTCTCTACACCACACCACATGTTTCAGCTAAACAATGTCCTAGTTGTTCCTGACATCATTAAAAACCTTCTTTCTACTTGTCAATTCACTATTGATAATTCTTGTTTTGTGGAGTATGACCCTTTTGGTTTTTCCATCAAGGATCTTCAAACACGGCGCAAGATCATACGCTGCAGTAGCCCCGGTCCACTCTACGAGTTCTCCACCACCGCCAGCTCTCCATCACCACTCGGTCTCGTCGTCTCCACCACCTCCACCGAGCTGTGGCATCGCCGCTTAGGACATCTAGGTCGTGACGCTACGTCACATCTATCTAGGGATTTTTCTATTCCATGTAATAATGCTACTATGGTTTGTCATGCGTGCCAACTGGGCAAGCACGTTCGTCTACCTTTCACTAGGTCTCAAACTATTTGTGTTATTCCCTTTCAGTTAATCCACTGTGATTTATGGACCTCACCTGTCGCGAGCAATTCTGGTTTTAAATACTACCTTGTCATAGTTGATGATTTTTCTCATTTTATGTGGACTTTTCCCCTTCGGCGCAAATCTGATACTTCTGATGTGCTCATTAACTTTGTCGCCTATGCCCGTACTCAGTTTAACCTCCCGGTCGTTTCCTTACAAACCGACAACGGTACCGAGTTCGTCAACTCCACCCTAGTCGAGTTCCTTGCTCGCCATGGGATTCACTTATGTATGTCTTGCCCTACACTTCTCCGCAGAACGGCAAGGCTGAGCGCGCTTTGTGTACTCTCAATGACATCACTCGTACACTCCTGTTCCAAGCACAGATGCCTCCGTCCTACTGGGCTGAAGCACTCGCCACGGCTACGTACCTCCTTAACCGTCGCCCATGCCAACCCCTCGGGTTTCGCGTTCCCTACACACTCCTGCACAACAAGCCAGCCTCCTACTCAGATCTTCGAGTCTTTGGCTGCCTTTGCTACCCAAACCAGTCCGCCACGGCACCCCATAAGCTTGCGCCACGTTCCACGGCTTGCGTCTTTCTCGGCTATCCCTCCTCACATCGCGGCTATCGGTGCCTCGACCTCACCTCTCGCTGCATCATAATATCTCGTCATGTCGTGTTTGACGAGAATCAATTCCCTTTCGCTAAAATCCCTTCCGATCAGCCCGCTGACTCACTTGATTTCCTCTTGGAACTTGCTAGCACTCAGCCCATCCAGCATGTGTACGCACCATTCCAGCCTAGCTTGCATGCACCATCCCAACCCAGCTTGCATGCGTCCCCCACACGCTCTTGCACAACGTCTCCTGCACCATCGCCTGGCGCGTCCGCACCACCCTCCCCGCCTCGCGCATCGTCGCCCGCGGCCAGCCCGCCTGGATCCCCTTCCAGTGCTACACCATCGCCACCACCGCCTCCACCCCCTCCTCCCCCTCGCACTCGTACTCGTCGCAGCGCCATTCCGGCAGTTAACACACACACTATGGTCATCCGTCTCAAGCACGGCATAGTCCAGCCGATTGATAAACTCAATCTCTCGGCTATCCACACTTTGGTGTCTCCCATTCCAAAAACATACCGGGGTGCTCTCCAGGATCCGCACTGGCGCGCTGCTATGACTGACGAGTATGATGCTCTCATCCACAACCGCACGTGGTCGCTTGTTCCTCGTCCGGTTGGTACTAATGTTGTTTCAGGGAAATGGATCTTCAAGCACAAATTTGGCTCTGACGACGCGCTTGCCCGCTACAAGGCACGCTGGGTTGTTCGTGGGTTCTCTCAACAACCGGGAGTTGACTTCGATGAGACTTTCAGTCCCGTCGTCAAGCCGATCACGATCCGGGTCGTCCTCAGCATCGCTGTCTCATGTGCTTGGCCGATCCATCAACTCGACGTCAAGAATGCCTTTCTCCACGGCAATCTCGATGAGGTGGTCTACTGTGAGCAACCACCTGGCTTCATCGACACTATTCATCCTCAACATGTTTGTCGGCTCCACAAGTCCCTCTACGGCCTCAAGCAGGCTCCGCGTGCCTGGTACCAGCGCTTCGCTCACTACGCGCATTGACTTGGGTTTGTTGCGTCCGCTTGTGACGTCTCCCTATTTGTTCTTTGCCGAGGTGACGAGCTGGCCTACCTGCTCTTATATGTGGACGACATCATCCTTGCTGCCTCCAGCACCGGTCTGCTTCAGTACATCACCGCCCAGCTTAATCGTGAGTTCTCTATGACAGACCTTGGGGACCTCTCATACTTCCTCGGTATTTCCGTCACTCGCTCTCCATTAGGGATGTTGCTGTCCCAACGTCAGTATGCCATCGACCTTCTTCAGCGAGCCGACATGATTGACTGCAACGACTGTGCTACCCCCATCGACACTCGTTGCAAGCTCTCTGCCGACGATGGCCCTCTTGTTGATGATCCTACTAAGTACCGCAGCTTCGCTGGTGCCCTTCAGTACCTGACTCTGACGCGCCCTGACATTGCGCATGCTGTACAACAGGCTTGCCTCTACATGCATGCTCCGCGAGAACCTCACCTCAACCTGGTCAAGCGGATCCTCCGGTATGTCAAGGGTACTTTGGACCTGGGACTTCGACTACACTCCACATCAGCCACCTCGCTCACGGCGTACTCGGATGCTGATTGGGCAGGTTGCCCTGACACTCGCCGTTCTACTTCAGGTTATTGTGTCTACCTCGGTGATAACCTTGTGTCCTGGTCCTCCAAACGCCAGGCCACAGTTTCTCGCTCCAGTGCCGAGGCCGAGTATCGTGCCGTGGCTCACGTCGTGGCTGAGTGTTGTTGGCTTCGTTAGCTTCTTCACGAGCTTCAGCGTCCTCTCCGCTCCGCGACCGTCGTCTTCTGTGACAATGTCAGTGCTGTCTACATGGCCTCCAACCCGGTTCAACATCGTCGCATGAAGCACATTGAGATTGACATCCATTTTGTTCGTGAGAAGGTGTCTCTCGGTCAGATTCGGGTTCTTCACGTGCCATCCTCGCATCAGTTTGCCGACATTATGACGAAGGGTCTACCGTCCGAAGTGTTCTTGGACTTTCGGTACAGTCTTTGCGTTCGACCACTCAACGCATTGACTGCGGGGGGATGTTAACGTATATCCTCTGTATATTCCAGTGTATATCCTACCTCTGTATCTGTCCGATTATTGGGTTGTAGATTGATACGAGGAGGATTTTCCTTGGCTTCCAAGGCGTTGTAATCTGGCATATATATACATGAGCTGATCGCCCCATTGAGAGGCGTCTTCCCTCAAAAACTCTTTCTCGTTTATATTCTCCCGATGCTTCTAGAGTCCCTTTTGGTCCATAAAAAATTAATCCAAAGTTTTTTCTTCGTTTGGACTCCGTTTGATAATGATTTTCTGAAAAGGCAAAAACAGGCAAAAAACAGCAACTGGCACTGGGCACTAGGTTAATAGGTTAGTCCCAAAAAATGATATATAATTGCATACAAAACATCCAAGATTGATACTATAATAGCATGGAACAATAAAAAATTATAGATACGTTGGAGACGTATCAAGCATCCTCAAGCTTAATTCATGCTCGTCCTCGAGTAGGTAAATGATAAAAACAGAATTTTTGATGTGGAATGCTACCTAACATGTTTCATCATGTAATTCTCTTTTACGGTATGAATATTAAGATCTGAATGATTCAACGCAATAGTCTATAATTTGATATAAAGACATCAATACTCAGGCATACTAACAAACAATCATGTCTTTCAAAATAAAAATGCTAAAGAAAGTTATCCCTACAAAATCATATAATCCTGTCATGCTCCATCTTCTTAACATAAAGTATTTATCATGCACTACCCCGATGACAAGCCGAGCAATTGGTTCATACTTTTTAACGCGCTTCAGCTTCCACGCAATACATGAGCGCAAGCCATGGATATAGCACTATGGGTGGAATAGAATATTGTGGTAGGGATTAATAAGGGGAAGTCAAAAATAAGAAGATAGTCTCACATCGACAAGGCTAATCAACGGGCTATGGAGATTCCCATCAATTGATGTCAATGCGAGGAGTAGGGATTGCCATGCAATGGATGCACTAAGAGCTATAAGTGTATGAAAGCTCAAAATAAAAACTAAGTGGGTGTGCATCCAACTTGCTTGCTCATGAAGACCTCGGGCATTTGAATATACAAGCCAAGTTCTATAATGAAAAATTCCCACTAGAATATGAAAGTGACAACATAGGAGACTCTCTATATGAAAAACATGGTGCTACTTTGAAGCACAAGCATGGAAAAAGATAGTAACACTGCCCCTTCTCTCTTTTTCTCTCATTTTTTTTGCTGGGCTCTTTTTGGCCTCTTTTTTTATCTCCTCACTGGCACAATGCTCAAATAATGATGATCATCACAGTTCTATTTACTTACAACTCAAAAATTACAACTCGATACTAGAACAAATATGACTCTATATGAATGCCTCTGGCAGTGTACCAGGATGTGCAATGATACTAGCGTAACATGTATGAAAATGATGAACGGGGGCTGAGCCACAAATACTATGTCAGCTATATGATCATGCAAAGCAATATGACAATGATGATGTGTGTCATATAAAAAGTGGCAATATATCTCGGAATGGCTATGGAAATGCCAAAATAGGTAGGTATGGTGGCTGTTTTGAGGAAGATATAAGGAGGCTTATGTGTGATAGAGCGTATCATATCACGGGGTTTGGATGCACCGGCGAAGTTTGCACTGACTCTCGAGGTGTGAAAGGGCAATGCACGGTACCGAAGAGGCTAGCAAATTGCGGAAAGGTGATAGTGCGTATAATCCATGGACTCACATTAGTCATAAAGAACCCACATACTTATTGCGAAAGTTTATTAGCCTTCGAAGCAAAGTACTACTATGCATGCCCCTAGGAGGATAGATTGGCAAGAAAAGACCATCGCTCATCCCCGACCGCCACTCATAAGGTAGACAATCAATAATAAATCATGCTCCAACTTCTTAGCATAACGCAGACCATACGTGCATGCTTCGGGAATCACAAACCTTAACACCAATATTCTTACTAAACCACAATTATCTACTAGCACCTCCCACATATTACCATCTTAATATCGCAAAACTATTGCAAGGAATCAAACTTATCATATTCAGTGATCTACATGAAAGTTTTTTTTATATCCCTCTTGAATACCTATCATATTAGGACCAAATTCACAACCCGTGCATATTACCATTACTATTTATTAGACTCTCAAAAAGATATAAGTGAAGCATGAGAGTGCAACTATTTCTTTAAAATATAACCGCCGCCGTGCTCTAAAAGATATAAGTGAAGCACTAGAGCAACTGCCTAGCTCAAAAGATATAAGTGAAGCACATAGAGTATTCTAACAAATCGCGAATAATGTGTGCCCCTCTCAAAAAGGTGTATTCAGAAAAGATGATTGTGGCAAACTAAAAAGCAAACAAAAGCAAGCAAACTATAGCACAAGACGCTCCAAGTAAAACACATATCATGTGATGAATAAAAATATAGCTCCAAGTGATATACCGATAGATTATAGACGAAAGAGGGGATGCCATCCGGGGCATCCCCAAGCTTAGACGCTTGAGTATTCCTTGAATATTACCTTGGGGTGCCTTGGTCATGCCCAAGCTTAGGCTCTTGCCGCTCCTTATTCCTTTATCCATCGTAGTCTCACCCAAAACTTGAAAACTTCAGCACACAAAACTCAACAGAAACCTCATGAGATCCATTAGTATAACAAATAAATCTTAAACTTTAGGTACTATTGTAAATTGATTCATATTTAATATTGGCATAATTCTACTGTACTCCAACTTCCCCATGGGTCATACCCCCCGATACGATCCATAGATTCATCAAAATAAGCAAACTATGCAACAAAAAATCGAATTTGTCTAAAACAGAACAGTCTGTAAAGATCTATTTAAAAGACATACCTCTGTAACTTCAAAAATTCTGAAAAATTAGGAAAACGTAAACAATTCATATACCAATACTGTGTAAAAAATATAGAATTTTATCATGCTCCAGTACAGAACGAAAAATCCAGCACTGGACTCAAAACTTTCTGTTTTCAAACAGCATCAATAATACTATCATTCAAATCATCCCAAAGGCATTACTTGGCACGAATACTAATTAAAAGATAAAAACACAATCATAACAGAAGCTAAAATTGTGTAGACACACAAAACAGAAAATAAAGAAAAAAATTATGATACATATTGGGTTGCCTCCCAATAAGCTCTTTCTTTATAGCCATTAAGATAGGCTTGGGGTAATAATGATGCTCACATAAAAGACAAGAATTGAAACGCAAAGAGAGCATCATAAAACATGTGACAAACACATTTAAGTCTAACATACTTCCTATGCATAGGCATTTTAGGAAAACAAATTATCAAGACAAGCAATATCTAGCATATGCAAATAGGAAGAATGAAGCATTAACAATTTGAACTTCAAGAGAGGTAATTGAGTAACATGAAAATTTCTACAACCATCTTTTCCTCTCTCATAATAATTACATGTAGGATCATAATCAAATTCAACAATATAGCTATCATATAAAATATTCTCTTCATGATCCCTAAGCATAAATTTTTTATAATCTTCCAAGATAGTGGGATTGACATCAACTAAAGTCATGATCTCTCCAAACCCACTTTTATCAAAAATTGCATAAGATTGAACACTCTCCGAATATGTGGGATTCTTTTTACCTAAAGTTGACACTCTTCCAAACCCACTTTCAATACTATTGTAAATATTATTATTAGTAACATATTCATCATGAGGCTTAAATAAATTTTCAAGATCATAAGAAGCATTATCACCCCAATCATGATCATTGCAATAAGTAGTGGACATAACAAAATTATCATCCCCAAACTTGTAGTTTTGCATATTATTAGCACAATTGACATTAATAGAATTTATAATACCATCATTGCAATCATGCTTTTCATTCAAGGAGCTATCAAGTGTGGGTGCAATAGCAATAATTTCATTTTTAACATAAGGAACTATAGCAAGTTCATCTCCATAAGCATAATTAATATTGGCATCATGGCCACAAGCATAGCAAGCATCAAATTCATCAAAAAGGGATATTTCAAGCGAATCAACAGAATCATAATTATCTATAGATTCATGCGTATCATTATTCTCTTCCAAAGAAGCAGACATTCTCCCAATGAATTCACTAACATAGGCATTGGAAGCATAGTTTTCATCGCAATATTTAAGTATGGCAAAATTTTCAGATTTGTAGAGAGTAGCATCATACTTTTCAATCAAAGAAGCAACTTCATGGGCACCCCTAAAAGCAACAAATTCTTCAATTTGTTCGATATCATAGTAGCTATAAACACCCTTGGCATAAGAAGATAAGATTTCATTACCATTAAACTCACATAGGTAGGGAAGGTGTTTTTTAGGGTTCTCAGAGCAACAAGTAAAATCATGAATTTCACATAGATTCCAAGCATAGCATAGCAAACAGTTAGTTTGATTCCATAAGAGCCACCCTTTTTGAGACAAACGGTGACGCACAAAATGAGCATGCTCATCCAATGATTTTCCCTCAACTAAACTAGTTGGGGTTTCAGCACGAGCACAAATGGATCAAAGACGATCCAAGTAGAAAACTTTAAGTGGATCCATATGTCTATATTTTTATTTTCATTGAGTCACACAATTATAGCTAGCAAACAAAATAAAATATTTTTGTGTTTTTGTAAAACTATTTTAGAAGTGAGGGAGATGAAAACAAGAGGTAAATGCAAATAAAAGGCAAATGAGAATAAGAGCAAGTAGATGATAGTTTGTGCGAAGGTACTTGATAGGTTTTGGTGATGTCTCCCGGGCAACGGCGCCAGAAATTCTTCCTGCTACTTGTGAACTGTGTTGGGATTTCCCCGAAGAGGAGAGGATGATGCAGTATAGTAGAGATAAGTATTTCCCTCAGTTAAGAACCAAGGTTATCAATCCAGTAGGAGAACCACACAGAACCTCGTTAGCAACACCTACACACACAAAAGCAAACACTTGCACCCAACGCAAATAAGAGGGTTGTCAATCCCCTTAGCGGTCACTTGCAAGGATTAATTCTGATAGTGATAGATAGAAAAGTAAATTGCGAAAGAAAATAAAAGTAAATAAATTGCATCAAGGTATTTTTGGATTTTAATATATGATAAAAGTAGACCCGGGGGCCATAGTTTTCACTAGAGGCTTCTCTCTCGAACACATAGCATACGGTGGGTAAACAAATTACTCTTGGGCAATTGATAGAAAAGCGCATAGTTATGAAGATATTCAAGGCAATGATCATGTATATAGGCATCACGTCCGAGACAAGTAGACCGACTCCTGCCTGCATCTACTACTATTACTCCACCCATCGACCGCTATCCAGCATGCATCTAGGGTATTAAGTATAAAACAGAGTAACACCTTAAGCAAGATGACATGATGTAGACAAAGTAAACTCAAGCAATATGATTAAACCCCATCTTTTTATCCTTAATGGCAACAATACAAATATGTGTCTTGTCCCTTTCTGTCACTGGGATATAGAACACCGCAAGATTGAACCCATCACAAAGCACCTCTCCCATTGCAAGATAAATCAATCTAGTTGTCCAAACCAAATGGATAGATTGGAGAGAAATACAAAGCTATAACAATCATGCATAAAAGAGTTCAGAGAAGACTCAAATATTTCTCATGATTAATCTGATCATAAACTCACAATTCATCGGATCCCAACAAACACACCGCAAAAGAAGATTACATAGAATAGAACTCCAAGAACATCGAGGAGAACATGGTATTGAAGATCAAAGAGAGAGAAGAAGCCATCTAGCTACTAGCTATGGACCTGTAGGTCTATGGTAAACTACTCACACATCATCGGATGGGCAGCAAGGTTGATGAAGATGTTGGGGAACGTTGCATGGAAAACAAAAAATTTCTATGCACACGCAAGATCTATCCATGGAGATGCATAGCTACGAGAGGGGGAGTATGTCTACGTACCCTCGTAGACCGTAAGTGGAAGCGTTAGAACAACGCGGTTGATGTCGTCGAACAACTTCACGATCCAACCGACTGAGCACCGAACGTACGGCACCTCCGCGTTCAGCACACGTTCAGCTCGGTGACGTCCTCGACTTCTTGATCCAGCAAGACGGCGAGGTAGTGGATGAGTTCTGGCAGCACGATGGCGTGGTGACGGTGATGGTGATGCTATCTCCGCAGGGCTTCGCCCAAGCACTGCAAAAATATGACCGAGGGACGGAACTGTGGAGGGGGGCGCCGCACACGGCTAAGACAATGTTGTGTCCTTTGGGGCGCCCCCTCTCCTCTATTTATATATGTGTAGGGGCTTGGGGTAGAAGGAATAGTGCCACGTGAACAGTAACCATGAATAGTACACACGTGGACTTGGACTCCAAAGTCCAATCCTATTCCTACTAGGACTCTCCCTTTTTTTCTTCCCTAGCTGCGTGGGCTTTTGAGGACTTGGTGTGCCTGGCCCAATAAGGTCAGGGCACCTCCCCTTAGCCCATGCCAGCCCTTGGGACGTGGTGGACCCACTTGTGGACTTCCGGACTCCTCCGGAATCCTCCGGAACCTTCTGGAAGCTTCCCGGTAGAATACCGAAAAAACTGCACCTTTTTCCGGAACCCAAAATATGACTTCCCATATATAAATCTTTACCTCTCGACCATTCCGAGACTCCTCGTGACGTCCGGGATCTCATCCGGGACTCCGAACAACATTCGGTTACCAATTCACATAACTCATATAACACTATATCGTCAACGAACGTTAAGCGTGCGGACCCTACGGGTTCGGGAATGATGTAGACATGACTGAGACGCCTCTCCGGTCAATACAATTCTAGCATGAATAATAATCCTTTATCATGAACAAGGAAATATAAAATAATAACAACTTTATTATTGCCTCTAGGGCATATTTCCATCAGAAGAAGCCCTCCGTGATCGATTCCCCCTCCGGCAGAGTACCGGAAAAGGCCTCCAGATGGGATCGCGGAAGAACAGAGGCTTGCGGTGGCGGAAAGGTTTTCTCTCCTGTCTTTCTGGTATATTGGGAATATTTGGGAATTTATAGCGCTGGAATTAGGTCAAGAGGTGCAACGAGGGGCCCACAAGCCTGGGGGGCGCGCCTACCCCCCTGGGCGCGTGTAACACCCCAATAATAATGCTACAGTAATTCCAACCTAATGATGCCATGTCACCATGTTTGCTAAGCCAAATTACCACTCGATAAAAATAAAAGTCAAAACCAAATTCGAATTGCAGGTCAAATTATTATTTCTTCAAACATAAAAACAAAAGTGTTCATAATATTGCAAATAATCACTAAGTAATTGTCATGCAAGAACCAACATCATTTGAAGTATTTAAATGCCCTTAACCTAATTAAAACTGAGCCAACATCACTTAATTAGGCCAAATAAATATAAACTGAAATATATAAGTTTGCAAATGATCAAAAACTTTGTGAGCATCATCATACCACTGCATTGCATTTATGTGCTAGGTTTCATATTTTACTAAAATCATTTAGTGCCTCAATTTAATAGAAGACAGTGACAGAAAAAGAAAAGCAGAAATATAAAAGAAAAAGGGCTAAACCTACTGTGTAGTTGGGCTCTATCTTGCCACAGTGCACACGGCCCAGCCTGCGTAGGCCTTTTCCCCTACCTCACGCTACAGGATGACCCTTCTTTCACCGCAGAGCTTCCAGGCAAGCAAAAACCCCTTGATCATTCCTATATCGCCCATTCTCTCTCTCTGTCATGCTTGCTTTAGATTTTGCTACTGTTGTTCGATAGCTCCTATTCTGATGCATAGCCTGATTTTGTAACCTGTTGTTGATACATTACCTATTGTCCTATATGCTTAATATAGGCTGGTTAGTGATCCATCAGTGGCACCGCACCCTTGTCCGTGTTGCCATACTTTGCTTCCGGATGACTCGATCATTATGATCGACGTGCAGAGACCGACACATCACCGCACACGCCCTTAGTTGTACGACTCTGCAGAGCTACTATCGAGTGCCGAGGGTGATACATCCTACCTCACTCCTGATGATATCTCTGTAGCGTAGCTAGTCGGTCGTGGGTTACCGAGGGTGATTCCTCTTTCACCACCTCCGATGATGCCTCTGTCGGGCAACCCCTCAAGTGTGAACCCATCGAGGGTGATTCCTCCTAGTTCACCTTGACGGATACATCGAGTGGGAATCCATCGAGGGTGATTCCTCGGATTTCCCCTTGATGTTATGGACACACGGTTACCATGTTTTTACCTCAGTCGGTCAGTCCCTTGTTGAAGTCGAGTCGACCCCGAGGGGTACCCGCGAGAGTTACTGAAGTCGGGATGACCGTGAGGGTACCCGCGAGATAATTACGCGGCACGGCCGGGCAGGCAGACCGCCCCAGGAGAGGGAGGAGAGGGATGGGCCAGACCCTTGCCGTAAGTCCGTGAGATGGGGCGACAGGACCATTGATTGTGGATCACCGATCGTCACCGCAAGCTTCCAACACACTAATGGGTTTGGATATGTGATCTGAGTAGGCCTCTGGCCTTTTCGCACTAACCACCACGCGGGAATAAGTATGGGCACTCGGCGTCGTATGTATCAGCCGAAGTTCTTCAGACGTCAGCAGTTGAGCGGCACGCGCCGGGTTGGACTGGGTACGCCCGCTTGTGTATACAGGGGGCTAGGTCTGCTCCCGGTCGTCCTCGCAACGCGTAGGAGTGCAAAGGGCGATGGGCCCAAGACCCCTGAGCGCTTAGGATGTAGACCGACGTGCTGACCTCTCTGTTGAGCCTAGGTAGGGCTACGGCGTGTCGATCAGCCGAGGCTGGGCATGACCTGAGCAAGTGTGTCCGGCCAGAGTTAATCGAGCGTGTTGGGTAAGTTGGTGCACCCCTGCAGGGAAGTATATCTATTCGAATAGCGGTGTCCACGGTAACGGACGCTCGGAGAGTATCCCGATCTACTACAACTAGAACTAGACACTTGTGTTACTTAATAACTTGATGGATCCGGGATCACTTTCTCGCAGGGAATCGAGGAAGGATCTCTGGGCATTGCTATTATATAATTATTGCTCTATTATATGCTAATCTGCACTCTTCTAATGCTGCAAGACGCTGCAAGATGCTAGTCTTCGATAGGCTAGGCCTTCCCCTCTATTCTGGCATTTCTGCAGTATAGTCCACAGATACAACCCCTTCCCTTTGATACCAATGCATACTTAGCATAGATCTGATGTAAGTCTTGCGAGTACTTTGGATGAGTACTCACGGTTGCTTTGCTACCTCTTTTTCCCCATACCCGATTGCTGCGATCAGATGACGGACCCCGGAGCCAGCTGACCCCGTCGACGACCACTACTACCCTTCCGACGGAGCCTACTACTACGTGGAGACCAACGACGAGGGGTAGATAGGAGGCTCCCAGGCAGGAGGCCTGCGCCTTTTCGATCTAGTTGTCGTTGTTTTGCTCAGCCTTCTTAAGGCAACCTTGTCTAATTATGTCTGTACTCAGATGCTGATGCTTCTGCTGACTCTTGTATAACTCGAGCTTATGTATTCGAGCCCTCGAGGCCCCTGGCTTGTAATATAAAGCTTGTATTATTTTATTTTGTGTCTAGAGTTGTGTTGTGATATCTTCCCGTGAGTCCCTGGGCTTGATCATGCGCATTTGCGTGTATGTTTAGTGCACGATTGAGTCGGGGGCGTCACAAGTTGGTATCAGAGCCGACTGCCTGTAGGAAGCCCCTTTCCAACTCCTTGGCCGAAGTTGAGTCTAGTCTTTGAAAAACTATTTTACTAACATGGTTGTGTGGCTTACGGGCCCACATCGCCAATGGATGGGATTAGGATCTTTTATTCCTCTTCTATACTCTGGGATTCTGATCTCTCTTCTTTTCGGGTCAAAGATTTTACTAACTCTAACTCTAGGTTCTCGTAACTACTTCCTCCCGGAAAGCCCCTCATTCCAGATGATCGCTTGATTCACCAGAAGATTCCGAAGATACTCTTCGATGTTTTCCCGAGACCCTTGTGCCCACCGCCTTTGCAATTCCCTACCACCGATAAATCCCTATGGATTACTACATACACTTGCCATTCATACAATCATTCCCCGTTGCTCTTGTTATTACAAGATACCCCAAAACATTTTCCTATATTCCGAGAATCCATTGTGCCTACTGCCTTGCAGCTCCTTTTCTGCATGAATACACCTACGAATAAATCCTCACACTTATCGGGGATTAGTTCATCCCCAATTGATCATGTGTTTCACAAAATTCTTCGAAATGCTATTCGATCTTCCGAAAATCCTCATCACCCTATTGCTGCTGAAATTCTTGTCTGCTTGCATTATGGTTAATTCCATATGTCTAGTAGTCTTCGTTGACTGTCATTGCCATTTTGAGCCTAATGATTCAATGTGTGCGAATGCACGCAATCATTAGTTGACCCTTAGAAATTATATTTTTGGCTCAGACGTCATTCCGGGTATGAGCTGGTTTTCAGCCAATCAAACCTGGACCGATTGTGCCTCTAAGTCTATTCAACTTACTCAAATTTGATCAGAGCATCTGATTCTGATACACCTATCTGGAAATCATAATTTCTTTGTATTTAAGCATCGAATTATTCAGATGTTTCTATAATCCGATGCCTTTGCATTCTTTCTTCCTCTGATTGAGTACCGATACTCACATCAGATCCTTTGTGGACTGCCAAATCCTTTGTTGGATTATTAACTGACAGTGTCCTTCACATTCAAAAATCTTGTGAGTTCTTCACCTAATACATAATGCCTTTGGTAAATTGTATCCTCTGCTTTTGTCAACCATGCTCTACTATCGAGGTTGTGTTATTTGCTCTTGAAGTTTGTGGTATATGTTCCTAAGATTCCCCGATGGGTTGTATCTATGTTTTTGCCATCCATGTGAACCCGAAAGTTTTCACGAGTCATACTCTTCTAGTGTTTCGCCAGATAAATTTTCAACACTACAACTTCATCTAAGCGAGAAGCGAATAAAAGGTTATGCATTGATGAAGTGGGAGTCGACCTTGAACTTTGTGTTCATGCCCATGGAAATGATGTAGACCGTCACGGAAGCTTCTTGCAAAATAATTATCCATTTGTATAATTCTTTCGGTATCCTTGACTTGATTCCATGCAGTTATGGTTTTGACCATGCCGACCTCATATTGATAAATCCATTCCAGTGCCTCGTCTATTTTTCGACAAGGTTAAATTATCTGCTGCCGCAGGTCAACGACCCAGTTCAGCTTCTATTATGTTCTACCTTCGCGTATTACCCCTGGTATCTCGAGGATATCATGCCATTGCACTACATCTTATGAATCTTTGATGAAGTAATACCTTTCCCTGTCTTAGTCATTCCATGGGTTCTGGGTTGTTGTCAACCGAGAACACCGAATAGTGAATCGAATCCGCACTGCAATTCAATACCCCTAGTAATTGTTGCATGGAAATTTAAACTCAATCTTGTCATTCCTAGACTACCGGCTACATCCTTATCATGCTACCTCGTACTTCTTTGGTGCACGAATTCTTCAGACCGTGAGCAAGGCTTACGTCGAGTTTTTGGTATAATTTTGTTGTCTTGAAAAGCAACTCCGATTCCGAGCTTGCATCGTTATCTGTTGTTCCCATAACTTTCCACTTCGTCATTCCCTTGCTTGATGCCGTCGTTGTTCGATTGCATCCTCTTGAAACCTCTCGACAAAATGTGTTGTGATCATCGTCAACATTTTGACTTCTTCCGAGATGGGAATCGAATCCATGATAAGAATGCCATCCCTGCCCCTCGGTGATTTGTGTTGTCTTTGACAACATCATTGCCTTCCTTCCAACACAGACTCGGTCCTGTGCTTCGTTATACCTTTAGTTCCTTGTTATTCCTGAAATTGCTCCTTGTGTATTCTGGTGATCTTCAAACCCAACCCTTACTTCAAACACCATATTATTGCTACCCCGAAGCATGACTGTGGTATTCCGAACGTCAACAAGAACATTGGAAGCATAATGCTAAATGTTTCTTGATAAATTATCCAAACACTATTGTATGGGTAACATCATGAATTTTTCTCGCCCCTTTACCTAAATGGTTATCTACTTGCTGTCCTGTTATGTATATCATGCTCTGCTTGTTACTGTGAAGGATATACTCCTAATACTTGTGTATAAACACATTTTCCTTTCCATTGGTCTGTTTAATATGATAATCACATTTTCCGTTCCATTCGTTTGTTTAACCTTTCTTGTAATCTAACTTATATGAGCAGTGATAATTCCCTGCTTATGTAAACACCCCGGTTGTATAACTCTGTCAGTAAGACCTTGTTACTATTGTTGATGACATTCCGGTAACTACCATTTGAATGAGAACTTTGCCTATTGATCTGCCTTGTTTCAACGAGCAGGAAAATGGTTCTCTTCGTCCCCCGCACTTGGTACCGACGTCGTTGCCAACATAGTTGACAGTTTTTCCTCTGACAAACCTTGTATCGTGACCATGCAAGATGTCACCGTCCTCCCGACTCTTAGTCCACACTCACCACAGTTCCATAAGATCGAAACCCGACTCTCCTGTACATCCCTGTTTCCAAAGTTATTCCTTGCGCTTGGCTTCGTAGGTAATTCACGAGCCACCTTCCTTGAGATGATCTATTCCGGTGTCAGAGGCAAGATCCATTTCTTCGACACTCTACACCATCTCACATTATGTCGTAGGCCTTAAATGATTGCCTACCCAATTTTAAGCACCATGTACCTTCTTACCTTGCTCTTGATGTTTTTATTGGGTTTTAACCCGAGAGATGTCTTTGTTCCCCGATCGCTGAGGTACCCATCCGTTAGCCAACCTGGTAGAGATCCGTTCTTCTTGAGTTTCCCTCCAAACTTTCTCGTAGGTACGATAAAGATACCGAAGGAAGGACGACAACTTCGTTGCGCAGCAATGATGTAAAGGAATGAAGACATCAACGAAAGGATCAACTTCTTCGAGAAGGATAACAGAACAAAAAGATTCGTTAGAATTTTGTAACCAATTCTTTCCCCTTTACTCTACCTCTTAAATCTCGGGACGAGATTTCTTTCAGTGGAGGAGATTTGTAACACCCCTATAATCATGCTACAGTAATTCCAACCTAATGATGCCATGTCACCATGTTTGCTAAGCCAAATTGCCACTCGATAAAAATAAAAGTCAAATCCAAATTCGAATTGCAAGTCAAATTATTATTTCTTCAAACATAAAAACAAAAGTGTTCATAATATTGCAAATAATCACTAAGTAATTGTCATGCAAGAACCAACATCATTTGAAGTATTTAAATGCTCTTAACCTAATTAAAACTAAGCCAACATCACTTAATTAGGCCAAATAAATATAAATTGAAATATATAAGTTTGCAAATGATCAAAAACTTTGTGAGCATCATCATACCACTGCATTGCATTTATGTGCTAGGTTTCATATTTTACTAAAATCATTTAGTGCCTCAAATTAATAGAAGACAGTGACAGAAAAAGAAAAGCAGAAATATAAAAGAAAAAGGGCTAAACCTACTGTGTAGTTGGGCTCTATCTTGCCACAGTGCACACGGCCCAACCTGCGTAGGCCTTTTCCCCTACCTCACGCTACAGGAGGCAGAGGAGGGCGTGGCGTGCATCCACGGCTGCCATGGCCATGGATGGCCTCCACGTCGTTCCCCTCGGCCTATAAACATGCCCAACCGCAACCCTAGCTCCCCCTCGTCCATTTCGATCTCAATCCCCCATCGCCCCCTTCTCATCTGCTCGAATTTGAGGTCGGAACCTCGCGCGGTGACTGTGCTCGTCGTCACCGTTGCCGTGGCCACCGTCGTCGCCGTCATGGGAGAAGACGTCCAGGAGATCCGCTGCTGTCAGATTCGTCCGTCCCGGGCACCAGCTCAAGTCGGGACGTCCCGTACGTTCGATATCGGCATCGTCCTCTCCGCATACATCATCGCCGTCCGCCGTCATTTGCCGCTGCTCCGGTCCGTCCCCGGCCTCCCCGACCTCGCCATCGAGCTCGCGGTGAGCTTCTCCTCTAGATCCCCCTTCCCCCCTTTGATTTGATGTCGTAGGCTGCCACCCATCGTCCTGCCCGAAGCTGCACTCGCTGCACTCCCTGGCCGCGCCCGGAGCTCGCACCCGCGCGCGCCCTGCCTCGCGCTGGCTGCCTCTGGCTCTGCCCCACGCGCGCCCGAGCCGCGCCCCATTGCTGCCGCCCGCTGTTGCTTGCTGCCTACTGCTGATGCTCGCTCTACTGCTGCTGTTGCTCGCCAACCGCTGCTGCTTCTCAACTACTGCTGCTGCTCTCGCTGCTCTGCTGATGCGTTACTGCTGTGCTGCGCTGCCGTTGCCGCTGCTCCGCTACGTGCTGCCGCCGCCGCTGCTCTGCTACGGGCCATGGCCAAGGCCATGGCCGAGTGTGCAGCGTGTGTGTGTGTGTGTCGTGTGTGTGTGTGATGTGTGTGTGCACGTGGGTGTGAGTGTGTGTGGGGCCGGCCCAAATTAGGTTAGGTCTAATTAGAATTTAGTTAGATTAATTAGGGTCTAGTTAATCTAATTATTCAATGACATGTAGGACCCACTGTTAGCTTAAAATAAATAGATCAAATTAAAATATCTGAGTCAATGACAATTGGGCCCCACTGACACTGTTCATCAGTGGACCAGTCAATGTTGACGGGTCAACTGGGCCCTCTGGCCCCACATGTCATGCACATGCACACATTGCTAGTACACTCCTGTGTACCCCTAGCAATTTATCTGTTTATTAATTCGAATTCAAATAAATCCAGAAAATTTCAGAATATGTTTAAAACTTTGAAAAATCATAGAAAATAAACCGTAACTCGGATGAAATAATTTTTATATGAAAAATGATCAGAAAAATAAGACGAATCCGAATATGCCATCCACATACCTGTCACATGCCTCTAACACTGCAAACATGGAACCTTCCCCTCCGGTTCATCTGTCCGACAGATGCCTAAAGCCGGGAAAATATTCCCAGATATTTTCCCGCTCCGTCTGTAACGTGTAGCACTGCGTTAGGTCACCCCCAGCATAGTATATTGCCATGCCATGCATCTGTGTTGCATTTGTTTGCTTTGTATTTATTTGTTTCTTCCCCCTCTTCTCTCTGATAGCCCCCCGAGTCTGACGTGACCCCTGAGGACTGCTACACCACCGACGACCCTTCTTTCACCCATTCTCTCTCTCTCTCATGCTTGCATTAGATTTTGCTACTATTGTTCGATAGCTCCTATTCTGATGCATAGCCTGATTTTGTAACCTGTTGTTGATACATTACCTGTTGTCCTATATGCTTAATATAGGCTGGTTAGTGATCCATCAGTGGCCCCGCACCCTTGTCCGTGTTGCCATACTTTGCTTCCGGATGACTCGATCATTATGATCGACGTGAAGAGACCGACACATCACCGCACACGCCCTTAGTTGTACGACTCTGCAGAGCTACTATCGAGTGCCGAGGGTGATACCTCCTACCTCACTCCTGATGATATCTCTATAGCGTAGCTAGTCGGTCGTGGGTTACCGAGGGTGATTCCTCTTTCACCACCTCCAATGATGCCTCTGTCGTGCAACCCCTCAAGTGTGAACCCATCGAGGGTGATTCCTCCGAGTTCACGTTGACGGATACATCGAGTGGGAATCCATCGAGGGTGATTCCTCGGATTTTCCCTTCATGTTATGGACACACGGTTATCATGTTTTTACCTCAGTCGGTCAGTCCCTTGTTGAAGTCGAGTCGACCCCGAGGGGTACCCGCGAGAGTTACTGAAGTCGGGATGACCATGAGGGTACCCGCGAGATAATTACGCGGCACGGCCGGGCAGGCTGACCGCCCCAGGAGAGGGAGGAGAGGGATGGGCCAGACCCTTGCCGTAAGTCCGCGAGATGGGGCAACAGGACCACAGATTGTGGATCACTGATCGTCACCGCGAGCTCCCAACGCACTAATGCGTTTGGATATGTGATCTGAGTAGGCCTCTGGCCTTTTCGCACTAACCACCACGCGGGAATAAGTATGGGCACACGGCGTCGTATGTATCAGCCGAAGTTCTTCAGACGTCAGCAGTTGAGCGGCACGCGCCGGGTTGGACTGGGTACGCCCGCTTGTGTATACAGGGGGCTAGGTCTGCTCCTGGTCGTCCTCGCAACGCGCAGGAGTGCAAAGGGCGATGGGCCCAAGACCCCTGAGCGCTTAGGATGTAGACCGGCGTGCTGACCTCTCTGTTGAGCCTAGGTAGGGCTACGGCGTGTCGATCAGCCGAGGCCGGGCATGACCCGAGCAAGTGTGTCCGGCCAGAGTTAATCGAGCGTGTTGGGTAAGTTGGTGCACCCCTGCAGGGAAGTATATCTATTCGAATAGCCGTGTCCACGGTAACGGACGCTCGGAGAGTATCCCGATCTACTACAACTAGAACTGGACACTTGTGTTACTTAATAACTTGATGGCTCCGGGATCACTTTCTCGCAGGGAGTCGAGGAAGGATCTCTGGGCATTGCTATTATATAATTATTGCTCTATTATATGCTAATCTGCACTCTTCTAATGCTGCAAGACGCTGCAAGATGCTAGTCTTCGATAGGCTAGGCCTTCCCCTCTATTTTGGCATTTCTGCAGTATAGTCCATAGATACAGCCCCTTCCCTTTGATACCGATGCATACTTAGCATAGATATGATGTAAGTCTTGCGAGTACTTTGGATGAGTACTCACGGTTGCTTTGCTACCTCTTTTTCCCCATACCCGATTGCTGCGATCAGATGACGGACCCCAGAGCCAGATGACCCCGTCGACGACCACTACTACCCTTCCGGCGGAGCCTACTACTACGTGGAGACCGAAAACGAGGAGTAGATAGGAGGCTCCCGGGCAGGAGGCCTGCGCCTTTTCGATCTAGTTGTCGTTGTTTTGCTCAGCCTTCTTAAGGCAACCTTGTCTAATTATGTCTGTACTCAGATGCTGATGCTTCCGCTGACTCTTGTGTAACTCGAGCTTATGTATTTGAGCCCTCGAGGCCCTTGGCTTGTAATATAAATCTTGTATTTTTTTTTTGTGTCTAGAGTTGTGTTGTGATATCTTCCCGTGAGTCCCTGGGCTTGATCGTGCGTATTTGCATGTATGTTTAGTGCACGATTGAGTCAGGGGCGTCACAACGCGCCCTCCGGGCTTGTCGCTCCCTCGTGACTCTTCTGGTCTTTTCCTGAAACTTCTGGAGTCCCTTCTGGTCCAGAAAAAATTAATCCAAAGTTTTTTTTTCGTTTGGACTCCGTTTGATAATGATTTTCTGAAAAGGCAAAAACAGGCAAAAAACAGCAACTAGCACCGCGCACTAGGTTAATAGGTTAGTCCCAAAAAATTATATATAATTGCATATAATTGCATATAGAACATCCAAGATTGATACTATAATAGCATGGAACAATCAAAAATTATAGATACGTTGGAGACGTATCATCGCACCGTCTAGAGATTCCTTCAAAAGGAGCAAAGACAACAAACACTTGAAAAAACAAATGTGGTTAACGTTAGTGCAAAACCAATCATTCAAGAGATGATTCACCCAACAAGTGTCGTCATCATGCATATCATATGGTGTGACAAAGGATAGTGGCATGTCTTGTAGGCATATCAATTGAGCACAATCAAAGGCATCATGCGCAAAGGCAAGAAGCAATAGCAAATGTGAGGTAGTGTATTTGATGTGCATGGCAAATGAACAAGCATCTACCTCAAGGTCATAGAAAGCATGCATAAAGCGCTCAACAAATGGTCGATGGTATGCATATGAATCATTGACAACACCAAAGAAAATGAGATGTCTAAACACATGAGTAACATTCAAGACAAACCAAGCATAATGTGCACATGGTGTAGTGAAGATAGTTTGGCACTCAACACAATAGAAAGAGCAATTGTTCATCATGTGTGAGGCAATCAAATCAAGCATGTAGCAATCAATGTGACATGGCATATGTGAAGAAATGACATTGTTGCAATCAAACACATGGAAATAGCATGGGATAATCATGTTCGATGCAACACACAAGGCATATATATCATGAGGCATGGCAATGTGGCAATGACAAGTCAAAAGAAGATCTCTAGCATGTGTGCAATGTGTCATGGTGCAAGCAACACATGAAGTATGATCCACAATATTCATGCTCATGGTTTTGGGGTTCTCAAAAGAGAAGGATATCACCTCGAAAGCATGTCCTTGTGCGTCCTTCACAATGCCGAAGTGGTAGGAAATGCGTTGTAGAAGCACGTCGGTCGAAAGTGGCTCACTCTCAAGAGCTCGAATGGTCAACTCAAGTGAAGGGGAAGTTGACACGTAGTCAAAGTATCCTACACATACACACAACAAAGCAAAGAACGTATGTGCATGGTAGATAAACACATCATCCATCATGATGGTTCTCTTCTCTTGCACATAACCATTAGGATCACAAGTGCATGAATAATATGATGCAACAATCTTAATGTTCATGGCACTATGCATATGGTGCAAAGAAGGAAGACAAGCATGCTTCACATGAAATATGTCACAGGGTCCAAATATATGGGAGAAAGCTATGGGTGCAATCTCATTAGCACGACTACAATCATTGTTGCACTCAATACATGGCAAATCATCTAGCATGAGAGAGGCAACATATGGAGATATATGACAATAATCAATATCAATCATGTGAAAAGCATGTAAATGGATGTCATCAACCGCATGAAACGAGCAAGTATGAATCATCGGTGATGCAACATAGGCAAGCGTAGCAATCATGTTGTGCAAACTAGTAGTGCAAAGATGCAACACACTAGAGGAAATCATGGCAATCATGTCATGTGAGCAAATAATAGGCATAACAAATGCGCATGACATATCGCAAGCACGAAAACAAGGCGAGATCAAAGTATCATCATAGGCATGGGGTACAAAGCAAACATGGCAATAACAAGTGATATCTCCACCAAGCATGCAAACACACATACAAGTAGTAGAATCATGGATCTTGTGTAATGCAAAGCATGGGTCACCAAAGCATGTCATGCAAATGGAAATGAGCATATCATGCAAAGTGAACATGGCAAGATGGGCATAGAATATGTAATGGACAATAACCCATAACCATGTGAGGGCCATGTAGAAGAAATGCGCGAAGTCTTGTCGTAAAGAGGGCTGGTGGAGGGTAAGCACTCCATGGTGGCGCACATCTTCATTTCTCTCAAGAGCTCATTTCGTCAACTCGTGCGCTTGCGAGGTTGACGAGTAAGTGTGATGACCTACACAAGAAAGACACAAACGAAAGAAAGTGTGTGCGTGGTAAATGTACACATCATCCATCATGATGTATATGTGCACATGAGAGTTAGCACAAAACAAGCAATGCTCAAAGAAATTTGAGGCATGGTATATTGCTACTTGTAGTCTGCGTTGGTATTTCCCTGAAGAGGAGAGGATGATGCAGTATAGTAGAGATAAGTATTTCCCTCAGTTAAGAACCAAGGTTATCAATTCAGTAGAAGAACCAAGCAAAATTCCGTTAAGCGCACCTGCACACACAAGAGCAAACACTTGCACCCAACGCAAATATGAGGGTTGTCAATCCTCTTAGCGGTTATTTGCAAGGATTAAATCTTATAGAGATAAATAGATAAACTAAAATACTAATTCAAATAAAAGTAAATAAATTGCAGCAAGGTATATTTAGGTTTTTAATATATGATAAAGTAGACCGGGGGCCATAGTTTTCACTAGAGGCTTCTCTCTTGAACACATAGCATATGGTGGGTAAACAAATTACTGTTGGGCAATTGATAGAAAAGCAAATAATTATGACGGATTCATGGCAATGATCATGTATATATGCATCACGTCCGAAACAAGTAGACCGACTCCTGCCTGCATCTACTACTATTACTCCACCCATCGACCGCTATCCAGCATGCATCTAGGATATTAAGTATGAAACAGAGTAACGCCTTAAGCAAGATGACACGATGTAGACAAAATAAACTCAAGCAATATGATTAAACCCCAAATTTTTATCCTTAATGGCAACAATACAAATACGTGTCATGTCCCCTTCTGTCACTGGGATTGAGCACCGCAAGATTGAACCCATCACAAAGCACCTCTCCCATTGCAAGATAAATAAATCTAGTAGGCAAACCAAATCGATAGATCGGAGAGAAATACAAAGCTATAATAATCATGCATAAAAGAGTTCAGAGAAGACTGAAATATTACTCATGAATAATCTGATCATAAACTCACAATTCATCGGATCCCAACAAACACACCGCAAAAGAAGATTACATCGGATAGAACTCCAAGAAAATCGAGGAGAACATGGTATTGAAGATCAAAGAGAGAGAAGAAGCCATCTAGCTACTAGCTATGGACCCGTAGGTCTGTGGTACACTACTCACACATCATCGGAAGGGCAGCAAGGTTGACGTAGAAGCCCTCCGTGATCGATTCCCCCTCCGGCAGAGTACCGGAAAAGGCCTCCAGATGGGATCGCGGAAGAACAGAGGCTTGCGGCGGCGGAAAGGTTTTCTCTTCTGGCTCTCTGTTGGTTTTGGAATATTTGTGAATTTATAGTGAAGGAATTAGGTCAAGAGGTGCCACGAGGGGCCCACAAGCCTGGGGGGCGCGCCCTCCAGGCTTGCCGCCTCTTCGTGGCTCTTCTGGTCTTCTCCCGAAGCTTCCTGGGTCTCTTATGGTCCAGAAAAATTAATCCAAAGTTTTTTTCTCGTTTCGACACTTTTTGATAATAATTTTCTGAAAAGGCAAAAACAAGCAGAAAACAGCAACTGGCACTGGGCACTAGGTTAATAGGTTAGTCCCAAAAAATGATATATAATGGCATATAATTGCATATAAAACATCCAAGATTGATACTATAATAGCATGGAACAATAAAAAATTATAGATACGTTGGAGACGTATCAAGCATCCCCAAGCTTAATTCCTGCTCGTCCTCGAGTAGGTAAATGATAAAAACAGAATTTTTGATGTGGAATGCTACCAATCATGTTTCATCATGTAATCTCTCTCTTACGGTATGAATAATAAGATCCGAATGATTTAAAGCAATAGTCTATAATTTGATATAAAGACATCAATACTCAGGCATACTAATAAACAATCATGTCTTTCAAAATAAAAATGCTAATGAATGTTATCCCAACAAAATCATACAATCATGTCATGCTCCATCCTCTTAACACAAAGTATTTATCATGCACTACCCCGATGACAAGCCGAGCAATTGGTTCATACTTTTTAACGCGCTTCAGCTTTTTTAACTCCCACGCAATACATGAGCGCAAGCCATGGATATGGCACTATGGGTGGAATAGAGTGTGGTGGTAGAGATAAATAAGAGAAGTCAAAAATAATAAGATAGTCTCACATCGACGAGGCTAATCAACGGGCTATGGAGATGCCCATCAATTGATGTCAATGCGAGGAGTAGGGATTGCCATGCAACGGATGCACTAAGAGCTATAAGTGTATGAAAGCTCAACATGAAAACTAAGTGGGTGTGCATTGATGTCTAATACACAACTTATTCTTGTAGACTCGTGTTGGGCCTCCAAGCACAGAGTTTTGTAGGACAGTAGCAATTTTCCCTAAAGTGGATGACCTAAGGTTTATCAATCCGTGGGAGGCGTCGGTTGAAGATGGTCTCTCTCAAACAACCCTGCAATCAAATACAAGAAATCTCTTGTGTCCCCAACACACCAAATACAATGGTAAATTGTATAGGTGCACTAGTTCGGCGAAGAGATGGTGATACAAGTGTAGTATGGTTAGTAGATATAGGTTTTTGTAATCTGAAAATATAAAAACAGCAAGGTAGCAAGTAAAAAAACTGAGCATAAACGGTATTGCAATGCTTAGAAACAAGGCCTAGGGTTCATACTTTCGCTAGTGCAATCTCTCAACAATGCTAATATAATTGGATCATATAACCATCCCTCAACTTGCGATAAAGAATCACTCCCAAGTTCCTATTAGCGGAGAACATAAGATAGAAATTGTTTGTAGGGTACGAAACCACCTCAAAGTTATCCTTTCCGATCGATCTATTGAGCTATTCCTATAAGTGTCACAAATAGCCCTAGAGTTCGTACTAAAATAACACCATATGATACACATCAACCAACTCTAATATCACCTAGATACTCCAATGTCACCACAACTATCCGTGAGTTGATTATACGATATGCATCAAACAACTTCATAATCATAATATTCAATCCACACAAAGAACTCCAAGGAGCACCCCAAAGTTTCTATCGGAGAAAAGATAATGAAAACGTGCATCAACCCCTATGCATAGATTACCCCAATGTCACCTCGGGAATCCGCGAGTTGAGTGCCAAAACATATATCAAGTGAATCAATATAATACCCCATTGTCACCATGGGTATTCATATGCAAGACATACATCAAGTGTTCTCAAATCTGAAATATTCAATCCGACAATAATGAAACCTGAAAGGGAAAAGATTCGATTCATCACAACAAAGATAGAGAGGGAAGAAACACCATATGATCCAACTATATTAACAAAGCTCGCGATACATCAAGATCGTGCCAAATCAAGAATGCGTGAGAGAGAGATAAAACACATAGCTACTGGTACAAATCCTCAGCCCCGAGGGTGAACTACTCCCTCCTCGTCATGGAGACCGCCGAGATGATGAAGATGGCCTCCGGTGATGATTCCCCCCTCTGGCAGGGTGCCAGAAAAGGGTTGTAGATTAGATCATGGAGGTACAGAGGCTTGCGGCGGCGTAAAAACTCATCTAGGTTAACTTTCAGAGGTTTCTGAATATATATGCTTTTTTGGCATTGGAATCACGAGAAGAAGGGCCACAGGGGGCCCACGAGGCACCAGGGCGCGCCTGGCGGGTGGCACGCCCTGGTGGCTCGTGGGGCCACTGTGGGTCTTCTGGCCTCCTCCCGAAGCTTCTAGTGTCTTATGTTCCAGAAAAAATCGTCAAAAAGTTTCACTGCATTTGGACTTCATTTGATATAGATTTTCTGGAAAACCAAAAACAAGCAGAAAACAACAACTGGCACTGGGCACTAGGTCAATATGTTAGTCCATGAAAATCATATAAAAGCCATATAAAAGTGCACCAAAATCATACAAAACTATAATAAACATGGCATGAATACTTCATAAATTATAGATACTAAAATAACACCATATGATAAACATGGCATGCATCCAACTTGCTTGCTCATGAAGACCTCAGTCATTTGGGGAAGCCCATGTCGGGGCCGGATTTCCGGGACATGATATCCCAGAAATTAACCCGTCGTGTCGTCACCAGCCCAGGATTACTATTACTGGTGGACACGTCCTTGTTACAGATTACCAAGCATTTACAAGAATTGGATACAAGACCATAAATGTCTAATGATACAACAATGATTTCTAGTGAGGATGACGGAAGCGACTCGTGGTTCTCCAACGTCGATGGGGCTCCCTTCCCACAAGAACGGCTGACCAGGATAATTCCTATCCCGCGTGGCCACTATCCTAGGCTCCGCATGGACGTCGTGGTAATACTCCTTGTTGAACCCCAGACCTGGCCAATTAAATAGCCAGGGACAATCCTGTGAGTACGTTTGAATGTACTCGCAAACATAATGAACAAAAGATATACCGAATGCATATGATCATGATGGGTTAAATTATATGCATATGCTGAACGAAATTAAAGCATGGCATGATGAATATTAATACGGTGCTGAAGAATAAATATGAAATGTTAGTGACAAACAAAGAAAGTTAATGGAGAATCGGGCGAGACAAGACCGCCCGAGAATCCAAAAGAAAATATAAAAGTGGATAATCGGGTGAGACAGGACCGCCCGAGAATCCAAAAGAAATGCCAAACGGGTGTCTAAAAGAGAATCAGGCGAGACAGTACCACCCGAGAACTCAAGCGACGCCACGAGAGGTCTTGAAAATAAATGCCAAATGGGTGTCTAAAAGAGAATCGGTCGAGACAGGACCGCCCGAGAACTCAAGCGACGCCACGAGAGGTCTTGAAAAGAAATGCCAAACGGGTGTCTAAAAGAGAATCGGGTGAGACAGGACCGCCCAAGAACTCAAGCGACGCCACGAAAGGTCTTGAAAAGAAATGCCAAACAGGTGTCTAAAAGAGAATCGGGCGAGACAGGACTGCCCGAGAACTCAAGCGACGCCACGAGAGGTCTTGAAAATAAATGAGTATCCCGGGTAGTCTAGCCAGCCCATGAGATACTCAGAAAAATAAAATAAGATAAACGGGTTAGTCCACAATAATATTCAAATCATCAATAATATTCATGATAATATCAGTAGTGGCAATAGTCATTCTGCAAAATAATTTCAAGCTCAATTTAATTATTTCCTCCGAAGACCGACACTTGACCAACCCAGACTGTAGTCCTTAACCGCGGACACGGCTATTCGAATAGGTATACTCTGCAGAGGGTGTACTCTTTACCCACAAGTAAAGGATTTCTTTAGCCAGCACCGAGACGCTGACTAATTCCCATTATGGTCTTTGGGTTGAAAACACACCTAACTAGCACACACCAGCTTAACTCACCAAAGCCAGGAATCACCCAAGGCAATGATAAGTAAAACTCTAAGTGGGAAGGCCTCATTCAACGGCCTCCAATAGCATGGGATCACAATATTTATATCGGTGCGCAAACAGGGGTGCGACCCCTCTCCGGCTACAACCGGAGACACCCATGCCCCCTGACCAAGTGACATGCCTACCAGTGATCAATGGTATCTTTCACTATGGCCTCTCTGTACGGTGTGTGCGGGAAAGGGGTTAACAACTTACTGAACCATACCCTACCTGCGGCAGGGACAAGTGGTAGCACTGATCAAGTTTGGGGGTTACCGGAACAAGACTCGATCTACGGTCGACTCAGGAGGCTTTTGTTTTCCTGCAGTGGTTAGCACAATAAAGTGTTCTTTTAACAGTAACACCAAAACAGGGCCACAGCCCTTGCATGTCCCAACATGCATAACCAACAAGGCATGATCACGCTCCGACGTGTTCACCCTTCTGCCGGTAACGGTATTTCTCTTATTCCTGCTCCTGCAAGTTAGTCATGACAAGCACACGTTGCACGGTACGAGAAAACATGTCAACACTACATGCATGCAAATTTTTATTTGAATTCAACTTATGCATGATTCAATTATTTCTTGCAAACATTTAACCATGCAATCACCATATCAAGTGTTCAAACTGCTTGCCTTGATCATGCAGAAATATTGGGTGCACTCCAAAAGTTTTGAAAATTTTATCTTCCCTCCGTTTCCTATTTTCAAAAATATTTCAATTACCACATAAAACTAAAATAGCACAAAAAGTTGTTTGAATTTTTTTTGAAATAAATACTAAAATAAACTAGATGAGAAATAAGGAGTTTCAGAAAAAGAATAAATTATTTGGAGTTCATATGATTATCCTAGGAGATTTCTAAGCTGGAAAGAAATAAAGAAATGGACTATTTAATAAATCCTACAGAAACAAAGCCTAGGAAAAATGTTCACCCTATCTAAATTAATAGAGCATGATTTTAGAAGTCTGTAGAAATTTGAATCATCAGGTTTGGCTTTGAAATGGGTGTTGTAGAATTATTTGAAATACTCTGGAAAAGAAAAAGAGAAAAGCGTAGAAGTGCGCCCTGAGCGCTGCTTAGACTCCTGTCGCTACTGGGCCAGGCCCAGCAGCTCGGCTGTGCGGAAGAGCTGTGACGTCAAAGGTGTACTCCTGGAATTACGCCTTCCCCGCGCGAAGACGGCTTCAGGGAAAACCGTCTCCACTTAAACGGCGGGGCCCGCGGCTTGTGAGGCTGACGAGCGGGTCCTACTTGTCGGGTTTGACCGAGGTCAACCTGGCCTTCTCCCTCCTCTGGCCGGAACAAAGCGCGGTCGCCGGCGACGATTCCCGGCGAACGGCGGCATCACTCGGGAAGCTGAGCACATGTGCGGAACCAGGAGACCGCGGCGATCCTCTGGGTACCCGTTGTGGTCGTTGGGGAGCACGGGGTCGTCGGCGGCGAGCTTCGCAGCGGGCGGCGGCCGTCGGGCAGGATGGGGCTTCTGCCTACGGTGGCTTCCGAGCAAGATTGGGTGGGGGGTTGGATTCGTGGGGTCTAGGGGAGGCCACTAGTGAAGATAGTGGAGAGGGGAAGGCTCCGGTGATGTCGGATTGGACCGAAGGGTGACAGCGATCGATTTGGCCGGAGACGGGGAAGATGGCCATCCCCGGCTCAGTTGCCTGCCACAGAGGGTTCGTGGATGGAGGAGGAGAGCTCGTCGTCACGGGAGAGTGCCCGGGTGTGCTTTTATAGGCGGGGAACGTCGGTTCCTGTGACTTCCCGAGGAAGATACGACGGCGGTGGCCATAACTGCGGCAGGTGAGGTTGGTGGCCTGGTCGGCGCTTATGGATGGGTTTGGGTAGGTGGCAGTTGGGCTAGGGACGAGCTGGTTGGCTCGGGCGCGAGCCAGGTGGCTTGGGAGAGCCGTGCCCGAGACGACAGCGGCGGTGGACGGTGCAGAACGGCGGCTGGTTGGCGCTGGAGGTCAGGGAAGAGTGTCGGCGGGCTGCGGGGTGGCCTGAGGTGCCGACTGGGTGCGGGGAGATCCGGGGAAGGCAGCAGAGAGGCCACACGGGGCGGTGCTGACGCCTGCCATATGGGCGTTCTGGCCGTGCTCTGTCCACGCACACAAGGTGCTTGACAGTATGCCAAGCGCATCTGGGCTGGTCTAAACAAGCTAAGTTTTAACAGTATGGTTGCTTACTAGTCCCTAGTGATGTTGGACATGTTGGTTTGACCAAAGGATCAAATGATCCATGGAGTCCAAAGATTGCCAAATTCCTGCCATGCCTATAACCTATTCGACAGAATGATGAATCTAGCTAGGATATTTTTTTGGGTGTGAAACTTGGCAGAATGAGGCTTCATTGCATAAAAGATTATATGGTGGAGCTGGTTTGGCAAAATGAAAAACTTGCAAGTGCAAGTTTTACAGAAATTCAGTTCTGTATCCAAAATGTGAGGAATTATTTAGTGGACTTAGGGGATGCAAATGGAGGTGAGCTTCTGGACTTAAGGGTCTCTTAGGAGGAACTAAGACCTGGAACAATTTGAGAATTGTTTGAGCATTATTTAATGGGGCTGTGGTTCAATGCTCAAGTTGGACCAGAATTGAAAAGAGGAAGGTTTGCTCAAAATTTTAATATGACCATGATGGATTTTTGCATAAAAGTGATCTATAGGCATCACATGACCCCTCATAATTTTTGTGGAATTTTAGGAGAATTATTTAAAATAGTTGTAGTGCAACAGAAGTATTTCAAAAGTTGAAAATGCTATTAAAATGATTATCTTGGGCAAAATTTTATTATGAAAATATTTCCTACTGTTATTAAAATATAAAAGAAATTATTTAAGAAAACTACCACATCCCACAATATTTTTAAAAAAAATCTATATGGAGGGAAGAATTTTGGAAAACAGAAAACAGAAAATACTCTAAAATTAATAAAAGACCTAATAAAATTCAAAATTTTATTTCTGGCAAAATTTTACTTAATAAAAATATGATTAAATTTTTGGGGTGTTACAGCCCATCATCGGAATATACAAGCCAAGTTCTATAATGAAAAATTCCCACTAGTATATGAAAGTGACAAAATAGGAGACTCTCTATATGAAAAACATGGTGCTACTCTGAAGCACAAGTGTGGAAAAAGGATAGTAACATTGCTCCTTCTCTCTTTCTTGCTCTTTTTTTTTCATGGCTCTTTTTCGCCTCCGTTTTTTTCGTCCGGAGTCTCATCCCGACTTGTGGGGGAATCATGGTCTCCATCATCCTTTCCTCACTGGGACATTGCTCTAATAATGATGATCATCACACTTTTATTTACTTACAACTCAATATTACAACTCGATACTAGAACAAAAATATGACTCTATATGAATGCCTCTGGCAGTGTACCAGGATGTGCAATGATGCTAGCGTAACATGTATAAAAATGATGAACGGTGGTTGAGCCACAAATACTATGTCAGCTATATGATCATGCAAAGCAATATGACAATGAAGATGTGTGTCATAAAAACGGAACGGTGGAAGTTGCATGGCAATATATCTCGGAATGGCTATGGAAATGCCATGATAGGTAGGTATGGTGGCTGTTTTGAGGAAGATATAAGGAGGCTTATGTGTGATAGAGCGTATCATATCACAGGGTTTGGATGCACCAGCGAAGTTTGCACCAACTCTCGATGTGAGAAAGGGCAATGCACGGTACCGAAGAGGCTAGCAAATTGCGGAAGGGTGAAAGTGCGTATAATCCATGGACTCACATTAGTCATAAAGAACTCACATACTTATTGCGAAAGTTTATTAGCCCTCGAAGCAAAGTACTACTACGCATGCCCCTAGAGGGATAGATTGGTAGGACAAGGTCCATCGCTCGTCCCCAACCGCCACTCATAAGGTAGACAATCAACAATAAATCATGCTCCAACTTCTTAGCATAACGACAGATCATACGTGCATGCTTCGGGAATCACAAACCTTAACACCAATATTCTAACTAAACCACAATGATCTACTAATACCTCCCACATATTACCATCTTAATATCGCAAAACTATTGCAAGGAATCAAACTTATCATATTCAGTGATCTACATGAAAGTATTTATTATATCCCTCTTGAATACCTATCATATCAGGACCAAATTCATAACCCATGCATATTACCATTGCTATTCATTAGACTCTCAAAAATATATAAGTGAAGCATGAGAGTGCAACTATTTCTTTAAAATATAACCACCGCCGTGCTCTAAAAGATATAAGTGAAGCACTAGAGCAACTGCCTAGCTCAAAAGATATAAGTGAAGCACATAGAGTATTCTAACAAATCACGAATAATGTGTGTCCCTCTCAAAAAGGGTGTGTTCAGCAAAGATGATTGTGACAAACTAAAAAGCAAACAAAAGCAAACAAACTATATCACAAGACGCTCCAAGTAAAACACATATCATGTGATGAATAAAAATATAGCTCCAAGTGAGTTACCGGTAGATTGTAGACGAAAGAGGGGATGCCTTCCGGGGCATCCCCAAGCTTAGACGCTTGAGTCTTCCTTGAATATTACCTTGGGGTACCTTGGGCATCCCCAAGCTTAGGCTCTTGCCACTCCTTATTCCTTTGTCCATCGTAGTCTCACCCAAAACTTGAAAACTTCAGCACACAAAACTCAACAGAAACTTCGTGAGATCCGTTAGTATAACAAACAAATCTTAAACTTTAGGTACTGTTGTAAATTGATTCATATTTAATATTCGCATATTTCTACTGTACTCCAACTTCTCCATGACTGATGTCTACTACACAACTTATTCTTGTAGACTCGTGTTGGGCCTCCAAGCGCAGAGTTTTGTAGGACAGTAGCAATTTTCCCTCAAGTGGATGACCTAAGGTTTATCAATCCGTGGGAGGCGTAGGATGAAGATGGTATCTCTCAAACAACCATGCAACCAAATACAAGAAATCTCTTGTGTCCCCAACACACCCAATACAATGGTAAATTGTATAGGTGCACTAGTTCGGCGAAGAGATGGTGATACAAGTGTAGTATGGATAGTAGATATAGGTTTTTGTAATCTGAAAATAAACAAACAACAAGGTAGCAAGTGATAAAACGGAGCACAAACGGTATTGCAATGCTTAGAAACAAGGCCTAGGGTTCATACTTTCACTAGTGCAATCTCTCAACAATGCTAACATAATTGAATCATATAACAATCCCTCAACGTGCGACAAAGAATCACTCCAAAGTTCTTATCTAGCGGAGAACATAAGATGAAATTGTTTGTAGGGTACGAAACCACCTCAAAGTTATCCTTTCCGATCAATCTATTGAGCTATTCCTATAAGTGTCACAAACAGCCCTAGAGTTCATACTAGAATAACACCATATGATACACATCAACCAACTCTAATGTCACCTAGATACTCCAATGTCACCGCAAGTATCCGTGAGTTGATTATTCGATATGCATCAAACAACTTCAGATTCATAATATTCAATCCAACACAAAGAACTTCAAAGAGTGCCCCAAGATTTCTACCAGAGAAAGTAGGACAAAAACGTGCATCAACCCCTATGCATAGATTACCCCAATGTCACCTCGGGAATCCGCGAGTTGAGTGCCAAAACATACATCAAGTGAATCAATATAATACCCCATTGTCACCACGGGTATTCATATGCAAGACATACATCAAGTGTTCTCAAATCCATAAAAGTATTCAATCCGATAATAGTGAAACCTCAAAGGTAAAAACTCAATTCATCACAACAAGATAGAGAGGGAGAAACACCATATGATCCAACTATATTAACAAAGCTCGCCGTACATCAAGATCATGCCAAATCAAGAACACGAGAGAGAGAGAGAGAGAGATCAAACACATAGCTACTGGTACATACCCTCAGCCACGAGGGTGAACTACTCCCTCCTCGGCATAGAGACCGCTGGGATGATGAAGATGGCCTCCGGTGATGATTTCCCCCTCCGGCGGGGTGCTGGAAAAGGGCTTTAGATGAGATCGTGGAGGTACAGAGGCTTGCGGTGGTGGAGTCAAAGTTCTAGGGTTATTTCTGCGGGTTTTGGTATTTATAAGAATTTTCGGCGTTGGAATCACGCGAAGATGAGCTAAGATGGGCCCATGAGGTACCACGGCGCCATACCCCCCCTGGCGCGCGGTGGTGGCTTGTGAGCACCTCGTAAGGCTTCTGGTCCTTCCACGAAGCTTCGGGGGTCTCTTTTGGTCCAACAAAATCATCAAAAAGTTTCGTCCAATTCCGAGAACTTTTATTTCTGCACAAAAAACAACACCACGGTTGTTCTGCTGAAAACAGCGTCAGTTCGGGTTAGTTCTAATCAAATCATACCAAAACCATATAAAATTGTTGTAAACATGGCATGAATACTTCATAAATTATAGATACGTTGGAGACGTATCAATGACTCATACCCCCCGATACGATCCATAGATTCATCAAAATAAGCAAACTATGCAACAAAAACAGAATCTGTCTAAAACAGAAAAGTCTGTAAAGACCTGAATTATAGTCATACTTCTGTAACTCCAAAAATTCTGAAAAATTAGGACAACGTGGGAAATTCATATATCAATACTTTGTAAAAAAATCAGAAGGTTCTGACGCATCAGCAAAAAAAAATTCCATCACTGGACACAAAAGTTTCTGTTTTCGAACAGCATCTATCATACTATCTTCCAAATCATCCCAAAGGCATTACTTGGCAAAAACACTAATTAAAACATAAAAATACAATCATAACAGAAGCTATAATTGTGTAAACACTCAAGAAGAGAAGGTAAAAGCAAAATTTTATTTTATTCATTGGGTTGCCTCCCAACAAGCGCTATTGTTTTATGCCCCCAGCTAGGCATAATGCATAGTTTCAAGTGTTGTCATCCTTCAAGTTAATTCCATAGGTGGCCCTCATAATAGATTAATAAGGTGATTTAATTCTCTTTCTAGAGAAGTGTTCCATCCCTTTCTTTAGTGGAAATTGAAATCTTATATTACCTTCTTTCATATCAATAATAGCACCAATTGTTCGTAGAAAAGGCCTACCAAGTATTATGGGGCAAGGAGGATTGCATTCAATATCAAGAACAATAAAGTCCACGGGCACATAATTTCTATTTGCAAGAATAAGCACATCATTTATTCTACCCAATGGCTTTTTAATAGTGGAATCCACAAGATGCAAATTAAGGGAACAAGGATCCAAGTCGGTGAGACCTAGCACATCACACAAAGACTTTGGTATAGTGGAAACGCTAGCACCAAGATCACAAAGAGCATTACATTCATAATCTTTAATTTTGACTTTAATAGTAGGTTGCCATTCATCTTGTAGTTTTCTAGGAATTGATACTTCCAACTCAAGTTTTTCTTCATGTGCTTTCATCATGGCTTCTACAATATGTTTAGTGAAAGCTTTATTTTGTTCATATGCATTTGGTGAATTAATCATGGATTGCAACAAGGAAATACACTCAATTAAAGAACAACTATCATAATTAAAGTCCTTGTAATCCAAAGTAGTGGGTGCATTACTATTTAAAGTTTTGACCTCTCCAAACCCACTTTTTTCATTTTTATCATCAAGATTATCACCCTCCAAGCAATTGGGACTCCTTCTATCTAAAGTTGACTCTTCTTCGGTCCCTTTTTCATCAAGTTTTATGTTACTAAATAATGATTCAATAGGAGTGACACCAATCATTTTAATATCTTCATCATTACTACGATAGAAACCGGGTGGAATCGCTTTTTCTAGAAATTCTCGCTTAGCTCTCAACCTAGCGGTCCTTTCTTTACTTTCATTAATGGAGACATAGATAGCTTTAATAGACTCAGTTATATCATGCTTGGGTGGCAAAATTTTAGTTTTGAGATTTTCCACATCATGAGCAATTCTATCCATGTTCCTAGCCAATTCATCAACTCTATTCAATTTTTATTCTATCATAGTATTGAAATTCTTTTGCAAACTAATAAATTCTTTAATATTACTTTCAAGATCAGAGGGCATCCTATTATTATTATTATATGAATTACCATAAGGATTGCCATAATTATTAGAGGAATTTCCAGGAAACGGTCTAGGATTGAAATTACCCCTATAAGCATTGTTGTTGAAATTATTTCAAGAGACAAAATTCACATCAATAGCATCATTATTTTGCTCAATCAAAGTAGATAATGTGTCGGTGTATAAAACATGGGTATTTTATACCCTGACTTATGCACAGACAGTAGCAGCCTCCTTGCCGGCCAAGGCCTTGCCAGGAACTGCCAAGGTCAAGACTCGAAGTCCAGCCGAAGGAGCTACCAGAGAGAAGCTCAAGGCTCGGCACTCAACCAGTACCAAAGGTGAAGACACTCCTTGCCGACAAGCATAAACCGGCAAGGTGAAGACCCGACAAGCTCCATGCCGGCAAGCTTATGCCAGCCCTCCAGCGCTCCACCTCGCCGCACAGGTGTTCGCTGATGCGTGAGGTGTCGACCGCGCAGGTTGGTTGGTGAGGCTTGTCGGGCACGTGTCAGCTCCCTGGGACAAGATTTGCCTCTAATGACACCCGTCCAGGAGGCGTGTCAAGATAATACGAGGTAGCTGGGCAAGCGGTGCAGAAACCTTGCCGGGACTGCCTCTCCACGCGACACCTAAGCGCTGCATTTAATGCCTTTGTCCTTGACTGGCAGAGTTAGGTATGATAGCACTGTTCACTATCTAGTCACGCTGTAATTACTGTTTTGCCACTGTGGTAACCCCTTGGACTATAAAAGGAGAGCCAAGGCAACAGTTTAGAGGATTCGGACCCCTTTTCAAACACAAGCACCTCTCGCGTAGCTGCTCTCTCCGCACCTTGCCGGGAGAAGCGCTCCTTGTACTGTGCTTCCACACCACTAATACACCAAAAGCAGGAGTAGGGTTTTACGCTTCTCAGTGGCCCGAACCTGGGTAAAATCCCGCGCGTTCCATTGTTCATGCTCTTTGTGCGCGCCGATCCTCCCCGCTGAACCACAAAGGGGCTGCATGGCCCCATGGATGGTCGTACCCCGACATCTTTGGCGCGCTAGGTAGGGGCGGAGAGGCGTTTGTGCGAACCTTGATCAACGGACTGCGCGTCTTCTTCATCTGCATCATCAACTTCATCACCGTCCTCCTCGTCATCGATGGCGCCCAAGAAGAAGGGCATCACGATGACGGCCACCTCGCACGCGTCCGCGGGCGGCGCGGGCGGCGCAGCCAATGCGGGCGGCGCGGGCACTGCGGTCGGCACGACCAGCGCGGGCGGCGCGGTCATTACGCCCACCGCGACCGGCACAAGGGACGGGCACCACGGAGCCGGTCGACCTCCTCGGTCCTCTGGCGAACGAGGCCACGACAGCGCGGGCGGAGCAGGCGGACCCCTTTCTCCTCCTCCTCCCCGCCGCGACGACGAACGCAGCCACCGGAGCGGCAATGCCCGGGCTGGCGCGAGCCGAGACCCCGCTGCGGCGATGTCCAAGGACGCTGCTTCAGGACGAACGCCATGCCCCTCACACGACGGATGCGGTACAACCCCGAGCGGTGCCAACGGCTCTGGGCAGCGGCGACCTCATGGCAAGACGCCCGTGGACCAAGCCCCAGGTCCTCAGGCACCGCCTCCGCCACGACGACCCACTGTTGATCATGGGCCGCAGCAGCAGAGCCGCGATGGCGTTCCTACTGGCTCCGCCAGGAGTAGAGCGACGTTGCGCTCTTCGCTCCCAGCCATGCCAGCCACAGCGGCAGAAGCACTGGCGCAGGCTCAGATGTTACTGAACTTCCCTCCGGCGGCAGAGAAGATGGACGAGTGGAGAGCCACCATCCAGAGCTTTATTGGATTTGCCGAAGCCAGTAAATCACAGCAAGCAGAGCCTTCACGGCGTCCGCGACCGGCGCCGGCATCTCCAGCTGGTGGCCACGCTGACGGAACTACACTAACGGTGCAGTCTCCGCCACGGCAACAGCTACAACAGCAGCAACACCAACAGCCGCGACAAGCCCAGCCATCTTTTGGGCCCGACGAGATGTCGATCGCGTCTTCGGATCCACGAGCGCGGCGAGATCAGCGACAAGTACTGCAAGACAGGCGAGCTGAGGACGCCCGCACCACCATCGAACGGCGCTGCGAGGCACGGCGTCAATCCGACGGGCGTAATGGCCCCGTTGCCGATGAGCCTGCGCCAGGGGTCGGCGGATACCTACCTTATGAGGTTGGGTGTCCTGCCTTCACTCATGAGCTGCAGCAAGTCCGGTGGCCGTCCGTTCGAGCCTTCAAGCCAGAAGTGCCGGAAAAATACGACGGCAAGCTAAACCCGGCAGAGTTTCTGGGCATCTATACGATTGCCGTACAAGCTGCCGGAGGAAGAGATGAGAAAATCCTCGCCAACTACTTTCCATTGGCACTGAAACCCAATATGAGGTCTTGGCTGATGAACTTGTCGGAGAACTCCATCTCTTCGTGGTCAGACCTCTGCAATGAGTTCGTTGGTGCCTTTACCGGAGGCCACAAGACTCCTGGACAGCCCAGCGACCTGCAGGTGATCCCACAAAGAGACGGTGAAACCTTGCGCAAGTACATCCAGAGATTCAGCCGTGTGCACCGCAACATCCTAGACGTGCACCCCGCAGCCGTGATTGCCGCCTTTCACACGAATGTGCGCAATCGGAGGATGCGGGAGAAAATGAACGTCAAATTGCCCAAAACCGTCAACGAGCTCTACACGATGGCGGATAAGTGTGCGCGTGCCGAGGAAGGGAGAAGGCTTCCCGGGGAGGACGCTGGCACCGAGGTAGATTTTGAGGATGATGATGCTGCCACCCCAGGGAAGAAGGGCCGAAAGCGCAACAGGAAGCGCAAGGGAAAAACTGTGATGGCCGTCGAAGGTTCCGGCAACTCTGAGCCCGCCAAGAAAGCCAAAATAGAGAGTCCCGGCAAGGAGGCAGCTGCATGCGCCGCTTGTCGGGAGGCGGCGGCAAATGAGAAGGCCGGCAGACCCGATGGACCGTACTGCAAGATCCACCGCACCAAGGGCCATGATCTCCAAGAGTGCCGACAAGTCGAGCACCTTGTCGAGAAGCAGAAGGCTGAATACGAGAAGCGCGACAAAGAAAAGGGTCAAGATGGTGTTGATGGGTCCGGCAAGAAAGGCCGCGGTGGTCGAGGGGGCCGCCGCGGCAAGGCCAAGCAGTAGAAGGAGAAGCCTGCTAGGGGCCGTGAAAAGAAAGAGGGGGATGATGGAAGTGAAGAAGAAGAGGATGACGATGGGACCAGCGAGCAAGAATTCCAGAAGGCGACTAACGCCATGTGCGTTGATGGAGGCGCATCTTTGCACTCATCCCACCGCCAACTTAAGCGGTGGGCTCGTGAAGTTAACGCGGCAGAGCCGACAGTGGGCTCTCAAAAACCACTCAAATGGTTGCACACGCCAATCATCTTTGATGCTGAGGACCACCCTGATCGCATAACCGCGGTCGGGTGCTTGCCATTGTTGGTCTCGCCAACAATTCGCAACCTCCAGGTAACAAAGATGTTAGTTGACGGTGGGGCCGGCCTGAACCTGATCTCTCTGGAAGTTATCAAGAGGCTACAGATCCCCAATGAGGAACTCGAGAAAACGGGCACGTTTTAGGGAGTAAACCCGGGAAGAAGCCATCCCAAGGGAAAGATCATGTTGCCGGTGACGTTTGGCGGGGAACTGAATTACAGGATGGAAAAGATTGTCTTTGATGTCGTCAAGACCCCCTGCCGTATAATGGAATTCTTGGCCGCCCAGCCTTGGCAAAATTCATGGCGGCGTCTCACTACGCTTATAACTCACTAAAGATGCCAGGGCCGATGGGTGTCATTTCCATCAACTTCGACAAGAAAGATGCAGTCATTTGCGTAGACAAGATGTACAGGGACGCGGTTGCAGCAGAGGCGGCCAAGGCGCCAGCTCCCGCCAAGAAGAAGGAAAAGAAGAACTCCGGCAAGACCTCTAGCAAGGATTCCGGGAAGCGCACCTCTTCGGAGTGCTGCGCACCCGTTGAAGACTTGCCGGAATGCTCTGCCAGTAAGAGATCCAAAGCCACTACACCGGCAACCAAGAAGGTGCCGGCGAAGGAGGACGGCGCTGATGGTACCTTCACCATCAGCGCCACTCTTGACAGCAAATAGGAAAGCGCGCTCGTTGCCTTCCTGCGGGCGAATGTCGATGTGTTCGCGTGGTGACCGTTTGACATCCCCGGCGTTCCCAGGGAGGTAATTGAGCACCACCTTGCCGTTTGTCCCCACGCTCGGCCCGTCAAACAGAAAGTCCGGAAGCAAGCTTTGGAGCGACAGCAGTTCATTGCCGAAGAAATCAAGAAACTTGAAGCAGCAGGCCTGGTCAGTGGAGTGTTACATCCCACGTGGTTGGCGAATCCAGTGGTGGTGCGCAAGGCAAACGGGAAGTGGAGACTTTGTATAGACTACACTGATATCAACAAAGCTTGTCCAAAAGATCCTTTCCCTTTGCCGCGCATCGATCAAATTGTGGACTCCACCTCTGGCTGCGATCTGCTCTCCTGCCTTGATGCATATTCCGGATACCATCAGATATTCATGGTCAAGGAGGACGAGGAGAAAACCGCATTCATTACTCCATGTGGCACGTACTGCTTCATGCGTATGCCTTTCGGATTAAAGAGTGCCGGTTCCACGTTTGCAAGAGCAGTCCAGATTGGTTTTCAGCCCCAGCTGCACAGTAATGTAGAAGCCTACATGGATGATATAGTGGTCAAAACCAAGGACAAATCAACCCTCATTCAAGACTTGGAAGAGACCTTTGCAAACCTGCGCAAGATTAACCTGAAGCTCAACCCCGAGAAGTGTGTGTTTGGCGTCCCGTCCGGCAAGCTTCTCGGATTCTTTGTATCTCAGCGGGGAATTGAGGCAAATCCCGACAAGATCAAGGCAATTGAGCAGATTCAAGCACCGAAAAGCATCAAGGATGTGCGGCGTCTTGCCGGTTGTGTTGCTGCCTTGAGTAGGTTCATTTCAAAATCTGCCGAGCGCGCCTTGCCATTCTTCAAAATTTTGAAAAAGGCAGGTCCAATGAAATGGACTCCGGAAGCGGAGGCCGCGCTGCAAGACTTGAAGGGATACCTCTCCTCTGCGCCAACACTAGTTGCGCCTAGACCACAAGAGCCGTTGCTGCTATACATAGCGGCAACGAATCAAGTGGCGAGTGCTGCATTAGTGGCACAGAGAGAAATCAATGACGAAGGAGCAACCGAGGCAAGCCCATCCGGCGACAAGCCGGAATCTTCACCGGCAAGGTCTGACACCGACAAGGCAGATACAGCGCAAGTAGATGGAGCTGATCAGCAGGTGGTGCCGAAGAAGAAAACGGTGCAGCGACCGGTGTATTTCGTTAGTTCCCTCCTGCAGGGGGCTAGATCGAGATACTCTGAGTGCAGAAGCTGCTTTTCGGCCTCCTTATGGCCTCAAGGAAGCTGCGTCACTACTTCCAAGCACACGAGATCACCGTTGTCACTCGCTTCCCGCTGCAACGCATCTTGAGAAATCCAGAGGCAACCGGCAGGGTAGTGGAGTGGGCGTTGGAGTTATCAAGCTTTACACTCAAGTTTGAAAGCACTTCAACAATCCAGAGCAGAGCCTTGGCAGAGTTCATTGCTGAATGGACACCAACGCAAGACGAAGAGATTCAAGAAACAGCTCTCCCCGACAAGGAAACGGCGAAAGAATGGGTTATGTACTTCGATGGTGCCTTTTCGCTGCAAGGCGCCGGTGCCGGAGTGCTGCTTGTCGCACCCACCGGGGAGCACCTCAAGTACGTGGTCCAAATGCACTTTCCCAGGGAGCAAGCTACAAACAACACTGCTGAGTACGAAGGGCTCCTTGCCGGTCTTCGGATCGCAGCGGACCTTGGAATCAAGAAATTGATCATCCGCGGTGACTCGCAGCTTGTTGTGAAGCAAGTGAATAAGGATTACCAAAGCCCATTGATGAGAACTTATGTGGAAGAAGTGAGGAAATTGGAGGAACACTTTGACAGACTGCTAACAGAACACATCCCTCATGCGGAAAACAGCATTGCTGATAGCCTGTCAAAGTGTGCCGCGCGAAAGCTTCCCATGGAACCGGGAACCTTTGTGCTCCATTTGAATCAACCCACAGTTACTCCATCAACGCAGGCCAGTAAGAGAAGAAAGTTGAGTACCGGCAAGTACTTTTCGGCGGAGCTCCCAGAAGCCACCGGCAACGGCGCTGCCGGGAACAACGACACGGCTGGTGGTGAGCAGCGGCTTAGCGCGGGACCACAAGTTCTTGCCGCAAAAGCGAGCGCTCCCAAGGCCGAAGAGAAGCCTTTGGCCCTTGTCGTCGAGCCACAGGCTCCGGCATGGGCACAGCAGATAGTCCGTTTCCTTCAAACAGGAAACTTCCCGATGAGCAAGAGGAAGCTGAGAAAGTAGCCCGCCAGTCAAGTATGTATCAGTTTGTGGATAGCATCCTATACAGAAAACGACCAAACGGTGTGAAATTGAAGTGTATCTGCCGGGAAGACGGGCTAGAACTGTTGGCGGAGATACATGGAGGCATATGTGGCTCTCACATAGGATCAAGGGCACTTGCCGGCAAAGCTTTCCGGCAAGGCTTCTATTGGCCCACCGCCCTCCAGGATGCGACTGAGCTAGTAACCAAGTGCGAAGCGTGCCAGTTCCATTCAAAGAATGTACATCAACCAGCTCAAACTCTCCAAACGATCCCTCTCTCCTGGCCCTTTTCGGTCTGGGGGCTCGATATCTTAGGCCCTTTCCCCCGCGCTGCCGGGGGCTTCGAGTACTTGTACGTCGCTATCGACAAGTTCATGAAGTGGCCAGAAGTGGAGCCAATGAGGAAGGTGACAGCGCAATCAGCCGTCAAGTTCTTCAAAGGATTAGTTTGCCGTTTCGGGGTTCCTAATAGGATCATCATGGACAACGGCACACAATTCACGAGCCGCACCTTCATGCAATGCATTCAAAACCTTGGCAGCAAAATCTGTTTTGCGTCTGTCGCTCATCCGAGAAGCAACGGCCAAGCAGAAAGGATGAATGCCGAAGTGCTGTGTGGTCTCAAGACAAGAACTTTCGACAAGCTGCGCAAGTGCGGAAAGCGCTGGGTTGATGAGTTGCCGGCGGTTCTTTGGTCAGTCAGGATGACACCAAATCGAGCTACCGGCCAGACACCCTTCTCCCTAATCTATGGTGCAGAGGCGGTGCTTCCCACGGAACTCAAATACGGGTCACCTCGAGTACTCGCTTATGATGAAGCTGAGCAAGGGCAACTGCGGCAAGCCGACGCGTTGCTCCTTGAGGAAGATCGTCTTGGGGCGGCTGTGCGAGCTGCACGCTACCAGCAAGCCTTGCGCCGCTACCATAGCCGCAAAGTGCGCGCCCGGAGCCTTGAGGAAGGCGACCTTGTTCTTCGGCGCGCCCAGTCCGCCAAAGGATCAAACAAGTTGACGCCGAAGTGGGAAGGCCCTTACCGGGTAATACGGGTCACCAGGCCTGGCGCAGTCCGGCTGGAGACCGAAGATGGCACCCCAGTGCAAAACTCATGGAATATTGAGCATCTTCGCAAGTTCTACCCGTGAGGCGCAGTTGCTGGGACATCTCCTGGCAACCCCTTTTGTACAAGCCTTGTCGGCAAGACATGTAACCCTTCGTACAAAGCCAGGCGCAGAACCTGTGCATAATAAAGCTAAGTGCTTCGCAACTCCTCAGACATGTTCATTTACATATCGATGCATATGATGTTGTGATGTACACTTTGGTTTGTATGAGATAGCTAACGAGCCGTCAAGGTTCCCAAAACTCTCTTTTCTCTTCTGCCTTTTTCTTAAAAGGACAAGGGAATCCCTCGCGCGCAATTTTCCTGGGGGGAGTGGAGATGGGCACCATTTCTAAATGATGTTCAAGTGATCATTTCATGCAACAAGAAAAGCGACACAGAGAAAAGCTAAGTTGGAAGATTTTAAAAAAATTCCTTAGTTACATTCGTGTTCTTCCTTGAATGATTTTGCACTTTGTATGAGAAACCTGCACGCGAGAGGAACCTTGTCATGATCGGTCTGCGCTCTAGCTTGCCTCGAGTCCGCTCGGCAAGCCTAGCAGCTGCGTCCTGTCCCGGCAAGTCGCCTTGCCGGCAGCGGCACTTCCAGCAGGCTGCTAAGGACCCGTTCCTCAAAGCACTCGCGGCAAGTGTGCGCACCGGCAAGCTTCCAACAAGCGTAGGGAACACGATCATGCAAAGACAAATGAAACAAGGGAAAACGACGCACGCTTATTTAAACCCGGCAAACACCCGGTGTTCATTAAGAAAGTACTCGATTACATGTTCATCGGCCCTTTGCCAGGGTTTATCTCAAGTGCAATACAAGGGCAAAAGGGGCGCCTAGGCGGATCGCTCCCGGAGAGCTAGATGATGGTGCTGTCGGCGATCAATATGAGACGAAGGAGTCAGAGTCGTCGTCCTCGACCTTCACGCCTGGAGCGCCGCCGTCGTCATCACCGTCATCGTCATCGTCCTCAGTCTCGCTGGAGGAAGCGGTGTCGGAGTCGCTCGAGCTTTCCGCGCAGCACTCCAGACGAGCGCCTGAAGCCCCGAAGAACTTCACGATGAGCGTGTCGGCCCCGTCCAGCCTGAAGTGGAGGAGATGCCCCTGCCCCAGGCAGCGAGCACGGACGAAGGACTTCCACCCTCGCGTGAAGTACAAGATGCCGTTGGCGGAAGCTTCAACGGCCACCCGGACCGAGCCATTGCAGCAGCCGTCAACACGCAGCCACAAGCCGCGCAAATCGACGCCCTCCATCTCCCTGGCGAAAGGGCCAGGAAGCCGCAGCCGGCTCCGTGGTCGGTCGCGCAGCTCCACGACGAACTCGCGTGCCGTGTCCTCCGTGTGGCCTTCCAAGGACTGGTTGGCCGAGGGCGGAGTAACGAGCGCACCGCCACGGCCACCTCGTCCCCGGGCGACGCGTCTTCCACAACCACGGCCCGCGGTTCCACCCCGAGCGCTGGGGCCGGCCTCCATGGCCGCAGCAGAAGCGCCAGCACGATCCCGAAGAGAAGCCCGCATGGCGGTGGCAGGCCCACGAGCCCGGCCTTTCCCCCTCACCATGGTGCCCACGGAAGCGGGAGGAAGAGGAAGGAGGCGAGGGTAGCAGTCGCCGGAAGGATGGGGCAAAGGAAGAGGATGAGCATCGCATCCCGCAGCCCCCTCTTTATAGGGAGGATGCGGGGGCTGGCCCTTCACCGTCCTCGGGCGGCCGCCCAAACTCCCCAATCCTGCGCCCTGCATTCATGAGCAGGCGCACTATTCCGGCGACCGTCCAAGTCCGCCAATCCCGCGTTTTGCGCCCATTGACAGGCGCACCACTCCAACGACCGCCCCTCTTCGCCAATCCACTGCCTTGCATGTATGCAGACGCGCGTGATGGAGGGGCACAGAAAAAGGAGGAGTAAAGACAGATATGGCAGTTACCCCTTGCCACACGTAGCCGCGCGCCGGTTCACAACTAGCCCAACGGCAGGAGTTGCCGGAAGACGGCCGAGGACACACCCAAGTCCAGATTAGTGAGGAAGCAAAGAAGATCTCAGAGAATGGAGATCATCATGACCAAAATTGTAACAACAGTTTCCCGCGTGTCTGTGCATTACTTGGGCCTAGCCCAACGACGCTTCGGACGCGTATGGCCCAGGCCTGGGGGCTCCTGTCGGTGTATAAAACATGGGTGTTTTATACCCTGACTTATGCACAGACAGTAGCAGCCTCCTTGCCGGCCAAGGCCTTGCCAGGAACTGCCAAGGCCAAGACTCCAAGTCCAGCCGAAGGAGCTACCAGAGAGAAGCTCAAGGCTCGGCACTCAACCAGTACCAAAGGTGAAGACACTCCTTGCCGGCAAGCATAAACTGGCAAGGTGAAGACCCGGCAAGCTTATGCCAGCCCTCCAGCGCTCCACCTCGCCGCACAGGTGTTCGCTGATGCGTGAGGTGTCGACCGCGTAGGTTGGTTGGTGAGGCTTGTCGGGCACGTGTCAGCTCGCTGGGACAAGATTTGCCTCTAATGACACCCGTCCAGGAGGCGTGTCAAGATAATACGAGGTAGCTGGGCAAGCGGTGCAGAAACCTTGCCGGGACTGCCTCTCCACGCGACACCTAAGCGCTGCATTTAATGCCTTTGTCCTTGACCGGCAGAGTTAGGTATGATAGCACTGTTCACTATCTAGTCACGCTGTAATTACTGTTTTGCCACTGTGGTAACCCCTTGGACTATGAAAGGAGGGCCAAGGCAACAGTTTAGAGGATTCGGACTCCTTTTCAAACACAAGCACCTCTCGCGTAGCTGCTCTCTCTGCACCTTGCCGGGAGAAGCGCTCCTTGTACTGTGCTTCCACACCACTAATACACCAAAAGCAGGAGTAGGGTTTTACGCTTCTCAGCGGCCCGAACCTGGGTAAAATCTCGCGTGTTCCATTGTTCATGCTCTTTGTAAGCGCCGATCCTCCTCGCCGAACCACAAAGGGGCTGCATGGCCCCATAGATGGTCGTACCCTGACATAATGGCACATCATTAGGATCAATATGAGCATTTTTACTAGCAACCAATTTCAATAGAGCATCCATCTTATCACTCAAAGTATTAATTTCTTCAACAGAATTTACCTTCTTACCAGTTGGAGTTCGTTCAGTGTGCCATTGAGAATAATTTGTCATGATATTATCAAGAAGTTTTGCAGCTTCTCCCAATGTAATTTCCATAAAAGTACCACCTGCGGCAGAGTCTAGCAAATTTCTAGAGACAAAGTTTAGTCCCGCATAAAATTTTTGTATCATCATCCATAAATTCAAGCCATGAGTTGGGCAATTTCTTATCATTAATTTCATTCTCTCCCAAGATTGTGCAACATGTTCATGCTCAAGTTGCTTAAAATTCATAATTTGATTTCTTAGAGAAATAATCTTAGCGGGAGGAAAATACTTGGTAAGTTTGATGATGTCTCCCCGGCAATGGCGCCAGAAATTCTTCCTGCTACTTGTAGTCTGCGTTGGTATTTCCCCGAAGAGGAGAGGATGATGCAGTACAGTAGAGATAAGTATTTCCCTCAGTTAAGATCCAAGGTTATCAATCCAGTAGGAGAAACAAGCAAAATTTCGTTAAGCGCACCTGCACACACAAGAGCAAACACTTGCACCCAACGCAAATAAGAGGGTTGTCAATCCTCTTAGCGGTTATTTCCAAGGATTAAATCTTATAGAGATAAATAGATAAACTAAAATACTAATTAAAATAAAAGTAAATAAATTGCAGCAAGGTATTTTTAGGTTTTTAATATATGATAAAGTAGACCGGGGGCCATAGTTTTCACTAGAGGCTTCTCTCTCGAACACATAGCATACGGTGGGTAAACAATTTACTGTTGGGTAATTGATAGAAAAGCAAATAATTATGACGGATTCATGGCAATGATCATGTATATAGGCATCATGTCTGAGACAAGTAGACCGACTCCTGCCTGCATCTACTACTATTAGTCCACCCATTGACCGCTATCCAGCATGCATCTAGGGTATTAAGTATGAAACAGAGTAACGCCTTAAGCAAGATGACATGATGTAGACAAAGTAAACTCAAGCAATATGATTAAACCCCATATTTTTATCCTTAATGGCAACAATACAAATACATGTCATGTCCCCTTTTGTCACTGGGATTGAGCACCGCAAGATTGAACCCATCACAAAGCACCTCTCCCATTGCAAGATACATCAATCTAGTAGGCCAAACCAAATCGATAGATCGGAGAGAAATACAAAGCTATAATAATCATGCATAAAAGAGTTCAGAGAAGACTGAAATATTTCTCATGAATAATCTGATCATAAACTCACAATTCATCGGATCCCAACAAACACACCGCAAAAGAAGATTACATCGGATAGAACTCCAAGAACATCGAGGAGAACATGGTATTGAAGATCAAAGAGAGAGAAGAAGCCATCTAGCTACTAGCTATGGACCTGTAGGTCTATGCTAAACTACTCACACATCATCGGAAGGGCAGCAAGGTTGATGCAGAAGCCCTCCGTGATCGATTCCCCCTCCGGCAGAGTACCGAAAAAGGCCTCCAGATGGGATCACGGAAGAACAGAGGCTTGCGGCAGCGGAAAGGTTTTCACGTCTGGCTCTCTGTTGGTTTTGGAATATTTGTGAATTTATAGCAAAGGAATTAGGTCAAGAGGTGCCACGAGGGGCCCACAAGCCTGGGAGGCACGGCCACCCCTCTAGGGCGCGCTCTCCAGGCTTGCCGCCTCCTCGTGGCTCTTCTGGTCTTCTCCCGAAGCTTCCTGGGTCTCTTCTAGTCCAGAAAAAATTAATCCAAAGTTTTTTTTCTCGTTTGGACACTTTTTGATAATAATTTTCTGAAAAGGCAAAAACAAGCAGAAAACAGCAACTCGCACTGGGCACTGGGTTAATAGGTTAGTCCCAAAAAATGATATATAATGGCATATAAAACATCCAAGATTGATACTATAATAGCATGGAACAATAAAAAATTATAGATACGTTGGAGACGTATCATATATGAACATGTCATCCATCATGAAAGAATAGTTGTTATGTATAAGACAATGGGTGCTACTTGTGAGCTGCGTTGGTAATTCCCTGAAGAGGAAGGGAGATGCAGTACAGTAAAGATAAGTATTTCCCTCAGTTATGAAACCAAGGTTATCAATCCAGTAGGAGAATCACACAACACCTCATTAGCAGCACCTGCACACAAAACAACAAATCCTTGCACCCAACGCAAACAAGGGGTTGTCAATCCCTCGGCGGTAAGTTGCTAGATTAAATTGTATGTGATAGATAGATAGATTGAAACAAAAATAAAATAAAGAAAGAAAAAGTGCAGCAAGTATTTTTAGGGTTTTTGTATATGATTTAGATAGACCCGGGGGCCATAGTTTTCACTAGAGGCTTCTCTCAAGAAAATAGCATACGGTGGGTAGACAAATTACTGTTGGGCAATTGATAGAAAAGCAAATAATCATGACGATATCCAAGGCAATGATCATGTATATAGGCATCATGTCCGAGACAAGTAGACCAACTCCTGCCTGCATCTACTACTATTACTCCACACATCGACCGCTATCCAGCATGCATCTAGTGTATTAAGTCCATAAAGAACGGAGTAACGCCTTAAGAACGATGACATGATGTAGACAAGATAAACTCACGCATGAATAAACCCCATCTTTTTACCCTTAATAGCAATGATACATACGTGTCGTGTCCCTTTCTGTCACTGGGATTGAGCACCGCAAGATCGATCCCATTACAAAGCACCTCTTCCCATGGCAAGATAAATCAATCTAGTTGGCCAAACCAAATCAATAGATCGGAGAAGAAATACGAAGCTATAATAATCATGCATAAAAGAGATCAGAGAAGACTCAAATAATATTCATGGATAATCTGATCATAAACTCACAATTCATCGGATCCCAACAAACACACCGCAAAAAGTGATTACATCGGATAGAACTCCAAGAACATCGAGGAGAACATTGTATTGAAGATCAAAAAGAGAGAAGAAGTCATCTAGATACTAACTATGGACCCGAAGGTCTGTGGTAAACTACTCACGCATCATCGGAAGGGCAGCAAGGTTGATGTAGAGCCCCTCTGTGATCGATTCCCCCTCCGGCGGAGTACCGAAAAAGGCCTCTAGATGGGATCTCTCGAGAACAGAAACTTGCGGCGGTGGAAAAAGTATTTCGTGGACTCCCCTGAGGGTTTCTGATTTTTTGGGAATTTATAGTGGTGGAATTAGGTCAAACGGAGCTGGGGTGGGCCCACGAGGCACCAGGGCGCGCCTGCCCCCCCCCCCCAGGCGCGCCCCGGTGTCTCGTGGCCACCTCCTCTGCCGTCTGGTCTTCTCTCGAAGCTTCTAGTGTTGGTATTGTCCAGAAAAAATCTCCAAAAAGTTTCATGGCATTTGGACTTCATTTGGTATTGATATTCTGTAAAACAAAAAACATGCAAAAAACAGGAACTGGCACTGGGCACTAAGTTAATAGGTTAGTCCCAAAAAATGATATATAATTGCCGTAAATGCATATAAAAAACATCCAAGATTGATAATATAATAGCATGGAACAATCAAAAATTATAGATACGTTGGAGACGTATCAATGGGGACACAAATTGAGCATTCAAGTATATGGCACAACAATAGCATTGTTATTCATGTGGAGCATATTGTGCATAGAAGTATCGGGATCATGCAATGGATGTGATTGATCAAAATCTCCTAAAATGTATGAGGAAACTATGGGGGTGTCCTCATGAGCAATATCGGAAGCATCATATGGAGAAAATTAACAACATGGCAAACAATGCATGTTCAAAACTAGGTGGTCATGGCATGGCATATGATGGCAATGATGCAAAGGGAGCATATCAATATCATCACAAGAAAAACAAATTGCAATAACCATGGGCTTGTCATCTATGCCATATGTGCAAATTGGGTTCATTTTAATGGCATATGCATAGTCACTACGATGAGATTGCAAATATGACATATGGTTGATCTCATGCATAGCATATGACAAGTCGAGCGGATTGTCAAACATGATGTGACCTAAAGAATTGTCACAAGAAATCCTATGCAACATGGCATCACAACTAAAAGACTCCACATGGCAATCATCAAACTCATCATAAATGGGTAAATCATCGCATGGGGAAATCATACTAGCATGAAGCATGTCAATAGGAGGATCTACATCATGCAAGCACGCAATGTCCACTAGTGGGGCTAGAGCATCACCTTCACCTATGTTACCTTTGTCATTCCACTCATGTGGTGTAGGTGAGGTGGTAAAGACCAAATTGTGGTCATGTTCATCATGATGGAACCATGTGGGGGGTGCATCACATTCCACCATGGCCATCGTCTTGTCCAAAGGAAGGACGAAGTCGTTGAGGATCGGCGCGTCATCATATATGGGACCTAGCACCAAATGAGAAGACACAATAGAGGTAGAGGTGAAGTCGTTAGAGTTCAAAATGTCCTCACATGACCTATCAACTATCTCACTCTCTCTATATGGTGGCTCACTCACTCCCTCAAAGTAGGTGCACTCAAAGTCACATATGGTGGAGTCACTCATCTCACTCAAGTGGTGGGGGTTGTGGCTCTCCTCACATGGGAATTGGGGCAACTCGTCATATATGGGGCTAGTGGTGAACTCGCTCTCACTCTCAATATGGGTGCTCATGTCACTCAAGTCATCTCCAAACGCCGCCATGGTCGAAGGGAAAATCCCATGCTCAACCGTCTCATCACCGTCGCCGTGGATGAAAGCCGAAGATGGCACATCATCACTCACCTCCATGACCGAAGGGAAAATCCCTTGCTCAATCATCTCATTATCGCCTCCAAAGATGGAAGCATCATCCTTGCTCGCCACCTTGTCGCTCGCCTCCAAATCTTTATCCTTGATTGGCTCCGTAGTCGTAGTCGTTGCTGCACCGTCTTCAAAAAGAGTCGTGGTAGACTCGGCATCGTCAATGCCACAAGAGGGATGGCGGTGAAGTCAAACTTGGGAGCATCGTCTTGGAGCTCGTCGGGCTTGAACATCGTGGTGGTACTATCCTCATGCTCGTTTTCATGGAGCTTGGTCGTCGCGAAGTGTGCTTGGGGTGGAGAAGCCTTGGCCTTCTTGTGTTCTTGTTCCGCCTTGAGAGCACCAAAGTAGATGTTGTCGAGAGACTCGTAGTTGTCGAGGAAGATAGTCTTGGAGATGTCGTTGTTCAATCCCATCATGAAGTGGAACTTCATCCAAATGGGGTCGTCCACGCCGGCTCGTCGCAAGGCTTTCGTCATCTCCATGAACTACTCGTCGAGGGACTTGGATCCTTGGATGGTGTTATCCAATTGGCGAAGTAGATGTTCCGTGTAGGTGGAAGGCACAAATTTTCACCGCATCGCTTTCTTCGTCTTGGGCCAACTCATGTTGAAGATCTTCGAAGGTGTGTGAAGCCACCATGTCGACGCGTAGTCGTGGAAGTTCCGTGTGGTGCACTTCACGTGATCTTTGTAGGGGACTTGATGTAGCTTGAGGTAGTCGTCCATCTTGCGCTCCCATTCGAGGTACTCTTCGGGGTCGTGACTCCCATAGAAAGGAATCTCATGGTCGATGTCGAAGTCGTAGTAGCTCGTGGAAGTCACGGACTTGAGCTTGGGGAGCTTCTCTTGAGCGTAATCTTGAGGTGCTTGTCGGCGAAGATGCCGCATATCCAAAGGCGAAGATGCCTTGAAGTCGCTTGACGAAGATGCCAAGGTAGATGGTGAAGTCGGAGAGCGGTGGTTGGTGTTGAGCTCTTGACCTTCACATTGTAGTCGGTGATGGTGTCGATGCCGATGTGATCTTGCCGGATATGGTAGCTCAGAAGCATGTGCACTTGAGCGTCTTCTCGAAGATGAGGAAGACCTCTTGGCGGACTTGATGAGGGCTTTGAGCTCCTCCATTTGAGCATCCATCTCGGCGTTTAAGTGGTTCTTCATGGCATCAAACTCGTCATTGTTGGTGTAGACCGAAGTAGATGTGCTTTGCCTATCCATCATAAGACTCGAGGAAAGGTGAGTAGGAAATGAGATAAACAATACCAAGATACCTTTTCCCAAAGTTGAGGATGTATCACGTGTCTCTCAATGTGAAATGAGAGAATAGTGGAATTGGTACCGGACTTGTTCACTCACACCTACAAAGTAAAGCTTATCGAGTGGCTTGGTTAGGACAAGTGGCACAAAATTCAAGCAAGTGTTAGTCAATGATATCGAAAATGTTGAGGAAGATTCACAAAATTTCAATGTAAAGCAAATAGATCAATAGCTATAAGGTATGACCCGGAAACACACACACGAAAAGATAGAAGGGATCCGCGCAACCAAGGAATGAGCACAAAATGTGTTACCACACAAAAAGCTCTTGTTGCACGGATACTAGAGAGACAATAGCTCGATTGCTCAAATGGGCTAGATACGCTTCGTGCACCAACCTACGAGAGAAAATCGTGCCGTCTTCAATCCCAAGTATGCTATGTATGTATGATCCAATATGATATACTATGCAAAATGGCTCAATGCTATTGCTATTGCTTACAAGCTCTTTTGTATCTCCTCTTTTGCTTAAAAGCTTTTTTTTCTTTTTTGTATATGCTTCCTTTGCCACTATGCTTGATGCTAGAGCCAGGATATGAGACAAGTATGTAAGATATGCACGGGAGAGACTTAATGGCACAATGATGATAGCAAGATGATTGAACACTCAAAGTAGCTATGCGGAGTAAGCGTATCACTAAGGTGCACAAATAGCATGGCCCGGCAATTCTCAAATCGCTAGTCTCGATAGGTAAGTGACACAATAGGCTCGGGGCTATCAATGCAATGGCAAGGAAATGTACAATGATGTCGTCGAGGTTACCGTCCTTGCTTACGGTTGCGGTGTCAAAAGGTGAAGGATTCGTTGTCGATATCGAATCCGTGGCGATGATGAGTGGCGATGTAGAACCATTCCTAATTAGCTGAAACACCTTAGGAAACGGAAACCGCGAACTCAAAATCTCAAACGTCAAATGTCAAATGGTGGTAGCGGAATGCGATGGTGGTTGCGAAGTCGGCAATGTGGAAGTGGAGGTGGTGGTTGATGAAGAAGTAACCATCCCTAAGTAGCCGAAACACCTTAGGAGACTCGAATCACAACTCAAGCAACCACAAATGCAATGAGGATCAAAATGGGTTAGGTTGCGGAAGGCGATGGTAGTTTTGCGGATGATATGGTGGAGGGCCTAGGCAAACTTGCCAAACTTCACACAATTTGATGGAGTCAAATGATGGTGGTACCTATCTATATGGATGGGGGATGTCAATAGCTATACAATGAGCTAAAGAACGTCAAAATCGGACTCCGGATGTGAAAGTTATGGTCAAAACGGTCAATCAGCCGAGGCTGAAACTGGGAGGGGTGGTTGTACCGCTTGCGAGAGCGGTTGTACCGCTCCTGGAGTGTCCTGGGGTTCTAGTTTTGTGCAGACGGAAATATCAGGTGACGGGGTAGCGGTTGTACCGCCTTGGGGGGCGGTTATACCGCAGTGCACGGGAAAATTCCCAAATCTAAGCATGGGGTGAACTTGGGGCGGACCAACTCGAAAGTTTGGGGCCAAATCGAAGGGGAAAAGAAAATTTTGGATGGATTTCGTGGTGGGGTGTTCGGGAATGCCAAGATCCACTTGCCAAACAACAAAATTGTGGATCAAACACAACAAAATCTCACAAGAACTAATAAAATGCAAAAAAATTGGGAGGGCTATTTTTGGTGGGGATTTTTGAATTGGGACAAAAACAAACAAAATTAGGCTAGAAAATGAGGGGGTAGGGCACCAAATTCGTGAGAACCTAAGCTCTGATACCAAGATGATGTAGGGTGGAGACCCTAATTGACGATTTTTCACGAATTGGAGGGGATTCCATGAAGAACACAAAGAACGCGGAGAAATCACAAGAGAAACACTCAAGAACAAGTCCAATCACACATCCACTAGACTCACATCCACACAAGATCCACAAAGGTACATGAACAACAAAGGGAACAAGGATACATGGTAAGGTTCATTCCAAATCCCATGGGGAGATGAGGTCTTGAATCCAAGATGGATCTTCCCCACAAGGGAGGCCTTGCATCCCTAAGGGATCTTCTCACATGGAGGTCTTGATCTCCATGGGAGAGGTGATAGATAGGAGCAAAGCTCTACTAGATCTCTAATAAATCTTTGCTAACCCTAATTCGGAGATGGAGACGAGTACTTATAGTCCAAGGGGTAATTTGGGGTTACATGGGTCGTGGCCCCTTTCACTGTGCGCAGGCAGGCCGGTTGTACCGGTCACTCAACCGGTTGTACCGCTTGGAGCTCATGTACCAGTTCCTGGAGGTGTTCGCGGAGGTAGGGACCAGTTGTACTGGTGTGAGGACCGGTTGTACCAGTCAGGCTGCGGTTGTGGGAACAACCGGGGTGGTACCGGTCTTGCGCCGCTCGATTACAGAACATGGACCGGTAGTTGGGCGGTAGTGGACCGGTTGTACCGGTGGGCCGGTAGTTGACCGGTTGTACCGGTATTTCTGGGTTGGCACAATCCTCTTCTTCCTTCTCTTCCATGCTTCCCTCGCGGATGGTGTAGTTGTTCCTTGGCGCTTGCACTCCACGACTTCCATGACGCTCCGACAATACCTATGTGTGCACACGAGGGGAGTGTCAAGTAGTATACCATCCTCGAAGGGGTCAAGCGAACATGTGTAAAAGAGATGATTCACCTTTATGTATATGAAGTAGATGTCGCACGTGTCACTTGCCAAACCGACTCTTGACATGGTGATGTCCGTAGGATGCTCCGCATCATCTAGGGTGCCCAAGCACCCCAAGAGTAACAAGATCCGCAAGGGATTAGTGGGGGGAATCAAATTTCTCTTGGTGGAAGTGTAGATCGAGGCCTTCTCCTCCAAACCCTAGGGCAACAACAAGTTTTGTTGGCTAGGGAAAGAGATCGGGCAAAAATGAGCTTTAGGGCAATAATGGAGCTTGGGGGGATAAGAGGTAGATCTTCTTGGGGAAGAAGACCCCCTATATATAGTGGGGGGGAATCCAACCCTTTTCTGCCCACAAATCGCGCACAAGCGGTACTACCACTCTTGGGAGCGGTACTACCGCTTCGGACGGAAGTACCAGCTGTAACGTGCAAGTGATAGAGACGTGGTAGTGCCGCCGGAGCGGTACTACCATTCCTACATGTGGTACTACCGCTTAGTATAGCACATCACAGTGGAACCGTGGTAGTGTAGGCAGGTAGGGTGGCAGTACCGCACAGAGAGGTACTACCGCTGGCTACTACCGCCCTACTACCGCGGGCGTGGAACTGGGTTATAGAAGCAAGGAAATAAGCGGAAGTACGAGCGGAAGTGGAAGCCGCAAGTACCGCGTGAGCGGTACTACCGCTCTGCCTCCGCAGTACTACCGCCTAACACTCCAGGATACAGTGAGAGGTGCGGTAGTGAGGTAGTAGTGCGAGCCGTAGTACTGCACGAGCGGTACTACCGCTCGCAACTACCGCCCTACTACCGCTGTATCACAGTACGCCTAAAACAAGCGGTAGTGGCCACAATACTAGAATGCGGCAGTACCGCTGGAGCGGTACTACCGCTCCCCAGCGCGGTACTACCGCTTGGATGCTTCAAGTAAGCCCAAGTAGAGAATAGTGGGAACTCCATGCTGCCGGGAAGGAAAGTGGGTGCAAAGGCGAACGTGTACGTGTTGATTCCACCCTAACCTTTCCAATGCGGACCCCCTCTTAATAGTACGGTTTTCCTACGACTCAAAACCACCAAAATGAAATCGTCGAAAACAACCGTCTTCACTCTTTATCACCAAGGGGAAATAAACCGTTTTGTGCCATCTAATAATCTCTGAAATACTCAATGCACACGGTTAATCCGCGAAATGCATTGTCATCAATCTCCAAAACCACTAAGGGTGAAATATGCCCTAACAGCTACTGATACCACACTCAAGTTGTCAATGGTAATTTCTCTTGCACAAAAACTAGAAGATACAAAACTATGATTTCATATTGCCAATCCACTTATTTCAAGATTATGCATTACTACAATTAATCCTTGCAAAGGATCAACAAACCAAAGGAAATGTAGCAGACAAATAAAGGCAGCAACATACCTGTAAAGCTTCAATTTTCACACAATATATGGACTAACAACAGGCCTAACTCAGTAAATCAAAAGGGTTAAAAAGTACATATCCTATATACCTACATAGTTAATCCTCACTATCTCAATTCTCTCAACATGCACACATGTCACCTCACCCCACATGCTACCTCATCACCCCACTAATTATTTCTCTTAACATGCATGGGAAATGGCATTTATACTCTCTCAACATGCATACATCAACTCACCACACATGCCACCTCATCAATCACACTAATTATATCTCTCTTGACATGCATGAAAAATGCAACTTATGTTCTATATATATTTACAACTATATAGTAATCAAATACAATATATTATATCTATTTTATTTTTTATTTAAATATCATCAAAAAATATTGCAGCCAATCCTCGCAGCAACGCGTGGGGTATCATCTAGTTAACACTAACAGATCATGTGTAGTTTCAAATTAAGTGCAACATAATTTAAATTAGGAGGATCCTGAAAGCTCTAAGGAGCAAGCATTACAAAAGGGTTACACATGCCTATGTAACCACCTCTCCTCTTTGCAAGTCGAGTTCAAGAACATCCAATTCATATTGGAACTTCTTTGGGATTTGACATAACCAATGATGTCTTTTTGGTTTTCTAGTTGAGAAGAACAACAAATATATGAAAATATTTTCTTCATATCAAAACAAGAGTTCTAGAATAGTACAAGGAATTTTGAGTGACTAAAGTAAGAAAACTGGAAGGTTTCCTCCTCTTTCTCTGAGAAGGTTGTAAACTTCAAAGAGCCAATGATGTCTAGCATCTGCTACTGACTGAAATGGTGTGCATAAAACTACGAGCTAAAATCAGGTTCAGCTAGATAAGGACTCACTTCCATAGATCAAGGTAATTCGAATGCACCAGATTGGTCCAATGTGGGTGACCATGTACCCTTAGTATGACATAATTGTGATTAGTATGATACAACTATACAACCAGAATGGGCAGAATTGCTTGATCGAAAGCAGGCAAGCATGAGCCATGAGGTGTAACGTAGTTCAAGTCCTACATACAGGGAGCTGAAAGAAGAAAGTATAGCGAACTGCGTACCCGTGCTTCTAGTCAGTTCTCAGTTGCGGCCGTTGATGTTGGTCTTCTAGTGGAGTACCAGGCACACCATCTCCCCCCCCCCCCCCCCCGTGATGGTGTCCTGGACTAGGGGGTACTCATCACGTCGTCTCCCGACCAGGTGGGTCGGGCCGAGAACCCCCTTGGCGGTTCACTCATGGGCCACTTCAGGCAGTCCATGAGGAATAGAAGGAAGACTCCACAACACTTGGCGCACAAGCCGAAGACTCTCCTAAACCCTAGGCCTCCGGTACATTATATAAACCGAGGCCAGGCTAGTCAATAGATGAATTCATATTCATTAGAACAATCTCGTGGTAGATACATGTACTCTGTACTATACCCCATATGAATACAATCAAAAGCAGGACGTAGGGTATTATCTCTTCGAGAGAGCCCGAACCTGGGTAAAATCAAGTGTCCACGTTACCATCGCTCCAAGACGCCTAGCTTAGGACCCCTACTACGAGATATGCCGGATTTAGAACCGACATTGGTGCTTTCATTGAGAGCCTGTTGGGTAGTCGTCGCGGGGCGATTGGAATTCAGATCGGCTCCACCGCGATCTACGCATCGGAACCGAGCTACATCGTCAACGTCGGCATCTTCGTCGCCTGCTCGACTGGTCACCTCGGCTAGGCCGAGGACTAGGCTTCTCTTCGGATCATCAGTTCGGACGGATGTCTTCGTCATCATCAACTCCGATCTCATCCGGGATCATGGAAAAATCGTCCATGGTGCTCGGGGGCTCAACGTCAACATTGCACTCGCGCGATCATGCAGTTTTTTCTGGACAGCGGATTCGTGTTCGCCGTCCCCGTCTCCTCGAGTGTCGCTTGGATGATTGCTTCGGTGGAATTGTGCGGAATTGAGTCTAGAACAACCTTACAAAATTTCATCGCGTTCCGATGGAGGAATATCCAGCGATCTCCGATATACCGGAGCCCTGTCGAATCTGGACGGGAATCTGGACGAGTTTAGGACGAGGAGTCCAGCAGTCAGATCGGATGTCCTTTGGAAGATCCAACCGTTCATCGGCTGCGGAATTCCCATATCTACCAACCCTCAAAATTTTAGCTCGATCCGACCATTCAAACTCCGAGAAGCGTCCGATGAATGCATCAATTTTTGGATCTGTTTTCTGCGCGAAAACGAATCCGACCCGAGTTCATCTTTTTCATGAACAGATTATCGGACATCCTTTTTGAAGGGAATTTTTTATAGGGTATTGTGTTTTGTTTTCAAGCACGTACCTGCAAATTTTAAGCCTTTTCCGAGGTGATCTTCGTCGTCGCGCCGGTGTCAAAGCAGCATGGCCACGTTGCTCCATGGCTGCCGACCTGCACCAGCATCGACTGCGCCGTCGCTTCATCGAGCCGACGACAACCACCTCGGATCATCACCTCGGCGAGCCGACCAAGAGTTCGGCACCGCTCTCCCTAATGATCGTCAAGATAACATCCTCACCTTACAGATTGCATGGGTCGGGCGCGCCAGCATCGCCGCGCGGTCACTTCTCAAGCCAGCATTGAGCCAGTCACAAAGTTTCGACCTACGTCGGCATCGCCGCACCGTTGCTTCTTCGAGCCGACGTCCACCTCGCCGACCTGCTTTGACACCTCGGCTGGCATGGGGGTTGCAACGTCACCTTACTGACCTTCTCCGACACCTCGGCTAGACCGGGGGCTTCGCCATCTCTTCATCAACCTACTCCGGAGACTTCGGTGTCACCAGCCGATCAGCTTCGTCACCTCGGCTGGACCGGGGGCTTCGCCTCGCCACATCGACCGTACTGTGTCGCTACTTCGGAGTGCCGAGCTCCTCGCTCGGCAACCTCGGGCTTGGGGTCTGGGACCTCGATCAAGCCGAGGACTATGCGTCTTCGTCCCGCCACAAGCCCACACCACGTCATCAACGTCGAGCACATTAACCAGCTAAGTCGCTTTCATGCTCAACTTTTTTAAATGTTCAATTTTTGTTCGGTTCGACCAAGCATTATATTTATGTTAAAATATGTTTGTTAAAAACGAGGTTCGTTAAAAACCGCTTCTTTTCCCATGTTAACTGGGGGCTCTTAAATTTATATGAGCCGTTATAATAAGTGTTTTCTTCTTAGTCGTTGCAAAGTCTTTTTCTACTACTCCTTTTTCCGACGTGAGTGTGTGGTCAATAGCCGGATAGCCTGGTTTCTCTCTAAAGCTGCTCGAGTTTAGTTCGCTAAATTGGCCTGAGAAGCACTCCGCCTTCGGGATAGGAGGTTGAAGCCGAAGGCTGGCCCGCTTGAAGTCTGGAGATCGGATGTATCATGTTAAAGCACGACGGAAGCATAATTTAATTTTAAGACCAATTTTTGGATTGGCACCAAAAAACTTGATTTAGTTCGGACGTAAAGTTTTTACTAAAGTTTTTTGGTTTCCCGAGCTTATGGCACCTTTAAACTATTTGTATGTTTTTCTTTCAGGAGGCGGGACATCCTCATGACCGCGGTGCTCTGCGTAATAATTCAGCTCGGGAGATCTTTTCCGACCCGCAGCTCGGCATCTTTCCTGCCGATCTACACCTCGACGTTGGCAAAATGCACATGACATCTGGACTAGTTCCCGAGGAGATTCGATCCTTAGGTTGGTCGGCCGCACCCAACCTGAGTCCCGGGGGATACTGTGTGTCTCCAGCATAACTCTCGCAGTACAACGTCGGATGCCTTTAAAGCATCGGCAATATCAACGGGGGGCTGAGACTAGAGCCGAACCCACCAAAAGCCAAGGTACTCCGAGGAGTCCTCGGCAAAACGTTCTCGGATATTGCTTTATATGCATTAGTTTCGAATTGTGTCTTCGGTCAATAGTTGGGTTGCCTGGCTCCTGTGCTTGCCTCCTACGTTCCGCTTTGTTCGGCTAGGTGTGCAAAGGGAGAACCACTGTGATTGTACTTCCGATTTAACTGGTCAAGTACCTCAGTGGAGAAAGCCGAAAACTGACTGTCACAATGAGCGCAAACTGGTCGGCGATCCGATGACTGTGTCGAACTATCGATCGATAGAGGTTACCCCGTGGGCCTTTCATAAAATTGGCCGAAGTGTTAATGGCTTGACCTCGGCTGACGCCGAACACTAATCGGGGGCTAGTAACTGGCCTCCCAGCTTTAAACTCCTATGACTAAGTGAAAGTTATAAAGCCTGGATATCTGATTGCCTCGTTTCCACCAACACAACCGCCTCCGGGCACCGAGACGTCGGCTAAGGGTTGTCTTGTTACTGCGGAAACACCCTGTGTAGCATCTACAAAGGGGTAGAAGCCGACGATGGGCCACTCTCAAATGATAATCGGTCACAAAGGAGTCAAAATAGCATATAGCATAAAAGCATTTGTATTCAATATACGAGCGCTGCCTTCCGTAATTATCGTTATAAAGCCATAAATATGCATCAATTTGACTTAAGATTTTGGCCAAGCTGGGTTGCCTGGCTCCTGTGTTTACACCCTATGTTCCCGATTGTTCGGCTAGGGGGTAAAGGGAGCACCTATGCGATTGTTACTACCGGGTCATCCGGGTTAGTACCTCAGACTGGGTGAAGCCGAAAGCTTGCTATCTTAAGAATATAATTGGTCGGCAACGACGGAAGTGAAAATTCCGGTTCATTAAGGCCACAGAGTTTGGGAAATTTCCCCAAACTAAATCCTTAATATTTTTCTCCCACATTGATCGGAGGTGAGGTCTCATGATCATGGTCAACATGACAACCTGGGAAAAGGAACCTATAAAGGAACTATTTTTCGCAGAAGATGTTTCTTACGTTACATAGTAATATAACATATCTCTCCACGTACCTTTGTTTATAAAACCATATGGCCGGATTGCCTTGTGAAAGCACATTTGCTCCCTTGGTGGTTTTGGTAATTCATAACAACATATATCTCATTAAACTAATGTCCATTCAAGATTAAGATTTCAAGATGTTCAATGATTGGCATGGCATGGACTAGAGACGTGGACCCCTCAAAATGCTAAGGACAAGGATTGGCAAAAGCTCAAGACTCTACATTTTTGGTTTAGTGATCCAAGATCACATTGAGTCCATAGGAAAGCCAATACTATTAAAAGGGGATGAGGTGTTGCTTAATGGTCCTTTTGCTCAAGTGCTTAGTGACAGTATTCCTAAACCCTCAACCACTCTCTCTACCCAAATATGTCCAAAACCTACATTCCAACTCGGCCCCACCGAAATTTCCTATCCGGCCCCACCGAGTTCATCCAAGACTTAGCCACTGCCAAACCCTAACAAATCGAATCCACCAAAATGGATCTCGGTCTCACCGAGATGGCCTTGCCAACTCTCTGTAATCGGTTGCATTCACTTCGGTCACACCGAGTTTTGCAAATCGGTTTCACCGAGATGGCTTGCCAAGTCTCTGTTGCCTTATTGCTTCACTTCGGTCCTACCGAGTTGATGCAATCGGTGCCACCGAGATGAGGATTGTGTCGGTACCAAAACCGGCGGATCTCGGGTAGGGGGTCCGAACTATGGGTCAAGGAGTCGATGGTAACAGAGAGCGTAGAGACAGCGATTTACCCAGGTTCGGTCCCTCTCGAGGAGGTAAAACCCTACGTCCTGCTTGAGTGTATTAATGTGATTGTATGAAGGTTACAGAGTTGATCTACCTCGAGATCAGATGGGCTAAACCCTAGATTATGAGTCTCTTCCCCTACGGACTAAACCTCCTGGTTTATATAGACACCAGGGGGGCCCTAGGGTTACATATGGTCGGTTATCATCAGGGATAACATGCCGGTTACGCCATCTATTCCTTGGAGGAGATGCCAAGACTTCAGAGATTTCCTTCTATCATACGGGGTCGTCCATAATCCAGCCTTCCATCGACGTGTAGAGAGCGGCCCATCAGTCCGGCCCATGAGAGATAGGCCGGCAGCCCGAGTACCCCCTAGTCCGGGACACCCTCAGTAGCCCCCAAACTAGTCTTCGAAGCCGAGGTAGATGCCGAACACCATTGGCTTTGTGGACCAGTTCACTTTCCTTCGTGACACCGGTAACAGGCCTGTATTACTCCGAGTTGTATTTTCAAGCATTATCCGGTCGTGTATGCGCCGAACTGTATCTTGGTAACGAAGCATAATAACTTAGCCCCGAAGACTAGCCGCCTCGGCGTGAACAGTGTTCTTATCTGACAACTTTTACCGAAGGGTCACACCTTGCCACGACCGCAAGTTGGTTTATGACAAACTCGATTCGTGGTTCGAGGTGGTTCTCAATGGCACGTTCCATCGATATGGAGATCGTGTCCTGTTTTCAAGGGATATAATCAATAATCCGCCTCACCCCACGTGCGCATAATGGCACGGTTATACGGGGAAGCGGCGAGGACTGCGGCACAGTAAAGGGACCGTGGGTTTTACAGCCCATAAAAGGGGCACAGTCCTTGTTTCGGTCGCACGCTCTCATTCCCCTCTTTCGCCATTGCCTTCCCCGATTCCTGAGCTCCAACACCCAGATCTGCTCTCCCTCCCAAGAACCTTTCCATCCACCCGCCTATCCGGCAATGGCGGGTTCCGGGTCCAAGGGCAGGTGGGAGGCGTCCGTCGTCACCGAAAGCGCCATCATGGAGTTGAAGGGCGCGGGATATCTCCCCGCCAACGTGGCCCACCGCGCTCTAGAGGCCGGCCAGTCCATCCCCACGCCGCGACCGGGCGAAAGGGTGGTGTTCGTCCCTCACTTCCTCCGAGGTTTAGGATTTCCCCTTCACCCCTTCGTCAGGGGTCTTATGTTCTTTTACGGGCTTGACTTCCACGATCTCGCACCGAATTCCTTTCTACATATCTCGGCCTTCATCATCATCTGTGAAGCCTTTCTCCGGATCCGGCCACACTTCGGCCTATGGCTGAAGGTATTCAACATCAAGCCGAAGATCGTCGACGGCCAACAAGCGGACTGCGGGGGTGCTATGGTCAGCAAACTCCCCCGAGTGGAATGGCCAGAGGGCACCTTCATCGAGACCGTCAAGGTTTGGCAGAGGGAATGGTTCTACATCACCGAGCCGAGGGGCGCGGGTTGGGGGGCGATTTCGGCCTTCCGATCCGGACCCCCTACGAGGTTGGTCTCATGGACCAAGAAAGGCCTCGACTGGGGGGTAAACAAGGAGGTAGAGCAGCTACAGCAACGAATTGCCAAGATGATAGGGAAAGGCGTCGAGCTGCCCAACGTGGTCCAGATCATGCGCGGCCGTCGAATACTCCCATGCCAGGATAGGGGATCCCCCATGTGGGCCTACAAGCCCGAAGACCCGGCCACTGTGTGCAACTTCTTCCGCACCACCCACGCCCAGCTATGGAGAGCGCTGTTCAAGCCGCAGAAGGACTGGCCGGCCGAGGGGGAGGACATCGGGCTTGACGCCGCAAACCCCCCACGGGAGGTATGACTAAGTTTGCTCTTATATCCGAACTATTTCCCCTTAATAAGGTACTCAGCTTCTTGACTTCCTATCCACAGAAATGGCTGAAGAAGGCCCAGCGGATTGACAGTCCGGCGCCGCTGCCAGAGGGACCCAGAACGCCCCTCCTGACGGCCATGTTGGCCGTGGAGCCGTACGAGGTGCCGGAAAGGAAGGAGAAGAAGAAGCAACAGGGGGAGGCCAGAGAGGGCCTCCGCTCCCGAATACCCCCGGGTGCTAGATCCGGGGACACCAATGCTCCCTCTGCGCAAGAGGAGGATAAGGAGCAAGGAGAGGACGGGGAGGCGGGCGATTCCTCCCGAACAGGGAAGAGGGCGGCGTCCGAGGATGCCGAGGAGGAGCCCCCTCGACTCGCTCCGAAAAGACCGTGCAAGGCCAAGGTAGCCTTGTCCGGCGATAGCTCGACTTCTGCCGAGGGCTCTGAGGCCTCAGAAGAGGTTCCTCAGAAAATTCCCAGGGCCAAACCGCAGGCCCAAAGGTATGCGCTCTAGCGATTACCTGACCGTCTTTAGCCGAACTGGGCTAATACTGATCAAGTTTCCATGTGCAACTTTGCAGTCCGCTGCGCGATCTCCCCGCCGACCGAGTCTCGGAGGGGGATTCTCCACCGGCGGCGCTAGCGGAGAGCGGCACTGGATCCCGCGCCTCGCCTTCCCCAATCGTGAAGGAAACCGAGGAGGTCCTGTAGAGGAGGACTCCTCCCATGCCACATACAGGGGAAGGAGGCGACACTATCATGGCCGAGGTGAGTGCCTCGGTCGCCGAAGACCAAGAGGGGAGGGCCCCTCTGGTGAACGAAAGGGAGGAGCTCGGACAAACCGAGCTCTCTCCGAGGACCACTCCAGAGACGTCAAGGCGTCTAGGGTCCGGTGCTCCGGACTTGGAGAAGGAAGGAGCCGGAGTGCCACCGCCACCCTCGCCTGCCCAAGAGCAGGCCTCAACCAGGTGGCCGGGCGAGATGGAGGACACTGTAACCAGCTCCTCCATCGCCGAAGAGCACCGTGCACTCATGGGCGCGGTGTTACAGAGTATTCAGTCTGTGGATAACGGACTGAAGGAGGCTTTTAGTGGCCTTCTGACCGGCTTCAAGGTGAGCGAAGTAATGCTTTGTCCTTAGGAAAATTCATTTGTGCAAATATATAGCCTCATACATAGTAGCCCCCGAGACTCGGACCGGCTGAGCAAAGCCGGTCGGAGGATCAAAAATCGACATCTCGGATATTAACGGGTGCAGAATAACGCGCAGGCATCATCCTCGGCCGCAGCTGCCAACGCCGAAGAGTTGGCCGAGCTGAATCGGAAGCTAGAGAGCTCCGAGGACGATCTGAGCCTGGTGAACAAGAGGTTCGACGAGGCGCAAGGTAAGGCCGAGTTGTGATAGTGAATACAGCCGTAGATTTGAAGCAGTGTTCGATGTATCCTAACGGAGATAGCCGATTGAACTGCAGCTGCCGCCACGGAGGTCGAAAGCCTCAAGGCCGCACTGAGGACAGCTCAGGCGGACGCGGCGACGCAAAAGTCGGCAGCCGAACAGGCAGCTGCCGAGCTGGCGGCGCTGAGAACCACAAGTGAAAAGCACGAGGCCAGGGTGCTGGAAGTGCAGCAGGAGCTCGGGGATGCCGTCACAAGATGTGAGGCCCTTGAGCAAAAGAATAAGGAGAAGGCCGCCGAGCTGACCTCGTTAGCAGCGGTGGCTAAGGAAGCGCGGACAGAGGCGCGCGGTTACCAAGAAGAGCTCCGCCAAGTCAGGCTGATCGCGGACGGTAAGCCGTACTTGTTACAATGTGTCTTTGGAGGTAACAGGTTCGCGTTGCTCACGCGGGTATGGCGTTCCGCAGGCGCCTTTGCGGACCTCCCGAAGAGTGCGGCGGATGCGGCGAGGTTCTTCGCCGGCCAGGAGGGTTGGGCCGAGCAGAGGCTTTTCTGGGCGCAATTTCAAACGCCCGGACACCCTCCCCTCCTCAACAACCAGATGAAACAGCCAATGGAGCTGCATCGGATGGCAGAGCCGGTGATGAAGGACATCTACGTCAAACTATGGCCGTTGGAGCCGCTGCCGAGCAGCTACTTCGGTCTGGTGCAGAGGCTGTTTGGCGCTCCTGCTCAGGTCGATGCCTGGAAGCGCTCCACATGTATCGAGGGTGCTCGGATGGCCTTCGGCAAGACAATGGTACATTGGCCGAAGCTAAAACCCGCTGAGATAGCCACCGGACCTCCGCCACCAGGGAAAGAGCATAGGCGTCCCGAGCAGTACTTTCCAGCCGTGATGGACGGTGCTCGGGCAGTAGATGCCCAATGCCCAAAAGATGTAATTTATGAGTAGATGTAGTTTCCTTGTAACCAAGTAGTTGAAACTTTTGCTTTATTGTAGTGCAAACGATCGGCTATGGATATAGTGCCGGATTAATTTTGACTCCTGTGCGGCCGATTTGAAACTAAAAGTTACCAGTCGTCGGCTTCAGCCCCCTGGCAGATACTGCATGGGGTGTTTTCTCGTAATACGTGAACCCTTAGCCGATGTCTCGGTACCCGGGGGCGGTTGTATGTACAGAAAACCAGGCAATCAGACTATGTGGTTTTAGTGCTTTCACTTAGCCAGAGGAGCTTGACAGTGGGGGCCGGTGACAAGCCCCCGGTGTTTGTGATATTCGGGCGAGCCGCGATTGATACCATCATCACATGGTTTCTGTGACAGAGAACCCTTCGTATGACACGGACTAACCTCCAACGATTTTAGGCTAACGCCAGTCATCGGATCGCCGACCAATTCTCGCTTATTGGGACAGTCAGTTTTCGGCTTTCTCCACTCAGGTACTTGACCAGGCGAGCTAGAAGTACAATCGCAGTGGTTCTCCCTTTACCCTCTTAGCCGAACAGTGCGGAACGTAAGAGGGTAAACACAGGAGCCGGGCAACCCAACTATTGACCAAAGACGCAATTCGGAACTGATTCATATAATGCAATATCCGTGACACCCAGCACATGAAAAGAGAAGTGCCGGTATAAAGTTTTAAGGCAAGATCTATGGTCGAGCCCCCGGTCTATTAGCCGGTTTAAAATAAATGTATCGTGATAGTGTACTTCGGCGGAAAAAGGCGGAAAGGAATATGCAACGTGAATGACTGCACGAGTATACCATAATAAAGTGGTCTTTACTTCCTTTGAATGTGTGACGTCCAACCGTACAATCCGTATTGCCGAAGTAGCTTAAATAGATACTTTAAAGGAATGTATATATTGAGAGTAAAGGTTTATACAGGGCTTCCATGAGTGGTTTGACATCCCTACTACGCCCTGCTGCACGTCTGCCCCTTTGCTCGTCAAGAAGCTGTCGTGGAAGCGAAGCTGTCCGCCGTGTATTCGGCGGAAGAAGTAATCTTTGGCGGGCGAGCCCTTGAAAAAGGGTTTTGAGAAGTCGCCGTGGTATATCAGCTGGACGCTGATCGGGCCCTAGATGGTGCCCATTGTTGTTGTCAATTTGAAGACATTTGGTGGCCATTGGTCGGTCGAACCGAGCTCTGGACCTTTTGTTTGTTGTGTCCCCACAACTGCCCATGGAATTTTGAGCGCGAAATTGTGCACGCGAGGTACGTATTTCACGACTAGGTGGGCCGTGCTGTGGGGCGCGTATCCCTATTTGGGTGGAGCATGGGAGCGCGCCGGGGCCGAGGCTGCAGCTCGGGAGCGCTTGCATGTGTCTGGTGTCTTGACAGTTGACTGGGATTGCGACGCCTCTTCGGCAGCTTGGACTTCGGCGGCGAGAGCCGCGGTGTGTTCCTCTGTTCGGAGCGAGCGCTCGGTATTACCGTTAATGTTAATAACGCCCCTTGGTCCTGACATCTTCAGCTTCAGGTACGCATAGTGCGGGACGGCGTTAAAGCGAGCGAAGGCGGTCCGTCCGAGGAGTGCGTGATAACCACTGCGGAAAGGAACGATATCGAAGATCAAGTCCTCGGCGCGGAAGTTGTCGGGCGAGCCGAAGACTACTTCCAAAGTCACGGATCCCGAGCAGCGTGCCTCGACGCCAGGTATTACACCTTTAAAGGTGGTGGTGCTGGGTTTGATCCTTGACGGGTCGATCCCCATCTTCCTCACTGTATCTGCGTAAAGCAGGTTAAGACTGCTACCTCCGTCCATTAGGACTCTAGTGAGGTGAAATCCGTCCACGATGGGGTCGAGTACCAAAGCCGCCGTTCCTCCATGGCGTATATTGGTCGGATGATCTCGACGGTCGAAAGTGATCGGGCAAGCCGACCAAGGGTTGAATTTCGGGGCTACCGGCTCTAAGGCGTAAACATCCCAAAGCGCGCGTTTCCGCTCCTTCTTTGGTATATGCGTGACGTAGATCATGTTCACGGTTTTGACCTCCGGAGGGAACTGTTTTTGGCCTCCAGTGTTCGGCCCGCGAGGTTCGTCGTCGTCCTCACTGCGGGGGCCCTTGCCCTGTTCTTCGGCTATGGCCTTGCCAGCCTGCTTGATTACCCAACAGTGACGGTTGGTGTGGTTAGCTGGCTTGTCGGGGGTGCCGTGAATCTGGCAGGGCCTATCCAATATTCTGTCCAGCGCAGACGGGCTATCTTGGTTCCGTTTAGAGGGTTTTCTCCGCTGTCCCGATTTCGAGCCGCTGAATCCGGCATTCACCGCTGCGTCATCGGCTTCAGCGCCGTTGTTTGAGTGTCGGCGTTTGTTGTTCCTATTGCGCCGGGGTTTGCCATTCCCGTCCCGGGTCTCTGAAGTACCAGGGTCTTCGGGGTGGCTGCTTCGACGAGCTAACCAGCTATCCTCACCCGCGCAAAAGCGGGTCATGAGAGAAGTAAGGGCCGACATTGTTCTTGGCTTGTCTTGGCCGAGCTGGCGAGCGAGCCACTCGTCCCGGATACTGTGTTTGAATACCGCAATTGCTTCGGCGTCTGGACAGTCGACGATCTGGTTCTTCTTGGTCAAGAACCGGTTCCAAAATTGCCGGGCTGACTCTCCGGGCTGTTGGATAACATGGCTCAGGTCATCGGCGTCCGGTGGTCGAACGTAGGTGCCCTGAAAGTTAGCTCGGAATGCATCTTCGAGTTCTTCCCAGCTCCCGATGGAGTTTTCGGGTAGGCTGTTCAGCCAATGCCTGGCCGGTCCCTTAAGTTTCAATGGTAAGTACTTGATGGCATGGAGATCATCTCCTCGAGCCATATGAATGTGGAGAAGAAAATCCACAATCCACACAGCTGGATCAGTTGTCCCATCGTAGGATTCTATATTAACGGGTTTAAACCCCTCGGGGAATTGATGCTGCATCACCTCGTCAGTAAAACACATTGGGTGTGCGGCGCCCCTGGCCCGGGCCGCGTCGCGCCGAAGATCAGTTGTCATCCGGGCACGGTGCTGATCCCGAGCTCTGTCGCTTCTGTCGCGCCAGGCCTGGTATCCGTCCCGTCCAGCGGGTGCGTATCCTGTGGGTCCATAGATGGACCTCGACTGAATCGCTCGTGTGTTCAGGTCGTGGCGCAGATCGTATTGGTCATCTGGTTGAACCGGGTCTTTGCCTACTCGGCGAGAAGGCACGAGTGGGCGTTCGGCTTCCCTGGCCGTCCTATCCCGTCCTCGAGGGGCCACGGGTGGGAGTTTGGCTTCTCCGGCCGGTCTATTTCGTCCTCGAGGGGGCGCGGGTGGGAGCTCGGCCTCCACAGCCGGCCTATCTCGTCCTCGAGGAGGCCGGTCGGGCTGGTCTGTGTAAGTTCGTCTGGGAGGTACGGGCTCGAAGGCCTCATCCTCGAAGTCTGGAAGGAGGCGCTGCCGCGGATAACTCCTATATTGGCCCTGACGTTGATCGTCGAGGCCTTCTTCGGCGGCTAGGACCATCGTCCATCTATCATTGAGTGTATCCTGCTCGGCACTGAGCTGTTGTTGTTTCATTTTTAAGCTTCGGGCAGTGGCAATGAGCTGCCGTTTGAATGTTTCTTGTGCCAGGGGATCCTCTAGGACGATAAAGTCCTCGGGTCCGAAGCTATCTTCCTCTTCGGATGGGGGGAGGTAATTACTGTCCTCGGAATCCTCGAGGTCCTCGGGGTCACCCTAGTCCTCATGCCCTTTAGGTGAGTCAGGTCGTTGCTTGGGCGTGTTGTCACCGAGCTCCCCCAAATTATCCGGAGTCTCGTTAGCTCCGGTGTCGTTTGTGTCTCTGTAATTTTCCTTGCCCTTCCCCCGCCCTCTGGCTCGCCGTCGTCGGTGTCTGGGCGGGTCTTCGGTGGTGTCATCGCCGCCTTTGTTGGTTGTGTCACCGTCCTTCACGGGGGTGTCAACCATGTAGACGTCATAAGTGGAGGTGGCGGTCCACTTTCCGGTGTTTGTAGTTGCAAGGAAGGTGTCCGTGGAGGGCGGGACGTCCATGTCCTCGTCCATGTAGTCAGCCTCCTCAGAGGCGTAGTCCAGCGTGTCGGTTAAATCTTCGACAGTGGCTACCAAGTGGGTGGTGGGTGGGACGCAAAATTCCCCGCGGCCGGCATCCTGTCCGACCTGCTCCTGGTCCGAGGACGGGCCGTCCGCGATATTTATCATCTGGATCCGGTCCAGCATCTCGCTTAAAATCGAGGGATCCACCGGATATATGTTCGGACGGTCCCTGGAGTTGAGCTCCGGCGCGTCGTTAACGAGAGTGAGCTCGGCCAAGGGTGACCCCTGGTTCTCTGGCACCGGGGTTGGAGCCAAACTCAAGGTCAGGGCCGATTCGAGGCCCGCCCCGAGGACTGGGGCAGGGAAGGGATCCGAAGTCAAGGCCTCGGGGTTGGTGGGTTCCTCGGGTGAGACCGAGAACCCAGTAAAGATCAAATCGCCTCGAGCGTCGGCGACGAACTGAAGGACGCCGAACCTGATTTCCTGCTCGGGGGCGAAGTTGCCGACCTGGTCGAGGTGACCGGTCGGATCGGCGTATAACACGATGCTGCCGAACGCGAAGAGCTGGCCGGGGACGAAGATGTCCCTGCCACGAACTCCGTTGCTGAAGAGAAGAGCTGTCTGAGAACGATGATATCCCCGCTGCAGATTCCATTGCTGAAGAACTGTCCGGGGACGGCGAGCCATTGATCCTGGCGACCCACGACGGGACTCTCAATGAAAGCACCAATGTTTGTACCAAAACCGGCGGATCTCGGGTAGGGGGTCCGAACTATGGGTCAAGGAGTCGATGGTAACAGAGAGCGTAGAGACAGCGATTTACCCAGGTTCGGGCCCTCTCGAGGAGGTAAAACCCTACGTCCTGCTTGAGTGTATTAATGTGATTGTATGAAGGTTACAGAGTTGATCTACCTCGAGATCAGATGGGCTAAACCCTAGATTATGAGTCTCTTCCCCTACGGACTAAACCTCCTGGTTTATATAGACACCAGGGGGGCCCTAGGGTTACATATGGTCGGTTACCATCAGGGATAACTTGCCGGTTACGCCATCTATTCCTTGGAGGAGATGCCAAGACTTCAGAGATTTCCTTCTATCATACGGGGTCGTCCATAATCCAGCCTTCCATCGACGTGTAGAGAGCGGCCCATCAGTCCGGCCCATGAGAGATAGGCCGGCAGCCCGAGTACCCCCTAGTCCGGGACACCCTCGGATTGCCCTAAGCCATTGCACTTCGGTCCATCCGAGTTGTCTATATCGGTCCCACCGAGATTCCTAAAGTTCATATCTTTTACACAGTTCGGTGCTACCGAGATTATCGTTTCGGTGCCACCGAGTTGGGTCAAAAGTGTGTAACGGTTGGATTTTGTGTGGAGGCTATATATACCCCTCCACCACATCCTTCTCAGTAAGGAGAGCCATCAGAACGTCCCTACACTTCCACCATACATTTTCTGAGAGAGAACCACCTACTCATGTGTTGAGATCAAGCTATTCCATTCCTACCATTTGAATCTTGATTTCTAGCCTATCCCAAGTTGCTTTCCACTCAAATCCCTCTTCCACCATAGCCAAATCCGTGAGGAGTTGTTTGAGTGCTGGGAAGACTATCATTTGAAGCACAAGAGCAAGGAGTTCATCAACAACACACCGTCTATTACCTTTTGGAGAGTGGTGTCTCCTAGATTGGTTAGGTGTCACTTGGGAGCCTCCAACCTGATGTGGAGTTGAACCAAGGAGTTTGTATGGGCAAGGAGATCGCCTACTTCGTGAAGATCTACCCCGAGTGAGGCTAGTCCTTCGTGGACGTAAGCCATGGTGGAATAGACAAGGTTGCTTCTTCGTGGACCCTTCGTGGGTGGAGCCCTCCGTGGACTCGCGCAGCCGTTACCCTTCATGGGTTGAAGTCTCCATCAACGTGGACGTACGATAGCACCACCTATCGGAACCACGCCAAAAAGCACCGTGTCTTCATTGCGTTTGAAATATCCAATCCCCTCTCTACTTACATATGCAATTGCTTATATTCCGCTGCTATACTCTTAGAATTGCATGTGTAGGGTGATGCTTGACATGTACTATTGCTAAAATCTGCGCACAACTAAAATTGGGAAAAGGTTAGGTTTTAATTGGTCAAGTAGTCTAATCACCCCCCCTCTAGACATACTTTCGATCCTACAAGTGGTATCAGAGCTTTGGTCTCCGTAAGCCTTGATTTCCATTGCTTTGGTGATCATAGCCTTGGTTTCACAACCTAGGAGAGTATGGCGTCTAGTGAGGGTAACTATCACCGTAGAGGTCCATATTTTGATGGTACAAACTTTGCTAGTTGGAAACATAAGATGAAAATGCATATTCTTGGTCATAACCCCGCCGTTTGGGCTGTTGTTCGTGTTGGCTTGCAAGGTGACTTCTTTGAGGATGGCAAGGAACCGGATCGTGAGGCAACCTCGGAAGAATTGAAGATGTTGCAATACAATGCTCAAGCTTGTGACATTCTATTCAACGGTCTATGTCCCAAAGAATTCAACAAAATCAGCTGCCTCGAGAATGCAAAGGAAATTTGGGATACTTTGGTTGATATGCATGAGGGTACCGAGTCCGTCAAGGAATCTAAGTTGGATGTGCTTCAAAGTCAACTTGACAAATTCAAGATGAAGGATGGTGAAGGAGTCGCTGAGATGTACTCTAGGCTTGCTCTCATCACAAATGAGATTGCCGGCTTAGGAAGTGAAGAGATGACCGACAAATTCATCATGAAGAAGATACTTAGAGCTTTGGATGGAAAATATGATACCGTCTGCACATTGATCCAAATGATGCCAAATTACAAAGATCTCAAGCCCACGGAAGTCATTGGAAGGATTGTCGCTCATGAAATGTCTCTCAAGGATAAAGAGGAGCTGCACAACAAGTCAAGTGGTGCTTACAAAGCCTCAACCGATGCTCCAACAACTACAAGTGACAAGCTAGTATCCAATGAAGAGATTGGCCTAATGGTGAAAAGGTTCAACAAGTTCTACAAGAACAAAGGGAAAGAGAGAAGCTCTAGCTCAAGACATTATGAGAGAAGATCATCAAGTCATGACCGTAATTGTTACAATTGTGGGAAGCCCGGACACTACTCCAATGAGTGTACGACACCCTACAAGAAAAGAGAAGAATCACCAAGAGGAAGACATAGAAGAGATGAATCACCTCATAAAGAGAGAAGGAGTAGAGATGATTATTATGAACGAAGACACTCTCGAAGAAGCAAGGATTCAGAGAGGAAGGACAAGTCATCCAAGAGCTACACAAGAAGAAGACATCAAGCTCGTGTTGGTGAATGGGTTTCCGGCTCCGACTCCGACAACCACTCCGAGAGAAGTTATCATTCCAACTCCGACTATAGTCAAGATGAAGGTGTCGCAGGAGTTGCACTTGTGTCATCCAACTCCTATGATCTATTTGACTCACCAAATGAAGGAATTGGAAGATGCTTCATGGCAAAAGGCCCTAAGGTATCACACCCCGAGTATCTTGATTTCAATAGTGATGAAGATGATTTGCTTGGTGATGATGATTTACTTGTTGACAAGGATAGTAATGTGAGCTATAATGAAAATGCTAGTAATTATGATAGTCAAGAGGAAACGAGTGACAATGCTATGAAGGAGATTGAGCGTCTAACTAAAGAACTAAATGCTCTTAAGTTAGCTCATGAAACAACTCAAGAGGATCATAGAGAACTTCTAAGAACTCATGAGAAGCTACGCTTCGAGAAGCTAAATTTAGAGCAAGAGCATGAGTTTCTTAAAGCTATCAATGACGATCTTCGAAAGAAGAGTTCTTCATATCTTGTCAAACGTTTACTCTTGTCTACCTTTATGCCACAAGTTAAATCTAAGCAAACTAGCAACAAGGGTAAAAATGGTTCTACCTCTAGTAGTAACAATAACAATGCTAAATCCAATATTGTTGCTTCTAGTAGTTCTATTGATTCCACTAACGATTCTCTTAGCCAAGTTACACTTGAGCAAGAAAATATGCTATTGAAAGGAATTATAGAAAAAGGTGTCTACAAGAGTCTTGACGGGAGTAAGCAATTTGAGGAAATCGTTCGCAAGCAAGGAAGGCACCGGAAGAACCAAGGTGTTAGTTTTGAACGAAAGTTCAACGCCGATGGAGCTGAGTGGGAAGAAGGTCAATACCCCAAGACGAAGTTTGTTCCTCAACAAGAGAAGTATGATCCTACTTCCTTCAAGGGAACACAAGCTCAAGAAGATCTTCCACCACAAGACCACAAGCTAAAAGGCAAGGACAAGCTTCAAGAAGAGATTGATTCATTTGAAGAAGCTCCTCAAGCCATGGTTAAGTGGGTTCCCAAGACTTCATCAAGTTCTACTTCATCAAGTTCTACTTCATCAAGTGCTACTACAACTCCAAGGATTCCCATCAAGTTGATGTGGGTCCAAAAGAAGAAGAACTAGAGAGTTCTTGAGGGTGACTCCGCCAACAAACTTCACTCATATTATTCATGGCAAGGACTTGTGCAACCAACTTCCACATTTTGCACTAGTTCATGGAGTCACAAACCCTCTTGTTGGTAAGGCAAGGGACAAGGTAATCAATGCATTCATGGACATCATCATATGTGTATTTCACTCTATGTCTATGGATATCCTTGTATGTTCCTTATGTGGGACTAACCCATGTAGGTATTGAAAGCACAAAACTCCAAAGGATTGCTCCCAACTCTTGATGGTCTACATCAACATTGAGCATCCACATCTTCAACATCTACATGAAGTCATCATCGACAAAACCCAAGGTTAGTTCATCCCTCTTAGGAGGGATATCTCATCTAGGGGAGCTTTACTCTAAGCAATTGAGCTAAAGCAACTCTAATGGTGTGAACACATTAATGCTTTATGTAAAAGTGGTAACCCCACTTGTGCTTAAACGATGAGTATGACCTATGATCAAATGTTCTCATTTGGCTCCTAAGTCAATATACTCATATATAGATGACCTAGTCATCGCCATTGCTTGGTAGATGCTAGAATTGGTTGTGCATGTTTGACACATATTTCATTTGCTATCTTAATGTGTGAGCATGTTGGTTTGCATGTTTTCATCATTCAAGGACATCCATTTGTTGTTTTGACTGTCTTGGTTTTTCTGGCCAAGTGGATGTACAAGAATGCCTAAGTACCTTCTCTAGCTATCTATGCTTTCTTGTCTCAAATTCTATTCTTGCTGCATCACAAAAATTGAACAAGTCATTTTCGGACCCTCCGGGTGAGGAGCACTCGGAGCCACCGATCTGAAAGGGCTGAACCTCCAAAACCTTCTAGTTGATTTCGGCCGGACCAACTCACTCAAACTCGGTCGAACCGAAATCACTTAGACTGATCTAGGTTTTCATCTCGGTGCTACCGATTAGACCAACTCGGTCGGACCGAGTTGCTGTAACTGCAAGCAGTTGCACGTCTCGGTGCTACCGATTTGTTCCACTCGGTGCCACCGACAGCACATGGGTATATATATATCCAGCGGCCCGTGCGGTTGAAAATTTCTTCAAACGTTACGCGCCCGCGCCCCATTGCTGCCGCCCCCTTGGTCTCCGGATCGTCGTCGTCGTCTCCAGTGCGCCCTCGCCGCCGGATTCCATCGCCGTCAACGGCAATCTCCTCCGCCGTTGCCGCCGTAGAGGATCTCCACCAAGTTAGGGTGAGATTCGATCTCCTCGTGCCTCTTTTTACTCCGATTCAATGCACAAGGATAATGCCATGTATCTTGCCACGAATGCAATACTCTTTCCACCAGATTAGTTTGTAAGAACCAGATTCGAGCAAAAAAATTAGGGTTAGGTTTCCGCCGAACGCATCTCGGACCGACCGATACAAAATTTTCGGTACCACCGATTTGGCCCTGGCCATAGCACTAGTACATCTCGGTGCCACCGAGTTGTGCGAATCGGTGAGACCGAAAGTAACATCTCAGTGAAACCCTAGCATCTCGGAGCCACCGAAACCCATATCGGTCTAACCGAAATGGCGTGTAATGTCTCTGTAGTGTGCTTCGGTGTCACCGAGATTATCAACTCGGTCCATCCGATATGCATTCTGTGAAAACCTAGAACTAAAGTTTGAACTCATTTTTATGAAAAACAATCTGCTTTTTGTGATGACTCATCTACTCTGCCCATACCTATCTATTCACAGGGTCAGCTCAGCGAGATGTCTAGTGACAGTGACAGTCAGAACAGGTCTGAACAGCATGCAGAAATGAGCGAAGGTTCAAGCCCAGCTGAAAGTTTCTATGAGGGAGAGAGGAGCTCTCCAGATCTTCCTAAAGCTGCAACCAGAACAAGGAAGAAGAAAACCTCAGACAGTGAGGATGAGGACTTTGTTGCAAGTGAAGCTGCAACCAAGAAAAGGAGAGTTGTGCTTGCTAAGGAGTACAGCACAAAGCCTACTTCTGTCAAAGAAAGAACTGATGTGAGGAAAGTGCCAAAACAGACTGTGCAATACACTCTGGAAGAGCCTAGTAACACAGAGGCAGCTGTAGGAACCAAGAAGAAGAGAGTAAGGAAATCTTTTGCCCGTGTGATTGGCAGACCTACCATGATGGTTGATGAGGAAGAAGAAGAAGAAGAAGAGGATGAGCCAGCAAATGCATCCCCTGCAAAAGCTCAGAAGCTCATGTCTGATGCAATCAAGACTGCTGCACTCTCCAAGTCTAAGCCAAAGGTGTCAGAGATCTACCAGGAACATTTCTGCTGCAGAGAAGAACAAGGCCCCAGTGCCTGAGTCCACTGTTGATGAAGAGCCTCTAGTGCTCAGAAAATTGAAGCCCAAGATTCCAGACCATGACAATGCACACCCAGTAGCAGAAAACATGATGCTAAGAAAGGATAAAGGACTGCGTTAGTGGAGACAGTCAGATCCTTATGCTATAAGGAGAAGGACAGCATGTGATTATCGCTTTCACACTCGAGAGCAACAGAACTTTTATGAGACAGTGTTGCTTGACAAGAAGCCCATAGTCAGTGACATGAAGTGGGTGGACTGGGAATACATCGATGAGAATGAGGATTATTTTCCCCATGTCCATGAGAGTTTTAGGATTGCAGGAGTTGATGAGTTTGTTGGACAGAAATTGACCAAGTGGAACGATGAGATGATCATGCAATTTTACTCTACTGCTCATTTCTATCCAGATGGCAGAATAGTGTGGATGACTGAGGGCATAAGGTACCAGTCAACCATCTCTGAGTGGGCAACTCTTCTTGGTGCACCCAATGAAGAGGATGATGATATTGACATATATGCCAAGCTCAAGATGGATCACAACTCCATGGCCAACATGTATACTGCAATTCCTCAGAAGGATATAGAGACACACAAACTTGGATCAGTGAAGCATTTGCTACCAGGACTGGCCACCTCGAACACAATCTTGCGGTACACCTTGTTACCCAAGTCAGGCGATGATAAGATGATTCGTGGCCACTCCATCAATTTGCTGCATTTGTTTGATACACCTCAGAAGTTCAAGGTGATGAGCCTGATAGTAGAGACTATCAAGAGGACTGCAGCAGATCAGAAGAGATCATGCGGTTATGGTCCACATATTCAGATATTGATCAATTCCAAGGTTGGAACCGGCACATACCTTCTTGATCGAGAGCATTTGCCACTCCGTCCAGAATTTGAGGACAATGTCATAGTGATGGATCCTTCGCATCCCACTTCAGCACAAGCCCAAGAGGAAATCCGAAAAGCTAAGGAAGCAAAAGCAGCTCAGGAGGCACCAGCTTCAAATGCTCCAATAGCCAATCTCAAGACACCCAAGGATCAAATGCAATATCTGCTTGAAGCCACTCTGAGGATTGAGCGAAGTTTGGCCAACCTCACCCAGACCTAGGCTAGTTTTGAGCGGATCATTGAGACAAAGTTTCATGATTTGGATGTCAAAGTTACTGAGATTCAGACCACAGTGGAACAGCTGCAAGGAGATGTTGATGTTGTCAAGCTAGCCAGATCAGATGACAGTGGAGATGACAGACCGACCACAGAGCAATTTCAGTCAGTGCCTAGGGCAGCCCGGTCAGCTGCAGTTCCAGTTGTGGATCCGAGGACCACAGTATCTGCACCAGCCGCTACTGCCACAGTGCCACCGCGGGTCTCAACTCCACCAGTCCAGCAGACGTCAGCAGAAGCATTCGCGGACGCTCTCCTCTCCACGCCATCTACGCACACCGGAGCCGCCAGCAGGAGATCGCCTTCGGAGGACCGTGCCTAGAGTGTCGACTAGTGCTATACTTATTTGAACTTTTTGGTACTTGTTGCCAAAGGGGGAGAATCTGTATAGATCATAGGCTTCGAGAGAGAGAGAGTTCTTATTTTTTTATTTGCTTCGGTTTCTTTTGCTACTTATTTGCTTGGTCGTTGATACTTTGTTCGATTTGTCTTGTGTGTGCTTGCTACAGTGTCTGTGTGATATTCTATCATTTATGCTTGTGATGATCATACTGTGTTTATTGTGATGATTCATGTTTATCTCTACCATTATCTTGTATGATCAATTACTTATGTTGGTGATGCGTGCTCACTTTCTACTCTTATCATTTTGCGCGCTCCACCAAGATGTATGTGACATGGAAGAGTGACCCATGAGCCTAATCTATTGTGCATTTGCATTCAAACGCAAATTTTTAATAATGCACAAATTTAGGGGGAGCTCTTGCTTATCACATACTTCTCAAAGCAATGATGTATTACATTCATTTAATCATTTGTCGAAGCTTTGATCTATATGTTGTCATCAATTACCAAAAAGGGGGAGATTGAAAGCACATTTGCTCCCTTGGTGGTTTTGGTAATTCATAACAACATATATCTCATTGAACTAATGTCCATTCAAGATTAAGATTTCAGGATGTTCAATGATTGGCATGGCATGGACTAGAGACGTGGACCCCTCAAAATGCTAAGGACAAGGATTGGCAAAAGCTCAAGACTCTACATTTTTGGTTTAGTGATCCAAGATCACATTGAGTCCATAGGAAAGCCAATACTATTAAAAGAGGATGAGGTGTTGCTTAATGGTCCTTTTGCTCAAGTGCTTAGTGACAGTATTCCTAAACCCTCAACCACTCTCTCTACCCAAATATGTCCAAAACCTACATTCCAACTCGGCCCCACCGAAATTTCCTATCCGGCCCCACCGAGTTCATCCAAGACTTAGCCACTGCCAAACCCTAACAAATCGGATCCACCGAAATGGATCTCGGTCTCACCGAGATGACCTTGCCAACTCTCTGTAATCGGTTGCATTCACTTCGGTCTCACCGAGTTTTGCAAATCGGTCTCACCGAGATGGCTTGCCAAGTCTCTGTTGCCTTATTGCTTCACTTCGGTCCTACCGAGTTGATGCAATAGGTGCCACCGAGATGAGGATTGCCCTAAGCCATTGCACTTCGGTCCATCCGAGTTGTCTATATCGGTCCCACCGAGATTCCTAAAGTTCATATCTTTTACACAGTTCGGTGCTACCGAGATTATCGTTTCGGTGCCACCGAGTTGGGTCAAAAGTGTGTAACGGTTGGATTTTGTGTGGAGGCTATATATACCCCTCCACCACATCCTTCTCAGTAAGGAGAGCCATCAGAACGTGCCTACACTTTCACCATACATTTTCTGAGAGAGAACCACCTACTCATGTGTTGAGATCAAGCTATTCCATTCCTACCATTTGAATCTTGATTTCTAGCCTATCCCAAGTTGCTTTCCACTCAAATCCCTCTTCCACCATAGCCAAATCCGTGAGGAGTTGTTTGAGTGCTGGGAAGACTATCATTTGAAGCACAAGAGCAAGGAGTTCATCAACAACACACCGTCTATTACCTTTTGGAGAGTGGTGTCTCCTAGATTGGTTAGGTGTCACTTGGGAGCCTCCAACCTGATGTGGAGTTAAACCAAGGAGTTTGTAAGGGCAAGGAGATCGCCTACTTCGTGAAGATCTACCCCAAGTGAGGCTAGTCCTTCGTGGACGTAAGCCATGGTGGAATAGACAAGGTTGCTTCTTCGTGGACCCTTCGTGGGTGGAGCCCTCCGTGGACTCGCGCAGCCGTTACCCTTCGTGGGTTGAAGTCTCCATCAACGTGGACGTACGATAGCACCACCTATCGGAACCACGCCAAAAACCACTGTGTCTTCATTGCGTTTGAAATCTCCAATCCCCTCTCTACTTACATATGCAATTGCTTATATTCCGCTGCTATACTCTTAGAATTGCATGCGTAGGGTGATGCTTGACATGTACTATTGCTAAAATCTGCCCACAACTAAAATTGGGAAAAGGTTAGGTTTTAATTGGTCAAGTAGTCTAATCACCCCCCCCCCCCTCTAGACATACTTTCGATCCTACACCTTGTTTGCCGTAAATCTTTGCCCTTATAAAGGCTTTATAAAGTAGGACAAACACTCCTCAGCTACTGGCCGAGGAGGTTGAAGCCGATGGTCGGTCAACAAAGTTTTGTACAATGCGGATTCGAGCATTAATGATATAAAGTACTTGGATACGTAGAATCATTACACATAAATTGTGATTAAAGTCAATTTACCCCGGATATCGATCCTTAATTCGGCCACCCTTGCCCAACTTAAGGCTCGGGGGCTACTGGGCTTCGCGCTTCTCACTTAAAAGTCATTAACGGGTTACATCGATCCCCTGATCTGGTGTTGCCACCCGACCAGTGGCTCGGGGGCTACTGCATTGACGATTCAATGCAGACAATTTACAAAGTGCAAAACAGTTTCCGAGGAGATTACGATCCTCGGGTTGGTCAGCCACACCCAACCTGAGTCTCGAGGACTATGCACACCGTGTTTCTATTCCTAAGTATGCTGCCGAGCTAGGAGTTGATCCTCAGGCCGATTTCGCAAATCGACATGCGTCTCAGGGGCTACTGGGATCAGCGGTTTTATTTTATCCTTCAGGTGCATCCCGGATTTTATGTCGGCACACACCTTGAGGGCTACTGATTAAACATCTCGGCAGAGAATAAATTGCACCAATCGGAAACAATTCTATAAAACATCAGCCCACGGCTGAGGTGGTGCACCACCTCGGAAGCAGTCCGGCATAAAGCTCGGCTGTGAGTGGCTGGCTCCATAGAGAACTTTTTCGGCGTTAAGTTCGGATAACCTCCTTCAAAAAATTTCAAAGACGAGGTACTCTATGCCTCCTCGGCTGCAGTCCGGCACTGGAGCTCGGATATAGACCGGCGTTGGAGTTCGGCTGCTAAAATGTACTTCGGATACAGACCGGCGTTGGAGCTCGGCTGTAAAAATACACCTTGGATACAGACCGGCGTTGGAGCTCGGCTGCAAAAGACACCTCGGATGCAGTCCGGCGTTGGAGCTCGGATGCAAGAGGACACCGCCGCACGGGAAAAACTTCGAACCCAAGGTATGGCGTAAAAAGTAACAAGGCATTGATAAAGGCCAAGAACATAAAGGGGCTCCTCGGATACTCGACGTATGAACTCTTCGATACACCTCGGCGATCCTCAGGATCGGAGATGGGAAGATTTGTTGAACCAGTTTTCAAGACCGAAGACGACGAACAGTTCGGAAGAACCGAGGAGCGTCCCCAACTTGAAGACCGGTTCAGGGGGCTACTGATGGTGTCCTGGACTAGGGGGTACTCATCACGTCGTCTCCCGACCAGGTGGGTCGGGCCGAGGACCCCCTTGGCGGTTCACTCATGGGCCACTTCGGGCAGTCCATGAGGAATACAAGGAAGACTCCACAAGACTTGACGCACAAGCCGAAGACTCTCCTAAACCCTAGGCCTCCGGTACATTATATAAACCGAGGCCAGGCTAGTCAATAGATGAATTCATATTCATTAGAACAATCTCGTGGTAGATACATGTACTCTGTACTACACCCCATATGAATACAATCAAAAACAGGACGTAGGGTATTATCTCTTCGAGAGAGCCCGAACCTGGGTAAAATCTTGTGTCCACGTTACCATCGCTCCAAAACGCCTAGCTTAGGACCCCTACTACGAGATATGCCGGATTTAGAACCGACCCCCCCCCCCCCCCCCCCCCCCCCCCCCCCCTCTCGTGGGTCATGATGACAATAGCTGCTCTGTCGTGTCCTAGTTCTCTCGCATGATAAGCACCGCACCCATCGGTGGCTTGAGATTAAACGTAGTCAAGTTTCAAACAATATGAGCACTGTCCTCAGGTGAAAAATACAATCCATTGATAAACATTTTGCATTTGCATTGGGCGTGCGCCTCTATTAGATAGAGGCCTCTAATGTGCAGTGTGACATGTGGCACGTTGACTGGTGATTGTTCAGTTTATGTAGGTGTTTTGTACTTCACCTTCCTCGTGCTGCCGGGCCGTCTAAAAATATTGTTTGCTAGTTCTCCATGCAAGGGTGGGAGATCTTTGCAGTTTGCTCGCAGGGTTTTCCTAGTAACAATAATAATCTCTGTATGTCTATTACGGATCTCGGAATTATGGATATCCATTTTCTCCGTGCTGTGGATGTTCTTATTATATGTTTTACCACAGATATTTCCCAGAGATTTTATGAAAAAGTATAATATAATAAATTTAGGTGGATATAGCTTCTTCAGGCACCCGGTTTACACCAGCATACAAAAAATGACAAAATTAGAGAATCCAAGCTGTTCCACTTCCACGCCTATGACTGATCGCTTAATTCTTCGAGCCTGATCACACATCGTTCTTTCTTCCTGCAAGAGCCATCGCGACACCACCGGCAAAAGGACGGGCGGAGAGGAACTGGTGGCGGCGAGTGCCAGAAGGTAGACCAACATGTTGCCAGCCGCTTGCGTCTTCCAAAGCTACAAAACTTTAGCGAGCACCATCGCCACAAACATTCTCCAACATGGTATAAGCCCATTCTCATTCAGATCTCTTGGACTTCCTCTTTCGTGATCCCGACTGTTTCTGTCCTCTCTCCTTACAGTCCACATTGTCCCCAGCTTCCTTGTGCTTCCGCTGCTTCTTCAACATAGACTTCTCGGCCTCCCCCTCCATGAGATGTTCGTACTCTTCTAGACTTGCAAATGGAGTTGAGCCACTCTTTCGTTTTTGACCACGGGCTGCAGCTGCAGCCTTTACATCGGTAACATCATCATCTGAATCGTCAGCACTCTCAAGGGTTTCAGCGTCCCTATATGACATGTTAAGACCATCATCTTCATCATCGTCGTCATCATCTGAAATGTCATCCAACACATCAGCATCACTGTCATCTCTAAGCAAATCCCCTTCCTCCTCAAATGCCTTGGCGTCCAGATTGTCGTAGTCATATTTTCCATCCTCCGCGGACTCATCTTCCAGCTCCTGCATCTCGTCATCATTTTCATCACTGCCATCATCAACGTCATCAGCTAAGAGCTCTCCAGTATCTTCATCCAGAACTGAAGCTTTCTTCTTTGCCTTGGGCTTAATAGGGCCAGTCTTGTTCATGTAGAAACGATGGAAAACAACATCTTCTGGAGGAACTTCATTTTCTGCCAGTTCTAGCAGATCTTGTCCAATGAGATGATGATTCAGGTCAAGCTGCAGACACAAACACACACACACAGACGTACATAGATCAGCCACCAGAATTGCGGCAGTGACTACTCGTATATATGAAGAGGGAGTGCCACATGTGCTGTCACATGATGATAGAAAGAATCCATAACAGAAAAAAATAGTCGAAGGTCATCAATAAACATGAGATCAGGTAAAGCATATGCAGTTATTTTTATAGTTGCCAAGACAAGCTAGAAATCATCACGTACTTTCAGATGTATAGACAGGTTGATCTTACGTATGAATGTTCAAATTAATTATGAAGAGCATAAATATGCAGGAAATGGTTGTGAAATGACACTGCCTGATTATCACTGGACCTAAATGGTGCATGTGCACCTTGCCCATAGGCCATAGGCCATAGTTGCAGGATATTCTCACTTAATTCCAAATGTAACATTGAATATTCTTATGCAGCCACTACCTAAAGGATGGAAGCACACAAAAGATAGCACTAACTCGAAGGAAGTAACGAACATGTGAACAGTATGTGAGTGATTACTACTTTACTAGAGTACTGTCCATGACACAAACGGACAGTATCTGCTACGTGACAAAGGCACTGGAATGATACTAATGCGGACCCCTCATATTGGTGAAGCTACAAGAGATTATGGGAACCATGACAGAGCATATGACAAGTTGACAGCTATACAGGTGATGTTTTTTCCGCAAGTTAAAAAATTAAAACATGAAGAAGTCATTGTAAAATCCAGAGATAACACATCTTAGAAGAGAAACAACACAAGATGAACAATTCAAATTCAACAAAAGAAAGTAAAGGCAAATAACAAATTCGTACCTTTTTAGCTGGTGCAATTTGTGATCCACCATGCCATTTCCCTTCAGCGATGCGGTTTCCTTTTGGTTTCTTCTCCATGAATTTGTCAAGGAAGGCAGGAAGCGACAGGTCTGTCAATGGATCACCATTATAAACAATATTGTTTCCAGATAGCAATGTCCTAGCCATTGTAAATACTGACGGGTGCACATGTGAGGCCAATAACGTTAGCTCCCACCAACTAGCACGATCTGCATTGCTGAGAACACAACAAAAGGCACGAGTGATCAAGAACATTGTTTGTATTTGTAACAAAGTACAAAAAAGGTGAGAAAATTGTGAAATAGTATGATGTTATAGATTATTAGGGATCTTTGTCAAAAAATGGTTACTGATTTGTATACCAAGTGGCCAATTCTCTTCGAAATTTTTCTTGTAATTGGATTGCAATAGTGTAGCATTTCGAGATGAAGTAGATTATATCAAGAATGCTACATGATACTACCACTAGCGTTTTAAAACAAATAAACGGAAATTTATTATACACCTGGATCAGATAGTAGAGCTAATCCAAATTAACATGATGCATACCCATATTTCTATCCTTGCATTATCAAACAACATAATCTGAAAATTTCATGCGAAATATAGGATTAAAAATACAATACCAGTAAGAAGGCTCTCTGTGTCGTGGATTATATAATACATGTGATGTCGACCCCTCAGCTGATGCATTGGTTTGACCCTTCTCATCACTAGCGGACACTTTTGCTTGTTTCGTAGCATCAGAATCATCCTCGCCGTCAGAATTGTATTTCTCAAGTGAAGCCAACATACCATCCTGTTTGATTGGACTTGTTGAAGCAATAGCAGGGTCCTCAGGATTCTCTACAATGTCTTCAAAGTGTTCGATACCATCATCGACAGATTCATTCTGGAGCACAACCGTCCTGAAGATTTTGATGTAAATTATGTACTCAATAAAATTCAGTGAGATCATATGGTATTGACAAGTAACAACATACCATAATGGTGGCTTTGTTTTAAGGACCTCAGACAGTATGAAAAGGCATCCAGAAGCATACTGTGGAGGGCGTTGAAGAGCCACCTGTTCAGAGACATCACAATTTAGTTATTAGAACTTCCCTAGTTCCATTCAATCCCATAATCACTAATAATACAGGTAAAACTAAAAGATTCAATATTTCGGATCTGTAATTATTTTGCTGCTCCAGTTATCCGGAAAAGAAAAAACATGTGCTATCACGCCAGCTATCATATAGATAGCTATTGGGATTGGATATGGCTAGTCTAAACAACGATTAAATTTTAAAGGCATTCTCCCGGATTTCTTTCCCTTTTCCCACATCCCACTGTAGGACAAGTGGGTGGTGGAAATATAATATATAAATGAAATACAAACGCATCCATTATGATATTGTCACTTTTATGTTATATTTCAAAATATCAGTTCTAGTTCTTTTCTAAAGTATCACAAATCATGAAGCATGTGAAACAAGCATAAGAGTTGCGGTGGGAGTTTCTACTTGACAATCCTACTATCACAACAATGGTGTAAAACAGAAATAAGAACAGCACAAGCCATGTCGTTAATATTATTTGGTGACCAAATGTGAACTTGGCTCTAATCATATTGTGGGAACATATCTTATTCTTCTCCTGGTTTGTACTCGGATAATGACTACATCACCCTGTAATCATATCTCTAAGACTAGTACAAGAGGCATAGCAGACACCGTTTTCTGAAACAACTTAGGGTGTGGTGGTCATAGCTGTGATACAACTTAAGTATTTACCTTTTTGTATGTTGGAAATGATGTAATTTAGACCTAAAATTTTGCATGATTGCATCTATGTACAACATACTCTTCCATATTACTACAAATTAGGACTTACTTATGAATCCCATTTTCACAGAATTTGCAACTTCTGGGGAATTTCCACTTGGAATTTTCATGAGCAACTGTGTAGTTTTTAGTTCCAGTGGGCAGTGGTGTTAGTGCTCTGTAGTAGTAGCGTAACTAGTGTTAGTCCTTTATGCTCGTCCTGGGCGACGAGTAACTGATAAAGGCATAATCGGCTTATATGTCGGGAGCCCACGACAACCATTTCTGTAATTACAAACTTCTAGCAAATTTAAGTAATATATTCGCATCGTTAGAAAACATACCTGAAGCAGACGCTTCGAAAATGCAGCTACTCTCTTCAGCATTACATCATTCTTCATTGCTTTCACCAACAGACCCAGAAATAATTCTGGCTGAAATATGCAAAGACATGATTAGTCAGGTAAACTATAGAAAAAGATGCCTAACAACATATAAGGGTGAAGCGCAGAGCTACTTTCTTCATGGTTATCTTGTGCCAGGGAAGAGATTTAAAAACCATGTTATTGTTCAAAGATCAAAGTGCACTAAAATAAAGAACACACAGAAAGCATGACAAAAGGGCCGGCAACTGAAACCTTTGATGAAGTAACAGCTGAAGGACTCAAAAGTTTCGCATATAACGCGCGGTAAAAACGGTCACTTGCTATCTGGTTTTTTGTGGAGATCTGGTATAAAAGCATTAACGCCTGAACACCAACATTGAAGTTCTCAGAGTGAACCTACATGCAACAAAAAAAGAACTAGTCAGGATCCTTACAGGAAGCTGTTATGTCCTTCAGAGAACAACTCAGCAATGTACTTTCACTAGTTAATAACCTCACCAGTCTAAAAAGAATTGGTGTCTGAACTTCCACAATATCATCAACTTCAGAGCTTGCAACATATGGTAACGCTCTATTTACGCCCTGCATAAGATGAACTGTCAATAAGAACTAGAGACACAAGTCAAGAACCAGTTTCAGCACAAAAAAGGGGGCATATGTAAGCATACTGTTCTCACATAACACGACGAAGCAAAGACAGTACTAGGCAAGTCTGCAGAGTGGTAAGACATACAGACAAAAGTGCAGAGAGAAGGCGGGAATCCATCTCTAAATCTGTTCCTGCTGGTGGATCCATTTCATGGTTTCCATGTGAATTAGAGTCGTTGACCTTGTCCTCTCTCCCCTTTGTTTTTCCATTTTCATCCTTTTTCTTCCCATGTTTACTTTGTTTTTCTCCTTTACTATCACGAGGGCAAGACATGAGTACCTGACAACAGTGCCACAGAACAATAAAGACAACTTTAAATATTTAAAAGCGATTAACCCCATACAGGTGAGGAGACTATGAGAATGAACATAAATCCGTAGAAACAAAATTGAAATATGATGTGAACTGCAGAAGTTTAAAAGAGAAATAGGGCCAACAAGATGGAGAACTGAGTATGTGATGAAAGTAAACTAAACGTTGGCAGGAGAAGGGTCATCGCCTAAGTAAGAACGCCTAAGCACAGCAAGAATTATACACTTATGAACCACGTCCAAACCTTGAAAACCGCAATGTAGACATCCACCAACCGTTTTGCAATTTTAGGTCCATCTCCTTTACTGGTAAGAAAAATATGGCTCAAAAAGTTGACCTGTGCAATAACAACTTTAGTTTAGAAGGCAAGATAGCACATTTAAAATAAATACATCGTATTTTGGATAGATGAGCATATCCCGGTATTCAGAAAGTACAACTTTACACAAAATGTTATCTGTAAGAGAACCAATTTACCAATGTGCTGTGTATGAAATTCAGAACCAATGTTTGAATAAAATAGTAACGGAAACAATAACATACGGCTTGGTATTTGGCCCGAAGCCCAACATGTGGTCTGAACAGAAATGAGTCCACCTCATCTATCACAACCATCTGCAAATTTAAAAATGTCCGAGAACACACAAGAATTAAGTTTTTATTGATTTCGTGAGAAAAATATAACGTAGTTAACTATATTGATCGAATAGACAATTCATGACAATAACACAACAAATGCATATACCTTCATATTTGGATGAGTGGACAGAAGACCTGTTAACAGATATGCAGCACTTGATGCTGCCCTCCTTTCAGGATCTCCAAGCTGCAATAGTTTGCATCACGATGACTAAGAATAAGGCCGCTTCCCGTAAGGTACTGCTTATCATAAGTACTCCCTCCGTCCCATAATGTAAGACGTTTTTTGACACTACACTAGTGTTAAAAAACGTCTTACATTATGGGAAGGAGGGAGTAATATATATATATATATAACATTGCACTATAAATTAATCATATCTGCTTTGGGTACATCATAACAAGTGAAAATGGAGAAATGGCAGAAAAATGACAACTTACTTTGTTAACAAGAGCTGTAAGTAACCGGCGTTCCTGTTCAGATTTACTCTTTAGAAGGGCAGAAACTGTCTGCAGAGAAAGAGGAAAACAACAAACAAGACACATTTCATGACAAGGAAACACAAAATATTCTTAATGATAGTAATAGCACAAATCAGTGAAAGCATGACTATTTTACGAGGCTAGGATAAGTAAATCCTCAAAATAAAATGCCAGACATTTGCCAGATTTCATGAGGAACCAGTGGCCGAGCTTCCAGATTGGCCAGGAATTGGAAACCGAGCAGTTGCAGGCAAGGACCAGTTTTGAACCTCCTGGTTTTCTATTTAATTAGGTAATTTTGCTTTCACCGGTTCCTGGAGAACTTCGGTTGGTTCGACAAAATTGCCACCAGAAACTTCTACTCAAATCTTCATATTCAGTTACAAAACTAGCTTGGTTTTAAAAATTTCTGGTGCCTGCCAGGAATCAAGTTCCCTGCAGGAAATAGCTAGTTTCCGCCAAGATATTAAAACGCAAGACATATCTGGATAGGAAACTGACTTGAAATTCTATTATGGCTTGATATTTCCATGTTAAATCGGTTTGAAAGATGACACAGTGTCAATTCAACAGCTGATCCCGAGATTTAGTACATTTGGTACAGCATCAACATATCTCCACTCACAATATGGTCAAAGCTAGATTAGATGTTATGCAAGTTTGTCGAGGCAAACCATGCTTAGCTGCCTCAAAATCGTACTGTTGTACTACTATGTTTCTATATATAAGACATTTTGGCGGTTCAATTCGAACCGCCAAAACGTCTTATATTTAGGAACGGAGGTAATAGCAATTTCTATTGCAGCTCCAACGCATCTTGTTGAATGTTTGCGATTATATTTTGATTTTTCACAACTACTTTACTGTTTTCAATATTTCCGAGTATCAGATGTGATGTAGAAAATAATAGGATATGCCCCACTACAAGTTCCCCAATTGATTCTTTTCATTCTGTGACGGTATAACGCTAGTCTTTGCCCAGAATGAGAGCAAATAAAAAAGTTTATTCCATATGAATCCACAATTTGGGCTAACCTTCATTGCTTTGTCCTTAAGGCTTGGCAGCATATCTTTTAACGCATCCTCCAGTGCAATAACAAACTTCTCATACCTGTAATAGTATTAATCATAACATTCGAAACTGAAAAAATAAAATCCAATGACCAGGCAAGATAAAGGTGTCACATATAACAATGGCAATGGGTCCCACATGCCATAAGGTGTCACATATAACAATGACCAGGCAAGATAAAGGTGTCACATATATCTTGCCATTGTTATATGTGACACATTTAAAATGCTGACCAATAGAATAATAATAAAGGTGTCACATATAACAATGGCAAGATAAAAAGTCTAGTGCCTTCATTCGATAATAAAGTAAGTGTTCCTAAATTGAAGGCTTATTTCTTCCAGAGTTTGGACCTACATATGGCATCTACTTGGATCCTGGATGACTCAAACGTAAATTGCCAAATACATAGTTTAGTGAGAAATACCTCTGTTTCAAGCAGTCTTCCCAACGCCAGAATAGGAGAAGCGAGTAGCCATCTTTTGTTTCAGGTAAAATGTCTAATGGGCGCTGAATAAGACTTTTCAACTTACGATCAGGCAATAACCTAGCAAGAGAATGTCATCAATATTCAATAACCACGATGACAAGAAATAAAAGAAAACAGAGAGCTTATGTCGTAAGAAAATAAATCTGGCAGTGCTAATTAATTAATCTGGTTAATGTTCGAAAAAGTGTCACTCATAAAACAGCCGTAGCCCTCTCCATTCGGTTGTACACATGCGGCATAATTCTTCTACAAATTAGCATTCCCACATGACCGTCTCAATAAAACCAAAGAACAGGGGATGGAACAGCTGCACATCATTCCCGAACCAACAAGGGAATAGATGGAAACCAAAGCCAGTAACATGAGACAGTCTAGTCAGATGTTAAGAGCAAGAAATTACTATGCAGGAAAATCAAGCCGTGCAAGCTTCAAGTGCATGTGCTTCGAAATGCTTTTGCGGGCATGTAACTTCTTGTGCCCGAACTTGTGTAAGCCTAGCAGTCTAGAAAACACGAAACAAAGAATAATCAATTGGAAAGCATATTTGCACCAGTAAAGAAGGGAGCCTTTCCGCCTAATAAAAGACCAATGGTGCAGCCCATTCAAGTGGCTCCCGCAAGGATGCAGGATGCATTCCAGTTTGAGAAATGGCAGTAAGATTCAAGGTAAGAAATATAATAGCAAGATAAATGCCACGAATTTTGCTTTAGTGTGTCCTCAGGAGGGGAAAGTTCTATAGCTACAAGGTAACAAAAGAAAAGAGTCCAGAAGATGCTAACCTCATTTCGAACAACTCCCTCAATGCATCAAAGCCTGTGAATGCATACCTTTTACCAACCTTTGATGCAACCATACCTGTTGCAATTTCGTTTCCAAAAAACAGAAAGAACCTCTTTAGAATACTTATCAAAGAAGAGAACAGAAACAAGATGATCTGCAAAACAGCATATTGACATTGAAAGTCTAGCTATACCGAAGATCGCAAACAAAAAATATGAAGTACCACAAAACAAAACATGCTTCACAAACTTAGAACTGCAGGAAAACTAATTTCCTGTATGCACAGACATAAAGCTTTGTCCAAGCAATATCCATCTTAGCTCAACTGCATGTTATATAGCAAAAACTGATAGTTCATAAATCTTTAAAAACCTGTGATTTGAGACGATATCGATTTGCCATTCATGATAGATCTTAACTTTTCAATAGATGGTGGAATTTATCTGAAAATTGTGCCATTCCATCGATATCATGATGGCCTTAGGATGTATCTGGACAGCCCGGCGAGGTTCTAGTTCTAAAAGGATTGACTATATACTTATATTATTAAGGGACCAGAATAAAACCGCAACCTCAGTTTTCAAAAGGAAATCTACAAGAAGATGAAAGTAGATGCAGATGGTAACCTCAACTCAACAAAGTGATTCATCTCGTAAACTTGAGCAATCTTTCTACAGTGGCAAGGAACGCATTCACTGACAAAGACATCGCTGGTGTTCACATAACCAGTGGCAGTGATTAACTGATTATACTGAGTTGCCGACCATACACTACCGAATGACAGCAATGCTAACAGTCCAAGCCTATGGCGAGCATCTGCCACTAAATAAAGCCTACTGCACATAACAAACATATGATCTATTCTGGAGTTCCTTGGTTTGGGGATCAGCATCGTAAGAGTTCTATTGAATTTTTGGTGTGCAACAGTTCCACTCATGACTCATCTAAGATTTTCTAGTGACTTCAAGTTGGTTTTATATCTTAAAGGTCTAACATTTATGCGATTTCCTTCTAACAATCATGGTTCATTTTCTGATCAGAAACACTGGATATTTTCCTAGTTGCAGTCACATTTAATGCAATCGAATTGTTTCCAAATGACACTTTTACTCAAGCTTTGCATGAGATAAAAAACTGCCACTGTGATCATAAAAGTAGATAAGTTGTCAGGATCACTTCAAAACATTCTTTCGTAGCTCAGTGTCTACATACAGGAAGAATCTCAAATGTAATCTAGTTTTGTTTCCATGATCTACAAAGCATTATTGCCTCAATTTGTTCAATACACAACGAAGATGAGCATTTCGATAGTGCAACTCACCAAGGAGAGAGTCAAGCGCCCTCATGTTCGCTATTGGATTGTCCTCGACTAGACATGTGAACGCCGACACCTTATCGGCTGATGTACCAGACTTGGCCGACATCTCCAGGAGCTTAAGATCACCAGTTCCCCGCCGCACCGAGTCATACTCCCTCGAGTACTGCGCCATGAGCTTCTCTGCCAGCTCCCGCTTCCGCTCCACCATCCGCTGCATCTCTTGAAGCCCCACTGCTGGTGCGGCATGCTTACGGTCGCCTAGGACCCTGACCTCCAGCTCAGCAGCGTCAGCGTACCACTGTCCGGAGAGAGCACCCGCCTTTACCAGCGGGTAATTGGTGGTGGCACCGGTGGTGGCGGCGGTATGAGGGCCATGGAGCTCTAGAGGATGCGGCTTCTTGGTAGGTTTAGGGTTTTGGGGGGGTTCGGTGTTTGCGGGCGCTTCTGGGGTTTGGGGGTGATTGGGCGGTTTGGGGGCGCTCATGGGGCCGGACTTGCGGAAGTCGGAGTCGTCGAACCCGGAGGAGTTGCCGGCGCCGGGGACAAGTCCCAGCGAAGAGGCGAACGAGGCGACGTCGGACTTGATCGCGTCAATGTCATCCTCCTCCCCACCGGCGGCGGGCTTCTTCTTCTTCTTCTTCTTGGTGGACTTCGGTTCGGGACTTAGGTCGGACTTGAGCGCATCCGGGCCCTTCTCTTCACCCTCGTCGGCGGCGGGCTTCTTTGATTTCTTGCTGGACTTCAGCTTGGGGCTTACATCGGACTTGAGCGCGTCCATGCTCTTCTCCTCCCCGCCGGCGGCGGGCTTCCTCGCTTTCTTTGCGGACTTGGGCTTAGGGTTTAGCTCCGTCATGGATTGATGCCGCGGCGAGGGGATATGCAGGCAGAGCCGAGGCGGGGCGGCGGCTGAGGGTGGCGCCGGTGGGGAGAGGACTGGAGGTGGAGGCGGCGGCTAGGGGTGCATGAGCACGGCAATTCCTATTTGCAACTAACGCCTCTCCGCGAACCCCTTCTCCTTCTTGGGCCCGGCCCAGTAACTTGTATGCGGGAGCTCATCGAGCGACTAAAAACCTAGTGTGTTTTTTATTTGGTGACTACTAGACGCAGGCAGACCGGTCCAAATTTGACCCGGTCAAACCCTGGGCGTCTCATGCATTAGCCTCTTCCTCGCTGAGCTCTTTTCCCCCAAATCATGGGAGCGCACGCAGGACGAGAACGAAACGGCCGACCTTCGAAGCTTGCCAGATCGTCGTCGCTTGTTGGATCACCGCCGCTCACGACGGCAAGCCCGCGCATCATCTCCGGCGATGGTGCTCGCCGAGGAACCTCGGTTGCAAAAATCCCATCGTCGATCGGTTGCAACTTCCCCGCCGGCCGGATGAAACTCCAGCCGTCGATGCTTCATGGTTGCAGCACGCCGCCTGCCGTCCTCGCCGTTGCCGCTCGCCCGCATGAGTTTCCATGAACGACAACCAGCAGTCACACCATGGAAAGGATGTAGCAAAAATCCAGCCGGTCGTAGCAAAAAGCGACGATGGTTGCAGCAAAAAAAAAAAAAACGTCGCCGCCGTCGCGAGTCGCAGCTCCGCCATGAATGGATGTAGCAAAAACTCCCACCGGTCGTAGCAAATAGCGATAACGGTTGCAGCAAAAAATCAGCTCACCGCCGTCGCGAGTCGCATCACCCTGTGCACCACCGCTCTCCATCGTCAGCTTGTTGTTCCTCGGTTGAAGCTTTTCATAAGACCCGTTGCAACTATCTCGTAGCCGGTTGCAGCTTTTTCCACCGTCGCTTAAAGCTTTTCCACCACCGTTTGAAGCTTTTTTCATGGGTGAAGCTTTCTTTCGCAGGTTGACCCTTTTCCCTCATGCCGGTTGAAGCTTTTTCCACCGCCAGTTGAAGCTTTTCCTACGCTGGTTGAAGCTTTTCCCACTGACGGTTGAAATCATCGACGATCGTCGTCGACGGTTGCAGCACCGCCGCACACCGGTTGTAGCATCGTCGTAGGACGCTTCTAGCACTATAGGTCGCCGGTTGTAGCAAAATCCATGGCCGCCCCGTCGGGTTGAAGATGATGGACGGCGGCCATAACAGCTGAAAAAGATCAGGCTCACGCGGTTGGCGCTGGGAAAAAGTGCATGGCGAGATGCTCAGGAAAGAAGACGATGGGTGGGGAGGAGACGAACGAAAAAAAAAAGGGAAAAATGAGCGGTGGTGGTTACTCGCGAAGCGATAAGGTTTGACTCTGCGGTGCGTGCACGGCCAAAAGATCTGTCCCGATCCAACGTAGTGCGTGCGTCTGGAGGAAGACTCGGTCGGCGCGCCGTTTACAGCGTTTCCCTTTTTTTTTACAATCACGACTAAACCTAGGAGACGGTAAATGCGTCCAACAATGCCCTTTCGCACAGGCGAGCGCTCAGGGGTTTTTTTCCTGAGATTAGCGAGCGCTCTGGGTGACCCGGTCCATTTACCTAACGTAGCATAGCTTTTTTCCGAGGATAACTTCCGATCTATTTATCAACTGTCAAGTAGTACAAAGAACACCAGAAAAAAAATATTATTAAGGCCAGAAATTTCAGCCCAAGAAGAAGGCAGCAACGTAAGTAAAAATCATCTGTGCATGATATTACTCATATGCTAGAAGACACTGAAGGCCAGAAGAATATTCGCCAGCAGGCAGAGCCCACGTGAATGCTTTCCACAAAGCATCCACGTGAAAGATATCCCGAAGACCGAGAGGCTGTCAGGGGCTCTCGAGAAGGGATACTTATCCACGCTCTGTGTGGACATGTAAGATAGCTAAGCCGATTAAATAAAGAGGAGAAGGCTTCCGAACGCCTCCCTCGCGACTATAAAAGGGGACGCTGGGCTCAGACAACTGAGAGACAACGGGAAGAGAAACACAAGAGGAAGCGAAGCGAAGCTCTCGTACGAAGCAAGAGCCAGCTCCATTTAGTAGTTTAGCCACCACCACTTAGTAGAATAGCCAAGAAGGCGTTGTGATCGCCAAGAATATCAAGGTAATTCCTTAGTTTGTGTGTAATCCCTTCGGGGTTTCCCGAAAGGAAAACTATATGTAAATTATGTTGTTGAAATGATGTAGTTTCTTGGTTTTACTTGGTGTTTTTACTTATGAATTTATGGAAAGAGTTCTTATGCTAGGGATCCTATAGGAGAAACCTCTGCATGTGTAGTTCTCTGTGTAGCCCAGAGTGGCGTTGAATGAGAACCTTGTGGCCGTAGAGAAGTGTTTCCTTCGGGTGGAACTGCCTGGGAAGACGATAAGAATTTAACCCATAAATTTGCAATTAAAACCGTCAAGTGAACGTAACTAGCTACATTTGATGCAACATAATGATAAATATGGTGAGTACCGAGTAGGACTTCACAACATTCGCAGCACAAACAGGCCGTATATTTGGTCTCGGCAGCCAGCTAATAGATCCTGCATATAAGCAAATATGAGCCAAATTAATAGCGAGACAAGCGCATATTATTGAAATAGTATTGAATAGTAAAGCAAATAGTTGTGAACAGTAATCAAATATTAAGCGCGACATATCCGCGTACACTGATATTGTTCGTGAATATCATTCAATTAATATCGTAAAGAAATATATTTTTTCGCCTGTATAGTTGGTATCAGGTCCAGGATATAATCATTGAAATATTAAGGTATTTAAATTTAGAAGTTAGTACAGGTAAGGTAATAAATACTAAAGAGAATATTAATATAAGGTGCAGAATAAATCCCTCTGAAGAGCATATTTGGCATACTTCTCATAGCCAGCTAAATATAGTGGTAGATTTGATATATAACTTTTATATATCTTGGGAGAAAAGGCAAGATATACTTGACCAAAAATTTGAAAGCTTATTCAAAGAATATCAAGAACTCGCAGACAAGTGCTCCGGGTTAAATAGCAAAATAGATATCATTCTGCATAAGATAGAAGAAGCAAAAGTAAGACAGAATATAATTTGCAAGAATAACGACTATATTAAAGAAGAAGTGTTGACAATAGGCCGTTACCTAAGTAAAGGCAAAGACTCACTCCCACACCCCGAATCAAGACAAGATATTCCTGAAATAAAAAGGTTAGTACAAGAGGTAAAAACTCTGATCCTCTCATAGTTTTATGAGTGAATATAGCCAAGCATTAAACGAAGTAGCTAAATACTTATCACCCCTGGTCGGATTTTCTAATCACGACTCACCAAAAGAAGACTCCAAAATAATAATAAGACGGAATAACACTATTCTCCAACTTTTAATTCAAGTTTTAGATAAACTAAATAGGGTTCAAAGCAACAAGAATATTGTGTTATCTTCATCAAGGAATATTAATTCAGAAAAATGGATGTACCTAATAGCGTCTCCAGAAGAGACAAATTCCTACAAGTAGTTAGGCAAGACTCAAAACCTCTTGCAATGAAGCATAGATTATCATGCAAACCTGATGATGTTGATAGTATAGAAGAAGTTATAGATTTACAAAAAGACTTAGAAAGATATCAAAAAGATACCCTAAAAAAAACCGCAGCAAGTATATCACATGGGTATGTTTGAAAGTAAGAGTGGTTTATACAGAATATCTAGAGAAGTAGAGTTAAGTGTATTAACGCATCTAGTAGATTTACGAATTGTGAGCAAGAATATTGAAAATGAATTAAGATATTGTGGTTATAAATATATTCATGAAGGTATGTATATCATAAGAATTAAAGGCATGACAAGAAAGAAATTAGGAGCAAAGGTATTAATAACACTATTAGATAGAAGATGGGAATCAATTGATAAAGCGGCATTAGGCTTTCTGGAAGGAGATATGAATGAAAATAGGTTAATAACATACATAGCTCCAGACCTAATAATGCCTGTTAAAGAATTTATTGAAAAAATGAGTTTTGGTTTCCAAACCAAAGGATATGAAGATTTTAAAGGAACAAATTTGTTAGTAAACATAGAATTTATAGGAAGGCTCACTAACAGAAGTAGTTCTAAATATAGAGTTAATGTTAATAACGTAATTGATAGCATGCAATCAAAAGGCATACAATTTATGAATCCTCTTACAATTAGTTCTGAAGAAAGAGCAGGAGAGGAATGGAAGATAGGTGAATTAATAGAAAAGAAGGAATTAAAGCAACCTGAAAATTACATAAGTTATCAAAATTGTGAAGGAAGTAGTGTAGGGTAACGCAGCAGAAAACAAAAAAAAATCGACATACGCACCAGCCCAGGACCACTATGGAGACTGCATACAAGGTTTGATCTTTGCGTTACCGACTCGTAGCGCAACGGAAGTAGAGTCGATGACGATCGTTGGTGTAGATCCCCGCAGCTAGGATTTACAACCTCCCAACCGCGAGGATGTTCTCCCTTGTCTGCTCGTCGGACAGCCCTCCGGAAGGTGGTCGGACAGTCCCTCGGACGGTGTCACGGACAGCCCTTCGGGAGGACCCTCAAAACTCGGACGGTCACTCGGACAGCCCTTCGGGAGGCACTCTCGAACAGCCCCTCGGGCAAAAAGATCGAACCTACGACCTCTCTACGGGGTTGCACACATACGGTGTCATCTATCCGGCAGGGCTTCGCCGTCCAGAACTAGTTTCCATCGGAACCCAGACAGCCTTTCGGCTCTACGAAACTATTTCGCGGGGAGGGAGAGAGAAGCCAGATCATGCATGGCACTTGTATGTGAGAAAGGAGTGAGTGTGGAGAGCTCCTCTCCACCTCTATTTATAGGAAAACCAAGGGGTAGAGTTGGCATATTAAAATACCAAAGCACCCACACTTTATGTCACACATAAAGGGCATAAAGGGCATAAAAGGATGGCATGTGGAGCTCCATGGAGGAGCTCCACCCTTGGCCGGCCACCCTCATGGGGACCCCCCCAAAAGGGGTTCCTTAGTCCCTAAGTCTTTCTAGAAGCCTTTTGGGAAAAGTCCCAAAAGGTGGCTTTCCAAAAAATTAACCATAAAGTGATTTTCACTATTCACAGAAACAATTTTCCGCGACCGTTAAATCCGAAAAAAATTCTGTGGGTCTTAGAACAATTCCAGTACCCACTAAAATGATTTTGGACGTGTTCCGAAACAATTCCGGATTAGTGATTTTCATCTGCGAAAAGCAAACAAAGCGGTTCCGGCAGCTCCGGAACATTTCCGGGTTTTTCTCCGAAAAATCCCAGAAGTTCCCAGAACAATTCTGGCACCCTCCAAGAATTTCCAGGCGTATGTCGAAACCAATTCTGGCACCCTCCGAATCTCAACCAGCACGACGGCGTGGTGGAGATGGTGGTGGTGCTGTCCCAGCAGGGCTTCGTCAAGCTCTACCGGAGACGCAATCTGAGGAGAAAACGGAACCGGGGAAGAGGGAGGGAGGCGCCAAGGCTTTTGGTGCTGTTGCCCTCCTTTTCCCCACTATATATAGGAGGCAAGGAGGGAGGGGGGCGCAGCCCTTGACCCCTCCTCCAAGGGAGGGGTGCGGCCAAGCCTAGGGAGGACTCCTCCCTCCCCAAGGCACCTAGGGGGGAGTCTTCCACCCTTAGGACTCTTCCCCTCTCTCTCCCTTTTGGCGCATGGGCATATTGGGGCTGGTGTCCTTGGCCCATGTAGGCCTAGGCGCACCCCCTATAGCCCATGTGGCCCCCCGGGGCAGGTGGACCCCCGGACCCCTTTCGGCACTCCCGGTACACTGTCGATAATGCCCGAAACTTTTCCGGCGACCAAAACGGGACTTCCCATATATAAATCTTTACCTCCGGACCATTCCGGAGCTCCTCGTGACGTCTGGGATCTCATCCGGGACTCCGAACAACCTTCGGTCACCAACGTACATATCCCAATACTACTCTAGCGTCATCGAACGTTAAGCGTGCGGACCCTGCGGGTTCGAGAATCATGTAGACATGACCGAGACACCTCTCCGGCCAATAACCAATAGCGGAACCTGGATGCCCATATTGGTTCCTACATATTCCACGAAGATCTTTATCGGTCGAACCTCGATGTCAGGATTCAGTCAATCCCGTATGCAGTTCCCTTTATCCATCGGTATGTTACTTGCCCGAGATTCGATCGTCGGTATCTCCATACCTAGTTCAATCTCGTTACCGGCAAGTCTCTTTACTCGTTCCGTAATACAAGATCCCGTGGCTAACTCTTTAGTCACATTGCTTGCAAGCTTATTGTGATGTTGTATTACCGAGTGGGCCCTGAGATACCTTTCCGTCATACGGAGTGACAAATCCCAGTCTTGATCCATGCCAACTCAACAGACACCCTCGGAGATACCTGTAGAGCATCTTTATAGTCACCCAGTTACGTTGCGACGTTTGATACACACAAGGTACTCCTCCGGTGTCAGTGAGTTGCATGATCTCATGGTCATGACATGCGGAAAACGATAGCAATAAACTTGACACGATCATATGCTACGTTCATAGTTTGGGTCTTGTCCATCACATCATTCTCCTAATGATGTGATCCCGTTATCAAATGACAACTCATGTCTATGACCCGGAAACCATGGCCATCTTTGATCAACGAGCTAGTCCGGTAGAGGCTCACTAGGGACATATTGTTGTCTACGTATCCACACATGTATTTGTGTTTCCAACCAATACAATTATAGCATGGATAATAAACGATTATCACGAACAAGGAAATATAATAATAACCATTTTATTATTGCCTCTAGGGCATATTTCCAACACCATCAGCATTGAGCTTTCTCTCAAAGGCAATACCCTCTTTCCTAGGGTTCCTGTGAAGAATTTGCTTTTTGAGCACGTCACACAGGGTTTGATGCCCTTTGAGGCTTTTGTACATGCCAGTGACATACAATTCCTTCAGCCCTACATTTTCATCAGTATCACCGGTGGCCTCCTCAGATGAGGGGTTAGTGGCCACCGTAGTAGTTGAAGCAATTGCAAGCACAGAAGCATTTGAACATTCAGCTGAAGAATTAACATTATCACGTTCAAGGCATTTTAAGCATGGTGCAACAAATTCTTCCTGAGCGGTACTGATCTGTTGAGCGAGCAGTGAATCATTTTCCTTTTGAAGATCATCATGAGACGCTCTCAGCTTCTCGAGATCTTGCTTCCTTTGAAGAAATTCATAGGACAGCTTCTCATGTTCAGCTGAGAGGGACACATGACGACTTTCAAGTTCGTCATATTGAGACTTGAGCCTTCTGAGATCCTCAGACAAGGCTTGACTACGATCCATTTCCTCGTCCAACAGGTCATCGCTTTTGTCTAGCAGTTTTTGAATCTTTTCCATGGCATGTTGTTGCTCAGTTGCAATTTTAGCAAGTTTCTTATAGCTTGGTTTAGATTCACACTCAGAGTCATCATCACTGGAAGTTTCAAAGTAAGCTTCTTGAGAGGTTACCTTTGCACCTCGAGCCATGAAGCAATAGGTGGGAGCGTAGTCATCAGCACAGTCATCATTGTTGGTGGAGATACCATTATCCTCAGTGTTGAAGATAGACTTGCTGACGTATTCAGTGGCGAGAGCGAGGCTTGCCACACCAGTGTCTGACTCCTCCTCAGATTCCTCAGCTGGCTGATCATCAGATTCCTCTTCAGAATCCATTTCCTTCCCAAGTAATGCACGAGCTTTGCTAGAACTAGATTTCTTGTGAGATGAGGACTTTGAGGACTTTGATGAAGACTTTGAGGACTTCTTTTTCTTCCCATCAGAATCATCATCATCCCTGCTCTTCTTCTTCTTCTTTTGCCAAAGAGGGTAGTCGGCGATGTAGTGGCCTGGCTTCTTGCATTTGTGACAGGTTCTTTTGTTGTAGTCTCGAGCAGACGCTTCTCCAGTGTTCTTCGAGTCATACTTTGAAGACTTTCCGAATCTATTCTTCTTGGAAAACTTCTGGAACTTCTTCACCAGCATAGCTAGTTCTCTGCCAATTTCCTCAGCACCGTCAGAACTGCTCTCATATTCCTCTTCTTCTTCTTCTTCAGATGAAGAAATAGTCTTGGCTTTTGCTTTAGCCTTCAGAGCGCGAGGACGACCATAGCTGGGTCCATACATATCTCTCTTCTCGGCTTGCTGAAATTCATGTGTGTTGAGCCTCTCAAGAATGTCAGCAGGATCCAGTGACTTGTAATCAGGGCGCTCTTGAATCATCAGTGCCAAAGTGTCGAAGGAACTGTCCAGAGACCTCAGCAATTTCTTCACCACCTCATGATCGGTGATGTCAGCAGCACCAAGAGCCTGAAACTCATTGGAGATATCAGTGAGGCGGTCGAAGGTTTGCTGCACGTTTTCGTTGTCGAGTCTTTTGAAGTGGTTGAAGAGATTGCGCAGAACATCAACTTGGGAGTCACGTTGAGTGGAAACACCTTCATTCACTTTTGAAAACCGGTCCCAGATAAGCTTCGAGATTTCCAGTGCACTCACTCTGCCCTACTGTCCTTTGTTGAGATGACCACAAATGATGTTCTTCGCTTGAGAGTCCAGTTGCTTGAAACGCTTCACGTCAGCAGCATTGATACTTGGTGAAATGGTGGGGACGCCGTTCTCGACGACGAACCAGAGATCATTGTCAATAGCCTCAAGATGCATTCGCATCTTGTTCTTCCAGTAGGGATAGTATGTGCCATCGAAGATGGGGCACGCAGCGGAGACCTTGATCATACCTGCGGTCGACATAACTAAAACTCCAGGTGGTTAAACCAAAATCACACAGAACAAGGGAGTACCTTGCTCTGATACTAATTGAAAGCGCAGGTTATCTCCCAGAGGGGGGGTGAATGGGAGATTATTAGAAATTCATCAAACTCTGATGAATTTGACAAAGATCAGAGTGAAGAAATAGAAACGCAAGGGAAACTAAGTCATCACAGAATCAGAGTACATGCGAACAGAATATATAAGGGTGAAGAACATGCAATCATACAATCATACACGCATGAAGAATATGAACTGAGGAAATAAACGATAGCATGATCAAATACTTCAGTTCAAATTCGTCAGAGGATAGATCACAAATTCTTCAGCAGTGGATAAAGTAAGGGAGGGGGAGGAATTTGAAACCAGGTTGGCTCGGTGAAGACAATGGAATTTGGTAGACCAGTTCCAGTTGCTGCATCAACTGTATGTCTGGTTGAGGCGGTTGAGTCGCAACTCAGAGAACACTTAGTCCTCACCGTATTCCTCTTGAGCTAAGGTCACTTAGACCTCGCCCAATCACTCGTGCTAAGTCTTCAAGGTAGACTTCCAAAACCTTCACAGACTTGTTCACCGGCACGCCACAATTACTCTTGGGTGCTCAGAACATGACGCCTAACCGTCTGGAGGAATGACAGTCCTCAAAGGTAACAAGCGTCGGATCACACAGATCAATCTCTTCAGTGATGCTCAATCACTTAGGCTCTGGTTGGGTTTTTCCTCACTTGGGTTCTCACAAAGTCGTCAGAGGATGGGTTGCTCTCAAATGACAAGTGTCAAGTTCTCTCGGAGCAGCCAACCAACAACTGGTTGGGGCGGCTATTTATAGCCAGGGGGCAACCCGACATAAAATGTCATAAATGCCCTTGTCTGATTCGACCGTTGTCATGATAAGGATCCACTCGACAGTTGGCACTCGGCGCAGCAACGGTCAGAAAATTGTACTCTCAATTTCGTCAGGGCACTTAATTTCCTCACGGTAGGCAGCTCGCACTGGCGAACTCCTAACTCCTCAGCATGACCAAATTCGTCAGCGACCAGATGAACTTCGTCACTGTCGCTAGCAAATGCGTCAGCTGTACTGGAGATTTCCAAAGGCTTCACTCGAAGCGGCTTTTGTGTGTATAGGTTTGAGAAGTTTTGAGCATCACTTTGGAAATGTGAAATATGTTTCACCTAGACCCCCTTTAACAGTACGGTTTTTCCTATGACTCAAATAAGAAGAAAACAAACTATGAAAACCAAAGTCTTCAAGCTTCAAAGTCTTCACATCAATTTCTTCAAAGGCCGTACCAATTTCATCATCAAATTCTTCACTTGAAGAACTCTATTTTTAGGGGTCGTCTTCCATGTGTTAAACCAAATCCTCAGGGACTCTGTCTCCTGTGTATACTCACAAACACATTAGTTCCTCAACCCATTTGTCTTCAATACTCCAAAACCACTAAGGGGGCACTTGATGCACTTACACAAAGCACCCACACTTTATGTCACACATAAAGGGCATAAAGGGCATAAAAGGATGGCATGTGGAGCTCCACCCTTGGTCGGCCACCCTCATGCCCCCCCCAAAGGGGTTCCTTAGTCCCTAAGTCTTTCTAGAAGCCTTTTGGGAAAAGTCCCTAAAGGTGGCTTTCCAAAAAATTAACCATAAAGTGATTTTCACTATTCACGAAAACAATTTTCCGCGACCGTTAAATCCGAAAATATTTCTGTGAATCTTAGAACAATTCCAGTACCCACTAAAATGATTTTGGACGCGTTCCGAAACAATTCCGGATTAGTGATTTTCATCTGCGAAAAGCAAACAAAGCGGTTCCGGCAGCTCCTGAACATTTCCGGGTTTTTTCTCCGAAAAATCCCAGAAGTTCCCAGAACAATTCTGGCACCCTCCAAGAATTTCCAGGCGTGTGCCGAAACCAATTTGACTTAATGGTATACCCTGAAACAACTTTTCAGTTTTACCGAAACTATTCCGGTGTTCTCTCTCCGGAACTTTTCCGTTGTCTCCGAAACTTTTCCGGTGACTTTCTCTCAGACTCTCTGTCTAGTATTCAGCAGATAGATGACCCTTAAGCGTGTGACCCTATAGGTTTGGTGAAGTATAGACATGACCGGAACTCTTTCCGATCAATGATCAACATCGGAGCCGTGGACACCCATATTGACCCCTATACCCACATGAATAAATATTCGAGTGAACCTCCAGTTTGCCATGTGCTATTCCTGTTGCTTCGCGATATGTTACAAATACCCGAGGTGAGAATCATCGGCATACCCGTGGATCAACACTTGTCCACAATGCCAGTTACCTCGTTACCGGTTTTGTTCTCTTTTCTCGTTCCCATGTTCCGGCATCCCTGTGATCAAATCACAACGTGTCTGGCCAGACGATGGTGGATACCGTAACATCGAGAGGGCCCAGAGATATCTCTCCATCGTCGGAGGAGCAAATCCCAATCTTGAGCTATCAAGTTACTTGACATACTTTTCCATGAACCTGTAAGCCGCCGTAATAGCCACCCATTTACGGATGACGTTTAACAAACCCAAAAGTTCATGAAGCAAGCATGAAGAAACTCGATACTCTCATGGTCTAAGGAATTATGCAAACGTTAACTTTCTCTGAGTTATTAACCATTAACTTGTGACGGATGTATCTCATAGCATAACATCAATTCAGGTCGATTCAACACAAGTGTTCTCCTAACATTGTGCCCTCAAAGTTGCCGGCATAGTCATGCCTATGATCAGGAAAATAGAACCATCATGCAACACTTGAGCTAGTCTTAGAGGCCAGACTAGGAATACATTTTACCGTTTATTATTCCACACGTGCATATGAGTCTTCCTCCGAGCCTCGTGGTTATTGTAGACTCGAGAACCATAGCAGTTATAGCATGGAACATAAACATAATTATGAACATGGAGATAAACAATAACATTTATTATTGCCTCTAGGGCATATCTCCTAGAGACTCCCACTTGCACTAGAGTCAATAATCTAGTCAATCTATTGCACTTTACACCTATGGCATACCGGTGTAAAAAATGCTTCGCTTGTGGTATAGCCTGATGTCCAACGGATCTGACAACTTCAGTTCCATGTGTATCTTTGCATCTCCTCGCGTTTTCACGCTTTCACAAAATTCATATTTTGTGTGGACTTGGCTTTGTATATATGTGAATCACAGGTCAAACCTTGATTCCTCAGACTGAACTATGGAGCAACTATCTGCAATAGTGTCCCATTGACCAAATCCATCTTGGAACCATACTAAGTTCATGAATGAACTATATGATTCAACATCTTCTTTGTCGCTTCCAAAGCATCAACATACTTAGCCTTTGTTATAGAAATCGCCACAGTAACTTGTTTGAAACAATTTCCAACTTACTGTGCCACCATATCGTGTATTACACAAAACCCTTAATTTTAAATCGAAAATCGCTTGGAGCATTGATGAAGACTGTATCGATGTAACCTTTTACAATGAACTCTTCATGATCTCCGCTTGCGAGAAAACATGTCATCAGTGCTACTTTAGTACTTAATGACCCTTTTTCACCGTTGTCCCATGATCAGTACTTTGATCACTATGGTATATATACTCGCAACAACTTGGGAGTATTGGACATATCTGGTTGTTTTACATACCATGGAATACATGATTAATCCAAACACAAAGGTGTGTGGAAAATCCATCATGTATTTTGCTCATCAGTGTTTTGGGACACCGAGTCTTGCAAAACTCTTTCCATGTGACTTCGGCAAGAATCACTCCTTGGCGTTCTTATGCTAAACTGTTTTAGCTTCTTGTCAATATGTATTTTTGAGCTTAGCCTATTAGGCAATACTATCTTCGCAGATAATTATGCCTAATATCAAAGCTACTTAGCCCAAGCACTTCATCGAAAAACTATTTTCAATGAAGTCCTAATTCGTGTCAAGAAATTTATATTATTTCCAATCAACAATGTGTCAAGCACACAAAGTTTTTAGAAATATTATTATGCTCCCACTTACTTTCTTGTAACCACAAGCATCTTCGTTATCCATTGATGAAATCAAACTCTTTTGACTATTTCATCAAAATGAAGATTCCAACTCCATTTTGCTCTCTTCTGTCCATTCTGGAACTCTGAAGTTTGCATACTTACTAGCATCCTCTGGATTGACAAAATACTTCGGACTGTATCACATGCAAGTCTTAGGTTGCATTTCCATCACATGGAAATCCTTTTGGCATCCATGTATCATATCTCAAGATTGAAATATGTATTAATTGCTAGTTTAACCCGATCTGACTTTAAGCATCGCTACGGTGAAACAATCTCATCGTAGTCAACTCCTTGAATTTGTTATTGCAACAAGTCGAGCTTTATGGATAAAACATTTTATCCACATCAGTTTATAGTTCCATTAATGTTCGTTAGACTCTAAGTCTTCCGAAGGGTTTGTCAAGATATAATCTTGAATCATTTATGGAAACTATCTCGGATTATATTGGCATTTAGCCAATTCCGGAGTCAGGGCCCATCAACGCTTCCTTGTGTATCGTAGGTATACTGTTGTCTAACAACAATATCTCGCTTGCGCACCTGAGAGGTTTGCACGAGTTTTGCCTACGTGGTTCAGTTGCAAGTTTGACCGAAGTCCATACATCTCATGTAGAGGCTTCCGTATCAGTCGCAGTAGGAAACTCTGGAATTACTTCCAAGGTTTCTTTCCTTTGATCTGATGACGGAGATACTATTATCTCGTCGAGTTGCACTGTCCTCACACTCACCTTTTTGCAAGAACCATTTTCTTCAAAAGCATATCGTTCTTTGTGGCAAAACCTTTTGCCTCGGTACAGTGGTGGGGGAATACCCAATAACTTGGGATAATCTACAAAGTAGCACTTGTCTGATTTGGAATAGGTTTGTAAATATTTTACACAAGCCCCATATTCCAAATGTTAAGAAAACACATAACATGGTTGGGTGTACCATACCATGGAGTCATTTCAACAGATCTGATGGTGCTCTTTTCAGTGTAAAAGCCGCAGTCTCTAAAGCATTACTTTTAAAAGGGATAATGGCAAATTGATTTATGTCATCTTTGATCTTACCATGTCATAAATGGTTTGATTACATCTTCACGGATATTCCACTCACAGTGGTGCTCCGTGAGGTGTAAGTTATGAAACTCTTTTCACAACTCATCAGACATTCGCTAAACTTGTAACTCAAATATTCCTTTTCGCAATCAAATTGCAGAAACATAATTTTCTTGTTACAATAATTTCTACTTCATATTGAAAACCTTATGAATGATTTCAAAAGATCCAGACTTACGTCTCATCAAGTAAATATCCATATATCTACTTGAGTCATTTCTGAAGATAGATAAATCCACTGCTAGCAACAACATTTATCAGACTACATACATCAAAATGTATGATCACCAATAAGTTCGTTGCTCGTTCCTTATGGCCTGTGAACGGTATTTTAGTCACTTCACTTTTCGGAGGAAAGTTGCAAGTGTCAGATGATTCATAACCAAACGACTTCAAAATCCATCATTATGGAATTTCTCCATGCGGGTTTCTCCAATGTGACCAAATGCAGTGCCACACATGTGTGGTATTCTCTTAGTCTTGCGACATTTAGCGTCAGTGTTATGGATGTATCATATTACCATCAATATTCATAACATACATCCCATTCATGATGGAAGTATGGCCCTTATGTTATTCATAACACTGAACAACAATTGTTCTTTTATGAACAATCCTTTTGCAAAAAACATTATGCAATGGGCTAGAGTGTGTAAAACTCTAAAATGAATTATGAAAGTAAATACGGAGGTAATATATTATTATCAATATTCATAACATACATCTCATTCATAATGAAAGTATGGCCCTTAAGTTATTCATAACATCGAACATCAAAAGTTCTCTTATGAACAACCTTCTTGCAAGATACCTTATGCAATGGGCTAGAGTGTGTAAAACTCTAAAATGAATTATGAAAATAAATATAGACGGTAATACACCGATGGAAGGTATAGCAACATTTACTATATTCCCAGCGCGTATCTGAACCTCACTCTGGCAAGTCTTTTAGGCCGTAGTAGTTCTTGCATCGAGTCGCAACAGAATGCAATCGAGCGGGTATCTCTGTGATCAACTCACCATACCCAAGAATCAGTGATTAACATGTTTAATCATAATTCTCAAGAACTATTTCTTTTGACCAGCCTTCCATACATCAATAACTTGTATGACTTTCATACATGAGCTGGACATTCCAGTCTTCTTTCCTTTTTGCCTTTATACTTCTAACAGTTTAACTTTAAGTATTTCTCCTACTCTCAGAAGAAGCATCCAATTTAAAGAGTGGCGTTAGCCCCGGACTTCCTAGGTGTGTAAGTCATACTAACACCCTTTGGACATTTCCTTTCTCTTTAAGTTGTTGTTTTATTCACCTTCATCATATGATAGGCGTTCTTCTGGATCCCTCTCGTATTAGTCAAATGCATAGTAAACACTTTTACTAATAGTTTGCAAAACAAACATTGCTTTGGATATCACATATCTTTTAGCCTTTGTTTGTGTCTGAAAATGATTTTCAGTTCCATGAATATCACATAGCTATCCCAAACTTTTGAAGTTCGGGTCTCATGGAAGCAAACATATTGCACTCGACCGTAATGGAATTCTAGCTTTTGGATCGAAGGACCAGAGTCACATTATCCATAGCATTAGCGGGAGAATACCGAAAGCATGCGATAGGACAAAGTCCTTCTCGGCACTCTTGAGGACAATCCTCACATTACGTTACCAACCGTAAAGTTTTAACCAGATATTTAACAGCTTATTCAATTTTAACAGGGAAGGTGGAAACGCGAGCCATTCTTCTATAACTATTATGCAATTTTCACTTAGACAAAGTTCATAATTAATTGCACTGAGAATTAAACAAGTTAATTCTAAAGTGCACTCCCACTCAAATCAATATCTCTCATAATTGATTGTGAGTGATACAAGATCCGCATTTCAATTCCAAGCCATTGATGGGAACATCACTGATGACAGGAACTTCAATTGGTAGGCCAACTTGACGATCACATCTCTATGTGACTCTTGTTCATCTTTCGATGGGCGTGTTCCGAGCTCAGGACGATCAAGCCAGAACGTCAAGACAACCAAGTGATCTCGCTGCGAGGTCTCAACTCACCCGCCTGACACTTCTCTAATCGTTTGTACTCATGGAAACATGACACACTCCGAAAAGATAGGTGCCGTGACGGTGCTACACTTGGGAGAACACTAACTACTTGATATTTTTGTGAGAGATCACCCTAATAAAAAGCGACTACCGCACAATCAAGAAGGGTGCATCATAAGGGTAAACATCTCAGGCAATTCATAATAGCATGATATGGTATAGCCCTTTCTGACGGAGAAGTCTTTTATTTCTTCGTCTTCGGCATTCGCGTCGGTGTTCACCTTTGCGAAGTTTTCCACCACCTTGTCGATGCACCAGATGATATTGCTATCTCTATAGCTAATAAAATAAGTGCATTACTTAAGGTTGACATGCAGGTCATTAAAGTGACAATCATATGGCTCCAGCCATCATGCCGAATCATGACACGCAGGTCATGTTAATTTTACATCATATAGTCATCTCATACATAATCAAATTATTATGAGCACTGCTATACCACATCACATGCACATCCTGCAAAACCAAGTTAGACGCCTCTAATCGGTTCATACAAAATTTTATTTTACGTGGCTTCTAAGGTTTCGAAACAAACCGAAGCTACCAACGTCCATCATCAAGCATGATAATCCAAGTCGCTAGATTAACATTGCGGGGTGTATGAAACACGAGATAATAAAATCTCGAGCCCCATACTGAACTTCAACATACGCATGACCCCCGTGCAGATCATATCTGCATTGCCCTTTCGTCTGCGAAATTTCATCTTTCTTTTAACTATGGTGGAATTCAAAGAACTGTTAGCACTTCGTTGATCAATTAGGATCGCGGATTGCCAGAACTTTGAAACTCCACCATACCGTTATCAAGATCAGAAATACACAAATTCAAGGGAAGCAACAAGAACATCGGGTAATAGATTTCATCTGCTACCCGCACAAATAATTTTCAGTAATAGAACTCATCTACTACAAATTATATTGTGCAACACCCATACATCTCTATGTATTCTAGATCGCAACCTGCATCTATGCATAGCACGGCTCATGATGCCACTGTAGGGTAACGCAGCAGAAAACAAAAAATTTCCGACCTACGCACCAGCCCAGGACCACTATGGAGACTGCATACAAGGTTTGATCTTTTCGTTACCGACTCGTAGCGCAGCAGAAGTAGAGTCGATGACGATCGTTGGTGCAGATCCCCGCAGCTAGGATTTACAACCTCCCAACCGCGAGGATGTTCTCCCTTGTCTGCTCGTCGGACAGCCCTCCGGGAGGCAGTCGGACAGTCCCTCAGACGGTGTCACGGACAGCCCTCGGGAGGACCCTCAAAACTCGGACGGTCACTCGGACAGCCCTTCGGGAGGCACTCTCGAACAGCCCCTCGGGCAAAAAGATCGAACCTATGACCTCTCTACGGGGTTGCACACATACGGTGTCATCTATCCGGCAGGGCTTCGCCGTCCAGAACTAGTTTCCACCGGAACCCAGACAGCCTTTCGGCTCTACGAAACTATTTCGCGGGGAGGGAGAGAGAAGCCAGATCATGCATGGCACTTGTATGTGAGAAAGGAGTGAGTGTGGAGAGCTCCTCTCCACCTCTATTTATAGGAAAACCAAGGGGTAGAGTTGGCATATTAAAATACCAAAGCACCCACACTTTATGTCACACATAAAGGGCATAAAGGGCATAAAAGGATGGCATGTGGAGCTCCATGGAGGAGCTCCACCCTTGGCCGGCCACCCTCATGGGGACCCCCCCAAAAGGGGTTCCTTAGTCCCTAAGTCCTTCTAGAAGCCTTTTGGGAAAAGTCCCAAAAGGTGGCTTTCCAAAAAATTAACCATAAAGTGATTTTCACTATTCACGGAAACAATTTTCCGCGACCGTTAAATCCGAAAAAATTTCTGTGGGTCTTAGAACAATTCCAGTACCCACTAAAATGATTTTGGACACGTTCTGAAACAATTCTGGATTAGTGATTTTCATCTGCGAAAAGCAAACAAAGCGGTTCCGGCAGCTCCGGAACATTTCCGGGTTTTTTCTCCGAAAAATCCCAGAAGTTCCCAGAACAATTCTGGCACCCTCCAAGAATTTCCAGGCGTGTGTCGAAACCAATTTGACTTAATGGTATACCCTGAAACAACTTTTCAGTTTACCGAAACTATTCCGGTGTTCTCTCTCCGGAACTTTTCCGTTGTCTCCGAAACTTTTCCGGTGACTTTCTCTCAGACTCCCTGTCTAGTATTCAGCAGATAGATGACCCTTAAGTGTGTGACCCTATAGGTTAGGTGAAGTATAGACATGACCGGAACTTTTTCCGATCAATGATCAACATCGGAGCCGTGGACACCCATATTGACCCCTATACCCACACGAATAAATATTCGAGTGAACCTCCAGTTTGTCGTGTGCTATTTCTGTTGCTTCGCGATATGTTACAAATACCCGAGGTGAGAATCATCGGCATCCCCGTGGATCAACACTTGTCCACAATGCCAGTTACCTCGTTACCGGTTTTGTTTTCTTTTCTCGTTCCCGTGTTCCGGCATCGCTGTGATCAAATCACAACGTGTCTGGCCAGACGATGGTGGATACCGTAACACCGAGAGGGCCCAGAGATATCTCTCCATCGCCGGAGGAGCAAATCCCAATCTTGAGCTATCAAGTTACTTGACATACTTTTCCATGAACCCGTAAGCCGCCGTAATAGCCACCCATTTACGGATGACGTTTAACAAACCTCAAAGTTCATGAAGCAAGCATGAAGAAACTCGATACTCTCATGGTCTAAGGAATTATGCAAACGTTAACTTTCTCTGTGTTATTAACCATTAACTTGCGACAAATGTATCTCATAGCATAACATCAATTCGGGTCGATTCAACACAAGTGTTCTCCTAACATTGTGCCCTCAAAGTTGCCGGCATATAGTCATGCCTATGATCCGGAAAACAGAACCATCATGCAACACTTGAGCTAGTCTTAGAGGCCAGACTAGGAATACATTTTACCGTTTATTATTCCACACGTGCATATGAGTCTTCCTCCGAGCCTCGTGGTTATTGTAGACTCGAGAACCATAGCAGTTATAGCATGGAACATAAACATAATTATGAACATGGAGATAAACAATAACATTTATTATTGCCTCTAGGGCATATTTCCTACAAGTAGTAGTATCAGATTCATGAATTATAAATCTGCATCCATAGAAGACACAGAATCCTTTATGTCAGAAACAGAAATTAGCAATAATAAGAATAAAGGTGTAACCGAATGCATGGAAAAGACTAATATAGATGATGAAATTATACATTGGGAAAAGAAATTAAAGCATATAGAATGGGAATATAGTCATTCTATGACAACAGATTGGCCTAAAATAAGAGAAAGAGAATTATTTTTCATTAGAGAGATTGCTAGATTAAAAAGGCAAAAAAGCGAGAAAAAGCAAGCCACTAGTTGTTCTCGTGTGATAAATAAAACTATATTGTCAGAAGAAAAGGTAGACAATAGTAATAGTAATAATATTGTTACCACCAATAATAATGATAAAAATAAGAATATTGCTCAGAGCCACAAAGATGAAATTGTGGATGAAGAAGAGCAATGGGATATAAATAATAAGCTATTACTAGAAAGTTATGAAGAAGAAGAAGATTTAGAAGACAAAAATTATGATGATTCAGAACAAAATAGTGATTTTTATAATTCACTAGATGATGTGGGACTACATAATTTAGATAATGCGATGGAAGCCATGGAAGTAGAAAGTAGTAATAAAAGAAGAAAGGGATATGGGGAATCTTCAGTAAAAAGAGATGAAGAAAGGGAGAGACCTACCAGATCAGTTGGACAATGGCCCCTAGAAAAAGATGACTACCAACCCACATATATCCCTGGACAATATAGATATATGGGTACTAAGAGAAGAGATTTTGAAATGCCAGTACAATTTCAAAATTATAAGAATGATGGTGCTATATTAAATTTAGCAGCCCATGACCCGATAGATTGGCCGAACATAATTAGCATATGGAAAGGTTTAATAGTTCAAAAATATATACAAAACCAGCATAATATAGGCACTAAGGTTGAAGATATGATAACATATCTCGAAACATTTTTAGGAGAATCTGTAAAAGTCCTATGGGAACAATGGGTAGAAACGTGCCCTAATCAATATCAAGAATTAAAAAGAGTAGGAAGTAATCCTAATAACTTTGCAAATGTTATTTCAAATATGATCATAGCAGAAGATCCAGAATTAGGACATACCTCTTTACAAAATGAAAGATTAAGAGAAATAGAAAAATTAACGCTGACAAGCTGGAAAGGCATAAAAGAATTCTCTCAGCATTACTTATATAATGCTACCACCGCTGAGCAAGGCTTTAATGTAGGTGTAGTAGAAAAATATTTTAATAAGTTGCCTGACCCTCTAGGGTCAATAATATTTGAGGAATATAAAAAGGAATCAGCAGGAAATATTGTAAACATATCCCAAGCCATAACATTTGTCTTTAAACAGCTAAGAAAGGTATGTACAGGTATAAAAGCTCAAAGATCTATGAAGAAAACAGATTATAATTTCTGCAATAACATTGTCCAAATACCTTTAACATATGGAGAAGAAAGGTATAAGAATAAAAAATATTATAAATCACAAAGGAGAGATAATAGAAATTTCAGAACAAAGAAAAGGTTTTTCTTAAGAAGGTCAGATAATAGAGCTCCATTTCTACATAAAAGAAATGTAAGAAGATATAATCCTAGAAAAACTTATGATAAAACATGCAGGTGTTTTATATGTAACTCTCCAGATCACCTAAGTAGAACCTGCCCTAATAAAGACCGGAAAAGATACTCTAGTAAATATGAAGAGCAAGAAAGAGTTTTAATTATAGATAGTGTTAATGAGAATATATTAGTATGTGATGATGAAATAAAAGATGATGAGTCAATATATTCAATCATTGAAACAGATGAAGTAGAAAATGAGACTCAAGAATATGATTCAAGTAAAGATGAAATAGACCTAATAGATTAGTTAGCAGGTTTAAAAATAGAAATGATGAACCAAGTAGATTGTGAGCATGATTGGATTCAAGGGAAAGGTGATTATAATATCGAATGTGCTTTCTATATATATTATCCAAGCCAAGATAATAGGTCCACACGCAGCCTATGCCTAAGACAAGCTTGTGCCTCCTGTCTAAAAGCCAAAAACCAAATATGGAGACATGAAATAGAATTTGAACCAGAAGAAAGAATATTATATAGTAGGGTTAGAAATCTAGAAAATAGGATAAATATACTAGAAGCAGAGCTAGAAATATTAAAAGATAGGCTAAAGGATAATAAAGAACAATAATATGGTGCTGCTGGAAGCACGGAAATAAAGGAAGTAATAGTCATAAAGTAATATTTAAGCACATTAAAGGATAATAGTTTATCTGATATATCCTCTCGATCATCAATATTACAGAAATGAAGAAAAGTACACTCGCAGGCGGGAGTGAATGCTACATATTTTGAAATAATGACAGATTAAAGATATTTCCGCCAAATACATTCAATTTCAAACCAAAGAATCATATACATATTGATGAGATCCAAAGATGCATATTGGATAATATGAACATACTCGAAAGAGAAGAGAAAGGATACATGCTATCTAATCTCAATAGCCTTGCAGAATATTCTAATATGATGAACAAAAATATACAAAGGCCAACAAATATTATGTTCGATGGAAGTAAATCTGGAATACATATGACATGGGAAGAAATAAGATATGATAAAATCAATTATGCCTTGAATTGGGCAAAGATAATGAATAGTTGCTATTTCAAGTATCGAGAAATGATGCGAAGAATATGAAAGAGAAAGGATCTCCAAAATATCATACATATAAAGAATGCCTCGTAAAAGGAGTAGATCCTTTAGACGGGGAATATATAGATATGAAAATAGAAGAAAAATGGGAAGATACATCAAAAGTTTGGAAATAAGAATTAAAGATAGAATTGAAAGAAGAAATGTTAAAAGATTTAAGACAAGAAATAGTTGAAGAAATAAAGATACCCCAATACAAATTTTGTTAAAAAAAAATCATTTGCGACGTACTTTTTGTAATATACCTTTTTCATGTACAAACAAATCCGTATATGTGTAAACCTTCAAAAATATGAGACTCACATGATTTTTTTCCATGAAACTCATTTTGGGGTATCTAATAATTATTAATGAAGTATATTAAAAATAATAAAGAGGTATAAAAGATTCATCTATGTGGTATATGAGGAGCGGGAGTACATACTCTCAGGAGTACACAATCATTTTGTCCGTAGACCACCTAGCGACGACTACTAGCACTGGATCGAGGCGAACGCGCGCCGCCGTCTTCACCCCTCCCTCATCGAAGCCGGGCAAACCTTATTGTAGTAGACAGTCGGGAAGTCCTCATGCTAAGGCCCCATAGGACCAGCGCACCAGAACAGCAACCACCGCCAATGAAGAGAAGCATAGATCAGAAGGATCCAACCTGTCGACACACGAACATAGACTAGAAAAGACAAGATCCACGTGGATCCACCGAAGACAAACGCCAACCGAATCCCGTGAGATCCGCCGAAGACAAACCTCCACACGCTCTCTGACGATGCTAGAAACACCACCCGAACGGGGACAAGGCGGGGAGGACCTTATTCCATCTTCAGAGAGCCGCCGTCGCCTCGCCTCTCTGAGCAAGACACAGAACCCTAATAAACTCAAAAGAGCATGAAAAAACGGAGCCCTCCCGCTGGCAAGGGCCGGGATCCACCACGCCTCCATGGCCCTAAGACCACAGGAGACGAGGTAGACCGGCGGCGGCACCGGCGGGAGGCACGAGAAACCCTCCATGGCCCTAAAACGATCAGGATTTTCTGTACGGTCTTCTGGAAATTCAAAATGTGTTCACTTTTTGAAAAAATGTTTGAAATTTCCAAAAATTGTTCGTGTTTCGAATAGTGTTCACAAAGTTAAAAAATAATATGTTTACAAAAAAGGTTCATTTTTTGAAAAAAAAATCTTAACAATTTTTTGAACCGTCTGCTACAGTAAACCGTTTGTTTTGGAATCACCCACCACGTTAAACCACTATTTATATTTTTTTAGGAAGTAAACCGCTATTTATCGAACCTAGTACAGTAAATAGGTTGGCACAGTCGGGCTACGTCTATGTGCCACGCCCCTGTTGGACACAATGAGCGTCCAATAGGAGCTCCCCTACGAGACCTCCTCGGCAGCGCTTGTGGCGCCAATTAGGGCCACAGCGCACAGACCAACCCAATCTCCACTACTATTAAACAATCGAACAAGAACTTTCTTACGTACACCCCGCAATTACCCCCATAACACCGCACAAATCAATGAACACCGCACGATTAGGCCCACAAATCTCAATCTAACAGTCATCCTTGATCTAATAGCTTTATGATGTGAACTTAGCAATTTGCAATGACTGACCGTACTCCACAATCCCATAAGCCTTCCCTCGAACTAACAGTCCCACGTCCCCTGCAATCACGCACCCGCATCCGCAACCCCTTCTCTAATCACGCAAGGCACACAGAAAAAAAGGAAACTGATCCCCTCCGCACAGACTGCTCCATCTCCGGCGCCCTTGACTGGCTAACCCTCCCTCTGGTGCCCTGCTCCACTCTCAACGGGCTAGCGTCGGCCAAAGGTTGTGCTACGGCTAGAGCGGTTGCCCAGGCGCAGGCTAGCGATGCGGTCAACGCGGGGCGGCGGCGGCAACTCGATGCAGGGAACAGTGATGGCCAAGGCGTGCACTCCAGCGGGGCTGGCGTGGATCTAGCGGAAGGCAGTCGGATCGAGTCGACGATGGGCGGCGCCGGCGAGTTGGAGGGATGGCGGTGGCGGCTGAGCTCCTCCATGGCCTGCTGCGTTTCCAGGGAGAGAGAGAGAGAGAGAGAGAGAGCTTGGAACGCAGGAGATAGAGAAGAATGGAAGGAAGGGAGAGGAGGAAGGGCAGGGGCGCGGCGCGAGCCTATGGGACGGCGGCGGCGGCTTGGAACTGCGGGACATCGGGCATTTTGGATACGTTTGGATGGCAGGACAAAGATTATATTGGGTATGTATGGATCGCTATCAAACCTGGCCTTACAAAATATTGGCATGATTTATCCTGCTGCCTGCTATATCTGAAGTATTATGTACCAAATCAATGATTCTTTGTGTTTTGAGGCCACATGCATGATGATTTCGTCAACACACTAGGATCCTGTAGGTAGAACCATAAGAAGAAGACTGGTCCTCTGATCCCTGTAGGCCTTCAACACCCATTTAGGAATTATAGGACACACTGGCTATGTTTTGTTTACCAGCTGCTGGAGTTAATTCCAAATGTCTAGAATCTGCATGCTATACAGCTTTCATCCTCCTGGTCCCAGCAGCTCCTCGACGCTGGCGTCCTCTTCTTCCAAGGTTCGTATTGGTTCGAGCCATATAAGCCCGTGGATCGACCCGGCGGTGCTGAATTGAAGCACTGGATAGGGAGACGCCCTTTCGTGTATGCCTGGATAGCGATGCACCACCAGAGACAGAGTATTATGACCTGTCCCACGAGTTCGATGTGAAGATGCTGCACCCGGTCAGGGATGACCAGCTGCAGGTGTTCTCGGCGAGGTTCAACGAGGTCTTCGGCAAATGCCACGGCCTGGGCAATGTCTGCTTCCTACATGGCATCTCGACGCAGAATGGGAGGGTATGATATTTTCTGACAGAGACTTGTTGTTGGGTTGCCTGTGAATGAATCAATGAAGATGGCATCGTGGCTCAGTTTTGTTTCATCTATTTCAGCTTTGTGTAGCCATGAGGTTTTCCGAAGGATCCATCGGGGACAGGATGGCTCGGCTTAAAGGTGGAAGGCTCCCTTTGTCAGATGTTTTAAGGTATGGTGGATGTCTCCACATTTTTGTACATATTTGATGTTCTGAATACTGAATGTTGGTCGTATTATCATAAGGATGCATTTTTTTTGCAGATGCAAATATATCCATTTTTAGATAAGAGTCACCTAAGCATGCAGTTTGCAAGTTTCTACCGCCCGCCACTCCTCTGCTCGACCACCGCTGCCGCCATGTTGAGGCCCTCGCCACCAAGCGGTATGCTTTCCTGTGAGCTAGCTTCTTCAATACATGCTTCTCTGAATTTCTACAAGCTAAATTGGTACATGCTTCTCTGAATGATTTGCCCAATCTGCTCTTCCTACACCCATGGATAGGGCAAGAAAAATAATTAGAAAGCATGAAAGATGCCAATCAATACTTTCTGCTGGATATATCAATTGTTGTAGCTCTTCCTACACCCAAGCACCACATTCTAAATTCTGAAGGCTCCGGCTGGAATTCTGATCCGTTCATACGTTGCAATTTAGCGTTTTAGTTCAAAATTTAGAAACTGGATTTTGTGTATAGTTATTCTCATGTGCATCATATGAACTTTGCGTGTGTACTTCTTCTCATGTTGAATTGATGTCTGATACTGGGTCTTTGCATTTTCAATCGCCTTGCATTCTCTTCATGATTTGGTGCATGTGCACATAATTTGTAACAAACCAATTCATATTTTCGTCGAGCTTGAATCATTTGCTTCTTTTATAATGGTTCGAGATGTGGTGTAGGAGGATCAGCAGAATGGCAAACGCGCCAGCGAACCCCGAGCACGGTGGCCCGTGCAACATGAAGACCATCCGGACAAAGGGCAGGTACACAAATAGCCAAGAACGCAAGGAGACGTGCAGGTCTGCGTTTCCGAGTTATCCCTTTTAGCACTAGCGATTAAGAGGTAATAGCACCGCAGGTCCTACAACTTGTCCTGAATGTCATGATTTGGTCCTACAACTTGCAAAAGGCAACTATTTGGTCCTAGAACTTGCATCAGATGTGCACATTTAGTCCTGGACCAATCAGAAGCCGCCAACTGAAGCCAACTGGACCAGACGGTCAGCGCCGCGTGTTTTGCAAATAACCCCTGCCATTTGTCGAAATCAACCCGCAGGACACCTCGTGGCCGTGGAAGGAAATATCACCTGAATCTAGCTACTAGTGTCCTGTCACCATGTAGAATGTGGTAGTAATACTTTATTTTTTATTTGGATTTACTCCCTGCCGTGAAGAGTTAAGCTCGATCATCGACGGACTGATGAGATGAGCCGGTGTTAGTAGCAGGTAAAGTGCATATGGTGTAGCAGTGGTAGCAGCAAAAGTCTCTAAATTCCCCCAACTAATTAAGTACTCCTCCTACTACTGCTACCAGTGTTGCTACAAGTAGTAGTACTCCTGCTCCACCTGCAGCTGATGGTACTACTATCTGTGCAATAATTGCCCGGCCACCAGTCATCGATACAGTCATACAGTTACTACGCTCCCAGGGATCGAAGCCCTGGGAGAGCTTGACCGGTTTTTCCACAACTGAAACACATTTGTGAGGGAAAAAAATTAATCGCAACCGATGTAGCTTTTTTTATAGGCAAGCAAAACCGATGTAGCCATTTGCCGCCGTTGTCTACTGTCAGATGGGCCCGCTGGGTAAACTACGTAGGCGTTTGCTATGATTCTGTTGTCTGTTACCCATCCCTTTGCATTTCCCTTCCCCGATTGATTTCACCGCCCGCTCCTGTATCTAAAAGAAACGAGACTGTGCCTCTCGCCGCCTTTCACTTGAACATCGGCGGGGATAGATATTTTTTTTTGCGTGTGACGGCTAGATCTATAGTAGAGATATTGAGCTTCCATTATTTGAAACGTTGTGGTGCTTTGGGGACTGTGGGGTTGCTGAGAGCCCCACATGTAAGGTTGTGTGTTGTTTGGTTTTATTCTCTCTTTTTTTCACATTTAATTCATGAGTGTTTGTTAAAATTATAGAATATTAAGAAGCAGATATTTTTGAAACATACTTTTCTAGATTCATTAATATTTATTAAATTTGTAGAAATTTAAAAGTTCATGATCAATTTTAAAGTTGCGAATATTTCAATATTTGAAGATTTATTTAATTTGCAAGCATTTTTTGAAATCCATGAATATATTTTAGATTTATGAATGTTTTCTAAAATTCATGAGTTTTAAATTAATAATATTTTCAAAATCCTTGAACATCTTTTAATTAAACTACTTTTTCAAATAAAAAAGAGCCACTTTTTCTGAGATAGCAGTGGGGCGAGTGGTTTTAATTAAACTATTTCTTTTAAAGAAAAAAGGAGCCACTTTTTTGAGCTAGCAATGGGGCGAGCGGGAAAAAAATGCTAAGTGGACGAGAAGAGCAAGGAGCCAAGATGAGTGAGCGAGAGCTTTGTGGGCTGGCTCATGACATAATATACGAATGTTAAAAAAACATCATTAAAACATAATTAAAACACCAGCCAAGACAGATAAAATTCAAACAAAACATTCGATCTTAATAATCTACTATATATAGATATAAAAGAGTTAATCACGCGAGTGAAGAGCGGCGCGGGGAAGCGCACGTTAGCCTCTACGGAATAATCAACAGTGTAAAGCTTGGAGAGGGTCGTACGCGTAGGCGCCTTAGTTTAAGGCCACTGCTAGCCGTAAACCGGCTGATGTTAGGGATTTTTAAACCGCCTTGTCAGCCGTTGGTTTGGGTTGGTTTGGGCCGTTTGATCTCTAAATCAGCTAGCTATCGGATATGTGCAGAGCATCCTCGTTTCTTCAGGTTGCGGCAGCCCCGTCACAGGTCATCTCACAGGAAAACGCCCACGAGCTCGCCATGCACGTCACAGGTGCAGCGCCAGGTTGCGACAACGATGTTGCTGTGACCATCCCTTGAAGTACCGGCGATGCTCCGGTGGCCCAGCAATGCTCCAACATAACACCGGTGATGCTTCGTCGCAGCACCGGCGACCCGGCGATACTCCAACACAACACCGGTGATGCTTCGATGTAGCACCGATGATGCTCCGGCGGCCCAGCAATGCTCCAACACAACACCGGTGATGCTTCGATGCAGTACCGGCAATGCTCCAACACAACACCGGTGATGCTTCGATGTAGCACCGACGATGCTCCGGCGGCCCAGCAATGCTCCAACACAACACCGGTGATGCTTCGATGCAGCACCGGCAATGCTCCGGCGGCCCGGCAATGCTTCAACACAACACCGGTGATGCTTCGGCCGCCCGGCAATGCTCCAACACAACACTGGTGATGCTTCGATGTAGCACCGACGATGCTCCGGCGGCCCAGCAATGCTCCAACACAACACCGGTGATGCTTCGATGCAGCACCGGCAATGCTCCAACACAACACCGGTGATGCTTCGGCCGCCCGACAATGCTCCAACACAACACCGGTGATGCTTCGATGTAGCACCGACGATGCTCCGGCGGCCCAGCAATGCTCCAACACAACACCGGTGATGCTTCGATGCAGCACCGACGATGCTTCGGCGGCCCAGCAATGCTCCAACACAACACCGGTGATGCTTCGATGCAGCACCGACGATGCTCCGGCGGCCCGGCAATGCTCCAACACAACACCGGTGATGCTTCGATGCAGCACCGGCAATGCTCCGGCGGCCCGGCAATGCTCCAACACAACACCGGTGATGCTTCATTGCAGCACCGGCAATTCTCCGGCAGCCCGAAGATGCTTCATTGCAACAACGATGATGTTCCGGCGACCCCGACGATGCTCCATTGAAGCACCGGTGATGCTCCGCAAAGCTCCATCGGAGCACCGGTGAAGCTCTGGCGTTCAGACGATGCTCCATCACAGTAAAAGGTCGGCCCGAGGATGCTCCATGGTAGCATCGGCGAGCCCCTGGTTGCAGCACCTGTTCGTTCGCAGCAGCGTCCGCCGCGACATCTCACCACCGGCCATCACCCCCGTCAGCACCGCCGAACGTCGGCTCGCAGTGTGGTGTCGAGGCGCTCGCAAAAATGCTTTTCCTCCACTCAAAGCACTGCAGCGTGGTTTGTAGCAGCGGTGGTCTCGTTGTGGTCCATGCAGCACAAGTCGGCTTGAGCGAGGGAGTAGTGGCGGAGGAACGCGTGGGGCGGCATGGATGGAGTGCTGGAGTAGAGGGTGAAGACATGCCGGTGAGATTCAAAAGGATGTGGTCAACGTGTGTTGGTGGAAGAAGAACGAGTGGATGGGCTTCGCTACATGAGATAAGGTAGAAGAGGTTGAGCAATTCCTGCGCCCACACAGGGACACGTGGCGATGGCTTGACGCGGTTGATTTCTGGTAGAAAATCAGTCGGGCAAAAGGAAGGATTTTCCTAGTTTAATCATCGTTCTGAACACAAGGCCATCATGGTCTGAAACAAGACCGGCCAACCATCATGTAATTAATCAATTGGAGTACGCGTAATATGCATATGCAGATCAATGAACAGTCTTTGCTGCAGCCTTGCAGCAGGCATGGTGATGGTGACACGTACGTGCGGTCGCGCTCTCTCTGCAGGGCGCACTACCGAGCGAGCGCTGTCGTCCCTCCCGTCCGCCGGGCCCAAGCACAGCAATGGCCACGCCGCACACTGGATTCAGGTGATATTGCCTTCCACGGTCACGAGGTGTCCTGCGGGTTGATTTCGACAAACGGCAGGGGGTTATTTGCAAAACACGCGGCGCTGACCGTCTGGTCCAGTTGGCGGCTTCTGATTGGTCCAGGACTAAATGTGCACATCTGATACAAGTTCTAGGACCAAATAGTTGCCTTTTGCAAGTTGTAGGACCAAGCCATCACATTCAGGACAAGTTGTAGGACCTGCGGTGCTATTACCTCAGCGATTAAATGGTCTGTAGCTGGTCAGGCGTGTTTGCCTAAAATGTTATGAGAATTTCAGGAATTTGATTTTATCTTCAGAAAAGCCTACTTTAAAGCTATCCATTATTTCCTTTGAGTTTGCCGTGGAGGTGAGTTGGAAAATCTTTTTTTTAACTTGGTGGATGCACTGTTGTAGTGACGGAGACTTGCCTGAATGTTGTTTTCCTCCGCGTGAAGTGCTTAGAATTCTCAAAGGCGTCAACAAGTGCCGAAGGAGATTGACAAGGTGCAGGCAAGACGGCTGATCTGAAGTTCATTGATGTCTTTTTCTGTCTGAACATTTTCTTATTTGGAGTTGCAGCCGGTTTATGGTGTATCAACCGACTTGGTTTAGGATGTATTGTAGTTGGTTTGGTTGCATCAACCAACAAGGCTTATTATGTATTGCAGTTCGTTTGGTACCATCAGCCGACTGGCCAGTTGGAAAACCAGCGGGGAAAACATGTACTGTGAGCTTCCCTCGCATTCAGAGTTTAGAGCTTGATGAGCAATCTTGTGTGAGCTTGTTGATGATCTGCTATTTTTTACAAAATTGGGACATGTCGGATGGTCGATGTGAGGTGAGGTTCTCTATGTAAAAAAAATCATCATTTGTCCGTTCTGATAGTATGATGGACTTTATTGATAAGAACCTACAGTTTCTTTGGTAAGTTTGGGTTAGGAGTTCCATATATATGCGCCAAGAAAGTATGTAGGGAAATCATGATATGTTTTTTTTTTGCAGTGCCAACACTGAAAATGTAAAGTGTGTCATGCATGACTTTTATATGTGTTTAGGATTTGGAGGATAGCTCTATAAACAAAATTCCTTATTCTACACTTCTCTGCTTTGCTTGGCGCAAATTCTTCTTGGAAAGAGCGAAGGCATGGTTTGCATGACATTATCCTCAATGGGCTGGAGATAGCGGGGATCATTGATCGGAGATATATAAATATTGATACTTGATTTTCTCACCTGACATCTTCTCACTTCTGTGAAAGACACTTGATTTTCTCATAGTAATAGTTATTTATTATTTTTGATACATAAATGGTTATTTACTGAACGGTACTTGTATGTGTGTATGGAGAGTGGTGATTAACCTTTTAAATAATCCATTGTCCAACAAGGTGATTCTAATTTTTTATTAGATTATACTATAACAATATGATTAGCAAAAATTCAAAATGGTTGTATATTTGACACATATTGCAATGGGCCGAAGACCGCCTGGATATTTTGTTCAAGTACTGAAATTCATTTATAGGAGATTATAATCATTTGGGCGCTATGCATTAAGAAAGTGTGCATTTAGATAAGAGATTATATAATTAACGCAAAGATGTGCGATATTTGTTTCAACAAGAATGTTGATCATGAAGAATGATAATCAATTTATTTGTATGAGTCAAGAATTAGGTATTATGCACTTTGTATGAAAATTCAAAATTTTCAAAAAATCTATCTATATTTTGTTAGAATTTTTCGTCTTTGATACGTGCGTTGCACGTGCATGATTACTAGTAAAGCAGAAATGCTCATTCGACCGCCCGCCAGTTTGCTGATTTAATTTTTTCGCTAGCCTTTTTATTCTGGTGTTGCTCTCCTGTTCAAGAAAAACAAACGGCTCGTAGTTTTCAAAAAAATTATAAAAATCACAGATTTAAAAAAGTTCATGAATTTTAAAAAACTTTGTGGATTCAAAAAAAGATCAATGATTTTGAAATTTAGAAAAACACTTCACAGATTAAAAAAAATGTTCACCAGTTTAAAAAAACACGAATTTGAAAATTGTTCATGAAATGGAAAAAGTTTGTGATTTTCAAAAAAATCACGAAAGTGAACAAAGTTCATAAAATTTAAAATGGGAGATAAAAACAAATAAGAAAAAAGTAAAATAGAAAACAAAAAGAAGAAGAATAAACCAGTAGAAAACACAAAGAAACCCTGATTGAAAGCTTCTGGAAGCTTCACAAAACTAGATATTGGGAGTTACCACAAACCCGAAACACGTGCTGGAGAGGGTGTGCACTATCTACGGATAAGCCTATAACTAGCGCCATAAGCGTTGAATAGGAATTCACTAAACCTACTTAGGACCTCCTATGTGTCAGTGCGACTAAGGGCATGTACAATGGTGCTATCTTAGAAGTGCCACATAGGATAAATGCTTACGTGGAGGAGAGAGAATTCATATGAAAAGGCTTGTCTTCTCTTATTTAAGAGATGATCTCTTAGCACAATATGTCTCACCACGTTTTTAGGAATAGCTAGTTATTAAAGATAACGCTAAGATATAACCCATTGTAGACATATTTTTTTGTTATATCTAAATTACATGCAAGGCTTAAGATAAGACTATCTTATCAATCATTGTACATGCCCTAAATGTTGGGGAGTCGCACATAGCGCTACGTCTGGGCCAACCAATTTATCACTAGCTTGTAGCGACTTCCTGGCCAGAGCGGGTTTTTTCCTGTTTTAAAGTTTTCAGGCAATTTTTTATTTTGACTTTCCAAAAGAATATTATATTTTTTTTATTTTGACAAAGTGATTTTTTTAAAAATCCTAGAACAATTTCCCTAAATTTTATGAATATTTATACAAAAATTGTGACATTTTTAATAAGTTTGTAACCTTTAAAAAAATCTTTAACATGTCTAAAATTTTGTGAACATTTTTTAAAGTTTAGAGAACATTTGTTTTCCAAATATGAACGTTTAATTAAAATCAATAACAAAAAAATATATAAAAACGAAAAGGAAATTGGTAGAAGAAACAAATAGAAAAGAAAAAGAAAAATGAGAGAAACCATGCCAAAACCTTCTAGATGGTTCCTAAAACCTGGAAAACCAAAATCCTATTTGCTCGACCGATCAATGCGTTCCTGACATTTGCTTGCCATGAGCGACAAATAGGTTCACCATAATAGTTCACATAGTTTCTTTTTCTTCCTTTGGTGATAGTTATTGTGGCTTATGATTCTGTTGCTTGAAAGTTCATTTTGCCACTTCTTGCGATGCAGTGATGACTTTTTCCTTTGATAGTGTTTGTCAGTTTACTCTATTGATTCCTTGCAAAAAAGAACTTTATTGATACATCGAGCTAGTGATGCGAAGCTTTCAAATCTAGGTCGATGGGATATAACAGCTTTGGGGGTATACCAATATAGAAATAGCATATAATTTTTAAAATATCATTTTTCACAAATATCATCCCATATTGAGCAAAATATCAACTGATATGGCTGATATTTGAATCGACATCTCCACCAATATAGATCGATACGTAGATGACAACAATTTTTTTCTCATAATATAGTGAAAAATAAGATTATGTATTTACAAGTTTATTATATTATCAAGGTATTGCATAATGTTTTGTTGAAACACATGTTTAATGAAATGTGTTTATCTTAGAATATGGATTTTGTGAATCTTTCTTAAATAATTTTTTAATTAACAAGTTAAAAAAATTGGGCTCAACCATTGACATCTTGCAGTTTTTAACTAAAAGGACATGTTTTGAACAAGATTAGTAATAAAAGTCATATATGTGATATACCAAGTTACCAACATACTATCGTCTAATATATAACCCGATATCTGACATCTAATATGCCAAAGCCAACCCGATATGAATCCTATATTCGATATTTAGCACCTTGATCGATGCACGTTGCACAAAGCAACACATTAGCTCCTCTCTTCTAGATGGTTAGTGCCTACCTAAGACATTAGTAAATTTACAACCAGACACCGGCTTCTCACGATCACCATCCACAGATGTCGGAGCTGATTCTGGTAGATCCCTCAGTATGGTGTCACGACGAGGTAAGTAGATCAGAGGGAGACATGAGACCAGATTTACCCAGGTTCAAGCCCTCTTTACGAGGTAAAACCCTACTCCTACTCGTGTTGTATATTGCGATTGGGGTATACAAAGTACAGGTGATAACCGAGAGATTCTAACTTGTGTTTAAGTCGTGACCTTAGATGCCTATCGACTAGCCCGGTCCCGGCTTATAAAGGATATCGGAGGCCTAGGGTTACAAAAGTCCTAGGGCCAGTTCTTTTCGCCTCATGATTCTTGAGAATCTGATTCTGGGAAACTGCCCACAGAATCACCTACTCACAGAATCAGCCGTCGAGTTCTTTTCTGAGATTCCAGCCTGTGATTGTTGTAGGAGTTGTGTGCTGAAATATCTGTGACGCCCCTAGATTGGTACTGAGTGCTGAAGTGTTAACACTTGGTTATTTCGGACAGTTTCACGTCTAATATGAACAACTTGCAACTCATTTCTCCTTCCAACAACACACACATATGAGAAAATTCAAACTACAATTTGTAAACATTTGCGCCTACAAGCGTTATCACAAACATCTATCAAGCAAAATCCTTACACATGCGAATAAATTTGAACATGCACTAGAAAAATCATGCTGCAAGTACACATGCACTGGAAAAAATCATGCGGCCAGAGTCTTGCGGCGGGAGATGGGGCAGCCGGAGCTCCTGCAGATGGCGGTGGCCGGGCGCGCAGGTGTTAGCGTCGGGACGGGGCCGCGGCGTCAGGGCAAGGTCGGCGGACGGGATGGGGCGGCGGCGTCGGGGCGGGGTCGCCGACTGTCGGCGGATCTGACGGCGCCGGGGCGGGGTTGAAGGTCGGCGGCGACGAATCCTAGCTCTCGTGGCTTGGTGACGATGACGAGTGAGCAGGGTGCTCTATGGATCGGTCGTTTTGGGCCTGTCTCCAGTTTGGCCCGAGTGTCATTTTCAGCGTAAATACCTTGTCCAGTAGGGGTACTTGTTGACACCAAAATGTTTCTTTCGAGGGGTTGGCCAGAATCACGAGAATCGCCAACTTTCCACGATTCTAAAATGCACCGCAATTGTGGGATGATTCTAGACGATTCCTGGATAAGAAATGAGTTCTTTTGCGATTATGATTTTTCAGGCAGCGATTCTTCGTAGTCGGGTCAAAAGAACTGGCCCCTAGTCGGCTAAGGCGGTGGAGGAGTCATCCAGAGACACCAGCTTCCTTCTCTTGTGCACCAAGTACTTCGGGTCCTTCCTTCTACAGGGGGTCATGGGCCGATATACATCGGCCCATGGCATAAACCGACCTAGGGGGCCACGGGCTAGCCTACATGGGCCGGCATCCGGTATGATGAGGCCATAACACCATCAGTAGCTTCTGAACCGATTTCCGAGCTCGGCTGCATCTTGGTCGGGGTTGGTCTTTGAACAGTTTTCTACGAGCTTGTCGAGGTCGGAACTGGTTCCTGAAGCTCCCTTAAAAGTAGACTTGCGCCACCCGCTCCTTGGGAAGAAACGGGTTTACCTATGGAAGGGGAAGCACATGGTCGCACAAGGGAGTGTTGGGTGACACCGTGGAATAGTGAAGCTTATTACACCTTGAAGTGGTAATCTTCACAGTATAGGACTCGGATTCGGAGCATCTACAACCAGGATAGGCTAATTTCGATCCTCAAACGTTTGCGGACGTGCCCGGTCAGTGATCGGGCACGTCCGTTTTGATCCTGTATTTGTGCATGCATGCAAGCATGTCCCCTACATTTTCCCCAAATTGTCCGGTCAAATGCATGTGATTGATGAGGATGGAGAGAGAAAGAGAAAAAAAGAATAAAGAAAAAAAAATTGGTCTGAGATGGGCCGCATCCTACGTAGAGGGCTGCCTGGACATGCCGGACATCCCCATATCCTCCCCACATTTGGTGCGGATATGGGGATTTGCGGACAACACAATCATATGGGGACAAACTGGAGGGTCCGGTTGAGTGGCTTTTTTTCTTCTCTCTCCTGACCGGACAGTGACCGGGCTGTTTGATGGGACATTTGAGGAGTCCGGTTATAGATGTTTTCATACACTAGTGTATGTGCATCGAGTACTTCCATAACAAAATCAAAGATATTGAATACTACTACATCGTGTATGGTTCAGTTCTGTAAAAAAGTAATCACTTAAATGTCGGTTTCATATCGCTGCGGCCTGAAGCGATGCGAAGAGTTAGAGGCGTTGCTTTGGTTCAAGGCAACGGAGTGACCGCCTCGTTTGACTTAAACGACCACCAAGGTAGGGTTAAACATGTCCTACCCTGCCAGCTCCACAACACTTTGGTAATACAGAGGAGTAAAAGGACCACGTCCATGTGAGAGATTGGTGAGCACAAGCCTCGTTCTATGGACTTAACCCCCCCAAATATCACCGACTTTCTCCCAGTTACAAAGACTAACTGTCGGTACCATGATAAACGACACTTGCACTGTGGGTCAGTGCAGCAACAGTAACATTACCAAAACAAACAAGAAAAAACTTTGGGTTTACAGCGACACATATACAATAGATCAGCTATACATTGATTGAATTAATGATCGGTATGTCTTTCCTCTAATTACCTATCCCCAAGTTCTAGTGTCTTTTCCTGTTTTTGTGTTTTCTTGGATGGGTTTTATCCATTTTTCTTCTTCTAGTTAACCGGGAAATGCTAGGTTTTTGGGTCTGGTTTTTCTTATAAACACGACCATCTCTATACTTCTTAATGAACAGCAGGAACCCTGTCCTCGCGATGAGCTTCTTGAAGAAAAGAAAAGAAAAGTATGAACCAGCTTGTACACAGCTTTGGACTTTCTCTTCATAGTTCAGACATACAGTAGACAGGAACCGGCATGGCAAAGTGACTAATTTTCATGAGCCATCAGAGATAGTGGGAACCATGAAGCTACAAGAGACTCTAAACACGACGTGGAGTATTTGAGCTCGAGCTCAAATGAGCCATATGAACAGTAAAATCGAAAAAAATGAAAAACTTTTTAATTTTTATTGAATTTTTTTATGGTGAACTTTGAAAAATGTTAAGTGCTTGCAAATTTTCATCATGAGATCACATTCGTTGAAAGCGTGACAAAAACAAAACAAAATCGATGCTCTGAAAATGCTACTTTCGAAAGCATTTTGGAGCACTGATTTTGTTTTTTTGGCCACGCCTTCTACGAATGTGATCTCATGATGAAAATTTGCAACCACTGAGAACATTTGTCAGAGTATACCACAAAAAAAATTCAGATTTTTTTGAATTTATTTCGAATTTACTGTTCATCCGAGCTCAAAAGGGTACTTTCGCTCTAAACACTCCTTACATAATCTACCAAAAGAGACATCATTTTATACTCCTATGCCTACTATCATAAGATCATAAGTTGATAATAACATCTCTAATATATATTTGGTCAGGGGGGTACAAAATTTGCGTGCGGATCAGGACAGCACACATGGGACCAAATTGAGATGAGCTAAGCTAGCTAGGATTAGCTAGGAAAGACCCACGTCGACGTCGGCCTTGTCATCTTGCAAGCTTCTCTTCTACAGCAGCCGGTTGTGCCTCGGCGTGTGGCGCCTGGGATGGCCGTAGTCCTTGGTCATGAACCACCTCATCCTCTTCCTCTCGTCGGCCCACTCCTTGGCGTGCTGCCTCCTGCCGTCGTCATGGCTCGCAGTCGCAGCACCTTCTCCTTGCACGGAAGGGGAAAAAACTTCTGTTTCTTCAGTAACAGACAGTGAATGGTGATGCAGCAAAGATACTAGGAACTACTCAAGGTAACAGCAATGGCTACTACTCTACGAACTTACCAACGAGCACTTGCTGGTGAAGCAAAGACCTGAAGCTTAAGAGGAAGATCAAAGCAACCAGGCTCACAAGGCCAAGGAACCTCATCTCTGCGTTTTTTCTCGCTCTGTGCTATGAGCTCTCAGTCACAGCCTCACCATGAGTAGAGCAGGTAGGTGGCCTGTATAAATAGGCCATGCCTCTCATGTCAGAGCATTTCAACAATGCGCAGAGTTGACAGTCAAACTGTAGGAAATTTTGGAGGAATTCACAGATTCAGGGTACAGTTCCTCTGTCCCGTCAAAAGAAAAAAGGACGTCTTTGCCCTTTGGCTTAATTAACTAGTCTTCCGAGAACTGCATGTCCTAGCTACGATAAGAATCTCTTGTTCCTGGAGCTAGCTCATCGGTTAATTAACCAAACTCCAAGTCTTTCTTTCTTGCGGTTGCCGCACTCTCCTTCTGGGTCCAAGTGCAGCTGCAGGATTAGTTTAAAGCTCGACAATGTATGCTCGATTTCGCGCAACCAAGCAGAACCAGGTGGCATTTAACTTGATGTCTTGCATCCACGCACTCGGAAGCTCGTTTCTGCTCCAGCGAGGATGACTCTGACTTTTGTTCCTTTTTCGATCGGCAAAATGGTATTCGAAAGCATCGTTTTCCCTTGAGTTAACTATGTGATCTACTAGCTAGCTGCTTCCAATGACTGTGTAGTTGCCCAGTGCTTCTGGCTTGAGACTCGAGACCAAGCGCACTTGAAAACGATGTGAATATACATAGATGTACTCAAATCTTTTTTAGAAAAGGAGGATAACCCCGGATGTACTCATGTACATTGCATACATAGAAATGAAGTAGAACCCACAAAATTACACTATTTTTATCCTAATAGTTAACTGTACTATTTTGACAATTGATGAATAAATCAAAAAAATTCTCGAAAAAAAAAAAGCCTACCATTTCTATGATCAGTTCCACGAATGTACCATTTTGTCGGGCTAACATTTCACATGACCGCCACTTTTGAAATTTGCCTAAATTATATTAGGCCTTCTTTGGTTTGAAGGAATTTTGTAGGAATTTCATAGGATAGGATTTCTATAGGAAAAATTCCTTTAGAGCTCTTTGGTTTGTAGGAATATAATCCTATTCTTATGGAGGGATTATTCCTATCCTCCAAATTTCATAGAAACATAAATATTAGCCTAGACTCAATAGAAAAAAAAAATCCTATGATGTGAAACAAACGACATCTACACTATGTTTGAATGTACGCATTGAGAGGCTATATTGGCTTTCGGCATTCTAGACTCCCGAATACCAGCGTTTGGATGTTCTCGGTATTGTGTCGTGGAATCTAAACGCAATATTGGACAGAGCCCGCCGAGACTAGCGAGTCCGCGCCCGAATTCCTCTCCTCCCCGCTTGGTTTTCGCCTGATGTTGGCCAACCCCCCGCGCTTACCCCTTCGACCCTTCCCGAAAACAGAAGAACGCGCGCGGGAGCAGGGAGAAGCGGCGCGAAGCAGGGCTGCGGCGGCGCAGGTAAGTGCTAGCTCCCGCCGCCCTTCTTCTCCTCCATCTGCTGCCGTCCTCCTCCTCCCCTGCACTTCATCTCCTTCCGTCCTCCCCATCTATCCTACCCGCCTCAGGCCGGTGATTCCCCGCCGCCGGTCGGCCATTCCCTGGATGGCCCTCTCCCACCCCCATCCGCCCTTCAGATTACCTGTTGCATATTGAGATACTAATAATTGTGTATCTTAAATTAAATTTGCAGGTTATCTGGCTTTCATTGGCACATCTTGTAGGCTGACTGAAGGTTTGTTCATCCTTGACTTGTGTTATCCATGTCATATGTGATGTTTGCTGCACATGAATAAGGAAAAGTTAGTTCAAGTTTGGTCATGCTTTCATATGGTGGAGATATAACCAGTATTTGACTATAGTGATTGATGCTTTATGTGACTGAATGCTTGATGTAGCATGTCTTATAGGGCAAATTGATGCTTTATGTGAATGAATGATTGTTGTACCATGTCTTATAGGGCTGATTGATGCTTTATGTGACTGAATGCTTGCTGTAGCATGTCCTTATGGCTTGGTTTATTAATTTCTGTGATTGAATGATACATAATGGAATGCTTGCTGCACCATGTCTTGGTTTCTATTTGTGTGATTGAATGATACATGTCTGATTTCTGAATTATAATGTAGCTCCACCATGTATGAATTAGACTTGGTTGCTTGCATAAATGAGGAGAACAATAGAAGAAAGAGGAAATGGATTCTTTTGATGGAAAAGTACTTTGAATCATTTCTTCTTGGGATAGCATATCTTAGTACGCAGCGGGCACCAAGGGATTTAGGCAGCTTTAGTGACGATGAGCACAAACACGCTCATAGGAAGTATTTGCTCAAAGGAATGTATGATGGGGCGGAAGTAACATGCTATGATCAGCTGTGTTTAACTAAAAGAAACTTTCATGACTTGTGCACTATGTTGCGTGAGAGGGCTGGTCTCCGTGACAGCGTGTATGTTTCCGTGGAAGAAAATGTGGCAATGTTCTTGTTGGTAGTTGGCCATGGTATCAAAATGAGGATCTTGCGTGGCACTTACAAGCGCTCCTTATGGACCATTAGTACACACTTCGACGATGTATTAACAACGATTTGGATATTGGGTATTGGAGCCAATGCAATACCCAGGTCTTGAATGTCTACATCCAAACATAGCGCTAGTGTTTGCTGCCAACGATTCGTTGAGTCAGCTCCTTTTACAATCTGTGAACTCTTCTTCTATTCACAAAAAAACATCCTATGACTTCTCTATTCCTATGATTTTCCGACCCTATGAACCAAAGGAGGCCTTAGAAGTTTCTGAGCTAGCACACAAGGGAAGTGTTTCAAGTAATAGTATGGAACTTGCTGAAATATGCTGACATAGACATGCAATGCAAGACTTCTTTTTTTATAAAAGGGTTTTCCCAGATTTCACTTAATAGAAATCAACTGATGCATCCACCACACCGCAACCCAGCCAACAACAGAAAGAGCACAACCGCTCCCCAAAGACCAGAAACACCACTGGAGGACAACATCCCAGGCCAACAACAACAAAAGCTAACATGAAGATCAAGACTAGCAAAGCTAGATTCTATTCTTAGAGATCATCATAAAACATGCATCAGAGAAAACATACTCCTTACCTCATTGTATCGATCCAGCAACAGTAACCAACTGGGACAGGTAGCGCTGCTGTACCCACTACAACTTTTGCATCTTCTTATTCACGCGTCAGATGTGACGCTAAAAAAAGGCAACGCCTTATTTTTTCGGCTTTGTTTGGCCGGATTTTCTACTGCTTTTTTGATTTTCTTTTTCTCTTTCTTTTTTCATTTCATTTTCCTTTTTTAATTTCACAAACTTTTTCTAAAATCATGAATTTTTCAAATTTGAGAACTTTGTTTCAAATCCGTGCACAATTTCTTTGCGAACTTTTTTTCAAATCCATGTTTTTTTTTTCGAATGGATGAATGTTTTCCCAATCCATGAACTCGTTTTAATTTTTACAAAACCCATGAATATTTTTTTTCAAAATCAATGAAGTTTTTTCAAATCCATGATTTTTTTCAAAATCTATGAACTTTTTTCAATTTTCATGAACTTTTTGAAATGTCATAAAAAAATTCAATTTTTTTGAACTTTTATTGAATTGGTGAATTTATTTTCAAATTTTGTGAACTTCCACAAATTCACGCCCTTTTTAAAATTGGTGAACTTTTTCCAGATTCGTGAACTTCTTCAAATCCGTAAACTTTTTTCAAATTAATGAACTTTCTTCAAATTTGTCATTTTATAAATCCTTGAACTATTTGTCAGATCCACGAACTGTTTTCAAATCCATGAAATTTTTCAAATTCTCAAAACATATTTTAAACACGTATAACTTTTTTAAAATCCTTTTTCGTTTCTTTTTCATTTTTCAAAAATTTATCGTGCTTTTAAATTCTTTTTTCCTATTATTAAATGCTTTAAAAGAATTATTTACTGTTTTCAATTTTATCACTTTGTATGTATTAGTTATGTTAAAACTTAAAATAACAGTTTTAAGTACCTGTTTAAATTATTATTTGAAAGACTTTTTTCCTTCAAACCTAGCATGGATGCTTACCATGGGCAAGCCCACATTCTCGCAAAAGTTGGGGTCATTTCAAGGATGTCCAAAACAAGACCATGTTCAACGTAGGGTGTCCGGGTAGGCCAGAAGGCTCCGTTTGAGAGCATGTTGTTTCTCGACATCCGTCAAATGACCCCAATTTCTTTCATTGGCTTGTATGACCAATTCAAGGCACCATGCCAAGTTGTTTTCGTTTTCTACAAATTTTACATTTTCTGGAGTTTTTTCGGTCAAAATGAACGATAAATGGCCGGACGTGTTGCAACTTGCATACGATGTCGAAAATCGTTAAAACCTGGCATGGATGCTTACCATCGGCATGCCCACATGCTTACAAAAGTTGGGGTCATTTAAATAATGTCAAAAAATAGGCCATGTTCAACGGTGGGTGTCCAAGTGGGCCAGAAGGTTCCGCCTGAGAGTACATTGTTTCTTGACATCGTTGAAATAGCCCCAATGTTTTTCATGGCCTTGCATGACCAATTTAAGGGACCATGACAAGTTGTTTGGGTTTTCGAGAAGTTTTGCATTTTTCTGGAGTTTTCTTGGTCAAAAAGCCGATAAATGGCCGAACGTGTCGCAACTTGCATACGGTGTCGGAAGTCATTCAAACCTGGCATGGATGCCTACCATGGGCATGCCCACCTACTTTGTGACGCCCCCGGCCTGACCGTGCACTAATCATACACGCAAATGCGCACGATCAAGCCCAGGGACTCACGGGAAGATATCACAACACAACTCTAGACACAAAATAAAATAATACAAGCTTTATATTACAAGCCAGGGGCCTCGAGGGCTCGAATACATAAGCTCGAGTTACACAAGCGTCAGTGAAAGCAACAATGTCTGGGAACAGACATAATTAGACAAGAGTGCCTTTAGAAGGCAAAAACAAACAACGGCTCTGATCGAAAGAGGCAAGGCCTCCTGCCTGGGAGCCTCCTATCTACTCCTGGTCGTCGGTCTCCACGTAGTAGTAGGCTCCGTCGGGGTGGTAGCAGTCGTCGGGAGAATCAGCTGGCTCCGGGGCTCCGTCATCTGATCGCAGCAATCGGGTATGGGGAAAAAGAGGTAGCAAAGCAACCGTGAGTACTCATCCAAAGTACTCGCAAGACTTACATTAGATCTATGCTAAATATGCATCGGTATCAAAGGGAAGGGGCTGTATCTGTGGACTGGACTGCAGAAATGCCTGAATAGAGAGAAGGCCTAGCCTATCGAAGACTAGCATCTTGCAGCGTCTTGCAGCATTAGAAGAGTGCAGATTAGCATATTATAAAGTTGTAAGCAAGTAGTAGCAAAGCCTAGAGATCCTTTCTCGACTCCCTGCGAGAAAGCGATCCTGGAGCTTACAATTAAAATAACATGTATCCAGTTCAAGTTGTAGTAGATCGGGATACAAGACTGAGCGTCCTGTTACCGTGGACACGGCTATTCGAATAGATAATCTTCCCTGCAAAGGTGCACTACTGTTACCCAACACGCTCGATTAACTTTGGCCGGACACACTTTTCTGGGTCATGCCCGGCCTCGGCTGATCGACACGACGTAGTCCTACCTAGGCTCAGCAGAGAGATCCCCGCCGGTCTACATCCTAAGTGCTCAGGGGTCTTGGGCCCATCACCCTTCGCACTCCGGGTCGTTGTGCGCAGGGTGGATACCAGTGCCACTCCTCTCCTGGATGGCACGATCCGATCGTGCCACAAGGCTGAACTGGACATCTGACAGAGCTTTCGGCTGATACATACGGCGCCGAGGGCCCCATTAAACCATTATCTCGTGTGGTGGTAGTGCGTATAGGCCAGTGGCCAACTCAGATCAAATACCCAAATCCGTTAGTGAATTATTAGGAGCTCGCAGAGATCCACGATCATGTGACCCCATCGCCCCGTCTCGTGGACTTACGACAAGGTCTAAGAATGCCGGACCGTGCCACGTAATTATCTCGCGGGTACACTCATGGTCAACCCGACTCCACATCTCTCGCGGGTACCCCTCGGGGTCGACCTGACTTTAATCAGTGACTGAAATAATCATCAAGGTACCCGTGTGTTCATCACATCAAGGAGGAACCCGAGGAATCACCCTCGTAGGATTTCCCTCTCGATGTATCCGTCAAGGTGAACCCGGAGGAATCACCCTCGTTGGATTCACTCTTGAGGAGTTGCACGACGGAAGCTTGTCGGAGGTGGTGAAAGATGAATCACCCCCGATAACCCACAACCGACTAACTATACTACAGAGGCAACATCAGGAGTGAGATAAGAGGTATCACCCTCGACACTCGATATTAGCTCTGCAGAGTCGAGCAACTTAGAGGGGTGTGTGTGGTGATGTGCTGGTCTCAGCCCGTCGATCAACTCGATTGGGGCACTGGTAACTAAGCGGGGCAACTAGGACAAGGAAGAGGGGCCACAGATGGTTTTCCAATCAACTACGCTAAGCATTTAGGATAGCAGGTAAGGTATCAACAACAGTTACAAAAACAGGCTAGGCATCAGATTAGGAGCAATCAATTACAGTAGCAAAATCTAATGCAAGCATGGGGGAGAAGGAATAGGCAATATAGGGATGATCAAGGGGATTTTGCTTGCCTGGTTGCTCTGCAGACGAAAAGGAATCTTCAACGGTGTAGTCGATCCCCGGTTCGGCAGTGGTCTCGGAGTCTACCGGAGAAGAAGAGGGGGAAGAAATAGATAAATACAAGCATACAAATGCAATCACTATGCACTACATGCCTAAACGATATGCAGGGGTGATATACTGCATCTCTGAATATTTTAGACTTTTAGGAATTTATTTGGAATTATTTATTTGAGGTCATGCACTATTCATCTATCGGAAACGGGCAAAAAGTTCCATGTTCATCTACTTAGAGGGTTCTAACATGAGTGCAGATGACATATTCGGATTCGTTGGATTTTTCTGATCATTTTTCATATATAAATTATTTTCATCCGAGTTACGGTTTTTTTATATGATTTTTCAAAGTTTTAATAATTTTCTAGAATTTCTGGAATTTACTGGAATTAATTTAATTTTGAAATTCATTTAATAGTAATTGCTATGGGTACACAGAAAGTGTACCCAGAGAGTTGCTGGGTGGCTGACTGGTGGGTCCCAGTCAGCTGAGTCAGCAGCTGACTGGACACCTTATCCGTTTAAACAGTACCAGGGGGCCCCACATGTCACACTCACTGATCCATTTACAGTTTTTCATTAAAACTTAATTGAAATAGTTAGTGGCCTGGGGCCCAGTTGTCAGTGGCTAGGGGTTAGTCTAATCAGGTTAGTTAGTGGCTTAATTAGGCCGGCCACGTCAGTATCGCCGGAGCTCAACGCCGGCGACCTGGGAACGCGGCGACGAGCGCTCGGGAAGCCACGGGAGGACCAGCCGATGGCATCTGGCAGAAGCCCGCACTCGCGCGCATCCGTTGGACGTAGCAGGAGACCGCGGGGTGGCCGTTTGCGTTGGTTGCGATGTCGTGCGGCGGCGGCGACGACCGGACCTCAACGGAAGCTAGCTACGACGCACGAGAGAGAGTAAGGGGGAGTCCAGTGGGAGCGGGATCTCACAGAGGGGTCGACGGTGAGGTCGAGGGGGCCGGGGGGCTCGGTCGACGGCGGATTGAGGCCGTGGCCGTGGCGGATGCAGCCGACGGGAACGGGCGCGGGCGGCGTTGCCGGGGTCCTCGATGTCGAACTCGTGGCGCAGGGGAAGGAGCGGAGCCCGGCGGAGCTGCTGGTCAAGGCGAGGCGGCGAGGGGAGGCCGGTGGCCACGCAATGGCGTCGACGCGGCGACGGCAGCGAGCAGTTGAGCTCGGGAGAGAGAGCGTGGGGGCGCGAGGGGAAAAGAGAGGGTGGCCTAGGGTTCCAGGGGGGCTCGGGCATCCTTATCCTCCCGGGGGAGTCGTCGGATGATCGACAGCGCGAGATCGAGCGCGTGGACGGCGTGCAGGCTTCGGCCGCGCGCCATGGCTTCTGTCCAGCGGGAGGAAGGAGAAGGCCTAGCCAGGCCGGGCCGAATTGCACTGTAGGACCTCAGCCCACTAGCACAGTACCCACTTTCTTTTATCTTTTTCTTTTTTGTTTTGATTTTTCCTTTTCTGTTTTGCCTTTTGTTTGGCCACCAAATTACTTTTGTAAAATATGTAACTTGCCACATAATTTGGATTACATTATTCTGCCCTGTTACAAAAAGTTTGAAGAATATTTGAATTCATTTGTATTTTGATTAAATGAGAAAGGATAAAATATTGTTGTTTTGGCATTGTTTTAAATAGGTTAGGGCCATTTAAATAATTCAATTAATATTGATTTTATTTTTATAATTGCTTTGAGAATTTTTGCAATATTATGAACTATTTTGTTTAATTATTTGAAGAAGTAATAATTTGACTTGCATTTGAATTTTGAATTTGAACTTGAAGTTGGATTATTTTCTAAATGCAATTTATTTAGGATGATCATGATGACATGACTAATTAATTAGCTAAATGACAGGGTTAAGATCTGGGGATGTTACATACTTGCAAAAGTTGGGGTCATTTCAAGGATGTCCAAAAATAAACCATGTTGAACGAAGGGTGTTCGAGTGTCAGAAGGCTCCGTTTGAGAGCACGTTGTTTCTCGACATCCTTGGAATGGCCCCAAAAATTTTCCACGGCCTTTTATGACCAATTTAAGGCATCATGCCAAGTTGTTTGGATTTTCAAAAAGTTTTGCATTTTCTGGGTTTTCTCGGTAAAAAAGGTCGATAAATGACCGGACGTGTCGCAACATGCAAACGGTGTCGGAATTTGTTTAAACCTAATATGGATGCCTAGCATGGGCATGCCCACCTCCTTGCAAAAGTTGGTGTCATTTCAAGGATGCCCAAAACGACCATGTTCAACAGTGGGTCTTCGGGTAGGGGCCAGAAGTGTCATCTGAGAGCACGTTGGTTTCAAATTTTTGTTCGTATTTTCCTGATCTTTCTTTGAAATTCCAAATTTTTTAGTGTTTTTCAAAAAAGTTCATAAAACTAAAAAATGTTCGTGTTCAAAATTTTGTTCTCTCTTTTTTAATAAATATTTGTGTTCAAACCTTGGAATCGAAAGGTTGGCTTAGTAGAACTAAAACCGAGTACATGATGTGCGGTTTCAGTACTACTAGGCACGAGGAGGAGGTTAGCCTTGATGGGCAGGCGGTGCCTCTGAAGGACACCTTTCGATATTTGGGGTCAATGCTGCCGAAGGATGGGGGTATTGATGAAGATGTGAACCATCGAATCAAAGCCGGATGGATAAAGTGGCGCCAAGCTTCTGGCATTCTCTGTGACAAGAGAGTGCCACAAAAGCTAAAAGGCAAGTTCTATAGGACGGCGGTTTGACCCGCAATGTTGTATGGCACTGAGTGTTGGCCGACCAAAAGGCGACATGTCCAACAGTTAGGTGCGGCGGAGATGCGCATGTTGAGATGGATGTGTGGCCACACGAGGAAGGACCGAGTCCGGAATGATGATATATGAGATAGAGTTGGGGTAGCACCGATTGAAGAGAAGCTTGTCCAACATCGTCTGAGATGGTTTGGGCATATTTAGTACAGGCCTCCAGAAGCTCCAGTGCATAGCGGACGGCTAAAGCGTGCTGATAATGTTAAGAGAGGTCGGGGTAGACCGAACTTGACATGGGAGGAGTCCATAAAGAGAGATCTGGAGGATTGGAATATCACTAAAGAACTAGCCATGGACAGGGGTGCGTGAAAGCTTGCTATCCATGTCCCAGAACCATCAGTTGATTGCAAGATCTTATGGGTTTCACCTCTAGACTACCCCAACTTGTTTGGGACTAAAGGCTTTGTTGTTGTTGTTGTTGTTGTTGTTGTTGTTGTTGTTGTTGTTGTTGTTGTTGTTGTTGTTGTTGTTGTTGTGTTTGACATTCCGAACATATTTGAAAGAAATTTTTTTGGAAATTCTGTACAATATTTTAAAATGCGAATATTTGTATTTGTTGAACAAACTTCAAAAAATGAACATTTTTTGAAATTTTGAACAAATTTTTAAAAGCGTGAGCATTTTTTGAAAAAGAAAAAGGAAAACAGAAAAAATGAAAAAGAAACAAAAATGAACAAAAAGAAAAGAAATTGTGCGAAAAAGACCGGTTCGCTTTAGTAAACCGGTCGATGCCATCAATTTTGAAAAAAAAAGTTCACAAATTTGAAAAAAAGTTCAAGAATTTTGATTTTTTTTGTGAAAACTGAAATTAGTTCGTGGATTCGAAAATGAATTCACGGATTTGAAAAGTTCATCAATTTTAAAAAAGGTTTACGAATTTTAATAAAAGGAAAATAAAATGAAAAGAGAAATAGAAAGAGAAAAAGAATAAAAGAAGTAAGGCCGAACAAAACCAGAAAAAATTGAAAAAAATGAAGTAAACCCGCAACCTCCTCGGCCAAACGAAACCACAGAAAAAACCACGACCTCCTCGTTCAGTGGGACACGAACAGAAGAAAGAAGAAAAAGGATGTAAGTATTCGCATCAGGTGAGTTGGTCTTGTTGGCTACTGCAGCGTACAGTTAACGAGGTGGTCTCAGGTTCGAGTCACGTTCCTGCCCAGCGCGGAGGGGGGTTTGCGTATGGCGTATACGTTTGGGCGGACGACGTACTTTTAAAAAGACCATCCCACCCTTTATTATTAGGGGTTTGGAGAGATCTCGTCCATTGATGCGTTTAGAGGGGTTGAACCGGAGCATAAGTGAAAATAATAATAAAGCAACATCATTGAGAGTTTCAGTTTTGATCTTCTTGCCAGCACGAGAGCTTCAACAACGCAACAACATTTTCCCAGTTCAAGTCAGCCTTCTGAAGCAAGGCTTCCATCTTCCTCTTGCCGACAACACCTCGCCTGCAATTTGAGCCAACAGCTTTGCACAGCGCTGGAGTTCCAATTTTGCGGCCTCCTTCACCTGCAAAGAACCCCAGAGATCAATCCAATGGCAAATACGATAGATTACTTCACAAGGTTAAGTAGGGAACTGATATTGAAAACAAAACTTGGCTTCTAGTTTTCCAGCTACCCCACACGACTCCAGCAACACCTATTGCCATGATGCCTCTAGTTCTCAACCATTGCCACAATCTGCAACATTAGTAAAGTTGCAACGAAACACTATTGCACAACTTAGAGCAACTCTTGCCGATCCCTTAAAAAGCTTAACTCCTTAAAATTTTCATTTTGAGGAGTTAAACTGGAAGAGTTGGATGTCGCTCAAATGCAAAATATTCATATGGCTTACTCTCCAGTATCGTGTTGGGACCTCTGATAGAAGATTCTGACATGGACTAGAAGACGCCACTGCCCCGTGCTTCACTTGCTACCAGGAAGAGGATACTCACTACAAAAAAACACTTCCGTGATGATACGTGTTTGTCACAGTAGGTCACGTTTTCTGTCATGCATGTACATCCGTGACGATTTTATGACAGAATCAAGATAATCATACCTGTGATGTCGTAGAAGTGTTCCATGACAATACTCAAATTATCATCACGGAAGTGTCCACTTCCATGACAATAAATGGCGCGTCATGGAAGTGTTTTGTCAAGGGTAACCGACACATGGTATCCACCGTAACGGGTCGCCGTTAAGCTATCGGGTGCGGGTTTGGATCCGATAACCCGTTATCAGCAGGGACCAATGGCGATTTTCCACGTGTAAAATTCTCATTCGCCAACGGAACCACATGTCAGCTCGACGTTGCGACAGATGTCATCCATTCATTGGACGAGAGACGCCTATGATACGTCAACACGTGGCACGGCCCAACAGTGGCCCATTTAGGTTAAAAAGGCCGGCCCATTTGACTAGGTCAAAAGTTAGCGGGCCGGCCCATGGAAAGCCTATTAACGGCCTGTTCGCATACAACCCATTTACGGCCCGGGTACTCACGGCCCGTTATGGCCTTTCCAAATTCGGCCCAGTAGCGTCATGTGGGTCGTCCCATATGATTCCAGCCCGTTGTCACTTTCGGCCCATCTATGGCCCGTTACGTCTTTTGGCCCATATGATGCCTTTTGTATCTCTGGGCCCTTTAACGGTCCGTGGTGATTCTGGCCCATAATGAACAGTAAATTGCTTTGGCCCCATTAATAGCCCATGATTGGGTTGGGCCGTTTCCAGCCCGTTATATCTTTCGGCCTTATAAGGGCCCCTAAATTCTTGGGCTCATTTCCGGCCATCGATTACTTACGGTCCGTTACTGGCCTGTTCTGCTAATGGGCCAAATTCAGCCCGAGGTTACAATCGGCCCGTTAGCGGCCCGTTAACCCATTGGGCCATTTTCATCTCGTCATGTATTCCGGCCCAATAAGGACCCATTATGCCTGTGGATAGAATTAAGCCTGTGCTGTCTTATGGCCTGTTAACTGCCCCTTTTGGTTTGGGCCCATAAATGAATGGTTCCGATTTTGGGCCGTTTACGACCCATATTGTGGTCCGGTTTTGGCCCATGGATCCTACGACCCGTAGTAGGCCCATGGATCCTACGGCCCGTAGTAGGCCCATGGTTACTACGGCAGGTAGCAGGCCCATGGTTATTGCGACCACTAGCAAACCGAGGAAAAGTAACTACAGTGACTACAAACAAATAAATAAACAAGACTATTAAGGAAATAAATTAGCATGCAACCAACGCTAGGCTATTATGGCTATTACACGTATTACATTCACTGGGCAAACGCAACGAAGTTTGCCTGCAGTGCAAATATAGGCAACAACAAAGCAGCATATTACATACACTGGGTGTCAAAGTTGACCACCAGAGCAAATAAACGCGGTAACAAAACAAGTCCAGATCTGAAACAACTTCAGAAGAGCTCAAGAAATGTTATCCTGGGTATCCACCATGCCGGCAATAAGCTTAGCAAGCTTATTAGCTTTCTCTTGTTTGGCACTAAAATCCTCCAACGCTTGCTGTTGCACCAGAAAGTATGCATCTGAATTCCGCAGGGACTTCCTCTGTCTTTCGGCTTCTTGTCGCAACACAGCTGATCGATGTCTTTCAGCTTGTAGTTGAGACTCAATAAGCCAAACTGATTTAGGCAGCGAGTTCGAAGAGCTTGTGCCAGCGGTAGTGGCCAGTAACTCGAACACTACATCAAGACATGATCTTGGGGTTGTCTCACTGTCTTCAAGATAATTTTCCTTATCTGTTTTATCAGCTTTGTTGGAGACCAACAGGGTTGTCTCACTCAACAGGGTTGTCTCACTATCTTGAACCTTATCTGCATTACTTCCTTTACCATTGCATAGTGGGGTACTCTTCTCCAATATTCTGTCAGCATTCTAAAAGAAGAAACGAGTAGACACATAACAGGTTTAGCATGTAGTATATGAAACTCATTTTGGTAAACCAGTTCAGTAGTAAGGTGGACACGATTTAAACTAACATGTATTCTATTGCAAAGTAGTACATAATAAAAGCATGAAACAAACATATATCTATGTGCTATCGTCACTGTATTGTCTTGCCAAATCAAAATAGAGACACAGTTCGAATCATATCAGTTCAAGATAAAGCAACATTGAAAGAATATAAGGGTGGAAAACTACTCAGCACCACAAGATTTCAGATGGGTACCACGTGTATACATGTACAACTAATAACATTATTGGCTCTGTTTTGATGGTAGTAATGTGCATGATATGAGAAGACGTCTGTCTATATAAGTGAAATTGAAATCAACATAGAGCAATTTAGAAGAGCAAACCAGTTAAAGAAACATGTTTATAACATACCTGTTGTGCCATTGGAGTTTTGATTGGATCCCTCAATTTAAAAATTAGTTGGTATGAGTAAATACAGTGATACAAGAGCAAAGCAGTATGCACCATAGCTATGGAATCTTACCTGAGAACAGTTGTTCTTCAGGTTTAAGCACTTGTTCTACAAGAACAGAGTATAGTAAGACACATGCACATAGTACTTCAAACTGAAATATGATCTCATAGACCCTACCAGATTCTTGGGTCTGGACCAGTACAGAACAAGGCGTTCCCAGTCATCGTCCCGTAAATGTGTCTCCGGAGAAAGTAAGGGAATTTGATGAGTTTCCTTGCCAGTGATGTACATCATCTTTAGGTAATGCCGATACTGCCGTGAAGCATTCTTGAAGATAGCACATGTATTAGCACAGGTTACCTCATCCTGAGTTTCCAAATCGGTCATTCTTTATAGAGAAAAATGGGAACATTTGCTGTGTTATAACCAGCAGGGAGGTAGAAAGTATGAGACAAAACAAAGTAATTGCCATGAATAACATTACTTACACATAACTCCTGGAGGAACACCTACAACTGGCCTTTTCCTTCATCTTCAGTATAATATTTCCATGATGGGAAGATACGCACATAGGATTTAACAACATCAAATGTGATAGACGCTAAACTACGGATGACTGGTTGTGCTTTGTCCACGGGAATAGGTGTACTAACTGGTGGAGTTGAGATTTGCCGTGGTAGTCCTGGCACTTTGGGCACTGGAGCTGCCTTACTAACTGCTCTTGTTTTGGAGCTCTGTGGTGGAGATGGTGCTGTGTCAACTGGAACTGGGTTACTATCTGCTGGGGTTGGGGTTAGATTGGGTGAAGCTGGTTCTCTATCCATCGGAGCAGGGGTAGAATCTGTGAGAGTCTGGGTTATGTGTCGTAGGGATGGTTCTTGTGCAAGTACAACCGGGGTGCTATCTCCATCGACAGGTAGCACTGTTTTATTTGAAGACCGTGCTTTTACTCCGCTAGATACTGCCATCACCCCCTCCAATTCAAATGGTTGATAAACAAGAAAAGTAGTTGAATGTACAGACCTTGTAAGATAGACAGATGGAATAGACAGTGAGGAAAAAAAGAGGGCATAAAATAGTTCACGTCTGTGTTTAACTAAACAGGATAGCATGACATAATTTAACATATATGATGTCTCTCTAAACAGGATAGCATGACATAATTCAAAGATATGATGACTAACTAAACAGGATGGCATGAGATAATTATATGATGTCTTTAGTAAACAGGTTGGCATGACATAATTCACATACATGTTATCTAAGTAAACAGGATGGCATGACATAATTCAGATATATGATTTATATACTAAGCAGATGGCATTCACATATATGATGTCTAAACTAAACAGATGGTGTTGAATATTGTGTATATGATGTTTAAACTATGCAATGCAAGACACCATATGCATGATACGAGCAGTATAACCCTGCCAAGTTAGAGCATACACCTGGGGGGGGGGTAGGATTGGTCATCTGTCTCTGAATCCTCCTCTGAGGAGCTATCTGGACCCAGCAAGATATCTGCTTCGACAGGTAGCACTGTCTGCTCTGAAGACCTTGTTTTCACTCCAGATTTTTCCATTACCCACTCAAATGGCTGATTCATGGGAAGAGTAGTTGAATGTACAAACATTGTCGACAAATGGAAATTTAATGAAAAAAAGGAATGACAAGATATAATTCAAATATATGATGCCTGGCTAGACAGGATGGCATTGCATATTTCATATATATTATGACTGGCTAAAAAAGATGGCATTGCATAATTCACATATATGATATAGAAACTAAACAGGTGGCATTATAGAACATGTCTAAACTAAGCAGATGACATATATGATGTCGAAAGTAAGCAATGCAAGGTGCCATATGCATGATATGACCAACATCATCATGCCAAGTTAGAGCAAACACCTCAGGTGGTAAATAGGAGCCAGCTCCCTCTGAATCCACCTCTGAACAACTATCTTCCTCTGGATTACAATCTGGAGGGTGGAGGGGGGTCTGCCATTGCACCCACCATGGAGCGATGTCTGCATGACATTGTATTGCCGCGCAAGACTCTTCTCTTTTTCTCTACATGTTCAGCATGACTGTGTACAATAACTGACATGCATACCAAAAAAATATCGTGAGATTATGTAAGGAGTGCATGCACAAATCTAGAGTGATGGCAACAACCAGTGGATAGATCCAAAAATAATGATAGCAGGCAGATAATAGCTTTAGTTTAATAAAAGAACAGATGGATGCTGCTTTACTGTTTGTTTCCCACCCAAGATGGACCACATAGTAGATACCCTAGATGAACCAAATAGTAGACAAAGATACTATTCATTGCTGCCTCGATATGTGCCCCACAAGCATTTTAAAACTCAAGTTTGAACATTAATTTGGACCTGACTTGGAGTCTAAGAGGTGAACAGGATGATAAAGTAGCAGGTAATATTAAGCAATGAATAACGTAAGCAGACACAAAAGAGTGCAGCCTCTCTTGCGGACACGTGTACTCCTCAGGTTCATCTGTTGAGTCGATGATGGTGATGCAGTTGCGGTGGCAGCCGGCGGCGGGGAAGGAGATCTGAGGCGGTGAAAGATGGTCAGGAGTCGTGATGTCTGGTGTGGTTGATGCTTCTGTCGATGGAGCAGCTCCGGTGAGGTGGACGATGGCGCGGCAGGAGCAGGACAAACCACACAAAGTTTTCTTCGACACCTGTCTGTAACTGAGGTAATTATGTAAGGGATCCTTTGGCTTGTAGGATTGTAAAAGCAGGGCTAGGAAAAACACAGGAATATGATAGGAATGCACGTGGAAAACAGAGCATTTGTAAACATAGGATTTCTGTCAACTTGGGTGTTTGGTTCATAGGAATTGGAAGAACAGAGGAATGCAAAGAAACATGGTCAAATTAAAGTCAAACCGCATGGAAATGTGTACAGTTAGAATGTTATTATGCCACTAATGCACTTAGTCTTGTTTTCATGCATAGGATTTTGAAAATAAGGTCTTGGTGGATGTTAAAATTTCTATGTTTTTCCTTTGAAACAGACACGAAAGGAAAAAAATCCTTCAGTTTTGTTTTGCTCCATTCCTTTCGACCAAATGCATGAATAATTGAATAGTAGTAGTACCATAGGAAAATTTCCTATTGCTATGTTTTTCCTTCACTTTTGTCCTTTGAACCAAAATAGCCCTAAGGGATCGACATGAATGTAGAGTAAAAAGTGATGCGACAAGTGTACAACCTCTTTGGCGTAGCCGTGTCGACCTCAACATCATTAGGTTGGTCGCTGATGATGTTGCAGTGGAGGTGGCTGTCGGGGTGGCGAAGAAGATCTGAGGGGTCTGTAGACGGCGTCGAGGGTACTGCTCTGTTGTGATGGATGGTTCCGTCGTTGGAGCAGCTCGAGCGAGGTGTACGACAGCAAGGCTAAAGCAGTACAAGACGAACATCATTAATCTGAAGTGGCATTCTAATAGCATCTCCAATAGATGATGTAAAATACATAACCAAAAAGTGCTAGATGTAAAATTTATGTCAACAAAACACACACAACAATAGATGATGTAAAATATATCAGCCACGTGGCTACCACTCTAGCAGGTGATGTAAAAACTGTTGACTCTGAACTTAACTGTCGGCTCTGAATTGTACTGTCGAAACCGATTTTTACTGTCAAAACTGAACGCACTAGTAGCAGAGAAGCACTTCACTGTTAGTTTAGGCCCCTCGACCACTAGTAGCAGAGAAGCAGTGATCTAAATCAGCAGTCGCTCGACAGGGAACGCACTATCAGATAGCAGCCGGAGCAGCAGCGCTCGGAGCAGCGGCGCGAACGAGAGCCAGAGCAGCAATTCGTGTAGCTGCAGCAGCCCGTGTACCAGCATCAGCAGTGTGAGCGAGAGCAAGAGCAGAGCAGTAGCACGAGCGAGAGCAAGAGCAGAGCAGCAGCACCAGCGAGAGCCGGAGCAGCAGCAGCAGCTCCGGCTGGTATGGACGCCGCCGCCGAGGTAGCCTCGCAATGAGGGAGAGCCGCCGTGGAGGATGTCGCTGGTGGCGCCGGTGTCGAGGGAGCCGCGCCATGGCGGAGCGGGATCGAGCACCGGCGGCGTCGTGAGGTCGAGTGAAGGAGAAGATGCGATGAGTGTATAGCCTCTTTGGTGGCGGCGAGTAGGCCTCGGCTTCATCCAAGGAGTCGGTGAGGATGATGTGGTTCCGGTGGGGCAGGTTAAGGTGGTGCTGTGGAAATGGAGCAGCCGCGATAGATGAGGTGATCGCCGGAGCAACTCCTTGGAGGTGGAGGACAGGGCGGCTGAACCGACGGGATGACGAGATCGACGACAGATCCTTATCCGGTGCGGTGGATGAGGGACACCGAGCTGTTGCGGTGGACGACGTCGTCGGGGAAGAGGCTCCGGCTGGGCGGCGATGGGGGGGGGGGGGGGGCGGACGGAGGAGGGTGGGGTTTCACGCCTGGTGGAGAGAGGTTTTGGCGGCCTCAATTTTCGAATCGGGAAAAGCAGGGGATGGGAGGGGGAACCGTGACTTAGGGACACGCTTGTCCGAAATGTAGGGTAAGTTACAACAGTGCCCCCACCAATTTGAACTAGCGGCTCTTTCCGCTCAGGGGTAGAACAGGGATTTCATGTGTCGAGATTTCGCAGGAGGAGGGAGTTTTCGCCCGCGTTGGAATTTCGGGATAGCAAGGCGCAGGTTGAGAAGGAGGGAGTTTTCGGAGCACAAAGAGACAAAGAGATATCTTGAAATTTTGGCATAACAAGGCGGGGGTTGAAATTTTGGGACAAGGCTAACGTGTACGATACCATATCAATTCGCACTTCCCTCAACCAAAAACAACAAAAATAATAATCAATTCACACCACACAAGAGAGTCTTGTCCTGTTTTACTGTATGAATTACTACAAATGCCATTCAAAACTTTGAATCCATGTTATGTTCAATTAAAATATTTCGCTAGGTGTACAATGCATGTAACCTACTCAAATGAACATTTTAGTGCATTCCAAATGTATATACAACCGTCTACAATATGAACTAAATTTGAATTCGTTTCTCTATTTGAATAAGAATCTACAGTCATTATTGTTGTCAAGTTAAACCATCATCTGTATATTATCTTCACAACACACCACTTGATTATTGTCAAGTTAGATATGAACTATGTGTACTATATGAGCTCGAATTCAAATTTTTGAATCCACTTTTATGCTGATTTCAAATAACAGTACATTTCAAGCTCTAGCTAGATCTTCCGAATCTAAACCATGTTTCATATGTATAATGTGTTTATCACACAGGGTATGGTGCCCCGTCCCCTACGCCTACAAGTATTCAGCTGTGAGCTGCAAAAGCCACACATTATCACAAATTCAAATAAATGTGAAATTGTTCGATATACATATGTATAATGTGTTTATCCCAGGATTAGAATAATATTCTAATCCCAACCAGCCCTATAAAGGCCCGACAGGGAACCTCCTGAACTCCCGAAATCGTGGGCGACCTGGACCAGGACCATGTGCCGAAGAAACTGGGCCCCGATCCCGATCCCTGCCGCCCCTACCCCCCCTCGAGCACCGGCCGACCGAGCCCACCTCCGCCGCGAATCCGCCGCCGGGATCTCCCCTCCCCTCCCTTCTACCCACCGTCGCCGACCGGATCCAGCCTCCTCCCCTCCGTCGCCACCTCCCGTCCGACCGACGGCGTGGGCGAGCGAGCGACGGCGCACGCCGGCGCAAGGGAGCCCATGTCGACTGGAGGCGGCGAAGCCGCCGGACCACCGTAGTTTCTGCGAGCGCCATGGACAACCGGAGGCTTCCTCCTTCCCTCCTCGCCTCCTACCTATGGCGCAGCGAAGGGAACGACGGCGAAGGCCGGAGCAAGGTTGGCCGCAGGTCAGCGGCGGAGCCTTCGGATCTAACAAGGCACGCAGCACCACAGGTACTATTTCACCCCTGCCTCCTCCTGCATTGATGAACTTCTTGCTGTACCTGAACTTCTTGCTGCAACCAGATGAACTTGGTGCCTTCTGCAAGCCATGGAATGTCATGGGATTCCTCTCCCAACTCTCTGGCGCTTTGCTCTCAAGGTGGCCTATCTACTGCTGGAAAAAGAATAGCTGAACTTCTTGCCAAGGTATGGTTGAACTTCATGCGTTTGTTGTTCTGTTCTATTCTTGCTGCCATGTGAAGTTCTGGTAGTGTCTGAGCCTCAGTTCAGGCTGCAAAAAAAATATCTGCCTGTCTACATATGTTGAAAAGAATAATAAATGTGGGAGAGAAAACACCATGTGAAGTTCAACTAGTAAATGAGCCACAATTCAGGTTGGTATGTACCTGATTGTGTGCAAAAAGGGAAAATAAAACAAACATGTGAAAACACCAAAACCTGAACTGCAGACATAAAACAAACATGATTTGTAGTTGTAAGTTCAACCATGCAATCACTAACAGTTCAGGTTTAATTGTAGATAGGAGTATAGATGTGACTCTTGTATACCTAGACGTTCACAACCACCATGGGATCCCACTCAAATATTATTTAACCTTCCCCTTTGCACACCAGAAGTTCAGACTATGAAGAATGCTCAATTCAGATACATAAAGCAGTATAAATAGGTGATACTTGTGCTAACAAAATTTTCTATTAGATATACACTCTGGTGGGAAGTTCAGACTATGAAAAATGCTCAGTTCAGCTACACCAGTATAGGTAGATGTTACTTGTGCTAACACAATTATTTCATGCAAAATGTAATCTTTGCAGGATGAGAGACGTAGAAAAAAGGTTAGAACTTCCCAGCAGCAAGTATACAACCCTCAGCCTATACGCGTTGCGCCGCCCCCTGAATGGGTCACACCTGAAACACACCATCAGCATTCCCAATATGCTCCACACCCAAATTGGGTGACACCTGAAAACCTAAACCCCCATCCGCACCATTACGCGCATCCACCTAATTGGGTGACGCCAGAAATCCCCCGCGGATTCTTTGTATCCACCAGCAGACTTCCAGGCACACCGATGGAGGAGGATGTTAGCTCAGGTTCTGCATATAACTCTAGAGGTTATCCTGGTGTGGATCGTCAATGTGAACGAGCAGCAAGTAAACCAAATGCCAGGACAATTTCAACAGAAACACACACACGGAGGAAAGTGCTCTGCACACTACCGCCGAGGGATCCTAATGCTGCTGCTACAACTCATGATCGTACGGGACATGAGATTGATGGATTGTTTCATAGAACAAAAGAGCAAACTAACACCAGGATTGTCATACCTCCACAACCACCACAAGCCAAAAGGACACAAACAAGAGAAAGGCCATCTTCAACCCTCCTACCTCCTCGTGATCCACTCCTGCACCCTGCTATGGTAACTCCACCCTGCCCCATCCCAGCGGGCTAGCAGCAGACTCCGGTGGAGTTGCGATCATACAAACACGTAAGTGAACAAAAATAACATATTTATATATGCATCTGGTCTGATCTGCCTTTTTTTGCACCAAGATTAACATATTTATAAGATGCATTTTAACATACCGTTTGTTTTTTTTCTGCAGAAGCCGGATCTCCCAGATTATCTAATACCAAGACTGAAGATGCCATTCAAGAATGTAGATAAAGCCTGGGAATTTTACAACCGATACGCCAGGCACGCTGGTTTTGGCATCAGGAAGAAGGGGGGAAATGATAATCACAAGTACTTTGTCTGCGCATGCCAAGGGGAACACAATCCTACTGTTTCTGAAGCTAATAGGCAGGGAAACAAAACCTCGCAGAGGACAGGCTGCAATGCTAAAATGAGGGTGAAGGTACAAGAGGATAACACATGTGTGGTGGTGGACATTCAATATGATCACAATCACCACCTCATCCAAACTGCTGATATGCTGGTATTCTTGCACTCACACAAGAATTATGACCCCACTCTTTTGGAGTATGTCAAGCTCTTGCAGTCCCATGATGTGAAACATACTACAATTATGTCAATGCTATCAGAAAATGAAGATGGAAGCTACTTCCTGAGCATGACCGGACGAGACCTACTAAACCAGTAAGTATTGAACAATGCATATACTGCAATGTACATAGCATCCTAAGTCATAGAAGGCCAACCTTGCTAAGTAATGAAACCACCCTTGCTAAAAAAATAACAAATACATTTTTGTTTATATTTTGCAGGAAAGCTATGAATGCAAGAAAGATGACTTGGATGATGTATTGAAACTTGTATATTTCTTTAAAGACATGAAGGCAATCAATGATGAGTTCTTCTATGACATACAAGTAGACAGTGACAATGCAATAAAGAACATTTTCTGGTCCAATGCAAGCTGCTGGGGGGCATATCAAGACTTTGGCGATTGCGTAACATTCGACACGACTTACAAAACAAATAGATTTCATATGCCTCTGGGAGTGTTTGTTGGAACCAACCACCATTTGCAGTCAACGATATTTGCTGTTGCCCTGATCAGAGATGAAGATGCAAAATCATTCAAGTGGCTCTTCAATACATTTGTACGGTGCATGAACAACAAACACCCAACTTGTATTCTCATAGGTAAATTAAAAAAAGATTACAAGTTTTATCATTCTTCTAGTTCTGGATATATTGGGTATATTGGTGGAAATGAAAAAGAAAGTAAACCATGCAGTTCAAACTCTGGTAGCATAGAAGTCCAACAACACTGCAATAAGAAAAAATATATGTGACATGATTAGATAGACCTACTGCTGGCTGTGAAGTTCAAACTCTGGTAGCATAGAAGTCCAACAACACTGCAATAAGCAATTTACATTTTACAACACTGCATATAAGATCAATGAAGTTCAATAACACTGCATATTACATTTTATATTCATGCAGACCAGTGCCCGTCAATGGCAAAAGCTATACCACAAGCATTCCCAAATACCGTCCACAAGCTATGCCGTTGGCACATCCTCAAGAAGTTCAAGGAATACCTCGTGTGCCTGTACAAAAAGTATCCAACATTCAAAGAGGAGTTCACGTCTATCTTAAACTGGCCGCTAATGCCAACAGAGTTTGAAGCTGCCTGGGCTGCACTCGTGCAGAAGTACAACCTGCAGAACGACCCGATGATGATGCAACTGTGGAGTGATAGGAAAATGTGGATATCAACATACTACAAGACCATTTTCTGTGCTAGAATGACTTCTACACAACGAAGCGAGAGCATGAATCACGTGCTCAAGAGAGGGTTTGTCAAGGGGACCAGAACCTACACAAGTTTGCTAGGCGGGTAAATGCTTGCATTCAAACTCGGCTGCAGAAGGAGAACTAGCAAACGATGGCTAGCATGGTATTAAGACAAAAAACACCCTCCTATTCAGAACCTTGAACATGTGCACTTGGTATTTAAATGAAATCGATGACTCTGCTCGACTAATCTCTTATTTTTGACATATGCACAACAATCCAGTGACAAAAACAAATTACGGCTATGAGGAAGACATGGCTATCAAGTACACGAGAGCCGTATACAGCGAGATGAGAGATAGGATGAGAAAGAGCACACTATTCCATGCAAAAAAATAGCAGAGAAAACTAAGTACCTTGTGTACTACCACAACAAGGGTGACAATGAGGAAAAATTGTTTGCCTGGTCAAATCATGAATTCCAGGTTGTAGCTGACCCAGAGAATGAAATATATGAGTGCGAATGCAAGCTTTGGACACACACAGGTGAGCGGAAAAACAAAATAAATAGTTAAACTACTACTATGATATCACTATATGAAACTCATTGCTGGCTCACAAACAATGTGTTATGCATTTATCTCACTGCAGGTCTGCTCTGCCTTCACATAATGAACATTCTTTGACTACCTGAGGGCTGACAAATTTTCGGACAAGTATATCCTGAAATGGTATACCAAGACTGCTAAATCGCAACCCACATTTGATACAAGGGACTACAACACAATAGCATCGGATGGCAGCTCAAAACTCTCCAAGCAAGACATCCTGCTGCAGCTAAATTTGACGGTTAACAAGAAAGCAATGAGATGTGAACAACAATACGACAGAGCCTTCTATGTTCTCAAGAGGCTCGTAGAAGAACTTGACGCCATACATTCAGCAAATCAAAGAGATGTTGACGAAGGAATGGTTGAAGAGGATGCTGAAATTGAAGATGACCTTGCTTATTATGAAGCTGAAATGCTCCAAACCGCTGCTCAAGCCGTTCAATGTTAGGAGAGTGTGGGTCAATTAATGCAGCAGCATAACTGAAAGAACATGTGCTGCCCCCATGTTTGGTTTTGGTAATTGATGACAATCTCTATGGACTAATGGTTGCCTTGAGTTATATTTGAAGGGTTTGTCCATAGGCATTGCTTGAAGACCATTTGTTGGTTTCAAGGTTATTAGAAGAAGAATGTGTGTTGACCAAGGTGCTATTCAAGGATTTATCCAAAGATTGGTCATGTGAGTGTTGAGCCTATTGCAAGCATGTCTTGAAGAAGAAGTGTTTACCTTCAAGACATCATCCTAATGAAGAGAGTTGGAAAGATTCAAGGTTGATCAAGACTAAATATGAAGAGTGATTCAAGTTGATCAACACACAAAGCGTAGAAGATGTACCGAGTGGGATCAAGTGATCTCACGGTATGGTAAGCATTGTCCATTACGCTTTGTGTACTAACCCATGTTCTATGCGAGAGTTCTTTGTGGGGTTAGGTTTGTTTCCATGGGCTTGCGTCAATAGGAAGATATCACACAACCCATGGAGGATGACGTCAAGTGGTGATCGTCATCAAGATTGCGGTGTGCAAGTTCAAGTGGAGCATCACGAAGAGATCACATGCTTGAAGCTTGCCGTCCATTGTGGTGACAATGGACTTGTGAAGATGTGCCGAAGAGTGGCTCACCCATAGTGGAGTATGGGGGAGCAATCAACTAGTCTTCATCGAGCCGGCGCAATCAAGAAAGGTGGTCCAACTTGAGGAGGTCAAGATCGTCATCATCTAGCTCAAGTGGACTATGCGCAAGGAAAAGGTTTGCCCTTGATAGGTTTTCTATTTTACCGGTCTCATAGTGGTAGTTGGGAGACCGGGTTGTAGGATCGATAGCCGTACTATCAAGGGGGGCTCTCGGATGAGTAGCTTGATCGTATCGTTCGTAGAGAGCTCAAACCATTGCATCCTTGCATTGTCTTTCTTGGTTCGTGTTTGGTGTTTCTCCTTGTGAGTCTTTGAGCTTTTGGTCATCTTCATGACAAGCTCGAGTTCATCGAAAACGGAGTTCATATATGCATCTTCTATGATGTTTTCGATGTTGGAGTTTATGCCGGTTCTTCATTCATAGAGGTTTCTCTTCTATATATCTTAGGCATTTCTCCCCTGCCACTTCTTGTTGTCTTCTATCCAACAAGCTTGAGTTTGCTCAATTCGGAGCTCATATGTAGAAGTTGTGGCAGTTCTGGTTTTCCTGTATCTGTCTGTTCTGCTTGGGCACTTTTGCAGCACCCAAGCGGTAGTACCGCTCGGTACCACGGTAGTACCGCTTGTGCGGTAGTACCGCTGTGGTCTACCGCAGCGAGTACCGCTTGTGGGAATTTCTTCTGTTGCCTATTTTTGTTAAGCGGAAGTAGTGCGGTAGTAGAGCGGTAGTACCGCTTTGTGCGGTAGTGGCACGGTAGTAGAACGGTAGTACCGCGTGGGCGGTACTTCCGGTTTCTACTACCGCTGCAAGTTCCGCTTGCTGAAATTCTTCTGGTATCTTTTTCTGTTAAACGGTAGTAGTGCGGCAGTAGTGCGGTAGTACCGCTTAGGGCGGTACTTCCGCCCTCCACTACCGTTCCTACTACCGCGTGTGTTTCGCAGAGGTGCTCTTTTCTCCTTAGCGGTAGTACCGCTTGGTTGGAACGGTAGTACCGCTAAGTGCGGCACTACCGCTCCAGTTCCGTGTTCTCGCCTGCTGTTTTTTGAATTACTACCGCCCGAGCGGTAGTACCGCTCTTCGGAGCGGTAGTACCGCTCTGTGCGGGCTGAGACAGGTAACGGTTGGATTTGAGGGCTCCTTTAAAAGGGGGTCTTCTTCCCCCTTGCCCCCAACGGTTCTTTTATCCCCTTGCAGCTCTCTCTCCTCCATTGTTGACCTTCTAGAGCTTTGCTATCTCTCCATCCCTCCAATGATTCTTGCTCCTTCTTGAGGGAATAGAGAGAGGAGATCTAGATCCATCTTTCCACCAATCACTTTCTCCTCTATGTGAGGGAAACCTTGTGGATCTAGATCTTGGAGTTCTTGGTGTTCTCCTTGTTCTTCCTCTCACTTTCCTCCATAGCTTTTGTTGCTTTGGTGGGATTTGAGAGAGAGGGACTTGAGCACTTGGTGTGTTCTTGCCATTGCATTAGTTGCATCGGTTTGAGTTCTCCACGGTGATACGTGGAAGTGAAAAGGTTGAGTAGCTTATTACTCTTGGGTGTTTGAGCACCCTAGAGCTTGTTCCTCTTGGGTGCCTTGGCGCCCTAGACGGCTTGGTGGTGCCTCGGAGCTCAATCATTGTGGTGTAAAGCTCCGGGCAAGCGTCGGGGTCTCCAATTAGGTTGTGGAGATCGCCCCGAGCAATTTGACGGGTACCGGTGACCGCCCCCAAGGGTTGCCACCGCGGAAGCCATAGTCCATTGTGGTGAAGCTTCGTGGTGTTGTTGGGAGCCTCCAATTAAGTTGTGGAGTTTGCCCCAACCTTGTTTGTACGGGTTCGGTGACCGCCCTCAAAGGTCCCTTAGTGGAATCACGGCACCTTGCATTGTGCGAGGGCGTGAGGAGAATACGGTGGCCCTAGTGGCATTGTTGGGGAGCATTGTGCCTCCACACCGCTCTAACGGAGATTAGCATCCGCAAGGGTGTGAACTTCGGGATACATCGTCGTCTCCGCGTGCCTCGGTTATCTCTTACCCGAGCCCTTTACTTATGCACTTTACTTTGTGATAGCCATATTGTTTCTAGTTATATATCTTGCTATCACTTAGTTGTTCATCTTGCTTAGCATAAGTCGTTGGTGCACATAGGTGAGCCTAGTCTATTTAGGTTTTGTGCTTGACAAATTAAACGCTAGTTTTATTCCGCATTTGTTCAAGCCTAAACCGTAATTATTTTAAAGCGCCTATTCACCCCCCCCTCTAGGCGACATCCACGATCTTTCAATAACCAACAAAACCAGCAGCAAGGGATGATGAAACTGCCGTTGTACTCTGAAACAAAGGGTAGGAAGAAACATTCTGCAGCAAAGAAAAGTCAACAGAGAGCTCAAATAAAGGCACCACCTGCAGATAGAGTGGTCAAGTTGGATGAGAATGGAGTGCCACTTGGACAAAGGCAATGCAGTGTATGCAAACTGGTTGCAGGACACAACAAACTGACTTGTCCAACACTTCTAGAAAGAAAAGATGCCGAGGAAGTCAAGCAACCCAAAGTTCAAAAACATAACAAGGGACCACACCTAGAGAAAGCTAGCAGTAGGCTTTGTAGCATATGCAAGGAATATGCTCCACACAATGCACGAACATGTCGAAAGCGCAAAGAAGAAGCTGGAAAGAGGAGTCAAAAACCAGAAAAGAAAGGGAAAACAAAACCTAGAGCCAGCACAAAGAAGGTGGTGGAAGATGAAGATGAGCAAGACTTTCAAGACAAAGTTGAAGACGATGTAGAGGAAAACGAAGACCTCATCGATGAAGAAGAGGACGAAGAGGAAGAGGAAGAGGAAGAGGAAAAGGAAGAGGTACATGACAAACATAAACCGCAAGCAGCAAAGCCTAGGAGGAGCGCAAGGCTGATGAACAATTAGACTAGGTCAATTAAACAAAAAAACTTATGTCATGTCAGCACATATTATGTTATTCCACTACTGAACAATATGTCTGGAAAAGTTCAAATAATCATACTGGAGAAGTTCAAATAAGCCTACCGGAGAAGTTCTGGTATACTAGGAGGTGCTATATTACATAAAAAGAGTAAGTAGGAAAAAAGAAAAACCTATGAAGTTCAAATAAGCATACTAGAGAAGTTCTGGTACAAGAATCGATGTAGAAAAAATATGCTTGACAAAAAGCTACTGCCGTATAAACTAAGTTAGTAAGCCGAAGGCCACGCATGCGACTTCAACAAATAAGCTTACAAGAGAAGTTCTGGTATACTAGGAGGTGCTATATTACATAAAAGAGTAAGCAGGAAAAAAGAAAAACCTATGAAGTTCAAATAAGCATACTGGAGAAGTTCTGGTATAAGAATCGATGTAGAAAAAATATGCTTGACAAAAAAGTACTACCGTATAAACTAAGTTAGTAAGCCGAAGGTCACGCGTGCAGTTATGAAGTTCTATTTGGATACCTGGAGAAGTTCACCTAGAACGCCGACAAAAAAAATAGAACCATAAAGGAGTGTATGAGAATTTTGTTATGTGAAGTTCTAGTTGAATACTGTATGCAGTTCAAGTATTACAAAGGACATATAGCTTCTATGCAAAAAGCTACAATTTGAATGAGTTGAAAAAGAATAAAACAGACAACGCTACCAACCAACACGTCGGAAAAGCCTACGCCCTAAACTATTTTACGTCCACGTCAAAACGAAATGCCAATGTGATTACCAACAAAGATGGTGTCGTACTAGTACATTGTACATCACAAAATGCTCTCTGGGTTAACATAGCAGTTCAACCAGAGCACAGACAGAAGTTCAAATACATATAGGGGGGTATAGGAACCACACTGGTTTGTGTGGGAAAAAAATGCTCTCTGGGTTAAAACAGCAGTTCTCAGAGAACAGGCAGAAGTTCAAATACATATAGGGGGGCAAAGAAACCACACTGGATTGTGTGGAAAAAAGACCGAACCCATACAATAACAAGAAAATCAGAAACCAAACATTTTTGATTCCAGATACATTGGGCCTCAATCACAAGAAAACAGTGCAGTTATAAATATACAAATTACTAAACCAATCTTCAATAGCTCATGCAAATAAATTGTTCCAACCATTACCAAACCAAATCTATATGAAACTAAATCTATACTAAACAAATGTTTCTAAACACAGAATTCACGACGCCAAGGTCTGGATCTCAGCTGGAAGCTCTCCACGCAGAATTTCATTCTTTGGGCTGAAGACTAGAGTGTGCATGTACTCGGCCTTCGAGTCCTCTACGGCAGCCTGCAAACAAAAGAATGAAGAATCAAAAAAAGAGTAAGGCTAAAAAGAAGAACACAAACTAAAGCACAGCAGGAGCATGTGGCCAAAAACAAAATAAGACATGAAAAGATGATGAGAAAAATAAGGAGAAAACATACTTCCACATCACCAAAATCTTCGATAAGGTCATCGCCATCATATGTAGAGCAGAACTTCACGCAGAAGAAACCACACTCATTAGCACCTTGCTTTGGAACTTCAACAAAAGTCGGCCTCTTTGCAATAGTCACCCAGTTTGGCTGCTTGCTCGCTTTGTACTCAGCCTTGCCGTGCACCTCCTCCAGCAACCCAACGAATCTCTTGAACTACCAGACATGACATGAACACTAAAATCAAAAACATATTAAACAAATAGCTAAGTTCAGGTACATATATTGAGACTTGCATAAAATCCAACTAAAAGATATCAGAAGTTCAACTATCAAATGATACTCAGTTCAAGCACACAACTTTGATGCAGTATTACCAATCATACATAAAATGTTTGTCAAAGGAAGGCAATTATGAAAACTCACGATATTTGTGCAGTCTTCGTGGAAACGGGTTCGTGAAATGCCCTTCTTAGAGTAAGGAAGTGAATCAAGGATGTCAATGCTCCCATGATATCTATTCATCACATACACACTGTAGTGCGCTACTTTATTAATGGGCATGAAAAATGGCATAAAAACCTGCCAAGATTTAAAAAAATGGTGAACACAAACTATAAACCATAAGTAGTGAACAACACACATGAACAATAACTTCTTGAAAAACTCAGGAAAGGATATACATAATTAAAAAGCAAGAGTTATAAAAACCTAACCAGCTTTCCGTTAAGAAGGTCTTCTTCCTTACGAAAAAACATTCGAAGCAGACCCGCCGATTTTTTTGCATAAAATTTTGGAATTGATGAAGCCAACACATCATAATCCAGGCAGTACTGCATTACAAACACACCATCAACAAAATTAAGAACATAAAAACACGACAAATAAAAATACCTCACAATACCCCTTAACCAAAGCTAGCGCAAAATAGGGAGATAGGGTTACAAAAACAAAAACCTGTATGAAGTAGGGACTCAGAACAACCCTGTCAGCACAAGAGAAGATCTCAAAGGTCTCCGGCTTATCCTTCCAATGGTTTATGAGAAAGTCCATTACGTCTCCTTCCATCTGCTGCCCTTCACCAAAAAGACTATGAAGGACATGTCCAGTGAGGTCAATCACATTGCCAGGGAGAGTAAACATGCAGTAGGTTATCCTGAAGAAGAAAGGAAGGATGGGAAAATATTAGAAGCGCAACTACATAAGAAAGAAAAGAGAAAAAAAAATGAAGAGAAGTTCAGACATTATCACAATAGAAGTTCACATAAGAGCATATCAGGGAGCAAACAGAAGAAGAAAACTCACTCCATATAATTCTTCAGACCATTTTCACTAAGCACAAACTCTTTCAACTTCCGGGCCTCAGATAGATGAGGGTATCTGTATTTCTTTAGGGGACGGACAGCAGAACGCCACTTCAGAGGCAATCTTGCTGCTCTCTTTGAGGAAGTTATGTTTTCAGACTCAAGTGCCGGATTCCTCCTAGCAACGACAGCATTCTTGCCACCTCTCCCAACAAAAATAGCAGCAACAGATTTACCCTTCCTCATGCCAGCAATCTTCTCGAAATCATCATCCGATGAAATCTCTTCAGCTTGGACTGCATCCACCTTCCTAGTGCAAGGGGTCTTTGGAGCGGCACTCCCTGGGGCTTTAGACACACCAATACCGACAGGCTGCTTGCCAACCTTGGAAGGAACAAGGGTTCGAGCACTCTCATCATGTCTTGGACTTGTACTCATCAATTCCTCCCTAGGCTGGTAATCCTGTGTCCCGAGGAATGCGTAATGGTAGTCGGTCAAATCCAACTGCTCCACTGTCAAAAAAAGACCATAAAAACAATTGAAGTTCGGGTACAACACAAGCTTCAGTCCAACAAATATAGATGACATGATTACTATTCAAGTTCAGCTACAAAAAAAAATCTTCAGCCAAAAGAAAGTGTTGCATTTAAAAACAAATGAAGTTCAGGTACAACACAAGGTACATTTCAAGAAAAACTAACGAAGTTCAAGAAAGTGTTGCATTTAAAAACTAATGAAGTTCAGGTACAACACAAGGTACAGTTCAAGAAAAACTGATGACATGAAAATCATTCAAGTTTAGCTACCAAAACATAAGAAGGTATCATCACTGAAGTTCATGTACAATAAAAGCTACAGTTCAAGGAAGTCATGACATGAAAAACTATTAAAACAAAATATACAAGTAAATAAAAGACAATCTATCAGGATACAAATAACAAAAAGAGATATAAAGTAGCCAAAACTGTAAGTTTCAAGACTTACATGTATGGTAGCCAAATAGATCCATGAAATCTGTTTCAAACAAGTTAGAAGACGCAATTGAATACAACCATGTCTTCCTGATATCCAAGATATTCTCATGGGAATAGTTTGTAAGAACCCCATCATGATACGAATTAACATTCGTAAGCATGAAGTACCCGCAGTCGATACTACCATCAAACAAAGAAACATTGTAAAAATAAAGAAAGCCAAAGCATAACAAAACGTTACAGCTTACATACTCATACATATAAACAAAAATAATTGAGAGAAATTGAAACTCATACTTGTTATTCTGTTGGGGGACATCAATCCAATCCAAAGGGAAGTGGTCAGTAGAAACTGGACTGAAGGGTGTCTCCCTGTCATTGCTGGCATCGCTCCAAAGCTTCTTGATGTTATCAGTCATCCGCCGAAAGAGACGCACTGCACATTCATCACTTGGTCTATAGTAGGAGTCAAGAAGCTGAAACCTTTCATTCTTCAAGTCAAGAAATATAGAAACCCAATGCCCAACACCACCCATGTGAGCAGGAATTTTAGGTGGGTCAAAAGTAGGGAAAATAACCTGACGCAAGATAAACACACAATCATTAAAACTAATATTAATATCAAGAGCACAAATAAAACAATACAAACAGAGAGGATCATAGTGGAAACAAATATAGAGACAAGTACAAAAAATTGCTTACAGAATCATGGGAATCCATGCTATCGGGACCAGTCGCATTGAAAAACTTCCTCACACGGGAATCAAAATGCCCTCTGTAAATCCTGTCCTAATAAACAGATAACAGCAAAATAACACATAAGGGGCAATAAAAGAGGTACATATAAATATAATGAGACCGACAAGTTTAAAATAATTTGGAAAAGAACAAGATAAAAGAAAAAACTATAGGGTTGACTTACACAAACCCAATACGGCAGGATAAGCTTGTCTGACCCCTGGTATTTGCAACGTAGACAATAAAGGGCAACCTCAGCGACAGAAGATCAAAGCATTCCGCGAGAAGCAAAAGATGATGCGACATCTTCATCAATAGCTTCACACTCATTGTTTCGGAACATAACCTTTGATCTAAAACAAAAAATAATGACATCAAATGTGGATTCATTCAACTATGAAGCCCCCCTTATATTCAAAGTGTGCTTTAATAACTAATAGAGAGTACCAACATAAGAAGTCAAGAAGTTCAGCTATAAAACCACAGGCAGTTCATAAGTTAGATGCACAGAAATTCTGACTGGCTGGACTCACCTCTTAGAACGATCATTCTTAAGCCTAGTTACACTGAAATAAAAGTCAACAACCTTCTTTTTGACGACCGCAATTTCACTATCTGCTCAGCAAACAATAGAATAAGAGCAAGATACAAAACATACATAAATATATACAAGAAAGAAGGGTTGAATATACACAGGAATAATGGTTGCATATACACAGGATTTAGGAAGAAGGGTTGGGTATAAAACACGAAACACAAAAATATATATAAACGATTTCCCGTAATGGGAAAAACCATACAACACATAGACACAAGTGTTACCTGAAAATGAAGATATTGCCATGCACACAACTAACAAAAATCAGTTTCAAACACATAGATCATGACAGGAGCTACAAACAACACAAACACATTCAGCTGCTACATCAAAGAGAACCCACAAGATTAAAAACATCACAACCCATGAAATACACATCTTCCCCCACATAAAAACAACTGCACTTCACTTTATTTACATTCACATGACACATTTCAAATTTTAGGACAGACCAGAAGTTCAACTTGTAGCACACAGACAGTACATAGGGATATCAAGACGGAAAACAAAAACAAAAGGCATGGGGATGGGGAAAGAAGAGAGAAGCATGCTCCTCTCTTTTATGGATTCTTGCCTAAAGCAGTAGCAATACTGGACAGATCCTCCTCCTTTCCCAAACTATCAGTTTCAGTTTCTGAATCATCGCCATCTCCAGTAGATATTACAATATCATCTTCACATACACCGGTAGGAGCTGGAGAATCTGAAACAACAAAAACCGTTGGTTGTGCTGCAGTAGGAGGAGCTGGAGAATCAACATCAACAACCACTGATGGCTCTACTGCAAGAGACTTCGCCGGTCCTGCATGAGCGCTACCAGTCTCAATAGCTGCCTCGATGGAATCTTTCTCAGAACTGCTGGCATTAACGATGGTATCACCTCCAGCTGACTTGCCCTGCTCAGCATCAAAAACCCCATCACCAATGGACGAATGATGTTCGATTCGATCCAGCCCATCAGAGCAGCCAATGCCTGATACATCTTTGTTTGGAAGCTTTTCTGAAGCAACATTAACATCATCAAACTGCAACAACAACAAAACTCAATAAAAATGGGCACATAGCAAAAAAAACATGAAGTAAAAGAAAAAGGAAACAAATGGACAAGAAAGATACTACCTTAGAAACATTGCCATGAACCCCAGCCACAAAGAAATCACTTGCAGGAGCAGATTCATGCAGAGGAACAGTTGCACTTTCAGGTAAAATAATATCGTTTCTAACACTATCAACAACAGCCTACAAAAATCATACAAAACATAAAAATAAAAAGACTAGAAGACAACGTAGAACAATGTGTAATTAGAAGAAGTTCAGATTCACTAAATAAAGAAGGTCAGCTTTGACCACTGACATATGAAGGAAGTCCAAAGACAGTAAACATAGAAGGTCAACTGTGAACAATAACACTCAACAAGAAGTTCAGATACTGTAAATAAAGAAGGTCAGCTTTGACCACAAACATATCATGGAAGTTCAAAGACAGTAAATATAGAAGGTCAGCTATTAACACTAACATATCAAGGAAAAAGTTCAGATACTGTAAACAAAGAAGGTCAGCTATGAACACTACTACTGAAAAAAGAATTTCAAAGACATGAAAACAAGAAGGTCACCTATTAAAAACACTAAAAACTTAACACTAACACTAAACATTAATTCAAAGAACTATCAAAAACAAGAAAGCAAACCTCTTCAGCACGCTCGTCGTTGCCTCCGTCACGACCCAAATCAACAGAATCATGCCTTTCAATCTGTCTGATAACAACACTAGCCTCATCTTCAAAAGGCTTGCAACGAGCATCCTGCATTTTCTTGAACAATCCAAAGCTAGTACGGAGGTGGACCGTGCTCTGACGAATCTCAGCAAGAATTTCAGCTTCAATTGACAAAGCCTCCTTTGAAGACTCCGCATCAAAACCATGACCGGGTGGAAGAATCCCATCGACACGACTAAGACGCTCAACCGTCGTCGGAACACGGGCAATCTCCCCACAAACAGTGCTCAAAAGACCATCGATCCTACCAAGGGAAACACTGGCAGCATCGAAGAAACCCTTCGCAGACTGAAGAAATGCCAGCTGCAGCATTCATATGGGTAGTAGAACCTCTAGGTACTTCAGGGGGAGCACCAGTGTTCACATCCTGGGAGCATTCAATTCTGGGGGTAGCTTCACTGCCAAGACCGGTGGCACGCGACATAGTAAGAACAGGTCATTCAATATGCCTAAAGAACACAACCTCAGCCTGTGTCTTCCACTACACGCAAATAAAAGTCAAACGGGTCAAAAAATAATGAAGGGACAAGAAACAAAAGTGAAGATAATATCAGAAGTTCAAGTTATACTATACAGGAAAGAATAATGCATAATAAGACTCACAGGCAGATTCCCAAAAACCCAGTTGGTTGGGTCATCATCACCCTTCTTAACCAAGTCAGCAGCAGCAAGCTCAGATAGCTTGGCCTGGTCCATGAAATTGATGCGAGGAGTTCTCAAATCAACAATAGGCTTCTTGCCAAGGATAAGGCAGTCCAGATACATAAGAAGCGGCGCAATGCCACAGCCTGTAACAACTTTTCCCCTGCTAGTCCCTTCTTGATACCTAATTACAGCCTTTCAAAGATCATCAACAAGCAACTGGCAATAGTCCATATTTGCCATATCTTCAGAAACAAGATTCTCAGCCATTGCTGCCTCCCTGGAAACCCGTGTAGACGTACCAGGAATAACATCCTTCATGAAAAGAATCAGGTAAAACACCTGCAGAGCCAAATCATCTTTCTTGTCATCCTTCACAAGATCCTCGAGGATCTTCCGCGGATCCTTTGTCTTGATATCATCACTCCTCTTATAGCCAAGTTTGGCCTTCAGCCTCATAACAGCGTCATCGAATCCATCCTCTGAGGGCCTAGGAGGGGTACGATCACCTTGAGGGAAACCAAAAAGAAGGTGAACAACATCACTTGTAATACACAAATACTTATTTGGCTGGCCCATGTCTAGAATCTTAGTTGAAGGGTCAATCTTGGTGTAGATGTGGCCCATCAAAGGACGAGAAATGTTCAAACAATCTTCAAATTAAAAACACAACCAAAACCAGACTTGACAACCCTCTCCTTGTGCCTAGGCTGTAGCAATTTTGCGCACACCTTCACCTCTTTCAGTGAGCAGCGAACCATCTTGTTAAAACGTTTCGCATTGTCTTCTCCTTCAACAGCTCCTTCCAGTGCTTTGCCTCCTCTTTTCCTCCTCACAGGCCTCTTCACAAGCTCATACTACAAAAAATGCAAATAGAAGAAACCATGGCAGAACAATGTGTTAATGAAAATAAACCAGAAGTTCAGCAATGTTGAACAAGGAAGAACTACATAAACAAATAGAGCATGGCAAAAAAAGTATAGCAATGTATATACCAGAAGTTCAACAATGTAGAACAAGGCAGTTCAACCATGTATAACCAGAAGTTCAGTTGTTTTTTCATGTTAACAATAATATACCAGAAGTTCAACAATGTATAACAAGGCTGTACAACCATGTATAACCAGAAGTTCAACTGTTTTTCCATGTTAACAATAATATACCAGAAGTTCAACAATGTCGAACAAGGCAGTACTACATACACAAATATAGAGCATGCAGACAAAACAACTAAGAAAATAAAAATATTAACATAAGGAACAAAAAACAACAATAAATATAACAGATTTATACCTGATCAACACCTTCATCATCAGCATCCTCATCATCAGCGTCGAAATCAACATCATCCTGGCCATCTGCATTAACACGAGAACGCTTCTTGCAACCCTTGTTAACCTTTGTCGGCCCACCCTTGCGCTTAAGGCCACATTTCTTGCCCTTCCCAGATACACCAGCAGCAAGTGGAGACGGTGTAGGCTTCGCACAGCCAAGAACACGAGGACTACGACGTGGGGTAACAACATCAGCTTGACCACTAATTTCAGGAAGTTCACCTACACTTGGACCTGCAACCTTAGAAACACGTGGGCTCCTCCGAGGAGTAACTTCACCAACGAGATGCTTCTTCATTATGGTCCGCTTGAATTTCTTCTTCACAGGGGCAACCATGTTATCACTGGCATGCGCCACGTCTTCTTCAGTACCGGACACATGCCCAAGTGTGGGCTCAGCAAGATCACCAGATTAAGAAACATTAGAACCTTTCTGTAGGCGGGCCGCCTTCTTCCTCTCATAATCTGCTAGCTTTTTCCTCTTGCGTTCATCCTCTACAAGAAGCTGCAAGGGCACATCCTCAGCTTGTGTGACAGGTTCAGTGCCATCAACGGATTGAGACTGCGTCTCTGACAGCTGAAGAGAGCACAAAGGCTCCGGAATGGAATCGCAATCTTCAGTTGATGGAGCCACCTGCTCAGCCTCAGCAGTCTTCTCAGCCCCACCCAAGTCAGATAGAACATCGTTGATGGTATTAACAGCTTCTTCACTAGCTGCATCTGCAAAAACATAAAAACAAAACAAAGGAAAAGAGTCAAGAACAAATACAAAACACATGATAGGAACAAGTTCAAAAACATGGCTCTAGAATTAAAAAAAATAAAATGAGTTGCGCATACTAGGTGAAGCAAGAGCTGCAGACGCAAGATCTTCGAGATTTAGATTTTTCTCAAGACTGCAAGCAACCTCAGCAACTAAACTCAAAGGGACAGGCGATTTAGTTGCATCAGACTTTGGAACATCAACATTAACTTCTGAACCCCCATCTTGATCACAAGCAGTTTTTTCAGAATTACTAATGTCATCACCAACTACAAAAAGGAAAAAAGGCAGCTGAGTTTTAATTCAATACAAAGAAATGACCTTAGAAATGAAAACACAAAGCCTAAGATATATACAAAAAATAAAACAATGTAGACCAAAGGCAGTACTACATAAACAAGATGGAGTATCAGAGAAACAATCCATAACAATGAATAGCCAGAAGTTCAACAAAAACTAACAAAATAGTAAAACAATGCACAACCAGAAGTTCAAATAAATTGCATGACAAATAAATAAAAAAGCTAGAAGTTCAACTTTGTGACCAAGGCAGTACTACATCAACAAATAGTGCAAGAGCAAAACAATCTTTGTCACTGAATAGCCACAAGTTCAACAATGTATAACAATGTACAACCAGAAAGCCCAACTACTTTTCATTACCATGAAAATGATAACACAAATACAAAGATAAACACTAAAATTTAAACATTGGGAAGTCCAAACACACTTGATGAGATAGTTCATTAGTAATACATCAAAAATTCACTAGGACAAACACTGCTAACTTCAACTACAAAGTAAAATGCAAACATATCAACTATATAAGAAGTTCACACTGTCAAACATGGTCAGTTCAACATGACAAACAAGTGAAGATTAGGGCAGTCATATAAAAGTAAACTCCTATTTATAAGACAAGATGCATATACATACAAAAATAAAAGAAACAGTACTACAACTACAAACACAAACAATCAGTAAAGTACCTGATTTATAGGAAATGCACTACAGGAATCAGGCACTTTGCCGTCTGCCATGGCAGACGACAAAGGAATGTCTGGCGGATGGCAAAGCCCTTTGCCGTCAGCCAGCAGACGGCCCCACGTCCGGCTGAATACTTTCAACAAGCATACATATCCCTGCCATATGGATATGATCATCCAACACATATATATACCAAATCAAAAGTCCATATCCAACATATATATAGCCAACGTATCCAACAATTAAGCAAAAAGTCCATATACAATGATTTCATCCATACATACATATATAGGTAGCAAGTTTCACATTGTTCATCCTACAAAATCAAAACAAAAAGGAAGGACAAGGAGAAGAGTAGACTCCATCAACGCAAGCTTCCGTGATCTGAAGCAAATCTGCAAAATGGGAAAGAAGAAAGTTAGAAGAAGAAGACTAGAAGAAGAAGAAGAAGAAGAAGAAGAAGAAGAAGAAGACTAGAAGAAGAAGAAGAAGAAGAAGAAGAAGAAGAAGAAAAAGAAGAACAAGAAGAAGAACAAGAAGAATTTTTCTTCTCTTTCTTTTTCTCCTCTTCTTTTTCTTCTTCTTATTGCTTACTTGTGTCATTTTAGAGCTAACCTAGGTAAATAGGTCATTTTGGAGCTAAGTAAGGTTATTATGTCATTTTCGAAGAAAATAAGCTAAGTATATGACATTTTGGAGGTAACCAAGGTTATTATGCCATTTTTGACCTAAGTATGCTAAGTATGTCATAAATGAACTAAATAAGCTAAGTATAGGTCATTATTGAGCTAACCTAGGTAATTATGCCATTTTTGAGCTAACTAAGTATATTAAGTCATTTTGGAGGAAAAAATGCTAAGTGTAGGTCATTTTAGAGCTAACCTAGGTAAATAGGTCATTTTGGAGCTAAACCAAGGTTATTATGCCATTTTTTACCTAAGTAAGCTAATTATGTCATAAATGAACTAGCTAAGCTAAGTATAGGTCATTATTGAGCTATCTTAGGTAGTTATGCCATTTTTAAGCTAACTAAGCATATTAAGTCATTTTGGAGGAAAAAATGCTAAGTATAGGTCATTTTAGAGCTATCCTAGGTAAAATAGGTCATTTTGGAGCTAAGTAAGGTTATTATGTCATTTTCGAGGAAAATAAGCTAAGTATATGACATTTTGGAGCTAAACCAAGGTTATTATGCCATTTTTTACCTAAGTAAGCTAATTATGTCATAAATGAACTAGCTAAGCTAAGTATAGGTCATTTGAGAGCTAACCTAGGTAAAATAGACCATTTTGGAGCTAAGTAAGGTTATTATGTCATTTTCGAGGAAAATAAGCTAAGTATATGACATTTTGGATCTAAACCAAGGTTATTATGTCATTTTTGACCTAAGTAAGCTAAGTATGTCATAAATGAACTAGCTAAGCTAAGTATAGGTCATTTTTGAGCTAGCCTAGGTAGTTATGCCATTTTTGAGCTAACTAAGCATATTAAGTCATTTTGGAGGAAAAAATGCTAAGTGTAGGTCATTTTAGAGCTATCCTAGGTAAAATAGGTCATTTTGGAGCTAAGTAAGGTTATTATGTCATTTTCGAGGAAAATATGCTAAGTATATGACATTTTGGAGCTAAACCAAGGTTATTATGCCATTTTTGACCTAAGTAAGCTAATTATGTCATAAATGAACTAATTAAGCTAAGTATAGGTCATTATTGAGCTAGCCTAGGTAAAATAGGTCATTTTGGAGCTAAGTAAGGTTATTATGTCATTTTCGAGGAAAATAAGCTAACTATATGACATTTTGGAGCTAAATAGGTCATTTCTTAAGCTAAGTATGCATTTGTTAAGCAAAACACTAGGGAAAACATACCGTCATCACGGAGGTGAAGGACCGGTCGCGCCAGTGGCAGACGCAGAAGGATCGGTCGATGCTTGTCGGGAGTTACGCTGCACCAAAGATCATTTGCAATGTCTCGTTAGCATGATGCAACTCAAATGTGAAGACTAGTAACTAATGACCATTCAAATGAAACTCACCGTGCCCGCCGGAGCAATGACTGGCATCGGCGCAGGGGTCTGACCGTTGCTCTGGCACATGGTCTGCACATTTGGTTTTCACGAGTCAGTCATATTAGTTAGTAATGAAAGGAACATTACGTGCATGATTTGGCTAATATGCAGAAGAAACTTACCACAAAGAGCTCGTATAAGGCCCGGTGAGACGCGTCGTTCCGGTTCCTCTCCTCCTCCAACAACGTAGCAGTCCTCTCCTCCAACTCCCTCTCCCTCTCCGCCGCCTGCCTCTTTGCCTCCGCCAGAAGCTCCTGGGTCTTCGCTCTCTCTTTCTCAAGAGCAGCCTGCAACACCACTCCTCGTTAGCATTGTAATCATCGACTGCCACACACACAATGTAATGGAGGAAAGGTATCTGAGTCCGTATAACTAACCTCGATTTGGAGCTCCATTGGCCCCGGACGAGGCCTCATCTCAGGATCGGAGCTCGTCTGGCGCTTCTTGATCTCCGGGAGAGTGCTAGGACAACGTATCAGTCCATCCCCAATGGCTATCGAGCCATGGGTCCTCCCGCCACCAGATATCATCACCAGCTCTGGATCAAGAGGTTGCCGGCTCGGGTTAAAGTCCTCCCCTTTCCTCGCCTTCCCCTCGTCTCTGTACCTCACGAGCTTGTTGTGGGAGGAGATGTTGGTGAAGCTCTCTGGATGATCAAGGTCAGACTCAGAGAATGCCTTGGCCTTCTTGTACTTTGCAGTATGGGCCATGCCATAGAGGTCGAACACCTCTGGCACCTCCGTCTTGTTGTGTCGTGCCTAAAAGAGAGGAACAAAGTATTAGTTAAGGGCTCAAGCTAGCATGAAGAATGAAATTGCTTGAATCATGAAGCAAACCACATACCCAGTTATTCCCGAACTCATATAGGTTGGCGCTCCCTTGATGGTGTGGCACACCAACCATTTTGGCACGCCGCTCCTTGGCATTGTTGTGGACGGCTAGCCATTGGGGAGAGCACCACTCATCCACCAACGCCTCCCAACAGTCCATCCTATCCGCACACCATCTCGGGGGCACCTAAGTTAGTCAAGAGAAATTTCAGCGCTACGCCTACGAATCAAATCAAGGAAACTAAGTACAAGGCCTTAAGAATAGGTATTTACCTTCATGTACTTCTCCTTGCTCAGAAACTTGCCGCGGCACTTCGTCTTGGACCTCTTAATACCAGCCGAGGCGTAGTAGTCTCGAATAGCCTGCACCCGAGCCTCGCGCCGTAAGTTCTGAAGTAGGCGCCTGCACTCGGCTTCGATAACCATAGCTGCGGCCTCCTCCTCTCCCTCAAGACACCTGTAGAAGGTCTGCAATCAAACAAGACAACACTGATTAGTACAATAACTCGGCACTGTTGATTTTTAATTCTGTAAAGGAGAAATTACCCAAAACGTCTGGATCACCATCTCGGCCCTCGTGCGGCAGAAGACACCGTCGATCCTCTCCTGCGGCGGGGCCGGGGCAGCCAAGCACAGCTCCCAGCTCAGTCCGAGCTGTCGAACCTGACCCTCACCGGGCAACGTGACCCATCCCGGGAAGTTCTGCCGGCAAAGCACACAAAGGACGAAGTTGGGCTTGCGGATACCAGGGCCGTGTATCCAACCCCTGTAGTATGACAAGGCCAACGCATTAGATTTTGAAGAAACGTGAAGGCAAAAGGTTAAAAAAGAGTAAATGCACTTACTTCTCCCCATTAGGCACAATCAACCACCTCTGCTCGCGGGTCGCCGGCATGGGCGGGAGCTTTGTACCACCACGCTGGTAGACGTTGCCCCCCTCAACCAGCTCGCCCTCGCTATAGCTATCATCCGAAAAGCGATCCTCGCCACCATCAGCATGGCCACTCGCCTCCGGCGGCCAGTTCTCCCATCGGGTCGACTGCGACGTAGCCTGATCCGTGCTCTGCTCCGGAGTCTCGTGGGACGAAGCCTCTGGGATCGGAGTCTCGTGGGGCGAAGGCTCGGCGGCCCGAGGCTCGTGGACCGGAGTCTCGTGGGGCGAAGGCTCGGCGACCTGAGGCTCGTCGGCCCGAGGCTCGTGGACCGGAGTCCGAGACAGGTCCACCTCAGACGGAGCAGTCTTGTGGTCGGGTGAATCAGCTGGGGGTGGCGGCGAGGAAGGCGTAGCGGCCTTCCTACCTCTCCCGCCGCCACGGCCACCTCTAGTACCCCTCTTCTTCCCCCGACCTCTCCCGGCCGAAGAAGAAGCGCCCGCCGGTGGTGTCTGCATACTGAGATGCAGCGCTCTCCGGAGGTGCTGGGGTGGAATGGAAGCACCCCTCCCACCACGCGCCGAGGAAGGAGCCTCGGAGCGCTCTGGACCCGCGCCCACCATCTGTCAACACCTGCAATGACAAAGAGTAAACGAAATTAGTACAACATAAAAAAATTGAATACCTAACATGAATAATAATATGTATATAATTTAAGTGTATCATCATCATGAACATAATAAAAAATGGAATACCTAACATGAACTAATTAATAATATATATGTACATAATAATAATTGAATACCTGACATGAACTAATATTAATCTTCATCGTCTATATATGCTCCGGGGTCAATAAATGCATCATCATCATCACTATCAGTAATGACGTGCTCATCATCATCATCAATAAATGCATCAACATGTGGGAGGCCTCCTTTACGTAATCGGTCAAGCATTGACAGGTCATCCGCAGCAGTAACCTCTTCTTGTTCTGGCTCTTCTTGTTCCGGCTCAGCGGTGAAGTCGGATTCACTGTCGCTGTCTACTTCAATGTTCTGTGGTGAAGTAGAGCGGTTCTTGAAACATTTTTTGGAAAGACGTGTTTCTTGGAAGAATTCTCCTTCATATGTGTCCGGGTTAGTGTGAGGTTCATAATCCTCTTCATTGGGGGGGGGGGGGAGGTGGTCTAACATGTGGCGGCACTTCATAAACGACATCACTTTGACAGGCCCACGGTAGATAGAAAACTTGGGTTGCCTGTTGAGCTGTAATATAGACATCGGGAACATCCAAATGGGTGCTTTGTTTGATTTCGACTAGCCCTATATGTTCATGAGTCCTTCTAGTCTCCTTCGGCTGGAACCAATAACATTTGAAGACTACGACGTTCGGTGGGTTTGCACCATAGAATAGAAGTTCGTAAATTGCTTCAACTATTCCATAATACTCGGTATCTCCTTCGCCGATAGCAGAGACACCACAATTTGTAAACTTTCGGTCGGCCATAGATAGCTCTTTGCCATAGGTACGAAAGCGATACCCGTTGATGTCGTATTTGTCAAATGAACGTACCTTATAGTCAAAACCATTAGCGACTTGTCTCAATTCGGCGTCCATAGACTCTGAATTAGCCTACAAGTTTAATACGAAAGGATTGTTGCATTAGCCGCAATTTAGACGAAGAAATGAAATGGTCTAATGGAAATTACCGTTTGTTTGAACCAAGAGATGAAACCGGGATAGCCGCCTCCATGCTTTGCCAGAAGCTCATACTCTTCGACGGAATCCTTTTGGATCACCGCTCCATACGAGAATTTGGCGACGTATCGACTGTATCAAATATCCGGGAATAAGAGCAGTTCAAAGGAATTAGAAGTTGCAAAACAATGTACCGAGAACTTACTCGATGTACGGCCGCACTTCTGTTAGGTTGTTGAAGATATACAACGAAATGGTCCGCCATTCTTCGACATCCAACGATAAGGAATTAGAAGCACCGGCCGGTGCGAGCTTCCCTTTGAATAGGCTGAGGTTGGATCCACCCTTTTTAGGGTCGCCAGCATTGTACCGAGGCTTCGGATTATGCAAATGACGATTTTTGGCTTCGTAGTGTGCTGTCACGAAGTTTGCCGCCTCCTCAGTAATGAATGCCTCGGCCATCGATGCTTCAATTCTACGTTTATTTTTACATTTTGCTCGAAGCGTCTTCTGCATCCTCTCAGTTGCGTAGCACCAACGATTCTGCACGGGCCCCCCCAATCGTGCCTCGGTCGGGAGATGCAAAATCAAATGCTACATTGGATTAAAGAAGCCCGATGGGAAGATCTTCTCTAACTTGCACATCAACTCCGGTGCCAACTCTTCCATTTCATCTAGCAAGCCAGGCGATAGTTCTTTCGCACAAAGAACACGGAAGAAATAGCTCAGCTCTGCCAGTACTAGCCATTCATCCTCAGGGATAAAGCCACGCAACATCACCGGCATTACCCACTCAAGCCATATGTGCCAATCATGACTCTTGAGACCAAATATTTTCAAATTTTCAAGACTCACTCCCCTCTTTAGATTCGCTGCATACCCATCGGGGAACATCAACTCCTTTTTCACCCACAGGATAATTTCCCTCATATTTGGCCTTCCAAGATTGAACCATACCTTTGGCTTCATCCAGTTCTGCTTTCCTTTCGGTTGTCGCATGTTTTGTAACGGTCTATCACATAGAGCCTCCTGATCGACTCTAGCCTTAGGATTATCCTTTGACTTCCCCTCTATGCCAAACAATATACCAAAGAGGGCCTCGGCGACATTCTTTTCAGTGTGCATCACATCGATGTTGTGTGGGTAAAGAAGGTCTGTGAAGTAAGGCAGATCCCACAAGCATGTCTTGTGAGTCCAGGCGTGTTCCGAATTATACCCCTTGAAATACCCTGGACGCTCTGGATCTGGCTCGAGAGCGTTTAACTGATCCAAGGTCTGTTGGCCTGTCAACGCAGGTGGTGCAGAGTTTTTGACAACTCTACCTTTGATGAATTTCTTCTTGTCTTTTCTGAACTTATGGCGAGGATCCAGGAATTGTCTATGCAAGTCGAAGCAAGAATACTTGCGACCCGCATCCAGCCAACGAAACTCAAGAGCTGCCTTGCATGTGGGGCACGGGAACCTTCCATGCACACACCAGCCAACGAATAGCGCATACGCCGGCAAGTCATGCATCGAGTACATGTACCACACATGCATTAGGAAGTTTTTTTTGTAGCGGCGTCGTATGTCTTGATCCCATTATCCCAAGCTTCTTGCAATTCATCCTTAAGCGGCTGCATGTACACATTCATACTCTTCCCCGGATAGTTGGGCCCCGGAATTATCAACGTCAGGAAAATGTTCTTTCTTTGCATAATCTGTCCGGGGGGGAGATTGAGTGGAATGACAAATACAGGCCAACAACTGTATTGGGCTGCCATCATACCAAACACATTGAACCCATCCGTGCTGATGGCGACTCGAGGATGCCTTGGATCTGCCGCTTTATCATGATGTATTGCATCGATGTGCTTCCACGCAAAAGCGTCCGATGTGTGTACCAACATCTGATTCCCATCTGCATCTAGTTCGGTTCTTTCGCCCAATTTGTGCCATGTCATCTGTCTGGCCGTCTCTTCGACCATGAAAAGACGTTGAAGTCTAGGTATGATTGGCATATACCGAAGAACATTAACTGGGATTTTTGTCTGACTCTTCTCACCCATACCGTTGTCTACCACAACATACCTGGAAGACTTGCAAATGGGACAATAGTTCAAGTCCGCATACTCAAGCCTAAATAAGGCACATCCATTCTCACAGGCATCTATCTTCTCATAGGTCATCTTAAGTACACGGAGGATTTTGTCCGACTGGTACAGGTTTGCAGGCATTACATGGCCTTTGGGTACAAAGCGTCCAAATAGTGTCATCATCACATCGTAGCATTCTCTGCCCAAGTTGAATTGAGCCTTCAGAGCCATTACTTGTGCGATGGCATCCAGCTGACAAAGCTCAGTGTGCTCGTGGAGAGGACGTTTTGAAGACTCCAACATATCATCGAAGGCCTTTGCAGATTCCTCCATCTCATCGTCCGAATCCCGAGCATCATCAAAGTCTTCCACCATGTCTTCGATCCCGGTACCATGCTCGTCGGTGCAACGACGGCCCACCTCAGCTCTGGCACGTTGGGCAGACTCACCATGAAATGTCCAGACCGTATAAGCAGGCGTAAAACCCCACTTCTGCAGGTGTTTACTCATTTCAAGCTCTGTCCTCTTATGATAGTTGTCGCACCGGACACAGGGGCACCAGGTTTTTCTCTGGCCATTTGCAAATGCGGCTCTCACAAACCCCTTGGTTTTTGTTAACCATTCATCGGTCCTGTCTTTCTGACTAGTGTGACCGGTGTACATCCACGCACGATCACTCATCTTGCCTAGCTACTGGACATACAAGAAATATATACATAATTCAGCAAACCATATTCATCAGTTAATAAAGTTTGTCAGTTTTATTACGTCCATGCAACCTAGACGCTAATAGGTAAAGATAGGTCCTAATCCCACCCGAGTATGTGTAGATTGGGTTCGTTTTCCCATGCTCTGCTCAGGATCCGACGCAAAATTTCGGCAGCACCTCCCCGTTGTTCTCCTGATACACGTCTCGGCAATAAGCAGAGAGGATGTGTACCCGGAGAACAACAGGGAGGCACTGACGAAATTCTGCATCGGATCCGGAGCAGAGCATATGGGAAAATGAACCCAATCTACACATACTCGGGTTGTCCATGGATAACGTTGGACAATTCGAAAGAATCGCGGTTATAAATATGCAAATGCATGCATATTTATAGATGTAACCCTTTCGAACGGGAGGCGCATAGTGGTCACGCATACTGATGATTGAAGACACCTATAGCTAGCAAGTTTCATCGGCACGAAGACCGGAATAGAGCAAATGAAGGGGGGGAGGAGATGTCATTTGTGCTCACCCACGAACGCAGGGGCGGAGCTCGTCGAACGCACGGGGAGGTCGTCGAACACCAGACCCTCGCAGCGACGAAACAACTGCACATTTAAATCCACCCGATCAACACAAATATATATGATGTTTTTCATAACAAAATCAGAAAATATATGACCTTACTCATAATTCACAAATATATGACGAGGTGTCGGGTCAGGGTGTCGGGGTGTCGGGTCGGGGTGTCAGGGTGTCGTGGTGTCGGAGTGTCGGGTCAGGGTGTCGGGGTGTCGTGTCTTGGTGTCGGGGTGTCGGGGTGTCAGGGTGTCGTGTCGGGGTGTCGGGGTGTCGAGGTGTCGTGTCGGGCTGTCGGGGTGTCGGGGTGTCGTGTCGGGGTGTCGTGCTGTCGGGTCGGGGTGTCGGGGTGTCGTGGTGTCGGGGTCTTTTTTTCTTCTCTTTTTCCTTTTCTTCTTCTTCCTCTTCTTCCTTTTCTTCCTCTTCTTCCTTTTCTTCCTTTTCTTCTTCTTCTTCTTCTTCTTCTTCTTCTTCTTCTTCTTCTTCTTCTTCTTCTTCTTCTTCTTCCTTTCCTTTTTCCTCTTCTTCTTCTCCTCCTCTCCTCTTTCTTCTTCTTCTTCTTCTTCTTCTTCGTCTTCTTCTTCTTCTTCTTCTTCTTCTTTTTTCTTCTCCTCCTCCTCTTCTTCTTCTTCTTCCTTTCCTTTTTCCTCTTCTTCTTCTCCTCCTCTCCTCTTTTTTTCTTCTTCTTCTTCTTCTTCTTTTTTCTTCTCCTCCTCCTCCTCTTCTTTTTCTTCTTCTTCTTCTTCTTCTTCTTCTTCTTCTTCTTCTTCTTATTTTTTCTTCTTTTCCTTTTTCGTCTTCTTCCGCTTATTCTTCTTTTCTTCTTATTTTTTTTTCATCTTTCTTCTTCTTCTTCTAACTATCTAAACCTAAACCTAGCTAGCACTAACCTAAACCAAACACTAATTAACCTAAACCTAAACAGTAAAAAACTGAAAAAAGAAAAAAAACTCACCTTGAGGGCCGGTGGAGGAGGGCCGACGCGGTGGTGGAGGAGGGCCGGCGCAGGGGGAGGAAGGCCGCGGGGAGGGGGGCTGCGCCGCGGCCTGCTCCGGCGGTGGGGCGTCGCGGGGAGGCGCCGCGGCTCCGAGGTCGTCGGGGGAGGGGAGGGCGCAGGGGCCGGGGAGCGGGGCGGCGGGTGAGGTCGTCGGGGTAGGGGCGGCGGCGGGTGAGATCGTCGGGGGAGGAGCGGCGGCGGGTGAGGTCGTGGGGGGGGGGGAGAGAGAGGAACAAAGAGAGAGGAGGTGGGGCCGGGGGGTGCACGGCCATTAGTTAGGCAAACCTCTTTGACGTCTGCTAGCGGACTTCTTTGCCGTCCGCTAGCAGACGGCAAAGAACTGGCTGACGGCAAATTCCCTGATTCCAGTAGTGATGAAGCCATTAAAACAACTTAATGATGCATATGCACTATGATACAACTTCAAAGTAAAAAACAAAAAAAGAGGTATCACCTGATGAAGGGTCTGAAGCCATCAGAACACCCCTCCCTGATGCAGGATGGTCGAAACCCTAGATCCACCTAAAAAAACAAACACAAAAAACAGAAAAAAAATACATAAGAAACATATACCAAAAGAAGATGCATCTACAAACAAACCACAGTAGAAAATCAACTTAAACAAGGAGAGAACCCTAGAATTTAAGAACTAAATCGCAGGAACCACTAGCTACATGGCCATGAATACAACAAACTGACCCACGGGAAATGCAATCCACAGAAGACTAAAGCAAAACTTGCACAACGAGACGAAATCAAAGCATCTACGCATCCTCTAGAAGAACCCTACCTACCCTTGGATGCAAGCATCAGGAGAAAGGGGGGAGGCGGATGCGAGAGCGCAGGCAAGAAACAGAGCGCACGCGACACACTGCCTAGATCTGGCGAATAATAAGAGCGGGCGTTGGGGCGAGGCAGCAGTTTGTACCTATCCAGACGGCCCTGATGCACGACGCCGCGACAGTTCTTCCTCCCCACGATGCCAGGAGCAGTTCCTAGCACACAGGAGGTTGCGAGCTTCGATTTCAGGCAGAAAAGAGCGCCACGGGAGGGAGCGCGGGGCGTGGGGCAGAAATAATAGGGGATGCGGCGCCGGTTGCTCAACCCACTCGTGGCAGGACAGAATGGCGATGAATCCGGAGGGCAGGAGGGAGACGGGACCGAGCGTGAGGAATGAGAGAGAGAGAGCGAGCGAGCGCGAGGCAGGGGGGATTTCTGACAGGGTGGGGGGTGACGGTGAATAAATGCAGATAACTCCCTCCACTACAGAATAAATGCAACCATTTCAACACAACTAAAATATAAATGTAGCATTTCAACACTCAATAAAGTAAATAAAAACAAATATAAATGATGCATGTCATAAAAAAAGATTAAATAACACTGTATACAAGTATTTGATGTCACAAACGTCACGGAGAAAAAGGACCATATTAATAACTCTAAAAATATTATTTATGTACTACTAAAAGATACAATGAAAAAGTAAAAATAATAAATACACACACCAAAAACAAATTAAAAAAACCTTAGACTTACATCCACATGCATCGCAATAAAATTCGTCTGGTCCAACCCGTTCTTTGCTCAGCATCGCAATGACTCACACACAGGAACAACCAAATATAATTCAAAAACAGACCAACAAAGAAAGAGTCAAAATACAACTGTTGGCAACCCTTAGAAACAAAGAACAAAAGAAAAACAATTTAGAAACAAAAGAAGTTCAAATACACAAACAAAGGAAGTCCATCTATAACTAAATATACAACTTAGAAACAAAAGAGAAGTTCGAATTCACCGACACGCTAAGTCCAACTTTCAATAGAAAACAATTTAAATAAGGACTCACCTCCGCATGCGACGACCTCGCGCTAACGCGGCTGTGCGCTTGGTTGACAGGCGCAATGCGGTTATTCTATTTCCACCCCCCACGCACACACCCAGAGCCACACCCCTAAGATAGATAGTGGGGTCACGGATGTGACGGAATCGCCTCCGCATGCGACGATGCGGCACGCCGCGTCGTCGCCTGCTCCGGCTCATTCCTGGCTCGGCCTCGCCGGGGGAGGGGAGGGGGGTCCCGACCCCCCTCCCCCCGGCTCGGCCTCGCGCTAACGCGGCAGTACACTTGGTTGACAGGCGCAATATGGTTATTCTGTTTCCACCCCCATGCACGCACCCAGAGTCACATCCCTAAGATAGATAGTGGGGTCACGGATGTGACGGACTCGCCTCCGTATGCGACGATGCGGCATGCCGCGTCGTCGCCTGTTCCGGCTCATTCCTGGCTCGGCCTCGCCAGTGGAGGGGACATTCGAGGACGCGGCACGCCGTGTCGTCGCCTGCCCCGGCTCGTTCCTGGCTCGGCCTCGCCGGGTGAGGGGGGTCCCGACCCCCCTCCCCTCCCCGGCTCTGCCTGGCGCTAACGCGGCGGTGCGCTTGGTTGACAGGCGCAGTTCAGATTTAAATATTAGAGAAGTTCAATGGTAATTACAAAAACATAGTTCACTTCGAAAGGAAAAAGGAGAGAAGGTCATAAAATAAATTTAGAAAAAAGCGGTTTACTAGTTTCAAAAAAAAAGTTAGAAGTTAAAAATTAAATAAAAGGGAAGGACAGATATTTAACAAAAAAAACTACAAAATTAAATTAATTTTAAAAATTGGACGTCTATTAAAAAAATAACGGTCGAATTAAAAAAACATAGAGAAATTTTAAATAATGAAGTTATAAGTTTTTTTAAATATAAATTCGATGATTAAAATATTTAAATCAAAAAAAAATTAATCAAAATTTAAATAAAGAAGTTCAAATTGTAAAGACACAGAAGTTTGAAGTTTTGAAAACCTCAGATGAACATGTTAAATAAAAAGCCATAATACTGTACCTGTCCACACGCTAAAAATAACCCGTAAGTTCAGGATACATACCTACTGAAGTTCTACTACTGTTTGAAGTATGAAAATATGTTAGAAAAATAAAGGATGCGTGTATCGATGGGCCAATTCCACGATTGCTCATAGGACAAAGTCAAAAAATTAAAACCAATTCATGAATAAAAAATTATGAAAAAAGCGAACAAAGAAAAAAGAGCACAATGCTGCATTACCTTACAATGTGAACAAAAAGCAGAAGTTCAAGTATAAATGATATAGAAGTCCAGCTTCTACATCAGACCGTGACTGATCCAAAAACTAGCCACGATCGAATTCGTTTGAAACATACAATCCTTTGCGTCTGCTTAAAACACATCCGCCGACATTTCGAAAGCTTTGCCAATCCCTGTTCACAACAAAAATGATGCGCCACCACTCTGTCCATTCGAAGAACCATGCGTGCAACCGCGGCGGGCGGAACTAGATCCAATCGCCCGAATTCGGAGTGTATGGACCCGCCGGACTGAAATTAACTATGTAGGAAGGCTTCAATTTCACTAAAATACGCAAATCCGCCGCCAATTTTCACAGAAAAACAACAAATCGACAGAAGTGGATGCAACCACTCCCGCGGACGAAGAACACAACTCAAATCAAATCCGTGAGAAATAACCACAAAATGTCCACGAAACGCAGACTGAAACTCAATTCCCATCATGTTAGAGGTCCGAGAGCATTCAGTGGATGCATTAAACTTCTAACAAACACGCGGTCATCACATCCCGAGAGCACACCCGCCAACAAGCGAGATTCTGAAACAAAAACCACCATTTAAATGCTAAAAAGTCTATCAGATTTACACTAAGATCTCAAATAACACGACGCACCAGAATTAATCGCGCAGATAGCCACGGCTGTGAAGATAGGACGAAGTTCGGGTTTTCACAAAAGGTAGTTCAGGTAGAACAACTCAGGAAGTTCAACGAGTTATCAGAATATTATTCTGATCCCGTGATCAGAATTGTTTAAAACCACACCATGCGTATCACCGTTATATTCATGCATGCATGGGTTTAAAACACCATGATCTCTTATTCAAATATCTGAATGCACTTTTTAAATTATGATCTCTGTTAGTCTTTTACACCCACACACTCCTCTTCTCTTTGTAGCTAGCACACATTCATTATTTTTCTTTAGGTCGTTCTCCCACGGTCTCTATAGGTCTCCCCAGCTCCGTCTTTCTGACACACACCGATCGATATACCTCTGTAGCCAGCTCTGCCTACCACATACACACACTTCCTCTCTTCTCCTCTCACCGTCCATGCCCCCCATATCTCTCATACGGTCCCACACACATGCACACTCTCGCCCCTCTTTTCGTCGATCTCGCACTCGCACACTCCTCCCCCTCCCTATCTAGTAGGCCTCTCGCACCACCTCCTAGCCGCATCTCTCTCTCTCTCTCTCTCTCTCTCTATCTATCCATCTCTACCGGCCTTATTTTTCTCTATCACATGCATGTACACCGATCGATCTCCCTCTATACATATAGCTAGGTCGACTATCACTCTTTTTGCCGACGCACCAATCGATCTACCTCACTAGTTATGTCTCTTCCTTTCTCCGACACACAACACTTGCTCTACCTATCTAGTTAGGTATGCTTACCACATGCATATCGCCCCCTCATCATCCATGCATGCCTCCAGCCCCGTCTCTCACACACACGCACACACACAGACACACATCCCCTCTCTTATTGATATTGCTGTCGAACCCTCCGTTTGTCTAGTAGGCCTCTCCCACCATCTCCGAGAAGCAACTCCACCACCACCCCTCTGGCACTCTAGCTCTGTCTCTCTCCCAACCTTATTCCTCTCCTACACATATGTGTGGACGCCGATCGATTTCTCTCAATACATAGCTAGGTATCTCCTTCTCCACACATATACCAGTCGATCTACCTCTCTAGTGAGGTCTCTCCCTGTCCCCCCTTACACACCGATAGATTGAACACTCTAGTTATGTCTCCCAAGCACACAAACTGCCCCTCTCCCCCCTTTCACGTTCCAGTAGGGCCAGCCGCCCTATTTCTTTGATGTGCGCACACACAATTCCGCTGGCTCTCTTTATCAATCTCGCACCCATACACTTCATCCCTCTATTCGATTTTGTCGATATCTCACACCTATGATCCCTTCCCTCTCTTCTCGTGGATCGCCCCCTCTATATATGATATATCTAGGCCTTTGTTTTCACACAAATTGCATATGTTACATTTTTTTGAGATATCATCGACACATATAGAAGAGGTGCACGCAACGACGCACGTACTCCCGTCGCTTTCCCAACCACACGCACCCACGCGGGTACACGGTGGAGCTCATTTCTGTACGAAAAGGCAGCCCACATGATAACTTGACACGTGTAGTGGTTGGTCACTTGATGGAGGGTCGTGTACCACGCGTGAACGAAACAAAGTGCGACTTGACGCGTTATTTTTAAATAAAGTTTTATTGCTCAATGGGACGTAGTACAGAATATAAAACGATTGTTTTGGAGAGAAAAAAGAAAACCGCTCCACTATACTAGTATAATATAGGTAGGAGCCTTAATGTTTGCTTGCTGGGGTTCGTCCCTTCACACTCTCTCACACAAGACGGGGGTGGCCAATCTCTCTCTCTCAAACCACTGGTCACTGATCCGGCCAGATCCCGTCCGCCGGCGGAAAGGGAGGATGTGTAGCGTTGCTTCGGTCACCGGCGTCGAGGCATGAAACCCTCTGCAGGCACGTCCTGATCTACGGTACCCGCCGTTCTCTCCGACGAAGCTCCGGCGTGGTAGTGCCTTCGCCCCTTGCTCGCTGCTGCGGCAGATCCCGCCCACCGCCGCCCTCCTACTTACATCCCGACGACCCTCAGGTACAGCTTCCTTTGGAATTGGCCTTGCTCCACTGCCCAACTTCCCATGTAGCTGCATGTGGAAAATCCTGCTTGTGGATCTTCTCTAGTTCTTTGCCTAAAACGTAGCTCGGCCGGCGTACTTTCCATTTTGCAATCTTGTCCTCACACCGTTTGAGAGTGTTAGAAGGGATAGAGAGGGATTGATGGAATCGATTGTTTATTGCTTGAGCCTCGTAGTCATATATATAGGAGTACAATGATCAACTTGGAGTACAAGACAAGGTAGAATAATATCCCACGCTATCCTATCTTTTCTAATAATCAATATACTCAACATCCCCCCGCAGTCACAACGGTAGCGACGCAGACGGTGAGACTAGAGAAGAATCCGAAGGTAAGCCGACGGACATCCCCCCACAGTCATAACGGTCGATGCATCGCGGAATTCGTGGCTGGAGTGGAAACCGACGAGGTTGCTCAAGCAAGGAGGTAGCCCTTTGTGCCGATGTCGATGTAGCCAAGAGCTTAGGGTGGTGTAGCCGTGCGAATAATGCCGTGGTCGATGTCGAGTTGGGGTAGCCGGTGTCGAGGAAGTCGCCGTGGAGCCGCGGGCGCAAGGAGGCGCCGAGTTAGTCATGGGCGCAGTGGTGTCGAATAGTGGTGCGCCAGGAAGAAGACGTTTGTTTACGAGGCGTCGCACCGGGTTTGCCAAACCCGGGGACACGTCGTAGACGAAGGCACGCGTCAGTGTTGCCAGCACCGGGCATGCGTAGACGAGGGACCTGCACGAGCTGTATGCCATGTCGAGGAGTCGGAGGGGCCAGCAGAGAAGGAGACTCGACGACAGTTGTAGCGCCAATCGGCGTGGGGCCGATGTCACCAACGGTGCTCGGAGTAGACGAATTGGTCGGGGAAGATGACGGCGACGCTAGCGATGAGCTGGTGTTGGATGACGACGAAGGGGGTGGACGGCCGTGGCAGAGGCTACTGGGAAGCGGCGGTAGCGGTGGAAGAAGAGCGGCGGCCTAACGGTAGAAGCGGCAGCTGGGTTAGGTGTGCGGCGGCGGTGGTCAAAGTAGGCGAGGAGAACCCAACAGCGTGACGAAGACCGACGCGGACGGTGGCGTTCCCGCACCAAGGGAGGCGGCGCGTCGCATACCACGGGAAGTCGACGCGCGGGGACGACGGAGGGGACCGCGGGCCGTGACGCTACGGCCCGAAGGGGCGACGCAGCGGCAGCGGGCGGGTTGGGGCGACGGCGTGGAACGCATCTCGCGGCGCTACGACCTGAAGGGGCGACACAGCTGCAGTGCAAGGGTCGGTGCTGCTGCGGGGACGGTCACGGGCGGCGGCGAGGACAACCGGCCGCGGTGCTATGTCCCAAAGGGGCGATGCAGTGGTGACGCGTGAGTCGGTGCAGCCGCGGGGAGAACCACGGGGCGGCGGCGCTACGGCCCGATGGGACGACGCAGCGGCAGCCTGTTGCTCAATCGGTGGAAGGGCGCGCTGTACTCGGGACAGTCTTCACGGGACCTGGGGAGGCGCGCATGGCCGACGGGCCAGATCGGTCGCACGGCGCGGATGAAGTGGATCGAGTGCGCTCAGATGATCAGTCCAATCGCTCACGAGGTGGGAGATGCGTAGACGACAGCAGAAGGCCGAGCACCATACGCCGGCGAATCAGCTAGGGCCTAGAAGCAGCACGACCTGCCCAACGTCCGCGCACGCAAACATGCGAGCGATCAAGGGGCCGTGCAGTGCGGTTGACTGACCGGCACAGAGGGTCGATGCAGCGCCGGCACACTGAAGGCTTCGTCCTGCATGGAGCGGCGGCATGCAGCTCGGGTTTAGCTCGAGATGTCCACGTCCCGTCCAGTACTTGCATATGGTGTATGTAGATGCACAACACACATGCGTGCATGTAAGCATGGCATGCAAGCTAGCTGGATGTGGACGGCGGACGGAGCACCCGGCCACACGCGCGTAGTCGTCCGGTGGTGGATGAAACGAGACAAACGAGTTGATGTAGGATTCCCGATCCGATCGAGGCGACGACGGTTGGCGGAGTGACGTGCGAACGGAGGCGCGAATGGGGGCCAGGAATGGTCGCCGTGTGGCGCTCAAGGCCGTCGAGTCGAAGAAGAGGCCGTGTGGTCACGCCGGTGTTGGAGTAGAGGCGCGGGGGTCGACTGCGGCGGCGGGCAACGCAAACCGATCTTAGATCGGAATACCAAAAAGAAAAAAACGCCGATCAAGATGACCGGCGAGAGAGAGAAAACTCGGATCAAAGGATCAGGAAAAACACTCTCTAGGGCAGCCGATCAACTCGACCAGCGAACGAACCCTAGGTATGGGCGGCGCGGCCCCCGGTGGCGATCATGGAGACCAACCGCCCCGGGGGCGACGCGGAGCAGAAACGGCGGCTAGGATTTGGATCAGTTAGGGTGATACCATGTTAGAAGGGAGAGAGGGATTGATGGAATCGATTGTTTATTGCTTGAGCCTCGTGGGTATATATATAGGAGTACAATGATCAACTTGGAGTACAAGACAAAGTAGAATAATATCCTACGCTATCCTAACTTTCCTAATAATCAATATACTCAACAGAGAGAAACCACTATGTTGTTATGTTTCCCTTAAAACAATGAATATGCTTCTTTTTGTCGGCGTATGTGTCATCAACTGTTATTGGCCAGTAATTGTTTCCTTTCTACCTCTTTTTGCAAACAGGGATATCCATTTCACCTCGTTGCTATTGCGACCTTTTGGTGAACTGCACAAAGCACTTTTTTCTTAAGAGTGTTTTGTGCAGTTCTACTAAAATGTCACACGGGCAACGTTTCTACATTTCAGTGGGACTGCATAAAGGGATATTGGAGTTCCTATCCTCCTCATCCAACTCTGAGCCTAATCTTCTCCAACAATTAGTTAGTCTTAAGAGAGACTGCAAAGGTGACCAACTTCTATTTGTGTGTTTATTGTTTCATCAACAGTGCCACTATTATTGTAATCACACTTACTCAATATCTTTGCGAACAGGGACGCTCAGCTCTATTTTAGTGGAACTGCACAAAATGATCGAAATGTTCCATGGATTTGACAGCTCCTTTCTTTGCCAACATGTCTTCAATGGCATGTACGCAATATAAAAATTTGATATGGAGAGAAAAAGGAAACCGCTCCACTATATATACATACACATAATATAGCCAGGAGCCTACATGCTTGCTTCCTGGGGTTGCTCTCTTCACACTCTCTCACACAAAACCGCTGGTCACATATCCGGCCGGATCCCGGCCGCCGGGGGAAGAGGAGGATGCTTTGCGTAGACGCGGTCGCCGTCGGCGGGGGAGAAAACCCATTGTCGGCGCGTCCCGATCAGGGGTCCCTGCCGTTCTCTTTCACAAAGCTCCGGTGTGGTGGCCTTTGCCCCTTGCTCATTGCCGCGGTGTGGGCAGATGCCACCTCCCACCGCCCTCCTAGTTTACATCCCTACGTCCCTCAGGTACAAGATGAACCACATAGTAGATACCCTAGATGAACCAGATAGTAGATAAAGATACTATTCATTGCTGCGTCGATATGTGCCCCACAAGCATTTTAAAACTCAAGTTTGAATATTAATTTGGACCTGACTTGGAGTCTAAGAGACGAACAGGATGATAAACTAGCAGGTAATATTAAGCAATGCATAAAGTAAGCAGAAACAAAAGAGTGCGACCTCTCTTGCAGACCCGTGTACTCCTCAGGTTCATCTGCTAAGTTGATGATGGTGATGCAGTTGCGGTGGCTGCTGGCGGCAGGGAAGGAGATCTGAGGCGGCGAAAGACGGTTAGGAGTCGTGATGTATGGTATGGTGGACGCTTCTGTCGATGGAACATCTCAGGTGAGGTGGACGACGGCGCGGCAGGAGCAGGACAAACCACACAAAGTTTTCTTCGACACCTATCTGTAACTGAAGTAATTCTGTAAGGGCTCCTTTGGCTTGCAAGATTCTAAAAACGCAGGGATAGGAAAAACACCGGAATAGGATAGGAATGCACGTGGAAAATAGAGCATTTGTAAACACAGGATTTCTGTCAACTAGGGTGTCGGTTCACAGGAATTGGAAGAGCATAGGAATGCAAAGAAACATGGCCAAATTAAAGTCAAACCACATGAAAATGTGTACAGTTAGAATGTTATTATGCCACTAATGGACTTAGTCTTTTTTCATGCATAGGATTTTGATAAGTAGGTCCAGGTGGATGTTAAAATTTCTCTGTTTTTCCTTTGAAACAGACACGAAAGGAAAAAATCCTTCAGTTTTGTTTTGCTCCATTCGTTTCCAAATGCATGAATAATTGAGTAGTAGAGTACCATAGGAAAATTTCCTATTGCTATGTTTTTCCTTCACGTTTTCCTTTGAACCAAAATAGCCCTAAGGGATCGACATGAATGTAGAGTAAAAAGTGATGCGACAAGTGTACGACCTCTTTGGCGTAGCCGTGTCGACCTCAGCATCATTAGGTTGGTCGCTGAAGATGTTGCGGCAGAGGTGGCTGTCAGGGCTGGGGAAGAAGGTCTAAGGCGTCTGTAGACGGCGTCGAGGGTATTGCTCTGTTGTGATGGATGGTTCCGTCGTTGGAGCAGCTTCGGCGAGCTGTACGACGTCGAGGCTGAAGCAGTACAAGACGGACATCGTTAATTTGAAGTGGGATTCTAATACCATCTCCAATAGATGATGTAAAATATATCACCAAAAAGTGCTACATGTAAATTTACATCACCAAAAAACACACAACTCCAACAGATGATGTAAAAACTGTTGACTCTGAACTTAACTATCGAAGCTGACTGTTACTATCGAAACTGAATTTTACTGTCGAAACTGAACGCACTAGTAGCGGAGAAGCACTTCACTGGTAGTTTAGGCTGCTCGAGCACTAGTAGCAGAGAAGCAGTGATCTAAATTAGCAGCGGCTCGACAGGGAACGCACTAGCAAATAGCAGCCGAAACAGCAGCGCGAACAAGAGCAAGAGCATCAACTCGTGTAGCTGCAGCAGCCCGTGTACCAGCATCAGCATCACGAGCGAGAGCAAGAGTAGAGCAGTAGCGCGAGCGAGAGCCAGAGCAGCAGCAGCATCTCCGGCTGGTAAGGACGCCGCCGCCGAGGGAGCCTCGCAATGTGGGAGAGCCGCCGTGGAGGATGTCGTCGGCGGCGCCGGCGTCGAGGGAGCCCCGCCATGGCGGAGCGGGATCGAGCACCGGCGGCGCCGTGAGGTCGAGTGAAGGAGAAGATGCGATGAGTGTACAACCTCTTTGGTGGCGCCGAGTAGGCCTCGGCTTCATCCGAGGAGTCGATGAGGATGTTGCGGTTCCGGTGGGGCAGGTTAAGGTGGCACTGTGGGAATGGAGTGATACGTCTCCAACGTATCTATAATTTTTGATTGTTCCATGCTATTATATTATCAATCTTGGATGTTTTTATATACATTTACAACAATTATATATCATTTTTTGGGACTAACCTATTAACTTAGTGCCCAGTGCCAGTTGTTGTTTTTTGCCTGTTTTTGGTTTTCCAGAATATCAGTACCAAATGAAGTCCAAATGCCATGAAACTTTTTGGAGATTTTTTTCTGGACATAACAAGTACTGGAAGCTTTGGGAGAGGGCCAGAAGATGAAGCAGTGGCCCATGAGGCACCACGACGCGCCCCAGGGGGAGCGCCCTGGTGGCTCGTGGGGCCCACACAGCTCCGTTTGACCTAATTCCACCACTATAAATTCTCTAAAGTCGGGAAACCAACAGAGGAGTCCACGAATTAATTTTTCCGCCGCCGCAAGCTTCTGTTCTCGAGAGATCCCATCTGGAGGCCTTTTCCGGTACTTTACCGAAGGGGGAATCGATCACCGAGGGGCTCTACATCAACCTTGCTACCCTTTCGATGATGCGTGAGTAGTTTACCACAGACCTTCGGGTCCATAGTTAGTAGCTAGATGGCTTCTTCTCTCTTTTTGATCTTTAATACAATGTTCTCCTCGATGTTCTTGGAGTTTTATCCGATGTAATCACTTTTTGCGGTGTGTTTGTTGGGATCCGATGAATTGTGAGTTTATGATCAGATTATCCATGAATATTATTTGTGTCTTCTCTGAACTCTTTTATGCATGATTATTATAGCTTTGTATTTCTTCTCTGATCTATTGATTTGGTTTGGCCAACTAGATTGATTTATCTTGCCATGGGAAGAGGTGCTTTGTAATGGGTTCGATCTTGCGGTGCTCAATCCCAGTGACAGAAAGGGACATGACACGTATGTATCGTTGCTATTAAGGGTAAAAAGATGGGGTTTATTCATGCGTGAGTTTACTTTGTCTACATCATGTCATCTTGCTTAAGGCGTTACTCCGTTCTTTATGGACTTAATACACTAGATGCATGCTGGATAGCGGTCGATGTGTGGAGTAATAGTAGTAGATGCAGGCAGGAGTCAGCCTACTTGTCTCGGACGTGATGCCTATATACATGATCATTGCCTTGGATATCATCATGATTATTTGCTTTTCTATCAATTGCCCAATAGTAATTTGTTTACCCACCGTATGCTATTTTTATGAGAGAAGCCTCTAGTGAAAACTATGGCCCCCGGGTCTATCTAAATCATATATTTAAAACCCTAAAAATACCTTGCTGCACTTTTACTTTATTTATTTTATTTTATATTTTAGTTCTATCTATCTATCTATCACATACAATTTAATCTTGCAATTAACCGCCGAGGGATTGACAACCCCTTGTTTGCGTTGGGTGCAAGGATTTGTTGTTTTGTGTGCAGGTGCTGCTAACGAGGTGTTGCATGATTCTCCTACTGGATTGATAACCTTGGTTTCATAACTGAGGGAAATACTTATCTCTACTGTACTGCATCTCCCTTCCTCTTCAGGGAATTACCAACACAATTCACAAGTAGCAGGAAGAATTTCTGGCGCCGTTGCCGGGGAGACATCATCAACATCTATCAAGTACCTACGCATAAAACTTACATCTCCTTGCATTTACTTTATTTGTCCTTGCCTCTCGTTTTCATCTCCCCCACTTCTAAAAAGTTTTTACAAAAATACAAAAATATTTTCTGTTTGCCTTTTGCTTGTTCGCTTGCTTGAAGATTGCTATCATGAGTGATTTTGGCATGGCGGAAACTGATGATGGTAAAACTCCTAAGATGGGCAGTTCTACCAATCTTGATGCTAAAACTTTTGTGTTGGGACATGGTAATGTTATAGGAAAAAGTGTCATCCAAGAATTCTTTAATTGCATTGGGACCTTGGCTTTTGATGATGCTCCTATACTTAAAGAAACTAAGAATTATGCCGATGCTATTTCCGCACTTATTCTTAAACTTGAAAGAAGATTTATTCGCACCCATCCTACTTTGCAAAGATTTTTTTATGAGCTACCGGTTATAAAATATCCTAGAGCTAAGAAAATAGCCACTCTTGTTCTCATGAATGAATTTGATCACATAGTGCGAGAAGCTAGGGAGATCTTTGATTTTTAAGGTATGAACTGTGAAAAACTGGAAATAGATGAGATCCTTTATAATAAAGATTACTTGTTGAGATATTTGTTCTGCAATGACCACATCTTTGATGAGAATATTAAAAAATAAGTTCCTCCTTTGAATATAATCCAACAAGTTTTAATCGTGTTAATAGACAATACTCTTGGATTGTAGCCGGTAATCAAAAAGGATTTACAGATGGACAACTTGCTAATGCTAAAATTTCTATGGATGATGTGTTTCATATTACCTTTGAAAAACCCTTTGATAAAAGTACATCTTTGTATAAGAAGAAGACAGATGACAATACTTGAAACTATGCATTATGCCTAGCTAGGGGCATAAAACAATAGCGCTTGTTGGGAGGCAACCCAATGAATAAAATAAATTTTTACTTTTTGTTTCTGTTATTGTGTGTTTTCACATTTATGCTACTGTTATGATTGTGTTTTTGTGTTTTTAATTAGTGTTTGTGCCAAGTAAAGCCTTTGGGATGATTTGGAAGATAGTATAATTGATGCTGTTTGGAAAACATAAAGTTTTGTGTCCAGTGCTGAAATTTTGGTTCTGTACTGGAGCGTCAGAAAAATCTGAAATTTTTACACAGTATTGGTATATGAATTTCCCAAGTTGTCATAATTTTTCAGAATTTTTGGAGTTATATAAGTATAGCTTTTAAATAGATCTCTACAGACTGTTCTGTTTTTGACAGATTATGTTTTTGATGCATTGCTTGCTTGTTTTGATGAAACTATGGATTGTATCGGGGGGTATAAGCCATGGATAAGTTAGAATACAGTAGGTATAATGCAAAAATAAAATATGAATGGGTTTGCAATAGTACTTAAAGTAGTGATTTGTTTTGTTATACTAACGGATCTCACGAAGGTTTTGTTGAGTTTTGTGTGATTGAAGTTTTCAAGTTTTGGGTGAGATCACGTTGGATGAAGGAATAAGGAGTGGCAAGAGCCTAAGCTTGGGGATGCCCGAGGCACCCCAAGGTAATATTCAAGGAAGACTCAAGCGTCTAAGCTTGGGGATGCCCCGGAAGGCATCCCCTCTTTCTTCTACCAACCATCGGTAATTTTACTTGGAGCTATATTTTTATTCGTCACATGATATGTGTTTTAATTGGAGCGTCGTGTATTATATGAGTCTTTTCCTTGTTTGCTTTTTAGTTTGTCACAATCATCCTTGCTGGACACACCAATTTTAGAGAGCCACACGATCATCATAATTTATTAGAATACTCTATGTGCTTCACTTAAATTTTTTGAGCTAGGCAGTTGCTCTAGTGCTTCACTTAAATCTTTTTGAGCACGGCGGTGGCTATATTTTGAAGAAATATTTAAACTCTCATGCTTCACTTATATTATTTTGAGAGTTGATAAGATTAAAATTTTGAAGAAATATATGCGCTCTCATGCTTCACTTATATCTTTTTGAGAGTTGATAATAGTAATGGTAATTTGCACAAGATATGAATTTGGTCCCAAAGTGATGAATATTCAAGAGGGATATAATAAAAACTTTCATATAGATCATTGGATATGATAAGTGTGATCCCTTGCAATAGTTTTGCGATATGGAGATGATGATATGTGAGTCATGTTAGTGGTTAATTGTGATTTAGTAAGAATATTAGTGTTAAGGTTTGTGATTCCCTATGCATGCACATTAAGTCAATAGTTATGCAAAGAAATTATATCCTACTTATGGTGCGTTATTCGGTGTTAGTTATGTTCAATGCATGTTTATGACCGTTTTCACTTTTTGGTTGGTTGCTTCTCAATCTATTTGCTAGCCTTCATTTGTACTAAGCGGGAATACTGCTTGTGCATCCAAACTCCTTAAACCCAAGTTGTGCCAAATGAGTCTACCATATCTACCTATTTGCTATATGCGGTATTTCCATGCCGTTCCAAGTAAATTTGTATGTGCCAACTCTAATTTTCAAAATAATTTTCTGTTTTGTGTGCCCGTACCGCTCATGAAGCGGCATGGGGTGGCCAATATTTTCCATTCTAGGTGTGTTATTCTCACGATGAGTGTTTATTCACTTGTCATTGCACGAGAGAGTGGCTAGTAATAGGGATGCCCAGTCCCACAATGAATCAAAAATTAACAACAGCAAAATTCCTTGGAAAGTGTTGGTATGGAGGGCACCCATGGATACGGCTAGTCATGGATTGTGAAAGAATGGTGGAAAGGAAATAAACTTTACTTTCTGTTTGGGAATCGCCTATGATGTGCCTAGCATTGAAGATATTAGGAATTCTCGGTCGCTTTCGTATTCAGGAAAAGCATGCTTCTCAAAATAATTTCATATCTCTAATTTAAGCTTTGAGCTCTGGCACATTTGCAAATCTCTGCTTCCCTCTGCGAAGGGCCTATCTATTTACTTTTATGCAATTTTTATTTTTATTTTGAGTCTCCATCTTCTCTTATAAAGCACCAACTAGAGAGCACTATTGTCATACTTGTGCATTGTGTGTAGCTAATATTGAGTGTGTTTCATGAATGGATCAATGATTGAGCATAATGGGCTAGGGATAACTTTCTTTAATGTTGATATTTTGAAAGACATGGTTGCTTGTTAGCATGCTTGAGTATTTATATCTTCATGTCACATTATAGACTATTGCTTTGAATCATTCAAGTCCAAATGTCCATGCTATAAAAGAAAAGAATATATGATGAATATGATAGGTAGCATTCCACATCAAAAATTCTGTTTTTATCATTTACCTACTCGAGGACGAGCAGGAATTAAGCTTGGGGATGCTGATACGTCTCCAACGTATCTATAATTTTTTATTGTTCCATGCTATGATATTATCAATCTTGGATGTTTTTATATACAATTACAGCAATTATATATCATTTTTCGGGACTAACCTATTAACTTAGTGCCCAGTGCCAGTTGCTGTTTTTTGCCTGTTTTTGGTTTTCCAGAATATCAGTACCAAACGAAGTCCAAATGCCACAAAACTTTTTGGAGATTTTTTTCTGGACATAACAAGTACTGGAAGCTTCAGGAGAAGGCCAAAAGATGAAGCAGTGGCCCACGAGGCACCACGGCGTGCCCCGGGGGGGGCGCCCTGGTGGCTCGTGGGGCCCACACAACTCCGTTTGACCTAATTCCACCACTATAAATTCTCTAAAGTCGGGAAACCAACAGAGGAGTCCACGAAATACTTTTTCCGCCGTCGCAAGCTTCTGTTCTCGAGAGATCCCATCTGGAGGCCTTTTTCGGTACTCCGCCGGAGGGGGAATCGAGCATGGAGGGGCTCTACATCAACCTTGCTGCCCTTCCAATGATGCATGAGTAGTTTACCACAGACCTTCGGGTCCATAGTTAGTAGCTAGTTGGCTTCTTATCTCTTTTTGATCTTCAATACAATGTTCTCCTCGATGTTCTTGGAGTTCTATCCGATGTAATCACGTTTTGCGGTGTATTTGTTGGGATCTGATGAATTGTGAGTTTATGATCAGATTATCCATGAATATTATTTGAGTCTTCTCTGAACTCTTTTATGCATGATTATTATAGCTTCGTATTTCTTCTCCGAACTATTGATTTGGTTTGGCCAACTAGATTAATTTATCTTGCCATGGGAAGAGGTGCTTTGTAATGGGTTCGATCTTGCGGTGCTCAATCCCAGTGACAGAAAGGGACATGACACGTATGTATTGTTGCTATTAAGGGTAAAAATATGGGGTTTATTCATTCGTGAGTTTACTTTGTCTACATCATGTCATCTTGTTTAAGGCATTACTTCGTTCTTTATGGACTTAATACACTAGATGCATGCTGGATAGCGGTTGATGTGTGGAGTAATAGTAGTAGATGCAGGCAGGAGTCGGTCTACTTATCTCGGACGTGATGCCTATATACATGATCATTGCCTTGGATATCGTCATGATTATTTGCTTTTCTATCAATTGCCCAACAGTAATTTGTTTACCCACCGTATGCTATTTTTATGAGAGAAGTCTCTAGTGAAAACTATGGCCCCCGAGTCTATCTAAATCATATATTAAAAACCCTAAAAATACCTTGCTGCACTTTTACTTTATTTATTTTATTTTATATTTTAGTTCAATCTATCTATCTATCACATACAATTTAATCTTGCAATTAACCGCCGAGGGATTGACAACCCCTTGTTTGCGTTGGGTGCAAGGATTTGTTGTTTTGTGTGCAGGTGCTGCTAACGAGGTGTTGCGTTATTCTCCTACTGGATTGATAACCTTGGTTTCATAACTGAGGGAAATACTTATCTCTACTGTACTGCATCTCCCTTCCTCTTCAGGGAATTACCAACGCAGTTCACAAGTAGCATTGAGCAGTCGCGATAGACGAGGCGATTATCGAAGAAGCTCCTTGTAGGTGGAGGACGGGGCGGCTGAACAGGTGGGGCGATGAGATCGACGACAGATCCTCATCCGGTGCGGTGGATGAGGGACGTCGAGCTGTTGTGGTGGACGACGTCGTTGGGGAAGAGGCTCCGGCTGGGCGGCGGTGGGGGGTGGACGGAGGAGGGTGGGGTTTCGCGGCTGGTGAAGAGGGGTTTTGGCGGCCTCGGTTTTCGAATGGGGAAAAGCAAGGGATGGGAGGGGGGAACCATGACTTAGGGACGCGCTTTTCTAAAATGTAGGGTAAGTTACAAAAGTACCCCCACCAATTTGAACTAGCGCCTTGATACGTCTCCAATGTATCTATAATTTTTTATTGTTCCATGCTATTATATTACCAATCTTGGATGTTTTTATATGCAATTATATATCATTTTTTGGGACTAACCTATTAACCTAGTGCCCAGTGCCAGTTGCTGTTTTCTGCTTGTTTTTGGCTTTTCAGGAAATCAATACCAAACGAAGTCCAAATGCCACGAAACTTTTTGGATATTTTTTCTGGACAAAAGAGACCTTGGAAGCTTCGGGAGGAGGCCAGAAGCCTCACGAAGGCTTCACAAGGCAACAGGGCATGACCCAGGGGGGCCGCGCCGTGTTGCCTTGTGGGGCCCTCGTGGCTCCGTTTGACCTAATTCCACTTCTATAACTTCACAAATATTCGGAAACCATCAAAGAGCCAGAAGAGAAAACCTTTCCGCCGCCGCAAGCCTCTGTTCTTCCGCGATCCCATCTGGAGGCCTTTTCCGGTACTCTACCAAAGGGGGAATCGATCATGGAAGGCTTCTACATCAACCTTGCTGCCCTTCCGATGATGTGTGAGTAGTTTACCACAGACCTACGGGTCCATAGCTAGTAGCTGGATGGCTTCTTCTCTCTCTTTGATCTTCAATACCATGTTCTTCCTCGATGTTCTTGGAGTTCTATCCGATGTAATCTTCTTTCGCGGTGTGTTTGTTGGGATCTGATGAATTGTGAGTTTATGATCAGATTATTCATGAGAAATATTTGAGTCTTCTCTGAACTCTTTTATGCATGATTGTTATAGCTTTGTATTTCTCTTCGATCTATCGATTTGGTTTGGCCAACTAGATTGGTTTATCTTGCAATGGGAGAGGTGCTTTGTGATGGGTTCAATCTTGCGGTGCTCAATCCCAGTGACAGAAAGGGACATGACACGTATTTGTATTTTTTCCATTAAGGATAAAAAGATGGGGTTTAACCATATTGCTTGAGTTTACTTTGTCTACATCATGTCATCTTGCTTAAGGTGTTACTCTATTTTCATTAACTTAATACCCTAGATGCATGCTGGATAGCGGTCGATGGGTGGAGTAATAGTAGTAGATGGAGGTAGGAGTCGGTCTACTTGTCTCGGACGTGATGCCTATATACATGATCATTGCCATGAATCCGTCATAATTATTTGCTTTTCTATCAATTGCCCAACAGTAATTTGTTTACCCACTGTATGTTCTGCGCTCGAGAGAGAAGCCTCTAGTGAAAACTATGGCCCCCGGGTCTACTTTTATCATATATTAAAAAACAAAAATACCTTGCTATAATTTATTTACTTTTATTTTATTTAGTATTTTACTTTATCTATCTATCACTATCAGAATTAATCCTTGCAAATAACCGCTAAGAGGATTGACAACCCTCTTATTTGCGTTGGGTGCAAGTGTTTGCTTTTGTGTGTGTAGGTGCTGCTAAAGGGGTTTTGTGTGGTTCTCCTACTGGATTGATAACCTTGGTTCTTAACTGAGGGAAATACTTATCTCTACTATACTGCATCATCCTCTCCTCTTCGGGGAAATACCAACGCTGTCTACAAGTAGCAGGAAGAATTTCTGGCGCCGTTACTGGGGAGACATCATCAAAATTGCCAAGTACCTTGGGACAAACTATCATTCACTTGCATTTACTTTACTTGCCTTTTTATTTGCATTTGCCTCTCATTTTCATCTCCCCCACTTCTACAACAATTTTACAAAAACACAAAAATATTTTCGTTTGCTAGTTTGTTTGCTTGCTTTGTCACTAGGTCTCAAGAAAATAAAAAATTGTGTGACTTTTCCAATACTAATAATAATGATTTTATTAGTACTCCGATTGCTCCTCCCGCCACTAGTGCAGAGTCGTGTGATATTAATGTTGCCTTGCTTAATCTTGTTATGAAAGAACAATTTTCTAGTAGTCCTAATGAAGATGTTGCATCTCATCTTAATACTTTCATCGAATTATGTGATATGTAAAAGAAAAAAGATGTGGGTAATGATATTGTCAAATTGAAATTATTTCCGTTCTCACTACGAGATCGTGCTAAAACTTGGTTTTCATCCTTGCATAGAAATAGTATTGATTCATGGGATAAATGTAAGGATGCTTTTATTGCCAAGTATTTTCCTCCCGCTAAGATTATTTCTCGAAGAAATCAAATTATGAATTTTAATCAACTTGAGCATGAGCATGTTGCACAATCTTGGGAGAGAATGAAATTAATGATAAGAAATTGCCCAACACATGGTTTAAGTTTGTGGATGATCATACAAAAAATTTATGCGGGACTAAACTTTGTTTCTATAAATTTGCTAGACTCTGGCGCAGGTGGTACCTTCATGGAAATTACATTAGGACAAGCTACAAAACTCCTAGATAATATTATGACAAATTATTCTCAATGGCATACTGAAAGAACTCCAACTGGTAAGAAGGTAAATTATGTTGAAGAAATTAATACTTTGAGTGATAAGATGGATGCTCTTATGAAATTTCTTGTTAGTAAAAATACTCATGTTAATCCTAATGATGTGCCATTGTCTACCTTGATTTAGCAAAATAATGATGCTATTGATGTGAATTTTATCTGTAGAAATAATTTCAACAACAATGCTTATAGGGGTAATTTCAATGCTAGACCGTTTCCCAGAAACTCCTCTAATAATTATGGTAATTCCTATGGTAATTCATATAATAATAATAATAATATACCCTCTAATCTTGAAAGTAATATTAAAGAATTTATTAATTCTCAAAAGATTTTCAATGCTATGGTAGAAGAAAAATTGAATAAAGTTGATGACATGGCTAGGAACATGCATAGAATTGCTCATGATGTGGAAAATCTTAAAATTAAAATCTTGCCACCCAAGCATGATATAAATGAGTCTATTAAAGCTATCTATGTCTCCATTAATTAAATTAAAGAAAGAACCGCTAGGTTGAGAGCTAAGCGGGAATTCCTAGAAAAAGCTATTCCACCCGGTTTTTATCATAGTAATGATGAAGATATTAGAATGATTGGTGTCACCCCTATTGAATCTTTATTTAGTAATATAAAACTTGATGAAAAAGGTACTGAAGATGAGTCAACTTTAGCTAGAAGGTGTCCCAACTATTTGGAGGGTGATGATCTTAATGATAAAAATCAACAAAGTGGGTTTGGAGAGGTCAAAACTTTAAATAGTAACGTGCCCACTACTTTGGATTACAAGGACTTTAATTATGATAATTGTTCTTTAATTGAGTGTATTTCCTTGTTGCAATCCATGATTAATTCACCTAATGCTTATGAACAAAATAAAGCTTTCACTAAACATATTGTAGAAGCTATGATAAAAGCTCATGAAGAAAAACTTGAGTTGGAAGTTTCAATTCCTAGAAAATTACATGATGAATGGGAACCTACTATTAAAGTTAAAATCAAAGATTGTGAATGTAATGCCTTGTGTGATCTAGGAGCAAGTGTCTCTACTATACCAAAATCTTTATGTGACGTGCTAGGTCTCACCGATATGGATGCTTGTTCCCTTAATTTACATCTTGCGGATTCCACTATTAAAAAGCCATTGTGTCGTGAGAAACGACGATCTATGGGACCGAATGGGCCCCTTTGCGACACAGCTCAGGGGACATGCATGGGACAAAGAGCAAATTTTTAGTAGGTGCAAGAACACGTGGGGGGTTTATCCAGGTTCGGGCTGCTATGAGCGTAAAACCCTACTCCTGTTCAGTGTTTGATCGTGTATGAACTCTAGTTACAGGGAGCGCAGTTTTCTGGCAAGGTGCGCGGGAAATGCAGCTACTACGTGTAATTGAGCTGGGTGTCGACCATTCTACCTGTAGCCGTGGGCCTCCTTTTATAGGCCAAGGGGTTACCACAATGGCTAATATGCTCATTATAGAGTATGAATAGTGACTTGCACCGTCACCACGTATATCTCCCAACAGGGTAAGACAAGCACATTCAATGCACTGTTAGGTGCTACGTTGGGGAGGCGAGGCCTTGGGCAAAAGATCTGTACCACCGGTCCTGGCGCCCTCCTGTAATCTTGACACGTCCCAGGGACGGGTGTCATTAAAGTTAATCTTGGTGTGGCGTGCTGACACGTGCCTTGGCCGGCTATGTTGACCGCCTGCTCGCTCGACACCTAGCATACAAACCTATCTGGTCGATGGTGAGGTGGAGCGGTAACGGGACAGAACAAGCCTGCTGGCACGGAGCTTGCCAGGCCTTGCTTGCCGGCTGTCGTGGGAAACGAGCACCTATGGGACCAAGGAGATCCCTTACGGTTCAGCAAGGGGAGAGGATTGCGCGAAGAGCAGAACTAACGAACTGCACGCGGGGATTTACCCAGGTTCGGGCCGCACGGATGCGTAAAACCCTACTCCTGCTTTGATTGTATTATGGTGGATGTTCTTGGCCAAGTTCCGGGAGCTACAGTAGCAGCTACGCATGCAGAATGGGCCTCCAGCAGTCCCCCTCCCCCTGTACGTCTCGGGCCTCCTTATATATTAATCAAAGGGGCTACCACAGTGGCGTACGAGATAAGGCATGAGGTGGAAAGTAGCTACAGTGTTGTCATACCTAACCCTGATGGCTTAGGACAAGCTCATTAAATGCACCGTGAGGTGCCCGTTGAGGTGTCCCTTAGCGTCTTGGGCTTGGAAAAGATTTTCAGGGGATGGGCAAAAGCAGCCATCCCATCAGCACCGCTCAAGCATCTCGTGGCCAGCATCGCACCACGTCACCATGAGGACAAGCCCTAAACGACAAGGCTGGCCGCTGCACTGGAGCGATAGCGCTGCACTGTGCAGAGCCTTGCCGGGGCTGAATCCTTGCCGGGCCCGGGGCTTGCCGGGACCGAATCCTTGTCTGGCCCGGGGCTTGCCGGGACCGGGTCCTTGTCTGGCGCGAGGCCTTGCCGGCAAGAGTCTTGCCGGGCCTCCGCAACCCTTTGGTCTTCTGTTCTCTGGTCTGATCGTTGACTTGAATGTCTCCTTGTCGTCTTAGTCTCGTGATTACTCCTAGCTATTCCCCGGCAAGGCTTGCCGCGGTACGGCTACAACTGCCCGTGCACAAGTAAGGGGTACTAAAAAGACCCATACTTTAGTACACCGACAGGAGCCCCCGGGCCTAGTCCATACACGGGTGCCAGGCCTGTTGGGCTAGGTCCAAAACAGTGCACGGGCACGCGTGGCAGGGAATAACTGCTCGTAATCATTATCTCTTTTATCACGCCCCCCCCCCACTACGCGCATTAATCGCGCGACGTGAGAGACGTGGGCGGAAACTCCGCTGCAAAAGCGGGCGGTAAAGAGCCTGCCTCGCGCCTTCCCCATAAAAGGGGAATCGCAGAGGGCACCGCTCATTTACCCCCTCCGCCTTTCCAATCTCAATCTCAGAGCCGTCGCCATCGTCTTCTTCCTTGCGCCCAAAGCAGAGCCTTTCTCCCTCCACCCGCCTCCACCGCGCTCTCGACGTCTTCAGCGCCCACTTCCATAGCCACCATGCCGCCCAAGCTGAGCAAGGGCAAGGCGGCGGAAGCGGCCGCCGCGGCGGAGAGCAAGTTGGTGAAGATGCGGAAGGAACGCGCTGTCTTCCCCTCGACGCTTGATGCGGAGACCTTGAAGAAGAGGTACCAGTTCGCATGGGCGACTGAGACCACGGCGCATCCAGCCACCAAAGTGAGTGTAGCTTCTCGCAAGGCAAAGCCAGGAGACTATCCCTTCTTTGCCGATTACTTCTGGTGCGGCCTCTGCCCTCCGTACTCGGATTTCTTCGCAGACATCATGCTCACCTACGGCTTCCAGCTGCTAGATTTCACGCCGAATGTCGTGACTTGCATGTCCGTCTTCGCGCATCTTTGCGAGAATTTTGTTGGGGTCATCCCGAGCACTGCACTTTTCCGGCACTACTTCTACCCCCGCATCCAAAGGGGCGACGTCCTCTCCGGCAGCATCGCTTGGATCCCGAGGAGGGCAACCAAGGAGACGTACCCAGAGGGGCTCTACCGCGATAGATGGGATGAGTGGCGCGACAAGTGGTGTTGGGTCCGGGAAAAGGAGCCCCAACCGTTCTGCGAGGTGCGGAAGCAGAAGGTGGCCCGCGGCAAGGATTGGGGCGCCGCAGACCCTGACGACAGCAAACTCACCATCGCCATCACCAGGATACCGCGCCTCGGGGCTGCCGGACTGAAGGTGGAGATGATTGCTTCAGATTTCCTACGCCGGCGCATCGCCCCACTGCAGAACAAGGGGCGCCCTGCCTGGGAGTACACAAACGCTGCCGACGTCATGAGGGTGCGGCCTGGGCTGGATTATGATCTGACAGCTATGGGGCACGCAGCCCTTTGCCAACAGCTCTTCAATTCTGGAACAGTGGGAGACTTGCCGGCAGGCGTCGTCCCACTATGCAACAACTCATCACTGACCTCCATCATCGCCATGATGCCGGCGTTTAATGCCCATAGCATCGACGAGAGGTGGATTGAGCCGTCTGCGGAGCAGGCGCTGGCGTTCTTCGACAACTTGACGGAGAAGGCCATCCGCGAGGAGAACCTTGTCCGCGCCACCACGGAGGAGGAGCTCGCCTACATTGCCAGCAGGGCGGAAGAGGCGAACCTTGCAGAAGAAGCCGGCAGCGCTGAGTCCAGCGAAGGCGGGGACCCACTGCGGGAAGATCTTGCCGGACGAGACGAGGCCGCCGGGGAGCCAAGCGGAGCCGCTGCCGGGAGCTCTTCTGCCGGAGGCGCCGCCGAAGAGGAAGAACAGGAGGAGGAAGAAGAGCCCCCAGCTCTTCAACACAGGAAGAGGCGCGTCCTCCGGAAAAACGTCACTGGCGCTCCAGCCCGCCAACCTTCCTCAAGCAGCGAGGTCTCCGGCAAGGGGGCGGCCGGCGGGGCCGCACCGCAACCTGCCGCTGCCAAGCGGCCCAGGGCCACTCCTCCTCCTCCTCCGTCAGGAACTGCGGCGGGGGTCGGCTTCGACCTCTCCGCCATCAGCTCCGAGGAAGAAGAAGAAGAGTAAGAGTCCCGCCGCAGCCTTGATTCTTGTCCTTCTAGTTTTGCTTGATTAATCTTGCTCTGTTCTTATCTCCACAGAGAAATAGAGACCTTGGCGCGAAGGATGGCGAAGAGGGCCAAGACCTCGACAAACGTCGAGCCGCTGGCAAGCACCTCGGGCGCGCCGGAAACGGTTCTCGTCAGCTCGGAGTCAAGCCCAGAACGCAATCCTCGATGCAGCCCTCGACGCAGCCCCCGGCGCAGCCCCCAATGTGAGTCTTCTACTCACTACCCACTGGCGCGTGCCGTGGTGTGCATCTTCTCTGCTGACATCTCCGGGCGTGCAGGAGCGGAGCAACAGCGAGAAGCAACAGCGGGAGCTGCTTCTGCCATGCCACCTCCGTCGACCACACCGCCCAGGGGTGAGTCTTCGGGGAAGCTCTACCGCGACGATGAGGGGAGGCCGGCAAGCGCAAGCTTCGGCAACCCCTTCCTTGACGCAGGTAAAGTTACTTGCCCCAAAGAATTCTTGTCGCTTTGGTTTTTCTTCTTTTTGTCTTCTTGAACTTCCTTCCCAGCTTCATCTTAATCAAGTTCTTGGCTTTCAATCTTCTTCTGACAGAGCTCATGGATACTGACGCTGTCATTGAAGAGACCGCCAAGGATGCCGCCACTGAAGCCGGCAAGGTTGCTGCCGAAGAGGCCGGCAAGCATGCCTCCGCCGAGGCCGCCAAGGCTGCTGCCGCCGAGGCTGCTGCCGCTGAGGCCGCCAAGGGCGCTGCCGCCGAGGCCGCCAAGGCTGCTGCCGCTGAGGCCGCCAAGGCCGCTGCCGCCGAGGCCGCCAAGGCCGCTGCCGCTGAGGCCGCCAAGGCCGCCGAGGGGGACGGTGAGGAGACCCGCGGCAATACTGACGACGCTTCCGCCGCAGGAGCGCCAGGCGCTTCTACTGCCGCGGGGCCCTCGACTGCCGAAGACCAACCCTCGTCGTCCCAGGCCCCTCCCTCAAGCCAATATATCAGGGCCGGCAAGAACGTTGTCAGCATGCCGGGATCGGCAAACATCGAAGAGCTGGTTGAAGGAGAACATCTTGACGGGGAAATCACCGTCGCTGCCGTCAGTGAGCTCAAGGACGAGCAATTACTTCAAGCCATGAATGACAACTATCAGAAGTTCCAGACGCTCTACCGCGCCCGGAAGGAGAAACTGGACTCCCGGGCAGCGCTCGTCGAGGCCGCGGAAGGAGACTTCCAACAACGCGTCGCGGAGACACAGGCTTGGTATGGTGAGGCCCTCCAAGAGCTGAATATTTATCGGGAGCAGCTGGCGGAAGAGCGGAACGTCCTCCTGCTGAAGCAATCAGACGTCGAGAAAGCGCAGGAGGAGGCCGCCCAGCAAGCCGCCGCGGCAGAAGCCCTCTTGACGCAGCGCCGCATCAGCCTTGACGCCCAAGAAGAGGACCTTGCCGCCCGCGAGGCGGCGCTTGCCGCCAAGCTTCGCAACAAGGATGAAGAGCTCGAAAGTCTTGTCGCGTGGCGGGTCCAGGAGCTTGAGCAGAAACACTTGAAGACGCTCAGAGCTCTAACTGAAGACCACGCCGGCAAGCTCAAAGAGGCCGCTCTCGAGGACCACGGCAAGAAGGTCTCAACACTCGAGGCCGAGAGAGACAAGGCTCTCCACAGCCTGATGGAGGCGCAGGCTGCCGCATCCGAGAAGATCCAGCAGCTCTCCTCCGCCAAGGACTCCATTGAAGATCTGAAGCTAAAGCTATCCACGCTGGAGGAGTCTCTTGAGGCCGCCCGAGTTCGCAAGAGGACTCTTATCAAAGACCTCCATGACGAACAGGAGCTGCTCCAGAACGCCGCCACCACCCACAATGAGTACACTTCAAGCGTGAAGCTCTGGACTGCCAGGCTGGCGGACGTTGCCGAGAAGCTTGGCGCGGAGCTGGAGGCCATGGACTTGCCGGGCTTCGGATATTCTGTCGACGACAACATATCCTCAAGCGCCAGGCTAACCATGTTCTTCAACAAGCTCGTCGACGCCCTCAAGCTACTCCAGGCGAACCAGACAAGCAAGCTGGCCGACGAATCCCGGAAGCTCTGCCAGCTCGTCCTCCGCAAGGTGTTGATGAAGGTGGCGTACAGGAACCCTGGCGTCGACCTCTCCAAAGTTTTAAAGAGCTTGCCGAAGGACGCGGACGTCAAGGCTCTCGAAGAGCTTGTCGCGCCCATCGTCGATCGGGTGAGCCAGGTGAAGAGGGTCGAGGGCGATCGCCGGGACTAGCTGTAGCCTCCTATCTCTTCTTCATCTTGCCGCCAGCATTCCATGTAAAAGACAATTTGTCTTATGTCAGAAACGCGGCAAGCACTGGTTGTAATATAACTTGCTCTCTTTGAATCATGGCATGCTATTCCCCTTGTTCAATTTCTTTCTGTATGGCGTATGCCCTACGCTTTGCTGGGAACTTGCCGGAGCATAACCCCGTCGCATGCGCTGGATTCGGGTCGTCAGCAGCTTGCGGGTGGTGCTGCTCACGGCAAGAAATCTTGACGCGGCCACCTAGACTGTTGAGCGGACTCGAAACAGAGTAAGGGCGCAGCCGATCACGGCAAGATTCCATCGCGTGCAGGTTTTCCATACAAAGCCGAAATCGTTCAAGGGAATACAACCTTACAAAAATTAAAATCTGCTTAAGGGGTTTAGCAACTTAGCTCTGCTTTTTGTCGCTATTCCTTTTCTTCCGGCAAGGCGCCAACCTTGAACGTCGTCTGGCATCCATACCACATCCATACCACATTCTCCTACCCCCCCCCCCCCCCCCCGGCAAACTTGCGCGCGAGGGAATCTGCTATCTCCTGAGAAAAAGAAAGAAGAGAAAATAAAGGTATGGAACCTTGACGGTTCGTTAGCTCTTACCGGGATCAAGTGCAATACATATCTCAGATAATACATGCATATAGAATGACATGAAATCAACAAGAAATGTAAAGCACAGAGATCTTATAAAATATGCACAGGGATGTGCCTGCTCTGTACAAAGGATTACATGCCAGCGGCAACACTCGTACAGAATGGCGTTGCCGGGATCTTGCCGGAGCGTTACGCTGCCGCGAGCGCTGGATTCGGGTCGTCAGCAGCCTGCTGGCCGTATCGCTATCACAGCAAGAAACCCGAACAACCGCGCCTTACGGGTAGAACTTGCGAAGGTGCTCGATATTCCAGGAATTGCTCACTGGCAAGCCCTCTTCGGTCTCCAGGTGGACAGCGCCAGGCCTGGTGACTCGCACTACCCGGTAAGGGCCTTCCCACTTCGGCGTCAACTTGTTGGAATTCTTGGCCGACTGAACGCGCCGAAGAACAAGGTCGCCTTCCTCAAGACTCCGGGCATGGACCTTGCGGCTATGGTAGCGGCGCAAAGCTTGCTGATAGCGAGCAGCTCGCACAGCAGCCCGAAGATGGTCCTCCTCAAGGAGCAGCGCGTCATCCTGCCGCAGCTGCTCTTGCTCAAGCTCATCATAAGCGAGCACTCGAGGTGACCCGTATATGAGTTCCGTGGGGAGAACTGCCTCCGCTCCGTAAACCAGAGCGAGGGGCGTCTGGCCGGTGGCTCGATTTGGCGTCGTCCTGATCGACCAAAGAACCGCCGGCAGTTCATCAATCCAGCGTCTTCCATGCTTGTGCAGCCTGTCGAAAGTTCTGGTCCGGAGACCACGCAGCACTTCAGTGTTCGCCCTTTCCGCTTGGCCATTGCTTCTCGGGTGAGCAACAGAGGCAAAACAGAACTTGCCGCCAAGGTCTTGGACATACTGCATGAAGGTGCGACTTGTGAACTGCGTACCGTTGTCGGTGATGATCCTGTTCGGCACACCAAAATGGCACACAATCCCCTTGAAGAACTTGACTGCTGACTGTGCTGTCACCCTCCTCACTGCTTCCACTTCTGGCCACTTCGTGAACTTGTCGATAGCAATGTACAAGTACTCGAAGCCCCCGGCAGCGCGGGGGAAGGGACCCAGTATGTCGAGCCCCCAGACCAAGAAGGGCCAAGAGAGAGGGATCGTCTGGAGAGCTTGAGCTGGCTGATGAAGTTGCTTTGAATGAAACTGGCACGCTTCACACTTGGTTACTAGTGCAGTTGCATCCTGGAGAGCTGTAGGCCAGAAGAATCCTTGCCAGAATGTCTTGCCGACAAGGGCTCTTGAGCCTATGTGGGATCCACATATGCCCCCGTGAATCTCTGCCAACAGCTCTAGTCCATCCTCCCGAGGAATGCACTTCAATTTCACACCGTTGGGCCGCTTTCTGTACTGGACGTCGTCGACGAACTGGTACATATTTGACTGACGGGCTACTTTCTCAGCTTCTTCCTGCTCCTCAGGGAGTTCTCCTGTCTGAAGGAAATGGACTATTTGCTGTGCCCATGCCGGAGCCTGTGGCTCGACGACAAGGACTAAAGGCGACTCTTCAGCTGCGGGAGCATTTGCTTCTACGGCAAGAACCTGAGGTTCTTGGTGGAGCAGCTGCTCACCGGCAACTGGTATTTCTTCGGCAGCACGGGCGCTTGCTTCTGCGGCAAGAACCAGAGGTTCTGCGCGAAGCCGCTGCTCGCCGGCAACCGGTATTTCTTTGGCAGCAGGGGCGCTTGCTTCCGCGGCAAGAACCTGAGGTTCTGCGCGAAGCCGCTGCTCACCGGCAACCGTGTCGTTCCCGGCAAGATCCTTGCCGGGGGCTTCGGGAAGCCCTGCCGGGAAGTACTCGCCGGTACTTAACTTTCTTCTCTTATCAGGCCTTGTCGATGGTGACACGGATGGTTGAGTCAAGCGGAGCACAAAAGTCCCTGGTTCCACAGGTAGCTTGAGTGCGGCACGCTTCGACAGGTCGTCGGCAATGCTGTTCTCTGATCGAGGAACATGCTCTGTCTGAAGACCGTCAAAGCGCTCCTCTAGCTTCCTCACTTCATCGACGTATGCTTCCATCAGCGGGCTCTAATAATCTTTGTTGACCTGCCTCACGACGAGCTGGGAGTCACCCCTGACGATGAGCTTCCTGATCCCAAGGTCCGCTGCGATCCTGAGACCGGCAAGCAGTCCTTCATACTCTGCCGTGTTGTTGGTAGATCTCTCCCGGGGAAAATGCATCTGGATGACGTACTTGAGGTGCTCTCCGGCGGGTGCGACAAGCAGCACGCCGGCACCGGCGCCTTGCAGCAAAAAGGCTCCATCAAAGTACATGATCCATTCGCGATCTGTTTCCTTGCCGGGGATTGCTGATTCCTGAACTTCATCGTCTGGCGTTGGGGTCCATTCTGCAATGAACTCTGCCAAGGCTCTGCTCTGGATAGTTGAAGAACTTTCAAACTTGAGACCAAAGCATGATAGCTCCAATGCTCACTCCACAATCCTGCCGGTTACTTCTGGGTTCCGGAGAATCCGTTGCAGCGGAAAGCGAGTGACGACGGTGATCTCGTGTGCTTGGAAGTAATGGCGCAGCTTCCTCGAGGCCATGAGAAGGCCGAAGAGCAACTTCTGCACACCAGAATATCTCGACCTAGCCCCCTGCAATAGGGAGCTGACGAAATAAACTGGGCGCTGCACCATCTTCTTCTTCTGCACTGCTTGGCTTGATTGCGCGGATCTTTCCTTGTCGGCACCAGACTCTGCCGGGGCTGGCCCCGGCAAGTCGCTTGGCGGGTCTGCCATTGCCGCTGTATCCTCCTCTGCTTCTCTCTCTGCCACCAGCGCAGAACTAACCACTTGATTCATTGCCGCTAGATATAGCAGCAACGGCTCTTGTGGCCTAGGCGCGACTAGTACTGGCGGAGAGGAGAGGTACCTCTTCAAATCCTGCAGCGCTGCCTCCGCTTCTTGAGTCCATTTCATTGGACCTGCCTTCTTCAAAATTTTGAAAAATGGCAGGGCGCGCTCAACAGACTTTGAGATGAACCTACTCAAAGCAGCGACGCAGCCGGCAAGGCGGCGCACATCCTTGACTCGTCTTGGCGCTTCAATCTGCTCAATTGCCTTGATCTTGTCGGGATTGGCTTCAATTCCACGCTGAGATACAAAGAACCCGAGAAGCTTGCCGGATGGGACACCGAACACGCACTTCTCGGGGTTGAGCTTCAGGTTGATCCCGCGCAGATTTGCAAATGTCTCCTCCAGATCTTGAATGAGCGTTGCCTTGTCCTTGGTTTTGACCACTATGTCATCCATGTAAGCTTCCATATTTCTATGAAGCTGGGTCTTGAAACCAATCTGGACGGCTCTTGCGAAGGTCGACCCAGCACTTTTCAACCCGAAAGGCATACGCAAGAAGCAGTATGTGCCACATGGGGTGATAAATGCGGTCTTCTCTTCGTCTTCTTTTGCCATGAAGATCTGGTGATAGCCTGAGTATGCGTCAAGAAATGACAGCAGATCGCAGCCGGCAGTGGAATCCACAATCTGGTCGATGCGCGGCAAGGGAAAGGGATCTTTTGGACAGGCTTTATTGATATCTGTAAAGTCAATACATAGCCTCCATTTACCATTCGCCTTGCGCACAACAACTGGATTGGCCAACCATGTAGGATGGAGGACCCCTCTAAACAGGCCTGCCGCCTCAAGCTTCCTTATCTCTTCCGCAATAAACTCTTGCCGCTCCAAGGCTTGCTTCCGCACCTTCTGCTTGACGGGCCGCGCGTGGGGACAGACAGCTAGGTGGTGCTCAATTACCTCCCTGGGAACGCCGGGGATGTCAGATGGTTGCCATGCAAACACATCGACATTCGCCCGCAGGAAGGCAACGAGCGCGCTTTCCTATTTGTCATCAAGGGTGGAGCTTATGGTGAAAGTTCCTCCCGTCCCGTCCTCCTTGGCGGGCACCTTCTTGGTCTCAGGCGGAGCAGCCTTGGATTTCTTGATCTGGCCGGCAGAGCTCTCTGGGGCACCCTCGACGGCAGCGCAGCACTCCGGAGAGGCGCGCTTGCCGGAGTTCGTACCAGAGGTCTTGCCGGGCCACTCCTTCTTGCCGGGATCTTGAGCGGCAGGAGCATGCGCCTTAACGGCGGACGCTGCAACTGCTTCCCGGTAGAGCTTGTCGGTGCAAATGAGCGCGTCTTTCTTGTCGGAGTGGACAGTGATGACGCTCATTGCACCGGGCATCTTCAAGACGTTGTAGGCGTAGTGCGAGGCCGCCATGAACTTAGCCAGCGCTGGGCGGCCAAGGATTCCATTGTACGGCAACGGTATCTTGGCGACGTCGAAGACGACCTTCTCCGTCCTGAAGTTCAGCTCGCTGCCGAATGTTACCGGCAGCGTGATTTTGCCCTTCGGCTGGTTCCTTCCCGGATTGACCCCTTGGAAAGAGCCAGTTTCCTCGAGATCTTCGTCGGGAATTTGTAGCCTCTTGATCACATCGGGCGAGATCAGGTTCAGGCCGGCCCCACCGTCAACTAACATTTTCGTCACTTGGAGGTTGCGGATCGTTGGTGAAACCAACAATGGCAAACACCCGACCGCAGTTGTGCGATCAGGGTGATCCTCGGCGTCAAAAATGATAGGCGGGACCACTTTTGTGGCTTCCGGGCATCGAGGGATGGCTCTGCCGCATTAATCTCGCGCGCCCACTGCTTGAGCTGGCGGTGAGAGGAATGCAACGAGGCGCCCCCGTCGACGCACATGGCCTCTGTAGCCTTCTGGAACTCGTGTTCGCTGGACTCGTCGGCCTCTGCATCATCGTCCTCATCTCTTTGCTCTTTGGCGCGGCCCCGGGCAGGCTTCTCTTGCTGCTGCCTGGGCTTGCCGCGGCGACCTCCTCGACCGCGCTTCCTGCCGGACCCTCCGGTACCATCTTGGGCTCTTTCCTTGTCGCACCTTTCGTACTCGGCGCGCTGCTTCTCGGCAAGCTCCTCAACTTGCCGGCAGTCTTGGAGATCATGGCCCTTGGTACGGTGGATCTTACAGTACTGCTTGCCGGATCCTTCCGGCCTGTCGGCAGCCGCCAAGGCCTGACACGCCGCACACCCGGCAATCTCCTTGCCGGGGTCGTCGGTCTTGGACTTCTTGGCGGTGCCGGTGTGGCCGGAACCTTCGACGGCAAGCACGGCCTTGCCCTTGCGCTTCTTGTTCTTCCGCCGCCCCTTCTTTGCCGGGGCAGGAGCGCCTTCGCTATCGGAGTCGACTCCAGCGCCAGCATTCTCGCCGGGGAGCCTCCTTCCTTCCTCTATCCGAGCACACTTGTCAGCCAAAGCGTAAAGCTCGGCGACATCTCTGACTTTGTTCATCGCCAGCTCCTCCCGCATCTTACGATTGCGCACATTCTGATGAAAGGCGCTGATGACGGCGGCGGGATGAACGTCAGGAATGTTGTGCTGGATGCGGCTGAACCTCTGGATATACTTGCACAAAGTTTCGCCTTCTTTCTGGGGAATGATGTGCAGATCACTCTCCTGGCCAGGAGCTTGATGGCCGCCGGTGAAGGCGCCAACAAACTGATGGCACAGGTCGGCCCAAGAAGAGATGGAATTCTCGGGCAGGTGCATCAACCACGATCTCACGTTGGGCTTCAGTACCAACGGAAAGTAGTTGGCCAGCACCTTATCGTCACGAGCCCCGGCAGCCTGCACCGCGATGGTGTAGATGCTCAAGAACTCGGACGGATGGGTCTTGCCGTCGTACTTCTCCGGTACTTCCGGCTTGAAGGAGCGGGAGCTGGGCCACTGGACTTGCCGCAGCTCACGAGTAAACGCTGGGCAACCCACCTCGTAAGGTAGGGAGTCAGGGTACCCTGGCGCGGGCTCGTCAACAGCGGTCCCGGCGCGCTTGTCGGACTGGCGACGCGCCTCCCTTCGGCGCTCGATGGTGGTTCGAGCGTCCTCCTTCTTCTGTTCCCGAAGAACGTGACGTTGATCGCGGCGAACCCGCGGATCAGACGATGCCGTGGAATCATCCTCACGGGCGCCGGTCCGTCGAGTTAACGACCGCTCTTGATGCAGCGGAGGGGAACACAACGTAGTCGTTCCAGCTCCGGTCTACTCTCCATCGCCACGCACCAGCCTAGACGACTGCAGTCGCGAGGGTTCACCCTGCTGCGGCACATCGTTGTTGGCTAGGCCGATGAGGCTCTGGATAGCGGCTCGCCACTCGTCTAGCTTCTCCGCGGCGGGAGGGAAGTCTAGGAGCAGCTGAGCTCGCGCCAACGCCTCTGCTGGCGTAGGCGGCGGCGAGAGGTGCGAAGAACGTGAGGTGCTCAAACTCCTAACAGGGTTAGAAGGAGCGCCATCACGACTCTGCACCCGTGCGCGGCTTCCACCAGAGTGCTGACGCGGATCTTGGCCCTGCGCACCCTGGGAGTGATGCGCAGGGGACTTCCCATGCGGACGCCTAGAACCACCAACGTCTTGAGGCTGCACGTCACGCGCCTCCTGAGAAGGTCGCGGTGCATGCGCCGGCGTATTCGTCCTGGAAGGCGCCGCTCCATCCTTGGAAGTCGCTGCACCACCCGCAGGTCGCGCAGCTCCATCCTTGGACCTGTTGCTCGTCCAGCTCGGATCGCCGGAACGCCGTGGAAGCTCGGAGCCTCCACCTCCTCCACCCGCGCCTACCCCGTCGCCTGCGCGCGCAGCATCAGGCACGACGGATGCAGATGGACCAACCGCCGTGAAACCCTTCTTCTTGGGAGCCATGGCGGTGAAGATGATCGAAGATCTGACGCGCTGATCACCAGATCAGGTTCGCACAACCTCGATCCCCCTACCTGGCGCGCCAAAGATGTCATGGGAAACGAGCACCTATGGGACCAAGGAGATCCCTTACGGTTCGGCAAGGGGAGAGGATTGCGCGAAGAGCAGAACTAACGAACTGCACGTGGGGATTTACCCAGGTTCGGGCCGCACGGATGCGTAAAACCCTACTCCTGCTTTGATTGTATTATGGTGGATGTTCTTGGCCAAGTTTCGGGAGCTACAGTAGCAGCTACGCATGCAGAATGGGCCTCCAGCAGTCCCCCTCCCCCTGTACGTCTCGGGCCTCCTTTTATATTAATCAAAGGGGCTACCACAGTGGCGTACGAGATAAGGCATGAGGTGGAAAGTAGCTACAGTGTTGTCATACCTAACCCTGACGGCTTAGGACAAGCTCATTAAATGCACCGTGAGGTGCCCATTGAGGTGTCCCTTAGCGTCTTGGGCTTGGAAAAGCTTTTCAGGGGATGGGCAAAAGCAGCCATCCCATCAGCACCGCTCAAGCATCTCGTGGCCAGCATCGCACCACGTCACCATGAGGACAAGCCCTAAACGACAAGGCTGGCCGCTGCACTGGAGCGATAGCGCTGCACTGTGCAGAGCCTTGCCGGGGCTGAATCCTTGCCGGGCCCGGGGCTTGCCGGGACCGAATCCTTGTCTGGCCTGGGGCTTGCCGGGACCGGGTCCTTGTCTGGCGCAAGGCCTTGCCGGCAAGAGTCTTGCCGGGCCTCCGCAACCCTTTGGTCTTCTGTTCTCTGGTCTGATCGTTGACTTGAATGTCTCCTTGTCGTCTTAGTCTCGTGATTACTCCTAGCTATTCCCCGGCAAGGCTTGCCGCGGTACGGCTACAACTGCCCATGCACAAGTAAGGGGTACTAAAAAGACCCATACTTTAGTACACCGACACCGGCAGGGGGCTTGCCGGCAACCATAGTCTTGGTCTTCACCTTGCCGGGGCAGAGCTTGCCGGAAAGGGCAGCATCGATCTTCAGTACGAGAATAGTACTTATCGATGACCTGCCTTGAGGTCTTCTTCACGGTCTTGGTGTTGATTCTTGAGTCGTAGTTATCCTCTGTCAAGCCCTTGCCGGAAGGGAGGCTACAACTGCCTGTGCACAAGTCTGGGTATGAGGGCACCCATGTCTTAGTACACCGACACATTGGGTAGAATAAATGATGTGCTTATTCTTGCTAATAGAAATTATGTGCCCGTGGATTTCATTGTGCTTGATATTGAATGCAATCCGTCTTGTCCTATAATACTTGGTAGGCCTTTCCTATGAACCATAGGTGCTATTATTGATATGAAAGAAGGTAATATAAGATTTCAATTTCCACTAAATAAAGGGATGGAACACTTCCCTAGAAAGAGAATTAAGCCACCATATGAATCCAATATGAGAGCCACCTATGGAATTAATATGAAGGATGACAACACTTGAAACTATGCATTATGCCTAGCTAGGGGCATAAAACAATAGCGCTTGTTGGGAGGCAACCCAATGAATAAAATAATTTTTTGTTATACTTTCTATTTTTGTGTGATTACAAGATTATATCCTCTGTTATGATTGTGTTTTTATATTTTAGTTAGTGTTTGTGCCAAGTAATGCCTTTGGGATGATTTGGAAGATAGCATGATTGATGCTGTTCGAAAACCAGAAACTTTTGCGTCCAGTGCTGGAATTTTGATTTTTTCTGGAGCGTGATAAAAATCTGAATTTTTTACACAGTATTGGAGCGACACAGAAGACACAGTAGTCAATGCAGGCTTCACCGAACCTCGATCCGGATAGAAAAGAAAGCCCTTCAAAGGGAACAAGGATGGACCGAGCCAGCTCGACAAGATCATGGATCGACCGTGCCAAATTCATGGCACTCAAGAAAAAACCAGCAACCCACACCAACAGGAATTGCTGGGTCTTTAAGCAGGCTGGCAAGATAGCGATTGAGGGTGAAAATAAAACCCAAAATTGCAGCAAAGATGAGGATGAACCTCGGCGGCCAAACAATGCAGGCCAAAAGAAGTTTCCTAATGAGGTAACAGAACTAAACATGATTTACATTACCCACATCCCCAAGATGGAGAGGAAACGCGTACTTCGGGACATCTACGCATTAGAGCCTGTGGCCCCAAAGTACAATCCGTGGTCGGCTTACCCGATCACATTCGACAAACACGACCATCTGATAAGCATCAGGCATGGCGGATCGGCCGCTCTCATCCTGGACCCGATCGTTGATGGTTTTCACCTGATGCACCTCCTTATGGACGGAGGGAGCAGCCTCAACTTGATCTACGAGGACACGGTAAGGAAGATGGGGATCGACTCATCTCGGATTAAGCCTAGCAGAACCACCTCCAAAGGTGTAATATCAGGAGTCGAGGCTCGCTGCATTGGAACCGTGTCCCTAGAAGTAGTGTTCAGATCACCCGAGAACTTCAGGAGCGAGGAGTTAATTTTCAACATCGTACCTTTTCGAAGCGGATACCATGCGCTCCTCGGACGCACCGCATTCGCCCGCTTTAACGCAGTCCCGCATTACGCATACCTAAAAATTCCCTGGGTCGCCGAGGAGCCAAGACCATGGAAACGTCGGGTCGGCTGGACCGAGCAGCGACGAAACCTCGGGCTCGCATATCGGCATGGTTCTGTTAAAGAAGCTAGCCAATATTTGCACACCCATGTGGCTTTAACCACACAACCAACAGCTGCAGACCTGTGCGAAGGGATCGACCAATGGACGCATCAAGCGCATGCTTGGCCGAAGCTGCATGTTACCTATATCAACCCCCGCTATCAACGAGGACGAGCTGGTCAACAGCACGGAGACGCAGACGTACGGCAGGAAGCGGCCCGGGCTCATAGACCCGATGACATGATCTGCCCTGTTTTCTTTTAGTTTCTCCCTCATTATCTTTACACGCATTGTATCTTGCTTAGTTCCTTTCCTCAAACGTTCGGCATGTAAAGCTTGGCTACTTGAAATAAAGAAATCGTACCCATAAAGGTCTTCAAACGCATTTTCTTACAAGCACTGCCCAAGAACTATGAGAACACCTCTAAGATACAATTGCTAAAGGGCCTCAATTTTACACCCCGAAGCACAAAGCCCGAAGTACTTGGCGTCTCGGATGTTGCGCTATATGCATCAGTTTCGAACCTAGATTTTGGTCAATAGTCGGGTTACCCGGCTCCTATGTGTACCCCTTACGTTCCTGACAAATTCGGCTAAGGGTATAATGGGAGAACCACTGCGATAGTGCCGCTAGTTTAACTGGCAGAGCGCCTCAGTGGAGAAAGCCGAAGAATGACTATCTAGGTAAGCGAAAACTGGTCGGCCATCCGAAGACCGCGTCAAGCGACGTGTCATTAGAGATCACTTGTGTTAAACGAAGGGCTTCTTCCTCGAATTGGCCAAAGTGGGCATGGGCATAGACCTCGGCTGACCAAGCCGACCACTTTACTCACCGGGGGCTCGTCATCGGTCCCCACCGTCAAACTCCTACGACTAAGTGAAAGCTATAAAGCCACCATAGTCCGATTGCCTAGTCCCTATGTGCGCAGACCTCCCCCGGGAACCGAGACGTCGGCTAAGGGTCATGAACACTTAAAAGGGGCACCCTTTGTATATTGTACAAAGGGGTCGAAGCCGACGACTGGCCACTTTCAGTTCAACACGGTCAAACAGGAGGAATATTAAAAACAAAACATAAACATATGAGAGGAACTTTGACCATACTCATTAAATAACTTATAATCTTTATACATCACACGCACTTCGGCATTCCGAAGTGCTACCTAGAAATACAACTTGTCCTTAGGACACATGGCCTCGGTAAGACGAGCGCCCTCCTCCACTTCGACAAAAAATTGCTTCGCGGTGCGCGCCTTCCCTTCGGGGTCCCCGCAGCAACAACCTGCACTTCAACCTTCTGGAAGTGCATTTTCACGCAGGCATACGCCCGCCGCGCTCCTTCCAGACACGCAGATCGCTTCTAGCGGTTGACTTGCGGGACGGCCTCTTGCAGTCGCACCAGGAGCCCGAAGAAGCTGGTTGGCAACACCTCCGTCGGCCACAGATTGACGCAGAGGTCTTGGAGCGCTGGCCTCGCCATCCGAAGAAGCTCCGCCAGTTGCTTCATCCGATGATTGAGCAACTGTGGTTGCGACGATTCCTGGAACAGCTTCCAGAACGCCCTCTCCGCCTCATGGCCCTCCAGTTGGCCGAAGTGCAGGCCGGCGTCAGCCGCACTCTTTGGGAGATTGGCGAAGACCTCTACGGATCGCCATAGCTGGGTGAGCTCGACGAACCCTTTGCTGCCAAATACACATTGAAGTAAATATGGCTTACCCGCGGCTACCTGCTCCACTTGCTGGATCACCTGGTGATCGGCCCGGCCCCGGGTCTGGAGCTCAGCATGAGACAGGCGCAGCTTTCGCAGCTCCTCGCACGTCTCCTTCTCCTTTTTCTCAAGGGAATCGCGTTCGAGATACACACCCTTGAGAGTCTCCTCGACCTCCAGGACCTGCGCCTGGTCTTTCTCCCTAGCCACCTTTTCGGTGGCTAGGTCTTTCTTTGCTTTGGCCGTAGCAGCTTTCTGCTGCTTGACCTCTTGCCGAGCTGTCAAGAGCTCGGCCTTGAGCCCCTCAAGCTCGGCCAAGACCGCTATCATTAAACAAGTTCGGCATCAGTTTTTCAAACAACAAGTTATCCTTGTTCGAAGTTAACTTCAAAAAACACGACGCATCGGTCGCTTACCTTGAGACTGCTCGACCTGCTTGTTCATCAGGTCGAGGTCCTTTTCGGACCTCTTGAGCTTCTGGCTCATCTCCGCAATCTCCTCGGAGGCGGAGCCCGGAGCCGTGGTTGAAACCTGCATAAACATTTCCTGATGAGCCCCATAATTAAATTTAATGACACTTCAGACACACATCCTGATCCATCAGTCCTGGGGGCTACTACTTCCTCAGAACGTGTATTTTGACCCCAACACCAGTTTTTTCAAACTGGCCCTGGGCTCGGGGGCTACTCACTGGGCAGGCCGTCTAAAACGATGGGTAACATATGCCTTCGGACAGTTACAAAGATTGATAAATCTAAGCAGAGAAGGTCCCTTTTCTCAAAAAGACAGAGGGTTACCTCGAAGCTCGTCATGAGGCCCTTGAAGACCTCGTGCATTCTGGCCTCTGCGGACCGGAATCCCTCCAGCGCTGCACCAATTAACGCGCGGTGCTCATCCTTGAGGGAGGAGCCTGTCAAGGCTGCTTCCATCTCTTCGGTCCACCCCGCGCTAGCCCGCCTTGGAGCGGGAGGTGAGGGTGGAAGGACCTCGGGCCCCGGCACCTGGGTGCTGGGTTCGTGGGTCTCCGGCTGCGGTGCTGGAGCCGGAGTAGACTCTGGCTGGGCCGCTGTTTGGCCCAGCCCTTCCTAGACGACCTCGGGGACCTCGTCCCCTTGGCCTTGCGGGGCTGAGGTGTCAACCTTGGCCATGACCACCTCTTCGACCCCCGCTGCGTCAACCTAAGGGGCCGGGGTCGACGTCACCTCGCCCTGCCCTTCTGGAGCCGGGGTAACGCGGTCCGGCGTCCCGCTGGTGGGCGGCAACCCGCTGGAGGAGTCGCTAAGGCGTGCCCTAGGCGGGCTATGGAAAAACATTCACATGGCATTAGTCCTGCCGAAAAAACTTAAATATGAAGATAAATACATAGGACAGCGGCGTACCTTCGAGGCGCCGGCTTCTTCCTTCCCAGCGCGAGGGGGTCGTCTTCGGACTCGTCGGAGAGCATGTTCTTCTCCGACGGCTGGGGCTCGTCAGCCGCCCCGGCCGAGGTTTCTTTCAACCTCTTTTGGCCAGTGGGTCGGGCCTCAGCCTCGGCGTCTTCTGGCGCTGTCCTCTTCCCCTTTGGGGGAAGGTTATCCTCGTCCTCCCCCCCATCGCTTTCGTGGATGGAGGAGGCATGGGCTCCTCGGACCGGGTGACCAAGGTCTCCCGCCTCCGAAGACCCGTCTTGCCCTTTTGGGGCTTTCGCGCCCTGGGGATCACCACGTGCGGCTCCTCGGTGAGGAGCGCAGTAAGCAGAGGGGACCTCTCCCCCTCCGGAAGTGGTGCCGGGCACAGCATCTGCTGCACCTTGTTCACCCAGTTCTGCAGACATGGAATGAGTCGATTCATTAAGGCCTGTCCCCCTTAGCAGGGGAGGAATATGAATGTGTATGTTGAAAACTTACCGGTGTGGCGGTGTAGCCGACCTCGAAGCCGAGGTCCTTCCCCTCCTCGGGGATCCTGTCCTTGGCTAGCTTGAAGAGCCGCGTCCACATCCCGGCCAGGGAGGAGCGGAAGAAGTTGAGGACAGGTCCCGCATCTCCGGATTTGTGCTCCCACATCGGGGTGGCCCGGAGTTGGAGCGGGAGGATGCGGCGATGGAGCATGACATTGACCACGTCGGGCAGTTGGAGCTTCTTCTTGAGGGACCACCACTGGATCTTCTTGATCAGTGTCTCCACCTCCTCTGGGTTTCCCCAGAGGATGCCCTTCTCCTTCCAGGACTTGAGCTTCCATGGAGGCCCAGCCGAAAAGGCTGGGACCTCGGTCTGGCCAGCGGCGAGCGGCTCAGTGATGTAGAACCACTCCCACTGCCACTCCTTGACCGTCTCAATGAAGGTGCCGTCGAACCATGTGGCCCCCTGGTTCTTGCTGACCATTGCGCCTCCACACTCCGCCAGATCGGAGCCGCTGGACTTCGGCTTAACACCGAAGGTCTTCAGCCATAGGCCGAAGTGCGGCTCGATGCGGAGGAAGGCCTCGCACACCGTAACGAAGGAGGCGAGGTGGAGGATGGAGTTCGGGGCCATATGGTGGAAGTCAAGCCCATAGTAGAACATCACCCCATGCATGAACAGGTGCAGCGGGAACCCTAAGCCTCGGATGAGGTGAGGGATGAAGACTACCCGCTCCCCTTGGTTGGGAGCGGGCACCTGCTGGTCGGTGTTGGGAGCGCGGGCGGCGATGTTGGCGGGGATATACCCCGCACTCCGCAGCTCTTGAAGCATACCCTCCGTCACCATGGAGCCCCCCAGTGCCCTTTGAGGGTGTCGGCCATGGCTGGGTAGGAAAGCTCGGGTGTGCAAAGATGGGAAGAGGCGAGATTGGATCTGGGCGCTGGAGCTCGAAGAGGCAGAAGGAAGGGGAAATGAGAGCGTAACTACTGGCTCTGCCAGCTTCTTACTCTTATAGGCCGCTGAAAGGCCAAGAGTCCCCCTTGCCGCGCCGATAAAAACGCCACTCTCCTCCTTCGAAGATGCCGTTATACGCGTGGGGAGAAACAAAATCTTGATGATATCCCTGGAAATACGGGCATGATCCACACCTTGACGGGACGTGCCAGTAAACAGGCAACCTCGAACCACGATTTGAGATAGCCAGTAACTGCCTGACCCATCGTGGGTAGCGCCGCTTCGATAAAGTTGTCAAGCTATGGGGTACTATTCACACCTGGGTGGCTAGCCTTCAAGGCTAAGTTAACTCATGACCCCGGATAAGGAGAGAAGCCGGCTGAACCTCGTCTACAAGACACCACTCTTTAGACGGGCGGCTAAGAGATCCGGAATTTTGAAGGGGAACTCGTCTGTCAAGGCAAGGACTTCGGATCCGAAGTTGTCACCGTTGAGAAGATCGTCCTCAGCGTAGAAGACCAGTTCGAGGGCTACTGACGATGTCCTGGACTAGGGGGTACCAACCTAGTCGGCCCATATTGCTCGGGCTGGGCCGGTAGGCCCTCATTCTTATCAAGATGGACTCTGGAAGAACAAGATTACATCTGCCGAAGACTTGGCGTCTACTCCAAGACTTCCCCTGCCGCCTCCACGCCAAGATACCGACCTTGTAACCCTAGATACCCTATCCGGCGTGTATATAAGCCGAAGGGATTAGCCCTTAGAGGGGACCTGGACACAATCTCATTCACCTAGTCTTAGGACTAGATCACACGATCTCGAGGTAGATCAACTCTGTACTTGATACTTCTCCATCAATATAAACAAGAGCAGGACGTAGGGTTATACCTCCATCAAGAGGGCCCGAACCTGGGTAAACATCGTCTCCCTATTCCTGTTACCATCTGTCCAAGATCCACAGCTCGGGACCCCCTACCCCGAGGTCTGCCGGTTTCTACACCGACACCCTCTCACAAGCATCCGCAACTACGAAAGAAGAATTAAGATAAATCTAACCATAGCATGAAACATATGGATCCAAATCAGCCCCTTACGAAATAACGCATAAACTAGGGTTTAAGCTTCTGTCACTCTAGCAACCCATCATCTACTTATTCCTCCACAATGCCTTCCCTTAGGCCCAAGTATGGTGAAGTGTCATGTAGTCGACGTTCACATGACACCACTAAAGGAAGCAACAACATAAATATCATCAAAATATCGAACGAATACCAAATTCACATGATTACTTATGACAAGACTTCTCCCATGTCCTCAAGAACAAACATAATACTCACAAATCATATTCATGTTCAAGATCAGAGGAGTATTGAATATCATTAAGGATCTGAATATATAATCATCCACCAAATAAACCAACTAACTAACATCAACTACAAGATGTAATCAACACTACTAGCAACCCACACGTACCAATCTGAGGTTTTTAGACAAAGATTGAATACAAGAGATGAACTAGGGTTTGAGATGGTGCTAGTGAAGATGTTGATGAAGATTGGTCCTCCCACGATGAGAGGATCGTTGGTGATGTCGATGGCTTCGATTTCCCCCTCCCGGAGGGAAGTATCCCTGGCGGAATCGCTCCGCCGGAGGGCAAAAGTGCTCCGGACCAAGTTCCGCCTCAAGACGGCGGCGCTTCGTCCCGAAAGTCCTCGTATTTTTTCTAGGGTAAATGGCTTCATATAGCAGAAGAAGGGGGCTAGAGTCCAGCTGTGGACCCCACAAGGCATCAAGGCGCGCCCTGTTGCCTTGTGAGCGGTAGGTGGCCCCCCTCTGGTATTTCTTTGTTCCAGTATTTTTCATATATTCAATAAAAAATCCTCGTGAAGTTTCAGGTCATTTGAAGCTCTGTAGAATAGGTATATCTGCTGTTGCTTTTTAGGTCCGGAATTCCAGCTACCGGTAATCTCCCTCTCCAAATAAATCTTGCAAATTAAGAGAGAAAAGGCATTAGGATTGCATCATAAAGTGAAATAATGACCAAAACATTATAAATATCAGTAGGAAAACATGATGCAAAATGGATGTATCAATAAAGAAGCCTTCTCCAATGGTTCCTCCCTCCGTCAGAACTCCGGAATAGGGTTCCAGATGGGATCGCTTCGGAACAGAGGTTTGCAGCGGCGATATTTCTTTTCTGGATGGCGTACGAATGGTTTCAAGAATTGTGGAATTTATAGGCGGAAGAATTAGGTCAAAACAATGTACCCGGGCCCCACAAGCTCAGGAGGCGCGGCCACCCCTGGCCGCGCCACCTGACCTTGTGGGCCCCTTGTGCCTCCTCTCGACGTCTCCCGAAGCTTCAAGGGTCCTTCCTTGTCCATAGAAAACGTCAAAAATTTGCATCGTGTTTGGACCTTCCTAGGTATGGATTTCCTGCAAAACCAAAAAACAAGCAGAAAACGAGAACTGGCACTTGGTACTAAGTTAATAGGTTAGTCCAGAAAAATAATATAAATGGTTGTAAAATGATAATAAAAGTATATATAAATTATAATATAGCAGCATGAAAGAATCAAAAATTATAGATACGTTTGAGACAAATCACCATGCAAATTGTCCCCAAACTCGGATCCAACTGAATGTCTATCCTCTACATGTAACTTGTCTTCGACCTCCCGACCCAGTAGTTAGAAATTTAGGGTATGTGGTTGATACGTCTCCAGCGTATCTATAATTTTTGATTGTTTCATGCTATTATATTATCAATCTTGGATGCTTTATATGCAATTATATGCTATTTTATATCATTTTTGGGACTAACCTATTAACTCAATGCCCCGTGCCAGTTTCTGTTTTTTGCTTGTTTTTGGCTTTTCAGAAAATCAATATCAAATAAAGTCCAAACGGAAAAAAAACTTTAGATTAATTTTTTTTGGACCAGAAGGGACCCTAGAAGCTTCAGGAGGAGACAAGACAAGATACGAGAGAGCCACAAGCTCGAGGGGTGTGCCCCCTGAGCTTGTGGGCCCCATGCAGCTCCGTTTGACCTAATTCCAAGCCTACAAATTCACATATATTCCCAAACCAACAAAGAGCTAGACGATATAACTTTTCCGCCACCGCAAGCTTCTGTTCTTCCGTGATCCCTTCTGGAGGCCTTTTCCGGTAATCTGCCGGAGGGGGAATCGATCATGGAAGGCTTCTACATCAACCTTGCTGCCCTTCCGATGATGTGTGAGTAGTTCACCACAAACCTACGGGTCCATAGCTAGTAGCTAGATGGCTTCTTCTCTCTCTTTAATCTTCAATACCATGTTCTCCTCGATCTTCTTGGAGTTCTATCCGATGTAATCTTCTTTTACGGTGTGTTTGTTGGGATCCGATTGTAACATCCCCAGCATCACACTACAGTGATCTCCCCCTAATGATGGTCATGTCATCATGATCATCATGCCAATCTGCCACTTGTCTAAATCAAAGTCAATTTTCCAATTTAAATTGTATGGCAAAAAATTACTTTCTCTGTCATGCAATCAAAATAGTTCACATTTTGGCAAATATTCTCTAAATATTTGCCATGTTGAAACCAACATTTTTGGAGTTCCCAAATTGCCCCTGGAAATTATGCGAGTGGTTCAACAACATTATTTTGGCTCTTTTCATTTTCCAAAAATGCTTGCACCATTCAAATTGCCTCCAAACTTTTTGTGCCAGCCCAGAATATTGCCCTGTATTTTTGTGCCAAGTTTCATGTTGAGAAAAATTCATTTGCTAGCTCACATATTTTCAACAGGAGCTATTTCCTTTATCAGAAAAGAAAAAGAGGAGAAGGCCTCCTGTGCGCCACGGCCCACTGGCTACAGTGGCGAGGCCCAGCCCGCCAGGACCTTTCTCCCTCCTCCCCACCTGCTCCCCTCTCCGTGGCGGCGCTGGAGCCGCCGTGATCATCCACGCCGCATGCGTCGCCCATCCGCCCGTCTCCGACGCGGATAAGGCCGCCCGTGGCCTCCCCAACCACCCCCGCACCTAACCCTAGCCCCGCTCCTCCTCGTTCCCCTCCTCTCTCTCGATTCGGAGCACCACCGAACGCAGCCGACGCCGCCGCTGCTCGTTTGTGTGGCCACCGTCGCCCCCGCGCCGCCTAGCCGTGTCCAGGAGGACCGCAGCGCTCAACTCCATCGACCACATCACCGAGCCGATGCCGGGGAGCCCCGGCAACGCCGTCCTCGCCCGTTCCCCTCGTCGGCATCCGCTGTCGACCGCCGCCTCGATCCACTGTCTCCGGCCGCTACCGGCTTCCCCGAGCTCTCTCCCGGCCTCTCTGTGAGCTTCCAACCCCTCGCGGCCTCTTCCCTTTCTCCCCGTGCCCCCTTACGCATCGATCCGCCAGGCGCCGCCCGTAGCCATCGTCGGCCGTCGTTATTCCGGTCGACTCCGGCCGTCCCCGTGCTAGCTACTACCACCATCGGGTGCGGCTCATCGCCCGCAGCCCGTAGGACCTAGCGGCTGGCCAAATGGCAGTCGGGAGGCCAAACCCGAAGCCCGCTGCCGCGGCGTGTGGTCGCCGGAGAGCCTCCGCGTGCGCCGGCGTTTAAAACGCCGATGGGTCCCGTTTGTCAGACCATTAGTGGTTGATTAGAGCGCTAACCATCCACTGACAGTGGGCCATGGCACTGTAGCGTTTAGGTTAGGCTCTAGTTAACTACTAATTATCCACTGTTAACTCAGTCACTGACATAATGGGCCCACTGTGCTAATTGACTTAATTAATTAAACTAACCCAATATTCAGCCTAATAGTCACTGTCAACTGGGCCCCACTGGACCCAGTTGACCAGTCAATGCTGACTGGGCTGGCCCCAGTCAATGACATGTGGGCCCCGTTGACCCTGTTGACCAGTCAACGTTGACTGGGTCAACTCTGACTGTGCACTGCTGACTCAGCCTCTGGGCCCACTGTCAGCCACTGTAGTGCACTGTTGTGTACACTCTTCTGGGTGCACATAGCATTTTCAGTTTACTGTTTTCGGATTAAAAATAAATCCAGGAATTTCAGAAAACTGTTTAAACTTGGGAAATTCGTAGAAATTCAACCGTAGCTCGGATCAAAAAGTTTTCAACATGAAAGTTGATCAGAAAAATGAAATGAATCCGAATATGTGGTCAAAATGCTTGACCATCACTCCTAACTACCTGAACATGGAACATTCCCCTCCGGTTTAGTATACCGAAATCCGCCTAAACGCCGGGAAAATATCCGAGATATTTTCCCGCTTCGCATGCGACATGTAGCAATGCATTAGGGCACCACTAACACTGCATACTGCCATGCCCTGCATCTGTGTTGCATTTGTCTGCCTTTATTTATTGTTTCTTCCCCCTCTTCTTATCCGATAGCCCCCGAGACCGACGCAGCTCCGGAGACCGACGACACCACTGACGATCCCTCCTTTGCCGCAGAGCTTCCAGGCAAGCAACCCCCCTTGACGCATGCCTATATGACCTATTCTCTCTCCCTCCTGCTTGCATTAGAATTTCCTACTGCTGTTGATTTATCCTATTCTGATGCATAGCCTGTTTCTTGTAACTTCTGTTGATACCTTACCTGATATCCTAAATGCTTAGTATAGGTTGGATGGTAAACCATCTGTGGCCCCTCTTCCTTGATCTAGTTGCCCCGCTTTAGTACCTGTGCCTCGATCGATGTGATCGAACGGGCTGAGACCAGCACATCACCGCACACCCCCTAAGTTGCTCGACTCTACAGGATTATCATCGAGTGCCGAGGGTGATACCTCTTACCTCACTCCTAAGGTTGCCTCTGTAGTACAGCTAGTTGGTTGTGGGTTACCGAGGGTGATTCCTCTTTCACCACCTCCGATGAAGCTTCTATCGTGCAACCCCGCAAGTGTGAATGCCATCGAGGGTGATTCCTCCAGATTCACCTTGACGGGTACATCGAGAGGGAATCCAACGAGGGTGATTCCTCGGATTCCACCTTGATGTTTTGGACACGCGGTTACCTTGATTTTACTACTGTTACTGGATAAAGTCGGGTCGGCCCCGAGGGGTACCCGCGAGAGATGTGGATTCGGGTTGACCATGAGGGTACCCGAGAGATGAATACGTGGCACGGCCGGGCATTCTTAGCCCTTGCCGTAAGTCCACAAGACAGGGCGACGGGGTCACAGGATCGTGAGTCTCTACTCGTTTCCGCGCGCTCCAAACGCACTAATGGGTTAGGATATGTAATCTGAGTAGGCCTCTGGCCTTTTCGCGCTAACCAGCACGTGGGAATAATATGGGTACTCGGCGTCGTAGTATCAGCCGAAGCTCTTCAGATGTCAGCGGTTGAGCGGCATGCGCCGGGTTGGACTGAGAAAGCCTGCGCTTGTATTAAGGGGGCTAGGTCTGCTCCCGACCATCCTCGCAACGCGCAGGAGTGCAAAGGGTGATGGGCCCAAGACCCATGAGTGCTTAGGATGTAGACCGGCGTGCTGGCCTCTCTGATGAGCCTAGGTAGGGCTACGATGTGTCGATCAGTCGAGGCCGGGCATGGACCGAACAAGTGTGTCCGGCCAGAGTTAATCGAGCGTGTTGGGTAAGTTGGTGCACCCCTGCAGGGAAGTATATCTATTTGAATAGCCGTGTCCACGGTAACAGGACGCTCGGAAAATATCCCGATCTTCTACAACTAGAAATGGGTTAAATATACTGGCTCCGGGATCGCTTTCTCGCAGGGAGTTGAGGAAGGATCTCTGGGCGTTGTTGCTATGTGTTGCTACTATTATATTAATGTACTAATATGCACTCTTCTTATGCCGCAAGACCCTGAAGATGCTAGTCTTCGATAGGCTAGGTCTTCCCTCTATTCTGGCATTTCTGCAGCCAAGTCCACATATACAGCCTTCCTTTGATAATAATGCATAACTAGACAAGTTCTGATGTAAGTCTTGCTGAGTACTTTGGATGAGTACTCACGGTTGCTTTGCTTCCCTTTTCCCCATATCCGATATTTGCGACCAGATGACGGAGCCCCGGAGCCAGCTGCCCCTGCAAGCGACGACTACTACCACTACTGCCCCTCCGGATACTACTACTACGAGGAGCCCTCCGACGACCAGGAGTAGTTAGGAGGCACCCAGGCAGGAGGCCTGCGCCTTTCGATCCAGTGTTTTTTTATTTTGCCCCGCCTTCTGAAGACCTATCTGTTTAACTTTATGTCTGTACTCAGATATCTAATGCTTCCGCTGATGCTTGTATGACTCGAGCTTTTGTATTCGAGCCCTCGAGGCCCCTGGCTTGTAATATAAAGCTTGTTTGACTTTTATTTGTGTTTAGAGTTGTGTTGTGATATCTTCAAGTGAGTCCTTAGGCTTGATCATGTGCATTTGCATGAATGATTAGTGCACGATTAAGTCGGGGGCGTCACAAGTTGGTATCAGAGTCGACTGCCTGTAGGATCCCCCTTTCCAACTCCTTGGCCGAAGTTGAGTCTAGTCCTTGAAAAACGATTTTACTAACATGGCTGTGTGACTTATGGGCCCACGTCGCCAATGGGTGGTATTAGGATCTTTTATTCCTCACCTTTACTCTGGGACTCTGATCTCTCTTCTATTCGGGTTTTGCTAACTCTAACAACTAGGTTCCCGTGGCCATTCCCCCCCGGAGAATTCCCTCTTTCCTGATGATTGCCTGCTTCACCAGAAGATTCTGAAGATACTCTTCGATGTTTTTCTCGATACCCTTGTGCCCACCGCCTTTGCAATTCCATGCCACCAATAAGTCCACAGGCATAACTACACCTCCTTGCCATTCGTACCTTCATTCCCCGTTGCTCTTGTTATTTTACAAGATGCCCCAAAATACTCTCCGGTATTCCGGGAATCCTTTAGGCCTACTGCCTTGCAGCTTCTTTCGCACTGCGGATAATTCTTCACACTCACCGGGGATCCGTCATCCCCAGTTGTTCATGTGAGTCCCGAAATACTTTGAAATGTTATCCGACCTTCCAAAAATCCTCTGCAGCCTATTGCTCTTGAAATTCTTGCCTGCTTGCATTATGGTAAATCCCATATATCTAGTAATCTTGTTGGCATCCTTTGTCGCTATCATTTTGAGCCCCTTGATTCAATATGTTGCGAATGCTCACAATCATCAGTTGAATCCTAGAATTCATCCATCTGGCTCAGACGTCATTTTGGACATGAGTTGATTCTCGGCCAATAACGTTGCAATTGATTGTCCATCTAATTCTATTCAACTTACTCATCTTTTGATCAAAGCGTCTGCTTCTGATCCTTCATTTTGGCAAACATAATTTCTTTGTATTTAAACGCCAAATTATTCAGATGTTTCTATAATCCGGTGCCTTGCATTCTTTCTTCTTCTGGTTGGGTACCGATACTCACATCAGATCCCTTGTGGACCGCCAAATCCATTGTGGGATTATTATCCGACAGTGTCCTTCATATTCAAAGATCTTGTGAGTTCTTCCCTGATACATAACGCCTTTGGTAAATGGTATCCTCTGCTTTTGTCAACCTTGCTCTGCTATCGAGCTTCTGTTTTTACTCTTGAAGTTGTGGTATATGTTCCTAAGATGCCCCCGATGGGTTGAACCTATGCCTTCCCTAATTCGTGTGAACCCGAAAGTTTTCACGGGTCCTACTCTTCTGTTGTTTCGCCAGATAAATTTCAACACCCGAGAACTCTGACAAGTGACTCAAATCCGCACTACAATTTAATACCCCTAGTAATTTGTTGCTGGGGAAATTAATGCTCCATCTTGTCCTTTCTAGATTATCGGCTACATCCTTATCATGCCACCTTTGACCGTGCAACCTCGTTCTTCTTTAGTGCATGAATTCATTCGACCGTGAGCAAGGCTTACGCCGAGTTTTTAACATCATTTTGTTGTCTTAAAAAGCAATCCTGATTCCGAGCTTGCATCTTAACTGTTGATCCCATAACTTTCCACTTCGTCATTCCCTTGATTGACGCCATCGCTGTTTGATTGCATCCTCTTGAAACCTCTCGACAAAATGTGTCGTGATCAACATCAACATTTTGACTTCTTCTGAGATGTCCATTGAATACATGGTGAGAAATACCATCCTTACCCCTCGATGATTTGTGTTATCATCGACAACGTCCTTGACTTCCAGTCAACACATACTTGGTCATATCTTGAATTATATCTTACGTTCCTTGATATTCTTGAATTGTTCCTTTGTATCTCTTGTGACCTTCAGGCCAAACCCTTACTTGCAACACCATATTATTGCTACCTCGAAGCATGACTGTGGTATTCCGAATCTCTACAAGAACATTGAAAGCACATTGCCAAATGTTTCTTGATCTATTATCCAGACACCGTGGTATGGATAACATCATGAATTCTCCTCGCCCCTTTCTCTAAATGATTTTGTACCTACTGTCCTGTCATGTATTCCATGCTCTGCTTTTCCTTGGGAAGGATATACACCTAATACTGGTGTATAAACACATTTTCCTTTCCATTGGTCTGATTAATCTATTAATCTCTTTTTCCTTTCCTTTGGTCTGTTTAACCTTTCAATTGATTTGTATGATCTAAGCAGTAACGATTCCCTGCTTATGCAAACACCTCGGTGTACAACTCTGTCAGTAAGACCCTGTTACCATTGTTGACGACATTCCGGTAACCGCCAGTGGACGAGAACTTTGCCTATTGGTCCGCCTCATATTAACGAGCAGGAAAATGGTTCTCTTCGTCCCCCGCCCTTGGTACCGACGTTGTTGCCAACATAGCTGACAGACTTCCCTTTGACTTGCCTTGCTGTCGTGACCGTGCAGGATGTCACCGTCCTCCCTACTCCCGATCGACCCTCACCACAGCTCCACAGGATCGTAACCTGACTCTTCTATACATCCTTGATTCCGAAGTATTCTTTGCACTTGGCTTCGTATGTAAATCATGAGCTAATTTCCTTACCATGTTTTATTCCGGTGTCAGATGCAACATTATTCTTCATTGCTCTGAAACCCTTCATCATCTGTTTTAGGCGTCAGTTGGATGCCTGCCTGATTGAAATTTGTTGGACCTTCTTATATCACTCTCGATACGTTCCCAGATGCTTATACACCTCCTTCCCTGAGACAAGTACCGGAGGCCAATCCTTCCAGACCTCCGTCCCTATACCCCATTACTCCACCGCTTAAATCTCGGGACGAGATTTCTTATAGTGGAGGAGATTTGTAACATCCCCAGCATCACACTACAGTGATCTCCCCCTAACGATGGTCATGTCATCATGATCATCATGCCAATCTGCCACTTGTCTAAATCAAAGTCAATTTTCCAATTTAAATTGTATGGCAAAAATTTACTTTCTCTGTCATGCAATCAAAATAGTTCACATTTTGGCAAATATTCTCTAAATATTGGCAAATATTCTCTAAATATTTGCCATGTTGAAACCAACATTTTTGGAGTTCCCAAATTGCCCCTGGAAATTATGCCAGTGGTTCAACAGCATTATTTTAGCTCTTTTCATTTTCCAAAAATGCTTGCACCATTCAAATTGCCTCCAAACTTTTTGTGCCAGCCCAGAATATTGCCCTGTATTTTTGTGCCAAGTTTCATGTTGAGAAAAATTCATTTGCTAGCTCAGATATTTTCAACAGGAGCTATTTCCTTTATCAGAAAAGAAAAAGAGGAGAAGGCCTCCTGTGCGCCACGGCCCACTGGCTATAGTGGCGAGGCCCAGCCCGCCAGGACCTTTCTCTCGCCTCCCCACCTGATCCCCTCTCCATGGTGGCGCTGGAGCCGCTGTGATCATCCACGCCGCACGCGTCGCCCATCCGCCCGTCTCTGACGCGGATAAGGCCGCCCGTGGCCTCCCCAACCACCCCCGCACCAAACCCTAGCCCCGCTCCTCCTCGTTCCCCTCCTCTCTCTCGATTCGGAGCACCACCGAACGCAGCCGACGCCGCCGCTGCTCGTCCGTGTGGCCACCGTCGCCCCCGCGCCGCCTAGCCGTGTCCAGGTGGACCGCAGCGCTCGACTCCATCGACCACATCAACGAGCCGACGCCGGGGAGCCCCGGCAACGCCGTCCGCGCCCGTTCCCCTCATCGGCATCCATCGTCGACCGCCGCCTCGATCCACCGTCTCCGGCCGCTACCGGCTTCCCCGAGCTCTCTCCCGGCCTCTCTGTGAGCTTCCGGCCCCTTGCGGCCTCTTCCCTTTCTCCCCGTGCCCCCTTACGCGTCGATCCGTCGGGCGCCGCCCGTAGCCGCCGTCGGCCGTCATTAGTCCGGTCGACTCCGGCCGTCCCCGTGCTAGCTACTACCACCGTCGGGTGCGGCTCGTCGCCCGCAGCCCGTAGGACCTAGCGGCTGGCCAAATGGCCGTCGGGAGGCCAAACCCGAAGCCCGCCGCCGCGACGTGTGGTCGCCAGAGAGCCTCCGCGCGTGCCGGCGTTTAAAACGCCGGTGGGTCCCATTTGTCAGGCCATTAGTGGCTGATTAGAGCGCTAACCAACCACTGACAGTGGGCCATGTCACTGTAGCGTTTAGGTTAGGCGCTAATTAACTGCTAATTAACCATTGTTAACCCAGTCACTGACATAATGGGCCCACTGTGCTAATTGACTTAATTAATTAAACTAACCCAATATTTAGCCTAACAGTCACTGTCAACTGGGCCCCACTTGACCCAGTTGACCAGTCAATGTTGACTGGGCTGGCCCCAGTCAATGACATGTGGGCCCCGTTGACCCTGTTGACCAGTCAACGTTGACTGGGTCAACTGCTGACTGTGCACTGCTCACTCAGCCTCTGGGCCCACTGTCAGCCACTGTAGTGCACTGTTGTGTACACTCTTCTGGGTGCACATAGCATTTTCAGTTTACTGTTTTCGGATTAAAAATAAATCCAAGAATTTCAGAAAACTGTTTAAAATTCGGAAATTCGTAGAAATTCAACCGTAGCTCGGATCAAAAAGTTTTCAACATGAAAGTTGATCAGAAAAACGAGAAGAATCCGAATATGTGGTCAAAATGCTTGACCATCACTCCTAACTACCTGAACATGGAACCTTCCCCTCCGGTTCAGTATACCGAAATCCGCGTAAACGCCGGGAAAATATCCCAGATATTTTCCCGCTTCGCCTGCGACATGTAGCAATGCATTAGGGCACCACTAACACTGCATACTGCCATGCCCTGCATCTGTGTTGCATTTGTCTGCCTTTATTTATTGTTTCTTCCCCCTCTTCTTATCCGATAGCCCCCGAGACCGACGCAGCTCCAGAGACCAACGACACCACTGACGATCCCTCCTTTGCCGCAGAGCTTCCAGGCAAGCAACCCCCCTTGACGCATGCCTATATCACCTATTCTCTCTCCCTCCTGCTTGTATTAGAATTTGCTACTACTGTTGATTTATCCTATTCTGATGCATAGCCTGTTTCTTGTAACTTCTGTTGATACCTTACCTGATATCCTAAATGCTTAGTATAGGTTGGATGGTAAACCATCTGTGGCCCCTCTTCCTTGATCTAGTTGCCCCGCTTTAGTACCTGTGCCTCGATCGATGTGATCGAACGGGCTGAGATCAGCACATCACCGCACACCCTCTAAGTTGCTCGACTCTACAAGATTATCATCGAGTGCCGAGGGTGATACCTCTTACCTCACTCCTGAGGTTGCCTCTATAGTACAGCTAGTTGGTTGTGGGTTACCGAGGGTGATTCCTCTTTCACCACCTCCGATGAAGCTTCTGTCGTGCAACCCCGCAAGTGTGAATGCCATCGAGGGTGATTCCTCCGGATTCACCTTGACGGGTACATCGAGAGGGAATCCAACGAGGGTGATTCCTCGGATTCCACCTTGATGTTTTGGACACATGGTTACCTTGATTTTACTACTGTTACTGGATAAAGTCGGGTCGGCCCCGAGGGGTACCCGTGAGAGATGTGGATTCGGGTTGACCATGAGGGTACTCGAGAGATGAATACGTGGCACGGCCGGGCATTCTTAGCCCTTGCCGTAAGTCCACGAGACGGGGCGACGGGGTCACAGGATCGTGAGTCTCTACTCGTTTCCGAGCGCTCCAAACGCACTAATGGGTTAGGATATGTAATCTGAGTAGGCCTCTGGCATTTTCGTGCTAACCAGCACGTGGGAATAATATGGGTACTCGGCGTCGTAGTATCAGCCGAAGCTCTTCAGATGTCAGCGGTTGAGCGGCACGCGCCGGGTTGGACTGGGAAAGCCTGCGCTTGTATTAAGGGGGCTAGGTCTGCTCCCGGCCGTCCTCGCAACGCACAGGAGTGCAAAGGGTGATGGGCCCAAGACCCCTGAGCGCTTAGGATGTAGACCGGCGTGCTGGCCTCTCTGTTGAGCCTAGGTAGGGCTACGATGTGTCGATCAGCCGAGGCCGGGCATGGACCGAACAAGTGTGTCCGGCCAGAGTTAATCGAGCGTGTTGGGTAAGTTGGTGCACCCCTGCAGGGAAGTATATCTATTCGAATAGCCGTGTCCACGGTAACAGGACGCTCGGAAAATATCCCGATCTTCTACAACTAGAAATGGGTTAAATATACTGGCTCCGAGATCGCTTTCTCGCAGGGAGTCGAGGAAGGATCTCTGCGCGTTGTTGCTATGTGATGCTACTATTATATTAATGTACTAATCTGCACTCTTCTTATGCTGCAAGACCCTGAAGATGCTAGTCTTCGATAGGCTAGGTCTTCCCTCTATTCTGGCATTTCTGCAGCCAAGTCCACATATACAGCCTTCCTTTGATAATAATGCATAACTAGACTAGTTCTGATGTAAGTCTTGCTGAGTACTTTGGATGAGTACTCACGGTTGCTTTGCTTCCCTTTTCCCCATATTCGATATTTGCGACCAGATGACGGAGCCCCGGAGCCAGCTGCCCCTGCCGACGACGACTACTACCACTACTGCCCCTCCGGATACTACTACTACGAGGAGCCCTCCGACGACCAAGAGTAGTTAGGAGGCACCCAGGCAGGAGGCCTGCCCCTTTCGATTCAGTGTTTTTTTTATTTTGCCCCGCCTTCTGAAGGCCTATCTGTTTAACTTTATGTCTGTACTCAGATATCTAATGCTTCCGCTGATGCTTGTATGACTCGAGCTTATGTATTCGAGCCCTCGAGGCCCCTGGCTTGTAATATAAATCTTGTTTGACTTTTATTTGTGTTTAGAGTTGTGTTGTGATATCTTCAAGTGAGTCCTTAGGCTTGATCGTGTGCATTTGCGTGTATGATTAATGCACGATTAAGTCGGGGGCGTCATAAGGAATTGTGGGTTTATGATCAGATTATTCATTGAAAGTAATTGAGTCTTTTCTGAACTTTATTGTGCATGATTGTTATAGCTTTGTATTTCTCTCCGATCTATCCATTTGGTTTGGCCAACTAGATTGATTTATCTTCAGCGGGAGAAGTGCTTTGTAGTAGGTTCAATCTTGCGGTGTCTCTACCCAGTGACAGAAGGGGACGGGGTATGTATAGTATTGTTGCTACTAAGGATAAAACAATGGGGTTTATTCATATTGATTGAGTTTACTTTGTCTACATCATGTCATCTTGCTTAAAGCGTTACTCTGTTTGTCATAAACTTAATACCATGATGCATGCTGGATAACGGTCGATTGGTGGAGTAATAGTAGTAGATGCAGGTAGGAGTCGGTCTACTTGTCACGGACGTGATGCCTATATACATGATCATTGCCATGAATAACGTCATAACTATGCGCTTTTCTATCAATTGCCCAACAGTAATTTGTTTATCCACCGTATGCTATGTGTTCGAGAGAGAAGCCTCTAGTGAAAACTATGGCCCCCGGGTCTACTTTAAGCATATTAAAAAAACCTAAAAAACCTTTGCTGCACTTTATTTACTTTTCTTTTGTTTTGCAATTTATAAGTTTGCCTATACAAGATTTAATCCTTGCAAGTAACGAGTTCAAGGGGATTGACAACCCTCTTGCCCGTGTTGGGTGCAAGTATTTGCTTTTGTGTGTGGAGCACAGTTCACGAGGCTTTGCGTGATTCTCCTATTGGTTCGATAAACCTTGGTTCTCACTGAGGGAAATACTTATCTCTACTGTACTGCTTCACCCTTCCTCTTCGGGGAAAATCCCAACGCAGCTCACAAGTAGCAGTGGTCTACTCCCTATTCCTCTGCGCTTTTTCGTGGTGCAGCTCACAATTCACATATCCGAGCCTAGGGGATAGGGTTCTTCTTATATTGTTTTTCCAAAGAGTCCACCTCTTATACAGATAAGATTTCTAGTCTTTTCAACTAGTTTCTGGGATAGAGTCCAGATCAAATTACCAACCACGATCAAATTTGTCTGTTAACAGATTCTACCCATTATGTCCCCGAAGCACGCGGTTGTGAGCAACGCGCCATAATAGAGTGTTAAATTCCTCTAATTATGTAGATCAACATTAGGGATGTAATCTAACTATACGATCTAACTCCTTTCGATTATCATTGTACCTGGGCAGTCTTTCCAACATACATATTATATTGTATTCCGTTGATAGTCGACCAACTTCCTTAAGCATATATTACTTAAGTACGTTCCAACAAGTAATAATTCCATGCTAAACATGTAAAGCAATTCCATGTATCAAAATAAATTTATAATTCCATACTAAGGTATTCCGAATATTGATAATTCCAAGTAATTTTGAATATTTTTGCATGACACAAAATCCCATACTAAGGTATTCCGAATATTAATAATTCCAACACTAGTTGCAAGTCCATTGTCAACATGCAACTTGCCTTCTGACCTTCTGTAACAGTTGCAACTTCATCTTCAACATGCAACCTGTCCCTGGACCTTGTCCTAGTTGTAATTCCATTCTCGACACGCAACTAGCCTCTCGACTCTTTGTGCCAGCTGCAAGTTCACCTTCGACACACGACTTGTCCCCGGACCTTGTCCCAGTTGCAAATCCACCCTCAACACATAACTTGTCCCCAACCCTTTGTCTTAGTTGCAAGTCCACCATCGACATGCAACTTTGCCCTAACCGACCTAGTTTCATACAACAGACGACATGCAACCTGCCATCCTCGATCCTTGTCCGGGTTGCAAGTCCACCATCAACATGCAACTCGCCATCCTCGCCCCCATTTTTTGTCCTTGTTGTAGTTGCGAGTGTGCCCTCGATACACAACTTTTCCTGAACCCCGACCCAGTTGCAAGTGCGCCCTCGACATGTAACTTGCCCCCGAACCACGACACAGTTGCAAGTCCACCCTTGAAACGCAACTAGCCTTCAACTCCCGACTCGGTTGCAAGTCCACCCCCAACACACAACTTGTCTCGAACCTTGTCTTAGTTGCAACTCCACCCTTGACACACAATTTGTCCCCGACTCTTTGTCCTAGTTGCAAGTTTACCCCCGATACGCAACTTTGCCCCTCACCCTTGTCCTAGTTGCAAGTCCACCCCGACATGCAACTTTCCCCGACCTTAACCTAGTTGCATACAACCAACGACACGTAACCTGTCACCCTTGACCCTTGTCCCAGTTGCAAGCCACCCTCAACATGCCTATCCTTTTTTTGTCGAAGTTTTTTTTGTAAAACACTCGAACTCAAACCGAAAAACATTTTCGTTTTGCCTAAGTTTTTAAAAAAACAACTTTAACACTTTTTAACCGACTATATTGTGTATCCATTTCTGTAAAAGCAACTTAACATTTTTAACAAATAGAAACTATGTTACCCATTTTCTTTCTAGCTCCCAAAATGTCTTCTATTTTGAGAGTTTCTTTGCAAAAAGAATTGATTATAACAAATTGTTTCTTTTCCCTTTTTTCATTCCTTATCTGATGTCCGAAGTGTGGGGGGTTTGTCTGATGGGCCAGGTTGTGGTGCGCTGAAGGGGGTAGTCGCACAAAAACACACACGTGAAAACAGGGGCGGAGCCAGAAAATTTGGCCAATGGGTTCACTCTTTAGTTCATTCTGCGGTTTGGGAACGAGTAAATTAAGTGTAAAGTACATTTCCACACCATCGAACAATAAGAGTACAATACTTAAGATATTCTATCAAATAGAAATATGACACCAATTATCACATATGGTAGTTACATTAAAAAGCTGAAAAGTGCAAGACGTACCAATTGTATAAAACTGCTTGTCTAACCAAAATAACTTCATAGCTTCAAGGTCAACTTTTCATCCTCCGGAAAAGATTAAAAAACACATTAGTTTGACAAGTTCAAAGTAAATTGCCATCTAGCGAAAGAAATATGTAAATTCACTCACATTTCATAGTGGCCCCTTTCAATATTCCATCATCCTAAAATTAAATTACTCTCTGCAGATCATATAAATTAATTTATCTGAATAGAAGGCTTTGGAAGATTATTTGCAGGAAGCCATCAACAATATTTGACGCATCTACATCTGGTGGGTGGGCTTAAAGTGCGTACATCATTATATGAATCCGATGATCAATTTTTATTTGACAAATATCATTCCATGGAATCCTAGATTAATCAAAGTTTAAAGGAATAGCAGTTAGAAAATTAAGGCAAAGGTTAATTTCGTACTTACTAGGTTACAAGACATGCACAAGCGGAACGATGTGATCGATCTCATTACCTTCTATCTGGTGTACTTCAATTGCCGGCCGCTGTCGACAGCTTCTCGGCTTGCCGCTGGGCGTTGGCGATTGGGGTCGTCGCCATGGGTGAACAAGAGAAACCTAGGAAGTTGTCGAGTCGGGCTGCGCGCGGTGTGTTGTGTAATTTTTCTTAGATAAGTGTGTTGCGTAAATGATATGGAATCGATCGATCGGCCGCCCAGCCTGCTTCGTGGATGGTATTAATGGATCACATTTTACTCACGAGCTTCTTTTCTTTTTAAGAAATATTAACTTTTGGTTGGGCTATTCAAGTTATGAAACATTAATGGGCCAAGAGGCTTCTCGCTCGTGCGTTCTAGCTTCGATGGGTTCACTCGTGCATTTGTATTGGGTTCATCAAAGTGACTACGTGTCTACATAAACGTGGCGTGAGAAAATCGTTGGGTTCAGTTGAACCCAACGCCTACATGCTGGCTCCGCCTCTGCGTGAAAACACATTTGCCTAAAAAAAAGCATAAACGATAAACAAAGGAGACCACAATCAGTTGATGATGTCAACTTAGTAATGTCACATCTAGATGAGGCTTAGACAGATACTTCTTCAGCACAGCTCCATCGTTGCTCTGTTTACTTAGATTTCTTCGAAGAATTGTCTTTTTTGAAAAAAAAATGGTTTAAATCTTGCATCCACCCCACTCTAGTCAATAATTTTGATTCTACATTACTTCTCTTGAAAAAGCTACATGTGACTCAAAAGCATAATGGTAAATAAATCTTCTGTAAGTTTTTTTAGATAAAAAAAAGTTTTGGTTAGTTTTTTTTTTGAGGGAAAGTTTTGGTTAGTTTTTTTAAATTGTTTGAATTGCTTACTGCATGTGTCACATGGTGAATCTTCTGTTAGTTTAATGGCGAATCCACGTCCAGTTTTTGCTCACCTGACACGGAGGGCCAAAATATTCTCTACTGTCGCGTCGGGCCCACCTATCAGCGTAAAAGACGTCCTCCCGACCCACCTGTCAGCTCCTAAACGCCGAAATTCGAGTACGTGCCCACTGCTGTGACTGTAAGTAGTAGTGATAATTGGAGAATAATAACTGTATTGATTGGGGCCTCGAAGGGCTGTTTATATAGATTACAAAACTTGGACTCCAAGACTAATAGAGATAGATTACAATTCCAAACCTTGCCGGATATACTATCCGTAACCAACCTATACTCTAATATCCCCCCGCAGTCTCAGCATCAGGAGTAACGATGTTGAGACTGGAGCGTATGTCGGTGAAAGATGCAGTCGGAAGTCCTTTGGTGAAAATGTCAGCAAATTGAGCACTGGTAGGTACATGAAGAACGCGGACCTCGCCAAGAGCCACCTTCTCTCGAACAAAGTGTATGTCAATCTCAATATGCTTGGTGCGACGATGCTGAACTGGATTGGAAGCCATGTATACTGCAGAGATGTTATCACAATAAACGATGGTGGCACGATCCAGTGGGCGATGAAGTTCCATGAGAAGCTGACGCAGCCACACCGCTTCAGCCACAGCATGAGCAACCGACCTATACTTAGCCTCAGCAGAAGACCTGGAAGCTGTTGCCTGCCTTTTAGAACACCAAGAAACAAGATTATCATCCAAATAAACACAAAATCCGGATGTGGACCGTCGAGTATCTGGACAACCTGCCCAGTCTGCATCAGAATAAACCGTCAAGCTTGTTGGAGAAGAAGAATTGATGAGAAGACCATGATCAAGAGTTCCTTTTAAATAGCGAAGAATGCGGTGGACGTGAGCAAGATGAGGAGCACGAGGATCATGCATAAAAAGACAGGCTTGCTGAACGGAGTATGAAATGTCGGGCCTAGTGAGCGTGGCATATTGGAGGGCACCGGTGATGCTACGATACAAAGTGGGGTCAGAAACAGGATCACCATCAGCCGACAATTTGGCACCAATGTCGGCCGGGGTACGAGTGGGTTGACAATCAGACATACCAGAACGAGAAAGCAAGTCTAAAAGATAGGAGCGTTGAGAGAGAAAAAGGGTAGACTTGGTGCGAGAAACAGTAATGCCAAGAAAATGATGAAGAGGACCAAGATCAGTCATGGAAAATTCATTACTAAGAGAAGAGATTATATGTTGAAGAAAAGAGTCAGAGCTAGCCGTAAGAACTATATCATCAACATAAAGCAAGAGATAGGCAGTGTGGGAAGAGGAGCGAAAAATAAATAAGGAAGAATCAGATTTGGAGGGTATGAAACCTACTGTTTGAATGAAGGCAGCAAAACGTTGAAACCATGCACGAGGAGCTTGTTTAAGACCATAAAGAGATTTGTTAAGAAGGCAAACAGAGTTGGGAGAAGAGGGATTCTCAAAACCAGATGGTTGCTGACAATAAACTGTTTCATTAAGAGTGCCGTGAAGAAAAGCATTTTTAACGTCTAGCTGATGAATGGGCCAAGAGGAGGAAATGGCAAGACTAAGAACAACGCGAATAGTGCTTGGTTTAACAACAGGAGAAAAGGTTTCATCAAAATCAATGCCATGTTGCTGAGAGAAACCACGACACACCCATCTGGCTTTGTAACGAGCAAGTGTGCCATCAGAATGAAATTTATGCCTAAAAACCCATTTTCCAGAAACAACATTAACACCAGGAGATTTAGGAACAAGAGTCCATGTGTTATTTTGCTGAAGAGCGTTAAATTCATCGCGCATAGCTGAGAGCCAAAGAGGATCAAGAAGAGCTCGTTTGTAAGAAGAGGGAATAGGAGAAAGGGTTACCGGGGTTGGGGTGGCTGTGAGGTTGAGGCGTTTGGTGGGTAGAAGGAATCCTCGTTTGCCGCGGGTGCACATGATGTGATCATTAGTAGGTGGTGGAATGGGTACAGCGTTGGGTGGGAGGGGTGGTTGGGAGCCTGGCGGGGCTGGGCTTGCCGGGGACGGGCTTGTCGGACTTGCCGGGGTCGGGCTTGCCGGACTTGCCGGGGTCGGGCTTGTCGGACTTGCCGGGCTTGCCGGACTTGCCGGGCTTGCTGGACTTGCCGGGGCCGGGCTTGCTGGGCTTGCCTGACTTGCCGGGCTTACCGGACTTGCCGGGCTTGCCGGGCTTGCCGGACTTGTCGGGGTCGGGCTTGCCGGTCTTGCCGGGCTTGCCAGGCTTGCCGGACTTGCCGGGTCTGGACCTGCCGGGACGGCCGGGCTTGCCAGGCTTGCCGGCCTTGCCGCGGGAGAGAGAGAGGCCGCGGCAGGGTTGGTGGTGGTAGGGATTGATGCGGGGTTAGTGACAGAATAAGGAAAAGTGTGTTCATCGAATGTGACGTGGCGAGAGACAAGCACGCGACCAGAAGATGGATCGAAACAGCGATATCCTTTGTGATCGTCAGAAAGACCAAGATGAATGCAAGGTAGTGAACGTGGTTTGAGTTTGTTGGAGGCGGTAGAGGCGGTGTTCGGGAAACAAAGACAGCCAAAAACACGGAAAAAAGAATAATCGGGATGGGAGAGAAAAAGAGATTGAAAAGGCGAATAAAGAGGACATGTCTTAGTTGGTCGAATATTTAGAAGTAGTGTGGCAGTGCGAAGGGCTTCGGCCCAAAAACGAGAGGGCAGAGAAGCTTGTAGTAGCAAGGTGCGAAGAATATCATTAATGGAGCGAAGAGAACGTTCAGCTTTACCGTTTTGAGGGGAGGTATAAGGACAGGAAAAACGAAGAAGAATACCTTGAGAGAGAAAGAAGTTGCGGTTTTGAGTGTTGTCAAATTCTCGACCATTATCACATTGAATAAATCGAATTGGCAAGCCAAAGTGTGTAAGAACATATTGTCGAAAATTGAGAAAGAGGGCATGTACTTCAGATTTAGCACGGAGAGGAAAAGTCTAAATGTAATGAGAATAGTCATCCAAAATCACAAGATAATATTTGTAACCAGAGACACTAGGGATGGGAGAGGTCCATAAATCACAGTGAATTAATTCAAAAGGAAAAGTGCTAAGGGTAGTAGAGGTTCCAAAAGGTAATCTAACATGTTTGCCGCATTGACAGGCAGTACAAAGAGAGGGATTATGAGGAACACTAGAACTAGGAATACAAAATTCTTGAAGCAAAGATGACAAGGTGGTTTTATTGGGGTGGCCTAGACGACGATGCCACAAATCAACTGATGCAAGCATGGCTCGGGGAGTGGATGTAGGTGTGCCATGAAGCGGATAAAGATCGCCCGTGCTATTGTACCGAGCGAGTTCCTCCCCCGTTGCCAGATCCTTCACAGACAAACCAAAAGGGTCAAAAGCCAAAATTACTCGATTGTCAATACAAAATTGGCGAACAGAAATAAGATTTTTGATGAGGGAAGGAGCAACAAGAATATTGCGGAGAAGAAAATTGGCGTAAGAGGAAGAGATGTAAGAATGACCGGTGCAGGAAACAGGTATGGTGGAACCATCACCAATGGTGATCGTAGAAAAAACAGGAGGAAAACAAGCTGACAGCAAATTCATATTTGAAGACATATGCGAGGATGCACCAGAATCGAAAATCCAATCCGTACCTTCGTTATTGAGAGTAAAGTTGTTCATGGCGTTGATGAAGGCGGCTTGATCCCAGGCCGACTGCTGTGGAGGAGCAGAGGGGCCAGGAGCGTGCATGGGAGCGTAGGGCAGGGTCGGCGACTGGAAGTATGCTGTCGGGGCCGGCAAGGGGCCGTAAGAAGGCGGCAAGGCCGGCAAGGTGCCGTAAGAAGCCGGCAAGCCCGGCAAGGTGCCGTAAGAAGCCGGCAAGGTGTAGTAGGGTGGCAGTAGTCCTGGCGCGCTGGGAGGTGGCGTAGGAGTGGCGGTGTAGACATGCGCCGGCGGCTTGGGCCCAAGGAGTCCAGGAGAGCCAGTGGCCGGGCGGAGGCCAGGGCTCCACGTGCCCGTGTAAGCAGGCGGGGCGCCGTACGGCGAAGGGGCCGACCAGGGCATCGGCCAAGCTTGAACAAGGCCGGTCCAGGGATCGTGCGGAGGCTGCCATGTTGTGGGAGCCGGGGACGACGGAGCGGCCGGTAGCGGGGCTGGTGCAGTGCCGGCGGAGTGAGATGCAGGGGGCCGGTAGATCGGATTCTTGCCCCGGTAGGCCGGGCTCGGGCGCCAGCCTGGGGGCGGTAGAGGAGCTGCTGCCGCCGCGGTAGGAGGGGAGGGTGCGGCAGATTGGCGCGACAGCCCAGGCGGGGCCCCGGCAAGCCCAGCAAGCCCGGCCGCGGCAGGAGCGTGAAACACCTGCGGTGGCCGTAGCGCCTTGCGAGCTTGATTCTTCTCTTCTTGCTGGAGGAGGGAGCGAACCTCCTTGAAGGTGGGGTAGGGCTTGAGCATGGGGATGAAGGACTGCTGCTTCTCGAACTGATCGCCGAGGCCGACGAGAAGAGCGTTGATGAGGGCGCGGTCGTCGACGTGATCGCCGAGTTCACGAAGTTCGTCGCCGATAGCCTTGATCCGCTGGCAGAAAACGGTGACCGGGGCATCGCCTTGGACGGTCGTACGGAGCTCGGTGTTGAGGGCGTTGATGCGCGCGTCGGAGTTGTCCTGGAACAGTTGCTGAAGGGAGGCCCAAAGCTCGGCGGCGGATGCATCGCCGGAGGAGACCAGATTGAAGAGCTCCGTGGAGATGCGGGTGTAAATCCACTGGATGATGGCGAGATCGTCTTTCACCCAGCGGGGATCGGCGGGCTGCGGAGGATAGACGGGTCGATGTGGTGGCGGAGGCCACAGCGGCCGAGGTGGATGTTGAAGAGGTGGCGCCAATGGTAGTAGTTGTGGGCGCCAAGATCTAACGAGATCGGGATGAAGGGGGAGACGTCGGCAATGGTGTCGGCTAGGGAGAGCATTGGGAGTTGAGGAGGGTTTGTTTGGGTAGTTGTAGAGGAGGAAGAAGAAGGGGGGGCACCGGCGGCGCGGAACTCGGCCATGGAGAAGAGGGGCCGAGTCGGCCGAGGCGGCGGCGCGGTTGGCGGTGCCATGCCAGGTGTGGAAAACCTAGGCGTCTGATACCATGATAATTGGAGAATAATAACTGTATTGATTGGGGCCTCGAAGGGCTGTTTATATAGATTACAAAATTTAAACTCCAAGACTAATAGAGATAGATTACAATTCCAAAACTTGCCGGATATACTATCCGTAACCAACCTATACTCTAATAAGTAGTACCGGAGATTGAGGAGAAGGGAAGGCACGAGGCCGTCCGTCGGTGGCGGCGTCGCAATCATCCTGCACGCCCCCACTCCACGCCACGCCACACCGGCACCGCACCAACCCGAGAAAGAACAACACTGGAGGACACCAGCAGCATCAGCAACACGCTCTCCACCCCGACAAACCCAAAGCCAAGCAAAGCAACCCCAAACCCAAAGCCAAGCACAAGCACGAGCTAATCTCGCTCCAGGTTCCACTCTGCACCACGATTCCTCGACTATCCACCCCCATTTCTTCTCCAAGCTTCTAGTCCCCTCTCGCGCTCTCGACTCCGCACCAACCAGCCCAAGCTCGGCCCCCTCGGTGGTGGTTACTACCACTAGTGCCGGTCGGTGGTGGGATGCCCGCCGCTGCGACGGTGGCCGCCGCCCGCTGCTCTTTTCTCCCGTCGCCGACTTCCCTTTCGCCAGGCGCAACCCGGTGGTGCCGCCGCTGACGTCTTCCTCTGCCCCCGCACCACGATGGACCCCACCTCACGTCCCGCCGTCGTCATCGACAACGGCACCGGGTACGCATCTCTGTCCTTCACGCTCACCAGATCTGCGCGCGGAATGCGCGTGGGTTGAACGCACGATGCTGATCCAAGCAACCGTGGCAGCTACACCAAGATGGGGTTCGCCGGGAACGTGGAGCCCTGCTTCATCACCCCCACCGCCGTCGCCGTTAACGAATCCTTCTCCGACCAGACGAGGGCCACCGCCAAGGGGAACTGGCTGGCGCAGCACAGCGCGGGCGTCATGGCTGATCTCGACTTCTTCATAGGGGAGGAGGCTTTAGCTCGGTCCCGTTCCAGCAGCACATACAGCTTGAGCTACCCCATTCGCAACGGCCAGGTGGGTGCCGACTGTACTGCACTGCTGAATGTTGATGTTTTGGCACCGTCATGTGCGTGTGTTCATGTGTGATCTTCGTTAATTTGGGCTGAAAATTAACTGCTCAGGTTGACAACTGGGACACCATGGAGAAGTTCTGGCAGCAATGCATTTTCAATTACCTCAGGTGTGATCCAGAAGATCACTATTTCCTGCTGACCGAGAGCCCACTGACTCCTCCAGAAACCCGGGAGTACACTGCGGAGATCATGTTTGAGACGTTCAATGTGCCTGGTCTGTACATAGCGGTTCAACCCGTTCTTGCCCTGGCCGCAGGATACACAACAACCAAGGTTAGTCGTCAGAGTTTTCTCTTGTGGTTATTGATTGAGCTTAGGATTTTCCGAGCCTGAACTCTGAAACTGGCCATTCAGTATAGTTTTACTGCTGTATTGCACATTTCCGACGAGCAAGATTTACGTGGTTCCCTTTTCGATTACCTCGTTTGTTCTTTTCTGTCAATGTAGAATACTCTAGGTTATGCTATGTGATCTCTTGTGTTGGACATTCAACATGTATCGTGTCCTGGGGAGACTGAGTACCACTAAGACTTATTTTCATATTAGATTTGTTATGAGTAACTGCGTGGCAAATGCTATTAAGTGGTGCTTCCAGTATCACTAGTCCCGAATTTCAGCTACTATAGATTAGTATTGAGCATCTGAAAATTAATTATCTTCTGCTCATGCCTTGTTCGCAGTTACAAATAGATACTTAAAACCAGTATTTGTACCTTCATGGAATTGTAGGTTATATGCTGTCGAACCATAAGATCCATTACAAAATGTAATGTTAAACTCACTAGTGTGGGGCATGTGAGCCATTGGACCTTCCCGATTGGACGGCCTGCAAGGACTTAAATCTGTGACAACATGGCAGTGTACATACCACTGGATCTGGTAATCTGCTGGTCCATGTCCCAGGGGTTCCGGTGGGTCTCATCAGTACACTATCCTCCTCCTAAGTTGTGTCAGATGGCAGTCTAGAAAGGATTTAAGCAATTCTCACATGATCCGAATCTTCTGGGGCCATGGGCTACTGCTGCAGAGAGCTGTAGAGGCCACATGAATCAACGCTAGCGTGCAGCCTCCCCCCCTAGAAATTTAGGAAATGTTTCAAAAAGGATCTCTTAGATATCAAAAAGGAATTTTAACAAATTCAACAAGGTATCGCCACATGAGATAGAGCGCATGTTTCCTCTACTAAGAAAGAGACAGAGAAAGAGCAAGTAGTATACAACCAATATAAAAAATTCGGAAGCACCCGCTGTTACAAACTTGAAATATGAGGTAACTAAACACCCTGCATGTGCAATAAACAAGAGTATTGTATTTTGCATAGATTTTCTATTTTTGGGTGGTCTAAAAAATCATTATTTCTTAGTCGGCCAACTTGCACATCGCTAAGTCTGGAGTTGCACAAAAGTGTGTACATCTGCTTGTTTTGCACATAATTTCTAAAATGTGCATCTATGATAGCAGACTCAAAAATAGGAATTTATCAGTCAACTTAAGAGTCTTTAGAGATAAAAATTCATATGTTTAAATATAACTCCCTGTCGTAAACACCATTCTAAAATCCTGGGGTTAATTTCCTTGGGTCTTCAATAGAAGTTCAATTGTTTCTCGTAGAACTTTGAATACAAAAGATGCAAGAATGGAATTTATCAACCTTTTATAAAAAGTATATGATGAATAAACTATAACTCTGTAAGACATCGCCCTTTTCTTGCTGGAGACACTGAATCATGTGAGGGCGTTGAAAAGTATTTATGATGCTTTTCTGTTGGTTTATATAATAAATGCATGAAGGAAATATATTTACGAAAACCAAGTGAGAATTCCAAAGGAAAATTTTACCACACGATAATTTAGAAGTCGACAAATAAAAAGTAAAAAATTGACCAAATTAGAGGTCTGCTATGCAGCCAGATATGGTATCCTTCATTATTTTCACACACATTCTGCTTGTTATTAATATAGAAAGGGACTATAACATTTGAAAAGGCAAAATGGGTCCCAGGCTAGATGGAGCCTTTTCTTGAAAAATTCGAAAATATAATTTTGAGACCACAGAAAAAACCTGAAATCTTTTGTACATGTACTTATAGTATTTGTGTACAAATGTTCATCAATATGTCTTTCATCTGTAGTGTCATAAATAAGATAAGTATATTGATTAAAATGAAGTTACCTTTGCTGTTTTTGGAGACACATTTTTCTGTGTAGCCTATAAATCAACATATAATTTTACAGATACGTAGAAAACATCTATATGTAATGTTAGAAAAAATTTGAATTTTTTGAGACTTATAAATATACTTTTAGATTTAAAAAAAATTACCGAGCACCATGGTGCTCGAAAGCCTAATTGCCGCTCCTTTATCTTATTACACCAAGTTAGTCGGTAGGTTTGCTTCGGAGTAAGATGGTATTGCTGTTCGCTGTACCATCATTAGTAGACTTTGAGAACCCGGCAGATGAACTCATAGATCCACTCCTAGTTCTGCACTACTCCTTGCGATAGAAGATGTCCATCTGTAGAGTTGACTGCTAGGCTAGCTGCTACTTGAGCCATTAAGTTCAGAGTTGGAATCAGAAGAGGATCGAATGGACTGATCTAGTTGGATGGGGATCACATAAGGCATTAAAGATGATTTGTTAGTGTTCTGCTAACCATGCACCTTGATTTGGATTTAGGATCGAGAAATATTGGGTGTTTTTGCTTTATAGTAAGTACTCCCTCTGTAAACTAATATAAGATCTTTTAGATCACTAAGTACTAACAGTCTCCCAACAGCAGTCCTTCATGCAGCTTTGTTTTTATCATATTTTCCCTCAACATGTGTTATCCGTTTTGCTTTTAGATTCCCAAACTTTTGGTAAGGTAGAGAATACACCTATCCCCTAAAACTAAACCTGCATCCATATTATGTCTGTATAATCCTGGTCCAGTGCACGCTTTCGCTGAAATGACAGTGCTTGCTACCATTTCTACTACCCTACTTTCCTTGGGTCTGGCATGTTGAGTGCGCTAGAATCCAACACAAATTGGTTGTTGAGCTTGCCAACATTGACTTGAAATGTTAAACATGATGTACTATTCGCTCCACATGGTCATGTATCAGCTGCGTCTACTGTCAGTAGCTTACTAGATGTTTGCAAATCCCCCTCCCTCTCCCTTCCTTCCAGTGTGGTGTAATCTAACACATAGGAATCATGCATTCCTGATTCACAGAATATTTGCATATTTTGTTGCTCCATCCACTTGCAGTTTGTGCTACATTCTTGAATCTTGACTATTGTTTTCTTACTTCCCCTGTTAAGCTATCATCAGACTGGATATTTATTGTGGAACTTCATTCTGTGTTTTCAGTGTGAAATGACAGGTGTTGTGGTTGATGTGGGTGACGGAGCTACCCACATTGTTCCTGTTGCTGATGGGTATGTCATTGGGAACAGTATCAGTTCTATCCCACTTACAGGCAAGGATGTTACCCAGTTTATTCAGCAACTTATGAAGGTAGTTTCCACAGTCAGAAGATAGTACTTAGCTTTTTAGTTTATTAGCGTCAGAAGGAAGTGATAAAATAGTTATGAATAATGTTCTCAGTCATGCGCATTGAGACAACGACAGACTGAAACTCATGCTTATCCTCACCTTGTGACTGAGGAAAACAGATCACCTATAGGAAGGACATACATAATTTTCTTATTTAGCTTCAAATAATCATATAGAGTAATATACTGAATGACCACACTGCACTAAGTTATCGAACTTCCAATTCTTGAATGCAGGAACGAGGTGAACACATTCCACCCGAAGAATCTTTTGATGTAGCAAGGAGGGCAAAGGAAATGTACTGCTATACATGTTCGGACATTGTGAAGGTATTAAGCACATCTGGCGTTTACTATGCTGCTTGTAGCTGTTGAACATCTTTAGACCATCTTTTATTCTGTTTTCCAGAAAATTTTATGTCTCTATAGAAAAGAAGTTTCCGCTTTTGTTCTCGGCTGAACAAGGTTTTTGTAAGCAACACAGTTAGCAACCTGTGCTAGTACAGCAGATAGCACTCAGGCTTATGCATTGGCATATTAACACCTTGCTGGCAGGACTTAATTGTGTAAACTCCTGCTCTTAAGATGTTTTGTCAAATATTTTTCTTTAACATTTTCTGCCACTGCTGATTGTTGAATTGTTATCTTTTTTCTAGTCTGCTCTAAATCATTTTTTGAGCAAGAAGCAATCCAAAAATAACAATATTCATATTACATCTTCGTGTTTTTTTTCAGGAATTTAATAAGCATGACAGGGAGCCCTCTAAGTACATAAAACGCTTGACTGGCATCAAACCAAAAACGGGTGCTCCATACACCTGTGACATTGGATACGAGCGCTTCCTGGGCCCTGAGGTTAGTACACTGATGTGTTCTGTAGTTACTTCTGCGGTGTCATGTCTTATTTAGGCTCGTCTTTTACCACATCTATAAAATCAGCGTCACGTGGACGCCTCATCAGCAAAAAATGCTTTGAAGTAAATGAGCCTGTTTCATAAGTTCAGCGTTTGTTTTGGATCGCTTGAAATTGGTGAACATGAGGCAAAGTTCAGGGTAGTTTACACTTGACATCACGGATAGTAAAATGCAGTCTTATTTGATTTGAAGCCCTTTTTAGTTTCGATGCAACTGTTGCAGACAATATATTCGGGAGGATTTTGAAACTTCTTCGCGATATGTTTCAATTTCAAAGCTCGTTTTAGATCAGTTTTCTGAGAGTGTTACCTAATATCTGTAGTTTCAGGAGGATCTTGAAACTTGCTTGCGATATGTTTCAATTTCAAAGCTTGTTTTAGTTCAATTTTCTCAGAGTGCTGCATAATGTCTGTAGATATTCTTCCACCCCGAGATTTACAACAATGACTTTACCACTCCTTTGCAAGATGTTATAGACAAGTGCATCCAATCATCCCCAATTGATACAAGGAGGGCTCTTTATAAGGTTTGTACATCAAAATCTTGTTTTCGCTGACATTACAGTATTTTGAGTGTGCTGTCAATGTCACAGAATATTGTCTTGTCTGGGGGGTCAACTATGTTTAAGGATTTCCACAGAAGATTACAACGGGACCTGAAAAAGATTGTGGATGTACGGGTCCGTGCATCTAATGCTCGACTTGGTGGAGATGCCAAGGTAAATTTTCCTTGTCTGCTCTTTTCCTCTTTCTGACAGAAGAAAGCAACGACTTTCTTTGTAGTTTCAGAACTTGAAACTTCAGCTAAATTTATTGGTTTCAGGCTCAACCCGTGGAAGTAAACGTGGTTAGTCATCCAATTCAAAGATATGCGGTTTGGTTTGGTGGATCGGTGCTTGCATCTACAGCAGAATTCTACGAGGTATTCAAACTTTGTCTCCATACAGCAGTAAGAAAACTCATATCTTTCCTACTTATAAAGATTGAAGTTGGTGGTGAGTTCACATATGGGTCCAGCATCCTTTCCAAATAAACAAATATACGCATCCCCACAAGTGGAACTAGCAACCTTCCAAGAGACATATAAAGAAATGTACTTTACTCACATGTGGGATCTATCATAAATAAACAAATACACTATTTTCATGTGAGACCAACTTTTTTGTAAAAGGCACAAATACCAAAGACAAAAATGTGACTTCAACTCAAAATCGATCTTGGTTTTAGTTCCCTTCCCAACCTACTATGGTCATTTAAAATTCTCTGGCGCTGCATGTCTCTCACCGTATTTTGCTATCTTGTCTAATCGTAAATCATGCAACGGTCATAAAGGACACTAACGTTATTTCACAAGCCAATGGTTCCGTGGCAACGCACGGGCATTGTGCCAGTCACCTGAAATTTGTTAGTGTGTTCAGAGTTTTGCTTCGGTCCCCGCAAAAAAAGGAAAATAGAAGAGTTTTGCTTTGGTACGCCCCCCCCCCCCCCCCTAGATCACTTTTTTTTTTTTTTTTTTTTTTGCGGGTGACCCCCTAGATCACTTCAAAATGGTACTTTCGTGTTGAAGTGATTATGAGATTAGATAGAAAATCAGGTCAAATGCACCGGGAGCTAGGCCCATAGTACAAACTCCAATGTCCAACAACAAACACCGTCTTCATCTACGTCCTCTGAAAATGCTTCCTCCGTCAGTTTCGTACGATGACGTTGTTTGAGGAAGTGACAACTCTTTGAAGCATTGTGAGCCTGATCCGTGATATCGTGCCACGCCTCATCTGTAACGGAATTAAGGCCAATCCGTGCAAATCAAACACATACATGAGCTCCCAGTAAATCACAACAGCTACATGCGCTGGGCTAGAGTCTCTGCACAACCATACCCTCTGCATCAAGCTGCCGTCCATAGATTGCATCTCACCGCCGAAAGCAACCATGCCGGAACGGGAGGTCGGTCGATACCCGCCACTGTTGCAGAGCCAAAACTCCACATAAGGAGCCATATGGCAGCCCCGCGCCATCCACGTTCAAGGCAGCCGGCGGCGGATCAGGTTCATCGCCGCGATCTAGCCGGCTCGAGTCACCGGCCACCAGGAAAGCCCCTGCATAAAGTTGCGCCGGCCATGCCCGGCGGCCACCGCTGCTGCACAAATAGCGCCGCCACATCTGCGTGTCACTCACGCCGTTCCTTTGAGTCTGAGGATGAATTCCCGTGCAGTACTCTGTTTACGACGAGGTTCCCTTCGTGGTGGCTGCAACCTTTCATCGGCCTTGATCTGCTGCTTTCTTGTGCCATGCGTCATCGTTGTTAACGCGCTCAGGAACGCCACATCGGTCGGCCTGACCGAGGATGACAGCAGAGCCCCACCGCCGCCGTCGGCGTTCTCCGGTGACGGCGAGGGGAGGAGAACTAAGACGGGAGGGCTCCTAGGGGAGGAAGCGGTCGCCGCCCATGTTGTGATTGGGTTTTGACTTTTGAGAGGGCTGGCCACAATTAAGTGATTATACTACCCTCGCAATTAAAAGGGGTAAATTTTTGACTAACGATCTGAGTTATTAAGCATCTAAAGTTGTAACTTTTCTAAGGGGTATGTTGGAGCAAGTAGTTTTGAAAGTGGACTCCAAAGCCTAAACATTATACTGAAGCATGTTTACTGTGATTTTTTTTAACTTGCATTTTCAGTATCTGATCTAAGCTAACTGTCATGTTTGTTTCTCCAACAGGCTTGCCACACAAAAGCAGAGTATGAAGAGTACGGTGCAAGCATCTGCCGATCAAATCCTGTTTTCAAAGGGATGTATTGAAATTTGCGTATGAAGACTAGGAGGCATCACAGATAGCATCTCCATGCAATCAGCCTGAGCCTAGCTAGCAGTAGCAGGCTGGCAGCATGGTAAAACTGACACTGGAGGCAGGCTCTCTGTTGCGTTTGTTTGTACACAACCAGCGTGCACATAGAGATAAACAAGACATTTCGTTAATACATCTTCTGTATACTACTACATCTGTAGAATCGGGCTGGTAGTACAGCAAACAGGAGGACTCGTGACCGGATGGTGCTGGCGGTACCTGAGCGGCACATGCTAGCTGTTGTATAATCTTTAGTCCTCCACTCCGTTGGAGTATCGCCGTAAACTGAACATTTTTTTGTGGGTGAGCTGGTATGGCTCCTCGTATTTTCCCGTGAAGTTGTTGCCACCGATTTTCTAGATAGTGGAAGATTTCAGTTGATAAAAGAAAGATGGTAATCATGATGTATTTATTATTATCTATCTATCTATAAAAGAAAGATGGTAATCATGATGATTCTCCCTGACAACAACATAGCTAGTCTGCGCGTGCACCCGTCGATCGATCTTAATTAGCTGCGTGCCGTCACCCAGATAGGCATTTTCACCGTTAGTAGTTTTTTTTTTTTTTTTTTGAACACTCACCGTTAGTAGTTAGATAGAGTCGGCGCAGTACAGATGCAATTAGGTCCGTGATCAGTTAGCCGGCACCAAGACGGCAAGGCAATGCACCGAATCGGTTGCCGTCCGGAAACCTTGGCTGGTTGTTTGGTGATAATTTTTTTTTTTTGAGGTATGTTTGGTGATAATTGCTTGTGCGTTCCGACGGGTGTAAATATTTTATCCAAATGATAAGTGTCACACTGTGGTACGAAGCACTCCGGTCCTGACATTTTTTATAACTAAAATTGCCATCCGAAAAGAAAAAAACAAACCCAAAAAATAAACAGAAACTTGCCATCCAAAAAGAAAGTTGCCATGCTTGACAACTAAAGTTGCCATCCTCGCGTCACTAAACTTACTATCAAAAACGTTCGGAGTTGCCATGTGTTCGTGCCACACGTGTGGCACTTATCAGGGTCCATTTTTTAGGACCCCAATAAGGACCGAATGTTCGGTCAGGGGAGGTGTCATCCCGAACGAATCGTTCGGACCCAACCATCATACGATCGAACGAAAAAAGAGCTGGCAATTGTTCGCGCTACCGTGTGGCCCGTGCGAACGGCCAGCCAGCTGGGCTCAGTAGGCCTGTGTCTTCCGAGCTGTGCCTTCCTGACTTAGTAGGCCTGTGTCTTCCGAGCTGTGCCTTCCTGACTCAGTAGGTGCCACACGTGTGGCACTTATCAGGGTCCATTTTTTAGGACCCCAATAAGGACCGAATGTTCGGTCAGGGGAGGTGTCATCCCGAACGAATTGTTCGGACCCAACCATCATACGATCGAATGAAAAAAGAGCTGGCAATTGTTCGCGCTACCGTGTGGCCCGTGCGAATGGCCAGCCAGCTGGGCTCAGTAGGCCTGTGTCTTCCGAGCTGTGCCTTCCTGACTTAGTAGGCCTGTGTCTTCCGAGCTGTGCCTTCCTGACTCAGTAGGCCTGTGTCTTCCGAGCTGTGCCTTCCTGACTCAGTAGGCCTATGTCTTCCGAGCTGTGCCTTCCTGAGCAACATTTGGTAAACCTGCAAAACAAGACAACAATACCTATAGTAAAAATTGCCATGATAAACTACAAAAAGGTTAAAAAAACCTATAGGAAATAGCCATGCTGCAGCAAAAGAAAAATACGTACATGACAAAAGTATGCCAAAAAAAGTAACTCTGAAAAAAACCAACGTGATATTGCCACGTTGAACTACAGAAACAAGATCATACATGGCAAAATGTGCATAGTAAAAATCGTACAAAAGAATTTGCCATGGCAGCCGCGTATTAAAATGACCGTTGTGCAAAGAATGAATTTGCCATGGTACAGAAAAAATTGTAAAATTTCCATGGTGTTACGAAGATCACAATGACATACATTTGTCGTGTGATTATTCCATTATATGCTCAATGAACTAGGACATTTAGTTGCATATTTAAAAATATGTGCAAAATTGTCATGGGAGATACATGTTGAAAATTGCCATTATATTATTATATTATAATTTTTTTAACAAATTTGCCGCGGCGAAAAATGTGGTTGTGGCATTGCAAAAGTTGTAATGGTGACATGGCAAAAGCTATGGTGGTCACATGGCAGAAGCTATAAACACTTTTGCGATGGTGTAGGATCGCAAGTAGGTCTGGAGGGGGGGGGGGGGGGGGGGAGGGGTGATTAGACTACTTGACCAATAAAAACCTAGCCTTTTCCCAATTTTAGTTCTTGACAGATTTTAGCATTTCTAGCAAGTCTAGTAGCACCCTACACATGCAAGTCTAAGATAGTAGCAGCCGAAAGTAAAGACATTACATATGAAAGTAGAGGAAGGGTTTGGACATAATCAAACGCAATGAAGACACGGTGATTTTTCTCGTGGTTTCGATAGGTGGTGCTATCGTACATCCACATTGATGGAGACTTCTACCCAAGGAGGGTAACGGCTGTGCGAGTCCACGAAGGGCTCCACCCACAAAGGGTCCACGAAGAAGCAACCTTGTTTATGCCATCATGGCTTACGTCCACAAAGGACTAGCCTCACTCGTGGTAGATCTTCACGAAGTAGGCGATCTTCTTGCCCTTACAAACTCATTGGTTCAATTCCATAAGCTTGGAGGCTCCCAAGTGACTAACCAATCTAGGAGACACCACTCTCCAAAAGGTAATAGATGTTGTTGTTGATGATGAACTCCTTGCTCTTGTGCTTCAAAAGATAGTCTCCTCAACACTCAAACACTCTCTCACATATTTGGGCAATGTGGTAGGAGAGGGATTGGAGTGGAAAGCAACTTGGGGAGGCTAGAAATCAAGGATCAAAGGTTGGAGTGAAAACCCCTTAATTTCAACACAAGTGTAGGTGGTTCTCTCTCAGAAATTGGATATGGGAAGTGGTAGATTCGAACTGGTTGCTCTCTGAGAGATGGTGGAATGGGTGGGGGGGGTATATATAGGCAGCACCAAAAATCTAACCGTTACACACTTTTATGCACTACTCGATGGGACCGAGTGTAAACACTCGGTGAGACCGACGGGGGATAACCTAATCACTTTCCACACTTCGGTGAGACCGATTGAAACCACTCGGAAATTCCGAAGTGAAATCAATAGGTAACAGAAGGTTGGCAAGTGCTCTTCGGTGGGACCAAAGGGCCATCTCGGTGAGACCGAGTTGCTAGGGTTTAGGCAGTGGTTATGTCAAGTGTTTCTCAGTGTGTCCGGATAGTTGTATTTCGGTGGCACCGAGATAGACTTTAGGTTTTTGGACATAGATGAATGTGAGAGTGTGGCTGAGGGTTTTGGAGCAATATCTCTAAGCACTTGAGCAGTTAGACCACGATCAAAACCTCATCCCCTTTTAATAGTATTGACTTTCCTATGAACTCAATGTGATCTTGGATCACTCAACAAAAAATGTTGAGGCTTGAAGCTTTGCCAACACATGTCCTTTGCATTTTGAGGGGTCCACATTAACATCCCATTGCCATACCTAAATTGAACTTTCCTGAAATATTCTTTGAGTAGGCATTAGTTCAATGAAGTATATGTTGTTATGAATTACCAAAACCACCCGGGGATTAGTTGCACCTTCAGATGGCAAAAAAATAATTCTGGCATTTTTTATTGTACTTTTTAATAATTTCCTAAGAAATTTGCCATGTGGTTTTACCAAAATTTGCCATACCGCTTTACAAAAAAAAATCATGTGACCATGAGGGGGGAAAATCATGGCAAAAAAAGATTTAAAAGTGAGTGTTGGTTACATGGCAAAAGTGTTAAATGTTTTTGCCATGGCGAAGATTTTAACGAGTTTGCCATGGTAAAAAAAATGCTTTTATGGCATGGAAAAGTTGAATTGATAACATGGCAAAAGTTATATTGGAGACATGACTTTTGCCATCGCAAAAGAAAATCATATAAAAGTTGATATGGTGGGATTGAATTATTTGTCAAGTGTTATGACCCTGGATATGCTTGATCAAATTGGTTGCCAACCTTGTTGTGGGATCGAGGAGATAGGTCTAGAGGGGGGGGGGGTGAATAGACACTTAACAAACCAAAGGTGCAGTTTTTTTAGTTTTTCTTGGAACTTAGGCAGATTTTGGCACAAGTTAAGATAACACCAAGACTTTCTACACAAGCAAATCTAGAGATTGAGCAGCGGAAATAGTAAAGCATGCAAGTGTACGGAAAGTAAAGGGGTAGAGTATGGAAGATCAAACGCAATGAAGACACGGTGGTTTTTGGCGTGGTTCCGATAGGTGGTGCTATCGTACGTCCACATTGATGGAGGCTTCAACCCACGGAGGGTAACGGTTGCGCGAGTCCAGGGAGGGCTCCACCCACGAAGGGTCCATGAAGAAGCAACCTTGCCTATTCCACCATGGCTTACGTCCACGAAGGACTAGCCTCACTCGGGGTAGATCTTCACGAAGTAGGCGATCTCCTTGCCCTTACAAACTCCTTGGTTCAACTCCACATGATCTTGGAGGCTCCCAAGTGACACCTAACCAATCTAGGAGACACCACTCTCCAAAAGGTAATAGATGATGTGTTGATGATGAACTCCTTGCTCTTGTGCTTCAAATGATAGTCTTCCCAAAAACTCAAGAACTTCCTCACAGATTTGGCTATGGTGGAAGAAAGATTTGAGTGGAAAGCAACTTGGGAAAGGCTAGAAATCAAGGTTCAAATGGTTGGATTGGAATGTCTTGATCTCAACACATGAGTAGGTGGTTCTCTCTCAGAAAATGTATGGTGGAAGTGTAGGCACGTTCTGATGGCTCTCTTACTAGGTAAGAGGGTGGTGGAGGGGTATAAATAGCCTTCACACGAAATCCAACCGTTACACACATTTGACCAAAATCGGTGGCACCGAAACAAGAATCTCGGTGAGACCGACCTGTGCAAAGATATGAACGTTTGAAGTTTCAGTGGGACCGGATGGAACATCTCGGAGCAACCGAAGTGCAACGGTAAGGGTTAGACCCAGTCTCGGTGGCACCGATTGCATAATCTCGGTGAGACCGAAATGATGCAACTTGGCAACAGAAACTTGGTCACTCCATCTCGGTGTTACCGAGTGCAATTTTTATGGGACCGAAAGAATTGCAACTAGGCAACAGAAAGATGGTCACCCATCTCGGTGAGACCGAGATCCATATCGGTGGATCCAATTTGTTAGGGTTTGGCAAGTGGCACTGTCCTGATGAACTCGGCGGGTCAGGATGAATGAGTTTCGGTGGAACCGAGTTGACTTGTGAAATGGGACAAGTTTGGATAGGGAAAGTGGTTGAGGGTTTTGGAGCAATATCATTGAGCACTTGAGCAAATAGATCATTATCAAAACCTCATCCCTTTTAATAGTATTAGCTTTCCTATGGACTCAATGTGATCTTGGATCACTAAACCAAAAATGAAGAGTCTTGAGCTTTTGCCAATATAAGTCCTTAGCATTTTGAAGGGTCCACATCCCTAGTCCTTGCCACGCCAATGATGAACTTATCTGAAATTTACTAGATAGAAACATTAGTCCAACAACATGTATGTTGGCATAGATTACCAAAACCACCAAGGGAGCAAATGTGCTTTCAATCTTCCCCTTTTTCGTAATTGATGACAACATACATCAAAACTTCAAGTAAAGATGTAAATGAGAGTGTATGAAAGCTTTGAAGAAAAACATGTAACATGTATAAGCTCCCCCTAACGATGTGCATCTAGTAAATGATAGTAGCTTATGAAGAGTAGAAGCACAAAGTGAAAGACATGCACATGTAACATGTATCTTGGCTATATGCATCAGAGCAATAAATGTGACACTTAGATATCCACAAGTTCATGATTGTCCTCTTGCAAACAATATGTGCAAAGCAAGAAGTCATCATGCTCATGAGTGTGATGCATATACTTACCTCGAAGTTTTTGAACAAGTACCTGAAGAAATACACTTGAGAAAACAGGGTTAGACAACACAAGATAATTTCTTCAAGAAAAGACACAAGATCAACAAGAAACCAAGATAGGATGACATGTAAAAGAGAGTATCACTAGGTGAATACTTCTTTTAAAGCAGACATGTCCCCGAAGAGAAGAAAAGAAATTGTCTCCTCCAAAAAGAACTTTCTCTCCCCCTGAATCTGACATTGGATATTGGATATTGGGAACATGTTTCTCCCCTCTTAGAAACATGTAACATTCTCTCCTCTTGTAAGGTGCATCTCTTCTCTCTCTTCCCTTTTTACAAAGAAGAGCTTGTAATGATAAGCTTTGATGCATTCCTCTCTCCCCCTTTGACATCAATTTCCAAGAAGGGATTTCAAGATAATTGGTCAAGTGAGTATGGTCCTTGAGGAACACACCTAGCCATTGAGTAGTCCCAGATACAAGTAGAGGATAAGAATCATTGAGTGGAGCTGGATTAGAAGAACTCAGAAAATATTTGACAGAAAACTCCTTATAGCAGCAAAGTCGGTTACTCCGAATTGAATCAATTCGGTGGAACCGAGTTTGGTGCAAAGAAACATCTGTCAACTCAGCTCACTAGGCAAAGGAATTCTCACAAAGATTTGCAATGAATTAACTGTGAGTCTAGCTAAGAGAAAAGAAACACAGGAAAGAAATAAAGAAACAAAGAAACATCTAGATGAAGAGGATTGTAAAAGAAACACTAGAGAACTTCATCTAGAGGGGTCGGCGACTAGGTCACCTATGTTAGAGTATATTGACTTAGGAGTCAAGTGAGGACACTTGATCATAGGTCATACTCATCGTTTAAGCTCAAAATGGGGTTACCATTTTTCCTTCAAGCATTTCAATGTATTCACATCTTGTTGAGTTGCTTTAGCTCATGTCTTTGAGTAAAGCTTCTCTAAGATGTGAGAACTTATATTGGGGTTTGGTGGTGATGTCCATCATGTAGTTGAACTTGAAGTGGATGCTCATAAGTTGAAGTTTGGAGCGATCCTATCATTTGTAGTTCATCTTCCTACATGGGTTAGATTTGCAAGGAATAACATATATATATATATATATATATATATATATATATATATATCCAAAATGACAAGAATGAAGCATAACTCAAAAGTTGTCAAAGGATATGTTTAGATTGTCTTGTTCCTTGTTCCACCAACAATTGTAGTTACTTGAGTTATACAAGATTGCATCAAGATTGCTCAAGATAAGAGTGAGATGCAATCTTGTGACATGAGGCTTGTCCAAGTACCTACAAAAGGTTAGATACAATACAAGGGAGCAAAATGTCCAAGATATAAGATGATCATAGAAGTATCATGGATTAGTCAAGAATGCTCATGCCGTTGTATGCATCCACATGAACTTCTAGTTCACGTTTGAAGCATCAATGATGTTCAACTCACTTCTCAAGTGACAAAACACCTTCTCATTGAGAGGTTTGGTAAAGATGTCCACCAATTGCTTGTCGGTACGAACATGTCTAAGGTCAATGTCACCTTTCTCAACATGATCTCGAATAAAATGGTGACGAACCTCAATATACTTAGTTCGAGAATGTTGCACGGGATTGTGTGCAATCTTAATAGCACTCTCATTGTCACATAGTAATGGTACATGTCTCACATGCACACCATAATCTTTAAGAGTTTGAGTCATCCATAGTAATTGAGCACAACATGATCCCGCGGCAATGTATTCCGCTTCGGCGGTAGATAGAGACACCGAGTTTTGTTTCTTGGAGGACCAAGACACAAGAGATCTACCAAGAAATTGACATGTACCCGAAGTGGATTCTCTATCAACCTTGTCTCCGGCATAGTCCGAATCGGAGTAGCCAACAAGATTAAAAGAGGATCCTTTGGGATACCATATGCCAAAGTTTGGTGTATGTATCAAGTATCTCACGATTCTTTTCACCGCCTTAAGGTGACACTCTTTTGGTGCCGCTTGGTATCGTGCACACATGCACACACTTAGCATGATGTCGGGACGGGAGGCACATAGATATAGCAATGAACCAATCATAGATCGATAAACCTTTTGATCAACCGGTTTGCCATCCTTGGTCAAGTCAAGATGTCCACTTGTGGGCATGGGGGTTTTCATACCTTTACTTTCTTGCATGTTGAACTTCTTGAATAAGTCCTTGGTATACTTTGTTTGAAAAACAAAGGTACCCTCCTTAGTTTGCTTTATTTGCAAACCAAGAAAGAATTTGAGTTCACACATCATAGACTGATGTCTACTACGCAACTTTATTCTTGTAGACTCGTGTTGGGCCTCCAAGCGCAGAGTTTTGTAGGACAGTAGCAATTTTCCCTCAAGTGGATGACCTAAGGTTTATCAATCCGTGGGAGGCGTAGGATGAAGATGGTATCTCTCAAACAACCCTGCAATCAAATACAAGAACTCTCTTGTGTCCCCAACACACCCAATGCAATGGTAAATTGTATAGGTGCACTAGTTCGGCGAAGAGATGGTGATACAAGTGTAGTATGTATAATAGATATAATTTTTGTAATCTGAAAATATAAAAACAGCAAGGTAACTAGTAACAAAAGTGAGCACAAACGGTATTGCAATGCTTGAAAACAAGGCCTAAGGTTCATACTTTCACTAGTGCAATCTCTCAACAATGCTAACATAATTGGATCATATAAAAATCCCTCAACGTGCGATAAAGAATCACTCCAAAGTTCCTATTCGCGGAGAACATAAGATAGAAATTGTTGTAGGGTACGAATGATGGAAATATGCCCTAGAGGCAATACTAAAGTTGTTATTATTTTATATTTCCTTGTTCATGATAAAGGTTTATTATTCATGCTAGAATTGTATTGACCGGAAACTTAAATACATGTGTGAATACATAAACAAATACCGTCTCCCTAGTGAGCCTCTACTAGACTAGCTCGTTGATCAAAGATGGTTAAGGTTTCCTAACCATAGACATGAGTTGTCATTTGATAACGGGATCACATCATTAGGAGAATGATGTGATGGACAAGACCCATCCGTTAGCTTAGCATATGATCGTTCTGTTTATTGCTACTGCTTTCTTGAATGTCAAATACATGTTCCTCAGACCATGAGATCATGCAACTCCGGGATACCGGAGGAATACCTTGTGTGCTATCAAATGTCACAACGTAACTGGGTGATCATAAAGATGCTCTACAGGTATCTCCGAAGGTGTCCGTTGAGTTGGCATGGATCGAGACTGGGATTTGTCACTCCGTGTTTCGGAGAGGTATCTCTGGGCCCTCTCGGTAATGCACATCATAAGAAGCTTGCAAGCAAAGTCACTAAGGAGTTAGTTACGGGATGATGTATTATGGAACGAGTAAAGAGACTTGCCGGTAACGAGATTGAACTAGGTATGGAGATACCGACGATCGAATCTCGGGCAAGTAACATACCGACGGACAAAGGGAATTACGTATGTTGTCATTGCGGTTCGACCGATAAGATCTTCGTGGAATATGTAGGAACCAATATGGGCATCCAGGTTCCGCTATTGATTATTGACCGGAGAGGCGTCTCGGTCATGTCGACATCATTCCCGAACCCGTAGGGTCCGCACGCTTAACGTTCGTTGACGATATAGTGTTATATGAGTTATGTGAATTGGTAACCGAATGTTGTTCGGAGTCCCGGATGAGATCCCGGACGTCACGAGGAGTCTCGGAATGGTCGAGAGGTAAAGATTTATATATGGGAAGTCATATTTTGGGTTCCGGAAAAAGGTGCAGTTTTTTCGGTATTGTACCGGGAAGCTTCCAGAAGGTTCCGGAGGATTCCGGAGGGGTCCAGAAGTCCACAAGTGGGTCCACCACGTCCCAAGGGCTGGCATGGGCTAAGGGGAGGCGCCCTGGCCTTATTGGGCCAAGCGCACCAAGTCCTCAAAAGCCCACGCAGCTAGGGAAGGAAAAAAGGAGAGTCCTAGTAGGAATAGGATTGGACTTTGGAGTCCAAGTCCACGTGTGTACTATTCACGTGGTACTATTCACGTGGCACTGTTCACGTGGCACTATTCCTTCTACTCCAAGCCCCTACACATCTATAAATAGAGGAGAGGGGGCGCCCCAAACAAGCCACAACATTGTCTTAGCCGTGTGCGGCGCCCCCCTCCACAGTTCCGTCCCTCGGTCATATTTTCGCAGTACTTGGGTGAAGCCCTGCGGAGATAGCATCACCATCACCATCACCACGCCATCGTGGTGCCGGAACTCATCCACTACCTCGCCGTCTTGCTGGATCAAGAAGTCGAGGACGTCACCGAGCTGAACGTGTGCTGAACGCGGAGGTGTCGTACGTTCGGTACTCGGTCGGTTGGATCGTAAAGTTGTTCGACGACATCAACTGCGTTGTTCTAACGCTTCCGCTTACGGTCTACGAGGGTACGTAGACACACTCCCCCTCTCGTAGCTATGCATCTCCATGGATAGATCTTGCGTGTGCGTAGAATTTTTTTTGTTTTCCATGCAACGTTCCCCAACAGTGGTATCAGAGCCAGGTCTATGCGTAGATGATATGCACGAGTAGAACACAAAAAGTTGTGGGCAGTGATCGTCATACTGCTTACCACCAACGTCTTATTTCGGCGGTATTGTAAGATGAAGCGGCCCGGACCAACCTTACATGTCCACGTACATGAGACCGGTTCCACCGACAGACATGCAACTTGTTTTGCATAAAGGTGGCTGGCGGGTGTCTGTTTCTCCTACTTTAGTTGAATCGAATTTGACTGCGGCCGGTCCTTGAAGGTTAAAACAGCAAACTTGATAAATCACCGTTGTGGTTTTGTGCCGTAGGTAAGAACGGTTCTTGCTAGAAGACCGTAGCAGCCACGTAAAACTTGCAACAACAAAGTAGAGGACGTCTAACTTGTTTTTGCAGGGTATGTTGTGATGTGATATGGTCAAGACATGATGTGATATACGTTATTGTATGAGATGATCATGTTTTGTAATTTATCGGCAACCGGCAGGAGCCTTATGGTTGTCTCTTTATTGTATGAAATGCAAGCGCCATGTAATTGCTTTACTTTATCGCTATGCGTTAGCAATAGTTGTAGAAGCAATAGTTGGCGAGACGGCCACGACGCAACGATGGAGATCAAGGTGTCGAGCCAGTGACGATGGAGATCATGACGATGCTTTGGAGATGGAGATCAAAAGCACAAGATGATGATGGCCATATCATGTCACATATTTTGATTGCATGTGATGTTTATCCTTTATGCATCTTATTTTGCTTAGAACGACGGTAGCATTATAAGATGATCCCTTCACTAAATTTCAAGATAAAAGTGTTCTCCCCGAGTATGCACCATTGCTAAAGTTCATCGTTTCAAAGCACCTCGTGATGATCGGGTGTGATAGATTCTACGTTCACATACAACGGGTGTAAGCCAGTTTTACACAAGCAGAATACTTGGGTTAAACTTGACGAGCCTAGCATATACAGACATGGTCTCGGAACACTGGAGACCGAAAGGTCGAACATGAGTCATATAGTAGATATGATCAACATGGAGATGTTCACCATTGATGACTATCCCATCTCACGTGATGATCGGACATGGGCTAGTTGATTTGGATCATGTATCACTTAGTTAACTTGAGGGATGTTAATTTAAGTGGGAGTTCATTAGTAATTTGATTAATTGAACTTAATTTATCATGAACTTAGTCCTGATAGTCTTTGCAAATTATGTTGTAGATCAGTAGCTCGCGTTGTAGCTCCCCTGTTTTTGATACGTTCCTAGAGAAAGCTAAGTTGAAAGATGATGGTAGCAACAACACGGACTGGGTCCGTAACTTGAGGATTATCCTCATTGCTGCATAGAAGAATTATGTCCTTGATGCACCGCTAGGTGATGGACCTGCTGCAGGAGCTGCTGCAGACGTTGTGAACGCCTGGCAGGCTCGATCTGATGACTACTCGATAGTTCAGTGTGCCATGCTCTACGACTTAGAACCGGGACTGCAAAAGCGTTTTGAACGCCACAGAGCATATGAGATGTTCCAAGAGCTGAAATTGATATTTCAAGCTAATGCCCGGGTTGAGAGATATGAATTCTCCAACAAGTTCTTTAGCTGTAAGATGGAGGAGAACAGTTCTGTCAGTGAACACATACTCAGAATGTCTGGGTACCACAACCACTTGACTCAGCTGGGAATTGATCTTCCGGTTGAGAGTGTTATTGACAGAGTTCTTCAGTCATTGCCACCAAGCTATAAAGGCTTCGTGATGAACTATAATATGCAAGGGATGGAGAAGACAATTCCCGAGCTCTTCACAATGCTAAAATCAGCGGAGGTAGAAATCAAGAAGGAGCATCAAGTGTTGATGGTTAACAAAACCACTAGTTTCAAGAAAAAGGGCAAGGGAAAGAAGGGGAACTTCAAGAAGAACGGCAAGCAAGTTGCCGCTCCCATGAAGAAACCCAAAGCTAGACCCAGGCCTGAAACAGAGTGCTTCTACTGCAAAGGGACTGGTCACTGGAAGCGGAACTGCCCCAAGTATTTAGCGGATAAGAAGGATGGCAAAGTGAGCAAAGGTATATTTGATATACATGTTATTGATGTGTTCCTCACTAATGCTCGCAGTAGCACCTGGGTATTTGATACTGGTTCGGTTGCTCATATTTGTAACTCGAAACAGGAGCTACGGAATAAGCGAAGATTGGCTAAGGACGAGGTGACGATGCGCGTCGGGAATGGTTCCAAGGTTGATGTGATCGCCGTCGGCACGCTACCTCTACATCTACCTTCGGGATTAGTTTTAGACCTCAATAATTGTTATTTGGTGCCAGCGTTAAGCATGAACATTATATCTGGATCTTGTTTATTGCGAGACGGTTATTCATTTAAGTCAGAGAATAATGGTTGTTCTATTTATAAGAGTAACATCTTTTATGGTCACACACCTTTTGTGAATGGTCTATTCTTGTTGAATCTCGATCGTAGTGATACACATATTCATAATATTGATGCCAAAAGATGCAAAGTTGATAATGATAGTGCAACATACTTGTGGCACTGCCATTTAGGTCATATTGGTGTAAAGCGCATGAAGAAACTCCATGCGGATGGACTTTTGGAATCTCTTGATTATGAATCATTTGATACTTGCGAACCATGCCTCATGGGCAAGATGACTAAAACTCCGTTCTCCGGAACAATGGAGAGAGCTACTGATTTGTTGGAAATAATACATACCGATGTATGCGGTCCGATGAATGTTGAAGCACGCAGCGGGTATCGTTATTTTCTAACCTTCACAGATGATTTGAGTAGATATGGGTATATCTACTTGATGAAACACAAGTCTGAAACATTTGAAAAGTTCAAAGAATTTCAGAGTGAAGTAGAGAATCATCGTAACAAGAAAATAAAGTTTCTACGATCTGATCGCGGAGGCGAATATTTGAGTTACGAGTTTGTCCTTCATTTAAGAAAATGTGGAATTGTTTCACAACTCACACCACCTGGAACACCACAGCGTAATGGTGTGTCCGAACGTCGTAACCGTACTTTATTGGATATGGTGCGTTCTATGATGTCTCTTACCGATTTGCCACTATCGTTTTGGGGTTATGCATTAGAGACAGCTGCATTCACGTTAAATAGGGCACCGTCTAAATCCGTTGAGACGACACCGTATGAACTATGGTTTGGCAAGAAACCTAAGCTGTCGTTTCTTAAAGTTTGGGGATGCGATGCTTATGTGAAAAAGCTTCAACCTGATAAGCTCGAACCCAAAGCGGAGAAGTGCGTCTTCATAGGATACCCTAAAGAAACAATTGGGTACACCTTCTACCATAGATCCGAAGGCAAGGTCTTTGTTGCCAAGAATGGGTCCTTTCTAGAGAAGGAGTTTCTCTCGAAAGAAGTGAGTGGGAGGAAAGTAGAACTTGATGAGGTAATTGTACCTTCTCTTGAATTGGAAAGTAGCTCATCAGAGAAAACCGTTCCCGTGATGCCTACACCAATAAGAGAGGAAGATAATGGTGAAGATCATGAAACTTCAGATCAAGTTACTACTGAACCTCGTAGGTCGACCAGAGTACGTTCCGCACCAGAGTGGTACGGTAATCCTGTTCTGGAAGTCATGTTGTTAGACAACGGCGAACCTGCAAACTATGAAGAAGCTATGATGAGCCCAGATTCCGACAAATGGATTGAGGCCATGAAATCTGAGATAGGATCCATGTATGAGAACAAAGTATGGACTTTGGTGGACTTGCCCGATGATCGGCAAGCCATTGAGAATAAATGGATTTTTAAGAGGAAGACGGATGCTGATGGTAATATCACTGTCTACAAAGCTCGACTTGTCGCGAAAGGTTTTCGACAAGTTCAAGGGGTTGACTACGATGAGACTTTCTCACCCGTAGCGATGCTTAAGTCTGTCCGAATCATCTTAGCAATTGCCGCATTTTATGATTATGAAATTTGGCAAATGGATGTCAAAACTGCATTCCTTAATGGTTTTCTCAAAGAAGAGTTGTATATGATGCAACCAGAAGGTTTTGTCGATCCTAAGGGTGCTAACAAAGTGTGCAAGCTCCAGCGATCCATCTATGGACTGGTGCAAGCATCTCGGAGTTGGAATATACGCTTTGATGAGGTGATCAAAGCATATGGTTTTGTACAGACTTACGGTGAAGCCTGTATTTACAAGAAAGCGAGTGGGAGCTCTGTAGCATTTCTAATATTATATGTGGATGACATATTGTTGATTGGAAATGATATAGAATTTCTGGATGGCATAAAGGGATACTTGAATAAGTATTTTTCAATGAAAGACCTCGGTGAAGCTGTTTATATATTGGGCATCAAGATCTATAGGGATAGATCAAGACGCTTGATAGGACTTTCACAAAGCACATACCTTGACAAAGTTTTGAAGAAGTTCAAAATGGATTAGTCAAAGAAAGGGTTCTTGCCTGTCTTGCAAGGTGTGAAGTTGAGTCAGACTCAATGCCCGAACACGGCAGAAGATATAGAGAAAATGAAAGTCATTCCCTATGCCTCAGCCGTAGGTTCTATTATGTATGCCATGCTGTGTACCAAACCTGATGTGTGCCTTGCCATAAGTTTGGCAGGAAGGTACCAGAGTAATCCAGGAGTGGATCACTGGACAGCGGTCAAGAATATCCTGAAGTACCTGAAAAGGACCAAGGACATGTTTCTCGTTTATGGAGGTGACGAAGAGCTCGTCGTAAAGGGTTACGTCGATGCAAGCTTCGACACTGATCCGGATGACTCTAAGTCACAAACCGGATACGTATTTATATTAAATGGTGGAGCTGTCAGTTGGTGCAGTTCCAAGCAGAGCGTCGTGGCGGGATCTACGTGTGAAGCGGAATACATAGCTGCTTCGGAAGCAGCACATGAAGGAGTCTGGATGAAGGAGTTCATATCTGATCTAGGTGTAATACCTAGTGCATCGGGTCCAATGACAATCTTTTGTGACAACACTGGAGCAATTGCCATAGCCAAGGAGCCCAGGTTTCACAAGAAGACCAAACACATCAAGAGACGCTTCAACTCCATTCGTGAATATGTCAAGGATGGAGACATAGAAATTTGCAAAGTACACACGGATCTGAATGTGGCAGACCCGTTGACTAAGCCTCTTCCACGAGCAAAACATGATCAGCACCAAGAATCAATGGGTGTTAGATTCATTACTATGTAATCTAGATTATTGACTCTAGTGCAAGTGGGAGACTGGTGGAAATATGCCCTAGAGGCAATAATAAAGTTGTTATTATTTTATATTTCCTTGTTCATGATAAAGGTTTATTATTCATGCTAGAATTGTATTGACCAGAACTTAAATACATGTGTGAATACATAAACAAATACCGTGTCCCTAGTGAGCCTCTACTAGACTAGCTCGTTGATCAAAGATGGTTAAGGTTTCCTAACCATAGACATGAGTTGTCATTTGATAACGGGATCACATCATTAGGAGAATGATGTGATGGACAAGACCCATCCGTTAGCTTAGCATATGAACGTTCTGTTTATTGCTACTGCTTTCTTGAATGTCAAATACATGTTCCTCAGACCATGAGATCATGCAACTCCCGGATACCGGAGGAATACCTTGTGTGCTATCAAACGTCACAACGTAACTGGGTGATCATAAAGATGCTCTACAGGTATCTCCGAAGGTGTCCGTTGAGTTGGCATGGATCGAGACTGGGATTTGTCACTCCGTGTTTAGGAGAGGTATCTCTGGGCGCTCTCGGTAATGCACATCATAAGAAGCTTGCAAGCAAAGTGACTAAGGAGTTAGTTACGGGATGATGTATTACGGAACGAGTAAAGAGACTTGCCGGTAACAAGATTGAACTAGGTATGGAGATACCGACGATCGAATCTCGGGCAAGTAACATACCGACGGACAAAGGGAATTACGTATGTTGTCATTGCGGTTCGACCGATAAGATCTTCATGGAATATGTAGGAACCAATATGGGCATCCAGGTTCCGCTATTGATTATTGACCAGAGAGGCGTCTCGGTCATGTCTACATCATTCCCGAACCCGTAGGGTCCGCACACTTAACGTTCGTTGACGATATAGTGTTATATGAGTTATGTGAATTGGTAACCGAATGTTGTTCGGAGTCCCGGATGAGATCCCGGATGTCACGAGGAGTCTCGGAATGGTCGAGAGGTAAAGATTTATATATGGGAAGTCATATTTTGGGTTCCGGAAAAAGGTGCAGTTTTTTCGGTATTGTACCGGGAAGCTTCCAGAAGGTTCCGGAGGATTCCGGAGGGGTCCGGAAGTCCACAAGTGGGTCCACCACGTCCCAAGGGCTGGCATGGGCTAAGGGGAGGCGCCTTGGCCTTATTGGGCCAAGCGCACCAAGTCCTCAAAAGCCCACGCAGCTAGGGAAGGAAAAAAGGAGAGTCCTAGTAGGAATAGGATTGGACTTTGGAGTCCAAGTCCACGTGTGTACTATTCACGTGGTACTGTTCACGTGGCACTATTCCTTCTACTCCAAGCCCCTACACATCTATAAATAGAGGAGAGGGGGCGCCCCAAACAAGCCACAACATTGTCTTAGCCGTGTGCGGCGCCCCCCTCCACAGTTCCGTCCCTCGGTCATATTTTCGCAGTACTTGGGTGAAGCCCTGCGGAGATAGCATCACCATCACCATCACCATGCCATTGTGGTGCCGGAACTCATCCACTACCTCACCGTCTTGCCGGATCAAGAAGTCGAGGACGTCACCGAGCTGAACGTGTGCTGAACGCGGAGGTGCCGTACGTTCGGTACTCGGTCGGTTGGATCGTGAAGTTGTTCGACGACATCAACTGCGTTGTTCTAACGCTTCCGCTTACGGTCTATGAGGGTACGTAGACACACTCCCCCTCTCGTAGCTATGCATCTCCATGGATAGATCTTGCGTGTGCGTTGAATTTTTTTTGTTTTCCATGCAACGTTCCCCAACAGTGGTATCAGAGCCAGGTCTATGCGTAGATGATATGCATGAGTAGAACACAAAAAGTTGTGGGCGGTGATCGTCATACTGCTTACCACCAACGTCTTATTTCGGCGGTATTGTAAGATGAAGCGGCCCGGACCAACCTTACATGTCCACGCACTGGACGCAAAAGTTTCTGTTTTTGCACAGAATCAAATCAACAAGCATCCACACTATCCCAAAGGCTTTACTTGGCACATTATTGAAATAAAACATATAAAACATGATTACTACAGTATATTAATCATGTGAACACAATAAAAATAGTAGGTATAAATATTGGGTTGTCTCCCAACAAGCGCTTTTTCTTTAAAGCCTTTTAGCTAGGCATGCTGATTTCAATGATACTCGCATAGAAGTAAAGAATTGAAACACAAAGAGAGCATCATGAAGCATATGACTTGCACATTTAAGCCTAACCCACTTCCTATGCATAGGGATTTTGTGTGCAAATAGTTTATGGGAGCAAGAATCAACTAGCATAGGAAGGCAAAACAAGCATGACTTCAAAACTTTCAACACATAGAGAGGAAAACTTGATATTATTGCAACACCTACAAGCATATGATCCTCTCTCATAATAATTTTCAGTAGCATAATGAAGAAATTCAACAATATAACTATCACATAAAGCATTCTTTTCATGATCCACAAGCATAGAAATTTTATTACTCTCCACATAAGCAAATTTATTCTCATTCATAATAGTGGGATCAAACTCAACAAAATAACTATCATGAGATACTTGATTGGCATAATCCAATTGAAAATTAAAATCATGATGACAAGTTTCATAGTTAGCATTATTCTTTATGGCATACATGTCATCACAATAATCATCATAGATAGCAACTTTGTTATCATAGTCAATTGAAACCTCTTCCAAAATAGTGGATTCATCATTAAATAAAGTTGACGCTCTTCCAAACCCATTTTCATCAATATAATCATCATAAATAGGAGGCATGCTATCATCATAATAAATTTTCTCATCAAAACTTGGGGGACTAAAAATATCATCTTCATCAAACATAGCATCCCCAAGCTTATGGCTTTGCATATCACTAGCATCATGGATATTCAAAGAATTCATATTAGCAACATTGCAATCATGCTCATCATTCATGGATTTTATGCCAAACATTTTATTGAATTCTTCTTCTATCAATTCAGCACAATTTTCTGATCCATCATTTTCAAGAAAGACATTATAAAGATGAATAATATGTGGCAACCTCAATTCCATTTTTTTGTAGTTTTATTTTATAAACCAAACTAGTGATAAAACAAGAAACTAAAAGATTCAATTGCAAGATCTAAAGATATACCTTCAAGCACTCACCTCCCCGGCAACGACGCCAGAAAAGAGCTTGATGTCTACTACGCAACTTTATTCTTGTAGACTCGTGTTTTGCCTCCAAGCGCAGAGTTTTGTAGGACAGTAGCAATTTTCCCTCAAGTGGATGACCTAAGGTTTATCAATTCGTGGGAGGCATAGGATGAAGATGGTATCTCTCAAACAACCCTGCAATCAAATACAAGAAATCTCTTGTGTCCCCAACACACCCAATACAATGGTAAATTGTATAGGTGCACTAGTTCGGCGAAGAGATGGTGATACAAGTGTAGTATGGATAATAGATATAGGTTTTTGTAATCTGAAAATATAAAAACAGCAAGGTAACTTGTAACAAAAGTGAGCACAAACGGTATTGCAATGCTTGAAAATAAGGCCTAGGGTTCATACTTTCACTAGTGCAATCTCTCAACAATGCTAACATAATTGGATCATATAACAATCCCTCAACGTGCGATAAAGAATCACTCCAAAGTTCCTATTCGCGGAGAACATAAGATAGAAATTGTTGTAGGGTACGAAACCACCTCAAAGTTATCTTTTCCGATCGATCTATTGAGCCATCCCTATAAGTATCACGAACATCCCTAGAGTTCGTACTAAAATAACACCATATGATACGCATCAACCAACTCTAATGTCACCTAGATACTCCAATATCACCACAAGTATCCGTGAGTTCATTATACGATATGCATCAAACAACTTCAGATTCATAATATTCAATCCACACAAAGAACTTCAAGGAGCACCCCAAAGTTTCTATCGGAGAAAATATAATGAAAACATGCATCAACCCCTATGCATAGATTACCCCAACGTCACCTCGGGAATCCGAGAGTTGAGTGCCAAAACATATATCAAGTGAATCTCCCCATTGTCACCACGAGTATTCATATGCAAGACATACATCAAGTGTTCTCAAATCTGAAATATTCAATCCGACAATAATGAAACCTCAAAGGGAAAATATTCGATTCATCACAACAAAAATAGAGAGGGAAGAAACACCATATGATCCAACTATATTAACAAAGCTCGCGATACATCAAGATCGTGCCATATCAAGAACACGAGAGAGAGAGATCAAACACATAGCTACTAGTACATACCCTCAGCCCCGAGGGTGAACTACTCCCTCCTCGTCATGGAGACCGCCGGGATGATGAAGATGGCCTCCGGTGATGATTCCCCCCTCTGGCAGGGTGCCGGAAAAGGGCTGTAGATGAGATCTCTTTGGTACAGAGGCTTGCGGCGGCGTAAAAACTCATCTAGGTTAACTTTCGGGGGTTTCTGAATATATATGATTTTTCAGCGTTGGAATCACGCAAAGAGGTGCCACAGGGGGCCCACGAGGCACCAGGGCGCGCCTGGGGGGGGCCCAGGTGGCTCGTGGGGCCCCTGTGGCTCTTCTGCTGCTCCTCCGAAGCTTCCTGGGTCTGTTTCCTTCCAGAAAAAATCGTCAAAAAGTTTCGCTGCATTTGGACTTCATTTGATATGGATTTTCTGGAAAACCAAAAATAAGCAGAAAACAACAACTGGCACTAGGCACTAGGTCAATATGTTAGTCCATAAAAATCATATAAAAGTGCATCAAAATCATACAAAACTATAATAAACATGGCATGAATACTTCATAAATTATAGATACGTTGGAGACGTATCATAGACATCTCATACTTTTCCGACATTAACCTTCCAAACTTTTCACTAAAAGAGGGGTTAGTAGATCCAAATATAATATCATCAACATAGATTTGGCAAACAAATAATTCTCCATTAACCCTCTTAGTGAACAAAGTTGAATCAATTTTCTCAATTTCAAAACCTTTTTCAAGAAGAAACTTTGTCAAGCATTTGTACCAAGCTCTAGGGGCTTGTTTAAGACCATAAAGAGCTTTACGAAGTTTGTAGACATGATTAGGTTTCTTGGGATTAACAAAGACGGGAGGTTGTTTAACATAAACTTCCTCCTCAATTTCACCATTTAAGAAAGCACTTTTAATATCCATTTGGTAAAGAGTGATATCATGGTGATTGGCATAAGCAAGTAAAATGCGAATGGACTCAAGCCTAGCAACGGGGGCATAGGTCTCACCGTAGTCCATACCTTCAACTTGTGTGTAACCTTGTGCTACGAGACAAGCCTTGTTGCGTACAACTTGTCCATCTTCATCTTGCTTATTCCGAAACACCCATTTGGTTCCAATAATGTTTTGCTCATCTTTAGGCTTCTCGACCAATGTCCAAACTTGGTTCCTCTCAAAGTTGTGTAGCTCCTCATGCATTGCGTTCACCCAATCGGGGTCCTCAAGGGCTTCTTCTACCTTCAAAGGCTCAACACTAGAGATGAATGAGTAATGCTCACAAAAGTTAGCTAAACGAGATTTAGAGCGAGTGATTCTCCCGGATTGGATATCTCCAAGTATTTGTTCGACGGGATGATTCTTGTCGATCCTTGCTCTAACTTGAGGTAGCTTTTGCTTGGGTTGTGGTGAGGCTTCCTCATCATCATCTTCTTCTTCTTCGTTAGTATTGTCGTTCTTCGCTTGTGGAGGTGGAGAAGAAGGTTGAGGTGGATCGTCTTGTTGCACTTCCCCATTCCCTTCGTCTTGACGTGTTCCACTTGTGGATGCCTCCATATCAACTTGTTGTTCACCTTGATGTGAAGTTGGGGCTTCCACTTGAATAGACGAGGTACTCTCTTTTATTTCCACGGGGCAAATCTTGCCAATGGACAAGTCTTGGATTGCTTCCGATGGTTCTTGATCTCCTACATCAATTGGCAATTGCTCGACTTGCGAGCTGTTAGTTTCATCAAACTTCACATCTACCGTCTCTTCAACTTTTCGAGTGAAGTTGTTGTAGACACGGTAAGTGTGAGAGTTCGATCCATAACCAAGTAGAAAACCTTCATGAGATTTAGGAGCAAACTTTGAACGACGATGCTTATCAAGAATGTAACATTTTGAGCCAAATACTCGAAAGTATCCAACTTGTGGTTTGTTACCGATGAGTAGTTCATACGCCGTTTTACCAAGAAGCTTGTGAAGATAGAGTCAATTTGTAGCATGACAAGCTGTTTCAACCGCTTCCGCCCAAAAGTGTTTTGGCGTCTTGTATTCATCAAGCATTGTTCTTGCCATCTCAATAAGAGTCCGGTTCTTCCTCTCAACAACTCCATTTTGTTGAGGTGTGTACGTAGCTGAGAACTCATGTGAAATTCCTTCCTCATCAAGAAAGGTATCCACATTGGCGTTCTTGAACTCCGTTCTGTTGTCACTCCGAACCTTCTTGATCTTCACTTCAAATTGATTTTGGGCCTTTCTTGCGAAGTTCTTGAAGATCTTTTGTACCTGCGATTTGTCATCGAGAAAGAACACCCACGTAAATCTTGAAAAATCATTAACAATGACCAAACCGAAAGAGTTACCACCAAGACTCTTATAGGAGTTGGGACAAAAAAGATCCATATGAAGTAGCTCGAGTGGTCTCCTTGTGGTCATAATGTTCTTCACGGGATGGCTTCCTCCAACTTGTTTTCCTGCTTGACAAGCACTACAAAGTCGATCCTTGTCAAATATAACATCTTTCACACCAAGGATATGATCTCCTTTAACAAGTTTATCAAGGTTGCGCATGCCAACATGTCCAAGTCTCCTATGCCATAACCAACCTTTAGAAGATTTAGCAATTAAACATGTACGAGGTTGGGCTCTCTTAGTGAAATCAACAATATATAGATCACCTCTACGAATGCCGTTAAAGACCATATTATGATTATCTCGATGAAACACTTGGCAATCTACTTCGATAAATAGGACATTGAAACCAAAGTCGGCTAGTCTAGATACGGAAAGAAGATTGTCACCAAGAGATTCAACAAGCATAACATTTTGAATGGAACTATCATTGGATATGGCCACCTTACCAAGGCCAAGTACCTTACCCTTGGAGTTGTCTCCAAAAGTCACATACTTGCGTGGACCATCATTTTTAGCAAGCTCACGGAACATGTCTCTATCTCCGGTCATGTGATCGGTACACCCACTATCAAGAATCCACTCTTTTCCTCCGGCCATGTAATCTCGAAGATTTGCCATAAGACTAATATTCCTCATGGTCTTCTCAAATTCTATGTCAAATTCTTCATCCTCATCATAATAGCCATGCTCAACATCATTATCATCAACATGTATATGATCATCACCTAAGGCAATGAATTCATGAGTTTCATGATCATGACAATGTTCAAGTTTATGAATTATAATAGCTTCCGTGATAATGTTACTAATAGTTCCAACATCTCCTTTAGCACGCATAAGATCACGAAGCTCAAACAAGCAATCATCAAAGTTAAGATCACTAGGACTCATCTTGTGAAAAGCAATAGTCTTATGAAGAATCTCATCAAGATTCTTTAAAGAGTAATCAGGATATCGCTTTTCCAATCATGCCATAGGGTATAGGCACATCCAAAGTTTTGCATACAACGAAGCACGATTTTAGGTAATCCTCTAATGATAAGATTGACGGTTATAAGATTACGAAGCATGTCAATTTCCTCTTCATGAGTAGGATGCAAGGGATCAATAGGAGGCACATAAGGATTATGAATATACTTGCTCAAGTTAAATTCATCAAAGATATCAAGCATCTCATTCTTCCAAACGTTATAATACTCCTCATTGAGAATAGGCACTCTACGTCTAAGACTCCCCAAAGTAGACACATCCATCTCCCTCCAATGGTGATTAAGCCAAAGCAATGGAGACCAATGCTCTGATACCAATTGTGGGATCGAGGAGATAGGTCTAGAGGGGGGGTGAATTGACACTTAAGAAACCAAAGGTGCAGTTTTTTAGTTTCTCTTGGAACTTAGGCAGATTTTGGCACAAGTTAAGATAACACCAAGACTTCCTACATAAGCAAATCTAGAGATTGAGCAGCGGAAATAGTAAAGCATGCAAGTGTACGGAAAGTAAAGGGGTATAGTATGGAAGATCAAACGCAATGAAGACATGGTGGTTTTTGGCGTGGTTCCGATAGGTGGTGCTATCGTACGTCCACGTTGATGGAGGCTTCAACCCACGGAGGATAACGGTTGCGCGAGTCCACGGAGGGCTCCACCCATGAAGGGTCCACGAAGAAGCAACCTTGCCTATTCCACTATGGCTTACGTCCACGAAGGACTAGCCTCACTCGGGGTAGATCTTCACGAAGTAGGCGACCTCCTTGCCCTTACAAACTCCTTGGTTTAACTCCACATGATCTTGGAGGCTCCCAAGTGACACCTAACCAATCTAGGAGACACCACTCTCCAAAAGGTAATAAATGGTGTGTTGATGATGAACTCCTTGCTCTTGTGCTTCAAATGATAGTCTCCCCAAACACTCAAGAACTTCCTCACAGATTTGGCTATGGTGGAAGAAAGATTTGAGTGAAAAGCAACTTGGGAATGGTTAGAAATCAAGGTTCAAATGATTGGATTGGAATGTATTGATCTCAACACATGAGTAGGTGGTTCTCTCTCAGAAAATGTATGGTGGAAGTGTAGGCACGTTCTGATGGCTCTCTTATTAGGTAAGAGGGTGGTGGAGGGGTATAAATAGCCTTCACACGAAATCCAACCGTTACACACATTTGACCAAAATCGGTAGCACCGAAACAAGAATCTCGGTGAGACCGACCTGTGCAAAGATATGAACGTTTGAAGTTTTGGTGGGACCGGATGGAACATCTCGGAGCAACCGAAGTGCAATGGTAAGGGTTAGACCCAGTCTCGGTGGCACCGATTGCATAATCTCGATGAGACCGAAATGATGCAACTTGGCAACAGAAACTTGGTCACTCCATCTCGGTGTTACCGAGTGCAATTTCGGTGGGACCGAAAAAATTGCAACTAGGCAACAGAAAGATGGTCACCCATCTCGGTGAGACCGAGATCCATATCGGTGGATCGGATTTGTTAGGGTTTGGCAAGTGGCACTGTCCTGATGAACTCGGTGGGTCCAGATGAATGAGTTTCGGTGGAACCGAGTTGACTTGTGAAATGGGACAAGTTTGGATAGGGAAAGTGGTTGAGGTTTTTGGAGCAATATCATTGAGCACTTGAGCAAATAGATCATTATCAAAACCTCATCCCCTTTTAATAGTATTGGCTTTCCTATGGACTCAATGTGATCTTGGATCACTAAACCAAAAATGAAGAGTCTTGAGCTTTTGCCAATATAAGTCCTTAGCATTTTGAAGGGTCCACATCCCTAGTCCTTGCCACGCCAATGCTGAACTTATCTGAAATTTACTAGATAGAAACATTAGTCCAACAACATGTATGTTGGCATAGATTACCAAAACCTTCAAGGGAACAAATGTGCTTTCACTTGTGAGCCTAAAAGTCTTAATAAAAGTATGACAAATTCATGGTATATCAAAATTCATAGTAAAAATCATAGCAAGTCTGCCATGGCAACTACTCCAGAATTCTGCCATGGCAACTACTCATAGCAATTCTGTCCATGGCAAATTGAATCTGCCAAGGCAGCTATTCCAGAATTTTGCCATGGAAAGTACTGCATAATTTTGCCATGGCAACTACTCATACCAATTCTGTCCATGGCAACTACTCATAGCAATGCTGCCATGGCTACTTTTTGCTAAAGAAAAATGCAGAAGTATTTACTAAATTTGCCATGGCAAATAAAAAGTAAAATTTCCATGAGCGATAAAAGTAAAGTTGCCATGTATGTAAAAAAGAAAATTTGCCATGTGTATGAAGGTACAATTGCCATGGCAAAGTAAAAAATGTTAATTTGCCATGGCAAATTTAAAAGTAAATTTGTCATGGAAAATTAAAAAGTAAATTTACCGGCAAAATAAAAGGTAAATTTGCTAGGGCGATGAAGTAAAAAAATTGCCATGGCTATAATACTAAATTTACCATGCTACAAAGTAATTTTTCCATGTTCTTAAAATGTAAAGTGTTAGGAAGACCAAATTTTCAGAAATAAAAAATTAGCCATGGTATTGGCAAAATAGCTAATTTGCCATGATCTACATGAATACATAGTAAGGATTGCCATATTGCTGTACAAAATGGCTAATTTGTCATGAAGGGCATCCTATGAGAAAGCATGTTCATGCACACCAAAGCCTGAACATCTACACATGCATCTTGTATAGTTGAATTTAAGTGGCAATTTACACAGAGAATGTGGCAAAACTAGGATCACCATTGATGCATATATTGTTCCCCTGCTTTAGTTTCCTTTAGTTTGCTGTGGGCAGATCAAACATTGTAGGAACTGACCTGAGCCCAGATTTTTATCAATTGTCATGGTAATTTCCCTGAATAATTATGACTATATAAGATGTGAGACACACATGAAACACACAATTGCCAAGGCAAAAATTTTGCATGAAAAAAGTGATGGTAAATTATTTGTAAAACTCTCATGACGCATACAAGGCAATTAATGTGGCCAGCTCAATTTTTTACCAGCTCATACTACATCGTATAGCACAAAAAATGGATCGTAGCTACAACAGTCAGAGGAAATTCTAAAAAGTTGCCATGGTGTAACTAAATGACCATGGTGTATTGCATGCTTGTCTAGCCAATGCACATGGAAATAATTTCATGGGTATCTGCTCCCTCTACTCTAAAAACTGATGATGATGCTCCTCTACAAATACAGTAAGACTGCAATGACAAACTGATGTGCCTCTGCTGTGTCATGGCATGGCAATTTGCAGAGAATGCACTGAAAAATGAAGCAGAAGTGTTGAGCAGGATGCTACCTGCACGGAAGGGATCCAACGCCAAAGCCTTGTGCGATGAATCGCTGTGCTGGTCAGCTCGAGTTGCAGCTGCGGCGTCGCCTCGGCAAGATCCGACATTGGGCGGATGGCGTGTGGGAGGCAGTGAGGCCACCGCGCCCCGCTTAGGGTGGCACGAGGAGACCAGCGCGAGCCTCCGCCGCGTCATCAACCTCCTTGTCGGCGAGCTTAATGGAATCTAATCCTTGCGGGGAGAATTGGGAGGATGGAGTGAAGATGAGTGGGGAGAGAGAGACGTGGGGGGGGGGGGGAGTGTGGAGAGAAGCTGTCGCGAGGGAGAGAGAGACGATACATCACATAAATCATTCGCTCGGTTCGATCGTTATCCCGAACGTTCAAAAACTGACGTGGCAACCATGCTTGCTTCAAGATCCGTGCAAATCATCCAATGGTCAGAAGGGCGTTCGGCCCAAAATGCCAAAAATCTGACATTCAGGATTTATCTTTCCGATATTCTATAGTATGTTAGCCCATGATTACTTTCCATAGTAGTGTGATTGTCTAAATAATTGTTTATCAATTCATGCCTGTGATTTTTACCTAACTAAATAAATTTTAGGATTTTTATTTGATAATTAGTTATTTGGTAAGAACTTATTGTCTTGCCAAAGAAAACATAACTTTATTTGGCAAGTCAGTAAAAGATGAGAGGGAAGGGGAGACGTTGAACGAAGGATGAGGTGGACGACATAACTTTAGGTTTCTTTCTAAAAAAAGTAGGAGAGATACGGGTATCCCAGATCTATCTTCGAATCCGTTTCTGAACTGCACCGGTGGTCACTTTGTCCGAGCGGAGATGGAAGTCGGGAACAGCCAGACGGCATAAATAGGGGGCGGCGCTCACAATCTTTTCCACACCGAAACCTGCGTATCCATCGCTACCAATACACGACCGACCACCTAGCAGTAGCGTGCCGCAACTTTGTGTGACCGTCAGATGGCCTCGACGGCTCTTCTCCGCTACCTGGTTGTGCTACTCCTCCTATTCCTAGTCGGCTGCCTCGGGAGGCCCGTCCCACCTTCTCCAGCACCGTCGTCCGCGCCGAGGACGGTCGATGGCATCACGGCCATATACAACTTCGGGGACTCCATATCGGACACCGGGAACTTCATCCGGGAAGGCGCCGTCGGGCTGATGGAGCACACCGGGAAGCTCCCCTACGGCTCCGCCATCGGCGGCCCCACCGGCCGATGCTCCGACGGCTACCTCATGATCGACTTCCTCGCCCAGGATCTTGGGCTGCCGTTGCTGAGCCCGTACCTCGACAAGGGCGCCGACTTCACGCACGGCGTCAACTTCGCCGTCACGGGCGCCACCGCCCTCGACACGGCGGCCCTCGCCAGGATAGGGGTCAACATGACCCACACCAACAGCTCCCTCGCTGTCCAGCTCCAACGGTTCAAGGATTTCATGGCCAGCGCCGCCAAAACCTCCTCGGAGGTGCGCGAGAAGCTGGCGAGCTCACTGGTCACGGTCGGAGAGATCGGCGGGAACGACTACAACTACGCCTTCGCCATGAACAGCCCTCAGCCTAACGGCGGCCTCTACAACATCGGGCACATGATAACCGGCGCCGTGGAGTCGCTGGTCCTCGTCCCGCAGGTCGTCAAGTCCATCACGGGCGCGGCCAAGGAGCTGCTCGACATGGGCGCCACGCGGATGGTGATCCCGGGCAACTTCCCACTCGGCTGCGTGCCGAGCTACCTCGAGGCCGTGAACGAGACGGACCGGGCGGCGTACGACGGCAACGGCTGCCTCATCGGGCTCAACCTCTTCGCGCAGATGCACAACGTGCTGCTGCTGCAGGGCATCCGGGAGCTGCGCCAGCTCTACCCGTCCGCGACCATCGCCTACGCCGACTACTTCTCGGTCTACGTGCAGATGCTCACGGGTGCGTCCAAGATGGGATTCGACGCGGCGGCCGCGACCAAGGCGTGCTGCGGCGCGGGCGGCGGCGCGTACAACTTCGACATGGACAGGATCTGCGGCGCGCCAGGGACGGCGGTGTGCGCGAGGCCGGAAGAGTACCTTAGCTGGGACGGCGTCCACCTGACGCAGCATGCCTACAAGGTCATGACCGAGCTGCTCTACCACCGAGGCCTCGCGTCTCCTGCGCCGGTGAATTTCCCGCGCATGTAGATCGCCTTTGGTTGGTTTCGAGTTTCGACACTTTCCAAGTGTTCGCCCCGCCGTTTGTATTTTATTTTCCTTTTCGAGTCTTGTGGAGTGTGGACGGTAGTTTGGTGTTGATGTATGAACTTTTGTGGCGGCACATGAATGGAAGAAATAACATGTGATTGTGCATATGGGAACCCGAATTCGTAAGTATCCGAGGCCATTGTGTATCTGAGGCCATTCAGGTGAATAGGTAGGTGTTAGTTTCATTGTGTATGTGAGGACATACATTATAGGAGAAACATATGTTGCCTTGTCTTTCTTCGTAAGACGGGTGTAATTTATCGGTCACTCGGCTTATAGCGGGGTAAGCCAAGTATTACACTCTCCAAGAGCGAACTGCTGGGCGAGCAAGGAGCGATGCCACGTCCTGATTTTTACTGTCGCTGTTTACTGTGTCGAGGGACGACAGAAATAAAAAAAGCTGGCACCACTCGCACTCGCACCTCTGGTACCCAGCCACTCTTTCGCTCTCTCCTCCATCTAGGGTTCCCGCCGCCGCCGCCCATGCCCGTGCCCTCTTCGTCTCCCGTCCCGAGCTCCACCTCCTCCAGCCTCATAACCTCCAATCTTCTAGGGAGCGCACGGGAGGGAGGCAAGATGCCTGTTGCCGGGAGAGGGGTGATGAGGAGGCTCGGTCCTTGGATCTCTCCGTCTCGCAGGACTAGGCCTTCCGTCCGCGCCGCGATGCCGCCGGCATGGAGACCCGGGCTCGTGCAGCCGCCGCGGTGTCGGTTTCGCCGACGAGGTGTCTGGGGACCGTGTGGCGGGCGTGACACCGTCCGGCGCGAGTGCTCCCCTGGTAGGCGAGGACACAGGGGAACAGAGGCGAGGAGCGCTGCCCTTGGTCCAGGCGAGGACGCCCGCGAATTGCGCCTCCACCAGTGCCTGTGCGGTCGTGCGCGCCCTCTCCCAGGTCGCCAATCCTCTCTTTCTCAGTCCATCGGATCTCCTCTTCCTCTAGCTCTTTATATGTGTTCGGCTTGGCCGAAGGTGGTCGTGGGTCTGACACTCAGGCAGTTCATCTCTCTGCTCATCTCCTCCATCAGATTCTGCTTCGAGCTTGCCTGTCGAGGTATGTAACATGGTCGCCTCCACCTCTAGCTCCTCTATTTCTTGCTTGATTGGATTGGGTTGCAAAAAATTATTGTTCAGAGGTGGCTGTAGCTATGCAATTACTATCTCAAATTTTATTTTGGCTTTCAGCTTGCAGATGCGAGCACTGTTTGTTTATATAAATGCTCAAGAAGACTGCTCAGAGGAGGACAATTTGTGTGTCTGAGGGATGGAGAAACAGACAGTGAGTAACATGCCTCCCTCCTTCTCTAGCTCCTCTTTCTTGCTTGACTGGGTTGCATTGCAAGAATTATCGTGCATAGGTAGCTGCAGCTGTACACATATTTTATCAAATTGCAAGAATTATCGTGCATAGGTAGCTGCAGCTGTGCAGATTTATGTTTATATGCCATACATGTCGAGTTCATCGTCCAAGCACCTCTTCCGGAAAGAAAGAAAAGACAAGTATTCCTGAGGATGGCATGTATTATTCTTTCGGTTGACAAGTTCATGCATGGTTTAATTATTATTGGTCCATTCATAATTTGTTAACTTGAATGTATGTATATGTTTACACCAATTACAGTTGGGGCAGTCTGTTGATTGCATCAGCACCAGATGCTGCACCACGGACCACCAGGTCAAGAACTCCAGCTTGGGAAAATACCGCGTGCTACTCAAGGACAGCTACCCGAGTGCTAAGAAGGTAACACCACTCTTCGGCATTGAATTTATTCAGAAGTGTTCAGCTGCAATAATTATCGCTGTTTGCTTGCTAAACAAATTTGATAATGCTCTTTATTAGTGCAAATTTTGGTACATTCATACATGCCTTAGATGCCGATAGGCGATAGTAGTATGCTAAAGCTAATTTTCATACTAACTACGAGCTCCACTGTGACAAGAGATCAAGTACTCAAACTCTGTCGTTTTGTTCGCTAGATGCACTTGAAAGCCTTTCTTTCATGACTCTTAACTATGCCACTCGATTCACTCTGGAACCACACCAAATGGTAATACTTGATGAATATATAGGTTCCTAGGTCTAATATGCCATCTGCTTCTCGACACTGCACCTATACTAATTAGCATCACACGTCCTTCAAATTCCCATCTAATCTAGAACATCCCTCTTTATACAAATCACCGATTCACAATATAAAGTTGTACCTCTTAATTTAGAAATCACTCAGCCTTAGCATCCTTCACGTTCTAACACAAACACAATATTAGTGATCTGACAATGGCACAGTTTTTCTGTTGAGTTATTTTATTTAGATGGTTGCTGCTATATAACCTGACTGCCAAATTCTCTAGCATTTTCATAAATAAAGAGCCAGGTCACACCATTTTCTTTACTTTATTGTTCGGATTATATGCAGGAGTTTTGGTGTGGATTATAGATCGTAAAGTTACTCTTAGCTTGTCAGCATTGTTGGTTCCCAATTTACGATGTTCACCGAGGATTATAGATAACCATGCTCAATCGTGGACCATGTTACCTTTCATCTGTCGTCGACAATTTCCTCTTTCAGATTTGATGTTAGTTTGTACAAGCTGCTAGGTTGTGCTTAGATGGTATGGTTTCTCTGCTATTTAGAAAGTACACTTAACCCTCATAAAGTACACAGATTGGAGCCTAAATTGGAATATTGAATTCGGCGTGTTTAAAGTTTGATGTGGAATGGGCATACAAGTTTGATGTTTGCAGTCCTCCCTCAGCTGCAAGTCGCTCCACAACACCACGAATTCAGATATAAATTTTTACCAAAGCTGGCTGAAATGAAGTTCAGTTCAGCAGACCATGTCTGTTGGAGTGAAGCAAATTTCTTGCCTTCTGAATCCTACGTAGTCATCATATTTTATTTCAGACTGAATCGTCCTAGCTCAGTGTATCCTTGCTAAAATAAGAACATCTTTATTTATTTATTTTGAGGGGATGCCACAAAGGAAAAATGACCAAGACTGCATCTCTCATATTTTCTTGCATAGATTGTTAATCTGAATTCGTCTTTCATATTGTAGTATGGAGGTTTCACCATCATGCATGTTCTATTGTCATTTATTTTCCATTATTTTCCAACTGGTTTGATATTAATTTACATGATAGTAAGTTTTATACATGTGGTTGGATGTCAATCTTTACAGTTTGATGACCTGATTTATCTGCTGAAGAAAAATTGATATTAGTAACTAATACTCCCTCCGTTCCTAAATATAAGTCTTTTTAGACATTTCAATAGAGGACTACATACGGAGCAAAATGAGTGAATCTACACTCTAAAATATGTCTATATACATTCGTATGTAGTTCAATAGTGGAATCTCTAAAAAGACTTATATTTAGGAACGGAGGGAGTATATATGTATGCAGATCAGAGTTGCCATAATGGAATATGGATGGCAAGACAAAATGGTCCAGTTCCTTAATTTTGTGGTTAATGGAAGTATATGGTTCAGCCTCCACTGTCCGAAATAAATTGATAAGAATCGATACAAACCTGGGTGTGTTTACTCTGAACGGTAATGTAGTGTCGAATGCTACACACTCTCAATCGGTCTTTCCCTGTTGGCATCTTACTTAGTTTAATTTAATCATGGTGATTGTTCTTGCAGATAACAACATTCTTGCAAGCTTGATCCGCATCATCAATGGAATACTCTTGGTATGCATTTTGATTGGTTTCTCCTTACGTCTGCGGGGAAGGCACGATATGGTCGTGATGCTGCCCGCCGTGAGGTGGAGACGTCGCTCCAGCCACCAACACCGGCGCCGCCGAGAAGCTCGTCCCTGGGCATGGGTAAGGCGTCTTGGAGCGGTCTAGATCTCATTTCGTTCGTGGACGGGTTTCAATCAATGGATTCGTTTACTGTATATTTTCATTATCTGAACGTAGGAGGGAGTAAATGGATGTACGTGACAGTTGTGCCTGTGTTCCGTTATTGCTGCTGTAGTAGCTTTCTCTGCAGTGCACTTTTCTACTCACCGTATTTTACTTGTATACGCTTCCTGACCTATTTTACACCACACAAGTACGTTCACAACTAATGAAGCTAGATAAGTACGCCCAGACATGCCCAAGAGGCGTGCCCAGGGCGCGCCCCTACCACTAGTTTACGTCAAGGCACACGGCGAAGAAAGTGTCCTCGGCTTACGACGTGGTACGCCGACAAACTCTCGAAGAACACTCAGCTTATAAAAAGCTCTCGACATATTGTGGAAAAAACGATCGGCTTTTATGACACACACGGCGAACAACCATGCCACGTGGTTGTGCTCGCCACGCTTGACGGTGCCGTGAAGTCTAGCGACATAAGCCGAGTGCCCTCTAACGACGAACTCAACTTATATATAGACTTATTTAAGAAGAAAAAAAAGGAAAATCGATTCGTCTCCTCTAAGCCAAGTGCCCGACAAATGACACTAAGCTTACTTTCAGATATATACGGCGCTCACCGTCCACGTTTGCCAGTTATATCGCCCCGCTCCTTCACCACGGCGGCTGCACCGCTGCCTGCGCGAACTCGCCGTCGGCCCCGCTCCTTCGCCACGGCGGCTGCACACCGCTGCCTGCACGAACTTGTCGCCGGCCGGGCTGGCCTCCCCACCTCGACGTCGGGTTGCGTCCGATCTACAATGCCCGCGGACCGACGCCTCCTCTACCCCGCCTCCAACCAACCGACGCCTCCTCAACCTCGACGCCAACCGCGCCCCCACTGTGGTGGCCTGGGGTCTGCTCCGGCCACGACCCCGGCCGCGGCTCGCCTACCCTCGCGCCATTGATGGCTCGCGAGGGTGGAGAAGGAAGGAATGAGGAGGAACATGAAAGACAAAAAGCTCGCGAAGATGTAGATATGCGAGATGAGTGGAGAAGTGGGAGAAACGCCCTCTCCTCCCTCTCTTTATATCCAGCCAAGAAACCCAAATGACGACCTTGGCAGATCGACTCGTGTCCCACTTTCTATGCGGTTTCCCATTATGCGAGATATGGGCGCGGGGATCGGGGCTCAATCAGCTAAGAAAATCCTAATAATATTAGTACTTATTGAGAATTTCACAACACCTAGATCAGTTAAGAAAATTCTGCCTTCCCGGACCACCACAGAGAGGAAGGGACGAACCTAGGAACCTGTAGGTACAACAGAATCTGAGCACGGAGGCACCACAGAGAGGAAGGGACGAACCACAGAGAGGAAGGGACGAACCTAGGAACCTGTAGGTACAACAGAATCTGCACCAAAGGAGCACCCGCCACAAGCCCGAACCCCGCCACCGGACAACAGGCATAGCAGTGTTCCCCAGCAGATACGGTAGCGAGGAACCTAGTACTAAACCGTAACCACAACCTGCGTAGCACAAGAGAATCAACATACATGAGCCACGACCCGACACACAGCGAGCAGAAAAGGAGAACAATGGAGAGGGCGCTCACCACTGCCTTGTCGGCAGCATCGCTGATGCCTCCCCTACTCCCGAAGGCATCAGCGGCAGCGTCAAGGCTGGGGGTGAGGGAGAAGGCCTAGTCGCCGGAGGGGCGGCCGGTGGTTCATATCACAACTCGCCTCTCTGCTTCCTTCTCGTCCTGCTTGCTCTCACCAGCAGCGACACACCATATCAGCACCATGAAGGAGAGCCACATGGAAAGGCACGAAAAGGAGGAGGGGGCTCACCTCGGCTTTGGGTCTTCCTAAACCATATTATCACCTTCCTTTAGTTTCTTTTTTTCCTTTGATGTATCTGCATCAAAGACCATAGGGCTAATTTTCTTGGATAAAATGTGTGCACGCGCATAATCTTGACGATCCAGGAACATCCGAACCTGCAGCCATGATATACAAAGATTTTTTTTTTATGAATGCAATCTTCTCTATGACCCCTCAAAGTTTTATTATTTCCAATGAATGCAAGTTTCTCTATCTTTGCCATTGGCAAAATGTTTCAACTGAGGATCCACTTGCTAGTTGAGAAAAATACTAAAGGTTGTCAGAAAAGAGCACCAGCAAAACGAGCACATCATGATTACAGGAGATGAACGGTTCATCCATACTTCTAGTGTGTGTGCAAACTTCAAGCAACTTCTTGCATGATTTCAGCAGCCTCATCGATCTTTCCCTGCTCCTCTTTGATTTTTGCAAGTCTTTTGATCAATTTACCTCTCTCTATCTCCACATGTATCTACAGTGGATGCTCAACAATGAGATTCTTAAAGCCAAGATGTATCACAGAAGTAACAATAAGAAAGCAGCCATTCTGCTCAATACGTGTGTCTCACTTGACATATCATTCATATCTTGTCCGTTCACCCGACATATAATAAAGAAGAAAAAGAAGGTGAGATATGAGCATAACTCAAAACCAAACACAGTAGCAGTAATTGCAGACACAGCCAAGAGTGCTTAACTGTTAATGGCATATTGTCCAATCCATAAACAAATGAATTTCTAGAGTTAATCCAGCCAATTCTCTGAGCAGCTTCTCCGAACATAATTCTACCACATAAATTAGAGTTACACATCTAAATAGTACCTACAGGCTCAAGTTTGACCCAATCGAACACGAAACAGAGAAGGGGAGAGGAGGAGCGAGCTTGGCGAGCTAGCTGTACCTGCTTGCGCTGGCCCCTCCTGTCGGAGAGGACGACGATTTGGTAGTTGAGCATCTTCCAAGCACCGTCTTTGAAGCAGAGCACGACAATGTCGTCAGCAGCCTTCCTGGTGCCCGCCACATCGCCAGCCAGGCACCACTGCCTCTACGCATTCAGGAGCGACTCGATCGCCGCGTCGAGGCTGCTGCCTTCCTGCATCACATCCAATAACCATCGTCACGTGCGCGGTAACAACAGTTCAGATCAAAAACCCTAGGTCAGAGGGGCCGAAACCGTGGGAAGCAAAGGGGGCGAGTAGGGAGGGGGGAGGGGCGGGTGGGAAGGGAGGATGGGGGAGCTCACCATGGTTGGGATCTCGCGAGGAGGCGGCACCGGTGCCGGGGTAGAAGCGCCTGGTGCTTACCGAGCTCGTCGACACAATCAGACGGCCTGCAATCTCCTCCCAGTGAGAAACCCCGATCCACTAGCGCCTTGTGCTTCCCCGTGGATGACGACGGTTACGGCATGAGCTCGACAGGGGCACATAGTGGCGGCGATCCCATCCGATGGCGCGAAGAACGACGGCAACGTCGACGTGGATGTCCGTCTCAGCGGCTCACGCTCGCGGTGCTTTCCGGCGGGGGGCGGCGCGAGGTGAGGCGAGGAAGAGAGGGGAGAGCACGGGCTGAGAAAGGGAGGAGGCGGCGGCGTCGGCGTGAAGGAGAGAGAGCAGTGAGGGATGGTGAGAGAAACCCTAGCCGTCTCACCCGATTGGGGATGGGGCAACGAATCAGGACAAGCCACTTGGCACAGGGTTAGATGAAATGTCAGAAATGCCCTCGGCCGCCAACGAGAATTGCAGGCGGTGGCACGCCTCCTGCACACACACAACGACCAGCACCGGTTGTTTCCTATCATATTCATCATATATTCTTTTCTTTTGTAGCATGGACATTGGACTTGAATGATTCAAAGCAATAGTCTATAGTTTGACATGAAGATATAAATACTCACGCATGCTAACAAGCAACCATGTTTTTCAAAATATCAACGCTAAAGAAAGTTACCCCTAGCCCATTATGCTCAATCATTGATCCATTCATGAAACACACTCAAATATTAGCTACACACAATGCACAAGTATGACAATAGTGCTCTCTAGTTGGTGCTTTATAAGAGAAGATGGAGACTCAAAATAAAAATTAAAAATTGCATAAAGTAAATAGATAGGCCCTTCGCAGAGGGAAGCAGAGATTTGCTAATGTGCCAGAGCTCAAAGCTTAAATTAAAGAGATAAAAAATATTTTGAGAGGCATGCTTTTCCTGTCAACGAAAACGACCGATAATTCCCAATATCTTCCATGCTAGACACATCATAGGCGGTTCCCAAACAGAAGTAAAGTTTATTTCCTTTCCACCATTCTTTCACAATCCATGGCTAGCCGTATCCACGGGTGCCTTCCATACCATAACTTTCCAAGGAATTTTGTTGTTATTATTTTTTTTATTTCATTGTGGGACTGGGCATCCCTATTACCAGCCACTCTCTCGTGCAATGACAAGTGAATAAACACTCATCATGAGAATAACACACCTAGCATGGAAAATATTGGCCACCCCCTGCCGCTTCATGAGCGGTACGGGCACACAAAACAGAAAAATTATTTTGAAAATTAGAGTTGGCACACGCAAATTTACTTGGAACGGTATGGAAATATCGCATATAGGTAGATATAGTGGACTCATTTGGCACAACTTGGGTTTAAGGAGTTTGGATGCACAAGCAGTATTTCCGCTTAGTACAAATGAAGGCTAGCAAAATATTGAGAAGCAACCAACCAAAAAACGAAAACGGTCATAAACATACATTGAACATAACTAACACCGAATAATGCACCATAAGTAGGATACAATTTCGTTACATAACTATTGACTTAATGTGCATGCATAGGGAATCACAAACCTTAACACTAATATTCTTACTAAATCACAATTACTCACTAACATGACTCACATATTATCATTTGCATATCGCAAAACTATTGCACGGAATCACACTTATCATATCCAATGATCTATATGAAAGTTTTTATTATATCCCTCTTGAATATTCATCACTTTGGGACCAAATTCATATCTTATGCAAATTACCGTTACTTTCATCAACTCTCAAAAAGATATAAGTGAAGCATGAGAGTGCAAATATTTCTTCAAAATTTTAATCTTGTCAACTCTCAAAATAATATAAGTGAAGCATGAGAGTTTATTTCTTCAAAATTTTAATCTTGTCAACTCTCAAAATAATATAAGTGAAGCATGAGAGTTTATTTCTTCAAAATTTTAATCTTGTCAACTCTCAAAATAATATAAGTGAAGCATGAGAGTTTATTTCTTCAAAATTTAGCCACCGCCGTGCTCAAAAAGATTTAAGTGAAGCACTAGAGCAACTGCCTAGCTCAAAAAATTTAAGTGAAGCACATAGAGTATTCTAACAAATTATGATGAACGTGTGGCTCTCTCAAAATAGGTGTGTTCAGTAAGGATGATTGTGATAAACTAAAAAGCAAACAAAGCAAAGACTCATATAATACAAGACACTCCAAGCAAAACACATATCATGTGACGAATAAAAATATAGCTCCAAGTAAAATTACCGATGGTTGGTAGAAGAAAGAGGAGATGCCATCCGGGGCATCCCCAAGCTTAGACGCTTGAGTCTTCCTTGAATATTACCTTGGGGTGCCATGGGCATCCCCAAGCTTAGGCTCTTGCCAATCCTTATTCCTTCATCCATCGTGATCTCACTCAAAACTTGAAAACTTCAATCACACAAAACTCAATAAAACCTTCGTGAGATCCGTTAGTATAACAAAATAAATCACTACTTTAAGTACTGTTGCAAACCCATTTATATTTTATTTTTGCATTATACCTACTGTATTCTAACTTATCCATGGCTTATACCCCCCTATACAATCCATAGTTTCATCAAAACAAGCAAGCAACACATCAAAAACAGAATCTGTCAAAAACAGAACAGTCTGTAGCAATTTATTTAAAAGACATACTTATATAAATCCAAAAATTCTGAACAATTAGAACAACGTGGGAAATTCATATACCAATACTGTGTAAAAATTTCAGATTTTTCTGACGCTCCAGTACAGAACCAAAATTCCAGCACTGGACGCAAAACTTTCTGTTTTCCAAACAGCATCAATAATACTATCTTCCAAATCATCCCAAAGGTTTTACTTGGCACAAACACTAATTAAAAACATAAAAACACAATCATAACAGCAGCATGAAAGTGAAAACTCACAATAACAGAAACAAATAATAAAAAATTATTTTATTCATTGGGTTGCCTCCCAACAAGCGCTATTGTTTTATGCCCCTAACTAGGCATAATGCATAATTTCAAGTGTTGTCATCCTTCTTATTCTTATCCAACGATGTACTTTTATAAAAGGGTTTTTCAAAGGTAATATTAAACACATCATCCATAGAAATTTTAGCATTAGCAAGTTGTCCATCTGTAAATCCTTCTTGATTACCGGCTACAATCCAAGAGTATTGTCTATTGACACTATTGAAAACTTGTTGGATTATATTCAAAGGAGGAACTTCTTTTTTAATATTCTCATCAAAGATGTGGTCATTGTGGAACAAATATCTCAACAAGTAATCATTATTATAAAGGATCTCATCTATCACCGGTTTTTCACGGTTCATACCATAAAAATCAAAGATCTCCCTAGCTTTTCGCACTATGTGATCAAATTCATTCATGAGAACAAGGATGGCTATTTTGTTAGACCTAGGATCTTTTATAACCGGTAACTCATAAAACAATCTTTGCCAAGTAGGATGGGTGCGAATAAATCTTCTTTCAAGTTTAAGAATAAGTGGGGAAATAGCATCGGCATAATTCTTAGTTTCTTTAAGTATAGGAGCGTCATCAAAAGCCAAGGTCCCAATGCAATTAAAGAATTCTTGGATGACACTTTTTCCTATAACATTACCATGTCCCAACACAAAAGTTTTAGCATCAAGATTGGTAGAACTTCCCTTTTTAGGAGTTTTACCATCATCAGTTTCCGCCATGCCAAAATCACCCATGATAACAATCTTCAAGCGAGCGAACAAGCAAACAAGAAAAAGGCAAACGGAAAATATTTTTGTATTTTTGTAAAAACTTTTTAGAAGTGGGGGAGATGAAAACGAGAGGCAAATGCAAATAAAGTAAATAAAGTAAATGCAAGGAGATGAGAGTTTTATGCGTAGATACTTGATAGATGTTGATGATGTCTCCCCGGCAACGGCGCCAGAAATTCTTCCTGCTACTTGTGATCTGCGTTGGTAATTACCTGAAGAGGAAGGGAGATGCAGTACAGTAGAGATAAGTATTTCCCTCAGTTATGAAACCAAGGTTATCAATCCAGTAGGAGAATCACGCAACACCTCGTTAGCAGCACATGCACACAAAACAACAAATCCTTGCACCCAACGCAATCAAGGGGTTGTCAATCCCTCGGCGGTAAGTTGCAAGATTAAATTGTATGTGATAGATAAATAGATTGAAACAAAAATACAAAAATAAAATAAATAAAGAAAAAGTGCAGCAAGTATTTTTAGGGTTTTAGTATATGATTTAGATAGACCCGGGGGCCATAGTTTTCACTAGAGGCTTCTCTCAAGAAAATAGCATACGGTGGGTAGACAAATTACTGTTGGGCAATTGATAGAAAAGCAAATAATCATGACGATATCCAAGGCAATGATCATGTATATAGGCATCACGTCCGAGACAAGTAGACCGACTCCTGCCTGCATCTACTACTATTACTCCACACATCGACCGCTATCCAGCATACATCTAGTGTATTAAGTCCATAAAGAACGGAGTAACGCCTTAAGAACGATGACATGATGTAGACAAGATAAACCCACGTATGAATAAACCCCATCTTTTTACCCTTAATAGCAATGATACATACGTGTCATGTCACTGAGATTGAGCACCGCAAGATCGAACCCATTACAAAGCACCTCTTCCCATGGCAAGATAAATCAATCTAGTTGGCCAAACCAAATCAATAGATCGGAGAAGAAATACGAAGCTATAATAATCATGCATAAAAGATATCAGAGAAGACTCAAATAATATTCATGGATGATCTGATCATAAACTCATAATTCACCGGATCCCAACAAACACACCGCAAAAAGTGATTACATCGGATAGAACTCCAAGAACATCGAGGAGAACATTGTATTGAAGATCAAAAAGAGAGAAGAAACCATCTAGCTACTAACTATGGACCCGAAGGTCTGTGATAAACTATTCACGCATCATCGGAAGGGCAGCAAGGTTGATGTAGAGCCCCTCCGTGATCGATTCCCCCTCCGGTGGAGTACCGGAAAAGGCCTCCAGATGGGATCTCTCGAGAACAGAAACTTGCGGCGGCAGAAAAAGTATTTCGTGGACTCCCCTGTTGGTTTCCTAATTTTTGGGAATTTATAGTGGTGGAATTAGGTCAAACGGAGTTGAGGTGGGCCCACGAGGCACCAGGGCGCGCCTGCCCCCCCCCCCCCCAGGCGCGCCCTGGTGGCTCGTGGCCACCTCCTCTGGCGTCTGGTCTTCTCCCGAAGCTTCTAGTGTTGGTATTGTCCAGAAAAAAATCTCCAAAAAGTTTCGTGGCATTTGGACTTCGTTTGGTATTGATATTCTGTAAAACAAAAAGCAGGCAGAAAACAACAACTGGCACTGGGCACTAAGTTAATAGGTTAGTCCCAAAAAATGATATATAATTGCTGTAAATGCATATAAAAAACATTCAAGATTGATAATATAACAGCATGGAACAATAAAAAATTATAGATATGTTGGAGACGTATCACCGGTCACGCCCACCTCCGCGGTCCATGACAGCCGAGGCCCACCCCGTCGAGACCCCACCTTCCATAGACAGACAAGACGGTAGGACGGGAGAGGGAAAAAGGGCACTATTCATTGCTAGTCACATCAGACTCAATTAGACGGCCAGGATCAATCCATCAAAAAATCAAACGGTCGGTCGAAACTTGTTTGGACAGCCAATCGGACGGTCGAGAGGCCACATGCCCTGAGAAGGCTCTATTTCTTCTCAGAATCTAACAATGGGATGTAAAAGAAATTATATAGAGGCCGCTTCAACTAATTCAAATCAGAGGGAGTAAGGTTGGGTTACAACGACAATTACAAAGACTCGATCATGGATAATCAAGAGAGAACTCTAGACCTTCTATATTGTAGCACTAAGCTCTAATTGCTCAACATTACAACTCATCATGTTGAAAGTAGCACTACCTCATCGTTATCCTAACACCGTTCTCCTGGCCGGTTGCACAACCTCACCCTTCGTTAATTGCCGGCGCTGCCGCCGTACGTACCAAGATGCAAATGCAACTGCTACTAGCTCGGGTATTGGCAAATGTCCAGAAATCCTCCTCCCTGAATTATCGGATAACAATTGATCCATGTTCACTGATCCGGGCCTGTCACAAGATTGGCTTTCTGATCAACTCCGTCAGGTCCAATTCTTCCACCTCCTTAACTTTTTTAAAAAAAAACGGACGATCTCCCTAACTCGCTTGCACGAGAACAAAGCAGTGCTGAATATCCTCTGGACAGATCGAGTAGTACTTTATTAGTCTAGTTAAGAAGCGTAGCTGCTTCATTAGCTGATAGAGCTTATGGATATTCTGTGACAATATAAGCATCAATTTCGTCACGTATCATTTCTTATGCAATATTCTTAACTGTTGAAGAGACGTGAATTAATTATGTATTTGTGTGACGTGTTGTTCCTACATTTCGCAAAAAATGTCAATGGCAGCCACATCTTTTATTGGTACATTAACAATCTACCAAGGGGAGCAAACGTCTACTGTAGCAATTCAAACCAATCCAAAAGAGTAAGTTTGCATGGTTTCTTCATGGAAGATGCGAAGGAGGGACGTGGAGTATCTGGGCTCAAGCTCAAATGAGCTCGGATGAATAGTAAAATCAAAACAAATTCAAAAAATTCTGAATTTTTTTGTGATAAACTTCGACAAATGTTCTAAGTGCTTGCAAATTTTCATCATGAGATCACATTCGTGGAAGGCGTGACAAAAAAAACAAAATCGATGCTCCGAAAATGCTACTTTCGAAAGCATTTTGGAGCTCTGATTTTTTTTTTGCCACACCTGCCATGAATGTGATTTCATGATGAAATTTTGCAACACTTAGAACATTTGTCAAAGTTTATCACAAAAAAAAATCAGAATTTTTTGAATTTGTTTTCAGTTTTTTCATTTTACTGTTCATCCGAGTCATTTGAGCTCAAGCTCAGAAGGATCAGCGCATGAAGCGGACCCTGCTGCGGTGCGCGTGCTGTGAAAGAAGCCCAAACTGTTGTGGTGTTGTGGCCGTGCTGTGAAAGAAACCGGCAATTCCTATTGCGAGCTCCTATTGGGCGCTTCCCAATAACCGTGGCTTATAGAAACTGAAAAAAGAAGAGATAAAAGAGAGAAAAGAAGAACAAAGTCACAAGGTCTGCGATGGCCAACTGGTTACTGCGATCTCTTCTAATGCAGAGGTTGTGGGTTCGAACCCCCGCTCCGTTGTACTACTGTTTGAGCTTTTTAACCAAAAAAAAATGAAACGCAAACGGGGCCGGTCCAAAGTGACGCACAAAGGATATTTTCATTCGCTCGATATGTGCTTCACATAGCACTTTTTTATTTGTTACTCAAAAAAAAAAAAAAACATAACACTTTTTTTATAACGGATAATTTCATGCAAACGATTATATATAACCACACTGGGCAAATGTCCTACTTCAACATAACACAATGCACATAGTCATCAATGGTTAAGCTGGCGAACTACATCTCTGCCTGGATGGCTAGCAGGTGCTGATACCTGCCCGCCCGACACTTGCATTTTCGGTGTACGCAACAAAATCTTCTAGAACTGTCGTGGGGCTGTCTAACCTCACGAGCCAAATTTTCATAATGATTAAGCTGCAACTTGGATTCACAATGAAATTTTAAAATTACTAAATTTCATACAATCACGACAGAAAAACAGCGATAGAAAATGAATGCATTTTCTCAACACGCCTCTGGCTGCGCAGCAGTGAACCAAACACACACCCACGAGATTTTGGGCGTAAATGTGGTCAGGCTATGCTTAAATATCAGTTGAAGACGCTTCAAGCAAAGCAAATTTCACCAAAAATGACTCTACTGCAAGGAGCATAAGCACTTGAAACATTCAGTGTTAATACTTTTACAGCCAGTGATTCATGTCTCGGCAAAACTAATATTGTAGACATAAGACATGAAAAGGCACAACACTATGAGCACTAATGAGTACATAAAAATCTGATCACAAAGATGTAATGTTCGTTTTCAAACTTCCCTTCACTGGATGTTCCATTTCTGCTCCAAGGCACTGCATATTCGATTCAGGCAGCAGGCAGCACTGAGAGGGTAACCGCTAACTGCAAGCAAAAGGTAATATGTCACTACAGTTCAAAGCAAAAGGGGGGTACAATCAAGAAACTACTACATGGTAGGGCGATACAACTTGAGGCAGAGAATAGCAATATCTAATTGTCCACGTTATGAAGGTCTAGGCGATGCTTATGAACTCAAACCTAATTGATGGTTTCTTGCTCTAACAAAAGATGTCGGAAAGGGCAAGCCGCTGATGCTCAAACCACCAAGAAGCAGAAATGTATTTAATCCAATCAAGTAACTACTATAAGTTTCAACCAAGGAAACAAAGGAAATCCAGGACTTGGGTAGTTTGAAAAATATGAAAAGAGACTAAACCCCATTTAATAGCTAATACCAACAAGCTGAACTGAGTAGATTATCAATTTTAACTGATAAGTGTTGGTTACAACTAACAACATGCTAGAAGTTTCCAATTTTACTGTGAGACATCACTCTATTGATCAACATTACAAGAAAAGAGAACTATTTGAATGGGGCAAAGCAAATATCATAAATGTTTGTTTTCAGGTAATAATTCACTGGGAACAGTGGACTTCTTAAAGTCTCAAACACAGCATGCACAACAAACATATAATTCAATTTATCTAACACCGATTCGAAACCTCTCAAAAGATCCAAACAAATGAAAATCACACTGATTTAACAAACATATTAGTATCACCCTTATCAGAAGTTTAGCAAGTTCTCAGGACTAGTGTTTTTATTTCAAACCAGGTTACTTACTCTGTATGTAATCATCAGAGTATTCCTTGTCAACCTTTCCATGGGCCATGGCGCCAACCTGGAATAATGTGCACACAATATGAGATTATGCACAAGGAAGCAACAGATGATAGAAAACAAATTAGTTCAATATCAAAGCTTTTACAGCTCCACTCACCACAAAAACAAGAGGTTCATCATCATTGGACTTAGCAACATAGTCAAACAAATTAACTGCCTTCTCCGCACTATATGAAAGGCCTAATGACCAAAAATACATCAATTAGCATCCTTATCTGATCCAGATAAAGTTTTTGTAAATAAATAATTTTCTCACCAATCTTCCGTATGCCAACAGGTAGATACTGGGTAACAGGATTTTTAATAACATCAAGGAGCTTCTCACGCTTCCCAACTGCCGTGATGCTCAGCTTTTGCAATAACTGTGCTGTGATGTTGTATAACTTGCAGGTCAGCATGGTTCATGAAATATATGACATAAAAGGTGAAGAACATGAACTACTTATATTATTTGCATCTTACACATCAAGCCACAGAAACGCTTGAACGTCCGTGGCATGCGAACATGAGGCTTGATTTCAAACAAAACTCCCTTTTCAGTCCTAACATAAACAGCTTGTAACCTCCCAGCCTTAGTTAGAGGGCTGTCAAATATTGCTAGTAGTGCCTGCAAAATATTTTCAGCAGAAATTCAGAACTGTCATACTTTGTAGCTATTCAGAGACCCAAACAGGGTTCGACAACCAAAAGAGAGTAAACAAATGCTATGACATTAGGCCGCGTTGACAACCAAATTAAATTTACTTCCCTTTGACTTACAACAGGAACTTCTGGATGGATAATACTCCCTCCGATCCAAAATAAGTGTCACAGTTTTGAACTGGGTTTAGTTCAAAACTGTGACATTTTTATGGATCGGAGGTAGTAATAAATAAGACAGCTTTCTATTCATATTACAGCATCAGAAAGAAAATAATAATGACGGAAATTCAGAATACCTGGTGAATGATATCAGGCCTATAATCAGCTGGATTGCGATTCTGCTTCCTCAAATAATTTGCGTGATCATCCGAATTCAAGATTTGCATACCCTATAGAAACAGTTAAAAGAATCACTAAAACTGACATAAAATAAGGGATTTTTGTTTAGTACGAGGCGTTGATCTCTTTAATCACCAGATATTGTAGAAGGAATGTAACTACTCTGGTGTAATTAGTTAACACTTGCTCTTTACATGCTAGCAGCCACTAATTTTTGACCATTGCTACCTACTCGTGCACAGCCCACGACATGCATGCACACAATAACCTATCCACCAAAGGGAAGGGAAGAAAATAATTACGGATTTACGCCTGGCGTTCTTTCAAACCTTGCAAATAAATCAGGACAAAACATGTTCATCGCTCACTATTAAATTTAATTATGCTCACTGATTCAATTCTAGCATTCTGCAAGTATGCTGCTGCTTAAGAAATTAGCATCTTTTTGGAAGACCACTCTTATACTATTATGGCAGGGATGCTTCTGGATTCAAACAGTTTCAGGACAGTGCAACTTTTGTTCAACTTTTTCCCCTGCTCGTAAGTTAAACTAAACTACCACATGAATAAACCAGCTACTCATACAAATTTCTCTAAGTCTCAATTCGACCACTAAACGAGAAATAATCAGTCACAGTCAAAAATAAATCACTGGTTTATTGGTCCAGAGTCCATACTACTGTACTAGCATACCTTGCCGACTTTGCCGACCTCGAGGCAGGCCCTCTCAAGTACGAAGATAGCGCCCGGCCGCCGCTTACTGTCGACCGGCCGGGGAACGATGGGGATCCCCTCCCCCACCTCCTCGGCAAAAGCCTCTGCCGCCGCCTCCCCCTCCATCAGCTCCTCATTTTCCTTCCCCTCTTGCTCCACCGCCTCGGCGTCGACTGGAGGGGCGCGCGAGGCTTCGCCGCCTTCCAGCTTCCGCTTCTTCTTCCCCTTCACTGCGTACGGCCGCCCCATGCCTTTTTCTCGCTTCGCTTCGCGCCGGCTCGGACTGCGGGGGGTTCGAGTCACAGCCGCCTAGGGTTCTTCTTCTTCTTCTTCTTTTTTTTGAGGGATGGGGTTGTTCTTATTCTGTGGGCTCAAAAGGCAATGAGCAAAGCAACAGCACAACAACAAATAGAAGCCCATCAACCACAACCAGCCCAAGAAAAAGAAGCCTATCACCACAACCAGCCCAAAGAGGCAGTTTGGATTCCCCACGCCCGGCCCAAATCCGAAGCGCTGACCGGCACCGGAACGGACGGCGCCGACGCTCGCGGGAGGGGAGGTGGGGGCGGTTGCGGCATCTCACCGGCTCACAGCACAGCGTGCCGCGGCCCTGGAGCTTGGCAATGGTGATAGGATCATGGTGCGCCGGCCGGCCGGGCAGTGCGGAGCAGCCGGCGGGCAGTGACGGTCGGGCATGGCGGTAAGACTGGCAGAATGCGTACGTAAGATAACCTTTTCTTGTATCAAAATAGTATGGACAGGACGCGATTGTCTCAAGCGGGGCAAATTGTCTGAGTCCCGATTTCTGAATTCATCGATTGTGAATTGTTTCACTCAGACGAATGGTCCACTGTTAGGTTAGCTAGCCAACCACAACATGCGATCCCTTTTCAAAATAAAATACTACTCCCTCGATTCAAAATAAATGTCATAGTTTAATCTTAGTTCAAAACTGCAGCACTTATTTTAGATCGAAAGGAGTAGTAAAATACAACATCCGATCTACGTCAGACTGACTAGCTACATGATTTAACCTGTATCATGCCGAAACATGCATGATGCATCTGTGATCCCGGAAAAAGAAAAGAACACGATCCTTGATCGCACGATTTAAATACTAGCAGCCCGAAGAACATGAACCGAAAACGCGATTCATCAAGCAACCTAATTTGCCAGAGCCGCGCGCGGAGGACATGTATCCAAACCGGAGCTTTGGCCATGTGCCCGGGAGATTTGCTGTCACCAACGGGTTGGCCAGTTTCTGGGGATAATGTTGATTCCCACGCAAATGTTCGCGCCGCACCATCTGCGGAGCAACAAGGTTTCGCGCTGCTAGTTGCAACATGGCACTATGCCCGTGGCCGAAGACAAGTTCTCCGTCGCGATACACTACAAATTGATTGATATACGTATGCATGATTAACTAGTCTTGTGTGCTCATGGCAGATCTTCTTGCGCCGACTCCATTATTAGGATCAGCATCGATCAGGTCGACCTTGTCATTGTTGGCTTTTTCTTTACATTTTTTGGAAACATTGTCATTGTCCGATAGTTTCATTAAGGTTTCAGCGAGCCATATTGGCTCATGGGGCCGTAATAATAGCATGGGTACGTAAAGCCATGGTTGAAGCATGAACACCCGAGGTTGACCTGTGCATGGGCAGCCCGGCCCGAAGGCCTGAGCCCGAAAGCCCGGCATCCGGGCCGGGCCCGGGCTCCATTTTCCCGCCCGAAAAAAGCCCGAAATGGCAACAAATATATATTTTATTTGAAATATAGGTATATTATATTATTTTAATATCCTGAATATAATTATTTTAATTAAAAAATGACACTGTTCATGTGCTTCGGACCGGGCCGGGCCCGGGCTTGGGATTTTTGCTTCGGGCTTTACAAAGCCCGGCCCGAAACCCGGCCCGGCCCGGGGTTTGCTCAGGTTTAACCCGAGGTCCCGGTTGAAACATAGAGCGTTATTTAGCACGAAAACCCACTTTAGTGATTCAATGTTAGAGACCCAAACCCAATGGAAGACACATGCAAGAATGTTGCCATGGCAACGATTCCAGCTACGCTGTGAGCAAGACCATGGCCACAGGGACCAATCTGGGCAGCACCGTGTCATCGTCCGGCCAGCAGGGATAGTCCACATCAACATGCGATATGTGGGGCCCGAATGGGTCAATAACAAGAGTGGCCCACCATTCCCTCCGCCAACAACTACTTAAATCAAGGAGTCAACCAGGGAAAGGCATCCAATTGCATCCGGCAAGGCACGACATCGGCGGCTCTCTCTTTTCTCCGTTTCCCTTTCTTCTCCCACAAGATCACAGTGTATCCGAGACTAGTGCTTCTAATCCATGAACTAGCGAGTGAAATAGATCGGAACGTAACATTCAAATAAAATGGTATGACACGAGCAACACAACTATGTTTCACATTAAAAAAAAGGTACCAAGATCTTTTGAAGTTGTCGTCTCCGAGTCTAGGTGTGCCTGCAAACCTTCATTGAAAAAAAATTATGAAGCTAAACAAGTTAGACTAACCTCAAAGATTTTGAGTAACCACATGAACCATTTACGCCAGTCAATGGTGGAGCCAACCCATTCTTAAAGCATGGGCGGGACCTAAGTGTAGCCAAGTTGATCAGCATTTGCACAAACTATTTCTTAGTTTAACCAAAACATTTTCTGTAGACTTCCAAGGAGACATACCGATGGTCCCGGAATGTTGGCTCTGCTATATACCCCACATGGAAACCTAAGCCCGTTGGACATACCATGCAAGGTAAGATGTCGCACCACTACTTACTTGTTAGATCTTTTGGGCTTCATCTGGGATCAAGCAGGGAAGGACACAACGAGAGAAACACTAACCCTCAAATAACCTAATCACAAAAGAAGAAAAAACCTCAAACAACAATGGCACCACCATTACTAACCGAGGCTAAAAACGGAACAACAATACATTGGATTCAAAGTTGTTTGTCATATGGATCAAAACACCTTCGACTCCCTAGTGTAGGCATCGGCCGCAATGGCCACACCCGAGCGGAGATAGAAACTAAATACTTATATTAAGTATGACGCAACCTCTGTCACTGGGCTACCCCATCAAGAGCGCAAAATCCTAACATGGATGAAATATAATCTGGACTCCAAGAGTTCATCCAGATTTCGCTCACCTCCTGCCACCGGATGAGCTGCTGGAGTGAGAAGAATCACCTGAAACTTAGAGAATAATGAAGACGACGCTTCAAGGGCTAGGATTTCATGACTCACCCCTGGCTCCAAGAGTTGACCCATGCCTCCCTTGCTTCCAGTCACCGGGTGAGCCGCCATGGGGTAAGGTGAATTAGCCGAAACTTAGAGGACAATGAAAACAACACTTCAACTGCTAGGATTTCATGACTCCTTTTTTTACCACAAAACATAAGGATTTTCTTTATGTATTATATTAAGCCGTTTCTTAGAAAATAGTTCATAATAAAAACTGAAATTTGAATCCGTGAGGATTTTAAACCCTAGTGCTAGGGTTGTACATTCACTCTCACGCCTAGATGAGCCAAGCTCGCTTCTTAAATGAATCGATTCATGTCGTCCTTCGTACTAGAAGAGCGAAGGGGAGTGGGGGGATGAAGAAATTCAGGATGGGAATGGGGCGGCTGATACGTCTCCAACTTATCTATAATTTTTTATTGTTTCATGCTATTATAGTATCAATCTTGGATATTTTATATGCAATTATATGCCATTATATATCATTTTTTTTGGACTAACCTATTAACCCAGTGCCTAGTGCCAGTTGCTGTTTTCTGCTTGTTTTTGCCTTTTCAAAAAATCATTATCAAAAAGTGTCCAAACGAGAAAAAAACTTTGGATTAATTTTTTCTGGACCAGAAGAGACCCACGAAGCTTCGGGAGCAGACCAAAAAAGCCACGAGGAGGCGACAAGCCTGGAGGGCGCGCCCGGGGGGGTAGGCGCGCCCCCCAGGCTTGTGGGCCCCTCGTAGCCCCTCCTGACCTAATTACAGCGCTATAAATTCCCAAATATTCCCAATATACCAGAGAGACAGAAGAGAAAACCTTTCCGCGGCCGCAAGCCTCTGTTCTTTCGCGATCCCATCTGGAGGCCTTTTCCGGTACTCTGCCGGAGGGGGAATCGATCACGGAGGGCTTCTTCGTCAACCTTGCCGCCCTTCCGATGATGTGTGAGTAGTTTACCACAGACCTACGGGTCCATAGCTAGTAGCTAGATGGCTTCTTCTCTCTCTTTGATCTTCAATACCATGTTCTCCTCGATGTTCTTGGAGTTCTATCCAATGTAATCTTCTTTTGCGGTGTGTTTGTTGGGATCCGATGAATTGTGAGTTTATGATCAAATTATTTATGAGAAATATTTGAGTCTTCTTTGAACTCTTTGATGCATGATTATTATAGCTTTGTATTTCTCTTCGATCTATTGATTTGGTTTGGCCTACTAGATTGATTTATCTTGCAATGGGAGAGGTGCTTTGTGATGGGTTCAATCTTGCGGTGCTCAATCCCAGTGACAGAAGAGGACATGACACGTATTTGTATTGTTGCCATTAAGGATAAAAAGATGAGTTTTAATCATATTGCTTGAGTTTACTTTGTCTACATCATGTCATCTTGCTTAAGGCGTTACTCTGTTTCATACTTAATACCCTAGATGCATGCTGGATAGCGGTCGATGGGTGGAGTAATAGTAGTAGATGTAGGCAGGAGTCGGTCTACTTGTCTAGGACGTGATGCCTATATACATGATCATTGCCATAAATCCGTCATAATTATTTGCTTTTCTATCAATTGCCCAACAGTAATTTGTTTACCCACCGTATGCTATGTATTCGAAAGAGAAGGCTCTAGTGAAAACTATGGCCCCCGAGTCTACTTTATCATATATAAAAAACCTAAAAATACATTGCTGCAATTTATTTACTTTTATTTTATTCAATATTTTAGTTTATCTATCTATCACTATCAGAATTAATCATTGCAAATAACCGCTAAGAGGATTGACAACCCTCTTATTTGCGTTGGGTGCAAGTGTTTGCTTTTGTGTGTGCAGGTGCGCTTAATGGAATTTTGCTTGGTTCTCCTACTGGATTGATAACCTTGGTTCTTAACTGAGAGAAATACTTATCTCTACTATACTACATCATCCTCTCCTCTTCGGGGAAATACCAACGCAGTCTACAAGTAGCACCGGCCTGCTCCAACCCAGAGTCCTAGGAACATGGAGCAGACCCACTGGTCCAATACCGAGTGGTCTCATGTCCCATTGGGCAATATGGTCCAACCCATTTTAATACTTGTTTGCACATGAACAAGGAGCATTTACACGACAACATTATTTCAACTAGCATCATTTAGATGTAGGGATTTTTAGTAAGTTAAGATATTTAGAATTTATTTGTTCAAAGAATAAAAAGGAACATATGTAGCCCAGTTTCTATTTCTACCATGAATCATTTGCATCATAAGGTAACATATTTTTAACTCTGAAACAAAAGCAGCCTTGGTCAATAGTTTGAAATCCTCATATAAGCACAAGGGTGACACCCTTGCGAAGGCATGTGCATTGTAATGGAAGAGTATAGCCTTTGGCAACTAAATTTGGGTCAACCCGTTTGTCCCGATGGGCCGAGCGACTCTCCTGGCCCAATTTTCTTATGAATTCGACCCAAAAGACCCATCAGCCTTGAAATTATATGGGCCTGACAAGTTTCCCAATGGGTTGCGTCGGCCTGTTCCCATCGTGAGAAGAAATCGCCCGATCCAAAATATACGGAGGGACGATTCTTATCTTCCTCGTCACTCTCCCTCGCAATGCTCCTAGCGTCTCCGGTGCTTTGCTGCATGTCCCTTGCCGCCTCACACCTAGCACCTCTCCTTGCCCCTATTGTCGGCGGTGGCAAGGTCCTCGGTGATGTGCAGGACCACTCCAGGGAAGAAGAACAACCCACTGCAATGTTGCTTTCGGAACGACAAGCCTTGTGACGTTGCCAACAAGGACAGGGTCCTTCGGCCATTTAACTCCATGAGATTCTTCTCCCTAGGAAGCGCCAAGTCGCTTCGAAACCCAGCTCTACCGTGACCAGTGGCATATTGTTGTCACGTCCGAGTGCCTACTAGCAGCGTGGAGGAGTTGTTGGGCTGGATCCGAGCCCCCGTGGGCTTGCAGTCAGGTTGGGTCAGTGGCGAGCATCGCAACGGGGCTCCCAATGTTTAATGCATTGCGACGCCCTCCAATGTTCTTGAGTCCAACAACGACGCACACGTCGGTTGCGAGCGACAGCTCAGACGAGGCAGGATGTTGCGGCAACGATAGCGGTCTTGTGTGTGGAAGATCTGACGCCAGGCGGTGGCATGGCCAGGTTTGGTGGGCGTCGGCGAGCATGCGGCTCCAGCGCAAGCATCTGGTGTTGATTGGGATGGGATGTGTCGGAGGTCTCCCGTCGGCATCAAGTAGTATGGCATCTACCTTTGTTCATACGGAGGACGATTGTGGCAACTGCCACGGGGGCATGGTGGATGCTGCAGGTCGAGGCACGCCGGTGTGGAATGGCAGCGATGAGATCCGCGCCGCAACATGCCTGGCCTCCCGATGGCCGTGGTGACGGTCTATGGTGGGATTACATTTCACCCATCCGCTAGAGCCATTTGGGCTTTGCATGGAGTAGTAGCTCATGTGACTTTCAAAAGACCCTTCTTTAAGATGTTGATTGAAACACCGCTTTATGTCTGAGTGTGTGTGGGGGTGGGGGGCATTGAAAACTGCTGGTCAGGTTCAACAGACAACTTGCGCAGTTACCCTATTGAAGGCGTTGTCTCTTTACTAGTGTGTTGACATTCGTGGTTGATCTTGGCAACCAAGATGAAAATCCTTGTCCTGGCCATATCCCGTCGAATGTGACAACGGTGACGCGAGGGCATTTATCCCTTTTTGAGGCGTTGTTGTAGAAAAAGTCTAACTTAGTCGCACGTGTTAAATTCATTCCTTGTAATAGTTCCGTCATAGGTGGAATGTCTTGTACTTCACTTGTTGATGATTTTGGCCGCAATACCTTGCATCAACTTTGATAAATACTAGATGATGCCCCGCGCGTTGCTGCGGTAACTTTGTTAAAAAATGCGTAAATAGTTACTAAAAATAACTAAATCCAATGAAAAGAAATATATGCTTGAAAATCAATAAAAGAAAGTGTCTAGAAATAGAATAAAAACTTTTGAATGACAGTTAAAAATATCATTTCAAACAAAAATGTGAAGGATGACTAACATGCATGTATGATGTGGCAGCGTTACATGCATAGACTAATGCAAAAATACTAGTAATTTATAAGTTCGCTTATGTGATAGATTTTGCATGGCTTAATGGGAGAGAAGACTTAAATGCATGGCTTAGTGGGGATGTTGAGGTGGACACTTTGCATGTTGAGAGAATTGGGATCAACTTTTTAAGAATGTAAGATATGGATGTGTGCGTCATAGTCATAATAATGCAGAGGGCGAGGGTTCCATCCTCCTTAAAAAAAGAATCGTCCTCTGAAATCTTCTATAAACCAAAACAGGTCGAATACCTAAATCAGACTAAAATCATATTGTGATTTTTAATTTTTTCTATCGTCCTGTAAATTCTTCTAGTATATCCCAAAACGGGTCAAATGCCTCGTAAAACCACCTTAACAACCCCTAAAGCGTCACCAGAAACTGAGATCACACATACCTTTGGGGCTACTCAAAACATGCACACTGTGCACGTACACCGCTCGCCATCATCATCACCATCTTTCCTTGCGTTCAAAACAACGGCAACCAAGCGAGCACGGCCCATTAATAAACTATCCAACTTGTGGTGGCCAGCCATGCATGATGGGAGATACTGTAATCAAGAAAGGCTTATGCCTGGCTACCTAAGCTAAACCGACCACCCCAATTATCATGTCATTGCCCCGGTCGTATCATCAAAAGCTCATCATTTTTGGCGCCAACCCTCCCTCCCATGTGCAACCCTTTCCATGCAAAACACATCGCAAGAACTGTAACTTGGGTCCTCTTTTGCTTGCTTGTCGGGTCCCACTCTGGACTTCCCAAAGATTGCCTCCATCCTCCTCGTTGGCCGGCCTCTTTGCACAGACGCACGCTTCCAAAGCCTCGCCCTCGCCCTCGCCCTTTTGCAAGCCTGGCTCCTCGTCCTCGTCCTATATATACACATTCATGCCTTGGCACCATGACTACCACTACGACCACACGCAGCTTTAACCGATTGCTGCATGATACAGAAAGTTAAGGCAACCATGATCAAGCTGAGGTACTCCAAGAGGCTGTTCAAGAGGAGCTCCTGGTCGAAGGCGAGTGCTGGAGGCGGCCATGGCGGTGTCGGCGGCGGTGGGGAGATAGAGTGGGAGGTGAGACCGGGAGGGATGCTGGTGCAGAAGAGGGACGGGGGGCGGGCGGAGGAGGTGATCATGGTGAGGGTGTCCACTGGATTCTCATGGCATGATGTCTCCATTGGGGCCACACGCACTTTTGGTGAGTACATAATCTGTTAAACTCTTTTCTGTCTATTTTTCTTGTATTTTATTTGGGTTTTAAGGTTATGCGAGCAGTTCCTATAACTGATTGGTTTCAAATACCTTGTATTTTTGTTCTACTCCGTATTTTGGAGAGTATGAGCAAATCAAACAACGTCGCAGTCTCCTTTCCTCATTCCCTTGCATCAGTGAGTATTGTTGTTTGGTAGATGTTGGACGATGCGGTTCAGAAGAACCCATCACCCATAATAGCAGTTTGGTGAAGTAAATGTCAATACAGTAGCATGCACCACTCAAGTTTTACTTCACATCTTCACTCTTGCAAAATGCTTCTGTAGATCGACGTAATTCGGATGAATAAAGGATTGTTTTACTCCCAGATTTGTTGCTCATGAATATGCAGCAGAGTCCTGCTGTTTCCTTCAAAAATAAAAAATAAAAATAGTGTGAGGTTGAAGCGAAAGTCATAACGTTACCTTTCCCTCTTTCTACTCTAAAAATACCAACAGTTGACAACTCAGAATGCAAGGTTGCCCTGCTCTAGATAATAAAAGGACACTTGCCACCGCCCAGGTCCGTCTTCTTCAGAAGTCAGGACTAGTACAGTACAGTACACTACTCCTGCGGAACTACGCAATGTTGGTGCAGAAGAGACTAAAAAAATGCATACAGCTGACATGCATACACATTTAGTTCACCATACTGAAGACAATGTATGGCATCACATGCTCACCTAGGTATTGTATGCATCTGCCGGTGGCTGATATTAAGCATGAGAGGCAGACAGAACCGCTCACATGGTCGAACCTTCCTACTGCATTTTTGTTTCCTAGCAAGCAAACGGTTTATGCCTTACCTAGGATACAGTTTTTTTTTGTGTGTGTGTGTGTGTGCAAAGTCTAGGATATAGTTTGGGTTTCACAATGTAACAAGAAGCTTGTTTATCAAATTGCAGGGGAACTGAAGGTGATGCTGTCCATGGTGACCGGGCTGGAGCCTAGGGAGCAGAGGCTGCTGTTCAAGGGGAAGGAGAGGGAGGACACTGACCACCTCCACATGGTTGGTGTGAGGGACAAGGACAAGGTCCTCCTTCTCGAGGACCCTGCCCTAAAGGATATGAAGCTCCGCGCGGCGAGAGCGGTCGCGGCACAGGTCACGCAAAGCCCGCGTCAGCCTTTTATCCAGGTGTAGGACGCGGTCCGCCATATCGCCGCCCTAACTAGTAGAGCAGGAATGGTTTTACTGTTTATTAATTTTCGTCGCGGAACACTAATTTCCGGAAGGTTTTATGTCTGGAATGGTCCGAGTGGGGGTGTGTTTTTTTGGTCCTTGCTTTGGTTAATGTTTGTGCCGCTCCATGGTAGGGCAAAATAAGAGTCCCTCGAGCATGAGAGTGAGAGAGCTTCCCTGATCATGTTAGTTAGTTGCAAGTGTCAGCCATGGTGGTTGTGATGATGTGATGTTAAGCCTGATGTTGTGCTCATGTTGTCCCTAGTTACGTGGTCTTGTCCCATTTCGTTGCGTGGGTTATGGATGGGAGTGGGACAAAGTCAAAGATGTATGTGCCTTGTGTTCTCATGAATGAAATGAACTATCACCTTTGTTTCAAACTATAATGTTTTGGATATTTCAATATGTACTACATATTGATTGAAATGAGTGAACGAACACACTAAAACGCCCTATATACATTCGATTCAGAATAACGTTAGTACATCTTATAATTCGAAACAGAGAGAGTAAATGTGTATCTCTTTCCAGGAAGAAGTATCTGTCCTTTTTGCTGCTTGTAGACAAACCTCTCTTCAGACATGTATTACGGGCATCGCCAACGCTAACCCACAAATTTGCTCCCGCATCCGTCCGCGGACAGGGGGCGACGGGACCAGTCCGCGGACACGGATGCGGGAGCCGGCCATCCAACGTTATCCGCATACATTTCAAACCGCATTTCAACAGACCGGACAAAATTCATGCAAACCCGACGGAATTCATCAAAGTTCGGATAGAAAATAGCACAAAGCACCCATACATAGCATGCAAATAAATCTAGTACAACAATAGTTCAAATTCAACGAGATTAACATGATGTTCAACAAGTTTTTCATGAACGGATCATGTCGTCCCACACATACTACCTCTTCAGCTTCATCCAATAGTGTATGTATGTAAATGGCCATCCCTCTATCCTATGGTACATCACGGCAGCGCGTACGGGCTATACAATGTGTAGAGCAACATTGAGTGAATGAATGATTCAATTGACAAGTTGAGCAAGAAGAAGCAAAACTTACGATAACGACCTCACATTGTGTTGTTGGATGATCTGCATGTCGTAGGGCGCAATGTGTTTTCGCCCATGGAACGAATCATGCACGCGCTGCCAGAAGAGCCTCCTTCTGCTCCTGCCTACGAAATCCGCGGATACGGCCAACCACGCATCGTACAACAACTCATCCTCCATGATCGAGTACCCCGCCATCCTACTCTAAAAAAACGACATGGCGTTCGAAAATAAGCTCAATGACATTTGACCGAACACCTGTTAGGTGTGGTGTCCGCCATGGACGTCGTCGATAGGGGGTGGAGTGTGCCTGGCTACGAACGGGTCATGGGTGGACGACGCCATCGTAAAAGGCGAGCGGGCGTGTCGGTGCTGGTTGCGGAGGTCCGGCAATGCCTGTGTGGCGGCCGGAGAGGTACATCGGTGGCGTCGGAGGAGGAGGGTGCGGATGCAAAGCAAGGGGGAGAATGTGCGGATTGGATGAAAATGGGACCCTGAGGGTGATTTAGTGGGCCGGGGGTGCCCCAACTTTGCATCCAATTTGCGGTAAAAAGTGCGCCCGGACCGCTCGGCGGACCGATATAAGCCCGCGTTGGATGGCAAAACACGTCCGAACCACGCGGTCCGAATGTATGCGGGCGGTTTAAGGGTCGGTGTTGGAGATGCCCTAAGTGACGGTGTCCTGAACTAGGGGATGCAAACCTAGTCGGCCCATAGTCCTCGGGCTAGGCCTGGGGGGCCCTCATTCTCATTCGGATGGACTCCGGAAGCTACACGCCTGGACGTGATCAAGACCGCGCCTACCGAAGACTTGGCGTATACTCCAAGACATCTCCTACCGCCTCCATGCGAGTCCCTGGATACCGACCATGTAACCCTAGATGCCCTACCTGGCGTGTATATAAGCCAGAGGGTTTAGCCCGGAGAGGGAACCAAATCACAATTACCATTCACCTAGCCTTAGGGTTAGATCTCTCCTTACGATCTCGAGGTAGATCAAGCTTATACTCGATACATCATCATCAATATAATCAAAGCAGGACATAGGGTATTACCTCTTCGAGAGGGCCCGAACCTGGGTAAATATTGTCTCCTTCGTTCCTGTTACCACTGATCCGAGATCCACAGCTCGGGACCCCCTACCCCGAGGTCTGCCGGTTTTACCACTGACACTGGTGCTTTCATTGAGAGTTCCGCTGTGAGATCAACAAAGGATCGATGAGATCGTCGGTCAATGACTCCAACCCTCAGGGCACCGCTTCCGTGCTCAAAACCCCCATCGCCGGATCGCATCCTCTCCTTCATGAGCAAGGAGCGATCCACGACCTTTTTTCCACCCCGGCCGAACCTCCCGTAAAGGGTGAAGGGCTGAGGTACTTTCTGGAGAGCGATCCTAACAGTGACCAGCTAGAAACAGTCGACAAGTCTGATCCTCAAATCAGCTCGGCCGATCTGGCAGCTACATGTCCCTCACAGGATATAAACGTTGGGGCTTCAAGCCCACGGTCCATGGAGATCGAAATTCCTCTCCCACCCACCTCCCACACCGAGTATTGCCCCGATAATTTAGGCCCTTCTGATGTCTGGGATCTGGCCTATGTGCAACAGCTACCTGACAAATCAATCAGGCACTTCTGGGCCAGGTTCTTGTTTGCCAAAAACGACATACCGGATTACCGGGACTCAGAAATAATAGCAGCCTTTCAGCGCGGCTGTAAAGATAAAGGCGTTTCGAACGCTCTAGCCCGCCGCTGTGTTCAAACACTCCCGGAACTGTCTGATCTAGTGTCGAAAGTCTGTACCATCGATGATGCCTGGCTGGCCCAGGAAGAGCAAATGGATTCGATCCTTAACAACAAATTGAAGCGTGACAGGCTCACGCCTCGTTGCGAACCCCGTGTGCAACGCACATGAGTCGAGCGACCTCGGAAGAAGAAGAAAACCGCTGGCCAATCTAGGACCGCCCTCGATGGCCTTCTGGATAAGCCATGCCCGATCCACTCCGTTCTGCTAAACACCTGCCCAACCCACAACCTTCGCGACTGCTGGGTGATGAGGCAGGTAGCTATGGGAGGCCTAACCCTCCTCACCGGCATGCCTAGGCATTCAGAGGAGTCCTCGAGCGATGACGAGGTCCTAATGATCTACGAAACCTTTACGTCCAATAATCAGAGGAAGAGGGCTCTCCGGGAAGTCAATTCAATCCGGCAAGTAACAGCTCAGGCGTGTGGATAGACACACCAATTACCTTTGATCATAAAGATCAATCGAAATCTACCCCGAGTAGATGCCCCGCCGCTCTGGTTCTTGACCCAATCGTGGGCAGCTGCTGTCTTCGGAAAGTGCTCATGGACGGGGGGCAGCAGCTTCAATCTAATATATACAAATACTCTGGACAAGATGCAAATCGATAAATCGCTCATCGAACAGAGCCGTACCACCTTTAAAGGTATAGTACCGGGATGAGAAGCACGTTGTAGTGGAAAAATCACCTTGGATGTGGTCTTCGGAGCGCCTGGTAACTACCGATCTGAAGAAGTGACGTTCCATATTGTCCCTTTCAAAAGCAGTTATCATGCCCTCTTGGGACGTGACGCCTTCTCAAGGTTTCAAGCAATTCCACACTACGGCTATATGAAGCTCAAAATGCCGGGCCCAAACGGGATCATTACAATCGCAAGTAACCCCGACAGAGCACTCAAGGCCGAGAACAAGACGGCGTCGCTCGCCCTAGAGTCCCTAGCCGAAGCCCTCACGGCCGAGGAATTAACATCACTACAAGCCAAAGTCGACCGGGATGACACTATTGCAGGCGACCGCTAACGCGACACATGAATCAGAGACCCCGCGACCAAACTGTGTGCGATGCATGCATCACAAACGGTGTCGTAATAAAACCGTCGCCAATAAGAAGAACTATGTGTGATGCCGGAGACAACAAAAACGATTCAAATTAGAGACGCGTGTGCAATACGTGGCATACAGTTGATCCATACGAACTGTTTGCGATGAGCCAGAACAACAGAAACGGGCAGCCAGTTCGAGGTGTGTGCAATACACGGCATACAGTTCACTCGGATGAACTGTTTGTGATTACCCAACACAACAGAAACGGGCAGCTAGTTCGAGGTGTGTGCGATATACGGCATACAGTTCACTCGGATGAACTGTTTGCGATGATCCAGAAGAACAAAAACGATTCGGCGTAACAAGATGTGTGTGATATCCGGCAAACAGGTCGGTAAACAGAATTATGTGCGATAATTATAGACAGCGCGCACGATTTTTTGTTGTGAATTGTGTGCTTGACAGGGCACACAATTCAAGAAACCAACTGTGGGCAATAACGTAAAAGATCTTTGTCAAATACGTATTGCTAACCGTCTACGATGAGATTGACAGGGGACACAGATTAATATGAGCGAACGGCAACAGAGATATACAATCTGCTTAATTTAGTCCTTCTTCTTGTTGTTGTTGTTGGATGGCCCCGCGACATCGTCTTGGCGAGGACGCTTCTTGCCGCTGACCGTTGGCTTTTCATCGCCGCCGCTGTCGTCATCGTCGTTGATGTCCTCATCGTCGTCCTCCTCATTCGAACATTCCTCCTCCTCCTCATCATCGTCGTCATCTTCATCGTCCTCCGACGGGTCCTCGTCTGTCTGGTCGTCGTCCGACGACTCGGGCGGCGGCGTCCCTTCCATGATCCGGATAAAATCGAGGTCAGGGCTCGACGCCGGACTCATGGAAAATGAGCGGGATGATTCCGAGGTTGACCTATCATCGGGCGGAAGACTGCTGGCGGAACTGTCATCCTCGCTGTCGCTCGACATGGCTACGGTACATACACAAAGCGAGATTGCAGAGTGTGTGTAAGTGTGTAGCGCGGTCGGCCGGGACGATGAAGATGGTGGAGACTGAAGCGGGGTATGAAGAAAAGAGGAATGGCAATTGAAGCGGGGGATTGACGGTTTTTATTGGCACCTTGGCAGGCGGTTAGAATCCTGATATAATCAACCGCAATTATTAGTACCCAGTCGCTCCAAATTCCCGTGGTTGCGCAGTTCTCAATGTGATAATTACACACACAGGTTGGAGCGTCCAAATGTGAAACAAGCAGTTTTCATAGGACAGTTGTCAAGCAATAGATGAGCTCTGCTTATTGATGTAGCCAGTAATAATCAAACAAAACCCCTAATCATCATTACAAACAGCGCATAGAAGATGGCTAATGCGACAACTACAACTACACATGCTAGTTCCTTCTTGTCTCTTGCTTTCATCTGTTGCCTGTGATTGAGTCTTTCTTGCTTCATCGTAGTGATTGTACACTCCAGATCAGTCAGTTTCTTCTTCAGCTTTACGTTATCTTCTGCGAGCTTGGTGATAACACTCCGAGCCCTACCATGCCATTCATCATCCAACCAGTTAATAAAGGCATAAGCCTCATATCCCTGCCAATGTTAAATATTCAGGATGGGTGGGGGCATTAACTCAACTTAAACGATGAACTTAGCACTAACCTCTAAGGGGCAACTGAGAAACCGTCTGCCACTGTCAAATCCCTCCGTGCGCACAACTCAGCTTTTGGTACTTCTCGGTGGCGCAAAACTCAGAGTCGAACTCATGTTGCGGGAGTCTAGAGTCATACTCTGGATCCGGCGGTTGATCGCTTTCCTGGGTGGGGGGAGCGGGGGTCATTCAGGACGGATTGAGCAGGGAGCTACTTTAATTTGGACATGCTAAAAAAGATCGGGATTGATTGGAACCTGACAAGATGATTCAGATCCATAGTACACCGGCCTTCTGATGACCTTAGGCAAGCGCTCGGCGGTGACCGCCGTCGTGGCGGCACCGCCCATCGCGCTGTCGAGAGCGACGGTATGAGCCGGAGCAGCCGCACCGAAACCATCAGCACCACTCATCCACATTCCCCCAATGTCAGCGCCATGCGAGGGAATTTGGGGGTGATGACCCACAAGTATAGGGGATCAATCGTAGTCCTTTCGATAAGTAAGAGTGTCGAACCCAACGAGTAGCAGAAGGAAATGACAAGCGGTTTTCAGCAAGGTATTCTCTGCAAGCACTGAAATTGTAGGTAACAGATAGTTTGGTAGCAAGGTAATTCGTAACAAGTAACAAGTAATAACGGTAACAAAGGTGCAGCAAGGTGGCCCAATATTTTTTATAGCAAAGGACAAGCCGGAACGAACTCTTATAATAAGCAAAGCGTTCTCGAGGACACATGGGAATTTCATCTAGTCACTTTCATCATGTTTGTTTGATTCGCGTTCGCTACTTTGATAATTTGATATGTGGGTGGACTGGTGCTTGGGTGTTGTTCTTACTTGAACAAGCCTCCCACTTATGATTACCCCCTCTCGCAAGCATCCGCAACTACGAAAGAAGAATTAAGATAACTCTAACCATAGCATGAAACATATGGATCCAAATCAGCCCCTTACGGAATAGCGCATAAACTAGGGTTTAAGCTTATGTCACTCTAGCAACCCATCATCTAATTACTACTCCACAATGCCTTCCCTTAGGCCCAAAGATGGTGAAGTGTCATGTAGTCGACGTTCACACGACACCACTAAAGGAGGCAACAACATACATATCATCAAAATATCGAACGAATACCAAATTCACATGATTACTTATGTCAAGACTTCTCCCATGTCCTCAAGAACAAAAGTAAATACTCACAAATCATATTCATGTTCAAGATCAGAGGGGTATTGAATATCATTAAGGATCTGAACATATAATCTTCCACCAAATAAACCAACTGGCATCAACTACAAGATGTAATCAATACTACTAGCAACCCACATGTACCAATCTGAGGTTTTGAGACAAAGATTGAATACAAGAGATGAACTAGGGTTTGAGATGAGATGGTGCTGGTGAAGATGTTGATGAAGATTGGTCCTCCCACGATGAGAGGATCATTGGTGATGTCGATGGCTTCGATTTCCCCCTCCCGGAGGGAAGTATCCCCGGCGGAATCGCTCCGCCGGAGAGCAAAATAGCTCTTGCCCAGGTTCCGCCTCGAGACGGCGGCGCTTCGTCCCGAAAGTCTTCTTGTTAATTTTTTAGGGCAAAAGACCTTATATAGCAGAAGGAGGGGGCCAGAGGCTAGCCAGGGGCCCCACAAGGCATCAGGGCGCGCCCAGGGGGGCCACGCCCTGTTGCCTTGTGGGCAACTGGTGGGTCCCCTCCAGTATCTCTTTTCTCCAGTATTTTTTATATATTCAATAAAAAATCTCCGTGAAATTTCAAGTCAATTGGAGCTCTGTAGGATAGGTATCTCTAATGTAGCTATTTCAGGTCCAGAATTCCAGCTGCCGGTATTCTCCCTCTTCATATAAATCTTGCAAATTAAGTGAGAAAAGGCATAAGAATGGCATCATAAAGTGAAATAATGATCAAATACATTATAAATAACAGTAGGAAATCATGATGCAAATTGGACGTATCAACTCCCCCAAGTTTAGACCTCGCTTGTCCTCAAGCGAAAGCCGAAATCGATAATCATGACCACATGTTTAGAGAGAGAGGTGTCGATAAAAATAAAATACGGACATGAAGCATCATGATCTTTATTATAACAACAATATATCATCATAGAACTTCTCATGAAAAAGTGACAATTCATTCACAAGTTAAAGTATGAACCATAAACCAAATTGAAAACTAACAAACTATGATCTCAGTCACTGAAGCAATTGCAATTTATCATATTATCAAAAAGAGTCTATGTAAGAGGTTTGTTTAGCAAGTTCACATACTCAACTATCATTTAGTCTTCTATGATTGCTGACACTCATGACATACTTATGGAGCAAAAGTTTCAGTCAGACACTGTGACACCCTGGTTTTTCTCAGCTTTTTCTTCTCAAATTTCATTGGAATATTTTGTTTGAATTTGGCTTGGTTTCTGAATGGCTCTATGGACTTAAAACCTTGGGAATTCCTTTCGTTTCTCTTTCCCAAGTGACTCAGGCTCTCAAAAAAAAAACTTCTCTCAAGTCATGTCACTCCCACTCTTGCTCAATCTCAATTTTATCCCAATTTAATATTCCTTTTTTTCCATTAAAGGAATAGCCCTTTAAGCTCTAGGTTGTGAAGCAACCCATATTTTTGCTCTCTCAAAAATCCCAAGAAAATTCTCATAAATCCTTTGCACCATGTGAACCTTGGATATGTGAAAATATTCAAGATTTACTTCACATGGTGAGCACAACAGCCAATCTTTGATTCTGGTCAAAATTTCAGTTTGTGAGGCAACTATATGTTATATTGCTTCAAAAATTCTGAAATTAATCTAGGACATTCTCCTACCCATATTATCAGTCTCCACAAATTTTGGGCCCATTTCATTTAGTCAATTTTTCTATAAAACTCTCCCAAGTTTCTGTCCAATGGGAAGTGTTGTGAAGGAAGTACCATGTACACTAACCCAATTGGACTGAAATTTTTATGGCATGTTGGCATCCTCAAATAACCCACAAATACCAAGTTTCAGATCCAGGAGCCCATCCAAGTGAGTGCAACATCCTCTGCAAGATTTCTGGGTCAAAGGGGCAGTTGTGAAGCAACCATGCTCTACACTTGTCTATTTGATCTGAATTTTTCCCAGCATGTGCTCCTTCCTACTTCATTTCAGTATGTCAAACTCTCTCTCTCAAAACCTTAGCCATTTCTTGTTGGAAATATGCCCTAGAGGCAATAATAAATTGGTTATTATTATATTTCCTTGTTAATGATAATCGTTTATTATCCATGCTATAATTGTATTGATTGGAAACTCAAATACATGTGTGGGTACATAGACAACACTGTGTCCCTAGTAAGCCTCTAGTTGACTAGCTCGTTGATCAAAGATGGTTAAGGTTTCCTAGCCATTGACATGAGATGTCATTTGATAACGGGATCACATCATTAGGAGAATGATGTGATGGACAAGACCCAAACTGTAAACGTAGCATTTGATCGTGTCAGTTTATTGCTATTGTTTTCTGCATGTCAAGTATCTGTTCCTTTGACCATGAGATCATGCAACTCACTGACACCGGAGGAATACCTTGTGTGTATCAAACGTCGCAACGTAACTGGGTGACTATAAAGGTGCTCTACAGGTATCTCCGAGGGTGTCTGTTGGGTTGGCATGGATCAAGACTGGGATTTGTTACTCCGTGTGACGGAGAGGTATCTCAGGGCCCACTCGGTAATACAACATCACAATGAGCCTTGCAAGCAATGTGACTAAAGTGTTAGCCACGAGATCTTGTATTACGGAACGAGTAAAGAGACTTGCCGGTAACGAGATTGAACTAGGTATAGTGATACCGACGATCGAATCTCGGGCAAGTAACATACCGAAGAACAAAGGGAACAGCATACGGGATTAACTGAATCCTTGACATAGAGGTTCGACCGATAAAGATCTTCGTAGAATATGTAGGAGCCAATATGGGCATCCAGGTCCCGCTATTGGTTATTGGCCGTAGAGGTGTCTCGGTCATGTCTACATAGTTCTCGAACCCGCAGGGTCTACACACTTAACGTTTGGTGACGATTAGTATAATTGAGTTATTATGTTGGTGACCGAAAGTTGTTCGGAGTCCCGGATAAGATCCCAGACATGACGAGGATCTCCGGAATAGTCCGGAGGTAAAGATTGATATATGTGATAATAGTGTTTTGATCTCCGGAAGAGTTCCGAAGTTCACCGGAAGAGGTTCCGGATGTTTACCGAAGTGTTCGGGTGCAGCAACACTTTATATGAGCCAAAGGGATAAAGCCCACAAGGTATTGGAAAGTGCAAAAGTAGTTTTGCTGCCGCGTAAGCGGTACTACCGCTTGGTGAAGCGGTACTACCGCTTGTGTGAAGCGGTACTACCGCCCAAGCGGTACTACCGCTTGTGTGAAGCGGTACTACCGCTTGTGAGCGGCTGTGCACGATTCGGCAGGGTCCGAATTGGACTCTTTTCCTGCGGGCCAAACCGACCTTGTGCGGACAAAACCGACCCGGAGGAGGCTTTTACTCCAAGTTTAGACCCCAAGGCTCAACATATAAATAGAGGGGCAGGGCTAGCACACGGGACACATCAGGATTTCCCAAGCCGTGTGCCGGCAACCCTAGCCCTCTAGTTCCTCCGTCATAATCTCCGTAGCGCTTGGCGAAGCCCTGCAGAGATTGTTCCTCACCACCATCACCACGCCGTCGTGCTGCTGGAACTCAACCACTACTTCACCATCGCTCGCTGGATCGAGGAGGTGAAGGCGTCATCAAGCCGTACGTGTGTTGAACGCGGAGGTGCCGTCCGTTCGGCACTAGATCGGAAGGATCGTGATTGGATCGCGGGACGCTCGGCGATTTGGATCGCGAAGACGTTCGACTACATCAACCGCGTTTATTAACGCTTCCGCTTAGCGATCTACAAGGGTATGTAGATTCACTCTCCCTCTCGTAGATGCTCATCACCATGGATAGATCTTATGTGTGCGTAGGAAATTTTTTGTTTCCCATGCAACGTTCCCCAACAGTGGCATCTGAGCTAGGTCTATGCGTAGATGAGATCTCGAGTAGAACACAAACGAGTTGTGGGCGTGGGTGTATACATATTGCTTGCCGTTACTAGTTGATACTTGATTCCGCGGTATTGTGAGATGAAGCGGCCCGGACCGACATTACGCGTACGCTTACGCGAGACTGGTTTCACCGCTGCGTGCACTTGTTGCATAAAGGTGACTGGCGGGTGTCTGTCTCTCTCACTTTAGTTGAATCGATTTCAATGAAGAGGGTTCTTTTAGAAGATCAAAAAGCAATCACTACACCACGTTGTGGTTTTGCGTAGGTAAGAACGGTTCTTGCAAACCCGTAGCAGCCACGTAAAATTTGCAACAACAATTAGAGGACGTCTAACTTGTTTTTGCAGGGTATGTTGTGATGTGATATGGCCAATTACATGATGAGATATATGTGATGTATGAGATGATCATGTTTTGTATAGAATATCACGACTTGCATGTCGATGAGTACGGCAACTGGCAGGAGCCATAGAGTTGTCTTTAATTATTGTATGACCTGCGTGTCAATCATTAAGCGCTATGTAATGCTTTACTTTATCGCTAAACGTTAGCTATAGTCGTGGAAGCAACAGTCAGCGCGACAACCTTATGGCGACACGTTGATGGAGATCAAGATGATGGAGATTATGGTGTCATGCCGGTGACGATGGAGATCATGCCGGTGCTTTGGAGATGGAGATCAAAAGCACAAGTTCATGGCCATATCATGTCACTTATGATTTGCATGTGATGTTAATCCTTTTATGCATCTTATTTTGCTTAGGACGACGGTAGCATTATAAGGTGATCCCTCACTTAAATTTCAAGATAAATTGTGTTCTCCCCAAGTGTGCACCGTTGCGAAAGTTCGTCGTTTCGAGACACGCCGTGATGATCGGGTGTGATAGACTCTACGTTCGCATACAACGGGTGTAAGCCATGTTACACGTGCGGAACACTCGGGTTAAACTTGACGAGCCTAGCATGTACAGACATGGCCTCGGAACACAAGAGACCGAAAGGTCGAACATGAGTCATATAGTAGATATGATCAACATGAAGATGTTCACCATTGAAACCACCTCAACTCACGTGATGATCGGACTTGAGTTGGTGGATTTGGATCATGTTACACTCGAATGATCGGAGGGATGTCAATTTGAGTGGGAGTTTTTTAAATATGATTAACTAAAACTCATTATCTAGAACAATAGTCTAAGTTGTCTTTGCTATATTTATGTTGTAGATCATGGCTCGCGCAGTAGCACCCCTGAATTTTAATGCGTTCCTAGAGAAAGCTAAGTTGAAAGATGATGGAAGTAACTTTGTGGACTGGGCCCGTAATCTAAGGATTATCCTTACGGCTTCCCAGAAGGCTTATGTCCTTGATGCACCGCTTGGTGATCCACCCGCTCCAGTTGAGTCTCTAGACGTTGTGAACGCCTGGCAGGCTCGTTCTGATGATTACTCAATAGTTCAATGTGCAATGTTGTATGGCTTAGAACCGGGACTTCAAAGACGTTTTGAGCGTCATGGAGCATATGAGATGTTCCAGGAGTTGAAGTTTATCTTTCAGAAGAATGCCCGGATCGAGAGATATGAGATCTCCGATAAGTTCTATGCTTGCAAGATGGAGGAGAACGGGTCTATCAGTGATCACGTGCTCAGAATGTCTGGGTACTCCACCCGCCTGGCTGAGTTAGGGATGCCCCTTCCGCCAGAGGCTATCACTGACAGAGTTCTTCAATCATTGCCACCTAGCTACAAGAGCTTCGTGTTGAACTATAACATGCACGGGATGAACAAGTCAGTCGCCGAGCTGTTTGCGATGCTGAAAGCCGCTGAGTCTGAAATTCAGAAGGAGCATCAAGTGTTGATGGTCAATAAAACCACTAGTTTCAAGAAAAATGGCAAGGGTAAGAAGGGTAACTCCAAGCAGAGTGGCAAAGCAGTTGCTCCTCTCGTGAAGAAACCCAAGGCTGGACCCAAACCAGAAACTGTGTGTTTTCATTGCAAGGGAACTGGACACTGGAAGCGGAATTGCCCCAAGTATTTGGCTGACAAGAAGGCGGCCAACAACAAACAAGGTATATATGATATACATGTTATTGATGTGTACCTTACCAACTCTCGTTGTAGTGCCTGGGTATTTGATACCGGTGCGGTTGCTCATATTTGCAACTCAAAACAGGAACTGCGGAATAGACGGAGGCTGGCAAAGGACGAAGTGACGATGCGCGTGGGAAATGGTTCCAAGGTTGATGTGATCGCCGTCGGCACGCTCGCTCTTCGATTACCATCGGGATTAGTGATGAACCTGAATAATTGTTATTTAGTGCCTGCGTTAAGCATGAACATTATATCTGGATCTTGTTTATTGCGAGACGGTTACTCATTTAAATCAGAGAATAATGGTTGTTCTATTTATATGAGTAATATCTTTTATGGTCATGCACCCGATGTGAGGGGTTTATTCTTATTGAATCTCGATAGTAATGATACACATGTTCATAACATTGATGCCAAAAGATATAGAATTGATAATGATAATACCACTTTCTTGTGGCACTGCCGTTTAGGTCATATTGGCGTAAAACGCATGAAGAAGCTCCATGCTGATGGACTTTTGGAGTCACTTGATTTTGAATCACTTGACACATGTGAGCCATGCCTCATGGGCAAGATGACTAAAACGCCGTTCTCTGGAACAATGGAACGGGCAAGTGACTTGTTGGAAATCATACATACTGATGTGTGCGGTCCGATGAGCATTGAGGCGCGCGGTGGTTATCGTTACTTTCTCACCTTCACTGATGACTTAAGTAGATATGGGTATATTTACTTAATGAAACACAAGTCTGAAACATTTGAAAAGTTCAAACAATTTCAGAGTGAAGTTGAGAATCATCGTAACAAGAAGATTAAATTCCTACGATCTGATCGAGGAGGAGAATATCTGAGTTATGAGTTTGGCAGTCACTTAAGACAGTGTGGAATTGTTTCACAATTAACACCGCCTGGAACACCACGGCGTAATGGTGTGTCCGAACGTCGTAATCGAACCTTATTGGATATGGTGCGATCTATGATGTCTCTTGCCGATTTGCCACTATCGTTTTGGGGTTATGCATTAGAGACAGCTGCATTCACTTTAAATAGGGCACCATCGAAATCCGTTGAGACGACGCCATATGAACTTTGGTTTGGCAAGAAGCCAAAACTGTCGTTTCTTAAAGTTTGGGGATGTGATGCTTATGTCAAAAAGCTTCAGCCTGAAAAGCTGGAACCCAAAGCGGAGAAATGCGTCTTCATAGGATACCCAAAAGAGACAATTGGGTATACCTTCTACCTCAGATCCGAGGGCAAAGTGTTTGTCGCTAAAAACGGAACATTTCTTGAGAAAGAGTTTCTCTCGAAAGAATTGAGTGGGAGGAAGATAGAACTTGATGAGGTTGTTGAACCTTTACTTCAACCTGAGAGTAGCGCAGCGCAGAAAGTTGTTTCTGTGGAGCCTACATTAGCTAGAGAGGAAGTTAATGATGATGATCATGAAGCTTTGGATCAAGTTGCTATCGAACCTCGTAGGTCGACAAGGACGCGTACTGCTCCTGAGTGGTACGGCAACCCTGTCTTAGAGGTCATGTTGTTAGACAACGATGAACCTACGAGCTATGGAGAAGCGATGATGAGCCCGGATTCCGAGAAGTGGTTAGAGGCCATGAAATCCGAGATGGGATCCATGTATGAAAACAAAGTATGGACTTTGGAAGTATTACCTGAAGGGCGTAAGGCCATTCAGAACAAATGGATCTTTAAGAGGAAGACGGACGCGGACGGTAATGTCACCGTCTATAAAGCTCGACTTGTGGCAAAGGGTTTTTCACAAGTTCAAGGAGTTGACTACGATGAGACCTTCTCACCCGTAGCGATGCTTAAGTCCGTCAGAATCATGTTGGCAATAGCTGCCTTTTTCGATTATGAAATTTGGCAGATGGATGTCAAAACAGCGTTCCTTAACGGTTTCCTTAAGGAAGAGTTGTATATGATGCAACCAGAAGGTTTTGTCGATCCAGAAAATGCTGACAAAGTTTGCAAACTCCAGCGATCCATTTATGGACTGGTGCAAGCATCTCGGAGTTGGAATCTTCGTTTTGATGAGGTGATCAAAGCGTTCGAGTTTATACAAGTTTACGGAGAAGCTTGTATTTACAAGAAAGTGAGTGGGAGCTCTATAGCGTTTCTAATATTATATGTGGATGACATATTGCTGATTGGAAACAATATAGAAATGCTAGAAAGCGTAAAGGAATATTTGAACAAGAGTTTTTCAATGAAGGATCTAGGAGAAGCTGCTTTCATATTAGGCATCAAGATCTATAGAGATAGATCGAGACGCTTAATAGGACTTTCACAAAGCACATACCTTGATAAGATTTTGAAGAAGTTCAAAATGGATCAGTCCAAGAAGGGGTTCTTGCCTGTTTTGCAAGGTGTGAAGTTGAGTAAGACTCAATGCCCAGTGACTGCAGAAGATAGAGAAAAGATGAGTGTCATCCCCTATGCTTCAGCCATAGGCTCTATCATGTATGCAATGCTGTGCACAAGACCCGATGTCAGCCTTGCCATAAGTATGGCCGGAAGGTTTCAAAGTGATCCAGGAATGGAACACTGGACGGCGGTCAAGAATATCCTGAAGTACCTGAAAAGGACTAAGGACATGTTTCTCGTTTATGGAGGTGATCAAGAGCTCGTCGTAAAGGGTTACGTCGATGCAAGCTTTGACACTGATCCGGATGACTCTAAGTCGCAAACCGGATACGTATTTATTCTTAATGGGGGTGCGGTTAGCTGGTACAGTTCCAAGCAAAGCGTGGTAGCTGATTCTACATGCGAAGCGGAGTACATCGCTGCCTCGGAGGCGGCGAAAGAAGGTGTCTGGATGAAGGAGTTCATGACAGATCTTGGAGTAGTGCCTAGTGCGCTTAACCCAATGACTCTGTTTTGTGATAATACTGGTGCCATTGCTCTAGCCAAGGAACCAAGATTTCACAAGAGGACCAGACACATAAAGCGACGTTTCAATTCCATCCGCGATTACATCAAGGAGGACGACATAAATATTTGCAAAGTACACACGGATCTGAATGTTGCAGATCCGATGACTAAACCTCTTCCAAGGGCTAAACATGAACAACACCAGAACTGCATGGGTGTTCGATTCATTACAATGTAAATCACATAGTGATGTGAACTAGATTATTGACTCTAGTGCAAGTGGGAGACTGTTGGAAATATGCCCTAGAGGCAATAATAAATTGGTTATTATTATATTTCCTTGTTAATGATAATCGTTTATTATCCATGCTATAATTGTATTGATTGGAAACTCAAATACATGTGTGGGTACATAGACAACACTGTGTCCCTAGTAAGCCTCTAGTTGACTAGCTCGTTGATCAAAGATGGTTAAGGTTTCCTAGCCATTGACATGAGATGTCATTTGATAACGGGATCACATCATTAGGAGAATGATGTGATGGACAAGACCCAAACTGTAAACGTAGCATTTGATCGTGTCAGTTTATTGCTATTGTTTTCTGCATGTCAAGTATCTGTTCCTTTGACCATGAGATCATGCAACTCACTGACACCGGAGGAATACCTTGTGTGTATCAAACGTCGCAACGTAACTGGGTGACTATAAAGGTGCTCTACAGGTATCTCCGAGGGTGTCTGTTGGGTTGGCATGGATCAAGACTGGGATTTGTTACTCCGTGTGACGGAGAGGTATCTCAGGGCCCACTCGGTAATACAACATCACAATGAGCCTTGCAAGCAATGTGACTAAAGTGTTAGCCACGAGATCTTGTATTACGGAACGAGTAAAGAGACTTGCCGGTAACGAGATTGAACTAGGTATAGTGATACCGACGATCGAATCTCGGGCAAGTAACATACCGAAGAACAAAGGGAACAGCATACGGGATTAACTGAATCCTTGACATAGAGGTTCGACCGATAAAGATCTTCGTAGAATATGTAGGAGCCAATATGGGCATCCAGGTCCCGCTATTGGTTATTGGCCGTAGAGGTGTCTCGGTCATGTCTACATAGTTCTCGAACCCGCAGGGTCTACACACTTAACGTTTGGTGACGATTAGTATAATTGAGTTATTATGTTGGTGACCGAAAGTTGTTCGGAGTCCCGGATAAGATCCCGGACATGACGAGGATCTCCGGAATAGTCCGGAGGTAAAGATTGATATATGTGATAATAGTGTTTTGATCTCCGGAAGAGTTCCGAAGTTCACCGGAAGAGGTTCCGGATGTTTACCGAAGTGTTCGGGTGCAGCAACACTTTATATGAGCCAAAGGGATAAAGCCCACAAGGTATTGGAAAGTGCAAAAGTAGTTTTGCTGCCGCGTAAGCGGTACTACCGCTTGGTGAAGCGGTACTACCGCCCGAGCGGTACTACCGCTTGTGTGAAGCGGTACTACCGCCCAAGCGGTACTACCGCTTGTGTGAAGCGGTACTACCGCTTGTGAGCGGCTGTGCACGATTCGGCAGGGTCCGAATTGGACTCTTTTCCTGCGGGCCAAACCGACCTTGTGCGGACAAAACCGACCCGGAGGAGGCTTTTACTCCAAGTTTAGACCCCAAGGCTCAACATATAAATAGAGGGGCAGGGCTAGCACACGGGACACATCAGGATTTCCCAAGCCGTGTGCCGGCAACCCTAGCCCTCTAGTTCCTCCGTCATAATCTCCGTAGCGCTTGGCGAAGCCCTGCAGAGATTGTTCCTCACCACCATCACCACGCCGTCGTGCTGCTGGAACTCAACCACTACTTCACCATCGCTCGCTGGATCGAGGAGGTGAAGGCGTCATCAAGCCGTACGTGTGTTGAACGCGGAGGTGCCGTCCGTTCGGCACTAGATCGGAAGGATCGTGATTGGATCGCGGGACGCTCGGCGATTTGGATCGCGAAGACGTTCGACTACATCAACCGCGTTTATTAACGCTTCCGCTTAGCGATCTACAAGGGTATGTAGATTCACTCTCCCTCTCGTAGATGCTCATCACCATGGATAGATCTTATGTGTGCGTAGGAATTTTTTTGTTTCCCATGCAACGTTCCCCAACATTTCTCCCTAACTTGCTGCCCAAGTTGCTGACCAGAGACTTCCAGTGAAGCTATCCAGCTGGCCAGACCAGCTCTTGTCAAACCAAAGGCACAGAGAGGACTCAGGTTGAGAGGACTACCACGTAGACATGATCGTTCGGGTCAGAGCGCACCGCAAGCGTCCATGCACGCGGAGACCACGCGTCTGCCAGGCAGAACTCGCGCTCTGCGCACTGAACCCTCTCGGGCCTCGCCGGTTCTTCGCGTAGATGCCACCTCGCCGTGTCCCTTAGTGCCGACGTCTTCTCCACCGTCCACCTGGCTCGCCTGGAAGCCTCCCGTCGCCGGCAGCGTCCTCGCCGGACACGGCCAAGCGCCGCCACGCGCAGCACAGTACTAGCACTGTGGCCGCGCTGGCTGTCCTCTTCCTCCCGTCGAGCCATCGCGTCGCCTTAACTCCCCTGACCTCTCTAGCACTCTCCCTCGCTCCACGACGGCCGGCTCGCCGTCCTCACCGCGCCAGCTCACCCTTGGCGGGATCTGGCTCGGCCACCCTCCACCCACCTATAAATAGCCCCCCCGGCCTCGCCCCTCCTCACCCATCGCTCTCTCCCTCTCTCAATCACCGCCCAGTAGCTCCGGAGGAAGCTGAGAGGCTCTTCTTCCCCAACTCCGGCGAAGAGCTCCACCGCTCTACCCCAGCTTCTCCAGCTTGCCTCCACCCACCCCAGCTTCATCCGAGACCACCAGTGTGCTCGTGGCACTCCACTGACTAACCCCAGCCCTTCCTCCGCCCCAGAGCTCGCCGGAGTCGCCGGATCCGTCGACCCCCGAAGAGCGCCGCCGCCTGAGACGAAGGAGACGACGCCGTCCAGCCATCTCTCGACAAGCTGCGGGTACGGGAGTGCTCACCGTTGTCTGCCCGATCCATCCCCGCCGTCCCCGGAGCTCGCCGCCGTCGATATCGCCGGCAACCGTCGCCGGTGAGCCGCCGTTCTTCTGTTCCTCTCTCTCTCTGTTTAAACCTGGCAAGGGGGCCCCACCTGTCGGCGACTCCGCGCGCGCCCGAACCGGTATGTAAGTGAAGGCGCCCGGCCGGTTTACGCCTTCGACGTGGCCTCCCCTGGGTTTTTCTGTTAATTCCAGAATTTTGACTAAACTTTGACCATCCATAACTTTTAAACCATAAGTCCAAATGAGTTCATTCTTTTTGCATTATTTTTCTTATAAGCTCCTCTAGTTGCTGGAAAATTTTGGTATTTTTCTCTGCTGTGTAGAATTTCTGGTCAAAAGAAAATGCTTTATATGGTATTTGAATTTGTTTTCAAAAATGCTTTTCAGATTGTTTTGAGTTCTTGGTGAAGGCCAGGAGTACTCCCACACTCTGTTTGTGCAAGGCAAGCCACAACTCTCATTTGCATAATTGCATTACAATATCATAGTTTAAATAATTGTTTTAATGCCATATATGAATTATTTATAAATGGATTAATTCTTGCAATGCCTTGGAGATGTTTGATAAGTTACTGCCATGATGATGAGATTTTGGATTAGTAGGAGATTTTCAGATTTATATCATAATACTGTCAGACTGTGAGATTACTGTCTATGATTACTTTGTGATTTCGCCGGTACTGGATATACAGGATTAATAGTAGAAGTTGATCATGATGCTCCTTGGGTTTCTAGCTGGTTATTGTGGTAACTTGGATCAGTTGTATATTGGAGTGTCAGTGATGACTATGGTTACTCGGGGATAAATTCCTTCATCGTTGATCAAGTGCCACTGAACCGAACTTTCCAGTGCAACCACACCTGCCGGAATGGGACGGCCTTGGCTTGGTCTAACATCGTGCTCTTTTATCGGTACCACCAAAGAGGGGAGGTTATGCGTGTGTGCTGCCCTGATCATGTAGACAACGATAACCTCGTGAGCCTGGTTTAGTTATTGAGCTCAGGTCCCCGTTTGGGACGGTTTGTTGTCCACGACGGTGGCAGGTGTCATGGGGTGACACAGAGGCCACCCAGGGCAGGACTCCGGGGGAGGATGATTGTCGGTGGTACGGTAGAGGAGTCACGGGTTAGGCAAGTTTCGTTGAAGCAGCACCGGTCCACCCAGAAGGGAAGTGTACCGAGGTACGGGACCAAGAGCTTCATAGTGTGGGTAAAGTGCGCAACCTCTGCAGAGTGTAAGAATCTATTCGAATAGCCGAGTCCACGGTATTGGACACAGTTCGTACTAAGTCACACTGTTTGATCAAGACCAATGAGGGAATGATGTGTTAATGATGGAAGAACTCGTATCAGTATAGTTATGTGACCGCTGGTTGAGAATTGCTGGTAAAGGTTAAGGATGATTCTCGGGAATGACTAGCAGAAGCTCTTGAGGTGACCATGAGTTGGTTACGAGAGTAAGTGGTTAATCAGGAGGCTTAAGGCAAGTGGTTCCATAGTAATAATAAGATTGATAGATGTAGCAATAGCATGTTAATATTTTCTTCCACCCTTTTAGTAGCTGTTAAATCTGATTTAAACATGATTGCTATGACCTAGTTATGCCTTGATGCTTTTGATTATTGCGAGCTTGCGAGTACATTCAAAGTACTCACCTGGCGTGTCATGCCAGTTTGCAGGTGCTGCCATGTTTGCATAGTGGAGGTGTTCGCATCGCGAGCTAGGACGTGTCCCTAGCCAGAGTCCCTGCGGAGTGGAGTCCATTTCGACGCCGTAATTCTGCTGCTAGGATTCGAGCTGCTGCTAGCATAGAATTGTCATAGCAAGCATAGCTTTGCCGAGGCAACCCTTTGTAATAACTCAAACCCTTGTACCCTTCTATTTGTAATAAAGAGCTGATTTGTTCTATGCCAAGCAGTGCCGTATTCCAGAAGACTTGATCTCTGGGCTGGACTACAGGGTGCTCCAGTGACTCTGAGCTGGGGTGCCACAGACACATAGAAATATAAGGGCTTAGAATTTTGCCTCCCAACATGTTTACCTCAAGGGTAATGTCAACAATAATAACTCATGATCACCTACATCCAACTGGGTATATATGCCTGAATCAATCCCCACCACATGATGCTTGCCAAGAGAGAAAATAAAAACGGAATAGAGGAGAATACTATTGACTCTTGCATGAAAGTAAATACATAAAGTAAAAGATAGGCCCTTCGCTGAGGGAAGTAGAGGTTGTCATGCGCTTTTTGTTTTTGGATGTGCAAACTCTTAATGCAAAGGAACGTCACTTTATATTGCCCCTTGTGATAGCGACCTTTATTATATAGTCTGTCGCTTTTATTTCTCCACCATCACAAGATCGTACAAAGCTTATTTTCCCTTACAATAAAAGATCATACATATTAAGGAGCATTTTTTATTGCTTTTGCACCGATGACAACTTACTTGAAGGATCTTATTCAATCCATAGGTAGATATAGTGGACTCTCATGACATGAAACTGGGTTTAAGGGTTTTTGGATGCACAAGTAGTATCTCTACTTAGTACGGAATTTTTGGCTAGCAAAAGATAGGGGGCAAGCACCACATGTTAGAGGATCCAAAACAATATAATTTCTATGTGAATATAAGCAAACATAACTCATTACGTTGTCTTCCTTGTCCAACGTCGACTAACTGACATAGAATATTTAATGGGGGCTCACAATCATAAAAGATGTCCAAGATAGTATATTTATATGTGAGACCTCTCTTCCTTTATTACTTTTTCATGAATTGCAACAATGACCAATACTATGTTTGTCAACTTCCAACAAGTTTTATCAATTATACTTCTTTTATGTGAAGTCATCACTCCCCATGGGATTAGCATATGATCTTACTTTTTATTCTCTTTATTTTATTTCCAAGATTGGATCAACAAAAGCAAAACACTCAACTCAAACTACTCTTTATTATATAAGTGTTGGGGAACGTTGCATGGAAAACAAAAATTTTCTACGCACACGCAAGATCTATCCATGGAGATGCATAGCTACGAGAGGGGGAGTGTGTCTACGTACCCTCGTAGACCGTAAGCGGAAGCGTTAGAACAACGCGTTTGATGTCATCGAACAAATTCACGATCCAACCGACCGAGTACCGAATGTACGGCACCTCCGCGTTCAGCACACGTTCAGCTCGGTGACGTCCTCGACTTCTTGATCCAGCAAGACGGCGAGGTAGTGGATGAGTTCCGGCAGCACGACGGCGTGGTGACGGTGATGGTGATGCTATCTCCGCAGGGCTTCGCCCAAGCACTGCGAAAATATGACCGAGGGACGGAACTGTGGAGGGGCGCGCCGCACACGGCTAAGACAATGTTGTATCTCCTTTGGGGCGCCCCCCTCTCCTCTATTTATATATGTGTAGGGGCTTGGAGTAGAAGGAATAGTGCCACGTGAACAGTAATCGTGAATAGTACACATGTGGACTTGGACTCCAAAGTCCAATCCTATTCCTACTAGGACTCTCCCTTTTTCCTTCCCTAGCCGCGTGGGTTTTTGAGGACTTGGTGCGCCTGGCCCAATAAGGCCAGGGCACCTCCCCTTAGCCCATGCCAGCCCTTGGGACGTGGTGGACCCACTTGTGGACTTTCGGACCCCTCCGGAATCCTCCGGAACCTTCTGGAAGCTTCCCGGTACAATACCGAAAAAACTGCACCTTTTTCCGGAACCCAAAATATGACTTCCCATATATAAATCTTTACCTCTCGACCATTCCGAGACTCCTCGTGATGTCCGGGATCTCATCCGGGACTCCGAACAATATTCGGTTACCAATTCACATAACTCATATAACACTATATCGTCAACGAACGTTAAGCGTGCGGACCCTACGGGTTCGGGAATGATGTAGACATGACTGAGACGCCTCTCTGGTCAATAACCAATAGCGGAACCTGGATGCTCATATTGGTTCCTACATATTCCACGAAGATCTTATCGGTCGAACCGCAATGACAACATACGTAATTCCCTTTGTCCGTCGGTATGTTACTTGCCCAAGATTCGATCGTCGGTATCTCCATACCTAGTTCAATCTCGTTACCGGCAAGTCTCTTTACTCGTTCTGTAATACATCATCCCGTAACTAACTCCTTAGTGACTTTGCTTGCAAGCTTCTTATAATGTGCATTACCGAGAGGGCCCAGAGATACCTCTCCGAAACACGGAGTGACAAATCCCAGTCTCGATCCATGCCAACTCAACGGACACCTTCGGAGATACCTGTAGAGCATCTTTATGATCACCTAGTTACGTTGTGACGTTTGATAGCACACAAGGTATTCCTCCGGTATCCGGGAGTTGCATGATCTCATGGTCTGAGGAACATGTATTTGACATTCAAGAAAGCAGTAGCAATAAACAGAATGATCATATGCTAAGCTAACGGATGGGTCTTGTCCATCACATCATTCTCCTAATGATGTGATCCCGTTATCAAATGACAACTCATGTCTATGGTTAGGAAACCTTAACCATCTTTGATCAACGAGCTAGTCTAGTAGAGGCTCACTAGGGACACAGTATTTGTTTATGTATTCACACATGTATTTAAGTTTCCGGTCAATACAATTCTAGCATGAATAATAAACCTTTATCATGAACAAGGAAATATAAAATAATAACAACTTTATTATTGCCTCTAGGGCATATTTCCATCAGTCTCCCACTTGCACTAGAGTCAATAATCTAGATTACATAGTAATGAATGTAACACCCATGGAGTCTTGGTGCTGATCATGTTTTGCTCGTGGAAGAGGCTTAGTCAATGGGTCTGCCCCATTCAGATCCGTGTGTACTTTGCAAATTTCTATGTCTCCATCCTTGACATATTCACGAATGGAGTTGAAGTGTCTCTTGATGTGTTTGGTCTTCTTGTGAAACCTGGGCTCCTTGGCTATGGCAATTGCTCCAGTGTTGTCACAAAAGATTGTCATTGGACCCGATGCACTAGGTATTACACCTAGATCGGATATGAACTCCTTCATCCAGACTCCTTCATGTGCTGCTTCCGAAGCAGCTATGTATTCCGCTTCACACGTAGATCCCGCCACGACGCTCTGCTTGGAACTGCACCAACTGACAGCTCCACCATTTAATATAAATACGTATCCGGTTTGTGACTTAGAGTCATCCGGATCAGTGTCGAAGCTTGCATCGACGTAACCCTTTACGACGAGCTCTTCGTCACCTCCATAAACGAGAAACATGTCCTTGGTCCTTTTCAGGTACTTCAGGATATTCTTGACCGCTGTCCAGTGATCCACTCCTGGATTACTCTGGTACCTTCCTGCCAAACTTATGGCAAGGCACACATCAGGTCTGGTACACAGCATAGCATACATAATAGAACCTATGGCTGAGGCATAGGGAATGACTTTCATTTTCTCTATATCTTCTGCCGTGGTCGGGCATTGAGTCTGACTCAACTTCACACCTTGCAAGACAGGCAAGAACCCTTTCTTTGACTGATCCATTTTGAACTTTTTCAAAACTTTGTCAAGGTATGTGCTTTGTGAAAGTCCTATCAAGCGTCTTGATCTATCCCTATAGATCTTGATGCCCAATATATAAGCAGCTTCACCGAGGTCTTTCATTGAAAAATACTTATTCAAGTATCCCTTTATGCCATCCAGAAATTCTATATCATTTCCAATCAACAATATGTCATCCACATATAATATTAGAAATGCTACAGAGCTCCCACTCGCTTTCTTGTAAATACAGGCTTCATCGTAAGTCTGTACAAAACCATATGCTTTGATCACCTCATCAAAGCGTATATTCCAACTCCGAGATGCTTGCACCAGTCCATAGATGGATCGCTGGAGCTTGCACACTTTGTTAGCACCCTTAGGATCGACAAAACCTTCTGGTTGCATCATATACAACTCTTCTTTGAGAAAACCATTAAGGAATGCAGTTTTGACATCCATTTGCCAGATTTCATAATCATAAAATGCGGCAATTGCTAACATGATTCAGACAGACTTAAGCATCGCTACGGGTGAGAAAATCTCATCGTAGTCAACCCCTTGAACTTGTCGAAAACCTTTCGCGACGAGTCGGGCAAGTCCACCAAAGTCCATACTTTGTTCTCATACATGGATCCTATCTCAGATTTCATGGCCTCAAGCCATTTGTCGGAATCTGGGCTCATCATAGCTTCTTCATAGTTCGTAGGTTTGCCGTTGTCTAACAACATGACTTCCAGAACAGGATTACCGTACCACTCTGGTGCGGAACGTACTCTGGTCGACCTACGAGGTTCAGTAGTAACTTGATCTGAAGTTTCATGATCTTCACCATTATCTTCCTCTCTTATTGGTGTAGGCATCACGGGAACGGTTTTCTCTGATGAGCTACTTTCCAATTCGAGAGAAGGTACAATTACCTCATCAAGTTCTACTTTCCTCCCACTCACTTCTTTCGAGAGAAACTCCTTCTCTAGAAAGGACCCATTCTTGGTAACAAAGACCTTGCCTTCGGATCTGTGGTAGAAGGTGTACCCAATTGTTTCTTTAGGGTATCCTATGAAGACGCACTTCTCTGCTTTGGGTTCGAGCTTATCAGGTTGAAGCTTTTTCACATAAGCATCGCATCTCCAAACTTTAAAAAATGACAGCTTAGGTTTCTTGCCAAACCACAGTTCATACGGTGTCGTCTCAACGGATTTAGACGGTGCCCTATTTGACGTGAATGCAGCTGTCTCTAATGCATAACCCCAAAACGATAGTGGCAAATCGGTAAGAGACATCATAGAACGCACCATATCCAATAAAGTACGGTTACGACGTTCGGACACACCATTACGCTGTGGTGTTCCAGGTGGCGTGAGTTGTGAAACAATTCCACATTTTCTTAAATGAAGGCCAAACTCGTAACTCAAATATTCGCCTCCGCGATCAGATCGTAGAAACTTTATTTTCTTGTTACGATGATTCTCTACTTCACTCTGAAATTCTTTGAACTTTTCAAATGTTTCAGACTTGTGTTTCATCAAGTAGATATACCCATATCTACTCAAATCATCTGTGAAGGTTAGAAAATAACGATACCCGCCGCGTGCTTCAACATTCATCGGACCGCATACATCGGTATGTATTATTTCCAACAAATCAGTAGCTCGCTCCATTGTTCCGGAGAACGGAGTTTTAGTCATCTTGCCCATGAGGCAAGGTTCGCAAGTATCAAATGATTCATAATCAAGAGATTCCAAAAGTCCATCCGCATGGAGTTTCTTCATGCGCTTTACACCAATATGACCTAAACGGCAGTGTCACAAGTATGTTGCACTATCATTATCAACTTTGCATCTTTTGGCATCAATATTATGAATATGTGTATCACTACGATCGAGATTCAACAAGAATAGACCATTCACAAAAGGTGCGTGACCATAAAAGATGTTACTCATATAAATAGAACAACCATTATTCTCTGACTTAAATGAATAACCGTCTCGCAATAAACAAGATCCAGATATAATGTTCATGCTCAACGCTGGCACCAAATAACAATTATTGAGGTCTAAAACTAATCCCGAAGGTAGATGTAGAGGTAGCGTGCCGACGGCGATCACATCAACCTTGGAACCATTCCTGTCGTGGTTTTGTCACGGCAGATGTCCGGGTTAACGGACTTAAGGTGTGGGGTCATCGCACGTAACTGGTAGCTTGAGAGGGGTTGAGCGGGACGAGAGGCGCGGAGTTTTTACCCAGGTTCGGCCCCTCCGATGGAGGTAAAAGCCTACGTCCTGCTTTGTGTCTTATATTCATGACGATGACGATCTCGGTTACAAGGGTGCGGAGTCAGCACCTCTAGCCTCGAGACCCTCTAATATGACTATCTTTCTGACCTGTCTCTGAGACCTGTTTATGAGACCTGTCTATGAGACGTCTAACCTGACCCTCTTGGGGTGACCCGCCCCTCCTTATAAAGGCTGAAGGGGCGGTTTACATATAGAGTCTAAGTCGGATTGATGACTTCCCATCGCGGGCTTCTCTTCATGGGCTTCCGAGTCCGGAGCTTGTAACCCGTCCCGGGCGGCTTACACCGGGCGGGTTACAACCAGGGCTTATCTTTAGAGACTCGTCTCCGTGACTGTCTGATAACACTTTTCACCTCCTGGCACTGTAGCATCCGGGTTAGCCTCCTGACACTGTAGCCGGGTTAGCCTCCTGACACTGTAGCTGGGTTACCATCCTGACACTGTAGCTGCCGGGTTACACCCTGACACTGTAGCTGCCGGGTTACCATTGTCTGCCGGGTTAGAACTGTAACCAGGTCTGTACTGTTTGCCGGGTCAGCATGTCCGCCGGGTCAGTACTGTTCTCCGGGTCAGTACTGTTTGCCGGGTCAGCATGTCTGCCGGGTTATACCGTGGGGTAATATCCCCGTCATTAGCCCCCAGGTTAGCTTGAATTTATTCATGGTAAGCTCCATCGTCTTGCAGGTATATGTCCTTTGAAATAAAATATTGGGAATACAACACCCATATGCCGTTGAGTCAGCCTTCAATGTTCTTGGCGGGTCTCCTCCACCGGGTTATAATCATTGATGGTGCCGGGCTGTAGCCCCCAAGCTCCAAGTTGATCCATGATGACTTGGCGCTTTGCAATAATATCTTTTGATTGTGTAGCCCCCAAGTACCAGGTTGTCTTGCCTGCAGCAGCCTGGGACTTATAACTGTCTTGTACCTTATAAAGCTTCAACTGGTGTAGCCCCCAAGGGCCGGCTCATCAATATGTGATGCGCCGGGTCTTCAATTTGTACCTTATAATCTGTTTTGAACAACTGAATACTGTAGCCCCCAAGTGCCGGGTCGCACGCCTGCGGCGTCTTGGGACTTTTAGAAAATTTGATCTGAGCGGTGTAGCCCCCAAGTGCCGTGGTGTATGCTTGCAGCGACATGGGACTTTGCATACTTGATATAAACTTGACTTGAATAATGTAGCCCCCAAGTGCCGGGTCGTCTGCCTGCAGCGACTCGGGACTATAACATGACTCACCATAATTTGTTGGATGAATCCTTGGCCGTGGTTGTAATATAACCCGGAATGAATATCCTGGAATAATTCCTTTGTCTTTGATATGAAATCCCTGTTCGTAGTTGCGGTGCAACCTGGCGAGTATGTGAGAAATCCATGATGAAGATCCAGCCATGTTGGCTATTAAAGATCTATTTTGTTCTGGCGGCTTATCTTATAAGACAAGACCTGCAAAAATAAACAAAACAGAGTATATTCTGCATTGTTGTAAGGGCGGCTTGAAAAAGCACAACCCGGAGATGTTAAAATCTCGTATAGTCTTGCTTCCTCTTTCACAATCTTGCTCTGACCCGGTTTGGCAAACCGGCATGATATGTAAATATGATGAAATGCATGATGTAATGTATGATGTATGATGCAATGTATGATGTTCTTGCTTTGCTTTTTATTCTCAAAACTTCATATGATGGTTCTTCTGGGTGAACTCGATGCTTGAACTCATACCAGTACAGGGTCTCTAACGAGAGTGGCCGTCAACTCCTTTGAACGGCTCAGGGTCTCTAACGAGAGTGGCCGTCAACTCCTTTGAACGGCTCAGGGTCTCTAGGCGAGATTAACTGATAAGAGCGCAACGAACCAGAGAGAGACATAGCAGATGGGAGAGTTTACCTCGCCGCTGTAAGAGGCCCTTGCAGGGGGTAAGTTTTAGAACTCGCTGCACCCCTGACAAAGCGGCATCAACTTACAGGCAGGTATAACTCGGATTTGCGGATGTAAGGGTTTGCCTCGCCGCTGTAAGAAGCCTTTGCAGAGGGTAAGTTTTAGAACTCGCTGCACCCCTGACAAAGCGCATCTACTTACAGGCAGGTATAACCCGGCCTTGCAGATCGAAAAGGAGGTAAGTTTTAGAACTCGCTGCACCCCTAGTGATCTTTGTTGACGGAGTCAACATTTGGGTCCACGACCCATCTTATATTGGCTGAAGAGCCTGACCGAGAGGGTTGAAGCTTAACCCGGCGGATTGAAAGCCCCCAAACGACCTTGTTGAAGTATCAACATTGTGGCAGCGTCTTGTAAGCCGCCATCTTGTATGAAGAAATAGCAGAAGCCCCCAAGATGAACGGCGCATCATGGCAGCTAGTCCTCTTTGGCAACCTTTGATTTCTCTTGAGAACTCGGACTTGCGAGAGATAAACTTCTTTTGAACCGGATGTGAGCCGGAAATTTTCACCAGTGTGGTAATTGTCAATTCTACCGAGTCATGTCGGTGTAGCCCCCAAGTCTTGAGTCGACTCGAGGAGTTGGCTTAAGATTCTTCATACTTGGCCGTAGCATGAGCCGGCACATAGTTGATAGCGGAACGCCGGAAAGTGTTGAAGCTTGACCTTGGCGGGTTATGAATGATCCCGTAAGAATTGTGTCATGTCAGTGACTTTGTCCATGGCTCATTCCAGCCGGTTGTTGAAGTGAACCAAAGCTGCATTAGCGGCGACTTGTGTGCCACGGCGGGCGAGTCAGGCCTCGGCGTTGCAAGCCGGCGCTAGTAAGCTGCAGGCGTTTGTAAGCTGCCGTATAACCCACGTTTATAGTGGAGAGTTGTCCTGCATAAATATATACAGACCAAAGTAATTGTTCTTTGACACAAATAACATGTGTAAAAAATATACTTAGATGGATATCACCTGATGTCTTTGACTGATAGATGACCCATAGTATCCGTTGGATAACCTCCAGTAATATCAACAGCGCTTGAAGCACTTTCCCGAGGCCATAGCGGAGATGGCGACTCTGTCATGGCAGCTTCGAGACAGTGTCGGGCTGGATCGGCGCAGCAATAACGGTGTTGCGTCAGAGAAGTCCGTCAGGCAACTTGAAGCGGTGAAGGACCACGCGGCGTTAACCAGGCGGGTCACCCCCCCTTTTTTTTTTTTTTTTTTTTTTGGACAGCTGGCCAGTTGACTTGTTAGTTCCTCTCCGCACGGGCAGCCCCCATGTCTTTTTTTTATCCCCCCCACACTAGCAGCCGGCCCTCTTCTCTACCTTATCCACGTGAACAACCGGCGGGTGAAAGCAAGGTCGTGGCGGCTCATGGTGGCGGAGTCCGGCGGGTCGCAGCTGTGAGGCGGCTCACAACGACGAGGGCGGCTCAAGCACGGGGACGGTTCGCCGCGGGACGGCCCGGAGGCGTGGGGCGGCTCCCCGGTGGAAACAAGGGCGACTTGAGGCGGGCGGCGGCGCGACGGCTGGGGGCGAGGCAAGACCAGCCGCGGCCAGAGGCGGCCCCGAAGCCGGGCGGAGGCGATTTGAGGCGACTCAAGGCAACACCTTGGCAGAGGCGGGTCGAGGCCATGACCACAGTGGCGTGGTCGCAGTTGTGGTGAGGCCGCTCGGCCCGCTCGATGGCGACTCAGGGCAGTAGCTTCAGCGCGGCGCGGGGTGACTCAGGAGCTCAAAGCGCGGCGACAGAGGCCGGCGGAGGCGGCTCACGGAAACGGCCTGTTGATAGAGGACGTCGAGGCGGCCGGCGGCTCTGAACACAGAAACAGGCCGCAGCGGCTTGCAGGCAGAAATGAGGTGCTTTACCATTGCACTTGCCTAGTGCTCTTTGTGTTATAGTACTATTTCCGGCCTGTTGATTTTGTAAAGTACTTCCTCCATATCCTGTTCGTGAAGAACAACCTCTTGGATAGCAGATTTGTGGTACTCCATTATGGTTAGCCGCCTCGTGAGCAGTCTAATATCCTTTGAAATCTGGTTGTCCATTCATCTTTGGTGGTAACACTAGGAGTACCTTGAGCGGGAGCGAAAGGCATGTTAAACTCCATTAAATCTGGCGTCATTAGTATCAGATAAGCATGTGGGCGTGGAGCAGGTTGAATTTGTGATGGATGATTGGAAGGTGGCGGCTGTCCGGCTCCAACACCCGGAGGTAATTGCTGACTCTGACAATTGTTCGTCGGTACGTAGCCGTTAAACTTAATGCATGACTCGCCAGATTTACACCAGCCTTAAGGATCCGTTCGGATTCACTCCGTTCCAGAATTACTCCTCCGCGGAGAGGCCAGAGCAGAGCCGACCAGTTTGCGGCGTATTCTTACGGAGTTGACAAATCTGGGCTCCGCGCGCTCCAGCAATCGATGTTAATGACGGGGCTGCGGCCACAACGGCGGGTCGTAGCGGTGGAAGTGGCGACTCAGAGATGAAAACCATGGTGATGGTGAGGCTGCTCGGACAGCTGCGGCAACTCGAGGCCGGTGGAGACGGCGGCTCGTGGCAGCTCGTCGGAGGCCGTTCGGACGGAGGCGGAAAGGCCAGGGCGGCTCCGGGTCGTAGCGGCTCACATCCGCAGCAGTAATAGGGGCCAGCAGGTTGAAGCAGCGACTCGCAGCGGAGGCGGAGGCCCAGCCATGGCGACTCTCGGCGGAGGCGGTGTCCAGGCGACTCGCGGCGGAGGCGAAGGCGAAGCGACTCGCGGCGAAGGCGGAGGCCCGGCGAGTGGCGATTTGAAGTAGGACGGCGTAAACGGCAGAGCCGGCTTGTGCTTGTGGAGTCCGAGGCCGACTCGAGGCCCAACGGTGATAACCGAGGCGTGGTCGGGGCCGGCGAATTGTGTTGAAGGCGGCGGCTCGGCGTGACGACGCCGGCGTTGGTCATTGGGTGAGTTATACTCTGTTTCTCTGTCTCTTTAGAACTGACGAGCTCGTTCCGGTCGCCGGCACTGCAGATCGATGGCAGCATACACTTTGAACAAAGGCAGAGATGGGTCGCAGCAGCGGCTCGGAAGATGTCGAAGGCGGCTCAGGCACAGAGGCGATTCAGAGCACCGCCGAGGAAACGGCGGCTCGACGCGGCACACCAAAAACGGCCGGAACGGCGACTCGCCAAAGGCGAGGCAGTGACTGCAACCCGGACCGCCGCTGGGGCGGATGTGCCTTCGAGGTGACGGCGACTCGAACGGAAAGCGAGACACGACGGCGACTCGGACTCGGCCTGGAAATTTCTTGGCAACGGCGGAGCAGCGGCAGTCGTTTGAACATCAAGTTGACTTTGTCACAGCTCTTGTTGATTGATTCCTTCTCATGGGCTATAGTACTACTCGTTGAGTACTTCACGTAAGTTGGAGTTGGCAAAAGCGATGGCGACTTGATTCTTGTACTGGTCGGACAGGACGGCTTCCAACTGGAGCAATTTGCACACGTTCCAGCGGAAACTGTCGATCTTGTAGGAAACGTCGGCGGAGACCACTCGGACCGGCTCTTGATCTCGGCGACTTGTGGTCACCCTAGATCTCGGCGACTTGGCGGTTAGGATGAGCCAGGGACAGGCGGCTTGAGAGCCACAGAGTAAAAAATCCATCAGATCCTGCACTTGATCGGCGTAAACGTCACTTGGATCTTGATCTCAAACTTGTATCAGCTTTTCTTCATCTAAAAACTGCAAACCTCTCGAAACCATAGAAAAGATCCCTCCAAGAACTCAACACCACCGTGCGGCAGCCCCACGGTGGGCGCCAACTGTCGTGGTTTTGTCACGGCAGATGTCCGGGTTAACGGACTTAAGGTGTGGGGTCATCGCACGTAACTGGTAGCTTGAGAGGGGTTGAGCGGGACGAGAGACGCGGAGTTTTTACCCAGGTTCGGCCCCTCCGATGGAGGTAAAAGCCTACGTCCTGCTTTGTGTCTTATATTCATGACGATGACGATCTCGGTTACAAGGGTGCGGAGTCAGCACCTCTAGCCTCGAGACCCTCTAATATGACTATCTTTCTGACCTGTCTCTGAGACCTGTCTATGAGACCTGTCTATGAGACGTCTAACCTGACCCTCTTGGGGTGACCCGCCCCTCCTTATAAAGGCTGAAGGGGCGGTTTACATATAGAGTCTAAGTCGGATTGATGACTTCCCATCGCGGGCTTCTCTTCATGGGCTTCCGAGTCCGGAGCTTGTAACCCGTCCCGGGCGGCTTACACCGGGCGGGTTACAACCAGGGCTTATCTTTAGAGACTCGTCTCCGTGACTGTCTGATAACACTGTTCACCTCCTGGCACTGTAGCATCCGGGTTAGCCTCCTGACACTGTAGCATCCGGGTTAGCCTCCTGACACTGTAGCCGGGTTACCATCCTGACACTGTAGCTGCCGGGTTACACCCTGACACTGTAGCTGCCGGGTTACCATTGTCTGCCGGGTTAGAACTGTAACCAGGTCTGTACTGTTTGCCGGGTCAGCATGTCCGCCGGGTCAGTACTGTTCTCCGGGTCAGTACTGTTTGCCGGGTCAGCATGTCTGCCGGGTTATACCGTGGGGTAATATCCCCGTCAATTCCCGACGCGCATCGTCACCTCGTCCTTAGCCAATCTTCGCTTATTCCGTAGCTCCTGTTTCGAGTTACAAATATGAGCAACCGAACCAGTATCAAATACCCAGGTGCTACTGCGAGCATTAGTGAGGAACACATCAATAACATGTATATCAAATATACCTTTGCTCACTTTGCCATCCTTCTTATCCGCCAAATACTTGGGGCAGTTCCACTTCCAGTGACCAGTCCCTTTGCAGTAGAAGCACTCTGTTTCAGGCCTGGGTCCAGCTTTGGGTTTCTTCGTGGGAGCGGCAACTTGCTTGCCGTTCTTCTTGAAGTTCCCCTTATTTCCCTTGCCCTTTTTCTTGAAACTAGTGGTTTTGTTAACCATCAACACTTGATGCTCCTTCTTGATTTCTAGCTCCGCTGATTTTAGCATTGCGAAGAGCTCGGGAATTGTCTTCTCCATCCCTTGCATATTATAGTTCATCACGAAGCCTTTATAGCTTGGTGGCAGTGACTGAAGAACTCTGTCAATAACACTCTCAACCGGAAGATCAATTCCCAGCTGAGTCAAGTGGTTGTGGTACCCAGACATTCTGAGTATGTGTTCACTGACAGAACTGTTCTCCTCCATCTTACAGCTAAAGAACTTGTTGGAGACTTCATATCTCTCAACCCGGGCATTAGCTTGAAATATCAATTCAGCTCTTGGAACATCTCATATGCTCCGTGGCGTTCAAAACGCTTTTGCAGTCCCGGTTCTAAGCCGTAGAGCATGGCACACTGAATTATCGAGTAGTCATCAGATCGAGCCTGCCAGGCGTTCACAACGTCTGCAGCAGCTCCTGCAGCAGGTCCATCACCTAGCGGTGCATCAAGGACATAATTCTTCTGTGCAGCAATGAGGATAATCGTCAAGTTACGGACCCAGTCCGTGTAGTTGCTACCATCATCTTTCAACTTAGCTTTCTCTAGGAACGTATCAAAAACAGGGGAGCTACAACGCGAGCTATTGATCTACAACATAATTGGCAAAGACTATCAGGACTAAGTTCATGATAAATTAAGTTCAATTAATCAAATTACTAATGAACTCCCACTTAAATTAACACCCCTCAAGTTAACTAAGTGATACATGATCCAAATCAACTAGCCCATGTCCGATCATCACGTGAGACGGGATAGTCATCAATGGTGAACATCTCCATGTTGATCATATCTACTATATGACTCATGTTCGACCTTTCGGTCTCCAGTGTTCTGAGACCATGTCTGTATATGCTAGGCTCGTCAAGTTTAACCCAAGTATTTTGCTTGTGTAAAACTGGCTTACACCCGTTGTATGTGAACGTAGAATCTATCACACCCGATCATCACGAGGTGCTTCGAAACGATGATCTTTAGCAACGGTGCATACTCGGGGAGAACACTTTTATCTTGAAATTTAGTGAAGGGATCATCTTATAATGCTACCGTCGTTCTAAGCAAAATAAGATGCATAAAGGATAAACATCACATGCAATCAAAATATGTGACATGATATGGCCATCATCATCTTGTGCTTTTGATCTCCATCTCCAAAGCATCGTCATGATCTCCATCGTCACTGGCTCGACACCTTGATCTCCATCGTTGCGTCGTGGTCATCTCGCCAACTATTGCTTCTACAACTATTGCTAACACATAGCGATAAAGTAAAGCAATTACATGGCGCTTGCATTTCATACAATAAAGAGACAACCATAAGGCTCCTGCCGGTTGCCGATAAATTACAAAACATGATCATCTCATACAATAACGTATATCACATCATGTCTTGACCATATCACATCACAGCATACCCTGCAAAAACAAGTTAGACGTCCTCTACTTTGTTGTTGCAAGTTTTACGTGGCTGCTATGGGCTTCTAGCAAGAACCGTTCTTACCTACGGCACAAAACCACAACGGTGATTTATCAAGTTTGCTGTTTTAACCTTCAACAAGGACCGGCCGCAGTCAAATTTGATTCAACTAAAGTAGGAGAAACAGACACCCGCCAGCCACCTTTATGCAAAACAAGTTGCATGTCTGTCGGTGGAACCGGTCTCATGTACGTGGACATGTAAGGTTGGTCCGGGCCGCTTCATCTTACAATACCGCCGAATCATAATAAGACGTTGGTGGTAAGCAGTATGACGATCGTAAGGCGCCCACGCGGGTGCGCCTCGTCCTCCCGGTCACTCCGGTGGTCCGAGCTCCACCGGAGGCGGCCGGAGTCGCCGGGACGGGCGCCGGCGAGCGCGCGGCCTCCTCTGGTCCTCGAACATGCGCGGGGTTAAAGGAAAGGCTGACCTGGCCAAGCGGGCCCCACGCGCCAGTGACCCAGCCACCGGGCCCACGTGTTTTAAGTGGAAACGTATTCGAAAGAATACGCTTTCCTCGGCCGAAAACGTATTCCTGTGCAGCTTCAGGGTGAAATGCGTTTTCTCAGCGGGGAAAGCGTATTATTCAAAATACGCTTTCTGTTTCCAGCCGCCGGCCGAAACCCCTAAATTGCGAACGTTCGTCCGTTAGCAGCAGAAAAGCACAGTTTTTATTTGTTTTTCTGCCTAACGAACGAACGAACGTATTTTCGCAACCGTAACTCTGATTCAGGTGATTCAAAAGCCCACGTTCTCTATTCGTCGAGCCCGTTCCGATGGTATCATTTTCACCATGTTGTAACATTCTAAAAATGACCATTTTGCCCTTGCCCTTTTATCAGCCCCGCCGAGAGAGAAATGTTTCTGGCAAAAAATTTCCGTGAGCCTCTTGCACTTCTTCCCGGTGAATCCTTCATTCCCAGGGAAGCCACGACAGCCACTTGCATGATGGCATTGCAATAGCCATGGTTTCAACTTGAATGTTCGAATAATTATTTGTTCATGTAATTATTGAGAATGCTACTTATGTGCTTGTGAATCCATGCCTATTTCTTATGCCATGTTCATCTAGTAAGTGAAATGATTAATTGCTAATGTTAGTACCATCAGGTTTCATTCTTGTAATCATTTTCGATGCTAGTGATAATGATATGCTCATATGAATTGTTACGGTTTGATATGAAAATACTTGTGATATTCATGATCATCGTTATGCCATGCTCATTTGCATCCCGTAGACTAAATGATTTATCATTGTTGATGTTATGATGTTAAATGGTCATGTTGCCCATCCATGGTTACACTGATATCATGCTCATATGCATTGTTATTTCATCATGTTATTTTATTATGGCTCAGCTCATCACCATCCAAGTTAAACCTGACGTTAATTGAACTTGAACAAATTTGTTGACTGAGTCATGGTGCCATCGAATCGAGCTCACCAGTGCAACCACACTTGCCTGGATGGGGAGGCCCTAATTTGGTCTATTGTCATGCCTCTCGCTGGTACCTCCAACCAGGGAAGGTTGTGTGCGCGTGCTACCCTGATCAGGTAGGCGGCTATAACCTTGTGTACCTGGTTTTGGTATTGAGCTCAGGTCCCCGTTTGGGCCGGTTTTGTTTGGCCACGATGGTGGCGGGGTGTCACACGGTGACACGGGGTCATCCATGACATAGCCCAAAAGGGAGTTTGTCGGAGTGACCGGGAGAGTGTCATGCAATAGATTGGTTTTGTCGGAATGTCGTTGGTCCAACCGAATGGGAGCACGAGGCCATGAATTCCGTGGTGTGGGTATAGTGTACTAACCTCTACAGAGTGTATAATCTATCGATAGCCGCGTCCTCGGTCATGGACACAGTTCGTAGTAGGTCACACTATGGGTCAACAGAAATAATAAACCTGCACTCTAAGAACAACAAGATACCACATGCAGAAGACGGTGATTGTGTGAGGATCACTATGGTTGGTATTGCTGTGATCAAGTGAGGATCACGGTGGTAAGATGTTGACAGTGGTTACGAGGTAACCCTGAGATGGTAAGTTAGTCCAAGGGACCACGGCAACAATCCACGTACACATCATGTATGATAGCACCATGCTCATGTTCATATCATGATTAACATGTACATGCCATGATCACTCTCATGTTGTTCTAGTAGTATCATGTTCATCATTGATAATCAGCCTGTAAATGCCATGCTACTGTTTGTCTTGATTGCTTTGGTTGCTGTGAGCTTGCGAGTACATTCAAAGTATTCACCTGGCGTGTCATGCCAGATTGCAGGTGATGCCGTGATTTGTTGTTTGTCGAGGATCCCAAGGTTGTGCTCTAGGATGCGTCCCAGCCAGAGTCCCTGCGGAGTGGAGTTCATCACCATTGTGGATGTTCCGCTGCTAGAAGTTATTCCATCACTACGAGTTGTTCCGCTGCTAGCATAGAACTATCTGAGCAGGCATAGTATCGCCGTGCCCCTGTAATCTTTGTAATATCGGACCCTTGTACCCAATTATTTGTAATAAGAGCTGATTTGTTCTATGACAAGCAATGTTGTATTCCAGAAGACTTGATCTCTGGGCTGGAATACGGGGTGTTCCGGTTCCTCTGAGCCGGGGTGCCACATCGCTTGGTATCAGAGCAGGTCTGGCTGTAGGACGCCCTAGTCAGCACGAGCGTTAGAAACCGGTAGTTCAGAGTCTAGCTTGTTTGTTGCTTTTGGTTGTTGCATAGCATGCATGTAGACTTATTATCTTGTCGCTAACGATTGATCTTGTGAGTGTAGGTGGCATCGGTTTCGATCCACTACCTGCACCCTTCCACCTTGCATACCTGCTTTTCGGTGTTTGACGTCATCTCCGTCCCAGCGGAGTGATGCTAAGGTACCAAGTGTTCCAGACACCACTTGCATGTATCGTGTAGATATCTTTCCGCCAGCCACCTATCGTTTTGGTGGTAGACATGTTTCTACCCCGAATCTTGCCTTCCAACCCGCCGCTTTGGCAACCCTTACTAGTCTTTGTTATCAGGAAAGGGCAATGCCAGCAGACCCTTCTTTCCACCACTACTCTATCACCCATTCTCTGGACGAGTACGGTTCCCTTCCATACGCTTGATGATGATGTGGTCGTGACATCCGTGTCTCGCTACATGATCACCGAGTCCGTTCTCATCCCTAAGCCCGTCCAGATGCAACCGGTGTTAAGCCAGCTCTTGGTGCAGCTCTGTTTACACCAACCCCTCCACACGTTGATCCACTTTTGTGCACACTGCCACAACATATTAGATCGTAGTACCGGAGTTTTCGTGAGATTTGTGTGCGTAAGTAGGCATGCATATTGTCGTGGATAGCAGTAAAATGTGATGTTGCTTGTATGTAATCTGGATGCTTTGTGTGCTTTTGTTTGAGTCGTTTCTTTTGCTTCTTTCTTTGGGCCTTCGGTGTTACCTTATTTCCCCTTATGAAAGTTGCTCATCAACTGACACCGGACTCGAAGAATCATTGAGGAATTCAAATATTTGGAAGCTCAGCTAAACATTATGGAATTCTTAGCTGACTGCATTATATTGGGAATATTTGGTTTGAATACAAATGATATTCTGGATTGACTATCAGCATCAAGTCTACCTCAGTGTGCAACCATTACAACCATAATGAACCAGCAAGAAGATGATTTGTGTACAAGGCCAACCGTGTATTTCGAGACAAAGCAGGAATATCAAGAGTACATATATATATATGGCATTCAGTCCGCACACTATAGTGAGAAGCTTCTGGAGTTGTGGCACCCCGGCTCAGAGCAACCGGTTTACCTTGCATTGCCAGCCCAGAGATCAAGTCTTCTGGCAATACACAACAACTTGGTACAGAAACAACCGCTTTATTGATCTCTTAGCGGATACATAGGTTCACATATTACATGATAAGCGAGGCCAAGCGGCACACACGGTGCGGCTGCACTTATGTACATTATTTAGTAGACATCTCAGGGGCCTCGATGATAAGGGAACTACTATGCGGAAGCGGAATGACGAGGTAGCGGAACTCCACTCCACAGGGACACTGCTGGGACACGGCCTAGAGCGCGACATACTGCTCGACATCCACACCATGCACGACTTCTCCTGTATCTGGCATGATAAGCCAGGTGAGTACTTTGAATGTACTCGCAAGCTCACATCAAACAAAACAAGAGCGACAAACAACAACAAGGCATTTAACAAGTTTAATGCATGAGCATGATACTACCCAACATGAGGTGTGCGTGAAACATTGCCGTGGTCCCTGGGACCAACTTAACCTTTCGGGGTTACCACGTAACCACCGTTCATAACTTACCAACGTGATCCTCACTTGATCACATCCATACATTTCATAGTGATCCTCACTCGATCACCACTTCTGCATGTGCCATCTTGTGAGTCTTAGTGTGCAAGTTAATTATATCTGTTGACCCACGGTGTGACCTACTATGAACTGTGTTCATATCCGAGGACGCGGCTATCGATAGGTTATACACTCTGCAGAGGTTAGTACACTGTACCCACACTACGGAACTCATGGCCTCGTGCTCCCATTCGGGTGGACCAACGATATTCCGACAAAACCAATCTATTGCATGACACTCTCCCGGCCACTCCGACAAACTCCCCTTTGGGCTATGTCCTGGGTGGCCCCGATGTCCACTCATGACATCCGCCACCTCTATGCCTGCCACCGTCGTGGCCAAACATAAACATCGTCCCAAACGGGGACCTCGGTACCGTAAAACTCGGGCACTCAAGGTTATGACTGCCTACTGATACGTCTCCGTCGTATCTACTTTTCCAAACACTTTTGCTCTTGTTTTGGCCCCTAATTTGCATGATTTGAATGAAACTAACCCGGACTGACGCTGTTTTTAGCAGAATTGCCATGGTGTTGTTTTTGTGCAGAAATCAAAGTTCTTGGAATTGGATGAAACTTTTTGGAGAATTTTTATGGAATATATAAAAAATATTGGCGCGAGAATCAACAGAAGGGGGGCCACCTAGTGCCCACGAGGCACCAGGGCGCGCCACCCCCCCCATTCGCGCCCTGGTACCTCGTGGGGCCCACGTGGCTCCGTCTGACCTAATTCCAACGCTATAAATTCAGTTTCCCAAAGAAAAAAATAAGAGAGGAAGTTTTATTGCGTTTCACGATACGGAGCCGCCGCCACCTCCTGTTCTTCATCGGGAGGCCAGATCTGGAGTCCGTTCAGGGCTCCGGAGAGGGGGATCTTCCGGCATCGTCATCATCAACCATCCTTCATCACCAATTTCATGATGCTCACCGCCGGGAGTGAGTAATTCCTTCGTAGGCTTGCTGGATGGTGATGAGTTGGATGAGATTTATCATGTAATCGAGTTAGTTTTGTTAGGGCTTGATCCCTAGTATCCACTATGTTCTGAGATTGATGTTGCTATGACTTTGCTATGCTTAATGCTTGTCACTAGGGCCCGAGTGCCATGATTCTAGATCTGAACCCTTTATGTTTTCATGAATATATTTGTGTTCTTGATCCGATCTTGCAAGTTATACGCACCTGCTATGTGTTATGATCCGTATACCCCAAGGTGACAATAATTGGGATTCTTTCCGGTGATTGCCATAGTTTGAGGAGTTCATGTATTCACTAAGTGTTAATGCTTTGTTCCGGTTCTCTATTAAAAGGAGGCCTTAATATCCCTTAGTTTCCTTAAGGACCCCGCTGCCACGGGAGGGTAGGATAAAAGATGTCATGCAAGTTCTTATCGCAAGCACGTATGACTATATACGGAATACATGCCTACATTATATTGATGAATTGGAGCTAGTTCTGTGTTGCCCTAGGTTATGACTGTTACATGATGAATGTTATCCAACGTAAATCACCGATCCAATGCCTATGAGTATATTACTTTGGTTGAATCTGATAAGGATTATGAATTCTCTGTCGATCCTGAGTTAATTACTTTGGTTGAATCTGATCCTTTCCATGGTTATGAAACTGAAACCGTTGTGGCACATCTTACTAAATTAAATGATATAGCCACCCTATTTTCTCATGAGGAAAAAAATCGCTATTACTATATTCTTAAGTTGTTTCCCTTCTCATTAAAGGGTGATGCTAAGGAATGGTATAATACTCTTGCTCCTGGTTGTGTGCGTAGTCCCCAGGATATGATTTATTACTTCTCTGAAAAATATTTTCCTGCTCATAAGAAACAAGCTGCCTTACAGGAAATATTTAACTTTGTGCAAATTGAAGAAGAGAATCTCCCTCAAGCTTGGGGGAGGCTTCTCCAATTACTTAATGCTTTGCCTGATCATCCTCTTAAGAAAAATGAAATACTTGATATCTTCTATAATGGACTAACCGATGCTTCTAGGGACTACCTAGATAGTTGTGCGAGTTGTGTTTTCAGGGAACGGACTATTGAACAAGCCGAGGAATTATTGAATAATATATTGAAGAATGATAATGATTGGACACTTCCTGAACCACCGCCTAAACCCACTCCAAAGAATAGGGGTATTTTATATCTCAGTCCTGAAGATATGCAAGAGGCAAGGAAATGCCAGAAGGAAAAAGGTATTAAAGCTGAAGATGTTAAGAATTTACCACCTATTGAAGAGATACATGGTCTTGACAAGCCAACACAGGTAGTAGACGTAAATTCTCTTATAAAATTTGATGAACGTGATATTCCTTATAACAAACCTCCTAGTCAATGCTTGTATGAATTTGACAATTATATTATTAAGCAAGATCATTTCAATGCAAATGTTATGAAACAATTGAAACGAAATGCCTACATGATTGATCGCTTGAGTGACTTGTTATTTAGAATTGCTAATGATGTTAAAGGTGTGAGTAAACATGCATCTATGGTTCAAACTCAATTAGAACAAGTTGCTAAATCTCAAAGTGAATTGCTCAATGAAATGAATAACAATATGAATGATCATGCTGTTAGGGTAATGACTAGAGGAGGTAGAATGACTCATGAGCCACTTTATCCTGAAGGTCACCCAAAAAGAATTGAACAAGACTCCCAAAGAATTAATGTTGATGCACCTAGTCCATCTAAAAGGAAAAAGAAAAAGAAAAATGATAGGACTTTGCATACTTCTAGTGAACCCGAGGTAGAAAAACCCTTGGAGGATAGTAATGATATTTCTATTTCTGATGCTGAAACACTATCTGGTAATGAACAACCACACGATGATAATAATAATGATGGTGCTTATGTGGATACCCAACCAGATAATGATAAAGAACCTGATAATGATGTTGAAATAGAACCTGCTGTTGATCTTGATAACCCACCTTCTAAAAATAAACGTTATGATAAAAGAGACTTCGTTGCTAGAAAACATGGTAAAGAAAGAGAAACATGGGTTCAAAAACCCATGCCCTTTCCTCCTAAACCATCCAAGAAAAAGGATGAGGAAGAATTTGAGCGCTTTGCTGAAATGCTTAGGCCAGTATTTTTGCGTACTCGTTTGACTGATATTATAAAGATGCATCCTTATGGTAAATACATGAAAGACATTGTCACAAATAAAAGAAAGATACCTGAAGCTGAGATTTGCACCATGCTTGCAAGTTATTCTTTCAAGGATGGAGTACCTAAGAAACTAGGAGATCCAGGAATACCAACTATACCATGCTCCATTAAACGAAATTATGTCAAAACTGCTTTGTGTGACTTAGGAGCTGGTGTTAGTGTTATGCCTTTCTCTCTATACAAAAGACTTGATTTGAATAAACTCACTCCCACTAAAATATCATTGAAAATGACTGACAAATCAACTGCCATACCTATCAGTGTTTGTGAGGATGTGCCCGTTGTAGTTGCAAATGTTACTATCCTAACAGACTTTGTTATACTTGATATGCCCGAGGATGACAACATGTCGATTATCCTTGGTAGACCCTTCTTGAATACTGCAGGGGCTGTTATTGATTGCAACAAAAGCAAGGTCACTTTTCATATCAATGGTAATGAACATACGATGCACTTTCTGAAGAAGCAATTTCAAGTAAATGGTATTCATATTATTGAAAATACTCTGACAATTACTATTGGAAGTTTTCAAATCCCTCTTCCTACCGTTAAAAAGAAATATGAAAATCTTATTATCGGGGAGATGCATATCCCCATTGAGGTAACTTAGTGTTATACGAAAGTTCTCCGGTTTCATGTTACTCAGAAATGGTTTGTTAATAAGACCTGATCAACCTTATTAATGGATTCTTTCTGAGAGGCATGTGGTCGATGAATTTAGTAAGCACAACCTTCTGTACTCACTTTTTGTTTTCTGTTATTTTTAGTTAAATGCAATAAAATGCCATGATTACCTTGTTTCCTGAATTATCCGTGCAATAAAAAATGTCCAGAAATGAAAGTGCTCAGAATGTAATAAATTTTGACATGATTTTTTATTTAATATTTAAGAATTTTTGGCACTGGACACATACCAGGGGGGTGCCCCAGGTGCCCACGAGGCACCAGGGCGCGCCACCCCCCTGGCGCGCCCAGGTATCTTGTGGGCCCCACAGGGACCCCCTCACTTATTCCTTCCGCCCACTTCGTCTCTTACCTCTAGCAAAAATTCCTGGTAGCTCTCTCTCTCGTGTTCTTGCTCACAAACCTGATATTTTCGATCTCTTTGCTCGGAGCTCCGTTTCCGAAACTATTTTGGGAGATTGCTCCTTGGTATGTGACTCCTCCATTGCTCCAATTAGTTTTTGCTCTAGTGGATTATATTTTGCATAATTAGCTGCTCTTGGTGCTACAGAAAATAAGCTTGCATGTTGAATTATTTGAGTTCCAGGTAGTTTGAATGCTTGATATAGCCTCTAGACATCCATATGAGTAGTTGCTATCAATCTTGTGAAGTTTTATTGATATCATTTTGTGACCCAAAAATTTTCAGAAAATTGTTCTTAGGAAAATGAATATCTTTCGGAGGAGTTCCTCGATGAGGAACGCCAAGGGAGTCCTTGGGGAGTCCTCGGACAGTGACCTCAAAATTCCACGTAGGACGGAGGTCCGGCTGTGCGAATGGCCGCACAATGCCTTCATGAGCGAAGCCGGATTCTACCAAGAGTTCGCGCAATTCGTTGCAAATGCCGGACTGACCGACTTCCCTGCAGATGAGTGTGACCAGCACCACATCCTTACAAATTCCTTTGTGCAAAATTTTCATTTTCTGAGTAGGCTCGAACCCCCTGAGGTGCGCTTTGATTTATATGTTGAACATTATCAGATACCTCTGGCTGAATTTTGTGAGATATGTTTGATTCCCTTTGATGGGGAAATCAGAGAGCCTCGACTGGAAGAGTTTGAGGGTTTCCTCCGCACTTTGACCATGGGAGAGGAAAGGGGCGTGTCGAAAGCTCGAACCACTAGCTTGTAGTTTCCCTCTGTACATTACTTCGCTTTATTCTTAGGTAAATGCCTGATTGCTAGGGAGCAAGGTAGTGCGCTAGCTGCACCTGACTTTGCCATTTTACGCCGCGCACTGCATAATGACAACACTTATAACCTGGGAGCTATCATTGCATGCCGCCTGCACACTAATAGAACTAGGGGTAAAATTCATGGTGGTATTTATGCTACTCGCTTAGCGAGACGCTTTAATGTTAACATACGCCCTCATGATTATTTCTTGCCCAGAGTTTACTTAGATCACCAGTCCATGAGGGACCACCACTTTATTGATACTCCTGAGCCCCCTCACAACATTCGTTATAACTTGGTTTTTAGTGAGGATACTCGTGATATTATTCCGTTGCCTGCACCTGCTTTGTTTGATTCTCATGCCAGGAACGGATATACCGTGATGCCACCGGACATCGTTGCTTACCGGAACGCGTTGGCAGCGGCAGAGGAGGAGCCCCAGGATTGGGACGCTCGGGTACCGCCGCCTTAGGACTTTCATATGGGACTGGATGGTTACTACGGATGGCCGTAGACCAAGCTAGGCAAAAGCCTAAGCTTGAGGGAGTACGTATTTCTCACCGTCATTACATTCATGCTCACACATTTCATTCCAGTTGTCGGTGTTCATACTTTTTCATTGTATAATCCATGTTAGTTTTATTTTCTCGCTTTCTTCTTATGTGTTTGATAAACTTTGAGAAAATCCAAAAAAAATATTTCTCGTTTCTTTTCAGTTTTTCTTTCTAGCTTAGTTTGCAGTAGTAAAAGAAAATCCAAAAAGATTTCTCGTTTCTTCTTTTACTTGTTGGGAGCTCTCCCGTGTAAATAGTTTTCTTTTCTCGTTTTTCATTTTGTTCTTTTTGCTTTCTTCAGAAAAACTTGTAACATCCCAAAATTTGGAATGTTATATTAATCACTAGAATGATTGATTGTTTGATTGAGTGATTGAATTGAGTGAAAATTTGAAACTTTTTGAAACTTTGAATGTCAGGATGATGTTCTCGGAGGTCCATTCCTCATGGAGCTGGTGCAGATGATGAAGCTACCAATACCTGAGATCACGGTGAACAAGAGGAAGTCTAGATTCTGGGGCGTCAGAACTAAAGTGTTTGGACGTAAAGAAGACCCCAAGACTGAAGACATCAACTATGGCACACTGAACCATGAATGTGAGGTGGGCATGAACACTGCTGTCCATGATGCTATCGCACGTTTGAGCTATCGTCATCATGCTGAGTTAGGTACCCACTACTTTGGAAGGCTCGGATGGCAGAAGCCTGATGGAGCACACATCATCCTGACAGATGAACAGAAGAGGAAGTGTTGTGTATAATCAAGAACTGGAACATTATATCAAGAACCTTCAAATGGACCTCCTCTCAGAGTTATTTGAGAACGAAGCACTTCGTGAGAACCTCAAGGCCGAGAAGCTGAAGGTAGCCAATCTGAAGAAACATGATCCCGAGATTCAGAAGCTTCGTCAAGACTTGAAGAACAGTCAGGCCATGGCACATGCTGGTGATGTTGAAATCCAGAAGCTCAAGAACCAACTCCTAGAACTACAGGGACGACATCGGAAACTCCGCGTCAACAGGGATAATCTAGCAGAAGAACTTGAGAAGATCAAGAATGACCAGAAGAAGCCCACTGGCAATGAAGACATGATATAAACTAGCTTAGTAGTAGCCCCACCATGAGAGAAATAAAGATGAACGTTTTGCGATTTGTGTGATCGACCATACCAACCTTATGTGGGTGGCGATACTATAGAGTTCATTGAACTTTATGAATGTGTGGAATTGACTTTTGATGTTTTTGTGCCTTTGAGTTGTTTGTATCCATTCTCTCTCGCTATCTCTCTCTTACCCATCTCATCCCAAAACCTTGGACCCAATAGATGATGAATGAAGATAGACTCTTGTTTTCTGGATCAATGACTCACATGGAGACGGAGCAATGGATTCAGAACATGGAGGATCACCTGAGGAATAACTTTGTTGCAAGGAAAGAGATGGTCCAATATGCTCTGCAGTACTTTGCAGAAGGTGCTGCAACTTGGTGGAAGGTGCATGAAGCTATCCATGGAAGGCAAGCATCAATCACTTGGGAAGAATTCAAGATGACTCTGCAAAAATCTCATGTTGTCACCAACACCCGGAAGCCCCGTTGCAAAGATGTGAAGAAGATTTGTGCATGCAAGATATGTGGAGAGATAGGACACAACCAGGAAGAACACAAGGATGGATGCCCTCATTGTGAAGAAAATCACCCAGCTGAGGAATGCCCAACTGGGCAGGTGACATGTTTCTTGTGTGAAGGAACCACTCATTTTCTGGCACAATGTCAACTCTACCCCAAGGTACAAGAAGTCATGAAGCAGCAGAAGGAAGCAATGAAAGGAGCCCTCGGGAAAAAGTTAGAAGAACCCATGATGATGGGAGATATACCAGACCCAATCATAGATACCAAGTCATGTTATTCATGTGGAGAAGAAGGACATATCTCCCAGGATTGTCCGAACAAGTATCTTGGAGACTTCCCGACAAAAGAAGTGCAATACAATCCTAAGGAGATAGAAGTGATGATCAACCTGGACAAGAAGAAAGGCCAAGTAAGTGGAGGCATCAGATGTTTGCATTGTAGCTTGGAGAGGCCCCACTGTTTTTGCAAGAAGTATGAACCAAGCATCAGGAAAGGAGCCCAACCCAAGAAGAAGAAAAAAGACTCCGTGGTTTTCTACACGGAAGGACCTGAGCCATATCACTTGTCATCGGTGCAACAAGACAGGACACTACTCCTATACCTGCCCGGAGAAGAAGGCTAAACATGAGTAGTTGGAGTTTTGGATTTTGGAAGTAATAAATGTAATAAGAAGCACTCTTTTTCTTAAAGTTATGAAGTTGGATTATGTAACGGAAGTCCCAGCGATTGTAATAACGTCATGAATCAATAGAATTTATTGTCATGAATTTCCATGTTGAATTGTATGAGTTGTTACTCTATGAACAAAGATCTCCGACCATTTTCGAGGATATGAGAAAATATGGTCTATGCAGGCATGAGTATCATTCATTTTAAGTGTGGTAGTAATCGGAAAGACCACAAGAACCAAGGAAAAAGAATGTACACTTCATGCCAAGGAGTTTGGATAAATGAATAAAGAAGAAGGAAATGCTGGACCATATCAAACTATGTGGATGACATCATTTGTAATAAAGTACTTTTGCAGTTGGAGTTTTGAGAATATAATAAGGATGCAATGAAGGAATGATTTTGATGAACCAATACCTAATTGGTAAACAGACCAATGGAAAGGAAAAAAAAGAATTCCACAGAATGTATCCTAGACAAGAATAAGTCTGTGATTTATTACCCCAGAGGTATGATGGAATGAATTGAAGTAATGTCGGAAGATGAAATGCTAGTAACCACAAAGTTGAGTTAAAGCTGTACAAGTAATCAAGTGAGCCCACAAACCATAGACCGCGGGATTGATAAGGATTAAGCCCTACCTTTATGAAGGAAGGAACTTGGAAGCTATGACATATCAGCAAACGTTTTCTTAGGAGAATACGTAAACCTGAGAGTTGTGAAGAAACGATAGATGTTTGTTCAGCTTGCAGAATCAATGGATTTATCCAAACTTCGTTCATGGACAAGAGCAATTCTGCAACGATTGTGAGGAAGCCCAAGTGTTAGAATACGAGATTCGCTAAACCCTATACAGAGTAATGATTTGGGTGCGGAATGGATTGATCACCATGATGACTTACTCTTATCATTTCTCTTGCTATTTGGAATGGTAAATCTGAGTGACTTACCCATAGTAAAGAGACGACGTTCTTTGAAGCTTTTGTTTAAGCCTTAGAGTGGTATGATGAAGACCCTTGTACATGGCAGCTGTTGTCACACGTAGGAATTTTACGGTGAGGATGAAGCCAAGACCCATTTTACTGCAGGATAACTACAAATGGTAGACCACCATGAGATCATCGATAAGTTATTTAGAATGATCACGAGACTTGCCAGCTAAGAAGACCCAGTGATGGAAGAACTTTCTATTAGTGAAAGAACACTGGATTTTTGAAGGAAACATTGTGACTATAACGGAACATCATCAACAAAGGAGTTACTGTGAAGAATGTCAAGAGGCAAATATTGCCAAAGACACCAGAGGATTGTCATGACCTTGAAGGACCAATAACTCTCATTTTAAGTGTGGTAGCCCCCACACTTTCCGGTCAATGGATTTGTCAGGAGACCCCCAAACCCTAACCTTTCCTTTCTAGCCCTTTCGAATCTCGAGGACGAGATTCATTTTAAGTGTGGTAGGTTTGTAACATCCCAAAATTTGGAATGTTATATTAATCACTAGAATGATTGATTGTTTGTTTGAGTGATTGAATTGAGTGAAAATTTAAAGCTTTTTGAAACTTTGAATGAGAGGGAATAAAATGACTTTCCCCTTTTTTTTTTAATTCAATTTCATCCAATGCAAAACAAGGAGAGAAGATGACATGACTTCTTCAAGTGAAGGAATTGAAATTTTGGATTCTGGAAACTACTGAAAAATTTCTATTTTGGTATTTACTTCATTTGATTCTATTCTTGAATGAATTCAAACCCACATGCCCAAATTCAAATTTTCTTGAGAGGTGGAACATGACCCTCCAAACCAGGGGCATTTTTGTGAGATTTTGAACCATAAAACCCAGGGGGTTATTTGAAAATTATTTGCAAAAGAAAATAAAATCAATTTAGGCTTTTTCTGAAAAATATTTTTTAAAAGCATTTATTTTGGCCGTGGAAAAATGTTCATCTTATTTATTTTATTTTTCTGATCATTTTGGTATATAATAATTATATATTTGGTTTAGTATTTATTTTCCTTTCTATTTTTACTTTCCTGTTTTAAAACAAAAGGAAATGTTTTCTTTTATTAGGAAAACAGTGCGCGGCCCACCCAGGGCAATCAGGCCCAGATCCACCCACAGCCAGATCCGAATCATATCGGATCGGCCACCGACCCCCTTCCCTCTTGCTCTCCCTCACTGCACGCAGGCCCCACCGCCCGATCCAAATCGCCGTCGCCCATCTCTTTCCTTCCCCGTGCCCCTTTCCTTACCTCGTCGGATCTTCGCCGGAGATCGAATCCGGGGCGATCCCTTGCCGTTTAGACGATCCCGTGCCGCCCCCTATAAAGCCCCCAACCCCGCACCCCCTTCCGCCCGATCCCCCCATCGCCTACCCTCTCCTCTCGCCGGAATCTCTCGCCGGAGCAGAGCCCCGCCACCTCGCCATTGCTGTACTGCCGCTCGTCTCCGACCACCCCGAGACCAATCACCACCACCACTCGCCTCGCCTTGATCCACTGAACCCAACCATACACTCTCCGGAGCCCCACACCCCTCGGAACCCCCTCGCCGTCGACGCCGAAAGCTCGCCGCTGCCCCGTGCTCGTGCCGCTCGTCTCCGACTCCTTCTCGCCTCGCCGTCACCACCATTGGACGCGCCGCTCTGCGCTGCGTCGACTGGAGCCCGCGGTGTCGCCGGAGACCCACCGGAGCTCCCTCCCCGACGACCCCGAGCCCCCTGTTGCCACCGCCGCCTCGCCGGAATCCCCACGCCGGCGACCTAGCTTCGGTAAGCCTCCCCGACCGTCCGATCTATTTCAAGAGCTAAGATTAGATCACTTAAACGTCGAAGCATTTTCTTCTAAAAGCCGGCCGTTCGCTCTGTTACACCGCACACGCACAACCCTAGTCCAATCATATTTAGCCACGTGTACCCCTGTCCGTTAGAAACGATTTTTCTTTTTATGTTTTAATTTCAATTCCAGAAATAGTTCTTCGTTTAGTTTTGCTATATCTTTTAGAGTTTTTAATATTTTTAAGTGATTCTTTTTGCATTAGGCCAAAAATTTATTCTAGTTTCTGTATATATCAAGTTTGACCATGTTTGACTATATAAAATTTGAATTCAAACAGATTTGATTTAAATCTTGTTTTGTGAATAACTTGAGTTTAAAAATAAGTTTTGAGTTGATTCTTTTTGCTACTGGTCACTAGTGATTTTGTTCATCAGTAGGAACAATTTGAGAATTTTTATAATATTTTAAATCTTGAGCAGTGCGGGAGACTGGAGAATGGTTTCAAGCAAAACAGATTCTGTTTTAGTTCTTTTTAGGTTTATTTCTATTTCTTTTGTTTTAAATTGTTTCAATTTATTTTCTTCTATATTAGTTGACAAGTTTTACCTTGTTTTTTTTGTTAGTTAGCAGTAGCATTTCAACCAAGTTTATTTTATGTCATTTATTATGTTTGATAGCATGAAATCAATTCTAGTTTCCTAATAACTTGCAAATTGATTTCATTGCTAGTTGATTTCCCATTTGAAAATATTTTTATATATTGTTTTATAAGTTTTACTTTATGTTAATTTAGTTATTTTATATTTTTGTTTTCTCTTATTTTAGTATTGTATTGCTTTTCTTGTTGTTAAGTTTATTAGACAAAAACTTATGTTGTTTAGTGTGTTGTTTTCATATTTCTTAGTTGTTCTTCAAAAGTAATTCTTTTTGCTAGTAAAATATTTGCTAAAATACTTTTGTTATATTTTACCTTGTTTTTGTTTTGTTGCTATTCAAAATAGTTTATTTGTAGGGAAAACTACATTTGGTTGTTGTGATGAAGTTTTGTTGTTTTAACTTTTGTCTTAAGTATTTCCTTCATCACAACCCTTTTGTGTTTGGTTTTGTGTTACTTATTGATTGTTAGTATTGATTGCTAGTATGATTGCTTATATGAGTGCAATGTTTGATTATATAGATTTTTTCATCGGAGAGTGACGAATAGTTCTATCAAGTTATTTCTGAGAGCGATATTTATCTTCATCAACAGTACAGGCAAGTTCACTTTGATCATCTTACATTACCTATGTTTTATTTGCATTAGAATCAATCTCTCCATCATACATCCAGTAGGATATTGAGCTTGAACTTGAGGTAGTATTCATGAGGTAGGAGAAACCCAACACCCTGTTACCATTGCCCGGGAAGGGACGTTACTTCACATTTGCTACGCTTTAGTAGACGGGGTTTTGGTTGTGAGATTCAGGAGTGTTGTGAGGTTAATTAATTATTTCAAGACCTACATGATGATCAAGACTTCAAGGACTCAATATACCTCTGGGTGGATTGGACATGCATTTTGGCAGCCTGATATCTATCATGGTTATGCCCGGGAATCCTGGTATCTACCTGTGATCATCCCGACGGAATGCCACCCAGGCTCAAAGAGATGGATGGATACTTCAAGGCCGGAAAGCTTACGTGTGCAACCGCAAGTCAATATGGGCTCTGGCTTGGTTGACCCTAGTCGTGACTCTGGTAGGTCAGTGCTACGAGATGTAGAAGAATGGTAGGATTGGATGGGCACTGACTTAACTATCGGAGGATCGCTTTGGAAGACCATGTTTCGATCATCTCGTTCTCAAACACCAGGCAGTGCGAGGACACAATGGGAGGGATCGATTCTTGCGGGTAAAGTGTACAAACCTCTGCAGAGTGTCAAACTAATCGATTAGCCGTGTCCCCGGTTACGGACAACATGAGCACCGGAGATGATACTATCAGCCAGTCTCAACACAATTAATAAATTATGATGAGTGGGTCTATTAATAATTTTTGGGACATGAGAATTGGTTGGTGGAACCATCTCATTAACAACCAACCTTTATAGTGATTTCCGTTTGACTCCTTTGTTGTAGGAAAAATAAAACCAGCTTTTCTGCAAAAACTCAGACACAGAGCCACAAAGCCTTTTGCATATAGAATAGTCTTTATCATCTTTCTATGGTGATCTTGCCGGTGCATTCAATGTACTGACCTACACGGATGCAACGTCTTATGTTGCAGATACTTTTCTATGACGAGTAAGAGTACGATTCAGGGTTACGGTCTACACTCAACTTGCCGTTGGTGTTTATTGGGACTCCACTCCCGTTGACTGTTTCCGCTGAGATTTAAGAGGTATATATCAGTTTTACGTTATTTACATGTGATTGCACTTTGATATATACATTGATGTACTGTGTGTGCCAGCATACTGATCCAGGGATGGCACTAACACACAGAGGCTTGACTCGTTTTGAGTCGGGACGCTACAGAAATGGTATCAGAGCACATGTTGACTGTAGGACGTGACCCTAGGAAATGGCTCAGAAATATGAAGACCTTGATAGAAAAAACTTTTGTTTTCACTACTCTCGTAACTTCTAAATTCTTTTACTGAACCTTCCTTATTTCAAACTATAGATGGAGAGCTACATTCTGAACAAAAGAGAGGACTACGAGGATGTTCTCGGAGGTCCATTCCTCATGGAGCTGGTGCAGATGATGAAGCTACCAATACCTGAGATCACGGTGAACAAGAGGAAGTCTAGATTCTGGGGCGTCAGAACTAAAGTGTTTGGACGTAAAGAAGACCCCAAGACTGAAGACATCAACTATGGCACACTGAACCATGAATGTGAGGTGGGCATGAACACTGCTGTCCATGATGCTATCGCACGTTTGAGCTATCGTCATCGTGCTGAGTTAGGTACCCACTACTTTGGAAGGCTCGGATGGCAGAAGCCTGATGGAGCACACATCATCCTGACAGATGAACAGAAGAGGAAGTGTTGTGTATAATCAAGAACTGGAACATTATATCAAGAACCTTCAAATGGACCTCCTCTCAGAGTTATTTGAGAACGAAGCACTTCGTGAGAACCTCAAGGCCGAGAAGCTGAAGGTAGCCAATCTGAAGAAACATGATCCCGAGATTCAGAAGCTTCGTCAAGACTTGAAGAACAGTCAGGCCATGGCACATGCTGGTGATGTTGAAATCCAGAAGCTCAAGAACCAACTCCTAGAACTACAGGGACGACATCGGAAACTCCGCGTCAACAGGGATAATCTAGTAGAAGAACTTGAGAAGATCAAGAATGACCAGAAGAAGCCCACTGGCAATGAAGACATGATATAAACTAGCTTAGTAGTAGCCCCACCATGAGAGAAATAAAGATGAACGTTTTGCGATTTGTGTGATCGACCATACCAACCTTATGTGGGTGGCGATACTATAGAGTTCATTGAACTTTATGAATGTGTGGAATTGAGTTTTGATGTTTTTGTGCCTTTGAGTTGTTTGTATCCATTCTCTCTCGCTATCTCTCTCTTACCCATCTCATCCCAAAACCTTGGACCCAATAGATGATGAATGAAGATAGACTCTTGTTTTCTGGATCAATGACTCACATGGAGACGGAGCAATGGATTCAGAACATGGAGGATCACCTGAGGAATAACTTTGTTGCAAGGAAAGAGATGGTCCAATATGCTCTGCAGTACTTTGCAGAAGGTGCTGCAACTTGGTGGAAGGTGCATGAAGCTATCCATGGAAGGCAAGCATCAATCACTTGGGAAGAATTCAAGATGACTCTGCAAAAATCTCATGTTGTCACCAACACCCGGAAGCCCCGTTGCAAAGATGTGAAGAAGATTTGTGCATGCAAGATATGTGGAGAGATAGGACACAACCAGGAAGAACACAAGGATGGATGCCCTCATTGTGAAGAAAATCACCCAGCTGAGGAATGCCCAACTGGGCAGGTGACATGTTTCTTGTGTGAAGGAACCACTCATTTTCTGGCACAATGTCAACTCTACCCCAAGGTACAAGAAGTCATGAAGCAGCAGAAGGAAGCAATGAAAGGAGCCCTCGGGAAAAAGTTAGAAGAACCCATGATGATGGGAGATATACCAGACCCAATCATAGATACCAAGTCATGTTATTCATGTGGAGAAGAAGGACATATCTCCCAGGATTGTCCGAACAAGTATCTTGGAGACTTCCCGACAAAAGAAGTGCAATACAATCCTAAGGAGATAGAAGTGATGATCAACCTGGACAAGAAGAAAGGCCAAGTAAGTGGAGGCATCAGATGTTTGCATTGTAGCTTGGAGAGGCCCCACTGTTTTTGCAAGAAGTATGAACCAAGCATCAGGAAAGGAGCCCAACCCAAGAAGAAGAAAAAAGACTCCGTGGTTTTCTACACGGAAGGACCTGAGCCATATCACTTGTCATCGGTGCAACAAGACAGGACACTACTCCTATACCTGCCCGGAGAAGAAGGCTAAACATGAGTAGTTGGAGTTTTGGATTTTGGAAGTAATAAATGTAATAAGAAGCACTCTTTTTCTTAAAGTTATGAAGTTGGATTATGTAACGGAAGTCCCAGCGATTGTAATAACGTCATGAATCAATAGAATTTATTGTCATGAATTTCCATGTTGAATTGTATGAGTTGTTACTCTATGAACAAAGATCTCCGACCATTTTCGAGGATATGAGAAAATATGGTCTATGCAGGCATGAGTATCATTCATTTTAAGTGTGGTAGTAATCGGAAAGACCACAAGAACCAAGGAAAAAGAATGTACACTTCATGCCAAGGAGTTTGGATAAATGAATAAAGAAGAAGGAAATGCTGGACCATATCAAACTATGTGGATGACATCATTTGTAATAAAGTACTTTTGCAGTTGGAGTTTTGAGAATATAATAAGGATGCAATGAAGGAATGATTTTGATGAACCAATACCTAATTGGTAAACAGACCAATGGAAAGGAAAAAAAAGAATTCCACAGAATGTATCCTAGACAAGAATAAGTCTGTGATTTATTACCCCGGAGGTATGATGGAATGAATTGAAGTAATGTCGGAAGATGAAATGCTAGTAACCCCAAAGTTGAGTTAAAGCTGTACAAGTAATCAAGTGAGCCCACAAACCATAGACCGCGGGATTGATAAGGATTAAGCCCTACCTTTATGAAGGAAGGAACTTGGAAGCTATGACATATCAGCAAACGTTTTCTTAGGAGAATACGTAAACCTGAGAGTTGTGAAGAAACGATAGATGTTTGTTCAGCTTGCAGAATCAATGGATTTATCCAAACTTCGTTCATGGACAAGAGCAATTCTGCAACGATTGTGAGGAAGCCCAAGTGTTAGAATACGAGATTCGCTAAACCCTATACAGAGTAATGATTTGGGTGCGGAATGGATTGATCACCATGATGACTTACTCTTATCATTTCTCTTGCTATTTGGAATGGTAAATCTGAGTGACTTACCCATAGTAAAGAGACGACATTCTTTGAAGCTTTTGTTTAAGCCTTAGAGTGGTATGATGAAGACCCTTGTACATGGCAGCTGTTGTCACACGTAGGAATTTTACGGTGAGGATGAAGCCAAGACCCATTTTACTGCAGGATAACTACAAATGGTAGACCACCATGAGATCATCGATAAGTTATTTAGAATGATCACGAGACTTGCCAGCTAAGAAGACCCAGTGATGGAAGAACTTTCTATTAGTGAAAGAACACTGGATTTTTGAAGGAAACATTGTGACTATAACGGAACAACATCAACAAAGGAGTTACTGTGAAGAATGTCAAGAGGCAAATATTGCCAAAGACCCCAGAGGATTGTCATGACCTTGAAGGACCAATAACTCTCATTTTAAGTGTGGTAGCCCCACACTTTCCGGTCAATGGATTTGTCAGGAGACCCCCAAACCCTAACCTTTCCTTTCTAGCCCACCTGCGCTACCCCGCCGCTCGCCTCTGCTCCCGCTAGCCCCGGCGCCCTGTTCACGCGGGCAGGGGAGCCCCGGGCGCGGGCAGGGCGCCGGGGCTAGCGGGAGCAGAGGCGAGCGGCGGGGTAGCGCAGGTGGGCGTGGGCTAGCGCGGGCGCGCGCGGGGCGGCGTGAGCGGCAGCAGCTGCAGGCGAGCTGCAGCAAGCCGTAGCAGCAGCTCAGCGCGCGGGAAGGAGGAGCAGGGCGCGACGCGGGCAAGGCCGGAGCGCGTCTCGAGGGGAAGAGGAGGCCGGGGAGGTTCCTCACCCTCCGTTCATGAGAACAGGGCGGCGAGGCTCGATGAAGCTGCTCGGGGAGGAGGCCGGGGACGAGCGACGGGCGACGGCAGGCAGCAGGGCGGCGATCCCGATCCAGATCGGGAGGGGGGAAGTGAGGCAGAGGGGCTAGGGTTTCGGGGGAGGGTGCCGGCGCGACTATATAGGGCAGAGGAGCCAGGGATGCTCGACGTGTGGCGCCGGCCACGGAGATGGTGCCACGGCTGCCCCCTGCCTCTTACTGTAGCGAGAGGTGGGAGACAGGGCTGGGCCTCCCAGCCCATAGCCTTTTCTCTTTTTCTTTTCTAATTTCCGTTTTAGTTTCTGTTTTGTAATTGCTAGGCCACTAAATGAGTTTTATAAATTGTGTGACTCAGTTCATATAATACAGTGCATTATTATCTACCACGAAAAACTGGTTTGAGTAAAATATGATTTCATTTGTAATTTAGTTTAAATAAAAGGTATTAAAATGCTGTTGTTTGCTACTGTTTCAGGTTGATAGAGTCACTTAGGCATTTTTAGAGATGTTGTTTTCCTGAACATAATTAGTTATGAATTATGTGCTATTTAATGAACATTTTTATTTCCAGATTTGTAACAACTTTTATTTTCACTTAAATTTGAATTGCCATTTGAATTGGAATTTGAAATGAGATATGATGCAATGATGATCAAGCATAGTTAATCTTGCTGACTTGGCATTATCAAAAAAAGGGGATTACTGTAGCTATTACACGGGGATGTTACACCGGCGGTGGGGGCCGCCGGGTCGCCGGGTCCGCCGGGTGCGGGCCGTGCCGGGGCCGCTGGGCACGGGTCCGGTCGGCTGCGCGGCACTGTGGCATGTCTTGTCTTGCGTCACAGGGTGGGTGGCACCGCCCAGCTATAGGGTTGCGCTGCCCGTACACTGCCCGCCCCGGGTGGGGGCGCAGGGCACGTTGTAGCCACGCCCGCCTGGGCCGGCGCAAAAAAAGGGGGGAGCACTGTAGCCACGCCTGTCTCGTCGTGAGGGGTTGCCCTCTCGTGGCCAGCCGGCTGGGCCGGGTCGCCGTGCCGAGCCGGCTCGTGCTGGGGAGCCGGCGAGCTGGCTAGCCGGATTGAGGGGCTTGGCCTGCTCCGATTATTTTTAAAGGGGTCCGGGCTCCGTTGCCTACCGGGGGGTCATCCCCCCGATAATAGTCCCCGAAGCTGTGAAGGTTCGCCGGCTCCAGGCAGGGGGGCCTTCGCAGCTTACCCCCCCTGAGGAGTCGGTTTGTTGGTGAAGTGCAGGAGGCAAGTTGGGTGGCACCATCCATCCGCATGCCGGCGACGCGGCAGCGGATGCTGGGAACACCCGTTGGGCGCCGGCTTCTGGAAGCCGGATCGCGGCACCCCGGCCGGGGTGGGAAACGGGTGCGTCCACCGGTCGAGTCTTGTTTCGCATGCCGATTCGCGCCCGCCACTGTTCGACGGACCACCACGTGCTGCTTTGCGGCGGGCGAGCCCTGCCAGACCACGCGCACGATGGGACGCGACGGCGGAGCAGGCCCCACCACGCCGCGCCCTCGGCCCGCGCGCGGGGGATTTATTGTGGCGACCCTGATGGTTGCGCTTCCCCGGGCAATTAATGTGCACGGGTAACATGCCCGCACAGTGCAGGGAAGTGGGGATCATGGGCACAGACGATCCCACTCCCGCACGTTCTCGCGTGGTTATAAATGAAAATGAGGGAGTGTGACGGAAACGCTCATGCACGCACTCCCGCCCCTCGCTCTGCTTCTTCTTCTTCTTCTCCGCCACGCTCCGCCGCCGCGCGTTCTCGCGCCAGCTGCTGCGCATCGCTACCAAGGGCCCGCAGCGCGCAACTCTTCCCTTCCTCCTCTTCTTCGTCGTCGCACCTTCACGCCCGGAGAGTCCTCCAATGGCGCTGCCGAAAGGCTCTTGGGAGGGCTCCATCACGAGCGAGACGGATATCCGGTACCTCCGCCGCACGAAGCGGCTGCCGCCGGCGAAGGCGCTGGCCGCGCACGCGCCCGGCTCGGAGAGGGTGCCGCAGCCGCGGGAGGGCGAGCACGTCGTCTTCTACTCGCACTTCGAGCGCGGGTTCGGCCTCCCCGCGAGCCTCTTCTTTTGCGGCTTCCTCGACTTCTTCGGGCTGCAGCCGTACCATCTCGGCGCCAACGCCGTGCTGCAGATCGCGGGCTTCGCTACGCTCTGCGAGGGCTACCTCGGCATGCTGCCGAACGTAGACTTGTGGGCGAAGATGTTCTTCCTTAAGCAGCAGGGGGCATCGGCCGGCATGATGTCCGACTGCGGGGCAGCGGTGGTTGCCGTCCGGCCGAATGGGCCGCTTCCCAAGCTGCCACTCGAGGACTCGGCCAAAAAGTGGCAGACGACGTTCTTCTACGTCCGGAACGCCGACCCGGCGGTGGACGTCATCAATCTCCCGCCCTTCGTCGACGTGCCACCGCTCGAGAAGCCGAATTGGGGCTACTGCCCCAAGAAGCCGCCGCAGGAGCTCTTGAACATCTGCTGCCGGGTCAGGGAGATGACGGATCGCGAGGGGCTGGTGCCGGCTGATCTTATCGCGGCCTTCATCGCCCGCCGTGCGCTACCGCTGCAGCGTCGAGCGCACCGGATCTGCGACATGAGCGGCCGGCACGACCTGACCCGGATGTCGACCAAGGAGCTGGGGCCGGCTAGGATCGCCCAGCGGGTGAACTTCATCTCCAAGGCCGGGTTGAAGGAGGAGGGGTGGAGCTTCGAGAAGGAGCCCTATCACCGAGGGAACCCGGCGCCGGTGGTAAGTCCCTGGTCATTATTCTTTGCCACTTCAACATTATTCCTGTGCCCTAACGTGACGGGAGGGCCGCAGCTATTCGCCAGCCAGCAGAACCACGACGGGCCGAATCCCCAGATTTTGCTGGCCGACTTGCCCGACTCGGATGTGGAGGAGGCCGGTGCCGAGGCGGAGGAGGGGGCGGTCGAAGCACGCCTGGCCGACGCCGTGGCCGGCGGGTCGCGGCACGCGGGTAAGTCTCCACCTTCAGATCTCCTGCGTGATTGGCCGGATGACGACAAGGAGGGCCTGACCGGTGCCCGCGGTGCAGCGCCCTCGGCCGTGGAGGATGCCAGCATCGATCCCCCAAGACGGCCGCGGAAGACGGTCGGCACCGGGCCGGCCCGCGCGGCGGTGTCCTGCAGCCGGCCGTTTGGGAAGGAGGCGGTCGAGCCGAAGCCGACCGCGAAGCACCCGACGGCGGCAGGGCCGGCGCGCGAGAGGGGCGCCATCAATAAGAAGCGCCGGCTCGCCCCGTCTGTGGGCCCAAGGCGGGATGCCCCGAAGGTCATTGGGTAAGTGTCTCTTGTTGTCTTCTGATTTCTTGCTTGTTTCCTGCCCATGCCTCTATCGTGCTAAACTTGCTGTGCACAGGTCCGCCCTTGACCTGGCGGTGGTGGCGACGGAGGCCGCGGCGGGCGAGGCCGTCTGGAGGAAAACCCGGAGCAGCGCCGTCGACCGCGGAGGAGGACCTCGCGGCCCGCCAGTCCGGCCGGGATCTTAACGCGGCGGACCGCGCTGCTGGCAGGATCTGGCAGAGGCCGAGAAGGAGATGGCAGAGGCCTCGGCCCGGGCGTGGGAGAGGGCCTCTGCGAAGTGAGCCAGGACCATCGCGGACCCGGCCTGGCCGGAGATGGAGAGGGGCTCGATGCCGGATGCCACGATCATCGAGCCGCAGCCGGAGGGGGCGGGCGAGCCGGCTAGGCGGACGGAGCCGGCCGACGGCGAGTCGGGCGTCGATGAGAACATCGTCGTTGACACGCCGCCCCGGGCTGACCCGGCAGGAGGAGGCGAGGGTGGCGGAGAGGGGCGCGAGGCGGACTCCGCACCGTCCGGCCAAGCGCAGCCGACGCCGGCCCCAGGGGCCGCGACCGGGGACGCTGGTGCCTTGGTGGTCGTTCCGCCCCAAGCCGCTACGAACTCCGAGCGGCCGGGTGGAAGCGGGTCCGGCGCGGGGACCGCGATGGGTGCCGCGATGCAGCAGCCGTGGGCGAACGCCGACGAGGCTGTGGTCGGGCCGCGCACTCGGGAGGACGAGGCGATGAATGCCCTGCGCTTGCAGCTTCGCGGGCGGAGCGAGCGCCTGCAGGCCTTCGTCCGGGAAGACCAGGAGTGGGCGTGGAAGCTGAAGCAGGCGGTTGCGGTGAGTTTTTACTTTCTGCTTGCCTTGGCCGTTGAACAGTGGGGGCGCGCCAGCGCACCCACTGAGTGTAGCCCCCGAGGCCCGGGCCGGCTACGAAGTAGCCTGGTCGGATCTTTACGTGCATTTTTGCATTCTTCTAACTTTTGTCTTCGCGCAGCATCTGTACGACCTGCGGGCCAGCGCGTACAACCGGCTTCTGGAGCGGTTCCGCGAGGTCAAGGCCCATCTTGCCACCAAGGAAGAGGAGCTGCGCCAGGTTCGAGGTACGACTTGCATGCCTTCAGTGGGGGCGCGCCAGCGCACCCACTGGGTGTAGCCCCCGAGGTTCGGGCCGGACTGCGGAGCAGCCGGGTCGAATCTTTGAAGCTTGTCTTTTTCTTCTTTTCCTTGCTTCCGGTGCCTGACTGTGGATCTCGTCGTCCAGCCACCGCGGCTGAGGTGCCGGGTCTCCGAGGCCGGCTTGCCGAAGCCGACCTGTAGTGCGATCCTGCGGCCGCCGACCGCGACCGACTCCGGGCCGAGGTGGACCGGCTAGTGGCCGAGAAGGCCAAGACGGAGGATGCCCACCAGGCGGAGCTGGGCCAGCTGGCGGAAGAGCGCGGCAAGGCGGCCGAGGAGCTGGCGAACGCCGGCAGGAGGAGTGCCCAGCTCGAGAATGATCTCGAGGCCCAGGCCCGCGCGTCGGCCCTGCGGGAGAACGGGATGCTGGGCGAGGCGCTGCACCTCGATGAGGCCTTCACCCGTGAGTGGTATCTTTTCTTCGGTCCGGCTGGCGTAGCCGGCAAGTTGTTTTCTTTTGGCTGATTTGTTTCCTTCCTTTGCCAGTAGTCTTCCCAGAGACGCAGGAGGCGGCCGATGCGGCCGTGCACGCCCACCAGGCGGACCAGCGAGCGGCAGGGGCGGAGATCGATGCTTACGCCGCCTGGACCCTCTCGGAGATCGTCCTCGCCAGTGAGGCCCGTCTTGGAGCCGTGGAGGGGCACATGCGCCGCCTGTTCGAGGCCGGGATGAGCATGGCGAGCAGCCTCTGGCCGGGTGCGGTGTTGCCGAACAACGTCACTCGGCTGGCGCGGTGGCTGGAAGCTGGAGTGGAGCGACTCGGCGCATGGAGGGCCTCCGCAGCCCGGGCCGGCGCGGAGATGGCGCTGCGCTTCGTCGTGTCTTGGTATCCGGGCATGGACCTCGACCGTCTGGCGGCGCAGTGGGCCGGCGCGGAGGATGACTTGGCGGCGCGAGCGCAGCGGATCGCCGGGCGGGCCAGCTACCTAGCCTCGTTCTCCCCGTACGACGAGTTCGTCTTGGAGCGGACGGAAGACGGTGAGGAGCTCCCTGCCGACGAGTTCAGCCTGCTGGTCAACGTCCCGGACGGCAGCTCGGCCGAGACGGGGGTCTACGCCGACGACGAGGCCGACCCGGACGACGCCGCCACGACCGAGCGCCCTGGGCCCGACCCGGCGGCCGCGTCCACCTCAGCCGAGCCGTCGCCGACCGGAGCCGACGCGGGTGCCGCTTAGGACTTTTTTTCTTTTTATCTTCATCCTTCCTGTACTCGAACTCGGTTAGGAAGCAGGTCCACCCACTGGGGGTGTAGTTTCATGTAATGGACTTGTGGCCGCGGGCCCTTGCTGTTTATATATTTTGCATGCAATTTTGCTTTTGCTGTTCGGCGTTGGGCCTTTTCTTGTTCGTCTTTTCTTTGGACTTCCTTCCCGCTAGCCGGACAGCCATGTGGCGGTCTGTGGCTAGGACGGGGATTCGGCCTTGAGAGGGGACGTACAATACTTAGGCTTTTTCAGATGTTGAGCGCGAGCGAGACACCCACTGGGCCGGCTGGCGGCAGGCGGCGAAGCTGGTTGGCGCGCAGCCGGTCGTGCGGCGAATTAGTGAGAAAGGGCGGGTTGGACCGGATTGGCCGAGCTGGGCTCTCCTCCTTAGCCATTCTTGCGTGATGGCGCTTCCGGCCTTTGGTTCTTGCTGGCCGAACAGCCGGGAGCCGGTCTGTGGCTTGGGGCGAAGAGAGGGCTTTGGCGGCTCGTACGCTTCGAAATGGACTAAGGAAAATGGCGAGGCACGGTCTAGCCGGCTAGCCCCCGAGCCCCCGAGCCGGACGTGCCGACTCGGTGGGAGAATTGAAGATGGGGAAGTGCACAGACACAAAGCTTGGTAAAAACGGAAAAGGTAGCCCCCGAGTGTCGCGCGGGGGTACTTGCTGCTTTCATTAAACCCAAAAGGTAGTGGTACATACATGCGTGCGTTCAACTATAAAACGGACGGAGGAGCTCCACGTTCTAGGGCTAGCTGGACTCCTCGCCGGCTGCGTCTCTCTTGCGCTTGTTCAGCTTCTGTGCATCGATGAGGTACTACGTGTTCCGGTCACAGAGAACCTTGCTGATGATGAAGGGGCCCTCCCAAGGAGAGGCCAGCTTGTGATGGCCGGCTGTCCGCTGGACGAGCCGGAGCACGAGGTCACCCTCGCGGAACGCGAGAGGCTTGATCTTCTTGATGTGGTAGTGCCGCAGGCCTTGTTGGTAGATGGCCGGTCGGCTGAGGGCCAGGAGGCGCGCCTCCTCGAGCAGGTCGACACCGTCTTCACGTGCCTCCTTTGCCTCGGCTTCTGTGTACATGATCATCCGGGGCGAGTCGAACTCGACGTCGGTACGAATATTTGCTTCGGCTCCGTCGACGAGGAAGAACGGGGTGAACCCGGTTGAGCGGTTGGGTGTCATTCAGAGACTCCAGAGGACGGCCGGTAGCTCATCGAGCCAGCTGCCGGGTGAGCGCACGAGCGGCTCGACGAGTCGCGGCTTGATGTTGGCTAGGATGAGGCCGTTTGCCCGCTCGGCCTGGCCGTTCGACTGGGGATGTGTGACGGAGGCCAAGTCGAGTCGGATGCCGGATGCAGAGCAGTATTGGGCCAGCGCGCCCTTGGCGAAGTTGGTGCCGTTATCCGTGATGATGCTGTGGGGAACGCCGTAGCGAACCACGATATCCTTGATGAACCGGAAGGCCGTGGGCCCGTCGAGCTTCTTGATCGGCCTTGCCTCGATCCACTTGGTGAACTTGTTGACGGCGACCAGCAAATGCGTCATGCCGCCTCGGGCGGTCTTGAAGGGCCCCATCATGTCGAGCTCCTAGACGGCAAAGGGCCATGTGATTGGGATGGTTTGGAGGGCTGTGGCCGGCAGGTGGCTGCGCTTGCTGAAGCGTTGGCAGCCCTCGCATTTGAGGACCAGCTGCTCGGCGTCTTGCAGGGCCGTGGGCCAATAGAAACCATGGCGGAAAGCCATGGCCACCAGGGACCTCGAGGCGGCGTGGTGCCCATACTCGCCTTGGTGGATGTCGAGGAGGATCTCGATCCCTTTGTCCTGCTCGACGCAGCGCTGGAACACTCCTATCGTGCTGCGCTTGACGAGCTCGTGGTTGATGATGCTATAGGCGGACGCCCGCCGCTGCACTTGGCGGGCTTCGGTCTCGTCGTTGGGAAGGTCGCCGTCTTCCAAGAAGGCGAGGATCGGCCGAGCCCAGGATGGTGCCGTCACCACTGAGAGAACGGCCACCGAGACGGGATCCGGGATGGCAGCCCCCAAGCCGGCGTCGGCAGCCCCCGAGCCGGAGCCGGCAGTCCCCGAGCCGAAGCCGGCAGCCCCCGAGCCGGAGCCGGCAGTCCCCGTGCTTGGGCCGGGAACTCTAGGGTTGGGTGGGGGCGCGTCGGGGTCGTTCGGGACGAAGATGTATTCCGACTCGGGAGACAGATTGATGGACGGCTTCCGAAGGTGCTCGAGGGAGACGTCGGATGGGATGGCTTGCCGGGTGGAGCCCACTTTAGCCAGTGCGTTAGCTGCTTTGTTGTCCGCGCGGGGGACGTGGAGGAACTCGCAACCGTCGAACCCGCCGGAGAGCTGCTGGACCAGGAAATGGTAGCTGGCCATGTTGGCGTCTCTGGCGTCCCAGTCGCCGGAAACTTGCTGCACCACTAGGTCCGAGTCGCCGTATCAGAGGATGCGCCGGATGCCGATCTCCCTGGCCAGCCGGAGGCCGTGCACGAGAGCTTCATACTCGGCAATGTTGTTGGAGGCGGCGAAATGGATCTGCAGCACGTACCGTAGTCGGTCGTTCTTGGGGGAAGACAGCACGATGCCGGCTCCCAAGCCGTTGCGCATTTTGGAGCCGTCGAAGTGCATGCGCCAGTGAGTCGACTCGGGCGCCGTCGGCAGGTACTGGGTCTCCGTCCAGTCGACGAGGAAGTCGGCCAGCGCCTGGGACTTGATGGTGGTGCGGGGCTCGTAGAGGATCGTGTGGCCGGCTAGCTCGATGGCCCACTTGGCCACCCGGCCAGAGGCATCCCGGCAGCCCATGATCTCGCCGATGGGGGCCGTGCTCACCACGGTAATGGTATGCTCCTGGAAATACTGCCTCAGCTTCTTGGCGGCAAAGTACACGCCGTAGCACATCTTCTGGTAGTGGGGGTAGTTCTGCTTGGAGGCGGAGAGCACCTCGCTCAGGAAGTACACTGGGCGGTGGACCGGCTGCACCTTGGCCTCCTCAGGGCACTTGACTACCAGCACCGTGCTGACTGCCCGGGGGGTGGCGGCGATGTACAGCAAAAGTGGCTCCTTCTCAGCCGGCGCGGCCAGGACGGGTGCGGTGGATAGCATGCACTTGAGGTCGTGGAAAGCTTCATCCGCCTGGTCGCTCCACTCGAATGCCGTCGTCTTCTTCATCAGCTGATACAGGGGTAGGGCCCTCTCCCCCAGCCGGCTGACGAACCGGCTGAGAGAGGCCAAGCAGCCGGTGAACTTTTGGACGTCGCGCAGCCGGGCCGGCTTGCGCATGCGCTCGATCGCCTTAATCTTTTCTGGGTTGGCCTCAATGCCGCGCTCCGAGACGAGGAAACCAAGGAGTTGGCCAGCCGGCACGCCGAAGACGCATTTCTCCGGGTTGAGCTTGATCTGGTACCGGCGCAAGTTGGCGAAGGTCTCCTTGAGGTCGGCCAGGAGCGTGAGGTGCTGCTTGGTCTTCACCACGATGTCGTCGACGTAGACATGCACGTTTCTGCCGATCTGGGGCAGCAGGCATTTCTGCATGCAGCGCTGGAAGTTGGCGCCGACATTCTTGAAGCCGAACGACATGGTGATGTAGCAAAACGCCCCAAAGGGCGTGATGAAGGACGTCTTGAGGGCGTCGGCCGGGTCCAGCTTGATCTGGTGGTAGCCGGAGTAGGCGTCCAGAAAGGATAGGAGCTCGGAGCCGGCTGTGGAGTCGATGACTTGGTCGATCCGGGGTAGAGCGAACGGATCTTTGGGGCAGGCCTTGTTCAGGCTGGTGTAGTCGATGCACATGCGCCAGGTGCCATTCTTCTTTAGGACGAGGACTGGATTGGCCAGCCACTCGGGGTGGAAAACCTCCATGATGAAGCCGGCTGCGAGCAGCCGGGCGATCTCTTCACCGATGGTTCTTCACTACTCCTCAGAGAAGCGGCGTAGCGGCTATCGGACGGGCTTGGCGTCCTTGCGGACGTGAAGTTTGTGCTCGGCGAATTCCCTCGGGACACACGGCATGTCTTTGGGAGACCATGCGAAGATGTCCTGATTCTCATGGAGGAAATCGATGAGCTCGCCTTCCTATTTGCTGTCGAGGCGGGTGCCCACGACAACGTACTTGCTGGAGCTGGGGTCAGCCAGGTCGAGCGGGACCCTCTTCGTGTCTTTTGACTGCTGGAAGGAGGCCTCGTTGGCGGCCGGCTTGGGCAGAGTCGGCACGGCCGGCTGCGCGCCGGCCAGCGCCATGATCTGGTCGAGCTGGCGCCTCTCCTCGGTGATGACCAGTGACCCGGCCAGCTGGGAGCTGGCTTTGGCGCACTCGAGGGACTTCTTGTAGTCGCCGACGATGGTGATGAGGCCCTTGGGACCCGGCATCTTCAACTTCAGGTAGGCATAGTGGGGGACCGCCATGAATTTGGCCATCGCGGGCCGGCCCAGCAGCGCGTGGTAGGGGCTGGCCAGGTCAACCACCTCGAACCAGATCGGCTCGCGGCGGAAATGGCTGCTGGAGCTGAACAGGATGTCAAGCCGGATCCGACCGATCAGAGAGCAGGAGAGACCCGGCACGATGCCGTGGAACACCGTCCGGTTCGGATCCAGCTGTCGTGCCTCGATGCCGAGCTTGGTCATGGTGTCGCGGTACAGGATGTTGATGATGCTACCGCCATCGAGCAGCACCCGCGAAAAACGGCAGGTGCGCTTCTCGGAGACGAAGGTAGGGTCGAGCACCAGGACGTAGCCACCCGGCGTGGGCATGACGGCTGGGTGGTCCTCTCGGGTCCAGCTGATCGGCCGGTCAGACCAATGCATGTACTGGGGAACCGGGGGGACAACGGCGTTCACCTCGGCCTGGTGCTTGCGCTTGGTGTGCTTGTCGTCGCCCTCGCTGGTGAAGACGATGTAGGACGCGTCCGGGCGCGGGAAAGCGTTGTCGGCGAGGGCGCCGGGTGGCGGCGGGGGCGGGGGAAGCGGCGGCTGCTGCGGGCCGGCTCCGGGTGGCGGGGGTGGAAGGTTGCCCTTTAATAGGTGCTGGGTGAAGCTGCACTGCCGGAGCATGTGCTTCGACGGCTTTGCGCCGCTGTGGTTCTTGCAGGGGGCGTCGAGCATCTGCTCGAAGGACAGCTTGGGCTGCCAGGCGGCCTTGACGGTGCGCGGGCGCTGGCTGGAGCCTTGTTCGGCCGGCTGCTCCCCTTCCACCGTGGTGACCTGCCGGTTGTCGTAGTGGGGCGCCTGCTGGTCGTTCCTGCGCTTGCCGTTGTTGTTGTTGTTGTTGTTGTTGTTGTTGTTGTTGTTGTTGTTGTTGTTGTCTTGCCGGCGCTGGTTGTTGTCGCCAGCCGGCTTGGGGGGCGCCGGCTGGTCCAGGAGGAGCTTGCCGTCTGCGTCGATCGTGACCTTCACATTCATCGCGGAGTTGGCCGTAGCGTACTTGTCCGCCACGGCCATGAGCTCCGCCAGGGTGTCCGGCTCATCGCACACCAGCCGGTGCTTGACCAGGGTTCCGTCTTGGCATCCGTCGATGAAGTACTGGATGACCTGGACCTCGTGGACCCCCTCGCAGGAGTTGCGCAGCTCCATCCACCACGTGAGGATGTAGTGAAGGGGCTCGCCTGGCTTCTGGACGCACATGGAGAGTTGGCGAGGCTTGCCGGGGCGCTTGTAGGTGCTGGTGAAGTTGCGGATGAACGCGTCTTCGAAATCCAGCCAGGGGTTCACGCTGCCGGCTCGTAGGCTGTTAAGCCACGTCCGGGCCGAGCCGAGCAGCATGAGGGTGACGTATCGCATGGCCACGCGCCGGTTGCCGCCGGCTATGTCGACAGCCGTGGTGTCATCGGTCAGCCAGTCCTCCGGCTTGGTGACGCCGTTGTACTTGGGGGAGTCGTGGGGCAGTGAGAAGCCTTTGGGGAAGGGCTCCTCGCGAATGCGGGGGCCAAAGCACGCCGGGCCGACAGAGCTCTCCTCTTCCAGGGCCATGGAGCGCGCCAGCCGGTCGAGGCGGTGACGGGCGTCGTTTTCGTCATAGGGCTCGCGGGGACTGAGCCGGTCAGCCATGGGACCACGGGGTGCGGGGGCTTCCGGGGCCGGCTCGAGCTGCCGAGCCGGCCGTACGGGGGGCTCTGGCGGCTGTACCCGGCCGTTGCCATCCGTCTCGTCCGCAATGCCGTCTCTAGCGGTCGCAGCACGATTGTGCCGGCTCCGGCCGAACCGGTGCAGGCTAGAGCGGCTCGCGCTAGTGGCGTGGGAGGACATCTGTTGCACGTCCCGGAGGGCCCTCTCCGGGTTCCCGGTTTTTCCTGAGGCGGAGGCGGATGGCTGGGCCAGGTCGAAGTGCTTCTGCTGCGGTGATGAGATCGCGGATGCGCTGCTGCTGCTGCAGCAGCTCCTCGCCCTCCAGGAATTCGGGATCCGCCATGGCCGCCTGCGCCGCGCGCATGTTCTTGACGGGGGCGTCGTACACGGGCTGGCCTGCGCCTAGCGCACGACCGATCGCGCCCCCACGGATCCGTACCTCCGCGACCCGGCTGGGCTCGGCGGCAGCCGACGTGAAGCCGTGGGCGCTGTCGTACTCTCGCTGGGCGGACTCCAGCCGGCGCCGCGTTGCCGCGAGCTCCGTGGCCTCGACCAGCAGATGCTGACGGTCCTCGTTGAACTGAGCCGCTGCGGCCGCCGTGTCGGCGTCGGGCGTGATGGGGGCTTGGAGGCTCCGGATCGTCTCGCGGAGCGGGTCGGCCCGGCGTGGCGGGGCCGCAGCCGCGGCAGCGGCGGCCGCGGCAGCCTTCTCCTTGCTGCGCGAGGAGCCGGAGCTAGTGCCGATGGTCAGCACCTCCGCGCGGGCGTAGAGAGCCGCGATGTTGTCGGAGACAGCGCAGCCAACGGGGACGGGGGAGTCGGCGAAGCTGCGTACCTCGTTGGGGTACTCGTCGGGGATGAGCGCGACAAACACGCGCAGCGCGCCGAAAGGGACGATGGAGCGGCCCGCGGGGCAGGCAGTGTCCACGCCGGGTGCAGCGTCGAAGCCGGCCGGGTTGGCCGTGCGAGGCGCGTGGACCAAACCGCGCGTGATGCGCTCGCCAGAGCTAGTGAAGGGCCTTGTCTGGAACTTGACTCCGGCCGGCGCCGTGAGCAGCCCCACGGTGGGCACCAACTGTCGTGGTATTCTCACGGCAGATGCCATGAGATGGCTAAAAATGGTGGGGCTATGTGAGGACGCCGGTGGGTTCCGGAAGCAAGGTTGGGGACATGCGGAGAGGGACTCACGATGTACCCAGGTTCGGGGCCCTCCGAGGAAGGTAAAACCCCTAGTCCTGCCGGATCTACTAGATGGATCTCACAAAGTGGTTACAATGCGCTCCTGGAGCTGTTTGATTGGGGGAGGAAGAAGAGCTAGCTCTCTCCTTCTCCTGGCTACGTGCGTGTGTGTGTGTGTCGAGAGTCGAATGAGAGGGAGAGCGAACCCCCTGCATGGAGGCCTTCCGGGGGGGTCTTATAGCCTGACCCCCCGGGGTACAAAGGTAAGATTACATGGGCATGGGGCCTTGGTGACATCGTCTGGGAGCCGGCGGTGGGGGCCGCCGGGTCCGCCGGGTGCGGGCCGTGTCGGGGCCGCCGGGCACGGGTCCGGTCGGCTGCGCGACACTATGGCATGTGTTTTCTTGCGTCACAGGGTGGCTAGCGCCGCCCAGCTACAAGGTTGCGCCGCCCGTAGACCGCCCGCCCCGGGCGGGGGCACAGGGCGCGCTGTAGCCACGCCCGCCTGGGCCGGCGCAAAAAAAAAGGGGGAGCGCTATAGCCACGCCTGTCTCATCATGAGGGGTTGCCCTCTCGTGGCCAGCCGGCATGGGCCAGCCGGCTGGGCCGGGTCGCCGTGCCGAGCCGGCTCGTGCTGGGGAGCTGGCGAGTTGGCTAGCCGGATTGAGGGGCTTGGCCTGCTCCGATAATTTTTAAAGGGGTCTGGGCTCCGTTGCCTACCCGGGGGTCATCCCCCCGATAGCGATGGCACTCCTGCTGGCTCTGCTAGGAGTAGAGCGACGTCGCGTTCTTCGCTTCCGGCCATGCCAGCCACGGCAGCAGAAGCAATGGCGTGAGCCCAGATGCTGCTGAACTTCCCTCCAGCGGCAGAGAAGATGGATGAGTGGAGAGCCACCATCCAAAGCTTGATTGGATTTGCCGAGGCCAATAAATCGCAGCAAGTGGAGCCCTCACGGCGTCCGCGAATGGCACCGGCAACCCCAGCTGACGGCGCTGCGCTAATGGTGCAATCACCTCAGCGACAGCAATCTCAGCAGCAGCAACGCCAACAACCGCAGCAAGCTCGACGATCCTCTGAGCCCGACGAGGTGTCGATGGCCTCTTCGGATCCACGGGCACGGCAAGATCAACGGCAAGTGCTGCGAGACAGATGGGCAGAAGACGCCCGCACCACCATCGAACGGCGCCGAGAGGCACGCCGTCAATCGGACGCGCGCAATGGCCCCATCGTCGATGAGCCTGCACCAAGGGTCGGCGGATATCTACCTTACGAGGTTGGATGTCCCGCCTTCACCCGCGAGCTGCGGCAAGTCCGATGGCCGTCCGTTCGAGCATTCAAGCCAGAAGTACCGGAAAAGTATGATGGCAAGCTGAACCCGGCAGAGTTTCTGGGCATCTACACGATTGCCATGCATGCTGCCGAAGGAAGAGACGAGAAAATCCTCGCCAACTACTTCCCGTTGGTACTGAAACCCAACGTGAGGTCTTGGTTGATGAACTTGCCGGAGAACTCCATTTCTTCGTGGTCGGATCTCTGCAATGAGTTTGTTGGTGCCTTTACCGGAGGCCACAAAGCCCTTGGACAGCCCAGCGACCTGCAAGTGATCCCGCAAAGAGATGGCGAAACTTTGCGCAAGTATATCCAGAGATTCAGCCGCGTGCACCGCAACATTCCAGATGTACACCCCGCAGCCGTCATTGCCGCCTTCCACACAATCGGAGGATGCAGGAGAAAATGAACGTCAAGTTGCCCAAGACCGTCAACGAGCTCTACACGTTGGCGGATAAGTGTGCACATGCTGAGGAAGAAAGAAGGCTTCCCGGGGAGGACGCTGGTGCTGAAATAGATTCTGAAGACGATGATGCTGCCACCCCGAGGAAGAAGGGCCGGAAGTGCAATAGGAAGCGCAAGGGCAAAACTGTTATGGTTGTCGAAGGCTCCGGCAACTCTGAGCCCGCCAAGAAAGCCAAGACTAAGAACTCCGGCAAGGAGGCTGCTGTATGCGCCGCTTGCCAGGAGGCGGCGGCAAACGAGAAGGCCAGCAAGTCCGATGGGCCATACTGCAAGATTCACCGCACTAAGGGCCATGATCTCCAAGAGTGCCGACAAGTCAAGCACCTTGTTGAGAAACAGAAGGCTGAATACGAGAAGCGCGACAAAGAGAAGGGTCAAGATGGTGCCGGTGGATCTGGCAAAAAGGGCCGTGGTAGTCGAGGAGGCCGCCGCGCCAAGGCCAAACAGCAGAAAGAGAAGCCTGCTAGAGGCCATGAAAAGAAAGAAGAAGATGAAGGAAGTGAAGAAGAGGAGGATGAAGAGTCCAGTGAACAAGAATTCCAGAAGGCGACTGAAGCCCTGTGTGTTGACGGAGGGGTATCTTTGCACTCCTCTCACCGCCAACTCAAGCAGTGGGTGCGTGAGGTTAATGTGGCGGAACCGGTAATGGGCTCCCAAAAGCCACTCAAATGGTCACACATGCCTATCATCTTTGATGCTGAGGACCACCCTGATCGCACAACTGTGGTCGGGTGTTTGCCGTTGTTGGTTTCACCAACAATCCGCAACCTCCAAGTGACAAAGATGTTAGTTGAAGGTGGGGCCGGTCTGAATCTGATCTCTCCGGAAGTAATCAAGAGGCTGCAGATTCCCGACGAGGAGCTCGAAAAGATAGGCACTTTTCAAGGAGTGAACCCGGGAAGAAGCCAGCCCAAGGGAAAGATCACATTGCTGGTGACGTTCGGCGGGGAGCTGAATTACCGAACGGAAAAGATTGTGTTTGACGTTGTCAAAATCCCCTTGCCGTATAATGGAATTCTTGGCCGCCCATCCTTGGCAAAATTCATGGTAGCATCTCACTATGCTTACAACGCGTTGAAGATGCCAGGGCCGATGGGTGTCATTTCCATCAGCTCCGACAAGAAAGATGCAGTCATTTGCGTCGACAAGATGTACAGGGACGCGGTTGCAGCAGAGGCCACCAAGACACCGACTCCCGCCAAAAAGAAGGAAAACAAGAAGTCCGGCAAGGCCTCTATCAAGGACTCCGGGAAGTGCACCTCTTCGGAGTGCTGCGCGCCTGTTGAAGACTTGCCGGAGTGCTCTGCCGGTAAGAAATCCAAAGCCACTACACCGGCAACCAAGAAGGTACCGGCAAGGGAGGACGACACTGACGGTACCTTCACCATCAGTGCCACCCTTGACAACAAATAGGAAAGCGCGCTCGTTGCTTTCCTGTGGGCGAATGTCGATGTGTTCGCATGGCGGCCATCTGACATCCCCGGTGTTCCCAGGGAGGTAATTGAGCACCACCTTGCCGTTTGTCCCCACGCTCGGCCCGTCAAGCAAAAAGTCCGGAAGCAAGCTTTGGAGCGGCAACAATTCATTGCCAAAGAAATCAAGAAACTCAAAGTGGTAGGCCTGGTCAGAGGAGTGCTACATCCCACTTGGTTGGCAAATCCAGTGGTGGTGCGCAAAGCAAACGGAAAGTGGAGACTTTGTATTGATTACACGGATATCAACAAAGCATGCCCGAAGGATCCTTTCCCTTTGCCGCGCATCGATCAAATTGTAGATTCCACTTCTGGCTGTGTTTTGCTCTCTTTCCTTGATGCATATTCTGGATACCATCAGATTTTCATGGCCAAGGAAGATGAGGAGAAAACCGCGTTCATTACTCCATGTGGCACGTACTGCTTCGTACGTATGCCTTTCGGATTAAAGAGTGCCGGTTCAACATTTGCAAGAGCGGTCCAAATTGGTTTTGAGCCCCAGCTGCACAGGAATGTGGAAGCATACATGGATGATATAGTGGTCAAAAGCAAGGACAAATCTACCCTTATTCAAGACTTGGAAGAGACATTTGCAAACTTGCGCAAAATCAACTTGAAGCTCAATCCCGAGAAGTGTGTGTTTGGTGTTCCATCCGGCAAACTTCTCGGGTTCTTTGTATCTCAACGAGGAATTGAAGCAAATCCTGACAAGATCAAAGCAATTGAGAAGATTCAAGCACCAAAAAGTGTCAAAGATGTGCGGTGTCTTGCCGGCTGTGTTGCTGCCTTAAGTAGGTTCATTTCAAGATCCGCTGAGCGCGCCCTACCATTTTTCAAGATTTTGAAAAAGGCAGGTCCGATGAAATGGACTCCGGAAGCGGAGGCCGCGCTGCAGGACTTGAAAAGATACCTCTCCTCTGCGCCAACACTAGTTGCGCCAAGACCACAAGAGCCGTTACTGCTATACGTAGCGGCAACGAATCAAGTGGCTAGCGCTGCATTAGTGGTGCAGAGGGAAATCGAAGGCAAGGAAGTAACCGCGGCGAGCCCGTCCAGCGACAAACTGTAATCTTCTCCGGCAAAGCATGGTGCCGACAAGTCATAAACAGCGCAAGCAAATGGAGATAATCAACAAACAGTGCCGAAGAAGAAAGTGGTGCAGCGGCCCGATTATTTTGTTAGTTCCCTTCTGCAGGGGGCTAGGTCAAGATATTCGAGGGTGCATAAATTGCTTTTCGGCCTTCTCATGGCCTCGAGAAAGCTACGCCACTACTTCCAAGCACATGAAATCACCGTCGTCACTCGCTTCCCGTTGCAACGTATCTTGAGAAATCCAGAGGCAACCGGCAGGATAGTGGAGTGGGTGTTGGAATTGTCAAGCTTTGCACTCAAGTTTGAAAGCACTTCAACTATTCAGAGCAGGGCCTTGGCAGAGTTCATCGCCGAATGGAGCTAACGCAAGACGAAGAAATTCAAGAAACAACTCTCCCCGGCGAAGAAACGACGAAGGAATGGGTCATGTACTTTGACGGTGCTTTCTCGCTGCAAGCCGCCGGTGCCGGAGTGCTGCTTATCGCACCCACCGGAGAGCACCTCAAGTATGTGGTTCAAATGCACTTTCCCAGGGAGCAAGCTACAAACAACACTGCTGAGTACGAAGGACTCCTTGCTGGTCTCAGGATCGCGGTGGACCTTGGGATTAAAAAACTGATCTATCGCGGGGACTCGTAGCTTGTTGTGAAGCAAGTAAACAAGGATTACCAGAGCCCGTTGATGGAGGCGTATGTGGAAGAAGTGGGGAAATTGGAAGAACACTTTGACGGATTCCAAACAGAGCACATCCCTCGTGCGGAAAACTGCATTGCCGATAGCCTGTCAAAGTGTGCCGCTCAAAAGCTTCCCGTGGAACCGGGAACTTTTGTGCTCCATTTGAATCAACCCACAGTCACTCCATCAATGCAGGCCAGTAAGAGAAGAAAGTTGAATACCGGCAAGTACTGTCCGGCAGAGCTCCCAAAAGTCGCTAGCAAGGGTGTTGCCGGGAACAATGACACGGTTGTCGGTGAGCAGCGGCCCGGCGCAGAACCTCAGGTTCTTACCGCAGAGGCAAGCGCTCCCGCAGCTGAAGAGATGCCTTTAGTCCTTGTCGTCGAGCCACAGGCTCCGGCATGGGCACAACAGAAGTCCGTTTCCTCTAAACAGGAGAGCTTCTTGATGAGCAAGAAGAAGCGGAGAAAGTAGCCCGCCAGTCAAGTATGTATCAGTTTGTGGATAGCATCCTGTACAGAAAATGGCCAAACGACGTGAAATTGAAGTGCATTTTCCGGGAAGACGGACTAAAGCTGTTGGCGGAAATACACGGAGGCATATCTGGCTCTCACATAGGATCAAGGACACTTGCCGACAAAGCATTCCGGCAAGGCTTCTATTGGCCCATTGCCCTCCAGGATGCGACTGAGCTAGTAACCAAGTGTGAAGCATGCCAGTTCCATTCGAGGAACATACATCAGCCAGCTCAAGCTCTCCAAACAATCCCTCTCTCCTGGCCCTTTTCGGTCTGGGGGCTCGATATCTTGGGCCCCTTCCCCCGTGCTGCCGGGGGCTTTGAGTTCTTGTACGTCGCCATCGACAAGTTCACAAAGTGGCCTGAAGTGGAGCCAGTGAGAAAGGTGACAGCACAATCAGCCGTCAAGTTCTTCAAAGGATTAGTTTGCCGTTTCGGGGCTCCTAATAGAATCATCACTGACAATGGCACGCAATTCACGAGCCACACCTTCATGCAGTATATCCAAGACCTTGGCAGCAAAATCTGTTTTGCATCTATCGCTCACCCGAGAAGCAACGGCCAAGCGGAAAGGATGAATGCTGAAGTGTTGCGCGGTCTCAAGACAAGAACTTTCGACAGGCTGCGCAAGTGTGGAAAGCGCTGGATCAATGATTTGCCGGTGGTTCTTTGGTCACTCAGGATGACACCAAATCGAGCTACCGGCCAAACACCCTTCTCCCTAATCTATGGTGCAGAAGCGGTGCTCCCCACGGAACTCATATACGGGTCACCTCGAGTACTCGCTTAAGACAAAGCTGAGCAAGAGCAGCTGCGGCAAGATGACGCAGTGCTCCTTGAGGAAGATCGTCTTCAGGCAGTTGTGCGAGCTGCACGCTACCAGCAAGCCTTGCGCCGCTACCATAGCCGCAAAGTGCATGCCTGAAGCCTTGAGGAAGGCGACCTTGTTCTTCGGCGTGTTCAGTCCGCCAAGGGATCAAACAAGTTGATGCCAAAGTGGGAGGGCCCTTACTGGGTAGAACGAGTCACCAGACCTGGCGCAGTCCGTCTGGAGACCGAAGATGGCACTCCAGTGCAGAACTCATGGAATATTGAGCATCTTCACAAGTTCCACCCGTGAGGCGCAGTTGCCGGGACATCTTCCCGGCAACACCTTTTGTACAAGCTTTGTTGACCAGACATGTAACCCTTTGTACAAAGCCAGGCGCAGATCCTGTGCATAATAAATCTAAGTGTTTCGCAACTCCTCGTACATATTCATTTATGTGTGGATGCATGTAATGTTGTGATTTACGCTTTAGATTGTATGAGATGGCTAATGAACCATCAAGGTTCCCAAACCGCTCTTTTTTCTTCTTTCTTTTTCTTAAAAGGATAAGGGAATCCCTCGCGCGCAAGTTTCCCGGGGGGAGTGGAGATGGGGGTACCATTTTAATGATGTTCAAGTGTAACACATTCATATGAGGGCAAAATAAGACAAGGGAAACAACATGCATTCATCTAAGCCCGACAGACACTAGATATTCATTAAGAAAGTACTTGATTACATTCCATTGGCCCCTTGCCAGGGTTTATCTCAAGTGCAAAGAGGGCAAAAGGGACGCCTAGGCGGAGTCCGGCTTGTTCCCGGAAGGCCAGATGATGGTGCTGCCGGCAATCAGCCAGACTCTTCGCCGTCGTCTTCGATCTTCATGCCCGGAGAGCCGTCATCATCGCCGTCATCATCATCATCCTCAGCATCGCTGGAGGAAGCGGTGTCGCTGTCGCTTGAGCTCTCCGCGCAGCACTCCAGATGAGCGCCTGAAGCCCCGAAGAACTTCACGACAAGCGTGTCTGGTCCATCCAGCTTGAAGTGAAGGAGGTGCCCTTGCCCCAAGCAATGGGCACGGGCAAAGGATTTCCACTCGCGCGTAAGGTACATAATGCCATTGTTGGAGGTTTCAACGGTTACCCACACCGGGCCGTTGCAGCAACCGTCCACGCACAACCATAAGCCGTGCAAGTGGCGGCCTTCCATCTCCCTAGCAAAGGGATGAGGAAGTCGCAGCCAGCTCCGCGGCTGGTCGCGCAACTCCAAGACAAACTCTTCCGCCGTGTCCACCGTGTGGCCTTCTGCCAGCGGAGGAGGGGCCGAAGACGGAACAACGAGTGCCCCGCCACGGCCGCCCCGGCCACGAGCACTGCGCCGTCCACGACCACGGGCCGCGGCCCTCCCTTGGGCACTGGAGCCAGCTTCCGCAGCCACGGTCGAAGCTTGAGCATGGAGCCAGGAAGAAGCCCTCGCCGCGGCGGTGGGGGCGCGGCCGCGACCTCTCCCTCTCGCCATGTCGTCGTCGAACGCGGGAGAAGAAGATAAGGGAAGAAGGCAGCAGTTGCTGGAGATTGAGGCAGGAGGAGATGGGTGAGCTTAGCATCCCACGAGCCCCCCCCCCCCCATTTTATAGGGGGAGTTCAGAGAGCTGGCTCTTCACCATCTTCGGGCGGCCGCCCACGATCGCCAATCCCACGTCCTGCGCTTCTGACGGGCGCATTACCCCAGCAACCGCCCACGATCACCAATTCCGCGCCCTGCGCCCCTGGTCCGGCGCATCACTCCAACGGCCGCCCTTCTCCACCAATCCGCTGCCCTGCATACATGCAGACGCACGTGATGGAGGGGCGCAGAAAGAGGAGAAGTAAAGACAGACAGGGCAGTTATCCCGCGCCACGCGTGGCTGTACGCCCTTTCGATTTGAACCAACAACATTTTGCATGTGAGCATACCCTTGGCCTGAGTACGCCTGCAGGCCGGCCACCCGACGGCAAGATTTGCCGGGAAGTGGCCAAGAGCACGCTCAAGGCCAGATTAATGAAGAAGCAAAGGAGATCTCAAGGGATGATAACCATCATGACGAAAAATTGCAACGGCAGTTTCCCGCCGCGTGTCTGTGCATTGTTTGGGCCTAGCCCAATGACGCTTCAGACGCGCGTATGGCCCAGGCCCGGGGGCTCCTGTCGGTGTATAAAACATGGGTATTTTATACCCTGACTTATGCACAGACAGTAGCAGCCTCCTTGCCGGCCAAGCCCTACCGGGGACTGCCAAGACCAATATTCAAGGCCCAATTACGGAAGCTCAAGACGCAGCACCAACAAGCACTCAACTAGCACCGAAGATGAAGACATTCCTTGCCGGCAAGGCTAAGCCAGCAAGGTGAAGACCCGGCAAGCTCCGCACCGGCAAGCTTCTGCCAGCCCTCAAGCGCTCCACCTCACCGCACAGGTGTCCACTAGTGGATGAGGTGTCGACCACATAGGCTGGTTGGTAAGGCTTGTCGGGCATGTCAGCATGCCAGGACAGGATTTGCCTCTAATGACACCCGTCCAGGAGGCGTGTCAGAATAATACGAGGTAGCTGGGCAAGCGGTGCAGAAGCCTTGCCGGGACTACCTCTCCACATGACACCTATCGGCGCATTTAATGCCTTTGCCCTAAACTGGCAGAGTTAGGTATGATAACACTGTTTGCTATCTAATCGCTATGTAATTACTCTTTTGCCACTGTGGTAACCCCTTGAGCTATAAAAGGAGGGCCAAGGCAACAGTTAGGGGGATTCGGACCCCTTTTTCAAACACAAGAACATCTAGTGTAGCTGCTGCTCCCCATACCTTGCCGGGAGAAGCGCTCCTTGTACTGTGCTTCCACACCATTAATACACCAAAAGCAGGAGTAGGGTTTTACGCTTCTCAGCGGCCCGAACCTGGGTAAAATCCCTTGCGCTTTCCATTGTTCATGCTCTTTGTGCATGTTGACCCCCTCTACTGAACCACAAGGGGCTGCATGGCCCCATAGATGGTCGTCCCACCACGACACATATATATAGATACAAGAACAAAAGAGTTTGTAAAAGTTTTTCTTTATCACTTTCAGTTTGTCAACTGAATTGCTTGAGGACAAGCAATGAGTTAAGCTTGGGGGAGTTGATACGTCTCCGTCGTATCTACTTTTCCAAACACTTTTGCTCTTGTTTTGGCCCCTAATTTGCATGATTTGAATGAAACTAACCCGGACTGACGCTGTTTGCAGTAGAATTGCCATGGTGTTGTTTTTGTGCAGAAATCAAAGTTCTTGGAATTGGATGAAACTTTTTGGAGAATTTTTATGGAATATATAAAAAATATTGGCGCAAGAATCAACAGAAGGGGGGCCACCCAGTGCCCACGAGGCACCAGGGCACGCCACCCCCCAGGTGCGCCCTGGTACCTCGTGGGGCCCACGTGGCTCCGTCTGACCTAATTCCAATGCTATAAATTCAGTTTCCCGAAGAAAAAAATAAGAGAGGAAGTTTTATTGCATTTCACGATACGGAGCCGCCGCCACCTCCTGTTCTTCATCGGGAGGCCAGATCTGGAGTCCGTTCAGGGCTCCGAAGAGGGGGATCTTCCGGCATCGTCATCATCAACCATCCTTCATCACCAATTTCATGATGCTCACCGCCGGGAGTGAGTAATTCCTTCATAGGCTTGCTGGACGGTGATGATTTGGATGAGATTTATCATGTAATCGAGTTAGTTTTGTTAGGGCTTGATCCCTAGTATCCACTATGTTCTGAGATTGATGTTGCTATGACTTTGCTATGCTTAATGCTTGTCACTAGAGCCCGAGTGCCATGATTCCAGATCTGAACCCTTTATGTTTTCATGAATATATTTGTGTTCTTGATCCGATCTTGCAAGTTATACGCACCTGCTATGTGTTATGATCTGCATACCCCAAGGTGACAATAATTGGGATTCTTTCCGGTGATTGCCATAGTTTGAGGAGTTCATGTATTCACTAAGTGTTAATGCTTTGTTCCGGTTCTCTATTAAAAGGAGGCCTTAATATCTCTCAGTTTCCTTATGGACCCTGCTACCACGGGAGGGTAGGACAAAAGATGTCATGCAAGTTCTTATCGCAAGCACGTATGACTATATACGGAATACATGCCTACATTATATTGATGAATTGGAGCTAGTTCTGTGTCGCCCTAGGTTATGACTGTTACATGATGAATGTTATCCAACGTAAATCACCGATCCAATGCCTATGAGTTTTTCACATATTGTTCTTTGCTAAGTTACTGCTGTTACTACTAATGTTACAATTGCTACAATATTATTGCTGTTACCGTTACTGCTACTGTTACTATTATTGCAGCTGCTATCAAACTATCATACTACTGTGCTACTGATCACTCTGCTGCAGATATTTAATTTCCAGGTGTGGTTGAATTGACAACTCAACTGCTAATACTTCCAAATATTCTTTGGCTCCCCTTGTGTCGAATCAATAACTTTGGGTTGAATACTCTACCCTCAAAAACTGTTGCGATCCCCTATACTTGTGGGTTATCACCTACCGGGCCAGGGTAGCGCCAGTGCACAACCTTCCCTCGTAGGAGGCACCGGCGAGAGGCATGACAATAGACCGCATTAAGCCTCCCAATCCAGGCAAGTGTTGTTGCACTGGTGAGCTCGATTCGGTGGCACCATGACTTGATCAACAGCATGTTCAAGTTGAATTAACATCAAATTTAACTTGAAATAAAATGATTCGAGCCATAGTGTGAATGGATGCACGGGTCATGTTCATGAGTGATGAATGCATCTTGCTACCACGAGAGCATATGACATACCTCTACTACACACTTTAGCAAGAAAACATATGCCCTACTGCATACTATCAAAATGACATGGAACAAATTCTATGCAATAAGTTCTATATAGCAAATCATTTTAATAGTGGGTTAAATGATGAATTTAATTCAAATAAACCAATGTCATTGCAATGCCATCCTTGCATATGAATGTTGTGGCTTGCCTTGGTTCAGAGGAGTGTCACAATACTCCTGGTCTTCTCCAAAACAATTAGGAGCTTCTAAAAATATTTTAAATGCAAAAAGAAAATGTCACATAAAGCATTTTATTTCACCAGAAATTCTCAACAGCAAGAAAAATTCTGAAATTTGGCATGCATAAACTTTGGCTCAATACAAACCAGTAGCAAAAAGAATCAACTCAATTGGACTTATAGAATAAAAGTTAGAGCTGGTCAAAGTTGGGGTCAGAAACTGGTCAAACTATTTATTTAAATGATTTTAACCGAATTTCCAGAAACGGCCACGTCGAAGGCGTATTTCTGGCTTACGCCTCCACTTATACCGCTTCGGGGGAGAGAGTGAGAGGCTGACAGTGGGGTCCCACTGTCAGGATTAAAAGAGAGAGAGAGGGAACAATTGAGGCAGCGCTATCGCCGGTGGTTCTCCGGCGAGGAGGCCACTGCTGTCGCCGGCAATGAGCGGGATGGACTCAGGGCATCACGGCGAACACGCATGTACCCAAGGCGACAGCTGGGGTGGTCGGAAGGCGTCGGGGTGTTCTTCTCCAGAGACGGCGGCGACGGAGCTCGTCGGATTCGGCGATTCCGGCGACGATCCGGCGAGCATGTGGTACCGTCGAGCTCAGGAGATCACCACGACCTCGATGGGAGCAGTGGACGAAGCTGGGAGTGGATGGAATGAGTGCATGTTCAAGGGGGATCCGCGGCAGATTCCAGCAATGAACAGTGGCAGGAGGCCCTCCCGGCCATGCGCGCTCGTTGGGGAGTGATTTGTTGCCAGGTGAAGTGGGAGCGATGGCTAGGAGGAGTCGGGGATGCCTCTATTTATAGATGGAGGGTGGCCGTGCTCGGGGCTCTGCCGGCGACGAACTACAGAAGAAGAGAGAGGGAGATAAGCTCGGGCGCGGCGTGGGGGAGTAGCAGGGGTGCATAGCTACATGGTGCACGCGTGCAAGCACAGTGGCGCGCACTACGCGGAGAAAACGGAGCATGCGCGCCCACTGTTCCGCCGCGTAGTGTCCGGCCGTTTCTGGCGAGTGGCTTGCCGGCGTCGGGGAGAAGTAGAGCGAGGCTAGGTGGCATGCTGGAGATGGCTGAGGAGCTGGGACATGTTGCGGTGGCGAGCGGAGGGCGAACGGGCGGCGGCAGAGGGACCCGGTGCACAGAGCGTGGCGAGCGCATGCAATGCACCGTGCACTCACGCGGTCACCACGTGCACTGGCACACGCGGTGCTTTCAGCACTACCAAACCGTGTCATTCGTGAAGTCCTTTCAACGCGGTGCCTAGAACTACGCTTGGCTTGCCATCTGGCGCAGTGGAGGTGACTGGAGCATGATGCAAAGTTTCTAGACAGAAACTTGTGCCAAGTGGTGGGGACAAAGGGCTAGGAGTTTAAGTCTGAAATTTTGGGGTTAAGCATTTCTTAGGAGGGTAGTCATGTGGTAAAAATTTCAGCTCCAACAGATCAACAAAAAATGTACTTGCTTCACAAAGTTCTCATTCTGTCCAGAAGCAAAAACATTTTCCTTAGCTGAAAATTTCCAAATGACTATGGGATATTTTTGCATAGGGAGGTGAGGCATGATCCAAAGAATATTTGGGAATTTTCTTGGAATTTTTGGAGCAATAAAAATGAGGGTTGCTTCATAGCTTATTGAGAAAAGAGACATTTTCAGGAGGAAAAATAATATAATGCCATTAAATAAAAATATCCAATGGCATTATGGTGAGAGGGATGAGGTCTAGGGAGGGTTCATGGATGATAGAACCCACTTGGAAGAAAATCAAAAATAAATCCAAGTGGTAAGTCCAAAAGAATTGACTAAAAAACTCAAATGCAAATTAAAATATTCAATAAATCCCAATAAAAGAAAATGGCAAAATCCAGGGTGTTACAAACCTCCCCCCTTAGGATGAATCTCGTCCTCGAGATTTGGTTGCTCAGGAAACAAATAAGGGTATGCAGTCCTTAAGAAATCCTCTCTTTCCCAGGTGGCCTCATCCTCAGTGTGGTGCTCCCATTGGACCTTGTAAAACTTTATAGTTTTGCTACGGGTGACTCTGTCCATCTCTTCCACGATTCTCAAGGGTTTCTCCTCATATGTTAAATCTTTGGCAAGCTCTAGTTCTGTCATATCCGTCTGTTTTGCGGGTGGTGAGATGCATTTCCGTAGCTGAGACACGTGGAACATATCATGAACCTCGGATAGCTCGGGAGGCAATTCTAACTGATAATCCACTTTGCCCACTCTGGTCATGACTGGAAACGGACCGATGTACCTTGGTGCGAGCTTTCCCCGAGTATGAAACCTTTTAACTCCTTTCATGGGGGTAACTCGGAGATATGCATATTCACCTGGTTCGAAACTGATCTGCCTATGCTTTGAGTCATAGTAGCTCTTCTGACAAGATTTTGCTACTTGCAGTCTGTCTCGAATTTCTTTAACTTGCTTTTCTGCTTCCATCATTAAATCAGTCCCAAAGATCCGGCTGTCTCCTGTCTAAGACCAGTTCAACGGGGTACGACACTTACGTCCATATAGAGCCTCAAAGGGTGACATCTTGAGGCTAGTCTGAAAGCCGTTGTTGTAAGAAAACTCAGCGTACGGCAGACTGTCTTCCCATTTGGGTCCATGAGCAAGAGCGCATGCCCGAAGCATGTCTTCCCAGATTTGATTTACCCGCTCTGTCTGCCCATCTGTCTGAGGGTGACAAGCAGTGCTATGCTTCAAAGCGGTTCCCAAGGCTTGGTGTAGACGTAGCCAGAACGCCGAGGTAAACAAAGATCCTCGGTCTGAAGTGATAGTCCTGGGTATCCCATGCAGACTAACAATCCTGGATATGTAAAGTTGAGCGAGTTGGTCTGCACGGTAGGTTGTCCTTATTGGAATCAAGTGGGCCACCTTGGTGAGCATGTCGACCACGACCCATATGGCGTTATTTCCTCGTGGTGTCCTCGGTAACCCCACGATGAAGTCCATGCAGATATCATCCCATTTCCATTGCGGAATGGGTAAGGGTTGAAGTAGACCGGTGGGTTTTTGATGTTCAGCCTTTACCTTATTGCATATATCGCAACAAGCGACGTAATAGGCGATATCTTTCTTCATACCTTCCCACCAGAATGTTTGCTTCAAGTCTTGATACATTTTAGTACCTCCGGGATGAATGGAGTATGCAGACTCGTGAGCTTCCTTCAGAATCTGCTGCTTGAATTCCCTGAGGTCTGGTACACTGACTCGATTCCGAAATCGTAGTGTACCTTTATCATCAATGTTGAAATCTGGTATCTTCCCTTCTCGTACTTGGGCCATTACCTTGAGTAACATTGAGTCACCAGATTGAGCTTTTCGGATTTCGTCTTCCAGAGTAGGGGTTACTTCTAGGGTAACCGAGTAGTTTGCATCGCACGGGATCATATTGAGCTGAGCTATTTCTTCTTGAAGTGCTGGGTACAGACGCTCGATTAATGAGTTCGCGGTGGCCGGTTTGCGACTAAGAGCATCGGCGACCACATTTGCCTTTCCTGGGTGGTAGTTGATTCCAAGGTCATTGTCTTTGACCAACTCAAGCCATCTTTTTTGTCGGAGGTTCAGGTTCGGTTGCGTGAATATATACTTGAGACTCTTGTGGTGGCTGTAGATTTGGCATCGTTTTCCAATGATGTAATGCCTCCAGATTTTTAAGGCATGGACCACGGCTGCCATCTCCAGGTCTTGTGTAGGATAATTCTCCTCATGCGGTCGGAGCTGTCTTGATGCATAGGCCATGACCTTTCCATCTTGCATGAGTACACACCCAATGCCACGCCTGGATGCGTCGCAATAGATGTCGAAGCTCCGGTAGATATCGGGTAGAGTCAACACTGGAGCGGTGGTCAAACGAGTCTTTAGTTCATTGAAACCGTTCTCACATGCTTTCGTCCATATGAACTTCTGATTCTTCTTGAGTAGTTCAGTCATTGGCTTGGCAATCTTTGAGAAGCCTTCAATGAAGCGACGGTAATAACCTGCCAGACCCAAGAAACTCCTGATTTCTGTTACTGAAACAGGTGTCTTCCAATTCAAGACTTCTGTGATTTTGCTTTGGTCCACGGCCACTCCTTGAGCGGAAAGAGTATGCCCAAGGAATCCCACTTCCTTAAGCCAAAATTCACATTTGCTGAACTTGGCGTAGAGTTGATGAGCGCGTAATTGCTCCAACACTGCTCGGAGATGCTGCTTGTGCTCTTCTTCACTTTTGGAATATATGAGGATGTCATCAATGAACACCACTACAAACTCATCCAGGAAGTCCATGAACACCTTGTGCATCATGTGCATGAAGAATGCAGCAGCGTTGGTCAGTCCAAATGACATGACTGTATATTTGTACAGCCCATATCATGTAGTGAATGCTGTCTTGGGGATATCTTCTTTTCTGATTTTTAGCTGGTGATACCCGGTGCGCAAATCAATCTTGGAGAACACTTGAGCTCCACTGAGTTGATCGAACAAGTCATCGATCATGGGCAGCGGGTATTTATTCTTGATTGTGACATCATTGAGAGCATGGTAGTCAACACACATCCGGAGACTGCCATCTTTCTTGCCCATGAATATTGCAGGTGCACCCCAAGGAGATGAACTGGGGCAAATATATCCTTTTTGGAGCATCTCATCCAATTGCTTCTTCAACTCCACTAGTTCGGATGAAGGCATACGATAATATTTCTTGTAAATTGGTGTGGTCCCGGGCAGAAGCTTGATTGAAAATTCAAGCTCTCGATTAGGTGGCATGCCTGGCAATTCATCTGGAAACACATCTGGGAATTCACAGACCACTGGGACTAGATTCATCTCTGTAGCAATTGCTGTAGGAGATATGCCCTAGAGGCAATAATAAATGTTATTATTTATCCCCATGTTCATAATTAAGTTTATATTCCGTGCTATAACTGTTATGGTTCTCGAGTCTTCAATAACCACGAGGCTCGGAGGAAGACTCATATGCACATGTGGAATAATAAACGGTAAAATGTATTCCTAGTCTGGCCTCTAAGACTGGCTCAAGTGTTGCATGATGGTTATGTTTTCCTGATCATGGGCATGACTATGCCGGCAACTTTGAGGGCACAATGTTAGGAGAACACTTGTGTTGAATCGACCCGAATTGATGTTATGCTATGAGATACATTCGTCACAAGTTAATGGTTAATAACACAGAGAAAGTTAACGTTTGCATAATTCCTTAGACCATGAGAGTATTGAGTTTCTTCATGCTTGCTTCATGAACTTTGGGGTTTGTTAAACGTCATCCGTAAATGGGTGGCTATTACGGCGGCTTACGGGTTCATGGAAAAGTATGTCAAGTAGCTTTATAGCTCAAGATTGGGATTTGCTCCTCCGACAATGGAGAGATATTCTTTGGGCCCTCTCGGTGTTACGGTATCCATCATCGTCTGGCCAGACACATCGTGATTTGATCACAGGGATACCGGAACGCGGGAACGAGAAAAGAGAACAAAACCGGTAACGAGGTAACTGGCATAGTGGACAAGTGTTGATCCACGGGGATACCGATAAATCTGACCTCGGGTATTTGTAACATATCGCGAAGCAACAAGAATAGCACACGGCAACTGGAGGTTCACTCGAATATTTATTCGTGTGGGTATAGGGGTCAATATGGGTGTCCACGGCTCCGATGTTGATCATTGATCGGAAAATGTTCCGGTCATGTCTATACTTCACCGAACCTATAGGGTCACACGCTTAAGGGTCATCTATCTGCTGAATACTAGACAGGGAGTCTGAGAGAAAGTCACCGGAAAAGTTTCGGAGACAACGGAAAAGTTCCGGAGAGAGAACACCGGAATAGTTTCAGTAAAACTGAAAAGTTGTTTTGGGGTATACCATTAAGTCAAATTGGTTTCGGCACACGCCTGGAAATTCTTGGAGGGTGCCAGAATTGTTCTCGAAACTTCTGGGATTTTTCCGGGATAAAAACCAGAAATGTTCCGGAGCTGCCGGAACCGGTTTGGTTGCTTTTCGCAGATGAAAATCACTAATCCGGAATTGTTTCGAAACGCGTCCAAAATCATTTTAGTGGGTACTGGAATTATTCTAAGACCCACAGAAATATTTTTGGATTTAACGGTCGCGGAAAATTCTCTCCGTGAATAGTGAAAATCACTTTTTGGGTTAATTTTTGGAAAACCACCTTTTAGGGCTTTTGTCAAGCTTCTAGAAGGAAGGCCTTAGGGACTAAGGAACCTCTTTTGGGAGGGTCCCCCTAGGGGGTGGCCGGCCAAGGATGCTCCTCCATGGAGCTCCTTTGCCTCCCCATTATGCCCTTCATGTGTGACATTTGCATGGGCATTTTGGGTTTTTTGTGAGCCACCCTACCCCTTGCATTTCCCTATAAATAGAGGTGGAGAGGGGCTCTCCACACTCACTCCAACTCTCTCACACAATGCCATGCAATGATCTGGCTTCTTCTCTCCCTCCCACGAAAAGAGTTTTCGTAGAGCCGAAAGGCTGTCTGGGTTCCAGTGGGAACTAGTTCTGGACGGCGAAGCCCTGCCGGATAGATGACACCGTATGTGTGCAACCTCGTAGAGAGGTCATAGGTTCGATCTTTTTGCCCGAGGGGCTGTTCGAGAGTGCCTCCCGAAGGGCTGTCCGAGTGACCGTCCGAGTTTCGAGTGTCCTCCCGAAGGGCTGTCCGAGTGACCGTCCGAGTTTCGAGCGTCCTCCGAAAGGGCTGTCCGTGACACCGTCTGAGGGACTGTCCGACTGCCTCCCAAAGGGCTGTCCGAGGGGCAGACGAGGAAGTACATCCTCGCGGTTGGGAGGTTGTATAATCCTAGCTGTGGGGATCTGCACAGCCGATCGTCATCGACTCTACTTCCGCTGTGCTACGAGTCGGTAACGAAAATATCTAACCTTGTATGCAGTCTCCATAGTGGTCCTGGGCGTGCTCGCTGTACCAAATTTTTTTGTTTTCTGTCGCGTTCCCCTACAGTGGCATCATGAGCCGTGCTATGCATTGATGCAAGTTACGATCTAGAATACATAGAGATGTATGGGTGTTGCACAATATAATTTGTAGTAGATGAGTTCTATTACTGAAAATTATTTGTGCAGGTAGCAGATGAAATCTGTTACCCGATGTTCTTGTTGCTTCCCTGAAATTTGTGCATTTCTGATCTTGATAACGGCATGGTGGAGTTTCAAAGTTCTGGCAATCCGCGATCCTGATTGATCAACGAAGTGCTAACAGTTCGTTGAATTCCACCATAGTTAGAGAGAAAGATGAAATTTCGCAGACAAAAGGGCAATGCAGATATGATCTGCACGGGGGTCATGCGTATGACGAAGTTCGGTATGGGGCTCGAGATTTTATTATCTCGTGTTTCATACACCCCGCAAAGTTAATCTAGCGACTTGAATGATCATACTTGATGATGGACGTTGGTAGCTTCGGTTTGCTTCGAAACCTTAGAAGCCACGTAAAATGAAATTTTGTATGAACCGATTTGAGGCGTCTAACTTGGTTTTGCAGGATGTGCATGTGATGTGGTATAGCGTTCTCATATTAATTCGATTATGTATGAGATGACTATATAATGTAAATTAACATGACCTGCGTGTCATGATTCGGCATGATGGCTGGAGCCATATGATTGTCACTTTAATGACCTGCGTGTCAACCTTAAGTAATGCACTTATTTTATTAGCTATAGAGATAGCAATATTATCTGGTGCATCGACAAGGTGGTGGCAATCTTCGCAAAGGTGAACACTGACACGAATGCCAAAGACGAAGAAAATAAAGACTTCTCCGTCAGGAAGGGCTATACCATATCATGCTATTATGAATTGCCTGAGATGTTTATCCCTTATGATGCACCCTTTTGATTGAGCGGTAGTCACTTTTTATTAGGGTGATCTCTCACTTAAAATATCAAGTAGTTAGTGTTCTCCCAAGTGTAGCACCATCACAGCATCTTTCCTTTTGGGGTGCGCCATGATCTACATGGGTACGAACGATTGTACGGGTGTAAGGTGGGTGAGGTCAGACCTCGCAGCGAGATCACTTGGTTGTCTTGACGTTCATGGCAGGATCGTCCTGAGCTCGGAACACACGCATTGAAAGATGAACAAGAGTCACATAGAGATGTGATCAGCAAGTTTGCCTACCGATTGAAGTTGGCGCCATCAGTGTTCATCTTGAACAATGGCGTTGAATGGAAATGCGGATCTTGCATCACTCACAATCAATTATGAGAGATATTGATTTGAGTGGGAGCGCACTGTAGAATTAGCTTGTTTAATTCTCAGTGCAAATTAATTATGAACTTTGTCTAAGTGAAAATTTCATAATAGTTGTAGAATAATGGCTCACGTTTCCACCTTCCCTATTAAAATTGAATAAGCTATTATTTATCTAGTTAAACTTTACGATTGGTAACGTAATGTGAGGATTGTCCTCTAGAGTGCCGAGAAGGACTTTGTCCTATCGCATGCTTTTGGTATTCTCCCGCTAATGCTATGGATGATGTGACTCTCGTCCTTCAATCCAAAAGCTACAATTCTGTTACGGTCAAGTGCAATATGTTTGCTTCCATGAGACCCGAACTTCAAAAGTTTGGGATAGCTATGTGATATTCATGGAACTGAAAATTAGTTTCAGATACAAACAAAGGCTAGAAGATATGGGATATCCAAAGCAATGTTTGTTTTGCAAATTATTAGTAAAGCGTTTACTATGCATTTGACTGATAAGAGAGGGATCCAGAAGAACGCCTGTCATATGATAAAGGTGAATAAAACAACAACTTAAAGAGAAAGGAAATGTCCAAAGGGTGTTAGTGTGACTTACACACCTAGGAAGTCTGGGGCTAACGCCACTCTTAAGTTGGGTGCTTCTTCTGAGAGTAGGAGAAATACTAAAAGTTAAACTGTTAGAAGTATAAAGGCACAAAGAGAGAAGACTGGAATATCCAGCTCATGTATGAATGTCATACAAGTTATTGATGTATAAAAGGATGGTCAAAGATATAATTCTTGGGAATTATGATTAAACATGTTAATCACTAATTCTTGGGTATTGTGAGTTGATCACAGAGATACCCGCTCGATTGCATTCTGTTGCGACTCGATGCAAGAACTACTACGGCCTAAAGGACTTGCCAGGAATGAGGTTAAAATACGCGCTGGGAACATAGTAAATGTTACTATACCTTCCATCGGTGTATTACCGTATGTATTTGTTTTCATAATTCATTTTAGAGTTTTTATACACTCTAGCCCATTGCATAAAGTATCTTGCAAGAAGGTTGTTCATAAGAGAACTTTCATGTTCGGTGTTATGAATAACATAAGGGCCATACTTTCATTATGAATGAGATGTATGTTATGAATATTGATAATAATACATTACCTCTGTATTTACTTTCATAATTCATTTTAGAGTTTTATACACTCTAGCCCATTTGCATAATGTTTGTTGCAAGAGTGTTGTTCATAAAAGAACAATTGTTGTTCAGTATCATGAATAACATAAGGTCCATGCTTCCATCATGGATGGGATGTATGTTATGAATATTGATGGTAATATGATACATCCATAACACTGACGCTAAATGTCGCAAGACTAAAAGAATACCACATATGTGTGTGGCACTGCATTTGGTCACATTGGAGAAACCCGCATGGAGAAATTCCATTATGATGGATTTTGAAGTCATTTGATTATGAATCATCTGACACTTGCAACTTTCCTCCGAAAAGTGAAGTGACTAAAATACCGTTCACAGGCCATAAGGAACGAGCAACGAACTTATTGGTGATCATACATTTTGATGTATGTAGTCCGATAAAGGTTATTGCTAGCAGTGGATTTGTCTATCTTCAAAAATGACTCAAGTAGATATATGGATATTTGCTTGATGAGACATAAGTCTAGATCTTTTGAAATCATTCGAAAGGTTTTCAATATGAAGTAGAAATTATTGTAACAAGAAAATTATGTTTCTGCAATTTGATTGCGGAAAGGAATATTTGAGTTACAAGTTTAGCGAATGTCTGATGAGTTGTGAAAATAGTTTCATAACTTACACCTCCCGGAACACCACTGTGAGTGGAATGTCTGTGGAGATGTATTCAAACCATTTATTACATGGTGAGATCAAAGATGACATAAATCAATTTGCCATTACCCCTTTTAAAAGTAATGCTTTAGAGACTGCGGCTTTTACACTGAAAAGAGCACCATCAGATCTGTTGAAATGACACCATGGTATGGTAACCCCAACCATGTTGTGTCTTTTCTTAACATTTGGAATATGGGGCTTGTGTAAAAATATTTACAAACCTATTCCAAATCAGACAAGTGCTACTTTGTAGGTTGTCCCAAATTATTGGGTATTCCTCCCTCACTATACCGAGGCAAAAAGGTTTGCCACAAATAACGGTATGATTTTGTAGAAAATGGTTCTTATAAAAAGGTGAGTGGGAGGACAGTGCAACTCGACGAGATAATAGTATCTTCTTCATCAGTTCAAAGAAAAGAAACCTTGGAAGTAATTCCAGAGTTTCCTACTGCGACTGATACGGAAGCCTCTACATGAGATGTATGGACTTCGGTCGAACTTGCAACTGAACCACGTAGGCAAAACTCGTGCAAACCTCTCAGGTGCGCAAGCGAGATATTGTTGTTAGACAACAGTATACCTACGATACACAAGGAAGCGTTGATGGGCCCTGACTCCGGAATTGGCTAAATGCCAATATAATCCGAGATAGTTTCCATATAAATGATTCAAGATTATATCTTGATAAACCCTTCGGAAGACTTAGAGTCTAATGAACATTAATGGAACTATAAACTGATGTGGATAAAATGTTTTATCCATAAAGCTCGACTTGTTGCAATAACAAATTCAAGGAGTTGACTACGATGAGATTGTCTCACCGTAGCGATGCTTAAAGTCAGATCGGGTTAAACTAGCAATTAATACATATTTCAATCATGAGATATGAAACATGGATGCCAAAAGGATTTCCATGAAATGGGAATACAAACTAGGACTTGTATGTGATACAGTCCAAAGTATTTTGTCGATCCAGAGGATGCTAGTGAATGTGCAAACTTCAGAGTTCCAGCAATGGACAGAAGAGAGCAAAATGGAGTTGGAATCTTTGTTTTTGATGAAATAGTCAAAAGAGTTTGATTTCATCAATGGATAACGAAGATGCTTGTGGTTACAACAAAGTAAGTGGGAGCATAATAATATTTCTAAAAACTTTGTGTGCTTGACACATTGTTAATTGGAAATAATATAAATTTCTTGACACGAATTAGGAATTCATTGAAAATAGTTTTTCGATGAAGTGCTTGGGCTAGGTAGCCTCGATATTAGGCAAAATTATCTACGGAGATAGAATGCCTGATAGGGCTAAGACAAAATACATATTGACAAGATGCTAAAACAGTTTAGCATTAAAAACGCCAAGGAGTGATTCTTGCCGAAGTCACATGGAAAGGGTTTTTGCAAGACTCGGTGTCCCAAAACACTGATGAGCAAAATACATGATGGAGATTCCACACACTCTTGTGTTAGGATTAATCATCTATTCCATGGTATGTAAAACAACCAGATATGTTTGATACAGTCCAAAGTATTTTTTCGATCCATAGGATGCTAGTGAGTGTGCAAACTTCAAAGATCCAGCAATGGACAGAAGAGAGCAAAATGGAGTTGGAATCTTCGTTTTTGATGAAATAGTCAAAAGAGTTTGATTTCATCAATGGATAACGAAGATGCTTGTGGTTACAATAAAGTAAGTGGGAGCATAATAATATTTCTAAAAACCTTGTGTGCTTGACACGCTGTTGATTGGAAATAATATAAATTTCTTGACACGAATTAGGACTTCATTGAAAATAGTTTTTTGATGAAGTGCTTGGGCTAAATAGCCTTGATATTAGGCATATTTATCTATGAGATAGAATTGCCTAATAGGCCAAGCCAAAAATACATATTGACAAGATGCTAAAATAGTTTATCATAAGAACGCCAAGGAGTGATTCTTGCCGAAGTCACATGGAAAGAGTTTTGCAAGACTCGGTGTCCCAAAACACTGATGAGCAAAATACATGATGGAGATTCCACACACTTTCATGTTTGGATTAATCATGTATTCTATGGTATGTAAAACAACCAGATATGTCCGATACTCCCAAGCTATTGCGAGTATAGATACCAAAGTGATCAAAGTACTGATAATGGGACAACAGTGAAAAATGTCATTTAAGTACTAAAGTAGCACTGATGACATATTTTCTCGCAAGCAGAGATTATGAAGTACTCGTTGTAAGTAATTACATCGATACAGTCTTCAATGCTCCATGCGATTTTTGATTTAAGTTAAGGGTTTTGTGTAATACACGATATGGTGGCACAGTAGTTGGAAATTGTTCCAAACAAGTTACTGTGGCGATTTCTATAACAAAGGCGAAGTATGTTGACACTTTAGAAGTGACAAAGAAGATGTTGAATCGTGTAGTTCATTCATGAACTTAGTATGGTTCCAAGAAGGCCTTGGTCAATGGGACACTATTGCAGATAGTTGCTCCATAGCTCAGTCTGAGGAATCAAGGTTTGACTTGTGATTCACATATATACAAAGCCAAGTCCACACAAAATATGAATTTTGTGAAAGCGTGAAAACACGAGGAGATGCAAAGATACACACGGAACTGAATTTGTCAGATCTGTTGGACATCAGGCTATACCACAAGCGAAGCATATTTTACACCGGTATGCCATAGGTGTAAAGTGTTTTAGCATTGACTAGATTATTGACTCTAGTGCAAGTGGGAGTCTGTAGGAGATATGCCCTAGAGGCAATAATAAATGTTATTATTTATCCCCATGTTCATAATTAAGTTTATATTCCATGCTATAACTGCTATGGTTCTGGAGTCTACAATAACCACGAGGCTCGGAGGAAGACTCATATGCACGTGTGGAATAATAAACGATAAAATGTATTCCTAGTCTGGCCTCTAAGACTGGCTCAAGTGTTGCATGATGGTTCTGTTTTCCTGATCATGGGCATGACTATGCCGGTAACTTTGAGGGCGCAATGTTACGAGAACACTTGTGTTGAATTGACCCGAATTGATGTTATGCTATGAGATACATTCGTCACAAGTTAATGGTTAATAACACAGAGAAAGTTAATGTTTGCATAATTCCTTAGACCATGAGAGTATCGAGTTTCTTCATGCTTGCTTCATGAACTTTGGGGTTTGTTAAAAGTCATCCGTAAATGGGTGGCTATTACGGCGGCTTACGGGTTCATGGAAAAGTATGTCAAGTAGCTTGATAGCTCAAGATTGGGATTTGCTCCTCCGACGATGGAGAGATATTCTTTGGGCCCTCTCGGTGTTACGGTATCCATCATCGTCTGGCCAGACACATCGTGATTTGATCACATGGATACCGAAACGCGGGAACGAGAAAAGAGAACAAAACAGGTAACGAGGTAACTGGCATAGTGGACAAGTGTTGATCCACGGGGATGCCGATAAATCTCACCTCGTGTATTTGTAACATATCGCGAAGCAACAGGAATAGCACACGGCAACTGGAGGTTCACTCGAATATTTATTCGTGTGGGTATAGGGGTCAATATGGGTGTCCACGGCTCCGATGTTGATCATTGATCGGAAAGTGTTCCGGTCATGTCTATACTTCACCGAACCTATAGGGTCACATGCTTAAGGGTCATCTATCTACTGAATACTAGACAGGGAGTCTGAGAGAAAGTCACCGAAAAAGTTTCGGAGACAACGGAAAAGTTCCGGAGAGAGAACACCGGAATAGTTTCGGTAAAACTGAAAAGTTGTTTCGGGGTATACCATTAAGTCAAATTGGTTTCGGCACATGCCTGGAAATTCTTGAAGGGTGCCAGAATTGTTCTGGAAACTTCCGGGATTTTTCCGGGACAAAAACCAGAAATGTTCCAGAGCTGCCGGAACCGGTTTGGTTGCTTTTCGCAGATGAAAATCACTAATCCGGAATTATTTCGGAACGCGTCCAAAATCATTTTAGTGGGTACTGGAATTATTCTAAGACCCACAGAAATATTTTCGGATTTCTTAAAAATCCCCTTACAATAACAAATCCACGGTCGCGGAAAATTGTCTCCGTGAATAGTGAAAATCACTTTTTGGGTTACTTTTTGGAAAGCCACCTTTTAGGGCTTTTGTCAAGCTTCTAGAAGGAAAGACTTAGGGACTAAGGAACCCCTTTTGGGAGGGTCCCACTAGGGGGTGGCCGGCCAAGGATGCTCCTTCATTTAGCTCCTTTGCCTCCCCATTATGCCCTTCATGTGTGACATTTGCATGGGCATTTTGGGTTTTTTGTGAGCCACCCTACCCCTTGCATTTCCCTATAAATAGAGGTGGAGAGGGGCTCTCCACACTCGCTCCAACTCTCTCACACAATGCCATGCAATGATCTGGCTTCTTCTCTCCCTCCCACGAAAAGAGTTTTCGTAGAGCCGAAAGGCTGTCTGGGTTCTGGTGGGAACTAGTTCTGGACGGCGAAGCCCTACCGGATAGATGACACCGTATGTGTGCAACCCTGTAGAGAGGTCATAGGTTCGATCTTTTTTGCCCGAGGGGCTGTTCGAGAGTGCCTCCCGAAGGGCTGTCTGAATGACCGTCCGAGTTTCGAGTGTCCTCCCAATGGGCTGTCCGAGTGACCGTCCGAGTTTCGAGCGTCCTCCCGAAGGGCTGTCCGTGACACCGTCTGAGGGACTGTCCGACTGCCTCCTGAAGGGCTGTCCGAGGGGCAGGCGAGGGAGTACATCCTCGCGGTTGGGAGGTTGTAAAATCCTAGCTGTGGGGATCTGCACCGCCGATCGTCATCGAGTCTACTTCCGCTGCGCTATGAGTCGGTAACGAAAAGATCAAACCTTGTATGTAGTCTCCATAGTGGTCCTGGGTATGCTCACTGTACCGAATTTTTTTGTTTTCTATCGCGTTCCCCTACAATTGCTGCATAAACCATCCCCTTCTTTGGCATGGCTCTACCGGCAAAGAACCGAGCAGACTGGCCTGAGGGATTTATTAGTGTGACTTCTCTTGTTGCACAGTTGATGCAGACCTGGTGTCTTGTTAACCAATCCATCCCCAAAATAATATCCAATGTTGGAGATTCAATGGATACTAGGGATGCGGGGAAGATGACTCCATTGATTGATATTTTCAATCCTCGGCATACAATATTTGTCCCGAGCCTGGATCCGGGGGATTGTACTACCATAACTTTTTCCAAAAGAGTATAGGAAAGTTGATGTTGGGCAACAAAACTCTGCGAAATAAAAGAATGGGAAGCCTCGGAATCAAATAAAATTGTTGCAGGTATGTCATTAACAGGAAACATACCAATGACCACATCGGGAACTTCGGAGGCTTCTTCGGCGGAGATATGATGAACCTGCCCTTGAATATACTTACGTTTGGGGAATTACCCCACATAATTGACTTGCAGCTTCAGGTTGGTTGGCGACTTTCCGTTCTTGGGGCACTGCCTAGCGTAATGCCCAGTTTGTCCACATGAGTAACATGCATTGTTACGCTGACAGTCTTCCTTGTTTGGCTTGGCGACCACAGTCTTAATCTGACTTTCATTCTTGATGTTCCCCTGCTGCCAGGTTGGCTTGAACTCGAACTGGGGTTGCTGCCAAGTACGAATCTTCTGAAAAACTTGCCCTTCCTTCTTGGGTTCAAACTTGTGTTTGCGGTCTTGATAGGCAGTCTTATGATCATTAACCAGTTTGTGTTCCCTTTCGGCAATGAGCGCCTTGTTCACCAAAGTTTGGAAGTCGGGGAAATCCAGCATGCTGAGTGCACATCGGAGGGTAAGGTTGAGTCCTCCGAGGAACCGATCTATCTTCCGTTCTTCGGTGGCCACATCATGTGTAGAATAACGGGCCAAGTGATTAAACTTGTGTAAATACTCACTTACAGTCGAGTTCCCTTGTGTAAGGGTGAGGAATTCTCGCTGCTTGACCTTCAAGATACCGGCGAGAATGTGATACTTGCAGAATTTATCTTTGAATTTATCCCAAGTAATCTCGTCTTCAACAGGCCACATAACTTTGGCATTGTCCCACCATATAGCAGCTGGTCCTTCCAGATAATGAGTGGCGAAGGGTACCTTATCAGCATCTTCAGTGCAAGCAATTTCTAGCTTCTTCTCAATGGTCCTCAGCCAGTCATCGGCTTCCATTGGGTCCACTGCTTGACAGAAACTTGGCGGTTTGGTCCTCTGAAAGTCTGACAGCTTGGAGTGATTACCATTGTGATTATTCTGCCCAACCATAGTCTGCATGCTTCTCAAGAATTCCATCAGGTCTTGGTTTCTCTTCTCCTCAAACATTCGCATAATCTGCTCTGTTGTAGGTGCTTGAGGTGGAGGAAGTGGGGGCTGATATGGTTCTGGAGAATGTCCTGCTTGCCTGGCGGATCGACGAACTGGAGTATCGTCGCCACCAGGACAGTTACTGCCACACCTTGTCATCCTATATATGTTTCCCAATATGAAGCGTCGAGATGAGCAACATCCATAAGGGAAAAATAGGAAGGTGAAGCAACAAACCCGGAAAAGAAATCGAGAAAAGCCAAAGCGAATAACAGAAAGCAACATAATTATACAATACATCATCCAGCATACATAACAGGACAAACAACATGGATAGTACTACTACATGCATACAACCAAACACCACATCATCCTCATCTACTCGCGACGACAGCGATCGCATTGGCACTCTGACGGTCCTGCTGGTGTATCCTCGGTGTCGGACTCCGAATCGGAACTGATAACGGACACCTCCGGAGCAAAGGAAACACGACGACGCTGATGGTACGACTCTCTCTCAGGGTCTAGAGCAGGGTGGCTCCGCAGCATCGGAGCGGCTGGGGTAGTGAGAAGCATAGCCCACTGGGCTGGGGACTCATGGGGAGTCACTACCAAAGTACCTGAGTTACTCTAAGAAGGTGTGGGAGTCACTGGTGCCAGTGGAGGTAATGTAACTAGAGGAACAAGCGATGTATGGAAAAGTAAAGGTGGAGCGAAGGCAGATCGAGTGGCGGCTAGCTCGTCTCGAACGCGGTTCAGCTCCTGGGCTAGGCTGACGATCAGAAAGTACCCAGCTGTTATGTAACGAGACAGGTGACTGGCTGACCGGTCACACTCCGGATCAATGTAAGGGAAACGGATCTGTCCTTACTCAAATAGGGACAGATAGAAGTAGAAACCTGGGTGAGTCTGCATCTGAATCTCGTTATAGCGCAAGTCAGTGAGAGCCTTGAATGCTGCAAACTGGACCGCCTGGTCGGGTGTAGAAGCAGTCCCGCCCTTGGTGGTGCGAGTGTAAGTGCCCACCATAGTACTGTTGTGCATGACGACCTCCGTGTGATACTCGTAAATACCATCTGCAAGCTGCTCTCGGTACACCTGGTACATAGGGTCATCGCCATCGGGGTAGAGTCGGCGCCACACGTTGCTAAGTAGATGCGGAAAGGTGGAAGGTGCCGGCTCAGGCTGGTACGGATAAGGGACTGGTGCCATCTACACTCACAATATTAGTTGATCGGTATTAACAGTAAACCATATGCATGCAATGCAACACCCAAGTGCAGAGTCAATCCTCAGATCGCTACAGAGGCTAAAACTACCGTTTTCTAACGCGTCGCCTGTCTAGGGCGTCCTACAGTCAGTGCGGCTCTGATACCAAGCGTTGTGGCACCCCGGCTCAGAGCAACCGGTTTACCTTGCATTGCCAGCCCAGAGATCAAGTCTTCTGGCAATACACAACAACTTGGTACAGAAACAACCGCTTTATTGATCTCTTAGCAGATACATAGGTTCACATATTACATGATAAACGAGTCCAAGTAGCACACACGGTGCGGCTGCACTTATGTACATTATTTAGTAGACATCTCAGGGGCCTCGATGATAAGGGCACTACTACGCGGCAGCGGAACGACGAGGTAGCGGAACTCCACTCCACAGGGACACTGCTCGGACACGGCCTAGAGTGCAACATACTGCTCGACATCCACACCATGCACGGCTTCTCCTGCATCTGGCATGATAAGCCAGGTGAGTACTTTGAATGTACTCGCAAGCTCACAGCAAACAAAACAAGAGCGACAAACAACAACAAGGCATTTAACAAGTTTAATGCATGAGCATGATACTACCCAACATGAGGTGTGCGTGAAACATTGCCATGGTCCCTGGGACCAACTTACCCTTTCGGGGTTACCACGTAACCATCGTTCATAACTTACCAATGTGATCCTCACTTGATCACATCCATACCTTTCATAATGATCCTCACTCGATCACCACTTCTGCATGTGCCATCTAGTGAGTCTTAGTGTGCAAGTTAATTATATCTGTTGACCCACGGTGTGACCTACTACGAACTGTGTCCATATCCGAGGACGCGGCTATCGATAGGTTATACACTCTGCAGAGGTTAGTACAATGTACCCACACTACGGAACTCATGGCCTCGTGCTCCCATTCGGGTGGACCAACGATATTCCGACAAAACCAATCTATTGCATGACACTCTCCCGGCCACTCCAACAAACTCCCCTTTCGGCTATGTCCTGGGTGGCCCCGATGTCCACTCATGACATCCGCCACCTCTGTGGCTGCCACCGTCGTGGCCAAACATAAACATCGTCCCAAACGGGGACCTCGGTACCGTAAAACTCGGGCACTCAAGGTTATGACTGCCTACCAGGCCAGGGTAGCGCCAGCGCACAACCTTCCCTCGTAGGAGGCACAAGCGAGAGGCATGAAAATAGACCGCATTAGGGCCTCCCCATCGAGGCAAGTGTGGTTGCACTGGTGAGCTCGATTCGGTGGCACCATGACTCGATCAACAGCATGTTCAAGTTGAATTAACATCAAATTTAACTTGAAATAAAATGATTCGAGCCATAGTGTGAATGGATGCACGGGTCATGTTCATGTGTGATGAATGCATCTTGCTACTACGAGAGCATATGACATACCTCTACTGCACACTTTAGCAAGAAAACATATGCCCTACTGCATACTATCAAAATGACATGGAACAAATTCTATGCGATAAGTTCTATATAGCAAATCATTTTAATAGTGGGTTAAATGATGAATTTAATTCAAATAAACCAATGTCATTGCAATTCCATCCTTGCATATGAATGTTGTGGCTTGCCTTGGTTCAGAGGAGTGTCACAATACTCCTGGTCTTCTCCAACACAATTAGGAGCTTCTGAAAATATTTTAAATGCAAAAAGAAAATGTCACATAAAGCATTTTATTTCACCAGAAATTCTCAACAGCAAGAAAAATTCTGAAATTTGTCATGCATAAACTTTGGCTCAATACAAACCAGTAGCAAAAAGAATCAACTCAATTGGACTTATAGAATAAAAGTTAGAGCTGGTCAAAGTTGGGGTCAGAAACTGGTCAAACTATTTATTTAAATGATTTTAACCGAATTTCCAGAAACGGCCACGTCGAAGGCGTATTTCTGGTTTACGCCTCCACTTATACCGCTTTGGGGGAGAGAGTGAGAGGCTAACAGTGTGGTCCCACTGTCAAGATTAAAAGAGAAAGAGAGGGAACAGTAGAGGCGGCGCTGTCGCTGGTGTTTCTTCGGGGAGGAGGCCATGGCGGTCGCCGGCGATGGGCGGGATGGACTCAGGGCATAATGGCGAACACGCATGTACCCGAGGCAATAGCTGGGGTGGTCAGACGGCGTCGGGGTGTCCTTCTCCAGAGACGGCGACGGCGGAGCTCGTCGGATTCGGCCATTTCGGCGACGATCCGGCGAGCAAGTGGTACCGTCGAGCTCAGGAGATCAGCACGACCTCGATGGGAGCAGTGGACGAAGCTGGGAGTGGCTGGAATGAGTGCATGTTCAAGGGGGATCCGCGGTGGATTCCGGCGATGAACGGCGGCAGGAGGTCCTCCCGGCCTTGCCGCGCTCATTGGGGAGTGATTTGTGGCCAGGTGAACTGGGAGCGATGGCTAGGAGGAGTCGGGGATTCCTCTATTTATAGATGGAGGGTGGCCGTGCTCGGGGCTCCGCCGGCGACGAACTGCGGAAGAAGAGAGAGGGAGATAAGCTCGGGCACGGCGTGGGGGAGGAGCACAGGTGCACAGCTACGCAGTGCACACGTGCAAGGACAGTGGCGCGCACTACGCGGAGAAAACGGAGCATGCTCGCCCACAGTTCCGCCGCGTAGCGTTTGGCCGCTTCCGGCGAGCGGCTTGCCGGTGTCGGGGAGGAGCAGGGCGAGGCTAGGTGGCATGCTAGAGATGGCTGAGGAGCTGGGACACGCTGCGGTGGTGAGCGGAGGGCGAACGGGCGGCGGCAGAGGGACCCGGTGCACAGAGTGTGGCGAGCGCATGCAATGCACCGTGCACTCACGCGGTGACCACGTGCACTGGCACACGCGGTGCTTTCGGCGCTGCCAAACCGTGTCATTCGTGAAGTCCTTTCAACGCAGTGCCTAGAACTGCGCTTGGCTTGCCATCTGGCGCAATGGAGGTGACTGGAGCTTGATGCAAAGTTTCTGGACTGAAACTTGTGCCAACTGCTGGGGACAAACGGCTAGGAGTTTAAGTCTGAAATTTTGGGGTTAAGCATTTCTTAGGAGGGTAGTCATGTGGTAAAAATTTCAGCTCCAACAGATCAAGGAAAAATGTACTTGCTTCACAAAGTGCTCATTCTGTCCAGAAGCAAAAACATTTTCCTTAGCTGAAAATTTCCAAATGACTATGGGATATTTTTGCATAGGGAGGTGAGGCATGATCCAAAGAATATTTGGGAATTTTCTTGGAATTTTTGGAGCAATAAAAATGAGGGTTGCTTCATATCTTATTGAGAAAAGGGGCATTTTCAGGAGGAAAAAGAATATAATGCCATTAAATAAAAATATCCAATGGCATTATGGTGAGAGGGATGAGGTCTAGGAAGGGTTCATGGATGATAGAACCCACTTGGAAGAAAATCAAAAATAAATCCAAGTGGTAAGTCCAAAAGAATTGACTGAAAAACTCAAATGCAAATTAAAATATTCAATAAATCCCAATAAAAGAAAATGGCAAAATCCAGGGTGTTACAGGAGTAAGCAACCCAGTCTTCCTCCGCACGCTACCAGGGAAGTGTACGACGCAAGGTTCTGCAGTCTTCCTCAGTACGATATGTGGATAGCTTCCAGTGTAAGATACCCAGTCTTCTTCGGTAAGCTATTGCAGAAAGCTTCTGGCATAAGTCAGCAAATCTTCCTCAGTAAGCAATCGAGGGAAAAGCTTCTAAAGTACGGTACCCAGTCTTCTTCAGCACGCTATCCCGGCAAAAGCTTCGAGTGCAAGATATCCAGCCTACCTCAGCACGCTACTCTCAGATAGCTTCCAACACAAGCTATCCAATCTTCGTCAGTACGATAGTACAAACAGCTGACAAAATTTCACAGTGAGTTAGCAGTGCGACTCAAGAGTCAAGCCCACGATAGTTTGGTCAGAAACACGAGCTAGTCAAGACACAAGTCTGCCTCCGGAATAAAATGCTCAGTTACACATGCTTCCATATATATTGTGAACATGCTGCCAAGGTCATGCAAGTCACTCGTACGATAATGCAAGCAAGGTGAGAATCCGACAACCACATGAGTTATGCAAGAGGAAGAAAATCCAGTTATACACCCCAGTGTGATGCAAGGACGAACAAGCTATGAAAACCACATTGGGGCAACAATCTTGGTAGTGGTTATCAATGCCAGTTTCCTCACACCCGACAAGGCGATATCGTTAACCCTCGTCACCAGCTTGTATGATTGCCGACAACAATGAGCTTTATACAAGTACATGGGAACCTGGTATATTTCCTATGACATGGGTCATGAACAAGGCCAAGGTATGATTGCCAAAATATTACACCTAACGGCACCTATGGTCACATGAAGAATCGAGAATTTATATGGCCAAGATCTTTCGGCAAAAGATTCAAAGAAAGAGAACAATAATGAAGGAGTAAGACCGGCAATACAGGTGTGATAATTGTTGCATGAACACCACGGTACAGATACCCAAGACAGTATGATTCCGTATCGCTCACCACGAATATACACCCAAGGGGTCTACTCTGTTTGTAAGGACCTCATATCAAGGTAACCCGCTCAGCCAAACTGTATATGCCCAGAATTGTCAGTATGGAACATTCAAGTTTGTCATGTCAGATCAAAGCTTTCCTTAGCCAGCTGAGTACTTTGACTTCAGCAACCGTGTTGAAGCATCACACAGTCTACTACCCACATATGGAGATACTGACAAAATGAGTAATCAGAATGCTGAACAACAGTCTCAGATCATGTGCTTTCTCATATGGTACCCTGTCAAGAACAAGATTCTTCCGCCAGAATCACCGCCAGTCAAGTCTCTAGAAGCTATTGTTATAAGGTATTACTCCTTTATACTGGTCACAACAAGCAATAGTCGAATTTTGGTACGGATTTGAGACTCAAGACAGTGGAGTCAGCCAAGATGATTCGGAAATCCCTGCAAGCAGTCAGTTTCCGCCAAGAGAGCGGTTGTGATCTCCAGTATGGTTTTGAACCCGGAAGACATGCATCTAGTTACCCGATGCAATGATTAAATGTTTTGTGCCTGCCAAGGGAATTTTTTCATAACTCCATTGAATACTATCGGTGCTGGATAAAAGAATGTCACGTCAATTGGAAATCACTCCCGAACTTATGGAAAGATGACATATTCCAGTCATGATAATATCAGATAAGCCAACAGACATAAAAGAATGGGAGTCAGAGTAAGGATGAACATATGAGGTAAGACCTGTCAGAATATGGATACGGTGAAGCAAACCACCCCAGAGCAAGGTAATCAGATCATATGAAATTCAGTGGGAACAACTTATAAAGGAAAAGGATACCCGAGTTGGAACCGGTTTCCTTAAGTCAGAATATTCATACTTGTTCCCTGAGCAACCAAATCTCGAGGACGAGATTTTTTGTAAGGGGGGTAGGTTTGTGACACCCCGATTTTTGGCCCTTTCTTTTTCTTTTGGTTTTGTTTGGATTTTTATTTGGAATTCCTTTTCGGTGGCTCTGCGGTCTTGAAACCTGGGAAGATCATCTCTTCTTCTTCTCCCAAGTGGCTTGTCACTCCCAAATCTTTCTCAAGACCATGTCATTTCCATCTTAGCCCAACCCCAATTTTTATTTCTTGGGAATATTCCTTTTTCTATGAAAGGAATAACCCTGTTTGCTCTAGGTTGTGAAGTAACCTATATTTCTGTCTTTCCCAAAATTCCCACAAAATTCTCATAAATTATTTGGATCATATCTCCCACAAATATGCCAAAACTCTTCCTTGCCTAGTTCAAAAAGAATTCAGGAATATTCATGTCCTATTCTGTCCAGTATGGCACTTTGTGAAGGAAGTGCTATTTATATTTTCTTGATTGCCCTCAAACTTTTTGAGAACTCTTTCATATCCAAATAATTGCCTCATGCCAAAATTCAGCTTCATTTGCCTAGCAAATCTTCCCCAGCAAATTTCCAAAGTTTCTGTCCAGAGAGAAGCTTTGTGAAGGAAGTACTAGCTAGGCTAATCCAAATGAGTTGAAATTTTGGCAAGTCATCCATATGATCAAATCATTACTCTCCACAAAAATTGAGCTCCATCCAACAATCTATGTGAGCACACCTTCAAATTCTTGCTTCTGGTCACTTTTTCAGGGTGTGAAGCAACTATATTTTATATTGCTTCATAAATTCTGAAATTAATCCAGGACCCAAATATCACTATCTCCATTGGGAATGCCAAAATTCATATCATTTTACCAAGCCATTTTCTCCACAAAATTCCCCCAAGTATCTGCCCAGAGGAAAGCATTGTGAAGGAAGTACCATTTATATTTATCTAAATGGCATGAAATTTTTTCAGTGCCTTCATATGCCCTAATAATCATCCTCTACCATGTTTCAGCCCAATCCAATCATCTTGGTGAGTGCAGCTTCATGATCTAGTTTCCTGGACCAGATTGGCAGTTGTGAAGCAACTATGATAAACCTTGGTCCAAATCTTTTCATATTTCACAGGACTGTAGTCCTTCCTACCCTACACCCCTGTGACATCCTGGCTAGCCCTTATCCCATCCCATTCGACCACAACTTCATGCCCAAGTTTGCTGCAGAAAACTTCAGTTGATGCTACCCATTAGCACAAAGGTGCTTTAATCCAACCAAGCCCTTAGTGCCTCTCTAGCAAGTAGGGTCCACGCGGTAGACAACTCTTTACTAGCCAGAATGCACCGCGTGCGCCTGTTCACGCGGTGACCACGCGTAGAGCGCGTGCACTGCAGGCAGAACGCGTGCTCTGAACTTCGGGGCCCTCGGCCGCCGCCCAAACGTCGAGCTCCCGCCACCACACCATGTCCACAGTGCTGCCCACACTCCCCTGCATCCATGTAGCCACCTTCCTGCCCCTCCCGACGCCGGCCGGACGCGGACATAGCGTGCCCGCGTGGGAACAGTGGCACAAAGGTGCCCCTGCCCCACACGGTGTGTCGCTTTTGCCCGCGTGCCTGGCACTCCACTACCTCCCTCTCCCGTCGCCTCAACCGCCCGCCCGCGCATGCCCAGCCCCGCGCCAGAGCATCGTTCTCGCGTTCGTGGCGGCATTCGGCGAGGGCATCGTCGCCTCGGCTATTTAAGCCATCCCCGAGCTCACCAACTACTCCCTCTTCCTCGTAGCACCCTCCCCAACCTCTAAATCGAGCTCGAGGAGCCCCTGTTCCCTCCCACGGCCGCCGCTCTGCTCCGCCTAAATTCGGGCAGTGCCGAGCTCGTCTCCTCCTCATTTCTTCACCAGAGAGATCACTAGGACCAGGCAAAGCTCTGGCGCTCTTCTCCTTCTCCTCTCCGTGGCCGTAGCGCCATGACCAACCATGTCGTCGCCGCCGTCTACCGCGGCTGTGGCCTCGCTCGGCCCTGTGCTCTCCGGCGAGCATAAGGCGCCCAGGCGGGTGCGCCTCGTCCTCCCGGTCACTCCAGTGGTCCGAGCTCCACCGGAGGCGGCCGGAGTCGCCGGGACAGGCGCCGGCGAGCGCGCGGCCTCCTCTGGTCCTCGGACATGCGCGGGGTTAAAGGAAAGGCTGACCTGGCCAAGCGGGCCCCACACGCCAGTGAGTCAGCCACCGTGCCCGCATGTTTTAAGTGGAAACGTATTCGGAAGAATACGCTTTCCTCGGCCGAAAACGTATTCCTCTGTAGCTTCAGGGTGAAATGCGTTTTCTCAGCAGAGAAAGCGTATTCTTCAAAATACGCTTTCTGTTTCCAGCCGCCGGCCGAAACCCCTAAATTGCGGACGTTCGTCCGTTAGCAGCAGAAAAGCACAGTTTTTATTTGTTTTTCTGCCTAATGAATGAACGGCCGTATTTTCGTAACCGTAACTCCGATTCAGGTGATTCAAAAGCCCATGTTCTCTATTCGTCGAGACCGTTCCGATGGTATCATTTTCACCATGTTGTAACATTCTGAAAATGACCATTTTGCCCTTTCCCTTTTATCAGCCCCGCCAAGAGAGAAATGTTTTCGGCAAAAAAATTCCGCGTACCTCTCGCACTTCTTCCTGGTGAATCCTTCATTCCCAGGCAAGCCACGACAACCACTTGCATGATGGCATTGCAATAGCCATGGTTTCGACTTGAATGTTCGAATAATTATTTGTTCATGTAATTATTGAGAATGCTACTTATGTGCTTGTGAATCCATGCCTATTTCTTATGCCATGTTCATCTAGTAAGTGAAATGATTAATTGCTAATGTTAGTATCATCAGGTTTCATTCTTGTAATCATTTTCGATGCTAGTGATAATGATATGCTCATACGAATTGTTACGGTTTGATATGAAAATACTTGTGATATTCATGATCATCGTTACGCCATGCTCATTTGCATCCCGTAGACTAAATGATTTATCATTGTTGATGTTATGATGTTAAATGGTCATGTTGCCCATCCATGGTTACACTGATATCATGCTCATATGCATTGTTATTTCATCATGTTATTTTATTATGGCTCAGCTCATCACCATCCAAGTTAAACCTGACGTTAATTGAGCTTGAACAAATCTGTTGACTGAGGCATGGTGCCACCGTATCGAGCTCAACAGTGCAACCACACTTTCCTGGATGGGGAGGCCCTAATTCGGTCTATTGTCATGCCTCTCGCCGGTACCTCCAACCAGGGAAGGTTGTGTGCGCGTGCTACCCTGATCAGGTAGGCGGCTATAACCTTGTGTACCCGGTTTTGGTATTGAGCTCAGGTCCCCGTTTGGGACGGTTTTGTTTGGCCACGACGGTGGAGGGGTGTCACACGGTGACACGGGGTCACCCATGACATAGCCCAAAGGGGAGTTTGTCGGAGTGACCGGGAGAGTGTCATGCAATAGATTGGTTTTGTCGGAATGTCATTGGTCCACCCGAATGGGAGCACGAGGCCATGAATTCCGTGGTGTGGGTACAGTGTACTAACCTCTGCAGAGTGTATAATCTATCGATAGCCGCGTCCTCGGTCATGGACACAGTTCGTAGTAGGTCACACTATGGGTCAACAGAAATAATAAACCTGGACTCTAAGAACAACAAGATGCCACATGCAGAAGATGGTGATCGTGTGAGGATCACTATGGTTGGTATTGCTGTGATCAAGTGAGGATCACGGTGGTAAGATGTTGATGGTGGTTACGAGGTAACCCCGAGATGGTAAGTTAGTCCAAGGGACAACGGCAACAATCCACGTACACATCATGTATGATAGCAACATGCTCATGTTCATATCATGATTAACATGTACATGCCATGATCACTCTCATGTTGTTCTAGTAGTATCATGTTCATCATTGATAATCAACCTGTAAATGCCATGCTACTGTTTGTCTTGATTGCTTTGGTTGCTGTGAGCTTGCTAGTACATTCAAAGTACTCACTTGGCGTGTCATGCCAGATTGCAGGTGATGCCGTGATTTGTTGTTTGTCGAGGATCTAGAGGTTGCGCTCTAGGATGTGTCCCAGTCAGAGTCCCTGCGGAGTAGAGTTCATCACCGTTGTCGTTGTTCCGCTGCTAGAAATTATTCCGTCACTATGAGTTGTTCCGCTGCTAGCATAGAGCTATCTGAGCAGGCGTAGTATCGCCGTGCCCTGATGACCCACAAGTATAGGGGATCAATCGTAGTCCTTTCGATAAGTAAGAGTGTCGAACCCAACGAGGAGCAGAAGGAAATGACAAGTGGTTTTCAGCTAGGTATTTTCTGCAAGCACTGAAATTATCGGTAACGAGTAGTTTGATAGCAAGATAATTTGTAACAAGTGACAAGTAGCAATAGTAACAAAGAGTGCAGCAAGGTGGCCCAATCCTTTTTGTAGCAAAGGACAAGTCGGAACGATCTCTTATAATAAGCAAAGCATTCTCGAGGACACATGGAATTTCATCTAGTCACTTTCATCATGTTTGTCTGATTCGCGTTCGTTACTTTGATAATTTGATATGTGGGTGGATCGATGCTTGGGTGCTTTTATTACTTGAACAAACCTCCCACTTATGATTAACCCCTCTCGCAAGCATCCGCAACTACGAAAGAAGAATTAAGATATATCTAACCATAGCATTAAACATATGGATCCAATCAGCCCCTTACGAAATAGCGCATAAACTAGGATTTAAGCTTCTGTCACTCTAGCAACCCATCATCTAATTACTACTCCACAATGCATTCCCTTAGGCCCAAAGATGGTGCAGTGTCATGTAGTCGACGTTCACATGCCACCACTAAGAGAATCAACAACATACATATCATCAAAATATCGAACGAATACCAAATTCACATGATTACTTATGACAAGACTTCTCCCATGTCCTCAAGAACAAAAGTAACTACTCACAAATCATCTTCATGTCCAAGATCAGAGGGGTATTGAATAGCATAATGGATCTGAACATATAATCTTCCACCAAATAAACCAACTAGCATCAACTACAAGATGTAATCAACACTACTAGCAACCCACAAGTACCAATCTGAGGTTTTGAGACAAAGATTGAATACAAGAGATGAACTAGAGTTTGATATGAGATGGTGCTGATGAAGATGTTGATGAAGATTGGTCCTCCCACGATGAGAGGATCGTTGGTGATGACGATGGCTCCGATTTCCCCCTCCCGGAGGGAAGTATCCCTGGAGGAATCGCTCCACCGGAGAGCAAAAGTGCTCCTGCCCAAGTTCCGCCTCGAGACGGTGGCGCTCTATCCCAAAAGTCCTCTCCTTATTTTTTCTAGGGCAAATGGGCTTATATACCAGAAAATGGGCACCGGAGGCTGGCCAGGGGCCCCAAAAGCCACCAGGGCGCGCCTGGGGGGGGGTGGCAAGCCGTGGTGCCTCGTGGGCACCTGGGTGGCCCCCTCTGGTACTTCTTTCTTCCAATATTTTTTATTTATTCCAAAATAAATCTCTGTGAAATTTCAGCTGATTTGGAGATGTGCAGAATAGGTATCTCTGACATAGCTTTTTCAGGTCCAGAATTCCAGCTGTCGGCAATCTCCCTCCTTATGTAAATCTTGCATATTAAGAGAGAAAAGGCATTAGAATTGCTCCACAAAGTGTTATATTGATTAAAAACACTATAAATATCAGTAGGAAAACATGATACAAAATGGATGTATCAACTCCCCAAGCTTAGACCTCGCTTGTCCTCAAGCGAAAGCCGATATCGATAATCATGCCCACATGTTTAGAGAGAGAGGTGTCGATAAAAACAAAATATGAACATAGTAGCATCATGATCATTATTATAACAGCAAAATTCCTTATCATAGAACTTCTCATGAGCAAGTAACAATTCATCACAATAATGAAGTATAAGGCATAAACTTTCTTGAAAACTAACAAACTATGTTCTTAGTCAACAATGCAATTGCAATTCATCATATTTTCAGGAAGGGTCTCATGTAGGAGCTTTTTAGCAAGTCCACATACTCAACCATCATTTAGTCTTCTATGATTGCTAACACTCACAACATATATATGGAGCAAAAAGTTTCAGCCAGACACATAGAAAGATAGGGGCTTATAATTTCGCCTCCCAACTTATTCACCTCAAGGGTAATGTCAATAATAATAACTCATGATCACTCATATCCAACTGGATATATGTGCCTAGATCTTTCCCCACCACATGATGCTTGCAAAAGAGAAAAATAAAAAGGAATAGAGGAGAACACTATTGACTCTTGCATAAAAAGTAAATACATAAAAGTAAAAGATAGGCCCTTCGCAGAGGGAAGCAGAGGTTATCATGCGCTTTTTGTTGTTGGATGCACAAGCTCTTAATGCAAAGGAACGTCACTTTATATTGCCCCTTGTGATAGCAACCTTTATTATGCAGTCTGTTGCTTTTATTTCTTTACCATCACAAGTTCATACAAAGCTTATTTTTCCTTACAATAAAAGTTCATACATATTTAGAGGCAATTTTTATTGCTTTTTGCACCGATGACAACTTACTTGAAGGATCTTATTCAATTCATAGGTAGATATAGTGGACTCTCATGACATGAAACTGGGTTTAAGGGTTTTAAATGCACAAGTAGTATCTCTACTTGGTGCGGATTTTTGGCTAGAAAAGATATTGGGCAAGCACCACATGTTGGAGGATCTATGACAATATAACTTCTATGTGAATATAAGCAAACATAATTCATTACGTTGTCTTCCTTGTCCAACGTCAACAATTTAGCATAAAATACTCAATGGGGGCTCACAATCATAAAAGATGTCCAAGATAGTGTATTTGCATGTGAATCTTCTCTTCCCTATTAATTTTTTTCATGAATTGCATCATTGACCAATGCTATGCTTGTTAACTTCCAATAAATTTTACCACTTATACTTTTCTTTATGTAATGTCATTACTTTCCATAAGATTAGTATATGATCTTTTTCATTATTTTCATTGCTAGGATTGAAACATAAAAGTAAAGAAGCAAAAACTCAAACTACTCTTTATTATATAACTCTCAACTCAATTACATAGATAGATAGATCACGAAACTAGCACTCGAAAGTAGATCATACTAAACTTTTATTCAACTAGATCACGAAATAACTAAAGATCGAACTAAAAGTAGGTAAAGATAACAAAAGTGATGGTGATACGATATCGGGGCACCTCCCCCAAGCTTGGCACAAGCCAAGGGGAGTGCCCATACCCATGTGCTCAAGTTTCTTTCTTCGGTGATGGTGGTGATGAAGAAGTGATGGGCTTGTCCTCTGGCTTCCATGGCATAGGTTCCCCATCATAAAAGGATGAACGAGTCTCCGGAGTCCTGAAACTTGCAGCTAAACTCATACCTTTGAATTTTGCCTCATACTCAAAATTTTGGTTTTGAAGATCATAGATTTGGCCTTGGAGATAGTCAATTCGTTCATTGAGCTTGAAGATGATGTCCCCCATCGATTGGCCATCCACCTTATGATCACGGGTGAATTCCGTGATCATGGAGTGGTTGGCACTGAGTCCACATTCTACCATCCCTTGGCACTTGAAAATCTCCTGCTCCACCGCTTCGAGCCTGGCCTCCACGCTCCCGGTCTTCTTGGGTCCTTGAACATCCCGGATGTGAAGCACCCCCTCACGCATCTCGATGGCTTGAGGGTGTTTCATCAGCTCCGGTAGGTAGGGGTTGATGACCTTCTCGTAGAACTTATCCTTGGAAGAGCTCTTCCTTTTCAGGGTTCTGAAATATAGTGCTTAATTCTTTGCCCATTCACCACTCTCGGATTAGTTCCTTCGGAGTTGTTTATTTTGATGGCTCCGGAGCGATAAACTTCTTCGATCGTATACGGACCTTCCCATTTAGAGAGAAGTTTTCCTGCAACGAATCTCAAACGAGAATTGTACAATAGAATATACCCAGCCACTTTGAATTCCCGTTTTTGAATTCTTCTATCATGCCATCTTTTAACTTTTTCTTTAAACAATTTGGCATTTTCATAAGCTTGGGTTCTCCATTCATCTAGTGAGCTAATATCAAATAACCTCTTTTCACCGGCAAGTTTAAAATCATAATTGAGTTCTTTAATTGCCCAATATGCTTTATGTTCTAACTCAAGAGTTAAATGACATGCTTTCCCATAAACCATTTTATAAGGAGACATACCCATAGGATTTTTATAAGCAGTTCTATAAGCCCATAATGCATCATCAAGTTTCTTAGACCAATTCTTTCTGGACCTATTGACGGTTTTTTGCAAAATTAACTTTATTTATCTATTGCTTAATTCGGCTTGACCACTAGATTGAGGGTGACAAGGAGATGCAATTCTATGGTTGACATCATATTTAGCAAGTAGTTTACGGAATGCACCATGAATTAAATGTGAACCACCATCAGTCATTAAATATCTAGGGACTCCGAACCTCGGGAAAATAACTTCTTTAAGCATTTTAGTAGAAGTGTTATGATCAGCACTACTAGTTGGAATAGCTTCTACCCACTTAGTAACGTAATCAACATCAACTAAAATATGTGTATACCCATTGGATTTAGGAAAAGGTCCCATATAATCAAATCCCCAAACATCAAATGATTCAATAACAAGTGAATAATTCATAGGCATTTCCCGACGTCTACTAATATTACCAATTCTTTGACATTCATCACAAGATAAAACAAACATACGAGCATCCTTGAAAAGAGTAGGCCAATAAAAACCAGATTGTAGTACCTTATGCGTAGTTCGTTATCCCGCATGATGTCCTCCATAGGCCTCGGAGTGACACTTACGTCGGATTTGTTCCTGTTCATGCTCCGGTACACAATGTCTAATAATACCATCTACTCCTTCTTTATATAGATGTGGGTCATCCCAAAAGTAATGTCTTAAATCAAAGAAGAACTTTTTCTTTTGTTGGTATGTGAAACTAGGTGGTATAAATTTAGCAACAATATAATTAGCATAGTCTACATACCAAGGAGTATTACGAGAAGCATTTATGACAGCTAATTGTTCATCAGGAAAATCATCATTAATAGGAATTGGGTCATCAAGAACATTTTCCATTCTAGACAAATTATCTGCTACGTGATTCTCATCTCCCTTTCTATCGGTAATATGCAAGTCAAATTCTTGTAGCAATAGAACCCACCTAATGAGTCTGGGTTTAGCATCTTTCTTTTCCATAAGATATTTAATAGCAGCATGATCGGTGTGAACAGTTACTTTAGAATCAACTATGTAAGATCTGAATTTATCACATGCAAACACAACTGCTAGAAATTATTTCTCAGTAGTAGCATAATTTCTTTGGGCACTGTCTAGAGTTTTACTAGCATAATGGATAACATTTAATTTCTTATCAACTCTCTGTCCTAGAATAGCACCAACATCATAATCACTAGCATCACACATAATTTCAAAAGGCAAGTTCCAATCAGGTGGTTGAACAATAGGTGCAGTGGTTAAGGCTTTCTTAAGTGTTTCAAAGGCTTCTACACAATCATCATAAAAACAAATGGAACATCTTTTTGCAAGAGATTGGTAAGAGGTCTAGAAATTTTAGAGAAGTCTTTAATAAATCTCCTATAGAAACCAGCATGACCAAGGAAACTTCTTATACCTTTAATATCTTTAGGACAAGGCATTTTCTCAATTTCATCAACTTTAGCCTTATCAACTTCAATACCTCTTTCAGAAATTTTATGCCCCAAGACAATACCTTCATTCACCATAAAGTGGCACTTCTCCCAATTCAAGACAAGATTAGTTTGTTCACAATTCTGCAAAACTCGATCAAGGTTGCTTAAGCAATCATCAAAAGAAGTTCCGTAAACGAAAAAATCATCCATGAAAACCTCAACAATCTTTTCTCAAAAGTCAGAGAATATAGCAGTCATACATCTTTGAAAGGTAGCAGGTGCATTGCATAAACCAAAAGGCATATGTCTATAAGCATAAGTTCCAAAAGGACAAGTAAAGGTGGTTTTCTCTTGATCGGCTTGGGATACAGGTATTTGAGAGAAACCAGAATATCCATCAAGAAAGCAAAAGTGTGTATGCTTGGACAATCTTTCTAACAATTGATCGATAAAAGGTAAGGGGTAACGATCTTTTCTAGTGGCTTTGTTTAATTTTCTAAAATCAATTGCCATCCTATAACCAGTTACAATTCTTTGTGGAATGAATTCTTTTTTATCATTAGGAACAACGGTAATACCTCCTTTCTTAGGGACACAATGAACGGGACTTACCCATCTACTATCAGCTATGGGATAGATTATACCTGCTTCCAGGAGCTTTAATATTTCAGTTCTTACCACCTCCTTCATTTTAGGATTTAATCGTTGTTGGTGGTCGACAACTGGTTTATCATCAGGCTCCATATTAATTTTGTGCTGACATAGAGTGGGACTAATGCCCTTAAGATCATCAAGAGTATATCCAATAGCAGCTCGGTGCTTCCTCGGAGTTTTTAGTAATCTCTTTTCTTCATGCTCTGAAAGGTTAGCACTAATAATAACAGGATATATCTTCTTTTCATCTAGATAAGCATATTTCAATGTATCAGGCAATTGCTTCAATTCAAATACAGGGTTACCCTTAGGTGGAGGAGGGCTTCCAAGAGTTTCAACAGGCAAATTGTGTTTAAGGATAGGTGGTTCATCAAAGAACATCCTATCTATCTCATTTCTTTCATTCATATGCATATCATTTTCATGGTCTAGTAAATATTGTTCTAACGGATCAGTAGGAGGTACGGCAATAGAAGCAAGACCGATAATTTCATATTTACTAGGCAATTCTTTATCATGAGGTTGTCTACGGAACTTGGAGAAATTAAACTCATGAGACATACCTCCAAAATTAACACTAACAATTTCTTTAGCGCAATCAATCATGGCATTAAAAGTGTTCAAGAAAGGTCTACCAAATATAATGGGACAAAAATCATCTTGTGGAGAACCGAGGACTAGAAAATCAGTAGGGTATTTTATTTTTCCACACAAGACTTCAACATCTCTAACGATCCCAAGCGGTGTAATGGTATCTCTGTTTGCAAGTTTAATAGTAACATCAATGTCCTCTATTTCAATAGGTGCAATATCATTCATAATTTCTTGATATAAAGTAAACGGAATAGCACTCACACTAGCACCCAAATCACATAAGCCATGATAACAATGATCTCCTATTTTAACAGAGACAACAGGCATGCCAACTACATGTCTGTTTTTATCTTTAGGATCTGGTTTAGCAATTCTAGCTGCTTCATCACAGAAGTAAATAACATTCCCATCTATATTATCGACCAAGAGATCTTTAACCATAGCAACATTAGGTTCAACTTTAATTTGTTCAGAGGGTCTAAGTGCTCTAATATTACTTTTCTTAACCACAGTTGAAACTTTATCATGTTCCTTAATCCTAACAGGAAAAGGTGGTTTCTCAATATAAGCAGTAGGCACAACTGGATCAACATGGTAAACAATTGTTTTTTCTTTAACACTAACGGGTTCCTCAATCTTTTCTTTAATAGGGGGATGATATTTAAACCACTTCTCCTTAGGGAGATCAACATGAGTAGCAAATGATTCACAAAAGGAAGCTACTATCTCAGAGTCAAGTCCATATTTAGTGCTAAACTAATGAAAAGCATCGGTATCCATAAAAGATTTAACACAATCGCACTCAAGTATTATACCTGACTCATTACCTTTGTCGAGTTCCCAATCTTCAGAGTTGCGTTTAATTCTTTACAGAAGATCCCATCTAAATTCAATAGTTTTCTTCATAAAGGAGCCAGTCGAAGAAGAATCGAGCATGGTTTGATCATCATGAGAAAGTCGAGCATAAAAATTCTGTAAGATAATTTCTCTTGCGAGCTCATGATTGGGGCATGTGTACATCATGTACTTAAGCCTCCCCCAAGCTTGAGTGATGCTTTCTCCTTCACGAGGCCAAAAATTATATATATAATTCCGATCATGATGAACCAAATGCATAGGATAAAATTTCTGGTGGAATTCCAGTTTCAATCGGTTCCAGTCCCATGTATCAGTATCATCACATAGCCTATACCATGTCAATGCCTTTGCCTCCAAACATAAAGGGAATACTTTATTCTTGACTCCATCTCTGGATAAACCTGCAAGCTTAAACAATCCACAAATTTCATCCACATAGATCAAGTGCATATCAGGGTGTATTGTTCCATCTCCTGCATAAGGATTAGCTTGCAGTTTCTCTATCATACCCAAAGGAATCTAATAATAAATATTTTCAGTAGGTGCAGTTGGTTGAGGAGCAACACTTTGTGCTTCCGGTCGAGGTGAAGATACCCCGAACAAACCCCTCAAAGGATTACTTTCCATAGTGACAAGTGACAGTAAATTTCAGCACGTAATATAAATGTTTCCTTACCAAATTCCACTCACCAAAGGCGCTTCACTCCCCGGCAACGGCGCCAGAAAAGAGTATTGATGACCCACAAGTATAGGGGATCAATCATAGTCCTTTCGATAAGTAAGAGTGTCGAACCCAACGAGGAGCAGAAGGAAATGACAAGCGGTTTTCAGCAAGGTATTTTCTGCAAGCACTGAAATTATCGGTAATGGGTAGTTTGATAGCAAGATAATTTCTAACAAGTGACAAGTAGCAATAGTAACATAGAGTGCAGCAAGGTGGCCCAATCCTTTTTGTAGCAAAGGACAAGCCAGAACGATCTCTTATAATAAGCAAAGCGTTCTCGAGGACACATGGGAATTTCATCTAGTGACTTTCATCATGTTTGTCTGATTCGTGTTCGTTACTTTGATAACTTGATATGTGGGTGGACCGGTGCTTGGGTGCAGTTCTTACTTGAACAAACCTCCCACTTATGATTAACCCCTCTCGCAAGCATCCGCAACTACGAAAGAAGAATTAAGATAAATCTAACCATAGCATTAAACATATGGATCCAATCAGCCCCTTACGGAATAGCGCATAAACTAGGGTTTAAGCTTCTATCACTCTAGCAACCCATCATCTAATTACTACTCCACAATGCATTCCCTTAGGCCCAAAGATGGTGAAGTGTCATGTAGTCGACGTTCACATGACACCACTAAGAGAATCAACAACATACATATCATCAAAATATCGAACGAATACCAAATTCACATGATTACTTATTATGACAAGACTTCTCCCATGTCCTCAAGAACAAAAGTAACTACTCACAAATCATATTCATGTCCAAGATCATAGGGGTATTGAATAGCATAATGGATCTGAACATATAATCTTCCACCAAATAAACCAACTAGCATCAACTACAAGATGTAATCAACACTACTAGCAACCCATAGGTACCAATCTGAGGTTTTGAGACAAAGATTGAATCCAAGAGATGAACTAGGGTTTGAGATGAGATGGTGCTGGTGAAGATGTTGATGAAGATTGGCCCTCCCACGATGAGAGGATCGTTGGTGATGACGATGGCTCCGATTTCCCCCTCCCGGAGGGAAGTATCCCCAGCGGAATCGCTCCGCCGGAGAGCAAAAGTGCTCCTGCCCAAGTTCCGCCTCGAGACGGTGGCGCTCCATCCCAAAAGTCTTCTCCTGATTTTTTCTAGGGCAAATGGGCTTATATACCAGAAAATGGGCACCGGAGGCTGGCCAGGGGCCCCACAAGGCACCAGGGCGCGCCTGGGGGGGGGGGGTGGCGCACCGTGGTGCCTCGTGGGCACCTGGGTGGCCCCCTCTGGTACTTCTTTCTTCCAATATTTTTTATTTATTCCAAAATAAATCTCCGTGAAATTTCAGCTCATTTGGAGATGTGCAGAATAGGTATCTCTGACACAGCTTTTTCAGGTCCAGAATTCCAGCTGCCGGCAATCTCCCTCCTTATGTAAATCTTGCATATTAAGAGAGAAAAGGCATTAGAATTGCTCCAAAAAGTGTTATATTGATTAAAAACACTATAAATAACAGTAGGAAAACATGATGCAAAATGGACGTATCATGCCCCTGTAATCTTTGAAATATCAGACCCTTGTACCCAATTATTTGTTCTATGCCAAGCAGTGTCGTATTCTAGAAGGCTTGATCTCTGGGCTGGAATACGGGGTGTTCCGGTTCCTCTGAGCTGGGGTGCCACATCTCCATTCATCTAGATAGCTAATATCAAATAACCTCTTTTCACCGGCAAGTTTGAAATCATAGTTAAGTTCTTTAATTGCCCAATAAGCCTTATGTTCTAACTCAAGAGGTAAATGACATGCTTTTCCATAGACCATTTTATAGGGAGACATACCCATAGGATTTTTATAAGCAGTTCTATAAGCCCATAATGCATCATCAAGTTTCTTAGACCAATTCTTTCTAGATCTATTAACGGTCTTTTGCAAAATTAATTTTATTTCTCTATTACTCAATTCAACTTGACCACTAGACTGAGGATGATAAGGAGATGCAATTCTATGGTTAACATCATATAGCAAGCAATTTACAGAAAGCACCATGAATAAAATGTGAGCCACCATCAGTCATCAAGTATCTAGGGACTCCAAACCTAGGAAATATAACATCTTTAAGCATTTTAATGGACATGTTATGATCAACACTACTAGTTGGAATAGCTTCTACCCACTTAGTAATGTAATCAACAGCAACTAAAATATGTGTGTACCCATTGGATTAAGGAAAAGGTCCCATGTAATCAAAACCCCAAACATCAAATGATTCAATAACAAGTGAATAATTCATAGGCATTTCCTAACGTCTACCAACATTACCAATTCTTTGACATTCATCACAAGAAAGGACAAACTTACGTGCATATTTGAAGAGAGTAGGCCAATAAAAACCAGATTGTAATACCTTATGTGCAGTTATGTCTCCCGCTTGGTGTCCTCCATACGCCTCGGAGTGACACTTCCGTAGGATTTGTTCCTGTTCATGCTCAGGTATACAACATCTAATAATACCATCTACTCTTTCTTTATATAAATGTGGGTCATCCCAAAAGTAATGCCTTAAATCAAAGAAGAACTTTTTCTTTTGTTGGTATGTGAAACTTGGTGGTATATATTTAGCAACAATGTAATTAGCATAGTCTGCATACCAAGGAGTGTTACGAGAAGCATTTATCGCAACTAATTGTTCATCAGGGAAATCATCATTAATAGGAAGTGGGTCATCAAGAACATTTTCCATTCTAGACAAATTATCTGCTATGGGATTCTCAGCTCCCTTTCTATCAATAATATGCAAATCAAATTCTTGTAGCAAAAGAACCCACCTAACAAGTCTAGGTTTAGCATCTTTCTTTTCCATAAGATATTTAATAGCAGCATGATCAGTGTGAATAGTAACTTTGGAATCAACAATATAAGATCTGAATTTATCACATGCAAACACAACTGCTAAAAATTCTTTCTCAGTAGTGGCATAATTCCTTTGAGCACTATCTAGGGTTTTACTAGCATAATGAATAACATTCAATTTCTTATCAACTCTTTGTCCTAGAACAGCACCAACAGCATAATCACTAGCATCACACATAATTTCAAAGGGTAGGTTCCAATCAAGTGGTTGAACAATAGGTGCAGAAATTAAGGCTTTCTTAAGTATTTCAAAAGCTTCTACACAATCATCATAAAAAACAAATGGAACATCTTTTTGCAAGAGATTGGTAAGAGGCCTAGAAATTTTAGAGAAGTCTTTTATAAACCTTCTATAGAAACCAGCATGACCGAGGAAACTTCTTATTCCTTTGATATCTTTAGGACATGACATTTTCTCAATAGCATCAACTTTAGCTTTATCAACTTCAATACCTCTTTTAAAAAATTTATGCCCAAGGACTATACCTTCATTCACCATAAAGTGGCACTACTCCCAGTTCAAGACAAGATTAGTTTCTTCACATCTCTGCAAAACTCGATCAAGGTTGCTCAAGCAATCATCAAAAGAAGTTTCGTAAACGGAGAAATCATCCATGAAAACCTCAACAATCTTTTCACAAAAGTCAGAGAATATAGCACTTGTGATGCCCCGACTCGACCGTGCACTAATCATACACACAAATGCGCACGATCGAGATCAGAGACTCACGAGAAGATATCACAACACGACTCTAGACACAAATTCATAAAGCTTTATATTACAAGCTAGGGCCACGAAGGCTCGAATACATAAGTCAACAAAAGCAACAATATCTGAGTACAGACATAAATAAACAAGTTTGCCTTAAGAAGGCTAGCAAAACAACGACAACTAGATCGAAAAGGCGCAGGCCTCCTGCCTGGGGCCTCCCAACTACTCGTGGTCGTCGGTCTCCATGTAGTAGTAGGCTCCGTCGGGGTAGTAGTTGTCATCGGCGGGATCAACTGTCTCCGGGACTCCGTCATCTGATCGCAGCAACCGGGTAGAGGGGAAAAAGGTAGCAAAGCAACCGTGAGTACTCATCCAAAGTATTCGCAAGACTTACATCAGATCTATGCTAAGTATGCATCGGTATCAAAGGGAAGGGGCTGTATCTGTGGACTAAACTGCAGAATGCCAGAGTAGAGGGGTAAGGCCTAGCCTATCGTAGACTAGCATCTTGCAGCATCAGAAGAGAGAAGAGTAACATATAATATAGTAAGAAGTATATATTAGCAACGCCCAGAGATCCTTCCTCGACTCTCTGCGAGAAAGTGATCCCGGAGCCATCATATTAATTTAGTATCACAAGTATCCAGTTCTAGTTGTAGTAGATTGGGATACAACTCCGAGCGTCCTGTTACCATGGACACGGCTAATCAAATAGATAACTTCCCTGCAGGGGTGCACCAACTTACCCCACATGCTCGATTAACTCTGGCCGAACACACTTTTCCGGGTCATGCCCGGCCTCGGCTGATCAACACGCCATAGTCCTACCTAGGCTCAACAGAGAGGTCAGCACGCCGGTCTACATGCTAAGTGCGAAGGGGTCTAGGGCCAATCTTCCTAAGCACTCCTGCGCGTTGCGTACGCGGCCGGAACCAAACCTAGCCCCTGTATACACACGCAGGCGTTCCAGTTCACCCAGGCGCGCGCCGCACAACTGCTGACGTCTGAAGAGCTTTCGGGCGAATCATACGACGCCGAGTGCCCATACTTATCCCGCATGGTGGTTGGTGTGAAAAGGCCAGAGGCCTACTCAGATCATATATCCAAACCCGTTAGTGTCTTGGGAGCTCGCGGTGACGATCAGTGCTCCTGTCGCCTCATCTCGTGGTCTTACGACAAGGGCCAGGCCCATCCCTCACTATGGCGGTCTCTGCCTGCCCGGTCGTGCCGCGTCAATAACTCTCGCGGGTACCCCTAGGGTCGACCCGTCTTATCAAGAGACTATCGGGAACTCAGGTCCACCTCTACCGGGGTGGTACCTCCAGTCCCTTCAGTCCTGCAGTAACAGTTAATGGCGAACAGTTAAAGTTGTTGTGGGTCCATACCATCAAGGTGAACTCAGAGGAATCACCCTCGGTAGGTTCACACCTGAGGTAAAATGTCAGAGTGAACTTGGAGGAATCACCCTCGATGGGTTCACGCTTGAGATGCTGCATGACAGAGTCATCATCGGGAGTGGTGAGCGAGGAATCACCCTCGGTAAACCACACCTGATGTGCTACACTATAGAGATATCATCGGAAGTGGGACACAAGGCATCACCCTCGGCCCTCGATAGTAGCCCTACGGAGTCGTACAACTAAGGGGAGGGTACTGGTGGTGTATTTGGTCTCCGTACATTGATCACACTGATCGAGTCACCGGTAGTAAAGCATGGCAACAAGGACAAGGGTGTGGGGCCACTGATGGAACACTAATCAGTCTATACTAAGCATTTAGGAAAATAGGTAAAGTAGCAACAGCAGATTACAAAATCAGGTTATGCATCAGAATAGGAGCTATCGAATACAGTAGCAAAATCTAATGCAAGCACGAGAGAGAAAGAATGGGCGATATAGGAATGATCAAGGGGCTTTTGCTTGCCTGGAAGCTCTGCTGAAAGGGGCTGGACGTCTGGAGCGTAGTCGTACTCAGTGGCGTCAGCGTCGGTCTCGGGGTCTATCGGAGAAGAAGAGGGGGAAGAAACAATAAATACCAAGCAAATAAATGCATCACATTGCATGACATGACGGTATGCTATGCTAGGGGTGACCGAATGCACTGCTAAGTGTTATAGACAGAGCGGGAAAATATCCGGAAATGTTTTCCCGGCTCCAGGCATTTACCAGTCAGACGATCCGGAGGGGAAGGTTCCATGTTTGTTGTGTTGGGGGCATGTGACAGGTATGCGGATGGCATAATCGGATTCGTCTTATTTTTCTGATTATTTTTCATATATAAATTATTTTCATCCGAGTTATGGATTATTTTATATGATTTTTCAAATTTTAAATGACTTTCTAAAATTACTGGATTTATTTAATTTCGAAAATAAAACAGTAAAATTACTTTTATCACCTAGTGCAGTGCCAGCCACAGTATATGACAGGTGGGGCCCTGTTGACTGCCTAGTCAACAGTCAACTGTTGACTGGTCAATTGATAGGTGGGGCCCAGGTGTCATTGAGACTTGTTTTAACAGAGGCTTTTAACAATGATAATTAAATGTTTAGTTAGCAGAAGGGCCCCACAAGTAGTAGACTAATTAGCAGGGGGGTTAGTCTAATGGGGGGTTAGCACCTAATCTAATCAAGGGCCGGCTGGGGCGCACGCGCCCAAGGAAGAGGCGCGGCACGGCCGTGCGAGGCCGGCGGGGCTGGCAGCAGCAGCTAGCGGGGGCGAGCAGGGGAAGCGGCCACGCGCGGCCGGGGGCCTGGCCGGAGCACGGGCAGCATGCCGGCTGGCAAAGGCAGGCGCGACCAGGCGTGGGCGACAGCAGTGGCAGCGCATCAGCAACAGCAGTAACGCAGCACGCAGTAGCAGCAACGACGAGTGCGGGGCACGCGGGTGTGAGCGGTAGCGAGCGAGCGTGTGGGCGCGTAGGCGTGGGCGGTGCAGTGCATCGGTCCAGGGTGCTAGCATGGACGGGGGTGGCAGGGATCGACGGCTACGTCGACGGCCGAGCGGCGGCAGCGGCGGCACTCGACGGGATCGAGCCCACGTGCTTGGATTCGACGAACCGAGAGGCTAGGCGGCATCTACAGCGCTCCAGGAGCACGCACGCATCCTCAGACGAAGCTAGGGGCACAGCAGCGATGAGCTCGTCGGCCATGGAGGACGGCAGAGCCGGAGCTCGCGGGGATGGCAGCACAGGGGGCGAATCGAGCAAGGGAGAAAGGGGATTTGTGCGTGGGCTCACCGAGAAGGCACACGGAGGCCCATTGGTTGCTTAGGAGCAGCCAAGTCGCCGGAATCGACGCGAAGGCGGCGGCGTCCGAGGAAGAGGACGGCGGCGGATCCTGCGATGTGGTGGTTCCCGGCTCGAGATCTTGGGCGTAGGCGAAGAAGCGGAGCACGGCGGAGAGGATGGGAATGGTCCTAGGGCGCGGGGACGATGGTGGGCGCGTGGGTGAGGCGAGGCATGTCGACGGTGGCTCGGCCTTGCGCGGGGCAAAAGAAAGCGGCGCGAGGGGGAAGTGGCTAGGGTTCGTCTAGAGGGTGCGGGGTGTTGATCTTATCCCCTCCCGGCTCCTGTAGCGTCACGGTGGCAAGCATCGAGCCAGGGTGGTCGCGGATGTGTGCCATGCCATGGCCTCTGCTTCTCCAGGCGGGAGGAAGGAGAAAGACCGGCCGAAGTGGGCTAGGCCACACTGTAGCCACTAGAGGCCCAAGTGCACAGTAGATTTAATTCTATTTTTCCTTTTCTTTTTCTGTTTCTTGAATCAGCTGCTATTTTCCATTTATTTAAATTATCAAATGAATTGTTTTTGAGTTGATACTTGGCACATAAATCCAGTACAACATCTCAGGACCACACACAAAGTTTCACAATATTTGGAAAAGGTTAAGTATTTGTTTATTTCAAAATAACCAAATTAAGTGCTGCTGGTCCACTTTAAATATTCCCAGGGGCATTTTGGTAATCCAAACAGGGTTGATTTCTTCATGACAATTTCTTGGGGGATTTATGGAATATTATAAACATTTTTGTTTTACTGTTAGAAGAAATAATAATTTGACTTGCAATTTGAAATTGAATTTGACTTTGGTTTTTACCAAGGTGCAATTTAGCTTAGCAAAATCAGATGACATGGCATCATTTGTGTGAAATTACTGTAGCATGATTATTGGGGTGTTACAGTAGTCATACCTCTTTGAAAGGTAGCAGGTGCATTACATAAACCAAAAGACATACGACGATAAGCATAAAATCCAAAAAGACAAGTAAATGTGGTTTTCTCTTGATCTTCAGGTGAAACAGGTATTTGAGGGAAATCAGAATAACCATCTAGGAAGCAGAAGTGCATATGTTTAGATAATATTTCTAACATTTGATCAATAAAAGACAAGGGGTAATGATCTTTCCTAGTAGCTTTATTTAATTTCCTGAAATCAATTACCATCCTATAACTAGTTACAATTCTTTGTGGGATAAGTTCATTTTTGTCATTAGGAACAACAGTAATACCTCCTTTCTTAGGAACACAATGAACAGGACTTACCCATCTACTATCAGCTATGGGATAAATTATACCTGCCTCAAGAAGCTTTAGTATTTCAGTTCTTACCACATCCTTCATTTTAGGATTCAACCTTCTTTGATGATCAACAACGGGTTTAGCATCTGGCTCCATATGAATTTTATGCTGACATAAAGTGGGACTAATGCCCTTAAGATCATCGAGAGTACATCCAATAGCAGCACGGTGCTTCTTCAGAGTTTTAAGTAATCTCTTTTCTTCATGCTCTGAAAGGTTAGCACTAATAATAACAGGATATATCTTCTTTTCATCAAGGTAAGCATAATTAAGTGTATCAGGTAATTGCTTTAATTCAAAGACAGGATCACTTTTCGGTGGAAGAGGATCTCCCAAAGTTTTAAGAGGCAAATTATGTTTAAGGATAGGTGCTTGTTTAAAGAACAGCTCATCTATTTCATTTCTTTATTCATATGCATATCATTCTCATGGTCTAGCAAATATTGCTCTAAAGGATCAGTAGGAGGCACAACAATAGAAGCAAGACCTATAATTTCATGTTTATTGGGTAATTCTTTATCATGAAGTTGTCTACTAAACTTAGAGAAATTGAATTCATGAGATATATCACCAAATTTAACTCTAACTTTCTCTTTAACACAATCAATTTTAGCATTAACGGTATTCAAGAAAGCTCTACCAAGTATAATGGGACAAAAATTATCTTGTTGTGAACCAAGTACAAGGAAATCAGTAGGGTATTTGATTTTACCACACAAGACTTCGACATCTCTAACAATCCCAAGTGGTGTAATAGTATCTCTATTTGCAAGCTTAATAGTAACATCAATATCTTCAATCTCAACAGGTGCAATATCATGCATTACTTCTCGATATAAAGAAGATGGAATAGCACTCACACTAGCACCCATATCACATAAGCCAAGATAGCAATGATCTCCAATCTTAACTGAAACAACAGGCATGCCAACTACAGCCTTGTTCTTGTCTAACATATCTCGTTCATTTCTAACAGGTTTAGCAATTCTAGCAGCCTCATCACAAAAGTAAATAAGATGCCCATCAATATCATCAACCAAAAGATCTTTAACCATTGCAATATTAGGTTCAACTTTAATTTGTTCAGAAGGTCTGGGTGTTCTTGTATTACTTATATTAACCACAGTTGAAGCTTTAGCATGTTCCTTAATCCTAACAGGGAAAGGAGGTTTCTCAATATAAGTAGTAGGCACAACTGGATCAACATTGTAAAGAATTGTTTCTTCTTTAACACTAACAGGTTCTTCATTTAATTCATTAGGTGGGTGATATTTAAACCATTTCTCTTTAGGGAGATCAACATGAGCAACAAAAGATTCACAAAAAGGTAGCTACTATCTCAGAGTCAAGTCCATATTTAGTACTAAACTTATGAAAAACATCAGTTTCCATAAAAGATTTAACACAATCAAACTCAAGATTTATACCTGACACTTTACCTTTGTCGATTTCCCAATCTTGAAAGTTACGTTTAATTCTTTCCAGGAGATCCCATCTGAATTCAATAGCTCTCTTCATAAAGGAACCAGCAGAAGAAGTATCGAGCATGGATTGATCATTATGAGAAAGCCAAGCATAAAAGTTTTGAATAATTATTTCTCTTGAGAGCTCAGGATTGGGGCATGTATGCAACATATACTTAAGCCTCCCCCAAGCTTGAGTGATACTTTCTCCTTCACGAGGCCAAAAATTATATATATAATTCCGATCACGATAAACCAAATGCATAAGATAAAATTTCTGGTGGAATTCCAGCTTCAACCGGTTCCAATCCCATGTTTTAGTATCATCACATAGCCTATACCATGTCAATGCATTTCCCTCCAAAGATAATGGGAATACTTTCTTATTAACTCCATCTCTGGATAAACCTGCAAGCTTAAACAATCCACAAATTTCATCCACATATATCAAGTGCATGTCAGGATGCACCGTTCCATCTCCTGCATAAGGATTAGCTAGCAGTTTCTCTATCATACCCAAAGGAATTTCATAATAAATATTTTCGGTAGGTTCAGTAGGTTGAGGAGCAACCCTCAATGTTTCCGGTCGAGGTGAAGATACCCCGAACAAGCCCCTCAAAGGATTACTTTCCATAGTGACAAGTGACAGTAAATTTCAGCACGTAATATAAATGTTTCCTTACCAAATTCCACTCACCAAAGGTGCTTCACTCCCCAGCAATGGCACCAGAAAAGAGTCTTGATGACCCAAAAGTATAGAGGATCAATCGTAGTCCTTTCGATAAGTAAGAGTGTCGAACCCAACGAGGAGCAGAAGGAAATGACAAGCGGTTTTCAGCAAGGTATTCTCTGCAAGCACTGAAATTGTAGGTAACAGATAGTTTGGTAGCAAGATAATTCGTAACAAGTAACAAGTAATAATGGTAACAAAGGTGCAGCAAGGTGGCCCAATCCTTTTTATAGCAAAGGACAAGCCGGAATGAACTCTTATAATAAGCAAAGCGTTCTCGAGGACACATGGGAATTTCATCTAGTCACTTTCATCATGTTTGTTTGATTCGTGTCGCTACTTTGATAATTTGATATGTGGGTGGACCGGTGCTTGGGTGCTGTTCTTACTTGAACAAGTCTCCCACTTATGATTACCCCCTCTCGCAAGCATCCGCAACTACGAAACAAGAATTAAGATAACTCTAACCATAGCATGAAACATATGGATCCAAATCAGCCCCTTATGGAAAAGCGCATAAACTAGGGTTTAAGCTTGTGTCACTCTAGCAACCCATCATCTAATTATTACTCCACAATGCCTTCCCTTAGGCCCAAAGATGGTGAAGTGTCATGTAGTCGATGTTCACACGACACCACTATAGGAAGCAACAACATACATATCATCAAAATATCGAACGAATACCAAATTCACATGATTACTTATGTCAAGACTTCTCCCATGTCCTCAAGAACAAAAGTAACTACTCACAAATCATATTCATGTTCAAGATCAGAGGGGTATTGAATATCATTAAGGATCTGAATATATAATCTTCCACCAATTAAACCAACTAGCATCAACTACAAGATGTAATCAACACTACTAGCACCCCACAGGTACCAATCTGAGGTTTTGAGACAAAGATTGAATACAAGAGATGAACTAGGGTTTAAGATGAGATGGTGCTGGTGAAGATGTTGATGAAGATTGGCCCTCCCATGATGAGGGGATCGTTGGTGATGTCGATGGCTTCGATTTCCCCCTCTCGGAGGGAAGTATCCCTGGCGGAATTGCTCCGCCGGAGAGCAAAATAGCTCCTGCCCAGGTTCCGCCTCGAGACGGCGGCGTTTCGTCCCGAAAGTCTTCTTGTTAATTTTTTAAGGGAAAAAGAACTTATATAGCAGAAGGAGGGGGCCAAAGGCCAGCCAGGGGCCCCACAAGGCATCAGGGCGCGCGCCCAGGGGGGCGCACCCTGTTGCCTTGTGGGCAACTAGTGGGTCCCCTCCAGTATCTCTTTTCTCCAGTATTTTTTATATATTCAATAAAAAATCTCCGTGAAATTTCAAGTCAATTGGAGCTCTGTAGGATAGGTATCTCTGATGTAGCTATTTCAGGTCCAGAATTCCAGCTGCCGGTATTCTCCCTCTTCATATAAATCTTGCAAATTAAGAGAGAAAAGGCATAAGAATTGCATCATAAAGTGAAATAATGATCAAATACATTATAAATAACAGTAGGAAATCATGATGCAAATTGGACGTATCATCTCCCCCAAGCTTAGACCTCGCTTGTCCTCAAGCGAAAGCCGAAATCGATAATCATGACCACATGTTTAGAGAGAGAGGCGTCGATAAAAATAAAATACGGACATTAAGCATCATGATCTTTATTATAACAGCAATATATCATCATAGAACTTCTCATGAAAAAGTGACAATTCATTCACAAGTTAAAGTATGAACCATAAACCAAATTGAAAGCTAACAAACTATGATCTCAGTCACTGAAGCAATTGCAATTCATCATATTATCAGAAAGGGTCTATATAAGAGCTTTGTTTAGCAAGTTCACATACTCAACTATCATTTAGTCTTCTATGATTGCTGACACTCACGACATACTTATGGAGCAAAAGTTTCAGTCAAACACATAGAAAGATAGGGGCTTAGAATTTCGCCTCCCAACGTGTTTACCTCAAGGGTAATGTCAACAATAATAACTCATGATCACCTACATCCAACTCGGTATATATGCCTGGATCAATCCCCACCACATGATGCTTGCCAAGAGAGAAAATAAAAACGGAATAGAGGAGAATACTATTGACTCTTGCATGAAAGTAAATACATAAAGTAAAAGATAGGCCCTTTGCCGAGGGAAGCAGAGGTTGTCATGCGCTTTTTGTTTTTGGATGTGCAAAGTCTTACTGCAAAGGAACGTCACTTTATATTGCCCCTTGTGACAGTGACCTTTATTATGCAGTCTCTCGCTTTTATTTCTCCACAATCACAAGATCGTACAACGCTTATCTTCCATTACAATAAAAGATCATACATATTTAGGAGCAATTTTTATTGCTTGTGCACCGATGACAACTTACTTGAAGGATCTTATTCAATCCATAGGTAGATATAGTGGACTCTCATGACATGAAACTGGGTTTAAGGGTTTTTGGATGCACAAGTAGTATCTCTACTTAGTACGGAATTTTTGGCTAGCAAAAGATAGGGGGCAAGCACCACATGTTAGAGGATCCAAAACAATATAACTTCTATGTGAATATAAGCAAACATAACTTATTACATTGTCTTCCTTGTCCAACGTCGACTAATTGACATAGAATATTTAATGGGGGCTCACAATCATAAAAGATGTCCAAGATAGTATATTTATATGTGAGACCTCTCTTCCTTTATTACTTTTTCATGAATTGCAACAATGACCAATACTATGTTTGTCAACTTCCAACAAGTTTTATCAATTATACTTCTTCTATGTGAAGTCATCACTCCCCATGGGATTAGCATGTGATCTTACTTTTTATTCTCTTTATTTTATTTCCAAGATTGGATCAACAAAAGAAAAACACTCAACTCAAACTACTCTTTATTATATAACTTCCACACACGATTACATAGATAAATAGACCAAAAAGCAAGCACTCGAAACTAGATCATAGTAAAACTTTATTCTTCTAAATCACGAAATAACTAAAGATCGAACTAAGATAGATAATGATGATAAAAGTGATGGTGATACGATACCGGGGCACCTCCCCCAAGCTTGGCACAAGCCAAGGGTGGTGCCCATACCCATGTACTCAAGTCTCCTTCTTCGGTGATGGTGGTGATGAAGTGATAGGCTTGTCCTCCATCTTCCAAGGCATAGGTTCTCCATCATAAAAGGACGAATGTGTTTCCGAAGTCCTGAAATTTGCAGCTAAACTCATACCTTTGAACTTGGCCTCATACTCGAAATTTTGATTTTGTAGATCATAGATTTGGGCTTGAAGATGACGTCCCCAATATTCTTGCCATCCACCTTGTGCTCATGGATGAACTCCATGATCATGGAGTGGTTAGCACTAAGTCCACGCTCCACCATCCCTTGGCACTTGAAGATCTCCTGTTCCACCGCTTCCAGCCTGGCCTTCTCGCTCCCGGTCTTCTTGGGTCCTTGAACGTCCCGGATGTGGAGCACCCCCTCACGCATCTCAATGGCTTGAGGGTGCTTCATCAGCTCCGGTAGGTATGGGTTGATGACCTTCTCGTAGAACTTGTCCTTGGATGAGCTTGGAGATGCCATGGCGATCTAGATCTGTCAGAAAAACAGCCCGAAACAAGAACAGAGGAGAAACTTGCGATGCGGTGGTCAAAACACCCGTGAGTATATATATATAGAATTTTTATCTTGCAAAACAAGAATACGAGAGGAAAACGGAGTCGGGAGGGCACATGAGGGGCCCACAAGGCATCACGGCGCGCCCCAGGGGGGTCGCGCCCTGTTGCCTTGTGTGCGACCTGTGGCTCCCCTCGGCTGTTTCTTATTTTTGTTATTTTTCTAGTATTTCAAAATGAACAGAAATATTTTTTATGGAATTTTTGGAGTCGGTTTACTTACCGTATCTCATACCTACCCCTTTTTAGGGTTCTGGAGCGTTCCGGAAGGACTCTTTGATGTGTTCCTCCGGTGTCATTGTCTGAATAATATTAGTTTCAACATTTATGGGAGTACCTGAGATATAATGCTTAATTCTTTGTCCATTCACCACTCTCAGATTATTGCCTTCGGAGTTGTTTATTTTGATGGCTCCGGAGTGATAAACTTCTTCGATGATATATGGTCCTTCCCATTTAGAGAGAAGTTTTCCTGCAAAAAATCTGAAACGAGAGTTGTACAATAGAACTTGCTCACCCACCTTGAATTCTTATTTTTTAATTCTTTTATCATGCCATCTTTTGACATTTTCTTTAAATAACTTGGCATTTTCATACGCTTAGGTTCTCCATTCATCTAGAGAGCTAATATCAAATAACCTCTTTTCACCGGCAAGTTTGAAATCATAGTTAAGTTCTTTAATTGCCCAATAAGCCTTATGTTCTAACTCAAGAGGTAAATGACATGCTTTTCCATAGACCATTTTATAGGGAGACATACCCATAGGATTTTTATAAGCAGTTATGTAAGCCCATAATGCATCATCAAGTTTCTTAGACCAATTCTTTCTAGATCTATTAATAGTATTTTGCAAAATTAATTTTATTTCTCTATTACTCAATTCAACTTGACCACTAGACTAAGGATGATAAGGAGATGCAATTCTATGGTTAACATCATATTTAGCAAGCAATTTACGGAAAGCACCATGAATAAAATGTGAGCCACCATCAGTCATCAAGTATCTAGGGACTCCAAACCTCGGAAATATAACTTATTTAAGCATTGTAATGGAAGTGTTATGATCAGCACTACTAGTTGGAATAGCTTCTACCCACTTAGTAACATAATCAACAGCAACTAAAATATGTGTGTACCCGTTGGATTTAGGAAAAGGTCCCATGTAATCAAAACCCCAAACATCAAATGGTTCAATAACAAGTGAATAATTCATAGGCATTTCCTGACGTCTACCAATATTACCAATTCTTTGACATTCATCCCAAGAAAGGACAAACTTACGTGCATCTTTGAAGAGAGTAGGCCAGTAAAAACCAGATTGTAATACCTTATGTGCAGTTCTGTCTCCCGCATGGTGTCCTCCATACGCCTCGGAATGACACTTCCGTAGGATTTGTTCCTGTTCATGCTTAGGTATACAACGTCTAATAATACCAGCTACTCCTTCTTTATATAAATGTGGATCATCCCAAAAGTAATGCCTTAAATCAAAGAAGAACATTTTCTTTTGTTGGTATGTGAAACTAGGTGGTATATATTTAGCAACAATGTAATTAGCATAGTCTGCATACCAAGGAGTGCTACGAGAAGCATCTATCGCAGCTAATTCTTCATCAGGGAAATCATCATTAATACGAAGTGGGTCATCAAGAACATTTTCCATTCTAGACAAATTATCTGCTACGGAATTCTCGGCTCCCTTTCCTTCAATAATATGCAAATCAAATTCTTGTAGCAAAAGAACCCACCTAATAAGTCTAGGTTTAGCATCTTTCTTTTCCATAAGATATTTAATAGTAGCATGATCAGTGTGAATAGTAACTTTGGAATCAACAATATAAGATCTGAATTTATCACATGCAAACACAACTGCTAAAAAATATTTCTCAGTAGTGGCATAATTCCTTTGAGCATTGTCTAGGGTTTTACTAGCATAATGAATAACATTCAATTTCTTATCAACTCTTTGTCCTAGAACAGCACCAACAACATAATCACTAGCATCACACATAATTTCAAAGGGTAGGTTCCAATCAGGTGGTTGAACAATAGGTGCAGAAATTAAGGCTTTCTTAAGTATTTCAAAAGCTTCTACACAATCATCATCAAAAACAAATGGAACATCTTTTTACGAGAGATTGGTAAGAGGCCTAGAAATTTTAGAGAAGTCTTTTATAAACCTTCTATAGAAACCAGCATGACCGAGGAAACTTCTTATACCTTTGATATTTTTAGGACATGGCATTTTCTCAATAGCATCAACTTTAGCTTTATCAACTTCAATACCTCTTTCAGAAATTTTATGCCCAAGGACTATACCTTCATTCACCATAAAGTGGCACTTCTCCCAGTTCAAGACAAGATTAGTTTCTTCACATCTCTGCAAAACTCGATCAAGGTTGCTCAAGCAATCATCAAAAGAAGTTCGTAAACGGAGAAATCATCCATGAAAACCTCAACAATCTTTTCACAAAATTCAAAGAATATAGCAGTCATACAACTTTGAAAGGTAGCACGTGCTTTACATAAACCAAAAGGCATACGACGATAAGCATAAGTTCCAAAAGGACAAGTAAATGTGGTTTTCTCTTGATCTTCAGGTGAAACAGGTATTTGAGAGAAACCAGAATAACCATCTAGGAAGCAGAAGTGCGTATGATTAGATAATCTTTCTAACATTTGATCAATAAAAGGCAAGGGGTATTGATCTTTGCTAGTAGCTTTATTTAATTTCCTGAAATCAATTACCATCCTATAACCAGTTACAATTCTTTGTGGGATAAGTTCATTTTTGTCATTTGGAACAACAGTAATACCTCCTTTCTTAGGAACACAATGAACAGGACTTACCCATCTACTAGCAGCTATGCGATAAATTATACCTGCCTCAAGAAGCTTTAGTATTTTAGTTCTTACCACATCCTTCATTTTAGGATTCAACCTTCTTTGATGATCAATAACGGGTTTAGCATCTGGCTCCATATGAATTTTATGCTAACATAAAGTGGGACTAATGCCCTTAAGATCATCAAGAGTATATCCAATAGCAGCACGGTGCTTCTTCAGAGTTTTAAGTAATCTCTTTTCTTCATGCTCTGAAAGGTTAGCACTAATAATAACAGGATATATCTTCTTTTCATCAATGTAAGCATACTTAAGTGTATCAGGTGATTGCTTTAATTCAAACACATGATCACTCTTCGGTGGAAGAGGATCTCCCAAAGTTTCAGCAGGCAAATTATGTTGAAGGATAGGTGCTTGTTTAAAGAATAGCTCATCTATTTCATTTCTTTCATTCATATGCATATCATTCTCATGGTCTAGCAAATATTGCTCTAAAGGATCAGTAGGAGGCACAACAATAGAAGCAAGACCTATAATTTCATGTTTATTGGGTAATTCCTTATCATGAAGTTGTCTACTAAACTTAGAGATATTGAATTCATGAGATATATCACCAAATTTAACTCTAACTTTCTCTTTAACACAATCAATTTCAGCATTAACGGTATTCAAGAAAGGTCTACAAAATATAATGGGACAAAAATTATCTTGTTGTGAACCAAGTACAAGGAAATCAGTAGGGTATTTGATTCAACCACACAAGACTTCAACATCTCTAACAATCCCAAGTGGTGTAATAGTATCTCTATTTGCAAGCTTAATAGTAACATCAATATCTTCAATCTCAACAGGTGCAATATCATGCATTACTTCTTGATATAAAGAAAACGGAATAGCACTCACACTAGCACCCATATGACACAAGCCATGATAGCAATGATCTCCAATCTTAACTGAAACAACAGGCATGCCAACTATAGGCTTGTTCTTGTCTAACATATCTCGTTCATTTCTAACAGGTTTAGCAATTCTAGCAGCCTCATCGCAAAAGTAAATAACATGCCCATCAATATCATCAACCAAAAGATCTTTAACCATTGCAATATTAGGTTCAACTTTAATTTGTTCAGAAGGTCTAGGTGTTGTTGTATTACTTTTATTAACCACAGTTGAAGCTTTAGCATGTTCCTTAATCCTAACAGGGAAAGGAGGTTTCTTAATATAAGCAGTAGGCACAACTAGATCAACATTGTAAACAATTGTTTCTTCTTTAACACTAACATGTTATTCATTTAATTCATTAGGTGGGTGATATTTAAACCATTTCTCTTTAGGGAGATCAACATGAGCAGCAAAAGATTCACAAAAGGTAACTACTATCTCAGAGTCAATTCCATATTTAGTACTAAACTTATGAAAAACATCAGTTTCCATAAAAGATTTTACACAATCAAACTCAAGATTTATACCTGACACTTTACCTTTGTCGATTTCCCAATCTTCAGAGTTACGTTTAATTCTTTCCAGGAGATCCCATCTGAATTCAATAGCTCTCTTCATAAAGGAACCAGCAGAAGAAGTATCGAGCATGGATTGATCATTATGAGAAAGCCGAGCATAAAAGTTTTGAATAATTATTTCTCTCGAGAGCTCATGATTGGGGCATGTATGCAACATATACTTAAGCCTCCCCCAAGCTTGAGCGATACTTTCTCCTTCACGAGGCCAAAAATTATATATATAATTCCGATCACGATGAACCAAATGCATATGATAAAATTTCTGGCGGAATTCCAGCTTCAACCGGTTCCAATCCCATGTTTCAGTATCATCACATAGCCTATACCATGTCAATGCCTTTCCCTCCAAATATAAAGAGAATACTTTCTTCTTAACTCCATCTCTGGATAAACCTGCAAGCTTAAACAATCCACAAATTTCATCCACATATATCAAGTGCATGTCGGGATGCACCATTCCATCTCCTGCATAAGGATTAGCTAGCAGTTTCGCTATCATACCCGAAGGAATTTCATGATAAATATTTTTAGTAGGTTCAGTAGGTTGAGGAGCAATCGCCAATGCTGCCGGTCGAGGTGAAGATACCCCGAACAAGCCCCTCAAAGGATTACTTTCCATAGTGACAAGTGACAGTAAATTTCAGCACGTAATATAAATGTTTCCTTACCAAATTCCACTCACCAAAGGCGCTTCACTCCCCGGCAACGGCACCAGAAAAGAGTCTTGATAACCCACAAGTATAGGGGATCAATCGTAGTCCTTTCAATAAGTAAGAGTGTCGAACCCAACGAGGAGTAGAAGGAAATGACAAGCGGTTTTCAGCAAGGTATTCTCTGCAAGCACTGAAATTGTAGGTAACAGATAGTTTGGTAGCAAGGTAATTCATAACAAGTAACAAGTAATAACGGTAACAAAGGTGCAGCAAGGTGGCCCAATCCTTTTTATAGCAAAGGACAAGCCGGAACGAACTCTTATAATAAGCAAAGCGTTCTCGAGGACACATGGGAATTTCATCTAGTCACTTTCATCATGTTTGTTTGATTCGTGTTCGCTACTTTGATAATTTGATATGTGGATGGACTGGTGCTTGGGTGTTGTTCTTACTTGAACAAGCCTCCCACTTATGATTACCCCCTCTTGCAAGCATCCGCAACTATGAAAGAAGAATTAAGATAACTCTAACCATAGCATGAAACATATGGATCCAAATCAGCCCCTTACAGAATAGCGCATAAACTAGGGTTTAAGCTTGTGTCACTCTAGAAACCCATCATCTAATTATTACTCCACAATGCCTTCCCTTAGGCCCAAAGATGGTGAAGTGTGATGTAGTCGACGTTCACACGACACCACTAAAGGAAGCAACAACAGACATATCATCAAAATATCGAACGAATACCAAATTCACATGATTACTTATGTCAAGACTTCTCCCATGTCCTCAAGAACAAAAGTAACTACTCACAAATCATATTCATGTTCAAGATCAGAGGGGCGTTGAATATCATTAAGGATCTGAACATATAATCTTCCACTAATTAAACCAACTAGCATCAACTACAAGATGTAATCAACACTACTAGCAACCCACAGGTACCAATATGAGGTTTTGAGACAAAGATTGAATACAAGAGATGAACTAGGATTTGAGATGAGATGGTGCTGGTGAAGATGTTGATGAAGATTGGTCCTCCCACGATGAGAGGATCGTTGGTGATGTCGATGGCTTCGATTTCCCCCTCCCGGAGGGAAGAATCCCCGGCGGAATCGCTCCACCGGAGAGCAAAATAGCTCCTGCCCAGGTTCCGCCTCGAGACGGCGGCGCTTCGTCCTGAAAGTCTTCTTGTTAATTTTTTTAGGGCAAAAGACCTTATATAGCAGAAGGAGGGGGCCAGAGGCCAGCCAAGGGCCCCACAAGGCATCAGGGCGCGCCCAGGGGGGGCGCGCCCTGTTGCCATGTGGGCAACTGGTGGGTCCCCTCCAGTATCTCTTTTCTCCAGTATTTTTTATATATTCAATAAAAAATCTCTGTGAAATTTCAAGTCAATTGGAGCTCTGTAGGATAGGTATTTCTGATGTAGCTATTTCAGGTCCAGAATTCCAGCTGCCGGTATTCTCCCTCTTCATATAAATCTTGCAAATTAAGAAGAAAAGGCATAAGAATTGCATCATAAATTTAAATAATGATCAAATACATTATAAATAATAGTAGGAAATCATGATGCAAATTGGACGTATCAGGGGGCTATCTAGGGGTTTGGGGGAAATGGGGAAACTGTGGGGATCTGCTATTTGTAGACTGCGTTGGTATTTCCCCGAAGAGGAGAGGATGATGCAGTATAGTAGAGATAAGTATTTCCTTTAGTTAAGAACCAAGGTTATCAATCCAGTAGGAGAACCAAGCAAAATTTCCATTAAGCGCACCTGCACATACAAAAGCAAACACTTGCACCCAACGCAAATAAAAGGGTTGTCAATCCTCTTAGCGGTTATTTGCAAGGATTAATTCTGATAGTGGTAGATAGATAAACTAAAATACTAAATAAAATAAAAGTAAATAAATTGCAGCAAGGTATTTTTAGGTTTTTTATATATGATAAAGTAGACCCGGGGGCCATAGTTTTCACTAGAGGCTTCTCTCTCGAACACATAGCATACGGTGGGTAAACAAATTACTGTTGGGCAATTGATAGAAAAGCAAATAATTATGACTGATTCATGGCAATGATCATGTATATATGCATCACGTCCGAGACAAGTAGACCGACTCCTGCCTGCATCCACTACTATTACTCCACCCATCGACCGCTATCCAGCATGCATCTAGGGTATTAAGTATGAAACAGAGTAACGCCTTAATCAAGATGACATGATGTAGACAAAGTAAATTCAAGCAATATGATTAAACCCCATCTTTTTATCCTTAATGGCAACAATACAAATACGTGTCATGTCCCCTTCTGTCACTGGGATTGAGCACCGGAAGATTGAACCCATCACAAAGCACCTCTCCCATTGCAAGATAAATCAATCTAGTAGGCCAAACCAAGTCGATAGATCGGAGAGAAATACAAAGCTATAATAATCATGCATAAAAGAGTTCAGAGAAGACTCAAATATTTCTCATGAATAATCTGATCATAAACTCACAATTCAACGGATCCCAACAAACACACCACAAAAGAAGATTACATCGGATAGAACTCCAAGAACATCGAGGAGAACATGGTATTGAAGATCAAAGAGAGAGAAGAATCCATCTAGCTACTAGCTATGGACCCGTAGGTCTGTGGTAAACTACTCACACATCATCGGAAGGGCAGCAAGGTTGGTGAAGAAGCCCTCCGTGATCGATTCCCCCTCCAGCAGAGTACCGAAAAATGCCTCCAGATGGGATCGCGGAAGAACAGAGGCTTGCGACGGCGGAAAGGTTTTCTCTTCTGTCTCTCTGGTATATTGGGAATATTTGGGAATTTATAGTGCTGGAATTAGGTCAGGAGGGGCTACGAGGGGCCCACAAGCCTGGGGGGCGCTCCTACCCCCTGGGCGCGCCCTCCAGGCTTGTCGCTCCTCGTGGCTCTTCTGGTCTTCTCCCAAAGCTTCGTGGGTCTCTTCTGGTCCAGAAAAAATTAATCCAAAGTTTTTTTTTCTTGTTTGGACTCTTTTTGATAATGATTTTCTGAAAAGGCAAAAACAAGCAAAAAATAGCAACTGGCACTGAGCACTGAGTTAATAGGTTAGTCCCAAAAAATGATATATAATGGCCTATAATTGCATATAAAACATCCAAGATTGATACTATAATAGCATGGAACAATCAAAAATTATAGATACGTTGGAGACGTATCAAGCATCCCCAAGCTTAATTCCTGCTCGTCCTCGAGTAGGTAAATGATAAAAACAGAATTTTTGATGTGGAATGCTACCTATCATGTTTCATCATGTAATCTCTCTCTTATGGTATGAATAATAAGATCCGAATGATTCAAAGCAATAGTTTATAATTTGATATAAAGACATCAGTACGCAGGCATACTAATAAACAATCATGTCTTTCAAAATAAAAATGCTAAAGAACGTTATCCCTACAAAATCATATAATCCTGTCATGCTCCATCTTCTTAACACAAAATATTTATCATGCACTACCCCGATGACAAGCCGAGCAATTGGCTCATAGTTTTTAATGCACTTCAGCTTTTTCAACCCCCACGCAATACATGAGCGTAAGCCATGGATATAGCACTATGGGTGGAATAGAGTATGGTGGTAGAGACTAATAAGGAGAAGTCGAAAATAAGAAGATAGTCTCACATCAACGAGGCTAATCAACGGGCTATGGAGATGCCCATCAATTGATGTCAATGCGAGGAGTAGGGATTGCCATGCAACGGATGCACTAAGAGCTATAAGTGTATGAAAGCTCAATATGAAAACTAAGTGGGTGTGCAACCAACTTGCTTGCTCATGAAGACCTCGGGCATTTGAGGAAGCCCATCATTAGAATATACAAGCCAAGTTCTATAATGAAAAATTCCCACTAGTATATGAAAGTGACAAAATAGGAGACTCTCTATATGAAAAACATGGTGCTACTCTGAAGCACAAGTGTGGAAAAAGGATAGTAACATTCCCCTTCTCTCTTTTTCTCTCATTTTTTCGTGGGCTTTTTTTAGCCTCTTTTTTTTCATCCGGAGTCTCATCCCGACTTTTGGGGGAATCATGGTCTCCATCATCCTTTCCTCACTGGGACAATGCTCTAATAATGATGATCATCACACTTTTATTTACTTACAACTCGAAATTACAACTCGATACTAGAACAAATATATGACTCTATATGAATGCTTCTAGAGACTAAATATATGACTCTAGTATTGAAGTTGCAAGTATTAGCAGTTGAGTTGTCAATTCAACCACACCCGGAGACTAAATATCTGCAGCAGAGTGATCAGTAGCACAGTAGTATGGTAGTTTGATAGCAATAGCAATAATAGTAACAGTAACAGTAACGGTAGCAGCAATAGTAGTAACAATTGTGACAATAGTAGCAACAGTAGTAACTTAGCAAAGAACAATATGTGAAAAACTCGTAGGCATTGGATCGGTGATTATGTTGGATAACATTCATCATGTAACAGTCATAACCTAGGGCGACACAGAACTAGCTCCAATTCATCAATGTAATGTAGGCATGTATTCCGTATATAGTCATACGTGCTTGCGATAAGAACTTGCATGACATCTTTTGTCCTACCCTCCCATGACAGCGGGGTCCATAAGGAAACTAAGGGATATTAAGGCATCCTTTTAATAGAGAACCGGAACAAAGCATTAACACATAGTGAATACATGACCTCCTCAAACTACGGTAATCACCGGAAAGAATCCCAATTATTGTCACCATGGGGTATGCGGATCATAACACATAGCAGGTGCGTATAACTTGCAAGATCGGATCAAGAACACAAATATATTCATGAAAACATAAAGGGTTCAGATCTGAAATCATGGCACTCGGGCCCTAGTGACAACCATTAAGCATAGCAAAGTCATAGCAACATCAATCTCAGAACATAGTGGATACTAGGGATCAAGCCCTAACAAAACTAACTCGATTACATGATAAATCTCATCCAACCCATCACCGTCCAGCAAGCCTACGAAGGAATTACTCACTCCCGGCAGTGAGCATCATGAAATTGGTGATGGAGGATGGTTGATGATGACGATGACGGAAGATCCCCCTCTCTGGAGCCCCGAACGGACTCCAGATCTGGCCTCCCGATGAAGAACAGGAGGTGGCAGCGGCTCCATATCGTAAAACACAATGAAACTTCCACTCTGATTTTTTTCTCTGGAATTGTGAATTTATAGGCCTGAGATTAGGGTCAGCGGAGCCACGTGGGCCCCACAAGCCACCAGGGCGCGCCAGGGGGTGGCGCGCCCTGGTGCCTCGTGGGCAGCAGGTGGCCCCCCTCCAGTGGATCTTGGCTCCAATATTTTTTATTTATTCCAGAAAAAATCTCCAAAAAGTTTCGTCCAATTCCGAGGACTTTTATTTTGGCACAAAAAACAACACCATGGTAGTTCTGCTGAAAACAGCGTCAGCCCGGGTTAGTTTCATTCAAATCATGCAAATTAGAGTCCAACACAAGAGCAAAAGTGTTTGGAAAAGTAGATACGATGGAGACATATCAACTCCCCCAAGCTTAACTCATTGCTTGTCCTCAAGCAATTCAGTTGACAAACTGAAAGTGATAAAGAAAAACTTTTATGAACTCTTTTGTTCTTGTATCTATATATATGCTTAAATAATACCCAGGGTTTCAGCAAAGATTATAACTAACCATGCAAATGATAACTTTTAGAAATTATATTCACTCATATCAATGGCATAATCAACTAGCGAGCAATAATAAGATATCTCAAATGCCAACACTTTGTCAAAACAATCATGATATAATATGATAATATGGTATCTCGCTAGCCCTTTCTGAGACCGCAAAACATAAATGCAGAGCACCTCCAAAGTTCAAACAGCGACTAAACATTGTAATTCATGGTAGAAGAGATCCAGTCATGATGCACACAACATTAACTATACACAATGCATGAGAATGACAATAGTGCTCTCAGGACTAGTGCTTATTTGAGAAGGTGGTGACTCAACAATAAAAATAAAATAACATAAAAGTAAATAGATGGGCCCTTCGCAGAGGGAAGCAGGGATTTGCATAGGTGCCAGAGCTCAAAGCTTAAATCAGAGATAAATATAATTTTGGGAGGTATGCCTTTCCTGTCAACGTCACGACCGAGAGTTTTCAATATCTTCCATGCTAAACAAATTAGCGGCGGTTCCCAAGCGGTAAAGTAAAGTTTACTCCCCCTCCACCAACAATCACAAGCCATGGCTAGCCGAATCCTCGGGTGCCCTCCATACCAACAACTTTCCGGGGGAGTTTGTTTTATTATTTTGCAATTTTAATCATGGGATTGGGCATCCCGATTACCAGCCCCTCTCGTGCAAGGACAAGTGAATAAAGACTCATCATGAGAATAACCCGCTTAGCATGGAAGATATTGACCGCCCCTTGTCGCTCCATGAGCGGTACAGACACACAAAACGGATGTTCATTTGAATATTTAGAGGTGGCACATGCAAATTTACTTAGAACGGCAGGGTAATACCGCATATAGGTAGATATAGTGGACTCATCTGGAATAACTTTGGTTTAAAGGTTTTGATGCACAAGCAGTATTCCCGCTTAGTACAGGCGAAGGCTAGCAAATAGGTTGAGAAGCGACCAGCTAGAGAGCGAAAACGGTCATAATCATGCATTATGAATAATCAACATTGAATACTAGCATGAGTAGGATATAAGCACCATGAACATAAATATCGTGGAGGCTATGTTGGTTTTGAATCAACTACATGCGTGAACATGTGCCAAGTCAAGCCACTCGAAACATTCAGAGGAGAATACCATATCATCATACTACATCACAAACATTTTAATGCATGTTGACACCCAAGATAAATCATTATCCACTCCTAGCTACTTAAGCATGGCATGAGCAACTATAATCTCTAATTGTCATCATAAACATGTTTAATCATAATATGCTGAATCATGGATACTGAGTAAAACATATTTACAAAAACAAAAACAAGTTGAGTTCATTCCCGCTTTTCCTTGCCACAGTCACTTCATCAAATTAGAGTCATTATTGCCTTTCACTTGCACGACTGAATGATGTGAAAATAATAATAGTGCAAGAGTGCTGTGGACTAAGCTAGAATCTGCAAACATTTTATTCAAAGGAGAAGACAAGGTAATATGGGCTCTTTGTTAGATCAATAATAATGCATACGAGAGCCACCTCAACATTTTCATCGTGGTCTTTTCCTTACAATGACTCAACAAAAGAAAAGAATTTCAGAGAAACATACTGAAATATTTTTGGAGTTTTTATTTTTTTTCTTGAAGGAAGCAATTTAAAGAAGACAAAACAAAAACGAGAAAAACTATTTACACGGGGAAGCTCCCAACAAGCAAAAGAAGAAACGAGAAATCTTTTTGGGTTTTCTTTTAATACTACAACTACTTAAGCTAGAAAGAAAAAACCGAAAAGAAGCGAGAAATGTTTTTGTATTTTCTCAAAGGTTTTCAAACACACAAGAAGAAAGCGAGAAAATAAAACTAACATGGATTATACAATGAAAAAGGATGAACACCGACAACTGGAATGAAATGTGTGATCATGAATGTAATGTCGGTGAGAAATACGTACTCCCCCAAGCTTAGGCATTTGCCTAGCTTGGTCTACGGCCATCCGTAGTAGCCATCCGATCTCATATGAAAGTGCTAAGGCGGCGGCACCTGAGCGTCCCAATCCTGGGCCTCATCCTTTGCCACTGCCAATGCGTTCCGGTAAGCAACGATGTCCGGTGGCATAACAGTATATCTGTTCCTGGCATGAGAATCAAACAAAGCAGGTGCAGGCAACGGAATAATATCACGAGATTCCTCACTAAAAACCAAGTTATAATGAATTTGGTGAGGAGGCTCAGGGGCATCAAGAAAGTGGTGGTCCCTCATAGACTGGTGATCTAAGTAAACTCTGGGCAACAAATAATCATGTGGGCGTATGTTAACATTGAAGCGTCTCGCTAAGCGAGTAGCATAAATACCACCATGAATTTTACCCTTAGTCCTATTAGTGTGCAGGCGGCGTGCAATGATAGCTCCCAGGTTATAAGTGTTGTCATTATGCAGTGCGCGGCGTAAAATGGCAAAGTCAGGTGGACATAGCGCACCACCTTGCTCTCTAGCAGTCAAGCATTTTCCTATGAATAAAGCAAAGTAATGAACAGTGGGAAATTGCAAGCTAGTGGCTCGGGCTTTCGACACGCCCCTTTCCTCTCCCACAGTTAAAGTGTGGAGGAAACCCTCAAACTCTTCCGATCGAGGCTCTCTTATTTTCCCATCAAAGGGGATCAAACATATCTCACAAAACTCAGCAAGCGATATCTGATGATGTTCAGCATATAAATCAAAGCGCACCGCAGGGGGTTCGAGCCTATTCAGGAAATGAAAGTTTTGCACAAAGGAATTCGTAAGGATGTGGTGCTGGTCACACTCATCTGCGAGGAAGTTGGTCAATCCGGCATTAGCAACAAATTGTGTGAACTCTTGGTAGAATCCGGCTCTGTTCATGAAGGCATTGTGCGGCCATTCGCACGGCCGGACCTCCGTCCTACGCGGAATGTTGAGGTCGCTGTCCGAGGAGTCCCCAAGGACACCCTTGGCATTCCGCTTCGAGGAACTCCTCCGGAAGAAATTCATTTTCCTAAGAGCAAATTTCTGAAAATTTTGGGCCACAAAAAGATGTTAACAAAACTTCACAAAATTAATAGCAACTACTCATACAAGTGCCTAGAGGCCATATCAAGCATTCAAACTACTTAGGACTCCAAGAATTCAACATGAAAGCTCATTTTCAGTAGCACCAAGAGCAGCTAATTATGCAAAATATAATCCACTAGAGCAAAAACTAATTGGAGCAATGGAGGAGTCACATACCAAGTAGCAATCTCCCAAAACAGTTTCAGAAATGGAGCTTTGAGCAAAGAGATCGAAAATCTCAGGTTTGGGAGCAAGAACACGAGAGAGAGCTACCAGGATTTTTTTTTCTAGAGGTAAGAGACGAAGTGGGCTGAAGGAATAAGTGAGGGGGTCCCTGTGGGGCCCATAAGCCACCAGGGCGCTCCCAGGGGGGTGGCGCGCCCTGGTGCCTCATGGGCACCTGGGGCATCCCCCTGGTATGTTTTTAGTTCCAAAAATTCTTAAATATTCTATAAAAATTCATGTAAAAATTTCAGATCATTCTGAGCACTTTCATTTTTGGGCACTTTTTTATTGCACGGATAATTCAGAAAACAGGATAATCATGGCATTTTATTGCATTTAACTAAAAATAACAGAAAACAAAAAGGTGGGTGCAGAAGGTTGTGCTTACTAAATTCATCGACCACATGCCTCTCAAAAAGAATCCATTAATAAGGTTGATCAAGTCTTATTAACAAACCATTTCTGAGTAACATGAAACTGAAAAACCTTCGTAAAACACTAGGTTACCTCACCGGGGATGTGTACCTCCCCAATAATAAGAGTTTCATATTTCTTTTTGACAGCAGGAAGAGGGAGTTGAAAACTTCCAATAGTAATTGTCGGAGTCTTTTCAATAACATGAATACCGTTTACTTGAAATTGTTTCTTCGGAAAGTGCACCGTATGTTCATTACCATTGATATGAAAAGTGACCTTGCTTTTGTTGCAATCAATAACAGCCCCTGCAGTATTCAAAAAGGGTCTACCAAGGATAATCGACATATTGTCGTCCTCGGGCATATCAAGTATAACAAAGTCTGTTAGGATAGTAACATTTGCAACTACAACGGGCACATCCTCACAAACACCGATAGGTATGGCAGTTGATTTGTTAGCCATTTGCAATGATATTTCAGTGGGAGTGAGTTTATTCAAATCAAGTCTTTTATATAAAGAGAAGGGCATAACACTAACACCAGCTCCTAAATCACACAAAGCAATTTTGACATAATTTCTTTTAATGGAGCATGGTATAGATGGTATTCCTGGATCTCCTAGTTTCTTAGGTACTCCATCCTTAAAAGAATAATTTGCAAGCATGGTAGAAATTTCAGCTTCAGGTATCTTTCTTTTATTTGTGACAATGTCTTTCATATATTTAGCATGAGGGGCCATCCTTAAAATATCAGTCAAACGAGTACGCAAAAAGACTGGCCTAAGAATTTCAGCAAAGCGTTCAAATTCTTCCTCATCCTTATTCTTATATGGTTTAGGAGGAAAGGGCGTGGGTTTTTGAACCCATGGTTCTCTTTCTTTACCATGTTTTCTAGCAATGAAGTCTCTTTTATCATAATGTTTGTTTTTAGGAGGTGGGTTCTCAAGATCAACACCAGGTTCTATTTCAACATCATTATCAAGTTCTTTATCATTATCTGGTTGGGTATCCACATGAGCATCATCATTATTATTATCATCAGGTGAATGTTCATTACCAGATTGTGTCTCAGCATCGGAAATAGAAACATCATTACTATCCTCCAAGGGTTTTTCTACCTCAGGTTCACTAGAAGTATGCAAAGTCCTATCATTTTTCTTTTTCTTTTTCTTTTTAGATGGACTAGGTGCATCAACATTAATTCTTTGAGAGTCTTGTTCAATTCTTTTAGGGTGACCTTTAGGATAAAGTGGCTCCTAAGTCATTCTACCTCCTCTAGTCATTACTCTAACAGCATGATCATTCATATTGTTGTTCATTTCATTGACCAATTCACCTTGAGATTTAGCAACTTGTTCTAATTGGGTTTGAACCATAGATGCATGTTTACCTACACCTTTGACATCATTAGCAATTCTAAATAACAAGTCACTCAAGCGATCAATCATGTAGGCATTTTGTTTCAATTGTTTCATAACATTTGCATTGAAATGATCTTGCTTAATAATATAATTGTCAAATTCATACAAACATTGACTAGGAGGTTTGTTATAAGGAATATCACTTTCACCAAACTTTATAAAATAATTTACATCTACCACCTGTGGCGGTGTGTCAAGACCATGTATTTCTTCAATTGGTGGCAAATTCTTAACATCTTCAGCTTTAATACCTTTTTCCTTCATACATTTCTTTGCTTCTTGCATATCTTCAGGACTAAGAAATAGAATACCCCTCTTCTTCGGAGTGGGCTTAGGCGGTGGTTCGGGAAGTGTCCAATCATTATTATTCTTCAATATATTATTCAATAGCTCCTCAGCTTGTTTAATAGTTCGTTCCCTGAAAACACAACCAGCACAACTATCTAGGTAGTCCCTAGAAGCATTGGTTAGTCCATTATAGAAGATATCAAGTATTTCATTTTTCTTAAGAGGATGATCAGGCAAAGCATTAAGTAATTGGAGAAGCCTCCCCCAAGCTTGAGGAAGATTCTCTTCTTCAATTTGCACAAAGTTAAATATTTCCTGTAAGGCAGCTTGTTTTTTATGAGAAGGAAAATATTTTTCAGAGAAGTAATATATCATATCCTGGGGACTACGCACACAACCAGGAGCAAGAGTATTAAACCATTTCTTAGCATCACCCTTTAATGAGAAAGGAAACGACTTAAGAATATAGTAATAGCGAATTTGTTCCTCATGAGCGAATAGGGTGGCTATATCATTTAATTTAGTAAGATGTGCCACAACGGTTTCAGTTTCATAGCCATGGAAAGGATCAGATTCAACCAAAGTAATTAACTCAGGATCGACAGAGAATTCATAATCCTTGTCAGTAACAAATATGGGAGAGGTAGCAAACTTAGGATCATATTTCATTCTCTCCTTCATAGATTTTTCTTTCATTTCAGCAAGTAATTTTATAACTTCATCTCTATCATTACAAGCAAGAATGGCTCTAGCCGTCTCCCTATCAAAGACATGTTCATCAGGTGATTCAACTCTAGTAGGAGAGCTAGGCATAATAGGTGAATCATAATTCTCAAGAGTTTCAACATTTTTAGCATTCTCAATTTCTTTAGCTTTAGCAAGTTGTTCATCAAGAAATTCACCAAGTGGCACAGTATTATCAAGCATAGTACTAGCATCATCGTAAGTATCATTCATAGCAGAAGTAGTATCATCAATAACTTGCGACATATCAGAATGCATAACAGATGGTGGTGTCACAAGTCTACTCAAAACAAAAGGTGAATCAAGTGCGGAGCTAGATGGCAGTTCCTTACCTCCCCTCGTCTTAGAGGGAACGATCTTGGTCTTAGCGTCTTTCAAATTCTTCATAGTGATCAACAGATATAAATCCCAAGTGACTCAGCAAATAGAGCTATGCTCCCCGGCAACGGCGCCAGAAAAAGGTCTTGATAACCCACAAGTATAGGGGATCGCAACAGTTTTCGAGGGTAGAGTATTCAACCCAAATTTATTGATTCGACACAAGGGGAGCCAAAGAATATTTGCAAGTATTAGCAGTTGAGTTGTCAATTCAACCACACCTGGAGACTAAATATCTGCAGCAGAGTGATCAGTAGCATAGTAGTAGTGTAGTTTGATAGCAATAACAATAATAGTAACAGTAACAGTAACGGTAGCAACAACAGTAGTAACAATTGTGATAGTAGTAGCAACAGTAGTAACTTAGCAAAGAACAATATGTGAAAAAATCGTAGGCATTGGATCGGTGATTATGTTGGATAACATTCATCATGTAACAGTCATAACCTAGGGCGACACAGAACTAGCTCCAATTCATCAATGTAATGTAGGCATGTATTCCGTATTTAGTCATACGTGCTTGCGATAAGAACTTGCATGACATCTTTTGTCCTTCCCTCCCGTGGCAGCGGGGTCCATAAGGAAACTAAGGGATATTAAGGCCTCCTTTTAATAGAGAACCGGATCAAAGCATTAACACATAGTGAATACATGAACTCCTCAAACTACGGTAATCACCGGAAAGAATCCCAATTATTGTCACCTTGGGGTATGCGGATCATAACACAATCAGGTGCGTATAACTTGCAAGATCGGATCAAGAACACAAATATATTCATGAAAACATAAAGGGTTCAGATCTGAAATCATGGCACTTGGGCCCTACTGACAAGCATTAAGCATAGCAAAGTCATAGCAACATCAATCTCAGAACATAGTGGATACTAGGGATCAAGCCCTAACAAAACTAACTCGATTACATGATAAATCTCATCCAACGCATCACCGTCCAGCAAGCCTACGAAGGAATTACTCACTCCCGGCAGTGAGCATCATGAAATTGGTGATGGAGGATGGTTGATGATGACGATGACGGAAGATCCCCCTCTCTGGAGCCTCGAACGGATTCCAGATCTGGCCTCCCGATGAAGAACAGGAGGTGGCGGCAGCTCTGTATCATAAAACGCGATGAAACTTCCTCTCTGATTTTTTTCTCTGGAATTGTGAATTTATAGGCCTGAGATTAGGGTCAGCGTAGCCACGTGGGCCCCACAAGCCACCAGGGCGTGCCAGGGGGGTGACGCGCCCTGGTGCCTCATGGGCAGCAGGTGGCCCCCCTCCAGTGGATCTTGGCTCCAGTATTTTTTATTAATTCCATAAAAAATCTCCAAAAAGTTTCGTCCAATTCTGAGGACTTTTATTTCTGCACAAAAAACAACACCATGGTAGTTCTGCTGAAAACAGCGTCAGCCCGGGTTAGTTTCATTCAAATCATGCAAATTAGAGTCCAAAACAAGAGCAAAAGTGTTTGGAAAAGTAGATACGACGGAGACGTATCAATGCTAGCGTAACATGTATAAAAATGATGAACGGTGGCTGAGCCACAAATACTATGTTAGCTATATGATCATGCAAAGCAATATGACAATGATGATGTGTGTCATAAAAATGGAACGGTGGAAGTTGCATGGCAATATATCTTGGAATGGCTATGGAAATGCCATGATAGGTAGGTATGGTGGCTGTTTTGAGGAAGATATAAGGAGGCTTATGTGTGATAGAGCGTATCATATCACGGGGTTTGGATGCACCAGCGAAGTTTGCACCAACTCTCAATGTGAGAAAGGGCAATGCACGGTACCGAAGAGGCTAGCAAATTGCGGAAAGGTGAGAGTGCGTATAATCCATGGACTCACATTAATCATAAAGAACTCAGATACTTATTGCGAAAGTTTATTAGCCCTCGAAGCAAAGTACTACTACGCATGCCCCTAGGGGGATAGATTGGTAGGAAAAATCCATCGCTCATCCCCGACCGCCACTCATAAGGTAGACAATCAAGAATAAATCATGCTCCAACTTCCTAGCATAACGACAGATCATACGTGCATGCTTCGAGAATCACAAACCTTAACACCAATATTCTTACTAAACCACAATTATCTACTAGCACCTCCCACATATTACCATCTTAATATCGCAAAACTATTGCAAGGAATCAAACTTATCATATTCACTGATCTACATGAAAGTTTTTATTATATCCCTCTTGAATACCTATCATATCAGGACCAAATTCATAACCCGTGCATATTACCATTGCTATTCATTAGACTCTCAAAAATATATAAGTGAAGCATGAGAGTGCAACTATTTCTTTAAAATATAACCACCGCCGTGCTCTAAAAGATATAAGTGAAGCATTAGAGCAACTGCCTAGCTCAAAAGATATAAGTGAAGCACATAGAGTATTCTAACAAATCACGAATAATGTGTGTCCCTCTCAAAAAGGTGTGTTCGGCAAAGATGATTGTGAAAAACTAAAAAGCAAACAAACTATATCACAAGACGCTCCATGTAAAACACATATCATGTGATGAATAAAAATATAGCTCCAAGTGAGTTACCGATAGATTGTAGACGAAAGAGGGGATGCCTTCCGGGGCATCCCCAAGCTTAGACGCTTGAGTCTTCCTTGAATATTTCCTTGGGGTGCCTTGGGAATCCCCAAGCTTAGGCTCCTGCCGCTCCTTATTCCTTTATCCATCGTAGTCTCACCCAAAACTTGAAAACTTCAGCACACAAAACTCACCAGAAACCCCATGAGATCCGTTAGTATAACAAACAAATCTTAAACTTTAGGTACTGTTGTAAATTGATTCATATTTAATATTGGCATAATGCTACTGTACTCCAACTTCTCCAGGACGCATACCCCCCGATACGATCCATAGATCCATCAAAATAAGCAAACTATGCAACAAAAACAGAATCTGTCTAAAACAGAACAGTCTGTAAAGACCTGAATTAACGTCATACTTCTGTAACTATAAAAATTCTGAAAAATTAGGACAACGTGGGAAATTCACATATAAATATTTTGTAAAACATTCAGAAGGTTCAAACGTTTCAGCAAAAAATTAAAATTCCAGCACTGGACGCAAAAGTTTCTGTTTTCAAACAACATCAATTATACTATCATCCAAATCATCCCAAAGGCATTACTTGGCACAAAACACTAATTAAAAGATAAAAACACAATCATAACAGAGGCTATAATTGTGTAAACACACAAGAACATAAAGTAAAAACAAAAAATTACTTTATTCATTGGGTTGCCTCCCAACAAGCGCTATTGTTTTATGCCCCTAGCTAGGCATAATGCATAGTTTCAAGTGTTGTCATCCTTGGTTTTCGCTAATTTAGATAGGTTGGTTTCGAACCCAGGAGGCTCTTTACGCTTCCCATTACTTTCAGAAAATAAAGCAGTTTTGCTATCTAAAGTGTCTAACTTTTTGTTGCACGTAGTGAGGAGATTATTCATGCGATTGAGATTGCCACTAACATTTTTAAGAGGCTCATTGGACTTTTGTAACTCAACCAATTTTTTTTGTATGTCTCCTAGTTTTTCCAAAATTTGAATACCTTCTTGGGTATAGTTAGATCCTTTTTGCAAGGGTGGAGTTCCCACTATTCATTCTATCAATTCATAAGCATTATTAGGATCACTATCAATGAAATTTCCTTTAGAAGTAAAATCCAAGAGTTGTCTGTTTGGCATAATTAGCCCTACATAAAAGTTTCGCAACAAATTTTTCATATCCCCTTTTATGGTGTAAACACGATAAGATTCCATTATCCTATACCAAGCGTCTTTTAAATTTTCTCCTTGTTTCTGTTTGAAGAAAAGGACTTCAAAATCCGGAGACAGAGGAGGGATGGTGACACTAGACATGATAACTAAACAAGCTAAGCAAGCAAATAAAAATATTTTTGTGTTTTTGTAAAAAAAAATAGAAGTGGGGGAGATGAAAATGAGAGGCAAATTCAAATAAAAAGGTAAATAAAATAAATGCAAGTGGATGATAGTTTGTGCGAAGGTACTTGGTAATTTTGATGATGTCTCCCCGGCAACGGCGCCAGAAATTCTTCCTGCTACTTGTAGACTGCGTTGGTATTTCCCTGAAGAGGAGAGGATGATGCAGTATAGTAGAGATAAGTATTTCCCTCAGTTAAGAACCAAGGTTATCAATCCAGTATGAGAACCAAGCAAAATCCCATTAAGCGCACCTGCACACACAAAAGCAAACACTTGCACCCAACGCAAATAACAGGGTTGTCAATCCTCTTAGCGGTTATTTGCAAGGATTAATTCTGAGAGTGGTAGATAGATAAACTAAAATACTAAATAAAATAAAAGTAAATAAATTGCAGCAAGGTAATTTTAGGTTTTTTATATATGATAAAGTAGACCCGGGGGCCATAGTTTTCACTAGAGGCCTCTCTCTCGAACACATAGCATACGGTGGGTAAATAAATTACTGTTGGGCAATTGATAGAAAAGCAAATAATTATGACGGATTCATGGCAATGATCATGTATATAGGCATCATGTCTGAGACAAGTAGACCGACTCCAGCCTGCATCTACTACTATTACTCCACCCATCGACCGCTATCCAGCATGCATCTAGGGTATTAAGTATGAAACAGAGTAACGCCTTAAGCAAGATGACATGATGTAGACAAAGTAAATTCAAGCAATATGATTAAACCCCATATTTTTATCCCTAATGGAAACAATACAAATACGTGTCATGTCCCCTTCTATCACTGGGATTGAGCACCGCAAGATTGAACCCATCACAAAGCACCTCTCCCATTGCAAGATAAATCAATCTAGTAGGCCAAACAAAATTGATAGATCGGAGAGAAATACAAAGCTATAATAATCATGCATAAAAGAGTTCAGAGAAGACTAAAATATTTGTCATGAATAATCTGATCATAAACTCACAATTCATCGAATCCCAACAAACACACCGCAAAAGAAGATTACATCGAATAGAACTCCAAGAACATCGAGGAGAACATGGTATTGAAGATCAAAGAGAGAGAAGAAGCCATCTAGCTACTAGCTATGGACCCGTAGGTCTATGGTAAACTACTCACACATCATCGGAAGGGTGGCAAGGTTGGTGAAGAAGCCCTCCGTGATCGATTCCCCCTCTGGCAGAGTACCGAAAAAGGCCTCCAGATGGGATCGCGGAAGAACAGAGGCTTGCGGCGATGGAAAGGTTTTCTCTTCTGTCTCTCTGGTATATTGGAAATATTTGGGAATTTATAGCACTGGAATTAGGTCAGGAGGGGCTATGAGGGCCCACAAGCCTGGGGGCGCGCCTACCCCCCTGGGCGCGCCCTCCAGGCTTGTCGCCTCCTCGTGGCTCTTCTGGTCTTCTCCCGAAGCTTCGTGGGTCTCTTCTGGTCCAGAAAAAATTAATCCAAAGTTTTTTTCTCGTTTGGACTCTTTTTGATAATGATTTTCTGAAAAGGCAAAAACAAGCAAAAAATAGCAACTGGCACTGGGCACTGGGTTAATATGTTAGTCCCAAAAAATGATATATAATGGCATATAATTGCATATAAAACATCCAAGATTTATACTATAATATCATGGAACAATCAAAAATTATAGATACGTTGGAGACGTATTAGGATCTGATAACGGTCAGGAACTACTTATCGCACTCTGTTGTATACAACACACGGTTTGTACATATCGTTTGTGTTCGATATTACAACTTCACACACGATTTCAACACGAAACCGTGTGAGAAGACAACGTGCGTGACATACGGTTCCCGTGACATAACCGTATGTGATGTACTACCCGATACATATGGGGATGCAATAATGGAGTTAATACTGTAAACAGCCGCTCTGTGGATACCCGTCAAAAAATAAAAACAGCCGCTCTGCAGATAGAGATGGGGGCGGCGGCCGAGGCAGCGGCTACCGGATAGGAGGTCAATCCTCGGTCGGTCGGTGGTGGCGGCATGATAGGAGGTCAATCCTCGGTCGGTGGCGGGAGATAGGAGATCTCAATCCTTGAGGTCGGCGACAACGTGATTGGAGCACATCCCTCGCGGTCGAAGGCTGGATAGTGGAGCTCGAACTTCAGGCAGATGCCCCACTAAGCTTTGCTCCTCGACCTAGCTGTCTCGGCGTGTCGCGGCATCGCGCTTCTCTGTCTGCTGGGTGGAGGTCGCCGCGCGGTTAATTAATTAAGGTATTCTTTTCGTTGAGTGGCTTAATTAAGGTATTCAATTCATAAGGGTAGTATACTGTACTCTGCGTGTAAATTGACTGGTCATTAATTTGTGTCATCGCACGGCTGGATAAAACAATATGGAGCGCCCTCCATAAATTATGAAAATAAAATATTGTGATTTATGCACGCATCTTTGGGCATCAATTAATCCATTTATTAATGCTTTTTTTTGAATTACCCCTCATGTGGTGCAGATGGAACGATCTGAATGGATGAAGGATCGAAGAAGCTCAAAGTTTGTGAGTGGCGTGACGGAGTTCATCACTTTGGCTGAAAGGACAAAGAAGAGAGTCCGTAACGACGATTACATCATGTGTCCATGCAAGGATTGTGGCAATACAGAGTCACATAAAGTTACAGACATCGAGTACCACTTATTCAAGCGGGGATTCATGGAAGGATATACACATTGGACTTGACACGGTGAAGAGCCGGTCATGGATGAAGGTAACCAGGGCAGCAAGATGCCAAACCCCGATCAGAGTCACATGGATGTTGAATCTAACCTCGGGGCTCAGATGTCAAGCTACCAACGGAACAGAGACAATCGAAAAACCCCACTGGAAAACCAAGATGGCGACGAAGACGACGACCTTGATGGTATGCCAGATTTTGCTGCTATGATTTCAGATTTCCAGGGCCCAGATAAAGATATGGTTGGGTACAAGGATCTGCCAACCATTGATGCGGACTCAAAGAAAGATTTGTATCCAGGTTGCAAAAAGAAATATTCCAAGTTGAGTTCCACACTGGCGCTTCTCAGATTTAAAGCAGAAAACGGTCTATCAAACAAGGGCTTCACAGAGTTGTTAGGTCTTTTCAAAGACATTCTTCCAGAAGATAATGTGCTCCCCAAAAGCACGAATGAAGCGAAGAAAGTTGTTTGCCCATTGGAACTTGAAGTCCAGAAGATACATGCTTGTGTGCATGATTGTATGTTGTACTGCGGTGACTACAAAGATTTGCGTGCATGTCGCATATGCAAGCATCCACGATACAAGCGCAGGAAAGCAAAGGACAAGTACAAATAGGACAACGATATCAAGATAGGAATCCCGTTCAAGGTTGTTTGGTACTTGCCTTTAATTCCAAGGTTGAAGCATTTGTTTGCAAACCCTAGAGAGGCAAAGAGGTTGCGGTGGCATCATGATGAGCGAATTGCGGATGAATATTTGAGGCACCCGAAAGATGGCCGCATCTCACCGGTGGCCGCATCTCGCGGCCGAAATGTTTGAAAATTCTTCTCGTTTCTCAGACAATGAATTAAAACTAGCAAAGCGACACATAAATGATTTTTACACCTTCTTAGCTAACCCCCACATGTAGTTGCAGTATGGTTTTGATTTATATGCACTAAATGCATGGTAAATGCAAAAAATGTCTTAAATGTAGCAAACAAGACCAAAAATGCCCCAGAAAATCAAACCTAGGGTATGATGGTGATTGCGTACGGTGGAAAAAAAATCTAGGCAAAACGTTGAACTCACGTCTTCGTTTCAAAATTACCATGTCTTCATTTCAAACAAAATTATGCTGCTCCTTGATGTAGATGTTTTCCAATAGCACATGGTTCATTCACGAAAGCCATATGCCTATCAAACCATGGCCGATGACCCCTACTGCGCATGATCTGAGTTGTGCATTCTGATTGGCCAGAACCTAAACCCCATGGATCGTACGTCTGCACCGTTAGATGCACCCAGATCGAACGGCGATCCTCATCCCTTTCATCACCACATGCAGTTGCAGTTGGGATTTGATTTATATGCACTAAATGCCCGGTAAATGCAAAAAATTGCTTAAATATAGCAAAAGAGCCCCAAAATGCGCCAGAAAATCAAACCTAGGGTATAATAGTGATTGCGTACCGTGGAAAATAATTCGAGGCGAAACGATGAAGTCACCAACAACTGGAGTTCGAATTACCACGTCTCCTTTTAGAAACTATGATCCTTCTTGTGAGATGCTCCGGTTTCCAAGGAGCGATCATCCAAACTTGTGCCAAACTTTACCAAAGAAATTCCACGGGATCTTGAGAGCACGCCATGGTGACACACCGATTTTCGTGATTTTTGGACTCCATCTGCATTTCCTGTAATTAAAATACCAACAACACCTACGCTGGTGGCCGCATCTCGCATTCAAAATGTTTGAAAAATCTTCCAATTCCTTGGAAAATGAATGAAAACACGCAAAGCGACACACAAATGATTTTGTAGACCTTATTTGCCAACATCCACATGTAGTTGCGGTTGGGATTTGATTTATATGCACAAAATGCACGGTAAATGCAAAAATGGCTTAAATATAGCAAACGAGACCCGAAATGTGCGAGAAAATCAATACTGGCGTGTAATGGTGGTTGCGTATCGTGGAAAAAAATTCGAGGCGAAACGATAAAGTAACCAACGATCGGAGTCCAAATTGCCACGTCTCCTATTGGGAACTATGATCCTTCTTGTGAGATGCTCCGGTTTGCAAGGAGTGACCATCGTAACTTGTGCCAAACTTTACCAAAAAATTTCCACTCGGTCTTGAGATCGCGCCACGGTGACACACCAATTTTCGTGATTTTCGAAGTGCATCTGCATTACCTATAATTAAATTACCAACAAGCCCTACGCCGGTGGCCGCATCTTGTGGCCGAAATGTTTGAAAATTCTTCCTATTTCTCGGACAATGAATAAAAACTAGCAAACCAACACAAAAATGATTTTTACACCTTTTTTGCTAACACCCACATGTAGTTGCAGTAGGGTTTTGATTTATATGCACTAAATGCATGGTAAATGCAAAAAATTGCTTAAATGTAGCAAACGAGACCTGAAATGCGCCAGAAAATCAAACCTAGGTTATGATGGTGATTGCGTACCATGGAAAAAAATTGGAGGCGAAACGTTGAACTCACGTCTTCATTTCAAAATTACCACGTCTTCATTTCAAACGAAATTATGCTGTTTGTGCACACGGGCTCGTAGAGGCTTCCGTTTGCATAGGCCTTTCCGCGCCGCGACCGGCGCCCTTTTTTCACTGAAGCCGCCAACACCCCCCACCGCCCGCCCCCGTTTCACACAATAGTCTGCATATTCTACCAAAACTTCATCGCCAGCTCCCCCCTCCCCCAGATCCACACCAGAACCCTATCCGGCGCCGGCGTGCTCAACCCGGCCGTGTGCCCGCTCTTCGGCGTCAACCCTACCTTCGCTGCCGTTCCCAACACGCGGCTGCCCGCACCTCTCCGTCTTCATTTAATCGCTAGCCGCCCTCGACCATATCGATCCTGTACCCTTCGCCTCTCCTGCCGGGTTTGCACAAAAACCTGTCAGTTACTGCTCTCCATCGAGGTGAGGCATATTTCCTCGCGATCCCTCTTTCTATTTGGTTCTGTATGTTCCCAAATTGGCTATAAAATAACAAAGATCATATATATGTTCATTATCCCTTCCTAACTTGTACATATAAGTTGTATTTGTTCCAATTAGTTCTTGTTGATTTACAGATCGTGGGCGCCCGAGTCACACAAAATGAACAAATTAGCCGTACATTTTCCAAATTATTACATGACATGTCTAGACAGCTTGCTACCAAGTTGTTAGCATTATGCTTATCCCCCTTTTCTGAACTTCGCATTTGTTCTCTGTAGATGCCGAGTAGCAGCGACATCACTCATGCTTCAGGCGATGTATCTTCATCTGAGTCCGACAACCCTAGGTCTCCAGCAGATGATCAGGGAACAAGTAATCTGGAATGGGATAGAGCTGCCGCAATCACCCTTCCGGTCAGCACATGGAAGAACGCTCCAAGAAAGCCCACACACCAGCCTAAAGGTGTATATGAAGTAACCGACATCGACTTAAAGTCTTGGGCTCCAACTAAACCAGATAAAACACGCACGAGGTTCAGGAGTGTGTGTGGATTTGTTGGTAGGGCAAGGCTCAACATTAATCTGCCGGGGTTTTGGAAGGCTGACATAGAAACACGGCACAGGATAGTCCGGGAGATCATGGAACACTTCAACGTTCTAGAGCAGTGGAGAATGCAGGTGGAACACGCTGCACTGAAGAAGGCCAGGGATGCTTGGAGAAACTGGAAGCATGTGTTGTACAAGAATTACTTGAGTGAAGGCAAGGACCCAATCCCCGCATACCCCAAATTACAAAGGCAGACTGGGCAGAATTCAAAAGGGTCAGGGCAAATATAGAGTTTACCAAGAAGAGTGCCAAGCAATTGGAACTTCAGAAGAGGAACACACACACCCCCACCATATGGGTGTGGCAGGATACAATGGCATGAAACCGACATGGGACTAGGAGGACAAAGAAGCAGTAGCTGCGGGTGGAAAACCTGCCTCTAGTGAAATCAGGGGCGAACGCGCTAGAGACTACTTGCGGGCACCCGCAAGGAGGCATGACGACGATTCTTATTACTTTGAAAACTCACATGACAAAGAACTATATCGCATGATGTTAAAGGCTTCCACCAGCAACCCTGGAAGGTTCTACAGGAACTCGGGGCCATGTGACATTCTGTTCGATGCTCTGGCAACAAAAGAGCCCCCTGGCCGTGCAAGGGGTATAGGTGTCAATGTCCCGCACAAGAGGGCTTTCACACTCAGCAAAGAAGAGAGGCTCGCCATGAAAAAAGCGAGGAGTGAACAGAAGAAGGACGAATTGTATGAAAGGTTGAGGATGGACATGTATCCGATAATTCGAATGGAAATTGAGGAGTCAATGATGATGCAGAAGACTATAACACTGAGAGATAGCCAGCAGACGAGAGGGGAGGCAGGCATGGACGATGCTGCTTATTGTGCGACAACACCGCACAAGAGTAGCTGTGCATCAGCTGACCGCAGCGACACTGAGACTGCAACTGCGCATGATGATGCTATATCTGATCTATCTGGAATGAAAGACAAACTGAGGGGCGTGCTGACACATTATGAAGGTACGTTAAAATGTGCAACCGCATGGGTTTTGTCCCCCCACTCGGAAAGGGGCCTCTTGTTGGACAATGTGCCATTGAAGCCGGGCTGTGTGAAGTGCTACGTGACTGAAGTAAAGCCTGGATTCAATAAATTTGCCCTGAAGAATGTCCTAGGGGATTGTGATGAGGAGAGGACCTTGCAAGAAACACTGTTAAATCATATCCAGTGGCCACGAAAGGAAATAGACTTCATAGATGAGATCCCTCAAGCCCCGCCAAGAGCAATCAATGTCACCCTTCAACCGGTGACTCTCTCCTTGCCACAGCAGCTCTCGCGTGCTTCCCCCGAGGAACCTAATACTCGTAATCCGACGGCTGATGCATCAACCTGTGATCAGCCCGCCCGACGTCGTGCCGTACAGGCCATGTCATCGTCTGCCCCTGAGCAGCTAGTGGCAAGGCCTACAACTGCTGAAGACGCACCACCGGTTCAGATGCCGGCCACTAAAGCAGCAGGGGGAGACACAGCGGCACTGCATGCTCAGCAGACCAACCTGGTGGAACGGACTGCTAAGCAGTCAGAAGGTCCGGAACCGCTTGCTAATCAGTCCGTCGGTTCGCAGCCGCATGATCAGCATACCGATGCGTCGGCACTGCCTGCTTAGCAAACCAACACGTTGGCACAGCCTCCTCAGCACACCGACGTGTTGGCACCACCTGCGCAGAAGCCCGACATAGCTTCACCGCCTGGTCAGCAGTCCGACGCCTTTGCTCCTACAACTCAGCAGTCCGTCACAGTAGCACCACCCAGCTCAGCAGTCTGGTGTAGCTAAACCATCTACTCAGCAGCCCGTCGTATCTTCACTGCCTACTCAGCAGTCCGTCTATCAACGGTCCACACCTTCCACCAGAAGTGCTTCAAGTACCAATAGGAAAGCGGCCCCCGAGACCGAGGAAGAATGTGAATGATAGCCTCTTACTAAAAGCACTCATCACCCAAAACCAAATTACCCGCAAGTTGTTCGAATAAGAGAGTTATACTGGTTCTGACAGCTTGCCCGATGAAGAAGTCAAAAGGATACTTGCTAAAATAAAGCAGATGTACTTGTAGCACGCAAGTACGTCCATGGCCAGCCATTTCTTGTTGACGAATACTTAGGGGAGTGCAGTTCCAGTTGCCGCAAGTTACATAAATATTGCATGGATGAAATGTCAAAAGGTCATGAGGTTCTGTTAGTCCACTACGACAGTGATCGTTTCAGTCATGATCAAGGATCCATCGGTGTGGAATTCGAGAACTTTCATCTCTTCTTCAACTTCAATGTGCTCGATATGACTCTTGTTAAATACTTGATGTTGTAAGTACTTCACCAACTCTGATCAACTTCTCCATACAAGGCTGTAATCGAAAAAAAGCTAACTGTATTGTATTCCTCTCAGGGGATTGATCACGCAAAGAAAAATGGAGGGAGTGTATTTCATAGATCCTCACATAGCAAATAGCACATTATTACATGGTGGCACAGATAATCGGGAGTGGGCCATTGGCAAGCTCGTCAGAATCTTCTGTCGCACGCCCCATGCAGAACTCTTTCTCTGGCCATATCATGAAGGGTAAGTCAAATAAACAACCACACATATGATACGTCTCCAACGTATCTATAATTTTTTAATGTTCCATGCTGTTATATTATCAATCTTGGATGTTTTTATATGCATTTACAACAATTATATATCATTTTTTGGGACTAACCTATTAACTTAGTGCCCAGTGCCAGTTGTTGTTTTCTGCCTGTTTTTTGTTTTACAGAATATCAATACCAAACGAAGTCCAAATGCCATGAAACTTTTTGGAGATTTTTTTCTGGACAATACCAACACTAGAAGCTTCGGGAGAAGACCAGATGCCAGAAGAGGTGGCGACGAGCCACCAGGGCGCGCCTGGGGGGGGGGGGGCAGGCGCGCCCTGGTGCCTCGTGGGCCCACCTCAGCTCCGTTTGACCTAATTCCACCACTATAAATTCCCAAAAATCAGGAAACCAACAGGGGAGTCCACGAAATACTTTTTCCGCCGCTGCAAGTTTCTGTTCTCGAGAGATCCCATTTGGAGGCCTTTTTCGGTACCCCGCCGGAGGGGGAATCGATCACGGAGGGGCTCTACATCAACCTTGCTGCCCTTCTGATGATGCGTGAGTAGTTTACCACAGACCTTCGGGTCCATAGTTAGTATCTAGATGGCTTCTTCTCTCTTTTTGATCTTCAATACAATGTTCTCCTCGATGTTCTTGGAGTTCTATCCGATGTAATCACTTTTTGTGGTGTATTTGTTGGGATCCGATGAATTCTGAGTTTATGATCAGATTATCCATGAATATTATTTGAATCTTCTCTGATATTTTTTATGCATGATTATTATAGCTTCGTATTTCTTCTCCGATCTATTGATTTGGTTTGGCCAACTAGATTGATTTATCTTGCCATGGGAAGAGGTGCTTTGTAATGGGTTCGATCTTGCGGTGCTCAATCCCAGTGACAGAAAGGGACATGACACGTATGTATCATTGCTATTAAGGGTAAAAAGATGGGGTTTATTCATACGTGAGTTTATCTTGTCTACATCATGTCATCATTCTTAAGGCGTTGCTCCGTTCTTCATGGACTTAATACACTAGATGCATGTTGGATAGCGGTCGATGTGTGGAGTAATAGTAATAGATGTAGGCTGGAGTCGGTCTACTTGTCTCGGACGTGATGCCTATATACATGATCATTGCCTTGGATATCGTCATGATTATTTGCTTTTCTATCAATTGCCCAACAGTAATTTGTTTACCCACCGTATGCTATTTTCTTGAGAGAAGCCTCTAGTGAAAACTATGGCCCCCGGGTCTATCTAAATCATATACTAAAACCCTAAAAATACTTGCTGCACTTTTTCTTTATTTATTTTATTTTGTATTTTTGTTTCAATCTATCTATCTATCACATACAATTTAATCTTGCAACTTACCACCGAGGGATTGACAACCCCTTATTTGCGTTGGGTGCAAGGATTTGTTGTTTTGTGTGCAGGTGCTGCTAACGAGGTGTTGCGTGATTCTCCTACTGGATTGATAACCTTGGTTTCATAACTGAGGGAAATACTTATCTCTACTGTACTGCATCTCCCTTCCTCTTCAGGGAATTACCAACGCAGCTCACAAGTAGCAACATACATTGACTGTCTTTCACATTTCATCATAGTTCGTAAGTTCATGGTTTTCTTATTCTGTAGCATTCCCTGGATCTTGGTAGTCATTGCTCCAAACCAGAATAGAGTTTACTACCTGAATTCTCTCAGAGATTCAATAAAGCCTCAGGATCTGACGCATCTTCAGCAATTCATGGATAGGTATTCAATTCTATGATGTTAAAATTTGCATTCATATCTGGTTCAAGAACTGAGTATGTGGAAATTCATCTTCATTTGCAGTGTGTTGGCATCGTGCATAACTAAACGAGGGAACCAGTTCAAGAGTGCACTACCTCTGCAGCACGAGATCATTTATCCGGTAAGACACCGAAATCCGTTATTTTTGGAAAATGTTTCCAAAAGTTTGCAAATACCTTTTATTACGCTAGTCTAATGTTCAAGTTTCTAAATAGGCGAAGTATCCAGTGAAAATAGGTACTCAGTGAAAATCTAAAAATTACTACGTGGACCCTCAGATCTGTAATGAATGCCACCGATTAAAGGTGGGATCCTTAACCATCCACTTAAGCATAATTAGTAGATAACCCCCTATTCTCTTAGTGATTAGACAAAATAATCTAGAAATTTCCCAACTCCGACCTAAGTCTCCCCCGTCCCATGGGCTGCTGCCGGCAGGAATGCCATGGCGGCTCTGAGACTTCCTGCAGCGGCGAGTCCCGAGGCGAGGCGGCCACAACCGACAGAGATGCGGGCACTCACTGCGTAGCTCTCATCAGCGGGTAGGGCTCCCGAGGAGCAGAGGTGAGGACGCCGCCCGGGGGGAAGACGAGGCTGTCCGCGGCATTCGCACTACAGAGGAGCAGAGGCGACAACGTCGCCCAGGGGTAAAGACGAGGATGTCCCGGCGGAGGAGTGGAACTGCGTAGGTGACGAGCATGCCGGCCGCACCAGCCGATGGGGTGAAATAGAGCGGCGCGGTGCTACCAGCGCCTCCGAGCTGCTGCGCCGCGATGATGGTGGTTGTGACCTGTACGGTTGCCGCGTCCATCACAGTGGCGTCCGGATGCGTCGACCTCGCGCGGCAACACCGCGGACGCAGGCTGCCCCTGTGCTACATTGTTATCTGAAGAATTGTACCTCACTTGTCCAGTTGTCTGAAGAAATGTTCAGCAGAACCTCTGTTCTCTCAAGAATTGTACAAATGCTGAAGCTTGTGCTCTGAGATTTATTGTTCTGTAGTGCTGCAGCTATTCAACTCCCCTGTAGTTTTTAATGGTGATGAACATACTGGAAAACATGAAGCATCTCACTGCACATTGTGTCATGAGCTCTGTTGAATCGTGGGCTCACCCTGTCCATGGCTGTGTCATATGTGTGTGGCGGCTCAACTGGGAACGGGAGGACTGGATGCCTCCTTCTAGGTCAGCACCTCCTCATGGGCTTGGGCCCTAAGTGACAAAGCTTGATGGGCTTGGGCCCATACCGGTTCAACACTCCCCCTCAAGATGGGTGGTAGATATCTATCATCCCCATCTTGTCACATGCCAAGTTACAGTCCTTCGTTCCCAGTCCCTTTGTCAAGCAATCTGCAAACTGCAAACTGCTGCCCAGAGCTGACGTGAGTAAGACTGATGATCCCAGCATCAAGTTTCTCCTTAATGAAGAAGTGATCAATTTCCACATGTTTTGTCCTATCATGCTGAACTGGGTTATTAGCAATGGCTATAGCTGACTGATTGTCACACCACACCCTCAAGTGCCCCTTCCTCAGAAGTTTCAACTCGCTCAGTAGGTACTTCACCCAGAGCATCTCACACAACCCTTGAGATAATGCTCTATACTCAGCTTCTGCTGTTGCTCTAGACACAACAGTCTGTTTCTTGCTTCTCCATGACACCAAGTTTCCTCCCACAAACACACAGTAGCCAAAAGTTGATCTTCTATCATCTTGACAACTGGCCCAATCAGAGTCACTATAGCCATCCACCTCAAGATGTCCACTCTTTGCAAACCACAACCCTTTACCTGGAGTGCCCTTCAAGTATCTCAAGATTCTGTGCACAATATCAAGATGCCCACTCCTTGGTTCATGCATGTATCTGCTCACCACCCCCACGGCATACGTAATATCAGGCCTGGTATGGCACAAGTACAATAGTCTCCCAACCAGTTTCTGATAATCTTCCTTATTCACCAGCTCTCCTGATTGAGCTGTCACTTGATGATTTTGTTCAATCGGCGTAGGGGCTGCACGACATCCCATCATGCCCATGTCACTCAAGAGATCCAAGGTGTATTTCCGTTGGCACAAAGATATTCCCTTCTCTGTCCGAGCCACTTCAATGCCAAGGAAGTATTTTAGGTTGCCCAAATCCTTTGCCTCAAACTCCTTGCTCAGAGACCCCTTCAATCTCTCTATTTCCTCCTTATCATCTCCAGTGATGATAATGTCATCCACATAAACTGCAAGGATGGTGATCTTCCGATCAGAGAGTGAGTGTCTATAGAACACCGTGTGGTCGCCATTACATTGACCATACCCCATAGCACGGACAGCACATCTGAACCTATCGAACCAAGCCCTCGGCGATTGCTTCAGTCCATACAAGGATTTCTTCAGCCTGCATACCTTCCCCGTGGTCTGTGAAGTACCAAAACCTGGTGGTATCTCCATGTACACTTCTTCCTTCAACTCACCATGCAAGAAGGCATTCTTGACATCTAATTGATGCAACTTCCACCCAAAGTTTGCAGCACAGGAAACCAATATCCTTACTGTGTTCATCTTTGCCACTGGAGCAAATGTCTCATCATAGTCAATTCCATAAGTTTGACTATATCCTCTGGCAACCAATCTGGCCTTGTACCATTCCACCTTCCCCTCAGGATTCTACTTCACTGTATAGATCCACTTACAACTCACTGCTTTCTTTCCTGCCGGCAATGTGGTTAGCACCCACGTCTTGTTTTTCCTCAGTGCTTCCAACTCTTCTATCATCGCTTCACGCCACTTCGGATCTTGCTTTGCAGCCTTCCAATCCTTTGGGATTGACACAGTTTGAAGAGAGGCAACAAACGCTCTATAAGAAGGAGACAAAGCCTCATAAGACACAAAATTTCCAATGTCATGATCATCAAAAACCTCCGGTGGTAAAGCCTTCTGTGCCGCTTCACGTGTCCCCTTTCGCAACGCAATAGGCAGTTCCACTGTGTCAGATGAGCTTGCACCACTGCCTTGCTGCTCCCCCTGCACTGACTGCTCCCCCTGCACTTGCTGCTCCTCCTGCACAAGTGGCTGCCGCCGAGAATATACCAGACGAGTGTCAGATGAGTCATGCACCTGTGGCACTTGTGGCTCTCGTCGAGAGTACACTAGGGGGATCTTCTGCCACCGATCTCGAACAGGGAGCTGGAGATTACCAATCTGAATGGAACCCACTGTTGGCTGGACCTGAACCTGCACATCATCATCAATGTTAGTGCCCACAGAATCCTCCTGAGTGTGAGGTACAGCCTTCTCCCCCTCTTGACCATCCTGCACAGAGTGTAAATGGTCAAGCTCTTGAAACAACACACTTAGATCTGTTAGCTCACCATAGAATGGCTCAGACTCCCTGAAGGTTACATCCATACTGACAAACCTGCGTTTCTCTGAGGGACACCAACATTTATACCCCTGCTGACTAGAAGAATAGCCCAGAAAAATACACTTCACTGCTCGCGGATCAAGTTTTCCAACAGAAGGACGGTGATCTCGAACAAAACAAGTACTGCCAAACAACTTTGGGGGAACAACAAACTTAGTTTCTCCATATACTAGCTCACACGGAGATTTCATGCTTAGTATTCTTGATGGTGTCCGGTTGATCAGGTATGTGGCTGTCATAATGGCTTCACTCCACAAGAATTTGAGCACATTCATCGTAAACATCAATGACCGAGCAACCTCAAGAATATGCCGATTTTTCCTTTCTGCCACTCCATTCTGAGGAGGGGTGTCTGGGCATGAAGTTTGATGAAGAATACCTTGATCAGACAAGTAGACCCCAAATGTGTTGTTCACATACTCTGTCCCATTGTTAGTCCTGATCACCTGCACCTGCACCTGAAACTGATTCTTCACCAAGGCATGGAAATTCTGAAAACAGCTAAACACCTCATCTTTGTGACGCATCAAATAAATCCAAGTCATACGAGAATAGCAATCGATGAATGTAACAAAGTATTTCATTCCATTCATTGATACAACTGGGCTCTTCCATACATCCGAATGAATAAGCATAAAAGGAGATATCCTCCTAAGCCCCTTACTCACATATGAGGCTCGTGTGTGTTTGGCATATTCGCAAGCATCACATGTCAACTTGCCCTTGCCTATCCCACACATAACATCCGGAAAGATTCTACTCATCTTATCAAAAGATACATGTCCCATCCTACAGTGATGGATCATCGCTTCCTTCTCCTTGTCCTCCATGGTCGCAGCACACACCAAGTCCGGCTGCACTTCCTGGTCCATGTACCAGAGCCCCCTATGCCTGGTGCCAGTCCCAACCGTCTGACTCGTCTGTCGCTCCTGAATCACGCAACCGAATTTGTCAAGGATCACACGACAGTCAATTTGATCAATTAGAGCACTGAAAGAGACCAAATTGACAAGAAACGCTGGCACATGTAAAACTGAGGATAGGGAGATGGTCGGAGTGCACTTGACTGTGCCAACCCCTATGACAGGCTGGTTTGTGCCATCAGCAGTTTGCATAGTGTCCGTGTGAGACGGAGGGTGCTTATTGTAAGACTCAAACACGCAGGATTTACTAGCAACATGCTTAGATGCTCCAGAGTCAAGAACCCACTCTAGAGCACTCTCATTAGAAGCAAGAGATGCCTTTTCCGGATTACCTTCATCAGTGGAGGCCCAGAGAGCAAAGTCTCCATAGTCAGCATCATCTGCATCTTTGCCTTTTGACGTCCCAGTGTCTCCTGCCACTGTCAGGTGAGCCCTCTGATCCCCTGAGTATCCTGAGTAGCCACCTCTGCCCATAGAAGCCTGACCTCTTGAGGCCCCTGAGTATCCACCTCTGCCTCTAGCACTCCTGCCTCTGCCAGTTCCCCCTCTGTTGTATCCCTGCCTCTGCCACGAGTTGGACACTCGCGCTTCCAGTGACCTATCTCCCCACATATATGACATTTGTTGGGATCGCTCCACTCCATGCGCTCAGTGACTGCAAATGTCGAAGCCGGCACAGCCTTCATGTCTGCATGCTCAAGAGATAGCCGCACCTCCTCTTGAGACATTGCAGCAATAGCCTCCTCAATAGAGGGCAGGAGAGGTTGGTGCAACAGGGATGCCCTCCTGCCATGAAAGCAACCTCTAAGCCCCTCCAACAGTTTCAGCACACGCCTGCGTGCAATCCACTTGCGCCCTGACTCGATGCAAACCGCATCATAGAGTTCCAGAGGGTCGCAGTTATCCTGCTCTGCCCACAAAGCCTGCAGCTCTGCCACATATGCCATCACTGACATGTCGTCACCTTGATGCAGCCGACTGATCTTCCCCTCAATCTGAGCAATTAGCATGACATTGCCCTTGCCTGAGTACAAGGTGGACAGAGTCGTCCATATCGCAGCGGATGTGGATAGCCCCTCCACAGAGCGTCCAATGGGGGGCACCACCGAGTTCAACAACCAGCCAATGAGCACAGAGTTTATGACCTTTCATCTCTTTCCCTCCACAGTAGTCTTGTCTCCTGGTTCAGCAACAACACCCAACAAGTGCCCATCAAGCTCCTTCTGTTCCACAGCCAGCAACGCCCTCCGGGACCAGCTCAGATAATTGGTAGCCCCCTCTAACTTCACGTCCATGGGCGACAGTTCGATCTTCTGAGCCACTTCCTGTCGAGGAACGATGGCCCCAGATTTCGACTCCTCGAGGATCTTAGCTAGCTTCTCGAAAGCCTCAGCAAGGCCTGTTGGCTCACCCATCTTCGGACACAGCCTCTACACACCCAACAACAACAACAGCAAGCACAGCCGCACACAGCAGCAGTCGCAGCTGCCTCCTCTTCCCTTGCCAATCAGCAGCAGCACCAAATCAGCGCAGCACAGCAAGCAGAAACGACAGCCACCGCACCTCCTCTGCTCCAGCAGCCGCATTCAAGTGCGAGCAGCAGTAGCAGGACCCTTCTTCTCTCCCTTGGCGCAGCGCAGCAGCTCCTTTCTTCCTTCCTCTCCTACCAAGCTCGCCGCCTCCAGCTCGCGGGAACCAGCCAGCCGCCGTCGCCCGCGCAGCTCCTCTCGCAGCGCCCTGCCAGCCGCCGTGACGCTCAGCCGCACGCGTGCGCGCGCACAGCCACGCCCGCCCAGATGCGCCGCCGCCTCCCCGCCGGACTCCGCCGCCGGCCGGCGACTAGGCCACCGTCGCTGTCGTCCCCAGCACCTCGCCTGCGTCTGATACCATGTTGAATCGCGGGCTCACCCTGTCCATGGCTGTGTCATATGTGTGTGGCGGCTCAACTGGGAACGGGAGGACTGGATGCCTCCTTCTAGGTCAGCACCTCCTCATGGGCTTGGGCCCTAAGTGACAAAGCTTGATGGGCTTGGGCCCATACCGGTTCAACAAGCTCAAGAGACATCAAGGCACTGTGTATCCGTTTTCCTAAGTGCATGTTCCAGCTCGCTGGTACAGGAAGTAACATAGTGCACTGATTTAGCTACGCTAGCTTGGTCATCAGGGCTTTGTAATGTTTTGCAATACATGTATCTAGATAAAAGAAAGATTTATATTGACTGGGTGGTGGAATCGTTGCAAAAAATCTCTGTGTGCGAGGCTAAAAAAAGACTGAATACACAACTTCGATATTCTTGCATAGTTTCAGTTTAAGTTCGAACAGAGTCGATAAATTAACACATGAACTTGTAGTTCCAAATAAGCAGCTAGCCATGTCTCTCTACAGATAAAGCGAACTCAGTAGCATGTAACAAAAGGAAGTTCCAAATAAGCAACTAGCCATGTCTCTCAAATAACAACTTTGAAGCTCTCAAATAGATAACACTGAAACTTTGAATTCCATCTTGTACTACACCAAAATAAAAAGCAGTTGGTTGCCTCGAATCAAATAAAAGAAGTTGCACAAAAACATGAACATAACAGTTAGAAATGGACATTTGAATAATGAAATAGTAGTCATTTTGTGTGTATGGCAACTACCTTTATGGTTCTTGGTTCTTGTTAGGGCACGTACGATTATCATGGAAGCCAACCTGCTTACACGCCTTGCGCGTGCGAGGCTTTTTGGGTCCTCCAGCAGTTTTCTTCCCCTCACCTTTCTTATTTTGCTTCCCTTCTCCACCCTTGTCTAAGTGCCCCTTAATTCTTTTGCATCTCCCCTTTGTGTGAACATCAGTTGGTGCATGAATTTCAACTTCACTAGGCATAGTACAACTAATATATGCCTCGAATTCATCTTGTCTACTAGAGTTATTGGCAGCAACCCTTTCAGATAAATTTCTTTTCATGCCAAGGAGTCCATTTCTTAATGCTTCCAATTCTTCGGGAGAGTGTTCGGCCAACCTGATTGTATCATCCAATGTTTGGTGTATCTCAGAAACCATTTTCCTCTTTGCCAAATCTAAAGAACTACTCTCATTCTCTTCAAGCAAGTTGCCATAGCTATCATATAGTGCCCTCCTATTAACCGTTTTCTTCCACCTTTCTAGAATGAACTGGCTAGGGAGCTCATTCAACTTTGCACCCCTCAAAACCATGATTATATGTCGGCATGGAATTCCACGTGTCTCAAATAACATGCAAGAGCAGTGCGCACTATTGGATGATATATTGAATTGAACTTCTCTAGACTTTGAAGAGCGGTCACCACCTACAACTGTGATTTTCACATCACCTTCCTGGGATATGCTTTCAATCAAGCAATGATCTCTAGCTGCACGCACCTCCTTTTGAAAAGCTTTGAAAACCACATGGGTGAAGTACATGCTCTCATGCTTTTCAAGCTCCCATGATGTAATCACTGGAGGTGTGGAATTGAGGCACTCATGGTCAGTTTTGAGTTCATTTTGTCGTTGTTCTTCGAGGGCTATACCGATCCTAATCCAAAACTCTACCAAAGCATGCTTGTAACCAATAAAGTGGTTGAAGAACGAGTTAGCACTCTCTGACCTTGAAGTAGTTCTTAGAGTTTCACCCAAGAATACACCCCTGAAGTAGGCTAGTATCCATGACTCACGAATTTCATACCTCCTAGTGAACCATGTGTTATCCTCAAGTCCAAATTTAGAAATCATGGAAAACCACTTTGCCTCAAATTCAGCTGGGTTTTCAAAGCCCCATACACACGAGTTAACTAAACTGTAGAAATGTTCGTCCTCTCTCAATGAAGGACCAACTTTTTCTGGAAGCTTTCTCATTATGTGCCACATGCATAACCTATGGATGGTGTTTGGCATAACTTTACCAATGGCATCCTTCATGCTAGCATCTTCATCAGCTACTATAAGCCTCGGTGCTGCCCCATCCATTGCTTTCAAAAATGTTTCAAACACCCATTTATATGACTCTATCTTCTCATTAACAATCAAGGCGGCACCATAGAAAACAGATCCCATGTAGTGATTTATTCCTGTGAATGGACAAAATATCATCTTGTACTGATTGGTGCTGTATGTGGAGTCAAAAGACACAATTTCTCCAAACAAAGCATAATTCTTTCTACAAAAAGCATCCGCCCAAAACACACATGTCAATCGCTTTTCTTCATCAAGAACATACTCAAAGAAGAACCCTGGGTTGATTTCCTTCCTCTTTCTAAGGTTGTCAATGACCATTTGAGCATCTGTATCCTTGAAAGTACTTCTCATGTCACGGTGATAATTTTGCAGGTCTCTCTTTGTGCACCCCACGAACTCAAATCCACCCTCACCAACATGAAGCAACCGAAAGGCCCCGGATGTGCCAATGCTAGCCGCATGACATGTGAACAGTGTGGTCTTGGCCTTCTCACTGACTTCCCTATTAGACTTGATTAAATGTTGCTTGCTAGGTGTGACAAATTGATGGGTGTGCTCTTCATGAAAATGTGATATACAATATTTGCCATCTTCCATACGCTTGACAGTTATCATGGCCTCACAACCACATCTAGTAATCTTTCTTGCATGTGTTCTTACTTTCTCTCCCTTCAAATCCTTCTTGTGTTCCTCCTCCTTCTTTGTTCGGAAACCTTCTTTGGCGCAAAGAAATCGCCTCCAGACCACCACATTATCTACAGTCCTTTTCTATCCAATTCTGACTGAAAATCCAACATTATGTGCATAGGCCTTGTAAAACTTCTCGACATCTTCCATAGTCTCGAATGTCATACCTACGGTCGGTTTTACATTGTCATCACAGTCGGGTGTACACGACGAACCATAAATATTAAAACACCCATCAGTCATATAAGTCAATGATTATTGGGAAAATTTGAGCAAAATTATGGTGATAATGATACTCACACAAAATGGGCCACTTGTAGCTCTCTTTTTTGGTGTACTGAAGTTTTCCAGATTGATGGGAGGAGGCAGAATTTCCATATCATGACTCCCTCCATCATTGACAAGCTCAGGTTCATGCTTCATCTGTAATGCATCATCGCCGGGTTAGCATGATTAGTTCGTATCAATCGAGGAACAACAACAGCCACCAAATATACATATGTACTGGACAGAAAATAGCTGTGCTCTCCACACTGGTTGATCTATGGCTTTCTCTTGCCTTGTGATTTTTTTAAAGAACTGCTATGCTTGACAAAAACGGTGAAAATAATTGATATGGAGCAGCCTGAGCATTCTCATGACCAGCTGCACACTGCTCATAGTAGACAAACCTATGCACGTGCGTCTTCTGTAGCATACTCACATTTTACCGAAAATCAGTTACTTAATTTGCTACTCGTCATTCTAGTCTTGGTGGCAACTATGGTCGCTACAAGTCTAGGTTAATACTCCATCTTACCTGTACATGACTACGAAGATGCAGAGGCATGTCAGGGGACAGAATTCCGGAGGGCAGGGGCGATGAGTGCTCCGAAGTTTGAGTCGCGGCCACCGAAGGGTGAGCCACGTTCAATGAAGGGTGACCCGCAGACGGCGAAGACCCCATTGCTATCGATGGGAGGGGCATCATGGCAAGAGAGACAGCCAGCGGAGGGAGAGTCGCGGCCGGTGGAGGGCCACTCCCTAACGACGAAAGGCCCATCCCGACGGGCGGAGGGCCGGTCGCGGCCGGTTGAGGGCAGGCGCCGGGCAAAGGTGCATTGCGGCGGCGCTCAAGACGATCGAAGCGATCTGATCTCAGGAACATGAGGAGTCAAGCCCTATTCACCTCGTGGTCAATACAGAGAGGGGGTTATCTGCTAAATTGTGTTTAAGTGTATTGTTAGCTGTCCACATTTGATCCAGAACGTCCGCCATCAATCCAACAGTCCATGATAGAAATTTCCAAATTTTCGCTGAAAAGCCATTTTCATCAGATACTTCACCTTCTAAATAAACCTCTTTCTATTTCTCTCCAAAGAAAAAAAAACATCTTACACCGGTTAGGTTGCTCCTAACAGGGCAAATACATGACTAATTATGTACAAAAAATTTCAGTGTCCTCAGCAACAACTAGGGACCAACCTTTGTCGATACTATGTCTATAGACACATGATCTCCATCTTCAAATCTATTGATTGCTGTAACGATGCACGCAATTTAGCACCAGTAAGTCTATATCTTAATTAATATCTTCTACTCCACTCGTATGGCATATTCTGATCTAAAAATCCTGCAGCTCATCTTTGAACCGATGACCCCTGAACCGCTCCCCACTGGTGAATTGATGGAGGTTATGAGATTTATCAGCAACTTCTTCCTGAATCACTACATCAATCCCACTGGTGATAATGAAGATTTTAGCATGGTTGTTCCTGAAACAATGAGTAAACATTCAACACGAGTTAGCCGCTAAACATATACGCATGGATGCATTGTTTTCCATGTGATGAGGTCTTCGTATTTCGTACACTATGATTATGTACTGCATTTGTCGATAAATCAGTGGAATTTAGCTAGCATTTGTTCAATTGCATATTGTTTCCTGTGGACACTATTTGTTTAATTGCATATTGTGGCGGATTTGCTTTTTGCAGAGCAATTCAAATGCGCTATTTTTGCTTTAACCTAGCCATTGATGCGCACACGGTTCGACTAAATGAGTGTGTGCGATCCAGAACGGAAAGCACACGCCACTCATAGCGGAACCGTCGCTGATACACAACAAATCGCAGACGATTTGGAGCATTTCTACGTGTGCGTAGGGGCTCCTGAACCGTTTGTGATATCACATTATCGCACACGAGAGCTTAGAGGAAACCGTGCCCAATGCAAAATACAATCCCACTCGTAAATTGTTCAGGAAACGTGTGCAGTGATGTCATGCATGGCAGATGATTGTCATATAATACTCGTGTGCGATAGGCCACATATCGTGCACGGTTTCTATGATGGCCCGTGTGCCTTAGGTACTATTTCGCAAACGGTCCAATGTGAAACACCGTTTGGTTTCCCTGCTCAATTAGAAATGTTTGACTCCCGAGAAACGTGGGCGATATGTTCGTGCATCGCATACGATTACATTTGGGGACGCGACTGCATCAGCGCTCCCTATCGCCGACGGTTTCTAGTTTGTGTGGGAAGGACCCCCCCTATCGCACACACAGGCAAGGCGACGGTTTAAAACTCCGTCACGGAAAGGGGTTAAAAACTGTTTGTATAGCAGCTCACTGTACCAGTGTGATATCATCCTCGACAAGCGGCCGAAGTCGACCTCATTCAAGCCGGCTGACGACATAGTCAAATTCCAAGTGCACCCTACGGACCCAGCTAAAACGGCGTCAATTGGGGAAAATCTCGAGCCGGAAATCGACGAGGCCCTACGCAACTTCCTTAGAGAAAACTGGGATATATTTGCCTGGCATCCCTCGGATATGCTAGGGATACCCCGCAGACTTGCCGAACACAGCTTGAATATTCTAAAGGGCTACAAGCCTGTCAAACAAGCACTTCTGTGACGCCCCTGCTCGATCGTGCACTAATCATACACGCAAACGTGCACGCTCGAGATCAGAGACTCACGGGAAGATATCACAACACAACTCTAAACTCAAATTAAACATAAATCTTCATATTACAAACCAGGGGTCGCGAGGACCCGAATACACAAGTCATACACAGAAATAATATCTGGGTACAAACATAGTTAGTCAAGTTTGCCATAAGAAGGCTAGCACAAACAGCGACACTGATCGAAAAGGCGAAGGCCTCCTGCCTAGGGCCTCTGAACTACTCCTGGTCGGCGGGCTCAACGTAGTAGTAGTAGCCTCCGGGGATCTCCTGCTCCTGGGCTCCGTCGTCTGATCGCAGCAATCGGGTATGGGGAAAAAACATAGCAAAGCAACCGTGAGTACTCATCCAAAGTACTCGCAAGACTGACATCAGAACTATACTAAGTATGCATCGGTATCAAAGGAATGGGGCTATATCTTTGGACTAAACTGCGGAAATGCTGGAATAGAGGGGGGAAGGCCTAGCCTATAGAAGACTAGCATCTTGAAGAAATCTTGCAGCATCAGAAGAGAGTAGAACAAGATAATATATATTCAATCATACTTTAGTATTGCCCTGGGATCCTTCCTTGACTACCCTGTGAGAAAGTGATCCCGAGAGCAGTAGTAATAGTTTAATATTGTAACAGTATCCATTTGTAGTTGTAGCAGATCAGGATACAACTCCGAGCGTCCTGTTACCGTGGACACGGCTATTCGAATAGATAACTTCCCTGCAGGGGTGCACTACTGTTACCCAACACGCTCGATCACATCTGGCCGGACACACTTGCTGGGTAATGCCCGGCCTCGGGTGATCGACACGACGCAGTCCTACCTAGGCTCAGCAAAGAGGTCAGCACGCCGGTCTAAATCCTAAGTGTGAAGGGGTCTTGGGCCATCGCCCTTTGCACTCCTGCACGTTACGTGGCTGGTAGGGGCCCAGGCGCGACACTGAATACACCAGTGACGTAACCAGCCCACCCCAACGATCAGCCCGCATCTCTGAGCTGTGACGTCTGAAGAGCTTTCGGCTGATACATACGACGTAGAGGGTCCCATAACCAGTATCCCATGTGGTGGTAGTGCGCATAGGGCCAACGACCCACTCAGATCAAATACCCAAATCCGTTAGGCGTATTTAGTAACTCGCGGAGACGAACAGGGTTCCTGTCGCTCCGACTTGGTAACACACATCGCGCGGGTGCTCTTGGAGCCGACCCGTCTTTAATATTATTTTCTCGCGGGCACCCTTGGGGCCAGCCCGACTTTAATAGTTTAAGTAATGCAATATGTAAACATTTCCATGATCATCACCCAGAGTGATCACGGCCCGATATCAAGCATGGCAAACGGACAAGGGTGAAGGGCCACAGATGGATCAATAGCATAGCTAACTAAGCATCATGGGACAGCAGGTAGAGTATCAATAGCAGGCGACAAAATCAGGCTATGCATCAGAATAGGAGCTATCGGAGTAACAACAGAAGCAATTCTAATGCAAGCATAAGAGAGAAAGAGTGGGCGATATCTGGATAATCAAGGGGGTTTTGCTTGCCTGGAAGCTCTGCTGAGAGGGGCTGGTCGTCTGAAGGCTGCTCGTCTGGAGCGTAGTCGTACTCAGCTGCGTCGGCGGCGGTCTCGGCGTCTATCGGGAGAGAAGGAGGGGGAAGAAACAATAAATTCATGGCAACAATGCAACAGCGATGCATGACATGCCTAAATGATATGCAGAGGTGATATATTGCCTATCTAAATATTTTAGAGAAATTAGGAATTTATTTGAATTTATTTTATCAAGGTTATGCACTATTCATCTATCGAATACGGGCAAAAAGTTCCAGGTTCATCTACTTAAAGGGTTCTAACATGAGTGTAGATGACATATTCGGTTTCTTCATATTTTTCTGATCGTTTTTCATATATAAATTATTTTCATCCGAGTTACGGTTTATTTTATATGATTTTTCAAAGTTTTAATTATTTTCTGAAATTCTCTGGAATTCTACCCAGAGAATTGCTCAGTTTTAAACATCATTTAGCTGTTTTCAAAAGGCTACAACTATTGTTCTGCACATCCTATGATTTTGTGCCTTATATCAATTTTGAGCACTTTTCTGTGATCTACATGATAGTATCACTTTCATCCATATTAGAATTAATTTTCTTGATGAAAACTTTGCTTACACAGTGCCTCCTGATGTTAACTGCAGAAACTGTTAAAATTTGCCAAGTTTGCTTGATGATTGCCATTGATCTATAGCTCCTATGGAGATGCTTCCTATAGAGGTTTTGCATTACATCATGTGTACTTTCATGCCATGCCATTTGATGCCATGAAAGGTTCCTGTAACATGTCCATATCTTGCTCTAAAGTAGCTATGGTGTTATATCTGTTTCTGTTTAACAGAAAGTAGCATTTTGCAAGGTTCATAGCAATTAATCCTTGCATCATATGAATTTGGTCCAATGGAATAAAATGAAGCTTGTTATGTCTACATTCTGCTCATATAATTTTTATCTATGTTAGGACTTGTTATATTGTTGTTTCGTTGCTGTCAAATGTGGTGGTCAGAATAGCAGCAGCTGTAGAAAGCTAGCCAGCGCTACAGTAACTAGCAGGGTAGCAGCTTAGCAGGAGCAGCACAGCAGCGCGCGCGGGCAACGGCGGCAGCGGGCGAGCGGTGGCAGGCCGGGGCGCGAGCAGCAGCAGCGGCGCAGTAGCAGGCAGCAGCAGCAGCAGCTAGCAAGCGGCGGTAGCGAGCAAGAGCAGCAGCACGAGCAGCAGCGGCAGCATGAGCAGCAAGGCAGTAGTAGCTCATGTACATACGCGTACGCGTACGAGCTCGGACGAGCTCGGGGACGGCGGCTACGGCAACGAAATCGAGAAGGGGAGAGGGGGTTTTGGAAGAGGAGCTCACAACGGTTCCAACGGAAGCGACGGGGAGGCCGGAGGTGGACCGGAGACGAGGATATCGACGACGGCGGTCGGCGATGTACGCGGTGAATAGGAGCTCAATGGAGAGCGCACGGGACGGCTCCGCTCGATTTGATGCTCTGGATGGACGAAGTCGACGGTGGCGGTCCTCCTGGACTAGTCGGTGCGGCGAACGGTGGCCGGTGGCCGCGTCAACGACGGGAGTGCATTGACGAGCACGCACGGGCAAGCGAAGCAGAGAGGGAGAGGGCGAACAAGGGGGGGTGCTCGATCTAGGGTTGCCCAGGGGGCTCGGGGTCCTTATCCTCGTGGGGCACTGCCGGATGGCCGGCGCGTGGCTATCCGTGGGCGTGTGGCTGCGCCTTCGCCATGCCCAGGCTTCGGCCTTCTCTGGTGCTGCCGAAAGGTTAGGGAAAGGCCAGCGTGGGCTGGGCCTCATTGCACTGTGGTACTCATGGCCCAGTAGCACAGTGGCTTTATGCCGTTTTTCTTTTCTTTTTCAGTAATATTCTTTCTCCACTGTTTTGCCTTTTATTTTCACACCAATTGACTTTTGTAAAATGTGAAACTTGCCAGATTAAATACTATGCAATATTTAGCACTGCCACAAATAATTTGGAGCTCATTTGAATTTGTTTGAATTTTGTATAAATGAAAATGGATTAATGGTGCTGTTTTGGTCACTGTTTTTGGATGTTAGGGTCAATTTGGAAATCCAAATAATGTTGGTTTTGTTTTTATAATTGCTTTGGGATTATTTTCAATATTATAAACTATTTTATTTAATTATCTGAAGAAGTAATTATTTGACTTGCATTTCAAATGGAATTTGAACTTGATTTTGGACAAGTGGCTATTTGCCATGGAAAGGCATGATGACATGGCATCATTAGTGTGAGGTCACTGTAGCATGACACTGGGGATGTTACAAATCTCCTCCACTACAAGAAATCTCGTCCGAGATTTAAGATGTGGAGTAAAGGGGAAGGGATTGGTTATGAAATTGTAACGAGTCTTCTTGGCCTTGATTGTTCTTCTCGAAGAGGTCGGTCCATTGCGTTGATGTCTTCATTTTCCCTGCGTCATGCGTCATGACGAAGCTGCCATCCTTTCTTCGTAGCCTTCACCGTACTTACGAAAAGAGTAAGGGGTATCCCCGGAGGAACGGACCTTTGCAAGGTTGATTACCTGGTGGATAACTCAGGGAATGCGGCAGAAAATATCTCTCGAATTCAAACTTAAGAAAAACATCGAGAGCAGAGTAAGAAGGTACAATAAGAAGTTTCAAGCGGGCAGGCAATCGTTAGATGCCTAATCAGAAGATGAATAGGGTTCAGAGCAACGAGAATAAATGTCGCACCTGATAGCGGAATAGACCATGTCTGAGAAGGTGGCTCGCAGAAATACATACGAAGCCAAGTGCAAAAGGATACTTTGGAAACAAGGGTGTGCAGGAGAGTCAGGTTTCGATCCTGTGGAATTGTGGTGAGTGTGGATTTAAGAGTAGGAAGGGCGGTGACATCTTGCGCGATCATGACAACAAGACGTGTCAGAGGAAATTCTGTCAGCTATGTCGGCAACAACGTCGGTACCAAGGGCGGGGAACGAGGAGAACCCTTTTCTTGCTCGTTAAAATGAGGCGGACCAATAGGCAAGGTTCCCGTCTATCGGTGGTTACCGGAATGTCACCAACAATAGTAACAAGGTTTTATTTGGGGGTGTTGACTTAAGCAGGGAATTATCACTGCTAAGATAAAAGCTAGATTACAAGAAAGGTTAAACAGGTCAATGGAAAGGAAAATGTGATTATCAGATTAAACAGACCAATGGAAAGGAAAATGTGATTATACATAAGTATTAGGTGTATATCCTTCCCAAGGAAAAGCAGAGCATGATATACATGACAGGATAGCAAGTACAAAATCATTTAGATAAAGGGGCGAGGAAATTTATGATGTTACCCATACAACGATGTTGGGATAATCAATCAAGGATATCCAAGGCATGGTCAAGTCTGCGTTGGAGGGAAAGCAAGGATGTTGTTGATGATAACACAAATCATCGAGGGGTAAGGGTGGTACTACTCATCATGATTTCGATTCACATCATGGAAGAGTCAAAAGGTTGCCGATGATCATAACACAGTTTGTCGAGAGGTTTCAAGAGGAGGCAATCGATGAGTAAGATGATCAAAGCAGATGGAACGGTGAAGCTGAAGGTCAACGGAACCACGAATAAGACACAGACTCAGAATCCATCTTGTTGTTCAAGGCAAAGCGATATGATGAAGAAGCTCGACATAAACTTAGCTCATTGTTCAAAATTGTGCTCCGGGAAGAAGGAACAGGTAGCACAGTTAAAATCAGCACGATAATGATGCTGCCGATCAGGCTAGGAATGACATGTTTGAATTTAAATTTCCCAGCAAGAAATTACTAGGAGTAATGAGGCATAGGGTGAACTCGATTCACTTATCGGTGTCCTCGGTTGACAGACAACCCAGAACCCGTGGAATGACTAAATTGGTGAGAAGTATTACTCCAGCAAGAATTCATAAGAGGTAGTGCAATGGCACGATATCCTCAAGATACCAGAGGGTAATACTCGAAGGTAAAACAGAATAGAAGTTGGACAGGCGTATTGATCTGTAGAAGACAAGTGCTCCAACTTGTCCGGAAAATGGGAACAAAGAAGAACAACATGATCGGAACCACATTTGCAAAGGATCAAGCCACGGATACAAGATGAATTTATGCCAAGGGTTGATTATTATACGAGAAGTTTCCGTGACAGTCTACATCATTTCCATGGGCATGAACACAGAGTTCAAGGTTGACTCCCACTTCTTCAACGCTTAACCTTTCAGTCACTTCTTGTTTTCAATGAAGTTGTATCGTCGAAAATTTATCTGGCATAACACTAGTAGAGTATGACTCATAGAAGTTTCCGGGTTCACACCGATTAGGGAAGGCATAGGTTTAACCCATCGGGGCATCTTAGTAACATATACCACAAACTTCAAGAGTAAATAACTCAAGCTCGATAGTAGAGCAGGGTCGACAAAAGCAGAGGATACAATTTACCAAAGGCATTATGTATCAGGGAAGAACTCACAAGGTTATTGAATATGAAGGACACTATCGGATAATAATCCAACAAAGGATTTGGCGGTCCACAAGAGATTTAATGTGAGTATCGGTACTCAACCAGAAGAAGAAAGAATGCAAAGGCATCGGATTATATAAACAACTGAATAATTCGGCGTTTAAATACAAAGGAATGATGATTTTCAGATTGATGTGTCAGAATCAGATGCTCTGATCAAATACGAGTAAGTTGAATAGACTAAGATGGACAATCAATCAAGGTTTGATTTGCCGAGAACCAGCTCATGTTCAGAAAGACGTCTGAGTCGGAAAGATAATTTATAAGGATCAACTGATGATTGCGTGCATTCGCACATATGATGAATCAATAGGATCAGGATGACAATCACAGAGGATTTCAATGGTGATTGCCGAACACCTGGAGTTAACCATAAGTGCAAGTAGGCGATAAGGAATTTCAACGGCAGTAGGAAAATAGGCTTCTCGAAAAGTCGGAGAGTATTCCGGGGTATCTTGTAATAACAAGAGTAACGGGGAATGATTGTATGAACGGCAAGTGTAAGTAGTCATCCACAAGGATTTATTGGTGGTAGAGAATTGCAAAGGCGGTGGGCACACAGGGTCTCGGAAAGCATGGAAGAGTATCTTTGGGATCTTCTGGTGAAGCAAGCGATCATCTGGAATGAAGGGCTCTCAGGAAGGAAGGAGGTACGAGAACCTAGAGTCGGAGTTAGTAAAATTTTAACCCGAATAGAAGAGAGAGTAGAATCCCAGAGTAAGGAAGAGGAATAAAAGATCCTAATCCCATCCATGTGCAACGTGGGCCCGTAAGCCACACAGCACTATTAGCAAAATATAGTTTTTCAAAGACTAGACTCAACTTCGACCAAGGAATCGGAAGGGGGCTTCCTACAGGCAGTCGGCTCTGATACCAACTTGTGACGCCCCTGCTCGATTGTGCACTAATCATACACGCAAACGTGCACGCTCGATATCAGAGACTCACGGGAAGATATCACAACACAACTCTAAAACAAATTAAACATAAATCTTCATATTACAAACCAGGGGTCGCGAGGACCCGAATACACAAGTCATACACATAAATAATATCTGGGTACAGACATAGTTAGTCAAGTTTGCCTTAAGAAGGCTAGCACAAACAGCGACACTGATCGAAAAGGCAAAGGCCTCCTACCTAGGGCCTCCGAACTACTCCTGGTCGGCGGGCTCAACGTAGTAGTAGTAGCCTCCGGGGATCTCCTGCTCCTGGGCTCCGTCGTCTGATCGCAGCAATTGGGTATGGGGAAAAAAGATAGCAAAGCAACCGTGAGTACTCATCCAAAGTACTCGCAAGACTGACATCAGAACTATACTAAGTATGCATCGGTATCAAAGGAATGGAGCTATATCTTTGGACTAAACTGCAGAAATGCTGGAATAGAGGGGGGAAGGCCTAGCCTATCGAAGACTAGCATCTTGAAGAAATCTTGCAGCATCAGAAGAGAGTAGAACAAGATAATATATATTCAATCATATTTTAGTATTGCCCTGGGATCCTTCCTCGACTACCATGTGAGAAAGTGATCCCGAGAGCAGTAGTAACAGTTTAATATTGTAACAACTTCGGCATTTCTCTGAGCACAAGCGTCAAGCAATGGGCAAAGAACTGGCCAAACTCCTTGAGGCCGGATTCATAAGAGACATAAAACACCCCGATTGGCTCGCAAATCTGGTCATGGTACCCAAGAAGGATAGGTCCTGGCGCCTGTGTGTCGATTTTAAAGACCTTAACAAGGCTTGCCCCAAGGACCCCTTCCCACTACCACGAATTGATCAGATCGTGGACGCCACAGCTAGGCACGATTCGCTGTGCTTTTTAGACGCCTACTCAGGATATCATCAGATAAAGATGAAAGAATCCGACCAGGCTGCAACTGCCTTCATTACGCCCTATGGGCCATTTTGCTTCAACACAATGCCTTTCGGCCTGAAAAACGCCAGTGCGACATACCAGCGCATGATTCAAACATGCTTGGAAAAACACATCGGAAAAACCATTGAGGCCTACGTCGACGATGTGGTGGTCAAAACCAAACACGTCGGGCAGCTGGTCGACAACCTCCGCGACACATTTGCTAGCCTGCGGGAGTATCAAATTAAGCTCAACCCAGAGAAATGTGTCTTCGGAGTACCCCGCGGGCAAACTCCTCGGCTTTATCATGTCTAGCCGAGGAATCGAAGCCAATCCGGCAAAAATACGAGCCTTGGCCCGATTAGAGGTGCCAACCGAGCTCAAACATGTTCAAAAGCTAGCAGGCTGCGTGGCCGCTCTAAGTCATTTTATCTCAAGACTCGGGGAAAAAGCTTTACCCCATTTACAGGCTACTAAAGCAAACAAAGAATTTCAAATGGATTGATGAGGCAGCAGCTGCCCTGGAATATATTAAAGCGCTCCTCGCCACAAACCCCATCTTAGCGGCGCCAGGCATATGTGAGACGATGATATTATACATCTCGGCCACCAACCAGGTGGTCAGTGCAGTGCTCGTGGTCGATCGAGACATGGAGGGCCACAAGTTCCAAGTTCAAAAACCAGTCTATTATGTCTCCGGGGTCTAACCCCGTGTAAGACACGCTACCCGCACTATCAGAAGATAGCCTACGCCGTCTTTATGGCGTCACGAAAACTTCGTCACTACTTTCAAGAGTGCTCGGTATGCTATGGGGCGCATAGCCAAATGGGCCATAGAGCTCTTACCCTTCTAAATAACATATCGGTCGCACCGAGCTATTAAATCTCAGGTGCTGGCAAACCTCGTAGCCGAATGGACAGAGGCCGAGCTCCCTAGAGAGTACAGCGCATACTCGCATTGGACCATGTATTTCGACAGTTCAAAAATGCTCGCCGGGCTAGGGGCTGGAGTAGTGCTCACGTCGCCAACAGGCGACAACATCCGCTACATGTTACAGATCATGTACACCGACTCCAATAATGCGGCCGAATACAAAGCCCTTCTGCACGGGCTCTGGATAGCAGTCTCAATGGGCGTTAAACGCCTCGAGGTCCGAGGAGATTCCAACCTCGCCATCTCCCAAGTAAATGGTGAGTTCGATGCAAAGGACCCAAAAATGACAGCTTACCGAAATGCAGTCCTAAAGATCTCGGCCAGGTTCGAGGGGCTTGAATTTCATCATATCCTCCGTGAAAGCAACCAGGCTGCCGATTGTAACATCCCAAAATTCTAAATTTTGGAATGTTATATTAAATAAATAATTATGATTGTTTGTTTGATTGTTGTGTGATTGATTGTGTGAAATTGAGTGAAAATTTGAAACTTTTTGAAAGTTAAATGAGAGGGAATAAAAGGACATTCCCACAACTTTCACTCTTGCATATGATCTCCATGAATTCAAAATCATTTCAAATACAAAACCCTGGAGTGAAGATGACATGACTTCTTCCATTAAAGAAATGAAAAGGGTTTGAAAAGATTTGAATTCCATTTGAAAATATTTCAAATTCAGAAACTTTATGCAACTCAATGATTTTCTTGAGAGAAGATAAAATGACTTCTTCAAATTATAAGAAATAGAGTTGGAAGTTTAAAAGGATCATTTTGAAAGTCCCTTTGAAGTTTTTATTCAAATTATTTTTCTCCTAAATATAAATATATGGAAATAAGGGTAAAATGATTCCCTTGAATGAAAAATTAGGAGAAAATAAATTTGAAATCATTTTGGTATTTTAAAAATGATTTTTACTGGTTTTTATTGCAACAGTAGCATTATTTGAATTTTGAGATGTTGTGGGTACTTTATTTGAACTTGAAAAATAGTTCATCTTTTTCTCTGTACTTTTATAAAAAAATTGATATATTATATGACTATATAATATTTTCATTTCATTTGTTTCTCTTGACTTTTTCTTTTCTATGTTTATTTTTAAAAAGAAAATGGTCGAAGCCCACTTGCCCACAGTAACAGGCCGGCCCACTTATCCCCTCGCAGGCACCGAATCTCCTCCGGATCGGCTGCCCGATTTATTTCCTTCTCTCTCTCCCTCACTGACGCTGGGACCCACGCCCGATCCCCTTCCTTCCAGCGGTCACTTTCCATACTTCGCCGGACCACCGCCGGAGTCGGATCCCCTCGCCGCTCCCTTTCCTTTCTGGCTCACCCTCTGCCCCACGCCACCCTGCCTATAAAGGGAGCCCCCTCCCGCACTCGTCCCACCCTAAATCCTCCGCCGAACGCCCCACTGCTGCCGCTATTGATCACCGGAGTCCGAGCCTCCCGCCGCCGCCATTGACGCCCTAGAGCTCGCCCCCGACCCCCTCACCGCCATCTGAGCCCATATCCGAGACGCCCTCGCTCCCCTGCATCTCGCTGACCACCGCATCGACCTCGACGACGACCGGAGCTACCTCCCCGATGAACCCCGACCACCGCCGCCGTCGCCGTCGTCTTCTTCGGTAACGACCGGCCAACCGCCCCCCTCTCTCTCATCGGCCACTCGCTCCGTCCTTAGATCCCGATCGCACGGCCGCCGCAGATCCTTTTTTATTATTATTTAAATGCCGAAGTGTTTTTCTGTTAGTTATCGGTCGCCCGCCCATTAGTTCCCGTAGCGCACACCTCCGGCCAATCATGTTGCGCCACGTAGCAGTGGCCGAACCGCAGCTGTTTCTTTTTTTTAGTTTCTGTTTTATTTTCAGAAATAGTTTCTGTTTTGATTTCTTTATATCTTTTATGTTTTTAATTTTTTTAGTTGATTCTTTTTGCATTAGATCAAAAAATTTATGTAGTTTCTGTTTGTACAATTGTTTTTCAAATTTGATTAGTTAAATTTGAATTTGATGAAATTTGTTCAAATCACTAATTAGCTAATATCTTTTAAATACAAATTGGTTTTTATTTAATTCTTTTTGCTCCTGTCTTCTAGTAGTTTTATTTAACTAGTTAATTAATAAAATAATTTTTAGTGTAATTTAGATCTGTTCAAATTAGATTTCAAAAACAGGACCTATTATGCTAGTTTTAGTGATAGAAAAATAGTTTTCTTTAATTTTAAAGTGTTTCCTTTTGCCACTTAGTTTATTTTATTAAAACTTTCTGTTAGTTAATAAAGATAATATTTTGTTAATAAATAAAATTGTTTAGTTAAATTCTTAGTGTTAAAACTTGTCTAGTTAATAAGTTAGGTTTTATTTTAGCTTTTTAAGTGTTAAAACCCTAGTTAAATCATTTCTTTTAATTTAGTTGTTTTATTTTTTTTTATTTTCTATTAGTTTAGTAGTTTAGTATTTTCCTTACTGTTAAGTTGTTACTGAGGACAAAAACTATTTTGTTGTTTGTAGTTAAGTCCTATAGTTTCCTTAGGAGTTTTCTTTTGCTTTCTATTTGGTTTTTCTTATTGTTTTCTTTATTGCTTTTAATTGTTGGTTGTTAATATGATTGTTAGAATTGCTTGCTAGAATGATTGCTTATATGAATGCAATGTTTGATTAATATAGATTTCATCGGAGAGTGACGAATAGTTCTATCAAGTTATTTTTGAGAGCGATATAATCTTCATCAACTATTAGCAGGCAAGTTCACTTTGACCATATTTTTCATACCTATGTTTTATTGCATTTAGTGACACTTTTCAACATTCCTCCAGTAGTTATATTGAGCTTGAAACTTGAGGTAGTATCATGAGGTAGGAGAAACCCAATACCCCTGTTACCATTGCCCTGGGAAGGGACGTTATCTTGCATTATTTGCTACGCTCTAGTAGACGGGGGTTGGATGTGTGATACAAGAGTGACGTGAGGATTAATAATTCAAGACCTGCATGATGATCAAGACTTCAAGACTTCAAGGACTCAACATACCTCTGGGTGGAATGGTTTACATCTGGCAGCCTAATATCTATCATGGTTATGCCCGGGGATCCTGGTATCTACATGTGATCATCCCGACGGAATGCCACCCAGGCTCAAAGAGATGGATGGATACTTCAAGGCCGGAAAGCTTACGTGTGCAACCGCAAGTCATTATGGGCTCTGGCATTGTTGACCTTAGTTGTGATTCTGGCCGGGACGGTGCTAGCAGATGTAGACGAACGGTAGGGTTGGATGGGCACCGGACAGTGGTCAGGGGAACTCTTCGGAAGATCATGTTTCGATCGTCCCGTTCTCAAACACTCTGAAGTGCGAGGACTTAAAGGGAGGGATCGAATCTTGTGGGTAAAGTGCACAAACCTCTGCAGAGTGTTAAACTAATCGATTAGCCGTGTCCCCGGTTACGGATAACATGCGCACCGGAGATGATACTATCAGCCAATCTCGACACAATTAATAATAATGAGTGGGTTTATTAATAATTTGGGATATGAGAATTGGTTGGCGGAACCATCTCATTAACAACCAACTTTTGTAGTAATATTTGCATTTGACTCCTTGTTGTAGGGAAAAATCAGTTTTTTCGCAAAATTATAACTTAGAGCTACCACAGCCATATTGCATATAGAGATAGAGTTATTTTCATCTGTGATCTTGCCGGTACATTCAATGCACTGACCTACATGGCTGCAACGTATCATGTTGTAAGATTTCTACGATGAGTAAGAGTTACGATATAGGGTTACGGTCTACACTCAACTTGCCGATGGCGTTGATGGGACTCCACACCCTTATTGATTTGTTTCCGCTATGATATATAAGGTATACTCTGGATCTACGGTATTTCTTTTACATGTGATGTTATGGTATTTCGTCGAAGTACTGTGTGTGCCAGCATACTGACCCAGGGATGGCACGGAAAGCACAGAGACTTGATCGTATTGGGTCGGGTCGCTACACCGATATTCTCGCCCGAATGGGCGCTAAACGGGATAAGGTCCTTGAAAATACCTTCCTCGAACGGCTCTTCAAGCCATCCGTAGTCTGGCAGGACGACAAAGAAGCGTCAGAGTCAAATGATGCACAACAATCCGCCCCACCCGAGGATGAAATGGAAAAGGATATAATTGGGGGATTGGCCATCCAGGAAACGGCTTCGGCACACAAGGTTATGGTAGTCATTGCACCATGGACCGAGCCCCTCCTTGCATACCTACTCCGCAAGGAGCTCCCCGAAGACCAAACCGATGCACGTCGGATCATAAGGCAGTCTAAAGCCTACAAGGTCCACGAGGGTGAGCTCTATAAGCAAAGCACCACGGGCATCCTCTAGCGATGCATATCCGAAGAGGAAGGGAGATCGCTGCTTAGCGAAATACACGCCGGCATGAGTGGACATCACGCCGCTGCTCGGACCTTGGTCAGCAAGGTGTTTCGAGCTGGTTTTTACTGGCCAACAGCAAGGGCCGATTCTACAGCGCTAGTACATCGTTGCCCCGGCTATCAGGTGTTCGCCAAACAAAGCCACATGCCCCCTACAGCCCTCCGGACTATTCCGATCACTTGGCCTTTTGCGGTCTGGGGGCTCGACATGGTTGGCCCACTCAAGGGAGGGTCATGAAAAAATTAAGTATCTACTTGTCATGGTAGACAAGTTTACCAAATGGATCGAAGCAAAACCAGTCACCTCGTCTAGAGCAGTCCCAGTAATTGAGTTCATCTCTGGGGTTGTACACTGCTACTTGTGAGCTGCGTTGGGATTTCCCCGAAGAGGAGGGGATGATGTAGTACAGTAGAGATAAGTATTAACCTCAGTTATGAAACCAAGGTTATCAATCCAGTAGGAGAATCACACAACACCTCGTTAACAGTACCTGCACACAAAATAACAAATCCTTGCACCCAATGCAAACAAGGGGTTGTCAATCCCTTGGCGGTTAATTGCAAGATTAAATTGTATGGTGATAGATAAATAGATCGAACAAAAATACAAAATAAAATAAACAAAGTAAAAGTGCAGCAAGGTATTTTTATGATTTTTAATATATGAATTGGATAGACTCGGGGGCCATAGTTTTCACTAGAGGCTTCTCTCATGAAAATAGCATACGGTGGGTGAACAAATTACTGTTGGGCAATTGATAGAAAAGCAAATAATCATGACGATATCCAAGGCAATGATCATGTATATAGGCATCACGTCCGAGACAAGTAGACCGACTCCTGCCTGCATCTACTATTACTCCACACATCGACCGCTATCCAGCATGCATCTAGTGTATTAAGTCCATAAAGAATGGAGTAACGCCTTAAGCAAGATGACATGATGTAGACAAAGTAAACTCACGCATGAATAAACCCCATCTTTTTACCCTTAATAGCAACGATACATACGTGTCATGTCCCTTTCTGTCACTGGGATTGAGCACCGCAAGATCGAACCCGTTACAAAGCACCTCTCCCATTGCAAGATAAATCAATCTAGTTGGCTAAACCAAATCAATAGATCGGAGAGAAATACGAAGCTATAATAATCATGCATAAAAGAGTTCAGAGAAAACTCAAATAATATTCATGGATAATCTGATCATAAACTCACAATTCATCGGATCCCAACAAACACACCGCAAAAAGTGATTACATCGGATAGAACTCCAAGAACATCGAGGAGAACATTGTATTGAAGATCAAAAAGAGAGAAGAAGCCATCTAGCTACTAACTATGGACCCGAAGGTCTGTGTGTAGGATTGAAAGTATGTCTAGAGGGGGGTGATTAGACTACTTGACCAAATAAAAACCTAACCTTTTCCCAATTTTAAAAGTAGGCAGATTTTAGCAAGCATACAAGTCAAGCATCACCCTACACATGCAATTCTAAGAGTGTAGCAGCAGAAAGTAAACAATTGCATATGTAAGTAAAGGAGGGGATCGGAGATTTCAAACGCAATGAATACACGGTGGTTTTCGGCGTGGTTCCGATAGGTGGTGCTATCGTACGTCCACGTTGATGGAGACTTCAACCCACGAAGCACTACAGGAATCAGGCACTTTGCCGTCTGCCATGGCAGACGGCAAAGGAATGTCTGGCGGACGGCAAAGCCCTTTGCTGTCAGCAAGCAGACGGCCCCACATCCGGCTGAATGAACTACGGCAGAGGGCTCACCCACGAACGCAGGGGCGGAGCTCGTCGAACACCAGACCCTCACAGCGACGAAACAACTGCACATTTAAATCCAAAGATGAGTAACATAGCATTATTGTTTTTTCCGTCAACCTAACTAAATATTTACAACAGGATGCCACCACCAAGTTGTAAAAAAACGATTCGCACTGCTCGTTCCCCGCAACAACCCCTAACCTAAAGAGTTATCATTTAGGGTTTTTTCGTCGACACCGAGGCACCCGCTAACCTAAACAGCTGCCATTTATTGTTCCATCGACGCCGAGGCACCCCCTAACCTAAATAGCCGTCATTTAGGGTTCCATCGACGCCGAGGTACGCCCTAACCATAATTGACGTTATTTAACGTTCCGTCCACGCGGAGGCACCCCTACCCGAAATATATGTCATCCAGGGTTCCGTCGACGTCGAGGCACCCCTAACCTATATAGATGTCATTTAGGCTTTCGTCGATGCCAAGGCACCCCCTAACCTAAATAGCCATCATTTAGGGTTCCATCGACGTCGAGGAACCCCCTAACCCGCTCGTCCCCGGGCGTCCTCAGCTATGGCGACGCACGGTCGACGGGTCAGCACGCCATCTCTTCTGGTCAACCCGTCATTTAGGCTTTCGTCGACGCCAACCACCTCGCCCTCTCTTCCCTATCCTCCTCCTCCTCCTCTTCTTCTTCTTCCTTCTTTTCCTTTTTCCTCTTCTTCTTCTCCTCTTCTCCTCTTCTTCTTCTTCTTCTTCTTCTTCTTCTTCTTCTTCTTCTTCTTCTTCTTCTTCTTCTTCTTCTTCTTCACCTCCTCTTCTTCTTCTTCTTCTTCTTCTTCTTCTTCTTCTTATTTTCCTTTTTCCTCTTCTTCTACTTATTCTTCTTTTCTTCTTATTTTTTTTCATCTTTCTTCTTCTTCTTCTAATTATCTAAACCTAAACCTAGCTAGCACTAACCTAAACCAAACACTAATTAACCTAAACCTAAACAGTAAAAAACAGAAAAAAAAACAGAAAAAAAACAGAAAAAAAAGAAAAATACCTCACCTTGAAGGCCGGTGGAGGAGGGCCGGCGCAGGGGGAGGAAGGCCGCGGGGAGGGGGGCTGCGCCGCGGCCTGCTCCGGTGGTGGGGCGTCGCGGGGAGGCGCCGCGGCTCTGAGGTCGTCGGGGGAGGGGGGCGCAGGGGCCGAGGAGCGGGGCGGCGGGTGAGGTCGTCGGGGGAGGGGCGGTGGGTGAGGTTGTCGGGGGAGGGGCGGCGGGTGAGGTCGTCGGGGGAGGGGCGGCGGCGGGTGAGATCGTCGGGGGAGGAGCGGTGGCGGGTGAGGTTGTGGGGGGAGAGAGAGAGAGGAACAGAGAGAGAGGGGGTGGGGCCGGGGGTGCACGGCCGTTAGTTAGGCAAACCTCTTTGCCGTCTGCTAGCGGACTTCTTTGCCGTCCGCTAGCAGACGGCAAAGACGGCAAAGATTTACGGCAAACAAGGTGTAGGATCGAAAGTATGTCTAGAGGGGGGTGATTAGACTACTTGACCAATTAAAACCTAACCTTTTCCCAATTTTAGTTGTGGGCAGATTTTAGCAATAGTACATGTCAAGCATCACCCTACGCATGCAATTCTAAGAGTATAGCAGCGGAATATAAGCAATTGCATATGTAAGTAGAGAGGGGATTGGAGATTTCAAACGCAATGAAGACACAGTGGTTTTTGGCGTGGTTCTGATAGGTGGTGCTATCGTACGTCCACGTTGATGGAGACTTCAACCCACGAAGGGTAACGGCTGCGCGAGTCCACGGAGGGCTCCACCCACGAAGGGTCCACGAAGAAGCAACCTTGTCTATTCCACCATGGCTTACGTCCACGAAGGACTAGCCTCACTCGGGGTAGATCTTCATGAAGTAGGCGATCTCCTTGCCCTTACAAACTCCTTGGTTCAACTCCACATCATGTCGGAGGCTCCCAAGTGACACCTAACCAATCTAGGAGACACCACTCTCCAAAAGGTAATAGACGGTGTGTTGTTGATGAACTCCTTGCTCTTGTGCTTCAAATGATAGTCTTCCCAACACTCAAACAACTCCTCATAGATTTGGCTACGGTGGAAGAAGGATTTGAGTGGAAAGCAACTTGGGAAAGGCTAGAAATCAAGGTTCAAATGGTTGGAATGGAATCTCTTGATCTCAACACATGAGTAGGTGGTTCTCTATCAGAAAATGTATGATGGAAGTGTAGGCACGTTCTGATGGCTCTCCTTACTGAGAAGGAAGTGGTGGAGGGGTATATATAGCCTCCACACAAAATCCAGCCGTTACACACTTTTGACCCAACTCGGTGGCACCGATTCAGAAGTCTCGGTAGCACCGAACTGTGTAAAAGATATGAACGTTAGGAATCTCGGTGGAACCGACTGGAACAACTCGGATGGACCGAAGTGCCATGGCTAGGGCAAGCCTCATCTCGGTGGCACCGATTGCATCAACTCAGTAGGACCGAAGTGAAGCAATAAGGCAACAGAGAGTTGGCAAGCCATCTCGGTGAGACCGATTTGCAAAACTCGGTGGGACTGAAGTAAGTGCAAACAATTACAGAGAGTTGGCAAGGCCATCTCGGTGAGACCAAGATCCATATCGGTGGATCCAATTTGTTAGGGTTTTGGCAGTGGCTAAGTCCAAATGAACTCGGTGGCTCCGGATAGGAAATTTTGGTGGGGTCGAGTTGGAATGTAGGTTTTGGACATATTTGGATAGAGAAGGTGGTTGAGGGTTTTGGAACACTGTCACTAAGCACTTGAGCAAAAAGAACATTAAGCAACACCTCATCCCCTTTTAATAGTATTGGCTTTCCTATGGACTCAATGTGATCTTGGATCACTAAATCAAAAATGTAGAGTCTTGATCTTTTGCCAATCCTTGTCATTAGCATTTTGAGGGGTCCACATCTCTAGTCCTTACCATGCCAATCATTGAACATCCTGAAATCTTTAACTTGGATGGACATTAGTTCAATGAGATATATGTTGTTATGAATTACCAAAACCACCAAGGGAGCAAATGTGATTTCAATCTCCCCCTTTTTGGTAATTGATGACAACATATAGATCAAAGCTTCGACAAATGAATAAATGAATGGAATGCATCGTCGCTTTGAGAAGTATGTGATAAGCAAGAGCTTCCCCTAAATTTGTGCATTATTAAGAATTTGTGTTTGAATGCAAATGCACAATCGATTAGGCTCATGGGTCACTCTTCCATGTCACATACACCTTGGTGGAGCGCGCAAAATGATATGAGTGGAATAGTAGGCACGCATCACCAACACAAGTGAATGGTCATACAGGATAATGATAAGCATAAGCATCACATAGAGCATAGTATGATCAATCACATGAAGTAGTAGCTCACAATCATAACGATCAAAGTACTCACAGACATAGTATCAGGCACACACAACGAAACAAAGTACCATAAAGCAAACAGTAGCAAAAGAACTCGAGAGAAATCCAACAGGCAAAGCAAAGCAAGACTCTCTCTCTCTCGAAGCTAAGATCTATACAAATTCTCCCCCTTTGGCAACAAGTACCAAAAAGCTCGAATAGGTATAGGACTAATACGGTACTCTAGGCACGATCCTCGGAAGCTCCTGAAGGTGATCTCCTGCTGGCAACTCCGGTGTGCGTAGATGGCATCGAGAGAAGTGCATCCGCGAAGGCTTCGGCTGATGACTGCTGGACTGGTGGAGTGGAGACCGGATGTGGCATTGTAGCAGCAGCAGCAGGTGCAGAGACTGTAGTCCTCGGATCCACAACTGGCACTGCAGCAGACCTGGCTGCCCTGGGCACTGTCTGAAATCTCTCCGTAGTGGGTCTGTCATCTCCACTATCATCTGAAGCGGCTGTCCTGGCTGCATCAACATCGTCCTTCAGCTTCTCCACTATTGTCCGGACCTCAGTGATCTTGACATCTAGATCATGAATCTTCGTCTCGACTATCCGCTCTAAGCTATCCTGGTTCTGGGTGAGGTTGGCCAGACTTCGCTCAATCCTCAGGGTGGCTTCTAGCAGATAAGTCATTTGGTCACTCTTAGACTTGAGATTAGCAATTGGAGCATTGGGACCTGATGCCTCTTTGGCTGCTTTTGCTTCCTTGGATTCTCGGATCTTCTCTTGTGCTTGTGCAGAGGTGGGATGCGAAGGATCCATCACAATGACATTGTCCTCAAACTCTGGACGCAGTGGGAGATGCTCTTGATCAAGAAGATAGGTGCTCGTTCCAACCTTGGAATTGATAAGCATCTGGATGTGTGGAGCATATCCGCAAGATCTCTTCTGATCAGCAGCTGTCCTCTTGATGGTTTCTACAATCAAGCTCATCACCTTGAAATTCTGAGGTGTATCAAAGAGGTGCAGCAGGTTGATGGAGTGGCCACGTATCATCTTATCATCTCCTGACTTGGGCAACAAAGTGTACCGCAAGATAGTGTTTGTGGTGGCCAAACCTGGCAGCAGGTGCTTCACTGACCCTAGCTTGTGTGACTCGATGTCTTTATGTGTAATAGCTATATACATGTTGGCCATGGAGTTGTGGTCCATCTTGAGCTTGGCATATATATCAACATCATCATCTTCTTCTTCTGGAGCACCAAGAAGAGTAGCCCATTCAGAGATGGTTGACTGGTACCTGGAACCCTCAGTCATCCACACAATCCTGCCATTAGGATAGAAGTGAGCTGTGGAGTAGAATTGCATGATCATCTCATCATTCCACATTGTCAACTTCTGTCCAACAAACTCATCAACACCAACAATCCGGAAACTCTCATGAACATGGGGGAAATAATCTTCATTGGCATCAATGTACTTCCAATCCACCCATCTCATATCGCTGACAATAGGCTTCTTATCCAGCAGAGCCGTCTCATAGAAGTCTTGTTGTTCTCTGGTCTGGAAGAGGTAGTCACAAGCTGTCCTCCTACTGGAAGCATAGGGATCTGACAGTCTCCACTGACGCAGTCCTTTGTCCTTCCTTAGCATCATATTCTCTGCAACCGGGTGTGCATTGTCATGGTCTGGAATCTTGGGCTTCAATTTCCTGAGCACTAGTGGCTCTTCATCAACTTTAGCTTCAGGCACTGGGGCCTTGTTCTTCTCACTAGTAGAAATGTTTCTGGTCGACCTCTTGGGTGCTGGAGATTTTGGTTTGGACTTTGTGGGGGCAGCAGTCCTAATAGCATCTGACATGAGCTTCTGAGATTTTGCAGGGGGTGCATTAGCCGTTGGCTCCTCCTCTTCCTCTGAATCATTCCTCATGGAGGGTTGTCCAAGCACATGAGCAGTAGTTTTCCTTGCTCTCTTCTTCCTTCCTCCTGCAGCTGTTTCTGTGTCACTTGGCTCTTCAAGTGTAAATTGCATAGTTTTCTTGGGAACTTTCTTCACAGCTGTTTTATCTTTGGCAGCAGTTGGCTTGGTGCTATATTCCTTAGCAAGCACAACTCTCTTCTTTTTTGTTGCTGCTTCACTAGCAACAAAGTCCTCATCCTCACTGTCTGAGGTTCTCTTCTTCCTGGTTCTTGTGGCTGCCTTTGGAAGATCTGGAGAGCTTCTCTCTCCCTCATAAAAGCTTTCTGCAGGACTAGAGCCTACGCTGAGATTTGTGTGCTGCTCTGACATGTTCTGGCTATCGTTAGCATCAGACATCTTGCAAAGTTGACCCTGTGAATAGTTGGGTATGGGCAGAGTAGATGAGTCATCACAAAAAGCAGAAGTTTTTCATAAAAAAAATTGAGTTCAACTCTTAGTTTCAAGTTTTCACAGAAAGCATTTCGGATGGACCGAGTTGATCATCTCGGTGATACCGAAGCACTCAACAGAAACTTTACACGCCATTTCGGTCAGACCGAGATGGGGTTCGGTGACTCCGAGATGCTAGGGTTTCACAGAGATTTTACTTTCGGTCTCACCGATTCGTACAACTCGGTGGCACCGAGACGTACTAGTGCTATGGCCTGGGGCCAAATTGGTGACTCCGAAAATCTCTAATCGGTCGGTCCGAGATGCGTTCGGCGGAAACTTAAACCTAAAATTTTTACTCGAATCTAATCTATGGACATTGCAGTGTAATGGGAGTTCTCAATCCGTGGCAAGAATCATGGCTATCCAATCGTGCATCGAATCAGAAATTGGAGCACGAAAGGGGTCGAATCTCACCCTAACTCGGTGGAGATCCTCTACGGCGGCAACGGCGGAGCAGATTGCTGTTGACGGCGGCGGAATCTGACGGCGAGGGCACGCTGGAGACGAAGGCGATGATCCGGAGACCTGGGCGACGGCAGCAACGGGGTGTGGGAACGAGAGGGTTTGAGAAATTTCAACCGTTCGGGCCCGCGAGATATATATACCCGTATGCTGTCGGTGGCTCCGAGTTGGACAACTCGGTGGCACCGATATGTGTAACTACAAGCAGATTAGCACATCGGTGGCGCCGAAATGGTTCAACTCGGTGACACCGAGATGAAAACCTAGATCAATCTAATGATTTCGGTTGGACCGAGTTTGAGTGAATTGGTTCGGCCGAAATCATGTAGAAGGTTTTGGAGGTTCAGCCCTTTCAGATCGGTGGCTCCGAGTGCTCCTCACCCAGAGGGTCCGAAAATGACTTGTTCAATTTTTGTGATGTAGCAAGAATAGAATTTGAGACAAGAAAGCATAGATAGCTAGAGAAGGTACTTAGGCATTCTTGTACATCCACTTGGCCAGAAAAACCAAGACAATCAAAACAACAAATGGATGTCCTCGAATGATGAAAACATGCAAACCAACATGCTCACACAATAAGATAGCAAATAAAATATGTGTCAAACATGCACAACCAATTCTAGCATCTATCAAGCAATGGCGATGACTAGGTCATCTATATATGAGTATATTGACTTAGGAGCCAAATGAGAACATTTGATCATAGGTCATACTCATCGTTTAAGCACAAGTGGGGTTTCCACTTTTTCATAAAGCATTGATGTGTTCACACCATTAGAGTTGCTTTAGCTCAATTGTTCAGAGCAAAGCTCCCCCTAGATATGATATCCCCCCAGGGATGAACTAACCTTGGGTTTTGTCGATGATGACTTCATGTAGATGTTGAAGATGTGGATGCTCAATGTTGATGTGGACCATCAAGAGTTGGGAGCAATCCTTTGGAGTTTTGTGCTTTCAATACCTACATGGGTTAGTCCCACACAAGGAACATACAAGGATATCCATAGACATAGAGTGAAATACACATATATGATGTCCATGAATGCATTGATTACCTTGTCCCTTGCCTTACCAATAAGAGGGTTTGTGACTCCATGAACTAGTGCAAAATGTGGAAGTTGGTTGCACAAGTTCTTGCCATAATGAATATGAGTGAAGTTTGTTGGCGGAGTCACCCTCAAGAACTCTCTAGTTCTTCTTCTTTTGGACCCACATCAACTTGATGGGAATCCTTGGAGTTGTAGTAGCACTTGATGAAGTATAACTTGATGAAGTCTTGGGAACCCACTTGACCAAGGCTTGAGGAGCTTCTTCAAATGAATCAATCTCTTCTTGAAGCTTGTCCTTGCCTTTTAGCTTGTGGTCTTATGGTGGAAGATCTTCTTGAGCTTGTGTTCCCTTGAAGGAAGTAGGATCATACTTCTCTTGTTGAGGAACAAACTTTGTCTTGGGGTATTGATCTTCTTCCCACTCAACTCCATTGGCATTGAACTTTCGTTCAAAACCAACACCTTGGTTCTTCCGGTGCCTTCCTTGCTTGCATACAATTTCCTCAAATTGCTTACTCCCAGCAAGACTCTTGTAGACACCTTTTTCTATAATTCCTTTCAATAGCATATTTTCTTGCTCAAGTGTAACTTGGCTAAGAGAATCATTAGTGGAATCAATAGAACTACTAGAAGCAACAACATTGGATTTAGCATTGTTATTGTTACTACTAGAGGTAGAACCCTTTTTACCCTTGTTGCTAGTTTGCTTAGGTTTAACTTGTGGCATAAAGGTAGACAAGAGTAAACGTTTGGCAAGATATGAAGAACTCTTCTTTCGAAGATCGTCATTGATAGCTTTAAGAAACTCATGCTCTTGCTCTAAATTTAGCTTCTCGAAGCGTAGCTTCTCATGAGTTCTTAGAAGTTCTCTATGATCCTCTTGAGTTGTTTCATGAGCTAACTTAAGAGCATTTAGTTCTTTAGTTAGATGCTCAATCTCCTTCATAGCATTGTCATTCGTTTCCTCTTGACTATCATGATTACTAGCATTTTCATTATAGCTCACATCACTAGCCTTATCAACAAGTAAATCATCATCACCAAGCAAATCATCTTCATCACTATTGAAATCAAGATACTTGGGGTGTGATACCTTGGGGCCTTTTTCCATGAAGCATCTTCCAATTCCTTCATTTGGTGAGTCAAATAGATCATGGGAGTTGGATGACACAAGAGCAAGTCCGGCAACACCTTCATCTTGACTATAGTCGGAGTTGGAGTGATAACTTCTCTCGGAGTGGTTGTAGGAGTCGGAGCTGGAATCCCATTCACCAACATGAGCCTGATGTCTTCTTCTTGTGTAGCTCTTTGATGACTTGTCCTTCCTCTCCGAATCCTTGCTTCTTCGAGAGTGTCTTCGTTCATAACGATCATCTCTACTCCTTCTCTTCTTATGAGGTGATTCATCTCTTCTATGTCTTCCTCTTGGTGATTCGTCTCTTTTCTTGTAGGGAGCCGTACACTCATTGGAATAGTGTCCAGATTTTCCACAATTGTAGCAATTACGGTCACGACTTGATGATCTTCTCTCATAGTGTCTTGAACTAGAGCTTCTTTCTTTCCCTTTGTTCTTGTAGAACTTGTTGAATCTTTTCACCATCAGGCTTATCTCTTCATTGGATACTAGCTTGTCACTTGGAGTTGTTGGAGCATCGGTTGAGGCTTTGTAAGCACCACTTGATTTGTTGTGTAGCTCCTCTTTGTCCTTGAGTGACATTTCATGAGCAACAATCCTTCCAATGACTTCCGTGGGCTTGAGATCTTTGTAATTTGGCATCATTTGGATCAATGTGCAAACGGTATCATATTTTCCATCCAAAGCTCTAAGTATCTTCTTGATGATGAATTTGTCGGTCATCTCTTCACTTCCTAAGCCAGCAATCTCATTTGTGATGAGAGCAAGCCTAGAGTACATTTCTGCGACTCCTTCACCATCCTTCATCTTGAACTTGCCAAGTTGACTTTGAAGCACATCCAACTTAGATTCCTTGACGGACTCGGTACCCTCATGCATATCAACCAAAGTATCCCAAATTTCCTTTGCATTCTCAAGGCGGCTGATTTTGTTGAATTCCTCGGGACACAAACCGTTGAAGAGAATGTCACAAGCTTGAGCATTGTATTGCAACATCTTCAATTATTCCGGGGTTGCTTCACGATCCGGTTCCTTGCCGTCCTCAAAGAAATCACCTTGCAAGCCAACACGAACAACAGCCCAAACAGCGGGGTTATGACCAAGAATATGCATTTTCATCTTATGTTTCCAACTAGCAAAGTTTGTACCATCAAAATATGGACCTCTACGGTGATAGTTACCCTCACTAGATGCCATACTCTCCTAGGTTGTGAAACCAAGGCTATTATCACCAAAGCAATGGAAATCAAGGCTTACGGAGCCAAAGCTCTGATACCACTTGTAGGATCGAAAGTATGTCTAGAGGGGGTGATTAGACTACTTGACCAAATAAAAACCTAACCTTTTCCCAATTTTAAAAGTAGGAAGATTTTAGCAAGCATACAAGTCAAGCATCACCCTACACATGCAATTCTAAGAGTGTAGCAGCGGAAAGTAAACAATTGCATATGTAAGTAAGGAGGGGATCGAAGATTTCAAACGCAATGAAGACACGGTGGTTTTTGGCGTGGTTCCGATAGGTGGTGCTATAGTACGTCCACATTGATGGAGACTTCAACCCACGAAGGGTAATGGCTGCGCGAGTCCACGGAGGGCTCCACCCACGAAGTGTCCACGAAGAAGCAACCTTGTCTATTCCACCATGGCTTACTTCCACGAAGGACTAGCCTCACTCGGGGTAGATCTTCACGAAGTAGGCGATCTCCTTGCCCTTACAAACTCCTTGGTTCAACTCCACATCATGTTGGAGGCTCCCAAGTGACACCTAACCAATCTAGGAGACACCACTCTCCAAAAGGTAATAGATGGTGTGTTGTTGATGAACTCCTTGCTCTTGTGCTTCAAATGATAGTCTTCCCAACACTCAAACAACTCCTCATAGATTTTGCTATGGTGGAAGAAGGATTTGAGTGGAAAGCAACTTGGGAAAGGCTAGAAATCAAGGTTCAAATGGTTCGAATGGAATCTCTTGATCTCAACACATGAGTAGGTGGTTCTCTCTCAGAAAATGTATGGTGGAAGTGTAGACACGTTCTGATGGCTCTCCTTACTGAGAAGGAAGTGGTGGAGGGGTATATATAGCCTCCACACAAAATCCAGTCGTTGCACACTTTTGACCCAACTCGGTGGCACCGATTCAGAAGTCTCGGTAGCACCGAACTGTGTAAAAGATATGAACGTTAGGAATCTCGGTGGGACCGACTGGAACAACTCGGATGGGCCGAAGTGCAATGGCTAGGGCAAACCTCGTCTCGATGGCACCGATTGCATCAACTCGGTAGGACCGAAGTGAAGCAATAAGGCAACAGAGAGTTGGCAAGCCATCTCAGTGAGACTGATTTGCAAAACTCGGTGGGACCGAAGTAAGTGCAAACGATTACAGAGAGTTGGCAAGGCCATCTCGGTGAGACCGAGATCCATATCGGTGGATCCAATTTGTTAGGGTTTTGGCAGTGGCTAAGTCCAAATGAACTCGGTGGCTCCGGATAGGAAATTTCAGTGGGGCCGAGTTGGAATGTAGGTTTTGGACATATTTGGATAGAGAAGGTGGTTGAGGGTTTTGGAACACTGTCACTAAGCACTTGAGAAAAAAGACCATTAAGCAACACCTCATCCCCTTTTAATAGTATTGGCTTTCCTATGGACTCAATGTGATCTTGGATCACTAAATAAAAAATGTAGAGTCTTGATCTTTTGCCAATCCTTGTCATTAGCATTTTGAGGGGTCCACATCTCTAGTCCTTACCATGCCAATCATTGAACATCCTGAAATCTTTAACTTGAATGGACATTAGTTCAATGAGATATATGTTGTTATGAATTACCAAAACCACCAAGGGAGCAAATGTGCCTTCACTGTGGTAAACTACTCACGCATCATCGGAAGGGCAGCAAGGTTGATGGAGAGCCCCTCTGTGATTGATTCCCCCTCCGGTGGAGTACCGGAAAATGCCTCCAGATGGGATCTCTTGAGAACAGAAACTTGCGGCGGCGGAAAAAGTATTTCGTGGACTCCTCTATTGGTTTCCCGATTTTAGAGAATTTATAGTGGAGGAATTAGGTCAAACGGAGCTGTGTGGGCCCCACGAGCCACCTGGGCGCACCCCCTGGGGCGCATCGTGGTGCCTCGTGGGCCACTGCTTCATCTTCTCGTCTCCTCCCGAAGCTTCTAGTGTTTGTTATGTCCAGAAAAAAATCTCTAAAAAGTTTCGTGGCATTTGGACTTCGTTTGGTACTGATATTCTGGAAAACCAAAAAGAGGCAAAAAATAGCAACTGGCACTGGGCACTAAGTTAATAGGTTATTCCCAAAAAATGATATATAATTGTTGTAAATGTATATAAAAACATCAAAGATTGATAATATAATAGCATGGAACAATAAAAAATTATAGATATGTTGGAAACGTATCATACACCGTTATGGTATCCCCCACGGCCTTATAACAGACAACGGGACAAACTTCACGGCCAAGGAAGTCAAAGCATGGTGCGCAAAAATGGGCATCAAGCTCGACTATGCGTCAGTCTATCGCTCGCAGTTAAACGGGTAGGTAGAACGTGCCAATGGACTAATCCTCAGTGGCATTAAGCCAAGGCTAGTACGCTCCCTTAAAGAAGCAGACTGCAAGTGGGTAGAGGAACTCGATTCCGTCCTATGGGGTCTGCGCACCACGCCAAATCGATCTACGGGGTACACCCCATTCTTCATGGTATACGGCGCTGAGGCAGTACTCCCTTGCGACATAATCCATGACACACCTCGGGTACGCATGTACAAGGAACGGGAGGCCGAGCTAGACCGGCAAGACACCTTGGACGCCTTGGAAGAGGAACGCAATGTAGCCTGGGCACGTTCTGCGATTTACCAGCAACAAGCAAGGTGCTATCACAGCAGGGAAGTCCGCGCGAAGGAATTCAATATAGGGGATCTGGTCATGAGGCTCCACCCGGAGAAGCAGAAGCATAAGCTCTCACCTAAATGGGAAGGCCATTCATCATCGACTAGGTCCTAACTGGAGGCGCCTATCGAATCCGAGATCCGACGGACGGGCATCTAGAGCCCAATCCCTAGAACGCCGCACTGCTCCGGCGTTTCTACGATTAAAACCTTAAGTATCTTCTTCCCATGTACATACCTTTCCTCTCGCATATAGCATTACTTTGCTTTCTGTCTACCTCGGGGACATCTTTATATGTCTTTCCTCGAGGGCCATGCCAACATACAGCATGTTCTTTTAGAAACATGTGTCCTTTCTATTCCTTCTATCCTATCGTCGTTAAAGCCAAAATATGCACCAATTTGACTTAAGATTTGGCCAAGCTGGGTTGCCCGGCTCCTGTGCTTGCCCCTTACGTTCCCGATTATTCGGCTAAGGGGCAAAGGGAGCACCGATGTTATTGTTACTCCCGGGTCACCCGGAGCAGTACCTCAGACGGATAAAGCCGAAAGCTAGCATTCTTAAACGTAGAAATTGGTCGGCCACGACATAGGAGTAGAGTGGAGGGGGTCTTTCAAACCCTGGCCAGGGGCTTTACCCCCGAGGTCACTCGTCTTTGGACACAAGTGCTTGACACAATCACCCAAGAAAAGGAACTGCTGGAAGAACTATTTTTCTTGGAAGATGTTTCTTATGTTAAAACGTAATATAACATAACTCTCTGCCCCACTCTTGTCTTTTGAACCATGTAGCCGGATTGCCTTGTCGCCCGAAGTACCTGGTCCGACTAGTTCGGCCAGTAGTACGGGACAATCCTCGGCCACTGGGCGGGGAGGTAGAAGCCGATGGATGGATGACAGAGTTTTGGATGCGCAGATTGATGCATTAATGACGTAAAGTACTTTGATACATAGAGTCATACAAAAATATTCACCTACGCTCGGTCCAGTCCATCTATTAAGGTATCTAGGGCGCAGTCTTTCTGAGAAAAGCGAGCCGCATGCATGACATTGTCATATACCAGGTTGGTGGGTATTTCTTCCCCGTCAGGCCCTATGGGCCCTACCTCGGCCAGACGTGTTGTCTCTACGCCAGTATACCGGTCTTAACCATGGCCCAGGCCTCCCTCACTCCCTCCCGACATGCCGATATCTTCCAGGCCTGAATCCGGCACCGATCTCTCTTAAGACGCTCGGCAAGGACTGACATGTCTTCGGGCACGTGTTCCTCCTCGGACCATAAAGCCTTAAACACTCTCTTCATTGACTCCTGTGTGCTTTCATGCACCACGGACAGATGAGTCGCGGCGTCTTCGGGCAACTGGCCAGGGGCCTCTAGGGGCTGACCGGTTAGGGAAACTGCAAGGAATCACATATTAGCCTGCCGATCACATCTAGCAATCCTATAACCAGGAAACCATCTTAAAATGGAAACGAAAGGTTACCAAATATTGCTTCACTTGTCTGTCGGTTCTTCTCCTCGGCAACGGCTAGTCGAGCTTTCAGCTTCTCGGTCTCCTGAGCCTGTCGGGCATTCTCCGCCTTGAGCGCGCTCACATCGTCCCTCCTCTGGGCTAACACATGCTGGCCAGCCTGCCGCTGTGACTCCATATAGAGCAATCCTCGCGGTCTGTTTACGATCCCTTTTGAGGTGACCAAGGGCTTCCGCTGCTACAATACATCATGTTGTTACATGACCCAAGGATCTTCACCACAAGAATATCATGTGAAACGAAAGCACTTACCGTGTGCTTCTCTGATGAAAGTTTTCACCTGCTCTACCTCGGCTAGAGCAGCGTTCAACCTCCCTTCTGTCCGGGAAAGCACCTCAGCGAGATGATCATTCTTCTCCTGAGCACCCTATCAAAGGCATCATATTTTACCATTACAAGCCTCGATACGGTCACTAGTGCCCATATCAAGACTTAGGGGCTACTGCCGTGTTCGGCAGTTTAGTTTGCCTTTAAGCAAACAAATTACGACAAGCAGAAGAGATCTCCAAAAACAACATAGACTGGCGCGGGCCCTTACCTGTAAACCCTGTGATAGAACACCCACTGCCTTTTCAAAGACAGAATGGGTCGCGCCGAGGTATGCGTCCACCGAACTAAGAGCGTTAAACTCCTGACTCGTGAAGGCAAAACTCCTTAGGGAGGCCTTCCGTCGTCGGTGGTTCATGGCACTTTCGACCTCGGACGGGGTGACTGAACAGGTCCCCGAATCCTCTGATTGGGGAACTTTTGGAGTAGCTCCCGAGGTGGGGTGGTGTCCCACGCCACTGCTCAGAGCCGATGACCCCTCGGCTCTTGTCGAAGGAGGAGCGGGCTATCTACAAATGGATTAAAAGAATTGAAATCTGTGGCGTCATTCTCGGGGGTACAATAACAAGGATATTACCTGTGAGCTGAGGAAGCATTTTGGTCTGACTCCATGGTCGCCGCGTGCACCCGAGCTCCGCGCGTCTCCAGCGGAGGGCTCTTTTGAGGGGTCGGTTCTCCGCGTGGACGTTTTGGACGTCGTACCTTTGGAGGAGAAGTCGGAGGACTAGCGGCATCAGGATGAGAAGCTCTCTTTTGAGTAGAGATAAGGGGCTTTACCGATGAGGCCGGCCGCGCTCCCGGTACATCGGGAGTAACGGCTACCCTTGAGCCGTCAAGGCTCTCCAGATAAAACTTCCCCCCCTTCATATATGAGGGACAGCTCCTCATCTTCATGGAAGACGGGGTCCTCCGCCCGACGATGTGCCTCTAGCTCAGGAGCGGGGCTGCTTAAAGTCTCGACCCAGAGTCTCCATCTTTGTCTGGATTCAGTAAAAGGCCGGTCAGAAGAATTAACCATGAAACAACTCGGATAGACAAGGAAATCCAGGAAAACTGACTATCTCAGCAGGGTTGTAGTAAGACAGCCCGTCTCAAAACTGCCGCGTTGCGAAATCCTCCACTGAGCCCTGGTAAATGCCGGCTAGTACGGTCCCAAAGGCCGTCTGGTCATTGAAACTCTTCCGAATCGATCGGGAGGCATCTTCGGTTCCGTTATACATGACCAACGGGTGCTGGCGTTGCCGAAGTGGTTGGACTCTTGATACGTCTATTTTGCATCATGTTTTGCTACTGTTATTTATAGTGTTTTTAATCAATATAACACTTTGTGGAGCAATTCTAATGCCTTTTCTCTCTTAATATGCAAGATTTACACACGGAGGGAGAATGCCGGCAGCTGGAATTCTGGACCTGAAAAAGCTATGTCAGAGATACCTATTTTGCATATCTCCAAATGAGCTGAAATTTCACGGAGAATTATTTTGGAATAAATAAAAAATACTGGAATCAAGAAGTACCAGAGGGGGCCACCCAGGTGCCCACGAGGCACCAGGGCACGCCACCCCCCCCAGGCGCGCCCTGGTGGCTCGTGGGGTCCCTGGCCAGCCTCTGGCCCCCATTTTCTGGTATATAAGCCCATTTTCCCTAGAAAAAATAAGGAGAAGACTTTTGGGATGGTGCGCCGCCGTCTCGAGGCGGAACTTGGGCAGGAGCACTTTTGCTCTCCGGCGGAGCGATTCTGCCGGGGATACTTCCCTCCGGGAGGGGGAAATCGAAGCCATTGACATCACCAACGATCCTCTCATCGTGGGAGGACCAATCTTCATCAACATCTTCAATAGCACCATCTCATCTCAAACCCTAGTTCATCTCTTGTATTCAATCTTTGTCTCAAAACCTCAGATTGGTACCTGTGGGTTGCTAGTAGTGTTGATTACATCTTGTAGTTGATGCTAGTTGGTTTATTTGGTGAAAGATTATATGTTCAGATCTATTATGCTATTTAATACCCCTCTGATTTTGGACATGAAGATGATTTGTGAGTAGTTACTTTTGTTCTTGAGGACATGGGAGAAGTCTTGTCATAAGTAATCATGTGAATTTGGCATTCGTTCGATATTTTGATGATATGTATGTTGTTGATCCTCTTGGTGGTGTCATGTGAACGTCGACTACATGACACTTCACCATCTTTGGGCCTAAGGGAATGCATTGTGGAGTAGTAATTAGATGATGGGTTGCTAGAGTGACAGAAGCTTAAACCCTAGTTTATGCGCTATTCCGTAAGGGGCTGATTTGGATCCATATGTTTAATGCTATGGTTAGAGTTATCTTAATTCTTCTTTCGTAGTTGTAGATGCTTGCGAGAGGGGGTAATCATAAGTGGGTGGCTTGTTCAAGTAAGAATAGCACCCAGGCACCGGTCCACCCGCATATCAAATTATCAAAGTAGCGAACGTGAATCAAACCAACATGATGAAAGTGACTAGATGAAATTCCCCTGTGTCCTCGAGAACGCTTTGCTTATTATAAGAGATCATTCCGGCTTGTCCTTTGCTATAAAAAGGATTGGGCCACCTTGCTGCACTCTTTGTTACTATTGCTACTTGTCACTTGTTACAAATTATCTTGCTATCAAACTACTTGTTACCGATAATTTCAGTGCTTGCAGAAAATACCTTGTTGAAAACCGCTTGTCATTTCCTTCTGCTCCTCGTTGGGTTCGACACTCTTACTTATCGAAAGGACTATGATTGATCCCCTATACTTGTGGGTCATCAACTCTACGGTTGATCGTCGTGGCCATTACGTCGATGATGGTGAGGCCGGTGCCGGATAGCAGTTTCACTTGTTCCGAGGAGAATGCTGGAAGCCCGGGCCGAATTGGGTCGTATAGCGGAATGTCATCTATATAAAACCACTCGGACGGCCAGATGTCGGCATCCTCACGAGGGGTACCTGATGGGTAGTCAGTCCCGTCAATTCGGCAGACCTCGGCTGCTCCCACTTCGTATAGCTTCCCGGTTGGGGAGCAGGGCATTATGCAAAAATACCTCCGCCACAGCCCGAAGTGTGCCTCGCATCCGAGGTGCATTTCACAAAGGGCAACAAACCCCGCGATATGTAAGATTGAATTGGGGGTGAGGTGGTGGAGTTGTAGCCCATAAAACTCAAGCAAGCCCCGAAGAAAGGGATGAATGGGAAATCCCGGGCCGCGAAGGAGGAAAGGAACGAAGCATACCCACTCGTCCCCGTGCGGGGAAGGGTGGCTCTCGGCGTGCGCTTGCCCGTTCATGGAGGTTAATCCCGGGCGAGTGGAAGCCAAATCTGAATCTGGAAAATAGCCCTGGGTGGCTAGGCGCTCCAGTTGGAGACGCGTGACGGAGCAGCTCCCCCAGTCACCCCTAATGGGGCCATGGGGTCGCCTCGAGGATCCCGCGTCGCTTGCCATTGTTTAGAGCTCTCAGGATTGGACCTGGGAATAGAAGGGAAGGCTTGCGGGGATTATCGAAAGGGGGTCAAGATGCGCTTTGTCGTAACCCTGTGCTATGTAAAATAAAAGAGGCCAACGCTTCGACGTCTCGCCATAAAGTGACTCGATTCCCTAGAAGGCACAGGGATCGAGGTCAGAGACTGGAAGCCACGTGTAGTGGGGCCGAACCCCGAGTAAAACTGTCGATCAGACCGAAGACTTCAAGGCCGAGCTAAAAGATAGTAAGCTGGAACTCGCCTGTCGAGCCAAAGACTCCGGAGCCGAAGTTCAAAGATGTCATCCTCGGCGTCGAAGACTAGTTCAGGGGCTACTGACGGTGTCTTGGACTAAGGGGTGCAAACCTAGTCGGCCCATAGTCCTCGGGCTGGGCCTGGGGGGGCCTCATTCTCATTCGGATGGACTCCGGAAGCTACATGCCTGGATGTGATCAAGACCGAGTCTACTGAAGACTTGGCGTATACACCAAGACATCTCCTACCGCCTCCATGCGAGTCCCTGGATACCGACCATGTAACCCTAGATGCCCTACCTGGCGTGTATATAAGCCAGAGGGTTTAGCCCGTAGAGGGGACCGAATCTCATTTACCATTCACCTAGCCTTAGGGTTAGATCTCTCCTTACGATCTCGAGGTAGATCAAGCTTGTACTCGATACATCATCATCAATATAATCAAAGCAGGACGTAGGGTATTACCTCTTCGAGAGGGCCCGAACCTGGGTAAATACTGTCTCCTTCATTCCTGTTACCACCGATCCGAGATCCACAGCGCGGGACCCCCTACCTCGAGGTCTACCAGTTTTACCACCGACACTAAGGAACCTAAGACGTGGAAACATACACTAGTCCATCTTTTGGAGTTTGGACTGCTGAAGTGAAAATGCAGCCCTAGACTACACATTTGTGATTGGTATAACCTCTCTGTGCGAATTTAGATGAACTAGCTGTTTGATCGAGAAAATAGCCAATAATTCATCGCTGGTTGTAACTTGTTAGGGCTTCTACAGAGGCAAGTGTCTATTTCCCTCGTACGTATTTTTATTAAGGGCGATCTTGAGAATGGTTATTCTTCTTCAAACGGTTTTCCTACAAGAGAGATCAGCAAGACACATGCAAAGATGTTAGAGTTCAAATTGTGATGTGATATCATAGACAATATCTCGTGCTGGGGACAAGACCAGTGCATAACAATGTTATTTCAGTCAATGTGCTTGTAAATGTGGCACAAGAAACTTCAAGAAAATTTCATTTTTTAGCCTTGCCATCGAAGTGCGTTTTTCTCATGTAGCATTGATACTTCTGCAATGTGCCATTGAAAAGCGCAACCAAGATTTGCTTGTCATGACTATCAAGATCGTCCCTCATCTATTTAAAATAATGAGAATTACTGATGTGTTCAATCGACAGAAAGCTATAAAGTAATTGCCATGAAAAACATTACTTGCTTTCCTGTTTAACACAAAATACTTTCGTTGTTGTTAGGAACTATGTGTGTATATTACCATCATGGAAAGATTATAGTAAAGACAAACACTGATTTCATAGTTTCCTCCACAACTGGGGTACTATATGATTTCTCAGGTAGCACTGCCTTTTTCAAAAACTTTGTTTGTACTCCTTCGGAGTCTGCAATCACCCTCTTTCGTTCGGATGTCCGATACACAAGAACGACATTTGAATGAAAAAACATGATATGATGATAGATGGAATAAGTGCTGAAAATAGGAAGGCATGAGATATTCACATATATAATGTGTAAGCTAAGCAGATGACAGTGAAACAAAGTAGAAGCAATGCAATACGCCATTGCAAGATGCAAGTGCAACCAAAATAACCTTGCCAAGTTTGACAAAGTACATTGGTGGGTGAACATGATATGGCATATGTCTCCAACTCCTCCTCTATAGAGCTGCATTGACTTAGGCCTTCATCTAGCTTGGAGTCGCCGTTAGGATCATATTCTGAACACGAATATGTAGTTACGGAGCGTGGGGGTGCCATTGCATCCAGAATGGTACCAATCCCTCGATGCCAAGTTTGTTAGCCATTGCAATTGTTCCATACAATTCTTCTGGTCCGTGGATTCTCATATTTGGTATGATCATGTTCAATATCTGACATGCATGAAAACATACATAACAGTGAGATTATCTTTGGAATGCATACAAAAGTCAACTCTAATAGTGACCCCGTGTCAATCCATGTGTGTTATCTCTCTGGATTTCTCCTGTGAGATGTCATGTGTGTTGTGATTTGCGCAGTATATTAATATTATTTCCTCTCTCAATATGTGGCGCACATGCGTTTCAAAACTCAAGTATCAACATAACCTGACCAACTAAATGTGTGTATGTTTAATAAATATTATCATATGAGATATGTATTTAAAGAACTAAACTTTGGAATTATATGTGCCATGTTGTTTAACTTGATGGGTGGAGTAGTGCACGTAAACACCAAGCACCTAGACTGGTAGTAGGCAAGATAAAAGGGGGAGACCCTAATCAATTTGGAAAGTGAACCTGGCTGGGAAATATGGGGTTGTATTGTGTTGACCGTGCCATGGCAGGTACGAAGCTCCAAACCGCACAAGGCAACTTCGCAGCCGATCTTTGCTTTGAACTAAGGTTCTAAGAGATCAACGGGAAAGTACATTAACAAGTGATAATCTGTTTTCTGGGCGGAGATCAATAACTTAAGAAGATATGAAAGAGTATCACCTCTCTTTCAGTGGTGTGTAGGGCTCAACTTGATTTGTTGAGACGTTGAGGGTGTTTTGTTTGCGATGACTGTTGCTACTCACGATAGTGCTTTCTGTCACTGGGCTAGATCACCACAAGGTTGAACCCACTACTATGCACCATTCCCTATGAAGATCTACTCATCCAGTTGGCCAGAAAAGACTTATAGATCGGAAAGCATACATAGCTATAAAACTACACATAAGAAAGGATTCAAGAGAATCAAAATAGTTCAATGAATAATCTGATCATAAACCCAAAAATCTTCAGATCCCAACAAACACACTGCAAAAGATTACATTGGATTAATCTTAGAGAAGATCAGTGTATTGAAGATCAAAAGAGAGAGATAAAGCCAACTAGCTACTGCTATGGTCCCGTAGGTCCTATAGGAACTACTCACACATCATCATGGAGGTAGCAAGGTTGATGAAGATAGCCTCCGCGATGATTTCCCCCTCCGGCAGAGCACCGGAAAAGGGATCCAGATGGGATCACGAAATACCATAGGCTTGTAGTGGCGGAAGAATTGTTTCGGGTCTCGCTCTAAGGGTTTCAGAATATATGTGAATTTATAGGCCAGAGATTAGGGCAAACGGAGCTACGAGGTGCCCACAAGTCAGGGGGCGCGCCTACCCCCATGGGCGTGCCGGCCTAGCTTGTGGGCCCCTCGTGGGTCTTCTCGTCCTCCCCCAAAGTTTCTAGGGTCTCTTATGTTCCAAAAAAATCACCATAAAGTTTCATCGTGTTTGGACTTCGGTAGGTATGGTTTTTCTTCGAAACAAAAAACATGCAAAAAACAGGAACTGACACTGGGCACTAAGTTAATAGGTTAGTCCATAAAAATAATATAAAATGGCATATAAAGCATACAAAAGTGATAATATAATAGCATGAAACAATCAAAAATTATAGATATGTTGGAGACGTATCAACTATCAATGGCAGGGAAGCAGATTTGGGGCGGTAGACGGCGGCGTCAGGGGATAAGTATGGTGTAGTGGATGAGTCACTCGTAGGAGCGGCGCCGGCAAGGTGGATGATGGTATGACTGAAGTGATAAGACGAGGTGCATGGATCCTCATTCGACATCGTGGATTAGAGACGTCGATCTCTTGTAGTGGAAGACATTTGGGAAGCTGCTCCGGCATGGTAGAGTAGAGCAATCGTGAATCAGATGTGGTGTGGTGGCAGATGGAGGAGGCTGGGGTTTGACGGCAGGTGGAGAGAGTGTTTTGGTGCCCACGGTGTACGAATGGTGGAATGGGTGGGAATTGGAGACCAAAGAGTATGAGGATAGCCCAAGCCTTCCACAAGTTCCTCGCTAAACAATGTCTCATCTACGCTTCATTTTATACGTTTTTATGAAGAAAAATGCCACGATATGGGGAAACATGTCTTAGCGATGCACTTGTCTGAAATATGGGGGACGTTACAAACCTACCCCATTTAGGTTTTTGGACATTGGGTCGATATTTGCTCATTGGGGATACATCGGCAATTTCGTGACTCCCAAATGTTAGGTGCTGGCGATTTCGGCCTAGGACTATCGGGTGCGGGAGATTTCAGCCAAGGAGAGGGTGTTTTGACAGTACGTTCAAACTTTGGGGACCAAGCATTCATGTTTACTATACAAACTAAATTCAAATTCATTTTGTATTCGAATACAAATCTATAGTCGTGATTGTCTAATATAGTATATGTTCAAAAGCACAACAAAGATTGATATCCCCTTTAAATATAATTTACAAATGCCATGATCTCGAATTAAAATGCATGATCTATTTTTAACATTCTTGAAGATCCGTAACTTCGAAGAAATCTGAAATTCTTATAGCAGTTCAGAAACTTCATGGACAAGCTTGCGGTAAAAGGAGGGCTCTAAAAGCTTCTTGTAGCCTCTAGGCGCCTACGGGGGCGCTGATACGTCTCAAACGTATCTATAATTTATGAAGTATTCATGCCATGTGATAAATAATTCTATATGGTTTTTGTGCACTTTTATATGACTTTTATATGATTTTCATCGACTAGCATATTAACCTAGTGCCCAGTGCCAGTTGTTGTTTTCTGCTTGTTTTTGGTTTTCCAGAAAATCCATACCAAACGAAGTCCAAAAGCGACGAAACTTTTTGACAATTTTTTTTTGAACATAACAGACCCCCTGTTGGTGGTAAAACCGGCAGACCTCGGGGTATGGGGTCCCGAGCTGTGGATCTCGGATCGGTGGTAACAGGAACGAAGGAGACAGTATTTACCCAGGTTCGGGCCCTCTCGAAGAGGTAATACCCTACATCCTGCTTTGATTATATTGATGATGATGTATCGAGTACAAGCTTGATCTACCTCGAGATCGTAAGGAGAGATCTAACCCTAAGGCTAGGTGAATGGTAATTGTGATTCGGTCCCCTCTACGGGCTAAACCCTCTGGCTTATATACACGCCAGGTAGGGCATCTAGGATTACATAGTCGGTATCGAGGGACGCTCATGGAGGCAGTAGGAGATGTCTTGGAGTATACGCCAAGTCTTCGGTAGGCGCGGTCTTGATCACATCCAGGCGTGTAGATTCCAGAGTCCATCCGAATGAGAATGAGGGCCCCCCAAGCCCAGCCCGAGGACTATGGGCCGACTAGGTTTGCACCCCCCTAGTCTAGGAAGCAGGTATAATCTATCCCATAGCTGATAGTAGATGGGTAAGTCCCGTTCATTGTGTCCCTAAGAAAGGAGGTATCACCGTTGTTCCTAATGATAAAAATAAACTCATTCCACAAAGAATTGTAACTGGTTATAGGATGGTAATTGACTTTAGAAAATTAAACAAAGCTACTAGAAAATATCATTACCCCATACCTTTTATTGATCAAATGTTAGAAAGATTATCTAAGCATACACACTTTTGTTTCCTAGATGGTTATTCTGGTTTTTCTCAAATACCTGTATCACAACCCGATCAAGAGAAAACCACCTTTACTTGTCCTTTTGGAACTTATGCTTATAGACGTATGCCTTTTGGTTTATGCAATGCACCTGCTACCTTTCAAAGATGTATGACTGCTATATTCTCTGACTTTTGTGAAAAGATTGTTGAGGTTTTCATGGATGATTTTTCCGTTTACGGAACTTCTTTTGATGATTGCTTAAGCAACCTTGATCGAGTTTTGCAGAGATGTGGAGAAACTAATCTTGTCTTGAATTGGGAGAAGTGCCACTTTATGGTGAATGAAGGTATTGTCTTGGGGCATAAAATTTCTGAAAGAGGTATTGAAGTTGATAAAGCTAAGGTTGATGCTATTGAGAAAATGCCATGTCCTAAAGATATTAAAGGTATAAGAAGTTTCCTAGGTCATGTTGGTTTCTATAGAAGGTTTATTAAAGACTTCTCTAAAATTTCTAGGCCTCTTACCAATCTTTTGCAAAAATATGTTCCATTTGTTTTTGATGATGATTGTCTAGAAGCCTTTGAAACACTTAAGAAAGCCTTAACCACTGCACCTATTGTTCAACCACCTGATTGGAACTTGCCTTTTGAAATTATGTGTGATGCTAGTGATTATGCTGTTGGTGCTGTTCTAGGACAGAGAGTTGATAAGAAATTAAATGTTATCCATTATGCTAGTAAAACTCTAGACAGAGCCCAAAGAAATTATGCTACTACTGAAAAAGAATTTCTAGCAGTTGTGTTTGCATGTGATAAATTCAGATCTTACATAGTTGATTCTAAAGTAACTGTTCACACCGATCATGCTGCTATTAAATATCTTATGGAAAAGAAAGATGCTAAACCTAGACACATTAGGTGGGTTTATTGCTACAAGAATTTGATTTGCATATTATTGATAGAAAGGGAGCTGAGAATCCCGTAGCAGATAATTTGTCTAGAATGGAAAATGATCTTGATGACCCACTACCTATTAATGATGATTTTCCTGATGAACAATTAGCTGTCATAAATGCTTCTCGTAATACTCCATGGTATGCGGACTATGCTAATTATATTGTTGCTAAATTTATACCACCTAGCTTCACATACCAACAAAACAAAAAGTTCGTCCATGATTTAAGACATTACTTTTGGGATGACCCACATCTTTATAAAGAAGGAGTAGATGGTATTATTAGACGTTGTATACCTGAGCATGAACAGGAACAAATCCTACGGAAGTGTCATTCCGAGGCTTACAGAGGACACCATGCGGGAGACAGAACTGCACATAAGGTATTACAATCTGGTTTCTATTGGCCTACTCTTTTCAAGGATGCTCGTAAGTTTGTCTTATCTTGTGATGAATGTCAAAGAATTGGTAATATTGGTAGACGGCAGGAAATGCCTATGAACTATTCACTTGCTATTGAACCATTTGATGTTTGGGGATTTGATTATATGGGACCCTTTCCTAAATCCAATGGGTATACTCATATTTTAGTTGTTGTTGATTACGTTACTAAGTGGGTAGAAGCTATTCCAACTAGTAGTGCTGATCATAACACTTCTATTAAAATGCTTAAAGAAGTTATTTTCCCGAGGTTTGGAGTCCCTAGATATTTAATGACTGATGGTGGTTCACATTTTATTCATGGTGCATTCCGTAAATTGCTTGCTAAATATGATGTCAACCATAGAATTGCATCTCCCTATCACCCTCAAACTAGTGGTCGAGTAGAATTGAGCAATAGAGAAATAAAATTAATTTTGCAAAAAACTGTCAATAGATCTAGAAAGAATTGGTCTAAGAAACTCGACGATGCATTATGAGCTTATAGAACTGCTTATAAAAATCCTATGGGTATGTCTCCTTATAAAATGGTTTATGGAAAAGCATGTCATTTACCTCTTGAGTTAGAACATAAAGCATATTGGGCAATTAAAGAACTCAATTACGATTTTAAACTTGCCGGTGAAAAGAGGTTATTTGATATTAGCTCCTTAGATGAATGGAGAACCCAAGCTTATGAAAATGCCAAATTGTTTAAAGAAAAAGTTAAAAGATGGCATGATAGAAGAATTCAAAAACGGGAATTTAAAGTGGGTGAGCAAGTTCTATTGTACAATTCTCGTTTGAGATTCTTTGCAGGAAAGCTCCTCTCTAAATGGGAAGGACCGTATATCATCGAAGAAGTTTATTGCTCCGGAGCCATCAAAATAAACAACTCCGAAGGCACTAATCCAAGAGTGGTGAATGGGCAAAGAATTAAGCACTATAGTTCAGGTACCCCCATTAATGTTGAAACTAATATTGTTGAAACAATTACACCGGAGGAATACATAAGAGAGACTTTCCAGAATGCTCCAGAACCCTGAAAAGGAAGAGGTACGTGATACGGTAAGTAAATCGACTCAAAAATTCCATAAAAATACTTTCTATCAGTATTGGAATATTAGAAAAAAATACAAAAATAAGAAACAGTCGAGGGGACCCACCTGGTGCCCACGAGGCACCAGGGCGCGCCACCCCCCCCAGGCGCGCCCTGGTGGCTCGTGGGCCCCTCGTGACCCTTCTCGACTCCGTTTTTCTTCTGGATTACTTGTTTTGCAAGATAAAAATTCTTTATATATACTCCCGGATGTTTTGACCACCGTATCGCAGAAATCTTCTATGTTCTTCTTTCGTGCTATTTTTCTGACAGATCTAGATCGCTATGGCTCCACCAAGCTCCTCCAAGGACAAGTTCTACGAGAAGGTCATCAACCCCTACCTACCGGAGGTGATGAAACACCCTCAAGCCATTGAGATGCGTGAGGGGGTGCTTCACATCCGGGATGTGCAAGGACCCAAGAAGACCGGGAGCGTGGAGTCCAGGCTCGAAGCGATGGAGCAGGAGATCTTCAAGTGCCAAGGGATGGTGGAACGTGGACTCAACGCCAACCACTCCATGATCACGGAGCTCACCCGTGATCGCAAGGTGGACGACCGATCGATGGGGGGCATCATCTTCAAGCTCAACGAATGAATCGACTATCTCCAAGGCCAAATATATGATCTTCAAAACCAAAATTATGAGTATGAGGCAAGATTCAAAGGTATGAGTTTAGCTGCAAGTTTCAGGACTCCGAAGACTCGTTCATCTTTTTATGATGGGGAACCTATGCCATGGAAGCCGGAGGACAAGCTCGCCACTTCATCACCACCACCATCACCGAAGAAGGAAACTTGAGTACATGGGTATGGGCACTCCCCTTGGCTTGTGCCAAGCTTGGGGGAGGTGCCCCGGTATCGTATCACCATCACTTTTGCTATCTTTACCTATTTTTAGTTCGATCCTTAGTTATTTCGTGATTTAGTTGAATAAAAGTTTAGCATGATCTATTTTCGAGTGCTAGTTTCGTGATCTATCTATCTATGTAATCGAGTTGAGAGTTATATAATAAAGAGTAGTTTGAGTTTTTGCTTCTTTACTTTCATGTTTCAATCTTAGCAATGAAAATAATGAAAAAGATCATATGCTAATCTTATGGAAAGTAATGACATTACATAAAGAAAAGTATAAGTGGTAAAATTTATTGGAAGTTAACAAACATAGTATTAGTCAATGGTGCAATTCATGAAAGAAAATCAGGGAAGAGAAGATTTACATGCAAATATACTATCTTGGACATCTTTTATGATTGTGAGCCCCCATTAAGTATTTTATGTCAAATTGTTGACGTTGGACAAGGAAGACAACGTAATGAATTATGGTTGTTTATATTCACATAGAAGTTATATTGTTATAGATCCCCCAACATGTGGTGCTTGCCCAATATCTTTGCTAGCCAAGAATCTGCACCAAGTAGAGATACTACTTGTGCATCCAAACCCTTAAACCCAGTTTCATGTCATGAGAGTCCACTATATCTACCTATGGATTGAATAAGATCCTTCAAGTAAGTTGTCATCGGTGCAAAAAGCAATAAAAAAATGCCTCTAAATATGTTTGAATTTTTATTGTAAGGGAAAATAAGCTTTGTACGAACTTGTGATAGTAAAGAAATAAAAGCGACGAACTGCATAATAAAGGTTGCTATCACAAGGGGCAATATAAAGTGACGTTCCTTTGCATTAAGAGTTTGTGCATCCAACAACAAAAAGTGCATGACAACCTCTGCTTCCCTCTGCGAAGGGCATATCTTTTACTTTTATGTATTTACTTTTTATGCAAGAGTCAATAGTGTTCTCCTCTATTCCTTTTTATTTTTCTCTTTTGTAAGCATCATGTGGTGGGGAAAGATCTAGGCATATATATCCAGTTGGGTATGAGTGATCATGAGTTATTATTGTTGACATCACCCTTGAGGTGAATAAGTTGGGAGGCGAAATTATAAGCCCCTGTCTTTCTATGTGTCTGGCTGAAACTTTTTGCTCCATATATATGTTGTGAGTGTTAGCAATCATGGAAGACTATATGATGGTTGAGTATGTGGACTTGCTTTAAAGCTCCTACATGAGACCCTTCCTGAAAATATTATGAATTGCAATTGCATTGTTGACTGAGAACATAGTTTGTTAGTATTCAAGAAAGTTTATGCCTTATACTTCATTGTTGTGATGAATTGTTACTTGCTCATGAGAAGTTCTATGATAATAAATATTGTTGTTATAATAATGATCATGATGCTACTATGTCCGTATTTTGTTTCTATCGACACCTCTCTCTCTAAACATGTGGACATGATTATCGATATCGGCTTTCGCTTGAGGACAAGCGAGGTCTAAGCTTGGGGGAGTTGATACGTCCATTTTGCATCATGTTTTCCTACTGTTATTTATAGTGTTTTTAATCAATATAACACTTTGTGGAGCAATTATAATGCCTTTTCTCTCATAATATGCAAGATTTACACAAGGAGGGAGATTGCCGGCAGCTGGAATTCTGGACCTGAAAAAGCTATGTCAGAGATACCTATTCTGCACATCTCCAAATGAGCTGAAATTTCATGGAGATTTATTTTGGAATAAATAAAAAATATTGGAAGCAAGAAGTACCAGAGGGGGCCACCCAGGTGCCCACGAGGCACCAGGGCACGCCACCCCCCCAGGCGCGCCCTGGTGGCTCGTGGGGCCCCTGGCCAGCCTCTGGTCCCCATTTTCTGGTATATAAGTCCATTTGCCCTAAAAAAAATATAGAGAAGACTTTTGGGATGGTGCGCCGCCGTCTCGAGGCGGAACTTGGGCAGGAGCACTTTTGCTCTCCGGCGGAGAGATTCTGCCGGGGATACTTCCCTCCGGGAGGGGGAAATCGTCGCCATCGACATCACCAACGATCCTCTCATCGTGGGAGGACCAATCTTCATCAACATCTTCACCAACAGCATCTCATTTCAAACCCTAGTTCATCTCTTGTATTCAATCTTTGTCTCAAAACCTCAGATTGGTACCTGTGGATTGCTAGTAGTGTTGATTACATCTTGTAGTTGATGCTAGTTGGTTTATTTGGTGGAAGATTTTATGTTCAGATCTAATATGCTATTTAATACCCCTCTGATCTTGGACATGAAGATGATTTGTGAGTAGTTACTTTTGTTCTTGAGGACATGGGAGAAGTCTTGTCATAAGTAATCATGTGAATTTGGTATTTGTTCGATATTTTAATGATATGTATGTTGTTGATTCTCTTAGTGGTGTCATGTGAACGTCGACTACATGACACTTCACCATCTTTGGGCCTAAGGGAATGCATTGTGGAGTAGTAATTAGATGATGGGTTGCTAGAGTGACAGAAGCTTAAACCCTAGTTTATGCGCTATTCCGTAAGGGGCTGATTTGGATCCATATGTTTAATGCTATGGTTAGAGTTATCTTAATTCTTCTTTCATAGTTGCGGATGCTTGTCAGAGGGGGTAATCATAAGTGGGAGGCTTGTTCAAGTAAGAACAGCACCCAAGCACCGGTCCACCCACATATCAAATTATCAAAGTAGCGAACGCGAATCAAACCAACATGATGAAAGTGACTAGATGAAATTCCCATGTGTCCTCGAGAACACTTTACTTATTATAAGAGATCATTCCGGCTTGTCCTTTGCTACAAAAAGGATTGGGCCACCTTGCTGCACTTTTTGTTACTATTGCTACTTGTCACTTGGTACAAATTATCTTGCTATCAAACTACTCGTTACCGATAATTTCAGTGCTTGCAGAAAATACCTTGCTGAAAACCGCTTGTCATTTCCTTCTGCTCCTCGTTGGGTTCGACACTCTTACTTATCGAAAGGACTACGATTGATCCCCTATACTTGTGGGTCATCAGAGGGCATGATAACCGCTTTTGAAAGGGGCAATATGGAACGTCACTTCTTCGGATCGGTAGTTATCAGGCGTTCCGAAGACCACATCCAAGGTGATTTTTCCACTGCAACGTGCTTCTCATCCCGGTACTATACCTTTAAAGGTGGTACGGCTCTGTTTGATGCGCGATTTATCTATTTGCATCTTGTCCAAAGTATCTTTATATATTAGATTTAAGTTGTTGCCCCCGTCCATGAGCACTTTTCGAAGATGGCAGTTGCCCACGATTGGGTCAAGAACCAGAGCGGCGGGGAATCTACTCCGGGTAGATTTCGGTTGATCTTTATGATCAAAGGTAATTGGCGTGTCTATCCACGCGTCCCGAGCTGTTACTTGCCAGATTGAATTGACTTCCCGGAGAGCCCTCTTCCTCTGATTATTGGACGTAAAGGTTTCGTAGATCATTAGGACCTCGCCATCGCCCGAGGACTCCTCTGAATGCCTAGGCGTGCCGGTGAGGAGGGTTAGGCCTCCCATAGCTACCTGCCTCATCACCCAGCAGTCGCGAAGGTTGTGGGTTGGGCAGGTGTTTAGCAGAACGGAGTGGATCGGGCATGGCTTATCCAGGAGGCCATCAAGGGCAGTCCTAGATCGGCCAGCGGTTTTCTTCTTCTTCCGTGGTCGCTCGACTGATGTGCGTTGCGCATGGGGTTCGCGACGAGGCGTGAGCCATTCACACTACAATTTGTTGTCACGGATTGAATCCGTTTGCTCTTCCTGGGCCAGCCAGGCGTCTTTGATGGTACAAAATTTTGACACTAGATCGGACAGTTCCGGGAGTGTTTGAACACAGCGGCGGGCTAGAGCGTTCGAAACGCCTTTATCTTTATAGCCGCGCGGAAAGGCTGCTATTATTTCTAAGTCCCGGTAATCTGGTATGTCGTTTTTGACGGACAAGAACTTGGCCCAGAAGTGCCTGATCGATTCATCCGGTAGCTGTTGCACATAAGCCAGATCCCAGACATCAAAAGGGCCCGAATTATCGGGGCAATACTCGATGTGGGAGGTGGGCGGGAGAGGAATTTTGATCTCCATGGACCGTGGGCTTGAAGCCCCGGCGTTTTTATCCTGTGAGGGACATGTAGCTGCCAGATCGACCGAGCTTATTTGAGGATCAGACTTGTCGGCTGTTTCTAGCTGGTCGCTGTCAGGATCGCTCTCCAGAAAGTACCTCAGCCCTTCGCCCTTTACAGGGGGTTCGGCCGGGGTTGAAAAAAGGTCGTGGATCGCTCCTTGCTCGTGAAGGAGAGGATGCGATCTGGCGACGGGCGTTTTGAGCACGGAAGCGGTGCCCTAAGGGTTGGAGTCGTTGACCGACGATCCCATCGATCCTTTGTTGATCCCACAGCGAAACTCTCAATGAAAGCACCAGTGTTGGTGGTAAAACCGGCAGACCTCGGGGTACGGGGCCCCGAGCTATGGATCTCGGATCAGTGGTAACAGAAACGAAGGAGACAGTATTTACCCAGGTTCGGGCCCTCTCAAAGAGGTAATACCCTAAGTCCTGCTTTGATTATATTGATGATGATGTATTGAGTACAAGCTTGATCTACCTCGAGATCGTAAGGAGAGATCTAACCCTAAGGCTAGGTGAATGGTAATTGTGATTCGGTCTCCTCTACGGGCTAAACCCTCTGGCTTATATACACGCCAGGTAGGGCATCTAGGGTTACATGGTCGGTATCCAGGGACGCGCATGGAGGCAGTAGGAGATGTCTTGGAGTATACGCCAAGTCTTCGGTAGGCGCGGTCTTGATCACGTCCAGGCGTGTAGCTTCCGGAGTCCATCTGAATGAGAATGAGGGCCCCCCAGGCCCAACCCGAGGACTATGGGCCGACTAGATTTGCACCCCCTAGTCCAGGACACCGTCACCCCTGAAGCTTCGTGGGAGGACCAGAAGACCCATGAGGCAGTGACAAGGCAACCCGGCACGCCCTGGGGGGTGGCCGTGTGTTGTTGCCTTGTGGGCCCCTCGTAACTCCTTTTCACGTGATTCCAATGCTGAAAATTCTTATAAATAGAGAAACCCCCAGAAATAAACCTAGAACTTCGACTCCGCCGCCGCAAGCCTCTGTTCCGAAGCGATCCCATCTGAAGGCCTTTTCCGGCACCCTGCCGGAGGGGGAAATCATCACCGGAGACCATCTTCATTATCCCAGCGGTCTCCATGATGAGGAGGGAGTAGTTCACCCTCAGGGCTGAGGGTATGCACCAGTAGCTATGTGTTTGATCTCTCTCTCTCTCTCTCTCTCTCGTGTCCTTGATTTGGCACGATCTTGATGTACCACGAGCTTTGTTAATATAGTTGGATCATATGGTGTTTTTCCCTCTCTATCTTGTTGTGATGAATTGAGTCTTGCTCTTTGAGGTTTCATTATGTTGGATTGAATATTGGATTTGAGATCACTTGATGTATGTCTTGCATGTGGATGCCCGTGGTGACAATGGGGTATTCTATTGAATCACTTGATATATATTTTGGTAATCAACTTGCAAATTCCCGTGGTGACATTGGGGTAATCTAGGCACATAGGTTGATACACGTTTTCGTCCTACTTTCTCCGATAGAAACTTTGGAGTGATTTTTATCGCACGTGAGGGATTGTTATATGATTCAATTATGTTAGCACTGTTGAGAGATTGCACTAGTGAAAGTATGAACCCTAGGCCTTGTTTCCAAGCATTGAGACACCGTTTTTACACACTTTTGTTACTTGTTACCTTACTGTTTTTATAATTTCAGATTACAAAAACCTATATCTACTATCCATACTACACTTGTATCACCATCTCTTCGCCGAACTAGTGCACCTATACAATTTACCATTGTATTGGGTGTGTTGGGGACACAAGAGATTTCTTGTATTTGATTGCAGGATTGTTTGAGGGAGACCATCTTCATCCTACAGCTCTCGCAGATTGATAAACCTTAGGTCATCCACTTGAGGGAAATTTGCTACTATCCTACAAAACTCTGCGCTTGGAGGCCCAACAGAGTCTACAAGAATAAAGTTGCGTAGTAGACATCAAGCTTATTTCTGGCGCCATTGCCGGGGAGGTGAGTGCTTGAAGGTATATCTTTAGATCTTGCAATTGAATCTTTTTGTTTCTTGTTTTACACTAGTTTGGTTTATAAAATAAAACTACAAAAAAAATGGAATTGAGGTTGCCTCAAATGCTTTATCTCTATAATGTCTTTCTTGAAAATGATGGATCGGAAAATTGTGCCAAAGTGTTAGAAGAAGAATTCAATTAAATGTTTGGCATAAAATTTGTGAATGATAAGCATGATTGCAATGTTGTTAGTATACTTTCTATGAATATCCATAATACTAATGATGATTGTACTAGTCATGATAAAAAGGTTTCTTATAAGCATGTCAATTTTTGTGGAGTGCATAAACTTTGTGAAGACATGCCTTATAGGGATGATAGATTTTGTAAGAAGCATAAACATGATAAAACCAATTGGTGGCTTAAAGTGATAGATGAATTTGCTACAAAATTATGCTCTCTTCATCCCATTACTTGTGAACTTTGCAATAAGGTTGGTCATCTTAATTTCCAATGCATACTTTTTCATGATCGAATCGTGGCCAGATATTGTAATAATTTGATCACCCTTGAACTTTATAATGAACTTTGTCTATTTTTGGGGTGTGAAGAATTGACAGATAAAAATAGTTGGTTTGAAACATTCATGTTCACAGAGTATATTGAAACTAGTCTACAGGAAATCTATATGTTTTGTGTGGTAAATTGCAATGAGAATGCTTATATCGCCAATTATAGGAAGACGGGAAAACCAATATAATATAAAAGGAATACTATGGAAGAGTGAAGATTCCCCCTTTCCCTCCTATTATCTCTCGTGATGAAACAGGTGACGAAGAAGAGCTTCCTATCCAACCAATCTCTTCAATAAGAAGCTCAAAAAATTTAATTAAACCCACACATAATGTGGTAAAGAGGAAGAAAATAAGAAAAAGTAAAGGTAAAAAGGTATCTCTCCCTAATGATGTTGCTCCTATTATTGTTGTGCCTCATGAGAATGAATCAAAAATAATTGTAGAAGATGATACACTTGATGATGATATTGTTTTTTGGTCTTATGGCACAATGTCCGAAGGAACTATTGAGGATGATTTTGTTATGCCTATTACTTGTTGTGATAATTATGATTGGGAAGATAATGATACTTCTTATAATCTTGAAAATCTTTTTGGCACCAACTTGGAAGATTACGATGATAATAATTGTTATACTATTGGTGCTATTCATACTATTGATGATAAGAGTGATTATGCTAATGATATGCAAAACCACAAGCTTGGGGATGCTATGTTTGATGAGAATGATATGTTTGAGAATTTATTTGCTGCAAATAATGTTTATCCTAAGCTTGGGGATGCTATGCTTAATGAAGATGATCTTTTTAGTCCCCCCCCCCACTTTTAATGATCAAATTTGTTATGATGATTGCATGCCTCCTATTTATGATGATTGCAGTAATTATGAAAGTGGGTTTGGAAGAGTGTCAACTTTAGATAATAATTATCTCACTATTTTGGAGGGTGTTGAATCTTATTATAATGATAAAAGTGGATTTGGAGAGGTCATGACTTTATCTACAAATGATTCCACTATCTTGGAAGAGGTTTCAATTGATTATGATGAGAACTAAGTTGCTACTTATGATGATTATTGTGATAATACCTATGTTATAAAAAGTAGTTATGATTATCTTTATAAAACTTGTCATAAATATGATTACCCTTCTACTGAACATTACTCTTTTAGTGTGAAAACAATTTATAGTATTCGAGTTTCATATGATACTCCCACTATTATGAATGAGAAGAGACTTGCTTATGAGAAGAGTAATAAAAATTCTATGCTTGCGGATCATGAAAGGAATGCTTTATGTGATAGTTATATTGTTGAATTCATTCATGATGCCACTAAAAATTATTATGAGAGAGGAACATATGCTTTTACATATCTCAATAATACCAAGTTTCCTCTTTATGTGTTGAAAGTTTTGAAGTCATGCTTGTTTTGCCTTCCTATGCTAGTTGATTCTTGCTCCCATAAATTGTTTGCTCACAAAATCCCTATGCATAGGAAGTGTGTTAGGCTTAAATGTGCTCACCATGTGATTCATGATGCTCTCTTGCATGTTGCAATTACTAATCTTATGTGAGCATCATTGAAATCATCATGCCTAGCCAAAAAGGCATTAAAGAAAAGCGCTTGTTGGGAGACAACCCAACATTTACCCCTACTGTTTTTGTGTGTCAACATGATTAAGATACTGTAGTAATCATGTTTTATATGTTTTCTTTCAATAATGTGCCAAGTAAAACCTTTGGGATAGTGCAAATGCTTGTTAATTTGGTTCCGTGCAAAAACAGAAAGTTTAGCGTTCAGTGCACGATTTTACATTCTGTACTGGAGCGTGTGAAAATTCTAATTTTTTTACAAAGTACTGATATGCAAATTGTTTACGTTGTCCTAATGTTTTAGAATTATTGGATTTACATAAATATTCCTTTTAATTCTCCCACTACATGTTGTTCTGTTTTTGACAGATTCTGTTTTTTATTGCACAGTTTGCTTGTTTTACTGTTTCCATATGTTATATTGAGTAATATAAATTGTGGAAATGATAGAGCGCAGTAGGCATTATGTAATAACAATTATGAATCTTGTCTTGACAGTACCTAAGTAAATGATTTATTTTCATACTAACCTATCTCACAAGTTCCGTTAAGTTTTGTGTGATCGAAGTTTTTAAGTTTTGGGTGAGATGACGATAGAAGGAGAATAAGGAGCAGCAAGACCCTAAGCTTGGGGATTCCCAAGGCACCCCAAGGTAATATTCAAGGAATACTCAAGCGTCTAAGCCTGGGGATGCCCTGTATGGCACCCCCTCTTTCGTCTTCAACACTATCGGTATACCTCACTCGGAACTATATTTTTATTCGTCACATAATATGTGTTTTGCTTGGAGCATCATTTTCTTTTATTTGTATTTTTTTGCTGTTATTTAGAATAATGTTTTGTATCTTTTATTTCAATAAAATGTCAAGTATAGCCTTTACCATGCTCAGTTTGCAAGTTCATGAGTTGTTGTTTGAAATCAGAAAGTTTTCTGTTATGTCCAGAATATTCCTAAATTTTTAGAACATGATAAAAATCTGAAATTTTTACACAGTAAGAATGCATAAGTTCTCTGTCACGTGGTAATTTTTCAGAATTTCTGGAGTTAGGGAAGTATGAATTTTTATTCCCCCTTTACAGACTGTTCTGTTTAGACAGATTGCGGTTATAGTTGCATTGTTTGCATATGTTTGCTTGTTTAATGTTTCTATTAGGTGATGGGAGTATTAAATATGCGGAGGCATTTAGTATGCAATGTTTAATTATAATTTTTGTAATTTTCTACAGTAGAGAATGTTAAGGTTTTGAATTGATTTGTACTAACTTATCTCACAAGTTCTTGTTGAGTTTTGTGTGGATGAAGTTTTTAAGACTTAGGAGAAGCCATGATATGAGAGGAATTAAGGAGACACAAGAGCTCAAACTTGGGGATGCCCAAGGCTCCCCAAGATAATATTCCAAGAAGTCTCAAGCAACTAAGCTTGGGGATGCCCCGGTAGGCATCCCACCTTTCTTCATCAACAATTATCGGTTAGTCTCGGTTGAGCCTAAGTTTTTATTTGTTCACATGATATGTGTTATTCTTGGAGTGTCCTTTTATTTTTATTTTGTTTGTTGTTTGAATAAAATACTTTGATCTGAAATCTTGACTTGGAGAGGGTCTTCACATAGCTACTTAATTGTTTAACCACTCATTGATCTTCACTTCTATCTTTTGGAGTAGTTTGTCATTTACTCTTGTTCTTCACTTATATCCTAAGAGTAAATTGTTGAATGAATTGAATATCATAAAGTTAAAATTATATGTGCTTCATATGCTTGTCCCATGGGGAGTAGTGACTTCACATATAAGAAGTATAAGTGGTAAAATTTATTGAAAGTTAGCAAACATAGCATTGGTCACTTGAACAATTCATGAAAAAATATTGAAGGAAGAGAGATTTAACATATAAATATACTATCTTGGACATCTTTTATGATTGTGAGCCCTCATTAATTATTTTCAAAACTCGATCAAGTAGTTGATGTTGGACAAGGAAGACAACGTAATGGGTTATGTTTGTTTATATTCACATAGAAGTTATACGGTCATGGATCATCTAACATGTGGTGCTTGCTCATAATCCTTTGCTAGCCAAAATTTCGTACTAAGTAGAAATACTACTTGTGCATCCAAAAACCCTTAAACCCGGTTTCTTGTCATGATAGTCCACCATATCTACCTATGGATTGAATAAGATCCTTTAAGTAAGTTGTCATCGGTGCAAAAAGCAATAAAAATTGCTCCTAAATATGTATGATCTTTTATTGCAAGGGAAAATAAGCTTTGTACGAACTTGTGATGGTAAAGAAATAAAAGCGGCGGACTGCATAATAAAGATTGCTATCACAAGAGGCAATATAAAGTGACGTTCCTTTGCATTAAGGGCTTGCACATCCAAAAATCTAAATCGCATGACAACCTCTGCTTCCCTCTGGGAAGGGCCTATCTTTTACTTTTCAGCTTTTACTTTTATGCAAGAGTCAATAGTATTCATTCTCATTTCAACCTCAATTATTCTCCACTTGGCAAACATCATGTGGTAGGGAATGATCCAGGCACATATGTCCAGTTGAATATAGGTAATCATGAGTTATTATTGTTGACATTATCCCTGAGATAAATAAGTTGGGAGGCGAAACATTAAGCCGCTATCTTCCTCTGTGTCTGATTGAAACAACTTGTTCTAAAAATATGCTTTGAGTGTCAGCAATCATGGAAGACTAAATGATAGTTAAGTATGCGGAATTTGCTAAATCAAAGCTCTTACATAGACCCTTCCTGAAAATAAGATGAATTGTAATTGTTTGATGATTGAGAACATAGTTTGTTGGTTTTCAAGAAAGTTTATGGTCTATACTTTAACATGTGGATAGCTTGCTACTTGATCATGAGAAGTTTTATGAGAAAGAGTTGATGTTTATGGTGCTAGGAAAAGTTATTGAAATTATTATTGATCAAACTTGTGCACTATTCTAGCATTCACACTTTATAAATTATTTCTTTTATCATTTACCTACTCGAGGACGAGAAGGAATTAAGCTTGGGGATGCTGATACGTCTGCAACGTATCTATAATTTATGAAGTATTAATGCCATGTTAGCAATAATTTTATAGGGTTTTGGTGCACTTTTATATGACTTTTATATGATTTTCATGGACTAACATATTAACCTAGTGTCCAGTGCCAGTTGCTGTTTTCTGCTTGTTTTTGGTGTTCCAGAAAATTCATACCAAACGAAGTCCAAACACGACAAAACGTTTTGATGATTTTTTTTTGGAACATAAGAGACCCCCGAAGCTTCGTGGGAGGACCAGAAGACCCACGAGGCGGTGACAAGGCAACCCGGCGCGCCCTGGGGGTGGTCGTGTGTTGTTGCCTTGTGGGCCCCTCGTAACTCCTTTTCACGTGATTCCAATGCTGAAAATTCTTATAAATAGATAAACCCCCAGAAATAAACCTAGAACTTCGACTCTGCCGCCGCAAGCCTCTGTTCCGAAGCGATCCCATCTGGAGGCCTTTTCCGGCACCCTGCCGGAGGGGGAAATCATCACTGGAGGCCATCTTCATCATCCCGGCGGTCTCCATGACGAGGAGGGAGTAGTTCACCCTCAGGGCTGAGGGTATGTACCGGTAGTTATGTGTTTGATCTCTCTCTCTCTCTCTCTCTCTCGTGTTCTTGATTTGGCACGATCTTGATGAATCACGAGCTTTGTTAATATAGTTTGATCATATGGTGTTTTTCCCTCTCTATCTTGTTGTGATGAATTGAGTCTTGCTCTTTGAGGTTTCGTTATGTTGGATTGAATATTGGATTTGAAATCACTTAATGTATGTCTTGCATGTGGATACCCGTGGTGACAATGGGGTATTCTATTGAATCACTTGATATATATTTTGGTAATCAACTTGCGGATTCCCGTGATGACATTGGGGTAATCTAGGCACATAGGTTGATACACGTTTTCGTCCTACTTTCTTCGATAGAAACTTTGGATTGATTCTTTGTCGCACGTGAGGGATTGTTATATGATTCAATTATGTTAGCACTGTTGAGAGATTGCACTAGTGAAAGTATGAACCCTAGGCCTTGTTTCCAAGCATTGAGACACTGTTTTTACACACTTTTGTTACTTGTTACCTTGCTGATTTTATAATTTCAGATTACAAAAACCTATGTCTACTATCCATACTACACTTGTATCACCATCTCTTCGCCGAACTAATGCACCTATACAATTTACCATTGTATTGGGTGTGTTGAGGACACGAGATTTCTAGTATTTGATTGCAGGGTTGTTTGAGGGAGACCATCTTCATCCTACACCTCTCACGGATTGATAAAGCTTAGGTCACCCACTTAAGGGAAATTTGCTACTGTCCTACAAAACTCTGCGCTTGAAGGCCCAACAGAGTCTACAAGAATAAAGTTGCGTAGTAGACATAAGGCGTCTAGGGCCCCTGGGCATCTCCAGGTGCGGAGCCCAAACCTCCTAGATGTCTCCCGGTGCAAAACTCCGTAATCTAATATTTCTAGGTGTTAAAATAACTATTTTCTTTGAAATACAAAATGCTAAAAAACAGGAACTGGCACTGTGCATTTGATTAATAAGTTAGTCCAATAAAAATCGATAGAAAAATGTACCAAAGCACGTACAAATGATAATAAAATGGCATGCAACATAAAAATATATAGATACGTTTGAGACGTATCACTCCTCCTTGACGCGACGTCTGATTTGGATGCCACGGTTGGGAGGCGAGGGCGGCGCCAGACCGTGGTCGTGGTAAGACTGCTCGACGAGCAGCGACATTTACGCCGCAAACTCCTCACCCGTTTGTGCGGTCTCAACGAGGAGGGACAGTTGCTGTTGCTGCTCCTCCTCGTCCGACGAGAGCACCACATCCGTCTTGACCGTCAGAGCGGTGGACCCTAACGTGCCAGTGATCGTGCGTGGTAGCGCCACGACCCAAAGCTCTTCGTAGATCCTCCTGCTGACGCGGAGAACCACCTGGTGCCGTTGCTGGACTTGCCCATCCCGGCGTTGTGCGGAGGAGAGGATGTAAGATTTGCCGGCGCGGTCAACCGGCTTAAATAATCGGGGTAGGCTGACCGGCTCCGCTTCAATGCAGGCACAACGGCCGGAGACGCTACTCTGGACGCGGCGCCCCCATTGAAGCAGCGCGGGTCAGCCGTCCGGTCACGTCGATCTGACCGGCATGAATGCGGCAGGCGGCCACCCGGTCGCGTATGCTCTAGGCGGCATTGATGAGCGGCGAGGGTTTTGGGTGGGTCCTCTCGGTCCGGCGCCTGCGTGGCAAACGTTCGAACGCCCGCAAACCTCTTCCTGATTTGCTTGCGGTTTGTGGAAATTGGGATGCCTGGACGTCCGGACGCATTTGGTGCACGGTGTTGGATATAAAAAGGTGTGTGCACATTTAGCAGTGTTTTGATGCACGACGTTGGAGTTGTCCTTACCACGCAGGAGATCTGGAAAGAACGAAATTTACGCATCTTCCAACACGAGGAACGATCGGTAGAGGCGTTTGTCAAACTGATCGAAGTTGATAGCATCCTGGGGCCAAAATCCCGTTTGGTCCGGGCTGAATTGTATTTCCTTTTTCCCATTTATTACATATTGCCCTTTTGGTGTCTTTTGTATTTTGCCTCTTTTGCTAATCAATGGATTTGGCAAGAACACTCAAAGAAAAGAAAAGAAAAGAACGTGATATGGGTTACTCCTACTCTAGGGCAGGCAAATATTTTCTTCCAAAAGTCGTGCTAGCTCCAGAATCTTGTGATGATCTAACAAGCATAGCCATGCACAGCCTTTGCCTCTGTTTCGAACTCTTCATCATGTACATTTCTGCAGGAGTTGACCTAATGATATGTTTCCTCTAGGGGGGAAGTTCGTGGTGGTCTGGTCAGGCTCCTGTCCGTTCCCATGGCGAGAGAGAACTGACTCGAAAGAAAGCAAAGAGTGGTGCTCGACCATCATGGCAGCTTGGAATCGTGCCGGTCTTTATGACCTTTTGAAGCTGAGGGCGTGTTTGTACATCTTTTCTTGGATTGGGCACCGCACCAGTCAACAAGCTACTGCTTCCTGGCCGGCCCCAGGGTCCGGAGAAGATAGATCTCCCACGCATGCGCGATCCTCGTCTCGTCTCGCCGGCGCATCATGCCTCCCGTTAAACAGGGCATAAATCACTAGTATTTTATTAGAAATATAGGTATAATGTATCATTTAAATATCCAGAAATTCATTGTTTTAATAAAAAAAAAATTGCACTGTTCTGTTTTTTGGGCCAGGCCAGGCCCGGGGTTGGGATATTTGAGGTTGGGCTTTGCAAAGCCCGGCCCGAAGGATGCCCAGGTTTACCTCCCGTGGGGTCGCAAATGTTACTCCCTCCGTTCCAACGAATAAAATGTGCATGTATTTTCTTTAACAAAGTACAACGCAGATCCCATATACACGTACATGCACTCAGTCAATGCGCATGCATGCTAAAATTCAACTTTGACCATAAATTAGATAAATACTAGTATTTTTTATGACTTAAAAATTGTATCATTAAAAACTTCTTTCGGATACGAATACAACAGTATAATTTTTATCACATATAACCCATATTTAGTTGGTCTAATTTACTGTTAAAGTTCAATTTTAAGATAAGTGTGTGCCTTATTCGTTGAAATGGAGCTAGTATATCCGTTTAGGGCAACTCCAACACCCCAGGGTCCAGGAAAGATCTCCCATGCATGCACGATCCTCGTATCATCCCGTCGACGCATCATGCGTGCCATGGGGTCACAAATGCTATATCCACTTATGACAACTCCAACCCGATTCACCAAATCGCCAGCAAAATGTTCAGATTGAACGGTTGGGACAATTTTTGTCGTCGAATGATGGTCATCAAAATTGTGCGGAACGGTCCAAATGTCTGAAATCCCGCAAACCGGCACCAAACGAAGGGGAGGTTTGCGGGAGTCCGCACCTCTGTCGTGTCAGACTCTGACATGCCCAGCGCATCCAAAACTGAGTCAGAGCCCGCCCATTTGGACATTTTCAACAGTGTTTCCGCGTAAAAGTCCGCCCTTTCCCACTGCATCCGCCCTCTGATCGTCGCCGTCTCCTCCCCCCCCCCCCCACCACCACCACGGTTCGTCCGTCCGCTGCCATGATGGAGCCGCTGCTGGAGGACCTGACTCAGACGATCATCGTCCCACCGGATCCGGAGGACCCGAGAGTGGTGGCTGCCCGCAAGGCCGCATCCGCGGAACGCAACACCTGACTCGTCAAGGCGAAGAAGAAGATGAGCGATGCGGCGGCGGCCGGTCAGGGCAGACCTCGTCCAACAAAGCGCGCCGTCAGGCTGGTGTCGCCCTGGCCGTCCCAACTAAAGCTACCCTACTACTAAGGATCCTAGGACCTCGGTCCGGTCGACAAGCAGCAATTGCCGTAGCACTCCGCGTCGTCCTTCACCTCTGGACATCGAGTCACGTTCATTATTGTTCTCAACACCGACTACATCTTCACGGAGTCGTAGTCGCCGGGGCCCGGTCGCGGATGGCAGCTATGGAACGCTCGTCCGTCGGTGCCTGGTCAATGTTTGCGAGAATGCCTCATCCAAGCGGGACAACGGTAGACGACGAGACGATGAAGAACATTACCCATGATGGAGGCGGATATGAAAGCGGACAAGTGGAGGACTCCTAGCTGGAGGAATAGTCGTAGTCGGACACCCAGCAGTCGGACATGGATCCGGATGAGCAGACCAGCACAGACGCTCATACATGCGCACATAAACTCACTCCTATGAACGCACGCACGTACACCCTACTCATGTGAGCACATTTGAGAGACTGAGCCGGCACATCATCTTGAGATTGACGAAGTCGTCACGGACGCCTTCGTAGTCGACGGGAACGTCTCCTCCCACTAAATGCACATCGCCAGAAGTCCTGAAATAAATCCAGAAAAAATGCGAACATCAGTGTCAAGTCTAGGACTTGAACCCTGGTGGGCTCGGGAGATACCACTCTCCTACTAACCATCCAATCACAGGTTGATTCATCTATAAAATTATTTTTATGTATATATAGAAAACGTTTTTTTTCTGTACACACATCGTTCTACGAGAACCCCAACCATTTTCTCTTGATATGGCCCAACTGAAACTGCTAGTAGCAATGTGTTTCGTGGGCTGGCCCAAGTTAGTGGCGCGGCGCTCCCACTTGCACGGATCGGCAGAAAACCCTATTTGCCGCACATTGCGGCAAACTATCGGGGCTCAGCACAGGAGCTCCCAGATTAGGCCGACGCATTTTCTATTTTTATCTTTTCTTTTCTTTTTCATTTTCTCTTTTCAAGTTTTTTCTTCAAACTTGTTCAAAAAATTTCAAATATTTTGTTCAGAAATTCAAAAAATGTCTTCGCTTTGAAAATTTGTTATTAATTTCAAAAACAATTCAGGATTTTAAAAAAATGCGGTTTCAAAATTTTGTTTACAATTTCAAGAACATGTTCCCATTTATCCAATTTGTAAACACAAGAGGAATTTCAAAAAGTTCGCATTTTATAAAAAATCATAAATTTAGAAAATGTCCCAACTTTTCAAAAACAATCAGAGTTTCAATAAATGTTCTTGTTTTTAAAAATGTCAAGTTTTCAAATATTGTTCAAAATTTCAAAAAATGTTCCTTTTTTAAAAATTGTTCGCAGATTCAAAATGTTCATGTTTTCAAAATATATTCGATATTTTTCAAAAACTATTTGTGTTTTCAAAATCTGTTTGAGTTTTTTTTAAAGTATTCACTATTTTGAGAAAGGTTCATGTTTCAAAAAATATTCTGTTTAAAAAAAAGTGTTTTGAAGTTTTTTAAAAAAATATCTCAAATATGTGAGTACTAACAGTTCTTAATGTTCTGCGCGGCATATTAGTCACCGAAACTTGCGCTGCATATTAGTCGATGAAACTTCCTTAGCTCAACTAGCCAGCGACGTGAGGCCACGAGTAGGAGGTCTCGTGTTTGATGGCATTTCCTATACGGCGCCTTAAGCGCCCGTAACAGTAAGTTTCGCAACATGGCGTGCACCCCCCCCCCCCCCCCCCCCCCCCCCCGCGCGCGCGCGCGCGCTCCGCTCCTGGGCTGGCCCATCCTACTTTTTTTCTGTTTTTCAAAACCCAAAAAGTGAGCGCGAGGAGTATAATTCGAACCAACAACCTCTCCAACTAGTGCTAGCTACAGTAGCCAACCAGGCAACCCCCGAATGTGATAGTTACATCGTTTTATTCTATTTTTTCCTCTTTTATTTCCTTTTTCTTTTTCACTTATTCTTTTTCCCTTTTATTTTTCATTTTTTGAAAATGCGTGAACTTTTTTTATCAAAATCAATGAACTTTTCTCAAATCCAAGAATTTTTTTTCCAAAATTGATGAACTTTTTTGAATTTGTGAACTATTTTTGAAAATCCATGATTTTTTCTCAAAATTGATGAGCTTTTTTCAAATCCGATGAACTTGTTTCTCAAAATTGATGAACTTTTTTCAAATCTTTGATTTTTTTTTCAAGTTTGATGAACTTTTTCATAAAATCAATAAACTTTTATAAATCTGATGATTTTTTTAAAATCGATGAACCTTTTTGCAAATTTACGATTTTTTTTCAAAATCGATGAACTTATTTTCAAACTCGCAAACTTGTCTTAAAATTATATGTTTTTTTCGAATTTGTGATTTGTTGTATTTTTTGAATGCACCAATTTTTTATTTAAACTATATATAAAACTAGCGGCCATGTCACTTTGCGAACGGAAAAAAGAAGTCAGAGATCCTCGTTTTTTTAGAGAAAGCCAGCGATCCTCCTGAGCATAGTGAGGCAAGGGAACGGTAGCCTTTCTTTAGGCCGGCCCAGACGCGCACCGCGCGTGAGCACTGATTTCCCTAGCCGGCGCCAAAAGCGCTGACTAGGAGGTCCCGTGTTGGATTCCTCGCGCGCACTCTTGTTTTTTGGGATTTTTTATTGTGCGATCTGCAAATGGGCTGACCCAGTCGAGGGGGTACCCTGTGCGAAGGAGAGCTCGCTGCCGCAGCAAGCGGCATATAGGATCCCTCGGATCGGCATATACCAAGCAGTGAGACCTCCTATCCAATTTGACAAGTTTGCCGCCTGAATCAGTGGTAGCGCTCACTAGCATCACTAGGCACACCGCGGCCCATCAGCGTTCTCGCTCTGGCACTCGGCACTTGCTGAGCGAGTCTACGAAATCACTACTTAATGTGTACCCCTTGTAAAGGGCAGTCTCTCACCTTCCATGGTTTGACAATTACTTGTCGCAGTCCGGAAGTTTTCCATTTCTTCATAGATTTGTTTTATCAAAGCGTTTTTTATCTTGAACCGAGAGTCCAACTACCGAACCGTTTTCACCATTGGATTTCTCGCGTTGAGGTATTCAAAACTACTCCTAGATCACATGTAAATAAGTTTCAACGAACCTTTTTCATAAAAAAACCAAAAATCGACAAAAACTGAAAACCGAAAAAAGGAAATACGGACAGAAAAAACAAAAAACAAAGGAACGGTTCACGCAAATAAAAAGAATACAGAAAAACGGGGGAGCTTGGAAGCACGGTTGCAGTACTTCATTTTTTTAGAAGCACAAGTTGTGCTCTTCCCTTCTCGTGGAAGCACGGTTTATTTTTCCCATGCTTCTCGCGGAAGCAAATCTGTGCTTCTCAAGGAAGCACAGATTTTTTTTGTTCTTCTTGTGGAAGTAAAGAATATTTTTTCGCACAAAAAAAAAAATCTGCGCAAAAAAAATCCCACCAGAACAAAGAGAAAACTAGGTGAAATCTGAAAATCCCCGAAAAAAACACCTAAAACCATAAAGAACGTATTAACGAAATCCAGAGAGAGTGCCTAGCACGCGACATTTGGCAGCGGCTGGACGCACCACTTGACGCGCTCCCAGGACAGCCAAAATGACCCTTGGAGGTCCCCCACAAGGGGGTACCCTTGGTTAGTTATTCCCGCGAGTCTGTCTCGCTTTATTATGCGAGGCGGAAGAGCGCGCTGTCTACATTGGACCAGCCCAGTACCATGTGGTCTTTTTTTTAAACACAGTACAGACGCAAACGCTCATACATACGCACGTACACTTATTTCTATGAACGCATGCACGCACACCTTACCCCTATGAGCACCTCCGAAAGACTGAGTCGGCACATCATCTTGAGATTGACGAAGTCGTCACAGACACCTTCGTAGTCGATGGGAACGTCTCCTCCCACCGAATGCACATCCGGAAGGCCTGGAGTAAATCCAGGAAAATGTGAGCATCGGTGTGAAGTATAGGACTTGAACTCTGGTGGGTTGGGGATACTACTGTCCTCCTAACAATCCAACCACAGGTTCGTTCACACCATGTGATCACCATGTTGATGCCACGCGCGTGTTTTTTTACTTTCTTATATTTTGAAAATACTAAATACATATATTACGGAAAAATAATTTAGTTAATTTTGTTAAAAGTGTTAGTCGCACATTTAATAAATGTTCATGCAGTGCAAAAAAATATGTATGTGACACTTAAAAAAATATTATACAATGTAAAAAATTCTTGTGTAATTCAATAAAGTGTTTCACACCATTCAGAAAAATGAATGTTATGTTTTAGAAAATGTTCACATGTTTCAAAAAAATGTTTGTGGCATTTAAAACAAGTTTGTACAAGGTGAAAATGTTCGCATAGATTAAAATAAATGTTTCATATCATACAAAAAGATGTTTCTACTTGTATTTGAAAGAAACTGTTCAAAACATGTTTTTGAAAATAAAATTCAGGGTTTGAAATATGCTAAACATATATAAAAATGTTTTACATGTATATAAAAAATATACAATGTGTATGTATAAAAGTAGACATCAAAACATATATTTGAAAATGTGTTAATCGTGTATAAAAATTGTTCTTGGTGTATACGAAAAATGTACAATGTGTATGAAAAAAATTAAACTTGTGGTGAAAAAAGGAACGTACAAAAAAGGAAAAAAAGAACAAAACTAAAGAAATAAACGAAGAAAACCAAAGAAAAAAAGAAAAGAGAAGGGGAAAGCGGAAGAAAATCCTAGAAAAACAATGCAAAATAGTGGGGGAAAACGATAAAAAAACCACAGAAGGAAAAAAAACTCACGTGCAACTATAATATCGGCCCGGCCCAATAACGCCGCCCAGTAGCCGAGACGTATTATATTTTTCTTTTTAGCGAGACATAGCGCCCGCAACCCCTGGCAGATCGCTCGCCAGCCAGTACCTACTAGTTCACGGGAAAAGACCAAATCTGATATTTTATATATCAAAGTAATTCGTACGTCCAAAAATGCAAAAAAAAAAAAACTTCAAGAATTTGAAGAATATATCAATTTTTAATTATGAATTATAGAATATACATAATGTTTTTAATATAATTACGGAATTGAAAAATGTTCTCAAGAAGTTTAAGAATTTAAAATAATGTTCATGAATTTAAAAATTATTCATAATTTGAAAAATGATCATGGATTTTAAAAATATTCATGAACTCCTAACCATCCAACCACAGGTTCGTTCACACCATGTTGATGTCACGCATGTGTTATTTTACTTTCTTATATTTTGAAAATACTAAATACATATATATGGGAAAATAATTTAGTTAATTTTGTTAAAAGAGTTTGTCGCACATTTAATAAATGTTCATGCAGTGTCAAAAAATATGTATGTGACATTTAAAAAAGGTCCTAGCATTTCAAATAAATGTATGTGACATTTAAAAATTATATTATACAATGTAAAAAAATGCTTGTGTAATTGAAGAAAGTGTTTCACACCATTCAGAAAAATGTATGTTATATTTTAGAAAATATTCACATGTTTCAAAAAAATGTTTGTGGCCTTTAAAAAAGTTTATTCAAGGTGAAAATTTTCATGTAGATTAAAATAAAGGTTTAAAATCGTACAAAAAGATGTTTCTACTTGTATTTGAAAAAAATTGTTCAAAACATATTTTTGAAAATAAAATTCAGGGTTTGAAATATGGTAAACGTATATAAAAATGTTTTATATGTATACAAAAATATACAATGTGTATGTATAAAAGTAGACATCAAAACATAGATTTGAAAATATGTTAATCGTGTATAAAAATTGTTCTTGGTGTATACGGAAAATGTACAATGTGTATGAAAAAATTAGAGTTGTGGTGAAAAAAGGAAAGTACAAAAATGAAAAAAAATAACAAAACTGAAGAAAGAAATGAAGAAAACCAAAGAAAAAAGAAAAGAGAAAGGCAAAGCCAAAGAAAACCCTAGGAAAACAATGCAAAATAGTGGGAAAAAACGATAAACAACCACCGAAGGAAAAAAAACTCACGTGCAACTATAATACCGGCCCGGCCCAATAATACCGTCCAGTAGGCGAGACATATTATGTCTTGCTTTTTAGCGAGACATAGCTCCCACAACCCCTGGCAGCTCGCCCGCCAGCCAGTAGCTACTAGTTCACGGGAAAAGACCAAATCTGATATTTTATAGATCAAAATAATTCGTTCATTAAAAAATGTAAAAAAAAACCTTCAAGAATTTGAAAAATATATCAATTTTTAATTATGAATTCTAGAATATACATAATGTTTTTAATAAAATTACGGAATTGAAAAATGTTCTCAAAAAATTTAAGAATTTAAAATAATGTCCGTGAATTTAAAAATTATTCATAATTTGAAAAATGATCATGGATTTGAAAAATATTCATGAATTTTAAAAAATGTTCCCACATCTAAGAAGTTCATGAATTTGAAAATATCAAGGTTTTTCTAAAAAATATAAAACAAAAAAGAAACAAATATAAAAGAAAACAAAGTAAAATCCAGAAGAAAAAAATAAAGTAAAAAACAGGGGACCTTCTAAGCTTCCAAAGACCGAAAAACTGCAGTCTACATGGGCTGTCCTTTTTATGTTTTGGGGGTGTGCACCCTCGTTTAGGTAAGAGCAGCTAATAGGACCTCTTAAACCCTCCTTTAATGTCCAGGCCGACAACCTAAACACCACCCTGATTGAAAAACTCCATCCAACCGATCCCTACAAAGCGAGCCCAAACGTCTTGGTTGTCTGACGCCCCTCAAACCCAGCTCATGTGGGGAGGATTTTGTGCCGCCCAGACAAGCCCGAGCGCATCCACCACATCGGACCGATCCAACCCGACCCCACATATATCCCGTCCCTATCTGCACCCCGGACGAAGCCCTAGCCATTTTTGCCACTCCACTCCACTTTCAGTCCCCTTCGGTCGGCTCCTCTCCGGTGATCTTTCACCACTTCCGGCATGGCGGGCAACTGATCTGAATCCGGCAACTCCTGATCAGTCGACTGGGACCTCGTCCCTTGCACAAATGAGGAGGAGATAGCTATCCGGCTGGATCTCCATCGGTCACGACACGATAACCAAGCGTCCAGGCCTCTGTGCCGTACGACCCAGTGGGGCTTGGATCCAGCAGCGGCAATGCACCCACTTCAAAGCCGGAGCCGCTGCCGACGGCGATGTTTGAGGAACCCCTACGTTGGGTCATTGTCCTTGCGGCGTCGGGATTCAAGTCCGAGGCCCGGGGTGCCTGCAGTACCTGCCGTGGGAGGGCCAAGGTGCGCTGTGTTGAACAAGCCCACGGAAGGACAAGGCCACGACAGACAAGGTCGTGGATGATATCTGTGCCTGGATCCTAACGAAGCGGTAAGCCCAGGCGATGCGTGCGCTCGTAGTGGAGAAAACCCGAGTCGTTCTTGCCCTCGATGTTTTGGCACCCAAAGAGGAGGAGGGGGAGGAGACTGATGCCGCATCTGACAACTCCAGCTCCGGTGCCGAGCAGATCCGTCTTTACCATATGTCGTCTTCGAGCGCTACAATCTCCACCAACCGGACAAGGGCAAGAGTAAGGGCGACAGTGGGTGAACTTCCTCCATAGTCCTATTTTAACTAGTAGAACATGCCTAATTATGGTACTCCGATGGCATGTACGATGAACGCTCATATGATATGTCTTGTATGAACTATGTGCATGTCCTATGTGAACTATGATTTACGTCGTGTGATCTACGTTACATGATATTGTATGGGTTTGGAGGTTTGCATATGACGGGGTGGTTGTGGACACGGACAAATGAGGGGTGACCGAACGCGTCCATGGACATGTATAGGTCAAATTAGGACATTGTGGTTGTAGATGCTCCAAGGCAATGCCAAATAGGATTTCATGTTCGAGTAGAGGAACCCAACCGGTCACACGAGAACAGAAGTGCGGAACTTTCTCATAAAATTCCAATCAAAATACATGGCCTGAAATGTTTGTTCACATCCGCTGTAACCCTGGCCCTCAAGTAATCACCAACATGATCGAACCGCATTGCTGGCACATTCTTGTCAATCTGCCATGCAACCGACAAAGTTCACTTATCATCACGAAGGTTGAAAGGGAGATTCACCACCCAAGCCCACATATGTAGCCCATCAAACTTAAGCTCTGAGGATCGAATGCAATCCTCAAATTCAAATAGCATCACATCGTTCTTGCTGACATGCCATGACGAGCCCTCCCACACACACGAGCGCGATCTTTCTAAGTTGCAAACTTCACCATGAACATATTGTTGGAAATATGCCCTAGAGGCAATAATAAATTGGTTATTATTATATTTCCTTGTTCATGATAATCGTTTATTATCCATGCTATAATTGTATTGATTGGAAACTCAAATACATGTGTGGGTACATAGACAACACTGTGTCCCTAGTAAGCCTCTAGTTGACTAGCTCGTTGATCAAAGATGGTTAAGGTTTCCTAGCCATTGACATGAGATGTCATTTGATAACGGGATCACATCATTAGGAGAATGATGTGATGGACAAGACCCAAACTGTAAACGTAGCATTTGATCGTGTCAGTTTATTGCTATTGTTTTCTGCATGTCAAGTATCTGTTCCTTTGACCATGAGATCATGCAACTCACTAACACCGGAGGAATACCTTGTGTGTATCAAACGTCGCAACGTAACTGGGTGACTATAAAGGTGCTCTACAGGTATCTCCGAGGGTGTCTGTTGGGTTGGCATGGATCAAGACTGGGATTTGTTACTCCGTATGACGGAGAGGTATCTCAGGGCCCACTCGGTAATACAACATCACAATGAGCCTTGCAAGCAATGTGACTAAAAGTGTTAGCCACGAGATCTTGTATTACGGAACGAGTAAAGAGACTTGCCGGTAACGAGATTGAACTAGGTATAGTGATACCGACGATCGAATCTCGGGCAAGTAACATACCGAAGAACAAAGGGAACAGCATACGGGATTAACTGAATCCTTGACATAGAGGTTTGACCGATAAAGATCTTCGTAGAATATGTAGGAGCCAATATGGGCATCCAGGTCCCGCTATTGGTTATTGGCCGTAGAGGTGTCTCGGTCATGTCTACATAGTTCTCGAACCCGCAGGGTCTACACACTTAACGTTTGGTGACGATTAGTATAATTGAGTTATTATGTTGGTGACCGAAAGTTGTTCGGAGTCCCGGATAAGATCCCGGACATGACGAGGATCTCCGGAATAGTCCGGAGGTAAAGATTGATATATGTGATAATAGTGTTTCGATCTCCGGAAGAGTTCCAGAGTTCACCGGAAGGGGTTCCGGATGTTTACCGAAGTGTTCGGGTACAACAACACTTTATATGAGCCAAAGGGATAAAGCCCACAAGGTATTGGAAAGTGCAAAAGTAGTTTTGCTGCCGCGTAAGCGGTACTACCGCTTGGTGAAGCGGTACTACCGCCGGAGCGGTACTACCGCTTGTGTGAAGCGGTACTACCGCCCAAGCGGTACTACCGCTTGTGTGAAGCGGTACTACCGCTTGTGCGCGGCTGTGCACGGTTCGGCAGGGATCCGAGTTGGACTCTTTCCCTGCGGGCCAAACCGACCTTGTGCGGGCAAAACCGACCTAGAGGAGGCTTTTACTCCAAGTTTAGACCCCAAGGCTCAACATATAAATAGAGGGGCAGGGCTAGCACACGGGATACATCAGGATTTCCCAAGCCGTGTGCCGGCAACCCTAGCCCTCTAGTTCCTCCGTCATAATCTCCGTAGTGCTTGGCGAAGCCCTGCAGAGATTGTTCCTCACCACCATCACCACGCCGTCGTGCTGCTGGAACTCAACCACTACTTCACCATCGCTCGCTGGATCGAGGAGGTGAAGGCGTCATCAAGCCGTACGTGTGTTGAACGCGGAGGTGCCGTCCGTTCGGCACTAGATCGGAAGGATCGTGATTGGATCGCGGGACGCTCGGCGATTTGGATCGCGAAGACGTTCGACTACATCAACCGCGTTTATTAACGCTTCCGCTTAGCGATCTACAAGGGTATGTAGATTCACTCTCCATCTCGTAGATGCTCATCACCATGGATAGATCTTATGTGTGCGTAGGAAAATTTTTGTTTCCCATGCAACGTTCCCCAACAGTGGTATCAGAGCTAGGTCTATGCGTAGATGAGATCTCGAGTAGAACACAAACGAGTTGTGGGCGTGGGTGTATACATATTGCTTGCCGTTACTAGTTGATATTTGATTCGGCGGTACTGTGAGATGAAGCGGCCCGGACCGACATTACGCGTACACTTACGCGAGACAGGTTCCTTCAACTAACATGTAACTTCGTTGCATAAAGATGGCTAGCGGGTGTCTGTCTCTCTCACTTTAGTTGAATCGATTTCAATGAAGAGGGTTCTTTTAGAAGATCAAAAAGCAATCACTACACCACGTTGTGGTTTTGCGTAGGTAAGAACGGTTCTTGCAAACCCGTAGCAGCCACGTAAAATTTGCAACAACAATTAGAGGACGTCTAACTTGTTTTTGCAGGGTATGTTGTGATGTGATATGGCCAATTACATGATGAGATATATGTGATGTATGAGATGATCATGTGTTGTATAGAATATCACGACTTGCATGTCGATGAGTACGGCAACTGGCAGGAGCCATAGAGTTGTCTTTAATTATTGTATGACCTGCGTGTCAATCATTAAGCGCTATGTAATGCTTTACTTTATCGCTAAACGTTAGCAATAGTCGTGGAAGCAACAGTCGGCGCGACAACCTTATGGTGACACGTTGATGGAGATCAAGATGATGGAGATCATGGTGTCATGCCGGTGACGATGGAGATCATGCCGGTGCTTTGGAGATGGAGATCAAAAGCACAAGTTCATGGCCATATCATGTCACTTATGATTTGCATGTGATGTTAATCCTTTTATGCATCTTATTTTGCTTAGGACGACGGTAGCATTATAAGGTGATCCCTCACTTAAATTTCAAGATAAATTGTGTTCTCCCTGAGTGTGCACCGTTGCGAAAGTTCGTCGTTTCGAGACACGCCGTGATGATCGGGTGTGATAGACTCTACGTTCACATACAACGGGTGTAAGCCATGTTGCACGTGCAGAAACACTCGGGTTAAACTTGACGAGCCTAGCATGTACAGACATGGCCTCGGAACACAAGAGACCGAAAGGTCGAACATGAGTCATATAGTAGATATGATCAACATGAAGATGTTCACCATTGAAACCACCTCAACTCACGTGATGATCGGACTTGAGTTGGTGGATTTGGATCATGTTACACTCGAATGATCGGAGGGATGTCAATTTGAGTGGGAGTTTTTAAGTAATATGATTAACTAAACTCATTATCTAAGAACAATAGTCTAAGTTGTCTTTGCTATATTTATGTTGTAGATCATGGCTCGCGCAGTAGCACCCCTGAATTTTAATGCGTTCCTAGAGAAAGCTAAGTTGAAAGATGATGGAAGTAACTTTGTGGACTGGGCCCGTAATCTAAGGATTATCCTTACGGCTTCCCAGAAGGCTTATGTCCTTGATGCACCGCTTGGTGATCCACCCGCTCCAGTTGAGTCTCTAGACGTTGTGAACGCCTGGCAGGCTCGTTCTGATGATTACTCAATAGTTCAATGTGCAATGTTGTATGGCTTAGAACCGGGACTTCAAAGACGTTTTGAACGTCATGGAGCATATGAGATGTTCCAGGAGTTGAAGTTTATCTTTCAGAAGAATGCCCGGATCGAGAGATATGAGATCTCCGATAAGTTCTATGCTTGCAAGATGGAGGAGAACGGGTCTATCAGTGATCACGTGCTCAGAATGTCTGGGTACTCCACCCGTCTGGCTGAGTTAGGGATGCCCCTTCCGCCAGAGGCTATCACTGACAGAGTTCTTCAATCATTGCCACCTAGCTACAAGAGCTTCGTGTTGAACTATAACATGCACGGGATGAACAAGTCAGTCGCCGAGCTGTTTGCGATGCTGAAAGCCGCTGAGTCTGAAATTCAGAAGGAGCATCAAGTGTTGATGGTCAATAAAACCACTAGTTTCAAGAAAAATGGCAAGGGTAAGAAGGGTAACTCCAAGCAGAGTGGCAAAGCAGTTGCTCCTCTCGTGAAGAAACCCAAGGCTGGACCCAAACCAGAAACTGTGTGTTTTCATTGCAAGGGAACTGGACACTGGAAGCGGAATTGCCCCAAGTATTTGGCTGACAAGAAGGCGGCCAACAACAGACAAGGTATATATGATATACATGTTATTGATGTGTACCTTACCAACTCTCGTTGTAGTGCCTGGGTATTTGATACCGGTGCGGTTGCTCATATTTGCAACTCAAAACAGGAACTGCGGAATAGACGGAGGCTGGCAAAGGACGAAGTGACGATGCGTGTGGGAAATGGTTCCAAGGTTGATGTGATCGCCGTCGGCACGCTCGCTCTTCGATTACCGTCGGGATTAGTGATGAACCTAAATAAGTGTTATTTGGTGCCTGCGTTAAGCATGAACATTATATCTGGATCTTGTTTATTGCGAGACGGTTACTCATTTAAATCAGAGAATAATGGTTGTTCTATTTATATGAGTAATATCTTTTATGGTCATGCACCCGATGTGAGGGGTTTATTCTTATTGAATCTCGATAGTAATGATACACATGTTCATAACATTGATGCCAAAAGATGTAGAATTGATAATGATAATACCACTTTCTTGTGGCACTGCCGTTTAGGTCATATTGGCGTAAAACGCATGAGGAAGCTCCATGCTGATGGACTTTTGGAGTCACTTGATTTTGAATCACTTGACACATGTGAGCCATGCCTCATGGGCAAGATGACTAAAACGCCGTTCTCTGGAATAATTGAACGGGCAAGTGACTTATTGGAAATCATACATACTGATGTGTGCGGTCCGATGAGTATTGAGGCGCGCGGTGGTTATCGTTACTTTCTCACCTTCACTGATGACTTAAGTAGATATGGGTATATTTACTTAATGAAACACAAGTCTGAAACATTTGAAAAGTTCAAACAATTTCAGAGTGAAGTTGAGAATCATCGTAACAAGAAGATTAAATTCCTACGATCTGATCGAGGAGGAGAATATCTGAGTTATGAGTTTGGCAGTCACTTAAGACAGTGTGGAATTGTTTCACAGTTAACACCGCCTGGAACACCACAGCGTAATGGTGTGTCCGAACGTCGTAATCGAACTTTATTGGATATGGTGCGATCTATGATGTCTCTTGCCGATTTGCCACTATCGTTTTGGGGTTATGCATTAGAGACAGCTGCATTCACTTTAAATAGGGCACCATCGAAATCCGTTGAGACGACGCCTTATGAACTTTGGTTTGACAAGAAGCCAAAGCTGTCGTTTCTTAAAGTTTGGGGATGTGATGCTTATGTCAAAAAGCTTCAGCCTGAAAAGCTGGAACCCAAAGCGGAGAAATGCGTCTTCATAGGATACCCAAAAGAGACAATTGGGTATACCTTCTACCTCAGATCCGAGGGCAAAGTGTTTGTCGCTAAAAACGGAACATTTCTTGAGAAAGAGTTTCTCTCGAAAGAATTGAGTGGGAGGAAGATAGAACTTGATGAGGTTGTTGAACCTTTACTTCAACCTGAGAGTAGCGCAGCGCAGAAAATTGTTTCTGTGGAGCCTACATTAGCTGAAGAGGAAGTTAATGATGATGATCATGAAGCTTTGGATCAAGTTGCTATCGAACCTCGTAGGTCGACAAGGACGCGTACTGCTCCTGAGTGGTACGGCAACCCTGTCTTAGAGGTCATGTTGTTAGACAACGATGAACCTACGAGCTATGGAGAAGCGATGATGGGCCCGGATTCCGAGAAGTGGTTAGAGGCCATGAAATCCGAGATGGGATCCATGTATGAAAACAAAGTCTGGACTTTGGAAGTATTACCTGAAGGGCGTAAGGCCATTCAGAACAAATGGATCTTTAAGAGGAAGACGGACGCGGACGGTAATGTCACCGTCTATAAAGCTCGACTTGTGGCAAAGGGTTTTTCACAAGTTCAAGGAGTTGACTACGATGAGACCTTCTCACCCGTAGCGATGCTTAAGTCCGTCAGAATCATGCAAGCATCTCGGAGTTGGAATCTTCGTTTTGATGAGGTGATCAAAGCGTTCGAGTTTATACAAGTTTACGGAGAAGCTTGTATTTACAAGAAAGTGAGTGGGAGCTCTATAGCGTTTCTAATATTATATGTGGATGACATATTGCTGATTGGAAACAATATAGAAATGCTGGAAAGCGTAAAGGAATATTTGAACAAGAGTTTTTCAATGAAGGACCTAGGAGAAGCTGCTTTCATATTAGGCATCAAGATCTATAGAGATAGATCAAGACGCTTAATAGGACTTTCACAAAGCACATACCTTGATAAGATTTTGAAGAAGTTCAAAATGGATCAGTCCAAGAAGGGGTTCTTGCCTGTTTTGCAAGGTGTGAAGTTGAGTAAGACTCAATGCCCAGTGACTGCAGAAGATAGAGAAAAGATGAGTGTCATCCCCTATGCTTCGGCCATAGGCTCTATCATGTATGTAATGCTGTGCACAAGACCCGATGTCAGCCTTACCATAAGTATGGTCGGAAGGTTTCAAAGTGATCCAGGAATGGAACACTGGACGGCGGTCAAGAATATCCTGAAGTACCTGAAAAGGACTAAGGACATGTTTCTCGTTTATGGAGGTGATCAAGAGCTCGTCGTAAAGGGTTACGTCGATGCAAGCTTTGACACTGATCCGGATGACTCTAAGTCGCAAACCGGATACGTATTTATTCTTAATGGGGGTGCGGTTAGCTGGTGCAGTTCCAAGCAAAGCGTGGTAGCAGATTCTACATGCGAAGCGGAGTACATCGCTGCCTCGGAGGCGGTGAAGGAAAGTGTCTGGATGAAGGAGTTCATGATAGATCTTGGAGTAGTGCCTAGTGCGCTTAACCCAATGACTCTGTTTTGTGATAATACTGGTGCCATTGCTCTAGCCAAGGAACCAAGATTTCACAAGAGGACCAGACACATAAAGCGACGTTTCAATTCCATCCGCGATTACATCAAGGAGGACGACATAAATATTTGCAAAGTACACACGGATCTAAATGTTGCAGATCCGTTGACTAAACCTCTTCCAAGGGCTAAACATGAACAACACCAGAACTGCATGGGTGTTCGATTCATTACAATGTAAATCACATAGTGATGTGAACTAGATTATTGACTCTAGTGCAAGTGGGAGACTGTTGGAAATATGCCCTAGAGGCAATAATAAATTGGTTATTATTATATTTCCTTGTTCATGATAATCGTTTATTATCCATGCTATAATTGTATTGATTGGAAACTCAAATACATGTGTGGGTACATAGACAACACTGTGTCCCTAGTAAGCCTCTAGTTGACTAGCTCGTTGATCAAAGATGGTTAAGGTTTCCTAGCCATTGACATGAGATGTCATTTGATAACGGGATCACATCATTAGGAGAATGATGTGATGGACAAGACCCAAACTGTAAACGTAGCATTTGATCGTGTCAGTTTATTGCTATTGTTTTCTGCATGTCAAGTATCTGTTCCTTTGACCATGAGATCATGCAACTCACTAACACCGGAGGAATACCTTGTGTGTATCAAACGTCGCAACGTAACTGGGTGACTATAAAGGTGCTCTACAGGTATCTCCGAGGGTGTCTGTTGGGTTGGCATGGATCAAGACTGGGATTTGTTACTCCGTATGACGGAGAGGTATCTCAGGGCCCACTCGGTAATACAACATCACAATGAGCCTTGCAAGCAATGTGACTAAAAGTGTTAGCCACGAGATCTTGTATTACGGAACGAGTAAAGAGACTTGCCGGTAACGAGATTGAACTAGGTATAGTGATACCGACGATCGAATCTCGGGCAAGTAACATACCGAAGAACAAAGGGAACAGCATACGGGATTAACTGAATCCTTGACATAGAGGTTCGACCGATAAAGATCTTCGTAGAATATGTAGGAGCCAATATGGGCATCCAGGTCCCGCTATTGGTTATTGGCCGTAGAGGTGTCTCGGTCATGTCTACATAGTTCTCGAACCCGCAGGGTCTACACACTTAACGTTTGGTGACGATTAGTATAATTGAGTTATTATGTTGGTGACCGAAAGTTGTTCGGAGTCCCGGATAAGATCCCGGACATGACGAGGATCTCCGGAATAGTCCGGAGGTAAAGATTGATATATGTGATAATAGTGTTTCGATCTCCGGAAGAGTTCCAGAGTTCACCGGAAGGGGTTCCGGATGTTTACCGAAGTGTTCGGGTACAGCAACACTTTATATGAGCCAAAGGGATAAAGCCCACAAGGTATTGGAAAGTGCAAAAGTAGTTTTGCTGCCGCGTAAGCGGTACTACCGCTTGGTGAAGCGGTACTACCGCCGGAGCGGTACTACCGCTTGTGTGAAGCGGTACTACCGCCCAAGCGGTACTACCGCTTGTGTGAAGCGGTACTACCGCTTGTGCGCGGCTGTGCACGGTTCGGCAGGGATCCGAGTTGGACTCTTTCCCTGCGGGCCAAACCGACCTTGTGCGGGCAAAACCGACCTAGAGGAGGCTTTTACTCCAAGTTTAGACCCCAAGGCTCAACATATAAATAGAGGGGCAGGGCTAGCACACGGGATACATCAGGATTTCCCAAGCCGTGTGCCGGCAACCCTAGCCCTCTAGTTCCTCCGTCATAATCTCCGTAGTGCTTGGCGAAGCCCTGCAGAGATTGTTCCTCACCACCATCACCACGCCGTCGTGCTGCTGGAACTCAACCACTACTTCACCATCGCTCGCTGGATCGAGGAGGTGAAGGCGTCATCAAGCCGTACGTGTGTTGAACGCGGAGGTGCCGTCCGTTCGGCACTAGATCGGAAGGATCGTGATTGGATCGCGGGACGCTCGGCGATTTGGATCGCGAAGACGTTCGACTACATCAACCGCGTTTATTAACGCTTCCGCTTAGCGATCTACAAGGGTATGTAGATTCACTCTCCCTCTCGTAGATGCTCATCACCATGGATAGATCTTATGTGTGCGTAGGAAAATTTTTGTTTCCCATGCAACGTTCCCCAACACATATTTTCTCCCAGAGATCGAAAAAGCTCGCTTAGGTTTACCCCAAGCCGGAGCAAGGCTCTAGAGATCGTCTGGATATGGAACATGTCGCAATGCTGACCTTTCCCGCCAATATCTACTTCCACCTTGCCCCTTCATATCGACCATGAATCACCAGAGGTGTAGCTTCCTCCTCGATAATGTCCAGTTTCCCCAAAGCTTCCTCCAACTTAGTTCTCGTGGCCCTAGGCGACAAAGGCATCCTTGTGGTTGTCGCATAGTAAATAGCTAAACCTTCCTAGCATGATTAGGAGTTGCTTGAGCCATGTTGTGACTTCATCCATGCCATGCTTGCTATTGCTCAGAGTTGTGTTAGGTCTGATTCATCTAGGAATGAGTTGGTCGGAAGATGTTGGCATCTCCACCGGTGCACCGCCGACTTGATCCACGGGTGGCGGCAAAGTCCACACGTAACCCTAATCGCCTCACTCCGTGCTACGGTTTTTTTTGTGGTGGTGGTGGTGGCTGGGGCGGGGGTAGCAAACGGGCTTTATGCTATATGTTAGTACTAGCAAACATGCCCGTGCGTTGCAACGGGAGAAAAAAAATCACACGTGGATAGCCAAATATAAGTATGGCTCAACACCCCTCACGGGTCGATGTCCTCTATTGTAACACATTGCCCCACCTATGTTGCCGATTATCCTCCTTTCGACCCTTACCGATGGTGGACATGGTGTCGACACAATGCATCCAACATGAAATCCCAAGACATGGTGGACATCGGTCACATGTGATATACTCCCAGAGTTTTGTCCACAATTGCTTCAATTTGAATGCCGGAAATTATCATGTATTTACACTTTGAAAAGTCATGTAGGCTCCAAAGTTTTGCCCATAGAAAAGGAAAGATTGATATAGTTAGACTGCTTTCCCTTCTATTGTGCAGAGAAGAAACTTCTGTCACTCACAGCCATAAAGAGACAAACTACGAACACACAAAACAGGATAAATCAAATAGATTTTTGGAGAACAAAAAGGATAGCTGGATTCGCACCTTCTCATTAGAATAAGAGTTCCTCCCAAATATATTTAGGTTCCACACATCGCACCATAATTGAGAGATGAAAAGAGTAGGAACCAAAACACACCAGTTACCTTCATTCCACTGGTTTCCATAAACAAAATGCAATATGTTCAGAATTTATCTTACAATTATGCCCAGTCAAAAATATCTTACAATTCTGCCACTTTGTTTTTTTAGTTCTCTACATTTTGTATTAGCACCTCTTTTGTGTACGTAGTTAATAGTTAAAAAGGCTAGACACAATTATGACGTGATCCTTGATAGCGCAAAATACCGGATGAGAAGTAATGCTTACACAAAAATTAAAATGTGTTCTGATTCATAGTATGATTGTTTGTCAGGTTTATACAAAGTATAATTGGAGAAAGACGTACGTCATTATATGCATTCAACAGGGACTGGTCCAATACAACTGAATCCTTCAATAAGTACAGCCTAAAAGCCAGAAACATGAACTTTTAGAGATGAAATATATATATAGGCTTGTCTTCAGTTCAGTCACCTTAACAACACATTCGAATATCTTTCTATGTTGGCCTAGTAATAAAAAATATGCAGCTGGCTGGAGCTGAGCGAAAAGAGCTACCTCATGAATGAAAGCAAATGCTGACCAACAATCTTCAGCATTGCTTGATCTGAAAAGCCAACTCTCATGCCTTCCATTCACATGATATAAAGTAGCCTTCCGTAACTCCTACATATATCTCAGATGGACAGTTGTACATTGATCCCCAGACTAACAAATAAGCTGAACCTGAGCTAAGATAAGCCAGTGAATTATTACTGTCAAATCTTGGAAGGAAATTGATCGACTAATTTCGTCAGAGTAATTGGCAGGTAAAATCCCTCCTCTCTAGGTCACTACATTCAAGACTTCTTATTCCCATTCCAATCCAAATTCAGAGACCGACTCACACTCAAGAGCTAGTTGAGCAGATCAAGATGATTGCCGAGTGCAAGTAGGAGAAGCCGGCCAAGGCAGTGGTCACCGGGCTGGAGTTGGTGGCAGGGCCACCTATGAGGAGGGAAAGAAGCAGCAGCAACACAAGCCACTGGTGGTCATGCGGCCGCATTCACCGCCGCAGCAGCCGTATGCTCCATGGACATCATGCAGCAGCCGGCGCCGGCGACCATGAAGCTGGTGTTGTGGGCCACTGTTCCACTGCCTGGTACAGGCCATGTTCCCCGGTGACGCTGACGACTTCCCAGCGAGAAGCGGTCCCACCATGGAGGCACTGCTATTTGGTTGCCACCGCCGTCGAGTGGGTGCTTCCGGTGGATGGGTGTGGCCGTGGCCCGTGAGTCGCGCAGGGGCTGCTTGGGAGGCGCGCGGCGACTGCTTGGGAAGATGGGGTCGGATGGAATCAGCGGCATCGATTCGCCTGTTGCTTCGGTTCGAGGCGCAGGGCCGGCGGTCGCCATTGGGAGAACGTCGCCCTCCACCCGGCGCGCCACGGCGGGCTCTATCCTGCCGCTCATCTCGCTCACCGCCGCCCTCGCCGCGGCGCTCCTCCTCGTCAACTCCCTCGCCGCAGCCGCGCTCCTGGACGCCAGAGCCATCGGCCGCGCCGACCCGGCCAGCGAGGTAGAGAAGAGAACGTAGATTAGGATAGGGTTGGCTGGAGGTGGAGGAGGCTGGGAGATGGTGGGCGGCGGAGCGGTGATCCGGGCGCTTGGGCAGCGGAGCGATGAGGCGGATCGGGGGCGCCGAGGAGGAAGAGGATGAGCGAGCGGGGATCATGGTCGGTCTGCCTTATAAGTTGTTTTTTTATTGACAAAACTCTTACTTATAGATAAAAAGAAACAGTCCTTCTCTTTCTCAAACAACGTAGTGGTAGGTGGACAGTTGATGCTTGTGGCCTTGTTCTACGCGGGTGGGGTTCGATTCCCTTGTATCGCAATTTTTCGTTAACGAAACGCAACGATTCCCTTGTATCGCAATTTTTTTTAACGAAACGCAATTTGTGACGACGTACGGAAAAATCATTGATGACGAAAAAAAGTGAAGAAACAATCCTCCCTTTAATATTTTTTTACGCGGGTTGAATACCCCAAACTACAGGGTCTCTTTTGCAAGAACGAAACGTTTTTTCATATTAGCCACTTTAAAAAGGACTGCGGGTTGAATTCCCAAAACTACAGGGTCTTTTTTGCAAAAGTGGCGACGACGTATGACAAGAAGCCGTACTCGCTTTATTATTAGGTAGAGATAAAGATAAAGATAAAGATTAATTTGGTATTGTAGATGTTCTTCTTAATAAATGTTGTCAACTAAATAGTTTGACTTGCGACAAAACTTGGACTAGTCATTGGGGGAAGGAGGCAGTATAAAGTATAAACCATATCTTAGTCAAATGTAGGTGCGAGCACCAAATTCTTTTTCTTTTACCCCTAGACCGTAGTTCTACGGTAATTTTCATCAATTAAAAGTTATGCACATACTGTCTTAAAAAAAAAAGTTGTGTACATACAAGGACAAGAGCACCGAATTCTGGTCCAGAAGTGTGATTCAAATGGATAATCATCTCAATCCAGTAGTACGTACAAACTTAGCAGCAATTGTGCTTGCGCCAGAACTACGCACGAATCTGTCTGACCATTCGTTGTCCCGTCCCTTTCGTGAGTTTCGTCTTCCTCCCCCCTTGCAACCTGCACCCCACCAGCAAACTGGGCTCCTTTCCTTTTCCAAATCTCCGTATATTAAACAAACAATCTGAATCGCGCAGCCCCAAGAGCAAGAAACCTCTGCTCTGCTCCTCCCAGCCAGTGGCTTAGCATCAGATTCTCTCTCTCTCAGGGCACAGCCAAAACAGCAGTGATAGCACAGGGCGGCTGCGAAGCCAGTTCCACTTTTTTCTCGATTTATTGCTAGTTTTCTCGCTTCCCCTTTGGTGCTGCTTCTTGTTAATTTAGTTAACGGCCGGTACCCACCGCCAATCCCCAGGCCGCCGCCTGCTCTTGCCAAACCCCAACCACCCGCAGCAGTCAGCAGAGCCCGCTTTCTCCTGCTCATCTTGCCGCCTCTTCGGCTTCGGGATTGATTGCTAACGGTTCTTGAAAATTCTTCCCTGGAAGCGAGCTCAGTTTAGTTTTCTCATTCTTCTGTTGCCGTCTTGCCAAGTTCGCGGGGTTGGATAACGTTGATTGCTCTTGAAGGGAAGAAACTTTCCTTTACAAAGGGATTGAGCAGAGTCTCGAGTTGACCGAGCTTGTCATGGAGCCATCGACTGGGTTCCGGGCCTCTGTCTGGAGCTGCTTCAAGTTCTTGCCCTTCTTCTGTGGCCTTCTTCTCCTGGGGATCATCAAAGGTGACCACAACACTTGCTCCTGTCTATTAGTTTACTTTGCTTCTCTTTTTTGCTGTCCTAAGGTAGTACTATGGATTGGAATTGCATCACATGATATTTTCTCATATGACCATAGAATGACAATTTTACACACCAGTACCTACTTGTCTATGTTTGATGCATTTTTTTGTTTTGAAATGCAGAATGATAAATTAAAGAGTTATTTGTCTGAAGTATTTGGGCTTCATTCCATCTTGTGGTTGCTTTGCTTGTGTTGTGTTGATCACCCTGTTATCTTGTATGAAGAGGCTTTGTTCTTTTACTTTCTTGGAGCATTCCAAAAATTCTCATTATGGAATCTAGAAGCGAATACTTGTTGTACATATTCCATATTTAGTAACGACCCTATGTGGTACTTTTGGCTTGAACAGTGATGGAACCAATAGAGTTCATATTAGCTGGGTGTAGGCATGTTTTCTGAAATGAAACATCAGCTGGCTGGATTCACAGGTCTTCTGTAGTATAAGACAATGACTTTTCTTTCTTTTTTCTGAAAATGATCATGAACATTTTGGACTTTTAAGCCATTTTTCCTGCTTCAATTTTTGTATGGGCGATACAAATTGATTGCTAATGGTCATTGCAACTGAGAATTCAAGTGGTATAAAAGGAAAGATATGTAACTGTGCTATTGGAAGTAAATGACCGCAAGGGTGATCGAAATCTGTTGCTTCTAGAAATCAAAGCTGCCATTTTGCTAAACAAACACATATTTTGTTTCATAGTCTGATCTGCAATCCCCTTTTCTTGTTGCTTTTGCCTATCCAGGTGTTTTGTTTGGCCCATGGGCCTGGCTTATTATGGCAATCGGAATTTCTGCACTCGTTCTTGGATTATGGCCTATGCATGTGATTTGGACATACTACTGCATCATCAGGTAGCGTTCACAGTTTTGTACAAATCTATCTGGAAAGAAAATATCATGTGATGGATCTGTACATAGATGTGCTGAGTTGCTGACCAGTGATCCCCCTTTTTATGAAGGCAGAACCAAGCTGGTGGGACCTGTTGTGAAGCTGCTGCTTCTTATTTCTGTATCTGGGATTTTGGTCTTGTGGCTGATAGTTGGCATCGTTGGAAGTGTACTTGCTGGGTTAGCATACGGCTTTCTAGCACCAGTAATGGCCACATTTGATGCAGTCGGGGAAGGAAAAGAAAGGCCACTCGTTCATTGTTTTGTGGTATATTCATGATTTTATTTTTTATGGCGCTACTTTGAAATTATGCTGTTTATGCCCCTCTCAAAATTTTCGAGTGTCAAAATCCATCTTGGGGCCAACAATTAATCCAATAATATGTGGATTATATTACGCAAAGTTAGTACTGTTGGATTATTGCTCAAAATCAATTTATTTTGTTTGTAATTTGTATCTATTAACAAAATAGTGTACAATAAATTCACGCTCAAATTTCAAAATTGGACGATCAAAATACGCCCTACATAAAAAACAACAAGGGGGTACTTGTTTTTACATGAGTAGCTAAATTGAAATGCAGGATGGAACATGGAACACTATCACAGGAGGCTGTACAGTAGTCAGGGACCTGAAAGACATGCTATTCCATTCATATCTTGCATATATGGATGATCTACGGTTCCACGAACCTCCTGGTGGAAAACCATTTGAAATAAGGTTTGCTTGCTTCTTTTATTTTTAGCTATTTCTCTTCTATCCAAGAAGGTTGCAAATTTCTTTGTGCTAGCTTTTCCACCTGATATTTGGACAAAAGTCCATGAGTTACTAGGACTAACTTGAGTAGTGCAATTATATTATTAAATTGTCCTTGTAATCGTGGATGCTAATATCACTATATGTGTCACTGTAATTATTGTTATGTTCTTTTGTTATATGGTGCATTTGTTTTTGCTATGGACAAACATTTCAGGATTGCAGTGAAGATCAGAATAATTGCTATGTGAAGTTTGCCCTGTCGAATGAAATTCCACCATGCTATATTTAAATAACCTATGTATCTTTTTTTCTCTCGAAGAATTATGTTGAACAAATTCAAACAGTTAACTCTGCATTTTCCCAGAGTGCTTGATATTCCTGGCGCAGTACTTGCTGCCGCATGTGGACTCTTAATGGATGGGATAATGTTCACAGCAATTGCCTTGTACAAGTTCCCTGTGATGCTTTTCAAAGGATGGAAGCGACTTATTGAAGATCTAGTTGGCAGAGAAGGACCTTTTCTTGAGACAGTGTGTGTGCCATTTGCTGGTCTGGCTATTCTTCTCTGGCCATTTGCTGTTTTAGGAGCCTTCCTAGCCTCCATGATCTCCAGTGTTCCTCTAGGTGCATATGCTGCCATTGTGGTTTATCAGGTATAAACAGGAAACAAAAATATTTTTACTTCCAACGTCAAGCATTAGCTGCATTGACGTATCAACGGTGAAGCCACGGAGCTTACTCCTGCAGTCTTGTTGATGTGCCAGGAATCCTCGCTTTTCATGGGACTATCTTATGCAATATCATCAGTATCCATCTTCGATGAGTATACAAATGATGTACTTGACATGGCACCAGGATCTTGCTTTCCTAGGTACAAATGATGTATTCCATATTGCATTATTCTCCTTGCGTTGTCCTTTCTGAATAATCGAGTTAACACAAAAATCATGCCTAGGTTTGTATACCGGAAGAATCAAGCTTCCGTGGAAAGTGGCCCGCTCTCAAGGTCTGCCTCATTCAGGGATAAGCAAGATGGAAAGAAAGCTCCAGCACGGGTTACATCATTTAAGAGTAGCTTTGATGAGTTCAATCCATTTAAGGTGATTTTTTCCTGGCTTTGACAGATTTTTTTATGCTGTGTTCACTGCACAATTGTTTTTTGCTGTTGCTGCCGTTTGGTTGATACATACCTTCCATGTATTCTAATATGTTGGGAATGGCGCCTGTTTTAGACTTTTAAAGGTTACATTGTGCTAATTAATCTTGCCATTTCGAATTTATTTTGCAAGGCAGGCTACAATTCTATTGGCTTAAATTTGTAAAAATGCTAAATGGAGGCCGAGCTCCATGGAGCTCTTTATTTTGAAAGCTTTGAAAATCACATTTTGAAGTTTCAAACAAATCTAAAAAAAATCATACGCGTTCATACGGATGCGTAATACATGTATGTGAAATTTGAAGATGATATACATTACGGTTAGAGCTACACAAAAAAGACAAAAATGTGATTTTGAAATGGTGAACAGTACACACTGTTCACTATAAAAAAATGTACTAATTTGTCTTTTTTGCGTAGCTCTCACCATAATGTATTTCATCATCAGACTTTACATACATGTAAAACACATCCATACGAATGTGTATGATTTTTTCCAGAATTTTTCGAAACTTAAAAGTATGATTTTTGAATTTTTCAAAAAAACGAGCTCCATGGAGCTCGTCCTCCAAAATGCTGCACCCAGTTTAACAATTTATAATGTTGTATAGTTGCTAGATCACCTATTCGAAGAGTGTCAGCACCGTGGCGAGGCTCTGGTTGCTGAAGGAGTGATAACACCGAAAGATATTGAAGAAACAAAGTCAGGCAAAGGCGGCAGCGGAGTACTTAATGTCGGTTTGCCAGCATATGTTATTCTCAATGCACTCCTACGATCTGCAAAGGCTGATTCTAATGGCCTGCTTCTGAGTGAGTAAAAATGGTCTTCTTCTCCATTCAAGAAGCGTCGTTATGGCTTAGCTTGACTTGCCTTGTCAAATTTGCAGGAGATGGCTGTGAAATAACATCTGACAACAGGCCTAAGAATACACTATTTGATTGGTTCTTTGACCCTCTGATGGTCATCAAAGATCAAATCAAAACCGAGAATTTTACAGAAGAGGAGGAGGCATACCTTCAGAAACGCGTGCTGTTGATCAGCGACCCGAAGCGCCTCAAGGCAACTCTTCCGCATTTGCCATCCCTGAATAAGCGAAAACAAGCAGAAATAGACGCATTTGCTCGGAGGTACTTCTGCCGACCACCACTCCCCCATTTGCAAAAGGGAAATGCACCAATTTTTTATTCTTTCGATCTCGTGCTAGATTGCAAGGGATCACAAAGTCGATATCAAGGTACCCGACATCCAAGCGCCGTTTCGATGACCTTGTCAAAGCGCTTTCCGAGGAGCTTGAGAGGGCAATGGGCGGCAGCCGATCTGTCAGTGGATCACAGTTTCAGAAGCTCAGAAGCGGCCTTGTTCGAATGCTTAGCCAGAGATCGCTGGGGAAGACAACAAGCATCCGAGGATATGATCAAGAGGCGCAACTCACAAGCGACGCTCGTGCTGTGTAATATTTCGAAAAAGCGGCGAAGAGAAGATCGCCGTTGTCCATGTGTTTCCTGAGTTGTTTTTCACTAACTTTGTACAGAGAGCTGACCCTGGTGTATGGGTTGTATGTTGCAAACTTGCAATGCTCCATGTTTCAGAAAGCAAGTTCGCCTCATTTTTTTATCTCAAATGTGGATTTTATTAGCTAGCCAACGGAGTTACATTATCCACCAATGGTGTTACAGTGAAACTAGAAGGAGTCAAGGATCACTCGCTCGAACTTGTGTTATTTTGGTGCCTTCACATGAATGTTGCACAAAATAAATTGTGAACAGGAATATCTAGTTGTGTTTTACTTCATGATTGTTGCACTAATGGGACTGACTAAATATGAACAGAGAATTGAAGATCTAGAAACAGGATGATGTCCAGCTGGCTCAAAGCCTGGTTGCATAGCAATTGTCTACAAATTAAATTTACAACTAAAGGAAGGAACACCATCCTGGAAGAAAATTATACTCCAGTTTGCAAAACAACCAGATAGATGAAGAAGCAAAATAATCAGAGAAGCCAGCAAAAAGTTTAGTTAGTATCATTTTCACCTTGAGTGCAGCTGGCATTACATTCATTTGGAGATAAGGTATTACAGGCTTGTGCTTCGTAACCGTGGAAGGAACAACAACAATCTCAATCTAGTGTGATGGGAAGGTAATGATTCTGAAATGCCGACAACAGAGCTACAAGTACTGGTCCATTACACATAATGAAGAAACATGACAGATCTCAACAATGATCTGAATCATCACTGCGCTTTCTTCTTGGCATCCTTAGCCTGCCCCTTCTTGCGGATTTTGATGCACATGCTGAGACGCGTACTGTCCACGAGCGACTCTGGGAGAAGGGAGATCAAGAACCACAAAACAGAGTGTGGCCAGTACGGTGTGCACCTCGGCTCATAGCCAATGTGGCGAATAGCAGCACGAGCATAGGTGTCCGCTGATGGCACAAGGAAGGAAGATCTCCTGATTGATGCCATCTTTGTTGCCACGTACAAGGGTACCTGAATATATCACAAGAGTTAAGTTAGAGCTCAACAATTCATATAAAAGAAAAAAAATGAAAACAATATCCTAAAAACAACACAAACAAGGCAAAACTACTCAAATGACTAGTTTTCGGTAGACTTTCAAGGATCCTCCAAGGGACTACAAATCTGAATTACGTGCTAGCATCATCATGATATTGGTATTTAACTCATTTCTCAATGCATACACAATCTATCAACATATCTCTTTGAGAAAGGATGGAGCACTTAGGGACTGAATTCTCAAATGATCAATAAGCAGCGGCAAAAGGTAGGTATAGCACGAGAAGACACAAATACATGCTTGATTAGTTCAATTGAAGATGAGACATGGTAATTTTTCTCGCAAAGCCTTGTCTGTTATCTAGTCCGATCTATATGTAACACATAACATATCCTTATCAGAACAAATTCAGAACCTGCTTGTCGCATTTGATTGATTGTATCATAACATACAGTATTTACATTCACCACAGGTGATGTGTTTTGTTGTTTCAATTGAAATTTCAGTTGTTCAGACATACAACTATGTGAAAGACAAGAGAAGCAAATTAGCTAAATTAGACAACCCAGCTACTTTTTTTTTCTAACAAACCGTTATTCATTTGAACCACAAAAGGTCAGCAACTGAGTTACAGAAAGCAGATAATAGAAAGATAGAGAGAACGAGAGACTAGTTGTTACCTGGCATTGCACATCGATGCCCTTGCCCTTGTACTCAACATAGAGGCATCTTGAGAACTGGTCAACGTACCTGAAAACAGAAAAACAAATTAGTATCCTCTCTGCTGCCAATCTAGTCATAATTTGTGAATGACAATTCACTAAAACATTTTCGTAACCGATCTGGACAGGTTCTGAAGACATACATCAAGCAAATTATCCTAACAGTTTGTTACACATCTAACTCCAAGACTAGCACCAGAATCTGGCGTGAGTATGACATGGGAGCCAAGAAGTCACACCGAAAGTGCTTGTTCGATTCCCTATCCCAATTCTTCTCAGAATAGATCCTTCCGGATCCTAACAAACATCTAAAATTGCTAAATCAAGTACAGGTAGGCAAGAAAGTAATGCCCTCTGTTCGCAGGGTTGCTTCCGCTACCGCCATCTGTGAGCACGAACATTTAACAATGGCATGCCATAGTATGTAGTACGCGCAGAGCAAATTAAGTAGTAATTTCGATCGAGAAGAAGAAGAAGAAGGTTAGTACTCACGCTTTGGTGGCGGCGTAGACGGAGTAGAGTGGATCGGACGGCACGACGGAGGCAGCACCGGAGCCGATGTTGACGATTGCGCCACGCTTCCTGTCGACCATGCCCGGGAGCACGGCGTGGGTGACCCGCGTTACGCCCTCGACGTTGACCCGGATGAGGCTCCGCATGAGCTCCTCGTCCACCTCGTGGAAGTAGCGGGCGTACGGGTACGAGACCCCGGCGTTGTTGACGAGCACGCCGACGTCGAGGCCCCGGATGGAGTCCTTGAGCGCCTCCACCCCGGCGGCTAGCCCATCGGAGGCGAAGTCGAGCACGAAGGTGCGGACCTCGGTTTTGGGGTGCTTGGCCCTGATCTCCTCGGAGACGGCGGCGAGCTTGTCCGGGTTGCGGCCGACGAGCACGAGGCCCAGGCCGGAGGCGGCGAGGCGGAAGGCGATGGCGCGGCCGATGCCGTCGGTGGCGCCGGTGACGACGGCCCAGGGCCCGTAGCGGCGGCGCAGGGGCTTGCCCGGGCGGAGGAAGGCGGCGTAGACCCAGAGGGCGAGGCGCAGGGCGGCGCGGGCGGCGACGAGGAGGCCGACGGCGGCGAGGGCCAGCGCCCACGCCGGCTGCGCGCGGAGGAACTCGACGTGGGCGCACGTGCCGGCCATGGTGCTTGCTGGGTTTGGGGGGGAGTTGGCTTGAGCGTTCGCTCGATCCGCGGTGGGGAGCGGCGAGTTATAGCGGAGCGGGGCGGGTCGGATCGGGTCGGCTGGATCTTTGATGGGGTTGGTGGAGCCGGTGCACCAGTCCAACGCTCGACTCAGCCATAAAAAAGACAGTTGCGCGTCGTGTCAATCTCGGACCGCAGTTGTTTTTTTTTAGTTGGACTCGGACCTCAGTTCTAACAAGTCCGATTTCAATGTTTAATTTTGGAATTCAGTTTACTTTTTTTTAACTTGATGTTGGATCGTATCATGGCAATTTTCATCTTTTGGTAGTATTCTTCAACCGACTTGGTGCCTTACTTGGCTAATTTTTTTTAAATAATACACTTTTTTTTGATAAATTACACAAATAATATACAAATTTGAAAATTTTCAAAAATATTACCCAGTCGGCTGGGGCTAAGCCGACTGGATTCAGTCGGCTGGAGCTAAGCTGACAGGCCACGTGGCAGCCTTTGATTCGCCCGAACACGTCGCCCCTCGCATTTCCTTCGCCAGTCGGCCTGGGCAGCTGCAGTCGGCTGGGGCCCAGCCGACAGGCCATCCAATCGGCCGGAGCGTGGCCGACAGGGCCCCTTTTCTCCTTTTCTCCTTCCCCACTGCCCCGTGAGCTCTTCTTTGGCCTCTTCTTCTTCCTCTTCGTGCATGCTCTCTCTCTCTCTCTGTCTCTCGCAACCCCGCATCGATCTCCTCGCTGGTCCATCCATTTTTGCATCCAACCCATAGAAAGAGTAGATCATAGCCAACCCCGACGGCCTACGGTATTTTTTTTTCCAATGGGATAGTTTTTTTTCTCGTACAAGTGAGGTGAGGAGGAGCCATGGTGGAGGTGGTGGTGAGGAGGAGGTGCTGCTGGGGAGGAAGAGGTGGTGAGGAGGAGGAGGAGGTGCGGCTGAGTTGAAGAGAGGAGCAAGAAGCAGTGGCACACGCGTCGAAGGTATAACTATGTCGTCAAAAAATTTCTCTTAGTTGTAGATATTTTGAAAAATTAATGTTTAGGTCTGTCAGTATTTTTAGTTGCTCCGGTAATATTCCGTATTATATGTGCATGTCAAATATTTAGGTCTGTCAGTATTTTTAGTTGCTCCGGTAATATTCCGTGTTATATGTGCATGTCAAATATTTAGGTCTGTCAGTATTTTTAGTTGCTCCGGTAATATTCCGTGTTATATGTGCATGTCAAATATTTAGGTCTGTCAGTATTTTTAGTTGCTCCGGTAATATTCCGTGTTATATGTGCATGTCAAATATTTAGGTCTGTCAATATTTTTAGTTGCTCCGGTAATATCCATAATATATTAAGTTGTTTCAATATTTAGCTTCGTTAATATTCCGTAATATATGTACTTGTCAAATATTTAGGAGTGCGAATATTTGTTGTTTGTCATGTTGTTTAACAGTTGTCTGTCCATGTTAAATAATTTTATAGGTGAGCCGAGATGTCTGATTTAGTGAAGTTCATATTTTTCTACGGTCCTGATAATGTCCAAACAAATGAGATTGGGGTTGATCTGAGTGAATTTGAGCACATCGAGGTGGCACTGACCGACCCTCAAACATGGTCTCTTAGTCAGTTGAAAGAATGGGTGACAGCATGTTTAGGGCTGAATACTGAAACGCACACCGTGGGTGTTCATGCATTGTGGACCCGGTCAAGTTCGAACGTTTTCTTCTATTTGAGGCCAGTAGAGCGGGATTCTCAGTGGGTGCGCTGGTTACAAGGTTGCGAAAGCAGGGGATGCAATCCTTGTGCCTTAGTGCTTCCCGTTGTGAAGGAGGTAATTGCGCCTGAAGGCCAGGGTGGTAACGATCCTGGGCAAAGCAGTGACGGGATGATGTTATCTATGTCAAATGCTGGAGATGATGGTTACAAACAAGGGCAGAGTAGTCAGGTAGAAGGAGGAAATGCCGATGGTTATTACAGTGGCGAGGCGGACGCTGACGAGGTAGATGGGCACATGCAGAACATCATGGAAGAAGAAGACACCGATATTGATAGTGGTCATGCAGATAATTCTGACGAGTCAGATGAAGAAGAAAATGCAGAGTAGGTCCCGATTCCTGCTTATTGGAATCATGACTTCTCATCTGCAATGACCGTGAACGATGGTCATGATTCTGCCTGGCAATATCACCAAAACAACATTGCGACGGGTGCTATGTATCCCAACAAAGAAGCTCTGAAGGACGCAATAATAAATTGGGTAATGTCCACGCAAAGGGTTTTCATAGCTGAGGTGTCCAGTCAGAAAAACTTGACAATGGTATGCAAGAATGCAGGTTGTCCTGCCAGGGTGCATGGCTATCTCCCTAAGTATGGCACAAGTTGGGTGATCAGTGACCTAGTTCATCACACATGTCTTATTCCCTGCATCCCTCAAGATCATCCCAACCTTTCATCCACGCTTATTGCGAGGTTGTTTTACAGTGAGATAGTGGAGAGCAAAGCGATGGAAGTTAAGGCTATCCAGACAAAAGTCTTCGTCAGGTTCAAGTACAGAATTTCTTACGGCAAGGCTTGGAGGGCTAAGCAAAGGGCGCTTGAGAGCAGATTTGGTTCTTATTTCGATGCATATGACTCAGTTGTCGGGCTCCTCCACACGCTGAAGGACCGGAATCCGGGCACCTATGTCGACATCGAAGACCTCTTCATGCCAGAGTTCCCAACTGTGAGGGTGCTGCATCGACTGTTCTTCTCTTTCGGTGTATGCATCGAAGCTTTCAGGCACTGTCGACCGGTGATATGTGTAGATGGCACTTTTCTCACTGGCAAGTACAAGGGTCAGATCCTGACAGCCATTGGTCAAGACGGCCAAAATCAAGTAGTCCCACTCGCATTTGCTTTTGTTGAGAGTGAGAACATTGGAAGTTGGACATGGTTCTTCAGGCAACTGAAAATATCAGTTGTGAAGGATAAGCCCAATGTGTGCATCCTTCATGACAGGCATGCAGGTATACTCAGTGCGATAAAGACACTGACAAATCCTGGCCCTGAGGAACAAACTCCATGGCAGGACTTGCAGAGCCGTTGGTGCATGCGCCATCTGGGGGCTAATTTCTTCTCGCAGTTCAGAAATAAGAGCCTGATGAATCTATTCAAAAAACTCTGCAAGCAGAACCAGCTATGGAAGTACAATTTGATACGTGACAGACTTAATGTGTGCACGCAGAGACACGTTAGGGACAGGAAAGCTGCAAGAGATGCAGCGGTGAGGGCACATGTTGAAGCAGTAGCAGCACAGTTAGCAACAGGAACATCGGCCGTGGAGGAGGAGCCTGTTGGGCTTTGTGACTTGCCAGGATTTGACCCACCTGGTACTAGGAGAAGGCTCGGGAGGTCGATTAAAACCTTCGAGCAGTGGATAGAGCATGAGCCTCTGGAGAGGTGGTCTTTGCTGCATGACACACATGGAGCAAGGTACAGTGTCATGACTACCAACCTCGCAGAAACATACAACTTTGTCCTCAGAGGAAACCGGGCATTGCCACTTACAGCCATCGTTGAGGGTATTTTCTATGGCACCGTGAAGTACTTCAGAGATAGACGTCAAAAAGCAGAGCAACATATCTTGAACAACCCAAGCACACGTTACTGTGAAAGGATTATGAAGTACATGGAAGAAAAGATGGAAAAAGCCAGGTCACACACTGTAGTCCCCATTGGTAATCAAGAAAGAAGGTTTGAGGTCCGCTTAGCTAACAACAAATTCGGATGTGCAAATGAGCTGAGGACGCATGAGGTGAAAATTGGAAATGAAGTCTGGCCAATGTGTGAGTGCACATGCAACAAACCGAAGTTGCTTCACCTACCATGCTCCCATGTACTTGCTGCTTGCGGGCAGCTTGGAATGAACGCAATCTCGTTTGTGTCTCCATATTTTCTGAAAGAGTCCGTCCTCAATACCTGGACAGGTGAGTTGCTGGGATTTCGCTCAATGGGTAACTTCAACACCGTTAATCCTGTTGAAAGGCGGTACATTCCAGACCCAGGGAATATGCGTACAAGTAGAGGTAGACGACAATGTCAGCGCATCCGGAATGATATGGATGAATCTGAAGCGGGAGGCCCCACTACGCAATGCATTTTATGCAATGAATTTGGCCATAGGGACACTAATTGTCCCACTTTCGTCACTGCCAGTGGTACTGGGCGTGGACGAGGCAACCGGGGACGAGGAGGAAGAGGAGGAAGAGGGAGAGGAAGAAGCTAGGCTGCACTAAGTTCTAAATTTGTATTCAGTGCGACACTAAGTTCTAAATTTGTATTCAGTGTGGCATTAAGTTCTAAATTTGTATTAAGTGTGACACTAAGTTCTAAATTTGTATTCAGTGTGGAACTATGTTGAACTTTGTATTAAGTGTGGCACTATGTTTGAAATTTGTATTAATTGTGGCACTATGTTGAAATTTGTATTAAGTGTGGACTATGTTTAAAATTTGTATTAAATGTGGCACTAAGTTTGAAATTTGTATTAATTGTGGCACTATGTTTGAAATTTGTATGTGCAGGAATGGTGGGAATGTCGTTGCTTAATCCGGAAATTGATAGTAAACATCGTGCGGCGATAGGTTATGAGCGCCAGCTTGAGCCCCTGTCCACTCGCACTCAAAGGGAAGACTGGATGATACACCAGGGATGGGTTGAACGGTACGTGCTTTATTTATTTGTTTCAATCATGTATATTGATGGGACACACTAACTGAATTGCCCTGACATGCAGGTTGAAATGGGCTGGCCTATTACCTTTCACGCGGCTGGTTGAGCGCACGGATACCTCCAGACGCGTCGCCATCGACACCTCTTTGCTCACGTGCTTAGTGGACCGGTGGAGGCCTGAGACCCACACGTTTCACTTCCGCTGGGGAGAGATGGCTCCTACTCTGTAGGATGTGTCACTTTTGCTGGGACTACCGTTGGCAGGTCATGCCATCGAACCGTTGGAGGCACCGGCTCGTTGGCAGCAAGGTTTTGCACAACATTTCACGGGTCTTTATGACGGTGCTCCAGCTCTGGCATCGGAGCATCACGGACCTAAGTATGATTGGTTGCTCCATTTCCAGGTTAGTTCCCCTGCCTCATATCTTTCAGTTGTCGTGCATCTGGTTTTACAGAAGATACCTTCGCTATGTACTAATGCTTTATCTTTGCTCAATACAGATCCAGAAGTTCCCGGGGTATCCGCAGGTCCCGTTGAATGCGACATAGATCACTCGCAGCCTGGAGGCATATATACTGTGGCTTCTCGGTAAGGTGATGTTCACAGAGAACCATGTCACCACTATAAGCGCGCTCTACATCCCTATTGCACTAGAGATCGCGAGCGCTCAGACGCTGGATCAGATCACACAGAGGAGTTGGGGTTCGGCGGTCTTAGCGGCTACATATCGAGGTATGTGCAACGCCTGCCAGCTGACGGCACCCAAGTCAGCTCTTCTTGGATGCCCTCTATTTCTACAACTGTGGTCGTGGGAGAGGTTCTCTATAGGACGACCGGACATACGTATTCATGAGCCTATGCCCGTAATGTTCGATGCTGAAGGCATCGACATGCCTTCTTTCGGTCTGTGTTGGACACGTCGCACGGTATGTCTCGTGTTATAATTTTCTTCTTTGTGTACACTATGGCTGAAACTAACTTGTGTTTGCCGCAGAGACGCTATGCTGGTGATCAGACTAGGCGAGCATACAGGGCATTAAACGAGCAGTTTGATTTGTACACTGGGGTGATCTGGCAGCCGTACACGCAAGAAGTCATGAATGCAAGATACCCCGGCGGTATGTCTGAGCTATGCTTCAGAGATAGTGATTACTGGATGACGAAATCGAAGATCATATTCGATGTCTTCGTCGAGGAGATGGCCCAGCAGAGGGTTATGAGGCAATTTGGTCTTCAGCAGTTGGAGGTGCCTCCCCCTATAGAGGACCCGGTGCCAGGACACATCCACAGGTATTGTCTTGTTATTCAATATTGAATTGTCTTTCACAATTGTCCATAGTGAAGCATTAGTTAATTGTTTAACAAACACCATAATTTTAGGATCACAAGGAAGGGGATTCACAGGACTGCTGCTGAGTGGCTACTTAGGGTTCAGCCGTACGTTACACAATGGGAGACCGCGAACACACATGTGTGGCAGGAGAATGTCGAGTTTGATCTCGATGAATTCGATCTCTATTTGCAGCGGTACATGAGCAGAACACGGTTATGCATCGTTCAACACACTCACCCAGATGATATACCTGCCCCTAGTACGTCCGATATGTACCCGAGCTATGATATTTCGGGCTCTAGGCAGTACGCGGTAATATATATTCTCTTTATGTAATGCATCTAGTTGTTACATACTTTGCCGTGCATACTTAATAATCGTCGTGACAATTTCAGGCTGAGTTGACTTACGGACTTGGCGAGGAGGTGTCCAACTATCGGCGTTCACTTTCGGATGCACCACTACTCGTTCCTCGGCCTCAGATGCAGAACTGGATGGCGCGCATTGAGGGGAGGCTACGAGCTGTGTATCGGGCTATCACGTGCACACGCACTTCGGACGTTCTTCATCAGCAGCCCGTACAACACCCCCAGCGTCACTCCACGCAGCAGCAGCAGCCGCGTCACTCGACTGGTCAGGTAGACCCCACACATCACCGACATGACCTGCGTCCACGTCTAGCAGAGCAGTGGACGCCCAGGCCACCACGTCCTGACCAGGCTGGTAGTTCGGCGTGGCATCACCAGCAGGATCCCACGTCAGGCTACGTGTTTCGGCCAGGACCACACCAGCAGGGTCCCACACCAGGCTACGTGATGCAACCCCCTCCTACAGGTATGTTTCTTCATATTAATTCTTTTCAATATCGATTGGGACTACGTATTTCGTCATTACTTATGTTCCATCCCTCCCGCAGCAGGCTACGGATATATGGCGTCTATGTCCGGACATGACGTGTCTATGTCTGAATCCAGGTGGGATAGTGACCATGAAGATGGGCATAACACACAGGAATACTTGTCGCAGCACAACGAGTGGATGGACATGTTTTCGACTCCTGCACCACCTCCCACACAGGAAACACAGTATGACCTGGACGGGTCCGAGCTTCCTCCCCGTAACGTCCGGCCACCCCACAGGTATATGTGGCCGACGCCGGAGACACCACCTCCACGACGTGGCGGACGACGTGGCTGATGCTTGTGTGTCACTTATATCTAGCTATGTATGCGATAGACATATATCTGCCTATGTATGCGAGAGACATATTCTACCTATGTATGCGAGAGACATATTTCTATTCATTCGCTTTGTTAATCGAGTTACATTTTCGGAGAGACTGCTGCAGATAATTAAGATACAAGTACATCTGAATTAAACGGTACGACTGACCTTAAATAATACTGCATACAAACTACATGAAGACATCATCGTGCTTCTCGCTAACACTACATAAAGTCATCATCACTATTCTCACTAACATGTTTCTTCGACTTTGATTTTGTCTTGGCTGACATAAACTCATCGCTGGAAGAGTAACCATCATCACCGGGCTTTGGTGATGCATCGCTGCATTTCTTCTTCTTCGAGCTTGAGCCATCATGAGTTGATACATATTTCGGCGGCGGTCTTCCGTTAACAGTCGGAACAGACCCAAATAAAAGCTTGAACCATGCCAACATACTGACATCGTGGTTCATTTCTTTAACGTCCACATTGTATCTCTACAATTCACAAAATAACATGCATAAAATAAGATACATAAAATAAGATACATGTTCAAATTAAGATACAACTTGCTACGAATTTTAAGATACAACTTGCTGCAATGCGAATTTTAGGATACAATAACATAAATCTACTGAGTCCAACGTGGATATTTTCCTTTTCCATCACCAGCTTCTTCTGCTGCCTTGGCTGCACGAGCCCTTTCTTTCTTCATCTGCCTCTCAGCCTCACGGGCCTCCTCTCGCTGTCGGTAGACCTCTGCCAGTCGAACTCCCTCTTCTCGGTTTTTCTTCTTCATCTCATCAAGAAAAGCCCTCTGCTTCACACAATACTCTTGCCACTCTCTCTCCTGCTCTGCTTTCTCATCTGCTGCCGCCTTCGCGCGGCGCTCTTCCGCGTCCAAACTTGCCCATGCACGACGACCTCTTTCACGAATCTCGGTCACCGCCCAGTCCGGTTTTTTCGTGTCAATCCAACGATAGTACATGCACAGAGGCGGAGGAGACTACAACAAAAATAGAAATATAAATATTAAATCAACAATAATATCAACAACGTGTTTATTCTTGATGACTGAAACATACCGGAGGCCTGATGTACGGTGAAATAGAAACGGGTGGATCTTCCTCATAATTAGCGCACATAAAAAACTTCATGCCCAACCAATCTGAAAAATCCGTCACCTCCTTCACCTTGCAGAGATCGCCACACCAACAACGAAGTACTTCCACCCCCCGAGGCAAAGTCGCACTCTTCATTTTCTTAGGCCTAATGCTTTGATCCGAGCAAGGCAAACTCATCCTGACTAGCGCGTTGGTGTTTTGAAGTGTGGCTGGACGATGGACGAAGATAGGAGAGGGAGCAGTGTGTGCGCGCGAGAGAGTACGCAATGTGTCTGTGCGAGAGAGCAGACAGGGTATGTGTGCGAGAGAGCAGACAGGGTGTGTGTGCGAGAGAGAGCTGGCATCGTGTATAAAAAGAATACAGACACTGTAGTGTCGGCACACCGCGTTAGAATTTGCTCTCGCGTCCGCCGCAGCAACAGCAACGCTGTCTCGAACCAGCAGCGGGAATCAGCATCCTTTAAAAAAGCAGCGTTGTCGGCTCAGCAGGCCTCGGAATGAGCATCGTGGGAATCAGTGCCGTAAGTCTCGGAATCAGCGCCGTCTAAATCGGTTTCACAGCGTGCGGCGTGCAGTGTTGCTGTTGGGAATAAAGGGAGCAGAGAGCAGGCTGGAGGAAGAAGGAATGGCTGAGCAAGGAGAAAAGAGAAAGAGAATAAAGGGAGCAGAGAGCAGGCTGGACAGCGCGTGGGCAGCAAGGGTCACGAGGACCACGCGAGGAGCAGCGCTGGACAGGAGGAGCAGGGGTTGGACAGCGTACGGCTTTGGTGCTTCCACAGTCCACACGTGGTGGGACGCGCAGATGCTCTCCTCGGAGTTAACGCAATCAGTGTCAAACTCACGACCGAAAGTTGCACTGGCAAGGAGAAAAGAGAAAGGGCTGGTCGGCAAGGAGAAAGGAGGAATGGCTGGTAGGTTGGCGGCCTGTCGGCTTAGGCGTGGCTGACTGGCCTGTCGGCTTGGCCATGGCCGACAGGGGCCGTGCGCCATGCAGTCGGCTGGCAGGCCATGCAGTCGGCTCTGCCTAAGCCGATTGGGCCCAGTCGGCCACGGCTAGGCCGATTAGGCCCTGTCGGCTTAGCCCCAGCCGACTGGGTAATATTTTTGTAATTTTTCAAATTTGTATATTATTTCTGTAATTTATCAAAAAAATGTATTATTTAAAAAAATTTAGCCCTTACTTGAGGAGTTGTAGCTTCTTGAAGAGATCGCGGCTATAGTAGGTAGGCATAAAACGAGCTCGCATGACATCCTTCATTTGATTCCAAGTCATGATGGGTGGCTCGACTTTCTCTTGGCGTCGTTCGATTACTTGCTCCCACCAAATGAGAACTAAACTCAGTCCTTTACCAGCTCAAGTATTTAACCATAAAACAGTTGGTCTTCGCTCAGTAGTTTTCCAATTCTTCACCTAAAAAGCACGTCAACTTGTCTATGTTGTTCGCAACGTTTCTATTGTGTTCAAATTGACATTGATAATGATGTGAACCTGTGACTTTATTAAATGGAATCGAGTTATAGGGATCATTATTTTTCTAGAAAAATAATTGACTATTTTTGACCGTCGATATCATCCCAAATATTAATGGGTGTTCTCCCCTCTCGTTAGGGTTTCTCCTCCCGCCGACTCTGGTCGACGCCGAGATCGATCTTTGCCACCATCGCGATCATCCTCTCCCTTCACCCCCGTTCTCGCTCAAGTTGACTAAGGGGCAACCCTAGCGTTGCATCCTGAAAGTGCTAGTTATCGACTAGAGGGGGGATGAATAGGCTATTTTTATGAAGGTCTTCGAAATAGGCAATGACTTCGAAGATGCATAAGCAAAACAGTAACTAAACAGAGTATGGCGGAAGATGAGCTACACTAGACAAGCTATCGGTGCAACACCATTGAAGTGAGAAGTGAAGACAGTAAGCAAACTAGGTAGCAATGAACAGTAGTAACAAGTAATGTGAAGACAAAGACGGGGTCAGAAGGAATATCTTCATGCAATATCTTCACACACAGATGAAGGTTTCATGATAGAAAACAGTAAGTAAAGGAGTGAAGGGATAGAACCAGTTGCTCGGAGAAGACAAGTGATTTGTTTGACCAGTTCCAACTGTTGTGACAGTTGTACGTCTGGTTAGGGAGGCTGAGATTGAACTCAGAAGACTCGGTCTTCACCTTATTCCTCTTGAGCTAAGGTCACTTAGACCTTGCCCAATCACTCAGGTAAGTATTCAAGGCAGACTTCCAAACCTTCACAAACTCGTTCACCGGCAATCCATAATGACTCTTGGATGCTCAGAACATGACGCCCAACTGTCTGGAAGATCAGAGTCTTCTAGTATAATAAGTTTTCGGTTCACTCAGGACGGAATGTCTTAGTGATGCTCAATCATTTTGGGCTCTGGGCGTTTGGGTTTTTCCTCACAAGAATTCTCTCACAAAGGCTTCGGAGGTGGGATGCTCTCAAACGACAAAAGCCGTGCAATAACTCGGAGCAGCCACCAACTTATGGTGGAAGGGGTGGCTATTTATAGCCAGGGGCAACCCAACATGATTTGACTAAAATGACCCTGGGCCATCAATCAACCGACACGTTTCCCAATGGTCGGATTTCAAATACACGTGGCAACATTACTTGGGCTACAAGCAATGCTGACTCATCCAAGTTTAGAAGAGACTTTCTCTCATTGTCTTCACAAGGAATACATAGGCTTTTGGTTGAGCAATCACTTCAACAGCAGTCTTCGTATCACCTCGACCCCACTTAACAGTGCGGTGGTTCCTATGACTCAATAAACAGAAAATGAAAACTACAAAGAAGCTAAGTCTTCGCGTTCCATTGTCTTCAATCATTATCTTCAAAGGCAACCATTGGTTTCAATGTCTTCAGACATTTTTAGGGGTCGTCTTCGACAGTTAAACCGAATCTCTAGGGACTTCTATCTGTGTTATCCTGTGTATCTCACAAACACATTAGTCCCTCAACCAAGTTTGTCGTCAATACTCCAAAACCAACAAAAGGGTGACACTAGATGCACTTACACTTCCCGACCTTGGCAGGACGAGAAGGGTTTAGGGTTTCTGTGTGGCAATGGCATCTAGCGAGGCGGAGTCGTCCACTCGAGAGACAAAAGAGTTGGAAGAGATGATGAAACAGTTAGCGATTAGAGAAGATGGCTTGGATGATCTGATCTATGAGGATGAACTGCTGGAGGCGACTGAAACACAACGTTGGTTGGCGATGAATGAATTGCTCTACAAGTAAGAGATGATGTGGCTACAACGGTCCAGGATATCATGGCTTAAAGAGGGAGACATGAACACTAATTTTTTTTTAGAGTAAGGCGGTTTGGCGGGCATGCAATAAAAATTTGGTCGCTTATGGGCAGTGATGGTGCGTCTCATTCGGATGTAGCCAAGATGAGTTCAATGGAAAATGAATATTTCTAGTCTATATTTTTGGATGATCCCAACCTAGACCCTTCTGCGGTTTTGGATCTTTTTGGTAGAAGGGTGTCAGATGAGGATAATAGTAGGTTATGTGTTGTGTTCTCTGATCAGGAGATTTCTAATGCCTTGTTTCAGATTGGTCCCTTGAAGGCGCGTGACCTAGATGAGTTTCATGCTAGGTTCTTTCAGCGCAACTGGGCACTCTAAAGGACAGTGCGACGACAACAGTTAAAGATTTTTTCCGAACTGGTGTTATGCCATAAGGAGTTAATTCCACCTTCATTGTCTTGATTCCAAAAATTGCCAAACTAGCTAAATTATTTGATTACAGGCCAATAAGCTTATGCATCGTGGTGTACAAGGTTATTTCTAAATGTTTAGTTAATAGGATGAGGCCCGTGCTTGATGATCTCATCTCTCCTGAGCAAAGTGCATTTGTTCCCGGCAGAATGATCACGGACAACACGTTGGTAGCTTTTGAGTGTATTTATTACATCAAGCAAGAGAAAGATCCATCAAAAAGCTTTTGCGCCTACAAGCTTGATCTGTAAAAAGCTTATGACAGGGTTGATGGGGTCTTTTTGAAGCAAGTGATGCTGAAGCCGGGTTTCTCTCATCGATGGGTGGATAGGATTATGACGTGTGTCACATCCGTGAGGTACTCTGTCAAACTTAACGGAACCCTCTTGGATTCATTTGCACCGTCGTGTGGTCTTCGTCAAGGTGACCCGTTCTCACCCATTTTGTTCCTTTTTGCCGCTAATGAATTATCTGCTATTTTGAAACATGGTGTTAACTACAATGATATTACCTCGATAAAAAATTGTCGATGGGCACACCTGGTATCTCTCACCTATTATTTGCGGATGACACCATGCTATTTCTAAGACCACTTATGCACGGTCTGTGATGATCAATGGTGATTTGAATGCTTATGAACTTGCTAGTGGTCAGGGCCTTAGTTATGATAAATGTTCCATCCTATTTTGGGAATGTGTGCCCAAGTGCAAATCAAGAGCAGGTGCGTGCATGCCTTCATGTTAATATTTCTTGCTTTGAGAAGTATCTCGGTGTGCCAACCCTGGGATGTCGTGTGTCAAATGGCAAGTTTCGAAACCTTCAAATTAGTCTAACTAAACAATTGATTTAGTGGGGTGATGGACACTTAGCCCAACATGGGAGGGAGGTGCTTATCAAATCAGTTGCACCAAGGACTCCCCACGTACATTATGGATGTTTTCAAACTACCCTATGCGGTATGCAAGATTTATCCCGGATGGCGAGAAACTTGTATTGGGGTTCTAAGAAGGGGCGTTGAAAAGTTCATTGGAAGGCATGAGAAAATTTGTTAATCCAAAGTGTAAAGGTGGCTTAGGATTCTGAGATTTTTGTATGTTTAAGCAAGCACTCCTCGTTAGGCAGGCTTGGAGACTTGTCACTAAGCTAGATAGCTTGTGTTCTCAGGTTCTGAAAGCTCGTTACTATCTAGATTGCATTGAGGACACGGTTTTCTCGGGTACCGCCTCTTCGTCATTTCGTCATGGACAACGTTCAATCATGGTCTTGATCTCTTGAAAAAGGGCCTTATTTGGAGAGTTGGGAACGGAAGGAGTATTCGGGTATAGATGTACTATTGGATTCCTCGACCTGACTCTTATAAGCTTGTCACACTATCCAGACGATGTAGAATAAGTTTGCACTGAAGCTGCTAAATTAAAATGGTTCTTGGAATGTGCAGCTCTTGCAATCATATTTTATGCCATGTGATGTATCTAAAATATTGAAATAAGGGAATTGTTGAGATTGCAAGAGGATACGCTGGCATGGGGCCCGGAGAAACTTGGCCTTTTTCACTCAAAAGTGCATATACCTTGGCGTTCTAGGAAGCTACACACGATAATGTTGTTTCTTCAAGCTCTATACCTGATGGTTGTAGACCATGCTGGAAGTTTATTTGGTCCTGTGAAGCTCTCACTTTGAAGAATTTCGCTTGGCAGCTTGCCACTAACACACTACCTACTTGGCAAAATAAGCAGAAGCGTGGACTTGAGGCGTCCGACGTGTGTCCAGTGTGTGGTTGTGGCACAAAAGATATTTTTCATCCTTTCTATTTTTACCTTAGTGCCAGGGAATTGTGGGTCACCATGTCCGCTGTTTGGTCACTATTAGTGATCAAGGGAGTTCAACATACGGGGAAAGAATGGCTTCTCCATGCACTAGAACCCCTCGCCGAGTTGGAAGAAAGTATGCTCCTTATGAAACCATGGAGGTGTTAGTTTATACGCAATGAGATCATTCACGACAAGATTCCGCTACCTCTGGAGGTCCCGAAACGATTTCTCAGGAGTTATTTGGAATCCCTGATTACCATTAAACATGAGCCTTTCGCAAACCCATGCAAAGGAAAAATTGTTTTGCACATGGATGTGTCTACCAGATCACATGAAATACCAGACGTCGTGGCTCTTCCTCATTGGAATCCACCTCTAGGGGGTTGACTTAAACTGAACTCAAATGGATCGTTTGTGTCTGATGGATCTGCTGGTTTTGGTATGGTGTTGCGTCACGATGCGGGCTCAATTATATAATCATCATGCAGAGTACTTTATTCATGTAGGGACGCTTTGGAAGCTGAACTTGGTGCATGTATGAAGGGGCCTTTCTCGGGCCCTAATGAGAAGCAATCTAGCAGTGATGGTTGATATGGATTCTCTACAAGCTGTTAGAATGATTCATTCCAGCGACATTGTTAGATTGATTTACTCTTCTTTGTTTGAGGAGATAAAGCTACTCCTAAACCTCCATAGAAGTAGTATTACTCATGTTAGACGTTCACAAAATAAGGTTAGCAATTGGTTGGCTATTTTTGCTCGTGTGGAAGGCATCACTATGACTAGGTTACGGTGTGGCCCTCCTGATGCAATTGAGTTGAACAATGTTGGTTGTAATCCTCTTGTGATTGAGTAATACAAGTGTTTTACCCACACAAAAAGATGTCAACCCAAATATTTACATTGAAAAAATTAAAATAATATGTATATATTTTCTTGGGTTTTTATGGAGCTGATATTTTCTTGGGTTTAATATACACTTCAAAGCATAGAACTTAGTGGTCAAAATTTTATGGAACAAGTGGCAGCTACCAAAGCGTCACTTATTTGTGAGCAGAGGGAGTGTAATCCATTCAAGTTGATCAATGTGCGTGCTTTTTTATTTTTTGAAACACAGTACATATGCACGCTCTTATACACGTACATACATCATCCATAACTTCGTTTCTGGAGGTAGTGTTGCCATTAAGGTTAATGATGACGTTGGACACTACGTCCAAGCGAAGAAGGGATTGCGACAAGGTGACTCGTTATTGCCCATGCAATTCAATATAGTGGCGGATATGCTTACGGTCATGATCGAGCGTGCCAAGGTTGATGGTCAAATTGATGGGATAGTAAATCATCTAGTTGATGGAGGTCTCTCTATACTTCAATATGCTGACGATACGATTCTCTTCATGGATCATGACCTCGAGAAAGTGAGAAATCTGAAATTAATTTTATCAGCATTCGAGCAACTCTCAGGTCTTAAGATCAATTTTCATAAAAGTGAATTATTTTGTTTTGGCGAGGCTCAAGACGAGGCCCACCTGTACGTTGAACTGTTCGGATGCGGGTTGGGCCAGTTTCCGATCACATATTTGAGGATACCGATACATTATCAGAGACTCACAAATGCTGAATGGAAACACATCGAGGAGATCTGCAAAAAAGACTTAGCAGTTGGAAAGGTAAGCTGCTATCTCTGGGTGGAAGATTGGTCCTCATAAATTCAGTACTAAGTAACATGGTACTATATATGATTTCCTTCTTCCAGTTACCTAAAGGAGTTTTACAAGGATTGGATTATTTTCGATCAAGATTCTTTTGGCAATGAGATAACGAGAGAAAGAAATATTGACTAGCTAAATGGAGTGTGGTTTGCCGTCCCTAAGACCAAGGCGGGTTGGGCATTCATGACCTTGAGGTTAAGAATAGGGCCCTCCTCGGCAAATGGTTGTTTAGAATACTACGAAAGATGGTTGATGTCTACTACACAACTTATTCTTGTAGACTCGTGTTGGGCCTCCAAGCGCAGAGTTTTGTAGGACAGTAGCAATTTTCCCTCAAGTGGATGACCTAAGGTTTATCAATCCGTGGGAGGCGTAGGATGAAGATGGTATCTCTCAAACAACCCTGCAACCAAATAACAAAGAGTCTCTTGTGTCCCCAACACACCCAATACAATGGTAAATTGTATAGGTGCACTAGTTCAGCGAAGAGATGGTGATACAAGTGTAGTATGGATAGTAGATATAGGTTTTTGTAATCTGAAAATAAAAAAACAGCAAGGTAGCAAGTAGTAAAAGTGAGCACAAACGGTATTGCAATCCTTGAAAACAAGGCCTAGGGTTCATACTTTCACTAGTGCAATCTCTCAACAATGCTAACATAATTGGATCATGTAACAATTCCTCAACGTGCGATAAAGAATCACTCCAAAGTTCTTATCTAGCGGAGAACATAAGATAGAAATTGTTGTAGGGTACGAAACCACCTCAAAGTTATCCTTTCCGATCAATCTATTGAGCCATCCCTATAAGTGTCACGAACAGCCTTAGAGTTCGTACTAAAATAACACCATATGATATGCATCAACCAACTCTAATGTCACCTAGATACTCCAATGTCACCTAGATACTCCAATGTCACCACAAGTATCCGTGAGTTGATTATACGATATGCATCAAACAACTTCATAATCATAATATTCAATCCACACAAAGAACTTCAAAGAGTTCCCCAAGATTTCTACCGGAGAAAGTAGGACGAAAACGTGCATCAACCCCTATGCATAGATTACCCCAATGTCACCTCGGGAATCCGCGAGTTGAGTGCCAAAACATACATCAAGTGAATCAATATAATACCCCATTGTCACCACGGGTATTCATATGCAAGACATATGATGTCTACTACACAACTTATTCTTGTAGACTCGTGTTGGGCCTCCAAGCGCAGAGTTTTGTAGGACAGTAGCAATTTTTCCTCAAGTGGATGATCTAAGGTTTATCAATCCGTGGGAGGCGTAGGTTGAAGATGGTATCTCTCAAACAACCCTGCAACCAAATACAAGAAGTCTCTTGTGTCCCCAACACACCCAATACAATGGTAAATTGTATAGGTGCACTAGTTCGGCGAAGAGATGGTGATAAAAGTGTAGTATGGATAGTAGATATAGGTTTTTGTAATCTGAAAATATAAAAACAGCAAGGTAGCAAGTAACAAAAGTGAGCACAAACGGTATTGCAATGCTTAAAAACAAGGCCTAGGGTTCATACTTTCGCTAGTGCAATCTCTCAACAATGCTAACATAATTGGATCATATAACAATCCCTCAATGTGCAATAGAGAATCACTCCCAAGTTCCTATTAGCGGAGAACACAAGATAGAAATTTTTTGTAGGGTACGAAACCACCTCAAAGTTATCCTTTCCGATCGATCTATTGAGCTATTCCTATAAGTGTCACAAACAGCCCTAGAGTTCGTACTAAAATAACACCATATGATACACATCAACCGACTCTAATGTCACCTAGATACTCCAATGTCACCACAAGTATCCGTGAGTTGATTATACGATATGCATCAAACAACTTCATAATCATAATATTCAATCCACACAAAGAACTCCAAGGAGCACCCCAAAGTTTCTATCGGAGAAAAGATAATGAAAACGTGCATCAACCCCTATACATAGATTACCCCAATGTCACCTCGGGAATCCGCGAGTTGAGTGCCAAAACATATATCAAGTGAATCAATATAATACCCCATTGTCACCACGGGTATTCATATGCAAGACATACATCAAGTGTTCTCAAATCTGAAATATTCAATCTGACAATAACAAAACCTCAAAGGGAAAAGATTTGATTCATCACAACAAGGATAGAGAGGGAAGAAACACCATATGATCCAACTATATTAACAAAGCTCGCGATACATCAAGATCGTGCCATATCAAGAACACGAGAGAGAGAGATAAACCACATAGCTACTGGTACAAACCCTCAGCCCCGAGGGTGAACTACTCCCTCCTCGTCATGGAGACCGCCGGAATGATGAAAATGGCCTCCGGTGATGATTCCCCCCTCCGGCAGGGTGCCGGAAAAGGGCTGTAGATTAGATCATGGAGGTACAGAGGCTTGCGGCAGCGTAAAAACTCATCTAGGTTAACTTTCGGGGGTTTCTGAATATATATGATTTTTTGGCGTTGGAATCACGCGAAGAAGGGCCACAGGGAGCCCACGAGGCACCAAGGCGCGTCGCGCCCTGGTGGCTCGTGGGCCCCCTATGGGTCTTCTGGCCACCTCCCGAAGCTTCTAGTGTCTCTTATGTTCCAGAAAAAATCGTCAAAAAGTTTCGCTGCATTTGGACTTCATTTGATATAGATTTTCTGGAAAACCAAAAACAAGCAGAAAACAACAACTGGCACTGGGCACTAGGTCAATATGTTAGTCCATGAAAATCATATAAAAGCCATATAAAAGTGCACCAAAATCATACAAAACTATAATAAACATGGCATGAATACTTCATAAATTATAGATACGCTGGAGACGTATCAGCATCCCCAAGCTTAATTCCTGCTCGTCCTCGAGTAGGTAAATGATAAAAGAAATAATTTATGAAGTGTGAATGCTAGCATAGTGCATAAGTTTGATCAATGATAATTTCAATCACTTTTTCTAGCATCAATATATATCATAATCAGTAGCTCATCTCATAAAACTTCTCATGATCAAGTAGCAAGCTATTCACATGTTTAAAGTAGAGGCCATAAACTTTCTTGAAAACTAACAAACTATGTTCTCAGTCATCAAACAATTGCAATTCATCTTATTTTCAGGAAGGGTCTATGTAAGAGCTTTGATCTAGCAAATTCCACATACTCAACTATCATTTAGTCTTCCATGATTGCTAACACTCAAAGCATATTTTTAGAACAAACCGTTTCAGTCAAACACATAGGAAGATAGGGGCTTAATGTTTTGCCTCCCAACTTATTTATCTCATGGATAATGTCAACAATAATAACTCATGATCACCTATATTCAACTAGATATATGTGCCTGGATCATTCCCTACCACATGATGCTTGCCAACTAGAGAATAATTGAGGTTGAAACGAGAAAAAAAAATATTGACTCTTGCATAAAAGTAAATACATAAAAGTAAAAGATAGGCCCTTCGCAGAGGGAAGCAGAGGTTGTCATGCGCTTTTTATTTTTGGATGTCAAGCCCTTAATGCAAAGGAACGTCATGTTATATTGCCCCTTGTGATAGCAACCTTTATTATGCAGTCCGTCGCTTTTATTTCTTTACCATCACAAGTTCGTACAATGCTTATTTTACCTTGCAATAAAAGATCATACATATTTAAGGAGCAATTTTTATTGCTTTTTGCACCGATGACAACTTACTTGAAGGATCTTATTCAATCCATAGGTAGATATGGTGGACACTCATGGCAAGAAACTGGGTTTAAGGGTTTTTGGATGCACAAGTAGTATCTCTACTTAGTACGAATTTTTGGCTAGCAAAAGATCCTAAGCAAGCACCACATGTTAGAGGATCCATGACAATATAACTTCTATGTGAATATAAACAAACATAACTCATTACGTTGTCTTCCTTGTCCAACGTCAACTACTTGATCAAGCTTGAAAATAATTAATGGGGGCTCACAATCATAGAAGATGTCCAAGATAGTATATTTATATGTGAAATTTCTCTTCCTTCAAAATTCTTTCATGAATTGTTCAAGTGACCAATGCTATGTTTGTTAACTTTCAATAAATTTTACCACTTATACTTCTTGTATGTGAAGTCACTACTCCCCATGGGACAAGCATATGAAGCATATAAATTTCAACTTTATGATATTCAGTTCATTTCAACAATTTACTCATAGGATATAAGTGAAGCACAAGAGTAAATGACAAACTACTCCAAAAAGATATAAGTGAAGATCAAATGAGCAGTTAAGTAATTAAGTAACTATGTGAGAACTCTCTCTCATTTAAAAATTTCAGATCTTAAGTATTTTATTCAAACAGCAAAGAAAACAAAATAAAATGACATTCCAAGGATAGCACATATCATGTGAAGAAGCAAAAACTTAGGCTCAACCAAAACTGACCGATAGTTGTTGAAGAAGAAAGGTGGGATGCCTACCGAGGCATCCCCAAGCTTAGATGCTTGAGACTTCTTGAAATATTATATTGGGATGCCTTGGGCATCCCCAAGCTTGAGCTCTTGTGTATCCTTAATTCCTCTCATATCACGGTTTCCCTAAATCTTAAATACTTCATCCACACAAAACTCAACAAGAACTCGTGAGATAGGTTAGTATAAATCAACTCAAAACCTTAACATTCTCTACTGTAACAAATCACTAAAATTATAATTAAACATTGCATACTAAATTCCTCTGCATATTTAATACTCCTATCCACAAATAGAAACATTAAACAAGCAAACATATGCAAACAATGCAACTATAACAGCAATCTGCCAAGACAGAACAGCCTGTAAAGGGGGAATAAGAATTCATACTTCCCTAACTCCAAAAATTCTGAAAAATTACCACGTGACAGAGAACTCATGCATGCTTACTGTGTAAAATCAGATTTTTATCATGTTCTGACTATTCAGGAATATTCTGGACATAACAGAAAACTTTCTGTTTTCAAACAGCAACACATGAACTTGCAAACTGAGCATGGTAAAGGCTATAATTGGCATTTTATTGAACTAAAAGATACAAAACATGATTATTTATAACAGCAAGAAAATCTCAACAAAATAAAATGATGCTCCAAGTAAAACTCATATTATGTGACGAATAAAAATATAGCTCCGAGTGAGGTTACCGATAGTGTTGAAGACGAAAGAGGGGATGCCTTCCAGGGCATCCCCAAGCTTAGTTGCTTGGGTATTCCTTGAATATTACCTTGGGGGGCCCTGGGAATCCCCAAGGTTAGGGTCTTGCCACTCCTTATTCTCATCATATCGATATCTCACCCAAAACTTGAAAACTTCAATCACACAAAACTTATCAGAACTTGTGAGATAGGTTAGTATGATAAAAATAAATCATCCACTTAGGTACTGTCAAGACAAGATTCATAATTGTTATCACATAATGCCTACTGTATTATATAATTTCCACAATTTATATTACTCAATATAAGCTATGGAAACACTAAAACAAGCAAACTATGAATCGAAAACAGAATCTGTCAAAAACAGAACAGTGTTTAGTAAGCGATTTAAAAACCATACTTCTGTACCTCAAAAAATTCTGAACAATTAGGAAAACGTAAAAAATTTGTAACCCAATACTTTGTAAAAATTTCAGAATTTTTTCACGCTCCAGTACAGAATAGAAATTCCAGCACTGGACGCAAAAGTTTCTGTTTTTGCACAGAATCAAATCAACAAGCATCCACACTACCCCAAAGGCTTTACTTGGCACATTATTGAAAGAAAACATATAAAAAATGATTACTACAGTATATTAATCATGTTAACACACAAAAATAGTAGGTATTCATATTGGGTTGTCTCCCAACAAGCGCTTTTCTTTAATGCCTTTTAGCTAGGCATGATGATTTCAATGATGCTCACGTAAAAGTAAAGAATTGAAACACAAAGAGAGCATCATGAAGCATATGACTAGCTCATTTAAGCCTAACCCACTTCCTATGCATTGGGATTTTGTGAACAAATAATTTATGTGAGCAAGAATCAACTAGCATAGGAAGGCAAAACAAGCATGACTTCAAAATTTTCAACACATAGAGAGGAAACTTGATATTATTGAGATATGTAGAAGCATATGTTCCTCTCTCATAATAATTTTCAGTAGCATCCTGAATGAATTTAACAATATAGCTATCACATAAATCATTCTTTTCATGATCCACAAGCATAGAAATTTTACTACTCTCCACATAAGCAAATTTGTTCTCATCAATAATAGTGGGAGCAAATTCAACAAAATAACTATCATGAGATAATTGATTGGCATAATCCAATTGAAAATTAAAATCATGATGACAAGTTTCATAGTTATCATTATTCTTTATAACATACATGTCAACACAATAATCATCATAGATAGCAACTTTTCTTTCATAATCAATTGAAACCTCTTCCAAAATTGTGGATTCATCATTAAATAAAGTCATGACCTCTCCAAATCCACTTTCATCAATATAATCATCATAAATAGGAGGCATACTTTCATCATAATAAATTTTCTCATCAAAACTTGGGGGACTAAAAATATCATCTTCATCAAACATAGCATACCCAAGCTTATAGCTTTGCATATCATTAGCATCATGGGTATTCAAAGAATTCATACTAACAACATTGCAATCATGCTCATCATTCAAAGATTTTATGCCAAACATTTTATTGAATTCTTCTTCTATCAATCGAGCACAATTATCGGAATCCTTATTTTCAAGAAAGACATGATAAAGATGAATAATATGAGGCAACCTCAATTCCATTTTTTGTAGTTTTCTTTTATAAGCCAAACTAGTGATAAACAAGAAACTAAAAGATTCAATTGCAAGATCTAAAGATATACCTTCAAGCACTCACCTCCCCGGCAACGGCGCCAGAAAAGAGCTTGATGTCTACTACACAACTTATTCTTGTAGACTCGTGTTGGGCCTCCAAGCGCAGAGTTTTGTAGGACAGTAGCAATTTTCCCTCAAGTGGATGACCTAAGGTTTATCAATCCGTGGGAGGCGTAGGTTGAAGATGGTATCTCTCAAACAACCCTACAACCAAATACAAGAAATCTCTTGTGTCCCCAACACACCCAATACAATGGTAAATTGTATAGGTGCACTAGTTCGGCGAAGAGATGGTGATAAAAGTGTAGTATGGATAGTAGATATAGGTTTTTGTAATATGAAAATATAAAAACAGCAAGGTAGCAAGTAACAAAAGTGAGCACAAACGATATTGCAATGCTTAAAAACAAGGCCTAGGGTTCATACTTTCGCTAGTGCAATCTCTCAACAATGCTAACATAATTGGATCATATAACAATCCCTCAACGTGCGATAAAGAATCACTCCCAAGTTCCTATTAGCGGAGAACACAAGATAGAAATTGTTTGTAGGGTACGAAACCACCTCAAATTTATCCTTTTCGATCGATCTATTGAGTTATTCCTATAAGTGTCACAAACAGCCCTAGAGTTCGTACTAAAATAACACCATATGATACATGATGACCCACAAGTATAGGGGATCAATCGTAGTCCTTTCGATAAGTAAGAGTGTCGAACACAACGAGGAGCAGAAGGAAATGACAAGCGGTTTTCAGCAAGGTGTTTTCTGCAAGCACTGAAATTATCGGTAACAGGTAGTTTGATACCAAGGTAATTTGTAACAAGTGACAAGTAACAATAGTAACAAAGAGTGCAGCAATATAGCCTAATCCTTTTTGTAGCAAAGGACAGGCCGGAACGATCTCTTATAATAAGTAAAGCGTTCTCGAGGACACATGGGAATTTCATCTAGTCACTTTCACCATGTTAGTTTGATTCACGTTCGCTACTTTGATAATTTGATATGTGGGTGGACCGGTGCTTGGGTGCTGCCCTTACTTGGACAAACCTCCCACTTATGATTACCCCCTGTCGCAAGCATCCGTAACTACAAAAGAAGAATTAAGATTACTCTAACCATAGCATTAAACATGTGGATCCAAATCAGCCCCTTACGGAATAGCGCATAAACTAGGGTTTAAGCTTCTGTCACTCTAGCAACCCATCATCTAATTACTACTCCACAATGCGTTCCCTTAGGCCCAAAGATGGTGAAGTGTCATGTAGTCGACGTTCACATGACACCACTAAGAGAATCACAACATACACATCATCAAAATATCGGACGAATACCAAATTCACATGATTACTTATGACAAGACTTCTCCCATGTCCTCAAGAACAAAAGTAACTACTCACACATCATCAACATGTTCATGACCAGTAGGGTATTGAATTGCATAATAGATCTGAACATATAATCTTCCACCAAGTAAACCAACAAGCATCAACTACAAGATGTAATCAACACTACTAGCAACCCACGGGTACCAATCTGAGGTTTTGAGACAAAGATTGAATACAAGAGATGAACTAGGGTTTGAGATGAGATGGTGCTGGTGAAGATGTTGATGAAGATTAGCCCTCCCACGATGAGAGGGTCGCTGGTGGTGTCGATGGCGACGATTTCCCCCTCCCGGAGGGAAGTATCCCCGGCAGAATCTCTCCACCGGAGAGCAAAAGTGCTCCTGCCCAAGTTCCGCCTCGAGATGGCGACGCACCGTCCCGAAAGTCTTCTCTATATTTTTAGGTCAAATGCCCTTATATACCAGAAAATGGGGGCCAGAAGTGGGCCAGGGGCCCCACGAGGTACCAGGGCACGCCTGGGGGGGGGGGGGGCAGGTGGCGCGCCCTGGTGCCTCGTGGGCACCTGGGTGGCCCCCTGTAGTACTTTTTGCTTCCAATATTTTTTATATATTCCAAAATAATTCTCCAGAAAATTTCAGCTCATTTGGAGTTGTGCAAAATAGGTATCTTGACAGAGCTTTTTCAGGTCCAGAATTCCAGCTGCCGGTATTCTCCCTCCTTGTGTGAATCTTGCATATTTAGAGAGAAAAAGGCATTAGAATAGCTCCACAAAGTGTTATATTGATTAAAAACACTATAAATAACAGTAGTAAAACATGATGCAAAATGGACGTATCAATTCCCCCAAGCTTAGACCTCGCTTGTCCTCAAGCGAAAGCCGATATTGATAATCATGTCCTCATGTTTAGAGAGAGAGGTGTCAATAAAAACAAAATACGGACATAGAAGCATCATGATCATTATTATAACAGCAAAATTTATTATCATAAACTTCTGATGAGCAAGTAACAATTCACCACAACAGTGGAGTATAAGGCATAAACCTTCTTGAAAGCTAACAAACTATGTTCTCAGTCAACAATGCAATTACAATTCATCATATTTTTAGGAAGAGTCACATGTAGGAGCTATTCAGCAAGTCCACATACTCAACCATCATTTAGTCTTCCATGATTGCTAACACTCACGACATATATATGGAGCAAAAAAGTCTCAGCCAGGCACATAGAAAGATAGGGGCTTATAGTTCTGCCTCCCAACTTATTCACCTCAAGGGTGATGTCAACAATAATAACTCATGATCACTCATATCCAACTGGATATATGTGCTTAGATCTTTCCCCACCACATGATGCTTGCAAAAGAGAAAAATAAAAAGGAAATAGAGGAGAATACTATTGACTCTTGCATAAAAAGTAAAATACATAAAAGTAAAGGATAGGCCCTTCGCAGAGGGAAGCAGAGGTTGTCATGCGCTTTTTGTTTTTGAATGCTAGAGCTCTTAATGCAAAGGAACATCACGTTATATTGCCCCTTGTGATAGCAACCTTTATTATGCAGTCCGTCGCTTTTATTTCTTTACCATCACAAGCTCGTACAACGCTTAGTTCCCTTACAATAAATGTTCAGACATATTTAGAGGCAATTTTTATTGCTTTTTGCACCGATGACAACTTACTTGAAGGATCTTATTCAATCCATAGGTAGATATAGTGGACTCTCATGACATGAAACTGGGTCTAAGGGTTTTGGATGCACAAGTAGTATCTCTACTTAGTGCGAATTTTTAGCTAGCAAAGATATTGGGCAAGCACCACATGTTGGAGGATCTATAACAATATAACTTCTATGTGAATATGAACAAACATAACTCATTACGTTGTCTTCCTTGTCCAACGTCAACAATTTGACACAAAATACTTAATGGGGGCTCACAATCATAAAAGATGTCCAAGATAGTATATTTGCATGTGAATCTTCTCTTCCCTTATTAATTCTTTCATGAATTGCATCATTGACTAATACTATGTTTGTTATCCTCCAATAAATTTTACCACTTATACTTTTCTTTATGTAATGTCATTACTTTCCATAAGGTTAGCATATGATCTTTTTCGTTATTTTCATTACTATGATTGAAACATGAAAGTAAAGCAACACAGGCTCAAACTACTCTTTATTATATAGCTCTCAACTCGATTACATAGATGGATGGGTCACGAAACTAACACTCGAAAATAGATCATGCTAAGCTTTTATTCAACTAGATCACGAAATAACTAAGGATCGAACTAAAGTAAGTAAAGATAATAGAGGTGATGGTGATACGATACCAGGGCACCTCCCCCAAGCTTGGCGCAAGCCAAGGGGAGTGCCCATACCCATGTGCTCAAGTGTCCTTCTCCGGTGATGATGGTGATGGAGAAGTGGCAAGCTTATCCTTCAGTTCAAGCAGATACATCAATCTGCGGTTGATGCTCCGAAGGGCGATGTTTTGTTCCTCCAACAAAATAACTTCGCGAGTGAGATATGTATTCTGAACACTAACCGTTTCAAAGACTCTTAGGGCTTCAATTACGGATGGAGAAAGATGATCATATAAAGGTTGAAGGATATCTCCCTTCTCTGTGGTCTCCTCCATGGGGGTGGCTTGCCCTCCTTCCGGAGGCTGGGCTCCTGCAATTTCCTCAGCCTTGTCCTCCTTGCCATTGTCTTCTTCCATGGTAACCTCTCCTTCCCCCTCTCGCCTGAGCTCCATCCGCAGCAGCCAAGCATCGTTCCCCACATTGTTTGAGGAAGAGGAAGACATGATGTCTGGCTTCGAGATCTGACAGAAAACAACACGAAACAAGAACAGAGGTGATTTCTGCGATACGGTGGTCAAAACGTCTGGAAAGCCATATATAGATTTTTTATCTTGCAAAACAAGTAATCCAGAAGAAAAACGGAGTCGGGAAGGCACACGTGGGGCCCACGAGCCACCAGGGCGCGCCTGGGGGGGGGGTGGCGCGCCCTGGTGCCTCGTGGGCACCAGGTGGGTCCTCCCGGCTTTTTCTTATTTTTGTATTTTTATAAATATTCCAAAACTGACAGAAAGTATTTTTATGGAATTTTTGGAGTCGGTTTACTTACCGTATCACATACCTCTTCCTTTTCAGGGTTCTGGAGTGTTCCGGAAGGTCTCCCTTATGTATTCTTCCGGTGTAATTGTTTCAATAATATTAGTTTCAACATTAATAGGGGTACCTGAAATATAATGCTTAATTCTTTGCCCATTCACCACTCTCGGATTAGTGCCATCGGAGTTATTTATTTTGATGGCTCTGGAGCGATAAACTTCTTCGATAATATACGGTCCTTCCCACTTAGAGAGAAGTTTTCCTGCAAAGAATCTTAAACGAGAATTGTACAGTAGAACTTGCTCACCTACTTTAAATTCCCGTTTCTGAATTCTTCTATCATGCCATCTTTTAACTTTTTCTTTAAACAATTTAGCATTTTCATAAGCTTGGGTTCTCCATTCATCTAATGAGCTAATGTCAAATAACCTCTTCTCACCGGCAAGTTTGAAATCATAATTTAATTCTTTAATTGCCCAATATGCTTTATGTTCTAACTCAAGAGGCAAATGACATGCTTTTCCATAAACCATTTTATAAGGAGACATACCCATAGGATTTTTATAAGCAGTTCTATAAGCCCACAGTGCATCGTCAAGTTTCTTAGACCAATTCTTTCTAGATCTGTTGACGGTTTTCTGCAAAATTAATTTTATTTCTCTATTGCTTAATTCAACTTGACCACTAGTCTGAGGATGATAGGGAAATGCAATTCTGTGGTTGACATCATATTTAGCAAGTAATTTACGGAATGCACCATGAATAAAATGTGAACCACCATCAGTTATTAAATATCTAGGGACTCCAAACCTTGGGAAAATAACATCTTTAAGCATTTTAATAGAAGTGTTATGATCAGCACTACTAGTTGGAATAGCTTCTACCCACTTAGTAACGTAATCAACAGCAACTAAAATATGAGTATACCCATTGGATTTAGGAAAAGGTCCCATATAATCAAATCCCCAAACATCAAATGGTTCAACAGCAAGTGAATAATTCATAAGCATTTCCTGACGTCTACCAACAATACCAATTCTTTGACATTCATCACAAGAGGAGACAAATTTACGAGCATCCTTGAAAAGAGTAGGCCAATAAAAACCAGATTGTAATACCTTGTGTGCAGTTCTGTCTCCTGCATGGTGTCCTCCGTAAGCTTCAGAGTGACACTTCCATAGGATTTGTTCCTATTCATGCTCAGGTATACAACGTCTAATAATACCATCTACTCCTTCTTTATAAAGATGTGGGTCATCCCAGAAGTAATCTCTTAAGTCAAAGAAGAATTTTTTCTTTTGTTGGTATGTAAAACTAGGTGGTATATATTTAGCAACAATGTAATTAGCATAGTCTGCAAACCAAGGAGTATTACGAGAAGCATTTATGACAGCTAATTGCTCATCAGGAAAATCATCATTAATAGGTAGTGGGTCATCAAGAACATTTTCTATTCTAGACAAATTATCTGCTACAGGATTCTCAGCTCCCTTTCTATCAATAATATGCAAGTCAAATTCTTGTAGCAATAAAACCCACCTAATGAGTCTAGGTTTAGCATCTTTCTTTTCCATAAGATATTTAATAGCAGCATGATCGGTGTGAATAGTTACTTTAGAATCAACTATATAAGATCTGAATTTATCACATGCAAACACAACTGCTAAAAATTCTTTTTCAGTAGTAACATAATTTCTTTGGGCACTATCTAGAGTTTTACTAGCATAATGGATAACATTTAATTTCTTATCAACTCTTTGTCCTAGAACAGCACCAACAGCATAATCGCTAGCATCACACATAATTTTAAAAGGCAAGTTCCAGTCAGGTGGTTGAACAATAGGTGCAGTGGTTAAGGCTTTCTTAAGTGTTTCAAAGGCTTCTAGACAATCATCATCAAAAACAAATGGAACATCTTTTTGCCAAAGATTGGTGAGAGGCCTAGAAATTTTGGAGAAGTCTTTAATAAATCTCCTATAGAAACCAGCATGACCAAGGAAACTTCTTATACCTTTAATATCTTTGGGACATGGCATTTTCTCAATAGCATCAACCTTAGCTTTATCAACTTCAATACCTCTCTCAGAAACTTTATGGCCCAAGACAATACCTTCATTCACCATAAAGTGGCACTTCTCCCAATTCAAGACAAGATTAGTTTCTTCACATCTCTGCAAAACTCGATCAAGGTTGCTTAAGCAATCATCAAAAGAAGTTCCGTAAACGGAAAAATCATCCATGAAAACCTCAACAATCTTTTCACAAAAGTCAGAGAATATAGCAGTCATACATCTTTGAAAGGTAGCAGGTGCATTGCATAAACCAAAAGGCATACGTCTATAAGCATAAGTTCCGAAAGGACAAGTAAATGTGGTTTTCTCTTGATCGGGTTGTGATACGGGTATTTGAGAAAAACCAGAATAACCATCTAGGAAACAAAAATGTGTATGCTTAGACAATCTTTCTAACATTTGATCAATAAAACGTAAGGGGTAATGATCTTTTCTAGTAGCTTTGTTTAATTTTCTAAAATCGATTACCATCCTATAACCAGTTGCAATTCTTTGTGGAATGAGTTCATTTTTATCATTAGGAACAACGGTTATACCTCCTTTCTTAGGGACACAATGAACAGGACTTACCCAACTACTATCAGCTATGGGATAGATTATACCTGCTTCCAGAAGTTTTAATATTTCAGTTCTTACCACCTCCTTCATCTTAGGATTTAATCGATGTTGGTGGTCGACAACTGGTTTAGCATCAGGCTCCATATTAATTTTGTGCTGACATAGAGTGGGACTAATGCCCTTAAGATCATAAGGAGTATATCCAATAGCGGCTCGGTGCTTAATTAGAGTTTTCAGCAATCTCTTTTCTTCATACGCTGAAAGGTTAGCACTAATAATAACAGGATATATCTTCTTTTCATCTAGATAAAAATATTTCAATGTATCAGGCAATTGCTTCAATTCAAACACAGGATCACCTTTAGGTGGAGGAGGACCTCCAAGAGTTTCGACATGCAAATTATGTTTAAGGATAGGTGGTTGATCAAAGAACATCTTATCAATTTCATTTCTTTCATGCATATGCATATCATTCTCATGGTCTAGCAAATATTGTTCTAACGGATCAGTAGGAGGTACGGCAATAGAATCAAGACCAATAATTTCATCTTTACTAGGCAATTCTTTGTCATGAGGTTGTCTACGAAATTTGGAGAAATTAAACTCATGAGACATACCACCAAAATCAACACTGACTGTTTCTTTAGTGCAATCAATCTTAGCATTAACCGTGTTCAAGAAAGGTCTACCAAATATAATGGGACAAAAATCATCTTGTGGAGAACCAAGGACTAGAAAATCAGTAGGGTATTTTATTTTTCCACACAAGACTTCAACATCTCTAACAATCCCAAGTGGTGTAATGGTATCTCTGTTTGCAAGTTTAATAGTAACATCAATGTCCTCTAATTCAGCAGGTGCAATATCATTCATAATTTCTTGATATAAAGTAAAAGGAATAGCACTCACACTAGCACCCAAATCACATAAGCCATGATAGCAATGATCTCCTATTTTAACTGAGACAACAGGCATGCCCACAACGGGTCTGTTTTTATCTTTAGAATCAGGTTTAGCAATTCGAGCTGCTTCATCGCAGAAGTAAATAACATGCCCATCTATATTATCAACTAAGAGATCTTTAACCATAGCAACATTAGGTTCAACTTTAATTTGTTCAATGGGTCTAGGTGTTCTATTATGAATTTTGTTAACCATAGTTGAAACCTTAGCATGTTCCTTAATCCTAACAGGAAAAGGTGGTTTCTCAATATAAGCGGTAGGAACAACTGGATCAACATGATAAACAATTGTTTCTTCTTTAACACTAACAGGTTCCTCTATCTTTTCTTTAACAGGGGGATGATATTTAAACCACTTATCCTTAGGGAGATCAACATGAGTAGCAAAGGATTCACAAAAGGAGGCTACTATCTCAGAGTCAAGTCCATATTTAGTGCTAAACTTATGAAAAACATCGGTGGCCATAAAAGATTTAACACAATCGAACTCAAGTATTATACCTGACTCATTACCTTTGTCGAGTTCCCAATCTTCAGAGTTGCGTTTAATTCTTTCCAAAAGATCCCATCTGAATTCAATAGTTTTCTTCATAAAGGAGACAGTCGAAGAAGAATCGAGCATAGTTTGATTATCATGAGAAAGCCGAGCATAAAAATTTTCTAAGATAATTTTTCTTGAGAGGTCATGATTGGGGCATGTATGCAACATATACTTAAGCCTCCCCCAAGCTTGAGCGATGCTTTCTCCTTCACGAGGCCAAAAGTTATATATATAATTCCGATCACGATGAACCAAATGCATAGGATAAAATTTCTGATGGAATTCTAGTTTCAGGCGGTTCCAATTCCATGTATCAGTATCATCACATAGCCTATACCATATTAATGCTTTTCCCTCCAAAGATAAAGGGAAAACTTTCTTCTTAACTCCATCTCCGGTTATACCTGCAAGCTTAAACAATCCACAAATTTCTTCCACATAAATCAAGTGCATATCAGGATGTACCGTTCCATCTCCTGCATAAGGATTATCTAGCAGTTTCTCTAACATGCCCGGAGGAATTTCATATTCAATATCTTTTTCAATAGGCGCAGTAGGTTGAGGAGCAACTATTTGTGTTTCCGGTCGAGGTGAAGATACCCCGAACAAACCCCTCAAAGATTACTTTCCATAGTGACAAGTGATAGTAAATTTCAGCACGTAATATAAATGTTTCCTCACCAAATTCCACTTACCAAAGGCGCTTCACTCCCCGGCAACGGCGCTAGAAAAGAGTCTTGATGACCCACAAGTATAGGGGATCAATCGTAGTCCTTTCGATAAGTAAGAGTGTCGAACCCAACGAGGAGCAGAAGGAAATGACAAGCGGTTTTCAGCAAGGTGTTTTCTGCAAGCACTAAAATTATCGGTAACAGGTAGTTTGATAGCAAGGTAATTTGTAACAAGTGACAAGTAACAATAGTAACAAAGAGTGCAGCAATATAGCCCACTCCTTTTTGTAGCAAAGGACAGGCCGGAACGATCTCTTATAATAAGTAAAGCGTTCTCGAGGACACATGGGAATTTCATCTAGTCACTTTCACCATGTTAGTTTGATTCGCGTTCGCTACTTTGATAATTTGATATGTGGGTGGACCGGTGCTTGGGTGTTGCCCTTACTTGGACAAACCTCCCACTTATGATTACCCCCTCTCGCAAGCATCCGCAACTACGAAAGAAGAATTAAGATTACTCTAACCATAGCATTAAACATGTGGATCCAAATCAGCCCCTTACGGAATAGCGCATAAACTAGGGTTTAAGCTTCTGTCACTATAGCAACCCATCATCTAATTACTACTCCACAATGCGTTCCCTTAGGCCCAAAGATGGTGAAGTGTCATGTAGTCGATGTTCACATGACACCACTAAGAGAATCACAACATACACATCATCAAAATATCGAACGAATACCAAATTTACATGATTACTTATGACAAGACTTCTCCCATGTCCTCAAGAACAAAAGTAACTACTCACACATCATCAACATGTTCATGACCAGTAGGGTATTGAATTGCATAATAGATCTGAACATATAATCTTCCACCAAGTAAACCAACAAGCATCAACTACAAGATGTAATCAACACTACTAGCAACCCACAGGTACCAATATGAGGTTTTGAGACAAAGATTGAATACAAGAGATGAACTAGGGTTTGAGATGAGATGATCCTGGTGAAGATGTTGATGAAGATTAGCCCTCCCACGATGAGAGGGTCGCTGGTGGTGTCGATGTCGACGATTTCCCCCTCCCGGAGGGAAGTATCCCCGGCAGAATCTCTCCGCCGGAGAGCAAAAGTGCTCCTGCCCAAGTTCCGCTTCGAGACGGCGGCGCACCGTCCCGAAAGTCTTCTCTATATTTTTTTAGGTCAAATGCCCTTATATACCAGAAAATGGGGGTCAGAAGTGGGCTAGGGGCCCCACGAGGTACCAGGGCGCGCCTGGGGGGGGGGTGGCGCACCCTGGTGCCTCGTGGGCACCTGGGTGGCCCCCTCTGGTACTTTTAGCTTCCAATATTTTTTATATATTCCAAAATAATTCTCCAGAAAATTTCAGCTCATTTGGAGTTGTGCAGAATAGGTATCTTGACAGAGCTTTTTCAGGTCCAGAATTCCAGCTGCCGGTATTCTCCCTCCTTGTGTGAATCTTGCATATTTAGAGAGAAAAAGGCATTAGAATAGCTCCACAAAGTGTTATATTGATTAAAAACACTATAAATAACAGTAGTAAAACATGATGCAAAATGGATGTATCAATACACATCAACCAACTCTAATGTCACCTAGATACTGCAATGTCATCACAAGTATCCGTGAGTTGATTATACGATATGCATCAAACAACTTCATAATCATAATATTCAATCCACACAAAGAACTCCAAGGAGCAACCCAAAGTTTCTATCGGAGAAAAGATAATGAAAACGTGCATCAACCCCTATGCATAGATTACCCCAATGTCACCTCAGGAATCCGCGAGTTGAGTGCCAAAACATATATCAAGTGAATCAATATAATACCCCATTGTCACCACGGGTATTCATATGCAAGACATACATCAAGTGTTCTCAAATCTGAAATATTCAATCCGACAATAACAAAACCTCAAAGGGAAAAGATTCGATTCATCACAACAAGGATAGAGAGGGAAGAAACACCATATGATCCAACTATATTAACAAATCGCGATACATCAAGATCGTGCCATATCAAGAACACGAGAGAGAGAGAGATAAAACACATAGCTACTGGTACAAACCCTCAGCCCCGAGGGTGAACTACTCCCTCCTCGTCATGGAGACCGCCGGGATGATGAAGATGGCCTCCGGTGATGATTCGCCCCTCCGGTAGGGTGCCGGAAAAATGGCTGTAGATTAGATCGTGGAGGTAGAGAGGCTTGCGGCGGCGTAAAAACTCATCTAGGTTAAATTTCGGGGGTTTCTGAATATATATGATTTTTTGGCGTTGGAATCACGCAAAGAAGGGCCACAGGGGGCCCACGAGTCACCAGGGCGCGCCTGGGGGGTGGCGCGCCCTGGTGGCTCGTGGGGCCCCTGTGGTTCTTCTGGCCACCTCTCGAAGCTTCTAGTGTCTCTTATGTTCCATAAAAAATCGTCAAAAAGTTTCGCTGCATTTGGACTTCATTTGATATAGATTTTTTGGAAAACCAAAAACAAGCAGAAAACAGCAACTGGCACTGGGCACTAGGTCAATATGTTAGTCCATGAAAATCATATAAAAGCCATATAAAAGTGCACCAAAATCATACAAAACTATAATAAACATGGCATGAATACTTCATAAATTATAGATACGTTGGAGACGTATCAACATACATCAAGTGTTCTCAAATCCATAAAAGTATTCAATCCGATAATAGTGAAATCTCAAAGGTGAAAACTCAATTCATCACAACAAGATAGAGAGGGAGAAACACCATATGATCCAACTATATTAACAAAGCGCACGGTACATCAAGATCGTGCCAAATCAAGAACACGAGAGAGAGAGAGAGAGAGAGAGAGAGATCAAATACATAGCTACTTGTACATACCCCTAGCCTCGAGGGTGAACTACTCCCTCCTCGTCATGGAGACCGCCGGGATGATGAAGATGGCCTCCGGTGATGATTCCCCCCCTCCGGCAGGGTGCCGGAAAAGGGCTCCAGATGGGATCTCCTTGGTACAGAGGCTTGCGGCGGCGTGAAAACTCATCTTGGTTAACTTTCAGGGGTTTCTGAATATATAGGATTTTCCAGCGTTGGAATCACGCAAAGAGGTTCCACAGGGGTCCACGAGGCACCAGGGCGCGCCTGGGGGGGGGGCAGGCGTGCCCAGGTGGCTCGTGGGGCCCCTGTGGCTCTTTTGCTGCTCCTCCGAAGCTTCCTGGGTCTGTTTCCTTCCAGAAAAAATCGTCAAATTTTTTTGCTGCATTTGGACTTCATTTGATATGGATTTTCTGGAAAACCAAAAACAAGCAGAAAACAACAACTGGCACTGGGCACTAGGTCAATATGTTAGTCCATAAAAATCATATAAAAGTGCACCAAAATCATACAAAACTATAATAAACATGTCATGAATACTTCATAAATTATAGATACGTTGGAGATGTATCAATGGTGTATGGCAAACCCTCCTGAGGAGGAAATATGTGGGTTCCAAGGAGGTATCCCAAGTATACTGGAAGCCTGGGGATTCTCACTTTTGGGCAGGTCTAATGGCTACGAAGAAATATTTCTTATCCTATGGATCCTTCTTGATTAAGGACGGTTCGGAAATTAGATTTTGGGAGGACAAGTGGATAGGAAATGCCACACTCTGGGAACAATTTTCGGCTCTATACAACATTGTGCGTCACAAAGGTGATACTATCTCCACCGTAATGGAATCATTTCCGTCAAATATGACGTTCAGAAGAGATTTAATTGGACACAGACTCCAATCGTGGTACATCATGCTCCAGCGGTTGTCCACGGTGCAATTGTCACATGGGTCTAATGTATTCCGATGGAACCTACATGGGAATGGATAATTCTCAGTGGAGTCTATGTATAGAGCGTTAATCCAGTCTAATGTGCCAGTTGATAATAACAAGAAGATCTGAAAGATGAAGATACCTCTTAAGAATAAAGTCTTTTCATGGTATCTTCGTCGCAAAGCCATTCTTATGAAAGATAACCTTATTAAGAGGAATTGGCATAGAAGTCCGCAATGTGTCTTTTGTCACCATGATGAGACAATAAAACATTTATTCTAACAATGCAAATTGGCTCGTTCTATATTGTCAGTCATCCAGATAGCTTCTGTCTTGTATCCTCTTTGTAGTGTTGCTAACGTATTTGGCAACTGGTTACATGGGATTGATCACAGGTTTAGAACTCTTCTTAGGGTGGGAGCTCTTGCCATTATTTGGTCGCTTTGGCTATGTAGAAATGATAAGGTTTTTAACGATAAAAGTACCACTCCGATGCAGGTTATCTACAGATGTACCGGGACTCCTCGTTTATGGTCCTCTCTACAACGCGTGGAGAATCGTGACCTATTTACGAAGGTGTGTACACGATTGGAGGCTACAGCGAGGGATAGTTTTACCCAACATGGGTGACAGCATGATCTTAGGATTGACCCACTTCCGCTTTAGCCGTTATACGGACTCTACATGTTTCTTTGTATTTCGCCTTTTTATTTTTCATTTGTGCGAGAGGACTTTGTTTGGCTATGTGCATCTTAGTTATGCAGATGTTAGATGTAATGCTTAAACCTTTTAAGTAATAAAGCGCCCTTTTTTGAAAAAATATAAAAATTACACACGCACACCCCTCCGAAAGACCTAAATGGCATGTACACCTTGAGATTGATGAAGTCTAATAGACACCTCGTTGTCGACACGTCGCTTATTACTGAAAAATAAAGCAGTTAAATCGTGAAATAAATTCAGAAAATTGAGAACATCCTTGTAAAGTCTAGGACTTAAACCCAGGTGAGCAGCTTACACCATAAAAAATCTAACCATCTAAGCCGCGCTCAGTTTGCACGCATGCTTCTAAAAGTGTAGACTTCTCGCACGACAATGTTCTTTTGGCTGATATATTATTTTCTTTTGGACTTACTTTTACTAAATTTTCCTAGAGAGAAGTTTATGTTGTTGTACATGTCTGCGGTGAAAAAGATAAAGCCCACAAAGCATCTTGCTGAGATGGACTTGGGGAAATGTCTAGTGTTAACGTGCCTTAGAGTAACTCTGACAGAGTCGTCATACGATTGATCGCCATCCGCCATGTGGTGTGTGCTTCATATGAGTTTGGAGGTTGTCGGACATGTGCGCAAGCACAAAGTCGCCAAACGACTGCCTTCATAAATTTCCTCTTTTTATTACCTTCAAATTGTAGGGCAATTTAAGCCAGAAATCCAACTCGGCTCTTGGGAGTATATGCTCCTGCCCGCCAAAAAAGTTTTTTGTAAATGTCAATTTTTTTTAAAAAAAAAGTAGATGTGTTCATTGTCACACCCAAATGCTACCTGCAATTTTTTAGTGGAAAAACTTAAGCTATTTGACCTGTGCGAAAAACAAGTCGCCCAATGTTACCTCCAAATGATACAATTAATTTTTTTTTCACCGACGAAGCACTGCTATCCCGTTTTGCATGAAAATTGTCTAACATGAACATCCATGAAAAAAATCAGAAAATTTAAAAAAAACAGAAAATTTAAATTTTTGTACTATTTATTTTGAATTTACTGTTCATTCGAGAGCATATGCTCCACAGAGCGAAAACGGTCCTCCCAATTTAAGCTCAATATAATCTAACCAAACACATGTATCAACACGATGATTAACAATTAAATTAGTTAGCAACATATATTTGCGATCAAAATACGCCACATTACATTTTTTGTGACTTGAAATGTTGTTAAGCGACATTTTTTTAAATATGCAATGTCGCTATTCGACATTGCTACTACTACCTAGACTAGTCTGTCACTGACGTCGTCTAGTCATCCTCCTCCTCCTCGTCTGAATCGAGGTCGTCGAGGTAGGCATAGGGATCGGAGCTCCGAGTGACGATCGCGAGCTACGTCACCTCCTCCTCGTTGGTCCGAGCGGAGCCAAAACGCTCGAGTATGCGCTCCTCACGACGGTGTGCATCCACTTCGAGCTCGGATAGTCACATCATGACTGTGATTGAGTCCTCGGGCTCTGGCCCCAGCTCCTCAACGTCGAGTGGGACGTTGTCATTGAGGACGATCTCGTTGACGGGGACGATGGCACCCGAGGCACCATATCCACCCCTCGCGCCCGCTGCCATGGGAGCCTCCATCTCTCTCGCGCCCGTCGCCATGGGAGCCTCCATCTCTCACGCACCCGCCGCCATGGGAGCCATGGGGGGAGGATGCGCCGGTTGCCGCGGCTAGTGCATCATGGGCAGATTTCGCCCCGCAATTGCACGGCGGCATTGTCGCTGAGAGTGGAGGAGATGGGAGGAGAGAAGGCGGTGAGGAGGGGGTGGCGGCAGCTAGGGATTTGGTGAGGGGGAGGCATCGTTGTCGGGCTTTTATTGCTGGGGACTAGTGCCGTATGGCAGTCATCCGAACGGACACCTCAGGAATCTTTGGGAGTAGCGGTTGTCTAATGTACCTTTGTCTCTATTCATGAAGGATTTGTCACTTTTGTTTCTCAATTTGTATTTAGAGTTTGGATTTTCTTTCCCAGGGCTGTAGACGCATGTGTTGTGAACATTCACAAAAAAATATCAGCATTTTTTGAGACATTTAAATTTTAACTTCTAGAATTGGGAGCATATGAGGTTGGTATCACCTGGTACTTGATGGATCGAAATGGAAGTCAAAGTCAAGGTGATAGGCTAGAAGGCAGTCTTTACATGACACATAAAACATGGCACGCACACGGTCACGACGAAATCTAGCCAGGATTGAAGAAAGAGCCACGCACACTTGCTGGGCCACTCTTTGCAAGCACACGATTAGCAAGCACATGTTTGGTATGCTTGCGTCGACAGTAGACATGCCAGTTTGTGTGTGTGTGTGTGTTGTTTCTTTTTCTACTCACAGTCACAAAAGATGAATCTTATCCAACATCGTGGATCGCTTGTGCTACGAAACACGCAACCTATTATTGCCTCCAAACCGTTGAGTAGACATGAAGAAGAAGATGAAAATGCAGCACGTCCAAGGCGTTTCCACTGAACATGGCGTTGGAGCTAGGAGAACATGCGCCATATCCGTCCGTGTGAAGCGATGGCAACCGGCCCGGGGGTGTTCGGGTTTGGGTCGGGGGCGTTGGGGGGTTTGATGAGCTGAAATTAAGAAGCCGGTCGCAGATGGCAGGCGGCGACGCACAAACTGCCAACCCCTGCCAACTCCTCCTGATGAAGCTTGAAATGATTCCCCCGGCACGGCACGCCGCGGTCCCGTCTCATCCCCCAAGCATTAAGGCTGACCATAAAGACGCATTTAATCTGGGCAGATGGAGGGTGACGCCTCGGCGACGGAGGGAGCTGGGCTGAAACATCACTAGTAACCTGACGCTGACACTGAGTGCTGCATAAAAAATAGTACTTCCTCTGTCCTAAAATAAGTGTCTCAACTTTAGTACAACTTTGTACTAAAACGAAAATGCTCAATGGAGCTCGGGCTCCATGAAGCCCGGGTTTGACTTGATCAAAATTCAAATTTTCACGTTTCAAAAAAATTTGAAAAAAAATACACATATACTTAGAGACATAAAGCATAAGTGTGTAAATTTTCAGAACGAAATCCCTTAAAATGAGTGCTACACAAAAAGAACAAATCTGAGGCTTTTTAGTAGATGCACTATTCATCCTCAAAGTTCATGGATTTGTCTTTTTTGTGCAGGTCGCATTTCAACGTATTTCATCCTGAATTTTTGCACACATATACATTTCATCCTTGTTTACTTGTATATATTTTTTTAGATTTTTTTAAAATCGGAAAGTTTGAATTTTGATTTTTTTCAAAAATTCCGGGCTCCATGGAGCCCGAGCTCCAAAACGCTCTACTCGTACTAAAGTAAGTATAAAGTTGAGACACTTATTTTGAGACGGAGGTAGTAGTACTAAATGACTTGGAATTCTGCCGGGGTTTCGTTCAACAAACAAAGTCCTCATATATAGTACTTCTGAGAGCACAGTATTAATCTGAGGGCAACCAACCAGTTAGATGAAAATTCAGGCGACAGTCGAAATCTACCAGCACCCTTTCTGTCTGATGAGGCTTGCCATCTGGGCCGAGACATGAACCGCGACTACCTGTCCCAAATTGATCCAAGATTTCAAGCCACGGGATTCAAGGACATAAAAGAGCAAAAGCAAAACGACCAACTTGAGACAAGTTACACATCGTCCATTATTTCCAACACCTGGTGCAACAAGGCATACAGCATCCTGCTTCACTTCTCCAAAATAAAATGTCCCTTGCTTGAGTTTCACATTTCCAGGATGTTTGTTAGTCTTACAAAATACACCGAGCAGCCAGCGTCTTCCAGGGTCGCACTATATACACACAAAGATGTATATCACATCCTCGTCAAAAGTTTTCCAGCTAGACAGAACAGAAGCATATGACCACTGCCTCTACAGCATCAGGGGAGATTAACAGGTGTTAGCCAAAATAAATGTTGCTCGGCTATAAAAAATCCGAAAGCGTTAAGATGAAAGTTTTACCAAAGAGCAATGACCTCATTTCCTTGTGATCTGAACATCGTACACTAGCTCATCTTCATCCAGGTCCTTCAGAAGCACGCAGAGATCCTCTGCCTTAAGGTTGTTTGCCACAACGAAAGATTTCCAGCCTCCGGTGAAGCCCACGAATAAGGAGGTCTCATGGTAGAACACCGGCCATAATCTCTTCATAGGATCCTTCAGCATTACAACGTTCCGGTCTCCCAACAACATTGGAGAGTGGATCGGGCAACTCCTAAAATGAAGATACAACAAGTTGATAGTAAATGGTTGGTGAGGGGCAGCTAAATGGTGCCAAGACTGAAACCACAAGGACCTGAAAAACCTCAACACACGACTACACGAGGATGAAGATGTACTCAAACAACATTTGCAGGAATGAGATCTGATGTGGTGGTTACACGTTACAACTTAATTGATTTTCCATCTTCATCAACAATCTTACAAGCTTTGTAGGCACGTTTAAAACTTTAGTTTTGAACCACATCAAGTGATACAGCGACCTTTGTGTATGTTCTATGACAACCTTGCAAGGCACTAAGATAGCTAGGTATAGTATAGTGACCTTGGTTGATGGATGTCTTATACCACAATCTACTAAAGCATAAAGACATGAAAGTAGTAGTAAAACAGTAGTAATGGTGAAACTGCAAAAGAAGACTATTTATGGTGTCTAAACAACTCACAAGCCTTGTCTGAGCGGTAGAAGGGACGACGAACTGTAAATTGGCCTTCAATACGGGACGATGATCATCTAATTCTGAAACTTCAACCTTGACAGGCAGCAAAGGCACCGGGGTCACAGGATTGCTAGACTTCGTGTCTTCCTGTCGGAAGAAATCATGTTCTGCATGGGAAACTCTCAGTGTTAAATATGAAATACCTTGTATAGTTGGCAAACCTCTCTGACTCTACACTGAAAGTCTGAAACAAAACCAGATAGAATCAGTTCACCTGTCTGCCATTCGACTGCACAGTTGGCACTTACAGGAATATTGTTCCTTTCCTGTCTGCATCCAGTGCTTTCCATGGGTCCCACTTGCTCCATTTTTGTTTCAGGTTTAACAGTATCGTCTACAAACAAAAATGTATATAAGCTATAAAATAAGAACTTAATTCCCTATTAAAGAAAGTAATAAATAGTTGCAGCAGCCCTAGAAAATTATGGTAAATGGCATCCTTTCACCTTTTCCATTGACAGAATGTTCAATCTTCGTCCTAGTAAGTCCAGACTTAGATATCTGGCTAGGCACACAGGAGTGAGTACCGTCATACCCTCGTTCAACAGGGTTTACTCCCATTGCACCAACCGATCTCTCCTCAGTTTTCAGTCTTTTTTCAGGTCTAATTAGTCGTCCAGTGCCATCAGGAGCCTCTCGGCCACTCACAGTAGCCTCCTTCCATTTCTCCAAGCACTGGGAACCTCCTGGATATTCGTATTTGCTGCAAGCATTTCCATTGGTGTCCATCTTGTTATTGCTAGGAAATTTGTCCACAGCAGCAGTGCATTCTAATCGAACGGTATTTCCTTCTTGTTTCCTCCTTAAATCTTGGTCCGAACCGTGTATTTCTGCACATTTTGCTGAAGTAGATTCCTTCATCATGACTGCATCTTCTATGTGACCAGCAAATGTTGTTAGCTCGACTGCGTCACCATTTTCTTGTGACAAAGGAGCTGCATCAGTAGTAACTGGGACTATTTCAAACCTAGTTGTTTTTTCATTGTGGCACGTTACTGAAGCATTGCACTTCGTTTTGCACTCTCCAATGGCCAGATTTGCTTCCTTGTTATCAAGAACCACTGTGCCCTTATTTTCTTGTGCTAAAGGAGCTTCGTCAGCAATTACAATTATTTCAGGGCTCCTTGTAGTATCTTTGATATATGATGGAAAAATAGCATTTGCTGTGTGCTTCCCATTCGCCAAATGTCCATCCTTGTTATCTGGAGCCATTGAGGATCCACGTACGATCCCGCCTACTACTCCGTTAGGATCTTGTGTTGAACTGGCAGACATACGACGTGTCCCTGGAACTGCATCCATAGATTTAGCAACTAAATTACCGGGAGAAACCTCAGCATTATCTGTATATCCATCAGACTTTGTTTTCGGCCTGTTGCTTCCAATATATTCACCAGAAACATAGTGATGACCATTTATGTCTCTAGAGCTCCGAAACGTATGACATGGGACCAAATCATCAGGTGCATGGCCACTCTCTTTCTGTTTCTTCTCTTCACCTCGCCTTTCAACACTGAAAGATACTCTCTCCCAAGAATTCACACCGAAGACCCGCACAGAAAACTTTGAACGGCCAGTGTACTCAAACACGAGGAGTTCAGCCCACTTAATTGAATGGTCTGAAACAAAATTGTTCCACCCCTGATAAAAAGCTAGGGAACCATCTATCACTGATAGCCTGACCGTTGAAGACTTCCCCTCTGAGTCTTCAAGACATACCTGACGATTAGTGAAGCCCACCATTTTGGGTGCGTCTGCCACCTCTGGTGGTATCAACTGCACATCAGCGCGCACACCAATTAAAGCACGATCATCACGATACATACAAAGAAGTGAAGAAATATAAAAGAGGTAAAAAAAAGGTCATATTAATATGAGCCAGAGAAAATGCACCTCAACTCAAAGTCATGATAACATAATGAAAACAGATGAAGAGCAAAATTGATGACATTATGCATACCAAGAATTCCTCGAAATGTTCGCTTTTAATAACCTTGGAGAATGCAAATTTCACTTTTTTATTCTCTTTGAGACCACTTTGCGCCTTCTGCCCTGCGTTGCCCGGAATTGTCTTCTTTCTATCATAACTGCCCGCCTTCTCATCCTTGCCACTGGTCCACGGCTTCTTCACCTTATCATACATCATTGGCGTCTTCTTCCGCTTGTTTCCCTTGGAGAGAACGAGCTCTGTGTTCGTCCTCTCCTCCCTGCTGTCACCGTTATGCACGGGCCACAGTTTCTTATCCTTGTTCATTTCCTTCTTTTGCATCCCCCTGTACTTGTCGTAATCACACCTCCACATCTTACTTCTTCTGTTATCCTTGTGGTGATCACCACAGTGCATCTTCCTCTCACCGCTGTGGCTGCTCGGCCTTTTCCCGCTCATCTCCTTGGAATGGAAAGGGTCCTTGTTCTTGTTGAGTGAGAGCAGCATGTCCCTCCTCTTACCCTTGTCACGGTCGCCACTCTGCGTCTTCTTCTCACCACCATGACTGCTCATATATTTCCTTTTCTTCTTATGCTCATAGATTTCTTTTTCACTGTCATTGTGCATCCTCTTCTTCTTGTTGTATTTGGCCGCCTTCTCCTTCTCCAACATTTCCATCTCCTTGTCATTCTCATCGCCGTCGTCGCTCAGTTCGATGAGCTCTTCCATTCTCTCCCCCTTCTCCGGGCTTCCAGTGGATGCCTTCCTGCTCTGCAACCTCTTGTCCCACATCTCCACCTCCTCCTCCTCGCTGAGCATTTTGCACGTCTCATCCTCCTCGCATTCCATCTCCGTGTCACGGCTCCTGGGTCGGTTCTGGCGTGCCAGCTCGCCACCACTCATCCTCTCCCTTCTCCTGCGCAATCAATTGACAGCACAAAAGCCCCTTAATCATCTCTTGAACCTCAAAGAAACAACAAAAGTGTACATTACGATACTAACAGAAGTACTAGTACTTTGCAAAAAAAAAAAGACAAAAGGACTAAAGTACTTTGCAATTGCCCCTTGTGCCCGTTTGAAAATGTTTGACATTTGACTTAGAGAGATTAATCCCTCTCTAAACACATATTTGAAATGACCGATGTGCCCTTCCCCCACCCGACGATTGGATGCACGGAGCAGAACGAGCTCTCCCCTCTGCTCTCTCTCTCCCTCTCTCTCTGCCGGCGGCAAACCCCACGCCCTCGCCGCGAAAAAGAAGGGCTGCCCGGGGCTGCTCTTCCAGGTCGGGAGAAATAGGTGGAGGCCTCACCTGTCTTGGGACTGGGGCATTTGCGGGACGGAGCGCCGCTCCGCGCCACTCTGGGTGCGAGACAGAGCCGGAGCAGATAAGAATGTGAAGGGGGCGATTTTCAGTTACTTGCCCTGCTCCTTGAAGACATCCAATAAAAATCCCAACACCATGGAAAATCCACAAGAGAACTCTCCCAGGAGAACTAGTACTACTCCTTGTTTTGGCTCCGGGAACTCGAAGATCAAAGAAACCCCGACGATTAACCTTACCCCATGGAACGCCCAAACGAACAAATAAAAAACCCTCACCTCCGGGCCACCTGAGTCCTCCACCAAATCAAGAAAGCATCAGGGGGTATCTGGCAAGTATCGCGCTCTCCTCGCCAGTAAAATGCGCCTTTCTGGCGAGCCAAAGATGATCGGGCTGAAAAAGTGACGAGCTCGATTTTTCTTTTATTTTTTGGCTGGGTATTAAGAGCACGACGCCTCGAATTTGCTGCTGCGGCTGCGGACTCCACTGCTCCAGCAGTTTCCCCCGAAGCGCAAAATAGGCGTCCCCACAACGGGAGGGATGGGGTTCCACCGGTGGGTGGACGCGGGGCCCGCCTGTTAGTGTGGGAAGGGTTTAAAGCAAAGCTTTTTCACGGTTCTTGGGACTCTGCGCACGGGGCCATTCACTCGTCTCATCCGGCATAAACACACGGTAATACTCCCTCCGTTTCAAAATATAGCATACAGTACTAGTATATTTTTTAAGTCAAATCTTGCAAATTTTGATCAAGGTTGTAGCAAAAGTTGTCAACATCTATAAAATACCAAATCAATATCATTAGATTCATCATGAAATATATTTTTATATGATATATATTTGGTATTGTAGACATAGATAATTTTCTCAATAAACTTGGTCAAAGTTGTCAAGATTGACTTTCACAAAACCCAATACGCAAACGCTTCTCGTCAGCCGGTCGATAATCACAAGCGCGTCCGTCGTCTCCCTTATGCGCCACGCGTCCCTGGTGGACCCACCACCACGTCTTTTGCCACAACACGCTTTCGTCTCCTACCTTATCCTCATTTCCCTCAATCCTTTCATCCCGAATCAGCACCGCAAGGAAGACGCTCGCCCGCGTCATGCACGCGCCCATGCTCGTCGTCGTCCCACTCCGGCAGCCGTCGTTCGCCGGCGAGGCAGGCCTTCGCCACCGCACTTCCATTCCTTCTATTTTTCTTCGCCGCCTCACTTGCCGCCGCCCGGGCATCCACGGCCCCACCGCTCACATCTCTCCTGCCATGCGATCCGTGTGGCCCAGTCGTCGTTGCAGCGGCGCGCGGTGTAGCGCACGGCCTCTCTACCGACGCTGTCATCGGGGGAGCCCTCCCTGCTGGATCCATCCCAGCCCTGTGTGGCATGTTTCTGAAACAAAGATCTTGTTGCAATAGTCAAGGGTGTTTCTGAAACAAAGCTCTTGTCGCAAAGAGGGAACATACACATAGATGCTTTTGCAACGTCAAGGGTGTTTATGAAACAAAGCTCTTGTTGCAATAGTCATCGATGTGTTTCTGAAACAAATCTCTTGTTGCAATAATCACCATTGTTTCTGAAACAATACTCTTGTTGCAAAGAGGGATCGTAAGCTGAGCAACCTAGATCGGACGGCTCGCGAGGCGGCAATTTTTTTAAAATTATCCGCCGGCCGACGCGTAGCATGCTCTTCACATCAACTAGCGGATTTAACATGCACGTCCGCCGCTTGCTCCGCTTGACACGTACCTTACTGGACCCCACTTACGTGTTCATGATCTTATCTACTAGAACCAAACCGTCGCGTCTTCTCCAGAACGCTCTTTCCATTCCCCTCGTATCCTCTCTCTCTCTTCTCCGTCGAACCACCAGTGAAGCACGTCGCCACCATCTCTCGTTGTTGCAAGCACCCCGCCACCCCTGTTGTTGCGCTGCAAGCACGCCCCACGCCTCTTTCCCTGGCTTCTCCTCTATCTCTCTCTTCACGTTTTCTGCAACATGATCTTTGTTGTAATTTTTTTGCAACAAAAGTCTTGCTGCAGGAATACAGAGGAGACCCCGAAAACGTTGTTGCAAACTTTGCAACAAGGATATTGTTGCAGGAATACAGAGAAGAGATCGGAGCTGCCCATATTGCAAAAAAATATTCTGCAACACGACCCATGTTGCAATTTATTTTTCTGCAACACGACCTATGTTGCAAACAAATAATCCCGCAACACAACCTATGTTAAAAAAACCCGCAACATAACCTGTGTTGCAAATGTTTCCGCAACAAGACCTCTGTTGCAAAGTAGAGGAAGATGAATTGTGTTAGATCTGACGGCTTGCAAGGCAGCGGATCTTTTAAAAAGATCCGCCGACCGACGCGTAGCAGTCCCCATATTATTTGACGTAGTTGTTTTGCAATCTCCAGCAAACATCTCCCTCTGGCGTCAGATGGCCAACATGGATCTTGAAGCAAGGGTGGTCCCCACGTCATTTTGTGCACATGCTTGCTATAATCACGCCGCGTGAACGGGGAGCACCTCCCCCCACTCCTCTCTCTCTCTCCCTCCCTCCTCTCATTCCCGAACCAAATCTCGCGACCTCCCTGTCTCCTCATGATGGTCGCCAGCAACCGCGTGTCGCAGCTCGGGCTGGTGCTCCCGGCGGCACGACGGTGGCTAACGGACCAATTCCCGCCCCTGCCGTCCCCGGAGGAGGCGGAGTTGAAGGGTGCGCGAGGAGGCTGAGCGCAGAGGGGGAGGAGTAGTGGCAGACGCCTTGGGCCAATGCGGCGCTGCCCGAGGAGGCAAAGCACAGAGGGGGAGGATCAGCGGTGGTTCGCGGCATGGGCGTCACCAGAACCACCATGGATATACGTGCTTGAGCTTGTCTGCTGCGCCGACGTCCCTTGCAACTACCGCTGCCCCTGCAAGAGAATGACGCCAGCATCGACGACCTGCGTCCATGCGCTCGCTATGGCCGCCTCCGGCCGCACAAGGAGCTCTTGTGCCAGATCCACCACCGCATCGGTGGCTCACCAGCCTCCAACCACCACCCGCCTCGCCCGATCGCGGCTTGCTCATCCCTTTGGTCCTGCTTCCCCTGCTCGCTCCCTCCCTTCCCTCTTTCTTTATCTGTGTTTGTGCTCCTTGTCGGAGCTAATTCCGATAGATCCCTCGGTAGGGTATCCCGGCGTGGCGATTAGGTCAGAGGGGAAACATGAGAGAGATTTACCCAGGTTCAAGCCCTTCTTATGAGGTAAAACCCTACTTCTACTCATGTATATTGTGATTGGGGTGTACAAAGTATAGGTAATCCCGAGAGATCGTGAGTTGATTTATCGACTAGTTCCGCCCCGACTTATACAAGATACCGGGGGCCCTAGAGTTACTCAACCTAGTCGGCTACGTCGGTGGAGGAGAGTCCACCATGGCTCCAGCTTCCTTTTCTTGAATGTCAAGGTTTCTAGAGTCTTCCTTCTACAGGGCCCATGGGCCGGCATGATGGCCCAAGCAAAACCCTACATCGGGGGCCTCGGGCTGGCAACTAACAGGGTGAGGCACCCCTAGGCCGTAGCACCATTAGTCTGAACCGTGATGGCCTGCAAGTGCACAAGGTTTAGTTGTAGCTTTATCAAAGTAAGAGTATTGATCCCACAGGGAGCACAGGAATCAGTCTTTTGTCTCTTGTAGGGTTTGAATAGCAATGCCTGCAAGTTAGATGCAATCCAAAGCGAAAGTAATATGGGTGAAAGTGGTGTAGCGAACAATGAAGAAAATTGCAGAAATAAAATAAAGTAGTGCGGGACATGAGTGAGAGTTGTTGAGATCGATAGGACGAAGGCGTTCCCAGGGAGTCTGGATTCCCCACTAGTATGTGTCTAAACAACCGATGCTTAAGCATAATGCTACGTCAGATTCCTAAGCCACTTTGTATGTTTTTATTTGTGGGCGGAGCCGGTACAGATACGTGCATACACGCGGCAGCCCCGTATCACATACGTCATCACCGTTCTTCCCCACTCCGGTTACCAAACGGTGATTAAGGGGAAAAGGTCCCCATGGGCCCAGCCTAAAAGATGTCTCTGTTTATCCCCTGCTGCAATGATCCGAGATGAAGGGAGATATGCCCTGTCACTAACCTACCTCCGCAACCAGCCGGTTTGCCAATAGTAATAACCTTCCGTCCAAAATAGGCATATGTTGGATGGTCGACTTAACCCAACCCAACATCAAGAAGACTTTAACATAAACATACAAAGAGGATATTAAATGCTAATACCAAATGATCTATTACATGCTAGGGTTCCTCCATATCCCCAAAAACCAGGGAAATTACTAACACATCGAGGGAACAAACGTGATAGGACGAATCATGATGAACATGGTGAACTCACACAAGTAACACAAGATTGAATCCACTCCAACTATTGTATTACAAATGGATAGGGATGAGATGGTAATGGTGGTGTTCATGATGATGAAGCCCTCTTGATGCAGCGTTGCGACGGCGAAGTCCTTGGATCGATTCCCCCTCCGGGGGCTAGGGTTTTGAGTTCTGGATGTGTTTCTGGCAGCTGCGTGCGTCTGATCTCTGATCCGACTTCACGGGGTGGAAGTAGTCGACCAGTAGGCGGCGTTGGCAGGTCACGCATACGAGCGCGTGCGCTCGTATGCTAAGCCGTCTTGCGCTCTGGACCAACCACGTAGGTCCCAAATGACTTCAATTCTTTTACAACTTTTATGGTAAGTGACAATCACATTGAATGGCGCGATTCCACTATAATTTCCTGGGTTTTCTTCCATAGTACTCCCTTTACTCCAAAAGACGTTTCATGGGAAAACCGACAAAAAGCAACGTGCGAACGCAGTAAAATTCCACAAAGCCTACCGTGTAGGCACAAAATAACTATCAAAATTATCTTACATTTTGGACTCATCAACTCCCCAAAACTTAGAGGTTTGCTCATCCCCGAGCAAATACCACAGCTTGTAAGAAAAGCAGTCATCTTGATTATGAGGTGCAGATAACGAAATGAATGAGTTCATCAAAGGATTCAAGAATTCATGCCAGATAAATAATCGTACTATGCACTGTTATATCTCTACTTTAATTAGATGATCATGAAGGCTTCCACACCTTACTATTTATCGGTCAACATACGTGTTCCAACTTTATGCGATAATTCACCCGTTTTTCAGACGAACAAGTTACACCGGTCATTAGTTTTGTTTTTCTTCCCCTTCTCTTTACAGAGCCAGGCCTATGCCCATGTCATTTTGAATTTTATTTTAAGCGTGACATGAAAAGATAGGCATGATTCCTTGCACCAATAATGGGACTTTTATGAGCATTCAATTTATTACAGAAAAATTCTTACCGGAGAAGCAACTTGCTCTTTAGTATTTTGCTCGGCTCACTAGAAAATTGTCTTCACCAAGTATTTTATTAAGAAAATAGCAATAAAAGTGATTTATCTCATCTACTTGTCAACCTCTTCTGTCCAATCGATACTAAAGATGTGGAAGACTTATACTCATCTCTTTCAAGTGGGAATACATTAGAACACAATTGAATTTGATATCTAATATGATTTCAAGAATATAATAATAGAGCATTCATCAAAACATCCATGACTCATTGGATATAGGAATCTTTCTTCAATAAAAAAGAAGCATGATCATCCACTTTTATTCAAACGAGCTAAACACTTTTCACTGAAAATTAACTAGAGAAAAATGATAAGGGATACGAAGGGCTTCAAAATCCCTCCAAGCTTAACATGCTAAGCCGGTTGGATTCATTTAGTCTCCTTTTTTATTGATGCCAGTGTTCTTCGTAGGCGCGGGCAAGGTGATGTCGGTGAGTATGTTAAGGAGGAGCTTGTTCATAACCTACAAGTTCGCAATGCAAAGCTTGTATATGTGTAGCATCTCGTCCTGGTTTGCCATGATCCTCAGGCTTATGGCTAGTGCATCCCGGGTCTTCACAGCGAGAGCCAACTCCATCTCCTTGATTTGTTCATGTAAAATATCATTTTTAGCTCTGGAACTACTAGCATGCACCTCAGGGTCAGCAGACGGTTTAGGATTGTTACTCCCACAGGAGTTGTTGGTTTTCCCCAAAGAGGAAGAGTGATATAGATAGTAGCAAAGTTTTCCGTCGATTAAGAACCAAGGTTTATCGAACCAGTAGGAGCCTCTTAGCTACGAAGATAAACAACACCTGCACACAAACATAAAATACTTGCACCCAACGCAGCAAGAGGGTTGTCAATCCCCTTGTCCTTGCTAGTTACAATGTCAAAAAAATAGTGGATAGGTAATTGATGATTCACAAGTATAGGGGATCAATCATAGTCCTTTCAATAAGTAAGAGTGTCAAACCCAACGAGGAGCAGAAGGAATCGATAAGCGGTTTTCAGCAGGTATTCTCTGCAAGTGTTGTAAGATAGTTTTGATAGCAAGTGTGATAGCAAGATAATTGATAGCAAGTAACCAAAGTAACAAGGTGCATCAAGGTGTACCAATCCGTATTGTTGCTAAGGACAAGCCGGTGGAACTTCTTACAGTGATTAAAACGCTCTTGAGGACACACGGAAATTTCGTCCAGTTACTTTCACCATGATTCATCGACTTACGTTCATTGCCTTGATAAGTTGTTATGTGGGTGGACCGGAGCTAAGGTGATGTTCTTACTTGAACAAACAACCTACTTATGATTATACCCTCCATGCAAGCATCCGCAAATACTAGAGAAGTAACTAAGATAAATCTAACCATAGCATGAAACATATGGATCCAAAACAGCCCCTTACGGAACAATTCATAAACTGGGCTTTAGGCTTCAGTCACTCCCGCAACCCATCATCTACAAACTAATTCCACAATTCCTTCCCCTAGGCCCAAACATGGTGAAGTGTCATGTAGTTGACATTCACACGACACCACTAGAGGAAGAACAACATAACATATCATCAAAACATTAAACGGTGATCAACTTCACATGATTACTAATAACAAGACTTCTCCCATGTCCTCGAGAACAAATAGAACTACTCACAAACCATAATTGTGTTCATGGTGAGAGGATATAAATATGTGTTTAACAATCTGAACATATGAATCTTCCACCAAGTAAACCAACTAGCATCAACTACGAGATGTAATCAACACTACTAGCACTACAAAAAAACACTTCCGTGATAATATGTGTTTATCACAGTAGGTCACATTTTCTGTCACGCATGTACATCTATGATGATTTTATGACAGAATCAAGATAGACATACCTGTGCTATCGGCACGTCATGGAAGTGTTTTCGTCAATGGTAATCGGCACGTGGCAGCCACCGTAATGGGTCGCATTAAGCTATCGGGTGCCGGTTTTGGATACGATACCCATTAATATCCCCGGCCAATGATGATTTTCCACGCGTCAATTTCTCATTCACAAACGGAACCACACGTCAGCTTTGCGTTGCGACAGATGTCATCCATCCATTGGACGAGACGCGCCAATGAAACGTCGACACGTGGAACGGCCCAACATGGCCCGTTTAGGTTAAAAGGGCCAGCCCAGTCAAAGGCCCACAAGATTTGGTCACATACTAGTGGGTCGGCCCATTAACAGTCTGCCATGTCCTTGGGCCGAATTACGGCCCATATGCAGATCCGACCCATTAACAGTCCACTATGTTTTTGGGCCCAATTAAGGTCTGGTCTGTCTTTCAACCTGTTAAAGGCCCATTGTATAGCTTGACCCATTTCAGCCTGATGTTTATTTTGGCCCATTAGTGGCCCTTGGTGCAATTGGGTCATTTTCGTCCCGGTGTCACTTTCGGCCTTTTAACAAACCGTGCTACATTTGGGCCCATTTTTTAACCGAAGTGACTTTTGGCCTCTTAACGGCTCATGGTCTTCATGGATAAATTTCGGCCCAACCTAGCTATCGGCCTGTTAAAGGCCCGTGGAATAATTGGGCCCATTTATGGCCTGACTTTGCATCAGCCCATTATGTGATTGGGCCAACCAAGGCCCGAGATATATTTTAGCCTGTTAACAGCCTGTCATATAATTGGGCCAATATGGGCCGAGGTATTTTTGGCCTGCTGTCGGCCCATGAATTTTTCGGACAATTCAGGCCCAATATATGTTTCAGCCTGTTAAAAGCCCATGGTATTTTCTGGCCCAATTAAGGCCTGCCATTTACTCGACATGTTAAAGGCCTGAAACAACTTGGGGCCCACTTTCCGTTTAGTCCTGCTAATGGCCCGCGATGATTATGGGCCCAGTGAGGACTGGGGACCCATGTAATCCATGATGGGCCTGATGCTTGTTTCGGCCCATATATGGCGAGTTGCGGGCCGCCTCGTTTCCATCGCGTATATTTTTTATACCGCTGACGGACCGATAATGTTTTGGCCCGTTGGCCTAAGTCGAAGCTTTTGGCCTTTTAAGAGAGCGACTATAGCATATATAGTAACTAAGAATAAACCTAGACTATACAATAAATAAATTACGACATATTAAGTAAGAATAAACCTAGACTATACAATAAATAAATTACGACATATTACATCTACTAGGCATCAAAGTTCGCCACTAGTGATAATAAAGTGCAACCAGACAGCAGATTACATACACTGGGCATCAAAGGTCGCCACCAGTGTAAATAAACGCGCCAAAAAATAATAATATACAGAACCGACAACACTTCAACACAGTTCAAGAAATATTAGCCCTGCCTGGGAGCTGCTAAGCAAGCTGATGAGGCTACGCTTGTTTGACACTTATATCCTCCAACTCTAGCTGCATAGCAACAATGGACGCACTGGAGTTCTCAAAGATCTTCCTTAGAGATTGGAGTTTGAGTCGGAGCTGAGTTGAACCATGTCTTTCTACTTGAAGTTGAACACTACATCAAGACATGACTTTGGGGTTGTATCGCTATCTTCAAGATGTTTTGCCTTCTTCCCTGCAATATATGTTAGAGGGACAAGCAATGGGTTTGTTTCACTATCTTTGTGGCAGTTCTTCCTGGCATCAGAGATATCACTCTGAAAGAGAAACAAGCAGTCAGATAACAGGTTTTGCACGTATAAGCATCAATGGGCAGTGTGCTATCAATTTATCCCATTTCTTATTGTCAAATAAAGAGACACGGTTTAAAATAGCATTAACATAATATGTCATTGTTCATAGTTAAGACATGGCAGGAAATGACATTGTGCCGGAGTGGGCAGCTTCACCACACCACTGGATTACAATCAAGAACACAAACATACATGCAGTGCTAAAGAACGTATAAGCATCAATGGTCAGTGTGCTGTCAATTTATCCCATTTAAGATTGGCAAATAAAGAGACATGATTTAAATAACATTAACATAATATGGCATTGTTCATAGTTAAGACATAGCAGGAAATGACATTGTGCAGGAGTGGCTAGTTTCGCCACACCACCGGACTACAGATCAAGAACACAAGCATACATGCAGTGCTAAAGAACATCACTGGCTCTGCTTAGTTTAATGTACATGGTATGAATAAGGAACTTGGTTGTACAACTAAAAACTAAAGTTGAGAAGGAAAAACTTATGATTATGAACTCTTCATAATAAACTTTAAACATGTAGTTTGATGCAAATGCCAAAACTAAACAGCAGTAGCAGTCATGCCTATCCAAATATACACAACAAAGTTTTAAGGCTCGAGAAGGACAAACTTACGTTAGTAGTTAAGACCGGCTCTAGAAAGCCCTTGTCCATGTTGATGGAGGGGGGCAATTCAAGAAGTTTACCACATAATCTTCTTGATAAGCATTGCCTTTATTCTACATTTTGTTAAGAGTAAATGTAGATGTGATAATATTGGATCAAATGGAGGATATTTAAGCTAAGATGCAGAGTGATGCTACATAATCAACTAGCTATAAATGTAAGTATAGCGATACAGACAAAAGGTACTGACAAGAGCAATGCAGAGCTAAACTTCTTCAGTGGCATTGGTTTTATTCAACATTTTGGTAAGAGTAAATATAGATCTAATAATGTGGAGAAAATGGAGGGCAGGGAAAATAAGTTGCAGAGTGATGGCAGATGAACAATTAGCTGTCAATATAAGTCTAGTGATAAAGGATAACAGGTACTTGCAAGAACAATGCAGGGCAAAACTTGTTCATAAGCATTGGGTTTATTCTACATGTATGTAATCATTAATATAGATATGATAATTTGGAGCGAACAGTGAATAAGCAAGCTATCATGCAGACTAATGTCACATAATCAACCAGCTATGAATGTAAGTACAGTGATACAGGACAACAGGTACTAACAATAGCAAAGCAGCGAGCAACATAGTTGCGATATCCTGTCGTCCATTTCGAATAGGTATTCTTCTTCAAGCAGTTTTCCTACAAAAGAGATCGGTAAGGCACATGCAGAAATGTAGGAGTTCAAATTGTCATGTGATATCATAGACAATACCTCATGCTGGGGACGAGAGCAGTGCATAACAAGTTTTTTCCATTCAATGTCTTGTAAATTTAGCACAGGAAAATTCATCGAAATTTCCTTTATAGACTTGCCATCAAAGTGTGTTTTCCTCATGTAACACCGATACTGCTGCAATGCGTCCTTGAAAAGCGCAAGCAAGCTTTGCTTGTCATGACTATCCAGATTGACCCTCACCTATTTAGAAGAATGTAAATCATTGATGTGTTCAATCAGCAGAAAACAAGACAATAATCACCATGAATTATAGTACTTATACGTAAGTGGGACATGAAGATGTGAAAATGGTGTTTGTCTTCACTATAATCTTCTCATGATTGGAAGATACGCACGTGGTTCCTAGCAACAATGAAGGCATTGTCTTTTAAACTGGGAATACCTAGAATGGGGTTCCAATCTATAGGAATTGGGGCTCTCTGTAGTTCGAATAGGTCTTTGGCATGTGGAGTTGGTATACTTTTTGCTGGACTAGGATTTTTCTGTGGTACGGCTGGTGCTATGGCAATTGAAATTGGCATACCTTTTGTTGGAGTGCGGGTCCTATGTGGTGGGGCAATGGCTAGTGGAGTATGGGTACAGTCTGCTGGAGTCGGGCCTTAGTTTTGTGGGGCTGGTTCTATCGCCATTATAAGTGGGGTGCTATATGATTTCTCCGGTACCACCACCTTTTTCAAAGACTTTGTTTGTACTCCTTCAGGTTCTGCAATCACCCTCTTTCTTTTGGATGTCTGATACACAAGAACAACATTTAAATGAAAAAACATGGTATGATGACAATTGATAATGGATGGGCATGGCATCTTCACATATATGATGTGTAAACTAAGTAGATGGTGGTGCAACAAAGTAGAAGCAATGCAAGACACCGTATGCAAGATACGTGCAACCAATAAAACCTTGGCAAATTAGAACAAGCACCTTGATGGGTGTACATGATAGGCCATCTGCCTTTGACTCCTTGTGTATAGAGCTACATTTACTTAGGACTCCATGTAGCTCAGAATCGTCATTAGGATCATATTCTGAACATGAATCTGTAGGTGGGAAGCGTATGGGTTTCATTGCATCCAGAATGGAACTCAATCCCTTGATGTAGTTTATTAGCCATTGCATTGTTCCGCAATATTCTTTTGATGTGCGCATTCTCATATTCATTATGATCATGTTTAATATCTGAGATGCATGAAAACATAAATAGTAGTGAGATTATCTTTGTAATGCATAGGATATTCTAATAGGAGCTCCCTGTAAACCCCTGTGTGCTATCTCTGGAATTCTGATCAGAAAGCCCATGTGTGATGTAATTTGGTGCGTACATTAATATAATCTGGCACTACTACTCAAAAAATAGGCGCCCTGTTGAGAGCTCCAGAAGTAATGATAGTTGGCAGATGATAGGTTCAAAATATATTGCATACAAAGTTTATTGCCAAACCATGATGATGAGAGCGCACAGAGAAATAGTATTCCCTCAGGTCTATATGTGGCGCACATGCATTTCAAAACTCATGTAGGAACATTAGCTGACCAATTAAATCTGTCTCTATTTTATTAGTATATGTATCATTCAGATTTGAATTTGAATAACTAAGCTTTGGAATTATGAGTGGCATTTTGTTTAGCTTGAATGGTGGAGTGCTGCTAGTACGACACAAAGTATCTAGGCAGATCGTAGTGTAGATAAAAGGGGGAAACCATAAGCATCATAAGTAAAATTGGGAAAGTGGAACTGGCTGGAAAATATGGGGTTGTATTGCTACTAATCGAAAGCCTTTCAATCCCCTGCAGGCCAGCTCTCTTCAACTGAAGGCGCATGATACGTCCATTTTGCATCATGTTTTCCTACTCTTATTTCCATTGTTTTAAAGTTATATTTCACTTTTTGATGCAATTCTAATGCCTTTCTCTCTTAAATTGCAAGTTACATCACAAGAGGGAGATTGCCGGCAGCTGGAATTCTGGACCTGAAAAGAGCACACAATGGGACTCAGGAGCCAACAAATTATGCAAACATGTACAAAAAAAGTAGAATAGAGGACACCTACATTACCACTTGATTGACAGTAATTAATCAATTAATGATTAGGCATGCGAGTTGACTTTTGATCCATCGAGGCTCCTTTAACAACTCGCATCTCTCACGTCATGGTGTATATATATGGTGGGCTCTCCCTCATGGGTATTTCGATTGTCGGTGATGGTCACTATTGTACTTCCCCTCCCCTGCTTTACCATTAATTGTCTCAAAGGAGGAGAAGTACAATATTGACCCCCTACGACAGCAGTCGGCATACTTCAACCAGCTCTCAACAATCGACCTCATGGGTATTTCGACAGTCGGTGATGGTCGTTCCTTCTTTTCCTTCCTTATTACCAAGGTCGGCAGAGGAAGAAAAAGAAAAGAACGACCCCCTATGACAACTGTCAGTACCATTCCTCCAAGAACATCAAACTATCATAAAGTGAGCCCCATTGGACAAAAATCAACACACAAGTCAGATAAGAGGTGCTAAGTTTTTATTACACTTTGGGTTTAATTGCACGGTCTTAATATACATTGCAAATCAGACAATTCTTACTTAAAAATCAATCCGCCAAATAAAAAGTTGTTGAGTTCTTATTACACATACTAGAAGTCTAGAGCTAACTACTTACAACTATCTAAGCACTATGCCTTTCTATAATCACCCACTAGAACTAACTATTGTGCAAGAGTAAATGTCACCAAAAAAAAACAAGCTTACTTCTATCTTAGCACGAAGCCTATCTAAATCACCCACAATTAGAAATTGTGCAATAGTTAACTGTGCCAAAAATTAAACTACTTACAACTATGTAAGCACAAAACCTATATAAATCACCGAAATCGGGCGACGCGGTGGCTCCGACGAAGGCGCGACGCGGGGCTAGGGCGAAGGCGCGACCGGGGCGCGACGCTGCAGCGCGTCCCGGCGGCCGCTAGCACTCCACCGCATCGCGACGACCATTAGGACTCAGGGCAGCGCGGCGGCGGCCACTGGGGGCGAAGGCGCGGCGCGGCGGTGGCTAGGGCGATTTTAGGGTTCGACCAAGATTGGGGAAATTTCCCCACGCCCGCCGGATACTTATATAAAGCTAATAGGCTAGCAGCATTTGGGAGGAAGGGCACGTTGCTACGTAGGTACATCTAGCAGCGTTTCTAATACAGAACGCTGCTAGATGTACCTACGTAGCAACGTTACGGAATGCTGCTAGAGGTGGTGCACTAGTAGCGTGTACATCAAGTAAGCAAAAGCACACTCTATACCAGCCACGTGTGGAAGTAGCAAACACGGCTAGGGCTGTACAACTGGTAGCGTGCAGCGTAGGAGGAAACGCTGCTAAGTGTTTGACATTTGATACTTTTTTAAAATTGAACGCATTATAAAATTCTTGAAACTTGGTGTGCTATCATTATATGACCACTTCAATTAGTGTTAAAATTACAAAATGTTAAACCAAAATTTAAGATAGATTCCTTCCAAATCAAAGCTAGGTTTCACCACTGGTAATCCGAAGAGTTGTGAAAAGTGTGTCTGCTTTGAGAGAGAGATGGTAGTGCTGTCGTATATTTTACTTCAAAAGTTTGTTGGCATATCATATGGACCATTTTATAGTTACATGTACACTTATGGATTTATTGAATGTTGTTTTGAATTTTGAAGGGGATTGAATATAGAAAATAACTTAGCAGCGTTCACCCCTACCTGCACGCTACTACTTTGAGCAATAGGGGCGTATGCTCCTGTAGCAAACGCTGCAGTCTGTATTCATGCATTTTATTATTGTAAGCACAACTATCTTTGTTACAAAAAAGTATTATTGGGCGCAACAGTTAGCATCGTTCGGCCAATGCGAAATGCTACTAGAGAACGCAAGTTAGCAGCGTCTCCGTAGTGGAAATATGGCTAGATTTTAAGAACCATATGCCCTTCTGTACACAGGATGTCAGACATAACAGTAGCAGCGTTCGCATATGTTGTGCACGCTGCTACATGAGGTAACACTAGCGGCGTCCGATAAGACAGCACGCTGCCAGACATTTATGGCAAACCGTGTACCTCCATGGACTCAACTAGCAGCGTTTGGTATCCGCTGATGCCGCTAAGTCGCGGCCTACCGCAGCATTCTCACTTTTCTTACACGCTACTTGCTATTAGGAAAAATAGCAGGAGCGCCCATATACACATGGATGTTGCTAATAGTAAAATCCTATAAGGGGTTTCCCTACTAGTGATAAGAGACTCTAGAAGCTTCGGGGAGAGACCAAAAGACACACGAGGGGGGCACAAGCCCTGGCGGCACGCCTTGGGGGGTAGGTGCGCTGGGTGAACTTGTGGCCCCCCTGACGCTCCATTTGCCCTAATATCTGGACTATAATTCACAAATATTCAAAAACCCCCGAAGCAAGACTCGAAATAATTCTTCTGCCGCCGCAAGCCTCTGTTCTTCCACGATCCCATCTGGAGGCCTTTTCCGGTACTTTACCTGAGGGGGAAACCATTGGGGAGGCAATCTTCATCAACCTTGCTGCCTCCATGATGATGTGTGGGTAGTTCCTACAGGACCTATGGGTTCATAGCAGTAGCTAGATGGCTTTCTCTCTCTTTTTTGATCTTCAATACAATGATCTCCTCTGAGATCAATCTGATGTAATCTTTTGCGATGTGTTTGTTGGGATCCGATGAATTGTGGGTTTATGATCAGATTATTCAATGATTTATTTTGAGTTCTTGAGCCTTTATATTGTGTAATTTTATAGCCTTGTATTTCTCTCCGATCTATCTGTCTTCTTTGGCCAAGTAGGTTGATTTATCTTTAGTGGGAGAGGTGCGTGGTAGTAGGTTCAATCTTGCGGTGACCTTGCTCTGTGGCAGGAGGGGTGATAAGGCACGTATTGTATTGTTGCTACTAAGGATAAAACGACGGGGTTTGGTCATATAGATTGATCTTATTTTGTCCACATTATGTCATCTTGCTTAATGTGTTACTCTGTTTGTATGAACTTAATACTTTGGGATGCATGATAAATAGCGGTCTTGGGGTGGAGCAATAGTAGTAGTCGTCAGTAAGTTTAACGGTCTACTTGTCACAGATGTAATGCCTATATAATGATTATGCCTTAGATGATCTTCATAACTATGTGCAATTCTATCAATTGCCCAATAGTAATTTGTTTACCCTTAGCTATTATGCTTTCGAGAGAGATGCCTCTAGTGAACCTATGCCCCCCGGGTCCATTCTCCATATATTTACAAGTTCTTACAATTGCTATCAATCTATTATTATTATTTTAGTTACTATCATCCTTTGTTATCTTTACTATTATTTGCTTTCAACCTTATGGCTAGCAAGAATAAGGGGAGTGACGACCCCCTTGCTTTTGTTGGGTGCAAGCAATTATTTGGTTTGCGTGCATGTGCTGCTGATGCCTGCAAGCCACACAGGGTTATGTAGCACTTTCGTGGAAGTATCCCAATTAGTTATTGTTAGGGCATATTTCTCCCTTAGTGGTTTTGGTGATTGATGACAATGCACTTTGCAGACTAACCGTGTGCATTAAGCTTTCAGAGATTATCAGATGGCACGAGACGGTTTATTTCCCCTCGGCGTTTAAGAGAGAAGACGGTTATTTTTCGACGATTTCTTTTTGGTGGATTTGAGTCATAGGAAATCCGTACTATCAAGAGGGGATCCGCATTTGGAAAGGTTAGGGTGGAATCAACACATACACGTCGCTTTGCACCCCACTTTCCTTCTCGACACTTGGAGCTTCATCTTTCTTATGCTTGCTTGCTAGAGGCAGCTAAGTGGTAGTACGGCGCTGATCAGTGGTTGTACCGCTCCAGCGGTACTGCCGCACTTCAGTGCTTCTAGCACCTCCTCTTATTTCTTGCTCTCTAAATAGCTCATTCCTTCGAGCGGAAGTAGAACGGCAGTTGTCGGTGGTAGTACCGCTCCGTGCAGTAGTACCGCGCTGCCCAACTCTACTACCGCGGTTTCACCTGCACACGCAACAGCTAGCGGTAGTACCGCTGGTGGGAGCGGTAGTACCGCTCCGGTGGCACTACCGCCTCCTTGAGCTTCTCAGTTGCACGTTGCGGCTGAAACTACCATGCCAGCGGAAGTAGCGCTCGCCTGAGTGGTACTACCGCTTGTGCACGGGCTAAAGGGGCATAACGGTTGGATCCTACCCCCACTATATAAGTGAGTCTTCTTCTCCAAGAGGACTCACCTCTTATCCCTCCCAAAGCTCCATTGTTGCGCAAAGCTCCATTTTCGCCCGATCTCTCTCCCTAGCCAACAACTCTTGTTGATTTTCTAGGGTTTGGTTGAGAGGGCCTCGATCTACACTTCCACCAAGAGATATTTGATTCGCCCCACTAATCCCTTGCGGATCTTGTTACTCTTGGGTGTTTGAACACCCTAAACGGAAGAGGTCACCTCGGAGCCATATTCCATTGTGGTGTGATACGTCCATTTTGCATCATGTTTTACTACTGTTATTTATAAGGTTTTTAATCAATATAACACTTTGTAGAGCAATTCTAATGCCTTTTCTCTCTTAATATGCAAGATTTACACAAGGAGGGAGAGTGCCCGCAGCTGGAATTCTGGACCTGAAAAAGCTATGTCAGAGATACCTATTCTGCACATCTCCAAATGAGCTGAATTTTTTTGGAGATTTATTTTGGAATAAATAAAAAATACTGGAAGCAAAAAGTACCAGAGGGGGCCACCCAGGTGCACACGAGGCACCAGGGCGCGCCACCCCCCCAGGCGCGCCCTAGTACCTCGTGGGGCCCCTGGCCCACTTCTGGCCCCCATTTTCTGGTGTACAAGTGCATTTTCCCTAAAAAAATAGAGAGAAGACTTTCGGGACGGTGCGCCGCCGTCTCGAGGCGGAACTTGGGCAGGAGCTATTTTGCTCTCCGGCGAAGAGATTCTGCCGGGGATACTTCCCTTCGGGAGGGGGAAATCATCACCAGCGATCCTCTCATCGTGGGAGGACTAATCTTCATCAACATCTTCACCAGCATCATCTCATCTCAAACCCTAGTTCATCTCTTGTATTCAATCTTTGTCTCAAAACCTCAGATTGGTACCTGTAGGTTGCTAGTAGTGTTGATTACATCTTGTAGTTGATGCTAGTTGGTTTACTTGGTGGAAGATTATATGTTCAGATCTATTATGCTATTCAATACCCCTATGATCTTGAACATGTTTATGGCTTGTGAGTAGTTACTTTTGTTCTTGAGGACATGGGAGAAGTCTTGTCATAAGTAATCATGTGAATTTGGTATTCGTTCGATATTTTGATGGTATGTATGTTGTTGATTCTCTTAGTGGTGTCATGTGAACGTCGACTACATGACACTTCACCATCTTTGGGCCTAAGGGAATGCATTGTGGAGTAGTAATTAGATGATGGGTTGCTAGAGTGACAGAAGCTTAAACCCTAGTTTATGCGCTATTCCGTAAGGGGCTGATTTGGATCCATATGTTTAATGCTATGGTTAGAGTTATCTTAATTCTTCTTTCGTAGTTGCGGATGCTTGCTAGAGGGGGTAATCATAAGTGGGAGGCTTGTCCAAGTAAGGGCAGCACCCAAGCACCGGTCCACCCACATATCAAATTATCAAAGTAGCAAACGCGAATCAAACAAACATGATGAAAGTGACTAGATGAAATTCCCATGTGTCCTCGAGAATGCTTTACTTACTATAAGAGATCATCCCGTCTTGTCCTTTGCTATAAAAAGGATTGGGCCAACTTGCTGCACTCTTTGTTACTATTGCTACTTGTCACTTGTTACAAATTACATTGCTATCAAACTACTCGTTACCTATAATTTCAGTGCTTGCAGAAAATACCTTGCTGAAAGCCGCTTGTCATTTCCTTCTGCTCCTCGTTGGGTTCGACACTCTTACTTATCGAAAGGACTATGATTGATCCTCTATACTTGTGGGTCATCAAAACTCTTTTTTGGCGCCGTTGCCGGGGAGTGAAGCGCCTTTGGTGAGTGGAATTTGGTAAGGAAACATTTATATTACGTGCTGAAATTTACTGTTACTTGTCACTATGGAAAGTAATCCTTTGAGGGGTTTGTTAGGGGTATCTTCACCTCGACCGGAAACACAAATAGTTGCTCCTCAACCTACTGCACCTACTGAAAATATTTCATATGAAATTCCTCCGGGTATGATAGAGAAACTGCTAGCTAATCCTTATGCAGGAGATGGAACCGTACATCCTGATATGCACTTAATCTATGTGGAAGAAATTTGTGGATTGTTTAAGCTTGCAGGTTTATCCGGAGATGGAGTTAAGAAGAAAGTATTCCCTTTATCTTTGGGGGGAGGGCATTGACATGGTATAGGCTATGTGATGATACCGATACATGGGACTGGAACCGATTGAAACTGGAATTCCATCAGAAATTTTATCCTATGCATTTGGTTCATCATGATCGGAATATTATATATAATTTTTGGCCTCGTGAAGGAGAAAGCATCACTCAAGCTTGGGGGAGGCTTAAGTACATGATGTACACATGCCCCAATCATAAGCTCGCAAAAGAAATTATCTTATAGAATTTTTATGCTCGGTTTTCTCATGATAATCAAAGTACCCTTGATTCTTCTTCAACTGGCTCCTTTATGAAGAAAACTAATGAATTCAGATGGGATCTTCTGGATAGCATTAAATGCAACTCTGAAGATTGGGAACTCGACAAAGGTAATGAGTCAGGTATAATACTTGAGTTCATAAGTTTAGCCCTAAATATGGACTTGACTCTGAGATAGTAGCTTCCTTTTGTGAATCATTTGCTACTCATGTTGATCTCCCTAAGGAGAAGTGGTTTAAATATCATCCCCCTGTTAAATAAAAGATTGAAGAACCCATTAGTGTTAAAGAAGAAACAATTGTTTACCATGTTGATCCAGTTGTGCCTATCGCTTATATTGAGAAACCACCTTTTCCTGTTAGAATTAAGGAGCATGCTAAAGTTTTAATTGTGGTTAACAAAAGTAATATTAGAGCACCTAGACCCTCTGAACAAATTAAAGTTGAACCTAATGTTGCTATGGTTAAAGATCTCTTGGTTGATAATATAGATGGGCATGTTATTTACTTCTGCGATGAAGCAGCTAGAATTGCTAAACCAGATTCTAAAGATAAAAATAGACCAGTTGTGGGCATGCCTGTTGTCTCAGTTAAAATAGGAGATCATTGTTATAATGGCTTATGTTATTTGGGTGCTAGTGTGAGTGCTATTCCGTTTACCATATATCAAGAAATTATGAATGATATTGCACGTGCTGAAATAGAGGACATTGATGTTACTATTAAACTTGCAAACAGAGATACCATTACACCGCTTGGGATCGTTAGAGATGTTGAAGTCTTGTGTGGAAAAATAAAATACCCTACTGATTTTCTAGTCCTCGGTTCTCCACAAGATGATTTTTGTCCCATTATATTTGGTAGACCTTTCTTGAACACTGTTAATGCCAAGATTGATTGCGCTAAAGAAATTGTTAGTGTTGATTTTGGTGGTATGTCTCATGAGTTTAATTTCTCCAAATTTTGTAGACAACCTCATGATAAAGAATTGCCTAGTAAAGATGAAATTATTGGTCTTGCTTCTATTGCCGTACCTCCTACTGATCCGTTAGAACAATATTTGCTAGACCATGAAAATGATATGCATATGAATGAAAGAAATGAAATAGATAGAATGTTCTTTGATCAACCACCTATCCTTAAACACAATTTGCCTGTTGAAACTCTTGGAGGCCCTCCTCCACCTAAAGGTGATCCTGTGTTTGAATTGAAGCAATTGCCTGATACATTGAAATATGCTTATCTTGATGAAAAGAAGATATATCCTGTCATTATTAGTGCTAACCTTTCAGCGCATGAAGAAAAGAGATTACTAAAAACTCTAAGGAAGCACCGAGCTGCTATTGGATATACTCTTGATGATCTTAAGGGCATCAGTCCCACTCTATGTCAGCACAAAATTAATATGGAGCCTGATGCTAAACCAGTTGTCGACCACCAACGACGATTAAATCCTAAGATGAAAGAGGTGGTAAGAACTAAAATATTAAAGCTTCTGGAAGCAGGTATAATCTATCTCATAGCTGATAGTAGATGGGTAAGTCCCGTTCATTGTGTCCCTAAGAAAGGAGGTATCACCGTTGTTCCTAATGATAAAAATGAACTCATTCCACAAAGAATTGTAACTGGTTATAGGATGGTAATTGATTTTAGAAAATTAAACAAATCTACTAGAAAAGATCATTACCCCTTAACTTTTATTGATCAAATGTTAGAAAGATTGTCTAAGCATACACACTTTTGTTTTCTAGATGGTTATTCTGGTTTTTCTCAAATACCCGTATCACAACTCGATCAAGAGAAAACCACTTTTACTTGTCCTTTTGGAACTTATGCTTATAGATGTATGCCTTTTGGTTTATGCAATGCACCTGCTACCTTTCAATGATGTATGACTGCTATATTCTCTGACTTTTGTGAAAAGATTGTTGAGGTATTCATGGATGATTTCTCCATTTACGGAACTTCCTTTGATGATTGCTTAAGCAACCTTGATCGAGTTTTGCTGAGATGTGAAGAAACTAATCTTGTCTTGAATTGGGAGAAGTGCCACTTTATGGTGAATGAAGGTATTGTCTTGGGGCATAAAATTTCCGAGAGAGGTATTGAAGTTGATAAGGCTAAGGTTGATGCTATTGAGAAAATGCCATGTCCTAAAGATATTAAAGGTATAAGAAGTTTCCTAGGTCATGCTGGTTTCTATAGGAGGTTTATTAAAGACTTCTCTAAAATTTCTAGGCCTCTTACCAATCTTTTGTAAAAATATGTTCCATTTGTTTTTGATGATGATTGTCTAGAAGCCTTTGAAACACTTAAGAAAGCGTTAACCACTGCACCTATTGTTCAACCACCTGATTGGAACTTGCCTTTTGAAATTATGTGTGATGCTAGTGATTATGCTGTTGGTGTTATTCTAGGGCAAAGAGTTGATAAGAAATTAAATGTTATCCATTATGCTAGTAAAACTCTAGACAGTGCCCAAAGAAATTATGCTACTACTGAAAAAGAATTTCTAGCAGTTGTGTTTGCTTGTGATAAATTCAGATCCTACATAGTTGATTCTAAAGTAACTGTTCACACTGATCATGCTACTATTAAATATCTTATGGAAAAGAAAGATGCTAACCTAGACTCATTAGGTGGGTTTTATTGCTACAAGAATTTGACTTGCATATTATTGATAGAAAGGGAGCTGAGAATCCCGTAGCAAATAATTTGTCTAGAACTGAAAATGTTCTTGATGACCCACTACCTATTAATGATGATTTTCCTGATGAACAATTAGCTGTCATAAATGCTTCTCGTAATACTCCTTGGTATGCAGACTATGCTAATTACATTGTTGCTAAATACATACCACCTAGCTTTACATACGAACAAAAGAAAAAGTTCTTCTTTGATTTAAGAAATTACTTTTGGGATGACCCACATATTTATAAAGAAGGAGTAGATGGTATTATTAGGCGTTGTATACCTGAGCATGAACAGGAACAAATCCTACGGAAGTGTCATTCCGAAGCTTACAGAGGGCACCATGCGGGAGACAGAACTGCACACAAGGTATTACAATCTGGTTTTTATTGGCCTACTCTTTTCAAGGATGCTCGTAAGTTTGTCCTATCTTGTGATGAATGTCAACTAATTGGTAATGTTGGTAGACGTCGGGAAATGCCTATGAATTATTCACTTGCTGTTGAACCGTTTGATGTTTGGGGATTTGATTATATGGGACCTTTTCCTAAATCCAATGGGTATACTCATATTTTAGTTGCTGTTGATTACGTTACTAAGTGGGTGGAAGCTATTCCAACTAGTAGTGCTGATCACAACACTTCTATTAAAATGCTTAAAGAAATTATTTTCCCAAGGTTCGGAGTCCCTAGATATTTAATGACTGATGGTGGTTCATATTTTATTCATGGTGCATTCCGAAAACTGCTTGCTAAATATGATGTCAACCATAGAATTGCATCTCCCTATCATCCTCAAACTAGTGGTCAAGTTGAATTGAGTAATAGAGAAATAAAATTAATTTTGCAAAAAACCGTCAATAGATCTAGAAAAATTGGTCTAAGAAACTTGATGATGCATTATGGGCTTATAGAACTGCTTATAAAAATCCTATGGGTATGTCTCCTTATAAAATGGTTTATGGAAAAGCATGTCATTTGCCTCTTGAGTTAGAACATAAAGCACATTGGGCAATTAAAGAACTTAATTATGATTTCAAACTTGCCGGTGAAAAGAGGTTATTTGATATTAGCTCATTAGATGAATGGAGAACCCAAGCTTATGAAAATGCCAAATTGTTTAAAGAAAAAGTTAAAAGATGGCATGATAGAAGAATTCAAAAATGGGAATTTAAAGTGGGTGAGCAAGTTCTATTGTACAACTCTCGTTTGAGATTCTTTGCATTAAAGTTTCTCTCTAAATGGGAAGGACCGTATATCATCGAAGAAGTTTATCGCTCCGGAGCCATTAAAATAAAGAACTCCGAAGGCACTAATCCGAGAGTGGTGAATGGGCAAAGAATTAAGCACTATATTTCAGGTACCCCCATTAATGTTGAAACTAATATTATTGAAACAATTACACCGGAGGAATACATAAGAGAGACCTTCCGGAACACTCCAGAACCCTGAAAAGGAATAGGTATGTGATACGGTAAGTAAACCGACTCCAAAAATTCCATAAAAATATTTTCTGTCAGTTTTGAAATATTTTGAAAAATACAAAAATAAGAAACAGCCGAGGGGACCCACCTGGTGCCCACGAGGCACCAGGGCGCGCCACCCGCCCTGGCGCGCCCTGGTGGCTCGTGGGCCCCACGTGAGCCTTCCCGACTCTGTTTTCTCCTGGATTATTTGTTTTGCAAGATAAACAATCTTTATATATACTCTCGAACGTTTTGACCACCGTATCGCAGAAATCTCCTCTGTTCTTGTTTCGTGCTATTTTTCTGACAGATCCAAAAGTATGTCATCTAAAGACTCAGATGGGGAGTGCTTCGTATCACACTATGTTGCAAATCCAAAGATCTATGGGGATATAGACCCCTATGGATGGTCTGAGGAGGAGGAGCAAGATGCCAACATAAAGGGGACAAAAGACGCGAGTTCGGATGAAGACGATGCTCCTCTACCTCAACCTGAAGATATGCATGTGGAGTTTAAGAAGTCGAGCCTCCCAAACACAGTAAACAAGTCTAAGATCCAATTTATCCCATCCCGTTTTCTACAGGAAAGCAAGGAGGCATTATATAAAAGGGTATTGAAGCTTGAGCAAGAAGTCGATGATTTGAGGGAGGAAAATTTCATCCTCATACGTAAGCTGGACAAGCTCGCCATTTCACCACCACCACCATCCCCGAAGAAGGACACTTGAGTACATGGGTATGGGCACTCCCCTTGGCTTGTGCCAAGCTTAGGGGAGGTGCCCCGGTATCGTATCACCATCGCTTTTATTATCTTTACCTATTTTAGTTCGACCTTTGTTATTTCGTGATCTAGTTGAATAAAAGTTTAGTATGATCTATTTTCGAGTGTTAGCTTCATGATCTATCTATCTATGTAATCGAGTTGAGAGTTATATAATAAAGAGTAGTTTGAGTTTTTGCTTCTTCACTTTTATGTTTCAATTCTAGCAATGAAAATAATGAAAAAAATCATATGCTAATCTTATGGAAAGTAATGACATTACCTAAAGAAAAGTATAAGTGGTAAAATTTATTGGAAGTTAACAAACATAGTATTAGTCAATGATGCAATTCATGAAAGAATTAATAAAGGAAGAGAAGATTCACATGCAAATATACTATCTTGGACATCTTTTATGATTGTGAGCCCCCATTAAGTATTTTATGTCAAATTGTTGACGTTGGACAAGGAAGACAACGTAATGACTTATGTTTGTTCATATTCACATAGAAGTTATATTGTTATAGATCCTCCAACATGTGGTGCTTGCCCAATATCTTTGCTAGCCAAAAATCTGCACCAAGTAGAGATACTACTTGTGCATCCAAAACCCTTAAACCCAGTTTCATGTCATGAGAGTCCACTATATCTACCTATGGATTGAATAAGATCCTTTAAGTAAGTTGTCATCGGTGCAAAAAGCAATAAAAATTGCCTCTAAATATGTCTGAACTTTTATTGTAAGGGAAATAAGCTTTGTACGAACTTGTGATGGTAAAGAAATAAAAGCGACAGACTGCATAATAAAGGTTGCTATCACAAGGGGCAATATAAAGTGATGTTCCTTTGCATTAAGAGCTCTAGCATCCAACGACAAAAAGCGCATGACAACCTCTGCTTCCCTCTGTGAAGGGCCTATCCTTTACTTTTATGTATTTACTTTTATGCAAGAGTCAATAGTGTTCTCCTCTACTTCCTTTTTATTTTTCTCTTTTGCAAGCATCATGTGGTGGGGAAAGATCTAAGCATATATATCCAGTTGGATATGAGTGATCATGAGTTATTATTGTTGATATCACCCTTGAGGTGAATGAGTTGGAAGCGAAATCACAAGCCCCTATCTTTCTATGTGTCTGGCTGAAACTTTTAGCTCATATATATATATATATATATATATATATATATATATATATATATATATGTCGTGAGTGTTAGCAATCATAGAAGACTAAATGATGGTTGAGTATGTGGACTTGCTAAAAAGCTCCTACATGAGACCCTTCCTGAAAATATGATGAATTGCAATTGCATTGTTGACTGAGAACATAGTTTATTAGTTTGCAAGAAAGTTTATGCCTTATACTTCATTGTTGTGATGAATTGTTACTTGCTCATGAGAAGTTTATGATAATAAATATTGCTGTTATAATAATGATCATGATGCTACTATGTCCGTATTTTGTTTATCGACACCTCTCTCTCTAAACATGTGGACATGATTATCGATATCGGCTTGCGCTTGAGGACAAGCGAGGTCTAACTTTGGGGGAGTTGATACGTCCATTTTGCATCATGTTTTACTACTGTTATTTATAATGTTTTAAATCAATATAACACTTTGTGGAGCAATTCTAATGCCCTTTTTCTCTTAATATGCAAGATTTACACAAGGAGGGAGAATGCCGGCAGCTGGAATTCTGGACCTGAAAAAGCTATGTCAGAGATACCTATTCTGTACATCTCCAAATGAGCTAAAATTTTCTGGAGATTTATTTTGGAATAAATAAAAAATACTGGAAGCAAAAAGTACTAGAGGGGGCCACCCAGGTGCCCACGAGGCACCAGGGCGCGCCACCCCCCCAGGCGTGCCCTGATACCTCGTGGGGCCCCTGGCCCACTTCTGGCCCCCATTTTCTGGTATATAAGTGCATTTGCCCTAAAAAAATAGATAGAAGACTTTCGGGACGGTGCGCCGCCGTCTCGAGGCAGAACTTGGGCAGGAGCTATTTTGCTCTCCGGCAGAGAGATTCTGCCGGGGATACTTCCCTCCGGGAGGGGGAAATCGTCACCATCGACATCACCAGCGATCCTCTCATCGTGGGAGGACTAATCTTCATCAACATCTTCACCAACATCATCTCATCTCAAACCCTAGTTCATCTCTTGTATTCAATCTTTGTCTCAAAACCTCAGATTGGTACCTGTAGGTTGCTAGTAGTGTTGATTACATCTTGTAGTTGATGCTAGTTGGTTTACTTGGTGGAAGATTATATGTTCAGATCTATTATGCTATTCAATACCCCTATGATCTTGAACATGTTTATGGCTTGTGAGTAGTTACTTTTGTTCTTGAGGACATGGGAGAAGTCTTGTCATAAGTAATCATGTGAATTTGGTATTCGTTCGATATTTTGATGGTATGTATGTTGTTGATTCTCTTAGTGGTGTCATGTGAACGTCGACTACATGACACTTCACCATCTTTGGGCCTAAGGGAATGCATTGTGGAGTAGTAATTAGATGATGGGTTGCTAGAGTGACAGAAGCTTAAACCCTAGTTTATGCGCTATTCCGTAAGGGGCTGATTTGGATCCATATGTTTAATGCTATGGTTAGAGTTATCTTAATTCTTCTTTCGTAGTTGCGGATGCTTGCTAGAGGGGGTAATCATAAGTGGGAGGCTTGTCCAAGTAAGGGCAGCACCCAAGCACCGGTCCACCCACATATCAAATTATCAAAGTAGCAAACGCGAATCAAACAAACATGATGAAAGTTACTAGATGAAATTCCCATGTGTCCTTGAGAACGCTTTACTTACTATAAGAGATCGTTCCGGCTTGTCCTTTGCTATAAAAAGGATTGGGCCAACTTGCTGCACTCTTTGTTACTATTGCTACTTGTCACTTGTTACAAATTATCTTGCTATCAAACTACTCGTTACCTATAATTTCAGTGCTTGCAGAAAATACCTTACTGAAAACCGCTTGTCATTTCCTTCTGCTCCTCGTTGGGTTCGACACTCTTACTTATCAAAAAGACTATGATTGATCCCCTATACTTGTGGGTCATCATGGTGAAGCTTCGTGGTGGTGTTGGGAGCCTCCAATTAAGTTGTGGAGAGAGAGCCCCAACCTTGTTTGTAAAGGTCCGGTTGCCGCCTTTAAGGGCACCACTAGTGGAATCACGGCATCTTGCATTGTGCGAGGGCGTGAGGAGAATACGTTGGCCCTAGTGGCTTCTTGGGGAGCATTGTGCCTCCACACTGCTCCAACGGAGACATACTTCCCCCTAAAGGGAAGGAACTTTGGTAACACATCCTCGTCTTCACCGACTCCACTTGTGGTTACTTCTTACCTTTACTTTGTGCAAGCTATTGTTGTGTTGTATCATTTGCTTGCTTGCTTGTGTTGTTGTTGTTAGCATCATATAGGTTGGTCACCTAGTTGCATATCTAGACAACCTATTTGTTGCCAAACCTAATTTGTTAAGAAAAGCTAAAAATTGGTAGTTGCCTATTCACCCCCCCTCTTGTCAACCATATCGATCCTTTCAATTGGTATCAGAGCCTCATCTCTTTTTAAGGGCTTTACCGCCTAAAGAGTATGGTTGACGACGGGCCAAGGGTGGAGGAGTTACCCGTGGCTGAGGGAGTGACCACGGTCTCTCGTGAGGAATTAAATGAGGATATTGCCTCACTTAAAACCTCCGTGACGACCGTGGTCAAATCCCTGCTTAAAGATTTCCTTGATGGTCTCAAACTTTCAACCGATCCGTTGCAAGGGGTTAAACCCACTACCTTGGATTCGGATGCCAACTCCGGTAAGGAGGGGGCTAGTAGTGATAAGCCTACTTCTCCTCAAGGAAATAATGGGACGGGCATCAACGCCGTGGTTGCCCCTCCCTCGGTCTATGGAGGACAGGTACCTTCACCGCATATTAATACTCATGGTCCTTCTCCTAAGCTTGACTTGAATAACTTTCATGATTGGGTTTTTTGTATCAAGTCTCATTTGAATCACAACTCAACACAACTTTGGAGAGCCATTGAGCAAGGCTTCTACCCGCATGATCCAATCAACATGACACCAAGAGAAGAAGTGGACAATCAACTCAACCACTCCGCATTGTTCATTCTTCAAGCCGCAATGCCGCTAGAAGAACTCTCTCATTTGCAGCCGTTCACCCGTGCCAAGGATGCTTGGGAGCACATCATCTCTTTGTACAAGGGAAGCTCGAGCATTCAAAGGTCCAACTTTCAGGTCATACTTGATGAGGCCGATGAGTTCGTGATAAAAGATGATGAAGATCCTCATGAGCTATACCGGAGATTGACTACTCTCGTGGTCTCACTCCGAGATCATGGGAGCAAGGATACGGATGACACATGGGTCAAGCGCAAGTTCCTAAAAGCCATCATGCCATTCAACAAGAGCATGTCTTCCGTGTTCCGTCAAAGACCGGACTTCCACACCTTGTCCTCAAGTGAAGTGTTAGATGAATTCATTGTAATGAACATTTTGAACAAGACCGCCGACAACGCTCTAGCTCGTGTCCAACGGTCAAAGAAGACCAACCTTGCTTTGAAGGCTAAGGCCATTCCGAAAGAAGAAGAAGAGGAAGAAGAGGAGAGTTGTCCCGAAGACACCAAATATGCTTACCACGAGCACATGGCTCTTGTGTCAAGGCAATTTTGGGGCAACAAGAGAAACTCAAGGCCCAATTTCTCCAAGAACAACTCAAGTGGCTCCAAGGGCAAGCAACGTGTGAGAACTTGCTACAATTGTGGCAATGTGAGCCATTTCGTGGTGGATTGCCCCTACGAGAAGAGGGAAGACAATGGTGGCAAGCTCATCCGCAAAGACAAGGCCAAGTCCTTCCCCAACAAGAACAACTTCACGAAGAAGATGCCACAAAAGGGGTTGGTGGCGCAATAAGAGTACAACTCTGATGATGATGATGATGACGCAAGTGGTGAAGGGTTTGCAACGGCCACCGTGGCCATTGCCACCTCTTCCCCAACCTCGGTGTCTCTCTTCGACGCCCCCAACGAGAACCTCATCCCCAAGTGCCTCATGGCAAGAGGCATCAGCAAGGTAACCTCCAACATCAAAACTTCTTTCACTACTAATCCTCCTTTGCTGAATTGTGTGGATGAAAAAGAGGAGGTTAAGGTGGATGAGAATGAGTTCACCATGTTCTTGGGTAAGCTCAAAGGTGAGACCAAGAAGCACTTTGTTGCTCTCTTGGAACAACTTTGTGAGGCCAATGACATCATTGAGTCTCACGAAGAGACTATCACTAACTTGATAGGTCATAGTCGTGACTATGCCGATGAGATTGCGGATCTTTCCGTTGCTCTTAAGGAAGAGCGAGGTCTTTGTTCGGCTCTTGAGGAGTCGCAAAACGTTGATGTCGCTAAATTAAAGAAAGATCATGATCATGCTCAAGTTCTTGCTCGTGTGCTTAAATCCAAGAATGTTGAGCTTGGGGTTGGCCATGCTAGACTCAAAGAGGAGTTTGAGCTACTTGACAAGGCTCACAAGGCCTTGAATAGTGCACATGCTACACTCAAGGAGTCTCATGATCAACTCCAAGTGAAACTCACTAAGCAGATAGCCACGTGTCCTCCTTTTGTGCTAATTGATAATGCTCATACTACTAACCCTTGTTGTGAGCATATTCATCTTGTGGAGGAAAAATGCCAAGTTGAAGGAGCAACTTGAGAAGGGCCTTGTGACCTGCATACAAGGTGAGAAGAACCTCAACGAACTTTTGAGCAATCAAAAGGAAGTTGTGGCTAAGGAGGGACTTGGGTTTGCACCCAAGTCAAAGAAGAAGAAGAAAAGCAACACCAAGAAGCCTCTCCCTCTCAAAGAGGTATTTGTCAAGGAGGGAGAGGGTGCTCATAAGGAGAAGAAGAACAAGGTGGTGGGTGGTGATGCCAAAAAGGGCAAAACCACTCCTCCCAATAAAGCCGACGATTTTAACCCATCTTATGTTTTATGTCGTGTGAGTGATGGGCATGTTTATGCCAAATTTGTTGGTTCTTCTTATGAGTACATTGAATGGTCTATTTGGGTTCCTAAGACCCTTTCTACTAACATCAAAGGACCCATTCAAAAATGGGTACCTAAAACCAAGCATTGATCTTATGTAGGAGTTTGCTTCCGGTGGGGGATCATGGTTGCTCGATAGTGGAGAACAAATTATATGACCGGGAGCAAGGACTTGGTGGTGGACGTGCAACCAAGCCCATCTATGCCCACCCATGTCCAATTTGGTGATGCTTCAACATCTAAGGTATTGGGTCCTGGCAAGGTTGTGATTTCTCATAATTTATCAATTGAGAAGGTCATGCTTGTTGAGACCCTTGCATATAATTTACTTTCCGTTCGTCAACTTGCACTTATGGGCTTTGATACTTTCTTTGATCTTGATACCGTGGCCCTTTTGTGGAGCAAGACTCTTAAAGTAGCCTTTGTTGGGCATGTCGAGAACGGTCTCTATGTGGTTAACTTCTCGGAGCGACCCACTAAGACCGTGACTTGCCTAATGGCTAAAGTTGATGTGGGGTAGTTTTGGCATCGCCGTTTAGCCCACGTCAATATGAGATCTTTGCAAAGTCTCCTCAAGGGGGACCATGTCCGTGGACTAACAAATGTGAGTTTTGCCAAAGATCGTGCTTGCAATGCTTGTATCGAATGAAAGCTACATGAGACGGCTCACTGACCCACGACTATTATTTACTCGAAGAGGCCCTTGGAGCTCCTTCACATGGATCTCTTTGGTCCTCCATCTTTTGATAGTCTTGGGGGAAGAAAATATTGCTTGGTGATTGTGGATGATTATTCAAGATACACATGGGTATATTTCTTCAAGAGGAATAGCGAGACCCAACAAACCGTCATCGACTTTGCAAATGAAGCTCAACGTCAACATGATGCAAAGATATTGATGATTAGAAGTGACAACGGCACCGAGTTCAAGAACTACACCTTGGATGAGTTCCTTAGTGATGAGGGGATCAAGCATCAATACTCTGCACCATATACCCCTCAACAAAATGATGTTGCGGAGAGGAAGAACCGGACGTTGATGGACGCAGCAAGGACCATGATGGCGGAATTCAAGTCTTCGTACAACTTTTGGGCCGAAGCCATCAACATTGCATGCCATGCATCTAATCGGCTCTACCTCCGCAAAGGCTTAAACAAGACTCCATATGAGATACTTACCGGCAACAAGCCCAACCTCAAGTACTTCCGGGTGTTCGGTTGTAAGTGTTTCATTCTCAAGAAAGGTGTTTGTTTGTCTAAATTCGAACCTAGAGCTCAAGAGGACATTTTTGTTGGTTATGCTACAAACTCTCATGCTTACCGTGTCCTCAACAAGTCCAATGGACTCATTGAGGAGACGTGTAACGTGGAGTTTGATGAAAATAATGGCTCCCAAGTGGAGCAAAGTGGTCTTTGTGATGTAGGTGATGAAATTCCTCCCCAAGCCATAAGAAGAATGGGGATTAGTCAAATCCTCCCCATTGAGGAACCCCTTATGGCCGAAGGAGAAGGACAATGTTCTACGCAAGTGGAACCATCACCAACAATTGACCCACACGCTTCCGAAGAACAAAGTGAAGGCCCTCAACCAAGTGAACAAGATCAAGGGCAAGATCAATCTCATGATGATGGTGATTCACCAAGTGATGCCCAAGATCAAGTTCAAGACTCCGAGCAAGCTCAAGATCAAGAGCAAGCTCATGACGACGCTCAAGATGTTCAAGATGATGCTCCTCAAATTCCTAGTGAAGAGCTATTGGAGCGTCGTGCCGCCAAAATTGCTTCCAAACTCAAACATCAAGAACATGTCATGGAGAATGTTTTTGGAAGCTTAAGGAAGGGGGTAACCACTCGTAGACAATTAACAAACTTTTGTGAGCATCACGCATTTGTTTCTTGTGTTGAACCCCAAAAGGTACATGAGGCACTCGAGGACACAGATTGGCTTGAAGCCATGCATGATGAACTCAACAACTTCGAGTGCAACAAGGTGTGGCAATTGGTGCCAAGGCCAAAGGAGAACCACAATGTCATTGGAACCAAATGGATCTTCAAGAACAAGCAAGATTCAAACGGTGTTGTTGTTCGAAACAAGGCAAGACTGATGGCTCAAGGCTACTCCCAAGTCGAGGGTATCGACTATGGTGAAACCTTTGCCCCCGTTGCTCGCCTTGAATCTATTCGCATATTGCTTGCATATGCATCTCATCATGATTTTAAGTTGCAACAAATGGATGTGAAAAGTGCATTTCTTAATGGTCCTCTTAATGAGTTGGTATATGTCAAACACCCCCCGGGGTTCGAGGATCCCAAGTTCCCCAATCATGTATACAAGCTCGATAAGGCACTCTATGTCCTTAAACAAGCTCCACGTGCGTGGTATGAGCACCTTACTGAGTTGTTGCAAGACCGTGGGTTTGAAATTGGGAAAATCGATCCCACTCTTTTTACTAAGAGGGTTAAAGGGGATTTGTCCATATGCCAACTATATGTTGATGATATTATCTTTGGTTCTCCTAACAAAGCTTTCAATGATGAGTTTGCCGCACTCATGAAGAAGAAGTTTGAGATGTCTATGATGGGAGAGTTGAAGTTCTTTCTCGGGTTCGAAGTCAAGCAAAGGGAAGAAGGAACTTTCATCAACCAAGCCAAATATACTCAAGATATGCTCAAGAGATTCAAGTTGGATGATGTCAAGCCGGCCAAGACTCCTATGCCAACCAAATGCCAACTTGACATTGATCCCAATGGTAAAGTGGTGGATCAAAAGGTATATCGCTCCATGATTGGATCCTTGCTTTACCTTTGTGCATCTAGGCCGGATATCATGTTGAGTGTGGGAATGTGTGCAAGGTTTCAAGCCGCACCTAAGGAAAGCCACTATGTGACGGTCAAGTGAATCTTTCGATATTTGGATCATACCCCAAACTTTGACTTATGGTACCCCAAAGGTGCAAGGTTTGATCTCATGGGATACTCGGACGCGGATTGGGTGGGAGACCGTGTGGATAGGAAGTCAACTTCCGGAGGGTGCCAATTCCTTGGTCGCTCTTTGGTGAGTTGGTCTTCGGAGAACCAAAATTGTGTGTCTCTCTCCACCATCGAGGCCGAGTATGTAGCCGCCACAAGTTGTTGTGCACAATTGCTATGGATGAGGCAAACTTTAAAGGATTACGGTGTCACTTGTGACAAAGTGCCTCTTCTATGTGACAATGAAAGTGCGATCAAGATCTCCTACAATCCGGTGCAACATAGCAAGACGAAGCATATTGAGATTCGTCATCATTTCATTCGGGATCACATCAAGCGTGGAGAGATTGATCTTATCTATGTAGGTACACAAGAGCAACTTGCGAATATATTCACGAAGCCTTTGGATGAAGCAAGATTTCGCGAGTTAAGGCATGAGCTAAATATCATTGATTCAAGCAATGTGGCTTGAAACTAGGCACACCCCACCGCATTCATCATGTTATCTTGTTCTAGATGTAGGCATGGACATAGGGGGAGTGTTGTTCTCCCAATGAACTCTCCCTCCCCCCATTATGCATAAATCGACCAAGTCTTTCACATTAGCCATTTTTTGATGGTACTTGTGCTTAAAAGACGAGTTTTGGTCATGGACCCAAGGTTAAAATCTTCGAAGTGCCATACCAATTGACTCAAACATAGGTGATTTCGGTCACCGCCCTCTCTTTGAGAGGTTTGGCTCCGTTTGGTTTGAGTTGTGCTTTCTCATTTTTAGGCTTTAGGGTGTTGGATTACTCTATGTGTGCTCTCGTTTTGGTTGCTTTTGTCCTTGGAGTATCCCTTCCCATTTGTTGTTTTTCTTGCCTCCAACCCAAGCCTTCTCTCTCTCTCTCAAACCTCTTAGATTTGCATAAGCCCCAATCTCCAAACTTGATCTTGGCAGTTTTCTGGGTAGCAAGCGGTACTACCGTTGGTAGTGGCCGGTACTACCGCTCATGCGGTACTACTGTTCCTGCCTCCGGTACTACCGCTGAGTGCAGTGTTGCTGGCCTCCTGCCGTAGCACTGGGGCGGTACTACCGCTGGGTGACCGGTACTACCGCTGCCACCTGCAGTACTACCGCTCCGAGGATTCTCAGACAGGTTAAGTGGTGGGCACGGGGAGTTCTCCCCCATACCCATTCACTTCCCCTTCTCTCGATTTCTCTCTCTTAGGTGACCAAGAACCGCTCCGGAGGCCGGCTCCGGCCCTCCGATTCCGTGCCGTCTTCCTCGCTTCTGACCGGTGGGATCGATCCCCACCTTCTCCTCTTGCCATGGACGCCGATATTGCCCTCGTTTTCCTCTCCTACGGTTCTATTTTTTGAATCTTGGTTCTAGGGCAATGCATGCGGTGTTCGTAGATTTTTGGCTAAATCTTGGCATGAGTAGGATGTGGATTGACTGCTAGATAGGAGAATAGACGTGCCTTGCCGAAAGTTTGAATTTTTGCGTCACCGGTACTAGCGGATCCAAGCAGCAGATGTATCCCCGCTGGATGGGCGGAACTACCGCTGGAACCCGAACGGTACTACCGCTCCGTGCGGTACTACCGCTCGTGTTCCACGATACTACCGCTTGGCCTCGGGCGGTACTACCTCTGCTGGGTGCGGTACTACCGCTTGTGACCCAGAATTCAACCTTCCCGCACTGCCTCCTCTATTTTCAATTTGTGTCTCTCTTGGCTTATGCATTGGCTTGACACCTGCTTTTCCCTTGTTCTTGTGTTTGGTTCAGGTGGTAGTGCCTCCGGTGCGCACAAAGCACGTCGCAAGAATCCCGATCGCCAGACAAGCAAGTGGTACCGCACCGATGAGGCAACAGAGGGTTCAACTCAGAGGGAGTCCACCAAGTCAGTGGCCATGAAAGGAAAGGAGAAGAGCACACCACCCGATGAGATGACTGTTAAGGAGTTTGTTCTTTTCCGTCAGTGCAACCCATATCACCATCCTCAGGACGCATCCCTTGTTGGTCGTCCCTTCTGGACCAAGGAGAAATCTCTTACCTATGTGGACATTTTGAAGGGAAAGAAGAACCTGTTCGTGGATGTCAAGTCTATCGACATTCATCACATGGAGTCAGATCCCAACTACTTTGGAGAGGCTCTTGCACTGTGCCAGCAGTGGGGTCTTATTCCTATCATTTTGTACAACAAGGACTTTGACTCCAAGATCGTGGCCCAATTCTATGCCACTGTTCACTTCCAATCTGATGAGGCGAGGACTATGACTTGGATGACTCATGGGAGGAGACTGAAGGCCGAATGGAAGCCGTTCATGAACAGTCTGGGATATGCTGATGAGGGGCTGGACAACCCTCTTGGTCTCCAGCCTCACAAGGATACTGCTGCACAACACAAGTCCAAGTTGATTCGCTACTCCAGGAAGACGACAACCACCAGGGGTGTTCGCACTAAGCTTGTTCCTTTCCTGGATATTATGCATCGCATCTTTCGCAACACCCTCTTCCCTCGCATTGGGAACCTGGATCAGGTACACTCGTATTTGGTGGACATGCTGCTGCTATGCATGAAGGAGAAGGGCAGAAGTTCTACTTCAGATGTTTCTCACATTATGTGGCGTTAGCTCCGTTCAGCAGTGCTTGACCGGAAGGTGCCCATCTATGGCCCTTATCTCTTTAAGCTGATTGACGATACGTGGGCTGCAGAGTTTCCAGAGGAGCCCCTTGATACTGAGCATATGGTGTCTCATGGTGTGCTCAAGCCGCGACAGAAGGAGAATTGGGGAGCTCCACCTGCTGCACCTAAGATGGAGATTGCTCCCACTGATTCTGATGATGAGGCTGAGCCAGACTACGATTTTGTTCCTTCTACTGAGACCGAACCATCGTGGGCTTCTAAGCTCAAGATGAAGATGAAGAGGCTTTTCTGTCTCCAGGCGAAGGGTCAATACAAGGCTCATGTGGCAGATAAGAAGGCTCGCAGTTGTGACAAGGCCATCATGAGGCATCTTGGCCAGGAGGTCACCAACGGTTCCGAGGACAAGATTACAGACGAGGAGGAGTGGACCGCAAAGCATTGCAGGTGGACGGACTCAGAGGATGATCAGCCTGCTGCTGAAGATGAAGAATCCGATGATCACGAGGAGTGGTGATGATGATCTGGAGCGATGCTACCACCTTGGACCGTTCTAGTGCCTTTGCCCTTTTGGTGTCTCGATGCCAAAGGGGGTGAGAGATTAGGGATTTGTCAAGTCATGAGTGTGTCTTATTTGCCTTTGCTTTCTTCGCTCATGAACTCTTTTATCGTTTGCTTTGGTTTGTGATTGTGAGACGTTTAGTACTTGTCATATGGTGTGAGACTTATGCTACCTTTGCTTTATTTTCTATGTCTTATTAGTATGTGAGTTCATGCATTTATGTTGACCTTCATATCTTGCTCACATACTTGTTACTTGCTACTGTGCCTAGACTATTTAGTTTGTCTATTGCAAGTATTGCTTCATCTATAAAATCTAAGGGGAGTGTTGATCCTAGTGTGTGCACTTTGCATTCCAAAAGCATACTCAAATAGTGCACACATCTAGGGGGAGCCCGTCTATATTTTGTAGATGTTGGGTTTGCATAAGTCTCTATTTACATCTTATGTGCAAATCCCGTGTTGTCATCAGTCCACCAAAAAGGGGGAGATTGTTAGGGCATATTTCTCCCTTAGTGGTTTTGGTGATTGATGACAATGCGCTTTGCGGACTAACCGTGTGCATTAAGCTTTCAGAGATTATCAGATGGCACGAGACGGTTTATTTCCCCTCGGTGTTTAAGAGAGAAGACGGTTATTTTCCGACGATTTCTTTTTGGTGGATTTGAGTCGTAGGAAATCCATACTATCAAGAGGGGATCCGCATTTGGAAAGGTTAGGGTGGAATCAATACGTACACAGTCACTTTGCACCCCACTTTCCTTCCCGGCACTTGGAGCTTCATCTTTCTTATGCTTGCTTGCTAGAGGTAGCTAAGCTATAGTACCGCGCTGATCAGCGGTAGTACCGCTCCAGCAGTACTGCCGCACTTCAGTGCTTCTGGCACCTCCGCTTATTTCTTGCTCTCTGAATAACTCATTCCTTCGAGCGGAAGTAGAACATCAGTTGTCGGCGGTAGTACTGTGCTGCCCAACTCTACTACCGCGGTTTCACCTGCACACGCAACACCTAGCGGTAGTACCACTGGTGGGAGCGGTAGTCCCGCTCTGGTGGCACTACCGCCTCCTTGAGCTTCTCAGTTGCACGTTGCGGCTGAAACTACTGTGCCAGCGGAAGTACCGCTCGCCCGAGTGGTACTACCGCTTGTGCACGGGCTGAAGGGGCATAACGGTTGGATCCTACCCCCACTATATAAGTGAGTCTTCTTCTCCAAGAGGACTCACCTATTATCCCTCCCAAAGCTCCATTGTTGCTCAAAGCTCCATTTTCGCCCAATCTCTCTCCCTAGCCAACACTTCTTGTTGATTTTCTAGGGTTTGGTTGAGAGGGCCCCGATCTACACTTCCACCAAGAGATATTTGATTCCCCCACTAATCCCTTGCGGATCTTGTTACTCTTGGGTTTTTGAGCACCCTAGATAGAAGAGGTCACCTCGGAGCCACATTCCATTGTGGTGAAGCTTCATGGTGGTGTTGGGAGCCTCCAATTAAGTTGTGGAGAGAGCCCCAACCTTGTTTGTAAAGGTCTGGTTGCCGCCTTCGAGGGCACCACTAGTGGAATCACGACATCTTGCATTGTGCGAGGGTGTGAGGAGAATACGGTGGCCCTAGTGGCTTCTTGGGGAGCATTGTGCCTCCACACTGCTCCAATGGAGACGTACTTCCCCCTAAAGGGAAAGAACTTCGGTAACACATCCTCGTCTTCACCGGCTCCACTTGTGGTTACTTCTTACCTTTACTTTGTGCAAGCTATTGTTGTGTTGTATCATTTGCTTGCTTGCTTGTGTTGTTGTTGTTGTTGTTGTTGTTGTTGTTGTTGTTGTTGTTGTTGTTGTTGTTGTTGTTGTTGTTGTTGTTGTTGTTGTTGTTATTGTTGTTGTTGTTAGCATCATATAGGTTGGTCACCTAGTTGCATATCTAGACAACCTATTTGTTGCCAAACCTAATTTGTTAAGAAAAGCTAAAAATTGGTAGTTGCCTATTCACCCCCTGTAGTCAACCATACCAATCCTTTCAGTTATCGTCCCAACGAAGAGAAGAGGAGAGTATTTATATTAGCGCATCTGTCACACACAAGGTGTCACAATTCTCATGTGAAGTTACTACCTGTGATTGTGCAAATATTGTTACTGTCCTAGCGGACGGATAAAGCCAGAGTGACAAGGATAAAAGATTTGTAATAACAACTGTAAAGACACTTAGAAATAAATAACATAAATAAACGTGAAAGTAGAGTTGTGTTTCCTACAATGGAGAGATTAGGCTTGGAGAGAATTCAGCTCATGGTAAATATATATCAAGTGTGCAAGTGCGACGGTAATACCAGTTACCTTGTATTATACTCATAGTATTTGATATGTTTGTTATGTAGGCGGATCACCCTAAAGTTATGGAACTCCTCCTCGCAGGGTTACATTCCATTCTATGGTCCTGCTTCGCCGTTGCCATAGAGTGGCCGTCTCCACAATTAAGGTCCTCAGGCCGGAACCAAGTATTAAGTTTCGTGGATCACCGCTATCTCATATTGTCTTTGGTCCTCATAGATATCTCCACCTGTCATGTTAGAGGTCATAGATTCCCTGAACAATATGTGTTACCTGTGTAGTTCTTGAGATCGTGTTGCCTGGGCCCTTAAATTGGACAACACGCATAGGGTTCACCACAATATAACAACTTACTAGACAGATCATAAGATTACAAATACAAATGACGACATATAGGTCAGGCACAAATGAATCTTACCACTCACCTACATCTTCCACGCCTAGGGGAAATTACTCACACATCATAAGAGAGAAACCAATCACACTAGAGATTAAACCCATGAAAACCATATCGATAATACCGTGAAGATCCACAATAAGATGACATGGGTAATTCAAATAGTCTTGATCTCCAGATGAGAATGAATAGAGTTACAACTTGTTCTCACAACTTGGAATTCCTCTTACAATAGTGAAGGATGAGATGATGATGGATATGAAAGGATCAAAACTAAGAAGATCTCTAAAGGTTCTTCGGATCTTCTCCTCTTCTGTTCTAGATGTGGTGGCGACGGCTAGGGTTCTCTCCTCTTCTCGGTCCCTTCACAAAAGTGTCTTGTATAGACGTGGTGGAGCACCTCATATGACCGCTGATACAAGCACTGGCGATCGTATGGAAGGCCGTCTTTTGCTCTAGTGCGCCTGGTAACTTGGCTCTCCACATGGAAGTTGCTCCATTTGATTTGATTTGTAGTAATCCTCCTTGGTTTAATTCCATAAATGATATTTCCTGCCAAACAATGGAAAAATGGATTTTCTTCTCTTTTGAAGGATTAGCGTTAGATATAACCGAGAAGTGGCAAAGATCCGGTGAAAACCAAATAAGAATCACTCAAAAAAGATCACAAATTCTCGAGCCATCAACTCCCCAAGCTTTAAACTTGCTCGTCATTGAGCAAATGAGAAATCAAGAGAATGAAATGGAGCTTGATATGAGGAGAAAGAAGTATTACCGGCTCGAGAGAATATGACATATACATCCTCACTTATCCTGCAATTTCATTCAAGAAAGTATTCACATTTGAACAGTTGCACTTAAGCTCGTTGCCTAGTGACGTTTAGTCTCCTATCACCAGTTATAATTTCTCAAACCAAAATTTTCATTGTTAACCAAGTATTAGGCAGGCAAAAGCATTTCTCTCAACGGGATGGGTATTCTTTTTATAAAACAATGCACTAGGGAGTTTGGAAGTGAAGAGAGCAAAGAATTCAAGCATTTCATTTACACCCCACAAGTACCTCCTAATCATGACTCTCAAACACTTCTCTCAATCATTATTCTTTGGAACATCAATTTTCATTGACGGAGTTATGCCAAAAAATTCTAAATGCAATGGGTTTCCATTGTGGCTTAATTTTGTGCACTGTGGATCAAGAAGGGTTGTCTCTTTCGAGCTCAGCGATCAGTGCTCTTATTTACCACATACACACTTCTTTGGAAAAGGTCGATCATTTACCACTCAATCTCCAAATCTGTGACGGTGTCGCAGTTACGCGAATTATCTCAACATATAGCAATGGGACACGAAACCAGCCATGAGCTGGAGCTCCATGATTTTAGCATCGCGAATAAATTTTGGCATAACCTCAATCACTTCAAATATTTATTCCTCCAAATAACTCTATCAATAGGTGTTATCGAGACAATCAAATTTAGTACTATGGAGCTGAAGTGTTTAATACTCGTTCTCTTCAAAGATCCAAGCCCCTAAGTTTTTCTCTAGAATATCTTTTAGAGCAAAATCATGCTTCACAACAAGGTCTCACTAGCAAAATTTGAAGTTGGGAGTTATGACTGAATGATATTCAACTAATGAGGGGAACTAACCTCAAGTGGAGTCAGTCAAATGAAAATTATTTCTTAAACAAAATTGCGAGACAAGGGATTATGCATATACTATACCCTCTCGCGCTGGCTCACTTCCCCCCTCAGTCAATTCTTTGCTTCATTTTCTTCATTTCCAACTTGCTAGTGGTGAACAAATCTGCGGGCTTGAAGAAACAAAGACACAAACGAAGAGAATTCCAAAAAAGCAAGAGCAAAGCTTGCTCTACAAATTTATCATGCAAACTGAAAGCAAACATGCTAAATAAAAAGAAAAGGAAGAAAATAAAATAAAATATGCATGCATGGATAACTAGGGGATGAGCTCCCCCCAAGTTTAGGCTCTTGGCCCACTCTCTAGTCCATTTCCTCATCATCGTTGCCACTTGGAGCAGTATGAGGCCACTGCATCTGAGATGGACCACTAGAGGACTGCACTCCCGTACTAGGGTGTGGCTGCCAGAAAGTAAAGAGGGACTGCATGTTCCCGTTAAGCAGGTGGATGTTGTTGTTAGTATCATGGAGGTCCGTATGGATCCCTCCGACCTGCTATTGTAGCTGCTGAAACCATAGTTTAAAAAACCGAATCGGTGATCGAATCGGCGAGGCCGTCGGTTCAGGTTTTTACCGGTCGGACCGCTGGTTCACCGGTTTGATGTCTGGTTTTTTATACCATAATTAATTTGTTTTGTGTATTAGTGTCATACTAAATATATGTAAAATATAATCATTTACTTAAATCTAACAAGAAAGTAGGCTAGCCAAGGTGGTTACAGGGCCAAAGCTGCAACTTACGCACCTATATCTAGCATCTTGGGTTTGAATTCCCTTTGACACAGGTTATTTTTTATTTTTGTAAGGCACTAGTTCAACCACCGGTCTTTTACCTCTGGTTCATGCAAAAACCGGCCAGTTTACACGGTTTTTACCGGTCCAATTGCAGGTCGGTCTTATTAGCTTAAAAAACCGGTAAGGGTGCCGGTTCCGGTTTTTTCTGGTCCGACTGCTAGTCTGGTTCGGTTTTTTAAACTATGGCTGAAACTCCACCCTAGGTACATAGTCACTACCTTGCCCATAGTGAACCTGGGGAGCATACTGGGGTGTGATGTCCTGCAAGTGCAGAGGGCTGTTGTAGCACTTTCATGATAAGTAAAGTGATGAACCCACAGGGAGTGAATAGGAAGGCACCACAAACCCCGCAACTACGTTATCACTTCACGCAGCCACATACGCGCCCAAACCGTAGTTTGGAAATAGTCTACTCGATAAGTCGCTAGGAAATCTAGATAAAAAGGTGTTTATCTAAACTACTCACAAGAAGGTAAAAATAGGAATTAAATGACACTAAGTTAGTAAGGACAGTGCTTGAGTAATAAAGCATTCTCGAGGGTTCTGGAATCACTACCACATATATTAACAATCGTATCCTCTAGTCACTGGTCAAATGCATAAGTGGGCGGAGCTGGGTACAGAACACGTTCTACTTGAGGTAGACTTCATGCCACGCACGCCACCATCATAGTCTTCCCCATAGGGTTATGGCTCATGATAATTAAGGGTTTACCCCGTGGACGCTCATACGTCTCTGTCGTATCTACTTTTCCAAACACTTTTGCTCTTGTTTTGGACTCTAATTTGCATGATTTGAATGAAACTATCCCGGACTGACGCTGTTTTCAGCAGAACTACCATGGTGTTGTTTTTGTGTAGAAATCAAAGTTCTCAGAATTGGACGAAACTTTTTGGAGATTTTTTATGGAATAAATAAAAATTACTGGAGCAAGAATCAACAAAAGAGGGGCCACCTGTTGCCCACAAGGCAACAGGGCGCGACCCACCTAGGGCGCGCCCTGATGTGTTGTGGGGCCCACAGGCGGCTGTCTGACCTAATTCCAATGCTATAAATTCACTTTCCCCGAGAAAAAATAGGAGAAGTTTCATCGCATTTTACGATACGGGGCCGCCGCCACCTCCTGTTCTTCATCGGGAGGGCTGATCTGGAGTCCATTCGGGGCTCCAGAGAGGGGGATTCGACGCCGTCGTCATCATCAACCATCCTCCATCACCAATTTCATGATGCTCACCACCCTGTGTGAGTAATTTATCTGTAGGCTTGCTGGACGGTGATGGGTTGGATGGGATTTATCATGTAATCGAGTCAATTTGTTAGGGCTTTGATCCCTAGTATCCACTATGTTCTGAGATTGATGTTGCTATGACTTTGCTATGCTTAATGCTTGTCACTAGGGCCCGAGTGCCATGATTTAAGATCTGAACCCTTTATGTTTTCATGAATATATTTGTGTTCTTGATCCTATCTTGCAAGTTGTACGCACCTATTACGTGTTTTGATCCGCATACCCCAAGGTGACAATAATTGGGATTCTTTCCGGTGATTACCGTAGTTTGAGGAGTTCATGTATTCACTAAGTGCTAATGCTTTGTTCCGGTTCTCTATTAAAAGGAGGCCTTAATATCCCTTAGTTTCCTTAAGGACCCCACTGCCACGGGAGAGTAGGACAAAAGATGTCATGCAAGTTCTTATTACAAGCACGTATGACTATATACGGAATACATGCCTACATTACATTGATGAATTGGAGCTATTGTGTATCGCCCTAGGTTGTGACTGTTATATGGTGAATATCATCCAACATAGTTATCCATCACCGATCCAATGCCTACGCTTTTTGCATATTGATCTTTGCTAAGTTACTTTGCTACAGCTGCTGTTACAATCACTACAAAACTGCTGCTGTTACTATTTCTGTTACTATTGCTACTATTACTACTGTGCTACTAAACACTTTGCTAGATATTTAGTTCTCCAGGTGTGGTTGAATTGACAACTCAACTGCTAATACTCGTAAATATTCTTTGGTTCCCCTTGTGTCGAATCAATAAATTTGGGTGAAATACTACCCTCGAAGACTGTTGCGATCCCCTATACTTGTGGGTTATCAAGACCTTTTTCTGGCGCCGTTGCCGGGGAGCATAGCTCTATTTGTTGAGTCACTTGGGATTCATATCTGTTGATCACTATGAAGAATCTGAAAGACGCTAAGACCATCACACTCTGCACTTGATTCACCTTCTGTCTTGAGTAGGCTTGCGACACCACCACTTGCTATTCATTCTGATATATCACAAGTGATTGATGATACTACTTCTGCTATGAATGAAACTATTGATGATGCTAGTACTATGCTTGATGATACTATGCCACTAGGAGAATTTCTTGATGAATAAATTGCTAAAGCTAAAGAAATTGAAAATGTTGAAACTCTTGAAAATTATGATTCACCTATTATGCCTAGTCCTCCTACTAGAGTTGAAATGCCTAAGATACCTGATGGTTATGTTTTTGATGGAGAGATAGCTAGGGAAATTCTTGCTTGTAATGATAGAGATGATGTTAGAAAATTGCTAGCCAAGATGAAAGAAAAGTCTATGATGGAGGGAATGAAATATGATCCTAAGTTTGCTACCTCTCCTATATTTGTTACCGATAAGGACTATGAATTCTCTGTCGATACTGAGTTAATTACTATGGTTGAATCTGATCCTTTTCATGGTTATGAAACTGAAACTATTGTAGCACACCTTACTAAATTGAATGATATTGCCACCCTATTTGCTCATGAGGAAAAAATTCGCTACTACTACATTCTTAAGTTGTTTCCTTTCTCATTAAAAGGTGATGCTAAGAAATGGTTTAATACTCTTGCTCCTGGTTGTGTGCGTAGTCCGCAGGATATGATATACTACTTCTCTGAAAAATATTTTCTTGCTCATAATAAACAAGCTGCCTTACAGGAAATACTTAACTTTGTGCAAATTGAAGAAGAGAATCTCCCTCAAGCTTGGGGGAGGCTTCTCCAATTACTTAACGCTTTGCCTGATCATCCTCTTAAGAAAAATGAAATAATTGATATCTTTTATAATGGACTAACCGATGCTTCTAGGGACTACCTAGATAGTTGTGCTAGTTCTATTTTCAGGGAACGAACTGTTGGACAGGCTGAAGAACTATAGAATAATATATTGAGAAATACCGATGATTGGACACTTCCTGAACCACCACCTGAGCCAACTCCGAAGAAAAGAGGTATTCTTTTCCTCAGTCCTGAAGATATGCAAGAAGCTAAGAAATCTATGAAGGAAAAAGGTATTAAAGCTGAAGATGTTAAGAATCTACCACCTATTGAAGAAATACATGGACTCGATATCCCGACTATGACGGCCCCGACTCGACCGTGCACTAATCATACACGAAATGCGCACGATCAAGCCCAGGGACTCATGGGAAGATATCACAACACAACTCTAGACACAAAATAAAATAATACAAGCTTTATATTACAAGCCAGGGGCCTCGAGGGCTCGAGTACATAAGCTCAAGTTACACCAGAGTCAGCGAAAGCATCAATAACTGAGTACAGACATAGCTAAACAAGTTTGCCTTAAGAAGGCTGAGCAAAACAACGACAACTAGATCAAAAAGGCGCAGGCCTCCTGCCTGGGAGCCTCCGAACTACTTCTGGTCGTCGGTCTCCACGTAGTAGTAGGCTCCGTCGGGGTAGTAGTAGTCGTCAGCGGGATCAGCTGTCTCCGGGACTTCGTCATCTAATTGCAGCAACCGGGTAGAGGGAAAAAGGTAGCAAAGCAACCGTGAGTACTCATCCAAAGTACTCGCAAGATTTACATCAGATCTAAACTAATTATGCATCGGTATCAAAGGGAAGGGGCTGTATCTGTGGACTATTGCCAGAATAGAGGGGAAGGCCTAGCCTATCGAAGACTAGCATCTTGCAGTGTCTTGCAACAACAGAAGAGAGTAGAATAACATAACATGTAGTAACAAATATATATTAGTAACGCCCAGAGATCCTTCCTCGTCTACCCCGCGAGGAAGCGATCCCGGAGCCATCATATCAGTTTAGTGTCACATGTATCCAGTTCTAGTTGTAGTAGATCGGGATACAACTCCGAGCATCCTGTTACCATGGACACGGCTATTCGAATAGATAGCTTCCCTGCAAGGGTGCACCAACTTACCCAACATGCTCGATTAACTCTGGCCAGACACACTTTTCCTTGGTCATGCCTGGCCTCGGCTGATCGACACGCCGTAGTCCTACCTAGGCTCCGTAGAGAGGTCCCCGTCGGTCTACATCCTAAGCGCAAAGGGGTCATGGGCCAATCGTTCTAAGCGCTCCGGGTCGTTGCGAGCAGGGCAAGTCCAGGCACCACCTCTGTCCTGGATGGCGCCGGCCCAGCCGTGCCGCAATGCTGCACTCGACGTCTGACAGAGCTTTCGGAGGAAACGTACGACGCCGAGTGCCCATAACTTATCCCACATGGTGGTTAGTGCAAAAAGGCCAGATGCCTACTCAGATCACATATCCAAACCCATTAGTGTGTTGGGAGCGCGCGGTGACGATCAGTGCTCCTGTCGCCCCGTCTCGCGGACTTACGGCAAGGGTCAGGCCCATCCCTCTCCTGGGGCGGTCTGCCTGCCCGGCCGTGCCGCGTAATTATCTCGCAGGTACCCTCCTGGTCAACCCGACTTCACAAGAGACTGTCGGGAACTCAGGTCCACCTCTACCGGGGTGGTACCACCTGTCCCTTTAGTCCCGCAGTAACAGTTAAAAAGGGGCAACAGTTAAAGGTAACAGTGTGTCAGTAACATCAAGGGGGAAATCCGAGGAATCACCCTCGATGGATTCCCACTCGATGTAACCGTCAAGGTGAACTTGGAGGAATCACCCTCGATGGGTTCACACTTGAGGGGCTACACAACAGAGGCATCACCGGAGGTGGTGAAAGAGGAATCACCCTCGGTATCCCACAAACAACTAGCTACGCTACAGAGATATCATCAGGAGTGAGGTAGGAGGTATCACCCTCGGCACTCGTTAGTAGCTCTGCAAAGTCGTACAACTAAGGGGGTGTGCGGTGATGTGTCAGTCTCTGCACGACGATCACAATGATCATGTCATTGGTAGTAAAGCATGGCAACACGAACAAGGGTGTAGGGCCACTGATGGATCACTAACCAGCCTATACTAAGCATATAGGACAACAGGTGTGACGCCCCGAGACCGATGCTCCAGATGCCTTCCATTTGTTTCCGTTGTTGCCATGTGATTCGTTTGCTTGTTGCACCTTGCCATGTCATCATATGCATTTCATCCGCATGTTTTCATAAAACTTGCATCCGTTCGTAGTTGCCGGCTTCTCCGCGTCCCTTCCGTTGTCCGTTTCGAGACCCGACACACTCGCACGTGCCCTCGACACCTCCGAAATATTATTTTATAAGTGGGATAAAAATGTTCTCGGAATGAGTTGAAAGTTGGCGTGCGGTCTTATTATATTGTAGGTAGACCGCCTGCCAAATTTCGTCCCATTCGGAGGTCGTTTGATGCCCCAACGGATAACCTATAGCGGCACTATAGCCGGACAAAACGTCGGACGTTTTCGGTGTTCCGAAACTTGTCACTGGGCCGCCCACTTCCCTCTCATCTCAGCCCATGGCCTCTTTACACAGCCACACCAGCCCACCTAGCAACCCCCTCCATTTCGGACCGTCGGATCATGATCGGAAGGCTCCGAAACAACCTCCAAATCCCTCTCCTAACCCCCTGCCTATAAATGGACAGCCATCTCCTTCCATTTATGTCAAACCCTACCCCTAGCCTCCTCCCTCGGATCCGGCGCCGCCAGCCACCGCCGCCACTTGGCGCCCAGCCGCTGGCCGAGCCGCCACCAGCGCCGCCGCTCCCCTCCAACCATGCTGCGCCACGTCGCCTCCCCACTCCTCTGTCCAGCCGCACCCCGCGCGGCCCGCCGAGCCCACGGGGAGCCCGGCCCGGGCCGAACCGGGCCCAAGCCAGCCCGAGACGCGCCGCCCGTACACCGTCGCCCGCAGCCCCGTGCCCGTGGTCTCCTGCCCGAGCTCCAGATCGGGAGAAGCCCCGATCCAGAGCCCCGCGCCACCTTGACCACGACCTCGTTGGAGCTCCGGCTCGCCGGAGACGAGCACCAGCGCCGCCCTGCCAGGCCAGCCGCCTCGCCTCCCAGCCCTCGCCTTCTCCTTCTCTCTCTCTCAAATCTCACGTCTCTCTCTCCCTTCCTTCGCAGGAGGCCATGGCCGCCGCCCTAGGGAGCTCCGCCGCCTGGATCCGCCGGATCTCCGCCGCCCTTGCCCGTTTCCACCGTTCCCTACTGTCTCCCGCAAGCGTGAGCCGCCGCAGCCCTACATCGCGCCCAAGCCCGCCACCATGGCTCCTGCCCGTGAGGAGCACGGGAGGAGGAGGACGCCCTGCGCCATCCTCGCGTGGGCCGCGCCCGTCCTAAGGTCCGGCAGCCACAAGGCCCAGCTCGGCCTGGCCAGATCTGGCCTGAGGTGAGCCTCGGCCCGGCCTTCCCTATATGTCGCCCTGAGCGTGTTTTACTTCCAACGCTCACTTGGATTTTCTGTTAAAAACGGCCAAGTCCCTATATTTTTTTCAGCATCATGTTGCATTTTGCGAGGATAATAACTTTGTGCATGTGTGTCCGATGAAGATGATCTTTATATGTAAATTGCTCTACTCTCTGTTCTCTACATGATGGTTGCATTGGCATTCATGTTAGGATTCATCTACATGTCATAACCTCTGTTGCAAAAGTGCCTCATGATGTTACTGCAGAAAACTGTTAATATTTGTCACTTTGTCATTTTTGTGTGATTTAATGCAAATGTCATATGAGCATCTTGTCAACATGAGTTTGGAGCATTTTCATGTCTTCTTGCTGGTAGTATTTATTTCATGCCATGATATGCCATGATGTGACTACCATGAGCTTGTAAACATGCCTAGTCAGTGTTGTTGTTTAAGTCAAAACTGTCTGTGATAAAACTTGCCAACTTTGCTTGATGGTTGCCACTAATCTAGAGCTCATATGTATTTGATTCCTTCTTGTGATTTGGCCTATGTGACGTGTACTTTGATGCCATGCCTTTGGTTACCAAGTAAAGTTCCTGTAGCATGTCTCTTTCTTGCTCTCAAGTTGCCATCATATAAACCCTACTCATGTATATGCTCTGTCATAATCTGTAGCAGAACATTGCATTTTGCATGGATCATATTGACTTAACCTTGATGCCTATGAACCTGAACCTTAAGACGATTTGAAGTATGTCATGTCTACTTTAAGCGCATATCATGATGATTCCCATCATGTTACTGTAGCTTGCTGTTTTGATGTTGGCAAAGTGCTATGTTGCTGTTTTGGGGCAGATTGCTATTACAACTTGTGTTGATTATAATTGTTGAACCGTTGCTCCGCTTTAATCATGTTCTATATGAAACTTGCTTAGATTTGTGTGTAGTTTAATTTTGTCATGTTGCATCCTTGGTTTGAGTGCTTGTGGTTGACGTTTGCATGCATTTTGCATTATTGCCATGTTAAACTTGTTTAGCTCATATCTTCTAGGCCGTAGCTCCGAATTAAATGTTCTACATATGCAACTTGATTAGAAAAATGTGTAAATCATCATGGTGCATGTTAACTTGCTGTTTAACCACTTCAACATTGTGTTTAATTCAGATCAGTACCAATTTCAAAATTTGCATATGGGGATTTTCCGGAATTGTTATTCGTGTTTCCGGCCTCATTTAAACTTGCCTAGTTGTATGGATTGCTTATGCTTCATCTCTTGCCATGTTTAACAACATTTAATCTTGTCATGCATCATACTTGATTGTGCATTATTCCATGATTATGTTTGTGTGTTTACCATGTTGTTTGCTTCTTTTCGGTTGCGCTTCTTCTCGATAGTTCCGGTTTCGTTGCGATTGTGAGGATTCGTTCGACTATGTTGGTTCGTCTTCTTCATGGATTCGATCTTCTTCCGAGCGGGATTTCAGGCAAGATGATCATGACCTTGGATATCTCTACTATCTTTGCTTGCTAGTTGTCTCGTTGCTATCGCTATGTCGCGCTTCCTACCACATACATGTCAGCCTCCCTTATGCCATGATACAGCCTCTAACCACCCTTACCCAGCAAACCGTTGTTTGGTTATGTTACCGCTTTGCTCAGCCCCTTTCTTATGGCGTTGCTAGTTGTAGGTGCAGTTGCAGGTTGTTCCATGTTGGGACATGGATATCATGGGATATCACAATATCTCTTATTTAATTAATGCATCTATATACTTGGTAATGGGTGGAAGGCTCGGCCTTTTGCCTGGTGTTTTGTTCCACTCATGCCGCCCTAGTTTCCGTAATACCGGTGTTATGTTCCTTGATGAGCACTTCTAACACATGTGGGGCATATGGGAACCCCCCTGATCATTCGTTTTAGGATAAACTTCTCCAACAAGGCCCAACATTGGTTTTAACATTTGCCAACATAATAATACTGAAATTAATTAATTAATTCATAGGGGCTGATCACCTCGAGGATTCTTAATTCCACATAATACAGGTGGGCCAGTGCTGATGGTGCTGGTCCAAAACTAGAGCACCGTGCGGGGCCGCCCCTTGGCAACTCGGGGTATTTGGCACCTGTACGCTTAGCTTATCCGTCGTGTACTGAGAATGAGATACGCGGCTTCTATCGGGATCGTCGACACGTCAGGAGGTCTTGCTGGTTTAGTTTTACCTTTTACGAATGACTTGTCCACTGGAATTCCTTATCGTAAGCATCATGTTATCATGGTGTGAGGATGTTCCATCGGATGCGTGTGGTAATTTATAATGGACTACTTGGAGCACCCCTGCAGGGTTAAATCTTTCATGAAGCCGTGCCCGCGGTTATGTGGCGACTTGGAAATTTATAACCTCCGGTTGTAGAGAACTTGACACCAATTCTAATTAAAATACACCAACCGCGTGCGTAACCGTGATCGTCTCTTTTCGAGGAAGTTTGAGAAGAGAACACGATGGGGTTATGTTTGACTCGTAAGTAGGTGTTCAGGATCACTTCTTGATCATTATTAGTTTGCGACCGTTATGCGTAGTTTACTCTTCTTATTCTTGTACTCGTAAGTTAGCCGCCATGTAATGATTAGTGCTTGCTGCAACCTCACCACCTTACCCTTCCATACCCATTAAGCTTTGATAGTCTTGCTACCCATGGTTATGGGATTGCTGAGTCCTCGTGGCTCACAGATTATTACAACAACAGTTGCAGGTACAGGTAAAGCGATGATTTGACGTGAGAGCGATGCATGTCTACTTTTGGAGTTCTTCTTCTTCGTCGATCTTGGGATAGGTTCCTGGTCGGCAGCCTGGGATTAGCAGGGTGGATGTCGTTCTTCTTTTTTGTTTGATTTCATCCGTAGTCAGATCATGTTCTTCTGTATGATGATTGCTATGTATTGATGTATTCATGTTATCATGCTGTAGCTTGTGGCGAGTGTCAGCCTTTATCTCGTATTCTCATCTATTCAGTACATGGTATGATGTAATGATATCCACCTTGAGAAGCGTCTCCGATATGTGCTTCTATCCTTAGTGGGATTTTCTAGTCCCTTGAGGATAGGACCGCATATTGGGCATGACAACAGGTAAAGTATCAACAGCAAGTTACAAAATCAGGCTATGCATCAGAATAGGAGCAATCAAATATAGTAATAAAATCTAATGCAAGCATGGGAGAGAAAGAATGGGCGATATAGGAATGATCAAGGGGGTTTTGCTTGCCTAGAAGCTCTGCTGAAAGATGCTGGGCGTCTGCAACGTAGTCGTACTCAGGGGCCACGTCGGTCTCGGGGTCTACCGGAGAGAAGAGGGGGAGGAAACAAATAAATACAAAGCATACAAATGCAATCACAGAGCATGACAGGGCAAAATGCAATGCATGGGTGACCTAATGCTAAACAGTTTTAGTTAATTTAGGAATTAAATTGGAATTAATTACCGAAGGTCATGCACTATTCATCTACCAGAAACAGGCCTAAAGTTACAAGTTCACCTACTTAGAGGATTCTAACATGAATGCAATTGACATATTCGGATTTGTTAGATTTTTCTGATCATTTTTCATATAGAAAACATTTTCATCCGAGCTACGGTTGAATTTATATGGATTTACAAAGTTTTATTGATTTTCTGAATTTCTGGAATTCTACCAAGTCTGAGAGTTCCTCAGTTTTAAACATCACTTATCTTTTTTTCTCAAAAGGCTACAACTATTATTCTGTCCATACTATGATTTTGTGCCTTATATCAATTGTGAGCATTTTTCTGTGATCTACATGATAGCATCACTTGCATCCATGCTAGAATTAATTTGCTTGATGAAAACTTTGTTTGCAAAGTGCCTCCTGATGTTAACTGCAGAAACTATTAAAATTTGCCAACTTTGCTTGATGATTGCCATTGATCTGTAGCTCCTATGGAGATGTATCCTATATATGTTTTGCACTATACCATGTGTTCTTTCATGTCATGCCCTTTGATGCCATGACAAGTTCCTGTAGCAGTCCATTTCTTGCTCTAAAGTAGCTATGGTGATATATCTGTTTTCTGTTAACAGAAAGTAGCATTTTGTAAAATTCGTAGTATTTAATCCTTGCATCCTATGAATTTAGGCCAATGGAATAAAATGAACCTTGTCATGTCTACTTTAAGCACATATAAAATTTTCCCATGTTAAAACTATTTTGGTTGCTGTTTTGTTGCAGTCAATAGTGGTGGTCAATGTAGCAGCAGCAGTAGAAGCTAGCGGCAGGGGCAAGCAGCAGCAGCAGCTTCAAGCGGCAGCAGCAAGCAGCGCAGCAGCTGCAGGAGCAGCAGCACAAGCAGCGGCTCAGCAGCGGCAGGGGCAAGCGGGCGAGGGCGCCGTGGGGCCACGCGCGGGTACTAAGAGTAGCAGTCGTATGCACGCACGTACGCGTATGCGTACGCGGGAGCTCGGGTGAGCTCGGGGACGGCAGCATGGCGACGGATCGAAGGGGTAAAAGTGGGGAATCAAAGGAGATGCTCACTGCGATGCCGATGGCGAGGTCGGAGAGGCCGGGGGTGGACCGGAGCGGCGACAAACGGCGACGAACAACGGCGATGTACGCGACGGGAATGAGCTCGATGGCGACCGTATGGGGCGGCTCCGCTCGATTCGGTGCTTGGGGATGACGGAGTCAATGATGGCGGTCCTCCTGGACATCTTCTTACAGCGCGGGGAGCACCGTGGCCGCGACGACGATGACGTCCATGGCGAGCGCGAGCTCGGGTCCGTTTGGATCGACGAACACGAGCGAGAGAGAGGGGAAATGGGGCTAGGGTTCGTCTACCGGGTAGGGGGGTTCTTATCCATCTCCAGGACGAGCGGATGGTCGACACGAATGCCATCAGACGCGTGGACGGGCGTGCCACGGCCACGCCATGGCCTCTGCTTCCTCTCTGTACAGAGGAAGCAGATGGCTTGTGGTGGGCTAGGCTGTGTACTGTAGCATTGGGCTACAAGTGCACTGTGTAGCTTTTCATTTTTCTATTTCTTTTTTCCATGTTTTCTTTTCCCAGCCACAGTTTGGCATTTATTTGAGCTGCCATATGGATTTTGTAAAATGTGGGACTTGGCCACATAAATACATTGCAATATTTGGCACTGTCACAAAAAGTTGGGAGGTATTTGAATTTGTTTGAATTTTTCATAAATGGAAAAGCATTCAAATATGCTGATTTGGCACTGTTTTAATTGCTATAGCCCATTTAAGCAAATAAGTGATGTGGTTTTCCTTAACAAATAATTGTTATGGAATATTTGCTAAATGATGAACTATTTTGCAATAACTTTTGTGCAACTTCAAATTTCACTTGCAAATTGAATTGATTTCAGTGGTGGAATTTGAAATGAGATATGATTCCAGAGGTGATCAAGCATTGCAAACCAAAATGATTTAGCTTAATCAGGAGGGTCACTGTAGCTCATTACATAGGGGTGTTACAATTCTCCTCCTCTAAAAGAAATTCTCGTCCCGAGAATTCAAGAGGTAGAAGGGAAAAGATCAGGATATTCTTCACGAAGGCGATCCTCACATTCCCAAGTGGCTTCATCTTCAGTATGATTCGACCACTGCACTTTAAGGAACTTGGTTGCCTTCTGATGGGTCCGACATTCAGCTTGATCAAGAATGCGGATAAGATGCTCCTTATAAGAGAGATCATCTTGCAATTCAAGCATCTCATGATCCACTGCACGGTGCGGGTCCTTGAAGCAACGGTGAAGTTGCGACACATGGAAGATGTCGTGTATGTGAGAGAACTACGGTGGCATCTTGTAAGGACGCTTCGCAATAGAAGTAGTGCCTCATTTCAAGTCGATGACGAACTCGACAGCTCTAACAGGGGGTACTCCTAGAAGTTCTTCTAGGAAAACATCTTGGAAGTCGCGAATGACTGGAACGTTTTCGATTCCCTCAAGAGGAGTGATACGTCCATTTTGCATCATGTTTTCCTACTATTATTTATAGTGTTTTTAATCAATATAACACTTTGTGGAGCAATTCTAATGCCTTTTCTCTCTTAATATGCAAGATTTACATAAGGAGGGAGATTGCCGGCAGCTGGAATTTTGGACCTCAAAAAGCTATGTCAAAGATACCTATTCTGCACATCTCCAAATGAGCTGAAATTTCACGGAGATTTATTTTGGAATAAATAAAAAATATTGGAAGAAAGAAGTACCAGAGGGGGCCACCCAGGTGCCCACGAGGCACCAGGGCGCGCCACCCTCCCAGGTGCACCCTGGTGGCTTGTGGGGCCCCTGACCAGCCTCTGGTGCCCATTTTCTGGTATATAAGCCCATTTTCCCTAGAAAAAATAAGGAGAAGACTTTTGGGACGGAGCGCCGCTGTCTCGAGGTGGAACTTGGGCAGGAGCACTTTTGCTCTCCGGCAGAGCGATTCCGTCGGGGATACTTCCCTCCGGGAAGGGGAAATCGGAGCCATCGTCATCACCAACGATCCTCTCATCGTGGGAGGACCAATCTTCATCAACATATTCATCAGCACCATCTCATCTCAAACCCTAGTTCATCTCTTGTATTCAATCTTTGTCTCAAAACCTCAGATTGGTACTTGTGGGTTGCTAGTAGTGTTGATTACATCTTGTACTTGATGTTAGTTGGTTTATTTGGTGGAAGATGATATGTTTAGATCCATTATGCTATTCAATACCCCTCTGATCTTGGACATGAATATGATTTGTGAGTAGTTACTTTTGTTCTTGAGGACATGGGAGAAGTCTTGTCATAAGTAATCATGTGAATTTGGTATTCGTTCGATATTTTGATGATATGTATGTTGTTGATTCTCTTAGTGGTGTCATATGAACGTCGACTACATGACACTTCAGCATCTTTGGGCCTAAGGGAATGCATTGTGGTGTAGTAATTAGATGATGGGTTGCTAGAGTGACAGAAGCTTAAAACCTAGTTTATGCGCTATTCCGTAAGGGGCTGATTTGGATCCATATGTTTAATGCTATGGTTAGATTTATCTTAATTCTTCTTTCATAGTTGCGGATGCTTGCGAGAGGGGTTAATCATAAGTGGGAGGCTTGTTCAAGTAAGAACAGCACCCAAGCACCGGTCCACCCACATATCAAATTATCAAAGTAGCGATCGCGAATCAAACAAACATGATGAAAGTGACTAGATGAAATTCCCATGTGTCCTCGAGAACGCTTTGCTTATTATAAGAGATCGTCCTGGCTTGTCTTTTGCTACAAAAAGGATTGGGCCACCTTGCTGCACTCTTTGTTACCATTGCTACTTGTCACTTGTTACAAATTATCTTGCTATCAAACTACTCGTTACCGATAATTTCAGTGCTTGCAGAAAATACCTTGCTGAAAACCACTTGTCATTTCCTTCTGCTCCTCGTTGGGTTCGACACTCTTACTTATCGAAAGGACTACGATTGATCCCCTATACTTGTGGGTCATCAAGACTCTTTTCTGGCGCCATTTCCGGGGAGTGAAGCGCCTTTGGTGAGTGGAATTTGGTAAGGAAACATTTAAATTACGTGCTGAAATTTACAGTCACTTGTCACTATGGAAAGTAATCCTTTGAGGGGTTTGTTCGGGGTATCTTCACCTCGACCGGAAGCACAAAGTGTTGCTTCTCAACCTACTGCACCTACTGAAAATATTTATTATGAGATTCCTTTGGGTATGATAGAGAAACTGCTAGCTAATCCTTATGCAGGAGATGGAACAATACATCCTGATATGCACTTGATCTATGTGGATGACATTTGTGGATTGTTTAAGCTTGCAGGTTTATCCGGAGATGGAGTTAAGAAGAAAGTATTCCCTTTATCTTTGGAGGGAAAGGCATTGACATGGTATAGGCTATGTGATGATACTGATACATGGGACTGGAACCGATTGAAACTGGAATTCCACCAGAAATTTTATCCTATGCATTTGGTTCATCGTGATCGGAATTATATATATAATTTTTGGCCTCGTGAAGGAGAAAGCATCGCTCAAGCTTGGGGGAGGCTTAATTACATGATGTACACATGCCCCAATGATGAGCTCTCAAGAGAAATTATCTTACATAATTTTTATGCTTGGCTTTCTCATGATGATCAAACCATGCTCGATTTCTTCTTCAACTGGCTCCTTTATGAAGAAAACTATTGAATTTAGATGGGATCTTCTGGAAAGAATTAAACACAACTCTGAAGATTGGGAACTCGACAAAGGTAATGAGTCAGGTATAATACTTGAGTTCGATTGTGTTAAATCTTTTATGGATACCGATGCTTTTCATAAGTTTAGTACTAAATATGGACTTGACTCTGAGATTGTAGCTTCCTTTTGTGAATCATTTTCTACTCATGTTGATCTCCCCAAGGAGAAGTGGTTTAAATATCATCCCCTGTTAAAGAAAAGCTTGAGGAACCCGTTAGTGTTAAAGAAGAAATAATTGTTTACCATGTTGATCCAGTTGTGCCTACTGCTTATATTGAGAAACCACCTTTTCCTGTTAGGATTAAGGAACATGCTAAAGTTTCAACTGTGGTTAACAAAAGTAATTTTAGAGCACCTAGACCCTCTGAACAAATTAAAGTTGAACCTAATGTTGCTATGGTTAAAGATCTCTTGGTCGATAATATAGATGGGCATGTTATTTACTTCTGTGATGAAGCAGCTAGAATTGCTAAACCAGATTCTAAAGATAAAAATAGACCTGTAGTAGGCATGCCTGTTGTCTCTGTTAAAATTGGAGATCATTGTTATCATGGCTTATGTGATTTGGGTGCTAGTGTGAGTGCTATTCCGTTTACCCTATATCAAGAAATTATGAATGATATTGCACCTATTGAAATAGAGGACATTGATGTTACTATTAAGCTTGCAAATAGAGATACCATTACGCTGCTTGGGATCGTTAGAGATATTGAAGTCTTGTGTGGAAAAATAAAATACCCTACTGATTTTCTAGTCCTCGGTTCTCCACAAGATGATTTTTGTCCCATTATATTTGGTAGACCTTTCTTGAACACTGTTAATGCCAAGATTGATTGCGCTAAAGAAACTGTTAGTGTTAATTTTGGAGGTATGTCTCATGAGTTTAATTTCTCCAAGTTTCGTAGACAACCTCATGATAAAGAATTGCCTAGTAAAGATGAAATTATCGGTCTTGCTTCTATTGCCGTACCTCCTACTAATCCGTTAGAACAATATTTACTAGACCATGAAAATGATATGCATATGAATGAAAGAAATGAAATAGATAGGATGTTCTTTGATCAACCACCTATATTAAACACAATTTGCCAGTTGAAACTCTTGGAGGCCCTCCTCCACCTAAGGGTGACCCTGTGTTTGAACTAAAACAATTGCCTGATACATTGAAATATGCTTATCTAGATGAAAAGAAGATATATCCTCTTATTATTAGTGTTAACCTTTCAGAGCATGAAGAAAAGAGATTACTAAAAACTCTGAGGAAGCACCGAGATGCTATTGGATATACTCTTGATGATCTTAAGGGCATTAGTCCCACTCTATGTTAGCACAAAATTAATATGGAGTCTAATGCTAAACCAGTTGTCGACCACCAATGACGATTAAATCCTAAAATGAAGGAGGTGGTAAGAACTGAAATATTAAAGCTCCTGGAAGCATGTATAATCTATGCCATAGCTGATAGTAGATGGGTAAGTCCCGTTCATTGTGCCCCTAAGAAAGGAGGTATTACCGTTGTTCCTAATGATAAAAATGAACTCATTCCACAAAAAATTGTAACTGGTTATAGGATGGTAAATGATTTTAGAAAATTAAACAAAGCCACTAGAAAAGATCATTACCCCTTACCTTTTATTGATCAAATGTTAGAAAGATTGTCTAAGCATACACACTTTTGTTTCCTAGATGGTTATTCTGGTTTCTTTCAAATACCTGTATCACCTGAAGACCAAGAGAAAACTACCTTTACTTGTCCTTTTGGAACTTATGCTTATCGTCGTATGCCTTTTGGTTTATGCAAGGCACCCGCTACCTTTCAAAGATGTATGACTGCTATATTCTCCGACTTTTGTGAAAAGATTGTTAAGGTTTTCATGGATGATTTTTCCGTTTACGGAACTTCTTTTGATGATTGCTTAAGCAACCTTGATCGAGTTTTTTAGAGATGTGAACAAACTAATCTTGTCTTGAATTGGGAGAAGTGCCACTTTATGGTTAATGAAGGTATAGTCCTTGGGCATAAAATTTCTGAAAGAGGTATTGAAGTTGATAAAGCTAAGGTTGATGCTATTGAGAAAATGCCATGTCCTAAAGATATTAAAGGTGTAAGAAGTTTCCTTGGTCATGCTGGTTTCTATAGGAGATTTATTAAAGACTTCTCTAAAATTTCTAGGCCTCTTACTAATCTCTTGCAAAAATATGTTCCATTTGTTTTTGATGATGATTGTGTAGAAGCCTTTGAAACACTTAAGAAAGCCTTAACCACTGCACCTATTGTTCAACCACCTAATTGGAACTTGCCTTTTGAAATTATGTGTGATGCTAGTGATTATGCTGTTGGTGCAGTTCTAGGACAGAGAGTTGACAAGAAATTAAATGTTATCCATTATGCTAGTAAAACGCTAGACAGTGCCCAAAGAAATTATGCTACTACTGAGAAAGAATTTCTAGCAGTTGTGTTTGCATGTGATAAATTCAGATCTTACATAGTTGATTCTAAAGTAACTGTTCACACCTATCATGCTGCTATTAAATATCTTATGGAAAAGAAAGATGCTAGACCTAGACTCATTAGGTGGGTTCTATTGCTACAAGAATTTGACTTGCATATTATTGATAGAAAGGGAGCTGAGAATCCCGTAGCAGACAATTTGTTTAGAATGGAAAATATTCTTAATGACCCACTTCCTATTAATGATTATTTTCCTGATGAATAATTGGCTGTCATAAATGCTTCTCGTAATACTCCTTGGTATGCAGACTATGCTAATTATATTGTTGCTAAATTTATACCACCTAGTTTCACATACCAACACAAGAAAAAGTTCTTCTTTGATTTAAGACATTATTTCTGGGATGACCCCCATCTTTATAAAGAAGGAGTAGATGGTATTATTAGACGTTGTATACCTGAGCATGAATAAGAACAAATCCTATGGAAGTGTCATTCCGAGGCTTACGGAGGACACCATGCGGGAGACAGAACTGCACATAAGGTACTACAATCTGGTTTTTATTGGCCTACCCTTTTCAAGGATGCTCGTAAGTTTGTTTTATCTTGTGATGAATGTCAAAGAATTGATAATGTTGGTAGACGTCAAGAAATGCCTATGAATTATTCACTTGTTATTGAACCATTTGATGTTTGGGGATTCGATTACATGGGACCTTTTCCTAAATCCAATGGGTATAATCATATTTTAGTTGCTGTTGATTATGTTACTAAGTGGGTAGAAGCTATTCCAACTAGTAGTGCTGATCATAACACTTCTATTAAAATACTTAAAGAAGTTATTTTCCTGAGGTTCGGAGTCCCTAGATATTTAATGACTGATGGTGGTTCACATTTTATTCATGGTGCATTCCGTAAACTGCTTGCTAAATATGATGTCAACCGTAGAATTGCATCTCCTTATCACCCTCAATCTAGTGGTCAAGTCGAATTGAGCAATAGAGAAATAAAGTTAATTTTGCAAAAAACCGTCAATAGGTCTAGAAAGAATTGGTCTAAGAAACTTGATGATGCATTATGGGCTTATAGAACTGCTTATAAAAATCCTATGGGTATGTCTCCTTATAAAATGATTTATAGAAAAGCATGTCATTTACCTCTTGAGTTAGAACATAAAGCATATTGGGCAATTAAAGAACTCAATTATGATTTTAAATTTGCCGGTGAAAAGAGGTTATTTGACATTAGCTCACTAGATGAATGGAGAACCCAAGCTTATGAAAATGCCAAATTGTTTACATTAGCTCACTAGATGAATGGAGAACCCAAGCTTATGAAAATGCCAAATTGTTTAAGGAAAAAGTTAAAAGATGGCATGATGAAAGAATTCAAAAACAGGAATTCAAAGTGGGTGAATATGTTCTATTGTACAATTCTCGTTTGCTATTCTTTGCAGGAAAACTTCTCTCTAAATGGGAAGGACCGTATATCATCGAAGAAGTTTATCGCTCCGGAGCCATCAAAATAAAAAACTCCGAAGGCACTAATCCGAGAGTGGTGAATGGGCAAAGAATTAAGCACTATATTTCAGGTACTCCCATTAATGTTGAAACTAATATTATTGAAACAATGACACCAGAGGAATACATAAGAGAGACCTTCCAGAACACTCCAGAACCCTGAAAAGGAAGAGGTACGTGATACGGTAAGTAAACCGACTCCAAAAATTCCATAAAAATACTTTCTATCAGTTTTGGAATATTCAAAAAAATACAAAAATAAGAAATAGCCGAGGGGACCCACGAGGTGCACACGAGGCACCAGGGCGCGCCACCCCCAGGCGCACCCTGGTGGCTCGTGGGCCCCTCGTGAGCCTTCCCGACTCCGTTTTCTTCTGGATTACTTGTTTTGCAAGATAAAAATTCTTTATATATACTCCTAGACGTTTTGACCACCGTATCACAGAAATCTCCTCTGTTCTTGTTTCGTGCTATTTTTCTGACAGCTCTAGATCGCTATGGCTCCACCAAGCTCTTCCAAGGACAAGTTCTACGAGAACGTCATCAACCCCTACCTACCGGAGGTGTTGAAACACCCTCAAGCCATCGAGATGCGTGAGGGGGTGCTTCACATCCGGGATGTTCAAGGACCCAAGAAGACATGGAGCGTGGAGGCCAGGCTCGAAGCGGTGGAGCAGGAGATTTTCAAGTGCCAAGGGATGGTAGAACGTGGACTCAGTGCCAACCACTCCATGATCATAGAATTCACCCGCGATCACAAGGTGGATGGCCAATCGATGGGGGACATCATCTTCAAGCTCAATGAACGAATTGACTATCTCCAAGGCCAAATCTATGATCTTCAAAACCAAAATTTTGAGTACGAGGCAAAATTCAAAGGGATGAGTTTAGCTGCAAGTTTCAGGACTCCGGAGACTCGTTCATCCTTTTATGATGGGGAACCTATGCCATGGAAGCTGGAGGACAAGCCCACCACTTCATCATCACCATCATCACCGAAGAAAGAAACTTGAGCACATGGGTATGGGCACTCCCCTTGGCTTGTGCCAAGCTTGGGGGAGGTGCCCCGGTATCATATCACCATCACTTTTGTTATCTTTACCTACTTTTAGTTCGATCCTTAGTTATTTCATGATCTAGTTGAATAAAAGTTTAGTATGATCTATTTTGAGTGCTAGTTTCGTGATCTATCTATCTATGTAATTGAGTTGAGAGCTATATAATAAAGAATAGTTTGAGTTTTTGCTTCTTTACTTTTATGTTTCAATCCTAGCAATGAAAATAATGAAAAAGATCATATGCTAATCTTATGGAAAGTAATGACATTACATAAAGAAAAGTATAAGTGGTAAAATTTATTGGAAGTTAACAAGCATAGCATTGGTCAATGATGCAATTCATGAAAAAATTAATAGGGAAGAGAAGATTCACATGCAAATACACTATCTTGGACATCTTTTATGATTGTGAGCCCCCATTAAGTATTTTATGTCAAATTGTTGACGTTGGACAAGGAAGACAACGTAATGAATTATGTTTGCTTATATTCACATAGAAGTTATATTGTCATAGATCCTCTAACATGTGGTGCTTGCGCAATATCTTTGCTAGCCAAAAATCCGCACCAAGTAGAGATACTACTTGTGCATCCAAAACTCTTAAACCCAGTTTCATGTCATGAGAGTCCACTATATCTACCTATGGATTGAATAAGATCCTTCAAGTAAGTTGTCATCGGTGCATAAAGCAATAAAAATTGCCTCCAAATATGTATGAACTTTTATTGTAAGGGAAAATAAGCTTTGTACGAACTTGTGATGGTAAAGAAATAAAAGCGACGGACTGCATAATAAAGGTTGCTATCACAAGGGGCAATATAAAGTGACATTCCTTTGCATTAAGAGCTTGTGCATCCAACAACAAAAAGCACATGACAACCTGTGCTTCCCTCTGCGAAGGGCCTATCTTTTACTTTTATGTATTTACTTTTTATGTAAGAGTCAATAGTGTTCTCCTCTATTCCTTTTTTATTTTTCTCTTTTGCAAGCATCATGTGGTGGGGAAAGATCTAGGCATATATATCCAGTTGGATATGAGTGATCATGAGTTATTATTGTTGACATTACCCTTGTGGTGAATAAGTTGGGAGGCAAAATTATAAGCCCCTATATTTCTATGTGTCTGGCTGAAACTTTTTGCTCCATATATATGTTGTGAGTGTTAGCAATCATAGAGGACTAAATGATGGTTGAGTATGTGGACTTGCTATAAAGCTCCTACATGAGACCCTTCCTGAAAATATGATGAATTGCAATTCCATTGTTGACTAAGAGCATAGTTTGTTAGTTTTCAAGAAAGTTTATGCCTTATACTTCGTTGTTGTGATGAATTGTTACTTGCTCATGAGAAGTTTTATGATAATGCATATTGCTGTTATAATAATGATCATGGTGCTACTATGTCCGTATTTTGTTTTTATCGACACCTCTCTCTCTAAACATGTGGACATGATTATCGATATCGGCTTTTGCTTGAGGACAAGCGAGGTCTAAGCTTGGGGGAGTTGATATGTCCATTTTGCATCATGTTTTCCTACTGTTATTTATAGTGTTTTTAATCAATATAACAGTTTGTGGAGCAATTCTAATGCCTTTTCTCTCTTAATATGCAAGATTTACATAAGGAGGGAGATTGCCGGCAACTGGAATTCTGGACCTGAAAATGCTATGTAAGAGATACCTATTCTGCACATCTCCAAATGAGCTGAAATTTCACAGAGATTTATTTTGGAATAAATAAAAAATATTGGAAGAAAGAAGTACCAGAGGGGGCCACCCAGGTGCCCACGAGGCACCAGGGCGCGCCACCCCCCCAGGCGCACCCTGGTGGCTTGTGGCGCCCCTGGCCAGCCTCCGGTGCCCATTTTCTGGTATATAAGCCCATTTGCCCTAGAAAAAATAAGGAGAAGACTTTTGGGATGGAGCGCTGCCGTCTCGAGGCGGAACTTGGGCAGGAGCACTTTTGCTCTCCGGCGGAGCGATTCCGCCGGGGATACTTCCCTCCGGGAGGGGGAAATCGGAGCCATCGTCATCACCAACGATCCTCTCATCGTGGGAGGACCAATCTTCATCAGCACCATCTCATCTAAAACCCTAGTTCATCTCTTGTATTCAATCTTTGTCTCAAAACCTCAGATTGGTACCTGTGGGTTGCTAGTAGTGTTGATTACATCTTGTAGTTGATGTTAGTTGGTTTATTTGGTGGAAGATTATATGTTCAGATCCATTAGGCTATTCAATACCCCTCTGATCTTGGACATGAATATGATTTGTGAGTAGTTACTTTCGTTCTTGAGGACATGGAAGAAGTCTTGTCATAAGTAATCATGTGAATTTGGTATTCGTTCGATATTTTGATGATATGTATGTTGTTGATTCTCTTAGTGGTGTCATGTGAACGTCGAGTACATGACACTTCACCATCTTTGGGCCTAAGGGAATGCATTGTGGAGTAGTAATTAGATGATGGGTTGCTAGAATGACAGAAGCTTAAACCCTAGTTTATGCGCTATTCCGTAAGGGGCTGATTTGGATCCATATGTTTAATGCTATGGTTAGATTTATCTTAATTCTTCTTTTGTAGTTGCGGATGCTTGCGAGAGGGGTTAATCATAAGTGGGATGCTTGTTCAAGTAAGAACAGCACCCAAGCACCGGTCCACCCACATATCAAATTATCAAAGTAGCGAACGCGAATCAAAGAAACATGATGAAAGTGACTAGATGAAATTCCCATGTGTCCTTCTAGAACGCTTTGCTTATTATAAGAGATTGTTCCGGCTTGTCCTTTGCTACAAAAAGGATTGGGCCACCTTGCTACACTCTTTGTTACTATTGCTACTTGTCACTTGTTTCAAATTATCTTGCTATCAAACTACTCGTTACCGATAATTTCAGTGCTTGCAGAAAATACCTTGCTGAAAACCGCTTGTCATTTCCTTCTGCTCCTCGTTGGGTTTGACACTCTTACTTATCGAAAGGACTACGATTGATCTCCTATACTTGTGGGTCATCAAGGAGAAGCATTCAACGCATTCAGGGAATAAATTTGGGCTTCGGCATCTCGTATAAGATAAGCATGGTAGTTTACTATCTCATCCGAAGGATGCAGTAGTTGGACGACTTTAGTGGCACAATCGATTGAAGCAGTATGAGCCTTCAACCAATCCATACCCAGAATGAGGTCAATATTGGAAGACTTCAAAATGATGGGAGAGACATGGAATTCCAAGATGTCAAAGACAGTGTGAGAAACATATGATGAACATTGAAGGAACAGTTGCAGATAATCCAGCTCTCCGGGTGAATGTGAACATGAGAACCTAATGTTAGAGTTAGCAAAATGTTTAACCGAATAGAAGAGAGATTAGAGTCCTAGAGTAAAGGAGAGGAATAAAAGATCCTAATCCCATCCATTGGCGATGTGGGCCCGTAAGCCACACAACGATGTTAGTAAAATATTTTTTCAAAGACTAGACTCAACTTCGGCCAAGGAGTTGGAAAGGGGCTTCCTACAGGTAGTCGGTTCTGATACCAACTTGTGACGGCCTGAGTCGACCATGCACTAATCATACATGCAAATGCGCATGATCAAGCCCAGGGACTCATGGGAAGATATCACAACACAACTCTAGACAAAAAATAAAATAATACAAGCTTTATATTACAAGCTAGGGGCCTCAAGGGATCAAATACATAAAGCTCTAGTTACACCAGAGTCAGCGAAAGCATCTGTAACTGAGTACAAACATAGCAAAACAAGTTTGCCTTAAGAAGGTTTAGCAAAACAACAACAACTAGATCGAAAAGGCGCAGGCCTCCTGCCTGGGAGTTTTCGAACTACTCCTGGTCGTCGGTCTCCACGTAGTAGTAGGCTCCGTCGGGGTAGTAGTAGTTGTCGGCGGGATCAGCTGTCTCCGGGAATTTGTCATCTGATCGCAGCAACCGGGTAGAGGGGTAAAAGGTTGCAAAGCAACCGTGAGTACTCATCCAAAGTACTCGCAAGACTTACATCAGATCTAAACTAATTATTCATCGGTATCAAAGGGAAGGGGCTGTATCTGTGGACTATACTGTAGAATTGCCAGAATAGAGGGGTAGGCCTAGCCTATCGAAGACTAGCATCTTGCAGTGTCTTGCAGCAACAGAAGAGAGTAGAATAACATAACATGTAGTAACAAATATATATTAGTAACGCCCAGAGATCCTTCCTCGTCTACCCCGCGAGGAAGCGATCCCGGAGCCATCATATCAGTTTAGTGTCACATGTATCCAGTTCTAGTTGTAGTAGATCGGGATACAACTCCAAGCGTCCTGTTACCGTGGACACGGCTATTCAAATAGATAACTTCCCTGTAGGGGTGCACCAACTTACCTAACACGCTCGATTAACTCTCGCCGGACACACTTTTCCTTGGTCATGCCCGGCCTTGGCTGATCGACACGCCGTAGTCCTACCTAGGCTCCACAGAGAGGTCCCCGCCGGTCTACATCCTTAGCGCAAAGGGGTCATGGGCCAATCGTCCTAAGCGCTCCGGGTCGTTGTGAGCAGGGCGAGTCCAGGAACCACCTCTGTCCTGGATGGCGCCGGCCCAGCCGTGCCGCAATGCTGCACTGGACGTCTGACAGAGCTTTCGGAAGAAATGTACGACGCCGAGTGCCCATAACTTATCCCGCGTGGTGGTTAGTGCGAAAAGGCTAGAGGCCTACTCAGATCACATATCCAAACCCATTAGTGTGTTGGGAGCGCGCGGTGACGATCAGTGCTCCTGTCGCCCTGTCTCGCGGACTTACGGTAAGGGTCAGGCCCATCCCTCTCCTAGGGCGGTCTACCTGCCCGGCCGTGCCGCGTAATTATCTCGCGGGTACCCTCCTGGTCAACCCGACTTTACAAGAGACTGTCGGGAACTCAGGTCCACCTCTACCGGGGTGGTACCGCATGTCCCTTCAGTCCCGCAGTAACAGTTAAAAAGGGACAACAGTTAAAGGTAAATGTGTGTCCGTAACATCAAGGGGGAAATCCGAGGAATCACCCTCGATGGATTCCCACTCGATGTAACCGTCAAGGTGAACTTGGAGGAATCACCCTCGATGGGTTCACACTTGAGGGGCTGCACGACAGAGGCATCATCGGAGGTGGTGTAAGAGGAATCACCCTCGGTATCCCACAATCGACTAGCTACACTACAGAGATATCATCAGAAGTGAGGTAGGAGGTATCACCCTCGGCACTCGATAGTAGCTCTGCAGAGTCGTACAACTAAGGGGGTGTGCGGTGATGTGTCGGTCTTTGCGCGGCGATCACAATGATCGTGTCATCGGTAGTAAAGCATGGCAACATGGACAAGGGTGTAGGGCCACTGATGGATCACTAATCAGCCTATACTAAGCATATAGGACAACAAGTAAAGTATCAACAGCAGGTTACAAAATCAGTCTATGCATCAGAATAGGAGCAATCAAATACAATAGCAAAATCTAATGCAAGCATGGGAGAGAAAGAATGGGTGATATAGGAATGATCAAGGGGGTTTTGTTTGCCTGGAAGCTCTGCTGAAAGAGGCTGGGCGTCTGCGACGTAGTCGTACTCAGGGGCCACGTCGGTCTCGGGGTCTACCGAAGAGAGGAGGGGGAGGAAACAAATAAATACAAAGCATACAAATGCAATCACAGAGTATGACAGGGCAAAATGTAATGCATGGGTGACCTAATGCATCTCTAAACAATTTTCGTTAATTTAGGAAATAAATTGGAATTAATTACCGAAGGTCATGCACTATTTATCTGCCAGAAACAGGCCTAAAGTTACAGGTTCACCTACTTAGAGGATTCTAACATGAATGCAATTGACATATTCGGATTCGTTAGATTTTTCTGATCATTTTTCATATAGAAAACATTTTCATCCGAGCTACAGTTGAATTTATATGGATTTACAAAGTTTTATTGATTTTCTGGAATTCTGCCAAGTCTGAAAGTTCCTCAGTTTTAAACATCACTTATCTTTTTTTTCCAAAAGGCTACAACTATTGTTCTGTCCATACTATGATTTTGTGCTTATATCAATTGTGAGCATTTTTCTGTGATCTACATGATAGCATCACTTGCATCCATGCTAGAATTAATTTGCTTGATGAAAACTTTGTTTGCAAAGTGCCTCCTGATGTTAACTGCAGAAACTGTTAAAGTTTGCCAACTTTGCATGATGATTGTCATTGATTTGTAGCTTCTATGGAGATGTATCCTATATATGTTTTGCACTACACCATGTGTTCTTTCATGTCATGCCCTTTGATGCCATGTCAAGTTCCTATAGAATGTCCATTTCTTTCTCTAAAGTAGCTATGGTGATATATCTGTTTTCTATTAATAGAAAGTAGCATTTTGTAAAATTCGTAGTATTTAATCCTTGCATCCTATGAATTTAGGCCAATGGAATAAAATGAACCTTGTCATGTCTACTTTAAGCACATATAAATTTTTCCCATGTTAAAACTATTTTCGTTGCTGTTTTGTTGCTCTCAAAAGTGGTGGTCAATGTAGCAGCAGCAGTAGAAGCTAGCGGCAGGGGCAGGCAGCAGCAGCAGCTTCAAACGGCAGCAGCTCAGCATCGGTAGGGGCAAGCGGGCGAGGGCGCCGCGGGGTCACGCGCGGGCGCTTGCGCTAGTAGCAGCAAGCAACAAGCAGTAGCAGTACTAAGAGCAGCAGTCGTATGCACGCACGTACGCGTACGCGTACGCGGGAGCTCAGGTGAGCTCGGGGACGGCGGCATGGCGACGAATCGAAGGGGAAAAAGTGGGGAATCAAAGGAGATGCTCACTGCGATGCCGATGGCAAGGTCGGAGAGGCCGGGGGTGGACCGGAGCGGCGGCAAATGGCGATGAACGACGGCAATGTACGCGACGGGAATGAGCTTGATGGCGACCGTACGGGGCGGCTCCACTCGATTCGGTGCTTGGGGATGATGGAGTTAATGATGGCGGTCCTCCTGGACATCTTCTTACGGCGTGGGGAGCACCGTGGCCGCGACAACGATGACGTCCATGGCGAGCGCGAGCTCGGGTCCGTTCGGATCGATGAACATGAGCGAGAGAGAGGGGAAACGGGGTTAGGGTTCATCTACAGGGTAGGGGGTTCTTATCCATCTCCAGGACGAGCGGATGATCGACACGAACGCCATCGGACGCGTGGACGGGCGTGCCACGGCCACGCCATGGTCTCTGCTTCCTCTCTGTACAGAGGAAGCAGATGGCTTGTGGTGGGTTAGGCTGTGTACTGTAGCATTGGGCTACAAGTGCACTGTGTAGCTTTTCATTTTTCTATTTCATTTTTCCCTGTTTTCTTTTCCCAACCACAGTTTGGCATTTATTTGAGCTGCCATATAGATTTTGTAAAATGTGGGACTTGGCCACATAAATACATTGCAATATTTGGCACTGCCACAAAATGTTTGGGAGGTATTTGAATTTGTTTGAATTTTTCATAAATGGAAAAGCATTCAAATATGCTGATTTGGCACTGTTTTAATTGCTATAGCCCATTTAAGCAAATAAGTGATGTGGTTTTCCTTAACAAATAATTGTTATGGAATATTTGCTAAATGATGAACTATTTTGCAACAACTTTTGTGCAACTTCAAATTTCACTTGCAAATTGAATTGATTTCAGTGGTGGAATTTGAAATGAGATATGATTCCAGAGGTGATCAAGCATTGCAAACCAAAATGATTTAGCTTAATCAGGAGGATCACTGTAGCTCATTACATAGGGGTGTTACACCGACACAGGTAGTAGAGGTAAATTCTCTCCGTAGATTCAATGAAGGTGATATTCCTTATAATAAATCTGCTAGTCAATGCTTGGATGAATTTGATAACTACATTGTTAAGCAAGAGAATTTCAATATATATGTTAGCAATCAATTAAAAAGAAATGCAGTCATGATTGATCACTTGAGTGATTTGATGTCTAGAACTGCTAATGATGTTAAATGCTTAAGTAAACATGCTTCTATGGTCCAGACTCAGTTAGAACAAATAGCTAAGTCACAAAATGATTTGCTTGATGAGATGAATAATAAAATGAATGATCATGATGTTAGAGTTGTTACTAGAGAAGGTAGAATGACTCAGGATCCTCTATATCCTGAAGGTCATCCTAAAAGAATTGAGCAAGATTCTCGAAGAATTAATATTGATGTACCTAGTCCATCTAAGAAGAAAAAGAAAAAGAAAAAGAAAAATGATAGGACTTTGCATGCTTCTAGTGAACCTGAGATAGAAAAACCTCGTGAGAATCATAATGATGTTTCTATTTCTGATGCTGAGACACAATCTGGTAGTCAACATCCACGTAATGATAATGATAAAGATAATGATGATGTTCATGTTGAGGCTCAACCAGATAATGATGTAGAAATAGAACCTACTGTTGATCTTGATAACCCACCTCCTAAGAATAAAAGATATGATAAAAGAGACTTTGTTGCTTGAAAACATGGAAAGGAAAGAGAACCATGGGTTCAAAAACCTATGCCCTTTCCTACTAAACCATCTAAAAACAAGGATGAGGAAGATTTTGAGCACTTTGTTGAAATGCTTAGACCTGTCTTTTTGCGCACTCGCTTGATTGATATGTTGAAAATGTCTTCATACGCTAAATACATGAAAGATATTGTCACTAATAAAATAAAGATACCTAAAGCTGAAATTGCCACCATGCTTACAAATTATTCTTTTAAGGGTGGAGTACCTAAAAATCTAGGAGATCCGAGAATACCTACTATACCATGCTGCATTAAAAGAAGTTATGTTAAAACTGCTTTATGTGATCAAGGAGCCGGTGTAAGTGTTATGCCTTTCTCTTTATATAGAAGACTTGATTTGAATAAGCTCACACCTACTGAAATATCTTTGTAAATGGCTGATAAATCAACTGCTATACCTATTGGAATTTGCGAGGATGTGCCCGTTGTTGTTGCAAATGTTACTATCTTAACAGACTTTGTTATACTTGATATGCCCGAGGATGACAACATGTCGATTATCCTTGGAAGACCCTTTTTGAATACTGCAGGGGCTGTTATTGATTGCAATAAAAGCAAGGTCACTTTTCATGTCAATGGTAATGAGCATACGGTTTATTTTCCGAAGAAACAAAGTTCGGTGAATGGTATCAATTGTATTGAAAAGGTTTCGACAATCCCTATTGGAGGATTCAAATTTCCTCTTCCTACTGTCAAAAAGAAATACGAAATTCTTATTGTTGGGGAGATGCATATCCCCATTGAGGTAACTTAGTGCTATACGAAAATTCTTCGGTTTTATGTCACTCGGAAATAGTTTGTTAATAAGACTTGATCAACCTTATTAATGGATTCTTTCTGAGGGGCATGTGGTCGATGAAGTTAATAAGCACAACTTTCTGTAATCTTAGTTTGCTCTCTGTTATTTATAGTTTAATAAAGTAAAATGCCATGATTATCCTATTTTCTGAATTATCCGTGCAATAAAAAAATGGCCCAAAAATAAAAGTGCTCAGAATGCAATAAAAGTTTAACATGATTTTTTCTGGAATATATTAGAATTTTTGGCACTGAAAACAACCCAGGGGGTGCACCTGTTGCTCACAAGGCAACAGGGCGTGCCAAGATGCCTTGTGGGTCCCACAGGGACCCACTCACTTATCTCTTCAGCCCACTTCATCTCCTACCTCCAGAAAAAATCGTGGTAGCTCTCTCTCTCTCTCTCGTGTTCTTGCTCCCAAACCTGAGATTTTCGATCTCTTTGCTCGGAGCCCCGTTTCCAAAACTGTTTTGAGGGATTGCTCCTTGGTATGTGACTCCTCCATTGCTCCAATTAGTTTTTGCTTTAGTGGATTATATTTTGCATAAATTGCTACTATTGGTGCTAATGAAAATGAGCTTGCATGTTAAATTCTTTGAGTTCTAAGTAGTTTGAATGCTTGATATGGCCTCTAGGCACTTGTATGAGTAGTTGCTATCAATCTTGCGAAGTTTTGTTAACATATTTTTGTGGTCCAAAAATTTTCAGAAATTTGTTTGTAGGAAAATGAACCTTTTCAGGAGGAGTTCTTCAAGGAGGAGGTCCTCTGAAGCATCATCGAGTGAAAGCCCAGCACGCCAATCGTATGTTGAACCAAGGGCAAGTTCGGTGCGAGGTGCCGAAGCAAAATCTTGTCGATGGCCGTGCAACGAGTTCATGCTAAGGAAGAGTTTGATCAATATATTCATAACACCGAGCTCTCCGCCTTCATCGCAGATAAGCCTCCGCAACACTACAACCTCACCCATTCATTCACTCAAAAATTTGAGTATCACTCTCACACTTCTAGAGTTTCATTTCATCTCTGTGATAGATCTTATAGTATGTCTCTAGAAGAATTCTGTGATGCTTGCAAAATTCCATTTTGGGGTTCACTTAGCGAACCGCGATAATCTGATTATAAACTGTTTCTCAATAGTCTTTGCAATGGTGAGGATAGGGGAGTTACGCAAGCTAGGATAAAAGGCATTCACTTTCCCTCTATTCGGTAGTTTGCACTCTTTAATGGCAAATGCATTGTTGGTAAACAAGACTGTAGTGCACTTTGTGCTCCTGACCTGAGCCTTATTCACACTGCTTTAACGGGTAGCAAACATTATAATCTTGGGGCTATTGTTGCACGCAGGTTGCATCACAACGCGGGTAATGGTGATTTGTATGGAGGAATTTATGCCTCCCGCATAGCTACAAGGCTAGGGGTCCCGCCCAGGCCCAATGATCCTCTTTTACCTGATAAATATTTGAATTTTGAGGCAATTCAGAACCATGAGTTTATTAAGCGCAACACTCATAGATATGACTATAACTTGATATCCGATAAATATCGTTATGTGTTTGTTATTTTTCCTGATCCAGTCCTCTTTGATTTCCAGAACAAACAGAGATATTTTCTTCATGAGAATGAGGTGCACGAGTATAACTCGGCAGTTGAGGCTGCTTGTCTCGCTGATGAGGCGGCTCAGAACGCCTCCATGACCTACCACTTCGATTATTATCCTGGTTAGCCATGGCAGTAGACCAAGTTAGGCCAAAAGCCTAAGCTTGGGGGAGTACATATTTCTCACCGACATTACATTCATGTTCACACATTCATTCCAGTTGTTTGTGTTCATCCTTTTTCATTGTATATCCATGTTGGTTTATTTTCTGCTTTCTTCCTGTGTGTTTGAAAAACTTCAAAAATCCAAAAATATTTCTCGCTTCTTTTTGGTTTTTCTTTCACTTTAGTTAGTTCATAGTATTAATAGAAAACCCAAAAATATTTATCATTTCTTCTTTTGCTTGTTGGGAGCCCTCCCATGTAAATAGTTTTTCTCGCTTTTCATTTTTCTTCTTTAGTTTGCTTTTCTTCAGAAAAACCAAAAACTCCAAAAATATTTCAGAGTGTTTCTCTGAATTTCTTTTCTTTTCGTTGAGTCGTCGTAGGGAGAAGACCATGATGAAAATGTTGAGTGGCTCTCATATGCTTTATTGTTGATCTAACGAAGAGCCAATATTACCCTGTCTTCTTCCTTGAATAAAATGTTTGTAGATTCCAACTTAGTCCATGACACACTTGCACTATTATTATTTTCACATCATTCGGTCATGCAAGTGAAAGGCAATAATGACGATGATTTGATGAAGTGACTATGGCAAGGAAAGGCTGGTATGAACTCTTGTTGTTTTTGTTTTTGTAAATATGTTTAACTCAGTATCCATGATTCAGCATATTATGAGTAAACATGTTTGTGATGACAATTGGAGATTATAGTTGCTCATGCCATGCTTAAGTAGCTAGGAGTGGATAATGATTTATCTTGGATGTCAACATGCATTAAAATGGTTATGATGTAGTATGTTAATATGGTATCCTCCTCTGAATGTTTCAATTGGCTTGACTTGGCACATGTTCATACATGTAGTTGATTCAAAACCAACATAGCCTTCATGATATTTATGTTCAGGGTGTTTATATCCTACTCATGCTAGTATTCAATGTTAATTATTCTCAATGCATGATTATGACCGTTTTCGCTCTCTAGTTGGTCGCTTCTCAATCTATTGCTAGCCTTCGCCTGTACTAAGCGGGAATACTGCTTGTGCATCCAAAATCCTTAAACCAAAGTTGTTCCAGATGAGTCCACTATATCTACCTATATGCGGTATTACTCTGCCGTTCCAAGTAAATTTGCATGTGCCACCTCTAATCATTCAAATAAACATCTGTTTTGTGTGCCCGCACCGCTCATGGAGCGACAGTGGGTGGTCAGTATCTTCCATGCCAAGCGGGTTATTCTCGAGATGAGTGTTTATTCACTTGTCATTGCACGAGAGAGGCTGGTATTTGGGATGCCCAGTCCTATGCTCAAAATGAAAAATATATATAATGCAAACAAACTCCCCCGGAAATTTGATCGTTTAGAGGGTGCCCGAGGATTCGGCTAGCCATGGCTTGTGTTGGTATGGTGGAGGGGGAGTAAACTTTACCTTTCCGCTTGGGAACAGCCGATAATGTGTTTAGCATGGAAGATATTGAAAATTCTCGGTCGTGACGTTGATAGGAAAAGTACACCTCCCAAAATTGTTTTTCATCTCTGATTTAAGCTTCGAGCTCTGGCACCTCTGCAAATCCCTGCCTCCCTCTGCGATGGGCCTATCCATTTACTTTTATTGTTGAGTCTCACCTTCTCATTATAAGCACCAATCCTAAGAGCGCTATTGTCATTCTTATGCATTGAGTATAGTTAATGTTGGGTAAATCATGACTGGATCTCTTCTACCCAGAATTACAATGTTTAGTCGCTGCTTGAACTTTGGAGGTGCTCTGCATTTATGTTTTGCGGTCTCAGAAAGGGCTAGCGAGATACCATGTTATCATATTATATCATGATTGTTTTGACAAATTATTGGCACTTGAGATATGTTATTATTGCACGCTAGTTGATTATGCCATTGATATGAGTAAATGTAGTTTCTAAGTGTTATCATTTGCATGGTTAGTTCATGATCTTTGCTGAAAACTTGGGTGCTAGTTAAGCTTATATATGGATACAAGAACAAAAGAGTTCGTAAAAGTTTTTCTTTATCACTTTCAGTTTGTCAATAGAATTGCTTGAGGACAAGCAATGAGTTAAGCTTGGGGGAGTTGATACGTCTCCATCGTATCTACTTTTCCAAACACTTTTGCTCTTGTTTTGGACTCTAATTTGCATGATTTGAATTAAACTATCCCGGACTGACGCTGTTTTCAGCAGAACTACCATGGTGTTGTTTTAGTACAGAAATCAAAGTTCTCGGAATTGGACGAAACTTTTTGGAGATTTTTTATGGAATAAATAAAAATTACTGGCGCAAGAATCAATAGAAGATGGGCCACCTGTTGCCCACAAGGCAACACGGCGCAACCCCTCCTAAGGCGCGCCCTGATGCCTTGTGGGGCCCACAGGCGGCCGTCTGATCTAATTCCAACGCTATAAATTCACTTTCCCCGAGAAAAAAATAGGAGAAGAAGTTTCATCACGTTTTATGATACGGAGCTGCCGCCACCTCCTGTTCTTCATCGGGAGGGCTGATCTGGAGTCCGTTCGGGGCTTCGGAGAGGGGGATTCGACGCCATCGTCATCATCAACCTTCCTCCATCACCAATTTCATGATGCTCACCACCGTGCATGAGTAATTTCTCCATAGGCTTGCTGGACGGTGATGGGTTGGATGGGATTTGTCATGTAATCGAGTCAATTTGTTAGGGCTTTGATCCCTAGTATTCACTATGTTCTGAGATTGATGTTGCTATGACTTTGCTATGCTTAATGCTTGTCACTAGGGCCCGAGTGCCATGATTTAAGATCTGAACCCTTTATGTTTTCATGAATATATTTGTGTTCTTGATCCTATCTTGCAAGTTGTATGCACCTATTACGTGTTATGATCCGCATACCCAAGGTGACAATAATTGGGATTCTTTCCGGTGATTACCGTAGTTTGAGGAGTTCATGTATTCACTAAGTGCTAATGCTTTGTTCCGGTTCTCTATTAAATGGAGGCCTTAATATCCCTTAGTTTCCTTAAGGACCCTGCTGCCACGGGAGGGTAGGACAAAAGATGTCATGCAAGTTCTTATTATAAGCACGTATGACTATATACGCAATACATGCCTACATAACATTGATGAATTGAAGCTTTTGTGTATCGCCCTAGGTTGTGACTGTTATATGGTGAATGTCATCCAACATAGTTATCCATCACCGATCCAGTGCCTACGCTTTTCGCATATTGATCTTTGCTAAGTTACTTTGCTACTGCTTGAAAGCGCAGGTTATCCCCCAGAGGGGGGGGGGTGAATGGGAGATTATTAGAAATTTGTTAAACTCTGATGAATTTGATGAAGATCAGAGTGAAGAAATAGAAATGCAAGGGAAACTAAGTCATCCCAGAATCAGAGTACATGCGAACAGAATACATATGGGTGAAGAACATGCAATCATACAAGCATGAAGAATATGAACTGAAGAAATAAACGATAGCATGATCAAATACTTCAGTTCAAATTCGTCAGAGGATAGATCACAAATTCTTCAGCAGCGGAATAAAGTAAGGGAGGGTGAGGAATTTGAAACCAGGTTGGCTTGGTGAAGACAATGGAATTTGGTAGACCAGTTCTAGTTGCTGTATCAACTGTACGTCTGGTTGAGGCGGCTGAGTCGCAACTCAGAGAACACTTAGTCCGCACCGTATTCCTCTTGAGCTAAGGTCACTTAGACCTCGCCCAATCACTCGTGGTAAGTCTTCAAGGTAGACTTCCAAAACCTTCATAGACTTTCTCACCGACACGCCACAATTACTCTTGGGTGCTCAGAACATGACGCCTAACCGTCTGGAGGAATGACAGTCCTCAAAGGTAACAAGCGTCGGATCACACAGATCAATCTCTTTAGTGATGCTCAGTCACTTAGGCTCTGGTTGGGTTTTTCCTCACTTGGGTTCTCACAAAGTCGTCAGAGGATGGGTTGCTCTCAAATGACAAGTGTCAAGTTCTCTCGGAGCATCCAACCAACAAGTGGTTGTGGGGGGTGGCTATTTATAGCCAGGGGCAACCCGACATGAATTGTCATAAATGCCCATGCCTGATTCGTCCGTTGTCAGGATAAGGATCCACTTGACAGCTGACACGCGGCGTAGCAACGATCTGAAAATTGAACTCTCAATTTCGTCAGGGCACTCAATTTCCTCACGGTAGGCAGCTCGCACTGGCGAACTCCTAACTCTTCAACCTGACCAAATTCGTCAGCGACCAGATGAACTTTGTCACTGTCGCTAGCAAATGCGTCAGCTGTACTGGAGTTATCCAAAGGCTTCACTTGAAGCGGCTTTTGTGTGTATAGGTTTGAGAAAGTTTGAGCATCACTTTGGAAATGTGAAATATGTTTCACCTAGACCCCCTTTAACAGTACGGTTTTTCCTATGACTCAAATAAGAAGAAAAGAAACTATGAAAACCAAAGTCTTCAAGCTTCAAAGTCTTCACATCAATTTCTTCAAAGGCCGTACCAAGTTCATCATCAAATTCTTCACTTGAAGAAATCTATTTTTAGGGGTCGTCTTCCATGTGTTAAACCAAATCTTCAGGGACTCTGTCTCCTGTGTATACTCACAAACACATTAGTTCCTCAACCTATTTGTCTTGAGTACTCCAAAACCACTAAGGGGGCACTTGATGCACTTACAATCTCCCCCTTTTTGGTGATTGATGACAAATTGGTTAGGCTTTCAACGGGAGTAAAAATAATTGAAGTGTAAGTACAGAGTTTGAAGAAATTGATTACAAGATATTGAGGAACTCCCCCTGAAGATGTGCATATGAGGAATTTGCTTTGGATTGCAAATGCACATGGCAGGTTGAAATTGTGGAGATCTCCCCCTATATCTTGGAATCCAATCATGCATGATCATAAGTTAATTGAAGAATGTGAATGCATGATGGAAATTGGTGTCTGACGAAATTCTGCATGCATGAGCAGATATATTTAAGATCAGAGCACGCATATAAAACATTGCAGAAGAGTCAGACAACCAACAGTTATTAAAGTTACAACTCGTCAGAGAGCGAATCAAATGAAGTTCAAGAGTTGTAACTCAGCAAAATAGCCCATATAATGACCCGCTTGAAGACTAACTCACACTTCTCCCCCTTTGTCATAAAATGACCAAAAGGAGACAAGGTGAGGACTAACGCCCCTGAAGAAAATCATCGTGATGAAGACGAGGGAGCGCCAGCATTGTTGGGGTCGAGCTGTGCAGATGGACCAGTCGCAGTGTCTTCAACGGCTTCATTTTCATCAGTCTTGCATGATGAAGACTCTGAACTCGGCATGAGAGGAGGAACTTTGGTGTTCTTGAACTTCTTCCTTGGTGGGTCAGCCCAGTCAAAGTTCATCTGGAAGCCCAAATCAGCAAGTTCTTCATCTGTCTTGAGATGCGATAGGATGGCCCATGATCTGTCAAATATCTCATGAAGATAATAGCGGTTTTTGCGAACTGAGTTATGCATCACAGTCATGTTGGCTTGAATAGCTGCAAACTGACGCTTAACCCAGCTTTGATTCTTGTCCACTTTCTGATGAAGGCTTATGAGCAGCTCACGGTCCGTCATGACTCGTGGTGCTTCAGGTGAAGAAGTTGGCCTTGAAGCTTTTGCAGCAGTATCCTGGCTTGCAGATTCATCAGCATTGGAGCTGGAGATGGGTTGACGAAATTGTCCATCAAGAGGACGAATTCCTTCATCTACGTCTGCCTTGCCCTTGCCAGGAACTGAGGAGATGGTGCTCTGAAGAACTTGTACTTCAGGCCAATAGCTCAGATGATTTTGATTGTCAGCCTTGTAGTGAATTGCAGATCGGGATCTGATGAATCTCATGATCCATGGAGCATATGGCTTCAGATCAAAAGGCGACTGTGCTACTGTGACCAAAGTCCTCAGGAAGAAATCGTGAATATTAATGGGAGTACCGTGAATGATGTGGAACAGCAGATTCTTCATAATTCCCACAACTTCTTTAGTATTGGAGTTGTGGCCCTTAATAGGACTGAGGGTTTTGGACAGAATGCGAAAAACAATCCTTGGCACATATAGCAAATCCTTCACTAGGAAGGTTGTCCTTAGAGCTTCTCCTTCAGCGATTGGCTTCATAAGCACTTTCATCAGGTGGTTTGGCAGTTCAGGTTCTTCATATATTCTCCTTGCTTCTTCATGGGGTGGTTCAACTGGGAGAGCTCAAAGAAGTTCATCAACTGGAGCTTTGTAGTGAGTGTCTTCACTCATCCAGTCCAGAGCCCATGTTGCAATGTCGTCAGCGTCTCCAGAGAAGTGCACTGTGGCGTAGAATTGGAGGATGAGTTCTTCATTCCATTCACAGATGTCAGAGCAGAAGCTAAGTAATCCAGCATCGTGAAGAACAGCCAAAACAGGCCGAAAGCACGGCAATGACTCCATATCCACATGAGAAATATGGTGATGCGGAAACACTTTATTCTTGTCGAATAGCAGTGAAGCATAGAAATTCATTTGTGTCCTTGTCCAGAATCGCAGGCGCTTGATCTTGGCTGAGTCATATGGGGACTCACAAATGAAGAAATTCTTCTCTTCGAAGAATTTGGCATTATCAAACTGTGGCCGCCTGAGGGTTCTGCCAATCTTGGGCATCACTGGCACTGGGTGAAGGTTATGCATCTTCTTGCGTACATCAAACACTGGTCGTGGGGACCCAGTGGAATCATTCGGATCTATCACAGCAAGGGACTTGGCAATATCCTCAGTAGTTGCAGTGGGAACAGTATCGGTGTCTGCTGAAGGAATTGAGTCTGCACGAGGAGGGGATGCATTGACGACATCAACCGTGGGCTCATCTTGAGCAGTTTCATCAGCTGCTGCAGCTGGTATTTCCTCAGGAATGCTCTGGAATGGTGATGGTTGTTTTTCCTCAAAGCCCGTATGAATTTCTTCAGTGACGGCGGGTGACTGTGGCACTTGCGTCAGAGGTGTGGTGAGGGGCGAATTTGGATGGAAGGCTTCCCAAAATTCATCAATGCTCGGAGGGGTTGTAGCACCATCAATATCCACATCCTCTTCTGTTTCCTCACTACTTCCAGACGAAGCAGTGTCATTTTCTTCAGTCAACGGAACCTGTGAGGGCTTCCGAGACAAGACTTGGTGACGCGAAGCATCATCTTCCACTTCGATTTCTTCATCCACTTGCTCTGTGGTAGCAGCAGAGTGGGTTTCTGTGTCAGCGTCATCAGCCTGAGGGATTTCATAATCCACCCCATACGGAACAATCTAAAGATTTGCATTGGCTGGAGTAGGGGGCGCTGAAGAGATCGGTATAGCATCAATCGGAACATCTGAAGACAATGGTGTCGTCTTCACTTTCTTCACAGTTGCTGTGATGGTTGGTGGGGCTGAAGCTTTTCTCTTCTTCGCTTCCTTCTCAGCAGCCTTGGTCCTCTTCACTTCTGATGCAGAAGGAAGGGTGATACGCTTCACTGGTGAAGACGCTGGTGGTGCCGCTGCTGAGGAACTTGGTGGTTCAGTTTCTTCAGGCACAACTGATGCAGTCACCCTGGCAATTTCTTCAGGAACAACTTCTTTAGTTGCCCTTTCATATTCTTCAGGCGCAACCTTTGTTGCCCTGGCAGTCTCACTGGTTGGCGCAGATGGTGGAGGAGCTGAAGAACTTGAAGGAGGCACGATGCCAAACTTGGCAGCCTCACACTTGTTGTGCTCATTGACCACATTGGTGGTGGCTTGGATGAATCTGTCACGCACTCCACAGCAGTGACTTGACTGTCGTTCTAATTCTTCAGACAGCTGTTGAATCTCAGTCTGTAAAGCTACAAGCTGCTGAGGGGAAATAGAAAGCATGTTCTTCCGTAGTTCTTTCTCTTTCTGGAGCTGCTGTTTCCTCACCAGTTTTGCCTGAGCAATTTTGTGCTTCTCATTCAAAATGAAAGCAGACAACACATGACTTGGGCCAGGAGGTAGATTCAATTATTCAAGAGGCGTGTCTGGCTTGGTGCACCAGATGTCGATGAAGTCCAGAAGCTTCTTGGGGTCCAGCAGCATAGGAACTGAAGAATTCTTTGCAATTGCAGCTTTCTCTTGCTT